>CM053149.1:35959312-45959312 GCA_028571685.1 Heterohyrax brucei
TGGATGAATGAGTTTAGAAAACTTTATTTTTATTTTATTGTACTTTAGATGAAGGTTTACAGAGCAAGCTAATTTCTCATTAAACAATGTGTGTATTGTTTTACAACATTGATTGTGAACCCAAAGACATGTCAGCACTCTCTCTCCTTCTTCACCTTGATTTCCCATTACTAACTTTCCTGCCCCACCCCCTGTGGGCTGTGTCTATTAAGGCTCATTTTGTTTTATGGGCCTGTCTAATCTTTGACTGAAGGGTAAACCTCTACAGTGACTTCACTAATGAACTATAAGAGTGTACAATGCTGTCAGTGACAGGATAACATCTATGTGCCTACAAGGAAGACCAGTTAATACAACTACTCTTCAAATTTACACACCAACCACCAACCATTTATGCCCAAAGTGAAGAAACTGAAGATTTTTACCAACTTCTGCAGTCTGAAATTGATCAAACATGCAATCAAGTCACACTGATAATTACTAGAATGAAAAAGTGGAAATAAAGGAGAACTGGTAGTAGGAAAATACGGCTCTGGTAATAGAAATGGTGCCTGTGTTTGCATGATAGAATTTTCAAGGCTAATTACTTCTTCATTGCAAACACATTCATTGACATTAATGGGCACTATACCCATGGCCCTTGCCAAATGGAAAACACAGGAATCAAATTGACTGAATATATGGGAAAAAAAATGATGGAAATGCTCAGTATCATCAGTCAGAAAGAGATCAGGGGCTGGCTGTGGAACAGACCATCAACTGTTTATATGAAAATTCATGTTGAAGTTGAAGAAAATTAAAACAAGTCCATGATAGCCGAAGCATGGCCTTGATGCATGCCACCTGAATTTAGAGATGATCTCAAGAATAGACTTGATGCATTGGACACTAATGAATGCAGACCAGACAAGTTGTGAGAAGACATCAAGGCCAACATTCATGAAGACAGCAAAATGTCATTTAAAAGAAAGACCAAAATGCGTATCAGAATAAACTTTGAAACTTGCTCTTCAACATGCAATGGCTAAAGCAAGTGATAGAAATGAAGTGTAACAGCTGAACAGAAGATCTTAAAGCGTAGCTTGAGAAAACAAAGTAAAATACTATAATAAAATGTGCAAGATCTGAGTTAGAAACCCAAAGTGGAAGAACACTCTTGGCTTTTCTCAAGGTGAATGAACTGAAGAAAAATTCAAGTTTAAAGTTGCAATTTTGAAGGATTTTATGGACAAAATACTGAATGAATCAAGAAACATCAGAATCAAATGAGAAGTGTATAGTCACTGTACCAAAAAGAACTGGTCAATATTCAGCCATTTCAGGAGGTAGCATATATTCAAGAATCCATGGCAGTGACGGAAGAGGTCAAAGGTGCAATGGGAGCATTGGAGAGAAATAAGGCTCTAAGGATTGATGGAATACCAACTGAGATGTTTTGGCAAAAGGATGCAGCACAGAAAGCACTCACTTGCCTATGTCAAGAAATTTGGAAGACAGCTACCTAACCAACTGACTGGAGGAGATCCATATTTGTGGCCACTCCAGAAAAGGTGATCTAACACACTATAGAAATTATGGATCAATATCATTGATATCAATCAGATGTGATTGCAGTTTTGGGGAAGATCACTGTAAAGTGGTTGTAGCACTGCATCTTGGCTGAAAGTAGAGAAGACCAGAGTGATGCTTTTCTGTGTTTTATCAACTATGCAAAGGCAATTGCCTGTGTGGATTATAACAAATTATAGTCAACATTGTGAAGAATGGGAACTCAAACACTTAACTGTGCTCATGAGTCTCTCACCTGTACATAGACCAGGAGGCTGTCATTTGAACAGAGCAAGGAGATACTGCATGATTTAAAATCAAAAAAGGTGTTTGTCAGTGTTGCATCTTTTCATAGTACTTAATAAATCTTTATGCTGAGCAAGTAATTCGAGAAGCTGGACTACATGAAGAAGAATGTAGTATCGGGATGATGAAAGACTCATTAGCAACCTGCAATATGAAGATAACACAGCTTCGCTTGCTGAAAAAGAAGAGGACTTGAAGCACTTACTGATGAAAAACAAAGACTACATCCTTTAGTATGGTTTAGGCCTCAACATAAAGAAAACAAAATCCTCACAACTGAACCAATGAGAAAAATTATGATAAATGGAAAAAACATTGATGGTATCAGAATTTCTTTTTATTTGGATCCAAAATCAACACAGATGGCAGCAGCAGAAAGGAAATCAGAGGACTTTTGCATTGGGCAAATCTGCTACAAAAGATGTCTTTAAAGTGTTGAAAAGCAAAGAGATGTCACTTTGAGGACTAAGGGTTACTTGGCCCAAGGCTTGGTATTTCAATCACGTAATATACATGTGAAAGCTGGACAGTGAATGAGGAGGACAGCAGAAGAATGGATGCCTGTGGACTACGACACTATCAAAGAATATTAAATATTGTATGGACTTCCAGAAAAATGAACAAGTATGTCTAGGAAGATACACAGCCACAGTGCTGCTTAGAAGTGAGGATGGTCAGACTTCATCTCTTGTTCTTTGGGAATGTTATCAGAAGGGATCAGTCCCTGCAGGTAAAGGGTCAGCAAAAAAGAAGACTCTGGATGAGAAGGATTGGCACAGTGGCTGTGATTTCAAACATAACAATGATTGTGAGGATGGTGTAGGACTGGTCGGTGTTTCATTCTGTTGTACGTGAGGTTGGCATGAGTCAGAACCAACTTGCTGGCATCTAGCAATTGTGAAATGCTTATCAAATGTCTACTGTATATCAGAACTCCTCTAGGAATATAAAGGGATGTATCTAGTAGAAGACAGAAAAAGAAGTCAAAAGTAATGTGTCTGTAACTATCAGTTGTCTAAGAGTCCAAGCCACTTTCTAATGACTAAGGGTTATTGAAACGTTGCCAGGTGACAATGATATGGTCACTGTACAAGAATAGGAAGCCATTGATTTGATCATCGTTATTCATTCACTCAATGCTTTTTCCTTGTTGAAATATGAAGGGCTTGCAGATTTGGTTGTCTCATCACTTCTCCCAGCCTTCCTCTGAATAAGGACATTTGGAAAAATGTATGTGTGTGTCTGTGTGTGTAGATAGATAGATTGGTCTATAGATAAGTAGATATGGTGCTATGTACTCACAAATAGGAATGGAATGTCCTCCAACTTTAAAAATTAGCTATCTTGAGGCACTTTCTACATCCTGCTTATATATTTAGCAGCATTTTATTGTTAACATATATAGCAAGATTACCATCTAACAGACTTGTAGATGTAAATGTTTGGGATTTTGTCTATGTTTCCTAGCCAATTATTCACCATTTGCATCCAGGGTATAGGTTTTCCAGGGCTGGCACTTTCTCCTTTTTTTTTGATCATTTTGCACCCTTACTTGTCAAGCACTAGGGACTATGAGCGGGAAAACTGAGACTGTAAAATCAAAGTCAAGGAACTTGTTCTCTGCAAGGTAGCCATACTGGCAAAAACAAACCATCTGAATAATTAATAGATTTCCATTGTCCATGCTGACCTCTTTTATTCCCCCAGAGGACTAATTGCTGAACCTCTCTTTCATTTACTTTATGCAAAAACCAAACTCACTGCCGTTGAGTTGATTCCAACTCATACCAACCAACTGTATAGATCAGAGTAGAACTGCCCCATGAAGTTTCCAAGGAGTGCCTGGCAGATTTGAACAGCTGATTTTTAGTTAGCAGACATAGTAGTTAACCACTTGGCCACCGGCGTTTCCATTTGCTTTCTAGTAGGTCTAGAATGTCTGATCTGGACCCTGGTGTTTCTTTCTTTGTTTGTTTTTTAAATTGTGATTGAGTGAAAGTGTACAATCCAAGTTAAATTTGCATGCCCACCTATCTGCAGCTCCTTCGGCTCTCCTTGCCGGGTGACAGCGCATTCCTCCTTTCTGTGCTATACACATCATATCCTCTTAACAAGCTCCTGCTCCCTCCTCTCCACCCTCTCCACTCTCTTCTAGTAAGAGGCCAGTAGGGTAACATCTTATAGATGCATAGAACCACAAAGTGCACACACGGTATGGTCACTCTCTGTGTCCCTGAGCCCAATCCATTCCCATCTAAAGAGTTGACCATGGTAATGATTTATGATCAGGAGCAACATCAGGTCTAGGGGCCATGCTCCCAGGGGAACTCCTAGACCTTCAGACCATCAATTGCTGTCTTCTGGTGGAGTTCTTAGGGTGTGCCCCTCTTTTTCTTGTGTTGACCCTGGGACTCGACATTGTGAGCCCCATCATGGCTGTCATTGGTGTGGCAGGTCGCCATCTGGTTCTTCTGGTCCCATATTGACATAGTCACTCATTCATATGGGACCTTCTGTCTTTTGGACTCTTTTCCCTTTATGTCATTGTTGTCCTTGGAGATCATCAGTTCCAACTGAGTTGGGACGATTTGATGTACCTCAGATGGCAGCTTGCTAGCTTTTAAGATCATAGCACCACTCACCAATATGGGATGCAGGGACCCTGTTTTTAGAGGTACCATTTTTAGATGAACCACTGGGATCCTGTTCCTCAACTCCGTTGCCACTGTCTGGCATGGTTTGCTGTGCATTATTAGTACCAAACTATGCCCACATCCCCAGGAGCTAGGTCTAGGGGGACAGGAGACCCTTCTTCATTTTCCTGATCCTGGAATTATTAGGCCTAATACGTTCTGTCTGTGAAGGTGAACGGAGAAGAAATGCAGGACAGATACCAGCCAGAAAGTTCTGGTTCTCTTTCCTCCATTGCTGTTTAGGCTTTGAAAACCAGTCTTGAAGGGAATCCAAACCTTTGTAGATGAAAACGCACAATCTTCAGACCTTGTGGTGAACGTGGAGTGTGGCAGGGACTTGGGGAATTGGGGAATCAATATTTTGGAGCTGCCAGCCCCTTGCTTGCCCAGGTGTCTTTTGAAACCACTTCTTGTCAAAGGAAAGGAACAAATAAAAAGGGAAAAAATAGGGGGTGGGAAAGAGAGAAAGGGAAACAGAGAAAGGCTTTTGGTGAGCCCATGCCTTTGTGCACTGCATTCAAACTGATTTGTACCCTTTGTAGTCTTAATTATTTGTGAGAGTAGGATAACAGGAGTACCCAGCTCACCCATTATTTCCTGCATAAAAAAAGGCACACAGAAGCTGCTGATCATTTTTGAATTAGCAAACATGATACTAAAAAAAAAAAAAAAAAAGGCATAAAAAAATTCATTAATACCATCAGGGATTAGGAGGCTGATTAAAGTGTAGCTGTTAGCGTATGCAAATGAGCGATAGGCATTTATCGGGGCTTGTGCAAGCTGTCTTGGAGCTGTAAAGCCCATGTATGTTTTTCAGCTGATTAAAATAGTTTTAAGTTCTGGAGTTTTTTTTTTTTTTTTTTTTTTTGTAAGGAGTTATAAAAATAGACTATCATGTCTATTTTCCCTTTTGGCGAAATTTCTCTAAAGTATACTTCAACCATTCCACTTGACTCACTCTCTCGTGCTGCCTCTTTTTCTGAGAGCCAGGAGGATTGTGAATCCCAGTGACAGTGAGTTGAGCAATTTTCCCTGTTTCTTTCTCTAGAAGTCTCCCAAAACTCCCAAGGCAAGCCAGATGGGTCGCCTAGCAGCAACCCAGGGACCCACCAGGATTCCAAATGCGCCCCATGATGAATACTTCCCCTCTGCTGCAGGCTGAAGGCAAATGAAAATATATTTGTTGCTCAAGTATAGATACAGGCTGCCCCATGCTTGAAAAGACAGCACACTTGCTCACTCCCCAGCCTTAGTTTTGTGAAGCAATATAAGGTGCAGTGAGTTAGGAGGCAAGGCCGGGAAGGTGAGAACAAACCGATAGTGACATAGCCACTTGATGAGAACTGGATAGTTATAACTGCCATTGGTCTTTGACCAAAGGCATTGTAGAAACAAGGAAGGAGATAGTGTTTTCCCAATTTGGATCCAAATTCAAATCCCATACCACAGCTTTCTATTAGTTTTACCAAACAACCAGTTGCCCTGAAGCTGATTCTGCATGTATCAGAGTAGAACCGTACTCCATAGGTTTTCATGAGTTCGACCTTTCATAATCAAATTAGCAGGCCTTTCTTCTCAGACACCTCTGGGTGTTTGAACCATCAGCCTTTCAGTTGTTGTTGTTAGGTGCTATCCAGCTGGTTCCGACTCATGGCAACCCTGTGTACAACAGAAGGAAACACTGCCTAGTCCTGCAGCACGCCCACAATCACTGGTATGCTTAAGCCCGTTGTTGCAGCCACTGTGTCAATCCATCTTGTTGAGATTCTTCTATTTTTTGACTGATCCTTCACTTTGCCTTTTAGTTAGCAGTCCAGAATTTAACTGTTTGTGCCACTCAGGGATTTCTGTTAGTATATTTTGTTTGATGCCGTTGACTGTTGTGTCAATTCTGACTCATAATGACCTTATGTGACAAAGTAGAACTGCTCCATAGAGTTTTATTGGCTGTAATTTTCACAGAAGCAGATTGCCTGGTCTTTCACCTGCAGAGAGACTGGGTGGGTTCTAACTGCCCATCTTTTTGTTAGCAGTCAAGTGCTTAACCATTTGTGTCACTAGGATGTAACACAAAACCTGTTGCCGGGGAGTTAATTCCAACTCATAGCAACCCTATAGCACAGAGGTGAGTGGTTTCTAGGGAGCAGCTGGTGGGTTCCAACTGTCAACCTTTTGTTTAACAGCTTAACAGCTGCTCCACTGGGTCTCCATATCCATTGCCATCGAGTCAATTCCAACTCATTCACTCTCAGGAATATAAAAGATCACCTGCTGACAAATGATCTGTGGATAATGATGATGATGATTGTTAATAATTATTATGTGGTAGGGACCATTATGGAAACCCTGGTAGCATAAGGGTTAAGTGTTAGAGCTGCTAACCAGAGTCAGCAGTTTGAATCTGCCAGACACTCCATGGAAGAAACTCTATTGAGTAGTTCTACTTTGTCCTGTAGGGTTGCTATGAGTTGGAATCAACACAAAGGCAGTTTTTTTTAAGGAATTCTTATAAACTCTTTACAGATTTGATCTATGAATATATGATGTAAGACTATGCCTGTCTCTAATAAGAAGCAAATGAATAAAGAAAACATAATGCTAGAATTCATCCACTTCTTAGCAGCCACATTGCTAGCTCACTAGTTCATGCCACTACCAATCTCTCATTTGCATCCTGCAATTTTTTTCCTAGATGGCTTCCTGCTTCTGTTCTCACCCCTTTGCTTCTCTTCTTTCCAGTCTATTCTTAAGACTGTGGGCAGAGAGACACTTTATAGAGTCACATCATGTCACTTCTTTCCTTAAAATCCTCAGTAGCTCCCTATTTCACTCTGAGTAGACACCCAGGTCCTCTCAATGTCCCTCATACCTGTGTAATCTGGTCCCATTATTTCTATCATGTCATCTCCACGTCTCTCTCCACTCCAGACATGATAGCTCCTTTAGTTTCCCTTAGAAGTTGTAGACACATTCCCTAGGCCTCGTCTCTGGTTTTCCTTTTTTCTGATGTGTACTTCTCCAGAGACCCGTTTGATTAACTCCCTTATCACCTTAAAATGTTTGTTCAAATCTACATTCTCTGGGAGATTTGCCCTCAGCATTCTATTTAATGCTGCAACTCACGGTCTCTAACTCTCATATATTCCTCTAATTGACATTATCTCTTCCATAGCAGTTACCTCTTTTTTCTAATATAGTTTATAAAGTACTCATTCGTTGTGGTCATTATCCATCACTTCCAATTAGACTATAAACTCCCTGAGGATAGGGATCTCTCTCAGTCTTACTCACCAGTATGTCTAAGACAT
Source organism: Heterohyrax brucei (assembly GCA_028571685.1). NCBI lineage: Eukaryota > Metazoa > Chordata > Mammalia > Hyracoidea > Procaviidae > Heterohyrax > Heterohyrax brucei. The sequence goes on from CM053149.1 coordinate 35,967,168, forward strand.
CTAGACTAGGCACATAACTATTTGTTGATTTTAAAAGTTCAAAAGCAATTTGTAAGAATTGGTAAAAGTCCCGGGGAGTTGAAAACCATGTCTGGCTTGGTCACTGCTCTATCCCTAGCACCTATATTCACTGAGTGAATAAATAAATGGGCTTAAACTTGTCAAGCACTATTTCTGTATAAAGATTTGTATACATTTTTAGTTGTGGTCATACATTTAAAATCAAACCACTTTGGCCATTTAAGTTAAAGGATGCTTCTTTATAGACCCAGATCTTTGTCTATGTTTTAAATAACTTCAGTCTGACAAAGTCTGTTCTGCTCTGAGAAGTTTTCTTTACACTGGGTCTCAAAGCTTTGTCTGCTTGAGTCTGTAAGATTCAAGGTTGTGAGAGGCAACCAAGACAAGTTCAGGCACTAGAATGGCCCCACACTCCCTGTGGGCAACCTCCTAAATCCATCTGTCCTGTTTGGAGGGTCTGTGTGAAATCCACAGAGACTTGCGGTTTCCTTGTCCAGGTCACTGCTTCTTCTTGTTATGTTATAAGAAGTAAACTGACTTTCAGGTATGACTCAACAGGAGTTTGTTGAAGCATCAAACAAAGAAACTGATTTACTCAGCACTGACTTGGCTGTCCAATAGTAGATGCAAGGTCTGAGGAGCACAGAGAAGACTGAAGAAACAGAATGCTTTAAACAGTCTTTGACCTTCAGGAGCTTGAAATGTAGTTGGTATGTTTGGGCTGGCTTTACAGGAAGCCTGAAGCAACTATATGATGTGACCTAGTGAGAGCAAGCCAGTAAAATGCTTAAGAGGTGGCATTGGAAGGAAGGGATGGATTAAAACTTTCACTGTTGAGGAAACGGCCCATACAAAGCCTCAAAAACAGCAAAGAGGAGAGAAAAAGAAGCGTAAGTGAGAAAAAACAGTTTGTTAGAATGGAGGAAATGTATCAAGGAGAAATCCAGATTCAATTAGAAAAGTAGATGGAAGTCATTTTGTGAATACCTTCATCATTATGTTAAATGTTTGAGGCTTTGCTCTGCAGCTGATAGCAAGGTCTTGAAGCAGGTCCTGGACTGAGGCAAATGGAAGAAGGCACATACTTCTGGTGGGTTCCAAAAAGCTCAGTGTCTAGGACTCAGTTATGTCTACCCCCGACCCAAAATGTGTATAGCAATTTGGCTGGGAATCTCCAGTATTGTGTATGTGATTATCCACATTCTGTGAGTCTCCTGTGGTGCAAATCCTAGTATTTCTCTGTGTTTAATAGGACAAGATTGGCTCACTTAAACAGGACTAGGGTGGGACTGTAATACCTTTACTAGTAGGTCACCCTCTGTGATTCAGTGTGAAGGAATTTTCCCTGGGGTGTGGCTTGCACCACCTTTTATCCTTTTACACTACAAAAGATCAAAGAGAGGGAAATAAGTAGTGAGTGAGGCTCTCAGACCACCAAAAACAGAAGCACCAGGAGTACAATTTATCCTTTGGACCTGAGGTTCTTGTGCTGAGATGCTCTCAGGCGGCTGAAGGAAGCCTGATGAAACACAAGTACCTTCCTGCAGAGCTGGTAGAGAGGAGAAAGCCTTCCCTCAGAGCTGGTGCCCTGATTTTGGACTTGTAGCCTACTTGACTGTGAAAGAATAAAGAATAAATTTCTTTTTAATAAAACTATCACTTTCAGTATTTCTATTACATTGACACTATAGATGACTAAGACATTCAGTAATTAGGATAAACAAATTATACATCTAATGCAGTGTTAAAAAAATTCAACAAATGACAGCCAGCATTTTTTTGTAAACAAAATTTTACCTGAAATGTCTGAGCTGGGGAATGACACGATGAAAGACCCGTTTTGGAAGACTGATCTGGCAGCGGAGAGCTCATCTGGGAAGCCTGGTGTGAATCAAATCCTGCCTTTGTGACAGCAGAAGGGAGAGAGAGAAGAGGAAGCCCAGGCTGCCAAGCACCCCTCCTCCTGTTCCCAGCCCCGCAGCCCTATTTTCCCCCTGTTATGATTCTGCCTTTCTAATTTCCACATTCTGTTGTCTGCTCTTCCCAGCGACACTGAGAATGTCAACCAAATGCTAGGGACAGACGTGTAAATAATTACCCAAGTCAGAACAAAATAGGGAGTGTGAGAGAAGCACCAAGTGGCTGGAAGAGTTGGTTGCTTTCAGCTCAGGTGGTTCTGGAAGGTGGTAGCATCTACACTGGTCTGTGCAGAATGATTCAATTTGACTACTCGTCAATACTGCAAAAAGTGACTTGAAGGCAGGTCCTAGTTCTGCTACTTCCTAGCTGTGTTATATTGAGCAAGTCACTTGAGTTTTTTTGAACCTTAATCCTTATCCATAAAATAGGGATAATAAACGGGATACAAGATTGCCATGAATTTTATGTAACATAATATGCGTGAAACCCTAGTATGTTCTTAGTATTCTTATTAATAATGTTTCACATTGCAAAGTCACAGCATAATCATTCATCAAATACAGGATAGTTCTATAAAATAATATAACACTGTAATCTGTAATTTTATGGAATTAAGAGTATCCATTCCTTAGTGATGGATTGATTTCTAATGCTGTATTTCCCAATGCTACTAAATTAATTAGTTAATCAACCATCACATCTTTATTGAATACCTGTTATTTGTCGACTAGGTATATGGGAGGCCTAGAAATAAAAGATATGGTCTTTGTCCATAGAACCTAGAATATGGTAGGTAAAACTTGATACATAGGAATCCATTGTTTTGACATTCATTTGTTACCCTCCTGGTGACAGTATTTGTATATTTGCACTGAGAAATCACTCATCCATATTCTCAGTCCAAAATAGTTAGTAGTTTGTTGGAATAAACCCCATTCCAGGGATATATGACTCAGAGTTAGCCAATCATAGCACTGCCTTTCCCTACCCACAGTGATTGGCTCAGGAATGGGTAAATGACCCAACCAGAGTAAATGAGAGTCAGTGAGAGTTTTGTAGGGTGTCCTATTTTCCCACTGGACTTGAACCCAAGAAGAGATGAGGCTGAGGCTGTTCTAAACATTTTTCCACCAAGAAAGTCTTTCTGAAAATCTAGCCTAATTGCAGAGCCAAGAGAGAGGGAAAGGGAGGGGGAGGGGGAGGAAGAAGGGGGAGAGGGAGACGGAGGATGTCCCAAAGACCACTGAAGTTGCCAAACCATTTCATGTTTGGGCTCAGACTTTTAAGCATTGGAACAATAAAAACCCTTGCTTAAATCAATTTGGATAGTGGTTTTTGCTCCTAAGACAGCACAAGAATCTTCACAGTGCACTTAGTATTAGTTCATAGAAAGGCAGATCATCAAGCAACAACACTAAAGATGCAAACCCTGAATAATAACAAATGGAGTCGTAGTTGACTAATACTGTGTGCAGGCAAGAGGAAAGCCTACTTCAGAAGTTTGTAGCTGCAGACAAGCTCCCGTCATTCTCTCTTTTTCTCAGGCTGCCATTGACCCTTGCATTCGGCCTGAGGACTGCCATAAAACTTGGAAGCCGGTAGGCTGTTCGGTAAGACTCATACAAGCTCTCAAAAGCCTGTTCTTACCAACAGGAAGAATAACGGGACAGTGTTCCATTCCATCTAGAAATCAACCAAAACCCAAACCTGTTGACACTGAGTCAATTCTAACTTACAGCAACCTTACAGGGCAGAGTAGAACTGCCCCATCTGGTTTTCAAGGAGGAATTGGTGAATTTAAATTGCTGTCCTTTTGGTTAGCCTCTAGGCTCTTAACCATTGTGCATCCAGGGTCCCATTCCATCGGGAGTGATGGCTCATCTAAACATGGTTTACCATTAGCTTAAAACTCAGCATATAAAATGGTGAAATTGCAGTAGGTTTTGCCTAGCCTGTACCACATTGCCGCCACACTCTACTTTCTCATCTCTCTATATATCGCATTCTCACCTTATTTCAGCATATACTGCTTGACATCAGCTTCATGCATAAACTTTCTTGGTGTTCTTTGGCAGAATATAGAGGAAAAGAGAAGGATCCTAGGGAACACATATTGTACTTTTTAAATCCTCCCTAGTTCTATTCAACACCATACCAAATTATCGGTTCTTGCCAGAAATAAAATATAGATATTACCTATTAAAAAACAAAATTTACAAGATATAATCTTAAGAAGCACTATGAAGTACTAACAATGACTTACATTCATTTTAGGTACTCTCACATGAGTTTGTGTTCTGCAACCCTTCTACTTAAGTCAGATCATAGTGTCGGTGTGTTTAATCAGTGAGTCTCCCTCTCCTGCTTACATTTCTAGATGCTATCTACTAGGCACTAAACACTAGAAATACATATTTCTTATCATTATTCTTATACATCGTATCTTCTTATGAGTGCCACTGATGTCTTCTCGGATTGTTTTTCCGACACATAGTATTCATTATGACCTGTCAACATGTTGCTACAGTGGAAACTAGCATCCCCTCAGTAGATACCCCTTTCAAAGTACATGTATTTATTTATGATAACCTGTTGCCTTTTAATCAGTACTCACTTGCCTGTAGCAAGTGAATCTGAACTGGATTCTGGTCTTAAAATTTTTAAGAGAAATTATAGTAAATATTTCATCAAAATATTTGTCATTCTTGTCCCTGTGCCAACATTTTCATTGTCTACCTACAGTCTTCTTGCTTAAAGAATACAATTTATATGAGGCAGATAGTCTCTGAAACCAGAAAATAAGAACGTGAACAAAAGATTCGGCAGTTCTGAACCAACATAGCTGACAAGACTTTGCCTAAGGTGAAGGAAGGCTACTGCTCTTGCATTCACTGGCTATAACAAATCAGAATGAGAGAACATGTCTTTTGTGTCCAATTTTGTGGCATAGACTTAGGCATAGCCATAAAATAGCACAGATTTCTGCCCCTGATGGCACCATTATCATTTTTAAACTGATCACTTATTCATTAAAGCAATCCAGAGCTTATGAGGTTGTTGACAGAACATAAATACAAACATGAAAATAAATCATGTGACCGAAGTCCTCTAGAGCTGCCAGAGACTTCAAGGTCAACTGGTCCAGTCTCCTGTTGTAGTGATAACATCATAAGGTTCTTTACCCTGTCTCCCCATCTTCCTTTTAAAAATCTCCTTTAAGATAAAAGAACTCTGTGAGGAACTCACTAGAAAGCTTTACTCCTTAATCTGGCCACAGACATAATGTGTCCCAAAGTCTCCTGTAATTTTGTTATACTTTAGTTGGAACTTTTCTGTTTCAGGCTGTGTGGTATGTCTACCTATGGGCCTCATACCATCTGGTCTCAGGTTCAGGCTGGATAAGGCTTTCTTCCTATGTTGAGTTTGATGGTTTATGGACATTGTCCTTACCTACCTTGGCATCTTTTCCAAAACATCTGTGCTTACTTTAATTGATATGTAGTACTAGACACAATGATAGCAAATAACTACATTGAATAGCAGGATGAAAATCCTTACACACATATATGTATGCAAACATACAGACACATACACACATTTTCTCAAGTTATGTGACTTCACACAATAGTAAGTTCTCTGGATCTTAGTTATTGTCCATAAAATGATGGTTGGACTACACGATCTCTATGATCCTTTCCATGGATCACTACTGATGGATGAAAATTGAATAATTACACTTTCAGAATACAGAATGAGATTATACTCAGATCTTTCCTGACAAATTGAAACATTTATGTAAGATAGGAAAGGAAAAAAAAAAGCTTGTTATAAATCTCTTTCTTGGGGCAATTTGCCTGTATAGATAATGAATCTGATTTCTACTCTTTTAGGAAATCTTATGGCCCTTGCATATATCTAATTGATAAAGTAAAGCTCTTAATGAGCTAGGTAGTATGTTTAGAAAAGGTCTAGCTGAAGCGTTTTAGAACTGAAAGCCTAATTTATTTCCTGTTGTCAGTTTTATCTTTGATGCAGATTATTTCTCTTTGCCCTTGATTTTTCACCAGTAGATGGGGAACACACCCTACTTTGCACAAAGTGTAGAAGCCAAATGAGGTCCTGGATATGAATACTATCACATGTATAGCTTAGAAGACTTAGTGGTTCACAACATTTTTTATTTATTTTATTATTATTAGTTTTTTAATATATTGATGTCTTAAACTAAATTGTATCTTCTTAAGAATAGCAACCAAAGCCTGACATTACTTTCAGTCCTTTACCTTAGTATACAGTAGGATTCAGAAAAGCTTGGTGAGTGATTGGTTTGTACCATAAATGCATGGACTAGGTCAAGCCATTCAATCTTTCCCAACATCAACCAACCAGCCAAAAAAAGAACAAAATTTCCTATTAGCAATCATAGTGAACACGAAATTAACATCATCTGATTTTAGAAGTGAGAGAGAAAAGGAAAGAAAAGTTTGACAACTTTCAGACCACTGTATATGAAATATAAACAACAAAGTAGCACTTGTTCGCCCATCAAATACTAAGATGCAGTTTTCAAGCTATTTTTATTCTTTGAGTATAAGAAAAAAATAAAGCATGAAGTGTCAGATGAAAAATGAGTGATGAAGCTTTGGAAGATGCTTACAACATTATTTTCATTGTTCAAAAAATCCAAATCAGCCAAATCTCAAATGTCTTGCTGATGTCCCTAAAATATTCCATCTTTGGACAGAACCATTAACTATTTTTAAAAAGCCAATAATCAATAAGTCTTAATTTGTTACACTGACATTTGTGCAGGTTTCATCTAGATGAAATTAATTAGAAAGAAAACGGTTCCTCAGCAATTGGTGAGAGGAAGGGAGTCAGTGGCAAGATAAGTTTGACCCTGTGTCGTGGAAAAATTTTAATGAGGTTAATCCTCAGAGCATTTGTATCTGGCTGTTTGTTGAGTGTGCTCTGACATTTCAAGTGGGCTACCAGAGGCTTCTGAAATGGGTTAATGATTTTAAAGGCATTTTGTGGATCACTTGAGTTCTGGAGAAACGGAGAAAATACCAAGGCTGAAAAAATGCATATAGTATATGAAATAAACATCAGAGAGAGAGAGAATGGTGAAGAAGAGCAACCTCACTAAGAAAACAGTACAGCTGTCTACCATTTCTAAGCTGAAAATTTCACTTTCTGAACATTGTTCATTGATATGAGGTCAGATCCCAACTTTTTGGCACCAAGGTTACCACTCTTTTTTTGAGGGTTTCTGGGTACAGCTTTACTTAACATTCACAAGGGATAACCAAATTTGAGAGGAGTAGGAAAGGATATTTATCCCAGCATCCTCAGGGCATAACACTTATTTTAATTGCAAGGAACCCATCCTATCAATGAGAATAATGAGCTTAGACAAAGAAAGTACTGGCAAGACTTGATCAAATACATTGGAATTCCCTTTTGGTATATAATTAAGTTAAAAGAAATGATTAAGAGTAAGCCCAAGTTGCCAGTTCATCATTAAGAAATACCTCCTGGGGGTCCTGGAAAGACCTAGACCCCAGTGCAGAAGCCCTGGTGTCCAGTGATTAAGAGATTGGTAGCTAAGCAAAACGTTGGCAGTTAGAATCCATCAGCCACTCCTTGGAAACCCTATGGGGCAATACTATTGTGTTCTATGTAGGGTCACTATGATTCTGAATTGGCTTGATGATATATAGCAACAGCAAGACTCCAGGGTATCCAGTGTTGGGATTGCTGTGCCACTTAGAAGATGATGCTGAGCAGTGTGGAGGGCAGTCTGCTGTAGTCCAGGGCTTGGGCAGAGCACGGGAAGCTAAATTTGGTAGAATACCTTGTTACAACAGGAATGCTCCCCTTTGAATCATCTTTTCCAATTTGGGGCTCCTTTCCCCAGAGGCATAGAGAGGCAAAATTGAGGGGGGCATTTGCCCCTGGTGAAAGTCCAAGGGGTACCAGATGAGACCCTTTTCCCCATTGACGAAGCTGGTGAGGGTGGGGAGGTATATACTTAGAGAGTGCCCTGAACTGTTGTCACCCTCCCTAAGCCTCTACTTTCTTCTCCTTCTGTTACCTCACTTTCCCCTTGGGCAAACTCAGAAGATCACATTCTAGTGGGCAAGGTTTATCCCAGTAAGTTAGAAGACACTAGGAGCAAGTAAATGAGGAAGAGAGGTAAGGAGACAGGAAAACCAAAAAGGAGCTGTGGCCCAAAGTATGGCTTTTCATGAATGCTTCTAAGGTTTATATAGAGCCCTAGAGCATGAAGAAAGTAAGCAAATGGTTGTGTGGGTCAGCATTTGCCTTTTCATTCTAGTCTAGTATGATACACATTATAATAAACTCATCACTGTTGATTCTGACTGATAGTAACCCTACTGGGCAGAGTAGAACTGCCTCAAAGAGTTTCCAAGGAGTGCCTGGTGAATTCAATCTGCCAATCTTTTGGTTAGCAGCTGTAGCACTTAACTGCTATGCCACTAGGTTTTCCAAGAGAAATAGTAGCAAACACTTATTTAGTAATCTCTATGTGCCAGATGGAGCCCTGGTGGTAAAGTGTTTAGGCATTCAGCTGCTGATCAAAAGGTCAGCAGTTCAAATTCATCAGTGGCTCCTCGGAAACCATCTGGGACATTTCTTTTCTGCCCTATAGGGTTGCTATGAGTTGGAATCTACTCAACTTGCTCTGAAACTTGCTTTTGAATGTTGAGTAACTAAAGTGCATAGAAGAATGATGAAGTAAAAGTGTTGAACAGAAGATTTCAAAGGGTGGCTTGAGAAATAAAGTGAAGTATTTTAATAACATGTGCAAAGACTTGGAGTTAGAAAATCAGAAGTGAAGAATCTGCTAAGTATTTCCAAAGCTGAAAGAACTGAAGAAAAACTTCAAACCTTGATTTGAAATTATCACAGGATTCTACAGAGAATACTAAACCATGAAAGAAGCATCAAAAGAAGATGGTAGGAATACTTATAGTCATTATATCAAAAATAGTTGGTAGATATTCAACCATTTCAGGAGGTAGTGTATGATCAGCAACTGATGGCAGTGAAGGAAGAGGTCAAGCTGCAATGAAGGCATTGATGAAAAACAAGGCTCTGGGCCTGCCCTGCTACACCATAGCTGAGAGACTGGCCTTGCCCACTGGACAAGGAGGTGAAACATATCATGACCACAGATGAGCAAACAACAAAGAATGTACAGCCCACCTATTCTGACATAACGAAATAAAACAAAAAGCAGGACAAAGCAAACAGATTCACAGTCAGTAAACAAAGAAAATAACTACTAAATGGCCCAAGGACAGCAGACAATAACAAAGCATTAAAAATAAAAGGACAGAAAGATTCCTGTAGGTGTCCAAAATAAACCACCAGATGACTTTCCAGTGGAAAAAAGGCACTAAAATTACTTGGCAGGGAGTGCAAATCTCTCACATTTAGAGCTTTCCAAGAGTTGAAGTAAAAAGCATACAAATGAGGGAAAAAATGTAGACAAATTCATGGAAAAGACAGATAAATTCATGGAATAATTCAAGAACAAAATACCCCAATAAACTCACAACTAGAAATCACACAGAAACAACAATTAGAAATCCAAAAGCTAAATAAGAAGATTTCAGAAAAGGACAGTGTCATAGAAGGGCTGAGGAGCAGCTTTGAAATGACTGAAGACAAGATCAGCAAAACTGAAGAAAAACACTTGGATAAAAACTCTGTTTGAGGAAAAAACTCAGAAAAAAGACTTAAAAAAATGGAGAAACCCTGAGAATGATGTAGGATACAGTCAAAAGCAAAAACTTGAGAGTAATTGAAGTTCCAGAACAGAGGTAGAAAATAGTAAACAAAGAGAAAATCATTGAAGAATTGCTGACCAAAACTTCCCTAATGGCATGATAGATGAAATCCAAGAAGCTCAACAAACCCTGTATAAGATAGACCCTAAAGGAGTATCAACAAAGCATATCATAGTCACACTTCCTAAAGCCAGACAAAGAAAAAATTCCGAGAGCAACTCAAGGAAAAAAGTCACATGCAAAGGAGAAACAATGAGGCTGAGCTCTGATTATTTGGCAGCAACCATGCACACAAGAAGGCAATGTGATAATATACATATATAAAACTGAAAGAAAAAAATTTGCTAACCAAGAATAAAATATCCTGCAAAACTTTCATTTATATATTATGGTGAAATTAGGACATTTCCAGATAAACAGAAATTAAGGAAATATGTAAAAACCAAACCAAGCTTACAAGAATTATTAAAGGGAATCCTTTGGTCTGAGACCAAAAAACATCAGACTATAGCCTGGATCTGGGATGCAAGAATGTAGCAGCCAGACACCAGCTTAGCAAATGAACTCTGAAGGACCATCCTGAATTTAAAAATTCAACAGGGAAACAGAGAGGCTCACCTGTAGATGACAACAACTTCAGAACAATAAAAGAGGGAATAAACAGTGTATGTAGAGAATTTTCTAATGCAGTGAAAGGTAAGGAGTACCAGATAATAGTAGGCTGGTTCAAACCTAGAAAGATAGGGTAAATTTCAAGATAACTGCAAAGAAAGTTAACAAATCTACTCATCAAAAAAAAAAAAACAAAAAACCAAGCATAACATCTCAATAAAAAAAAATCTACAAAAACAAGAGAAATAGAAAAGAAAGACACAAACAAAAGAAATTCATCGCAGGAGAGTAAGAGGAACAAAGAAGGTGTCAGCACCACACACACAAAAAAGCATTACAAAATGACAATAAACTCACATCTATCAATAACTGCACTGAATGTAAATGGCCTAAATGCACCCATAAAAAGACAGAGAATGACAAAATGGATTAAAAAACAGGATCCATCAACATGTTGCTTACAAGAGACATGCCTTAGAAACAAAAAATGCCTGATATTTGTACAATGATAGATACGTTGGAACAGGATTGAGAACTCATAAACAAAAAATGCCTGATATTTGTACAATGATAGATACATTGGAACAGGATTGAGAACTCAGATGTAAATTCACCCACTTATCACCACTGATTTTAACAAGGGCCCAAATCCATCAAATAGGGGAAAAACACTCTTTCTAACAAATGGTGCTGGAAAAACTGGATGCCATCTCATAACACGGAGGACACTGAAGAGTATTATGCTGAGTAAAAAAAGTCAATCACAGAAGAAACAATTTTTGAAGGTTACAATGTGGGGGGAACACAGGGGAAAGAAAAACATGAAACAGGCAATGGGTAAGTGGTAACTGGTGAAGAATAAGACAGTACACCCTACTGAAGAAGCCAGCACAACCTCCACAAAGCAAGGTCGTTTCAGCTCCACAGGCACACCCAAACTTTCTGAGGGACTGCATGGCTTGGCTAAGGGCTGTGGGAATGATGAGGGCTGTGGGGACCATGATTTCAGGGAATATTAAGCTCAACTAAATAACAGGGAACCCTGGTTGCATAGTGGTTAAATGCTGCAGTTGCCAACTAGAATGGCAGTCTGAATCCACCAAGTACTCCTTGCAAACTCTATGTGGTAGTTCTGTGTTCTGTAGGGTCACTGTGAGTCAAAACTTATTCTACAGTAATGAGGTTTTTTTCCTCTTTTTTTGGTTAGCATAACAGTTTTTAAGAAAATAGTCTACAGTCTACTGTAAGTGGCCAAGTAGGATATTCCATTGGTTTAATCCCTCCAGAAGTAAAGAGGAATGAAGAAAACTAAAGAAAAAAGGGAAAAAATAGCCCAGAGGACTGATGAACCATATAGACAATTACCTCCTATACACTGAATGCAGTATAATTAGAAGGTGCCAAGACACCACCAGTGACTGCTCTGACAACGATCACATGAGTGGGTCCCAGATACAGCTGGAGAAAAAAGGAAGAACAAAATTCTAACTCAGAATGACAGATCAGACTTGCTGGCTTGACAGAGAATGGAGAACACCTGGAGTATCATCCCCTGACACCATTTCAGCTCAATAATAAAGTCTCTCTTGAGGTTCACCAGTCAGCCAAAGGTTGAGCAAGCCATAAATCAAAACGAGACCAATGGGGCTTGCCAGCCCAGGGGCAAGGACTAGAAGGCAGAAAGGGGCAGAAAAGCTTACCAGCACCCAAGGTTGAGAAGGGAGAGTGTTGAACTGCTGTGAAGCTACTAACCAGTGTCATCTAACAACATGTGTACTGTCTAATGAAAAACTAGCTTGTTCTGTAAATCTTCATCTAAAGTACAATTAAAATATGTAAATAGAAATAAACATGGAATAGGTTTTAAAAAGAAAGAAGAACAAGGCTTCAGGAATTGACAGAACATCAACTGAGGTATTTCAACAAACATGCTGTGCTGGAAGCACTCACTTATCTATGACAAGAAATAAGGAAAACGATTACCTGGCCAAATGACTAGAAGAGATCCATATCTACGCCTATTCCCAAAAAAGGTGAATCAACTGAATGCTGAAATTATTGAACAGTATCATTAATATCCTACACTAGTAATTTTTAATTATTATTATGATTAAGTGAAAGTATACAATCCAAACTATTTTGGATGCCTGCCCCTCTACAGTTCCTTCTGCTCTCCTTGCCTGGTGACAGCACACTCCTCCTTTTCATTCTATACTTATAGTATCCTGTTAACAATCTCCTGTCCCCTCCTCCCCATCTTCTTCTCTCCCATCTTGAAAGAGATCAGTAAGACAGCATCCTATAAACGCATAGAACCATAAAGCACACACACCATATGGTCACATTATGTCCCCAAACCTGGTCCATTTCTATCTGAAGAGTTGACCTCAGTAGTGTTTTCTGGTCAGAGGCAGCAGTAGTTCTAGGGGCCATGCTCCCAGGAGATCCTCAAGGCCATCAGATCATCAACTGTGGTCTTTTAGTAGAGTTTCTTGAGCTGCACCCCTCTTTTTGTTATGCTGCCACGGGGAGTCAACACTGTGTACCCCATCATGGCTATCTTTGGTGGCGGCCAGGCACAATCTTGTTATTCTGGTCACATGTTGATACAGTCTCCCATCCTTGCGGGTCCGTCGGTCACTTAGGGTCTTTTTTCCTAGTGTCTTTGTTATTCTTAATGATCATTTGTTTTGGATGAGCTGGAACTGTTTGGTGTACCTCAGATGGCAGCTTACTAGCTTGTAAGACCCCAGATGCCACCTACACTAGTAAATTTTCTAGATGATCTGTCCAATATGGAGAGCGTAGTGTTGAAGTCTCCTACTGTTATTATGGAGTGATCTATCTCCTTTTAGAGTGTAGTCAGTGTTTCTTTGATATATTTAGGTGCTCTAATATTGTTTAGGATTGTGGATTTTACATTAAAATTGATTTTACCTGAGATTAGAATTGCCACACCTGCTCTTCTTTGTTCATTGTTAGCTTGATATATATTCTTCCATCCTCTAAATTTCAGTGTTCATATCTTTAAGTCTATGGTGAGTTTCTTGTAGGCAACATGTAGATGGGTCATGTCTTTTGATCCAAGATGTCACTCGATGTCTCTTTACTGGAGCATTCAGTCCATTCACATTCAAAGTAATTACTGATAGGTATGTGTTCAGTGCTGCCATTGTTATATGTTTGTTTTTGTGTTGATCTTTTCTCTGTTGTTCTTATTAATCTGTTCTGCGACCTCCTTCTTTGTGAGTTGATTCTTCACCTTTTTCAGGGTTGGTTTTGTGGTTGTTGAGACTCCTGTATTACATTTCTTAATATGATTTGTTGCTTCTTTATTGTGCTTTAAAGCCACCCCTATGACCCTGCTTAATAAACTATATATAAACTCAATTTTGACTGCTACCAGTCTTGTCAACTTCCTCTCCATCTGGAAGGACTATAACGACTGTAGTACATCCCTCTTTTAATATGATAATATCATAGTTTACATAGTGTGATCACTAGATCATTTCTTTCACTATTATAGCTTTGATTGTGTTTGGAGCCTTCCCTAACTAAGTAGAATTCTGGATAATGAGTCCTTCTAAAATATAAAGTTAGCCGTTTTGTTCTTCCAAACCAAGAAATTCTTTCAGTATTTCTTGTGGCTTTGGTTTGGTTTTTACAAAGTCTCTTGAGTTTCTGTTTATCTGCAAATGTCTTAATTTCATTTTCATATTTCAAAGATAGTTTTGCAGGATATATAATTCTTGGTTGGAAGTTCTTCTCCTTCAAGGTTTTGAATGTGTCATGTCACTGTCTCTGTGCCAGCATCGATTCTGCTGAGAAATCTGATGAAACCCTACAGGGTTTCCCTCTGAATGTTAGCTTTGCTTTGAGTCTTGCTGCCTTTAAGAGTTGCTGCTTATGTTTCATTTTGTTAAGCTTGATTATAACATGTTTTGGAGTCTTTCTTTCAAGATCTATATTAAGTGGTGTTTGATATGTATCTTGGATATCTATATTCTCTTCTTTCATGATTTCTGGGAAGTTTTCTGTCAGCAGCTCAGAAACAATACTATCTGTGTTGTCAGGTATCTTGCCCTGTTCAGGAACTCCAGTTAATCATAGATTGATTGTTCTTCTTAATAGAGTCCCACATGCTTCGTAATGCTTCCTCATTTTTCTTGTTTCTTTTTTCTGATTTCTCCTCATAGGTGCTGGAGTCAGTAGCTCTGTCTTTCAAATCAGAAAGTTTCTTTTCCATTTGTTCCATTCTGTTTTCTTGGCTTTGAATTGAAATTTCTATCTCTTTAATTTTGTTCTTGATTTGTTGGATTTCAGAGTACTGATGTTTCATCAGATTGAATAGCTTGCTTAATTTTTTGTTTTACTCTGCTGCATTTTGTATAAGGTCTAGTAGGGTTCTCTATATAATCCTTTTGTATTCACCTTCTGACAGTTTCAGAAAAGCTTCTTTGCCTGGAAAGTTCTGAGTTGGTTTCTTCTGGGGGCCTTCTGATGTCATGGGTGATTTCTGGGTTACCATTATCTCCAGAGTTTGTTGCTTTTGGGGCTTCCTGTGGGTCAACAGAGGGTGGGAGAGATGCTGTGATGATGGACTACAGTTGTTTCTCTAGGCCGTCTTAAAAGGAGAAGTAAAAAGTATCTGATAACTTACAAAGTCAGTCAGGTTTTCAGGAGTATACATCCCTCTGCCCAGCTGGCAAAGTGAATGCCTCTATATTGAACCCCAGATGCTATAAACTAGCTGAAAATACAGAAAGGCTACTGACCTATTGGCCTTTGCTATCAGGCCCCAGCTGTAGGCGATACTGTGTAGTCTGCTTTTCTGCTGGGAAAGCGATCTCTTCTGGGTATGCACTGCCTCTGAGCCCAGGAATTAGGTCCTGCTGAGGCTTCCATATGGATGACTCTACCTCCCAGTGAAACAAGATGGCATCCCACACAAGCTTGCCACCCAGCTGGGACCAGGCTCCTGGTAGAAAGAGAGGCCAAGAGTGCCAAGATCCCCAGAGTCCACAGCCTCCCCCACTGGGCCCCAGCCTCAGGCAACACTGTGCAAAACACCACCTCCCTGCTGGAAGAAAAGCACTCTCTCCCCAACAGGTGCCACCTCACAGCCTAGGAACCAAGTCTGGCTGGGGCCTCTGCCTGGACTTCTCCGTTTCCCAGTGGATCAAGATTGCATCCCACATAAGTGCATTTGTATGGCTACCACATGGTGGAGGCAGAGATATAGGCCAGAGGAGCCGAGATGCATAGAGTTCAAAGCCAGGCTCTCAGAACATGGCAATTACACTTGTATTTAATCCATCATCTTTACTCCACCCCTACACTAGTAAATTGTGTTGAAGCTTGTTCAAAAGCACCTGTAGCAGTACATGGACAGGAAACTGCCAGAAATTCAAAACAGATTCAGAAGGCAATGAGCAATAGGGGATATCATTGCTAATGTCAGATGAATCAGGGCTGAAAACAGAATACCAGAAAGATGTTTACCTGTATTTTATTGAATACATAAATGCATTTAGTTGTGTGGATCATAACATATCATGGATAACATCATGAAGAAAGGTAATTACAGAACACTTAATTGTGCTCATGAGGAACCTGTACACAGAACAAGAGGCAGTCACTGAAACAGAACAAGGCACAGAACAGGAAAGGTGTGTGTCAGGCTTGTATCTTTTCACCATACTTATTCAGTCTGTATGCTGAGCAAGTAATCAAGAAACTGGACTATATAAAGAAGAGCAGGGCATCATGATTCAGAGAAGACTCATTAACAACCCGCAACACGCGGATGACCCAATCTTGCTTGCTAAAAGTAAAGAGGACTTGAAGGAAAAAGTGAAGAGGACTTGAAGCACTTGCTGACTACAGCCATCGGTTTGGATTAGACTGCAACACAAAGAAAGAAAAAATCCTCACAACTGGACCAGTGAGCAACATCATGATAAATGGAGAAAGTATTGAAGTTACCAAAGATTTTATTTTACCTGGATAGACATTCAACACTCATGGAGGAAGAAAAGCAAGAAATCAACCATTGCATTACACTGGCAAATCTGCTACAAAAAAATCTCTTCAGTGTGTTAGAAAAGCAAAACTGTCACTTTGAGGAGCTTTCAATGGCCTCATGAGTGCAAACTCTGAACGGTGAATAAGGGTGACCAAAGGAGGACTGATGTCCTTGGACTATGGAATTGGTGAAGAATATTGAATATACCATGAACCACCAAAAGAATGAACAACTCTGTCTTGGAAGAAGTACAGCTACAATACTTCTTAGAAACAAGGATAGAGAGAATATGTCTCACATACTTTGGACATATTATCAGGAGAGATCAGTCCCTGAGAAATGACATCATGCTTAGTAAAGTAGAGGGTTAGGAAACAAGAAGAAGACCCTCAATGAGATGGATTTGATACAGCAGCTACAAAAATGGGCTCATGCACAACAATTGTGAGAATGATGCAGCACCAGGCAGGGTTTTGTTCCATTGTATATAGGATTCCTTTGAGCATGAGTTGGATCTGACTCGATGGCACTTGGCTTTGGCTTTGAGTTGGAACTAACTCGATGGCACCTAACAACTGCATGAGTTAAAATCTACTCAGTGGCAATGAGTTTAGGGACACATGGAACACGAGGCAGCATTGTAGACAGGGGAATATGGATTCTACCTCCAGGAAAGTGGTGCCTTGCAGTTTGGGGATGTTGTGAGAATAGTGACATGTACAACCTGATATGGTGGGTTGCCTACAATACTCGAAAACATTCATCACCTACCAATTCTGCTGATTTTCATGTCTTCATCCCCAAATATTAATTTAGCACCTGCTGCTTGGTTGGTGCTTGTCTTTGACTTTGGCTTGGCTGGCTGTGTACCAGGAAATGGAGAGACAAAAGTAAGTAAAGCAGCAACTTTGCCTTTAAGGAGCTTCAAGGATGAAAAGATCTGAAGGAAAAAAAATGCAGCAGAAGGAAAATTGTAATTGATGCTAAATGGAGGTATAGGCACATCACAGTTCAGATTCAGACGAGGCAGAGTTCAGCTCCACTTGCGATGGTATCTGAAGTCCGTCAGAACAGATGATATTTAAAAATGAGGAGAAGATCCCAAGAGGAAGCAGAGGTGAAAGGAAGACATTTTGAAAAGAAGAAAGGAGAAATAAGACTCTAAAAGATATGCATTTCTCCGGAGGAAGTTTAAGGTGTGAGGAACACAGGGAGCATTTTTTTTCTACTTGGTCTGTTAAAAGAACACAGGCCATTGTTAACTATAAGTGATGGTGAGGACAATGATTTGTCTTCCTACCCATTTAAAAATTGATGTCCAATGACCAAGGACACATTCTAAGGCTGGGAACGAGGTTTGATTAAAGAGCTATAAACTTTCATGAGGGATAGCGGCTTAATTCCCAGTTAACGCACCTCATGAGTGGCAAACACTCAACTGTCAGTGGAAGCTTGTGTGTTGTGATTTGGAACAGATTTCAGCTGAGCTTGCAGACTAAGGTGGACCAGATAGAAAAGCCTGGTGATCTACTTCTGAAAATCAGCCAATGAAAGCCCTACAGATCACAAGTCTGATTCCGATCCAATCATGGGATGGCACAGGACTGGGCAGCACCTCATTCTGTTGTACATGAGGCCACCTTCAGCTAGGGGCTGACTTAATGACACCTAACAACAGCAACAACGTTGTTACACAACTTTTCAAGTTAAGCTTGGCAAGCTCGATACTTGGGAAGTTCATGTTTAATCTGCAACAATAAAGCATCCTGGTATATGTAATAGGGAGCTGGACATGAGGCTTTAACTCAGGCTTTGCCACAAATTGGTTATGTAAAGGTGGGTAACTGGTTTCCCCTCCTAGGCATTGGTTTTACTTCACAGTCTGTAAAATGAAGGAGTTGGACTAGATGACCACAAAGTTTTCCTGCTATGATTTGTTTTGGTGTTCTTCTAGCCTAATTCTCTGAGAAATGGATCAGGAATAACACAGGCTCTCTAAAGTGTGGGCAAAAGAACAAGAACCCTCAAAATTTAACACAGGTGAGTGAGGGCGTCTCACTAGGCAGAGATGAGACTCATGGTTTGGTCGGACAAGATTGACAGGGCCAGATGGACACTAATACCAGTTTTGCAGTTTTGTAGGAAATCCTATTCCTCTAGGAAACAGGGCAAACTGAAGAGGAGGAATATCAAGGCAAGTGATGCGAGAGTAAGGATCACAAGTGCTGCTTTTATTTGCAAATACTGAGCTTAGCTAGTCAAATGGAGTTTGCATGACAGTACTTAAAATATGGGTCTGGAGGCTGGTGAGTGCAGGGATGAGATTTCACCTATTCTGCTAAAACTGTGCATTTGATAAATTCTTGGCTTGATTTGTTGTCTATTCCATCTCTGAGAATGTGGAGAAAGCTGTGAGAGGATCTGCTACTCTGAACTCAGTTCTGACCTAAAGATCCAGGGAAAAATGCTCAAAGCAAGATAAAAAATTTTGCTTTCTGTTTTCTTAAGTTTTCACAGAGCAAAAAGATCAAGAAATGGATAGTTCCACTCATGGAGAAAATTGGTGAGATAGCCTGAGAAAGAATTACTTGTTCAGCTGATAGTTAACTCCTGTTTTCTCTCTTTTGAGCCCAACCAAAATGTAACAGGGTGAATTGATTTTGCATATAGAAAAAATAAGCCCCTAGGGATTTGCCCAGTGCCCCATGGATGGAGAATAGATAAGCCTGGGCTATGACTCTAGTTTTCCGACACTCAGTGCCTCATCCTTTCAGGGACATCACCACACTGCTGGAGAAAATGACACAAACAGACATTTTCACTCAGTACAAGATGGGAAGCTTCTTTCATTGCAGAAAAAAAATTAGAGAATACAGAAAAATACAAATAAGAAAATTAAAAATGTTCCTTCTAGAGATTACCAGTGTTATTTTTAAAGGTTTTTTTTTTTTTTTTTTTTTTTTTACCATAACCCATTCCTTTGGGGGGGGGTAGAACTAGCTACAAAAAGATAGAAGACAATGAACTCTTGTTAATTCTTCACTCAGATTCACCCCTTGTTAATATTTGACCATGTTGGCTTTATCTCACATTGCTGTACTGTTGTTAAATTCTGTCCAGTCAGTTCTTACTCATAGAGACCCTATGTACAACAGAGTGAAATGCTGCCCAGTCCTGTACCACGTCCACAGCCACTGTTACGCTTGAGCCCGCTATTGCAGCCACTGTGTGAGTCTATCTCATTGACCGTCTTTCTTTTTTTCTCTAACCCTCCTTACTATATAATACGATGTCCTTCTACAGGGACTGAGTCCTCCTGATAACATGTCCAAAGTGTGAGAGACCAAGTCTTACCGTTATTACTTCTAGGAAACATTTTTATTGTACTTCTCTCAAGACAGATTTTTTTAGTTCTTTTCCACAGTATATTGAATATGCTTCACCAACACCGTAATTGAAAATTATCTATTCTACTTTAATTTCCGTTATTCATTGTCCACCTTTTGCGTGTGTATAAGGTGACTGAAAACACCATGGCTTGGTTCAGGCACACCTTGGTTCTCAAAATGACATCTTTGCTTTTTAACACTGTTAAAAACTTTTTTTTTTTCTTACAGCAATTTGCCTAATGCGATAAATCATTTGGTTTCTTGACTGCTGCCTCCATGGATGTTATTTGTGGATGTGAGGAAAATGAAATCCCTGACAAAATCAATGTTTTATCCCTTTATCATGATGCTGCTCGTTGGTCCAGTTGTGAGGATGTTTGTTTTCTTTATGTTGTGGTCTAATCCATCCTGAAGGCTGTAGTCTTTGATCTTCATCAGTAAGTCCTTCAAGTCCTCTTTACTTTCAGCAAGCAAGGTTGTGTCATCTGTTAATGAATCTTCTCTGAATCCTGATGCCCAGTTCTTCTCCATATAGTCTAGTTCCTCAGATTATTTGCTCAGCATACAGGTTAAACAAGTATGGTAAAAAGATAAAACCCTGAAGCACACCTTTCCTGACTTTAAAACATCCAGTATTCCCTTGTTCTGTTTGAATGATTGCCTGTTGGTTAATCTGCAGGTTCCTCTTGAGCACAACTATGTGTTCTGTAATTTCCATTTTTTACAATGTTATCCGCAATTTATTATGATTCACACGGTTGAATGGCTTTGCATAGTCAATAAAACACAGGTAAATATCTTTCTACTCTTCTCTGCTTTCAGTCATGATCCCATCTGACATCAGCAATGATACCTCTTATTCCACATCCTCTTTTGAATCCAGCTTATATTTCCGGCAGTTCACTGCCAGATGTACTGCTGCAACCACGTTTGAATGATCTTCAGAGATGCGATTCCCATTCAGTTTGTCATTCCTGGCACAGCAGGTCACAAGATTAACTGATTCAAAATGTCCCTTATCAATTCATTTCAGCTCATTAATGCCTAGGACATCAATCTTGATGTGTTACATTTTGTTTTTGACGACTTCCAGCTTTTCTGTAGTCATACTTCATACTTCCATGTTCCAATTATTAGTGGATGTTTGCAGCTGTTTCTTCTTATTTTGAGCTGTACCACATCAGCAAATAAAGGTCCTGAAAGCTCGACTATATCCATGTCATTATGGTTGACTCTATTTTTAGAAACATCTCTTCCCCAGCTGTATTTTGAGGGCCTTACAATCTGAGAGGCCCATCGTCCAGCACTATATCAATGTACCACCGCTGTACTATTTGGGAATAATTTGTAGACATTATATATTCTACCCGTAACTACTTCAGAATTTGTGTCATAAGAACAAAGAAGACCTGGAGCACAAAGTTAAGCACTTGGTTGCTAATTGAAAGGTTGATGTTTTAAATCCACCCAGTGGCTTCTTGGGAGAAAGACTTGACAGTCTGCTCCCACAAAGATTACAGCTTAGAAAATCCCACAGGGCTTTACTTCTCTATCTTATGGGGTCACTGTGAGTTGAAATCATCTCAGTGGTATTCAGCATCTAACAACATCATAAGAATAACTTCATTTGCCTACATAACCTCAATACAATTAACACCTCCCTGAATTTAATATTGATACACTAATATAATAGTCAACATTTAATTTCTCTAGTAGTTCTCTAAATATTCTTTTTAGCCTTCAAGCAGAGACTGGAAGGGCACTGAAGAAGAGAGATGAAGAGGGGATTTTGTATTGAGAAGTGTTCTCTATTGACTCTGGTGGCTCTGGATAGTTTTTCTCTCATAGTTTAAAGTGAAACTTAATATGAACATTATTATTGAAATTTTTAAAAGTTAATCTTCCTTGTGCTCCTCTGTCATTTGTTTCTTCCTGTTCCTCTTTCACTATCATTTTATTCAGGACTTCACATGATTTTTTCAGATTATAACATCAAGAATGCCTCTGTATATTGTCTTGGAACTGGTGAGGAGTTGAGCTTTTTCACAGAGAACCAAGTGAGAGATCCAGACTAGGGAAGAGCTCTTGTTCCAGAAAACATTTTCAGAACACCAAAGAGTATTTTTCTCAGCCCAGAGGGATAGAAAGTCCTAGAAGAGGTGAAGTGGTGGAAGGAAGCCAGATGTATCAGGTATCCTAAGAGGCTGCTTCTACTACATTTCTTAGTTTTCACAATAATTTCTGTACCCTGGATTGTCTTTAATTCCAAAGAGTTGTTTGGTGCCTGTACACAGTGCATGAAAAGAATAGCTTCCACCAGCCTGTGTGGGGCTGTTGCATTATTCCACTGACTTTTCCTGTCCCTACTCCACACCCCCCCCCCAGCTGGGCTTCCCTGGGTAATGTTCTTCCCTTACAAATTTCATCTCGCTGCACTGTGCATTGAAACGACACAGTTATGGAGCGCACAGGGAAAAAAATTATAATGCCATTAAAAGTTATCATAAATTTCAGATCAGCATCACTTCTAATCCGATACACAATTTTACTGCCTCTATAAAGTAGGTGATTTGCAGTGGTCTGAGGCGTCTCCTGGAGCATTTTACTTCTTTTTAAATTAAACACACCAACTTTGTACTGAATTCAGAGTGTGGACATAAAAAAGGGGGTAAAAAGGAGAGGGAAGGGACATCAGATGGGAATTGCAATTGAATCTTTATATATGCCATCTTGGCACTGTGGTACTAAATATAGTGCCAGGGTAAATAGATGTGCTGAAATATTCAGAATAAAAAACAAATGTTTCAATACCAGAAGCAGGGAGCCTTGAGAATGTTTCCACAGTGGATGTGCTTAAAATAGTAAAATACTGTTGTTTAAAACTATTCAATCCTAGAAAACCCTATGTTGTAAAAAAGATAGTGCTGGTATGTGTGAAGGGCTATGTATGTTGAACATATATATGCATATAAAAGTGTCTAGGAGATTAAACAGAATATAAGGGGCCTGATTTTACTGGTTGTAAGGTTATGCTGATTCTTTCTTTGAGGCATACTAACTTTTCTTGGAAGCTTCAGACATCAGAAATCGTAATTTACTAAAGGATTGTGTAGTATTCTGAAGTGTAATTGTCCCTGGCAAAGGCTGACCCATTAGCTAGATGTGAAGACATGCATACAGCGTTGTACATGGAGATAGGTGATAGATATACAAGTGCCAGATCTAAAGAGAACTCTGTTCACAAGGTTTCTGGCAAAAAGGTTTAACTGCATAGTGGCATTACTTCTCCCTCATACTCTGCATAGTTGATGACTCAGAGATACTAAAAATGTCTACTAAGACTTTACCATATATAATATCTTCTGGTAATACTGGAGATACAAAGGAAGGAAGAAAAAAAAATAGGTCCACCCTCAAGAAGCTCACAGTCTCGTGAAAAAGTTTACAGAAGTAACCTTGTGGTTAGTACAGCGTGATGAACGCTGGGATAAATTTAGGTACACAATGCACAGAGGGTAGATGCCTACATATGTGTTGTGATAGAATGGAGTAAAGCATTATGTATCTTTCTTAAATTGGGTCTAAGTTCTCTAATCTGAATATTTTCAGCAATATTAATTGATGAATAAATATTATTACATTCTGGCTTCTCTGTGTAATTTGTTTCCTTGTCACTACAGTTTAACACAGGGCCTGGAACAAGCAGAAATGTACCAATTATATTTTGAATTAATGAAGTTGCTGATACAAAGATGTTTAATAACACCCAGCATTGCAAAGCACTTTAAGTTTGAAGAATATTCTTACGTAAAAACAAACCAAACCTGTTGCTGCTGAGACACCTCCAGTTGATGGTGACCTATATATATGACAGCAAAGAAGTGCACCTCACAGGATTTTTAATGGCTGTAATCTTGGCCATCAGAGGTGTCATTGTATTACCCTTTGTGTCCTGAATGTCATCGAAACGTCTTCTTTTCAATATTCCCTTTATCTTTGGGTAAAGAAAAACATCATTGGGGGCCACATCAGATGAGTAGGGTGGGTGTTCCGATGTAGTTATTTGTTTACTGACTAAAAATTCCCTCACAGACAACTATACAATTAAGTTTGTGTATTTGCCACTGTACCACCTTGTGCAATGGTCGTTCCAGAAAGTTTCAAAATTGATCTGAAGGGTGGACTAGGCACTGGCGTCATTGGTGCATGGCTTCCCAAGGAAACTACTTCAAATGTGATTGTAGTGATATTCAGCAATGAAATATGTAGCACTTACAACAACTAAATTTGCAAACTTAATTGTTGGACCTAGTATATTAATTGTTTTTCTAATGCTGAAACATCCCTGCATCACTAGTAAGAATCCTACTTGGTCAAGACAAATTACTATTATTATTATTTTTGATACATGGTTGATTTCTATTAGCTAGAATTTTATTGAGGATTTTTTCATCTAAGTTCCCGAGAAAGATTGTTCTGTAATTTTCCTTTTTAAGTCAGTTTTGGTTTCAGGATTATGCTAGCTTCATAGAATGGATTTGGTAGAGTTCCTTCCTTTTCTATGCTTTGAAATACCTTTAACAGTAGTAGTATTAATTCTAGAAATTTGTCTATTTTCTCTAGGTTTTCAAATCTATTAGAATACAATTTTCCACAATATTATGTTGATTCTTTTGATTTTGGTTGAGTCTGTTTTGAAGTTGTCCATCTGATTTCTTTTTATGCTTGGTAGTTTTTTGATGGCTTTTTCCATCTCTTCCTTTGTGATGCTTTTATTAAATTGCTCTACTTCTTGTGATAATTTTGGTAGCTGGTATGAATCTAAGAATTTGTCTATGTCCTCTAGGTTTTCAAATCTGTTAGAGTACCATCTTTCATAGTATTCTGCTATGATACTTTTGATTTCAGTTGGGTCTGTTGTGACATCTCCCATCTCGTTTCTTATTCAAATTATTTGTTTCCTCTCCTGTGTTTTCTTTCGTGAGTTTAACCAATGGTTTGTCAATTTTGTTGATCTTTTCAAAATAACAGCTTTTGATTTTGCCAATTGTCATGGATTGCATTGTGTTCTCCCCAAAAGTGTCTATTTTGATTTTACTTGGCTATGAGTCCCAATATGGTGCAATTCATCTGATGTGCTGTGACTCCTCCCTCTGTGATATTGATGATGGAGAATGGGCAGCAGTTGTGCTGGTGAGGCAGGACTCTACTTACCAGCTGTGGGATATAAGGGAGAGAAGTGAGCACAGAGAGTTGGGAACCTCATAACATCAAGAAGCAGCACCAAGAGCAGAGCAAGACCTTTGGACCTGGGGCTACTGTGCCAAGATATTCTCACTGGATTTGGACTCAGCCTACTGGACTATGATAAATTCTCTTGCAGAATGGATTTACAATTTATAAATGGATTTGAAGCTCACCAGACTGTGTCAGTAAGGCTTCTCTTTATGAAGCCTTCTACTTGGGTATTTTTCTGCTGGAACAGTACCAGGTAACTAAAACAATAATTTTTTCATTTGTTCTTCTATTCTCTAATCATTTAGTTCTGCTTTAATCTTTATTATTTATTTTCTTCTGGTGCCTGAGGGGTTCTTCTGTTTCTCTCTTTCTACTTGTTCAAGTAGTAGGGTTAATTCATTGGTTTGGATCCTTTCTCCTTCTGGATGTGTGTGTTCATAGAGATAAACTGACATCTAAGCACTGCTTTTGCTGTATCCCATAGGTTCTGGTAGGATGTGTTTTCATTCTCATTTGAATCCATAAATTTCTTTATTTTGTCCTTGATTTCTTCTGTAACTCACAGCTTTTTGAGCAAGGTGTTGTTCAGTTTCCATGAGTTCCAAGTTCTGTCTATGGTTTTTCTGCTATTGATTTCAACTTTTATAGCTTTATGATCTGAAAAGATACTTTGCAATAATTGATTGGTTTGGATTTTGTTGATATTTGCTTTATGTCCCAACACATGGTTATTCTGGAAAATGTTCCATGTGCTTTTGAGAAGAAGGTGTACTTATCTGTTGATGGGTAAGAAATTCTGTAAATGTCAATGAGATCTAATTGGTTAATTGTGGCAATACAATCTTCTGAGCTTTTATGTAGATGATCTGTCCATGTTGGAGTCTCCAACTATTATTGTGCAGTGATCTATGTCATTTTTCAATGTAGTCAGTGTTTGTTCAAAGTATTTAGATGTTCAAGTCCTGCTTGTGTATTGAAACTGTAGCGATAGTGACCATCCTTGTCCATGGTGGTGGATTTTACATTAAAATATATTTTATCTGAGGTTAATATTGCCACACCTACTCTTCTTTGTATGTTGTTAGCTTGGTATGTATTATTTCCACCCTTTAATTTTCAATTTATTCATATTTTTAAGTCTAAGCTGATTTTCTTGCAAGCATCTTGTAGACGGGTCATGTCTTTTGATCCAATATGTCACTCGTTGTCTGTTTACTGCAGCGTTCAGTCCATTTACATTCAGTGTAATTATTTACAGGCGTATGTTTAGTGTTGTCATTTTGATATATTTATTTTTGCATTGGTTGTTTTCTCTGTTGGTCTTGATATTCTGTTCTTTGTCATTCTTTATGTGTTGACTTTTCGTCTTTGTCAGTGCTGGTTTTGTGTTTGTTGAGACTCCTGTTTTATGTTTTTTGCTTTAATATGTTGTATTGTTATTATGCTTTGCAGCTATCCCTATGATTTCCCTTGATATTCTAAGTTTAAACCCATATTTTTTTAACTTCATCTCCATCTAAAAGGACTATAACTACTGTATGTATTCCTCTTTTTAGGGTGATGGTCTCATAGTTTTGTGACCTGATCACTGCTTCCCTTCTTTTAATATTGTGGCCTTGATTGAGTTTTGCACCTTTCCTAACTGGGTAAATTTCTGGATGTTGTGTCCTGCATTGTCTCCTTAAATATATGCTTAATGGTTTCATTTTTCCAAGTGAAGAGCTTCTTTCATTATTTCTTGTAGTTTTGGTTTGGTTTTTACAAAGTCTCTAAACTTCTGTTTACCTATGAATGTCTTAATTTCATCTTCATATGTGAGAGACAGTTTTTGGGGATATATAATTCCAGGTTGGAAGTTTTTCTCCTTGAAGGCTTTGAATGTGTCATCCCATTGCCTCCTTGCTGATACCATTTCTCTCAAGAAGCCAGACAAAAGCCTAGAGGGCTTCCTTCTGAATGTTAGCTTTGGTTTGAGTCTTGCTGCCTTTAAGAATTTCTGTTTATGTTTCATTTTATTAAGCTTGATTATAATATGTCGTGGTGTCTTTTGTTTAAGGTCTAGTTTTTGTGGCATTTGATACACATCTTGGATATCTAGTGTTCTCTTCTTTCCTAATTTCAGGGAAGTTTTCTGTCAGCAACTCAGCAACAATACTTTGTGTTTTCATCTATCCCTCCCTGTCCAATTAACTGTAGATTATTCCTCTTAATTGCGTCCCTCATGTTTCTTAGTGCTTCTTCATTTTTCTTATTTCTTTTCTCTGATTTTTCCTCATAAATGCTGGTGTCAGTAGCTCTGTCTTCAAGATTATTAAGGCTGACCTCCATCTTCTCAATTCTGCTCTTTTGGCTTTGGATTGAATTGTCTAATTCTGTCATTTGGTTATTTATCTGCTGAGTTTCAGAGTGTTGATATTCCATCAATTTCAACAGTTTTCTTAATTTTTCATTTTGCTCCGCTGCACTTTGTTTAATCTCTAGGGGGACTGTCTGTATAATTCTTTTATAGTTGACCTCTGATAGTGTCAGAAAGGCTTCTTCATCTGGGAAGTTTTTTGATTCTTTATTTTGGGAGTTTTCCAGAGCCATGATGGGCTGTGTCTTTAATGATTAGTGATGGTTTCAAGCCATCTACAGGCTGTTTAGTTTCTCTGATATTACCTCGACAGGAGCTAAGATGCAGTTCTGTGAAGGGAGTTGGTCACCCAGCTGCCTGTGTGTACTCTAGTAACTGGCCCCTGTAGACTCTCTCCAGTGGCAGGCTCCACTTCCTGGCTGGCAAAGGCACCACCCCACTTATGGAGTCACTGGTGGGCCATCAGCTGACATTATGATGTGGTCAGTAAAGGCTGGAGGAGACTCCATCAGGTTGCTCAGCAGATATGTCTCCAGGTAGTCTTGTTTTAAAAAGCTAAAATCTATCTGACAGCTTCCAAAATCAGTCAGGCTGTGGGCACACTCCCCCTTCCAGCTGGCAAGAGAAGCACCTCTTTGGCCATCCACAGATGGCATCATGTTGTTCAAAGTAGGAAGAGGCTATGGCCCTTCTACCATCCTCAGCCAGGCCCTACCTATAAGGCAACACTGTGCTAAACAAAGGCTTTCTGCTGGAAAAGTACTCCCTGGACTTGGCACTGCCTCCCAGCCTGGGAATTAGCCCCTGCTGAGGCCTCCAGCTGGGTGGATCCACCTCACAGTGAACCAAGGTGGCTTCCTGGTCAAGCTCCCCTTGCTGCAGTGAAACAGCAGAATCTACAGTGGAACTCAGATAAGAGAGGGTGAAGGGGCTGTGGTGCCCACAGTCTACTAGCAGGCTCTCAAGATGTGGCTATCCCACACACTGTCTCTCCAATGCACCACATGCTGTTCCCTTCAGCAGCTGCAGCTCAGTGTAACTGCTGGCTCATGTCCGTCCTCTGCCTACCAGCCAACAAAAATTAAAAGCACCGATACCTGCAGTCCATGCAAGCAGTAAATCAGCAGTAGTGGGGCTCAGCAAGAGAGAGGGAGTTTCCTGTTTAGTGGCAAATAGTCCAAACTGAGAACTCTACACTGTGTCCTAAGGCTCTCTAGGTGTCCATTCAATTATCAGTCCAGACCTTAGTTTTCAGAGGGAATTAAGGAAATGTGTGTCTGGTCTGCCATCTTGGCTCTACCCTCCCGTCTTGTTTCTTATTTGAGTGGTTTCCTATCCTATTTTTCTTTCACGAGTTTGCCCAATGGTTTATAGATTTTGTTGATCGTTTATTTTTTGTTTTGTTTTTTTTTAAAAAAAACAGCTTTTGGGTTTCTTGATTCTTTCAGTTGTTTTTCTATTCTCTGATTTATTCAGTTCTGCTCTAATTTTTATTATTTGTTTTTTTGTGGTGCATGAGGGGTTCTTTTATTGTTTGCTTTCTACCTGTCCAAGTTGTAGGGGTAATTCTGTGATGTGTGCACACATTTTGGATGTGTGCATTTATTGAGATAAATCGACCTCTGAGCACTGTTTTTGCTGTATCCCATAAGTTTTGGTAGGATGTGTTTTTGTTTTCATTTTATTTGATGTATTTTTTCATTTTATCCTTGATTTTTTGTATTACCCAGAAGTTTTTGATGAAGGTGATGTTCAGTTTCCATGAGATTGAGTTTTTTTAAAAATAAATATTATTGTGATTTAAGAAGAATTTGACAATCTGTATCAATAAGCCATATAACACCTGGAACTTTCACCTCTGTTCTCTTCTAACTGCTCTCTCCTTCCTTCCCCCAAGCCTGCGAGAGCACACTTCTCCCTTTCATCCAGAACTTCCCAAAACCATTTGACTAAGATCTGACGGCCCTCACCTTATCATCCCTGTTCAAGCAATGAGCCTCTGTAACAGCCCATGTACATATTAAAGTCCAAACATTTGTTCATTGCCAGGTGCACTACTTGTTTTATATAGTCCTGTTCAGTCTTTGCTAGGAGAGCTGACCCCAGTGCTGGATGCAATTTAGGACTAGAGAGTCCAGGGGTCATGCTCCCAGGATCCCCTCCCGTCTGACGGTCCATCAGATGATGTCTTTTGGTAGAGTTCTAGTCTGTAATCTTTCTCACCCTGTGTCTGGGGTTCTGTACTGTGTACTCCCTTTGGGAAGTTATTGGTGTTGGCCAGGCCCCATCTTGTTCTTCTGGTCCCTTGGTGAAGGTGACACTGGCTGATATTTTCCTATTGTCTTTTATGTCCACTGTTTACCTCAGGTCTTGGTGGATTGGGATCAATTGGTATTACTTAGAGGGCAGATTGGTAGCTTTTAGGACACCAAACTGCCACTCACCCAGGTGATATGCAGAGCGTTTTCTTAAGAGAAAAAGAAAAAAAAAGCTTGACTACAGCAATTAGTCTGGATGGCCCCAGAAAGCTTGGCTCCCTGGCCGCAGACTCTATTACTCTGTCTTTCCAAAGAGGTGGGCTGCATTTAGTTAACAGCTTAGTTTTGAAGCAGTCAAGACAGTCTAGTACCAGAACAAAACAGACATGTAGACTGATGGAACAGAATTGAGAATCCAAACATAACATCGTCCACCTATAAGCACTCATGGTGACCCTAGCTGGACCTGCGAACAACTGATATTTGATAAGGGCCCAAAGCCTGTGTACTGGGGAAAAGACAGGTAGTGTGAAGCCTCCCACTTTATTTTTCTTCTTTAGTAATGTTTTAGTTACGTGCAGTTTCCTCACTTTCCATGCAATGTTTGTTTCTCCATCTCATTAAAGAATGTCACTGGGATTTGTATTGGGATTGGATTGTGTGTGTAGATCACTTTGGTTAGAATAGTCATTTTCACAATGTTGAATCTTCTTATCCAAGAGCAAGGTAGGTTTCTCCATTTATGTGAGTCACTTTTAGTCTCTTGCAGTAGGGTCTTGTAGTTTTCTTTGTATAGGTCTTTTATATCTCTGGTAGTATTTATTCCTAGGTATTTTATCATTGTGGGGGTTATAGTAAATTGTAATGCTTTTTAGATTTTCTCTTTGATTGTTTCTTTGTTGCTGTAAAGGAATCCAACTAATTTATGAATTTTATCTTTGATCCTGATATTTTACTGAAGTTTTCTGTTAGATCTAGTAATTTCGGGGTGAATTCTTTAGGGTTTTCTATGTATAGGATTGTATCATCCACAAATAGGGATACTTTCACTTCTTTACTGGTCAGGATGCCCTTTATTTCTTTATTATACCTAATTGCTCTGGTTAGGACCTTCAGAACAATGTTGAATAAAAGTGGTGACAGTGGTCATCATTGTCTGGTACCTGTACTTAAAGAGAATGCTTTCAACTTCTCTCCATTCAAGGTGACGTAGGCAGTTGGCTTTGTATAAATGGCCCTTATTACACTGAGGAATTTGCCATCTACTCTTCTTTTTTTTTTAATTTTAATTTTTATTTAACATAACTGAGTGAAAATGTACATTCACATATAAATTTACATGCCCACCTAAATGCAGCTTTCACTGCTCTCCCTGTCTGGTGACTGCACACTATTCCTCTCTGCTTCATACATGTCTAATCCTCCCAACAGCCTCCTTTCCCCTCCTCTCTGTCCACTTCCTTTCCTCCAGCCAGAGGTCAGCAAGATGATATCCTATAGATGTATAGAACCATAAAGTGCTTCCAATATATGGTCACTCTGCACTGCCAAGTCCAATCCATTCCTGTCCAAAGAGTGGACCTTTGTTATAATTTATGGGAAAGGGCAACATCAGGGCTGGGGGCCATGCTCTCAGAGGAACCCCAATATCGTTGGACCATCAATTGAGGTCTTTTAGTGGACATCTCATGATGCACCCCTTTTTATTCTTGA
The DNA here is from genome assembly GCA_028571685.1 of Heterohyrax brucei. Taxonomy (NCBI): domain Eukaryota; kingdom Metazoa; phylum Chordata; class Mammalia; order Hyracoidea; family Procaviidae; genus Heterohyrax; species Heterohyrax brucei. Next base: position 35,998,520 of record CM053149.1, read on the forward strand.
GTATTGTGAGACTCCACTCTGTGAGCTCCATCATGGATATCGCTGGTGGTGGCCGGGCACCATCTTGTTCTTCCAGTCCTAAGTCGATGTAGGCACCCACTCTTGTGGGTCTCTGTCTTCTCGGTTGTCTTTACCACATGTCATTTTGGTCCTCGGTGAGCATCCGTTCCTGCTGAGTTGGGACCATTTGCTGTGTCCTTGGATGGCAGTTTGGCAGCTTTTAAGACCCCAGATGCCAGTCACCAATGTGGGGGTGCAGAGAGCCATCTTAGCAAAATGCTAGTTGTGCCAATTGGCCTGGAATTCGCCTAAGAGCATGGTCCCCCGCCCCCCGCCCCAGCTACTCTATCCTTGCAGCATTGAGTTAAGATGGAGGGAGTACTCAAGTTATGCTGAAGTCCACTTAATGTTGTTCTTGTTTCTAATGCGTGCTATCACCGCTTTCTCCCAACTAGATTTCTAGTAACTATCTAAACTAAACCCTCCCCCCTCCCCCTCCCTCCCTCCCCTCCCTTGCAGCTGTCAAAGAGTCTTTTCTTCTATACACAAGTCTGTTTTTAAGATCTTATTGTATCGGTCTCACACAGTATTTGTCCTTTTGTCGCTGACTACTTTCACTCAACATAATGTCTTCCAGTTGAAACCAGGTTAGGAGATGTTTCCTGGAATCATCATTATTCTTTATCATTGTGTAGTGCTCCATTGAGTATATGTACCATAGATTACCTATCCATTATTCTACTGTTGGACATCTGGGTTGATTCCATTTTTTGCTATCGTGGACTGTGCTGCGATAAACATTCTGGTGCATGTGTCCATTGGTGTGAAAGGCCTTGATTCTGTAGGATATATTCCAAGTAGTGGAATTACTGGGTCAAATGGTATATCGATATTCATTTTTTTAAGGAAGTGCCAGATTGCCTTCCAAACAGGCTGGACCACTTTGCAACCCCACCAACAGTGTAAGAGGATTCCACTTTCTCCACAGCCTCTTCAGCATTTGTTGTTTTGTGTTTTCTGGATCATGGCCAATCTTGTTGGGGTGAGATGGTATCTCATTGTTGTCTTGATTTCAATTTCTTTAATAACTAAAGATCGTGAACATGTCTACATATGTTTTTTTGGCTGCCTGGATCTCCTCTTTAGTGAAGTGTCTGTCCATCTCCTTTGCCCATTGCTTAATTGGATGGTTTATCTTCTTCTTATTGATATTTTGTAGTATCTTACAGATTATGGAGATCAGGCGTCGGTCTGACATAGAGTTGCCAAATATTTTTTCCCATTCTGTGGGTGTTCTTTTAATTCTATTAATAAAGTCTTTGGATGAGCAAAAGTGTTTGATTCTTAATAGTTCCCATTTATCTATTTTCTCTTCTGTTGATTGAGGTTTCTTTGACAGATTTTGGAGTCTGTCCTCATTGTGTATTAAAACTTCCATTGTTGTTCCTACCTTTTCTTGGATGAGCTTTATCGTTTTAGGTTTGATATTTAGGTCTTTTATCCAGTTGGAGTTGGTTTTTGTATAAGGCGTAAGATATGGATCTTGATTCAGTTTATTGCAGATGGATAACCAATTTTGCCAGCACCATTTGTTGAAGATACTGTTTTTACCCCAGTTTAGTGTCTTAGGGCCTTTGTCGAATATCAACTGTTCATAGGCAGATGGTGTCATCTCTGGGGTCTCAATTCTGTTCCATTGATCGATCTGTCTGTTCTTGTACCAGTACCAGGCTGTTTTGACCACTGTGGCAGTGTAGTATGTTCTAAGGTCGGGTAATGAGAAGCCACCCAGTGAGTTCTTCTTCTTTAGTAGTACCTTACTTATCCGGGGCTTCTTCCCTTTCCAAACAAAATTGGTGATTTCTTTCTCCATCTCATTAAAAAATGATGCTGCAACTTGTATTGGGATTGCATTATATAAATAAATTGCTTTGGGTAAAATAGACATTTTCACAATGTTAAGTCTTCCTATCCATGAGCAGGGTAGGTTTTTCCATTTATCTAAGTCTCTCTTAGTTTCTTGTAGTAAGGGCTTGTAGTTCTCTTTGTAAAGGTCTGTTGTTTCACTGGTTAGATTAATTCCTAGGTACTTTATTTTCTTAGGGGCTATCGTAAATGGTATTGATTTAATAATTTCCTCCTTAACAGTCTCGTTGTTGGTATAAAGGAATCCTACTGATTTACTTTTGTTTATCTTGTATCCTGAGACTTTGCTGAACTCTTCTATCAGTTTGAGTAGCTTACTTATAGTTTCCTTGGGGTTCTCTGCATATACAATCATATCACCTGCGAACAGGGAGATTTTAACTTCCTTGCCGATGTAGATGCCCTTTATTTCTTCGTCTTGTCTAATTGCTCTGGCTAGAACTTCTAGCACAATGTTAAATAGGAGAGGTGACAGTGGGCATCCTTGTCTAGTTCCTGACCTCAAGGGAAAGTCTTTCAGTCTCTCTCCATTCAGGATGATGTGGGCAATTGGCTTTGTATAAATGGCCCTTATTGTGTTGAGGAATTTGCCGTCTATGCCCATTTTGCTAAGAGTTTTTATCATGAATGGGTGTTAGACTTTATCCAATGCCTTTTCGGCATCAATGGACAAAATCAGGTGATCTTTGTCTTTTGTGTTATTTATGTGGTTAATCACATTAATTGTTTTCCTGTTGTTGAACCAGCCTTGCATCCCTGGTGTGAATCCCACTTGGTCATGATGGATTATGTTTTTGATATGTTGTATTCTGTTGGCAAGAATTTTGTTGAAGATTTTTGCATCTAGGTTCATGAGTGATATCAGTCTGTAGTTCTCTGTCTTTGTTGGATCTTTCCAGGGCTTAGGTATCAGGGTTATGCTTGCTTCATAGAACGAGTTTGGGAGTACTCCATCCCTTTCTATACTGTGAAATAGTCTCAGTAGTATTGGGGATAACTCTTCTCTAAATGCTTGGTAGAATTCTGCCGTGAAGCCATCTGGGCCCAGACTATTTTTGGTTGGCAGTGTTTTGATGACCTTTTCAATCTCTTCCTTTGTGATGGGTTTATTAAGTTGTTCTGCTTCACGTTGTGATAATTTGGGTAGGTGGTATGAGTCAAGGAATTGGTCCATTTCCCCTAGGTTTTCAAATTTGTTAGAGTACAGTCTTTCATAGTATTCTGCTATGATATTTTTGATTTCTGTTGCATGTGTGGTGACAACTCCCCTCTCATTTCTAAATTGGGTTCTTTGTTTCCTTTCCTGCTTTTCTTTAGTAAGTTTAGCCAGTGGTTTATCAATTTTGTTGATCTTTTCAAAAAACTAGCTTTTGGTCTTTTCAATTTTTTCAATCGTTTTTCTAGTCTGTAATTCATTTACCTCTGCTCTAATCCTTATGATCTCATTTTTTCAGGTGCCCGATGGGTTCCTCTGTTGTTCTCTTTCTACTTGTTCAAGCTGTAGAGTTAGTTCCTTGATTTGGTTTCTTTCTTCCTTCCAGATGTGTGCATTTTTGGAGATAAACAGACCTCTGAGCACTGCTTTGGCTGTATCCCATAGGTTCTGGTAGGAAGTGTTTTCGTTCTCATTGGAATCCATGAAATTCTTTAATTCATCCTTGATTTCCTCTATAACCCATGTTTCTTTGAGCAAGGTGTTGTTCAGTTTCCAAGAGTTCCACTTTCTATTTTTTCTGCTATTGATTTCAACTTTTATGGCTTTATGATCTGAGAAGATGCTTTGCAGTAATTCAATGGTATGGATTTTGTTGAGCATTGCATTATGGCCTATCATGTGGTCAATTCTGGAGAATGTTCCATGTGCACTGGAGAAGAAGGTGTAGTTGTCTGCTGATGGTTGGAAAGTTCTGTATATATCAATGAGGTTTAGTTGGTTAATTGTGTCAATGAGGTCTTCTGTATCTTTACTGAGCTTTTTTCTAGATGATCTGTCTAGTAATGAGAGTGGAGTGTTAAAGTCTCCCACTATTATTGTGGAGTCATCTAACTCTCTTCTGAGCGTAGTCAGTGTTTCTTCGACATATTTAGGTGCTCTGACATTAGGTGCATAAAGATTTAATATAGTTAAGTCTTGCTTGTGTACTGAACCTTTCAGCAATAAATAGTGTCCATCTTTGTCCACGATGGTTGATTTGACATTAAAATTTATTTTGTCTGAGATTAGAATTACCACCCCTGCTCTTCTTTGTTCATTGTTGGCTTGATATATATTCTTCCACCCTTTAATTTTCAGTTTGTTCCTGTCTTTAGGTCTCAAGTGAGTTTCTTGTAGACAACATATGGATGGGTTGTGTCTTTTGATCCAAGATGACACTCGGTGTCTCTTTACTGGAGCATTCAGTCCATTCACATTCAATGTAATTATTGATAGGTATGTGTTCACTGCTGCCATTGTGATATGTTTATTTTTATGTTGATGTTTTCTCTGTTGTTCTTATTAGTCTGTTCTCGGACACTCTTTTTTGTGAGTTGATTTTTCACCTTTTTCAGAGCTGGTTTTATAGTTGTTGAGACTCGTGTGTTAGATTTCTACCATTTTGAAATATCATACCATTTTGAAATGGTATGATACATCTTTGTTGTGCTTTACAGCTGCCCCTATGAACCCCCTTAATAAACTATTTATAAACCCAATTTTAATTACTACCAGTCTTGTCATCTTCCTTTCCATCTGGAAGGACTATAATGACTGTAGTACATCCCTCTTTTTATTATGATGACACCATAGTTTTCATGATGATCACTGGATTGTTTCTTTCAAAATCAAAGCTGTGATTTATTTTGGAGCCTTCCCAAAATGAGTATTGAGTAGTTTGTCATTCTAAAATATAAAGTTAGTGGTTTCGTTCTTCTAAGCCAAAGCCAAGAACTTCTTTCAGTATTTCTTGTGGTTTGGGTTTGGTTTTTACAAAGTCTCTGAGTTTCTGTTTATCTGGGAATGTCATAATTTCATTTTCGTATTTGAAAGATAGTTTTGCAGGATATATAATTCTTGGTTGGAAGTTCTTCTCCTTTAAGACTTCCAGTGTGTCATGCCACTGTCTCCGTGCCAGCTTGGTTTCTGCTGAGAAATCTGACGAGACCCTACAGGGTTTCCCTCTGAAAGTTAGCTTTGCCTTGCGTCTTGCTGCCTTTAAGAGTTGCTGGTTGTGTTTCATTTTATTAAGCTTGATTATAATATGTCTTGGAGTCTTTCTTTTGAGATCTATATTGGGTGGCGTACGATATGCATCTGAGATGTCTATATTCTCTTCCTTCGTGATTTCTGGGAAGTTTTCTTTCAGCAGCTCATCAACAATACTCTGTGTTCTCAGATGTCTCACCCTGTTCAGAGACTCCACTTAATCGAAGGTTGTTCCTCTTAATAGAGTCCCACATGCTTCTTAATATTTCTTCATTTCTCTTGTTTCTTTTTTCTGATTTCTGCTCATAGACGCTGGCATCAGTAGCTCTGTCTTCCAAGACAGAAATTCTTTTTTCCATTTGTTCCATTCTGTTTTCTTATTCCTCTTTTGCTGAGAGTTTTTAGCATGAATAGGTGTTGGACTTTATCAAATGTCTTTTCGGCATCAATTGAAAGTATCAAGTGGTTCTTGTCTTTTGTTTTATGTGGTTGATTACATTAATTGTGTTTCTGATGTTAAACCACCCTTGTATCCCTGACATGCATCCTACTTGGTCATGCTGAGCTTTTTTGTTTGTTTGTTTGTTTATGCGTTTTCTTTGACTGCCTTTCAGTATTTATTGTTGAATTCTATTTGCTAGGATTTTTCCATCTATGTTCATGAGAGATACTGTTTTGTAGTTTTCCTTTTCAGTGTGCTACCTTTATGTGATTTTGTTATAGCCTCACAGAATGAGTTTGGGAGTATTCCATTCTTTTCTGTTCTCTGGAATACCTTCAGTAATAGTAATGGTAACTCTTCTCTGAATACTTGATAGAATTCTCCAGTGAAGCCATCAGGGTGGGGTATTTTTTTAGTTGGGAATTTTTGAATTACCTTTTCAATTTCTTCTTTTGTGATGGATATATTTAGTTGTTCAGTGTCCATTTGTGCTAGTTTTGTGAGGCAGTGTTTTTCTAGAAAATTGTCCATTTCTTGTCAGTTTTTGAAATATTTATAGTTTTTTGTGGTGTTCTGTTATGATTCTTTTAATTTCATTTGGGTATGTTGTGATATCACCTATCTTATTTCTTATTTAGGTTATGTGTTTCCTCTCCTGCTTTTCTTTAGTCAGATTCTTTTAATTTATGTTGTGACATCATCTATCTTATTTCTTATTTAGGTTTTTTGTTTCCTCTCCTGCTTTTCTTTAGTCAGTTTGGCTAATGGCTTGTCAATTTTGTTGATCTTTAAAAACACACACACACACACAAACAGCTTTTGTTCTTGTTTACTCTTCAATCATCTTTCTATTTTCTATTTTGTTTATTTCCGCTCTAAGTTTTATTATTTCCTTTTTTTTCTGGAGCCCAATGGGTTCTTTTGTTGGGTTCTTTCCTGTTGTTCAAGCTGAAGAGTTACTTCTTTGCTTTGTGCTCTTTCTTCCTTCTGCATGTGCACATTTATTGAGATGAACTGACCTCAGACCACTGCTCCTGCTGTGTCCCACAGATTTTGACAGGATGTGTTTTTACTCTCTTTTGGATCTACAAATTTCTTTATTTCATCATAGATTTCTTCTATTACTCAGTAGTTCTTGAATATTGTTCAGCTTCCACACTTTTATTTCTATTTTTTTCCTTTGGTTGATCTCTAGTTTTATGGCTTATAGTCTGAAAGGAAGCTTTATATTACAATATTTTGTATTTTGTTTAGGATTGCTCTGTGGCCTAATATGTGGTCAATTCTAGAGAACACTCCATGTGTGCTGGAAATGAAAATACACTTGGTTGCTGTTGGAGTGTTCTGAATATATTTGTTGGGTCAAGTTGGTTGTGGCATTTAGATCTTCCATGTCTACTGGTTTTTTGGGGGGATGTTCTATCTTTTACTGAGTGGTGTGTTGAAATTGGCTATTATTGTGGTGCAATCTGTTTCTGTTTTCAGTACAAATAGTGTCTGTTTTACATATTTCAGAGCCTTGTTGTGTGCATAGCTGTTTAATATGGTTATGTCCCCCTGTTGTATTGAGACCTTAACCAACATATAGTGTCCCTCCTTATCCAGTATGGTATGTGTAACTTTATAGTCTATGTTGTCAGAGATTAGTATTGCCACTGCTGCTCTCTTTGGCATATTATTAGGTTTATCATCCTTTGACATGGATGTTATTAGCCTTTATCATCCTTGGAGTTGTAGTTTGTTTATGTCTTTGAGTCTAAGCTGTGTATCCTGTAAGCAACACACAGATGGAACTTGTTTCTTCTTTTTATTCAGTCTGCTACTGTCTGTCTCTTTATTGATGTATTTAGACCATTTACATTTAGTATGATTATTGATATGTATGAATTTAGTGCTGTTATTTTGGTGTCCTTTTTTTGTGTTGTGGGCTCTTCCTGTGTACCCTTCAATTTTCTATGCTGAGTCATGTTTTATGTGTTTTCTTTGCCTATCTTTCAGGTTTTTGTGGGTCTTTTTAAATAATTTCTAGGACTTCATGTTTTGCTTGCTTTATATTTTGTTTGATGCTTTGACTTGTAGAATTGTGGGTTTCTGCTGCAGTTACTTCCTTACACTCCTTTATTAATCTAAAAGTAATCTAGTCTATGTGTTTGTATTTCCTGGGCTTTCTCTGCATCTAGATCTGTGGTTAAATTAATTTGACTCTCATTTTCATATGATATTATTGAGAATTAAATACTGAGATTTCTGACTTTCTATTTTTTATGATTTGGGTATCTTCCGTGGATTTCCTGTCCTGAAGATATCTGATTGGTCAATCAAGTGTTGAGTGTTTGAGTGTATGTCTAAGACCATTGATTTTCTAATCAAAGAAATTCCTTCAATGTTTCTTGTAGTTTTTTTTTTTGCATATTCTCTAAATTTCTGTTTGTGTAAGTCCTAATTTTACCTTGATATTTGATAGACAGTTTTTCAGGATATATTGCTCTTGGTTGGCAGTGTTTTTTCCTTTAGGGTTTTGTATATGTTGTCCCATTACCTTCCCACCAATATGATTTCAACTGAATAATCTGAACTTACTCATAATAATTTTCCTTATTATTTTTTGTTTAAGTTTATTTGGCTTTGGCTACTTGTCTTAAGGAGCCTCTTCTTGTCTTTAGCTTTATTGAGTTTGATTATAATATACCTTGGCATATTTATTTTGGGATCTGTATTGAGTGAGTTTGAGTTTCTACCTATGCTTCTTCTGCTACTGATTTCAACTTCTATAGCTTTATAGTCTGACAAAATGCTTCACAACATGTCAGTGGTTTTGATTTTGTTAAGACTTGCTTTATGGCCTAATACATGTTCTATTCTGGAGAAATTTCCATAGGCACTGGAAAATTTTCTATTTTGGGTGTCTATGATGTTGAGTTGGTTGATCATTGCAATAAAATCTTCCATATCTTTATTGAGCTTCTCTCTGGATATTCTGTTCATTACTGAAAGTGGATCAATCTATCTCATTTTTCAGTGCTGTTAGTGTTCATTTGATGTATTTAGAAGCTCTGTTGTTGGGTCCATAAATACATAATATTTTTATATACTGTATTGGGTAGGGAGAGTTCCCCAACAAATAGGGTCAGAGAAGGAGGTGACACAGAGATCAAGGAAAAAGATAGACATGAAAAAGTGGGATTGGGGACTAACGTTCATCACAGCTGAGAGCCCTGAACTGAACTTCATTACAGAATTTATAGTTTGTACTAGGGGAGGTTAATCTCTTTAAGTTAAAGGTTGAAGACATCCAGATCTGTTTAATTCCTTATCTGAAAGGGAGCAGTTTTCCACACCCTTTGTTTTCTCATGGCCGGATCCGACTTGACGGCACTTGGCTTGGCTTTGTTTTCTCACGATTTTCTGTGATTTAGCTCTTTGATCTGGATGTACTCTTAGGTCACTTCTCGGTTAAAGGGCTGAAGATGTTAATATTGTGTCCCTAGTACAAAAGGTTAGACAGAGTTGTGATAAATAGCTTATGGTGGCTCAAAATGGTCACGGTCATGTTAAGAGTGTATAATTCCCACAATCCTCCTTATGTATTGACCTTTTAAGCAATGAGTAGTGACCATCCTTATCCACAATGATGGATTTTGCTTTAAAATCTATTTTATCTGGGATTCATATTGCCATTCTTGCTCTTCGTGTTGCTAGCTTGGTATATATTTTTCCCTCCAAGTTTCAGGTTGTTCTTATCTTTGATTCTAAATTGTGCTGCTAGTAAGCAGTGTATAGACAGATCCTATTTTTTTATCCTATTATTCTTCATCTGTTTATTGGTGCATTAGTCTCATTTACATTTAGTGTAATTATTGATAGCTATGAATTTAGTGCTGTCATTTTGGTGCCTTTTTTAGTGTGTTGTTCAGTTTCTTTGTTCCACTTTATTTTGTGTTCTAAGTCATTTCTTCTTAAGGGTTTTCTTTCTGTCCTTTGCAATGTTGGTTTTATATCTGTTGAGACATCTAGATTTTTTCTTGTTTTAACACGTAGTATTGTTACTTTGCTTTACAGCTACCCCAGTAGTTCCCCCCAATGATCTAAGTTGAAGCCAGTCATTAAATTCTTTGTGTCACCTTGACTTCTTCTCCCTCTGAAAGTTCTATGAATACATTAATTTGGCTCTCTTTTTTGGTATAATGTTTTTATAATTTACGTACCGAGATCTCTGTTTCCCTATTTTTAATATTTTAGCTTTGATTGAACATTGTGCATTCCTTATCCACATTGGACTCTGGATGCTGTGTCCAGAATTTTATCATCAAGTATATCTCTGATGTTATTGATTTTCTAATTGAAAAATTTTCTTCAGTATTTCTGGTAATTTTGATTTTTGCAAATTCTACAAACTTCTGTTTATCTAGGAATGTCCTAATTTCACTGCTATATGAGGACTGACAAGTTCATGAACTCATCCTAGAAAAAATGTTACATACTTCATTGCTGAACATCACCATCATCACCTTCAAAGTACTCTGCTTGGGAAGCTATACACTGTAATCAAACTTCCAAGTTTGATGATAATTTAAAGTAAAACACTTATGCCAACTTAAGTATGAGAGGTCCCGTGCAGTATTTCATAGGGAACAATTTGTTTGTGGCCAGATAAAACCCATTTTCTAGATCCTGCTTGGGCTTCAAGTTGTTTATTCAAAATCAACAGTCAGCAAATGTATTTCTAAACATACTGCAAAGTTCAGAAATCATAAAAGAAAATATGACTATATAAAACATGACTATATAAAGATAAAATACCCGTGTATGAAATAAAAGCCCCAAACCTAAAATGGAACATTAGGGGAAAAAGTATGCAGTTTATATCACAAAGGGCAGTCACCCAGACAAGACATCGTGATGCTTCAACTGGGGTGGAATGGTGGAGACAGAAGCATAGAAATGGAACCAATAGAACTAACTGATGTATTGGAGTTAAGAAAGAGAATGTGAGAACAAATATGAAATAAATTCTAAGAAAATTGTTGAGAAATAGTCAACTCTCCAAGTAAGGATAATTAAAGGATGTAGGAAGTATTAGACTAGCTGCTCTTATACAAAAATATTAAGAACACAAGACTTCAGTAAGTATACTGTAATGCCCGGCTATGGATGATGGCCTTGTTGTTCTAAGTCATGAAGGAGGGATTCCAACCAATGGGCAGAGACAGCAGTTTCCTGTGCAAGCAACACTACTTCTGCAGCTAGGAGGCCTATATTAAAGTTCTGACACTGCCGTTTACTAATGTGTGATCTTAGGCTAATTTGCCACCTTAAACTCTTTGAATTTCTGTTTCTTCTTATGTAGAATGGTTCTAACAACACCCAATTCACAAAATTGTTCTGTAATACAGATACAAACGTTTTGTTATGCTTGATGATCATGTAAGATTTATCTGGTGATCACGTAAAATTTATCATTTAACAACTTGGTTAAAGATATTCATCTCTATTTATACAATTTGGATCTTATGCCTAAAAACATTACCGAGTAAAAGTTTCTCTTTACCTTTGAAAAAAGTAGAACTGTTTAGAAGAGCCATTTTCTTCATGAGGGAATTTGGATAGTGACACGTCTACATCTTTAATGCCAGCATTTATAACCTTAATGTTTTGTTAATTTGGAAAACTAAGAAACACTACTCAGTGGATATTGTCATCCCTCTTTATTAAAACAAAGTTTTATTGAGGTATAATTGACATACAAGAAACTGCATGACAAAAATGTTTAATTTTTTAAGGTTTGATGTACATATATACCCCAGAGTTTACCACTACAGTCAAAATAATGAACATATCTATCACCCCCCAAAAGTTTTTTCTACTGCTTTTTAATTCCTTCTTCCTAATCTTCACCATAACTCCTATTCCCAGTCAACTACTGGTCTGATTTCTGTCCCTATATTAAATTCATATTTTCTAGAATTTTATATAAATTGAAGAATACAGTATTTACTCTTTTATTGTCTTGCTTCTTTCATCACATGTACATTGAGATTCATCAGTGTATTACTAGTTGATTTCTTTCAATGCTGACTAGTATTTCATTGTATGGACATGTCAGAATTTGTCCATTTACCTGCCAACAGACATGTGGATTGTTTCTATGTTTCAGTTATTACAAATGATGCTACTGTGAGCATTTGTGTAAAAGAATTTGTATGAACATTGCTTTTCAGTCCTTTGTGTAGACTCATAGGTGCATCTGGTATCATTTTCCTTCTACCTGAAAACTTTATTTTGTTTTCTTTTCAGGGGGGATGGGACTAGGGTATGTTGGTCTGCTGGTGAGTAATTCTTTCAGCTTTTTTTGATCTCTGAAAGTCTTTATTCTCCCTCTCACAAATACCCCCTTTTTTTTTTTTGCTGGATATACAATTATAGGTTGCTGTTGACTTTTTAATACCTTCAAGATTGATCCGCTGTCTTCTTGATTCTGATGGGAAGTCTGCTGTCATTCTTATCTTTCTTCCTCTTATGGTAATATACTCCCCCTTCCCTCCTCTGGTTTCTCTTAAGATTTTCTATTTACCATGGATTGTTAACAATTATAATGTACCTTGGTATAGTTTTCTTCATATTTCTTGTGCTTGGGTTTATTGAATTTCTTGGATCTGTAGTTTACAGTTTTCATAAACTTTGCAAAAAATTTTTTTCATTAGGTCTTGTTTTTTTTTTCCTGTTCCTCTGCTCTCACTTCCTGGATTTCAGAGAATTCAGTAACATGTATGAATAGGCTCTTGAATCCACACTTGAGCTCAGTGATGCTCCTATACTGTGCTGCAGCATGGAAACCCCAAAGGGAATGAGCTAGGGAAATTTGGGGGCTCAACACATTTGAATCTCATTTCTTAGAGGATACTCTCATCTGTTATTGTGTAGTGTATTTAAGACTATTGCTTCTTATTTTTTGTCTAGTTTGTAGTTGTTTCAGACAAGAGGGTAAATACAGTCTCTGTTACTCCAACTTATCCAGAAATTCAATCATCTTTAATAATATTTGGTCAATTTCTGTGAAATAAATGAATTACATTTGCTTGGGCTTCAGTTCTATGAATTTTAATACATTCATGTATTCACGTGGCCACCACCAAAACTAGGATTTGAGAAAGCCTCATCATTCCATAAAAGTCTCTTATGAATTCCATTTCCTTTTTCACCTTCTTTCTATCTATAACCCCTGGAACTCATTAATCTCAATCTTTATAGTTGTTATAATTGTTTTCAGAATTTCATGTAATTGGAATTTATATTATGTAGCCTTTCAAGATGGTCTTCTTTCAATATAGCACCTTAGAGATTTATTTAAGATTTTGTGTATATTAATAGTTTATACCTTTTTATTGCTGAGTAGTACTTCAGTTTATCAGTTCATGTGATGAATAACATGGGGTTGTTTATACCTTTCAACAGTAATAAATAGAGCTTCTATAAATAATTGATTTCTCTAGGGTAAATACCAAGGAGTGAGGTTTCCAGGGTAAGAGTATGTTTAACTCTACAAAAAGTTGCAAAAATGCTTTACAGAATGATTGTACCATTTCATATGACAGTCTGCTATGTATCAGAGTACCAGCTGCTTGACATCTTTGCCAAACTTCATACTGTCTGTATTTTTTATTTTATCCATTCTAATAAATGTTCAATGGTATCTCATTGTAGTTTTTAGCTTGTAGTTCCATAACAAGTATCATATTGAACACATTTTAATGTGCTTATTTACACTATGCCTTCTACTTGGTGAAGTGCTTGTTCAAGATTTTTGTCCATTAAAAAATTTACTGAGATACAATTCACATATTATAAATACAACAATTTAAAGGGTACAATTCATTAGTGTTTAGTACATTCACATAGTCATACAGGCATTATCACAATTTAATATTAGAACACTTTCATCACTCTGAACAGAACCTTGTACTCATTAGCAAAAAGAAAATAAAACCAAACCCACTTCCGTCAAGTCAGGTTTGACTCATAGCTATCCTATGGGTCAGAGTAGAACTGCAGAACTACTCCGTAGAGTTTCTGAGGTGCATCTAGTGGATTCACAGTCATTTCCTATTTTTTTCTTCACCAGGCACTAAACTATAAATCAAATCCCTTGCCTTCAAGTTAATTCTTATTCATAGCAACTCTTTAGGACAGAATAGAAATGCTCCATAGGAGTTCCAAGGCTGTAAATCTTTATGGAAACAGACTATCACATCTTTTTCCTGTGGAGTAACTTGATGTTTTGAATCACTCATCTTTCGGCTAGCAACCAAATTCTTTACCACTGAGACATCAGGGCTCTGTGTGCCCATATTAACATATGGGAATCAAAAGAGAATATTTTTATGCCAGGATCACAAAATATTGATTACTACTGTAGCTTTGTGGAAGATTTCAAAATTGGGAAGTGTGAGTCCTCCAAGTTTACCCTTCCTTTTTAACATTATTTTGGCTTTTCTTGGGTCTGTTTTATTTTCATATAAATTTTAGGACCAGCTTATCCATTTCTGAAAAAAAACGAGAAATAATAAGTTGGGATTATGATAAGGATATTATTGAATCTATAGATCAACTAGGAGAGTATTCCCACTGTAGTAGTAAGTCTTCTGATACTCTGTCCATTTCTTAAGTGGGTAGTTTGTTTTCTTATGTTGACTTTTGAAAGTTTTTAAAAATATATTCTGGATGTAAGTCCTGTGTTGGACATGTGATTTTCAGTTGTTTTCTCCTAGCTTATTTGTTTCCTAATTCTCTTAAAAGTATCGCACTGTAAAAGTTTAAATTCTGATAGTTTATCAGTTTTTACTTGTATAGACCTGAAAACTCATTGCTTTATTCTGGGTCACAAATTTTCTCACATGTTCTTTTTCAAAAGTTGTAGGTTATACATTTAGATTCCAGATCCATTCTGAGTAAATATTTGTATAGGTATGAAGTTGAGGTCAAAATTTTGTTGTCTCTTTTTTTTGCATATTCATTCCCAGTTGTTTCTTTCTCTATTGAATTACTCCTATGCTTTTATTAAAAAAAAAAAAAAAATTGGCCATATTTGTTTGAGTCCATTTTTGAACTCTATACTGTTCTGTTGATCTATCTCTTTAGTACTCTGAAATACTATATTTTGATTACTGTAGTATTGAAGTGAGTCCTAAAATTGGCTAGTATGTGTCCTGTAACCTTTCTTTTTCAGCTTGTTTTAGTTTTTCAGATTCCTTTTTCTTTCTACATACATTTTAGAATCAACTGTTTTCACATAAAGTACTTCTGGGATTTTGATTGGAACGGTGTTAAATCTATAGATCAATTTGAGAAAGGATTGATATCTTTAATATTTGAGTTTTCCAATCTATGAATATTGTATGTCTCTCTATTTATTTTGATTTTTTTTTTTTTTTTTGTCTTTGCAATACCCTTTTCTCCCTTAACCCTCTGGCACATTGAAGGCATTAGACTTTTCATTAATCTCCCACAAACTCAAAAGTTCTTTTTCTTTCTTTTTTAATCTTCTTTTTCTCTATTGTACAGACTAGACAGTTCTTACCAGACTATTTTCTAGTTGTCATGGATTGAATTGTGTCCCCCCCAAAATATGTGTAGCCATGTGGCTGGGCCATGATTCCCAGTAATTTTACAACAGTCCTCCATTTTGTAATTTTCCTATGCTCTATGTTAAAGATTAGGTTGGGACTGTAAATCCCTATATAAGATCACTTTCCTGTTTCACTGTAAAGGGAATTTCCTTAGAGTGTGGCTTGTACCACCCTTAATCCCTTCATCCTGCAAGAGATAAAAGGAAAGGAAGCAGGCAGAGAACTGGGAACCTTACGCTACCAAGCACCAGGAAAAGAGCACATCCTTCAGACCTGAGGTTTCTGTGCCAAGATGCTCTCTGGACAAAGACTGATGTAATACCAGACTTTCCTCCAGAGCCGACAAGGGGAAAAGCCTTTGCCTGGAGTTGAATTTGGACTTGTAACCTACCAGAATATGTAAGAATAAAATTTCCTTTTTTAAAGCCAATCACTCTGTGGTATTTCTATTAGAGCAGCCGTAGCTGACTAAAATACTGGTTGACTGACATTTTCTTCCATAACCTCCATTCTGCCACTGAGTCCATCTTGTGAATTTTAATATTCATGTTATATATTATTTTTGGAAATTCTCATGGCAAAGCTGTCAAGAGCTACAGCACTAACCAATATGTTGGCAGTTGAAGTCCATCAAAAGATCCTTGGAGACCCTACAAGGCAGTTCTACCTTATTCTTTCTGGTCACTATGAATCAGAATTAACTTGATGGCAATGGACTTGGGGGAGGGTTATATTATTTATAAGCTCTAAAATTTCCAGTTGGTTCTTCCTTACATACCATGTTCCCTTGTTGAGACTTTCTAATTTTCCATTTGGTTTGATGGTTTTATGATTGCTGAAATTGTTTCACTGTAGCTTCTTTAAAGTCTTTAAAGGATAACTTCAACAGCTGTGTCACCTTGCTGTTAGTGTATTTGATTGTCTTTTCCATGTGAGTTGATATTTTTCTTTCTTTTTTCACATACTGAGTACTTTTGCATTGTATCTTTGGTATTTTGAGTATTATGAGACTCTCAGACTTATTAAATACTGTGGAAAATGTTGGCAATTTTGTTTTACCTGGCAATTTACCTATTTAGGTTTAGGCTAATAATTCCAATTTGCCTTCTGTAGGCTGTAGTTATAATATTTGTTAATACTTTCAAAGCCTTAGCAGTACTATTTGGATTTATCCCATGTGTCTGTTACCCAGTGACCAATTTGGAGTCTGGAAGATGGCCTATCTGTTCACTTCTCAGACTCTATGGTATATTCATTAGGATCTGACCTAAGTATGCTCAGAGCTGAGCCCAGTAGTTCCTAAATTATGGAATTGCTTTCCTGAGTTCCTCTCTCTCAACCATCTCCTGGGTACCTTGTGGTTCACTGGGGCTCTCGTTTTAGTCTCCATTCATAAAGCTGGGGTTTTAGCTATTCTGGCCTGTTGCCTAACTCTGCTGCTGCTCCTGTGTCCGGGATAAAAAGGAAGAGAGAGAGAGGGAGACAAACGAATTGATGGAGAGTTTGCCCCATCTTGCTGGAAACACAACTCCATCAAAAAAGATTACATTCCCTCAGGGATTTGGCTCTTGACAGTTTCTGTTGCTGCCTTTGCTGCTGCCACCCTGGACTTGCTTAGGGATTGGGATGTTAGAGAACGGAGAAAATAAAACAGGAGATGCTCTGCACTCTATCTGAGCATTGGGAATTTTCATGTCCACTTCTAAAGCTAAAAGTAGAGAAGTTCTTCCTTTTTAACCTGTTCTCAGAGCTTTCTCTGTTCCTTGGTTCCCACTTTCAAGTTTGGGGCTGCACTGAAATCAGGTAGAGGGATATCAGTGGAAATAAATGTAACGTCACCACCATTTCAATAGTACTTTGAATTCTGATCTCTTTTTCATGTCTACCTGCTACTATTAGCTTTCAGAATGTTCAGTAGCTAGTCCATGTATTCTGCCCAAATTTTAGAGCTGCATTTGGTGGTGGAGGGAGAGTGTTACTATCTTACTCCAAACAGACTCTCAGCTCCATTTTTTTAATCATTTGTTCCTCTTGTACTTGTTCTTTCTCAGAAACACCAATAATTCTATTGTTGCTTATCCCACATTTGGCCTTCAAAGCAATAATTTTTTTCCTTTATTTTTTAAAAATTTTATCACTTTCCTCTACAGTCTAAATTTTTAAATTTTTCTTTTACATGGCTGGTAAATTACCTGTGATGAAGTGGTTTTCCTTTTATTATATCAAAAGTGTATTTTAATTATGTTACTGAATTTTTTATCTCTTTCAATAATTCCTAACCTCATCAATCTCCCTTTTTACCTATTCCTGATTCATTTGTACTTCACTGGGTTCTATTCTTACTTCATAGGGGTTCAGTCTTCTTATAACCAATTGAAAAACTTGAGTAATTTTCTAGAAACATATTTCAGGTCCTAAAAGGAATCATTTCATAGTCTTCTCCTCCTTTGAATCTTCAAGATGCTGCTTTTGTTTCCTTTCTTCTTCGTTTCCTCCTTTAATAAATCGAGATTACCTTAATTCTGTTGCTTGTAAATAGATACAAATGGCCTTTTTCTTTACTTACTTTTAATCAAATTCCCTTCTTAAGTCTGAAGCACAGGGTAAGTTGATAGAGATACTTTCTAGTCCAACTCCCCAATGCCTAGTGAGGGCTGGACTCATGTTCCTAAGTTTAGCAAATTAAAGTAAACAGCACCTACCTAAATTTGAATTTCAGAAGTATGAGACACACTTCTACTGAACAAATTATTTCTGCTTCATCTGAAATTCAAATGTAACTGGACAATCTATTTCATTTGGAAGTCTTAATCAAAGGTAATTTTGCCAGAATTAAATGGAATAATCTCCCATTCCTTTTTATCACTTCCCCAACACTGGATCAGAGAGATTTTATGGAAAGTCACAGTTCCCTAGAAACACTTCTTATCATATCTTTTTGTCTCTTTCTTCTGTACAAGAGAGAGAAATTTCTATGGTAGTGTTTCTGAGCAGTCACAGGTGACCCAAATTTAGGCTAACCAAGAAATGAATGTCAGGCTTGGTTTATATTAACCACTCTTATATTTGTGTGGCCTTAATGTCAAGCTAAAGGAGATCTTTCTTCAAAACTGAAGATTAAGCAAAAGTCAGAATCAAGTTCCTAGAGGAATGTTTGGAAATCACATTCTCTGGTATCTCATTTAGAGAGTGAGCAGTGTGAAGGCCAAAAAAACAATTGGCTGTTCAGTAAATAATGGATATGTCAAGAGGATAGAAGAGCTTTAAACAGTTTATTATTGTCAATGAATTTTTTCAAGCAATTTTTTCCTTGGGAAAAGGGCAGTGGAACAGATTGGAATAAGTTTAGCACAAATGAAATAATTAGGCAACTAAAATGGCTAGTAATTATATGCTTTGGAACTCCATATGCTGGCTTAGAGAATTATAGGAAGAACCAAGTTTGTGCCCTTGAGCAACAGGACACAGAGTGTGGCTGCATTGTTTGGAAGAGTCTGAGAACCTTAGAGAATGGGAAATTTGATGTATTTGAGCTACTATTTAAGACTATGTTAGCACCTATGACAGAAAAAGGCATCCTTCCTCTATAAAGAACATCACCCAATAAATAGGAAAAAGATAAATCTAGCAACTGAAAAATTGGCAAAGGACATGAGTAAATGACAAAAGAAGTACAAGTGGATAATAAGCATATGAAAGATGTCTAATTTCATCGATATTCAGAGATAAGCAAATTAAAAATAAAATACAATTTTCTGCCAGTTCAATTGGAAATTACTTTTAAAGCAATTTCAATGAAAACATACAGTATTAGTGAGAATGCAGAAGACAGGAACTTACACACATTTGTGGAAGGGCACATTTGTTATATGTTTCTGAAGATAAATTTAGAAATACACACCAAAAACTGAAAAATGTTTTAAAACATTTTATGAGATAATAACACCTCTGGAATTTATCTTTAAGAAATAATTATAGATGCACACAAATATCTATATACAAGGATGTTCTTTGCATCATAATTTACAATACAATAGCAGCAACAACAACAAAGGAACCATTTTTATGTTCTTACAGGGGAGACAGATGAGTCATACAGAGTATGGACTGCTAAGTAGCCACTAGAGACTGTATTATCAGACAGTGTATAATTACACAAGAAAATGTCCCACATTCACTGGAAAGTTAGAAATGTGAGAAAAACATTAAAAAGCACATATAGGTGGAGCCAAGGTGGTGGACTAGGCACACATGTCCTCAATTCCCTCTGAGAACTAAGGCCTGGAATGATGATTGAACAAAGCACTCAGGACATCTAAGGATCCCTAGGATTTGGCATAGCGTTGTCAGATTGGACTACACACCACTAAGTGGGAAACTTTCCCTCTCTGACTGTAGGTACTGAAGCTTTCTTTTGTTGATGTTATCTGGAAGGCGGGGCATGGGCATGAGTCAGCAAATATGCTGAACGGCAGTGTGAAAGTAAATAGCTTATAGGGCAGCAGAGAGACAGGGTGTGGGATCGCCACATTTTGAGAGCCCAACTGCTGACTGCGGGTACCACTGCCCCTCTACTCTCTTTTTCCTGATCTCTGCCATAGATTTGGCTGCTTCATGGTGGAAAGGGCATCTCAGCTGGGCCACCATCTTGTTGGCTGGGAGGCAGAGTCACCCAACTGGGAGGCCTCAGCAGGAGCTAATTCCTAAGCTGAGAAGCAGTGCCAGTATGGAAAGTGCTTTTATGGCAGAAAGGCTGTGTTTAGCACAGTGTCGTGTTATTGGTAGGGCCTGGCTGAGGATGGCATCAAAGCTGCAACCCTTTGCTACTTTAAACTACATCATACCATCAGGGGATGGCTGAAGAGGAGCTTCCATTGTCAGCTGGAAGGCAGGGCCTGTGACATCTGAGGACTAATTTTGACAACTTTTGGTCAGCTTCCAGCTTAACAGCAAAGTATATTTTTAAAATAAGACTGCCTGGAAAAATAACTGCTGAGTGGCACGGCTTCATAAACTCCACCCTTCACTAACCCACACCATAGTGTTGGCTGATGGCTCCACAGTGACTTTGTAAGTAGGGAGCTGCCTATGCCAGCCAGGAGGCAGAGCCTGCCACCTAAACGAGTCGATTGGGGCCAGTCGCTAGAGTACACAGAGGTGGCTGGTGACCAACTTGCATCTCAGATCTACACCTCAGCTCCTGTTGAGGTAACACCAGAGAAACTGAACATCCTCTAGATGGTGCAAAAACAACAAATGACTACTAACCATTTAAAGAAACAGTCTACCATAGTTCCAGAAAACTCACAAAACAAAGAATCGAAAACTTCCGAGATGAAGAAGCCTTTCTGAAATTATCGGAGGTCGAGTACAAAAGAATTATATAGAGAACCCTCCTAGATATTAAACAAAATTGAGCAGAGCACAATGAAAAATTAAGCAAGCTATTTGAACTGATGGAACAACAATGATCTGAAATCCAGCAGATCAATAACAAATTTAGACAATTCAATCCAAAGCCAAAAGAGCAGCAACATTGAGGATAGAGCAACTGACACCAGCATTTATGAGGAGAAATCAGAGAAATGAAATAAGAAAAATAAAGAAACATTAAGAAACATGTGAGACTCTATTAAGAGGAATAATCTACAAGTAACTGGAGTTTCTGAACAGGGAGAGATAGAAGAAAACACAAAGAGTATTGTTGCTGAGTTGTTGATAGAAAACTTCCCAGAAATTATGAAATAAGAGAACATCCGTGATACATATCAAACACCACAAAAATTAGATCTCAAACAAAACAAACCAAGATATAATCAAGCTTAATAAAATGAAAAATAAATAGATTCTTGTAAAGGTAGTAAGGGTTAAGACAAAGCTAACATTCAGAGGGAAGCCCTATGTACCTTTTGTCTGACTCTGCAGCAGAAATGATTTTGGCAGGAAGACAGTAGGATGACACATTCTAAGTCTCGAAGGAGAAAAACTTCCAATCAAGAATTATATATACTAAAAAACTGTCTCTCAAATATGAAGACAAAATTAAGACATTTGTAGGTCAACAGAAGCTTAGAGACTTCATAAAAACTAAAGCAAAACTACATGAAACACTGAACGAAGCTCCTTGCTCGGAAAAACAAAACCATTAAGTGTATATTTAAGGAGGCAATGCAGGACACAGCATCCAGTATCCTACTGAGTTAGGAATGGCACAAAAAACTCAATCAAAGCTACAATATTAAAAGAAGGAAATCAGTGTTCATATCATGAAAACTATGACACCATCACACTAAAAAGAGGATATATTACAGTAGTTATATTCTTTTAAGAGGGAGAGGAAATTAAAAAGAATGCAGAATTAAAATTGGGTTTAAACTTAGAATATTATAGTAATCACACTAGTAGCCACAAAGCATAATAAATGCAACACATCAAAACAAGAAATGTAATACAGGAATCTCAACAAACAGAAAACCAACACTGAAAGGAAGGAAAAGTCAACCCATAAAGAAGAATGACAGAGAACAAAATATTAAGAGCAGCAGAAAAAACACCAACATGAAAATAAATGCATCAAAATGATAGTAGTAAACACATATTTATCAATAATTACACTGAATGTAAACAGACTGAACACTCCAACAAAGAGACAGGGAGTGATGTCCTAGATCAAAAGACACGACTCATGTATATGTTGCTTACAAGAAACACAGCTTAGACTCAAAGATATGAACAAACTGAAAATTAAAGGATGGAATAATATATACCAAGCTAACAATATAAAAAATGAGCAGATGTGGCAATGCTAATCTCAGATAAAATAAATTTTAATGTAAAATCCACCACTGTGGATAAGGACAGTCACCATTTATTGCTGAAAGGTTCAATACACAAGGAAGACTTAACAATATTAAATATTTATGCATCTAATACAAGATTATCTAAATACATCAAGTATACATTAAATACATCAAACAAACACTGGCTATATTGAAAAATGAGATAGATCACTCCACAATAATAGTTGGAGACTTGAACACTCCACTTTCATTAATGGACATGTCATCCAGAAAAAAGCTCAGTAAAGACACAGAAGATCTTATTGTGAAAAATTAGCCAACTAGGCCACATTAACATATACAGAACGTTTTGTCCATTAGCAGATAAGTACACCTTCTCCAATACACATAGAACATTTTCCAGAATAAACCATGAGTTAGGACATGAAGCAAGACTCAACAAAATCCAAACCACTGAATTACTGCAAAGCATCTTTTAGGACCATAAATACATAAAAGTCAAGGTCAATAGCAGAAAAAAATGGATAGAAATTGGAACTCATGGAAATTGAACAACACTTTGCTCAAAAAGCCATGGGTTATAGAAGAAATCAAGGATGAACCAAAGAAATTTATGGAGTCAAATGAAAATTAAAACACATCCTACCAGAACTTATGGGATACAGCTAAAGCAGTGCTCAGAGGTCAGCTTATCTCTATAAATGTACATATCTGGAATGAAGACAGACCCAAACCAAAGAATTAACCCTGCTGCTTGAATAACCAGAAAGACAGGAACAGAAAAAACCTTCAGGCACCAGAAGGAAACGGATCATAAAGATCAAAGCAGAACTGAATGAATTAGACAATAGAAGAAGAACTGAAAAAAATTCATAAAATCAAAACCTAGTTCTTTGAAAAGAATCAACAAAATGTTAAACCATCGGCTAAATTTACAAAATAAAAGCAGGAGAGGAAACAAATAAGACATGAGATGGGAGATGTTCCAACAGAGCCAACTAAAATAAAAAATATCATGACAGAATACTACAGAAGACTGTACTCCAACAGTTTTGAAAACCTAGAGGAAATAGATTTCTAGATTCATATCACCTACCAGAATTGTCACAAGGTGAAACAAACAACTTAATAAACCCATTACAAAGGAAGAGGTTGAAAAGTCGTCTAAAAATTCAAACCAAAAAAAGGCCTGGCCCAGATAGCTTCACTGAAGAATTCCACCAAACTTTTACAGAAAAGTTAACTCAAATACTATTCAGCCTATTTTATAGCATAGCAAGGGATGGAATACTCCCAAATCCATTCTATGAAGCCAGTGTAACACTGATACTAAAGCCAGGAAAGGATCTCACAACAAAAAAAATTACAGACCAACATCATTCATGAACTTAGATGCAAAAATCTTCAACAAAATCGTAGCCAATAGAATTCAACAACATATCAAAAGAATAATTCATTATGACCAAAGTGGATGTGTACCAGGTTCAACATCAGCAAAACAATTAATGTGATCAACCACATAAATAGCACAAAAGATAAGAATCACCTGATTTTGTAAATTGTTACAGAAAAGGCATTTGAGAAAGTCCAACACCCACTCATGCTAAAAACTCTCAGCGAAAAGGTATAGAAGGGAAATTCTTCAACATAGTAAGGGGCATCTATGCAAAGCCAACTGCCTACATCATGTTGAATGGAGATACTGAAACAATTCCCCTCAAGAACAGGAACTAGAGAAGGATACTCACTCTCATCACTTCTGTTTAACGTTGTACTAGAAGTTCTAGCCAGAGCATTTAGACAAGACGAGGAAATCAAGGGTATTTGCATCAGCAAAGAAGTAAAAAAATCCCTATTTGCAGATGATATGATTGTATATGCAGAGAATCCTAACGAATCCATAAGTAAACTATTTGAACTAACTGAACAGTTCAGAGTTCAGGGTAGTATGAGAATATAATACAAACATAAGTAAATCAGTAGAATTCCTTTATACCAACAAAGAGTTCGTTAAAGAAGAAATCACCAAATCAATACCATTTACTATCGCCCCCAAGAACATAAAATACCTAGGAATAAATCTAACTGGAGAAATAAGAGACCTATACAGAGAATTACAAGACCTTACTGCAAGAAACCAAAAGAGACTTACATAAGTGGAGAAACCTACCCTACTCATGGAGAGGAAAATTAACATTGTGAAAATCTCCATTTTACCCAAAGTGATCTACATATATGATACAATCCCAATACAAATTCCGGTGACATTTTTTAATGAGATGAGGAAACAAATAATCAACTTTGTTTGGAAAGGGAAGAAACTCTGGATGATTAAAGCACTACTGAAGAAGAGGAACACAGTGGGAAGGCTCACGCTACCTGACCTTAGAACCTATTACACTGCCACAATAGTCAACACAGCTTGGTATTGGTACAGAAAGAGACATATAGACAAATGGAACAGAGTTGAGACGCCAGAGATGCTACCATCTTCCTGTGAAGAGTTGATATTTAACAAAGGCCCCCAAATTGCAAACTGGGATGAAAACAGTCTCTTTAAGAAATGGTGTGGGCAAAACTGGATATCCACCTGCAAAAAATTGAAACAAGACCCATATCTCACATCTTACAGAAAAACTAACTCAAATTGAATCAAACAGCTGAATATCAAACTTAAAATGATAAAGATCATGTACAAAAATAGGGTGAACAATGCAACTTTTAATACACAGCTAGACAGATTTCAAAATCTGACAAAGCATGATTAACAGAAGAGAAAATAGATAAATGGGAATGACTAAGAATCACTTTTGCTTGTTCAAAGACTTTATCAAAAGAGTTAGAAGACCACCTATAGAATGGGAAAAAATATTTGGCAACTACATGTTGGACTGGCGTCTGATCTCTGTAATCTGCAAGGTACAGCAAGATATCAACAAGAAAAATGTAAATAACCCAACTAAGCAATGGGCAAAGGAGATGGACAGGCACTTCACCAAAGTGGACATCCAGGCTGACAAAAGACGCATGAGTAAATGCTCACGATCCTTAGCTATCAGAGAAATCCAAATCAAATCAACAATGAGATACTGTCTCACCCCAACAAGGTTGACAATAATCCAAAAAATACAAAACGACAAATGTTGGAGAGGCTGTGGAGAAACTGGAACTCTCCTACACTATTGCTGAGATTGCAAAATGGTACAAT
Source organism: Heterohyrax brucei (assembly GCA_028571685.1). Classification (NCBI taxonomy): domain Eukaryota; kingdom Metazoa; phylum Chordata; class Mammalia; order Hyracoidea; family Procaviidae; genus Heterohyrax; species Heterohyrax brucei. The sequence goes on from CM053149.1 coordinate 36,023,703, forward strand.
CTCTTTGGAAAGCAATTTGACACTTCCTTAAAAATCCGGAAGTAGCGGTATCATTTTATCCAGTAATCCCACTGCTCAGACTATATCTCACAGAATCAAAGGCAGTCACATGAACAGATACATGCACACAAATGTTTCTTGCAATACCGTCCACTATAGCCAAAAGTAGGAATTAACCCAGATGCCCATCAACAGATGAATGGATAAATAAAACTGTGGTATATATACTCGATGGAACGCTTAGCAATGATAAAGAACAGTGATGGTTTTAGGAAGCATCTCGTAGTCTGGTTTCAATTGGAAGATATTATACTGAGTGAAATCGGTCAACGGCACAAGGACAAATACTGTATTAGACCCCTACTATAAGGACTTAAAAATAGACTTACATACACCAGGAGACCCTTTGATGGCTGCAAGGGGGGAGGGAGGGAGAGGGCTAGTTTTAGATTAGATAGTTGATAGAAATTATGTTGAGTGGAAGCAGTGACAGCACACAGTTGGTAGTATACCAATTTAACTGTATTTCAACATAAAATGAAAACTCTTCTAATCTTAACCCAATATTGTAAGGATAGAGTAGCGGGGGGGAAGTGGGGGTATGGGGCCCATGCTTTCAGGGGACATTGAGGCCAGTTGGCATAACTAGCCTATTGCTAAGAGAGTATTCTGCATCCCATATTGGTGAGTGGCATCTGGGGTCTTAAGAGCTAGCAAGCTGTCAGCTGAAGTACACCAAATGGTCACGCACACACACACATACAAAAAAAAACCTCCAAAAAACAACAAAAAAGAAAGCATACACAAATTGTAAATCTCATTTTGTGAAAAAAATAGAAAGCTCTGTAGAAGCATAATTAAAGAAAAATATTTCAAGATATTAACATGGATAACTTTGGGTAGTAGAAGTACAAGTGACTTAAAATTTCATGGATACTTTAATGTATAACTGTATATTACTGTATGTTAATTTTTTTCCCAAAGAACAAGCATTACCTTTATAATCAGAAAGAAATGTTAGTAAAAAAATATATTCTGTCTGGATATTTTTTTTAGCTTAGTAATGAAGTCACTCCTGAGATTCACAGTTTATCCAAAGAAGTGACAGGCCCATAAAACAAAATGAGACTAAAGGGGCACGCCAGTCCAGGGGCAAGAAGAAGAAGGTAGGAGGGGGCAGTAAAGTTGATAATGGAAAAATCCAGGTCAAGAAGGGAGAATTTTAACACATCATGTGGTTGTTAACCAATGTCACAATACAATATGCGTACTGACTTTTAATTAGAAGCTAGTTTGTTCTGTAAACTTGCATCAAAAGTGCTAGATATATGTCTATGTACACATATATATACCAAACCAAAAAAATAAACCCATCATTCTCAAGTTGATTCCAACTCATATATATATATATATATATATATATGATTCCAGCTCACATATATATATGAGTTGGAATCAACTTGAGGGTAATGATAGACTATATACATATCTATCTATAATGATAGACTATATATATACACACACACATATATAGTCTATCAAATGTTTCAGTAAGTATAAGCAACAAGCAAAACAAATTTTCTAATTTATACTGATAAAATAACTGTTTAAATGAATTAATGTTTGATACTTCAGTTGGTTCTAATGTGCTGTAGGTATGTAGGCCAATGCAATTTTTGTATCTGGAAGTTCTGAAGCTGCTGATTAGAACCAACTTACTTACAATATCTGTATATTCTAAGAATGTATTTTCATCCTCCAAGTTCAGCAGAAAGCCTCAGGTTTGTAAAGGTACTATTCTAGTTCATTTCTTCTTTTGTGCTATCCTGGGGTCAGTCAGTTTCTTCCATATGACTCTGAGCTCTGTGTGTCAGTAACCTCAACAGCCTCGTATTTGAATTCAGTGACCTAGCTTTGTTCATGACATACAGTAGTCCCTCACATAGTGTTGATTATAAGGTGAGTGACAGAATAAATTAAAATGGGGAAATAGTTCTGTATAGATAGTGTCTCAGCAGATGAAAATGTAGTGGTAATATTCAGAGAACTGTAACCAGTGACTCACTGTAATTATAGAGGTATTAGGCATTGAAATCATCCAGATTTGGTGTTAAATATAAACTTTATTACATCATTGATTTGTGGTACTGGGTAAGTCATTTAACTTACCTCAGTTTTAGTTTTCTGATTTGTAAGACGGAGTCGACATTATCTATCTTCTCTTGTGTAGCTGAGAAGAGCTAATGAATCAGAGAGCTTAGTACAGTGCCTGGTGCTTCATTCCTACTCAATAGTATCATCATAAATGGTATCATAATGGATAAAATGTTGTTGCTGCTGTTGTCACTGCAGTGGTTGTTGTCAGGTGCCATCAAGTCAGTTCCAACTCACAGCAACCCTATTGGTCAGAGTAGAACTGCCCTACTGAGTTTCTGAGGAGCTCCTGATGGATTTGAACTGCTGACCTCTTGGTTTGCGCTGGTAGCACTTCACCACTACACCACCATGACTTCCACATAAAATAGTTTACTAAAGTAAAATCTTCAACCAATTGGCTTAACGGAGTTCCTCCACTAAATTTGTTTCTTTTCCTTTCTCAAGCCACAGAATTAATTTGAAGATATCAAAGAGAACTGTTTCTCATTATTTCTTCCTCTGCTTCTTTCCTTCAGAAAACTCCCTTCTAAAGTTTTTGAGCCTCAAGGTCTGATTTGAGTGATTGATCTGAGAACTCAGCCTTAGACCAAATTGCTTTTTATAGTGTAGCTTTCAGGGTACATTGAAAGCTATGGATGAAGCCAGTCTTTGTCCCATGAGTTTTTTTCTTCTTCCAACAGAAACTGGTGGGCAGTTTTTCACCTATTGATTGGCTTTGTGTTTGGTACGTTTGAGAAAAGCAGCAAACCTCAAACTCTTGGCTGGGAAGTGAAGATTTAGGCCCCTTTCTACAGGTGGTCCACTTTGGAGAACTTGACCTTGGTGTTCTGGTCTCCTGAAACTTCCACTCAGTGGGGAGGGGGTTGAGTCTGTCAGGACACTTTGTCTGAGACACTTCTTTTCTTTGTTTGAGTCTCAAGGTTAATAAAGTCAGGATTAAAGGATAACTGTAGGAGATCAGCTGGTGAATGTGCTCAGAAGTGCAAGATAAAGAAATTCAACTGAATGTTAAAAACCTTTCTAATAAGCAGAACAGAAACAGAGCTTTTTGATCCTTTATCACAGAATGGCAAAACATTTGCATGATCTACAGATGTTCCCTGCATTCCTATATTCCACTAAGTGCACACGCATGCCCAAATGCTCATTCCCAGACCTACATGGGCAAATTCACACAGGTTACCTTTTCTGTAAAAGGTACCTCCCTCTCCCCTAGATTTCTTTCTTTTCCTTTTATTTCTTTCTCTCTCATTTTTTGTTATTTCCAAACTGGCAGCACAAGAAATGGCTATGGCTGCCACATCTCTGTTCTTGCTAAAGAAATCAATGCTAATCCTATCACTGGAAGTTATCACCTATCCCATAACTCATAGCTAAAAGAAAAAAAGAGACTGAGTCAAAGTAATGAAGAAAAAAAAAAAAGGCTGGGGGAATGCCCTTCCTTCACTTTCAGATACTGATTGTTTTCTTTTTCTATTTTTGGTCTTTCTCCCCCTGTCCCCCATGTTAAGTTAGAAACTAAACAACAAAACACCTGTGCACCCACAGTATTAAGAATCTGATTTAAAACCACATGGGTCAGGATATGAGTTATAATTTAGATTCATCTTTCTCCCACCCAGCCTTGGCAAAGCAGGGATAAAGAATATTTATCACGGCTCCCAGTTCTGTGTATAGTGATAATGATGACAAAAACCATTTAAAGGACACTGCAGACACTGTGCTAGGTGCTTTGCGCAAATAATCTCACGTAACACAACAAAACTTTGAGGCAGGTGTAATAATCTTTCCCATTTTAGAGATTTAAGAGTTAAAATACGAAGTTTCCTCGTTTGTCCTGACTCACAGGGGTAGCAAACTGTGGAGTTTGGTTCTGCATTCTAACTTGTTGAATTCAGTATGGTACTCTTGCTCTTCACAAAGCCTGCCTCCACTTCTGGTCTTCCTCAGTAGTCAGGATGGGGAGATGGGTTTTCAGAAAACCAAACAAATTTATTGGTAACTTTGAGTTCTTCCTTTCTCACAGAAAAGGCCATTTTTACATACATACCCCTCGTTCTTCCCTCTGCGATCCAGTGGCATCATAAAATGAACACAGATATGTGTGCTTGGGGATCCTTACACAATTACATGAGGATGCTCATTCAACTAAACTGATAGGCACATGAGTCCTCAAATTGTTGACCTACAGATGTCCAGTCTGAGTATCACCCCTTTGAGTAGCAAAGTTGGAGATGAGAAGTATGGATATTGTCTTAGTCATTGGGTACTCTTCTAACAGAAAATACCACAAGTGGTTGGCTTAAACAGCGACAAATTTATTTTCTCACAAAAAAGTAAGCTAAAATGCAGATTCAGGATATCAGCTACAGTGGAAGTCTTTCTCTGTCAGCTCAGGAGGAAGGTCATTGTCATCAATATTCCCCTGGACTAGGGAGTTCTTGAGGTTCAGGGGCCACATGTCCAAAGGACACGGTCTGCACCCAGCATTGCTTCTTTCCTTATAGAATGAGATTTCCAACTCTCTGCTTCCCTTTCCTTAATATCCTAAGAGTTTGCCTCAAGGTACACTACAAACTTATACATTGAGTCCTGTGCCACCAACATAACTGCCACCCATCCTTCCTCATTAACTTCATAGAAGCAGGATTTACAACATATAGGAACATCACACGATACCAGGAATCATGGCCTAGCCAAATTGTTACACTCGTTTTGGGGTGACCACTATTCAATCCATAACAGATACCATCTGGAAGCTTACTAGAAATGCAGAATTCCTAGCCCCATCCAAGCCAACTAAATAAAAATACACATTCCAAAAGATCAACATGTGATTTCCGTGCATATTCAACTTCGAGAAATGCTGCTCTTGATACTCTTTGTCCTGCTAGAGAAAATCTCCTCACGTCAGGGCTCTCTCCTTTCCTCTGCAAGTCCTGTATGTAGCACAATATGTGGCACTTGTTCAAGAGAAATTCAAAAGTGCCCAGTGAAAAAGTGAACCACTTGGTTTGTTATTTGATGGAGAACTCATGTAGGATACTCAGATTCTGGAACTGTGGTATAGTTGGGTCAAGAGTGATTGAGGAACGTACATCTCATTCTGTCACTGGGCAGACTTTCAGACTTTTTACTACCTTGTTCACTCCTGGTTTTCTTCTGCTATTCACTGATGCAACATTTCACTAACCAATCCATTGAAGTATATTGAGTTGACAAGAATTGTACTGAGCACGTGACCTTATGAGAAGAGAGGAATACTATATGTCATAGGGTAAAAGGATGTTTACTTCTCCAGGGCAGAGAATGAAGAAGCAAGTCATTTTCTGGATTGTTAAATGTCTTGCATCAATAGGATGAATTGTTCTTTTCTCAACTCGTGTTTTAGTGGACTGTTTTTAACTAGGAATAAATAATTATAATAAATGTTGACATTACACAGCAACTATGCCAGGAAATTCCATTACCATTTTGTGCATGCAGATAGAGAAGCCTAGGGAAGAAGTACACGGCAGTACTAACATTCTGAGTCTCGAATGCATGTTCTTAAACACCGTCTAATTCTGAAGCCAGCCAAAATCGTAAGTTTCATATTATTCTTAGTTTCCCCCATAAACAGGCATGAAAATATTAATGTTTAACAGGGACAAAGATAATTACTATACCAGTTCTTGTAGTCTTTCCCTTTGCTTCTGAGAAGACAGTATTTTCTTTGTAGAGAATCCAGGTGTTTTAATCACCTAGTATTGCTATAACTTAAATGCCACAAGCAGATGTTTTTAACAAAAAGAAGTTAATTCTCTCATAGTCTAGTAGGCTACAAGTCCAAATCCAGGGCATCAGTTCCAGGCGAAGTCTTTCTTTCTTTGTTGGCTCTGGAGGAAGATCCTCATTATCAGTCTTCCCTTCATCTGAGAGCATTTCAGTGCAGGAACTAGGCCCAGAGGATGTGCTCTTCTCCCAGTAATGCTTTCTTGGTGGTATGAGGTTCCTAACTTTTCGCTTGCTCCAAAAAAGGACAATGATGAGCCTGTGTCCTTTGACCCAGGGTGCCTGTACTGAGAAGTTCCTAGAGCAGGGGAAGATTGATCACAAAGACTTTCCTTCAAAAACAACACAGAGAGAAATTCTTCCCCTAGAGCTGGTGCCCTCAATTTGGATTTTAGCCTCTTAAACTGTGAGAGAATAAATTTATCTTTGTTAAAGCCACCCACTCGTGGTATTTTGGTTATAACAACACTAGATATGAATGAAATCAAGTTTTGGGAGCCTTCCTTTACAGATGTGGCACAGCTCAAAATGAGAATAAACTACTGCAAACATCCATTAATAACTTGTACATCTGATGTATGAATCTAGATAAACTGGATATCATCAAATATGAAAGGGAATCCACAAAGATTGATATCCTAGGCATTAGTGAGCTGGAATGAACTGGTATCAACTATTTCGACTGAGATAATTATGTGGTCCACTGTGATGGAAACTACAAATTGAAAAGGAATGACGTTGCCTTCATCATCGAAAAGAACATTTCAAGATCTATTCTAAAGTACAATTGTGCCAGTGAAAGGATAGTATCCATACGTCTACAAGGAAGACAAATTAATAGAACTATTACTTAAATTTACATACTAAATACTAAGGCAAAAGTGAAGAAATTGAAGATTTTTGTTAATTTTTGTAGTCTGAAACTATCAAACAGTAACAAGATGCATTGTAATTATTGACAACTGGAATGCCAAAGTTGGAGAATAAGAAGTATTCCCAAACCCACTGCCATCAAGTTGAGTCTGACTCACAGTGATACTGCAGGTCAGGGTAGAACTGCCCCCTAGAGTTTCCAAGAAGCACCTTTCGAAATTGAACTGCTAACTTTTTTGGTTAGCAGATATAGCACTTAACCCACTATGTCATCAATATTGGTAGTTGGAAAACTGGCCTTGGTGGTAGAACTGACACTGGAGATTGGGTTGCAGAATTTTTCAAGAATGACTTCTTCATTGCAAATACCTTTTCTCAACAACATAAATGGTGATTATAAATTCAGACTATGCCAGATGAAAAATACAGGAATCTAACTAACTACATGTGTGGAAAGAGACAATAGAAAATCCCAATATCATCATCATTCAGCACAAGACCGGTGGCTTACTTGAGAACAGATCATTATTTGGTCCTGTGTAAGTTGAAGGTGAAGAAAATTAGAACAAGTCCACAGGAGCCAAAGTATGACCTTGAGTATATCTCACCAGAATTTAGAGACCACCTCAAGAATAGATGTGATGCAATGAACACTAATGACTGAAGACCAGACAAGTTGTGGAATGACATCAAGAACATCAGACATGAAGAAAGCAAAAATTCATAAAGAAGACAGCGAAGAAAAGAAAAACCCAAACAGGTGTCAGAATGACTTTGAAACTTGTTCTTGAATGCTGAGTAGCTAAAAGGAATGCAGGAAATGAAGAAGTAAAAGAGTTGAACAGAAAGTTTCAAAAGGCACCTCCAGAAAATAGTTATAAAGAAATGTGCAAAGACTTGAAGTTAGAGAACCAAAAGGAACGAATAGACTCAAGCTTAAATAACTGAAGAAAAAATTCAAGCCTTGAGTTGCAATATTGAAGGATTCTTTGGGCAAAATATTGATCAACATAGGAAGAATCAAAAGCAGACGGAAGGAATACACTGTACCAAAAAAGAAAAAAAAAACAGTCAATGTGTAACCATTTCAAGAAGTAGATTATGACAAGAATCGACAATTTTGACAGAACTAATCTGAGCTTCACTGAAGCTGCTGGCAAGAAACAGGACTCCAGGAACTGATGGAATACCAATTGAGATGTTTCAACAAATGGATCCAATTTTGGAGGTACTTACTCATTTATGTCAAGAAATTTGGAAGACAGCTTCCTAGCCACTGACTTCAAGAGATTCACATTTGTACCCTTTCTTAAGATGATCCAACAACTGCAAAAATTCTTATGATATTAGCAATATTGTTTGATAATTTCTGCAGTTAGTTCCAACTCACAATGACCCTCTATACAGTAGAGCAATACACTGCCCAGTCCTGTGCCATTGTCACAACTGTTGTTATGCTTGAGCTCAGCATATATATTGAGCTAAGTATACTGAAAGTATACAACTCTGACTCACACCTTTCCTGATTTTAAACCACATAGTATGCCTTTGTTCTGTTGAATGACTACATCTTGATCTATGTACAGGTTCCATATGAGCACAATTAAGCATTCTGGGATTCCCGTTCTTTGCAAAGTTATGTATAAATTGTTATGATCCCAAACAGTGAGTGCCTTCACATAGTCGACAAAACACACATAAACATCTTTCTAATATTGTCTGCTTTCATTCAATATCTGTCTGACATGAGGAGTGGTATCACTCATTCCTCTTGCTCTTCAGAACCTCACTTAAACTTCTGCCACATTCTTGTCAGTATACTGCTGCAACTGGTTTTGAATAATCTTCAGGAAAATTTTACTTGCATGTGATATTAATGATATTGTTCTGTATTTTCCCTATTCTTTTCAACATTTTTCTTTGTAGTGGGCACAATGTCGATCTCTTCCAGTTGTTTGGCCAGGCAACTGTCTTCAAATTTTCTTGGCATAGGGGAGTGAGTGCCACCAGCATTGCATCTATTTGTTGAAACATCTGATTGGTATTTACTCAGTTTATTTTTCATCAACAACTTCAATGCAACTTGAACTTCATCCTTCAATATGGTGGGTTCTTGGTTGAATAATGATCAATTATTTTTGGTACAGTGACTGTGTATTCCTTCCATCTCCTTTTCATACTTCCTTCATTGTTCAATATTTTTCACATAGAATCCTTCAATATTTCATCTTGAGGCATGAAATTCATCTTCAGTTCTTTCAGCTTGAGAAATGCCGAGTGTTTTCTTCTCTTTTGGGTTTTTAACTCCAGGTTTTTGCACATTTCATTATAATACTTTCTCTTCTTGAGTCACCCTTTGAAATCTTCTGCTCAGCTCCTTTTTTCATCATTTATTGCATTTGCTTTAGCTACTTCACATTCAAGAGCAAGTTTCAGAGTCTCTTCTGACATTCATTTTGGTCTTCTCTTTCTTTCCAACGTTTTTAATAACCCTTTGCTTTCTTCATGGATGATATTCTTGCAAATTTTTTTTTGTCTTCAGTCATTGATGTTCTGTGGATCAGATTTGTTCTTGATGTGGTCTCTAAATTTAGCTGAGATATACTCAAAGTTGTTCTTTTCTCTTAAGGCCTTGTTTTAATTTTCTTCAGCTTCAGTTTGGACTTGTACATGAGCAACTGATAATCTGTTCTGCAGTTGGCCCTTGGCTTTATTCTGACTGGTTATACTGAGCTTCTCAGTTGTCTCTTTCCACAGAGATATCCTATTTGATTCCTGTGTATTCTATGTGGTGAGGTCTGCTTATATAGTTACTGTTTATGTTGGTGAGAAAGGATATTTCCGATAAATAGGTCATTAATCTTGTGAAATTCCATTACATGATCTCTGGCACCGTTATTTTACAACTACTGTTCCTTCTCGTTTGTTTTCAACTTTTGCATTCCAACTGCCAGTAATTATCAATGTTGGATCAATTTCAGACTGCAGACATGGGTAAAAATCCTCAGTTTCTTCATTCTTGGTATTAGTGGGTTGGTTAGTAAACTTGAACCATAGTTGTTATCAACTGGTCTTCCTCATAGGCATGTGGATATTATCTTATCACTAAAATTGTACTTTAGAATAGATTTTGAAATATTCTTTTTGACAATGGGTGCAATGTTGTTCTTTAATTGTCATTCCTGACCTTGCAGATCATATGATTATCTGATCCAAAATGGCTAATATCCATCCTTTCAGTTCATTAACATTAGGGATATCTATCTTCAAGGATTTGATTTTACTTTTGAGCACTTCCGATTTTCCTAGGTTCGTACTTCCTATGTTCCATGTTCCAATTTTTAATGAATGGTTGCAGCTATTTCTTCACATTTTGAGTCATGCCACTTCAACAAATGAAGGTCCCCAAAGCTTTATTCTATCCACATTTAGCTCAACTCTACTTTGAGGAGGCAGCTCTTTCCTAGATATATTTTGAGTGCCTTCCAACCTGATGGGCTCACCTTTCAGGACTATATCAGACAGTATTCCAGTGCTATTAATAAGGCATTCATTGGCCATTTATTTTGTCCTTCTTCCTAGTCTGTCTTAGTCTGGACACTGCTGAAATCTGACCACCACGAGTGACATTGCTGGTATGTAAAATATCAGAGGCATAGCTTTCAGCATCACAGTAACACATAAGCCATTGCCGTATGACAGTCTTACTCTAACTGCCTCAAACCATCAGCCTTGCCTTTGTGAGACTACTTAACTCTGGGGAATCAGAGAAAGTACTTTTAAAATGTGGACATGGAAAAGGTCAGAGATAGAAAGTGAGAAATTTCAAAGATAATTTTGTTCTTCCTTTTCCTCTGCCAGCTTTTGCTGTTGACTGGTTCATAGCAACTCATATCTCTGGTTCTGTTACAGTATGTGACATCATTTAAACACTGCAAATATAACAAATTTTACTGCAATCTGATTGTACAGCAACAACAGATAAATCTAGAAGATATATGTTATATGAGATGGAAAAATGTGCTTCAGTTCTATACAAACAAAACACAAAGGACATTGTGATAAAACAGAGGAATGGTTAAGATTGTGGTTCATGTAGGCTTATATGTAAAAAATACGACAGACACCTAGGATTTCTGCAACTTTATCAACTGCCCATTAACATATTGTGGGTTTAGTGGAGATCTGTAGTTGTTGTATACTGGTAAAACCATCTTTATTTTCATTTCAAATCCTTGCTAAACCATCTGCGTGTTTCTTTGAAGAGTTTGCCAATCTTCTGAATTGAGTATATGTGGGGGGGTGCATGGGTCGGTGGATGAGTGTGGGTGTGTGGGTTTGTGGGTGGGTGTAGGTGTGGGTGTGGGTGTATATGGTATCTGGAAAATACATAAAAATGCAATATTCTGAAATTGGAGCTTTAAAAAATATGGAGATTTAAAAAAATCACAAAATAACTGCAACTTAAAATTAAGGCACCATGATTAAACTAAACTTAAATAAAGAAACAAAGGATCATAAACAAAGAAATCATATACTTCAAAATGCTTATTTAAAAGTAGCCCCAAATTTCAAACTTACAACTGAAAAGACCATGATTATGTCAACCTACTTTTATTGACTTCCACGGTGGGTATGGAAACCCTGGTGGTGTGCTAGGTTAAGTGTTAGGTCTGCTAACCAAAGGGTCGGCAGTTCAGATCCGCAGCACGCTCCTTGGAAACTCTATGGGGCAGTCCTACTCTGACCTCTAGAGTCCCTATGAGTCTGACCCGACTTGACGGCAGTGGGTTTTTTGATTGTAAGTATGTTGAACTTAAAATAATTGAATCACATGTTTTAAAAAAATCTGTCTTGTATTACAGAAATCAGGCAGTTCTGACATGATTTGACAGCGAATTTGCCTTCTCCTTTTCTCCCTGTCAGCAAAGTGTGAGGCAGTGCCATTAAAATCTTACTGTGATTTTCTTTAACTGATGAGATTTTCCTTTTTTTCTCTTCTGTAGAATACGTATTTGTTCAGTTTAATTACTAAGCTTTCAACAGCACTTGGCTTGGCTTGTGATTAAAGAAGTATAATTTGTTTTAAATTATTTTATATTTTTAGTGTAATGAAGATATATTTGATGATTAGATACTGTCTTTGAAAGCACAATAACCTTAACATTCCACCTGTTATGACCCTCTGGATCTCTGAAGCTGCTTCAATTTTTCCCCTCAAGGTAGCAACCTGGAGGCAGTGTTGTTTAGGTGGGTGGTGTCTGACCTTTTCTAACTTCATGAGGGGAAAGGAGAATCAAAATGAGCAGCCCAAGGCTGATTCTGATGAGACAACGGTCAGATATACCTATCTCTACCATCTTTACCATCTCTGACACCAATCATTCCTCCCACAGCACCCTCTACTTCTCTACTGGTTCAGTAATTCATTGCAGTGGCCACATGGAGCTCACAGACAATACTCACAAATCTGAGGCTTACTATGGCAGTAAACCTGAATCACAGTGATCCTACATGATAGAATAGGACTTACCCATAGGGTTTTCAGAGAGTGGCTAGTGGATTCCAGCTGCTGACATTTTGGTTAGTGGTTGAGCTCTCAACTACTGTACCACTAGGGCTCCATTGGGGAAGTAACACTCAGGATACAGTTCTTCCATCAGGACAGCCTTTTTGTAGCTGTGCCCACGGGCAAGCCTCTGTCTGGCCCCTCAGTCTCTGCCCTGCTCCATCAAATGTTACAAAGCTTTTTTAGCTCTGCTGATAAGTCCCCTGAGGCAATCTACTCTACCAGTAAGCCTCAACCCAGAGTCCTCAGCTCTAACTCCCCAGGTCAGTAAACCTAACTCCTGTAATACCTGGAGACACCCTACTCTTCCAGTAAGCCTCCTGTCTGAAGGCAGTTGGCTTTCTTGCTTGGTGGTTGCACCAGCAATTGCCCTGTCTCCTGCCAGTCTCTTCTGCTGCTGTTTTTCTTCCACCACTTCTGGTCCTCTTCAGTGTTACAGCTCTGTTTCTCTCTCTTTTTCTCCCTCTCCCTCTCTCTCCCTTGGTCTCCTGGTTTGAGGATCTTCTCAGTTTAGGGCTCCTGGGTCCAAAGTGCGTGTGCTACTCTTGCCTCTTCTTCCTTGGTGGCGGTGAGATCCTCCTTGCCTCTCCTGGGCTGCTCATTTTTGGCAAAATTGACATTCCCTTTATTAGATTTCCATACATCCCACCCCTACATGGGTGCCGATAACTTTATTTGCATTATTAGCTCTATCCAATCCCCTCAGTGGGCCACAAGTCACGTTATCTAACTAAAAGATTGGCAGTTACAATCTACTAGCCAATTCTTGTAAGCTGTATGGGACAGTTCTACTCTGAGTACAACTACAATCGGGAGTTCTGCAGCTTGAGTTGAAATTGACTTCATGGTAATAAGTTGCATTTTTTTTAATTTGATGAAACAGGATGTATAAAAGTGATCCATCCAACCATACAGTCAGAGAATTTTCTTCCATGAAGATACTAGGATTTAATCCCAGCCAAGTATACCTCATGCACAGCTACCACTATCTGTCAGTGGAGATTTCTTTGTTGCTATGATATTGAACAAGTTTTAGCATAAACTAAGACAGTCTACGAAGAAAGACCTAGTGATTGACTTCAGAAAATCATCCAATGAAAATCCCTTGGAGCACAACAATCCAATCTGCAATTCATCGTGGAGATGGATACAGGACCAGGCAGCATTTCCTTCCATTGTGCATGGGGCTGCCATGAATCGGCATGACATTATAGCAGCTAACAGCAGCAAAAAGAAGCAGTAATCAAAGTGTCCCAGACTAACAGTGCCACCTCATGGCAATCTCTCAGCTCTGTACATTGCTTTATACCTCTTCCTATCTCCTCTGTAAGCCTAGCGGGTACTCTTTCTTCTGGGGTTTACTGTTGACAATTTAGTGCCAGGCAACATCTTTCTCTTATATACTTATACATTCTCTACAATCAGGAAACATATTCCTGCATCCCAGTTACACACATAGTCTCTTCTTTTCGGTTGTTTCCAATTACACTCATTGCCATTGAGTTGATTCTACCTTGTAGTGACCCTATAGACAGAGTAGAACTGCTCATAGATTTTCCAAGGAGTGCCTGGAGGATTTGAACTGCTGACCTTCTGGTTAGCAGCTATAGCACTTAACCAATATACCACCAGGGTTTCCTTTCCAATTATAGCAGAGGAATATTAAGACTTTATTGTGTCTATTCCTTTTTATAACAGGTTTGATTAAAAATTATCCCAAAGGAGGTGTGGTCAAGATGGTGTAATAAGCAGACACTTCCTGTGAGCCCTCTAGCAACAAAGACACAAATGAACCAATGAAATCAATAACATATGATACCTTAGGAGCCCTGAACATCGAAGGGAAATCTGAGAAATCCAACTGAGCAACAGGAAAGGGAGAGTATGTGCAGAAGTACCCAGGACTGGCTGGACTTGACCCAGTGGGAATCAGCTGCAGCCAGTGTGGTAAGCAGAGCAGTGGCATTGGGTGGCATATTCCTCAGTGGCAAAGAGGAGTGGAAAGTTCACTCAGGCCTGCAAAGTCAGTGAGAAGTGGCACTTGGTCATCAAAAGCTAAGTGACTGGAGTCTAACCATCGTACATGGACCTAAATCTTTCCTTTGGGATAAACTCTCTTCCTTTGCCCAGCACTTGCCCTCCCCTGTCTACACTGCCTTCAGCTCCAGCTTCTGACACCAACACCATTAAGCTAGCCAGAAGTAGGACACTCCAAGTCAGCCTCAAGCCATTCTCCTAGACTCAGAGAGGGAATAATTTAACAAACTGGGAAAGGAGACAAAACAATCTGCAGACCCACTTGAGCTAGAAATTCAGGGTAGAAGCAATACCTTCACCTAGAATCAGACACAAGAGTATACACCATCCTCACGGACACTTGGGGATAGCTGTTAGTTCTCTGCCTTTCACAGAGCTTGCAGCCAGATATCTGTGCCTGCAACAGTCACCCCTGCCCATCCAGGACAGTAGGTGAGAGCCTGCACCAGACACTTAGGTTTCTGACTACCTGGACACTGAGCTGAATTCATACAAGAAAAGTTAAATGATTCCTGGGCTCACATGTCTAATAACAGCTCTAGCAACCTGGTGACAGGATGTAAGAGCTTCAGAGGCACCAATAACAAAATAGCACACAAATCTAGCCTATTTGGACATTTCAAAAAACAAAACAATACAAGAAGCTAGAACACAGTACCAAAAACAAAACCAAAAAACCCTGACTGCTAACTAGTTGATGCTGACTCATAGTGACCTCAAGGGAGAGAAGAGAACTCCCTTATAAAGTTTCCAAGGAACACCTGGCAGATTTCAACTGCCAACCATTTGATTAGAAGCCATAGGACTTAACCATTATGCCACCAGGGTTTCCAGAAAACAGTAAGCAAACAAAGTAAATAGATTTAACAACTTACAGATGGCTCGGAGACAACAGTCCATATCAAATTACTTAAAGAGGCAGAGTATGATGGTTTCAGAAAGCTAGCAACACAAAGAATCAAGAAATTTTACAAAAAAGAGAGAACTTCCTGGAATTATCAGAGGTAGAATACAAAAGATAATATTTAGATTTCTTCAAGAGATCAAGAAGGAGAAAAGGAAAAATGTAGCAGAGCATAATGACAGAATGAACAGGCTACAGAAAAGCATACAGTATCTAGAATTAGAAATTCAGAAAATTATAGAATTAGACAACTCACTAGAAAATCAAAGGAACAGGACTAAGGCATTGGAAGGTCGAATTTGTGAGACTGAAAGATAAAACAAATGACATCAACACATTTGAGAAAAAATCAGATGAAACAAATTATTAAATCAAGAAACACTAAGAATTATGTGGGACTCTACCAAGAGGAATAATCTATGAGTGTCTGGAGTACCAGAATGGGGAAGGGAGATAATGTGAAATACAGAGAGAATAGTTTGAAATTTTTAGACAGAAAATTTCCCTGCTATTATGAAAGATAAGACCATATCCATGCAAGACACTCAGTAAACTCCACACAAGGTAGTTCCCAAAAGAAGGCACTAAGACATATTATAATCAAACTTGCCAAATCTAAAGATAAAGAGACAGTTCTAAAAGTGACTAGCGATAAACAAAAAATAACCTACAAAGGAGAATCAGTAAGACTAAGCTTGGACTACTCATCAGAAAACCTGCAGGCAAAAAGGCAATAGGATAACACATAAAGCATTGAAGGAAAAAATTCTGAGCCAATAATTATGTATCCAGCAAAGCAGTCTCTCAAATACAATGACAAAATTAGGACATTTCCAGATAAAGAGAAATTTATGGACTTTACAAAAATGAAACCAAATTACAAGAAATACCGCAGGAAGTTCTTTGGTTAGAAAATCAGTAACATCAGGTAACAACCTAAGAGTAGAATATAGAACAGAGCAAATGGATACAAACCCAAATAGGGGAATCACAAAAATTACTAAGAGGTAAAATGCTGAATATACAAAACAGGTATGTGATTACACAAGCCTTGTAACACAAAAAAGAGAGACTTAAAAGAAAATGTAGTCATAGATTTTTCATTTGGATTGGAATTCAAGGCAATATATGGAAATGGTTTAAATTTAGAAAACTAAGGTCACCACAAATGAAATTATCAACTCTGTGCATCAAAATAAAACTCAAGAAAAACATTAAGTCTCAGCAAATACAAAACCACCAACATTAAAAATGATGAAAAGAAAACCAATAAAGAAAATACTCACTGCAGAAAATTAAATGAAACTAAGGAATTGTCTGAAATGAACAACAAGCCACATAGACATAAAAGCACTAAATTCATACCTATCAGTAATCATGCTGAATGTAAATGTATTAAATGCACAGATAAAGAGATGGAGAGTGGCAGATTGGATAAAAAACGCATGACTCATCTATATGAGGTCTGACAGTTAAGTCCATGAATTTAGTTCTTCTAAGTGCTACATACCCCGTTGCTGAATGTCACTACAGTCACCTTTGAGAAACGGGGATGGAAAAAGAACCTAAATAGACAATAGATAAGCAGTAACTTTGGTGAAGGGTAAGACAGTTATACACTACTAGAGAAACCAGCACAACTTGTTTAAGGCAAAGTCATGGAAGCTCCAGAGACATTTCCAAACTCCCTGATGAGCTGAGTTGCTGGGCTGAGGGATGTGGGTATCTGCGAACAGGGAAAATTTTACTTCTTCTTTACCAACGAGGGTCGCCATGAGTCGGATCCGACTCGACGGCACTTGGCTTGGAGTTACCAACAAGGATGCCCTTTCTTTCCTTATCTTGATTGATCTGGCTAGAATCTCTAGCACAATGTTGAGTATAAGTGGTGACAGTGGGCATCCTTGTGTAGTCCCCATTCTTAGGGGGAATTCTTTCAGTATGTCTCTGTTTAGGATGACACAGTGTTTGACTTCGCATAGATGCCCCTATTGCACCAAGAAATTTTCCTTTTATCCCTATTTTGCTGAGAGTTTTTAACATGAATGGGTGTTGGACTTTGTCAAATGGCTTTTCTGCATCAATTGACAAAATCAGGTGAATTTTATGCTTTGTATTAGTTATGTGGTTGATGACATTATTTTTCTGATGTTGAATCAGACTTGCATCCCTAGTATGAATTCAACTTGGTCATGATGAATTATATTTTTGATATGTTGTTGAACTCTATTGGCTAAGATTTTGTTGAAGATTTTTGCATCTATATTCACAAGTGATATTGGTCTGTAATTTTTTTTTTTGTGGGATCTTTGCCTGGCTTTGGTATCAGGGTTATGCTGGCTCCATAGAGTGAATTTGGGAATATTCTATCCTTTTCTATGCTGTGAAATAACCAGTAGTATTAAAATTAATTCCCCTCTAAAAGTGTGGTAGAATTGTACAGTGAAGCTGTCTGGGTTAGGTCAAGTCACTGAGTTTCAAGTAACTTGTTGCACTCAATTTTCTTCTGCTCTGCAAAACATTTTTCTATTAAGATTTTTTTTTGGTGTGTTGTTAAGTTTGTTTGTTTCCATATTTATTCTAATATCTTTCTCTTAATGTTATACCAATTCACTTTTTAATTAATCATCATTGAAAGAGTTGGATTTTCCTAGACAAGCTATGTTACTGGGAGGAGAAAGATGTGGAGGATGGGGAGTGGCCCAAGAGGCTTTTTAGACTTCCAACCAACCAACCAATCAACCAAACAACCAGATTCTGTCCAGTGGATTCTGGCTCATAGCAATCCCATCTGTGTCAAAGTAGAACTATGTGCCATGGAGTTTTCAGTGGCTGATTTTTTGGAAGTACTTCATAATCCATGACAAGGCCTATTTTTCCCACAGTCACAGAGACAGACTACTTCCTGAAAAAGGCTTGTTTGTGTGATTAATTGGTTATAGGTCTCTAAAATGCTTTGGCCTTTGCCCCTCACCCTAGATTCCGTGATCAATTTTTTGAATACAAAGAATGTAGATGTGACTCTTTCGGATAAATTCTTCCTCTCTAAGAAGTATACTTTTGCTGGAATTTTCTGAGATCTGCTGCCATTGGGGTATTCTCCTTCTCTTCTTGTAAGACCATTGCTTTGGGTGGAAACCCTGGTAGAGTGGTGGGTATGCGCTATAGCTGCTAAGCAAAAGGTTGTCAGTTTGAAGCCACCAGGTACTGCTTGGATACTCTATGGTGCAGTTCTACTTTGTCCTGTAGTGCCACTATGAGTCTAGATCAGCTTGACAGCAGTGGGGTTTTGATTTTGTTTTGGAAAACCCTTTTACATACTTGGGAGGATACAGATTATATCTGTTTCTTTATACATATGAAAATTGAGTTGGCAGTTTCTGTTGTTTTACATGACTGCCAGGAGAGAAGGAAGAAATGCTGATTCATATAACCATGATCATACTGGAAGTGAAATATTTTTCTATTCATTTCAAGAGCAACTGTATTGCATCAGTCTTCTTGTGTAGACACAACTTTGTGGCCATGTTCATAATCATTGTTATGTGTGTCTTAACTGAGAAATAAAGAGTTGAAATAAGAGGGGTAGGTTGAATTACACTGGTAAATGCTTCACAGATTAGCCAGGCTTTGGCCAGCTGGTGGATTTTCAAATTTAATCATAAAGATACAGTAATAATTACTAAACACAAAATGAAACAATAGTTTTTAAAAAAAGCCTCCAGAGAATAATGTGATTCTACATCTGAAAGACTTACATACAGCCTCAATTCAAACAGTTCCAATAATTTATAAATGAGTCTCCTCCAATTAATACTGCAGTTGTGTCTCTCCTTTCCTTCCTCAATGTCTTTTACTTTGTCATTTTGGCCTTACTTTTACTGCCCTGATGAATTCTCCTTGGGTTGTTTCAGCTTGTAAATGTTAAGATTGTGTGTCAACTTGGCTGGGCCATGATTCTCAGTGGTTTGGTAGTTATGATATAATTTGGCAGCCAGATAATGATGTAGTCACCTCCATGACGAGATCAGATATAAAGGGATCACCTCCATTATAGGTTCTGCGGTGAATAGTCTATCACTTAAAAGGGAATTTCCTTGGGGATTTGACCTGCATGAAATATAGGTGAACTGTCGGGCAAGGCTTGTAGGCTTTTGCCCACTCTGGATTCTGCAGCTGACTTTTGTTTCTCTGACATCGGGTTCTCATTTGCTGTTTTGCCTGCCAATCTTGGAATCTGTTGATCTTCACAGCTTGTGAGGAAAAGCAGTGCTCCCTGCCTGACCTACTGCTCTTGGATTCACCAGACTTACAGCTACATAAAGCAGGAGAAGCTTCCAGCCTGACCTGGACTTGGGATACTCCAGCCTGCAAAACTGTGCGTGCCATTTCCCTGGTATAAATTTCTTTACATATATATTTATACACTTTACTGATTTTGCTTCTGTAGAGAATCCAGCCTAAGATACTCTTCTAAATTTTTTCTGTTGTATTATACTTGAGGTGGGGTGTAGAAAGGTGGTTTATTTTTTAAAAGCATTCTTTTTTCATCTTTCTTCAAAACATGTACCTTATCTGATTCTGTCTCCTTTTCCAATTTAATATTTTTCCTTCAGTATTTCTTATCTGTCCTTCATCTCCCCTTATATTCTCTATCTTGGCTTCTTGCTCCAATTTTTATTTTTTTTTCCCTCCCCTCAATGTCTCACCCTCTGTCTATTCACACTGTTATCCAAAACATAGCTATCTGAGTTTCTGTCTCATACACTACATTGAATAGCAACGTATAATATCTGTCTGTTGATAAGTGCTTATTTGGCAAGGAGTTTTTATTGTACACCATCATACAAGATTTTTTTTAATCATCAGAGATAATTCAAATTATTATTATCATTTAACATGCTCAGCCACTAAGCAAAAGTTTGGAGGGTGGAGTTCACCCAGAAGCACCTTGTTAGAAAGGCCTGAAAGTTCAGCCATTGAAAACTTTCTGGAGCACAGTTCTACTCTGACACACGTGAAGTCACCACCAGTCAAAGCTGACTTGATGGCAACTTGTTTTTTTTTTATTATTGATACAGGTAATGTTTATTGAGCATATACTTCTTATCAGGCATGGTACCGAGTGGTTTACATGGATTATCTCATTTAGTACTCACAATAATTTAAGTATTATTATTTCTACTTTTAAAAGTAAATATCTGAGAGTTAAATAGCCTGACATCACACAGCTAGTAAATGTTAGCACTGAATCCAAATTTACTGTGAAGTCCATGCTCTTAAGCACATTTCTGCACCACATTTTTGTTATGTTTTTAAAAATAATACGACAATATTTACTGTGTGTTCTGGTACATTTATAAAAAGGTCTGCAACAGTTGTCCAATTTGTACTTATAATGACATGGAAATAACCAAAGCAGTTAAGAGAAAATTAATATGAAAAGTCATTTAATTATTCCTCAAGAAAGTGTTTCCTTAAGGCAAATAGTTATGGAACAGAATTTTTCCATCTTGGCACTGTTGACATTTGGGGCCAGAAGATTCTTGGTTGTAGGTGATGTCTTGTATACTTTAGTGGTGTTCTTGGCCTCTACCTACTAGATGAAAATAGCAAACTCTCTCTCCCAATTATGACAAAAAGTCTATCCAGACAGAGTCCCTAGGGTGGCAAAATCTCCTCCAGTTGAAAAATATTGGCCTAGAATATTAAAATACTCTATTATTTAAGCCCCAATGCAAGTAGCCAACTGGATGTTTCATGCACTAAAATAAATAAAGAATAATGTCTATTGAGTGCTTACCACATTCCAGGAACATTTTACCAAGCACTTACATGTAATAACTCATTATTATTAGCTCATTTATTCCCCCCAAAAGCAACCCTCAAAGGCAGATCTTATGTAGTGGATACATTAGATTGGTAGGAGGAAATACTAACCCTACTAGCTTGATAGAAGAACTGCTGCTTTATTCACAATGCTTAATTTCCTCTTTGACTGTATGAGTGATTTCTAGTCACTAGTCCTTAACAAAATTTTCAATAATACACAGTGGGTTGAGAAACATAATACTTATATAACATATAATTTTTTTCCTCACAGGAAGAAGATAAGGAGTAGATTCAACAGAAAAGGATATCAGACAGTAAATGACTACTCTGGCCATCGGTTCACATGTATGCCTTTGTGGCCGTTGCCTTAGAATTGCTCATCTACCCTGGTGGTATAGTGGTTAAGAGCAACTGCTGCTAACCAAAAGGTACACAGTTTGAATCTACCAGCTGCTTTTTGACAACTGTCATGGATTGACTTGTGTCCCCCCCACAATTTGTGTGGCCATATGTCTGGGCCATGATTCCTAACATTTTATGATTGTCCTCCACTTCGTGATTTTTCCTATGCTGTATGTTAAAGTATTAGGGTGGGACTGGAAATTCCTTCACAGAGTCACCTCCTTGCTCCACTGTAAAGGGGGGTTTTCCTGGAGTATGGCTTGCTTCACCCTTAATCCTTACAACCTACAGAGGTAAAAGGAAAGTGAAGAAAGCATAGAATTGGGAACCTCACACCATCAAGAAAGCAGCTCCGTGAGAAAGCATGTCCTTCAGATCTGAGGTTCCTGTGCCAAGATGCTCCCTGAACAAAGACTGATAAAACATAAGGATTTTCCTCCAGAGACAGCAAGGGGGAAAGCTTTCCTCTGGAACAGACATTCTGAATTTGGACTCATAGCCTACTTGACTATGTAAGAATAAACTTTCCTTTATTAAAGCCACCCACTCTGTGGTACTTCAGCTGACTAAAACAGCAACCACATAGAGTAGTTCTACTCTATCACAATGAGTCAGAAGCAACTTGATGGCAAGGAGTGTGGGATTTTGTTTTTTTTGTGTGTACTTCCAGAAACAATGCCTGGAAAGGAAGAATAATGGGTTTCTGTTGGGAGGGTACCTACACATCTCAGTTCCTCATATGGAACTCAAGATATTCTTCCCCCAAGCGCAGTTTTATAGTTTGTTAAACAAGGAAGTTGCCAATCAGAATTTCTGCTGCTTATCATGCATTAGATTATCAAAGCAGGTGGCGTAGACATTTCTTCAATTGACAGGAAGTCTGCTATTGGCTGCATTTTAGGCATCATAGACTGTCTTAATTAAATCTTTTATTTTTAAAAATGGTTTATTATGAATATTTTAAATCAGTACACATGCAGAGAGACTAGCAAAATGAACCTGATTTATCCAAACTCTTTATTAATGCTTGGTTTCATGTATACCTCTAACACCAACCAGATTTTTTTGGAAGCAAAGCCCACCGTATTACTTTGTATTGTATTACTTAATTATATGTCTCTAAAAGTAAAAACTAATTTTCAACATAACTACACAATTATCATATCTGATCTTTAAAAATAATTAGATACCAAGTATCTAGTCATATTTCTCTGTAGTTATTGTTTTTACAGTGTTTAAATTGAATCCAGAAAGGGTTTACACATTGCTATTGGTTGATCTGTTTTTTAATTTGCTTTCTTATGATAAAATTTTATTTTATTTTTTTGAGGTAAAATCAATATACTTTTAAGTCTTTTTTGATCTACAGGTTCTTATGATTTGTTTTTACTTTTTTTTTCTTCATTGTTAAAGAATGGAGCTGTTTCTGGTAGAGTTTCCCATGCTCTGGACCTTACCTATTGCTTCCCTGTGACTGTATGCTACTCTTATCTCGGCTTTTCCTCTAACTTAATATTTAGATCTAGAACTTTGCTCAGATTCACGTTCCTTTTTTATTTTTTGGCAAAACACTTTGTAGGTGGGACTATGTTCTTCCATCAGGAGGGCTCTAATTTCTGGTTAGTGGGGTTGATGATCCAATACAAACTCCATAGATTTATGAGTGTTGTTGTAGTTGTTAGATGCCTTCCAGTTGGCTCTCACTCAGCAACCGTATGTAGAAAAGAAGAAACACTGTCCAGTTCTGTGTCATCTTCACAATCGTTGTTATGCTTGAGCCCATTGATGCAGCCACTGTGTCAAACTATCTCGTTTTTCACGAACCCTATATATACTTTAGCAAGCATGCTATCCTTCTCCGGGGACTGTTCCCTTCTGCTAACATGTTGAAAGTATGTAAACCAAGATCTTCCCATCCTTGCTTCTAAAGGAGCATTCTGGTTGTACTTCTAAGATTTGTTTGTTCTTCTGGCAGTCCATGGCACAGCCAATATTCTTTACCAATACCATAATGTCAATTCTGGTTGTTATGCATTGTCCAGCTTTTATATGCAAATGAGATTATTAAAAACACAATTAGTGGTTTAGGTAACCTGCTCTTTAGTCCTTAAAGTAACAGCTTTCCTTTTTAACACTTTAAGGAGAACTTTTGTGTTCTTTGACTTTTTATTTTTGTCTCTTCTCAGAAGAAAGGTCTGGCAATCTGCTTTGTTTCTAAATTGTAATTTAGATGAAAGGTTACAGAATAAACTAGCTTCTCATTAAAGAGTTAATGTGCATATTGCTTCACTACAATGGTTAACAACTCCACAACATGCCAATACTCTCCCGTCTCAACTTTGGATTCCCTTTTAGCAGCTTTCCTGTCCCCTCTTTCCTTCTAGTCCTTGTCCCTGGGCTGGTGCGCCCATTTAGTCTCATTTTGTTTTGCAGCCTTGTTCAATCTTTGGCTGAAGCATGAACCTCGGGAGTAACTCCATTATGGAGCTGAAAGGGTGTCCAGGTACCATACTCTCCGGTTTTCTCCACTCTCTGTCAAGCCAGCAAGTCTGGTCTTTCTTTCTGAATTAGAATTTTGTTGTACAATTTTCTCCAGCTCTGTCCAGAGCTCTGTATCTTGATCCCTCTTAGAGGAGTCGGTGGTGGTAGACGGGCACCATCTAGTTGTACTGGACTCAGTCTAGTAGATGCCATAGTAGAGGTATTTCATGAGTCAGTTGGAATAATCTTTCCCATGGATCTTTAGTTTTCTTCAGTCTTCCTTGTTTCCAAAGGGTGAGACCAGTGGAGTACTTCTCACCAAAGTAGAATATAGATCATTTTCTTCATAAATTGTGTTAGGCCAATTGAATTAGGAGTTCCCCTGAAACAATGGTCCCCATAGTTCTCAATCTAGCAACTTGGTCTGTCAGGGAGTTGTGTCTACAGAGCTTCCATGACATTACGTTGTGCAAGTTTCCCAGTATTTTGTACTGTTTTACACTGCACCAAAGTTAACATTTTTCTATTGTCTATTTAGTGTTTTTCCATCCCATCCCTCTCCTCCCTTGTAATGAGCATTGTTTGATTTCTTAATTGCTCCTCCCACTAACACTGACGATGGATATTCAAGTAAAATGAAATTCGTAATACCTTTAATCTTTTCTTTTTTTATTGTAATTTTGTTTATTGTCTGAGTTGTGGAGATTTTTGTTTTCTTTCTGTTAGTACATCCACCCTGAAGGGTATAGTCTTTGATTTTCATTAGTAAGTGCCTCAAACCCTCTACACTTTAAGTAAACAAGGTTGTATCCTCTGAATATCACAGGCGGTTGTTAATGAGTCTTCCTACAATCTTAATGCCTGTTCTTCTTCATATAATGCAGTTTCTCTAATATAGCATACAGATTAGTTAAGAATGGTGAAAAGGTAGCACAATGAGGCTTACCTTTCCTGATTTTAAACCATGCAGTATCCCTTTGTTCTGTTCAAACAACTGCCTCTTAATTCATTTATAGAGCCTTCACTAGCACGATTAAGTGTTCTGGAATTCCCATTCTCCGCAATGTCACTCCATAATTTCTTATGACTCACACTGGAATGCCTTTGCATAGTCAGTGAGACACAGGTAAACACCTTTCTGGTATTCTCTGCTTTCAGCCAGGATCCATCTGGCATCAGCAGTGAAATCCCTGGTTCCAAGTCCTCTTTTAAATCAGCTGGAATTTCTCATAATTCCCTGTTGATATGCTTTCTATAGCCACTTTTGAGTCATCTTCAGCAAACTTTTGCTTGCATGTGGCTTAACAATACTGTTCATAAATTTCTGCATTTTGTTGGATCACTTTTCTCAGGAATAGGCATAAATACGGATCTCTTCCAGTTGGTTGGCCAGGTAGCTGTCTTCCAAATTTCTTGGCGTAGATCAGTGAATACTTCCAGTGTTCCATCTGTTTTTTGAAACATCTCAGCCAATATTTTGTCAATTCCCAGAGCTTTGTTTTTCACCAATGCCTTCAGTGCAACTTGGGCTTTTTCCTTTAGCACCATCAGTTTCTGATTATATGTTAACATTTCACCGTATATAATTTTCCCTTTATAGGTAACCTCTGGTTACTAGAAGATATTCCTTTAGCTTTGACTTTTCTATGAGTTGACTAAAATGAGTCTAATATGAATAGACTTATATTTGGGAGTCATTGCCAAAGCCAAGTGCCATCGAGTTGGATCTGACTCATTATGATGCCTTTATCTACGGAGTTTTCCCTCTCATCAATTCTGTAAAAATTCTTAGCCATTTTATCTTCTGTTCTTACCTCTCCTCCATTTTTCTTCCTCATCCCCCTCTTTCCTTCTAGTGCTCTTATTAGTTATATTTGGATTTTCTCATTCTACTCTCCATGTATGTTAATTTCTGTTTTATGTATACTAGGACTGCCAATTAATTTTGTGAACTCATTCTTAAAAAGTGCTACAATATATCATTACTGAGTATCACTATGGTCACCTCTGAAGTACTCCCTTTGGGAAGCTATACAACAAGGCCAGCACCTAATCTACCCTTCAAAACAATTTTGGAACTCTTTTTTTAGAATGGCCATTAGAGGTGTTGTTGTACTACCCTTGATGTCTTGAATGTCATCAAAATGTCCTTATTTCAATATTTCTTTTATCTCTGAGAAAGGAAAAAAAGTCACTGGGAGCCAGAACAGGTGAGTAGGAGGGTGTTCCGATGCAGTTATTTGTTTACTGGGTAAAAACTCCCTCACAGACAACTGTACAATTAAGTTCACAAACTTGCCACTGTGCCACCATGCATAATGGCCATTCCAGAAAGAGTTCCAAAATTGCTTTCAATTTTGGTAGACTAAGAACTGGCATCAGTGTATAGCTTCCTGAGAAGAGTACTTCAAAGGTGACTGTGATGTTATTTAAAAATGATGTAATTAGAGAACAATTAAGATCACAGACTTAATTGTTGAACCTTGTGTGTGTGTGTGTGTGTGTGTGTGTTTATAATATATATAAACATTTCTCATCATTTCTTTCTAGCAGTCTTGGTAATTTACTTAAATATGTATTCCAGTTACCATTTTTAAAAAATTGCATTCATGTTCTTATTAATCTGTTCTACAGTGCAAAATGTATAGTAGAATGTTCTCTGGGACTTGTGCTAGCCCTGAAGTAGCCATTGAAAGATAAAAGCTGAGAAAAAGGAGTGTCAATAGTCTACATTCTAAAGAGAGCCACCAGCAAGTGGAACTTGTTAAAGGCTAGCCTACCTTGCCCTCCTACCTCAAAACACATATAGGAGATTGACCATAGATATTGACCATACAGTAATAATGTGATGGGGAGAAGGAAATCATAGAGGCCTCCCTTGCTCCCCAGGTGCTAGGGAAAGGCACCAACTGACATTGGTATCTCTTTACCCATTTGGGTACCAGACTAGCTGATGTGTCTCTGTGACAACCTGAGCAGCAGTTGAAGAGAACCTGAGAAGCAAGTTTGGGTGGATCAGTTTAGGCTATAGGAGGAAGCCAGAAGCCATCTCTAATGTCTGATGGGTCAAGTTCACTTGAGTCAAGTGGATACTGTGGAAAGTAGGCTGGGTTAAATATGTCACCAGATGCCACCTAAGAGGATGGGCCAGTGGGTGAGGAGGCTGCAATGCAAAAGACTGAAGGGTGAATCTCCCAGCACAAAACCAGAGTATTCAAAGATGATGATCCACTTCCTGCTCTTTCACAGAGAACAAGCCCCATGTGGTGGTCTGAAGAATCCCACAAGCATGACCAGTTGTTTTGACCTTTTTCTTCTTCTCCTGAGTTTTCTGTTTCTTTTTTTTTTTTTTTTTTGATCAGCAGTTCTATGTTAGAGTACAAAGGTAGATTAGTTTTTCTCTTTTTATTTGCTCTAGCTAGGTTTGTTGTTATTTGCTGGTCTTCCCCACTTTTTATTCATTTTGTTTGTTCTCCTAACCTACAAGTCCCAACACTGGCCTACTAACCTGATTATATATTTTGACAGACAGCACCCTGGTGTTTGACCAGATGCTTCATACTTCAGTGCCAGTCTGGGTTAGGCCACGCAGCATTTGTAGCTACCTTCTTCCTCTGTATCCAGCTGTCCCACTGCCACTCTGTCCTACACTAACACTAACTGGTTCCACTGTCCTGTTGTCCCTCATGACTGGCCTTCACATATGCTTTGTATTCCAATGAAAAGAACACATGCACAACCAGGTAGGAAGTAATCAATTTTCTAGAGTGATTTATCCCCTCAGATAATTGATCGATCATCAGTGACACTGCTGAGCATACAAAAGGAAGTGGCACCTGTTGTGTGTTACAGGGAGAATTTGCCACATGGCAGCAGACACCAAGTCATCCAAAAAATGGCAACAGGGCCATCTGGATAACAAAATAAAACTCCAGCTCCATCAGGGACAGCATATATGAACTTAAAAGAAAGAAATTGTCTATAGTAAAGGAAAACTCTGTTAAAAAGAATTGTTTTACAAGGTCATAAGTGAAGTAAAAAAGTGATCTTGAATCTTGATTTCATCCCTATATTGTCTGTGCTTCTTTACATAAACAGAGTTCATTAAACAGGAAAGACAGTATGCTAACCTTTCTCATGAGTACAGATACATGTCACCAACTATTACAGTACAAGGCAGCACAACAAGTGGTTAAGAGCATTGGACTTAGGATCAGAGAGGTCTGGGTTTGAATCTTGACTTTTCTGTCTACTTGTGTGACCCTCATCAAGTTACTTTCTCTTTGAGTTTTAGTTTCCTCATAATAATATGTACCTTACAGAACTGTGAAGATTACCTGTGAAAAGCAATGTACAGAATCACCTAGTGCCTCGTCTGTAACATTAACCAGAATAGCTAACTTCTCCTCAGACCATGCCAACAAAACCCAGCTTGAAATGAGGTTGGATTTGTATTTATCTTCTCCCTGTTTTTTTGTTTGATTTTACTGACCAGATAGAATATATGCAAGGTAGACTATTGGAGAAACATGTGATTATAGAACTTGATAAATATTAAGAACAGAAATTGACACAGAATTTGCATGATGCAGGCTTCTATATAAGTAGTGAATCATGGGTGTGGACAAACCCTTTAATATTTTAACAGGATTTTTAGGTCATAAGCCCTCTATTTATTGACTTACCTTAGGCGTGTGTTTAATGCCAACACATGAACTAATCATTTCTGTATTTCCAGAGCAACTGAAGACAGAAGAGGAAGAAGTAAATCTCTGGATTAGACTTTTTAAGGTTGAGGACCATCATCCCTGGTTTGACTTCCTGGGTGGAAGTACATGTAAAAGGCCACACACCCTTGCTCATAAAACACACCAGCTCAAAACCTTGGGAATCTCACTGTGTTTGTTTCCTGCAACAGAGTCTAAGTGTGGCTTACAATGGAAATATTGGAATTTAGAGTACGTCTTTCAAGACAGGCCTGGCATGATCCCGGAACTGTCAATGCCCTGTAAATTGTATCTTGTTTTTGCTCCCAATTTAGCTTTTGTACTTCAGTTACACTGATCCTTAATCTTCCTTTGAATGTTTCTGTGTAGAGAATCTTTAAGTGATTAGTTTTACATTGTTAGCTTTATATTCTGCATTTGAATTCTATCCCTAAAGCCAACTTCCCTGTGCTAATTCCAGCACTCTCAAACAGAAGGTGCTTCTTAGAAATAGAGTATATTCCAAAGCTTCCAAAGAGGGTTAGACAGGTCATTCTAGGACGTGCCCCATGCTACTTCCTGGACACATTTATTTCTAAACTACTCAAGAACCATCTACATTAACGACCCTCATTTTAGTAGCAGAAGACCCCTGCTAGCATAGTGGACAATAGTCAGCTGCTAACTGAAAGGTTGGTATTGGAACCTACCAGTCAGTCTGTGGGAGAACAATGTGATGATCTGCTCAGGTAAAGATTACAGCGATGGAAAGCCTATGAGTCAGTTCTGCTTTATCATACAGAGTTGCTGTGGGCTGGAATCCACTCTCTGACAATGTAATTGCTTTTTCATTTATTTTAATAGTAGAGCTATGTGCACACACCCCACCCCAAAAGTACTCAGTTTAGATGGAAAACATAGGAAGTAGTCAAGGGACCCGGATTCGTAGTTCTGTAAATACGACATATTAATGCTTATTCTCTTCTCTTATCTGTTGCTTTTAGCTTTGCTACCTTATAGGAGATCACTGTTAGATATTTTGTCAGCTTTTAGGGTTTTTTTTGTTTTTGACCTCAGAAATTGCCTTTCTTCCCCGTCTTCCCACACTATGTTTTCATTCTCGGTAAATGCCTTTCTTTCCTGCCATGTCTCAAGTCATTTCTTCCTTCAGGGTGAAATAGCTAGTGTAGTCCAATAAGTTTTTGAAATGACGGTAATAATAACAGGTAACATTTTCTGAGGATCACAATATTTTTATTATTGCATTCTCTCAAGTCAATTCTGACTCAGAGTGGTCCTGTAAGTGGAACTGTCCCATAGCATTACCTAGATTGTAAATCTATGAATCAGATTGCCAGGACTTTTCCCCTACACTGTCGCTGGTGGGTTGAACTACTGCCTTTTGCTTTGCAGTTGATTTCTTAACCATTGTGCCCCCAGGGCTCATTCTAAGTACTTAGTATGTATTATTCCTTGTCATGGATTGAATTGTGTTCCCCCTAAAAAGTGTGTAGAAATTGGCTGTAATAAGCGTTAATTAGGGAGGATGGGCAGCCGTTGAGTTGGTGGCGCAGGACTTAAGGCACTGAATTGTACTGTGTGTCTTGGGACAGCCTCTTGGAATATAAGAGAGAGGCAAGCAGAGATTTGGGGGACCCCATATTGTCAGGAGAGAATGTTGTGCTAGGAGCTGAGCATATCCTTAGGAAAGGGCTGGGGTACCTGAGCCTCAGAAGCTCCCAGTCTAGGGGAAGATTGATGAGGAGGACTTTCCTCCAGAGCCCACAGAGAAAGCTTTCCCTTGGAGCTGACATCCTGAATTTGGACTTTTAGCTTACTGAAATGTGACAAATAGAGTATCTTTTTAAATCCATCCACTTGAGGTATTTCTGTTGAAGCAGCCCTAGTTGACTAAGATAATCCTCATAGTCACTGCATGAAATAAGTACAATTTTTATATGCATTTTATGGATTGGATAACAGATCAAGAGATATTGTGTTCCTTCCCTAGGGTGGCAAAGCTGTAGATAGTAGATAATATTTAGCTCTTCTGTGCGCCTGCTTGGACATTCAGGAGCTAACGAGAGACTGGCTGTGGACACTGACATCCAGGACCATTTCTTGGACATACTGAATTAAGACACTCTTGTCATCGGTAGGAAACCCTGGTGAATCAGTGCTTAAGTGCTTTATCTGGTAACCAAAATGTTGGTGGTTCCAATCTACCAAGTGCTCCTTGGAAACTGTATGGAGAAGTTCTTCTCTGTCCTATAGGGTCACTATGAGTTGGAATCAACTTGATGGCAGTGTGGCAGTGGGTGTCTTTCTTTTTTTTTGAGTTTTTTCATCAGTGAGAACACATCCTACGAAATTTCCAAAATGCTAGAATAGCATCATTTCTGCAAATCTCTTTAAAAGCAAGAGACTGCCAGAAACTTTTGTGATATTAGCTTTGTCCTTATTTAAAAAACAGAAGATAATGAAGTTATAAACAACGCTAAAATAAAATCACCTCTGTCTTCTTCACACAGAACTGAGAAGGGCTTTTAGGGCTTGCCTTCCAAACAAAGGAAGTTGAACTGGGGATAGCACTTTTGTTTGAAAATCATGTAAGAGTGAACAACACTGATGTTTATAAAATTAAAAACAATCATTCCCAAGAGATCATCTTCACATGCAAGCTAGTTTGTAAGGTCAAAAAATTAAAAAAGAGGCAAAATGCAGTCCAACAACAGGTAATTTTGAGAAGTGTCATTTAGAAACTGCTTACCGAATAGGAGTTAGAAGTCTACAATTATTTTTTGTTGTATTCTAAACCTGACTTTACAGACACAGCCTGTGAGGAGGAGGGAGACCAGGATTTGAAACATGCCACTGCCAACCAAACAATGAAATAAAGAGAACAACAAACAAAGAAGTCTTTCTGAAGACGCTCTTCATTTACATTGGGAGATTACTGGCCTCATCTCTCTGCTCAAATTGCCTCATGTTCCCAGCCATCCAAAGGCATAATCAGGTGCTTCTGGCAGCTTTTGCTCCAGTAAACTGCAAGGAGACTATCCGAATGCTGCCAAGACTATAGGTGCCTGTTTCAAGTTGTCATAGAATATGCTATAACATGTCATAAATAAGGGACGTATATTTATAAATCTGACATTAAAAATGTGTTCCTAAAATATCTAGTGTGTTCCTTGGCCATGTCAGCATAGAAATAATGTTTAGTATTTGTTTATTTTACTGGACCACCCCATGAACCTAGGCGAAACATGTTAGAAAAAAAAATTATAGCTACACCAACTATTCTGGGAGATACACGAGCCCTCCATGTTTATCAGGTTGAGGGCACTGTATTTTGATGTCAATAAGCAATTTTTCCAGCCCGGTCTCCTGCCCGACCCTTTTAATCCATCAATATATTATTAGAGATAAAGTTGGTGGATGCCTGCTGCAGTTAGAAGATAAATGACATCTCTGAAGTCAGGCATTAAAGACTAGATTAAGGCCTTGTGACACCGTTTTCAGTGCTCATCTGTGCACTTCTGTTCAACCTATCACACTGACTGACAAGAAAGAAAAATAATGAACTGGGCTAGGGGAAGAAGAAGAAAAAAAAAGGCAGAAAAAGAGAATTTTTTTCCCTCCTAACACACAGACTACATCAGTTCACACTCAGGATTAGACTGTATTTAAAGAAAGGAAAAAAAAAAAAAGAAAAGAAAATGGGGAATTGGGAAGGGCAGGGAAGTGACTATTCTATAAAGATGAAAATAGGCAAGAAAAAGGGACATTACAGCTAGGAATTCCATTTTTGCCTGTTCCATGGTGCTGTGATAATCCTACCTGCCTCCCAACCTCACCCTCACAGACCGCTCCCAGGTGGTTTCTGGGTGTGCTCTAGGAATCGGCTCCATCCCTGATGCGAAGTGCTGAAATAAATCTTGTTAAAAGGCAGTGCTTGGTCCTATATCTTGGTGAATCATGTTCTTCCATTCTGCCAAAAGATTTTCTTCACACTGCTATCATTGGTCTGCTTGGAGGTATTAAAGATTTTTCCAGGTCTTTCTTCTGATAGTGATTTGAATATCACTTCTGGGTAGATAAGCACAATGTTAGATTCTCCAGTTGCACAGAAAACAGGAAGCACAAATGAATTCCTGGTGGAGGTAGAAGGAAGGGGAGGTGCAGGCCAACAGAGAGGACGTGAACCAGTGGAAAAGGCTCAGATTTGTGGATGCGGGGCTGAGGTCTAGTCTAAAAGTGGCTGTATCCTGACTCTCTTCATTTACCATTTCTACAGAAATGCAGCCTATACAAACCTCCCTCCAGCCCGCAATCATAATTCATGTTTGTGAGAATCTAAGAGGCATTTTCTCTCCAGACATCTTTTACTCTTAACAGTCCTCATTAGACTCCAAGCCTATGAGACTTGTATGCATCATGATATTTTTTGTATGCATCATGATATTTCTGTCATCTTTCATACTGCAGCATGGAGAAGGTCCTCAACTAGTTTTTGGTGACTGATTGGTAACTTCAAAACACCTATCTCTGACCCCAACCTTTTTCCCAAGCTCCTGCTTGACATCTCGTGTAAGAAAACTTTCTGCCATCACAAATTTTTCCTATGTCAGATTAAACTCTTTCTGGTTTCTTTGGCCACTTGTCTAGGCATCTAGGATCAATGCAGCCAGTCTCTTTCCAAGTACTAGCATCCTCTTTCCTTTTCTCTCTTGTATGTCCCTTGTCCTTCCTTGTTGCTTTCTTGTGTCCCAATTTCAAGGTTCATTGTCCCAGAATTTACCTGCCAATTTAGTCTCTTACATTCAAATCCATTACACCTAGCTATCACCCAAATTGTCTCAAATGCTTCTTTGATTGGAACATTCCCTTCTCAAAATCTTCCATTATCTATAAAATGAGGTTTAAATTCCTTGTTGTAGCATTCAGATCTTCCAGAATTTTCTTTTCCAGTCTCAGTTTCTTCTCTTTCTTTTTTAAACCTAGGCTTCTATTTCACATTCTTCAAACATGGTTACCATTGACTCATCTCTGTTTATTTGCTCTTGGGCTTCCTCCAGCCTCTCTTTCATGCCTAATTTACTCTCTTCCTTTGCATGTGGCTTCCCTGTCTGTCATCAGCTGAATACAGTCTTTGCTTTCTTTGAGGCACTGGGCCTCACATTACCAGAACATTCTTGGTTACAAGTGATGAAACCTACCTTGGCTTAGAAACGCAACTGATTAGAAGGGGCGTGTGGACCTGAAGGAATCAACCAGAGGATTGAAATATTCCTAGAATTCTCTGTGTTGTCTTTACTTCCTGTAAACACTGAATTTCTTCTCTCTGGCTGACAGCACAGTTCTTCCACATTAGTGGTAAGGTTTTACAATGAGTAGACACATTGCTAATGATCCAGTCCCATATTTTCCCCACTAGAGACAATATTACACTGGGCTTTTTAACTCCAAAGGGAAAAATCCTGGACAAGATATCTGATTACCATACCTTACAAGAGGCCCATTGCTAGAACGAGAAAATGAGACTGAGTATGAGAGACTGAGGTACTATGATTGACCCAGCCTTGCCACAGGCTCTTCAATTTGGACAGAATTTGGTAGATTCCAAAAGTGGCCATGATCTTGCAGTTTTAGCTATGACTTTGTAATTCATTCCGTCAAGAAGTGGAGTCTACTTCCCCATCCCATGAATCCAGGCTAGTTTTGGACCTTGATTTGGTCAACAGAATAAAGAAACGATGTTGTGCCAGTTCCAAGCCTAGTCCTCAGGCTGGGCACACTTCCACTCTTTCTCTCAAAATCTGCCTGCTACCACTCTGTGAACAAGTCTGAGCCAAACTATTGGATAATGGGGAACATGCAGACAGATATCTCAGTTGACGACAAGCCAACCATAGGAAGTAGGACTGCCTAGCGAGGCAATAGCACCATCAGTGAGTCCATTTCAGACAAGACGAACTATTTAGCTGAGCCTGGACAAAACGCCAATCCACAAAGTCAAGGACTACATAAGTGTTTGTCACTTTAAGCCACTAAGTTCTGGGGTGTTTTGTTATACAATCAACCTAATTGACACAAAGGTGGACTCTGTGTGACCGTTAATCCCCTTGGAACCATGTAATTTAGAGTAGAGTAGTAGTATTGCCTAAAAGCAAGAAGGCTGTATTCTGGGCAAACGAAACCATGGATGGCATATAGACACTTAACATGAGGCTTTTGTATTCTCTTTTGTCTTCACCTAAATAGTGGACTCGTTTAGGGCAGTGCTTCATCTGGATCACCTCTTCCAGTGACTAGCAGAGGCCCTTGTTTGTATTAGATGAAATGTAACTCTATATAATCCTAACTTGTGGATTTACAAGAACTAAGGATTTTTCCACTGACTTACTAGAATACTTGGGATATTTATGGAAAAAAAAAAAACAACTTCCATGTGCTACATAAAAAAAGCAAATTTGGCTTCATATTATAGTAAAAGTTCTGATAAAATTCAGGACAAAATTACCTCACAGAAAAGAAACATTACTAGTAGCATTCACAATGCAGCTTTTGTCCATTCTCCTTGCAGAAACTGTGGGCCTGTGTTTGTCCATCACAGATGAAACATCCATGACTCCTATTTGTTGAACATGCACTTTGAGCCAGGCACTGTGCTTGCTGTTATACATGCATTAGTCGGATCCGACTCGACAGCACTTCGTTGGCTACCTAATTTAACTCTCAAAATAATTATTACAGGTGGAGAAACTGAGACTCAAGTTCACACAGGTAGCAGATGCCCAAACAGGTATTTGAACATAGGGATCTCTTACTCTAAAGACTTTTCTGTATTTGGATAGTTCTACTAGAGAAGGAAAAACAAATTTATGAGTTGAGACAAATCTCTTTGTATTTGCTTTGTTCTTACTCTTAGATCTATACATTTATTGCTTGCTTATCCTGTATGTTTCTTCTCTTTTTTTGCCTTTTCAAAAGAATTTTAAAGATAAATATTTGATTTAGTTTGCCACAGCTTACAACACACAGACACTTTTTAGATTCATGTTCCTCCACAGCTTCACTATGAGGTGTTAATTAACAATTGCCATTCTTAACTGTATATATGTTGGAGCCATGGTGGTGCAGTGGTTAAGAGCTCAGGCTTCTAACCTAAAGGCCAGCATTTTGAATCCACCAGCTACTACTCAGAAACTCTGCAGAGCAGTTCTACTCTGTCCTACGGGGTTGCTATAGCTTGGAATCAACTTGAAGGCTAGTAAACTGCTTGAGGAGTCACACACAAAGATATCCACACAGATGAAAAGGTAATGTTTACAGAAAGTAGACACGTGAGATGAGTCTTGGAGGACAAAGGAAAATTGAAAAGGCTAGTCTGGTGTGGCATTCTAGTCTGGTGCTTCTATTCAGAAATGTTTAGTGTGTGAGAGAGAGAGAAAGAGAAAGAGGAGAGAGAGAATAGCATGTCTTCATCATCATCAAACATTGTAGGAGGAGAGTTGATCATGTGAGGTGAGTGTAGTGGTGATGGAATGAGAGAGTATTACGGGACAGGGGATAGAAAGTAGAAGATACTCTGAATACTCTGATACCCATAGGGTTTCCACAGAGTGACTGGTGGATTTGAACTGCCAACCTTTGGGTTAGCAGCCAAATACTTAACCACTGTGCCATCAGGGCTCCTTAGTTGCTGTGGAAGAGTATTAAAAAAAAAAAAAAAAGACTCTTGAGTAATTAGCTATTGTATTTTGAAAACAAGACAAACAGATTTAAAATAAAGCCAAAATAGTGCAGGACTATACTGCACTGATGTTTCTCCTCCAGTGTCTTGCTCCCAATTTTACATATGGAAAACATATGTTTTCCAATTGATTAAAGAAAAGGCATACTGCATTTATAATTATGTTACCTTTGATGTCCTGATTGTCATCAAAAAGTCTTCCTTTCAACATTTCCTTTATCTTTTGGTAAAGAAAAATTCACTGAGGCCCAGATCAGGTGAGTAGGGAGGGTATCTCAATACAGTTATTTGTTTATTGGCCCTCGCAGGCAACTACATTATTAAGTTTGTGAACTCGCCATCTTGTCTCTGTGTGCAATCCATTCTAGAAAGAGTTTCAAAATTGTTTTGAAGGGTAGACTAGGTGCTGGCATCGGTACATAGCTTTCAAAGGGGTGTACTTCGAAAGTGACCATAGTGATATTCAGCAATGAGGTATGTAGCACATAGAACAATTAAATTCACAGACTTAATTGTCATACTTCATACTACTACAACTCTGATGGCCAATCCAGAAAAAGAGTTCCAAAACTGCTTTGAAGGGTAGATTAGGTGCTGACAGTGGTGCACAGCTTCCCAAAGGGAGTACTTGGAAGGTGACTGTTGTAATATTCAGCAGTGATGTAGCACTTTTATAGGATGAGTTCACAAACTTAACTGGTAGTCTTTGTATGCTATTCCTAATTGTGGGCATGACTGAAATAATTTTTAGGAAGAGATGCAATACAGGAAGGCATGCCAGAAGTTGCATGAGATATAAAAGTTCCATGTCCCTTTTCATCAAGGAAGAAAGTTGTAAAGAGGAGCTTTAGCTATAACATTTAAACTTCCCATTCTCAAATTACAATCTGACTCTTCAGGGCTCACCAAAGATGAGCCTCCTCCACGTAATTGTAAATACAACAATATTGCCATTGGTATCTCATCACTAGGAAGAAAATCCTTGAGCTTCTAGGATGTGTTTGACTTTAGCACACACCACAGGGCTATCAGTTGATTTCTGTGATGCTCATTCATGGTGAATGATTACCCTCCTTGCCTGACTTGAAATAGTGAGCTCCTGATTTCTAGGGATATATTTGAAACTCACTTTCTATATTGTCTGAAAAGGCCTCAATATTTCTGTGAAAAGGAAAGAGCCGGAGGATGTGAATAGGAGTGTAGAATGAGGCTTTTGGAGACTCTTTACCTGCAAGAACTGTCCTGCCTCACAATAGTACCAGTGACCACCACACTCGGATATATTGG
Source organism: Heterohyrax brucei (assembly GCA_028571685.1). NCBI lineage: Eukaryota > Metazoa > Chordata > Mammalia > Hyracoidea > Procaviidae > Heterohyrax > Heterohyrax brucei. The sequence goes on from CM053149.1 coordinate 36,061,481, forward strand.
GCTGACTGAAGGAGTCTGAGAGGGTCTTTATAAAATAAAAAATAAAAAATAAAATGTTGTACTGGCTGTGATTATAGCAAACACTCAAGTTCTATAAATCAGATTTTATAGTCCAATACTTTATGAGACTTATAGCTCCAGAGTTCCCAAGAATGTGCTGATCTGTCCCATTGCTCCAGTCATACTTTGGTTCAGTAAGTATTATGTTAACCTAACCCCTAGGCAGACATCTGAAGAAACAGTTTTGTTCCCTAAAAGTATCTAGATGGTGCTGTCTAGAAGATGGGAACTGTAGCACAATGGAACCATTAAGCCATTCAAGGTTTTTCAGTGTTTCTTGTCAAATTTTCAACTACAAGTATTTGTGTCCTGGGTACTCCATGGTTATCTTATTATAATATAAGCAAAGTCTCAGTTGACCATGGAAGTTCTGTACACCTTTCATGAACTGAACTTGTCATTGATCATGGTCTTTATTTATCCTTGATAACCCACATCATCAGGACTTACATAGGAGGATCATCTTCACCAAAGCAGGAATGTGGCCACTTACCATGAGCCATTTCCCTGAGAGTAATTATACCAGTTGGGACAAAGATTCCAGCAGTAGAGACAGCCACTACTTATCAGTGAATAGCAGGCTAAACTTCTACAGAAGAGGAGTAGGAGTGGACATAACTAATCATTTCAGTGGCAGTGGTCTTTCTAAAGCAGTGTGTTTGGTTTGACTCCTCCACTCTGACAGTTCCCAGTTGCAACTGCAGCTGGAAACCTCATCTGCAAAATGAGCATAAGCAAGTTTGTTGTAAAGATCAGAGGAAGTAATAAGTTTGGGTGTCTTGGCACATACAGGTCATTAACAAATATTAGTTCCCTTACCGTTGTCCTTTTTCCTTTCCCAAACTGAACACAATTCAATAAACAAGTATTACATTGTTGTTAGCTGCCATCAAATCAGCTCTGATTTATGGAGACTTCATTTACAACAACATGAAAATTGCCTGGTCCCATGTTATCCTCAAGTCCATTGTTGTAGCCCCTGTGTAGTTTGAATGCTTTACAACCTAGAGAACTCATCTTCGAGCACTGCGTCACGTAATATTGTTATGATCAGAATATTGTTGTGATTCTGTTCTGTTTTCATTGGCTGATTTACAGAATTAGGTTGCCTAACACTTCTTCCTAGTCTGTCTTACTCTGGAAGCCCTGCTGAAACCTGTCCACCATGCATGACCCTGAAATACAGGTGGCAGAGCTTTCAACATCATAGCGACACGCAAACTATGACAATACAGCAAACTGACAGACAGGTGGTAGACTGGAACATTAATACCTGGAATTTGATATATACAGAGTAATTGCTTTCACTGTTAGATCAAAATCAAGGAACTCAGATACTTGGCTCTCATGAGCTCAGATTTTGTAAAATCAGAAACACAGTTGAGCCTCCGCAGGAAAGACAAAACCAGGAGAAAACATTCCATGTCCCACTGAACTGTTCAAGGCAGGGCCTTCTCTTTTTTGTCTCTACTTATGTCTCCTGGTGACACCTTGAGCAGATCCCTCCATTGTTATGGAGCCCTATCATCTGAGTGTTTCAGAATAATGTTGACTTCATGGGTAAGAATACTAAGTAATTTTCATGAAGACCTATGAAAACAAGTAAGGTATGTCTAAAATGCCACACTACTTGTTTGCACAGCTCTTTACAACACAGATGTGCCTGTGTGTATAGGCACACCATGTGGCTTCTGATCACCTTGTCTGGCCATAGTGGGTTGTATCAAATGCACCGTAAGATTTCTCAGTTGACATGGAGTCTCCTTTTCCTTCCAGTGCCTTCATCGTCACTGTCTTCTTTTGGAAAGTCTTTTTTCAATTCTCTTTTTCAAAAGATTACTTTGTCACAATTACTCAGGAAAAGGTTTGTGCCTGCAGGAAATATTAATAGACTATTATGAGGTCCTACAACTAATTTTTCCACACATATCATCTGTCTTTGCATGGTTATTAAACTTCAACAATATTTCATGCAATGCTTCCCCGCTAAATTAATTTGGTTCCTTCTCGTCTGGCTTCTCCTTTTCTGTCCACAGCTTTAAAGTTAAACTGAATCTTCATAATTATAGCTTTTTGTTGTTCTCCTTCATATTTTTTTTTCTATTTCTCTATCACAGGAGTAATAAAGACATAAAGAAGCAAAATTATAACTCTAAAGGACCCAAATATTCTGGAGTTTGATGGGCCTCAGGTTGGGTATCTTTTACATAGTAAAAGAATGAATGAAGAAATTCAGACCTGGAAAGTAGACAAATTGCCTCTGATTTACCCTGGAGCACTGAAAACAGATAAGAATTGTTCTGTCAACTATAAAATTTTTGTGGTTGCTGAAGTGTTCTTATTTATGTCAAGTGATGTTTTCATTTTTTTCCTGAAACAAATATTCTATAGCTACACATATGCATATGTACACATGTACCCATGTGTCATGGATTGAATTGTGTCCCCCAAAAAATAGGAGTAGCCGTGTGGCTGGGCCATGATTCCCAGTATCTTGTGACTGTCTTCTATTTTGTGGTTTTCCTTTGCTGTATGTTAAAGGATTAGGGTGGGACTGTAGATCCCTTTATTAGGGTGGGACTGTAGATCCCTTTATAAGATCACCTCCCTGCTCCACTGTAAAGGGAATTTCCCTGCAGTATGGCTTGCCTCACCCTTAATCCTTTCATCCTGCAAGAGATAAAAGGAAAAAGAAGCAGGCAGAGAATTGGAAACCTTGAACCATCAAGAAAGCAGCACTGGGAGTAAAGCGTGTCCTTCAGACCTGAGATTCCCACACCAAGATGCTCCCTGGACAAAGACTGATGCAATACTGGACTTTCCTCCAGAGCCGACAAGGGGGAAAGACTTCCCCTGGAGCGGACACCCTGAATCTGGACTTGTAGCCTACTGGACTATGTAAGAATAAACCTTCCTTTGTTAAAGCCATCCACTCTGTGGTATTTCTGATAGAACATCCCTAGCTGACTAAAACAACATGCATGTGCACACACGTATAAGCACACACATGTTTTTACTTGTGACTAAGTTTTCATAAATGATATGTAACTATTAACTACAATCAGTTGCCATGGAGTCAATTCTGACTCACATTTACCTTCTGACTCTGGTGTGTCATAGTAGAACTGTGTTCCATAGGGTTTTCAGAAGTAGATCTCCAGGCCGTCTCTCCAAGAAGCCTCTGGATGGATCAAACTACCAACCTTTTAGTTAACAGTTGCACACTTAACTGTTCCCATCAGTCAGGGACTCCATGTAGCTATTAAACTTCTCTTAAAATCTTTTTCTTACACCTTGAACAATCTTAACTCTTATGTTACATGTTTTGAAACTAAGTGATGCAGAGCTAAAATGACATTACTGTTCAGGATTAACATAACAAGGATACTAACCGAAGGACTAGTGGCAATTGGGAATAGAAGACCCCGAGAATGAGATGTAAGATCCAGATAAAATCGATTGAGGAAAATGGCGGCTGAAACACAAACATTGGGATCTCTTCAAGCCCCCTCCTACCTTGCTTCTTCCTCTTTACTCAATATTTTCCTAGCTTCTTTCTAAGAGAGAGGATATTGCTAATCTAATAGGTCAGATGGGTCTGTCAGATTAGACCTTTCTTTCCTTGTGGGTGGGGTTGTAGCGCTCATTTCCAGCCTTTGCTTAGACTGAAACATGGCATGGGCTTCTTGGGCAATCCATTCATCCTGTGAGTCTACCCTTTCAATCTAAACTGCTCATTGAGTAGTAGGTCCAGAGCCCATCTTTGGGCTTATTGCTGATCTTTCTCTCTCTCTCTGTATTATACAGGCATAACACATTCTTCAACTTAGCCTCATTGAGCAACATTAATGTTGGCTTAGCTATTAATAAAGAGATGCTATAATTCCCATCCTGTCACTGCTCCCTTGGGAAGCCTGTGGCAAGGGTGGAAAAACAGGTAAGGGGGTTGGTGTTTCTAGGATTCTTGCCACAGTGTCATAAACAGCCAACATCTTACCTCTAATACAAGTATACCTCTAATCTAAGTATAAACATGGAGTCAGAAATGATTTAGAGTACAGTAGAGGTAAGATCAATAGAAGGCACAGTATGAGATAGAAATGAGGGTCCTATACCATTGCTTTGAACATCAGCAGCTATTTGCACTTAACAGTAATGGGTTGTAGGGTTTGTGGTATGTAATGAGTCTGGCTGGGTCACAGTCCAGAAATATTTCTTCATGAATTGGACAAATAATAATGTGACCAAATTACTTAAGAAAATAAATTGAAATAAGAAAAAAAAAGTTTTTCCAACACACTTGCAAAGCAAGACTTAATGTTTTGATCACAGAGGAAGAATTAAAAATACCTAGTCCATTTCTTTCACACGTTGAAGAAATTGAGGCTCAGGATTTGGCTGGAATTAAGAACTCAAGTCTCTCACAACAAGTAATGGCCTACAATTTTTATCTCTAGCAACTCTCTTTGTTGGATCTTAGTCTGTGCCTTGGTTATCCAGTGCTGCTATAACAGAGATACTATGAGTGGATGGCTTTAACAAACAGAAATTTATTCTCTCACAATCTAGTAGGCTGCAAGTCTGAATTGAGGGCATCAGCTCCAGAGGAAGGCTTTCTCTCTTGGCTCTGAAGAAAGGTCCTTCTCATCAATCTTCCCCCGGCTAGGAGATTCTCTGCACAGAAACTCCAGGTCAGGTCCAAAGAATACTGATGGCACTGCTTTCTTGGTGATATGAGGTCCTTAACTTTTTGCTCACTGCTCTTTCCTTTGATCTCTTGTAAGATAAAAGGTGCTGCAAGCTATACCCCAAGGAAACTCCCTTTACATTGGATCAGAGATGCGATCTGAGTAAAGGTGTTACAGTACCACTCTAACCATCTTGAAATAATCCAATCTTGCTACATTAACCCCAGGAAAAGATCAGGAGTAGAACAAATAAGAAACACACAATCACAAAGAGAGAACAACCATCCAATACTGGGAATCACAGCCTAAACAAATCAACATGCATTTGTGGAGAACACAGATCAATCTGTAAGAGTTTGAATTAAAAAACAGTAACTTTATATTTCCTTTCTAAAACCTCTAGATTTTACTGGCAAAGTCATGGCATTTTGTGCCCCAGTTATCCTGGATTAGTAAAATATAAATCACTGAATCTATAGTTTTGCATTTTAAAAGGTGTGGATAGAGAAATTGATATTTAATAACAAAATCAATACGTAAGTTTTCTCTCAAAAAAAAAAAGAGAACTACAAAACCTTACTACAAGAAACTAAGAGAGACTTACATAAATGGCGTAATCTACCCTACTCATGGATAGGAAGACTCAACGTTGTGAAAATGTCTGTTTTACCCAAAGCAATCTATATATATAACGCAATCCGAATACAAATTCCAGCAACATTCTTTAATGAGATGGAGAAACAAATCATCAACTTTGTTTAGAAAGGAAAGAAGCACCGGATAAGTAAGGTACTACTGAAGAAGAAGAACATACTGGGAGGCCTCTCACTAACTGATTTTAGAACTTATTACACTGTTACAGTAGTCAAAAGAGCCTGGTACTGGTACAAAAAAAAGAAATATAGACCAATGGAACAAAGTAGAGACTCCAGTGATGCCATCATCCTTCTATGAACAGTTGATATTTGACAAAGGCCCCAAGATTTTAAACTGGGGTAAGAACAGTCTCTTTAACAAATATTGCTGACATAATTGGATATCTATCTGCAAAAAATTGAGACAATTTCCATATCTCACACCTTATACAAAAACCAACTGAAACTGGATAAAAGACCTAAATATCAATTTAAAATGATAAAGTTCATTTAAGATAAAATAGGACCAACAATGGAAGTTTTAATACACAATGTAGACAGACTCTGAAATCTGACAAACAAAGCACATTCAACAGAAGAGAAAATAGATAAATGGGAATTACTAGGAATCAAACACTTTTGTTCATCCAAAGACTTCATCACAAGAATTAAAAGACCACCTACACAATGGGAAAAAATACTTGGCAACTCTATGTTAAACCTACATCTCATCTCCATAATCTGTAAGGTATTACAAAATATCAACAAGAAAAGGATAAATAATCCAATTAAGCGATGGGCAAAGGAGAGAGACAGACACTTCTCTGAAGAGGAGATCCAGGCAGCCAAAAAACACATGCAAACATGCTCACAATCACTAGCTATTAAAGAAATTCCAATCAAAACTACAGTGAGATACCATTTCACCCCAAAAAGTTGGTTATGACCCAAAAGACACAAGACATCAAATGCTGGAGAGGCTGTAGAGAAAGTGGAACTCTCCTACACTGCTGGTGGGATTGCAAAACGGTACAACCTCCTTGGAAAACAGTCTGGCACTTCCTTAAAAAGCTAGAGATAGATACACTGTTTGATCTTGTAATTCCACTGCTCGGAATTTATCCTTCAGAATCAAAGGTTGTCACATGAACAGACACATGTACATGAACATTTGTTGCAGTACAGTGTGCAATAGGAAAAAGTTGGAATCAACCCTGATGCCCATCAACAGATGAATGGATAACCAAACTATGGTACATATATTCAATGGAACACTATGCTATGATAAAAAACAGTTTTAGAAAACATCTTGTAGCATGGTCTCATTTGGAAGAGATCATGCTGAGTGAAATCAATCAATGTCAAAAGGAGAAATTTTGCATGAGATCCCTGTTATGAGGACTTAACAAGAGAATTATCCATAGAAGGAAATGACTGTGTTGGCTACATGGGTGAGTGGAGGCTAAGGATTAATCATAGATGAGATAATTGATAGATGTTAGAAATTTTATTCTTTTACTGTAAATAAAATTTTTAAAAAAGAAAAAAGGTTTTTCTCACAGTGTTTTGATTTTGAAGCAAAACTTCTAATTAATTAGGTTGTTTGACATGACTGTAAACTAGACACAGATAACATTTCCTTCATTTTATAGACGGACAAACCAATTTTCAACTCACTTCTGGTATTTCTTGGCTAGCAGCAGGGGAAAGAAGCACTAGACGTGCAAAATTTAAGTGCAGCTGCCTAACCTACTGCTCAGTCTCAAAATAACACCTCAGTCTCTGAGATTTTCACAAGAAGTACCTGTGTCCACTAACCCATCCCTCTCTGCACTCTTACACTGGTCAGTATTTGACCATTGTATTTAACAACTGCCACACTTCCAAAACTCTGAAAATCCTGGGTTAAGTGTAATGGCTGTTAAGCAAAAGGTTGGCAGTTCAAATCCACCAGATGCTCCTTGGAAACTCTATAGGTCAGTTCTACTCTACCATGTGAGTCAGAATCAACTTGATGGCAGTTGGTTTGGTTTTTTGGTTTGACACTCTCAAAGCCAAAACTCAGAGATATTCACACCCAAACCAGTCATATAGCTTTAAAAAAAGTCACACAAGCCAGGAAAAATTCTGTAAGCCAGGATTGCAGAGCAGGTAACACCCCTGAGCCTATGTACTATCACAAAGGGTCCTTGGACTTGAATACTCTTAAGCCTTGTCCAGATCTGTGTGGTCTGACTTGTCATTAATGACAAGACCCATAAGCCAGGAACCCAGGGCTATCTGCACCCACACCACTGTGGCAGCTTTAAAAAAATCACTACACACTGTAAGCCAGGAACTCATGGCAGACATTGCCACTCTGCCTAGGCACTCACATAAGGGGTCTACAGATTTGTAGCACTGTTCACTCTTGTCTAGACCTGTGTGGGTTAATTTAACATCATATGTCCCTATTAGCATGGAACAACAGGGCATATACCTGAAGCCTATTTTTTATTACAAGAGCCAAATGGGAGTTGGAGATTCATGATAAGAAACATCACTTTGTTCATGAAGCAGAGTTTCACCCACCCATATCAGGGCCCTAAAAACTGATGGTATCACCTACTCCATCTAGCCATCTACAAAAGAGGATAAATGGTACCTCTCAGTCCTTACAGTAAACAGCATAGAGTGTCTGAGGGCTGGTTACAAAATCCCCACACATACACATTCTTGTGGACAGGGACATACCCTCCACCTAGGCACTTGGGGGTAGCTTTCAGTTCCCTGCCTTGCTCAGTGCATAGCCCCCTACTACAGCCATATACCTGTGCGTGCTCCAAACATCCATATATCAGCCCTGCCCTCTAGAACTATAGATAAGTGTCTGCATCATACACTAAAAAACAAAAAACCAAATCCACTACTGTCAAGTCAGGTCCAACACATAGCAACCCTAGAGGTCAGAGTAGAACTGCCCCCATAGAGTTCCCAAGTAGCACCTGGTGGATTTGAACTGCCAGCCTTCAGGTTAGCAGACATAGCACTTAACCATGTCACCAGGCCTTCCCTGGTGACTGACAACCAAGCCAAGAAACACACGACAATCTGGATACCTGAGCTGAATTTCAAACTATTGGGCTCACGTATCTAGTAGCTGTTGTAACTACGTGGTGACAGGATACTGGTGACAGGATATGAGAGCTAAAAATTCCAACAAAGTAGATTACACACCCAGCCCATACAGCCATATTAAAACTAAACAAAACAAAAAGCTATGATGCAGTAAAAAATATAACAACCAAACCAAACCCACTGCCATCAAGTTGATTGTGACCCACAACAACCCTACTAGACAGAGTAGAACTACTCCATAGAGTTTCCAAGGAGTACCTGCAGGATTTGAACTGCCTACCTTTTGGTTAGAAGCCATAGCACTATACACTATGCCACTAGGGCAGCCAATATCAAATTACATAAAGAAGCAGATTGAGACGGCTCCAGGAAGTGACCAAATCAACAAACCAGAAAATCTTCCAAAGGAAGAGAAGGTCATACAATTATCAGAGTTAGAATTCAAAAGATTAAAATTCAATTTTCTTTAAAATATCAGAAAGGAGATTAGGCAAAACTCAGACCAAGCCAAGGAACACATGAACAAAACAATAAAGGAAATCAGGCAAGTAATACAGAACAAAATGACAAATTTAACAGGCTGTTAAGATCATAGAGAGAGCACAAGTAGAAACCCAAAAGATTAACAATGGAATATCAGAATTAGGCAACTCAACAGAAGGGCATAGGAGCAGAATTGAGGCAGTGGAAATCAGAATTAGTGAAACTAATTTGTCTGAGGAGAAAAAAATCTGAAAAAGAGAATTTAAAAAAATTAAAAACTTCTATAAGAATTATGTCAGACACTACCGAAAGGAAAAATCTACAAGTGATTGGAGTAGAAGAATCAGTGGGATAACAGAAAACACAGAGGGACTGCCACTTCTGAGGGCACACATGGGGCCATTCACAAAGCTGAGCAGCACTGCTGCTCTGGACAGTATCTCTCTCGTCAGAGAAGTCGGACTTAAGACAACTGCACCTAGAGAATGCAGTGGTATCTGGCAGACAAGTCTTGCAGTACACTTACTCGTTCCCTTCTTAGAGCTATGCCATAGCTTCTGCTGGTATGACAGCAGAGAAGCTAAACAGCTTTCTAATGGCACAAAGACAATAATCAATATCTAACTATTTAAAGAAGCAGACCACCATGGCTCCAAAGACCTCCAAATATAAAGAATCAAAAAGCTTCCTAGATGAAGAAATGTTCCTGAAATTATCAGAAGTAGAATACAAAAGAATTATGTGTAGAGCCATTCTAGATCTTATGATGGAGATTAAACAAAGTGCTGCAGAACAAAATGAAAAATTAAAGAGGCTTTGTGAACTACTAGAACATTAACAATCTGGAATTCAGTAGCCAGCCAAGTGCCGTCGAGTCAGATTCAGCAGATGAATAATAAAATTACAGAGTTAGAAAATTCAATGGAAAGCCAAAAGAGCAAGATAGAGGAAATGGAATGTAAAACTAGTGACACTGAAGATAAAGCAACTGACATCAGCATTTATGAGGAGAAATCAGATAAAAGAATCAAAAAAATTAAGAATCAGGTAGGACTCTATCAAAAGGATCAATTTACATGTAATTGTAGTTCCAGAAAGGGAATGATAGCAGAAAATACAGAGAGGATTCTTTCAGAGCTGCTGACAGAAAATTTCCCTGATTTCATGAAAAAAGAGATGATAGCTATTCAAGACACTCATCAAACTCCGCAAAAGGTAGATCTCAAAAGAAAGACACCAAGACATATTATTATCAAGCTCAATAAAACGAAACATTAGCAGAGGCTCTAAAAGGCAGCTAAGCTTAAACCAAAACTTACATACAAAGGAAAGCCTTGTAAACAATCCTCTGACTTTTCAGCTGAAACTATGTTGGGAAGAAGGACATGGGATGGTACAAAGCCACGTAGGAAAAAAAAAAAACTTCTGAGAATTAGATATACTGCAAAGTTGTCTTTTAAATATGACAGTGAAATTAGGACATTCTCAGATAAACAGAAGCTTAGGGACTTTGCAAAAACCAAACCAAAGTTACAAGAAATACTGAAGAAAGCTCTTGGATTAGAAAATCAATAACACTAGACATATACTCAAGGATGTAATGCAAGACACAGCATCTAGAGTTCTAATTAGTTATAGAATTCACAAAGCTTAAAGTTAAAATATTAAAATTAGGGAAACAGACAGTTTAACATGTAAACTATGGCATTACACTATAAAATGGGATATATTACAGTATTAATAACCCTTTCAGATAGAGAGGAAGTTAAAGACATATAAAGAAGTTAAAGACTGGTTTAAACCTAGAACATTAGGGGAAAACAAAGGGGTAACTGCAAAGAACACTAATGATACTAAATATCAAACAAGGAAACACAATACAGACATCTCAACAGACACAAAACCAACACTGAAAATGGTGAAAAGAAAACCCATAAAGCAAAATGACTCAGAAGGGAATATTAAGTGAAACAAAGAAAATGTCAATAACACAAATACAAAAGCACCAAAATGACAACACTAAATACACATACATTAATAATTACACTGAATATAAACAGACCAAATGCTCCAATAAAGAGAGAGAGTGTAACAGACTGGATCAAAAAATACTATCTGTCTAATTGGTGCTGACAAGAAACACACCTTAGACTCAAAGTTATGAGTAAACTGAAACTCAAAGGATGGAAAAATACATATCAACCTAACAAATGTGCAAAGGAGAGACGGACTGGCAATATTAATCTCAGATAAAATAGGTTTTAAAGTCAAATCCACCATCGTGGACAAGAATGTTCACTAGTGCTGAAAGATTCAACACATAAGCATTTTCCAGTATTGCCAGCATTTGAACAAATGCTGCCAATATTGAAAAATGAGATCGATCACACCACAAAAATAGTAGGAAACTTTCACACTCCACTTTCAGTAAGGGACAGATCAACCAGAAAAAAAGCTCAATAAAGATACAGAAGATCTTATTGCAACAATCAACTAACCTCACAGATGTGTACAGAGCTTTTCACCTAAAAACAGACAAATGTACATTCTTTTCCAATGCACAAGCCATTTTCCAGAATAGACCATGTATTAGGCTGTAAAGCAAGTATCAACAAAATCAAAACCAGTGAATTATTGCAAAGCATCTTCTCAGATCATAAGGCCATAAAAGTTAAAATCAATAGCAGAAAATGCATGGGCAGAAATTCAAACTCACAGAAACTGAACAACATATTGCTCAAAAATTCATAGGTTATGGAAGAAACCAAGGACACAACAAAGAAACTCATGTGATCAAATGAGAATGAAAACGCAACCTAACAGAACCTATTGGATACAGCAAAAGCAGTGCTCAAACGTGAATTTATCTCTGTAAATGCACACATTCAGATTCAAGGGTCAAACCAAAGAACTAATCCAACAGCTTGAACAAGTAGAAACAGAATAACAAAAGGACCCCATGTACACCAGAAAAAACATAATAAAAATTAGAGCAGAACCAAACAAATTAGAGAATAGAAAAATAATTGAAAGAATTAACGAAACTAAAAGCTGATTTTTTGAAAAGATCAACAAAATTGATAAACCACTGGCTAAACTCACAAAAGAAAAGCAAGAGCAAAAACAAATAACCCAAATATGAGGTGGGAGATGTCACAACAGACTCAACCAAAATGGAAAGTATCATAACAGAATACTACGAAAAATTGTATTCTAACAGATTTGAAAACCTAGAGGAAATGAACAAATTTCTAGATTCACTTTACCTATCAAAATTGTCACAAAGAGAAGTAGAACAACTTAATAAACCCATTACAAAAGAAGAGATTGAAAAAGTGAAAAAAGAGAAAGAAAAAACTACCAACCAAAAAGTGTCCCGGCCCAGATGGCTTCACTGAGGAATTCTAACAAACTTTTAGAGAGCACTCAGTTCTAATACTACTGAAGCTACTCCATAACATAGAAATGGAACATTTCCAAATTCATTCTAGGAAGTCAGCATAACCTACCCTGCTCATGGATAGGAAGACATTGTATTGTGAAAATGTGTAGTCTACCCAAAGCAAAGTACATATACAATGAAATACCAATACAAATTCCAATGTCATTTTCTAATGAGATGGAGAAACAAATCACCAGTTTTTTTGTAAAGGGAAGAAACCCTAGATAAGCAAGATGCTACTGAATAAGAGGAACACAGTCGGAGGTTTCATACTACCCAAACATAGAATCTATTACACTGCCAGTAGTCAAAAGAGACTGGTACTGATACGAAAACAGTTTATAGACCAATGGAAGGGAATAGAGAACCCAGAAATATGACTAACCTTTGCTGATATTCAACAAAAGCTGAAAGATTGTAAACCGGGGCAAAGAGAGTCTCTTTAATAAATGGTGCTGGCAAAATTGCATATCTGTCTGCAGAAAACTGAAACGAGACCCATATCTAATACCTTACACAAAAACTAATTCAAAATGGACCAAAGACCTCAATACCAAACCTAAAATGATAAAGATTGTGGAAGAAAAAATAGGGACAACAATGGAAGTTCTAATATATGACTTAGACAGAATCTGACCAACAATGCACAAACAACAGAGCAGAAAATAGATAAATGGGAACTAGTAAAAATCAAACACTTATGCTCATTCAAAGACTTTATCAAGACAAAAGACTGCCTACAGAATAGGAAAAAATATTTGGCAGCTACATACCGGATTGATGTCTAATTTCTGTAATCTACTTAGTACTGCAAAATATCAACAAACAAAGACAAATAACCCAATTGAAGAATGGGCAAAAGACATAGAAAGGCAATTCACCAAAGAGGACATTCAGGCTTCCAAAAGACATATGAGGACATGCTCATGGTCATTAGCTGTCAGAGAAATTCAAGTCAAAACTACAGTGAGATACCATCTTACCTCAAAGAGGTTGGCAATAATCCCCAAAACACAAAACAACAAATGCTGGAGAGACTGTGGAGAGATCGGAACTCTCCTACACTGCTAATGGGAATGCAATACGGTGCACCTTCTTGGAAAGCAATTTGATGCTTTCTTAAAAAGCTAGAAACAGAAATACCATATCATCCAGCAATCCCACTGCATGGAATATATCCGACAGAAATAAGGGCCATCACATGAGCAGATGCATGCACATGAACACTTATTGCAGCACTGTCCACAACAGCAAAAAGATGGAATCCACCTAGGTGCCTGACAGTGAAGTGCTGCTCTATCAAATATCTAAAATGTGGAAGCCATTTTGAAACTGTGAATGGATAGAAGATTCAGAAGGAACTGAGGAGAACTGTTAACACTGAAGAAGGTGCAGATGGTGAGAATTGAACAGCAGACTAGAAGCAGCAGCAGCAGAACCAGAGGCAGCACTGGAGCCAACCCATGGAACAAGAGAGCTAAGTGCCTGTGCATAGAGTTGTCCTCAGCGAACAGGGTGCCTCCGGGCACATGAATTGGTGGAGCTAATCTTGTTGTCCCACAGAGCAAGAGAAGCTGAGTGCCTTTGTGCAGGACACTTTCCAGCAAGGGCCCTCGAATCAGTGATGCTACAGAGCTTTGAAACACTTGCCCCAGCAGAGCAGATGTGGGCCTGGGCCATGTGGCCATAGGAAGCAGAAGCTGAAGAGACAAACAGGGTGAGAAGCTGAGCTGCCTCAGTCTCAAAAGGTATGGCCATGATCTCAGGGGTTAGAAAGGGTGGAGCCAGGGCTTTCTGTGTTTTGTCAGAGTATAATTGCCACTCGATTGGGCTTAGGGTGCACCTAAAGCTGATGGGGAAGAGTTTCTGTCCAAGTTGGCCTTGAAGGCAGAGTTGTAACACAGGGCTGGGGTTCTCCACTCAGAATCCAGAGAGTGTGGCCAATACCTAGAGTATGGAGGGCAGGGCCATTGTGTAAAATGCCTCAAAAAGTGGAAGATTATTTCCAAAACTTTGAGGGTCAATATAATGTGTTCTGCTAACTTACTGGTTGCCTCTTAATGCCTTATGTCCCTGGAATTTCTCCCATTTGTAAAGGAATGTCTAACTTGTGTCTGTTCTGCCATTGTGCTTTGGAAGCAAATAGCTTGCATTCCACGTTTCATAGTTGTAAAGAAATTTTTGAATTTTGAACTTGGGACTGATTTAAGACTTCTATCATATGTGATGGACATGATTTTGCTATGATGAATGTGTTACATGTTTCAACGATATGATTTTGGGGGTGCCAAAGGGTGGGATGTCATGAATTGAATTGTGTCCCTCCCAAGATAGGTGTAGCCATGCGGCTAAACAATGATTTTGCTGTGCTGTGTGTTAAAGGATTAGGGTGGGGCTGTAAATCCTTTCACGTGATTACCTCCCTGCTCCACTGTAAAGCAAGTTTCCCTGAAGTGTGGCTTCCATCACCCTTAATCCTTTCATCTTAGAAGAGATAAAAGGAAAGGGAAACAGGCAGAGAATTGGGAACCTCATACCATCAAGAAAGCAGCATTGGGAGAAGAAGGCATCCTTCAGACCTGAGGTTCCTGCACTAAGATACTCCCTGGACAAAGACTGATGCAATTCTAGACTTTCCTCCAGAGCCAACAAGAGGGAAATCCTTCTCCTCGGGCAGACTTCCTGACTTTGGACTGGTAGACTATCAGACTGTGTAAAAATAAACTTTCCTTTGTTAAAGCCATCCATTCTGGGGTATTTTTGTTAGAGCAGCACTGGCTGACGAAAACAGTGCCCATCAATAGATGAATAGACAAACAAACTATGGTGTATATACACAATGGAATACTATGCAGTGGTAAAGAACAGTGATGATTTTATGAAGCATCTTGTAACCTGGTATCAACTAGAAGACATTATGTATGCTGAGTGAAATCAGCCAGCTGCAAAAGGACAAGTATTTTGTCAGAACATTATTATAAGGACTTAAGACAGGATTTCTGTAAAGAAGAAAAGACTCTTTGATGGCTGCAAGTGTGGGGAGGGAGGGAGAGAGTTGGTCATAGAATAGTCGATAGGAATTTTGTCAGATAAAGGGGGTGACAGCATCCAGTAGAAGGCAGGTCAGCATGAATGGACTACACCATAAACCAAAATGTTTTCTAAAGTCAACCCAACATTTCAAAGAACACAGTGGCAGGTATAGGGGGCTGGGGATGGTGTTTTCAGGGGACACTGAGGTCAATTGGCATAACTAGTCTTTTGATAAGAGAGTCTTCTGCACATATTGGTTAGTGGCATCCGGTGGTCTTAAAAGCCAGCAAACTGCCATCTGAGGGGCATCAATTGGTCCCAATCCAGCTGGAATAGACACTAATCAAGAACATCAAAGATATGAGTTAAAATGAATCCAGGAGACAGAAGGACCCTTGTGATTGGGAGACTACATTGGCATAAGACCAGAAGAGACAGATGGTGCCCAGCCACCATCAAAGACATCCTTGATAGGGGACACAATGTAGAGTCCCTGACATAACATGAGAAAAAGAGGTGTGCAGATCAAGAACTCTACTAAAAGGCCAGAACTGATGTTCTGACAACCAGAGATTCCCCTGAGAACATGGCCCCTAGACTTACTGATGGCCCAGACCTGAAACCAGTATTGAGGTCCAACACTTCAGACAAAGAATGAACCGGACTTGGAGACACAGAGTGAGCATGTTGTGTATGCACTTTATGGTATTATACATTTATAGAAGGCTGTCCTGGTTCTTTCTAGAGAGCAGAGGAGCGGGTAGAGAGGTTATAGGTGTCTTTGGGGAGGATACTAGTAGTAAAGAGTAAAAAGTAGAAGTGTGATGTCACAAGATAGGAAGAGCAGACAGTTGTAGAGAAGTGAGTATGCAAAACTGAGTTGGAGTGTATATTTTCACTTAAGCATAATAAAAATACAGCCATTTGACTACAAATGTGAATACAGAAAAAAGCTTTAGGCTTTAATGGATAGCAGACAAGTTAGAGACTCTCAGTTTCTCTTGCAACCTTTATCTTAAGATTTCTCTCAAAGTACAGATGAAGATCTTATAACTGATGATTTAAAATTTAAAAAAAAGGGGAGGTATTTCCAGAGAAACAGAAGCTAATGACGTTTGTAAAAATCCATGACAAAATTACAAGAAATATTAAAGGTTAGAAAAGAAACAGTGTCAGACAACACAATGCTAGAATGTAGGACAGAAAACCCAGACATCAAGCCAGAAAGGGAAGTTGCAAAAACAAGTAAAAGCTAAAAAACTGAAAATATGGAAGCAGAGATGTCATTATGTAAATGATGACAACATTAAAAAAAGAGAGAGGCTAAATAATGTAGTCATAAAACTTTTCTATGGAGAGGAAGTTAAGGTGATATCAAGAAATAAAAGACTGGTTTAAAATTTAAAAAGAAAGGGTAAATTTTCAGGCAACCCCAAAGGAAACTAAGAAATCTACCCATCAAAATAAGAAAGAAGAAAAACCTAAGAACACAGAAACATGAAATCAACAATAATCAAACAAGTGAAAAGAAAACACATAAAGAAAAACAACTTGGCACAGAAAATTAAGTGAAACAGAGAAACTGTCAACACCACACGCACACAAAAATACATCAAAATGACAGCAAAAACTCATGTCTATCAATAGTCACACTGAATGTAAATGGACTACATGTACCAATAAATAGAAAGTGGTGGAATGCATAAAAGTAACACAGTCTATTTATATATCACCTATAAGAGACACACCTTAGATTCAGACACTAAAAAAACTAAAACTCCAAGGATGGGAAAAAATATCTATCAATCAGACCACAACCAAAAAGAATAGCAGTGGCAACACTAATGGCATGAAAAATAGACTTTAAAGCAAACTCCACCACAAAGTATAAGGAAAGACACTATATAATGATTAAATGGTCAACACGCCAGGAGGACACACCATAATAAATATTCAGCTAATGACAGGGCTCCAAAATGTATAAAACACACTCTAACAGCATCAAGAAGAGAAATTGAGAACTCCACAACAATGGTAGGAACCTTCAACATACCACTTTCAGTGAAAAAACACCTAGAAAGAAACTCCATAAAGACACAGAAGACCTAAACACCAGAATCAATCAATTCAACCTCGTAGACATATACGGAAGATTTCACCCAACAACAGCTAAGTATACACTCTTTTCCAAAGCACATGGAATGTTCTCCACAATAGACCCCAATTCAGTCCACATAAAGCAAGCCTTAACATAATCCAAAATGTTGAAATAGTACAAACTATCTTTTCCAATCATAAAGCCATAAACATAGAAGTCAGTAACTAGAATAATGAAGGAAAAAGATACATGGGAATTAAACACCATTGTATTCAGAAACTACTGGATTATAGAAAAAATCAAACACAGAATTAAAAAGAGACATAATAAAATGAGAATAAAAACACATCTCACTAGATGTTCGGGACACAGCAAAAGTAGTGCTTGCCAGCTAGCCAAGTGCTGTCAGGTCGGACCAATGCTTAGAGGTTAATTTATATCAATAAATGCACACCTCCAAAAAGAAGAAACAGCCAAAATTAAAACATTAACTACAACTTGAACAAATAGAAAGAGAACAGTAAAAAAGCCTTTGGATACAGGAAGAAAGGAAATAATAAAGAACAGAGTAGAAATAAATAAAATACAGAATAGAAAAATGAAAGTCAGCAAGAACAAAAGCTGATTCTTTGAAAAGATAAAATCAATAAACTGATAGCCAAACTGACAAAGCAAAATAGGAGAGGAAGCAAGTAACCCGAAACAGAAATGAGATGGATTATATCACAACAGACCCAACCTAACGATCACAACAGAAATACCATGAAAAATTGTACTTCAAAAATTTGAAAACCTAGAGGAAATGGACAAAATTGTAGAAACACACTACCTAGTTAAACTAACAAACTGGTAAAATAGTGAAATAAGCCCATAACAAGAGAAAACACTGAAAAGGTAATAAAAAAATATCTCCCCCCTCAATAAAAAACTGTAACCCTGACAGCTTCTGTGGAGAATTCTACCAAACTTTCAGAGAAAAGTTGAAGCCAACACTGTTAAAGGCATTTCACAGTATGGAAAATGATAGAATACTCCCTAACTCATTTCCAAGCAGTCAGCATGAACTTATCACCAAAGTCAGGTAAAGACACCACAGATAAAGAAAATTACAGACCAATATCCCTCAAGAATATAGATGCAAAAATCTTTGGGAAATTTTATCAAGTAGAATTCAACAGCTTATCAAAAAAATAACTCATCATGACCACCTAGGATTCATACCAGGTATGCAGGGATGGATCCATATTAGAAAATCAGTCAGTGTAATCCATTACATAAATAAAATAAAACATAGCAACCACACAATCTCATCAACTGCAGCAAAAAAAGGCCTTTGACAAAGTCCAACATCCATTCCTCATAAAAATTCTCAATAAAATAGGATTAGATGAGGAATTTCTAAACATGAAGAAAAAGCAAATCTAACAGCTAATATCATTACATATAGACAGAGTTTAAAAGCATTCCCTTTGAGAACAAAATGAGACAAAAATAGCTTTTATCAATAGCTTATTTAACATGGTGCTCAAGGTCTTAGACAGAGCAATAAAATAAGGCACTAAATAAATACAGAGATAAACAGCACCAAAACTGGTTAAGTACTCCTATTGGCAGATATGATCTTATACACAGAAAACCCCAAAGAATCCACAAGAACACTACTGGAATGAACCAAAGATTTCAGCCAAGTCGCAGGATACAAGACAAACATACAAAAATCAGCTGAATTCCCCTACATCAACAAAGAGAACTTCAAATAGGAAATTACCAAATCAATACCATTTACAATATCTGTCAAGAAGATGTATTTCAGTGTAAATCTATCCAGAGATGTAAAAGACCTATGTAAAGAAAACAAAAACCACTACTGCAAGAAACCAAAAGAGACCTACGTAAGTGGACAAAGACTGCTCATGGATAAGTAGATTAACATTACGAAAATGTCAATTCTACCCAAAGAGATTGTCTTAGTCACCAGGTACTGCTCCAACAGAAAATACCACAGGTAGAAGGTTTCACAAGGAGAAGCTTTATTGACACAGTTCAGTAAGCTACAAATTCATTTATAATTTGTAAGTCCATTCAGTAAGAGAATTTATCACAGTCTGGTAGGCTGAGTCCAAACCCAGTGAGAGCATCTCAGAAACCTCAGTTCCAGAAGATGTGTTCTGCTTTTGGTGTTTCTCTCTTGGTGGTATGAGGCTCCCAGCTTCCTCACCTCACTTCTCTCTCTTACATTCCACAAGCTTGTAACTTCAGTCCTGCCTCACTAACACAACTGCAAACCATTTCTCCATCATCAATATCACAGAGGCAGGATTCACAACACATGGGAGGAATGGCCCCCTACTGGGACTCCTAACCAAGTCAAATCAACACATACATTTTTGGATGGACACAATTCAATCCATGACAGAGATACACAGACAATACAGCAACCACAATCCAAATTCTAATGACATTTTTACGAGGTGGAAAAACAAATAACCAACTTCATATGAAAAGGAACCAGCCCCAGATAAGTAAAGCATTACTGAAGAAGAACCAAGCAGGAGGCCTAACAGTACCTGATTTTAGAACCTATTATACCACCGTACTAGTCAAAATAGCCTAGTATTGATACAACAGATACATAGAGCAATGGAACAAAATCCATATATAACAGCATCTACCTACCTAGTATTTTTCAAAGGCCCAAAGTCTATAAACTGGAATAAAAAGAGTCTTATTAACAAACATTATTGGCATAACTGGATATCCACCTGCAAAAAACTAAATAAGACTGATATTTATAGTATGTACAAAAATTAACTCAAAAGAAATGGATCAAAAACCTAAATATAAAATCTAAATTAATGTAGATTATGGAAGGAAAAAAATAGGAAAATGTTGGGAGCCCTAAACATGGCATAAATAGTCTGCAAACCATATCTAATTATGAACAAACACCAGAAGAGAAACTAGATGACTGAGAACTCCTAAAAATCAAACACTTATGCTTTTCCAAAGACTATATCAAAAGAGTAAAAAGACAATCCACAGACTTGGCAAAAATTGTTGACTCTGACATATTCGATATGAGTCCAATCTCTAAAATCTACAAGACACCTCAGCACTTTAATAACAAAAAGACAAATAATTCAACTAAAAAATGGGCAAAGGATGTGAACAGGCATTTCATGAAGAAGACATTAAGTCAGCTAACAGAAACATGAGGAAATGCTCACAACCATTAGTCTTCACAGAAATGCAAACCAAAACCACAATGAGATACTGCCTCACACTAATAAGGCTGGCATTGATCCAAAAAATGCAAAGTAATGAATGTTGGAGATGTTGTGGAGAGACTGAAACTCTTATGCAATGCTAGTGGAAATGTAAAATGATAAAAACACTTGGGAAGAAGATCCGGCCCCTCCTTATAAAGCTAGAAATAGAATCATATCATCTAGCAATCCTACTGCTTGGAATACATCATAGAGAAATAAAAGCTGTCCCACAAATAGACATAGGCACTCTCATGTTCTATTTGCAGCACTGCTCACAATAGCAAAAAGATGGAAACAGCATAAGTGACCGTTAACAGATGAATGGACAAACAAATTATGATACATACACAAATGTAACACTATGCAATGATAAAGAACAATGGTGAATCTATGAAACATATAACAACATGGGTGTATCTGGAAGGTATCACACTGGGTAAAATTAGCCAGTTTCAAAAGGACAAATATTGTATGAGATGACGTTATAAAAACTAACAAAAAATTTGAATAGAACACATCAATAGTGATGGTCATAAGGGTAGGGAGGAAGGGAGAGGGGAATTCACTAACCAGATAGCAGACAAGGATCATCTTTGGTGAAGGAAAGGACAATATACAATTCAGGGGAAGTCAGCAAAACTGGACCAAAGCAAAAGCTAAGCAATTTCCTGAATACACTCAAACATTTTGAGAAATAGTGTAGCTGGGGCTATGGTTTGAGGACCAAAATTGTTGGGATGGCCAGGTCATTTGGTATTACAAGCGTACTAAGAAAATTTTCTGCATCCTCCTTTGTTGAGTGATGTTTGGGGTCTTAAAAGCTTTTGAGTGGCCATCTAAGTTGCATCAATTAGTCCCAACCCGGTTGGAGCAAAGAATAATGAACACTAAAGACATCAGGAAAATACTAGCCCAAAAGACTTAAGGTCCACATAAACCAGAGATTCCACCAGCCTGGGACCAGAAGTAGATGGTACCTGGCTGCCACCAATGAACTCCCTGACAGGGAGCATAACAGAGAGTCCCAGAGCAAGACAGAAGTGTGGAACAGAACTTGCATTCACGTAACAGGACCAGAATGAATGGTCTGATAGAGACTGAGGGAGCTCCCTGGATGTGTTAACCGTGAACTAAAGAATCCCACTCTTTAAGATTGGACAGGACTACAAAACAAATAATAATAATAATACATCTGAGGAGTGTGCTTCTTAGTACATGAAGCCAAATTGGTGGCTCCTCCATGGAGGCAGGATTTGAAGGCAGGGAGGGATAGGAACTTGTTGAATGGACACAGGGCACCTGATGTGGAATGGGAAAGTATGCTGCCACATTGTGGGGACTGCAAATACATCACAAAATAAGATGTATACAAAAATTTGTATGAGAAATTACCTTGAGCTGTAAATCTTTCCCTAAGCACAATTAAAAGAAAATCTACCAAAAAAAAAACTAAACCCAAACCCACAAGTCAATTCTGACTCATAGCAACCCCATAGGATGTCCAAAGCTGTAATGTCTATTCAAGAAGACTGCCACATCTTTCTCAGAGCTGCTGGTGGGTTTGAACTGCTGACCTTTTGGTTAGCAGTCAATTGCTTTAACCACTGCACCACCAGCGTTATGTAAGACAAAGTCTACATTCAAGAGAAAAACCGTGTTGTGAATTATCAAGTGCAACACAAAGTTAAACACTTATGAAGTGTAGTTCTGACAGGAGATTTTGAGAAGGAAGGGTCTTTGTTGGCAATAGTATTTTCCGTCTTTGTGAGAGGCAGTGGTGAGAGAATAATGGGGCACTTAGGGAAGAGAGATGGGAACAATGTTGAGTGTCATTAGGCAAAGAAGCATCATGCTTGAGGGGCTCAGATGGGCTCAGATGGGCCTCTCAAGCTGCTGGGAAGGACCCAGGAGAACTTGGAGACTGAGTAATGAGCATCACGCTACCTCTATGCCTCCACCGTTTTCCTTACCAGTGTGGACTCTCATCGCTTCTCTCCCTTTCTTGTCTTTGCATGTCACCTTCCTCTGCCACCAGCTTAAAAAAAGAAAACAAAAAAACTACTGCTGTTGAGTTGAGTCCAATTTAGCTTAGACTGTCTAAAGTTCAACTTCAGTCCCACAAGTAACAGCTAATGCTTATAAAACTCTTGCGCTGTGTGCTCTGCTAAGCTATTTGCAATAAACAGCCAGGGGCCCTCCAGTGAATTCTGACTCCTGGTAACCCATGTGTGTCAGAGAAGAACTACAAACACGGGGCTTTCAGTGGCTTTTTCCAAGTAGATCACCAGACCTTTCTTCCAAGATACCTGTGGGTAGACTCTCATCTCCAACCTTATAGTTAGCAGCTGAGTGCTCTAACCATTTGCACCACCCAGGAACTCTTCCAGGCATACAGACTAATTTAATCTGCACACCTCTGAAAGGTAGGTAATATTGTTGTGTCCATGTTACAAATGAGAAAACCGAGATCCAAAGAGCTTTGTAACTTGTCTCAGGTTACAGAGTAGTAGAAAGAAGGAGGAATTCAAGCCCAGGCTCTGGATCCAGAGTCTGCATGGTTATTTGCTAGGTCAGTTTTTCCTATATCTCTTGTCATCCTCTAGAATCCCTGGTGGCAGGGTGGTTAAGTGTTACAGCTGCTAGCCAAAAGATCAGCAGTTCAAATCTGCCAGGTACAACTTGGAAACTCAATGGGGCAGTTAAACTCTGTTCTATAAAATCAACTTGACAGCAGTGGATTTGGTTTAGTTCTGTCAACCCCCAGTTCAAAACCATGCCTCAGCTCATCAGTGATTACTGAGTAAGCCCAAACTTTCGGTTGGAGCCCGGCTGCAACCTTCAGCCATCTATCAAACTGCCCACAGTGTTCAGTTACCCTGGTCACCTGGCAAGCAGAATTATTTACCATCCTTTAACATACTTTTGGTTTCCTGTTTCTTTGTCTTCCCTTCACCTAGTTATTTTATAACTCCAAATCTAACTCATATTCAATGGCCAGCTGAAAAGACATGTTCTCTATAAAGGTTTTCTTGACTCCTGAGTTGAAAAGATGCTCTCCTTCTACAATACTTTTAATTCAAATGTTTCTGAAACCTTTATGTTATATATATTTGGCAGTACGTTATAGCTGAGGAAGATGTGCTTTATCTCCATATGATTTGTGAGCTTCACAAGGTCCTCTTCTCTGAGCTCCTATCCTGTCTCACTTACCGAACCCCTCTTAAAGGACACCCACTTAAGTTTCTTTCCCATCTAACATGCTTTCTCATGTAGCCAGCATCCATGACAAACTGGGCATTTATGAATTAGGCGGAGTAGCCAGATGTCTTTGCTTGCCAAGAGCCATGCTGTTTTATATTGTGATTTGGGTGTCATTATTAATTGGGACCCTTCTTATTGTCAAAATCGTCACAGCACAGAATGTAAATCATGGCTACTTTTCTGACAGGTCACACTGTCAACAGGGCAGTGCAGCGTTACGGTTATAAGCTTGGGTGTTGAGGTTAGATGCCTTGAGTTAAAAACTCAGCTCTTCTGTTTCCTTGACCCTGAGCAAGTTTGCCTCAGAACTCTCTTCTGTAAAGGGGGTAAAAACCAAAGAACTGCATTCATAGATTTTTCAAGGATCAGATGAGTTAATCCTATAGTCAACACTTGCCTGACATGCAATATTCGTGCTCACCAATAGGTGGTCTATGTGTTCCGGAATCCACCAGTGGAGCTGTACACTCACAGTGTTAATTGTCTTTGTTCTTAAATCTGTTTATGTGCATAATATTGTAACCATGAAATTGAATTAAACGTTACATAAACTGATAAGTGTGAAAAGAAGAACTGTTGCTTCTTTGAACATTAAATTGAATGTTTTAGACTTGATAAAGGTGAGTCACTAAAAAATAGCTTTTGAAGTAGATGCGGGAAAAATTGCTATAAAAGATTGGGGGGATCGTGAACATCTAGAAAGTTTCTGTACTTAGATTGCTTCAAAAGTTTTTAAGTTCTTATTGTACCTTAAAAAAACTGAAACTGGAAATTGTGGGCAATACATTATAGGTGTGCTTCTACAAGAAAGAGAAGGCAGAATCCCTAGCAGTTGATATATACCTTAAAAGAAAAAATGTTGGTCCAACATCACAATAACAGTGAATGAATGTACACTTGTTTGTTTTAGTTAAAACATTTAAATATGTTTATATAACTTTTTTTAATGTGTCAGTTCTTTTCCTACTGTTGAAATTGTACGAAGCAAAACATACACCAATTCAATAGTTTCTTCACATACACAGTTCAGTTACATTGATTACATTCTTCAAGTTGTACAATCATTTTTGTACTCCTTTTCCAAATTGCTCTTCCCCCCATTAACATACCATTACTGACCCTTAAGTTTCCTATTTGAACTTTCAAATAGCTCTTGTCACTATGGTCCCATATAAGCAGTTCTTCAAAAGAAGCATTATAGTCAATGCAAACATTCTTTACTAAATAAGCTAACTTATTATTTGATTTAAAAAAGTTTGCAGACAATATTTTTGGTTTAAGCTTTGAAGATTATCTCAAGGCAACAGTTTGGGGGAATTCATCTATCCTCAAAAATACCAGAAAATCTGGATTCCAAGAAAATTTGAAGCTTTGTTCTACATTTCCCCCTTCTGATTACAATTCTTCTATAATGCTACACAATTTGAACGGACTTTTTCAAAAGCTGCTATTTCCTGTTGGAAAAGTATTAAATAAAATATTTTTAATTAAAGAGTGAACAAATGCATGGAGATAAAAGGTGGTGTAGAAAATGCTGTTGGCTCTTCTCCTTCTCTCTTGGCCCTCTCCTCTTCATGCCAAAGGCTGTCTATCAGGAACACTTCTTACTCTGAGAGCTGTTAGTTTTGGCTATGGGTCTCATTCTGTTCATGTGTGGAGCAACCCAGGAGTACAAGATGACGCCTCAGGAAGCATAAATCTTCTGTAATCGTCAGAGATTTGGTAAGTAAATAAAACAGCTTCCTTACCTCACTATTGAGATGACTCTGAGGCATATTCTACACAGTCCCCTAGAGTTTCCCAGTAAGATTAAATTCCACCCTCCCACCGTGGTAATTTGATTGATAATACAGCCTTAACTGGCTGCTTTCTCTTCCCTGACTCACTTCCCTATTTTCTGCTAAAACTGTGATGTTCTTCCCATGATGTTTCCTAAAATTATGTCCCAAATAAAAGACATGCTCTTGAATTCTTATCTTGTGGTTTGCTTCTAAGGGAACCCAAACTAAGACTTAAGCCCAAGCCTTAAAATACAGGACTATGCACAGGCAACCTAGAAGATGCACAATGAGTATCTTTTTGTGTCCAGGCCATAGGTCATACACTGTCTGACAATTAAGTTCATGAACTTACCATCACACACTTACGCTGGCAGCAGTGTGCAAACAACTCAGTAAGGTTTCATAATCTTGGCATATCAGGGTCTCAGAGCTGTGTTCATGTTGACATGTGGCAGTATCTTGTTGAGTGGCGTTTGTTGTTGTTGTTGCATGTTTTTGTGTGCCATTGCGAGAATGTCAGAGTTTGAATTAGAGCCACAAACAAACCTTAAATTTCTTGTTAAACTTTGAAAGTGTGGAAGTGAAATCATGAACATATTAAGTCCAAGTATGGGGCATGATGCCGTGAAGAAAACTCCAGTGTACAAGTGGAGTGAACATTTTCTGAGGGGAGAGAAAGTGTCACTGATGAAGAGAGGTCAGGGAGGCCAGTAACAAGCAGAACTGATAAAAACATTGCAAAAATTTGTACCAACTGGACAAACAGCTAACCAAGTTTACTATTTGGATGAAAAAGTCAGATGAAAACGACCTGAAGTTTTCACCAACAGCTCATGGCTCTTGCATCACAACACTGCACCAGCTCACACAGCACTGTCTGTAAAGGAGTTTTTAGCCAGTAAACTAATACCTGTGTTGGAACACCCTACCTACTCACTTGATCTGGATTCCAATGACTTTTTTCTTTACCTGAAGATAAAGGGAATACTGAACAGAAGACATTTTGATGACATTCAGGACATCAACGGTAATACCACGACAGCTCTGATGGCTATTCCAGAAAAAGAATTCCAAAACTGTTTTGAAGGGTGATCTAGGCTCTGGTGTCAGGGCATAGCTTCCCAAGGGGACTACTTCAAAGTTGACTGTAGTGACATTCAGCAATGAAGGATGTAAGCACTTTTTTAGGATGAGTTCTCAAAATTAATTGTCAGACTTCGTATAGTAACATAACCCCTCAAAAAAATTATTGCCAAAGAGTCAATTCTGACTCAAAGCAACTCCATAGGACATTGTGGAACTGCCCCATAGGGTTTCCAGTGAGTGCACCTGGTGGATTCAAACTGCTGAACTTAGGCAGAGATGTATTTCTAAAACAATTATTGGATTGATGTAAATATTAAGATTATGGAGTTAACAAAATGCCAAAAAATAGTGTATCTTTTTTTGTATATTTAGATGCTTTCAAATTTAAAGCCATCTTTAATTTTTTTATATCATCTTGAAGTACTCCCCATATGAAACATCTATGACTGTATGTTTTAGTCCCTTTTTCTTGTTGTAATGTTGTCATCTTTTACCTACTGATATCTCTGTTTCCCTCTTTTCAATGTTTTAGCTTTGATTGATTTTTGTACTTTCCTTTTCAGAGTTGATAACTAGTTGCTCTGTCCTGTGTTCTGTCCTTGGGTTGTTGTCCGATGTTATTGATTTTCTAACCGAAGGACTTTCTTTAGTTTCTCTTGTAATTTTGGTTTGGTTTTTGCAAATTCCATAAATTTCTCTTTACCTGGATATGCCCTAATGTTGCCATCATTGGCTAGCAGTTTCTTTTTCCTTGATCTTTGTATATGCTATCCCATTGCTTCTTGCCTGATGGATTTCTGCTGAGTAGTCCAAGCTTAATCTTACTGACTCTCCTTTGTAGATTATTTTTCATTTATCCGTAGCCACCTTTAAAATTGCCTCCTTATCTTGAATTTCGGCAAGTGTGATTATAACATGCCTTAGTGTCTTTTCAGAATTACTTTGTGTGGAGTTTGATGAGCATCTTGGTTTGATATCTTCTCATTTTTCACGATATCAGGGAAGTTTTCTGTCAATAAACCTTCAAACATTCTTTCTATATTTTCTGTTATTCCCCTTATTCTGGTACTCCAATCACTCATTGATTATTCCTCTTGATAGAATTCCCCATAATTCTCAATGTTTCTTGATTTTTAAAAATTCTTTTATCCAGCTTTTTCTCAAATATGTTGGTGTCACGTGCTTTATCTTCAGTCACACTCATTTAGCCTTCCATTGTCTCATTTCTGCTCCTTCGACTTTCTATACCCCCAAACCAAACCCACTGCCGCTGAGTTGATTCCAACTCATAGCAACCCTGTAGGACAGACTAGAACTGCCCAATAGAGATTCCAAGGAGTGCCTGGTGAAGCTGAACTGCTGGCCTTTTCGTTAGCAGATGTAACATTTAACCACTATGCAACCAGGGTTTTCTTTGATTTTCTATAAAGTTGTCTAATTCTGTAATTTTATAACTAATGCTCTGAATTTATGCATACTGTTTTTGTGTTTTCTTGTAGCCCATTTAATTTGCCATTATGCTGTGCTGTGTTTTTCCTGACCTTCTTCCTGATTGCTTCAGGAGTTCTAAATATTAATCTTTTGTAGTCTACTTCTAATAATTCTCGCAAGTTCTCTTTCATCTGGAAAATGTCTTGATTCTTTTGGTTGGGAGCTTTCTGAAGCCATTGTAGTCTGCCTCTTTAAGTGATTTAATAATTCACTTCTGTCTCTGAGCTTTAAGTCAGTTGCTATACTTACTTATTTTATGTTTGCTTACTGTGTTCTGGCTTCTTGTTTTGTTTTCAAATGCCAAAATAGGCTGGTGTTGTAAGCTACTTTGATTATTGGCATCTTTGAAGCCCTGACAGCCTGTCACCAGATGGTTAGAGCTGTTACTAGACAGGTGAGCGCAAGCATCCATTTAATTTTCTTGTAGTATTCACCTGAGGTGCCCAGCTAATTGGTCACTGAGTATGTAGTGCAGGTTGCCCCCTACAGTCCTAGGTAGGCAAGGGTGATTGGTGTAGGCACAGGTATCTGGCTGCCCATTCTTAGAAAGGCAGGGGGCTGATAGCCATCAGTGAGTGTCTGCGAGGAAGGTGTCTCACCTCATAACTGAACCTAGACAAAGGAATTGTCTCTGCCTTGAGTTCCTGGATTAGGGGAGCAGGAGATTATTTTTATTTTTTTTGTTTATTTCCCTCTTGTTTGTGAAATCATTCCCTCTTCAAATCTAGGAGAATGGCTTAGGATGTGCATAAGGAGTCTTACTTTTGGTCCAGGTAATGGCATCAGACTCTGGAGCTGAGCACAGTGCAGAGATGGGAGGGGGAAAATGCTGGGAAAAGGGAAAGAAGTTTATCTCAAAGGAAAGCTTGAGATCCTCATGTGGCAGATTAGATATACTCTACTTATTTTTGATGATCAAACGCTGTCTTTCACTGATTCTGGAGGTTTGAGTAGGCTCTCCATTTCCAGGTCTCTCCTGCTTAGGAAGGCACTCTCTGAAAGCCAGTTCACGACACTGATCTACCTGCAAGTACTGAATTTTGTCAAATCAGGTCTGGCCAGTGCTAGGTATTTCTGGACTTACTCTCCCCTCCCTGATGCCCAGTCCAATTTCTCAACTTTCCCTTTGAGGTTAAAGGCTCCTAGAATGTCATATATAATGGGTTCATTTATGTTTTGGGGTCTTTGTTGTTAGAGGGATCACAGGAAACAACTGACTACTCTGCCACGTTAGCCCTGCCTCCAAGCTCCTGATGCTGTCCCATGTGCACAGACTTTGAGAAATTTGAGCCGTGAAAATAAAAATTGAGATGCAGGTCCAAGAAAGTTAGCAGACTCTATTTCCTATTCTCCTTTGTTCTGTTTAAATGAGGAGGTATTCTTTAGAGGTTTCTGCATGGGGCGACTTGACTTACAAGCTGACTGAGAGGCAGGGAGGTACAATGGGAAGGCCCTGCAATGGCTGTTATGTAGGCTTCTGATCAGTGGACCATATATCTGTGGCCCAGTCAAAGAGCACACTCTGAGTCTCAACATAGTATTCTTTTAAAGGGTTCTGGTGTACATGAAAATATTTGAAAATCTCTCACCTACTACTACTGCTCATCCACACCCTACACTGAGTTCAAGGCTTAGACTGTGTATTCCAGGAGGAGCCAAATGCCCCAGGCACAGTGCCAGACCTGATGAGGTCTGTAGATTCGTGTGAGCAGCAACAGCTGCCTGGGAATCTGTCCAGTGTTGCATCAAAACTCCAGCTGGGCTGTAACTGCCCAGTGCAGCCATCAGAAGACTGTTCACACCTGTGTTTAATTCCCTGGAGCTGATGAAGAGCAGGTGACATCAAGACTGGGCATGGAAATGTGAACAAACATTGCCTGGTGTCCTGCCAATTTCCAATTCCCTCATTCTGTTTTGTTTTTTTCTTTCCTGGGAAATTTGGTTTACTGAAATTAATTATTCAACAGGAGATGACAGCCAGTATATAGCAGCGCTACTGGAACAGAGAATAAAGAGGCACATTGGACACAGCAGCTGCACCTCCCAGGCCCTGAAATTTAAGATCTTTATAAATGATCTGTTAAGACTATAGTGACGATAAGCTTATGAATCATGATCTATATTAATCAGGGGTGATGATATGGAAAGATTAATTGAAATGTGCAGTTCTACACAAATGATAAAGTGGTAACAATTTAATATCAGACAAGAAGAGTGAAGAAATTACACTCCAAGCTTCATGCATCATTACTATGGATATTAATATTTTACCCAGCGCAACAGCATCAGGAATCATAATGAAAATCCATAAGTGGTGCACAGACATGATTAAATACAACAGTCTTTGGGAGCTGTTTGGTGGAGGCAGTTGGGCCATATTTCACTCAGCTGCTGGTGATTCCGGTGATAGAGTCTAGACAAGGGTGATTAAAAATTGTTCCTCCTAAAGGCTGTTAACCTTTTACTACTAAAATGAATTTCTTTGATTTTTAAATTATGTTGTTCTCTTTGCTCTTTTCAAAACCAAACTTGATCTCAAACCTTGGCAGGATGCTTGGTCCTCAGCCTAGTGACAGTGAAAATAAAATTTCTCAGCTACAGCCCCCTGCTCCAGGGCATGACATTAGCAACGGAGCATCATTGTCCACTTCCAGCCAAGGCTGGCTAGCAGAAGCTAATGTGATTCTTCTGGAAGACTGAGGGAAATTCTCAGACACTAGAAGTAGATCAAACCAACTTCCTCACTCAACTTTATCAGGGTGGAGATGGAAATGACTTATTCTCAGTACTGGACTGATTTAATTAATTCATTTATGCAATTACACATCCAACCAACCAACTGACCTACAGACAATCACCTACCTGCACCTGGAAAGCAGTGCAGAAATTGGCACGTACTGAACAGTTGTTCCAGGTTGAGGAGGTAAAAGCCTGAATCAGTGTGTTGGCTTTGAGAATGGAACCAAAGTCAAGAACAGCTTCTTTGTCAGACAGTTTCTTTCACTTGTCTCACAAGTCAATAGACTCATCTGGCCACTTTTATCTTCACTGAGGCAGGGAGGTCAGTAAGGATTTGCAGTAGTAAAATTTGTCACCACCTCAGGCTGTGACAATAAAAGAGGCCTGTTCTCTTGAAGGCATTAGTGTCAGTTCTTCATTGTTTTGATTTCTGAGGTCTCTAGAATAGTGATTCTGAAATTTTAGTGTGTATAAGTATCACCTGGAGAAGGCAGAAGATTGTTATAAATTCTGTTTTTAAGAGCCCTGCTGGCACACGGCTGCAAACCAAAAAGTCAATAGTTTGAATTCAGCAGCTACTCTTTAGAAACCTTATTATTTATACTCTGTCCTACAAGGTCACTAAAGCTGCTTAAAACCAAAGGTAAGTAAAAATACCCAAGCTTTCAGAAGAAAAGAATGATTTTTAAAGGAACAAAAATTTGACAGTTAATAGGAATGTTTGAGACTAGAAGACAATGAAATGATATCAAAGTGCTAAAATAAATGCCAACCTAGAATTTTATATCTAGCAAAAACAAGAGGGAATTAAAGACATTTTCAGACAAATAAAAACAAAATTTGTCACCAGACAGTAAAGGTGTTCTTCATGGAGATAAAAAATGGAGAGCAATGCAAATTATAAATAAGTAGGTAAATAGTAATAAATACGAACTATTTTAAACAATTCTAATGAGTTTTTAGGTATAAAATACATGCTGTCAACATCTATCTAGTAGGCCCCTGACTAATGACAATCCCATGTACAATAGAAGGAAACACTGCCTAGTCCTGTGTCATCTCTGTGATCACTATTGGATTATTGTGATCAACAGAGTTTTAATAGGCTGATTTTCAGAAGCTGATTACCACGACTTTCTTCCTAGTCTGCTAGAGTCTGGAAGCTCCATGAAATCTGTTCAGCATAATAGCAACACACAACCCTTCACTGACAGACCAGTGATGGCTGTTCACAAGGTACATCATCCAGGAATCACATGTCCCACACACAAGGTGAGAAATCTACTACTGAACTATCAATGAATACTAAAATACAGAACAATAATGGCATATAAGTCGATAGAAAACCAAAAAACCCATTGTCGTTGAGTCAGTTCTGCCTCATAGTGACCCTATAGAACACAGTAGAACTGTCCCACAGAGCTTCCAATGAAGGCCTGGTGGATTGGGGCTGCCAACCTTTTGGTTAGCAGCTGTAGTACCTTACCACTATGCCACTAGGGTTTCCAAGTTGATTAAGGGTGATACAAATATTGTTAAAGAGTTAAAAGGGCCTTTTAAGGCCTGTGTAGAGTATAATGCCAATTAATATTAGGTATTGATTACTCAAAGATACTGTAATAATCTCTACTGTTGCCATTATAATAACAGTAAGGTAGTGTATGATTTCCAAGACAGTGATGGGGAAAATGGAATCATAAAAAATACTCAAAGAGTATTTTCTTCAAGGCAGAAAAAGAGAAAAATAGGACAGGTCTCTGAGTCAGAACCCACTTGATGGCACCCAACAATAGTGGTAAATTTTACCTGAATATAAAGATTCATATTAAAATTATTACTACTTAATGCTCTAATTAAAAAATAAAGATTTCAGGATGAGTAAAAAGTACACTCATCTATATTCTATTTATAAAAGACACATGTAAAATATAAGAATAAAAAGTTTGAAGGTAAAAGGAAAGAAAGCACTAACTGAAAGAAAGCTGTTCTAGTTGTATTAACAATAGGCAAAGTAGGCCTTAAGACAAAATCATTACTAGGTATACTATAGACTATTTTGTAAACTTGGCTGGCTAACTTGTTGGAGATACATAACAATTCTAAATTTGTTTGCACTTAATAATTTGAAATCTAATGTAATATAAAAACTTATAGAACTATAAGGGTAACTGGATAAATCTATAATCCTAGTGGGTGATCATGATCCACTTTTGAATAACTTATTTTCAAAAGCAAATAAAAGTCAGTAAAGATATAACAAATATCAACCCATACGAACACTTGTTATAGACTGAATTGTGTCCCCCAGGCCTCAAAATTTGTGGTGGAATCTTAAACCTGTGGATATAATCCTATTTGGGATAGAGTTTTCTGTGTTTTGTTAATGAGATCATATCAGTATAAAGTATGTCCTCAGCCTAATTATTTCTGAATGATACAAGGAGAAGCATAGACACAGAAATTAGACAGCACATATCAAAGACGATAGATGTCATGACACAAGAAGACCACCAAGGAATCAGGAAACTGCAAAAGCCAAGAATCTCACCCCAGAGCTGACAGAGACAGAACCTTACCCTACAGCCAGTGTGTTGAATTCAGATTTCTAGCCTTCTGAACTGAGGGAAAATTAATTTCTATTTTTAAAAGTAACCCACTTGTGATATTTCTATTTTCGAACTAAATAACTATCACAGCATTCTATCCACCACCCAAAGTGTAGACATTCTTCTCAAGTACTTATGAAAAATTTATAAAAATTGACTGTATGTTGAGCTATAAAGTAAGCTTTCACAAGTTGCAAAGGATTGAAATCATATAAAATATGTTTTCTGATCATAGGGAAATTAAAACAAATAAGAAAAAAGTAACAAGGAAAGTAACAAGAAATAAATTTCCAAATAATCCATGGGTTAAAAAGAATTGCAATATGTTGACATTAAGAAACAAGAAGTATCTCAAATCAATAATCTAACCTTTCAACTTCAGACACTGGAGATGAAGACCAATCAATTGTAGATTGTTCTTCTTAATAGAGTCTTGCATGCTTCTTAATGCTTCTTCCTTTTTCTTGTTTCTTTTTTTCAATTTCTCCTGGTAGATGCTGGAGTCAGTGGCTCTGTCTTCCAAATCAGAAATTCTTTTTTCCATTTGTTTCATTCTGTTTTCTTGGCTTTGAATTGAAGTTTCTATGTCTTTGATTTTGTTCTTGATCTGTTGGATTTCAGGGTACTGATGTTCCATCAGATCAAACAGTTTGCTTAATTTTTCATTTTGCTCTGCTGCATTTTGTATAAGGTCTAGTAGGGCTCTGTATATGATCTTTTTGTATTCACCTTCTGACAGTTTCAAAAAAACTCTTTGGGAATTTCTGAGGTGGTTTCTTTTGGGGGACTTCTGATGCCATGGGTGACTTCTGGGTTACCATCCTCTACAACATTTGTTGCTTTTTGGGTTTCATGTGGGTCAGTAGAGGCTGGGAGAGATGCTGTGAAGATATACCACAGTTGTTTCTCTAGGCCGTCCTAAGATGAGAAGTAAAAAGTATTTGGCAACTTCCAAAGTCAGTCACGTTTCCCAGGTGGCAAAGCAAGCACCTCTATGTTGAACACCAGATGTTATAAACTAGCTTAAAATACAGAAAGGCTACTGGTCTGCTGGCCTCTGCTGTTGGGCCCCAGCTGTAGGCGATACTGTGTAGAATTCTGCTTTTCTAACAGTAAAGCAGTCTCTTCCGGGTAGGAACTGCCTCCCAGCCCAGGAATTAGGTACAGTTGAGGCTTCCGTATGGATGACCCCACCTCCCAGAAAAACAAGATGGCATCGTGCATAAGCTCTCTAGCTGGCCAGGACGAGGCTCCTGGGGGAAAGAGAGGCCAAGAGTGCCGAAATACCCAGAGTCCACAGCCTCCACCGCTGGGCACTGGCTCCAGGCAACACTGTGCAAAACACCACCTCTCAGCTAGAAAAGCGCTCTCCCCCTGGCAGGAGCCACCTCCCAGCCTAAGAACCAAGTCAGGCTGGGGCCTCCGCCTGGGCTTCTCCTTTTCCTGACAGGCCAGAAGAGCCAAGGTGTATAGAGTCCAAAGCCAGGCTCTTAGAACCTTGCAATTATGCTTGCCGGTCCCACCAGCAGTGCGTCTGAGACCAGCAGCTAGTTAAGTCCCAGTTCTGCCTGCCAGCCAAGACAGAGGAAAAAAAAAACAAAATGGTGAGTTACCTTTGATCTGTGCAAGCCTATGCTCACTGAGAGTGGGGTCAGTGAAAAAGAGGATTTTTGCATTCAGTGGTATCGAGTCCAAATTAGCAGCCCTGTGCTGCATCTCAGGGCTGTACTAGGTGTCCAGAAGGCTCCATTTAACTATCATTTCAGGTCTTGGTTTCCAGAGGGATTTAGGGAGATGTGTGTTTAGTCCACCATGTTGACTCCACCCTCCTGAAGACCAAACTAAAATCAAAACAAGCAGAAGGAAGGAATGACAAGGATTAAAGAGGGAATGAATGAAAATAGCAAATAGAAAAGCAACAGCAAAAATCCATAACACAAAAATTCAGTACTTTGAAAAGCTAAAAAAAAATTTAACAAACTTTTAGCTACAGTGACCAAGAAAAAAGGAAGACTTAACTTACTAAAATCAGCAATGAGAGATGGCACACTGTTATTTACCTTAAAAAAACAAATTGTCATCAAGTTATTTCTGACTCACAGCAGCCCTGAAGGACAGAAAAGAACTTTATATGGTTTTCAAGGAGCATCTGGTGGATTCTAACTGTGGACTTTTTGGTGAGCATCCAAACTCTTAACCACTATACCACTAAGGCTCCACTGACCTTACCAAAATACTAGGGAATGCTAGGAACAACTATATGCTACAGATTAGGTAACTTAGATGAAACAAACAGATTTCTAGAAAGACAAAAACTATTGAAACTGACTGAAAAAGAAAGAAAAAACCTGAATAAATCTATAATAAGAGGCTGAGTTAGTAATCAAAATACTTTCCAAAACCATAATGCTATAGACAGAAGCACTGTGTCATCCCACTACAATAAACACCCAAGTACATCAGATACAAACATCAATCCTGGAGCCCTAATTATTAAATGAAGGGATAAAGAACTTGCTCAAGCACCAAATGTATTAAGAAACTTACAGAGAACAGAAAATGAGAAGAATGACCTCCACAATGAGGTCCCTTATCAGCTTATGTGGTATAGATTCACCTTCTTGAACTGTAGACACCAAGGAACACAGATTGGGAGTATGAGAAGGCAACTTCATGGAGCTCCCAAGAGGAGATAGAATACCTAATAACCAGGGACATCTACGTTCCCACTCTTCACTCTTCTTCCTTCTCTGTGGCCTCAACTCCATTCCAAAAGGCCACAGTCTCTCAGCTTACCAAGATTCACCCTGTCCCCAGTGGCTGGCTCCTTCAGTGTCATTTTTTTCTTTTTTTATTATTATAACTATTTTGCTTTTTGGACTTGGCTTGTTCATTTCTTCGCTTTCTCTCATTTGCTTCCTTTCTTTTGTACCTCCCAGCTAACCCATGTGCCATCTCCATCCTTTATTGATGAGATACTGTATAAAACTTGGCTAGAGAGCCACTGGTACATGGCTTTCCTGGTCTGTGCCACCCTACTGGCAGGCTCTCTCAGCACCGTTTTTTTGTTTGTTTGGTTTGGGTTCTTACTTTTCTCTAACTTTCTCCTATCTTTCCTCTACCCACCTAGCTCCATGCGCTGCTCCCCATTTCTCAACAGGTAGTGTCATACTGATCCGCTAGAAAGACTTTGGCAAAAAGCTGCCTTGATTTTATTTATTTATTGTCTTCTGTTTCTGTCTCTCTTTTCTCTTCTTTCTCTTGACCACTGAGCTCCACATATCACATCCTCTCCCCTGCCTCCTGCACACCCCTGAGCAACACAGGCACAAACCACCAGACCCAACCCTCCAATATCTTCTGGTCCCATCCTGTCAGCCCCAGTACAGGCTGCAAACAACCCAACCCTGCACCCCCTCCCCTGCTGCACTGGATCTGCCCTGCTGTACCACAGCTGAGTAGCCAGCCCTGTCCACCTATACAATGTGGTGAGAAATATCACACCCTCAGACAAGCAAGCAACAGATCACTTCCAGCTCATCTGCCCAAATATAACCAAATAAGACAAAAATGCAGAACAAAATAGTCTATGATCAATAAACAAAACAAATAATTCATGAATGTCCTGAAGACAGCAGAAAATACCAAAACATACATATATATGTATGTATATGTATAATGTGTGTATGTGTGTGTAATGAAAAGGACAGGATAGCTCCAGAAAGTAACTAAAATAAAACATCTTTTAACCTTCTGGTAGAAGAAAAGGCAGTGGAATGACCTGATAAGGAATTAAAATCTCTAAAATTCAAGATTCTTAAGAGATGAAGGAAAACACAGACAAAAATAAGGAAAAAAAATAGATAAAATCATAGAAAATACATAGAAAATCACAGAAAACATAAAAGTAATGGAAGAATTCAGGAAAGAAATACAGGAATAAAATGTCAAGATAGCTAGAAGTATAGAAAACATCAATGAGAAATCTAAAAGATAAAGAACAAAATTTCAGAAATAGTGCAATCAATGCCCATGGAAGCAGCAGTCAAGAAATCAAAAGACACATTGCATTGGGGAAAATCTGCTGCAAAGGACTTCTTTAAACTACTGAAAAGTAAAGATGTTGTCTTGGAGGCTAAGGTCTGCCTGACCCATACCTTGATATTTTCAATCAAATCGTATGCGTGCTAAAGATGGACAATTAATAGGGAAGGCAGAAGAAGAATTGATGCCTTTGAATTTTGATGCTGGAGAAGAACACTGAATGTAGCATGGACTACCAAAAGAACAAATAAATCTGTTCTGGAAGAAGTACAACCAGAGTACTCCTTGGAAGCAAAGACTGAGAGACTGGGTCTCACATACTCTGGACATGTTGTCAGGAGGCATCAGTCCCTGGCAAAGGACATCATGCTCGATAGAGAGCCAGGGAAAAAGAGGAAGATCCTCAACAAGATGAACTGACTCAGCATGGGCTTAAGCATAAAAATGATCATAAGCATGGTGCAAGACCAGGCAGTGTTTTGTTCTGTTGTGCATAGAGTCACTATGAGTCAGAAATGACTCAACAGCACCTAACAACAACAACAACATAGAAGGTTTTAGGAACAAATTTGAAACAATGGAAGACAGTATCAGGAAAATGGAAGCCAAATCCTTGGATATCACTTCTTTTGAAGAGAAATCTGAGAAATGAAGAAATATGAAGAAACATTGAGTGTAACAGGGGATACAATCAAAAGCAAAAATTTTCATGTGATCAAAGTTCCAGGCAAGGGGATGAAAATGGAAAACACAGAGAGAATCACTGAAGACGTGTGGACAGAAATCTTTCCTAATATAGTAAAAGCTGAAAAGCCAGCCATCCAATGAACTGAGCAACTGCATATAGGATAGACCCCAAAAGAAAGTCACCAAGGCTTAGCATAATCACACTCACTAAAACCAAGGACACAAGAAAGAACTCTAATTGTAACTCAAGAAAAGTGAAATGGATAGAAACCATAACTAATGATATACAAGCTCCAGAAGGAAAGCTAGATAACTGAGATCTTCTAGAAAATTGAACACTTAGGCTCATCAAAAAGACTTCAACAAAAGAGTAAACAGAGAACCAACTAAAAAACCAAACTCACTGTCTCATAGTGACCCTATAAACAGAGTAGAACTGCCCCATAAAGTTTCCAAGGAGCACCTCATGGATTTGAACTGCCCACCTTTTGAACAGTAGTCATAGTACTTAACCACTATATCACCAGAGAACCTACAGACTGCAAAAAAGAAAAAGCTGACTATGGTAAAGTCAACAAATTTTAATGTCTAAAATCCATAGGAAAATTCAACACCTCTTAAAAAAAATAAAGACAAATAAGACGATTGAAAATGGTTAAAGGAAGCAAACAGACACTTCACCAAAGAACACTTTCAGGAAGCTAATAGATGCACAAGGAAATGTTTGCAATCACTAGCCATTAGAGAAATGCAAATCAAAAACTACAGTGAGAAACTATCTCAGGCCAAAATTACGGTCATGAATCCAAAAAACAGAAAAATAACAAATGTTGAAGAGGTTGTGGGGAGACTGAAAGTCTTAGGTACTACTAGTGGGAATGCAAAATGTTATAACCATTTTTGGAAAAGCATATGGCATTTTCTTAAAAAGGAAGAATACCATATAATGCAGCAATCCCACCTGTAGGAGTACATCCTAGAGAAATAAGAGCTGTCACATTAATAGACACACTTATATTCATTGCAGCATTATGCACAATAGTGAAAAATGAAAACAACCTAAGTGTGCATCAACAGATGAGTGAATAAACATACTGTGATACATACATACCATGTAATACTATGCAGTGATAAAGAACAATGGTAAATCTGCTGAGAATCTCACAACATGGATGAATCTGGAGGGCATTATGCTGAGTGAAATAAGTTGATCATAAAATAACAAATTTGTACAAGACATCTATTACAGAAACTCATTAAAAGCTTTACACACAGAATGAAATCATCTTTGATGGTTAAAAGGGAAGGGAGGGATGAGGAAGGAAGAATACTAAAGAGAAAATACGTGAGTGGTAAATTTGACGAAGGGTAAGACAGCACATAATACTAGGGAGGCCATCACGACTTGACCAAGGCAAGGTCATCTAAACTTCACAGATACATCTAAACACACTGAGAAACTGAATTAACTGGCTGATCATGGTCTAGGGGATCATCTAGCTAAACTGGCATAACATAGCTGACAAAGAAAGTGTCCTACCTCCTACTTTGGTGAGTAGCATCTGAGCTGTTCAAGTCTTGTGAACAGCCATCTAAGTTACTCACTGGACTCACCCTGTCAGGAGCAAGGAAGAATGTAGAAAACCAAAACACCAAAGAAACACTTGTTCAAAGAACTAATGGACTTATCACGCCTCCATAAAAATAAGTCCAGCACAACTAGTCCAGCCCTGTTACCACCATCTACTGCCCTGAAAGGGTTCACAATAAAGGCTCCCAGAGAGAGCTGAAGAAAAACAGAACAAAATTAAATCTTATAAAAAACAATCAGATTTACGGTCTGACAGAGACTGGAGAAACCCTGAAGGTATGGCCACTGGGCACTCTTGTAACTCAGTACTGAAGTCACTCCTGAGGTTCGCCCTTTAGCACATAAAACAAAAATTAGAATAAATGAGCATATCAACCCCGAGGCAAGGATGAGGATGTGCGAGGGGACAAGAAAGCAGACAACGAGGAATCCAAGTTTGAGAAAGCTAGAACAATGCCATTGTGTGAAGTTGGCAACCAAGGTCACAAAATAGTATGTGTGTTAACTGTTTCATAAGAAACTAACTTGGCCTGTAAACTTTCATCAATTAAAAAAAGTTCCCAAAAGCACAGAAATAAATGGCTTCACTGAGGAATTATACTAAATATTTGAAAAAGGATTAATACCAATTCTTCACAAACTCTTTCAAAGAATAGAAGAGAAGGAAATGCATTTTAATTCATTTTGTGAGGCTACTATAATTCTTGTTTCAAGAAAAAGACAAAGGCACTTTCAAGAGATCTATAGACCAATATATCTTATAAATGAAGATGCAAAAAACATTTAATAAGCTATGAACTTCATCAATCTGATAAAGCACATTTATGGACAAACCTGCGGCAAACATACTTGATGAAGGACTGATAATTTTCCTTCTAAAATCAGGAAAAAGACAAGCATGTCCACTCTCAATACTTCTATTCAGTATCAGAGATTGTCTTAGTAAGTATGGGAACAAAATGAAATAAAACACATCCAAGTTGAAACTGAAGAAATAAAACAACTTCCATTCACAAATGATACATGATATAGAAAAGCCTAAGGAATTATTTAAAAATTTATTTGAACCAATAAATGAGTCCAATGACATTTCAGAATACAGTTGCAATATACAATAATCAGATGCACTTCTATCCAATGGTGATGAGCAAATAAAAAGTAAAATTTAGAGAATAATTTCATTTATGACAGTGAGAATATTTGGAAATAAGTGTAGCAAAAGAAGTGCATAACTTACACCCTGGAAAGTACAAAGCCCCTCCTCCTTTTTTAATACATTGAACTCAAATAAATAAAACAACAAAACAACATCCATACTTACGTATTGGAAGAATTAATATTGTTAAAATGGAAATATTTTCCAAATAGGTCTGCAGATTCAATGCATTCTCTGTCAAATTCTAGCTGATTTCTTTGTAGAAATGTAAAAGTTGACCTTAACTTTGCCTGAATTTTTTTTTTGTGCATGATTAAGTGAAAGTATACGATCCAAATTAAATTTGCATGCCCACTTGTCTGCAGCTCCTGCTCTCTTTGCCTGGTGACAGCACCCTCCTCCTTTTCATTCTGTATCTGTCATGTCCTCATAACAATCTACTGCCCCTTCCTCTCTATCTTCTTTTCCTTCTAGTAGGCTGCCAGTAGGACAGCATCCTATAGATTCATAGGACCATAAAGTACACAGACCGTGTGGTCACACTGTGTCCCCAAGTCCAGTCCATTCCTGTCTGAAGAGTTGACCTTAGTAACGTTTTCTGGTCAGGAGCAGTAGCAGGTCTAGGGGCTATGCTCCCACAGGAACTCCCAGGCTCTTGGGTCATCAATTGCAGTCTTTTAGTGGAATTCTCGAGGTGCACCCCTCTCTTTCCTGTATTGCTACTGGGACTCAACATTGTGTATCCCATCACAGCTGACTTTGGTGGTGGCCGGGCACCATCTGGTTCCTCTGGTCACACGTTCATACATTCTCCCCTTCACATGGGTCCTTCTGTCTCCTGGACTCTTTTTCCCTTGAGTCTTTGTTGTTCTTGGTGATCACCTGTTCCTGATGAGTTGGGACCATTTGGTGTACTTCAAATGGTAGGCTGCTAACGTTTAAGATCACAGATACCACTCACCAATATGGGATGCAGAAGACTCTCTTAGGAATAAACTGATTATGACAATTGGCCTCAATGTCCACTAAGAGCATGGTCCCCAGACCCCTGACCCTGCTACTCTATCCCTGCAATGTCAGGTTAAGATTAGAAGAGTTTTCAGTTTATGTTGAAGTCCAATTAAGCTGATCTTTCTAATGTGTGCCGTCACTGCTTTCACCCAACCAAATTTCTATCAACTATCTAATCTATGACCAGCCCTCTCCCTCCCTCCTCACACTTGCGGTGGTTAAAGAGTCTTTTCTTCCACTTATAAGTCTATTTTTAAGACATTATAGTATGGGTCTCATACAATACTTGTCATTTCGGCACTAACTGATTTCACTCAGCGTGATGTCTCCCAGTTAGAACCAGGTTATGCTATGCTCCCTAAAATCATCATTGTTCTTCATCATTGGATAGTGTAGATCGAGTGTAAGTACCACTCATCTGTTGTTGGGCATCTGGGTTGAGTACATCTTTTTGCTGTTGTGGGCTGTGCTGCAACAAACATTCATGTGCATGTATATGTTCATGTGACTGCCCTTGACTCTGTAGGATAAATTCTGAGCAGTGGGAGTACTGGATCAAATGGTTATCTATCTCCAGTTTTTTAAGGAAGTGCCAGATTGCTTTCCAAAGAGGTTGTACCATTTTGCAATCCCACCGGCAGTCTAGGAGAGTTCTCATTTCTCCACAGTCTCTCCAGCATTTTCTGTTTTGTGTTTTTTGGATCATGGCCAACTGTGTTGGGGTGAGATGGTGTTTATTAATAGCTCATGATTGTGAGAATCCTCATGTATCTGGCTGCCTGGGTGTCCTCTTTAGTGAAGTGTGT
Organism: Heterohyrax brucei; assembly: GCA_028571685.1. Taxonomy (NCBI): domain Eukaryota; kingdom Metazoa; phylum Chordata; class Mammalia; order Hyracoidea; family Procaviidae; genus Heterohyrax; species Heterohyrax brucei. The sequence goes on from CM053149.1 coordinate 36,104,565, forward strand.
GTCCATTTCCTTTGCCCATCACTTAACTGGGTTATTTACCTTTTTCTTGTTGATACTTTGCAGAACTTTGTAGATTATGGAGATCAGACCTCGTTCTGACATGTAGTTGCCAAATATTTTTTCTCAATCTGTAGGTGGTCTTTTAATCCTTTTGATAGTCTTTGGATGAGCAAAAGTGTTTGATTCTTAGTAGTTCCCACTTATCCATTTTCTCTTCTATTGATCATACTTTGTTAGATTTTGAAGTCTGTCTAAGCTGTGTATTAAAACTTCCATTGTTGATTCTATTTTTTCTTGAAGGATCCTTATCATTTTATGTTTGATATTTAGGTCTTTGATGTAATTTGAGCTAGTTTTTGTGCAAGGCGTGAGATACGGGTTTTGTTTCAATTTTTTGCACACGGACATCCAATTTTGCCAGCACCATTTGTTAAACAGACTGTTTTTACCCCAGTTTACAATCTTAGGGCCTTTATTGAATATTAACTGTTTGTAAGAGGATGGTGGCATCTCTGGGGTCTCAACTCTGTTCCACTGGTCTATCCTTCTCTTTTTAGGACTAGTACCAGACTGTGTGGACTATTGTGGCAGTGTACTAGGTTCTAAGGTCAGGCAGTGTGGGACCTCCCACTGTGTTCCTCTTCTTCAGTAGTGCTTTACCTATCTGGGATTTCTTCCCTTTCCAAAGTTGGTGATTTGTTTTTTCATCTCATTAAAAAATGTCACTGGAATTTCTATTGGGATTGCATTGTATATGTATATCACTTTGGGTAAAATAGATATTTTCACAAGGTTAAGTCTTCCTATCCATGACCAGGCTAGGCGACTCCATTTATGTAAGTCTCTCCTGGTTTCTTGCAGTAAATTCTTGTAGTTCTTGATGAATAGTTTTCTTATTTCTCTGGTTAGATTTATTCCTAGATATTTTATCTTCTTGGGGGCTATAGAGAATGGTATTGATCTGACGATTTCTTCTTTGATGATCTCTTTGTTGGTATAAAGGAATCCTACTGATTTGCTTATGTTTATCTTATATCCAGGTACTTTGCTGAACTGTTCGATTAGTTTGAGAAGTTTACTTACAGATTCTTTAGGATTTCCTGTGTATGCAATCATCTCATCTGCAAATAGGGAGATTTTCAGTTCTTCTTTGCCAGTGTGGATGCCTTTTCTTTCTTTGTCTTGTCTAATTGCCTTGGCTTGAACTTCCAATGCAGTGTTGAATAAAAGTGGTGAGAGTCAGTATCTTTGTGTCACTTTCATTCTCAAGGGGAATTCTTTCAGTCTCTCTATTCAGGATGATGTAGGCAGTTGGCTTTGCATAGATTCCCCTTATTGTGTTGAGAATTTCCCTCTATTCCTATTTTGCTAAGAGTTTTCAGCATGAATGGGTGCTGGACTTAGTTGAATGCCTTTTCTGCATCAATTGACAAAATCAGGTGATTCTTATCCTTTGTGGTATTTATGTGGTTGATCACATTGTTTTTCTGATGCTGAACCAACCTTGCATCCCTGGTATGAATCCAACTTCATCGTGATGAATTACTTTTTGATATGTTGTTGAATTCTATTGGCAAGAATTCTGTTGAAGATTTTTGCATCTAGGTTCATGAGTGATATTGGTCTGTAATTTTCTTTTTTAGTGGGATATTTCCCTGGCTTTGGTTATGCTGGCTTTCTATGTTGTGAAATAGTCTCAGTAGTATTCTCTAAAAGTAGTTTTGGGATGACTTTTTCACTCTCTTCCTTTGTGACGGGTTTATTAAATTGTTCTACTTCTTGTGATAATTTTGGTAGGTGATATGAATCTAGAAATTTGTCCACTTCCTCTAGGTTTTCAAATCTGTTAGAGTACAGTCTTTTGTAGTATTCTCTTAGGATATTTTTCATTTCGGTTGTGTCTGTTATGACATCTCCTATCTCATTTCTTATTCAGGTTATTTGTTGGTTTAGCCAATGTCTTATCAACTTTTTGACCTTTTCAAAGAATCAGCTTTTGTTTTGTTATTTTTTTTTCAATTGTTCTAATCTCTAATTCATTTAGTTGTGCTCTAACCTTTATTGTCTATTTTCTTCTGGTGCCTGACAGGATTTTCTGTTGCTCTCTTCCTACTTGTTCAAGCTCTAGGGTTAATTCTTTGGTTTGTGTCCTTTCTTCCTTCTGGATGTAAGCATTTATAGAGATAAACTGACCTCTGAGCACTGCTTTAGCTGTGTTCCATGAGTTCTGGTAGGATGTGTTTTCATTCTCATTTGAGTCCATAAACTTCTTTATTTAGTCTTTGATTTCTTATATAACCCATGGATTTTTGAGCAAGGTGTTATCCAGTTTCAATGCATTCAACTTTCTATGTTTTTTTCTGCTATTAATTTCAACTTTTATGGCTTTATGGTCCAAGAAGATTCTTTGTGATAATTCAGTGGTTTGGATTTTGTTGAGATTTGCTTTACCTCCTAACACATGATCTATTCTGGAAAATGTTTTATGTGCATTGAAGAAGAAACTGAACTTATCTGCTGATGGATAAGAAGTTCTGTATACATTGATGAGGTCTAGTTGGTTAACTGTCTCAATTAGGTCTTCTGTATCTTTATGGAGCTTTTTTTCTGGATGATCTGTCCATCACTGAAATTAGAGTGTTGAAATCTCCAACCATTAGTGTGGACTGGTCTATCTCATTTTTCAATTTTGTCAGTGTTTGTCTGATGTATTTAGATGCTGTGGTATTGAGTGCGTAAGTATTTAATATTGTGAAGTCCTACTTGTGTATTGAAACTATCAGCAATAAGTAGTGACCATCCTTGCCCTCACTCGTGGATTTTACTTCAAAATCTATTTTATCTGAGGTTAGCATCCCTGCTCCTGCTCTTCTTTGTATGTGTTGTTACCTTGGTATGTATTATCCCATCCTTTAATTTTCAGTTTGTTCATATTTATGCATCTAAAGTATGTTTCTTGCTAGCAACATATAGACAGGTCATGTCTTTTTACTCAGGATGTCACTCGTTGTCTCTTTATTGGAGTGTTCAGTCCATTTACATTCAGTGTAATCATTGATAAGTATGTGTTTAGTGTTATCATTTCGATGTGTTTATTTTTGTGTCAATGTTTTCTATGTTCCTCTTACTATTCTGTTTTTGGTCATTCTTATTTATGGGTTGAGTTTTCATCTTTTTCACTATCAGTATTGTGCTTCTTGGGACTTCTGTATTACATATCTTGTTTTGATATGTTGCGCTGTTATTGTTCTTTGTGTCTACCTCTATGATCCGCTTTAATCTAAGTTTAAACCCAATTTTAACTTCTGCTTATCTTTTTAACTTCCTCTCCATCTGAAAGGGCTATAACTACTGTAGTATACCCCTGTTTTTAGTGTGATGGTATTATAATTTTCATGGTATAATCCATGGTTACCTTCTTTTAGTATGTTAGCTTTGATTGAGATTTGTGACTTCCCTAACTGAGTAGGATTCTGAGTGCTGTGTCCTGCATTGTCTCCTCAAATAACCACTTAATGGTTTTGTTTTTCTAAGCAAAGAGCTTCTTTCAGTATTTCCTATAGATTTTGTTTGTTTTTTACAAAGTCTCTAAGCTTCTGTTTATCTGTAAATGTCTTAATTTCATCTTCATATTTGAGAGACAATTTTGCAAGATATATAATTCTTGACTGCAAATTTTTCTACTTCAAGGCTTTGAATGTGTTGTCCCACCACCTCCTTGCCAACATCATTTCTGCTGGGAAGTCATATGAAAGCCTGCAGGGGTTTCCTCTGACTGTTAGTTTTGCTTTGAGCCTCACTGCCTTTAAGAGAATCTGTTTATGTTTTATTTTATTAAGCTTGATTATAATATGTCTTGCTGTCTTTCTTTTGGGGTCTAGTTTTGTGGCATTTGATACATGTCTTGGATATCTATGTTGTCTTCTTTCATAATTTCAGGGACGTTTTCTCTCAGCAACTCAACAGCAATACTCTCTGTGTTTTCAGCTATCCCTCCCTGTTCAGGAACTCCAATTAATCATAGATTATTCCTCTTAATAGAATCCCACGTGTTTCTTAATGCTTCTTCATTTTTCTTGTTTCTTTTCTGATTTCTCCTCTTAAATGTTGGTATTATTTGCTTTATCCTCAAGGTCACTAAGTCTGACTTCCATCTCCTCAATTCTTCTCTTTTGGCTTTGAATTGAATTGTCTGATTCTGTAATTTTGTTGTTGATCTGCTGGATTTCCGATTGTTGATGTTCCATAAATTTAAATAGCTTGCTTGCTCTGCTACATTTTGTTTAAGCTCTAGGAGGGCTCTATAAATACTTCTTTAGTACTTGACCTCTGATAGTTTCAGAAAGACTTCTTCATCTGGGAAGTTTTGGGACTGTTTGTTTTGGGAATTTTCTGTAGCCATGGTGGACTGTTTCTTTAATGGTTAGCAATGGTTTGTTGCCTTCAGGCCATCTAGAGGATGTTTAGTTTCTCTGGTGTTACCTCAACAGGAGCTGAGGTGTAGTTCTGAGAAAGGAGATGGTAACCATTCACCTTTGTGTATTCTAGGGACTGGCCCCAGTGGACTCCAGTGTGGCAGGCTCTGCATCCTGGCTGGCAAAGATGGTGCCCTAGTTATGGAGTCACCAGGAAGCCATCAACTGACCCTATGATGTGGGTCAGTAAAGGCTGGAAGAGATGCTGCTGGGCTGCTCAGCAGTTATTTCCCCAGGTAGACTTATTTTAAAAAGCTAGGAGCTCTGACAGCTTCTGAAATCAGTCAGGCCCAACTTTCCAGCTGATAGCTGAATCACCTCTTAGGCCATCCCCACATGCTACGGCATAGTTCACATTAGGGAGGGTTTATGGCCTTGCTGCCATCCTCAGCCAGGCACCACCCATATGGTAACTCTGTTCTAAATATAGCCTTTGTGCTAGAAAAGCACTTTCCAGATGGGCACTGCTTCTCAGCTTGGGAATTAGCACCTGCTGAGTACTCCAGTTCGGTGATTCTGCCTCCCAGCTGACTCCTGGCTGAGCTGCCCTTCCTGCTATGCAACAGCAGAATGTGTGGCAGAGCTCACAAAACAAAGGGTGGAGAAGCAACAGTTCCCTCAGTCAGCAGCCCAGCTCTCAAAATGTGACTATCCCTGGCACTGTTTCTCTGATGCACTATACACTGTTTACTTTAGCACTGCTGTTCAGCATATTTGCTGGCACATGCCCATCCTCCACTTCTCAGATAACAAAGAAGGCATCAGTACCTGCAGTCCACCCAAATGGTGAGTCAGCAGGAGTGGGCTCAGTGTGCGCTGTCTCGTGTTAGAGAGAGATAGTTTCCCATTTAGTGGCACATAGTCCAAGCTGACAACCCTATGCTGTATCCTAGGGCACCCTCGGTATCTAGAGTGCTCCATTCAATCATCAATCCAGGATTTAGTTCTCAGATGGAATTGAGGAGATGTGTGACTAGTTTGCCATCTTGGCTTCACCCACCTGCCTGAAAATTTAAGGGACTCAGAATAGCCAAAACAATCTTGAAAAATAAGAACAAATTTGGAGGATTCACACTTTCCAATTTCCAAACTTGCCACAAAATTACACTAATAAAGATAGTGTGGTACTGACATGAATATAAATACATAGATCAATAGAAATCAGTGTACCTAGTCAACTGATTTTGACATGGGTGCTGTCATGGATTGAATTGTGTACCTCAAAAAAATGTGTGTAGCAATTTGGCTAGGCCATGGTTTCTGGTATTGTGTAGTGTTTGTATATGCTATAAACCTGGTCTCTATGATGTTAATGAGATTGGATGGGTCACAGTTGTATTGTACCTTGAGGCAATCTCTTAAGACATAAAGGAAAGGGAGGTAAACAGAGGATTGTGGACCCCATGCTATTAAGAAAGAAGCAGTACCTGGAACAGAGCTTACCCTTTGGGCTCAGGGTCCCTGTGAGTCAGAAGCTTCCAGTCTGGGAAAAAAAATGACAACAACCACAGCCACAGAGAAAGATTTCCCCTGTTGCTGATGCCCTGAAACTGGACTTGTAGAATACTGGACTGTAATAGAATAAAATTTTACTTTGTTAAAGCCATCCACTCATGATGTGTTTGTTAGACAGTACCAGATGACTAAGACAAGGGCCAAGGCAATTCAATGCAGTAAAGAAGAGTTTATCAACAAAGGTTACTGAAATTTCTGGATATTCACATACAAAAGAACAAAGATGAAGCATTATCTCACATGATACACAAAACTTAACTCAAATGGACCACAGACCTAAATGTGACAGGTAAAACTCTTAGAAGAAAATTTGGGGGTAAATTTTTGGGACCTTAAATTTGGTACTATTTTCTTATATATGACACCAAACAGCACAGGCAATAAAAGAAAAATAGTTAAATTGGACCTCATCTACATTAAAGTTTTTGTTTCTTCAAAGAATTCTATTAAAAATGTGGAAAGACAACACATAGATTGGGAGAAGGTATTTTCAAATCAGGTATCTGATAAGAATCTAGTACCCAGAATATATAAAGTATTACAACTCTATTTTAAAAAGAAAATAATTGAATTAAAAATGGGGAAATTATTTCAATAGACAGTCCGCCAAAGAATATGGCTAATAAGTATGTTAAAAATGCTTTACATCACTAACATCAGAGAAGCGGAAATTGAAACTTTAATGGCACCACTTTACACACACCTAGGATGGCTACAATAATAATAATAAAAGTCAGATTATAACAAGTGTTGGAAAAATTTTAAGCTTCTTTTCCTCCTATTAGAAATGTAGAATGCTAGTGACTTTCAGAAACAGGCTGATGTTTCTTCAAAGGTTTAAGTAAGTACCATATGATCCAGCAATTCCAATTCTAAGTATATATCCAAAAGATTTGTAGCAGCATTAATTATAATAACTAAAAAGAAGGAACCAAAACATCCATTCCCAGGTATTAGAAAATGAACATAATGTCAAATAAAATGAATATAAAGTCAAAGAAAATAAAAGGAAAAGTAGAGATATAAGCAGAAAATCTTAAAAAAAATACAGCCTCAAAATTGAAACAACGCAAAAGTCTATCATCTGATAAGTTGACAAACTGGCATATCCATATAAAGAGATATTATTCAGGAAGTAAAAAAAAATGAAATAGTGATGCATACTATAATGTGGATAAACTTTAAAAGCATCAATTAATGATGTCAGTTACAACAGATCACATATGGCCTCATTCCATTTCTATGAAAGATTTAGAATAGGCTTACCATAGAGGTAGAAACTAGATTAGTGGTTACCAGAGACTTGCAGTAGGACTAGGGTGGGAAATGGTAATACCAAAAGGTGGAGAGTTTCTTTCTTGAGGTGATGAAAATGTTCTAAAATCAGAGTGTGGTGCATACATAACAGCGAATATATGGAAAACCATCAAATTTTATACTTTAAATGGATAAATTTTATGCTAGCTGTATATATGTCAATAAATGTGTTTTAAAAAAGAAAGAAAATACAACAGAGGATGCGATGACAGACTAGACACACATCTGCTCAATTCCCTCTGAGAAATAAGGCCTAGAAAAGTAATTGAAAGGAGCAATGTAAACATTCTAGGAGTTCCAAGATCAGGCATAGAGTCTTGAGACTGGACTGCACAACAGGAAAAGGGGAAATACCTAGTTGATGGTGAGACAGCAGCACAGTGAGTACTGATTACGCTGGGGCAGCATCTGGGAGGACTGCAGGTATGGACACCATGTTTGTTGGCTGGGAGGCTGGGACTGAGTCTGCCAAACTTGTGAGTCTGGCACAGCCAGCCCGGTTACTTTACTGATTTGCAGTGCCTAAGTGAACAGCATATACCACAGCAGAGAGACAGTGCTCGCAACACCCACATTTAGGGTTCCCAGCAGTGGCAAGTGACTGAGGACACCAGTGACCATCTCTCTGTCTTTTCTGAGTTGTGCCATAAAATCTGCTGACTCACATTGTAACCAAGGCAGCTCAAGCAGGACACCACCTTGGTCAGCTGAGAGGCTAACTTTCACACTAAGCATCACTGCTGGTCTGGTCCGTGCTGTTCCCAGGAGAAAAGTTGCCCTTAACACAAGTGTACTTAGAGAAGGTAGTATCAGCCAAGGGCCAAGCATGGTGGGGCCCTAATACCTCCCTTCTGTAAGCCACATCACAGTCTGCTTACTGCTGGTGAGGTGCTGTCTTTGTCAGTCAGGAGGTGGGGCCAGCCCAAGTGCTATCAGCTATGGCTGGTCAATGCCTGTCTCTGCAGAAAAATGAGCTTTTAAGACCTACGCCACAGCTGCAGTTGGTGTAACATCAGAGAAACTGAACAGCTTCTGGATGGCACAAAGACAACAATCAATATGTAATCACTTAAAGAAGCAGACCACTGTGGTTCTGGAAAAATCCCCAAATTAAGATTCAAACAACTTCCCCAATGAAGAAGGCTTTCTGAAATTATCAGAAGTAGACTACAAAAGAATTATGTGTAGAGTCCTTCTAGAGATTAAGGAAAATGCAGCAGAACAAAAGGAAAAATTAAATAAGGTTTGTGAACTGCTACAACATCAACAATCTGAAATCCACCAGATCAATAATAAAACTACAGAATTAAACAACTAATGCAAAGCCAAAAGAGTAGGCTGGAGGAATTAGAACACAAAATTAGTAAACTTCAAGATAAGGCAGCAGACACTAGCATTTATGAGGAGAAATCATATAAAAGAAACAAGAAAAACAAAGAAGCATTAAGAAGCATGTGGGACTCTATCAAGAGGAATAGTTTATGAATAACTGGAGTTCCTGAACAGGGAGGGATAGCAGGAAAGAGAGAGAGAGAATTGTAGAGTTGGTGACAGAAAAATACCCTGACATCATGAAAGAAGAGAACACAGGTGTTCAAGATGCTTACAAAACACCACAAAAACTAGATCACAAAAGAAAATCACCAAGACATATTATAATTAGGCTTAATATCCGACTCGACGGCACTTGGCACTTGGCTAATAAAATGATACATAATGAAATGTTTTTAAAAGTAGAGAGGCTTAAAGCAAAACTGATGTACAGAGGGAAGTCCTGTAGGTTCTCTTCTGATTTCTTGGCAGAAAGCATGTTGTCAAGAAGACAGTGGGATGACACAAAGCCTTGAAGGAGAAAAATTTTCAGCCAAGAATTATGTATCCTGCAAAACTGTCTGTCAGATATGAAGGTGAAATTAAGACACTCACAGATAAACAGAAGCTTAGAGATTTTGTAAAAACCAAACCAAAACTACAAAAAATATTGAAAGAAGTTCTTTGTTTAGAAAAAGAACAACATCAGCTTTATACTTAAGGAGGTAATGCAGGACAAAGCATCCAAAGTCACACTCAGTTAAGGAAATCACAAAGCTCAATCAAAGCTAAAACATTAAAAATAGGGAACCAGAGATATCAACATGAAAACCATGGCATGATCACACTATAAAGAGGGATATGTTACTGCAGTTATGAACCCTTTCAGATAGAGAGGAAATTAACGAGAGATACAGAAGTTGGTTTCAATTTAGAATATTCAGGGACATTAAAGGAGTAGCCACAAAGCAAATCAACAATGTGATATATCAGAACAAGAAACAATCCAGGAGTCTCAACAAACACAAAATGAACACTGAAAAAAACGAAAAGTAAACCCATGAAGAAAAATAACCCAGAACAGAATAGACAACTTCAACAACACAAAAATAAAGGCGTCAAAATGACAGCACTAAACACATACCTATCAATAATTACACTGAATGCAAATGCTCTGAATGCTCCAATAAAGAGGCAGAGAGTGACAGCCTGGATCAAAAGACATGATCCATCTATATGTTGCGTGTGAGAAACACACCTTAGGCTCAAATATATCAACAAATTGGAAATCAAAGGATGGAAAAATATATACCAAACTAATAACACACAAAGAAGAACAAAAGTGGCAATACTAACCTCAGATGAAATGGATTTTAATGTAAGGTCCGCACTATGGACAAGGATGGTCACTATTTACCACTGAAAGGTTCAATGCATAAGCAAGATATAATGACATTAAATATTTATACACCCAATAGTAGAGCACCTAAATACACTGAACAAACACTGACAACATTGAAAAATGAGATAGAATATTCCACAATAATAGTAGGACACTTCAAGACACTATTTTCAGTAGTGGACAAATCATCCAGCAAAAAGCTCAGTAAAGACAGAGAAGATCTTGTTGCGACCATCTACCAACTAGATGTCATCGGCTTATATAGAACTTTTTGCCCAACAACAGATAGGTACACCTTCTTCTCTAATGCACATGGAACATTCTCCAGAATAGACCATGTATTAAGACACAAAGCAAGTCTCAACAAAATCCAACCCAATGAATTACTGTGAAGCATATTCTTGGACCATAAAGTCATAAAAGTTAAAGTCAATAGCAGAGGAAACAGGTAGAAATCTGAACTCTTGGAAACTGAACAACACCTTGCTCAAAAATCCACATGTTATACAAGAATTCAAAGATGCAATAAAGAAATTTATAGAATCAAATGATAGTGAAAACACATCCTATGAGAACCTACGGGATACAACAAAAGCAATGCTGAGAGGACAATTTATCAATGCACGTGTCTGGAATAAAGAAAGGGCCTAAACCAAAAAATTAACCCTACAGTTTGAACAAGTGGAAAGAGAGCAACAGAAGTACCCCTTAGGCACCACAAGAAAACAGATCATAAAGATTAGAACAGAACTAACTGAACTAGAGAATGGAAGAGCAACTGAAAAAATTTAAAAAACCCAAAGCTGGTTTTTTGAAAAGATCAACAAAATCAATAAACCATTGGCTAAACAGGAGAAGAAACAAATAACCCAAAGAAGAAATGAAATGGGAGAAGTTACAATGGATCCAACTGAAATCAAAAGCATTGTAACAGAATACTACAAAAGACTGCACTCCAACAGATTTGAAAACCAATATGAAGTGGACAAATTTCTAGATTAACATCACCTATTAAAATTATCACAAGAAATAGAACAACTTCATAAACTCATCACAAAGGAAGAGATTGAAAAAGTCATCAAAAAACTACCAAACACAGAAAGTCCAGATAGCTTCACCACAGAATCCTACCAAGCTTTTAGAGAGGAGTTAATTCTGATACTGAGGCTATTTCACATCATAGAAAAGGATGGCATACTCCCAAATTCATCCTATGAAGCTGGCATAACCCTGATACCAAAGCCAGGAAAAGATCCCACAAAAAGAAAATTACAGACCAATATCACTCATGAAATAGATATAAAAATCTTCCACAAAATCCTAGGCAATAGGATTCAACAACATATCAAAACAAAAATTCATCATGACCAAGCTGGATTCACACCAGGGATGCAAGACTGGTTCAAAAGCAGAAAAATGATTAACGTGTTCAACCACATAAATAACTCAAAGATTAAGAATCTCCCAATTTTTTGTCAACTGATGCAGAGAAGGCATTTGACAAAATCCAACACCCATTCATGTTAAAAACTCAGCAAAATGGAACAGAGGGGAAATTCCTCAACGCATTAAGGGACATCTACGCAAAGCCAACCACCTACATCATCTGGAATGGAGACAGACTGAAAGAATTTGCCCTAAGAATGAGGACTAGATAAGGATGCCCACTGTTACCACTTCTATTTAACATTCTTCTAGAGGTTCTAGCCAAAGCAATTAGACAAGACAAAGAAAAGGCATCTGCATCAGCAAAGACAAAGTAAAAATCTCTCGTTTGCAGGTGATGTGATCGTGTGCACAGAGAATCCTAAAGCATCCATAAGTAAACTACTGGAACTAATAGAACAGTTCAGCACAGTATCAGGATATAAGATAAACATAAGTAAATCAGTATGGTTCCTTTACACCAGTAAAGGTGTATGTAATGTTAGTAATGCTGTGTATTCTGTGTATGTCATGTATTAGGGCTGTTAGCATTGTCCCTATTTTTTCTTTCATAATTTTAATCATTTTAGATTTTTTATTTAAGTCTTTGATGCATTTTGAAGAAGTTTTTGTTCATGGTGTGAAGTGTGGGTCTTTGTTATGGACTGAGCTGTGTCTTCCCAAAACTGTGTTTCAGTTTAGCTGGGGTGTGCTTTCCAGTATTTTGTGACTTTTCCCACTTGTTGTGAATCCTGCTTCTATGCTATTAATGAGGGAGAATGGACAGCAGTTGTGTTAGTGAGGCAGGCTCAACCCACAAATTTGCATTTTGTTGAGTAAATGTCTTGGGAGAAGAAAGGAAAGGGAAACAAGCTTACAGTTGGGGACCTTATACCACAAAAAAGCAAGGCCTGGAGCAGAGCACATCTTCTAGACTGATGTCCCTGTACTGAAAAATTCCTAAACAAGGGAAAGAAAGCTAACAGAGAAAAAGCCGTCCCTGGAAGTGATGCCCTGAATTTGGACTTTTAGCCTATTTTATTATAAAGAAGTAAATTTTTCTTTGTTAAAGTCACCAGTGTGTTATTTCTGTTACAGCAACACTATAGGACTAAGAAAGTCTTGTTTCTTTCTTTTTCTTTCTTCTTCTTCTTTTTTTTTGGCAAATGGATACACAGTTATGCCAGCACTGCTAGCTAAACAGTCCATTTTCCTAAGTAAATGGACTTTCGGCTTTTGAAAAATATCATCTGCTCACAGGTACATGTATTTACTCCTGAATTCTCAATTCTGTTCCACTGGTCTATGTATCTGTTGTACTAGTATCAAGATGTTTTGACTACTGTGGTAGTGTAATAGGTTCTAAAGTCAAGTAGTGTGATACCTACCACTTTGTTCTTCAGCAGTGCTTTACTTTTGGGGGACCTCTTCCCTTTCTACATGAAATTGACAATTTGTTTCTTCATCTCATTAAAACATGGCATTGGAATTCTAATAGGGATTGCATTATATCTATGGATTACTTTGGGTAGAATAGACATTTTCACAACGTGGAGTCTTTCTATAGAAAAGAAAGTTATGTTTCTCCACTTATGCAGGTGTCTTTTGGTTTCTTGAAGTACTATCTTATAATTTTCTTTGTACAGGACTTTCACGTCTTTGGCTAGATTTATTCCTAAGTATTTTATCTTCCTGGGGCTGTTATAAATGGTACTGATTTGGTGGTATTTGACATTCTCTCTGTTGGTGTAAAGCAATTTAACTGATGTTTGTATGTTTATCATGTATCCTGATACTTTGCTGAATTCTTCTAACAGTTCCAGTAGAGTCAGTGAGTGAGTGTGTGTGTGTGTATTCTTTGGGGTTTTCTGTTGTATAAGATCATATTATCTGCAAATAGAGACAGTTTTACTTCTTCCTTAACAATTTGAATGCCCTGTTTCATTTTCTAGCCCAATTGCTTTGGCTAGCACCTCCAGCACAATATTGAATGAAAGTGGTGACAAAAGGTGTCCTTGTCACATTCCCATTCTCAAGGACAATGCTTTCAGATTCCCTCCATTTAGGATGATGTTGTCTTTGAATAAAAGTTCCTTGTTATGTTGAGGAATTCCCTTCCTATTCCTATTTTGCTGAAAGTTTTACCATAAATAACCTGATACTTAGGTGTGTGAGCTTGGTCACTGAATCATTTTTTGATATACTGTTGAAGTCTATTGGCTAGAATCTTGTTGAGGATTTTTGTGTCTAAGTTCATGAGGGACATTTTTTCTATAATTTTTTGTTGTATTGTCTTTACCCAGTTTTGGTCTCAGAGTTATGTTGGCTTTATAAAATGAATTAGGTAGTATTCCATTCTTTTCTATGCTGTGAAATGCCTTTAGTAATAGTTGTGTTAACTCTTCTCTGAAAATTTGGTAATGTTATCCAGTGAAGGCATCATGGTCATGGCTTTTTCTTTTTTGTGTGTGGGGGGGGGTGTTATATTTTATAGTGCTTTAAGTGAAAGTTTACTATTCAAGTCAATTTGTCATGCAAAAACTTACACACACATTGCTGTGTAACTCTAGCTGCTTCCCCACCCTGTGACAGCATACTTCTCCTTTCCACTTTGTATTTCCTTTGTCTGTTCAGCCAATTTTAGTCCCTCCTCTGACCTCTCATTTTACCTCCAGACAGGAGATGCCCAGTTAATCTCATATATCTATGCAAGCAAAGAAGCACACTCTTTACCAGTATCATTTAGTCCAACTTTGCCTCAAGAGTTGGTTTCAGGGATGACTTCAGTTATGGGATAATAGAGTTAGGGAGTTGTGTCTTCTGGGGACCCTCTAGTCTGTCAGAACATCAGGTCTGGTGTTTTTAATAGAGTTTGAGTTTTGCATCCCATTTTTCTGTATATATTAGGTCCAAGATTTAAATCCATGAACTTAATTGTTCTAAGTGCTACATACCATACCTCATTACTGAATGTCACTATGGTCCCCTTGGGAAGCTATGCACTGATGCCAGTGCCTAGTCCACCCTTCAAAGCAATTTGGAACTCTTTCTGGAATGGTCATTGTGCACAGTGGCAAGGTGGCAAGTTTACTAACTTAATTGTATAGTTGTCTGTGAGTGAGCTTTTAGGCAGTACAAATGACTCTACTGGAATGCCCTCCCTACTCACCTGATCTGGCCACCAATGATTTTTTTTTTTTACCCAAAGATAAAGAAATATTGAAAGGAAGACATTTTGATGACATTCAGGGCATAAAGGGTAATACAAAAACAGCTCTGATGGCCATTCCAGGAAAAGAGTTCCAAGAGTGCTTTGAAGTGTGGACCAGGTGCTGGTGTCAGTTCATAGCTTCCCAAGAGGAGTACTTTTGAAGGTGACTACAATGATATTCAGTAGTGAGGTATGTAGCACTTCACAGTCTTAATTGTCACACCTCATACATCAGGGACAGTTTTGTTCCCTGTCAGGGTAGTCATTAGTGGTGGCCAGGTACCATGTACATTTGGTCTCACGGTGATGTAGTCTCTGGATTATGTAACCGTTTCTGTCTCTTGGGCTCAAATTTTCCTCGTGTCTTGGATTTCCTGCATTTGCCTCTGCTCCAGGTAGGTTAGCCAAGTGCCAAGTGCCGTAGAGTAGGTTGGGATCACTTAATGTTTCTTAGACAGCTACTTGCTAGGTTCTAAGACCCAGACACAGGTCATCTTTCTTTTTTTTTTTTTAAATTAGGAGTTTGTTACTTACATTTTCAATCTCTCTCTTTTTTGTTTTTTTTACAGGTTTATTTAGTTGTTGTATTTCTGCATTAGTTTAGAAAGCTAATGTGTTTCTAGAAATCTGTCTATTTCTTCTAGGTTTTCAAATTTTTTACGGTGCAACTATTGTAGTCAGCTACTGTTGCTTTAACAGACATATCAAAAGTGGATGCTTTAAAAAGAGAAATTTTGTCACAGTCAGTAGGCTGTAAGTCCAAATTTAGAGTGTTATCTCCAGGGAAAGACCTTATTTGTTGAATCCGGAGGAGGTCCTTATTGTGAATCTTCACCTGTACTGGAAGCTTCTGAGGTGCAGGAATCCTGGTCCTTTCCGAAGTATGAGCTCAGCTCCAGCACTGTTTCTTAGTGGTGTGAGGTCCTCAGATTTCTCTGCTATCTTCTTTCCTTTACATCTCAAGAGACTGCCTCAAGGCTCAAAACAATCCAACACATTGAGTCCTGCCCCATCAACATAACTGCTACCTATCCACCCTCATTAACATCTTTAGAGGCAGAATTTACAATATGGAGGAACATCACACAATACAAGAAACCGAGGCCTAGCTAAATTGCTACACAGATTTTTTGTGGGAACATAATTCAATCCACCACAACAATTTTTTCATAGTATTCTGTTACTACTCTTAATTTCGTTTGGGTTTGTTGTAATATCACCTGTCTCACTTCTTATTTGTGTTTTACGCTTCTTCTACTGTTTCTCTTGTTTTTCAGTTTGGCCACTGGTTTATTGATTTTGTTGACCTTTTCAAAAAATCAGCTTTTGGTCTTGTTAACTCTTTCGTTTTTCTGGTCTCTAAACCCAAAAAACCCAGTACCATCAAATCGGATCCACTCATTTAGCTTAATTATGCTCTAACCTTTGTAATTTACTTTCTTCTGATGACTAAGGACTTCTTTTGTTGTATTCTTCCTATTTGTTCTAGTTGTAGGTTTAACCCTTTGAGTTGGGCCCTTTCTTCTTTTTGGATGTATGCATTTACTGGTACAAACTGACTTCTTAGCACTGCTTGTGCTATATCTCAAAGGTTCTGACAGAAACACTGGTGGCATAGTGGTTAAATGTTCTGGCTGCTAACCAAAACTTGACAGTGTGAACCCACCAAGTGCCCCTTGGAAACTCTATGGGGCCAGTATGAGTCAGAAGTTGACTTGATGGCAATGAGTTTTTGTTTTGGGGGGATTTCTCTAAAGGTTCTAATAGGATGAGTTTTCATTCTCATTTGATTCTGTAAATTTCTTTATTCTGTCGATTATGTCCTTTTTTTATGTCCATTTATGTCCTATAAAACTCAGTAGTTTTTGAGGAAGATGTTGTTCGTGTTCATGATTTTTTTTCTCCTTGATTTTTCTGTTACTGATTACTATTTTATGGCTTTATGGTTATTCATGATGCTTTGTGGTATTTTGATGATTTAACTTCTGTTAAGGCTTTCTTTGTGGCCTAAATATGTGGTCTACTCTGGAGAATGTTCCATGTGCATTGGAAAATAAGGTATACTTGGCTACTGTTAGGCAGAGTATTCTGTATATGTCTATGAAGTTAAGTTGGATGATTGTGGCATTTAAATTGTCTCTTTACTGAAGTTTTGTTCTGGATGTTCTGCCCTTTACCAAAAGTGGTGTGTTGAAGTCTCCAACTAATATTGTGGGACTATTTATCTTTTACTACTGTTAAGAGTTTGTTTCATGTATTTAGGAGCCTTGTCATTGCATGTATAAATATTTAATATGTTTATGTCCTCCTGGTGTCTCAACATTTTAATCACTATGTAGTGTTCTCATCCATTGTGGTAGATTTTATGTTAATGTCTGTTTTGTCAGAAATTAATCTTGCAACTCCTACTCTTTGTGATTTTTGTTTGCTTGATTTTTCTCCCCATTCACTGAGTTTTCATTTGTTTTTGTCCTTAAGTCTAAGATGTGTCTCTTGTACGAAGCATATAGACAGATGGTGTCTGTTAACCCATTCTGCCTCTGTCTTCTTATTGGTGCATCTAATCCATTTGCATTCAGTGAAATTACTGGTATGTGTGAGATCAGTACTAACATTTTGATGCCCCTTTTTGTGCCTTATTGACAGTTTCTTTGTTTGACTTAATTTACCGTGGTAGGTCATTTTTCTTTTTGTACTTTCTTTTTATCTTTTTCTTTGTTGTTGGTTTTATATTTGCTGAATCTTTATCTTCTACCTGTTTTTAATTCTGATGCGTAGGGTTGTTAGCTTCTTTTATGGCTATCTTAATATTTACCCCATTTTCTTAAGTTTAAACCAGTCTTTTATTTCTTTATATCACCTTGACTTCCTCTCCCCTTGAAAGATCTGTGACTACACTTCTTTAGCCCCCTTTTTGTTATAATGTTATTAATTTTTACAAACTGACATCTTTTATTCCTTATCTTCAGTATTTTAGCTTTATTTTATTTTTTCTTCCTAGTTCTTACCTGGAGATGTTTTTCATTCCTTTTTTTTTTTTGGAATATTCTTTTTTCTATTTTATTATGGTTGAGTGAAAGTATATAATCCAAATCCAAATCAAATTTGCATACCTACTTATCTGCAGCTCCAACTACTCTCCTCACCCTGTGACAGCACATTTCTCCTTTTTACTCTATACTTCTGGTATCCTCTTACTGAGCTTCTATCCCCTTCTCTCTACTCTCTTCTCTCCCATCTACAAAGAAACCAGTACGACAACCTCCTATAACTGTATAAAACCATAAAGTACATACAATACATGCTCACACTGTGTACCCTGTCCAGTCCATTTTTGTGTGAAGAGTTGACCTCAGTACTAATTTCAGGTCAAGACCAGCAGCAAGTCTAGAGGTCATGCTCCCAGGGGACCCTCCAGGCTGTTGAACCATCAGTTATGGTCTTTTAGTAGAGTTCTTGAACTATACATCTGTTTTCTCATGTTACCTCACAATGTTACTCTACATCATATGCCCCATCACAGCTGCCATTAGTGGTGACTGAGCACCATCTTGTTCTTCTGGCCTCATGTTGATGTAGCCTCCCAGTCATATGGGTCCTTTTGTCTCCTGGGCTCATTTTTCCTTGTGTCTTTGATGTTCTTTGTTGTCATCTGTTCCAGATGGGTTGGAACCATTTGGTGTTCCTCAGATTCAGCTTGCTAGGTTTTAAGACCCCAGAAGTCACTCACCAATATGTGGTGCAGGAGACTGTCTTAGCTAAGGACTAGTCCTGCCAATTGACCTCAACATCCTCTGAAAACATGGTCCCCAGACCCCCAACCCTGCACTCTATCCTTTGAAATATTGGCTTGAGTTGAGAAAACTTTTCAGTTTATCACGTAGTCTAATTATGCTGATCTGCTCTCTGCTGTATGTTGTCACTCTCTTCTCCTAACCAAACTGTAATCGACTAATCTATGAACATCCTTCTCCCTCCCTTCCCCACCCTTGTAGCCATCAGTCTTTTTATCTGCACAAAAGTCCACTTTTGAGTCCTCACAGCAGAGGTCTCATACAGTATTTGACCTTTTCCTGATGATGGATTTCACTCAGCATGTTTTCTAGTTGAAAATAGGTTATGAGATGCTTCCTAAAATCATCATTGTTCTTTGTCATTGCATAGTGTTCCACTGAGTGTATGTACCATAGTTTGTTTATCCATCCATCTATTGATAGATGTCTAGGTTGATTCCATCTTTTTTGCTATTGTGGTAGTTGTTGATTTTACTGTTAGGTGCCGTAAAGTCAGTTCCAACACATAGTGACCCTATGAACAACAGAATGAAACACTGCCAGGTTTTGTGCTGTGTCCACGATTGCTTTTATGCTTAAGCTCATTGTTGTGACCACTGTGTCAATCCATGTTGTTGAGAGTCTTCCTCTTTTTCACTGACCCTCCACTCTACCAAGCATGAAGTCCTTTTCCAGAAACTGATCCTTCCTGACAACATGTCCAGTCTTGCCATCTTTGCTTCCAAGGAGTACTCTGATTGTACTTCTTCCAGAACAGATCTGTTTATTCTTTTGGCGGTCCATGTTACTCTCAACATTCTTCTCTAACACCAAAATTCAAAGGCATCAATTCTTCTTCTGTCTTCTTTGTTTATTGTCCAGCTTTTGCATGCATATGATGCAACTGAAAATATCATGGCTTGGGTCAGGTGCACTTTAGTCTTCAAAGTGACATCTTTACTTTTGAATACTTTCAAGAGATCCTTTGCAGCAGATTTTCCCCAAGGCAATACATTATTTGTTTTCTTGATTGCTGCTTCCATGGATATTGATTGTGGACCCAAGTGAAATGAAATCCTTGACAACCTTAATCTTTTCTCCGTTTATGTCAGTGTTGCTTACTGGTCCAGTCGTGAGGATTTTTGTTTCCCTGATGTTGAGATGCAGTCCATACTGAAGGCTGTGGTCCTTGATCTTCATCAGTAATTGTCTTAAATATTCTTCATTTTTGGCAGATAAGGTAGAGTCATATGTGTAACACAGATTGTTAATGAGTCATCCTCCAATCCTGATGCTTTGTTCTTTGTATAATCCAGCTTCTCGGATTTTTTGCTCAGCATACAGGTTAAAAAGGTATGGTGAAAGGATACAATCCTGACGAACACCTTTCCTGACTTTAAAACATGCGATGTTGCTTTGTTCTGTTCTCATGACTGCCTCTTGATGCATATACACATTCCTTAAGAGCACAGTTGCTATTGTGGACAGTGCTGCAATAAACACGCGTGTGCATGTATCTGTTCATGTGACTATTTTTATTTCTGCAGGATATGTTCCTAGCAGTAGGATTACTGGGTCAGATGGTATTTCTAAGCCTAGTTTTTTAAGGAAGCATCAAATTGCTTTCCAAAGAGGTTGTACCATTTTTCGTTCCTACCAGTGGTGTAGGCGAGTCCCAAACTGTCCACAGCCTCTTCGACATTTGTTCTTTTATGTTTTGGGATTATTGCCAACCTTGCTGGGGTGAGATGGTGTCTCGTTGTAGTTTTGATTTGGATTTCTGAATAGTTAATGATCATGAGCACTTCCTCATGGTTTTTTTGGCTGCCTGGTTGTCTTCTTTGGTAAAGTGACTGTCCATCTTCTTTGCTGGTTGCTTACTTGGGTTATTTTACCTTTTTCTTGTTGATATTTTGCAGAACCTTGTAAACTGTAGAAATCAGATGTCAATCTGACTTTTAGTTGCCAAATATTTTTTCCCCCTTCTGTAGGCAGTCTTCTCAGTCTCTTGAAAAAGTCTTTGTTTGGAAAGAAGTATTTGATTTTTAGTATTCCCCACTTATATTTTTTCTTCTGTTGTTTGCACATTGTTGGTCAGATTGTGCAGTCACAGCTGTATATTAGAAATTGCATTGTTGTCCGTATTTTTTCTTGCATGGTCTTTATTGTTTTAGGTTTAATGTTTAGATCTTTGATCCATTTTGAGTTAGTTTTTGTGTAAGATGTGGGATATGAGTCATGTTTCTGTTTATTGCAGATGGATATCCAATTTTGTTGACACAATTTATTAAAGAGACTGTTTTTACCCCAGTTTATAACCTTTGGGCCCTTTTCAAATATCAGCTATTCATAAAAGGATGGTGATATTTCTGGGGTCTATATGTTGTTGCATTGGTCTGTATGTCTCTTTGTGTACCAGTAGCAAGTTGTTTTGACTACTGTGGCAGTGTAGTAGTTTGTAAGATTGAGTAGTGCGACGCATCCCACTGTTTTCCTCTTCTTCAGTAGTGATTTACTTATCCAGGATTTGCTCCTTTACCAAGGAAAGTTGGTGATTTGTTTCTCTATCTCATTAAAAAAATGTCACTGGAATTTGTATTGGGATTGCATCATATATGTAGATCACTTTGGGTAAAATACACATTTTCACAATGTGAAGTCTTTCTATCGGTGAGCAAGGAGGATTTCTCCACTTATGTAAGTCTCTTAGTTTGTTGAAGGAGGGTCTTGCAATGTCCTTTGTATAGGTCTCTTACTTCTCTGATTAGATTTATTTCTAGGTATTTTATCTTCTTTGAAGCTATAATAAATGGCATTGATTTGGTGATTTTCTCTTTGATGATCTCTGTTGGTATAAAGGAATCCTACTGATTTACTTATGTTTATCTTATATCCAGATACTTTGCTGAACTCTTCTATTAGTTCCAGTAGTTTATTTATGGATTCTTTAGGGTTCTCTGTGTATACAATCATATCATCTGCAAATAGGGATATTTTTATTTCTTTACTGACACAGATGCCCTTTATTTCTTTGTTTTGTCTGACTGCTCTGTCTAGAAGTTCTAGAACAGTGTTGAATAGAAGTGGTGAGAGTGGGCATCCTTGTCTAGTTCCTGTTCTAAAGGGGAATTCTTTCAGTCTTTCTCCATTCAGGGTGATGTAGGCCATTGGCTTTGTGTAGATACCCCTTAATACATTGAGAAATTTCCCTTTTGTGCCTGTTTTTCTGAGAGTTTTTAGCATGAATTGGTGTTGGACTTTGTCAGATGCCTTTTCTGCATCGATTGACAAAATCAGGTGATTCTTACCCTTTGAATCATGGTTGATCATGTCAATTGTTTTGCTGATGTTTAACCAGCCTTGAATCTCTGGTATGAATCCAGCTTGGTCATGATGCATTGTTTTTTTTTTTTATGTGTTGTTGAATTCTATTGTCTTGGATTTTGTTGAAGATTTTTGTAACTAGCCTCATGAATAATACCTGTCTGTAATTTTCTTTTTTGTGGGATCATTCGCTGGCTTTGGTATCAGGGAAGTGCTGTCTTCATAGAATGAATTTGGGAGTGTTTCATCCATTTTTATGTTGCAAAATAGTCTCAGTAGTATTGGAATTAACTCCTCTCTAAAAGTTTGGGAGAATTCTCCAGTGAAGCCATGTGGCCCAGGAATTCTTTGGGTTGGTAATTTTTTTTTTTTTTACTGGTTTTTCAGTCTCTCCTTTTGGGATGTGTGCGTTAAGTTGTTCTGTTTCTTCTTGTGATAATTTTGGTAGGTGATGTGAATCCAGAAATCTGTCCATTTCCTTTGGGTTTTCGAATCTGTTAGAGTAGGATTTTTTGTAATATTCTGTTATGATACTTTTAATTTTGGCTGGGTCTGTTTTGAAATCTCCAGTCTCATTTCTTGTTCGGATTGTGTGTATCCTCTCCTGCTTTTCTTTTGTGATGTTAGTCAATGGTTTACCAATTTTGTTGATCTTGTCAAAGAACCAGCTTTTGGTTTTGTTAATTCTTTCAATTGTTTCTCTATTCTCTAATTCATTTAGTTCTGCTCTAATTTTTATTATCTGTTTTCTTCTGGTGCCCAAGGGGCTGTTGTTCTCTTTCTGTTTGTTCAAGTTGTAAGGTTAGGCCTTTGGTTTGGGCCCTTTCTTCATTCCAGATACATGCATTTATAGAGAAAAATTGACATCTGAGCACTGCTTTTTCTGTATCCCATAGGTTCTGGTAGTATTCCATGAATTTCTTTATTATGTCTTTGATTTCATCTATAACCCATGAATGTTTGAGGAGTTTGAATTTCTACCCATGTTTTTTCTGCTATTGATTTCAACTTTTACAGCTTTATGGTCTGAGGAGATGCTTTGCAATAATTCAGTGGTTTGGATTTTGTTGAGACGTACTTCATAGGCTAATACATGTTTTGTTATGGAGAATGTTCTATGTACATTGGAAAAGATGGTGTACTTATCTGTTGTTCAGTAAAAAGTCCTGTATATGTTGATGAGGTCTAGTTGTTTTGATTGTTTCAAAAGACTTTCTATATCATTATTGACGTTTTTTTCTGGTTGATCTGTCCATTACTGAAAGTGGAGTGTTGAAGGCTCCTACTATTATTGTGGAGTGATCTATGTCATTTTTCAATGTTGTCAGCATTTGTTTCATGTATTTAGATGCTCTGGTATTGGGTGCACAAATATTTAACATGGTTGTATCCTGCTTATGTGTTGAACCTTTAAGCAACAAACAGTGACCATCCTTGTCCACAATAGTGGATTTTACTTTAAAATCAATTTTATCTGAGATTAGTATTGCCACACCTGCTCTTCTTTGTACGTTCTTAGCTTGGTATATATTTTTCCATCCTTTGAGTTTTCAGTTCATATCTTTAAGTCTAAGGTGTGTGTCCTGTAAGCAACATATAGACGGGTAGTGGTTTTTGATTAAGTTGTCACTCTCTGCTTCTTTATTGAAGTATTGAATCCATTTACTTTGAAAATAGTTATTGATATATAGGTGCCCAATGCTGTCATTTTCATGTCTGTATTTTTGTGTCATTGATGTTTTCTTTGTTCAACTTAGTGTTCTGTTCTGGATTGTTTTTCTTTATGGCTTTTCTTTTCATCCTTTTTATTGTACAGCTTTTGTGTCTATTGAGAGTTCTGTATTGTGTTTTTTGTTTTGACATGTAGTGTTGTTAGTTTGCATTAAAGCTAACTTTTTGTTCCCCTTAACATTTTAAGTATAAACTATTGTTTGATCTCTGTGTATCTCCTTAACTTCCTCTCCATCTGAAAGAGCTATAACTACTGTGATATATCCCTCTTTATAGTGTGATGATGCCATAGTTTATATATTAAGATCTCTGTTTCCATATTTTTAATATTTTAATTTAGATTGAGCTTTGTAACTTCCCTAACTGAGTAGGACCCTGGATGCTGTTGCATTGCATCCTTGAGTATTCATCTGTTGTTATTGATTTTCTAAATATAGAGCTTCTTTCAGTATTTCTTATCATCTTGGTTTGGTTTTTGCAAAGTCTCTAAGATTCTGTTTATTTGAAAATGTCCCAGTTTCATCATCATATTTGAGAGACAATTTTAGACAACATATAATTCTTAGTTGTAACTTTTTCTCCTTCAAGGCTTTGTATGTGTCATCCTTCTTGCCAACATGATTTCTTCCAAGAAGTCAGAGGACAACCTACAAGGCTTCACTTTGTATGTTAGTTTTGCTTTACACCTAGTTGCCTTTAAGAGCCTTTCTTTATGTTTCATTTTACTAAACTTGATTATAATATGTCTTTGGTCTTTCTTTTGGAGCCTACCTTTGTGGAGCTTGATAAGCATCTTGAATATCTGCTTTGTCTCATGATATCAGGAAACTTTTCTGACTGCAACTCTTCAACAGTTCTCTCTGCTATCCATCCCTGTTCAGGAATTCCAATTGTTCATACATTATTCCTCTTGATAGAGTCATACAAGCTTCATTTTTCTTTCATCTGATTTCTCCTCTTATAGGCTGGTGTCAGTTGGTTTATCTTCAGTCTCAATAATTCTGTATTCCATGTCTTTAATCCTCATCCGTTGGCTTTACATTGAATTGTCTAGCTCTGTTACTTTATTATTGATTTGCTGAATTTCAGATTGTTGATGTTTTAGCAGTTCATACAGCTTGCTTAATTTTTCATTCTGTTCAGGTACACTTTCTTTAATCTCTAGAAGAGGACTATACATAATTCTTTTGCATTCTACCTCTGATCGTTTCAGAGTGGTTCTTTTCATCTGACAAGTTTTTTGATTCTTTGTTTCAGGAGTATTTTGGAGCCATGGTTGTCTGCCTGCTTCTTTAAATGGTTAAATATTGATCATTGTCTTTATGCCATCAAAAAGCTGTTCAGCTTCTCTGTATTACACCAATGAGAGCTGTGGCATAGCTCTAAGAAGGGGCAGAAAAAGTTCCAACTAAGAATTATATGTTCTCCAAAATTGTCTCTCAAATATGGTGGTGAAATTAGGACATTTTCAGATAAACAGAATCTAAGATGAGCACTGCTAGACTTGGTTGCCAGTCTGCTGTGTTCTTAAAATGCAGCTGACTTACGTACAGCTTCTCTGGCAATAGAGACACTATCAAGCCCTGTGATGCTGTTTGGCTTGGGAGACAGCCCCAGTTGGGTTCTCAGGGGGAGCAGGCCCCACCTGTTGGCTGATAAAGATGGTGACCTACTTGTGCTGACTCTTCAGTCATGCCAGTTGACACTATGGCATAGCTCAGGGAAAGGAGGAGAGAAGGATGCAACCACACTTGACCACCAGTCACCTCTGTATTCTCTACATATACTTATCTTAAAAACTGCTTTCCTGCTGAGAGAGGCATTGTCCAGCAGCAGCTTACAGCAGGTGGGCCCTCGGGGTTCACAAGCCTCACCTCCTGGCTGACAAGGATGGTGCCCTACTTATGGAGTCTCTTGAGGGCCATCAGCAGATGCTATGATGTGGCTCAAAGAAAGGAGGGATTAGGGCACCATCTCACTCAGTTGCCAGCCACCACTATTTTCCCTATGTATGACTGTCTTAAAAACAGCTTTTCTCCTTGAAGAAGCACTGTCCAGACAGACAGTGTTGATCAGCATGGAAGCTAGACACAGCTGAGCCCTCAGGTATGGCTGACTCTGGCTCTCATCTGACCAAGGCAATATTTTACCTGAGCCACCACTCCTGCACTGAGTCAGCAGTGTGTATGGCACAGCTCAAGGAGAATAAGGAGAGGAATACTGGTGCCCTCTGTCACCAGCTAATGCTGGTTTCTCTAGATGTGACTGTCCCGAGCACAACCTGTCTGCTACAGAAGATGCTGTTTACTTAGGCTCTGCAGTCTACCATAGTGGGAAGCCCCTGCCAGACTCTCAGGCTCAGCAGTGCCAGTCCCAGTCACCTGGTTAACAAAGAAGGCATCCGTGCCTGTAAGCCTCTTTGCTGCTGCACCAGCAGAAGTGGGCTAACTGCACTGTTGTTTCACCTCTGATAAAGTAGTTTTCCCCTTTCTGTTGCCCAGTCTGATCACACAACACTATGCCTGACCTTGGGGCTCCCAGAAGGTCCACACTGCTCCATTCGATTGTTTTTCTTGTCCTTAGTGTTCAGAGACAATCGAGGAGACATGTGACTAGTCTACCATGTTGGTGTCACCTTTCACTTTGTTTTATTTTTGTCATTTCCTTATCTTGGTTGATATCTGTTGCTCAGTCTTGCATTCTAGAGTCAGGTTGTTATCCAAGATTGTTAATTTTCTAACTGGAGGATTCCCTTTACTATTTCTTGCAATTTGGGCTTGATTCTTGCAAAGTCCGTAAACTTCTACATATCTGGAAATGTCCTAATTTCACCATCATAATTGAGAGAGAGTTTTGCCTGATATACATTTCTTGGCTGGCAATTTTGTTATCCTACTAGGTTTTATATATGCTGTCCCATTTCCTTCTTGCCTGCATGATTCCTCCCAAGTAGTCTGAGCTTAGACTTATTGACTCCCCTTCATAAATGACTTTTCATTTATGCCCATCACTCTTAAAATCTCTTTTTATCTTTTGTTTTGGCAAGTTTGATTAAAATACATTTTGGTGGATTTCTTTTGAAAGCTACTTTGTGTGGATTTTGACGAGCTTCTTGAATAAATATCTTTTCATCAGGGAAGTTTTCTGCCAATAAATCTTCAATAATTTTCTTCCCCATTCTGGTACTCCAGTTGCTTGTAGCTTGTTCCTCTTGATGGAGTTTCACATAATTGTTAGTGTGTCTTTATTTTATTAAATTCTGCTATCCTGCTTTTCCTCAAATCAGTTGGTGTCAAGTGCTTTATCTTTAGTCTCACTAATTCTGACTTTCATTGCCTCAATTCTACTTCTTGACTTTCTGTTGAACTAATTCTGAAATTTTATTGTCCATATTCTGAATTTCTATTTGCTATCTCCCTATGGATTCTTTTTGACTTCTTATATTGCTATTTTGTAGTACCTTATAGATTATGGAGATCAGGTATCGGTCTGGCTTATAGTTGCCAAATATTTTTTCCCGTTCTGTAGGTGGCCTTTTAATTCTATTAACAAACTCTTTGGATGAGCAAAAGTGTTTGATTCTTCGTAGTTCTCATTTACTTATTATCTCTTCTGTTGTTTGTGGTTTGTTTGACAGATTCTGAAGTCTGTCTACATTGTGGTATTAAAACTTCCATTGTTGTTCCTACTGTTTCTTGGATGAGCTTTATCATTTTAGATTTGATATTTGGGTCTTTTATCCAGTTTGAATTGGTTTTCCTATAAGATGTAAGATTCGGGTCTTGTTTCAGTTTATTGTAGATGGATATTCAGTTTTGCCAGCACCATTTGTTGAAGAGATTGTTTTTACCCCAGCTTAATGTCGTAAGGCCTTTGTCGAATTTTAACTGTTGATAGGCAGATAGTGTCATCTCTGGAATCTCAGTTCTGTCCCATTCATCAATCTGTTTGTTTTTGTACCAGTTCCAGGCTGTTTTGACTACTGTGGCAGTGTGATAGGTTCTAAAGTTGGGTAGTGAGAGGCCTCCCAGTGTGTTCTTCTTCTTCAGTAGTGCTTTACTTATCTGGGGCTTCTTCCCTTTCCAAACAAAGTTGGTGGTTTGTTTCTCCATCTCATTAAAAAATGTCACTGGAATTTGCATTGGGATTGCATTATATAAGTAAATTGATTTGGGTAAAACAGATATTTTCACAGTGTTAAGTCTTCCTATCTATGAGCAGGGTAAGTTTCTCCATTTATGTAAGTCTCTCTTAGTTTCTTGGACTAAGGGGTTGTTCTCTTTGTAACAGTCTCTTATTACTCTGGTTAGATTTATTTCTAGGTACTTTACATTCTTAGGGGCTATAGTATTGATTTGGTGATTTATTCATTAACAATCTCATGGGTATAAAGAATCCTACTGATTTACTTATGTTTATCTTGTATCCTGAGACTTTGCTGAACTCTTCTATCAGATTGAATAGTTTACTTACGGATTCTTTGGGATTCACTGCATGTGCAATCATATCATCTGCAAATAGGGAGATTTTTACTTCTTTGCTGATACAGATGGCCTTTATTCCTTTGTCTTATCTAATTGCTCTGGCTGGAACTTCTAGTACAGTGTTGAATAGAAAAGGTGAAAGTGGGCATCCTTATCTAGTTCCTGTTCTCAAGGGAAACTCCTTCAGTCTCTCTCAATTCAGGATGACATAGGCAGTTGGCTTTGTATAAATGGCCCTTATTACGTTGAGGAATTGGCCATCTATTCCTATTTTGCTGAGTGTTTTTAGCATGAATGGGTGTTGGACTTTATCAAATGCCTTTCTGCATCAGTAGACAAGATCTGGTGATTCTTGTCTTTTGTGTTATTTATATGGTTGATCACATTAGTTGTTTTTCTGAAGTTGAACCAGCCTTGCATCCCTGGTATGAATCCAACTTGGTCATGATGGATTATTTTTTCTGATACATTGTTCTGTTGGCAAGAATTTTGTTGAAGATTTTTGCATCCAGATTCATGAGTGGTATTGGTCGGTAGTTCTCCCTTTTAGTTGGGTCTTTCCCTGGCTTTGGTACCAAGGTTATGCTGGCTTCATAGAATGAGTCTGGGAGTATTCCATACCTTTGTATGTTGTGAAATAGTCTCAGTAGTATTGAAGATAACTCTTTTCTAAAAGCTTGGTAGAATTCTGTGGTGAAGCCACCTGGGCCCAGACTTTTTTTGGTTGCTGGTTTTTTGACTACTTTTTCAATCTCATCCTTTGTGATGGGTTTATTAAGTTGTTCTGCTTCACCTTGTGATAATTTGGTTAGGTTATATGAATCAAGGAATTTGTCTACTTCCTCTAGGTTTTCAAATTTGTTGAAGTACAGACTTCCATAGTATTCTGTTAGGATATTTTTTATTTCTGTTGGATCTGTTGTGACAACTCCCCTCTCATTTCTTATTTGGGTTGTTTCCTTTCCTGTTTTTCTTTAGTAAGTTTAGCCAATGGCTTGTCAATTTTGCTGATCTTTTCAAAAAAACAGCTTTTGGTCTTTTCGATGTTTTCAGTTGTTCTTCTGTTGTCTAAATTGTTCAGTTCTGCTATACTCTCTATGATCTGTTTTCTTCTGGTGCCCGAGGGGTTCCTCTGTTGTTCTCTCTACTTGTTCAAGCTGTAGAGTCAGTTCTTTGATTTGGTTTCTTTCTTCCTTCCAGATGTGTGCATTTATGGAGATAAATTGACCTCTGAGCACTACTTTGGCTGTATCCCATAGGTTCTGGTAGGAAATGTTTTCATTCTCATTGGAATCCATGAATTTCTTTATTTCATCCTTGATTTCTTCTATAACCCGTGGTTTTTTTGAGCAAGGTGTTGTTCAGTTTCCATGAGTTCCACTTTCTATCTATGTTTCTTCTGCTATTTTGACTTCTGTGGCTTTATGATCTGAGAAGACACTTTGCATTAATTCAATGGTATGGATTTTGTTGAGAATTGCTTTATGTTCTAACACATAGTCTATTCTGGAGAATGCTCCATGGGCACTGGAGAAGAAGGTGTAGTTGTCTGCTGATGGATAGAAAGTTCTGTATATGTTGATGAGGTCTAGATGGTTCATTGTGGCAATAAGGTCTTCTGTATCCTTACTGAGCTTTTTTCTAGACGATTGGTCCAATATTGAGAGTTGAGTGTTGAAGTTTCCTACTATTATTGTGGAGTAATCTATCTCCTTTTTGAATGTGGTCAGTGTTTCTTTGACATATTTATGTGCTCTAATATTAGGTACATAAATATTTAATATTGTTAAGTCGTGCTTGTGTATTGAACCTTTCAGTAATAGTGTCCATCCTTGTCCATGATGGTGGATTTTACGTTAAAATCGATTTTTTCTGAGATTATAATTGCCACACCTGCACTTTTTTGTTCATTGTTAGCTTGATATATGTTCTTCCATCCTTTGATTTTCAGTTTGTTCATATCCTTAGGTCTAAGGTGAGTTTCTTGTAGGCAACATATAGATGGGTCATGTCATTTGATCCAAGATGTCACTCAATGTCTCTTTACTGGAGCATTCAGTCCATTCACATTGAATGTAATTATTGATAGGTATGTGTTCAGTGATGCCATTGTGATATGTTTATTTTTGTGCTGATGCTTTCTCTGTTGTTCTTATTAATCTGTTCTGTGACCTTATTCTTTGTGAGTTAATTCTTCATCTTTTTCAGGGTTGGTTTTGGGATTGTTGAGACTCCTGTATCACTTTTCTTCATATGATATGTTCCTTCTTTATTATGCTTTATGGCTGCCCCTATGATCCCATTTAATAGGCTATATATAACCCCAATTTTGATTGCTACCAGTCTTGCCAACTTCCTCTCCATCTGGAAGGACTACAATGACTGTAGTACACCCCTCTTTTTAATATAACATCATAGTTTACATGGTGTGATCACTAGATCATTTCTTTCACTATTATAGCTTTGATTGAGTTTGGAGCCTTCCCTAAATGAATAGGATTCTGGATACTGTGTCCTTCTAAAATACGTAGTTAGCAGTTTTGTTCTTCCAAATCAAGAGATTCTTTCAGTATTTCTTGTAGTATGGTTTGGTGTTTACAAAGTCTCTGAGTTTCTGTGTATCTGTGAATGTCTTCATTTCATTTTCATATTTAAAAGATAGTTTTTCAGGATATATAATTCTTGGTTGGAAGTTCTTCTCCTTCAAGGCTTTGAATGTGCCATGACACCATCTCCATGCCAGTATAGTTTCTGCAAGGAAATCTGACGAAAGCCTTCAGGGTTTCCCTCTGAATGTTAGCTTTGCTTCGAGTCTTGCTGCCTTTAAGAATTTCTGCTTATGTTTCATTTTGTTGAGCTTGATTATAGTACATCTTGGAGTGTTTCTATTGGGATCCATATTGAATCGTGTTTGATATGTATCTTGGACATCTATATTCTCTTTCCTAATTCCTGGGAAGTTTTCTGTCAGCAGCTCAGCCACAATACTCTGTGTTCTCAGGTGTCTTGCCCTGTTCAGGAACTCCAATTAATCATAGATTGTTCTTCTTAATAGAGTCCCACATGCTTCTTAATGCTTCTTCATTCTTCTGGTTTCTTTTTTCTGATTTCTCCTCATAGATGCTGGAGTCAGTGGCTCTGTCTTCCAAATCATAAATTCTTTTTTCCATTTGTTCCATTCGGTTTTCTTGGCTTTGAATTGAAGTTTCTATGTCTTTGATTTTGTTCTTGATCCGTTGGATTTCAGAATACTGATATTCCATCAGATCGAACAGTTTGCTTAATTTTTTTTTGCCCTGCTGCATTTTGTATAAGGTCTAGGAAAGCTCTATATGTAATCCCCTTTGTATTCACCTTCTGATAGTTTCAGAAAAGCTTCTTCGTCTGGGAAGTTCTGAGGTGGTTTCTTTTGGGGGCCTTCTGATGCCATTGCTGACTTCCAGGATACTGTCCTCCCCAACATCTGCTGCTCTTGGAGCATCATGTGGGTCAACAGAGGCTGAAAGAGACACTATGAAGATGTACCCCAGTTGTTTCTCTACGCCGTCTTAAGATGAGAAGTAGAAAGTATTTGGCATCTTCCAAAGTCAGTCAGGTTTTCAGGTGTCTACGTCCCTCTTCCCAGCTGGCAAAGTAAGCACCTCTATATTGTACACCCGATGTTATAAACCAGCTCAAAATACAGAAAGGCTACTGGCCTGCTGGCCTCTGTTGTTAGGCCCTAGCTGTAGGCGATATTGTGTAGAACTCTGCTTTTCTAACAGAAAAGCAGTCTCTTCTGAGTAGGAACTGCCTCTCCACCCAGGAATTAGGTCCAGCTGAGGCTTCTGTATTGATGAGCCCACCACCCAGCAAAACAAGATTGCATCCCATGTAAGCTTGCCAGTCAGCCAAGAGTGCCAAAATTCCCAGAGTCCACAGTCTCCACTACTGGGCCCCGGCCCCAGGCGACATCATGCAAAACACTGCCTCCCTGCTAGAAAAGTGCTCTCCCCCTCATCAGGAGCCACCTCTCAGCCTAAGAACTGAGTCCATCTGGGGCCTCTGCCTGGGCTTCTCTGTTTCCCAATAG
Source organism: Heterohyrax brucei (assembly GCA_028571685.1). Taxonomy (NCBI): domain Eukaryota; kingdom Metazoa; phylum Chordata; class Mammalia; order Hyracoidea; family Procaviidae; genus Heterohyrax; species Heterohyrax brucei. Next base: position 36,136,605 of record CM053149.1, read on the forward strand.
GCCAGGGGAGCCAAGGTGTATAGAGTCCAAAGCCAGGCTCTCAGAACCTGGCAATTATGCTTGCTGGTCCCACCAGCAGTGTGTCTGAGACCAACAGCTAGTCAAGTCCCAGTTCTGCTCACTGGCCAAGACAGAGGAAAAAAAAATGAAATAGTGAGTTACCTTCAGTCTGTGCAAGCCTGTGCTCAAGAGTGGGGTAAGAGAAAAAGAGGAAGTTTTGTGTTCAGTGGTATGAAGTCCAAATTAACAGCCCTATGCCGCATCCCAGGGCTCACTAGGTGTCCATAAGGCTCTGTTTAACTGCCATATCAGGTCTTGGTTTCCAGAGGGATTTAGGGAGATGTGAGTTTAGCCTACCATCTTGACTCCACCCCCTAAATATTATTTCTAAAACAACGATCATCGAAGAAAAAATAAGATCAACACTGAGCACCCTAATATATGCCATGAACATGTATTACAAAATATTACCTACAAAATATTACCAATGAAGTACAAACACCAAAAGAGAAAATAGATAGATGGGAACTCCTAAAAATGAAATTCTTATGCTCATCTAAAGGCTTCACCAAAAGAGTAGAAAGACAACCTACTTAGAAAGCTAGAAATAGAAATACCACAAGATCCACCAATCCAGTGCTTAGAATATATCCTACAGAAGTAAGTGCTGTCACATAAACAGATACATGCACTCGAATGTTTACTGCAGCCCTGTCAACAACAGCAAAAATACAGAGTCAACCTAGGGGCCTATCAACAGATGAATAGATAAACTATGGTATGTATACACAATAGAACACTATACAGTGATAAAGAACAGTGATGATTTTAGTAAGCATCTCATAACCTGGAATCAACTGGAAGACACTATGCTGAGTGCAATCAGTTAGTTGCAAAAGAATAAAATATTGTATGAGACCACTATAATAAGGACTTATAAAAGGGTTTATGCACTAAAGAAAATAGCCTTTGATGGCTATCAGGGTGGGGAAGGAGAGGGATGTTCATAGATTAGATTGTCAGTGGGAATTTGATTAGGTGAAGGGAGTGAAAGCATCCTGTAGAAGCCAGGTCAGCATAACTAGACTACAACATAAGCTAAAAGGTTTTCTAAATGCAACCCAACACTTTCAAGGACAGAGTAGCAGGGACAGAGGTCTGAGGACCATGTTCTCAGGGGATATTGAGGTCAATTGATGTAACTAGTCTTTTTATAAGAGAATCTTCTGCACCCTGTATTGGTGAATGGCATCTGGGGTCTTAAAAGACAGCAAGCTGCCATCTTAGGAACATCAGTTGGTCACATCCTGCCTGGAACAGATGACAACAAAGAACATCAAAGATATAAGGAAAAACCAGCCCAGGAAACAGAAGGACCCATATGATTGGGAGACTATATCAGCACAAGACCAGAAGAACCAGATGGTACCTGACCACCACCAAAGACAGCCCTGACTTGGGAAAACAATGTAGAGTCCCTGATGTAGCATGAGAAAAAGAGGTGTGCACATCCAGAACTCTATTAAAAGACCTGAACTGATGGCCTGACTGCCTGGAGGGTCTTATGAGAACATGGACCTTAGACTTGCTGCTAGCCCAGACCTGAAACCAGTACTGAAGTCAATAGTTCAGACAAAGAATGGACTGGACATGGGGACACAGACAGAGTGATGCATACGGAGTGTGTACTTTAGAGTTATGTGTGTATGTATGTATGTGTGTGTATGTACATATATACACATATATATACAGTGTATGTGTATATATGTACATATAAACACATATACACACACACATACATACATACACACTCTGTTTATATAATTAGCCAGATTGTGTCACTGTAGGAAAGGACTAGCATCTGGCACGAATCTTTTCATTCTATGAGCTCCAGACCAAGTCAACTGCCTCTGGTCTCCTTAGACAATACAAAATCCTACTGTAGACTATGGGGATTACAAGTCATACACTCTGACCTGTAAAGTCTCTCTCAAGTGTTTGAAGTAAGGAAGAAATATGGGAGAGAGGAAAGCATAACATGTTAACAACTCTTTTTAATTGTCCTCTTCAGCTTCATGGCTGGTGTTCCTTTGAAATGTAAAGATCCACTAATTTGCTCATTACACTCTAAAATCTTGTTGTGCATTAGTCATTTTTTTGCCATTTGGATTTGTGTGCCTGTATGTGTATTATATGTTTATTTTTACCTTTAGTCCATTTTTGTATAGAGTTCTTCTTTTTCCCGCCCCCCTCCCTTTCTGGTTAATAGCAGTTCTCTGTTCTATGTGGTTGCTTACAGTCAGAAGCAGCAGGTTTTTTTCTCATAGTAAAAATATTATCTGTTTCTTATAGAAAATATACTATCACATGAGGCAAACAATATAAATGTATTGCTTTTACTATTTCTGATTATTGGCTTTGCATTTAAAATTTAAGATAGATGCCATTTACATCAGAATTTAAAGAAATATAAACTGACTTTTCTCATTATCGATTTATTCAATTAACTCTGAACTTTCCTGTTTTCTTTTTAAAAATATCTATTTTCTCTCACATATGTATTGTTGTTGTATGTGTTAAGTCTATTATAGACTCATAATGACTCTATAAAGTCAATTTTGACTCATAGCAACTCTACAGGACAGAGTAGAACTGCTCCACAGAGTTTCCAAAGCCATAACCTTTATGGAAGCAGCCTGCAACAGCTTTCTCACACAGGGCTGCTGGCTATTCCAAGTTGTTGTTGTTGTTGTTGTTGTTAGGTGCCACTGAGTCTATTCCAACTCATAGTGACCCTCTGAATGAAAAAACAAAACTGCCCGGTCTTGCGCCATGTACACAATTGTTTTTATGCTTAAGCCCTTTGTTGCGGCTACTGTGTCAATCAGTCTCGTCAAGGGTCTTCCACTTTTTTGTTGACTCTCCACTCTACCAAGCATGATATCCTCCAGGGACTGATCTTTCCTGACAACATGTCCAAAGTATGTAAGATGCAGACTATCCCATATAGGATAGGAGCCCCACTTTTGTTAGCAGCCAACTGCTTAACCACCAGGCTACCAGGGCTCCTTACATATATGTTAACATGTTTCTGACAAGTTGATCCTGATGCACACGGCAACCCTGTTGGACAAAATAGAACTTCCCCACAGAGTGTTCAAGGAGCAGCTGGTGGACTGAAACATGCAGTCATTTGGTTAGCAGCTGAATTCTTAAACAATGGGCTCCTACATTTATATTAAACCATACCCATTGCCATCAAGTCAATTCTGACTCATAGCAACCCTACAGAACAGAGCAGAAGTACCCCATGGGGTTTCCAAGCAGCAGCTCATAGATTTAAATTGCTGAATTTATGGTTAGCAGGCTGATCTCTTAACCACAGTTCTGCTAGGACTCTGCATGTATATTATAGATACATAAATTAGCTATCAAAAAATTGTCCAAAGATGCTTTAGATTGATGACTTTCTTTCATGTCAGCGTTAATTGCCATGTGCTGGCTTCTAATTGCTGTTATAAAGCAGCCTTATCTTTAGCCCTGTTAAACTAATCTGGGGGATTTACATTCCCTATACCTTCTTTGCCTATGAGGGAATTGTTTTCCCCACAAGAAGCTTTGCTATGCTCCAAGTGGTTCCTCTCAATCAGAAGAGATTTTTGCATGTGGGACATATGCATGCAAGCACAGCAGAAGGAAATATATTTCATTTTTCCAAATCAGAGACTACTTTTATTTTAACTACTTGTCTCTTTCAGAGCTAGAAAACTTCCCTTTAATTGTTCGTATCTAGTCCATCTGAAACAGAAAGAAGAAATTCATTTTTTTTCTATTTCAGATATACAATAGCTCTTTTGTGCTCACTTCCGAAAGACTTTTTAAAAAATTATGTGTATTTTCCTTTTAAAAAGCACATTTGCACATATTAATTATTGCCACATTTTTTTTTGTCCTATTTGTCAAATCTACACGTCAACCATGTAAGTTTTTTTTCTCTGTGTCTTCTTCAAGACCTCCAGTAATCTTCCTTCTCCTTACCTAAGGCTCTTAACATTTACCTAGTTGCATATATGACATGAGTCAGAGCGTGCACAACAGCAACTAGCAACACAGAAGTCCTTTTATTAGCTGAGATCGGAAACAGTTAGTTAATTGCCAAAGTTAGTTAAAGCAAGAAATTACAAAATGTACATGCATATGTTAAATGTTTTGTGTAACTCAAAACATAGGCACATGCATTCTTTTATCAATTTTTTTAAATGTAGGACTGTGTGCAGCCTTTTCTCTGAGTGTGTGTCACTGATTAGAGGTCTGGGTAGTCTTCCTTTCATGCATCACTCCCGTAATGCATTATGTGCTATGTCCAGTTTCAGGTTCATTAAAAGAGACAGGAACCTTGAAACAGGAACCTTGATGCCCAGTTTTCTAGAATGTTATCTTTTCGATCCAGTTTCAGTTGATATGGAATTCATTCCAACTCATGGCAACCCTGTGTGTGTCAGAATAGATATTTACTTCATAGGGTTTTCAGTGGCTGAATTTTTGGAAGTGGATCACCAGGTCTTTCTTCTGGGTTGCCTCTGAGTGGCTTTGAATCTTCAGCCTTTTGGTTAGCAGCCAGTTGGTTGTTTGTACTATTCAGAAACTCCTATCTTTCCATTGTTCACCATTAATTTTTTTTTATTGTGATTAGGTGAAAGTATACAATATGAATGGTTTTGCATACCCACCTACCTGCAGCTCCCTCTTCTCTCACCACCTGGTGGCAGCACACTCCGCCTTTTTACTCTATGTATCCAGTAACCTCTTAACAAGCATCTGTCCCCTCCTCTCCACTGTCTTTTCTCCCATCTAGAAAAAGACTAGTAGGACAGCCTCCTGTAAGTGCATAGAACCATAAATGATGCACACCATATGGTCACACTGTATCCCTGACTCCAGTGAATTCTTGTTTGAAGAGTCGACTTTTTACTGGTTTCCAGTCAGGGACAGCAGAGTGTCTAAGGGCCATGTTCCCGGGCTGTCAGACTATCAATTCAGGTCTTTATTTTAATAGAGTTCTTGGGCTGCATACCTCTTTTTCTCTTGTTGCCTTGTGTACTCTTCATTGTTTCCCCCCTCATGGCTGTCTTTGGTGGTGGCCAGGCACCATCCAGTTCTTCTGGTCTCATGTTGATACAGTCTCCTATTCATATGGCTCCTTCTGTCTCCTGGGGTCCTTTTTCCTTGTGTCTTCAATGTTCTCAGTGACCATCTGTTACAGATGAGTTGGGATCATTTGGTGTACTTCAGATGGTAGCTTGCTAGCTTTTAAAACCTCAGACACCGCTAACCAATATGAGGTGCAGAAGATTCTCAGCAATACAGTAGCTATGCCAATCAGCCTCAATGTCCCCTGACCCCCATCCCTGCTACTCTGTCCTTTGAAATATTGGGTTAAGTTTAGAAAATCTTTCAGTCTATGGCAAAAACCAGATTGATCTACTCTCTTCTATGTATTGTCACTGCTTTTACACAACCAAATTTCTATCCACTGTCTAATCTATGACCCGTCGTCCTCCTCCCTCCCTACCCTTGTAACCATCAAAGAGTCTTTTCTTCTGTGCATAAGTCTGTTTTTAAGTTCTTACAGCAGAGGTCTCATACAATAGTTGTACTTTTGTCAATGACTGATTTCACTCAGTATAACACCTTCAAGTTGAAACCAGGTCATGATATGCTTCCTAAAATCATCACTGTTCTTTATCATGGCATAGTGTTCCATTGAGTGTGTGTACCATAGTTTGTTTATCCATTCATATGTTGGTGGACATCTAGGTTGATTCCATCTTTTTGCTATTGTGGACAGTGCTGCAACAAACATTCGTGTGCACTTATCTGTTCATGTGACTGCCTTTCTTTTTGTAGGATATATTCTAAGCAGTGGGATTACTGGATCAAATGGTATTTCTTTTTTTTTATTAAATAAAAATGAAAGTGTACATGCTCTGAACTTACAATATTGGGTTAAGAGAGAAGGAGTACACAAGTTGTGTTGAAGTCCCATTAATATTGATCTTCTTACTAATGTGTACTGTCACCAATTTCACCCAACCAAATTTCTAATAACTATCGAATCTAAACCCTTGCCCCTTGCCCTCCCGCCCTTCCACTCTTCCCACCCTTGTAGCCATCAAAGAATCTTTTCTTTTTTTTTTCTTTTTTATTTAACATGACTGAGTGGAAATGTACATTCCCACATAAATTTACATGCCCATCTATATGCAGCTTCCACTGCTCTCCCTGTCCAGTGACAGCACACTATTCCTATCTGCTCCATACATGTCTCATCCTCCCAACAGCCTCCTTTCCGCTCCTCTCCACCCACTCTCCTTCCTCCAGCCAGAGATCAGCAGGATGATATCCTATAGATGTATAGAACCATAAAGTGCAACCAATATATGGTCACTCTGCATTGCCAAGTCCAATCTATTCCTGTCCAAAGAGTGGACCTTTGTTATAATTTATGGGTAAGGGCAGCATCAGGGCCGGGGGCCATGCTCTCTCAAAGAATTTTTCTATTATGTATGAGTATGCTTTTAAGTTTTTATCATAGGGGTCTCATATAATAATTGTCCTTCTGTCACTGACTAGTTTCATTCAACATAATGTCCTCCAGTTGGGACCAAATTGAGAGATGTTTACTGCTATCATCGTTGTTCTTTATCAATGTATAGTACTCCATTGAGTATATATACCAAAGTTTAGCCATCCATTCTTCTGTTGTTGGGCATCTGGGTTGATTCCAACTTTTTGCTATCATGGACTGTGCTGCAATGAACATTTATGTACATGTATCAATTGCTGTGAATAGCCTTGATTGTGTAGGACATATTCCAAACAGAGGAATTACTGGGTCAAATGGTATATCTATATCCATTATTTTAAGGTAACACCAAATTGCTTTCCAAAGAGGTTGTATCATTCTGCAACCCCACCAACAGTGAAGGAGTGTTCCAATCTCTTCATAGCCTCTCCAGCATTTATTGTTTTGTGTTTTTTGGATCATGGCCAATCTTGTTGGGGTGAGATGGTATCTCATTGTCGTTTTGATTTGAATTTCTTTAATAATTAATGATTGTGAGCAAGTCCGCATGTGTTTTTTGGCTGCCTGGATCTCCTCTTTAGAGAAGTGTCTGTCCATCTCCTTTGCCCATTGCTTAACTGGATGATTTGTCTTTTTCTTATTGATATTTTGTAGAACCTTATAGATTATGGAGATCAGGAGTCAGTCTGACATAGAATTTTTTCCCATTCTGTAGGTGGTCTTTTAATTCTTTTGATGAAGTCTTTGGATGAGCAGAAGTGTTTGATTCTTATTAATTCCCATTTATCTATTTTCTCTTCTGATAAAGGTGTTTTGTTTGTCAGATTTTGAGGTCTGTCTATATTGCGTATTAAAACGTCCATTGTTGACCCTATTTTATCTTGGATGGGCTTTATCATTTTAGCTTTTATATTCAGGTCTTTCATCCAATTTGCGTTGATGTTTGTATAAGGTGTGAGATATGTGTTTTGTTTCCATTTTTTGCAGATGGATATCCAATTATGCCATCACCATTTGTTAAAGAGACTGTTCTTACCCCAGCTCAAAATCTTAGGACCTTTGCCAAATATCAGCTGTTCATAGGAGGATGGTGGCACCTCTGCGGTCTCTACTTTGTTCCATTGGTCTGTATGTCTCCTTTTGTACCAATACCAGGCCTTTTTGACTACTGTGGCAGTGTAATAGGTTTTAAAGTCAGGTAGTGAGAGGCCTCCCAGTATGTTCTTCTTTTGCAGTAGTGCTTTACTTATTCGGGGTTTCTTCCTTGTCCGAATAAAGCTGATAATTTGTTTCTCCATCTCATTAAAAGGTGGTGCTGGAATTTGTACTGGGATTGTATTATATAAGTAGAGTACTTTTTTTTAATATTTTAGTTTTGATTGAGCTTTGTGACTTCCCTAGATGAATAGGATTCTGGATGTTTTGTCTTGCATTGTTTCCTCAAGTACACATTTGTTGTTTTTATTTTTCTGAGCAAAGAGCTTCTTTCAGTATTTCTTATAGTTTGGGTTTAGTTTTTACAGTCTCTAAGCTTCTGTTTGTCTTCAAACATCTTAATTTCACCATCATATTTCAGAGACAATTTTGCATGATATATAGTTCTTGATTGAAAGTTTTTCTCCTTCAAGGCTTTGAATGCATCTTCCCACTGCCTTCTTGCCAAGCTTGTTTCTGCTGAGAAGTCAGATGGAAGCCTACAGGGCTTTTAAGTCTTGCTGACTTCAAGAGCCTCTCTTTATGTTTCATTTTATTAAGCTTGATTATAATACATATTGGTGTCTTTCTTTTGCGGTCTAATTTTTGTGGCATTCAATAAGCATCTTGTGTATCTGTGTTCTCTTCCTTCATAACCTCAGGCAAGTTTCTGGCAGCAACTCTTCAACAATTCTCTCCATATTTTTGCTTATCCCTCCCTGTTCAGGACCTCCAATTACTCATAGATTACTTCTCTTGATGGAGTTCCACACGTTTCTTAATGTTTCTTCATTTTTCTTATTTCTTTTCTCTGAATTCTCCTCACGAGTGCTAGTGTCAGTTGCTTTATCTTCAGTTTCATTAACTCTGCCTTCTAACTCCTAAATCCTGCCCTTTTGGCTTTGCATTAAATTGTTTAATCTGTAATTTTATTATTGATCTGCTGGATTTCAGATCACTCATGTTCTAGCAGGTCACATACCTTACTTAATTTTTCATTTTTTTCTGTTGCGTTTGTTTAATCTTTAGGAGGGCCCTATAGAGAATTCTTTTGTATCTACCTCTGATAATTTCAGAAAGACTGGTTTATCTGGGAAGTTTTTTGATCCTTTATTTTGGGAGTTTTCCTGAGCCATAGTGGTCTGCTTCTTTAAATGTTTATATATTGACTGTTTTCATACCATCAAGATGCTGTTCATTTACTCTAGTGTTACAGGAACAGGAGCTGTAGTTCTATGAGGGGAATATGGGCACCACTAGGTTTGGTTGCTAGCTTCCTCTGTGTTATCTACTGACTGACCCCATCTGGGCTCTCAGTGGTGGCACTCCCCACCTCCCAGCTGGTAAAAGTGGCTAGTTACTTGTAACAACTCTCTGTTGCTATGTCAGTTTATCCTATGGTGTAGGTCAGGTAGGGGAGGAAGGGATGTTACTATATTTGGCTGCCTGGAATTGCTGTGCTCTGTAGATGTGTTTAACTTAAAAACTGCTTTTTTGCTGAGGTGCAAGATCCAGCAGGTGCCAATACTGAGGAATATTGGCAGGCCCTGATTCCTGGCTGGCAGAGATGACACCCCACTTATGGAGTCTTTTGGAGGCCATCAGCTGATGTTATAATGTGACTCAGTGAAGGGTGGCAGAAATGCCACTAACCCAGTCAGCTGCCTGTCACCACCACATTCTTCTACTGGTCTTATTTCAAAAGCTGCGTCAGGGCTGAGAGAGACGGTGTTCAGCAGCTGCTGAAAGCAGATGAGCCCTCAGGGGTGGCAGGCCCTTCCTCTTGGCTGACAATGACAGTGCCTTATAGGCTGTCTCTAGACATTATGACATGGCTCAGAGAAGGAAGGTTAGGGCACTCCCTCCCTCAGCTGCCAGGCCTCACCACAATCCCTGAATAGGATTGTCTCAAAAACAGCTATTCTGCCAGAGAAGCACTTTCCAGACAGGCATTGTTTCTCACTGTGAGAATTAGTCCCCGCTGAGACCTCAGACATGGCTGAGTTCATCTCTCAGCTGACCAAGATAGTGTCCCACCTAAGCCACCCTTCCTGCCTTGAGTCAGCAGAATCCATGGTGCAGCACAGAAGAGAGGGGGGGAGGGGCACTGGTGCCCTCGGTCGGCAGCCAGGCTCTCAAGATGTAGCTGTCCTAAACACGGCCTCTCTGCTGCAGTATACGCTGTTCACCTAAGCACTGCGGTTCAGTACATTATCATGCCAGGTACAGAGGCTTCGCTGACCTAGTCCCCACCTCCTGGACAACAAAGAAGGTGTCCATATCTTCAGTCCCCTCAAATGATGTGTCAGCAGAAGCAGGACTCAATGTACCACTGCCTTGCCTCTGATGAAGGTAGTTACCTCTTTCCAGTCACTTGGTCCAGTCTCACAGCCCTCTTCCAGATCTTGTGGCTCCCAGAAAGTGCACACTGTTCCATTCATTTATTATGTCAGGCTTTAGTTCTCAGGAAGTCACCAGGCACTCCTTAGAAACTCTATCAGGGAAGTTCAACTCTGACTTGTACAGAAGCTATGAGTCAGACCCAACTTGATGGCAGTGTTTTTTTTTTTTTTATTTTAGTTCTTAGAGGGAATTGAGGAGACATGTGTCTAGAATTCCTTCTTGGCTCCATGCCCTGTTTACCATTAATTTGACACCATTTTTTAAAAGAAAATTTTCCCCAGAGAATCCAACTCAGTTTTCACAACATCATCATCCTTTTGACCTTTCATTAATAACTTGGTTTGGTTTATAGATATATCTCAATCTCATTGTCCACCTTCCTTAACATGTAGCATAGTCCTTGGACCATGATAAGTGCCCAGTTATGTTTAACAAAGGAAAGACTAAAAGTATCTCTAGCACATAATGTTTTTCTGTTATATTTCAGACACTATACTAGATAGTGAGAAAAAGTGTAGGAAGTTCATTATGGGAAGGCTGAATTAAGAGGTCTGGCCAGACTTGGAAGGGTACAGTGGCCAAAGCAGGGCCTGATTTCATAACCTGGAGAACATTTCACTATAAAATAAGAGATGTGGAAGGAACTTTCCTAGGACTTTCCTTGTAAAATGTAGTCTTCTGACTACTCATTATACATTCCTGGGAGCAATGGAATGTGGGAAAAGAAAAGTACATCTATAGTATTAAAGGTGTTCAGTCAAATTCACATGACCGGGAAAGACATCCCCAACCAGCTCCCAGAAAAGACAAATTAACCTGATCACATTTGGAGTTTCATTTTAAAATACTCTCTTGTTCAACGGTAACTGGTACCTTTCTCTTTTTTAAATTGTGCTTTTGGTGAAAGTTAATGGAACAAATTTGTTTTTCTTCAACAACTTATGAACAAGTTGTTTTGTGATATAGGTTGCAACCCCCACAATATATGAACACTCTTCTTCTCCATCCTAGGTGCTGCATTTCTTTTGTCCTATTCTCTTGTCCCTACTTCTTTTTTTGTGTTTACTTTGTGGCCGGTGTTGTTCATTTGGTCTTATTTACATGATTAACTAAGAATCTGATTCCTCACATGTATTACTGCTTGTTTCATAGACTCATATAACCTTAGGCTGAAGAGTGAACTTCAGAAGTGATTTCAGTTCTGAGTTCAATTTCTGACCAGGAAGTTGGGTCTCTTTTTTGTGCATTTGAATTTTGTTCTACATTTTTCTCCTGCTCTATTTGGGACCCTCTGTTGTAATCCTTGTCAGAGCTGTCAGTGGTGGTAGCTGGGCACCATCTAATTCTTTGGGGTTAAGGCTGGTGGAGGTTTGGTGTTTGTGATCTATTAGAAGTAGATTGACTAACAACTAACCGGACTAACATTTCTGTTATGTCTTTAGTTTTCTTCATTCTTCTTTGCTCCAAACAGGATAGGACTGGTAGATGTATCTTAGGTGGCCCCTTACAAGTTTTCAAGACCCCAGGCGCTACTCAACAAAGTCAGATGTAGAACACTTTCTTTATGAACTGTGTTATGCCAGTTGATCTAGATAACACCTTGAGACTGTTGTGCCAAGCCTTCAGCCCAGCAACTTGATCCCAGGGGTGTTTAAGTGTGCCTATGAAGCGATGGCTTTGCTGAATGTCTATCATTGCTTTTACAGAAATATCACAAGGGGATGGCTTTAAAAAGAGAAATTTTGTTTTGTCACAGTCTAGTAGGCCAAAAGTCCAAATTCAAGGTGTCAGCTCCAGGGAAAGGCTTTCTCTACTGGCTGTGGAGGAAGGTCCTTTTTGTCAATCTTCCCCTTGACTGGAAGCTTCAGAGGCTCAGGGACCCCAGTCCTTTCCAAAGGATGCACTTAGCTTCTGGCACTGCTTTCTTTCTTGATGGTTTGAGGTCCTCAAACCTTCAGAGACTGCCTCAAGACACAAAACCTTATTACACATTGAGTCCTGCGCCATCAACACAAGTGCTGCCCATCCACCTACATTAACATCATAAAGACAGGATTTACAAAATGGAGGGACATCATACAAGGGGAATATTGCACAAGACCAGGAGTCACGGCCTAGCTAAATTGCTATACACATTATTTTGGGAACACAATTAATCCATGACACTGGGTTACCTTGTGTTGCCTTCCCCTATAATATGTACTGTCTTTCCCCAAATTACTACCTATCTGATTTTGCCTCTTCATCCCTTCCATCATAACCATTCAAGATTGTTTCTTTCTGTGTGTAAACCTTTTTCTGAGTTTCTGTAATAGTAGTTTCATTCAGTGTTTGCCCTACTGTGACTGCCTTACTTCATTCAGCATAATACCCTTCAGAGTCTTCCATGCTGTGAGATATTTCTCAGATTCATCATGTTCTTTACTGTTGTGTAGTATTCCATTGAATATATCTACCACAAATTGTCTATCCAGTCGTCTGCTGATGGACCTTTAGGTTGTTTCCATCCTTTTGCTGTTGTGAATAATGCTGCAGTTAACATGTATGTGATATGTGTATTCGTTTGACTGCTCTCATTTCTCTAGAATATATTCCAAGGAGTGGGATTACTGGATCATATTTCTATTTCTACCTTTCTAAGGAGATACCATAAGGTTTTCCATAGTGTTTGTATCATTTTACACCCCTACTAGCAGCATGTAAGAGTTCCAATCTCACTGCAATGTCAACATTTGTTACTTTCTGTTTTGTCTTTGTTTTATTAATAGCTGTTAGTAATTTGGGGGTGAGACAGTATCTCTTTGGAGTTATGGTTTTTACTTCTGTAAGATGGCACAGCAGATGACAGCTACACCTGCAAACTAAAAGATGGGCAGTTTGAATCTTCCAGCTGCTCCTTGGCAACTCTGTTGGGGGAGTACTACCCTATCCTATGTGGTTGCTATGACTTGAAATCAAATCAATGGCAGTGTTTTTTTTTTTTTTTTTTTTTAATGGCTAATGATTTTAAATGTTTCCTAATATATCTTCTTACGTACCATGTCTGATCACATCCTTTGGTACAGTGTCTGGGCAAATGGTATGATTATGGCTTTTGTTGTTGTTGCAAGGTTGTGATATCTTACAGATTTTAGAAAATAGATGCTTCTCAGATATATCACAGCCAACTTTTTTTCCCCAGTGTGTAGGTTGTCTTTTTAATCTTTTTGGAGATCTCAGTTATCAAGTTTATCCTCTGCTATTTGTGCATTGTTTGCATCCTTATTAGTGTCCCTGTTTTTTATTGCACAGTCTTGACAGTTTCAAATTTTATATGTAGGCTTTTTATCAATTTTGAATTAGTTTTTGTGTATTGTCTGAAGTATAGGTCCTGTCTCATTTTTCATGGATGAACATCCAGTTTTGCCAGCACCATTTTGTTACGGACTGTGTACTCCCCATTTAGTGTAGTTTGGTCCTTTGTCAAAATTCTGTTCCATTTATTGGTCTATGTGTCTGCCATTGTACTAGTATCAGGCTGTTTTAGCTACTGGGCTATATAGTAAATTTTGAGATCAGATAGTGTGATGCTTCCTACTTTGTTTCTTTTCAGTAATCCTGCACTTATTCTAGACCTCTTTTGTTTCCATATCCCATCTCATTAAAAATTGCTCTTGGTATTTGGTTTGGGATTGCACTGTGTCTGTAGTTCACTTTAGGCAGAACTGACATTTTCACAATGTTAAGTCTTCCGGTCTGTGAGTATGGTTTGTTTCTTCATTTGTATAAGTCTGTTGGTTTCTTGTGGTAGCAGTTTGTAGTTTTCTTTGTAAAGGTCTTTTACATTGTTGATTGGATTTATTCTTAAGTATTTTATTTTTGTAGGGGTTTATAAACAGTAGTGCTCATTTTATTTCATTTTCAAAGTTCTCTCCGTTGATGTATAGGCATCTTTAACTGACTTTTTTTTGTGTTGCTCTTATATCCTGCTACTCTGCTGAATCTATTAGCTCCAGCAGTTTTCTTGTGGAATCTTTGTGGTTCTCTACATATAGGATCATGTCATCTGTGAGTTGGGATAGTTTTACTTCCTTCTTGCCATTTGGAAGGCTTTTATTTCTTTTTCTTGCTTTATTACTCTATCTAGGACTTCCAGCACTGTGCTAACTAGGAGTGGGAATTATGGGCATCCTTGCCTTGTTACTGTTCTTAGGGAGGAATGCTTTCAGCCTCTCTCCATTGAAAATGATGTTGCCTGTTTTGTATAGATGACCTTTATTATGTTGAGGAATGAAAATTTTATTGCGTTTTTTTAATCAAGAAAGTGTGTTAGACTTTATCAAATGTCTTTTCTGAGTCAATTGAGATGTTTATGTGATTTTTTTTCTTTTGTTGTGTTTATATGATGAATTATGTTGATTGATTTTGTAATGTCGAATCATCCTTGTACACTTGGTATGAATCTCACTTAGTTGTGGCGCATTATTTTTTTGATATGGTGCTGAATTCTGATGGCTAGAATTTTTTTGAGTATTTTTCCATCTGTATTTGTGAGACATGTTGGTCTCTAATTTTCTTTTTTGTGGTGTTTGCAGCTGGCTTTGGTATCGGGTCTATGCTGACTTCATAGAATGAATTCAGAATATTCCTTCCTTCTCTATGGTCTAAGATAATTTGAGTCATACTGATGCGAGCTCTTCTCTAAATGTTTGTTAGAATTCTCCATTGAAGCCACCTGGGCCAGGGCTATTTTGTTGTTGTCGGGAGTTTTTTTTTTTTTTTTTCCTCATTACCTCTTCATTCTCTTGTCTTGTTCTGGGTCTTTTCAGATTTTATGCTTGTGTTAGTTTGGGTAGGTAGTGTGTTTCTAGAAATTTGGCTGTTTCCTCTAGGTTCTCAAATTTGTTGGAGTAGAAAATTTCATAGTATTCTACTATTGATATTTTTTATTTAAATTACATGTGTTGTAATGTCCCCCATCTCAATTCTTACTTGAGTTATTTGCTTATTCTTCCATTTTTCTTTTGTCACTTTGGCCAATGGTCTGTGAATTGTGCTGATCTCTTCAAAAAACCAATCTATCATCTTGTTGATTCTTTTTGTTTTACTATTCTCTATTTCATTTATTTCTGCTGTTATCTTTATTATTTCTTCTGGTAACTGTGAGTTTATTTTGCTGCTCTCTTTGTGTTCATTCTAGTTGTAGGTCTAGCATTTTTATTTTGGCTCTTTCTTCCTTTTTGATAAGTATGTTTATTGCTATAAATTGCTCTCTGAGTATTGCTTTTGCTCTGCTCCACAGTTTTGGTATGATGTGGTTTACATTCTCATTTGGTTCTAGGAATTTTGTTTTTATCCCCCTTTTAATTTTTCTCTAATCCATTTATCTTAAGCAAGAGAGTTAAGTTTTCAAGTATTTAATATTTTTTCCCTAGCTTTTCCTCTTACTGATTTCAACTTTTGTGACATCATGATCAGATAAAATGTTTTATGTTATGTTGATGTTTTGAATTTTATTTAGGGTTGCTTTGGTGACACAAGATGTGATCTATTCTGGCGAACACTCCAAATGTATTAGAAAAGAATGTGCATTGCTTCTGTTGGGTAGAGTGTTCTTTATGTCTGTGAAGTCAAATTGATTGATTTTGGCTTTTAGATCTTCTGTGTCTTTCATCAGTTTCTTTCTAGACCTTCCATCTTTTATTGTGAGTGGTGTGTTGGAGGCTTCTACTATTTGTGGAACTTTATTTTTCTTTTCAATTCTGTTAAACTATGTTTTATGTACTTTAGAGCCCTCTCATTAGGTTCAAGATATTTATTAGGGTTATATCTCCTTGGCTAATGGTTTTTTAATCATTATAGAGTCTCTTTCCTTGTCTTTTAGGGTTTATATTGCCTTAAAGTCTATTTTTCTCTGAGATTAGTATGGCCACTTCTGCCTTTTTGTTACTGTTTGCTTGATATATTTTTCCATCCTTTGATGTTTTAATATATTTATGTCTTTGTGCCTAAGATGTGTCTCTTGTAGACAGCATATTGATAAGTTATTTTTAGGAGTTCATTCTTCCAATCTCTGTCCCTTTAAATGTACATTTAAGCTATTTACATTTGTCGTGATTATTGATGAGAATGCGTTTACTGCTGTCATATTGTACTACTTTTGTGCGTAGTGCTGATGTTTTCTTGGTCTTACTTCCTTGTAATAAGTTCATTTCATTTGTATGGATTTCTTCTGTTACAATAGATTTTGTGTTACTGGGTCTTTGTATTTTTCTTCTTTTTTGATAAAATGTTAACTTTCTTTACAGTTATGCCAAAATTTACACTTATCTTTCTTGCTTGGAATCAGACTTTTATATCACCTTAACTTCCTCTCCATTTGAAAGTTCTATACTTGCACCATTTATTTTCTCTTTTATTGTTTTGACATTTTTCTCATTTACAAATGGATGTCTCTGTTTCACTGGTTTAAGTCTTTAGTTTTGTTTTATTATTGATGGTTCTTTACCTAAGTCTAGAAACCCTAGTAGTGTAGCGGTAAGTGGTACAGCTGTTAACCAAAGTGATGGCAGTTCAAATCCACAAAGTGTTGCTTGGAAACTCTATGGGGCAGTTCTACCCTGCCTTACAGGGTCACTATGAGTCAGCATTGACTGGACAGCAGTGGGTCTTTTTTTTTTTTTTTTTTATTCTAAGTCTTAGTCATCTAGTGTTGCTATAACAGAAATCCCCCTCTGTTGGCTCTGGATGAAGTTACTTACAATGTATCAGTCTTTCCTTGTCTGGGAGCATCCTAGCACAAGAAACTCAGGTCCAAAGTATGTATTCTGCTCCCAGCACTCTTTCTTTGGGGTATGAGTTTCCTGTGTCTGTCTGCTTACTTCTGTCTTTTATATCTTAAAAGAGATTGCTTTAGGACACTATCTGGTCTTGTAGACTCATTGATATAACTTCCTCTAATCCATCTTATTAAATCATAATGGTAGAATTTACAACACAAAGTAGTGGACAATCACACAATATGGGGAATCATGGTACACTGTTTGAGGGGGACATAATTCAATCCAAGCCATCGTAGGTTGGTCTTTCTTTATCCCCTCATTTGATGATTAGAGTTCTAAGATTGACGTGTGTGTGAGTTTTACTTATTTCCTTAAGTCTTTGCTGTAGATTGATGGCATTGTGCATCTGTCAATGGCACCATGTTGGTTCCATCTCTAGGCTATAAGTCTTTATGGAAGTAGACTGCTATATCATTCTTCCATGGAGTAGTTGATGGATTCAAAACCACTGACCTTTTGGTCAGCAGCTGAGCACTTTAACCATCATGCTACCAGGGCATCTTTTCTGAGATACAAAAGAGGTTAAATAAGCAAGCTAAGAAGCACCGCTAGGAAAACTAAAGCTAAGCCACGTGAAGATTGCCCAGGAGCTGAAATTCAAAAGACACAACGACTTTCCTACAGAGGCAGAAGAATGAAAAGCTTTCTCCTAGAATTAGCACTCCGAATTCAGACTTCAAGCGTTCTAAACTGTGAGGAAATAAATTTCTATTTGTTAAAGCTATCCACTTGTGGTATTTGTATTACAGCAGTTATAACATTGCTAGATAACTAAGACAGATGATAATATTATTTTTCTGGGAGTCTGTCTTGTACAATGAAGTTAAGTCTTTGAACTATATAGAAAGCTGTGGTTCCAAAAGACATTTGCTGTAGAACTATGTAGCTAGATAGAAGCATATGAACTGAAAAAAATGAAAATTATTTTCTCATGGATCTCTGATAGCATTTTATTATACAATTGCAAACTGTTCAATATTTTGACCATAAAAAGGTTATTTGTGGAGTGGAACGCCCCCTACACCACATCCTCATTTCCGTCCTCCTACCTCTTTTCCCAAGTTTAATCTCACCTGGTCTCATCCCTTCACTCTCACCCAGTCCTTGCAGTCACAGACACTTGTGGACTAGGTATTAGAAAAATAGCATATTCTATTATTATCTATTTCTGGGAACTTAGGTGAAGAGAGACTGGTAAAATTTACAAATTGTGAGTGGCGTATTTTAGATAACTTTTAAACATGCAAATGTATGTACATATATGCACATATAACTGTCCACTTTCAGAGAAGTTTAAAATCATTTCCAGAAACCCTCATTTCCTCAACCATTTCTTCGACTTATGTCTCCTCCTGATGTATTGATTCATTCTCTAGCTTCCTGAAATTTTACCAAAGACGGTACACAGGTCAGCAGCAACCTCATTTGGTCAAATACCCATAATACAAACAAAGGCTTCATCAGTGGGGCTGTGAATATTTAGCTGATTGAAAATAATTTATCTGACTGACCAAAATGATGGCTTTTCATCCAAGATAAGTGATGAAGTAAAAAACACAGCAGAGAGACTAATGTTG
The DNA here is from genome assembly GCA_028571685.1 of Heterohyrax brucei. Taxonomy (NCBI): domain Eukaryota; kingdom Metazoa; phylum Chordata; class Mammalia; order Hyracoidea; family Procaviidae; genus Heterohyrax; species Heterohyrax brucei. Next base: position 36,155,186 of record CM053149.1, read on the forward strand.
AAAAGAGAGTAGCATCCTAAATAGCAAATATCTTTTGGAACAGTGCCCAGTTTCTATTTGCATGCCTATTATCCCTCCTTGGAATCTCAGGAAGGGGTCTAGGGATTATTGGTAAAACAGTCTAAGAGCATCCTGAGGGTTTTGGGGGGTAATCTCAAGAATCTTTTTCTAAGAACAATGAAAGGAAAATTTTGTGCAGAGCAATGTGCATGCATTATGAGGAAAGATGTTGAAGGCATCATTAATTGAGAAAAGAAGAAAACAAGTGTGGTCATGCTGTGCTCCCTCCCTCCCCTTGGTGGTTTTCTCAATTCCCTAAAACTCAAACAATATTTTTAGTTGTAGCCTTTCCAAAGTTCCTTTTTTTGTTTACTTTAGCTTGTGCTCCTTTCAACCTTGTTCCTGAAATTTATGCTATTGTCAGAAATCTTAGACAAAGAGTCTAGTTGTGTGACCAGATATACTTCATTCTTTCTCTCCAGGTATTGAACAGCCTTATCAAGGGCCCATCTCTTCATTTGGGATCTGTATTTATGTAGATGTGTGCAGTCATACATACACACACACATAGAGAGAGCAAGAATTGGCTTGGGTACCACTTTGTGTCACCACCCTTATTAGGATTATCAGAGTATTGAGATTGTGGGTAAAAGAAGATCTATTTCTTTTCCAAAGGGTGAGAAAAATGGGAGGGTGTCAGAGACAGAAAGGAGAGAAAAATAAAGTGTGTATGTGTTTTGAGGTGGGGAGGAAGAGAGAAGGAGAATATGAGTGAGTGCAGAGGGAGGAGGGGAAATGAAAGGATATTATATATTTTTTTGTATCTGTCATTTCCCTGCTATCTCCCATATGACTTCTTAATCCATCAGAATGCTGGGAAGATAATGTTTTGGGCGAAATAACATGAGAGAGAGGATAGACTCCCAAGGACCAATATCTTTATTGCTCGGAGGATAAACGGATTATGTCAGCCATTTTCTGTTGCTGACAGCTTTTCTTATTAACCGATTTTATTTTTTAATCTTCCAGGGAAGAAATATGGTTTTATGTCACAATAAAACGCTGGTCACATCTAATTCTGCCCTCAAACAAACAGATTTCTGAAAGCCTTGCAGAGAAATTTGAAATAACTTTAAAGAGGGGGTTTGGGGATAAAGTCTTTATCCAGGGGCTTGTTCAACTGCAGTGTAAAAGGTTTAGAGAGAGGAAAGGGAGAGGAAAAGAGGGAGGGGGTGGGGAAGGCAAGAGGGAGAGACGAAAAGGAGGAGAAAGGAAGAAGCACACAGCTGTTCTGCTTCGTGATCTGTCTTCAAACGGAGTTAGGAAAATGCAGTTTAGGTGAAAGGGACCCGGGAAGGTGAGCAGAGAGAAGGACCAAGGTGTGGGAAATTGCTAACCCCTGCCCTCTGAAACCCACACTGGTTTCCCAGTTTTTCTGAAGCAATTAGGTGTTGATGGTGTGTCTTTTTAGAATCATAAGCAAATCAATGTGAGTTCTGTGGGGTTTGGGGAGCTCAGAGGCAGTTCTAATCTTTCTTCCATGATTCCTTCACTAAAGATTGAGGATTGGGGATTTAAGCCTTCAGTTCCTACAAAGAAATCTTCTGTGCAACACCACAGACAGCTCTGGCCTTTGCTCACCACTTTTGTGGGCTTGTCAGATCCATTGCCATTGAGTGCATTCTGACTCAAACTGACCCTAAAGCACAGAGTAGAACTGCCCCATAGTGTTTCCAAAAGAGTGTCTGGTAGATTCAAACTGCCAATCATTTGGTTAGCAGTTGTAGCTCTTAACCACTATGCAACCGGGGTATAAGGCACATAATCAAAAACAAACTCATTGCTGTCAAGTCAATTCCAACTCTTAGTTGTCGTGTGAGACAGACTGTAACTGTCCCTGAAGGGCAGTACTTCTATAAAGACAATGATCTTTACAGAAGAAGAGTGCCACATCTTTCTCCTGAGGAGTGTTTACTGGGTTTGAACCACTGAGTTTCTGGTTGGAAGCTAAGCCCTCTAACCACTGTCCCACCACCAGGGCTCCCTAGCAAACTTATCATCATCACTAATGTATGAAGTCCAACAATTAATTCCATGAACTCACTTGTTCTAAGTGCTACATACCTCATCGCTGAATAGCACCATGCTGACCTTTGAAGTACACGCCTTGGGAAGTTACGCACCGATGCTGGTGCCTAGTTCACCCTTCAAAACAATTTTGGAACCCTTTCTGTAATGGCCATTGCTCATGGTGGCATGTGGCAAGTTTGCCAACTTGATTGTATAGTTGTCTCTGAGAGACTTTTTAGCCAGTAAACAAATAACTGTATTTTAACACCCTCCTTACTCCCCTGATCTGGCCCCCTATGACTCTTCTTTACCTGAAAGTAAAGGAAATATTGAAAGAAAGACATTTTGATGATATTCAGGACATCAACGCTAATATGATGACAGCTCTGGTGGCCTTTCCAGAAAAAAAGAGTTACAAAATTTCTTTGAAGGGTGGACTATGTGCTGACATTGGTGCATAGCGTCACAAGGTGAGTATGTGCAAGGTGAACATAGTGATCATCACCCGTGAGGTATGTAGTATTTTTCCTACGATAAGTCAGTGAACTTAATTGTCAGACCTCAATATGTGTTCATTTCTTCTCTTCTGTGTGGCACAAAGCAATTCAGCCAGACGGGGCTCCTGCCTACCAGGAGCCTAGCACAGAAAATACTCTTAATTTTTGCATCTTCCTTTGTTTGGTCACTTGCTCAATGCAGAGCTGGTACCTTGATTTGATAGCCACTGCTGAGTCTTCCATTATGCCCTGATCCGAAATACTAGTGATTTAAAAGCACTTAAAAAGATCTGTTACAAAGAAATCTTTTGGATCTTCTAAGGTGTTACTTTGTATAACAGAAAAGGTCCTTTCAATGCAGCATTCTGAACCCTGGACAGTTTGGGAGCTTAAAAAGTTGTCTCAAGGCAAGTCAGCCAAGATAAACTACCCTAACCAGCTATGGGAAAACGGAGATACAGAGAAATAAACTGAGCAGAATTCTTCTTACCTAGGGAAGAGATAGGTTTTCCTACCTTGCTTATTTACCAGGGGAGACAGTTGGAGAGAGAATGGTCATTTGATGGCCTTTCTGTCCTGTAGTGAAATGTATTGGGGACTGAACAGAGAGGTTTAGCGACCAGCAGCTCCCATTTAATGATCTAAAGAATGCTTTGCTCTGAAACAAACCTGACGGCCAGGAGAAATTTTGACTCTAAGCTGTTACTTAAAATATATATATTTTTTAACGTGCTGGTGCCCAGAGAACAGTTTGATGACTTCGGACATATGTATATACCTGTGCACTAACATTTTAACCAACACAGAATATTTCCATCACCTCTGATCTGAATGAATAGTGCCCATGGAGCTTTGCATTGTACTGTCTGTGTAGACACATGTGCTGGACCATCAGGTACTCCTGGTGAAAAGCCACTAGTGTACAGGATAACAAGCAGGTTATTTGGCATGGGAATTATAATTATTATATTCTGCTTTTTAGTTTGCTATGTGCTTTCACATACATTTTCTTAACATTTCATCCTAGAGGATGATGATAATGATGGTGATAATAATGTCAACAACAGCAATAATAATAAACCATTTCCACTCTGCTCAGCACCTTCTAGGTATTTAAAGTGCTACTAGGTGATGAAAAACAGAGTATTGTCAAAGGTAAATCTCTTGAAATAGCTAAACTCACACAAAATATCCTGTGGTGCAGCTTTTACGCTTGAAACTAACAGATTGGCTAAATGAAGATCAAAGGATGGATGCTGGTTTCCTGATGGACATTTTATACAGTGTCCTGTTTCCGTGACAATAATTTGGAAAGAAAAGATGTCTCAGATGATTAAACTGAGGTGGAGCTGAAATGGAATTCTCTTCTTCAGGTTATTGAGAAGATTGCCATGAGATGAACCAAGTTGCAAATTCCTTTCTTCTCATCTCTTAAAGCCAAAGAAGCTTTGAGAACATGAATTAGCATGCTTCGGGGGGTTAGATTTACAGTTTTTCCTTCCTTCTTCACCCAAACCAAACCAAACCAAAGCCACTGCAGCAAAGTTGATGCCAACTCATGGTGACCCTATAGGACAGAATAGAACTGCTCCATAGAGTTTCCAAGGAACACCTGGTAGATTCAAACTGCTGACCACGCTTAGCAGCAGCCACTGCACTTAACTACTACGCCACCAGGGTTTCTGACCTTTCTTCCCTACCTATGAAAATAAACCAGGTGCAGTCTGGAGTAGAAAAAAGCATTGATAAAATGTTTGCTTTGTGCCAAGCAGTATTATAAAGTATTGTACATGCAGTATTATTTTTAATCCTATCACCAGTCCTTTAATGTAGGCATTATTTTGTGGATGAAGAAATTGAAGCAAAGGTTAAGCAACTTGTCCAAGATCACACAGCTAATAAGCAATAGAGTTAGAAAAGTTCTAGAAATTGTGAGGTTCAGAAAGGGCAAATGACATATTAACAAAGGTCACACAGTCAATTCAATAGTGAGACTTTTAGAGCCTGACTCAACTCATTGCTTCAGCCTCATTCTTGCCCCTTCCCCTGCCCACGTCCTGTACACCTTCTCCTCTATGCTTTAGCCCCACTTGCCGGTTCCTGAGCCTGCCATCATCTTTCAGGTCTCTGTGCCTTTGAATGTGTGCTTTTGTCAGCTGCTATAGGGAAAATCTTAGCCATCCTTTAAGGCTCAGCACTGTCAACACCGCCTCGTGAAACCTTGAATCTCCAGGAATGTGGTCAGCTCCTTCCTTAGTATCCTTGAACTGCCTCCATTCATCTCATTGGTTGTGTCTTTCTTTTCCTCAGGAGACTATGAGACCCTAAAGGATAGGGACTGTGATTTTACCTTTCACTATTTCTAGTGTCCTGGTTGCACAGTGATTAAGTATTCAGCTGCTAACCAAAACACGGGCAGTTTGAACTCACCAGCCACTCAACAGGAAAAAGATGTCAGTCGGCTTCTGTACATTTATAGCTTTGGAACACTTGGGGTAGGTCTACTCTGTCTTGTAGGATCACTATAATTTGGCATTTCTGTACCCCAGCTCTAAACTGTGATTGACACCTCATATGCGCTCAGTAAGTATTTACCAAAGTGTCTAGTTTAGCATTTTTTTTACAAAACTACTTAATGAAGAATTGTATCTCCAGTTTTAAAGGGGAAGAAATGCTTATGTCTCTTTCAAACAAATCTCTTGATTGTGTCTTACCACTTGGAACCTGTGACCATGAGCCACCTCTACCAGATGGTAGCAGTGTGCTGAGTTTAGGAGGTCTTTTTTCAAGAAACAAATGATATTCTTTCAAAATCAGGTCGCTAAAATTCAAGGCCAGAAGTTACAAAAAATACTGCAGTACAAGATGATTTTAATTTATGATCCTGGTGGGGAAAATATATGGTCACACCTGCTTGATGTCTTTAAGGACCCTAACTCCTGCCAATGAATCTTTACCCAGACTTTTTAAAGTATGGTCAGAACCTTTTTTCTAAAATGCTCCATACCATTATTCCAATTTTTATTTCCATGTGTTCAACTCCAGGGAGTTTTTTGTGCTCTTGATATTGTTAGTAGTTGTTTAGTTGGCTTCCAACTCATGGCAATCTTAAGTATAATAATAGGAAATATGCTTGGTCCTGTACCATCTACCGGGTCTTCAATATGTTTGAGTCTATAGTTGTAGCTTTTGTGTCACTGCGTCTCACTGAGAGTTTCCTTTGTTTTTTCGGATCTCTGCTTTGCCAGCAACTGGTCTTTCCTGGTGATATGTCTAAAGTAAATGAGCTGAAGTCTTGCTCTCCTTGTTTCTAAAGAGCATTTTGTAATATGATATCTGACAATTATGTTCATGAACTCATCCCAGAAAAAGTGCTACACGCTGCACTGCTGATTATCACCATGGACACCTTTGAAGTAATCCCCTTGGGAAGCTATGTACTGATGCCAGCTCCTAGCCCACTCTTCAAAGCAATTTTGGAACGCTTTTTCTGGAATGGCCATCAGAGCCATATTACCTTAGATATCTTGAATGTCATCAAAATGTCTTTCTTTCAATATTTCTTTCATCTTTGGGTAAGAAAAAGGTCACTGGGAGCCAGATCACCCAAGTAGGGAGGGTGTTCCAATACAGTTATTTTTTTATTCCCTCACAGACTAACTATGCAGTTACACTCACACGCTTACCACTGTCTGCAATGATCATTCCAGAAAGAGGAGTTCTGAAATTGTTTTGAAGAGTGAACTAGGTACTGAAAACAGTGCATAGCTTCCCAATGGGAGTACTTGAAAGGTGATCATAGTGATATTCAGCAATCAGGTATGCAACACTTAGAACAGTTAAGTTCACAGACTTAATTGTCTGGTCTTGTGTATCTTAGCTCAGGATTTCATAATCGACATTACATAAACACTGTTATCTAGAACATTAATAGGTAATTCAGAGAAAAAGAGATACAGAGAGAAACATTCAAGATTAAACATGCAAGTCTTCTAGTCAACATGGTATCAGAGACAGAAGCACCATGCAGTCCCTCCACAGCAGAGACCTGCAAACCTAAGTAGAACAAAAACAAATGTCAATCCCGGAACTCAAAGCACCAAATGAAGAGATAAATAACTCAGCCAAATACTGAATCAAATAAGAAGCTGACAGAGGATAGACAGCAAGAAGACATATGAGCAGATACAGCTAAAACAGAAGGATTGGTTTTCTTGGACTTCACTTAAAGATCAGCAGACAAGGAGCACTAAAAGTAGCTTTGTGGAAATCCCAGCAGGAGATAAAGCACCCAATAACCTACAATACATACTCCACCCCCATCATCTCCCCACTGTACTACCTCAGAAGCTGCCTAGCTAGCTACAGTGGCTTGGCCAGGAAGAAACTGTAGCATCCATGACGCTTGGATTCACCACACCTACATCAGAGATCAGTGGACAGAGACTACAGAAAAGCAACTTCACAGAGCTCACAGCAGGACATAGTTTACCAGATAACCAGGGATATAAGCTTTCCTAACCTTTCCCTCCCCCACCTCAGCTTCCCCTGTTTTTTTGGCTGCTGTCTCTTAGCTAGAAAGCAACTGCTTCTGTCTGCAGCTTGGATTCACCCCATCCTCACTGGCTGGTTTCCTGAATGCCATTTGTCTGTAGCTGGTGTTGCTTTTTTCCACTTGTTTTAATTTCTTTTATGCCTCTCGTCACCTCTTCCTCCTTTCTGTCAAATACCTATTTCAATGTGCCATCTTTGCTTCTTCTTAAAACGCTGTGAAGCATCACTCTACTGGGAAAGCACTCTCTTGGCTCATAGTGCAACTTTGGTGGGATCCTTATGTTACCGTAAAACAGGGATTTGTGCTGCCTGCTGCAAAGCTGATACTGAGACAAGGGTGAGGTGAATAATCAAGAGGTTTACTGTGTATTGATATAGAAGAGACAGAGGTGATAGCTTCCTCTCAGTCCAGACCAGACGAGTTTATAAGGGGAAAGCCACATGTGGGTGCAAAGGTGAGGTAGTCACACAAATTAACAATACATGGAGGGGACTTAACAACATACAGGTGTTATATCTTCCATTTCAACTGCCTACTTCATTCAGCATTTTGTTTTCCTTTTCTTTTTCTTTCTTTTTGATTCACTTTATTTTGCTTTGTCTATTTCATTTTTCTTTTCACAGCTATGAGCTCCTTCTAACTGGCCTGTACTGTGTGACTTAAGAGGCATATTCCCAGTCTGTGCACCATGTCGTTGCCCTGGAGGCATGTCTAGCTTTTCTTTCTTTTCTCCTCCTTGTTCCTTCTTCCTCCCTCCCTCTCTCGTTCTCTTCTTCCTTCCTACCTTCTTTCTCATTATCTTTTTTTGCTTTCTGTCTTTCTTCATTTTTTAGTTCTCATCTCTCTATACTTACCTTCTTTTCCTGTCTCTTGAATGCCTGATACTATGTGACATCTGTATCTCTTGGAGCCAGATTGTACTGGGTAGGCTGAGGGACACTTACCTTGTCTTTACAACTACATATGTGGGACCCTTGGGGGCCATACTATTCTTTTCCAATTTTTTCTCTAGTTATTTCTTTCCATTTATCTTTATTTTCCCTCTTTCTTTGTATTTTTCTCAGTTTCTCAAATCTCCACTATTTTTATCTAGTTATTTCTTTCCATTTTTCCATTTATCTTTATTTTCCCTCTTTCTTTTTCTTTTTCACAGTTTCTCAAATCTCCACTCCAATGGTAAGCCACCTTAGCAGTCATTTTTGTTTGTTTATATTTGGCCTCTACTTCTCTCTCCTCTCTCTCTTCTTTCCCATACCTATCTTAGCTCCACACATCACAACTTTTCCTTCCTCCCTACCTACCTGCACCATGCATAAGCAGCACAGGGACAGCCTCCCACAACCTGCCCAGCACTGATTCCCTGCCTGCCCTTTTGGAGCTAGAATAGGCCACAACCAACAAATTCCAGTCACTCCCATTCAGCAGGACCGACCCCGCTTGAGCATAGCTGACAAAATGGCCCTGCCCATTGCACAAAGAGGTAAAAAGTGTCATGACTACAGACTAACAAACAACAAAGAATGCATAGTCCATCTGTTATGATGTAACCAAATAAAAGAAAACAGCAGAATGGAACAAACAGATATACAATCAATAAATGAAGAAAATAAATACTAAATGGTGTGAAGACAGCAGACAATATGGAAACATACATTAAAAAGGTGTGATTCCATTATGTGTCCAAAATGAAACACCAGATAATTTCCAGTAGAAGAAAAGGCACTAGAACTACCTGACAGAAGATTCAAGTCTCTAGTATTCAGAGCCAGCCGAGAGTTGAAGCAAAAGGCTGATGAAGATGAGCAAAAAGAAGAAAGACAAATTCATGGAAAAGGCAGATAAATTTATGAGAAGTGCAGACAAAACGGGAAGGCTTCAGGAAAATAGTACAGGAAAAAAATGCCAAAATAAATTAACTACTAGAAAGCATATAAAAACAATTAGAAATCCAAAATATAAACAACAAAATTAGAGAAATAGTCATAAAAGGACAGAGTAGCAGGTATGAAATGATGGAAGACAGGATCAATGAAATTGAAGAAAAATACTAGGCTACAACTCTACTTGAGGAAAAATTAAGAACTAAAAAAAAAAAGGAGAGAAATGAAAGAACCCTGAGAATCACGTAGGATACAATCAAAAGCAGAAATTTTCAAGTGGTCAGAGTTTCCAGAACAGGAAAAAGAAAAAGGAAAACACAAGAGAAGGCCACTGAACAACTGCTGACAGAAAACTTCCTGAATATCATGAAAGATGAAAAGCTGAGTATCCCACATCAACAAATCTTGAGTAGGCTAGACCGCAAAAGAAACTCAGCAAGGCATATCAAAATCACACTCACTAAAACCAAAGATAAAGCATAAGTTCTGAGAGCAGCTCAAGAAAAACAAAAAGTCACATATAAAGGAGAAGTAAGGCTAAGCACTGAGTGTTTGGTAGAAACCATACATGCAAGAAAGAAATATGAGGACAGAAAAAAAGAAAAAAACCCTGCCAACCGAGAATAATGTTTTGCAAAACTCTCATGTGAATATGGTGGTGAAATTAGTTCATTCCCAGATTGTTGTAATTCCTGCCTCTATGATGTTAATGAGAGAGGAAAGATGGACGATGATTGCGTTATTGAGGCAAAGTAGAAACAGGATCAGTTACATGGTAGCTCAATAATATCCTGCTTAAAAACAACTGGGTAATAGAAGAAATCACATATGAGACAAAAAAAAATGCTTAGAATCAAATGAGAATGAAAACACATTATACCAGTGCCTTTGGGACGATCCTCAGAGGTCAATTTATAACAATAATTTTATACATCACAACAAAAGAAAGGGACAAAATCAAACATTAGCTATACAGCTCAAATAAATAGAAGCCAAGTGCCGTCGAGTCGGATCTGACTCATAAATAGAAAGAGAATAAAAAAAGTGGCCCATCACCACAATAAGAAAGGAAATAATGAAGATCACAGCAGAAATAAATGAAATAGAGAATAGAAAAACAATAGAATCAACAAAACCAAAAGTTTGTTCTTTAAAATTATCAACAAAAGCAACAAACCATTGGCTAAATGGAAAAAAAACAAACACAGGAGATGACTCAAATAACGCAAATAAGAAATGATGTGGAGGGCATTACAACAGACCCTACAGAAATTATAGGGATCATAATAGACTATAATGAAAAATTATGCTCCAACAAATTTGAAATCCTAGACAGAGGAAATGGACAAATTTCTAGAAGTACAGTGTCTGCCAGAAGTAACACAAAATGTTGTGAAAATATGAACAGATCCATAACAAGAGATGAGGTTGGAAAAGTAATTTAAACAAAACAAAAAACTCCCAACAAAGGAAGTCTTGGCCCAGATGGCTTCACTGGGGAATTCTACCACACATTCAGAGAAGAACTTACATCTGTATGCATCTAAATATTTCAGAATAAAGAAAAGGCAGGGGTACTTTTGAATTCATTCTATGAAGCCAGTGTAACCCTGATATAAAAAGAAGGCAAAGATACCTAAAAAAAAATACTAGAAAGAAAATTACAGATCAACTATCTCTCATGATTATAGATGCAAAAATTCTCAACTAACTTCTAACCAATAGAATTCAGCACCATTAGAACAGTAATATATTAAGATTAATTAGGATTCATACCAGGTATGCAGTGATGTTGTGATGTTAGAAATCAGAAAATCAATCAATATAATCCACCACATAAATAAAAAAGAAAGGAAAAAAATCACATGACCATCTCAGTAGACTCAGAAAAGGCATTTGACAAAGTCCAACACCCATTCCTGATAAAAACTCACAATAAAACAGGGATAGAAGGGGAATTTATCAACATATTAAAGGGTATCTATGCAAAAGCAATGACCAACAACATTCTTAATCACGAGTGGCTGAAAACGTTCCCCTTGAGAACAGGAATAAGACAAGGATGACCTTTATCATCACTCCTATGTGGAAACCCCGGTGATGCAGCGATTAAATGCTACATCTACCCTATAGGATTGTCATGAGTTGGAATCAACTCAATGGCAGTACGGTTTTTTTTTAGTGTTGATCCTGGTTTTTCTTCTATGGACTTGACAGTTTTGGGCTTTATATTTAGGTCTTTGTTACATTTTGAATTAATTTTTGTATATGGTTTGCAATATGGGTCTTGTTTCATTTTTTTGCAGTCGAACATTCAGTTTTGCCAACATTGTTAATAAGACTGTTTTGACAGACTTTAGGCCCTTGGTAAAGATCAGGTAGCCACAAGTGGATTGATTTACATCTGGGTTCTCATTTCTGTTTCATTGGTTAAAGTATCTGTCATTATACCATTACCAGGGTTTTTTGACTGTCACAGCTGCATAGTATATTCTGAGGTTAGGTAGTGAGAGTCCTCCTGCTTTCTTCTTCTTCAGTAGTGTTTTACTCATCCAATGTTTCTTCCCTTTCCAAATAAAGTTAATGATAAGTTTTTTATCTGTTTAAAGAATGTTATTTGGATTGGGATTGCATTGTATTTGTAAATCATTTTGTGTAGAACTACCATGAGTCGGATCCGACTCTATGGCACTTGGCTTGGCTTGGCTATTATTTTTCTAATATTCAGTCTACCTATTCATGAGCAGGGAATGCATTTCCATTTCTGTAGAACTCTTAGTTTCCTGCAGTAGTATTTTGTTGTTTTCTTTGCATAGGTCTTTTACATCCCTGGTTAAATATGTTACTAATTATTTTCTTTTATTAGGGGTTATTATAAGTAGTAATGTTTTCTTGATTTCTTTTTGATCATTCTCTTGATTGGTGTATAGGAATCCAACTGACTTTTGTATGTTTATCTTGTATTGTGTCACTTCACTGTATCTTTCATTAGTTCCAGTAGTTTTCTCATGGAGTCTTTTGAGTTTTCTATGTATAGTACCTGTCATGGGCTGAATTTTGTCCCCCCAAAAATACGTGCAGCCTGGGCCATGATTCTCTGTATTCTACGAGTGTCCTCCATTTTGTGATTCTCCTATGCTGTAGAAGGATTAGGGTGTGGCTGTAAATTCCTTCATAGGATTATCTCCCTGCTGCACTGTAAATGGAATTTCCCTGGAGTATAGTTTGCTTCACCCTTAATCCTTTCATCCTGCAAGAGATAAAAGGAAAGAGAAGCAAGCAGATAATTGGCGACCTCACACCACCAAGCAAGCAGCACCGGGAGAAGAGCAGGTCTTTCAGACCTGATGTTTCTGCACCAAGACACTCCCTGGACAAAGGCTGATGCAATCCAGAATTTCCTTCAGAGCTGACAAGGGGGAAAGCCTTCCCCTGAAGTGAACATCCTGAATTTGGACTTGTAGCCCACTGGACTGTGTAAGAATAAACGTTCCTTTTTGGGGGGGGACACAATTCAATCCATGACAATCAGGAAATGTATTAATCTCTAAAATGTACAATAAAATCCAACACCTCTGTGACAAAGAGATCACCCAACTAAAAAACAAATAAAAGAAATTAACAGACATTCCACCAAAGAAGACATTCAAGCAAGCTAACAAACACCTGAGGAAATGCTCCCGATCACCAGCCATTAGAGAAATGCAGATCAAAACTACATTTAGACACCACTTCACCAGCATTACTGACACAAATTAAAAATAATAATAATAATAACTAGAAACAACAAATGTTGGATAGACTGCAGGGAGATTGGAACTTTTGTACACTGCTGGTGGGAATGCAAAATGATTCAACAAGTTTGGAAGACAATATGGTGCTTCCTTAGAAAGCTGGAAATAGAAATACAGTATAATCTAGCAATCCCACTCCTAGGAATATATCCTCAGGAAATAAGAATCTTTACATGAATAGACATACTTACATTCATTGCACACTTACATTCATTGCAGCATTGTTTACAATGGCAAAATGTTGGAAAGAACCCATTAATTGATGAATGGATAACCTGGTACGTACACACAGTGAAACATTGCTCTACAACCAAGAATAAAAATGAATCTGTGCAGCATCTCATAACATGGAGGAAACATAGAGGGCATTATGCTGAGTGAAATAAGTCAGTCACAAAGGGACAAATACTGAATGAGACCACTACTGTAAAAACTCATGAAAAGATTTACAGATAAAAGGAAACAATCTTTGATTATTTCAAGGGAGGGGAGGAGTGGGTATGGAAAAACACTAAAGAGTCAATAGATAAGTTATAACTTTGGTGAAGGACAAGATGATACCCAGTACCGGGGAAGCCATCACAGCTTGTACAAGGCAAGATCACGGCATCACCATAGAGACATCCAAATTCCAAAGGACTGAATTGTTGGGCTGAGTGCTATGGGGACCAGGATCTTAGGGACTAACTCATTTAGCAGAGCATAGTTTATAAAGAAAATATTATACAGTCTACTTTGGTGAGTAGTGTCTGGCTTAAAGGCCTGTGGATGGCTATCTAGAATGTTCCACTGGTCTTAATCCCTCAGGAGCAAAGAAGGATGAAGAAAACTAAAAATGCAAGGGAAAGTTTAGCCCATGGGGTAACGGACCATATCTACTACAGCCTCCATCAACTGAGTCCAGTGTACAACTAGTTTGTGGACAGCTATCACTGCTGACTCCTCTGACAGGGATTATAACAGAAGGTCTCAGAGCTGGAGAAAAATGTAAAATAAAATTCTAACACAAAAAGAAAAATCAGACTTTCTGACCTGAGAGAATCTGGAGAACTATGTGAGTATGGCCCTTGAACACTGTTTCAGTTCAATAATGAAGTCACTTGTATGGTTCACCCTTCAGCCAAAGATTGAGCAGGCCCAGAAAACAAAATGAGACTAAAAGGGCATGCTAGTTGAGGGACAAGGACTAGATGTAGGAAGGGACAAGAAAGCTGGTAATGGGGAACCCAAGGGAGAGTGTTGGCATGTTGTGGGGTTGTTAACTATTGTCATAAACAATATGCATACTGATCACTTCTATAAACCTTCATCTAAAGTACAGTTTAAGAAAAGACACAAAAATAAACAAAAAGATTAAATACATATTCCAAGTCCTCAGTTAAGCAAGGTTAAGATGATTGCTTGAGAGCAGTTCTTTACAGAAGCTCTATAGTTCAATGCTTTCCAACTTAGGAAAATAGGCAACCCATCTTAGAATACTCTGCCTGTGATACAGTTTGGTAATTATTGCTATAACCATTCTTCAACTCTCATGTATAAATATTCTAGACTTATTTTTTCATTTCCAAGTATATTTATAGATGTTTCTTTATGATCAGCACAATCTGCACTGGGTAGTACATTTCCTGAGGACTAGAAGGTTAGAGATGTCAGCATAAAATGTGGTGCCCTCATAAATACCAATTGACTGGCAAGAGGTTGAGACTGGGTCCCCACACTGAACTGCAATGGGATTTTTACTCTGGAATTTGCTGTATGAGTGACTGACTATTGACACAGACTAGGATTCTGTGATGTGGGACCTTGCAGAAAGCCAAATCTTGCTGTTGGCCATGCCCATAGTACCCAGACAGCCAAGTGAAGTCTTTGATACATTTATAACATGTAGCCTGTCATGAGTTGATTTATATCCTCCCAAAAATGTTTATAGCAATTTGGCTGGCTATGATCCCAAGTATTACATGACTGGCCTCCATCTAGTGATTTTCCTATGCTGTAAATCTTATCCTCTTCCTGTGGTTAATAGGACAAGATTGGATTACATTAAACAGGATGAGGGTGGGACTGTAACACCCTTACTAAGGTCACCACCCTAATCCAATGTGAAGGGAGTTTTGTTGGAGTGTGGCTTACTTCCCCTTTTATTCTACAAAGCATAAGACAAAGGAAGCAATCAGGCAGTTGGGAACTTCATAGTACCAAGAAAACACTGCCAGGAGTAGAGCATATCCTTCAGACCTGAGTTTCCTGAGCTGAGATGCTCCCAGACTAAGGGAAGACTGCATTACAAGGATCTTCTTCTAGATCTGACAGAGACAAAAAGCCTTCCTCTGGAGCTGGCACCTTGAATTTGGACTTGTAGCCTACTGAACTGTGAAGAAATAAATTTATCTTTGTTAAATCCATCCACTTATAGCAGTACTAGATGACAGAGCCCTACCTGGGAATTTTCTAAACACTGAGGTGCAGATAGCTGTCACTGGGTGCAGTTTTAACTCATCATCCATAAAATGTCTCAACTGGTCAAAAAAATTCAGCATCCCCTGTGTTAAAATTAGGGAATATCAGGATAACAGTAGTTATTTCACAGAATTGTTGAGATGACTGAGTGCAATGATACCCTGGAAGTGACAAGCATAGTACTGGCATGTAATAAATATTCAATAAATGGTGACAGTTATTTAAAATCACAATATCAATAATAATGAGCATAACTACATTTGTGAACTATATCATTTAGGACATACTTCCTTTTATCACTTTGCAATTCCTGATACTAAGGATTTAATAGATATTTTTTGAGTGAATGAGTACTAGTTTATATGTCTTTTGCCTTCATTGACCGATATGTCTCTATCTACTTATAATTACAGATTTTTATTTTCTGTTTCTTTTGTGTCTCTTTATTCTAAAATACGTGCTTACTTATTTCTGGTAGACTTCCTTGAACCACTTGGGAAAATAGGTCTTCTACCTTCCCAGAAAAGGTAGGAGAAATTCAACTCAAACTTGCTTAAGAAAATGAAAATGGAATGTATGCTTACTTATATAATTTAGAAGAAAGGGATAGAAAGAATCTTAGATCTGAATGACTGTAGGGACTTAAGCAACACTATCAGGGGTCTATTCAACTTTCAGTTCAGTTTTTTTTCTGTGTGATGCCTTCACTCCTTCTGTAGACGGACTTTATGCAGTGAAGGGGGAGGGTATGGTCACAGACAACTCTAGGCTTAGATTAGCTGAACTAACGTTTCCAGAGGAGGGTAAATTTATCTTTCAGTCTCCATGTAGAAAATTCCAGATGTGGCAAATACTTTTGTTTGTTTTCCAAATATCAGTTGATCTCTTTTTGCTGCTAGCCAAAGGCTGATTTGGTTGAGTGGCCCCGTGCCCATCACATGACAGTGAATCATCATTAGTCTAAATCCATCATGACCACCATGTTCCCATTTGCAGTGATTGTTATAGGGTGAGAATGTGGCTCAGTGTTATTCTAGAAGGTGTTACTGCTAGAAGGTGGTGCTAGGAGAGACACGGTAGAAAAGAATAAAGCACATTTGCCCCTTCCTTTATTCCGTACTATGGACACTGTCTTGTGAGATCATGATGACTGTAGTTGACAGTGCACTTGATCACATGAAGATGAGCTTGAGATGAGAGTAGGCTTTCCAAAGAGGGAAGATGGGTAGGATGGATAGAAAGAACCTGGGATCTTAATGCGTCACTGAGCCACCAAACCAACCACTTAATAGACTTATTAAGTAAATGATAAATATTCATAATGTTTAAGCATTGTTAGTTTTCTGCTACTGGCTGCAGATGTATCCTACCTATAAAATTTGGGAAGAACTGGAGTCACAACAGCACTCTTGGGAATAAGTCCAAAGTATCACAGGAACTGTGATTACGCGGGCTCGAAACATGTGTCCGCTCATCACTGGGGCTGGAGACAGGGGGATGTCTGGAGGCAAAAAGTACCGTGTTTTGTACCACCAGAAGAAAATGTGAGGGAAGGATGGCCTTCCAAAGAAAAAGTGGGGCAAGATGCTGCAATTATCTGAAGAAGGATGGAAGGGATGCTTAGCAGGCCAAAACAATACGTACCTCTGCAAACTGAACATCTCACTGTAGGGAAGTGGTGTTACCTCTTTCAAGTGTGCTGATACATGTATGTTCTTGCTACATTCTCTGCCCTTTGAGGTTTGTTGACAGGACGTTAAATCACTTCAGTATGTTCTGGCATCATGATGGATCCTGGCACAACTTTCTAGAAAATAAAGAAGTGGGTCTGAAGGATAGAGTAGCTGGTGCAGGGGGCGGGGGACCATGCTCTTAGGCGAATTCCAGGCCAGTTGGCACAACTAGCATTTTGCTAAGAGAGCTCTCTGCACCCCACATTGGTGAGTGGCGTCTGGGGTCTTAAAAGCTGCCAAGCTGCCATCTGAGGACACAGCAAATGGTCCCAACTCAGCAGGAATGGATGCTCACCGAGGACCAAAATGACATGCGGTAAAGACAACCGAGAAGACAGAGAGACCCACAAGAGTGGGTGCCTACATCGACTTGGGACCGGAAGAACGGGATGGAGCCCGGCCACCACCAGTGATAGCCACGATGGAGCTCACAGAGAGAAGTCTCACCGGCAACACAAGAATAAAAAGGGGTGCATCATGAGATCTCCACTAAAAGACCTCAATTGATGGTCCAGCGGTTTTGGGGTTCCTCTGAGAGCATGGCCCCTGGCCCTGATGCTGCCCTTTCCCATAAATTATAACAAAGGTCCACTCTTTGGACAGGAATGGATTGGATTTGGCAATGCAGAGTGACCATACATTGGAAGCACTTTGTGGTTCTATACATCTACAGGATATCATCTTGCTGACCTCTGGCTAGAGAAAGGAGAGTGGATGGAGAGGAGTGGAAAGGAGGCTGTTGGGAGGATGAGACATGTATGGAGCAGAGAGGAATAGTGTGCAGTCACCGGACAGGGAGAGCAGTGGAAGCTGCATATAGGTGGGCATGTAAATTTATACGTGAATGTACATTTTCACTCAGTTATGTTAAATAAAAAAAAAAAAGTGGGTCTATACCATATTTAAGTATTAACAGCTATTCATAAGAGGAGATACTTCCCAGAGGAGTGATTGTGTGAAACTTTTGTGTCTTTTGACTTTTGCACAGTGAGATAAGGCTTGCAAGTGTGTTTACTATTTCCTTTGTGCAATTGTTATGACTCAGTTATCAGCGTTCAGCAATATTCAAGCACATGAGTTATTTGGGGAGTGAAAACAGTTTGTGATGCACTTTCTAGGCCATGGGACCAACATGACTAGCCCTGTGGACACAAGAATCAGGGCGATAAGGAAAGAAAAGAACAAATTCATTTAATAAAAGAAACTTCATTTTAAAATAGTAAATGTCAACAAAAAAGCCAACTCTAAAGACAAAGATCAGACTGGACTATAAGACATAAAATGATACTCACAATGAGTGTGCTTCTTGGCCTAGATATGTACGTAAGACTAACTGGGCAGTTTCTGTCCAGAAGTGACATGAGAGGGCAGAAGGGGACAGGAGCTAGTTGAATGGACACAAGAAATACAGGGTGAAAAGGAAGAGTGAGCTGTCACAGGGTGGTAAGAGCAGCTAGAGTTACACAGCAATGTGTGTGTAACTTTACATATGACAACTTGAGTTGGATTGTTTACTGAAAAAACCAAAAGCAAGCCCATTGCTGTTGATTCTGATACATAGTGATCCTATAGACAGAGTAGAATTGCCCCACAGAATTTCTAAGGAGCACCCGGTCTGTTTGAACTGCCAACCTTCTGGTTAGCAGCCATAGAAGTTAACCATTATGCCACCGGGGTTTCCACTTCCACTTTCAAGTCCAATAAAATATTTTTTTAAAAAATAGAATAAAATTCAAAGGTGCTGAAAGTCCCGTTTGAAAATGATGCTCAGGGAAAGATCCCTCTTTCTCCATTTTCTTGTAACAGTTTGAAATACTAGGGGAAAAAAATGAAAGAAATGGCAAGATAGCTTATATCTTTATTCTGAGAATTAACATTTAAAGATGCTGAAATAAGAATGACTTTTATGACTTCAACGTTCAGATTCTAAAGAAGAAAAGAACTTCATAATGGTGTGTGTGTGTGCGCGCACACATGTGAGCTCACGTGTGTGCTCCTGGTTTGAAAACTCATACAAATGCAGAATTATTGGGGGGCGGAGTCAAGATGGCGGACTCAGGACACGTCTCTTTCTATCCCTCTGTAAACCAAGACCTGAATTGACAATCAAACAGAGCCTTCTGATCACCTAATCAGCCTCAGGACACGGCACGGAGCTGTTAATTGGGACTTTATACCATTCAGTGAAAAATCTCCTCTCTTTCCCTGACTCCTCCTGGCTAGCCCCAGCTCTCATGGACGGAAGGTAAACACACCGTTTTGACTTTTGTTTTCCTCATTCTCGGCTGGCGGCGGAGCTGGGCCTTGCCTGGTGGCTGGACTCAGACACGCTGCTGGGGGGATAGGCAGGCGAAATTCCCATATTCTGAGAGCCAGGCTCGGGACTCTGTTAATCTAGACACTTTGAGACTTTCGTTTTGTAGCTGCCTCAGTGGGGTTTCTGCGGAGCTCCGTGGTCAGGGTGCGGGACGCCATGTTGGTACCGAGATTTTAGCGGGACCTCGTTCTTAGCCTGGGAGCCAGCGCCTGCAAACGGGACAGCGCTTCTCCATCAGAAAAGTAGTGATTTTGCATAGTGCTGCCTACATTGGGGGCCCTGCAACAGAAGCAGAGGAATTGCTGCCTCTGGGCACCTTTAGCCCCCACTGTCTGCTGCCTGTGTGGAGGATGCCATCCTGGGTACGGTGGCCGCAGCTGGACCTAATTCTTAGCTTGGGAGCCAGACCATGCCCACAAGAGAGCGCTTTTCTATCACAAAACCAGTACTCGACACAGTGTTGGATAAGGCTAGGCCCTGTCAGCAGAAGCCACCAGGGCACTAGCAGTGCTGTATTCTGAACTAGTTTGTTATCATCTGGGGTTGGATACAGTGGCGCTTACTTTGTCAGATGGGAAGAGGGACCTCTACACCTGAAAACCTAACTGACTTGTGAACTGGTCAGATACCTTTTGCTTTATTTGAAGACAGCCTAGAGAAACATTTGCAATCCATCCTCACAGTACCTCTTCCAGCCTCTATATACTCACATGGGACCCAAAAAGCAACAGACAATTGTGGCATATAAGCAATCACTCATGGCTTCATAAGGCTCCCAAACAAAGCAACCAAGGAGTTTTCTAGATGAAGAAACTTTTATGAAAGCATCAGGAAGTGAATACAAATTGATTATATACAGGGCCCTTCTAGACCTTATACAAAATGCAGCAGAACAAAATGAAAAATTAAGCAAGTTGTTCGATCTGATGGAACACCAGTACTCTGAAATCCAACAGATCAAGAAGAAAATCAAAGACATAGAAGCTTCCATGAAAACCCAAGAAAACAGAATGGAACAAATGGAAAAAAGAATTTCTGACTTGGAAGACAGAGCTACTGATGCCAGCGTCTATGAGCAGAAATCAGAAAAAAGAAACAAGGAAAATGAAGAAACATTAAGAAGCATGTGGGACTCTATTAAGAGGAACAACCTTCGATTAATTGGAGTCCCTGAACAGGGTGAGACATCTGAGAACACAGAGAATATTGTTGCTGAGCTGCTGAAAGAAAACTTCCCAGAAATCATGAAGGAAGAGAATATAGACATCTCAGATGCATATCGTACGCCACCCAATATAGATCTCAAAAGAAAGACTCCAAGACATATTACAATCAAGCTTAACAAAATGAAACATAAGCAGCAACTCTTAAAGGCACCAAGACTCAAGGCAAAGCTAACATTCAGAGGGAAACCCTGTAGGCTCTCGTCAGATTTCTCAGCAGAAACCATGCTGGCACGGACACAGTGGCACAACACATTCAAAGTCTTGAAGGAGAAGAACTTCCAACCAAGAATTATATATCCTGCAAAACTGTCTTTCAAACATGAAAATGAAATTAAGACTTTTCCAAATAAACAGAAACTCAGAGACTTTGTAAAAACCAAACCCAAACTACAAGAAATACTGAAAGAAGTTCTTGGCTTTGGCTTAGAAGAACGAAACCACTAACTTTATATTTTAGAACGACACACTACTCAATACTCATTTAGGGAAGGCTCCAAAGTAAATCACAGCTTTGATTTGGAAAGAAGCAATCCAGTGATCATCATGAAAACTATGGTGTCATCATAATAAAAGAGGGATGTACTACAGTCATTATAGTCCTTCCAGATGGAAAGGAAGATGACCAGATTGGTAGTAATTAAAATTGGGTTTATAAATAGTTTATTAAGGGGGTTCATAGGGGCAGCTGTAAAGCACAACAAAGATGTATCACACCATTTCAAGAAATCTAACACACGAGTCTCAACAACTATAAAACCAGCTCTGAAAAAGGTGAAAAATCAACTCACAAAAAAGAGTGTCTCAGAACAGACTAATAAGAACAACAGAGAAAACATCAACATAAAAATAAACATATCACAATGGCAGCAGTGAACACATACCTATCAATAATTACATTGAATGTGAATGGATTGAATGCTCCAGTAAAGAGACACCGAGTGTCATCTTGGATCAAAAGACAGGACCCATCCATATGTTGTCTACAAGAAACTCACTTGAGACCTAAAGACAGGAACAAACTGAAAATTAAAGGTTGGAAGAATATATATCAAGCTAACAATAAACAAAGAAGAGCATGTGTGGCAATTCTAATCTCAGACAAAATCAATTTTAATGTCAAATCCACCATCGTGGACAAAGATGGACAGTATTTATTGCTAAAAGGTTCAGTACACAAGCAAGACTTAACTATATTAAATATTTATGCACCTAATGTCAGAGCACCTAAATATGTCGAAGAAACACTGACTATGCTCAAAAGAGAGTTAGATGACTCCACAATAATAGTGGGAGACTTTAACACTCCACTCTCGTTACTAGACAGATCATCTAGAAAAAAGCTCAGTAAAGATACAGAAGACCTCATTGACACAATTAACCAACTAAATCTCATTGATATATACAGAACTTTCCACCCATCAGCAGACAACTACACTTTCTTCTCCAGTGCACATGGAACATTCTCCAGAATTGACCATGTGATAGGCCACAATGCAATGCTCAACAAAATCCATACCATTGAATTATTGCAAAGCATCTTCTCAGATCATAAAGCCATCAAAGTTGAAATCAATAGCAGAAAAAACAGAGATAGAAAGTGGAACTCTTGGAAACTGAACAACATCTTGCTCAAAAAAACATGGGTTATCGAGGAAATCAGGGATCAATTAAAGAAATTCATGGATTCCAATGAGAACGAAAACACTGCCTACCAGAACCTATGGGATACAGCCAAAGCAGTGCTCAGAGGTCTGTTTATCTCCATAAATGCACACATCGGGAAGGAAGAAAGAAACCAAATCAAGGAACTAACTCTACAGGTTGAACAAGTAGAAACAGAACAACAGAGGAACCCCTCGGGCACCGGAAGAAAGGAGATCATAAAGATTAGAGCAGAGCTAAATGAATTAGAGAATAGAAAAACAATTGAAAAAGTCGAAAAACTAAAAGCTGGTTTTTTCAAAAGATCAACAAAACTGATAAACCACTGGCTAAACTTACTAAAGAAAAGCAGGAAAGGAAACAAATAACCCAAATTAGAAATGAGAAAGGAGTTGTCACCACAGATGCAACAGAAATCAAAAACATCGTAACAGAATACTATGAAAGACTGTACTCTAACAAATTTGAAAACCTAGGGGAAATGGACACATTCCTTCACCCATACCACCTACCCAAATTATCACAACGTGAAGCAGAACAACTTAATAAACCCATCACAAAGGAAGAGATTGAAAAGGTCATCAAAACATTGCCAACCCAAAAAAGTCCAGGCCCAGATGGCTTCACGGCAGAATTCTACCAAGCATTTAGAGAAGAGTTATCCCCAATACTATTGAAACTATTTCACAGTATAGAAAGGGATGAAGTACTCCCAAACTCATTCTATGAAGCCAGCATAACCCTGATACCTAAGCCCGGGAAAGATCCAACAAAGACAGAGAACTACAGACCGATATCACTCATGAACTTAGATGCAAAAATCTTCAACAAAATTCTTGCCAACAGAATACAACAACATATCAAGAAAATAATCCATCATGACCAAGTGGGATTCATACCAGGGATGCAAGGCTGGTTCAACATCAGGAAAACAATTAATGTGATTAACCACATAAATAACACAAAGGACAAAGATCACCTGATTTTGTCCATTGATGCCGAAAAGGCATTTGATAAAGTCCAACACCCATTCATGCTAAAAACTCTTAGCAAAATGGGCATAGACGGCAAATTCCTCAACACAATAAGGGCCATTTATACAAAGCCAATTGCCCACAGCATCCTGAATGGAGAGAGACTGAAAGACTTTCCCCTGAGATCAGGAACTAGACAAGGATGCCCACTGTCACCTCTCCTATTCAACACTGTGCTAGAAGTTCTAGCCAGAGCAATTAGACAAGACGAACAAATAAAGGGCATCTGCATCGGCAAAGAGGAAGTTAAAATCTCCCTGTTTGCAGATGATACGATTGTATATGCAGAGAACCCCGAGGAATCTATAAGTAAGTTACTCAAACTGATAGAAGAGTTCAGCAAAGTCTCAGGATACAAGATAAACATAAGTAAATCAGTAGGATTCCTTTATACCAACAACGAGACTGTTAAGGAGGAAATTATCAAATCTATACCATTTGTGATAGCCCCTAAGAAGATAAAGTACCTAGGAATTAATCTAACCAGAGAAATAACAGACCTTTACAAAGAGAACTACAAGCCCTTACTACAAGGAACTAAGAGAGACTTAGATAAATGGAAAAACCTACCCTGCTCATGGATAGGAAGACTTAACATTGTGAAAATGTCTATTTTACCCAAAGCAATTTATTTATATAATGCAATCCCAATACAAGTTCCAGCATCATTTTTTAATGAGATGGAGAAACAAATCACCAATTTTGTTTGGAAAGGGAAGAAGCCCCGGGTAAGTAAGGTACTACTAAAGAAGAAGAACACACTGGGAGGCCTCTCATTACCCGACCTTAGAACATACTACACTGCCACAGTGGTCAAAACAGCCTGGTACTGGTACAAGAACAGACAGATCGATCAATGGAACAAAATTGAGACCCCAGAGATGACACCATCTACCTATGAACAGTTGATATTTGACAAAGGCCCTAAGACATTAAACTGGGGTAAAAACAGCATCTTCAACAAATGGTGCTGGCAAAATTGGTTATCCATCTGCAATAAACTGAATCAAGATCCATATCTTACACCTTATACAAAAACCAACTCCAACTGGATAAAAGATCTAAATATCAAACCTAAAATGATAAAGTTCATCCAAGAAAAGGTAGGAACAACAAAGGAATTTTTAATACACAATGAGGACAGACTCCAAAATCTGTCAAACAAATCTCAATCAACAGAAGAGAAAGTAGATAAATGGAAACTATTAAGAATCAAACACTTTTGCTCATCCAAGACTTTATTAATAGAATTAAAAGAACACCCACAGAGTGGGAAAAAATATTTGGCAACTCTATGTCAGATCGACGCCTGATCTCCATAATCTATAAGATACTACAAAATATCAATAAGAAGAAGATAAACCATCCAATTAAGCGATGGGCAAAGGAGATGGACAGACACTTCACTAAAGAGGAGATCCAGGCAGCCAAAAAACACATGCGGACATGTTCACGATCTTAGCTATTAAAGAAATTGAAATCAAGACAACAATGAGATACCATCCCACCCCAACAAGATTGGCCATGATCCAGAAAACACAAAACAACAAATTCTGGCGAGGCTGTGGAGAAAGTGGAACCCTCCTACACTGTTGGTGGGGTTGCAAAATGGTCCAGCCTCTTTGGAAGGCAATCTGGCGCTTCCTTAAAAAAATGGATATTGATATACCATTTGACCCAGTAATTCCACTACTTGGAATATATCCTACAGATTCAAGGCCTTTCACACCAATGGACACATGCACCAGAATGTTTATCGCAGCACAGTCCACAATAGCAAAAAGGTGGAATCAACCCAGATGCCCAACAATAGAAGAATGGATAGGTAAACTGTGGTACATATACTCAATGGAGCACTACGCAATGATAAAGGATAACGATGATTCCAGGAAACATCTCCTAACATGGTTTCAACTGGAAGACATTATGTTGAGTGAGAGTACTCAGCGACAAAAGGACAAATACTGTATGAGACCTCTATGATAAGATCTCAAAAACATACTTGTGTATAGAAGAAAAGACTCTTTGACAGCTGCGAGGGAGGGGAGGGAGGGTGGGAGGGCAAGGGGGGGAGGGCTTAGCTTAGGTAGTTACTAGAAATCTAGTTGGGAGAAAGCGGTGACAGCACACATTAGGAACAAGAACAACATTAAGTGGACTTCAGCATAACTTGAGTACTCCTTCCATCTTAACTCAATACTGCAAGGATAGAGTAGCTGGGGCAGGGGGCGAGGGACCATGCTCTTAGGCGAATTCCAGGCCAATTGGCACAACTGGCATTTTGCTAAGAGAACTCTCTGCACCCCACATTGGTGAGTGGCGTCTGGGGTCTTAAAAGCTGCCAAGCTGCCATCCGAGGACACAGCAAATGGTCCCAACTCAGCAGGAACGGATGCTCACCGAGGGCCAAAATGGCATGCGGTAAAGACAACCGAGAAGACAGAGAGACCCACAAGAGTGGGTGCCTACATCGACCTGGGACCAGAAGAACCGGATGGTGCCCGGCCACCACCAGTGATAGCCATGACGGAGCTCACAGAGAGGAGCCTCACTGGCAACACAAGAATAAAAAGAGGTGCATCATGAGATCTCCACTAAAAGACCTCAATTGATGGTCCAGCAGTTTTGGGGTTCCTCTGAGAGCATGGCCCCCGGCCCTGATGCTGCCCATTCCCATAAATTATAACAAAGGTGCACTCTTTGGACAGGAATGGAATGGACTTGGCAATGCAGAGTAACCATATGTTGGAAGCACTTTATCGTTCTATACATCTATAGGATATCATCTTGCTGACCTCTGGCTGGAGGAAGGGGAGTGGACGGAGAGGAGTGGAAAGGAGGCTGTTGGGAGGATGAGACATGTATGGAGCAGAGAGGAATAGTGTCCAGTCACCGGACAGGGAGAGCAGTGGAAGCTGCACATAGGGGAGCATGTAAATTTACATGTGAATGTACATTTTCACTCAGTTATGTTAAATAAAAAAAAAAAGTTGGAGAAAAAAGAAACAAACAAATGCAGAATTATTGAAATGTAGTTATCTCCCTGGTTTCTTACTCACGTAATATCTGTTTTTGAGATTTGAAGAACAACGCTTCACACTCAAGTCCCAGATAAGAGCAGAGTTTCATGCTTTTACTATTCTACACATTTATAAAGAAAAGTTAATTCGCATAACCATGTTAGGTTGGTGGGTTGTTGAGGCAATGTTTCAGAGAGGAGTGGGGAGCTTTCAGCCACTGAACATTTTGGAAAAGTCTGAGTTATATTAGCAAACTTATATTTTTAAATACAAAGTGGATTCTTTCAAGATTCAAAAACTTCAGATACTCACACCAAACTTAGAGGAGTAAAAGAGAAAAAAAGAGAAGATTAAACTACTGTAGAATCAATGAGTATGAAGTACTTGACGATAAAGCTGACAAAAGAGATTAAAAATTTGTACCTTCTTTAAAAACAAACAAAAAACTGGTTGTTGTTGATTCCAACTCATAGTAACCTCATATTGTGCAGAGTAGAACTGTGTTCTACTCTTGTGGAAGCAGATTGCCAGGCCATTTTTCTGAGGTGTCCCTGAATGTATTCAAACCACAAACTTTTTGATTGATTGTTGACTGCTTAATGATTTGTGCCACCCAGTGACTCCATACATACATGGAGAGGTAGAATATGTTCAAAGGTTGGAAGACTTAATATGCCAGGTTTCACCAGATTGATTTATACATTCAATCCAATCATAATCAAAATCCTAGCATGCATTTTTTGGTAGAAGTAGACAAATTGATTTTGAAGTTCGTATGGAGTTATAAAGACCCTTAGAAGAACCAAAAGAACTTTGTAAAATAAGAACAGCCAGAGGAGGAACAATACTTGACTTCCAAACTTAATAAGAAACTATATTAATGAGGACAACATGGAACTGACATCAAAATGGACAAATAGATCAGAGTAGATTACAGAAATAGACCCACACATACGTGGACAGCTGAGATTTTAGAAAGATGCAAAGACAATGCTGTGGAGAAAAGATTGTCTGTTCAACAAATGGTGCTGGGACAATTGGGTAGCCATATGCAAATAAATGAACTTAAAATCATACTTTACCGTATATAAGGTACGACCATTAAGTTCTCGAACTCATCCTAGAAAAAGTGCTACATAACTCATTGCTGAATATCACTACAGTCACCTTTGCAGTACTTTCATTGGAAGCTATGTGCCAATGCCAGCTCCTAGTCCACCCTTAAAAGCAGTTTTTGAATTCCTCCTCTGGAATGGGCATCAGAGCTGGCATCGTACTGCCCTTGATGTCCTGTTATCAAAATGTTTTCCTTTCAATATTTCCTTTATCTTCAGGTAAAGAAAAAAATCACTGGGAGCCAGATCAGGTGAGTAAAGAGGGTGTTCAAATACAGTTATTTGTTTACTGGCTAAAAACTCCCTCACTGACAGCTATACAAATAAGTTCATAAAATTGTCATGGTGCCACCATGCACAATGGTCATTCCAGAAAGAGTTCCAAAATTACTTTGAAGGGTAGACTAAGTAATGGCATTGGTGCATTGCTTCCCAAGGGGTGTACTTTGAAGGTTACCATAGTGATATTCAGCAATGAGGTACGTAGCACTTGGAATAATTAAGTTCACAGAATTAATTGTCAGACCTTGTATTCAAAAATTAATTTAACTTGGACTTAAGGGTTGCCATGAGTAGGATCCGACTCAATGTCACTTGGCTGGCTTAAATTTAAATTCTATTTCTGAAGATTTATAGAAGATAATTGTAGAGTAAAACCTTCTTGATCTTGGATTTAGCAAAGGTATCTTAGAAACAACACCCAAAGGTAGGATACAGAAAAACAAATTGATATATTAAATGTTATTAAAATAAAAAAAAAATCTTAGAAACAGGCTGTTAACAGAATAACAATATAAGACACAGATTGGAAGAAAATATTTCCAAAGCATACAGCTGATAAAGGACTTGAGTCCACAGTATATAAAAGCTCTTAGAACTCAAGAATAACATGAACAACCTAATAAAAAATAAGCTAAAGATTTGAACGTTTTGCCAAACAAAATATATGGAGACAAAATGACTTCACTAATCATTAGAGAAATACTACTGGAAGAGGAACAATTCAGAAAAGGAGGGTGAGAATGACTGGGCAACTCTAAGAATGCAATTGATATCACTCAATTCTACATGTAGAAATTGTTAAACTGGTGTATGTTCTGCTGTGTATATTATAAACAACAGCAAGTTATAAAATAAAAACAAGCACACAAGGAGATAGCATTACACATCTATTACAATGGCTGAAATTAAAAAGACTGACCATAGCAAGTACTGACAAAGGATATGAGCAACTGAACTATCATAAGTGCTGATGAGAGTGTAAAATTGTATAGCCCCTTTGGAAAACAGTTTGTCAGTTTTTTCAAAAGTTAAACATTCACCTAAATAAAACAGCTGCTTCTAGGTCTTTACACAAAATAAATGAACGCATATGTTCTTTCAAAGTCTCATACACGAATGCATACAGCAGCTTGGTTGCACAATGGTTAAGCACTTGGTTGCTAAATGAAAGGTCAGTGGCTTGGACTCAGCAGCCCCTGTGGGATGAAAGACCTGGAATCTGCTCCCATAAATATTTCAGCCTTGGAAACCTGATAAGACACTTCTATGCTGTATAGGTTTGCAACAAGCTGGAAGCTACTCAATAGTATACAGCAATGTTTGTAACAAGGAGCCCTAGTGACTCATTAGTTTAGTGCTGGGCTGCTAATCAAAAAGTTGACAGTTTGAACCCACCCAGCATCTCTGTGGGAGAAAAGACATGGTTATTTCTTTCTGTAAAGATTATAGCCTGGAAAATTCTATGGAGCAATTTTACTCTGTTATATAGGGTCACTTTGAGTGAGAATCAACTCAGTGGCACTCTGACAATAGTAACATTTGCAGTAGCCCCAAACTGGAAACAACCTAAATATCCATCAATAAATGAAAGGATAAGCAAATTCTGGTACATCCATGTAATGGAATATTGTATAACAATAAAAACCAAATCAACTATTGAAACATGGTACAACCTGGATTATTATCAAAATAGTTCTACTGAATGAAAAAACCAGGAGCTCAGGAGTATGTACTATATGATTGGCCAAGCCAAAGCCAAGTGCCATTGAGTCGGATCCGACTCATGGCGAGTGTATGATTACATATATACAAAATTTGAGAAAATTCATGGAAATACATTCTGACAGGAAGAAAACCAGTGGTTGTCCAGAACAGGGAGCACCAAGAGTGAGGAAACACAAGGGGATAGGAAAATTTCACGGGTGATGGATATATTAATCATTTTAATGATTTCACTCCTGTATGGACACATGGAACTCACCAAGTTACACTCTTCAAATGTGTACAGTTTGTCGAATGTCAATAATACCTCGACACTAACAACAAAAATATCATGGAACTCATGTAAAACAGTATTGAAAAGGAATTGCATGAATTTAAATGAATATTTTAGAAGACAGTGGTTGAAAAATCAATTATCTAAGCTTCCTCGTAGAGAAACTAGTAAAACAACAGCAAATTAAGAAAAAGTAGTATAGAGAAAATCATAAAGACAGAAAACAAGGTAATAGAAAACAAACATAAAATAGAAAATAATCATAAGTTGATCAAAAAGCCAAAAGTTGCTTCTTTGAAAGCTTAATAAAACTGATAAACTTTTAGCAGACTAATCAGCAAGAAAAAGAAACAACAACAACAACAAAAAAAAAACAAAATCTAAAAATATTGGGAATAAAAAAGAGAACACTACCACATATTCTATAGAAATAAAAAATATAAGGAGATATTTTGATTAAATTTATTGTAAACAATAAATATTACAAATTTTTTTAAATGGACGAATTCCTGGGAAAACACGATATACTAAAACTGACATGAGGAAAAACAGAAAACAAACCTCTGAACAATCATATGACTATGAAAAAGTCGTATCTATTATTAGAAATCTTCTCTCAAAGAAAATCTAAGCCCAGATGACTTCCTTGGTGAAGTCCTAATATTTAAGTTAAAAACTGTACAAATGAAACACAAAGTCCTCCAAAGACTTCCCAACTCAAGTAATGGCCAGTGTACCCATTAGGAAAACCTGAGAAGAACATTACGAGAAAAGAAAATTACAGCCAGTATCTCATTAACATAGATGCAGATGTACTAAATGAAGTATTAAGAAACTAAATTAAGCAGTAAATGTAAAGGATAATATATCATGACCAAGTAAGGTTTATCACGGGAATCAATTAAGTATTTGAATATCAATCAAATGACTGGTAACCCCCAACTTACTATGGCTTTTGTAAGTCAGCTCTGATATAAGTTGAATCCCTGATTATTATTATTATTTTTTAGCTTACATTGTTATTGTCTTATATCATCAGTATTTTTATAATTTATAAAATTGAACATTCAGGAGTGGACATCTGGGAATGACAACATCGTAAAATACACGCTACAACATGGCATGAAGTAGGTATTGCTATCAGTGATACATACATACACACAAAAAGCAAATAGTCATAAGTGCAGCTCGTTGTAACTCAAATGTGTCGTAAGCTGAAGACTACCTACAATCCAAAGCATTAACAGAGAGGCAGGGTCAAGATGGCAGAGTAGACACTTTGTGTGATCCCTCTGAGAACAAAGACCAAAAAGAACACATGAATTAATTACATATGACATCCCAGGAGCCCAGATCATCAAAGAGAAAGTAGAGAAATCTGACTGAATAATGAGGAAGAGAGAGTAGGTCTAGAAGTACTCAGGACTGGCTGGACCTGACCTGCCATAAATCAGCTGCAGTCAGTGTGATAGCAGAGTAGTGAGGTGTGGAGGGTGTCCTCCTCAGTGGCAGAGCAGTGGAAAGTGCACCTGAGCCTCCAGAGCTAGTGAGAAGCAGCACTTGACAGTCAAAAGCTAAGTGACTGGCACTTATCTTTCCTTTGAGATAAACCTCTGTGACTTTTCCCAGTGCTCTCCCACCCCTCTCCACACTGTCCCATGCTCCAGAGTCTGACACCATTAACTGAATCAGAAGTAGGACTTCTTAAGTTCATCTTGAGCCATTCTTCTAGATGCAGAGAGGGAGCAATGTAAGTAAAAGGGAAAAAAGGGCAACAGACAAACGAAAATCTGCTAGATCAGCTGAGCTTGAAATTCAGGGCAGAAATAGTGCTTTCACCTAGAATCAGACGTAAGTGGACATAACATCCTCACAGATGTTCAAGAATAGCTATTTGCCCCTGACTTTCTCAGTGCCTGCAGCCAGATGCCTGCTCCTGTACCAAATGCTCCTGTCCATCTGAGACAGTAGGAGACAGCTAGGACCACACATTGGTGACTGACTACCTGGACATCAAAGGCACCAATAACCAAACTAGCACACACGACCAGCCTATTTGGACATTTCAAAACAAAATAAATCAAGAAGCTAAGAATATGGTTAAAAAAAGCATAAAACAAATTCAACAACTTGCTCATGGCTTGGGAACAAGAGTCTGTATCAAGTCACTTAAAGAGGCAGATCATTATGGCTTCAGAAAGCTCCCAAAATAAAAAAAAAACCCAAGAGATTTTACAGATGAAGAGAACTTTTGGAATTATCAGAGGTAGAATAAAAAAGATTAATATTTAGAACTCTTCAAGAGATCAGGAAGGAGATGAGAAAAGTTAAACAGAGCATAAAGACCAAATATGCTTCAATAAAGCATACAGTGGCAAGAATTAGAAATTCAGAGAACTAATTAGTCAAGTTACAAAATTAGACAACTCAATGGAAAGTCAAAGGGGCAGAACTGAGGCAATGGAAGACCAAATTATGGCGAGACTGACGATTAAATCCCGTGATAATAACAAATTTAAGGAAAAATTAGATAAAAGAATTAAAAACGTCTAGAAACACTAAGAATTATGTGGCATTTTATCAAGAGGAATAATCTGTGAGTGACTGGAGTACCAGAATAAAAGGATACAATAGAAAATACAGAAAGAATTCTAGATTTGAGGACAAAAGTCTTTCCTGATATTGTGAAAGATGAAAAGATGTCTATTTAAGATGTTCATGGAACTCACAAGGTAGAACTCCCCAAAAAGACACCAAGGCATATTATAATCAAACTTGCCAAAACTAAAGACAAAGAGACAATTTTAAAAAGTGGCTAGAGCTAAACAAAAAACAGCCTACAGAGGAGAATCAATAAGACCTTGACTACTCAGCAGAAATCATGAAAACATGAAGGCAATGGAATGATATATATGAGGCACTAAAGAAAAAAAAAAAAAACAAAAAACTGGCAGCCAAGAATTAATTATATGTCCAGCCAAAAAAAAAAAAAAAGTCTCACAAATGTAAGGCTGAAATTAGGACATTTCCAGATAAACAGAAATTTAGGGAATTGGCAGAAACCAAACCAAAACTGCAAGAAATACTAAAAGGAGTCCTCTTTCCAAAGCACATGCAATGTTCTCCAAAAATGATAGCTCCTTAGACCACAAAGCAATCCTAAACAAAATTCAAAGCACTGAAAGACTACAAGTGTTTTTTCAGACCGTAAAGCCATAAAAACAGAAATCAATAACAGAATAAAGGAAGGGAAAAAATCAAATACATGGAAACTGAACAAAAGACTTGCTCAAAAGCTACTGAGTTATAGAAGAAATCAAGGATGGAATAAAGAAATTCACAGAATCAAATGAGAACGAAAACACATTGTACTACAACCTGTGGGAAACAGCAAAAGCAGTGATCAGAAGTCAATTCATCTCAGTAGATGTACATATCCAAAAAGAAGTCAAAGAATTAACCCTACAACTCAAATAAGAACAAAAAGAGCAGCAAAAGAAGACCTCAGGCACCAGAAGATAGCAAATACTGATGATTAAAGTGTAAATAAATGAACTGTAGCCTACAAAAACCATTGAAAAAGTTAAAAATACCAAAAGTTAGTTCTTTGAAAAGATTTTTTTTAAAAAATAAATAAACTATTGGTCAAACTGACAAGAGATAAAGACGAGAGAAAGCAAATAACTCAAATGAGAAATGAGATGGATGATATCACAAAAGACCTGATTGAAATTTTTTAAAAATTCATAACAGAATACTATGAAAAATTATACCTAATAAATATGAAAGCCTAGATAAAATTGAAAAATTTCTAGAAACACACTACTTACCTAAAATAACACAAACAGAAGTAGATCAACAAAATAAACCCATCACAAAACAAGAGATTGGAAAGGTAATTTAAAAGCTCCCAACCAAAAAGAGCCCTGGCCCTGATGGCTTCACTGGAGAATTTTGCCAAACTTTTCTAGAAGAGTTAACACCATAAAAAAGGATGGAATAGTATCAAATTCATTATATGAAGCCAATATAACCTTGAAACTAAAACCAGGTAAAAACAGCACACACAGAAGAAAATTACGGACAAATGTCTCTCATGAACATTCAAAAGGAACTGCAACAATATATTGACAGGTAACTGCCAGAAATCCAAGTGGGATTCAGAAGAGGATGTGGAAATCATTGCTGATATCAGATGGATCTTGTCTGAAAGCAGAGAGCACCAGAAAGATGTTTAACTCTGTTTCAAAGGCCTTCAACTGTGCCTCATAACAAATTATGGATAACATTGTGGAGAATAGAAATTCCAGAACACTTAATTGTGCTCACGCGGAATGTGTACATGGATCAAGAGGCAGTTGTGCAAACAGAACAAGTGGGTAATGCATGAATTAGTCAGGAAAGGTGTGCACCAGGGTTGTATCCTTTCACCATAGCTTTTCACTCTGTATTTCAAAGACATAATCTGAGAAGCTGGACTATATGAAGAACCAAGCATCAGGACTGGAGGAAGAGTCATTAACAACCTGTGTTATGCAGATGACACAACCTTGCTTGCTGAAAGTGAAGAAGATTTGAAATACTTACTGATGAAGATCAAAGACCACAGCTTTCATTACAGATTGCACCTCAACATCAAGAAAACAAAAATCCTGACACCTGGACCAGTAAGTAACATCATGATAAATGGAGAACAGATTGAGATTGCTAAGGATTTCATTTTACTTGGTTCCACAGTCAACTACCTTGGAAGCAGCAATCAATAAATCAAAAACCGTATTGCATTGGGAAAATCTGCAGAAGACCTCTTTACAGTGTTGAAAAGTGAAGATGTCACCTAGAAGACTAAGATGCACCTGACCCAAGCCATGATATTTTCAATCACTTCATATGCATGTGGAAGCTGAACAATAAATAAGAAAGACAGAAGAACTGATGCCTTTGAATTACGGTGTTGCAGAAGAATATTGAACATTCCGTGGACTGTCAAAAGAACAAACAGATCAGTTTTGGAAGAAGTACAACCAGAGAGCTCCTCGGAAGCATGGATGGTGAGACTGTATCTTACATACTCTGGACATGTTCTCAAGAGTGACCAGTCCCTGGAGAAGGATATCATTCTTGTGCAAAGAAGAAGTCAGTGAAAAAGAGGAAGACCCTCAAGGATATGGATTGACACAGTGGCTGCAACAATGAGCTTAAACATAAAAACAATTGTGGGCACAGAACTGGGCAATGTTCTGCGCTGTTGTTTATAGGGTTTGTATGAGTTAGAACCAACTTGATGGTACCTAACAACAACTACTGCAAGAAATGAAAACAGACCTACATAAATGGAGAAACCTATCTAGCTCACCGATAGGAAGACTCAGTGTTGTGACAATTGCTATTCTACCCAAAATGACTTATAGATAAAATGGAGTCACAATACAAATTCCAAGGGCTATGTATAAGGAGATGGAGAAATAAATCATCAACTACACATGGAAAGGGAAGAAGCCTCAATGAGTAAAGCATTACTGAACAAGAAAATCAAAGGAGGCCTAGTATCACCTAACTTTAGAACACATTATACTGCCATGGTGGTCAAAACAGCCTGGTACTGGTGCAAAACCAGATGCACAGACCAATGGAATAAAATTGGGAAGCCAAATATAACATCATCTACTTAAGAAGAGCTGATATTTGACAAAGACCCAAAGCCCACAAACTGGGGGAAAACAGTCTCTTTAACAAATGGTGTTAGCATAACTGGATACCCACTGGTGAAAAAAAAAAGAAAGAAACAAGACCCATATCTCACAGCATGAAAAAAAAAAAAAAGCTAACTAAAAATGTATCAAAGACCTAAATATAAAATCTAAAACTAGATTTTGGAAGAAAAAGTCACGGAAGAAAAAATATAATGCTGAAAACCTCTAATATGTGGCTTCAGCTGACTACAAAGCATTACACCACAAAGACGGTAAAGAAGCAAGCCACAGATTTCTTGTTGCTGTTGTTAGGTACCATCAGGTTGGTTCCAATTCACAGTCACCCTAAGCACAACAAACACTGCCCAGTCCTTCACCATCATCATAATCATTGCTATGCTCGAGCCCATTTTTGCAGCCTTTGTGTCAGTCCATCTAGCTGAGGAACGGTTCTCCTCTTTTTGGCTGACCCTCTACTGTAGCTAGCAGGATACCCTTCTCCAAGCTCTGATCTTCCCTGATAACATGTCCAAAGTAGTCTCACCACCTTGCTTTTAAGGAGCATTCTGGTTGTACTTCTTCCAAGACATTTATTTGTTCTTTTAGCAATCTGTGGTATATTCAATATTCTTCACCAACACCACAATACAAAGGCATCAGTTCTTCCTTGGTCTTCCTTATTCATCATCCATCTTTCACGTGCATAGGGGGTGATTGAAAACACAAGAATAAAAAGGGGTACACCCTGCGATCTCCATTGAAAGACCACAATTGATGGTCCAGTGGTTTCGGGGTTCCCCTGGGAGCATGGCCTCTGGCCCTGATGCTGCCCTTGTCCATAAGTCATAACGAAGGTCCACTATTCGGTCATGAGTGGATTGGACTTGGCGATGCAGAGTGACCATATACGGGATGCACTTTATGGTTCTTTGCATCTATAGGATATCATCCTGCTGACCTCTGGCTGGAAGAAGGAGTGTGGGTGGAGAGGAGGGGAAAGGAGACTCTTGGGAGGATGAGACATGTATGGAGCAGAGAGGAATAGTGTGCTCTCACTGGGTAGGGAGAGCAGTGGAAGCTGCATATAGGTGGGCATGTAAATTTATACGAGAATGTACATTTTCACTCAGTCATAACGAAATAAATAAATAATTATTAAAAAAAAAGAAAATGCCATGGCTTGAGTCAGGATACCTTAGCCTTGAGGGTGACATATTTGTTTCCTACATGCTTTAAAGAGTTCTTTTGCAGCAGAGTTGCCCAATATAATGCATCTTTTGATTTCGTGACTGTTGCTTCCGTGGGTGTTACCATGGATTGAAGTAAAATGAAATTCTTTACAACTTCAATCTTTTCTTTGTTTATCTTGATGTTGATTATTGGTATAGTTGTGAGGCTTTTTGTTTTGTTTTTATTTTGTTGAGATGTAAACCATATTGAAGGCTGTAGTCTTTGCTTTTCATTGGTAAGTGATTAAATTCCTCTACACTTTCAGCAAGCGAGGTGTGTCCTCAGCATAATTTAGATTGTGAATAAGTCTTCCTCCAATCTTGATGCTCCATTCTTAATATGTTCCAGGTTCTCAGATTATTTGCTCAGCATGCAGATTGAATAGCTATGGTGAAAGAATACAACACTGATGCTTTCCTTTCCTGACTTTAAACCACACAGTTGAATGCCTTTGCATACTCATAAAACACAGGTAAACAGCTTTCTGGTAGTCTGCTTTCAGCTGGGATCTGTTTGTCATCAGCAATGATATCCCTGATTCCACATTCTCTTCCAGATCTAGCTTGATTTTCTGGCAGTTCCCTGTCAATATACATCACTACAGCTGCTTTGAATGATTGCTAAAGGCAAACTTTTACCTCCATGTGATGTTAATAACAATGTTTGATAATTTCTACATTTGGTTAGATCACCTTTCTTAGAAACAGGCATAAGTATGAATCCCTTCCAGTTGATTGGCCAGGTAGCTATCCTCCAGATTTCTTGGCATAGATGAGTAAGAATTCCAGTAATACATTTGTTGAAACATCTCAACCGGTATTCTGTCACTTTCTGGAACCTTGTTTTTGTCAATACCATTAATGCACCTTGAACTTTATCCTTCAGTACTATTGGTTCCTGCTCATTTGCTACCTCTGAAATGGCTGGATGTCAATTTTTTCTTAACAGTGCTGTGTGTATTCCCTCCATCTTCTTTTGATGCTTCCTGACTCATTTAATATTTTCTCTGTAGAATCCTTTGCTATTGCAACTCAGTGCTTGAGTTTTTGTTCAGTTCTTTCAGCTTGAGAACTGTCAAATGTGTTCTCCCTTTTGGTTTTCTATCTACAGCTCTGGGCACATGTCACTATAATACTTCAATTTGTTTTCTTTAGCCACCCTTCAAAATTTTCTATTCAGCGCTTTTACTGCATCACTTCTTCCTTTTGCCTTAGCATTTTTGGAGTCTCTCCCGACATCCACTTTCGTCTTTGCTTTCCTTCTTGTCTTTTTAATGACCTCTTGCCTTCTTCATATATGAAATCCTTGATATCAGTCTATGATTCACCTGGTCTTCAATCGTTAGTTTTTCACATGCATCAAATCTGTTCTTGAGTCGATCATACTTTGACTCTCCTGGACTTGTTCTAGTTTTCTTCAGTTTCAATTTGAACTTGCATACAAGCAATTGATAATCTGTTCCTCAGTCATTCCCTGGCCTTATTCTGACTGGTGATATTGAGCTTTTCCAATGTCTCTTTTCAAAGATGTAGTTGATTTATTCATGTGTATTCCGTCTGGTGAGGTCCATGTGTATAGTCATCATTTGCTGGTTAAAAAAAAAGAAAGAAAAAAATTTGTGAAGAGGTTGCTACTGCAAAATTCTATCATGTAATATCTAGCATTGTTTCTATCACCAAGACTATATTTTCCAACTGTCAATCCTTCTTCTTTACTTCCACCTTGCACATTCTAATTGCCAGTAATTATTAACACATCCTGATCACAATTCCATTGATTTCAGACTGCAGAAGTTGGTAGAAATCTTCAGTTCCTACATCTGTGGCCTTAGTGATTGGTTTGTAAATTTGAATAATAGTTGTAACAACTGGGCTTCCTTCTAGTACAACACTGTTATACTTCAGGGTAGACCTTGAAATATTTTTTTGACAACAAATGCAACATCATTATTCTTCAAGTTGTCATTCTCATCATAGTACACCATATGATTGTCTGATTCCAGTGGCTAATACCGATCTGTTTCAACTTGCTAATATCTAGAATATTGATGTTTATGCGTGTCATTTCAGTCCTGATGATTTCCAGTTTTCCTAGATTCATACTTCTCATATTACATGTCCCAGTTATTAATGGAGGTTTGCAGTTGCCTCTTCTCATTTTGAGTCATGCCATCAGCAAATGAAGTTCCCTGTTTTAGTCAGCTAGTGCTGCTCTAGCAGAAATAACATGAGTGGATGGCTTTAACAAACGAAAGTCTGTTCTTACACAGTCTGGTAGGCTACATATCTCAATTCAGGATGTCCATTCCAGGGGAAGGCTTTCCCCCTTGTTGGCTCTGGAGGAAAGTCCTTGTGTTGCATCCGTCTTTGTTTAGGGAGCATCGTGGTGCAGGAACCTCAGGTTTTAAGGGCACACTCTTCTCCCAGTGTTGCTTTCTTGATGGTGTGAGGTTCCCAGTTCTCTATGCTCACTTTTCTCCCTTATATCCCACAGCTGGTAACTTTGAGTCCTGGTTCACCAGCACCACTGCTGCACATTCTCCATCGTCAATGTCTCAGAGGCAGGATTCACAACACATGGGGGGAATTGTACCATACTGGGACTCATAGCCAAATCAAATCAATACATACATTTTGGGGCGGCACAATTCAATCCATGACACTCCACCCTTTGACCCTCCAAAATCACATATCATTAGAATATGTATTCGTTTATAGCATAGAAATGATCTTAAGTCCACATCCCAAATTCTTAAATTTCTCTCCAGAAATTTATGAACAGGTTCTATCTTTCAGAAATCCAGAACAGGTACTATCTTTCCAAAATACAATAGTATAACAGATAGATACAATTTACACATTTTTATTGTGTTTTAGTCAGCTAGTGCTGCTGTAACAGAATTACCACAGAGTGGATAGTTTTAACAAAGGAAAGTTTATTCTTACACAGTCTGGTAGACTACAAGTCCATATTCAGGGTGTCTGCTCCAGGGGAAGGCTTTCCCCTTGTTGGGTCAAGAGAAAGTCTGCTATTGCATCAGTCTTTGTCCAGGGAGCACCTTGGTGCAGGAACCTCAGGTCTGAAGGATGTGCTCTTCTCCCGGTGCTGTTTTCTTGATGGTATGAGGTTCCCAAATCTCTGCTTGCTTCTCCTTCCTTTTATCTCTTGCAGGATGAAAGGATTAAGGGTGGGACAAGCCATAGTCCAGGGAAACTCCCTTTACAGTGGAGCAGGGAGGTGATCCTATGAAGGGATTTACAGCTCCACCTTAATCCTTTAACATGCAGCATAGGAAAACCATCAAATGGAGGACAGTCACAAGATACTGGGAATCATGGCCTAGCCAGCCACATGGCTACACATATTTTTGGGGGAACACAATTCAATCCATGATACATTATAAATGGAGAAATTGCAGGGGAAGAAGGTATTAACAGACAATAAGGAAGTCAGCAGAGCACATTAGTTTAGCCCTCAAAGCTTGAAAATAATCTTCAGTTCTCTGAGACATTTTACACATTACAGCAGCCCTCCAGACTCTAGTTGTTGGCCACACTCCCTGGATTCTTAAGTGGAAACCTCTGGCCCTGTGCTACAACTCTGCCTAGAAAGGCCCACTTGGACAGCAACTCTGCCCCGTTGGTTTTAGGTGCACTCTAAGCCCAACTGAGTGGAAATTCCACTCTGACAAACATGGAAAGCCCTAGCTCCACCCTTACAAACCCCTAAGGTCATGACCATACGTTTTAAGACTGAGGCAGCTCAGCTTCTCATTCTCTTTGTCTCTTCAGCGTCTGCTTCCTATGGCCTCATGGGCAAGTGTTTCAAAATTCTGTAGCTCCACTGGTTTAAGTGCCGGGAAGCACTCCACTCAACTAGGAAGCCACCTACCTGTACAAACACACTTAGCTCTGTTGCTCCATGGGTCAGCAAGGCTAGGTCCACCAATTCAAGTGCCTGGATGCACCCTACTCCACCAGGAAGCCTCTGTGAGCATGCCCTTAGCTCTCTTGCTCCATGGGTCAGCTTCAGTGCTGTCTCTGGTTCTGTTGCTGCTACCAGTCCTCTGCTGCCTGTTTCTCATCATCTGCTGCCTCCTCATGTGTTAGCAGTTCTTTGAGGTTCCTCCTTCCATCTATTTCACAGTTTCAAAAAAGCTTACACATTTTAGGTATTTGTTAGAGCAGTACCCCACTCTCGGTACCAAATTCTGTTTTAGTCACCTAGTACTGCTCTAACAGAAAATGCCAGGAGTTGAAGGCTTTATAAAGAGAAATTTTATTGATGCAGTCTGGTAAGCTGCTAATCCATTTATGAGTTGTGACTCCACTGAGTAAGAGAAATTATCACAGTCTGGTAAACTGAGTCCAAATCCAGTGACAGCATCTTGGCACAGGAACCTCAGGTCCAAATGATGTGGTCTGCTCTCAGTGCTGCTTCTTGGTGGTATGAGATTCCCAAATCTCTATGCTCACTTCTCTCCCTTATATCCCACAGCTGGTAACTTGAGTCCTGCTTCACTAGCACAGATGCTGCCCATTCTCCATCACCAATATCACAGAGGCAGGATTCACAACACATGGGGGGAATTGCACCATACTGGGACTCATAGCCAAGTCAAATCAATACATACATTTTTGGGGGGATATGATGAAATCCATGACAGTCCCCAAAGCTTGATCCTGCCCATGTCTTTTAGGCTGACTCTGTTTTGAGGACGCAACTCTTCCCCAGTCATCTTCTGAATGATTTCCAACCTTGGTGGCTCATTTTCCAGCACTACATCAGACAGTGTTCCACTGCTATTCATAAGGTTTTCACTGGCTAATTCTTTTCAGAAGCAGACCACTGGGCTCTTCTTCCTAAGAAGTCTTCCTAATCTGTGTTAGTCTGGAATCTCAGCTGAAACCTGTCCACTATGGGTGACTCTGCTAGTACCTGAATACCAGTATCAGAACTTCCAGTATCACAGCAACACACTAGCCCCCACGATGCTGCAGACTTGGAGAAGATGTTTTCAATGTATGTATACAACAAAGAATTTATACTTGCAATAAATGAGTAATTTCTTTGAACTGATAGAGAAGAATGGTAACTTGAAGAAAAATGGACAAAAAATTGAATGTTTACAAAAAATTATCAAAATGGTAAATAAGCACATTAAAAGGAATTCAACATCAGTAGTCACGAAAGAGATAAAAATTACAATAACAATGAGTTAAGACTATATATCCCCCACCAGAATGGCTGGAACAATGATAAAACTAGGTGGGTAAGGATATGGGGCAATTGGAACTCAGCAGTGATTACTGGGACTGATCTCCAGTTTGTCTGCCTGGGATCCAGTCTCTGGCAGAGCCCTTCCAGCCATATGGTAGGACTTGAGTTTTGTGACTTGTTTCCTAAACAGACTCCCTTTAATAGTGCCTTTTATCACTGCTGATGCGTCGCTGTTTCTGGCTGGCCCAAAAAGAAAGCAAGAGAGGAAGCGTAAACTGATAAAATCATTTTGAAAACTCTGCCAATATGTTTTTCTAGATAAACATGGGTGATTTAAAACAAAACAAAACAGTATACGTTCATGAGAAACCAAGCCCACATTAAGAAAATTACTGAAGGAAAATTTAATGGAATAAAATGCATAATTACTGAAGAAGTACGAGAGCAGTCACTCTCCTAGCTCATTTACATATATTGTCCCTGTGATCTGAATTTCTGAAGTTTGCCACTCTGTGAATGGAAATGCGACCAGGTGGCCGTGGGGGTATCAGGAAGATAATGATCCTGATCTCCTACCTCAATGCCAGACTTCACTTAATCACTCAAGTCCAGAAGCTGATCAGCATAGACGGTCCAGTTTTGTACTGTTACCTATACACAGCTCCTTCAGTCCCTTTCTCTCATAAGCATCTACATGACCAAGTGGCAAGAACATGTCATAACTCACCCATCAGACCATCCTCCCACTGTCTTTCTCCCCCTTCCCCAGGGGTCTGAGAATGAAAACTCTTTCATCTTCATCCTTTCTCTGCCATCAGCTGAAGAGGTCCCCTTCGTGCAAACATATTCTCTAGGAGGGCATGTCACCCTAATGTAAAGAAGTCTGAGTCTCAAGTTCGGTGAGAAAATAGACTCTGTTTTATCCCATTTAATCTTCTGAGGAAGATACAGTTATGCTCATTTTACAAAGAAGGAAATAGGATCAGAGAGAATGAGAAACAAGTTCACCAGCAGAAGAGGATTCTGACCCAGAAAAAGCAGACTCCCAAATCCAGCACTGTGCAATTTTGACCTCCCCTTCCATAAGTGGATAGAAACATTTTGAGATCAGAAATGGTGAACAGGGCCTTTCCTCTCCATGGAAACCTTTATTGCATAGTGATGAAGAGCTATGGCTGCTAACCAAAAAGCAGTTTGAATCCCTGGACACTCTATAGCGCAAGGTCTGTATGAGTTGGAATCAATATGACAGCAATGA
The DNA here is from genome assembly GCA_028571685.1 of Heterohyrax brucei. Taxonomy (NCBI): domain Eukaryota; kingdom Metazoa; phylum Chordata; class Mammalia; order Hyracoidea; family Procaviidae; genus Heterohyrax; species Heterohyrax brucei. The sequence continues at coordinate 36,198,228 of CM053149.1, forward strand.
GGTTTTTTTTTCCACAGCCAGAAGATCTGGTGATCTGCTCCCATAAACGTTACCACCTAGAAAACCCTACGGGGCAGTTCTGCTCTCCTACATCGTGTTATTATGAGTCAGTGCCCAACAAACGATCACCACTTGGAGTCCTTGGGTGGTGTAAACAGTTAAAGTGCTCAGCTGTGGACTGAAAGGTTGGAAGATCAGGTTCACCCAGAGGTGCCTCAGAGGAAAAGCCTGGCAATCTATATCAGAAAAATCAGGCATCAAAAACCCTATGGAGCACATTTCTATTCTGACTCGCATAGGATTGCCAGAAGTCAGGAGCAACTTGACCACAACTTATAATAATCACCATTTCATAATCATAAGTTAATCACCACTTATTATTATTTCCTCAGCAGTGATTACTGGGACCAGTCTCCAATTTGCCTGCCTGGGATCTGGTCTCTGGCTGAGCCATTCCAGCCATATGGTGGGATTTGAGTTTTGTGACTTGTTTCCTAAACAGACTCCCCTTAATAAGTGCCTTTCACCACTGCTGATGCGTTGCTGTCTCTGGCTGGTCCAAAAAGAAAGCAAGAGAGAAAAGTCTCCTGCCTGTCACTTCCTCGAATTCTGCCTCATCTTCCACTCCCCATTTAGGCATGGCTGTTGGGCCACAAATAAACTCCTTGAAAATAAAGATCTTATCAAAATTATCTCATTGACGTGACATAGCTTAGTGGCTTTGGAATCAGACAGACTCAGCTCTGTAATTTATTTGTTGTGTGACCCCATTGATTTTTTTCTGGGGGAAAAATGATTATGGAAACCCCTGGAGATTTTTGGAAGCCCGTTTTAGCCAGAGTATAGAATTCATAATAATAACTATTTTTTGCTGAGTTCCCATTGAGTCTAAGACTGAAGTTCATGTGTTGTGGAAGAGACTGGCTAGTTGTTTATCATATCTGTTTGTTCTTTTTTCCAGGGCACACAGGTTAACAATACACAGTTAGATGTGGCCATGTGATAAAATTCTAGAGTTGAAATGTGAATGAAAGTTATGTGTGCCATACTCACACCTGGACTATTAAATCTTCAGGCACACAATCCTCCATTCTTTTCATCATTCTGCTGGTTTGGATGCATCAAGTATGGTGACTTTAAAGGAAAGTGTCGTGGATAGCAGATCCACAAGAAGGAGCCTGAGTTCCTAAATCATTGCTTAGTGGAGGGCTACTTCCTGTCAGAAAGTGTCATTTTAGAGTTTACTACACTGGGTGCCTAATGGTTAAATGTTACAGCTGCTAACAAAAGGGTCGGCAGCTCAAATTCACCAGGCAGTCCTTGGAAACTATGGGATAGTTCTACTCTGTTCTATAGGTTCGCTGTGAGTCAAAATCAACTTGACGGCAGTGGATTTGGGTTTGACTTGAGTAAGAAGGAAACTTGTAACACATCTGACCCATTATTCTTTTTTATTTGGTTGTTACAGCAACCAGCATTTCCTTAGCTGATACAAAGATGCCGTCTTAGGAGACAATCTGGATGCAGGATTTGGCAGGATGTTCCAAACACATATGATTGATGATTGGAGAGAAGGGCTGGAATAAGAGCATAAAGTCTCTTTCAGTGATACATTACCTGCCCAACTCTACCCACTTGGGAAAATCTAAGATATTGAGTGAGAAGAGAAATTCTCAGTACTGTGTCAACAGAGTTTTTGGCTTTCTAAAGAACAACAATGCCTTCAGGATGGCAAGCTGAGGTAGATAACAGCTGAGATAGATAACAGCTGAGGTAGAACACGGTAGATAACAGCAAATCTGATGTAAGGCAGTGATGCCCTCAAAATTTTCTCTTCAACATTCCAGAAATTTCCACTATTAGTCATTTCTTTGCTCTTTGGCATTGATTCCAAAAAGACTACATTGAATTATGAGGTATAACAATTAAGTCTATGAACTTAATTGTTCTAAGTTCTACCTATCTCATTGCTGAATAACACTGCAGTCACCTTTGAAGTAGTCCCCTTGGGAAGCTATGAACTCATGCCAGTGCCTGGTCTACACTTCAAAGCAATTTTGGAACTCTCTGTGGAACAGCCATTGCACACAATGGCATGGTGGCAAGTTCGAGAACTTAACCATATAGCTGTCTGTGAGGGAGATTTTAGCCAGCAAACAAATCACTGTATTGGAACGCCCTACCTACTCACCTGATCTGGCCCCCAGTAACTTTTTTCTTTACCCGAAGGTAAAGGAAATATTGAAAGAAAGAGATTTTGATGACATTCATGACATCGAGGGTAATATCAAGACAACTCTGATGGCCATTCCATAAAAAGAGTTCCAAAATTACTTTGAAGGGTGGACTAGGTGTTGGCATCAGTGCATAGCTTCCACAGGGGAGTACTTCAAAGTTGACTGTAATGTTATTCAACCATGAGGTATGTAGCACTTTTTCTAGAATGAATTCATGAACTTAATTGGCAGTCCTAATATATGCAAATTATCACAAAACAAAGCTTATAATTCCAGAAGCATAGTTTATCATTGGAAAAGATCATAATATGAGACATCTAGGAATAAGATAGAAAGATGCTAGGGTAAAAATATAGCAGGAGCATCTGGGCACTTGGGTTCCAGTCCTGGACAACTTGTGTAACTTTGAGCAAGTCCTTCATGGTCTGTTCTCCATCTTCCTTCTACCATTCATTGCTTCCTTTGAGACTCTGTTCAGATAGTACCTCCTCTTTTAAGTCTCTCCTAACCCCACAGTAGGTTAGGCAACCTGGTAAGGTAAACCTCTCCTATTGCTCCCACAGAGGATCTGTGGACTATAGTACTGTCTTTTTGTGTCTCCTCAAATGGACTACATGTTCTTAAGGGAAGGAGGTCTGTCTTGCTCATTGTTGGACTCCCAGCACAAGGCCCAAGATCTAGTACACCAAAGATGTACCGAACACATGAGTAACTAGTTCTACTGGGGATGCGTTCTACATAAAGACGGGTTCGGGACAATCTTCATCATTCCAAACAAGATGAATCAGGGCCTGAAGGGTAGCAGGAGAGTAAGAAAGCCAAATTTCGAGCAAAGAGAGTCTGTGAGCAGAGTCCTAGACTAGTTCAGGAACAGCCCACACAGGGTGGTTAGGGGAGCTAGAAGTTCTTTGAATCTTGGGTGATGTGAGTCAGATGCTGTTCCATGAAGACACTGGAGAGAGACTAGAAGGTCTGGGATGCTGTACTATTGCCCCCAGCATAAGAGCTGTCTGGCTAGGGTTCTCACTTGGGCTATCAATGGTAACGCCAGTGTCCGGATGATTAAATAGACAAATATTAATACTAGCTCCATTAGAAACATAGGTAGTAAATTAATGTTGGCCAAATGGGAAAAGAAAAAAAATCAATAGGGAAAGAAATAATATTTTTTAATATTCCTAGGTTTTTATGAACAATAGAAAAGGGAGGTGAGGGGGAACCATGAAAAAGGATCTGCCATCATTCTTTTAAACTTTATTTATTATCACTCATTATACATCACCCCAGACTACATAGTTTAAAATTTCATTTTACTTCAATGCTTCATACAATTCAACCCAACCTTTTAGGGCACTTATTTTGGCTGAAAACCTTGTAAATATCTCAAAAGAAAAAACAGCCAAAAGGAGGGAGGGTAAGAATATATATATAACCTTCTAGCAGGGTCATTTAATTTTTGAGATCGAAAGGTCTTCACAAAATTACAGCAACATTAAGAGTAGGCTTAATAGTATAAGCAATGTAAATGTCCCTTAATGGCTATGGCTGGACTTCTCTCTGACTCTTCTGTCCTTTCATTTGGATTAAAATTATTTTACACCCTGGGCCATTTGGGTCATTTTAGGAGAATATTACTTCGTTTATTTCTACTTTGTTTATTACATTCTGAGATGGTGGCTTCTCCTTTCTGGCATTTGTCCTGTAGATCCTACCTGAGAGATTTCTGGAGTTTAGGAAAACAATCATATTAGTAAACCAGTTGCAATCAAGTTGACGATGACTTGTCATGACTCTATGTATGTTAGGGTAGTATTGTGTTCCACAGGATTTTCAATGACTGATTTTTAGGAGGCAGATTACTAGACCTTTCTTCCAAAGTGCCTCTGGGTAGATTCAAACCTCTCACCTTTCAGTTAGTCACTGAATACCTTAACTGTTTTTACCACTAAAGGAGCAGCTAACATTTATTCAGCACATGATCTGTGTCAAACACTGAGTTAAGCACTGAGTACGCGTTTTGTCATTTAATTCTCACTGCCGTGTGACATAGGAACGTTGTTATTGTTCTCCTTCTACAGATAAGAAGACAGAAGATCAGAGAGGTTAGTCACGTAACTAACAAGTAGTAGATGTTTGAGCACAAGCCCAGCGGAGTCCAAAAGTGATGCTTCTACCCTCATATAAGAAGCCGATTGGTAGCCAGTGAGATGCTGGGCTTCCTTCAGTACACTGTCCCCCCAGGTTCCTGCAGGGGAGATCCCCTTCTACCACGACTTTTTTGAAGACCTATTTTTTAAGTGAATAATGTTCTGAGGGTCCCTACTTGGCATAAATGGTTTATGCCCACCTGCTAACCTACATGTTTGAACCCATGCAGCCATACATGGAAGAAAGGCCTGGTAATCTGTTTCCATAATGGTTACAGCTAAGAAAACTATATGAAACAGTTCTATTCTGTAATACATCCTGGCCTCAGTGTCCTGACCTAGGCCCTGGTCTGATTATGCACTAATGGCTGAAGCAACTCTAAGCTAGCCCGTGGTTGCTGAGGCCAGACAGGCTTACTGACTGGCGAAACAGATCATCTGACAGCTTTAGTGTTCATTCTGGCATTATGTTAGTCCGAATAAGCCAGATAATGATGAAAGAATGAACAAAGCAGCCCCCACAAAGACTAAAAGTTGACAATAACAAGGCTTATTTTTCTCTGCCAGATGTCCACGGTGAGTTGGCAGGGGTCTTTGCCCAAGTTCTTTTTTAACAGGTGATTCTATGATAGCCACAGCAGAGGAAGGGAATGTGATGAATCATGCCCTCACTAATCCTTGGATGTCTGCTTGGAAGAGAAACATATCACTTCAACTTATGTGCTATTGACTAAACTATTTGATCAAATGAGCTTGGAAGAAAATGAATGCGAGTATTTGTGAACAGCCTAGTTGACCTCTATGGCCCTGTGAATACTGTGAAAAGTCTTCATTCTAGTTGGACAAAGAGTTAATGTATATGTAAAGAAGTGACTATAGCACACACTTTCAAGCAAAATTAAGTGTTATGCAAAATTAAAGCAGAAGAAAAGTGGAGAGGGATGGAGGCAAGGGGTGGAAGATTTTTAGACAGGTGGTCATGAAAAGACCTTCCTGAGAATACTTCACTTTAACTGATAATTGGAGTGAAGAAATTAGCCACAGGATCAAAAGGAAGAACTTTTAGGGAGAAGGAACAGCAACTACAAATGTCTTGAGTTTAGAATGGGCTTCATATGTAAAAGAACAACTGGGGAGACCAGAGGACTGGAGTTTAATGAGGAGAGTGTAGGAACAAACCAAATCACAAGAGCCGTGTAGAACATAATAATGAGTTTGAATTTTAAGTATTATGGAACGTTTTTAAACAAAGGAATGGTGTGATCAATTTACACTTTAAAAAAATCATCTGGCTCTTTTGAAGAGAATGGACATTAGGGGGTCAAGGGTGGAAGCTTGGAGTCCACTCTGGAGATTGCTAGATCAGTCTGGTGTCTGGTTCCTAGCCTTGGGAAACCATAGACAAGTTCTGATGATGCTCTGGGTTTTCTGTCCCTCACAGCTGCCCTCTTTGGGCTTTTACTAGGCCATCCACAGAAGGGAGTCCTGGCCTTAGGATCTGTTCCAAAGGCAGCATGTCTTTTGCCTATAGCAAAATGAAGAACTTGAAAAGGGTAAAAAGCCCTCAGAATCCAGATATTTTCCTCTCCAGTTCAAGAACACAGTTTCAATGGCTGCTTGAAGTAAACAGGAACCTGTTAATGGTGGCTAAGAGCCATCTCCACATTTGATTGCCACAATTTTTCTTGCTAATCATGACTGAACAATACATTTCTTGCTTAAAAAAATTATTATTCTAAAAACTCCTGAACATTAATTTGCTTAATGCTGCCCTGTCACAGGGAAGTGTTTGCCTGATGCCTTGGCACCAGTGATGGGCAAAAGGCACCTCATATATTTATGTCAGGTCTTATCAGCCGGAGTGTTTGTCAGGAGCTGCTTAAGTGACAGCCATAAACACCTGATTGTATACCTAGAATTACCTATTATGTTACAGCAGCTCACACCTCTGTCTGCCATCAGTGATTTGTACATTTCAGCTGAAATGGGCTCAGAATAAATCTGGAAGAAAGTAGATATACAAATTAGTTCTTTGACCAACTTTTCACAATGAATATAGGCATCTTCGTTAACAGTTTCCTCATGGCCAAGTTTACTTGAGGCCTTTATTTGCTGTCTCTATTCTCTCTTCTGGACAAATGTAAATCCTCAGGCTTAGCTAGTCCTGGGGAAAGGAGTCTGTTTCAGGCATTGTAACTTATTTCCGTTTGAGAGGATTTATTCCTAGTATTTCTGAAAATAGCCCAAATTAAAGTACAATCCTCCAGACCAGAAAATAGAAACAGATAAAGTTTCCTTATATTTACAAAATTTAAGCTGACATTTTCTTGGATTTAAATAGGAATTATCATGGAACCAAAAGCAGTGCATTAAAATAACGGCAAAAAAGAATGGTTATAGTAATTGTAGCAAGTTTATAACCCTGCCACTTTCAGAAGGCTGTAATAAATGTGATATCTATTTTATTTCTAAATTTTATTCATTTTTAATAGATATTATTTTTACATGTTTTAAAATCAAAACAATGTATTCGGATTTTTAAATTTTTACTATAGAGTGATTTTAGATTTATAGAAGAGTTGCAAAAACATACAGATTTGTTATAATATTAGTCTCTGTTATTATTATTACTGATTTATAGGCTGGGTGTCCACATTAGAAGTGAGTACAGTTCCTCTTCATTAAAGGACATTTCATCTTCTAAATTATAAGCACAAAGATGGGGGAAAATGGAAACTTAATTTTATATCAGGTTTATTACTTCTTAAACTTTAATTCTTGCTCACTGCGCAGACAAAGCACACTTATTCATTCAACATGTGAGGACAGCCAATTAAGGTTGCAAATTCATCCTAGAAAAAGTGCTACATACCTCATTGCTGAATATCACTATAGTCACCTTCAAAGTACTCCCCTTGGGAAGCTATGAACTGACATCAGTGCCTAGTTCACCTTCAAAGCAATTTTGGAACTCTTTTTCTTGAATGGCTGTCAGAGCTGTCACTGTGTGTCATGGATTGAATTGTGTCCCTCCAAAATAGGTGTAGCCATGTGGCCATGATTCTCTGCCTTTTACAACTGTCCTCCATTTTGTGATTTTGCTGTGCTATATGTTAAAGGATTAGGGTGGGACTATAAATCCCTTCATAGGATCACCCCCATGCTCCACTGTAAAGGGAGTCTCCCTGGAGTATGCCTTGCCTCACCCTTAATCCTTTCATCCTAGAAGAGATAAAAGGAAAGGGAAGCAAGGAGAGAATTGGGAACCTCACACCATCAAGAAAGCAGCACCTGGAGAAGAGCATGTCCTTCAGACCTGAGATTCCTGCACCAAGATGCTCCCTGGACAAAGACTAATGTGATACCAGACTTTCTTCCAGAGTCAACAAGGGAGAAACCTTCCCATGGAACAGACATTCTGAATTTGGACTTGTAATCTACTAGACTGTGTAAGAATAAACTTTCCTTTATTAAAGCCATCTACTCTGTGCTATTTCTACTAGAGCAACACTAGCTAACTAAAACACTGTATTACCTTTGATGTCCTGAATGTCATCAGAATGTCTTCCTCTCAATATTTCCTTTATCTTTGGATTAAAGAAAAACCATCGGAGGCCAGATATGGTAAGTAGAAATGGTGTTTCAACACAGTTATTTTCTTACTGGCTAAAAACTCCCTCACAGAGAGGTCAGAGCCAGTATGGTGGACCATACACACATCTCCTTAACTTTCTCTGAAAAATAAGGCCTGGACTGATAACTGAACAGAGCATTTTGGACACCCAGTGAGCCCTAGGACACTGTATAGCATTGTCAGATTGTACTACATGCCACTAAACAGGAAAATTCTCTCTCACTGAGCCCCACTCCTGCTGACTCACTGCTTGTCAGACTGTAGGTACTGACACTTTCAATTTTTTTTCTTTTTGTTGGCCAATAGTCAGGGGATTGGCGTAAGCTGGCAGATACACTGAGCTGCAGTGCTGAAGTGAACAGAATTGGCACAGCAGATAGACATGGGGTGGGATAACCATGTTTTGAGAACCCACTGGTTCACTGTCAGCCCCAGAACCCCTCCACTCTTTTTTCTGAGCTCTGCCATAGATTCTGATGTTCTGTGGAGGGAGGGACAGCTTGATCGGGATGCCATATTGGCCAGCTGGGAGGTGGAGTCACCTAACTGGAGGCCTCAGCAAGGGCTAATTCCCAGGCTGGGAGGAAGTGCCAGTCCAGAGAGGACTTATTCAGCAGAAAGGCTGTGTTTAGCACAGTGTAGCTTTACAGGTAAGGCCCAGATGACAATGGCAACGGTGCCATAGCCTCCCCTACTTTGAACTACATCATAGCATTGGGGGATGGCTGAAGAGGTGCTTCCATTGTCAGCTGAAAGTGGGGCTTGCCACCTGATGGCCTGTCTGATTTTGGAAGCTGTTAGATAGCTCTTAGCTTTTTAAAATAAGACTGCCTAGAGAAATAACTGCTAAGCAGCCTGACAACATCTCTTCCAGCCAGGAGGTAGAGACTGCCACTTCGGAGAGTCCACTGGGGCCACTCACCCGGGTACACAGAGGTGGCTGGTGACCAACTCCTGCTCAGAACTACACCTCAGCTCCTGTTGAGGCAACACCAGAAAAACTAAACAGCCTCTAGATGGCCCAAAGGCAACACACCATTGCTAATCATTTAAAGGAACAGCCCACCATGGCTTCAGAAAACTCCCAAAATAAAGACTAAAACAACTTCCCAAATGAAGAAGCCATTCTGAAACTATTGGAGGTCAAGTATAGAAGAATTATAGAGACCCCTCCTAGAGATTAAACAAAATACAGCAGAGCAAAATGAAAAATTAAACAAGCTATTCAAACTGATGGAACATCAATGTTCTGAAATACAGATCAATAATAAGATTACAGTTAGACAACTCAGTTCAAAGCCTAAAGAGCAGAATTGAGGAAATGAAAGTCAGAATTAGTGACCCTGAGGATAGAGCAACTGACACCAGCGTTTATGAGGAGAAATCAGAGAAAAGAAATAAGAAAAATGAAGAAGCATTACAAAACATGTGGCACTCTATCAAGAAGAATAATCTACAATTAACTGGAGTTCCTAAACAGGGAGGATAGCTGAAAACACATACAGTATTGTTGTTGAGTTGCTGACCAAAAACTTCCCTGAAATTATGAAAGAAGAGAACATAGATATCTAAGACATGTATCAAATGTCATAAAACTAGAGACCAAAAGAAAGACACCCAAGACATATTATAATGAGGCTTAATAAGATGTTACACAAGCAGAAACTGTAAAAGGAAGTGAGACTCAAAGGAAAGCTAATGTTCAGAGGGAAGCCCTGTAGGCTTTCATCTGACTTCTTAGCAGAAACAGTGTTGGCACAGAGACAGTGGGATAAAACATTCAAAGCCTTGAAGGAGAAAAACTTCCGATCAAGAATTATGTATCCTGCAAAATGTGAAGATGAAATTAAGACATTCACAGATAAAATGAAGCTTAGAGATTTTGTAAAAACCAAACCAAAACTACAAGAAATACTGAAAGAAGCTCTTTGCTTACAAAAACAAAACCATTAGGTGTATATTTAAGGAGGTAATGCAGGACACAGCATCTAGAAACCTACTCAGTTAGGAAAGGGACAAAACTCAATCAAAGCTACAATATTAAAAGAAGGAAACTAGTGGACATACCAAAAAAACTATGACATGATCACATTAAAAGAAGGATATACTACAGTGGTTATAGTCATTTCAGATGGAGAGGAAGATAAACAGATACGTAGAAACTAAAATTGGATTTAAACTTGTATATTAAGTGGGGTCTTCGGGGTAGCCTCAAAGCGCAATAACATTGCAGCGTATCAAAACAAGAAACATAATGCAGGAGTCTCAACAAACACCAAACCAACACTGATAAAGATGAAAATTCAACCTATAAAGAAGAATAACCCAGAACAGACTGTTAAGAGCAGTAGAGAAAACACCAATACAAAAATAATACATCAAAATGATAGCACTAAACACATAGCTATTAATAATTACACTGAATGTAAATGGACTGAATGCTCCAATGAAGAGACAATGAGTGATATTTTGGATCAAAAGACATGACCCGTCTATATGTTGCTTACAGAAAACACACGTTAGACTTAAAGATATGAACAAAGTGACTAATGTCAGGTAAAATAGATTCTAATGTAAAATCTACCATCATGGACAAGGACAGTCACTATTGCTGAAACATTCAATACACAAGTAAGACTTAACAATATTAAATATTTATGTACCCAATACTAGGGCGTCTAAATACATTGAACAAACACTGGCTACACTAAAGAATGAGATATGTCACTCAAAAATAACAGTAGATCAATTCAACACTCCACTTTTAGTGATAGACAGATTATCCAGAATAAAACTCAGTAAAGACACAGAAAATCTTATTGTGACAATTAACCAATTACACCTCATTGACACATACAGAACTTTTTATTCATGAACTGCTAAGTACATCTACCTCTCCAAGGCACATGGAACATTTTGCAGAATAGATCGTGTGTTAGGATATAAAGCAAACCTCGCCAAAATCCAAAGCACTGAATTACTGCAAAGCATCTTCTCAGACAATAATGCCACAAGAGTCAGAATCAACAGCAGAAAAAAATAGATAGAAATTAGAATTCATGGAAACTGAATAACACCTTGCTCAAAAAGCAATAGGCTATAGAAGAAATTAAGGACAAAATAATTTATAGGAGCAAATGAGAACGAAAACATAGCCTACCGGAACCTGTGGGATACAGCCAAAGCAGTGCTCAGGGGTCAATTTATTTCTATAAACTCATACATCTAAAAGGAAGAAAGGACCTAAACCAAAGAATTAACCTGACAGCTTGAACACGTAGAAAGAGAACAGAGGAACCCCTCAGGCACCAGAAGAAACAGATAATAATGATCAGAGCAGTAGTAAATGAATAGAGAATAGAAGAACAGCTGAAAACATTCACAAAACCAAAAGCTGTTTTTTTGAAAACATCAACCTAATTGATAAACCACTGGCTAAACTTACAACAGAAAAAACAGGAGAGTAAACATAACTTGAATAAGAAATCAGACTGGAGATGTTTCAACAGACCCAACTAAAATCAAAAGTATTATAACAGAATACTGCAAAAGACTCTACTCTAAGACTTGAAAACCAAGAGTAAATGGACAAATTCCTAGATTCATATGACCTACCAAAATTGTGACAAGGAGAAGCAGAACAACTTAATAAACCCATCACAAAGGAAGAGATTGAAAAAGTCATCAAAAAATTATCAACCAAGGGAGACGGAGTCAAGATGGCAGACTAAATCCCTCCAGAAAACAAGACCTGAATTGATAATTAAATGGAGTCTTCTGGACACCTAGTGAGCCCTAGGAAGTGGCATAGGGCTGTTAATTTTGACTTCATACCACTGAGCTCAAAGCCTCCTCTCTTTCGCTGACCCCATTCTTGGCAAGCGCAGGCTTGCACAGACTGAAGGTAACTGACCATTTTGATTTTTTTTTCTCTGTATTGGCTGGCAGATGGAACTGGCACTTGACAAACCACTGGTCTCAGACGCACTGCTGGTGGCATCAGCAAGCGCAATTGTCATGTTCTCAGAGCCCAGCTTTGGACACTGTGCATCTTGGCTCCATTGGCCTAGCTTTCTATCTCCGCCATGTGGTAGCCATACTGATGCAGTGATGAGCTTGTGTGTGACACCATCTTGATCCACTGGGAAACAGATGCCCAGGCAGAGACCCCGCTGGACAACTTGGTTCCTAGGCCAGGAGGCAGTGCCTGCTGGAGGAAGAGTTACATTCCAGCAGAGATGCAGTGTTTTGCACAGTGTCACCTAAGGCTGGGGCCCAACAACAGAAGCTGTGGACTCTGGGCATCTTAGCACTTTTGGCCTCTCTTTCCACCAGTAGCCTGGTCCAGCCAGGTGGCGAGCCTGTGTGGGAAGCCATTTTGTTACACTGGAAGGTGCATATATCCATACAGAAGCCTCAGCTGGACCTAATTCCTGGGCTAGGAGGCAGTGCCTGCCCAGAAGACAGCACTTTTCCGACAGAAAAGCCAGATTCTACACAATATCAGCTCAGCTGGGGCCCTACAGCAGAGGCCAGCAGGGCAATAGCCTTTTTGTATTTTAAGCCAGTTTATAACATCTATGGTTTGATATAGAGGTGCTTACTTTACAGCTGGGAAGAGGGACCTACACATCTGAAAACCTGACTGACTTTGGAAGTTGTCAGATACTTTTTACTTCTCCTTTTAAGATGACCTGGAGAAACAACTGCAACATCACAACATCTCTCCCAGCCTCTGTTGACCCACATGAAGCCCCAAAAGCAACAAACTCTGAATAAAACTGTGGTCAGGAAATCACCCATGGAATCAGAGGCCCCCCAAAACAACCACCTCAGAACTTCCCAGATGAAGAAGCTTGTCTGAAGCTATTGGAAGGTGAATACAAAAGGATTCTATAGAGACCCCTCCTAGACCTTATACAAAATACAGCAGAGCAAAATGAAAAATTAAGCAAGCTGTTTGATCTGATGGAACATCAGTACTCTGAAATCCAACAGATAAAGAACAAAATCAAAGACATAGAAACTTCCATTCAAAGCCAAGAAAACAGAAAAGAACAAGTGGAAAATAGACTTTCTGATTTGGAAAACAGAACTACTGACTCCAGCACCTATGAGGAGACACTCAGCTCTCTTGATCTGTGGGTCAGCAAGGCTAGCTCCACCGATTCTTGTCCCTGGATCTCCAAAATCTACAAGGCAACTGCAAAACTTCAACATGAAAAAGGTAAATAACCTAATTAAGTGATGGGTAAATGAGACGGACAGATATTTCACTAAAGAGGACATCCAGGCAGCCAAAAGTCATATGAGGAAAGGCTCACAATCATTAGATATTAAAGAAATTCAAATCAAAACTACAACGAGATTCCATCTCACCCCAGTAAGGTTGCCCATGACCCAAAAAAACCCCACAAAACAACAAACGCCGGAGAGGCTGTGGAGAAAAGAAATTGGAACTCTCCTACACTGCTTGGCAGGTTGGAGAGCAATTTGGCACTTCCTTAAAAAGCTGTAAATAGATATACTGTATCATCCAGGAATCCCACTGCTTGGAATGTATCCTACAGAATCAATGGCAGTCACACGAACAGATATATACTCACGAATGTTTATTGAAGCACAGTCCACAACAGAAAAAAAGGTGGAATCAACCCAGATGCCCAACAACAGACGAATGGATAAACTATGGTACGTATACTCAATGGAACACTATGCAATGATGAAGAACAATGACGATTTTAGGAAGCATCTAATAACCTGGTTTCCACTGGGAGACTTCATGTTGAGTGAAATCAGTCAGTGGCACAAGAACAAATATTTCATGAGATCTGTATTATAAGGACTCAAAAATAGACTCATGTACAGAAGAAAAGACTCTTTGATGGCTGCAATGAAGAAGACAAGGAGAGGGCTGCTCTTAGATTAAACAGTTGATAGAAATTTGCTTGGGTGAAAGCAGTGACAACACACAGTAGAAAGAAGATCAACCTAATTGGACTGCAAAATGAACTGAAAACTCTTCTAATCTTAACCCAATGTTGCAAGGATAGAGTAGCAGGGGTAGGGGTCTAGGGACCATACTCTCAGGGGACATCGAGGCCAATTAGCATAACTAGCCTATTGCTAAGAGAGTCTTCCGTATACCATACTTGGTGAATGGCGTTTGGGGTCTTAAAAGCTAGCAATCTGCCATCTGAGGTATACCAAATGGTCCCAACTCATCCAGAACAGATAATGACCAAGAACAACCAAGACATGAAGAAAAAAGTACTCAGGAGGCAGAAGGACCCTTGTGAATGGGAAACTGTATCAACATGTGACCAGAAGAACTAGATTGTGTTTGGCCACCACCAAAGACAGCTATGATGGGGCAAGCAATGTTGAGTCCCTGTGGCAACACAAGAAAATCAGGGGTGCAGCTCAAGAGCCTTACTAAAAGATCAGAATTGACTGTCCAATGGCCTGGTGTATCCCCTGGGAGCATGAGCCCTAGACCTGCTGCTGCCACTGACCAGAAAACATTTCTGAGGTCAACTCTTCAGATAAAAATGGACTGGACTTGGGGATATAATGTGACCATATGGTGGCCATAAACTTTTGGTTCTATGCATTTCTAGGATGATGTACTACTGGTCTCTTTCTAGACAGTAGAGAACTGCATAGAGAGAAGGGGACAGGAGCTTATTAAGAGGATAGTACAACTATAGAATGAAAAGGAAGAGTGTGCTGTCATTGGGCAAGGAGAGCAGAAGAAAATGCAGATAAACAGGCATGCAAAACTGATTTGAGTTGTATACTCTCACTTAATCACAATTAGAAAAAGAATTGTATCCTTTCACAATATTCAGTCTGTGTGCTTAGGAAATAATCAGAGAAACTGGAGTATATGAATCAGAACTGGACATCAGGGTTGGAGGAAGGCTCATTAACCGCTGCAATACACAGATGACACAACAGTGTTTGCTTAAAAGTGAAGAAGGCTTGATACACTGATGAAGAGCCTTTAGAATAAGTTAGACTTCAACACAAAGAAAACAAAAATCCTTACAAATGGACCAATAAACAGCATCATGAAAAGCAGAAAAAAAAGACTGAAGTTGGAAAGTGTTTCATTTTACTTGGATCCACAGCCAATGCCTGTGACAACAGTCAAGAAATCAAATGGCACATTAC
Source organism: Heterohyrax brucei (assembly GCA_028571685.1). Lineage (NCBI taxonomy): Eukaryota > Metazoa > Chordata > Mammalia > Hyracoidea > Procaviidae > Heterohyrax > Heterohyrax brucei. The sequence continues at coordinate 36,213,422 of CM053149.1, forward strand.
ATTAGATAAATCTGCTGGAAAATACCTCTTTAAAGTGTTAAAAAGCAAAGAATATTACTTTAAGGATTAAGGTGTGCCTGACTCAAGTCATGGAAACCCTGGTGGCGGAGTGGGTAAATGTTATGGCTACTAACCAAAGTGTCAGCTGCTAACTAAAAGGTCAGCAGTTAGAATCCACCAAAGGCTCCTTGGGAACTCTACGTAGTAGTTCTACTCTGTTCTATAGGGTCACTATGAGTACGAATTGACTGGATGGCAATGGGTTTGACTCAAGCCATAGCTGTTTGCAATTGCTTCATATGCACGTGAAAGCTGGACAACGAATAAGGAAGACTGAAGAAAAATTGATGTCTTTGATTTATTGTGTTGGTGAAGAATATTGTATGTACCGTGGACTGCCAAGAGAGAAAAACAAGTATATCTTGAAAGAAGTGTAGTGAGAGTGTTACTAGAAAGCAAGATGGCAAGTTTCTGTCATATATACTTTGGACATATTATCAGGCCTTCCTGGTAACATCATAATTGGTCAATTGTTGGAGGGTCAGCAGAAAATATCTTTGATGAGGTGGTTTAACACAGTGGCTACAACAGTGGGCTGAAATACAACATTAACTGTGAGGATGGCATAGAACTGGGAAGTGTTTCATTCTTTTGTACATAGGCTTGCTGTGAGTGGGAACTGATTCAAAAGTACATAACAATAACCATCTTTACTATGACAGTAACTGGTGGGTTCCAACCACTGACCACTTAGTTAGCAACTGAGTGCTTAACCACTGTGCCACCAGGGCTTCTTATAAGGGTTAGAACTGGGTAAGTAGGTTTTGGGAGTGAAAGAACAAATTCAGGCACACTTGTACAGACACTTCTGCACATCTATGCATGCACACTATTCACTCACTGATAGTTACTGGCATTAAGACAAGGAACACAGAATCAAAAGTGACAGAGGGGGTGTATGAGTGGTTGGAATGAACATCAGGAAGAACGCATCTTCCCAAAAGGTTCAGAAGGAAGTTGAGGCCTGGGATGAAACATGCCTGTGGGGTGACCTAGTCCTGCTTTATCTCCAGTCACCTCTGATTGGCAGGACCAATGGTGACTTTTAACAGAGAAACTAGCATCCATTGTTACTTGTGTATGATGTCACTACTCACAAGCAATTCCCTTTGAGTTCCCATCACCCCTGGAATGATGATGACATTTCAGAGAGGCAGCTGGTCCTGACTACGAGTGAAGCCAGAGGCCTTGGTGTAGAAGCAAACTGAACGGCCCCGTGAGTATTCAAGCTCTGTGACCTTTCCCTTGATAATGACACTCTAATCAATAAGGCATGTCAGCCACTGGAAGCAGAGGGTGCTTTGCGCTGTAGTGGCTGCCTGTTTACCTGAAATCACACACCCTGTGATGTCCATGCAGAAATGGAATGCTAAATTCAGAGAAAAAGCCATATGTTATAAAAAGGCAATTCAGAACACAGAGTTTAAGAGAATGTGGACTTTCACATTCCTAAGGGGCACAGGGAGGTCTCAGCCTTTAATCATTCAGCAGGGAGGGGAGGTTGACTCTCACTGCAAACGTGCATCTCAGAGTCAGGTGGGAGTGGGAGTGGGTTCACATTCAACACTGCCATGAATATCATACAAAAGCTTTATGTCAAGCAAGGAGGCATACGTATTACATATCCTGTCTTGCTCCAAGCTGCAGATGAGAGAAATCCTCTAATCTCACTCCATTTTAATCCTGGATTAAGGCAGATTTGTTAATAAAACACTAGTAAAATCAAGAACAATTTGCAATTATCTTCAACTTCCATTACTTATATAGTTTTAAAAAAACATACAGATGGAGAGAAGTATTTTGAAATTGCCTGTACCCTTGAAGAAATAATTCAGGAAAATGGAGAGTCTAGAGAAATCAAGGAGGAGAATAAAGAATGAAAAAGAGTGGCTAAGATAGGATAACATTGTCAATTTTTACATAAACAGGCTGATTCCAGCTAGAAAGCTAAACCCAAACTGTGCTGGTGTTGACGGTAATTCCAGTGGATTGAGATGAATGCAGTGTGTGTTGAGCTCAGACACAGGTATGCAGACCCATACTTTGCCTCCACCAAAAGGGAGAGCTGCATTGTCTGAGCAGACAAATATTTCCAGAGCAAAAAATATCAGTGCCTGTGAATTGACTTGGACTCATGGCAACTTCATATGTGTCAGAATAGAACTGTGCTCCATAGGGTGTTCAGCAGTTGATTTTTTGGAAAGAAAACACCAAAGGTTTCTTCCAAAGTCCCTGCAGGTAGACTTGAGACTCAAAGCTTTCAGTTAGCTGCTAGGATGTTTTACTGTTTGCACTGCCCAGGCAATCAGCAATGCTTACATGTCAGTTTGCACATAGGGCTTACCCAGAAACAATGCCCTATATTTGGTGAATGTATGAAACTGTGAAGGAGGCAGAGTGGTGGAAACTCCAGCCAGCCTATGACACTATGCTAGGTCAGATTCTCTGAATAACAACCTATGATTCCAGGAAACATCTCAGATCACTACATCTTTTCTCATTTCTGGAAGATGGGCAGTTGTTGGTACCAAGATGCTGCCAGTTAGAATGCAAGACAGTCCTAGTCCTCTGAATCTCCCTTTAGAAGGCACTTAGCACCTACCTGTAAGAACTAATCACTTTTTGGATGCTCCTTCTGTGAAAACATGTCCAGATTTATTTCAACTCGCTTTAGATTTAGTTGTACATAGCTCCCCCTTCCCCAGGAAGCACCTGGACTCTTCCCTGGAAATTGATGAGGCATAGGTAGGAAGGTTGCAGAGAAATAATTAATTTCAGCAGTACACAGGTGTGATTCAGCTCACATACATATTTTGTTTGTTCAACACAGAAGTAGCCCATACAACATTGCAGGGGAAAGTGCACAATTTGCATAATAACCTGAATTTCTAGCTCCCCAAATATTTGAGCACAGCAATAACTCTGATGTCCCTAGGTGGCACTCATGGTTAAGCACTTGGCTATTATCTGAAAGGTTGACAGTTAAAACCCACCTAGAAATGCCTTGGAAGAAAGTTCTGGTGATCTGCTTCTGAAAGTTCACAGCCAAGAAAACTCTTTGGAACAGTTCTACTCTGTAAACATGGGGTCACTGTGAGTCAGATTTGACTAGACTGCAACTGATACTGGTAGAGCTCTGAACTGTGTTACCATCTGGGGACCCTTGTGAGACAGGAGAGGCAGCTGTTCCTATTAGGTTAGATGGGTATTCACACACTGCTTACCACCAGCAGCATCACTTCCTGGTTACCACTCTTCATAACGCCTAGTGTCAGATGTCATTTGTTACTTTGCCTGTACTATTCTAGTAAAGTAACATTCAGCTCCTCTAGTAAAGAAAAAATTAATTTTCTTGTCTGTCTTGTGGAAACAGTAGACAATGAGGGCTATGTGCTTCATTAGCACGGTTCACTCACTTCTGGTACTTGCCTGGCTTCTATTGGGACCAGTTTTTGTAACTTCTTCAAGTCTTGGCATATATATAGGGGAAACTGAGATCTCCCTTTCAAAAGTGCCAAGTTTCAGATAGGAGCCATTACTTCCTTCCATCTCTCCCCTTCCATCGCTAGCACTGCTGGCTCTCTGTTTAGAGTCATTTTCACTAGAAAAAATGCTTAATTACTTCTTGAGGGTTTTAATTTCTGGACTTAGAGTGCAGGCTGAGGACAGTTACTGTGAATGTTGACATTAGCAGGGATTACTCATAGTATCTGGGACTGGCCCTGACCACCTCCCTACAGCACTCAAATCTGCTTCTAAAGAACACTGCAAAGTACTAAATTTTGTGGATGTCTAGGGATACCAAATTGTCATAAATGTCCTTGATACTAATTTGGGGGATATATTCTTAGAAATCAAGTATAGCTCTAGGAGTTTTGAAAAGCCTGAAAATTGTGTACAAAATTTTATCTGAAGGAGGCAGAGTCAAGATGACAGACTAAGCACACGTCTCCTTATATCTCTCTGGAAACCAAGACCTGAACTGATAATCAAATGAAGCCTTCTGGTCACCTAGTGAGCCCCAGGACACAGTACAGGGCTGTTAATTTGGACTTCATACCACTTAATGAAGACCTCCTCTCTTTCACTGACTCCCACTCCTGGCTAGCCCTGACTCTCACAGGCTGAAGGTAATGCACCATTTTGACATTTTTTCTCTGTCTTGGCCAGCCAGTGGAGCTGGGTCATGTCTAGCAACTGGTTTCAGACACACTGCTGGTGAGGTAGGTGAGAGAAATTGCCATAATTTGAGGGCCAGACTTAGGACTCTGTACATCTAGCTACTTCGGGCCTGTCTTTTTACCTCTGCCACAGTGTGGTTTGTATGGAACTGGCAGCGCCTATGTGTGGGATGCCATGTCAGATATGGAGATTTTAGCAGAACCTAATTCTTAGTCTGGGAGCCAGCGCCTGCAAACAGGACTGTGCTTTTCCAACAGAAAAGCAGTAGTTTACATAGTGGTGCCTACAGTGGGGGCCAGGCATCAGAGGCTGAGGACTCACTATGTCTAGGCACCTTTAGCCCCTCTTTCTGCCTCTGCCTTAGAGGCAGCAACCATGTGGAGGGAGTCATTGTAGATACAGTGGTGACAGCTGGAACTAATTCTTAGCTTGGGAGCCAGAGCCTGTCCACAGGATAGTGCTTTTCAGCCAGAAAAGCAGTAGTTTACACAGTGTTGCCTAAGGCTGGGCCCTGTCTGCAGAGGCCAACAGGGCAGTAGCACTGCTGTAGTTTGAACTTGTTCATATCATCTGGGGTTGTATGTAGAAGTGCTTACTTTGCCAGTTGGGAAGAAGGACCTCTACCCCTGAAAACGTGACTGAATTGGGAAGTGGTCAGATACCTTTTGTTTTACATTTTAAGACAGCCTAGAGAAATGGCTTGGCTTGGCTTGGCAGAGAAACATCTACAGTCCATCTTTACAGTATCTCTCCCAGCCTTTACTGACTCACATGAAACCCAAAAAGCAACAGATGCTTGAGAAAATGGCAAACAAGAAATCACCCATGGCTTCAGAAGGCTCCCAAACAAAACAACCAAGGACTTTTCCAGATGAAGAAACTTTTCAGAAATTATTGTAAGGTGAATACAAAAGGATTATGTACAGAGTCCTTCTAGACCTTATACAAAATGCAGCAGAACAAAATGAAAAATGAAGGAAGCTGTTCGATCTTATGGAACACCAGTACTCTGAAATCCAACAGATCAAGAACAAAATCAAAGGCATAGAAACTTCCATTCAAAGCCAAGAAAATAGAATGGAACAAATGGAAAAGAGAATTTCAGACTTGGAAGACAGAGCTTCTGACGCTAGTGTCTATGAGGAGAAATCAGAAAAAAGAAACAAGAAAAATGAAGAAGCATCAAGAAGCATGTGGGACTCTATTAAGAGGAACAGCCTTTGATTAATCGGAGTTCCTGAACAGGGTGAGACACCTGAGAAGACACAGAGTATTGTTGCTGAGCTGCTGACAGAAAACTTCCCAGAAATCGTGAAGGAAGAGAATATAGATATCCCAGATGCATATCATATGCCACTCAATATAGATCACAAAACAAAGATTCAAAGACATATTATAATCAAGCTTAAGAAAATGAAACACAAGCAGCAACTCATAAAGGCAACAAGACTCAAAGCAAAGCTAACATTCAGAGGGAAACTCTGTAGGTTTTTGTCAGATTTCTCAGCAGAAACCATGCTGGCACAGAGACAGTGGCATGATACATTCAAAGCCTTGAAGGAAAAGAACTTTGAACCAAGAATTATATACCTGCAAAACTATCTTTCAACTATGAAAATGAAATTAAGACATTCCCAAATAAACAGAAACTCAGAGACTTTGTAAAAACCAAACCAACACTACAAGAAATACTGCAAGAAGCTCTTGGATTTGGCTTAGAAGAACAAAACCACTAACCTTATATTTTAGAATGATACATCACCGAGAATTCCACTCAGTCAGGGAAGGCTCCAAACTCAATCAAAGCTTTAATACTGAAAGAAATATCACGAATATCATGAAAACTATCGTGCCATCATATTAAAAAGAGGGATGTACTACAGTTGTTATAGTCCTTCCAGATGGAGAGGAAGTCAACAAAACTGGTAGTAATTAAAATTGGGTTTATATATAGTTTATTAAGGGGGATCACAGGGGCAACCATAAAGCACAACAAAGATACAACATACTATATCAAGGAATGTAACACAGGAGTCTCAGCGACTACAAACCAGCTCTGATAAAGATGAAAAATCAACTCACAAAAAAGAGTGTTCCAGAATAGACTAATAAGAACAACAGAGAAAACATCAACACAAAAATAAACATATCACAGTGGCAGCACTGAACATGTACCTATCAATAATTACATTGAATGTGAATGGACTGAATGTTCCAGTAAAGAGACATCGAGTGACATCTTGGATCAAAAGGAATGACCCATCCATATGCTGTCCACGAGAAACCCATCTTAGACTTAAAGATAGAAACAAACTGAAGATTGAAGGATGGAAGAATATATATCAAGCTAACAATGAGCAAGGAAGAGCAGGTGTGGCAATTCTAACCTCAGACAAAATCAATTTTAATGTAAAATCCACCGTTGTGGACAAAGCTGGACACTATTGCTGAAAGGTTCAGTACACAAGCAAGACTTAACTATATTCAATATTTATGCACCTAATATCAGAGCACGTAAATATGTCAAAGAAACACTGACTACACTCAAAAAGGAGTTAGATCACTCCACAGTAATAGTGGGAGACTTTAACACTCCACTCTCAATACTGGACAGATCATCTAGAAAAAAGCTCAGTAAAGATACAGAAGACCTTATTACCACAATTAGCCAACTAAACCTCATCGATACATACAGAACTTTCTACCCATCAGCAGACAACTACACCTTCTTCTCCAGTGCAATGGAACATTCTCCAGAATTGACCATGTGTTAGGACATAAAGCAATTCTCAACAAAATCTATACCACTGAATTACTGTAAGGTGTCTTCTCAGGTCCTAAAGCCGTAAAAGTCAAAATCAATAGCAGAAAAAACAGATAGAAAGTGGAACTCTTGGAAAGAGTTGCTCAAAAAAACATGGGTTATAGAAGAAATCAAGAATGAAATAAAGAAATTCATAAATCGCAATGAGAATGAAAACACTTCCTACCAGAAGCTATGGGATACAGCCAAAGCAGTGCTCAGAGGTCTGTTTATCTCCATAAATGCACACATCTGGAAGGAAGAAAGAAATCAAATCAAGGAACTAACTCTACAGCTTGAACAAGTAGAGAGAGAACAACAGAGGAACCCCTCAGTCACCAGAGGAAACAGATCATAAAGATTAGAGCAGAACTAAATGAATTAGAGAACAGAAAAACAATTGAAAAAATTGAAAAGACCAAAAGCTGAGTTTTTTTTTGACAAGATCAACAAAATCAACAAACCACTGGCTAAACTTACTAAAGACAGCCAGGAAAGGAAACAAATAACCCAAATAAGAAATGAGAGGGGAGTTGTCACAACAGATCCAACAGAAATCAAAAATATCCTAACAGAATACTATGAAAGAGTGTGCTCTAAGAAATTTGAAAACCTAGAGGAAACAGGCAAATTCCTTGATTCACATTGCCTACCAAAATTATCACAAGGTGAAGCAGAGAAACTTAATAAACCTATCACAAAGGAAGAGATTGAAAAAGTCATCAAAAAACTGCCAACCAAAAAAAGCCCAGGACCAGCTAGCTTCACCTGAGAATTCTACCAAGGTTTTAGAGAAGAGTTGTCTCTAATACTACTGAGACTATTTCATAGTACTGAAAGGGATGGAGTACTCCCAAACTCATTCTATGAAGCCAGTATAACCCTGATACCAAAGCCAGGGAAAGACTCAACCAAAGAGGAGAACTACAGACCAACATCACTCATGAATCTAGACGTAAAAATCTTCAACAAAATTCTTGCCAATAGAATACAAGATATCAAAAGAATCATGACCAAGTTGGATTCATACCAGGGATGCAAGGCTGGTTCAACATCCAAAAAACAATTAATGTGATCAACCACATAAATATCACAAAAGACAAGAATTACCTGATTTTGTCCACTGATGCAGAAAAGGCATTTGATAAAGTCCAACACCCATTCATGCTAAAAACTCTTAGCAAAATAGGCATAGATGGAAAATGCCTCAGTGCAATAAGGGCCATTTATACAAAGCCAACTGCATGAGAAAGACTGAAATAGTTTCCTTTGAGAACGGGAACCAGACAAGGACGCCCTGTCTCACCTCTCCTATTCAACATTATACTAGATGTTTTAGCCAGAGCAATTAGACAAGACAGAGAAATAAAGGGCATCTGCATTGGCAAAGAAGAAGTTAAAATCTCCATATTTGCTGATGATATGATTGCATATGCAGAGAATCCCAAAGAATCTATAAGTAAACTACTCAAACTGATAGAAGAGTCTCAGGATACAAGATAAACGTAAGTAAATCAGTAGGATTCCTTTGTACCAACAATGAGACTGTTAATGAAGAAATCATCATATCAATACCATTTACTATAGCCCCCAAGAAGATAAAGTACCTAGGACTTAGTCTAACCAGAGAAATAACAGATCTTTACAAACAGAACTACAAGTCCTTATAACAAGAAACTAAGAGAGACTTAGATAAATGGAGAAACCTACCCTGCTCATGGATTAGAAGACTTAGTATTGTGAAAATCTCTATTTTACTCAAAGCAATCTACTTATATAATGCAATCCCAATGCAGATTCCAGTAACATTTTTTTAATGAGATGGAGAAACAAATCACGAATTTTGTTTGGAAAGGGAAGAAGCCCCGGATAAGTAAAGTACTACTAAAGAAGAAGAACACACTGGGAGGTCTCTTATTACTCAACTTCAGAACCTATTACACTCCCACAGTAGTCAAAACAGCCTAGTACTGGAACAAGAACAGACAGATCGATCAATGGACAGAACTGAGACCCCAGAGATGACAACAACTGCCTATGAACAGCTGATATTTGACAAAGGCCCTTGACATTAAACTGGGGTAAAAGCAATGTCTTCAACAAATGGTGCTGGCAAAATTGGATATCCATCTGCAATAAATTGAAACAAGATCCATATCTTACACCGTATACAAAAACCAACTCAAACTGGATAAAAGACTTAAATATCAAATCTAAAACTATAAAGCACATCCAAGATAAAGTAGGAACAACAATGGAAGGTTTAATACACAACGTAGACAGACTTCAAAATCTGTCAAACAAACTACAATCATCAGAAGAGAAAATAGATAAATTGGAACTATTAAGAATGAGCACTTTTGTTCATCCAAAGACTTTATTAATAGAATTAAAAGGCCACCTACAGAATGGGAAAAATATTCGGCAACTATATGTCAGACTGACACCTGATCTCCATAATCTATAAGGTACTACAAAATATGAATAAGAGAAAGATAAATCATCCAATTAAGCAATGGACAAAGAAGATGGACAGATATTTCTCTAAAGAGGAGATCCAGGGAGCCAAAAAACACATGCAGACGTGTTCACAATCTTTAGTTATTAAAGAAATTCAAATCAAAACTACAATGAGGTACCAGCTCACCTGAGCAAGGTTGGCCATGATCCAAAAAACAAAAAGCAACAAATGCTGGAGAGGCTGTGAAGAAAGTGAAACTCTCCTAAACTGTTAGTGGGGTTGCAAAATGGTCCAGCCTCTTTGGAAAGTAATCTGGCGCTTCCTTAAAACAATGGATATAGATATATCGTTTGACCTAGTATTTCCATTGCTTGGAATATATCCTACAGAATCAAGGCCACTCACACCAACGGATACATGCACACCAATGTTTATCGCAGCACAGTCCACGATAGCAAAAGGATGGAATCAACCCAGATGCCCAACAACAAAGGAATAGATCGGTGAACTATGGTATATACACTCAATGGAGCACTATGCAATGATAATGAACAATGATGATTCCAGAAAACATCTCATAACCTGGTTTCAACTGGAAGACATTATGTTGAGTGAAAGTAGTCAGCGACAGAAGGACAAATATTATATAAGACCGCTACGATAAGAACTCAAAAACAGACTTAAACATAGAAGGCAAGACTCTTTGACAGCTGCAAGTGAGGAGAGGGAGGGAGGGCAAGGGGGAAGGGTTTAGATTAGATAGTTGATAGAAATTTGGTTTGATGAGATCAGTGATAGCACACATTAGAAACAAGAACAATATTAAGTGGACTTCAACATAACTTGAGTACTCCTTCCATCTTAACCCAATATTGCAAGGACAGAGTAGCTGGGGCAGGTGGCCGGAGACAATGCTCTTAGACGAAATCAAGGCCAATTGGAAAACTAGCGTTTTACTAAGAGGGCTCTCTGCACCCCATATTGGTGAGCGGTGTCTGGGGTCTTGAAAGCTGCCAAGCTGCCATCTGAGGGCACAGCAAATGGTCTCAACTCATTAGGAACGGATGATCACCAAGGACCAAAATGAGGGAAAGAGAAAGCAGAAGACAGAGAGACCCACATGAGTGGGTGTCTACATCGACTTGTGACCGGAAGAACCCGATGGTACCTGGCCACCACCAGTGATAGCTGCAATGGATCTCACAAGGCTGAGTCTTACTGGTGACACAAGAATAAAAAGGGGTGCACCCTGAGATCTCCGCTAAAAGACCGCAATTGATGGTCCAGTAGCCTTGGGATTCTCCTGGGACTAGCCCTGATGCTGCCCTTGCCCGTAAATCATAATGGAGGTCAACTCTTCGAACAGGAATGGATTGGACTTGGTGACGCAGAGTGACCATATATGGTCATAGACATTATGGTTCTATGCATCTATAGGATATCATCCTACTGACCTCTGGCTGGAGGAAGGGGAGTGGGTAGAAAAGAGTGGATAGGAGATTGTTGGGAAGATGAGACGTGTAGAATAGAGAGGAATAGTGTGCTGTCACCAGGCAGGGAGAGCAGTGGAAGCTGCATATATGTGGGCATGCAAATTTCTATGGGAATGTACATTTCACTCAATCATATAAATCAAAATTTTTTTTATCTGAATTAACGAATGTACTCTTTGCTGAGAGAGGGCTGTTAGCTTTCATTAGATTCTCAAAATTGTTCATACTCCAAAAGAGTTAACAACTGTTAGTGTACTTTATGTATTTCCACCTCTTCTTGTTATTAAATAAATGAATACGGCTGTTTACAAAGACATCCACAACACAGAGGTTGCAATATATTAGGACTTAACACTAAAAATAAAAGGTTGAGTCAGGTGATCTGGCTAGCTGGATCTGAGCATCCTCAACTTTGTCATCTGACTCCTTCATGTCCATTATTCATAGTAATTGGCGTGGCAGTGCTTCCAAGCTTTTGTGATCCAACAAAGTCTCAAAGGAATAATGATTTGGGGAAGGTCTCAGGCCACTTCTTTCACATGAGCACAATTGGGAAATTGTGTGTATGTGTATGTACGGACTTGTTTGTGTGATGCCCGGTTGTAGTAGGTATGCGACCACATATGGGAAAAGTATGTAGGTGTGAATTTGAAAATATGAATGTGTGTATTGAGATATGGTCAAAATTACATATATGTTTGAACTTCATTGGAAACTGTTTCAGTCATCTAGAGCTGCTCTAATAGAAATATCACAGAGTGGATGGCTTTAATAAAGGAAGGTTTATTCTCACATAGTCCAATAGACTACAAGTCCATATTCAGGGTGTCCACTCCAGGGGAAGGCTTTCCCCTTGTCAGCTCTGGAGGCAAATCCAGTATTGTATCAGTCTTTGTCCAGGGAGCATCTTGGCGCAGGAACCTCTGGTCTAAAGGATGCTCTCTTCTCCTGGTGCTGTTTGCTTGACAGTGTAAGGTTCCCAATTCTCAGCCTGCTTCTCCTTCCTTTTATCTCTTGCAGGATCAAAGGATTAAGAGTGGGGCAAGCCATGCTCCAGGGAAACTCCCTTTACAGTGGAGCAGGCAGGTGATCCTATGAAGGGATTTACTGCCCCACCCTAATCCTTTAACATACAGCAAAGGAAGACCACAAAATGGAGGACAACCACAAGATACGAATCATGGCCCAGCCACACGGCTACACATATTTTTGGGGGGACACAATTCAAGCCATGACAGAAACTCTGGTGGTGTTTAAGAGCTATACCTGCTAACCAAAAAGTCAGCAGTTTGAATCCACCAGATGCTCCTTGGAAACTCTATGGGGACAGTTCTATTCTGCCCTGTAGGGTCACCATGACTCAGGATCAGCTCAACAGCAGTGGGTTAGGTTTCTGGTTTTGAGCTTCGTTAATTATGTGTTTTATGTGAGTTTGTGTATGTATATATTTATGTCACCATCTGGAAATACACGAAACATGGAGGGCAAGGCTAAGGAGACACAGAATAGAGAAATGGTAAAGGAAAATTGTTTGGGAAGACTGGGGCATAATTTTGAAGGACTGGTGAGCATAAACCATTGAAGGTACCTTCAGTGATCTAAACATAACTGTGAATTATACCAGTGATAAAGTCACGGTTACTGCTAACACTACTATAGCTCATTGCTTCCGTTCATAATTACAAGAATTATTAAGTTTAGTTTCAGTTAGTGAAAATGAAGATATAAAAATTTTTAATCAAATTGTACAAACTTTCTGAAGTATATTCACAGTCCCTGTGAAAGTACATTGATCCTGTGTTAAGAATCCCTGATTGAGAGAGTCATGACCAAGAGTTTGAAGGGAAATACAGAGTGGGATGAAATGGAACAGAATAGAGTGGAAAATAATCAGAAAATATGTCACAGGGTATTATACTGAATATTCTGTTTCAGTGGCTGCTGTGTGTGCATATGTGTGTGTGTTCATTGTGGGTCATAATGTAAGAATGAGCAAAATAGAAAAACATGTTCCAGAGAACTAAATTTTAAATAGATCCTAAACTTCCTAAAATTCTATGGGAAGGATTTGAAATGCAGGAGGTACCTGGCTGGGGTTTGTTTTCAGAATCCTTCCTCCAATAGCAGTAAGAAGGATGAAATGAGTGATGTGAGGGGAGAAGCCAGAGAGGGCGGTGGTTAGAGATCACCATGGGTGCGAGGAAAGAGGCCTCTATCTGTGTAATGGTGAAAACGGAGATGAGTGGCAGATTCCAGGACTATGACGGAGGTAGAAACTAGGGATTAGGTGAGTCTTTGGAGGTGAAAGACGCCTCGCAGGGATGAATCTTGATTTCTTCCTCGGGTTCTAATTTAGACCTGTAGGTAGATCATGACCATCTGAGATAAAGCTCAAAGACGCAAGAGCGAATCTGAGGGGGAAAAGGAGGAATTTGGGTTTGGAGATGCTGATTTTTGGTGCTCCAATTTGGTGTAGTGGTTAAGTGCTACCACTGCTAATCAAAAGGTCAGCAGTTCGAATCCACCAGGCGCTCCTTGGATACTCTACGAGGCAGTTCTACTCTGGCCTCTAGGGTCGTCATGAGCTGGACCTGACTTGATGACACTGGGCTGGAATTTGGGTTAAGTAACTGAATCTTTCTGGGTTTCCATTTTGTCATTTCTGAAATGTGGTTTTTTATTCTAAAAAGATATTTTTGAGTTTTTTCTTAGATATAAAGATTCTACCTCATAAAAGTAGTTTGTTGATTACATTAAATGAAGTTATGCATATGTATAGGACTTTATAAACTGAACTGCAAAAACTTTCTAGAAATAGTCATTTACTAAGTCGTTTTTTCTTTGCAAGAGACAAAAACACAATGCAATTAGAACTGGGTGCATTTAAATAGTAAATCCAGAGATAGATTTAGCTTCAGGGAGAGCTGCATCTAGGGTTTCCTGAATTTGCTCCAGCTCCCACCTAGGGTCTGCTCACCCGTGTGGGATGGCTCTATTTCCACGGAGGCTTTTCTCTCATGCAGTCAAGCTGGGGGAAGCAGCTCCAGGCTCCCTGCCACCTGGATCCAAGTCCAGGATAACAGAGTCACTTTCCCCCCTATTTCCTGTAAAAGTATTATACTCATTAAATGAGAGTAGATCACTATGACTAGTTTGTTATGGGTCAGAAACAAGGATGGATCCCATTCAAAACACTAACTTGAGAAAGAAGGAGGAGAAGATCCCTGGGGACCATTATAAGAAGAAGATGAAACGGATGCTGGGGAACCAAACATCAAAAATCTGGATACCCCTGTGAAAGAGGGTTGTAGTGTAGAACTTTAGTGTAGGCAGTGTATAGCAAAGATGTCAGGAACACTTTGGTTAAACTGAACCTCAGCATTTGGAAACACAATATTGGCCTGGCTTTGAAGAATTAAACTGTTTTTAGGAGGCTACTTGAGGGGAAAACTGAAGGAACGCTAATACCTGTAAGTCTTAGAAGCTGCATTCAGGGCAGAAAGTCAGTATTCATCAGGTGGAGGTATCTAAAAACCATTTTAATTCTCTTCTAAATTACTAAGTGACAGATTACCTTTCTCCTACATGAGTCAGACCAGAATCTGAGACTCAGGATCTTCCTAGGCCACCACAGAAAGAATAATAATTACAGGTCCTTCTTCCCTCTGCTGCCCCACACTAGAGAGTCTCTGCTCCTGGCTCAGTTTTCTTTGGACTGGGTGCCCTAAAAACAGGCAGGGTAGGCTTTCAGACTTAAGTCCTGTGGTTAACACTTTCATTTTGGCCCAATTGACCATAAACACATTTTTAAATGCACACATAAAGTACTCTGATTGCACATATACAAGTAAATTTGCACATGTAAACAGACATAGGCACACAGACACACACACAGACACACACACAGACACACATGCACACCCCTCAGAAAGCAATTTTTCCCCAGAGCATCAAGAAAGTTCCCCTTTCCACTTAAATGCTTTTCCAAATAGTCTTATTTTATTTTATTTTTTATTTATTTCTCTGCCATATCCTTTTCAATCTGGAAAGTGGCTTGGCCTCGTCCCCCATCTATTTTCTGCCTTTCCGCTATTCAGTTTAGGCATGAAACACTGAACTAGATTGAAAGCATTCAGTGGCTATTCAATCGGAGAAGAAAAGAGACCCTTGGAGCTTTATTAGATATGAAGATCCACAATAAAAATCAATTTCTGCCTCTTTATGCAGTTTAAATGACAAAGCACCCACCCATTCTGCAGCCATTGTGCTGGGGAAATGTAATTCAGTCCCCTAGCTGGGCCCAGAGCACTGCGGACTCCCTGACCTGCACTGACAGATTCCAATATGATACAGACCTTCGGAGATAATGACAGCCACTTCATCTCACTGCAAGAAAAAAGTTATCTGATATCTTTGAGGGTTAAAAGGCTATGTGGGCAGCATTTTCAATAACCCACCAAATCAGCATCTTAAAAAATACCTAAGCTTTGTTCCTTTTAAAGAAAAAAAATTTGTCCCTTACTCCAAACTCCATTTCCAAGCCTCTGCTGACAGTGTCACAAGTGTCTCCTGCCAAATCTATTGAGTCTTCTTTGGCACCCTCCTAGATAATTAGCTCAAAGGGAAACAAGGTGAGAGAAATGTCTTTATTCCTTTAAGGAATACAGATCTTCAGGTTGCCAGGTCTTGACAAAATAAGCGAAATGAAATCAGTTAAAAAGAAAGAAAGAAAGAAATCTGGTCTCAAACTTCTAACTTGTTTAATATGTTGCTTAAAAAAAGTTTCCTTCTATAGAAATTGACAAAGTCCCTTAGATAAAATAAATTTGTTTTATGAAAAAAGTTTAGGACAGATGTTGCCACGGGAACCACTGAAAATGCTCCACTGGTCACTAATCTCTGCGTATAGGAACTTTCCTGATAGAAGAGAAAAACTGAAGGAATGATATGTGTTATTTCTTTCCCCTCCTTGCCTTTTAAGAAAATATTTTATTGTGTTTTCGGTGAAAGTCTACATAGCAAACTAGGTTCATATTTAACAATTGTTGTACAAATTGGTGTGGCATCAATCACAACTTTTACCTGTTGATATTCTCATTATTTCCATTCTATTTTTTTTTTCTGGAAACCCTGGTGGTGTAGTGGGTTAAGTGCTACCACTGCTAACCACAAGGTTGGCAGTTCAAATCCACCAGGTGCTCCTTGAATACTCTGGGGGTCAGTTCTACTCTGGCCCGTAGGGTTGCCATGAGTCAGATCCGATGCAACGGCACTTGGCTTGGCTATTTTTTTCTGTTTCCATTAATCTAGCTTCCATTCCCCTCCTTACCATCTCATCTTTGGTTTTGGGTAAATATTGACTGTTTGGTCTGAGCTGATTGTTTCAGGGAGCATATTATTCAACATATTTTATATGCCAATCTACTATTTGGTTGAAAGATGACCTCCAGACATAGTTACAGTTCTCCAAGTTCAAAGAGTACCTTAGGGTGATAGTCTTGGAAGTTCTCCTAGTCTCTATCAGTCCAGTAAGTCTGACTTTTTTAAGGAATTTGAATTTTGTTCTATGTTTTTCTCCCATTCTATCAGAGATTGTCTATTGTGATCCTGGTCAGAATGGTCAGCAGTTGTACAATCTATTTCTTCTTATTCTCTTTGTGTGGGCTGTTAGTCCTGTGGACTAGTTTCTTCTTTGAGTCTTTGGTTTCCTTTATCCTCTTTTGCTCCAGAAAAGTAGAGGCTAATGGTTGTGTATCTTAAATGACTGTTCACAACTAGGATATATGACATTATCATTATGACCTATGTTATGCCAATTGACTAAGTTGTCTCATCAAATTATAGTCCTACGCCTTTTAACCCAGTAAATCAATCTCATGGCTTGTTTGGATATGTCTGGGAAGCCTCTGCAATTGTGCTACCTATGCACTTTTTTTTTATGGCTAGATATACATATAGCACCCACAAACATGCATTTACATATACCTGTAGATATACCTATGCGTGTGTGTGCATCTACATATGTATGCCTTCCCATACACATATATGCACCTGTATCTACCTCTATAAGCACTCATGTATTTTTTTGGTTGTTGTTACTGCGGTTGCAAAATTGCATATGTTACAGCATTTACCAAAATTGCCCCTTTTCCTTTGTACTTCCTAGTGTCTTCATTTACCTTGGTTAGATTGCGCAGACTTCACCTATATTCAGCATTGCCTTTCCCATTACCAAAAATACAAAGTGTCTGCCTTGAGACTGTAATTCCCCCTCCATCTCCTTCCCATCCCTGGTAACCTTAAAAGAATGTTACTTTCTGTATATATATCTATTGTTGACATTTTTATAATCGTGGGACCATACAATATTTGTTCTTTTGTGATTGGCTTCTTTCACTCAGCATAATTAATTCAGATTCATCCATGTTGTGTTTCAAAGACTTCTCATTATTCTCTATAGTTGTGTAGCATTCCATTGTATTTAGGTACTACAATTTGTTTATCCATTAGTCTGTTGATGAGCTTTTAGATTGTTTCCATCTTTTTGCTTTTCTAAATAATGCTGTAAAGAATTTAGGTGTGCATATTCACATCACTGCCGTTAGGTCTCTAGGGCATATAATTAGGAATAGGATTGTTGAATCATAACATGTTTCTATTTCTAGCTCTTTGAAGAGGTACCATAGCATTTTTCCATAGTGGTTGTACCATTTTATAATCCCATCATCAGTGTGTACAAGTTCTAATTTGCCTACAACCTCACCAGCAGTGATTTGATCATTGCCATTTTTGCAGGGATGAGATGATATTGCATTGTGGTTTTGATTTGCATCTGTCAAACGACTAATGACTACAAGCATCTTTTCAAATGTTTGTTGGCCACCTGAATGTTCTCTTTGATAAAGTTTCTGTTCATGTCCTTTGCCATTGTTCGATTGAATTTTTTGTCTTTTTGTTGTTGAGTTGTTGCCATTTTCTGTATATTTTACAGATTGGACCCCTGTCAGATGATGCTATTGCCGATGATTTTTTTTCCCTGTCTCTAGGTTCTCTTTTTACTCCTTTGGTAATGTTTTTTGATGAGCTAAACATTTAATTTTTAGGGGGTCCCAGAATCTAATTCATGTTTTGTTCTTTCTGCGCTTTTAGTTGTTTAATAAGCTATGTTGGAAAATAGGCTTCCAAAACCAGTTGTGGAGATTGGAAAGTCCCAAATCTATTGGTCAGGTGTCAGGCTGGAGGCTTCTCCTGACTCACATGGTTGCAGGGACTGATGATTACAAAATCTGCAGATCAGGCGGGAGGCTACTGTTTCACATCCCAAGAACCAGAGGTCGGAGGACTCAGATGCACAACTGAGAGAGAAGAATTTTGTCAGAACATATGTATTTATGTATATACATAGGATGCAGGCCACAGTCCCAAGGAAACTCATCTTTCAACTGACTGTGTGCTCACTTCAGATCACAGAATGGAGTATAATTACATAATATCTGCCAAACCACCGAGAATCAGGCTCTAGCCAAGTTGACCTATAACCTCATCCATCATAGTCCCTAAATTATCTTCTAGGAATTTTATAATTTAAGCTTTAACATGTAGATCTTTGATCCATTTTGAGTAACTTTTTCTGCATGCTGTGAGGAATGGATCCTGTTTCATTTTTCTGCAAATAGATATGCAGTTTTGCCAACACCATTTGTTAAAGAGACTGTTTCTTCCCAGTTGAATGGACTTCAACACTTTGTTGAAGATCAGCTACTCATAGGCAAATGAATTTACTTGTGGGTTCTGTGAAGTTGCTTTCCTGTGTCCCCTACTGATGAATGCTGCTGGCTTTGTTTCAACACTGCCACACTGTACTGGGCTGGCTGGCAGGATGCCTATGATCCGTAGGTCACATAGCTTGCTGTTTTGACTCAGCTTCTCCTTACATTGAGTGTTCAGTCTAATTCCTGATTCTTCCATCTGCTGTTGTCATTGGTTTCACTTTGTCTTTGCTGTACGGGAATAGTGTGTGTGATAAAGTCACCATTTTAGGCTATCCTCTCTCTCTTTTAAAGATGGTTAACTGTCAGGAAAATGTGTAATTGGAATGCAGTCCTGGTGGTTCATGCTCTGAGCCTCTGTACAGTGACATCTATGTGAATTTCATTCTCTAGCATGATCAACAAGGTATTGAGGATAAACAGATGGTACAAAGATAAATCTGTTCTTTTGGTCCCTTGAAAGGTTTCAGAGACTGAAATGGGCTCCAGGATAATAAAGCAAGAATAACTAGAAGAATCTGTGGTTGCAAATTGAGAAAAATGCAATATGTCACAGAATAACACTAAAAATTAGAGTTAAAATTATGATGTATTACTGAGGTAGTGGCAGGGAATAGCGGGAGCAGGGATTCTAGGTTCAAAGACTTTAGGGCCAGTTTTTCATTACCTGGGTCTTAGCTCCCTTACTGACAAAGAGTGAAGTCTATATCAACTGATCCATAAAGACACTTCTGTTGTACCCCAAATCTACAAGTGAGTTGAGCCTGACTAATGGGGATCCCATGTGTGTCAGAGTAGAACTGTGCACCAGAGGGTTTTGAACAGCTGTTTTTTTCCAAAATATTTCTGGGTAAACTTAAACCTCCAGACTTTCAGTTAATAGCCAAGAGCATTAACTATTTGTACCACTGAGGGAATCCACATGTGGCTAGTGGCTACTGAATTAGACAGCATGTACATAGAACCTTACACTGAGAACCATGAAGCTTCTGTGTGGGCAATGGAAAAATGCTTCTTTACTGAGTCTGAATGTCTGCAGTAGATAAGCTTGGAGCATGTACCATAAGCATTCCACACTATTTTTCTGCCTGGCTCAGATTATAGTAGAACTGTGAGTAAGTTCCTGTCTTAGGCTGAGTTCTCTCTAGAAACAAAACCAATAAAGCACATAAACATGTACATACATAGAGATTTATATCATAGAAATGACTCACAGTGTTGTAGAGTTGTAGTGTCCCAAGTCTGTGAGTCAGTATAGAGGCTTCTCCTGATTCACATAGCAGGAGGGGCAGGTCAGAGAGCAAGTTTCTTGCTTACAGGCTGTGATGATCAACAAATCCCAATATCAGCTGGATATATCCAAAAACTGGAGGGCAGATGAGCAGGAGCCATCTGCAAGTTCCAGAATGAGCAAAAGCTCACAAGCCTTGCAGAATATCCACTTATATTCAAGGTAGGGTCAGACACTCCTTGGAAACTCTGTGGAGCAGTTCTACTCTGTCATACTATATTTCTATGAGTCGGAATCAACTTAACTGCAGTGGGGTGGGTTTTGATCCACTTCATTGTTAAAACCCTTCTCTGCTGAGATTACCCTTTTGTGAGCATTCACATGAGACACAAATCTTTTCACTTCTTTGATGCATTCTAAGAAGTTTATTTACAGACATCTTCCCTATATGCCCTTGTTGCCAGTTTTCAAATTGCATTCCTTCCAAGTCCCTGACTGTCCAGCCAAGCTATTGGCCACAGCCCATGAAATCAGTACACTGTCATGTGTCTGGCCATTTCTTCTTCCAAGCCAAGTGAACAACCAGGTGCACTGCCCACTGGGAGAATGTTCCTTCACTGCTGTCCTTCAGGGAGGTCCCACAAGGAGGCTAGAGTGCTTCCACTGCCCACTTTTGAGTGTGCCTGCATACAGAATGGAGCCATCTAGAAACCACGGATGAGTTTCCCTTCGCCGTCAATTGCTCATAAGGAATTCCCCATGAGACCAGGGGTTCAGACTGAGAGAAGATGATGTGACAGAAGCAGTGATCATGGCTGTTTTTTCTACTTCCTCATGTAATGTACTTGTGCCCTCAGATCCCACTCAGGCCCAATTTCATATATACCACTTCCATTTAATGATGGAGTGCTGTTCTGCATGCCCAACTTTATGGCATTATGGGTCAGACAACACTCAGTTTATAATGGACAGCTCAGGGCACATGGTGACTTGGTGTTCCATGGTTAAACTCTCTACCAAGGGCAGTAACAAGCCAAATGCTGTTTCTCAAAACAACTTCTCCTTCCTAAAACTCTTGTCCTAAGGATCTTCTCTGTGATACATCAATAATGGCCTACCAAAGACTTCAAAAAGCATCTCTGTCTCCCACAGCCACTTCAAGCACTATTGGATCATCTGGATCACATGGTCCAGAGTGGCTTGCATGGCATCCTGAATCTGCTTCACAGCTTTTTTTGTTCTGAGCCCCACTCAAAACTAGTGGCTGTTCGAGTCATTTCATAAACAGGCCAAGATATCACACTTAGATGAGGAATACACTGCCTCCAAATTTCCAAGAGGCCCACTAGGTGATGTGCCTCCTTTCTAGTTGTGGGAGAAGGCAGCTGCAGTAACTTTTCCTTTACTTTAGAAAGAAAATCCTAAGATACCCTACATCACTGGATCCATAGAAATTTCATTAAGATGGAAACTATTTGAAGTTTTGACAGATTAATTTCCCATTCTCTAGCATGAAAATGTTTAACCAGTAAGTCTAAAATCATTGACACTTCTTCTAAATTAGTTCCAGTCATCATAATGTCATCACTGTAAAGGACTAGAGTAACATCTTGGCTTTAATAAAGAGAAATTTATTTCTTTACAGTAAAGTAGACTAAAAGTTCAAATTCAACGTGTCAGCTCCAGGGAAGGCTTTTTCTTTCTCTCTGCCTTGTCAACCTTCCCCTAAACTAGGAGCTTCTCCACACAAGGATCCTAGGTCCAAAGGATGTGCTCTGTCCCCCGCACTGATTTCTTGATGGTATGAGATCCCCAACTATGTGCTTGCTTTCTTGTCACTTTATCTTTTGTAAGACGAAAGGTGGTGCAGGCCACCCAGGGAAACTCTCTACATCAGATCAGAAATGTGACCTTGGTAAGGACGTAACAAACCCACCAGAATCGTCTTCAACATAAAATTACAATCACAAAATAGAGGCCAACCACACAATACTGGGAATCACGGCCCAACCAAATTAATATACACACTTTGGAGAGGACACAGTTCAGTCTATGACAAATGGCAGTGTGGTAGAAATCACCACTCTTGCATCCTTCAAGGCCTATATAGCAGCAGTAATCTCTGCAATCCTTCCAAAAATGCAACATTATTGCTTTTGGTTTAGTATTTTCTTAGGTAAGAGCAGTTCTAACATCTCTCTCATGGCTTTTCCTACTATAATATCCTTTACTTCATTTGTCAATGATTCAGTGTGGAGATTCTGCCAGTTGCTGAGTATATCTATTCCAATTCCACATTCTGGAACTAGGGAAACCGCTATAGGATGGGTTCAGGGACCCACCGATCCCACTGCAAGACAGAATGAGCTAAGACTCCACTAATAATCTGACCTCCATATGTCCCCACTCGGGCAAGCCACAGTGATGATTTGGGTTTCTTGGAACTATATCAGTGCAGAGCCAGGATCCAGTAATCCCTCCAAAATCCATTTATTTCCTTTTCCCTCAGTGAACAGTCATGTAAGTAGATCTCTTTGGGGAAGGCTGGGAGAAAGGTGAACAGTCTGTTTTGGGGCGTTTGCTGGAGCCCTTCCTCAAGAGGAACACAACCTCCCCATCAATCAAGGGCTTATAAATCTGTAAACTTGTTCAAGTTTGGGAATTGACTGAGGGGGCATGACTTTATTCTGGTGATTCCAGGAAGACTGCTCATCACTTAACCTAGAGTTTATCCACTTATACAGATAAAGTAAATATTTAGTAGAATTCCCATCTTCAACTCCTAGTGACACCATGACTATATAGCCAATGCCATAAGTACATATGAATCAGATTATTCCAATTATTGCTTTGACTCTGTTGTCCATTACAGTAACAATGTAATCCTTGTCTTTGCTGATTGAGTGTAGCCATTGGCCCTGACAACCATGGGCTCCAGTCACCCTTGTTATTGTTAAGGTGTCTATTTCAGATAGAACAGTTTCCACCATCAAATATGACTTATACAGAATAGAAATCACAGCAGTCTTAAAGGATGCTGGTACTCCCTTCACAAATTTGTTCCTCACAATTGTAATAAAAGATATGTCTTCTGGGCACTCCATGTGTGGGTCTATGGGTCCTACCTGATAAATCTTCTCCAGTATTCCAATTTGCCTAAGCCTTTGGATGCCTTCTTCTACAGTATACCAAGGGAGATCTGTTACTTCAACTTGATTTGGTGTAGGCTACCATCTAATCCATACTTCAACAACCCAACCAAATAAACTCTTATATCCTTTCTTAACTTCGCAAGCTGAAACACTGAATGAAAAATCTGTGCTTAGTGGCCCTATAGCAATAAAGTCAGACTTATTCATCTCTATTTTCCTTGCACAATTATCCCACACCCTCAATAAACAATCCCACACGTATTCCCCAGATTTATCTTTGTACATATTAGAAAAGTCAAACAGTTCTTTTGGAGTGTGGTGTATCTCCTCCCGGGTCACACTTTGTACTTCACCTTTTGGAGTTCACTAGGAACTTAAAGTCTACGTATAGGTCTAGAAGCCAAAATCAGTGAGAAAGTTTTTCAGAACATTCAATATATGCCTTAGGTGATGTCCCAGGCAACGACTCAGACAAAAGTGCTTTAGATACAGCTGAGTTAATTTCAGTAGGTGGGGCTGAAGGGGCTAATGGTTTTACTGGACAAAGTGATTTGGCAGACAAACATGGAGTCATATCTTGAGATCAGTAATCTTTGAGGGCTGGTTCTGTTGGCAGGAGTAATTCAGTGAAATACAGGTGCTCAGTGTTTACCTGCCTGTATTTGTATTTCCCCATCACCAGTTTCAGGATCTCATTTTTTTACCGATCAGTGCCCTCACTTTAACTTCAGACACCTCTTGAGTTCTGCAGTTGAGTTGGTATTGTAATTCAGCCACTCTTACAGTATGACTCAGGGTTTGGTTTTTGGCAACATCAGCTCTGTTACTATAAGAAATAAGGCTTTCTTTCAAGGCATAAGTGAAATCTCTGAGGTCATTAATGTAACACTTGAACTTTGAAGGCTTGAACTCATCTGTTTCTTTCTCTGGTTTGCCCAAGTGAAAGTAAGGACCAACCAACCAGTTTCCTTATACTTTTTATTATGATAAAATTGTAGACAAGTATCACACATGAAATCATCCAGAGCCTTGCCTTTCAACAATACCTGATCTATTGACGGTGATGTTTTGCAGATTTGAATTGCCTCCCTACACCACAGATTAGCAGTGCCCTCTTTACTGCTGAAGCAGAGCCAAGAGCATCTTTAAGACTAATCAGACTTGGCAATAAATTTAGAAAACTCTTACTTACAACTTTGCTTCTCTAAAATTGCTCTCAGTACCAAATGTCTTAGGCTGGGGTCTCCAGAGAAGCAAAACCAGTAAAGTGTATAAATACATGTATATAGAGAGATTTATCTCAACGAAATAGCTTGCACAGTTGTAGAGGCTTCAACAGCCTAAGTCTCTGGGTCATGACAAAGGTTTCTCCTGATTCATATAGCCGCAACAGAAGCTGGTGAATCTAAGATCAGAAGATTAGTGAGCAGGGCTCTTACTCGGAGGTTGTGGACACTGACAAATCCCAAGAATTGGAGGTCAGACAAACAGGGGCAATGGCAGGATTCAGAATGAACAAAAGCCCACAAGGCTTATCAAAACATCCAGTTCTGCTCATTGTGGGCCCCACACCCAAGAAACTCCCTTTCAACTAATTCACTACTCACAGAAGATCCCATCACGGAAGTGACCACATCGTATCAACTATCCTGGTAGCTATCATAACATCGTACAATTGTCAAACCACTAGAATCATGAACCGTCCAAGTTTACACACAACCTTAACCACCATGGTTCACATTTTAGCCTGATTTCAGGTTTGGCTCTTTGTGGTGAGGTGACATTAGACACCTATGAATTTTTTAACAGTGGAGCCAAAATGGCACTCTAGACAGAAGTACCATGCTGTCATTCTGCATCAAAGACCTGAGAAATTGAGTAAAACAAACATCAATCCTGGAAACTTAAGTGCGAAGTGAAGGAATAAAGAACTCAGTCAAACACTGAAAGGAATAAGAAACAGACAGAAAAAAGATAACAAGGAGAACTATGAAGTGGAGGTCCTCTACCAGTTAATGCAGCACAGACTCACTGTTTTGGGCTTCAGGCACAAAGGACTGCAGACAGGGAGTGTAGGAAGGCAACTTAATGGAGCTCCCAACAGGAGACAGAGCACTTGCTAACCAAGGATACACACATTCCCAGCCACCACTCTTCTTCAACTACATGGTCTCTGCTGCTATCCAATAGGACATGATTGCATGGACTAACAGACAACAGCTCATTGCCACCCAGGTTCACCATCCTGGACCTCAGCCACCAAGAACTGCACACAGGGAGAACTAGAAGGCAACTTCAAGGATCTCCCAACAAGAGAAAGTATACCTGGTAACCAGGGATGCATGCTTTCCCACTTCCCCATTCTTCTTCCCTCCACTTGGCCTCTGCCACTTTCCAATGGGCCACAATTACTTGGCCAGCTCACTGCCATTCAGATATGCCCTGCTACCACCATCAGCCCATTTAGTGCCATTTTCATTTGTCTGTTTGTTTCTGTTATTTATGTTTGTTTTTGTTGTTATTGTTGTTCCTTCTCTCTCTCTCTCCCTTCCTTCATTTCCTTTCTTCCACCTTGTGCCATACCCACCCCTTCTTGATGGGCTATGCCACACTGCTTGGCTATAAAGCAACCTGTTCCTGTTGGTAGACTCCCTCAAAGACATTTTTTACTTTACTAGTTTCTTTCTCTTTCTCTCTTTCTGGTTTTTCCTTTCTCTCTTCCGCTGTTGCTTTCCCTTATCCCTCCCTTTTAGCCGCATGTCACATCCTTGCCCCTTCTTGGCACACTGTGTCACACTGTTCTACTTCAAAGCCACAGGTGTATATAACAGTCCTCCTGGCAAGCTCCCTTCATTCTTTTCATCCTGCCTTCCTTCCTTCCTTCTTCCCTTTTTCCCTCCCTTACTTTTCTTTCTGCCTCTGTTTCTCTTTCTTTCAAGTTTCTTCTTTCTCTCTCCTTTCTTTGCTTTTCTTTCTCCAGAAAACCTAGCCCAGTAAGCTGTCCCACCCCTTCTCAACAGGCAGTGTTGCAATGCTTGTCTAGAGAGTCACTGGTGCACAGTATCCCCAGGTCAGGGCCACCCCTTGATGACCAACTCCTTCAGTGTCATATTTTTCTTTGTTGTTTTTCTCTTTATTTCTTCTCTATCTCTTCCTTTATCTCCATTTTTCTTGTCTACCTGGCCCCAGTGTTTTCCCTGCCCCTTCTCTATGGGCTTTGCTATGCCACGTGGCTAGAGAACACTCAGCCTCCCTGAATATATGCTACCATCACCGATTGGCTTACTCAACACCATAGTTCATAGTTTGTTCACTTGGTTGTTTCCTTCTTATTTTTTTCTGTTTCTTTTCTCTCTCTCCCTTTTCCTTTCTTACACCCACCTAGCCTTATGCATTGCCCCCACCTCTTCTCCAGGGCATATGCTGTACCACTTGGCTGAATAAAATGATAAAAGCAGGACTCATCAGTATACTACCTGCAAGAGACATGCTGTAGAAACAAAGACAGAAATATATTAAAAACCAGGGATAGAGAAAACTATATTAAGCAAACAGCTGCCAAAAAGAGTAAGAATTGCAATACTAATCTCAGATAAGACATTATTTAAAACAAAATGCACCATAAAAGCCAAGGAAAGTCATTGTATAGTAATTAAAGGCACAATCCACCATGAGGATGCAGCTATACTAAATATTTATTTGCCTGATGACAGGGTTCAAAAGTACATAAAACAAACTCTAATAGCATTGAACAGACAAATCGACAGTTCCAGAATCATAGTAGCAGACTTTGACATACCACTGTCAGTAAAGAACAGAAAATTTGGAAAGAAACTCAACAACAATACAGAAGATCTAAAGGCCAGAATCAACAACTTAACCTTATAGAAATATATAGAACACTGCACCCAACAGCAACAAAGTATACATTCTTTTCCAACCCCCATGGAACATTCTATAGAACACACTGCATCTGAGGCCAAAAAACAATTCTCAAGAAAACCCAAAATATTGAGATAAATCAAATTATTTCTCTGATCACAACGACATAACAGTACAAATCAATAACAGGATGGCTGGCTGGCAAGGAAAAAAACCAAATACATGGCAACCGAGTAACAGCTTGCTTAAAATCCACTATGTAGTAGGACAAATCAAAGATGGAATAAAAAATTCCTAAAATAAAATACCAGTGAAAACACAGAAAAAAACAGTACTCAGAGGTCAATTTGTAGCAATAGATATGCACATCAAAAAAGAAGGGACTAAATCAAAACATTAGCTATACAATATGAACAAATAGAACAAAAACAGTAAAAAAGCTCACAGCTACCAAAAGAGAGGAAGTAATGAAGATCAGAGCAGACACCAGTACACTGAAATCCAACAGATCAAGAAGAAAATCAAAGACATAGAAACTTCCTTGCAAAGCCAATAAAACAGAATGGAACAAATGGAAAAAAGAATTTCTCACTTGGAAGACAGAGCTACTGATGCCAGTGTCTATGAGCAGAAATCAGAGAAAAGAAACAAGAAAAATGAAGAAACATTAAGAAGCATGTGGGACTCTATTAAGAGCAACAACCTTCGATTAATTGGAGTCCCTGAACAAGGTGAGACAACTGAGAACACAGAGAGTATTGTTGCTGAGCTGCTGAAAGAAAACTTCCCAGAAATCATGAAGGAAGAGAATATAGACATCTCAGATGCATATCGTACGCCACCCAATATAGATCTCAAAAGAAAGACTCCAAGACATATTATAATCAAGCTTAACAAAATGAAACATAAGCAGCAACTCTTAAAGGCAGCAAGACTCAAGGCAAAGCTAACATTCAGAGGGAAACCCTGTAGGCTTTTGTCAGATTTCTCAGCAGAAACCATGCTGGCACGGAGACAGTGGCACGACACATTCAAAGTCTTGAAGGAGAAGAACTTCCAACCAAGAAATATATATCCTGCAAAACTATCTTTCAAATACAAAAATGAAATTAAGCCATTCCCAGATAAACAGAAACTCAGAGACTTTGTAAAAACCAAACCCAAACTACAAGAAATACTGAAAGAAGTTCTTGGCTTTGGCTTAGAAGAACGAAACCACTAACTTTATATTTTAGAACGACACACTCAATACTCATTTAGGGAAGGCTCCAAAGTAAATCACAGCTTTGATATGGAAAGAAGCAATCCAGTGATCATCATGAAAACTATGGTGTCATCATAATAAAAGAGGGATGTACTACAGTTGTCATAGTCCTTCCAGATGGAGAGGAAGATGACAAGACTGATAGTAATTAAAATTGGGTTTATAAATAGTTTATTAAGGGGGTTCATAGGGGCAGCTGTAAAGCGCAACAAAGATGTATCATGCCATTTCAAGAAATCTAACACACGAGTCTCAACAACTATAAAACCAGCTCTGAAAAAGGTGAAAAATCAACTCACAAAAAAGAGTGTCCCAGAACAGACTAATAAGAACAACAGAGAAAACATCAACATAAAAATAAACATATCACAATGGCAGCAGTGAACATGTAACTATCAATAATTACACTGAATGTGAATGGACTGAATGTTCCAGTAAAGAGACACCGAGTGTCATCTGCAATTTATTTATATAATGCAATCCCAATACAAGTTCCAGCATCATTTTTTAATGAGATGGAGAAACAAATCACCAATTTTGTTTGGAAAGGGAAGAAGCCCCGGATAAGTAAGGTACTACTAAAGAAGAAGAACACATTGGGAGGCCTCTCATTACCCGACCTTAAAACATACTACACTGCCACAGTGGTCAAAACAGCCTGGTACTGGTACAAGAACAGACAGATGCATCAATGGAACAGAATTGAAACCCCAGAGGTGACACCATCTGCTTATGAACAGTTGATATTTGACACAGGCCCTAAGACATTAAACTGGCGTAAAAACAGTATCTTCAACAAATGGTGCTGGCAAAATTGGTTATCCATCTGCAATAAACTGAATCAAGATCCATATCTTACGCCTTATACAAAAACCAACTCCAACTGGATAAAAGACCTAAACATCAAACCTAAAACGATAAAGCTCATCCAAGAAAAGGTAGGAACAACAATGGAAGTTTTAATACACAATGAGGACAGACTCTAAAATCTGTCAAAGAAACCTCAATCAACAGAAGAGAAAATAGATAAATGGGAACTACTAAGAATCAAACACTTTTGCTCATCCAAAGACTTTATTAATAGAATTAAAAGAACATCCACAGAATGGGAAAAAATATTTGGCAACTCTATGTCAGACCGACGCCTGATCTCCATAATCTATAAGATACTAGAAAATATCAAGAAGAAGATAAACCATCCAATTAAGCGATGGGCAAAGGAGATGGACAGACACTTCACTAAAGAGGAGATCTAGGCAGTCAAAAAACACATGCGGAAATGTTCACGATCTTTAGTTATTAAAGAAATTCAAATCAAGACAACAATGAGATACCATCTCACCCCAACAAGATTGGCCAGGATCCAGAAAACACAAAACAACAAATGCTGGAGAGGCTGTGCAGAAAGTGGAACCCTCCTACACTGTTGGTGGGGTTGCAAAGTGGTCCAGCCTCTTTGGAAGGCAATCTGGAGCTTCCTTAAAAAAAAAGGATATTGATATACCATTTGACCCAGTAATTCCACTACTTGGAATATATCCTACAGAGTCAAAGCCTTTCACACCAATGGACACATGCACCAGAATGTTTATCGCAGCACAATCCACAATAGCAAAAAGATGGAATCAATCCAGATGCCCAACAATAGAAGAATGGATAGGTAAACTGTGGTACATATACTCAATGGAGCACTACGCAACGATAAAGAATAACGATGATTCCAGGAAACATCTCCTAATCTGGTTTCAACTGGAAGACATTATGTTGAGTGAAAGTAGTCAGTGATGAAAGGACAAATACTGTAGGAGACCTCTACGATAAGATCTCAAAAACAGACTTGTGTATAGAAGAAAAGACTCTTTGACAGCTGCAAGGGATGGGTGGGAGGGAGGGCGAGGGGGGGAGGGTTTAGTTCAGGTAGTTACTAGCAATCTTGTTGGGAGAAAGCGGTGACAGCACACATTAGGAACAAGAACAACATTAAGTGGACTTCAGCATAACTTGAGTACTCCTTCCATCTTAACTCAATACTGCAAGGATAGAGTAGCTGGGGCGGAGGACGGGGGACCATGCTCTTAGGCGAATTCCAGGCCAATTGGCACAACTAGCGTTTTGCTAAGAGAGCTCTCTGCACCCCACATTGGTGAGTGGCGTCTGGGGTCTTAAAAGCTGCCAAGCTGCCATCCGAGGACACAGCAAATGGTCCCAACTCAGCAGGAATGCATGCTAACCGAGGGCCAAAATGGCATGCAGTAAAGACAACCGAGAAGACAGAGAGACCCACAAGAGTGGGTGCCTACATCGACTTGGGACCGGAAGAACTGGATGGTGCCCAGCCACCACCAGTGATAGCCACGATGGAGCTCACAGAGAGCAGCCTCACTGGCAACATAAGAATAAAAAGAGGTGCATCATGAGATCTCCACTAAAAGACCTCAATTGATGGTCCAGCGGTTTTAGGGTTCCTCTGAGAGCATGGCCCCTTCCCTGATGCTGCCCTTTCCCATAAATTATAACAAAGGTCCACTCTTTGGACAGGAATGGATTGGACTTGGCAATGCAGAGTAACCACATATTGGAAGAACTTTATGGTTCTATACATCTATAGGATATCATCTTGCTGACCTCTGGCTGGAGGAAGGAGAATGAACGGAGAGGAGGGGAAAGGAGACTTTTGCGAGGATGAGACATGTATGGAGCAGAGAGGAATAGTGTGCAGTCACCGGACAGGGAGAGCAGTGGAAGCTGCACATAGGGGGGCATGTAAATTTATATGTGAATGTACATTTTCACTTAGTTATGTTAAATAAAAATAAAAATAAAAGATCAGAGCAGAAATAAATGGAATAGAAAAATAGAGATAATAAAGAAAACAAAAAGTTACTGCTTTGCAAGGATAGAGAAAATAGACAAAACATTGGCCAGACTGATGAAACAAAAACTGGAGAGCATGCAAATAACCCAAATAAGAAATGAAATAGTGAACACTACAACAGACCCAACTAAAACAGAAAGGAGCGTGACAGAGTACTAAGAAAAACTGTACTCCAACAAATTTGAAAACCTAGAAGAAATGAATAAATTTCTAGAGAAACACTAGGAAACTAACTACTGAGATCCAACATCAAAATGGGCCAAACAGGAGAATAGGTTGAAAACATAATTAAAAAAAGAAAAAACTCCCAACAGAAAAAGGATTGTCTTACGTGGCTTCACTGGAGAATTGTACCAAACATTCAAGAGTAGAGAGTACACAAACACTACTCAAAATATTTTAGAACATAGAAAAGGAAGCAATACTTCCAAATTCATTCTATGAATGCTGCATGACAGTATGCCTAAACCAAACAGACAAAAAACCAAAGACAAAACCAAATACACACAAAAATAAGCAAATAAGATTATATGAGGACTGACAATTAAGTTCACAAATTCATCCCTGAATAAGTGCTGCATACCTCATTGCTGAATATCACTACAGTCACCTTTAAGTACTTTCCTCGGGAAGCTTTGCACTGCTAGAACCCAGTCTGTCCTTCAAAGCAATTTTGGAACTCTTTCTGGAATGACCATCAGAGCCGTCGTTGTATTATCCTTGATGTCCTGAATGTCATCAAAATGTCTCCCTTTCAATATTTTCTTTATCTTTGGGGACAGAAAAAATCATTGGGGGCCAAATCAGGTGAGCAGGGAGGATGTTCCAACACAGTTATTTGTTTACTGGGTAAAAACTCCCTCACAGACAACTGTACAATTAAGTTTTAGAACTTGCCACCATGCCTCTGTGTGCAATGGCCGTTTCAGAAAGCGTACCAAAATTGCTTTGAAGAGTGGACTGGTCACTGGCATCAGTGCATAGCTTTCCAAGGGCAGTACTCCTAAGGTGCCCATAATGATATTCAGCAGTGAGTTATGTAGCACTTACAACAATAAACTTCATGGACTTAATTGTCAGGCCTTGTAGGCCAATAGATCTCATGAATACATATGCAAAGATTCTCAACAAAATTCTATCCAGTCAGATTCAGCATCATATATATGTATCTACATATATATACATACACACATACATATATATATAGTATGCACCGACCAAGTGGGATTCATACCAGGTATGCAAGGATGGTTCAACATTGGAAAATCAACATAACAATCACATGATCACCTCAATCAACACAGCAGCTGATAAAGCTGAACACCAGTCCTGATAAAAACTCTCAGTGAAATATATATAGGAGGAAAATTCTGCAACATAAAAAGGGAAATTTATACAAAGCCAACAGCCAACATCATTTTCAATGAAGAGAGGCTGAAAAATGAAAACAAAATTTCAAGTTACAATTTTGAAGAATTCTGTAGAGGTTTGTGGTATAGTGGTTGACAGCTTGGCTGCTAACTAAGATATTGGCACTTTGAGTTCCCTGGCCACTCGTTGGAGGCCCTGTATGGGAGTTCTCCTCTGTCCTATAAGGTCACTGTGTATCAGAATCAACTTGATGACAATGGGTTTGGTTTTCCAGGTTTCTTCCTTTGGGTTCTCTAGAGAAGCAACATGAATAAAACATATACACAGAGAGAAATTTGTATCAAGACCACGGTCCACATGATAGTAGAGGCTGGAGGATTCCACATCTGTGCATCAGTGTAGAATCTTGTCTCATTTGGCATTGCCACAGGGGTTAACTAACCCAAGATCAGCAGACTGGAGAGCAGGGCTCTCCTCTCAGGCTGTAAAGATCCACAAATTCAAAGATCTGTAGATAAGCTGATAGCTCAAGTTCTAAGAGCCAGAGTCTGATGAACAGGAGGCAGCCATAAGATCTGGAGTGAGCAAAATAGCCAGAAGTTTGCTTATTTGGATGTAGGCTAGCCTCCAAGGAAACTCCCTATCAGCTTGTTGGTTACAGCAGAAGTAATCATGGGAGTCATCACATATAAACAGTGACAATCACAGCCTAATCAAGTTGACGTACAATCTTAACCATCACAATGGGCAAAACACTGAACAACACAAAAAGAATCAAAAGAAGGTCAAAGGAATACACAGTCACTCTACTGAAAAGAATTGGTCTGTGTTAGATCATTTCAGGAGGCAGCATATGATCAAGAACCAATGGTACTGCAGGAAGAAGTGAATGTGTGCTGAAGACAGTGGTGACAAATAAGAATTGACGGAATACCAATTGAGAAGCTTCAGAAAAAATAGATGAAGCAATAGAGGTGCTCACTCATCTATGCCAAGAATCTTGGAAGACAGACATCCAGCTAACAGAGAGCCAGAGATCCACATTTATGCCCATTCTAAGAAAAGGTAATCCAACAGAATGCAAGAGCATCAATATCGTTATTAATATCACACACAAACAAAATTTTGCTAAAGATAATTCAAAAAAGTTTGCAAAAACACATTGGCATGGAACTGCCAGAAATTCAAGTCAGATTTAGAAAAGAATCTGGAAGAAAGGCTGTAACTGCTGATGCCAGCTAGATCTCTGCTAAAAGAAGGAATTATCTATATTTTATTGACTAAGTAAGGGCATTTGACTATGTGGATCACAAGAAA
The DNA here is from genome assembly GCA_028571685.1 of Heterohyrax brucei. Taxonomy (NCBI): domain Eukaryota; kingdom Metazoa; phylum Chordata; class Mammalia; order Hyracoidea; family Procaviidae; genus Heterohyrax; species Heterohyrax brucei. The sequence continues at coordinate 36,247,282 of CM053149.1, forward strand.
TTACGGATAGGAGGGACCCAAGACGGTGGACTAGACATACTTCTTCTCAGTTCCCACTGAGAACTAAGACTTGGATTGATAATTGAATGGAGCAATCCGGAAACACAGGGAGCCCTAGGATACAGCATAGGGTTGTCAGATTGGACTACATGCCACTAAATGGGAAACTACCTCTTTCTAACATGAGGCAGTTCACACTGAGCGCCACTCCTGGTGACACACTTCTTTGGCAGACTCTGGATACTGAGGCCTTGTTTGTTATCCAGGAGTCAGCAGACATACTGAAATGCAGTGCGAAAGTAATCAACATACAGCACAGCAGAGAGAGTGCATGGGATAGCCACATTTTGAGAGCCTGGCTGCTGACTGAGGGCACCACTGCCCCTCTACCCTCTCTTTTCTGAGATACACCTTAGATTCTACTGTTTTGTGATGGGAATGGTGGCTTGGCCAAGATGTCATCTTGGTCAGCTGGGAGGCAGAGTCTCTCAGTTGGAGGACTCAACAGAGGATAATTCCCAAGCTAAGAAGCAGTGCCAGTCTGGAACGTGCTTTTCCAGCAGAAAGGCTGTGCTTAGCACAGTATTAACTTATGGGTGGGGCCCAGCTGAGGATGGCAGCAAGGTCAAAACCCCTACCTACTTTGAACTACATCATAGCACCTGAGGATGGCCAATACACGTTGCATGGGGAAAATTTGCTCCAAAAAAAAATTCTTTACAGTGTTGAAACGCAAAGATGTCACCTTGAAGACTAAGATGTACCTGACCCAAACCATGATATTTTCAAATGGATCTTAATGTATGCAAAGACCAGACAATGCATAAGGAAGACAGAAGAATTGATGCCTTTGAATTGTGGTGTTGGACAAGACTATTGAATATACCACGGTCTGCCAAAAGAACAAGCAGATCTGTTTTGATAGAAGTACACCTGAGGATGCTTCCATTGCCAGCCAAAGGGCAGGGACTGTCACACCTGATAGCTTGACTGATTTTGGAAGCTGTCACACTCATGAACCTAGATGTGCAAATGTTCAACAAAATCCTTGATTTCAACAACATATTAAAAAAATAATTCATCATGACCAAGTTGGATTCATATCAGGGATGTAAGTCTGGTTCGACATCAGAAAAACAATTAATGTTATCAATTGTATAAATAACACAAGAGTTAAGAATGACATGATTTTGTCAATTGATGCAGAAAAGGCATTTGACAAAATCCAACACCCATTCATGCTAAAAACTCTCAGTAAAATAGGAATAGACGGGGAATTCCTCAAAGCAATCGGGGCAGCTATGCAAAGCCAACCACCTATCTCATCCCGAATGGAGAGAGGCTACGAGAATTCCCCCTGAGAATGGGAACTAAAAAAGGAGACCCTCTCTCACCGCTTCAACATCAAGAAAACAAAAATCCTCACAGCTGGACCAGTCAGCAACATCATGATAAATGGAAAAAAGACTGAGATTGTTAAGGATTTCATTTTACTTGGCTCCACAATTGATGCTCAAGGAAGCAGCAGTGAAGAAATCAAAATACATGTTGCATGGGGAAAATCTGCTGCAAAAAAAAAAATTCTTTACAGTGTTGAAACACAAAGATGTCACCTTGGAGACTAAGATGTACCTGACCCAAACCATGGTATTTTCAAATGGATCTTAATGTATGCAAAGACCAGACAATGCATAAGGAAGACAGAAGAATTGATGCCTTTGAATTGTGGTGTTGGATAAGACTATTGAATATACCACAGTCTGCCAAAAGAACAAGCAGATCTGTTTTGATAGAAGTACAACCAGAGAGCTCCTTGGAAGCAAGAGTGGTGAGACTTTGGCCATATTGTCAGGAGGGCTCAATCCCTGGAGGAGGACATCATGCTTGGTAAAGTAAAAAATCAGCAAAAGAGGAAGACCCGTGGCTGCAGCAACGTGCTCAAGAATACAAATGACTGCGGACATGGCACAGGACCAGTCAGTGTTTCATTCTGTTGCACGTAAGGTCAGTACGTGTCGAGAGTGACTCGATGGCACCCAACAACAATAAGTGCTTCCTCTCCTTGAATCTGGGGTCACTTGTTTGTACTCTGATCAATAGAGAATAGTGGCAATTACGGAATGCCAGTCCCAAGCCTAACTTCTAAAAGTGGTATTAGTTTGTGTTTCCTTCTTCTTAGAATTCTGGGTCACTATGAAAGAAGTCCAATTGCCCCAAAGCCACCACGCTATGAGGAAGCTCAGGTTATGTGGACAGAGACTGATCTGCAGCAGTTCTGATTGCTCTAAGCCTGCTGACATTTGAGCTTTCTCAGTTGAAGTCCTAGAAATCATGGAGCAGAGATGAGCTATCCCCTTTATATTCTGTCCAAATGGTTAATGAATAGGTTCATGGAGAACAATACTACTAATAAGTAAACTGTTGTTTTAAGTTACTAAATTTCAGCAAATTTTGTTATATAGCAATAGTTGCTGATAAAACCTTATTGTATGTTGGATTTTTCTGTCATCTGAGTTTAACGCTTACCAGAGAGAAAGTAGATTCTGCCTTAAAATGGAATTTTCTTCAAATAAGGCCCATAATTCAGTTAATGGTGTTGTACCAGTGTTAATTTTATGGTTTTAATAGTTGTATGATGGCTATATAAATTGTCAACATTAAAGAAAGCTTTGTGAAGGAGATACCTGAACTCTCTGAACTTCTTTTTTTAACATTTTTTCTGTAAGTTTAAAATTATCGCAAAACAAAAAAGTCTGTTTCTCTATTCCTCATTCTCGTTCAGCCTAATTCTCTGAGGCTGAACCTGCATAATACAGTTCTGCTCATGGAAAATTGTCACAGGCAGTTCTATTCAAATGGCTAGCAATCTTCCAAAAGTCTTAGAGTGGCATTGTCATTTTATAAGATATGTAGATCCCCAAGTTTCCAGCTAGGGGTTATCTGTCTCAGAACTCTGCATCCAGAACTTGGGAAGAACTTCCAACTTTTCTCTAAAAAGTTTTCAGTCTGAAAGGTTAGTAAACAAGGATGACAGAAAAAGACAAAGCAATTGTGGAGGAGTCCCTAGCTGGTACAAATGGTTAGCATGCTTAGCTGATGATCAAAAGGTTAGCTGTTTGAGTGTATCCAGAGGTGCCTTGAAAGAAAGGTCTGGAGATCTCCTTCTGGAAGATTAGCCTTTGAAAATCCTATGGAACACAGTTCTACTCTGACATGTGTGATGTTACTGTAAGTTGGGATTAACTTGACAGCAACTGGAAGTGGTGACTGTGTCTTGTAAGGAGATGAGAACCAAAACAACCACTCTTATCAGTTATCCGATTACAACTGCAGAGTATCTTGTGACTCATACAAGACTTCTTTCTTTGCTCAGAACCTCACCTCACTTGCATCAACCCTCATTTTAAGAAATCAACCAGTCAAAAAGCTCTCCCTTTTCTGATTTCTTATCCTAAGAACTGCCAAGCCCAACACATACACAACAAAAGTCATGAGCCCACTTTTCCTAATGAGACTTGATTTCATTTCAGAATCATTGACGTGGAATTATTCTCCACTGCTGCAGGAAGTCAATAAGACTTAAGTCGCTCAACTCTTAGCAGATTTCCTTTTTAGAAAAGAGGTCTTCCCGTGAAGAAGAGTTAGAGAGTTTGAAATTGAAGCTTCATTGTATAGAGAGATTTTTAAGTTGGCTTGGGAAAAAGGATTTTTCTCATAAAGGAAACAGATTTAGTTTGAAGCAGGAAGGAGAGACTGGTGTTTTCATCTAAATATACCAAGTGCTGAGGATTCAGAAGACAAAAAGACACATCTGTTTGTGACGCAGGAGGAAGAGGCATAAATAGCTAGTGGCAACACAATAACGCTATGAGGACAGAGAAGAACACAGAAACAGGGGCACAGAGGTTAGGTTGTCTCATTCCTCCTAATGCCGTATTAGGGTTTACTTCCTTACTTTTCCTAACTCAGCTGCAGCCACAGCTACAGCCTCATTGGTCTCTGCTATTCTTCTAACATGCCAAAGTCAGCTCCACCCCACCTTTGCACTGGCTGTTCTCTCTGACTGGAATACTCTGCTTCCAGGCGTTCACATGACTCACTCTCTCAGGTGCTTCAAATCTCTACCCAAATGTCACTGTGTCTAAATTTCAACTTCCCTATACCTCATTCTCTTTCTTGGAAGCCTTGAACTTGTACTTTGTGCATGTTTATTATATCTACTCCTATTAGAATGTGAACTTAACAGGGGCATGAATCTTTGTCTCTTCTGTTAGCTGTTGTGTCTGCACAGCCTAGAACAGTGCCTGGTATGTGCTTTTGTTTTTGTTGAATGAACCAGTGAATAAAATAGTGAAACTCTGCCTAATCTTATTGTCACTTCCTGTCACTCTTACTCTACTTAATTTTCACCATAACACTTGCTAAACGTTACACATGACAAACTCTATTTTTCTGTTTGTTTGTTGTCTCATTTCTCAAGTGTAAACTCCATGAAAACGAATTTTGTTTCATTCATTGCTGTCCAACTCCTGTGCTCAGACTAATGTTTAGAATGGGGTTAGTGCTCCATTACATGTTTAAAGGAATGAAGTCATGAATGAGTGGATGAATGAATGAACAAATAAATGGATGGAGGGCATTTGGTTAACATTTCCATCTGAGTGAGAAGCTTAAAGATCAAGTCTCATTGAACTAGGCCTTTCTGTGTGAGCCAGCAGAAGGAGTCAGGAACAACCTTTGGTAGACAAGGTCCCAACCCAGCTTCCTCGTAGCTGCTGGTCCCACCAGGGTCCTGCTAATTCCTACTAGACCTTTATACTGGCCTGAATATGAAGTGTAGGCAGAGGGATGGAAACTTGCTTCAGCTAGCAGATAAAACAGAAACTGAGATTTCTTCCTCTGTGTAAAAGGAAACTTCTCATTCCCTGTTCTGCCTGCCTTTCTGCTTTTACCTCATCCCTGAGATGTGGGATGGTGCGACAGAGAAGAAAAGAAGTTATTGTTTCTTGACTGCACCCCTCACCTTATTAGAATTTTAGTACTGTCAGAAGAGGAAAGAATTTACATGACTGCCTCGCTAGACCTTCAGATTTTCTCCTCTTCTTTTTAATTCTGGCCTTTAGAAGCTTTACACGATTTTTAATTACAACAACAACAAAAAGGCATGTTCAGTAGTTAGGTAAAATAAAATAACAATACTTAAAATTGCAGTTGAGCCCCAAATGATCAACGGTTTATTCTCTGCCTTAAAATAGCTTTCATCTTTTCCCCCTTACAGCAGCTTCCTCCACCTAGATAATGCATTTCGTTAGATTTATTTGCTCAGCCCCGAAAACTTGACACTAAGGGGATTATTTAGTTTTAGATTTGCTGTAGTCCATAGTAATAGCCAACAGGGAAAGGAATGAAGCAGCAATATTAGCAGGGCAATAGGATGGGAGGGGAGCCAGGGAGGGGGGCTGTGCCGTCTGCAGCTAAGCAGAAGTGCTTGCATAAACACCATTAAGAAGATTTAGACATCGCTTTCCTTATCATCAGCACTCCTGGAAGAAATATAAATAAATAAATAAATAAATAAGGGGAAAAAAATAAAAAGAAAAGAAAAAAGGGAAAACGGACAGGCCTTGACTTGCTGTGTATGCGTTTCCATTAAAGGTTCAATAGGAAATAAAACGAGCCGAGAGTCCAAATGCAATGATGCTACGGACCTATCCACGCTGCCTCATCATGGTCCGAAAGAGACGTTTGTTCCACATGTTACCATAAGGAGCAGCCAGCCAGAGAACAAAACATTTGCGTCACCCCATCTGTGGCTGAGCTTATGACACTAAGGCTGCTGCCTGTGTTGACGCTGCACCCCCATTTATCACTCTCTCCCACCAGCTTCTTCCACCCCCAGCCCAGGATAAAATATTCCTGATTTTCCACGCTCTACCCAAACTGCTAATTTCCAGGGCACTGAGGACTGGCACTGGTGAGAAACAGGCAGAAAGCTACAATTATCAGAGAGAAGGGATAGCCTTGTGTCTGGCTACAGGATTAAAAGGCCTGGCTTGCATGAGGAAAAGAAAGATTGGAGGTGACTGAGCAGGACAGAGAGGCAGGGGAGGAGACTGGTCAAATCCTCAGAGGAAAAGTTGGAAAACATCTCAGTGGTTGAAGCGGCGTTAGAGATGCTCTGGAATTGAACAGGCTATTCCCAGAGCCTTGTCTGTCTAATGAGTTCTGTGTGCATCTAGGACAATGGAAACATTGCAGCTAAGCCTTGCCTGACTCACAGAGTACAAACAACAAGCAATAACTCTGCTGTATGAGCTTAGAAAATGGCATCTGCGATCTTCAACACTTACATTTTTTTTTTGATGCTTCCTTAGCAAAATACATCTAAATGTTGTCTTTATTTTTTAATGCAAACATGCAGGCCTATTGATCTGAAGTATTTCTAGCAATTAGAAGGTTTGTACTACAGGGGAAGGAAACCTAGTTGATACTAAGTGTTCTTGGAAAAGCATAGAGCAACTTAAGGAAACATGTTTTTCATTTCCCAACCTATATATTGGAATCCCTGAGGCTTCACATTTTCTTCCCCCTCTATTTTCATTCATCAGATCTTGCATTCTGTGGGTTCATTCTCCTTGGGTCTGGACATCTCAGGACTACCAAGGAGTAATGCCCACAAAACCTTCTTCTTCTTCTTCTTTTTAGAGAGGATATGGATAGACTAGATCCTGTGTTTCATGGCAGATTAAGGACAACCGGTCATATTCCTCCTCCCACAAGAAGACCAAATTAGCAAACGCCACAGCCAAATCAGCTGGAAGGAAAGACTCTATCGGTAGAATTCTTGGTTAGCCAGTGGAGCAGTAATGACACTAACGTGAATGCAACTGCCATTTGTTTAGTTTTTTTTTTTTAAATTTGTCAAGTTTATAGTAAGTGCCGTCATATAATATCTCCCATCATTCAGTTAGAAATGGGCAAAGTTGCATTTTCAGCCCCAGGTCCCTGTTTCTTGAGTTTGTGTTCCAAACAATGATCTGTACTGCCCCAGCTGGATGAGGGGTAGTGTCTTCAGGACTTCATTCTCAGAGTCAAGAAAATTGTCCATAGTCAATGAATCTTAGGCTCAATAAACTATGGCAGGGATGGGAGTGGAAATCTTAAACTCCTATAGCTGTGAGAGATGAAAGTGGCAATGAAGGTTATCCACAGCCCAGAGACTGGGGTTAATAGGGTGACCAGACAAAGGGCCACCCTCATGGCCACCTGTTCAACACAGACTAGGAAGACTCATCTCATTCATTTGGGCATGCTACATGAGCAGACTGCTGATTGGTCTCTAACTAAGCCTTGGGGCACATCTTGATAAATGTTCCCAAGATTGAGATGGAAAGCATATGTTTTGTCACCTGCAGTTCCCCGTGGTCTTCCATGTCCTACTACAAATCTGCACTGCACCCTAATACCCTCCACTTTCCCTGGATATTTGACACCACACCCTGATTTCACCAAGTACAGGGCCTGTATTTGGTTCAACTCCATACCCCTAGCACACTGTATTTCTAGCACAGAATGACAGCTCAGAAAATATTTGTTGAGTACCACTAGATACCCCCCCCCCACCCATTTGGAAGTTTGTCATACTGTCATGGTTTACAGGTTACTATGATGCTAGAACCTATAACACTAGTATTTCAGGTGCTATTAGAGTCACCCACGGTGAATAGGTTTCAGCAAATCTTCCAGAATATGACATTCTAGGAAGAAAGACTGGTGATCTACTTCCAAAAATTAGCCATTGAAAGCCCTATAAAACCAAAAACCCAAACCCACAGCTGTGGAGTCAATTCTGACTCATAGAGACCCTGTAGGACAGAGTAGAACTGCTCCAAGGAGTCTCCAAGGAGAATCCAGAAGATTCAAACAGCCAAACTTTTGGTTAACAGATGTAGGTCTTAATCACTACACCAGGGTTTCACAGAATATTGTGTGACACTTTGGATCTGTCACCAGGAGGGACTGATTGCTGCAAGAGGACATCACGTTTGGTAGAAGGCAGGGTCAGGGAAGGCAAGGGAAACCCTCAACTAGATGGGCTGACACAGTGGCTACCACAGTGAACACAAACACAGTAGCAATCATGAAGACGGCACAAGACTGCTCAATGTTTTATTTTGTTCTAACTGGGGTCACCATATATTGGTGCTGACTTGACAAGAATTGACAGTGCTGGATGTCAGCTGTCCATTTTACTTTATTTACAGGCTGCTGGAACCTTTCTGCCTTTGTTGCTACCAGGAGAACCTACTTAACCACTCCAGATGGGCAGCTAGGTAGACTATTTTTCTTTTTTTCTAGTAATTGGATCCTCCACCATTCTTAATAACATGCTACAGCATTTAATAATGCCCCATGCAGGGAAACTGTGGTAGCATGAGGGAACCCTGATGGTGTAACAAAACAATGGTGGTTTAGTGGTTAAGTGCTACATTTGCTAACCAAAAGGTTGGCAGTTTGAAACAGCCAGGCACTCCTTGGAAACTATGGGGTAGGTCTCCTCTGATCTGTAGAGTTGCTATGAGTCAGAATTGACTCGACAGCAGTGGGCTTGGTTTTGATTTTTGGTTGTGAGGGAGTTCTTCCTAATTGCCAGCCTCTGTCTCTTGTGGAGCATTAAACCTGCTTCCATTGCTCATCCCCTGTATAAACAAAAAATAAAAATACCCTATTCCTTATATGGAAACCCTGGTAGCACAGTGGTTAGGGCTATGGCTGCTAACCACAGGTTTGGCAGTTTGAATCAGGTGCTCCTTGGAAACTCTATGGGGACAGTTCTAGTCTGTCCTATAAGGATTGCTATGAGTTGGAGTTGACTTGATAGCAGTAGAGATTTTTTTTAATTCCTTATGTAGTAATTCTTCATCTACTTGAAAGTTATTTAATAGTCTTATAAAAATTGTCTTTTTATTGCCCTAGTCCCAGAGTACTAGTGGGATGTAATGAAGAGAAGTAAGACTAATAAATTCCAACCTCTAGCTCTTTCTTGCCACGAGTTTAATATGGCAAACAAAAACAAGACCAACTAACGAAGGCCCAGATCAGTACTGCCAAGCAATGCTCTGCCCACGCAGACCTGTTTCTGTGCAGCTGCAGTTAATGCTGACCTTCTGCAAAACTAATGCTGACCTTCCATCAAGCCTGCTGGCCCACTCCTGCCCCTTGGTAGCTGAACACCACCATCCTGGGCAGACTCTCACATTTTGGAAGCCTCCCTGGGATTCCTGAACTCAACACAAATATTTCCAATGCTTAATAAACATAGTCAAATTTTTAAGATGGAAGGAAAGAGTCCGTGGGCATCACTTGGTCAGCCAATGGAATAGTATTGTTGTTAGGTGCTATTGAGTCCGTTCCAACTCATAGCAACTCTATGAACAACAGAACGAAATACTGCCTGTTCTTGTGCCATGTTCACAATCCTTTTTATGCTTAAGTCTATTGTTGCAGCCACTGTGTCAATCCATCTCTTCGAGGGTCTTCCTCTTTTTTGCTGACCCTCCACTCTACAAAGCATGATCTGACTGATCTTTCCTGACAACATGTCCGAAGTATGTAAGACATAGTCTTGCCGTCTTTGCTTTCAAGGAGCCTCTGATTGTACTTCTTCCAGAACAGATCTGTTGGTTCTTTGAGTGGTCCATGGTACATTCAGCATTCTTCTCCAAAACCACAATTCAAAGGCATCAATTCTTCTTCTGTCTTCTTTGTTCATGGTCCAAATGGAACAGTAATGATGATAATGTAAACATAATCAAAATTAACTGAATTCTTTATTACTTGCCAGGTTCTGTAAAATGTAAAAATGTATCAGACATTGTTACAAGTATTTTTACATATATCATGTCTTTCAATTTTCACCACCTCAAATGTAGGTTTTATTATCGTCACCGTTTTACAGGAAAGGATACATAAGACTTGACAGGATTGGTAAAATAAAGTACTTGCTCTCACATTGATTCCAACTCAGGGCAACCCTCTGTGTGTTGGAGTAGAACTGTGCTCCAATGGGTTTTCAATGGCTGATTTCTGGATGTATACAGCTGGGCTTTTCTTCTGCAGTGCCTTGGGGTGGATTCAAAACCCCAGACATCTGGTTAGCAGCCAAGCATACTAACATTTGTACCAAACAGGGACTCTGATGGGATAGGTAACTTGCGCCAAATCCTTCAGCTTAGAATTGATAGAGGAAGAATATGAACCCTTACAGTCTGACTCCAGAGTGTGTACTTACAATCTAACCACATAATGCCTGCCTCTCACGGTTTAGCGCAGTGCCGGCTACACAGCAAATACCCAATACATGTCCTGTGACTTTCAGTGAAAGGGGTGAGATATTTTCTAGGGATCTGACTACCCAAGGGGATCTTCCCCAGCAAATCTCAGGCTTCCTTTCTAAACATTAGTCTGCGTGTCACATAGCCAAGAATCAAACATTCAGAATTCAGGAATAACAATACTTAAAGTCAAAGAACCTCTCTTTGTGACAAGAAGGAAGGACAAATCTGATTTAAGAAACAGCACAGAAGAATTTTCAAAAGCTGAAACCTGTGTACTCCAGGAATAATTCACGTTATGAACAGATAGTCAACAAACACTAAACCAGTCATCTAATATGAACTTATCCAGGAACTGCAAAAAAAAGCATGACCACTAACTTCAAGTCTTTCATAATGTAATTGCAACATGTTAGAATCTAGGAAGAGGAAAGGATCTTACCAGCCATCTGGTTCTCTTCGCTTGGGCTTTGAGACCCAGCAGAGCTGGGGTGTTGCCAGCCTCTCCCCCTCACTTGCTTGCTCCAACCATCGTGACTTCTTCCTGTTCTTTAAACACACACGACAAGCAGGTTCCACCCAGACTTTTTGCATAGTGGTTTCCTCTGCTTCTGTTCTGTGTTCTTAACATGATGACTTTCACATTACTCAGGCATTAGTTTAAACATCTCTTCTTCAGGGAAGCATTTTCTGAACTCGCATGCTAAAGTAGATGCACTTACTCACTAGCTAATTTTAGACTCGTCACCAAATATTTCTCTTATTAGAATTATCTGATTTCTTTGTCTGCATGGTTATGGCCAGTCTCCTTTGCTGGACTGTGTATCCCTTAAGGGATATGCACTCTTTTGTTCATCTCTGTATCCCCAGAACCTAATATATAGTGCGTAGCACTATTTTGAGTGATTGATTTTCTTAATCAGAATTTTAAGGGGTATAATTTATCTATGAAGCAAAGATGGCAAGACTGCATCCTACATACTTTGGACATGTTGTCAGAAGGGATCAGTCCCTGGAGAAGGACATCATACTTAGTAGAGCGGGGGATCAGTGAAAAAGAGGAAGACCCTCTATAAGACTGATTGACACAGTGGCCACAACAATGGGCTTAAGCACAAAAATGATTGGGGACACAGCACAAGACTGGGCAGTGTTTCATTCTGTCGTTCATAGGGTCACCAAGAGTCAGAACTGATGGGATGGTGCCTAACAACACAACAACAATTTACATACAATGACATTCACTCATTGTAACTGTACATTTGTGTGAGTTTTGACAAATACTTGGAGTTGAGTAATCACCACCATCATAATCATGATAAAGATCACCTACATCATTTCAAATTTACCTTGCAGTAATCTCTTTCCTCATCCTTGCCATGATCCCTGGCAATCATGTATTTGCTTTCTGGCTGCCTCTGTTTCTGGCTTTGTCTCTGTCTCTCTTTCTATGTTCGTTGTTGTGGTGGTGGCATGCTGATGAGTAGATTCCAACTCATAACCAAAAGACAAACCTGTTGACATCAAGTCAGTTCTGACTCCTAACAACCCTATAGGACAGAGTAGAACTGCCTAATAGGGTTTCCGAGGAGCATCTGATGGATTTGAATTACCTACTTTGGGGTTAGCAGTTAGCATTTAACCCTACGCCAACAAGGTAACTTCAAACTGCCCAATGGCATTTTCTAGGCTATAATCTCTATGGGAGTAGACAGCCAGGTCTTTTCTCTCATGGCACTGCTGGGTGGGTTTGAACCATCAACCTTTCAGTTAGCAGTCAAGTACTTAACCATTGTGCCACTGGAGCTCCCTCCCCTCTCCCCCATGTATAAATTCTGACTAAACTTCTGAATTATTTTAGTAGCCTTCTCTCAAACAATTTTATTGAGTAACTGTTTCCTAGTTATTTCATTGTAATAGCTTTATTAAGATAGAATTGACATATAATAAAACATAGAATTTAGTGAGCTTGGACATATGTTTATATCCATGGAGCAATCGGCATAAGAAGGACAGTGACAATAAAACCATCACCTCCAAATCGTTTTTTATGTCCTTTTGGAATCACTCCTGTCTATCTTCTTCTTTACTACTCAATCAGCAGGCAACTGTTGGTCTGCTTTCTGTCATTATAGTTTGCATTTTCTAGAATTTATATTAATAAAATGATAAATCATGTACTCTTTCTCATTTCCTTTTTCATTTAACATAGTTATTTGAGATTCATACGTGTTGCTGTGTGTTTCAATAGTTCATTCCTTTTATTGTTTAGTAGTATACTGTTATATAGACAGAATGTGGTATAAGGAATGGAGGAAGACTCACATGATATGCAAATGACACAATCTCGCTTGCTGAAAGTGAAGAAGACTTGAGGCATTGCTGGTGAAGATCAAAGACTATAGCCTTCAGTGTGGATTACACTTCAACATTAAAAAGAAATAAAATCCTCATGATTTGACCAATAGCAACATCACAATATTAAATTGTCAAGGATTTTATTTCACTTGGATCCACAAGCAACGTCCATAGGAGCAGCAGTCAAGAAATCAAACAATGTATTGCACTGGACAAATCTGCTGCAAAATATCTTTTTAAAGTGTTACAAAGCAATGATGTCACACTGAGGACTAAGATTGTCTCAGTCTAGCTACAGTATTTTCCATGAATTTTTATGCATGTGAAAGCTGGTCAGTGAATAAGGAAGACATAAGAATTGATGCCTATGAATTACAGTGTTAGTGAAGAACACTGTATATGATATAGACTGCCAGAAGAATGAATAGATCTGTCTTAGAGGAAGTCTGTCAAAATTCTGTAAGTAAGGATGATGAGACCTTGTCTCACATACTTTAGATATGTCATTAGGAGGCAACAGTCCCTGGAGAAGGACATTGTACTTAGTAAAGCTGAAGGTCAGTGAAAGAGAGGAAGACCCTTGATCAGATGAGTTAACAGAGTGACTGCAACAAGGGGATCAAACATAATGATTCTGAGGGTGGGTACAAGACCAGGCAGTGTTTCCTTCTGCTGTACATTGGGTTGCTGTGAGTTGGAACCAACTTGATGGCACCTAATAATAATGACATTATATGAACACACCACATTCGTTTAACCAGCTACCTGTTGATGGACATTTGGTCTGTTTCCAGGCTCTGGGAACTATAAAGTGACTGTAAACATCTATGTACAAATTTTTGAATGGACACATGCTTTCATTTTGAGTGAAAGGAGACAGACAAAAAATAGTACACAGTATATGCTTATATAAAATTCTAGAAAATGCAGAAAGGTAATCTGGTTGCCTGAGAATATGGGTTAGAGAGGAAAGGGAAAGAGAGATTGCAAAGAAGTATGAGAAAACATTTGGAATTTATGGATATGTGCACTATCTTGATTGTGGTGATGTTTCCTAGAGTTTATATTAATAAAATATACATATCAAAACTTACTACATATCAAAACTTACTAATTTATAGCTTTAAATATCTGCATTTTATTGAATGTCAGTTGTACCTCAGTAAAGCTGTCAAAAGTTTGGTACTCAGAATTAGTAACAAGCTGTGTTTCATCCAGGCAATGGAATACTGCTCAGCGATAAAAAGTGAACAAAATCACTGAAACATGCCATAATGTGGGTTAATCTTAGAAACATTGTCCTGAGTGCAAAAAGCCAAATACAAATGATTATATAATCTATCACTAGATTTATATGAAATATTAGGAAAGATAAAACTAGTACTGCAGACATCTGCTTCCAGTCAAATGGGGGTAACAGGTCCAGATGTATCCTCCTGCCTAAAACAGCAACAAAACACATAAACTATATGAAATCAGTTTCCTAACTGAGGCACTTTTTTTTTTAAAAAAAAGACAAGGTATTTGATTTTTTAACTTATCTGTCAGTTTGTAGTATTGTGGGAGGCTTGTGTGTTACTGTCAGCTATGCCACTGCTATGCAGATACCAGCACGGTAGCCCATGGTAGATGGGTTTCTGCTGAGCTTCTAGAGTAAAGACAGACTTGCAAGAAGGGCCTGGCAGTCTACTTCCTGAAAGAATTAGCCAGAGAAGACTTTATGAATAGCAGAGAAGCATTGTCAGATACAGTGCAGGAGAAATGAGCCTCCTAGTTTGGAAAGCACTCAAAAGACTACTGGGCAAGAGCTGTCTCCTCAAACTAGAGTTGACTTAATGCTGTGGATGGAGTGAAGCTTCTAAGACCTTCATTTGCTAATGTGGCATGACTCAGAATGAGAGGAAACAGGGTCAAACATCTGTTAGTAGTAGAAACAATGTACGAAGTACGAACCTAGGAAAATTGGAAATCACCAAAAATGAAACGGAACACATAAATATTGATACCTTAGGCATTAGTGAGGTAAAATGGACTGGAATTCACCATTTTGAATCAGACAATCACATGGACTGCTATGTCCAGAATGACAACTTGAAGAGGAATGCTGCTGCATTCATCATCAAAAGGAACACTTCAAGATCTATTTTAAAATACAGTGCTGTCAGTGATAGGAAAATATCCACATGCCTACAAGAAAGGCCAGTTAATTCAATTACTATTTGAATTTATACGTCAACCACTAATTCCCAAAATGAAGATTTTTACAAGCTTCTGCAGTGCAAAATTGATGGAACATGCAATCAGAATGCACTGATAATCACTGGTGATTGGAATGCAGGAGGTGGAAGCAGAGAAGAAGGATCAGTAGTTGGAAAACGTGGCCATGGTGATAGAAATTAAGCTGCAGAGCACATGGTAGAATTTTGAAGGACCAACGACTTCTTCTTTTCACCGACACAGATGGCTACTATAACATGGACCTCACCAGATGGAGTGTACAGGAATCAAATCAAGTACATCTGTGGAAATAATGGAAAAGCCAAATTTCATCAGTCAAAACAAGACAAGCTGCTGGTTGCAAACAGACTGGCAATTGCTTATAAGAAAGTTCAAAACTAAAACCAAAGAAAATTAGAGAAAGTCCATGAAAACCGAAGTACAGCTTTCAGTATATTCCAGCTGAATTTAAAGACCATCTCAGGAATAAAATTGATGCATTGAACCTGTTGATGGACATTTGGTTTGGTTCTACTTTCTGGATCCGACTCGATGGCACTTGGCTTTCTACTTTCTGGGAATTATAAAGCTACTGTGAACATCTATGTACAAATCTTTGAAAGGACACATGCTTTCATTTTGAGTGAAAGGAGACAGACAAAAAATAGTTGTGGAATGACATCAAAGACATCATCTAAGAAGAAAGCAAAAGATCATTAAAAAAACAGGAAAGAAAGAGAAGATCGAACTATCAGAAGAGACTCTGAAACTTGCTTCTGAGCAATGAGTAGCTAAAGCAAAAGGACAAAATAATGAAGTAAAAGAACTGAACAGAATATTTCAGACCGGCTTGAGAAGATAAAGTGTTATAATTACATATGCAAAGAACATGAGACGGAAAACCAAAACGGAAGAACATGCTCTGCATTTCTCAAGTTGAAAAAACTGAAGAAAAAATTCAAGCCTTGAGTTGCAATAGGGAAGGGTTCTGCAGAGAAAACGTCAACTGAGTTAGGAAAAGAATGAGTTACCAAAAGAAGGTAGAAGGAATCCACAGATTTATTATACCAGAAAGAACTGATCAATGTTCAGCCATTTCAAGAGGCAGCATATGATCAGGAAACTGTTGGTACTGAAGGAAGAAACTGAAACTACTTTAAAGGCATTGATGAAAAATAAGGCTCCAGGAATTAACAGAATATCAACTGACATCTTTTAACAGATAGATGCAGCTCTGAAAGTGCTCACTCGTCTCTGCCAAGAAATCTGGAAGATAGCCGGCCAGCCAAGTGGAAGAGATCCGTACCTATGTCTAGTCTCAAGAAATGTAAGCTGACTGAATGCAGAAATTATTGAACAATGCCATTAATATTCCATGCAAATAAAATTTTGCTAGAGGTCATTCAAAAATGACTGCAGCAGTATATTGACAGGGAACTGTCTGCAGTTCAAGCCAGATTCAGAAGAGGATATAGAACAAGCAATGTCATTGCTGGTGTCAGATGGATCTTGGTTGAAAGCAGAGAATGCCATAAAGATGTTTACCTGTGTTTTATTGACTATGCAAAGGCATTCAGCTATGTGCTCATAATAAATTATGTATCATTGTGGAGAACTGGAATTCACAACACTTAATTGTGCTCATGAGGAGTCTGTACATGTATCAAGAGGCGTTTGAACAGAAGAATGGGATGTTGTTTGGTATAAAGTCAGGAAAGGTGTGTATCACGACTGTATCTTTTCACCACACCTTTAAAATCTGTGTGCTGAGCAAATAATCCAACAAGCTGGACTATATGAATAAACAAGCTTCAGGACTGAAGGAAGAGTCACTGACAACCTATGTTATGCAGACAACACAATCTTGCTTGCTAAAAGTAAAGAGAATTTAAAACACTGATGAAGATCGCAAATCATAGCCTCCCTTATAGATTGCACCTCAACATCAAGAAAACAAAAATCAATCACTGAGCAACATCTTGATAAAGCGAGAAAAGACTGAGGTCATCAATGAATTCATATACCATCAACACCCTTGGATGCAGCAGTCAAGAAATGAAAAGACGTATTGCGTTGGGAAAACCTGCTGCAAAAGACTTCTTTACAGTGTTGGAAAGCAAAGATGTTACTTTAAAGACTAAGGCATGCCTGACCCAAACTATAGCACTTTCAATTGCATCTTGTGTATACAAAGACTAGACAATGAATAAGGAAGACGGAAGAACTGATGCCTTTAAATTGCAGTTGGAGTAGAATGTTGAATGTACCATGGACTGTCAAGGGAACAAACAGATCAGTTCAGGCAGTAGTACAACCAGAGTGCTCCTTGGAAGCAAGGATGGTGAGACTGCATCTTATACACTTTGGACATGTTGTCAGGTAGAGGGTCGGGGACAAAGAGGGAAACCTCAACAAGATGGAATGACACAGTAGCTGCAACAATGAACTTAAGCAGAAAAATGACTGTGGGCATCACACAAGACCAGACAGTGTTTTGTTTCATTGTGCAAAGGGTCACTATGAGTCGGAACCAGTTTGACAGCACCTAACAACAACAACATTTAATACTCTAGAAAACAAATCCAATTCCTTTTAAATGCCATTGTTTCTTACTCAGAGCAAAAGCCAAATTCTTCACAAAGTTTTGTAAGACCATAGAAGATCTGTTGCCCTCCCACATCCCCATTGGACACATGATGCCACATGATACCACGTGATGCAGCAAAACTCTCCTCCTTGGTGATTGTTGAGTGCTCCAAGCCCACTCCTGAGTTAGATTTCTTTTTCCCTGGCTGGGATGCCGGTACGTCACATGCATGCCCTGGCCTTTCCCTTCTGTGTCTCTCCATGACCTTCACCTTCTCAGTGAGTACCTCAGTACTCTGCTTGAAATTGCTGTATCTTTACCCTTGTGTCTTCTGTGTTCACGTCTCGTTTTATTATTCGTCATATCACTTACTATGATCTGACACACTCTGTATTTTGTTTCTATTTTGGTTAGACTCTGTCTACCCTGTCCCTCCATTTTTACCTCTGTATCCCCAGCTCCCACAACTATGCACAGCATATAATAAACCAAAAATTAAACCCACTACCACTGAGTCAATTCTGGCTCATAGTAACTCTATAGCACAGGGTAGAACTGCCACATCTGGTTTCCAAGGAGCAGCTCGTAGATTTGAACTGCCAACCTTTTTGGTTAGCAGCCATAGCACTTAACCACTACACCACCAGTGTTTCCAATACATAATAGGCAGTTGAGAGATACATACTCAATAAATGAATGTAACAAACGAACTAGAATAAATGAGCACATGAACAATATTTATGTCAGGTCATTGTCATGAGAAATAAATCAGATAAACGATACGCAGCGGCCAGCAGTGAGGCAAACTGTAAACAATGCCATTATTGGGTTTCTTGCTCAACACTTGGTAACAAATAGCAATGAAAATCATAGCCAAAATGGGCTAAACACTTACTCTGCACCAGGCGTATTTTAAATATTTTCTATTAACTCACTTAAGTTCTCACAACAATTTTATGAAATTACTACACTCATTTTACAAATAAGAAAACTAAAACCCAAAGAGGTAAGTTGCCAGGGTTATAAAGCACAATTGTGTTTTGAACCTGTGCAACCAGGTCGATGCTTGCGATCACTATTCTACACTGTTCCTTGAAATTTTAAAACTGAAATTTTCTTTGAGTTTTCTGTTAGAATATATTGCAATTTCAAGAAAGCAAAATTCTCAAAGTTGAGTTTTTCACAAACCTTGAGTTTAGTTTCCATTTCATTTAGTTGCTCTATTGTCGGTAGCATGACTTGAAGAGTTGTTTTGATAATAGTATGAGTCAGACTGGCAAAGGCCCTCAAGTGCCCAACAGAAGTCTTTAGCCTCTGAAAAATTTCAGGTGGCCACAAGGTGAATATGTCATATATGTAACAGCATGTCTGTTGCTGCCTTAAGTATTTCCAGGACTGTGATGATCCATATTACTCAGTAAGCTTCCTCACTCTGCATGCTGCCTTTTTTTTCCAGTAGCGCTAATGACTGACATTTTCTTTTTCTTTTTTAAATAACTAAGAATGTTTAGACACATAAATGCACTGACAAGAAGTGTGTTCAGTCTCAGCTGAACACTGCTTCACCCAAGGTCAGAATTAATTTATGCTCCTGAACTGGCCTCAAGTTAAAAGACATGTCAACAGCTTTATTGGCCTGATTTTCATCCCTTTATACAGTCAACCACACAGATCCTCTACAGTGGACTTATCCTGGACTTTAAAGGGAAGCCAACATTTGAATTAGGGATTTTGTGTGGAATATGAAATGAGGTTTACAGGCATCCTGTTTAAGTTTACTGAGTATTTGCAACACAAGAACTTATATTTAACAAAGTTTAAGCATGAATATAAAATAAAAACCGGGGTGAAATCTGGGAATGACTTCACATAACTGAAATACCTGCTGGTTTTGATTCGGACTGGCAAATCTATCCCTGACATAGCCACATACATGACAAATTATATCTTAATGAACTGGCCCCATAGATGTTCTTCTTTAGACAAAACCTCATCCTTGGGATATAATTTACCACTCCATCCCCCTCCCATAAAATTTGGAATTCAAAATACTTTGTATTTCGGATGTAAAATTTTTATTTCAGTCTAAAAATTGTCTAGAATGATCATGACAAGACCCTCACCTAGACCATGTTTGCCAAAAAGAACAACTAGGGAGACCCAAAATAGCTGTTGTAAAGTCCCACGAGAACTTCCTTGCTTACCATGTAACAACCAGTCTAGGATTCAGCTATAAAACAAGGATTTCATCTGAGAAAAGTTTGCATGCTCTCACCCAAGTGGGCTTGGTTGGGGAGGTGAAATGAAACAGAAATGTGGGACTGGACAGGCCGTTTTGACAACCAGGCACTGAGTAGTTTATGCAAACTGAGAAGTAAAAGGGCAAAGAAACTCCAGAATGGATAATATTTGAAGCCAGTGTGCTCTATAAAGCCAAGCAGTGAAAGTAGGATTTGCCTGATTGGAAGTCTGTGTGTGGAAATTATTAGGATTATTTCCTACAGAAAAATAGTAGAACTGTATTTCCTAACCCACTTGAAATTAGATGTGACTATGGATTTGTTTTACCTAGTGTCATGGATTTAATTGTGTCCCCCCAAAAATATGTGTAGCCAAGTGGCTGGGCCATGATTCCCTTTATTCTATGATTGTCCTCCATTTTGTGATTCTCCTATGCTGTGTGTTAAAGGATTAGGGTGGGGCTATAAATCCCTTTAGAAGGTCACCTTCCTGCTCCACTGTAAATGGAGTTTCCCTGGAGTATGGCTTGCCCCACCCTTAATCCTTTGGTCCTACAAGAGATAAAAGGAAAGAGAAGCAAGCAGAGAATTGAGAACTTCACACTATCAAGAAGGCAGCACCAGGTGAACAGCGTGTCCGCCAGACCTGAGGTTCTTGTGCCAGGGTGCTCCCGGGACAAAGACTGATGCAACAGCAGACTTCCCTCCAGAGCCAACAAGGGGAAAGCTTTCTCCCAGAGCAGGCATCCTGAATTTGGACTTGTAGCCTACCTGACTATGTAAGAATAAACTTTCCTCTGTTAAAGCCATCCACTGTGGTATTTCTATTAGAATAGAAGTAGTTGACTGAAACACCCAGTGACATGCAATCACAAGTTTTGTTGTTTCCTTTTTTATTATGATTGAATGAAAATGTACATTCCCATATAAATTTGCATGCTCACCTATATGCAGCTCCCACTGCTCTCCATGCCCCCCAGTGACAGCACACTCTTCGTCTCTGCTTCATACATGTCTTATCCTCCCAACAACCTCCTATCCCCTTCTCTCCACCCACACCCCTTCCTCCAGGAAGAAGTCAGCAGGATGACATCCTGTAGATGCATAGAACCATAAAACTCCCACAACATATGGTCACTCTGTGTCACCAAGTCCAATTCATTGCTGTTGGAAAAGTTGACCTTCATTATGATTTATGGACACGGGCAGCATCAGGGCCAGGGGCCGTGCTCCCGGGAAAACTCCAAAGCACCGGGTCGTGGTCTTTTGTTGAAGATCTCAGGGTATACCCCTATTTATTCTCTTCTTGCCAGTGAGACTCCACTTTGTGAGCTCCATGTGGCTATCACTGGTGGCGGCTGGACACCATCTAGTTCTTCTGGTCACCAGTCAATGTAGAGACCCACTAACGTGGGTCCCTTTGTCTTCTGGGTTCTCTTTTCCCCATGTCATTCTTGTCCTCAGTGATCATCCATTCCTGTTGAGTTGGGACCATTTATTGTACCCTCAGATGGCAGCTTGGCAGCTTTTAAGACCCCAGAAGCCACTCACCGATGAGGGGTACAGGGAGTTCTCATTAGCAAAACACTAGCTGTGCCAATTGGCCTTGATTTGACCTGTGAGCATGGTCCCCAGGCCCCCGTCCCAGCTACTCTATCCTTGAAATACTGGGTTGAGATGAGAGAAGTACTGAAATTGTGTTGAAGTCCAGTTATTATTGATCTTCTTTCTAGTTTGTGCTGTCACTGATTTCACCCAACCAAATTTCTACCAACTGTCTAATGTAAACTCTCCCCCCTCATCCTCCCTCCCTCTCCACCCTTGCAGCCTTCAAAGTCTTTTCTTTTATACATGAGTCTGTTTTTTAAATTCTTATCATAGGAGTCTCATACAATATTTGTCCCTTTGTTGCCGACTACTTTCACTCAGCATAATGTCTTCCAGTCAAAACCAGGTTATGAGATGCTTCCTAAAATCATCGTTGTTCTTTATCATTGCATAGTGTTCCATTGAGTATATATATCATAGTTCACCTATCCATTCCTCTGTGGTTGGGCATCTGGGTTGACTCCATCTTTTTGCTGTTGTGGACTGTACTGTGATGAACATTCGCGTGCATGTATCAGTTGGTGTGAATGACCTGGATTATGTAGGATATATGCCAAGCAGTGGAATTACTGGGTCAAATGATATATCTATATTCAGCTTTTTAAGGGAGTACCAGATTGCTTTCCAAAGAGGCTGTACCATTTTGCAATCCCACCAACAGTGTAGGAGAGTTCCAATCTCCCCACAGCCCCTCCAGCATTTGTTGTTTTGTATTTTTTGGATTATGGCCAACTTGGTTGGGTTGAGATGGTATCTCATTGTCATTTTGATTTGAATTTCTTTGACAGCTAATAATCATGAGCATGTCTGCGTGTGTTTTTTGGCTGCCTGGATCTCCTCTTTCAAGAAGTGTCTATCCATCTCCCTTGCCCATCACTTAATTGGATGATTTACCTTTTTCTTGTTGATATTTGATAATTCTTTATAGATTATAGAGATCAGGCATCAGTCTGACATAGAGTTGTCAAGTATTTTTTCACATTCTGTAGGTGGCCTTTTAATTGTATTAATAAAGTCTTTGGATGAGCAAAAGTGCTCATTCTTAATAGTTCCAATTTGTCTATTTTCTCTTCTGATGATTGTGTTTGTTTGACAGATTTTGAAGTCTGTCTGTGTTGTGTATTAAACCTTCCATTGTTGTTCCTGCTTTATCTTGGATGAGCTTTATAGTTTTAGATTTGATATTTAGGTCTTTTATCCAGTTTGAGTTGGTCTGTGTATAAGGTGTAAGATATGGGTTTTGTTTCAATTTATTGCAGATAAATATCCAATTTTGCCAGCAACATTTGTTGAAAAGATTGCTTTTACCCCAGTTTAATGTCTTAGAGCCTTTGTTGAATATCAGCTGTTCATAGGCAGATGATGTCATTTCCCGGGTCTTCATTCTGTTCCACTGATCTATCTGTCTGTTTTTGTACCAGTACCAGGCTGTTTTGACTACTGTGGCAGTGTAATATGTTCTAAGGCCAGGTAATGAGAGGCCTCCCAGTGTGCTCTTCTTCTTTAGTAGTACTTTACTTAACTGGGGCTTCTTCCCTTTCCAGACAAAGTTGGCAAGTTGTTCCCCCATCTCATTTAAAAATGTCACTGGAACTTGTATTGGGATTGCATTATATAAGTAGATTGCTTTGGGTAAAATAGACATTTTCACAATGTTAAGTCTTCCTATCCATGAGCATGGTAGGTTTCTCCATTTTTATAAGTCTCTCTTAGTTTCTTGTAGTAAGGGTTTGTAGTTCTCTTTGTCAAGTTCTGTTATTTCTCTGGTTAAATTTATTCCTAGGTACTTCATCTTGTTAGGGGCTATGGGGAATTGTATTGACTTGGTGATTTCTACCTTAATAATCTCATTGTTGGTATAAAGGAATCCCACTGATTTACTTATGTTTGTCTTGTATTCTGAGACTTTGCAGAACTCTTCTATCAGTTTGAGAAGTTTCCTTATGGATTCTTTGGGATTCTCTGCATATACAATCATATCATCAGCAAATAGGGAGATTTTTAGTTCTTCTTTGCCCATGCAGATGCCCTTTATTTCTTGGTCTTCTCTAACTGCTCTGGCTAGAACTAGTACAATGTTGAGTAGGAGAGGTGAGAGTGGGCATCCTTGTCTAGTTCCTGTTCTCAGTCGCTCTCCATTCAGGATGACGTAGGCAATCGGCTTTGTATAAATGGCCATTATTGCATTGAGGAATTGGCTGTCTATTCCTATCTTGCTGAGAGTTTTTAGTATGAATGGGTGTTGGACTTTATCAAATGCCTTTACTGCATCAATAGGCAAGATCAGGTGGTTCTTTTCTTTTGTGGTATTTATGTGGCTGATCACATTAATTGTTTTTCTGATGTTGAACCAGCCTTGTATCCCTGGTATGAATCCAACTTGGTCATGATGGATTATTTTTTGGATATGTGGTTGTATTCTATTGGCAAGAATTTTTTTTGAAGATTTTTGCATCTAGATTCATGAGTGATATTGGTCTGTAGTCCTCCTTTTTGGTTGGATCTTTCCCTAGCTTTGGTATCAGGGTTATGCTGGCTTCATAGAAGGAATTTGGGAGTATTCCATCACTTTCTATACTGTGAAATAGTCTAGTAGTATTTGAGATAACTTCTCTAAAATCTTGGTAGAATTCTGCAGTGAAGCTATCTGGGCCAGAGCTTTTTTTGGTTGGCAGTTTTTTGATGACTTTTTCAATCTCTTCCTTTGTGATGGGTTTATTAAGTTGTTCTGCTTCACCTTGTGATAATTTGAGTGGGTGATATGAATCAAAGAATTTATCCATTTACCCTAGGTTTTCAAATGTGTTGGAGTACAGTCCTTCATAGTATTCAGCTATGATAAAAAAATTTCTGTTGGATATGTGGTGACAACACCCCTCTCATTTCTTATTTGGGTTATTTGTTTTGTTTCCTGTTTTTCTTCAGTAAGTTTAGCCAATGGTTTGTCAATTTTGTGGATCTTTTCAAAAAACCAGCTTTTGTTCTTTTCAATTATTTCAATTGTTATTCTGTTCTCTAATTCATTTAGTTCTGCTCCAGTCTTTATGATCTGTTTCCTTCTGGTGACTGAGGGGTTCCTCTGTTGTTCTCTCTCTACTTGTTCAAGCTGTAGGGTCAGTTCTTCAATTTGGTTTCTTTCTTCCTTCCAGATGTATGCATTTATGGAGATAAACTGACCTCTGAGCACTGCTTTGGCTGTATCCCATAGCTTCTGTTAGGAAGTGTTTTCATTCTCGTCAGAATCCATAAATTTCTTTATTTCATCCTTGATTTCTTCTATGACCCATGACTTTTTGAGCAAGGTGTTGTTCAGTTTCCATGAGTTCCACTTTCTATCTGTGTTTCTACTGCTACTGATTTCAACTTTACGGCTTTATGATCTGAGTGGATGCTTTGCATTAATTCAATGGTATGGATTTTGTTGAGAATTGCTTTATGTCCTAACACATGGTCTATTCAGGAGAATGTTCTATGGGCACTGGAGAAGAAAGTGTAGTTGTCTGCTGATGGATAGAAAGTTCTCTACATGTTGAGGTCTAGTTGGTTAATTGTGACAGTAAGGTCTTCTGTGTCTTTATTGAGCTTTTTTCTAGATGATCTGTTCATTATTGAGAGTGGAGTGTTGAAGTCTCCTACTATAATTGTGGAGTGATCTATCTCCTTTTTGAGTGTAGTCAGTATTTCTTTGACATATTTAGGTGCTGTAATGTTAGGTGCATAAATATTTAATATTGTTAAATCCTACTTGTGTATTGAACCTTTCAGCAATAAAGTGACCATCCTTGTCCACGATGGTGGATTTTACATTAAAACTGATTTTATCTGAGATTAGAATTGCCACACCTGCTCTTCTTTGTTCATTGTTAGCTTGATATATATTCTTCCATTCTTTAATTTTCAGTTTGTTCCTATCTTTAAGTCTAGGGTGAGTTTCTTGTAGGGAACATATAGATGGGTCATGTCTTTTGATCCAAGATGTCATTCAATGTCTCTTGACTGGAGCATTCAGTCCATTCACATTCAATGTAACTATTGGTAGGTATGTGTTCAGTGCTGCCATTGAGATATGTTCACTTTTGTGTTGATGTTTTCTCTGTTGTTCTTATTAATCTGTTCTGAAACCTTCTTTTTGAGTTGATTTTTCACTTTTTTCACAGTTGGTCTTGTGGTTGTTGAGACTTCTGTAGTACATTTCCTGATACAGCATGTTGCTTTTTTTATTGTGCTTTACTTGGCTTGGCTTGGCTATGATCCTGCTTACTAAACTATATATAAACCCAATTTTGATTCCTACCAGTCTTGTCAACTTCCTCTCCATCTGGAGGAACTATAACGACTGTAGTACATCCCTCTTTTTAATATGATAATATCACAGTTTACATGATACAATCACTCGATTGTTTCTTTCACTATTGTAGCTTTGATTGTGTTTGGAGCTTCCTTAACTAAGTAGGATTCTGTATAATGCGTCCTTCTAAAATGTAAAGTAGGCAGTTTTGTTCTCCCAAGCCGAGAAATTCTTTCAGTATTTCTTGTAGCTTTGATTTGGTTTTTACAATGTCTCTGAGTTTCTGTTTATCTGCAAATGTCTCAATTTCATTTTCATATTTGAAAGATAGTTTTGCAGGATATATAATTCTTGGTTGGAAGACTTTGAATATGTCATGCCACTGTCTCCATGCCAGCATCATTTCTGCTGAGAAATCCTATGAAAGCCTACAGGGTTTCCCTCTGAATGTCAGCTTTGCTTTGAGTATTGCTACCTTCAATAGTTCTGCTTGTGTTTCATTTTGTTCAGCTTGATTATAATATATCTTGGAATTTTTCTGTTGAGATCCACAGTGAGTGGTGTTCGATATATCTCTTGGATATCTGTATTCTCTTCTTTCATAATTTCTGGGAAGTTTTCTGTCAGCAGCTCAGCAACAAAATTCTCTGTGTTCTCAGGTTTCTCGTGCTGTTCAGGAGCTCCAATTAATCATAGATTGTTCTTCTTAATAGAGTCCTACATGTTTCTTAATGCTTATTCATTTTTCTTGTTTCTTTTTTCTAATTTCTCAACATAGATGGTGGTGTCAGTAGCTCTATCTTCCAAATCAGAAGTTCTCTTTCTCATTTGTTCCATTCTGTTTTCTTGGCTTTGAATGGACGTTTCTATGTCTTTGATTTTGTTATTGATATGTTGGATTTCTGAGTACTGATGTTCCATCAGGTCAAACAACTTGCTTAATTTTTTGTTTTGCTCTGCTGCATTTTGTGTAAGTTCTAGGACGGCCCTATATGTAATCCTTTTGTATTCGCCTTCTGATAGTTTCGGAAAAGCTTCTACATCTGGGAAGTTCTCAAGTGGTTTGTTTTGGGGGCCTTCTGATGCCATGGGTGATTTCCTGGTTACCGTCTTCTCCAACGTTTGTTGCTTTTTGGGCTTCATGTGTGTCAATAGAAGCTGGGAGAGATGCTGTGAAGATGGACCACAGTTGTTTCTCTAGGTTGTCTTAAAATGAGAAGTAAAAATTATTTCATGACTTCCAAAGTCAGTCAGGTTTTCAGGTGTATACATCCTTCTTCACAGCTGACAAAGTAAGCACCTGTATATTGAACCCTAGATGTTATAAACTAGTTCAAAATACAGAAAGGCCTCTTGGCCTCTGCTGTCAGACCCCAGCAGTAGGCAATACTGTGTAGAATTCTGATTTTCTGCTGGAAAAGTGGTCTCTTCTGGGTAGGCACTGCCTCCTAGCCCAGGAATTAGGTCCAGCTGAGGCTTCTGTATGGATGACTCCACCTCCTAGCAAAACAAAATGGTGTCCCCCACAAGCTTGTCAGCCGGCCGGGCCCATACTGCTGGAAGAAAGAGAGGCCGAAAGTGCTGAAATACCCAGAGTCCACAGCCTCCGCCACTGGGCCTGTGCCCCAGGTGACACTGTGCAAAACACCGCCTCCCTACTGGAAAAGCTCTCTCTCCTCAGCGGGCACTACCTCCCAGACTAGGAACCAAGTCCAGCCGGGACCTCTGTCTGGGCTTCTCCATTTCCCAGTAGATGAAGATGGAATCCTGCACAAGTGCATCCGTTATGGCTAAGACATGGTGGAGGCAGAAAGATAGCCCAGGGAAGCCAAGGTGTATAGGGTCCAAAGCCAAGCTCTTGGAACCTGGTAATTATGCTTGCTGGTCCCACCAGCAGTGCATCTGAGACCAGCAGCTAGTCAAGTCCAAATTCTGTCTGCTGCCCAAGACAGAGGAAAAAAAAATCAAAATGGTGAGTTACCTTCGGTCTGTGCAAGCCTCTGCTTGCGGAGACTGGGGTCAGTGAAAGAGAGGAGGTTTTGCATTCAGTGATATGAAGCCGAAATTGACAGCCCTGTGCTGCATCCCAGGGCTTACTAGGTGTCCAGAAGCCTCTGTTTAATTATCATTTCAGGTCTTGGTCTCCAGAGGGATTTAGTCCACCACCTTGACTCTGCCCCCCCAATTCTGTCTTATAGTGACCTTATAGGACAGAGTGGAACTACTTCACAGTGATTCTAAGAGCAGCTAGGGGATTTGAACTGCCAACCCTTAGGTTAGCAGCTGAGTCCTTAACCACTGTGCCACAAGGGCTCCACAAAGTAATGTGGTTGTTACATGTCATTCCAATTCATAGCATATGCCAAGCCAAGTGCCGTCGAGTCGGATCCTACTCATGTGTATAGTCTGTATTAAAATATAAAAATTTATAACACTGCATTTAGTAACAGAAAAATGCACACTCTTTGCAAATGCCTGTGGAAAATTTGGCAAAACAGACCAGTTATCCAATCCAGGATAACTATTTAATTTAGTTGTCTTGTCTCTTTAGTCTATAACGGTTGCTCAGTCTTTCCTTGCTTTTATGAAATTGACATTTTTTAAGAATACAGACAAGTTCCTTTGAATTTGTCTGAAATTTCTTTGCAATTTAAACATTTTTGTCAGAAATGATGCTATATTCTTTGCAGTGTATTATATCAGGAAGGATATGATACCAATATGCCCCATTGCTGATTATGATAACTTCTACCACTTGTTTAAAATGATATATGATGGGTTAATTAATCTACAAAGTAATTAATAAGAATGTTTCTCTTTTTAAACAACAAATGATTAACAAACATTTGTGGACAGATACTCTGACACTGTGCAAATATCATTTCCCTTATCTAATTTTCTACCCACCAGTTTTAGAATCCATTGAGGGTTCTGTCCCAAATCCATTATAATCATGATGGGTGTCAGTTTTTTTTTTAATTCTATTATCCTTTCTACATTCATTAGTAGACATTTTACTGTAGTTTTCTTTCTCCCCATAAATTAATTAGTTAATATTGCAGATTCGTTATTCTTACTTTACTAAATTATCCATTATTTGAATGGATAATTTAATAATTCAATGTTATTGAATTACTATTCAATCCAATAAGTCATTGGATAATTGCTTTTTATCATTATTCATTTTAGCGTACAGTGGCCCCAGACTTGGCCCATGGGACTCAGTTCAATCAAGATCCTGCATCTTTTTGATGTATCTTCATTATTCCTTGAACACATTCTGACTTTCTGTTTCAAAAAAATATTAAAGCCTCATCTTGTATTTAAGTAGTCCCAACTTGAGGTTAGCCATTCCTCCGAGGACTCCTGGTTCTTCTTAGTGGAAACTGGTATTTAGAAACCAAGATTCAGGTTGCAGTTTTATTCATTGCTATTGGTGCACTATTTATTCTGTGTTCTCCTAGCTGACATGTCTAGGAAATTTATATTCTTCTACTTGGCTTGGCACTTACATTTCATTGTGTAAAGCAAATCACATATCCATACATAACCTCAGGGGCTATGGAGAAGTACAATTCTACCATAACCCCAGAAAGAGCACATTTTCAACAATCTTAGTTCTACAAGCATTATTCAGCTTAGAAATTAGAAGAAAAACAACAATAACAACCAAAACTGAGCAAACGAGATTGACATAATGTTAACAAAAGAAAAAAACAATAATAGGAGTAAACCCATATGTCTGCTGCATACTATGAGTTCTATCCAATCTATTTTCTCATTCTTTCACAACAACTGAGGTTAGCTGGTTACACAGTATCCTGCAAGCACCACATTTTCAGTCTCCTTGTATCTCCATGGGGTCAAGTGATTAAGTTTTCACGGACAGTTTAGAGGAGAAATGATGCATGCCCTTCCTATGTCACTTATTTTAAAGAAAATCTCTTGCCTTGACTTTCCTCCCTTTTTGTCCTCACCATTTTGGAATGCAGACATGACAATGATCCCACCATTCAGCTGGGCACATAGAGGTATAAGCAAAGAAACTTTGTCTCCTGGATAACTTTGTGAAACAGAGTCCCCACCACCCTTGGCTAGATATGATTCAGGACAATCAAACTTTTACTGGGTCCACCAATTAAGTCCACAAACTTAATAATTCTAAGTGCTACATACTTCATTGCTAAATATCACTATAGCCAAAGCCAAGTGCCGTTGAGTCAGTCAACCCTAGTGACCAGAGTAAAACTTCCCTCTAGAGTATTCAAGGAGCTCCTGATGGCCACCTCCAAAATACTCCCCTTGGGAAGCTATGCACTGATGTCACCATCTAGTTGACCCTTCAAAGCAGTTATGGAACTCTTTCTGGATGGCCAATGCGCGGGTGGCATGTTCGCAAACTTAATTGTATTGTCTGTGAGGAACTGTTTAGCCAATAAACAAATAACTGTATTGGAACAGCCTACCTACTCACCTGATCTGGCCTCTAATGACTTTTTTCTTTACGTGAAGATAAAGGAAGATATTTTGATGACTTCGAGGACATCAAGAGTAATATGATGACAGCTCTGATGGCCATTCCAGAAAGAGTCCCAAAATTGCTTTCAGTGGTGGGCCAGGGACAGGCATCAGTGCTTCCCAAGAGAAGTACTTTGAAGGTGACTGCAGTGATATTCAGCAATGAGGTATGTAGTACTTTTTCTAGGAAGAGTTTGAGAACTGAATTGTCAGATCTTGCATCTTGTTTGGGGTCTCTTTACTGTATCATTTTAGCCTTTATCCTAATTAAAAGTATATCTAAAAGTTAACTTTTTTAAAGAGCCTATGATATAGATGAAGCTAGGCAACTTAATCAGGCAAAAAGCCATCACAGAATTAGAAATCAAATAACCACAAAGACTTACAGCATGCACTCTCTTTAACACTACTAAAATAAATAAGATGCCAGAATGATAGGATAATTTTTTAAGCAAACATAAATTTTCAAAATATACCTCAAAGGAAAGCACCTGGCTGAAATTAATACAGAGGTGAATGCAATCCAATAACCCAGGTAAGTAAAAGTCCGAAACTGTGCATTCTATTAAACTGTAAAGAGAAAAAGAATTCTTCTAATTTCTGCCTATAAATAAGCATAATTCTGACAGTAGAACTTGACTATAAACCAAATCCACTGCTGTTGAGTCCACTCTGACTTATAGTGACCCTATAGGGCAGAATAGAGTTTCCAAGGAAAGCCTGATGGATTTGAACTGCCAATCTTCTAATTAGCAGCTGTAGCACTGAACCACTAAGCTACCAGGATTTCCAAACTTGACCATAGTACCGTAAAAATAGAAACTATTTATCAATTTACACATAATGGCATTATAAAAATCACAAATGAAATATGTCTCTTTCTACTTGCTAATACAATTCAGCAGTACAGTAAAAGTAGAATATAATGCAATACAAGGATAGTTTACTATTATGATTTTAGTAGAATTATGTATGTTACTAGACAAAGAAATTGAAATAATTAAAATGGTTTTTAACAAAAAATTACATTTCAATTTTAAAATGTCTTTGTTGTTGTGTTCCATCAAGTTGATCCTGACTCATAGCAACCATATATGGCAAAGTAGTACTATCCTACAAGGCTTTCTAGGCTGTAATCTTTACGGGAGCAGACTTATCTGGGTGGGTGAGTTTGAATGGCCAATCTTTTGGTTACCATCTGAGCACTTAATCATTATGCCACCAGGGCTCCTTAAATTGTGTTACTATAATAAAATTAATAGACAGCTTCCTATTGTAATTATATATACACACACACAATAATACGGTTCACTTTATTTATACATGCTATGGTTAATTTCATTGAAAGGATTTCCACTGGATTAGAAATGCAAATGCTCCTGTGAACAGTTTTATTTAGCTTGGTTCTGGAAATTCAGACTAATGCAATTTAGCAATGGAAGAAATAAGTGGTATAATTAAAGTGGTACAATTATTTTTAGCATGCGATATATTTTTTGACCTGGAAAATTGAAGAGGATTAACTGAGAAAGTATTTTAAGGAAAAGAGAAAATTCAATAAGGTGCCTAGTTACAATATTAAACACACAAAAGTACAGTTTTTCTGTGGACAAATAAACACTAATGCTTGATGGGGAAAATGTGCTTTTAAAAATAGCAACAAGAAATATGAAATGAAAAGAAAGTCTTTGAGAAATGTGTTACATCTATATGAAGGAAAGGTTCAAGTTTTGTTGACAGACACAGAAAAAAACTTAACTAAATTAGAAAACCTACCATGTATCTGTTTAAAAACTCAAGAGGATTTTTCTTTTAAAATATACAAGATAATCCAACATTTAAGATGAAAATAAATATTTGAGGATAGCCATGTCGTATCTGTAAAAGAAGAATATGTGAGAGCAGCCCAGCTGCTTTGCTGATCTGCAGTGCCTACGTAAATATCATATCCTGTAGCAGAAAGACTGTGTGTGGGACAGCCGTATTTGCAGAACCCAAAAGAGGTGAGTAACTGAGGGTGCCAGTGCCCCTTCACCATCTCTTCTCTGAGCTGCATCATAGATTCTGCTGACTCACAGTCACAGGCAACAGGGGGCAGAACACCATCTTGGTCAGCTGAGAGGTGGAATCAGCCTCGCTTGAGAGCTCAGCTCAGGCTAATTCTCACATCGAGAAACAATCTGTCTGGACAAGTAGCTCACCCCATTTATCAGCCAGGAGATGGGACCTTCCATCCCTGAGGGCCAAGGTGGAGCCAACCACCAAGGCAAGCAGCACCATGAGGCTTGACAAAATCTGTATTGCCAGAGAAGCTATGCATAAGTCAGCTACACCTAAAGAATGCAGTGGTAGCTAGTGACCAAATCAAGCAGGCTTCATAGTCACTTCATTTTTAGACTTATGCCATAGTTCCCATTGGTGTAATATGGAAGAAACTGAACAGCTTTTGGACAGCATGAAGGCAACAATCAATATATCACCATTTAAAGACACTGATGGCCATGGCTCTGGAAAACTCCCCAAATAGGAATGAAAGAATTTTCCAGATGAAGAAGTCTTTCTGAAATTGTCGGAAGTAGAATATAAAAGAATTATGTATAGAGCACTTCTAGAGATTAAACAAAATGCAGCAGAACAAAATGAAAAATTAAGTAAAGTACAGGAAATGTTGGAACATCAATGATCTAAACTCCAGCAGATCAATAACAAAATTACAGAATTAGTCAACTCAGTGTAAAGTCAAAAGAGCAGGATGGAGGAAATGGAAAACAGTTAGTGAAATTGAAGATAAGGCAATTGAGACCAGTATTTATGAGGAGAAATCAGATAAAAGAAACCAGAGAAATAAAGAAGCATTAAGAAGCATGTGGGACTCTATCAAGAGAAGTAACTTACAAATAATTGGAGTTCCCAAACAGGGAAGGGTAGCAGAAAATACAGAGAGAATTCTTGAAGAGTTCCTGACGGAAAACATTCCTGACATTGTGAAAGAAGAGAACACAGATATTTAAGATGCTTATCAAACACACAAAAAAACTATACCCCAAAAGAAAGACACCAAGACATATTATAATCAAGCCTAATAAAGTGAAACATAAAGAAAGGTTCTTAAGGGCAGCAAGGCTTAAAGCAAAACTAATGTACAAAGGGAAGCCATGCAGACTTTCATTTGACTTCTTGGCAGAATCCATTTTGCTAAGAAGACAGTGGGATGACACATACAAAGCCTTGAAGGAGAAAAATTTGCAACCAAGAATTATATATCCTTCAAAATTGTCTCTCAAATATGATAGTGAAATTAGGACATTCTCATAAAAACAAAAGCTTTCTTGTTTAGAAAAACAATAACATCATTGTTTAGAAAAACAGTAACTGCAGTGTGCAACACAAGACAGGGCATTCAGAGTCCTGCTCACTTAGGGAAGTCACAATGCTCAATCAAAGCCAAAATGTCAATAGCCGGGAGCCAGAGATCTCTGTATGAAAACTATGGCATCATCACAGTATAAAGAGGGAAATATTACAGTAGTTATAACCCTTGTAGATGGAGAGGCAATTAAGGAGATACGTAGAAGTGAAAAATTGGTTTAAATTTAGAATATTAAGGGGGATCAAATGGGTAGCAGCAAAGCAAAATAACAGTGCTACATATAAAAACAAGAAACATAATATGAGAGTCTCAACAAACACAAAACGAACACTGAAAAAGATGAAAACTAAACCCATAAGTAAAAATGACCCAGAACAGAATATTAACAGAAAGAAAATATCAACACCACAAAAATAAAACAAAAATGACAGCACTAAGCACATAGCTGTCAATAATTACACTGAATGTAAAGAGTCTGAATGCTTCAATAAAGAGGCAGAGAGTGACAGTCTGTATCAAAAGACACAATCTGTCTATATGTAGCTTACAAGAAAAATACCTGAGATTCACAGATATGAACAAACAGAAAACGGAATGATGGGAAAATACATACCAAGCTAACAACACACAAAGAAGAGCAGGAACACAATATTAATCTCAGATAAAATAGATTTTATTATAATCTCCAACATTGTGGACAAGGATGGTCACTATTTATTACTGAAAGTTTCAATGCATAAGCAGGATATAACAGTATTAAACATTTATGCCTCCAATGCCAGAGCATCTAAATATGTAGAATAAAGCCTGACAATGTTGAAAAATGAGATAGATCACTCAAAAATAATAGTAGGACAATTCAACCCTCCACTTTCAGTAATGGACAGCTCTTCCAGAAAAAAGCTCAGTAAATACAAGCAAGATTTTGTTGTGACAATCAACCAACTAGACCTCACTGACATACACTTTTTCATAACTATTCCAAATCAGAAACTCTATTTTCCATTTGTTCCATTGTTTTCTTGGCTCTGAATGAAAGTTTCTATGTCTTTGATTTTGTTCTTGATCTGTTGGATTTCAGAGTACTGTTGCTCCATCACATCAAACAGCTTGCTTAATTTTTCATTTTGCTCTGCTGGATTTTGTATAAGGTCTAGGAGGGCTCTATAGCCAAGTCAAGTCAAGTGCCGTTGAGTTGGATCCGACTCGTGGCGACCCTAAAGGAGGGCTCTATACATAATCCTTTTGTATTCACCTTCCGATAGTTTAAAAAAGGTTTCTTCGTCTGGGAAGTTTTGTGGTGCTTTCTTTTGGGGGCTTTCTGAAGCCATGGGTGATTTCTTTGTTATGGTTTTCTCCAGAGTTTTTTGCTTTTAGGGCATCATGTGAGTCAATAAAGGATGGGAGAGATGCTGTGAGGATGGACCACAGTTGTTTCTTGAGGTCGTCTTAAAATGAAAGGTAAAAGGTATCAGACAACTTCCAAAGTCAGTCAGATTTTCAGGTATATAGGTCCCTCTTGCCAGCTGAGAAAGTACGCACCTCTATATTGAAACTCAGATGTTATAAACTAGCTAAAAATACAGAAAGGTTACTGCCCTGCTGGCCTCTGCTGTCGGGCCCCAGTTGTAGGTGACGCTGTGTAGAATCCCGCTTTTCTGCGGAAAAGTGCTCTGCTCCGGGCTGGCGCGGCCTCCCGGCCCAGGAATTAGGTCCAGCTGAGGCCTCCAAAAGGGTATCTCTGCCTCCCAGTGGAACAAGATAGTGTCCTGCACAAGCTTGGCACCTGGCTGGGTCCAAACTACTCTATGTCAAAGGTAGAAAGAGAGGCCACAGGTGCTGAGATGCACAGAGTCCACAGCCTCTGTTGGCAGGCCCCAGCTGTATGTGACACTGTGTAAAATACTGCTTTTCTGCCAATAAAACACTCTCCTCCGAGTAGGCGCTGCCTCCCAGCATAGGAACTAGGTCCAACTGGGTCCTCTGTATGGGTGTTTCTGCCTCCTTGATGGAACAAAGTGGCATCCCACACAAGCTTGGTGCCTGTCTCCATACAAGCTATGCAGAAAGAGAGGCCAAAGATGCCAAGATGCACAGAAAATGTGCTCTCAAAATAGGGCAATTTCGCCTGCCCATCCCGCTAGCAGTGCATCTGAGGTTAGCTGCTAGTCAAGTCCCAGCTCCGCCCTCAGGTTAAGACAGAGAAAAAAAGTTAAAATGGTGAGTTACTTTTGGTCTCTGAAAGCTAGCTCTCATGAAGAGCAGGGTCAGCGAAAGAGCAGGATCAGCAAAAGAGAGGAGGTTTTCAGTTCAGTGATATGAAGTCCAAATTAATAGCCCTATGCCATGTCCTAGGGCTCACTAGGTGCCCAGAAGGCTCTGTTTAATTATCAGTTCAGGTCTTGGTTTACAGAGGGACTTAGGGAGACATGTGTTTAGTACCCCCATCTTGACTCTGCCCCCTTTTTACAGAACTTTTTATGGAAAAATAAATAAGTACATTTTCTTTTCCAATACATGTGGAACATTCCCCAGAATAAACCACATATTAGGTCACAAAAGTCTTAACAAAATCCAATACATTGAATTATTGCAAAACATCTTCTCAGATCATAGTTATAAAAATTGAAATGAACAGCTGAAACAAAAAGGTAGAAATCTGAACTCAGAGAACACCACCTTGCTGAAAAATTACAGCAGATGTGAAAATTATAGAAGAAAGAAGATTATAGAAGAAATCAAAGATTCAATAAAGAAATTCATAGAGTCAAATGAGAATGAAAACACAACCTACAAGAACCTATGGGATACAGAAAAAGCGGTGCTCAGAGGTCAATTTATCTTTATAAATGCATACATCTGGAAGGAAAAAGGGCCTAAACAAAATTCTCAATAGCATTACTACTTCTTTGTCTAGTTGAGTTATTAATTACTGAGAAAGGTATGAGATAGAATTTTTAAATCTCTTCAATTTTTCCTGTTTTTACATACGTTAAGGCTCTCTTAGTTGAATACAGGGTAGAATTGTTTTATCTTTCTGGTGAATTGTTCTTTTTATCATTTTCTATTTATTTTTCAGTTTTATCTGTTTATTTTGCCTTACATTTTATTTTGTTGACATTAATAAATTTATCCAAATCCAACTTGATGGCACTTAGCTTTGGCTTGGCTTCATTTGTCCCACATTTACCTTAGAATATCTACTTCCATCCTAATATTTCTGTCATTATGTCTTCAGGGTATTATTTGAAACTGCATATATCTAGCTTTAATTTTTTTTTTATTCAGTCTGAGATGCTATCCTTTAACAAGTTTCTCTAATTTGTGTACATTTATCATTATTACTGGAAATACTTGATTTTTTCTACAGTCTTATCATGTCCTTTATTGATTTAATTTTCTTTGTTTCTTTTTTAATTTCTACTTTCATATATGACTTTTGGAAAATCCTTATGGCATAGTGATTAACAACCACAGTTGCTAACCAAACTCTTGGCAGTTTGAATACCCAAGGTGCTCCCTTTGAAACTTTATGGGAGACCCTATGTGCTCAAGGGTTACTAAGAGTAGGAAGTGACTTGACAGATATGGGTTTGGTTTTTGTTTGTTTTAATATATGTACTACTCTTACAGCACATATACTGTATGGCACTTTGCTGATAGTTCAATAGTTATCTATTAAAATTATTTATGCACCCTGTCCCACCTATATTGTGAATTGTCCTTCTTGGATCATTTACAGCACTAAATACCATTCTTTGCAACATGGAATGTGCTCAGATATTGTTGAAGTAGTCCAGATATAATTATGCTCATCATTCAACACTGATTTCTATTTTAATTTAGTTTTTCACATCACAAACTGATCTATACAGTTTGCCTTTAGAAATAATGGCTTCAAAACATTTCTTTCTTTCAATTTCTATTGCTCTTTGCCAACTCACACCAAACCCAAACCTACTGCCATCAAGTTTAATCCAACTTATAGTGACTCTATAGGACAGAGCAGAATTGCCCCCTAGAGTTTCCAAGGCAGTAATCTTTATGGAAGCAGACTGCCTCATCTTTCTCCCTTAGAGCAGCTGGTAAGTTCTAATCAGACTTCCCGGTAAGCAGCAGCCAAGTGCTTTAACCACTGCACCACCAAGGCTCCTTAACAAGACATGCAGATTTCAAAAAAAGTACAGAGTATAGTTTCATTCCAAATTCACCAATAGCTGCTTTTCCCTTTCCAGTTACGTGGAGATCAATCTACCTCATTCTCCATAAAGTCCAATGGGAGAAATGAGCAGAGTTCAGAAAGGCTGTACAGATGACTGCTTTATAAATGCTTCAATAGAGGCTTACTCAACTCATCTGGTAGCCAGAAAGGGCCCCTAAGTTGTGACCAGCCCTGTGCCAAATGTACAGCCTGAAAAGTCTCTTTTTTAATCTACAGATTAAACATATCACCATGGATCTGTTTTGCTACCACTTAAACCCACATATTCCACATACTATGAAGGAATCATAATGTTTAAATACCTTTAAGAAAGAAAAAAAAAGTTAGGCAACTGGCAATGTTCTTGGTATGTTTCCAAATAATACCTAAAATTCATTAAATAAATAAATAAAAACTCAGCTGATCTATTTGGGAATGATTATGACCAAGTAGCTTAGGTAAATTTGTCTGTGATTTCTTAAATTGACCTCTCAAGCAGTCTCCATGGCCCTATTGCCAAAGTAAGCAGTAGTGTACAGTAAAGAATGCAGCCACTTTTGACTAGATATTTTTCAGCAGTACATTCCCTGGGATGCTTCTACATGGCTGCTGACTTCATATACTTGAAGGTTGTCACAAGAGAATATTACATTTCTCTGGGTGGATCGAGGGCTGAAAGTAAAATAAATCGGTAGGTGTTATAAAGTTTTGGTTTAATATTTGTCATGGATTGAATTGTGTCCCCCCCAAAATATATGTAGCTGTGTGGCTGGGCCATGATTGCCAATATTTTGTGATTGTCTTCTGCTGTGTGATTTTCCTGAGCTGTATGTTAAAGGATTAGGGTTAGGATCACCTCCCTGCTCCACTGTCAAGGGAGTTTCCCTGGAGCATGGCTTGCCCCACCCTTAAGTCTTTCGTGCTACAAGAGATAAAAGCAAAGAAAAGCAAGCAGAGAATGGAGAACCTCACACCATCAAGAAAGCAGCACCAGGAGAAGAGTGGGTCCTTTAGACCTGAGGTTCCTGAACCTAGATGCTCCCTGAACAAAGACTGATGCACTACCAGGTTTTCCTCCAGAGCCTGCCAGGGGGAAAGCAGTGTTCTCTTGGAGTGGACTTCCTGATTTTAGACTTGTAGCCTACCAGACTGTGTAAGAGTAAACATTTGTTTGTTAAAGCCATCCACTCTATGGTATTTCTGTTAGAAAAACAATATTTTACAAAAATGTTAACTATGCTCATACACTCTTTCTATTAAAAACCAATACACTATTGCCATCAAGTGATTCCAACTCATGGTGATCATGTATGTGTTAGAGGATAAATATGCTCCATAGGGTTTTCAACAGCTGGTTTTTCAGAAGTAGATCACCAAGGTTTTTCTCGAAGCTCTTCTGGGGGAACTTGTACCACCAACTTTTCAGCTAGCAGCTGAGCACATAAACAAAAAAAGAAAGAATGAATAAAATATAAATATAAATCAATCACAATAATAACACGATTAACCAGAAATAATCACTGTTATTTTGGTAGCAGTAAACCCTGGTACCATAGTGTGTGGCTGCTAACCAAAAGGTCAACAGTTCAAATCTGCCAGATGCTCCTAGGAGACTATGGGGCCATTCTACTCTGCCCTGTAGAGCTGTTGGAATCAGAAATGACTCAAGGGCAATGAGTTTGTGTTTTGGTATTTTGGTAGCATGCTGTCTCAGCTGCCGTGGAGTTGCCCCTCACCTCACCCCCACTCGTGGTCTCCTTGTGTGTTACCGAGAACTGCTCCGCGGTTTCCACCCTCTTTTTTTTGCTGTCGTCTTTTGAGAAGCAGATCACCAGGTCTTTCTTTCACAGCACTCTGGGTAGGTTCCAACTACCATCCTTTTTGTTAGCAGATCACAAATTGCTTGCACTACTCAGTCTTCTTATTTTGATAGCA
The DNA here is from genome assembly GCA_028571685.1 of Heterohyrax brucei. NCBI lineage: Eukaryota > Metazoa > Chordata > Mammalia > Hyracoidea > Procaviidae > Heterohyrax > Heterohyrax brucei. The sequence continues at coordinate 36,286,938 of CM053149.1, forward strand.
TACATATACTTTATTTAAAAAAAAAAAAAAAGATTTCTCCCTCATCAGAAAAGCCCCAAATGGGGGTGGGCCTGCATAACAAATAGGGTGTACCCCATTTATCAAGGTGGGCACACACAGCAGTTGACTTCAGTGCCAAGTCACTACATGGACAGCTGGACCATATGAGCCATTCAAACCTATGGGGCTTGCTGGGGTCACGATGGGCCCAAAGGATGATTGCAAGGGGTCTTTAGATAAGTAAAAGTTTTCATTCGCTGCACCAGAAAATGCCACAAATGTCTGTAACATTAAAAGTGGTACTAATATTAGACAATTTTGGCTCAGGGTCCCCTTTATGGGGTCCTATTTCTGGCCCAGGGAGCTAGAAAATCCTTCAGATCCCTTCCTCCTTGCAGGCTTAGGGGATAGCTGATATCTTTCAGGCACTGTGTTCATCCTTATAAAAGCTTTGGCTTTACTGAACCCTTAAATATAACAGTGCTTCTCTTGCTTAATCTCCTTTCATCCGTACCACAGCCTTATGACTAAAACCAAATCAAACCCACTGCCATTGAATCTATTCTGACTCAAGCTACCCTGTAAGACAGAGTAGAACTCTCCATAGAGTTTCCAAGAAGCATCTGGTGGATTTGAATTGCTAACCTTTTGGGTAGCAGATGTAGCATTTAACCACTACACCATCAGCTAAGACAACACGCAGAAACTGATCACTTACTGTATGTGTGGCCCCATGGCTCATAAAAAACCACTGCCATCGACTTGGGTCCAACTCATAGTGACCCTGTGACTAGGCACATTTTATTTTGACTTTAGATGATGAAGAGACTGAGAGAGGTGACATAGTTTACTTGCCCCATTTGACCAAGGAAAAAGACTGTTTTGCCAAAATTTTGAAACTCCACCTCTGGCTCTTAAAGAAAAAGTCTGCTGTGAAGCTGAGGCCCTCGGCTAGCACAACCTGGACACCCAAGGTTTCAAATTAGTACCTCCAAACCCGGACTTGAACTCAGGGAACACGGTTAGCCTTTCCTGAAGGCCAGCGGGGAGCAACGTTCACAGTTGCTGCTTGTCCAGACAGTTCTGCCCATCTTCCGCAGAAAATTCTGTGATAACAAGGACCTCAGGCAGTCTCCAGTCAACTCAAAGTTTTCCTGCAGTTCTCAACGGTGAGTGGGGGCATTTCTCCTGCTTCTTACGGGAGAGAGAGGAGGCAGACCTGGGGATGGTTATCGGCGCAGAGCTGCAGGCGAAGAGCTAATCCAGTCCTGGAAGGGGGCACTAGTAGTTAAGCCCTTTAATGGCCTCACTCCTATGATAATTAGTCCTGGCCTACAGCTAACAAACGGCGAGCCCCTCTAACTTGAAACGTAGCTTCATCCAGTGCTCCGCGTTAATCCCTTGCACAATGAAAGCAGAACTAATTCACTGGGTAAACACCCTCTCCAGTTACTTACAAGCTGTCTTATTTCAGCCCCAAACCAAATAGAAAGGTGGCCAGTGACTGGAAAGAAAATCAAATATTTAAGAACTCATTTTGCCTGAGCCCTCCCTTCCCGCAAGGGATGTTTTCCTATTGCTCGGGGGATCACTTTATGCTGCTGCTTTTTTGTGACAGCGGCTACTTTGCAGTGGAAACAAGGCTACCCGGGAGGGATTTCCTCAGCGTGGATTTTTTTCTGGTTTCTTGCTAGATGAACCTGATTCACAGCCTCTGACCATGGGGCCACACATACAGTAAGTGATCAGTTTCTGCGTCTACCTCAACATGTGAGTCCTCAAGTAGGCTAGACCAGTGGTCAAACTTGAACCTGGATCAGAATCATCTTGGAAGCTGTTTAAAACTCATATTGCTAAACCCCATCCCTAACAATTTCTGATTTAGTAGGTGGGGCCAGGTAATTGATGTTCCTAACAAGTTCCCGTGAAAACAACTGTTTAGAACAGGGTTCTGTAAACTGTAAAGGACCAGAGAGTGACTATTTTAGGCTTTATGGGCTCCATGACCCCCATTCCAGCTGCTCAGCTCTGCTACTGTAATGCAAAAGCAGCCACAGACAATACTTAAACGAACAAGCATGACAACGGAACCTGAATTTCATGTGATTTTTACATATCCTATTCTAATTTAGATGACTTTTTTGGCCAACCATTTAAAAATGTACATCCTTTCTTAGCTTGCAGGCCATGCAAAAACAGACCATGAGCTGGATTTGGCTTTTGGGCCATTGTTTGCTGACCCATGATCTGGAATGATTATGGTTAGATAATAACCAATTATGGCAGAGATATGGCACAGAGCCTGAAAACAGTTAAGACTGAAATAACTTCATTTTACGAAAAGCCTCATTTGCTCGTAAATCTGATTCACAAACACTGTTTATGACAGTTTACCAGGCACTGAGAATTCAGTGAGAGCAAAAGAGGGCTTGTCCCAGCCTTCCAGGATTCTGTGAGCCAGACCGTGAGCGCTGCCTCTGCGCAGAGCTCAGGGCTGTGATATGCAGATTTACAGGCCAGTTGCCAGTTTTTCTGAGGACATGGAATTGCCTAAATTAATCAGTTGACTACATTTATGAAGCACAGGCCATGTGCACAGCCCTGTTCTAAGCACAGTGGAGAGAGATTAAGAAAAACAGAATATCTGGTGCCGGGCATGAGTGCAAGTAGTTGTATTTCCTCACTGCCACACACCTTTCTTTTAAAAGACAGAAACAGCAACATCCTAAATTTTCAGCAGAAACCAAAAGGCGAAACAAAACCAAACCAGTTGCTGTTAAGTTCATTCTAACTCATAGCAGCCCCGGCGTGCAGAGTAGAACTGCTCCCTAAGGTTTCCAAGGAGTTGGCTGGTGGATCGAAACTGCCTACCTTTTGGCTAACAGCTGAACTTTCAATCCCTGTGCATCCTGATGTTATTATAGGAAAGAAGATCCTTTAGCTGAGAAGCCAAGATAAAAGCCACATCTCACTTTCTAGAGCAGGGCATTAACAGTTACTCTGCTTTGAAACTGTGTATACTTTGGTGCTTGAGGCCAGCAGGGACTTTTTAAAACAAATGCTACATTTCTACTTTCTTTTTTTCCTGGAAAGCAGGAATTTTTCAAAGCAGAGCAGTATTAAAACACTACTTAGGTTTTTATGTTTCACAGATTTAGCAAAAGGGAAGGAAGTGTTTTCATAACCATCTTCAGCACACAGGGGTCACTGTCTTTGCAAAGAAAGCCATTTGCACAAAAAGAAACCTATCAGTTCTTTCCAAGGACTATTTCTACGATGGTTTTGAAGACTTTGAGGATTAATTTACAATGGTTACAGAACTTCTGGACCTTCTCTTGGTCTGATTTTGGGTTTCCTTGAGTGAAGGGGTGAGAGGCTTCATCTGCTGGACACAAGTGCCTGGTACAGTTATTTAACTTCTCTGAGCCTCAGCCCCTTCGTCTGTCAGGGGGAAAGAGAATTGTCCAAAACCACAGAGTAATTATAAGAATTAAATGATAAACTGTAACCAACATGTCTAGCATAATTCTTGGAATTTGCTAAAACTTCAAGAAATGTTGGCTCTGTTTCTCTTCTCTTTCAAATAAGTGTTGCTGTTACTTGAATAAATTGCTTGTTTTACCTGAGCTCTATGTAACTGCCTTTGAGTGTTAAGAAATACAAGTTTATTGTGGAGTATGGTGTATAGATACTTGCATCAGTGTACTTTCAAATAATATTTGCTGAGCTGACTTTTTTATATCCTAAGCCTACACAAATGAGACAGGAACCCTGCCATCCAGTGGTATAATGTACAATCTAGAGACATGTAGGCAGACAAACACTGGTGAGTATCCTTGGTATAGCAGCCTCAGGGAATAGGAAGAGTTGTAAAACTGGTACAGGTTTTAAAATTAGGCAGAAATTGGTTTGAGTCCTGGCTATGCTACTTCAGGGCTGTGTAAACTGTGTAACTTCTCTGAGCCTTAGCCCCTTCATCTGTCAGGGGGAAGGAGAATTGTCCAAAGCCATAGAGTAATTATAAGAATTAAATGATAAACTATAACCAATGTGTCTAGCATAATTCTTGGAACTTGCTAGAACTCCAAGAAATATTGGCTCTATTTCTTTTCTCTTTCAAATAAGTGTTGCTGTTACTTGAATAAATTGCTTGTTTTACCTGATCTCTACGAAATTGCCTTTGAGTGTTAAGAAATGTGAGTTTGTTGGAGACTATGGTGCAAGCCATTGGGTTATTTATTTATTTATATTGTGATTGAGCAAAAGTGTATAATCCACTTTAAATTCACGTGCCCGCCTATGTGCAGCTCCTACTGCTCTTCTTGCCCGGTGACAGCACATTCCTCTTTTCTGTTCTGTACATGTCGTATCCTCTTAACAATCTCCTGTCGCCTCTTCTCCACCCTCTCCACCCCCTCTTGTAAGAGGCCAGTAGGATGACATCCTATAGATGTATAGAACCATAAAATGCACACACAATATCGTCATTCTGTACTGCCGAGTCTAACCTATTCCTGTCCGAGGCATTGACCTCAGTAATGATTTATGGACAGGGGCAGCATCAGGTCCAGGGCCCATGTTCCAAGGGGAACCCCAAGGCCTTCAGACCATCAACTGCGTTCTTTCAGTGGTGTTCTCAGAGTGCACCCCTTTTTATTCTCATGTTGTCACTGAGACTCAACTTTCGGAGCCCCATCACAGCTGTCACTGGTGGTGGCCAGGCACCATCTGGTTCTTCTGGTCACGTGTTGATGTAGTCACCCATTCACGTGAGTCTTCCTGTCTTCTGGGTTCACAACTGGGTTATTTTTCGTAGGGCTTCTAAAAGCTTGGTCTTATGCTCAAATTTATTTGACTTTTCAGAAAGATGAGCCTCAGGATATAGACTTACTTGAATTCGGCGGAGATGGAAGGTGTGCAGGCAAATGTGCAGACAGGTCTCCCTACAGGTCAGGGAAGGGAAGATGCCAAAGCAGAGGAGTTGAGTAGTTTGGAGTGACCTCAGTCACTCTGAATTTGCCCCCATTTGATCATCTGCTGGGTCCACAGGGTAGGAACAGCGGGGTGGACCCAGAAATCAGGGTAGAACGGCCCCATAGAGTTTCTAAGAAGCACTTGGCAGATTTGAACTCTGACCTTTTTGGTTAGCAGATGTAGCACTTTACCCACTATGCCACCAGGGTTTGGGTGGGTGGAAGAGGGTAAGAATCCTACCAAGAGGGCCTTAGAGACTGCCATGTTGCTTAATAACAGGGCTCATAGGGCCAGGCAGGGATCACAGATATCTTCATGGCATGTGTCAGGGTCACTACTAGTAGGATCAGGACAGAGAAGAGCAGAGCAGCCTGACAGCCTGTAGCTGCTTCCAGATAGCCTTCCACATGCCACCAGTGACTCCCTCTGTGAGCCTAAGGCCCTTGTTGCTGTATTACCAGTATTCCCACCTATCACCAGACACCAGGACATCCGTTGCTTACCTGTTCTGGGACTCTCATGGATTGAATTGTGCCTCCCCCAAAATAGGTGTAGCCATGTGGCTGGGCCGTGATTCCCAGTATGTTGTGACTGACCTCCATTTTGAGGTTTCCTTATGCTGTATGTTAAAGGATTAGGGTGGGACTGTAAATTCCTTTATAAGATCACCTCCCTGCTCCACTGTAAAGGGAATTTCCCTGCAGTATGGCTTGCCCAACCCTTAATCCTTTCATCCTGCAAGAGAGAAAAGGAAAGAGAAGCAGACTGTGAACTGGGAACTTCACACCATCATGCAAGCAGCACCAGGAGAAGAGCACGTCCGTCAGACCTGAGGTTCCTGCGCCAAAACGCTCCCTGGACAAAGACTGAAGCAATACCAGACAATTCCTCCAGAGCTGACAAGGGGGAAAACCTTCCCTTGGAGCAGACATCCTGAGTTTGAACTTGTAGCCTACCAGACTGTGTAAGAATAACCCTTCCTTTGTTAAAGCCATCCACTCTGTGGTATTTCTGTTAGAGCAGCCCTAGCTGACTAAAACAGAATTTGGTACCATGAGAGTGGGGTGCTGCTCTAGCAAATACCTAAAAAGTGGGAGCCATTTTGAAACTGTGGATGGATAGAAGATTCAGAAGGAACGAAGAAGGTGCAGGTGGTGAGAAACAACAGAGGACTGGTGGCAACGGCAGCAGAATCAGAGGTAGTGCTGGAGCCGACCCACGGAACGAGAGAGCTGACTGCCTGTGCAGAGTTTTCCTCGTGGAACGGGGTGACTCTGGGCACTTAAATCGGTGAAGCTGGTCTTGCTGACCCACAGAGTGAGACAGCCTTTGGACAGGACGCTTTCCAGCAAGAGTGGGGCGCCTCCAGGCACTTGAATCAGTGGAGCTACAGAGCTTTGGAACACTTGCCCTGGCAGGGCAGATGTGGCCCTGGGCTATGCTGCCATAGGAAGGAAGCAGAAGCTGAAGAGACAAACAGCATGAGAAGCTGAGCTGCCTCAGTCTCAAAAGGTGTGGCCATGACCTCAGGGGTTTGAAAGGGTGGAACCCTGGCATCCTGTGTTTGTGAGCCTAAGGCCCTTGCTGCTGTACTACCAGTATTCCCACCTATCACCAGACACCAGGGCATCCGTTGCTTACCTGTTCTGGGACTCTCATGGATTGAATTGTGCCTCCCCCAAAATAGGTGTAGCCATGTGGCTGAGCAGTGATTCCCAGTATATTGTGACTGACCTCCATTTTGAGGTTTCCTTATGCTGTATGTTAAAGGATTAGGGTGGGATTAGGGTGGGACTGTAAATCCCTTTATAAGATCACCTCCCTGCCACTTAGTTGGGCTTAGGGTGCTCCTAAAGCCAACAGGGCAGAGTTTCTCTCCAAGTGGGCTTTGAAGGCAGAGTTGTAGTATAGGGCTGGGGGTCTCCACTCAGAATCTAGAGTTTGAACAATACCTAGAGTCTGGAGGGCAAGACCATTGTGTAAAATGTCTCAGAAAGTGAAAGCTTATTTCCAAAACTTTGAGGGCTAATATGATGTGTTCTGCTGACTCACCTATTGCCTGTTAATGCCTTTTTTCCCCACAATTTGTCCCATTTGTAATGGAATGTCTAACTTGCTCTTGTATTGCCATTGTGCCTTTCAAAGCAGATAGCTTGTATTCTAGGTTTCATGAAAGTAGCAGAATTTTTGTATTTTGGACTTGAAACTGATTTATGACTTCTATCATATGTGATGAATGTGCTATATATTTCAATGATGTGATTTTTGGGGTGCCAAAGGGTGGGATGTCATAGATTTAATTGTGTCCCCCCAAAATAGGTGTAGCCATGTGGCTGGGCCATGATTCCCAGTATCTTGTGACTGTCCTCCATTTTGTGGTTTCCCTATGCTGTAAAGGATTAGGGTGGGACTGTAAATCCCTTTATAAGATCACCTCCCTGCTCCACTGTAAAGGGAATTTCCCTGCAGTATGGCTTGTCCAACCCTTAATCTTTTCATCCTACAAGAGATAAAAGCGAAGAGAAGCGGGCTGTGAACTGGGAACCTCACACCATCAAGCAAGCAGCACCAGGAGAACACGTCCTTCAGACCTGAGGTTCCTGTGCCAAGATGCTCCCTGGACAAAGACTGGTGCAATACCAGACTTTCCTCCAGAGCTGACAAGAGGGAAAACCTTTCCTTGGAGTGGACATCCTGAGTTTGAACTTATAGCCTGCTGGACTGTGTAAGAATAAACCTTCCTTTGTTAAAGCCATCCACTCTGTGGTATTTCTGTTAAAGCAGCACTAGCTGACTAAAACAGGGACTTTCATCTTCAATCTCCACTGCACTTAATCTGCTTTTATTTTAATCTTCCTTTGCTTCACAATTAGACTTTTCTGATTTTGTTTGCCTGCTTTGAAACTCTACTTGGCTCAAATTCCTCCTATGTCTACCAGGCTAGGTCTCGAGCACTGGGACTCCTGAGCTGGGTGAGGCTAGGATTATGTGGCTCCAGCTGTGAGAGTGGAACCAAAGACAGTCTGAGAGGTGAGATGAAGAATGAAAACAAGGCACATAATCTACTTATGTCACTGGCAGGACAAGGTTAAGCAGAGACTAGGGTAAGAAAGAAAAAGGGGCAGTAAAAGAGATTTTTAAATGTTATTATTATTAAGTGAAAGCATACAATCCAAGTCAGTTTTGAATGCCTGCCTCTCTGCTGCACTATTTGCTCTCCTCACCTTGTGACAGCACACTCCTCCTTTTCACTCTTTTCGTCTAGTATCCTCTTTAGGAACAGCGTCCCCTCCTCTCTACCTTCTCCTCACCCCTCTAGAAATAACCCAACAGGATAGCTTCCCATAAATGTATAAAACCATAAAGTACACCACCACATGCTCACACTATGTCCCCTAGTCCAGTCCATTCTTTGTCTGAAGCGTTGACCTCAGTGTTGGTTTCAGGTCTGGGCCAGCAGCAAATCTAGTGGCCATGTTCCCAGGGGACCCTCTAGATCACTGGACTTTTAGTCAAGTTCTTGATCTGCACACTTCTTTCTTTCATGCTATGTCATGGACTTGCATTGTGTCCCATATCAAGGCTGTCAATAGTGGTGGCCAGGAACCATCTAGTTCGTCTGGTCTCATGCTGATGTTGTCTCCCAATCACATGGGTCCCTCTGTCTCTTGGTCTCATTTTTCGTGGTGTCTTTGATGTTCTTGGTCTTCATCAGGTGGGCTGGGACCAACTGTTCATATGACAGCCCTCATTTCTGTAGGATATATTCCAAGCAGTGTGGTTGCTGGATCATATGGATTTCTATTTCTAGCTTTTTAAGAAAGTGCCAAATTGCTTTCTGAAGAGGTTAAACCATTTTGCATTCCCACCAGCAGTGCAGGAGAGTTCCAATCTCTCCACAGCCTCTCCAGCATTTGTTGTTTTGTGGTTTTTATATTATTGCCAACATCAGTGGGGTGAGATAGGATCTCATTGTAGTTTTCATTTGATTTATCTAATAGCTAATGATTGTGAGCATTTCCTCATGTGTCTTTTGGCTGACTGGATGTCTTCTTTGATAAAGTATCTGTCCATTTCACAAAGGGCATTTTTATAGGATATCCTCAGCCTTGGAAGAAGTAGAGCTATTAAAGGCACTGAGCTGATCTATGAACACCTGCAATCCTATGTCCTCTTACTAGCAAACTGGGCCAGGATGGAGATAAGCAGGACCGCTTCGCTATTCCACTTCAGGCTTCTCAGTCTGGGTGGGAGGAGACTACATGGGAACACTCTGCGAGCTTGAGACCGGCTGTGGCATGACTGTTTCCCTGCATCTGTAGCTGGGCCCCAGACTGAGTGACACAGTACATGGAATGTGCCCTCTCTCAGAATTTCTACCCTCTTGCCTCCAAAGGCCTGTGTTCTGGGTGCTCTCACTATTGGGAGGCAGCCAAACAAAGTCACCCTTCTTTATCCTTGGAGACTAATGAGGGTTCCATTCTCAGGTCCTATTGTTTGGAACTTGGGAAGTAAGTTTTAATACAGGCATTTTTCAAAGAAGTGGCATATCAGAATATAAGAAAGTGTCTTCTGTTCATGTATTTCTCTCATCATGCCACTATTCTCCAGCTGCTGGGAGTCACGTCTATCAGACAGCCAAATCAGGGGAAGTGGTAGAGGCCTTTCCAAACAGCTTGATTTTCTGCATCTGGAAATCTGTATTAGATTTGCCATTTTTGAGTCAGAGGGAACAACTGTGTGTGGGGTTCTATATTTCTGGGTCCTTATTGGATGCCTTCAAGGTATAAAGTGAACATTGTGTCCACATCAGGTGGTAGATGTGAAAACTACTAAAGCCTGAAGACCAGGGTGGCAGGTGGACAGAGGACTGCTTACTTTCGCAGTGGAATCTGTATCCAGCTCTGAGTATGGCATTAAGAGAGGTTAAATGCAGGCAGCAGTGGCTAGTCAGGCAGGGCAGACATCAGAGAGTTCCAAGTAGGGCTAATGGCAGGGTATAGAGGCAGATTCTGAAAATAGGAAGTATACAGTTCATGTTCTAATGCCAGGGGGAATCACTTCAGGGACTGGTTATGACTGGACTGGTACAAGAGGTGGGCACTTTGAAGGAAACTCAGACAAAGATCCTGGTACCATAATACGTGATTAAGACTCTGGGGTACAAGGTAAAGGTTAAAAGGCAAGCACTTGACATAGAAAATGAGGCTAGAGCTGCAGTCATGCGATCTGGTTTCACAGGACAGTGAATGTAAGGGTTCCCATATTTCCCTGCTTGGAGGGTGATGGACACAGAGCAAGGATAAGCCTGCGTCTTTAGCTGGGAAACAGTTGAAAGGGATTTGGGAGAATAGTTCTGCCAAGAGTGGTCTTCAGGCATCACTTGTTTCCAGAAAATGGGCACACAGCATAGGCCTAGGCTGCTATGGTAGGGGCTGGCCCTGCAATGATGGGATGGTCAGTGCCAGAATTACAAGGCAGAGTCAGGCTGGGAAAGTTAAGTTTATCACATTCATTGTGCCAGAAAGGACAAGATAGGGACCCCATGGACCAGTGTTAGTGCCAATAAGGACTCACTGAGGTCTGACGTTTTTGTTTTTCTCATGGAGCTCTGACTTTACCTATGGGAGACCTTCTGCCAGGGACTCATGTCCTGGAGTAACTGAAGGTGCTGTGAGTCTTTCAGGAAAGAGGCATTCTTTTTCACCCAGCCAGTGGTCTTTAAGTCTCCAGGGCTGATAGATCCTAGGCCAGTTCTGCAGGGCCTAGATCTCTGTCTCAGGGCTAGTTGTTACCTAATAACTACCATCTCTTTCTTATTAGCAAATCTTAGATTTTGTTGGGCTCATAAAACAAAAGCCCCAAACAAATAAAAACGCATCCCCAAGTTTCTATAATGGATAAAATGGCCACATTTGGTAAATGAGATATAAGCTGAAATTGATTGGAGGAAGACTACCATGCTCTGAAAGTGATTAAGCAGTGTGTTTCTAGGCAAGTGCCTTAGAAAAGCGGCTGACTCACTGCCCTTTCACATGCTCCTGTGTTCTCTTTTGTTTTTTCCTTTTGTGTTTCTCTCCTACTTTTCCTTTTCTTCCTTCTTGCTTCTTTCTTCCTGCCTCTGATGTGATGGCCAGAGGTACAGTGATGATTTTGTAACCAGTGGGCAGTGCTTTTTTTTTTAAAATAAATGCAACTCTGAGGATGGAAGCCATATTCTAAGGACTGCAGAGCATGAGCGTTAAGTCCTGGATACCAACCTGCAGAATTCACGTGAGAGAATATATCCTTGCTTTATTTAAGTCAGAAACTTTGGTGGTGTAGTGGTTAAGTGTTGCAGCTGCTAATCCACCAGGAACTCCTTGGAAACTCTTTGGGGCAGTTTTACTGCGTCTTATAAGGGTCACTATGAGTCAGCATCAACTTGACGGCAGTGTGTTTGGTTTTTGGTTATTTAAGTCATTGAATTTGGTATCTGTTCTTTGCAGCTAAACCTAATCCTGATTAATGCTAACATCTTCTCGCTGGACCATTTATGAGGGTAGAGTGAAAGGCAGGGAGAAAGGATGTCCTTCACTTTAGGAGCTCTGTTGGATTACGTCCCCATGGACATGATTTTTAGTGAGAACTTTCTCAACTCAGTCGTTGTCTCCAGTGAAGGACTGGGAATGGTAGGCATTCAGGAGAAAACCATCTGGAGAATCACATGACCAGCATGGAACAGCCAGAAGCAAACACACTACCCTGGCAACTCCATCTAGAACTCACCACTTGTCTGCCATAGAAGTTGGCTAGTTGGGGACCAATACCTGAGTTCCTGTTGAACTTGAAGACTGCTACTCACCTTAAGACAGCTTCTTAAAAAGTGCCTTGATTTAGAATATCTCCCTGAGCAGTGAAGGAACTCTGGCAAAATCTTTCTAAGACTCTAAATTCTGTGTTACATTGTCAGACTCTCATTGGCATGTATGCACTAGAAGAAAATATTTCTGAGTTATTTAAATTCTGAACTTCTGATTGGAAGACCGTGAACCTCTGAGGGCCTGACACTTCCTGATCGCATTCCTAGGTTTAGTCTTTTTGACTGATTAGTTCTTTTGCCCTGAAATGGAAACCCTAGTGGCGTAGTGGTTAAGTGCTATGTCTGCTAACCAAAAGGATGGCAGTTTGGATCCGCCAGGTGCACCTTGGAAACTCTACGGGTGCAGTTCTACCCTGACCTATGGGATTACTGTGAGTGGCGGGGGCAGTTCTACTCTGACCTATAGGATTGCTATGAGTGGGAATCGACTCGATGGCACTGGGTTTGTTTTTTGGTTTTGGTTTGCCCTGAAACAGTCCTTCTTTTGTACAGTCTAACTAACACAGGGTGGAGAGTAGATTATAGCTGCTAATATTAAAGGTTTTTCCCAAACTCTCTGCAGGCATGAATAGTTGGAGAACACTTTCTTGTTCTTTTACTCCCCAATTAACTTAAGAAATCTTGGATAATGAATATTTGCTCTAAATTATATTTTTTCTGTGGAGGTGCTTTTGCATCACCTTGAAGCAGCTCCAAACCCCTTCCGGTACTATGGTGGTCTTTACATTTTCTGTTTCTGCTTTCCCTCTTTAATCCCCAAGCCCTTAAGTCTGCTAAAGGACCATTAAAGAAATCATTCTTCACCCTACCCGCAACAGCACCACACACTTTGTAATAAATAATGTGATCATTGCCTAACAGGCACACTGAAGAACCAAGTGATAAATAAGGAGACTTCTCATCTCTCCACAGGCTCGGCAGAGAGGGGTGGCAGAGGAGAGTTAGCTATTAAAGAACTCATATACCCACAGGCAAATTCTCTTACCCGTTCTCCTTGTGGAGACCTTTTCCTTAAAAGCTGAGATTGCTCTGATGGTTCAAGGTGCTATTGAGCTCTAACAGGGACAATTACAAGACTCCAGTTGCAGCATCTGAGACGATGCTTGTTTCTGATAAGGTTGCTGGAGAATAATGGAAGGAGAGAGAGGTGATAATGGGTTGCTGAAAGGATGGAGAGACGACAACTACAATCTTTGCCCAGAGCTGAAAGCAGAAGGAACTGGGGCTGCAGGAAGATGTCCCCCTACTCTATCCCCAAATTCTTTTCCATTTTTATTGCATTAAAAAAAACCACTCTGTAAACATACATTCAGAAATGATATTTTTTCCATAGCTCCAAGCTAGTAATACTTCTTACCAACTAATTTTATACCACAAGAGATTTGAGAAAAATTCTGCTTTTCTCTTTCAGTTTCTTTTACCCCTTGTTTTGCATTGAGAAAACCACAGAGGGAGCAATCCTTGTGCTTTGTCCCCTCCCTTTCTCCAATGGCCTATAATTTTCTACTCCACCTCATTCTTCAGCTTGAAAAATAATAATAATAATAAAAACTTCTACAGATTGAAAAAAAAGCCATTCTTTTGTGATATTTTCTTGTTCTTTTCATTTTCTTGCCTGTTGGACTCTGCTTTTCTCCCTCAGCTGGTATTTGAGAGAAGAAGATTTTCCAGTGTTAGCCAAACTCAGAAATTTGGCCATTTCGGCAAACACACTTTAAGAAACAAAAGATATGCATTCAAACCAAAGCCATGTCCTCATAAAGCAAACTGAACACCTCAGTAAGAAGGAATAAAAAAGAATTTTATTGGTTTGACTTCCTCAAGGTGACCAGAACGGGTGACCAGAAGCCTAGATTTCTGGCCTGGCAAGAACTTCAGAACCAGGGAAGGAAGCACAGTGGAATGTTTTGGGGCTATCAGACAGTTGTGGTTTCCTCATTTTGCTATCTCACCTTTGGATTCTGGGACATGTTGGGTAAGCAAGACCTAAAAACTGTGATTGCCTGTCAATCACATGCTGGTCTGATTCCTTCCAAGTGTGTCAGGTGGAGGGGGTGGTAGAGAAGGGTAGCATCAGTCAACCCAAACTGATTTTCAGCCATGTGTTTCTCTTACCTATTGTTTGGAGCCATTTTTATGGATCAATCAAATTAACAAGAATACCTGTCACATCAGAGCAAAACTCAAATCCAGAAAATGTGCAAGAACTGGTTGCTGACCTCAAATAACTGCAACTTGGGCCCAAATTAATAAAAGTGGATAAATAATTGACCAGTAACATGAAAGAGTGCAGTAGTCAAGTTCTGGGTCATGTGGTATAGATGCCAAATACCGGCAGAACTCACACTACAAGGACAACGGTCATGGCTCCTCGTCTAGAACATGGTATGATTTATCTGTGCCTTGAAAGATGCAAAGATCTTTTCTCTCTGATGAGCTTTCAGAGAGAAGCCATCTATCTCCAGGACCCCCTTCAGAACTGTTTCCATAATTTTAGGTAACGTCTAAAGCCCACTGCATAGAAAGTAATTATTTTTTAATAGATTCTGATCCTAGCCTCCAGGTTCCATTTTGAATCTTCATTAATGCTTGTCTAGAACAGAAGGCAGTGGATCTGCCTAATCCAGTCAACCATAAACCTTGCAACATATTCAGAATATGCTCTATACAGCTAAGACTTCAGCATGGTGGATTCAGAAGCATAGGAGATTAGAAAGACGCCTGGTATCCCAAGAGTTCTGCCCCTCACTGTCTGGGAATCACCAGCATAAACCTCAGATGGATTCTTTCCCATCAGAGGTTTCCCCTGCAAAGGTTCTGGAGATTTGATGAGATGGCCCGTAGGCCCTTTGGGGCTGCAACCATCGGTTCACTTATGACCTTATACAGGTGGCCACACATACTCGCTTGCTCTAGACTCACTTATGATGGTGAGTACTTGGCTCTTGCAAACATTCCTGGGTTGCACATAGATTCAGGAGGATTTTAGAAGTGTCATTTCTGGTGTGGCCAATAGGTAATGACCAAGCAGTTATTTAGGGTTAAAGATTTACTGGTCATGGAAAGAGTAGCCCTGGAGGCACAATGGTCAAAGTGCTTGTCTGCTAATGAAAAAGTGTTGGTTGTTTGAATCCACCAGCTGCTCGGCAGGAGAAATAGGCGACAATCTGTTTCCATAAAGATTTACAGCCTCACTATGAAACAGTTCAACCCTGTCCTGTAGGGTTGCTATGACTCAGAATTGACACAACAGCAGTGGATATTGGAGATTAGTTATGGAAAACAGCAACAGAGTTCTAAGACAGAGTTTTAAACATTACTGCAGTGAGTGCTGTCTTTCTATGTACAGTCACACTTGAAAGGAATATGAGAACAAATCCTAATAATTGAATTTATGTAGTTCACTCTCAAGAGACTGAGACAACAGAGAAAAATCTCAAGTGAATAGGGAGAGGAAGATAAAATCTATAGTTTTGATTTATTTCAGAACAATTGGACACTCAAGTGGCAGACCTGGGGCCAGGATTTGCCATATAATTTGCAGGAGCCAGGGCAAAATGAGTGTGTGGAGTCCCTTGTTTAAAAATTACTAAGAATTACAAGCTAATGGCAGAAGAGCATTAAACCAAACATGAGGCCTTCTGAGTACAAGCTTCACCAGACTGCGTAGATGTGGTGATCAGGATTGTGTCAACTTGGCAGCTCCATGTTCGGCTGCTGTATCAAGTGGCAGGGCGGGGCCTGTGATGGCTTCTGCCCCCTCAGCTCTCATTTCTCTGCCTTCCATCACCTACTTCCTGTCTGCTCTTATTGCCAGCAACTCCTGCTCTCTTTTGGCATCTGGTTTCTGGACCTGGACTAGCAGCTGTTGGATTCATCGACCCTTACAGCCAATTCTTGGGAGTCCTGTTCCCGGACCAACCAATCCTGGGTTCGCCAGCTTCTGCAGTGCTGGGGAACAGCAGAGACCTTGCAGTCTCACTGCCAGTTTGGGATGTGCCAACCTACACAACTGGTGATCTAGAACTCTGGTCTCTGACCTGCTGACCTTGTGTTCACCAGCTCCCATGGCCTCATGAGGCTTGTGCCAGGAATTGGGATGTTCGACTTGTTCAATTGTGTGAGATATTTCCTTTAAACATAAATCTATCCTTGTACTTTGTGTATAAATCTTTCCTTGTACGTATTCATGTTACTGATTTTGCTTTGATAGAAAACCCTGCCAAAGACAATTGGTCACAGGCCCATAAAGTTGGCATTGCCTGCAGCTTTCACAGAGAGGGCAAGAATGTTGACTATAGCTCCAGCTGAACGAGGAAAGTTCACAGAGTCATTCTACTGACTTTGTGCAATGACCTCAGTGTAGCATTGAACCAATTGGCATCCAGATACAGGGTGAATATAAGGAGAAAATTTTCCAGTAATTCTCATTTAGAACATTCTATTACTATGAGTCAGAATCTACTCAATGGAAGCGGGTTTGAATTTTTTTAGGTATAGTACCACTGCCCATTTTCTGACTACACTTCGCTATTTTTGTTGTTGTTGTTTTTGTTGATCAAAAGCACTGACATCAAATACACAAAATATGGCGACAAACTTTTGGTCTTTTTATTTCAATACAAAAAGGACTTTTTGATTTGGTCTCCAGCACTGTACCAGGAGGTGTAAGAAATGCTGAGATGGCCCAGCCCTTCAAGGAAGGACAACGCTCCTCCGTTCACCAAAGCAGGCCAGGAAGTACTACTCCACAGGACTGCTTTGCCAATCAAAAGGTGTAACTTTGTGAATTTGAATGTAACAAAATGGACATTTCTTAACAATAATCTGTGGATAAGACCATTGATATTTGCAGGTTTAGCATTCAGAAGTATAACCCAAAGATGCATACTATGTTTTAAGTTAAAACTCTTTGCTGAGGTAGAAATTTGAATCAGGGGCTGGCTGGGGTTAAGGGGTGAGGCACTTACTCTGGCCACTTGACTACATCTACCTTTGATTGTGGTATTAGTTCTCTTCACTCATCATTACCTGTGTGTTTTACAGGACTCATTCTATGGTGTAGCAATATTTACAAAGTAGCGGACTCATGAAGGAATTTAGGATTACTCCCCTGAAGTTTTAAGGGACTAACTATGGTGAGTCAAATTTCTTACTAATCTAGACCAACATGGTGAACTTCTGAATTTAGACTTCTGTCTCTATCTGAATGTTGTGGCTTATACTTTATGAAACATGTATTTTACAAACAAAGGAGTTTATATTTTCTTACTATTTCTGACTTTTCCTAAGAAATCTGAATTCTTCCAACATAGACTTTGTGTCTATGTCCTTTATCAAACTGGTGACAGGCACTCAGCTTTTATATACATCGAAAGATAGACACGAATAAGTAAATTTAAAATAACAGCATTTATTAGCATGATTTTGTTTAGGTAGAAGGCTTTGTAAAGAGATTTTTGCTTGCAAATCAAACATTTGGAAACTTAAGTAGTTAACATCAATGTGAAAAGATGCAATTTATAAGTCCATTGACATTTTTAGGTTTTCAAAAAATATTATGAATTGCTGTTTGTCAAAGAATGAATTTTTAAAAGAGTCATACATCCTTAATGTGAGAAAAACCTAGGAATTCCATAATGATCATCTCAGAAATAAATTCTTGTACCAAATACACTCTGAGACCCCTGTTTGTTCTTTGAGGTTCTTTGGATCAAGTCTCAGCATGAAAGTCAATGTCAAAAATAGACAGTGGTGACATTTGTGTTATTAGGAGAAGAACAAACAGCTGTGTTTTATTTATGCAGACCCCCTCTCCAAGCAGTCCTTGTGTAGAGAGGGTTTCTTAGAATTATGGTTCCATCCAAAAAGTCATGACTGTTTTCAAAAGCTTGTTTGTGCTAAAAGCCCTCACAATTCACTTGTTTAGTGTTCACAGAGTTACTTGTGTTTTAAAAAAATACAAAAGTAAGCAAGCAAGCTAAAAAAAAGAAGAAAAAGCTCTCAATTTTACAGAGTTCTAAAAACTTACTTTTTAAAATAAAAATTCTAAGCTGAGGATTTACAATTCAGTTTTAACTTTTAAGCATTTCATTATAGTTTTAAAAATCATAATTACTTGAGGTCAGGGAGAGTGGGTGTCTATTCCTAATGGAAACTATACATATAGATGAAATATCTATGTAAAAAAGTGGGAGCCACTATTATATTAATACTGATATTCAATAACTCACTCTTCTTTTTCCTATTGTCCATATTTAAATACTTCAAAAAGAATTCTAATCAAGTGGAAATTAATAGGAAGGAAAGACTAGGCCTGGCAGAAGAAGGTTCTAATCCCACTATCTCTTAGTATTTCAAAGTCTCTTTTATTTTTTTAATAAAAGGTTGAGAGAAAGAGAGGGAGAGAGAGAAAAGGGAATTAATCCAGTGCTCTGAACTGTTCTCTCATCTTAATGCTTTAAATAAATTCTAAGAGAATATTACATATGAGAAGACTGTTTCTAGCCAATGGTCAGACTTTATTTTTACTTTTCAGCTTTTTTCTTGCCTTTCTTTTTTCTTTCTCTTTAGCCTACCTGTCTTCTCTCTTCTTTCTTCCCTCCCCAAGATCTTCAAAACCTAGTGATGAGAGCTATATTTAGAATCCAAGTCCCCCAACCTTAATATTCTAAGATCACAACATAAAGCGGCCACACATCTCTCCCTGCCCTGCTTTCTGCTTCACCCCACTACCTGGAGACACTGCTCCCCTCAATATGCCCTGTGCATTTTTGCCTCTGGGTTTCTGGTCTTCCATTTTCACTCATTCCCTCTGCCTACACTTTCCTCTCTTGCCTCGGTCCTATTTATTCCTTAAGTCTCACCTTCTTTATGAATATATGCCTATATAAAAAAACCCAAACCTATTGCCGTCAGGTCGATTCTGACTCATAACAACCCTTTAGGACAGAGTAGAACCACTCCACAGAGTTTTCAAAGACTGCCTGGTGGAGTCAAACTGCTGACTTTTGGATTAGTAGCAACAGCACGTAACTACTACACCACCAGGGTTTCTGTGTGCCTATAGTTGCTTCTTAAAATAATAACAATACAAAACATCTTAGCCATTAACATTTGTGGCAAAATTTCAGTGTGTTAGGCAACTTGCTTGCATTATTACATTTAGTCCTCTCGGTAACCTCTAGGAGATTGTTCCAGTTTCACAAATGAGGACTGAGACTAGGAAAAGGTTAAGGGAATTTTCCAAACTTATATGCCTCTTAAGTGGGAGAGCTGGAGCTGTTGTTGTTGTTAGGTGCCATCGAGTCGGTTCTAACTCATAGCAACTCCATGAACAATGGAACGAAACACTGCCTGGTCTTGTGCCACTTCCACAATTATTTTTTTCATCGTTATTAAGTGAATGTATACAGTCCAAATTAATTTTGCATGCCTATCTCTCTGCAGCTTCTTCTGCTCTCCTTGCCCAGTGACAACACACTCTCCTTTTCATTCTGTAACTGTCGTATCCTCTTAACAATCTCCTATCGCCACCTCTCCACTCTCTTCTCTCCCATCTAGAAAGAGACTAATAGGACAGCATCCTATAAATGCACAGAGCCATAAGGTACACACACCATCTGGTCACACTGTATCCCTGAGTCCAGTCCATTTTTGCTGAAAGAGTTGACCTCAGTATGTTTTCTGGACAGGGGCAGCAGCAGGTCTAGGGACCATGTTCCCTAGGGATCCCGAGGCCACTGAACCATCAGTTGTGGTCTTTTAGTAGAGTCCTTGAGTTGTACCCATCTTTTCCTTGTACTGCCAAAGGGACTCAACATTGTGTGCCCCATCACGGCTGTCTGTGGTGGTGGCTGGGCACCATTTGGTTCTTCTGGTCATGTGTTGATACACTCTCCCATTCACACAGGTCCTTCTGTCTCTTGAGCTCTTTTTCCCTCATGTCTTCATTGTTCTCAGTGATCATCTGTTCTGGAGGAGCTGGGACCATTTAGTTAGCATACCACAGATGGCAGTTTGCCAGCTTTTAAGACCCCCAGGCACCACTCACCAACATGCGTAGAAAACTCTCTTAGCAGTAGGCTACTTACGCCACTTGGCCTCAATGTCCCACAAGAGCATGGTCCTACCTCTGCTACTCTATCCTTGCAATATTGGGTTGAGATTAGAAGAGTTTTCAGTTTATGGTAAAGTCCGCTTAAGTTGATCTACTTTCTATTGAGTGCTGTCACTGCTTTCATGTAACCAAATTTCTATAAACTGTCTAATCTGTAACCAACTCTCTCCCTCCATCCCTACCCTTACAGCCATCAAATAGTCTTTTTTCTGTACATAAGTCTCTTTTTAAGTCTTTATAGCAAGGTTCTCATACAATATTTGTCTTTTTGCCACTGACTGATTTCACTTAGTATAATGCCTTGTATTTGAAACCAGGTTATGAAATGCTTTCTAAAACCATCGTTGTTCTTTACCATTGCATAGTGTTCCACTGAGTATATGTACCATAGTTTGTTTATTCATTCATCTGTTGATGGACATCTGGGTTGATTCCATCTTTTTGTTTTGTGGACAATGCTGCAATAAACCTTTGTGTGTGTGTATCTGTCCATGTGACAGCCTTTTTTCTGTAGGATATATTCTGAGCAGTGGGATTACTGGATCAAATGTTATATCTATTTTCATTTTTTTCAGGAAGCACCAAATTGCTTTCCAAAGAGGTTGTACCACTACACCAGCAGTACCAGAGTTCTGATCTCTCCACAGCCTCTCCAGCATTAATTGTTTTGTGTATTATGACCAATCTTGCTGGGGTGAGATGGTATCTCACAGTAATTTGGATTTGGATTTCTCTAACAGCACATGATAGTGAGCATTTCCTCACGTGGTTTTTGGGCCTGGATGTCCTCGCTGGTGAAGTGTCTGTCCATCTCCTTTGCTTGTCGCTTAATTGGGTTACTTACATTTTTTTTGTTGATATTTTGCACTGCCTTGTAGATTATGGAGATTAGATGTTGGTCCGACATGTAGTTGCCAAATATTTTTCCCCATTCCATCGGTACTCTTTTAACTCTTTTGATAAAATCTTTGGATGAGCAAAATTGTTCGATTTGTAGTAGTTCCCAGTTATCTATTTTCTCACCAGATTTTGCAGTCTGTCTAAACTGTGTACTAAAACTTCCACTGTTGACTCTATTTATTCTTGCATGATGTTTATCATTTTAGGTTTGATATTTAGATCTTTTATCCATTATGAGTTAGTTTTTGTATAAAGTGTGAAAGATGGGTCTTGTTTCAATTTTTTGCAGATAGATATCCAATTTTGCCAACACCATTTGTTAAAGAGACTGTTCTTATCCTAGTTTACAATCTTAGGGCCTTTGTTGAACAGTTTATAAGAGGATGGTGATATCTCTGGGGTCTCAACTCTTTTCCGTTGGTCTACATGTCTCTCTTTGTACCTATACCAGTCTGTTTTGACTACTGTGGCAGTGTAATAGACTCTAAAGTTAGATAGTGTGAATCCTCCCACTGTGATCCTCTTCTTCCGTAGTGCTTTACTTCTCTAGAGTTTCTTCCGTTTCCAAATAAAGTTGTTGATTTGTTTCTCCATCTCATTAAAAAATGACACTGCAATTTGTATTGGAATTGTATTGTATATATAGATTGCTTTTGGTAAGATAGAAATTTGTTTTCCAGGGCCATGTGGAGTGCTTCTTTAAGTGGTCAGCTATTGAATGTTGTCTTCTTGCCATCTAGAAGCTGTTTGGTTTCTCTGTTGTTACCTCAACAGCAGCTGAGGTGTAGTTCTAAGAGGGTAGTTGGTCACCAGCCACCTGTCTGTTCTCTAGTAACTGGTCCCAGGTGAACTCTCTGAGGTATTGGGCTCTGTCTATGATGTATTTCAAGAAGGAAGGGGTTATGGTCTTGCTGCCATCCTCTGCCAGGCCCCACCCATACCTCTAGCCACTACCATCCTAAACACAGCTTTGAAACAAACACTTTTTGGAGAGGCACAGCTTCTCAGTTTGAGAATTAGCCCCAGCTAAGACCTCCAGTTGGGTGACTCTGCCTCGCAGCTGACCAAGATGATGTCTCCCCTGAACTGAGCTTTCTGCTGTGAAACAGCAAAATCTATGGCACAGCTCAGAATTGAGAGGGTAGAAGGGCAGTGTTGCCTTCAGTCAGCATCTGGGCTCTCAATATGTGGCTATCCCAAGCATAGTCTCTCCGCTGCACTATATGCTGTTGATTTAAGCACTGTGGTTCAGCATATTTGCTGGCTCATGTCCAGTCCTCATTACTGTCTAACAAGGAGGGTTTCAGTACCTGCAGTCTTCTCAGTGAGCCAGAAGATGCAGGGTCTGCCTTGTCTTTGAGAAGTATTTACCCCATTTCTGGCTTGTAGTGCAATCTGACTTCCCTATGCCAGATCCTAGGGCTCCCCTCACTGCTTAGTTCAATTAGCATTCCAGGCCTTAGTTCTCAGACAGAATTAAGGAGACAAACATGTGTACAGTCCACCATCTTGGCCCCACCTCCCCAAAATTGTTTTTATGCTTAAGCCCATTGTTGCAGCCACTGTGTCAATTCATTTTGTTGAAGATCTTCCTCTTTTTCACTGACCTGCCATTCTACCAAACATGATGCCTTTCTCCAAGGACTGATCACTACTGACAGTATATTCAAAGTATGTAAGATCCAGTCTTGCCATCTTTGTTTCCAAGGAACACTCTGGTTGTACTTCTTCTAGAACAGATCTGTTTGTTCTTTTTGGCAATCCATGGTACATTCAACATTCTTCTCCAACATCACAGTTCAAAGGCATCAATTCTTCTTCTGTATTCTTTGTTCATTGTCCAGCTTTTGCATGCATATGATGCAACTGAAAATACCATGGTTTGGTTCAGGTACACTTTAGTTTTCAAGGTGACATCTTTACTTTTCAATACTTTAAAGAGTTCCTTTGCAGCAGATTTTCCCAGTGCAATGTGTCTTGATTTCTTGACTGCTGCTTCTATGGGTATTGATTGTGAAGTCTAATAAGATGAAATCCTTGACAAACTCAACCCTTTTTCCATTTATCACAATGTTGCTTACTGGTCCAGTTGTGAGGATTTCTGTTTTCTTGATGTTGAGGTGCAATCCCTACCGAAGGCTGTCGTTCTTGATCTTCATCAGTAAGTGTTTCCAATATTCTTCACTTCCAGCAAATAAGGTGATATCATCTCAGTAATGAGGGTTGTTAAAGTCATCCTCCAATCTTGATGCCTCGTTCTTCTTTGTATAATCCAGCTTCTTGGATTATTTGCTTGGGATACAGATTGAAAAGATGGTAAAAGGATACAACCCTGATGCACACCTTTCCTGACTTTAAACCATGACGCATTCCCTGTTCCATTCTCATGACTGCCTCTTTATCCACATACAGATTCCTTAACAGCACAATTAGGTGTTCTGGAATTTCTGTTTTATGCAATGTTAGCCGTAATTTGTTATGATCCACACAGTCAAATGCTTTCACATAGTCAATGAGACTCAGGTAAACATCTTTCTGGTATTCTCTGCTTTAAGCCTAGAGCCATCTGACATCAGCAGTGATATTCCTCATTTCATGTCCTATTCTGAATCCACCTTGAATTTCTGTCAGTTCCTTGTCAATATATTGTTGCATTCACTTTTGAATGATCTGGAGCACAATTTTACTTGTGTATGATGCTAGTGATATTATTCAGTATTTTCTGCAATCTTTTGCATCACCTTTCTTTGGAATGGGCATAAATATGGATCTCTTCTAGTCAGTTGGCCAGGTAGCTTCTCTCCAAATTTCTCAGCATAGATGAGTGAGCACTTCTACTGCTGCATGTGTTTGTTGAAAGATCCCCAATCAACACAATTAGCCCAGAACTCTGAAGAGCAGAGGAATCTCCCACCAACCAAGGTACCCAATCCACGCAATCAGCCCAGAACTCTGCAGGGCAGAATAGTTCCCCCACCACCTAAGACACCCAATCAACACAATCAGCCCAGAAGTCTGCACGGCAGAATAGTCCCTCACCAGCTCAGACACCCAGTTAATGCAATCAACCCAGAACTCCGCAGGGAAGAACAGTCTCCCACCAGCTAAGATATCCACTCAACATAACCAGCCCAGAACTCTGCAGGGCAGAAGAGTCCCCCACCACCTAAGATACCAGATCAGTGCAATCAGCCCTGAACTCCCGAGCAAAACAATCTCTTAGCAGCTAAAGTACCCAATCAGCATAATAAGCCTGAGCTGGAGCTGGAGGTCTAATATCTGCTTCCTCTCTTGTCCTTAAAGTGCTAATACAATTAAAGACAAAACCACTCCAATTAATAATTTAAAGTTCTCTATTTTGATGAATATAGAAAAGTTAATTTTCTTAAACAAAATGATAGGCTTTGTGAAGAAGACAACCCAAAGCCTCCCAAGGGAGAGGTGTACAGTAGATTGTCAGCATCTACTGAATGGCAAAGTTCTGGATTTTCTTTAAGGACTTGATCAGTTTCACTGTGTTTATGAATTCAATAACAATATATAACAATATAGTATTCTTTTTCTCAAAATCAAGCTACATGTGTCGATGTCATCATGTTAGAAATTGCTACCTAATATACACCAAAAGCTGTGGGGACCGGGGCTTGATGAGACTGCTTATTTTTCCAGTCTTCACATGTTTACTACTTTTCTAGTGTTCTCTATTAGTGGAAACTATTTGAATTTTCCTTTTCTGACACATTTTTGCCTTACTTAGCATAAGATCTGGGTTTCATGGGTTTTACTGTGTATTATCAATTGATAGGAGCTCTGTTGGCTAAATGGTTAAAATATCAGCCACTAACCAAAAGGTCAGTGGTTCGAACTCACCAGCTGCTCCTTGGGAGACAGATGTCACAATCTTCTGCAAAGACTTAGAACTTTGAAAGCCCTGTGTGGTAGTGCTACTCTGTCCTACAGGGTTGATACAAGTTGAAAACAACTCGATGGCCAAATGTTTGGTTTGGTTTTTAGTATCCATCCACTGATTAATTCATTTAACAAACCAAGCACTGTTCTAGGTACTGGATGATACAGTAGTAAAGAAAACATATAGAAAATTCTCATCCTTGCAGTGTTTATACTTTAGTTGGTGCAGACATACAATAAACAAAATAAATAAGTGGAATATATTATATGTTAGATGATGATAAAGCTATAGAGAAAACTAGAACAGTAAAGAAGATGGAGACTGGAAAAGGGTGGAGGGCTGCAGTTTTAAATAAGATGATCAGGGAAAATGAGCAAAGACCTAAAGGAGAGAAAGTAATGAAGACACAAGTATTCCTGGCAGATGGAATAGCAAATAAAAAGGAAGAAATGTGCCTGAAAAGCTCAAGAGCCAGCAAGGTGATCAGTGTGACTGATCAGTCTACTCATAGAAGAGAGACTATATCTTCTAAATATGTATGTGTATAGCCACTGGTTAAAGTTGAATATAGACTCATTGGTCAAACAGACCACATCCATGCATAGATTCCGTGTAAAAAGGTGAGAAAAGAGAATAGATGAGTTTGTCCAAGATCTGTGAGGTTATAAACTGCTGTATCAAAGGGGCAAAGTAGGTAGATTCCATATTTATCACTTCTTTTATCTCAAGGATCAGCAAGAATCAAATTCTCAACTGGAAATAGATCCAGATCTTATTTTCCCACATTTCCACTCCTGGTCACCAGCAACTTCCATTGCAATTCCTTTCTTGGGACCTAATCACACAAAACTAGGTCAGACTCCAGCCCAGCTACCTGAGCCAAGTCAAAGCATCCTTGGTCACCTGAGACCAGGCTGGGGAGCAGCCCTAGGCTCGGGAGTCTACACAACTTCCTGTACTTCAGAGCACATGGTCTCTCTCTCTCTCTCTCTTTCTGTTTCAATCTAGTCCCCTAGACTAGATCACAAGCTAGAAGCATTCTATCCTTCACTGACCACACATGCAGCCTTTCTTTATCACCCAGCCAGCCAGAACTGGGTCTATACAAGTCAACTCCATACCACTATTCCCTGCTAGCTCATTACCCCTCCAGGTTTGTTAATTTTCTATACTGGCTCACAAAATTCATAGAGACTTACCTGTAGTTATAGTTATTCATTTATTATAATGAGAAAAGATGCAAGCAAAGAGACACATCAGGCAAGGTCTGGAAGAATTCTCAGTACAGAGCCTCCATTGTCCCCAAGGACGTGGTACCTAACTCTATTTCCTGTACAAGTATGTTCTTACTTATCAGAGATACGTACAGAGAGCACCCGAGGTCCTGAATCTCCTAATTAGTGAGAACTTCAATGACTATGCACAACTTGGGCCTTAATGATCAATTTAATCAATGAATATATATGATTGCATTGGGCTTCCCCGTCTTTCTAAAATTAGTACTGTCACATGTGAGGCCTGTGTAGCTCTTACTTGCCTGATGATTTTGGAAAAAAAAATGCATCTTGATTGCTCGAGTTACTTTCAGAAACAGAGTCCAAGAGGCAAACCAAGTTCTTTGTCCCAGTGACTCTATAAAAATACTGGGATAAAGACCAGACTTACTGATCTCATGGTGACTGGAGGTACCCCTGAGACTATGGCCCCCAGACACCCTGCTAACTCAAAACTGAAGCTACTACTAAAGTCTACCTTTCAACAAAAGACTAGACTGACCTATAAAAGAAACTATTAACACACAGTTCAATTAGGTATACAATACCATATGGGCAATGTCTGCCACAAAGCAAAGATGAGAAGGCAGACAGAGACAAGAAAACAGAATGAAAGAACACTGAGAACTCAGGGTGGAAGGGGGGAGAGGGCTGACACATTGTAGACATTGCAATCAATGTCACAAAACAATTTATGCATAAAATTTTTAATGAAAAACTAATTTGCACACAAACTGTGATCTATAACACACACGCATGCGCATACACACGCACGCACGTGCAAGCACACGCACACCCCTCCCTAACTGGAATTGTCAATGCCTTAGTCCAGGTACCCAAGAAAACAAGTCCCTAGGAAACAAAACCTGAGGCAGGGATGAGAAGTTCAATTCTTATTTAGGCAGTGCAATCCCAGGATAGAAAGCTCAAAGGACAGGAGGAAGCAATGCAGGACTTCTCTGGCCACTGCTTCACAGCAGCTGAGAGGAGAATAAAGCAGATGACCCTGCAGGGGCATATGCCCAGCCATGCAGCAGCTCCAGAAGCTGTGCGTGGCCCAATCCAGGGTAGAAAAGAGAAGAAACTTATCAGTGGGCTTCCTGCCATCAAGGAGCCCTGGTGGCACAGTGATTCAGCACTTGGCCGCTAACTGAAAAGTCAGAGGTTAGAACTCACCAGCCACACTGTGGGAGAGAGATGTGGCAGTCTGCTTCCATAAAGACTTAAAGCCTTAGCAACTCTATGGGACAGTTTTACTCCTAACCTTGGTGGCCTAGTGGTTAAGTGCTACAGCTACTAATGAGAAGGCCAGAAGTTCAAATCTACCACACGCTTCTTAGAAATTATATGGGGCAGTTCTACTCTGTCCTAAAGGGTTTCTTTGAGTTAGAATCGACTTCACAGCAGTGGGTTTGGTTTTTTTTTTTTACACGGTTTTTATGAGTCAGAATTGACAGTAGTAGGTTTGGTTTGGTTTTGGTTTCCTGCTTTTACCTATTTTCCATTGGTCAAAGTTCATCCCACAGGTAGTTAACAATTGGCCCCAACAGTCAGAAAATTCTTTCCTATTCCACTGCTCTGGAAGCCAATTCCCAAGCCTGTGATGTGCTATTTCATTGACATGTAGAAGTGGTGAAAGGAGACAGACCAGATACATACCTGGTTGGACTGGTTAGCTTGGCAGCTGCCCAGGGAGTCAGACTTGCACTCCCAGGCAAGGAACTTGCTGGCTCCAGCAATGGAAATGTGAAGTTTCACGTGGAGGTGGTGGGCAGGGGCTGCAGGTGAGGCAGAGAGAGATAGCTGTGGGCCTGAAGGTGAAAGTGCTCAGGGTAACCAAGCAAATACTGTGCCCAGTATAACCCATTAGTAGTAGCATCTTTCAAGAGTCAGTGCTTACACAACCCTAAAAATAAATGAGACAGAAGCTCCACTTCCTCTTAGTTTGAGATAAATTCTGTAGTTTAGTACTATATATATTACATATGATCTCTGTAGCAAGTACCTTAGAACTACAATGAACTATGGCTTCTTTTTTTTTTATTTTGGCTCAATAAATGATAGCTTTCTTTTTTATTATTATGACTGAGTGAAAATATACATTCCCATATAAATTTGCGTGCCCACCTATGTGCAGCTTCCACTGCTCTCCCTGCCCTGTGACAGCACACTATTCCTCTCTGCTCCGTACATGTCTCATCCTCCCAACAGTCTCCTTTCCCCTCCTCTCCACCCTCTTCCCTTCCTCTAGTCAGAGGTCAGCAGAATGATATCCTACAGATGAACGGAACCATAAAGTATACCCAATATATAGTCACTATGCATCGCCAAGTCCAATCCCTTGCTGTCCAAAGAGGGGACCTTCATTATGATCGATGGGCAAGGGCAGCATCAGGGCCAGGGGCAATGTTCCCAGGGGAACCCCAAAGCTACTGGATCATCAATTGTGGTCTTTTAGTGTAGATCTCAGGGTGCACCCCTTTTTATTCTTGTGTTGCCAGTGAGACTCCTCTCTGTGAGCTCCATCGTGGCTATCACTGGTGGTGGCCGGGCACCATCCAGTTCTTCCAGTCCCAAGTCGATGAAGGCACCCACTCACGTGGGTCTGTCTTCTGGGTTGTCATTTTGGTCCTTGGTGAGCATCCACTCCTGCTAAGTTGGGACCATTTGCTGTGTCCTCGGATGGCAGCTTGGCAGCTTTTAAGACCCCAGACACCACTTATCAATGTGGGGTGCAGACAGCCCTCTTAGCAAAATGCTACTTGTGCCAATTGGCCTCGATTTCACCTAAGAGCATGGTCCCCTGGCCCCCACCCCAGCTACTCTGTCCTTGCGTTATTGGGTTAAGATGGGAGGAGTACTCAAGTTATGTTGGAGTCCACTTAATATCGTTCTTGTTTCTAATGTGTGCTGTCACTGATTTCACCCAACCAAACTTCTAACAACTATCTAATCTAAACCCTCCCTCACCCACTGCAGCCGTCAGAGTCTTTTCTTCTATACATAAGTCTGTTTTTGAGTTCTTATCGTAGGAGTCTCATTCAGTATTTGTCTTTTTGTCTCTGACTACCTTCACTCAACGTAATGTCTTCCAGTTGAAACCAGGTTATGAGGTATTTCCTGGAATCATCATTGTCCTTTATCATTGTGTAGTGCTCCACTGAATATATATACCATAGTTTATCTATCCATTATTGCTCTGTTGTTGGGCATCTGGGGTGATTCCATCTTTTTGCTATGGTAGACTGTGCTGCAATAAACATTCTTGTGCATGTATCCATTGGTGTGAATGGCCTTGATTCTTTGGGATATATTCCAAGTAGTGGAATTACTGGGTCAAATGGTATATCTAGATCCAGCTTTTTAAGGAAGCACCAGATTGCTTTCCAAAGAGGCTGGACCATTTTGCAACCCCACCAACAGTGGAGGAGAGCTCCACTTTCTCCACAGCCTCTCCAGCATTTGCTGTTTTGTGTTTTTTGGATCATGGCCAACCCTGTTGGGGTGAGATGGTATCTCATTGCAATCTTGATTTGAATTTCTTTAATAACTAAAGATCGGGGACATGTCTGCATGTGTTTTTTGACTGCCTGGATCTCCTCTTTAGAGAAATATCTGTCCATCTCCTTCGCCCATTGCTTAATTGGATGATTTATCTTCTTATTGATATTTTATAGTACCTTATAGATTATGGAGATCAGGCGTCAGTCTGACATAGAGTTGCCAAATATTTTTTCCCATTCTGTAGGTGACCTTTTAACTCTATTAATAAAGCCTTTGGATGAGCAAAAGTGTTTGATTCTTAATAGTTCCCATTCATCTATTTTCTCTTCTGTTAATTGTGGTTTGTTTGACAGGTTTTGAAGTCTGTCTACATTGTGTATTAAAACTTCCATTGTTGTTCCTACCTTTTCTTGGATGAGCTTTATCGTTTTAGGTTTGATATCTTGTTTCAATTTATTGCAGATGGATATCCAATTTTACCAGCACCATTTGTTGAAGATGCTGTTTTTACCCCAGTTTAATGTCTTAGGGCCTTTGTCGAATATCAACTGTTCATAGGTAGATGGTGTCATCTCTGCGGTCTCCATTCTGTTCCATTGATTGATCTGTCTGTTCTTGTACCAGTACCAAGCTGTTTTGACCACTGTGGCAGTGTAATAGGTTCTGAAGTCGGGTAATGAGAGGCCTCCCAGTGTGTTCTTCTTCATTACCAGTACTTTACTTACCTGAGGTTTCTTCCCTTTCCAAACAAAATTGGTGATTTCTTTCTCCATCTCATTAAAAAATGACACTGGAACTTGTATTGGGATTGCATTACATAAGTAGATTGCTTTGGGTAAAACAGATACTTTCACAATGTTAAGTCTTCCTATCCATGAGCAGGGTAGGTTTCTCCATTTATCTAAGTATCTCTTAGTTTCTTGTAGTAAGGGCTTGTAGTTCTCTTTGTAAAGGTCTGTTATTTCTCTGGTTAGGTTAATTCCTAGGTACTTCTTCTTGGGGGCTATAGTAAATGGTATTGATTTGATGCTTTCTTCATTAACAGTCTCACTGTTGGTATAAAGGAATCCTACTGATTTACTTATGTTTACCTTGTATCCTGAGACTTTGCTGAACTCTTCTATCAGTCTGAGTAGTTTACTTATAGATTCTTTGGGATTCTGTGCATACACAATCATATCATCAACAAACAGGGAGATTTTGACTTCTTCTTTGCCGATGCAGATGCCCTTTATTTCTTGGTCTTGTCTAATTGTTTTGGCTAGAACTTCTAGTACTATGTTGAATAGAAGAGGTGAAAGTGGGCATCCTTGTCTAGTTCCTGTTCTCAAGGGAAAATCTTTCAGTCTCTTTCCATTCAGGATGACGTAGGCACTTGGTTTCATATAAATGGCCCTTGTTGTGTTGAGGAATTTTCCATCCTTGCATATTTTGCTAAGAGTTTTTAGCATGAATGGCTGTTGGACTTTATCAAGTGCCTTTGCTGCATCAATAGACAAAATCAAGTGGTTCTTGTCTTTTGTTATATTTATGTAATTAATCACATTAATTGTTTTTCTGATGTTGAACCAGCCTTGCATCCCTGGTATGAATTGAACTTGATCATGATGGATTATTTTTTGGATATATTGTTGTATTATATTGGCAAGAATTTTGTTGAAGATTTTTGCATCTAGATTCATGAGTGATATTGGTCTGTAGTTCTCCTTTTTGGTTGGGTCTTTTCCTGGCTTTGGTATCAGGGTTATGCTGGCTTCATAGAATGAGTTTGGGAGTACTCCATCCCACTCTATACTGTAAAGTAGTCTCAGTAGTATTGGAGATAACTCTTCTCTAAAATCTTGGTAGAATTTTGAGGTGAAGCCATCTGAGCCCGGGCTTTTCCTTTGTAGTTTATTTTTTGTTTATCCCTAGCCACTTTTAAATTGTCTCCTTATTTTTAGTTTTGGCAAGTTTGATTATAACATACCTTGGTGTTTCAGTCAACTAGTGCTGCTGTAACAGAAATACCACGATAGGGATGGGATTAGCAAAGAAAATTTTATTTTTACACAGCCTGGTAGCCCACAGGTCCAAACCGAGGATGTCTCCTCCAGGATAATGCTTTCCCCCTTGTCAGCTCTGGAGGAAAGTTGCTGTGTCTCTTCAGTCTTTTTTCAGGGAGCATCTTGGCACAGGAACTTGAGGTCTGAAGGACACGCCCTTCTACTGGTGCTGCTTTTTTGATGGTGTGAAGTTCCCAATTCTCTGCTTGCTTCCCTCTCTTTTTATCTCTCATAGGATGAAAAGATAAAAGTTGGTGCAAGCCACACTCCAGGGAATCTCCCTTAGGAAGGGTGTGGCAGTCCCACCCTAGTCCTCTTTTAACATAATCATTCTGTCTATTAGCTACATGCAGAGATTAGGACATATAGTATAGGAAAATTACAAAATATTGGGAATGATGGGCCAACCAAATGGCTACACACATTTTGGGGGAACACAATTCATCTCATCACACTTGGTGTCTCTCTTTTGGGCTCCACCTTGTGTGGAGTTCCATGAACTTCTAGGATAGACATTTTCTCATTTTCATGATATCAGGAAAGTTTTCTATCAACAAATCTACAATTCCTCTGTATTTTCTGTTATCCCTCCCTGTTCTAGTACTCTAGTCACTCATAGATTATTCCTCTTGATAGGGTCCCACATATTTCTTAGTGTTCCTTGATTTTTTAATACTCTTTTATCTGATTTTTCTTCCAGGTGTTATGTGCTTTATCTCCAATCTCACTGTATTTTAGCTTTCCATTGCCTCAATTCTGGTCCTTTGACTTTTTATTGAGTTGTCTAATTCTGTAATTTTATTATTAATTTTCCAAATTTCTAATTCTTGTTGCTGTATGCGTTCTTGTAGCCAATTCAGTTTGTCATTATATTGTGCTGCATTTTTCCCCATCTCCTTTCTGATCTCTTAAAGAGTTCTAAATATTAATCTTTCGTATCCTACCTCTGATAGTTCAAGGAAGTTCTCTTCATATGGAAAATTTGATTCTTTGCTTTGAGAGCTTTCTGAAGTCATTGTAGTCTGTCTCTTTAAGTGATTTCATATGGACTGTTGTCTCTGAGCCATCAGTAAGTTGTTGAATTTATTTATTTTAGATTTGCTTGCTGTGTCCTCACTTCTTGTTTTGTTTTCTTTTGAAATGTCCAAATAGTCTAGTCACATGTACTAGTTTGGTTACTGGTGCCTTTGAAGCTCTCACATTCTGTCACCAGGTGGCTAGATATGTGAGCCCAGGAGTCCTTTTAGTTTCCTTATAGGAATTCAACTCAGAAGTTGAGGTAGTAAGTCACTAACTGTGGTGTAGGCTTTCCCCAACTGTTGTTGATGGGGAGGAGAGATTGGTGTAGGCACCAATATCTGGCTGCAGGCAATTAGAGAGTTATGGGACTAATACCATCCCTGTGTGTCTGTGTGGCTAGGTTAGTGTTTCTCGATTTTTTAGTACTTTTTTTAATCTGATTTTTCCTCCAGTATGTTGATATTATGTGTTTTATCTTCAATCTCACTATATTTTAGCTTTCCATTGCCTCAGTTCTGGTCTTTTGACTTTATTCAGTTGTCTAATTCTGTAATTTCATTATTAATTTTCTGAATTTCTAATTCTTGTTGCTGTATGCTGCATACTATATGCACTGTTTCTTCCCTGAATTCCTGGCTTAGATGAGTCAGCAGCTTTTTTTCTCAATTTACAGTTTGTAAATTGTTGCCTCTCTGAGCCTAGGTGAATAACCCAAGGCAGACTTAAGGAGTCCTACGTCTGGATTAGCTAATGACATCAGACTCTGGAATTGGGCACAATAGAGAGTGGAGGGGAAAGCACTAGGCAAAGGCAAACAAGTTTATCCTGAGAGAAAGATCTAGATCTGTGTGTAATGGGTAGATGTCAGTCACTTAGTTTTTGACGGTCAAGTGACACTTTTAACTGCCTCTGGAAGCTTGAGTGCACTTTCCACTGCTCCTTGCCACTCCAGATACCACCACTCCCCTTACCATACTGGATGAGGCCTATTCTACGCAGGTCAGGTCTGGCATTCCTGGGTGCTTCTTCCTTCCTTATGCTTAGTCTGCTTTCTGAACTTTCCCTTTGACATTTAGGATTCCTAGGATGTCATATGTAAACAATTCATTTGTCCTTTTAGGTCTATGTTGTTAAAGGGATCACAGGAAATGTCTGACTACTCTGTTATTTTGGTCCCTCTCTCCATGTCTTTTGATTTCTTGACTGCTGCTTCCATGGGTGTTGATTGTGGATACAAGTAAAATTAAATCCTTGATAACATCAATCTTTTCTCCATTTATCATGATGTTGCCTATTGGTCTAGCAGTGAGGATTTTTGTTTTCTTCATGTTGAAGTGTAATCCATACTAAGGGCTGAGATCTTTGATCTTCATTAATAAGTACTTCAAGTCCTCTTCACTTTTAGCAAACAAAACAGTGTCATCGTCATAATGCATAAGTTGTTAATGAGTCCTGGCACCCATTTTTCTTCATATAATCCTGCTACTTCCCTAATCAACATTTTGTTTCTGAGTTCTGTGTGTCCATTGCAATAAATGATCTAACCCAGCAAAGAAGTAGATAGTGCCATGACAGGGACAGTTGGTGTCAGAATTGGTAAAAATGGCAGAGAGGAGGTATGTCTGTCCTCTACCTCTACCTTGGCCCGAGGTTGATTCTTATCCAGATAACTTATCCAGAACAGATGATCACCAAGAACAACCAAGACACAAGGGAAAAAGAGCTCAGGAGACAGAAGGACTCATGTGAATGGGAAGCTGTATCAGTGTGTGACCAGAAGAACCAGATGGTGCCTAGCCACCACCAAAGACAGTTGTGATGGGGCACACAATGTTGAGACCCTGTGGCAACATGAGAAAAAGAGGAGTGCAGCTCAAGAACTCTACTAAAAGACCACAGCTGATGGTCTGATGTCCCAGGGGATCCCCTCAGAGCACGGTCCCTGGACCTGCTGCTGCCCATGACCAGAAAACACTACTGAAGTCAACTCTTTGGACAATAGTGGACTGGACTCTGGGATGCAATGTGACCATATGATGTGTGTACTTTATGGTTCTGTGTATTTATAGGATGCTGTCCGACTGATCTCTTTCTAGATGGGAGAGAAGAAGTGGAGAGGAGGGACAGAAGTTTGTTAAGAGGATACGACAAGTGTAGAATGAAAAGGAGGAGTGTGCTGTCACTGTTCAAAAAAAAAAAAAGGATCTGCAGACAGGTGGGCATGCAAAATTAATTTGGACTGTATACTTTCACTTAATAATAATAAAAAACGTATGTTCTGCTACCATTTACTCTAACATGCCTCCCCAGTGATCTCAAAAAGCTTATAGTTAGAACTTTGTGGGGGAGGGAATACATTTATTTAAGATACCAAGTTGTTGGGGCATTTGTGTGCTTTGCCTATTTTAGTCAACATTTTCATGATTCTGTTTGCATTTGAATACACTTCTGACACAAAATAAATGAAGTAAATTTTCTTTTCCGTGCTGTTACTATCAGCATCCCATTTTACAGATGAAAAGACAAAGAGAGGTTAGAAAGCTTATGTAACCTAAAAAAAAATGGTTACATAACTTAGTTGATAACTGAAAATGGGTTTTAGATAAAAATTGCATATTCTGAGAACTTGATTCTAAAGCTAGAGTTCAGCCTGGAGATGCAGGTCTTTATCATCTGGAGGACAGAATGCTGTAATTTTCCTTATTAATTTCTTTGAAAATCATATCAGTTCAAAAGTTCTTTTCTCTGACACAAAATCTCTGGGAAACTGGTCAAGTCTCTTTCATTGAGGTTGTTGGTTCTGTAGGAAAAACAGAGCCTGAAATCAGTTATTCTCATCTGTAAAAAGATGATAGCCAGTTAAAAACATTTATAAATCCTTGAAAAAGAGCAAAATAATCTATCTTCTGATGTATTCTTCTGAATGGCATTTTATCTAAAAGCTAAAGAAGCAAATTGAAAATTTTGATCTTCAAGATATTTCCTAAGTCTTTGGTCCAAGAATTGGGGCCCTATTATATATTTATAAGGTTTTCTGTTGAAGACAGCAGAACTAACCAAATGAAAACTGATTACCATAGAGTTAATTCCAACTCATAGTGACCCTGTAAAACAGAGTAGAACTGCCTTCATAGACTTTCAAAGGAGCACCTATGGATTTGAACTGCCAACGATTTGGTTAGCAGCCATAGCACTTATCACTATGCTACCAGAGTTTCTAGAAAAGCCAAGCAACGACTTAAATGACTTTGAGATTTATAGAACCAATTTCCCTGCTTACAACATTTGCCTTGACCCTAACAGAGAGACCAATGGCTTTTGTTCACTGACTGAAAA
Organism: Heterohyrax brucei; assembly: GCA_028571685.1. Taxonomy (NCBI): domain Eukaryota; kingdom Metazoa; phylum Chordata; class Mammalia; order Hyracoidea; family Procaviidae; genus Heterohyrax; species Heterohyrax brucei. The sequence continues at coordinate 36,322,882 of CM053149.1, forward strand.
AAAAAATTCCCTGTATCTAGGTTCAGTTCTAGGTATCTCTTCTTTTTGGTATAGGAAATGCTTCAGGTCCTGCTCTGACTGTCTTCTTTAAATCTATGTTTGGAAACTCCATGTTTCTACCTTTTCACTTGGATTCCCTATTTTTGAGTATGCGCTTTTAGATACATATTTCTCTGATTTTATTTTTCACAGTGAAAACTTTTATTTTTCTGATTACTATATCTTTCTAAATAAAATTAAGCATTGAATTCCTCATACTTTCTGTATTGCTCAATTTTATTTAGAAAGATACACTAATCAGAAAAATGTTTTCACTGTAAAAAATAAAATTGAATAATATATAAAGTATGAGGAAGTAAGTTTAAAAACTAAAACTTCTTAAGATTAATTAACAGAATTTTGTTCATCTTTAAGTACATATCTTCATGCGTTTGCATACAATTTCAAATATATTGGTTTTCTATCATGACCACATTTTCATGCAGTCTTGCTTTTTAATTACCTCTCTCTTCCTTCCAACACACACTTTCTCTCAAAACTACACGTGTATTTTCCACAACTTCTGTATGCATTTGCAAGGTTAAGTCAAAAAGTATTGCTACTAGGGTTCAGGTTCATACAGGCATGGCTTTATTTCAAACAAAATATATTTTAACATGTCTCTGTGATGTGTGGGTGGCTGCAGAGAAATTCTCTCAGTAATACAGTTGTCTTAGTTTTATTAGAATGCCTTGAAAAAAAAAAGATAATTGTGTATCGTGGCAAAAAATGCTTTTGAGGTCAAGGCTAATATCAAACTTCTAACAATGCTCAAGTGAACATCTTTCCAAATCATTGAAGCTTTGCAGCAAGTTTTTGGTAATGCTACCCTACATAAAACAACAGTTTTTAGATGGATTAGGTATTTTAAAGAAGTTTGAGAAGACCTCAAAGATGATCCAAGAGAGGAAGACTGCTCAGAATGTTGTCACAACCAATTTGGGGATTCTAAGAGGATAATCTTGATATCTCCACATGTCTGTCTGTTGTACTGTGGTGGCTTGTATGTTGCTATGATGCTACAAGCTGTTCTACCAGTATTTCAAATACTAGCAGAGTCACCCATGGTGGACAGATTTCAGCTGAGTTTCCAAACTGAGACAAACTATGAAGCAGGAACTGGCAATCTACTTCTGGAAAAATTAGCCAGTGAACCTTATGAAAAGCAGTGAAATACTGTCTGATATACAGTGCCAGAAGAGGATTCCTTCTGGTTGAAAGGCTCTCAAAACATGACTGAGGAAGAGCTGCCTTTTCAACATAGAATCAACCTTATTAACATAAATGGAGTTAAGCTTTTAGGACCTTCATTTGCTGATATGATATGACTCAAAGTTAGAAGAAACGGCTGCAAACATTCATTAATAATCAGAACTCAGAATGCACAAAGTGGTAATCTAGAGAAATTGGAAATCATCAAGAAGCAAATAGTATGTATAAAGATCGTCATCCTAGGTATCTGTGAGTTAAAATGGATTGGTCTTGTTCATTTGGAATTGGGCATTCATGTGGCCTACTATGCCAGGAATGACAAACTGAAGAAGAATGGCATCATGTTCATCATCAAAAAGAATATTCAGCATCTATCTTAAACAACAACACTGTCAGTGATAGCATAACGCCCATACTTCTACAAAGAAGACCAGTTAATATGACTATCATTCAAATTTATGCATCAATCACTAATACCAAAGACAAGGAAATTGAAGACTTTTTATCAACTTCTACAGTCTGAAGTTGATCAAATATGCAGTCAAGATGCTTTGACAATCAGTGATTGGAATGCAAAAGCTGGAAACAAAGAAGGGTTGGTAGTGGTAAATATGACTTTGGTGATAGGTATGTTGCCAGAGATAGAATGACAGAATTTTGCAAGAGCAGTAACTTCCTTGCAAATATCTTTTTTCAACAACATAAATGGTGACTACACACACAGACCTCACCAGATAGAATACACAGGAATCAGACTGACTATACTATGAAAGGGATTGTGGAAAAGTTCAGTATCATCAGTAAGAAAAAGCCAGGGGCCAACTGTGAAATAGACCATCAATTGCTCATATGCAAGGTCAAACTGAAGCTGAAGAAAATTAGAATAAATCCATGCAAACCAAAGTATGATTGTGAGTATATCGCCCCTGAATTAAAGACCATCTCAAGAATAGATTTCACACATTAAACACTAATGACCTAAGACCAGACAAGTCATGAAATGACATCAAGGACATCACACATGAAGAAAGCAGGAGATAATTAAAAAGATGGGAAATAAAGAAAAGACCAAAAGTGATGTTTATAAGACACTCTAAAACTTGTTCTTGAACAGAGCATAGCTAAAATGAATGAAGACGTATTGAAGTAAGAGAACTGAACAGAAGATTTTAAAGGGAGGTTTCAGAAGAAAAAGTATTATGATGATATGTGCAAAGACCTGGAGCTAGAAAACCCAAAGAGAAAAACATGGTCAGTATTTCCAAAGCTGGAAGACCTGAAGAAAAAATTCAAGTCTTGAGTTGCAATACTGAAGGATTCCATGGGGAAAATAGTGAATGATGCAGGAAACATCAAAAGAACATGGAAAGAATACACAGAGTCACTGTAATACAAGAACCAGTTGAAATGCAACCATTTCAGGAAATAACATAGATTGAGAACTGATGGTAATGAAGGAAGATGTCAAAGCTTTATTGAAGGCATTAGTGAAAAAGCAAAGCTGCAGGAATTGATGGAATAGCAGCTGAGATGTTTCAACAGCTGTTTGTTAAAGGGAAGACTTCATGCAGCACTGGTAGACAGCTACCTGGCCACCTGACTTTTTCCCATTCTAAAAAAAAAGTGATCCAACAGAATGCTGAAGTTTTCTGACAATATCTTTAATGTCATATGCAAGTAAAATTTTTCTGAAGATCATTCAAAAACAGTTGCAGTAGTACATCAACAAGGAACTGCCAGAAATTCAAGGCACATTTAGAAGAAGCTGTGAAACAAGGGATATCATTGCTGTTATCAGATAGACGCTGAACGAAAGCGGAGAATACCAGAAAAATATTTATCTGTGTTTTATTGACTATGCAAAGACATTTGACTGTAGATCATAACAAATTACAGATAATGTTACAAAGAATGGGAATTCTAGAATTCTTAATTGTGGTCATAGGAACCTGTACATAGACCAAGAGGCAGTCACTGGAACAGAACAAGGGGACACTGTATAGTTTAAAGACAGAATAAGTGTTCATTAAGATAGAACTTTTCACAATATTTATTTCTATCTCCATGCTGAGCAAACACTCAGAGACCCAGCCAACTCAAAATCAGAATTGGAAAAAGACTCATTAACGATCTGTGTTATGCAGGTGACACTGTCTTGCTTGCAGAGAATTAAGAAGACTCGGAGCACTAACTGATGAAGATCAGAGACTACAGCCTTCAGTGTGGATTACACCACAACAAGAAGAAAACAAAAATCCTTACAACTGGACCAATAAGCAACACCATGATAAATGCAGAAAAGATTGAGGTTGCCATTTCATTTCACTTATATCCACAGTCAACAACCCTGGAGGCAGCAGTCAAGAAATCAAACACATTATACTGGACAAATCAGCTGTAAAAGACTTCTTCAAAGTGTTACAAAGCAAAAGTGTCACCCTGAAGACTAAGGTGCACCTGACCTAAGTCATAGTGTTGTAAATTACCTCAATGTATGCAAATGTTGAGCAATGAGTAAAGAAGACTGAAGAGGAATTGATGTATTTGAATTGTCGTGTCGGTGAAGAATATTGATCAGGGACTGCCAGAAGAACCAACAAATCTGCCTCAGAAGAAATACAGCCAGAATGTTCCTTAGAAGCAATGATGACAAGACGTCATTTCACATACTTTGGACATGTTATCAGGTTGGACCAGTCCCTGGAGAAGGACATCAGGCTTGGTAGAGGGTCAGCTAAAAAGAGGAAGACCTTCAGTGAGATGAATTATCACAGTGGGTGCGACACTGGACTCAGGAGTGACAGCGATTGTGAAGATGGCACAAGACCAGTCAGTGTTTCATTCTGTTACACAAAGGGTCACCAGGAGTTGGAACTGACTCGATGGTGCCTGATAGATTTTCTCAGAGAACATGGGACAACGTCAAGAGGGCTTATTATGAGTAAGTTTTGAAAAACTGAATCTGCATTAATGAGAAAAGACCATGACAATGAACCTGCTCATTCTTCAATGGCAGCAATGGCTGTCCTACAAGAATTTCATTGGAAAAAGCTCCCATGCACCCTACAGCCCTAGTCCTTTCCCTTCAGACTTCTTTATGTTCCCCAAACTCAAAGAGCATTTAAAATGAAGACAACTTGAGTCCCTCAGAATGCCAAAGCTGTGCCAAAGATGCAGTTTTGACATGCTGTAAGTCAAAGAATGCAGGATTCTTCCAGGAAGGCCTACAGACATAGACATGCTCCTTCAGAAGTGTATAGACCTAAGCCAAGTGCCGTCAAGTCAGATCCGACTCATGGCAACCTAGGTGAAGGATAAGTCAGGAAACAACAGCTTCACATTTTGGTATTTTTGTTGAATAAAGATTCTGTGGTTTTGTAGCAATACCTTTTTACTTATTCTCCCATATAAACATATTGAGACATATATCAATGTGTTGGAGGTTCTTTGTCCTTTTTAATGTAGTTTTGTTAGCAACTTGTTTTTCATACTTTCCTATCCATTGTTTGTCTATTAATATAGTTTATATTGTTTATATATGAACTTATATATAAACAATATATTTATATTATATCTTGCTGCAATTTAAAAATTCTTTCATGTAATCAACTGTTTCATTATTATTTTTTTTTATTTTTATTTAACATAACTGAGTGAAAATGTACATTCACATGTAAATTTACATATCCCCCTATATGCAGCTTCCACTGCTCTCCCTGTCCGGTGACTGCACACTATTCCTCTCTGCTCCATACATGTCTCATCCTCCCAACAGTCTCCTTTCACCTCCTCTCCATCCACTCCCCTTCCTCCAGCCATATGGTTACTCTGCATTGCCAAGTCCAATCTATTCCTGTCCAAAGAGTGGACCTTTGTTATAATTTATGGAAACGGGCAGCATCAGGGCCGGGGGCCATGCTCTCAGAGGAACCCCAAAACCGCTGGACCATCAATTGAGGTCTTTTAGTGGAGATCTCATGATGCACCTCTTTTTATTCTTGTGTTGCCAGTGAGGCTCCTCTCTGTGAGCTCCGTCATGGTTATCACTGGTGGTGGCCGGGCACCATCTGGTTCTTCCGGTCCCAGGTCGATGTAGGCACCCACTCTTGTGGGTCTCTCTGTCTTCTCGGTTGTCTTTACCACATGCCATTTTGGCCCTCGGTGAGCATCCGTTCCTGCTGAGTTTGGACCATTCGCTGTGTCCTCGGATGGCAGCTTGGCAGCTTTTAAGACCTCAGACGCCACTCACCAATGTGGGGTGCAGAGAGCTCTCTTAGCAAAAAGCTAGTTGTGCCAATTGGCCTGGAATTCGCCTAAGAGCATGGTCCCCTGTCCTCCGCCCCAGCTACTCTATCCTTGCAGTATTGAGTTAAGATGGAAGGAGTACTCAAGTTATGCTGAAGTCCACTTAATGTTGTTCTTGTTCCTAATGTGTGCTGTCACCGCTTTCTCCAAACTAGATTTCTAGTAACTACCTAAACTAAACCCTCCCCCCGTCGCTCTCCATCCCTGGCTCCCTCCCTTGCAGCTGTCAAAGAGTCTTTTCTTCTATACACAAGTCTGTTTTTGAGATCTTATCGTAGAGGTCTCATACAGTATTTGTCTTTTTGTCACTGACTACTCTCACTCAACATAAAGTCTTCCAGTTGAAACCAGGTTAGGAGATGTTTCCTGGAAGCATCGTTATTCTTTATCATTGCATAGTGCTCCATTGAGAATATGTACCACAGTTTACCTATCCATTCTTCTATTGTTGGGCATCTGGGTTGACTCCACCTTTTTGCTATTGTGGACTATGCTGCGATAAACATTCTGGTGCATGTGTCCATTGGTGTGAAAGGCCTTGAATCTGTAGGATATATTCCAAGTAGTGGAATTACTGGGTCAAATGGTATATCAATATCCATTTTTTTAAGGAAGCGCCAGATTGCCTTCCAAAGAGGCTGGACCATTTTGCAACCCCACCAACAGTGTAGGAGGGTTCCACTTTCTCCACAGCCTCGCCAGAATTTGTTGTTTTGTGTTTTCTGGATCATGGCCAATCTTGTTGGGGTGAGATGGTATCTCATTGTTGTCTTGATTTGAATTTCTTTAATAACTAAAGATCGAGAAAATGTCCGCATGTGTTTTTTGGCTGCCTGGATCTCCTCTTTAGTGAAATGTCTGTCCATCTCCTTTGTCCATCGCTTAATTGGATGGTTTATCCTCTTCTTATTGATATTTTGTAGTATCTTATAGATTATGGAGATCAGGCGTCGATCTGACATAGAGTTGCCAAATATTTTTTCCCACTCTGTGGATATTCTTTTAATTATATTAATAAAGTCTTTGGATGAGCAAAAGGGTTTGATTCTTAATAGTTCCCATTTATCTACTTTCTCTTCTGTTGATTGAGGTTTCTTTGACAGATTTTGGAGTCTGTCCTCATTGTGCATTAAAACTTCCGTTGTTGTTCCTACCTTGTCTTGGATGAGCTTTATTGTTTTAGGTTTGATATTTAGGTCTTTTATCCAGTTGGAGTTGGTTTTTGTATAAGGTGTAAGGTATGGATCTTGATTCAGTTTATTGCAGATGGATAACCAATTTTGCCAGCACCATTTGTTGAAGATGCTGTTTTTACCCCAGTTTAATGTCTTAGGGCCTTTGTTGAATATCAACTGTTCATAGGCAGATGGTGTCATCTCTGGGGTCTCAATTCTGTTCCATTGATCGATCTGTCTGTTCCTGTACCAGTACCAGGCTGTTTTGACCACTGTGGCAGTGTAGTATGTTCTAAGGTCGGGTAATGAAAGGCCTCCCAGTGTGTTCTTCTTCTTTAGTAGTACCTTACTTATCCGGGGCTTCTTCCCTTTCCAAACAAAATTGGTGATTTGTTTCTCCATCTCATTAAAAAGTGATGCTGGAACTTGTATTGGGATTGCATTATATAAATAAATTGCTTTGGGTACAATAGACATTTTCACAATGTTAAGTCTTCCTATCCATGAACAGGGTAGGTTTTTCCATTTATCTAAGTCTCTCTTAGTTTCTTGTAGTAAGGGCTTGTAGTTCTCTTTGTAAAGGTCTGTTGTTTCTCTGGTTAGATTAATTCCTAGGTACTTTTTCTTCTTAGGGGCTACCACAAATGGTATAGATTTGATAATTTCCTCCTTAACAGTCTCGTTGTTGGTATAAAGGAATCCTACTGATTTACTTATTTTTATCTTGTATCCTGAGACTTTGCTGAACTCTTCTATCAGTTTGAGTAACTTACTTATAGATTCCTTGGGGTTCTCTGCATATACAATCATATCATCTGCGAACAGGGAGATTTTAACTTCCTCTTTGCCGATGCAGATGCCCTTTATTTGTTCGTCTTGTCTAATTGCTCTGGCTAGAACTTCTAGCACAACGTTGAATAGGAGAGGTGACAGTGGGCATCCTTGTCTAGTTCCTGATCTCAGGGGAAAGTCTTTCAGTCTCTCTCCATTCAGGATGATGTGGACAATTGGCTTTGTATAAATGGCCCTTACTGTGTTGAGGAATTTGCCGTCTATGCCCATTTTGCTAAGAGTTTTTAGCATGAATGGGTGTTGGACTTTATCAAATGCCTTTTCGGCATCAATGGACAAAATCAGGTGATCTTTGTATTTTGTGTTATTTATGTGGTTAATCACATTAATTGTTTTCCTGATGTTGAACCAGCCTTGCATCCCTGGTATGAATCCCACTTGGTCATGATGGATTATTTTCTTGATATGTTGTTGTATTCTGTTGGCAAGAATTTTGTTGAAGATTTTTGCATCTAAGTTCATGAGTGATATCGGTCTGTAGTTCTCTGTCTTTGTTGGATCTTTCCCGGGCTTAGGTATCAGGGTTATGCTGGCTTCATAGAATGAGATTGGGAGTACTTCATCCCTTTCTATACTGTGAAATAGTTTCAACAGTATTGGGGATAACTCTTCTCTAAATGCTTGGTAGAATTCTGCGGTGAAGCCATCTGGGCCCGGACTTTTTTGGGTTGGCAGTGTTTTGATGACATTTTCAATCTCTTCCTTTGTGATGGGTTTCTTAAGTTGTTCTGCTTCACGTTGTGATAATTTGGGTAGGTGGTATGAGTCAAGGAATTTGTCCATTTCCCCTAGGTTTTCAAATTTGTTAGAGTACAGTCTTTCATAGTATTCTGTTATGATGTTTTTGATTTCTGTTGCATCTGCGGTGACAACTCCCTTCTCATTTCTAATTTGGGTTATTTTTTCCTTTCCTGCTTTTCTTTAGTAAGTTTAGCCAGTGGTTTATCAATTTTGTTGATCTTTTCAAAAAACCAACTTTTGGTCTTTTCAATTTTTTCAATTGTTTTTCTATTCTCTAATTCATTTAGCTCTGCTCTAATCTTTATGATCTCCTTTCTTCTAGTGCCCGAGGGGTTCCTCTGTTGTTCTCTTTCTACTTGTTCAAGCTGTAGAGTTAGTTCCTTGATTTGGTTTCTTTCTTCCTTCCCGATGTGTGCATTTATGGAGATAAACAGACCTCTGAGCACTGCTTTGGCTGTATCCCATAGGTTCTGGTAGGAAGTGTTTTCGTTCTCATTGGAATCCATGAATTTCTTTAATTGATCCCTGATTTCCTCTATAACCCATGTTTTTTTGAGCAAGATGTTGTTCAGTTTCTAAGAGTTCCACTTTCTATCTCTGTTTTTTCTGCTATTGATTTCAACTTTGATGGCTTTATGATCTGAGAAGATGCTTTGCAATAATTCAATGGTATGGATTTTGTTGAGCATTGCATTATGGCCTATCACATGGTCAATTCCGGAGAATGTTCCATGTGCACTGGAGAAGAAGGTGTAGTTGTCTGCTGATGGGTGGAAAGTTCTGTATATATCAATGAGGTTTAGTTGGTTAATTGTGTCAGTGAGGTCTTCTGTATCTTTACTGAGGTTTTTTCTAGATGATCTGCCTAGTAATGAGAGTGGAGGGTTAAAGTCTCCCACTATTATTGTGGAGTCATCTAACTCTCTTTTGAGCATAGTCAGTGTTTCTTCAACATATTTAGGTGCTCTGACATTAGGTGCATACATGTTTAATATAGTTAAGTCTTGCTTGTGTACTGAACCTTTCAGCAATAAATACTGTCCATCTTTGTCCACGATGGTGGATTTGACATTAAAGTTGATTTTGTATGAGATTAGAATTGCCACCCCTGCTCTTCTTTGTTCATTGTTAGCTTGATATATATTCTTCCATCCTTTAATTTTCAGTCTGTTCCTGTCTTTAGGTCTCAAGTGAGCTTCTTGTAGACAACATATGGATGGGTCGTGTCTGTAGATCCAAGATGACACTCGGTGTCTCTTTACTGGAGCAGTCAGTCCATTCACATTCAATGTAATTATTGATAGGTATGTGTTCACTGCTGCCATTGTGATATGTTTATTTTTATGTTGATGTTTTCTCTGTTGTTCTTATTAGTCTGTTCTGAGACACTCTTTTTTATGAGTTGATTTTTCACCTTTTTCAGAGCTGGTTTTATAGTTGTTGAGACTCGTGTGTTAGATTTCTTGAAATGGTATGATACATCTTTGTTGTGCTTTACAGCTGCCTATGAACCCCCTTAATAAACTCTTTATAAACCCAATTTTAATTACTACCAGTCTGGTCATCTTCCTCTCCATCTGGAAGGACTGTAACGACTGTAGTACATCCCTCTTTTATTATGATGACACCATAGTTTTCATGATGATCACTGGATTGCTTCTTTCCAAATCAAAGCTGTGATTTACTTTGGAGCCTTCCCTAAATGAGTATTGAGTAGTGTGTCATTCTAAAATATAAAGTTAGTGGTTTCCTTCTTCTAAGCCAAAGCCAAGAACTTCTTTCAGTATTTCTTGTAGTTTGGGTTTGGTTTTTACAAAGTCTCTGAGTTTCTGTTTATCTGGAAATGTCTTAATTTCATTTTCGTGTTTGAAAGACAGTTTTGCTGGATATATAATTCTTGGTTGGAAGTTTTTCTCCTTCAAGACTTTGAATGTGTTGTGCCACTGTCTCCGTGCCAGCATGGTTTCTGCTGAGAAATCTGACGAGAACCTACAGGGTTTCCCTCTGAATGTTAGCTTTGCCTTGAGTCTTGCTGCCTTTAAGAGTTGCTGCTTATGTTTCATTTTGTTAAGCTTGATTATAATATGTCTTGGAGTCTTTTTTTTGAGATCTATCTTGGGTGGCGTACGATATGCATCTGAGATGTCTATATTCTCTTCCTTCATGATTTCTGGGAAGTTTTCTTTCAGCAGCTCAGCAACAATACTCTCTGTGTTCTCAGATGTCTCACCCTGTTCAGGGACTCCAATTAATCGAAGGTTGTTCCTCTTAATAGAGTCCCACATGCTTCTTAATGTTTCTTCATTTTTCTTGTTTCTTTTCTCTGATTTCTGCTCATAGACACTGGCATCAGTAGCTCTGTCTTCCAAGTCAGAAATTCTTTTTTTCCATTTGTTCCATTCTGTTTTCTTGGCTTTGCATGGAAGTTTCTATGTCTTTGATTTTCTTCTTGATCTGTTGGATTTCAGAGTACTGGTGTTCCATCAGATTGAACAACTTGCTTAATTTTTCATTTTGTTCTGCTGCATTTTGTATAAGGTCTAGAAGGGCCCTGTATATAATCAATTTGTATTCACTTCCTGATGCTTTCATAAAAGTTTCTTCATCTGGAAAACTCCTTGGTTTCTTTGTTTGGGAGCCTTCTGAAGCCATGAGTGATTGCTTGTATGCCACAATTGTCTGTTGCTTTTTGGGTCCCATGTGAGTATATAGAGGCTGGAAGAGGTACTGTGAGGATGGATTGCAAATGTTTCTCTAGGCTGTCTTCAAATGTAAAGCAAAAGGTATCTGACCAGTTCACAAGTCAGTTAAGTTTTCAGGTGTAGAGGTCCCTCTTCCCATCTGACAAAGTAAGCGCCACTGTATCCAACCCCAGATGATAACAAACTAGTTCAGAATACAGCACTGCTAGGGCCCTGGTGGCCTCTGCTGACGGGGCCTAGCCTTATCCAATACTGCGTCTAGTATTGGTTTTGTGATAGAAAAGTGCTCTCTTGTGGGCAGGCTCTGGCTCCCAAGCTAAGAATTAGGTCCAGCTGCAGCCACCGTACCCAGGATGGCGTCCTCCACACAGGCAGCAGACAGAGGGGCTAAAGGTGCCGAGAGGCAGCGATTCCTCTGCTTCTGTTGCAGGGCTCCCAACGTAGGCAGCACTATGCAAAATCACTACTTTTCTGACGGAGAAGTGCTGTCCCGTTTGCAGGCGCTGGCTCCCAGGCTAAGAACGACGTCCCGCTAAAATCTCGGTACCAACATGGCGTCCCGCACCCTGACCACGGAGTTCCGCACAAACCCCACTGAGGCAGCTACAAAACGAAAGGCTCAAAGTGTCCAGATTAACAGAGTCCCGAGCCTGGCTGTCAGAATATGGGAATTTCGCCTGCCTATCCCCCCAGCAGCGTGTCTGAGTCCAGCCGCCGGGCAAGGCCCAGCTCCGCCCGCCAGCCGAGACAGAGGAAAAAAAAGTCAAAATGGTGCGTTTACCTTCCGTCCGTGAGAGCCGGGGCTAGCCAGGAGCGGGAGTCAGCGAAAGAGAGGAGATTTTTCGCTGAGTGGTATAAAGTCCCAATTAACAGCTCCGTGCCGTGTCCTGAGGCTGATTAGGTGATCAGAAGGCTCTGTTTGATTGTCAATTCAGATCTTGGTTTCCAGAGGGATAGAAAGAGACGTGGGCTTAGTCGGCCATCTTGACTCCGCCCCCTGTTTAATTATTATTTTATAATTTGGAAAGAGACCAGGGTAGCTGATGCAATAAAAATCTCTTACAGACTATTTAGGGTATCACTGTGGCATTAGTTATGTTAAGCTTTCAGTTACTCATTCTTGAAAAGACAAAACATGTTGCAAGGTATTAGGATCACAATCTCCTGTTATCACCTTCTTCTAACAAACAAATGCTAAACCAAACTGATCATGTTTGAGTTGATACTTCAGGGTGATATTAAGTCTTCCCATCAAAGAATACGATATGTCTTTGAGTTTGATCAGATTTTTTGTTTTTCATTAAGATTTGATACTTCTCTCGTACCCTATCCTTTCATGTTAAATATATTTCCAAAACCTTTATAATTTGTATCATTATGTAGGATGGAGTATTTTCTCATTTCTTCTTCTAAGTTACTGTTAATGTATAGAAAACCTATTAATTTTTTTGTATGTTTATCTTGTATTATGTAATACTTATATCAGTAATCTTCTATTACTAATATTAGTAGTTCTCTTATTAACTTTTCTTTTTCTATATATAATCAGTGAAAGTAAATTTTCTTTTTTATAACATTTATTACATTTTTGAATTTACTAATACTTCCCAAACTATGTTGATTTTAATGAAAATGACTTTAGTGTTGTATTGCTAAGAGTGAGATTGGTGTTAATTTTTTGTAAATTTTTATTATTTAAAAAAATTTTGAATTTAAGGAGCATCCTTATATACCTAGCTCTAACTTAAGTTTTTGTTAGAAAACAGCTGCTGAATTTCATCAACTTTATTGAAATGATCATACCACTGTTCTCTTTTAAATTGTTTATGTAATCAATTTCCTTCATAAATGCCAGTTAGAGGACCACCTTTGCATTTCTGGCATACACTGCATTTCATCATTAATAATACTCCTTTGATATACTGATAGGTAATAGTTTACAGGGTATTTTTATGTATTTCTTGAGACAAATTAGTCTTTAATATGCTTATTTTTTTTACCTCTATCATTTTATAAAGTTTTAGCACTCAGGTTATAGTCACCTCATAAAATAAACTGGAAGAGCTTTCCCTGTGTAGGTAGTCTGGAATTGTTTTAATAATATTTCAATTATCTGATTGTTAAATTTGTAAGACAGATATCTGCTTCAAAATGACCTGGCAGATAACTTGGAGACTATCACAGGCCACACAACAACCTGAACCACTGAGACTGCCTTCCTACCCTACTAATCTTCCAAAGGCCAACCCCAAGGCCCAGGTAGGGGCCTGGAAATTTTACCTAAATCGGGAAGAGAGAGACTTTCTTACCTCTTGACATTCTGACCATCATAGTCTCTGTCTTTCATCAATGCAGTAAAATTCTCATCTATTAGCTCTTTAAATATCACATCCTCCTGGAAGTTCTGTTCTCCTCTTCTAGGACTCTAATCTCACACATATTGTATCACTCTCTTTTCCATGACTTAAACTTTTTCGTCATGTTTTGCATCTCTTTTCTTTTGCTAACTTCTTTCTGGCAATTTTTTGGAATTCATCAATTTTAAAAAAAATTTTTTTATTTAATATAACTGAGTGAAAATGTACATTCCCGTATAAATTTACAGACCCACCTATATGCAGCTTCCACTGCTCTCCCTGCCCGGTGACAGCACACTATTCCTCTCTGCTCCATGCATGTCTCGTTCTCCCAACAGTCTCTATTTTCCCTCCTCTCCACTCACTCTCCTTCCTCCAGCCGGAGGTCAGCAGGGTGACCTCCTATAGATGTACAGAACCATAAAGTGCATCCAATATATGATCACTGCATCACCAAGTCCAATCCATTCCTGTCCGAAGCGTGGACCTTCGTTATGATTTATGGTCAAGGGCAGCATCAGGGCGAGGGGCCATGCTCCCAGGGGAACCCCAAAACCACTGGACCATCAATTGAGGTCTTTTAGTGGGGATCTCAGGGTGCACTCCTTTTTATTCTTGTGTTACCAGTGAGACTCAACTTCAGTGAGCTCCATCGCGGCTATTACTGGTGGTGGCCGGGCACCATCTAGTTCTTCCGGTCCCAAGTCGGTGTAGGCACCCACTGATGTGGGTCTCTTTGTCTTCTAGGTTGTCTTTCCCCCATGTCATTTTGGTCCTCAGTGAGCATCCGTTCCTGCTGAGTTGGGACCATTTGCTGTGCCCTCGGATGGCAGCTTGGCAGCTTTTAAGACCCCAGATGCCACTCACCAATGTGGGGTGCAGAGAGCCAGCGCTCTTAGCAAAACGCTAGTTGTGCCAATTGGCTTCGCTTTCACGTAAGAGCATGGGCCCCCGCCCCCTGCCCCAGCTACTCTATCCTTGCAATATTGGGTTAAGAGGAATTCATCAATTTTTAATTCAATTGTATCTAATTGGCCTCTTAACTCATGTATCATATTTTAACCTCAATCATTGTGTCTCTGTTTTTGTAAATTCTATTTGGTTCTTCTTAAAATCTGCTATCTTATTTCTTCTTGGTCTTTGATAGTTGTATGTTGAATGTCTTATTTATTTAAATATTTACATGCTTATTTTTTGTTTTGTGCCTGATAATTAGAAAATTCCAAGTCTTTGCAGTCTGAATTTGTTGTTTGTAAGTTATGTGAGGAAGCTATCACTTGTGGTACCTTGTTTTATTGTTTTTGTGAGTATGCATTTATTGAATTTTGTGTGGAGGAGTTTGAGGCTTGATTTAAGGTGTGTTTCTGTAAAGGGAGCATTATCTACCAGAGAGCGCTTTAAATTCTTAGTTAGGAATTTTTTTTTAATCACACATTGCCTCAAATTTTGGCTCCGTACCTATGGAAGGGTAATATTATGGTTATAAATTCTCAAGAGAGAGATTATTTTCTCTCATTTAAAGTTAAGGGAAGTTTTCTCTTTCTCTTTGTAGGACAGGCTTTTTGTTTTTTGCTTTCTCTCTACTTTGTCCTTTCACTGGATGCTATCCTTCGGGACATCTGGATTTAGGCAGGGATCTCTGATCTGACTTTCTACCTTGTACTGAACTTACGCTTTGTCTCTGTTCCCAGGATGAGCTCTTGAAAACTGAGACTCTAATTTATCTAAAATAAGCAGATATCCCAGGGCAGCCTGCGGTTGGTTGCTGCTTACCTGTGTGGGTTACTGTTTTTTTGTTATTATTGGCTTTAAGAGTTTTTCTCCTGTTTTTGCCACTTTGGCTGTGGATTAAGCCAACATAAATTTTTTATCCAACATTTTCAGGTATGAGAAGTTTTCAGAATATTTTAGTTCACTGTATTGCCTAAAGCAGGTGTATCCAATCATATTTACATCTATAGTTGCTATTCATATTTTATATCTGTATGGGGTTGAGTCACTCATTTTTTATGGGTAGACATGGCTCAGATTACAAAGCCTTTTAAGAGGAGCAGGTGACTTTCTGCACAGTCATGCCCTTCTTCTTTTCTCTTCCCACCACTGAGATCTACTAATTTAAACAAATATGAACAGAACATAGTCACATTCTTCACCAGTGACATAGGTGCTTGTAAGTATACTATTCATTTAATGCCAGGGATGCTAGCTAGGTCAGTTTCAACTCTTGAAATCCCAACTTGTACAGAGTAAAAGTGCTCTGCAGGGCTTTCAAGGACTGTCTTCTAAGACACTTCTGGTTCAGTTCCAATCAGCAACTTTTTGGCAAGTAATCAAGTGTTTAACTGCTTGTGCTACCCAGGGACTCTAAAAAGCAGCATTTCTTTATTTTATATTTTATTTTTTATTGTGATTAAGTGAAAATATACAATCCAAATTAAATTTGCATGCCTGCCTATGTACAGCTCCTTCTGCTCTTCTGCCCAGTGACAGCACACTCCTCCTTAGCATTCTATACTTGTCGTAGCCTCTTAATAATCTCCTGTCCCATGCTCTCCACTCTCTCCTCTCCCATCCAGAAAGAGAACAGTATCCCATAAATGCTTTGAGCTGTAAAGTAAACACACCATCTGGTCACATTGTGTCCCTGAGTCCAGTCCATTTTTGTCTGAAGAGTTGACCTCAGTAGTGTTTTTTGGACAAGGACAACAGCAGGTCTAGGGACGATGCTCCTGGGGAATCCCCCAAGCCATCAGACCATCACCTGTGGTCTTTTAGTAGAGTTCTTGAGCTTCACCTATCTTTTTCTCATATTGCCACAGAGATTTAACATTGCGTGCCTCATTACAGCTGTCTTTCGTTGTGGCCAGGCACCATCTGATTCTATTGGTCATGTGTTGATACAGTCTCCCATTTATTTACACAGGTCCTTCTGTCTCCTGAGCTCTTTTCTCCTTGTGTCTTGGTTGTTCTCAGTAAGCATCAGTTCCAGATGAGATCAGACCATTTAGTGTACCTCAGATGGCAGCTTGCTAGCTTTTAAGACCCCAGACACTACTCACAATATGGGGTGCAGAAGACTCTCTTAGCAATAACCTAGTTATGCCAATTGGCCCCAATGTCCTTTGAGAGCAGGGTCCCCAGACCCTGGCACTGCTACGCTTCCTTGCAATACTGAGTTAAGATTAGAAGAGTTTTCAGTTTATGGCGAAGTCCAGTTAGGTTGATCTACTGTCTACTGTTTGCTGTCACTGCTTTCACCTAACCATATTTCTATCAACTAATCTATGACCAATCCTCTCCTTCCTCCCCACACTTATAGTCATCAAAGAGTCTTTTTTTCTGTGTATAAGTCTATTTTTAAGTCCTTATACTGGGGGTCTCGTATAATATTTGTCCTTGTGCCACTGACTGATTTCACAGAGTATAACGTCTTCCAGTTGAAACCAGTTTGTGAGATGCTTCCTAAAATCATCATTTTTTTTTTTTTTATCATAGCATAGTGTTCCATTGGGTATAGATATCATAGTTTGTTTATCCATTCATCTGTTGATGGGCATCTGGGTTGATTCCATCTTTTTGCTTTTGTGGACTGTGCTAACAATAAACATTCACGTGCATGTATCTGTCCATGTGACAGCCTTTGTTTCTATAGGATATATTCTGAGCTGTGGGATTACTGGATTAAATGGTATATCTATTTCCAGTTTTTTTAGGAAGTGCCAAGTTGCTTTCCAAAGAGGTTGTACCATTTTACAACCCCACTGGCAGTATAGGAGAGTTTCCATCTCTCCACAGACTCTCCAGCATTTGTTGTTTTGTGCTTTGGGATACTGGCCAACCTTGTTGGAGTGAGATGGTACCTCACTGTAGTTTTGTTTCGGATCTAATAGCTAATGATCATGGTGAGCATTTCCTCATGTATCTTTTTTGCTGCTTGAATGTCCTCTTTGGTGACGTGTCTGCCCATCTCCTTTGCCCATCACTTAATTGGTTTATTTACCTATTTCTTGTTGATATTTTGCAGTGCTTTGTAGATTATGGAGAATCAGATGTCAGTCTGACATGTAGTTGCCAAAGACTTTTTCTCATTTTGTTGGTGTCTTTTAACTCTTTTGATAAAGTCTTTAGACGAAGAAAGTATATGATTCTTAGTAGTTCCCATTTATCTATTTTCTCTTCTGTTGTTGGTTCTTTGACAGATTTTTGAAGTCTGTCTAAGCTGTGTATAAAACTTCCATTGCTGAACCTATTTTTTCTTGCATGATCCTTTTCATTTTCTGTTTAATATTTAGGTCTTTGATCCATTTTGAGTGAGTTTTATTCTAACATGTGAGATATGGATCTTGTTTCAATTTTTGCAAATGGGTATCCAATTTTGCCAGCACTGCTTTGTTAAAGAGACTGTTTCAATCCCAGTATACAATCTTATGGTCTGTGTTGAATATTAGCTGTTCACAAGAGGATGGTGGCATCTCTGGGATCTCCATTCTATTCCATTGGTCTATATATCTCTTTTTGTACCAGTACCAGGTTGTTTTGCCTACTGTAGCAGTGTAGTAGGTTCTAATATTGGGTAGTGTGAGGCCTCCCACTATGTTCTTCTTCTTCGGTAGTACTTTATATATCCAGAGTTTTTTCTCTCCCCGAGAAATGTTGCTGATTTGTTTCTCCATCTCATTAAAAAAAGGACACTGGAATTTGTAATGGGATTGCATTGAATATATAGATCACTTTGGGTAAAATAGACATCTTTCACAATGTTAGATCTTCCTATGAATGAGAAGGTAGGTTTCTCCATTTATGTAAGTCTCTTTTAGTTTCTTGCAGTAAGGTCTTGTAGTTTTCTCTGTATAGGTCTCTTCTCTAGTTACATATTTTCTGAGGCAGTTTCTCTTCTTGGGCCAAAGCCAGCCAAGTGCCGTCGAGTCTAGGGAGCTATAGTAAATGGCATTGATTTGGTGATTTCTTCTTTAATGATCTTCTTGTTGGTATAAGTCTTACTGATTTACTTATGTTCCTCTAATATCCTGATACTTTGCTGAACTCTTCTATTAGTTCCAGCAGCTTACTTGTGGATTCTTAGGATTCTCTGAATATACAATCTTAACATCTGAAAATATCAAGATTTTTACTTCTTCTTTAATGATGCAGATGCCTTTTATTTCCTGGTCTTTTCTAATTGTTCTCACTAGAACCTCTAGTAAAATGTTGAATAGAAGTGGTAAGAGTGGGCATTCTTGTCTAGTTCCTCCCATTCTTGGGAAATTCTTTCAGTCTCTCTCCATTCAGGATGATGTACGCAGTTAGCTTAGCACAGATGCCCCTTATTGCATTGAGCAGTTTACCTTCTATTTCTATTTTGCTGAGAGTTTTTAGCATGAATTGATGTCAGATTTTGTCAAGTGCCTTTTCTGCATCAATTGATAGGATTAGGTGATTGTTATCTTTTGTGTTATTTATGTGGTCGATCACATTAATTCTTTTTCTGCTGTTGAATCAACCTTGCATCCCTGGTATGAATCCAACTTGGTCATAATGAATTATTTTTTTGATATGTTGTTGAATTTTATCAGCAAGGATTTTATTGAAGATTTTTCCATCTAGGTTCATGAGTAGTATTGGTGTATAATTTTATTTTTGTATGTGTGCCATCTTTCCCTAGCTTTTATATCAGGGTTATGCTGGCTTTATAGAATGAACTTGGGCATATTCTATCCCCTTCTATGCTTTGAAATAGTCTCAGCAGTATTGGAGTTAACCCCTCTGTAGAACTTTGGTAAAATTCTCTGGTGAAGCCATCTGGGCCAGGACTTTTTTTGGTTGGTAGTTTTTTGGATGACATTTTCAATGTCTTCCTTGATGGGTTTGGCTTCTCTTTGTGATAATTTTGGTGGGTGATATGAGTCTAGAAATGTGTCCATTTCCTCTAGGTTTTCAAATCTATTAGTATTCTGTTATGATACTTTTGATTTCAGTAGGTTCTGTTGTGACATATTCCATCTCATTCTTTATATGGGCCTTTGTTTCCTCTCCTGTTTTTCTTTTGTAAATTTAGCCAATAGTTTATCAATTTTATTGATCTTTCTTAAAAAAACAGTTTTTCGTTTTGTTAATTTTTTCAATTGTTCCTCTGTTCTCTAGTTCATTTTTACTCTAATCTTTATGATCTTTCTTTTCTGGTGCCTGAGGGGTTCCTCTGTTGTTCTCTTTCTATTTGTTCAAGCTGTAAGGTAAATTCTTTAGTTTGGTTCCTTTCTTCATTCTGGGTGTATGCATTTATAGTGATAATTTGTCCTCTGAGCACTGCTTTGCTGTATCCCATGGGTTCTGGATGTGTTTTCATTCTCATTTGATTCCATAAATTTCTTTCTTTCATCATTGATTTCTTCTATGACTCATGGATTTTTGAACAAGGTGTTGTTCAGTTTCCATGACTTCAAATTTCTACCTATGTTTTTTCTGCTATCGATTTCAACTTTTATGGCTTTATGGTCTGAGAAGATGCTTTGCAAGAATTCAACGGTTTGAATTTTGTTGAGATTTGCTTTATTTCCTATCACATGCTGTATTCTGGAAAGTATTCCATGTGCATTGGAGAAGTTGTGCTTATCTGTTGATGGATAAAACGTTGTGTGTATGTCAATGAGGTGTAATTAGTTAATCATCACAATAGGATCTTCTGTATCTTTACTGAGCTTTTTTTTTCCTAGATGATCTATCTGTTGAAGTCTCTAACTAATACTGTGGCATAATCTATCTCATTTTTCAATATAATCAATGTTTGTTCGATGTTTTCAGATGCTCTGGTATTGGATGCATAAATATTATTGTTATGCCCTCCTTATGTATTGAAACTTTGAGCAATAAACAGTGATCATCCTTGTCCATGATGGTGGATTTTACATTAAAGTCTATTTTATCTGAGATTAGCATTGCCTCTCATGCTCTTCTTTGTGTGTTGTTGCGTTGGTATATATTTTTCCATCTGTTGATTTTCTTCACATCTTTGAGTCTAATGGGTGTTTCTTGTAAGCAGCAAACATCACTCGCTATTTCTTTATGGGATAGTTCAGTCTGTTTACATTCAGTGTAACTATTGATAGGTATGTGTTTAGTACTGTCATTTTGATGCCTTTATTTTTTATGTTGTTGATGTTTTCTGTGTTGCTCTTAATATTCTGTTCTGGGTCATTCTTCTTTATGGGTTGACTTTTCATCTTTTCCACTGTTGGTTTTGTGTTTGTTGAGACTCCTGTATTACATTTCTTGTTCTGATACATCACATTGTTATTTTGCTTTGAGGCTACTCCTATAATCCCCCTTAATATTCTAAGTTTAAACCAAATTTTAACTTCTACATATCCTTTTAATTTTGCCTCCATCTGAAAGGCTATAACTACTGTAAAATATCCCTCTTTATAGTATGATGATGTCATAGGTTTTGTGACATGATCACTAGTTCTTTTCTTTTAATATTGTAGCTTTGACTGGCCTTTGTGACTTCCCCAACTGAGTCAGATTCCAGATGCTGTGTCCTGCATTGCCTCCTTAAGTATATACTTTATGGTTTTGCTTTTCTAAGCTAAGAGCTTCTTTCAGTATTTCTTGTAGCTTTGGTTTCATTTTGACAAAGTCTCTGAGCTTCTGTTTATCTAAGAATGTCTAAATTTCACCATCATATTTGAGACATAGTTTATAGTATATATAATTCTTGGTTAGAAAGTTTTTCCAGACTTTGAATGTGTCATCTCAATGTCTTCTTGCCAATTTTTTTTTTTCTTCTGAGAAGTCAGATGAAAGCCAACACAGGGCTTCCCTCTGAATGTTAGCTTTGCCTGAAGCCTCATTGCCCTTAAAAGCCTCTGTTTAGATTTCATTTTATTAAGCTTGATTATAATGTCTTGAAGTCTTTCTTTTGGGCTCTAGTTTTTGTGGTATTTGATACATGTCTTGGAAATCTGTGTTTACTTCTGTCATAATTTCAGGGAAGTTTTCTGTCCGCAACTCTACAACAATAGTCTGTGTATTTTCAGCTATCCCTCCTTGTTCAGGAACTCCAATTATTTGTAGATAATTCCTCTTGATAGAGCCCCACATGTTTCTTAATACTTCTTCATTTTTCTTATTTGTTTTCTCTGATATCTTCTCATAAATGCTGTTGTCTGTTGCTCTATCCTGAAGTTCGCTAACTCTGGCTTCTATTTCCTCAATTCTGCTCTTTTGGCTTTGGATTGAATTGTCTAATTCTGTAATTGTATTATTGATCTGTTGGGTTTCTGATTGTTGTTTTCCATCAGTTCAAATAGCTTGCTTGATTTTTCATTTGCTATGCTGCATTTTGTTTAATCTCTAGGAGGGCTCTCTATATAATTCTTTCATACTCAACCTCCACTAGTTTCAGAGAGGCTCCTTCATCTGGGACATTTTTTGATTCTTTATTTTGGAAGTTTTCTCTAGCCATGGTGGACTGTTTCTTAAATGGTTAGCTATTGGTTGTTGCCTTTGCACCATCTAGAAGGTGTTCAGTTTCTCTGTTGTTACTTCAGCAGGAGATAAGGCATATTTCTCAGAGGGGAGTTGGTCACCAGCCATCTTTGTATACTCTAGTGACTAGAGTGGACTTTGTATACTCTAGTGACCGGGTGGACTCTCTAGGGTGGCACACTCTGATTTCTGGCTGGTAGAGATGGCACCCTACTTATGGAGTCACTGGGAGGCTGTCATCCAGTGCTACAATGTGGATCAATGAAGGGTGGAAAACATGATGCTGAGCTGCTTAACAGTCAGTTCTCCAGGTGGTCTTATTTTAAAAATGTACTTTACTTCTAAGGGAAGAGCTGACTAACAGCTGCCAAAATCGGTCAGGCCCTCGGATGTGACAGGCTCTGCCTTCCAGCTGACATAATTCATTGCTGAATATCACTATGGTCGTCTTTGAAGTACTCCCTTTGGGAAGTTATACACAAACAGCAATGCCTAGTCTCCCCTTCAAAGCAATTTTGGAACTGTTTCTGGAAAGGCCATTGCACACAGGAGTTTTATCGAGTAAACAAATAACTGTATTGGAAGATCCTCCCTAATTACCTGATCTGACCCCTAATGACTTTTTCTTAACCTAAAGATAAAGAAAATATTGAAAAGAAGACATTTTGATGACATTCAGACTTCAAAGGTAATACAATGATAGCTCTGATGGCCATTCCAAAAAAAGAGTTCCAAACTTGCTTTGAAGGATGGACTAGGCACTGGTGTTGGTGCATAGCTTCCAAGTGGAGTACTTCGAAGGTGACTGTAGTGATACTCAGCAGTGAAGTATGTAGCACTTTTCCTAGGATGAGTTAGTAAACATAATTGTCAGACCTCCTAGTAAGAATTACTTGCATTATCTCAGCACACAACATTCACCCATTTAGCAGATTGCGGATGAACATTTGCCAGGTATACTGGGTATACTTATCTTGGCATACCATGATAACCACCAGGATGCCATAGCAAATGAGGTAGACCCAACCCCTGAAATTACACTGAATATGTCTGTACACAAAATCTCTCCATGTCTGGGCCCTGTTCTGCTACCAGTTACCAAGACAATCCCATAAAGAGTCTCTGTTAATTTCTTTCCTTTTCTTTTCCCAATATGCAACCTCCATGTTAGAAAAAATCTGAGACAAAACTTTACACTTTCCATGGTTGGAGGACTAAATAAGTATACACGTTAACCCACCAAATTTCTCAAATTTTTCCCTATGAAGGGAACTAGACTTTTTGTAAATAAAAACAAATTTTATGTCATCTTCATTAAAAATCACTGGCTGACATTTTGTTTTTTTTAGAAAGTCTGTTTAGTCTAATACACTTTCTAGTTTAAAAGAAGTGTTCCCTTATTAAAGATATGATTTATTCTTAGATAAATCACTGATTTATGGCTCACTAGGGCATATATTTAATACTGTCAAAAAATGAAAGGACACCCCAAACTATCTGCAGTGCCACAGCCACTCGTTCTGAAAAGGATCTAAGGCAGCTAAGACCCCTGGGTGTTAAATGTAATCTTTGCCTGGGATAAAAGCACAGAGAATTGCTGATCTTTATAAAAGGATCTGTCTCTACCCACTGCCTTTCTCTTTTCCCTTCTACTACAGTGTAGTTCACCATCAGAAAACTCGGAATTGAAAATTAAGGGGGAAAAATGAGCTGTGTCTGTATCCTTTAAAAAAATCTGAAGCTACTCCATTCTCTTTTTTAAGGTTTGCTAAAGAAAATTTCATCACTAAAACAAATAGAGCCTCGTGATGGTAATGGTGAAATTTGACTGGAGAAATAATGGAAAACCTACAGAAAAACAGGAAATATGTTTCCCCAATCTTAGTGTTATCATCAATTGAATGAAACATAGTACTGGCTGTCAAAAACAACTACATAAAATACTCATGTAAGACCAATTCCCAATTCTTAGAGTCAGAACTTATGTCCTTATTTTCACTCTGAGATTTTATCACTCTTAGCCGTATAAATTCAGTGCTTTTAAATCTACAACTTCTGTTCTGACCTCTCACCTTCACAGAACCTTTCCTCCTCTGCATTTTAATGACTCTTAACACTCTTCACTTGGATACTCAACTGTCACACCAAATTCAATGTGGGACCACAACCATGTCTCTTTCCTTCGTTTTCTCTCAAAATGAATTCCCTTGCAACTTTACCATTTCACTCAAGGGCACCAGAACTCTTCTGGTCTCTCAGCTGAGAAAATTTGAAGTCATCTTTCACTTTAGTCTCTTCATTCAGCCCTAGTGACCAATTTGCCTCAAAATTACATCATTTCTTTTCATAAATACCCTCAGCTGTACCCTGTACTCTCTCCATTTTCACCACAAGCATCCTTGCCCACGCTTGTATCACCTTGGGCCTTAATGTTAAAAACTTGATTGTGAAACTTCTGATTTCTTCCAGTCTCATTTCTCTGCCTTTCAGTTGGTCCTTCTAACTCCTAGAACCTTACTAAAAAGCATCTGTTCTGTTTATCAACATTGTATCCTACTTTCTCTCCAAATAGCTTCATGCAAGTCGCTCTATTTCGTCACACCTGTTCCCACTCTTGTCTATCTTCCCATTTTGCCTTCCTTCCTGGGAATGTCAGCCCCTCATTTCAGAATATATATCTACCCAAATCCAGTCTACCTTTAAATCTATGTATGTAAATATAGTTTAAAATCAGTTTAATTTATTATATATTTTAAAATAAAACAATTAACTAATTGACAAGGTAACAAACCCAGTTACTCTTCTACCTCAGCCCCATAACAATATATCTAAATGTTATAAAAGCATCAAAGCTGGGCAGAATTATATCTTCATTTTAACAGAATTAAATATTTCTCTTAAGGTGGCCTAATCAAAACTGTGCCTGTTACAAACCTTTCCTCTATTATAATAGTGATGCCAGATATAACACAATGAAGCTATTTTTACAATATATTATGATTATATTTTTTCACAGACCTTGCTATACTATCTTCTGATTTCATTTGGCTGGGACACTACACTTACTTTTGGTATGATGGAAAATGTATTCTAATATGCTCTTAAAGATAGAGTACTCCATTTTCCCAAAAGATAACCCCTGAATTCTTTCCTAAATCTCTCTGATGAACAGATGTCTTGAATATCTCCTACCAAACATAGAAATATGACATGAAACCTGCTTTGGAGAAGGCTTAACATTTCTTCAGTCTGTTCTAAGAGTCTCTGCTCTCTAGTCTTGGAATTTCAATCACCTGCAGAAATCTACCTAAGAAATCCAAATTCAAAAGACACTAATTTTATATTATATCTGCTGGAAATCATGGATAATATAGTTTTGAAAACTGTAATACCTTTTAGTTTACCCTTATACAAAACTGGTGGTGCAAACAGTTAAGAACTAGACTATTGAACAAAATGTTAGAGGTTCAAGTCTACCCAAAGACATCTTGAAATAACTGTCTGGGGATTTACTTCCAAAAGATTGCATCTACTAAAAACCCTGTGGAGCACAGTTTTACCCTAAGATAGGTGGGGTCTCCATGAGTCAGCACTGACACAGTGGCAACTGGTCATTTTTTAGTTGTTTTTGTTTTTAATTCAACATTTTAATTTTATTTTACACAAAACTTTAACTGTAGTAAATACGTTTGAAATAATTGAAACAAACTTAAATTTTTTTATTATGATTGAATGAAAATGTACATTGCCATATAAATTTGCATGCTGACCTACATGCAGCTTCCACTGCTCTCCCTGCACACTGACAGCACAGTCTTTCTCTCTGCTCCATACATGTCTTGTCTTCCCAACAGTCCCCTATCTTCTCCTCTCCATCCATTCCCCTTCCTCCAGTATGAGGTCAACAGGACGACCTCCTATAGATGCCTAGAACCATAAAGTGCCCACACAATATGGTCCCTCTGTGTCACCAAGTCCAATCCATTGCTGTCTGAAAAGTTGACCCTCATTATGATTTATGGACGGGACAGCATCAGGGACAGGGGCCGTGCTCCCAGGGGAGCTCCAAAGTCCCTGGAACTTAAATTAAGGTTATAAATATGATAATTTTATAAGCCTATCAAGTTTTATGCATATAAAACTTACAATATGTATCATTCTTGAATTAGTGATGTGACTTTAATGCTATAAAAATAGTATAGTGTTGTTAAATATGTGATTTATTTCCACTTGAAACAAATAATGTTCAACCTTTTGATTTTGGGCCATGGAAGTTCTGAAAAACATTTCTCTTTAGAGAAAAGCTGCCTTGGGTTCAGGACTTCAGCTTTTTACTATGTAGGACAGATCATGACTGGGAGACACATGGTGATGTTTAGAGTAAACATCAAGAGTAAGTATTATTAGGTAAAGTCAGGATTAAGACTTGAGCTGGATGATTTTCTTCTGCCTAAATCCTCTAAATCTGACACAAAAAGAACACCTTTCACCAGATTGTTCCACAAGAAATATAACCCCACAAGCATACTGGGTCTTTAATAATGCTGATAAAAATACTTTAGACATGGTCACACAACATGTGGCATTTCCCTGGAAAAATCCCAGTGCACATAGCTCTGCAGGGGGATGTCCCCCGGGACAGGGAAGGGGTCCTATTTTCTCTTTCCTCTTTCTTTGTCCCCCATACATCTCAGTGTCTGACCTCAGCAGTCTCTGTCTCCTTCCTCCTAGGTTTCTTGCCATCTCCTTTGCTCCTGTCCCCTAATAGTGGAGAGAATTTGATTCTCCACTAGCTGCTACCTCTGAGCTTTCTTCCTCACCTGTCCAAACATTCCACTAACAAAAGACCCTTCTATTACCAGGAATGCCCCAGCTCAGAAGGTAAGCAGATTCTAAATAATTTTTATCAACATAAGCCTTCTTTTATCATGCCTGCCATATGCTGCAAGTAGACAAATGGTTAGTGTCAACAGCTTCAGCTTCTCAGTGGTGACCACAACTATGCAGGTGGCATCATGGCTACCTTTTCTGGTGGAACCACCTGCTGAGAAGGGAGCAGCAAACAGTAGATGGAACAAAGCTGTTGTGAGTGGCAGGAGGAGGCAGTCAAAGGCAGACTCAGAGAAAAGGAATGCATTCAATCTTTTAAAATACTTGAAAGTGGCAGATAAAAGGACAAGTCACTGTTCCCATGATAAAATATGTGGAAAAGCTTTTACATTAGAGATGAGAAGCAAGATGATGAAACTCACAGAACAGAGATTGTCCCATAGTGAGACCAGCAAGAGTCCGGGCTAAATGGCACCACTGTGTCTCAGAAAGACCCAGAAAGGCAGTATGGGAAGCCTAGCAGCCTCACCACACTATACCAGGTTAAGTGTTGCTATGGAGCATTTGGGACTACAACAGCCCTGGGCAGTTTGTCCTAGGCCACTCTATAACCATAGCTTTCTCAGATTTTGTCTCAGAAGCAGCTGCTAGATGAGAAGACCAAAGAGAAAAATTTGGGCAGGCAACTAAATCAGATGGGATTTTCATATCCAGTCATCTAGGTTGGTGACTTAGTTGGCTCTTGAAGATGGGCAACTCAATTAAACACCTATTAACTAATGCGCAGGTTTTTAAGACCTGATACTAGAAACTCTACTAGAAACAAAGGAAGATAATTCACTTCCGTTGTGGTGGTGGTGGTGGTGGTTAGGGGCTGTCGAGTCAGTTCTGACTCATAGTGACCCTGTGCACAGCAGAGTGAAACACTGCCTGTTCCTGCACCACGTCCACAATCATTTTTATGTTTAAGCCTATTGTTGCACAGCCACTGTGTCAGTCCATCTCAGTGAGGGCCTCCCTGTTTTTCACTGACCCTTCACTCTATCAGTCCTTCTCCAGGGACTGATCCCTACTGATGACATGTCCAAAATGTATAAGATGCAGTCTCAACATCTTTGCTTCCAAGGAGTACTCTGGATGTACTTCTTCCAGAACAGATCTGCTAGTTCTTTTGGCAACCCATGATACATTCAGTGTTCTTCTCCAACACCACAATTCAAAGGCATTAATTCTTTTTCTGTCATCCTTCTCCATTGTCCAGCTTTTTTAGGCATATGATACAGTTGAAAATACCATGGGTTGGGTCAGGCACAACTTGGTCTTCAAGGTGACATCCTTACTTTTCAATACTTTAAAGAGGTCCTTGGCATAGATTTTCCCAGTGCAATGCATCTTGATTTCTTGACTGCTGCTTCCATGGGTGTGTTGATTGTGGACACAAGTACAGTGAAATCTTTGACAACCTCAATCCCTTCTCCATTTATCATGAGGTTGCTTCCTGGTTCAGTTGCAAGGATTTTTGTTTTCTTGATGTTGAGGTGCAATCCGTACTGAAGGCTGTGTAGTCTTTGATCTTCATCAGTAAGTGTTTCAAATCCTCTTCATTTCAAGTAAGTAAGGTGGTGTCATCTGCACAATGAAGGTTGTTAATGAGTCTTCCTTGAAGCCTGGTGACTCATTCTTCTTCGTATAGTCCAGCTTCTAGGATTATTTGCTTGGCATACAGATTGAAAAGATATGGTGAAAGGATACAACCTTGACACACACTCTAGAAATTATTTAATACAAAAAAAAAAAAAACCCACTGCTGTTGAGTTGATTCCGACTCATAGTAACCTTATAAGACTGAGTAGGACTGCCCCATAGAGTTTCCAAGGAACAACTAGTGAATTTGAACTGCTGACCTTTTGTTTAGCAGCTTGTTTTAGTCAGCTAGGGCAGCTCTAACAGAAATACCACACAGTGGATGGCTTTAACAAAGGAACAATTATTCTTACATAGTCCAGTAGGACACAAGTCCATATTCAGGGTGTTTGCTCCTCGGGAAGGCTTTCCCCTTGTTGGCTCTGGAGGACGGTCCGGTATTGCATCAGTCTTTGTCCAGGGAGCATCTTGGCGCAGGAACCTCAAGTCTGGAGGATGTGTTCTTCTCCCAGTGCTGCTTGCTTGATGGTACAAGGTTCCCAATTCTCAGCCTGCTTCCCTTTCCTTTTATCTCTTGCAGGATGAAAGGACTAAGGGTGGGACAACCATACTCCAGGCAAACTCCCTTTACAGTGGAGCAGGGAGGTGATGTTATAAAGGGATTTACAGTCCCACCCTAATCCTTTAACATACAGCATAGGAAAACCACAAAATGAAGGACAGTCACAAGATACTGGGAATCATGGCCAGCCACTTGGCTACACCTATTTTTGGGGGGACGCGAATCAATCCATGACACAGCTGTTGCACCTAACCATTGTGCCACCAGGGTTTTCTGTTTAATACCAAGTACAGTTATTTTCCACATATTCCCATATGGTTTCAAACCTCTCCTTTATTGTTATTTTAACCATTTAATAATGCTGATGAAAATTCCCAGGAAATGGTCACATAACATGTGGCATTTCCCTGGAAAAATCAAAATGTATACAGCTGTGCTGGAGGAATTCTCTAGTGCCTGGGAAGGGGCCCCATCTCCTATTCTTTCCTTTCCCGCCATCTTAGTGTCTGGCCTCAGCAGTGTCTGTCTCCTTCCTCCTTGATTTCTTTCTCATCTCATTTGCTCCTAACCCCATATAGAGCAGAGGAACTTGACTCAGCCATAGCTGCTACCTCTGAGCTTGCTTTCTACCACTGTTTCACTGGAGGAAGGCCCTTCCGTTATCAGGAGTGCTCCAGCACATTTTTTGTGTGATCAGTTACTGGTTACCTTGATGGTCACATGTATTTGTCAGCTGATTAGCTTGGCTTCGATGACATTAAATTGCAGTGTTGATCTCCTTATACATACATTCTTTCATTTAAGCAGCCATTGAAAACTTACTAAGCAGATTCATTATCATAGCTTTAATTAGTCATTTCATCTGCACCTAAGAAATGTTACTTTTTTGTTATATAGCAATCTATCCATATGTGGTGTTGTATATAGCTGACTAAATCAAGGAAGTTTCCTTTAAAAAACTAAGAGGCAAGCACTTGATTAGGAATGAAGTCTCCATTCATAGCACAGGTTCAATGGAATGATTCTAGCATTCCCTGTGATGGTCTAATTGTAACAGTTTTCCAGGAACTTATTCTGTCAAATGTGCAGGGTTGCTTACTTTAGCAAAATCACTTGACATTAAAATATATTACATTAATTAGATTATTAAATGGAACAAATTATATTTTAAAAGAATGTTGAGTGAGACTGGGGAAGAGAAGGTAAATTCTACTTTCAGAAAAGAAAAGAAAATGGTAGTTATAGACTATCTGGAAAACATAAAAATCAAGACACTACATATCAGAAACTGGCGTACACAGAAGTAATTCTTAAAGGAAAGCCTGTAACCTCAAATGGCTATAATAAGAAACATGAAGAAAAAAGTATCAGCGAAAATTTAAGTTATTTTACTAAAAAAATATAAACCTAAAAGGAAACTAGTAAAGGTAAGTATATAAATCAATAAATTAGAAAAATGATACAAATAAGTAAACAAAGAAACTAGTTAACTGCTGAGTGGAATGGAGTTAACCTAATGGAGAGAAAAAGGGAGAAATGCAAACACAAAAACGGTGATAAATCACTAGATTCACAAAACACTATTTTATTTAATTCTAGGTAAATAAAATCCAAAGCTAAAATGAAACACACAATTTTCTAGGAAAGAGAACGTAAATGACCAAAGTTACTTAAGAATATTTTGCAAATCTAAACAACTCATTTGGGAAAATGATGGAGTTACTGAAGAAGCACTTTAACAAAATCAGTGAATTCTCAGGTAAACTCTACCACATCTTTGAAAAAGAGATCAATTCTGATATTTAAAGTGTTTCTGAGTATAGAAAAAGGAGAGCTTGCAATTTCCAAATTCAGTTTATAAAGCTATGATCTTACTAGAAAACCCTGGTAGCAGAATGATTAAAAGCTACAGTTGCTCACCAAGGGATTGGCAGTTAAAATCCACCAGTTACTCTTTGGAAACTCTAGGGTGCAATTCTACTCTGCCCTATAGGGTCACCATGAGTCAGAAGTGACTCTACAGCAACAGGTTTGTTTTTTTGTTTTTTGTGACATCATTGATAGCAGTGTTAATACATACAACCTCCAAAACATCCCACAAATGAGTTTCACATATGAATGTTTATGTAAAAGTCCTACATAGGATTTTTTTAATGGAGTTATTTTAGAAATAAAAGACAAGTGAATATGAAGAATTCTAAAAATATAATCCTCTATGTTAACAGATCAAATGAGATAAATCATGAACATTGATAGATGCTGGAAAGACATTTGATAAAGTTCATTATCAAGTCTTGATTTGAAAAAACTTATGATAAAACAGAAGTACCTGAATTCTTCATTCATGTGGTTAGAAATATGCATTTTAATGTATTTACATATACATTGTCAAAATATATTATTTTTTATTTTCATGATCAGACTCCTTTTTTAAAAAAAATTATTATTTTTTTATTGTGATTGAGTGAAAGTGTATAATCAGGTTTAAATTCACATACCTGCCTATGTGCACCTCTTACTGCTCTCCTTGCCCAGTGACAGCACACTCCTCCTTTTTGTTCTGTACAAGTCATATCCTCCCAACAATCCCCTGTCCCCTCTTCTCCACCCTCTCCACTCCCCTCTCGTAAAGGGCCAGTAGGATGACATCCTATAGGTGCATAGAACCATAAAGTGCACACACAATATGGTCACTCTGTATTGCCAAGTCCAATCCATTCCTGTCTGAGGAGTTGACCTCAGTAATGATTTATCATCAGCGACATCACTGGGTCTAGGGCCCATGTTCCCAGGGGAAACCTCAAGTCTTCAGACCGTCAACTGCAGTCTTTCAGTGGAGTTCTCAGGTTGCACACCTTTTTATTCTTGTGTTGCCACTGGGACTCAACTTTGTGAGCCCCATCACGGCAATCAGACTGCTTTTTAATCATCATATAATTAATCCATACTTGGATTTATGTTATTAAAAAAGATTGGGAAGTCATCTGACTTTTTAAAAAAACATTTTTCAGAAATTTTATCTAAATTTTCCTGTTTGATTTTATATCCTTACAATATGCGGTCCCCATCCAATCGTTTCTGATTCGTGACAATCACGTATGTACATACCAAAGCCACACCAAAGCAAACCCATTGTCATCTAGTCAATTCCAACTCATAGTCAACCTATAGGACAGAGTAGAACTTCCCTATAGTATTTCTAAGACTGTATTTATTTTTTTAATTTTATTGTTCTTTAGATGAAAGTCTATAGCACAAATTAATTTCCCATTCAAAATTTATACACAAATTCTTTTTGTGACATGGGTTGCAATTTCTACAATGTATCACCTCTCCCTACCTTTCCTTTTATGCCTGGAGCTACATGTTCATTTGATCAGTTTTCCTGTCCTTTCCTGCTTTCTTATCTTTGTTTTTCGGGCAGGTGTTATCCATTTGTTCTCCTATAGTTATCTGAAGTAAGGAGCACATCTCCTCACTTGTGTTATCTTCTGTTTTATAATCCTGTCTAACCTTTGGATGAAAGTTGGTCTTCAGAAATGGCTTCAACTCCAAGTTAGAAGGGTGTCAGGGGGGCATAGTATAAGGGATTTCTCCGGTCTCTGTCAGACCAGTAAATCTTGTCTTATTTTGGAAATTTGAATTTTGTCCTATGTTTTTCTCCCACTCTGTCCAGGGTCCTCTACTGTGATCCCTCTCAGCTGCTGGTGGTAGCCAGGCACCATTAAATTCCTCCAGGCTCGGGCTGGTAAGGGTTGTGTTTCATGTGGTCCACGAGTACTCTGGACTTGCACTTTCCTTGTTTCTTTGGTTTCTTCACTCTTCCTTGTGCTGGGTAGCATAAAACCAGTAGGTGTATCTTATATGGCCACTTACCAGCTTTTAAGACCTAAGATGCTACACCCCAAAGCGGGATGTAGAAAATTTTCCCTATGAACTGTGAAGCCCATTGACTTAGATGTCGCAAGATTATGTTTTCCAGCCCTCAGCCACAGTAACTCAGTCCTTCAGGGTGTTTGGATATGTCTAGAAGTTCATATGACTTTGGTCAATTTGGATCTCACACAAGGTACAACAATTTCGTCCGTGAATGTAGTTGTTCTAAGTTCTACATACCTCATTGCTGAGTATCACTGTGGTCACCTTCTAAGTCCTCCCCTTGAGAAGGTATACACACTGCCAACACCTACTCCACCCTTCAAAGCAATTTTGGAGCTCTTTCTGGAATGGCCATTGCACATGATAGCACAGTGGCAAGTTCACAAACTTAGTTGTGTAGTTATCTGTCAGGAAGTTTTTAGCCAGTAAACAAACAACTGTATTGGAACACCTGATCTGGCTCCCAATGACTTTTTTCTTTCCTGAAGATAAAGGAAATATTGAAAGGATGACATTTTGAAGACATTCAGGACATCAAGGGTAATACAATGACAGCTCTGATGGCCATTCCAGGAAAAGAGTTCCAAAATTGCTTTGAAGGGTGGACTAGGCACTGGCACCAGTGGCTAGCTTCCCAAGGCTACATAGCTTCTAAGGTGACCATAGTGATATTCAGCAGTAAAGTATGTAGCACTTTTTCTCGGTTGAATTTGTGAACTTAATTGGCAATCCTTGTACAATATTGTCCTTTTGTGATTGACTTATTTCACTTAGCATATTGTGCTGCAGATTCATCCATGGATTCATCATTGTTCTTTATTGTGTAGTATTTCATTGTGTGTATGTACCATAATTTGTTTATCTATTCATTTGTTAACTTGCACTTACGTTGTTTCCATATTTTTGCTGTTGTGAATATGCTGCAATGTACGTGAATGTGCATATG
This sequence comes from Heterohyrax brucei, assembly GCA_028571685.1. NCBI lineage: Eukaryota > Metazoa > Chordata > Mammalia > Hyracoidea > Procaviidae > Heterohyrax > Heterohyrax brucei. Next base: position 36,356,610 of record CM053149.1, read on the forward strand.
TCTATTCTTGTAATGGTTCCTATTTCTCTAGGGTATAATCCTAGAAGTGGGATTGCAGAATCAAATGGTATCACTATTTCTAGTTTTTTGGGGGACCATATCATTTTCCACATAGGCTGTACCATTTTGTATTCCCACTAGCAGTGCGTCAAGAGTTCAAATCTTTCTGCAATCTCTTCAACATTTGTTATTTTCTGTTTTGTGTTGTGTTTTTCTTATTAGTGCCGATAGTGTTAGAATGTGATCTCATTGTACTTTCGATTTGCATTTCTTTAACAGCTAACGATTGTGAGCATTTCCTTGTGTGTCTGTTAGCCGCCTGAATGTTTTCTTTGGTACAATGTCTGTTCATATCCTTTACCCACTTTTTAATTGGATTGTTTGTCTTTTTGTTGTTGAGGTGTTGAAGTATTCTACAGAGCTTAGAGGTTAGAAATTTGTAGTTCTATAATAGCCCCAAATTTTATCCCAGCCTGTATATTACTCTTGATGAAGATAAGTGCTTTATTTGTTTATTTATTTATTTGGCATCTCCTAGTAATCTAGCTTATCTTCTAGAGTTTGTACATCATTAGTTATGGGTTGCATTGTATGTCATTTATTAGGGCTGCTAGTATTGTCCCTATGTTTTCTTCCATGATCTTCATCATTTTAGTTTTGTATTTAGGTTTTTGATCCATTTTGAGTTAGTTTTAGTGTACAGTGTGAGGTACAGGTCCTGTTTTGTTTTTTCACAGATGGAAATTCAGTTTTGTCAGCAACATTTGCTTAAAATACTGCCTTTTCCCCAGTTAATGGACTTTGGTCCTTTGTCAAAGATTAACTGACTACAGGTAGATGGATTTACGTTTGTGTTCTCAATTCTTTCCCATTGGTCGATGTGTCAGTTGTTGTATCAATACCAGGTTGATTTAACTACCTTGGTACTGTAGTGGGTTCTGAGATCATGGATGTCTTCTGCCTTGTTCTTTATGGTAATTGTTTGCCTATCTGGAGTCTCTTTCCTTTCCATATGTTCCTGGTGGTTAGCTTTTCCGTCTCACTAAAGAATGTTCTTGGTATTTGAATGGAGATTGCTTTATATTTGTAGAACACTTGGAGTAAAAGTAACATTTTCACGATGTTGAAACTTTCCACCCATGACCGTGGTATGCTTTTTCATTTATGTAGGCTTATTTTGGTTTCTTGTGCACGACTTTGTAATTTTTCTTTGTAAAAGTCTTATATATCCCTGGTTACATTTATTCCTCAGTAATTTCTCATTTTTAGGAACAATTATATATGAAAAGAAAACTTTTCAAAGTTTTCTATGTTGTTGTATAGGGACCTAACTGATTTTTGCATATTGATCTTATGTCCTGTAACATGGATGAATCTTTCTACTAATTCCAATAGTGTTCTTGTGAACTCTTTGGCATTCTCTGTGTATAGGACCCTCCATGTATCTGTCAGTTTGTCATGCTACAAAGGCTTGTGTGTTACTGTGATACTAGAAGCCATACCATTGGTATTCAAATACCAGCAGGGTCACCTCTGGTGGACAGGTTTCATCTGAGCTTCCATAGTAAAGCTAAAAAGAAGGACCTGGTAGGTCTACTTCTGAAAAAAATTTAGCCAGTGAAAACTTTATGAATAGCAACAGACCATTATCTGACATAGTGCCAGAACATGAGTCACTCAGGTTGGAAGATACTCAAACTATAACTGAGAATGAGCTAGCTCATCAAAACAGAGCTGCCCTTAATGATGTAGATGGAATCAACCTTTTGGGACCTACATTTTCTGATGTGACAGGACTCAGAATGAGAAGAAATAGTTGCAAACATCCATTAATAATAGGAATTGGAATGTACAAACTGTGAGTGTAGGAAAAGTAGAAGTCTCCAAAAAGAAATGGAATACATCAACATCGATATCCTAGCCATTAATGAGCTGAATTGGACTGGTATTGACCATTTTGAACCAGGCAATCGTATGCTCTACTTTGCAGGGAATGAAAAATTTAAGAGGAATGGTGTCATTTTCATCATCAAAAAGAAAAATTCAACATCTATGCTGAAGTGCAATGCTGTCGTTGATAGCATAATATACACATGCCTACAAAGAAGTCAAGTTAATACAACTATTATTCAAATGTACATTCCAAACAAAAAGGCCAAAGATGAAAAATTTGAAGATTCTTACCTGCTTGTGCAATCTGAACTTTATCAAACACGCAGTCTATATGTACTAATAACTCCTGACAATTAGAACATGAAAGTTGGAATCGAAGAAGAATTGGTAGCTAGAAAACTTGGCCTTGGTGATCAAAAGGATACTGGAGATTACATGATACAATTTTGCAAGACTTTTTCATTGCAAATACATTTTCAACAACATAAGCAGTGACTATATGTGTAGACCTGGCCAGATGAAATGCACAGGAATCAAATCTACAATATCCGTGGAAAGGAGTCAATGAAAAAGCTCAATATCATCAATCAGAACAATCTGGCCAGGTGCCAACTGGAGAACAGACCATCAAGTGTTCATATGCAAGTTCAACTTGAAAGTAAAGAAACCTATAAAAAGACCTCAAAAGCCAAAATCTGATGTGAATTCAGAAATCCTCTGAAGGATAGATTTGATGTACTGAATACTAATGAAAGAAGACTAGATGAGTTGTGGAATAACGTCAAATTCATCATTTATTAGGAAAGCAAGAGGACATTAAAAAGACGAGAAAGAAAGAAAAGGCCAAAATGGATATTATAAAGGACTCTGAAAGTTACTCTTGGCCATAGAGAAGCTAAAGCAAAAGGAAGGAAGGTAGACATACAAGATTTGAGAAGACAAAGTAAAGTATTGCAATGAAAAGTGCAAAGGCCTGAAGATGGAAAACCAAAAGGTAAGAGCATGTTCAGCCATTCTAAAGCTGAAAGAGTGAAGAAAAAATTCAAGCCTTGAATTACAATATTGAAGCATTCTACAGGCAAAATATTAATTCATGGAAAAGGCACCAAAAGATGATGGAAGAAAGATACAAAGCCACTGTACCGAAAAGAATTAGTTGACATTCAACCATTTCAGCAGGCAGCATGTGGTCAAAGAATTGATGGTAGTGAAGGAAAAGGTCAAAGCTGCACTAAAAGCACTGGAAAAAAACAAGGCTCCAGGGATTGAAGGAGTACCAAATGAAACATTTCAACAAACAGATGCAGTGCTGGAAGTGCTCAGTCATCTATACCAAGAAATTTGACAGCTACCTTGCCAATTGACAAAAAGAGATCCATTATCTGTATCCATTCTGCAGAAAGGTGATCCAACAGAAAGTAGAAATTATTAAGCAGTGACATTAATGTTACATACAAGTAAAATTTTGGTGAAGATCATTCAAGATCTGCTCCAGCAGTATATCAACAGGGAACTGCCGGAAAGTCAAGCTGCATTCAGAAAAAGACATGGAATCAGGGCTATTATTGCTGGTGTCACATGGATCTTGGCTGAAAGCAGCGAATACCAGAAAGATGTTTATCTGTGTTTCATTGACTATGCAAAATCTTTGAACTGTGAGGATCAAAACAAATTATGGATAAAATTGTGAATAATGACAATTTCAGTACACTTAACTGTGCTCATGGGAAACCTGTACTTAGAACAAGAGGTAGTTGTTCAAACAGAACAAGGAGACATAATGAGGTTTAAAGGCAGGAAATGTGTACATCAGGGTTGTATCCTTTCATCATATATGTTCAATCTGTATGCTGAGCAAATAATCCGAGAAACTACACTGTATGAAGAATGTGTCCTCAGGATTGGAGGACGATTGGTTAACAACCTGTGTTATGCAGATGATACAACCTTGCTTGCTGAAAGTGAAGACTTGAAGCTCTTACTGGTGAATAGCCAAGACCACAGCCTTCAGTATGGACCGCACCTCTACAAAAATAAAACAAAAATCCTCCCAACAAGGCCAACAAGCAACATCATGATAAACAGAGAAAAAATTGAAGTTGTCAAGGATTTTTACTTGAATCCATAATCAATGCCTATGCAAGTAGCCATGAGGAATTCAAATGACATATTATATCAGGCAAATAAGCTTCAAAAGAAGCCTTTAAAGTATTAAAAAGTATAGATGTCACTATGAGGACTAAGGTGTCTGTGACTCACTCCATGGGTTGTCTCATATGCATGTGAAAGCTGAACAATGAATAAGGAAGATGGAGGAAATGAAGCCTTAAATTATATAGTGTTGGTGAAGAATATTGTATATCTCATAAGACTGTCAAAAGAACAAACAAATCTGTTTGGGGAGAAATACTACCACTGTGCTCCTCAGAAATAAGGATGGCAAGAATATGTCTCAGATACTTTGTATATGCTATCAGGAGGCATCAGTCACCAGAGAAGAACATCATGCTTGGTATGACAGAAAGTCCCTGAAAAGGAGCAGGACTATCAATTAGGTGGATTGACACAGTGGCTGCAACAATAGGCTCAAGCTTAACAACCATTGTGAGGACAGCACAAGATTGAAAGTATTTCATTCTGTTGTACATATAGTCACAGTGAGTCAGAGCTGACTCGACAGCACATAACAATAACAGCAATCTTTATTATTCCCTTTTTCTGATACATGTAGGCTTCTTTTATTGTTCTTTTTCTATTGGCTTGAGTTGTAAGGCTAACATTTTGATTTTGGCATGTTCTTTTTTTATGTGTGCATTCATACCTGTAAAGTGACCTGTGAACACTGCCTTTTTGTATACCACAGGTTTTGGTTTAATGTGTTTTCATTTCCATTTGATTCTAGAAACTTTTGATTCCTTCTTTGATTTCTTATATTACTCAGTTTGTTTTGCATGCTTTGTTCTCAGTGAAGAAACATGTAAACACATTCCATTAAAGGAAAAAGACAAGATATCCTTTATCATCACTATTGTTTGATATTCTTTTGAAAATTTTAGCTAATGTTATTAGGTTAAAGAAAAAATATTAAATATAAAAAATGAGTAAAAAGAGATAATTATTTGCAGATAGTATTTTGTTTCAAAGTAAAACTATTACAAATAAGAAGAAAATAGAGTAAAATAGCTTGAAAAAAAAAAATCAATATCCACTAGTCAAAAGTAATGGCATATCTTTTCTTACACCATGACTTACTTTTTCACTATTTAACTGTTTTTCTTTCTTTATTTCTTTTTTTGGACACTAAGTTATACTTTGTACACTTTGGTAAATCTAATGCTTTGAAAAATGGCAATTTATGGGTAATTATGTAAACACTGTGCTAATAAAGTGAATTACTCAGTAAAACAGAAATCTTTAAAAGATCCTTGAGTAAAAAACACCATTTTATGATATCACTAAAAATTTAAAATCCAATCCATTGAGTTATTGCAAAGCATCATCTCAGACCAGAAAGTCATAAAAGTTGAAATCAACAGTAAAAAAATTGTTAGAAATTTGAACTCATGGAAACTGAACAACACCTTGCTCAAAAATCTATGGTTTACAGAAGAAATCAAGGACACAATAATGGAACCAATAGAATTTAAAAATGTTATAACAGAGTACTATGAAGGATTGTAATCCAATAGATTTGAAAACCTAGAGAAAATGGACAAATTCTTAGATTCATATCACCTACCAAAATTATCACAAGAAGTAGAACAACTTAATAAATCCATCACAAAGGAAGAGATTGAAAAAGTCATCCAAAAACTACCAATCAAAACAAGCCCTGGCCCAGATGGTTTCATTGCAGAATTCTACCAAGCTTTTAGAGGAGAGTAAACTCCAGTACTACTGAGACTATTTCACAGCATAGAAAATGATGGAATACTCCCACATTCATTTTATTAAGCCAGAACAACACCTACACCAAAGCCAGGGAAAGATCCCCCAAAAAGGTAAAAATCAGACCAATATCACTCATGAATCTACATGCAAAAATTTTCAACAAAATCATTGCCAGTAAAGTTCAACAACACAACAAAAAATGATTCATCAAGACAAAGATGGATTCATACCAGGGATGCAATCCTGATTCGACGTCAGAAAAACAATGTGATCAACCACATAAATCACACAAAAGGCAAGGATCGCCTGATTCTGTCAAATGATGCAGAAAAGGCACTTGATAAAGTCCAACACCCATTCGTGCTACATACTCTCAGCAAAATAAGGACAGAAGGCAAATTCTTCAATGAAATAAGGGGCATCTAAGCAAAGCCAATTCCCTACATCATCCTGAATGGACAGAGACTGAAAGAATTCCCCTAGAGAATGGGAACTAGACAAGGATGCCCACTCTCACCACTTCTATTCAACATTGTACTAGAAGTTCTGGCCAGAGCAATTAGACAAGACGAAGAAATAAAGGGCATCTGCACCGGCAAACAAGAAGTAAAAATAGCCCTATTTGCAGATGATATGTTTGTATACCCAGAAAATCCTAAAGAATTCATAAGTAAACTATTGGAACTAATACAAGATTTCAGAAAAGTATCAGAATGTAAGATACACATAATTAAATCAGTAGGACTCCTTTATACCAACAAAGAGGTCATTAAAGAAGAAATCACCAAATCAATACTATTTACTGTGGCCACCAAAAAGATAAAATACCTAGAAATTAATCTAATTAGAGAAATAAGAGACCTATACAAAGAGAACTGCAAGGCCATACAGCAAAAAACCAAAAGACACTTACATAAATGGAGAACCCCCCCCTGTTCATGGATAGGAAGACTTAACATCATGAAAATAGCTATTTAACCTAAAGCAATCTACATACACAGTGTAATCCTAATACAAACTCCAATGACATTTTTTAATCAGATGGAGAAATAAATCAACAACTGTGGGGAGGGAGGAAACTCTGGATAAGCAAAGCACTACTGAAGAAGAACACACTGGAAGGTCTCTCACTCCCTGACTTTAGAACCTATTACACTGCCACAATAGTCAAAACAGCCTAATACTGGTATAAAAAGAGACACACAGACCAATGGAAAAGAGTTGAGACCCCAGAGATGCCACCATCCTCCTACGAACAGTTGATATTTAACAAAGGCCCTAAGATTGTAAATGGGGGTAAAAACAGGCTCTTTAACAAATTTGTTGGCAAAATTGGATGTCCATCTGCAAAATATTGAAACAAGACCCACATCTAACTCCTTACACAAAAAACAACTCAAATGGGATAAAAGACCTAAATATCAAACCTAAAATGATGAAGATCATACAAGAAAAAATAGGGTCAACCATGGAAGTTTTAATACATAACTTAGACTTCAAAATCTGAGAAACAAACACAATCAACAGAGAGAAAATAGATGAAAGGGAACTACTAAGAATCCGACACTTTTGTTCATCCAAAGACTTTATTAAAAGAATAAAAAGACCATCAACAGGATGGGAAAAAGTACTTGGCAACTGTATGTGAGATTGATGTCTGATCTCCATAATCTACAAGGTACTGCAAAGTATCATCAAGAAAAAATGGAAATAACCCAATGAAGCACTGGGCAAAGGAGATGGACAGACACTTCACTAAAGAGGATATCCAGGCAACCAAAAGACACATGAGGAAATGTTCGCTATCATTAGCTATTAAAGAAATCCAAACCAAAGCTACAATGAGATACCATCTCACTCCAACAAGGTTAGCCATGTTCCAAAAAACATAAAACAACAAAGCTGGAGAGGCTGTGGAGAAATTGGACTCTTCTACACTGCTGGTGGGGTTGCAGAATGGTATAACCTCTTTGGCAAGCAATCTGGAGCTTCCTGAAAAAGCTGAAAATAGATATACCATTTGACCTGGTAATCCCACTGCTTGGAATATATCCTACAGAATCAAGGGCAGTCACATGAACAGAGACATGCACATGAAAGTTTATTTCAGCACAGTCCACAATAGCAAAAAGATGGAATCAACCCAGATGCCCAACAGCAGATGAATGGATAAAGAAACTCTGGTGCATATACTCAATGGAACACTGTGCAATGATAAAGAACAGTGATGATTTTAGGAGGCATCTCATAATCTGGTTTCAATTGAAAGATGTTATGTTTAGTGAAATCAGGCAGCATCACATGCACAAATATTGTATGAGACTCCTGCTATAAGGACTTAAAAACAGACTCATGCACAGAAGGACAGACTTTTTGACAGGTGCAAGGGAGAGGAGGGAGGAAGGGAGAGAGTTGATTATAGATTCGGTAGTTGATAGAAGTTTGGATAGATGAAAGCAGTGACAGCACACATTCAAAAGAAGATCAGTTTAATTGGACTTCAACATAACCTGAAAACTCTTGCAATCCTAACCCAATATTGCAAGGATAGAGTAGCAGGGGCATGGATCCAGAGACGATGATGTCAGGGGATAGCGAGGCCAGTTATCATAACTAGCCTATTGCTAAGAAAGTCTTCTGCCCTCCATATTGATGAGGGCCGTCTGGGGTCTTAAAAGCTAGCAAGCTGCCATCTGAGTACACTAAATGGTCCAACTCAGCTGTATCAAATGACCACCAAGGACAACAAAGACATGAGGGAAAAAGAGCCCCCAAAACAGAAGAACCCACATGTATGGGTGACTGTGTCAGCATGTGACCAGAAGAACCATATGGTGTCTGGCCACCACCAATGACAGCCATGGTGGGGCACAAAATGTCATGTACCAGTGGCAACATGAGAAAATGAGGGCACCTCAAGAACTCCATTATAAGACCACAATTGATGGTCTGAAGGCCTGAGAGTTCCCCTGGGAGCATGGCCCCTAACCTGCTGCTACCCCTAATCATAAATCATTACTGAGGTTTACTTTTCAGACAGGAATTAATCGGACTTGGTGACACAAATTGACCATATAGTGTGTCCACTTTATGGGTTCTATGCATCTATTGGATGCTGTCCTACTGGCTTCTTATTAGAGGAGGGGGTGGAGACATAGATTAGGGAAAAATTGATGGCAAAGATTTTCCTCCAAAGCTTATAGAGAGAAAAAGTCTTCCTCTGGAGCAGGCTACTGAATTCAGACTTCTAGCCTAATAAATTGAGAAAGAATAGACATCTAGTTGTTAAAGCCATCCACTTGTGGTATTTCTGTTATAGCAGAAACGGATGACTAAGACACTCTAGAAGTCAGCACAAGTTGGCCAAGGCAAAGTCATAGAAGTTTCCTAGACATATCCACAGTCCCTGAGGGACCAAGTTACGCTCCTACATCCTACTTTAGTGATTAGCATCTAAAGTCTTTTTTTTATTCAGTATAACTTTTTTATTAATTACAATTGAAGAATAAAATTTCTAACATCTATCGATTATCTCATCTGTGATAAACCCTCAGGCCACCAAAACAGACATTTTGTTCTGTGGATAATTCTCTTTAAGTTCTTATAACAGGCGTCTCATACAAAATTTGTCCTTTTGACACTGATTGATTTCACTCAACATAATCTCTTCCAAATGAGACCATGTTATGAGATGTTTTCTAAAACTGTCGTTGTGTTTGATCGTAGCATAGTGTTCCATGGAGTATATGTACCATAGTTTGCTTATCTGTTCCTCTGTTGATGGGCATCGGGGTTGATTCCAACTTTTTGCTATTGTCAAGTGTGATGCAACAAACATTCGTGTACATATGTCTGTTTGTGTGACACCTTTGTTTCTGAAGGATAAATTCTGAGCAGCGGAATTACAGGATCAAATGGTATATCTATCTCCAGTTTTTTAAGGAAGTGCCAGACTGTTTTCCAAAGAGGTTGTACCATTTTGCAATCTCTCCAGCAGTGTAGGAGAGTTCCAATTTCTCCACAGCCTCTCCAGCGTTTGTTGTTAGGTGTTTTTTGGATCACAGCCAACCTTGTTGGGGTGAGATGGTATCTCATTGTCATTTTTATTTGAATTTCTTTAATAGCTAATGACTGTGAGCAATTCTGCGGTGTAGTCTCACTACCTGGGTATCCGCTTTAGAGAAATGTCTGTCCATCTCCTTCGCCCATTGTTTATGGAGATCAGATGTCGGTCTGACATAGAGTTGCCAAATGTTTTTTCCCATTCTGTAGGTGGTCTTTTAGTCCTTTTGATGAAGTCTTTGGAAGAGCGTAAGTGTTTGATTCTTAGTAATTCCTATTTATCTGTTTCCTCTTCTGTTGAATGTGCTTTGTTTGCCAGATTTTGAGGTCTGTCCATATTGTGTATTGAAACATCCATGTTTGATCCTATTTTATCTTGGATGAACTTTATCATTTTAGATTTGATATTTAGGTCTTTTATCCAGTTTGAGTTGGTTTTTGTATAAGGTGTGAGATATGGGTCTTGTTTCAATTTTCTGCAAATGGGTATCTAATTTTGCCAGTACCATTTGTTAAAGAGACTGTTCTTACCCCAGTTTAAAATCTTAGGACCTTTGTCAAATGTCAGCTGTTCACAGGAGGATGGTGGCATCTCTGGGGTCTCAACTCTGTTCCATTGGTTTATGTGTCTCTTTTTGTACCAGTATCAGGCTGTTTTGACAACCATGGTAGTATAATAGGTTCTAAAGTCAGGTAGTGAGAGGCTTCTCAGTGTGTTCTTCTTCTTCAGTGGTGCTTTACTTATCCGAGGTTTCTTCCTTTTCCAAACAAAGATGATGATTTCTTTCTCCATCTGATTAAAAAATGTCGCCAGAATTTGTATTGGGATTGCATTATATAAGTAGATTGCTTTGGGTAAAATAGACATTTTCACAGTATTGAGTCTTCCTATCCATGAGCAGGGTAGATTATCCATTTATGTAAGTCTCTCCTAGTTTCTCTACTAAGGTCTTATAGTTTTCTCAGTAAAAATCTCTTATTTCTCTAGTTAGATTTATTCCTAGGTATTTTATCTTCTTGGGGACTATAGTAAATGGAATTGATCTGGTGATTTCTTCTTTAATAATATCATTGTTGGTATAAAGGAATCCTACTGATTTGCTTATGTTTATCTTGTATTCTGATACTTTGCTGAACTCTTCTATTAGTTCCAATAGTTTACTTATGGATTTCTTTGGATTCTCTGTATAAACGATCATATCATCTGCAAAGAGGGAGACTTTTTACTTCTTCATTGCCAATACGGATGCCCTTTATTTCTTTGTCTTGTCTAATTGCCCTGGCTAGAACTTCTAGCACAATGTTGAATAGAAGTGGTGAGAGTGGGCATCCTTGTCTAGTTCCCATTCTCAAACAGAATTCTTTCAGTCTGTCACCATACAGGATGATGAAGGCAGTTGGCTTTGCAGAGATGCTACTGATTATGTTGAGGAATTTCCCCTCTATTCCTATTTTTCTGAGAATTTTAAGCTTGAATGCGTGCTGAACTTTGTTCAAATGCCTTTTCTGCATCAATTGACAAAATCAGGTGATTCTTATCTTTTGTTGTATTAATGTGGTTGATGACATTAATTGTTTTCATGATGTGGAACCAGCCTTGCATCCCTAGAATGAAACCAACTTGTTCATGATGAATGATTTTTTAAATGATTTTAATGATTTTTTAAATTCTATTGGCTAGAATTTTGTTGAAGATTTTTGCATCTAGATTCATGAGTGCTATTGGTCTGTAATTTTCTTTTTTGTGTGGGATCTTTCCCTGGTTTTGGTATCAGGCTTATGCTGGCTTCATAGAATGAATTTGGGAGTATCCCATCCCTTTCTATGGTGTGAAATAGCCTCAGTAGTATAGGAGTTAACTCTTCTCTAAAAGTTTGGTAGAATTCTCTGGTGAAGCCATGTGGGCCAGGACTTTTTTTGGTTGGTAGATTTTTGAAGACTTTTTATTTTCTTTTTTTTTAATTAAATAAAAAATGAAAGTGTACATACTCTGTACTTACAATATTGGGTTAAGATGAGAAGAGTACACAAGTTGTGTTGACATCCCTTTAATTTTGATCTTCTTACTAATGTGTGTTGTCGCCAAATTAACCCAACCAAATTTCTAACAACTATCTAATCTAAACCCTCACTCCTTGCCCTCTCACCATCCTGCCCTCCCACCTGCCCCACCCTTGTAGCCATCAGAGTCTTTTCAGTTATGTAGGAGTCTGCTTTTAAGTTTTTATCACAGGGGTCTCATATAATATTTGTCCTTTTGTCGCTGACTAGTTTCACTCAACATAATGTCCTCCAGTTGAGACCAAATTGAGAGATGTTTCCTGCTATCATCCTTATTCTTTATCATTGCATAGTACTCCATTGAGTACATATACCAGAGTTTACCCATCCACTCTTCTGTTGTTGGGCATCTCGGTTGATTCCATCTTTTTGCTATTGTGAACTGTGCTGTGATGAACATTCATGTGCATGTATCAGTTGGTGTGAATGGCCTTACTGGGTCAAATGGTATATCTATATCCATTATTTTAAGGTAACGCTGATTGCTTTCCAAAGAGATTGCATCATTCTGCAATCCTACCAACAGTGTAGGAGAGTTCCAATCTCCCCGCAGCCTCTCCAACATTTAGTGTTTTGCGTTTTATGGATCATGACCAATCTTGTTGGGTGACATGGTATCTCATTGTCATTTTGATTTGAATTTCTTTAATAATTAGTGATCATGAGCATGTCCACATGTGTTTTTTGGCTGCCTGGATCTCCTCTTTAAAGAAGTGTCTGTCCATCTCCTTTGTCCATCGCTTAATTGGATGATTTACCTTTTTCTTATTGATATTTTGTTGTGCCTTATAGATTATGGAGATCAGGTGTCAGTCTGACACAGAGTTGCCAGATATTTTTTCCCACTCTATAGGTAGTCTACTAACTCTTTTGATGAAGTCTTTGGATGAGCAAAAGTGTTTGATTCTTAGTAATTCCCATTTATCTATTTTCTCTTCTGATGAATGTGTTTTGTTTCTCAAATTTTGAAGTCTGTCTATATTGTGTATTAAACTTTCCATTGTTGACCCTATTTTATCTTGGATGAGCTTTATCATTTTAACTTTTATATTTAGGTCTTTTATCCAATTTGTCTTGATTTTTGTATAAGGTGTGAGATATGGATCTTGTTTCCATTTTTGCAGATGGATATCCAATTATGCCAGCAACATTTGTTAAAGAGACTGTTCTTGCCCCAGTTTAAAATCTTAGGACCTTTGTCAAATATCAGCTGTTCATAGGAGGATGGTGGCATCTCTGGGGGTCTCAACTCTGTTCCATTGGTCTATGTGTCTCTTTTTGTACCAGTACCAGGCTGTTTTGACAACCAATGCAGTGTAATAGGTTTTAAAGTCAGGTAGTGAGAGGCCTCCCAGTGTGTTCTTTTTCAGTAGTGCGTTGCTTATCCGGGGCTTCTTCCCTTTGCAAACAAAGCTGGTAATTTGTTTCTCTATCTTATTAAAAAATGTCGCCAGAATTTGTATTGGGATTGCATTATATAAGTAGATTGCTTTGGGTAAAATAGACATTTTCACAGTATTGAGTCTTTCTATCCATGAGCAGGGTAGATTATCCATTTATGTAAGTCTCTCCTAGTTTCTTCTAGTAAGGTCTTATAGTTTTCTCAGTAAAGATCTCTTATTTCTCTAGTTAGATTTATTCCTAGGTATTTTATCTTCTTGGGGACTATAGTAAATGGAATTGATTTGGTGATTTCTTCTTTAATAATATCACTGTTGGTATAAAGGAATCCTACTGATTTGCTTATGTTTATCTTATATCCTGATACTTTGCTGAATTCTTCTATTAGTTCCAATAGTTTACTTATGGGTTCTCTGTATAAACAAGCACATCATCTGCAAAGAGGGAGATCTTTACTTCTTCATTGCCAATATGGATGCCCTTTATTTCTTTGTCTTGTCTAATTGCTCTGGCTAGAACTTCTAGCACAATGTTGAATAGAAGTGGTGAGAGTGGGCATCCTTGTCTAGTTCCGGTTCTCAGAGGGAATTCTTTCAGTCTTTCACCATTCAGGATGATGAAGGCAGTTGGCTTTGCAGAGATGCTACTGATTATATCGAGGAATTTTCCCTTTATTCCTATTTTTCTGAGAGTTTTAAGCTTGAATGAATGTTGAACTTTGTCAAATGCCTTTTCTGTATCAACTGACAAAATCAGGTGATTTTTATCTTTTATGTTATTAATGTGGTTGATGACATTGTTTTTCTGGTGTTGAACCAGCCTGGCATCCCTGGAATGAAACCAGCTTGATCATGATGAATTATTTTTTTATATATGCTGTTGAATTCTATTGGCTAGAGTTTTGTTGAAGATTTTTGCGTCTAGGTTCATGAGTGATATTGGTCTGTATTTTCTTATTTTGTGGGATCTTTCCCTGGTTTTGGTATCAGGGTCATGCTTGCTTCATAGAATGAATTTGGAAGTATTTCATCTCTTTCTATGGTGTGAAATAGCCTCAACAGTATTGGAGTTAATTTGTCTCTGAAAGTTTGGTAGAATTCTCCGGTGAAGCCATCTGGGCCAGAACTTTATTTGGTTGGTAGATTTTTGATGAATTTTTCAATCTCTTCCTTTATGATAGATTTATTAAGTTGATCTGTTTCTCCTTGTGATAGGCTTGGTGAATCTTATGAATCTAGAAATTCATCCATTTCAGCTAGATTTTCAAACCTGTTAGAGTACAGCCTTTCGTAGTATTCTGCTATTTTTTATTTCAGCTGGGTGTGTTGTAACATCTCCCATCTCATTTCTTAATCAGATTATTTGTATCTTATACTGTTTCTCTTTTGTAAGTTTAGCCAATGGTTTATCAATTTTGTTGATCTTTTCGAAGAACCAGCTTTTGGTTTTGTTAATATTTTCAAGTGTTTTTCTATTCTCTAATTCATTTAGTTCTGCTCTAATCCTTATAATCTGTTTTCTTCTGGTGCCTGAGGGGTTCTTCTGTTGCTCTCTTTCTGCTTGTTCAAGCTGTAAGGCTGTAAGTTTACTTCTTTAATTTGAGACCTTTCTTCTTTCCAGATGTGTGCAGTTATAGAGATAAACTGACCTCTGAGCACTGCTTTTTCTGTATCCCATAAATGCTGATGGGATGTGTTTTCATTCTCATGTGAATTCATAAATTTATTTATTTTGTCCTTAATTTCTTCTATAATCCAAGGCATTTTGAGCAAAGTGTTATTCAGTTTCCACAAATTTGAATTTGTACCTATCAATTTTCTGTTATTGATTTTGACTTTTACAGCTCTGTGGTCTGAGAAGATACTTTGCAGTAAACCAATGGTTTGCATTTTATAGAGAATTGATTTATGACCTAACACATGGTCTATTCTGGAGAATGTTTCATGTGCATTGGAGAAGAAAGTGTACTTATCTGCTGATGGATGAAAAGATCTGTATATGTCAATAAGGTCAAGTTGGTTGACTGTTACAATAAGATCTTCTGCATCTTTACTGAGCTTTGATCTGGATGATCTATCCATAACTGAAAGGGGAGTGTTGAAGTCTCCAACTATTATTGTGGAATGATCTATCTCATTTTTCAGTGTTGTCAGTATTTGTTCAATGTATTTAGGTGCTCTGGTATTGGGTGTATAAATATTTAATATTGTATGTCCTGCTTGAGTGTTGAACCTTTCAGCAATAAATAGTGGCCGTCCTCATCCGCAATAGTGGATTTTACATTAAAATCTATTTTATCTGAGATTAGTATTGCCACACCTGCTCTTCTTTGTGTATTGTTAGCTTGATATATATTATTCCAACCTTTAATTTTCAATTTGTTCCTATCTTTAAATCTAAGGTGTGTTTCTTGTAAGCAACATACAGATGGGTCATGTCTTTTGATCCAGGATGTCACTTGCTGTCTCTTTACTGCAGCATTCAGTCCATTTACGATAGGTATGTGCTTAGTGTCATCATTTTAATGTAATTACTTTCATTTTGATGTTTTCTATATTTCTCTTAATGTTTTGTTCTGGGGCACTCCTCTTTATGGGTTGTTGTTTCAGTGTTGGTTTTGTGTTCATTGAGACTCCTGTATTGCATTTCTTATTTTGATACAATGCATTGTTAATCTGCTTTATAGCTACATGTATTATCTCCCTTAACATACTAAGATTAAGCTCAATTTTAACTACTTAATAACTCTGAAACTTCCTCTGCATCTAAAACAACTGTAACTACTGTACTGTATCCCTCTTTTAACATGATAGTATTATAGTTGTCATGA
Source organism: Heterohyrax brucei (assembly GCA_028571685.1). Classification (NCBI taxonomy): domain Eukaryota; kingdom Metazoa; phylum Chordata; class Mammalia; order Hyracoidea; family Procaviidae; genus Heterohyrax; species Heterohyrax brucei. The sequence continues at coordinate 36,372,748 of CM053149.1, forward strand.
TATGATCACAGGTTCCCTTATTATAATACTGTAGCTTTGATGATGTTTTGTGACTTCCTTCACTGATTAGAATTTTGGATGAATTATCCTGAATTATCACTTAAAATATATATTTAGGGCACAGCTTCTTTCAATATTTCATGTAACTTTGGTTTCATTTTTATGAAGTCTCTAAATTTCTCTTTATCTTCAAAAGTCTTAATTTCACCATTATATTTGATAAACAATTTTACAGGATAAATAATTCTAGGATGAAAGTTTTTCTTATTCAGGGCTTTGAATGTGTCTGCCCACTATTTTCTAGCCAGCGTTGTTTCTTCAGAAAAGTCAGATGAAAGCCTACAGAGTTTCCCTTGGAGTGTTAGTTTTGCTTTGAGCCTTGCTGCCTTCAGAAGCATCTGTTTATGTTTTAGCTTTTAAGCTTGATTATAATATGCCTTGGTGTCTTTCTTTTGGGGTCTAGCTTTTGCGGTGTCCAATAAACATCTTGTATACCTATGTTGTCTTTGCTCATAATCTCAGGAAAGTTTTCTGTCAGCATCTGTACAGCTATACTCTCTATATTGTCATTAACCACTCCCCCTTGCTCAGGAACTCCAATTAAATGTAGATTATTCCTCTTCATGGAGTCCCACATGTTTCTTAATAATTCTTCATTTTTCTTATTTCTTTTCTCTGATTTCACATCATAAAAGCTGGCCTCAGTTACTCTGTCTTCTAGGTCACTGAGTCTAACTTCCATCTGTTCAATCCTACTCTTTTGGCTTTGGATAGAATTATCTACTTCTGTAATTTTGTTATTGATCTGATGTATGTCAAGTCATTGACATTCCATCAGTTCAAATAGCTTACCAAATTTTTCATTTTGTTCTACTGTATTTGTTTAATTTCTAGGAGAGTTCTATATATAAATCTTTTGTACTCAACCTCCGATAGATTAAGAAAGGCTTCTTCATCTGAGAAGTTTTTTGAATCCAGGTGGACTCTCTAGGGTGGATGTCTCTACTTATCAGTTGGCAAAGAGGCTGCCCTGCTTATGGAGAAACTGGGGGCTGTCAGCCAATCCTACAATGTGAGTCAGAGAAGAGTGGGAGGGAAGGATGCTAGGGCTCTCAGTAGACAGATCTCCAGGCAAATACATAGGCCTCTCAGCCTTAAATGTAAACTGCACTTTGAGGGGAGCTGTCCAGGTGCTGAACTGGGAGCTGGGAGCTGTCCAACAAGCTGGCCTGATCAGGTAGTAAGACTCCATCTGCCAGCTGATAATGAAAGTACGTTACCAGCCGTTTGTAGATGCTGCAGTTCTCTGATACTGTGAAACAGCAGAAACAGAGGTCAGATGGCCGCTGGATTGTTCTTGAGAGGGGAAGATTAGCCTGATACTGGTGCCTAGTCAAATATGCTAGGTTCTAGGGCTCCCCCAATGTTCAGGGCTCCATGCAAATACCATCTAGGCCTTAGTTCTCAGCATGAAATGAGGAGACGTGTGTGTCTACTCTGCCATCTTTTAACGGTGATCACATCTGAAGTCTTAAAAGCTAATGAGCAGCCACCTAAGATGCATCTATCAATCTCAACATATCTAGAGAAGGATAATGAGAAAGCCAAAGATGCAAAGGAAAAATTAATCCAAAGGATTAATGAATGACAACTACTACAGCCTTTACCAGATTGAGTCTAGAACAACTATATCATGCCCAGCTACCACCACTGACTGTTCTGACAGGGATCATAATAGAAGGTCCTGGACAGAGATGGATAAAAATGTAGAATGAAACCCATACTGTCTCTCTAACACACACACACACACAAAGACCCGACTTACTGATCTGACAGAGACTGGAGAAATCAGATGAGTATGTCCCCTGGACACCCTTTTAACTCAATAGTGAAGTCACTCCCTAGGTTTACTCTTCAGCCAAAGATTAGACAGGCCTGTAAAACAAACAATAACACATGTAGTTCAATCATGTGTATGAGACTAAATGGGCATACCACCCCAGAGGCAAGGACAAGAAGGCAAGAGAGAACAGAAAAGCCAGATGAATGGAAATGGGGAGCCCAAAGGAGGGAGGAGTGTTGTAAGAGCACAGGGTTGGCAACCAGGGTGACAAAACAGTAAGTGTATTAACTGTTTAATGAAAAACTAATTTGCTCTGTAAGCATTCCCTTAAAGCACAATATAAATAAATGAATTACTATCACAACCAATTAAATGAAGTATAATTACAACCATTAAAACATACTGGTGCATCTAGAAATAGACCCAAATACACAAAAAAGTTTAGCATGTAATAAAATTGTTATTTCTAACTAGTGAAAGAAAGATGGATTATTCATTGAGTGGCTGCTAAAACAATCAGGAAGCCCCACTGAAAACTTAAGTTAGATTCCTATCTCACATTTTTTACCCAAATTAACTACAGATGAGTGAAACACTGAGCATTAGAATGAACCCATAAAAATTCAAGCTGAAAAAAAATGACAGAATTCGTTTATAACCTAAACTTCAGTGGGGAAAACTTTTTAAAATATGAAACAAAGCCCAGAATTTATAAAATAAAATATTGACAACTTCAACTACATAAAAATAAAACAACTTGCAGGGGAAACAAACAAAATCTAAAGGCAAATGAAAAATTGGGAAAGAATTTGCAATCAACTCGTTGATAAAACCAAATTCTTTTAATCCATTAAGCCCCTGTACAATTCAATAAGAACAAGAATAGCAATGAAAAAGAAAAATGGGCAAATGACATGAACAGTTGATAAAAAATGAATTGCAAATAGCTGTGAAAAGATGCATTATCTTACTTATAACAAAGAAAATCACGAATACAATTTTTTTTACTTATGTGATTAGTACAGATTTAATATTTAATAACCCTTTGTGTTAACAAGTCTCTGGTGAGAGTATCAACTGACTCAACCCTCCTGGAAGGCAATTTGATAATATTGGTTAATACTACAAATGCATCAAACTAACAATTCCACTCCTGAAGATTTATCCTGCAAATATGCATCTAGAAAATGTAGCATGCCTTAGGCAATCATTGCAATGTTGCCTAAACAGCAAGAGATGGAAAACAATCCAGCAGTCTGTCAGTAGGGACCTGGCTAAATAAATTTGAGTGTGTCATATATATTGGAATGCTATGCAACCATTAAAAACTGAGGCAGCAAGGTATATTATATATAATACACACGTATATTATATATTATATATGATATATATAATATTATGTATCTTTATGCTTATATGTTGTTATGTGCCATTGAGTCAACTCTGACTCATAGTGGAACTATACAATGTCTGATAAGTAAGTTTGTGAACTTGCCAGCAAGCACTTACATAGGGAGCACTGTACAAACAACTTGGTAAGGTTTCATAATCTTGGTATGTCAGTGTCTCACAGCTGTGTTTGTGTCAACTTATAGCATTGTCTGGCTGAGTGGCATTTATTATCGTTTTGTGTTTTTGTGTACCATTGAGAAACTGTTGAAGCTTGAATTAGAGCAATGAATAAACATTAAATTTCTTGTTAAACTGGTCAAGAGTGGAAGTGAAATCAGCGACATGTTAGTCCAAGTGTATGGGGATAAGGCCATGAAGAAAACAGCAGTGTACAAATGGGTTAAACATTTTGCTGAGGCAAGAGAAATCATCACTGATGAAAAGAGGTCAGGGTGACCAGTAACAAGCAGAACTGATGAAAATATTGCAAAAATTTGTCAAATTGTGCACCAGAATCATTGGCTGACTGTGAGAAGCATAGCAAACCAAGGAAACATTGACAGAGAAACAGGAAAATCTTAATTGAAAGTCTTGGCATAAGAAAGGTGTGTGTAAAAATGGCTCTGAAGGAGCTCACCAATGAACAAAAGCAAAGGAGAATGGAAGTTTGCCAACACCTTTTGTAGAGGCAAGATGATGTTTTGGGCCGTGTTATCACTGGTCACGAAACATGAGTGTACCAATATGATACTGAAACAAAGCACCAAAGTGTACAGTGGAAGTCAGCCAGTTCTCCTCTACCAAAAAAATTTCATCAGTCCAAGCACTCAACCATGGCGCTACCAGTGCTCCTTCCATTGGCTCAGAAACATCAGTTTGACTCCTTGTTCCCTTGTTTCCTATGAAATACCTCCTAAGATAGTTGTTCTATCCTTGTACATACATAACCAACCCTTTGCCGTCAAGTTGGTTCTGACTCATAGAAAACCCGTAGGATAGAGTAGAACTGCCCCCATTGGGTTTCCAAGGGGTGGCTGATGGATTCAAATTGATGACCTTTTGGTTAGCATCTGAGCTAACACTGTCTAGTCATCTAGTGCTGCTAAAACCAACATTTGTTTTCTCACAGAAAAGGAGGTTAACATCCAAATTCAGGGCGTCATTTCCTGGAGAAGTCTGTCTTAGCTGTCTCTGGAGAAAAGTCCTTATAGTCAGTCTTCTTCTGGACTGAGAGCTTCTGATGCACAGGGGACCCAGGGCCTTTCCAGAGGACATGCTCTGTTCCTGGCACTGCTTCTTTCCTGATGGTATGAGGTCCCCAAATCTCTCTACTAGCTTCTTTCTTTTATATCCCAAGAGATGGACTCAAGGTAGAAAGCAATCTTATAGATTGAGTCCTGTCTCACTGACACAGTAACCACCAGTCTTGCCTCATTAACATCATAAAGCAACATGTGGGAGCCTGGCCAAATTGTCACACACATTTTTGGAGAGACACAATTCAATCCATGGCAAACACTAACTTACCAAATAAATAAAAAGGAAAATCAGCATCCCAGTTCAAGCACTCAACTGGTTGTTTTTAAAAATATGGTGATCTGATATTTTATTTTGTACTAGTTGATAGATATTCAATTTATAGAGAGCCTACTTGGCTGAATTCATCATTATTCTCAAGGCAGTTGTATAAAGGTGTTTATGTGTGAATGCTACTGTGAAAAGCCAGACAATTTGAGCTTAAAAAACTTACCTCACATCTGTGGGTAGGTAAGGAGGATGAAGCTTCAGTTATACCCACTCCACAGAAATGCTAATTTAGGTAGCTGTAAGTTGTTAAACAGGTGTCTACTAGACATCTTCTATCCAGGGTCCAGGCTTGTTTCCTGAGCTCTCAGAGTTTATGATCTAACTGGGAAGAGACAGTGTGCGCCACACAAGAGTAATAAATAAAATGCATCACTTTTTCTATCTCCTAAACCTGGAGTTCGGGCTCCAGATAGACTTGGGGCTTCTGGGTGAAGGCTGAATAAAGGCACTGACTTGTAAGAGATTAAATGCAAAGCAGCACTGCCCTGCTTCTCCCTTAATCCTCTTTGGGACAATACAGGTGACTAGAAGAAAGAATCTCATTTGTTCAGATGGCTTCATTTCTTTATAGTGTCACTGTTAGTTGGACTCACTCAACAGCATGGGTTAGTTTGCTCTTTTCTTTTTTGCCTCATTAAGGTTGAGTTGGACCAGTTGCAGGACTTCTTGTTTTTTTTCCATCCTATGACAAGAGCTACTTCTTACCTCAGAGTCTCCAAGGTAAAAAGTATGTTTGTCATTTAGATAAATTTATACAGCATTGATTAATACTTCACTTGCATGTTATTGAATTTGATGTATGAGCTTTAAATCATAGAATTCACGGCACTTTGTCAACAAAACACTAAAATGCCTCTTTTTTATAATGATTTGGATGATGTCCCTGAAGTTTCCTAAATTATCAAGACTATAAACCAATTTATTAAATTTAATGAAAAAAGTTTCTGTATTAGGTGTGATGACTCTTTTATGCAAAATCTTCTTATGGGAGGTTAAAATAACTTTCTCATCATTTTTTCAATATCTAAGATAAATAGTGGTGGCTTGTCAAGTAGATAATATTTAACTCAATATCTTTTCAAAATTAAAAACAGCCTGTGAGAAAAGCAGGGGAGTCCCCTGGGTAGTACAAATGGTTAACATGTTCAGCTGCTAACTGAAAGGTTAAAGGTTTGAGCCCACTCACAGGTGTCTTGGAAGATTTACTCTAGAAAAATCAGCCATTGAAAATGCTGTGAAAGACAGGTTTTACTCTGACACATGTGGGGTTACCATGAGTCAAGGTTAACGTAACGCATACTGGACTGGATGAGAAAAGGAATAAAGAGATAGAAATGGGGGAGTTTAAAGAAATAAATGGCACATTCGTGTTTATGTATGTGTGTTTAGACTCCCAGCTGCACTGTGAGTCATCATAAAATGGTTTCTTCACACTCTTCTTATTGTTCAGTTTAGTGCACAGTATAATGACATGAAACAGTGAACCACTGGAGTCACCCCACAGCAGGACACTGACGTTTGGAAAAATAATGAAGAGACAGTGGTGTATCTTCAGCTTGCCTGCAGTTTTTCCCTCCATTCTAACTTTTCTAATACGTCTCCATCTTTACAAACATTAATGTATTCAAGGATCTATGTTCACTATTTTTAGGCAGAAAAAAAAATGATTTCAGATAAACTAACTTCAATTCTTTCAGAAAAAAAAATTTTTTTTTGGAAATGAAACCATGTGTGAAATGCCAACCATTTTCAGATATTGTTCAAGGCGCTAGGTTTCTAAAGAAGAATAAGGAGCCTTTCTCAGCTGCTAAATGAAAGGCCAGCAGTTCTAACTTATACAAGGCATTGAATAGACCTTTGATCTGCCCCCTTAAAGATTCTAGCCTAGGAAATGCTGTGGAGCAATTCTACTCAGTCACAGAGGTCCAGTATGAGTCAGAAATGACTCAACAACAACACACTATACATATATTTTGAGAATTGTTGAAACACAGAAAAGGAAGTCATTTACTGATATGATTCTGGCAAGACCCATATTAAAATGGTAGTAGATAAGGCAGTGACTGGGGCAAGGTTATACAAGACATTGAATAGCAACTGAGCAAGTGGAAAATTACACTAAGGGCAAGGGGAAGACATTGAAGGCTTATGCAACAACAAATGAAAAGCAAGCTGTCATTTGTTGGAAACTGAAACTGATGTGAAGAAGGTAAACTAGGGAAAAATAAAAGTAAAAACACCACTCCAGAAATTACAGCTATCAAACTGTCATAAGAAAAACCAGAAAATCTAAGTAGGCTTATATCTATTGAAGAAACTAAATTTATAACTTCCTCATACTCTTCTACTTGGGAAAATGATAGATTAATTGGTATAGGACAGGAGCTCTTTCTGTGAAAAACCACACTTGATAAACAGCACTTGATAAACAGGACTCTTAACCACTGAGAAACAAAGAAACAACTCAACTTTCTGTCTGGAGGCACCTTCAAGATAGTGGTGAAGTGCACAAACAACATATGATGATCACTCTAAGGTGAGAAGACAAAGATAGGAAGTGAGAGAGGCTGAGGCAGTTAGTACATGTGATACACTGTACCGGAGATGACGGAGCTGCACAGATAAATAATTCCAGAAATATGCACAGTGGATCCCCTTGAATCTGTTGCTGAATAATAACATATTTGTGCACAGAATAAAATTCTACATGGTTGATCTATCTTGGGGAATAGATCCATGTCCACTGGATAAGAATGTATGTCTTGTTATTGGGTGGAGTGCTCTTACGTACGTCTGTTAGGTCTAACTGGTTTACACTGTTATCCAAGTCTTGTATTTCCTTACTGATCTTTATAGATATTCTATCCATTACTGAAATTACTGTAATAAAATTTGCAACTGTTATTGTAGACTTTTCCATATCTCTATTCATATTTCTCAATATTTGCTATATGCATTTTGAGGGGCTTTTTTGATAGGTGCATATATACTTATAATTATCGTATCTTGATGATTGGAACCTTTTTTCTTTATATAATTTCCTTCTTTTTCTGTTGTAATAAATTTTTACTTAGTGTATTTAGTCTGATATTAGTATTCCTGCCTCTCTTTTGATTTGATTATATTAGCATAGAATATTTTCTACACCCATTCCCTCTCAACCTATTTGTGTCTTTGGATTTAAACTAGGTCTCTTGTAGACAGATTATATTTGGATCATGTTTTCTTATCCATTCTGCCACTTGATTGCAGAACTTAATCCCTTTTCATTTAAAATAATTATTAATAAGAAAGGATTTCTGCCAATTTGCTACTTGTTTTCTGTTGTCACATCTTTTTTGTCACATATTTCCTCCAATACTGCCTTTCTTTTGATTTAGTTGAAAGCAGCATGAGAAAAGCCAATAATCCCATACAAAGGATCCTCAATAAGATTAAACTAAATTCTCTTCAGAAACCATGGTGGCCAAAAAGCAGGGAGGTGCCATATTTAAAGTGCTGGAAAATAAAAAAGAGCTGCCAGGAAGGAATTCTGAATCTGGGAAAACTGTCTGTAAAAGTTAGGATGAAATTAAAGATCTTCCAGAAGAACAATAGCTAAGAGAGTTCATTACTACTCCACCTTTCCTTCAAGAAATATTAAAGGGAGTCCTTTAGTTTGAAATTAAAGGACACCAGACAGTAACTTGGAACTATATAAAAAAAATAAAATTCTCCAGGAAAAATAATTTAATGGGCAAATATGAAGGTCAGTTTCGTTATATTTTTGGTTTGTATCTCTACTTGTTGTGGCATATGTGATTCAAAAGATAGGTACATAAAAAATGATCTTAAATTTATGTTTTGGTTACACAATGCATAAGCAGGCGAATTGTGACAACAGTGTAAAAGCAAGGTAGAGTGGTATAGGAACAGTTTTTATATGTTAATTGAAATTAAGATTGTATTAATTTAAACTAGGTTGTTATAAATTTGTGATGTTAAATATAATCTGCATGATAACCATACAAAAACATCTTTAAAAGGAAACGAGACATAAAAGGAAACGAGAAGAGAATTAAAGTGATTCACTTCAGTAAACAAATAAATGCAAACAAATGAAGTATTCGAGGAAATGAGACAAAAAAGTGACTAATAAAACAGAAAGAGAGAAGGCACAAATAACTAAAATCATAAATTAACAGGAGACATTAATGATCATACAGAAATTTTAAAAAGGAGCGTAAGACAATATTATGAATAATTACAACAAATTAGCTAATTTAGGTAAAATGTATGAATTCCTAGAAACACATAAATTACCTAAATTGACTCAAGAAGAAATAGAAGATTTCAGCTGAAGAGATCATATCAGTAATCAAAAGTCTCCCAACAAAGAAAAGCCTTGGACCAAAATGTTTTACTAATGAATTCTATCAAACATTTAAAGACATCTTAGCATCATTCCTTCTCAGACTCTTCTAAAATGTAGAAGAGGAGAAAATACTTTCTAACTCACCTGTGACACCAGCACTATCCTGATACCAAAGCTACATAAACCTACCACAAGAACATAAAATGATAAACAAATAACTTCTGAATGTAGATGAAAAACATTAACAAAATACTAGACAATCAAATGCGACAGAAGACTAAAAGGATTATATACCTTGACCAAGTTGGATTTATCTCAGAAATGCAACAGCAGTTTAATACAAAGAAAAAAAATCAACAGAATAAACATTAAAAGAACACGGAAAAAAAGATGACGATGTCAGTTGATGCAGAAAAGTTATTTGACAAAATTGAAGACTCATGATTTAAAAAAAAAACACTCAGAAAACTAGAAATAGAAGAGAAACTCTTCAGTAAATTAGGGATATTTATGAAAAACTGATAGCTAAATTATACTCAGTGGTAAAAGACTGCAAGTTTTACTCTTAAGATCAAGAATGAGACAAAGATACCTGCGTTTACTACTACTATTCACCATTGTAACGGAGGTTCTAGCCAGAGAAATTAGGCAAGAAAAAGAAATAGAAGACATCCAAATGAAAAAGGGAGTAAAGAAAAAAAAATCTCTAATAATGGATGACATAATTCTGCATACAGAGATCACAAAAATTGCACAGAAATGCTAGTAAAACTAGTAAATGGATTCAGAAAATTTGCAGAATACAAGATCAACATGCAAAAATCAAGCATGATTCTATGCACCAACGATGAATAACCTGAAGAGGAATTTAAGAAAATAATTCCACTTACAGTAACATCTAAAAGAATAAAAATCTTATATTTAAATTCAACTGAGAAAACTGAAATACCTACATGTGAAAAAACTATGTAAAAAAATTCCTCAAATAAATTATGAAAAACTAAAGAACCACTGCCATTGAGTTGATTCTGACTCATACTGACACTGGAGGTCAGAGTAGAACTACTCTATAGAGTTTCCAAGGAGCACTTGACAGATTTGAACTGCTGCCCTTTTGGTTAGCAGATACAGTATTTAACCACCACACTGAAATTAAAGAAAACCTAAATAAATGGAAAGACACCCCATGTTCATGGATTGGAAAACAATATTATTAAAATTTCAATACTGTTGAAAGTGTTCTACAGATTCATCACAATCCCTGTGAAAATTTCAACAGTCTTTTTTGCAGAAATAGAAAAGTTGCTTCTTAAATTCACAGGCATTGCAAAGGGCTTCTAAAGCCAAAATGATCATGAAAAAGAAACCCAAAGTGGAACTCATTCTTCCTAGTTTCAAAATGTATTAGCATGCTACAGTATAAGGATAAACATATAGGCCAAAGAAATGGAATTAAGAGTCCAGAAATAAGCATCTCTGGTCAGTTAATTTTCTACACGTGGGCCAAGCCCATTCTTTGAAGAAAGAATAGTCTAAACAAATGGTGCTGGGACACCAGGATTTCCACATGTAGAAGAATGAAGTTGAACCTCCTACCTCACACCATATATGAAAATTAACCCCAAACGGATAAGCAACCTAAATATAAAAGCCAAAAAGAAGAAAACATAGAGGTAAACTTCAAGACCCTGTATTTGACAATGAGTTCTTAGACACAACAACAGTAGCATACACAAAAAAGAAAAAAATAGATAAATTGAACTTCATCAAAATAAAAAATTATGTGTATCAAAGGACATTATCAAGAAATTAAAAACACAACTATAGAATAGGACATATTTTCAAATCATGTATTAGATAAAGATTTACATCTGAACAAAAACACAAACAAACCAATTAAAAAATTAGTGAAGGAGTTGAATAGACATTTCTCTTTTAAAAAAAAAACATATACAAGTGGTAAATAATCACATGTAAAGATGTTCAACATCATTAGTCATTAGCAAAATGCAAATCAAAACCACAATAAGGTATCAGTTCATGCCCACTAAAAAATGAAACCAAATCTGTTGCCATTGAGTCAATTCCAACTTGTAACAACCCTCTAGGAAGGCTATTTTCAAAAACTGGAAAACGACAATTGTTGGCAAGGATGTGGAAAAATTAGAATCTTCCTCTGTTGCTGGTAGGAATGGAAATGTTGAAGCCTATGGAATATAGTTTGATAGTTTCTCAAAAAGTTAAACAAAGAATGACGTAGTGATTCCACTCCTGGATATATATCACAAAGAATTCGAAGGGAGGATTAAAACAGACACTTGCATACCAATGTTCATTGCAGTATTATTTACAATAGACCAAAAAGTAGAAGCAATTCAAATGTCCATCAACAGATGAATGGATAAACTATTTATATGTGACACTTTTGGACAAGTGGATGTTTTGGAACAATTAATTAAATTTCATTATGGACTATGGATTGTATAATTATTCTATCAATCATATCATATTAAAAAAAAGAAAAAGAAAAATCAAACATGCTAGTGGAGTTGATTCTGATTCATAGTAAACCTATAGAATAGACCTCCTCTGCAGAGTTTCCAAGGCTGAAAATTTTTATGGAAGCAACTGACAGGCTCCAACCACTGACCTTTCAGTTAGTAGCCCAGCATTCTAATCACTGCACCAGCAGGGCTCCTTAAACTCATACTAAATATTGTATTAATCATATGATACTGGTAAAAACAAATGCATCAATAAAATACACACACATGTATATGTATGTGTGTATACCAAAACAAAAACAAAACCTATTGCCTGAATCAAGTCAATTCTGATTCATAGCAATCCTATAGGACAGAGTAGAACTACCCTACAGGGCTTGCAAGGAATGCCTGGTAGATTTGAACTTCTGAATTTTTGGTTAACAGCTGTAGCACCAGGGTTTCCTATACGTGTTTACACAATGGAATATTATTTAGTCATAAAGTGAAATGAAGTTCTGATAGAATGAACGTGGATGAATCTTGAAAACATCATGCTAAGTAAGTCAGATACAAAAGGAGAAATATTATATGATCCTATCTATATGAAATGTCTAAAATAGGAAAAGTCATAGAAACCAAAGTAGATTAGTGATTACCAAAAGATTGAAGGAAGAGGAAATAGAAAGTTTTGCTTAATGGTTGCTGAGTTACTGCTTGTGATGGTGAAAAATTTTGGAAATAGAGAGTGGTGATGGTTGCATAAAATTGGGAATGTAATTAATGTCACTGAATTTCATATTTAAAATTACTAAAATGATAAATCTTATGCTATATGCATTTTATCATAATAAAAAAAATGAAAAGGCGTAGGAGAGATTTTGAAAGACTTCCTACTGGCCAAATCTGGAACAATTTGGGTATCAAAATAAGTATTGGTAGTAAATGATAACAATTTATTGTCTAGAATAAGAGTTTATATCATACTGATACAAATGAATGCACAAATAAAAGTAGACAAAGAAAAAGAGAAGGGAAAGTTTTCTTTTCCTCGCAGTAGAATTCCCACTAATGATTGTGAAATGAAGGATGAGTTAGAAAAATCAATAGATGCTAAAACTAGTGGGTTAAAGTTTGATGAGAATAGAATACTTACTTTTTTTCAAGTATATTCTCACAAATACTATTTACATAGAAAAAAAAGGTAGCTTTAAATGGAGAAACTTGAAAGACATAACCTTAACAGTGTGATCAGACTTACCATCACCAATACTGGGACAAGGTGAACTGGCAGATGGGGGAAAGATGGTAAGCAAATGGATCTCATTTGTCTCCTAATGCAATATACTGAAGACACAGCATTATTTCTGTGGCATTCCTGACCAAAATGCACAATTTGAACCTAATCATGAGTATATGTCAGATGAACCTAAGACAGAAGTCCCCAGGCTGTGAAAGCTTCCACTGCTACAGGCAGCTTTCTTGGTGTGCTACATGGCATTACATTAAAATCCTGGTTTCTTTTCTTGGCATACCCTTGGTTTTATATTAAAATCCTAGTTCTTCTCTCCTTAACTGCTGTACAAAATTAGACAAAATAGGTGGAAACCAGTTTGCATGCTCACATGTAGCATAACCTTTTAGACCTCAAAGATAGTAAGTTCCCTGCCTGTGAGTGAAGTTTAAGCCTCATTTTCTGAGCACAGGATGTGTAAGGTTATACATAAACACCATTGCACCTGCATAATATGAATGAGAATGTTGCTGGTGTAACTTGTATGAACTTCTTACTCATAAAACCTTTAAAAGTAATTTTGCTTCTTGCCCTCACTGAGCAATCTTGGTGACAATAGCCTTGACTGTTTTCTTTCCTTGCACAACAAAATAAAGGCATCTTTCCACTCTCCTACCTTGGCCTCTTGTTTATTGGCTGAGATGAATCATGTTGAGCAGAACTTAGTGTTTCCCCCGCTATTGTTTCTAGTAAGCCAACCAGGAGTCATCTGCTTGGTTCCAGAGGTGAACTGGACAACAGAGCAGCCCCAACAGCTGACACCACCAGGAGATTTTTTCAGAGATCTTAGAGAAGCTCTAGAAACTGGTCTACCTTGGTGACTTCATGAAATGTGCCTGAGTTATTTGATAAGTACCTAGCTAGGTAGGGCCTTAGAAAAATCCCAAACAGCAGCAAGAATTAACCACCGACGGCACTAAAGGCTCTAGGCATCTGGAGTTATTTGGTAAATAATGGGGTAATTCCTAGGTAAGACCTTAGAAGAGCCCCGAGAAGCAGGAGGAATTGACCACTGAGGGCTTAAAAGGCTCTAGATATCTGTTATTAGGTTGGTACACTGAATTACATTGTGTGTGTGTGTTTGTGTGTGTGCACGCACACCTGGAGAATGGAGAACCTTCAAAGGATCTCAGGATGTAGCCCACTAGGATACTTCCTTAAGACTGAGAATATTTCACATCAGATCCTATGAAACAGTAAAAGATGATTTTGTTTTATAGTACTATATGGCCTCAAGGTGAACTGGCAGATGCGGGGAAGATGGTAAACGAATGGATCTCTAAATTATAATACCATGCTCCAACTTGATCTCTTTCATACTTACAAGGGTAAATGGGATGAAAAATATTGTGCAGAAGCCTTTATGATTCTGTATTGGGACAACAGACTACAGATGAAATGTAAAATTCTAGTCTAGAAAGAGACCCAGCAGAAGGCAACCACCAATCCTCTCCTTTGACATTGAGGAATAATCCTTATTGCTCTCCTCTACTGCCTTACCACCCCCTTATTCTTCCCTTCCAGAAGAAGTGTGGCTGCACTGGTAATGATTCTGGCCACTAAACTCTCTGGGTCCCTATTTCACCCCTTCCAAGACCTTCTGCCCCAGCATTGGACTTACTGTCCCAAGTAGAGCAGAACAGACTTTGAATGCCCCAGTTTAGTGACTAGGGAGAACAAAAGTAACACAAGGGTAGTCAGTTCTTGGGAGAGCCATAGCACAGCCAAGCCCAGGGATATGCACTCCATCTGACAAGTCCCAGCAGAAGATGATGGCATGATCTGAATCCACCAAGCTTTCTCAACAAAGCATCTTTATAACTGGAAAAAAACATTGTCCCAGGTATAAGGAAGATCCTAAGAGAATGCAAGGTCTTTTTGTCCTATAATCCTACTCGATCAGATTGTCAGTTCCTGATAGATGTGGTCTTGATCCTAAAATAAAGGTCCATGGCCCTAGAAGGGGCTAGGGCTGAGGCTGACAAGTGCCCTGAAGTGCAGGCAGTAAATCAGCTGGGGACAGAGACTTTCCTAGTGGCAGACCCGGCTGCAATCAGAATATGGCTGAGGGACAGACCCTTCTAGCTTGTCATAGGGTGTGTCTTTTAGAAGGGTTGATGTAAAGAGTGCCTAACAAAGAGATAAAATAAAGCTGTGATCAAACAAGAACCAACTGAAGATCCTTGTAAGTCTCTGAATAGAATTTAAGAGACCTTTCAACAGTTTGCAGAGACAGACTCTGAAAGCCCCCGAAACACTGGTATAGTCAATATGACTTTTATCAGGTAGAGCGTCCAGGATACATAGACAGAACTCTAGAATTTGAGGGAGGTGTGGAGTTGGAAATATCACAACTTGTTGAGCTTGACTACCAGGTATATTCCAACAAGATCTGGTATCATGAATTGCATTATGCTTCCCTGCCCCCCAGAACCATGTGTATTAATTTAGCTAGGCTTTGATTGCTCTATTATGTGATGTTTCTTTATGTTGTAAACCCTTCCTCTATGGGTGGCAGTATATTGGTAGGGCAGGACTCAATGTGGGATTGTATTGTGCCTTGGGGCAGCCTCTTGGGACATAAAGGAAAAGGAGGCAAGTGGAGGTTGGGGACCTCACAGCATCAAGAAAAAAGCAGTGCCAGGAGCTGTGCATGTCCTTTGCAAAGGATCCAGGATCGCTGTGCATCAGAATCTCCTAGTCCAAGGGAAGACTGATGACAAATACCTTCCTCCAGAGCTAGCAGAGAAAGCCTTCTCCTGGAGCTGACATCCTAAATTTGGACTTTTAGCCTACTGGACTGCAGCAAAATAAAATTCCTCTTTCAAAAGTCACTCACTTGTGATATTTCTGTAAAAGCCACACTAACTGAGTAAGACAATTGGGAACAGGGAAAGAGAGAAGTCACTGATCAGAAGAGACAGGCCACATTCCTGGCAACCACTCATGGAAAAATAAACTATCTCCCAGCAGCCCAAAAACAAGTAAGCCCCTGAGGAGGGAGGATGGTGAAAGGCCTAGATTCTCATTAAGCCAAGGCCAGAGGACACTGGAAGAAACAGTATCCTAAGTTACTATCCAGAGGTATAAAAGAACCTAGGGCTGCCCAGTGCTCCATGATGCCAGTGAGGGATAACTTGGATTGAGGAGGACCAGAAATGTGGCCTCCACCTGAGCCTGTGGCTGTGGGGTGGAGGGGCAGGACCTGTGCAGTTTATGGTGGAGACCAGCGCAACTCACTCTGTCCTGATCCAGAACAAGACAGCCTTGATGAAACAAACTGTGTCAGTTGCAGGAGTCTCAGGTAAGAGGAAAAATCCTCCCTTCCTCCAGCCTTTAACCTGATCCTTACAAGGAAAGTTATAAACACATTCTTTTCTCCATTGCCTGACTATCGCATTCCCTTTCCAGGAATAGACTTGTTCTACAAAGTGCAATTTCTTTGCATAAAGGGACCACACAGACGTAGGTACCACCAGAAAATGAATGGTGACTTCAGATAGACCAAATTGCTGAGTCACCCCCCAATTATAGCACAGAAGGCTATTACAAGGGATAAGTAGGTCACACAACCAAGGCTGCAGTAATCCTGTGGGTATGGGCAACCAGGTGCCAGGATGTATCAAAAATGTGTCTCTGCTGGCAGTCAAGCTTTTACCCTGCACAGTTCCTTCACAATTTAAGCTGTACTCTATCTGGACAGAGACCTAGCAGACACTGGGAAAAATCGTCACCAGATAACTGCAACATGGGTTGCTCAGGCAGTGTCAGTCACAGCTCAACATCCTCAACCTACCGGTGAAGAAAGAAAAATGGAGAATGCTGGTTGTTTCAGAATCTGTGAGCCATCAGCCAGGTAACAGTCATGGTCCACTCTGTAGTTACCAGTCCATATATTCAGCTATCAACCTTGTCACCCAGTTTTTCCATATTCACTGTACTGGGTCTGAAGGATGAATTCTTTTTTTTTTTTTTTTTTTAAATAAAAAGGCCAGGAACTCTTTCCCTTCAAATGGAAAGACCTGGACAATGGACAAAAGCAAAAACTCTGCTGTGCAGGCTCTTCTCCATGGGTTTAAAAACAGCCTTACTATCTTAGAGTCCACCCTAGCTAAAGAACTGAGATAACTGACCCTAATTTGTACCCAGAATTCCATAGAGGTTTTGAACCTTCTAGAAAATGCAGGGTATCAGGTTTCAGAAGCAAAAGCTTAGGTCAACCAAAAGGAAGTGATTTATCTGGCTTTTAAAATCAGATACGGAGACTGAGAACTCCTCATATAAAAGGATGCTATCTGCAGGTTGGCGGCCCTTACCAGTTAGAGACAGTTCTTGGGTTTTTTGGAAATAGCCAGTTTCTGCCCCATCCAGATGCCAAATTTTTATTTTATTACCAAGCCTTTACACTGAGACATAGAGGAAAAGACATAGACCCCTTAGAAAAGACCAGAACAGTACAATAGAGTTTTGCCCACCACCTGCGTGAAAAGTAATCCCAGAACACCACTGAAGTCCTTTCAGAGGACCAGAGAACTAGGACAATGTCTGAAGATGACTGTCAGGTGGATTTCACTGAGATGCTTCAAGCTCCATGGAATTACAAATATCTGCTAGTCTTTATTGACACCTTCGCTGGGTTGACACCAACTGGGTTGAAGCTTTTCCTTGCAGAACTGAAAAGGCCACCAAGGTTGTAAGGTACCTCCTGAGTTAAATTATCTCTTGATTTGGACTTACCATCTCCATAAGCAGTAATAACGGTCCCTTTTCATAGCTTTGGTAGTGTAATTGGTGGCAAGAGCCCTGGATATTATTTGGAACATATACACTGGAGGGAGGTCCCAGTTTAGCAGTAAAGTAGAACAAGCTAACCAGATTCTAAAGAGACACCTAGCAAAGCTGTGTCGAGAGACCAAGTTGGCATGGACAGAGGCACTATTATAACTTCAGTTGCAGATTCATGCCACCTATCTGCAAAGCCAGTACTGAGACAGGAGGTGAGGTGATTAAATGAGAACATTTATTGAGTGCCGACACACAAGAGGCAAGGGGGAATCAGTTCTTCCAAAGCTTGCCTGGATGTATAGGCTAAGCCTGGAGGTTATACAGGTTGATTAAGGTGGGGGTGGGGGGATGCTGGTTAATATTTTTCCCCATTCACACAAGTAATTCTTTTGATGTTTCAACAATATTTTTTGTGGGAGTCTCCATGGCTCCAACAAGTTGGGGCTTGATAATCATCCAGACTACCTGGTTATTCAGTTCAATAGACAATAACTGAAAGGGGATAAATAGAACAATTAATCAATGTTCTTAAGCAGAAAGAATAGCTGTGTGACTTATGACCAGTACAAGGTAAATTCTAATCGATGGGGGAAATCAAGCTCTCAGGACTCAATGTTTACAACATGGTTGTCTTAACTACTGTGCTACTATTTGTAGTAAAGTGGAGTAGGGCTGGCCAAGGGCCTCCCTTTCACTGTCTATGGCCCCCTAAGGGTTTGTTCTAGGGTCAAACTAAAACTTAGTCCATTTGTGTTATTATGTGGACATCCTTTATTAAAAAGCCCCAAAATGACCAACATAGCTTGCCTTACTTATGACCAACATCCTCCTACCATGAGACTAAGATATTCAAGTTCCTAAATAGTTTCAGTGTCTTTGCATGAGTCTGTCTTCTCTCCACAGATATACTTACCTGAGGAAGCCATCTGAACAAAAGTTGCCCCTCTATCCTTTTTCAGCCAAAGATAGGCAGGGAGAGCCAATACCCTTTAGCAGAAGTGGACTGTCCTCTTTGAAGTTCTCTTGGCTAACCTGATGGCTGTCAGATTCAATGGGCTCAAAGCTGGAATCCACTGAACTAAAGTAAACCATGCTGCCAGATGCTGAGGGACAAACTCATCAAAACTGTGAAAACCACAGTTGTGATCCAGTTAAAGACTTCAAGTACTTGTTTTCCGTACACACACCCCCTGCATGGGTGAGATCCCCCGAAGACTCTTAACACTTCTGGTAACCTTGGTGTTAGTATTCTGTTGCCTATAACTGTGTACTCCACTTGAGCAGGTTAGCTTGCTGTAGACCTTTGAGTAAGTAGAATTAACCATGAATAGATTGATGTAGATATTCCTAGGGGTTGCCCTATATATAAATGCTGGACAAGATTTCAGTGTTCTTAATAGTTGCACCAGGCAGTTATAACCATACTGCATGAGTTGACAATTGCTGGACTTACCCACATTCTCCTTCACATGTAGGATGTGCCTTGAGGCAGTCTCTTGAGACATAAACGAGAGGAGATAGCACAGACATTTGAGGACATCACACCATCAAGAAATAAAGCAATGCCAGGAGCTGAGTGCATCCTTTGGAAAGGGCCAGGATCCCTGCACCTCAGAAGCTTCCAGTCCAGGGGAAGATTGATGACAAGGACCTTCCTCTAGTGCTGGCAGAGAAAGCCTTCCCCCGCAGCTGATACCTTGAATTTGAACTTTTAGCTTACTGAAATGTGACAAATAAAACTCCTCTTTTTAAAACTATCCACTTGTGGTGTCTCTGTTAGAGCATTAATAGCTAACTAAAACAGAATTTGGTACTGAGGGAGTGGGGTGATGCTCTAGCAAATACCTAAAATGTGGAGCCAAGCCAAGTGCCATCAAGTCCAGTTTTAAAACTGTGAGTGGATGGAAGACTCAGAAGGAACCATGGAGAACTGTGAACTCTGAAGAAGGTGCAGATGATGGGAAACAGCAGAGGACCACCAGCAACAGAAAGTCAGCAGCAGAATCAGACCAGTATGAGATAGTACTGGAGCTGACCCACAGAGCAAGAGAGCTAAATGCATTTGCATAGAAGTTTCCCAGTGGAGAGTAGGATGCCTCTGCACCCTTGAAATGGTGGAGCTAGACTTGCTGACACATGGGGTGAGAGAGCTGAGTGCCTGTGTGCAGGAGGCTATTTGGCAAAGTTGGGTGTCTTGAAGCACTTGAATCGGTGGAGCTACAAAACTTTGGAACATCTGTCCCAGCAGGGCAGATGTGGGCCTGAGGCCCAGGCCATGAGCCTACAGGAAGCAAAAGTGCAATGTGAGAAGCAGAGTCTCAAAGGTATGGCTGTGACCTCAGGGGTTCGATAGGGTAAAACCACATCCCCTGCTGTTTCTAATTATGGAGCTTCCACTCATGTGGACTTGAAAAATTGTATGCCCGAAGCCAAAGGAACAAGAGTTGTTGTCCCAGTGGGCCTGGAAGGCAGAGCTGTAATACAGAGTCAGGAGGTTTTCACTCAAAATCTGGAGAGTGAGGCCAATCCCTAGAGTCTGGAGGCCAGGGCCATTGTGTAAAATATCTCAGAGAATGGAAAATTCTTTTCAAAGCCTTGAGAGGTAGTGATGTGTTCTCTTAATCTGGCTGGAGCCTGTTAACTATCTTCATTCCCTGTGATTTCTCCCATTCACCGTGGAAGTGTCTGACTTGTGCCTGTTCTAATAATGTATTTTAGAAGCAGATAACTTGTATTCTAGATTTTATAGCTAAAGAGGAATTTCTGGATTTTTGGACTTGGACTTTAACACTTTGGCTATGATAGGATAAATATATTTGAAGTGTTATAAGGATGTGATTTCTTAGAGAACAAAGGGTGGGATGTCATAGATTGAATTGTGTTCCCTAAAAAATCTGTAACAATTTGGCTAGGCCATAATTCCTGGTATTGTGTGAAGTTCTCCTATGTTGGAATTCCTGCCTTTATGATGTTAATGAGGGTCCATGGGTGGTAGTTGTATCATTAGGGCATGATTCAATGTGTAAGTTTGTTTTGTGCCTTGAGGTGGTCTCTTGAGACATAAACGAGAGGAGCTAGCAGAGACATTTGGGGACTCCATACCATCAAGAAACAAAGCAGTGCCTAGAGCTGAACACATCCTTTGGAAGGGACCAAGGTACCTGATCCTCAGAAACTTCCAGTCCAGGACAAGATTAACCATAAGGACCTTCCTCCAGTGCCAGCAGAGAAAGCCTTCCTTTGAAGTTGATACACTGAATTTGGAGTTTTAGCTTACTAGACTGGGACAAATAAAATTCTTTACTTTAAAACCATCCACTTGTGGTATCTCTGTTAGAGCAACACTAGCTGACAAAAACATAGGGCATGTGTTACCCATAATCTCTGTATGTCTCCATCCAACTTACCTACTAAAAAAGACGAGTACAATTAATAAATAGAAAACAAAACCCTAGGAAGAGTGCAATAATCACTGTGAGGTCTGCTTATTATAATACCTCAACAGTAGGTCAGTGGCCACAATGAAAAGCCAACTGTTCAAGCTGATGTCCAATATCCATCCCTTCCGTGAGGATATGCCACACGATTCCAAGCTGGGCTGTAGCTCAGAATGGACACTGGTCCTGAATAGCCAATATCCAAAAAGAAAGGGAGGGAACAAGACAGAGGTCCCCATGCTGTGAAAAATACCACTGCCTCCAGCAGCTTGCTTGGCATCACCTATAGCTTTCCATTAGGATCCTGATTCCTCTGTCCTTAATGCTGCCCCAGACTAGAGGAAACTGGCGGAAATTGGTTTAGGGGTCATACTGACACTCAGGATAACATTTTATACCTCATACATAGCAACTTCCTGATCTCTAGGCAGAACGTAACCACCTAAACACAGGTTGCATAAAGTTATGTATAAACCACATTGTGCCTGCAGAGTATGATTACAGTTGTTGCTGATATAAATTTATGAACTTCCTACTTGTAAACCTCTTAAAAGTAACCATCTCCTTCACCCTCACTGAGCACTCCTAGGGTGGCAGCCTGGACTGTGTCCTTTACTTGTGCAACAAAATAAAGGCACCTTCTACTCTCTCACCTCAGTCTCTTGTTTACTGGTTGAGTCACAGTGAGCAGAATTCAGGGTATGACGTAGCTTGCTATACTCTTCAAGAGTATCAAGTTCAAGAAAATGAAGAAACTCTAAGAAACCATGCCATATTAGAAGAAAAAAAAAAACCCACAACAATCAAATACCTGGGTGCAAAAAAATCTCTACAAAGGACACTTTTGGGACAATTGATTAAACTTCAGTAAGGACTGTGGATCACAAAATAGTATCCTATCATGTGTGTTTCCAGATTTAATAACTAGTATATACTGCTGTTATAGGAGTCCCTGGGTGGTACAGATAGTTAATTTGCTCAGTTTTTAAGAAAGGTTGGTAGTTCAAGTCTACCCATAGACACCTAGAAAGAAAGTCCTGGTAATCTACTTCTGAATATCAACCACTAAAAGCCCTATGGAGCACAATCCTATTTTGACACTCTGGAATTGACTCCCTGGCAACTCTTTTTCTAATTGTTCTTGTATGAAAGAATATCCTAATTCTTTATAAATACACATTGAAATGTTTAGGCATAAAGAGGGAGACACTATATTAATGTGATGAACTATTATTGTTTATTCTTATAAATGATAAAATACACAGTATGACCTCAGGACAAAGATAGACCATGCTACTCTTTTAAAAGATTCTAGCATTTTAAAACCTTTTAGGTTAATATGGCTGGAGAAAAAAATTTACTCGTAATTGGTACAAATTCTTGAGTACAATAGCAATAATCTTATAGATAATCTTGAGTTTACATTCTAGTTTTCCTAAACACTGGTAACATCCTAATTCAAGATAGCCTAAGTTATGAGAATTAGTCTTAAAATCAGTCAGCTAGTTGAGCTACAAAGAAGGCAAAGCTTTGTCATACTGAGGCATCCTTATATCTGGTCTATTTGGAATCAGGAGGCTGAGAAAAGAGATGAATTAACAATGTGTTTCCTTGGTAGCCTCTGCCAGTCTCCACTCCACCATCTATCTCTACCCTCATCCTTGTGTTCAGCACACAGGATCCTCCCTCCGCCACAGCTCTTCCATTCAGAAATGGACAAAGGTTATTTTCATATATGTTTTTGTTTTTAATATGAGCAGCAATTTCATGTTATTGTATACTTTTTAAAAGCGCACATACACCAGCAAGAGTTAACAGGAATTGCAGCTACTATCAAATATATTTAAACATGATGCTTGAGTGGTCTTTGCAGCTGGTAGGTTATACATAAAATATGTTTACAGCCAATGATAGCATCCTTATCTAAAGACAGAAGCTAGCAAAATTTCATCCTGTGTGCTCTGTCAGATTGTTCCCTAGGACAGATGGCAGAAGACTACTGATGACAAGTTGAGATGCTATCTGGATGTCATGGCAGTGGTTTTCACATTGCCCTGGATGGAGCTCCCTGGCTACTTTCTTCATCTGAAGCGTGCAAATGAGTAGAGGCAGAGTGCAGAGTGTGTGTGATCAATAAACTCATGTAATTAGAATTTGATGAAAAGAGAAGTCTCCCTATGGGAGGGGGGATGTCCATTAAGGCTTGGTTACCCTGCCTCAGAAGGGCTTCACATTGTCTAACCCTCTTGTATGATTTTCCCAAGTGACAAAGGTAAACCAACAACACAAATAACCAATTTTTAAGTGCTGGCCCACTTTATGCAGAGTTAGACCTTTAGTTCACTTAAGCATGAAGTCATAGACCAGCTGGACAGCAAGCACCCTTCTCACTGACTGTCCCTGCTTTTATCTTGTCTCCCATGGTTGAAAGAAACTGCTCCTGGATGCTCATAAGTCCACGCCTCCACAATACAGAAGTTCCTGCCTTAAACCCTTACATTTCACCATTCTTATACCAGTATGCACAGATTCCCTCTTTAAACCACAGGTTAAGATCAGACACCCTCTTCAAAGACATATAGTCTTTGACCAAATATGTTTGAAACAAAGATCATACTAAGCCAATAATATAATTTGATTTGAAATTTATTTATTTAAAAAATTTACAGATCAAGCATTACTTATAACTAGGGAATCAGTATTTCAGAGACATAAGAACTTCCAGAGATTCTTATACCCCCGTCTTACTGCCCATCGCCATGGAAAAGGCCTGGGGCACAGTCTTTACATAATAGCAGCTTACCCGAAAACACAACTTGCAGTCTGAGCCTGGAATTTTTGTTCTTGTCTATGACTACGCATAGACAATTCTTCAAAATAGCAGAATGCCTGAGGTGAAATGGGCTTTACTAATTAGCAAGACTGTATTACTGGTAGGAATGCAACAGCCATGATGGAAAACAGTGTGGATGTTCCTCAAAAGGCTACAAATAAAAGTACTATATAACTCAGCAATTACACTCTTAGGTATATACCCAGAAGACTTAAAAGCAGAGACTCAAACAGGTAGTTGCACATCAGTGTTCACTGCAGCACTATTCACAATAGCTAACAGGTGGAAACAACGTAAATGCCCTTCAACAGATGAATGAATAAACAAAATGTGGTACATGCATACAATGGAATACTACTCAGCCAGTACAAGCAATGAAGTCTTGGTACATGTTAAAATATGGACAGAGCTTGAAAACATCAGACTGAATTAAATAAGTAAATCATAAAAGAACAAATACTGTAAGACCTCATTTATGTAAAAAGATATGAATAGGCAAATATGTAGAGACTAATGTTTCTTAGTGGTGATTGGGAGTTGGATGGGGAAAGGAAAGGTTATTGCTTATGGAATACTGAGATTCAGTTTGTGGTGATGGAAAAATCTCATTGATTAGGGGTAGGATTACACATCTAATTAATGTACTTTTTGTTGATAAATTATACACCTGTAAAAATTTGAATTGGTAAAAGTTGTGTGATATATTTACAACAATAACAACAACAAACAGTAGCTGCTGAGGCTGCTTGTATACAACCAAATATCTCATGGGATTTGAGATCTTGATTTGGAGATTTAGGATCATGGTTTCATAGGACATCCCAGTTAGCCTAATAATGTATTCAGTGCTTCTGTTCCACCCTCCAGTTTGTTATGCAGTGCCTGAGGTCTTAAAAGCTTAGAAGTGGCCATCTAAGGACTAATCGGTCACTATTTACCTAGAGCAAGAGAGGAAGAAAATTAGGAACAGGAGGAAGAAATGGAATATGGTTTCAGTCAGGAGCACATCAGTCTTCAAGGTGACATCTTACTTTTCAATACTTTAAGCAGGTCTTTGATAGCAGATTTTCCCAATGCAGTGTGTCTTTCAATTTCTTGACTGTTGGATCTCTGGGTGTTAACTGTGGAACCAAGTAAAATGAAATCCTTGAAAACTTCAATTTTTTTCTCTGTTTATCATGATGTTGCTTACTGGTCCAGTGGTGAGGATTGTCATGTTCTTGATGGTGAGGTGAAATCCATACTGAAGACTTTGATCTTTGATCTTCATCAGTGTTTCAAATCTTAACGCAGATTGTTGATGAGTCTTGCTCCAATACTGATGCCTAGTTCTTCTTGATATAGTCCATCTTCTCAGATTATTTGCTCAGCATACAGATTGAAAAGATAGTGAAAGAATACAACCCTGACGCACATCTTTCCTAACTTTAAACCATGCAGTGTCCCCTTGTTCTGTTCATACACCAAATCAATTTCTAAAGTGATTGTACCATTTTATATTCCTACCAGCCATGTAGAAGAGTTCTAGTCTCTCCACAATCTCTCCAACATTTATTATTTTGTGTTCTTTGGATTAACGCTAGCCTTGTTGCTGTGAAATGGTATCTTACCGTAGTTTTGATTTGGATTCTTCTACTGGGCAATCATCATGAGCAATTCCTCACGTATCTGTTAGCTTCCTGGGTGTCTGCCTTGGTGAAGTGCCTGTTAATATCTTTTGCTCATTTTTTTAATTGAGTTGTTTGTCTTTTGTTGTTGTTGAAGTTTTGTACCTTGTGGATTATAGAGATTAAATGCTGATCAAATTTGTGGCTGCTAAAAATAATGAGTTATTTTTTAAAGATAAAATGTTTAGAAATAAATGTTTATAACTTTAAGATGTGTACACTGAACACTACCAAATACAATTGAAATAGATTAAAGAAGACTTTCCATGGTTAAGAAAGCTGTCTTAGTTATCTAATGCTGCAATAACAGAAAAGCCACAAATGGGTGGCTTTAACAAACAGAAATTTATTTTCTCATGCTTTAGGAGACCAGAAGCCTGAATTTAGGTTACTAGCTTCTAGGAGACAGCTTTCTCTCTGTCAGCTAATAGGAAGGTCCTGATCTATTCTGAGTGTCTGCTTCTGGGCAGTCATCGTGTGGCTTTTTCCATCTCTCTACTTCCTAGTTTGTATTTTATCTTTTCAATCTCAAGATAGATTGAGATAAAATGTACCCTACACTAATCTAGCTTCACTCAAATAACAAGGAAAACCCATTCCTAAGTGGAATTATAACTACAGGCATACAGATTAGGATTTATAACACATATTTTGGGGGACACAGTTCAATCCATAGCAATACTCCCTAAATTGATTTGGATATTTACCCCAAAGGACTTTCTTTCTTTCTTTTTTTTTTTTTTTTTTTTGCAGAAACTAGCAAGCTGACACTAAAATTCAGATGGAAATGAAAGTGACTCAGAATAGTTGAAACAATCTTGAAAAAGCAGAACAAAGTTGGAGCCTCAGACCTTTTGATTTGAAAACTTACTACAGAGCTATAGTAGATAAGAAAATGTGACATTGGCATAAGAATAGAAATACAGATCAATGAAATAAAACTGAGGATCCAGAAATAAAACCTTACATTTATCATCAGTTGGTTTTTGGCAAGGTGCCAATAAGGGTGATAGCTTCCAGGCATCATTACTAACCCTCAATTTGTAAGCAGAGTACCTAGAGCCACCTCCCTTTCTAACTGGTTTCCTGAGATGATTTTTAGGAAATTGGCTAACTTCTGACCCAAGGTAAGAAAAACAAGGGTACAGTTGCAGACCACAGAACCAGTTAGAGCAAATTTGGCCCACTTGATCTGCAGAGAGCCATTACCTCTACCCTCTGGGTGACCCTGGAACTTTTTGCCCACAGGATGAAAGAAAACTTTAGTCACACAAGACTGAGGGGAAGATTTTCAGAAGTGATGGATTTTAACCTAAGATCTCCCCTTCGATTGAACAAGCACAGACAGCAGAACTGCCCAACAAATGCAGTTTGGGGGCCAGACCAATCAACGACCTTGCTCCTTCTCACTGGGACTCTTACCCTGATAGATACTCTTCCAGCCATTATTCAGAGAGCCTCTTAGCTTAGCCAGCCAAATAAAATTTCTTCTTTGGCTTTAACCCATTTTATGTCTTGATAGCCATATTGAGCAAGGACTTGAGACCCTTATAAAATTAAGACAGTTCAACAGAGGAAAAAACAGTCTTTCAACACATGGTGCTGGGACAACTGGATATCCACATGTAGAACAATAAAGTTGGACCTCAACCTCACGTAACATACAGAAATTAATTCAAAATTGGTTGTAGACCTAAATATAAGCGCTAAATGTATAAAACTTTTAGAAGGAGCATAACAGTAGATTTTCATGATATTGGATTCAACAATGTTTCTTAAATATGATACCAAAAACAAAAGTAACCAAAGATAAAATAAATAAGTTGGATTTCATGAAAATTAAAAACTATTATACTTCAAAGAACACTATAAGAAAATGAGAAGACAATCTACAGAATAAAAGTATTTTCAAATCATGTATCAGAGGCTTTTATTCAGAATATATGAAAAAGCTCTCACAACTCAACAATAAAAGGGAGAATAACAACTAGGAAGCAGGCAAAAGGTCTAAATAGACATATTTCTGGAGAAGATATATAAATCGTCAATCAGTGCATGAAAAAATGCTCAATATCATTATTCACTAGTGAATTACAAATCAAAACCATAATGAGATTCCACTTCACATCCATCAGGATTGCTATAAGAAAAAATGAATGATACTAAGTGTTGACAAGAATGTGGAGCAACTGGAACCATCATATATTGAAGGTAGGAATGTAAAATCGTACAACTACTTTGGAAAACAGTTTGGTGGTCCCTCAGAAAGTTAAACACAAAATTAGTATATGATCTAGAAATTCAGCTTCTAAGTTTATAACCAAGAGAATTAAAAATGTGTACTAGTGGACTGAAGCTTTGATACATGCTTCTGTATTGCAAAGAATGGGAATTCCAGAACATCCTAATTGTGCACATGAGGAATTTGTTCACAGCTCAAGCAGTAATCCTTTAAACAGAAACAGGACAAGGAAATATTGCATGACTTAAAGTTAAGAAAGTTTTGTGTCAGGGTTGTATCATTTCACCACACTTATTCAGTCTACTTGCTGAGAAAACAATCTGAGACACTGAACTATGTGAAGAAAAATGCAACATCAAAATTGAAGGAAGACTTACTAATAATATACAGATGACCTAACCTTACTTGCTGAAAGTGAAGAGGAGTTGAAGTGTTTACTGATGAAGATCAAAGACTACAACCTTCAGTATAGATTTCATCTTAACATTAAAAAAAAAATCCTCACAATAGGCAGCAAAACTAATAAACATTGAAATTGTCAAAGATTTCATTTTACTTGAATCTACAATCAACATCCATGGAAGCGGCAGTCAAGAAAACAAATGACACATTGCATTGGGTAAATCTGCTGCAAACGATCTCTATTAAAGTGTTACAGAAAAAAGATGTCACCTTGAGGACTAAGCTGCCCCTGACCCAGACCATAGTATTTTCAATTGCTTTTCAATGTGTGTGTGAAAGCTGGGAAATGAATAAGGAACACTGAAGAACTGACACCT
Source organism: Heterohyrax brucei (assembly GCA_028571685.1). Lineage (NCBI taxonomy): Eukaryota > Metazoa > Chordata > Mammalia > Hyracoidea > Procaviidae > Heterohyrax > Heterohyrax brucei. The sequence goes on from CM053149.1 coordinate 36,401,444, forward strand.
GTGAATTAGGATGTTGGTGAAGAACAAACAGAAGTGTATTAGAAGTAGAAGAATTTGTCTCACATATTTTGGACATGCTATCAAGAGGGACTAGTCCATGCAGAAGGACTTTATTCTTGATAGTGTAGAGGGTCAGTGAAAAAGAGGAAGCTACCCATTGAGATGAATTGGTGGTGTGACTATAAAGATGGGATCAAGCATAACAACGATCACGAGGAAGACACAGGATCAGGCAGCGTTTTGTTCTGTTGTGTGTAGGGTAACTGTGAGTGGAAACTGACTGGACAGCACCTAACAACAACTATGTAGATCAACCTTGAAAACATGAAAAGTTAAGACAGCCAGACACAAAAGGTCATATGTTAGATGATTCAAATTATATGAAGTGTCCAGAACAGACAGAAATTCATAGGGACAGAAAATAAATTAGTAGGTGTCATGGGCTAAACCCCACTGCTGTTGAATTGATTGCAATTTATAACAGACCTATAGGACAGAGTTGCAGTACCCCTAAAGAGTTTCTAAGTATGTCTGATTGATTTTAACTGCCATCCTTTCGGTTAGCAGCTGCAGCACTTAATCACAATGCCACCAAGATTAAAGAAGGAGAGAATGGGGCTCAGCTGCTAATAAACACTGGTTTCCTTTTTGAGGTGGTGAAAATGTGTCAGAATGAGATATGGTGATCAGTGCACAACTTTGCCAATTTTCGCTAAACCATTAACTTGTACATTTCAAAAAAGTAAAGTTTTTTATCTGACAAAGTTGTTGTAAAAAAAAGGAAACAATCTTGGATGAAGGGAATGACAACACATGACACAGGGAAAGTCAGCAAAACAAGACTAAACCAAAGCTAAGAAGTTTTCTGAACACAATGAAACACTTTGCGCAACAGGGTAACTAGGGTTGGGATCTCAGGACCGTGGTTTTGGAGGACATCTAGGTCAATCGGCATAACAGTGTTTATTAGGAAAATGTTCTCCATCTCACTTTGGTAGGTGGCATCTGGGGTCTTAAAAGTTGTGAGCAGCCATCTAAGTTATATCAATTGATGCCAGTCCACTTGGAGGAAAAGAGTATGAAGAACATCAAAGACACAAGGAAAATATTAACCCAAGAGACTAAAGGGCCATATAAATCAGAGATTGCATTAGCCTGAGACCAGAAGAAGTGAATGGTGCCGGGTTACCACCATTGATTTCCCTGATAAAAAATACAACAGAGAGTCACAGAGTGGGATTAAAGTATGGGACAGAATTCAAGTTCACATACAAATACCAGACTGACTGGGACTAGAGGGATCCTCAGAGCCACCACCCAGAGGCTATGTTATGCCAGAACTAAAACCATTCCGCAAAACCACTCTTCAGACAAAGTTAGACTGAACTATAAAACATTTTGGAATATTCCTGAAGAGTATGCTTCTTAGTTCAAACAGAGGCCACAGGGGCAGCTCCTGTCTGGAGGCCAGATGAGAAGAGGCAGAAAGTGACATGCACAGGTTGGATTGACATGGGAATTCTGGAGTGGAAAGAGGGAGAGTTCTTTCACTTTATAGGAACTGCAGCTAGTATCATATGACAATATGTATACAAAATTTTGTAAGAGAGGTGAACTTGAGCTGTAAACTTTCACCTCAAGTATAATTTTTAAGAAAAATGATACAGAAGGGATCACAAACACAAACAGTTGTGATAAATGAGGCATCAATGTTGATGACTTCATATAATCTTCCCTCCAGCACTATCATCTGTCCTCTGTGGTCAGGCATAGTTTTAAAGTTATTCTCTGATTACCTTTTGAAATACATCCCAACCTTATCTCCTGCCAAGTTTACAAATTGGACTATTCAGCCAACTTTTGGGTAAACACGGCCTTTGCTCTTTCAGCATCATGTTTAATAGAATCAGCGCAACCCTCAAAGAAGGACTTTAGTTTTAGCCAGTTTGTGTACTTGTTACCACCCTTGCAGGTATACCCCATGTGACTGGACCCAGTGTTTAAAATATCTCAGATCTCAAAAGTACAACCTTTTATATCCATTGAGCTCTAGAGAAGCCACAAACACAGGCTGCTCTGATATGTGAGGACAGCTCTAGTGACCTCACACTGATCTTCCCTATGACTCTATCATGTTTGTTTCCTAGAGAATGTGCACATTCTCTTTTGGGGCTCCTTGTCGGCCCACCGCTCTCCATGAGAAGCGGGCAGGGTTTCAGGGAGCCTCCATTATTGACCACTTTTAGACTGGAAAGCATCTTTGTATCATTTTCACCACTTAGATGCACACTTTTGCTGATTTTTCTTCAGGCTCTGTGTTGTTATTGTTAGGTTTTTTGGCAATGTTATCCATAATTGGTTATGAGTCACACAGTTCAATGTCTTTGCATAGTCAATAAAACACAGGTAAACATCTTTCCGATATTCTCTGCTTTCAGCCAAGATCAATGGGACATCAGCAGAGATACCCCTGCCTCCACATCCTCCTGTGAATCCAGCTTCAATTTCTGGGAGATCTCTTATATATTGCTGTGGTCACTTTCAAACGATCTCCAGCAGAATTTTGTGTGATATTAGTGATATTGCTTGATAACTTTCACATTTGGTTGTACCACCTTTCTTGGGAATAGGCATAAACATGTATCTCTTCCAGGAGGCTGGCCAATTTCTCTGCATAGATAAGTGACCACTTCCAGAGTTGCAGCCATTTGTTGAAACATTTCAACTGGTATTCCATCAGTTCCTGTAGCCTTACGATTCCCCAATGCCTCTGGTGTGTCTTGAACTTCTTCCTTCGGTACAATTACCTCTCAGTCATATGCTAACACCTGAAATAAATGAGCGTCAACCAATTCTTTTTGCTATAGTGACTCTATGTATTCCTTCCATCTTCTTTCAATGCTTCCTGCACCATTTATCATATACCCTGTAGAATCCTTCAGTATTACATCTTAAGGCTTGAACTTTTTCTTCAGCTCTTTCAGTTTCAGAAGTACCAAGAATGTTCTTTCCTCTTGGTTCTCTATCTCCAGGTCTTTGCACTTGTCGTTATAATGCTTTACTTCATCTTCCTGAGTCAACCTTTGAAATCTTCTGTTCAGTGTTAGAGAGGCTGTGGGGAGAATGGAACTCTCATGCACTGCTGCTGGGAATAAAATCCTATGGCACATTATTAAAAAACTAGAAACGGAAATACCATATGATCTAGCAATCTCACTTCTTGGAACATATCCTAGAGAAATAAGTGTTGTCACATGAACAGATACATGCACACCAATGTTTATTGCAGCATTGCTCAAATAGCAAAAAGATAGGAACAACCTAGATGCCCATCAGCAGATGAGTGGATAAATAAACTATGATACATAAACACAGTGGAACACTATACAGCAATAAAGTACAATGATGAATCTTCAAAGTGTCTCACAACATGGATAAATCTGGAGGGGCATTATGCTGAATGAAATAATCCAATCACAAAAAGACAAACATGTTACTAGACTGCTACTATAAAACCTCATGAAAAGATTTACACACAAAAAGAAAATCTTTGGTGGTTATAAGCAGGGAAGGCAGAAGAGAAAATCACTAAATAGATAAGTGGTAACTTTGGTGAAGGATAAGATAGTACAAATACTGGACAAGCACAAATTGTCCAATGGAAAGACCTAGAAGCTCCATAGACTTACCAGTCTCAATGAAGTACCAAATTACTAGACTGAGGGCTGTGGGGAACCATGGTCTCCGGGAACATCTAGCTCAATTGACCTAATCAAGGTTATAAAGAAAATGTTCTACTTTCTACTTCAATGAGCAGCCATGTAAAACACTCTACTGGTGTCACCCCATCTGGAGCAAAGGAGAAAAAGGAAATCAAAGACTTATGGGAAAGGTCAGTCCAGAGGACTAAAAGAACACACCTACCACAGCCTCCACCAGACTGAGTCTAGCACAGGTATATGATGCCTAGCTACCACCACTGACTGCCTTGACAGGGATCACAATAGAGGGTCCTAGATAGAGCTGGGGAAAAAAAATGTTGAAAAATATTCTAACCAAAACAACAGTAGACTCAGTAGTCTGATAGCCAAAGGCCAAGTGCCGTCGAGTCGGATCGTAGTCTGATAGAGACTGGGGAAATCCCTGGATTATGGCCCCAGACAAACTTTCAGCTCAGTAATGAAGTCATGTCACTCCCAAAGTTCACCCTTCAGCCAAAGGTTAGACAGGTCCATAAAATAAAACAAGACTAAATGAGCGCACCAGCCACTGGGCAAGAATGAGAAGACAGGAGGGGACAGGAAGCTGCTAGTGGGGCACCTAAGGTGAAAAGAGGGACAGTGTTGTCATGTTGTGGGGTTGGCAGCCAGTGTCACAAAACATTATGTGTATTAATTGTTTAATGAGAAGTTAGCTGGCTCTGTAAACCTTCATCTAAAGTACAATTAAAAAAACTAAAATCTTCCATTTAGCTCTTTACTTCATCTATAGTTATGAACTAATATGCCCATATCAATCCCATGTTGTAGGCTCTTCTACTGAACCTACACATACATACTAATACCATGATCCTCAGAAAAGTTCAGTCACCTGAGGTAACATGTAATTTCTGGTGGAATAAAACATGTTTGTATTCTTTGTCACACCATCACCTTATTTTTAACTTTTCTTTAACAACTTGAGCCCATAATTACCTCAGCGAGGTTCATAACTCCCATAGGTACCCTCCACCCAAACCTCTGCTGTAAGGAGCAGAAAAAGCCTCAAAAGCCTATTATTCTGATACTACTATTTTCTTTTTTACTGTGAACGAGAAATCCTCCAGAGACTTCTGCCTTTGTTTTCTAACTGCTATCAGGAAGAATTGTAATAAGATCAGTTATTCCAAAATGAAAGTCATCATTTTTAGCAAATATTTTCCATCTCTTGACTGGTCTATAGCTAAAACTCGTAAGCATGAAGCCACTACTACAGGGAATATTTTCCCACCAGCTTATTGTGGATAATTGACCTGAAAGTGCATTGTTTAAAGTTAGGGGTGCTTTACTGTCTGAGGCCTTCATTCATCAAAATGCATAAGTCAAACTGGTGTGGTTGTGAACACCTGTCCACTCACACGTTTGCACTAACCTTAAACTGTTTCCTGTGTAAAGCCTTGTCTCTACTTCTGTATATTTTATGTAAAGGAGGACTTTCTTTTCAGTTGATGCCCCAGCGGTTCTCCTGTGTCATGACAGAATGTCAACCCTAGTTTAGTTGACTGTCAAAGCAGACAGCCTTGAATTTAACTGGGCACATAGAATATCTTCAGACCAGGGCACTTGTCAGAGAGAATGCTCTTGAATCTGTTACTGTTCAATACTTAGTAGAAGCTCACTTGAGTCATGAGTAGAAATATTATTACCATTGCCATGCCATTGCCATTTTGCATTAGTCCTACATTGGGTTGGCATAGTAAGAAGCTAGATGGTGAAACACATTACATTTACTGCCAGTGTATTTATGGATATGTTGTCAGGACCCACAGAAGGGAATTCAACCTCTGGAAAAGAAATGTTTATATCTTCCTTAAACAATTTAGCCCTACTTCAAGGATACTCTGAATCAAATGAAGTCAGTCATTGATCCCATTTCCCTCTTCGCATCGGCCATGAGGGAACTCTGAGACAAGTTTATAGAGCATGCTAACAAGTTCATTCTGGCTACATCTCATTTTTCTACCCTTATTTTATATTTCTCCTGTTTTATCACTGACTAGATTTTTTTTTTAAAGCTTCGTATGTATTTTTGAAAGCTGTTTCATATACATCTTACAGAGAGGAAGGATAGATACAAATATGCTTGCAATAGTGCTGCATGAAGGATAGTCTGCAAAGTAGTGGGATAAAAATCTTATCAGAAATAGAGACTTCTATAGAATCTCTGTGGGTGGAAATTCCATTCTCACATAATTAAAAAGTCGTAACAAGGATATGTTGCAGCCCACCTGGCCAGGAAACCGAGATAGAAATGTTAATTGAGATTGTGGAAGCTGTGAAATTAGGTCAGGTAGTAATAAGGGGAGACTTTAATTACTCAATCACAAATTGGCAAAATGCCTCACTGGGACAAAGGTTGGAAGGGAGATCTATAGATAAGAGAAAGTATTGCTTCCTGGAGAAGGCAGAGGAGCCTGTTTGACAGGGAAATATACAGACGGGGCTCTGGCAGTGAATGGAAACTGCTCCACAAGGTAATGTGGAGTCATTAACAGCAACCATCACACAATTTAATTACACAGCTTTGTGGGCAAATGTCTATTTAATACTATACACTATGCATAACAAAAATGAAAGTGAGAGATTCAAAACTTAATAATTAAAAAAGAGGCCAAAAGAACATTTTTGATGCAAGATACCAGCAATTTGGGAAAAATTCCAAGAGGTTATAATGATCTTTGGTGTCTAGGTGACAGAGTCAGAAATGTTGGGATCAAAGAAAGTGAGATATTTTCAAAAAATAGGAAAATAACCAAGGGAAGACGACTAGAAAATCAGCAAAATACAGAAGGTTAGGAATCACTCCAAATGGAGAAAGGACTGAAGTTGTCAAGGATTTCTTTTTATTTGGTTTTACAATCAACGCCCATGGAAGCAGCAGTCAAGAAATCAAAAGACACGTTGCACTGGGAAAATCTGCTACGAAAGACCTTTTTAAAGTGTTGACAAATTAAAGATGTCACCTTGCAGGCTACAGTGCGCCTGGGCCAAGCCATGGTATTTTCAATCACATCATATGCATGTGAAAGCTGGACAACGAATAAGGAAGACAGAAGCAGAATTGATGCCTTTGAATTGTGGTGTTATAGAAGAATATTGGATGTACCATGGACTGCCAAAAGAACAAATAGATCTGTTCTGGAAGAAGTACAACCAGGGTGCTCCTTGGAAGCCAGGATGGCAACACTGTGTTTTGGGGACTTTGGACATGTTGTCAGGAGAAATCAATCAGCAGAAAAGGACATGATGTTTGGTAAAGAGGAGGATCTGCTAAAAAGATAAAGATCTTCAAAGAGATGGATTGACACAGTGGCTGCAACAATGGGCTTAAGCATGAAAATGATTGTGGGAATCACTGCATGCGCAGAACCAGGCAGTATTTCATTATCTTGTTCATAGGGTTGCTATGCGGTGGAACCAACTCAATGGCGCATGACAGCAACAACAAGAGTAAATACATTAAAAAGTGTTAACCAAAAATATTTGTAATTAAATTAAGATTGAAGTAAAGAGATTATGTGGGAAGGTATTTACTTATCCATGGCTAGGAAAGTAGCATAAATACAATTATAAAAACATGCTGGGGTGTCCGTGTTTGGTTCCAGGTCTAATGGTATACTCTAACATTGCTGTAAATGATGTGAGGAAGGAGCAAAGAAGTTCTGCAGTAATCTTGACTGTTAAAGAGAAATACTAATGCTGAAAGTTTCTACACATTTTTCAGAGCATGTGAATAGAAAGAGAATTCTGGATTGACAACACCCATATGCATTACAACTCAAATTTTCCTAACAAAGGAATAGCTCTAGTTTAAGAACTACCCAAGGAAATTTGAATCTTAGAGTCAGATGAAGGGAACAGCAAAACCATTTGGCCTGGTGGCCTAAGTCAGGGTTGATTCACCTACAAAATTAATAGCCTTGCTAACCTTGCATCAAAACCTTTCTTTCTAATTCACCTGCCCACTGAAGCAGTTTATAAGTGAACTGTCTCTCATAGGGTTTCTCTCAGAAACAAATAATGATTTTTTGCGGGGGGGTGGGTGTCATTTGATCTGTTGTGGCCAAAAGGCTGGCCCTGTTAGAGTGGTTTCAACTGAAGCAGTGTAGCTGATGGTCTTGCAGTGCTTTGACATTTACAAGTCACTTTCATGTCCAGTGCCTCACTGAGACCTTATAAGAAGTCCACAGGTTGGTGTTCATCTCATTTGTATGTTAGCAAACTGAGAATGTTCACCTAGGGGCTGTCTGGCTCACACCCATGACTAGATGTATCTGCAGTGTGGTCCATGCACCACAAAGCACCCTCCTCCAAGTACGCAGATGATGCAGAGGCACACTTTGAAACATGAAAACAGGAGAGAGTGAAACAATTAAAAAAGAGTGCATGTCACACAAGGGGTAATAAACTTAAAAGATTCACTAACCAGGAAACAGGACTGAGAGGAAATAAACAAATCCAATGGAGGTTCAGAAAACTTTCAGAGGAGAGGATAGACCAGGTTGATATTGGGCTGGCCATTTCTCCACACCCTAAATCACACATTTAGTTCTCGCTGAATTAGTCAAAAACCAAACCTGGTTCCTGGACCCTGAGCACAAAGCTCCTCTCCGAAGCCCATCCCAGCCTTGAGATCTAGACTATGCTTACGTGCTAACTCTTGCCAGCCAGCATCATACTCTCTCATGTGCGTGGTCTTGCCCCTGCTCCCTTCTCCAACCTTCTCTTTCCCTTCTATTACTAGAAAATTCCCAAACCATCTCTCCAGATGTCACAGAGCACTGCCCTGCTGCATAGTTGGCCTGCTGCCACCTTCCATCTACTTGGCCTGCCCCGATTCTTTTCTGGGTCGTTGTCCCTGGTCTTTGTGTTGTCAAGTTCTCTTGTGGACAGAGGACAGACAGCCCACTGAAATGCTTCATTTCAACAGACTGTAGGAAATGCAGGATTTGCTAACATGAAGTAGAAGCTGCAAATCAATCCAGTCTATAATCCTCCTGATTGCATTTTTTAGGAGTTTTGTAAATGAGGTTGTTTGCAGGTGGTCTCTTTGATGCAGAAACCTGGGACCAGTTGTAAAGCTCTGGTTTGAAGAGGCAGGACTGTGAGGGATTCAGCATCTTCTCATCATGCTAAAGAGTGTATGACGAACACCAAAACTGTTAAACTGCCTTTTACTTCCTTTTCTAGTGAAATTACTGGATGCCTTGGCTCTAAAATGGTTTTGTTCTGTTGCTTTACAAGAGTTTTGGGATAGTTTAGAACAAAGTTTCCAAGAGTTAGTACAGGAAGTAGATAAGCCTTTATTCTCCCAAATTATGAGCAGGTAGTTGAGAAAGTTTTGATATTAAGCAGATCTGAGGACCTAACATAGTAAGCCAAAGTTACGTACTAACTTTAATATCTACAAAAAAGATAGTTGAAAGTAAAGATTTCTCTGTAGAGCTAAATAAGGAAAGTGATGTGTCAAGTGGTGCTAAATGTAAATTTAGGTGTTGCTTAATCAGACAGATACCTAATGCTTAAGAAAAAGGGACCCACGTTTAAGTGAGTGAAGTCCCAAACCAAATCCATTGCTATCGAGTCGATAGGACAGAGTAGAACTACTCCATAGAGTTTCCAAGGAACAGATGAATTTGAACTATTGACTGTCTGGTTAGCAGTGATCTGATCCAGTCTCTGTCCAAGGACATAGGCTCTAAAACCAGGAGGCTGGGTCAACCCCACTCTGTGTAAACTTGGACAAGATATTGTATCAACATCCTTGGCTTTCACGTCCATATAAATAATTAACAATTCTGCCTTCAAAGAACTGAGTAAGTAATACTGAGAAGCATGTAGACACTTAGTATCTCACAAGGCAACTGGGCCCCATATCTGCCTTACATTCAGCTGATGTTAGCCTCCTTATGAGATTCCATATACATTAGGTCTAATTAGGCAATAGGAATACTCACTTTTTCACATGACAGCCATTTACAGATCAGAAGACACATACAAATTTTCTTTCTTAAAATGTTATTTTCTCCACACTGGTCAGATTTGCCATATGTGGCAAATTCAATAATCTGAAAACCACTTCCAATCTCTTCAGTACATTCCCTTGTTGTCGCCCACCATCGTGACAGAAAACCAAACATTCCCTTTCCCAGGCTCCTTTACAACTAGGAATAGACAAATGACCAAGGAGATATAAAAGTACACTGACTTGGGGAATTCTGTATGACTTCTTGATACTTGATCACGTCTTTTGAAAACGATGGAAACATCCACACCTTCTACATTCTTCTTCTTCCTGACTAACACAGATGTGAAGGTCAAAGCTGCAGTGGCCGTCTTGCAACCATGAAGCATTTGGTGTGAGGACACAAGGACTCCAGAGAAGGAAGAGTAAACAAATGCAAAAAGCCTGAGATTTTTTTTAAATTTTTATTTTTATTTAACATAACAGTGAATATGTACATTCCTGTATAAATTTACATGCCCACCTATATGCAGCTTCCACTGCTCTCCCTGTCCGGTGACTGCACACTATTCTTCTCTGCTCCACACATGTCTCATCCTCCCAACAGCCTCCTTTCCACTCCTCTCCACTCACTCCCCTTCCTCCAGCCAGAGGTCAGCAAGATGATATCCTATAGATGTATAGAACCATAAAGTGCTTCCAATATATGGTCACTCTGCATTGCTAAGTCCAATCCATTCCTGTCCAAAGAGTGGACCTTTGTTATAATTTATGGGAAAGGGCAGCATCAGGGCCGGGGGCCATGCTTTCAGAGGAACCCCCAAACCGCTGGACCATCAATTGAGGTCTTTTAGTGGAGATTTCATGATGCATCTCTTTTTATTCTTGTGTTGCCAGTGAGACTCCTCTCTGTGAGCTCCATCGTGGCTATCGCTGGTGGTGGCCAGGCACCATCCGGTTCTTCCAGTCCAAAGTCAATGTAGGCACCCACTCTTGTGGGTCTCTCTGTCTTCTCGGTTGTCTTTACCACATGTCATTTTAGTCCTCGGTGGGCATCCGTTCCTGCTGAGTTGGGACCATTTGCTGTGTCCTTGGATGGCAGCTTGGCAGCTTTTAAGACCCCAGAAGCCACTCACCAATGTGGGGTGCAGAGAGCTCTCTTAGCAAAACACTAGTTGTGCCAGTTGGCCTGGAATTCACCTAAGAGCATGGTCCCCCGCCCCCCACCCCAGCTACTCTATCCTTGCAGTATTGAGTTAAGATGGAAGGAGTACTCAAGTTATGCTGAAGTCCACCTTAATGTTGTTCTTGTTTCTAATGTATGTTATCAGTGCTTTCTTCCAAATACATTTCTAGTAACTATCTAAACTAAATCCTCCCCCCTTCATCCTCCCTTCCTCCCCTCCCTTGCAGCTGTCAAAGAGTCTTCTCTTCTATACACAAGTCTGTTTTGGGGATCTTATCGTAGAGGTCTCATACAGTATTTGTCCTTTTGTCGCTGACTACTTTCACTCAACATAATGTCTTCCAGTTGAAACCAGGTTAGGAGATGTTTCCTGGAATCATCGTTATTCTTTATCATTCTGTAGTGCTCCATTGAGTATGTGTACCATAGTTTACCTATCCATTCTTCTATTGTTGGGCATCTGGGTTGATTCCATCTTTTTGCTATCGTGGACTATGCTGCGATAAACATTCTGATGCATGTGTCTGTTGATGTGAAAGGCCTTGATTCTGTAGGAAATATTCCAAGTAGTGGAATTACTGGGTCAAATGGTGTATCAATATCCATTTTTTTAAGGAAGCGCCAGATTGCCTTCCAAAGAGGCTGGACCATTTTGCAACCCCACCAACAGTGTAGGAGGGTTACACTTTCTCCACAGCCTCTCCAGTATTTGTTGTTTTGTGTTTTCTGGATCCTGGCCAATCTTGTTGGGGTGAGATGGTATCTCATTGTTGTCTTGATTTGAATTTCTTTAATAACTAAAGATCGTGAACATGTCCGCATGTGTTTTTTGGCTGCCTGGATCTCCTCTGTAGTGAAGTGTTTGTCCATCTCCTTTGCCCATCACTCAATTGGATAAATTATCTTCATCTTATTGATATTTTGTAGTATCTCATAGATTATGGAGATCAGGCATCGGTCTGACATAGAGTTGCCAAATATTTTTTCCCATTCTGTGGGTGTTCCTTTGATTCTATTAATAAAGTCTTTGGATGAGCAAAAGTGTTTGATTCTTAATAGTTCCCATTTATCTATTTTCTCTTCTGTTGAAGTTTCTTTGACAGATTTTGGAGTCTGTCCTCATTGTGTATTAAAACTTCCATTGTTGTTCCTACCTTGTCTTGGATGAGCTTTATCATTTTAGGTTTGATATTTAGGTCTCTTATCCAGTTGGAGTTGGTTTTTGTATAAGGTGTAGGATATGGATCTTGATTCAGTTTATTGCAGATGGATATCCAATTTTGCCAGCACCATTTGTTGAAGATACTGTTTTTATTCCAGTTTAATGTCTTAGGGCCTTTGTTGAATATCAACTGTTCATAGGCAGATGGTGTCATCTCTGGGGTCTCAGTTCTGTTCCATTGATCGATCTGTCTGTTCTTGTACCAGTACCAGGCTGTTTTGACCACTGTGGCAGTGTAGTATGTCCTAAGGTCAGGTAATGAGAGGCCTCCCAGTGTGTTCTTCTTCTTTAGTAGTACCTTACTTATCTGGCGCTTCTTCCCTTTCCAAACAAAATCGGTGATTTCTTTCTCCATCTCGTTAAAAAATGATCCTGGAACTTGTATTGGGATTGCATTATATAAATAAATTGCTTTGGTTAAAATAGACATTTTCACAATGTTAAGTCTTCCTATCCATGAGCAGGGTAGGTTTTTCCATTTATCTAAGTCTCTCTTAGTTTCTTGTAGTAAGGGCTTGTAGTTCTCTTTGTAAATGTCTGTTGTTTCTCTGGTTAGATTAATTCCTAGGTACTTTATCTTCTTAGGGACTATCGTAAATGGTATTGATTTCATAATTTCCTCCTTAACAGTCTCGTTGATGGTATAAAGGAAACCTACTGATTTACTTATGTTTATCTTGTATCCTGAAACTTTGCTGAACTCTTCTATCAGTTTGAGTAGCTTACTTATAGATTTCTTGGGGTTCTCTGCATATACAGTCATATCATCTGCAAACAGGGAGATTTTAACTTTCTCTTTGCCGATGCAGATGCCCTTTATTTCTTGGTCTTGTCTAATTGTTCTGGCTAGAATTTCTAGCACAATGTTGAATAGGAGAGGTGACAGTGAGCATCCTTGTCTAGTTCCTGATCTCAAGGGAAAGTCTTTCAGTCTCTCTCCATTCAGGATGATGTGGGCAATTGGCTTTGTATAAATGGCCCTTATTGTGTTGAGGAATTTGCCATCTATGCCCATTTTGCTAAGAGTTTTTAGCATGAATGGGTGTTGGACTTTATCAAATGCCTTTTCAGCATCAATGGACAAAATCAGGTGATCTTTGTCTTTTGTGTTATTTATGTGGTTAATCACGTTAATTGTTTTCCTGATGTTGAACCAGCCTTGCATCCCTGGTATGAATCCCAGTTGGTCATGATGGATTATTTTCTTGATATGTTGTTGTATTCTGTTGGCAAGAATTTTGTTGAAGATTTTTGCATCTAGGTTCATGAGTGATATCGGTCTGCAGTTCTCTGTCTTTGTTGGATCTTTCCCTCCCTTAGGTATCAGGGTTATGCTGGCTTCATAGAATGAGTTTGGGAGTACTCCATCCCTTTCTATACTGTGAAATAGTTTCAGTAGTATTGGGGATAACTCTTCTCTAAATGCTTGGTAGAATTCTGCCAGGAAGCCATCTGGGCCCGGACTTTTTTTGGTTGACAGTGTTTTCATGACCTTTTCAATCTCTTCCTTTGTGATGGGTTTATGAAGTTGTTCTGCTTCACGTTGTGATAATTTGGGTAGGTGGTATGAGTAAAGGAATTGGTCCATTTTCCCTGGGTTTTCAAATTTGTTAGAGTACAGTCTTTCATAGTATTCTGTTATGATATTTTTGATTTCTGTTGCAGCTGTGGTGACAACTCCTCTCTCATTTCTAATTTGGGTTATTTGTTTCCTTTCCTGCTTTTCTTTAGTAAGTTTAGCCAGTGGTTTATCAATTTTGTTGATCTTTTCAAAAAACCAGCTTTTGGTCTTTTCAATTTTTTTAATTGTTTTTCTATTCTCTAATTCATTTAACTCTGCTCTGATCTTTATGATCTCATTTATTCCGGTGCCTGAGGGGTTCCTCTGTTGCTGTTCTCTTTCTACTTGTTCAAGCTGTAGAGTTAGTTCCTTGATTTGGTTTCTTTCTTCCTTCCCGATGTGTGCATTTATGGAGATAAACAGACCTCTGAGCACTGCTTTGGCTGTATCCCATAGGTACTGGTAGGAAGCGTTTTTATTCTCATTGGAATCCATGAATTTCTTTAATTCATCCTTGATTTCCTGTATAACCCATGCTTTCTTGAGCAAGGTGTTGTTCAATTTCCAAGAGTTCCACTTTCTATCTATGTTTTTTCTGCTATTGATTTCAACTTTTATGGCTTTATTATCTGAGAAGATGCTTTGCAGTAATTCAGTGGTATGGATTTTGTTAAGCATTGCATTATGGCCTATCACGTGGTCAATTCTGGAGAATGTTCCATGTGCACTGGAGAAGAAGGTGTAGTTGTCTGCTGATGGGTGGAAAGTTCTGTATATATCAGTGAGGTTTAGTTGGTTAATTGTGTCAATGAGGTCTTCTGTATCTTTACTGAGCTTTTTTCTAGATGATCTGCCTAGTAATGAGAGTGGAGTGTTAAAGTCTCCCGCTATTATTGTGGAGTCATCTAACTCTCTTTTGAGCATAGTCAGTGTTTCTTCAACATATTTAGGTGCTCTGACATTAGGTGCATAAATATTTAATATAGTTAAGTCTTACTTGTGTACTGAACCTTTCAGCAATAAATAGTGTCCATATTTGTCCACGATGGTGGATTTGACATTAAAATTGATTTTGTCTGAGATTAGAATTGCCACCCCTGCTCTTCTTTGTTCATTTTTAACTTGATATATATTCTTCCATTCTCTAATTTTCAGTTTGTTCCTGTATTTATGTCTCAAGTGAGTTTCTTGTAGACAACATATGGATGGGTCGTGTCTTTTGATCCAAGATGACACTCGGTGTCTCTCTATTGGAGCATTCAGTCCATTCACATTCAATGTAATTATTGATAGGTATGTGTTCACTGCTGCCATTGTGATATGTTTATTTTTATGTTGATGTTTTCTCGGTTGTTCTTATTAGTTTGTTCTGGGACACTGTTTTTTGTGAGTTCATTTTTCACCTTTTTCAGAGCTGGTTTTATAGTTGTTGAGACTTGAGTGTTAGATTTCTTGAAATGGCATGATACATCTTTGTTGTGCTTTACAGCTGCCCCTATGAACCCCCTTAAAAAACTATTTATAAACCCAATTTTAATTACTACCAGTCTTGTCATCTTCCACTCCATCTGGAAGGACTGTAACGACTGTAGTACATCCCTCTTTTTATTATGATGACACCATAGTTTTCATGGTGATCACTGGATTGCTTCTTTCCAAATCAAAGCTGTGATTTACTTTGGAGCCTTCCCTAAATGAGTATTGAGTAGTGTGTCGTTCTAAAATATAAAGTTAGTGGTTTCGTTCTTCTAAGCCAAAGCCAAGAACTTCTTTCAGTATTTCTTGTAGTTTGGGTTTGGTTTTTACAAAGTCTCTGAGTTTCTGTTTATCTGGGAATGTCTTAATTTCATTTTTGTATTTGAAAGATAGTTTTGCAGGATATATAATTCTTGGTTGGAAGTTCTTCTCCTTCAAGACTTTGAATGTGTCGTGCCACTGTCTCCGTGCCAGCATGGTTTCTGCTGAGAAATCTGACGAGAACCTACAGGGTTTCCCTCTGAATGTTAGCTTTGCCTTGAGTCTTGCTGCCTTTAAGAGTTGCTGCTTATGTTTCATTTTGTTAAGCTTGATTATAATATGTCTTGGAGTCTTTCTTTAGATATCTATATTGGGTGGTGTATGATATGCATCTGAGATGTCTATATTCTCTTCCTTCATGATTTCTGGGAAGTTTTCTTTCAGCAGCTCAGCAACAATACTCTCTGTGTTCTCAGATGTCTCACCCTGTTCAGGGACTCCAATTAATCAAAGGTTGTTCCTCTTAATAGAGTCCCACATGCTTCTTAATGTTTCTTCATTTTTCTTGTTTCTTTATTCTGATTTCTGCTCATAGACGCTGGCATCAGTAGCTCTGTCTTCTAAGTCAGAAATTCTTTTTTCCATTTGTTCCATTCTGTTTTCTTGGCTTTCCATGGAAGTTTCTATGTCTTTGATTTTCTTCTTGATCTGTTGGATTTCAGAGCACTGGTGTTCCATCAGATCGAACAACTTGCTTAATTTTTCATTTTGGTCTGCTGCATTTTGTATAAGTCTAGAAAGGCTCTGTATATAATCAATTTGTATTCACTTCCTGATGCTTTCATAAAAGTTTCTTCATCTGGAAAACTCCTTGGTTGCTTTGTTTGGGAGCCTTATGAAGCCATGAGTGATTGCTTGTATGCCACAATTGTCTGTTGCTTTTTGGGTCCCATGTGAGTATATAGAGGCTGGAAGAGGTACTGTGAGGATGGATTGCAAATGTTTCTCTAGGCTGTCTTCAAATGTAAAGCAAAAGGTATCTGACCAGTTCACAAGTCAGTTAGGTTTTCAGGTGTAGAGGTCCCTTTTCCCATCTGACAAAGTAAGCGCCACTGTATCCAACCTCAGATGATAACCAACTAGTTCAGAATACAGCAATGCTAGTGCCCTGTTGGCCTCTGCTGACAGGGCCTAGCCTTAGCCAACACTGTGTGCATTACTGGTTTTGTGATAGAAAAGCGCTCTCCTGTGGGCAGGCTCTGGCTCCCAAGCTAATAATTAGGTGCAGCTGCGGCCACCATATCGAAGATGGCGTCCTCCACACAGGCAGCAGACAGAGGGGCTAACGGTGCCGAGAGGTAGTGATTCCTCTGCTTCTGTTGCAGGGCCCCCAACGTAGGCAGCACTGTGCAAAATCACTACTCTTCTGTCAGAGAAGCGCTGTCCCGTTTGCAGGTGCTGGCTCCCAGGCTAAGAACAAGGTCCCGAGCCTGGCTCTCAGAATATGAGAATTTCGCCTGCCTATCCCCTCAGCAGCGTGTCTGAGTCCAGCCACCAGGCAAGACCCAGCTCCACCTGCCAGCCAATTCAGAGGAAAAAAAAGTCAAAATGGTGCATTTACCTTCCGTCCGTGAGAGCCAGGGCTAGCCAGGAGCAGGAGTCAGCGAAAGAGAGGAGATTTTTCGCTGAATGATATAAAGTCCCAATTAACAGCTCAGTGCTGTGTCCTGAGGCTGATTAGGTGATCAGAAGGCTCTGTTTGATTTTCAATTCAGGTTTTGGTTTCCAGAGCGATACAAGGAGACATGGGCTTAGTCCGCCATATTGACTCCGCCCCCGAAATTAGGACATTTTAAGATAAATGGAGATTAAGGAAATACATAAAAACCAGACCAAACTTAAGAGAATTATTGAAGGGAGTCTGCTGTCAAAAGAATTAACAATATCAAAAAACAACCTGTGTACAGCATATAAGACAACATCAGCCAGATGGCAACCTAGATAATGAAATCTGAAAGATTAAACAAAACTAAAAAATTTGAAACAGTTAAACAGAGATGTCACTTTGTACATGACAAAAATGTCAGTACTAAAAAAGAGAATAAATGGTGTAGGTATAGAACTCAAAAATGGAGAGGAAGTCAAAGCATTATCAAATAGCAAAAGACTGGTTTCAAATCAGGAAGATGGGGTAAATTTCAAGGAAACTACAAAGAAATTTACAAACCAAGTCATTAATGTAAACCAGAAAACCATAAACGAACAGTAAAAACAAAATCTATAAAAAACAAGGAGAGAGAGAGGAAGGAAGGAATTTAGCCCAGAAGAATAAGAGAGGGAAAAAAAGTCATCACCACAGAACAAAAAACTACAAGTTGACAGAAATAAACACATATCTATCAACAGTCACACTGAATCTAAATTGCTTAAATGCAACCATTAAGAGACAGGGTGATAGAACATATAAAACAATAGAAACTACTAATATGCCATCTGAAAGAGACACACCTTAGAAGCAAAACCACAAATGTATTAAAAAATCAAAAGTATAAAGAAAACCCAGCTACCAAAAGAGTGTGGGAGTGGTAATACTAATCTCAGATAAAATAGACATTAAAACAGTATCCAATTAAAGAAAAGGAAGCACACTATAATGATAAATGGACATTTCATCATGAAGAAAAACTGCCAAATCAAACCCTTTGCAAGTGAGTTGATTCTGACTCATATCAACCCCATAGGACAGAGTTGAACTGTGCCATAGAGTTTCCAAGCCAGTGCCTAGTGGATTAGATTTACCTGTCTTTTTGGTTAGCAGACACCACTATTAACCACTACATGATCAGGGTTTCCACCATGAAGAGGGAAGCATGATAAATGTCTATATACCCAATGATAGGGCTCAGAAATACATAAAACAAGCTCTAACAGCCCTGAAAAGAGAAATAGATAACTCTACGATAATAATAGGAGACTTCAACACAACACTTTCGGTAAAGGACAGAACATCTAGAAAAATCTACAGGCCATGAGCAGCTAATGTGACCTCATGGACATATACAAGGTCTGAAACTAACCTCCTGAATTCATTCTAGAAAAATTACTACATACCTTATTGCTGAATATCACTAAAGTCATCTTTGAAGTACTCCCCTTGGGAAGCTATGCACTGATGCCTGTGCCTACGCCATCCTTCAGAGTAATTTTGGAACTCTTTGTCTAGAATGGTCATCAGAGCTATGGTGTTACCCTTGAGGTCCTGAATGTCATCAAAATGTCTTCCTTTCAAGATTTCCCTTATCTTCAGGTAAAGAAAAGAGTCACTAGGGGTCAGATCAGGTGAGTAGAGAGGGTATTCCAATACAAGTATTTGTTTACTGGCTAAAACCTCCCTCACAGACAGTGCTGTGCATGTTGGTACGTTGCTGTGATACAAGAGCCAGGAGTTGTTGGCAAAAATTCAGGTCTTTTTGGTCCAGATTTCAAACTTGGTTAACTGTCCATTTGGCCCAAATTCATGGTGAACAATCCATCTGATATCAAAAAAAAAGGTTAGCAAAATTGTTTTGACTCTTGATTTGGACTGACAGAATGTTTTTGGTCACAGAGAAATGGCTTACTTCTGTTAGGCACATTGATGCTTCATTTCAGAGTCACATTGGTATTCTCATGTTCCATCACCAGTGATATCATGGCCCAAAACATTATCTTGCCTCTCCAAAGAGTATTGACAAGCTTTGATTCTCTTTTGCTTTTGTTCATTGGTGAGCTTCTTTGGTACCATTTTTACACACACCTTTCTCATGCCAAGATTTTCAGTTCAGATTTCCCTGCTTTTCTATCAATGTTTACTTGGTCTTCTGTGCTTCTCACAGACAGCTGATGATTTTGATGCACAATTTGATGAACTTTTGCAATGTTTTCTTGACTTCTGCTTTTTACTGGCTACCCTGACCTCTCTTCCTCAGTGACACTTTCTCTACCCTCAGAAAAACATTTAATCCATTTGTACACTGCTGATTTCTTCACATACCCATAAACTTGTCTCTGATTTCACTTCCACCCTTGCCAAGTATAACAAGAAATGCAATGTCTATTCATTACTCTAATTCAAGCTCCAACATTCTCACAATGGCATACAAAAACACTCAGCAATAATGAACACCCCTCAGCAAGACACTGCCACACATTGACACAAACACAGTTGTGAGGCACTGATATACTAAGATTATGAAACCTTACTGAGCTGTTTGTACAGTGCTCCCAGTGTAAGCACAAAGTGGCAAGTTCATGAACTTAATTGTTAGACCTCATATGTAGAACACTCCACCAAACAGCAGCAAAGCACACTTTTTTTTTTGTAATGAATATGGAACATTCTTTAGAATAGAACACACCTTAGATCACAGAGTAACTATCAACAAAATCCAAAACACTGAGATAATATGAAGGATCTTCTCTGATCACAATGCCATTGAAGTAGAAAGTAAATACATGAGGAGCAAAGGAAAAAATAAAATGCATAGAAACTGAATAAGACCCTCTAATAACTACTGGGTGAAATAAGAAATCAAAGATGGAATTTTAAAATTCCTGTAATGAAGCACACATCATTAAAAAAAATATTTGGGATACAGTAAAGACAGTGTTCAAAGGTCCATTTATAGCAATACATGTACATATCAGAAAAGAAGAAAAGGACAATATCAAAACACAACTTCAAAAAAATAGAAAGAGAACAGAAAAAGAAGTCCATGGGCATCAGAAGAAAAGAAATAATAAACATCAGAGCTGAAATAAATGAAATAGAGAATAGAAAAACAATAGAAAAAAAATTAACAACCAAAAGTTGCTTCTTTGAAAGGATGAACAAAATAGAAAAACAACTAACTGAGTTGACCAAAGAAAAGCAGAGAATGACACAAAAAACCCACATAAGAAATGTCAGTTTTAGCAGACCCAAATAAAAGCATCAAAACCAAGTACTACAAAAAATTGTATTCCGAGAAACATAAAACCAAGAGGAAATAGACAAATTTCTAGAAACACACTACCTACACAAATTAACACAAACTGAAGTTGAAAGTCTGTAAAGAACCACGACAAAAAAAAAAAAAAAAAGATACTGAAAAGGTAATAACAAACAAATGAAAAAAGCCCTTGCCTAGATGGCTTCACTGTAGAATTCTACCAAGTATTTGGAGAAGGGTTTACACTACTACTACTCAAACTATTTCGGTACACAGAAATGGAAGGCATGCTTCTGAATTCATTCTATAAAGGCAGCATAAGCCTGATACAAAAACAAGCAAAGATATGACCAAAAAAAGAAACTTACAGACAAGTATCTCTCATGAGTATAGATGCAAAAATCACTGAAAACATCTAGGCAACAGAATTCAGCATCATGTCAGAAAAATAATGCACCCTAACCAAGTAGGATTCATACCAGGCATGCAAGGATGGTTCAAAATTAGAAAACTGATTAACATACCCATTACATAAATAAAAGTACTAAATCTGATGATCATTTCAAGCAGTGGAGAGAAAAGCATTCAACAAAGTCTAACATCCATTCCTGATAAAAACTCTTAATAAAATATGAATGCAAGCAAAATTCTTCAGCATCCAAATTAGTAATGAAATTAAACTGTCCATACTTGTGGATTATATCACACTATACATAGAAAACTTGAAAAATTTCTTGAGAAAAACTGCTGGAATAAGAGAAAGTTTCAGCAGAGTAGTAAGATACGTGATAAACATTCAAAAATCAGTTAGATTTCAATACACCAATAAAGCAAACTCAAAAATGAAATCAGTAAACTGATACTATTTACTACAGCCCCTAAAAAAAAAGTAAATGCTTTTGAATTAATCTCGCCAGGGTTGTGAAAGACCTATACAAAGAAACTGCAAAACACTACTACAAGAAATCAAGAGAGACCTACATAAATGGTAAAAAGCATGATGCTCATGGGTAGATAGACTCAACATTTTGAAAATGTCAATTTTGCATGGAGCAGTCTACAGATACAATAAAACCCCAGTTCAAACAACAAGAACATTCTTTAAAGACCTGGACAAAGTAATCATTAACCTTATGTGGAAAGGGAAGAGATCCAAGACAAGGAAAACACTACTAAAGAATAAGAGTATAGTAGAAGAGCTCGAAATATCTGACTGCAGAACCCCCTGTAGAGCTATGGTAGTCAAAATAGCTTGGTGCTCATATGACAACAGACACACTGACCAATAGAAGAGAAATTAGATCCCAGATTTAAATTATTATGGTCATCTGATTTTTGACAAAGACCCAAATTCCATTAAATGTGAAAAAGATAGTCTTTTTAACAAATGATGCTAGATAAACCAGATGTCCTACTGCTAAAAAAAAAAGAAACAAATCCCATACCTCACACCAAATACAAACACTAATTCAAAACAGATCAAAGAGCTAAACATGAAAACAAAATCTATAAAGATCATAGAAGAAAAGAATGTCTTAAGACATGGAATTAATAGGATACAAACCATAACTAACAATACACAAACATCAGAAGATAAGCTGGATAACTGACATCTTCTAAAAATAAAAACTTAAACTCATCAAAATATTTCACCAAAAGAGAACTTACAGACTGTGGGAAAAATGACTTTGACAAATCCGCAAAGATCTAATCTCTAAAATCTACAGGAAAATCCAGCATCTCTATGACAGACAAATAATCCAATTTAAAAAGGTGCAAAGGATAACAACAGACACTTTACTGAAGAAGACAGTCAGCTGGCTAACAGACACATGAGGAAATGCTCCCAATCACTAGATATTAGACAAATGCAAATCAAAATATCACACTGACCTTACTGGCGCACACACAAAAAAATTATTGGAGAGGCTGCAGGGAGACTGGAACTCTTACGCACTGCTGGTGGCAATGCAAAATGGTACAACCATTTTAGAAAACACTATGGCGATTTCTTCCAAAGCTAGAAATAGAAATAACATATTGTCCAGAAATTCCCCTCCTAGGAATACATCCTAGAGAAATTAGAGCCACAAATAGACATATACACTCCATGTTCACTGCAGCATTGTTCACAATAGCAAAAAAGACAGGAACAACATCAACACATGAACAGGTAAACAAACTGTGGTATATATACCTGATGGAATAATGCACAAAATGAAGAACAATGATAAATCTACAAAATATCTCAAAAAATAGATGAATCTGGAGGGCATTATGCTGAGTAAAATAAGTTAATCACAGGACAAATATTGTAGGAGACCACTGCTATAAAAACTCGTGTAAAGGTTTATACACAAAAGAAACAATCTTTGATGACAATGATGGAGGGAAGACACAGGAGGGAAAAATTCTACACAGGTGATAATAGATAAGTGGTTACTTCGGTGAAGGGTGAGACAATACACAATACTGGGAAGCCAGCACAACTTGTACAAGGCAAGGTCATGGAAGAATTGTAGACACACCTGAACTGAAGGACTGAATTACAGGGCTGGCTAATGCGGATACCATGGTCTCCGGGAACATCTAACTCGACTGGCATAATACAGTTTGCAAAGAAAATGTTTTGCATTCCACTTTAGTGAGTAGCTTCCGAGGTCTTAAAAGTTCGTTAGCAGCCATGTAAAATACCCCAGTGTGTCAGTCACCCCATCTGAAGCAAAGGAGAACGAACAAAACCAAAGATAAAAAAGGGAAGATTAGTCCAAAGGACTATTGGAATACGACTATCACAGCCTCCACCAGAGCGAGTCTAGCACAGGTAGGTGGTGCCCAGCTACCATCGCTGACTGCTGTGCCAGGGGTCATAACAGAGAGTCTCAAAGGAGCTGGGGGACACTGTAGAACAAAATGCGAACTCAAAATGAGAAAAAGAAATAAATAAAACAGTGCAGACTTACTAACTGGAGAAACCCTGAGAGTAGTGCCACTGGACAACTCACCCTTCACCTGAAGATTAGACACCCCCGTAACAAAATTAGGCTAAATGGGTTCACCAGCCCAAAAGCAAAAGCAGAAGGCAGGAGTGGAAAGGAAAGCTGGTAGCTGGGAATCCAAGGTGAAGAAGGGGAGAATGTTGACGTGTTGTGGTAGAGACAACAAATGTCACAAAACGAGATGTGTATTAATTGTTTTTAATGAGAAACTAGTTTGTTCTGTAAATGTTCATCTAAAGTACAATTAAACAAATTTAAAAACAAAATAAAAATTTGTGTCAGGGTTGTATCCTTCCATCATATTTATTCAATCTATGTGCTGCACAAATAATCTGAGAAGCCGAATACAGAGTTAGGATCAGAAGAAGACACATAAACAATCTGTGACATGCACATGACACAAACTTACTTGCTAACAATGAAGAGGACTTCAAGACTGTAGCCTTCAGTACAGATTACACTTCAACACAAAGAAAACAAAAATCTTTCTTCAGAACTGGGCCAAAAAGCAACATCATAATAAACAGAGAAGTTTGAAGTTGTAAAGGATTTCATTTTATTTAGAACCACAATCAACACCTGTGGAAGCAACAGTCATGAAATTAGATTACCATTTGAGGAAAAAGACCTGAGGCAAAATACCTCTTCAGAGTATTGAGAAGCTATAAGGTCAGTTTAAGGAATAAGGTGCAGCCGACCAAAGCCAAGGTATTTTAAACTACTTCATATTTATGCAAAAGTTGGACAATAAATAAGGAAGACTGAAGAACAATTGACATCTTTGAATTATGTTTTTGGCAAAGAATATTTACCATACCTTGCACTGCCAGTTGAACAAACAAATTTGTCTTGGAAGAAATAAGGCCAGAATGTTCCTTAGAAGCCAGAATGGCAAGGCTTTGTCTCAAGTACTTTGGACATGTTATCAGAAGGGATGTATCCCTAGAGAAAGACATCATACTTGGTAAAACAGAGGGTCAGCTAAAAAGAGGAAGACAATAAGATGGATTTCCACAGTAACTATAACAAAGGGCTGAAACATAGCAAAGATTGTGAGAATGGTACCCGACTGCACAGTGTTTTGTTCTGTTGTAAATACTGTGGCTATGAGTTGGAACCAACTTAACAGCACCTAAAACAACAATATGTGAGAAGCCCATAAGCAAAGGTAAAAGACAATTAACAGAGGAAAAAATAATATATGAAGTGCTTGTAACAAACCAAACCAAGGATTACTATTGCTAATGCATTTTTTTTAAAAATCTACTAGTCAACAAGCAAATAGGTAAAAAGAGAAAAAAATAACACTTATGCATAAATAAATATCCAGTAAAATCATGGGCTATCAGAAGATGCTCTGAAACCAGACTTGAACACTGAGTAGTCAGAGCAAACAGCAGAAATGATGAACTGCCAAACAGAAAATTTCAAGGGGTGGCTTGAGAAGACAAAACAAACTATTACAATGAAATGTGCAAAGACTTGTAGTTAGAAAATAAAATGAAAAGACACGGTATTTCTCAGCTGAAAGAACTGTAGAAAAAAAATTCAAGCCTTGAATTGCAGTTCTGAAAGATTCTATGGGCAAAATGGAGCCCTGGTACTGAAGTGCTTAAGAACTTGGTTGCTAACTTATTTGGTAGGCAGTTTGAATTCACCTGCAGTTCCTTGGAAGCTGTATGGAGGCAATTCTGCTTTTTACCTCTAGGGTCACTATGAGAGAGAAAAGACTGGAGAGCAATGGTTCTTAGGCTGGGTTCTCTGCAGAAGAAAAATCAGTAAAGCATACAAATATGTAGACAGAGAGAGACTCATGTCAAGGCGATGGCTCAGGCAGTTGTAGAAGCTGCAGTATCCCAAGTCCATCAGTCAGTATAGACACTTCTCCTGATTTAGGTAGCTGCAGAGGCTTTCAAATCCAGAATCAGTAAGTCAGAGAGCAGAGCTGTTGCTCACATGGTGCAAAGACGGACATACACAAGACTGGCAGGTAAGACCATAAGTAATCTGCTAGCTCAGATTCTAAGAACTGAGGTCAGACAGACAGGAGGCAGCTGCAGGATCCAGAGTAAGCGAAAAATCTAGAAGATCCTAGCCAGAACTTCTGTTTATATTTGATGCACGCTACATGCCAAAGGAAACTCCCTTTGATTGATTGGCTTCTCACAGCAGATTCCATAATGGGGGGGACTTCATATCAAATCTCAACAGGGAAGTGATCACAGCATTGTGTGACTGCCAAAGCACTGAGAATTATGGTTCAGTCAAATTAACATACAATCTTAACCATCACAGTTCACTCCTTGTGAACTTAGCACATATACTCACCTCCTTAAACCATACATAATCTCTGAATAAAGATAATTATGAAGTCATACTTGCATATAACATGATACAAAGAACGTGTATACAACTAAAAATGCACTAGCGCTGTTAATGGTTTGTATTTTGTAAGTGAACAAAACAAAAATATTTGATGCACACAAACAAAGCAGAAATACTCATTAACATTCACAGTCCTCTTTTCTGCAAATGGTCACCTGTTTGTAATCAGTGTTTAGAACTACTTTCTTCCACAACCCATTCAGTATTCCCTCGGCCCTCAGCAAGCACCTGGTCTGGTTCTTTGCCTGGTGGGGTGGCCCAAACCTTCACTCCTGACCAGTGTGGGCCTTTAGTAGGCATGTCAGAAGCAAGTTGCTGTGTTTTTCCATTGTCTTCAATCACAGGGGTGGTAGTACAAAGGGGTGTCTTAATGGGTCTCCTGCATTACTGACATAGTCTTCTTTACCTCCATTATAAAATATTAATCTCATTTCCTCTTAGTAACCAGCTCGGTCACATCAGCAAGTGTAGTAACTCCTTTCTTTGCCTGTTGATTCAAAAGCATAAGGAGACCCAAGAGGCCAGGTGGCATTCTTAGCTTCTAGTTCAATGAAATCAGTGATGGGTCTCCAGATGGGAACATTCCTCCCTTTGGAACTAAGACCTCTAGCTCTGCAGAACATAAGGCTGTGGAAACGGGAAGCAAAAATCTTGTGCATGGGTCACTACCAATTGTACTGATTCATTCCTAGACCCATGAATCCTGGCTATGAGAGAAATAGCAACATATATTATACATTCATTTATAGCATCTATAGCCTGTAGAACCTTGCCCCATCCCTGCAAGGTACCACCGCAGAGCTGGTACCATGTTTGTGTCTTTAGGCGGCCATTCCATCATTCTGTCAAGCTAACTGTTTCAGGATGATGAGGAACATGGTAAGACCAGTCAATTCCATAAGTACGGGCCCATTGCTGCACTTTGTCTGCTTAGAAGTGAGTCCCTTGATCTGGGATGATGCTGTGAGAGATAACATGATGTGGATAAGGCATCCCATAAGTCCATGGACAGTAGTTTTGGCAAAAGCATTGCATACAGGGAAGGCAAATCTATATCCAGAGTGTCTATTCTACTAAGAACAAAACCCTGTTCCTTCTATGATGGAAGTGGTCCAGTGTAATAAACTTGCCACCATGTTGCTGGCTTATCACCTCAAAAGATGGCACCACATCAGGATTCAGTGTTGGTCTCTGCTGCTGGCAGATTGGGCAGTCAGCAGTGGCTATAGCCAAGGTGGCCTTGGTGAGTGAAAATTCAGATTGCTGGTCCCAGACATAATCTTCTTGTCACCGTGGCCCTTTTATTCATGAACCTTTAGAGAAATGGTGGGAGTATCTAGGGAAAGAGGATGAATGCTTTCCACAGAACATGTCATCCTATCCACTTGATTGTTAAAATTGTCCTCTGCTGAGGTCACCCTTTGGTGAGGATTCACATGAGACACAATTGTCTTCACTTCTTTGACTCATTCTGAGAGATCTATCCCCATAAATCCTTGCATCTAGTTTTCCAACTTGTTACTTTCAAGTCCCTGACCATCCACCCAAGCCAATGACAACATCCCATGAATCAGTATACAGTTGCACATTTAGCCATTTCTGCTTTCAAGCAAAGTTAACAACCAGGGGTACTGCTCTTCAGGGAGGTCTTAGAGGGGGCTGTAATGCTGCTGCTGTCCATTTGCTAGTGGTGCCTGCATATGACACAGAACCATCAGTAAACTAGGCACTAATTTTCTCTTCTGTGGTCAACTGATCTTAAGTAACTCCACATGAGGCCGTAGGTACAGACTAGAAGATGGAAGGTAACATGACAGGAGCAGAGACCATGGGGTTTGTGGCCACTTCCTCATGTAACTCACTTATGCATTCTCATCCTTCTTGGGCCTGATATCCTGTATACTTCTCCCATTTAATGATGGAGTGCTGCTGGATATGTCCAACTTTATGACTGTAGGTCAGCCAACACCAAGTTCAAGATGGGCAGCACAGGGTGCACAGTGACTTGGTGTCCCATGGTTAAGCATTCAGACTGCACTAAGGCCCAGTAAAAACCCAAAAATTGTCTCACAAAATAAGAACAGTTATTTGCAGAAGATGGTGGGGCTTTGCTTGAAAATCTTAAGAGGCTGCATTGTGGTTAACCAGTAGAGGCCTGTTAAGTGTTCCAAACAGCATCTCTATTTGCCACACACACTTTTAAGCACTACTGGATCAGCTGGATTACATGGCCCAAGTGGCAGAGAGGCTTGCATGGCACCCTGAAGCTGTTACAGAGCCATCACTTTTTCTAGGCCCCATTCCAAAAGAGGAGCTTTTTGAGTCACTCGATAAATAGGGCACAGTAGCATGCATACCCCAATGAGAAATGTGCTGCCTCCAAAGTCCAAAGAGGCTACACTGTGCCTCATTTTCAGTTTTGAGAGGAGCCAGATGTAATAGACTAGTGTGATGTCCTATGAAGGGAAAGACTATCAGGGTTTCTGCAAACTAAGTAATTACAGGCTTGGAGAGTTGATGCAGCACTGAGGTAGGCAACAGAAGGTATATTACCAGCCTTGCCAGCTTCTGATATCTTTCAAAACAGGTAGAGAGGAAAACACATTAGCCAGATCAATAGCTGCATACCAGGTACCAGATTGTATTAATTTGCCAAACAGTGAAACTACATCTGGTATGACAGCTGAAATTTGACTTACTACCTGGTTAAGTTTTCAATAATCTACTGTCCTTCTCCAAAATCCATCCACTTTTTACACAGGTCAAATAGGTGAGTTAAGTGAGAATGTGGTGGGAATCACCATCTCTGCATCCTTCAAGTCCTTGGTGGCAATAATCTCTGAAATATCTCTAGGAATACAATATTGCTTTTGGTTTACTATTTTACTAGGCAGGGGAGGTCTAGTTGACTTTTCCTACCAAAATAGCCCTTACTTCATTTGTTAGGAGTCCAATGTGAGGGTTCTACCAATTGCTGACTATATATATTCCAGTACTCTGTTCTAAAATTGGGGAAATCACTACAGGATGGGTTTTGGAATTCACTGGACCTACTGTGAGACTGACATAACTGATTTTATTAATAACCTGATTTCCATATGCCACTACTCTGACTGGTGGGCTATAGCACTGTTTTGGTTCTCCTGGAATTAATGTCATTTCAAAGCCATTATCCAATAATCCCCCAAAAGTCTGATTATTTCCTTTTCCCCAGTGAACATTCAGTCTTATAAAAGGTTGTAGATCCCTTTAGGGAATGCTGGAGAAATGTTAACAGTCGAAGTTTCTGTCAGTGTTCTGCAGGCCATCCTCAATTGCATCCAGCCTCCACTTCAATCAAGGGGTTGTGGTTCTATAAACTCCCTCAAGTCTGGGAATTTACTAAGGGCCCATGACTCTCTATTCTGGTAATTTCAATTAGACTGCTATTAACTTGACATAGAATTCATCCATTTGTACATATCAGGTAAATATTTAGTAGATTTCCTACTTATTTATCCCTAGGGACACCATGACTAAGCGAACTTTGCAAGTCTGTGTGAGTCAGACTACTCTGATTTCTGCTTCAATTCTGTATTCCATTATAGTAACCACTCTCGCCTTGTCTCTGTTGATTGAGTGCCACTACTTGGTCCCTACCACACAAAATCCAATCAGCCCCATTGCAGCTAGATGTCTTAGTTAGGGCAGTTTTCACTGTCAAGTGGGACTTACTTAAAACACCAATCACAGCAGTCTTCAAGAACTTTCACTAGGACCAAACAATCAGCTTCCTTGTGTTTCTCATTACGACAAAATTGTAGAAAGCTATTGTACTTGCAGTCACCCAGAGTCTTGTCATTCACCAATGTGTATTTGAATTGCCACCTCATGCCAAGGATTAACAGTGCCATGTTTATTGCTGAAAGCAAACCATCAACATCTTTAAGACCCACCAGATTTGAGAAGCAATTTAGAAAATGCATCCTTACAATTTTGTTTCTCTACAACTACTCTTGTTGTCAAACGTTTTAGGCTGGGTTCTCTAGAGAAACAAAACCAGTGAAGTGTGTGAAGATCTATAGAGACATTTATATCAAGGAAATGGCTCACCTGGTTATAGTGGCTGCAACATCTCAAGTTTGTGGATCAATATATAGGCTTTTCCTGATTCATGTAGACACAGGGGCCAGCAAACTAAAGACCAACAGGCTGGAGGGCAGGGCTATACTCACAGGCTGTGAAGACCCATGAATCCCAAAGTCAGTGGGCAAGACCATTGATAAACTGCTAGCTCAAGTTCCAAGTGCCAGAGGTCAGACGAACAGGAGCCAGCTGCAGGATCTAGAATAAGTAAAAGCACAAGCAAGGAGAAAAGAAGAATTATGTGGCAGGGGATGGAGAGATGAGCATTGAGTTTGGTAGGTACTGACTCACAGTAGGTCCCATCATAGGGGTAATCACATACAAAAATCTCAACAAGGAAGTGGTCACTACATTATACAGCTGCAAAACACTGTAAATCACGACCCAGCCAAGTTGACACACAATCTTAACCATCACAGCTGTATTGCTGTATTTTGCAAAATTCTCAAAAATGCAAAATAATTTATATTAACAGAAAACAGCAGTTGTTGCCAGATAATGGGACTGGTAGAAGGGAATGGAGGGAAGCAGAGATTACACAAGGATATAAAGAGACTTTTAGCAGTGATGGATAATTTCATCATCTCAGCTGTGGTGATGGTTTCCTGGTATATGCACATGCCAAAATTCATCAATATTCACTTCAAACATGTTCAGTGTACTACCTCAAAAAGATGTAAAAAGTAAGAGGAAAGATGACAACTTAATGTCATGCATGTTTGATCCTTAACTGGATCCTAAACCAGATAAGAAAAGTGCTATAAAGAATATTACCGGAATAATTGATGAAATTGTAAGATATATAATAGGAGTGTTTCAACAATAATAAAATGCCCCAATAATAAGGATGAACAGCATGGATAAGATGGTTATGATATTAACAATGCTAAGCTAAGTGGTAGCTAATATTGTAATGCAGTATCTAAAATATGGGGAGTGTAATGGACAAAGGAGTCTTTCCAGGAATATATCCAACTTGATTCACCATGGGATGTGGTCAAGGTGAGAGGAAAAAAATATTGGCACAAATATCTAAGGAAAAAGTATATTATGACATTTGCTTTTATGGGCCAAAGTTCATAATGAACTAAATGGGAATTCTTAGAACTGTTAAATAAGTGACGTACACCCATGCTAAAAAAATAAAATAAAATTGCCATAACAAGTATCATTCAGCCTTTAAAAAGAATTGCTTCTAGACACTAAAAGTTCTCCAAGATATATTAAATTAAGAAGAAATTTGCATGTCTTTCCACAAATGACCCACATTTGTGAGGGGGAGGGGAATATAAGAAAAAAATATTCTGTAGGATAATTACTAAAAATGATTTGGAAAGATATACATAGAAATATTAGCTGTGCTTAATTCTAAGAAACAATGTTAGATTGAAGATTGGTGTGGTGATTCAAACCTTTTAGTTTACTGTACTTTGAATTTTTTTCAATTAGTATAAATGGGTACATGTAGAAATATCCTTCAAGACATATGTAAGTCTTTTAAATAAACTTTCCTTTTCTATGCCACTGATGACATTGTACTAGCATTGCTGTGTGATGGACCTTGCATAAAATTTGTTAAAGATTCAAGATTAAGATCTATTCAGAACTTTGTTCTCGATGATGTTTTTTGATAGCCTTCTGGCCTTTTAATTCATCTTTGTTTGAGGACCTTTTGGTATTTCTGAACATTCAATTTGGGTACAAGTCTATTGGGGTTTCAAGGAGAAGCCTTAAGAATGTCTTTTTTTTATTAAATAAAAAATGAAAGTGTACATACTCTGTGCTTACAATACTGGGTTAAGAGAGGAGGAGTACACAAGTTGTGTCGAACTCTCATTTATATTGATCTTCTTACTAATGTGTATTGTCATCAATTTCACCCAACCAAAGTTCTAACAACTATCTAATCTAAACCCTCGCTCCTTGCCCTCCCACCCTCCCACCCTGCCCACCCTTATAGCCGTCAAAGAGTCTTTTCTATTATGTATCAGTATGCTTTTAAGTTTTTGTCATAGGGATCTCGTATAATAATTGTCCTTCTGTCACTGACTAGTTTCACTCAACATAATGTCCTCCAGTTGAGACCCAATCTCGATTTGATGTTTCCTGCTGTCATCATTGTTCTTTATCAGTGTATAGCACTCCATTGAGTATGTATACCAAAGTTTACCCATCCATTCTTCTGTTGTTGGTCACCTGGGTTGATTCCAACTTTTGGCTATCATAGACTGTGCTGCAATGAACATTCATGTGCATGTATCAGTTGGTGTAAACAGCCTTGATTTTGTAGGATATATTCCGAGCAGAGGAATTACTAGGTCAAATGGTATATCTATATTCATTATTTCAAGGTAAGGCCAAATTGCTTTCCAAAGAGGTTGCACCATTCTGCAATCCCACCAACAGTGAAGGAGAGTTCCAATCTCTTTACAGCCTCTCCAACATTTATTGTTTTGTGTTTTTTGGATCATGGCCAATCTTGTTGGAGTGAGATGGTATCTCATTGTCATTTTGATTTGAATTTCTTTAGTAATTAATGACTGTGAACATGTCCTCATGTGTTTTTTGGCTGCCTGGATCTCCTCTTTAGAGAAGTGTCTGTCCATCTCCTTTGTCCATCACTTAATTGGATGATTTGTCTTTTTCTTATTGATATTTTGTAGAACCTTATACATTATGGAGATCAGGTGTCGGTCTGACAGAGTTGCCAAATATTTTTTCCCATTCTGTAGGTGGTCTTTTAATTCTTTTGATTAAGTCAAGAATGTCTTTCACTAATGGGTCCTGTGCCCTCACTGCAGTTAGAAAAGAAGGCCCTGCAGGCCTCCATCCCAGGCTGTGAGACCATACCTCTAACTGAGAGAAATAAAAAATGTTACTGTCAAGGTCTGAAAAAAAAAGTGGCTTTTCTTGCAGGAAATATGCGAAATGAATCACACTAATTTTATAAATCAGTGGCTGCTTTTTCATCCTTGATTTTTTAAAAAATTCACAATAATTTAGAAAATAAGTATTTCTTTTAGTCGTTACCTCTTCATGTTTCCTAATTAAAATAAATAGCAACTTACATAAAAGTGCTAATTAAGTAAAAATATAAAGCATTCAGATCCGACTCGATGGTACTTGGCTTATAAAGCATTCGAATGTGCTGACGTTTCTTCTTTAGAACGTGGTGGCATGAGGCAGCAGACATTCAGGGCAGGAGAGGAAGTTGAGAAATGTAGGACTGCCCTTCTCTACAGAGGATCTGGCTATCAATCTAACTTCAAAAACTGCTGTCTTTCAAATTTCTCAATTAGCCAATACAGAGGATCTGGCTATCATTTTTACTTCAAAAACTGCTGGTTTTCAAATTTCCCAATTGGCCAATACAGATGTATGTATTTCTCTGAAGGATGGTTTTGGATAATGCACACTAGTATTAGCCTCTGCCTTCTTTAAATGAGTAGCAGTCAAATTACAGTAATTCCAGTAAATGATTCAAGAGTACTTGGAGTAGCTACCACATAGTTGTCACCAGTGAGAGAAGCAGGAGGAAGAAGGAAGGCAAAAAAAGAAGATTAAAATGGCTTACTCTTTTTTGACTTCTTGAAGTTAGAGAAAGACTGGTTGCAAGAAGAGAAATACATGTAATCAAGTGCTGTAAGGCATGCACAATTCTACCTCTTCTCTCCCACCCCCCCAACTTTTCCCCTCTTCTTCTCTCCCTCCCTCATTTCTCCCTGGCTTCCTCTACCTCAGAAAGTAATCTCATCCTTTCGTCACATATTATTGAAATCCCAGTTCTTTAAAAAACTCTCATTTTTGCCCAGACTGAGAGCATGTCATTTGGAAGTGATGTGCAAGGCAAGAGATAACCAGGTAGAACTCAGCAATTCGCCACAGAAAATGGTTCCATGTTTGGCTGTAATGCTATCAGAGTCTGTCTCTCAATAGCTCTTTACTGCTCTGAGCTCAGAATCTGCTGATTCAAGACTTTGCCTGCATGGAGAGGTGGGAGGGTGGGAGAGAAAGGAAAGCCTAGCAGTGCAAAAAGGAGTTATGAAGAAATATTAATAGTCTTTCCTGAACACATAAGTCAGAGCAGTTTTCTTTCTTTCTTTTTTTTTTTAAATAGAGTGCCCCCTCCCCTTTTCCCTTTCTGTCTCTTTCTACCTCTCTGTGTGTCTTCATTTCATGCTGTGGTCATGTTGATTGGGAGGGAAGAATCTTCTCAGCTGGCTTCTTAGTACAAGGAAAAGCACTTCAGTTGAAAATGGCTAGTGATTAGGGGTAGCCAAATACATGCAGCAGACATGATAAATGTAAGTACATATGTTTGGGTGGTGCAGTAATAGGAATTCAAAAACTGGAAGACTTCAAATCACTCAAAATCACATTGGTACATGTATACATTTCCATTTGTATAGCTTTCAGAGAGAATTAACAAACGCCCCAAATGAACTGACAAAATAGAAACATCTAGGAATTATTTGGTATGTCTCCATTCTTTTAAAAATTCTTCTTCTAGCTCTGGTAGTTTTATACAAGTTTAGGCAAGGGGGTCATCAGTTTTCATGTCTTTGAGCCAAAGGGGTTTAAATTTGTTAGATTTTCATTTATCAGTGATGCTCTTGTTTTAAAGGTAGCTCCTCAACTCTTTTACTTGAATCTAAAAGTATTTTAAATTCATAGAATAAAAAAGTTGTCATTTATATGAAGTGTTTTTTTCTAGTGATGTTTTTCTAACTTTCCCCAGTGCTTGAATTATGGATGCTTAGCACAGTGGACACATTCAAGTCTTCTGTTATCAATAATGCTTTTGACACTAGAGAGTAAACACCATCAGAATGAGGTGATTAACAAATTGTATTTATCTTTCCACATATTTTTTAAGTGTCTCGTGTCACATCATGAAGCCATACTCCACAGATACTTTTCAGTGATGACATCGCCGGTCAAAAGAAGGCACTAATTAGGGAAACAGATGAAAGTGAATATAAAAGCATAAGCCATTAATGTTTAAATTTTTATTCATTTCTGTGGACATTAGCTGATATTAGCTATTTAGTAATGCAAATAATTTATTTAATGTATTGATAGAATAAGAAAGGGAAGAAGAAGATCCAATCTTCCTTTGTTTCCTCTTCTAATATGCAGCCTGATCTTAAGTTGAGCAGCTTTCCATTCAGTTCTTATCTTTACTTCCCATAGTGTTATTCAAACACTTGGTAGACTCCAATACTCTCTCTCTTTTCCTACAGGCTCAAATCAAAGGTCAAGCCACAGTTAACAAGTATTTCGGTACATGCATACAAATGTAATGTCTAAGGATAGATTTTATGCCAGTAAGAACTAGAACAGTGTTTGCGAATGAGGAAGAAAAAACTACATGCAACCTTATTTATCATTTTTACACTGCAACTTTTGAAAATAATTGAGTTTTGAGGTATGATCGTCATGTATTACAGCTGGAGACTAGTGATTATTGGAAGCATGGGGGTTAAATTTGTATGTATGTGTGAATGGTACAGAATTGTATTTGTTACCTAGATTGTGGCTTCAAACAATATTTTCACAAAATTTAACAATATCTGAAGGAATTTTAGTTCTGCTAATAAATTAGAAGGTAATGCTAAAAATAAGAAGCTAATTAATGAGCATATTGATAAAACAACTTCTGTATCTGCAATTATTAAGCAGTTCTCAAAATTATTGAGTGTAATACTTTCAGTCAAAGCTACACTGATAGAATTGCCACAAACAAGTCTCCAAGAATTGACAGAATAAGAATTAAAATGTTTCAACAAACAAATGAAATTCTGGAAGCACCCACTCACCCAAGAAATTTAGAAGACAGACACCTGGCCACCTACATGAAAGATATCCATATTTGTGCCCATTCTGAAGGTAAATGATTGAAGATAGTAGGGAAGTTATTGAATACTATTGTTAATATCAGGAAACCCTGAAGGTGTAGTATTTATGTGCTATGTCCCCTAACCAAAAGGTCAGCAGTTCAAATCCATCAGGCACTCATTGGATATTCTATGTGGCAGTTCTTTGAGATATTCTATGAGGCAGTTCTTCTCTGACCTATACAGTTGCTATGAGTCAGAATTGACTCAGTGGCAGTGGGTTTTGTTTTTGGTTTATCATTAATACACACACAACTACAACTTTTCAAAGATAATTTAATATCAAAAATTCAAGCTGGATTCAGAAGAAGGCATGAAATGAGAGACATTGCTGACATAAAATAGATGTTGGCTAGAAGTGGAGAACACCAGAAAGATATTTATCTGTGTTCTACTGACTAGGTAAAGGTATTCAACTGTGTGACTCATACCAAATTGTGGATAATATTGTGAAGAATGAGAATTCCTGAATACTTAACTGTGCATGTGAAGAAATTGTACATAGACCAACAGGCAGTCATTTGAACAAAACAAAGGGATGTTGTGTGGTTTAAAATCAGAAAAGGTATACAGCTTGTATCATTTCATCACACTTATTCCATCTGTATGCTGAGCAAATAATCTGAGGTGCTAGACTAAATAAAGAAGACTTAACACCATGTGATATGCAGACGACACAACCTTGTCCACTAAAAGCAAAGCAGACATGAAGTGCTTACTGACCAAGATCAAAACACAACACAAAGAAAACAAAATACTTCACAACTGAACCAGTAAGCAACGTCATCATCAAAGGAGAAAAGATTAAATTTGTCAAGGATTTCATTTTACCTGGATCCACAATCGGTAGTCATGGAAGCAGCAGTCAAAAAAATCGAACTACATACTGTGCTGGGCAAGCCTGCCACAAAAGATCTCTTTAAAGTGTTAAAAAGCATCCATTGTTGACTCTATCTTATCTTGGATGAGCTTTATCGTTTTAGCTTTTATATTCAGGTCTTTTATCCAATTTGAGTTGATTTTTGTATGAGATGTGAGATATAGGTCTTGTTTCAATTTTTTACAGATGGATATCCAATTATGCCAGCACCATTTTAATACGCAACATAGACAGACTTCAAAATCTGACAAACAAAACACATTCATCAGAAGAGAAAATAGCTAAATGGGAATTAATAAGAATCAAACACTCTGCTCATCCAAAGACTTCATCAAAAGAATTAAAAGACCACCTACAGAATGGGAAAAAATATTTGGCAACTCTATGTCAGACCAATGCCTGATCTCCATAATCTATAAGGTTCTACAAAATATCAATAAGAAAAAGACAGATCATCCAATTAAGTGATGGACAAAGGAGATGGACAGACACTTCTCTAAAGAGGAGATCCAGGCAGCCGAAAAACACACGCGGACATGTTCACAATCACTAATTATGAAAGAAATGCAAATCAAAACGACAATGAGATACCATCTCACCGCAAACAAGATTGGCCGTGTTCCAAAAAATGCAAAACAATAACTATTGCATAGGCTGTGAAGAGATTGGAACTCTCCTTCACTGTTGGTGGGATTGCAGAACCCTGCAACCTCTTTGGAAAGCAATTTGGCGTTACTTTAAAATAACGGCTATAGATCTACCATTTGACCCAGTAATTCCTCTGTTCAGAATATATCCTACAAAATCAAGGCCATTCACACCAACTGATACACGCACATGAATGTTCATTGCAGCACTGTCCATGATAGCCAAAAGCTGGAATCAACCCAGATGTCCAACAACAGAAGAATGGATGGGTAAACTTTGGTGTGTATACTCAATGGAGTACTATACACCGATAAAGAACAACGATGATAGCAGGAAACGTCTCTCAATTTGGTCTCAACTGGAGGACATTACGTTGAGTGAAACTAGTCAGCGACAGAAGGACAATGATTATACGAGACCCCTGCGATAAAAACTTAAAAGCACACTCATATATAATAGAAAAGACTCTTTGACGGCTACAACGGTGGGGAGGGTGAGAGGGTGGGAGGGCAAGGGGCAAGAGTTTAGATTAAATAGTTGTTAGAAATTGGTGACAATAAACATTAGTAAGAAGATCAATATTAATGGGACTTCAACACAACTCGTGTACTCCTCTCTTAATGTAGTATTGTAAGCACAGAGTATGTACACTTTCATTTTTTTACTTAATAAAAAAAAAAGATAAAGTGTTAAAAAGCAAAATGTCACTTTAAGTACTAATGTGCACCTGACCCAAGCCATAGTATTTTCAATCACCTCATATGCATGAGAAAGCTAGAGAATGAATAAGGCTGAATAATAAAAATTGAACATTTGAATTATGGTATTAGGCAAAAAAATGTTGAATATACCATAGTTCACCAGAAGAATGACCACATCTCTCTGGGAAGACGTACTGCTGGGATGCTTCTGAGAAGCAAGGATAGTGAAACTTCATCTCATGTACTCTGGATGTATTATCAAGAGAGACCAGTTCCAGGAGAAGGAACACCATACTTGGTAAAGCAGAGGGTCACATAAAAGACCTTCAGTGAGACAGCTTGACACAGTGGCTTCAATAACGGGCTCAAATATAGTAACTATACTTATGATGGTGCAGGACCAGGAACTATTTCATTCTGTTGTACATACGATTGCTATGAGTCAGAGCCAACTCAATGGCACCTGAAATAAAAATGCCTATAATATCTGTCTTAGTCATCTGGTACTGCTCCAATGGAATATACCACAAGTGGAAGGCTTCATGAAGAGAAACTTTTATTGTTACAGTCTGGCAAGCCACAAATCTATTTGTAAGCTACAAGTCTGTTCATTAAGAGAAGTTATCACAGTTCAGTGGGCTGAGTCCAAATTCATGGAAAGCATCTCAGCACAGGAACCTCAGGTCCAAAGGACATGCTCTGCTCTCGGTCGTGCTTTCTTGGTGTTGAGAGGTTTCCAACTTCCTCTGCTCATTTCTCTCCCTTACATCCTGTAAATTTGTAACTTGAGTCCTGCCTCACTGACACAACTGCAGCCCATTCTCCATCATCAGTATCAGAGGCAAGTTTCACAGCACATGGGAGAAACGGCACCATACTGGGGCTCCTAGCTGAGTCAAATCAACACATACATTTTTGGGGGAACACACTTCAACCCATGACAATATCTTACATGTTTCCTTGTTTTTTGAAAATAAACACGATAACATAATAAAAAAATTAATTTAAAAAACTCAGTTACTATTAGTATTAATTATTTCAGAATGTTTTTAAGAATAGAGAGAAAAGAAAATATAACTGTTGCAGTACTTGTAAAAAATATTAAAAAGCCAGCCAAGCCAAAGTAAACAGAAAATATGATTTATTCAAAATTTTTCATGAATTAAATCCAAAATCATTAAATATAATAGTTTGAAACAAACTCAGAGAGCAAATCAGACCAACTTTGGGGGAAATAATGGAGGCTTAAGAACTAGAAATTTTCAGGTAAGTTTAGTCATGATGAAGATGGCAGCGGAAAATGAGCAGACACTATCAGAAGAGTTGTTAGAGCTCAAGTTGAATTTATCTCGAGAAAATGGATAGTTCCTTATACAGGCCGTTTACAACAAAGGCCACATGACCCTTACTAAGACCACCTTTTACATGAGTGGCTGAAGAACAAGGTAACTGGTCTCACATCTTAGGAACCCAACTTGGACTGTCTTCCAAGAATCAAACCATAAACAAACCCTCTGCCATTAAGTCAATTCAGACTCACAGTGACTCTAGAACAGAACAGAACTGCTCCATATGGTTTCCAAGGAATGGCTGGTAAACTTCACCTGCTGACCTTTTGGTTAGCAGCTGAGTTCTTCTTAACCACTAGGCAACCATGACTGCTCACTATCAGGAGTCTTCAATATTTCAGATTCATCAAAAGACCACCACTGTGATCACTGTCATCAGAGCTGATACTTATGTCAAACATTTTATTTATCTCATTCAGTCTTCACAACATCAATACCTTGATAAGCATCCTTGAAGACAAATATCTGTGCACGTTTACACTTTTTTACTTAAGTGCAATTGCTGAGCCAATCTATATGGTTATTTTAAGGTTTCTGATATCAGTTGCTAAATTGTCCTTTGGAAAAGCAATGGCAATTTGAAATCCCACTGCAGTGTATGAAAAATGCCCAATTTTTTATATCTCACCCACAGTGGATGCCATTTTTTTCTTAATTCTTTGCCCATCTAGTAAGTGAAATAAGAAATTAAATTTGATTTTCTTCCATGTGTTGTTAGCCATTTTCAGTCAAACTTACCAGAACAAAAAGTCCTAGTGCTTACTGCATTTCACACGGTGTAGCAGCAGAGAGGAAAGAGGGGAGGCTAGTCAGAGCTACTGTGGCCCGTGTATATCAGAGGGTCTCAGGATCGTCTCATCACTCAACATATCAAATTTTTAAATCCCTTCCATCTTCTATTCTTCTTCCCCCCATTGCCTCGCAGCCCCACTGACTCAAATTAATAATGATGTGTAATGTTTTGAGGCGGAATGTGGAGAGGAAGCCTGTGCATACTGTTTCTTCATTCCTTCCGTTAGCTTCAAAGCACCCTTTAAAATGTGCCATTTCAATAAAAGTTACACAGCTGTCAACTAGACATCTCCTCTAGCTTTTGCAAAGAGTGAGATCTTGAGCAATATGCTCATTACGAAACTCCACTCCAACTAAACAACTTGGTTACACTACAAAGTTCACTGAGCAGGGTTTGACTGGTATGGAAACATTTTTGCCTTTGATCCTGGAAAAATGTGTTTGTTGGAAATTTGAGATCTGTCAGAAAGGGAGGTAGATTTAACTGAAGGTGAAGTGAAAGCTGTGACACGCAAAAGACAGCAAAGAATTTATCACTGTGGAGACATGACCGAGGCCTAAAAACACTGGAAAGAAAAATATCATTATCATTACCCAAAATATTTACTAAAAACTCACTGCTGTCAAGTTGTGTCCAACTCATAGAGACTCTAGCGGTTAGCGTAGAATTGCTCCATATTATTTACTGTTACCTTCATAATTTATATTGCATGTGACTAGATTTAATAAACTTTGGATAGGGTTGCTTATTACAATTTTAGGCTTAACTCTTCCCTTCACCCTCAGTGCTAGATTAGGGGAAAGTTTTTAATCCTTTTTCCTAGAGGAATAACACATAGGACACTGATAGAACTTTTTAATTTGTTTTCTGATACCTGGGACACAAACTTCTCTGCTCATTTGTGGTTTCATTTATACTTAAAGGAAAACTTAGATCTTCTAAATTCTCTAAAATATTTAAATATGCTTCCATTTAGCAATCCCAAATTAGAATTCCAAGTCTTTGTTCTACGGTTAAGGTAACAGGATTTCTGAGATGCACTCAGTTTGCCTCTGCAACCGTGTAGGAGCTGGGATGAGAACCCTGTCTCCTGAACCTGTGTTCCTGGCTTTTCAGGATACAACCAATTTCCTGATATAACATTCCAGGGACACTTCCTTCTGTTTTTGTATGCAAGCTTGAATGTAAAGCAGGAATAAGCTTCACTGAGTTTGTGACAGATTCTTCTGTGAAAGGATTTTGGCTTTGTGCAATCTAACTACCACCAGATTCTCCCAAGGTTCGTCACTACCTTCAGAGGACTTGACCTGAATCCATTTGCTTTGTGTCATGGATTGAATTGTGTCCCCCTCAAAATATGTGTAGCCATGTGGCTGGGCCATGGTTCCCAATATTTTATGATTCTACTCCATTTTGAGATTTTCCCACGCTGTATGTTAAAGGATTAGGATGGGGCTGTAAATCCCTCCATAGGATCACCTCCATCCTCCACTGTAAAGGGAGTTTCCCTGGAGTATGGCTTACACCACCCTTAATCCTTTCATCCTACAAGAGATAAAAGGAAAGGGAAGCAAGCAGAGAATTGGGAAGTTCACACTGTCAAGCAAGCAGCACCGGGAGAAGAGCGTGTCCTTCAGACCCGAGGTTCCCGTGCCAAGATGCTCCCTGGACAAAGACTGATGCAATGCTAGACTTTCCTCCAGAGCCAACAAGGGGAAAAAAATTCCCCTGGAGCGGACACCCCTAGTTTGGACTTGTAGCCTACCAGACTATGTAAGAATAAGCCTTCCTTTTTTAAAGCAATCCACTCTGATAATTCTGTTAGAGTAGCCCTCACTGATTAAAACAGCATGCAAATTTGAAATCTGAATTTTCCCTTCAAAGACTTATTTCTTGTGTTTGTAACATGTGTTGCGAGGCCTAACTTTTATTTTGTAGCACATTTAACTCATCTATGATTAATCCCAGGTGATAATTTCATAATTTAAGTGATATATTTCCAAAGAATCTATAATTAATTTTAACAATTAGCCCATTTTTTTTTCTCATTTCGTACTTTCATTTATCTCATATACGTTGGATTGAAAACATTAGTGTTCCATTTTAGCAAAATATATTTCTTAATTCCCACATTTCTGGGATGAAGTAGGGAATTTCTGAGCGTAAGATTAATGTAAATTTTCATCCATCAAGTATAACTATACCCAATACCAACAAAACAGGGAATTCAAAGTTTAAAAAAAAATAAATCCAATCTTGAGACTAAGAGCTAGGTCCTATAGCTCTCATTCCAATACTCTTTCCCTCAGCTTCACATTCTTCTACCTCTTTTAATCACAGAGCAGCAGCTGTAAAAGTTATTCCATGGCGAAATGCATTTCGTTGAGGGTGCTAAGGGCCTGGCACAAGCGCCAAGAATAGCAGGAGAGTTCTAAAACAAACTTTTGAAAGAGATCTAAAACAAGCATTAACAACTACTAACTCAGAGTTCAACAGCAGGATATCAGAAAGTACTGACGGAGTTCAAAATGTCATTCTAAGATTCCAGGGAGGGTCAGAGCCACTTGGAGGAAATACAGCCTTCTTACTTGTCCTGGAGTCACTCTTGTTCCCACTGCATGAAGAGCCCCCCTAGTGCCTCTCAGTCCCACCTTATGCAACTGCTTTTCCTTTACATGTGTTTGGAGTATGGTTTCCTTTTCAATACATATTAAAAACTTTCCTTTGATGGAGCACTAAGGGAGAAGGGAGCAGTTAAGTCTAAA
This sequence comes from Heterohyrax brucei, assembly GCA_028571685.1. Lineage (NCBI taxonomy): Eukaryota > Metazoa > Chordata > Mammalia > Hyracoidea > Procaviidae > Heterohyrax > Heterohyrax brucei. The sequence continues at coordinate 36,444,385 of CM053149.1, forward strand.
ATTACAATAAGCAGCCCTATCCAAAGTTTATTAAATCTAGTCATATGCAATATAAATTGTGAAGATAATAATAAATATTTTGGGTAATGATAATAATATTTTTCATCTTTCAGGGAATGCCTCACAGTTGCTAGTATACTAAAGAATCCTTTTTCCTTTTTCCATCATGGTATTAGCAGACATTTTACTAACATATGATATGTTCTCAAACAAAGATCCCCAAGTATTTGGTGAAATCCAACACTATGAGAGTCAATAATCTCAACAAACAATGGAATTGTCACCCAAGAAAGCATATATAAGAAAAAAAGTAGGGCAAGACTGTGTGCATGTGTACAAAAGTGTTAACATAAGTCATAGGTATTAATAATTTTGTTGTTGAAATGAAAAATTCAAAGGATGATCTACAAAGAAAGATGTACTTGGCTGAAGACTTGATTAATGAGGAGGAGGCTTAAGAGGAGCATTTTTACCAGAATGCAGTAGGAATGAATAAAGATACTGTTACCCAATTTGGGTCCATGCCCTGGAGCAGTCGAGCCAGTGGAATAGACTCCAAGTTAGAAAGAGGAAGAAGGTTTCTTAGGAGGTATGATACCATCAGAGACTCAACAGCAATGCAGGCTGTTCTCCATGGAGTCTCAAAAGACAATTTTTATATCAGAATTAATATATCATTTCAGCAAGGACTACTTCATGTTTTTAAGTATTTAGCCAACAGATAACTATACAACACAAAATAGTCACAAGAAACTCTTTATTATACTACAAATATGTATGTCAGACACCTGGACTCTAATCTGCATGTTTGTAACAAGTAAAGACAAAACTTTATGCAAAAATTCCTTACCTGCTGAAATGAGCCTGCCAGGTCCACTCTGCGATAAGGAGCAACAAAGTTACAGATCCAAAAAAAAAAAAAGCCAGGTAGTCTTCCTAGCTTCTGTTTTCCAGGCTGAAGGCCATTTCTCAGGAGAGTGGAGAAGAGGAGAGAGACCAAGGACACAGAGCTCAGGGTGTTCTGTGCCCCTTTGCGAAGAGGCCAGTGCAGACACCAAAGTAGCTGGTGCAGTAAAAAACACTTACAGATTATTTAGAGTGTCATCATGGTATTAGTCACATGGAGCTCTCAATTACCTATTTTGAAAAGGAGAACACATGTTGCAATACGAATATGAAAACAAAGTGAAAACACAGGACAAATCGATCCAAAAACCTCATCATTTGATTACACAAGGTTTAGGTAGAAAAGATGAAGTAAAAAATTTCTCAAAATTAAAAAAAAAAAAAGACAATTATTCCTAATTGAAAGGGCTTGTTGTTGCTGTGTTGTTAACTACCTATCAAGTTTTGAGTCATAGTGACCATGTGTGCAACAAAAGGAAACACTACCTTGTCCTGCACCATCCTCACAGTCATTGCTAATTCTGAGCTTAAGTTGTAGTCACTGTGCTAATCAATCTCACTGAGAGTCTTCCTCTTTTTTGCTGACCCTCTACCAAGCATGATGTTCTTCTCTAGGGACTGGTATCTCCAATGTCCAAAGTACATGGAATGAGGTCTCATCTTCCTTGCTTGTAAGGAACATTCTGATGATACTTCTTCCAAGACAGATTTATTCATTCTTCTGATGCTCTGTGGTACATTCAGCAATTTTTACCAACACCATAATTCAAATGCAGCCATTCTTCGGTCTTCTTTCACACATGTATGACACAGTTGAAAGTATCATGGCTTGGGTCAGATGCACCTTAGTCTTCAAGGTGACATGTTACTCTTTTTTTTTAACACTTTAAAGAGATCTTTTGCAACAGATTTGCACAATGTAATATGTGGTTTGATTTTTTGATTGCAGCTTCCATGTACGTTGATTGTATATTCAAGTAAGATGAAGCCCTTGACAACTTCAAACTTTTCTCCATTTATCATAATGTTGCTTACTGGCCCAGTTGTGAGGATTTTTGTTTTCTTTGTACGGAGGTATTGAAGGCTGTAGTCTTTGATTTTCATTGGTAAGTGCTTCAAGTTCTCTTCGCTTTCAGTATAGCAGGTTGTTAATGAGTTTTCCTCCAGTCCTGATGTCATGTTCTTCATATAGTCCAGCTTTTTAGATTATTTACCCAGCATACAATTAAATAAGTATAGTGAAAGGATACAACTCTTATGTGCACTGTTGCTGATTTTAAACCACAAAGTATCCTCTTGTCCTGTTTGATCAACTGCCTGTTGGTCTATGATAGGTTCTGCATGAGCACAATTAAGTGTTCTGGAATTCTTATTCTTGAAAGAGCTTTAAAAACTGTCAAGTAGAATAAGCATTAAACATACACAGAGGGAGGTGACTTTATAAATCACTGTGATATTTTAGAACACCAAAGTATAAATCCTAAAAGATTTGTGGGGGGAAAAACACCAGAACAAAGGAATACGAATAAAAGAGCTAGCAGTAGTCAAAAGCTAGAGTGACTGGATTTGAATCTTGATTCTGTAATTTGCAAAATGTGTGACTTCAGACAAGCTGCCTATCCTCTCTGTTCCTCATTTTCCTCACACATAAAATCAGATAATGTAAATGGAGCCAAGTGCCGTCGAGTCGGATCCGACTCGAGAAACAAATGACTTAACATTTGGAAAGCACATAGAATACCTGGCTGATAGTATATACTATATAATTGTTAACTAAAATTCAAATCAAGAATTTCACCAGTAATACTGGATGGAGGAAGATAATAAATCACGATCTTCAAAGTTTTGAACAAAAAATGCTTTTGAATGCAGAATTCTATATCCAGCCAAATTATCAACAAATGTGAAAGCAAAATAAATACATCTTCAAATGTCAAGGACTCAATTTACCACCCACAGACTCTTTCTGGTGGGAAATATTCCAGAAGGAAGGACTTTTTCTACCAAGAGAAAAAAAATAATATAGGAGTTGGAATATGTCTCATATTTCAATGACTTTATTTTACTAATTAGAAAGTCAAAACACAAACAGGTCAAACAATTTTCTAATAATTGCATAACTGTGATTCCCAAGATTTTCTGGCTGGTACACAGGAATTTTTTCTCACCTCCCCAAAGAAGAAATTTATAGATTATTATGTATCTTCAGCCCCCAAATGTTATCAACGATACCAAGGTCCTAATGCTATGGCACTGTCAACAGATGTTGTTGGTATGTGCCATTGAGTCAGTTCCAGTCATAGCAACCCTATGCACAACAGAACAAAACAGCACCCAGTCCTGCACCATGCTCACAACTGTTTTGATGTCTAAGTCCACTGTTGCAGTTATTGCACCAGTTGATCTCATTGAGGGTCTTCCTCTTTTCCACTGACACTCTACCAATCATGATGTCCTTCTCCGGGGACTGAATCCTCCTGACAACATGTCTGAAGTATGTAAGATGCAGTCTCACCATCCACGCTTTCAAGAAGTGCTCTGGTTGTACTTCTTCCAGAATACATCTGTTTGTTCTTTTGGCAGTCCATGGTGCACTCCTTAATCTTCTGCACCACAATAATTTGTAGGCATAAGTTCTGCTGTCTTCCTCATTCATTGTCTGGCTTTCACATACATATGATGTGATTAAAAATACCATGGCTTGGATCAAGTGCATCTTAGTCTTCCAGGCGACATCTTTAACTTTTCAATACTTTAAAAAGTCTTATGCAGCATATTTTCCCAGTGCAATTCATCTTTTGATTTCTTGACTGCTACTTCCATTGGTGTTGATTGTGGAAAGAAGTAAAATGAAATCCTTGACAGCTTCATTCAATCCTTTCTCTATTTATCATGATGATATTTACTGGTCCAGCTGTAAGAATTTTTGTTTTCTTGATGCTGAGGTGCAATCCATACGAACGGCAGTGATCTTTAATCTTCATCAGTAAGTGTTTCAAATCTCTTCACTTTCAGCAAACAAGATTGTGTCATCTGCTTCACGGAGGTTGTTGATGAGTCTTTCTCCAATCCTGAAGCCTCATTCTTCGTCTTGTAGTCCAGCTTCAAGGCATTAATTTACTTGGCACATGGATTGAAAAGGTATGGTGAAAGGATACCATCATGACACATGCTTTTCCTGACTTTAAATCCCAGCTTGGAGATTTCTCATGAAAGGGAACGGCTTTTGGGTGTTGTCGTGGATTGAATTGTATCCCCCCAAAAGGGTATGTAACTGTTTGGCTAGGCTATGATTCCCAGAATTAAGTAATGTTCATCTATGCTGTAAACCCTGCCTCTATGATGTCAATGAGTGAGGATGGGCAACAGTTGTGTTGGTGGAAGCAGAAGCTGAAGTGACAAGAAGCACAAGGAACAGAGCTACCTCAGTCTCATGGCCATGTCTCATGGCCATGGCCTAAGGAGTTTCAAAGCATAGAGTCACAGCCTTTGGTGTTTCTAAGGGTAGAGTTGCCTCTCTGATGGGCTAGGAAAGTGATGCACCTAAAGTCCAGACAGCAGAGTTGCTATCCCAGTGGGCCTGGAAGGCAGAGCTGTAGCCCAGTGCCAAGGGCCCTCCAATCAGAATCTGGAGAATATGGCCAATACCTAGAATCTAGGGAGCAGAATGGATAATGATTTTCAAAGTCTTGAGGGCTAATGTAATGTGTTCTATTAATTTGCTTGACGTCTGTTATACCTTCTTTCCCCACAATTTCTCCTATTTGTAACAGAAATATCAATTTGTGCCTTCCTGTTCTGTCATTGCATTTTGGAAGTCGGTCACTTGTGCTCTAGATTTCACAGCTGAAGAAGAATTTCTGGATTGTAGACTTAGACTTAAGTATTTTTGCTATGATGGGGTGATGTGTTTTTACACTTTGCAAAAATTTGGTTTTGGGGGGTGGAAAACTGTGGAATGTCTTAGATTGAATTATGTCCCCCCAGAAAGGTGTGTAGCCCTTTGGTGACACCGTGATTCGTGGTATTGTGTGATGTCCCTGTGTTCTGTAAACTCTGCTTCTCTGATGTTAATGAGGGAGCATGGACAGCAGTTGTGTTTTTAGGGCAGGATTCGATGTGTAAGATTGTACTGTGCCTTGAGGCAATCTTTTGGAATATAAAGTGAAATAAGGAGACAGTTGGAGACATCATACCAACAGGAAGCAGTCCCAGGAGCACAGTGCATCCTTTGGAAAGGATCAAGTATCCTTGTATCTCAAAAGCTCCCAGGATACAGGAAAAGTGACAAGAAGGACCTTTCTCTAGAGAAAACAGAGAAAGTCTTCACCTAAATTTGGACTTTTAGCCTACTGAACTGTGATGAAATAAAATTCCTCTCTTTTTTTAAAGCCATCCACTCATCATATTTCTGTTATAGCAGCGCTAGATGATCAAGACAGGTGTTTACTTCCATGTTTGCATACGTGCAGCTTATTTCAAGAAAAATCTTTTCCATAAAAACTGAAACTGTATATCAGGTGTACTAAGGAGACTTCTTTCCATTTTGCAAGGATTCACTGTATAGTCCTATATAAACAAGCACCGTTGGGCATTTAAAAATGATAATTCTACAAAAATCACTTTGCTTGCCTCAGCAAGTTTATTTACAAGATTCATCCTAAATAATCAGTTGTATATTAGGGGGCATATACAGACTTGGGATGTAAGTTCTTCAGAAACTAGAGGTTTAAAAATGAAAAAGAGAGAGTGATATTCTCACTATGCTTAGCAATGTGTCAACACAGGGGGTGGCCCTGTTTATTCTGTCTGCCCTGAACTAGCTTCTGTTATACTGCCCCTATGAAAATGCAATAGGCATGGTGGGAAGGGGGCCACTGCAGCTCTTAGTCCAGAACTGAAACCATTCTCAAAGTCAACTCCTCACACAAAGATTGAACTGGTATATGAGACATAAAGTGACACTGGTGAAGAGTGTGCTTCTTGGCTTAAATGGATACAAGAAACTAACCAAACAGTTCTTTTCTGGAGGTGAGAAATGAAGGCAGAGGAGAGCAGGAATTGATTGAATGGACACAGGAAATACGTGGCAGAAAGGAGTGGGCCGTCACAGGATAGGGAGAGTGGGGTTACATGAAAATGTGACTGTAAGTTGTTGCATGAGAAACTGACTTGAATTGTAAATTTTCACTTAAACCACCATAAAAAAAAAAAAGTGAAAAAACAATTGGTGACAAGATGGATCCCAAAGAAAGTCCCATGGAAACTAAAAAATGCAATTTCTTCTCTTAGGTTTTTGTTACCTGTGTGTAGACTACTATCTGTCCCAATATCTCAGAAAAGGAAACACATAGAAGTACTGTCTCATGCTGTTTCAGCATTTGCTTCAATTTAAAAAAATACTGTACTGTAAAGACATCCTGAATTATGAAATAAAGAGACAATTCATTTGTGGAGAGTTTTCAAATAACAAAAGCAAGGGGCATATTAACCAAGATTCTCAGTGATAATTGCTTGTAACTGTTCACATGGGATAATGAGAAACTTTGCAAGTACTACAGAGCAGCCTCTTCTTCATTATGATGATTACAATTATGATTACCATAGTTATTTAGCCTTTCTCTTTTTAAAAAAAAAAAATTAAGGAATGTACATTTTCACTCAGTCATATTAAATTAAAAAAAAGACACTAAAAAAATAAATAAAAAATTTTAAGTGACAGTTTATGGTAACTGTCAGTTTCTCATACAAAAACTTACACACACTTTGCCACGTGATCTTAGCTACACTACCCACACTGTGACAGTACACTCCTACCCTCTAACTCATATTTCGCTTGTCTATTTGACCAGTTACTATACCCTTCCCACATTCCCTCTCACTGCCAAGCAGAACCTGTTCAGTTAGTCTCCTGGATGTGCCCAAGCCAAGAAGCACATGCTACACCAGTATTGTTTTATGTCTTACATGTTAGTTCAGTGTTTGTTTGAAGAGCTGACTTCCAAAAGTTTTTCAATTCTGGGTTAACAGGGAGCTCAGGGGCCATGGCTTCCAGGGACCCTCCTGTCTGTCAGAACATCATGTCTGGTCTTTTAACCAGATTTTGAGTTTTGCCTCTCACATTTCTCCTGCTCTACCAGGACTCACTGTTAAGTAGCCTACAAGTCATTGTTGGTGGCCAAGCATCATCTAGTTCTTCTGGTCTCATGTTGGTGTAGTCTCTGTTGTATGTTGCCCTGTCTGTTACTTAGGCTCACACTTTCCTCTAGTTGTTAATGCGCTTCTTTCTCCTTTCCTCCAGGTGGGTTCTTAGATGGCCACTTGCAAGTTGCTAAGACCCCACACAACACTCACCAAACTGAGATGCATAACATTTGCTTAAAGAACTTTGTTGTCAACATATACAAAATTTGTTATCCATCAACAAATAAGTACACCTTCTTTTCCAATGCACATGGAATGTTTTCCAAAATAGGCAATGTGTTAGGACATAAAGCAAATCTCAACAAAATCCAAACCATTGGATTATGCAAAACATCTTCTCAGACCATAAAGCAATAAAAGTTGAAATCAGCAGCAGAAAAAACATAGACAGAAACTGGAACTCACAGAAAGTGAACAACACTTTGCTCAAAAAGCTATGGGTTATAGGCAAAATCAAGGATGAAATAAAGAAATTTATGGATTCAAATGAGAATAAAACACATCCTACCAGCACCTATGGGATACAGCCAACATAGTGCTCAGAGGTCAATATATTTCTGTAAATGCACACATCCAGAAAGAAGAAAGGGTCCAAACCAAAGAATTAACCTGATGGCTTGAACAAGTAGAAAGAGGCAACAGAGGAACCCCTCAGTCACCAGAAGAAAATAGATCATAAAGATTAGAGCAGAACTAAATGAATTGGAGAATAGAAGAATGTTATGGATTGAACTGTGTCCTCTGCAAAATAGGTGTAGCCATGTGGCTGGGCCAGGATTCCCAATATTTTGTGATTTGTCCTCCATTTTGTGATTTTCCTGTGCTGTATGTTAAAGGATTAGAGTGGGACTGTAAATCCCTCCCTGATCCACTGTAAAGGGAGTTTCCCTGGAGTGTGGCTTGCCCCACCCTTAATCCTTTCATCCTACAAGAGATAAAAGGAAAGTGAAGCAGGCAGAGAATTGGGAACCTCACACCATCAAGAAAGTGGCACTGGGAGAAGAGTGCATCCTTCAGACCTGAGGTTCCAGTGCCAAGATATTCCCTGAACAAAGACTGATGCAACACAAGGAATTTCTTCCAGAGGCAACAAGGGCGAAGGCCTTCCACTGGAGCAGACATCCTGAATTTGGGCTTCTACCTACCAAACTGTGTAAAAGTAAACTTTCCTTTGCAAAAGCCATCCACCACTGTGGTACGTCTGTTAGAACAGTGCTAGCTGATTAAAACAAAAAACAATTGAAAATGTTGACAAAATCAAAATCTGGTTTTCTGAAAAGATCAACAAATTTGACAAACCATCGGCTAAGCTTACAAAAGAGAAATAGGAAAGGAAACAAATAATCTAATTAAGAAATGAGATAGGAGATGTCACAACAGACCCAACTGAAGTTAAAAGTATCATAACAGAATACTACACAAGACTGTACTCTAATAAATTTGAAAACCTGGAGAAAATGAACAAATTTCTAGATTCATATTACCTACCAAAATTATCACAAGGAGAAGGAGAGCAACATAATAAACTCATCACAAAGGAAGAGATTGAAAAAGCATGATAAAAACTACCAACTAAAAATGGCTCTGGCTCAGAAGTCTTCACCACAGAGCTCTACTAAGCTTTTAGAGAAGAGTTAACTCCAATACTACTGAGACTATTTCACAGCATAGAAAGGAATGGAATATTCCTAAATTCATTCTATGAAGCCAGCATAACAATGACACCAAAGCCACAGAAAGATCCCACGAAAAAGAAAAATTACAGACCAATATCACTCATGAATCTAGAAGCAAAAACATTCAACAAAATCCTTGCTAATATAATTCAACAACATATCAAAAAAAATAATTCATCATAACCAACTTGGATTCACACCAGGGATACAAGACTGGTTTAGCATCAGAAAACCAGTTCATGTGATCAACCGCCTAAATCACACAAAAGACAAGAAACACCTGATTTTGTTAACCGATGCAGAAAAGGCATTTGACAGAGTCGGACACCCATTCATGCTAAGAACTCTCAGCAAAATAGGAATAGACTGCAAATTCCTCAGTGCAGTATGGGGCATCTACACAAAGCCAACTACCTACATCATCCTGATGTAGAAGGGCATCCACAGTGGCAAAGAAGTAAAAAATTCCCTGTTTGCAGACGACATGATTATACACACAGAGGGTCCTACAGAATCCATAAGTCAACTACTCAAACTAATAGAAGAGTTCAGTGAAGTATCAGGATATAAAATAAACATAAGTAAATCAGTAGGATTCCTTTATACCAACAAAGAGATCATTGAAGAAGAAATCACCAAATCAATACCATTTACTGTAGCTCCCAAGAAGATAAAATACCTAGGAATCAGTCTAATGAAAGAAATAAGAGACCTATATGGAGAGCACTACAAGACCTTACTGCAGAAAAATAAGAGAGACTTACATAAATGGAGAAATCTATCCTGCTCATGGATATGAAGACTTAACATTATGAAAATATTTATTTTACCCACAGTGATCTAATACAGTGCAATCTCAATATAAATTTCAGTGACATTTTTTAATGAGATGGAGAAACAGATCACCAACTTTGTTTGGAAAGGGAAGAAACTCTGGATAAGCAAAGCACTACTGAAGAAGAGGAATGTAGTGGGAGGCCTCACACTACCCAACCCTAGAATCTAATACACTGCCACAATAGTCAAAACAGCCTGGTGTTGGTACAAAAGACGAATATAGACCACTGGAACAGAGTTGAGACCCAAGAGATGCCACCGTCCTCCTATGAACAGTTGATATTTGGCAAAGGCCCTAAGATAGTAAATAGGGGTAAAAATAGTCTTTTTAACAAATGGTGTTGGCAAAATTGGATATCCATTGGCAAAAAATTGAAACAAGATGTATTTCTCACACCTTACACGAAAACTGACTCAAATTGGATTAAAGGCCTAAATATCAAACCTAAAACAATAAAGATGAGTCAGAAAAACATCAGGTCAACAATGGAAGTTTTAATGGACAGCTTAGACAGACTTCAGAATCTGACAAACAAAGCATGATCAACAGAAGAGAAAATAAGTAGATGCAAACTACTAAGACTGAAACATTTTTGCTCATCCAAAGACTTTATCAAAAGAATTAGAAGACCACCAGAATGGGAAAAAATGTTTGGCAACTATGTGTCGGACTGCTGTCTGAACTTCATAATCTACAAGAACAAAGGTAAATAATCCAATTAAGCAGTGAGCAAAGGAGATGGACAGACAGTTCACTAAAAAGGACATCTAGGCAGGCAAAAGACATAAGAGGAAACACACATGATCATTAGCTATTAAAGAAATCCAAATCAAACTGACAGTGAGATACCATCTCACCCCAACAAGATTGGCTATGATCCAAAAAGCACAAAACAGCAAATGCTAGAGAGGCTGTAGAGAGACTGAAACTCTCCTACATTGCTGGTGGGATTGCAAAATGGTACAAATTCTTTTTTTAAAAAAAGATTTTAAATTTATTGTGATTGAGCGAAAGTGTATAATCCGGTTTAAATTCAGGTTCCCGCCTATGTGCAGCTCCTTCTGCTCTCCTTACCTGATAACAGCACACTCCTCCTTTCTGTTCTATACAAGCCACATCCTCTTAACAATCCTCTGTCCCCACTTCTCCACACTCTCCACTCCCCTCTAGTAAGAGGCCAGTTGGGCAACATCCTATAGAGACATAGAACTGTACAGTGCACACACGATATGGTCACTCTGTGTCGCCAAGTCCAATCCATTCCTGTCCAAGGAGTTGACCTCAGAAATGGTTTACAATTAGGGGCAGCTTCAGGTCTAGAGGCCATGCTCCCAAGGGAACCCCTAGGCTTTTGGACTATCAATTGTGGTCTTTCAGTGGAGTTCCCAGGGTGTGCCCCTTCTTATTCTCGTATTGCCACTGGGACACAACTTTGTTAGCTCCATCACAGCTGTCACTGGAGGTGACCAGGCACCTTCTAGTTCTTTTGGTCGCATGTTGAAGATCCATTCACATGGGTCTTTCTGTCTTCTGCGTTCTATTTCCTCTGTGTCATTCTTGTCCTTGGTGATCATCTGTTATAGATGAGTTGAGGCCAATTGGTGTACCTCAGATGGCAGCATGCTGGCTTTTAAGACCCCCAATGTCACTCTACAAATTCTTTCAAAAGCAATCTGGCACTTCCTAAAAAAGCTGGAAGAAGACATACCATTTGACCCAGTAACCCCATTGCTCAGAATATATTCGACAGAATCAAAGTCAGTCACACAGACGATAACATTCACATAAATGTTTATTGCAGCACAGCCCACAATAGCTAAAAGATGGAATCAACCCAGATGCCCAACAACAAATGCATGGATAGACAAACTATTGTGCATATACTCAATGGAACACTATGCAATGGTAAAAAACAATGATGATTGTAGGAAGCATCTCATAACCTTAAAAACAGACTCATGTACAGAAGGAAAGACTCTTTGACAGCTGCAAGGGAGGTGAGGGAGGGACAGGGTTGATTATAGATTAAACAGTTGATAGACATTTGGTTGGGTGAAAGAAGTGACAGCACACGTTAGAAAGATCAATTTAATTGGTCTTCAACATAACCTGAAAACTCTTCCAATCCTAACCCAGTATTGCAAGGACAGAGTAGCAGGGGTAGGGGGTCCAGAGACCATGTTCTCAGTGGATATCAAGGCCAGCTGGCATAACTAGCCTATTGCTAAGAGTCTTCTGCACCCCATAGTGGTGAATGGCATCAGGGGTCTTAAAAGCCAGCAAGCTGCTGTCTGAGGTACACCAAATGGTCCCAATTCAGCAGGAACAGATGATCACAAAGGACAATAAAGGCAAGAGGGAAAAAGAGCCCAGAAGACAGAAGGACCCATATGAATGTGTGACTATATCAACATGTGACCAGAAGAACCGATTGGTGTCTGGCCACTACCAAACACAGCCATGGTGGTGCACACAATATCAAGTTCCAGTGGCAACACTAGAAAAAGAGAGGTGCACCTCAAGAACTCCACTAAAAGACCACAATTGATGGTCTGAAGGCCTCAGAGTTCCCCGGGAGCATGGCCCTTAACCTGATGCTGCACCGGACTGGAAAACATTACTGATGTCAGCTCTTTGGGCAGGAATAGATCGGACTCAGGGACACGGTGTTACCATATGGTGTGTGTACTTTATGCTTCTATGAATCAACAGGATGCTGTCCTACTGGCCTCTTACTAAAAGGGAGAGGAGAGGGTGGAAAGGAGGGGACAGGAGATTGTTAAGAGGATATGATGCATATAGAATGGAAAGGAGGAGTGTGTTGTCACCGGGCAATTGGAGAAGAAAGAGCTGCAGATAGGCAGGCATGCAAATTTTACTTGAATTGCATACTTTCACTCGATCAGATCTCTGGCACTTGTACTAGGTCCTTGAAAACATTTGGTCTAGATCAGTTGGTGTAAACCTAGTGGTATAGTGGTTAAGTGCTACAGCTGCTAACCAAAAGTTGACATTTCATTTCCACCAGGCACTCCTTGGAAATTCTATGGGGAAGTTCTACTCTGTCCTACAGGATCACTGTTAACTCGGAATTAACTCAACAGCAGTGGTTTTGGTTTTTTTGGTTCTAAGCTTGGGGTTTAGTATATTTGGGCTGACTTCTCTGCTGTGTGTTGTCTTTCCCTTCACCTAAAATAGTTCTTGTCAAATATCTAATTAGTAAATACCCTTCTCTTTCCCACCAGTCTCCTCATAGCCATCAAAGTATGTTTTCTTCTGTGTTTAAACTAATTCTTCAGCTCTTATAATAGTGGTCTCATATAGCATTTGACCTTTTGCAATTCTCTGATGTCACTCAACATGATGAACTGCATATTATTCCATTTCATGAGATGTTTCTCAAATTCATCATTGTTCTTTATCATTGCATAGTACTCCATCGTGTGAATATGTTTGTTTATCAGTTCTTCTGTTGAAGAACATCCATGTTGATTCCACCATTTTCCTATTGTGAGAGTGCTGCAATGAATATTGGTGTACGTGTATCTATTTGTGTGGTAGCTCTTATCTCTCTCTCTATGGTACATTCCAAGAAATGGGATTGCTAGATCATGTGACATTCTTATTTCTACCTCTTTAAGGAAGTGTCAAATCGATTTCCAAAGTAGTTCTGCCATTTTACATTCACACAAGCAGCATGGAAGTGTTTCAGCTTCTCCATTGCCTCTTCAACATTTATTATTTTGTGTTATCTTGTATTAATACCAACCTTGTTGGGATAAGGTTGGGATAAACCTAGTGGTATAGTGGTTAAGTGGATATAGTGGATATAAGTGGATATCCATTTTAGTATCCATTTTAGTTTCTTTTTGCATTTCTCTGACGACTAACATGAGAGAGTGTTTTCTCATGTATTTGTTGGGCTCCTGAATGTCCTTTTTGGTGAAGTGTCTGTTCATGTACTTTGGCCATGTTTAATCAGATTATTTACCTTTTTGTTCTTGAGGTTTTGTACTATTTTGTAGGTTACCAAGATTAGATTCTAATCAGATTTGCAGTAGCCAATTTTTTTTTCGCAGTCTGTAGGTTGTCTTTTTACTCTTTTGATGAAGTCTTTGGACAAGCATAAATGTTTGATTTTTAGGTGCGCCCAATTATCTATCTTCTCTTTCAGTGTTCATGCATTTTCCAATCTGTTTATAGCTTGTATTAGGGCCCCTAATATTGTCCCTATTTTTCCTCCCATGATATTTATAGTTTTAGGTTTGATATCTAGGTCTCCCATCAATTTTGAATCAGTTTTTGAGCATGGCATGTGATATGGGTCTTGTTTGATTTTTTTGCAAATGGATATTCAGTTATGCCAACACCATTTGTTAAAGGGACTGTCTCTTCCACACTTCACGGAGTTTGGGCCTTTGTCAAACATCAGGTGCACACAGATGAATGATTTTATGTCCAAAGTATATGAACTTTGGCCAAAGTATATGAACAGATACTTCACCAAAAAAGACATTCAGGAGCCTAACAAATACATGGGAAAACACTCTCTCATGTTAGTCATCAGAGAAATGCAAAAAGAAACTAAAATGGATGCCACCTTATCCCAACAAGGCTGGTATTAATACAAGATAACAAAATAATAAATGTTGAAGAGGCAATGGAGAAGCTGGAACGCTTCCATGCTGCTTGTGTGAATGTAAAATGGCAGAACTACTTTGGAAATCGATTTGACACTTCCTTAAAAAGCTGGAAATAAGAATGCCACATGATCTAGCAACCCCATTTCTTGGAATGTATCATAGAGAAATAAGAGCTACCCCACAAATAGACATATGCACACCAATATTCATTGCAGCACTCTCACAATAGGAAAATGGTGGAATCAACATAGGTGTTCTTCAACAGAAGAACTGATAAACAAACATATTCACACAGTGGAGTACTATGCAATGATAAAGAACAATGATGCATTGGAGGAGAAGAAAGTTATACAGAATTTCATTCTGCAGTATAATAAGGCTTCACACTGAATAATGCTACCATAAGGCAGTGTATTTACTAAAGGGCAGAAAATACACTTTCAGGTTATATCTAATCACAATACCACATTGTCTGCTTCAGAAAAAATATCAGGAGTGGGGGTGTAGCATGTTGCTGCGCTGAGTAGCACCCTGAGGAGTTAGTAGGTCTCGGTCTCGAGGAAAGTCCTGAGGAAAGGTAGTGGTTTGGATAACTTGGGTACCTCATCTAAGAATTCATGTATTAGGAAAGTTGAGGAACTTTCTTAGCACTGAACATTCTTAGCAAGATATGAGAAGATGCTGCATCTGCAAGTATAGGCTGTTATAGTTAAGGCACAACCAGAAATATGAAAGAAATCTTGGAAATTACAAGTACAATTGCCAAAATTAAAAGTGCTATATAACAGCTGGAAGAAAAGAAAGTTTCCTAAATAATAGAACAAGAAGATTATCAGTGAAAAGTCAAACAAGAGAATATTTTTATAGTTTCATTATATATTTGATACATACAAAAGAAAACATGTAATGCAGATGTAAGCTGGGACTCTTAATAATATAATGAACACTGAATGCACTGCTCAACTCAAGAGCAAGACCATCACTGATCTGGCTGCCCTCTTTCTTTTTCCTTCCCCTGCCTCCCAACCAGAGGTAACTGTCATTGTAAATTTATTTGTTATGACCTTAGTTTTGACATTTTGTTTACAGCATATATTAATGAGCCCATAAACAATAGGTTTACTTGATTTCAAACCTAAAAATGTCATCATACTGACCGATTGATAAGCAGACAGACATAAGCCTCAGTAAAGAGGCTGCAAGCCCAGTGATTAAAAGCAGGACTAGAACTTCACACCCTGCCTCTCCCATTCCCTAGATAGATGAACTTGTGCAAGTTACGTAATTTCTTAGTACCTCAGTTTCCTTATTTGCAAAATCGACATAACAATACCCCCTTTAGAAAGTTGTCTGTGAGACTTAAGTGAGGTAATGCATGCATCATGCTTAGAACAGAACTTGGTCCAGAGTAGCTTCTATATGGGAAATTGCCATTATCCCTACTATCCCTACTAAACTGCATGTTGTTTTCTGCGGTCTCCTCAATGTTAGGTTTTTGTAAATTATCAGTTGTGTTGCCTTGTAGCTCTAGGTGTTTTTGGTTTCTCTTTTACTGCATAAATTGCATCATGATTATATACTCTATTCTCCTGCCAATCAACATTTGGGTTGTTTCTTTTTCTTTTTCTTTTTTCTTTGCTACTAAAAACTCTGTTGCTATAAATGTTCTTATACCTGTCTCCTGGCACATGGGTATAAAATTTTCTCTTGGGTATATACATCTATAAACAGAATTTATGAGCTATAGTGTATGAGAAAGCACAACTTGACACGATAAGATCAAATGACCAGTCTCCCCAAGTAGTAAATACTTCGCAGTATATAATATTGTTTTCACCGAATTGCAGCCTCTCTGCATTCTCAGACTTCGTACTTTTTTCCTTCTTCAAATAAGGGTAAAACTGTATCTCACTTCTTAATTTTCAGAAACTCCGGTGGCATACTGGTTAAGCGCTATGGCTGCTGACCAAAAGGTCAGCAGTTTGAATCTGCCAGGTGCTCTTTGGAAACTCATTGGAACAGTTCTCTCTGTCCTACAAGGTCTCTATGAGTCAGAATCAATTTGAAGGCAGTGGGTTGGAGTTTTTTGGATCTTAATTTTCATTTCCCTAATTTCCAAATGAAGTTGAGTTTCTTTTAACATTTGTATCCATCATATCCTACAGAAAACATAAATGAGTGGTACAGATACTGAAAGAAACTCAATCTCATTGGAAATCAGATAGATGAAAATAATAAGACAGAATCAAGCCCAAGGCATAGGTTTTCTTTTTGTTGTTGTTTTATAAAACACTTGCTTGTATTATTTGCCCATTTTTCTATTGGGTTTTGGTTTATGAATCTCTTTAATTAGTGGAAGTTCTTCATATATTTATTCTAGAATGTGATTCTTTTGTCAATAATATATCACGTGAACCTTTTTTCCAAGTTTGAGGTTTTGCTGATGGTGTCTTTTGATGACTAAACATTCTCAACTTTAAAATCATCATCTGTGTCTGTTTTTAATTAGCATTTTCCCTACCTTTAGGGGAAAAAAAAATTACATTTCTTTTCTTTTTTTTGTACTTTAGATGAAAGTTTACAGAGCAAACTAGTTTCTCATTAAAGCCTTAGTACACATATCGTCTTATGATATTGGCTAACAACCCCACAACAGGTCAACACTCTCCTATCTCAACCACAAATTTCCTGCTACCAGCTTTCCTGCCCCTTCTGCCTTCCATTTGTAGTGTGTCCCTTTAGTCTCATTTTGTTTTGTGGGCCTGTGCAATCTTTGTCTGATAGGTAAACCTCAAGAGTAACTTTATTACTGAACTTGAAAGGGTGGTCTGGAGGAGACACACTTACAGGGTTTTCCAATACTGACCAGCAAGTTGTCAGGCCAACAAGTCTGGTCTTTCTTTAACTCAAAAGTTAAAATTTTGCTCTACAATTTTCCCCAGCTCTGTCCAAGATTCTCTATTTTGATCCATGTCAGAAGAGTCAGTGGTGGTAGCCAGGCCCCGTCTTGCTGTACCGGATTCACTCCGATGGAGGCTGTGCTAGATGTGGCCCATTTGTCCTTTGGACTGGTCTTTCCCTTGTATCTTTAGTTTTCTTCCTTTTCCCTTGTCCCCAAAGGGGTGAGACCAGTGGAACATCCTAGATGGCCACTCACAGGCTTCTAAGACCTCAGACCTTACTCACCAAAGCAGAATATAAACTATGGCATGATAATTGAGCTAGCATTCCCTGAGAATATGGACCCCATGGCCCTCAGACCAGCAATTTGGTCCCTCAGGGAGGTTCCTTTGGAAACTCTATGGGCAATTCTACTGGGTCTCTACAAGCCAGAAACGACTCAATGGCAGTGGATTTGGTGGTTTTATGGAGCTTTCACGACCTACCCTCGTAAAAGCTGTGCTGACTTGTCCATACAGTATACTGTCTTACCCTTCACCAAATCACCACTTATTTATTGACTATACAGTGTTTTTCCATTCTTACCACTCCCTTCCTCGTAACATCGAATATGTTTTCTTTTTGAATGTAAACCTTTTTGGGAGTTTTTACAGTGGTCGTCTTGTCATGAATTGACTTGTGTCTCCTAAAAAATATGCGTAGCAGTTTGGCTGTCCATGATACCAGGTATTATGTGATTTTCGTACATAAGGTCTGCCTCTGTGATGTTGGTTAGCAGTGTTAGCACGTAACCCACTACACTACCAGGGTTGAAAGGTCAGCAGTTCAAATACACCAGGTGCTCCTTGAATACTCTGGGGGTCAGTTCTACCCTGGCCCCTAGGGTTGTCATGTGTCGGATCCCACTCAACGCACTTGGCTCTGTGATGCTAACGAGGTAGACCAGCTGCCGTAGCACTGGTGGGGCAGGATTCAATGTGTAAGGTTGTCTTGTGCCTTGAGGCAATCTCCAGGAATCTAAAGGAAACAGGAGCAGTGCTGGGAACAAAGTGCATCCTTTGGAAAGGACCCAGAGTCCCTTTGTCTCAGAAGCTCCCGCTCCAGGAGTTCAACAACAAAGACCTTCCCCAAGAGCTAGCAGAGAAAGCCTTTCCCTGGAGCTAATGCCCTGAATTTGGACTTGTAGCTTAGTGGTCTGTGACAGAATAATCTTTTTTTTTTTCTAAGCCATCCACTTGCATTTCTGTTAGAGCAGCACTAGATGACTAAAACCACTCTTATAAAGTATTTGTCCCTTTGTGATTGACTTATTTCACTCAGCGTAATGCCGTCTATATTCATCCATGTTAAACACATCACAGATTTATCATTGTTCTTTAATATTGCATAGTACTCCATTGTGTGTGTGTACCAGTTTGTGTATCCACTCATCTGTTGATGGACATCCAGGTTGCTTTCATCATTCTCCTATTGCAAACAATGCTGCAATGAACATGACTATGCATCTGCTTATTCATGTGGCAACTCTTATTTCCCTAGGATATATTCCTAGGAGTGGGATTGTAGAATATAGGGTATTTCTACTTTTTTGAAAGAAAACGCCATATTGTCTTCTGAAATGGTTATATCATCTTGCATTCCCACCAGCAGCCCATAAGTGTTCCTGTCTCTCCACAGCCTGTCCAATATTTGTTATTTCCTTTTTGTTGTGTGTGTGTGTGTGTGTGTGTGCATGTGTGTGTGTGTGTGTGTGTGTGCATATACATGCACACTAATAATACTGGGGTGAGATGGTATCCCATTGTGGTTTTGATTTGACTTTCTCTAATGGCTAGTGATACAAACATTTCCTCATGTATTTGTTGCTTGACTGTTTTCTTTGGTAAAGTGTCCATTTTTGCCCAATTTTTAATTGCATTATTAATATTTTATCTATTTTTTTGTAGATATGTTGGATTTTCTTGTAGATTTTAGAGACTAGACTTCTCTCTTACTTGTAATACCCAATTTTTCCCCTAATCTGTGATTTCTGTTTTTACTCTTTTGGTTAATTCCTTCAATGAGCTCAAGTTTTTAATTTTCACGAGATTCCAGTTATCTAGTTTATCTTTTAGAGTTTGTGTGCTGTTTGTTAGGCTTCGTGTGCTGTTAATGCTGTGTATCAGAACTTCTAATTTTGATCCTATCTTTCCTTTTGTGAACATTATAATTTTGGGCTTTATATTTAAGCCTTTGATCCATTTTGAGTTTTTTTTTTTTAATACGGTTTAAAGTATGCGTCCTGTTTCATTTTTTGCATGTGATGACCAAGTTTTGCCAGCATCATTTGTTGAAATCACTGTCTTTTCTCTTATTCAGAGGACTTTGGGCCCTTGTGAAGGATTGGGTGGATAGACTTATGTTTGAGTTTCCAATTCTGTTCCATTGGTCAGTGTATCTGTTATCATACCAGTACTAGGTTATTTTTATTACAGTAGCTGTTTAGTGGGTTCTGAGGTCTCAGGTCTCAGGTGTTGTAAGTCCTCCCACTGTCTTCTTCTTCAAGAGGCACTTTACTTATCTGGGGTGGCTTCTCTTTCCATATGAGATTACTGATAAATTTTTCCATCCACATTGTTGGTCTTTGGATTGGAATTGCATTGTATTTGTAAATTGCTTTGGGTAAAATTGTCATTGTCCCAATGTTGAGTCTACTTATCAATGAGTATGGAATGTTTTTCCTTTTATGTAGATCTCTTTTGGTTTCCTGCAGTGGGTTTTGTCATTTTCTTTGTGTAGGTCTTTTACATTAGTGGTTAGATTTATTGCTAAATATTTTGTCTTTTTTGGAGCTATTGTGGTATTGTTTTCTTGATTCCCTTTTCATCATTCTCTTTAATGGTGTAAAGAAATGCAACTGAAAAAAAATCTACATTTCTCATAAAATTTAGTAATGTTTTGTCTTTTACATTTAAGTCTTTAATCTATTGGGTATTACTTTAACACAGTTTAAAAATCTAATTTTATTTTTTCCACGTTCTTAATTCATTCTCCCAACATTGTTTACCAAATAGATGCCTTTTCTCTATTGGTTTGCAGTGTAGTCCAATTTCAAGTTTTTATACATCATAGATTGAACTGTGACCCACAAATAAAATGTGTAAAAATCTGACTGGGCCGTGAATCCCAATGATGTTTGATTGCTCTCCATTTTGTGGTTTTCCTATGCTGTAAATACTAATCTATGACTGTGGGTTAATAGGTCAGATTATCTTAAACAGGATTCAGGTGTAACTGTAATACCCTGCCTGAGGTTTACTCCTTACTCCAATATAAAGGGAGTTTCCTTAGAGTATGGCTGGCACCACCTTTTATCTCACAAAAGATAAAAGGAAAGGGAAGCAAGCAGATGGTTAGAGATCTCACAACATCAAGAAATCAACATGAAGTGCAAAGCAAATCCTTCAAAACTGTTGTGATTCCTGTGCCAAGATGCTACTGGACCAAAGAAAGACTGATGCAACACAAACACCTTCTTCCAGAGCTGACAGAGAGACAGTGCATTTCCTGGAGCTACCACTCTGAATTTGGACTTCTTGCCTACTGCAGATTGAAAGAATAAATCTTTCTTTGTTAAAGTCATCAACTTGTGGAATTTCTGTTAAAGCAGCTGACTAAGACACTACATGAGGACTGCCAATTACATTTGCAAACTCATTCTAGAAAAGGTGCCACATACTTCATTGCTGAATGTTGCTATAGTCATCTTTGAAGTACTCCCTTTGGGAAGATATTCACCAACACTAGTGTCTAGTCCACCCTTCAAAGCAATTTTGGAAGTCTTTTTCTGTAATGGCCATCAGAGCTGTCATCATCATATTGCACTTGATGTCCTGAATGTCATCAAAACGTTTTTATTTCAAAATTTCTTTCATCTTTGGGTAAAGAAAAATGTCACCAGGGGACAGACCTGGTGAGTAGGGTGAGTCTTCCAATACAGTTATTTGTTTTTTGGCTGAAAACTGCCTCACAGACAACTATATAACTAAGTTTGTGAATTTTTCATTGTGCCACTGTGCACAAGGGCCATTCCAGAAAGAGTTCCAAAATTGCTTTGAAGCATGGACTAGGCTCTGGCATTGTTGCATAGTTTCCCAAAGGGAGTACTTCAAAGGTGACCATAGTGATATTCGGCAATGAGATATGTACCACTTGGTACAATTAACTTTGTGAACTTAATTGTCAGACCTCATACGCTCTCTCTCAGTCTGCATCTAGGGTCCCTGTACCTCCATGAAGAAATTTGATATGAGCAGCCAATCAGTTGAAAGGGAGAATTCTTGGTGGTGTGGCTTGTATCCCATATAGGTGGATTTTCTGGAAAAAGCTATGGGTTTTTGCTCACTCTAAATCCTGCAGCTGACTCCTGTTCACCTGACCTCTGGTTCTTGGGACTTGAGGTAGCTGCTTGCCTGCCAATCTTGAGATTTATCAGCCTCCTCAGCCTGTGAGCTGCAGGCCTGTTGTCTGACTTGCCAATCCTGGGTTCACCAGCCCCTGCATTGTCTGGATCAGAAGAAGAGAAAATTAGTGCCTGGTTTTCAGATAGTTCTGAGTGATATGCAGGCTCCACTCACAAGTAGGAAGCTACAGCACTGTGGAACTTTCTGGGATGTTTTGGTCAGCTCATACTGCTCTAACAGAAATACCTCAAGTGGATGGCTTTAGGAAGAGAAACTGTTCTGCCACAGTCCAGTAGGCTGAAAAGTCCAAATTCAGGGTGTCAGCTCCAGGGGAAGACTTTCTTTGCTGGCTCTGGAGGAAGGTCCTTGTCATCAATCTCTCCCTCAGCCAGAAGCATCAGAGGCTCAGGGACTAGAGTCCTTTCCAAAACACACACTCAGCTCCTGACACTGCTTTCTTTCTTGATGATACAAAGTCCCCAAATCTCTCTGCTAGCTTTTTTCCTTTATATCTCAAGAGACTGACTCAAGGCACAAAGTAATCTTACACAGTAAGTCCTGCCCCATCAACACAACCACACCCATCCACCTCCATTAGCATCATAGAGGCAGGATTTACAAAATGAAGGAACAGAACACAATACCAGAAATCATGACCTAGCTAAACTGCTACACAAATTTGAGGGGGAACACAATTCAATCCATTACTTGGGACCTCCCTGAAGAGCAACAGTGAAAGAAAATCCTTCCAGTGGGCAAAACTTCAAGTACTACACGGGGTTGTTTACTTTGCTTGAAAGGAGACGTGGATAGGTATGCAGTTGTAGACTGACTCGTGCACTGTGACCATTTGTTTGGCTGGATGGCAAGGGACTTGGAAGCAACAGGATTGGAAAATGGATGAAAAGCAAGTTTGGGGAAAAGGTATGTGGCTAGATCCCTCTGAATGGGATAAAGAAGTGAAGATATTTGTGTCTCATGTGAATACTCGCCAAAGGATGACTTCAAAAGAGGAGAATTTTAATAATCAAGTGGATGATGTGTTTGTGAAATCAATCATCCTGTTTCCCCACCCATTCCTGTCATTCCTCTATGGGCTCATGAACAAAGAGGCCATGGTAGCAAGGATAGAGGTAATGGATGGGCTTAGAAACAGACTTCCACTCCCCAAGGGTAACTTGACTACAGCCACTTCCGAGTGCTCAATCTGCCAGTAGGAGAGACCAATACAAGGTCCTTGATATGGCACTATTCCTTGAGATGGTCAGGGAAGAATGCTCCCACCAGGAAACACAACACTGATTTCATTTAACTGAAAGTTAAGAATGTCACCTGACCACTTGAGGCTCTTCATACCTCTTAATCAACAGGTAATAAGAAAGTTCTTGTATTGACTGGTGTGATTGATCCTGGTTACTAAGAGGAAATCAAATTGATATTACATAATGGAGGGAAAGAAGTATATGTCTGGAATGCAGTTGATCCCTTAGGGCTTCTCTTAGTATTACCATGCTTTGTGTTAAAGTCAATGGAAAACTATAGGAACACAATTCTGACATTAATACCAATGGCTCAGACTCTTCAGAAATTAAGGTCTGAGTTATCCTACATGCAAAAAAACCATGACCAGCTAAAGTACTTTCTGAGTTTAAAGGGAATACAGAATGAGTGGTGGAAGAAAGCAGTTTAAATACCAGCTACAACCACGTGAATAGTTGCAAAAATGAGAACTATAATGGTTGAGTGTTTCTTCCTTGTATTTATACATCAAATATTTTTGTTTACTTTCCTTACAGGGCTAGTGCATTTTTGGTTGTGCATATTGATTGTATCACCTGAGGTGCAAGTATGGCTTTATAAATGCTTTTATTTAGAGATGTATATAGGTGGCAGATGGACAAAGGGTGCTTAAGGCTGTGTGCCAACTTGGCTGCGCTGTGGTTCTGAATGGTTTGGCAATCATGATGTGGTTTGATAGCTATACAATGATGTAATCATCTCCCTAATGAGATCTGATACAATGTAATCACCTTCATGATGAAATTTGATAGAAGCAGCCAATTAGTTGAAAGTGTTTCCTTGGAGGTGTGGCCTGTATCCAATATAGGTGGACTTTCTGGTACAGCACAACACATTTTTATTCACTCTAGATCCTGCAGCTGACCTTTATTCATCCGACTTCTGGTTCTTGGGACTTGGGGGAGCTGTTTACTTGCCAGTCCCAGGATTTATCAGCCTCTTCAGCCTGTGAGTTGTAGGCCTGTTGTCTGACTTGCCAATCGTGAGGTCACCACCTCCTATAGTTCATGAGTCAGTAAAAGCCTCCAGCCTGACCTAACAAACTTGGGGTCTTCTGTGAATGCATGAATCATTTCCTTGATATAAATCTCTGTGTATATTTAGTTGTTTCACTGGTTTTGCTTCTCACAAGAACCCAGTCTGAGATACTATGGTTACAGGAAAGCTACTGATTTCTGTTTCCATTTATCCAGATGCTAGACACTTACTAAATTCCTGTTGTCCTAAGAAGATTTTTAGTTGAATTTTGAGCATTTTCTAGTTACATCATTACATAATCTGCAAACAACAATAGCTTTGTATTTCTTATCTGTCTTACTGATTTTTGTTTTCTTGTTGCTCTGACTGATACATTCAAAATAATTTTGAATAATAGCAGTAATACTGACTATCCTTATAATTACCCCTTCCTTGTAATTATCTACTCCATGGTCACTCTTAAAGAGTTTTTGTTGTTTTAATTGTGATAAATATACCGATAACAGAACATTGCCAATTCATTCTTAGTAGTTACAGTTCAGTGACATGTTGTTCAGCCATTACCTTTATTTCTTCCCACATTTTTCTATCACCCTTAACAGAAGCTGTGTCTTTCCTTTCTCATCTCTCTCTCGTCTGCTCCTGGTAACCACTGATAAACTTGTACCTCTATAAACTTGCCTATTCTACATATTTCATAAAAGAGGGATCATATAATGTTTGCCCTTTTGTAACTGACTGATTTTGTTCAGTATGTTTTCAATGTTCATTCATGTAGCATGTATTATTGTTGCTGTTGTTATGTGTTGTCAAGTCAATTCAGACTCATGGTGACCCTATACATAACAGAACAAAGTACTGCCTGTCTTGCTCCATACCCACAATTATTTTTATGCTTAAGCCCATGGTTGTAGCCACTGTGTCAGTTCATCTTGTTGATGACTGAGTTTTAGTCCATTATATGGCTATATCACATTTTGTTGTCCATTCATCTTCTGATGGACATTTAGGCTATTTCCATTTTTGGCTATTGTGAACAGTGCTGCAGTGAGTATTGTTTTAGAAGTATATATTTGCATCCCAGTTTTTAATTCTTTTGGGTATATACCTAGGAATGGAGTTGCTAGCTGATATGGTAACTCTATATTTAGCTTTTTGAGGAACTGCCAAACTCTCTCCCATAGTGACTATACCATTTTACATTCCCACCAGCAGTGGTTGAGGGCTCCAATTTGTTCTTGCCTGCAGTATTACACTCTTCAGCTCATGAGCGTCTTAGTTTTAGATAGAGCCTCTATCATTTTACAGGCAAAATAGATGTCAGACTTTAACATGTGTGTTTTGCATTTATTGAGATGAACTAATTTAACCTATTAATTTCATGAGTTTAATCAGAGTATTTCAACTGTTGAGTCACCTTTACTTTCCTGGAATTAACTCTACTAATGTAAAGTTTATTGACCTTTTAATTCATTCTTAAATTTATCTAAATTTATCTATACCACTTTTAGCTTTAGATTGTGATATCAGATTAGTGTTAACTTTGTAAAACTAGTTGGAAATGGCACCCTCTTTTCCCTGCCTGTGTGGGGCTGTTTAAATAGCAAATAAAGCATTATGTGTTTCATGGAAGCTTGCTGGAATTTTGTTTTTAAATCATGTAAGTTTAGCATGCCAATTGCAAGTAGCTCTGTTACCATTTTTTTCAAGATTTATTATTATATTCATAGTTACTGCTCATTCAGATTTTCTACCTCTTTTAACTGTTGACAATATTTTACTTTTCAACATGATGGTATTTCCTAAAATAGGGTTTTTTGTATGATCTTTTTCCTCTCTATTAAAGTTAGTCTAATCTGACTCGACGGCACTTGGCACTTGGCTTAAGTTTGTATATCTGGTTAAGTTTGTGTAACTGGTTAAGTTTGTGTAAACTAATATTTTGAATAAAATGAATTCCTTCAATTTTTCTCATTCTTTTTCTTATTCTTTTATCAGTTCTGTGGTTGTATTTCATTTTCATAATAAATATTTCATTTTCATAATAATTTTTTTATTATGATTGAATGAAAGTGTACATTCCCGTATAAATTTGCATGTTGACCTATATGCAGCTTTCACTGCTCTCCCTGGACGGTGAGAGCACACTCTTCCTCTCTGCTCCATACATGTCTAATCTTCCCAACAGTCTCCTATCTTCTCTCACTCCATTCCTTTTCCTCCAGTATGAGGTCAACAGGAGGACCTCCTATAGATGCCTAGAAGCATAAAGTGCCCATACAATATAGTCCCTTTGTGTCTCCAAATCCAATCCATTGCTCTCTGACAAGCTGAGCTTCGTTATGATTTATGGACAGGGGCAGCATCAGGGCCAGGGGTCATGTTACCAGGGGAATCCCAAAGTCCCTGGACCATCAGTTGTGGTCTTTTAGTGGAGATCTCAGAGTGCACACCTTATTTATACTTGTGTTGCCAGTGAGACTCAACTTTGTGAACTCCATCATGGCTATCACTGGCAGTGGCCAGACACCACCTGGTTCTTCCAGTCACAAGTCGATGTAAACATTCACTCACGTGGGTATCTCTGTCTTCTGGATTCTCTTTCCCCCATGTTGTTATGGACATTGGTGATCATCCATTCCTGCTAAGCTGGGACTATTTGCTGTACCCTCAGATGGCAGCTTGTTAGCTTTTAAGACCCCAGGTGCCACTCACCAACGTAGGGTGTGGAGAGTCCTCATTAGCAAAACGCTAGTGGTGCCAGTTGGCCTTGATTTCCCCTGAGAGCATGATCCCCGGCCTCCTGCCCCAGCTACTCTGTCCTTGCAATATTGGGTTAAGACAGGAGGAGTACACAAGTTGTGTTGAAGTCCTGTTAATATTGATCTTCTTACTAAAGTGTGCTGTCACTAATTTCACCCAACCAAATTTGTAACAACTATCTAACCTAAACCTTCACCCCTGGCCCTCCCGCCCTCCCCACCCTTGTAGCCATCAGTCTTTTCTGTCATGCATGAGTCTGCTTTTAAGTTCTTATCGTAAGGGTCTCATACAATATTTGTCCTTCTGCCATTAACTAATTTCTCTATTTTTTTCTCCCCTATTTTCCAAGTAACTTGGCAGTGCTTTTCCTAATTTCTAGAAATTGTTTCATTTTCAAACTTTCATGTTCTTAGAGCATGGGGCTGTAAATTGGTCTTGAATTCAGATTTGGCCGTATGCCATAAAACTGATCTGTAATGCTCTCATGGCTACTAATTTGTAGCTAGACTACTGGTTCTTGAACAGAAAAACAAAATAGAAAATTTAGAAAATTCTTGAAAAATCCTGAGGCAAGAAAATGAAAATATCCTATATACCACTTTAAAAAGGGGAATGAGGAATAGGGGTTTGAAGTTGGAATGAAGGGAGAAAGCAATGTAAATCACTTTCTCAATGGATACTTATGCTTCAAATGTTTTACCTATACTTGAAATTCAGAGTCTGAATCATTTCTTACTCCATGATGACATTTCTTGTCCACCTACATATGTGTCTAATTTGAGAATCTTCATGAATATGTCTAAGAGTCATTTTATGTTGTTGTCTTACTTGAAAGGTATAGGAATCCTTAGGTCACAAACTTATCCTCTGAAAACCTTGTAGAAATTTTTCTATTATTTCCGGTATTTAGTATTTCAGAAACATGCCCAATGACAGCAAAATTGTTTTCTTTTGCATGTAATTTTTAAGACCATATACTTAGAGGATGGATTTTTATTATTGAAACTTAAAATTTTCATCAGAATTTTTGAATTTCAATTATAAAAACATTTCAAATTTTTCCTTTTTAATAAACATCACATTACAGTTTAAAGGTTTTCTTTTATTTACTCCTTTTTCTTGGTACACACTGGTTTCAAACTTGACTTCTGTTCTGGGCTTCTGTCCTGGTCTTTCCACAACTCTCATAATATTTTGTTTGTCTAGTTTCTCTGAGCAGGCTTTATGTTTGTCCAGTTTTGTGAATGCAAATGAGCTCTGTCATAATTTCATGGAAACCTGTTTCCCTTATTTTAGTATGGAGTTTTCACTGTAGTAACCTAATGAATAGTTGATCACAGAAGGTGTGGAGAGAGGCTACTTCTCTAAAAGTTTCTTTTCCACAGGTTGTAGATGACTTCCTAAACATTCAAAGTCATGGCTTCCCTTCTCTAAGTGGCCTGTCTGCTGTGCTCAGGCTCCTAAAAAAATCTACAGGCATTGCTTATCATGCAACCTACACCAGACAGAGGCTGAGAATGTGGTCTACAGTTAGTAGATTATAAAATATCCTCATTCACTTACTAACTATTTAATAAACACCTATGATGTATAATGAGTTCCTGGGTAGTGCAAATGGTTATGCATTAGGCTGCTAACCGAAAGGCCAAAGGTTGGAGTCCACCCGGAAGCATCTCAGAAGAAAGCCCTGGCAATTTACCTCTGAAAAATCAGCCACTGAAAAACCATGGAGCACAGGGCTACTCTGACACACACAAGGTCACCAAGACTTGAAATTAACTCAACAGCAACTGTTTTTATATGATATTTAAGTTAACTGGGCTAGAAGCTAGACATTAGGGATAGAGCAGTGACGGCACTTGGCTTGGCAGTGATCAACAGAGACACAAAAGAGACCACCCCATTCAGGAGACAAGACAGACATTACACAACTAAACTGATTCATTTTTAATAATAAAGTTAGTAAATGCTGGCTCTTAAAAGAGAGTTCCTGATGAGGATATAAATTTCAGCTATCAACTTTCACAGAGTAATTAAGGTTATGGAAGTGTTAGTTTCACATCAGAGTGACTACAAAATGATCTCCAATTTGATTTACTCCTTCCAAACCTACCTTAAAATCAGCATGAGACAATGATGATTTCCCAGGTGTGCCTGGTCCATGCCTCAGGTGAATCCCAAGAATGCAAATTGCTGAGATAGTTGCCCAGAACCAATGCTGGATCCACATGGGACAGCACATTGTGTGTATGTGTGTACCTTTACAGTGGTCAGCTACTTTTACTGCTGTAACAAATTCCCACAAATTTAAGATTTAAAACAGCCAAAAATTTTGAAGGTCCGAAGTCCAAAATGGGTCTCAGTGAACTAAAATCCAGCTGTTGGCAAGTCTGAGCTCCTTCTGAAGGCTTTAGAAGAAAATCTGTTTCTTTGCCTTTCCCAGGTTCTAGAGGCTACCTACATTTCTTGGTTCATGCTTCCTTCTATCTGCAACACCAGAAACATAAAGCCTTAAAACTTACTCTGACTTTGACACTTCATGTCCTGCCTCTTTCTGTCACTTATAAGGACCCTTAAGACTACATTTGGTACACCTAGATAATCCAGAGTACCATCACATCTGAAGGTCAGCTGATTCCCACTGGTGTCAAGTCGATTCTAACCCAAAGTGACCTTATAGGACAGAGTAGAACTGCCCCATAAGATTTCAAAGAAGTAGCTGGTGGATTTCAACTGCTAATATTTCGATTAGCGCTGAACTCTTAACCACTGCTTTACCAGGGCTCCAGTCAGCTGATTAGCAACCTTAATTTCACATGCAATCTTAATTTCTCCTCTGCCAGGTAATGTATTCACAGATTCCAAGAATAGGACACGGACACTTTTGGTGGCCGTTATTCTGTGTACCACATTATTGGTGATACTATTTCAATGAACTGGCTCCAAAAACAGTTGCAGAATATTATTTTCAAGATCTCCTGAAAATTTGACAATTCTTCAGAAATATCCTTCTCAGGTGCCCTGGGAGTTTTCCTTTCTTGTGCTTTGCTTTCCCCGTAGCCCCTGCACTCAAGCACAGTGATTCTCAAAGTGTGCTACTTAGGTCAGCATCCGCATCATCTGGCAACTTGCTAGCAATGAATTCTTGATACCCACACCAGACTTACTGATTCAAAAACTCTGGGAGTAGAGCCCAGCACTCTGTGTTTTAACAACCCCTCCAGATGCTTGCTCATGTTTGAGAACCTTTGGGCCAGGCACTATTAAGTCTAAAGACTTCTACCAATAAATCTAAAATATGTTGTTTTGAAATCACAATTATTTTTAATATCCACTGTGCAAACAAGTTCTGGCATGTAGATATTCTATAATCCAGGAGGAAAAGAAAAACACACACACAGGAAAAGAAATCACCAAAATATTAATAGTTGTTTTTCTCTAGATGGTAAAATATTTAATTTTTTTCCACTGGATGCTTTTATTTTTCCAAATATTTTATAATAAACATTTTTATTTCAAAGCAGACAAGAAATAGACTGCAAAATGGAGGGACTGGTTTGTGCCCCATCAAGCACAAACATTCAAGAAGCACACACCAAATATTCCCTGCAACATTTCAGTAGTCAGGCCAACCAAACAATAATAGTAATTTGGCTAAATCTTTCTTTAGACCCTGAAGTGTCTCCACTTCTTGACCTTCGAATGAATATATTTGATCAATGAGTGTAGCAGCCATGAATGCTACGTTAGAAAGCCTTAATGGACCCATATAGACCAGTACAATACATTTCAGAATAGTAGAGCAGTTCTCAGAACCGATAGATCCTCAACAAAGCAAGAATCACACCAACTTTCCTAACACATGAATTCTTAGACGAGGTACCCAAGTTACTCAAACCACCGCCTTTCCTCGGGACTTTCCTGGAGACCAAGACCTACGAACTCCTCGGGGTGCTGCTCAGTGCAGCAACATGCTACGCCCCCACCCCCGATATTTTTTCTGAAGCAGACAATGTGGTATTGTGATTAGATATAAACTGAAAGTGTATTTTCTGCCCTTCAGTAATTACACTGCCTTATGGTAGCATTATTCAGTGTGAAGCCTTATTATACTGCAGAATGAAATTCTGTATAATTTTCTTCTCCTCCAATGCACAAATGGAAATCATATTTTGGTCTGAGTTGGGAAGAAAGGCTCAGTTATCACTTGTGAGCGTGGTGTTATTTTCCCCAGAATTAAAAAATCCATCTGGGTGTCCGACCTCACTCACCCTGCTGCCTCTCCATTCAGCCTTTTGTATGCAGATGAACCTTATCAATTTCCACCGCCTCAAAAGCCGGCACCCAGCTTGGTGCCTCCCCCTGGTCCACAAGGCTTTAATGGAAATGCATAAGGTTTTTTTTTTTTTCTTTGATGTCTGTGCAGTATACGCATGTGGATAAAACCTGTGCTTTTATTTAGGGGGATGGGGAGGGAGGTTCAAATCAAAGTTAAAGTCTCTACCCTATCGCGCCTCGCCGGCGATTAGCAGAGGAGAGAAAGGAACAGCAAATCCAACACGGAAGCTGTGAAACCGGGGTTATCCAGATTATTGACTAACAAATAAAGGGGCATGGGATGTCACATTTGTATTCTAAGGGTTTTCATCCCGCCACAGGCCTCATCAACAACTTTGTGGAGTGCTACCAAATCCCGTGTTAACACAGAGGGCTCCGGTGGGGAGAAGGGAAGCTCCTCATAATTAATACAGTAATTGCAGTTCCCTCATGCCTGGCTCTAGCTATGTAAATAGTTCACTTAAGGCCAGTTGGCCCCAGAGCTATTCTGTAGTCTAGTGTAAATAATTCGTAAATAACACCACAACGGTTTACCCTAATTCGATTGCTGTTTCCCAGACTATAAGCAACTGCCAATGAATGATTTTATCCTGGGTGACAAAGCCAAGCCTGGGATTGTCTGAAGCCACCCGACTACAGGAGTCAATCAGTGCAGCCTGATTTTTCCCTAAGGTGGAGAGTGATACAGGTCCCTGAAATGCTGCTTTCCCAGGCCAGGTCTACACATTTAAAATAATAATAATAATAATAATGCTTAGATAATTTAGGCAGTATCTATCCCTATCCACCTAGATAAATCATTCAGAAAGAAGAAGAAATTCCCACCGCCCCCCCCCCCCCCCGCCCCGACCCCCTTGGCTCAAACTATGGCAACTAGAATTACAAAAATGGGACAGTGGGACTGAAATAAACCAAGTACAATGTGAAACATGCGAGATCAGGTAATAATGATCTGGAACAAAACAACCCTGTCTTGGCTTTACCACGTCACTGAAGGATAAAATAAGTTACTTAGAGTAGCTAACCAGTGTCCTTGAGTTGTCTTTCCGGAAGCTGGCCCACTAGAAACAATTTACTGAACATGCCTAAAGAGAAACTTTTGACTGGTACATGACCTTTCCCTGGGAGATTTTGAGAACCCTGACTCAAGTGTGGAGATTTGAACAGGGTGAGCAAGATCTGCAGCAACTGCAACAACCCACAATAGATCCTGCTTCAGGTCCCAGAAATCTCTGCTGTGGAATACCTCTTGGCAGCCCAGCTGTGCATATAACCTCATCTGCCTGTTCCTGTCCACTTCTCTAGAAAGTATACCCCTTTCTCAGAAAACTCTTGAGTAGTCATAGCTACCTGCTTTGTCTTGAGACTTTAAAGCCTGCAATTTCTTTTTCCCAATAGTCAGACTTCAGAGAGGCTTAGACCCCCCCACTAACTCCTTTTACTTGTCACAAGTAAAATAAAGTTTGCTAAAGGAAAACTAATTTTGATCTTTCTGTGTATTCTTACCTGGGAAAGACAAGAGTCTTTTGGGTGAGATTAACTTTTTTGGTAATAAATCGACTGATTCTACATGTTAATTTGTTTTGTTCCATTGACCAAAGTTTTTTGCTGTGACCACAATAATGTGATTTGCATAACCTTGAGATTGGAGTCAGAAATATGATCATCTTCCCTAAACTAGTGACAGTGGACTGTTCCAGTCGCAGCACTTCTTAGAGCCTCTTTGGTCATCTGAGGAAGAGATGGTAAAGTTTGTTTTGTTTACCTCACAGATTACTTTAAAGATTTTAAAGTGGTAATAACTGTGTAATTTATTTTAAAAAAACTTGTTAAGTTTTCTAAGTTAATCAAAGTTACTCAAAATGGGATTTATTAATGTGATAACATATCTTTGATATCTGTTTTAGTTATCCAGTGCTGCTTTAACAGAAATATCACAAGTAGATGACTTTAAAAGAGAAATTTTATTTTGTCACAGTCCAGTAGGCCAGAAGTCCAAATTCAAGATATCAGCTCTAGGGGAAGACTTCTCGGCTGGCTCTGGAGGAAGACTGTCATCATTTGTCATCCCCTGGGCTGGAAGCTTCTGAGGCACAGGGACCGTGATCCTTTCCAAAAGATGCAGTTAGCTCCCAGCACTACTTCTTGGTGGTATAAGATCCCCAAATCTCTCTGATAGCTTCTTTTCTTTACATCTAAGTAGACCGTCTTAAGGTACAAAACAGTCTTACACACTGAGTCCTGGCTTACCAGTACAACTGCTGCCCATCCTCTCTCATTAACATTACACAATAAATGAATATCACACAATACTAGGAATCATGGGCCAGTCAAATAGCCACAAACATTTTGAGGGGAACACATTTAATCTATGACAGTATCATAGCACTTTAAATATCTCAAAACATAGTCATATATATGAATATTAATAGAGAAAGGTCTCAGACCTAAGGAACTGGCAAAACAAGGATTAACTGACTCTTTAGATCTGATTATTCAGGTTTAAAGAAAAAAGTGAGGCAGTGCCAATGTGACAGAAAAGTCATGTGTTTTCTGGGATCCCTCTTACAACGAAGACCAGAAGAAACAAGTGTATCAATTATATATGACAATCTAGGGTCCCTAAATATCAAAGACAAAGTTGAAGAATCACACTGAGTGACAGGAGGAGGGATAAACTGTTCAGAAGCCTCTCTTCCCCTCACCTGCTCCCTCCACACTCTGCTCTTGTGCTGGTCTGGCAGTGTTCAGCAGTGGCCGAGTATCCCAGTCCAGAAGTGGGACCCATCATGCCTGCACCAGTCTCCCAGCTTTGGGGAGGGAACAAATAAACAAATGAACAACAGAAACAAAAATGCCAACTCCCCTAAGGTAGAAGTTCAGGACTAACAACACCTAAACCAGGCTCACAATTTTAAAAAATTTCCATGTCTCCTAAGCTAGGATTTCAGGACAGACATTTCTCCTTTGCCTAGACACAGGCATAAAGGTTCAATGGGTTTTGAATGCCTTTGTCCCTGCCTAGACGACACGCAACAACTTAGGCCGTTATTAGCGTAGCACAGCAGGGTATATACCTGAAGCCTATTTTAACTGCAACAGCTAAAGGGGAGTAGCTGATAGGTGACATTAGATACCATCCTGTCCATTGAGCAGCATCCTCACACACCCACACCAGAAGCCTGAGGATGGACAGCTTCACCTATGCCATATAGCCGGCCACAAGAGATGTCTGAAAATGGGTGGTGCCTCCCAGTCCTTATAGCCAACATCACTGAGTACCTGAAGTCTGGCTGCAAAACCTATCCACCTATACATTCTAGAGACAGGGACACACCTTCTACTGAAGCATTCAGGGACAGGCATCAGCCCTTTATCTTTCTTGGCACACAACCACCCTACTGCAGCCAGATACTTGTGCCTGCTCCAGTTACCCCTACATAGCCCTGCCCATTTAAGACTATAAGTGACAGCCTACACTACACACTTGGTGATTTATGACCTGGAAACCTAAGCTGAATCCACACAAGAAAAGTAAATGGACTCCTAGGCTCAAACAGTTAGTAGCTACTGTAAGTACCTGGTGACAGCATGTGACAGCTTCAAAGACACCAATAATCAAAGTACCTTACATGTCCAGCCTATCTGGGCATATCAAAACAAAACCAGAACATAGGAAA
Organism: Heterohyrax brucei; assembly: GCA_028571685.1. NCBI lineage: Eukaryota > Metazoa > Chordata > Mammalia > Hyracoidea > Procaviidae > Heterohyrax > Heterohyrax brucei. The sequence continues at coordinate 36,479,053 of CM053149.1, forward strand.
CACTGAGCAAACATTTAGTAAACAAATATAATAAATTATTGATGGCTCAGAGACAACAGACAATATCAAATCACAAATATGCAGAACATGAAGACTCCAGCAAGTGAACCAAACAGCTGGGAAACTTTCCAAAGGAAGAGAAGGTCTTGGAATTACAGGAGGTAGAATTCAAAAGATTAATATACAGAGCTCTCCAAAGATTAGGAGGGAGATCAGGCAAAACTCAGGAGAAGCCAAATGAACATACTGATGAAGCAATAAGAGAATTTAGGAAAGCTATATGTGACACAGAGGTTAAGTACTACAACTTCTAACCAAAAATCAGCAGTTCAAATTTACCAGGTAATCCTTGGAAACTCCATGGAACATTTCTACTCTGTTCTATAGGGTTGCTATGAGTCAGAATTGACTCCACAGTAGTGGGTTTGGGTTTGGAGTTTCATACAAGACGGAAGACATGTTCAGTAGACTGCTAGCATCTATAGAAACAGCAAATAGAAATCCAAAAGATTAACAGTGAAATTTAAGAACTAGACACCTCAACAGAAAGTCATAGAATTGAGGAAATAAAAGTCAGAATTAATGAGACCAAAGATAAAGCACTTGACAGTTTATTTGGGGAAAGTCAGATACAAGAATTTTTTTAATGAGGAAAGACTAACAGTTATGTAAGACTCTATCAAGAGGAATAGTCTATGAGGGACTGGAGAACCATAATGGGGGAATAACAGAAAACGCAGAGAGAATTGTTCAAGATTTGACAGAAAAAACTTGTCTGACATAGTGAAATATGAGATGACATCTATCCAAGAAGTTGATTGAGCCCCACGTAGGGTAGATCACAAAACAAAGTCACCAAGACATACTATAATCAAACTTGCTAAAACCAAAGATAAAGAGAGAATTTTAAGAGCTGCTAGAGATAAACAAAAAGTCACCTACAAAGGAGAACCAGTAAGATAGAATTCTGATAGTTCAGCATGAACCATGCAACCAAGAAGGCAATGAGATGACATATGTAAAGCTATGAATGGAAAAAAAAGCCAGTCAAGAACTATGTATTTACTAAAACTGTCTCTCAAATATGAAAGTGAAATTAAGACACTTCCAGATAAACCAAAGTTAAGAAAATTTATAAAAACAAAACCAAAATTAAAAAAAATACTAACAGAAACCCTTCAACTAAAGAATCAGTACTGTCAGATTATGACCCAAGACAAGACTACAGGACAGAACAACCAGAGATGAACTTAGATAGGAAAGTCACAACAATAAGTCAAAGCTAAAACACTGAAAATAGGGAAACAGAGATGTCACTATGTAAAAGATAATACTAAAACAGAAGCACTGAAGTGTAGTCTTAGAACTTTCATATGGAGAGGAAGTTAAAATAATATCAAGAAAATAAAAGATTGGTTTACATTTAGAAAAATAAACAAATTTTAACATAATCACAAAGAAAACTAACAAATCTACATACCAGAAGAAAAAAGGGTAAACACTTGGCAAATACAGAAACAGTAACAATAAAAAAGATGAGAAGAAAACACATAGAGAAAACCATTCAGCATAGACAGTTAAGTGAAAAAAGAAACCATCAGCATCACACATATACATGCACACAATTTAAATGACACCAGTAAACTTATACCTATCAATAATTACACTGAATGTAAATGGACTAAATATGCCAACAAACAGAGTGGCAGAATGGATTAAAAAAAATATTCTATCTATACACTGCATACAAGAGATGCACCTTAGACTTAAAGACACAAACTGAAACTCAAAGGATAGAAAAAATATATATATCAAGCAAATAACCTTAATAAAAAATGAAATGAGTGATTGCAACAGACCAAACAGAAATTAAAAGAATTATAACAGAATATTATGAAAAACTGTACTCCAACAAATACGAAAACTTAGAATGAATGAATTTCTAGAAACACATTCAAACTCAACTCACTGCCAGTGAGTCAGGTCTGACTCCAACCTAAAATAACACAAACCAAGATAGAAAAACTAAGTAAACCCATGACAAAAGAAGAGATTAAAGAGAAAACAACTCCCTGGAAGAAAAAAGTCTTGGCCTTGACAGCTTCACTGGAGCATTCTACCAAACTTTCAGGGAAGAATTAATACCAGTATTACTGAAGGTATTTTGGAGCAAAGAAAAGGATGGAATACTCCCAGACTCTTGCTATGAAACAAGCATAACCCTGATAACAAAACCAGGCAAGACCTCTCAAAAAAAAAAAAAGAAAAAAGAAATTACAGACAAATCTCTCTCATGAAAATAGATGAAAAAATGCTCAATAAAATTGTTGTTGCTGTTAGGTGTCACTGAGTCAGTCCTGACTCAGTGTGACCCCATACACAAGAGAATGCAGTACTGCCAGGTCCTGTGCCATGCCCACAACTGTTAAGCTTCAGTCCAATATCACATCCTATGTGTCAATACATCTTGTTGAGTGTCTTCCTCTTTTGCACCAACCCTCTACCAAGCATGATGTTCTTCTCCAGGGACTGATCACTCCGGACAACATGTCCGAAGTATGTAAGACACAGTCTTACCATCCTTGCTTCTAAGGAACACCCTGGTTTTACTTATTCCAAGACACATCTGTTTGTTCCTTTGACAGGTTATGGTATATTCAATATTCTTCTCCAATGGCACAATTCAAAGGTGTCAGTTCTCTCTTCCTTACTCATTTTCCAGCTGTTGGATGCATAACATGCAACTGAAATGCATGGCGAGAGTCAGGCATATTTAGTCTTCCTAAGTGACATATTCAAAGGTGATATCTTTGCTTTGCTATAACTTAAGGAGGTCTTTGCAGAAGATCTCCCTAATACAATGCATCTTTTGATCGCTTGACTGCTGCTTCCATGGGTACTGCTTGTGGAACCAAGTAAAATGAAATCCCTTACAAATTCCATCTTTTCTCTGTTTATCATGATGTTGCTTACTGGCCCAGTTGTGAGGATTTTTGTTTTCTTGATGTTGAGGTGTAATCTATACTGAAGGCTGTGGTCTTTGATCTTCATCAGTGTTTCAAGTCCTCTTCACTTAGAGCTCAAGGCTATGTCATCTGTACAATACAGGTTGTTAATAAGTCTTCTAATCCTGATGTCCCATTCTTCAGATAGTTCAGCTTCTCAAGTTATTTGCTCAGCATACAGATTGAGTAGGCATGGTGAAAGGATACAACTATGATGCACACCATTCCTGACGTCAGAACATTCGGTGTCCCTTTATTCTGTTCACATGAGTGCCTCTTAATCCAGGTATAGATTTCTTATGAGCCAAATTAAGTCTTCTGGAATTCCCTTCTCTGCAATGTTATCCATAATTTGTTATGATCCACACAGTCAAATGTCTTTGCACAGTCAGTGAAACACAAGTAAATCTCTTTCTGGTATTGTCTGCTTTCTGCCAAGATCCAGCTGACATCAGCAATGGTATCTTTCATTCCATGTCATCTTTTGAATTGCACCTGAATTTCTGGTAGTTCCCTGACAAGATACTGTTGCCACTGCTTTTGAATGTTCTTTAGTAAAAATATTAAGGACATTGTTTGACAATTTCTGCTTTTGGTTGGATCACCTTTCTGGGAAAGAGGCAAGAGTATGGATCTCTTCCAGATGGGTGGCCAGGGAGCTATCCTCCAAATTTCCTGGCATAGACAAGTTGAGCACTTCCAGTGTTGCATCCATTTGTTGAAACATCTCAGCTGATATTCCATCAATTCCTGGAGCCTTGTTTTATGCCAATGCCTTCAGTGCATTTTTGTCTTCTTCCTTCAGTACCATCAGTTCCTGTCTGTACGTTAGCTCTTGAAATGGTTGAATATCAACCAATTCAGTTCTTTTTGGTATAATGACTGTGTGTATTCCTTCTATCTTCTTTTGATGCTTCCTGCATCATTTAATATTTTCCCTATAAAATTCTTCACCATCGCAATTCGAGGCTTGAAATTTTTTCAGCAAAATTCAAGACAATAAAATTCAACAATATATTGAATAAAATAATTTACCATGACCAAGTAGCATTCATAATAGATACGTAGAGAAAGTTCAATACTAGAAAAACAGTCAATGCAATCCATTGCATAAATAAAACAAAAGATAAGAAACATATGATCCTATCAATTGATGCAGAAAAGTCATTTGACAAAGTCCAACATACATTCATGTTAAAAATTCTCAGCATCATAAGAATAGAAGGGAAATTCCTTGGTATAATAAAGGGCATTTACAGAAAGCCAGCAGCCAACATCATCCTAAATGGAGAGTCTGAAAGCAGTCCCCTTGAGAACAGGAACCAGACAAATATGTCCTTTATCATCACAATTATTCAACATTATTCTAGAGGTCTTCTATCTGGAAAGCAAGAAAAAAAAAAGAGCATCCAAAATGGTAAAAAGTGAAAGTAGCCATATTTGCAGATGATACAATCTCAAACACAGAAAGCTCCAAAGAATCTACGAGGATTGAAACTAAGAGAAGATGTCAGCCAAGTATGGAGATATAAACACTCAAAAATCAGTTGGATTCCTCTACACCAACAAAAAGAACTAAAAAAAAAAAAAAAAAAAAATCAGCAAATCAAGATAGTTTACAATAGCCCCTAAGAAGATAAAATACTTAGGAATAAATCTAACCAGAGATATAAAAGACCTTTACAAAGAAAGCTGCAGGACACTACAAAAGAAACCAAACTTGAAAAATATATCACGTTCTTGAATAGGGAAACACAACGTTGTGAAAATGTCAGTTCTACCCAAAGTAATCTACAGATACAATGCAATTCTGATGTGAATTCCAATGACTTTTTTTTAACAAGATGGAGAAAATCACCAACTTCATATAGAATGAGAAGAAGCCTCAGATAAGTAAAGCACTACTGACATAGAAGACCAAAGCAGAAGGCCTCAGACTTTTTTTTTTTTTTTTTTACCACTGTGGTAGTCAAAAATAGCTTGGAACTAGTAAAACAAACACATAGACCAGTGAAACAGAATTGAGAATCCAGACATAAATTCTTCCACTTAAAAGCAGTAGATATTTGACAAAGGTCCAAAGTCTGCTAAATGGGAAAAAGACAGTCTCTAACAAATGGTGCTGGCATAACTGGATAGCCACTTGCAAAAAAATGAAAGAAGACTGATACTTCACACCATGTAAAAAAACTGACTCAAAATGGATAAATGACATAAATATAAAATCTAAAACTGTAAAGATTATGGAACAAAATGACAGGGACAACCCTGAAGCCTAATACAGGGCATAAGCAAAATACAAACTATAAATAACAATACACAAACACAGAATTCGAAGGCAAGTAACAGGGAATTCCTGAAAATCAACACTAGTGCTCATCAGAAGACTTCACCTAAAGAGAACCTACGGACTGGTAAAAAAAATTGCATATGACAAATCTGAGCATTATCTAATTTCTAAAATCTACAAGATAAAAAACTTTCACTGCAAAATGCCTCAGTTAAAAAATGGACAAAAGATAGGAACAGACATTTCATGAAAAAAGACATTTAGGTAACTTAACACATACAAGACAAAATGCTGACAATCATTAGTCATTAGAGAAATGCAAATCAAAACTACAATGAGACAAGATTTCACCTCAACAGGGCTGTCACTAATCCAAAACACACACACACAAAATATTGCAGAGGTTGTGGAGAGACTGTAACACTTATGTATCCCTGGTGGGAAAGTAAAATCATATGACTGCTTTGGAAAATGATTTGGTACTTCCTTAAAAAGCTAGAAATAGATGTATAATATGATCCAGCAATCCCACTCCTTGGAATACATTCAAGAGGAAGAGCTGTCACAGAATAGATACAGGCACATTCATGTTCTTTGTAGCACTGTCTACAATATCAAAAAGATGCTAACAACCTAGATGCCCATCAACAGATGAATGGATAAACAAATCATGGTACATACACACAATGGAATACTGTGCAGTGATAAAGAACAGTGATGAATCTGTGAAATATCTTACAACGTGGATGAATCTGACAGACGTTATGAGTGAAATTAGTCACAAAAGGATAACTATTGTGTGAGACCGCTATTATAAGAACTCAGGAAAGCATTTAAACACCGAAGAAAGCATTCTTTAATGGTAACAAGGATGGGGATGAAAAAAGAGGGGAATTTACCAACTAGATATTAGACAAGAATTACGTTAGCTGGAAAAACCACCACTGCCTTTAAGAACCCATCTGGGTTCTTAAAAGCTTGCTATTGGCCATCTAAGATGCATCAAGTGAGGTCCAACTCGTAGTGACCCTAGAGGTCAGAATAGAACTGCCCCAAAGAGTTTTCAAGGAGCACCTGGCAGATTTGAACTGCTGACAGCAGCACATTAGCAGATATAGCACTCAACCTCCTACACCACCAGGGTTTCTGTCTTAGGTGAAGAGAATGTGAAATCAACATAACTGGACTAAACCAAAAGTCAAGTTTCCTGAAGACAACCAAACACTTTAAAGAGAAGAATAGCTAAGGCAGGGGTTTAGAGATCATGGCATCAGGGATATCTAGGTTCATTTACATTACAAAGTTTAATGAGAAAACATTCTGCGCCTCACTTTGGTAAGTGGTGTCTGGGTTCTTAAAAGCTTGCTGTTGGCCATCTAAGATGCATCAATTAGTCCCAACCTACCTGGAACAAAGGAGAATGGAGGACACCAAAGACATAGGGAAACATTAGAACAAGATACAAAAGAGTCACAAAAACCAGAGACTCCACCAGACTGAGACCGGAAGAGTTAGACGGTGTCTCACTGTCACCAATGAGTGCCCTGACAGAATGAGAGAAAAGGGGAGGGGAAGAGCTCAAATCTACTTAAAATAACCAGGTTTAATGGTCTTACTGAAACTGTAGTGACCCCAGAAGTGACCTGAGATGCTCTGTTAACCCAAAACTAAAACAATTCCTGAAGCCACTATTCAGTGATTAGGCCAGACTATAAAAGATAAAATAATACTCGTGAAGAATGTGCTTCTTAGGTCAAGCGGATGACAGTACCAGAAGGCTGGCTCCTGTCCGAAGGCAGGATGAAAAGGCAGAAAGGAACAGGAACTGGTTGGACGGACACGGAACACCTGGGGTGGAAAAAGAGAGTGTGCTGTCACATTACAGAGACTGCAACTAGTGTTGCTTAACAATGTGAGTTTTTGTATAAAAAATAAACGCGACGTAAACTTTCACTTAAAGCACAATTTTAAAAAGGTGGGAGCAGGGCTTCCTAAGATGTCCTGGGGCATTTATTCAAACTTACAAAACTCTACACAAAATTTAATAAAAATAAGTAAAGAAGCAAGAACCTCAAAGCTAAACTGCCTATCCCTGCTGGCCCCATCCAACGTTTGCCTTATGTAAAGTGGGTTAAAGCTGAGATGCCGGTAAAATCTGAAATGGCTTCCTTAAGGTCAGAGTCTGATCTCCTTTCGTTAGTTTTATCTTTATCCTGTTAACAGCCATTTTCTGCACAGACTTAGTAATACAGCTAAGAAAATGTTCTCCCTCTGTGATGAGGTTAAGGATGTGGAAGTATCATCTCTGAGAAGACACCTTAGTGCTCACCCTTATCTACATCTCCAGTGCAAATATCCACAGGAAAAGTTCAACTTGAGCAGGCTGTTTCTAAGTAAGGAATGTACAGTAACTATGAAATAACTGCCTGGCAACTTCTCTCTTGTCACATACACTTGCAGTCACTGTGCTGTAAGAAATCCAAGAAAGATACGTACATATTTTAAGCCAATCCTGCTTTACGAGCTTCTGTTTTAGGAAGTTCTGTCTTAAAAGTCCCCATTTCAGGAAGTCCTGTCTTGGGATGATCTTAGGTTGTAACTACCAGTCAAGTAGCGTACCTCAAGTTCTTCGCTCTATCTCTAGGAGAACGTCCCAAGGTTTCACCATTCTGAAGTGCTGGATTTCACTCTGGGAAATTTAGTCTCTTCCAAGCCCAAACTGTCTCTTTTAATAAATGTCCTGATTTTACTTTAAACCAAATATGGGTTTACTCTTTAGCATTCTTTGGCATATTCAAGAGATTCAAAGGTACATTATCTTCTACATTCCTGAGAAATCTCAGCCACAACTGATTCAGTATCAAGCATGAGCTCTTCACACTCGGATTATCTCACAATCTCAGAGAACTGCTTAAGGTAGCCCCCCTCAAATCCTGAGCCCCATTGTTGCAAAAACAGCTATTTGGAAGATTTATTGTTTGTATTTTTACCGTACTTTCATTTTCTGCTCATTTCCTGAGCATCCTGCTGGGTTTATTTCCAAATTAAGTTTGGAAGGGCTGCCATCTAGTGATCAGTTCATTTAATTGAACTCCTTTATCCCTGGTGCACCATAAGGTTTCTGCATGCATTTAGGTTTTTAACACTTAGAAATTTCTTACTACGATGAGAGATGTTGCCTCCAAAACTGAAACAGGATCCACTACTGGGACTCCTGCAGTTCAAGTAAGAATTATGCCCAAGCTCAGTCTTGTATTTAGGCAGCTGGTATGCACATACTGAAGGAAATTTAAAAAACAAAGGATCACTGTGGGAGCCATTTTCTTTAACAACATTAACTTTTCTGAACAGTAAACTAGAAACCGAGAGCTCCTGAATAAAGAGACATGATGGGAGACCTTTTTAAATTGGTATTTAGAAGCTTCCAAAAGAAATTAAAATGTTGTATTTCCCTCCTTGAAGAAAATTATTCTGAAACAAGCTAAGCATGTTAAAGAGTTGCAATGTTATATCTCTGTAACCTTGTCAGCTATCTACCTTATGCTGTCCCTTTTCCAAAATAATGGTGTTTTCAGTGTCTGTAGTCTGCCTGCAGCCTCTAACACCCAGCTTCATCCTCATCCCCCTCCCTTCCAGGAGCCACTCCTCTTTGCTCATTTTTCCCTATTATACCTGTGAATAATGACTTACATGAAATCACATATTACTCTAAAGAACATGTAGAAGATGAAAAGCCATTTTTGAAATGACTTTTAAGGTTAAATATCCAGAGAGGCTCAAAAATCCCCTCATGTCATGTTTACATGATCCAAAGCAGAATTTCACACAATTGTAAGACAATTCACTAATCTGCACAGAGATTCCCACAAGTTTACTCCAAAATTTAGAATTAAAGCTGAAACTTACAAATCTGGCCCAGAAGACTTCCAAAACTTAATAATACATCTCCATGAGTTGGATCTGACTCAACGTCACTGGATTTTTTTTTTACATTAGACCAGCTGATGCTCAACGGTGGATAGAAAAGACCAAATGGAGAAATGTAGAAAAAACTTTAGCATAGTTCCTGATTCCATTTTAGTAGCTCAAACTAAAGCTACGAGATCCAACAATTAAGACCACAGACTTAACTGCTCTAAGTTCTACATTCTTCATTGCTGAATATCACTCCTCTTGCAAAGCTATACACTGATGCCAGAGCCTAGCCCACCCTTCAAAACAATTTTGGAACTCTTTCTGGAATGGCCTTGTGCACAGTGGCATGGTAGCAAGTTTGCGAACTTAATTGTATAGTTGTCTGCGAGGGAGTTTGTATTCAGTAAATAAATAACTGTATTGGAACAGCCTACATACTCACCTGATATAGCCCCCGGTGTCTTTTTTTTTTTACCTGTAGATAAAGGAAATACTGAAAGGAAGACATTTGAATGACATTCAAAACATCAAGGGTAATACAACTACAGCTCTGATGGCCATTCCAGAAAAAGAGTTCCAAAATTGCTTTGAAGGGTGGACTCATTGCTGTTATCGGTGCATAGCCTCCCGAGGGGGTCCTTCAAAGGTGACCATAGTGACATTCAGCAATGAGGCATGTAGCACTCTTTCTAGGATGAGTTCATGAACTTGTCACACCTCATGTTGTTACAGAACTTATTGAAACTATCCCTAAAGTTTTTGCCCGTAACATATATTGGGCTAAAATTCAAACAGAACGAAGATGAAAATATTTATGACTATGGAGACTATTTAACTAAACTTTTCTGACAACACTGTGACCTGAAATAGAAGACCCAGGAGACTGCATTGCTTTCAATTCTTAACTTGTTAATGGGCTTCATCACAGGTTAGATAAGGAAAATATTCCCAATCTTGAATTAACTACTTTAGTGTACAAGTTGGCTCAAATCCTAGAAAAAATAGAGAAAGTTAAACAAAATAAACTTATGGCTCTGCAATTACAGGATAAATTCCTTACACAGAAGATGTCTACCTGACAAATGGCTAAGACTGGACCCAGTAACTTGCCTATTGTTTGCTACTAGTGTAAGAACTGTGGAAATTTTAAGGATTGTGTAAAACTGAGAAATTACCTAAGCAATCTAGCATCAGACACAGCCCGAAAACAAATAGAATGAAAGGCCCCTGGGGCAAATCAAGTATGGTAGCATTAAACTGTTAAGAAGAAGCTACTGCTCAAATGAATGGCCAAGCCAACTGCCGTCGAGAGCCATGTAAATTTCTAATTGACATAGGTGTTTAACTGTCTGCTATTAACTCCACCTGTTTACGTAAATTCTTTGAGACCAAAATCTGAAGTTGTGGGGGTCAGAAATGAAGAATATATTTTAACCCATTCCTAACCTGCTTCTGTGTCTTTGGGTCCTATATAACATATGCAATCATTTTTACTGTTTCAGTACATCAGCAAATTTACTTGGAAAAGGTTTATTATACAAATGGAGTTGTCAGATAAAATTCTCAGAAGCAGAAGAAGTGCTATTAGATGTACCTGAACAATCAACAGAGACTCTACAACATAAAATATTTTAAATGAAGAAGCCTACTATTATTTACATTCAGAAGTTGCCATATAAGAGGTTCATTCCCCCACTTTATCCACTCCTACCCCCTGAGAGTCTATGGCAGCGGCTACCACATCTACTAATGTTGGTTGAATACTGTCATCACAATCAAGCAAAATTAGATAGATCCTTCCAAATCTTTACCTAAAATTTCACAATACCCTTTAAAATGAGAAGCTAAAGATTTAGTCATGTACTAGTCCCTACAACATTCCAGTTTTCTCTGTTAAGAAAGTTAACAATTGGGGCTGCAGATTTCTGCAAGGCCTACACACCGTTAATCACATAGTAATTCTCAGATTCCCAGTAGTACTAATCCCCATCTACTCCTTTCCAACGTATACCCAGAGCAACCCACTTTACAGTGGATGATCTCTGCAGCACCTTCATTGGCTTCCAGACAGCCAGTGCTTATTTTCTTTCACTTGGGGAGACCAAAATTCACATTGACTGTAGTACCCCAAGGTTTAGACATTCCCCTACCTACTTTTCTCAGCTTTTACACACTGATTTGCAGCCTTTTGCAGTTCACTCAAGGCTCTACATCATTACAATATGCCAATGATTCGACAGCATGTCTTATTGATAGTTTCAGGGAATTTTCTTGAATTCCCTAAATTCTCATGCAGAGTTAGACATTCAAAATTCAAAATTAACTCAACATCTTCCACTCAAAAGGCTGACTTCTTACAGTTCTTCTTTTGGTAGCTACTGACATTTGGTTATGTACTATAACTTCTCTGAATCTGGCTACATCATTACTCCTCCCCATGATTACATAACTTACAGAACAGCTTTTGTGTCCTAGAGAAAGTCTACAAGAAATCCCTTTATCAAATTCTGATTTAGTTCAATTTGTTGATAAGTCATATGTAAGTCCTGAATCTACCAGCTCTTATTACCAGGGAGCATAGTATATGATCATCTCCACCAAAGTCTTCAAAAATGTACCTTTCTGGAACTCAGTACAGTTCAACAAGCTGAACTGATCATACTCATGAAGGTTTGCACAAGTTGAAGTAATTTGCTCACAAGGCCTTAGTTACAGACTTAAAGTATGTTTTGGAGATACTCATGATTCTGCGTGTTATGGAACTAAAAGGATTTTTTAACTGAGACTCAAATTTAAAATGTCCCCACTGTAGCAGACCGCTTAAAAGTCCATTTGTTTCTCTCTGAAATAACAGTAATTAAATTTCAGGACCATCAACTAAAAGGGGTTCCACAAACAGAGAAAACTAAAATCAATGACCTGACTGATAGAGCAGCTAAATGGGCCATGCCCAACCACATTTAACCTCTTGTTCCTGTGATGTTCCCACTCATGATCATGGTGAAAAGGAAGGAATAGTTAATACTGACTGAACAGTTACAGCACTTTAAACGTGATACTTGTGAAATGTTGCCAAACTCAATTCAAAAGAAGGACTTCAATTCAATTGAAGGACCATGTTAGCAGTTGAATGTGTCAACTTGGCTAGGCCATGATTCCCAGTATTGTGTGGTTCACCATTTTGTGATCTGATATAATTATCCTATTTGTTGTAAATCCTAATTTCTATGATGTTAATGATTCAAGGTTAGAGGAGTTATGTTAATGAGGCAGGACTCAACCTACAAGACTGAGTTGTATCATCAGTCAATCTTTTTTGATATATAAAAGATAGAATCAAGCAGAGAGGAGAGGAGCCCCATTCCTGTCAAGTAAAAAGAACCATGAGTGGAACATGTCCTTTGAACCTGGGTCTCTGCAGTGAGAATCTCCTAGACCATGGGAAGATTAATGACAAGAACCTTCTCCCAGAGCTGACAGAGGAACCCTTCACCTGGAGCTAGCACCCTTATTTTGGATTTCTGGCCTCCTAAGCTATGAGAGAATAAAATTCTGCTTACCTAAACCATCCATTTGTGGCCTTTCTGCTATAGTAGCACTATATAACTAAGAGAGACTTGAACTAAAATTCAGGTTCCCAGGTGGACAGAAGCAGATGACTGCAAGAGTAGACAGCTCACTCCAAGATCATGGAGCAAGATCTCATGGACATTCAGGTAGGTGAAATTCTTAAACTTGTTTCCTACTACCTATGTGTTTTTGTTTTTGTTTGTTCTTTCAGTTTTTCAGAAAGTAGATCTGATTACTTGATTTTTTTGGTAATATTGATTGTAGAACTTGCTTTGCTTTATATTCAGTTCACTTGAAGTAACTTTGATTTACCAGCTAGGATTTCTTTCTTGGTAAGTTAACTGTTGTCTCATGGTATCTTAAGAAAGACCTATTAAGTTTCAATCATTACTACTTTATAGGCTGCCTTGTTTTACTACTGTTGGATAATTTTTCTCAATTATAAAATTTTCATTCAATATTTGCAAATTATTAACTGTTACTCCTATTAACTCTTGGAATGGCAATGCCTTCATTAGAGTAGCATGGTCAGTAGTTTGTACCAGTAACTTGTCCGACTACTGGATTTGCCATCATATTCCAAAATCTGACCTCACAAATTCAGATCTATTAGCTTTAGGTGCTCCATGCATGTAAGACTGTGTCACGCCCCCGTGTTATTAGCTCAGCTCCCATGTTTCCATTCTTAGAGATAAGAATTGTTCTAAAGCAGTGTGGAATCCTTCATTGTGTGAAAATGAGTGATTCACTTCATATAATACCCCTCCAAATTTTGCAAAATGGTTTCTATATGTCTACAGGAATGAATCCTTTTTGTTTGCATTCGAATGTGGAATTGGCTAAGATTAAATGATTGCCTAACAACTCCTTTAAAGAATATTGGCTTAAACAAACAAATCAAACAATCTATCTTCCAAATAAACACACTGGGATTGACATTATGTATATCCCATATTTTAATCTGGAAGATAAAAGTACCCAACCATTGTCAATACAAATCTAAATGAAGAGTCCTATACTGGAGTTTTATCCTATTTGTATTTTCAGACTATGATACTATGACAGCTCAGTGTACATTAGGTCTTTAGAAGTCTGTCTCCATAGCCATTCCTGTGATGAAAGCATACATTGGACTACCCTCACTTGACAAAAGAGTGTCCCCACCTACAGGGCACAGACCCGGGGCTGGAAGGGTATTTATATGAGGCCTCCTGTCCTTTGTTAGTATTCCTGAATTTGAAAAATCAATTTTAATTTATGTACTACTATCTTTCAAATTCTTCTGCAACACCACAGTTCAAAGGCATCAATTCTTCTGTCTTCTTCTTTGTTCATTGTCCAGTTAAAAGAACCAACAGATCTATTCTGGAAGAAGTACAACCAGAGTGCTCCTTGGAAGCAAAGATGGCAAGACTGCATCTTACCTATCTGGACTTTTTGCCAGGGAGTATCAGGCCCTAGAGAAAGACATCATGCTTGGTAGAGTAACAAAAAAGAGGAAAACTCTCAACGAAGTGGATTGACACAGTGGCTGCAACAGTGGGCTTAAGCAGAAAAATGATTGTGGACCTGGTGCAAGACCTGGCAGTGTTTCATTCTGTTGTGTGTAGGGTCACTATGAGTCAGAACTGACTTGATGGCACCTAACAACCACATGCTTCAAATGGAAAATCTGGTGGTGAAGTGGTTAAGTACTATGGCTTCTAAATTCTAATTCACAAGGCACTCTTTGAAAACTTTGCAGGAAAGTTCTAATCCGGATTTGACTCAACATCAGTGGGCTTGGTCTTTTTTTAATATTTATGCTTCAAATAACATAAACTTGCTGATAGCATAGAAGACCAACAGGAGTCTCTAAACTGTTTAGTAGTAATTATGTTGGATGATAGAATTGCTTTTGATTTTTTTCTGACCCAACAAGGAGGAGTCTGTCCAGTTGACAATACCTTCTACTGCACTTGGATAAGTGCTTCAGCAAAAGTAGAACAAGATACCAGACAGATCTCACAGAAGTCCACTTGGCTTCAAATAACACTTGCATCAAATTTCCCTTTCCTAGATATTTTCAGCTGGCTACCCTCAGAGTTTGGATCATGGGTCAAATCTATAACATTAAACTGGATTAATGATGTTAGTTGTTTTTGTAATAATTTTTATAGGTGCTGACAGAAAGTAACACTGCCTGATACTAACCATCCTCACAATCATCGCTATGTTTGAGCCCCTTGTTGCAGCCACTATGTGAAGCTGTCTCATTGAGGGCCTTCCCCTTGTTCACTGACCCTCCACTTTACCAAACGTGATGGTCTTCTCTAGTGACTGGTCCTTCCTGATTACACGTCAAAAGTACATCAGATGAAGTCTCATCAATCTCACTTCTAAGGAGCATTCAGGCCATACTTCTTTGAAGACAGATTTGTTCATTCAATGTTTCACCAACATCGTGGTAAACAAGTTTTAATTATTTGATCTTCCTTATTTTCTCTTGGCTTTTGCATGTACATAAGTAAATACTATGGCTTGGGTCTTAACTATAGAAGATATTAAATACCATATGAAATTTTTGACAAGTTCTGTGTATTAAGCTGGGTTCTCTAGAGAGCAAAATTGGAAAAGCATATAAACATATACAGAGAGATATTTATATCAAGGAAACAACTCTTGCTATTTTAGATGCTGAAAAAGTCCTGAAGCTGTGGATCAGGATGGAGACTTCCTTTGACTCGTACAGCGAAAGAGGCTGGTGAACCCAGATCATCATGCTGGAGAATAGGAATGCAAATCTCAGGTTGTGAAGATCAACAAGTTGCAAGATCTACAGATAAGCTGATAGCTGAAGTCCCAACAGCTGGAGGTCAGATGAAGAGGAGGCAGTCACAGGATCCGGAGCAAGCAAAAAAATAGAATGTCTGCTTATGTGTAGAAGCAGACTACATCTCAGAAGAAACTCACTTTAAGCTGGATACTCACAATAGATGCGGTCTGGGGATTGACCACATATAAATGCTGAGAATCATGGCTCAGCCACATTGACACACAGTCCTGACCATCATAGTCAAACTGGCACATGTACACACTGCCTTAAAACATACATAATCTCTCAATAAAGACAATTATAAAGTCTTACTTCCACCTAACATGGTACAACTAACACACATAAACCAAAAACACAATAGCCTTGTTTATATCCCATATTTTGTAAATGAAGAAAACAAAAATATCTGATGAACCCATATAAAGCAAAAATACTCATAACAGTCACAGTCCTGATTTCTGCAACTAGTCACATGGCTGTAACTAAATACTACCTTCTTCCATCACACATTCCATGTTCACTTTGCCCTCAGCCATTACCTCAACTTTTCATGGTTCTTTGCCTGGTGGGTTGAATCAAACATTCATTTCTGAAGGATCTGGGTAATTTATTACTCATGTTAGAATAAAGTTGCTGTATTTTTCCATTGACTTTAATCACAGGGCATGGTAATACTAAGAAACTCCATTAAGGGACTTCCTGCATTCCAGACGTATTCTTCTTCACTTTCACTATGTAATATCAATCTGATTTTTGTCTTGGTAATCAGTGTCAAATCAGCCAGTACAGCAACTCACTTCTTTGTCTGTTGATCCAGGGAGACATAGGGAGCTGAAAGTGGACAGGTGGAATTCTTCGCTTCCAGTTTAGTGGCATCAGTGTCGTGTGTACATGTAGCAACATTCCTTCTTTTGAAACAAAGACCTCTAGATCTGCAGAGCATAACGTCGTGGGCACAGTAAGAAAAAATCTTCTGAGTAGGTCACTAGGGGTGATAGATAGTGGTGCTACTCCCATATCCATGTCTTGATCCTTAGACCCATAACCCTGACTGTGAGAGAAACAATACCACATATGAGGACTGACAGTAATGTTCATGCACTCATTCTAGAAAAATTGCCACAAATTTCATTGCTGAATATTACTATGCCCATCTTCAAAGTATTGCCCTTGGGAAGCTATGCATCAACACCAGTGCCTAGTCCACCCTTCAAAGCAATTTTGGAACTTTTTTCTAAATGGCCATCAGAATTGTCATCGTATTACCTTTGATGTCCTGAATATCATCAAAATGTTTTCCTTTCAATATTTCCCTGATCTTCGGGTAAAGAACAAGGTCATTGGGGGCAGATTAGTTGAGCAGGTAGGGTGTTCTAACACATTTATTTGTTTACTGGCTAAAAACTCTCTCACAGACAGTAACCTGTGAGCTGGTGCATTGTCATGATGCAAGAGCTATGAGTTGGTGAAAAGTTCAGGTTGTTTTTGTCTAACTTTTTCACACAGCCTTTTCAGAACTTCCAAAGGGTAAACTCGGTTAACTATTCAGTTGGTACAAATTCATGATAACTCATCTTTCTGATAACAAAAAAGGTTAGCAACATCATTTTAACTCTTGATTTGGACTGATGGAACTTTGTCGGTCTTGAAGAACTGGCTGACTTCCATTGCATACTTTGACACTTTGTTTCAGGGTCTTATTGGTACGTCTATGTTTCATTACCAGTGACAACACAGCCTAAAACAGCATCTTGCCTCTCAAAAAGGTCTTGGCAAACTGTGACTCTCTTTTACTTTTTATTTATTGGTGAGCCCCTTCACTACCATTTTTGTACACACCATTCTCATGCCAAGATTTTCAGTTAAGATTTTTCTGTTTCTCTATTGATACCTACTTGGTCTGCTGTGCTTTACACAGTCAGCCAATGATTTTGATGAACAATTCAATGAAGTTTTGCGAAGTTTTCATAAGTCATGCTCATTACTGGCTGTCCTGACCTCTCTCTATCAGTGACACTTTCTCCTCAGAAAAACTTTTAATCTATTTGTACACAACCATTTTCTTCAGAGCATTGTCCTCACAGACTTGGACTAACATGTTCCTGATTTCACTTCCAGTCTTGCCAAGTTTAACAAGAAACTTCATGTCCCTTCATTGCTCTAATTCAAGCTCTGATGTTCTCATGACAGCACACAAAATCACGTAACGACAATAATGAATGTCACTCAGCAAGGCACCACCACACACTGACACGAACACAGCTGTGAGCTGGTGATATACTAATGTTATGAAACTTTACCAAGTTGTTTGAACAGTGCTGCCAATATAAGTACACAGTGGCAAATTCTTAATTGTCAGACCTTGTATTAGACACTGGTTTATACCACATACAACCTCCTGAATATGCCCTGTCATGGATCAAATTGTGTCCCCCAAAAAATGTGTGTAGCCATGTGGCTGGGCTGTGATTCCCAGTATCTTGTGACTGTCCTCCATTTTATGGTTTTCCTATGCTGCATGTTGAAGGACTGGGGTGGGACTGTAGGTCCCTTTATAGGGTCACCTCCCTGCTCCAGTGTAAAGGGAGTTTCCCTGGAGTATGGCTTGCCCCACTCTTAATCCCTTCATCCTGCAAGAGATAAAAGGAAGGAGAAACAGGCAGAGAATTGGGAATCTTGTACCATCAAGAAAGCAGCACTGGGAGAAGAGGGCATCCTTCAGACCTGAAGTTCCTGTACAAAGATGCTCCCTAGACAAAGACTGATGCAATACTGGACTTCCCTCCAGAGCCAACAAGGGAAAAAACCTTCTCCTGGAGTGGACATCCTGAATTTGGACTCGTAGCCTACCGGACTGTGTAAGAATAAGCCTTCCTTTGTTAAAGCCATCCACTCTGTCGTATTTCTGTTAGAGCAGCCCCAGCTGACTAAAACATGCCCCAACCCTGAAAAGTATTGCCACCTAACTGTCATTGTAATTGTGTCATTGAAAGGTCATGCCGTTGTTCTGTCAAGCCATCTGCTTCAGGATGATGAGAAACATCCTAAGACCAGTGAGTTCCATGAAAATGGGCCCATTGCCCACTCTGTTTGCTATGAAGTGAGTCCCTTGACCTGTGGCAACACTGACTGGGCCACCATGAAGCTGAATAAGCCATTTTGTAAGTCCATGGATGGTAGTTTAGGCAGAAGCATTGCATGCAGGGAAGATAAAGTCATAACCAGAACGTCTTTTCCAGTAACAACAAAACACTGCCCTTTCCATGAAGAAAGTGGTCTAGTGTGGTCAACTTGCCATCAGAATGCTGGCTGATCAGCTTGAGGTGTGATGTCATTTCAGGGACTCAGTGTTCATCTTTGCCGCTGGCAGATTGGGTACTTGTCAGGGTAGCCAAGTCAGCCCTGGTGAGTAGAAGTTCACGTTGCTACCACCTTGGCCACTTTATTTGTGACGGATAAGTTGTTGCATATGTCTGCCCCCACAATTAAAAAGTAAGCACAATGCCTAGAAGGCCTCTATATTTTGGAGGCCTTTGAGAAATGATGAGAAAAAGAGAATGACTGGCTTATACAGAATGTGTCACGTTAGTCACTTGATAGTTAATATCATCTTCTGCTGAGGTTACCCTTTGGTGAGCATTCACACAAAACACAAATATCTTCACTTCTTTGGCCCATTTAGAGACGTCTACCTACATACATCTTCCCCATAAATGTGTGTCTCCAGTTTTCCAATCATTTTCCTTCCAAGACCCTGATTATCCAGCCAAACCATTGCCTACAGCCTATGAATCAGTACACAATTGGATATCTGGCATTTCTACTTCAAAGCAAAGTGAATAACCATGTGCACTGCTTGAAGTTCTGTGTATTGAGAGGATTTTCTTCCCCTCTGTCCTACAGTGAGGTCCTAGAGAGGGGCTGTAGTTCTACCACTATCCATTTTTGAGTAGTGCTTGCATAAGGTGCAGAACCATCTGTAAACCAGGCACAAGTTTTCTATTCTTCAGTCAACCAATCCCAAGGAACTCCTCGTAAGGTTATAGGTACAGACTGGAAGATGGAAGGTAATGTGACAGGAGTGGAAAGCATGGGCATTTGGGCCACTTTCTCATGTAACTTGTGCATTCAGGTCTTACTCAGCTCCAGTCTTCTATATACCACTTCCATTTAATGATGGAGTGCTGCTGTGCACATCCAACTTTGTAACTTTCTGGGTCAGGCCACACCTGGTTCACGATGGGTACCTCAGGTCACATGGTGATCTAGTGTCCCATGGTTAAGCATTCAGTGTCTACTAAGGACCAGTAATAATCCAAAAACTGTTTCTCAAAAGGAGAGTAGTTACCTGCAAAAGATAGCAGGACTTTGCTCCAAAATCCTAAGGGTTTGCTCTGTGATTTACCAGTAGGGGTCTGCCAAAGACTCCAGACAGCATCTCTATCTGCCATCAACACCTTAAGCACTACTGGATTGGCTGAATCATATGGCCCAAGTGTCAAAGAAGCTTGCACAGCAGCCTGAACCTGTCTCATAGCCATCTCTTGTTCTAGACCACACCCAAAGCTAGCAGTATTTTGAGTCACTTGAAAAATACGCAGAAGTAGTACACCCAGATGAGGTAAATTGTGCCTCCAAAATCTAGAGGCCTTATAGGCATTGTGCTTACTTTTTAATTGTGGGGGCAGACAGATGCAACAACTTATCCATCATTTTAGGAGGCATATATTGACATGCTCTGTACCACTGGACTCCTAGAAATTTCACTAAGGTGAAAGGTGGCTGAATTTCTGAGATTAATTTCCTACCCACTAGCATACAAATGTTTTACCAACAGTCCATACTCATTCACACTTCTTCTGTAGCAGATCCAATTAGCATAATGTTGTAAAATTAATGACCAGTGTGACATCTTTTGGAAGGAAAAGGTGATCAAGTCTTCTGTGGACTAAATTAGGACATAAGACTGGAGAGTTGATGTAGCTCTGCGGTAGGCAAGTAAAGGTGCCTTGCTGACCCTGACAGCTGAAAACAAAATCCTTCTAATGTGCCTTCAAAACAGTGGGGAAAAAAAAACCATTAGCCAGAACAATAGCTGCATACCAGATACCAGGAGATGTATTGATTTGCTCAAGCAATGAGCACCTGGTTAAGTTTTCAATAGTCTACTGTCACTTTCCAAGATCCATCTGTTTTTTTCACAGGCCAAACAGGCAGGCTGAATGGAAATATGATGGAAATCTTCACCCCTGCATCCTTCAAGTCCTTGATGGTGGCAGTAAACTCTGCAATGCCTCCACGAATGCAGCATTGCTTGTGGTTTACTATTTCTCCAGGTAAAGGCAGTTTAATGGTTTCCACTTAGCTTTTCCTATCATAATCTCCCTTAGCCTATTTGTCAGAGATCCAGTGTGGGAGTCCTACCCTTTGCTGAGTAATCTATTCCAGTTACACATTCTAGAACTGGGGATGGGTTCAGGCACCCATCGGACCTACTCAGAGACTTACATAGTTAAACCAAACAACAACAACAACAAAAATCTACTGCCACAGAGTCCATTCTGACTCATAATGACTCTATGTGACGGAGTAAAACTGCCCCATAGAGTTTCCAAGGAGTGCCCAGTGGACTTGAACTGCTGAGCTTTTGGTCACGAGTTGTAGTGCTTACTACTATACCACCACGGTTTCCCTGACACAGCTAAGACTCCTTTAATCACCTGAACTCCATGTGGCCCCCCCTGTGATGAGATGGCAACAGTGACATTTTGGGTGTCATGAAATTACTGTTGGCTCAGGTCAGTATCCAGTAACCCCTCAAAAGTGATTATTTCCTTTCCCCCAGTCAATAGTCCCTCTCTTTTAGAAGGCCACAGATCACTTTGAAGAAGGCTTCAAGAAAGATTAACAATAGGAAAAGCTTTCGGGGGGGCGGAGTCAAGATGGCGGACTAAGCCCACGTCTCTTTCTATCCCTCTGGAAACCAAGACCTGAATTGACAATCAAACAGAGCCTTCTGAGCACCTAATCAGCCTCAGGACACGGCACAGAGCTGTTAATTGGGACTTTATATCATTCAGCGAAAAATCTCCTCTCTTTCGCTGACTCCCGCTCCTGGCTAGCCCCGGCTCTCACGGACGGAAGGTAAACGCACCATTGTGACTTTTTTTTCCCTCGGTCTCGGCTGGCGGGCGGAGCTGGGCCTTGCCCGGCGGCTGGACTCAGACACGCTGCTGGGGGGATAGGCAGGCGAAATTCCCATGTTCTGAGAGCCAAGCTCGGGACTCTGTTAATCTAGACACTTTGACCCTTTCGTTTTGTAGCTGCCTCAGTGGGGTTTGTGCGGAACTCCGTGGTCAGGGTGCGGGACGCCATGTTGGTACTGAGATTTTAGCGGGACCTCGTTCTTAGCCTGGGAGCCAGCGCCTGCAAACGGGATAGCGCTTCTCCGTCAGAAAAGTAGTGATTTTGCATAGTGCTGCCTACATTGGAGGCCCTGCAACAGAAGCTGAGGAATCGCTGCCTCCGGGCATCTTTAGCCCCCCTGTCTGCTGCCTGTGTGGAGGACGCCATCTTGGGTACCGTGGCCGCAGCTGGACCTAATTCTTAGCTTGGGAGCCAGACCCTGCCCACAAGAGAGCGCTTTTCTATCACAAAACCAGTACTCGACGCAGTGTTGGATAAGGCTAGGCCCTGTCAGCAGAGGCCACCAGGGCACTAGCAGTGCTGTATTCTGAACTAGTTGGTTATCATCTGGGGTTGGATACAGTGGTGTTTACTTTGTCAGATGGGAAGAGGGACCTCTACACCTGAAAACCTAACTGACTTGTGAACTGGTCAGATACCTTTTGCTTCACATCTGAAGACAGCCTAGAGAAACATTTGCAATCCATCCTCACAGTACCTCTTCAAGCCTCTATATACTCACATGGGACCCAAAAAGTAACAGACAATTGTGGCATACAAGCAATCACTCATGGCTTCAGAAGGCTCCCAAACAAAGCAACCAAGGAGTTTTCCAGATGAAGAAACTTTTATGAAAGCATCAGGAAGTGAATACAAATTGATTATATACAGGGCCCTTCTAGACCTTATACAAAATGCAGCAGAACAAAATGAAAAATTAAGCAAGTTGTTCGATCTGATGGAACACCAGTACTCTGAAATCCAACAGATCAAGAAGAAAATCAAAGACATAGAAGCTTCCATGCAAACCCAAGAAAACAGAATGGAACAAATGGAAAAAAGAATTTCGGACTTGGAAGACAGAGCTACTGATGCCAGTGTCTATGAGCAGAAATCAGAAAAAAGAAACAAGAAAAATGAAGAAACATTAAGAAGCATGTGGGACTCTATTAAGAGGAACAACCTTCGATTAATTGGAGTCCCTGAACAGGGTGAGACATCTGAGAACACAGAGAGTATTGTTGCTGAGCTGCTGAAAGAAAACTTCCCAGAAATCGTGAAGGAAGAGAATATAGACATCTCAGATGCATATCGTACGCCACCCAAGATAGATCTCAAAAGAAAGTCTCCAAGACATATTATAATCAAGCTTAACAAAATGAAACATAAGCAGCAACTCTTAAAGGCAGCAAGACTCAAGGCAAAGCTAACATTCAGAGGGAAACCCTGTAGGCTCTCGTCAGATTTCTCAGCAGAAACCATGCTGGCACGGAGACAGTGGCACAACACATTCAAAGTCTTGAAGGAGAAGAACTTCCAACCAAGAATTATATATCCTGCAAAACTGTCTTTCAAACACGAAAATGAAATTAAGACATTTCCAGATAAACAGAAACTCAGAGACTTTGTAAAAACCAAACCCAAACTACAAGAAATACTGAAAGAAGTTCTTGGCTTTGGCTTAGAAGAATGAAACCACTAACTTTATATTTTAGAACGACACACTACTCAATACTCATTTAGGGAAGGCTCCAAAGTAAATCACAGCTTTGATTTGGAAAGAAGCAATCCAGTGATCATCATGAAAACTATGGTGTCATCATAATAAAAGAGGGATGTACTACAGTCGTTACAGTCCTTCCAGATGGAGAGGAAGGTGACCAGACTGGTAGTAATTAAAATTGGGTTTATAAATAGTTTATTAAGGGGGCTCATAGGGGCAGCTGTAAAGCACAACAAAGATGTATCATACCATTTCAAGAAATCTAACACACGAGTCTCAACAACTATAAAACCAGCTCTGAAAAAGGTGAAAAATCAACTCACAAAAAAGATTAACAATAAAACATTTTGGTAGTGAACTGGAGTTCCTCCTTAAGGGGACATGGTCTCCCCTTCCTTCAAGGGGTTACAGATCTTTAAACTAGTTCAAATCCATGAACTGACTGAGGGACCATGGGTTTCTCTTCTGGTGATTTGATTTAGACCACTGTTCACTTGATCTAGAATCCATCTGTGCAGATCAAGTAAATATTTAGATTTCACACCTATTTCATTCCTACAGACACCATAACAAAGTAGTCAATATGAGCTAGACTATTCTGATTACTGCTTTGACTCTGCTGCCTATTACTGTAACCATACCCACCTTGTCTTTATCCACTGAGTGCAGCCATTTGGCCTCTACTACTAGGGGGTCCAATCAGTCCCCTTGTAGTTAGGTGTCTTAATTCAGTTAGGGCAGTTCCCACTGTTAAATCTAGTTTACATAAAATAACAGTCACAGCAATCTTCAGTGATGTTGGAGCTCCCTTCACAAATTTGTGCATCACTTTTGTGGTAAAATGTGTGTCCTCTGGGCACTCTGTGTGAATCTGTGTGTCTTACCTGATAAATCCACTCTAGTATATTAATTTTCCTAAGCCTTTGGATACCTTTTTCTACAGTATAATACAGTATACCAATGCAGGTCTAGTACTTCAACTTCATTTAGTGTAGACAAGCTTGCAATCCATGCTTCAGCAACCAAACCAAGTAAACTATTAGATTCTCTCCTAACTTCTTGATGTGCAATATTGAATGAAGACTCTGTAGTTAGTGGACCCATATCAATTAATTCAGGGTGATCCATCTGTGTGTTCCTTGAACCAGTATCCTACACTCTTAATAGCTATTCACATACATATTCTATAGGTTTCTGTTTGTACATATTAGAGTATTCAGAGTTTTGGCTCAGATGGTGTAGTAGCCACATATTTACTGTGATCCCTATAACAACAAAAAAACAGAAAAACAACTGAAAGGACATTCCAGGAGCCCTGAATATCAGGGAGAAAACAGAGAGAGCTGACTTGGTGATCGTTGGGAGAGAGCAGGTACAGAAACAACTGGTCTGGCCAGAATTAAATCTGCACCCTGAAGAGACACTTGTTTCTACCAGTTGTGTGGAGCTGTCATGCAGCAAAGTGGCAGCAAATAGAGCAGCAGCACAATGAGTGGTGTGTGACGTTCTCAGCAGGGAATCTGAGCTTCAGAGGGTTGGACCTACAGAACCACAGAGGACTTTTACTTGAATGTCATAATATAAGTGTTTACTAACTCTTGTGGATTTAAAACTTTCCTATGAGCTGACTTTCTCTATCTTGTTCCCCAGTACTCACCCCTTACTCCTCTGCTCTGCAGCAGGCAATAAATTCTGATACTCTACCTGGGCCAGAAGTAAAGCACCTTACATGTAGCTATTCTCCTGGACTTGGAGAGGGAAACAGAGAGTGAGAAAAATATGTCTGCTGGCTCCCAGAGCCAGGAACACCCCCTACCTTTCTCAGCACTCTCACAGCACTAACCACTCAGTGACAGGACTTTGAAACTTCTACTGTGCCAATAATCAAACTAGCTCAAATGATCAGACCATTTGACCACTCAAAAGACTAAATTTATATGTATATATACACATGAGTCGGATCCAACTCGACAGCACTTGGCTACTTGGCTGGCATACTGGAAAACAATAACCAAACATAAATAAATTACAACAAACTTCTGATGACTCATAGATAAAAATCAAGTTTAAATCATTTAAAGAAGCAGACCATTGTGGCTTCAGAAAACTCCCATAGCAAAGGACCAAAAAATTTTCCAGATGACAAATTCTGCAGTTATCAGAGGAAAAATACAAACGAGTAATGTTTAGAGTTCTTTGAGACATCAGGAAGGAGATCAGGAAAAGTGCAGCAGAGCATAATGAAAAATTAAGCAGCCTGCAAAAAGTATTTGAGCAACAGCTATTGGAAATTCACCAGATTAATAATAAAATTGCAGAATCATGTAATTCAATAGAAAGTCAAAAGAGCAAGACTGAGACAATGGAATGCTGAATTAGTGAGACTAAAGATAAGACAACTGACACCAGCATATTTGTGGAAATGTCAGATAAAATAATCTTAAAAAATGAAAAATCACTGAGACCTATTTGGGACTTGATCAATAGGGGTAATTTATGAGTGATCAAAGTACTGGACCAAGAGGAGATAACAGAAAATACAAAGAGAGTTGTTGAAGATATGTTGACAGAAAGCTTCCCTGGTATCATGGAAGATGAGAAGGTACTTATCCCTGATGGTCATAGGACACCACACAAAGTACATCCCAAAACAAAGACACAAAGACATATTAATCAAACTTACCAAACCTAAAGACAAGGAGATGCATTTAAGACAGCTAGACTTAAACAACAACAAAATTATAAGCCAAGCCAAGCCAAGTGCCGTCGAGTCAGAGGACAGTCAATAACACTAAGCTCAGATTACTCAGCAGAAATTTTGCTGGCAAGAATGTAATGGGATGACATATACAAAGCCTTAAAGGAAAAAAACCTGCCAGCCCAATATTTAATATCCTACAAAGCTGTTTCTCAAATAAGACCACAAAATTAGGACATTCCTAGATAAAAAGAAGTTCAAAAACCAAACCAAAACTGCAAGAAACACTGAAGGAAGTTCTTTGATTAGAAAATCAATAAAATCAGATATATACTCAAGGAAACAATGCAAGAAAGAGCATCCAAACATCAACATAGAAAACACACAAAAAAAATGAAAGCTAAGACACTGAAAAGAGTGAAATAGATATCTCAGTATGTAAACAATGACAACTGATATGAAAAAGGACAAATTAATACATTCATAGATCTTTCAGATGGAGAGGAAGTTGAGATCATTCAAGGAAATTAAAACTGGTTTAAATTTAGAACATTAGAAGTAAATATTAAGGTAACCACAAAGGAAATTAACAATTCTACACATCAAAATAAGAAACAAAATCAAGAAGTCTCAGCAAATATTAAACCAACAACAATGAAAAAGATGAAAATAAAAACCCATAAAGAAAAATGACTTAGCACAGAAAATTAAGCATAACAAGGAAACTGTCAATGACAACACACATACACAACAACAACAAAATGACAACACTAAATTTGTCCCTACCAATAATTACACTGAATATAAGTAAATGTACCAATAAAAAGGCAAAGCATAGAAGAATGGATTAAACAAAAACAAAAACAAAAACACTGTTTATATGCTGCTTACAAGGGACACACCTTAAAGATACAAGTAAACTGAAACTCAAGGGATGGAAAAATATGTACAAAGCTAACAACTTCTAAAAAATAAGCAGGAATGGAAATATTACTTTCAGATAAAAGACTTTAAAGTAAAGTCCACCACAGTAGACAAGGAAGGTCACTACATTTGGCTTAAAGGATCAATACAAGTACATCAGGAGGACATAACCATATTAAATATTTATGCATCCAATGACTAGGATTCTGAATATATCAAATGAACTCCAAGAGCACTGAAAAGTGATTTAGGCAGCACCACGTAATAGTAGAAGATGTCAACATACCACTTTTGGTGGTGGACAAAACATCCAGAAATAATCTCAGTAAAGACATGGAAGATTTAAATGCCACAATAAACCTCACTGAAAGAACACTCCACCCAAGAACATACAAGTATATCTTCTTTTCAAACGTACATGGAATATTCTTGAAAACAGACGATGTATATTAGGCCATAAAGCAACTCTCAACAAAATCCAAAGCACTGAATTATGGCAAAACAACTTTTTAGACCACATACACATAAAAGTCAAAATCAATAGCAGGCGGCAGAGTCAAGATGGCAGACTAAGCACACGTCTCCTTATATCCGTCTGGAAACCAAGACCTGAATTGATAATCAAACGGAGCCCTCTGATCACTTAATAGGCCTCAGGACAGGCACAGGGCTGTTAATTGGGACTTCATACCACTGAGCGAAAAACCTCCTCTTAAACAGAAACTCAGAGACTTTGTAAAAACCAACCCCAAACCACAAGAAATACTGAAAGAAGTTCTTGGCTCTGGCTTAGAAGAATGAAACCACTAACTTTATATTTTAGAACGACACAATACTCAATACTCTACTCTTTTAGGGAAGGCTCCAAAGTTAATCACAGCTTTGATACAAAAGAAGCAATCCAGTGATCATCATGAAAACTATGGTGTCATCATAATAAAAAGAGGGATGTACTACAGTTGTTACAGTCCTTCCAGATGGAGAGGAAGATGACAAGACTGGTAGCAATTAAAACTGGGTTTATATATAGTTCATTAAGGGAGATCATAGGGGCAGCTGTAGTGTACAACAAAGATGTATCATATCATTTCAAGAAATCTAACACACGAGTCTCAACAACTACAAAAACAGCTCTGAAAAAGGTGAAAAATCAACTCACAAAAAAGAATGTCCCAGAACAGACTAATAAGGACAACAGAGAAAACATCAACATAAAAATAAACATATCACCATGGCAGCAGTGAACACATACCTATCAATAGTTACATTGAATGTGAATGGATTGAATGCTCCAGTAAAGAGACACCGAGTGTCATCTTGGATCAAAAGACATGACCCATCCATATGTTGTCTACAAGAAACTCACTTGAGACCTAAGATAGGAACAAACTGAAAATTAAAGGATGGAAGAATATATATCAAGCTAACAATGAACAAAGGAGAGCAGGGGTGGCAATTCTAATCTCAGACAAAATCAATTTTAATGGCAAATCCACCATCGTGGACAAATATGGACACTATTTATTGCTGAAAGGTTCAGTACACAAGCAAGACTTAACTATATTAAATATTTATGCACCTAATATCAAAGCATGTAAATATGTCAAAGAAACACTGACTACGCTCAAAAGAGAGTTAGATGACTCCACAATAATAGTGGAAGACTTTAACACTCCACTCTCCATACTGGACAGATCATCTAGAAAAAAGCTCAGTAAAGATACAGAAGAACAGAAGACCTCGTTGACACAATTAACCAACTAAACCTCACTGATATATACAGAACTTTCCACCCTTCAGCAGACAACTACACCTTCTTTGCCAGTGCACATGGAACATTCTCCAGAATTGACCATGTGATAGGCCATAATGCAATGCTCAACAAAATCCATACCACTGAATTACTGCAAAGCATCTTCTCAGATCATAAAGCCATCAAAGTTGAAATCAATAGCAGAAAAAACATAGATAGAAAGTGGAACTCTTGGAAACTGAACAACATCTTGCTCAAAAAAAAATGGGTTATAGAGGAAATCAGGGATGAATTAAAGAAATTCATGGATTCCAATGAGAACGAAAACACTTCCTACTGAAACCAATGGGGTACAGCCAAAGCAGTGCTCAGAGGTATGTTTATCTCCATAAATGCACAAATCTGGAAGGAAGAAAGTAACCAAATCAAGGAACTAACTCTACAGCTTGAACAAGTAGAAAGAGAACAACAACAGAGGAATCCCTCGGGCACCAGAAGAAACAAGATCATAAAGATTAGAGCAGACCTAAATGAATTAGAGAATACAAAAACAATTGAAAAAATTGAAAAGACTGAAAGCTGTTTTCTTGAAAAGATCAACAAAATTGACAAACCACTGGCTAAACTTACTAAAGAAAAACAGGAAAGGAAACAAATAACCCAAATTAGAAATGAGAGGGGAGTTGTCACCGCAGATGCAACAGAAATCAAAAATATCATAACAGAATACTATGAAAAACTGTAGTGTAACAAATTTGAAAACCTAGGGGAAATGGACCAATTCCTTGACTCATACCCCCTACCCGAATTATCACAACGTGAAGCAGAACAACTTAATAAACCCATCACAAAGGAAGAGATTGAAAATGTCATCAAAACACTGCCAACCAAAAGAAGTCCGGGCCCAGATGGCTCCACTGCAGAATTCTACCAAGCATTTAGAGAAGAGTTATCTCCAATACTACTGAGACTATTTCACAGTATAGAAAGGGATGGAGAACTCCCAAACTCATTCTGTGAAGCCAGGATAACCCTGATACCTAAGCCAGGGAAAGACCCAACAAAGAAAGAGAAATACAGACCGATATCACTCATGAATCTAGATGCAAAAATCTTCAACAAAATTCTTGTCAGTAGAATACAACATATCAAAAAAATAATCCAGATATTTATTTATATAATGCAATCCCAATACAAGTTCCAGTGCCATTTTTTTAAAGAATTTTCTTTCTTTTCTTTTTTTTTTTTTATTTAACATAACTGAGTCAAAATGTACATTCCCATATAAATTTACATGCCCACCTATATGCAGCTTCCGCTGTTCTCCTTGTCTGGTGCCTGCACACTATTCCTCTCTGCTCCACACATGTCTCATCTTCCCAACAGCCTCCTTTCTCCTCCTCTCCGTCCACTCCCCTTCCTCCAACCAGAGGTCAGCAAGATGATATCCTATAGATGTATAGAACCATAAAGTGCTTCCAATACACGGTCCCTCTGCATTGCCAAGTCCAATCCATTCCTGTCCAAAGAGTGGACCTTTGTTATAATTTATGGGAAAGGACAGCATCAGGGCCAGGGGCCATGCTCTCAGAGGAACCCCAAAACCGCTGGACCATCAGTTGAGGTCTTTTAGTGGAGATCTCATGATGTACCCCTTTTTATTCTTGTGTTGCCAGTGAGACTCCTCTCTGTGAGCTCCATTGTGGCTATCGCTGGTGGTGGCCGGGCACCATCCGGTTCTTCCAGTCCAAAGTCGATGTAGGCACCCACTCTTGTGGGTCTCTGTCTTCTAGGTTGTCTTTACCGCATGTCATTTTTTAATGAGAGGGAGAAACAAATCACCAATTTTGTTTGGAAAGGGAAGAAGCTCCGGATAAGTAAGGTACTACTAAAGAAGAACACACTGGGAAGCCTCTCATTACCCGACCTGAGAACATACTACACTGCCACAGTGGTCAAAACAGCCTGGTACCAGTACAAGAACAGAAAGATGGATCAATGGAACAGGATAGAGACCCCAGAGATGACACCATCTGCCTATGAACAGTTGATATTCAACAAAGGCCCTAAGACATTAAACTGGGGTAAAAACAGTATCTTCAACAAATGGTGCTGGCAAAATTGGTTATCCATCTGCAATAAACTGAATCAAGATCCATATCTTACACCTTAC
The DNA here is from genome assembly GCA_028571685.1 of Heterohyrax brucei. Lineage (NCBI taxonomy): Eukaryota > Metazoa > Chordata > Mammalia > Hyracoidea > Procaviidae > Heterohyrax > Heterohyrax brucei. The sequence continues at coordinate 36,510,105 of CM053149.1, forward strand.
ACAAAAACCAACTCCACCTGGATAAAAGACCTAAATATCAAACCCAAAACGATAAAGCTCATCCAAGAAAAGGTAGGAACAACAGTGGAAGTTTTAATACACAATGAGGACAGACTCCAAAATCTGTCAAAGAAACCTGAATCAACAGAAGATAAAATAGATAAATGGGAACTACTAAGAAACAAACACTTTTGCTGATCCAAAGACTTTATTAATAGAATTAAAAGAACACCCACAGAATGGGAAAAAATATTTGGCAACTCTATGTCAGACCGACGCCTGATCTCCATAGTCTATAAGATATTATAAAATATCAATAAGAAGAAGACAAACCATCCATTTAAATGATGGGCAAAGGAGATGGACAGACATTTCACTAAGAGGAGATCTAGGCAGCCAAGAAACACAAGTAGATACGTTCACGATTTTTAGTTAGTAAAGAAATTCAAATCAAGACAACAACGAGATACCATCTCACCCCAACAAGATTGGCCATGATCCAGAAAACACAAAACAACAAATGCTGGCGAGGCTGTGGAGGAAGTGGAACCCTCCTACACTGTTGGTGGGGTTGCAAAATGGTCCAGCCTCTTTGGAAAGCAATCTGGCACTTCCTTAAAAAAATGGATATCGATATACCGTTTGACCCAGTAATTCCACTACTTAGAATATATCCTACAGAATCAAGGCCTTTCACACCAATGGACACGTGCACCAGAATGTTTATCGTAGCACAGTCCACGATAGCAAAAAGATGGAATCAACCCAGATGCCCAACAACAGAAGAATGCATAGGTAAACTATGGTACATATACTCACAATGGAGCACTATGCAATGATAAAGAATAATGATGATACCAGGAAACATCTCCTAATCTGGTTTCAACTGGAAGACGTTATCTTGAGTGAAAGTAGTCAGTGACAAAGGTGCAAATACTGTATGAGACCTCTATGGTAAGATCTCAAAAACAGACTTGTGTATAGAAGAAAAGACTCTTTGACAGCTGCAAGGAAAGGGAAGGAGGGAGGGTGAGGGGGGAGGGTTTAGTTTAGATAGTTACTAGAAATCTGGTTGGGAGAAAGCGGTGATAGCACACATTAGAAACAAGAACAACATTAAGTGGACTTCAGCATAACTTGAGTACTCCTTCCATCTTAACCCAATATTGCAAGGATACAGTAGCTGGGGCAGGGGGCAGGGGACCATGCTCTTAGGTGCAATCGAGGCCAATTGGCACAACTAGCATTTTGCTAAGAAAGCTCTCTGCACCCCACATTGGTGAGTGGCGTCTGGGGTCTTAAAAGCTACCAAGCTGTCTTCTGAGGACACAGCAAATGGTCCCAACTCAGCAGGAACGGATGCTCACCGAGGACCTGAATCACATGCGGTAAAGACAACCTAGAAGACAGAGAGACCCGCAAGAGTGGGTGCCTACATCGACTTGGGACCGGAAGAACCGGATGATGCCCGGCCACCACCAGTGATAGCCACGATGGAGCTCACTAGGTTGAGTCTCACTGGCAACACAAGAATAAAAAGGGGTACATCCTGAGATCGCCACTAAAAGACCCCAATTGATGGTCCAGCAGTTTCAGGGTTCCCCTGAGAGCATGGCTCCCGGCCCTGATGCTGCCCTTTCCCATAAATTATAACAAAGGTCCACTCTTTGGACAGGAATGGATTGGACTTGGCAATGCAGAGTGACCATATATTGGTTGCACTTTTTGGTTCTATACGTCTATAGGATATCATCCTGCTGACCTCTGGCTGGAGGAAGGAGAGTGGGTGGAGAGGAGCGGAAAGGAGGCTGTTAGGAGGATTAGACATGTACTGAGCAAAGAGGAATAGTGTGCAGGCACCGGACAGGGAGAACAGCGGAAGCTGCATATAGGTGGGCATGTAAATTTATACGGGAATGTACATTTTCACTCAATCATGTTAAATAAAAAAGAAAAAATCAATAGCAGAAGAAACAAGAGAAAAAAAAATCAAACACTTGTAGACTGAACAACACCTTGCTCTAAAACTTCTGGGTTATAGAAGAAATCAAGGATGGAATAAAAGAATTCATAAAATCAAATGAAAATTAAAACACATTCCACCAGAACCTACATGATACAACAAAAGCAGTGTTCACAGGTCAATTTCTCTTAATAAATGCACAAATTCTAAAAGAAGAAAAGTCCCAAGTTAAAGAATTAATTGTACAACAGGAAAAGTAGAAAGAGACCAACAAAAGAACACCTTAAGCACCAGAAGAAAACAAATAATTAAAATTAGAACTAAATGAATTAGGGTATAGAAAAACAATTTTAAAAGTTAACAACACCTAAAGCTAGTGTTTTGAAAAGATCAGCAAAGTGGTAAACTACTGGCCAAATTGACAAAGGAAAATCAGGAAAGGAAGTAAATAATATGAATAAGAAATTAGATGGGCAATATCACAACAGACCCAACTAAAATTAAAAGAATCATAGCCAAATACCATGAAAAAATGTACTCTAATAAGTATAAAAACCTAGAGGAAATTGAAAAATTTCTAGAAATATACAACTTACCAAAACTAACACAAGTTAACACCATTATTACTAAACGCATTTCACAGCATAGAAAAGGATAGAATACTCCCAAATTCAGTCTATGAAGCCAGCATAAACAGAATACCAAAACAGGAAAACCAAGTAAAGACAGTGTAAAAAAAAGGACAATTACAGACTGAAATCTCTTATGAACTTAGATGTAAAATTCTCAACAGAATTCTAGCCAGCAGAATTCAATAGCATATCAAAAAATAACCATGATCAAGTAGGCTTCATACTGAAGATGCAGGAATAAAGTTAGAAAAACAATGCAGTCAAGCACGTAAATAAAACAAAAGAATCACTTCATTTTATCAATTGTTCCAGTAAAGACATTTGACAAAGTCCAATACCCATTCATGTTATAAACTCTCAGCAGAATAGAAATGGAAGGGAAATTTCTCAACAAAATTAGGAGCATCTCTGCAAAGCCAAAAACCAGCATCATCCAAAGTGGAGAGAGTCTCAAAGCATTCCTTGTGAGAACAGGAACTACACAAGGATGCCCATTGTCATCACTTTTATTCAACAGAGTGCTGGAGGTTCTAATCAGATCAATCACTTATTTTCAGTAATGCTCTACTTGTCAGGCTCAAAAATCTGTGAACTGGGGAAAAACAGTCTCTTCAACAAATGGTGTTAGCAAAGCTAGATATCCATCTGCAAAAAAAAAAAAAAATGAAACAAGATGCATATTTGATTCCACAAATCTAACTCAAAATGGATCAAAGACCTAAATATAAAACCTAGTACAATAGTGATCTGCCACCCTAGAGCTGAAGCTAGTACCAAAGCCATCTCTCCAGACAGATTGAACTGGACTGCAAGACATAAAGTGATGTTGGTGAAGAGTGTGCTTCTTGGCTTAAATATATATACACGAGGCTGTTGTAGTGCTCCCATCCAGAAATGAGATGGGAGGTTGGAGAGCAGGGGACAGGAGTTGGTTGAATGAATATAGGAAGCACAGGGTGGCAAGGAGGAGTGTGCTGTCAGAGGGTGGGGAGAGCTGCTAACATATAGCAAAGTGTGTGCAATTTGTTTGGCAAATTGACTTGGATTGTAAACTTTCACCTAACGTAAGAAAAAAATTAAAAAAATAAATAAAATTTAAGCAGTTCTTCTCAAGTGTAGTATACTTCCTTCTAGGATATCCTTTGTGCTTCACCTTTTGGGGCTCACTAGGCCTTAAGTCTAGTTATAGACTATAGTCACTAGGACTTAAGCCAGACTCTGTAGTGTGAAATTGTTTTGAGAGCATTCAGCATTGTTTTGTAAAGCATCTGCTTCAGGCAATGCCCTAGGCAAGACTCAGGCAAGTGCTATTTAGAGGAAGATAGGCTAGGGCTTGGCCCTGGTGGTGTAGTGGTTAAGTGCCGCATCTGCTAACCAAAGGTCAGCAGTTCAAATCTGTCCCTTGTTCTTTGGAAACACTAGGAAGCAATTCTACTGTGACCAATAGGTTCACTATGAGTTATAACTAACTTGATGACAGTGGAAATGGGGCTAAGTCTTGTCTCACTAGACAGGAGTAGAGATATGGTTTTTCTGTGCAGGGTTGTTAGCAGACAAACATGAAGTAATCTTTTCAGATAGGTGTAGTTCTGTTGGCAGGAGTGATTTACCAGATTTTAGAGGCCCAGTGTTTCCAGCTTCCTGATTAACTGACCATGTTTCCCCATTCCAAGTTTTAGTATCCCATTTATTCCCAGTCAATGCCCTTCAATTTCAGACACCTCTTAAGGTTAGCAATTGAACTGGAATTGTAGTTCCATCACTCTTACAATAAGACTGTGGGTTTGGTTTCTGTCAGTATCATATCTGTTACCACAATAGGTGCTTCTTTCAAAGCACAAGCTGAAGGAATGAAGTCATTTATGCTGCACTTGAGCTTTGACTCTGAAGTCCTGAGCACAAATCTTTCTTTCATCAGTTTGTCTAGCAAAAGTAGAACCAATCAACCAGCTTCCCTATATTTCTCATTCTGATGAAACTGTAGAAAGATATTACACATGTGTTCACACGGAGCCTCACTTTTCACCAGTGCCTGATCTACTGGTGGTGATATTTTGCACATTTGTGTCATCTCCCCACACCATGGATTAGCAGTGCACAAATCATCAACACATTTAAGACTAGCCAGACTTGAGAAGCAATTTTGAAAACTCATCCTTACAATTTTGTTTCTTTTGACCCAACAGTTGGTACCATGTATCTAGGCTAGGTTCTTCAGAAAGCAAAACCACTGGAGTGTATAAATATATGTATAGAGAGGTTTATATCAAGGAAATAGCTTATGAGATTTTTTTAGAGGCTGCAGTGTCCCGAGTCCATGAATCACGATGGAGACTTCTCTTGATTCTCATAGTTGAAGGGGCTGATGAACACGAGATCAATAGTTCTGAGAGCAGTGCTCCCACTCTGAGGTTGTGAAGATTGATAAATTCCAAGATCTGCAGATAAGCTGATAGCTCAAGTCCCAAGACGAAGAGGAGGCAGCTGCAGGATCCAGAGCAAGCAAAAAGTCGAAATGCCTGCTTATGCATGGACGCAAGCCACATCTCCAAGGAAATCCACTTAAAACTGATTGGCTACTCATAACAGATGCAATCATGGGACTGATTAGACATAAACACTGAGAATAATGGCCCAGCCAAATTGACACATTATCCTAACTAACTCACACCATTACCCAAAGGACAAATTTAATGCCTACAAGAAGGATGATGTACACTGAAAATACATTTCAGACAGACTCAAACCCACTCTCTGAATAAGCCATCAGATGATGGGTTATTCTCTAACATGCCCGGCCCTATACTAACCCTCACATGATAATACCACAAATTCAAGAGGCTAAAGTTACACCATAGTGAAGATGTTAAATGGTGTCCATCTACCTTTTTACATGTGTAGCATGTAAAAGCTTGTTAAACAAGCAGCTATCCAGAAGAGTCACCTGCTTGAAGTCCATGGAGAAGAAAGACTTCTTTCAGAATATTGGTCAATGAAACAATTGAATAATTTTTCTTAAAATCCTTGATCAAAAGGAGGAAATGTGCAAGGGGATTTTAGATTGAAGTGTCTGGCAAAATCTTAAATGTCTGGCTTGAGATCTAGGTCAAACCTTCTTCTGTTAATTTCTTCTTTTACCTAGCAACAACCATCTTCTGCACAGACTTAATCAAACAGTTAAGGAAATGATTTTCTTCTATGGCAAACTTAACCACCCCCCACAAAAAAAAACAAAACAATAACAAAAATATTGTATATGAGAGGAGACCTTGGTGCTCATTCTTATATAAATGTCCCACACAAATACCCATAGGGAAAGTTCTGCTTGAGCAGTCTAAGCAAGGAATGTCGAGAAATTATGATGTAACTACTTGGTGACTTCCCTCTCATCACACACCCTTGCAATTATCATGCTATAACCAATCTAAGAAAGAGACATGTGTACTTTAATCCAGTACTGCTTTATGAGTTCCCAATCAGGATGCACTGATGATTACTGATGACTAAAATGCAAAAGTTAGAAACAAAGAAGAAGGATCAGTAGTTGGAAACTATGCCCTTGGTTACAGAAATGATGCTGGAGATTGAATGATAGAATTTTGAAAAGCCAATGACTTCTTCATTGTAAAAGTTTTTTTTTCACCAACATAAACGGTAACTATACACATGAACCTCACCAGATGGAATACACAGAAATCAAATCAACTACATCTGTGGAAAGAGATGATAGAAAAGCTCAATATCATCAGTCAGAACAAGCCCAGGTACGGACTGTGGCACAGACCATCAATTATTCACATGCAAGGTCAAATGGAAACTGAAGAAAATTAGAACAAGTCTACAAGATCCTACATACAATCTTAAGTATATCACACTTGAGTTTGCAGACGATCTCAAGACCAGATTTGACGCATTGAACACTAATGACTGAAGACCAGATGAGCTATGAAATGATATCAAAGACTTCATCCATGAAGAATGCAAGAGGTCATTAAAAAGACAGGAAAGGAAGATACCGAATTGGCTGTCAGAAGAGACTCTGAAACTTGCTCTTGAACGTCGACTAGCTGAAGCAAAAGGAAGGAAAAGGACATAATAGAAGATGTCAAAGAATGGCTCAAAAACACAAAGTAAAATAATATAATGACAAGTGCAAAGAGCTGGAAATAGGAAACCAAAAGGAGGAACACACTACACTCTGCATTTCTCAAGCTGAAAGAACTGACAAAAAAATTAAAGCCTCAAGTTGCTTTAGTGAAGGATTCTACAGGGAAAATATTAAACAACTTAAGAAGCATTGAAAGGAGATGGAAGGAATACACAGAGTCATTATACCAGAAAGAAATTGTCAACACCTAACCATTTGAAGAGGTAGCATATGATCAGGAGTCAATGGTACCAAAGAAAGAAGTCAAAGCTGCATTGAAGGCATTGGTGAAAATAAAGCCTTCATGAATTGATGGAATATCAACTGAGATATTTCAACAAACAGATGCAGCACTGGAAGTGTTCATTCATCTATGCCAAGAAACTTGAAAGGCAGCTACCTGGCCAGCCAGCTGGAGGAGATTTATATTTACGCCTACTTCCAAAAAAAGACCCAATCGAATGTGGAAATTATCGAACAATATCTAGGGTCACCACGAGTCGGATCTGACTTGACGGCACTTGGCTTGGCATCATTAATATCACAGGCAAATAAAATTATACTCAAGATCATTCAAAAGTAACTGCAACAGTATATTGACAGGGAACTGCCAGAAATTCAAGCCAGATTCAGAAGAGGATGTGGAATCAGAGATATCATTGCTGAAGTCAGATGCATCTGGCTGAGGGCAGAAAATACCAGAAAGATGTTTGCCTGTGTTTTATTGTCTATGTAAAGTCATTCAGCTGTGGGGATCATGACAAATTATGGATAACTGGTGATAATGGGAATTCCAGAACACTTAATTGTGCTCGTGAGGATTCTGTGTACAGATCAAAAGGCAGTCATGTGAACAGAATGAGGGGACACTGCGTGGTTTAAAGTTGGCAAAGGTGTGCATACCTTTTCAGTCTGTGTGCCAATCAAATAATCCAAAAAAAAACCGGACTGTATGAAGAAGAACAAGGCACCAGGATTGGAGGAAGACTCATTAACGACCTGCATTATGCAGATAACACAGCTTTACTTGCTGAAAGTAAAGAGGATTTGAAACACATTGATGAAGATTAAAGACCACAGCCTTCAGTACAGGTTGCAGCTCAGCATCAAGAAAATACACTTCCTCACAAGTGGACCAGTAAGCAACATGAGGATAAACGGAGAAAGGATTAAGGTTGTCAAAGATTTCATTTTACATGGTTCCATAATCAACACTCACAGACGCAGCAGTCAAGAAATCAAAAGACATGCTGCATTGGGAAAATCTGCTGCAAAGGACCTCTTTAAAGTATTGAAAAGATGTCACTTGAAGACTAAGGTGCTCCATACCCAAACCATGGTATTTTCAATCACATCATAAGCATGAGAAACTTAGACCACAGATAAGGTGGACTGAAGAACTGATGCTTTTGAATTGTGGTGTTGGAGAAGAATATTGAATATACCACAGACTCAAAAAGAACAAATGGATTTATTCTGGAAGAAGTACAGCTAGAGTGCTGTCTGGAAGCAAAGATAGTGAGACTGTATCTCACATACTTTGGACATGTTGCCAGGGAGCATCAGTATCTCAAGATGGACACCATGCGTGGTAGGCCGGAGGGTCAGCCAAAAAGAGGACCTTCAACAAGATGAACTGATACAGTGGTTTCAGTGATAGGATTAAATGATTGTGGGCATGGTGCAGGACCAGGCATTGTTTCATTCGGTTGTGTATATGGTTGTTATGAGTTGGAAAGAACTGAACAGCACCTAACAACAAGTTTGTAACTGCCAATCAAGTAGCAGACTTGAAGTTCTTTGTTCTCCCCTGTGAGAATGGTTCCACAGCTTCACCATTTTGAAGTGCTGGGTTTCACTCTCAGAAATTCAGTCTCTTACCATCTTCAGTTATCTCTTTACATTTAGTAAATCTCTTGATTTTATTTTAAACTGAGTACGGGTTATTGTATTACAACAGACTGAACAGAAAACAACCTTTTCCAAGAAGATTCATTTTATCTTTGGATATCTCTAATTTTAAAGTTTTTCCTTATACTGAGCTGGCACTTGTCTTTTAGTCTCCACACATTCATCCTAGCTCTTCTCCTTGAGATCTCAGAGAACAAATCTCTGTCAAAGTCAGGGTGATACCTACCCCAACAATAGGACAGTAATAAAGCCTTGCAGAGGGCCCCAGAAATCAAATCCTAGATCAGCAATCAATCAACACCTCCATTTTCTAAGCAATTTTTTATGTCTTTATATTTTCCTAAGCATTTTTGGTTTTGTCTGTATTTTTAATATCTTCATTATAAATTGCATAATCATTTTATCTTCACTGTAGCTATAGTCATTTGTGCCTTCTCTCTTTTCTCCTTAATTGAATTTAACAAATATTTGTATTTTTCAAATATCTTTTCAAAAAAACAAGTTTGGGTGGTGGTTAATCCACTTTGGATTTCGTAGTTGAATAATTTTTTAATTCTTTTTTCTAATTTCTTTGGAATTGTCTAGTTACTAATTTCTAACTTTCTAAGCCAAAAGATTAATTTAATATTTCTTGTCCCTAGATGGCATGAGCTGTTTGCAATCCACAGCTCACCCAAAGGTTAGCAATTGAAACTTGCCTAGTACTGCCTCCAAAGAAAGACCTGGCAATCTGCTTTTATAAAAAATACAGCCAAGAAAACCCTGTGGAGCAATTCTACTCTGCAACACAGGGGGTCACCATGAATCTGAACTGGCTCAATTGCAGTGTGTTAAGTTTTGGTTTGGCAATATCACACATTCTCCTCTGACTTGGCCTATTCTACAAAGTTTTGTTAGGTGTGTTCTTAATACTGTATGTTTTCAGAGTTGATGGTGACCGTCTTTTACTTCCTTACTGGCTACAAAATTATTCAGAAATATGATTTATAGTTTCTAAAGGTGAAGATTTCCTTTAATTGTTAATTTATATTTTTATTGCTTCATGAACAATAAATACAAATCATATGATTTTTGCTTTTGGGAATTCATTGAGATTTGTTTTATAACTTTAAACAGTCTGGATTTAAAAATAATGTGTTTTCTCTATTAGAATAAATCAAATTTGGTAATTGTATTTTCCTACTTCCCTAAAGCAGTCAGTGCTGTTGAGTCAATTCTAACTCACAGCCACCCTACAGGCAGAGCAGAACCACCCCACAGAGTTTCCAAGAAGCACCTAGCGGATTTAAACTGCCGACCTTTTGGTAAGCAGCTGTAGCACATAACCACTAAGCTGCCAGAGTTTCCTTCCTACTTCTCTACATCCTTCAATTAATTTTTTTAACCTCATCTATTAATTGTGAGTGGAATATGCTAAGACTTCTCGCTGTGACTGTAGATTTATTAATTTGCGTTTCTTTTTGGTTCTGATTTGTTGCAAGGTAACTAATCTCAATGACCTAGCCTCCAATTCATATCAGATGTGTGTTGGAATATGTGTCATGCATTTTAAATTTTATTTCATATTTTGCCTTCTGGGAGAATTTCTTAGCTTGATCTTCTAGCTTACTACTCACTCGCTCTTTGTGTACATTCTGTTATTCAACTAACTATTGTATTTTTATTTCAAAAATCAAATGTTTAATTTCCAGTATCTCTCAGTGATTGTTATGGATGCAATATCCTCTATGGCTCCCTGATTACTTTAATCATGTTTATTCCAATGTATTGTTCATTTTATTTTTAATTAATTGATTTCCAGGTATCACCTCATCTACTTACTGAGTTTGGTACCTCTCTTTCAGTTTTGATCCTCCTCAAATATCTAGTAAATCTTGGTTGTGTACTTATCTTTTTTATTTGTTTGTTTGCTGAGCTTCCCTTTAGCTTACAGATAAAAGCTGTTTATATATTCAACAGTCTACCTCCAAGATTGTAGGGGACGTGTAGAATATGTACTAGGAAGGATGAGTCAGCTGCTGGTTTCCTGGATATTGGGGCATTCTTAGGAGCACCAGGCTTCTGAGTTAGAGTCCTTCCTGTTGGACTTGAGGCCATACTCACCCATCTGTGGCTTGCTGCGCTCCTTGGCAGAGGGGAGTGGGAGGTGTCGTTCCTGTTCAAGATCCCTGTCCGACACCCTGTCAGCTGCCCCAGCAACCTCTTGCTTGCACAGCTGTTGCCCTAAGGCTTACAGCTCCCTAGTAGCCATCCCCTCATTTGCAACAATCCTCTTCTGTAGGTATTTCCTCCTTCTATCTTGTTCATTTGCCTTTCATCTCTCTGGGAAGCCTCATAGCTTGGGATCCATTGGAGACATCTCTAATTTTACACTGTGATTGCGGATTCCCTCCCCTCCCACTCCTAGAACAATCATCCTTTTTATTGTTTGCACAGATTTAGACAGGATGAGGTGAGTCTGCATGAGTTGGATCCACTCGACGGCACTTGGCTGGCTTGGCTGGAGGTGAGTCTGCAGCACGCTCAGGCTGCCCTCTTGACCCAGTATCTGGGAATTCATTCTTAAGTTCTCACTGTTTGCCACGAAGGTAACATCTTCGCTAGACAATATTACCATGTCCTTGAACCGGTGGTGAAACCATGTGCCTGGGGATTAAGGCTGGATGAAGAATGGGAGAGAATGAACTCTTGTGTTTGTTTAACATACGTTCTTAAGAAAGCCAAAGCCAAGTGCCGTCGAGGCAGATCCAACTCTTAGGAAAAGTACTTACATTTAACAGAAGTCTGGTGTTTACAATAAAATTCGAACACCAAATGGTTGATATTCATTTCTATTCTTTGGCAGTTGCTGTAGGAGGAGCCAGAGAAGGGTAAGGCTGGGCTTTCTGGGCTATTGAGGAAACATCTGCGCCTATTTGAATAAGAGAGAGTGAAGGGAGGGCCAGACTATTTACAGGTCATCAGCAGCCCTGCTATCTGATGCCTTGTGGAACTAATTCCTAATTGGGGCAGTGTTTGTCAACACTGACAGGACCCTAATACACTGTAATCGCTGCAGCCACGAGCTATGATAGAGATCTTAATCTCCACATTGTGTCCCCTTCCCAGGCAGCAGGTCCGCAGCCCAGCCCCTCCTTTCCCGTTCCTGGCTTTCTCTCTCTCTCTCTCTCTGTCAATGTTTCCCCTATACTCCCAGCCCTTTTTGTACTATTTACTTTTTTTTGTCATCAACCTTTGTGTGTCTTGCTTAGCCTGGTTCTCTCTTTCTTTCACTCTTGGCATGATCCCGGATCTCCCTGTCCATCATTCTGTCTCTTGTCCCTCTGTTTCTCAATAAACACCGGATTAAATTCCTCAAGACTTTCTGGAGAATTTAGGTCACGTTTAATATTAATATATGAGTATTTAATAATTTGGTGTCCAAAATTTCTGAAATCATGAGAAAGTAAAATTAGACTTTGACCAAGTTTTTACAAATAGAAGGCAAGGATTAAGATACATGCTTGTAGCAAATGAAGTGAGAGCAGCTGTTTTTTCCCCCTGACATCTGTATTTGGCTAATTTGACAAAATAATTGTTTAACTAGTATTCAGGTGCTCCTTGAATACTCTGGGGGTCAGTTCTACCCTGGCCCCTAGGGTCGCCATGAGTCAGATCCAACTCGACGACACTTGGCTGGCTAGTATCCTAGTTGTAGTATCTGCTGCACTATCTGAACAGGCCTGGAGTAACACTTTTTAAAATGCAGAGTCAGACAAAAAATAAGGCATCATTTCTCTTAAATATCCACACTCTGAGACCATATGAGTAAAGATCTAGCTCCAAGAAGATCTGGAGACATCTGGGTTGAGAGCAATGGCCAAGAGGGTATTCCTGGGGGCACTGTATACAGCCACAGACCAGGAGGTAAAGGATTGGTTCCATTTCATTCTCTTTCACTTAATTTGACCTGTTGAGAACTGAGACACCCTGACAAACTGGACTCTAAAGTTATCACTTCATCTGGATTAGTGCTACAAACTTTCACTTCTCTCTGCTCTTCAAACTCTTCCGCCAGGAATGTTCTTTCTGAATGTTAGTTGTTCTCATCTTAAGCATCTCAGCTCAAATTCTGTACCTCCTTAGAGAGATAAAGCCCTGACCACTTCAACCAGAGTATTTGTCTCTCTCCACACGAAAGTCCTTGTCAATAATACTAACCTGTTTATTGTCTCCGTAGCACTTACAACAAACCACAATGACCTCATTTATTTATCTCTCTCCATTAGAGTATAAGCTGCAAGAGGGCAAAAACCATTTGTTTCCTTCCCAGTTATATACTCATTACAGTGCCTAGTGGGTCTTAAATAACATTTTCTGAATGAAAATATGGATGAAGGAAGGAACAAATAATTCCATTGCTTTATTTTTCCCTCCCTCTTCTCAACGATTCTTAGTAATCTATGCAACCAAATTCAAAAGTCTGGATTTTTCCCTTGAGGCCTCCTAAAATTTGGACCCTGTCTCTCTAGCCAACTTTTTTGATCTGTTTCTCAAAATTTCTCATTGAGAATCTTCTCCATACTTACAACCTCACCTGCATGCCCTTCATTTTCTTACCTTTGCTCAAGCTGTTCTCTCACCTAGAAGGCCTTCTTTACTCCTTCTCTCCTGGGATGTCAGGATGCTGAGAGGCTGACCAGTCACACTTTATCCTTCTCTGTGTCCCTATACCCACAGCTGAATTTCTAAAACCTCTCTGGCACCTGCTGGTGTAGTGGTTAAGTGCTACCGCTGCTTACCAAAAGTCAGCAATTCAAATCCACCAGGCACTCCTTGGAAACTTTATGGGGCAGTTCTGTTCCAAACTATAAGGTCGCTATGAGTTGGAATTGACTCGATGGCACTAGGTTTGTTTTTATCTGGCCTGCCTGATTCTTTAGACCTGGCACTCTGATTGTACTATGAATTCTTCAGACAAGAACACCCTTGCTCAATTGCTAGGACTACAGATACAACAGAAATAAACTTACAACTGACTTAACTTTGCACTCACCTCACTGGTAGCTCCCTCTGGATTAGTCTAACATCTGAGGTTTCTTAGGGTCAGGCTGCAGGACAAAATTTCTCACCAGAAGGTGCAGAGATGTCTGAAGAGTTCACAGTAGGGCAGGTCCTAAATCTAATCACTTCCGAGTTCTAAAACAAACAGAATAGATACGGAGACACTCACGTGAAGAAGATAGATGCCAAGGAACACCAAAAAATGCCGAAGATCGCTGGCAAATACTAGAAACTAGGGTAAAGGCTCAAAGAAAAAAAAATCAGCATGGACAAGACCTGATTTGAACCTTAAATACATACATGTTCTTTAAAACCACTCATTTATATTTATGTTACAGCAGCACCAAGTAAGTGTTCTCCCTGACATGCACTTCACAAGGCTCGCAGCTGAACAAGTCCCACCAGTCTAGCACTCTCAGAAGTATTCACTGTGGCATACATTTTTATTTGCTTTTCCTTTCTCTAGTAGCTTCATAAGTTCTTTCTGCATCTGCCCCAGGCACGGATATGTTTACCTGTGATTTATTTGTGATAATCGTCGGAGAGTCATTTGTAATCAAACATTAAACAAAGACATTCTCTCACTGGGAGGGAGTGATAACGCACCATTTAGTAATTTTTGTGCAGTTGGTAATTTGGAGAATGAATGATAATTTCTGAGCCTTGAAAAGCTGAGTTGACAATGCCTTGTGTTATTCACCTAGTGAATAAAGACACCTTCCTCTACATGTCTTGTGATAAATTTCTTTTATTAGGGCCACTTATGTGGGACTTTATCTTAATGGTCTCTCATATGAAGCAGTTGTGCTCAGGCTGTTGGGTTGTTTTTCATCACGCCGTGAACACAGAGCTTGAGAAAATAAATAGCAATAGTAGTTGCACGGAAGCTCCCAGGCAGCTCAGCTGCCGCAGACATCAGACCCTCGAGGTAATAGGTTTGCTTAATTACTGAGTCAATGACAGAAACTCACAGACCTGAATCCCTACACTTCCATAAGAAGTCTGATCAGGGTCCCCAACACCGTCATTTCACTGCTACTTGCCCTTCTCTCATCCTTGTCTCTTTCCTAGGTGACTGCCCACTTGTCCTATTTCCCTTCTAGCTTCCCTTTTTTGCCCCTACAAGTAGCCATTTACCTTGAAGCCAGTTCTGATTCATGGGGACCTGATGTGTGTCAGAATAGAACTGTGCTTCAATGACTGATTTTTCAGTAGGACATCAGGCCTTTCTGTCAAGATTTTTCCGTGTGAAATTGAACCCCCAACCTCTTGGTTAGCAACCAAGTATGCTAACTACTGCACCACTCAGGGTCTCCTCTTCACTCCTAGTAGAGATGAAGTCAATTTCAACTCATAGCAGTCCTACAAGGTAGAATAGAACTGCCCCAGAGGGTTTCCAAGGCTGTAAATCTCTATGGAAGCAGATGACTACATCTTGCTCCAGTGGATTGGGCTGGTGGGTTTGAACTACTAATCTTTCTGTTTGTAGCCAAGTGTTTAACAAGTATGCTACCAGGACTCCTTCTCCTGCTGTTAAACTCCTCACTGTACTTTTTTTTACATTAACTCAGGTGCTATTCCTCTCAGGGTAGAAGGAAGTGGCGGAATCTTCAAGAACCGGAGAGTTATATTAGCTCTTTGCAGTCTTTCAACTGAGAAAAATCCCGGCAGGTGACTGAAGAATCTGTGGAGGAAAAGTGGCCCTCTTCGCCACAGTCCCACACTGATACACACTTATGACATCCACAGCAATATCCCTTTGGTGATTTTCTTCAGTTACAGTCATGTATTTCACCACACTTGGATACTCAAGTTGGTGGGACTCAGGAGTTCTAAAAAAAACAGAATAGATACAGAGAAACTAGAAGGGAGAAGACAGATGCCAAGAAAAGCCAAGGATTACTGGAAGATACTACAAACTACAAGAGAGGCTCAAAGAAGAAATCGGCATGGCCAAATCCTGATTTGGACTTTAAATAAAAATATGTTCTTTTATTGTTATTATTATTGTGATTAAGTGAAAGTGTACTATCCAAATCACATTTGGATGCCCACCTATTTCTACCTCCTTCTGCTATCCTTGCCCAGTGACAGCACACTCCTCTTTTTTATTCTATACTTCTAGTATCCATCTAAAAATCTCCTGTCCCCTTCTCTCCACCTTCTTCTCTCCCATCTAGAAAGAAATCAATTGCACAAACTCCTATAAATGTGTACAAAAATACAGTACACACACTATAAGATCACACTGTGTCCCTGAGTCCAGTCCATTCATGTCCAAAGAGTTGACCTCAGTAGTGTTTTCTGGTGAGCGGTAGCAGCAGGACTAGGGGCCATGATCCCAAAGGATCCTCCAGGCCGTGGGACCATCACTTGTGGTCTTTTAGTAGAGTTTTTGAGCTGCACTCCTATTTTTCAAGTGTTGCCACAGGAACTCTACATTGTGTGTACCACCATGGCTGACTTTGGTGGTGGCTCGGCACCATCTGGTTCTTCTGGTCACATGTTGATACAGTCACCCAGTCACCCTGGGCTCTTTTTACATTGTGTCTTTGTTGTTCTCAGTCATCATCTATCTGTTCTGGATGAGTTGGGAACATTTGGTGTGCCTCAGATGACAGCTTGCTGGCTTTTAAGACCCTAGACACCACTCACTGATATGGGGTGCAGAAGACTCTGTTAGGCATAGGCTATTTATGCCAATTGACTACCATGACCCCCAAAAGCATGGTCTCCCACCTTTGCTACTCTATCCTTGTAATATCGGGGTGAGATAAGAAAAGCATTCAACTTATGGTGAAGTCCAGTTAAGTTGATCTACTTTCTACTGTGTGTTGTCACTGTTTTCACCTAAACAAATTTCTATCAACAATCTAATCTATAGCCAACACTCGCCCTTCCTCCCCACCCTTGTAGCTGTCAAAGAGTCTTTTGTTCTGTATGTAAATCTATTTTTAAGTGCTTATACCAACAGTCTTATACAATATTTGTCCTTTCACTGCTGACTCATGTCACTCAGTGTAATATCTTCCAACTGAAACTAGGTTTGAGATGCTTCCTAAAATCATCATTGTTCTTTATCATTGTATTGTGTTCCATTAATTATATGCACCACAGTTTGCTTATCCAATCATCTGTTGATAGGCATCTGGGTTGATTTCATCTTTTTGTTATTGTGCAGTGTGCTGCAATAAACATTTGTGTGCTTGTATCTGTTCATGTAACAGCTTTTGTTTTGGGAGAATATATTCTGAGCAGTGGGATTAGAGAATTAAATGGTACATGTAGCTCCATCTTTTTAAGGAAGTGCCAAATTGCTTTCCATTGAGGTTGTACCATTGTGCTACCCCACCAGCAGTGCAGAGGGAAAGAGAGATCTCATATAAATGATGACACTAACCCAATTAAAAAGTGAGCAAAGAATATGAACATGCACTTCACCAAAGAATACATTCAGGCAGCTAACAGACATATGAGGAAATGCTTACTATTGTTAGTCATCATAGAAATGCAAATCAAAATTGCAACAAGATATTATCTTACCCCAATAAGGCTGGCATTAATTAAAAAAAATAAAAGAACATAAAATAATAAATGTTGGAGAGGCTGTAGAGAGACTGGAACACTTATACATTGACGGTGGGAATGTAAAATGGTAAAAATCACTTTGGAAATCCATTTGGCATTTTCTTGAAAAGCTAGAAATAGAAATGTCATACAATCTGGGAACTGCACTCCTTGGAATATATCCTAGAGAAATGATAACTGTCACAAAAAATACATATACTCACACACATGTTCACTGCAACACTCTCCACAATAGCAGGAAGATGGAATCAACCTAGTTGCCCTTCAACAGATGAGTGAATAAACAAGTAATGTATAGTCACACAATGGAGTACTATGCAATGATAAAGAACAATGATAAATCTGTGGAATGTCTCATAACATGGAGGGATTAGGAAGGCGTGATGCTGAGAGAAATTAGTCACTGCAAAAGGACAAATGTTGTATGAGAGTTCTATTATAAGAACTTGAGAGAAGGTTCTAAACAAAGAAGAAAACATTCTTTGATGGTTTTAGAGTGGGGAAGGGTTGGTTCCAGGGTGCTATACTAACTGTATAACAAAGATCATTTTAGATAAAGGGAAGGACAACACATGATATAGGCAAAGTCAGCACAACTAGAACAAACCAAGCTAAGAAGTTCACTGAACATAGCCAAACACCTGGAGGGACAGAGTAGCAGGGCCACAGGTCTGGGGACCATAATTTCAGGGTACAACTGGGTGAAACGGCATAACAAAGTTTATTAAGAAAATTTTCTACATCCCACTTTGGTAAGTGCTATCTGAGGTCTTAAAGGCTAGTCAGCAGCCATCTAAGAAACATCAATTTGTCCAACCACCGTGGAGAGAAAGAAGAGCATCAAAAACATAAGGAAAATGTAAACCCAAGAGACAGGGAAAAACAAAACAAACAAAAAACTCAAAATCCATTGCCATGGAGTCATGTCTGACTCACAGCAACTCTATAGGTCAGAGTAGAACTGCCCCCATAGAGTTTCCAAGGAGCACCTGGCAGATTTGAACTGCCAGCCATTTGGTCTGCAGACGTAGAACTGAAGCCATTACGCTGCCAAGAAACAGAAAGGGCCACATAATCCAGAGGCTACATCAGTATGAGACCGGAAGAGCTAGATGGTGCTTGGCTACTGCCCTGACAGAGAACACAACAAAGATGGAGCGGAAGAAATGTGGAACACATAACTCAAACTGTAGTTTAAAAAAAAAAAAAAAAAGCCAGACTTAATGGCCTGACAGAATCCAGAGTTCCCAGAAGACATGATCCCAAGACTTTCCGTTAGCCCGGAAATGAACCTTTCATCATAGCCATGTCTTGAGACAAAGATTGGGCTTAACTTTAAGACACAGAATGATACTGATAAATAGCCTGCTTCTTGGCTCAAGTAGGTACACGAGACAAATTGGACAGCTACTTCCTGGAAGCAAGATGAGAAGGCAGAAGTGGACAAGAGCTGATTGAATTGGCCTGGGAAATTCAGGGTAGAGAGGAGGAATGTGTTATCACAGTGTAGGGAGAGCAATTAGGGTCAGATAACAATGTGTGTATAAGTTTTTATATGACAAACTGACTTGAACTGTAAACTTACACTTAAAGCACAATAAAAAACAATAATAAAACCAAACAAACAAAAAGAAAGTGGAAGGAATACACAGTCACAGTACCAAAAACAATCAGTCTATGTTGAACCATTTTAGGAGGTAATATATGATCAAAATTCAGTGGTACTGAATGAAGAAGTCTAAGTAGCAGTGAGGATACTGGTGAAAAACAAGACCTTGAGAACTGATGGAATACACATTGCAGTATTTCACCAAGGGGGGCAGCACTGGTGGTGCTCATTCATCTATGTCAAGAAATTTCAGGGGGCGGAGTCAAGATGGCGGACTAAGGACACGTCTCTTTCTATCCCTCTGGAAACCAAGACCTGAACTGACAATCAAACAGAGCCTTCTGAGCACCTAATCAGCCTCAGGACACGGCACAGAGCTGTTAATTGGGACTTTATACCAATCAGTGAAAAATCTCCTCTCTTTCGCTGACTCCCGCTCCTGGCTAGCCCCGGCTCTCACGGACGGAAGGTAAATGCACCATTTTGACTTTTTTTTTTCCTCGGTCTCAGCTGGCGGGTGGAGCTGGGCCTTGCCCGGCGGCTGGACTCAGACGCGCTGCTGGGGGATAGGCAGGCGTAATTCCCATGTTCTGAGAGCCAGGCTCGGTATTCTGTTAATCTAGACACTTTGAGCCTTTCGTTTTGTAGCTGCCTCAGTGAGGTTTGTGCGGAACTCCGCGGTCAGGGTGCGGGACGCCATGTTGGTACCGAGATTTTAGCGGGACGTCGTTCTTAGCCTGGGAGCCAGCACCTACAAACGGGACAGTGCTTCTCTATCAGAAAAGTAGTGATTTTGCATAGTGCTGCCAACATTGGGGGCCCTGTAACAGAAGCAGAGGAATCGCTGCCTCTCGGCACCGTTAGCCCCTCTGTCTGCTGCCTGTGTGGAGGACGCCATCCTGGGTACGGTGGCCGCAGCTGCACCTAATTCTTAGCTTGGGAGCCAGGGCCTGCCCACAAGAGACCGCTTTTCTATCACAAAACCAGTACTCGACGCAGTGTTGGATAAGGCTAGGCCCTGTCAGCAGAGGCCACCAGGGCCCTAGCAGTGCTGTATTCTGAACTAGTTGGTTATCATCTGGGGTTGGATACAGTGGTGTTTACTTTGTCAGATGGGAAGAGGGACTTCTACACCTGAAAACCTAACTGACTTGTGAACCGGTCAGATACCTTTTGCTTTACATTTGAAGATAGCCTAGAGAAACATTTGCAATCCATCCTCACAGTACCTCTTCCAGCCTCTATATACTCACATGGGACCCAAAAAGCAACAGACAATTGTGGCATACAAGCAATCACTCATGGCTTCAGAAGGCTCCCAAACAAAGCAACCAAGGAGTTTTCCAGATGAAGAAACTTTTATGAAAGCATCAGGAAGTGAATACAAATTGATTATATACAGGGCCCTTCTAGACCTCATACAAAATGCAGCAGAACAAAATGAAAAATTAAGCAAGTTGTTCGATCTGATGGAACACCAGTACTCTGAAATCCAACAGATCAAGAAGAAAATCAAAGACATAGAAGCTTCCATGCAAACCCAAGAAAACAGAATGGAACAAATGGAAGAAAGAATTTCTGACTTGGAAGACAGAGTTACTGATGCCAGTGTCTATGAGCAGAAATCAGAAAAAAGAAACAAGAAAAATGAAGAAACATTAAGAAGCATGTGGGACTCTATTAAGAGGAACAACCTTCGATTAATTGGAGTCCCTGAACAAGGTGAGACATCTGAGAACACAGAGAATATTGTTGCTGAGCTGCTGAAAGAAAACTTCCCAGAAATCATCAAGGAAGAGAATATAGACATCTCAGATGCATATCGTATACCACCCAATATAGATCTCAAAAGAAAGACTCCAAGGCATATTATAATCAAGCTTAAAAAAATGAAACATAAGCAGCAACTCTTAAAGGCAGCAAGACTCAAAGCAAAGCTAACATTCAGAGGGAAACCCTGTAGGCTCTCATCAGATTTCTCAGCAGAAACCATGCTGGCACGGAGACAGTGGCACGACACATTCAAAGTCTTGAAGGAGAAGAACTTCCAACCAAGAATTATATATCCTGCAAAACTGTCTTTCAAACATGAAAATGAAATTAAGACATTTCCAGATAAACAGAAACTCAGAGACTTTGTAAAAACCAAACCCAAACTACAAGAAATACTGAAAGAAGTTCTTGGCTTTGGCTTAGAAGAAAGAAACCACTAACTTTATATTTTAGAACGACACACTACTCAATACTCATTTAGGGAAGGCTCCAAAGTAAATCACAGCTTTGATTTGGAAAGAAGCAATCCAGTGACCACCATGAAAACTATGGTGTCATCATAATAAAAGAGGGATGTACTACAGTTGTTATAGCCCTCCAGATGGAGAGGAAGATGACAAGACTGGTAGTAATTAAAATTGGGTTTATAAATAGTTTATTAAGGGGTTTCATAGGGGCAGCTGTAAAGCACAACAAAGACGTATCATACCATTTCAAGAAATCTAACACACGAGTCTCAACAACTATAAAACCAGCTCTGAAAAAGGTGAAAAATCAACTCACAAAAAAGAGTGTCTCAGAACAGACTAATAAGAACAACAGAGAAAACATCAACATAAAAATAAACATATCACCATGGCAGCAGTGAACACATACCTATCAATAATTACATTGAAAGTGAATGGACTGAATGCTCCAGTAAAGAGACACCGAGTGTCATCTTGGATCAAAAGACACGACCCATCCATATGTTGTCTACAAGAAACTCACTTGAGACCTAAAGACAGGAACAAACTGAAAATTAAAGGTTGGAAGAATATATATCAAGCTAACAATGAACAAAGAAGAGCAGGGGTGGCAATTCTAATCTCATACAAAATCAACTTTAATGTCAAATCCACCATCGTGGACAATGATGTACACTATTTACTGCTGAAAGGTTCAGTACACAAGCAAGACTTAACTATATTAAACATTTATGCACCTAATGTCAGAGCACCTAAATATGTCGAAGAAACACTGACTACGCTCAAAAGAGAGTTAGATGACTCCACAATAATAGTGGGAGACTTCAACACTCCACTCTCAATACTAGACAGATCATCTAGAAAAAAGCTCAGTAAAGATACGGAAGACCTCATTGACACAATTAACCAACTGAACCTCATTGATATATACAGAACTTTCCACCCTTCAGCAGACAACTACACCTTCTTCTCCAGTGCACATGGAACATTCTCCAGAATTGACCATGTGATAGGCCATAATGCAATGCTCAACAAAATCCATACCGTTGAATTACTGCAAAGCATCTTCTCCGATCATAAAGCCATCAAAGTTGAAATCAATAGCAGAAAAAACATAGATAGAAAGTGGAACTCTTGGAAACTGAACAACATCTTGCTCAAAAAAACATGGGTTATAGAGGAAATTAGGGATGAATTAAAGAAATTCATAGATTCCAATGAGAACGAAAACACTTCCTACCAGAACCTATGGGATACAGCCAAAGCAGTGCTCAGAGGTGTGTTTATCTCCATAAATGCACACATCTGGAAGGAAGAAAGAATCCAAATCAAGGAACTAACTCTACAGCTTGAACAAGTAGAAAGAGAACAACAGAGGAACCCCTCGGGCACCGGAAGAAAGGAGATCATAAAGATTAGAGCAGAGCTAAATGAATTAGAGAATAGAAAAACAATTGAAAAAATCGAAAAGACCAAAAGTTGGTTTTTTGAAAAGATCAACAAATTGATAAACCACTGGCTAAACTTACTAAAGAAAAGCAGGAAAGGAAACAAATAACCCAAATTAGAAATGAGAAGGGAGTTGTCACCTCAGATACAACAGAAATCAAAAATATCATAACACAATATTATGAAAGACTGTACTCTAACAAATTTGAAAACCTAGGAGAAATGGGAAAATTCCTTGACTCATACCACCTACCTAAGTTATCACAACGTGAAGCAGAACAACTTCATAAACCCATCACAAAGGAAGAGATTGAAAAGGTCATCGAAACACTGTCAACCAAAAAAAGTCTGGGCCCAGATGGCTTCACTGCAGAATTCTACCAAGCATTTAGAGGAGAGTTATCCCCAATACTACTGAAACTATTTCACAGTATAAAAAGGGATGGAGTACTCCCAAACTCATTCTATGAAGCCAGCATAACCCTGATACCTAAGCCAGGGAAAGATCCAACAAAGACAGAGAACTACAGACAGATATCACTCACGAACCTAGATGCAAAAATCTTCAACAAAATTCTTGCCAACAGAATACAACAACATATCAAGAAAATAATCCATCATGACGAAATGGGATTCATACCAGGGATGCAAGGCTGGTTCAACATCAGGAAAATAATTAATGTGATTAACCACATAAATAACACAAAACACAAAGATCACCTGATTTTGTCCATTGATGCCGAGAAGGCATTTGATAAAGTCCAACACCCATTCATGCTAAAAACTCTTAGCAAAATGGGCATAGACGGCAAATTCCTCAACACAATAAGGGCCATTTATACAAAGCCAATTGCCCCCATCATCCTGAATGGAGAGAGACTGAAAGATTTTCCCTTGAGATCAGGAACTAGACAAGGATGCCCACGGTCACCTCTCCTATTCAACATTGTGCTAGAAGTTCTAGCCAGAGCAATTAGACAAGACCAAGAAATAAAGAACATCTGCATCGGCAAAGATGAAGTTAAAATCTCCCTGTTCGCAGATGATATGATTGTATATGCAGAGAACCCCAAGCAATCTATAAGTAAGCTACTCAAACTGATAGAAGAGTTCATCAAAGTTTCAGGATACAAGATAAACATAAGTAAATCAGTAGGTTTCCTTTATACCATCAACGAGACTGTTAAGGAGGAAATTATTAAATCAATACCATTTACGATAGTCCCTAAGAAGATAAAGTACCTAGGAATTAATCTAACCAGAGAAACAACAGACCTTTACAAAGAGAACTACAAGCCCTTACTACAAGAAACTAAGAGAGACTTAGATAAATGGAAAAACCTACCCTGCTCATGGATAGGAAGACTTAACATTGTGAAAATGTCTATTGTACCCAAAGCAATTTATTTGTATAATGCAATCCCATTCAAGTTCCAGCATCATTTTTTAATGAGATGGAGAAACCAATCACCAATTTTGTTTGGAAAGGGAAGAAGCCCCGGATAAGTAAGGTACTACTAAAGAAGAAGAACATATTGGAAGGCTTCTCCTTACCCGACCTTGGAACATACTACGCTGCCACAGTGGTCAAAACAGCCTGGTACTGGTACAAGAACAGACAGATCAATCAATGGAACAGAATTGAGACCCCAGAGATGACACCATTTGCCTATGAACAGTTGATATTCGACAAAGGCCCTAAGACATTAAACTGGGTAAAAACAGTATCTTCAACAAATGGTGCTGGCAAAATTGCTTATCCATCTGCAATAAACTGAATCAAGATCCGTATCTTACACCTTATACAAACACCAACTCCAACTGGGTAAAAGACTTAAATATCAAACCTAAAACGCTAAAGCTCATCCAAGAAAAGGTAGGAACAACAATGGAAGTTTTAATGCACAATGAGGACAGACTCCAAAATCTGTCAAAGAAACCTCAATCAACAGAAGAGAAAGTAGATAAATGGGAACTATTAAGAATCAAACACTTTTGCTCATCCAAAGACTTTATTAATAGAATTAAAAGAACACCCACAGAGTGGGAAAAAATACTTGGCAACTCTATGTCAGATCGACGCCTGATCTCCATAATCTATAAGATACTACAAAATATCAATAAGAAGAAGATAAACCATCCAATTAAGCGATGGGCAAAGGAGATGGACAGATACTTCACTAAAGAGGAGATCCAGGCAGCCAACAACCACATGCGAACATGTTCACGATCTTTAGCTATTAAAGAAATTCAAATCAAGACAACAATGAGATACCATCTCACCCCAACAAGATTGGCCATGATCCAGAAAACACAAAACAACAAATGCTGGAGAGGCTGTGGAGAAAGTGGAACCCTCCTACACTGTTGGTGGGGTTGCAAGATGGTCCAGCCTCTTTGGAAGGCAATCTGGCGCTTCCTTAAAAAAATGGATATTGATATACCATTTGACCCAGTAATTCCACTACTTGGAATATATCCTACAGATTCAAGGCCTTTCACACCAACGGACACATGCACCATAATGTTTATCGCGGCACAGTCCACAATAGCAAAAAGGTGGAATCAACCCAGATGCCCAACAATAGAAGAATGCATAGGTAAACTGTGGTACATATACTCAATGGAGCACTACGCAATGGTAAAGAATAACGATGATTCCAAGAAACATCTCCTAACCTGGTTTCAACTGGAAGACATTATGTTCAGTGAGAGTAGTCAGTGACAAAAGGACAAATACTGTATGAGACCTCTACGATAAGATCTCAAAAACAGACTTGTGTATAGAAGAAAAGACTCTTTGACAGCTGCAAGGGAGGGGAGGGAGGGAGGAAGGGCAAGGGGGGGAGGGTTTAATTTAGATAGTTACTAGAAATCTAGTTGGGAGAAAGCGGTGACAGCACACATTAGGAACAAGAACAACATTAAGTGGACTTCAGCATAACTTGAGTACTCCTTCCACCTTAACTCAATACTGCAAGGATAGAGTAGCTTGGGCAGGGGGCGGGGGACCATGCTTTTAGGCGAATTCCAGGCCAATTGGCACAACTAGGGTTTTGCTAAGAGAGCTCTCTGCACCCCACATTGGTGAGTGGCGTCTGGGGTCTTAAAAGCTGCCAAGCTGCCATCCGAGGACACAGCAAATGGTCCCAACTCAGCAGGAATGGATGCTCACCGAGGGCCAAAATGGCATGCAGTAAAGACAACCGAGAAGACAGAGAGACCCACAAGAGTGGGTGCCTGCATCGACCTGGGACCGGAAGAACCGGATGGTGCCCAGCCACCACCAGTGATAGCCATGACGGAGCTCACAGAGAGGAGCCTCACTGGCAACACAAGAATAAAAAGAGGTGCATCATGAGATCTCCACTAAAAGACCTCAATTGATGGTCCAGCGGTTTTGGGGTTCCTCTGAGAGCATGGCCCCAGGCCCTGATGCTGCCCGTTCCCATAAATTATAACAAAGGTCCACTCTTTGGACAGGAATGGAATAGACTTGGCAATGCAGAGTAACCATATGTTGGAAGCACTTTATGGTTCTATACATCTATAGTATATCATCTTGCTGACCTCTGGCTGGAGGAAGGGGAGTGGACGGAGAGGAGGGGAAAAGAGACTGTTGGGAGGATGAGACATGTATGGAGCAGAGAGGAATAGTGTGCAGTCACCGGACAGGGAGAGCAGTGGAAGCTGCATATAGGGGGGCATGTAAATTTTCATGTGAATGTACATTTTCACTCAGTTATGTTAAATAAAAAAAAAAAAAAAGAAATTTCAAAGACAGCTACCTGGCTAACCAACTGGAGGAGATCCGTATTTGTGCCCATTTCAAGTAAAGAGGATCCAACAGAGAAGAGAAATTACGGAACAATATCATTAAAATCAGACACTAGTAATGGATGCAGCAGTACATAGACAAGGAACTATTAGAGATTCAAACAGGATTCAGAACAGGATGTGAAACAAGGGATATCAGTGCTGTTGTCAGACAGAGCTTGGCTGATGGCAAAGCATACTAGAAAGATACCTGTTTTATTGTTTTGTCAACTATGCCAAGGCATTTGTCTATGTGGATCATAACAAATTACTGCAAAGAATGGGAATACCAGAACATTTAATTGTATTCATGTGGAATTGCTAGAACAAGGGGATACCGCGTGGTTTAAAGTCAAGAAAGGTGTGTGCCAGGTTGTGTCCTTTTACCATACTTATACAGCCTTTATGCTGAACAAGCAATATGAGAAAGAATGTGGTACAAGAATTTGTGGGAAACTCATTGACAGTCTACAATATTCCTATGGTATCAGAGGAGGAACGCAATATGCAGAATGACACAACCACTCTGGGTGAAATTCAAGAGGACTTGAAGCACTTGCTGATGGATATTAAAGACTAGAGCCTTCATTTGGGATTGCACCTCAACATAAAGGAAACAAAAACCCTTACAACAATAAGCAACATCATGATAAATGGAGAAAGCATTGAAGTTAACAGGAACTTCATTTAACTTGGGTCCACCATCAATGCCCATGGAAGCAGCAGTCAAGAAACCAAATGGGATATTGCAATGGGCAAATCTGAGATAGGAGATCTCTTTTAAAGTGTTACCAAAAAAAAAAAAAGTCACTTCAAGGACTAAGGTGCATCAGACCCAATTCATAATATTTTTCAGTTGCCTTATAGGCTTGTGAAAGCTAGACTATGAATAAGGAAGAAAGAAGAAGGCCTTTCAATTATGGTGTTAGTGAACAATATTCAATATACTTTGGACTGCCAGAATAATGACCAAATCTGTCTTTGAAGAAATAAAAATAAAGTGCTGGTCTTAGACTAGGTTCTCTAGAGAAGCAAAACCAGTGAAGGATAGAAGTATACACGGAGTCCACTAGCATTAAGTTGATTCTGACTCATAGTGACCATATAGAGTGAAACTGTCTCATAGTGTTTCCAAGAAGCATTTGGTAGATTTGAACTGTTGAATTTGGCTGTCAATCTGAGTTGTTAATTGCTCAGCCATCAAGGCTCCAATATACATAAGCCAATATACATAGGGAAAGATTTATATTAAAAAAATGATTCACATGGTTGTAGAGACTGGAACATCCCAAGTCCACGGATCAGGACTGTGGTTTCTTCCAATTCATGTAGCAGCTGAGGCTGTCAAATCCAAGATCAGCAAATTCGACAACAATGCTCTGATCAGAGGCTGCTCAAAGACTGATGAATCCCAAAATCTGCAGGCCAGATGGCAGGTAAACTGTTAGTTCAAGTCCTGAGAACAGGAGAGCAGACAAACAGCAGCCAGCTGGAGGATTCAATGTAAGCAAAAGCCTGCCAACCTTTCCACAACCAATGTGGGTTACAGGCCACAGTCCTAGGAAGTTCCCTTTCAACTAATAAGCTGCTAACAGCAGATGGCGCCATGGAGGTGATCAATTACATCATATCTCATCATGGTGGTGATCACATCATCATAAAATCACCAAATGACATCATGATAGCCACACTACTGAGAATCATGGCCCAGTGAAGCTGACACACAAGCTTAACCATCACAGGCCACCCTTTGTCAACTTTTACACATCTCCTTAAACCATGCATAATCTGTGAATAAAGACAATTATAAAATCATACCTGCACCTAATACAACAAACACACATACAATGGAATGGGAACTATCCCTGTTTGTTATTGCTGCTGTTTCAAGTCATCAAGTGATTTTGGACTCCCAGTGGCCCTATATACAATAGACCCAAACACTGCCTGCTCCTGTGCCATCCTCACAATCAAGAAACAAGAACCCATTGTTGCATCCACAATGTTAATGCATCTCGTTGAGGGTCTTCCTGTTTTTCACTGACTCACTGCTTTACAAGGCATGATTTCTCCAGAGACTGGTCCCTCCTGATAACATGTACAAGAAGTCGCCCCATACTTGCCTCCAAGGAACATTACAGATATACTTCTTCCAAAACAGACTTGTTTGTTCTTCTGGCAGTGGATGGTATATTCAATATTCTTCACCATCACCATATTTCAAAGGTGTCAGTTCTTCTTCAGTCTTCCTTATTGATTATTAAGATTTTGCATGTGTATGAAGAGACTGAAAATACCATGGCTTGAGTCAGGCATGCTCTAGTCTTCAAAGTGGCATCTTTGCTTTTTAACACTTTAAAGAGGTATTTTGCAGCAGGTTTGCCCAACGCAATATGTCGTTTGGTTTCTTGACTGCTTATTACATGGACAGTAATTGTGGATCTGAGTAAAATGAAGTCCTTGATAACTTCAATACTTTTTCCATTTATGATAATGTTGTTTATTTGTCCAGTTGTTAGAATTTTTGTTTTCTTCATGTTGATGTTCAATCCATACTGAGGGCTATAGGGTTTAGTCTTCATCAGTAAATATTTCAAGTCCTCTTCACTTTCAGAAAGGTTGTGTTAACTGCATCTTCTCCAGTCCTGATGCTGCGTTCTTCTTCATGGTGTCCAGCTTCTTCTATTATTTACTCAGCATACAGATTGAATAGGTGTGGTGAAAAGAAACCACACAGTTACGCTTGTTCTGTTCAAACTACTGCCTCTTAGTCTATCTACAGTCTCCACATTAGTACAGCTATGCATTCTGAAATTCCCACTCTTCCCAGCATTACCTGTAATTTGCTACGGTTCTCACAGTCAAATGCCTTTGCATTATCATTATAAAACAGGTAAACACCCTTCTGATATTCTCTGCTTTCAGCTATGATCCATCTGACAACACCAATGATATTTCTCTTTCCAGTTCCGTACTGTTGAGTTGCCTTTTTTGTAACTGGCAAAATATGAGTTTCTTCCGGTTGATTTTACCAGTTAGTTGTTCTCCAAATTTCTTGGCATAAACAAGTGAGTACCTTTATACCAGTTGGCTGATACATCTCAGTTGGTAGTCTCTCACTTCCTGTAATCTTGTTTTTTGCCAATACATTCAGTGCAGCTTAGACTTCTTCTTTTAGTACCATTGGTTCTTGACCATATGCCAGGTCCTGAAATGACTGAACGTAGACTAGTACTTTTTGGCACATGATTCTGTGTATTCCTTTCATCTTCTTTTAATGTTTCCTGTGTCATTCAATATTTTTCCCATAGAGTCCTTCAAAATTGCAACTTGAGGCTTGAAATCCCCTTAAGTTCTTTCAGCTTGAGAAATGCTGAACATGTTTTTCCCTAGATCTTTGCCCATTTCTTTATAAGACTTTGCTTTGTCTTCTTGATCTGCCCTTTGAAATCTTCTGTCTAGTTCTTTTATTTCATCACTTTTTCCTTTTGCTTTAGCTACTTTAAGTTCAAGAGCAAATTTCAATCTCTTCCAACATCCATCTTGTTTTTTTTTTTGTTGTGTATCTTTTTAATAACTTCTTGCTTTCTTAATGTGTGATATCCTTACGGTTATTTCACAATTCTCTGGACATTAATGTGTGACATCTATTCACGAGACGGTCTTTAAATGCAGATAGGATACATTCAAGGTCATCTTTTTCCTTTCTTGGATTTGCTCTAATTTTCATCAGCTTTAACCTGAATCTGCGTGTGAATAATTGGTGGTCTGTTCAGCAGTAGGCCCTTGGCCTTGTTCTGAATGACAATACAGCTTCATTTTCTTTTCAGCCACAGATGCAGTCAATTTCATTCCTATGTATTCCATCTAAGGTGGCACAGTGATTAAAAGCTTTGACAGCTAACCAAAAGGTCAGCAGTCCAAATCTACCAGTTAGTCCTTGGAAACCCTATGGAGCAATTCTGTTCTGTTCTATAGGGTTGCTACCAGTTGGAATCAGTTCGTCAGCAGCAGGTTTGGGGTTTTTTGCTGTTTCACCTGGCAAAGTACCTATGTACAGTATTTATGTTGTTCAAAAAGGTATTTGTGATGAAAAAAATCATTGATCTTGCAAAATTCTATCATGTAATCTCCAGTGTGGTTTCTATCAGCAAGTAGTTTCTGTTCTCCAACTACTGAACTTGCTTCTTTGTTTCCAACTTTTGAAATCCATTCAGCAGTAAATACCAATACATCTTTGAGATTGTAGAAGTTGGTAAAAATCTTCAGTTTCTTCATCTTTGACCTAGTGGTTGGTGTGTAAATTTGAATAATAATTGTATTAACTAGGCTTCTTTGTAGCTGCATAGATGTTATCTTAGCAATGACAGTATTGTATTTCAGGATAGCTGTGTTTGCATTTTATAAGAAAACAAAAGTCTTTGGTACATACATGCAAAGAAGAAATGCCCAAAGCAATTACAGTCCTCTTTCCTATAGCTGGTCACGAAGTTATAATAAGCATTTAAAACTACCTTCTTCCAGCACCAGTTAGGTACTCCCTTTACCCTCAAAAAGTACCTCCACTGGTCATGGTTCTTTACTTGATGAGGTGACCCTAATCTTCATTTCTGAAGACTCTAGGCCATTAGTATTCGTGTCAGAATTGAGTTGCTATGTTTTCCACTGACTTTAACCACAGGGCATAGAAGTATTAAGAAATACCCTAAGGGATCTTTTGCATTCTAGATACACTCATCTTTACCCCTATTATGTAATATCAACCCAGTTTCCTCTTGGGATTTAGAATCAATCACACCAGTCAATATGCTAATTTCTCTCTTCTTTGCCTGTTTATCCAGAGACAAGGTAGCAAGATGGTGTTCTTAACTTCCAGTTCAATAAAATCAGTGATGTTTCCAAGTGGCAGCATTTCTTTTTGAAACCAAGACCTCTAGAGTGTACTGTCATGGAGACAGGAAGCAAAAATTTTGTGAGTAGGTCACTAGGGGTACTATCAAGTGGTGTCACTCCCATTTCCACTTCTTGATTTTTGGACCCATGAAGCCTGGCTGTGGAAAATACGGTACCATATATTGGTCACTGGTGTAGAGGACATACAGCCTCCTGGAGAACACTGCCCTAAGGAAACTCCCTTTCAGCTAATTAAATATCATAGCAGACCCCATCATAGACTGGACTGCATTAGACCAAATTTAATCATGGCAGTGATCACATCGTGATACTACAAACTACGTTATAACTATGGATAACATTGCAAAGAATGGGAATTACAGAACACTTAATTGTGCTCATGAGAAATCTGTACATAGATAAAGAGGCAGTGGTGTAGACAGAACATGGGGACACTGCATGGTTTAAAGTCAGGAGAGGTATGCATCAGAGTTGTATCTTTTCTTCATGTTTCTTCAATCTGTGTGCTGAGCAAATAATCCAAGAAGCTGGACTATATGAAGAATAAGGCATCAGGGTTGGAGGAAGACAACCTGAGTTATACCATCTTGCTTGATAGAAGTGAAGAGGATTTGAAACACTGACAAAGATCAAAGACCACAGCCTTCATCATGGCTTGCACCTCAGCATCAAGGAGACAAAAATCCTCACAACTGGACCGGTAAGCAACATCATGGTAAATGGAGAAAAAATTGAGGTTGGCAAGGATATCATTTTACTTGGTTCCACAATCACTGCCCATGGAAGCAGCAGTCAAGAAATCAAAAGATGCATTGCTTTGGGAAAATCTGCTGCAAAAGACATCTTTAAAGTATTGAAAAGTAAAGGTGTCACCTTGAAGACTGAGGTGTGCCTGACCCAACCCATGATGTTTTCAGTTGTATCTTATGCATGCAAAGCTGGACAATGAATAAAAAACACAGAAGTAGAATTGATTCCTTTGAATTGTGGAGCTGGAGAAGAATACTGAGTGTATCATGGACTGCCAAAGGAACAAGCAGATGTGTTTTGGAAGAAGTACAACTAGAGTACTCCTGGGCAGCAAAGATAGCAAGACTGCATCTCACACACTTTGGACTTATTGTCAGGAGGGATCAGTCCCTGGAGAAGGACATCATGCTTGGCAGAGTGGAGGGTCAGCAAAAAAGAGGAAGACCCTCAATAAGATGATTGACACAATGGTTGCAACCACCAGCTTGAGTATAAAAATGATTGTGGGCATGACACAGGACCAGGCAGTGTTCTGTTGTATTATACATGGGGTCTCTATGAATTGGAACCAACTTGACAGCACCTAACAACAACAAGAACAATACATCATAACCGCCATGTCACTGAGAAGCATAGCCTAGCCAAGTAGGACACATGACCTTTACGATCACCCCGCTACTTGGAAGTAAGATGGTGAGACTTTGTTTCAAGTGCTTTCAGCATATAATTAGGAGGGATCAGTCCATGGAAAAGGAAACGATGCTACGCTTGGAGGAGTAAAGGGTCAACAAAAAGAAAAAGATCCTTGAGGAGGCAGATTGACACAGCAGCTGCAACAATGAGCTTAAACATAATAATGATTATAAAAATGGTACGGAACCAAGTAGTGTTGTACATACGATCAGTGTGAATCAGAACTGATTTGACTACACCTAACAAAGATAATCATTGCTACCTGTCCATTTACCAAGAACAGGAAATTCTTTTTGAAGTTTTACTTAGAGTCAATACTTTAACTTTGCTAACGAGTGCAGTATTTCACCTTTTCTGTTTTCTTCTCAAATCTTCTTCTTACATACTCTTGTAGTCAAATTTGTGTGTCACCTTGACTGGACACAGATTCTCAGTGTTTTGGCAGTTGTATAATGGTGCAATCGCTTCCCTTTTGAGATTTAATGTGTGATCACCCCCATGATAGCATCTGCTATGAGTAACCAATCAGTTGAAAGAGAGTTTGTTGGGCCTGTGGCCTGCATCAAACATATGTAGATATTCTGGCAATATTTGGGGGCTTTTTGCTTGTGCTAGATTTTTCAGCTGATCTCTACTTCTTAGGACTTGAGCTAGCAGATTACTTGTGGTCTTGCCTGCAGATCTTGGGATTCATTGATTTTTGCAGCCTGTGAACAAGAGTTTTCATCTCTGACTTGCCAGTCCTGGTTACACCAGCCCCTGCAACTATGCAAAACAGGAGAACTCTCTACTTTGACCCACAGACATGAGATGTCTACAACCTCTACAACATATAAGTCCTTTACTTGCTATAAATCTCTCTGTATATGTATGTATATATATGCTTTACTGATTTGGTTTCTGTACAGCAACCAGCCTAAACTGCCTGCCACCCTTTTCTTTTCCCCTCTGTCTCTCTTCAGTTTACCAATATGATAATGAGTAGTAGTGGTTTACCCCCTTTTTGAGATAGAGAACACTTACCTTTCAGTATTAGATACACTTACAGAAAGAGAATTCACAACAGGGACAATTATTCTGTGAATTTGTTACAGGTCCCAAACAGGGCCACAGAAATGGAAGAGCTTAAACATAGTCCCAGTAATAATGAATGAAGGGAAATTGACAGAAACCAGCTCTTACTAAGACAACACGCCTCCAGAATCAATAAAAGGGCAACAGGGATTTAACAACTGAGCTGATAAAGAACACATCACCAACAAATTCAGTTTTAGAAAGAATTTCTAGGAAATGTAGCATTTGAAAGATACTCAATGAATCTGTCTTTCTTCTAAATTAATAATGCATTTTATTTGATACACAGTTTTCTCTCCATTACATTTTCTCTGGCAGACCTGCTAGCCAGATCCCAGGCCATGGTGTATTCTTTATGTAGTATTTGACAATTTATTGATTATATAATATTTTAGATATGCACAATAAATATGCATCTCATTTATTTTTAAGAAACTCAAGATCAGTGAAGAGTGCACTAAATGAAGGAGATGTGAGAGACTTCCAGGTGCACCTGCAAATTCTTTGTCTATAGGTTTTCTTCTGGGAACAATTGGCCTCTCTTTTACAAATCTGGAGAAAGCTAAATCTTCTCAGAAAAGGATTTTCCTCTTTCCCTGCCATCTTCCTCTGCTCAGTGGAACAGAAGGGAGAATCACAAAACTAATACATTTTCTTGAAGATGAAAGCTTTTGGAGATAGATGTACTTTCATAATATTTGAGTTATAAAAACAAAATGCTGTTCTTTTTATACCATAGAAGTTCTTTTTGGCCTTGGCTTACTTAGGGGAAAAGAAATCCTCTCGTAGAGACTTAACATGATGTGGTGGTTCCAATTTGATCCCTGATAACTAAACTTCAGAATTTGAATCCGAAGCCTGGAAATGAGACAAAAGGATAGCTGTATCTCTTTCTGATGTCATACTGGAGTATCATCTAACATGCCCACCAGATGACTATGTAATTCTTGAGGAGAATAACCGTGGTTGAGTTACTATTTACTCCTTATTAAGACTCAGACTCT
Source organism: Heterohyrax brucei (assembly GCA_028571685.1). NCBI lineage: Eukaryota > Metazoa > Chordata > Mammalia > Hyracoidea > Procaviidae > Heterohyrax > Heterohyrax brucei. The sequence continues at coordinate 36,544,938 of CM053149.1, forward strand.
ATGTAGTTATGTATTGACATATACTTTTGTCAGTAGAGATGTAAATAATTTCTGTCTACTAGAGAAGATAACTCCAAAGGTTACAGTTGTATTTCCCTATAACACTTTAGCCCTCTTCAGCTGTAATCTACAAACTTAATTTAGATGACTTAGTTGGATCCAACTCGATGGCACTTGGCTTTGGCTGGCTTTTAACTAATTATATACATACCTGCTCTTCAAATGCTCTTTGAATCACCTTTATTATATTCGTGATTCCCTTGTTGATTAGTTAAATTTTGACATGTCTATTTTACATTTATATGAGACACTTGCCAACCAATATCACAAAACAGTATGAGTATTGTTCAGTGAACAATAAATTTGCTCTGTAAACCTTCACTTAAGGCACAACTGAAAAAAAAAGAAAAGCTAAACCAGTCAGAAGAAACAATAACAACAAAAAGATATAAAGGCATAAACACTGGCTTGGCTATTCTGGGTTAGAGAACAATTACTGGCTGCTGCAGAAGAGAACTTGAAATTGAAACAAACTTTCACGTAAAAAGAAAGGAAAAAAAACCATATGTTTCAGCTTCAATATCTATAAAATTGGAATAATATTAGCAACTACCTCAAGGGTAGCTGTAGAAGTTAGTTAACGTATGTAAAGCAGAAGAAACAAAATGCAATGCAGGTATTTCTTAAACAAATTTGAATAAAAGACTTTAAATGTCACTTTTTAGCACTCAGATTATTCTATAGGATATTTACAATTCTTCTTTTTGTGTATTTGTGTCATTACCAACCTGAAGTGGAGACCCAAGCCCATCCTAGAAAGGAGTTTTGGGAGTCCTGCATGGGGTAAATCCAGATTTTAATGGAGGAGGAATTGTGTAGTCCTAAAGTAGCAGTCTAAGTTTATTCATCCATCAGAAGTCCTGCTCAGAGCAAGAGTCTATTAGAGGCTTTCTGATAGACCAGGAGTACCATAAAAAATTAACCTTACCCCCAAAGAGATTTGGCTTTTGCCCTCATCTCCCAGTAGGTGATCTCTGAGTGTCTTTGTTTACCTGGAGGACTTCAGCCACACCAGACAGTCTAACAATGTGATATATAATGGGCTTTTGGGCCACGCAGTATCAGCTCTACATCTGAAGGGTGTTGGAGACTATTGGCCAGTCATGTGGGCATTCAACCATGTACATGATCAAGCCCAATAAGTCTGCATATCAAGGCTTTGGTGACATTTCCCTGGTTGCATTATATTCTGTTTGCATTGTCAAACACTGATTGTGACAAAGTAAAGCTGTCCATGACTCCACAGGGAGAGGAGGGACAACTCAGAGATCCATATTTAGAACATTCCTGGACTCTGCCCTATGCATTTCTTCTCTTGGTTGACTGTAATCTGTGTCCTTTAGTGGTAATAATCTGTGGCTTTTTGTATAACAACTTTCAGTTAGTTCTGCGAGTTCTTCTAGTGAATTATCAAACCTGTGGATGATATTGGGAACCCCCAAGCTAGCAGCTGGTGTCAGAAGTGATAAGCAGTCTGGCGAACTGCTGAAAACATTAAATTTTTAGAATGAAAATTATGTTATTCTGTAATTTTATAAATGAGGATGTTAAGATGAAGAGAGTTGTTTAAATTTACCCAAGATCAGGTAGACTCTGGGAGAGCTGAGGTGAGAACCTGGTTCAATAGCGTACTTCAGGCTCTGACCAAAAAATGTTAGTGACTAGAAAAGATGTTGGAGGGAGGGAGGGATGGAGAAAAGGAGGGGAGATGGGAAAGTCTAGATAAACTTCTTGAACTCTTTCCTACCTCATTATTTTTGCCAAAAGGTGCATTTGATGGATATGACTCCATCCTGGGTCCTACTATGACCACCAATATCATTTTATATGAAACTTTATTTTTTAAAAAAAAAAAAAAAGAGGCAGAGTCAAGATGGAGGACTAGACACATGTCTCCTTAATTCTCTCTGAAAACTAAAGCCTAGACTGATAATTAATGGAGCTTATTGGACACACAGTGAGCCCTACAACATGGCATAGGGCTGTCAATTTGGACTACATACCACTAAATGGGAAACTTCCTCTCTCTCACTGAGACTTGCTCTTGCTGCATGGCTGGCTTATGTGGACTGAAGGTACTGGAGGTTTTAACCTTTTCTTTTTGTTGGCCTGTAGGTGGGGGATGGACACAAGCCTACATATACACAAATGGAGGCCTCAGCAGGGGCTAAACCCAGGCTGGAAGACAGTGCCAGTCCAGGAGGCGCTTTTCCAGCAGATAGGCTGTGTTTAGTACAGTGTTGCCATATCAGTAGTACCCAGCAGGTGATGGCAGCAATGCAGTAGTCATGGTTGAAAGGTACCTCTGTTGTCAGTCAGAAGGAGAGGCCTGCCACAGCTGACAGCCTGACAGATTTTAGAAGCTGTCAGATAGCTTTTAGATTTTTAGCATAAGACTATCTGGAGAAATAATTGCTGTGCAGCCCAACGGCATGTCTTCCAGCCTTTACTAACCCACATCATAGGGTTGGTTGACAGCCCCACCGTGACTCCATAAGTAGGGCAGTGTTTTTGCCAGCCAGAGTCTGGTACCCCAGAGAGTACACTGAGACAAGTCACAAGAGTACAGAGAGGTGTCTGGTAACCAACTCTCTTCTCAGAACAGCACCTCAGCTAATGTTGAGGAAACACCAGAGATACTACACAGCCTCTGTTTGTCCTGAAAGCAACAAACCATCACAAAGCATTTAAAGAAACAATCTACCAGGACTCCAGGAAACTCCCAAAATAAAGAATCAAAAAGCTTCACAGAAGAAGAAGCCTTTCAGAAACTATCAGAGGTTTAATACAAAAGAATTATATATAGAGCCCTCCTAGAAATTAAACGAAATGCAGCACAGCAACATGAAAAATTAAGCAAGTTATTCAAATTGATGGAACATCAACATTCTGAAATCCAGATAAATAACAAAATTACAGTTAGACAATTCAATTGAAAGCCTAAAGAGCAGAACTGAGGAAATGAAAGTCAGACTTAGTGATCTTGAGGATAGAGCAACTGACATTAGCATTTATGAGGAGAAATCAGTGAAAAGAAATAAGAAAAATGAAGAAGCATTAATATGTAGGACTCTATCAAGAGGAATAATCTACGATTAATTGGAGTTCCTGAACAGAGAAGGGTAACTGAAAACATAGTGTATTGTTGTTGAGTTGCTGACAGAAAACTTCCCTGAAATTAGGAAAGAAGAGAACATAGATTTACAAGACATGCATTGAACACCACAAAAACTTGACCACAAAAGAAAGACACTAAGATGTATTATAATTAATCTTAACAAAATGAAACATAAGCTGAAATTCTTAAAGGTAGTGAGACTCAAAGCAAAGCTAACATTCAGAGGGGAGCCCTGTGGGCTTTCATCTGACCCCTTGGCAGAAATGATGTTGGCAAGGAGGCAGTTGGATGACACATTCAGAGCCTTGAAGGAGAAAAACTTCCAACCAAGAATTATATATCCTGCAAAACTGTCTTTGAAATATAAAAATGAAATAAAGACATTCATAGATAAACAGAAACTTAGAGAATTTGTAAAAACCAAACCAAAACTACAAGAAACACTGAAAGAAACATTTGGCTTAGAAAAACAAAATCATTAAGTGTATATTTAAGGAGGTAATGCAGTATATAACATTCAGAAATTGACTCAGTTAGGGAAGGCACAAAACTCAATCAAAGATATAATATTAAAAGAAGGGAACCAGTGATGACACCATGAAAACTAAGATAATATCACACTATAAAGAGGGATACACTACAGTAGCTATAGTCTTTTTGAGTGGAGAGGAAATTAATAAGATATGTAGAAGTTAAAATGGGGTTTAAACTTCAAATATTAAGGGGAGTCATAAGGGTAGCCACAAAGCTAAATAAAAATGAAACATATCAGAACAAGAAATGTAATACAGGTGTCTCAACAAACTCAAAACCAACACTGAAAAGGATGAAAAGTCAATCCAAGAAGAAGAATGACCCAGAACAGAATGTTAACAGCAACAGAGAAAACATCAACACAAAAATAAATACAGCAAAATGACAGCACTGAATACATACTTACCAATAATGACACTGGACATAAATGGATGGTATGCTCCAGTAGAGATGAGTGACATCTTGGATCTAACAACATTACCCATCTATATGTTAATTACAAGAAACATACTTTAAAGATATGAAGAAACTGAAAATTAAAAGATGGGATAATATATACCAAGCTAACAATATACAAAGAAGAGCAGGTGTGGCAATACTAATCTCAGATAAAATAGATTTTAATGTAAAATTCACCATCATGGACAAGGATGGTCACTATTTATTGCTGAAAGGTTCAATACACAAACAGGACTTAAAAATATTAAATATTTATGTCCCCAATACCAGAGCATGTAAACACATTGAACAGTGAAATAGATTGAAAAATGAGGTAGATCACTCCACAATGATAGTTGAAGATTTCAACACTCCACTTCCAGTAATGGACAAATCATTCAGAAAAAAACTCAGTAAAGACACAGAAGATCTTAGTGCTACAATTAACCAATTAGACCTCATCAACATACACAAAACTTTTTATCTATCAACAGCTAAGTACAACTTTTTCTTCAATGCACATGGAAAATTTTCCAGAATAAACCATGTGTTAGGACATAAAGCAAATCTCAACAAAATCCAAACCACTGAATTACTGCAAAGCATCTTCTCAGACCGCAAAGCCATAAAACTCTAAATCAATGGCGGAAAAAAAGGTACATAGAAATTGGAACTTATGGAAGCTGAACAACATCTTGCTCAAACAGCCATAAGTTACAGAAGAAATCAAGGATGAAATAAAGAAATTTATAGATTCAAATGAGAATGAAAATACATCCTATCAGAACCTATGTGATACAACCAAAGCAGTGCTCAGAGGTGAATTTATCTCTCTAAATATACACATCTAGAAGAAAGAAAGGATCAAAACCAAAGAATTAACCCTACAGCTTGAACAAGTAGAAAGAGAGCAACAGGGGAACCCCTCAGGCACCAGAAGAAAACAGATCATAAAGATTAGAGCAGAATTAAATGAATTAGAAAGTAGAAGAACAAAAGAAAAAAAATGATAAAACCAAAATCTGGTTTTTTGAAAAGATCAAAAAAATTGGCAAACCACTGCTAAACTTATGAGATGGGAGATGTCACAACAGATCTAATCAAAATCAAAAGCATTATGACAGAATACTATGCAACACTGTACTCTAACAGATTTGAAAACCTAGAGGAAATGGACAAATTTCTAGATTCATACCACCTACTAAAATTATCACAAGAAGTAGAACAACTTAATAAACCTATCACAAAGGAAGAGATTGAAACAGTAATCAAAAAAACTACCAACCAAAAAAAGCCCTGGCCCAGAAGTCTTCACTGCATAATTCTACCAAGCTTTTAGAGAAGACTTAACTCTAAAACTTCTGAAACTATTTCACAGCATAGAAAGGGATGGTACACTCCCAAATTCATTCTAAGAAGCCAGCATAACCCTGATACCAAAGCCAGGGAAAGATAAAACTGAAAAGGGAAATTACATACCAATATCACTCATGAACTCAGTTGTAAAACTCTTCAACAAAATCGTTGCCAATAGAATTCAACAACATATCAAAAAAGTAATTCATCATGACCAAGTTGGATTCATACCAGTGATGCAAGACTGGTTCAACATCAGAAAAACAATCAACGTGATCAACCACATAAATAACACAAACGATACGAATAACCCGATTTGGTCAATTGTTGCAGAAAGGCATTTGACAAAGTCCAAACACCCATTCATGCTAAAAACTCTCAGCAAAACAAAAATAGAAGCAAAATTCCTCGACACAATAAGGGGAATCTATGTGAAACCAACTGCCTACATCATCTTGGATGGAGAGAGATGAAGGACTTCTCCTTGAGAACTCTCACCACTTCTATTCAACATTGTACTAGGTGCTCTGTCCACAGCAATTAGACAAGATAAAGAAATAAAGATCATCTGCATTGGCAAAGAAGAAGTAAAAATCTCCCTATTTGCAGATGATATGATTGTATATGCAGAGATTCCTAAAGAATCCATAAGTAAACTACTTGAATTGATAGAAGGGTTCAGCAAAGTATCAGGATATAAGAGAAACATAAGTAAATCAGTAGGATTCCTTTGCACAAACAAAGAGATCATTAAAGAAGAAAATCCCCAAAGCAATACCAGTTACTACAGCCTCCAAGAAAGTAAAATACCTAGCAATAAATCTAACTACAGAAATAAGAGACCTATACTCAGATAACTACAAGATCTTACTGAAAGAAACTAAGAGAGATTTACATAGATGGAGACTTACATAGATGGACTTACATAGATGTTTGTCATGGATTGACTTGTGTCCCCCCAAAAATCTGTGTAGCCATGTGGCTAGGCCATGACTCCCAGTGTCTTGTGACTGTCCTCCATTTTGTGGTTCTCCTATGCTATATGTAAAAGGATTAGGGTGGGACTGTAAATCCATTTATAAGATCACCTCCCTGCTCCACTATAAAGGGAGTTTCCCTTGACAAAGACTGATGCAATAATGGACTTTCGTCCTGAGCCAACAAGGGGAAAGCCTTTCCCTGGAATGGACACCCTGAATATGGACTTGCAGCCTACCAGACAATGTAAGAATAAACTTTCCTTTATTGAAGCCATCCACTCTGTGATATTTCTGTTAGAGCAACCCTAGCTGACTAAAACAATGCTCATGGATAGGAAGACTTAACATTGTGAAAATGTCTATTTTACCCAAAGAGATCTACATACACAATGAAATACCAATACAAATTCCAGTGACATTTTGTAATGAGATGGAGGAACAAATCACTAACTTTTTTGGAAAGGGAAGAAACCTTGGATAAGCAAAGCACTACTGAAGAAGAGGAACATAGTGGGAGGCCTCACACTACCCAACCTTAGAACCTATTACACTGCCACAGCAGTCAAAATACCATGGTATTGTTACCAAAAGACACATATAGACCAATGGAACAGAGTTGAGACCCTGGAGATGCCTCCATCCTCTTATGAACAGTTGATATTCAACAAAGGCCTTAAGATAGTAAACCGCTGTCAAAACAGTCTCTTTAATGAACAGTGTTGGCAAAATTGGATATACATCTGTAAAAAAACTGAAACAAGACCCACATCTCACACGTTATACAAAAACCAAAGCAAATTGGGTAAAAGACCTAAATATCAAACTTAAAACAATAAAGATCATGCAAGAAAATATAGGGCCAACAATTGACGTTTTAATGTACAGCTTAGACAGACTTCAAAATCTGACAAAGCACGATCAACAGAAGAGAAAATAGATAAATGAGAAGTACTAAGAATCAAACACTTTTGTTGATCCAAAGACTTCATCAAAGTAATTAAAAGACCACCTACAGAATGGGAAAAAATATTTAGCAACTACATGTTGGACTGATGTCTAATCTCCATAATCTACAAAGTGCTGCTAAATATCAACAAGAAAAAGGTAAATAACACAATTAAGTGATGGGCAAAGGAGATGGACAGACACTTCATTAAAGGGGACATCCAGGCAGCCAAAAGACACACGAGGAAATGCTCACAATCATTACCTACTGAGGAAATCCAAGTCAAAACTGCAATGACATACAACAAGGTTGGCCATGATTCAAAAAACACGAAAACAACAAATGCTAGAGAGGCTGTGGAAAGATTGGAACTCTCCTACACTGCTGGTGGGATTACAAAATGCTATAGCCTCTTTGGAAAGCAGTTTGACACATCCGTAAAAAGCTGGAAATAGATATACCATTTGACACAGTAATCCCACTGCTTGGAATATACCCTACAGAATAAAGGGCAGATGATCTGTCACATGAACAGATACATGTACACGGATGTTTATTGCAGCATAGTCTACAATAGCAAAAAAATGGAATCAGTCCAGACGCCCAAGATAAACAAACTGTGGTACATATACTCAATAGAACACTTGCAATTATAAAGAACAATGATGATTTTAGGAAGACTCTTATAACCTGGGTACAATTGGAAAACAATATATTGAGTGAAATCAGTTGGAAGCACAACGACAAGTATTTATGACACACCTATGATAAGGATTTAAAAACAGACTTATGTACAGAAGAGAAGATTTTTTAACAGCTTCAAGGGAGGGGAGGGAGAGAGGGAGGATAGAAACGGGTTGGTTATAGATTAGTTGATAGAAATGTGGTTGTGTGAAAGTAGTGACAGCGCACATTAAGGTCAACTTAACTGGACTTCAACATAAACTGAAAGCTCTTGTAATCTTAACCCATATTGCAAGGATGAAGAAGCAGGGGCAGAGGTCTGAGGGCTGTGATTTTAGGGGACATACAGGCCAACTGGCACAACTAGCCTATTGCTAAGAGAGTCTTCTGTACTCCATATTGGTGAGTGGTGTCTGGGGTCTTAAAAGCTAGTAAGCTGTTACCTCAGGTACACCAAATGGTCCCATATCAGCTGGAACAGATGGTCACCAAAGACAATAAAGACATGAGGGAAAAAGAGCCCAGAAGGAAAGGACCCATGTGAATTGGTGACTGTATCAACATGTGACCACAAGAAGGTGATGGTGCCCTGCCACCACCAGTGACAGACATGATGGGGCACACAATGTGAAGTCCCAATAGCAACATGAGAAAAAGAGGATGCACCTCAAGAACTCCACCAAATCTGCAACTGATGGTCCAAAGGCCTGGGAGTTCCCCTGAGAGCATGGCCCCTAGACCTGATGCTGCTCTGATCATAAATCATTACTGAGGTCAACTCTGGACAAGAATGGACTGGACTCAGGGACACAAAGTGACCATATGATGTGTGCACTTTATGGTTCTATGCATTTACAGGATGCCATCCTACTGGCCTCTTACTAGAAGGGAGAGGAGTGGGTGGAGAGGAGGGAACAGGAGATTGTTAAGAGGCTATGACATGCATCGAATAGAAAGAAGGAGTGTGTTATCACCAGGCAAGGAGAGTAGAAGGAGCTGCAGATAGGCGAACATGCAAATTTAGCTTGGATTGCATACTTTCACTCAACCAGAATTAAGAAAAAAAAAGATACAAAACTGTATTTCAAAAATTATCAAACATGTATGAACACAAGGCACATGGACGGCAGCAACAACAGTGTTGTTGGTTTTAAGTGTTGTTGAGTTGGTTCTGACTTGTAGAGATCCTGTGTACAACATAACGAAACACTGGCTGGTCTTGCGCCACGTCCACAATCATTTTTATGCTTAAAGCCTGTTGCTGTGGCCACTATATCAATCCATCTCGTCAAGGATTTTCCTCTTTTTTTTGTGACCCTCCACTGTACAGACTCGATGGCACTTGGCTTGGCTTGGCCACTCAACCAAGCAACAACTATGGCAGCAAGCACATACAATATTGTGTGTATGGCACTTAATCTTCCTAATAACTCTGTAATTAATATCTGTCTTACTTTGCTAGTGCTGCCATAACAGAAATACCGTGAGTCAGCGGCTTTCAAGAACAGAAATTTGTCTTCACAGTTCCAGAGGCTAAACAGCTAAATCAGGGTCTTAACTGTGTCAATTCCTTCTGTGCACCTCTCTCCCAGTTTCTGATGACTGCTGGCAATTACTGAAATTCCTTCGCTTATATAGGACCCTCATGTGACATTTGCCTTCCTCCTCTGTGTGTGTGTCCTGTGTCTATTCTGCTTCTTTTTTTTTTTTCTTTTAATAAGATTCCACTTAGAAGTGATTAAGTTTAGGACCCCACCTACTCTGACATGGCCCGATTAACACAACAAAATAAAACTCTTCTTTCCAAACTGGGTCACTTCTACAAACACAGGTACATATATTTGGGGGGGGGCACACCATTCAATCCATAACATCTTCATTTTACAGATGAGGAAATTGAGGCAAAGAGAAGTTAAATTACTTGCCAAAGGTTACTGTGGTGAAGTAAGTTTTCTTTAAGTCGTCTTTTGTTTTGCTTCTTTTAAAAAAAAACCAGCTTCAGAGATTGTCCCCCTAGTCCTAACAATCTAGTTCTACACCCCCAGAGGATTTGATACTTTTATCTAGGTTGACTGACATTTCCTGGGTACGCTGTAAACACCTTGATGGTTTGATACTTTTTGTCCGATCCTGGCCTGAAGACTCCTTGTGACTGGTCTGTTTTTACACACCTCACAGGGACTGGTCAAGATACAGCCCACTATGTAAACAAAGTAACTTTAGTCTACCAAGAAGGGATTGGTTAGTTCATGGCCCTGGTGAGACCACTGTACCTTGAAACTGACCAGGTGTTTGCTTGTATATGCAGCCAACCACACTGAGGTTAGAAGACAGACAAAGAAGAAAGAAAGAAGCAGAAAGGATAAAAGGCAAGAATGGCAAGGAAAGAGAAGAAGCAGAGAGAAAGGAGGCCAGGAACCTCCCAGAAGACCTATGATATTGGTCAAGGGCTGTAACAATGAAGATTACAAGAGTCTCACAGCTTGTTAGTCATTTTATTAAAATTCTTATTTTCCAGTATCGAAAAGTCCAGTCCAAAACAGATGTTTTGTGCCTCCTCATAGATATATGCAACATCTCTACTACAACACTTCCTGGATAAACCAAGCCTGCATCAGATTAAGCCTCTAGAAAGAAGGGATAAATCTCTAATTAAAAGTTTACAGAGAAATATGCTAAATGACACTATAGGAAGGCACAGGAAAATCGGGAATGTGAGAAGCTATACAGAATATATGACCCAGTTTATTTAAGAGATAATTTTTTCCCAAAGGGGAAGTAAAGAAAGATAGGAAACTAATAGACTGAAGATGTCTTCAAAGACAAATTACCAGATACTATATATGGATTTTGGATTTTGATCTATTTAAAAAAAAAAAAACCTCACTAAATATAAGGTTAGGAAATTTAAACATTTACTAGATTTTGAAGTTACTGGCAAATATCGAGATGTGATTTTGATATTGAGGTTATACTTAAATAAACAGTACTTACATCTTATTACTTACATCAACCATTCTAAGAGGTAGCATATGATCAGGAACCAATGGTACTGAAGGAAGAAGTTGAAGCTGCATTGAAGGCATTGGCAAAATACAAGGCTCAAGGAACTGATGGAATGTCAATTGAGATATTTCCACAAACAGATACAGTGCTGGAAGTGTTCACTTGTCTATGCCAGGAAATTTGGAGGACAGCTGTCTGGCCAACTGACTGGAAGAGACCCATTTTTATGCTCATTCCAAAGAAAGGTGATCCAACCGAATGTGGAAGTTACCAAACAATATCGTTGATATCACACACAAGTAAAATTTTGCTCAAGATCCTTCAAAAGTGACTGTAACAGTATGTTGACAAGGAACTGCCAGAAATTCTAGCCAGATTCAGAAGATGATGTGGAACCAGGGATATCATTGCTGATGTCAGAGGGATCCTGGTGAAAGAGAAGAATACCAGCAAGATGTTTACTTGTGTTCCATTGACTATGCAAAACTGTTAGACTGTGTGGATCATACTAAACTATGGCTAATATTAAGGAGAACGGGAATCCCAGAACACCTAACTGTTCTCTGAAGGAATCTGTATATGGATCAATAAGCAGTCGTACAAACAGAACAAGGGAATACTGAATGGTTTGAAGTCAGGAAAGGTGTGTGCCAGGTTTGTATCTTTTCACCATACCTTTTTAATCAAGTAAACAATCTGAGAAGCTGGATTATGTGAAGAAGAATGAGGCATCAAGATTGCAGGATGACTCGTTAAGAACCTGCATTATGCAGATAACACCACCTTACTTGCTGGAAATGAAGATTTGAGACATTTACTGATGAAAACTAAGGACCACAGCCTTCAGTGTGGGTTGCACCTCAACATCAGGAAAACAAAAATCCTCACAACTGGACCAGTGAGCAACATTATCATAAATGGAGAAAAAGTTGAGGCTGTCAAAGATTTTGTTTTACCTGGGTCCACAATCAATGCCCACGGAAGCAGCAGTCAAGAAATCAAAAGATGCATTGCACTGAGAAAATCTGCTGCAAAAGATCTCTTTGAAGTATTCAAAACTAAAGCTGTCACAGTGAAGACTAAAATGTGCCTGACCCAAGCCATTGTATTTTCAGTCGCATCATATGCGTGAGAAAACTGGACAATGAACAAGGAAGAAGAAAGAAAAACTGATGCCTTTGAATTGTGGTGTTGGAGAACAGTGTTGAATGTACCATGGACTGCCAAAAGAACATGCAGATGTGTTCTGGAAGAAGTACAACCAGAGTGCTCCCTGGAAGCAAAGAAGGCAAGACTGCATCTTACATACTTTGGACATGTTGTGAGGAAGGATCAGTACCTGGAGAAGGACATCCAGCTTGGTAGAGTGGAGGGTCAGTGAAAAAGAGGAAGACCCTTGAGATGGATTGACACAGCAGCCGCAACAATGGACTTGCGCACAAAAACAATTGTGGACACGGCACAAGACCAGGCAGTGTTTCATTCTGTTGTTCATAGGGTCGCTGTGAGTAGGAACAAACTCAACAGCACCTAACAATGTATCACTGGAAATACACACAGAAAACTTTATAAGATGAAATAGTATGGTATCTTGGATTTGCTTCTGAATAATCTAGGAGATGGGAATGGGTGGACACAAACTGATAATTACTGAACTTGGATGATAGGTACATGGAAGTTTATTAACCATTCTATCTACCTTTTTTATGTTTGAAATTTTACACAATTAAAAGTAACAAAAAAATCAAGTCCAATGTAATTCAAAACTATGATTCAATTTAAATTTTTATTCCTTTTATGTCTTATCTTCACTTTCCTTCCCCTTTTCCCTCATTTCCAAGTATGAGTCTAAGCTCTGTGGTGGAGAAATAGGGATAGTTGCACATGATATGTTTTGGTTTTAGTGGTTTTGCTCTAATCCATTTCATTTTACAACCTCTCTGAGGTTAGATCAGGGAGGATAAATTAGAAGAAAAATGGGCAAATACCTTTATAACTTAATCTCTCCTGCTTATCAAATATTCTTGTCAACAGAGAAACCAAAATCCTGTCCCTTTCCTTCACAGCGTCCAACACACAAGTGGAGACCTTTACATGGTCTCACTTCCATATGAAGATGATGTTTTCCTTAGCTAACTTTTTGCTAACAGCCTAAGCTCTACTTCAATGAAACTGCTCTGGAGCACTCGACAGAACTCCATTTTCAGAAGATGCCTCCTTGCATTGATTATTTCGAGACAACTCAAGCCTGGTCACCTCTAGGGCTTCTCCATAGCCCAAAGGAAATCTAACTAACTCTTAGTCACCAATTGAAGTAAAGGCCACACTCACAGCTGTCATCCCTCCAGCTAGTCTTCTGTTTTATTTTTCCAGACAGCAGTTTTCAGGCTGCTCAAATTCTAGAGGCATGTCAGGGTATCCCAAGAACTCTTTCAAGCCACATTTTGCCAGACACACAAGGAGTGAAATGAGAGTCTCCCTTCTCTTAAGCACTACCAGTCTCTCTAAGGCTCTCCCCACCCCAGCTTTGATTGCCCGTCGTTGACTGAGGTAGAAACTGAGAAAAGTCTCCCTGTCCATCTTGCACTTCAACTTCCTGTCCAAGAATCTTCCTCAATGCACCCTCTGTTGTTGTTGTTGTTATGGCCCATTAGTGGGCTCCAACTCACAGAGACCATATGTATGAGAGAACAAAACGTTGCCTGATCATGCACCATCTGCATGATTGTTGGCATATTTCAGCTGATTGTTGTGGCTCTTGTTTCAGTAGTCTCATGAAGAATTTCCCTCATTTTCTCTCACCCTCTACCAAGTATCATGGGTTGAATCATGTCCCCCCAAAATGGGCACAGCATAGAAGTGTCAGCTTGGTTAGGCCGTAATTCCATATATAGTATGGCTGTCCTCCTTTTTTTTAATTGTAATTTTATATTAAAGAGGATTAGGTTGGTACATATTCTTCACAGATAAGAAATTAGATGATTAGAGACTCTTCCAAGATCACTCAGCTTGCAGCTGGTAGAACTTGGATTTGAACCTGAGATGCCTGACCTTAAAGCCCTTATTTTTTCCACTACACCTCAAAGTGTTCCGGCTAGCAAATTAAATCAACTAAAGTCATGTTTTCCTCTCATTTTCAGCATAAATTTTGGACACTTCCTCAGTGAGCTGTACAAGAGAGCTTGTAGTCCTGTTGCCAAACAGATAAAATATCCACAGTCAAACCGTCAAATTGCTGGAACAAAAACAAACAAAATATATTATCTGCCAAGGAATATAGCTGCAAATTCACAGCAATAATTTTTGTTCTTTTCACAACATCTCTACTAGCAAGGGAAACTCTGATGGTGTAATGGTTAAGTACAACAGCTGCTGACCAAAAAGTCAGCAGTTCAAATCCATAAGGTGCTCCTTGAAAACCACATGGGATAGTTCTCCTCTGTCCCCTAGGGTTGCTATGAGCTGGAATCAACTTGACAGCAATGGGTGTAGGTCGAGCTGTTTTGTTTTGTTTCTTTTTTTTGTATACTAGCAAGATATTGAAAATATCAACCTTCCTTCTATAAGCATCTACCCCAAAAGTTACTTTATTTTTATCCTGGCTCTTCCTCTCATGAAAACCTTGGTGGTGAAGTGGTTAAGTGCTACGTCTGGTAACTAAAAGATTGGAAGTTCAAATCCACCAGATAGATGTGCCTTGGAAACTCTATGGGGCAGTTTTACTCTGACCTACAGGGTCACTACGAGTCAAAATCGACTCAATGGCAGTGAGTTTTTTCAGTTTGGTTCTTCCTCCCATAAGTGTGTTCTGGTTGCATGACAGTGGGGTCCTCACAAACCAGAAGAAACACCACCCAGGAGACAAAATTATGATCTTCGTGTTTTCATTACAACGGCTTTGAAATGCCCAACATCCGGTATGCCTAAGAGAAATTTACAAACCTGGAAATTCACAAATTTGAGAAATTTGCCTGTTTCAACTGCTGCCATCTGGCCTAGCCCAACTGTCTCAGACCACCCCTGCCAGCCTCCCGCTTTAGGATCCTAAACCAAAGAACTATCTTTTATACCAAACTGTTCTTTGGCCGCCACTCCCTTTCTAAGTAAATGGCACACCATCGTTGGCTACACAATCTGTGAGACCTGGTACAAAATGCAAACGTGAAACTCTTTGTTTAAAAATTACTAAGAAATGTGTGACTGGTGCCAATAGAACATTAGCCAAGTGTGGGGGCCTGTGTGACTTCAGTTAAGACCTTCAGCTGCTCTGTATTACAATTTACTGTGATTCATGAGCCTCCGCCATGACACTGTGAGCAACTTGAGAGCAGAGAATGTGCCTTGTACAATTTTGTATGCTTGGTCTTAATGCAAGTCATTACTCTGTAGACTTTCCATGAAATTTAAATTAATAGATACCTAGTGAGAGTGTTACTGGTCCTCAAGAGCTCTGATAAGTGAATCTCACTGTTTCTCAGAGGATGGAAGTAGCATGGCAGCCCATCTGGAAGTCTATGGGCATGGGTTCTGCCAGGGGCGCTTGAAGCGTGCTCGTGAAACTGGTCCTAAGCACTACCATCCACCAGTCACTCAAAACTAAAACCAGAATTCCTCTACAGTCCTCTACACTCCTCTTAGTATCAATATTCAATTCTGACTCCTTCAGAACACTCAGATCTGGTATTCTTCTTTCTGTCTTTGCCACTGCCATCGCACTTCAGGCCTCAGTCATTTCTCACTTGGTTTATTAGTTAGGGACAAGTCTGAGCTGCTGGAATAAACAGACATAAGGAGGCAGTAGTCGGAGTTTGAAACCAGATTTGTCTCACTCCAGTGCACAGGTCCTTAACTCATTCTTGTGTTTTCTGAGAAGTTAAAGAAGGTCCTAGAAGTAGGATAATAAGAGCATAATATCCAGGGCTCTTTGGATGTAAGTGCTAGAAATCTAATTTAAACTAAGAAAAGGGTAGGGTGGTGGAGTTACGGGTTTTTGTAACTGAAGAGCCTGTCAGATAGCTCTTTTCAGGCACAGGTAGAGCCAGATGTCTGAACGGTGTTATCTGTGCACCAATTCTTGACTGTGCTTTTCTTTATTAGTTGGCCTCATTCCCCCCTACCACCAATAGTTTTCTTCAAGCAGCATGGAAGAGGAAACGGAAGTAACTTACACGGTGAAGAGCTAGTCTTCCACTTTGCGGGTTTAGATATTTTACCTGAGCAGGTTTGGGAGTTAATGGGACTCAGGGAAAACAATTTATGCAATGGGATGACCCTCATACAGTCACTAGGCTGTTCTTATATTAATATACAATAAGGCATTTCAGAACAAGACTCCCAATTTGACAGTACTGCTTGTGTTGCAGTGAGTTGTAGACCACATCCACTTTCCTAACTGAGTGATGGTCCTGGCAGTTACCCTGTGAGGCCAAGCACTCTTGGACACAGCCTCAATAGACCCTCTTTACCTAGTGATTTATATATGGCCTACTATTTTCCTTCCATCATCTGAAGGTGGAGTAAGTATGACACACAGAGCCGTGTAAGACTATGAACACTCTTCACTCGTGTATTCATTCATTTCACCCTTATAGGTGGCCTACAGAGTGCTAGCTTGAATTAGCACCAGAATAAGATATATTATTTGCCCTCAAATGTCTCACAGCATAGTAGGGGTATCCAGTGAGAAAAATATAAACTCTAACACAGAGAAATTGAAGATCTTCATTAAAATTAAATACAAGATAAGGTAGGGGAGTAATAGCCAGCATGATAGGGTCCTGGACTGGTCTAGTATTTACCACACTAAATTACATGTCACTCAGTGGCACTTGGTTGGCTTGGCTACATGTTCCTCACAGATGCTTTTTGGAAACTCTCTAGGGGCAGTTCTACTTGTCCTATAGAGTTTCTATGAGTTGGAATCAACTCCATAGCAGCAGGTTTATATGTTCATCTGTCCTCTTACAAGAATGTAAACTTTTTAAAGGAAGGGATGTGTCCTATTTCTGTCTGTATATGGACACTACTTCAATCATCTAGTGTTGCTATAACAGAAATACTACAAGTGGATGGCTTTAAAAAGTGAAATTTTATTTTAAAAAGATCAATTTTATTTTATCACAAAATTTTATTTTGTTAAATTCAGGATATCAGCTACAGGGGAAGCCCTTCTCTTCTGGTTTGCAAAAAGGTCTTTGTCGTCAATCTTTCCCTGAACTGGGAGCTTCTGATGTGCAGGGATCCAGGGTCCTTTCCAAAGGAGACATTTAGTTCTTGTCATGAGGTCCCCAACTCTCAGCTTGCTTCCTTTCATTTATATCCTCAAGGCACAGTACAATCTTACACACTGAGTCCTGTCCTACCAATGCAACCATTGACCATCCTCCCTTATTAACATCACAGAGGCAGAGTTTACAACACGGAGGTACACCACACCATGCAGTACAGGGAATCACGGCCTAGTTAAATGGTTATTTACATTTCGGGAGTAACACAATTTAATCCATGACAGACACATAAAGATTTGATCCAAGTTATTGAAAGTGAGAATGTCAGGTAGAAGAATTATTTTTTTAACATTTATTAAACACCCACTGTCATGGGTTGAATTGTGTCCCCCAAAAATATGTGTAGCCACGTGGCTGAGATATGGTTCCCAGTATCTTGGGACTGTCCTCCATTGTGTGGTTTCGCTAAACTGTATGTTGAAGGATTGGGGTGGGGCTGTAAATTTCTGCATAGGATTACGTCCTTGCTTTGCTGTAGGGGGAGTTTCCCTGGAGTATGGCTTGCCCCACCCTTAATGCTTTCAGCCTACAAGAGATAAAAAGGGAAAAAGAAACAAGGAGAATTGGGAGCCTTGTTACCATCAAGAAAGCAGCACCGGGAGAAGAGCGCGCCCTTGAGACCTGAGATTCCTGCGCCAGGATGCTCCCTGGACAAAGGCTGATGCAATACCGAACTTTCCTCCAGAGCCGACAAGGGGAAATCCTTCCCCTGGAGCGGACACCCTGAATATGGACTTGCAACCTACCAGACTGTGTAAGAATAAATCTTCCTTTGTTAAAGCCGTCCACTCTGTGGTATTTCTGTTAGAGCAGCCCTAGCTCACTAAAACACCCACTAAGTTCAAGTTTCTGTAATGAGTGTAAGGGAAACACAAAGATGACTAATTTTCTGCTTCTTTAGGAGGAGCATACAGGGCGGGGTTTTTTGGAAAGTTGGTTGAAGTGCCTTGAGAACTGGACAGTTGTATCTAAAGACTTAAAGCTCACTCCTGCTATATCCTCCAAGAATAGAGCCTGAGGGAATAAACTCATTACCCTTCTCTTGCAACTGAATAGACAAATATTTCTTTAGTTATTCATTATACTCTAATCAGAGTAATTTCCATACGAGAGAGTGGATTGAGTTTGTTCCCTAATTGTAATAAACATGAAATTCAATCACAATTCCACTTATTGTCATTAAACCAAAAAAAAAATCTATTGGTGTTATGTCTATTCCAACTCCTGGCAACTCTATAGGACAGAGTAGAACTGCCCCCTAGAGTTTCCAAGAAGTACTTGGTGGATTTGAACTGCAAATATTTGGGTTAGCAGCTGTATCAACTGTATTACTTAACTGCTATGGCACCAGGGTTTCCATTAACAGTTTTTTTTTTTTTTTTTAGAAAAAAGGAAAATGCCATCAAATCAATTTTGACTCACAGTGATTCTGTGGGATGGAGTAGAACTACCCGTACAGAGTTTCCAAGGAATGATGGTGGATTTCAACCGCCATCCTCTTGCTTAACAGCTGTAACATCTAACCATTATGTCACCAGCATTTCCTTAATAGTCATTAGTGGTCTATAAATAAAGCACAATCCGTTAGGTACAGAAACTCAGCTATAAGCTTGTTTGAAATGTAAACAGGATATTCATAAACTTGCTAATTCTAATTCCCTTTTTGGCCTTTGTCCAACCTTCACTGCCTGGAAGTGGCCACTGATAGAAATGTCATATGTTATATGATGATGAGCCTTGGAAGGCAGAACCTAGGATGTGTAGATTTAAAATGCAGAAGGCTGTTACTTTTTTCTCTGCAGTGGTCAGGTCTGTTGATAGCATGAATACAGATGCAGTGCAGTCACTCAGGTAAGAACGTAAATTCTGTTGCTAGATGTGGACAAGATATTAACAGTGCCTAATCGACGGCACTTGGCTGGCTTGGCAGCAGGGCCACAGGAACGGTTTAGAGAGCTCTAAAACATTGAAGGGTGAAAAGCAAAGAGGAAGATTTCCCGAAAGGAGTGACATTTAAGAGTTGGTAGTTTCAAAGATGGGAAAGCTTTTGTCAGTTAGGGTACAATTAGGGGAGAAGAAAGACATTCTAAGTATACAAAAGGCAAGACCAACAACTTAGAAAATCAAATTAAGCAGTTATGTAAAAATCTCCCAGTTTTTAAAGTAGAATAATTTAGTGTCTGCTAACTGAAAGGCTGGCAGTTTGCATCTACTCAGAAGCTCTTCAGAAGACAGACCTCACCATCTACTTCTGAAAAGATCAGCTGTTGCAAATGCTCTGGAGACAGTTCTACTCTAACACATGTGAGGTTGTCGTGAGTCATCATCAACTTGAGGACAACTGGTCAGTAAGGTTAACAGCACTACAAGGAATCATATGTCAAAATTGCCATTTTAAGGACTTACTTTGCTTCTAAAACTAAACTTGTTATTTTTTGGAACACCGTTTGTAGGATTTATGTTTACTATTTGCATAAACTTATTAATAGTATTTTATTTGCTAATATGACTCCCTGTAAGCCTTTGATGGGTCTACCAACACACACTTAAAATAAGAGGACAGCTAAAAGCAGGATAAACTGATTAGGTCATAGAGATTAATCAGATTTTAATTGCTTCACTCTGACATGTTCCTATCTTGGCTCCCAAAAAAGACTGACCTTAACTTTTAACTCCAGATTTCAACATTTTTGCTCTTGTTTTCAGCTTCATTTAGTGGATATGTTCAAATTAATTTTGACTCTAGGTTTATAGTCAAATTTTAATTCTTGCTGAAGAATTATAATACTCCTGTTTTCCTGATTTCCCTTGAAATTCATGATTTGGAAAAGCAAAAAGTTCCTAAGAAATGCTGGAAAAGAACTCTTGCATCAAACCACTTTCTGGGGGTGAGTAGCAGCTGCCACTTGACATGGTACGTGTGCTGTCCAATTCTTCAGAGCCCACTCAGTCTTTACTTTTTGTCCCTTACATCAAGACCAACTGTAAAGTGCCATTTACCATTTTCCCTTCACTCATATGGTCTGCCTGGCCCCTGACGATATTTTAGTCTCTCCTCTGGGCATGGGAGAATGAAGATCGGTGACACTGGAAGGGACACTGAATAGAGAAGCAGCTGCTTTCAGTCAGTTGAGTCAAAGTCATGTGGAAATATTTCTGGAACACCACTGTGTGCCAACCTAAGACATTTTTATTACCCAGTGGGGAGCTAATAAAGATTTTAAGGCCACATGGCAATCTCACCATAGAAGGCTTTAAGGAAGCAGGAGAAAATCAAAGCTAAGATGGATCTGGTTCCAGCATGAGAGACAGCCTAAAGGCCATGGGCTGGAAGTAAGGGGCTTCCAGTGGGGGGCGCCATAAAGTAGGGCATGTGAGCTTGAAACAAGGCGCATAGCACAGGAGCAGAAAAGGAAGGGTGGTAGGCAATACTTGCCACTCACTGAAAGGAAGTGTTGAGGGGGTAGGATTTGAGATTTAAAGTCTAAGCCATTCCACTTACTAGATGTTATCTAGGAAATCAAGGAAACGAGGGCCAGAATCACCACAGAACAAAGATCCATTGGCTTCAGATTCTACCAAATGTTGTCGTGGATTGAATTGTGTTCCCCCAGAAATGTGTGTAGTAACTTGGCTGGGCTGGTGATTCCCAGTATTGTGTGCTTGTCCTCCGTTTTGTGGTTTTTATGATGCTGTAAGTGCTAATCTCTGCCTGTGGTGGTTAGTAGACTGAATTTTTGTTAAGGAGGATTAGGGTGAGACTGTAAAACTCTCCCTAAGATCACCTCCCTGCTTCAAATTAAAGAGAGTTTCCCTGGGGTATTGCTTGCACCACTTTTTGTCCTACAAAAGATAAAAGGAAGGAGAAGCAAGCAGAGAGCTGCAAACCTCACACCATCAAGAAAGCAGCACCAGGAGTAGAGCACAGCCTTCTGACCTGAGGTTCCTGTGCCAAGATGCTCCCTGACCAAAGGCTGATGAAACACAAGGACCTTCCTCTAGAGCTAACAAAGAAGGAAAGCCTTCCCCTTGAGCTGACGTCTTGAATTTAGATTTACTTCCTACTGGACTGTGTGAGAATAAACATTTCTCTTTTTAAAGCCATCTACTTGTGGTATTTCTGATTGAGCAGTAGCAGATGACTAAGAGATGTGTTTGAGGCATTGAGATGAGCCAGTTATTCTTAGCATTCCTCACACCTTTGTCCCTTACACAACCACACGTTCTTCACCCGTTGACATTCAATAAATAGGACTTTCATATTTACCAGCCACAGAAAGAGGAATCAACTTTTTTTCAAAAACGTGATTCCTAAGACTGCTTAAAATCTCTTTTTTTTTTTTTTTCCACAACACGGTGTCTATTCCAGTGAGGGGAAAAAACAAGAACGCTCTCCTCATTGGAAGGAGTTTCCTGGCTTAGATTTTTGAATAAAACTTCAACTCATGTGTTATTGTCCTGCCTACTTCACCCAGCCCACATCACACCTGCTTCCCCGGCCCAGTTGATCAAATCAATCACACTACAAATATACCCCCCAGCCCCCAGCCTGAGTAATTCAAGTCCTCCACACAGCCCAAGCTACAGCTGCCCATTATCTAGGAGAGTTAATAAGAAATTCACCTTCCTTCCTTGGTACAAATGAATTCCAGTCAGTTCATTCTCACAGGAAATAAATTTTAAAATGGAAATTAAACAAAACAATTGCTAGGAGAGGTAATAATGTGTCGCCCCTGAATTCCACCTCTGAGAGGAATATATTACTGTTCCCAAGATCACAGAAAACTCATAGAACTCCCTCTGGATACCAGGGCTTGGCAGTCCTTGGGATGGACAGGCCAGTGGCTCTGATTTCCATATACTGGTGCCCTGTCAGGCAACTGAATGGGTCCCAACACCAAATATCTACTCCTCCAAAATGCACAGGCTGCCCATAGTCAGAGCCTTACACTCACTCGAAGATTTTTCATGGTCTGGATCCACGATGCTTTGTCCTTAAGCCTGTTTCCAACACAATCAAGACACTATGCAATGCAAGTACTGATTAATAAACAGGTTTGTGGTAGATACAAGTTGTTCCATTTACTTTCTGTGTAACCTTGGGGTAAATTACTTGGGTAAATTACTTAAAGTCTTTAAGCTTTGGTTCCTTATCTGTTAAACAGGATTATGTAAAAAAAAAAAAAAAAAAAAAAAAAAAAAAGACCTAACTCCTAGGACCACTGTGAAAGCAAATAAATTAATGCTTGCAAAGCACAGTGCTTCACAGATCATAAGTGCTCAATAAATGCCAGCTTTTATTATCTTATTTTTAAAAGTCTCCAGGGGTGAGATAGATATTTAACAACCTGAAGTAGCTATATCCCACGTGATTTACAGCTTAGAATTGTACATTCTGTTTAAGTGTTCAGTGTGTTTCTTTAAAAGATACTACATCCCTAAACAAAACTTACAGAGTTAGAAATCCGAGTGGGTATGGTAACAAGATTGCATAGTGTTGTTGTTAAAAAGTTTAAATACCATTAATCAGAGAAATCACAAAATTCTGAGTTGAATGTTGCTGGAAGTAAAACTGGCTGCTAACCCAAAGGTCAGCAGTTGGAATTCACTAGCCACTCCTTGGAATCTCTGCAGACTGGTTCTATTCTGTCCTATAGGGTTGCTATGATTCAGAAGTAACTCTATGGCTACTGGTTTTGTTTGTGTTTTTTTTTGTTTTGTTTTGTTTTGTTTTGGACAGGTGATTCCAGGCTGTTGTGTGGTTTCAAATCAATTGCAACTCATAGTGACCCTATAGGATAAAAGAGTCTGTCTCCATAGGGTTTCCTAGGCTGTCTTAGTCTTCTAGTGCTGCTAAAATAGACACACCACAAGTGGATGGCTTTAACAAACATAAATTTATTCTCTCATGTCCCAGTAAGCTACAGTGCATCAGCTAGAGGGGAAGGCTTTCTCCATCAGCTGTGGAAGGAGGTTCTTGTGATATGTCATTCTTTCCTTGGTCTGGAAGCATCTCGCAGGAACCTCAGGTCCAAAGGACACTTTCTGGTCCAGGTACTACTTTCTTGGAGGGATGAGGTTCCCACGTCTGTCTGCTTACTTCTCTTTCATGCCTCAGAAGAGACTGGCTTAAGAAACTATCTAATCTTGTAAACCTCATTAACAGTAACTGCCACTAATCCATCTTATTCACTCATAGTGATAAAAATTTACAGAGCACAGGAAGATGTCATCAAATGACAGAATGGTGGATAATCATGCAGCCATGGGAATCACAGCCCACCCAAACTAACTTTTTTTTTCTTTTAAGGGATACAATTCAATCCACGACATAGTATAGAATATTTAGAGGGGCAGAGCTTCAGGTCTTGTCTCCTGCAGAGCCTCTGCTGGGTTCAAACACTGCCCCACCCCACCTTATGGCTAGCAGTCTAGCACTTAACCATTGCGCCACCAAGCCTCCTCTGTTCCGGACTGCGAGGTCTGACAATTAAGTTCACCAACTCGTCGTAGAAAAAGTTCTACATACCTCATTGCTGAATATCACTGCGGTCACCTTCACAGTACTTGCCTGGGGAAGCTCCGCACTGATGCTGATGCCTGCACCTAGTCCACCCTTCAAAGCAGTTTGAGAACGCTTTTTCTGGAATGGCCATCAGAGCTGTCATCATGTTACCCTTGATGTCCTGAATGTTATCCAAATGTCTTTCTTTCAATATTTCCTTTACCTTTGGGTAAAAATGAAAGTCACTGGGAGCCAGATCAGGTGAGTAGGGAGGGTGTTCCAATGCAGTTATTTGTTTACTGGCTAAAGACTCCCTCACAGACAACTATACAATCAAGTCCATGAACTTGCCACCTTGCGTAATGACCACTCCAGAAAGAATTCCAAAATTGCTTTGGAGGGTGGACTAGGCACTGGAGTCAGTACATAGCTTCTCAAAGGGAATACTTTGAAGGTGACCATAGTGACCATGGTGATATTCAGCCATGAGGTATGTAGCACTTAAAACAATTAAGTTCACTGACTTAATTGTTGAAAGTGTGTGTGTTTGTGTGTGTGTACACAAAAGTGAAGATACAATGCATCTTTTCTGTTGGAGGAAAAAAGATGATAATCAAATAACTGGCCAAAAGTGTTGAGAAGGCAGCATGACTCTGACTCTTTTATTCACATAAGCAGATAAAGAATACTGAAATGGTCGAGAGACTTTTATGAAGAGTTTGCCTATCAAATTTGCATTGTGCTCCAAACTGCAAACCTGTGGTTGTTTTCATTCAATGGGCAAATTCTGGCTTGAACTAAGATTACTTTTTACTTAACTCCAGGAGAAAGAGTCAGAGTTAATTTTAGAGGAAAGCTAGATGAAAAACTTGAAAAAAGCTAGATGAAAACCTTGAAATTTGTGTCTATCTTTGTGATGGAATACTATGCAGCTATTAAAAATGATAGCAGACCTGTTGGTAGGGTTGTAGGTACAACTTTTCCAGAGGGCAATTTAACAATATATATTTAAAATTTTTATAATTTTTTTGCACTTTTGATCAAAGAATTCCATCTCTATTACTTAAGGAAAAAAGAAAGACATTATGGATGTTTATCAGTATGTTGTTATAGTAGTTAAGTTGTCTCTATATTGAATAATGAACAATAAAACATTTTATGAACTATGTAGTGCTGTGTAACTGTGGTTTCATTGTCATTATCAGTTAAATTTTCTCCAGTAGGAGACACAGGGCCATAATAGCAGACTAGATGCACATCTCCACAATTCTCTATGAGTACTAAGGTCTGGCATGATAATTGAATGCAGCAGCAGGGACATCCAGGGACATCTAGCATAGCGCTGTCAGATTGGACCATGACCCAGAAACAGGGTAACTACCTTTCTCAAAGATGAGGCAGCGGCACTGAGTACTGCTTCTGCTGATGCACCATTTGGGAGGACTGCAAGTACTGACGCCTTCTTTGTTATCTGAGAGGCAAGCATTGGGCATGAGCCATCTAATACACTGAACTGCAGTGCATAAGTAAAGAGCGTATAGCACAGCAGAGAGGCTGCACTTGGGATAACCACATTTTGAGACACTCAGCTGCTAACTGACAGCACTACTGTTCCTCTACCCTCTCTTTTCTGAGCTGTGCCATAAATTCTGTTGTTTCACAGAGTGCAGGGCATGCCATCCTGGTTAGATGGGAGGCAGAGTCACCCACCTGGAGGCCTCAGCTGGGGCTATTTATCACACAGAGCAGCAGCACCTGTCTGGAAAGTGCTTATGGTGGTGCCTGTAGTTACAGGTGGGGCCTGGCAGAGGATAGCAGCAAGGCCATAACTCTTCCCTACTTTGAACCACATCATAACATCTGGCCAGCCTATGAGATGCTTTCATTGTCAGCCAGAAGGCAGGGCCTGCCACAACTGAGGGCTTGATGGATTTCGGCAGTTGTTAGCTCCTTGCTTAGCAGTAAAGGGCCTTTTTAAAATAACACCACCTGGAGAACTGATTTCCAAGCCTGGAAGCATCTCCTCCACCCTTCACTGATCCACATCATAGCATCCACTGATGGCCCGCAAGTGACTCCATAAGTAGGGTGTCATATTTGCCAGCCAGGAGGCAGAGCTTGCCACCCCAGAGAGTCCAGCTGGGGCCAGTCACTAGGGTACACTGAGGCAACTGGCAACCAACTCCCTCTTAGATCTATGCCTCAGCCCCTATTGAGGTCACACCAGAGAAGCCAAACAGTTTATAGATGGTGTAAGACAACAAACATTACCATTTAAAGAAGCAGACCACCACAGCTCCAAAAATTCCCACTGTAAAAAATCAAATAACTTCCCAGATGAAGAAGCCTTTCTGAAACTATCACAGGTCAATAGAACTATATAGAGAGCACTCCTAGAAATTAAACAAAATGCAGTAGAACAAAATTAACAATTAAGCAAGCTATTTGAACTGATGGAACATCAAGAATCTGAAATACAGCAGATAGATAATAAAATTATTGAATCAGACAATTCAGCCCAAAGCCAAAAGAGCAGAACTGAGGAGACAGAAGTCAGACTTAGTGACCTTGAGGACAGAGCAACTGACACCAGCATTTATGAGGAGAAATCAGAGAAAAGAAATAAGAAAAATGAAAAATGTGGGACTCTGTTAAGAGGAATAATCTGTGAAGAACTGGAGTTCCTGAACAGGGAGGGATAGCTGAAAATACAGTGTAATGTTGTAGAATTGCTGACAGAAAACTTCCCTGAAATTATGAAAGAAGAGAACATAGATTTCCAAGACATGTATCAAACACCACAAAAACTAGATCCCAAAAGAAAGACACCAAGACATGTTATAATCAAGCTTAATAAAATGGAACATAAACAGAGGCTCTTAAAGGCAGCAAGGCTTAAAGCAAAGAACATTCTAAAATTCAAGGGAAGCCCTATAGGCTTTCATCTGACTTCTCAGCAGAAAGGACATTGGCAAGAAGGCAGTGGGGTGAAACATCCAAAGCCTTCCAAGAATTATAAATTCTGCAAAATTGTCTGTCAGATATGAAGATGAAATTAAGACACTTGCAGATAACAGAAGCTCAGAGATTTTGTGAAAACAAAACGAAAACTACAAGAAATACTGAAGGAAGCTCTTTGCTTAGAAAACAAAAACATTAAGTGTATACTTAAAGAGGCAATGCAACACACAGCATCCAGAATCCTACTAACTTATGGAAGTCACAAAGCTAAATCAAAGCTATAACATTAAAAGAAGGGAACCAGTGACAGTAACACAAAAACTATGACACCATCACACTAAAAAGAGGGATCTTTTGCAGTAGTTATAACCCTTTCAGATGGAGTCAAAATGAAAAAGACAAGCAAATGTTAAAGTCTGGTTTAAACTTAGAATATTAAGGGAGATCATGGGGTAGCTGCAAAGCAAAATAACAATGCAACATATCAAAATAAGAAACATAATACAAGAGTCTCAAGAAACCCAAAACCAAAGCTGAAACAGATGAAAAGTCAACCCATAAAGATGAAAGACCCAGAGCAGAATATTAAGAGCAACATAGACAACATCAACAACACAAAAATAAAGACATCAAATGACAGCACTAAACACAGACTTATCAATAATTGCACTGAATGCAAACAAACTGAATGCTCCAAAACAGAGACAGAGAGTGACATCCTGGATCAAAACAGACTATCCACCTATGTGTTGCTTACAAGAAACACACCTCAGACTCAAA
The DNA here is from genome assembly GCA_028571685.1 of Heterohyrax brucei. Taxonomy (NCBI): domain Eukaryota; kingdom Metazoa; phylum Chordata; class Mammalia; order Hyracoidea; family Procaviidae; genus Heterohyrax; species Heterohyrax brucei. Next base: position 36,572,593 of record CM053149.1, read on the forward strand.
GATATGAACAAACTGAAAATTAAAGGATGGAAATATATATATCAAGCCAACAACATATAAAGAAGAGCAAGAGTGGCAATATTAACCTCAGATAAAATAGACTTTAAAGTAAAATCGACCATCATGGACAAGGATGGTCACTATTGCTGAAAGCTTCAATACCTAAGCAGAACATAATAATATTAAATACTTATGCACCTAATATCAGAGTATCTAAATACATTGAACAAACACTGAAAACACTGAAAAATGAGGTAGATTACTCCACAGCAAAAGCTGGAGACTTCAACTGTCCATTTTCAGTAATGGACAGATCATCCAGAAAAGAGCTCAATAAAGATACAGAAGATCTTATTGAAACAATTAACAACCAGATCTCATCAACATATACAGAGCATTTTACCCAGCAACAAATATGTACACCTTTTTCTCCAATAAACATGGAACATTTTCCAGAATAGACCATGTGTTTGAACATAAAGTAAGTTTCAACAAAATCCAAACCACTGAATTACTGCAAAGCATCTTCTCAGACCATAAAGCCGTGAAAGTTGAAATCAATAGAAGAAAAAACACAGGTAGAAATTTTAACTCATGGAAACTGAACAACACCTTGCTCACAAAACCATGGGTTATAGAAGAAATCAAGGATGACATAAAGAAACTTATGGAGTCAAATAAGAATGAAAACACACCCTACCACAACCTATGGGATACAGCCAAAGCAGTGTTCAGAAGTCAGTTTATCTCTATCATTGCACACATCCATAACGAAGGAAAGACCCAAACCAAGGAATTAACTCTACATCTTCAACAAGTAGGAAGAGAGCAGCAGAAGAACCCATCAGGCACCAGAACAAAACAGATCATAAAGATTAGAGCAGAGCTAAATGAATTAGAGAATAGAATTGAAAAAAAATAACAAAAAGGCTGTTTTTTTAAAGATCAACAAAATTAATAAACCATTGGCTATACTTACAAAAGAAAAATAGGAGATGAAACAAATAGCTACAATAAGAAACAAGATGGGAGATGTCACAACACACTCAACTGAAATCAAAAGTATCATAACAGAATACTATGAAAGACTGTACTCTAACAGATTTGAAAACTTAGAGGAAATGGCCAAATTCCTAGATTCATATCACCTACCAAAATTATCACAAGGAGAATGAGAATAACTTAACACACCCATCACAAAGGAAGAAATTGAAAAAAGTCATCAAAATACTACCAACCAAAAACAGTCCTAGTCCAGATGGCTTCACTAGAGAATTCTACCAAACTTTTAGAGAATAGGTAACTCCAATACTACTGAAGTCATTTCACAGCAAAGAAAGTGATGGAATATGTCCAAATTCATTCTATGAAACCAGCATAACCCTGACACCAAAGTCAAGTACAGATCCCATGAAAAAAGAAAATTACAGACCAATATTACTCATGAACCTAGGTGCAAAAATCCTCAACTAAATCCTCGCCAATAGAATTCAACAACATAACAAAAAAATAATTCATCATGAAGTTAGATTCATACCAGGGATGCAAAACTGGTTCAAAATTAGAAAAACAATTAATGTGATCAGCTACATAAATAACATAAAAGATAGAATCACCTGATTTTGTCAATCGATGCAGAAAACGCTTTTGACAAAGTCCAACACTCATTCATGCTAAAAGTTCTCAGCAAAATAGGAATAGAGGGGAACCTCTTTAATGCAATAAGTGTCAATTACACAAAGCCAACTGCCTATGTCCTCCTGAATGGAGAGAGACTGAAAGAATTCACCTTGAGAACGGGAACTAGACAAGGATACTCACTCTCACCACTTCTATTCAACATTGTACTAGAAGTTATAGTCAGAGTAATTAGACAAGATAAAGAAATAAAGGGCATCCACATTGGCAAAAAGGAAGTAAAACATCCCCCTATTTGCAGATGATATGATTGTATATGCAGAGAATCCTAAAGAAACTATGAGTAAACTACTCAAACTAATAGAAGAGTTCAGCAAAGTACCAGGATGTAAGATAAACATAAGTAAATCAGTAGGACTCCTTTATACCAGCAAAGAGATCATGAAATAAGAAATCACCAAATCAATACTGTTTCCTATAGCTCCCAAGAAGATAAAATACTTAGGAACAAACCTAACCAGAGAAATAAGAGACCTATACAGAGAAAACCACAAGACCTTACTGCAAAAAATCAAGAGACTTACATAAACACAGAAATGAACCCTGCTCCTGGATAGGAAGAGTTAACATTGGGAAAATGTCTATTTTACCCAAAGCAATCTACACATAAAATGCAATCCCAATACAGATTCCAGTGTTATTTTTCTTACGAGATAAACAAATCGTCAACTTTGTTTGGAAAGGGAAGAAACTCTGGGTAAGGAAAGTACAACTCAAGAAGAGGAACACAGGGGGAGGCCCCACACTACCTGATCTTAGTAACTATTACACTGCCACATTAGTCAAAACAGCCTGGTACTGGTACAAAAAGATATGCAGACCAAGGGAACAGAATTGAGACCCTAGAGATGCCACCATCTTTTTAATCAACAGTTGATATTTGACAAACGGCCTAAACCTGTAAACTGGTATATAAAGTCTTCTTAACAAATGGTGTTGGCAAACTTGGATATCCATTTGCAAAGAACTGAAATAAGGCCTGTATCTCACACCTTACACAAAAACTAACTGAAAATCGATCAAAGATGTAAATATCAAACCTAAAATGACAAAGATCATACAAGAAAAAATAGAGTCAACAATGGAAGCTTTAATACACAGCTTAGACAGAATACAAAATCTGACTGCTGAAACAGGAACAACAGAAGAGAAAATAGATAAATGTGACCTACTGTGACCTACTAAGAATCAAACACTTTTGCTCATCCAAAGACTTTATCAAGAGTTAAAACATGACCTACAGAATGGGAAAATATATTTGGCAACTACATGTCAGACTGACTTCTGATCTCCATAATCTACAAGGTACTGAAAAATATCAACAAGAAAAATGTAAATAACTCAATTAAGTGATGGGCAAATGAGATGGACAGACACTTCACCAAAGGGGTCCTCCAGGCAGCCAAAAGACACATGAGGAAATGCTCACAATCATTAGCTATCAGAGAAATCCAAATCAAAACTACAATGAGACACCATCTCACCGCAACAAGGTTGGCCGTGATCCAAAACACATAAAACAACAAATGCTGGAGAGGTTGTGGAGACACTGGAACTCTCCTACACTGCTGGTGGGATTGCAAAATGTTACAGCCTCTTTGGAAAGCACTTTGGCACTTCAGTAAAAAGCTGGAAATAGATATACCATTTGGTACTCTAATTCCACTGCTCGAAATACATCCTTCAGAAACAAAAGCTGTCACACAAATAGATACATGTACTCAAATGTTTATTGCAGCACAGTCCACAATAGCAAAAACATGGAAACAAATCAGATGCTCATAAACAGATGATTGGATAAACATGGTACATATACTCAAGGGAATACTATGCAGTGATGAAGAACAGTGATGATTTTAGGAAGCATCTCATAACCTGGTTTCAATTGAAAGACATTATGCTGAGTTAAATCAGTCAGCAGCAGCAGGACAAATATTGTATGAGACTCCTACTATAGGGACTTAAAAATAGACTTCTGTACAGAAGAAAAGACTCTGACAGCTACAAGTGTGAGGAGGGAGGAAGAGAGTTGGTTATAGATTATATAGTTAATAGAAATTTGGTTAGATGAAAGCAGTGACAGGACGCATTAGAGAGAGGAACAACTTAACTGTACTTCTTCACAAACTGAAAACTCTTCTAATCTTAACCCATTACAGCAAGGGTAGAGTAGCAGGGGCAGGGTCTAGGGACCATGCTCTCAAGAGATACCAAGGCCAACTGGCATAACTAGCCTATTACTAGGAAAGTCTTCTGCATCTCGTATCGATGAGTTTGGGGTCTTGGAAACTAGCAAGCTGCCGTCTGAGGTACACCAAATGGTCCCAACTCATCCAGAACAGAGGGTGATTGAGAACAACAAAGACACGAGGAAAAAAGAGCCCAGGAGACAGGACCCATGTGAGAGGGAGACTGTATCAACATGTGACCAGAAGAACTAGATGAGATGGTGCCCGGCCACCGACAAAGACAGCCGTGATGGGGCACACCATGTTGAGTCCACGTGGCAACATGAGGAAAACAGGGATTCAGCTCAAGAACTCTACTAAAAGACCACAACTGATGGTCTGATGGCCTGGGGTATCCCCTGGGAGCATGGGCCCTAGAACCGCTGTTGCCCTGACCAGGACACCAGTGAGGTCAACTCTTCAGACAAAAATGGACTGGACTTGGGGACACAGTGTAACCATATGGTGTTAGTACTTCATGGTTTTATGCATTTATAGGATGCTGTCTTACTGGTCTCTTTCTAGATGGGAGAGGAGTGAGTGGAGAGGAGGGGACAGGAGATTTTTAAGAGGATATGACAAATATAGAATGAAAAGGAGGAGTGTGCTGTTACTGTGCAAGGAGAGCAGGAGGAGCTGCACATTGGCAGGCATGCAATTTTAATTTGGATTGTATACTTTCACTTAATCACAATTAAAAAATTTTTTAAAAAATTCTGCAGTCAAGTACTATGTTTACATTTGATCTTGTTGAGTCCCATCAGGAGCCAAGCAAGGTAGCATTTTAGAATAGTGGTTAGGAGCTCCATCTTCAGGGTCTGAGAGCCATGTATTTGAATCCTGTTTCTATTATTCGTAGCAAGTGACCTGGAACAAATTCCTTAACTTCTCAACTTATTTACCTGAAAAATAGGAATGATAATAATGCTTACCATCTTAATTTCCTACAGCTGTTGTAATGAAATACCACAAACCAAGTAGCTTTAAAGAACAGGAACTTATTGCCTTGCAATTCTGGAAGTTAGAAGTCAAACTGGCCACATTAATTCTTTCTGAGGGGTCAAAGACAGAAAATGCTCCATGCCTCTATCTAAACAATGTTTGGGTCCCTTGGCTTGCATCTGCTTCTATAATCACATGGTTGTCTTCTGTCTCTGTCCTTTGTCTCTTTTCTACTTTCATAAGGTCATCAGTCACATAGGATTTATTTAAACCCTATTACAGTATGATTTCATGATAACTTATGATGTCTTCAAAGACCCTGTTTCCAAACAAGGTCACATTCACAGGTACTTCAGTGGTTAGGACTTCAATGCACACATGTATGTGTGCATGTGTGTACATCTGTGCTAAGGGGAGGCAGTGGGCCGGCTGGAGGGTACTTACTGAAAATCTCTTAGGACTCAGAATCTTTTCGGAAAGTACAATTCAATTCATAAAACCTACTTAATAAGATTGCAGAGAAGATTGTGTGGGCTGGTCAACATTAATTACATGGATACAGACCTGTTACAGTCAGCTCTCAATACGTGTTAACAGTCATCAGTAGAACCTACATTTCTGACAGCATCACACCAAGCACGTTTGGACTCTAAATATCATTGAACCCTCAGTTACCATAGAGAAATCATATGTGAAATCACTGAGAACATGAGCACTGAAGGACTCATTACCCTTAACTATAACCCTGATGATTTTTTATTTCTTATAGTGTTGATTTAGAATTGGTAGAAAATTAAATATGACTCCTCCCCCCAAAAAAATTGTCTTGTGGTAGTCAACCTTCGGAATGACTTAAGCCTTCCTCAGACCCAAATTATCCAAGCCTTGGGCTGGCAAAGTGCTTCACAGCCAAAATACCTCTTGTTGGACCAAAGAGTTGAAATAAAAGTCAACCCTTTAGTGCAGGGGCCCAAAGTAGAAGTTTCTGTCAGAATCCATCCTTTCTAGGAGTATAATTTAACCCACCTTATGATCTGAGTTTTTTCTAAATTCATTGCTGACAATTACTTGATAGGCTCTGTGATAAAATCTCAGGTTTTTCCTGGAATATCGGAAAATCTGGCTATAGTGGGTCCAAATTCACAAAAAAATTCTGCCACCTCAGGTAGGACATGGAATCTCCAGTTCCTCACAGTCCCTGTGTGTGTGAGTGCATGCACACGTATATACCTGTGCTGGTGGGAGGCAACAGAAGGCCTAGAGGGTATTCACTGAAAATCTCTGAGGACACAGGAATATTTTCTAAGGCAGACAGGATTTAACCACACCAATGGAAGCACTGGTAGCCAGGCAGCACATTTGGGGCTGTAGAGTTTCTGAACAGTGTTTGTAGGCAATGCTTGTGTAGGCCAGGTCACAGGCAACCTCCCAGTGCTGGTTAGAAGTTACAGAATTCCTGTGCTGTCCCCTGTCAGCAAAGTGCTGAGACAACAAACTTAACCTCTCTGTCCAGCATGAGCCTATCAGCCACAGTCATTAAATCCCACAAAAGGGAGAAAAGGAGAAGTGAATAGGACTGAAAGAAAAAGCACTTTCCCCATTTGGATAGCTGCACGGAACAGGAGCTTCTAGAGAAAGGCAGGGAGTGTAATTGCTGGCCTGAAAGAAAAAGAAAAACTATAAAAGGAAAGAAAGAAGGAGGGGGCAGGAATTGATAATGAACAATTTATCCTCAGAGCTAACAGTTAATTAATTCTGAAAATATCTGTCAGACTAATAGAAGGTGGGGGGAGGGCTTTGCCACATACACAATTAATAAAATAATAATAACAAGAAAAGAAAAGAAAAAAATATTTCTTAAAGGTGTTACTATCTTCTAACAGGCTGGGCCCTTAGCTTCCCAATGTCATTTTCAACACAATTTCTCCCCTCCGTCTCTTTTCAGAAATTGTTCTCATGAATGATTTATATATGTCTAGTTATCTGGAGTGATTTCTATGGACCCCGGCGCATTGCTGCATAATTGTTAATTTTAACGCCATAATAGCTTCAGATGGAGGAAGAGATTAGGCATTTATTGCACAATTAAATGAAACATACTTGAGAATCACAAAGGGTTCCGTAATTATTTCAGACCATTAATAAAATGGGCATTAAATTATATGGGACACAAAAGGGAAAGGAAATAGATTTTCATTACAGCAATAGAAGCTCAGAGTAGTAATAGATCCTTGTTGAATTATCTTTCTCTCTCTCTCTCTCTGAAATTAATTGTTGCCCAGCTTATTTCAAAGCAAATAAAGGAGGGGAAAAAAGTGTTTTAAAGAACCTCTGATGAAAGGGCTTTGTTTGATGGGGACAATAGCCAATGATACACTCCAAAAAACAACGTAATCTTTGATTTTGTCTTCCTGCCTTTGGTTCTGAAGACCTTAAAGGCAGTTTCTTCAGCAGCCTGAGGTTTGTCCACCCCTACCCAACTCCAGCACAAGGTGAGGATTCAGATTGAGATAAGAGGTCAAAAAAGGTGAGGTCACTGCTTCCCTCTCTTAAGAGAATTCAGATCATTAAACAAAGTCTCACATCTTGATGCCATCCACCTCAAATTTCTTGAAGGGGAATTAAAAATGGAAGGAAAATCATTTCATTAACTTGTGTAATTCATTCAATGTGTATTCATCCTCAAGACAACACCATGACATAGAAACTATTATTATCATGCCCACTTTGCAGATGAGAAAACTGAGACTTAGAATGGCTAAGTACCTTGTCTGAGACCACATATTCACTAAACTGAGCAGCCAAGATTTTAAAACAGAGAAGACAGTGTCCCTGCCCACAAAATACTCACGTTTTAGTTAGAGGGGACAGGCAAGCGCAGGCAAAAGTCTGATACCAAGTCATTTATTCGACATGTGAAATGTGCCCAGAAACCAGCCTCGTAACTGTCTTTGCAGCAGTAGAAAATGCAGTGGATGAAACATTTCCTTTTTTCTTCCTTTATCAACATCCTATTCTGCATTGCTGTCTTCCCAGTAGAATTTCAGCAAAGGTCCCTTCTATTACTATAAAGCAATATACCTGTGTACTTGGACAGTCCTGAGAGCAAGATCCCCAGGGATTCTGAATGGACAGAGCCTCTTGACCTTCATCTTCAACACACACATAGAATGTCTGCACTGAGACGCAGTGACTATAAGGAAGACAGCTTTAAATTAGAGGCACTGAGGGTGAGGAATAACACTTAAAATCTTTATTTTAAGCTGCTGAGAGCTTCAGACAACAGGTAAGTTCTTGCCTTGGACTTTGTGCTGTTACCTCGGGCTTCAGGATATTTATGGCATTCAGTGGCAACTCTGGTGGCGTAGTGAGTTAAGTGCTGCATCTGTTAACCAAAAGGTTGACAGTTTAGATTCTCCACGCACTCTTTGGAAACTCTATGGGGCAATTCTACTCTGACCTCTGGGTTGCTATGAGTCACACCAGACTCGATGGCAGTGGGTTTGGATTTTGGTTTTTTATAGTATTCAGTCATCTGTTTTCCTAGCTTTGCCTCAGAATTCAGGACTGAGGGCTGACCTTTATCTTTACTGCTCAGCTTCCCAGAGTCACCCGCACTATTATTTTACTATCAAAGTTTCAACAATTTTTGGTTCTTGTAACACTTAGCAGGAGACAAATCCAGTAAGACTCAGTTTTAAGCGGCCCATGACTTCACTGGCAAAATAGAGAACTTTGCATTAGAAGAGTAGAGCATAGAGATACCATCTCACCCAACAAGGTTGGTCATGATCCAAAAAACGCAAAACACCAAATGCTGAGAGGCTGTGGGGAGATTGGAACTCTTCTACACTGTTGGTGACATTGCAAAATGGTGCAACCTCTTTGGAAAGCAATCTGGTGCTCCCTTAAAAAAATGGATACAGAAGAGTAGAGCATACCGGGATTTAGGAGAAACCTAGAAGTAGAAGGGCCAACCCAGGAAAGAAAGCTGGCATTAGATGTCCAGCAAACCATCAGGATGTCAACATCAGGCTTGAGGTCTAGTTAAGAAGGACATACAACAAGTTAAATGACTTAGAGCCATATAAGCATAAGAACCATAGCCAACAAATCTTTCCTTGCTTTGTCAGGCTCTGCTAAGTCACTCATAAACTCATAAAGTGATGATAATACTTGATAGTTCTGCTTGATAATTATTCCAATTCACAATTTGTGAATTCGCAAGGCTTCTATTAAAAAGCGTGGTCTTCCAGCATGTAGTAAGGAAAAATGAATTTCAATAGAGATGAGGAGGTATAGGAGCATTCCCAGGTCAAAATTAACTACATAGAAAGAGCTTAAGAGAAGAGAGGGAAATAAATGCCAAATCATAATTGGTAATTTTTATGGAATCATGATGAAGAGAAAAGGGACAAGAGATTAAAGATGGACTTACATGATGTCTTAGTCATCTAGTACTACTATAGAAGAAATACTACAGGTGGATGGCTTTAAAAAGAGAAATTTTATTCTGTCACAGTTCAGTAGGCTACAAGTCCAAATTCAGGGCATCAGCTCTGGGGGAAGGTCCTTGTTCATCAGTCTTTCCCTGGACTTGGAGCTTCTGAGGCACCGGGACCCTGAGTCCAAAGGACTCCCTGTGTTCCTGGCACTACTTCTTTCCTCATGGTATGAGGTCCCCAACTCTCTTACTTCCCTTCCTTTAAATTCCAATAGATTGCCTTAAGGCACAGTACAATCTTTCAGACTGAGTTCTGCCTCACTAACACAAGCACCGCAAGTGCTACCTCATTAAACATCATAGAGGCAGGATGTACAACGTACAGGAACATCACACAGTAACAGGAACCAAGGCCTAGCTACATTGTTACACACATTTTTGGAGGGGTGCAGTTCAATCCATGGCACATGAATTCAGTTTCATTTTGAAACGTAGATTCTGAAATCTGTAAATTAGTGATTTAAAAATTATTTCTCTCCTGTCTTTCACTTCCCCACCAAAAAAACCTAGAATATGTTATTTAACTTCAATAAAAAATATAAAAAGAGAAAAAAATGATTTATCATATAAAGATGTCTAAGACAAGAGACTTCTTTTTGGCAGCTTGGCAGACTAGATAGTCCAAAGAACTTTCTCATTATATGACTGGATGCTGAATATATTGCAAAAAACAAACATCTGACTGTATAACTGCACTCAAAATAAAGTCCTTAAAAACAAAACAAACAGGCTGAAATTTTAAAAAAGGTCTATGATTGATAACCAAGAGTAAAATCTGATGATGTCCTTAGGACAAATGTCATCTCAGAAACCCAACTACTAGCAGAGAATTGAAAGAATTAAATGTAGGCGCAAGAAAAATGGAATTCTAATCTGTCATATAGGGTTGCAATGAGTCAGAATCAAGTCATGGCAGTAGGTTTTTTTTTTTTTTTTTTTTTTCCAAATACTTCAACTGTTCAAATTTTTGGTATAGCTTATAATTACATGAAAAGATTTTAAATAGAAATAGAAACTGTAGTCAAAGAACACAGAACCACATAAAATGATTTCATAAAACAATTGAAAAGAACATAAAAAATTTAAATATAATCAAATTTTAAAACTCAGTGAATGAGTTATAAAGCAGATTAGACACAGCTGAAAAGAAATGAGTTGGAAGATGGATAGAAATAAATTACACAGATTGCTGCATACAGAAACAAAGGAAAGAGAAAATCTGAAAGAGAGATTAAGAGATTTGGAGGTCAGAATATGTTTAACTAGAGGTTTAAAATGAGGAAATAAGGTATGTTCCAACAAAGTGTCCCATTTTTTACAGCTTGTGGCAGTGATGCTGATGAAGCTATAGCAACCATATTTATCACACTCTTTTGATCAGTCTTGACAAATAGCCATGAAAAAAATCACATGATTCCACAATGCATAGGAATTATTAGTTTATTATCAAAATGGGTATTCTGTTCGCCAGACATTCTGTGCATTACATGAAATTTACGATGTTCATAATTGTCCCACTGAGAGAATAACTTGAGGTTGAGTCAAAAAAAATTGAGACAGCAGGTCTGTTGCTAATCAGACAATACCTGTGCGTCAAGAAACCACAGTTCCTGTGAAAACATCGCCACCATCCATCATAGCATACACAAGAATTCATCCCAATCAATTTCTTGCCAAGCACAAGAACTGGGCCTTTCCTAGGCCACAGTTTGGCAGATTTTGCAGCTGGACTTGTAGCTTTACCCTTACAAAACTGTTTTAACTGAAGAATTGAAGTCCAATGACCATAGTTTGCACCATACATTTGCTGAATGGGCTCTGGAACAATTGCTTTTGGTGGAAAATTCATCTTCAGCGACGAGGCCCAGCTTTGGATGAATGCTTTTGTTAACAAACAAAACTGTCACATCTGGAGCACGAGAATTCAACGAAGTTTCCAGAACATCCACTTCATCCCCAGAAAGTTATCATTTGGCGTGGATTTTGGTCCAGTGGAATCATTGGCCCTTGTATTTTCCAAGATGAACAAGGACAGGCTGTGATTGTCAAAGGAGAGAGACATGCAGCTATGATAACTGATTATTTTTGGCCATTTGGAAGATACCATTGTGGCCATTTACCTGAAGTTCTTTTTCACACATAATGTCATCAGACATACTTCAAAATAAGAAAACAATTAAAACTGTGTCATTTACACAAGGTGGTTTATTCAAGTTTAAAGATAGGACACCTTACTGGAAGACCCCTTACAATGGGAAAGAGGCAAAAATCAAAGAGATAAAATTTCCAGAACTGATGTCACAAATACAGGAACCCTGATATATACTAAGCTTAGAAATCCATGTGTAGTCACATTGTAATGAAATGATAAAACACAGAAGATTAACAGAAGATCTTAAAAGCAAACACCAAAGAGAGACATCACCTTCAAAAGTATGACAATTAGACAAATAGCAGACTCCTGAACATCAACAATAAGTCCAGAAAACAATGAAACTGTACCTTTAATGTGTTAAGAAAAAAATACAAGAAAATTAATAATGTAGTTAAAATAATCAAGACCTATGAAAGGCCTAAGATTGTAACAGGCTAGCCCGGCATAGTTTCATGTATCCTAGGTCAAAGATACTGGACAGTTGATTACTCACAGCAGTAGAGGTAGCTGTAGTATTAGCCACCTTTATTTGGTGACTGTTTTCAGATCAAAATTCTCACAATGTGATAGGAAGGGAGCCATATGACATCTGTACATAAATTGAGTTGTGTTATAAGAGAATGCTACACTTATGGGTCCTGAATCTTTTAATGGACAGTAAGCATGCCTGATCTTTGCTCTACAGGAAGATACCATCTCTTATCTTCTAAGGCTTTATGTAAACCTATCCTTTGCTAAACAAAGAGAAACTGTTTCTTCCAAGGCTGTTTGTTACACAAACACCCTTGAAAATGTAGTCTGGAACAGACAGCATTAAGTCCTGTCTTGATAAATGTGCAGAAACTTAACATATCCATATAGAATTCCTTCCAGCATAAACAAGCCCAAATATATTAATAATCATAATAAAAAAATGGGTTAAATTCATCACTCAAATGTAGAGACTATCAAACTAAACAGACTAAAAAAAAAAATCTGCCAGTGTTATTTATATGAAATGAAATACCTAGAACCTCAGGAAGGCCAAAAGCACATCATAATAAAACTAAAAACAAAAGTAGTCTAGAGTTATTATAAAAAATATCTAACTAAATAAATAAACTAAGTTCATATGTCACCATGTAATGCTAAAAGATTTGCTTAACCACAAAGATGAAATATTACAATTCTAACCATAATATCATGTTGTTAGTTGCTGTTGATTTCATTCCAACTCATGGTGGGTTCATGTATGCAGCATAAAACTGCTCCATAGCATTTGCAAAACTGTAAACTTTTGGAAGGAGATCTGCAGGCCTGTCTTCACAGGCACCTCTCAGGGGGGATTCCAAGCAGCAACTTTCGGTTGAACATGTAACCATTTGTACCACTCAAAGACTCCTCCAACTATCTATAAACTTAGTTAAATATGCTCAAAATAAGTGAATCACAAACTGATAGAACTGTATAGAACTAGAGGAGAAACTGACAAATATGCTATTATAGTAAGAGATTTTGCTAGATTTCTATCCATGTCAAAAAGATTTTAAAAATCCTAAATATATAAAAGACACAAGCTATGTAGTTCATAAAATTAATATTAGACATATATAAAGTCCAAGCAACAATTAGAATGCATATTCTTCTCAGTAATACACAGGATGTTTAAATACTGCCATGTGCTATACAATAAAACAAGTCTCAATTAATTTCAAAAAAATCATCATAAATACCTCATGTTCACCCACAATTTAACTAAGTTAGAAATCATTAACAAAAGAGAGTGCCCCAAAAGAATATACTGGAAATATAAAATGATTCTTAATAATAACTCACTAGTAAAATAATAATAACAGGAATATGAAAGTATTTTAGTTGAATAATAATGAAAATACTACGTATTAAAACTGGTGAGATAAAGCTAAAGAATTACTGAAAAGAAATTTTGTAGCCGTAAGTGTTTAAGTCAGAACAGAAGGATCATAGACGTGCAATTTAAGAAGAATTTAAGAATTTTGAAAAAGAATAAACAAATAAACCCAAAAATGAATGTTAGAATAAAAACGAGTGAAAATAATAAACTATAAAGCAAAATAAAATGGGAAGGATCATCAAAAGTCAAAAGTTTATTCTGTGAAAATAATAGGTACTCTTACAGTAAGATTAATCTGGAGGAAAGGAATTAAGGTATAAATAGTCGACGTGAAAAATAAAATACAAACACATCTATAGAATCACCAGAGGTTAAAATTAATAAGAATATTCTACGGATATCTTTATGCCCCCAAATTTGTGTAGTATAAAAACTATACATTTTCAAAATAGCTTTTAAGAAAAAGTGGCTACAATTATCTAATAAATAAATTACATAAACAGCTTAAAATCTTCCTGGAAATAAAACACCAGACATGATGTTTTCATAGATCACACCTATCAACTTACCAAATAACATATAGATTTAATATTATACAAATTCTTCCAGAGAATTCCCTGTGACTCATTTTATGAGATTATTATAATGGTTTTGATAATAAAATTAAGCAAAAGAAATGAAGAAAAATTACAGATCGATATCATTCGTGATTTATATGCAAAATCCTAAATAAAATGTAAGCTATCAGAATCAAGTAATGTATAAAATTGTAATATAACATGACCAGGTTAGATTTGTCCCAGTAATGCAGGTTGATTTCCACTAATTAATCTATTATTGTTTTACTCTATTAGTAAGAGAAAAAAATACATGATCACTTCATTAAATGGAGAAAAATATTCGATACAATTTGAAACCCAGTTGTTACAAAATTTTTAGCAAACTAGGAATAGATGTAAAATTTTCTTACCTCAAAATATATCTATCTCCGGAGACCTCCTTTCAGCCAAACCACAGACAAACCCATAAAATAAACAACAACACCCAAGGGAAACATGCTCTTCAGAACACAGAATTACACAAGATGAAAAGGTCAGCATTTGCCCAAAAGCAAAGCTGAGAAGGCAGGAAAGGGTAGAAAATCAGGACTAAGAGAAACAGGGAAACTAGAATGCAAATGGAAGGAGTGCTGATGTATTGAATGGAAAGAAACCAATGTCACAGAACACTTCATGTATAAGCTATCATCTGAACAGAAGCAATTCACATTTGTGCTCATTCCAAAAAACAATAGTCCAAGGGAAACAGGTTGTAGTTCATGAAAAGCATGTACACCAAGTAAAGGAGTGCTTACTTACTCCTGGTGGTAATGATGAACTGTCTAAAGTGTGAACCTTTGTCTGGACTAAAAGTAGTCCAGATTAGAGACATGGGGTCATGGCCTAGAGTAGTGGGTGATTGTAAACAAGCGAATGGTGCCAGACAAAATAGAATTACCCCATAGGGCTTCTAAAGTTATAATTTTTACAGAAGCAGACTGTCATCTCTCTCCCCTGGACCAGTTGGTAAGTTTAAGCTGCAGACTTTTCGCTTAGCAGTTAGAGCCACAGCAGCACCAGGGTGCCTGTATTAAAAAGTAAAACAAGAGACTAAGGCACCGTGGTTAAGAGTTATAGCAAGCTATGGCTCTTAAACAAAAGGTCAACAGTTTGAATCCACCAGCTACTCTTTGGAAATCCTGTGGGTTAGTTCTTACTCTGTTGTACAGAATCACTGTGAAGCCAAAAGTGACTCAATGACAATAGGTTTTTGTTGTTATTTTAGCAAAGTAAGGAAGGAGCAGGAGTTAAGAATGACACTAAAGACCTTTGTCTTAGTTTTCAGTGTTGCTTTAACAGAAAGACTATAAATGGGGGACACCAAA
Source organism: Heterohyrax brucei (assembly GCA_028571685.1). Classification (NCBI taxonomy): domain Eukaryota; kingdom Metazoa; phylum Chordata; class Mammalia; order Hyracoidea; family Procaviidae; genus Heterohyrax; species Heterohyrax brucei. Next base: position 36,587,896 of record CM053149.1, read on the forward strand.
GAACAGAAGTTTATTTCTTCACAGTTTAGGGCGTTAGAAGTCCAAATTCAGTTCACAGAGGTTAGGGGAAGGCTCTTTGTCTCTCTTTATGTGTTTTTCTGTGTCTCTCTTTCTCTCTCTCTCTCCCTCTTTCTCTGTCTCCCTGCTCTGGCAGAAGACTCTTTTCTCTTCCAGCATTACTCAGTTGACAAGCTTCCTTTGGCATTTAACTTCCCCTGTTTGTGGTTAACCAAAAGATCAGCAATTCCAATCCACCAGCCCCTCCTTAGAAGCTCTATGGGACAGTTCTTCCCGGTTCTGTAGGGTTGCCGTCAGCCAGAATCAATTCCAAGGCAACAGGTTTACTTGCAGGGTGTGAGGGGGCTTATCCCTGTGATAATGCAGCCCCCTCTAAATTAGAGGTTATTCGGATTAAAGCACACCTTCACAAACATGGCCTCATTAGCAGGAGAACATCCATCAATGTAGGGGTCAGGATTCCAATACATATTTTAGGGGTGGGAGAGACACAATTCAATTCATAACAACATTTGCTTAAGTAATCAGGTTGAGAATAGTACCACTTATCCAAGATTGGAAATGCAGGTTTGAGATGAGAAGAAAATGAGGTAACACATTGGATGTACTGAGGTCATGGTGCAGGGCCAATCAGTTAAGAAGCCTCACAGGCAGCCAAATGTGCAGTCACCAGTATACTCTGTAAATGTAGTATGTGGGCCACAACCCTAGAGACTGTGCAGACTGAGAAAATAGGTGGTCTCAGAACAGCACCTGGAGAATTCCAACATTTAAGGGATGGGCCCAAAACATGATACACAAAGAATGATTAGAGAGGAAGGAAGGGTTGACAGTAGTAGCTGGTGGAGATAATTACAGTATTCGAGGTAGCAACAGAGACCACTGCAAACACCCATCTCTGCAATCTTGAGAAGGGCTGGCCTCAGTTACAACTTTTTTCCTACCTATCATTGGCTCCTCTAACTCTTGCTCTTGTTCTAATCTGTATGTCAGACCCCTGCCTTTACTAATTAGTTAGAAAATTCTTAATAGATACATTTTCCCCAAAAGTTTTATTGTCTTGCTAGTAATTTTTGTCCACTTGTAAATCAATTGCACTTCTTTAAGCTTAGCAAAATAGTCTCTTGGCAACTTCACACCATCCATCAAATGCTGCCAAGATGAAGAATCAAAGTCTCAGGATCAGACTCATTAGCCAGAGCATCCTGCAGTTTAGTTCCCTATGGACTGCCCTTATCAGACTATATCATAGAACCCTGTGGTGCTGGGCCAAGGTAAGGAGTTAGCACATCCTAGGGAGAATTAACCAGCCAGACACCCCTGTAGTTCTCAGGAACCGGAAAGCATAGGAATATCTCTGCACTGACAAATACCTACGAATACCTCTGGACTGACAAACACCTACAACAGCATGGGAAGTTCATTTAAAGAGGGAAGATAAAGAACAGGATGTGTGTGGATTTAGACAAATGATCTATAATTCAGTTATGCTAATAATTCCAAATTGCGTGAATCTCCAGATGAAAAGAGATGTCTCTTGTAAGAGAAAAATGAATTACTATGTGCCAATGAAAGACTTTCATGCTCAACATCTCGTGTCTTTACCTCTCCCAAAATCCAAAGCTGTATTTGGGGTATATTGCCACCAGGTGGCAATTTGTGTCTTGGCCCCTAGCGAGTTAAAGCCAGATGCATATCTACATACAGCCTTGTCATTAGCCATTTACAAGTCACCCCCAGTTCCCGACAAACCCAAACACAACAAAATGAATTGCTACTGGGCCCTATACCATTTCCATGATGTGTTGTGCATCAGATTGTTGTGATCCATAGAGTTTTCACTGGCTGACTTTTTTAGAAATAGATCATTAGGATTTTCTTCTGAATCTCTCTTAAAACAATGAAAGCCCCACTGAATCCCACTTGTACCATAACAACATACAAGCTTCCACTGACAGATAAGTGGTGACTGTGCATGAGGTACATTGGTTGGAAATCAAGCCAGCGTCTCGTACGTGAAAGACAAGAGTTTCACTGTGAATTACCAATACCCTCATAGCCACACATAAAATGTAAGGAAAAGAAACAACAAAAAAATAATTCATCATTTAAAAAAAAAATCAAGATCTGCCCTGAAATACTTTGTTGTCAGTGATGGGATAATATCCATGTGCCTACAAGGAAAATCAATTAATACCATTATTTCCATTTGTCCCCCAACTACCAAGGCCAAAGATGAAGAAATTGAAGACATTACGATCTTCTGTAATCTGAAACACATCAAATATGTGACCAAGATGCATTGATAATTCTGGTGATTACAGTGTAAAAGTTGAAAACAAAGAAGAAAGGTCAGTAGCTAAAAATACAGCCTTAGTGAAAGAAATGACACTGGAGATCTCATGACAGAATTTTGCAAGACCAACAACTTATTCATTGCAAATACGTTTTTACAACATAAAGAAAGACTACAGAAATGTATGTCATCTAATGGAATACACAGGAATCAATGTGTAGTAAAAAGATGATGGAGATGTTCAATATTATCAGTCACATGAAGGCCTGTGGCCCACTGCAGAACAGACCATCAATTGCTAATATGCAAGTTCAAACTAAAGCTGAAGAAAATTAAACTAGTCCAAGAAAGCTGAAATACAACCTTGAGTATATCTTATTTAAATTTGGAGACTATCTCAAGAATAGGTTTTATACATTGCACACCAATGCCTGAAGACAGACAAGCTGTGGAATGACATCAAAGATATCATACATGAAGAATACAAAAGGTAATTAAAAAGACATAAAAGAGGGAGGGGTCCAAGATGACAAAAGAGTCATATATTTCCTGTGGTCACTTGCAACAAAGACTGTAAAAAAAACAAGTGAATCAACTATCTATGACAATCTGGGAGTCCTCATCACCAAAGACAAAGCTGAAGAGTCAGACTAAGTGACAGGGGCAGGGAAAAACAATTCAAACCCAAAAAACCCAAACCAAACCCAGTGCTGGTGAGTCAATACCAACTCATGGTGACCCTATAGGACACAGTAGAAGTGTCCCATAGAGTTTCCATGGAGTGCCTGGTGGATCTGAATTGTCAACTTTTTGGTTAGCAGATGTAGCACTTAACCACTACACCATCAGGGTTTCCAGGAAATTCAAAAGCAGTGGCAAAGTGCCAGTTGTGAGGTTGCTGGTTGCCTGCTGGCTAGGTTGGCCACTGCATGCAAGCTGAGGTGAGTAGTAGTATTCAGGACATTTGGGTGAATCACATACATGCCTGAAACTGGGTAGAAGTAGCACTGAACCTGTGAAAGTTAAGTGAAAGCATCTAACCTACTCCACAGGAGTAACATAATCCCTCCCACACAGAATTTCACAGTGGAGAGGTGTTTCCTTCCCCTCACCCATTCCCCATCCTACTCCAACACCAATCCCTCAGTACTCAACAATTGCTATGCCCCTAAGCGGGAATTCAGGGTTATCTGCACCCATACCAGTCCTGCAGCTTTGAAAAAATGGCATTTCCGAGAAAATCAGGGAGAGTTGAAAGGTCTTGCACTTTCACTCAGCCATTAACAATGAGTCCACACACTTGAGCACCCTTTACTCTTGCCTAGACCTGTGTGGGCCAATTCATTGCCTTCATTAGCATAAAACAGCAGGGAACACACCTGAAGCTCATTTTCACTGTAGCTAACCAAAGGGGAGCCACAGGTTTGTGACATTTGACACCATCCTGCCTCTGTAGCAAGGACCTCAACCACCAGCATTGGAGACTTGAGGGTTAGAGGTACCAACCATGCCATCTGGCAATCCAAGACAGAGATTTGAGAATAAGTCATGCCTCCCAATCCCTCCAGCCAACAGCATTTAGTACCCCAGCTCCGGTTGCAATATTCCCCATTACAGGCTCTAGAGGACAGGGACACGCCCTCCACTCAGGCACTTAGGGCCAGCTGTCAACCTTTTGCTCTGCACATAGCCCTCTACTGCAGCCAGATACTTATGTCTGCTCCAAACAACCCTACTCAGCATGTTTAGGCATCAAAAAAAACAAAAAGTTAGGACACACTAAACAAATATACAATAAATAAATAATATAACAAATTAGTGATGCCTTGAAAATGAAAGTCAATATCAAATCTCATAAAGAAGCAGGTCAAGATGACTTCAGCAAGCAAATAAAATAAAGAACCAGGAAATCTTATATCAGTATATAAGGTAATGAAATTACCTGAGATTGAATGAAAATACATAGAACTCTAGTATGGAGAGCTCTACAACAGATCAGGCAAAACTCAGACCAAGCCAAGGAACACACAGAAAATGTAATAAAAGAATTCTAGAAAACAATACAAAAGCAAAATGACAAACTTAACACGCTGCTAGAAACCACACAAGGATGACAACTAGAAATTCAAAACATTAACAATAAGTTTTCAGATTTAGATGAATCAGTAGACATTCATAGAAACAGTATTGAGTCCATGGAAATCATATTTAGCGAAATTGAAAATAAAACACTAGACACAAGTCCGTCTGAGAGAAAATCAGATAAAATACTTTTTTAAAAGGAAGAAAACCTAAGAATTATATAAGACTCTATCAAGAGGGAATGTATACAAGTGATCAGAATACCAGAACAGAGGAAGATAACAACAACACCAGAAAAAAAACCAGAATTGTCGTAAATTTGTTGGCACAAAACATTTTTGATATTATGAAAGATGAGAGAACATCTACCAAATAAGTTCAATGAACCCCACACAGGGTAGACCTCAAAAGAAAGTTGCCAAGCCAAGTGCCCAAGACATATAATCAAACTTGTCAAAGACAAACATAGAATCTTGAAGGCAAGCAAGAATACACAGAAAGTCACCTAAATTGGAGAACCAGTAAGACTAAACTGAATACTCAGCAAAAACCATGCAACCAGGAAGGCAATAAAGCCAAAAGCCAATGCCACTGCCATTGAGTCTATTCTGATGCACAGCAACCCTATAGGTCAGAGTAGAACTGCCCCACACAGTACACAAGGATGGCTTGGTGGATATGAATTGCTGACCTTTTGGATAGCAGACATAGTGCTCAACCACTACGCCACCAGGCAATTGGATGACATAATATAAAGCTTGAAGAAAAAAAACCCTGATCAACTAAGAATTGTATAGCCAGCAAAACTGTCTCTTAAATTTGATATTGAAATTAGTGCATTTCTAGAGAAACGGAACTGTTAGTGAGCCCACAATATCAGACAAAAACCCAAGAATGAAGCACAGGACAGGTATCAATGCAGATAGGGAAGTTGAACAAAGTAAGTCAAGCTAAAAAACTGAAAATGGAGAACCAGAAACAACAATATATAAGTGCTGACAACGTTAAAACAAAAAAGAGGGAATAAACAGTGCATCCACAGAACTTCCACAAGAAGATAAACTTCAGGCAATATTAAGAAATAAAGAAACCTATTTAAACAGAAAAATAAAGGTAAATTTTAAGGTAACCAAAGAAAGCTAACAAACTTAGCTATCTAAATAAAAAAGAAGAGTGGCAGGGCCAATATGGTGAAGTAGTTAGATGCTTCCTGTGATTCCTCTAACAACAAACAAACAAAAACCCTCAAAGAACAAATGATTCTATTACATATGATGTTCTAGAAGCCCTCAGCATCAAAGGAAAAGATAAGAAATATGACTGAGCAACAAGAAAGGGAGAGTAGGTCCAGAAGTATTTACACTGGTGAGAACTGACCCACCGGCACTTTGCTGCAGCCAGTGTGATGAACAGATCAGTGACATTCAGAGGGCATCTTCCTCAGCAGGAGAGATAGACTATCTGAGAGTACACTCAGACTCCAGAACTAGTAACAAGTGGCATTCAGTTGTCAAAAGCCAAGTGGCTTGCATCTAACCTACAACTTATAAATCTAGATATTTCATTTGGGATAAACCTCTCCCTTTTTCCAGCACTTTCCCCTCCCTTCTCTGCACTGTACCTGCCACCAAAGTCTGAAGCCATAAGCTAAGCCAGAAGTAGGACTCTTACACCCATCCTGAGGTATTCTTGGAAATAATTTAGCAAATTGAGAGAAGAGAGGAAATTTACCTACTCCCCTGAGCTGGAAATTCAGGAAAGAGACAATTCCTTGACCTGGAATCAGACATGAGAGTATTAAGCCTTCATCACAGACACTCAGGGATGGCTGTAAGCATTTCTCAGCACTTACAGCTAAATACCTGTGCCTACACCAATCACCCCTGCAAACCCAGGAAAACAGGGTGACCTTGTACCACTCAGTGGGGGGACTGACTACCTAGACATCTGAGCTGATTCCATATAAGAAAAGTAAACAGCCTTCTGTGCTTGCATATCTAATAATTGCTCTAATGACCTGGACACAACATTTTAGAGCTTCAAAGGCACCAATGACCTAGCAGGCATACAGGACCAGCCTATTTGGGCATTTCAAAACAAAATAAGAAACCAGAAAACTTAAATAAATTAAGCAACTTACTGACAGCTCTGAGACAACAGTCAACATCAAATCACTTAAAGAGGCAGACTGTGATGGCTTTGGAAAACTCCAAAATGAAACAAGAAATTTTCTAGATGAAGAGAACTTCCAGGAATCATCAGAGGTAGAATACAAAAGATTAACATTTAGACCTCTCCCTGTCAGATCTGACTCGACAGCACTTGGCTTGGCTGGCATGAGATGATGAAGGAGATGAGGCAAAATGCAGCAGAGCATAATGGCAAATTGAACAGGCTTCAAGAAAGCATATAGAGACAGGAAGTAGAAATTCAGAAAATTAATAATACAATTACAGAATTAGAAAACTGAATAGAAGATGAGGCAATAGAAGGCCAAGTTAGGGAGATTAAAGATAAAGCAAGTGACACCACCACATTTGAAGAAAAATCATATTAAAAAATTGAAACAAACACTAAGAATTATGTGAGATTCTGTCAAGAGGAATAATCTACAAGTGACTGGAGTACCAGAGTTGGGGGGTGAATAACAGGAAATGCAAAGAGAATTGTCAAAGATTTGTTGACAGAAAACTTTCTTGCTATCACAACAGATGAGAGGATGTCTATCCAAGATTATCATCAAACTCTATACAGTTAGATCCCAAATGAAAGGCATCAAGGCACATTATAATCAAATTGTCCAAAACTAGATACAGAGATGATTTTAAAGTGCTACAGATAAAAAATAATAATAATAATCTGCAAAGGAGAGACAATCAAACTAAACTTGGACTACTCAGCAGAAACCATGTAGGCAAGAAGGTAATGAGATGAGATCTACAAAACCTTTAAAGAAAAAAATTGCAAGTCAAGAATTATATATCCAGAAAAACTGTCTCTCAAAGAAGATGACCAAATTAGGACATTTCCAGACAAACAGAAATTTAGGGCATTTGCAAAAACCAAAGCAAAATTCTTGTGTTAGAATATCAGTAACAGTAAACAACACCCAAAACTAGAATGCAGAACAGAGCAACCAGGTATCAACCCAGGGAAACTGCAAAAATAAAGACAAAAGATTGAAAATAGGGGAAAAGGGATGTCATTATGTAAAAGATAACATTGTAAAACAAAGAAGGACCTTTAAAAATACAGTCATAGATCTGTGATACATAAAGGAAATCAAGGCTGTACAAATTACAGACTGGTTTAAATTTAGAAAAATCAGGGTAAATATTAAGATAACTGAGAAAGAAAATAATGATCCTACACATCAAAATGAAAGACAAGAAAAACATGAAGTCTCAGCAAATGCAAAACTAACAACAATGAAAGGAATGAAACACATAAAAACTAGCACATAAAATTGGGTGGAAAGGAATTGTCTACAACTCACAAAAAAATGCATCAAAATGACAAGACTAAACTCATAACTATCAATAACTATGCTGAATGTAACTGGATTAAATGCATCAATAGACAGAGTGGCAGATTGGATAAAAAAACATGGTCTATCTATATAGTGCTTACAGGAGACACACATTAAAGACACAAACAAACTAAAACTCAGGGAATGGAAAAAATATATCAAGCAAATAACATTTAATAAAAGAGCAGGAGTGGCGATATCAGTTCCTGGTAAAATAGACTTTTAAGTAAAATCAACCACATTGGATTAGCAAAGACATAGTATAATGAGTCATTAGTCCAGGAAGAATTAACCATGTCAAATATTTATGCATCCAATGACAGGGCTCCAAAATGGATAAAACAAACCAACTGCATTGAAAATAGAAATAGATAGCTCCACAATCATAGTAGGAGACTTCAACACACCACTTTTAGTAAATGACAGAACATCCAAAAAAGCTCAGTACAAACCCAAAAGATCTTAAATGCCACAATCAACCAATTTGACCTCATAGACATGTACAGAACACTCCACCCAACAGCAGACAAGTATACTCTTTTCTAATGCACATGGAACATTCTCCAGAATAGAATATATGCTAGGCCATAAAACAAATATTAACAAAATTCTAAGCATAGAAATATTACAAAGCTTCTTTTCAGACTATAAAGGCAGAAAAGTAGAAATCAACAACAGAAAAAAGCAAGAAAAAGAATTAAACACACGAAAACTGAACAACAAATTGCTGAAGAAAAGTACTGGGTTATAGAGCAAATCAGAATAAAGAACAAAGAAATTCACAGAATTAAATGAGAATGAAAACACATCCTGTGAGACCTTTGAGACACAGCAAATGTAGTACTGAAAAGTCAAATCAATTCAATCAGTGCACATATGCAAAAAAAAAAGAAAAGACATACATCAAGGAATTAACTATACAACTTCAACACATAGAAAGAACAACAAAAGAAGCCCTTGGGCACCATAAGAAAGCAAATAATAAAAATTAGAGCAGAAATAAATGAATTACAGAATAGAAAAATGACAGAGTTAATAAGACCAAACGTTAGTTCTTGGAAAAGATCAACAAAATTGATAAACCACTGGACAAACTGACAATAGAAAAATAGGAGAGGAAGCAAATAAGAAATGAGACAGGTGATATTACAGCAGACCTAACCGAAATTTAAAAACTCATAATACTAAGAAAAAATGTACTCTATCAGATTTGAAAACCTGGAGGAAATAGACAAATTTCTAGAAACATTCTACCTACCTAAGGTAAGACAGAGATAGAACTAACAAAAAAGGAGTGCTTAGAAGTAAATTTACAGCAAGAAATGCATACATTCAAAAAGAAGAAAGGGACAACAGCAAAATATTAACCCTACAATTTGAACAAATAGAAAAAGAGCAGCAAAAGAAGTCCTCAGGCACCAAAAGAAAGGAAATACTAAAGATTGGAGCAGAAATAAAGGAAATATAGAGCAGAAAACAATTTAAAGACTGAACAAACCAAACGCTGATTCTTTGAAAAGATGAACAAAATCGTGAAACCATTGTCCAACCTTACAAAATAAAAACAGGAGACGAAGCAAATAACCCGAATAAGAAATGAGATGGGCAACAGACCCAACTGAAATAAAAAATAATTGTAACTGAATACTATGAAAAATTGTATTCCAGCCTATTTGGAAACATGGAGGAAATGGTCAAATTTCTAGAAACACACTATCTACCTAAGTTAACACAAACTGAGGTAGAAAAATTTAGTAAATTCATAACAAAAGAAGAGATTTAAGAAGTTAAAAAACAAAGTTTCCAATAAAAAAGGTCTGCCACAAACAGCTTCACTAGACATTTGTACCCAACTTTCAGAGAAGAGATAATATCAGTAATACTAAAGTTTTTTCAGAGCATAGAAAAGGAAGGATTACTCCTAAACTCATTCTATGAAGCCAGCATAACTCTGATACCAAAATTATATATTAATGTATCCTTTGAACATGGGCGCAAAACTCCTTAACAAAATTCTAATCAATAGAATTCAACAACATACCAAAAACAGTAATAATAATTCGTTCTAAGTCAGATTCATACCAGCTTGGTATACTGGTACAAAGGATATATAGACCAGTAAAACAGAATTGAGAAACCAGATGTAAATCTGCCACCTATCTGCAGCTGATAGTTGACAAAGATCCAAAGTCCATTAAATGGGGAAAAGACTGTCTCTCTACCAAATGCTCCTGGGATAACTCAATATCCATGTAAAAAAATACATAACTAAACAAGACCCAAACCTCACATCATACACAAAAATTAACTCAAAATGGATCAAAGACCTAAAACAATAAATATCACGAAAGATAAATAAGGACCACTAAACCAAAACACCAAATCCAGTGCCATTGAGTCAGTGCTAACTCATAGGGACCCTACAGGGTCATGAGGAGACAGAACTGACTTGACAGCAGTGGGTGTTTGTTTGTTTTGCTTATGGAGTTTCCATGGCCTTGTCTTGAATAAATTGTGATAATTTCCCCAGGATTGTGTACTGTCTTACCCTTCACCAAAATTACGTCTTATCTGTAGACTAATGTTTTTCCCCCCACTGCTCCCCTCTTTTGTAACCCATAAACATTGTTTCTTTTTGTGTGTAAACCTTTTCATGAGTTTTTATAATAATGATTTCATACAATACTTGTCTTTTAGTGATTGACTTACTTCACTCAGTACAATGCCCTCCCAGCTCATCCATATTGGAACAGATACATCATTTTTCCTTATCATTGCATAGTGTTCCATTACATGTATGTACCATAGACTGTCCGTTCATCTGTTGATGGGTGCTTCCATTGTTTCCATCTTTTTGCTATTGTGAATAATGCTGCAAAGAACATGGGTATATATATGCCTATTCATGTGACACCACTTAACTTATCCACAGTCCATTCCTAGGACTGGGATTGCTGGATCATACGGCATTTCTATTTCTGGCTTTCAAAGGAAGTGCCAAATCATTTTCTAAAACGGTTTATCGTTTTCCACTCCCACCAGCAGTGAATAACAGTTCTATACTTACCCCAGCCTCTCCAATATTTGTTACGTCTTTTTCTTTATTTCTATTTTTTTTAAACTCATGCCAGTAACCTTAATATAATATAGTATCTCACGGTTTCAATTTGCACTTCTCTAATGGCTAGTGATTGTGAAAGTTTTCTCATGTGTTATTACCCATTTGAATGTCTTCTCTGGTAAAATGTCTGTTCATTTCTTTGACCATTGTTTAATTGATTTGTCTTTTTGTTGTTGATATGTTATGTTTTCCTGTAGATTTTAGAAATTAGGCCTTTATCATAGCCAGAAAACTTTCCGAGTCTGTAGGTTCTCTTTTTCAGTCTTTTGTTGAACTCTTTCAAAGAGCACAGGATCTTCTAGAAGTTCCTAGTCATGTAGATTACCTTCCAGTGTTTGTGTCTTGTTAGTTATGGTTTGTATCCTGCTTATGCTCTGTATTAGGGCCTCTAGTATTGACACTATTTTTTCTTCTATGATTAGTATTGTTTTTTGTTTTATGTTTAGGTCTTTGGTCTGTTTTGAACAAGTTTTTGTGTATAGTATCAAGTATGAGTCCTATTTCTCTCTTTCTTCCTTTTTTTTTTTTTTGCAGATGGACATCCAGTTTTGTCAGCACCGTTTTGTTAGAAAGACTTTTTCCACCATTTCACGGATTTACAACACAAAGTTGAACAGGAGTGGTGACAAAAGGCATCCTTGTCTTCCTTGTCTTGCTCTTGTTCTCAAGAGGAGTATTTTCAGCCTGTCTCAATTAAGAATGATGTTGGCCATTTGTTTTGTACAGGTTCCCTTTATTATGTTAAGGGATTTCCTTTCAATACCAATTTTAATGAGTTTTTTTTAAATCAGGAGTGAGTGTTGAACTTTGTTGAATGTGTTTTCTATTCTATGTAAGACTATCATGTGACTTTTTTACATTTTATTTATATAGTGGATTACAGGAAACTCCTGTAGTGGTTAAGTGTTACATCTGCTAACTACAAGATGAGCCGTTCCAATCCACCAGCAGCTCCTTGGAAACTCTATGGGGCAGTTCTACACTGACCTATAAGGTTGCTATGAGTCAGAATCAACTCAATAGTGGTGAGTTTGGGTTTGGTTTTTTAGTGCATTACACTGACTGATTTTCTAACATACAAACCCTGCTTGGTCATGATGTGTTATTTTATTTTTTTAATTTGATGCAAAATTCTATTGGCTAAAATCTTATTGAGAATGTTTGCATCTATATTCGTGAGTGATTTTGTTCTATAATTTTCTTGTTTTCTGATATCTTTGCCTGGTTTTTGGTGGCATGGTTATGCTAGCTTCACAGAATGAATTCAGAAGTATGCCTTTCTTTTCTGTGTTCTGGAATAGTTTGAATAGTACTGATAGAAGCTCTTCTCCAAATGTTTGACTAAATTCTCCAGTAAAGCTATTGTTGGTAAAGTGTGTGTGTGTGTGTGTGTGTGTGTGTGTGTGTCTTAATTACCTTTCAATCTCTCCTTTTGTTACAGATCTGTTTAGATTTTCAACTTCCATTTGTGTTACTTTGGATATGCAGTGTTTTTCTAGAAATTTGTCCATATCCTGTAGGTTTTCCAGTTTGTTGTAGTACAGTTTTTCATAGAATCCTTTTTATGATCCTTTTTATTACAGTTTGGTCTGTTGTAATGTTCCTCATTTCATTTATTTGGGTTCTTTGAGTCCTCACCTGTTTTTCTTTTGTCCTTTTGGCCAATGGTTTGTCAATTTTGAGCCTTTCAAAAAACAAATTTTTGGTTTTGTTGAATCTTTCTGTTGTTTTTCTGTTCTCTGTTTCATTTTCGGATCCAACTCGATGGCACTTGGCTGGGTCTCATTTTTTTCTGCTCTGATCTTTATTTCCGTTCTTCTGGTGGCTGTGAAATTCTTCTGCTGTTCTCTTTCTATTTGAGTTATATGGCTAATGTTTTGATTTTCTTCCTTCTTTTTGATGTGTGCATCTGTTGCTGTAAATTGACTTCTGAAGATTCCCTTTGCTGTGTACCCAGGATATTGTTATGAAGTGTTTTCATTCTTGTTTGATTCTAGGAATTTTTCTTCCATGTTTGATTTCTTCTCTTCCCCAGTGGATTTTAAGTAGACTGTCTTTCAGTTTTGGTGCATTTGTTTTTTCCCTTGCTCTTTCTGTTATTAATTTCTACTCTTATGGTATTGTGATCAGAGGAGACACTTTGTAATACATCAGTATTTTGGCATTGAGGATTGCTTTGTGGCCTAAGACATGGTCTATTATGGAGAACATTCTGTGCCCATTGGAAAAGAATGTGTATTTTGCTGCTGTTGTCTATAAGGTTAAGTTGGTTGATTGCAGCCTGTACATCTTCTGCATCTTGGCTGAGCTCCTTTCTATACGTTCTGTTCTTTACTGAGAGTGATGTGTTGAAGTCTTCACCTATAATTGTGGGACTGACCATTTCTCTTTTCTGTGCTGTTTTCTATTTTACACATTTTTGAGTCTTGTCATTGCATGGGTAGACATTTATTATGGTAACAACCTTCATAGTAGAATGTCCCTTTAATCATTATATAGTGTCTTCCTTTGTCTTTTATGGTGAATTTTGTTTCAAAGTCTGCTTTTTCTGGGGTTAGAATTGCCGCTCTTCTTTTTTGTTTGTTGTTTGCTTGATATATTTTTTCCATCCTTTGATTTTTAATATATCGATGGCTTCGTTGCTAAGGTGTGTCTTTTGTGGACAGCACATTGATTGGTCCTATTTCTTAATCCAATCCGTTATCCTCTGTCTCTTCACTGGTGTATTTAATCCATGCTTCTAAGAAGCATTCTGCCTGTGCTTTTCCCAAGACAGATTGGTTCATTCTTCTGAAAGTGCATGGTATGTTCATTATTCTTCACCAACACCATAATTCAAAGGTGTCAATTCTATCCTCGTTATTCAGCATTCACCTTTTTCATGTATACAAGGCAATTGAAAACTCCATGCTTTGTGTTATATGTGCCTTAGTGTTTGAAGTAACATCTTTGCTTTTCAACACTTTAAAGAGGTCGTTTGCATTAGTTTTGCCCAGTGCTTGGTTGCTGCTTTCATTAGCACTGATTGTGTATCCAAGTGAAATGAAATCCTTGGCAACAACAAACTTTTCACCTTTTATCATAATGTTACTTATTGGCTCAGTTGTTAGGATTTTTTTTTATGTTGTGTAGTCCACACAGAGGGCTATGATCTTTGATTTTCTTCGGTAGGTGCTTCAAGTTCTGTTTACTTTCAACAAGCAAGATTGTGTCATTTGCACATGACACTGTGTTATTTTTCATATAGTCCAGCTTCTCTGATCATTTGCTTGCACACAGATTGACTAAGTGCAGTGAAAGAATACAACCCTTATACACTGCTTTCCTGATTTTAAACCACATAGCATCTCCTTGTTCTGTTCAAATGACTGCCTCTTGGTTGACATACAGGTTCCTCATGAGCATAGTTAACTGTGGTGGAATTCCTATGCTTCACAATGTTATCCATAATTTGTTATGATCCACACAGTTGAATGCCTTTGCATAGTCAATAAAACATAGATAAATCTCTCTCTGATATTCTCTGCTTTCAGCCAAGATCCATCTGACATCACCAATGATATTCCCTTGATTCACATCCTGTACCGTGTCTGGCTTAAATTTCTGACAGTACTGCTGCAATTGCTTCTGAACAATCTTCAGCAAAATTTTACTTATGTGTGACATTAATGACATTGTTCAATAACTTCTGCATTCTGTTGGACCACCTTTCTTTGCAATGGGCACAAATATAGGTGTCTCACAGTTTGTTGGCCAGGTACTTGTCTTCCAAATTTTGTTGAAAGACATCTGTTTGTTGAAGCATCTCAATTGGTAGTCTGTCAACTCTTTGAGCCATGTTTTTTGCAAATGCTTTGGCTTCAGTGAACACGGTCTTCTTCTTCCAGTATCATCAGTTCTTCATCATATATTACCTCCTAAAATAATTGAGTGCTCAATATCTCTTTTTGGTATACCAACTCTGTATTTCTTCCATCTTCTTTTGATGCTTCCTCTCTCATTCAATGTTTTCCATGTAAATCCATCAAAATTTCACACCAAGGCTTGTATTCTTTCTTTAATACTTACAGCTTGAGAAATGCTTAGTGTGTTCTACCCTTTTGGTTTTCCAACTCCAAGTCTTTGCGTATGTCATTATAATGCTTTCTTTGTCTTCTCAAGCTGCCCTTTGAAATCTTCTTTTCATCTCTCTTCATTATTTCTTCCTTTCACTTTAGCTATTCTTTCAACAGCAACAGTCTCTTCTAACATCCGATTTGGTCATTTATTTCTTTGCTGTCTTCAATGACCTCTTGCTTTCTTCATATATGATATCTATGATAACATTCCACAACTCTTCTGGTCTCCTGTTAGTGTTCAATGAGTCAAATCTGTTCTTGAGATAATCTCCAAACTCATGTGGGATATACTCAAAGCTGTACTGTGGCTTTTGTGAACTTATTCAGATTTTCTTCTGTTTCAGCTTAAATTTGTGTATGAGCACTTCAAGATCTGTGCCACAGCTGTTCCCAGCTTTGTTCTGACCGATGACATTGAGTTTTTCAGTCTTCCCTTTTCACAGAGCATGGTTGCCATGGTCAGGATTATGTCAACTTGGCTACTTCATGTTTAGCTGCTGTATCAAGTGTCAGAGTGGGGCCTGCGGTGGCTTGCTGCCCCTCAGCTCTCATCTCTCCACCTTCCACCACTTAAGGCCAGTCTGCTTGTGTAGACAGCAGCTTCCACTCTCTTCTGGAGTCTGGTTCCTTGACCTGAACAAGCAACTGTTGGATTCACCAACCCTTACAGCCAGCCCTTGAGAGTCCTATTCCCTGACCTGCTGATCCTGGGTCCACCAGCTTCTGCAACTCTGTCTCGCCACCAGCTGGGGATGCAGCAACCTACGCAACCAGTGATCTAGAACTCTGATTTCTGACCTGCTGACCTTGAGTTCACCACCTCCCATGGGCACGTGAGGCTTGTCTCAGGACTTAGGATGTTTAACTTCTGTAATTGCATGAGCTGTTTCCTTTATATATAAATCTTCCCTTGTACTTCGTTTATAAATCTTTCCTTGTACATATACATGTTACTGGCTTTGCTTCCCTAGAAATATATATATAGTGATAATTGTAATGAAGTCACTGGTCTTACAAAATTCTATCATTTAATCTTCAGCATCATTTCTATGGTTCTTTCTAGTCATATAGTGCTGCTATAACAGAAATAACACAAATAGATGGCTCTTTAACAAAGAGGAATTTATTGTCTCACAGAAAAGTAGGCTAAAAGCCCAAATTTAAGTCATCAGCTCCAGGGGAAGGCTTTCTCTGTTGGTTCTCCAGGAAGGACTTTCTCATCAATTTTCCCCAGAACTGGGAGATTCTCAGGCTCAGGGATTCCAAGTCCAAAGGATGTGCTGTGCTCCCAATGCTTCTTTCCTGGTGACATGTAGTCCATAACTCTCTGCTTACTTCCTTTTCATCTCCCAAGAGATTGCCTCAAAATGCAATACAATCTTGTAGATTGAGTCCTGCCTCACCAACACAACTGCTACCCACCCTCTGTCATTAATACCGTACAGACAGGGTTCACAACATATAGGAAAATCACATGATACTAGAAATCATGACCCAGACAAACTGATGTACACATCTTTGGAGGAGACATAACTCAGTCCCTGAAAATCATCGAGGGCACATTTTCCAGCCGCTGTTCCCTCTTGTTTCTTTCCACTTTTGTAATCCAATCACCAGTAACTATCAATGCATCTTGATTACAGTTTTCATCAATTTCAGACTCCAGAAGTTGGTAAAAAAAATCTTCAGTTTCTTCATCTTTGGCCTCAGTAGTTGATGTATAAGTTTGAATAATAGTTGTATTAACTGGTCTTCCTTTTAGGCCATAGATATTATCCTATCACTGACTTCAAGATAGATTTTTCCTGTACTTTAAGAAATGCTTTTTTTGATGATGAATACAATGCCATTCTTCCTCAAGTTGTAATTCCTAGCATAGTGGACCATATAACTGTCTGATTCAAAATGTTCAGTACTGGTTAATTTCAGCTCAGTAATGCCTAAGATATCAATGTGTATGCATTCCATTTCATTTTCAATGACTTCTAATTTTCCTAGACTCATACTTCATACATTCCGTGTTCCGGTGATTAATGGACGTTTGCAACTGTTTCTGGTCATTTTGAGTCATGCCACGTCAGTAAATGAAAGTCATGTAAGCTTGATTCCATAAACTTTATTAAGACTGTCTCTACTCTGAGGAGTAATCTCTTCTCTAGTCATACTTTGAAGGCCTTCCAACCTGAGGGACTCATCTCCCAATGCTGTATCAGACAATGTTCCACTGCTGTTCATGAGTTTTCCACTAGGTAATTTTTTCAGAAGTACACTGCGTTGTCCTTCTTAAAGTCTGTCTTAGTTTGGAAGTTCAGTTGAAACTTGTCGACCATGGGTGACCCTGCTAGTACTTGAAATAGTGGTGGCATAGATTACAGCATCAGAGAAGCATACAAACTACCACAATATGACAAACTGACAAACAAGTACAAACAAACCAGTAAACTTGTCACCATCATGTGCACCCAAGTTCTTGGAAAAAGTCATTAAACTTGCAGTGCCTGCACTTTAGTGCATTTCCATTCTCTTTTTTTAGGGGAAACTTGGTGCTGTACTAGTTTAAACATAATTGTGTAACTTTTTCACATGGAGACCAGGAAGTTTTTACTATCCTACTATACCCAATGGTTAGTGAAATTAATGGCACTTCACTGGAACCCCAGCATCCCAAACCAGAAGAACTTCTACTAGAAGAATTTGGAAACCCCAGAATACCATTAAGGTGGCTTTTTATGAAAGAAGGGAAAAGTCAAAAAGAACAAAAGGGTTCACAAACAAAAGTCTATGCTGCACTATATGTATTATTGTTGCAACCACTGTGTCAATCCAGCTCACTGATGATCTTCCTCTTTCTTGCTGACCCTCTGATTTACCAAGCATGACATCCTTCTCCAGACACTGATTCCTCCTGACAACATGTCCAACATATGTGAAATACAGTTTTGCCGTCCTTGCTTCTAAGGAGCATTCTGGTTGTGCTTCTTCTGAAACAGATTTGTTTGTTCTTTAGGCAGTCCATGATATAGTCAGTATTCTTCTCCAATACCAAAATTCAACAGCATCACTTCTTTTTTGGTCTTTATTCATCATACAGTTTTCACTTGCATAGGAGGTGCTTGAAAACACCAGGGCTTGGGTCAGGGCACACCTTAGCCTTCAAAGTGCCATCTTTGATTTTCAACATTTTAAAGAGGTCTTTTGCAGCCAAATTGCCCTGTATAGTACATCTTTTGGTTTCTTCCTGCTGCTTCCGTGAGTGTTGACTGCAGATTCAAATAAAATGAATTCTTTGACAACTCTCAGTTTATCATGATGTTGCTTATTGGTCCATTTGTGATAATTTTTATTATGTTTATGTTGAAGTATAACCCACACTGAAGGCTGTGGTCTTTGATCTTCACCAGTAAGTGCTTCAAGTCCTCTTCACTTTCAGCAATCAATTGGTTGAGTCATCTGCATTACATTTACGGACTGTTAATGAGTCTTCCTCTATCTCTGATGACCTTGCTGAAGTGAGATGGTATCTCATTGTAGTTTTGATATGGATTTCTCTGATAGCTAATGATCATAACCATTTCCTCATATGTCCTTTGGCTGCCTGGATGTACTTTTTGGTGAAGCGTCAGTCCATCTTGGTCCATAGCTTAATTGGGTTATTTACCTTTTTCTTGTTGATACTTTGCATTGTCTTGTAGATTATGGAGATCAGATAACTGTCTGAAATGTAGTTGCCAAATATTGTTTCCCATTCTGTAGGTGGTCTTTTAACTCTCTAATAAAGTCTTTGGATGAGCAAAAGTAAATCTTAGTAGTTCTCATCTATCTATTTTCTCTTCTATTAATTATGCTTAGCTTGTCTGATTTTGAAGTCTGTCTAAGCTGTGTATTAAAATTTCCACTGTTGACCCTAATTTTTCTTTCATGATCTTTATCATTTTAAGTTTTATATTTAGGTCTTTGATCCATTTTGAGTTAGTTTTTGCTTGAGGTGTGAGACATGGGTCTTGTTTCAATTTTTCGCAGATAGATATCCAATTTTGCCACACCGTTTCTTACAGAGACTGTTTTTACCCCAGTTTACAGCCTTACGGCCTTTGTCAAGTAACAACTGTTTGTAGGAGGGAAACTGTTGATCATAGATTAGTTGACAGAAATTTGACTAGGTGAAATCAGTGACAGCACACAGTAAAGAGTAGATCAATTTAACTAGACTTCAACATAAACTGAAAACTCTCGTAACAAATCTTAACCCAATATTGCAAGGATTGAGTAGCAGGAGCAAGATCTGGGGACCGTGCTCTCAGGGGACAATGAGGCCAATTGTTGTGGCTAGCCTATTGCTGAGAACATCTTCTGCACCTCATATTGGTGAATGTGAAGCCTTAAAAGCTACCAAGCTGCCATCTGAGGTACACCAAATTGTCCTAGCTCATCTGGAACAGATGGTGACACAGACCAACAAAGACATGAGGAAAAAAGAGCCCAGAGGACAGAATGACCCAGGTGAATGTGAGACTGTATCAACGTATGACCAGAATAACCAGACGATGCCCAGCCACCACCAAAGATGTGATGAGGCACATAATGTCAAGTCCCTGCAGCAACACAAGAAAAAGTGGGGTATAGCTCAAGAACTCTACTAAAAGATCACAATTGATGGCCCAGTGGCCTAGGGAATCTCATGGGAGCATAGCCCCTAGGACTCCTGCTGCACCTGTCCAGAAAACACTACTGAGGTCAACTCTTCAGACAAAAATTGACTGGACTCAGGGATGCAATGTGACCATATGTTGCATGTAATTTATGGTTCTATGAATTTATAGGATGCTGTTCTACTGGTCTCTTTCTAGATGGGAGAGGAGAAGGTGGAGAGGAGGGGACAGGAGATTGTTAAGAGGATACAACAAGCATAGAATGAAAAGGAAGAATGTGCTTTCACCAGGGAAGGAGACCAGAAGGAGCTCCAGACAGTTGGGCCTGCAAATTTAATGTAGATTGTATACTACTTAATCACAATAAAAAAAGGGAAGAAAATTGTCCATTTCCTCTAGGTTTTCAAATTTATTAGTATGTAATTTTTCATGGTATTCTTGTATGATTCTTTCAATTTCAGCAGAGTCCACTGTGGTATCACACATCCTATTTCTTACTAAGATGATTTGTTTCTTCTCCCGTTTTTCTTTAGTCAGTTTGGCCAATGGCTTATCAGTTCTGTTGATCTTTTCAGAAAGTCAGCTTTTGGACTTATCTACTCTTTCAATCATTTTTCTGTATGATTATTTATTTATTTATTGGATTTTTTTGTATTGTGATTGAAGGAAAGTATACAATCCAAATTAAATTTGCATGCCCACCTATCTGAAGCTCCTTCTGCTCTCCTTGCCCAGTGACAGCACACTACTCATTTCCATTCTATACCTCTCATATCCTCTTAACAATCTCCTATCCACTCCTCCCCACACTCTCCTCTCCCTTCTACTAAGAAGACAGTAGGACAGCACCCTATAGATTCACAGAACCATAAAGTACACACATCACATGGTTACATTGTGTCCCCGAGTTCAATCTATTCCTGTCCAAAGAATTGACCTCAGTAATGTTTTATGGTCTGGGGCAGCAGCAGGTCTAGGGGCCACATTCCCAGGGAAATCCCCAGGCTTTTGGACCATCAATTGTGGTCTTTGGTGGAGTTCTTGAGGTGAACCTCTCGTTTTCTCACATTGCCGCTGGGACTCTACACTGTGTGCCCCATCACAGCTGTCTTTGGTGGTGGCCAGGTACCATCTGGTTCTTCTGGTCACACGTTGATACAGGCAAGCATTCACGTGGGTCATTCCATCTTCTGGACTATTTTTCCCTCACGTTTTTGCTGTCCCTGGTGATCATCTGTCTGGCTGAGTTGGGACCATTTAGTGTACCCCATATGGCAGCTTGCTAGCTTTTAAGACCCCAGATTCCACTCACCAACATGGAGTGTCTTTTGGATGTCCTCTTTGGTGAGGTGTCTGTTCATCTCCTTTACCCATTGCTTGGTTGGGTTATTTACCCTTTTCTTGTTGATATTTTGCAGTACTTTGTAGATTATGGAGATTAGACGTCAGCCCAACATGGAGTCGCCAAATATTTTCTTCCCATTCTGTAGGTAGCCTTCTAATTCTTTTGATAAAGTCTTTCAGAGAGCAAAAGTGTTTGATTCTTCGTAGTTACCAGTTATCTGTTTTCTCTTCTGTTGATCGTGCTTTGTCATATTCTGAAATCTGTCTAGGTTGTGTATTAGAACTTCCATTGTCGACCCTAATTTTTCTTCCATAATCTTTATTGCTTTAGGTTTCGTATTAAGGTCTTTTATCCAATTTGAATAAGTTTTTGTTGAAGGTGTGAAATATGTATCTTGCTTACCATTTGTTAAGGAGACTATTTTTATTGCAGTTTACTATCTTAGGGCCTTTGTCAAGTATCAACTGTTCATAGGAGGATGGTGGTACCTCTGGGGTCTCAACTCTGTTCCATTGGTCTATATGTATCTTATGTACCAGTACCAGGCTATTTTAACTACTGTGACAGTTCAATAGGTTCTAAGGTCGGGTACCATGAGGCCTCCCACTGAGCCCCTCTTCTTCAGTAGCACTTTGCTTATCTGGGGTTTCTTCCCTTTACAAACAAAATTGGTGATTTGCTTCTCCATCTCATTAAAAAGTGACACTGCAATTTGTATTGTGAGTGCATCGTGTATGTAGATAACTTTGGGCAAAATGGACGTTTCCCAGTGTTAAGTCTTCATATCCATGAGCAGGGTAATTTTCTCCATTTATGTAAGTCTGTCTTAGTTTCTTGCAGTAAGCTCTTGTAGTTCTCTTTGTATAGGGCTCTTATTTTTCTAGTTAGATTTATTCCTATGTATTTTATCATGGGGGGGGGCTGAAGTAAGTGGTATGGATTTGGTGATTTCTTCTTTGATGATCTCTTTCTTGATATAAAGGAATCCTACTGATTTACTTATGTTTATCTTATACCCTGATACTTCACTGAACTTTTCTATCAGTTCAAGTAGTTTACTTATGGATTCTTTAGGATTCTCTGCATCTACAATCATATCATCTGCAAATAGGGAGATTTCTAATTCTTCTTAGCTGATGCAGATGCCCTTTATTTCTTTGTCTTGTCTAATTGCTCTGGCAAGATTTTCCAGAACAATGTTGAATAGAAGTGGTAAGAGTGGGCATCCTTGTCTAGTTCCTTTTCTAAAGGGAAATTCTTTCAGTCTCCCCATTAAGGATCGTGTAGGTGGTTGGCTTTGTGTAAAGCCAGGCTTTGTGTAGATACCCCTTAATGTGTTGAGGAATTTACCTTCTATTCCTATTTTGCTGAGAGTTTTTAGCATGAATGAGTGTTGGACTTTGTCAAATGCCTTTTCTGCATCAATTAACAAAACCAGGTGATTCTTATATTTTGTGTTATTTATGTGGTTGACCACTGTCTTAGTCAGCTGGTACTGCTCCAACAGAAAATACCACGAGTGGAAGGTTTCATGAAGAGAAGCTTTTACTGTCACAGTCCAGTAAGCTACAAATCCATTCCTAAGCTACAAGTCCATTCAGTATGAAAAATCATCACAGTCCAGTAGGCTGAATCCACATCCAGTGAGAGCATCTCAGCACAGGAACCTCGGGTCCAGAGGACGTGCTCTGCTCTCAGTGCTTCTCTCTCAGTGTTATGAGGTTCCCAACTTTCTTAGCTCACTTCTCTCCCTTATATTCCACAAGCTTGAGTCCTGCCTCACTAACACAACTGCAAACCATTCTCCATCATCAATAACACAGAGGCAGGATTCACAAAACATAGGAGGAAGAGCACCATATTGGAATTGCAAACCAAGTCAAATCAACACATACATTTTTGGGGGGACACAATTCAATCCATGACAACCACATTAATTGCTTTTCTGATGTTGAATCAGCTTTGCATCTCTGGAGTGAATCCAACTTGGTCATGATGAGTTACTTTTTTGATATGTTCTTAAATTCTTTTGGAAAGCGTTTCGTGGAAAATTTTTGCATCTAGGTTCATGAGGCATGTTGGTTTGTAATTTTCATTTTTTGTGGGATCTGTGCCTGGCTTTGGTATCAGGATTATGCTGGCATCATAGAATGAATTTGGAAGTATTCCATCCCTTTCAATGCTGTGAAATATTCTCAGTAGTATAGGAGTTAACACTCCTCTAAAGCTTGGTAGAATTCTCTGCTAAAGCTGTTTTAGTCACCCAGTATTGCTCTAACAGAAAATACCATGAGTGGAAGGCTTTATGATGAGAATCTTTATTGTTACAGTCTGGTAAACCACAAGTCTGTTTACAAGTTACAAGTCCGTTCAGTATGAGAAATCATTACAGTCTGCTAGGTCAAGAGTCCAAATCCAATGAGAGCATCTCAGCACAGGAACCTCAGGTCCAAAGGACATGCTCTGCTCTCAGTGCTGCTTCTTGGTCATAAGAGGTTCCCAACTCTCAGTACTCACTTCTCTCCCTTATAGCTGGTAACTGAAGTCCTGCCTCACCAGCACAACTGCTGCCCACACTTCATCATCAGTATCACAAAGACAGGATTCACAACACACAGGAGGAATTGCACTGTACTAGGACTCATAGCCAAGTCAATCAATACATACATTTTTGGTGGACACAATGCAATCCATGACAGAAGCCATATGGGCCAGGACTTTTTTTGGTTGATAGTTTTTAGATGACTTGTTCAATCTTTTCCTTTGTGATGAGTTTATTAAGTTGTTCTACTTCTTGTGATAATTTTTGTAGGTGATATGGATCTAGAAATTTGTCCATTTCCTCTAGATTTTCAAATCTGTTAGAGTACAGTCTTTCATAGTATTCTGTTATCATACTTTTGATTTCATTTGGGTCTGTTGTGACATCTCCATATCATTTCTTATTCAGGTTGTTTCCTCTCCTGTTTTTCTTTTGTAAGATTAGCCAATGGCTTCTCAATTTTGTTGATCTTTTCAAAAAACCAGCTTTTAGCTTTGTCAGTTATTTCAATTGCTCTTCTATTCTCTAACTCATTTAGTTCTACTCTGATCTTTATGATCTGTTTTCTTCTGCTGTCTGAGGGGTTTCTCTGTTACTTGTGTCCTACTTGTTCAAGCTCTCTGATTAATTCTTTGGTTTGAGTTCTTTCTTCCTTCTGGATGTGTGCATTTATAGAGATAAATTGACCTCTGAGCACTGCTGTGGCTGTATCCCATACATTCTGGTGAGAAGTGTTTTCATTCTCATCTCAATCTGTAACTTTCTTTATTTCATCCTTGATTTCTACTATAACCCATGGATTTTTGAGCAAGGTCTTGTTCATTTTCCATGAGTTCAAATTTGTATCTATTTTTTTATGCTACTGATTTTGACTTTTATGACTTTATGGTCATACTATGGACATACTATGGTCAATACTATGGATTTTGTTGAGATTTGCTTTATGTCCTACCACATAGTCTATTCTGGAAAATGTTCCATGTGCACTGGAAAAGAAGGTGTACTTATCTGTTCATGGATAAAAAGTTCTATATATGTCGATGAGGTCCAGTTGGTTGACTGTCCAATAAGATCTGTGTCTTTACTGAACTTTTCTCTAGATGATCTGTCCATTACTGAAAGTGGAGTGTTAATGTCTCCAGCTATTACTGTGGGGTGATCTATCTCATTTTTCAATGTACTCAGTGTTTGTCTCATATATTTAGATGCTCTGATATTGGGTGCATAAATATTTAACACTGTTAAGTCCTGCGTGTGTGTTGAACCCTTCAATAATAGATAGTGACCATTCTTGTTCATGATGGTAGATTTTACATTAAAATCTGTTTTACCTGAGATAAGCATTGCCACACCTGCTCTTCTTTGTATATTGTTAGCTTGGCATATATTCTTCCATCCTTTAATTTTCAGTTTGTTCATATCTTAAGTCTAAAGTATTTCTTGTAACCAATGTATGGATGCTTTGTGTCTTTTGGTCCAAGCTGTCACTCATTGTCTCTTTATTGGAGTGTTCATTCCATTTACATTCAGAGTAGTTATTGATAGGTACGTGTTGAGTGCTGTCATTTTGATACATTTTTTTGTTGGTGTTTTCTATGTTGCTCTTAATATTCTGTTCTAGGTCATTCTTCTTTAAGGGTTAACTTTTCATCTTTTTCACTGTTGGTTTTGCTTTTGTGTTTGTTCAGACTCCTGTATTATGTTTCTTGTTTTGGTATGTCACATTATTATTGTATTTTGTGCTACCCCTGTGATCTCCCTTAATATTCTAAGTTGAAACCCAATTTTAATTTTTGCATATCTTTTTAACTTCCTCTCTATCTGAAAGGACTACAACTACTGTATAATATCTCTCCTTTTAGTATGATGGTATCCTAGTTTTCATGGTATGATCACTGATTCTCTTCTTTTGATATTGTAGCTTTGACTGAGTTTTGTGCCTTCCTTAACTGGGTAGGTTTCTGGATGTTGTGTCCTGCATTGCCTCCTTAAATATACACTAAATAGTTTTGTTTCTCTATGTAAAGAGCTTCTTTCAGTATTTCTTATAGAATTGGTTTGGTTTTTACAAAGTTTCTAAGCTTTTGTTTATCTGTGAATGTCTTAATTTCTTCTTCATGTTTTAAAGACAGTTTTTTGGAATATAAAATTCTTGGTTGGAAGTTTTTCTCCTTCAAGGTTTTTAATGTGTCATCCCACTGCCTCCTTGCCTACATCATTTCTGCCAAGAAGTCAGACAAAAGTCTATAGGACTTCCTTCTGAATGTTAGTTTTGCTTTGAGTCTTGCTGCATTTAAGAGTGTCTGCTTATGTTTCCTTTTATTAAGCTTGATTACAATATGTCTTGATGTCTTTCTTTAAGAGACGTGTCCTGGATATCTATGTTCTCTTCTTTCATAATTTCAGGGAAGTTTTCTGTCAGCACCTCAACAACAGTACTCTGTTTTCAGCTATCTCTCCCTATTCAGGAACTCTGATTAATCGTAAATTATTCCTCTTAATAGAGTCCTACATGTTTCTTAATATTTCTTCTTTTTTCTTATTTTTTTCTTTGATAGCTCCTTGTAAATGCTGGTGTCAGATGCTATGTCTTCAAGGTCACTAAGTGTGACTTCCGTCTTCCTCAATTCTGCTCCTTTGGCTTAGGCTTGAATTGCCTAATTCCATTATTTTGTTATTGATCTGCTGGATTTAAGAATGTGAATGTTCCATCAGTTCATACAGCTTGCTTAATTTTTCATTTTGCTTTGCTTAATCTCTGAATGGGCTCTCTATATAACTTTTTTATATTTGAACTCTGATACTTCCAAAAAGACTTCTTCATCTGGGAAGCTTTTTGATTCTTTATTTGGGGAGTTTTCCAGAACCATGGTGGGCTGTTTCTTTAAATGATTAGAGATGGTCTGTTGCCTTTGGGCTCTCTAAAGTCTGTTTAGTTTCTCTGGTATTACTTCAACAGGAGCTGAGCCACAGTTCTGAGAAGGGACTTGGTCATCAGCCACCTCTGTGTATTCGAGCGACTGGCCCCAGTAGACTCTCTTGGGTCATAGGCTTAGCCTCCTGGCTGGCAAAGACACCGCTCTACTTATGGAGTCACTGGGAGGCCATCAACCAACTCTGTGATGTGGGTCAGCAAAGGCTGGAAGTGATGCCACTGAGATACTCAGCAGATATTTCTCCAGGCACTCTTATTTTTAAAAAGCTAAAAGCTATCTGACAGCTTCCAAAATCAGCCAGGCTGTCAGCTGTGGCAGGTCTTTCCTTCTGGCCCACAACAGACATACCTCTTCAGCCATCCCTAGGTACTACAATGTTGTTCAAAGTAGGGATGGACTATGGCTTGGCTCCCGTCCTCAGCCAGGTCCAATCTGTGAGGCAACACTGTGCTAAACACAGCCTTTCTGCTCAAAAAGTGCTCCCAGGACTGGCACTGCCTCCCAGCCTGGGAATTAGACCATGCCGAGGCCTCTGGTTGGGTGACTCCATCTCCCAGCCAACCAAGAAAGCACCCTAGCCAAGCTGCCCTTTCCACTATGAAACAACACAATTTGTGGCAGATCTCAGAAAAGAGAGGTTGGAAAGGCAGTGGTGCCTTCAGTGAGCAGCCAGTCTCTCAAATTGTGGCTATCCCATGCACTGTCTCTCTGCTACACTATACAATGTTTACTTTAGCTCTTCAGTTCAGCATATTTGCCAGCTCATGCCCATCCTCTACCTCCTGGATAACAACAAAAAAATGCATCATTATTTGCACAAGAAGTGAGTCGGCAGGAGCACAGCTCACCATGAGCTGGCTCATGCTAGAGAGTGGTACTTTCACATTCAGTGGTGCGTGCTCCAATCTGACAATCCTATGCCACATCCTTGGGCTCCCTGTGTGTTCAGAGGGCTCCATTCAATTATCAGTCCAGGCCTTAGTCCTCAGAGGGAATTGAGGAGACATGTGTCCAGTCTGCCAACTTGGTCCTGCCTCCCTACGAGTAAGTTTAATGCACATAAAGAGATATAGCAAGATTTCTGGTATAGCTCAGCTGTCCAAATGCTTAGATTAGTGCCTGTCATGTACGTGATGTTCAACAAATCTGTGCTAAATGGATAAATATGCTGTTGAGAGAAAAAATAGCAAGGTACTGAAAAATGTGCATGAAATGTTTGTACTTGTGTTAAAACAAAGGGCATACTTACAGTCTTCACTTGTTTATGCATAGAAAATTATTGGAAGGATGATCAAGAAATTGATAGCAGTGACTATCTCTGAGGAGAACTAGGATATTTGGAGTCTGAGAAGGTTAACTTATTTTGGATTGCATGCATTTTCATATTATTAAAATTTTCTTTGTGTATTTTAACTAAATCTTTAATCACTGGTAGCACAGTGTTCAAGTGTTCAGCTTTTAATGGAAATGTCAGGGATTTGAACCCACCAGATGCTTCACAGAAGAAAGATGTGACAGTCTGCTTGCTTCCATAAAGATTGTAGTCTTGGAAACTCTGTGGAGCAGTTCTACTCTGTCCTGTAGGTCTCTATAAGTTGTAATCTACTCAGTGGCAGCGGGTTTCATGGTTTTTTGATTGTTTGGTTAGTAAATGTTTTAGTCAGCTAGGGCTGCTCTAACAAAAATACCACAGAGTGGATGACTTTAACAAAAGAAGGTTTATTCTTACATAGTCCAGTAGGCTACAAGTCCATATTCAGGATGCCCACTCCAGGGGAAGACTTTCCCCATAGTCAGCTCTGGAAGAAAGTCTGGTATTGCATCAGTCTTTGTCCAGGGAGCATCTTGGCACAGGATGCTCAGGTCTGAAGGATGCACTGTTCTCCCAGTGCTGCTTGCTTGATGGTACAAGGTTCCCAATTCTCTGCCTGCTTCTCTTTCCTTTTATCTCTTACAGGCTGAAACGATTAAGGGTGGGGAAAGCCATACTCCAGGGAAACTCCCTTTACATTGGAGCAGGGAGGTGATCTTATAAAGGGATTTGCAGTCCCACCCTAATCCTTTAACATACAGCACAGGAAAATCACAAAATGGAGGACAGTCACAAGATACTGAGAATCATGGCCCAGCCACACGGCTACACATATTTTGGGCGGGACACAATTTGATCCATGACAGTAAATAATCCAGTAACTTTTTGACTATCTGGAATGTTGG
Organism: Heterohyrax brucei; assembly: GCA_028571685.1. NCBI lineage: Eukaryota > Metazoa > Chordata > Mammalia > Hyracoidea > Procaviidae > Heterohyrax > Heterohyrax brucei. The sequence continues at coordinate 36,616,749 of CM053149.1, forward strand.
ACTAAAATTGAAATTCAAATGTAAGAGGGGCAAAATGAAGCATTTTACTTCAAAAATTTGTTTCCTGGGGACAAAGTTAAGATGGTGGACTAAACACACATCTCCCTAAATTCCTCTGGAAACCAAGACCTGAACTGATAATTAAACAGAGCCTTCCAGACACCCAGTAAGCCCTAAGACACAGCATAGGGCTGTTAATTTGTACTTCATACCACTGAACAGAAAACCTCCTCTCTTTCACTGACCACACTCTTAGTGAGCACAGGCTTTCACGGAACAAAGGTAACTCACAAATTTAACTTTTTTTTCTCTGTCTTAGCTGGTGGGCAGAGCTGGGGCTTGACTAGCAGCTGATCTCAGACGCACTGCTGGTGAGATTGGCAGGTGAAATTGCCATATTTTGAGAGCCAGCTTTGGACTCTGTGCATCTCAACAACTTTGGCCTCTCTTTCTAACTCCACCATAGAGTAGCCTGTATTAAGGCAGGCTGTGAGCTTGTGTGGGACACAATCTTTGTCCATTAGGACGCAGAGACACTCACACAAAGGCCCCAGATAGACCTAATTCCCATGCTCAGAGGCAGTGCCTTCCTGGAGGAGAGCACTTTTCTGGCAGAAAAGCAGTATTTTACACAGTGTTGCCTACAGCTGAGGCCCGGCAACAGAGACTGTGGAGTTCGTGCATCTTGGCACCTTTGTCCTCTCTTTCCATCTCCACCATAAAGTAGGCCATACCAAGGCAGGTGGCCAGATTGTGCGAGACACCACCTTGTTCCATTGGGAGGAGGATATACCCATACAGACACCTAAGATGGATCTAATTCCTAGGCTGGGAGGTAGTGCCAACCCAGACGAGAACACTCTTTAGCAGAAAAGCAGTATACTACATAGTGTCACCTACAGCTGGGGGCTGACAGGGCAGTAGCCTTTCTGTATTTTCAGCTAGTATATAACTTCTGGGGTTCAACAAAAAGGTGCTTACTTTGCCAGCTGGGAAGAGGGACTGATACACCTGAAAAGCTGACTGACTTTGGAAGTTGTCAGATACCTTTTACCTTTCATTTTAAGATGGCCTAGAGAAACAACTGTGATCCATCCTCACAGCATCTCTCCCAGCCTCTAAGGATTCCCGTGATGCCAAAAAGCAACAATCTCTGGATAAAAGCTTAACCAAGAAATCATCCATGGCTTCAGAAGGCTCCCAAAAGAAAGCACCACAGAACTTCCCAGACAAAGAAACTTTTCTGAAACTATCAGAAGGTGAATAGAAAAGGATTATATAGAGAGCCCTACTAGACCTTATACAAAATACAGCAGAGCAAAATGAAAAATTAAACAAGCTGTTCAATGTTATGGAACACCAGTACTCTGAAATCCTACAGATAAAGAACAAAATTAAAGATGTAGAAACTTCAATTCAAAGCCAGGAAAACAGAATGGAACAAATGGAAAGTAGACTTTCTGATTTGGAAGACAGAGCTACTGACTCCAGTATCTATGAGGAGAAATCAAGAAAAAGAAAAAAAAAATGAACAAGCACTATGAAGCGTGTGGGACTCTATTAAGAGGAACAATCTATGATTAATTGGAATTCCTGAACAGGGTGAGACACCTGAAAACACAGGTTGCTGAGCTGCTGACAGAAAGCTTTCCAGGAATTATGAAAGAAAACAATATAGATATCCAAGATACATATCAAATGCCACTTAATATAAATCCCAAAAGAAAGACTCCAAGACATATTATAACCGAGCTTAACAAAATGAAACATAAGCAGAAACTCTTAAAGGCAGCAAGACTCAAAGCAAAGCTAACATTCAGAGGGAAACCCTGAAGCGTTCTGTCGGATTTCTCAGCAGAAATGATACTGGCACAGAGACAATGGCATGACACATTGAAAGCCTTGAAGGAGAAGAACTTCCAACCAAGAACTATATATCCTGCAAAATTATCTTTCAAACATGAAAAGGAAATTAAGACATTCAAATAAATAGAAAATCACAGACATGTAAAACCAAACCAAAGCTACAAGAAATACTGAAAGAATCTCTTGGCTTAGAAGAACAAAACAATGAATTTTATATTTTAGAAGAAAATGTAGGACATGTTACCCAGAACCCTACTCAGTTAGGGAAGGCTGCAAACTCAGTCAAGGCTGTATTAGTGAAAGAAATAATCCGATGATCATATCATGAAAACTATGATGTCATCATCTTAGAAGACGGATGTAATACAGTCGTCATAGTCCTCCCAGATGGAGAGGATGTTGATAAAAATGGTAAGGAAGTTGATAAAAATGGTAATAATTAAAATTGGCTTTATACATAGTTCATAGTTCATAGATCATAGGAGCAGCTGTAAAGCACAATAAAGATGCAACATATCAAATCAAGAAACTTAATACAAGAGTCTCACCAACCACAAAACCAACAGTGAAAAAGGTGAAAAATCAACTCACAAAGAAGAATGTCCCAGAACAGATTAATAAGCACAACAGAGAAAACATCAACACAAAAATAAACATATCACAAGGACAGCACTGAACACATACCTATCAATAATTACATTGAATGTGAATGGACTGAAAGCTCCAGTAAAGAGACATCCAGTGACATCTTGAACCAAAAGACATGACTCATCCATATGTTGCCTACAAGAAACTCACCTTGCACTTAAAGATAGGAATAAACTGAAAATTAAAGGATGGAAGAATATATATCAAGCTAACAATGAACAAAGAATAGCAGATTTGGCAATTCTAATCTCAGATAAAGTAGATTTTAATGTAAAATCCACCATCGTGGACAAGGATGGATACTGTCTATTGTTGAAAGGTTGAATACAAAAATGGGACTTAATAATATTAAATATGCACCTAATGTTAGAGCACATAAATCCACCGAAGACACACTGACTGCACTCAAAAATGAGATAGATCACTCCACAGTAATAGTGGGAGACTTCAACATTCGACCCTGAATATTGGACTGATCATCTAGAAAAAAGTTTAATAAAGAAACAGAAGACCTTATTACCACAATTAACCAACTAGACCTCATCAACATATACAAAACTTTCTGTCCATCAGTGGACAACTACACCTTCTTCTCTAGTGCTCGTGGAACATTCTCCAGAATAGATCATGTGTTAGTGCGTGAAGCAATTCTCAACAAAATCCATACCACTGAATTAATGCAAAGCATCTTCTCAGATCATAAAGCCATAAAAGTCGAAATCAACAGCAGAAAAAACATAGCTAGAAAGTGGAACTCATGGAAACTGAACAACATCTTGCTCAAAAAGCCATGGGTTATAGAAGAAATCAAGCATGAAGTAAATAAATTTATGGATTCCAAAGAGAATGAAAACACTTTGCAGCGGAACCTATGAGATACAGCCAAAGCAGTGCTCAGAGATCAGTTTCTTTCCATAAATGCACGCGTCTGGAAGGAATAAAGAAACCAAATCAAAGAACTGACCCTACAGCTTGAACAAGTAGAGAGAGAACAACAGAGGAACCCCTCAGGCACCAGAAGGAAACAGATCATAAAGATTAGATCAGCATTAAATGAATTAGAGAATAGAAGACCAATTGGAAAGACCAAAAGCTGGTTTTTTGAAAAGATCAACAAAATTGACAAACCACTGTTAAACTTACTAAAGAAAAACAGGAAAGAAAACAAATAACCCAAATAAGAAATGAGAGGGGAGTTGTCACCGCAGATCCAACAGAAATCAAAAATATCATAGCTGAATACTATGAAGGACTGTATTCGAACAAATTTGAAAACCTAGAAGAAATGGACAAATTCCTGGATTCATATCACCTAACAAAATTGTCACAAGGTGAAGCAGAACAATTTGCTAAACCCATCACAGAGGAAGAGATTGAAAAGGTCATCAAAAAACTGCCAACCAAAAAAAAGTCTCAGCCCAGATGGCTTCACTGCAGAATTCTACAAAGTTTTTAGAGAACATTTATTTCCAATACTACTAAGACTATTTCACAGTATAAAAAGGGATGGAATACTCCCAAATTCATTCTATGAAGCCAGCATAACCCTGATACCAAAGCCTGGGAAAGACCCAACTAAAAAGGAGAACTACAGACCAATATCATTCATGAATCTAGATGCAAAAATCTTCAACAAAATTCTTGCTGATAGAATACAACAATATGTCCAAAAAGTAATCCATCATGACCAAGTTGGATTCATACTAGGGATGCAACACTAGTTCAACACCAGAAAAACGATTAATGTGATCAACCGCATAAAAAAACATGAAAGACAAGAACCACCTGATCTTGTCCATTGATTCAGAAAAAGCATTTGATAAAGTCCAACACCCATTTATGCTAAAAACTCTCAGCAAAATAGGAATAGACGGCCAATTCCTCAATGCAATAAGGGCCATTTATACAAAACCAACTGCCTGCATCATCCTAAATGGAGAGAGACTGAAATAGTTTCCCTTGAGAACAGGAACTAAACAGGGATGCCCACTCTCACCTCTCCTATTTAACATTGTACCAGAAGTTCTAGCCAGAGCAATTAGACAAGACTAAGAAATAAAGGGCATCTGCATCAGCAAAGAGGAACTAAAAATCTCCCTATTTGCTGATGATATGATTGTATATGCAGAGAATCCCAAAGAATCCATAAGGAAACTACTCAAGCTGATAGAAGAGTTTGGCAAAATCTCAGGATACAAGATAAACATAAGTAAATCAGTAGGAGTCCTTTATACCAACAACGAGATTATTAAGGCAGAAATCACCAAGTCAATACCATTTACCACAGCCCCTAACAAGATAAAGAACCTAGAAATAAATTTAACCAGAGAAATAACAGAACTTTACAAAGAGAACTACAAACCCTTACTACAAGAAACTAAGAGAGACTTACATAAAGGGAGAAACCTACCATGCTCTTGGATAGGAAGACTTAACATTGTGAAAACGTCTATTTTACCCAAAGCAATCTACTTATATAATGCAATCTCAATACAAGTTCCAGTGACATTTTTTAATGAGATGGAGGAACAAATTACCAACTTTGTCTGGAAAGGCAAGAAGCCCTGGATAAGTAAAGCATTACTAAAGAAGAACAACACACTGGGAGGCCTCTCGTTACCCAACTTCAGAACCTATTACACTGCTGCAGTGGCCAAAACAGCCTGGTACTGGTACAAAAACAGACAGGTAGATCAATGGAACAGAATCAAGACCCCAGAAATGACATAATCTGGCTATGACCAGTTGATATTTGACAAAGGTCCTATGATATTAAACGCGGGTAAAAACAATCTTTTCAACAATTGCTGCTGGCAAAATTGGATATCCACCTGCAATAAATTAAAACAAGACCCATATTTTATACCTTATACAAAAAATAACTCAAACTCGATAAAAGACCTAAATAAATATCAAATCTAAAATGATAAAGCTCATTGAAGAGAAAGTAGGAACAACAATGCAAGTTTAATACACAACACAGACAGACTTCAAAATCTGTCAAACAAACCACAATCATCAGAAAATAGATAAATGGGAACTGCTAAGAATCAATCACTTTTGCTCATCCAAAGACTTTATTAATAGAATTAAAAGGCCACCTACAGAATGGGAAAAAATATTTGGCAATTCTATGTCAGACTGATGCCTGACCTCCATAATCTGTAAGGTATTACAAAATATCAAGAAGAAAAAGATAAATCATCCAATTAAAAGATGGGCAAAGAAGATGGAGAGACTCTTCTCTAAAGAGGAGATCCAGGTAGCCAAAAAACACACGCAGACATGCTCAAGATCATTAGCTATTAAAGGAATCCAAATCAAAATGAAAATGAGACACCATCTCACCCCAACAAAGTTGGCCATGATCCAAGAAACAAACAACAAACATGGAGAGGCTGTGGAGAGAATGGAACTCTCCTACACTGTTGGTGGGATTGCAAAATGGTGCAACCTCTTTGGAAAAGAATCTGGCACTCCCTTAAAAAAGGGGATATAGATATACCGTTTGACCCAGCAATTCCACTGTTTGGAACATATCCTACAGAATCCAAGCCATTCGCAGCAACTGATACATGCACATGAATGTTCATCCCAGCACAGTCCACAATAGCAAAAAGATGGAATCAACCCAGATGCCCAACGACAGAGTAATGGATTGGTAAACTATGGTATATACACTCAGTGGAATGTATGCAATGATAAAGAACAACGATGATAGCAGGAAACATCTCTTAACCCAGTTTCAACTGGAGGACATTATGTTGAGTGAAAGTAGTCAGCAACAAAAGGACAAATATTGTATGAGACCTCTACGATAAGAACTTAAAAACAGACTCATGCATAGAAGTAAAGACTCTTTGATGGCTGCAAGGGTGGGAATGTAGGGAGGGTGGGTGGGAGGGTTTAGATTAGATAGTTAATAGAAATTTGGTTGGGTGAAATCAGTGACAGCACACACTAGAAAGAAGATTAATAATGATTGGACTTCAACACAGTTTGAGTAGTCCTCCCATCTTAACCCAATATCACAAGGACAGAGTAGCTGTGGCTGGGGGCCGGGGACCATGCTCTCAGGCAAAATCAAGGCCAATTGGCACAGCTAGCATCTTGCTAATGAGGACTCTCTGCACCCCTCATCAGTGAGTGACGCCTGGAGTCTTTAAAGCTGCCAAGCTGCCAAGCTGCCATCTGAGGCAAACGGTCCCAATTCAACAGGAACAGATAATCACTGAGGACAAGAACTCCATGGGGAAAAGAGAGCCCAGAAGACTGAGGGACCCATGTGAGTGGGTCTCTACACTGACTGGTGACCAGAACAACTAGACAGTGCCCGGCCACCACGAGTGATAGCCACAATGGAGCTGTCAAAGTGCAGTCTCACTGGCAACAAGAGAATAAATAGGGGTGCGCCCTGAGATCTCCAATAAAAGACCGAAATTTATGGTCCAGGGCTTCAGGGTTCCCCTGGGAGCATGACCCCTGGCCCTGATGTTGCCCCTGTCCGTAAATCATAATGCAGGTCAACTTTTCGAACACCAGTGGATTGGACTTGGCGATGCAGAGTGACTGCATCTTGTGGGAATTTTATGGTTCTGTGCATGCATAGGATGTCATCACTGTGGCCCACCAGATGGTGTGGTGGCATATAGAAGTCAAGTTATTAAAGGAGTCTTAGCTCAAGTCAGTCTCACAATAGGTGAGGTCCAGTGGGTCTACAAATCCATACTGTAATGATTTCCCGAGTTCCAGAATGCCTAATTGGAATAAATATACTTGGCAACAAACAGAACCTTCACACTGAATCCCTGCGAAATGAAGTAAGGGCCATTAAGGCAAGAAAAGCTCAGTGGACATCATTAGAACCCCTAACTAGGAAAATAGTAAAATAAAAGAAATACCGCATTTTTGAAGGGATTACAGAGATTACTGCCACAATCAAAGACTTGAAGGATGCAGGAGTGGTGATTCCTACCACATCATCATTCAGCTTGCCAATTTGGCCTGTACCAAAAAAAAAAAAAAAAAAATTGATCTTGGGAAATTACAGCAAACCATCAAAAACTTAACCAGGTGGTGACTTCAATTATAGCTGCTGCTCCTGAGGTAGCCTCATTGCTTTCACAAGTAAATACATCATCACCTGGTTCCTGGTATAAAGCTATTGATCTGACTGATAACTTATTATACTTATCTGTTTTGAAGCACCATCAGAAGCAATTTGTTTTTAGCTAGCAAGGCTAGCAATATACCTTCAGTTACCTGCCACAGAGCTACATCAACTCTTCAAACCTACATCATAGTTTAGTCGTCAGATACCTTGATGGCCTTCCCTTCCACAAGATGTCACACTGGTCCAATATATTGATGATATGCTGTCTGGACCTAGTAAGGAAGAAGTGTCAGTGACTCTGGACTTACCGTTAAAATTTGTGTAGCTAGACTGTGAGAAACTAATCCAATAAAAATTCAGGCACCTTCCACCTCAGTGAAACTTCTACAAGTCCAGTGGTGTCGAGCATACAGAGATATTCATTCTAAAGTGAAAGCCAAGCCAAGCCAAATGCCGTCGAGTCGGATCCGAAGTGAAAGAAAAGTTTTATTGCATGTGACCCACAACTGAAAGGGAGGTACAATGACTAATAGGCTCTTTGGATTTTGGAGGCAACATATTCCTCATTTTGGGTGCTACTCCAGTCTGTTTATCAAGTGACTCAAAAAGGTGATACTTTTAAGTGGGGCCCAGAACAAAATAAAGCTCTGCAACAAGTTCAGACTGTCTTGCAAGCCACCCTTCCACCTGGGCCATTTGCTCTGGGTGATCTAGTGGTGCCTGAGTGTCAGTGGGATATAGAGATGCTGTTTGGAGTCTTTGGCAGGCTCTACGGACGAATCATAGTGCAGAGCCTTAGGAGCTTGGAACAAAGCCTTGCCATCCTCTACAAGTAACTATTCTGCTTTTGAGAAACAGCTTTTGGCTTATTAAGTGGCCTAAGTGTAGACTGAATGCTTGGCCACAGGACACCAAGTCTCCATGAAGACTGAGCTTTCTGTCATGAACTGGGTGTTGACTGCTCCATAGAATCATGAAGTTGGATGTTCAGAACAGCACTCTATCACCAAATGGAAGCAATATACACAAGACTGGGCCTGAGCAAGACCTGAAAGCACAAGTAAGTTGCATGAGAAAGTAGCCCAAATGCCCATGATCTTCACTCCTGTCACATTACCTCCCATCTCCCAGGCTGCATCTATGGCCTGATATGGTGTTCCTTGTGATCGATTGGCTAAAAAGAGAAAATGTGTTTGGTTTTCAGGTAGTTCTGTACAATATGCAGGCACCACTTGAAAGTGGACCGTGACAGCACTACAGCCCTTTTTCTAAAATCTCCGTGAAGGACATGGGCAGAAATCCAAGCAATGCATGTGGTTGTTCACTTTGCTTGGAAGGAGAAATGGACAGATTTGTGAACATATACCAATTCACAGGCTGTGGTCTACAGTTTAACTGGATGGTCAGGGACTTGGAAAGACCACAGTTGGAAAATTGGAGACGAAGATTATGCATAAGGGGTATGTCATGGATTGAATTGTATCTCCCTAGAAATATGTGTGCCATGTGGCTAGGCCATGATTCCCAATATTTTGCAATTGTCCTTCATTTTGTGGTTTTCCTGTGCTGTGTGCTAAAGGATTAGGGTGGGACTGTAAATCCCTACATAGGATCACCTCCTTGCTCCACTGTAAAGGGAGTTTCCTTGGAGTATGGCTTGTACCACCATTAATCCTTTCGTCTTACAAGAGATAAAAGGAAAAAGAAGCAAGTAGAGAATTGGGAGCCTCACACCATCAAGAAAGCAGCACCGAGAGAAAAGCGTGTGCTTCAGACCTGAGGTTCCTTTGCCAAGATGCTCCCTGGACAAAGACTGATAAAATATGGGACTTTCCTCCAGAGCCAACAAGGGGGAAAGGCTTCCCCTGGAACAGACATCCTGAATTTGGACTTGTAGCCTACCAGACTGCATAAGAATAAACTTTCCTTTGTTAAAGCCATTCACCTCATGGTATTTCTGTTAGAGCAGCACTAGCTGACTAAAACAGGGTTTGTGGATATACAACAATGAATGTGTCAAAAACATGAAGATATTTGTATCTCATGTTACTGCCCATGAAAGGGTGACCTCAGCACAGGATGATTTCAGTGATCAATTGTATAGGATGACGCATTTTGTGGAAACCATTCATCCTCTTTCCCTAGCTACTCCTATCATTGCTTAATCAGCTCATGAAGAAACTGGCCATGGTGGCAGGGAAGGAGGTTATGCATGGGCCAAACAACATGGACTTCCACTCACAAAGGCTGACTCAACTGCAGCCACTGCACACTGCCCAATCTACCCGCAGCAGAGACCAACACTGGTTCCCTCAATGTGATCAGCCATCAACCTTGGGGCAAGTTTATTACATTGGACCACTTACATCATGCAAAGGACAGTGTTTTGTTCTTACTGGAATAGATACTCTGGATATGGATTTGTCTTCCCTTAACAGTGCTTCTACCAAAACTATCATCCATGGACTAGCAAAATATCTTATCCACTGTCGCAGTATCCACAGTGTTGTGTCAGATCAAGGGTTTGCACTTCACAGCAAATGAAGTACAGCAGTGGGCTCATGCTCGTGGAATTCACTGGTCTTACCATATTCTCCATCACCGTGAAACAGCTGGCTTGGTAGAACAATGAAATGGCTCTGTAAAGATACAATTATGGTGCCACATAGTTGGCAATACCTTGCAGGGTTGGGACAACATTCTCCAGGAGGCTGTATATGCTCTAAACCAATGTCCAATATATGGTGCCGTATCTCCCATACCCATGACTCATGGGTCTAGGAATCAAGGGGTGGAAATGGTAGTGGCATTAGTCACTATTACCCTCAGGGACCCATGCACAAGATTTTGTTTCCCATCCCTGTGACCTTATGCTCTACAGGGATGCTGTCACCTGGAGACATACCATGCTAATTTCAATTAACTGGATGCTAAGAAAGCCACCTGGCTACTTTGGACTCCTCATACCTATGGATCAACAGGCAAAGATGGAAGTTACCACGTTGGCTGGTACCACTGATCCTGATTACCAAGAGGAAATGAGATTTCTGTTACATAATGGAGGTAAAGTACATCTGGAATGCAGAAAATCCCTTAGGGTGTGTCTTAGTAATCTAGCACTGCTATAACAGAAAAACCACACATGAAGGGCTTTAACAAGGAGAAATTTATTTCTTTACAGTAAAGTGGGCTTAAAGTCCAACTTTAGGGAGTCATCTCCAACGGAATGCTCTCTCTATCAGCCTTCTTCCCCCCACACTAGGAGCTTCTCTGCACAGAAACCCCCCTCCAAAGGATGTGCTCTGCTCCTGGCACTGCTCTCTTGGTGGTGTAATGTCCCCCTGTCTTTCTGTTCACTTTTTTGATATTCCAGGAGATTTCCTCAACATGATTCAAGCTTGTTGATGGAGCTCCTCACTAACAACTGCTGCCCATTTGCCCTCATTGACATCATAGAGGAAGAATGCATAGCATATGGTAAAAGAATCACACAATACCAGGAATCGTGGCCCAGTCAAACTGACACACATTTTGGGGGAACACAATTCAACCCATGACAGGTTATCTCTTATAGTACTATCATACCCTGTAATTGAAGTCAGTGGAAAACTATGGCAGTCAAATTCTGACATGCCTACTAATTGCCCAGAACCTTCAGGAATGAAGGGTTGGGCCACCACCATCCCATCCCCAGAAAAAGAACCATGACCAGCAGATGCTTACTAAGGGCAAAAGGAATATGGAACAGGTGGTGGAAGAAGGTAGTTGTAAATACCAGAAACAGCCATGTGACCAGTTGCAAAAAAATGGACTATAATATATATTATGAGTATTACTGCTTTGTATGTGTACATCAAGATGTTTTTGTTTTCTTCACTTATATAAAATATAAGATGTAAACAAGACCATTGAACTTTCAATTGAATGAGTGCTCATTGTATTCTGTTAGGCCCAAATATGACTTTACAATTGTCCTTATTTAGAGATTATTATGGTTTAAGGAGATAGGTACAGGTGTCAGGCCGACAAGTGGTACATTGTGTGTCAACTTCGTTGGGCCATTGATTCTCAGTGTTTCAGCAGTCATATAATGTTATGATCACTTCTCTGTTGAGATTTCATAAGTAATCACCTCCATGATGGGGTCTGCTAAATAGCCACTCAGTTGAAGGGGAGTTTCCTTCGGTGTGTGGCTTGCATCAAGTATGGGCAAATGTTCAGGGAGGTGCTCACAGAGTTTTGATCATTCTGGATCCTGTAGCTGGCTTCTGTTCATCTGACTTCCAGTTCTTGGACTTGATTTAGCAGTTTGCCTGCAATGTTGTCTGCCAGTTTTGTGATCCTTTGACCTTCACAGCCTATGAACAACAGCCCTGCTCTCTGGCCTGCCAATCTTGTGTTTGCCAGCTTCTGAAGCTATGTGAATCAGGAGAGATCTCTTTCCTGATCCATAAACTTGTGGTGTTACAGCCTCAAAAATTGCCCAAGCTATTTCTTTGATATTAATCTTTTTCCCTCTTTTTCTCTCTGTCTCTGTCTCTGTCTCTGTCTCTGTCTGTCTTCATGCTTTACTGGTTTTGCTTCTCTAGAGAACCTAGCCTGAGACAGTGCATAAATAGGATATCTTCATCATCTCAAAAAGTTCTATGGGACAATACTCTTCTAAATCATCAAAAACATTTTTCAAAAACTTTGGAAGCAAGGGAACTACCATTATTTATTGTGCATTATTTTAAATTATAAACTTGTATTATAAGTGTTTTTCTATACTTAAATTCCTTTGTTCATCAACTACACAAATGCACACACACATCAATAACGTATTTGGAAATCAATTTTTATTGCACACAGTGCTTTCCCACACATAATTATTATTTTATCTCCACAAGAACACTGGGTGAGACAAGATATGTGTGTTCAGGGTCATCTGGCCTACAAAATAGATAGCATTATCTCATTTCAGAAATGAGAAAAGTAAGTTCTAGAGAAATTAGATGACTTATCTGTAATCACAGAGTTAGAAGTTGAAGGAGCCAAGATTTAAATAAAGCTTCCAAACCTAAAATCTTACTTGGTTCAGTTTTTAATTCCTTCATTCCTCCATTGACCAATGTTTATTATCTACCATGAACAAGTCACTGTAAAGGTCGTGAACACCTGTATTAGTAAGACATATTCCTATTCTCAAAGAGCTCAAAGTCTAGAGGACAAGACAGACAAGTAAAGCTGGCCGTTATTATCCTCTGTGATGTGATCTAAATTGAGAAAATTTGAAGATGTTACAGAAGAACATTAGGAGGGACACCATGCTCAGTCTTAGTTGGAAGAAGGAAAAGGAGAAATCAGAAAAAATTTCCTTGGAAGAAACGATATCTAAGCCAAGAGTTGACAGAAGAGTACACGTTGGATAGATGAAAAAGGAGCCTGATACCAACAACGAGACTGTTAAGGAGGAAATTATCAAATCAATACCATTTACGATAGCCCCTAAGAAGATAAAGTACCTAGGAATTAATCTAACCAGAGAAACAACAGACCTTTACAAAGAGAACTACAAGCCCTTACTACAAGAAACTAAGAGAGACTTAGATAAATGGAAAAACCTACCCTGCTCATGGATAGGAAGACTTAACATTGTGAAAATGTCTATTTTAACCAAGCCAAGGCCAAGTGCCGTCGAAACCAAAGCAATTTATTTATATAATGCAATCCCAATACAAGTTCCAGCATCATTTTTTAATGAGATGGAGAAACAAATCACCAATTTTGTTTTGAAAGGGAAGAAGCCCCAGATAAGTAAGGTACTACTAAAGAAGAAGAACACACTGGGAGGCCTCTCATTACCCGACCTTAGAACATACTACACTGCCACAGTGGTCAAAACAGCCTGGTACTGGTACAAGAACAGACAGATCGATCAATGGAACAGAATTGAGACCCCAGAGATGACACCATCTGCCTATGAACAGTTGATATTCGACAAAGGCCCTAAGACATTAAACTGGGGTAAAAACAGTATCTTCAACAAATGGTGTTGGCAAAATTGGTTATCCATCTGCAATAAACTGAATCAAGATCCATATCTTACACCTTATACAGAAACCAACTCCAACTGGATAAAAGACCTAAATATCAAACCTAAAACGTTAAAGCTCATCCAAGAAAAGGTAGGAACAACAATGGAAGTTTTAATACACAATGAGGACAGACTCCAAAATCTGTCAAAGAAACCTGAATCAACAGAAGAGAAAATAGATAAATGGAAACTATTAAGAATCAAACATTTTGCTCATCCAAAGACTTTATTAATAGAATTAAAAGAACACCCACAGAATGGGAAAAAATATTTGGCAACTCTATGTCAGACCGACGCCTGATCTCCATAATCTATAAGATACTACAAAATATCAATAAGAAGAAGATAAACCATCCAATTAAGTGATGGGCAAAGGAGATGGACAGACAGTTCACTAAAGAGGAGATCCAGGCAGCCAAAAAACACATGCGGACGTGTTCACGATCTTTAGTTACTAAAGAAATTCAAATCAAGACAACAATGAGATACCATCTCACCCCAACAAGACTGGCCATGATCCAGAAAACACAAAACAACAAATGCTGGTGAGGCTGTGGAGAAAGTGGAACCCTCCTACACTGTTGGTGGGGTTGCAAAATGGTCCAGCCTCTCTGGAAGGCAATCTGGCGCTTCATTAAAAAAATGGATATCGATATACCATTTTACCCAGTAATTCCACTACTTGGAATATATCCTGCAGAATCAAGGCCCTTCACACCAACAGACACATGCACCAGAATGTTTACCGCAGCACAGTCCACAATAGCAGAAAGATGGAATCAACCCAGATGCCCAACAAAGGAAGAAAGGATAGGTAAACTATGGTATATATACTCAATGGAGCACTACGCAATGATAAAGAATAACAGTGATTCCAGGAAACATCTCCTAACCTGGTTTCAACTGGAAGACATTATGTTGAGTGAAAGCAGTCAGCGACAAAGGGACAAATACTGTATGAGACCTCTACGATAAGATCTCTAAAACAGACTTGTGTATAGAAGAAAAGACTCTTTGACAGCTGCAAGGGAGGGGAGGGAGGAAGGGTAAGGGAGGGAGGGCTTAGGTTAGATAGTTACTAGAAATCTAGTTGGGAGAAAGCGGTGACAGCACACATTAGAAACAAGAACAACTTTAAGTGGACTTCAGCATAACTTGAGTACTCCTTCCATCCTAACTCAATACTGCAAGGATAGAGTAGCTGGGGCGGGGGGCCGGGGACCGTGCTCTTAGGCTAACTCCAGGCCAATTGGCACAACTAGCATTTTGCTAAGAGAGCTCTCTGCACCCTACATTGGTGAGTGGCGTCTGGGGTCTTAAAAGCTGCCAAGCTGCCATCCAAGGACACAGCAAATCGTCCCAACTCAGCAGGAACGGATGCTCACCAAGGACCAAAATGACATGCGGTAAAGACAACTGAGAAGACAGAGAGACCCACAGGAGTGGGTGCCTACATCGACTTGGGACCGGAAGAACCGGATGGTGCCCGGCCACCACCAGTGATAGCCACGATGGAGCTCACTAGGTTGAGTCTCACTGGCAATAGAAGAATAAAAAGGGGTGCATCATGAGATCTCCACTAAAAGACCTCAATTGATGGTCCAGCGGTTTTGGGATTCCTCTGAGAGCAAGGTCCCCGGCCCTGATGCTGCCCTTTCCCATAAATTATAACAAAGGTCCACTCTTTGGACAGGAATGGATTGGACTTAGCAATGCAGAATGACCGTATATTGGAAGCACTTTATGGTTCTATACATCTATAGGATATCATCTTGCTGACCTCTGGCTGGAGGAAGGGGAGTGGATGGAGAGGAAGGGAAAGGAGGCTGTTGGGAGGATGAGACATGTATGGAGCAGAGAGGGATAGTGTGCAGTCACCGGACAGGGAGAGCAGTGGAAGCTGCTTATAGGTGGGCATGTAAATTTATACGTGAATGTACATTTTCACTCAGTCACGTTAAAAAAAAAGAAAGAAAGAAAGAAAAAGGAGCCTGGTAGTACGGTGATTAAGCATTTGGCTGCTAACCAAAAAGATTGGCAGTTCAAACCCAATAACTTCTACATGGGAGAAAGATGTGGCAGTTTGCTTCTGTACAGATTTGCAGAATTGGAAAGTAAACAGGACAGTTCTACTCTCTCTTGTGGGGTCACTGTGAGTTGGAATCAACTCTATGGCAACAGGTATATAGGTGAAAAAGAGTCTTGGCAAAGAATAAAGTATGTGTCATGGACAAGAGGGGAAGGCAAGCAGGGCACGTTCACAGAATTTACATTATGAAGTCAAATTTTATTATACACTCAGATTTACAGTCTTTCCTTCATCTTGTACTTTCACCCTCACTTCCCAGTGTGTTCAGTTCATAGTGCAAGTTTTTGCTTTATTTTGTTTCCTGATTCCTTATACATTCAGTGGAGGTGCCCAGGCTGCCCAGATCTTGATCTCTCTGCTACTGCAGCTGTCTTCATTCTTGTATCTCCTGAGTTCTTAAGTTGATTTCTAGCCCTTGCTTCCCCCTGATCTTAGCTAGTTGACACCAACAGTCTTCCTCTAATGCATGTTAATTTGTGTGCGTAATCACACTCCCCAGAGAGAACACACACAACAATGTGCTGTGTGTTCTTCTAAATATTAATTTAATTAGCAAACCCTTATTTAGTGCCCACCACATAACAGGTACTGTTCTAAGTATAAAATGTAATTTTAGTTCTCTTGAAATATCTATTGTAGATGAGGAGCACACAATAAACAAACATATATGCTAGAAGGTAATACAGATTTACACATATCTATGCACATAGTTACATAATCATCATACACATGATACTGTAACTTGCTTTTTTTCCACACAACTATAAGTTAAAGGTAGCTCTCCTTTTCAATACATATTGATCTACATGAACTGTTTTAACTTCCAAGAGGACCTTGAACAACAACCTGCAGAGGCAGCTTTACCATCCTTCCACTGTGCCCCTTTCTGGCCCAAGACTTCCACTCTGCACGTTAATACTTGGCTCTATTTTAAACCCACATGGCATTTTGAGCCACTGTTAGACAACGTCTTTGTCTGTCCCCTATCCCAGCCTTTACTTGTTCCAAAAGGAATGCACTTGGCAGTGGCCTTTAGCCTATAGTAATTAGTCACTACTTGGAGGCTTATAATACCAGGGAACAGGTTGTACTCAGTCTGGGTTCTAGTCCTCTGACCCCCTGTCACCGGATGCATCATATAGACAATCCCATTACCCTACTGAGTTAAAAAAAAAAAAAAAGCACTTCTTTGTTGTCTGTAAGCTAATTCAAATACTTACAAATAAACTTTTTCTTGCCCACCTCAAAGTAATCAATAATTACAATTTAATACCTAGGGCCCTCTCAAGATTA
Source organism: Heterohyrax brucei (assembly GCA_028571685.1). Taxonomy (NCBI): domain Eukaryota; kingdom Metazoa; phylum Chordata; class Mammalia; order Hyracoidea; family Procaviidae; genus Heterohyrax; species Heterohyrax brucei. The sequence goes on from CM053149.1 coordinate 36,633,834, forward strand.
AGCTTCGTATAGCTCAGGAGGGAAACACTTGCTTTGCAGTCAGTCTGAGCAAACAACCATTGAAAGCACATCACATCCCACCTCAGTGATCAGGGGCAGTTTCCTCTATAGTCACTCTTCTGCATAAGATTTACTCTGCTCCTGCTCCAAACCACTTGCTTCCTGAACATCTATGCTTCCTTTCACCTTCAGTCCATCTGTCTGAAATAATAAAAATAATAGCTACCACTGGTTATGTACCTACTATATGCCAATCCCATGTCAACTGTTATGTATGTTTCTCCCTTCACTCTAAGGAAAACCTTTATGAAAACCAAAACAAAGCCACTGCTGTCAAGTGGACTCCAACTCATAGTGACACTATAGAAAACCCTTAAGATAGAGATTTTTTTAAACGGAAAAAAGAAAAGCATTGCCATTTAGGCAATTCCAACTCTCAGCAACCTTGTAGAACTTAGCAAAACTAGCCTGTAGGGTTTCCAAGAAGTGGCTGGTGGATTTGAACTGCTGACCTTTTAATAGCAGCTGATTTATTAAACACTGTGTCACCAGAGTTCCTAAGATAGAGACTTGGCCTTTTTTTTTTTTCTGCCCACCCAAGAATTACTTAATTTCATTCCTTCTTCCTTCCCTTCCTTCTCCCTCCATCTGTTATTCCTTCCCTCCCTCCTTCCTTTTAAGTCTTATTGAGATAAAGCTTACATACAATAAAATTCAGTCTTTTTAAGTGCACAATCCAGCGACTTTTAGTAAACTTACAGAGTTGAGCAACCACCATTACAATCCAATTTTAGAATATTTCTGTCATCCCAGTAAAAGATCTCTTATGCCCATCTGCAGGCACTTCACATTACCAAACCAAGAAGACCTAAGAAGCCACTAATCTATTTTCCATTTTTATATACTTGGCTTTCCTGGGCATTTCATAAAAATGGAATCATACAGTATGTGACCTTTTATATCTGGCTTCTTCCATTTAGCATAATGTTTTTGAGGTTCATTCATACTGTAGAATTTATCAGTATTGTGGTAGAATAGTATTTCATTATATGGATGTACCACTTTTTGTTTATCCATTCTGTATTTGATGAGTATTGGGTTGTTTCCAGTTTGAGAGTATTATGAATAATGAATACTGCTACTATAAGGATTTGTATACATGTCTTTGTACGGACATACAATAGGATTATTCCTCCAAATTACTCACTCTCCATAGTAAGATAAGACTTCCATATCCTTTGCCATATAACCTTACAGTAGTGTTTCCTACTCTGGGCAGAATAAACTGCCCTGCCCCATTAATATTGGGCTTTGGCCATGTGACTCTTTTTTACCAGTGGTATATCAATGAAAGTGATGGTCTAATAGTACCAAGATGAAGCTTTAGGTAACACAGTGAGTTTTCAGTCACCACTCTTGAGCTCCTTCCGTCTTCCATGGGAAGACTATTCCCATCGTAGCTTCTGGCTTGTGAATAAGATTTATTGAACAGACCTTAGCCAAATTCACAGCCTTGGATGATAATCCCAGACAGTCTCAGCTGATTTCAGAAGATGCCCCCATCAAATGAAGACTTGCTAGTTGTTTTGAAGCCACTGAGTTTTGGAACTGGTTTGTTAGTGCCACAATAGCTAATGAGTGTATCTAACTCCTTTCCCCATCTCTGTGTATATAGATAGTTCACATACGCTTTATTAAATTGATTATTCTCTTATCTATTTTTCAATCTATAAAGTAAGCCCCATGACAAATGTGAAGTTCCAAGGAACTGTTTTTGAAATTTAGATCATTCAGTATAATTCTTAGTAAAAGTCAAGTTCAAAGAAGTTTCTTAAAAGGTTTTTGGTATATATACAATTTTTCCCTAGCACCAACAAATTTATGTTCAGTGGTAACACTGAATATTGTCTTCATCTTACCAATAAAACAAGTTCTTTTGGTTTATGGTCTATTTCCATCACTTGTCTCTCAGTTTGTCGTCCTGGAGTAGCTTGCCTGTTACTATCAGTATTTCAGATACCAGCAGAGTAACTCAAGGTGGAAAGGTTGAAGCACAGGTTGCAGACTAAGACTGACTGGGAAGAAAAGCTGGGAGATCTACTTCGAAAAAAACTAGCCAGTGGAAACGTTATGAACAGCAGTGGAACTTGCCTGATATAGAGCCAGAAGATGAAATCCACAAGTTGGAAGACTCTCAAAATACAACTGGGTAAGTGATGTCTTCTCAAAGTAGATGCGATCTCAGTGATGTGGATGGAGTCAAGCGTTTGAGCCTACATTTGCTGGGGTGAGAACACCTTCAAACATCTATTAATAATGAGAAAGAACAGTTTCAAACACTCATTAATAATGAGAAAAACAGCTTGAAACATCCATTAATAATGAGAATGTAGAATGTATGAAGCACGAATGTTGGGAGTTGTCAAAAATGAAATGTAACACTTCAACATAAATATCCAAGGCAATTAGGGAACTGAAGTGGACAGGAATTGACCATTTTGAATCAGGCAATTATATGGTCTACTGTGCCAGGAATGACAGGAATGACAAATTGAAGAGCATTGGTGTCACATTCATTGTCAGAAAGAACATTTCAAGATCTATCCTGAAGTCCAATACTGTCAGTAATAAGACAGTATCCGCATGCCTATGAGGAAGACCAGTTAACATTACTATTATTCAAATGTGCTCACCAACCACTAATGCCAAAGATGAACAAATTGCAGATTTTTACCAATTTCTGCAGTCTGAAACTGATCACACATACAATCAAGATGCATTGACAATTAGGATGCAACAGTTAGGAAAGAAAAAAGGAATGGTAGCTGGAAATATGCCTTTGGTGATAGAAATCACATTAAAATTGCATGATAGAATTTTTAAGACTAACAATTTCCTCATTGAAAATACCTTTTTAAATAACAAATAGTAACAATAGACATGGACCTTGTCAGATAGAATACACAAGAATCAAATTAACTGCATCTGTGGAAAGGGAAAATGGAAAAGGTCCACATCATCAGACAGAACAAAGTCAGAGGCCAACTGGGGAAAAGATCATCAAGTGTTCATATGCAAGTTCAAGATGAAGCCAGAAAGAATTAGAATGAATTCAAGGTAGCCAAAGCACAACCTTGAGTATATCCCACCTGAATTTAGAGACCATCTCAAGAATAGATTCGATTCATTAAACACTAAAAATTGAAGACCATACAAGTTATGAAATGACATCAAGGACATCACATGTGAATAAAGCAAGAAATCATTAAAAAAAACAAGAGAAAAAAATACAACAAAATAAATGTCAGAAGAGATTCTGAACCTGGCTGTTCAACATAGAGTAGCTAAAGCCAATACAAGAAATAACTAAGTAAAAGAACCAATCAGAAGATTTCAAAAGACAAGGCTAAGATGGTAGAGTAGTCAGACACTTGCTGTAATTTTTCTAACAAAGATGCAGAAAAACAAATAAATGGATTATGTGCAATGTTCTGGCATCCCAGAATATCAAAGGGAACTTTGGTAAATCAGAGTGAAGTACCTAGGACTGGCCAGACCTGACCAGGCAGGATTCACACCCCACAGGAGTATCCACGACTGCCAGCATGGTGAGCGAAGAGTTGGCATTCTAAAGGCATCTTCCTCAACAGTAGAAGCTAAGGAGCAGACACTCACACTTTAAGAATTAACAAAAAACAGCTGTGGCTATTAACAGCTAAGTGTCTTGTGTCTAACTTACACCATGAAGATCTGAGCCTTTCCTTCAGGCTAAACCTCTCCCTTTTCCAAGAGTTTCCCTGTCCCTTCTCTGCCTTGCTGGGTTCCAAATTTTGACTGTCTACCTGGACTGCTAGTAGAACTCCCTCTGCACACCCTGAGCTAGTCTCCCAGACTTGGAGAGGGAACAGTTTCACAAATCGGAAAAAAAAAGTCTGCCAGCTCCCCTAAACCAGAACTCAGGGTAAAATCAAGTCCTTTGTCTAGGTGCAGGTATATGAGTCATTAACCTTGAAAACAACAGCCCCTTTGGCACATATTTGACTGCAGTGAAAGCTATCTTACTATTCGTGTTAAGAAACAGGGACAAGGTTTCCTCACAGGCACTCATCGATGGCTGTCAGCCCCCTAATGTTCTCAGCACATGCAGCCAGCTACCTGCCCATCTAAGACTGCAAGTGCAGAGCCTGCACAACACACTTGGTGATCAACTACCTGGGCACCTGAGTGAATACACACTGGAAAAGTAAATGGATGACTGGGCCCACATGCTTAGTGATAGCTCTAATCACTTGGTGACATGACATTAGAATCCCTAAGTCACCAATAATCAAATTACATCACATGATCAGTCTATTTGGGAATTTCAAAATAAAACAAAAAGGAGAATTCAGAACACAATAAGTCAACATAAATAAATACAACTTTCTGAGGTCTCTAAGACTACAGTCAATACTGAATCACTTAAAGAGACATAATATGATGACTTCAGAAAGCTCCCAACACAAAGAATCAAGAAACATTCTAAAGAAAATTTCCTGGAATCATCAAAAGTAGAACATGAAAGTTTAATAATTAGAACACTTCAAGACATCAATAATGGGATCAGGCAAAGCATAGCAGAGCATAATGAAGAACTGAATAGGCAGCAAAGAAACTCTTAAACAACTATGATCTGAAATTCAGCAGATAAATAATAAACTTACAGAAGTAGACAACTCAATAGAAATTCAGTGGAGCGTAACTGAGACAATGAAATGCAGAATTGTTAGACTGAAGATAAAGAAACTGACACCAATATATTTGAGAAAAACTAGCTAAAAAACTTTTAAAAAGTGAAGAAACACTGAGTTAGGTGGGATTCTATCAAGAAGGATAATTTATGAGTAATTGTAGTGCCAGAATTGGGGGCAGGGGAAAAATAACAGAAAGTTGTGGAATATTTGTTGACAGAAATTTCCCCGATATGAAAGATGAGGAGATATCTATCCAAGATGTTCATCAAACTCCACACAAGGTAGATGCCAAAAGAAAAACACCAAGACATGAGAGGACTGACAATTAAGTTACAAACTTATCCTAGAAAATTGCTGTGTAACTCATTACTGACTATCACTACTGTCATCTTCAAATTATTCCCCTTGGGAAGTTATGCACTGATGCCATCACCTAGTCCACCCTTCAAAACAATTTTGGAACTCTTTTTCTGGAATGGCCATCAGAGCTGTTGTTGCATTACCCTTAATGTCCTGAACGCCATCAAAATATTTTCCTTTCAGTATTTCCTTTATCTTTAGGTAAAGAAAAAAGTAATTGGAGGCCAGATGCGGTAAGTAGGGAGGATATTCTAATGCTTATTTGTTTACAGACTAAAAACTCTCTCACAGACAACTATACAACTATGTTCATGAACTTGCCACAGTGCCATAGTATGCAATGGCTATTCCAGAAAGAATTCCAAAACTGCTTTGATGGGTGAACTAGGCACTAGAGTCAGTGTATAGCTTTCTAAGAGAAGTACTTTGAAGGTGATTGTAGTTATATTTAGCAATGAGGTGTGTAGCACCTGCCAGCCAAGTGCCGTCAACTTAATTGTTACACTTCATATTACAATCAAACTTGCCAAAACGAAAGATAAAGAGAGGATTTTAAAGACAGATAGGGCTAAATGACAAATAATTTACAAGGAACAGTCAATAAGACTAAACTGAAACTACTCACTAGAAAGTATGCCAGAAAGAAGACAATGGGATGGCATATACAAATCACTGAAGAAAAAAAAAATCCCAGCCAAGAATTATATGTCCTGCAAATTTTTTTCTCAAATATGATGGCAAAATTAGGACATTTCCAGGCAAAAGGAAATGTTGAGAATTTGCAAATAACAAACCAAAATTACAAGAAATAAATAAATTACAAGAAGTAAATTATTCAGTTAGAAAATCAATAATATCAGACAACTCAACGCTAGAACACAGAACAGAGCAACCAGATATTAATACACTTGGTGAAACCACAAAAACAAATCAAAACTAAAACTAAATACTGTAGTCATAGATCTTTCACATGGAGAGGAAGTCAAAGTGATTCAAAGATGTTAAAGACTGGTTTAAATTTAGAATACTAGGGATAAACATTATAGTAATCACAAAGGAAAGTAAGAACGATACACAACAAAATAAAAACCCAAACCATGAAATTGCAGCAAATACAAAAACAACAGAAAAGATTAAAAGAAGATATATGAAGAAATAATTATTTATCAATAATTATGATGAATGGCAATGGGTTAAATGTACCAATGAAAAAGCAGAGAATGACAGGATTTTTAAAAGCATGATTTGTCTATATGCTGCTTACAAGATATACTTTAGAACTGAAGACATGAAAAAACTCAAAGGCAAAGAATGGAAAAATATATACCAAGCAAACAACATCCAAAAGATAGTAGGTATGACAATATTAATTTCTGATAAAAGAGACTTTCAAGTAAAATCCATCCAGGTGGACAAGCAAGGTCACTGTATACTGATTAAAGGGTTAATAAATAAGGAGGACATAACCAAATTAAATATTTACGCACCCAAAGATAGAGCTCCTAAGTACATCAAATGAACTCTAACAGCATTGAAAAGTGAAATAAACAGCTCCACAATAATAGGAGAAGACTTCAGCACACCACTTCTGGTGAAGGACAGAATATTCAGAAAGACAATTAACAAAGGCACTGCATATCTAAATGCCACAACTAACCTACTCCACCCAATAGCAGAGAAGTATACTTTCTTTTCCAATGCATACGGAACCTTCTCCATAATAGAGAACCTATTAGGTCATAAAGCAAGTCTTAACAAAATCTAAAACATCAAAATATTACAAAGCATCTTTTCAAACGATAAAGCCATGAAACTCTAAATCGACAGCAAGAAAAATAAAGGGGAAAAAAATCAAACACATGGAAATTGAGCAACATCTTGCCCAAAAACTACTGGGTTATAGAGGAAATCAAAGACAGAATAGAATCATTTACAGAAACAAATGAGAAAGAAAGAATATCCTACCAGAACCTTTGAGGTAACAGCAAAAACAGTGTTCAGAAGTCAACTTGTATCATTAAATGTATACATCCAAAAAGAAGATAGGGCCCAAGTCAAAGCATTAACCCTACAACTTGAACATGTAGAAACAGAACAGTAAAGGAAGCCCTTGGGTACCAAAAGAAAGCAAATAGCTAAAATTAGAGCGGAACCAAATGAATTAGAGAATAGACGGACAACTCATAATTAACAAGACAAAAGGCTGGGTCTTTGGAAAGATCACCAAAATCGACAAGCATTGGCCAAAATAATAAAACAAAAACAAGAGAAAAAGCAAATCACCTAAATAAGAGATGAGACGCATGGTATCAAAACAGACTCAAGGGAAGTGTAAAAATATCGTAACAGAAAATTACGACAAATTGTACTCTAACAACTCTTAGATAAAAAAATGACTAGTATTTTGTAATGATACTTTTGATTTCCATTGGATCTGTTCTGATACCTCCCATTTCATTTCTTATTTGGTTTACTCATTTCCTTTCCTGTTTTTCTTTAGTGAGTCTAGCCAATGGTTTGTCAATTTTGTTGATGTTTTCAAAAAAACCAGCTTTTGTTCTTATCAATTTTTTCAGTTGTTCTTCTATTCTCTAATTCATTTAGTTCCACTCTAATCTTTATTATCTGTTTTCTTCTGGTGCCTGAGGGGTTCCTCTGTTGTTCTCTCTCTAGTTGTTCAAGCTGTAGGGTTAATTCTTTGGTTTGGGTCCTTTCTTCCTTCTGGAGAGTTCCCCTGGGAATGTGGCCCCTAGACTTGATGCTGCCTCTGATCATAGATCATTACTGAGGTCAACTCTTTGGATAGACATGCAATGGACTCAGGTACACAGAGTGACCGTATCATGTGTGCACTTGATGGTTCTATGCATCTATAGTATGTTGTCCTACTGGTCTCTTACTCGAGGGTAGTGGAGAGGGTAGAGAGGAGGGGATAAGAGATTGTTAAGAGGATATGACATGTATGGAATGGAAAGGAGGAGTGTGCTGTCACTGGGCAAGGAGAGCAGAAGGAGCTGCAGATAGGTGGGCCTGCAAATTTGAATTGTTTGTAAACTTTCACTCAATACAATAAAAATAAAATAACTAATTAGAAAATATAGAGTATGTGGACAAATATCTAGAAACATACTACATAACTAATCTAACGCAAACAGAAGAGGTACAACTAAATAAAGCCATTTTAAAAAGCGACTGATCAAATAATTTTAAAATTAAAAAAAAAAAACCTCTTAGCTCTGGTAGCTTTACTGGAGAATCCTACCAAACTCCTAGAGAAGAATTAATGTTACTATAAATAAATGCATTTCTGAGCATGAAAAAGGATGGAATACTGCCAAGCTCATTCTATAAAGCCAGTATAACCCTGAAACTAAGACCAGGTAGACAGTGCAAAAAAGAAAAATCACAGAGCAATATTTCTCATGAACTTAGATACAAAAATCTTACAAAATTCTTTCACAGAATCCAGAAATGTCAAAAAAAAAAAAAAATAGACTTGACCAGTAGATTCATACCAGTGATGCAGGTATTGTTCACTATCAGAAAAACAATCAATATAATCAACTGCATAAATAAAACAAAAGACAACAACTACCTGATCTTATCAATTGATGCAGGAAAGGCATTTGGCAAAGCTCAACATTCATTTGTGTTAAAAAAAAAAAAACTCAGAAAAATAGGAATAGAAGAGAAATTCCTCAACATAATAAAGGAAGTCTCTGCACAGCCAACAGCCAACATCATCTGAAATGGAAATACTCCCAAAGCATTCTTCTTGAGAACAGGAATCTGACAAGGATATATACTTTATCACCACTTCGACACTGTTCAACACTGTGCTGGAGGTTCTAGCTGAAACAATCAGGCAAGAGAAAGAAATAAAGGGCAACCATATTGGTAATGAAATAGTAAAAGTATCTCTATTCTCAAATGATATGAGCCCAGAAACCCAGAAAAACCTAAAGGATAAACACACACACACACACACACACACACACACACACTACTGGAGCAAAGAGAAGATTTCAGTAAGGCATCAAGAACAAGCTACACACAAAAAAATCAGCTGGATTCCTCTACACCAACAAACAGAACATCAAAAAGAAAATCACTGAATCGATATCACTTACAGTAGCCCCCAAAAAGATAAAATAATTAAGAATACATCTAACCAAATATGTAAAACACCTAAGAAGAAATTACAAGGCTCTACTGTGAAAAACCAAGAGATATACATAAGTAGAAAAACAACTTTCTCATGGATAGAACAGCCCAACATAGCGAAAATGTCTCTTCTACTCAAAGCAATCTATAGATACAGTGCAATTCCTATCCAAATTCCAATGGCATCTTTTAATGACAAGGAGACACAAATTGCCAACTTCATATGGAAAGGGAAGAGACCCAAATAAGTAAAGTATTATTGAAAAAAAAAGTAGAAGGCCGCATACTAACCTGACTTTAGAACTTATTGGAATGCTATGATCAGCAAAATAGCCCAGTACTGGTACAACAACAAAGACACCAAGGGAATAGAATTGAGAATCCAGACATAAAATCGTCCACCTATAAGTAGTGGTATTTGGTAAAAGCCCAAACTCCATAATTTGGGAAAAAGATAACCTCTTTAACAAATGGTGCTGTCATAACTGGATATCCATTTGCAAAAAAAAAAATGAAACAAAGCCCATACCCCAGACCATTCACAAAAACTAACTCAAAATGGATGAAACACCTACATATAAAACCTAAAATGACAAAGATCATGGAAGAAAAAATAGAGACAATGCTGGGAACCCTATTGCAAGACATAAACAGAAGTAAAAAAAATTAATAACAATGCACAAACACCAGAAAATTGGTAACTAGGAACTCCTAAAAATCAGACATATATGCTCATGCTCATCCAAAGATTTCACTAAAAGAGTAAAAAGGCAACCTACAGACTGGGAAAAAACACTGGCTACTGTTTCAGCCACCTGGTACTGCTCTAACAGAAAATACCAAGAGTGGAGACTTTATGAGGAGAAATTTTATTGACACATTCTGGTAAGCCACAAATCCATTTATGAGTTATAAGGCCATTCAGTAAGAGAATTTATAACAGTCCGGTAGGCTGAGTCCAGATACAAAGAGAGCATTTTGGCAAAGGAATCTCAGGTCCAAAGAACATGATCTGCTCTCGGTGCTGCTTCTTGGTGGTATGAGGTTCCCAACTCTCTATACTCACTTCTATCCCTTATATCCCACAGCTGGTAACTGGAGTCTTGCCTCACCAGCACAACTGCTGCCCATTTTCTGTCATAGATATCACAGAGGCAGGATTCGTGTCACATGGGTGAATTGTAACATACTGGGACTCATAGCCAAGTCAAATCAACACATACATTTTTGGGAGGACACAATGCAATCCATGACAGCTACTAAAAATCTTTTTAGTATCTAATCTCTTAAATCTACAAGATATTGTAAAACTTCAACAACAAAAGGAGAAATAATTCAATTAGAAAATGGATAAATGATATAGGTAGACATTTCACCAAAGAAGACATTCAGGCAGCTAACAAATACATGAGAAAATGCTCTAGATCACTAGTCATTAGAGAAACGCAAATCAAAACTACAGTGAGATACTACCTCACCCCAACAAGGCATCAATCCAAAAAACAGAAAATAATAAATGTCAGAGAGACTGTGGAGAGACTCCAACACTTTTACACTGCTGATGGAAATGTAAAACGGTACAACTGATTTGGAAATTGATTTTGGGCCTTCTTTAAAAATTAGAAATAGAAATAGTGTATGATCCAGCAATCCCACTTCTTGGAATATGTCCTAGAGAAATAAGAGCTGCCACACAAATAGATAGATGCACACCAGTGTTCAGTGCAGCAGTGTCCACAGTACCAAAAAGACAGAATCAACCTAGGTGCCCATCAAAGAAGAGTGGATAAACAAACTATGGTATATCTAGGCAATGGAATATTATACAATGATAAAGGACAATGATAAATTTGGCAAACATTTCATAAAATGGGAGAATCTGGAAAGCATAATGCAGAGCAAAATTATTTGATTGCAAAAGGACAAATACTTTATGAGACCACTGTTACAGGGACTCCAAAATTGGTTTAGACACAGAAGAAAATTTCCTTTGATAGTTACCAGGGGGAGTGGAAGGGAGAGGGATATTCATTAATTAGATAATTAACATGAACAATTTTAGGTGAAGGGAGAGACAACACCAGGGAGTAGTCAGCACAAATGGACTAAACCCAAAGCTTAGAGGTACTGTAAATAAAACTAAACACTTTGAGGTACAGAGTAGTAGGGTCAGGGGTCTAAGGACCGTGGTGTCAGGGGACAACTAGGTCAACTGACATCAGAAAGTTTTTAAAGAAAATGTTCTGCATCCCGCTTTAAAGAGTGGTGTCTAGGGTCTTAAAAGCTAACAAATGACCCTCTAAGATACATTAATTAGTCTCAACCCCCCTAGAATAAAAGAGAAAGAAGAGCATTAAAGATATAAGGAATGTGAGAGCCCAACACACAGAAAGGGCCACATATACCATAGACTACTTCAACATAAGACCAGAAGAACTAGATGGCACCCAGCCACTACCAAAGACTACCCTTACAAGGAAGTCAACAAAGAGTCCTTGATGGTGCAGGAGAAATGCAGTGTGCAGAACTCAAATTCTAATGAAAAGACCAGTCCTGATGGTCTGACAGACTGAAGGGTCCCAGAAGACATGGCCCTCGACTCTCTGTTATCCCAGAACTGAAAACATTCCCAAAGCCAACTCCTCTGACAAAAATGGTTCTGGTCTATAAAACACAAAATGATGCTAGTGAAGTGTACTTCTTGACAGGGGCAGATACAAGAGAGTAACTGGGCAGCTCCTGTTTGGAGGTGAGAAGAGATGACAGTGGGAAATAGGAGCTGGTTAAATGGACGTGGGAAATAAGAGTTGGAGGGGAGGAGCGTACCGTCACAATACGAGGAAAGTAGCTAGAGTCACTTGTCAAAGTGTAAGTTTATGCATGAGAAACTGATTGTAATTGTAAACTTTCACTTAAAATACAATGGAAGAAATAAAACTTTAATGAAATTGAAAAAATAAAAAAGATTTTAAAGGGCATCTTGAGAAGGCGAAGTAAAGTATTATAATCAAATGTGCAAAGACACAGTGTTGGAAAACCAAAAGAGAAGAACACACTCTGGACACCCAAGATGAAGAAACTGAACTACAATATTGAAGGATTCTATGTGGAAAATACTAAGCTACAGAGAAAACATGAAAAGAAAATGAAATGAATGCACAGTCACTGTACCAAAAATAAATTTTCAAAGTTCAACCATTCCAGGAAGTAGCATATGATCAAAAACCAACGGCACTCAAAGAATTTCAAGTTGCACTGAAACCATTGGCCAAAAAAAAAAAAAAAACTCTATAAATTGACAGAACACCCAATAACATGTTTCAACAAACAGATGCAACACTGGAAGCCTCACTTGACTACGCCAAAAAATACAGGAGACAGCTATATGGCCAATCAACTGGAAGACATCATTCCATTCCATTCCTTTCAATTCCATTCCATTCCAAAGAAAAGTGATCAGACAATGAGAAAATTACTGTGCAAAATCATTAATATCTCAAACAAGTAAAATTTTGCCGAAGATAATTCAAAAATGGGGATGACACAACCTTCCTTGCTGAAAGTGAAGAGGAAGCACTTACCGATGAAGATTAAAGACTATAACCTTGAGTATGAATTACATCTCAACATAAAACAAAAATCCTCAAAACTGAACCAATAAGCAACATCATGATAATTGGAAAAGACTGAAGATGTGAAGAATTCAGTTTACTTGGATTCGCAAACAACACCCGTTGAAGCAGCAGTCAAGAAATCAAATGATGTATTGCATTGGGCATACATGCTGCAAAATCATTAAAAAAAAAGGTGTCTCTTTGAGGACAAAGGTGTGCTTGACCCAAACCATGGAAGTTTCATTGACCTCATATGCACAGCAAAGAATTATGGTATTGGTGAATACTAATAAATACACCATGGACTGCTGGAAGAACATGGCAAGACTTTACCTCACTTGGGACATATTATCAGGGAGAACTAGTCCTTGGACAAGGACATCATGTTTGGCAGAGGGTCAGCAAAAAAGAGGACAATTCTCAATGAGGTGGATTGATCCAGAAGCTGCAACAATGGGCTCAAACATAACAACAATTGCGAGGATGGCACAGTACCAGACACTGCTCTGTTGAGTGTAAGGTAGCTTTGAATTGGAACAAACTGGATGAACCTAGAAATCCTTATAATGTAGTGGCTAAGTGTGACAGCTGCTGACAAAAAGATCAGCAGTTTGAATGTGCTAGATGCCCCTTGGAAACTCTATGGGGCAGTTCTACTCTATCCTGTAGGATTGCTATGAGTTGGAATAGATTCAAAGGTGATGGGTTTGGATGACACCTAACAACAAAGTCTTCTGTTTTACATAGGGTAGAATTTATAATCCTAACAATAGCTTTCACATTAATTCCCTAGCAGTCCTCACTATTGCGTAGTTGTATGTCCATGTCCATGTCCAATTTAGAGACTATGCTGAGAGGATGAGTGACCTGCCCAAGTTCACACAGCAAGTAAGGAGTGAAACTAAGGTTCAAAGTTACATCTCACTATAGGAACAGGACCTGTCCACACACCAGATGCCTCTGACTATGTCTTATGTAAATGTTTTGCATTTGTTTTGGCTTTTCAGCTTTTGTAGGCAGTCAATCTACCAGTGGAATCATAAACTTCTGCTCTTCCTCTTTCCCTTCTGATAAACCAATTTTGTTTCCACAGTATTGGGTAACTGATTTTCTGAATCTACTACTGTTTGTCAGCCAGAGATTGAGTGTTGAAATGATTCTATCCCCCATATCCTTTCTTTAAACATAAGGTGCATATAAAGTGCTTTTCTTGTACAAAAGCTGATGCTGTTCTTTTTTTTGTAGATGATTCAAATGCAAAACAGTCTGTATGACTCTTGTCATTAGGTGCTGTCAAGTCAGTTCTAAGTCATAGTGACTCTGTGTACAACAGAACAAAACAGTACCTGATCCCGGGTCATGCCCACAATCATTTTTACGCTTAAGCTCATTGTTGCAGTCACTGTGTCAACCCATCTCGTACAAGTCTCCCTCTTTTTTACTGACCCTCTACTTTACCAAGCATGATGTCCTGCTTCAGGAATTGATCCCTGCTAACCACATGTCTAAGTATGTAAGATGCAGTATCACCATCCCTGCTTCCACGGATCATTCTTGTTGTACTTCTTCCAGAACACATCTGTTTGTTCTTTCAGTCCATCCATGGTACATTTAATATTCTTCTCGAACACCATAATCTGAAAGCTTTTCTTCTTCTGCCTTCCTTTTTCATTGTTCAGCTTTTGCATGCATATGACACCACTGAAAATACTGTGGCTTGGGTCAGTCACAGCTGAGTCTTCAAGGCAACATTTTACTTTTCAACACTTTGAAACAGGTTCTTTGCAGCTGACTTCCCCAGTGCAATGTGTCTTTTGATTTCATCATGGCTGCTTTCATGGCTGTTGATTGTGGAACCAAGTAAAATGAAATCCTTGACAACCTGTTGCTTATTGGTCCAGTTGTGAGGACTTTTGTTTTCGTGATGTTGAGGTGAAATCCACACTGAAAACTGTGGTCTTTCATCTTCATCCATAAGTGTTTCAAATCCTCTTTACTTTCTGTAAGCAAGTTTGTATCATCTGCATAATGCAAGTTGTTAATGAGTCTTTCTCCAATCCTGATGCCTCATTCTTCTTCATCTGGTAGAGTTTCTTGGATTATTTACTTGGCATACGGATTGAAAAAAATATAACGAAAGGTTACAACCCTGATGCACACCTTTCCTTTAAACCATGACTTTAAACCATGCAGTGTCCTCTTGTTCTCTTTTCATGACTGCCTCTTGATTCGTATACAGATTCCTCACGAGCACAATCATGTCTTCTGGAATTTCCATTCTTTGCAATGTTATCTGTAATTTGTTGTGATCTGCATTATCAAATTGCCTCTCCATAATCAATAAAACATACATAAATATCCTTTTGTTAATTTCTGCTTTCAGCCAAGATCCATCTGACATCAGCAATGATATCCCAGGTTCCATGTCCCCTTCTGAATCTGGGCTGAATCTCTGGTGGTTCCCTATCAATATACTGCTGCAGTCACTTCTGAATGATCGTGAACAAAATGTTACTTGCCTGTAATATCAGGGATATTGTTTGACAACTTCCACATTTGGTTAGAGCATATTTTGTGGAAATAAGCAAAAAATGGATCCTTTCAGTCATTTGGCAAGGTAACTGTCCTCCAAATTCCTCAGCACAGATGAGTGAGCACTTCCAGTGGTGCATCCATTTGTTGAGACATCTCAATTAATATTCCATCGATTTCTAGAGCCTCGTTTTTCACCAAATGTCAAGGCAACTTCAATTTCTTCCTTCCTTACTATAAGTGTATTATCATATGAAATCTGACAACTAAGTCTGCAAACTTAATTGTTCTCAGTGCTAGCTACAAATGTCTGTCAGTTAAGTTCACCAAGTCATCTTAGAAAAAGTGCTACATAGCTCAATGCTAAATACTACTATGGTCACCTTCAAAGTACCCCTCTTGAGAAACTATGCATGGACACCAGCACCTAGTCCACACTTCAAAGAAATTTTGGAACTCTTTTTCTGGAATGCCTATCAGAGGTGTCATTGTACTACTGTTGATGTCCTGAATGTCATCAAAATGTCTTCCTTTCAATGTTTCTTTTACCTTTGGATAAAAAAAAAAAAAAAGTACTGGGGACCAGATCAAGTAAGTAGCTATGATGTTTCAATACAGTTATTTGTTTACTGGCTCGAAACTTCCTCACAGAGTGTGCTGCATGAGCTGGTGCATTGTTGTGATACAAGAGTCATGAGTTGCTGGAAAAAAGCTCAGGTCATTTTATTCCAAGTTTTTCACACAGCCTTATCAGCACTCCAAAGAGTAAACTAGGTTAACTATTTGTTCATTTGGTACAAATTCATAATGAACAATCCCTTCGATGTCAAAAAAGGTTAGCAATATCGTTTTGACTCTTGATTTGGACTGACAGAAGTTTTTCAGTCATGGGAAATTGGCTAACTTCCATGGTGCATTTTGATGCTTTGTTTCAGGGTTGTATTGGTACATCCCTGTTTCATTACCAGTGATAACATGGTCCAAAACACTGTCTTTCCTCTTCAAAAGGTCCTGGCATATTTCAACTCTCCTTTGCTTTTTTTCATTGGTGAGCCCCTTCAGGACCAGTTTTACACACACCTTCTCATGCCAAGATTTTCAGTTAAGATTTTCCTGTTTCCATATCAATATTTACTTGCTCTGCTAGGCTTCTCACAGTCAGCTGATAATTTTGACACACAATTCGCCAAATTTTGCAAAGTTTTTGTCAGTTCTGCTCATTACTGGCCACCCTGACCTCTCTCCATCAGTAATACTTTCTCTCCCCTCAGAAAAAATGTTTCATCCATTTGTACACTGCCATTTTCTTCATGGCATTATCCCCATAAACTTGGACTAACATGTCCCTGATTTCACTTCCACTCTTGCCAAGTTCAACAAGAAATTTAATGTTTGTTTGTTGCTCTAATTCAAGGTCGTTCTCACAACAGCACACAAAAACACCCAACAATAATGAATGCCACTCAGCAAGATACTGCCACACATTGACACAAACACAGCTGTAAGGGACTGATATATCACAGTTACGAAAACTTACTGAGTTGTTTCTACGGTACTGCCAATGTAAGTGCATGGTGGTAAGTTCACAAACTTAATTGTCAGACCTCGTGTGCTTGTTTCTGTGTGTGTGTGTGCACGCGCATGCACACATACATATTTGTGTATCCTACTATACCAAAAAAGAAAAAAAAAAACCAATATCATCAAGTTGATTCTGACTCATGGCAACCCTATAGGCTAGCAATTAAATTAGCGATGTACCTAGCCATAAACTGGCATTCAGTAAATACCAAATAAACTGCACTGAATAGTTTAAGCAATGGAGATGTTAAGATAATGAAGACATCGTGATATTTTGAGTTTAGAACCTGGTATGAGGTGATAAAAAAAGTGCATAAAATTGTAAAATCTGTTTTATACTGAAAATTCTGTATCTTTTTTTTTTTTTTTACTTATTCTAAAACCTCTCAATTTAAAGATAATAAAAGTGGAATGCATTGTAATTCTTTGCAAAGAAATGCACTAAGAATTCATTGGGTGTTGCAGCAGTAAATCCAATCAATAATGAACTAAAAGGAGTTTATTTTACTCACATAACAAAAAGGTGGAATAGTTATTGGAGATGACTCAGTGAACCATCAGTACTGCTTACAGTTTCATGATCACAAGACGGCTGCTGCAGCTCTTGGTATCATTTCCACATTCAGGATATGTATAAAAGGAGAAGAATGGTGCTATGTGTTTCTGTCCCTTTTATTAGTAAAGAAAAAGCAGATGAAACGTCATATTAAGTGCTTTATATGCATTTTCTCATTCAATTTTATTATTCTTTTTGAGATTCATCTTTTAAAGGTTTCCTTTTTTTAGTAAGGTTCTGTAGTAGTAAAATTTTTCTCCTTAAATGTCTGAGAATTCACTTAACTCTTACACTTAAGTAATACTTGGATTAGTTCTAAAAATAAGTCCAACGGTATTTTCCATTAGGGCTTTGAAGGTATTTCTCCGTTGTCTTGTGTGTGTGTGTGTGTTTAAACTGTACTTTACATGAAGGTTTACAGAGTAAAGTAGTTTACTATGAGACAGTTAATATACATATTGTTTTATGACAATGGTTGACAACCCGACAAGAGCTCAACAGTCTCACTTCTCAACCTAATACTAGCTTTCCTGTCCCTTTATGTCTGCTTCTCCTTGCCCTTGGACTAGTGTGCCCATTTAAGACTTGTTTTGTTTTATGGGCCTGTCCAATCTTTGGCTGAAGGGTAAACCTCAAAAGTTAATTCTTTACTGAACTGAAAGGATGTCCAAAGGCTGTACTCTCAGGGGTTTCTCCAGTTTCTGTCACGCCAGCAAGTCTTGTCTTCCTTTTTGAGTTAGAATTTGTTCTACATTTTTCTCCAGCTCTGTCTGGGACCCGCTGCTATGATAGGGGTAGTCAGGCATCGTCTGGCTACACTGGACTCAGTCTGGAGGAAGATGCTGTAGATGCGGTGCATTAGTCCTTTGGACTACTCTTTCCCTTGTATCTTTAGTTTTTTTCATTCTTTCTTGCTCCTGAAGGTGTGAGACTAGTGGAGTACCCTAGACGGCAGCTCGCAAGCGTTTGAGACCCCAGATGCTACTCACACAGTAGAATGTAGAACATTTTTTAATAAACTGTTACACCAGTTGAGCTAGATGTTCCCCAAGACCATGGTTCTCATAGCCCTTGGTCTAGCAATTCTGGCCCTCAGGGAATTTGGATGTACCTATGGAGCTTCCATAACTTTGCCTTGGAAAAGTTGTACTGGCTTCTCCAGTAGTGTGTATTGTCTTACCATTCACCAGAGTTATCAGTAATCTATTTAGTGTTTTTCCATCCCCAACTCTCTCTCCCTTGTTACTATAAAAGATTGCTTATTTCTGTATGGAACCCTTTCCATGAGTTTTTATAGTAGTAATCTCATGCCATGTGTGTTCTTTTGTGAGTGACATATGTCACTCAGCATAATGTACTCCAGATTCATCCATGTTGTGAGATGCTTCATAGATTCATCATTGTTCTTTATTGTTATGTAATACTCTGTTGTATGTATGTACTAAAGTTGATTTATCCATTCATCTGTTGATGGGCATCTAGTTCTTTCTATCTTTTTGCTGTTGTGAACAACACTGCAGTGAACATTGATATGCATATGTCTGTTTGTGTGCCAGCAAAACTGGGGTGAGATGATACCTCATTGTGGTTTTGATTAGCATTTCTCTAATGACTAGTGATTTTAGTGATTGAAGCATTTGCTCTTGTCTGTTGGCCACTTGAGTGTCTTCTTTAATGAAGTTTCTGTTTATTTCCTTGGCCCATTTCTTAGTTGGATTATTTGTCTTTTTGTTGTAGAGGTGTTAGATTTTCTGGCACATGTTAGAGATTGGATCTTTGTTTGATTTGTACTCTCCGTATTTTCAGGTATTCCTCCCTGTTCAGGAACTCCAATTAATCATAGATTGTTCCTCTTGATAGAGTCCCACATGTTTCTTAATGTGTCTTCATTTTTCTTGTTTCTTTTCTCTGATTTCTTCTGATAAATGCTGGTGTCAGTAGCTTTATCTTCAAGGCCTGTGAGTCTAGTTTTCAGTTTTTAAAATCTGTTCTTTTGACTTTGAATTTAATTGTCCAATTCTGTAATTTTGTTATTAATTGGAAATATTTCAAAATGCTGATGTTCCATCAGTTCAAAAAGCTTTCTATTTTTCATTTTGCTCTGTTGCATTTTGTATAATGTCCAGAAGGGCTGTCTATATAATTCTTTTGTACTCAACCTCTGCTAGTTTCAGAAAGGCTTCTTCATCTGGGAAGTTCTTTGTTTCTTTATTTTGGGAGTTTTCTGGAGCCATGGGTGGATTTTTTTTCTTTAAATGTTTGGCCAGGGTTTGTTGCTTTCTGGACTTCTAGAGGCTGTTTTTTTTTTTTTTTTTTTCTGGTGTTGCCTTAACAGAAGCTGAGGCAAAGTTCTGAGAAGGAAATTGATCACCAGCCACCTCTATGTACTCCAGTGACAGCACAGTGGAATCTCTGGGGTAGCAGGCTCCACCTCCTGGCTGGCAAAGACATGGCCAGGGAATCATCTGGTTCTTCTGGTCACATGTTGATACAGTCCCCCATTCACATGGGTGCTTCTGTCTTCTGGATTCTTTTTTCTTCATGTCTTTGGTGTTCTCAGGGATCAACTGTTCCAGATGAGTTGAGACCCTTTGCTGTACCTCAGATGGCAATTTGCTAGCTTGGAAGAACCCAGATGCCACTCACCAATATGGGGTGCAGAAGATTGCCATAACAATAGGCTAATTAAGCCAATTGACCTCAGTGTCTCCCTAGAGCATGGTCCCCAGACCATGCCCCTGCTACTTTATCATCACAATATTGAGCTGAGATTAGAAGAGGTTACAGTTTATGGTTACAGTTTATCCAGTTAAATTTATCTACTTTATACTATGTGCTTTCCCCACTTTCACACAACAGTATTTCTATCAACTATCTAATCTATGATCAACCATCACCCTCCTCCCCATCCTTGAAGCCATCAAAGAATCTTTTCTTCTGTACAGTAAGTCTGTTTTCAAGTCCTTAAAGCAGGGATCTCATATAGTATTTGTCCTTTGGCCACTGATCAATTTCACTCATCACAATGTCTTCAAATTGAAACCAGGTTATGAGGTTTTCTAAAATTATTATTGTTTATCAGCATAGTGTTGCATTGAGTGTATGTGCCATAGTTTGTTTACCATTCATCTTTTGGTATCTAGGTTGATTCCATCATTTTGTAGTTGTGGATTGTGCTGTAATAAAAATTTGTGTGTATGTGTCTGTTCAGGTGACAGCCTTTCTTTCTGTAGGATGTATTCCAAGCAGTGGGATTACTGGATCAAATGGTATATCTATTTCCAGCTTTTTAAGGAAGTGCCACATTGCTTTCCAAAGAAGTTGTACCATTTTGCAATCCCACTAGCAGTGTACAAAAGTTCCCAGCTCTCCACAGACTGTCCAGCATTCACTGTTTTGTGTTTTTTTGATTGCAGCCAACACTGTTGGAGTGAGATGGTGGGTACCTCATTGTAGTTTTGATTTGGATTTCTCTGATAACTAATTACTGTGACCATTTCCCATTTCCTTATGTGTCTTTTGGCTGCCTAGATGACCCCTTTGGTGAAGTGTCTGCCCATCTCCTTTGCCCATTGCTTAATTAGGTTATTTACCCTTTTCATGGTGATATTTTGCAGTACTTCGTAGATTACAGAGACCAGACATCGGTCCAATATGTAGTTGCCAAATATATTTTCCCATTCTGTAGGTCGTCTTTCAACTCTTGATAAAGTCTTCGGATGAGCAAAAGTGTTTGATTCCTAGTAGGTCCCATTTATCTATTTTCTATTCTGTTGATCTTTCTTTGTCAGATTTTGAAGTCTGTCTAAGCCAGGTGTAAAAGATTCCATTGTTGACCCTATTTTTTCTTGCATGATCTTTATCATTTTAGATTTGATACTTACATCTCTGATAGATTTTGAGTTAGTTTTTGTGTAAGGTGTGAGATATGGGTCTTAGTTCTTTGCAGATGGACATCCAATTTGGCCAACAACATTTCTTAGAGACTGTTTTTACTGCAGTTTACAATCTTAAGGTCTTTGTCAAATACCAACTGTTCATAAGACGGTAGTGGCATCTCTGATGTCTCAACTCTGTTCCATTGGGCTACATGTCTCTTTTTCTACCAGTACCAGTCTATTTTGACTACTGTGGCGGTGTAATAATTTCTAAGGTCGGGTAGTGTAAGGCCTCCCACTGTGTACCTCTTTTTCAATGGTGCTTTACTTACCCAGGGTTTCTTTCCTTTCCAAAGTTGATGATTTGCTTCTCCATCTCATTAAAAAAATGACACTGGTATTTGTAATGGGATTGCACTGTAAATATAGACCACTTTGGGTAAAATAGACATTTTCCCAATGTTAAGTCTTTCTATCCATGAGTAGCATAGTTTTCTCCACTTATGTCTCTGGTTTCTTTCAGGAATGTCTTGTACTTCTCTGTGTAAAGGTCTCTTATTTCTCTAGTTAGATTTATTGCTAGTATTTTATCTTCTTGGGGGCTACAGCAAATGATATTGATTTGCTGATTTCTTCTTTGATAATCTCTTTGTTGGTATAAAGGAATCCGACTCAACGGCACTTGCCTAATGGTTTACTTATCTTTATCTTGCATCCTAAGACTTCCCTGGACTCCTCTATTAGCTCCAGTAGTTTACTTATGGATTCTTTAGGAGTCTCTGGATACATCATATCATCTACAAATAGGGAGAGTTTTACTTCTTTGCTGATGTGGATGCCCTTTATTTCTTTGTCTTGTCTAATTGCTCTGGCTAGAATCTCTAGTACAACTAGAGGTAAGAGTGAGAAGTGGTATGAGTGAGCATCCTTGTCTAGTTCCAGTTCTCAAGGAGAATGCTTTCAGTCTCTCTTCATTTGAGGTGATGTAGGCTTTGTGTATATGTCCCTTATTTTGATGAGGGATTTCCCCTCTGTTCCTATTGCTGAGAGTTTTTAATATGAATGGGTATTGGACTTTGTGGAAGCTTATTCTGCATCAAGTGACAGAATCAGGTGATTCCTATCCTTTGTACTATTTATGCAGATGACCACATTAATTGTTTTTCTGATTTTGAACCAGTCCTGCATCCCTAATATGAAAACAATTTGGTCATGGCGAATTATTTTTCTCACATGTTGTCAAATTCGATTGGCTAGGATTTTACTGATGATTTTTGCATCTAGGTTAGTGAGTGATATGGGCCTGTAATTTTCTTTTTTAGTGGGATCTTTACCTGACTTGAGCATCAGAGTTATACTGGCTTCATAGAATGAATTTGAGAGTATTCCATCCCTTTCTTTGCTGTGTAATAGTGTTAGTAGTATTGGAGTTAACTCTTCTCTAAAAGTTCAGTAGAATTCTTCAGTGAAGACATCTGGGCCAGGACTTTTTTTAGTTGGTAGTTTTTGGATGACTTTTTCAATTTCTTCCTTTGTGGTGAGTTTATTAAGTTGTTCTACTCCTTGTGATAATTCTGGTAAGGGGTTGTGAATCTTGGAATTTGTCCATTTCCTCTAGGTTTTCAAATCTTTTAGAGTACAGTTTTTCATAGTATTCTGTTATACTTTTGATTTCAGTTGGGTCAGTTGTGACATCTCCCATCTCATTTCTTATTTGGATTATTTGCTTTCTCTCCTGTGTTTGGCTTTATGGTCTGAGAAGATGTTTTGCGATAATTCAGAGGTTTGGATTTTGCTGAGACTTGCTTTATGTCCTAACACATGGTCTCATGGTCTATTCTGGAAAACATTCCATGCACATTGGAGAAGAAGGTGTACCTGTTTGTTTATGGACAAAAAGTTCTGTATACATCTTCTGTAAGTTTAGCGAGTGGTTTGTCGTTTTTGTTAATCTTTTCAATAAAAACAGCTTTTGTTTTTGTCAACTTTTTCAATTCTTCTTCTATTCTCTAATTCATTTACTTCTGCTCTAATCTTTATGATCTGTTTTATGCTGGTGCCCAGGGGTTCCTCTGTTCCTCTCTTTCTACTTGTTCAAGCTGTCCAGTTAATTCTTTGGCTTGGGTCCTTTCTTCATTCTGGATATGTGCATTTGTAGACATAAATTGATGCAGCACTGCTTTTGCTGTATCCCATAGCTTCTGGTAGGATGTGTTTTCACCCTTACTTGCTTCCATAAGTTTCTTTATTTTCACCTTGATATCTTCTATTACCCATGGACTTTGGAGCAAAATGTTGTTCTGTTTCCATCAGTTTAAATTTCTATCTGTGTTTTTTCTCCTATTGATTTCAACATTATGGCTTTATGGTCTGAGAAGATGTTTTGCGATAATTCAGAGGTTTGGATTTTGCTGAGACTTGCTTTATGTCCTAACACATGGTCTCATGGTCTACTCTGGAAAACATTCCATGCACATTGGAGAAGAAGGTGTACCTGTTTGTTTATGGACAAAAAGTTCCGTATACATCAACAAGTTTGTTGATTGTTGCAATAAGAGCTTCTGTATCTTTACTGGGTTTTTTTTCTGGATGATCTGCCTATTACTGAAAGTGGAGTGTTGAAATCTCCCATTATTATTGCAGAGTGATCTGTCTCATTTTTCAGTGTTGTCAGTGTTTGTTCAATATATTTAGATGCTCCGCTATTGGGTGCATAAATATTTAATATTGTTATGTCCTGCTTATCAGTAATAGTGACCATCATTGTGCATGATGGTAGATCTTACATTAAAGTCTATTTTATCCGAGATTAATGTTGCCACTCCTGCTCTTCTTTGTATGTTGTTGACTTGGTATATATTTTTCCATCCTTTGATTCTTCAGTTTGTTCATATCTTTGAGTCTAAGGTGTGTTTCTTATAAGCAACATATAGGCAGATCATGACTTGCTGTTTCTTTACGGGAAAGTTCAATCTATTTACATTCACTGTCGTTACTGATTGTTAAGTGTTTAGTGCTGTCACTTTGAGGCTTTCGTTTTTGTGCTGTTGATGTTTTCTACATTTTTCTTAGTATTCTGTTCTTGATCTTTCTTCTTTATGGGTTGGCTTATCATCTTTTTCAGTGTTGGTTTTATGTCTGTTGAGACTCCTGTATTATGCTTCTTGTTTTGATATGTCTTATTTTTATTTTACCTTGTGGCTACTCTAAAATCCCCCTTAATATTCTAAGTTTAAACCAGACTTTAACTTCTGCATATCTTTTTAATTTCCTCTCCATTTGAAAGGGTTATATCTACTGCAATATATCTCTCTTTTTAGTGTGGTGATGTCATAGTTTTAGTATTATGATCACTGGTTCTCTCCTATTAATAATATACTTTGGTTGAGCTTATTGACTTCCCTAAGTGAGTAGTATTCTGGATGCTGTGTTCTGCATTGTCTCCTTAAGTATACACTTATTTTTTTTAATAAGTAAAGAGCCTCTTTCAGTATTTCTCGTAGTTTTGGCTTGGTTTTTACAAAGCTTTTAAGCTTGTGTTTACCTAGCAATGTCTTAATTTCACTGTCATATTTGAAAGACAGTTTTTCAGAATATATAATACTTGGTTGGAAGTTTTGCTCCTTCAGGGCTTTGAATGTGTCATCCCCCTGGTTTCTTGCCAACATAATTTCTGCCAAGAAATCATACGAAAGCCTGCAGGCTTTTCCTCTGAATGCTAGCTTAGCTTTGATCCTCACCGTCTTTAAGAGCATCTGTTTATGTTTCATTTTATTAAGCTTGATTACAACATGTTTGGGTGTCTTTCTTTTGTGGTCTGGTTTTTTAGGTGTTCGATACATGTCTTGGATATCTATGTTCTCTTCTTTCATAATTTCAGGAAAGTTTTCTGTCAGTAATTCAGCAACAATACTCTGTGTTTTCAGATATCCCTCTGTGTTTGGGAACTCCAATTAATTGTAGATTATTCCTCTTAATAGAGTCCCACATGTTTCTTAATGCTTCTCCATTTTTCTTATTTCTTTTCTGTGATTTCTCCTTATAAATGCTGGTGTCAGTTGCTCTGTCCTCAATGTCACTAACTCTGACTTCCATCTCCTCAGTTCTGCTCTTTTGGATTTGGCTTGAGTTGTCTAATTTTGTAATTTTGTTATTGATCTGCTCAATTTCAGATCATTGATGTTCCATCAGTTCAAATAGCTTACTTAATTTTTCATATTGTTCTGCTACATTTTGTTTAATATCTAAGAGGACTGTCATATAATTCTTTTGTACTCGACCTCTGATAGTTTCAGAAAGGCTTCATCATCTCAGAATTTTTTTGATTATTCATTTTGAGAGTTTTCTGGAACGATGGAGGACTAAGTCTTTAAACAGTTACAAATGACTGCGGTGTGCAAGCCACCTAGAAACTGTCCAATTTCTTGGTTGTTACCTCAACTGGAGCCAAGACCTCAACCGGTCTAAGAGGGGAGTTGGTCACCAGCATCTCTGTGTACTCCAGTGACTAGCCCCCAGTGGACTCTCTGGGGTGGCAGCCTCTGCCTCCTGGATGACAAAGACAGCACCCTACTGATGGAGTCACTGGAGGACTGTCAGCTGATCCTATGATATAGATCAGTGAAGGGCTGAAGAGAGGCCACCAGGCCTCTAAGCAGTCAGTTCTCCAGAAGGTCTTATTTTAGAAAGGTACTTTACTGCTGAGTGGGGAGGTCCAACAGCTGCTGAAAACAGGCCTTCAGGTGTGGCAGATCGCACCTTCTGCCTGACAATGAAAGTACTTCATAGGCCACCCCCAGATGCTATGATGTGGTTCAGAGTAGGGAGGGGTTAAGGCCTTCCTGTGATCCTATGCCAGGCCCCATCAGTAAATCTAGACACAAATCCTCTCAAATGCAGCTTTTCTTCTGGAGAAGCACTTGCCAGACAGGAGTTGCTCCACTTGAGAATCAGCTGCAGCTAAGGCCCTCTGCTGGGTGACTCTGCCTCCCAGCTGACCAAGATGGCATCTCACCTGAGCTGCCCTTCCTGACATGAAACAGCAGAATCTATGGCACAGTTCAGAAAAGAGAGGGTGGAGGGCCAGTGGTGTTCTCAGTCAGCAGCTGGGCTTTCACTATGTGGCTATCCCACTCACAGTCTCTCTGCTGCGCTATACACTGCAATTCAGTGTATTTGCCAGCTCATGCCCAGTCCTTGCCTCCCAGATGACAAAGAAGGCATCAGTACCTGCAGTCCTCTGAAATGGTGAGTCAGCAGGAGCAGGACTCAGCAGCTGCTGGTTCATCTTTGAGAGAGGTAGTTTAGTCCATTACCGGTGCCTAGTCAAATTTGACAATCCTATGCCAGATCCTAGGGCTCCCAAGGGTCCACACTGCTCCATTCAATTATCATTCCAGACCTTACTTCTCAGGGGGAATTGAGGAGATGTGTGTCTAGTCTGTCATCTTAGCACCCCCCTTTATCTTTTTTAATACAGTACTATTAAATGGAAATCTGGTGTCATTCTGATTTTTACATCTTGACTTGTTAGTTTTTAAAACTTTTTTTTTAATGTTGTGAAGTTTCATTGCAATATCTCTAAACATGCATTTATTTATTATCCTGCTCTGTATCTTGTGGGCTCTATAAATCTAAAATTCATGACTGTCTCTAGTATTAAGGAATTTTCAAGTCTTATTTTTCAAGTATTGACTTACCTCTACTTTCTTCTGCTGCTTTTATTAGTATGTTTGAATGTCTGTTTCTACTTCCATTTTTATTCACACTTTCAGTAAAGAATAAACAGACACATGGAACTTAATCAAAATCATAGCTGAAACTTACTTGAATAAGACAAAAATAAAACATAGATTGATGGACAGAGAACAAAGATGAGACAGAGTTTATAAAAGAAAAAAATAAGCACAATTTTTAGAAACAACAAGACTTTGTTTTTTGTCTGTGGCAGCTATTTTGCTAAAAACTGTTTTCTCTGAAGCAGATTGACATAATAATCAGGAAGAGAGCTCAAATTACTTCTGAGTTTTCCATAAAATCTTGTGCTTTCACCCATGAAATACTTTTAGGATCCTCACCAATGAGTCCTCCTTCTGTTGGCCTCTTCACCTTAGTTAAGCTAAGGCTGTATCATTTCTATTGTCATAATTCATCATTTTCCATGTATTTGCATACATGCTGGAAGAACTCTTCTACTCAACTTTTCAGCTCACTGATTCACTCCTTAGCTAGTTCACTGTACTATCAGACCATAATTTAGTGACTTTTTTTTGTTGTTTGGTATCTACATAGAAGAATGACAGATACATAGATCATAAATGCAAACATAGATATATAAATGTATGCATACAAACACAGATACTGTTATGGATTGGATTGTGTCCTCCCCAAATGTGTGCCACCTTGGCTAGGCCATGACTCCTAGTATTTTGTGATGGTCCACCACTTTGTCATCTCATGTGATTTTCTTATGCATTATAAATCTTACCTCTATGATGTTAATAAGGCAAGATTAGAGGAAGTTATGTTAGTGAAGCAGGACTCAGTCTACAAGATGAGGTTGTATCTTGAGTCAATCATTTCTGAGATATAATATAGAAAGGCAAGCAGAGAGATAGAGGACCTTATGCAGCCAAAAATGAAGAACAACAGTGTATCTTTTGGACTGAAGACCCCTACACCGAGAAATTCTTAGACCAGGGGATGACTGGTGATAAGGAACTTCCCTCAGAGAACACACAGAGAGAAATACTTCCCGTGAAGCTGGCACTCTCATATAATACTTCTGTTCTCCTAGACTGTGACAGGATAAATTACTATTTGTTAGAGCAATCAATTTGTGGTATTTTGCTATAGTGGCACTAGCTAACAGACATATATCTATATACATACATTAATTTCAAGACCTTTAAGAGATATTCGGCTTTTTTGTTTCATAAATAGATGTTTATTGCTCTATTGTCTCTATTTTCTTTATAGCAAATTCTTCCATATTATGAATTCGTTGTTTGATTTGGTTATCTATGGATTGCTGCATAGCTGTTTAAAACAACCACCATTCGTTTAGCTTACAAATCTGAGTAGGAGTCAATAAAGAAGATCCATTTCTACTGTGTATGGCATCTGTTGAGGGCTGTAAGATTGTCTTCCAAAATGATTTATTCACATGGCTGGCAAGTTGACATTTTCTATTGATTGTATGCTTAAGCTAGACTAAGAATTAGGTATATTGTTTTCTCTCCACGTGGACCTATCTGAGGGAATGCTTGGGCTCCCTCATAGGATGGTTTAGTTCTAAGAGCAAGTATCCCGAGAGACTTTGGTAGAAGCTGTAGTACTTTTTATGTCTTAGCTTTGAAAGTCCCAAAGTGCCACATTTGCCGACAACAACCTGTCCAAATTTAAAGGATGGAGACACAGATTTCAACTCTTAATAGCAGCATCAAAATCACATTTTAAGAATAGAATGAGGCATGGGAGATATCATTGTCATTTAGAAAAGTACAATCTGTCACATGTTTCTTTCTTGATGATGACCTTCCTGAGATATCTTATAATTTTTGCAGTGGGTCACTTACACATACTGCATAGTAATGACTTCTTGGTGGAGCAGTCTTATGACAGCAGCAACTCAGACTCACGGTGATGATGGTATGAAAGCTCAGAGGCCACTTGTGCTTTTGTCAGTCATAGGTTGCTGGGTAGTCCAAAGGGTTTGTGCCCAGCTACTAACTTAAAGGTTGGTGATTCAAGTCCATCCAGCGGTATTGCAGAAGAAAGCTCCAGTAATCTGCTACCATAAAAATTACAGCCAAGGAAATCCTATGGAGCAGTTCTGTTGTGTAACACATGGAGTTGCCATGAGTTAGAATTGACTCAACAACAACAGGTTTGATTTTTATGTCATTTTTTTTAAATGGTAGCCTCTGATTAACTGATCTGCATCCTCTTCTGTTTTGCATTGAGAAAAATTCCATTTCCCATTCTAGTGTGCTGATAGACCTCTTTTGGTTTAGACTAGGCTATATACTCATTTTTAATATAATTTGGTGATTTGGTGTTTGAGTGGAAGATGTTAGTGTTTCCTTGGCTTTATTGAACATAATTTTCCCAGGTTAGAACTTACATTGTTCACATTTTATAATTAAAAACTCCAAGGCCTAAGCTTCAGAAACTGAGACCAGCTTGACTCCAAAGTTACTATGTTCTCTTCCTCTTTATAGTTTTTGTTTATGACTAAAATATTACCATAGATGAGACATATTTCATGACCCTAGATATAAATCAATCACATTCTCTTGTAATCAAACCTCATATATGAAGTATCACTAATCGATATGACTTATGAAACCCCGGTAGCTTGAAACTAGCAACTTCTTATCCTATGGTTTAAAATGATATGTCACCATTTTAGACAAAAAATTCTTTACTATGGAAAAAACGTAATTTTAGAACTTGTTACAGAACTTAATAGGAACCAGAATAATAGGTAACTTTTAAAACAATGTTTTATAACTGAAACTGTGTGCTTAAAATAGGAGTAATTAATAATCTTATATCACAGTAAGGTTTCTGAATATTTTCCAGAAGTCTCTAGTCTTTCAAGGAAGTTGACTTGTTTTCCTTAAACTAGTGAACATCAGTGTTTGGGATAGCAGACCAGAAACAACCTCAAGGAATTGGACCATTGTGGCTGTCCTGAAAGAGGTATTACAGCTTTCGCTTGATTTGATTTGATTTGATAAGTTACTTAAAACACTTTCTGTTTGAGTTAGAATTTTATTCTACATTTTTCTCCAGCTCTGTCCAGGACCCTCCATTGTGATCCTTGTCGGAGCAATCACCGGTGGTAGCTAAGCACTAGTTGCACTGGATTCAGTTTGCTGGAGGCCATTATAGATGTGATCCGTTAACCCAAAGGACTATTCTTTCTCTTGCTTCTTTCTTCATTCCTCCTTGCTCCCAAAGTGGTGAAACCAGTGGAATATCCTATAGCGCCATTCATGGGCTTTTAAGACCCCAGACACTAGTCACTGAAGTAGAAAGTTCAGTATTTTCTTTATAAACTATGTTAGGTCAGTTGAACTAGACCTACCACAAGACCATGGCCCCCACAACCCTCAGCCCAGCAATTTGGTCCCTCAGGGAATTTGGACCGTTCTCTGCAGCTTCCATGCATACATGAGACTCTTGATTAAGCTCTAGATATTCTTTAGAACAGTGGTTCCTTCATGTCAGGTACAATTGCAAACAGAACATGCAAAGGTGTTCCACCAAAAATATTTTTAAAAGGCAATGCATTAATGTAAGGGTTGTAACTTATTTTACAAGTATGCCAAAACCTAAAAAAAACCACAGCTATTACCTACTATCATTGTTAACCAAAAACATTTACACTTTCAAGGATTCCAAAACCATAATCTCATACTTCAAATTTTAAACTTGAAAAAGTCACCATGTATTTTTTTTAATGCTCTAATTTCTTCCACAAGAGAAAAACTGACTTAAATTTGGAAATTATTGCTCTAAGTAATATTAATACATATTTCTTATCTTCTCTTGTTTCAGTGCAGGAATTGACATCATTATATCACTGTCCTTTTTCTTCCTCGTAGTCTGCCTTTCTAGAAGCTGATTTCCTGGTGGGTAGGTCTGCTGAGTATACCTACAGTGACTGACTGCTGGGTAGCTTTAACTCACTCTCAATGCAATGATGTGCTTACCTAACTCAACCATAAATTACGGTGAAACCAATGATGCTGATCATTAGTAACCGCTTATCTTTCAGCCTGCCTAGCATTCAATAACTCTACACACTTCGGTCTACTTCTCAACTGTCAGTTTGTCATACAACGGTGGCTTATATGTTGCTATGATACTGGAAGCTATACCGCCAGTTATCAATATCACCAGGATCATCCCTGGTAGAACATGCATTTCTTTACCAGTGTAAGGTATTCTTACAAAGCCCTTGTCAAAAATATGTGTCCGTGGAAAAGAAAGGAGAGTAACAAAAAAAAGAAAGTCACAAAGAAGATGTGGCAGAGACCAGTCAGTTGTAATCCCCTCAAAGTCATCACATCTCTTCTTCCACAATAATAAAATAATCAGGACAGCACACACCTGCCCAAGAGAAAGACTACGATTTCCCATCTTCCTAAGTCTTCTCTGAATCCAGGTGGATCATGACTAAAGTCTAGACAATGAGATTCCAGCAAAAATGATATGTATAACTGCTAGGTGAAAATCAGAGGCTATTTGGAGCCACAGTGAGGAAGAGCCGAAGTGACTTACAGTTCTTTATTATAAATATAAATATTATAAATATATTAATATTAAGGAATAATAACAGATATTGTTATTATAATTTATAACATACTGCTCCTACAGGCCTGCTGCCTACATGGTATTTCACTTTTTATCCTCATATTAGCCCGTCCCCACCTTCCCACTTATTGTCCTTCCTCCTTCCTTTCTTTCTTCGCCTCTCTTCCCCTCCTCTCCCCTTCCACTGGTGCCCTGAGAGTCTTTGCCCCTTCAACTGTGACAGTCATTCATTTAGAGAACAACTACAAAAAATACATGCCTTAAAATAAGACAGAGGATTGGTGCACTTGCTTCCTAAGGGAGATTTTTCTACTACCAGACATGAGATAAGACTGAGTGGGAGAAAAGGGAAGAAAATGAAGAGTGTAGCTCCTGAGGCAGTGGGAAGGAAGAGAAAAGTCAGTTCTCTGTGTAAAACCCACCCATCTAACAGTTCAAACATCCTGGGATGGAAGATGGCTGAAAGAAAAGGTCCATCCCTAACCAAAAGGGGACTGAGTAGAACCAGTTTGGTTTTCACCTGTAAATCAGAGTATCAAGTGGACACCTCCCTCATGTTATAGAAGGAATCCTAGCACAGGAGTGACACATGGAGTATTATGTTTAGTTTTAAAATAGAAATCTGGTAATTGTGTGGCAGGACTCATTGGAAGCAAGAGAGATACTGTCATCAGTTGAGGCATGAAGTAACAAAAGCTAAAAAAGAGAAATGAAAAGAGGAATGAATTGGGAGACATTACAAAGAAACACCAGACAAGGTATGTTGATTGTCAGCATATAAGAGATGGGAAAAGAGGTGTCCATGAGAATGCTAATATTCTCAGTCCAGAACAAGGATACTTCTATAGGCTTAAATAAGAAGGGAAAAGAAACGAGAAGCTGGCATGCAAAGAAGGATAACTTCTGCTTTGGACAGAAAGAATTAGAAGCAATTTCAGGACACTCACATGGAAAAGCCCACTAAGTATGAAGAACTTAGTGGGACTAGAATTTGAGTAAGAGGTTAGAACAGAAGACAGATGTGAGTTAACTCAGCAGACATCTGTTCAGTTATTAGGTACAAGACCCTGAAGTGTCCCAGAAACAAGATTAATAAGACTCTTCCTGGCTAGAAGCTTATCTGAATTCAGCTAGTAGATTTTCAGTATCTAACATTGCTCTTCTAAGGAGGAAGTCAAAGGGAGGATCAGAAAGCGGAGGACATAAACTTTTGGCAAAGTTTAGAGGACAAACAGAAGCCTTATGTGCTTCAAAGAAGTGAAGAGAAAACAGGGATGCGCACAGGCCATGTATTTACAACGAGGAGAGCCCTGACTGCCTTTGCTGCTTTACTTTTGATAAGTTACAGGGAGCAGTCAACAGAACGTAGAACACTGAGGACTAGTGGTACAGGAAGACACAGAGTCAAAAGATACAGACTTTCCACCCTAGACATTTAAAAATTATTACAGGGAGAAACTTTCACATTGCAAATGTAAGGGAGATTTTGTAAATGGAAGAGGGGCTACAGATGGTACGTGGAGGAGGCAGCACGGTCAGCTTCCATTTTGCCCAAGTAAGAGAAAATAGAGGCAATCCCTAGGCCGGAAGGAACAAGTCTTTGGAGAAAACATGTTAATACAAAGGGTCCAGGCTGCAGGGCATGGAGAGGATGATGAAACGATGTAGTAGCAGAAGGAAATCTGATGCTGTGGATTGAATTACGTGCTCGTCATCCCCAAATACACATGTATCAATTTCTCTGCACCATGATTCCCAGTGTTGTGTGATTGGCCACCGTTTTGTCATTTGATGGGATTGTGTTGTAAATTCTATCATCGTGATTAAGTAAGATGAATTTGTGGCAGTTGTATACGTGAGATCTACAACACTGAATAATGTCTTAGGCCAATCTCTTGAGCTATAAAAGACAAGAGCGAGTAGAGAGATATGGAGATCTCATGCCGCCAGCAAAGCAGTTCCAGGAGCAGTGGGCATCCTTTGGACCTGAGATTCTTGCACAGAGATGCTCCTGGACCAGAGGAAGACTGATGTATCACAGGGATCTTCCTTTAGAGGTGACAGAGAGATAGCCTTTCTCTGAAGCTGGCACCCTGGGTTAAGACTTCTACCCACTGATGTGTGATACAGTGAATTTCAGTTTGTTGAAGGGATCCACTTGTGGTATTTCTGTTGTAGCAGCACTAGATAATTAGGACACCTGGAGAAAATGAAGGGTTTCTTTTCCTCTGCAATTGAGTAAAGGAAAAGATGAGGAAGGAGAGTCAGCCAAGTCCGGACACGAAGAGGTAGTAAGAAAGACCTCACAGGTGAAATGACATGACTCTAGTGGGTCTTTAGTGTAACTTCATTTTGGGAAGTGCAGTCACAACAATAGATGGATAAAGGGACTGCTAAGTAACTAAGTACAGCTGGATTAGGACTGACAAAGTCAGCACAAGTGTAAGACTGTTTCTACATCCCCAGGATGGGAGCTGAGGAGATACAACGGGGAGAGGGTGTGTTCTCCCCACCTCAATCCCATAAATGCCAGTATCATGTTTCCTTAGCAGCTGTAAAGCGAGAGCATTATCTATAGTTCCAAAATCACTAGGTGGAGAGATTCAACGCAGCTCCTTCCTGTGCCTTCTGGATTGCAAAACTGAGGGGTTATTTATACAAGCTGATGCCAACCAAAATAAATTCATCAGTAAAAATAATCACAATTTTAGTGTATTAAAGTATGTGAAAATAGAGTATAACTGAACAGAAAATCCATAAAAAGGAGACTCAGATGTGCATACCAAAAAAGCTTCTATTTCTACATGTATAAGTTCAGTGACGGTTGTGGAAATTCAGCTAAATCCAATTTTTGACAAAACCTGAGCTAGTAAAGATGGGGGGCTTTTCTATCACCTAGAAAGCTTTTGGCTGTAACAACTTCTGTTTTCCCATCTAACCAGAAAAATGAATTATGAAAATGAATAAGAAAAATGCATTATGTCACATACTAATAAGTTTCAGAGTAGAATGGAGCCAAGATGGTAGACTAGTCAGATACACATAGCCCTCTCACCACAACAAAGACCAAAAAAATCAACTAAAACAGAGATGTCAATCCTTGAACCCTCAAGTTTAAAAAAGGGACAAAGTATTAGCCAAGTTACTGAGGTAGAAGAAACTGATACAAAATAGGAAAGTAACAAGAGATACAGTGTGCAGTTTCCCAGCCAAAAGACGTGACTCAGTGTGGCCGTCCTGAGATACAACCAACAACCTTGCAGGCAGAAGCGCACCTTCACAACATTCCCAGTAAGAGACAGACGTGGAACAGGCACATCCAGAGCTAAGTAAGACCATGTTTGCTGGCTACAACTCAAGAAGGAGCTCAGACTCTCTCACGTGGTAAACACAGGAGCATGCTCCCCCATCCCCTCCCTGTGATAATGATCCCATCCCAGCTACCCCTACTGCTGGGAATGACAGTACCAAGTGACTCTATTGCCCTCCTCCATCTAGCCCTCTCTAAATCTACTTCTCCATCTCCCAACTGCCCTACCAGTTCTAGACCCATCCTACCACCCACTGTGGCCCCAAGGGACAAAGCCTAGAGCCCAGGCTCCTTCCTACTGGCTCTAGAACCCTCCTGCCAACTACCACATTTCAGAGAGTACCAACCTGGGCTCATGGACACTCCCTAGCAGCTCTAGACCCTCTTTGTAGAATGCCACCACCCTGGTCCAGGCCTCAACACCACCCCCTACCCTCCACTGCCTCCACACAAACCCTATAGACTGCCACGGCCTCCCTCCAGCCACCACATCCATGTCAACCAAAGTGTAGCTGATAGAATTAGTAGCCATTTAAAAAAATAAGACACCATGGCCAAGTGAGGTTCCTATTAGACATGTAAGGATGGTTCAACATTAGGAAAAAATCAATCGACATAATCCCCCAGATAAACAAAAGAATTATATGACCATTTCAACTGATGCAGAAAAGCTGTTCAACTAAATCCAGCACCCATTCCTGATATTTAAAAAAAAAAAAAAAAAAACTCTCAGTAAAGTAGGAATAGAAGGCAAATTCCTAAACATAATAAAGGATATCTACACAAAACCAACAGTTAATTTAATTCTCAATGGAGAAAGGCTGAAAAAATTCTCCCTGAGATGAGGAACAAGACAGGGATACCCTTTTTTACCACTCCTGTTTGACATGGTGGCGTAGTAGTTAAGAGCTGCTAACCAAAAGGTGACAGTTTGAATCCACTGGCCCTTCTTGGAAACCATATGTAGCAGTGCTACTTTGTTCTATGCGGTTACCATGAGCCAAAGTCAAGTCTACAGCAACAAGTCTGATTTTTGGTTTACTGTGACGGAAGTCCTAGCTACAATAAAAAGGCAACAAAAATGTAGGCAGTTTGAAAACACCGACGATTTCAAGGAAGAAATATGTGGCAGTTTGTTTCCACAGAGATTTACAGTCTTTGAAACCCTATGGGATCACCATGAGTCAGAATCAACTCGATGACAGGGAGCCTGGTGTGGTTTGAGTGCAGAGCCAGCAACAAACGTGAGGCATATGCCTTCTAGTTCAACCATGTATGCGAGACTAATGGGCACACCAGCCAAAAAGCAAAGACAAGAAGGTGGGAAAGGACAAGAAAATTGGCTGAAAGGAAACAGGGAACCCGGGGTAAAGAAGGGAAGAACTTTGATTCATCGAAGAGTTGCCGATCAATGTCACAAAACAATTTGTGTGTTAACTGTTTGAGTAACCAATTTGCTAATTTGAGTTCCAAAGCTGGTTATTTCAGCAATTCTACAATGTCACCAGGGAACTAGATTCTTCCCCTTTTCCCACTCTCCAGTTTCAATTTATTACCTTGCTCTCAAGCCAATTCCCCTCTGATTCCCAAGGGAGCCACCCTAGTTCCAGCAGTGACATGCAGACAACAAAATCCAAAACCAGAATCATTTCCTCCAAAACCAGAATCATTTCCTCCTGCATAATGCATTTGAAGAGCAAGAGGAATTTCTTCAAAATTCCACCCCAAAGCAGACTTCTGCTCATTGGTCACAGCGGGTCATACACCAACCTTTAAACCAGTTACTGGTAAGCGGATAGAGAGTCTCTTATTGGTTGAAACAAGCAACTTCTGAGCGCTGGATAAAATCAAGACTGTGAACAAAACCCTGGAAGAATACGGGAAATCACTGTTGTCTGGGCAGTGTGACAGAGATTTATCAAGTTCGAGAATCAAGATTGGACGGCTCACAGAGTGGTTTCTGGGCTATGAACCAAGCCCACAAAGAAATATCAAAGTATCTGACTAAGTTTGCTTATCTCTAATTTATAGTCACATATCCAGTCAATACACATGTGGTGGTTAATATATATGGCGGTATGACAAGTTCACAAACTCATCCTAGAAAAAGTGCTACATACCTCATTGCTGAATATCACTACAGTCGTCTTTGAAGTACTCCCCTTGGGAAGATATACACCAGTGCCAAAGCCTCGTCTACTCTTCAAAGAAATTTTGAAATGCTTATTCTGGAATGGCCATCAGAGCTGTCATTGTATTACACTTGATATCCTGAATGTCATCCAAATGTCTTCTGAAGATATTTGTCTTTGGGTAAAGAAAAATGTCACTGGGTGCCAGATCAGGTAAGTAGATAGGATGTCCAACACAGTTCTTTGTTTACTGGCTAAAAACTCCCTCACAGACAGTGCCACAGGAGCTGGTCCATTGTCGTGGTGCAAGAATCACAAGTTGTTGGTGAAAAGTTCAGGCCATTTTCACCTAACTTTTTCACACAGTCTTTTTAGTATTTCCAAATAGTAAACTTGGTTAAACTGTTTGTCCAGCTGGTACAAATTTTTGCAATGTTTTCATCAGCTATGCTGTTTACTGGCCACCCTGACCTCTCTTCATCAGTGACGCTTTCTGTCCCGTCAGAAAAACATTTAATCCGTGTGTACACTGCCATTTTCTTTATGGCATTATCCCCACAAACTTGGACCAGCATATCCCTGATTTCACTTCCATTCTCATCAGTTTAATGACTGTTCATTGCTCTGATTCAAGCTTCAACATTCTCACAGCGGCAAACAAAAACATACAACAATAATGAATGCCACTCAGCAAGAACCCACTGCATGCTGACAGGAACACGACTGTGAGACACTGAAACCTTACTGAGTTGTTTATACGGTGCTGCCAACACTCATGGTGGCAAGTTTGTGAACTTAATTTCAGTCCTTGTATGTATCAGCTTGGTATTCCCAGTGGTTTGGCAAAATTCTATACTGGTTGCTGTTCTGTAATGTAATGTAATCATTGCCCATAATGTGATCTGATGTACTCAG
Source organism: Heterohyrax brucei (assembly GCA_028571685.1). NCBI lineage: Eukaryota > Metazoa > Chordata > Mammalia > Hyracoidea > Procaviidae > Heterohyrax > Heterohyrax brucei. The sequence continues at coordinate 36,671,935 of CM053149.1, forward strand.
TCAGTCAGCTGAAAGGGGAGCTCCCATGGAAACGTGATCTGCCTTCAGAATATATAAATGGATATTTTAGCACAGTTTGCTCTCTTTCAGCCCTGCTTTCTTATTACCTGATCTCTGCATCTTGGCACACAAGCCTACAGGAGTTTCTAGCCTGCCACCTGATCTACAGGTTTCAGATTTTCCAAGTCTCCATAATATAATCTCATGAGCCAGTAAAATTTCCTAGCCTGCCACCTGACCTATAGGTTCGGGACTAGCTAGCCTTCAAAATTTTGTGAGCCATTTCCTTGAAGTGACTGTCTCTCAGAATACATATATTTGTCTCACTGGCTTTGCTCTTCTAGAGAACCCCACTAAGATTATACCCTACACTTAGACATTTGTAAATAAGCATTTAATGGAAGCTGTATAGTAGAGCAGACTCACCCAGACCTAGGCACCTACCTGGGACCCATGGCTTGCTTGTGTATAAATGACCCTCATCAAGCCATTCCAGGGTACCTTGTTTCTCTCATAATCTTGTCTTTTTTGTGTGGAGATTAATAAACAAAGAATTCCAGTGTATTATAAGTACAATGAAATACATTGTGATTATCTTCTAAACTATAATCCAGGAATTATAAAGGGACTGCTCTGATTGATAGTCAAGACTAATCATTGCTAAAATTATCCTACTGAATTCAGCTGTTAAACATAGGTTGGTAAGAGAATCAATCCACTCTAGCACCATAAATATAAACCTCAAATATTTTTAGCAAAGAAATGCTACAAAATACGTTCAATTAAAACCGTAGTAACAGGCCAAAGTGAAAGTTCTCATTGGAAAACCAGCCATTCTGCTTTCTCATAACAGTAAGAATTTAGGGGCATTTATTGAAATAAATATTGCATTAGCAAAGACACTGTAAAGATGCACCAAGAGTAAATAAAGACAGTAAGCACAGGGCTACTTCTAATTTCTTCCCATTTCCATCCATCTGTATAACACTCTAAACTTTAGAAAGCTTCACATTTAATCTGTAACTTCTCATTTTGAAAATAGACTATTTTGATTGCCCATCTGAATGACTGCCACCTACTAGTTCTGGCATTCAGTGCTCTCAGGATCTGGTTCACCCTAACTCTTCCCAGTGAGTAAGTCCTTCATTCAGTCTTAGATCTCTTTGTCTGCCCAATGTAGATACCTCTGCACCTGAATTGCCTTCCTCACTCCCTCGTTCTATGTGATTTATCCCATTCTTTCATGAAGGAAGAGAGTCGATCCTTCAGTTCAGGGCTCCTTCTGTGAAAATCCAGCACTCAAAAGTCCTCCTCTGTCTCCAACCACCCCACACTTAGGTTGTATCCACAGCCCACATAGGATTATACTCAGGGGAGTTAGAGTAGGCCTTTGCAAGGGTGCAAGCCTTTGTATCTCATAAAACTTCATTTAAAATCCCAGAAGCACCACTTAACAGTTCTGAGATTTTAGACAAGTTCTGTCTAAACTCTCTAGACTTCAGTTTCCTCATCTGTAAAATGGGGGTAATAACAAATCTCTGCCTAGAGCTGTTGTGAGGGTTTTTTTTTTTTTTTTTAAATGGGAAAAAAAAAGTATCTTTATTTCACTTCAGGGAACAGGTAGGCATCCAGGCTCAAAACTTCTGGAATTGCTTCTTGGTGCCAGCAGGCTTGGTGACTTTGAGCACACTGAAACGCACAGTCTTGCTCAGGGGCCGGCACTCACCCACTGTGACAATGCCACCAATCTGGATGTCCCTGAAGCAGCGGGACAGGTGAACGGTCATGTTCTTGTAGCGCTTCTCAAAACGATTGTATTTGCAGATGTAGTGAAGGCAGTCTCGGCGGATGACAGTGGTCCTCTGCATCTTCATCTTGGTCACTACACCAGACCGGATGCTCCCTGAGATGGAGACGTTACCAGTGAAACGGCATTTCTTGTCAATGTAAGTGCCCTCGATGGCCTCCTTGGGCGTCTTGAAGCCCAAGCTGGTATTACAAAAACCAATGTTTTTATAATATCGGGGAAGCTTCTTCTTGCCAGTTTCTCCCAGTGGGACCTTCTTTTTGTTTTGGAAGATGGTCGGCTGCTTCTGGTAGGCACGCTCAGTCTGAATGTCCACTATCTTCCCCACCACTTGGAAAAAGAGCTCTTGTGACTTTTAAAGAAAATATTATTTATTAGAGAGTTTATGCATAGTACCTGCAACACGGTATGAATAAAGAAGAGTTTGACAATTTTTGGCAGCTACCTTGTACAAGCAGTCCCTGGGTGGTACAAACAGTTAACAAGCTCTTCGGCTACTAACTAAAGGGTTGGAGGTTTAAGTCCATCCAGAGGTGCCTTGAAAGAAAAGACTGGCAACTTGGTTTTGAAAAATCAACCGCGAATACCATAGAGAACACAGTTCTACTCTAATGTTCAGAAGGTCACCTTGAGGTAGAACTGACTGAGTAGCAACTGGATTGGGAGTGTTTTTTTCTTTTTTTTTTTTTTTTTTTACCTGCCAAAATCTGCTCTCAAATTATTTTGAGTTGGATCTGACTCCACGGCACTTGGCTGCAAACATGCTGCAATTAGTCAACTCTTAAATACCATTCTGGGTCTGGGTCTTGCCTCTCTAGTACAACTAACATTCCAGTGAGGTGGTAACATTTCAGAAGTGCTGTAAGAGATTTCTTGCTCACCAGCTGCACCACCAGTACTGCCTGCCTTACAGTCACACTGAGCTGGGTCTTGAGCAATCTTTTTCTAAAATTCAATTCCTATGTATTTTATGGACACCTTAATAACAAGCAATCGTTTTCTCTGAGATTCAACTGACAAGAGGTCAGATAGGACACATTTTGGGGATGAAAATGGTGACAGCCAAGAGGGTATGAAAATAAACTGGGGAAAGGCCAAGAGCAGCCCAGCTGGCCCTCAAAGATCCAATCTTCCGGTATTCACATCCTTATGTGGTCCCTTCCCGTATTATGATGTGTTTCAGTCAGCTAGTGCTGCTCTAACAGAAATACCATGAGCAGGTGGCTTTAACAAGAAAAGTTTATACTTACACAGTTCAGTAGGCTGCAAGCTGAAATTCAGGATGTCTGCTCCAGGGGAAGACTTTACCCCTTGTTGACTCTGGAGGAAAGTCCTTAGGTTACATCAGTCTTTGGTTGGGCAGCATCTTTGTGCAGGGTCTGAAGGATGTGCTGTACTCTCGGTGCTGCTTCCTTGATGGTATGAGGTTCCCTATTCTCTTCCCTGTCTTTTTATCTCCAGTAGAATGAAAAGATAAAAGGTGGTGCAAGCCACACTCCAGGAAAACTCCCTTAGCAAGGGTGTTGCAGTCCTACCCTAATCTCTTTTAACATAATCATCCTATCTATTAGCCACAGGCAGAGATGAGGAAGTATTGCATAGGAAAATAAAAAAATATTGGGAATGATGGCCCAGTCAAATAGCTACACACAATTTGGGGGAGAGGTGGACATAGTTCAATCCGTGATACCAGGGTTGGTCTGTGGACCAATAGAACACAGCAGAACTGACTGTATGTCACTTATAAGATTATGTTATGGAAAATACTCAGGATTTTGTCTTGGTCATTCTCAACTCATTTGCACAGGAGAATTGAGCTGCCATGTTGTGAGAGGTCCTTAGAGAGAAATTCATATGAAGAGAAACTGAGGTCTATTGCCAACAGCCTCATGAAGAAGTTTGGTAGCAGATCCTCCAGCCCAGTAAAGCCTTCAGATAACTGCAGTCCTACCCAACTTCTTGATTTTACTTTCATATAAGACCCTGAGTCAGAACCACTAGCTAAGTCGGTCCTGGACTTTTGATCCTCAGAAACTGAGAAAATAAACCTTTGTTGTTTTAAGCTACTAAGTTTTAGCATAATTTGTTATACAGCAATAGATAACAAATACAGGACCTCATACACCCCATGTTGCTTAATAATACCATACTGTGTCAACAAGGCCAAGAACAGTACTTTGCCCAAGGTCTTGTAGTAATTGGAAGCCTACAGTCTTGAATTACATTTTTATACTCTTGCAATTTTACCATCAACTGACTTAGTAAATATTGAAGTGATTTTCTTATTGAATAAAATGTTAGGGTTATTGATCTTTGGGGAATACAAAAACTAAACAAGCAAAAAAACTTTAAAAGAATACATAAAGTAAGACTGCCTATTATAGAGTCCTTTGGAAATGCTAACTGCCCTGGTGCTTCTGTCATTTAACTTGGGGCGGAGGCAGGTATGACAAAGACAGGAACTGCTATTCTGATCCTTGATTAGGGCTTCTTGCCAGAGTTTGGTCTTATCCTCTGCAGTGTATAATTTGTGATAAAATTGGCAAGAGAATGTATGCTCCAATAACTTGGCCAATTGCATTAGGCAAACACAGAGCCTTAAAGAGTATTGTTTATGAAAAATCTAACCAAGTATTCTTACATTAGAGTGGAAACTGTAGAGGCCAAATGCCTGTGAAACTCCGGAACGCAACAAAAATCCAAGGCAGAGGCATACAATGTTGACATTCTTTTGGCTTTTATTCTGAAAAACAAAACATGTCCTTCCTATTTTGATAACAACTGAGATTTCAATTCTAAAAACTCACATTTGTTCACTGACAATTTCTATTATTGCTCAAGTTGAAATACTCAGGATGTCTATATGTGAACTCAGTTTCTTCAGAAAGGGCCAACTCAGTGACCCAGAACTGTGTAAGCGGAAAGTAGGAGAACTAGGCTGGGTAGGAAGTAGGGAGAATACTGAAGAGTAAGTCAGGGACAGATCGGGTTGACAGTACCTGCTGTGTATAAATGCCCAGTTTTCAGAATCATGACCAGCTGTGACTATCACTAGCTTTATTTTTTTCATTTTCTGAGGCAAAAGCAGAGGTAAAAGGAATGCAAAGCGTTTCAGCAGATGTAGCCTTATTTTTAAGAAATAGTCAGGCAGCTGACCCCAGAACCAACAAAAATCTGTCAAAAACATCTGGCCCCGTGGTTGGAGGTGACATTCCTCCATCAGAGAAGCAAAAATCAAAAATTTTTGTAGGAGGTGTTGGGATTGTTGTTAGGTGCTGTCTTAATCATCTGATACTGCTCCAGCAGAGAGACCACAAGCAGATGACTTTAAGAAGAGAATTTTATTCCATCGCAGTCCCATAGGCTAAAAGCTCAAACTCAGGGTGTCAGCTCCAGGGGAAGGCTTTCCCTGTTGGCCCTGGAGGAAGGTCCTTGTTGTCAATCTTTCCCTAGACTGCAAGCTTCTGATGCGAAGGAAACCCCTGTCTTTCCAAAGGATACATTCAGCTCCCAGCATGGCTTTCTTTCTTGATAGAAGGTTTCTGTTTCTCTCTGAGGCTAGCTTCTTTCCTTTGTATCTCAAGAGACTGCCTCAAGTCACAAAAAAATCTTACACATTGAGTCCTGCCCCACCAAGACAAGTGCTGCCCACCCTCCCTTATTAACATCACCGTGGCAAGATTTACAAGTAGGAACATCTTGGCCTAACTAAACTGAAACACAGATTTTCGGGGGAACAAAATTCAACCCATGACAGGTGCCCTCATGTCAGTTCTGACTCTTCACAACCCCATACACAACAGGAAAACACTGCCCAGTTCTACATCATCCTCACAACTGTTGCTATCCTTGAGCCCGTTGTTGCAGCCACTGTGTCAGTCCATCTCATTGAGAGTCTTCCTCTTTTTCACTGAGACTCTACTTTATCAAGCGTGATGTCCTTCTCTGGGGACTTGTCCCTCCTGGCCATAAAACATGTGAGACAAGTCTTACCATCTTGCTTCTAAGAAGCATTCTGGCTGTACTTCTTCCAAGCAGATCTGTTCATTCTTTTGGTACTCCGTGGCATATTCAATATTCTTCACCAACACCATAATTCAAAGACATCAATTCTTCTTCTGTCTTTCTTATTTATTGCCCAGCTGTCACATGCATATAAAGTGATTGAAAATACCACGGCTCAGGTGCACCTCAGTCTTTAAGGTGATGTCTTTGCTTTTTAACACCTTAAAGAGGTCTTTTGCAGCAGATTTGCCCAATGCAATATATCTCTTGATTTTTTGACTGCTGCTTCCATGGGTGTTGATTATAGAGCCAAGTAAAATGAAATCCTTGACAACTTCAATCTTTTCTCCATGTATCATGATGTTGCTCACTGGTCTAGTTGTGAGCATCTTTGTTTTCTTTATGTTGAGTTGTAAATCTATACTGAGGGCTGTAGTCTTTGATCTTAGTAAGTGCTTCAAATCTTTGTTTCTGCAAGCAAGGTTATGTCATCAGCATACCCCAGGCTATTAGTGAGTCTTCCTTTAATCCAGATGCAACTTCTCAGACTACATATTAAATAAATATGGTGAAATGATGGGATTATTGTTAAGTAATCCTGGTGTGTCTCATACTCTAGTGCTCTCCAGTATACTTAGACTAAAACTCAAACTCCTTGCAGGGTTTATGAGGCTCTGGATAAACTGGGCCCTACCTACCTCGTCTATAGGGCCACTGTGAGTTAGACATGACTTGACAGTAGTGGGTTTAGTTTTGGTGTCCTGACCTCCCGTCATCTTTTCCTTATACTTCCCCCTAGGTCATGGCCAGACTTCAACCATACTAGCTTCTTAAATCTTTCAGGTATGCTTAGCTGGTCTGTTCTCCACGCGGTGTCATTTCCTCATCCTTCCTCCCTGGAGTGACCTTCTTGCTGTCCCCCTTTCCTTCTGAGGCTGACTCCTTCCTGCATTTCAGTTCCTCACTACCCAATCTAAATTAGACCACCCTCCCTTCCTCAGCTACTATCTCATCACACTAATTCACTTCTTACTGTTTCACAGTATCAGAAATTAGCTTTCATTTATTTGGCTGTAGTATGATGGCACTTGGCTTTATAATATCATCTGGCCATTTATTGAGCATTTTTTACATGCCAGACATTGTTCAAAGGATTTCCCATGTACAATCATATGCCATATAATGTCTGTTATGGCAAGTTCCAACCACATTATATATCTGTGGTTCCACAAGGAACCACAGTTTAGAAATCCTGATTGGAGAATGGGAAATAGGAAAAGTAACTGAGTGTAGCAAACACAATAGCTTCCCACACACAACATGTGTATATCATGTCTCTTGCATACAAGCCATCTGTGCTGCCAGGCGTATGATGGTAGAGTACATATACAACGTAAGATTCAGAGTAGAACTGCCCCATAATGTTTCTTCATGGAAGCTGACAGCCACATCTTTCTCTTTCAGAACCTGGTGAGTTTGAACTACCCACTTTTAGGTTAGCTGTTGAATGCTTAACCACTGCCCCACCAGAACTCTTTATATGTTTTGAGAGTCATAATAAATGCCCGTGTTACTGTCTTATGTGTATTCTGTACTTCCTATCATTATTTTAGTGTGAACTTTCTCTACTTACAAAGAAAAACCTTACTGTATAACCGTGTATGCTTCAATTTGCAGGAGGCAGCGGATGCATCAAGCGTTGCTTGAGTGTTGTAGTATTATCTCTCTGTTCAATTTTCTTTGGGAAATATTACCATGAGTGCTCATGGCTCCCAAATGCCACAAAACTAGTGCTAGTAATAGCAGCAGCAAGAGTTAAAGGAGAAGTGTTAATTTGAAAGTGAAACCAAAGATATCCCATGTCGCTTTGCTAAGCACATAATCTGGTGTTCACACAATGTCCAAATCACATGACGTCCTATTTCACAGAATGTATAGGGTTGCTTTGAGTCAGAATCAACTTGACAGCAAAGGGTTGTGTTTCTTGTTTTCTTCCAAATAGTGGACAGTAAGTGATATATGACTGTATTAATTCATTTGCCAACATTAATTCATTTAGACCTCATAATTCGACAGCTGGCTTGGCTAATAATCCACTATGCTCATATTACAGATGAGAATACCAGGACACAGTCAGTTGAAGTACCTTCCTTGGAGTGATACAACTACTTGATGGTAGATCCAGGAATCAGCCTAGGCTTTTTTTTCTTGTTTGCCTTTCCTAGCATTGGACTTGCAAGCACATTTGTGGGACTTGGTCGTTGTATTTTCATAGTTAAAAACCTCATTGCCATCAGTGGATTCAGATTCATGGTTAGAATAGAACTGCACCATAGTTTTCACAGTTCAAATCCACCAGCTACTCCTTGGAAACTCTGAGGGACAGTTCTACCCTGTCCTGTAGGGTTGCTATGAGTCAGAATCAACTTGAAGACAATGGTTTTCATCTGTTTGTGTTATTTCCTCTTTTAATAGGATTTTCTTGGCTATGATGTTTACAGAAGTAGATCCACAACCTTGCTTACATAGCACTGCTGGATGAGTTCAACCCCTGTTAACCTTTAGGTTAGTGGTTGAGGGCAAACTGCATTTGCTATACGATAATAACAGGTACTCAATAAATATCTGCTGTCTTAATGAATGATGGAGCTCAAATAGCTGCCCTCAGTAAGTTTTTCTGTGGCTGAGTTTTTTTAGAAGTAGAGCACCAGGCCTGTCTTCCAAGGCACCTTTGGGTGGGCTTTAACTTCCAGACTTGTGGTTAGCAGCCAAATTCTTAACTGTTCGTGCCACAAAACTTCCAGTTAGCAGACAAGTTCTTAACTATTTGCGGCACCGCGGAATTCTACATGAATGAGGTCAGCATGAGTGGGACCAGACTCTATGGCAACCGGTACGGTATGGTATATAATGAATAGTGAATAAAAAGATTTCTAAGCCCTACCCTTCTGCACCCATTTTCTCTGTTTCCTAGGACGCATGTGTAGATGTGATGCATTCTTCTAATGTGCACAGAGTCAACGACTCACAGGACGTCTACTTCAAACCTACACCTACTCCGTTGTCATCGCGTCCATTCCGACTCACAGCGACCCTATTAAGGCAGTTTCAAGCACCAAAAAGTCTTCTCACCTGGGCGTCCTCTAGGAGTTTAGACAAGCGTCCTTTTAGCGCAGCTGTCGGCAATGCTGACTGTCACATCGCTCCACAGTCTGCCCTGGTACCCGATTTTCCTGGGTTTCTCTTTCTGGTCAGAAGCCGTGCCCTCCTGTGCCTCGTTGACTGTACGGGAAACGTGTTTTACAAAACTGCAAGATTCTCGAAAGGGCTGAGCAAGGCTGGATTCTGGAGGACCAATCCCTGAGCCATTACCAACAAATGTCTTAAGATCTGAGCCTTGGTTCCTTTCAGGCACTATTGGGAGATAGAATTTAGGAAGTCTCTAAGTTAAAAACAAACAGGAAAAACAAAGCGAGGGTGCCAAACGTTAAACATGGTTTTGGTAGTAAGAAAATTAGAAGTTTATTATGTAAAGGAAGTGCATGATTTACCTAGATCATGTTACTACCTTCTATGTTGGCTCCTCAGTTGTGGTGGCTCAGGGATGGGTAGGGTTAACACTTAGGTGGCTAAAGCTGGAATGCTCTGAGCCTCAGGCTGTCATTCTCTGGGAGCTGGGGATGGAGAGAAGGCTTCCAGGAATCCAGAACCTGGGACTTTGGGCACCTTGCCTCTCCCAGCACTGAGGGGCCGCAGCAAGCAGGTTGCCCAGCGACTCAACCTTTCTGGACACAGCAACTCTCCCTGAGTCCTCGGGAAGTCCGAGTGATGCCAGAGTTGGTGGGAAGTCCCCTTTACCCCCAGGCTGCCACCACTACCACACTCTCTAAGCCACAATCTGAGCATTTCTCTCTTTGCCCCGTCCATTGCTAATCCCTGAGGTCTAAGAGTAGAGGCGTGCCCCCTTAGAGGAGGGGTAAGATGCAGGAGAGAGTGCACTGAGGCCAGGCAGGTAGATGCTGACCCGAGAACCCTGGACCCTGGGGCTCAGGTCACTGCTTTTGGGGTGTTTGCTCTGCAGCTAAAAGAGAAAAGACCCTAGGAGCATAGTTTACCTGAGCCTGGGGCAGTAGGAAACTTGTACTGTGCATCTCTGTGCTGGAGAGCTGCGCAGATACTGGGCACTAAAAGATGAATATGCAGCTGGCACGCAACAAGCTGGAAGCCTGGTGGGCTGCACTAGCAGTACAGCACTGGCAGCCACATGGCTCTTCTGGGGGCTGGGAAAAGAGCATGCAAAGGATAGGGCTTGAGAGGAACATCATTTGGGTCCTGGCACACCTGGCAATTAAAGAAGGCCCCCGGAGGAGGTGACACCTTCACTGAAGCCTGAAGGATGAACAGAAGTAGTCAAAAGGAAATGGAAAATGCACCCATGGAAAGACCAACCGTAGAAAGAATGTACATCTGGGATGCTGCTTGAGCCACGTGGAGGGGATACAGGCAGAAGCAGATATAGTCTTGACCTCAGAGTTCTCTTCTTCCACTTCTACCCAGTCACTGCTTGCTGGCAGAATCCCTGTTGCACAGAGCCCAGGAACATATGGCCAAGGCTGGCGCTGGCGACCATTGACTGCACCTGGTAAAGAAGCTCAACTGTGTGCCTGAGCGGATTATAATGCAAATGTATAAGTGAAAAGGCCTTGTCTTGGGGACCTCACCAGTCCTGGCAAGTGACCTGGAGGCCTCAGGCCTGAGCTCCAGGCTGTAGACAAAACAGGAGGCATGTGCAGGTGACCCATGTCCTAAGACCTGTTCCAGTGGTGGTCAAAGCTGCTGGTTCTCTCCAGGGGCCGCCTTTCCGGGACACACAGCTCCCATGATTTAAGCTTGATGTGGAGGCTAAGTTCGGAGGGACAGTAGCACAGTGCAGTCAGGACACAGTTGAAGGTAGCACCAGGCAAGGGCTTGGGAGCCTGGGAACTCCTGGGGCCCATATCTTAGGAGACTTAGATAAAGCTGTGACCACTGGTACTGCGTAAGGGGTGAGTGGGAGTGCACAGTTCGCTTAGTAGACAAGGCAATACAGGTCCAGGACTTCCACCTCTCCCATCTTTACCTCCCAACTCCTAGTTTTTGCCTTGAGATCAAGAAGCACAGAGGGGACACTAGCGCCCCACTGAGTCAGTATGTCCTCCAGGTAGCCTGGAACTCCGGCGCACCAGAAGGTCAGGTGGTTTTGTTTCCACAAACTGCCATGCCGTTGCTGCGAGTCCTTCAGTACAGTTTTTGGATCAAGAGTACTAGAGGCTGTGAGAGTAGCCCAGGACCAGGAAAGGAAGCTGGGCACTCCCTCAGGGCATTCTGGAATGGATTAGCCTGGAGACAGAAAGAAGAGAAAGAGTTTGGGATTTGGGGATTTTGCCAGATCCCCTCCTTGTGCTGCCTCCGAGGAGTTAGTTTGCATTATCCCAAACCTCTGTGCACACGTTTGGTGTTCCCTAGGGTTCCAGAGTGAGAGATTTAGCAGGACTCTGCAGACACTAGATCTCTCTGCAAATACTAGGATTTTTCTCTTATCAAAACCACCGGGATTTCCAGGTGAAAATCAAACAGCGTGGCCCCTATACCTCTGAAACCTGACAGGCTGTCCATAGTGCAGAGCTGGTAGGATCTAAGTAGAGGTTGCCAGAACTCTCAGAAATCCTCCAGGGAGTAGACTGAAAAATGCGTCTCCTTTAAGAGAACAGAAGTCGGAAAAAAAACTTCCTGCGGAGAAAATCAGGGTAGACAGCAGGACCAAGGCTCTTGGGAGGAGGCTGGGGCTCTGACTGAGAATGTAGGTAAAGGTTATGCACCTGCTTGCTAGCCCACGGGAGGTGGCCCTCTTGACGCAGGATAGTTGCTCAGCAGAAGCTGAGTCTTGGACCCCAACTTGAGGGAATCAAGAGCAGGCAAGAGGACCGGTCCTCCAGTGCGATTTATCTGCATGATAGATTTCGGTAGCTCTTGTGGTCAGGTTCAGCGTTGGGCTCCAGTACCATCAAATCTTCCGCCATTCTGTCTCGTGGGGTAAAAATGAGGAGTTTTGAATTCCATACACCAGGTTTGGAATCCTGGCTTCACCACTTTCCACTAGAATGTCTTTGAGAAATCCCTTAGCCTTTTCCAACCTGTTTCTCAATCTGTATAATGGGAATAGTGTCCAGCTCACTGTAGAGCGCCCTAAGGCTAAGAAATTCCACCCTCCTTTCTAATTGTACGAAGCAAAAAATCTTTGTTTCCAACTTGACACGCTAAGGGCTAAGGAAAGACCCGCCTTGTAATTCTGTACCCACCCCCTCCCGGCGGGTGGAGCTACATGCTTTTCTGGCGGGTCCTCCAGAGAGAGGCTGGTGCAAAAGCCAATAAGCCTGGAACACATGTAGGTCCCACTGGACCTGGGACAATAGTTTCCATTTAATAAATATTTCCCCCAAGGGCATCTCATATCGGGCAGGCAATTATTCAAAGGAAACAGGCGGGCAGGTTGGCTCTGCTGGTTATTTCGTCCTCTTTACCCGAAGAATACGCCATCTGACTCAAGAAATAGGCGTCTGAGCTAAAATGGGTGGGAAGTGGTGTCAAGGGACAAACCGACTCTGGGTGCTAATAATAGCCTGAGACTACACAACCACCGCTGCGGGAGCGACACCAAGAAGGTCCCCAGGCCCTGCCGTTTGTGGATCCGCTTCGGGGTCGCTCTTCCCATTTGAGCAGTTGTGGAGGGAAAGTTGGAGGTTAAGAAACATTAAGTCATAGTAACATAAATAGGAATTGTGACGGAAACACTTGCCCACTCCTGTAAAGAGCGGATCCCGGTGCTTTCCTGGGCTCAGCAGTGTTTGCAATCTCTGCACTGCTGGACTTGAGCCTTCCAGCGTCAGCTTGAAGAGCTTGCCTGTGGGACCCAGCGCTTCTCTCCTGCCCAGTTTCCAAGAGTAGGGGTGTAAACTGGGACGCTAGGGCATACGGCCACAGAGCGGCCTACGCACTAACCAGGATTTGGCACAAAAAGTTCATTTTGCTTTTTACCCTGAGTTTGAAGTATTCTTTATTCTCTCCCAGGGATTTTTGACAACGGGGGACTTGGTGGGGATGGGGGTGGGGACACCGTCCTTGCATTTCTTGACTAAACTGTCCTATTTCAACACGTGTTCTCAGCTTACTCTCTTTGCATTCCCCCTCCCAGAGGCTTTGTGTTCGAAGACCCAATTCTCCCTGGCACAGCCAGAAAAAAGAAGCTGGAGGCACAAAGAGTGTTTTTCGTTGTGGTTGTTGGTTGTGCCAGGAATAATGTGGAACCCAAGTCTCCAGTCCCGTGCTGGACGCTGTGTACTCGCCCACCTTCTCTTTGCCTATGTCTCTCCTTCACACAACCCCCACCGCCCCCCTCCTCCAGTGGCGCTAGCTCTTTCCTCTGCGGGCTCATTGGCAGGTGCGCCCCCACGTCTTCTCTGACGCTGATTGGGCGTCCAGGTTGGGGAGTCGCCGCCCAGCGTTTATGTCAGAGTGCGTGCGGTCCCTGCCCACCTCGCCTTTGAACTTCACCGCTTTTGGCTCTCCTTCACTAGTCTCCCCGCATTCTCATCCAGGTGTAGTGCTAGGTGAGGTAGCTCCGGGAAAGCCACGGCACGGGAGGGGGAGCCAGGGCCGGACACGCGGGAGGAGAGAAGGAAAAGAGAGACGGCGAAGGTGGAGAGGGGGAGAAGGAGGAGCTTCGTGTCCCAGTCAACAAATTACCTGGCAGCATAATACCGGAGACTCCGGTACCTGAGCCCCTACCTCCGTTGCCTGCATCCCCCTGGCAGCCCGCCCTCTCCCCTCCCACTCCTCCTGATTCCCCTTGTCCCCCGGGAGTTGCCTGGGCGCTTGGACTGGCATGATCAGTTGAACTTTGCGAGGTCAGCGCTTCCCCCCAGCCACGCCGAGGCCCGAGGAGCGTCGAGTTCCAGCTCAGGACCGATAGACAGACTGCCAACCGTGCCCAGGCTCTCCTTCAAAACCTCCGCACCCCTGGTCCCCGCCCTGTCAGCCACCGGGACCATGTCCAAACCTTCAGACCACATCAAGCGGCCCATGAACGCCTTCATGGTATGGTCCCGGGGCCAGCGGCGAAAGATGGCCCAGGAAAATCCCAAGATGCACAACTCGGAGATCAGCAAACGCCTAGGTGCAGAATGGAAGCTTCTGTCCGAGGCAGAGAAGCGGCCGTACATCGACGAGGCCAAGCGGCTGCGCGCCCAGCATATGAAGGAGCATCCAGACTACAAGTACCGGCCGCGGCGCAAGCCCAAGAACCTACTCAAGAAAGACAGGTATGTCTTCCCCCTGCCCTACCTGGGCGACACGGACCCGCTCAAGGCGGCTGGCCTACCAGTGGGGGCCTCCGATGGCCTCCTGAGCGCGCCCGAGAAAGCCCGGGCCTTCTTGCCGCCCGCTTCAGCACCCTACTCCCTGATGGACCCTGCGCAGTTTAGTTCGAGTGCCATTCAGAAGATGGGTGAAGTGCCCCACACCTTGGCTACCGGCGCGCTGCCCTACGCGTCCACCCTGGGCTACCAGAACGGCGCCTTCGGCAGCCTCAGCTGCCCCAGTCAGCACACGCACACGCACCCGTCCCCTACCAACCCAGGCTTCGTGGTGCCCTGTAACTGTACGGCCTGGTCTGCCTCTACCTTGCAGCCCCCGGTCGCCTACATTCTCTTCCCTGGTATGACCAAGACTGGCATAGATCCTTATTCGTCAGCCCACGCCACGGCCATGTAACCTCCAGCCCGCCTGCCTGACCTGAAAGGCGGTCTGGAAGCAGGGTCTGCACCCTTTCCTTTGCGCCTACCCTGTGCCCACAGACGCCTCCTCGGGGTCAGCCCTGACACCGCCCTATACTCCACCCCAGAGTCTGCCTCTCTCTTCCAGGGGCAGATGGGAGGGGCATCTTCCCGGACTCAGGGCGCAGACAGTTGCCAGAAACTTGCAAACGCTATGACAGCTACACAGCTGCCCCTATCCTGACGTCCCAAAACAAACCTTCGACTGTACCCCTTTTGGACAAAAAAGTAGGGAATTTTGCTTTATTTATGTCCCTTTCTTTTCTCGGATGGGCTTTGGATTCCAAATTCTCAGATCCTGGTACTATATCCAGAATATGCATATATATGTATTTTTTTTCTGTTGCACCCCGAAGAGTTAGCTGTGTCTCTATGTTTTGCTATCAGACACAACTAGGCGCCATTTGCTCTTTATGTACGGGGTGGGGAGGGGTAAGGCTTACAACTTTTAAACTACAGAAATGGGAACATTTCAATTTAAAATCATGCTATGGTAGTGTTTGCTTCTTTAACAGGAAAACTCAAAGGACCTACACGGTCATTTAATTTGTGTAAAGCAGTGCTCCTAGAGACCTAAGTTTACTTTTAGACAGAATGTCAGATTATGAAGTCAGGAAATAGAAAGGAAACAAAAAAAAATTAAAAGAATAATAACATCCTAAATGGCTATGAATGTTTTAACGATGTCTTGGAAATGTATTTAGAAGGATTTTACCTCCTTACTCTGTTCATTTGTTGAACAAAGACGTTTTGAATAAAGACAATCTGTCATTGCAAAAAGTAACCTTTGATGTGCGTAAAATCTGGAGTCAGAAGGCCAGATTGGTGGGGCTGGAAAATCTGGGCTCTGGGTGGGGAGCCTGAGAATGCGTAGATCGGCTCTACTGCTGGAAGCTGGCGCCCGGCCCTGGCAGACCCGCAGTAGTAGCCTGTGGGCCAACTGCAGAGGGGCTCAGTGTCTGGGATCTTTCCGGACCAGGCTCTCGGAGATCGCTTTTCGCCTGTAGGGACTGGACAAATAGTATCCGTCCTTGGGGCGCCACTCCTTCAGGGCGTTCCTCAAAAAGTGGTCAGACGGCTTCAAGAAACTAACGAACTAAGACAAAAAGAACAACCAACATTTGTGAGATTCCGGTGCATTTTCTTATTCTTGACTCTAAAGGATTGGGAAGACGCACCGAGAACCAGTTGCGCGCTGAAGCCTGGTTATGCCGAGAGTGTTTCGGTTCAGTGTAGAGGCGGAAGACCGGTGGAACCGATTTTGATCAGATGTTTAGAAACGCTGCTGCTGTCTTAAGTTAAAAAAAAATTCTTGGAAACGCAGAAAACTGTGTCCTGCCGTGTCACCCACAGTTTGCAGAAAACTTGACTAAGATTCTTTAGGAGCAAACGTAGGGGGAAGAGGATAGCGTCATGTCTCAGGCAAGGAGTTAAAAAGTACCTTCAAAATTAAAACACATAGCTCCTGGTACTTAACAAACAAGGAAAGGAGTCCTTTTCTTTCTCCGCTGGGGTGCGTGTTGCTTGAAGATTGCCATTTTTTCGTGAGAAGAAGTGACCTGCGGTGCCACCCAGCATAACTCTTTGAAACTTATTCTCAAAATCGAAGGGTGCTCAATGCGTCCACACGCCCCTCCTCACCCCGCCAAGGCTGCGCTCAAGGGTGTTGTCCCCGAGAGCTAGTGCTTTCTCCACTTGTTTTAATATGGTGCTAGTGCGGGGGAGGGGGAGGTTTGGGGGGTCCAGGGAATTGTCTGCGTTCTGCTGCGGTTGAGAGGTTTGTGCACTTGCCTCTGCCCTTTCCAAGGGTACACCAGAAACATTAATAAACAGACATTAAAGCCAAAACCAGTGGATTAGTGTATTGTCCTCAAAACAGGAATTTTGAGGTGCTATTTGGAACCTATTCATCTAAACCCCTTTCTCAAGAGGGAATTTTTATTATTAAAAAAAAAAAAGTTAGCAGTTGCCCATCTGGCCAAGATGAATAGCAAAGTGATCCGTGTTGTGTATGCTTTCCTCATTAAGAGCTCTTTTGAGACTGATGTTAGAATTAAATGGTATAACACAATTAACATACACGGGCGCTGAATAGGAGGGGACGCCTATAAATAATAGATAGATAAATAAGTGAACGATCAGGCGAAAGTAAACAAAGGGGGACTGGGGGAGGTGTGGTGTGAGGCCAAGCGGGCAGCTACACGCTTACTTAGCATCACAAAACCCGCTTACAAATCTAGACAATTAGGAAGTGACTTGCCTCTGGTGGCCGTCGGGTCTGGGGCTCTGGGCGAATAGGAAATGCTCCTCCTCTAGCCCCCTGGGAAGCCCGGGAGGCCCCGCGGAGGCGCCTCTGTTTCACTGTCTGATATAACCCCAACTGACAGTCCTGTCAGCCACTCTGAGTTCTCTCATAGCTCAGTGTCCCTTAATATCTACTAAGATGAAGCTTACAGGGGTCTGGATATCTCCCATCAGAGCCTGGCGCACGAGCGCCTTGGGCGCACACAGCACCCTAGTCTGAGGAGAAATTCCGCTCTCACGGCTCCACCAAGGTGACCAGCGGACACTGAAACCGGGTTAATTGGGACCAGGAACGAGGTCTTCCGAGTGGGAAAGGCCTCAGGCGGCGGCGGAAGCCAGAAACTTGTAGAAAAGATCCCAGAGTGTGCGTGGCAACTCTGGAGGATAGTTTCAGGAAACTGGGCTGTGCTGTAACCAGGAGGCTCCCGCGCACCTGCGCGCCCTTGGCCAGACGACTGAGATGGCTGAGACTTCCTTCCAGCCCACGGGGGCAGGTGGCCCAGCGAGGGTCCCGGGCCCTAAGGCCGCAGATCTGGTTCAGGTCATTCTTCCCCTTAACACTCCGCCTTTTGCTTTCTCAGACGACTTTCTCCTGCTGCCTGCACTTCTTAGACCTCTTCCCAGCCACATCCCCCATAGAGGCCTGCCGTCGCCTCTCCTCCCTGGCCCCCCGGGCCGCACAGCCTTTGCCGCTGTGCGCTGCCGCGACTCGCCGGAACAAACAGTCGAAATCCTACTCGTCACGCAGCTGACAGGGGCCGATTACTGACTTTGAAGTCAGGCGCAGACAAAAAGAAATTCTCTGGGGGGCGTAGAGGGAAGCAACCCCTGTCAAACCTGTTTGCTCACAACTGTCTCTTTCTTTCAAGAAAATCATTAAAGCAAACCTGTAGGGAGAAGAGCGCCCCGCCCGCCCTGTGTGGAGGAGAGCCGCTGCATCCCAGCTAGAGCAAAGCATCGCAGCGCAGCCAAGAGCAGGCAAGAGTTGTCCAGACCGACTCTTGGCCTCACTCGCAGAACCCAAACTTGGGCGACGCAGGGATCCCTGGGACCCTGCAGAAAACTATCCTAGCATCCAGACCAGTCTGCGCTCCTCGAGCGTGCCTCGTGGGGAGAGTCGCGATCTTCTCTAGCCAGCAGCCAGGGCCTCCCTGCAGCAGGGAAGCCTCGGAAGGCCCGTATCTCTCCTTTACAGGTGCAATTACTTTAGGAGGACAAGAAAGAAAGACAGAGAGACTCAAATGCATGGCCTCTCATCCTCTGGGTGTTTCCTAGGATTGCAGAGCCTTGACCAGCAAGCTGCTCCAGGTGGCAACGACCAGGCTCTGTGTGACCGGGGCAGAGTTTTAGATTTTTGCTAGGTTTTCCTTCTTAAGGGTTGGAGACAATGAACCTCTGGCTTGGAGGCACGCTGGCTACATCCTCTGGAGACTGTAGAATCATTGGCTCCTTCCACTCCAGTCTCTCAAGTAGACTTTCAGAGCCTTCATTTAAATAAGTACCTCCCAGTTTTGATAGGGCTCCAAAAAAAGCCTTTGATTCCTTCCAGTTCCCAACTCTTTCCGTTAAACTATCAGTTTCCTCGGGACCGCTAACTTAGAGATTGAGAGAGCTAGCTGCTTAGATAAATCACAGCGAGGTGAGTTAGTGACATTAAGAGCCGGTACCATTTGCATTTTAAAACAGGTATTCCATTACTTCAAGGAATCTCTAGTGAACCAAAGTAGGGTGATAGTCAGGACAGGCCACGGGGACTTCTATTAACTACATCGCACCGGATTAGGGGAGCACCCCCTGACCAGCAACCTCTTCGGAGAGGTTTGAGAATGTCAGGGGCACTGAGAACTTGACAAGCAGGCGGCGTCTGGGTGTTGTGGAAGATTCTGGCTTCCTTCAGTGCTCCCTAGATCAGTCCTTCACACCATTGTTCCAGAGGACAATGAATTGCAAGTCACTCGAATTTGAATATCGTGTGCTTCATAAGACTTATGTTAAGAACTCTCATCTCTTTATTAGCTGAGTGGATTGTGCTTGTGTGAGAGCCTAAGAGATTTGGGTGCAGAAGATGCCCGGAAAGCGCTTTACGCCCCTGCAAAAGGGTTTTTGCCTGCCCTGGGGCTTTGCCCTGGACTCAGACAACCTCTCAGACCCAGGGATGGGGGTGCTACTTGAGCCAGTCTTTCCTGGAGCTGCACGGCTGAGTTCAGGACCAAACCAGAGTAATTACGACGATAATGAAGCTGGGGGAAGATAGGGGAGCTATAAATGCTGGGGCGTCCAACAGGGAATGTGCAACTAGCTTTCTCCAAGTAACCCCAGATAGGTGCGTGCCCTGGGCCCCGGTTTTGGGAGTGTTCGTTCAGGAGCTAAGAACGGGCTTAAAGACGGAAAAGAGGGAGTCTCGCCACCTCCTCTGCTTCCCACCCCCGGTCCTGCGTCCCCATTGAACGGCAGTCCGCGAACTCGTACCCAGCCCTTGAGGCCAAGGTAAGGGAGTTGCGCTTTCAGGAAGCAGGAAGGACCACCGACCCGGAGTGAAACTGGACTTGTGACTCCCTCAAGTTCTCCCTCCGCTTCGCTCCAGTCCCGGTGCTGGGCATCCTCTTCCGTCCCGGTCCGCACAGCTCCCCATCCCCAAAGACCCAGGCTTTTCCAGAGGCGTAGCCGAGAGTGATGCAAAGAGAGGGGCTTGTTCGGGGCACAAGTCCAAGGAGGTGCTTGATGACGGGCGGAATGACATTCAGAGGCGCTACAGACACAAAAGGCGCCTGACTGAGGCAGCCGGACAAGAGCGGCAAAAACATTTCTGCTGAGAGGTCCCTACTATTAATGTTTATTTGTATTGAAATAGGGAGGGGGGGTTCAATTTAGAGATTGCTGTGGGCTCTCAAATTGGGGCGGATGGGTTAGGGGATGGGAGCACAATTTATAGAGATTACCCCTGGGGGCTCGAATTTGCTTGGGGAGGGGGGCGGCACAATTTTGAGATTGTCCCTGGGCGCTCAGTACACTCTCTGCTCCCCTGGCGTTTCCTCTGGGATGGGAAAGACAATGGGTGCCCAGGGTGGACGTCAAGAGGAGTCTGCAAGTTTTCTCTGGCTACAAAGTGGAGAAGTTGCGCTACTCTGGTGGCCAGAGACCATTTCCAAACTTTTCCGACTCCTGGGACCCTAAAAGAAAACATTCCCACGCGATCCCTGCTGATAACTGACTTCAGACAAACTGCAGACCTGCCTGGACGCACTTGACCCGGAGTCACCAGAACACTGCGTGACCAGAAGACCTCACGCGGGGCGACTTGCAGTAATCAGGAGGTGTCTTAGCCTCCTGCTCGTTACTTTGGGAGCTCCCGCTCTCGTGAGTTCCCAGCTGTCAGCCCCGGAGGCCTTGCCTCAGCTAATTCTGCTACGAGAAAGTAGAAAAGTAGTTGAGAGGCATTTGCTGGGCCCAGCAGAAGAGCGAGCATTGAGCGCCCACCGAGCAGGTGGGAGTCTGGGAGGCTGGTGTCCGCAACGCAGCCGGGCAGCTTTCTACCTCTCCAGGCTGGGCTAAGTCCCCGCCAGCTCAACTGACGCTCCTCCCTGGAACCCGCGGAGAAGAGAGGGAGGAGGGAAGGAGGGAAGGAGCGGGCTGGCGGCCGGGGCGCTCACTGCCGGTTGCTGTTCACCCGGCACCCCCCGTGGTGCGGCGAGTCAATGGGATTTGCACACTCGAGGTGTAACAGCATTACTGCATTAATTACCATTTCCATTTCACGTCCAGATTGTTTACTTATCTGCGGGAAACATATGTCGGGAGAAGTTCACATTCTGGATTCTGCTCGGCTGCCCAAGGTGCCATTCCGGGGAGCCGGCGAGGGGGGGAGGGGAGGGCTTCAGATTTTTTATTACACCCTCTAGTCTTATCTGCCGCTGTAAATTATGAGGATCCTCCATTGAGCGACATATGGAGATTATATACTTTTTTGAATATCGTTTCCCAAAGCCTGCAGATTTACACTTTGAAACGAAACAATCCTTTGCCGGCTCCCTTGGGGCTGGGAGCCTCCTGTGCTCCCCCGCGCGGCCTGAGGGACCTTTCCCGTAGGACTGCGGGGACACGCACTTTCCAAGAGTCTATGATAATCTCCTGGAGAAAAACCCAACTATAAACGGTGGCTGAGAACCAAGGCGGCACCCCTCCGGTTGTCCTGCGCCCCATTCCCGGACTACTCCTGCGTGGTTTGCAACTCCTTTTGGTTTCGGATACCTGCACGAACACCAGCCCACTTCTACCCTCTTCCTACGCTGGGAGGCTCTAAACCCAAGGCAAGCTTGGAGTGTCCACACCTGCCACTGCCACTTGCTTCTCTCTCCCTCCTCTCAGATGGTCCCAAGTGCCTTGGTCTTGGGATCAGTGATTTTGGTTACTTCGTTTGGGACAGCGGAGGTGGCCGGGATTGTCCTTAGGTTTTGGACGGTTTAGTGGGAAGCCTGAACTGCCGGCGTAGAAGGCAGCTGCCTCCCGGCTTCGCAGTAAGCAGGAAAGACCAGAGCAGCGCCGACCCAATTGCATCTTTCTGATCTCTCGGACACTCCTTTCAGGCTGAGATCAGAGAGGGAAGAGGAAGAAGAAGAGAATCATTGTTCTTCGTCTGCCCCCACCGCCCTTTAAGTTAATGTGCCAAAGCAGCCAAACGGTCATTTACATGCTTAATTTAGTGATAAAAGTCACTAAGAAAAATCACAGTGTTTTCCCACCTTTCTGTTTCTTTTGATCCTATTTTCCCACAGTAATTGAAAAAATAGTAAAATATACGTGCCCTTGGGTTTTTCTCTTTCACTTAACGTTTTGTCTGCCACGCAATCATAATAGGTGTTTTCCTTTTTAAGGGCATAGGGAAGAAACATGCCTTTTATGTGGTTATTTTTCGTCTGTTCGGGTTGTTTCCAAGATTGCGTACACTCCTTGTGTAAACACTCACCAGCAAAAGCCAAACTCAGAGATTTCCTTGAAATGCTCCTTTTTAAAATCATTACAAATACTTTGTGGAAAACCTACTGTGGTGTTACACCAGGAACAATTAAATGGGCCAAACCCATGCAATTGAGGTAGAGAAAAAGTAAAGTGGAAGGGTGGGAAAATAAACAGGTTCTTTTCCATTAAGTATTGTTTTGGGATTTCTAATTTTTCCAGACCTCTAAGAAATTGTGAGGTGTCACCTCTCTTCTCCATTTATCTGTAATTGAATCTAGGTCACTATTCTAAAGGAAGAAAAGTCTGCTTCCCACTTTCCTACATCAGACTGAAATTTGGGGGAGGGATCAGCGTCTTGCAATTTCATTTAAAATGTAATGGTGGATGAACTGATAAGCAAATGGGGGGGGAGTCTGCTTTTAAAAAAAAAAAAAGCATGGTTTTAATATGCTCCAGATGGGGAAAAGATGATTTACATGAGAGCTTATTTCCTTTTTTGCTGATATGAAAGAATTACAGATACAAAACCCACTGATCTATAGAATAAAAAAAGAAAAGAAATGTTATTTTGCTGTAAAGGTGTCAGTTCATTTATATTCATTTAACCATCCATCCATCAATTCACTTTCTCACTCCTTGCACACTCTCTCTAGCGCTGTGAAACCTTCCCCTACCGATACAGTTTGCTAGAATATGCAATGAAGTTTTCTTTCTTGAAAATAGCATGAGGTTGAGATGAAGCAGGTAAAGAGAGGCATTTTGGTTGTTGTTTTTAATTATGCATGATAATTTAACAATTATGGTTTTAGGGCAAATTTTTAGCCATGTTCACCTCTCCTTGCTGTAATTTGAGTGCATGCGGTGTCAAGGTATACGCAGAGAGTATATCGTTATTTTTCCAAAGACTGTTCACACAAGAAGCAAGCTTTCATCAACTGAAAACCTTCTTGTAACACAGACAAGGTACTAAAGGACAAACTTCATGTACAGTGAGATGTTAGGTCAATGATGTGTTGTCCTGTTAAAACCGCTCTTACTATGGGCATGAGCAAGTTCACATTTCTCTGAGGATTTTCTGCTCGATTAAGGTATGAGTGGCATCAAATCTGTTGTGTTTAAAGTTGCCAGGCCCAAGTAATTGTATAGAAAATGTTGCACATATTGAGAAAGAAAAGAGAGGTGCTGTCATCTGGGGCCTTTCAAGTAATGGACAAGATTGCCTAAGCATAGGGTTTGCTTTTTTTTTTTAGTAAAAAAAAGATCAGCTTGACACTTTCTCCACATTCACTCAAATAAAGGGGTGAAATAGCATTACCCCTGTTTCAATGACACTCAAATGAGTGATTGGAGAACTATAAACCTAAGTTAGGACAAGATCAGCTATCAACATCTAATGATGTTTTTCATAAAACAATAAATGCCGTAAAAATGATTAGAACATTCCCACAGGATGAAGTTTCTTCAGATGGAAGACTAATTCCTCATCTTCTTGTTTTTCCCTTTTAAAATATGAACACTACAGGGAATCAGATAACTCTTTTCCAAGGTCTTCATAAATTATCAGCATCTTTGTCCTTCATGTCCATTTCTTCTTGGTCTCCCTTTCCTTCTCTGTGGTAAAGCATTTTCTTATCCACCTAATTTTTAATCAAAACAAATTGCATAGGGTCCACAAGGAGTAACAGTCTTGTTAGTGGAAGTAGCTCGTGTGTATTTCTTGCCTCAATCTTTGGACAACATGCCTGTAAAACAAATCAACCTGAAGACATTTAGACATTTTAGAATTGCCTCCTGCCATTAAGTTCCTCCCTATTGATCTCTGTGGGACATCCGTGGTAATCAGACCTGTGAAAAGGATCAGCTGGCTGAGTTACCTTTGAGAACTGAACTGACAAGAGAAAAAAAAAAAAGCTGATAGCCTGAAGTGCTGCCATTGGTGGACCAGGTGAGATGAACTGATGAACTTTTCTCTGTGTATGCATATGCTGTGATCTACAATAAGCCACTTATATATTTGTATACAAAACAGGTTGTACTCTTAGACAATATGAGCACAAAGTAGACACGAATACTAAGGAATCCCTTTCTGCTGCCCCTGCAGCTCCAGCTAACCCCTTGCTTTCACACCAGTCTGTCTTGGTCTGGTAAAACAGAGTTGATCATGCATTCCCAGCAGTGTTCCCAGTTAACCTGTCAGGCAGAAAGGATTGGAATCACGTGGGAGGCCAATCTACTGTCAAAGGTAACAACCTTAACTCCTTTGCAGAGCATTTCTGTGGTTGAAGGTGCTGACGTCTCTTGGAAACATTTTAAAATAAACAAGTAGAAGGAGTGATAATGGAAGTGTGTTTGAATATTTTTGTTTTAGGAATAGGGATTTCAACAGCAAATATGAAGCCAACCCTCATAATCAGGTTTGTCCCTGCAGAAACTCCATCCTTCCACAGATGACCTGTGCCGGGGCTGTCTTAACAGACCCAGACTTCCCACTTTTTTGGAGATTGGCTTTTTGCATTCCGATATCAACTCTCAGGGAACATTCTAGAGGAGCAAGAATCTTTCTTCTTGTCCTCATAAACACACGTGTGTGTATGTGTCTGTGTGTGTGTGTGCGTGTGTGTTGAACTCTTTCACTGTCTTCCTGTGTATAATGTAACAGATAATCTGAACCATAAATGCTGGTAAATGCGTCTGTGAATCAGGACTTTTCAACTTGATTTCCTCTCACTAAAGGAATTCTGTTTAATGGAAACTCAGAGGGTGGTCAGAACACAAAAATCACACACAACCATCAAACACACTGACAGAAGGTCCCAATTCCCTTATGAGACAACTTGAAGGAAAAGAGATACGAGGGAGAGAAAAGCAGACATCAGTGGCAGATGTGGACACCCCACCCTTGCTGTGGGTTTGGAGCTGTCCAGAGTAGGAAGAAGATGGAAGTGGGCTAGTGTCCATGCGGATATCCTTCAAGTTGTCTCATAATGGGATCAGTCCCTTCTGTCAGTGGGTTTGATGGTCAGATTATCCATCACATTATACACAGGAAGACAGAAATTCACACACACACACACACACACACACACACACACACACACACACACACACACACACACACACACACACTATGTCTATAAAGGCTGTGTATATATCCTTTTTGTTCTTAACCAGAATGATTTTTTCTGAGTTTATCCTATGTTTGAAGCCTTTCCAACTAAAACTCATTTGCCAGTGGGTCAATTCTGACTCACAGTGATCTTATAGGATCAAACAGGGCTTACCTATAGGGTTTTTGAGGCTATAATCTTTATGGGAACAGACTGCCACATCTTTCTCCTGTGGACTGGCTGGTAAGTTCACACTGCCTATCTTTCAGTTAGCAGTTGACTTCTTAGCCACTGCACCACTAATGCTCTTTCTTTCCAGCTAAGAGGGGTGAAATCACAACGATTTATTTTTTGGTAACAATTTGTCACAAATCAAATTTATCTCTTTTCCTTCAAGTTGTCTCATAAGGGAATTGGGACCTTCTGTCAGTGGGTTTGATGGTTGTGTGTGATTTTTGTGTTCTGAATACCCTCTGAGTTCCAGTTAGACAGAATTCCTTTAGTAAGGGGAAATCAAGTTGAAATGTCCTGATTCACAGATACATTTCCAGCATTTATGGTTCAATTTTTTTAGATTTCAGAATGAGCTGATAGTCACATTACCCAAGGGAACCCAGGCCCCCTTAGGCTGAGGTGTCATATCACTGGTGCACAGAGTGGGGTGGGGAGGAAGGTTGCTGGAGGGACTGGCATGCCACCGCAGTTAGTTACAAAAATCCTAATAACAGACCTTTATTCCCCTACTGATAGTATTAAGTGCGCTCACATACTATTTCCCTTGAGAAGGGAAAGGAACATCAAAAGCTCTGCCTATCTTTGTAGGAGAAATGTATGACACTGAAAAATACAAAACCTCTACTATGATCAGGACAGCCTGGAGAACTCCCCAAACCCAGCAGAGATGCTGCCTGACATAGAAGGCAAAGGCTGAGCATCAAACATCATTTAATGAAATCCTTAGCCTTGGATACAGAAAAAGAAGTCAAGAAGCTTGTATTGGACTCCAGTGAGCACTGACTATGTCTAGATTGGTGGCTGAAACAGGTCATTGTATGTAAATATGTAAGATTTTGATTTCTTTGAAAATCGGTGACTGACAGAAAACCCAACATCATCAACCATGTGTAGGACACCATCTCAGCAAATGAATTAAATAAGATTACTTGACCTTTCATTAGGGATATGTTTTGACCAATTGCATATATTTCTAGGACTCTGAAGATTTGTCCTTACTGTCTTCAGGGAGATGTACTGTGTTTGCAATGAGAGAGTCTGATGATTTATTAGATGGGAATTAACTGAGCACACTCTGTGACAAGAAGTGTGTAGAGTGTCTTAGGTACTTTGTCTTGTTCATCTTTCCCCAGAGCAACCATCAGGCATGTACTGCTATTTGCCCTATTTCACATATGAGGAAACTGAGGCTCAGAGATATTAAGTAACTCACTCAAGGGCTCCTGGCACTCACAATGAAGCTGGAATATACAAGCTCCCTGTCTGCCCACTAACCAAAAAAAGTCCTCCTAGCCACCAAGTCAATTTCAACTCATAGTAACCCTATAGTATATAGGACAGAGTAGAGGTGCCCCATAGAGTTTCCAAGGAGCACCTGGTTGATTTGAACTGCCAACATTTTGGTTAGCAGCCACAGGTCTTAACCACTATGCCATCAAAGTTTCCATTTGCCCACTAATAGCTATGAAATCAAGGGCCCACTGAAGAAAAAGTAAGTGGAGGACCCAGAGAATTCACTGTTGGAAAAGAGGCCAAAGAAGGGGAAAGAACATAACAGAGGTTCTAGGAAAGGTTGAAGTGTAGTATATGCTGAATCTAAACCAATCAGCATCTCTTGTCCCTGAAGTTGGCCTTCTTATTAACTGGGCTCTCACTGGGTCCACTGCCTGCTTCTCAGTCTTGCAGTCTTGCTAAGAACCTGGACAAGATTCCAAGTCACGGTAGATTTGGAGTGGAGGAATCACAGACATAGATTCCTGCTGAGCTGACCAGTGAGCCCCCAGTTTTTTACAGAGGATTTCGTGATGCCCATCCAGAGGACTCCTTTGTCAGCCAGCTTAGCAACAGAAGGTAGGGGTATTGAGAAGACAAAGAAGAAATACTTCCAAACGTCTCCTGCCTCTAATCAAGTTTAGGAAGTCTGTTATTCTGGTCATCTCCCTGGAATGCCTGGCCAGAGTCCTTAAGTCTGCCCAGTCTCTGTGTATTCCTTAAGATGAAAACTAAACTTCTTGCCTCCCTACCCTACACTGAATGCCTGGGTATCAACTGTGATATACCAAATTTTTTCACTTTCCCTTGCTAATAATAGTTTGCATGTGTCCTACCTTTCTGGGAAGGTCAAAACTTGCCATAAATTAAAATTTTTCTGATCACAGTATCTACATTGAAGTCGATTTCTGGAAATTCTGAAGTCTGTCAGCTGCCCAGTCCCTTCTTAGGGCACAGTTTTTTTCCTGCTCCTTCAGAGCAGCTGATTTACCCCTGCATCTTCTAGTTTTAAAAACACACTTTTGGTTGGAACACGGAAGAATGCTACCAAATCCATGAAAAAATAGTGTGTGAAGTCTGAGTCCGTGGAGAACTGGGAGCCAGAGACCTGTGAGGAAGATTTTGCAATTTCATTAAAAGTTTAAATCAGTATTTGAAATGCTATTGGCTTCACTAAAACTTTTATTTGTGAACTGCAAATTAATGATATAATTATTTGTGCAAAGTAGTTTTATGCCTATGGACCACACAGCAGCAGTGGTGGGGTTATCAGGCAGGTTTCCCCTGAGCATTGAAGCAAGTCCTGTTGGAGGTTAGGAGGTCAGAGGAAAGTAGCTGCCAATTAGGGGGAAAAAAAGGTGGGGGAGGGGATGGCTGAGTGCTGGTCCTGGTCCCTGCTCCTGGGTAAGGGACATACAGTCAGAGCCAATCAGATATACTTGTTTCAAGTAACGTGTCACAGTCTAAGCAGTATGTCATAATTTTTGCCACATCCATCAGTACTATCATTTACTTATTTTTTTATTTAAATTGACTCACTTTTTCCCACTTTGGCGTCAATCTAAGCATAACAGACAAGAATCATAAATTTGTTCTCACGTATATATGCATGTCTATGTGCATTCGTAATACTAAATATGTATATGTAATATTAGTTGAAATTAATTTTTTCCTGGTTAACATTCAAATGATCTCAAGTCACAGGCCCCAATCTAAAGCACTCACTTTACCCTGGCCCCTAGGGTCACCCTGAGTCGGATCTGAGTCGATGGCACTTGGCTTGGCTTACCACCAAAGAAAATGAGGAAAGACCAGAAGAGTGGAGTGACTTGTTGAAGGTCACACATCCTGGCAAAAGAAAAGGCTAGCCAAGGCCCAACTCTTTCAGATATTGTTCCCACACTCTTTATCTTCCTCATTGTTCTCAAGGGCTAGAAGAAAGCATTAGGCAAACAGTGCATTCTCTTGGTGGAGGAGGGCGTGAAGCTCTACTAGGCACTTCCATAAAATCAAAGTGCCTTGTCTCCTTACGCAGAAAGTCTTCAGTACATTAATTATATTATAAAAAATGTATTTGTTTCCACAGGGAGTTGGGATTGGGAGGAGGGACCAGGATGGGTGAGGCAGCTAGAAGTTGCCCATCATCTAAGTCTGTCAGCTGGGTAAGAGATAGCAGAAAGGAGAAGGCAGCCAACTGCAAGCAGCGTCTTTGGTCATGGACAAGTCATCAGTGCTTCTGTGCTGTGTGAAGGCACAATACAATAAGGAACCCTGTCTCCTCAACCGAATGTAAGCAATGGGATCCAACAACCATGCTGTGCATAGCCCCAGCTGCCTGCCTTCCCTGAATATTGGCTTTTAACTTCAAGTACATTGTAGCCTTTGAGAGCTCAGTTCTTCATCTATGGCCTTTCCTGGTCTGGGGTTGCTTCCCAAGTCACACGACCTTGTATTTGTCACTCCAAGCACAGATTCCAAAGTAGACTTCAGTGAAAGTTTAGCCTGTGGGAGAAAAAAGCACTTGGCAAAACAATTTTGTTACAGATAGGCTCTGGTTTTGTTGATTTGAAATTCTGTCTGATCTTTCAGATTGGCAAACTATGATTTTTTTTTCCTTCCACTAGATTTCTGAAGGGCATTATGCTGGGCGAAATAGGTCAATCACAAAAGGACAATGTTGTATGAAACCACTATTATAAAAACTCAAGGGAATGTTTCCATCCAGGAAAAAAAACAATCTTTGGTTGTTACAGGGAAAGGGAGGAGTAGGGAGGAGTAGGGAGGTGAAATCACTAGTAAGATAGTAGCTAAGTGTTAACTTTGAGAAAAGGAAAGACAACTAGTTCACAATATAGGGAAAGTCTGTATAACTTGACCAAGGCAAAGCCATGAAAGCTTTCTAGATATATCCAAACACCTTGAGGTATCATGTTACCGGGACTGAATTCTGAGGTCTATGGTCTCCACACACATCTAGGCCAACCAGCATAACAGTTCAGAAAGAAAATGTTCTATACCTTGCTTTGGCGAGTAGTGTCTGACATCTTAAAAGACAGCAAATGGTCATCTAAGATACATCTATTGGTCCCATAATGCTTGGAGCAAAGAAAAATGAAGAAAATCAAAGACACAAGGAAAAGAATCAGTCCAAAGGACTAATGGACAGCATGAACCAGAGCCTCCAGCAGCAGCCTCAACCCAGAGGAAGTGGATGGTGTCTGGCTGCCACTAACAACAGCCGGGGCTCACAATAGAGTGTTCTAGACAGCGCAGATGCAAAACATAGAACAAAATTTAAATTTACAGAAATAGACCACTCTTACTGGCCTGACAGAGACTGGAGGAACTCTCAAGACCATGACTCCCTGGACGCTCTGCTGACTCACAACTGCAGTTGCTCCTAAAACCTGTTTTTCAGCCAAAGATTAGACAAGCCTAAAAAACACTAATATGGAGAACGCGCTTCTTAGTTCAATCAAGTATGTGAGACCAAACAGGTAACACTTGCGTAAAAACAAAGATAAGAAAGCAAAAGGGCAGGAAATCGGAAGGAGTGGACTCAAGGAATCTGGAGTGTAAAGGGAAAGAAGAATACTGACACATTGTAGGGATTAAACAAATGTCACAAAACAACCTGTGCATACATTTTGAATGAGAAACTAATTTGTGCTGTAAACTTTAACGTAAAACACAATTTTTTTTTTAATTCTCATTCAGAGCTGTTGAACGTGTTGCTCTAAACCTCCCCTGGTGCTGTAAGGAAGGTGTATGTATACATCCCCCAGCTCACACTGCTCTTACATGCAATTAACTCATCCTCGAAGCCGTCCTCACTACACCCCTGTCTGTACCATTATCTTTTTTTTAAAGAAGAAGCCAGAGCTTTGAGATGTTAAATGACTTGCCTAAAGTCCCACAGCCAATTATGAAAAGGAATGGGAACTCGAATCCTTTCCCTCTCAGTTTAGGCATCTTGCCATTGTCCCACCACACCTCTCAGCCTGCTCCCGTTCTCTGTCTTTCTTTCCTCAAGGCAACACATGCTATCTACCAAGTTGTTAAGTCCTTTGCCACTCTTACCTTTGTCAATAACTGGTTCACTGGGAACCTTTTTTCCTTCTTTCCTTTTGTCCTTCTTGTCTTTTGAAGCAGCAGATTAGCGTTTCGGCTAATTATGTGGATATTAAAAATCAGACCCTCTGGACTTAAATCCTAGCTCTGCTGCCTGACAGCTGTGTGACCTTGGACAAGTTGCTTGACCTCTCTGTCCCACTTTCTTCATCCGCAAAATGGAAATAGAAATAGTACCAAGCTCAGAGAGTTGTTCTGAGGATTAAAAAACATAATGCTTCTAAAGTATTTAGTGCTACAGCACACTTAAAAATATTAGCTATAATTTTGGCTCTATCATTTAAGGTCTTTCACCCTTCCCCCCTTTGAATTCAGGAACTGCTTCCCCATATACATTTTTTGTGGTGAATGAGAACATCTGTATAGAGTTTGCCCTGTACATTTCTTGAAAGTGACATCACACTTTTTTCTCTCTAAAATGATTCAGAAAATTCCATCTTTTTTGTTTCCCATGTGGCTACAGAATGCCCATCATTACACAGGACTGTTTGTCTTCTTCACAGCACAGTTAAGGAATTTTTGATTGACAAATCTTGTTTATTTCCTCTTAGACATATCCACATCTAGGAGCTTTGGGAGAAACCCTGGTGAGGTAGTGGTTAAGTGCTACATCTGCTAACCAACAAGTCAGCAGTTCAACTCCATCAGGTGCTCTTTGGAAACGATGGAGCAGTTCTACTCTGTCTTACAGGGTTGCTGTGAGTTGGAACCAACTGTCGGCAGCGGGTTTGGTTTTTGGTTTTTAGGAGCCCTGGTGGCACAGTGGTTAAGTGTTCGTCCTTTAACTGAAAGGTCAACAGTTCGAGTCACCAACAACCTCCGAGGGAGAAAAGCTCTGCTAAAGATTACAGCCTATGAAGCCCCATGAGGCAACTGCAGTGTGTCGCTGGGGGACACTACCAGTCAGAACTGACCGATGGCACACAATTAAAAGAAAAAAAAAGGCAATGTATCTATTTCTTGTTTATTTTTCAGGAACACTGTCCTTTTTGATAGACAGGAGTTAAAAACAGCAGGGAAATTTCAATGAATTTCTCACCCCTGAGGTCAGAGAAAACATTATCCAGCTTTTCCTGTTTCCAAATTCAGCATCTCCCTGAAATTCCAGTTGGATTACAGTTCTTTTAGGTAATTACTTCCCTGTGAACCCTCCCTCTTCTCTGTGCTCTCTGAGACTTCTTTTCCAGAGCCACAACCAGCTAGACTTCCTCAGCGTTTGCACCTACTCCCAGCTTTCTCTCTTCCTTCTTTCCCTGCCGTAGTCTCCCCTCCCTCACTCATTTCATCACATTCCTGCCCCAGCTTTCTCCTCTTATTTTCCCTCTACACCTCTCTGCATTCAGCCCATAGTCATGGGATGCTAGTCACATTCAGGATTCAAAAGGGGAATGAGGCCAACCATGTTCAACCCTTTGGTGAGTACTATCTTCCTTTAGTGATGTGAACGAGTGTCATTCCTGTTCTGAAATTAACCTGGACTTTATTTTGCTCGGTCCAGATTTTTTTTTCTTGCCACTTACTGCTTACTAGCTGTATAACTATGTGCTGTTTATGAAGTCTCTCTCTCGCTTGGTTCAGTCATCTGTTAAAAAGGGGGTTACAATAGAAACCTACACCTTGCCATAGATTTATTACAAGGGTTAAGTGAGGTAGCATGCCGATGCCCAATCTGGTGCCTGGCACATAATAAATCCTGGGAAATGTAATAGTTAATTTCATTATCAAACTGTGTCTACATGGCAGAAACCAATAGAGTGGACTGTTAACCCAGACTTCTCTCTTTTGTCTTTCCGTGATATCAAAGCAGGAATCCCTTGCATATTTTTTCTCAGTTATCTAGTCATTGTTCACATAGTCACAGAAGG
This sequence comes from Heterohyrax brucei, assembly GCA_028571685.1. Lineage (NCBI taxonomy): Eukaryota > Metazoa > Chordata > Mammalia > Hyracoidea > Procaviidae > Heterohyrax > Heterohyrax brucei. The sequence goes on from CM053149.1 coordinate 36,704,486, forward strand.
ATACATCAAAAAACTCAACTGTACTGTATGCTAATTTTTAAAATAAAATGAAATACTACAACAAGGCACAGAAACTCACTGAAGAACACTTACGTTGTATTTATAATGATACAAATGTATCTAAGTAAATTCACCCAATCTTTGACGGGTCAGAGTTCCACTAACCAAAAGGTAGGAGGTTTGAGTTCACCCAGATTTGACCTGAAAGAAATACCTGGTGATCTAATTCTGAAGAATCGGTCACTGAAACCTCCGCGTGGAGCACAATTCTACTCTGATGCACATAGGGTCACCATGAGTTTGAATAGACTGGATGGCAGCTGGTGCTTTCGTGGGTCAGTTGGTGACTGATGTCCATCCAGCTAATGGCTGAGTTTCCCACAATGATGGCTGAGGTCCAAGGGTTCCCTTCATTTAAGCCCTGCTCCCCTTCTTTCAGTTCTCTGTCATTACCCATCTACACCAGTAGGAATGTGACGGGGAGAACAAGGTGAAACGTTCAGATAGGAATGCATATCTCAGTAACAATATGTATTTTATACATGAGACCTGTATCACTACAGACTATGGGTGGCATTTCCCATAAACTTACTTCTTACAAAATTAAATACAGGTAGAGAGATTCCCTAAACCAGAATGTGACTCTAAAGTAGGATTCTGAACCCTTTTGCAAATAAAATGGTAATTGCTACTATCTACTGAATGCCTACTTATAAGAGACCAGGAATTTACCTATATCCCTTGATCTATTTCTCCCTTAAGATCATTCAGTGAAGAAGCTGTCATTTTTCCTATTGCTTATATGAGCAAATTAAAGCTCAGAGTGTTGAGACCACTCACCCATATTAACAGGGCTGAACATGGGCAGAACCGGGATTTAACTCCGGGTCTTGGACTCCAGGAGCTGGTGTCCTTCCTGTCAGCTTCCATAGCCATTTCAGCTGTGGCCACCTAGTCCTCCTGAGGAGCCAGCACCTCCCAACCTCTCCTCTTCCTCCTCACTACCCACAACTGACAACCCCACTCCCCACTCTGCCCACTTACTTCCCCTACCTGTACCCAAAATACGACCTTCAAAATCTGTTCCCATTCTACCCTTGGAGCTTCTGTACCTGCTCTGAATTGATCCATTCCCAGCATCCCCTCCCCCCTTTTCTGTGCTCCAAAAACTATCACTATTAGCTTAAAAATGGCAGAAATACACAAAGTCACATGTTAGGGAAGATAAATAACTGGTACTCCACATGTTTCATGGTTAAGATTGTGTGTCAGCTTGGCTGCAGCATGCTTCTCAGTCCAAATTTTGACATCTGAATAATGTCATGATCACTTCCGGTGTCATGATCTGATATGTGATTACCCCATCGACAAAATCTGCTGAGCAGTGGCGGTGGTGGTGTTTGCTGGACAGGGCCTGTGGCAGTTTACTGCCTTGGCCTAATCCCTTCCTGCTTCCAGATTCTGCAGCTGGCTCCCATCTAGCCTTGGGTTCATGGGACTCAGGCTAGCAGCTTGGGCTCTTGCCTGACTATTGTTGAGCTTCATAGCCTGTGGCAGCACTGCTCTCCAGGCTGCTGATCTTGGGTTCACCAGGCCCTGTGGCTACATGAATCAGGAGAATTTTTTTCCTTGCCTGAGGAACGTGAGACTTACAGCCTCTAAAAACTGTATAAGCTACTTTCTTGATATAAATCTATTTATATATACAGAAATAGATACGTGTTTTTATATATGTGTACATATATATGAATATACATGTACTTTACTAAGTGCTATGACTTGACGACATTTGGCTTGGCGATGCTTCTCTAGAGAATCCAACGTAAGATACCACTCACACTTGTTTCCACAGACTCTATTAAAAACAGTGGCCAGATTGTATGGACGGTTGACTTGGATTCAGAGACCATTTATTCTTTCTTCATTCATTGATGTAAATGTTACAGGGAAGCCCAGCCCCCATCTTGTCCAAACTCTAGGAAAGGCAGTAATTTCTATGCACTGAACTGGGAATCTAGTCATCATACATCATGGTTCTCAAAGTTGGTACCCTGAGCAGCAACATCAGTGTCACCAAAGACTTGTTAGAAATCCAAATTCTCAAGCCCCATCCCAGAACTACCAAATCAGAAACTCTAGGGGTGGGGGCAAAAATCTGTAGTTTCACAGATGCGTCAGGTGATTCAGAAGCTTTAGAAGTTTGGGATCTCCCGAGTCAGGCAGACATTGATTTACAATATTGTAACCAAAGGAACGTGTTCTAGGTCACAAATACTCCATGTACAAACTCGCATTGTATAAGTTGGGGATGTGCACATACAAGCAACTGTATACTCACAATAGTGGGGGTAAGCCAAGAAGAATGAGCCTTTGCTGAGAGGCAGGAAGGGAAAATGTGGATAAGAGCATTTGCTGAGGTGGATAAACACCCACCTTGGGAGTGGAGGACCCAAGAAATAGGAGGCTTGGACAGCTGCCAGAGGAGCAAGTTTCAGGGATGCCCATTGCTCAGGCCCCCTAAAGATGATCAATGTCTCAATGTGAAAAATGTAGGTGGGCACATTGTTGATTCCCTGCTGAACTGAGAACCCCATGTATGGTTTCTTATTTCAGTTCATTTTCTCAACAGTGCTTTAAGGTTGACATTCTTATCCCCATTTAGCAGATGCAGAATCCAGGGCTCAGAAAGGACCAAGTCACTTAACTAAGGTCATTCAGCTAACAAGTGATGACTTCAGGATTTGAATCAGTCTTATTTTCAAAGTCTCTTCCCACAGCACATATCTTTCCATGGGGCTCTTCCTTATTGAAGGTGCTAAAAGACAGAGGTGGTTCAGAGTGAGAGGCAAACACTGTTCTGGAAACACCGCCTTTACCACTGCAGCAGCGGATTGTTTTTTCCACAGGATCTGCTACAACACCCACCTAGCTGGGCCTCTCTAGTCTACAGAATGAGGTCCCAGAGCATTACCTGTCTAGACTCAGCCTCTTCCGTAACTCACCGGACGGTTTGTTTCTCTCCAGGAGCTTGCAGGCACAGCGCTAGCTGCCAAAGAGGACCTGACCACCAGCTTCATTAGGCTCATTAGCTTTCGCCTTTGGCTGCAGCAGGATTATTTAGTCTTGATGCACATGTTTTCCCTTTGATGTTCCAGAACAGCCATTTCAATTTAAGTTCCTACCTGGACATAGTGAAATTCCAAGCATGTTGTCACCTCCATCCCTAATTTCAAGGTATTAGCTTGAAGAATTCTCCATCAGCAGAAACGACATCGGTCTGAGCAATGAGGGAGAGTTGGAGTTTTCAGACTCACTGTGAGTAAGATGTTGGAATTTCAAACTCTTGATTTCAAACTCCTATTGATTCCTTACTCTTCTGGGTTTTTTGCACTTATCAGGAGAGTTCAGTTTGCATAATTTGGTGGGGAAGGCTGATTTGCTCTGATTTTATTATGACCTGCCTGTGTCATACATTTAATAAGAAAAGTAGTAGTTGGGTGCTGAACCACTTAAAGATACCTTTATACATTTGGTTTTTCCAAAAGCCCAGACAATTATCTGGGCTCTAGAAAAGCAAATGTATCATATTGTCAGCCTGGGATAAGTTTTGTTTTGCCTTCGAGCAAGCTCCGGTCATCCTCTGTGGCCATCAACAAGTGAATAAATAACCAAGAAACACCCAGCTCCTTTCAAGGATGGGAAAAGGGAGAACACTAGTATTTCCTGAGTATGTAGGTTGTATAGACACTCAACTCATTTAATCCTCTCAATAGTTTTAAGTTATAGATTTTATGGCCGTTTTACAGATTAGAAGGCCTAGCCTCAGAGGTTAAGAAACATGCCCCAAGGTCAAAAGACAGAAGATGACAATTCTGGAACAAGAATTGAAGTCGCCCTGATTTCAAAGTCGTTGTGTACTTTCACTATGTCAATTGAAGCATTTAAGGCATTCTGAAAGGTAAGAGAACTTATTTATGTATTGTTGTTTCTGTGGTTTGTATTGAATAGAAAATTATTTAGAAGTACCGGGTTTCGCCCAACCAGATATTAATACTTGTTAAAAACTGCTAATTAACTGGTAAATATAAATAGATCAGTGAAGAAATCAATCAGTGGAACAAATAAGGATTTGAAAAACAACCCAACAGGAATCAGTAGAGGAGGTGATGGATTATTTAATAAATGCTTTGGGGTGACTGGCTTTCCATATTAAAATAATACAGAGTTACATTCGTATCTCAAATCAAACATAAGAACAACTTCCTGTGGCTTACGTACTAAAGGGAATGATAAAACAAAATTTTAAGAGAGCCTTAAAATGATTTAAAAACAATAGGAAAACGTCTTTGTGATCTCACAGGAGTGAAGACACAAAAATACAAGTAATACAGGAATAATTGGTAAGCTTGAATAAAACTGAAAGTTTTTTTTTTTTTTTTTTTCAGAACAAAAGGCCTCATTTGCAAAGTTAAAAGATGAGAATCAACCTCAGAGGTGACCTTGGTGAGATATACAAGAGTTAAGATTATACTGAGGATACACTAAAAACAAAACAAATAAAACCTCCTACAAATCAAAATAATCTAACACATACAACATATTAGATAAATATGTAAAGTGTACAGAACAAGAAGGTTACCAAAAAGAAACCCACATCCTCAGGATAAAACAAATGAAAAGATGTTGAACTATGTCAGTAGCCCACAGCTGGCAAAACTGATATAATATGGAGTCCCTGGGTGGTACAAATGGCTAGCCTGCTGGACTGCTAACTTAAAGGTCTACGGTTCAAGTTCATCCAGGGATGCCTGGTAAGAAAGGCCTAGTGATTTACTTCCAAAAGTTCAGCCATTAAAAACTTTACAGAGCATGGTTCTGCTCGGACATATAAGGTTGCTAAGAGTTGAAACAGACTCAACAGCAGCTGGTTTTAAATGTATCAGTATTAACCCTATATGAGAATATGGGTCAATGGAAACAGTCACATTTTCCTGGTATCAGTGTAAATTTCCACAGCCATCATGGTGACAATTCTGGTAATATCAGGTTAAAATTTATGATGTGCGTAGCCACTCAGGAATCAGCCATATATCCCAGGTACAAGGGCAGTTTTGTGATACTGTGCAGTTTCACAGGGCTCAACTCTCAGAGATCTTGGCAGGTTTCCTGTCTTGAAATTCTGACCACAGATAGTCCCCAGGTAACAAACAAGATCTGTTTGTAACTGTGTCTTTAAATCAGATTGGTAGGTAAGTTGCATGCAGTACTTCTTCAGCCTTACTTTAGCACAAGACCTTGGGAACTCTGTGGGGCTGTTCTGCTCTGCACTATAGGTTATACTGTGAGTCAGGATTGACTCGATGGCAATGGCTTTGTTTTTTCAGTTCAAGAAGGAGCCCTGGTTGCACAGTGGTTGAGAGCGCAACTGTTAACCAAAAGCTCAGTGGTTCAAATTCACGTAGCTGTTCCTTATGAACCCTATGGGGCAGTCCTACAAATTTCTTAATTCAAAAATCCTCCTAATTTAAATACAAGTAGTTCCCAACTTAGGACATCCTCAAGTTACAAGAACTGCACTCATGACCTCCACTTTTTGTAATGATTTACGTTTTTTTCTATGTATGATATGTACGTATTAAAATACACCTGTAAGTTTGTATGTAATCTTTCTACCCCCAAAGACAAAGATTGGGTTTATAAAGATACTGATAATAAAAATAAGGAAAACGAGCAAAACAAAACAATAAAACAAAAATGAGGTACTCGGCTACATCAAAACTTACTACAGAGTGGTTGAACTGGAACCCTGTTGTGAGTTGAGGACTGCCTGTATGATAGACTAGCCGTGTTTCCCATTATCCTTCCAATCCAAAAGCTATTTCTAAAATGAATAAAGAAAATGTGGTGAGAATGCAGAGCAGAAACCAATGCATGTATATTTTTTAACAAGATGGTAAAGCCTGATGTTAACTATTTATCAACATGAGAGGGTTGGCAGAGAGACTTAGAGTGAAACTCCCCAGTATCTGGCAACAGAGTTGTTCATCTGATTGGCACAGAAAGGCACACCGTGCTTCTAACATCCAACGTGATGTTATTTTTTACTCTCTGGAAAAAAAAAAAGTGCATTTCATTTAGATCCTGAATTCGCTAATGAAAAGTTAGACTTACAGAATCTCCCATTGACTTCTAGAGGTGGTTACATTCTTGGCCTGCAATCAGACAAGAGCACAGAGGTGATTTTACTGATGCATGTAGCCCCTGCTCACTCACAGAACTGTAGAGCTCTTTCAGCTCTCCAAGGCTTGAGTTCAATTCATTCACCACCATCCATCTTCTGATCCACTGTCTTCTGGTCCATTCTCCGAACCTCTATCTCACTCCTTGGTCTACTCTCCCACAAGCAAACCACACACAGGGAAGTAGCACAGGGGCCTCCATGCTACTTTAATTGACATGGAACTTAATCCACAGACTGCACCTCTAACACTGCTCTCTGCAAGCCTCAAAACTGATCAACAATTAAACATAGCCAGCTTCTAAAATGCAAATAAAAATTTAAGTATATTAATGATGACTGGGAAACCCTGGTGGCATAGTAGTTTAGTGCTACAGCTGCTAATCAGAAGGTACTCCTTAGAAACTCTGTAAAGCAATTTGACACTGTCTGATAGGGTTGCTATGAGCCAAAATCAAGTCAATGGCAATGGATTGGGTGTTGGAATGTATATTGTATTTCTCTTTGGGGAGATAAGAAAGTTTTAGAAACAGTGGTAATGCTAGTATGACATTGTGACTGTAACTAGTGTCATTGAAATGTATACTGAAAAATAGGTGAACTATCAAATTCTGTGTCACATATTTTAGCACAATAAAATGAAGAAAAAAAAAACTGGAGGACAGCTACCTGGCTAACTGACTGGAAGAGATCCATATTTGTGCCCATTCCAAAAAAAGGTGACCCAACCAATTGTGAAAATTACCAAACAGTATCATCGACATCACACACAAGTAAAATTTTGCTCAAGATCATTCAAAAGCGACTGCAATAGTATATTGAGACGGAACTGCCAGAAATTCAAGCTGGATTCGGAGGAGGATGTGGAACCAGGGATATCATTGCTGATGTCTGATGAATCTTGGCTGAAGGTGAAGAATACCAGCAAGATGTTTACTCGTGTTTCATTGACTATGAAAAAGCATTTGACTGTGTGGATCTTACTAAATTATTACTAATGTTGCAGGGAATGGGAATTCAGAACACCTAATTGTGCCCGTAAGGAATCTGTATACGGATCAAGAGGCAGTCTTGTGAATATAATAAGGGGACACTACATGGTTTAAAGTCAGGAAAGGTGTGCATCAGTGTTGTATCCTTTTGCTATATCTTTTTAATCTGTATGCTGAGCAAATAATCTGAGAAGCCAGATTATACAAAGGAAAACAGGCATCAGGATTGGAGGACGACTCATTAACAACCTGCGTTACACAGATGACATCACCTTACTTGCTGGAATTGAAGAAGATTTGAGACACTGATGAAGATCAAAGACTCCAGCCTTCAGTATGGATTGCACCTCAGCATCAGCGTAACAAAATCCTCACAGCTGAACCAGTAAGCAACATTGTCATAAATGGAGAAAAGACTGAGTTTGTCAAGGGTTTCATTTCACTTGGGTCCACAGTCAACACCCATGGAAGCAGCAGTCAAGAAAACAAACAATGTATTGCATTGGGAAAATCTGCTGCAAAGAACATCTTCAAAGTATTCATAAGATGTCACCTTGAGGACTAAAATGCTGCTTACCCAAGCCATGGCATTTTCAATTGTATCGTATGCATGTGAAAGCTGGACAGTGAACAAAGAAGACAGAAGAAGAATGATGTCTTTGAATTGTGATGTTGGAGAAGAATGTTGAATGTACCATGGACCATCAAAAGAACAAAGAGATCTGTTTTGGAAGAAGTATGACTAAAGTGCCCCTTGGAAGCAGAGATGGCAAGACTGAGTCTTTCATTCTTTGGACATGTTGTCAGGAAAGATCAGTCCCTGGAGAAAAACATCATGCTTGGTAGAGTGGAGGGTCAGCTAAAAAGAGGAAAACCATCGATGAGATGGATTGACACAGTGGCCACAATGAGCTTAAGCATAAAAAGATTGTGGACATATCCCAAGACTGGGCAATGTTTCATTCTGTTGTTCATAGGGTTGCTATGAGTTGGAACCAACTCAACATCACCTAACAACAAAGCTTCTCTTGTGTTAAAAGTGGAAAGAAAAAAAAATCCTCTAAATAAAAGTTAGATGGCATTTAGTATTATTTAATAACTCACTAGCAACTCCTTTTTCATCCAAATCAATTACAAAGACAGAATTAATCTTTTCCAGATATTTTATTGTAGCTTATGAGTATGCATGAAATAATTCACAAAATAATTGTCATTTCACTGACTTTATAGAAAACCACAGTTGACCTGAATTTTATTCATATTTACTGTCTACCAAATGGAGTGGTACTGGCAATAATTGAATCATCAGCCATTTTGTGTCTCAAGGTGAAAACTGATGTTGATAGGAGATTGCTGAGTCAGGGGAGCCTCTCCCTGTCCCATCGCTTTGACTCTGATAGCTGTGTGGTGAGAAATCTGGAACTTTATCAGCTTATATTATACTGTATCTGCACAAAAATCAATAGACAATTAACTACCAATTATTTGGACTCCGGGAGAAAAGCTGACCAAAAAAAAAAAAAAAAAAACACTCCCAAGGAGCCTATAACTCTAACTATAAATCATTAACATTTGTTTCTGGGATGTGTGATGTAATTTATATTTCAACTGATGTGCCTCAGTAATTGTGTATAACTTAGACTAATATAAAAGCTAGTTTGCAATCTGTGTGGATAGCAAGGGGAGGAAAGTAGGTTATCTGAGAGAAGGTGGGAGTCAGTCACAGAAGAATTAAACTTTTATCATACGTAATCCCCAATGTTTACAACCTGCAAAGTGGATGATACTTCATAGAAAGTTAGAAACTGACATTACTTTGCTTGTTTACAGAGGCTTTTTAGAAAAATTGTGGTTGAGTGAAAGTATACAATCCAAATCAATTTTACATGCCTGCCTATCTGCAGCTCCTTCTGCTATCTTTTCCTGGTGATAGCAACACTTCTCCTTTTCATTCTATACTTCTAATATCCTCTTAACAAGCTCCTGTCCCCTCCTTTCCACACTTTTCTCTCCCAACTAGAAAGAGACTGGTAAGATAACTGCCTATAAATTCACAGAACCATAAAGTACACACACCATATGGTCACGCTGTGTCCCTGAGTCCTGTCTATTCTTGTCTGAAGAGTTGACCTTCGGTAGTGTTTTCTGGTCAGGAGCAGCAGCAAGTCTAAGGGTCATACTCCAGGGGATCCTCCAGGTTGTTGGACCATAAATTCTGGTCTTGTGGTAGAGTTCTTGAGCTGGACCCCTCTTTCACTCATGTTGCCACAAGGACACTGCATTGTGTGCCCCATCACAACTGTCTTTGTGGTGGCTGCACACCATCTTGTTCTTCCACTCACATGTTGATATAGTATCCCATTCACAAGGGTGCTTCTGTCTCCTGGGCTCTTTTTTCCTCTTGTTTTTGTTCTTAGTCCTCAGCTGCTCCAGATGAGTTGGGACAATTTGAAGTACCTCAGATGACAGCTTACTAACTTTTAAGACTCCAGACTCCAGTCACCAAGATGGGGTGCAGAAGACTCTCTTAGCAATAGACTAGCTGTGCCAATTGGCCTCGATGTCCCATGAAAACATGGTCCCAAGACCTCTGCTCCTGCTGCTCTATCCTTGAAATACTGGGCTGAGATTAGAGGAGCTTTCAATTTACTATGAAGTCCAGCTAAATTGTTCTATTTTCTACTGTGTGCTGTTGCTGCTTTCACCTAACCAAATTTCTATCAACTATCTAATCTATCACCCACCCTCTCCCTCTCTTCCCACTCTTGTAGCAATCAAAGAATTTTCTGTACATGAGTTTATTTTTGAGTCCTTATAGCAGGGTTCTCATACAATATTTGTCCTTTTGCCACTGACCAGTTTCACTCACATAATGTCTTCCAGTTGAAACCAGTTTATGATATGTTTCCCAAAATCATCATTGTTCTGCATCATTGCATAGTGTTCCAATGAGTAGATGTACCATACTTTGTTTATCCATTCTTCTGTTAATGGGCACTTAAGTTGATTCCATCTTTTTGCTATTGCATGCTGTGCTACAGTAAACATTTTTGTGCACTACCTAGTCATGTGAAAGCTTTTGTTTCTGTAGGATGTATTCCAAGCAGTGGGATTACTGGATCAAACAGTATATCTATTTCCAGCTTTTTAAGGAAACACCAAATTGCTTTGTGAAGAGATTGTAACATTTCTCAAACCCACCAGCAGTGCAGGAGAGTTCCATTCTCTCCACAGCCTCTCCAACATTTGTTGTTTTGTGTTTTTTGGATTATGTCCAACCTTGTTAGGGTGAGGTAGTATCTCATTGTAGTTTTGATTTGAATTCTCTCATACCTAATGATCGTGAGCATTTCCTTATGTTGGCTGCCTGGATGTCTGCTTGGTGAAGTGTCTGTTCATCTCCATTGTCCATCACTTAATGAGGTCATTTGTCTTTTTCTTGTTGATATTTTGCAGTACCTTGTAGATCAGGGAGATCAGACATTGGTCCAAGATGTAGTTGCCAAATATTTTTTCTCATGCCGTAGGTGGTCTTTTAACTCTTTTGATAACATTTTTGGGTGAGCAAAAGTGTTTGATTCTCAGTAGTTTCCATTTATCTACTTTCTTTTCTGTTGATCGAGCTTTGTTTGTCAGGTTTTGAAGTCTGCCTAAGCCGTGTATTAGAACTTCCACTGTTGACCCTATTTTTTCTTGGATGATCTTTGTTGTTTTAGGTTTGATATTTAGGTCTTTGATCCAAATTGAGTTAGTTTTTGTGTAAAGTGTGAGACATGGGTCTTGTTTCAGTTTTTTGCAGATGGATATCCAATTTTGCCAGAACTATTTGTTAAAGAGACCGTTTTTACTCGAATTTACAACCTTAGGGCCTTTGTTGAATATCAACTATTCATAGGAGGATGGTGATATTTCTGGAGTCTCAGTTCTGTTCCATTGGTCTATATGTCTCTTTTTGTACTAGTACCAGGCTGTTCTGACTACTATGGCAGTAAAATAGGTTCTAAGGTCAGGTAGTGTGAGACCTCCCACTGTGTTGCTCTTCTTCAGTAGTGCTTTACTTATCTTGGGTTTCTTCCCTTTCTAAACAAAGTTGGTGATTCGTTTCTCCATCTAATTAAAAAGTGACACTGGAATTTGTATTGGGATTGCATTGTATATGTAGATCATTTTGGGTAAAATAGACATTTTCACCATGTTAATTCTTCCTGTCCTTTAGGAGGGTAGGTTTCTTCACTTATGTAAGTTTCTTTTGGTTTCTTACATTAAGGTCTTATAATTCTCCCTGTAGAGGTCTCTTATTTCTCTGGTTAGATTTGTTCCTAGAAATTTATCTTCTTGGGGGCTATAGAAACTGGTAATGATTTGGTGATTTCATCTTTGATGATCTCTTTGTTAGTGTAAGGAATTCTACTGATTTACTCATGTTTATCTTATATCCTGATACTTTGCTGAACTCTTCTATTAATTCCAGTAGTTTACTTATGGATTCTTTAGGATTCTCTATGTATACAATCATATCATCTGCAAATAGGGAGATTTCATTACTTCTTCTTTGCCAGTGTGGATGGCTTTTATTTCTTTGTCTTGTCTAATTGCTCTGGCTAGAATCTCTAGCACAGCGTTGAACAGAAGTGGTGAGAGTGGGCATCCTTGTCTAGTTCCTGTTCTTAAGGGGAATTCTTTCAGTCTCTCTCCATTCATGATGATACAAGCAGTTGGCTTTGCATAGATGCCCCTTATTGCATTGACAGATTTCCCCTCCATTTGTATTTTGCTGAGAGCTTTTAGCATGAATGGGTGTTGGACTTTGTCAAATGCTTTTTCGGCATCAACTGACAGAATCAGGTGATTCTTATCCTTTATATTATTTATGTGGTTGATCACATTAACTGTTTTTCTGACGCTGAACCAGCCTTGCATCCCTGGTATGAAACCAACTGGTCATGATGAATTATTATTATTTTTTGGATATGTTGTTGAATTCTATTGGCTAGCATTTTGTTGAAGATTATGCGTCTAGGTTCATGAGTGATATTGGTCTGTGATTTTCTTTTTTTGTGGGTATAGTGGCTTTTGCTTTGGCTCTTATGGAAACCCTGGTAGGTAGTGATTAAGTTCTTCTAAGTGAAAAGTCCATGGTTCGAATCTGCCAGTTCCTCCTTGGAAACTGTGGAGTAGTTCTACTCTGATGTATACAGTCACTATGAGTCAGAATCGACTCCAAGGCAGTGAGTTTTTGGGGGGTTTTTCTCTTGTAACTGAAATCAGTTCCCCTTGAGGGGCAGGAAGGAATGGGACACTTTTGATTTCTTTGTTTCCACATTGCAGATTGCACCTAGCAATACAAGAGAGGTCTCAGCATCACTGAGACCATGTTGCCAAACCCTTGGAAGCCATCCCACTGTCATGGATATTCCAAGCTTACTTCTACAGCAAAGTAAACACATGCTGACCAGGCAAACAGATTCTGGTTACAGGACTTGTTCCAAAGAAACAGATACATCCTGAATCTATTACATGACCCTGAACACACTGGACACTTAGTCTTGCTTAGAGAAAAGTCCCACTGCTATAATTGGAATAGGCCAGCCAGACAGCACAGAGACTGCCTCCCTTGTTTGCTTGAAGGTCATTATTTTTTGCTATTCCTCATTAAATTACAATTTGAGAAAATTTATGAGGTATGACAATTGAGTCCACGAACTTAATTGTTCTAAGTGCCGCATTTGCTAAATTTCACTATGTTTGCCTTCCAAGTACTCCCCTTGGGAAGCTATGCACAAATGCCAGTGACCGGTCTACCCTTCAGTGAAATTTTGGAACTCCTTCTGGAATGGCCACTGTGGTGGCAAGTTTGCCAACTTAATTGTATAGTTGTCTGTGAGGGACGTTTTAGCCAGTAAACGAATAACTCTATTGGAACACCTTCCCTACTGACCTGCTGTGGCTCCCAATGACGTTTTTCTTTACCCAAAGATAAAGGAAATATTGAAAGGAAGACATTTTGATGACATTCAGAACATCAAGCATAATAACAATGACAGCTCTGGTGGCCATTCCAGAAAAATAGTTCCAAAATTGCTTTGGAGTGTGGAATAGGTGCTAGTATCAGTCCATAGCTTCCCAAAGGGGGTACTTCAAAGTTGACCATAGTGATATTCAGCAATAAGGTATGTAACACTGTTTCTAGGATGAGTTCATGAACGTAATTATCAGTTCTTGTATTACACGTTGTTTTTGCTCATTTTTAATGACTAGATGACTACTTCCTCATACATGAAGAAAGCCAGAGGTCATTAAAAAGACAGAAGAGAAGACTACAGTAGATATCAGAAGAGACTCTGAAAGTTGCTCTCGAACATTGAGTGATTAAAGTAAAAGGAAAAAAATCATGAAGTAAAAGAGCTGAACAGAAGATTTCATCAAATAGCAACTCAAGAAGACAAAGTAAAGTATAATGATGAAGTGTGCAAAGACTTGGAGATAGAAAATCAAAAGGGAAGAACACATTCTGTATTTCTCAAGCTGAAAGAACTGAAGGAAAAATTTAAGCCTCAGTTGCAATACTGAAGGACACTATAGGGAAAATATTAAATGACACAAGAATCATCAAACGAAGATGAAAGGAATATACAGAGTCACTATACCAAAAAAAAAAAAAAAAAAGTTGATGTTCAACCACTTCAGGAGGTAACATATGATCAGGAACTGATGGTACTGATGGAAGAAGTCTGAGCTGCACTGAAGACATTGACAAGAAACAAGTCTCCGGGAGCTGATGGAATACCAATTGAGATGTTTCAGCAAATGAATGTAGCATTGCAAATGTTCACTTGTCTATGCCAAGAAATTTGGAAGACAGCTACCTGGCCAAACAAATGGAAGTGATCCATATTTGTGTCTATTCCCAAGGTAGGTGATTAACCAGAATGTGGAAATTATTAAACAATATTATTCATATCACATGTAAGCACATGTAAGCAAAAGAAGCTGCAGCAGTGTATCCACAGGGAACCACCAGAAATTCAAGCCAGATTTAGAAGAGGACATAGAACCAGGGATATCACTGCTGATGTCAGATGGATCCTGGCTGAAAGCAGAGAAAAACAGAAAGATGTTACCTGTGTTTTGTTGGCTATGCTAAGGCATTCAACTGTGTGGATCATAACAAATTATAGACAACATTATGGAGAATGGGAATTCCGGAACATTTAGCTGTACTCATGAGGAATCTGCATGAGGCTCAAGAGGCAGTTGTTCCAACAGAGCAAGAGGATGTTGCATGGTTTAAAGTCAGGAGAGGTGTGCATCAGGCTTGTATCGTTTCACCATAGCTTACCAATCTCTATGCTGAGCAAATAACTGGAGAAGTTGAACTATAAGAAGAAAAACAGGGCATCAGGATTGTAGAAAGATTCATTAACAACCTGGCTTATGCAGATACAAGCTTGCTTGCTGGAAGTGAAAAAGATTTGAAACACTTACTGATGAAGATCAAAGACCACAGCCATCAGCATGCATTACATCTCTGCATCAAGAAAACAAAAATCCTTACAAATGGACCAGTAAACAACATCACGATAAATGGCAAAAAGATTGAGGTTGTCAAGGATTTCATTTTACCTTGGATCCACAGTCGACACCTGGGTAAGCAGCAGTCAAGAAATCAAAAGCTAGGTGGCACTGGGCTGTAAAAGACCTCTTTGAAGAGTTGAAAAGCAAAGATGTCACCTCGAGGACTGAGATGTGTCTGACACAAGCCATGGTGTTTTCAATAACCTCATATGCACGCAAAAGCTGGACAATCAATGAAGAAGATACAGGAAGAATTGGTGACTTTGGATTGTGGTGTTGGCAAAGAATATTGAATATACCATGGACTGCCAAAAAAACAAATCTGTCTTGGAAAAGATACAACCAGAATGCTCCTTAGAAGCAAGGATGGTGAAACTCTGTCTCACAGATTTTAGACATGTTGTCAGGCTCTGGAGAAGGACATCATTCTGCATAAAGTAGAGAGTCCATGAAATAGAGGAAGACCTTCAATGAGATGGGTTGACACAGTGGCTGGGACAATAGGCTCAATCATACCAACAATTTTGGGGATGTTGCATGATTGGGCAGTGTTTCATTCTATTGTGCATAGAGGTGCTGTGAGTAAGAAGCAACTTGATGGCACCTAACAACATCAAGTGACTACTAAACTATTCCTCATAGCTAAAATTCCTTAATTTATCTAATGTCTGTTATATCATAATGACATTTAATTTTTAAAATTTTTCAGAATTACTACGGACAATGCTAAAGAATATTTTTGTATATAGCTCTTTTGTTTTTCCGCTGAATAATTAGTGTTGTTATGTCTAAGTCTGGAGGCATTTTAAGGTCCTTTTTATTTTGTCCTTGGCAAGGACTTTGAAATTTATAGTGTCGGTGATAAGTGCTGTTATTTTAACTTTTGTTTAGTCAATTTTATATAATGCAGTTTTTAAATTTTTTTCTTTCCACCTTTTTAAAGTTCCAACTCTAGGGTTCAGGGCCTACACTGTTCACTTAATTGAACAAACCATCCTCTGATTATTCAATGGATTAAAGCCACAACCAAAGGAAGATAGTTGCTTGTTTTCCCTGATAATCCATCCCACTTAATTAGTCTTACTTTCTGAAATATCGGCAGGGTTCTTGCAGAATGTAGAATCAGTATAGTCTGATTCTGATTAAAGTTTCTGAAAACTGTCTCTCTGTTGAAGAATTGTTATGCTCTGGAGTATGTTATGCTCCTACCCAGGAGTAGGAAAGCTAGAGAAGGGAAAAAAAGAGAACCCAACAACACTAATGACAATCTTTGCCTTAAAACAAAAAAATCAACTATAGCAAATTATGTGCACACGTGCGCACATGCACATGCACATACACACATCTCATATACCTGAGCTTCTCTGAATCCTAAAACCATCTAGGGGTATAATTAGACTAAACAAATTAAAGAGAAACTGTCATGTTCCCAAAATAGTGTATTCATCCAAAATAGGTAAGAACATAACAAACAAAAAAATACCTGTTGCTGTCAAGTTGATTTCCAACTCACAGTGACCCTAAAATGTAATTGTATGAGTAATTGATATTAACATCTATTAATACATCAAAATATTTTATGTTGGGTTGTATTAGCATCATGGGACAATACTGCCCTCCTGTGGGCATTTAACAAATGCTTTGTATTCATTCCAAAGTACAGTTGCGTTTTCCCAACTACAGGCACAAATGAGTTTTGTTTTGTTTTGTTTTTAACTGTATTTTCATTTCCAGGCTGACAGGGCTCCTAGAAGATTGAAGATTTTGGAGAATTTTGAGTAGATAGTTTATAGTAACTGTTTGTCACGCCTGTGAAATCTTGAATAAACTTTGAGAACTTACTGAGGGAGAGTTGTTAGAAAACTAAGTTTACAAAATGCATTATTAATGTACATAGGGTCACTATGAGTTGAAACCAACTTGACACCTAACAGCAACAAAAACAATAGAAGAGTTTGCCAATAGGCCAACAATGTGGCAACACTGTGGTGTGTAGATGAATTGGGATGTTTTGTGACTTGATTTTGCTCTGTGAATTTTAAATCTCTGCTAGGTACGTGGTTTCCAAACAGAACGGGCTATGTGAGTCAGCTTTTAAACACGAGAGATATTTTCAGTGCAAAAACTCAACGTCCTTTTGAACTTGATGGAAACAAATGTTTGTAGCCAAAGTAAGGATTTAGATTTTGAATATAGACGGTAT
The DNA here is from genome assembly GCA_028571685.1 of Heterohyrax brucei. Lineage (NCBI taxonomy): Eukaryota > Metazoa > Chordata > Mammalia > Hyracoidea > Procaviidae > Heterohyrax > Heterohyrax brucei. The sequence continues at coordinate 36,721,494 of CM053149.1, forward strand.
TTTAGTGATAGTAAGAAATCCAAGATACATCCAAAAGCCAAAACCCAAACCAGTTGCTGCTGAGTCGATTCCATTTCTTGGTGACTCCTAAGAGCGTTGCATTGGGAAATACTTGAATCCACACAAAAATTCTTTAGCTTATCAAATACAGGTTAATAATTAAAAAAATAATTTTATTGTGATAAAAATATGCTGTTACAAACAGGCTATAAACTTGCTCTTTGGTAAACCTCCTTCTTACATGTTCAGCTAAAGACTAGAATGCCTATTAATGTTGCTTGAGAAGAAGAAACCTGAGTGCATTCAGATTTTTTGTTATTCCTAAAAAAAAGATTTGTTTACATAATATGTGCCAGCATTGCAAAGCTGTCACTGTCAGAAAATAATTTCTGATTCTGTCTTCCTGTTGTGGATTCTATACTAGTGAAATTCTATTTTGAAAGGCAAATAAGCTCTTCTCAATACAGGCTTACAAAAAATAGCAAAACATCTCCCATAACATATTAAATTACTGAATAACTAGGTATATAAACAGAAATACTTAGCTGATATTTTAATTTTGCTTTATTGCAAGGATGTATATTCAGTGTGAGGTATGGTAAGACAAGATGATGAGTTAGGGAAGAAAGTAGCTAATGGCACCAAGTAAGGATGTGCCTAAGCCCAGAACCAAGACAACCTATTGCTGCCAAATTGATTCTGAGTGTTAGATACTCCACGTATTACATAGAGTGGAGCTGCATCATAGGATTTATTTGGCTGTAATCTTTACCGAAGCAGATCGCCATGCTATTCTTCTGTGGCATTGCTGGGTGTGTTTGTACCGTGACCGTTAGGTTATTAATGGAACCTTTAACCATGTATGCCACCGAAGTACCTCCTAAGCCTAGAAGCCTGGCAGAAAACAGAACGGACTTTCAGGGAATCACCATTGGTTTTGCATACATATCCTTTATTATGTTGAGAAACTTCCTTTCTATACTATTTCATTGAGAGTGTTTATCAGTAATAGGTATTGGACTTTGTTAAATATCCTGTCTGCATCGGTTGATATGATCATATGATTCTCCCCCCCCCCCTTTATTTTTGTAGTGGATTAAGTTGATTGCTTTTATAATGCTGACCATTGTTGCAAACCTGGTATGAACCTTACTTGGTTGTGGCACATTATTTTATTTTGTTTTATTTTTTAACACTATATTGAATTCTATTGTCTAGAACTTTGTCCAAAATTTTTTCAACTACATCCATGAGAGATATTGGTCTGTAATTTTGTTTTCTTTGTGGTATCCTTGCCTGGTTTGGGAATCAGGGTTATTCTGGCTTCATAGAATGAATCTGATAGTATTCCATCCTTATCTATGCTCTGAAATACCTTTGGTAGTACTGGTGTTGGTTCTTCCCTGAAAGTTTGGAAGGATTCTCCAGAGAAGCCATCTGGGCCAAGGCTTGTTTTGTTGAAAGTTCTATTTATTTACTTACTCACTTATCTTTTCAATCTGCACTCTTGTTATAGATCTGCTCAGATTTTCAATATCATTTTATGTTAGTTTGGGTAGGTAGTATATTTCTAGAAATTTGCCCATTATGTCTTGGCTTTTGCTCTAGGCTGGGTTTTCCAGGGAAGCAAAACCAGTAACATGTGTATGTACAAGGAAAGATTAATATACAAGTACAAGGAAAGATTTATATAGAAGGGAAACAGCTTGTGCAACTGTAGAAGCTGAATGTCCCAAGTTCTGGCACAAGCCTCGTGTGGCCACAAGGTCAGCAGGTCAGAGATCAGAGTTCTAGATCACTGGCTGTGTAGGTCGGCAAATCCCAAGCTGGCAGGAAGACTGCGAGGTGTCTGCTGACTCACAGAGCTGCAGGGACTGGTGAACCCAGGATTGGCAGGTCAGCAAACAGGACTCTCCAGCACTGGCTGTAAAGGTTGATGAAGCCAACAGCTGCTAGTTCAGATCCAGGAACCAGATGCAAAAACAGAGAGCAGGAGCTGCCGGCAATCTGAGCAGACAGGAAGGAGGTGGTGGAAAGAAGAGAGATGAGAGCTGAGGGGAGGGAAACCACCACAGGCCCTGCCCCTGACACTAGATACAGCAGCCAACCACACAGTTGCTAAGTTGACACCATCTTGACCACCACAGACCACCCTTTGTCAACTTGGCGTCTACACACATCTCCCCTTACCGTCCAGAGTCTCTGAAGGAATACAATTACAAATTCATACTTATGTCTAACATGACTTAACTAACACATGTAATGAAAATGCATTAGCCCATTTACATCGTATGTTTTATAAACATACAAAAATATCTGATACACACATGGCCAAGCCAGCCAAGTGCAGTCGAGTCGGATCCGACGGCATGAGTCGCCATGAGTCGCCATGATGCACACATACAAAGCAGAAATACTCGTAACGATGACAGTCCTCATTTCTGCAACTGGTCATGTGGCCATAACTGCTATTTAGAACTATCGTCTTCTACAACTCATTCTGTATTCCCTTTGCCCTCAGCAAACACCTCAGCTAGTTGTGGTTCCTTGCCTGATGAGGTGACCCAAACCTTCATTCCTGAAGGGTCTGGACTATTTGCTGTCATTTTGGAATTGGGTGCTGTAATTTTCCATACTTCAATCGAAGGACATGGTAGTACTTGGAGGTGTCATAAGGGATCTCCTGCCTTCCAAACATACTCCTCTTTACCTCCATCATGTAATGTCAATCCAAATTCATCTTCATAGTCAGGATCAATCACAGCATCCAGTATAGTGACTCCCTTTTCTGTCTGTTGATCCAGAGGCACAAGGAGTCCAACATGGCCTGGTGGCAATTTTAGCTTCTAGTTCAGTGAAATCATTAATATGTCTCCAGGTGGCAGCATTCATCCCTTTGGAACTAAAACATTAAGACCTGTGGAGCATAAATCTTACAAGTGGGTCACTAGGGGTAACAGTGAGTGGTGCCACTCCCATTCCCACCCTTGATTCTTGGACCCATGAATTCTGTCTATGGGAGAACCAACACCATATATTGGATGCTGGTGTAAAGTATATGCAGCCTCCTGGAGAACATTTCCCCAACCCTACAAGATATTGCCACTGAGTTGGTGGTGTAATTGTGTCTTTGGGAGGCTGTTCCATTTTTCTATCAGGCCAGCTGCTTCAGGATGATGGGCAAGATGGTAAGACCAGTAAATTCCATGAGCATGGGCCCACTGCCATACTTCATTTGCCGTGAAGTTAGTCCCTTGATCAGAGGCAGTGCTGTGTGGAATACTATGACAGTGGATAAGGCATTCTGTAAGCCCATGGATGGTAGTTTTGGCAGAAGCATGATGTGCCAGAAAGGCAAATCCATATCCAGAGTAAGTATCTATTCCAGGAAGCATAAAACGCTTCTCTTTCCATGATAGAATTGGTCCAGTGTAATCAACTTGCCACCAGGTTGCCAGCTGATCACCTCAAGGAATAGTGCCACATCAGGGACTCTGCCCTTATTAATTATTTCCTAACTCAAGGAAACTGTGGTACTATAGTAGTTAAGAGCTATGGCTGCTAATTAAAAGTTTGGCAGTTTGGATCCACCAGGGACTCTGAAAATTGTATGGGACGGTTCTACTCTCTCCAATAGGGTGAATATGAGTTGGAACCGATTTGACAGCAATGGGATGGGTGAGTTCTAAGCCAAAGATACTTTATATGCATTGTCTCTAATTTTTAAAGCAGCTGTGCAAGGTTGGTGGTGGTATCATCAGTGTCCAGAGAAGGAAATCATTTCAGAGAGGCTAAGTAGCCAGAGGAGGCAGAAGTGAAGGTTTTAAAGGTTGCCTTTCTGGGTTTTCTTAGAAGAACTATAAGGGTATTTGAATAGTAAACTCTGTTCTGTTAGTTCACTGATAAATATAGACAGGAGGGTCTGTGTTACACACCAATCGAAACCACATGAGTTGCCTTTTTCTCTAGCATTTTTCTTTCCACTTTTCACTAGATTCTTACTCTTACTAAGGCCATATCTCTGATCCCTTGCAATGGGAGTTTCCCTGGGATGTGACCTGCACCACCTTTTATTTTAAGGGAGATAAAAGGAAAGGGGAGTATGCAGAGAGTTGGGAACCTCTTATCAGCAATAAAGCATTGCCAGGAATAAACTGCATCCTTAGTACCTGGGGTACCTGTGTGAAGCTCTTAGTCCAGGGGAAGATAGAGAAGGCTGACAGAGAGAGAAAGTCTTTCCCTGGAACTGACACCCTGAATTTGGACTTTCAGCCTACTTTACTATAAAGAAATAAATTCCTCTCTGCTAAAGCCATCACATGTGGTATTCCTGTTGTAGCAGCATTAGATAACTAAGACACCATAATTAGTTTTGGGCTGCACTGTTGTGATCCATAGGATTTCCATTGGCTGATCTTTGAAAGTAGACTGCCAGGCCTTTCTTCCTAGTCTGTCTTAGTCTGGAAGCTTCACCAAAACCTGTTTAGCATCGTAGTGTCACGCAAGTCTCCTGTGACAGATAGAGACTATACACAAGGTGTATAAGTTACGCCTCTGTTTGAAAACAATACAATACTCTTTTTCCTTACTGTTCCTCCTACCTGCCAGCCTAAATCTTTCTTTTTTATTTCCAGCTGGCCTGATCAGGTGAGTATTCTAATTTCTCTCTTTCCATATTTTCTTTACTCTCATGACCAAATGCACTTCTCCATGTAACATTTAATATCACTGTGATAAGACAGAAGGAACTCTAGTGTTGCAGTGGTTAAAGTGGTCAACTGCTAACCTAAAGGTCAGTGGTTCTGGAAGAGGAAGATGTGGCAGCTGCTTCCATAGATATTTACAGCCTTGAAAACCCTCTAGGATCGCTATGAGTTGGGAGCAACACAATAGCAGTGGGTTTGATTTATGGTTTTGGTAATGAGACAGCTTTCTTCAAACTTACTCATGATACCTTCAGTCCTGATAGTTTGCTCCCAGTCCTGCAGCATCTGATACAGCTGACCACATCCAACAACTCCTCCTGCCACTAAAAATTCTAGAAGCCGTATGAAACAGTGACTTTGTGCTAAGCTCTGTATTAAACTCCTTAAATGAACTATCTTACTCGGTCCTTATAACAACCCTGTGGCATGGTTATGATCCCTATCTTAGGCTGGGTTCTCTAAAGAAGCAAAGCCAGCAAAGTGTAGAAGTATATAGAGAAATTTTTATCAAGGAAATGACTCACACAGTCATTAAGGCTGAAACAAACCATGTTTGCAGGTTGGGATAGAGGCTTTTCTTACTCACACGGCCACAGGAGCTGGTGAACTGAAGATCAGCAAGTCAGACAGCAGGGCTCTTGCTCATAGGCTGTGAAAATTGATGAATCTCAAGATCAGTGAATCCCAACATTGACAGGCAAAACTGCAGGTAAGCTGTTAGCTCAAGTCCCAAGAACTGGCAGTCAGATGAACAGGAGCCAGCTGTGGGATCCAGAGCAGGCAAACGCCCATCAGGTTTTCCATAATGCCCACTTATATTTGATGCAGGCAGCATGCCCAAGGAAATTCCCTTTCAACTAACTGGCTACTCACAGCAGATCTTGTCATGGAGGTGATCACATTATATTAAATCTCATCACGGAAATTGTCACAACATTGCATGACTTCCCAACACAACTAACTGCCAAACCAAGTAGACATACAACCTTAACTAGCACAGTTCTGCTCTACAGATGAGGACAGATGAGGTGAACTTGTTCAATATTGTACAACCTGTATTACATGGCAAAGACAGTCATGCCTGTGATATATTATCTTTAACATCTACCAAGTCCCCACTACCTGCTAGGAACAATGCTGTTTTTAAATAGATATTATGTAATTATTTTGTGTTATATTTTCTCCTTGCATACCTAACCCTGGGCCTACTGCCATGCCAAATTTTCAGCCACAACCTAAAGTAAAGTCAAACTTTCCTCTTGGCTCATTCAAATTCTAGATTCACTTTTTTTTTTAATTTTTTATTTGCATCGAATAGTTATTGATGTACAAGGCACTGCTTTGGGCACATGAAAGTGACCAAGGCAGGCTGTTGCCTGTCTCGAACTGGCTAGGTAGAGAGGGGTGATACAGGCAAATGGTACAAACCGTTACCTGAGCCTATTGGCAGTGCACAGAGAACTCACCTCTGCCAGTTTCTCAGATTCTGGACACACTTGTTTGTCCTCATCTACCCCAGGTTCACCTTCCTACAAATGCTGTGCTGCCCTCCAAAGCCAAGCCATCATAAAAGCCCCAGCACCTGCCAGGTAGATCCCTGGTTGTCGAAAGCAGTTTGCAATCAGCTGGTCACTAGGTTGAGTAGTTTGAACCAACTCAGCAGTGCTGTGGAAGAAAGACCTGGTGATCTGCTTCGTAAAGATTACAGCCAATATAACCCTATGGTACATAGTGCTACTCTGTTTCACATGAGGTCACCATGAGTTGGAATCTGCTCAACAGCCATGGATAACCTGCCAGGTATGCAATTTTAGTGATGGGTCTGAGGTGAGTATTCTAGGAATCAGGTAAATACTGGATACTAGCTGGGTCCTCAGTGAGTCATGAAGTAGGTGACCCTTCCCCTGCTTGGTAGACTCCTAAGGCCACCCTCTTGACTCCTTGTGGACTGACATTCTTGATTAACAGTAAGCCTGGAACAAATTCTCTATGTCCCTCTCAGAATTTCTACTTTACTCAAAATTTGCCTGTTTGAATAAATTTCCACTCCCATCCCCTTGGGGAATGGATGGGACTTACTCTCCTAAAAACTAACCTCTTGAATCAGAAAGCAAGGAAGCTTTCAAAGCAAAAGGGGGTTGTTTTAGTCAGCTAGGGCTGCTCTAACAGAAATACCACAGAGTGGATGGCTTTAACAAAGAAAGATTTATTCTTACACAGTCCGGTAGGTTGCGAGTCCATATTCAGGGTGTCCGCTCCAGGGAAAGACTTTCCCCTTGACGGCTCTGGAGGAAAGTCCGGTATTGCATCAGTCATTGTCCAGGGAGCGTCCTCACACAAGAACCTCTGGTCTGAAGGACGTGCTCTGCTCCCGGTGCTGCTTGCTTGATGGTAGCGAGGTTCTCAAATTGTCCTTGGTTCTTTTTCCTTTTATTCCTTGCAAGCTAAAAGCATTAAGGGTGGGGCAAGCCATACTCCAGGGAAACTTCCCCATAGCAGGAATTCACAGCCCCACCCTAATCCTTTAACATACAGGTTAGCAAAACCACACAATGGAGGACAGTCCCAAGATACTGGAAACCATATCCCAGCCACGTGGCTGCACACATTTTTGGGGGGACACAATTCAAACCATGACATCCCACCCTTTGACAACCCAAAAATCACATCACAAAAACATTTAACACATTCATCTCACCATAGCAAAATATGTCCATCCATATAACAGAAGTCTTAAATCAGCTCCAAGTACAAAATACAAAAACTCTTCTACATCTGTGAAACTTAGAAGGCATTAACAGGCAACAGGCAAGTCAACAGAACACATTACGTTAGCCCTAAAAGCTTTGGAAATACTCTTACATTTTCTGAGACATTCTACACAACAGCAATGCTCTCCAGACTCTAGGTATCGGCCACACTCTCAGGTTTCTGAGTGGAGACCTCCAGCCCCGTGCTACAACTTTGCCTTCAAGGCCCACTTGGACAGAAACTCTGTCCCATCGGCTTTAGGAGCACCCTAAGCCCCACTGAGTGGCAATTCCACCCTTACGAACACAGCACGCCATGGTTCCACACTTTCAAACCCCTGAGGTCATGGCCATACCTCTTGAGACTGAGGCAGCTCAGCTTCTCACGCTATCTGCCTCTTCAGCTTCAGCTTCCTATGGCCGCATGGCCTGGGCCTCAGGCCCACATCTGCCCTGCCGGGCAAGTGTTCCAAAGCTCTGTAGCTCCACTGGTTTAAGTGCCCGGAGGCACCCCACTCTTGCTGGAAAGCGTCCTGCCCAAAGGCACTCAACTCTCTCACTCCGTGGGTCAGCAAGGCCAGGTCACCGATTCAAGTGCCCAGAGGCACCCCGTTCCACGAGGAAAGCTCTGCGCAGGCACTGACCTCTCTCGCTCCACAGGTCGGCTCCAGCACTGCCTCTGGTTCTGCTGCTGCCGCTGCCGCTGCTGCCAGTCCTCCGTTGTTTCTCCCCATCTGCGCCTTCTTTGTTCCTTCTGAATCTTCTATCCATTCGCAGTTTCAAAGTGGCTTCCACATTTTAGGTATTTGCTAGAGCAGCACCCCACTCCCGGTACCAATTCTGTTTTAGTCAGCTAGGGCTGCTCTAACAGAAATACCACAGAGTGGATGGCTTTAACAAAGAAAGATTTATTCTTACACAGTCCGGTAGGTTGCGAGTCCATATTCAGGGTGTCCGCTCCAGGGAAAGACTTTCCCCTTGACGGCTCTGGAGGAAAGTCCGGTATTGCATCAGTCATTGTCCAGGGAGCGTCCTCACACAAGAACCTCTGGTCTGAAGGACGTGCTCTGCTCCCGGTGCTGCTTGCTTGATGGTAGCGAGGTTCTCAAATTGTCCTTGGTTCTTTTTCCTTTTATTCCTTGCAAGCTAAAAGCATTAAGGGTGGGGCAAGCCATACTCCAGGGAAACTTCCCCATAGCAGGAATTCACAGCCCCACCCTAATCCTTTAACATACAGGTTAGCAAAACCACACAATGGAGGACAGTCCCAAGATACTGGAAACCATATCCCAGCCACGTGGCTGCACACATTTTTGGGGGGACACAATTCAAACCATGACATCATTCTGTTTTAGTCAGCTAGGGCTGCTCTAACAGAAATACCACAGGGATGGCTTTAACAAAGAAAGATTTATTCTTACACAGTCCGGTAGGTTGCAAGTCCATATTCAGGGTGTCCGTTCCAGGGAAAGACTTTCCCCTTGACGGCTCTGGAGGAAAGTCCGGTATTGCATCAGTCATTGTCCAGGGAGCGTCCTCACACAAGAACCTCTGGTCTGAAGGACGTGCTCTGCTCCCGGTGCTGCTTGCTTGATGGTAGCGAGGTTCTCAAATTGTCCTTGGTTGTTTTTCCTTTTATTCCTTGCAAGCTAAAAGCATTAAGGGTGGGGCAAGCCATACTCCAGGGAAACTTCCCCATAGCAGGAATACTCATAGCAATTACAGTCCTCGTTTCTGCAACTGGTCACGTGGCCGTAACTGATATTTAGAACTACCTTCTTCTACAACCCATTCTGTATTCCCTTTGCCCTCAGCAAGTACCTCAGCTGGTTGTGGTTCCTTGCCTGGTGAGGTGACCCAAACCTTCATTCCTGAAGGGTCTGGGCTATTATCACTCATTTTGGAGTTGGGTTGCTGTAGTTTTCCATTGACCTTAATCACAGGACATGGTAGTACTAGGAGGCGTCCTAAGGGATCTCCTGCATTCCAAACATACTCCTCTTTACTTCCGTTATGTAATGTCAATCCAATTTCATCTTCATAGTCAGGATCAATCACACTGGCCAGTATTGTAACTCCCTTCTTTGTCTGTTGATCCAGAGGTACAAGGAGCCCAAAATGGCCTGGTGGCAATTTTAGCTTCCAGTTCAGTGGAATCGTTGATGTGTCTCCAGGCGGCAGCATTCCTCCCTTCGGAACTAAGACATTTAGTCCTGCAGAACATAAAGTCATGGGGACAGGAAGCAAAAATCTTGCAAGTGGGTCACTAGGGGTAACAGTGAGTGGTGCCACTCCCGTTTCCACCCCTTGATTCCTGGACCCATGAATCCTGGCAATAGGAGAAACGGCACCGTATATTGGACGCTGGTTTAGAGCATACACAGCCTCCTGGAGAACATTTCCCCAACCCTGCAAGGTACTGCCACCTAGCTGGCAGCGTAATTGTGTCTTCAGGAGACCATTCCATCGTTCTATCAAGCCAGCTGCTTCAGGATGATGGGGAACATGGTAAGACCAGTGAATTCCGTGAGCATGGGCCCACTGCCGCACTTCATTTGCTGTGAAGTGAGTCCCTTGATCAGAGGCAATGCTGTGTGGGATTCCATGACGGTGGATGAGGCATTCTGTAAGTCCACGGATGGTAGTTTTGGCAGAAGCATGTCGTGCTGGGTAGGCAAATCCATATCCAGAGTAAGTATCTATCCCAGTAAGGACAAAACGCTTTCCTTTCCATGATGGAAGCGGTCCAATGTAATCAACTTGCCACCAGGTTGCCGGCTGATCACCTCGAGGAACAGTGCCATATCGAGGACTCAGTGTTGGTCTCTGCTGCTGGCAAATTGGGCACTCAGCAGTGGCTGTAGCCAAGTCAGCCTTGGTGAGCGGGAGCCCATGTTGCTGAGCCCATGCATAAGCACTGTCCCTGCCACCATGACCACTTTGTTCATGGGCCCACTGAGCAATGACAGAGGTAGCCGGAGAAAGAGGATGATTGGTTCCCACAGAACGGGTCATCCTATCCACTTGATTGTTAAACTCATCCTCTGCTGAGGTTACTCTTTGATGAGCATTCACATGAGACACAAATATCTTCACTTGTTTGGCCCATTCAGAGAGGTCTATCCACATACCTCTCCCCCATAAATCCTTGTCTCCAATCTTCCAGTCATGTTCCTTCCAAGTCCCTGACCAACTGGCCAAGCCGTTGGCCACAGCCCATGAATCGGTATACAGCCGCACATCTGGCCACCTCTCCTTCCAAGCAAAGTGAACAACCATATGCACTGCTCGAAGTTCTGCCCACTGGGAGGATTTGCTTTCACCACTGTCCTTGAGGGAGGTCCCAGAAAGGGGCTGTAGTGCTGCTGCTGTCCACTTTCGAGTGGTGCCGGCATACCGCGCAGAACCATCTGTAAACCAAGCACGAGTTTTCTCTGCCTCGGTCAGCTGGTCATAAGGAATCCCCCATGAGGCCATAGGTGCAAACTGGGAGACAGGAGATAATGTTACAGGAGTGGAGACCATGGGCATTTGGGCCACTTCTTCATGCAATTTACTTGTGCCTTCAGGTCCTGCACGGGCCCGATCTCGTATATACCACTTCCATTTAATGATGGAGTGCTGCTGTGCTCGTCCAACTTTATGACTCTGTGGGTCAGACAATACCCAGTTCATGATAGGCAGCTCAGGACGCATGGTGACCTGGTGTCCCATGGTTAAGCGCTCAGTCTCTACTAAGGCCCAGTAACAAGCCAAAAGTTGTTTTTCAAAAGGAGAGTAGTTATCTGCAGAGGATGGCAGAGCTTTGCTCCAAAATCCTAAAGGTCTGCGCTGTGATTCGCCAATAGGGGCCTGCCAAAGACTCCAAACAGCATCTCTATCTGCCACTGACACCTCGAGCACCATTGGATCAGCTGGATCGTATGGCCCAAGTGGCAGGGCAGCCTGCACAGCAGCCTGAACCTGTTGCAGAGCCTTCTCCTGTTCTGGGCCCCACTCAAAGGTAGCAGCCTTTCTAGTCACTTGATAAATAGGCCGAAGTAGCACACCCAAATGAGGAATATGTTGCCTCCAAAATCCAAAGAGACCCACTAGGCGCTGTGCCTCTTTTTTAGTTGTCGGAGCAGCCAGGTGCAATAATTTATCCTTCACTTTAGAAGGGATATCGCGACATGCCCCACACCACTGGACGGGCAGTGCACAGAGAACTCACCTCTGCCAGTTTCTCAGATTCTGGACACACTTGTTTGTCCTCATCTACCCCAGGTTCACCTTCCTACAAATGCTGTGCTGCCCTCCAAAGCCAAGCCATCATAAAAGCCCCAGCACCTGCCAGGTAGATCCCTGGTTGTCGAAAGCAGTTTGCAATCAGCTGGTCACTAGGTTGAGTAGTTTGAACCAACTCAGCAGTGCTGTGGAAGAAAGACCTGGTGATCTGCTTCGTAAAGATTACAGCCAATATAACCCTATGGTACATAGTGCTACTCTGTTTCACATGAGGTCACCATGAGTTGGAATCTGCTCAACAGCCATGGATAACCTGCCAGGTATGCAATTTTAGTGATGGGTCTGAGGTGAGTATTCTAGGAATCAGGTAAATACTGGATACTAGCTGGGTCCTCAGTGAGTCATGAAGTAGGTGACCCTTCCCCTGCTTGGTAGACTCCTAAGGCCACCCTCTTGACTCCTTGTGGACTGACATTCTTGATTAACAGTAAGCCTGGAACAAATTCTCTATGTCCCTCTCAGAATTTCTACTTTACTCAAAATTTGCCTGTTTGAATAAATTTCCACTCCCATCCCCTTGGGGAATGGATGGGACTTACTCTCCTAAAAACTAACCTCTTGAATCAGAAAGCAAGGAAGCTTTCAAAGCAAAAGGGGGTCATGGTAAAAGGATACAGGGACCAGCTTGAAGGGCTTCCTAATGGTCAAAGCTGAGCAATTTAAGCATGAAATAATTGTTAACTGTATAATGAATATATAAAAATTCACAAATCTATAATGGTGTTCAAAAGAGAGACTCAATAAAGTCGTTTGTTGTCAGCTCCTTACCTGTAAAAGCGCAATTAATTTGAAAGAATTAAACATTATTATTCCTTTCAAGTAGGAGTTATTGTTCAGAATAGCCAGTTAGGCCCAAGTGATGAGACAATATTTTTCTTACAGCGAAAAAAAATAAAACCTGACCAGTTGTCAATGAGTTAACGCTAACTCATGGCAACTCCATGTATTGAACAGTATAAACTACTCCACAGTTTTCAAGTCTGTGACCTTTTGGAAGCACATTGCCAGGCCTTTCTTCCAAGTCACCTCTAACTCGAAAACAAAGCCCAGTGCTACTGAGTCCCTCTAGGTAGGTTCAAACCAACAACTTTTATGTTATAGTCAAGAGCTTAACAGTTTGTGCTACCCTATTGTTCCTACAGTGAAATTCCAGCTAATAAATAATGAAAGGACTTAATGTAATTAGGAAATTATGTAATTTGCCAACTCTAGTAAAATAATTGATGCAGACATGGATCATCAGTGGATACTAAAACTACAGGGAGTAGTTCTCTGGGGCTAAACCTCATCCCTAAAATTACTTCTCAAGCCAGCCACAAACGTAAGGGAAAAGTGTAGCTTTATTATGGAGACAGCATGTTGTTACCACCTTAACTCAGTGATCTATCTTAGCTTAATAATGGGGCAACCAGGCAGTACACGTTTTCTGTAATGAGGCAATATGAACTGGTTTAGCTATGAGATACTCTTGCCCAAAATATTTAGCCTGGGTATAAATAAGCCTTTAGTTCTAACTTCTGATTTATAACAAATACAGGGATAGGTGCACAAGTAAAATTATCTCACAAGGGATCAAAAGTCCAGAACATGGCCCATTGTGAATGACAGCTGGCCTGGTATCTTAATAAGTTATTGTTTAATAGAAACAAAGGAGACAGTGGTTGTTATGCATCAAAGAGACTTAGCAGACATAAAAATGAAATGCAGTGAGTGGCACTGGTTTGAAAAGACCATCCTAAGGCAGTTGAGGAAATTTTCACTTGGACTGGATGTGAAATGTTGTTAAGATTTATTAAAGGGCTCCTAGGTGGCACAGATGAGTAAGCATTGAACTATTAGCTGAAACATCGGCAGTTTGAACTCATCAAGAGGCAACTCTAAAGACAGGCCTGGCAATCCACTTCCGAAAGGTCACATTCTCAAAAACGATCTGGAGCAGTTCTGTTCTGTATACATGTGGTTGCCATGAGTCAGAATTGACTTGACAGCAAAAACAGCAACAAAGTTTTATTGTTAATTCTGCTAGCTTTGGTAATGAAATTATGATTATGCAAGAAAATGTCCCCAAACTCAATCACCCAGAAATTACCATTATAAATGTTGGTGAATGAATATCATTTCAGACTTTTCTTTCTGAGAAGAATGAGTGAATGAGCATTGGAAACACTTTTGTAAAATAGTTCTATGTACTAATTGGAAACCGTGGTGATGTACTGGTTAATTGCTTCAGCAATTAACCAAAAGATTGGCAGTTTGAATATACCAAGTGCTCCTTGGAAACTCTATGGTGCAATTGTACTCTGTCCTATAGAGTCACTATTAATTGGAGTCGACTCAGCAGCAATGTTTTTTGTTTTTTTAATGCACTAATTTATCACTGCAAAGTTGGACAATCATATGGTATACTAGGTTGGAAATTACATGTTGAAGAGGAATGGCACTGCACTGTCAAAAAAAAAAAAAAAAATTCCCGGGCTATCTTGCAGTATAAGGTCTGACAATAACATTCACAAACTCATCCTAGAAAAAGTGCTACATACCACATTGCTGAATATCATTATGGACATCTTCCCCTTGGGGAGCTATTATGCACTGAAGCCAGCACCTAGTCTACTCTTCAAAGTAATTTTGAAATTCTTTTTTCTTTAAAGGCCATCAGAACTGTCATCATATTACTCTTGATGTCCTGAATGTTATCAAAATGCCTTCCTTTCAATATTTCCTTTATCTTCAGGTAAAGAAAAAGTCACTGAGAGGCAGATCAGGTGAGTAGGGAGGGTTATTTGTTTACTGGCTAAAAACACCCTCACAGACAATTGTACAATTAAATTTGTGAACTTGCCATTGTGCTACTGTGCACAATGACCATTCCAGAAAAAGTTCCAAAGTTGCTTTGAAGTGTAAACTATGAACTGGTATCAGTTCATAGCTTCCCAAGGGGAGTACTTTGAAGGTGATCATAGTGATATTCAGCAGTGAGGTATATAGCACATAGAACAACTAAGTGATAATATCCATATACCTACAAGAAATCAGTTAATATTGTTATTCAATTCTACTCACTATTCAGTAATGCCAAAGATGAGAAAATGTGAAAGCTGAAAATAAATAAGAAGAAACAGTAGTTGGGAAAATGGTTTTGGTGAGAGAAAGGATGCTGGGGATTGCATGACGGAATTTCACAAGACCTACAACCTCTTCGTTGAAAATACCTCTTTTCACCAACATAAACAGCAACTATGTACACAGACCTTGTGAAATGGAATACACAAGAATAAAACTGACTACATCTGTCGAAACAGATAGTAGAAAAGCTCAATATTAGTAGTCAGAACAAGGCTAGGGGTCAACTACGGAACAGACTCATGTGAAAATCCAAGTTGAAGCTGAAAAAATTAGAACAATACACAGAGCCAGTGTTTGACCTTGAGTATATTGCACCTGAGTTTAGAGATCATCTCAAGAATGAATTTGCCTCGATAAACACTAAGGACTGAAGACCAGATGAGTTGTGTAATGATATCAAGGACATCATGCATGAAGAAAGAAGGAGGTGATTAAAAAGATTAGAAAGAAAGAAAATACCAAAACAGATGTGAGAAGAGACTAAGAAATTCACTCTTGAATGCAGAGTAGCTAAAGTGAATGGAAGAAATGATGAAGTAAAAGAGCTGAACAGAAGATTTCAAAGGGAAATTCAAGAAGATAAAGTAAAATATTATAATGAAATGTGCAAAAACCTGGAGTTAGAAAACCAAAAGAGAGGGACACACTTGACATTTTTCAAGCTGAAAGAACTGAAGAGAATATTTGAGACTTGAATTGGAATATTGAAAGATTTTATGGGAAAATACTAAACAATGCAAGAAGAGTCAAAAGAAGATTAAAGGAATACTGTGCCAAAAATATATGATTGACATTTAGTCATTTCAGGAAATAGCAAATGATTAAGAACTGATGGCACTGAAGATAGAAGTCCAAGCTGCAATGAAGGCATTAGCAAAACACAAACAAAAAGCAAAGAAAACAAGGCTCAAGGAGCTGACAGATGCAGTGCTGGAAGCACTCACTTGTCTATGCCAAGAAGTCTGAAAGATGGCTACCTGGCCAATTGACTGCAAGAGATCCATATTTGTGTCCATTCAAAAAAGAAAAGATGACCCAACAAAATTCAGAAATGATTGAACATTAATATCACAAACAAGTAACATTTTGTTGAAGATCATTCAACAGCAGTTGCAGCACTACATCAACAGAGGACTGCCAGAGATTTAAGCAAGATTCAGAAGAGGATGTAAAATCTGGGATATCATTGTTGATGTCAGATGAGTCTTGCCTGAAGGCAGAGAATACCAGAAAGATGTTCACTTGTGCTTCACTAACTACGCAAAGGCATTCATCTGTATGGATCAAAACAGGTTACAGGTAACATTACAAAGAATAGGAATTCCCAAACACTTTACTGTGCTCATGCAGAACCTGGACATAGACTAAGAGACAGCCATTTGAACAGGACAAGGCGACAGGGATACTGTATGGAAATGTGCGTGTCAGGGAATGTGCATGTCAGGGTTGTATGCTTTTGCCATACTTATTCAGTATGTATGCTGGACAAATAATCAGAGAAGCTGGACTTTTTGAAAAGATCTATGATATGCAGATTACACAACTTTGCTTACTGAAAATGAAGAGGGCTTGAAGCACTTATTGATGAAGGTTAAAGACCATAGCCTTCAGTCTGGTTTATACCTTAGCATGAAGAACTGGTCCAATAAACAACATTGTGGTAATTGGAGAAAAGATCGAGGTTGTCAAGAATGTCATTTTACTTGGATCCAGTATCAAAGCACATGGAAGTAGCAGTCAAGAAATCAGAAGATGTTTGCATTGGGCACATCTGCTGCAAAAGACCTCTGTAAAGTGTTAAATCTCAAAGATGTCACTTTAAGGACTAAGGTGAGCCTAACACAAGCCCTGGTGTTTTTGATTGCCTATTTGCTTGTGAAATCTGGTCAATGAATACAGAAAACTGAAGAAGAGTTGATGCCTTAGAACTATTGTGTTGGTGAAGAATACTGAATGTATCAATACGCAGCTGAAGGAACAAATCTCTCTTGGAAAAAATACAATCAGAATGCTCTTTAGGAGCAAGGATGGTAAGACTTCCTCTCACGTACTTTGGACATGTTATCAGGAGACACTATTCTCTGGAGAAAGATGTCATGCTTTGTAAAGTAGATGGTCAGTGAAAAAGAGAAAGACCCTCAGTGAGATGGACTGACACAGTGACTGCAACAGTGGGCTCACTGTAACAGTTTTGAGGATGACACAGGACTCGGCAGTGCTTTGTTCTGGTTATGTAGTCGGTCATTGTGTGTTGAGACTGACTTGATGGCACCTAACAACAACATATGCTAATTAAAAGAATATTACATTAAAATTTCATTGACTTTCAAGAAAAAAGAAGTAGAGGATACTCCTGAACTTTAGATAAGTATTTCCTCACTGTAAGAGAGCTCATCAAATGCAGTACTAAGTTTAAGCAAAAATAAGAAACCCTGGGACTTCTGGCCAACACAGTACCGTAGACAGAAATACCACGTTGTTCCTCCACAGCAGAGAGCTGAAAGTGAAGTGAAACAGAGACAAACATCAGTCCTGGAATGCAAAATATCACAGGACAGGACATTCCAGTAGGAGAAAAGGCACTTGACAAAGTGAAGAGATAAAGATCTCAGCCAAAAACTTAATGCAATAAGAAACTGACAGCAAACAGACAGCAAGAAGTGGCACAAGAGAAAATTTCTATCAGCAAGGATTGACCATCTTGGATGCCTGTTGGAGATTAGCGGACAGGAGCACGGGAAAGCAGATTCACAGAGGCCTCTGCAGAGGACAAAGAATGACATGGTGGCAAGCAAGGCATACTTTCTCACCCCTTGTCTTCATTCTTTTCTCTAATTTTTTCTCAAACAGAGAGGTACCCAAGTGTTTGTGTTCAATTTTGCTGATTCTTTTTTCCATCGTTTCAAACCTGTTCCTCAGCCCTGTGCATGTCTGGAATCTTATGTTAATCTTTTGAATTACTAATTTCTGTTTTTTGTATGATTTCTAGTTGTGAATCTATTTATTTATTCTATATTGTTTTCCTGAATTCTTTCATGAGTTTGTCTGCTTTTTGCGTGAATTTGTCTATCTTTTCCTTATTTTTGTCTGCTTTTTGCTTCAACTCTTGGATAGCTCTGAATATTAGGGATTTGAGTTCCTTGTTATGTAATTCTAGTGCCTTTTCCTCTACTGGGAAGTCCTCTGGTATTTTATTTTAGACTCCTACTGAAGCCTTCTTGCCATTTTAAAAAATATGTTTTGTCTACTGTCTTCAGGTCATTTAGTAGTCGTTTTCTTCATCTATTGATTGTAGACCTATTTGTTACATCCTGCTTTTTTGTTTCGCTTGGTTACGTCAGAGTACACAGGCTCTGTGTTCTTTGTTGTTTGCTCATCTGTGGTTACAATATTTTTCACCTACTTGTCCAAGAGGCCAGGCTGGTCACTCAACTATGGTGCAGCAGGGCAGGTCCAGCAGGTAATCTGCATCCTGCTGGGAGCTCCTAAAAGTCCTGTTATGTACTCCCCATCTCTGATGTGGGTAGGGCAAATCCAAGCAGCCCTGATACTGTCCCTCTGGGGCAGCTGAGCCAGCAAAGCTAGCCAGGAAGCATCAAAGGTAGAGCAGTGGCGAGAAGATAAGGGGAGGGATAGCATGCCTTGCTTGCCACAGTTTTGTTCTTTGTCCTCTACTTCTGTAAATCTGCTTTCCCATGCTCCTGTCCGCCAATCTCCGACAAGCATCCAAGACAGTGAATCCATGCTGATAAAGAACTTTCACCTGAACCTGTTCTTACTGTCTGTATGTTGTCAGTTTCTTATTGCATTAGTTTTTGGTTGAGTACTTTGAAGGTAAGTGTAGCGACATTCAACACTTTTTCTAGGATGTATGTAGCACTTTTTCTAGGGTGATTTTGCAAACCTAATTTTTACTCCAAGTATGTTAAACTAGATGCTTAAATTTTAGATAGCACTGATTAATTCATGGCCCTAGAAGTTGAGGAAATTAGTATTCTGGTTTCTTCACCCATCATCTCTACCTCTCAAATCTCTCCTTAGTGATTTTTATTTGATCAGAGTATAAAACCATAGTTCCCACAGTTGTCTAGTTTTAGATTAAATTTAATAGACTTTTAAAAAATGTTCATTGATTTAATGAATGAAACTATAATAAACGTAGTCAGATAGGTAGGTCTGGATGGACAGGTTTAGCTGGAAATAAAATTTGTGAATCAATGACCTGTAGGCAGCTATTGAAGGTATGACTATTGATGGAAGTACGTTGGAAGGAAATACTATAGGAAGAACAGAGGGCTGCGGACTGAATCTCAGGAATTCTAAAATTTATGGTTTGATGAGATAAGAGAGGACAGAAAAGTGTGGTAAAAGCAAGAGAGTGAGGTATTATGAAGGCCAAGCAAAAAATGTTTTGAGAAAGAGGAATTTGATACATATTGGCACATTAAAAAGAGATAAAGACTTTAATGAAGGGATTACATGCAAAGGATTGAGCTTCATCATCCCTAATAAGGGATGTTGAAGTACACCAGAGTCATTAACAGGTTAGTCTTACAACCTAGGCCCAAAGTTACCTGGGAAAGAGTAGTACCTGAATCCAGGAAAGCTACAGTGGTCAGGTGATGCAAATGATTTGCCCTTGATTACTAACCTAAAGGTTGGTGATTCAAACATAGCCAGTGAAGCCACATAAGAAAGGCCCTGTTATCTTCTTCAGTAAAGGTTACAGCCAAGAAAACCCTATGGAACAATTCTACTCTGTAATACAGAATCGATTCAACAGGAACAGGTTATAGTTGTAGAAGTAGGTTGCACGGCAAATTGCCATACTTTAGCCTGATGTGGGGAATGCTGGGGGAATAAATACCTTGACCTTCCTTTCCTCCCTCCCTCTGATCATCTGATCGTCAGAAGGCAGGAGAGCCTGTTCAAGTCAACCTTAGAAGTCAGCATCCTAAAGCACAGAACAGGGTGGAGAGGATGAAGAACAAACCTGGAGGGCTGGCCAGAGACCATCCAACACAGCTAAGCAGTGAAGGCATGTTGCTGAGAGGGAAAGTAAGATGAACACTGCAATAGTCCACAGGCAGACACAAAGGTGCTAGTTGACTTAGAAGGAACCCTGTTGGCACAATGGTTAAGCACTTGGCTGCTAGCTGAAAAGTTGATGGGTCAAACCCACCAGTGGATTCTTGCAAGAAAGACCTGGTAATTTCTTCCCATAAAAATAGCCTAGAGGGTAGTTCTACTCCATCTCATGGAATTTCTGTGAATGGAAATCAACTCAACAGCAACTAACAACTCAGAGGGAGATGTTGGATGGAAAAATTAGTGGGAGTCAACATAAAGTGGGTTGAAGAGTGAGTAGCAGATGAGGAAATGTAGATGAGACAGCAGCAGCTGGAGAACGTTGTTCAAAGGAGAGCTAGAGCTAGGTAGAGTTTCAAAGAGTTTATTGACATGTTCCCTGCCCTTGCCACCCCACTGGGCAATTGTTAAATTTCTTCCTGTGTACCCCGAGGGACTTTTCCTTACCCCAGTCAGCCCAGTTAAACAGGAATCATATACTGCTTTAAGACGTTATGAAACCAGATAAACGACGGCAGCAAATCATGGTTCTTACATTAAAAATTGACTTACCTAGGTGTATGACAGAGAGAGTCAGAAAGAAACTTACTTGCAGAATCAATTTTTCCTACCCCACTTTCCCCCAGCCAAGATAAAAGATCCTCCTTAGCTGATTTATTCAGGCTCACTACTCCCAGCTTGGAATGAGTTTGGCAGACTGTTTGAGTTTGGAGATGTAAGGCGGAGTAGATCCACACCTCACGCCAAGGGGAGGCTCAGGGAGGTGGCTAGTCTCTTGGAGCGGTCCCCATGCCATCCTGGCGTGACAGCCATGTAGTGGAGGGAATTCATTCATATATTGTAAGCCGTGAACATCACCCTTGGTTGTTACATCAGTAACATGCTTCACCGGACCTCTGCTAAAGTAGACTTTTGCAATAGCAAGAATTTAGATTCCCTTGTGTGACACGTGTATGCCAGAGAACTCAAATTCAAACTCAAACTCACTGTCACTGAGGTGATTCGAAACTCATAGTAATCCTATAGGACAGATAGAACTGCTCCGTAGAGTTTCCAAGGAGTGCCTGCTGGATTCGAACTACTGACTTTTGGTTAGTGGGAGTAGCACTTAACCACTCTGCCATCAGGGTTTCTGTATGCCGGAGAGAGGGATATAAACTCCACATAAGTGCAAGGGTTGCCATGTCAGTGAAATTCACCGGGGTCCAGGGATCTGGGCTTATTAGTATATTCTCTCTGGATCCGACTCAACGGCACTTGGCTTTGGCTCTGAAGTCACAAGTAACACCTTGCTCTGCCCACTGCAGATAATGACACACAGGCTTGACAGCCTCTTTGTATTTTGTAATCAGCATGTACCCCGTTTGGGCATGTTGTTCTGACTTATTTATTGAGTAATCATACGGCTATCAGTTTTGAGTGTGACACAGAGAAAAAGAGGTACTCAGTAGGTCGAGGATGTGATGCCAGCTTTCCTGCTGTTTGGGTCTTATGACTTAGCATAACAAATGGTATCAAAAGTGTTCATTTACTTATTAACTGTGATGGGCATATGGATATGCATATTATTACTATTTAAACTGTACAGATATTTTTTAATTAAGATGTATTTCAGTTCCTAAAGTTTGAGCTGGAATTGACTCAACAGTAATGCATTTGGTTTTGGTTTGGGATTAACAGCGATTTACAGTGATTTGAGGCTATTAAACAGACCCAAGTGTTTTATTTGAAAGGAGTATCATGGAATAATTAAGAATATGGTCTTTGGAATTAGACTCAAAGTCCAAACCTCAGCTTTCCAGTATTAGTTACATGACATTGGATGAAGTGTTTTTTCACTTCATAAGTATTTGTGGAGTGCTTACTATATTCTAGACACCAGTCAACATAATAGGGATATAATGACTCAGAAGACAGATAGGCTACAGTCACAGATACCATTTCCTGTTGTTACAGATCTCACACGTTAGCCTCTCAGAATCTCATTTCTTTTTTGAAAACATACACATTGTGGAGACGCAGTGAGTTAATTATGAAATGATTAGCATAAGTTCTAGTGTTTGGCAAATACTCCACCAGTGGTAGCTACTTTTACAACTGGTATGCATGAAAAGAAATATGATCTTTCACTTATCTGGTAACAGTTGGAAATAAGATGTTCCATGTAAATGAATTTTTTCAGAGTCTAATCTCTCATTGTCTAGGATATTTCCTTTTAACTGAGGTATAATGTAGTTACAGTAAGTGAAGAAAAAACCTAAATGAATGCCTCAGTGTTTTTTTTTTTACATAGATATACACCTATGTAACCACTCTCTAATTCAACACTAGCAACTCACAGAAATGCCTAGCTTATCTTTCTTTTTTTTTTGTTTTAGACACTTTTGTGGCTTACTATCTGAAAAGTTTTTTTTCTTGTCTTTAGGAAGGAAGAATCAGAAACAACGTCACCTTGTCTTGAGGGCTGCTAAAATGGATAATACAATTCACTATCTTATTATTTTTTATGTCTCTTCTAGATACATAAATAGAAAGACCATATTTTCATTCAAAAAGTTAAATAAATTGTGTCTGATTTTTGGTTGAACTTTCTAGCTAACGTTAGCTTTTTCGCTAAAGGTCCAAAGTTTAGAGTTCTAGTCACTGTCTGGCAGAGAAACTTACTCACCCCGTGTTATGTGACCCTATTTGCACTCTATAGAGTGACAGCACACTCCTCCTACACGTCCTGTGTGTTCTGTGGCCATTCAACCAGCTCCTGCCCTTTGCTGCGCTGACATCTTGCCTCTGGACAGAAGCTGTCCATTTAGTTTCATGCATCTACTTGAACTAAGAAGCAAACTCTTTACCGATATCATTTTATATCTCATAGTCCAGTCTAATCTTCATCTAAGAGTTGGTTTTAAAATGGCTTTAGTTCTACCTAACAGAGAATCTGGAGGCCACGGCTTCAGGGGTCATTCCAGTCTCAATCAGACCATCAAGTCTGTTTTTTTTCAATTGCATTTGAGTTCTACACTCCACTTTTCTTACACTCCATCAGGTACTCTGTCAGGGCAGTCATTGGTGCTAGCAAGGCACCATCTAGTTCTTCTGATCTCAGACCAATAAAGTCTTTGGTTTATGCAGCCCTTTCTGTCTTTTGGGTTCATATTTTCCCTGTGTCTTTGGTAGTATTCATTTTCCTTTGTTCCAGATGGTTTGGGACTAATCGATCGTAGATGGCTATTTGCTAGCTTTTAAGATCCCAGGTGACACTCACCAAAGTGAGATGCAGAACATTTTCTTAATAAAATTTGTTATGTCAATTTACCTAGATTTCCCCGAAACCACGGCCCCCAGAGCCTCTTCCCTGCTATTTTGTCCCTCTAAGTGTTTGGTTATATTCAGTAAAATTCTCAGCTTCTGGGTTAATCCAGTTGTACTGACTTCCCTATATTTCTTGTTGTCCCTCTATCTTAGCCACCTGGTGCTGCTTTAACAGAAATACTACAGGTGTACAGCTTTACAAGAGAGTTTTCATTTTGTCACAGGCCAATAAAAGTCCAAATTTAGGGTGTCAGATCCGGGTGAAGGCTTCCTTTGCTGGCTCTGGAGGAAAGTCTTTGTTGTCAATTCTCCCCTGAACTGGAAGCTTTTGAGGCCGAGGGACCTTGGTCCTTTCCAACGGATGCACTCAGCTCCCAGTACTGCTGCCTGGTGGTATGAAGTCCCCAAATCTCTTTGCTAGCTTCTTTCCTTTATATCTCAAGAGATTGCCTGAAGGCACAAAACAATCTTACACACTGAGTCCTGCCCTACCAAACCCAACTGCTGCCCTTCCACCCTCATTAATATCACAGGAGCAGGATTTACAAAATGGAGGAATAAAACACAATACCAGGAACAATGGCCCAGCTAAACTTCTATGCAGATTTTGGGGGGAACACAAATCAATCCATAACATTCTTCCCTTTAGTCCCCAGAAAAATTACTTCCTTGCAACATACAAAACATGCTCAACCCCATTCTATTGTAGCAAAACTCTTAAATCAACTCGAAGTTCTGAATACAAAAATTCCCCTACATCTGTGAAATCAAGAATACAAGCTATCTGCCTCCAAACTACAATGGCAGAACAGGCAGACACAAGCTAGACATATCCTTTACAAATGGCAGAAACTGTAGGGAAAGAAGGCATAACAGACATCAAGCAAATTAGCAGAACACATTACATTAGCCTTCAAATCTTTGAAAATAATCTTCTGTTCTCTGAGACATTTTACACAATGGCCCTGCCCTCCAGATTGTAGGTTTTGACTACACTCTTTGAATTCTGAGCAGAAGTCCCTCAGCTCTGAGCTTCAGCTTGACCTTCCAGGCCCACTGAAATAGCAAGTTTGCTACCTCGGCTTTAGGTGCACCATTCTCCTAGATCATCTGAATGGCAACTTCATCTTTAGAAACACCAGGGGCCTTGGCTACACCTTTTGAAATCCCTGAGGCCCTGGCCATCCCTTTTCAGATGAAGGCAGCTTGGATTCTCATGTTCCCTATCTCTTTAGGTTTTGTGTTCTGTGGCCTGCCAGCTGTATGCCAGGCAAGTGCTCCAAGCGCTGCAGCGTCACCAGTAAGTGTCTGGAGGCAACCCACTCCACCAGGAAGTTCTTGCTCACAGGATTCAGCTCTCTAGCTCCACGAGCTGGTTCCAGCACTGTCTCGTGCTGGCCTCCTAGTTTTGCATTGCCTTTTCACTACTGCCACTGCAGGTCCTCTGTTGGCTGTTTCTCATCATCTGCACCTTCTCCAGTATTAACATTTCCCCTCAGTTTCTTCTGAGTCTTCAATTCATTCACAGTTTCAAAACCATTTCCACATTTTAGGTATTTGTTAGAGCAGCAGCCATTCTCATGGTACCAAATGCCTTAGGCTGAGTTCTCCAGAGAAACAAAATCAGTAAAGCATGTGTGTGCGTGTGTGTGTAAGGGTCTTCCAATAAGGATGTCCTATTTTTGACATCTCATGGCAGCGATGTTTTTAAAGCTATAGCAACCATATTTATCACATTTTCTTTATTACCCACTGCCGTCAAGTCAACTTTGACTCATAACGACCCTATAGCATAGAGTAGAACTGCCCCACAGAGTTTCCAAGGAGCATCTGGTGTACTTGAACTGCCAACTTTCTAGGTAGCAGCTGTAGTACTTAAGCTCTATGCCACCAGAGTTTTTTGATTACCCTCAAGAAATAGCCATGAAAAGTTACACATTCTACATTGTATAGAAATTATTAAAGTTTATTATCAAAATGAGTGTTTCTTTCACCAAATATTCCACGCGTTACTTGAAATTTATGGTGTACGTAATTGCCCCACTGAGAGAACAATTCAATGTTTAATCAAAAAATTGGAGACAACCAGGTCTGTTGCCTGGAACACCTGCGTATCAATGAACCACACATTTCAATGGAAACATCTCCACTATTCGTCAGTGTGTACATGAGAATCCAACCCAATCAATTTCTCACTGTGCACAAGAACTGGGCCTTTCATTGACCACAGTTTGGTGGATTTTGCAGCTGGACTTGAAGCTTTACCCTTACAAAACTCTTTTGACTCGAGAACTGAAGTCCAATGACCATAGATTGCATCATACCTTTGCTGACTGGGCTCTAGAGCAATTGGAATTTAACCCCGCTTTTGGTTAAAAAATTATCTTTAGCAACGAGGCCCACTTTTGAATGAGTTAACAAAACAAAACAGTTTGTTAACAAACACAATTGCCACATCTGCGCAATCAGAATCCAATGGAGATTCAAGAACATCCACTTCATCCCCAAAAGGTTACTATTTGATGTGAATTTTGGTCCAATGGAATCATTGGCCCTTCTTTTTTCCAGGATGAACAAGAAGAATCTGTAACTGTCAGTGAAGAAAGATATTTTTTGGCCCCACTTGAAAGATGCTGTGGTGGCCATTTACCAAAGTTCTTTTCTACATGTAACACCATCAAATGTGCTTCAAAGTAATAAAACAATTAAAATTGTATCATGTACATAATTTGTTTTATGGAAGTTCAAAGATAGGGCACTGTTATTGGAAGACCCCTTACACATATGAATTTATAACAGGGAAACAGCTTATGCAATTGTAGAGGCTGAAACACTCCAAGCCCTGCATCAGGACCCAAGCCTCACGCAGCCACAGAAGCTGACAAACCCAAAGGACAGCCATTTTGATCCTTCCTTCCCAAATTTCTTTATGTATTTTACTTTTAATTTGTTGTAGACACATAAATGAGTTACTGTTACATAAAAATTAATGTAGAGATAAAGCTCAACAAAGAACTGTTTAATGCCCAGACCCTACCATTGCTGCTTCAAGGATTGAGAGATATTTTTTGCCTTTAGCTGTACTTTTGTTTCATGAGTTTCACATACTTCAGACCTGCAGGAGAGTGCCCTTATGTATGGATTTGTTTATCTGTATAGCAGCCTTGTAAGTTTGGTAGTAATTTGACCCTTGTTATAGATGCAGAACCGATCATGGTGAACAGAGACTAGCCTTACACCAGGGCAGCATTCTTCATCCAAGGTCTTCACCCACAGATGGGTACTTGAGGCTTCAGTAACCTCTGTTTCACTGCTTTCAGAATCAAATAAATTTGACAGTTGGCAATCATCTTGTGAGTTTGGCCTGAACAGCTGGCTAATCTCAACAATTCTTTCCCTAAAGAGGACTTTGGTTCAGTAGATACCCTAGATGACTACTTGATGTTAACTCACTTTCTTCTGTTAGATAATTCCAAACTTCATATCTTATCAAAGAATGAATCAGTGTGGGTTGCACTGTATAAACAGCACAAATTCATGGGTGGCTGACAACTGCTCGCATGGGATGCCTTTTGTGGAGACCTGTGGTACAACAGATTTGTTTGATTCCTAATTAGAACGTGAACACATAAAGGGTTATTGCAATTAGACGTTTGTAAACATATAGATCCATTATTCGTTCAACACGTATTCATTGTAAGCTTGCTATGTGCCAGGCACTGTGCTTGGAATTGTGTGTAACTCCTAGGAAAACTGGACTGTCCCCTCCTGCCACCCCTGCATAAATGTACTTTTTTGACTTGGTTTCATTTGTCATCTCTCAGAAGCCCATCTTTTCTATGCAGTGTGGTCCCAGTTTAATCTTGGTTGGAAATCAGCTCATTTTTCTCCCCATTTATGGTGGGGATTCTCTCTAGGAGGGAAGCAGTAGTGTTTGTTGGGCCATGGAGGAAAGATCATCATGTTGCCTGAGATGTCTTTTCCCCCTCTGCAGACTCCGAGAAGCCCACTTAGACTCCAGAGTCCCATTGAGAGCATGACAGCTATGTTTATGGGCAATTTTAATGCTGGTTTTAGGAGCATAAGTGCTTTTTAATGCATAGCATTACAGTGAGTAGGCCCTATTCTCTCAGCCTCTGAATAGCTGTCTAGAGGGGTGTAATTCCCAGCTCTGCCTCCAAGCACGGTTATTTACAAGCTCAGTTACATGTTCATGTCAAGCATGGTGAAAGCCAGGATGGAGATGGGCTGAGTTTAAAGCAATTTAGCAAGTCTTTATTCCCTATGTAATCACTGTGGTTCCTCAGCTGCCCCTGACCAGAGATTCCTGTTTGCATATGTCAGAAGGGGCCTGGGAAATCAGGAGAACAGCTGCAGAAATAGAATTCCTTCCTTCCACCATTCTCCTTCCAAGGTCCCCCCACTGGTTTCTCCTCAGTTGCTCCATAAAGTTCCATTTAAATTAACATTCTCGACCCATACTGTCTACTTCCATTCATGTCTGGTCTCCACCCAAATTTGCAAGTGTCTAAACTAAACTTCTTGTTGCACTCTTGTCTCCTCTTTCCATCCCCTGCCCCAGTCAATTCTTCACTCAGCAACCAAACTGATGTTCTTTAAAGCATAAATCAGATCCTTATTGCTATTCTGCTTAAAACCCTCCAAGGGCTTCCCATCAAACTTAGACTAAAATCTAACTCCTTACAAGTACTTAAAAGACTTGGCAGGATTCTGCTGCCTCATATATTTCATTGCTCTCTTCCGCCGCCTTGCTCATCACAATCCAGTCACACCCATCAAGCTTGAGCCTACCTTGGAGGCTTTGCAGCTTCTATTACTTCTGCCTTTCCCCTGGCTGCCTCTTCATTGCTTAGGTCTGATCTTAAACCTCACTCCTTTATTTGTGCCCAACTAATTTAGCCACAACAGTTCTTGGACAGCCCCTAAACCTCATTTGAATCATGCTGGGTATATGTACATACTGGGTAGAACTTAGAGTTTCTTTTTTTTTTTTTTTTTAAACAAAGCTGAAAGCGTTTCACCTTTAGGATTTGTCATGATTCCTTAGAATTTACATGCCGAGTTACTTGAAGCTGAAGAAAGCCAGAATTTGTATGAATTTCATGCTTCCACTCAGGCTGGAATTTACAGTGTTATAAAGGCTTTTCATGGTCTTTGTGAAGTTTTAAAATTCTTAAATTTAAGTTCAGCAACTCAGGTTGTAGGTTGATGGAGACACTCTATGTATTCTCATAATTAGCAATGAGCCATGAATTTTTTTCTGGAAACAGATAGATGCTCATTTCTGCTGGGTACAGGTTCACCTTTTTCCTTCAGCAGTCATCTTTCATTTGTCATAAGATCTGAGATTTTAAAAAAATCTTCTGCAATTGTACAGTGTAGCTGTCTTAATCATAAATAGATTGGCTTCTGAATGCCATTTATGGGTTATTTTTCTTTTGCCTCAGCTTGAGTTGGTTTTGACTATTTGCTTTATTTTTATCAGTAATACGTGCACATGATTTTAAAAATTATGTTTTATACAAAAAAAAAGCAATGCTTAAAAAATTTATTCTAGCTCTTCGTACCCCTATGCTTTCTCCCCAGATGCCGGCATTTTTAATACTTTTAAGGCTGTTTGTTCTATTGGTTTCCTCTACATTTTCAGATAATGGTCTTCTACTATTATTTCTTAATTTATCCACTGTCAATATTATCTATTGATTATACTGTTAAGATTAATAGATATTTAATTCTTAGGTTGCTTCCTCCTCACCTATCCACATCTTCCTAATGTATTCATTTGACTGTTTTTGTTAAATTAATATTTGTAGTTTACATTATAATGACACAGTCAACATTTCTGTGCAAAGGAAGGATGGGCACATTTTCTCTCTTGCACAACTTTTTGTTTCGTATGGAGTCTACTGACTTTTTGCTGTCCTTTTTGTCATCATTATATCCTTAACCAACCAACTCACACTGATTTGATTCCAATTAATGGTGATTCTCTGTATGTCAAAGTAGAACTGCCTCATTGGGTTCTCAGTGGCTCAGTGTGTTCATAAGCACATTACCAGGCCTTTCTTCCAAGGAGCCACTGGTGAACTTGAACTGCCTGTCTCTCAATTAGCTGAAAAATGTGTTG
Source organism: Heterohyrax brucei (assembly GCA_028571685.1). NCBI lineage: Eukaryota > Metazoa > Chordata > Mammalia > Hyracoidea > Procaviidae > Heterohyrax > Heterohyrax brucei. The sequence goes on from CM053149.1 coordinate 36,750,908, forward strand.
ACTGTTGCACCCTGGGTATTCCACAATATATGCTTAGTGATTCCCATCTGCTTGATCTCATCAAGGATTATATTGAGTCTCCCTTGCTCTTGAGGACGCCCTACCCAGGGCCTTCTCTCCAATCCACACCACTTGCTCCCTGGCTCAGCTATACCTCCTAGAATTTTTCTGCACTGCTATTCTGCATTGACCCCGCTATTGACTTCACTCACATGTTAGTTCTTCCTTCCTGTTTCATTCCCTGTTTCACTTGAGCACATCCTTAAAAAAAAAAGATACCTGTATCTTTGCACTGTGAAAATGTCTTTAGTCTCACCTCAAGTTGGATTGATAATTTGACCAAATGTCAATTTCTAGGTTGAAAATCATTTTATTTTACCATTTTGAAGACTGTCTTCTAGTGTACAACACTGCAGTTGAGAATTTCAATGCCATTCTGATTCTCATTATTTTGCAGATGGTCTTATCTTTTTCTGTGTGGTAAGTTTTTATGACTGTTTTTTTATCCATGGAGAAGTTCCTGGGTGGTGTGAGTGGTTAACATGCTTGGCTGCTGTCTTGGGCATTTTGCTTCTGTAACAGAAATACCACAAGTGGATAGCTTTAACAAAGAGTTTATGTTGTCATGGTCTAGTCAGCTGACACCCAAATTCAGGGTGTCAGCTCCTAGGGAAAGCTTTCTCTGTTGGCCCTGGAGGAAAGTCTTCTTCATCCTATAGGCTAGGAACTTCTCTGTGCAGGAACCCAGGGCCCAAAGGACTCACTCTGCTCCCGGTGCTGCTTTCTTCTTGGTAGGAGGTGCCCTTGCTCACTTTCTTCTTTTATATCTCTAAAGAAATTGGGTGAAGACACAATCTAATCTAGAAGATCCCATCAATATAACTGCTGCTAACTCATCTCATTAGCATCATAGTGATGGGATTTGCAATACACAGGAAGATCACACCAGATGACAGAATGGCAGAACAATCATACAATACTGGGAATTACAGCCCAGCAACTGATATACACATTTTGGTGGAACATAATTCAATCTATTATATCTGCTAATCGAATGACTGGAAGTTGAAGTCCACTCAGAGATGCCTCTTCCTGAAACTCCCTCTGACTAGTCTGACCAGGGTGGAGTGTTATGGATTGAATTGTATTCCCCTAAAAATGTGTATCGCAGTCTGGCTGGGCCATGATTCTCAGCAGTTTGTGACTGTTCTCCACTTTGTGATTTTTCTATGCTGCAAAACCTAATTACTGCCTGTGGTTAATAGTTTGGATTATGTCAAAGAGGATTAGGGTGGGATTGTAACCTTTTTCCTAAAGTCTTTTCACTGTTCCATTGTAAAGGGAGTTTCCCCGTAGTGTGGCTTGCACCACCCTTTATACTATTATCCTAAAAGAGATACAAAGAAAAAGGAACAAACAAAGAGGGAGAGACCTCATACCATCAAGAAAGCAGTACAGGGGCAGAGTGTGTCCTTCGGACCCGAGATTCCTCACTGAGATGTTCTTAGACCAAAGAAAGACTGATGCAATGAAAGGACCTTTCTCCAGTGCAGAGAGAGTGCATTCCCCTGGAGATGGCACCCTAAATTTGGACTTGTAGGCCTCTAGAACGTGTGAGAAACTTTTTGTTCTTAAAACCGTCCACTTGTGGTATTTCTGTTACAGCAGTACCAGATGACTATGACAGTGACCCTCATGCTGGCATAAAGTCCTTTAACATTAATTAACTGAATGCTTACTATGTGAAAAGCTTTATTTGGATTGTTCTTTTGAATTCTGACAATGTTACTCTTGTTTCCATTTTACAGATGAGAAAACTGAGGCTTGTAGGCTGTTGGGGTAGGGATATTAAGTGACAGGTGGTAACAGGACCCAAAGGTAGTCTAGTCAGACTGTCTCTAAATACTAGTAACCAGCAGGTAGTCTCTCCCTCTATTGCAATTTAGAATTCTCACACTGTCATGGATTGAATTGTGTTCCCCCCAAGGTGTGCAGCACTGTATGTAGCAATTTGGCTAGGCTGTGATTCCTGGTATTGTGTGATATTCCTATATGCTGTAAACCCTGCCCCTGCCTCCATGATGTTAATGATGGAGGATGGGGTGCAGTTGTATTGGTACGGCAGGACTCAATCTGTGAGATTGCATTGTACCTTGAGGCAATCTAATAGAATATATAAGAAAGGGAAACAAGCAGCACTGAGGGCCTCACACCACCAAGAAAGCAGTTCTTGGAGAAGAGTTCATCCTTTAGACCCTCAGTCTTTGCACCTCAAAAGGTCCCAATCCAGGGGAGACTGACAACAAGGACCTTCATCCAGAGCCCACAGAGAAAGACTTCCCCTGGAGCTGATGCCTCAAATTTAGGCTTACAGCTTCCTGAACTGTGACAGAATAAAATTTCTCTTTGTTAAAACCATTCACTTGTGGATTTCTGTTATAACAATACGAGATGACTGTGACATCTATTCAGGTCCTTGGGTCATTGTACAGTTAAGAGATGTTAAAAAGCAAACAAAATCCAAAATAACCTCTGGTGAGAATCAGTCATCATGATCCCCAGTTTTTCTCATAACTTCACATTTATGTGTGACATGAACAAAACAGAGGCGTCAAGAGACGGTATCAGTGCTGCCAAGTAGCTCAGTAGGTGGCAGGCCCTGTTATGGGACAGTCTTCCCTGGCCCTAAGAGACAAACTTCTGCAGAGTTATTGTCATCTTCCTCACATTCCTGTGACAGGTCCTATGAGGCTATGAGGGTCTCACTACTTCAGAGCATGGGGGAAGGGCTGTGCTAGCTGGGGTGTTATGCACAGATGCTACACAAGGTTTGCAGAGAGGGCCAGCCATTTCTCTCAGCCCCCTCCACAAGGTCATCTTCTCAGCCCTTACACCTGCTTGTTCCCAGGGCACTGACTGCTTTTTTTCTCTTGCTCTGCATACTCTCCTCCAGTAGTCACGTCCCCAGAGATTCAACTACTAATACTATGCAGTGAGAACTTCAATCTCTCTCTAGCCCAGATCTCTCTCCTGAGATACATGATATTTTCTTTTTCACTATTTTATTGTGCCATAAGTGAAACTTCACAATTGAAGTCAATTTGTCATACAAAAACATACATACACATTGCTATGTAACTCTACCTTCTCCGCTCACATGTAACAGTACACTCCTCCTTTGCACTCTGTATTTCCCATGTTCACTGAACTGGATCCTGTCCCCCTGTGCCCTTTCATCCTACTTCAGAATAGGAAGTGGCCAGGTAGTCTCATGTATCTACTTAAGACAAGGAATACACTCTTCCCCAGTATCATTTTATGTCTCATAGTCCAGTTCAATCTTTGTCTGAAGAGTTGGTTTTGGGAAAATCATTTCAGTTCTGGGCTAACAGAGAATCTGGGGCCATGTCAGCTGGGATCCCTCTGGTCTATCAAACCATAAAGTCTGGTCTATTTAATAGAGTTCAAGTTCTGCACTCCATTTTCTTCCACTACATCAGGGACTCTTTGTTGTGTTCCCTGTCAGGGTAGCCATTGGTGATGGTCAGGAACGATCTAGTTCTTCTGATCTCATGCTGATATAGTGTCTGGATTTATATGGTCCTTTTCTATGACCTTCATTCTCCTCTGCTCCAGGTGAGTTGGGAACAATCAACGCTACCTAGATGGCCACTTGCTAGCTTTTAACACTCCAGATGCCACTCACCAAAGTGGGACGCAGAACATCCTCTTAAAAATCTGTTTTGCCACTTGATCTAGATGTCACTTGAAAGCATGGTCTCCAGACCCCTTCGCCTGCTACTCTGTCATTTGAAGTGTTGGGTTAGATTTAGGAAATGTCTTAGCTTTTGATTCAGTCCATTTTTGCTGACTTCTCCTCTACCTAACTTAATTCTTATCTACTAAGTAGATAAACCCCCCTGTTTCCCTCCCCAAGCTAATAACCATCAAAGATAGTTTTCTTCTGTGTTTAAACCATTTCTTGAAGAAAAGAAACAGATATCCAAGTTTAAAAAAGCAACATGTTTAGACAATTGGAGCCATATCACAGGCTGATCTCTGTTGTGTACTTGTGGTTGTCTATGTGTGCATGAGTGCTAGAGTGTGTGAATGTGTGTGTTTGCATATGAGTGTCAATATGAGTGTGTGTATGTGTGTGTGTGTGTGTGTGTGTGTGTGTGTGTGTGTGTGTTAAACCCAAGAGCAGCAAGACTGCTAGTGCTGAAGAGGAAGTCCAGGAGTACCCCAAATGGGCAGATATAGGGTAAGAGAGGGTCATTATATTTCTTGTTAGGGAAATAGAAATTAACTCAGCTGAACTGAGGCCTCCAATTACCCTTTATTTCACCCTAAATGTAGCTTTTGATACCATCAGATAGCTACCCAAGACTAGAACACATGACAGTAATATCAATCCAGATAAGGAAATCATCATAATAAATGAAGACTAACACACTTAACAGAAGGACACAGAGACATAATTATATAAAAGATGAAAACATTAAACTAGAAAAGAGGGCTAAACAATGTAGTCATAGGTTTTTCATATGGAGAGGATGTCAAGGTGATAACAAGACAAAACATTGGATTAAATTCAGAAATAGGGATAAATATTAAGGAAACCACAAGGGAAACTAATTGTCATGGACTGAATTGTTTCTCCCCAAAAATGTGCATAGCAACTTGGCTGTGCCACTGATTCCCAGTGTTGTGTGATTGCCCTCCATTTTGTGATCTTTTGACACCATAAATCCTAATTGTTGTCTATAGTTAGTTGATGTTACAGAGGATGAGGGTGGGGCTGTAAAAACCCTTACTAAGATCACATCCCTGCTCCCTGGAATGTGACTTGCATCACCTTTTATCCTTTCATCCTTTAAGAAATAAAAGGAAAGAGAAACAAGCAGAAAGTTAGGAACCTCACACCATCAAGAAAGCAGCACCAGCAATACAGCATGTTCTTCAGACCTGAGGTTCTTGCAAGATGCTTCCCAACTGAAGACTGATGCAACACAAGGGTTGTCTTCCAGAGCTGAGAAAGAGGGAAAGCCTTCTCCTGGAATGGAAACCCTGAATTCGAACTTGTAGCCTACTGGACTGTGTAGGAACAAATGTTTCCTGTTTTCAAGTCATCTACTCATGTTATTTCTGTTGGGGCGTTACTAGATGACTAAGACACTGGCAATCTTATACATCAAAATAAAAAACAAGAAAAACATAAAAGACTCAGCATACACAAAGTCAACATCAATGAAAAAGGTGAAAAGAAGATACATACGGAAAAATGAGTCAACACAGACAATTAAGTGGAACAAAGAAACTGTCAAAAACATAAAAATATAGGGCATCAAAGTGACAGTACTGAACTCACACCATCTATAATTGCGTTGAATGTAAGATGACAAAATGCACCACCAAAAAGAAAAAGAGTGGTGGCTTGGATTTAAAAAAAACATATGATCCATCAATATGCTGCCTACAAGAGACACACCTTAGATTTAAAGACACAAACTGAAACTTAAAGGAAGAAAAAATATATACATCAAGCAAGCAACAGTAAAAAATGAGCAGACTTGGCTATATTAGTGTCTGACAGCCATAGTTAAAGTAAAAACCACCACAGAGGATAAGGAACTATAGAATGATTTAAAGGTCAATACACCAAGAAGACATAACCATATTAAATATTTATTCACCCAAAGAGGTGGGGCCAAGATGGCAGACTAGACACATGTCTCCTCAATTCCCTCTGAAAACTAAGGCCTGGAATGATAACTGAATGGACAATGGACATCCAGGGAGCCCTAGGACCTGGCTAAGCACTAAACTACCCCTCTCAAAGATGAGCCAGAGGCCTCTGACCCCTGCTCCTGCTGACACACTGTATTGGAGAACTATAGGTACTGATGCCTTCTTTATTATCTGGAAGGCAGAGACTGACTGGGAATGAACCAACAAATATGCCAAACAGCCATGCTTAAGTAAACAGTATATAGTGCAGCAGAGAGACAATCCATGGGATAGCCACATACTGAGAACCTGGCTGCTGACTGAGGGCACCATTGCCCCTCCACCTTGTTTTTGGAGCTGTGCCATAGACTGCTGTTTCATAACAGAAACAGAAGCTCGGCCACGATGCCATCTTGGTCATCTGGGAGGTGGAGTCACCCAGCTTGGGGCCTTAGCTGCAACTGATTCTCAAGCAGAGCAGCAGCCTGTCTGGCAAGTGTGTCTCCAGCATAAAAGCAGCATTTGAGACAATTTGTGTCCAGATTCATGAGCGGGGCCTGGCAGAGGACAGCTGGAAGACCCTAACCTCTCCCTACTTTGCACCATGTCATTGCATCTGGGAATGGCCAATGAGGTATTTTCATGGTCACCCAGAAGGCAGGGCCTGCCACACCTGAGGGCCTGTTTCCAACAGCAATTGGACAGCTCCCTGCTTAGAAGTAAAGTACCCTTTTAAATAAGCCCTGTAGATCTAACTGCTGAGAGGTTCAGCAGCTTCTCCTCTGCCCTTCACTGACCCACATTATAGGGTCCGCTGACAACTGACTAGTTACTCCATAAGTAGGGCACCATCTTTGCCAGCCAAGAGGCAGAGACTGCAACCCCAGAGAGTCCAGCTGGGGCCAGTCACTAGAGTACACAGAAATGACTGGTGACTAACTCCCTCTTAGAACTATGCCTCAGCTCCATTTGAGGTAACATTAGAGAATTGAAACAGTATCTTGATGGCACATAGACAACAGACCATAGCTAACCATTTAAAGAAGCAGTCCACCTTGGTTCTGGAAAACTCCCCAAAAAGAATCAAAAAATTTCCCAGATGAAGAACCCTTTCTGAAACCATTGGAGGTTGAGTACCAAAGAATTAGATATAGAGTCCTCCTAGAGGTCAAAACAAAATGCAGCATAATAAAATGAAAAATTAAGCAAACTGTTTGAACTGATGGAACATCAACAATCTGAAATGCAGCAGATCAATAACAAAAATTAAAGAATTAGACAACTTAATCTGAAGTCAACTGAGCAGATGAAAATCAGTCTTAGTGACCTTGAGAATAGAGCAACAGACTCCAGCGTTTATGAGAAGAAATCAGAGAAAAGAAATAAGAAAAACAAAGATTTAAGAAATATGTGGGACTCTTTTAAGAGGAATACTCTGTGAATAATTGCAGTTCCTGAACAAAGCGAATAGATGTAAAACAGAGACCATTGCTGTAGAGCTGCTGACAGGAAACTTCCCTGAAATTATGAAAGACAAGAACATAAATATCCAAGACATTTATTGAACACCACAAAAACAGACCCCAAAAGAAAGACATCAAGACTTATTATAATCAAGCTTAATAAAATGAAACATAAACAGAGGGTCTTAAAGGCAATGAGACTCAAAGAAAAGCTAACATTCAGAGTGAAACCCTGTAGGCTTTTGTCTGGCATATCCACAGAAATGATGTTGGCAAGAAAGTAGTGGGATGACACTAAAGGATAAAAACTTCCAATGAAGAATTATATATCCTGTCAAATTGTCTCTCAAGTATGACAGTGAAATTAAGACTTTCGCAAATAAAGAGAAGTTTAGAGACTTTGTATAAACGAAACCAAAGCAACAATAAATACTGAAAGAAACTCTTTGCTTAGAAAAACAAAAACATTAAGAGTATACTTAAGGAGTCAATGTAGGACACAGCATCCAGAATCCTACTCATGTAGGGAAGTCAATAAGCTCAATTAAAACTATATTATTAATAGAAGGGAATAAGTGATCATAACACAAAAACTATGACATTACCAACTAAAAAGAAAGATATATTACAGTAGATATAACTCTTTCAGATGCAGAGGAAATAAAAAGATATGCAGAAGTTAAAGTCTGGTTTAAACTCAGGATAGTAAGGCGGACATTAGAGGTAGCTGCAAAGCAAAGTAACAATGCAACATATCAAAAAAGAAGCACAGTACAGGAGTCTCAACAAACACAAAACCAACACTGAAAAAGATGATAAGTAAACCCATAAAGAAAAATGACCCAGAACAGAATATTAAGAAAAACATAGAAAACATCAACAACATAAAAATAAATGCATCAAAATGACAGCACTAAACATATACCTATCAATAATTACACTGAATGTAAACTGAATGAATTCCCCAGTAGAGAGACAACTAGTGTCATTGTGGATCAAAAGAGATGACCTGTCTATATGTTGGTTTCAAGAAACGCATCTAGGACTCAAAGATACGAACAAACTGAAAATCAAAGGATAGAAAAATATATACCAAGCCAACAAAAAACAAAGAAGAGCAGATGCGGCAATACTAGTCTCATATAAAATAGACTTTAAGGTAAGATCCACCATTGTGGATGAGGATGGTCACTATATTGCTGAAAGGTTGAACACGTAAGCAGGACTTAACAATATTAAATATTTATACATCCAATACCAGAGCACCTAAATTCATTGAACAAACACTAACAACATTGAAAAATGAGATAATAATAGTCAATAATAGTCAAAAGCTTTCAACTCTCCACTTTCAGTAATGGACAGATTGTCCAGAAAAAAGCTCAGTGAAGATACAGGTCTTACTGCAACAATCAACCACTAGACCTTATTGACATATACAGAACTTTTCACCCATCAAAAGACAAGTACAACTTCTTCTCCAATGCACACGAAACATTCTTCAGAATAGACCATGTGTTAGCACATGAAAAAAGTCTCAACAAAATCCAAACCACTGAATTATTGCAAAGCATCTTCTCAGACCATAAAGCCATAAAAGTTTAAATCAATAGTAGAAAAGTCATAGGTAGAAATCTGAACTCATGGAAACTGAACAACACTTTGCTCAAAAATCTGTGGGTTATAGAAGAAATCGAGGACAAAACAAAGAAATTTATGGAATCAAATGAGAATGAAGACACATGCTATCAGAACCTATGGGATACACTAAAAGCAGCGTTCAGAAGTCAATTTATCTCTATAAACACACACACTGGGAAGTAAGAAAGGGCCCAGACTAAAGAATTAGCCCTACAGCTTGAAGAAGTAGAAAGAGAGCAACAGAAGAACCCCTTAGGCACCAGAAGAAAACAGATAATAAAGATTGGAGCAGAACTGAATGCATTAGAGAACAGAAGAACAACTGAAAAAATTAAGGAAACCAAAAACTGGTTCTTTGAACAGATCAACAAAATTGATAAGCCACTGGCTAAACTTACAAAAGAAAAACACAGGAGAAGAAACAAACAACCTGAATAAGAAACGGGATGAGAGATGCCACAATAGATCCAACCGAAATTGAAAGTATCATAAGAGAATGCTATGAGAGACTGTTTTCTAAGAGATTTGAAAAGTTACAGGAAATGGACCAATTTCTAGATTCATATCACCTATCAAAATTATCACAAGGAGAAATAGAACAACTTAAACCCGTCACAAAGGAAGAGATTGAAAAAGTCATCCAAAAACTACCAATAAAAAAAAAGCCCAGGCCCAGACGGCTTCACTGCAGAGTTCTACCAAGCTTTTAGAGAAGAGTTATCAGACTATTTTACAGTATAGAAAAGTATGGAATATTCCCAAATTCATTCTGTGAAGCCAGCATAACCCTGGTACCAAAGCCAGGGAAAGACCCAACCAACAGGGAGAACTACAGAACAATATTACCCTTTTTAAAAATTTTTTTATTTATTTTATTTTTTGTTTAACATGACTGAGTGAAAATGCACATTCCCGTATAAAGTTACATGCCTACCTATATGCAGCTTCCACTACTCTCCCTGTCCGGCACTATTCTCTGCTCCATGCATGTCTCATCCTCCCAACAGCCTCCTTTCCCCTCCTCTTCACCCACTCTCCTTTCTCCAGCCAGAGGTCAGCAGGACGATATCCTATAGATGTATAGAACAACAAAGTGCATCCAACATAAGGTCACTCCGCATTGCCAAGTCGAATCCATTCCTGTCCAAAGAGTGAACCTTTCTTATAATTTATGGGTAAGGGCAGCATCAGGGTCGGAGGCCATAGTCTCAGGGGAACCCCGAAACTGCTGGACCATCATTGAGGTCTTTTAGTGGAGATCTCAGGATGCACCCCTTTTTATTCTTGTGTTGCCACTGAGACTCAACCTAGTGAGATCCATCGTGGCTATCACTGGTGGTGGCCGGGCACAATCCGGTTCTTCTGATCCCAAGTCGATGTAGGCACCTACACTTGTGGATCTCTCTATCTTCTAGGTTGTCTTTACCGCATGTCATTTTGGCCCTCGGTGAGCATCCGTTCCTGCTGAGTTGGGACCATTTGCTGTGTCCTCGGATGGCAGCTTGTCACCTTTTAAGACACCAGACACCACTCACCAATGTGGGGTGCAGAGAGCTCTCTTAGCAAAATGCTAGTTGTGCTAATTGGCCTTGATTTCACCTAAGAGCATGGTCCCCTGCCCCCTGCCCCAGCTACTCTATCCCTGCAATATTGGGTTAAGATGGAAGGAGTACTCAAGTTATGTTGAAGTCCACTTGATGTTCTTGTTTCTAATGTGTGCTATCACTGCTTTCTCCCAACCAGATTCCTAGCAACTATCTAAACTAAGTTATCCCCACCTGACCCTCCCTCCTTTCCCTTGCAGCTGTCAAAGAGTCTTTTCTTCCATACACAAGTCTGTTTTTGAGATCTTATCATAGAGGTCTCATACAATATTTGTCCTTTTGTTGCTGACTACTTTCACTCAATATAACATCTTTAGGTTGAAAACAGGTTAGGAGATGTTTCCTGGAATCATCGTTATCCTTTATCATTGCGTAGTGCTCCATCGAGTGTATGTACCATAGTTTACCTATCCATTCTTCTGTTGTTGGGCATCTGGGTTGATTCCATCTTTTTGCTATCGTAGACTGTACTGCGATAAACATTCTGGTGCATGTGTCCATTGTTATGAAAGGCCTTGATTCTGTAGGATATATTCCAAGTAGTGGAATTACTGGGTCAAATGGTATATCGATATCCATTTCTTCAAGGAAGTGCCAGATTGCTTTCCAAAGAAGCTGAACCATTTTGCAACTCCACCAACAGTGTAGGAGGGTTCCACTTTCTCCACAGCCTCTCTAGCATTTGTTGTTTTGTGTTTTCTGGATCATGGCCAATCTTGTTGGGGTGAGATGGTATCTCATTGTTGTCTTGATTTGAATTTCTTTAGTAACTAAAGATCGTGAACATGTCCCTGTGTTTTTTGGCTGCCTGGATATCCTCTTTAGTGAAATATCTGTCCATCTCCTTTGCCCATCGCTTAATTGGATGGTTTATCTTCTTCTTACTGATATTTTGTAGTGTCTTATAGATTATGTAGATCAGGTGTGGGTCTGACACAGAGTTGCCAAATATTTTTTCCCATTCTGTGGGTGTTCTTTTAATTCTGTTAATAAAGTCTTTGGATGAGCAAAAGTGTTTGATTCTTAATAGTTCCCATTTATCTATTTTCTCTTCTGTTGATTGTGGTTTCTTTGACGGATTTTGGAGTATGTCCTCATTGTGTATTAAAACTTCCATTGTTGTTCCTACCTTTTCTTGGATGAGCTTTGTCATTTTAGGTTTGATATTTAGTTCTTTTATCCAATTGGAGTTGGTTTTTGTATAAGGTATAAGATATGGATCTTGATTCAGTGTATTGTAGATGGATAACCAATTTTGCCAGCACCGTTTGTTTAAGATACTTTTTTTCGCCCAGTTTAATGTCTTAGGGCCTTTGTTGAATATCAACTGTTTATAGGCAGATGGTGTCATCTCTGGGGTCTCAATTCTGTTCCATTGATCCATCTGTCTGTTCTTGTACCAGTACCAGGCTGTTTTGTCCACTGTGGCAGTGTAGTATGTTCTAAGGTCAGGTAATGAGAGGCCTCCAAGTTGTGTTCTTCTTCTTTAGTTGTACCTTACTTATCTGGGGCTTCTTCCCTTTCCAAACAAAATTGGTGATTTGTTTCTCCATCTCATTAAAAAATGACACTGGAACTTGTATTGGGATTGCATTATATAAATAAATTGCTTTGGGTAAAATAGACATTTTCACAATGTTAAGTCTTCCTATCCACGAGCAGGGTATGTTTTTCCACTTATCTAAGTCTCTCTTAGTTTCTTGTAGTAAGGGCTTGTAGTTCTCTTTGTAAAGGTCTGTTATTTCTCTGGTTAGATTAATTCCTAGGTACTTTATCTTCTTAGGGGCTATCGTAAATGGTATTGATTTGATAATTTCTTCCTTAACAGTCTTGTTGTTAGTATAAAGGAATCCTACTGATTTACTGATGTTTATCTTGAATCCTGGACTTTGCTGAACTCTTTTATCAGTTTGAGTAGTTTACTTACAGATTTGTTGAGGTTCTCTGCATATGCAATCATATCATCTGGAAATAGGGAGATTTTAACTTCCCTTTTGCCGATGCAGATGTCCTTTATTTCTTGGTCTTGTCTAATTACTCTGGCTAAAACTTCTAGCACAATTTTGAATAGGTGAGAGTGGGCATCCTTGTCTAGTTCCTGATCTCAAGTGAAAGTCTTTCAGTCTCTCTCCATTCAGGATGATGTGGGCAATTGGCGTTGTATAAATGGCCCTTATTGTGTTGAGGAATTTGCCATCTGTGCCCATTTTGCTAAGAGTTTTTAGCATGAAAGCGTGTTGGACTTTATCAAATGCCTTTTCTGCATCAATGGACAAAATCAGGTGATCCTTGTCTTTTGTGTTATTTATATGATTAATCACATTGATTGTTTTTCTGATGTTGAACCAGCCTTGCATCCCTGGTATGAATCTCACTTGGTCATGATGGATTATTCTCTTGGTATGTTGTTGTAGTCTATTAGCAAGAATTTTGTTGAAGATTTTTGCATCTAGATTCACGAGTGATATCAGTCTGTAGTTCTCTTTCTTTGTTGGGTCTTTCCCTGGCTTAGGTATCAGGGTTATGCTGGCTTCATAGAATGAGTCTGGGAGTACTTCATCCCTTTCTATACTGTGAAATAGTTTCAATAGTATTGGGGATAGCTCTTCTCTAAATGCTTGGTAGAATTCTGCCGTGAAGCCATCTGGGCCCGGACTTTTTTGGGTTGGCCGTGTTTTGATGACCTTTTCAATCTCTTCCTTTGTGATGGGTTTATTAAGTTGTTCCGCTTCACATTGTGATAATTTGGGTAGGTGGTATGAGTCAAGGAATTGGTCCATTTCCCCTAGGTTTTCAAATTTGTTAGAGTACAGTCTTTCATAGTATTCTGTTATGATATTTTTGATTTCTGTTGCATCTGTGGTGATAACTCCCCTCTCATTTCTAATTTGGGTTATTTGTTTCCTTTCCTGCTTTTCTTTAGTAAGTTTAGCCAGTGGTTTATCAATTTTGTTGATCTTTTCAAAAAAACAGCTTTTGGTCTTTTCAATTTTTTCAATTGTTTTTCTATTCTCCACTTCATTGAGCTCTGCTCTAATCTTTATGATCTCCTTTCTTCTGGTGCCCGAGGGGTTCCTCTGTTGTTCCCTTTCTATTTGTTCAAGCTGTAGAGTTAGTTCCTTGATTTGGTTTCTTTCTTCCTTCCAGATGTGTGCATTTATGGAGATAAACAGACCTCTGAGCAATGCTTTGGCTGTATCCCATAGGTTCTGGTAGGAAGTGTTTTCGTTCTCATTGGAATCCATGAATTTCTTTAATTCATCCTTTATTTCCTCTATAACCCATGTTTTTTTTTAGCAAGATGTTGTTCAGTTTCCAAGAGTTCCACTTTCTATCTCTGTTTTTTCTGCTGTCGATTTCAACTTTGATGGCTTTATGATCTGAGAAGATGCTTTGCAGTAATTCAATGGTATGGATTTTGCATTATGGCCTATCACGTGGTCAATTCTGGAGAATGTTCCATGTGCACTGGAGAAGAAGGTGTAGTTGTCTGCTGATGGTTGGAAAGTTCTGTATATATCAATGAGGTTTAGTTGTTTAATTGTGTCAATGAGGTCTTCTGTATCTTTACTGAACTTTTTTCTAGATGATCTGTCTAGTAATGAGAGTGGAGTGCTAAAGTCTCCCACTATTATTGTGGAGTCATATAACTCTTTTGAGCATAGTCAGTGTTTCTTCAACATATTTAGGTGCTCTGGCATTTGGTGCATAAATATTTAATATAGTTAAGGCTTGCTTGTGTACTGAACCTTTCAGCAATAAATAGTGTCCATCTTTCTCCACGATGGTGGATTTGACATGAAAATTGATTTTGTCTGAGATTAGAATTGCCACCCCTGCTCTTCTTTGTTCATTGTTAGCTTGATATATATTCTTCCATCCTTTAATTTTCAGTTTGTTCCTGTCTTTAGGTCTCAAGTGAGTTTCTTGTAGACAACATATGGACGGGTCATGTCTTTTGATCCAAGATGACACTCGGTGTCTCTTTACTGGAGCATTCAGTCCATTCACATTCAATGTAATTATTGATAGGTATGTGTTCACTGCTGCTATTGTGATATGTTTATTTTTATGTTGATGTTTTCTCTGTTGTTCTTATTAGTCTGTTCTGGGACATTCTTTTTTGTGTATTGATTTTCCACCTTTTTCAGAGCTGGTTTTGTAGTTGTTGAGACTTGTGTGCTACATTTCTTGAAATGATATGATACATCTTTGTTGTCCTTTACAGCTGCCCCTATTATCCCCCTTAATAAACTATATATAAACCCAATTTTAATTACTACCAATCTTGTCGTCTTCCTCTCCATCTGGAAGGACTATAACAACTGTAGTACATCCTTCTTTTTATTATGATGACACCATAGTTCTCATGATGATCACTGGATTGCTTCTTTCCATATCAAAGCTGTGATTGTCTTTGGAGCCTTCCCTAACTGAGTAGAGTATTGAGTAGTGTGTCGTTATAAAATATAAAGTTAGTAGTTTTGTTCTTCTAAGCCAGACCCAAGAACTTCTTTCAGTATTTCTTGTAGTTTGGGTTTGGTTTTTACCAAGTCTGTGAGTTTCTGTTTATCTGGGAATATCTTAATTTCATTTTCGTATTTGAAAGACAGTTTTGCAGGATATATAATTCTTGGTTGGAAATTCTTCTCCTTCAGGGCTTTGAATGTGTTGTGCCACTGTCTCCGTGCCAGCATGGTTTCTGCTGAGAAATCTGACGAGAGCCTACAGGGTTTCTCCCTGAATGTTAGCTTTGCTTTGAGTCTTGCTGCCTTTAAGAGTTGCTGCTTATGTTTCATTTTGTTAAGCTTGATTATAATATGTCTTTCTTTAGAGATCTATATTGGGTGGCGTACAATATGCCTCTGAGATGTCTATATTGTCTTCCTTCATGATTTCTGGGAAGTTTTCTTTCAGCAGCTCAGCAACGATACTCTCTGTGTTCTCAGATGTCTCACCCTGTTCAAGGACTCCAATTAATC
Source organism: Heterohyrax brucei (assembly GCA_028571685.1). Taxonomy (NCBI): domain Eukaryota; kingdom Metazoa; phylum Chordata; class Mammalia; order Hyracoidea; family Procaviidae; genus Heterohyrax; species Heterohyrax brucei. The sequence goes on from CM053149.1 coordinate 36,766,328, forward strand.
GAGGGTTGTTCCTCTTAATAGAGTCCCACATGCTTCTTAATGTTTCTTGTTTCTTTTTTCTGATTTCTGCTCATAGACGCTGGCATCAGTAGCTCTGTCTTCCAAGTCAGATATTCTTTTTTCTATTTGTTCCATTCTGTTTTCTTGACTTTGCATGGAAGTTTCTAGTCTTTGATTTTGTTCTTGATCTATTGGATTTCAGAGTACTGGTGTTCCATCAGATCGAACAGCTTGCTTAATTTTTCATTTTGTTCTGCTGCGTTTTGTATAAGGTCTAGAAGGGCTCTGCATATAATCATTTTGTATTCACTTCCTGATGCTTCTTCAACTGAGAGACTCCTTGGTTGCTTTGTTTGGGAGCCTTCTGAAGCCATGGGTGATTTCTTGTATGCCACAACTGTCTGTTGCTTTTTGGGTCCCATGTGAGTATATAGAGGCTGGAAGAGGTACTGTGAGGATGGATTGCAAATGTTTCTCTAGGCTGTCTTAAAATGTAAAGCAAAAAGTATCTGACCACTTCACAAGTCAGTTAAGTTTTCAGGTGTAGAGGTCCCTCTTCTCAACTGACAAAGTAAGCGCCACTATATCCAACCCCAAATGATAACAAACTAGTTCAGAATACAGCAATTCTACTGCCCTGTTGGCCTCTGCTGACGGGGCCTAGCCTTAGGCAGCACTGCGTCGAGTACTGCTTTTGTGATAGAAAAGCGCTCTCCCGTGGGCAGGCTCTGGCTCCCAAGCTAAGAATTAGGTCCAGCTGTGGCCACCATATCCAAGATGGCGTCCTGCACACAGGCAGCAGATACAAGGGCTAAAGGTGCCAAGAGGTAGTGATTCCTCTGCTTCTGTTGCAGGGCCCCAACTTAGGTGGCCTTCGGTAAATTACTGCTTTTCCGTCAGAGAAGCGCTGTCCTGTTTTCAGGCACTGGCTCCCAGGCTAAGATTAGGTCCCACTAAAATCTCAGTACCAACATGACATCCTACACACTGACTGCGAAATTCCATACAAACCCCACTGAGGCAGATATAAAACAACAGGCTCAAAGTGGCTGGAGTATTAGAGTCCTAAGCCCGGCTCTCAAAATATGGGAATTTCACCTGCCTATTCCCCCAGCAGCGCATCCGAGTCTAGCCACTAGGCAAGACCCAGATCCACCCGCTGGCCAAGACAGAGAGAAAAAATAAGTCAAAATGGTTCATTTACCTTCAGTCCGTGAGAGCCAGGGCTAGCCAGGAGTGGGAGTCAGCAAAAGAGAGGAGGTTTTTCACTGTGTGGTATGAAGTCCTAATTAATGGCCCTGTGCCATGTCCTGAGGCTGCTTAGGTGATCAGAAGGCTTTGTTTGATTATCAGTTCAGGTCTAGATTTCCAGAGGGATAAAAGGAGACGTGTGCTTAGTCTGCCACCTTGACTCTGCTCCCCCAATATTACTCTTGAATCTAGATGCAAAAATCTTCAACAAAACCCTTGCCAATAGACTTCAACAACATATCAAAAAACAACTCATCATAACCATGTTGGATTCACACCAGGGATGCAAGGATGGTTCAACATCAGAAAAACAATTAATGTGATAAACCACATAAATAACACAAGGGATAAGAATCACCTAATTTTATCAATTGAAGCAGAAAAGGCATTTGACAAAGTCCAACACTGATTTGTGCTAAGAACTTTCAGCAAAATGGGAATACAGGGGAAGCTGTTGAATGTAAAATGGGGCATCTACGCAAAGCCAACTTCCTACATCATCCCTAATGGAGAGAGACTGAAAGAATTCCCCTTGGGAACAGAAACTGCAAAAGGATGCCCATCCTCACCATTTCTATTGAACATTGTACTAGAGGTTCTAGTCAGAGAAATTAAACAAGACAAAGAAATAAATGGCATCTGCATTGGCAAAGAAGAAGTAAAAGTCTCCCTATTTGCAAATGATATCATTGTATATACAGAGAATCCTAAAGGATCTGTAAGTAAACCACTGGAATTAATAGAGGAGTTCAGCAAAGTGTCAGGATATAAGATAAACATAGGTATATCAGTAGGATTCTTTTATACCAACAAAGAGATCATTCAAGAAGAAATCACCAAATCAATAACATTTACTACAGCTTCCAAGAAGATAAAATACCTAGGAATCAACCTAACTAAAGAAATAAGAGACCTATACAGAGAGCACTACAAGATCTTACTGCAAGAAACCAAGAGAAACTTACGCAAGTGGAGAAACACACCCTGCTCATAGACAGGAAGACTTAACATTGTGGAAGTGTCTATGTTACCCAAAGCGATGTACGTATACAATGTAATCCCAATGCAAATTCCAGTGACGTTTTTTAATGAGATGGAGAAACAAATCACCAGCTTTGTTTGGAAAGGGAAGAAACCCCGGATAAGCAAAGTACTCCTGAAGAAGAGGAACACAGTTGGAGGCCTCTCACTACCTGACCTTAGAATATATTACACTGCCCACAGTAGTCGAAACTTGCCTGGTATTGGTACAAAAAGAGACGTACAGGCCAATGGAACAGAATTGAGATACCAGAGACCCCACCATCCTCTTAGGAATGATTGATACTAGACAAAGGACCTAAGGCTGTAAACTGGGGTAAAAACCATCTCTAACAAATGATGTTGGCAACATTGGATACCTATCTTCAAAAAACTGAAAACAAGACCCAGGTCTCATTCCTTACACAAAAACTAACTCCAAATGGATCAAATACCTAAATATCAAACCTAAGATGATAAAGATCATGCAATAAAAAATAGAGTCAGCCACAGGAGTTCTAATACACAGCTTGGACAAACTTCAAAATCTGACAAAGAAAGCATGATCAACTGAAGAGAAAATAGATAAATGGGACCTACTAAGAATTCAACACTTTTGCTCATCCAAAAGCTTTATCAAAAGAGCTAAAAGACCACCTAAAGAATGGGAAAAAATAATTGGCAACTTCATGTCGGATCAATGTTTGATCTCCTTGATCTACAAGGTACTGCAAAATATCAACAAGAAAAACGTAAATAACCCAATTAAAGGAGATGGGCAGACATTTCACCAAAGTCAACATCCAGGCAGCCAAAAGACACATGAGGAAATGTTCGTGATCATTAGCTATCAGAGAAATCTAAACCAAACTACAATGAGATATCATCTCACTCCAACAAGGTTGGCCACGATCCAAAAAAACACAAAACAACAAATGCTGGAGAGGCTGCAGAGAGATTGGAACTCACTGACACCACCGGTGGGATCACAAAATTGTACAACTTGTTTGGAAGGCAAACTGATGCTTCCTTAAAAAGCTAGAAATAGTTATACCTTTTGATCCAGTGACCACACTACTTGGAATACATCCAACAGAAACAAAAGCTGTCACATGAACAGATATATGCACGTGAACGTGTATTGCATCACAGTCCACAATAGCAAAAATATGGAATCATCCTAGGTGCCGTTTAACAGAAGAATGGATAAACAAATTATGATACATATACTCAATGGAACACTACGCAATGATAAAAAATAATGATGATTTTAGGAAGACATTATGCTGAGTGAAATCAGTCAGTGGCAAAAGGACAAATATTGTATGAGATCCCTGTTATAAAAACTTAAAAATAGACTTATGCACAGGAGAAAAGACTCTTTGACTGCTGCAATGGTGGGAAGGGAGGGAGAGGGTTGGTCACAGATTAGATAGCTGATAAAAATTTGGTTGGATGAAAGTAGTAACAGCACACAGTAGAAAGTAGATCAACTTAAGTGAACTTCACCAAAGCTCTTCTAACCTCAACCCAGTATTGCAATGATAGAGTACCAGGGGAGGGATCTGGAGACCATGCTCACTGGGGACATCAAGGTCAGTTAGCATAATTAGCCTATTGCTAAGAGAGTTTTCTGCACCCCGTAGTGGTGTGTGGTGTCTAGGATCTTAAAAGCTAGCAAGCTGCCATCTGAAGTACACCAAATGGTCCCAACTCAGCTGACGATCACTGGGAACACCAGAGACATGGGGTAAAAAGAGACCAGGAGATAGAAGGACTCCTATAATGGAAGACTATATCAACATGTGACCAGAAGAACCAGATGATGCCTGGCCACCACCAAAGACAGGCATGATGGGACACAAAATGTCGAGTCCCTGTGGCAACATACGAAAAAGAGGGGTGCAGCTCAAGAACCCTACTATAATACCACAGTTGATAGTCTGATGGCCTGGGGTATCCCTTGGGAGCATGACCCCTAGATCTACTGGTGCCTCTGTCTAGAAACACTACTGATGTCAACTTTCTGAACAAAAATAGATTAGACATGGGGAAACAATGTGACCATACGGGGTATACTTTATGGTTCTGTGCATCTAGAGAAGGTTGTCCTGCTGGTTTGTTTCTAGATGGGAGAGCAGAGAGTTGAGAGGAGGGGGCAGGAACCTGTTAAGCAGATATGACAAGTATAAAATGAAGAGAAGTGTGCTGTCATAAGGCAAGGAGAGCAGAACAGCTGTAGATAGGCAGGCAAACAAAATTGATTTGGGTTGTATACTTTCACTTAATCACAATAATTGAAAAAAAGAAAAAGGTCAGATCCCATGGACCAAAGCAAAATAGAAGAACCTCTGAGACACCCTTTGATCTTGGAACTGAAATTATTTTTGGAGGTCACCTTCCAGCCAAATAATAGATTTACTCATAAAATAAACAATATAACCTATGAGTAATGGGCTCCCTTAATTGGCTGTATGAGACCAATGGTTAACATTTACCCCAAAGCAAAGATGAGAAGGCAAGGAGAGGAAGGGAAGCTAGATCAACGGAAACATGACAAACAGAATAGCAATAAGGAACATGTTGGCACATTGTGAAAACTGTAATCAATGTCACATAACCATTTGCATAATGATTATTAAGGGGTAACCTAATGTACTGTGTAAATTTTTACCTAAAACAAAATAAAATACTTAAAATGTAAAAAAAAAAAATCATCTAAGGCTCCAAAATACACATAAAACAAGTCTAACAGCACTGAAAAGAGACACAGACAGTACCACAACAACAGTTGGAAACTTTAACATACCATCTTTGGTGAAGGAGAGAACATCTAGAAAGTAGCTCAGCTCAGTACATACATAGAAGTTCTAAATGCCACAGTCAACCAAGTGGACCTCATAGTTACACACAGAATGCTCCACTCAACAGCAGCCAAGTATACATTTTTTTTTCCAATGCAACATTTTGCAGGATAGACCACATAGGAGGCCATAATGAAACCTTACAGAATCCAAAGCATTACAAGATTACAAAGCATCTTTCCTTACCATAAAGGCAGAAAATTAGAAATCAATAACAGACAAAGCAAGAGAAAAACACCAAAAATATAAAATTGAACATATTGTTCAAAAAACTGTTGGGTTACATAAGAAATTAAAGATGGAATGAAGAAAGATATAGAATCAAATCAGAATGAAAACACATCCTACCAGAATCTTTAGGACACAGTAAAAACAGTGCTCAGAAGTCAATTTATAGGAATAAAAGCATACATCTAAAAAGAAGAAAGTCCAAAATTAAAGCACTAACCTTACAATTGGAACCCATAAAAAGAGAACAGCAAAAGAAGCCTTAAGACACCAGGAGAAAGCAAATAATAAAAATTAGAGCAGGAGTAAATGAAATAGCGAATAGAAAAACAATTGAAAGAATTCACAAGACGTAAATCTGATTCTCTGAAAAGATCAACAAAAATGATAAGCTATTGCCAAACTGACAAAAGTCAAACAGGAAAGTAAGCAAATAACCTAAATAAGAAATCACAGGGAGAATATCACAATGGATGCAACTTAAATTAAAATAATCATAACAGAATACTATGAAAAATATATTCCCACAAATTTGAAAACCTGGAAGAAATAAACAAATTTCTGGACATACACTACCTATCTAAACTAACACAAACAGAAGTAGATCAACTAAATAAGCCAATAAAAAGGAAAAGATTGAAAATACAATTTAAAACTTTTCAACAAAACAAAAAGACCCTGGCCGTGATGATTTCACTAGAGAATTCTAGCAAACTTTCAGAGAAGAGGTGACACCACTGCTACTAAAGGCATATCTGAGCATAGAAAATGATAGAATACTTCCAAACTTATTCTATGAAGCCACAATAATCCTGCTATGAAAACCAAGTAAAGACACCGTGAAAAAAGAAAATTGCAGACTAATATCCCTCATAAACTTAGATGCAAAAATCTTCAACAAAATTCTAGCCAATAGCATTCAATAATATATCAAAAATAAATAGAACATTGATCATGGCCAAGTGGATTTATACCAGGTATGCAAGGATGGTTCTACACTACAAAAACAATGTAAACCATCACATAAATAAAACAAAAGAGTCACATATTCTTACCAACTGATGAAGAGAAAGGCATTTGTTCTAGTCATTTGGTGCTGCTCTAACAGAAATACCACAAGTATATGACATTAACAGTAAAGTAAGCTAAAGTCTAACTTTGAAACATCAGCTACTAAGGAAGGCACTTTCCTTCCATTGGCTCTAGAAGAAGATCTGTGTGCTCAATTTTCCCCTGGTCCAAGAGCTTCTCAGACTCAGAGTCTCCACATACAAAGGACATACTCTGCTTCCAGCACTGATTTCTTGGTGATATGAGGTCCCTAACTCTCTGTTTGTTTCTCTTTTCTTTTATCTCTTTTAAGTCAAAGGTAGTGCAGGCCACATCCCAGGGAATATTCACTTACACTGGATCAGCAATATGACCTTAATGAAGGTGTTAAAATCTCTTCTAATCCTCTTTAACATAAAATTACCATCATGAAATGGCGAACAACCACACAAGAGTGGGAATCATGGCACAGCCAAACTGATACAAACTCTTTTTTTTGGTGACATAATTCAATCTTGACAGCATTTAACAAAGTCCAATACCTATCTATGATTCAAAAATAGGATATAAGGATATAAGGTAAACGTAAAAAAATCTGTTGGATTCCTCTACACTAATAAAGAGAATATCAAAGAGGAGATTACCAAATAATTACCAATTACAGTAGCACCCAAGAAGACAAAATACTTAGAAATTAAACAGATGTAAGAGATCTATACAAAGAAAACTACAAGACACTGCTACAAGAAACCTAATAAGCAACGAGGGGAGACCAAAATCTCACTGATTAGAAAAGGCACTCAGAGAAGCTGTTGAGCACCATACAGATGTCATGACCACACCGACTGACACTTTCATTTGTGTTTGACAATGGTTCTTAAAGCATTCTCTCTAGACCAGCAGCATCACCTGGCACCTGGTTAGAAATATAGATTATTGAGTGACCACCCCAGACCACTGGGATGGGGATCTGCATTTTAACAAGCTCTCCTGGTGATTCTAATGCTCATTGGAGTTGCCACCCAGGAATAAGCTTGAAGCTGGAAGTTAGCTTTTCGTGCCTACTCAGAAGACCTCAGAGGGGTAATGAGAGGATGCTAGAGGGTGCTTGGCATTTGAAGTTTTATCCTCTTTGCTTCATCTGAAGAAATTTCAAATTTGACACATTGAAAACCAGTAACTGAAAGGCAGATAAGTTGTGTAGAATGAAACCAAATAGGTTATGACATGAAAAAAGAAAAAAGATCATCAAAAAGACATAAAATGTAGAAAAGACCAAAATGAATATCAGAATAAACTCTGAAATGTACTCTTAGACAGAGAGAAGCTAAAGTGAAGGAAAGAAATGAAGTAAAAGAGATAAACAGAAGATTCCAAAGGGCAGCTAGAGAAGACAAAAGTAAAGTATTATAATGACATGTGCAAAGACCTAGAATTAGAAAACCAAAAGGGAAGAAAACACTCAGCAATTCTTAAGATGAAAGAACTGAAGAAAAATTCCACCCTCGAGCTGCATCAAAAGAAAACACAAGAACTGACAATTAAGTTTTCAAACTCATCCTGGAAGAAGTGCTACATACCTCATTGCTGAATATCACTATGGTCACCTTCGAAGTACTCCCCTTGGGAAATGATGCACCAACACCCGTACCTGGTCCACCCTTCACATCAATTTTGAACCTCTTTCTGGAATGGCCTTCACACACAGTGGCACAGTGCATAGCCTCCCAAAAGGAGTATTTCAAAGGTATCTGTAATGATACTCAGCAGTGAGGTATGTAGCACTTACTTCAGACTTAATTGTCAGATCTTGTAGCAAGAACACACAGAGTAACTGTACCAAAAAGAGTTGGTCAACATTCAAACATTTCAGGAGGTATCATATGATTAGGAAACGACAGTGCTGTAGGAGAGGTCCAAGCTGTACTGAAAGCACTGGCAAAAAACAAAGCCTCCAGGAATTAATGGAATACCAACTGAGATTTTTCAACAAAGGAATGCAGTGCTGGAGATAATCACCCATCTATATTAAAACATTCAGACGACAGCTACCTAATCAATGGACTGTAGTAGATACATATTTGTGCTGATTCCCATATTATTAATATCACACACAAGTAAAATTTTGCTGAAGATTATTCAAAAATTGTGGCAGCAGTATGACAGAGATCTGGCAGAAGTTTTAACCAGATTCAGAAGAGGACATGGAACAAAGTATGTCATTACCGATGTGAGAGGGATCTTGGATGAAAACAGAGAATCCCAGAAAGGTGTTTACTTGGGTTTTACTGAGTATGCAGTGGTATTCAACTGTGTGGTTATAACTAATTATGGCTAATATTGCAAAGAATGGAAATTCCAGAACATTTAATTGTGTTTGTAAGGAACCTATACATAGACCAAGAGGCAGTTATTCAAACAGAATAAGGGTATACTGCATGGTTTTAAATCAAGAAGATTGTGTGCTAGGGTTTTATCCTTTCATCATACTTATTTAGTCTGTATTCTGAGCAAATAATCCAAGAAACTGGATTATGTGAAAAAGAACTGGGCACGAGAGCTGAAGGAAGACTCATTATAACAACCTGTGTTATGCAGATGACACAACTTTGCTTGCTGAAAGTGAAGAGGACTTGAAGCGCTTACTGATGCAGACCAAAAGCTATAGCCTTCAGTATGGATTACACCTCAGCATAAGGAAAACTAAGTCCTTATAACTGGACCAGCAAGCAACATCATGATAAATGGAGAAAAGTTTGAATGTGTCACTGATTTCATTTGACCTTGATCCATAATCAAATGATGTATTCGTTGATTGGACACATTTGCTGCAAAAGACTTCTTTAAAGTGTTAGAAAAACAAGCAGGTCAGTTTGAGGACTGTATGCATGACTCAAGATGTGACATTTTTGGTAACCTCATACGCAGTGGTAAAGCTGAAGAATGAGTAAGGAAGACAGAAGAAGAACTGATACATTTAAATTATAGTGTTGACAGGGAATATTGAATATACCACGAACTGCCAAAAAGACAAGCAACTTTATCTTGGAAAAAGCACAGCCAGGATGCACCTTAGAAATCAAGACGGCAAGACTTCGTCTCAAATACATTAGACATATTTTCAGAAGGGACCAGTTCCTGGAGTTGGACATTGTCACGGTTTGAATTGTGTCCCCCCCAAATGTGTGTAGCAATTTGACTGGGCCATGATACCCAGTACTGTGTGACTGTCCTGCATTTTGTGATTTTCCTGTGCTGTAAATCCTAATCTCTGCCTGTGGTTAGTAGACAGGGTTATGTTAAAAGAGTATTAGAAGAGGTGGGACTATCACACCTGCCCCATTGTAAAGGGAGTTTCCCTGGAGTGCGACTTGCACCACCTTTTATCCTAAGTAAGATAGAAGGAAACAGAAGCAAGCAGAGAGTCGGTGACCTCACACTGTCAAGAAAGTAGTACACTTAGCAGAACATATCCTTCTGATCTGAGGCTCCTGTGCCGAGATGCTCTCTGACCAAAGAAAGTCTGATGTAACACAAGAACCTTCTTCAGAGCTGAGAGAAAGCCTTCCTCCAGAGCTGATGCCCTGAATTCAGACTTGTAGACTACTGGACTGTGTAAGAATAAACTTTTCTTTGTTAAAGCCATCTACTTGTAGTATTTCTGTTAGAGCACTACCAGACGACTCAAATAGATGTCAAGTAGAGGGTGAAGGAATAAGAGGAAGAACCTCAGCAAGATGGATTGGCATAGTGGAGTCAAACTCAGCAGTGGTTACTATGAGTTGGACCAACTTGACAGCACCTAACAACAACAAAGGTCAGGAGGTAAGGTGATAACTTTCCTTCTTATCACTGTACATTGGCTGTAATGCATTTGAGTGGCATTATACTTTGGGGCAGAAATGTAGGACCTGTTTAATTCCCATTAAAGGCTCTACACATGGCTTCCCAAGGAGCTATGGTAGAGCCCCACCCTGAAGATTGTAGCTAACCCTGATCACTCCACCCCTTACTCCTAGTTCTGCCATCCCCACTGTAAAATCCAGCAGACATTTGCGTGGGACTAGCATTCAGGTCTTCTCCTATCTGGAGAGGACAAACTTCTTGAAGATGGGAAGAAATATAAAATTAATATTAATATCAAATCAAGCCCCCTCAATAAGAATCACTCTGGTGTGACAGCTTCCATCTCCAGACCATGCCATCTCCCAATTCGACGTATTAATGATGTGCTGACCTTCCTAACCCTATCTGTGTGATCAGCCAGGTGCCATAAATTATAAAACAGACTCGAGGCTGACAGAGAGAAGCATCCCTTCAACTAGGCTTTGGGCCAAACTCTGCTATGGCCTGACTCTTCCCAGCAAGCTTAGCGCATTTTAGTTTTTCTACTCCCCCACCCCCTGTACCCCCCACCCCCACCTCAGAGAGAGCCAGTTGCATCATCTTTATGGAATATTTTCTTGTCCTTTGCAGAAAGGTACTGAGACAAAACCCCTCGAAGACAGCAAGAACATCTTTGGGTAATGGAGAATGCCATCCAGCATTTTCCTCACAAATCAATTGCCTAATTAACTGTGACAAAGTTTTTAGCTGCCTGACCTCACTCCTACTTCTTCTGCTATCCCTTGAAGACTTAGGGATTCCTTATAGCTGTGACTTGAGAAAATGAGGTTTTTCCCTTGCATGTGTTAGAAGGAATATGACTTCCCATTCAGGATCTTTCTGTGTAATGGAACAAGTTAGCTCACCTTTCTGAACATCAGTTTCCTCATCTGTAAAATACAGTTTATTATTATAAATATTACATATATATATAGCCAAGCCAAGTGCCGTCCACACTCCGTGGAAACTCCATGGGGCAGTTCTGCTCGGTCACTATATATGTATATATATACATATATTATATATAACCAATTACTACAACCTTTGTGGCCTAAAACAAATTTATTCTTCCACAGCTCTGGATACTAGAAGTCTTAAATCAGGTTGTCAGCAGGGCTATACAACCTCTGAGGCTCTAAGGAAGAATCACTGATTATCTCCTCTCAGCTTCTGGTGGCTTCTAGTAATCCTTCACACTCCCCGGCTTCTAGCATTTCGTTCAGTTAGCTACCTGCATTTTCACAGTCTTTTTCTCTCTGTATCTAAACATACTCTCATTGGATTCAAGCTCCACCCTAACCCAGTATGATCTTATCTTGGTCCTTGCCTTGGTTAGACCTGCAAAGACTCTATCAGGAGTCAAATCAGGTCATATTCATAGGTACCAGAACTGAGGCTCCTGTGTCAAGATGCTCTCCGACCAAAGACAGACTGATGAAACACGAGAACCTTCCTCAGAGCTGAGAGAAAGCCTTCCTCTAGAGCTGACACCCTGAATTCACACTTGTAGCCTACTGGACGCCCTTGGCTGGCTTGGGCGACTGTGTAACAACAAACTTTTCTTTGTTAAAGCCATCCACTTGTGGTATTTCTGTTAGAACAGTACCAGACAACTGAAATAGATGTCAAGCAGAGAGTGAAGGAACAAGAGGAAGAACCTCAATGAGATGGATTGGTACAGCGGCCCCAACAGTGGGCTCAGACTCAGCAGTGGTTACTATGAGTTGGACACACTTGACAGCACCTAACAACAACAAAGATCAGGAGGTATGTTGATACAGGTGACACAGTTCAACATACTACAAGGGAATAATATAAGAACCTATCTCACAGGATTACTGTGAATTGAGTGACAAGATGCTGAAGTGGGCTGAGCACAGAGTAGCTGCTCAATGGAAATTATTATTCTACTGTTATTATTATATCATTATCAGTTATCATTATTAATCTGGGACACTAGCCTACAGGTTCAGGGATGTGACAATTTTGAGGTCACAAATACCATAAAAAGGCATAGACCTAGCAGGATCCAAACGACCTACAAGGCTCCCTTCAGCCCTCAGGGTACAACTCAGTTTGACGTATAAACTATTGCTCAGTGAATAGCTGTAAAATGAAAGAATGAAGGAGTAACGAATAGACAGCACCAGCTATAAGGCAGAATCCCAAGGCTTGATCTTGACAAGTCTGAGGATAGGTCTTAGTGGCCCACCAGTTTCCCTGGCCCCTTATTCCATCCATATCCCCAGGACGCTGTAGGAACATGGTTTCTGTTCTTGGTTCTACCCAGTTTCTTACAGTGTTTGATGCCAGAGTTGCTCTTGTTCTCCAAAAGCAGGCAGGCAGCCCTCTGTCTTTAGGAACCTCTTAGTAATCAAATGCAATTAAACTTAATTTTATTGCATTTTTTCGGTACCCAAACCAAACCCACTGCTGTCAACTTGATTTCAACTCATAGTGACCCTACAGAAAGAGTAGAACTGCCCCATAGTTTCCAAGGAGCATCTGGAAGATTTGGACTGTTGACCCTGTTAGCAGCTGTGGCACTTAACTGGTATGCTACCAATGTTTCCGTCTCTGTACCAGGTACTATTATATAAGTTTACATGCATTATCTCATTTATTACTCACACCAACTATGTGAAGCAGAGAATATTATTAGTTCCATTAGATTTTGAGGTCACAAATACCATAGAAAGGCATAGACCTAGCAGGATCTAAATGACCTACAAGGCTCCCCTCAGCCCTCAGGGTCCAATTCAGTTTGACGTATAAACTGTTGCTCAGTAAATAGTTGTAGAATGAAAGAATGAAGGAGTAAGAAACAGACAACACCAGCTATAAGGCAGTGAGAACAAGGAGGCACTGAGATACTACATGGTTTGCTCAAAGTTACTTAGCAAGTGAAAGAGACAAGATACAAACCCAAATGATTTGTGACTTCCACTGCTACACAACGGTTGACTCTTAATGTGATGTTTCATTTTCTTCGTACTAACCTCTGCATGTTTTGAACCTTCAAAGATGCTAAGGAGGCCTATCACGAGACTCGCAATTGGGAGCAGCAGATCAGTGGATATGAAAGGAAATGAGAAGGCTAAAAACGCTCAAATTTTAGTACCTAGTATGATAGTTAATGCTGTGTGTTAACTTGGTGATTCTTGGTGGTTTGGCAGTTATCATATAATTTGACAGTTCTGTGATGATTTAATCAACTCCATGATGATATTTGCTATGAGCAGCAAGTCAGTTGAAAGGAAGTTTCCTTGGGAGTGTAGCCTGTCTCCAGCATACAAACGGTTGTTCCAGCAAGGCTCCCCATCTGGATGCCATATCTGTGCCATCATTATCATCTGACCTCCAGTTCTTGGAACTTGAACTAGCAGCCTGCCTGCTAATCTTGGAATCTGTTAGCCTGACACTTTACCCATGAACTTGGGACTTACCAGCCTCTATAACTTAGGGAGCCATTTCCTTGAGTTCTCGCTCTCTCTCTATGTATGTATATATATATATATATACGTACATGTACATACACACACACATACACACATATGCTTCACTAATTTTCTTCTCTAGAGATCTCAGCCTAAGACACCTTGCTGTCTTTCAGACTCTGGCAATTGGTTCCTGACACGTATTACACAGAGGAAAGGATATAAACTTTGGATTCAGAGCAACCTGGGTTTAAATCTTGTCTGTTATGGGCTGAATGCCCTGGAGAGGTTATTTTATCTCTCTATTCTCAATTTCCTTATCTTTCAAATGGGTGTAGTAATACCTGTTGACTTGCAATCCAACACTTGGCTTTCAGTATTCTACTTTGTACTTCCAAAGCAGGAAACATAAAGACTGTATTTTTCAGTCTCTGATTCCAGCAGGAGAAAGGTTAATTCTCTGCCAGTAGGAGGTACTGGAGAGAAATTTAAGGCTAGATGAAAAGAAAGCCTTTTCCTGTTTCTGACTCCGGAAGTGGGAACAGCAAGATAACAGCTCTTGCTAGAAGCTCCAGAGGTATGCTGGCTAGCTACAATAATGGTAAAAATTACTGCAACAACGAGTTAGGGGTCATGGTGGGAAAAGTGCCCATAAGACTGTGGGGTGACGTGACTGTTTTTCACTTTCCGGTATAGCTTACAAAAAGACAATGACAAGCTTAGGGCTTTCCTTTATCAACTTAAGTCACAGTAAAAGAACCAGAGAGCTTCTGGGATGGCACTAAAGGAATCTCTTGTTTTTTCAGCTACAGGACTTATAAAGACTCTAAATTTTATCCTGCTGTTTACAGAATTACAATTTAATTTGAATTCATGAACGTAACAGGTCTTTCAAGTGAAAATCTGGGAATCAATTTGTCACAAGCAGAACTCTGAGAATTTGATTGACATATATGGATGAACTCATTCAAATCTGAGAAACTCCAGGTCCCACCCCCAACCCAACCCTTGCCAGTAGAAGTCATCCTTCTACTATATCTAAGACTAGTCTTGCCAGAAGACTGTAAAATAACCTTACCCAAGACAGTTGTCTTGCAAAGAAATACTGATTCTTCTCAAGATTCATCTTCATCGGCTCTAAAGGCCTTCATACCCATAACCAGAGTCAGATTCCAACAACCCTAAGTGTAAAAGTTTATGGTTTGGTCTTAAAGGAGACAGCTCTATACAGCTAAATAATCGTAAGATTTTGTTCATTTATATTGACATAACCCAGAGTGATATATATATATGGAAATAAATTATAGGTTGGCAAAAAAAGACAAAATATTGGACTGAGCCAATTGAAGTGCATACCAGAGATAGGTAACATTCTGGACTTCATATTTACCGTTTTAGATATAAGGAGTGTAAGTATTTTTGTTTATACAAGGAATAGTTGTGTTACATTACCTGGAAGCATAGATTTGTTGATGTTATTTTACAAACATAAAAAATGCTCAGTACAGCATCTGCCACACAAAAGAAGTATTTAAAAAAGACAACAACTCTGCAGTCTCATACTAACTGCATTCAATCAGGTCTTGTTAAAATCATCTTTGGGTTTGGAGCTGTGTTGCTTCAAGTCCAAGACACTCAAAGTGAACACTAGGAAAAGAGAGAGGAAAAAGCCATCGTCAAGGGAGTCTTTACGATAAGAATGGATACCCGGTATTAAGCTACTGTAATCTCAGCTCTGAATCCAGCCTTCTGTATTCTGCTCTATGATGTTGGTGCTGGGGTTCTCAAACGGTGATTTTCTTTGCCAGTTAAATGATTTCTGTTAGGTTCTACCAAGAGGAGCTCAGAGGGAAACTAGAAGCAGGGATTTATTTCCTGTTCGTTTGCTGTTTGTAGCTGTGGGCCCCAGCAATGGCTCTTCACTCTGACACCGGTAGCTGGTTCCATGAACAGTAGGTTTCAGTTTCCAGAATCTTCCAGCACTCCCAGAAATAACCTCACTGCACCCTTCAAAAGTATCAATACCACTTATGTGTTGGTGCCCTCTCCTCAAAGTTGTGAGTTCCAGATCCACAGGGCTCCCCTTCCAAGTTTCTAGATTTCTGTAACTTCCTTTCCCACTTGCTTCTTCTAGCTGTTGAAATGTGTGGCTTATTCCTACCATATTCCCTTGTCTGCCTTTAAAATCCTCTAATACCTGCTTGATGTAGTGATTAAGTGCTATGGCTAGTACCCAAAATTTGGCAATTCAAAATCACCAGACACTCCTTGGAAACTCTATGCGGTAGTTGTGCTCAGAGGCAACAGGTTTGGTTTTGGTTTTAGGATACGTAGTTAACCAATTCCCTCTCCTAAACTTCTGTTAAAATAACTAACGTTCTTTCTGTCTTTTCTGACTGGCTTCTCATTTATACAGGGCCAGTCATGAGCAGAGTCTACATGGAGAAGTGAGGAATAAATGCTGACTAAGCCATGGAATGCCAATAACTAGGATCTGGAAACCCTGGCTGTTGGAGAAGTCAGCTTTCAGTGTGTGTGTGTGTGTGTGTGTGTGTGTGTGTGTGTGTGTGTGTGTTTGAGTGTGTGTGTTGGGATTAAATACAAGACTGTTGATTATAGGCACTAGAGAACTAATAAAACGAGAAATGAAATGTGAAAAACTTCAACTATTATGTTATTTTTTGGTAATACTAATATAAATTTTTACATAAGCTACTTATCCATTCCTAATTATCACAAGCAATACTATATTAGATATTTTTGCTGTATGACAAATCACTTAGGGTTTAAAACAACAACTATTTACTTAGTCCATGACTTTCTGCGATAGTAATCTGTGCTGAGCTCAGTTGCACAGTTCTTCTGGTCTCGCTGGACTTACTCGTGACTTTGTAGTTAATAGCAACTCAGTGAACCGGTTCTGCTTCTGCTGATCGGCTAGCCATCAGCAGGGAAAACAGAGATAACTGGCCACATGTCCTTTATCATCCAGTAACTGAGGCCAGTATGTCGTGCATATACTGTCACCTGAAATGCAAGACACTTAAGATCTAAGCTCAAAATCCACAGTACCACTTCTACTGTATTTTATTGGCTAAAGTAAGCCACAAGGCCAGCCCAGATTCAAAATATGAAGTAGACTCTGCCTCTTAATGGAATGAGTTGCAAAGTAACACTGTAGAGGGTTATGTGTTCAGGTAGAGTGTGGAGAACTGAGACTTATTATTTTTGTAATCTACTACAGGTATTTATTTCATTACATATACTGCATATTTATTTCATTGTGAGTTTAATATCCCAGCAAACCCCAGTGCTGTTGAGTAAATTTGACTCACAGTGACCCTGTAGGACAGAGTAGAATTGCCCCCAAAGAGTTTCCAAAGAGTGCCTAGTGGATTAAAACTGTTGATCTTTTGGTTAGCAGATGTAGCGCTTAACTACCACACTCCCAGGGTTTCGAAGTTTTATATAGGTTTCATAATTTATTACAAATAATCACCTGCTGATAACTTTATCGAAACCCTGGTGGCGTTTGTGACAGTATCTCATTATGCTTTTGATTTGCATTTCTCTTGTGTGCCTCTGTTTTTCAGAAACCCTAGAGGCATAATGGTTAAGTGCTACATCTGTTAATCAAAGGTCAGCAGTTCTAATCCGCTAGGTGCTCCTTGGAAACTTTATGGAGCAGTTCTACTCTGTGCTATATAGTCACTGTAAGTAGAAATTGACTCAGTGGTCATGACTAGTGATCATGAGAATTTCCTCATGTGTCTGCTATCTGCTTGAACGTCTTCTCTGGTGAAGTATCTGCTCATATCCTTTTCCTATATTTCAATTGGATTATTTTTCTTTTTGTTACAGAAATATTGACTTTTCCTGTATGTCTTAGAGATAAGATTTTCATCTAATTTGTGGTAGCCAAATTTTTTTTCCCCAGTCTGTAGGTTCTCTTTTTACTCTTTTGGTGAAATCTTGATGAGCACGAGTATTTAACTCTTAGAAGGTCTTAGTTATCTATTTTATCTTCTGGAGTTTGTGTGTTGTTGGTTATGGTTCGTATCCTGTTAATGTCAAGTACTGTGGCCTCTAATGTTGATCCTATTTTGTCTTCTATGAACTTTATAGCTTGGGCTTTACAATTAGGTATTGAATCTATTTTGAATTAATTTTTGCGTGTGATGTGAGGTATGAGTTGTTTCCTTTTTAATTATTTTTGTGGATGAACATCCAGTTTTGATGGTACCATTTTTAAAAAGAGTGTCTCTTCCCCATTTGATGGACTTCGGGCCCTTGTGGAAGATCAGATGACTAGAGGTGAATGCATTTACATCTAGGTTTTCAATTCTGTTCCACTGGTCAATGTATCTGTTATTGTACCAGTAGTAGTCTGTTTTGATGACCATAGCTCTACAGTAGTTTTTGAGGTCAGGTAGTAGGGTTTCTCCTACTTTATTCTTCATCTTTAGTAGTGCTTTACTTATTCAGGGAATCTTCTTTTTCCATGTAAAATTAATTATTAGTTTTTCCATCTCTTTAAGAATGTTGTTGGTATTTGGATTGGGATTACACTGTATTTGAAATTGCTTTGGGAAGAATTGTTACTTTCCCAATGCTGTGCCTACCTATCCACGAGCACTGTATGTTTTTTCCATTTATGTAGATCTCTTTCGGTTTTTTGCAGTAGCATTTCATAGTTTTCTTTGCATAGGTGTTTTACATCTCTGGTCAGCCTTATTCCTACATTTTTTTTGTTGTTTTTTTTTTAGGGACTATCATAAATGGTATTATTTTCCTGATTTCCTTTTCATCATTCTCTTCATAGTTATAGAGGAATCCAGCTGATTTTTCTCTGTTTATCTTGTATCATGCTACAATGCTGGATGTTTTTATTAGTTCTAGTTTTCTCGCAGAGTCTTTGGGGTCTTCTGTGTATAGTATCATGTCATCTGCAAATAGGGACAGTTTTACTTCTTCCTTGCATATTTGGGTGCCCCTTGTATCTTTTTCTTGCTCTAGCTGGGACTTTCAGTGCAGTGTTACACGAGAGTGGTGATAAAAGGCATCCTTGTTCCTGTTCACGAGGGGAATATTTTCAATCCCCCTCCCATTTGGCTTTGGCTGGCCCTATTAAAGATGACGTTGGCTGATGCTTTTGTATGCCAGCCAGCCAAGTGCCGTTGAGTCGGAACCTACTCATGGCGACCCTAGGGGCCATAGACATCCTTTATTATATCAAGAAATTTCCCTTTTGTGCCTATTTTATTGAGAATTTTTATGAGGAACGTGTGTTCGATTTGTTAAACACCTTTTCTGAGTCAAATGAGACGAACGTGTGATTCTTTTGTTTATATGATGGATTCCATTGATTAATTTTCCAGTGTTGAACCATGCTTGCGTAACTGATATCAATACCACTTGGTTGTTGAGTTTTTATTTTTTTTATTTAATGCTGAATAGTATTGGCTAGAATTTTGTTAAGAATTTTTCCACCTATATTCATGAGATATTGGTCTGTAATTTATTTTCTTTCTTTTCTTTTGTGTTGTCTTTGCCTGGTTTTAGTACCAAGATTATGCTGTCTTCCTAAAATAAATTCAGAAATATTCCTTCCTTTTCTATATTTCATAATAATTTAAGCAGTACTGGTGTAATCTCTTCTCTGAATGTTTGGTGGAATTCTCCAATGAAGCTATCCTGGTCAGGGATTTTTTGTTGGCAGTTTTTATTACTATCTTTTCAATCTCTTCTTTTGTCATGGATCTGTTCAGATTTTCAACTTCAGCTTGTGTTAGTTTGGTTAGGCAGTGTGTTTCTGGAAATGGGGACATTTCCTCTGGGTTTCCAGATTTGTTGGAGTATAGTTTTTCATAGAACTTGTTGTATGATCCTTTTTATTTCAGTTGGGTCTGCTGTAATACCCTACATTTTATTTATTTGGATAATCTGTGCCGTGTCCTGGTTTTTTGTTTGTTTGTTTTGTTTTTTTTGTTTTTTGACAGTTTGGGCAGTGGTTTGTTGATTTCGTTATCTTTTCACAGAATCAACTTCTGGTTTCATTAATTCTTTCCATTGCTTTTCTGTTCTCCATTTTATTTATTTCTGCCCTGATCTTTATTATTTTCTTCTTCTGGTGGCTGTGGGCTTCCTTTGCTGTTCCTTTCTGCCTTTTTTTTTTATTATTAATTACAGTAAAAGAATAAAATTTCTAACACCTCATCTATGATAAACCCTCAGCTCCACCCACCCATGTAGCCAACACAGTCATTTTCTTTTGTGGATAATTCTCTTGTTAAGTCCTCGTAACAGGGGTCTTACACAAAATTTTCCCTTTAGACATTGACTGATTTCACTCAGGATGATCTTTTCCAAATGAGGCCATGTTACGAGATAGTTTCTTTTTTCTTTTTTTATTTAATATGACTGAGTGAAAATGTACATTCCTGTATAAATTTACACGCCCACCTATATGCAGCTTCCACTGCTCTCCCTGCCCGGTTGCAGCACATTATTCCTCTCTGCTCCATACATGTCTCAGCCTCCCAACAGTCTCCTATCCCCTCCTTTCCACCCACTTTCCTTCCTCCAGCCAGAGGTCAGCAGGATGATATCCTATAGATGTATAGAACCATTAAGTGCATCCAATATATGGTCACTCTGCTTCGCCAAGTCCAATTGTTTTTGTTTTTGTTTTTTTATCATAGCACAATCCCATTGAGTATACGTTTGCTTATCCATTCATCTGTTGATGGGCAGCGGGGTTGATTCCAACTTTTTGCTATTGTGGACTGTGCTTCAACAAACATTGGTGTACATGTATCTGTTTGTGTGACAACCTTTGTTTCTGAAGGATAAGTTCCAAGCAGTGAAATTACAGGATCGAATTGTATATCTATTTCCAGCTTTTTAAGGAAGCACCAGATTGTTTTCCAAAGAGGTTGTACCATTTTGCAATCCCACCAGCAGTGTAGGAGAGTTCCAGTTCTCCACAGCCTCTCCAGCATTTGTTGTTTTGTGTTTTTTGGATCATGGCCAACCTTGTTGGGGTGAGATGGTATCTCACTGTAGTTTTGATTTGAATTTCTTTAATAGCTGATGATCATGAGCAATTATGCATGTGTTGTTCAGCTGCCTGGATATCCTCTTTAGAGAAATGTCTGTCTATCCCCTTTGCCCATCACTTAATTGGTTTATTTATCCTTTCCTTGTTGATATTTTGTAATGTCTTGTAGATTATGGAGATCAGATATCAGCCTGACATACAGTTGCCAAATATTTTTTTTTTCCATTCTGTAGGTGACCTTTTAATTCTTTTGATGAAGTCTTCGGATGAGCAAAAGTGTTTGATTCTTAGTAGTTCCCATTTATTTATTTTCTCTTCTGTTGATCATACTTTGTTTGTCAGATTTTGAAATCTGTCTACATTGTGTATAGATACTTTTTTTCCCTTCCTGTTTGAGTTATACAGTTAGTGTTGTGATTTTGTCCCTTTATTGTTTTTTTATGTATGTCTCTATTGCTAAAATTGACCTCTGAGACTGCCTTTGCTGTGTCTCAAATGTTTTGGTACTATGTACTTCTTAGTCATCTATTGCTGCTGTAACAGAACTACCACAAATAGATGACTTTAACAGTGAGAAGTTTATTCTCTCACAGTAGGCTGGAAATCCAAATTCAGGGTGCCAGTTATAGGGTAAGACTTTTTCTCATTTATTAGTTAATATGAGTTATGCCAAGTTAAGCACCTGGGGTTCAAGAAGGAAAGATAAATTAAACAAACCTGTTTCAGCAGCTTCTCATATTCTTGGAAGTTCCTAGAAATTCTTTCACAAGCTAAATAACTTTTTTCTTTTTTTACTTTTTCACCTGTTGTATCTTGTCAACAGGAGTTCAACAGTTTGTAGCATATTTTGCTTCAAATGCTGAGTATTTCAAATGTATTATGGATTAAATCAGTTTTGTGGCCTCTAACAACATTTCTAAGATATTTTTTACAAAAAATACTTTATTTCTAAACTGATTGACAAGGCTTTTTCTTAGAGAACAACTATTTGTAAGTTTCAAAATTTTTTTATTAATCAATTTATTAATTCAATTAAACATCTAAAATATCTTAGAAATTAAGCCTGCATACATACCGTAAAGCATAACTGCAATTGAAATAAAGTTTGTTTAAACATTCTACATTTTTATTCAACTTTTACTGTTTCTCCTATTTTCCCAAACTAATTTTCACCTCTGAAGGTTTTATCAGCTGGCTTTGGAAATCTCAAAATCCCTGCTCAGTTGGTGAGTTTGTTGATATGAGTATAGCCTTAAGTCCCTGGCTAGGATTGCAAACATTTTTCTAGACCATTTCAAGTATATCTCCCTGTGATGTCTCATTTGGGGTTTCTTAAAGTTCCTCTACAATAAAACTTGTTTACAGTTCTTTCATGACTGGTATCCACCCAATTTCTGGTAACTACAGCAAAGCATGAATTGTTTCCTATTTTCTTTTTGTCTTAAAAGGTCTCCACCTGGTTGGAAAAGGTCTTTTAGAAGCTTCACTGGAGCTGATTTATAACTCTGGAAACTGAGGTTGGGGGAGGCCTGACCCCTGCCCTGTCTTCCCTATTGTTTTTAAGTCTAGGTGGAAGATAAGATTAGGTCATTTCAAGTCATTTATAGATGTCACAGTTCACCTAGGCATTTTGAAAAAGCAGAAGATAACTAATTTCTATTCTTTTACTGTTCTGGAACTGCTACTTTTATTCTAAGACAAAACTATCCCTTTTTTAAAATAAAACACATTTCATATAATATCTAGGTAGAAAGCTTTTGTTTATAAAATTGACATACAGAACACAGAGAGCTTGGTGCACTTTTCAAATAGACCAATTAATATTCAGGTTTGTCCAAGTAGCTCTTTTTTTTTTAAAAAAAAGTTTGTTTGTTTGTTTTTTATTAAATAAACAAATGAAAGTGTACATACTCTGTGCTTACAATATTGGGTTAAGAGAGGAGGAGTACACAAGTGTGTCAAAGTCTCATTAATATTGATCTTCTTACTAATGTGAGTTGTCACCAATTTCACCCTACAAAATTTCTAACAATTATCTAATCTAAACCCTCGCCCCTTGCCTTCCCGCCCTCCCACCTTCCCCACCCTTGCAGCTGTCAAAAGAGTCTTTTTTATTAGATATGAGTATGCTTTTAAGTTTTTATCATAGGGGTCTCATATAATAATTGTCCTTCTGTCACTGACTAGTTTCACTCAATGTAATGTCCTCCAGTTGAGACCAAATTGAGAGATGTTTCCTGCTATTATCGTTGTTCTTTATCAGTATATAGTACTCCGTGGAGTATATATACCAAAGTTTACCTATCCTATTCTTCTGTTGTTGGGCATCTGGGTTGATTCCAACTTTTTGCTATCGTGGACTGTGCTGCAATGAACCTTCGTGTGCATGTAGCAGTCAGTGTGAATGGCCTTGATTTTGTAGGC
Organism: Heterohyrax brucei; assembly: GCA_028571685.1. Taxonomy (NCBI): domain Eukaryota; kingdom Metazoa; phylum Chordata; class Mammalia; order Hyracoidea; family Procaviidae; genus Heterohyrax; species Heterohyrax brucei. Next base: position 36,789,547 of record CM053149.1, read on the forward strand.
TATATTCCGAGCAGGGGAATAACTGGGTCAAATGGTATATCTATATTCATTATTTTAAGGTAATGCCAAATTGCTTTCCAAAGAAGTTGCACCATTCTGCAATCCCACCAACAGTGAAGGAGAGTTCCAATCTCTCCACAGCCTCTCCAACATTTACTGTTTTCCATTTTTTGGATCATGGCCAATCTTGTTGGGGTGAGGTGGTATCTCATTGTTGTTTTGATTTGAATTTCTTTAATAATAAATGATCAAGAACATGTCTGCATGTGTTTTTTGACTGCCTGGATCTACTCTTTAGAGAAGTGCCTGTCCATCTCCTTTGCCCATTGCTTAATTGGATGATTTGTCTCTTTCTTATTGATATTTTGTAGAACCTTATAGATTATGGAGATCAGGCGTTGGTCTGACATAGAGTTGCCAAATATTTTTTCCCATTCTGTAGGTGGTCTTTTAATTCTTTTGATGAAGTCTTTGGATGAGCAGGAGTGTTTGATTCTTATTAATTCCCATTTATCTATTTTCTCTTCTCTTCTGATGAATGTGTTTTGTTTGTCAGATTTTGAAGTCTGTCTATATTGCATATTAAAACGTCCATTGTTGACCCTATCTTATCTTGGATGAGCTTTATCGTTTTAGCTTTTATATTCAGGTCTTTTATCCAATTTCAGTTGAGTTTTGTATAAGGTATGAGATATGGGTCTTGTTTCAGTTTTTTGCAGATGGATATCCAATTATGCCAGCACCATTTGTTAAAGAGACTGTTCTTACCCCAATTCAAAATCTTAGGACCTTTGTCAAATATCAGCCGTTCCATAAGAGGATGGTGGCATCTCTGGGATCCCTACTTTGTTCCATTGGTCTATATGTCTCTTTTTGTACCAATACCAGGCTGTTTTGACTACTGTGGCAGTGTAATAGGTTTTAAAGTCAGGTAGTGAGAGACCTCCCAGCATGTTCTTCTTTTTCAGTAGTGCTTTATTTATTCGGGGTTTCTTCCCTTTCCAAATAAAGCTTATAATTTGTTTCTCCATCTCATTAAAAAATGTCGTTGGAATTTGTATTGGGATTACATTATATAAGTAGAGTGCTTTGGGCAAAATAGACATTTTCACAATATTGAGTCTTCCTATCCATGAGCAGGGAAGATTATTCCACTTATGTAAGTCCCTCCTAGTTTCTTGTAGCAATGTCTTGTAGTTTTCTCTGTAAAGAGCTCTTATTTCTTTAGTTAGATTTATTCCTAGGTATTTTACCTCTTTGGGGGCTATAGTAAATGGAATTGATTTGGTGATTTCTTCATTAATAATTTCATTGTTGGTATAAAGGAATCCCACTGATTTAGTTATGTTTATCTTGTATCCTGATACTTTGCTGAATTCTTCTATTAGCTCTAATAGTTTACTTATGGATTTCTTTGGATTCTCTGTATAAACTATCATATCATCTGCAAAGAGGGAAATCTTCACTTCTTCAGTGCCAATACAGATGCCTTTTATTTCTTTGTCTTGTCTAATTGCTCTGGCTAGAACTTCTAGGACAATGTTGAATAGAAGTGGTGAGGGCGGGCATCCTTGTCTAGTTCCTGTTCTCAAAGGGAATTCTTTCAGTCTTTCACCATTCAGGATGATGAAAGCAGTTGGCTTTGCATAGATGCTGTTGATTATATTGAGGAATTTCCCTTTTATTCCTATTTTTCTGAGAGTTTTAAGCTTGAATGAATGTTGAACTTTGTCAAATGCCTTTTCTGCATCAATTGACAAAATCAGGTGATTTTTATCTTTTGTGTTATTAATATGGTTGATTACATTAATTTTTTTTCTGATGTTGAACCAGCCTTGCATCTCTGGAATGAAACCAACTTGATCATGATGAATGATTGTTTTTATATGCTGTTGAATTCTATTGGCTAGAATTTTGTTGAAGATTTTTGTATCTAGATTCATCAGTGATATTGGTCTGTAATTTTCTTTTTTGTGGGACCTTTCCCTGGTTTTGGTATCAGGGTTATGCTGGCTTCATAGAAGGAATTTGGAAGTATTTCATCTCTTTCTATGGTGTGAAATAGCCTCATTAGTATTGGAGTTAATTCTTCTCTAAAAGTTTGGTAGAATTCTCCAGTGAAGCCATCTGGGCCAGGACTTTTTTTGGTTGGTAGATTTTTGATGACTTCCTCAATCTCTTCCTTTGTGATAGATTTATTAAGTTGATCTATTTCTCCTTGTGATAGTCTAAGACATTTTTTACAAAACATAATTTATCTCTAAACTGATGGACAAGGCTTTTTCTTACAGAACAACTATTTGTAAGTTTCAAACTTTCTTATCTTAGGCTAGATTTCCCAGAAATAGATCTGAGATGATAAAACTCAAATCCAAACCAATTGCCATTGAGTTGATTCTGACTCATGGCAACACTATAGAACAGAGTAGAACTGCCCCTACAGAGTTTCCAAGGAGTGCCCAGTAGATTTGAACTGCCAACCTTTTGGTTAGCATCTATAATCTATAGTATTTAACCACTAATTCACAGGGTTTCCTCTGAGATGATAACTCATGTTAATGTGAATTTAAATGCATTTTTCTGGGAAAACTAGAAGTGAATGGAGAAATGGAAGTAGGAAGGGAAGAAGCATTCATCAGTGAGGAAGAAAATTTGTAATTTGAATCCAGATTTCTGGATTCCACAGAGGCTGAGGTGACCTACTCATCCTGAGATGATCTTTGAACCTTAAACTTTTAGAAAACTGGTTGTTGTTATTAGGTGCCATCTTTTTGCTGACCCTCTATTTTACAAGCATGATGTCCTTCTCCAAGTATGAGTCTTCTCAGTAAGAAGTCCAAAGTGTTTGAAACAAAGTCTTGTTTCTTCACTTCTAGGAGTATTTTGACTGTACTTCTTCCAAGACACGTTTGTTTATTCTTCTGGCAGTCTACAGCATAGTCAGTATTCTGTGCCAAAACAATAATTCAAATGCATCATTTCTACTCTGGTCTTTCTTATTTGTTGTCCAGCCTTTACATACATGGAAATCCTGATGGCATAGGGGTAAAAGCTACAGCTGCTAACCAAAAGGTTGATGGATCAAATCTACCAGGCACTCCTTGGAAACTCTATCAGGCAGTTCTACTCTGTCCTATAGGGTTACTGTGAGTTAGAGTAGATTCAACAGCAATGTTTTTTTGTTGTTGTTTTTTGTTTTTTCCCATACACGCATATGAAGTAGTTGTTTTACTACTGCAGACCTAGTGGAATTCATGCCACTTGCCACAAACAGCCAGTCTTTGAGTTGGGAGTGAGATAAGAAACAAGACATTTTATTGCACACTGGGAGGCAAGGAGATAAAGAGGATGGATTCCTCCAAAATCTGCTTCCCCACAAGAGACTAGCTGGAGAATAGGATAAGGTTTTATGAATCCTAAAAACTAGTGGAATGTTTACCTTCTTTAGATGGTCACAATGGTCATATCCAAGATGTGGTGAATCCTTAATTGGTACTTTTTACCTGGAGGTGGTCTTACTATCACGCAAGTTCCTGGTCACAAGGCAGACTCCTTTGTTTCTCTTTCATGGCTTTTAGATTATTATCATTTGTTTTTCCACAGTTATAAAGAGAGCACACATTAGTCCTTCACCTTTAGAGAACAATGGGTTTGTGCCTGGATACAGAAACAAAATAGTACAGGTTATGTTCAAGATGCTGTCAGTTATTTTTCTCTGCCTGATACAACTAGAAATACCATGGCATGGATCATGCGCACTTTATTTCTCAAAATGACATCTTCACTTTTTAACACTTTAAAGAGGTCTTTTGCAGATGTGCCCAATGAAATATTTGATTTCTTGACTGCTGCTTCCATGGACATTGATGGATCCAACTAAAAAGAAATCCTTGACAACTTCAATACTTTCTCTGTTTATTGTTTTGTTGCTTGTTTGGTCCCATTGTTAGGATTTTTGCTTTCTTTATGTTGAAGTGTAGTCCAGACTAAAGGCTGTAGTTTTTGTTTTCTAAGTCTTCATTAGTGAGTGCTTCAACTCCTCTTCAAGCAAGATTCTGTCATCTGCATATCACAAGTTGTTAATGAATCCTCCTCCAATTCTGAAGCCATGTGCTTCTTCAGCTAGTCCAACTTCTTGAATTATTTGCTCAGTATACAGATGGAATAAGTATGGTGAAATGACATAAGCTACCACTCATCTGTATTGGCTTTCATGTTGCTGTGATGCTGGAAGCTATGCCACTGGTATTCAAACACGAGGAGGGTCACCCATAGGGTGCAGGATTCAACAGAGCTTCCAGACCAGTAGAGTCTGGAAAGAAGGACAGGGCAAGCTACATCTGAAAAAATTGGCCAGTGGAAATTTTATGAACATTTTGCTGAGAGTCAGAAATGTTCTGGCAAAAACCTCCAGAAACTCATGTCTCCTGCATCAATGTTGTCATGGAAATAGTGACAGAGCAATGTTTTTAGAATAACAATTTACCCTAAAACACAGCTTCTAGGCAGACCCTAGAGTTTCTGTTTCTCAGAAACTTGCATAATTAATTCTGCAAAAGAGCCTGATGCCTAAGGCAAAATGGTCTCACCTAAACTGAACAATAGGCTATTGCTGGACTTACAGGTGGCTTTAAGAAACTAGTTTCTTCAAAGCCCATGTTTGTAAGGACACTTGAGGGCAGATGGCCTCTGTTGCTCATCCTAATTCTATAGACTCCAAAAATCTGGATGCCCCTAAAATTAAAAGTTTCTCAGAGATAATGCGTGAAAGTAGTTCTATCTTTTTCCTCCTCTCCACTCCTGTCCTTTTCACTTCTCACCCTTTTCTTCTTTTAAACACGTACTCACACAGTGATTTTAACACCTATTCATTTTAATGGTAACAGTGAGTTTATCAGAGAGGGAACATCCTCCTTGGCTAAAATAACACCGTGCAATAGAACAGAAAATAAGATGTCACAGCAAACTGAAGATCTTCACTTTCACCACGTATGAAGGGATCATTTAAGTGAAGGTTTGAGCTGGGTGGAAGTTACCAGAGCCTTCAGCAGGAGCCAGGTGTTGATAATTTTCACCTACCTGATCATCTGAACCCTAGAGAACCCCAAAGTGTTGGGTGGGGAAGCGCGGTTTCCTCCCTCTCGTCACTCCCCTGGTCATTCGTCTATGCTCCAGCCAACTTAGATATTTGTCCAGAAAGTGAAGATGTTTAGTTTGCCATGACATTTTATTTTCTGTTTCGCTGCACAAGGCTATTTTCACCAGGGCAACCAAGCTCTCTGATAAACTCTCAGAACATTTGAGTCAGCTGGACAGTGAAAAGACTCAGTGCACTCTGAATCATGTATTCATTTACTTTATTCCATGTTCAGTGCGACTGAGTAAATAGTTTAACAACAACAACAACAAAAAAGGTAGTGGGAATCCAGTGTGCATTATATAACAAAGCAGGCCTGGTTTCAGCAGACTGTATCCCACTGGGTCCCAACATCCCTTTCAAAGAACAAATTCTTTTTTTTTTTTTAAGTATTGTTTGCAATCCAGATCAATTTGTTGTATGAACCCCCCTGCACTCAAACCGCTATGCAACTCTAACTGATCTTTCTCTCCCCACATGACAGTATTCTCCTCCTTACCTGTACCCACTCAGCCAACTCTGTTCCCTTACACCCTCTCATCTCAGCTCAGAACAGAAGCTGCTCAGATAGCCCCATGTATATATTTAAGTCAAGAAATACATTCTCTGTCAGCATCACTCCATGTCTTTAATCCACTCCAGTCTTTGTCTGAAGAGTTGGTTTTGATACTGGCTTCAGCTCTGGGCTGGCAGAGATTCCAGGGGCCACGTTCTCAGAGGACCCTCCAGTTTGATGGACCATCAAGTCTGGTCTTTTAATAGAGTTCTACTTCTACACACCTGTTTTTCTCTCACTACATTAGGAAATTTATGTTGCATTCTCTGTTAAGGTAGTCATTGGTAGTGGCCAGGAATGATGTAGCTCTTCTAATCTCATGCTGATGTAGCCTCTGGATCATGTGGCACTTTCTGTTTCCTATGCTCCTGTTTTCCTCATGTCTTTGATGTCCTTCATTCTCCTCTGCTCCAGGTGGATGCTTTTTAGATGGCCACTTGCTAACTGTTAAGACCCCAGACGCCACTCACCAAAGTGGCACACAGAACGTTCTTTTTAAAAAAAAACAACAACAACATAGTTATGCCAATTTCCCTAGATGTACCCTCTAACCATAGTCCCCAGACCCCTATTCCTGCTACTCTGTCCTTCAAAATGTTAGGTTGTATTTACAAAACCATATAGCTTTTGGTGTAGTCCAGTTGTGCTAACCTCCCTTCAGCTGCCTGATGTTACTCCCTCCATGTAACCCAATTCCTATCTACAATATAATTTATGAATACCTCTCTCCCTACCACTCCTCCCTTGTAACCACCAAAGACTATTTTCTTCAGTGTTTAAACCTTTTTTGAGTCCTTATAATAGTAGTCTCATACAATATTTGTCCTTTTGTGACTGACTAATTTCACTTACCATAATGTCTTTCAGATGACTCCATATTATCAAATATTTCTCAAGATTATCATTGTGCTGTATTGTTGCATAGTATTCCATTGTATGAATATACCACAGTTTGTTTATCCATTCATCTCTTGATGGACACCTAGGTTGATTCCATCTTTTTCTATTGTGGACAGTGCTGCAATAAACATTGGTGTGCATGTATCTATTAGTATAATAGCTCTTATTTCTCTAGGATATATGCCAAACAGTGGGGTTGCTGAATCATATGGTATTTCTATTTACATATATATATAACTTTTTAAGAAAGTACCAACTTGCTTCCAAACACTCCCACAAGCAGTGTAGAAGAGTTTCAGTCTCTCCACAACCTATCCAACATTTATTATTTTGTATTTTTTGATTAATACCAAGCTTATTGGGGTGAGATGGTATCTCATTGTAGTTTTGATTTGGATCTCGCTAACAGCTAATGATCATAAGCATTTTCTTATGTATTTGTTAGCTGTCTGGATGTCTTCTTTGGTGAAGTGACTGTCCATATCCTTTGCCCGTTTTTTAATTGAGTTATTTTTGTTGTTGAGGTTTTGCAGTACCTTGTAGTTTATGGAGATTAAATGCTGATCAGATCTGTGGTTGCCCCAAATTTCTTCCCAGGCTATAGGTAGTCTTTTCCCTGTTTTGGTGAAGTCTTTGAGCATAAGTGTTTGATTTTTAGAAGTTCTCACTTATCTATTTTTATCTTATGGTGTCTGTGCATTATTAGTAATATTTTATAGTCTGTCTATGCTATGTATTCAGGCTCCCAGCATAGTCCTTATTTTTTCTTCTATGCTTTTTAGCATTTTAGATTTTATATTAGGTGTTTGATCCCTTTTGAGTTAGTTTTTTGTGAATAGTGTGGGATATGAGTCTTGTTTCTTTCTTTTTTTTCTTTTGGCAGATGGATATCCAGTTTTGCCAACACCATTTGTTAAAGAGACTCTTTTCTCCCCAATTCATTGACTTTGGGGCTTTGTCAAATATCAGCTGTTCATAGGTGGATGGCGTTATCTTTGGATTCTCTGTTTTTATTTCATTAGTCTATCCATTTTTGTACCAGTACCAGGCTGTTTTTACTACTATGGCAGTGTAGTAGGACCTAAAATCAGGTAGTGTGAGGCCTTGCTGTTTGTCCAAAGAACAGACTGATAATACAGAATAAGTGTGATGGGCAACTGCAACGAATAGTTACAGTCATTTTTAAAAATTAAACAGTATAGTGCTTTACAGAGATAAACATTAAAGTGTTTATTTATTTTGCCTTTCTTTGTACCCCATTCCCCTTCCAGAGGCAATCTTATGGTTGTCCTTCAAGTCTCTTTTGTATGTATCTGCATACACATGTGTCCAAGATTTTTGAATACCTAAACAAGAATACTTTTCTATTCTACAAGGATATTTTTTATTCTATTTTGTTTTATTCTTTTTTTTTATTCCACCATGCACATGTGAAAAAAGCAGGAAGGGCAGTGATGCTACTTCTCATGTGTAAACATCTTAGACTATGAGTCTATAGTTTTCATTGTATGTGGAAAAATTTTCAACCATTATTTCTTCAGATATTTTTCCACTCCTCACTCCAATTTTCTGGACCCCCATTTACCTGTATGTTAGAGTGTTTGTTGTTTTCCTATAGCTTGGTGCTATGTTCTCTGTTTTGATTGTTTGTTTGTTTGTTTGTTTTTCTCTCTGTTTCATTTTGAATAGTTTCTATGTTATGTCTTCATGTCCACTAATCATTTCTTCTGTAGGGTCCACTTTGCTGTTAATCTCATCCTGTGGATGTTTTTATACCAGACACTGTATCTTTCAATTCTAGATGTTCATTTGAGTTTTTTGTGTATCTTTCATGTTTCTCCTTATCATGCTTGTACTTTTTTTTTTGCCTTTTTAAGCATATAAAGTACACTTACAATAGCTATCTTCTGCTAGTTCTAGCAACTGTGTCATTTATATATCTTTTTTTATTCAGACATTTCTCCTTATTAGTGATTATATTTTACTGCTTCTTGAATGCCTAATGTTTTATTGAACATAAGACATTGTGATTTTTATGTTGTTGTATTCAGGAATTTTTTTTTTTATTTCTTTATATATTTTTGGTATTTATTCTGGGATGCAGTTAAGATGCTTGGAAATAATTTGATCCTTTCAAGGCTAGTGTTTAACTTTTGTTTGGTGCGTCCGATATGTCCCCAGATCTAAGGATAGTAAGACTACATTACTTAGGCAGCCCTGTTCTGAGAACTCCCCCAGGTACCCCATATATTAAGAGGTTTCTCCACTATTGCTATCGGAAACACAAACTATTCCCAGCCCTGTGTGAGCTTCAGGGATTTTCCACCTGCCATCCTAGCAACTCATTCCTTGGTCTTAGCTTCCTCACTTTCATGAGCTAATCAGCACTCAGTTGAAGACTCAAGAAGAATCTTCTGGGAATCTCTATGCTGCCAATTTTAGCTAACTTGGCTTACTTAAACACTGAACTCCATTTTGTCAACTCAAGGAGACCACTGGGCTCAGTTTTTACTCCACCTTCCTGCATTAAAAACTCCAAGCAGAAAGCTAGGGCAACTTTAGGACTTACCTCATTTGTTTCCTTTCTATCTGGTATGACTTCCCACAATTGATGGATGTCATGGTTTGAATTGTGTCCCCCCAAAAATGTGTGCAGCCATGTGGCTGGGATATGGTTCCCAGTATCTTGGAAATGTCCTCCATTGTGCGGTTTTGCTAACCTGTATGTTAAAGGATTAGGGTTGGGCTGTGAATTCCTGCTATGGGGAAGTTTCCCTGGAGTATGGCTTGCCCCACCCTTAATGCTTTTAGCTTGCAAGGAATAAAAGGAAAAAGAACCAAGGACAATTTGAGAACCTCGCTACCATCAAGCAAGCAGCACCGGGAGCAGAGCACGTCCTTCAGACCAGAGGTTCTTGTGTGAGGACACTCCCTGGACAATGACTGATGCAATACCGGACTTTCCTCCAGAGCCGTCAAGGGGAAAGTCTTTCCCTAGAGCGGACACCCTGAATATGGACTTGCAACCTACCGGACTGTGTAAGAATAAATCTTTCTTTGTTAAAGCCATCCACTCTGTGGTATTTCTGTTAGAGCAGCCCTAGCTGACTAAAACAATGGACATTTGGTCAAGGTCATCAGAAATACAAAAAGTCTGAGAAACTGCCACAATCTAGAGGAACCTAAGGAGACATGATGACTAAAAGTAACATGGTACTCTGAATGGGATCCTAGAACAGAAACAAGTAGTTATTAGTGAAAAAATACAGAAATCTGAATAAAGTATGTCCTAGTTGCCATTGAGCTGATTCTGACTCATGATGACCCCATGTATGTCAGAGTGGAACTGTGCTCCACAGTTTTTGGTGCTGATTTTTCAGAAGTAGATTGCCCAATTTGCCTTCCAAGGTATCTCTGGGTAGACTCCAACTGTCAACTTTTCAGTTAGCAGGGCAGAGTCAAGATGGCGGACTAAACGCACATCTCCCTAAATCCCTCTGGAAACCAAGACCTGAAATGATAATTAAACAAAGCCTTCTGGACACTTAATGAGCCCTGGGATGTGGCATAGAGCTGTTAATTTTGACTTCATACCACTGAATGAAAAACCTCCTCTCTTTCACTGACCCCACTCACTGTGAGCAAGGGCTTGCACAGACCAAAAATAACTCACCATTTTGATTTTTGTTTTTTTCCTCTGCCTTGGCCCAGGCAGAACTGGGACTTAACTAGCTGCGGGTCTCAGACGCACTGCTGGTGGGACCAGCAAGCGTAATTGCCAGGTTCTGAGAGCCTGGCTTTGGACTCTATACACTTCAGCTCCTCTGGCCTATCAGGAAACAGAGAAGCCCAGGCAGAGGCCCTGGCTGGACTTGTTACTTAGGCTGGGAGGTGGCTTCTGCAGAGGGGAGAGTGCTTTTCTAGCAGGGAGGTGGTGTTTTGCACAGTGTCGCCTGGGGCTGGGGCCCAGTGGTGGAGGCTATGGACTCTGGACATTTCAGCACTCTTGGCCTCTCTTTCCACTGGGAGCCTGGTCCCAGCCAACTGGAGAGCTCGTGCAGGACACCATCTTGTTTTGCTAGGAGGTGGGGTCATCCACACAGAAGCCTCAGCTGGACCTAATTCCCGGGCTGGGAGGCAGTGCCTATCCAGGAGAGGCCGCTTTTCCAGCAGAAAAGAATTCTACACAGTATCACCTACAGCTGGGGCCTGACATCAGAGGCCAGCAGGCCAGTAGACTTTCTGTATTTTGAGCTAGTTTATAATATCTGGGGTTCAGTACAGAGGTGCTTACTTTGCTAGCTGGGAAGTGGGACATATACACCTGAAAACCTGACTGACTTCAGAAATTGTCAAATACTTTTTGCTTCTCATTTTAAGACAGCCTAGAGAAACGATTGTGGTCCATCTTCACAGCGTCTCTCCCAGCCTCTATTGACCCACATGAAGCCCCAAAAGCAACAAATGTTGGAGAAGACAGTAACCCAGAAGTCACCCATGGCATCAGAAGGCCCCCAAAAGAAACCACCACAGAAATTCCCAGACAAAGAGCTTTTCAGAAACTATCATAATGTGAATTCAAAAGAATTATATATAGAGCCCTCCTAGACCTTATACAAAACACAGCAGAGCAAAATCTTTCAGTTAGCAGCTGGGCACATTAACCATGTGCACAACCTAGGGACCTCTCAATAAAGCATGGACTTCAGTTCATAATAGTGTTAATTGTGATAAATACATCATATTAATGTAATATATTAATAATAGGGGAAATTGGTTCAGGGCCATCAAACTGTCTTTGCAGTTCTATTACAGACAGGTAGATAGATAGAAATCCACCATCAAGTCAAGTTTGACTCAGGGCGACGTTGTGTACAATAGAACAAAACGTCATCCTCACAGTAACTGGTTATGTTTGAGTTTATCATTGTAGCTACTATTCCAGTTGGTCTCATAAGGATTTCCCTTACCCTTATTGGCCCTCTCATTTATGAAACATTGTGTCCTCCTCCAGTGACTGATGTCCAAAGCAAGCAAGTCAATGTTCTATCATGACCGACAAGGTTTTTGTTGGCTAATTTTTAGAAGTAGACTGCCAGGCCTTTATTCCTAGTCTGCCTTAGTCTGGAGCTCAGTTGAAACCTGTCCTATTTTGGTGAGTCTGTTTGTATTTGAAATATCAGTGGCATTGCTTCTGGCATCATAGCAACACACAAGCTATCACAATACAACAAACTGACAGACAGGTAATAGACACTTTATTATATTCACCCCGAAACAGGTTTTTAATGCACTTTGAGGTTCCACTGAGTCTATCTTAGTTACCTAGTGCCGCTTGAACAAAAAGTACCACAAGTGGTTGACTGTAAAGAACATAAATTTATTTTTTCACCATTCTGGAGTTTAAAAACTCTGGTTGGGTAGTGGGCACTTGCTACAGCAGCTAACTAAAACGTAGGCGGTTCAGACCCACCAGATGCTCCTTGGAAACTCTATGGAGCAGTTCTACTCTGTCCTATAATTCACTATGAGTTGGAATAGACTCAGTGGCGGTGGGTTTGGTTTAGTGTTTTGGAAGTTACGAATTCAAATCAGAATATCAGAATCTCATTGTTTCAATTCCTCCTGTAGGCTTCTATCCTACTTTCTCTTCCAACAGTCCTTTTTGTTTTTTTTGCTTATAGATGGCTCTTCACATGGTATTTGTATTCCCTGGTGTTAGTGTTTCTGTGTCTATTCTGTTCTTCATAAGACACCTCTCAGAAGTCATCAAGTTTAGGACCCACTCTATGCTGGCATAATCTCATTAATGTAACAAAAGAAAATCCATACTTTTCAAGGTTGTCAAATTTACAATGTGGATATGAGGGCTTCAACAAAACTTCTGAGGGACACAGTTCAACCTATAACAGAGGCCATGTTCAGTCTGAAACACACAGGATGAGAATGACTTGAAGTCTTGCTTGCATGCAGGTGCTCAGTCCCTAAGTGTCATCTTAATAATTGACTTTTAATAATGCAACAGTTTTTTGTTTTCTTGTGTATTTCCATCCAACCTGTTTTAGCAGAATTGTGTTCCTCAAAATGAGAGCTTTGTAAATCAATAATTATTCCCAGTGAACTTGGATATGATTTTTCCAGAAACTACTACTATTTTTTCAGGTTATTTTACTTGTTTGCCCAATTATAGTATTACATATTTTAGAAACATTTGTAACAGGTAAGAAGGTAAACATAAAATGTTCAAATAGCAAGCCACTGTATAGGAGAAGGACAAACAATTATTCAACCAAGAATTAAAGTGAAATAAATCCCTTTTTGCGAATGAGAGAAACTGTTTCAGGTAACAGACTGGAAGTTGCTCTCTTTCCACCAAAAATTCTAGGTCATGTGAACAGCTCTGAGCAGAAGGCATTTCAGAGACTCACGGGTGGGTGCTGAATTAGAGTGGAGTCATGTTCCTAATATTTGCAGGATTTTGGCAGCAACAGTATCTAAGATACAAAAAGGTGCAGAAAGAGTGATAATGTCCTGCAATTACCACTTACCACAGCAGCCTTTACGCTAAGAATCCACTCATCTCATCAACATCGATGATGATGAGACAGAGAACACAGTGCAGGAACAGAGCAGCAATTGAGGGAAAATCAAGATAATGGCAGAACTGGAAGCTCCAAATCTGTCAGAAGGAAGAGGAGCACAATGTGAGAGAGAGGGAAAAAAGGGAGGGTATTCCTTGATAAGGAAGGTCAGTGGCGAAAATTGGAGCCACACAGAAATCCATCATTACTTATGTGTATAACCAATGTGTGTACACACAACAGCTGACTGTTTAGAAAACTATCCTTCTCATTTTCACACAGTGCATTCGGGCTTTCTTCAGGCTTTAGTAAGAATTCCTGCATCAGAAGTCTCTTCTGAGGGTTACAAGAAGAAGCATATGACAGAAAGTGGTGTGGAGCATGCTGACTGACCATTTCATTACTTTCTGGAGTCCAGTAAGTGAATAGTGAGTATGGAACACGTTTCACAGAAACAGATCAAAAGGGGGTAATGCCTGCTTAACTGAGTGGCTTTATACAAAACTCATCGTGTTGCATTTCAGTCACCATTTAGCTTTTTCTCCCTCTTCCTCTCCCCTTCACTTCTTCCTCAAATCTACTTCTCCTTCTTATTCTCATACTCTGTATAAACACAGTCACTGAGCATCAGGTATGAACTCCTGTGGACTCTGGGTTTGCTGAGTTTGTAGCAGACAGTCATCTCTCTGATAGAGCACTGAGCAGAGACTCGGTACCCAGGGGAGGACGCATTACTCCATCCAGGGGAGTGGAGGGGAGGCTCCAAGGTGACTTCACAGAGGAGAAATTATATGTTTAGTCCAAAACTATTTGATTCAAGAAGTAAATCAGAGTTACCCGAGGTAACCCAATGCAAAACACTTCTTGAAAGATGCTTCCCACCTCTCAGATGTCAAGCGACGTGCTTCAGATTTATCAAAGCAATAGAGGTTTCCTGAGCCTTATGCCCTTCAGTTCTGCTCCATCCTTCTCTCTGCTTTGCCTAAATGGTTGTTTTATTGAGTGAGAAGAAAGAATGGGAGGTAATTAGTGTTTCTTGTAATGTTCCTTGTTTAGTTTTGTAATCCTTCTGTCAGGCTTGTTTCATGTTAAGCAAAGAAAGTCCCACTGGACTATCATAATCTCTTCTTAGTATTCGCAGAAAGCTGTGGTATTTAAATTAATGAAGAATTTCCAAGAAAACGATGGCTCTTCTTGAGAATTTGGGTTAAAGAGCATGTCATTCTTCCAAGTTTACATGGCTTCCACAGTATTTAAGGCCAGAGATAAGAACCTTTCTAAGGATCTGGGTATGGGTTTTAGATTTGAATTATATAACATGCAGAATGTTACAGCTATACCCAGACATTCTGCACCCACAGTGCCTGGTGCTCCCACCCGCTTCCACCCATATCTTCTAGTCTAGCCTCTTTACAGGCTGGGTAACTCTCTGCTCCTAGTGAGTCTTTTGCTACCAGCTCTACTGTGCCCCTCCTTTGCTTAAAGCCTTCCAAAGCCTTCAGCTTGGCACTCAGTGACTGCATCCTAATTCAACTCCTTCTTGAGCCCCAATCTTCTCCTTCACACAATCATTCCAGGCAATTTGCTCTTTCCCTTCTCCATCTCGCTGTCCTGGAACTCCAAACAAGGCCTTTAAGCCCCAAAACCTAACCCACTGCCATCAAGTTGATTCTGATTCATAGTGACCCTATAGGACAGAGTAGAACTGCTCCATAACATTTCGAAGGATCACCTGGTAGATTCAAACTGCTGACCTGACGTCTCCATCTCTGCAAAGCAAAATCTGACCCATTCTGCAAACCAGAGGCTGTCCTGGGTTTCCTCCGATGCTGCCATCTGGTAGTGCTGTCTCTCACCCTTTATAATTCATCTGTCCGTTTCATCTGTCTCTTAGCACTTACTGCTTTCACCTTGTATTAAAGGCTGCCAGTTCTCTAAAGCAGCCATGTAATGCGATGGTTAAGCTTTAGGCTGCTCTTCAAAAAGTCAGTGGTTCAAACCTACCCAGTAAGCTCTGTGGGGGAAAAGACTTGGTGGTCTGTTCCCACAAAGAATACAACCCAGAAAAGTCTGTGGGGCAGTTGTACTCTGTCATATTGATTAGGGTCACCATAAGTCAGAATTGATTAGAGAAACAAAACCAAAATCCACTGCCATCAACTCAGTTCTGACTCACAGTGACCCTGTAGGGCAGAGTAGAACTGCTATATAGAGTTTCCAAGGAGCACCTGGCAGATTCGAACCACAGACCTTTTGGTTAGCAGATGTAGAATTTAACCACTATGCCACCAGGGTTTCTGTTAAAGAGCACAGAACAATTCCCTGAATGATAGATGAATATATTCTCCTTTTAAGAAACTGTAATACTGGAGATAAAACATCCGGAGCCTCTGCACGCACCCCCGGCCTTCTCCCTGCCCCATCCTCAGTCACTTCACGACTCCCCAGAGGTCACGACTATAAGTTGGTGTGTTTTCCTTCTAGATCGTTTACACATACACACACAGACTATACACACATGCTTGTATGTATAATTCTGCAACTTCCCTTTAACGAGCGTAGTTTTCTTTTTTTGAGACCTATCTTGATACACACAGGCTTAGATGTTGAATTTTTTTTTTATTCTATGCAGTTTCACTGTGTCTATAACACTTTGTTGTGTTTACCTGTCCTTTGTGGACATTGTATTCTCTCCGACCAAATTTTTTCCTGCCTGCTGGCCCAGCTAATGTTCAGGTTTTACTTCCCCTACGGAGCCTTTTCTGACCCCTGGTCTGGATTGAGTATTCTGGCTATCAACACCCGTTCAGTTTACAAAGCGGTTTCCATTTCCTCCCCATCACCATGCAGATTAGCTGTCTCTTCTTTGAAAGCGTGGTCATGCCACAACCTAGGCTCTGGAGTCTCAGCTTCCACCCTGCACATTTGTATTTGCTGGTAAAGTCAGCTTGTTCTCTCACTGTCTGGGGAACCGAGGCACCAACATTTAAAGTAACAGTACATTCAGTAGCTGGTGCACAGTGAAGTGTTTTCTTGTGAGTTCCTGAGGCTGCACATTCATGCCTCAGTCTCCGAAACCCAGCACAGGTCCTAGCAGTTTCTCATTCTTGTTCCTCATCCAGGATTGCAACTTCCTTGAAATCAAAACTTGTATACAATTCATTTGCAACACCCTCAAGGTCTTTCAGAGTGCTTGACTCCTATTTCTAAATCAATGATAAATGTATAATGAAATAATAGATTGTTCTCGCCATTTCAGACAAAGATTTACTCTTTTCAGAAAAAGGAGAGGGATGTGAACTGGATAATCAGCCACCTTCTGGTATAACCAAGCTAAAAATGGTATTGCAGGGAAGCGGGAAGCACGAGAGCAGATACTTAAACTACCCTAGCTGAGATGGAGAAAAATGCAGCCAAGAGGCTGTGCCTGTCCTGGCTCAAGTCAGCATGGGGTTCTGCATCTGGGCTTGACCATCTGTCAGTGTCAGAAGCCTCTCTGCCTTAACTGGGTGACCAAGGCCAGCAGCATGGCTTACAATGATATAGTATCTCACCTGGGCCCTGTGTTCTCTGTCCTCTGTCATTATACGGGGTCTCATCACTGTTGTGAAGTGCTCTAGAAAACCATTCTCTTTGCTGTAGACACCTACCCTACTCCAGGGTCTTAGTACTCCCATCCCAGATCTCCAAAGAACTTCTCCTAAATTTGGAGAAGAAAGCATTAACAGGCTTTCTGAAAAAGGCCAACTCGATCTTTTGGAGCTTTCTACTAGAATCCTTAAGTATTTGACAACTAGCGTTGTCCAGCCCCAGTCCTTCTCCCCACTGCATCAGTGGCTTATGGCCCTGTTTAATACTTTCAGTGACTCCCCTTTGCCTCCAAGATAAAATTTAACTCAAGCTGTCCCTGAGCTGGTCCCTACCTGTTCTTGCCACACAACCTCCTGGCTGTCTATACTTCAAAGCCTCTGCACTCACAAGGTTCCTTGAATGTCTAATAGTCTCTCTTGCTTCAGAGTCTTGGCACGTGGAACACTCTTCCTTCTCATCCGACTTCATGCATTTCTTCTTAAATCTCAGCCCTCTTAAATCATCTTCCCCATCCAGGTGAGGTCACCTTTCTGTGTGATTCTATATACTACCAAGCCAGTTGCCATCAAGTCAGTTCCAACTTACAGAAACTCAATGTGTCTTAGAATAGAACTATGCCCCACAGAATGTTTGGTAGCTGATTTTTCAGAAGTAGTCTCCAGGCACTTCTTCTAAAACACCTCCAGGTAGACTCAATCTTTTGGTTAGCAGTGAGCACATTAACAGTTTGTACCACTGAGGTACCCCCTATACCACCTACATCCCTGTTTTAGCCCCAGTGAGGGTGCTTGCTAGTTTAATAGTGTACTGCTAAATCTCCAAGGAAAGATCATACTAGGACTGCCAGTTACATTCACAAACTCATCTTAGAAAAATTGCTACATACCTCGTTGCTGAACATCACTATGGTCACCTTGCAAAGTATTCCCCCTTAGGAAGCTATGCATGAATGCCAGAGGCTAGTCTGCCTCCAAAGAAATTTGAAACTCTTTTGCTGGAATGGCCATCAGAGCCTTGTATCTGGGTGATTTTGAGAGACAGGCCCAAGGGCCTGACATGGAGTAAGTGCTCATTAAATAGTCAATGAAGAAATAAATGAAAGAGCACTTCTCTTGCTCTAAACCACTAATCTTGCATGTCTTGAGGTTTTTCTGAATTCTTTTGTTGGCTAAGAATTTCTGGGGTTTCTGATTTAGAGTCTTTTCCTTGAGGGCTGCACTATGTTTTAAGAAAATGCCTATTCCCAGCTACACAGTTTAGGTACATAAAATTTGCATATTGCAATAAATACTTGGCCTCATGAATTTCTGGCCTGTTAAATAACAGAACTTAAAGTGCTAGGTAAGCATGTAAAAGAAGATAGCATTGTAAATACTAGAAAATTACAGGTTGGTGATTTTTTTTCCCTTTGATCATGTAACTTTTTACCAAATGGAAGAGTGGATGCCTGGGAAAGTGCCTTGGGTTAGCTTTTTCCCTGCTTTGCTTGTTCTTGATTTGTGTGGAACAAGGAAGAAAACACCCACTGTGGTGGATGCCAACTAAGGGTGATTGCCTAGCCCATGACAAATAGGACTGTCTTCAGACAAAGGGTAGTCACTCAGCAGCTGTGCTTTGTGAGAGGGGTTATTTGAAGCATAGACTCCTCTCCCAAGGAGGGCCAACTAGTGTCTCTTCTGCAATGTGAAACTTCAACAGTTTTAGATATAGGGGCTGGAACGCTGGAGGGGTGCTGGTGGCCCTTAGAGAGGTGGTTGGAGCATGTGGGTAGTGCCAACAGTTAATGCACTTGGCTGCCAACCAAAAGGTTAAAGGTTTGATACCACTCAGAGGCACCTGGCAATCTGCTTCCAAAAGATCAGTCATTGAAAATGCTATTCGTGCAAATTTTTATGGGAAGGTACATTTTCATTCAATCATAATGATAATAATAAAAAAGAAAATGCTATTGCAGTCCAGTTCTGCTATGACACACATAGGTTTGCCGTGAGGTGGAGTTAACCCAGGACAACTGGTGTAGTTGACTGGTTTTGACAACTACTTGGCTCTAAAAATAGAACAGTGAATAAAATTGCTACTTTCAATTTGCTAATCAGCATGAGAAGAAAAACATCATCAGTGATGAGGTAGTGAGTGGCCCTTCACGGCATCTACATGCACCAAAGCGATGTGCTAGACTTCAAGAAATTAAAATAGCTCATCATTCTGAGGACAGATAGCTACAACTGTAGGGCAGTGAAATGTGTCTCAAGAGACTTTAACAATTGAATTCTAACTGTAAAATCTCAAACAGCTCCAAAGAAAAAGAAATCTAAAGAAACATCATGGTTTTCAATATGAAAGGACATGGTACCCAAACTAAAGGACATTGCAATCTGGGGGAAAATAGAAAACATTTAACCTAGTAATTGAAGCTCAAAGAAAAATGTGCTAATAGCCTGAGAGAAAGACAAGCCGCTGGCTCCTAGAGGCCACAGGTAAGAGGGGCCACATTCAGCTTAGGAGTAGTGTCTTGTTCTGGCTCCCATTTGTTTCATATAGACTATCCAGTCTCCTCATCATATTGTAAGACTAGAAAAGCTCTTCTCTTCTTTTATTCTCTCACACCTTTGTGCAAGGAGCACTGGGGATGCAAAATTTAAGTTTTGAGCTGCTAATTGAAAGATTCATGGTTCAAACCCACCAATTGGTTTGTAGTTCAATCCCACACCACGGCTCCGGGGAAGAAAGACTGGTCAGTCTACTCCCATAAAGATTATAGCCTAGAAACCACATGAAGCAGTTCTACTCTCCATCACACATCACAGTATCACATGAGTAGCTAGCAACAACAACACACAGTTGCCAAGCCAGCCAAGTGCCATCGAATCGGATCCGACTCACAACAGTCACCAACAGCTTATCCAAAGGTTATTGGGACCTAGCATCACCACCAACATGCCTCTGGACATGTAGTAACCAAAAAAAAAAAAAAAACAACACCAAACCCATTGCTGTCAAGTCAATTCCAACTCACAGGAACCCTACAAGACAAAGTAGAAGGGCCTCATAGGGTTTTCAAAGAGCAGCTGGTAGGTCTGAACTGCTGACTTTTTGATTAGGAGTCAAACACTTATACCACTGTGCCATCAGTATATACTCTGTTGGCTGGTAGCTTGACCATCACACTTTGACCACACGAGTTTCCAGCTCATGGCAATCCTGTATTTGCCAGAATAGAACTGTACTCCATATATGTCAGAGTAGAACTCAAATGGTGTTTCAAAGGCTGATTTTTCAGAAGTAGATTACCAGAGCTCCCTTCTGAGGAGCCTCTGGGTGATCTCCAACTTTTGGTTAGCAGCTGAACAACCATTTGCACCAATCATGGACTCAAGAGCTTTAAGTAATTACCATTTATTTATTGTCTGATAATTACAAGGCATCTCATAAACATTATCTCACTGTACCCTTATGCTATTTATCTGGAGTAAGTTGTATTATGCCCATTTTACAGATGAGAGAACTGCATTTGCAGCGGATAAGTTAAAGTGAATATGGTAAGAGCACACAGCTAGGAAACAGTGGAGTCAGGATTCAAAGCCAGACACTGAAGTCTTCCTATTCTACTCTCTGTCTCTAGGGAGACACTCCAAAATACTGAATCCAATTCTTGTTTTTGTTCCAAGCCAGAGAAGCACAGTTGTCACTCATTCTACTGGGGATCCAAAGGCAGAAGCCTGAGGCTGGAATTGTAGCTTCATCCTCTGAACAAAAGAGGAGTTGTTGAGATGTTAGCGTGCATGCTCAGGCTACAGTTGGTGAAACCAAGGTAAGTCCACCCTCTAGCCAGTTCATTACCTCCTGGTTTAACTGGCTCTCCTAGTTTTTATTGGTTATTTGTGACTGTTAGTTGTTTTTTAATTAGATTTTTAAGTCCTTGAAATCACTGACCCTACAAGGCACAGAGTAAGTGCTCAATATATGTTTTTCTGTAACAGGATTCTTGCTGTTTTGAGAAGACTAATTTAAAATTAAGACCCTTGTATTCAGGACTTTGAAAAAGAGCTAATTTTTTAAAGCTTGCTCTGAGAATTATATTGAAAGTTTGCTATTTGCTACAACCTCAGTGTGAAGAACCTGAAGTCTATTTCTTAGAGTTTTGCTTTGGTTTTCTTCTAGTCTAGTGCACTACCGAAAGGTAATCAACTCAACATGGAATTCTTCCATAAAGAAAGAAACTTTTCTTTCACAAAGACTGTGAAAGCAATGTGTTACTCCATCAACTGATGAATGGATAAATAAAATGTGGTATGTCCATACAATGGAATATCATGCAGCTGTAAAAATGGAATGGGGTACTGATACACGGTGCAACATGGGTGATCCTTGCAAACATTACGCGAAGTAAAAGAAGTCAGACACAAAAGACCACCTATTGTATGATTCAATTTATGTGAAGTGTCCAAATTTATACAGACAGAAAACAGATTAGTGATTGCCTAGGGCTGTGAGGGTGAAGAAGATTGGAGAAGAACAAAGTTTCTTTGAGGGATGATGAAAATGTTCTAAAATTGATAATAATGAGGGCTATACATTTAAAAGTCGTTGAATTACACACTTTAAATGGGTGAATCATATGTGATGTAAATTATACTTCGATAAAGTTGTACCAAAAAGAGTTTTCTCTTTTTAATCATCACGTTGTTTTGCTAACTAGATTTGTTTACCTTGTTAGTTTTGTCCCTTAGGCTGAGCCTTGAGCCTGAGCCTAAGGCCTGCCCAGTTCTTCAAGCCCAACTTCACACAGAAGCATTGCCCTTACTTTTTCTCATATTAGTATAAAGACTTGACTGTCTTCACCTGAAGAGTTGAATAGATAGGCATTTAGGGTATGCCATGATCCTGAATCCATCACTGTCTGCCAGTTTGTCTTACCGTGGTAACTGGCATTTTGCTACTGTGGTGGCTTGTGTGTTGGTGCAATACTGAAAGCTATGTCAAAGGTATGTCAGCTAACAGCAGGGTTGCTCCTGGTGACAGATTGCAACAGACCAAGACAGATGACTGAAAGCCAAAGCCACAGCCATTGAGTAGGTTCTGACTCATACTGACCCTATAGATCAGAGTAGAATTGCCCCATAGAGTTTCCAAGGAGTGCCTGGAACGTTTGAACTGCTGACCTTTTGATTGGCAGATGTAGTACTTCACCACTATTCCATTAGGGTTTCTAGAAGGAAAACCCTATGGACACAGAAACTTTTCTGATGTAGTGCGAGATGAGCCCCCTAGGTTGGAAAAACCACCAAACCAAACCATGGTGGTCAGGTCAATTCCAACTCACAGTGAGTGGCCACAACAATGAACTCAGATATACCTGTGATTGTGAAAATGGCATAAGATTGAGCAGTATCCTGTTCTACCGTACACGGGGTCACCATGAGTCAGAGCTGACTCAGTACCAATTAACAGCAAGAAGGACCCTTCATGGAAGGCCAGATGGCCACTAATCACTCAGGACAGATTGGGGGAAAAAAAGCCTTTGGTTAAACCTAAGTTTAAACAGACCAGAGATGAAAAACTAGGAGATGAAATCTGCAATCCACCAGCCTTGAAAACACCCAGTTAATCTCACTGCTGTGACATTAAGCATTCCTTGTTGCTTCTTTCTTTATTACAGGAGACTTTTATGTGGTGTTAACTTAAAACACGACTAATAATTACTACTTCTGTATTAAATTTTTTTGTCCTAGACTACAAAAGACAGCTGAGTTCCTTTCACATCATAAATCTTGCCTTTGTAATTGATGAATTATTCCAGCTATGTCTGTGTTTGTGTGTGTTTACCGCTGCTCACATTTCAATAACTGTCAACTTTCTTGAAGCACTGTGTAAGGTGGTCATACAGATCAAACATTAAAGGCTACTTGTTGGACAACGGTTTTCTTAGTAAGAAGGGGCGAGGTGATCAGATTCAAGAGTTGTGAATAATAAAGCTTTGAAGCAGGGAAGGCGGTACACAGAGGTGATGCATAATTCAGTAGGCAAATTAATCAAGTCCGCTTTGCTAAGCCTATCACAGCGGCAGCCAACATGCAGACTCATCAGCTTTCTTGCCATCCCTCTGCCCCATCCCTGGGAGAAGCCCTGGCTACTTGCTCGATTCTACTGGAGTCCAGCATCCTGGAGACTGCTGCTGAGAGGTTTTCTCTGGCTGGTGGGGAATTGGGGGGAATAACAGGCAGGGGTTCGGTGTGCAGCAGAGCAGAGAGTGGGGACAATTAGTTTGCTTCATGCTTGGCTGAGCCTTAGTGTAGGGACAGACCGGCTTACAGGGGGAGACAGATCACAGATAATAGAAGCTTCATTTCCAACTGACCCTCCATGCGTTCTGCCACGCCAGCGATGAAGGAACAATGCAGACCATCTCAGGAAAGCCCGTGCTGAATGCTGAGGCGAAGGCTCCAACAAACAAGGAGAGAAAAACAAAAGCAACAGACAGGGCTTTGCCTTGAAATGGTTTCTATAGTTCCCACCGAAAGAAAAAAAAAAAAGCAGCTCTATTGAGGAGATAAAATAAAGTCTGGTAATGAAATATGTGTTTCTCACACAAGCATGAAGTAGGCACACACACACACGGTTATACACATGAACCGTTATATAGGCAATTTCTCCTGGCCCAGGCATGTATCTCCGAAGGAAAAGAAAAGTTACTTCCCAAAAGCCCTTCCTAATGGAACTTCTAGCTGAGGTCACCTAAAAGGATGCATGATGCAGGTGATTTACGATTAAATGCCATGTGCCAATGGAAGAAGGAAACAAAAAATATTTTACAGAATATTGTTATCCTCAGTTCTTCTAACATTTTCTTCAGGTTATCTGCGACTGTGTAACAAATGAATCTAAAACTTAGTAGCTTAAAGCAATATCCATTTTATTATATTTCCTGGTTTTCAGGTGTCAGAAATTCAGGCAAGGCTCAGTTGAAGATCACTTTGTGGCATTTAACTAGCATTTGGGGTGGACTGGAGAATCCAAGATAGCTTTATTCATTTATCATGCCTAGGGAGGGATGAACAGTTCTTGGGTGGTATAAACAGTTAATAAGCCTTTGGTTACTAACCAAAGCATTGGTGGTTTGAACCCACTCAGAAGTGGTTAGGAAGAAAAGACTGGCAATCTGCTTCTGAAAACTCTATAAAGTACGGTTCTTCTCTGCAACATAAATGGGGTCACCATGAGTCAGAAATGACTCTGTGACATGACGGCAACAGGTTTTTTGCTTTGCTTTTAGGAAAGGATGACCAGAGGACTGTGTGGGGTCAGACTGCTATGTGTAGTCTTTTCAGCATAGCAGCTTAGGGTTCGCAGGGAAACTGGGCCAAGAAATAACGAAGTTAAAGCTGCCACATTTTTAAGACCAGGGCCTGAAGACTGACATGGCATCCCTTCCACCATATTCTGTTGGTCAAAACAATCACCTGTAAAAATCCTGTTACCATCAATTCTGCTCCAACTCGTAGTGACCCTACAGGACAGAGTAGAACAGCTCCATAGAGTTCCCAAGGACCGCCTGGTGTATTCAAACCACTGACTTTTTGGTTAGCATCTGGAGCACTTAACCACGACACCAGCAGAGTTTTCAAAATGATCACAGAGACTTCAAAAGGAGGAGACATAGACTACCCCACTCAGTGGAAGGAGTTTGAAAGAATATGTAGTCATCATTCCTTCATGATGAAGAGCAGAAATTAATAATAATAATAAAAGATACGGTGCACCTGGCTCTGAGGATAGGAGATGGCATTTAGGAACATGAAAAGAAGCAAACAGAATCATTCCTACATTCACGGCCCCAAAAACCCAAATCACAAGTTTCTGAAAGGATGGGTCAGGGTAAAACTCAGAGAAGATGCAGGCTGCATATGGGAGTGAGAAGTGAGGTCTCCAGATCAATTCTCCAGATTTCCAATTCAAACAGTTTTCCCCCTTATATTAAACTCATGGTCAGTTTCCTCCAGTTCTGTACTAAGTGATGGTCATTTTCAATGGGTGCAGGCTCAGAAGTGTTTATTTCTTCAGTGAACAAATGAATGAATCTAACTAGGCTCCTTGAAGGCAGAAATTAATCTTAAACTTCTTTGTAGTCATCAAGAGCTTCACAGAATATGAAGAGTGCATGTACTTGCCTTGTTGTTTTTATGTTTCTTTTTATTCAGTTGCTTCTAGCACCTTCATTCTGACATAATTTATTGGGAGGAAATTTAGCATCAAGGAACTTTTTCTATAGCCTTGTTTTACCCATCCATTCCTTCTGGATTTCTTTCTCCCACGACATGGGATGGTTTTCTCTCCTTTATGTGTCACACTTTGAAGAAAGAGTTCATATCCCCTCTTTGCAAGACTTGGGTTCATGGAAACCTTTGGGATTTCTAGGCATCTTTCAACTGTAGGAGACTGGGCTGAGACTCTGAAGACACAGTCACAAGGGAATGACTTACAGCAGAACTGAAAAGCTCACCCCTTTTGTTGGTGCCTTGCCTCCATCAAATGCCAATTCAGACTTCCATCAACAGTATATTTAAAAAGACACATCTTAGGGAAATTTGTTATCCATGAAATTGCAATAAGAGCCAATTCTATTACCTTCCCAAAAGCCATGCATTATGACTGGGCTTTCAGGAGCAAGCCTTGAATAAACTTTTCAGTGATTTCACAACACTTCCATTATGACTGTTTCATTGTGAAGCAGATGAACATTTTCTTGAACAATTAGACGGGGTTGTGTAGAATAAAGAGTGAGGTTTGCCTGAGATCACGGAAACCTATCCGCTTAGGTGATTCATTTTCTTCCAACAAGGCAGCCCATAATAAGCTTTTCTTCTGGAGCCTTGTCTCGCTTCCCATTTCAATTAGTGACAATGAACGGAGAAAGGGAAGAATGTCTTCTTCATGTCCTTGTGCTGCAAACAAGGCTACCCAATGAAACAACAATGAGGGAGGGAAGGGAAAAGCAGAGTGGGGCCAAGGGAGCAGCTGCAAGAACCCTAGTCCACTTTCCTGGAGCAGCTGACTCCCAGAGAGCCGTGCAGGGCTGGGGTCTGGAGGAATCAGGCGGCAAAGCTACAGTGGGGAAGAAAGTCTTAGACTTGGATGCAAAGTCAGCAAGGAGCCAGGTCACCGCAGGGGGCTGGCAGGTACCACACAGCACTGCCCATCTCCAGGTCAGAGGCAGGTTTCCTCAAGCCCTGCGCCCTGGTATTTTGAGGATACTGAACCGTCACCCTTTACATAAGGGGCACATTCAGTCATTTGTACACATACATGCCACCACGTTGTAATTTGGGCACAGAGTTTTGATAATCATTTACTCATTCTCTCATTGAATAAGCACTTTAAAAGAAAAAAAGGAAAGAATACCCAATTGCCATCACGTTAATTCAGACTCATGGCAACTCAGTAAGTGTTAGAGAAGAACTGTGTTCCATGGGGTTTTCAGTGGTTGATTTTTGGGTTGCCAGACCTTTCTTCCTAGATGCCTCTAGGTGGGCTATAACTTTCAGTTTCAGTTAGCAGCCAAGGGTATTAACTGTACTACCCAGAGACTGACTGAGTGCATACTCTTAGGCCGGGTTCTCTAGAGAAGCAAAACCAGTAAAGTGTATAAATACATACATACAGATAGAGAGATATTTATATCACGGAAATAGCTCGTGTGATTATAAGGTCTGGAACATTCCAAGTCCTTGGGACAGGATAGAGACTTCTGCTGATTCCACAGCAAGTGGGGCTCTTGCTCACATGCTGTGAAGACTGACAAATGCCAAGGTCGCAGCCATGTAAGCTGCTGGTTCAAGTCCCCAAAACTGGAGACAAGATGAACAGGAGCCAGATGCAGAATCCAGGGCAGGCAACAGTCCCTGAGCCTTGCCAGAAAGCCCCTTACATTCGATGCAGGCCACATTCCCAACGAAACTGCTTTCAAATGATTGGCTACTCACAGCAGATCCTGTCACTGAGGTGCTCATATTACACCAAATCTCATCATGACAGACATGACCACATCATCATACAACTGCCAAGCTACATCATAATTGCCAAATCACTGAGAATCATGACCCAGCCGAGCTGAAACACAACCTAACAATCACATGTGAATTCACAGGCCTCTCAATTCTTGGCCCACGAACTAAAGAGACAAACTTTTTGCCTCATTGTGTCTACTTTATCGTCTGTCGTGTCTCTCTTATCCTCTCTCACTAACTGCAACTCATCTTTGGTAAACATTAAGAGATCATTTCCCCCATGCCAGATGCTGTTTTCAGTAACTGTAATAGAATGGTGACCAGAACAGAGCTCCTGCCCTTCAGAACTCATACAGGGAGAAGAAAGTAAGTAAAAAGTACAGTCAGTCCTCCTCGTTCACAGATTCCGTGTTTGCGTATTTGCCTACATACTAAAGTTTGTTACCCTCAACTTGATACTCGTGGCACTTTCATGGCCATTCATGGACACATGTATATGGGCAGAACCCAAACCAAAAGCCACACCCACTTCTGTTGAGTTGATTCTGACTCACAGCTATGAGCGCATATGCAGAGCAGTGAAAAAATGGAGTTGTCCACATGCAGATTCTCCGCTGAGGTTAGACAAGGCAATGCTCCGCCTCCTTGTTTCAGCTGCCATTCTGTAAACAAGTTTCCTTCTTATGGTCTGGTTGATATCATATCTTTCACAGTTTTGTGATTGGAGTGGTGATTTCTCACTTTAATATCATCCCCAAGTGCAGTGCTGAAGTGCTGTCTAGTGTCGTAAGTGCAAGAACGCTGTGAAGTGACTTATGGAGAAAATACACATGTTAGAGAAACTGGGTTCAGGCATGAGTTACAGTGCTGGTGGCTGTGAGTTTGATGTTAATGAATCAATGATATTTATTAAATGTCTTTAAACAGAAGCAAACATAAAACAAAGTTATGTATTACCAGTTGATTCTTGAATACAGTGGTTTGTTGCCTCTGAGGTTGTTAGACAAAGAATGGACACATATTAATTGCAGTTCTTCATAATTTTTAGTCTCTTTCTCTTTCTTCTGCCTTTCAGAGAAGGTTTGCACTGCACATATTGGGTACCCCCCAAAAAACCATTGCTGTCGAGTTGATTCCAACTCAGAGTGACCCTATAGGACAGACTAGAACTGACCCATAGTTTCCAAGGATTGCCTGGTGGGTATGAACTGGCAACCTCTTACAGTTAACAGCTGTAGCACTTAACCAATAAGCCACCAGGGTTTCTACATACTGGGTTAGCATGTGGTAATTTCTCTGTGTAGTACCATTTTGAGCCCTGAGAACTAAGACACATTTATTTGTAGCTTCTGTTCATTTCTCCATGTCTGAGATCATCAAGTCCTACTCCCAGCACCATGGGATGGCTTTTCCAGGGCATTAATATCTAAATCTCCACCCCTCATCATAATGAAGTCTGGGATAAAATATAATTAACAATTGGATTCCTTTTTCAAAAACAACAACTGAAGTTCTTATCTTGGGTTGGAGGTGAGGGGTAAGAGAGAAGGGAGTAACTGCTCTAGGCTCATTTGGAACTTCTCTTTCTCATGCACGTCCACTTGGGCACAGTTTGGCACCCACTATATGTAGCCCCTAGGGTCGCCATGAGTCAGATCCAACTCGACAGCACTTGGTTTGGCTTCATATTTACTTTTGGACTTTCAGGGGCAATCCAGACTCACTGAAAAATACTGGTTTTCACCAAGTTCACAGTACTGTGACCCCCGTATTTAACAGAACTAAAAAATCTCAACCCTATTTGCTGAATCACGGTGGAATTTTTCTGAAACAGTTTTCATACCCTGTAGCTCTGCTGGTGTGGTGGTTAAATGCTACATCTGCTAACCAAAAGGTCAGCAGTTTGAATACGCCAGTTGCTCCTTGAAAACTCTGGGGGGCAGTTCTACTCTGTCTTCTTGGGTTGCTACAAGTCAAAATCAACTTGACAACAGTGGGTTTGATCTGCTTTGTTTTGTTTCTTATAGCTCTGCAGAGCCAGTACGCTCTTTTACGAATTGGTGATTATTTTTGCAGCAGAGCTTTTATGATTGTTCTAAAATCTTCCTACTGAACTTTCTCAAAACCTTTAATCCTACTGTGGAGTTGGAATCACAAATCTAAAGTTATTCTTCTTATTGCTGTTGTGGAAGAATCTCTGGAAGTAGTGAAAGGTGTTGGCTGGTCTCCTTCCCTAGCCAATCACCAGGCTCTTAAGCTTTCCAATGTCCCTCCTTCTCTGCAGCTAAGCCCCTGCTGATAAAGATTGCTGAAATCAGTGTTCACTAGACCGCCTATCCAATGTTGCCCTGAAGCATACAATTTACTGCTGGTAAGTGAGGAGCTGTTATCAGTCCAAGCTCAAAATGCTACTCCACACTTACTTCGTAAATGTATTATGGATAGCCCACTTCAGCTCTAGAAACGGAACATGAAATGAGTTCCAGACCTCACTGTCAGAAAGAATGCAAGAGATTCCTGCTTCAGTTCTCCAGGGTCAACTTCCCAGCCACAACTACACACCAAACTTTCAAGTCAGCTTATAGGAAGACTGAAAATTAAGTTTGCGAACTCATCCTGGAAAAACTGCTACATGCCTTGTTGCTGTATATTACTACAGTCACCCTGGAAGTACTCCCCTTGGGAAGCTATGTACTGATGCCAGCACCTAGTCCACCCTTCCAAGCAATTTTGGAACTCTTTCTGGAATAGCCATCAGAGCTGTTGTCATATTACTCTTGATGTCCTAAATGTCATCAAAATGTCTTCCTTTCAATATTTCCTTTATCTTCAGGTAAAGAAAAAAGTCACTGGGGGCCAGATCAGGTGAGTAGGGAGGATGTTCTAATAATTATTAGTTTACTGGCTAAAAACTCTCTCACAGACACCTATACAATTAAGTTTGCAAACTTGCTACCTTGCCACTGTACGCAATGCCATTCCAGAAAGTTTCAAAATTGCTTTGAAGGGTGGACTAGGCACTGGCATTGGCGCATAGTTTTCCATGGAAAGTACTTCAAAGGTGATTGTAGTGACATTCAGCAATGAGATACACAGCACTTAGAACAATTAAGTTTGCTGACTTAACTGTAGGACCTTGTATATGATGGTATATGATGAGAAAGGCAATTGGGGTTAGGCAAAGACAAGGCAGGTCTACCTACATTTAAGTAATGATCATTTCTCCCCAGATAGCTCAAGGCCTAGGTTTATCCCTTTTCATTCAGTCCCCAACCCTACCTCCAAGCTGGAAACCTCAAGTTAAACAAAGAAGTTTAACAAATCACTCATTATACTCATCAAACCCCAAACATTCTTAAAGGCTTTGAAAAAGGTCAGGTCACAGATCTTAACCCCAATGGCATGATAATCAGCAGAATAGGCAACACTGAGGTCACTTAGTTATCAACACCTTAAGAAGTCAACTCTTATACCCTCTAAAGTGCTTCCAGAGAGTTTCTACTCTCAACCATCTCTAACTTAACCCCACTCAGTCACTCTGCTCTTTCTTTCTCTAGATCACACTCCTTCTTTCCTACCTCAGTGCCTTTGCACTTGCCACTCCCTCACTATCTGGATTGTTCTCTTGGTTTTCCTGTTGCAGTGAGCAGACACCTCATCTGTTTTGCTCACCACAACCCCCAGCATCTCAAACACTGCCTGCAATAAGCATAGTAGACACTCAATAAATGGTTATTGAATGAATGTTAAAAGACTAAATGAAGCTTTGAAATTTTCTCTTTATCCTTAGCATTCTGAAAATCTACGAGAGCAGAAAATGAAGTGCAGAGGAATTGAAACTCTTCAGGCTTACTCAGCTAGTAAGTGTGATGGGGGCTTATATATATCATTATGATAGTGAATGTCCCTTGGGATTCCCATGACAGTGATGGTAGCACAAATGGGATAAAGTCCTGACTTTATGTGTTCACTCTGGAGGTCTCCCTAACTACAAACAACTGGATCTATCTGAATTGTTCAGTCAAAGAAAAATTAGACATTCATGAGTATGGCATTCATGGGTATATAAGGAGGTTCTGGCTTCCCACATACCTTTTATAGATTATTCAGTTTGTGTTAGTAAAATTATTGCTTCTTATGAGAATCACTTTTTAATCTAGAGACCACTTTTGCACCTGTATCAGCATTGTGTGAAAAGATAACTGACTTCGGAATTAAACAGAGCAACAGTTAAGTATTTTGCTCCTAACCAAAAGGTCAGACGCAAAGGTCATGTTCAAATCTACCAACTATTCTACGGTAGAAAGATGTGGCAGCCTTCCTTAAAGATTTACAGCCTCTCGGGAACTAACACGGCACTATAGACAGAAGCATCATGCTGTTGGTCTCCATCAAAGATCCAAGTAACTAAGTAAAATAAATGCAAATACCAATCCTGCATTGCTAAGTACCAAACGAAGGAATAAAGAAGTCAGTCAAGCACCAAATGGAATGAGAAACTGACAGAGAACAGACAATAAGGAGAGCTACAGACTTGAGATCCTCTACCAGCTAATGTAGCTGGAATTCTCCATCTTGCAGTATAAACACTAAGAACTCAGACAAGGAAGATAGGACTGCAACTGCACTGAGCTCTCAACAGGAGACAGGGTACTTGGCAACCTGGGATACCTGCTTGCTCACCCCTCCCCACGTGCTTCTTCCTTCTGCATGGCCTCCACTGCTTGCCAGTAGGCCATGACTGCTGGACTGGAGAGATATTATCACTGGAGTCCACTCCACCCCTACCAACAGTATCTCATTTGCTTGTTTGGCTTTTAATTTTGTTTTCCTACTTTCTTTTGATTTTTTTCTCTATTTCCCTTCTTTTGCTTTCTCCTACCTATGTGCCACCTCCTCCCCTCCTTGACTGCCTATAATTTTTTTGTTTGTTTGCTCTGTTCTTTTTTCATTGTTGTTTGTTTTTTCACAAAATTTTTTGGCCTTTTTGGTTACTTCTTTCTCTTTCCTTTCCTTCTTTTCCTTCATCCCATCTAGCTAATCCCATGAGCCATCCTCTTCCTCCCTGGATGGGTTGTGATTTTTCAGGTTGTTTGCTTTATTCTGGCTTTCTTTTTTGTTTGTTTGTTCTTTCTGCTTATTTGTTTATTTTTTGATATTGCCTAGGGAGCTTTTTTGTTGCTTCCTTCTCTCCCTTGCCTTCCTTCCTTCCATTCAGCAATCCCATTACTTTCCTCTTCTCTTAGCTGTGTTTGATTTTTTTGGATTGCTTGCTTTGTTCACCCCCCCCAGCCTGCTTTTTTCCTGCTTGTTTTTTCTCTTTCCTTTCTTCCTTTCCATCCTCCTGCCCACAAATAAAGTTACAAACCTACTCATAAAAATAAAAAAGAAAAATACAGTTTCAATAGACACAAAACCTACAAAAATAAAGGAGGTAAAAATAAAAATTCACAAACAAAAGCCATTCAGCACAGAAGGGTAAGAACAAAGAAAATTTTAGCATGACAAGAAAGAAAAGAACCACAAAATACAGCAATAAACTCACACCTATCAATAATCACACAGGGGGACATGGCTTAATGCACCTATAGAGACAGAGAGTGGTGGAATGGATTTTAAAAAAAGAACCCATCAATATTTTCTCTATAAGCAGTATACCTTGCCAGCCAAGCCAAGTACAACATACCTTAGAAAGATGTAGATTTATTAAAAAAATCAAAGGGTAGAAAAAGCACATACCAAGAAAACCACAACCAAAAAAGAGCAAGAGTGGCAATACGAATCTCAGATAAAATAGACTTTAAAACAAAATCCACCATATAAGACAAAGAAGGTTATTATATCTTGATTAAAGGGACAATCAACCACGAAGACACTACCATAATGAATACCTAAATACCTGATGACAGGGCTCCCAAATATATACAACAAATTCTAAAAGTGCTGAAAACATAAATTGATAGTTCCAAAATAATAGACAGAAATTCAAGACACATTCTCAGTAAAGTACAGAACATACAGAAACTCACCAAAGATACAGAGGATCTAAAGGCCATGATTAATGACCTCACTGACATACATAGAACTCTCCACCTAAAAGATGCAAAACACACATTCTTTTCTAATGTGCATAGAACATTCTCCAGAATAGATCACACCCTGGACCAAAAAGCAACCCTCAAAAAAATCTAGCCAAGTCCAAGACATTGGGAAAATTCAAACTATCTTCCTTTATCACAATGCCATCAAAGTAGAAATTAATAACAGGAAGAACAAAAAAAAATCAAATACATGGAAACTGAATAACATCCTAATTGAAAACCACTGGGTAATAGATGGAATAAAAAAACTTCCTAGAATCAAACAAGAATAAAAACACATCATGACAAAACCTTTGGGACACAGCAAAAGTGGTGCTCAGAGTTCAGTTTATAGCAGTAAATGCACATATCAAAAAAGAAGGGACAAAGTCAAAACTTTAGTTTCACAATTCAAACAAACATGGAACAGCAAAAGAAGCCCACAGCCACCAGAAGGAAGGAAATAATACAGAGTGGAGCAGAAATAAATGAAATAGAGAATAGATAAAGAAAAGAAAGGCTCAACAAAACAAAAAATTGGTTCTTTGAAGGGATCAAGAAAATTGACAAACCAATTGGTGAAACTGACTTAAGAAAAACAAGAGAAGATGAAAATAACCCAAATAAGAACTGAAATAGGGGACATTACAGCAGGTCCAAGTGAAACAAAAGGGATAAGACAATGCTAAGAAAAACTATGCTCCAACAAATTTGAAAACTTAGATGAAAGGGAAACCTTTCTAGAAATGTTGCCTACCCAAACTAACAAACTGAAGTTGAAAATCTGAACAGACCTGTAAAAAGAAAAGAGATTGAAAAGGTAATAATAATAAACCATCCTAATTAAAAAAAAAAAAAAAAAAAAAAGCCTTGGCCCAGATGGCTTCACTGGAGAATTCTACCAAACATTCAGAGAAAAGCTTATACCAGTATTACTCGAACCATTTCAGAACATAGAAAGCAAAGGGATGCTTCCACATTTATTCTGTGAAGTGAGCATAGCCAGCAAAAACATCAAAAAAAAGAATATTACAGACCAATATCTCTCATGAATATAGATGCAAAAATTCTCACCACAGTTCTAGGCAATACTATTCAGCATCACATAAGAAAAAACAATACACAACAATCAAGTGGTATTCATGCCAGGTATGCAAGGATGGTTCAACATGAGAAAATCAATCAATGTAATCCACCACATAAATAAAAGAATCATATGATCACCTCAATCAGAGAGAAAATTTATTTTACAACCATTTCTGATGAAAACACTCAATTAAATTGCTATAGAAGAGAAACTTCTCAACATAATAAAGGTCATCTACACAAAACAAATAGCCAACATCATTCTTACTGGAGAGAGTTTGAAAACATTCCCCTTGAGGAAAGGAACAAGACAAGGATGCACTTTATCACCACTCCTACTAAACACTGTGCTACAAGTTCTTATGGGAGCAATAAGGCAATAAAAAGAAACAAAAGGTATCCAAATTTGTAAGGCAGAAGTAAATCTGTTCCCATGGAAAGACAAGAAACCCTTGTGGCACAGTGGGTTAAGTGCTACATCTGCTAACCAAAAGGTCGGCCGTTCAAATTCTCCAGGCACTCTTTGGAAACTCTATGGGACAGTTCTACTCTGACTCTAGGGTCTCTATGAGTCAGACCTGACTCGGTGGCAGTGGATTTGGTTTTTATGGTTTCATGCACAGATGATACAGTACTATAGACAATCCGCAATTCTATATATAGACAATTCCGCAATTCTTGTGGAAACTACTGAAACTAATATATAATTTATGGTAGCCCCTAAAAAGTAAAATATTTATGAATAAGTCTAAATAAGGATGTAAAAGACCTATACAAAGAAAACTACAAAACCACTACTGCCGGAAACCAAAAGAGATCTCTACAAATGGAAATACATACCATGCTCATGGACAGGTAGACTAACATTGTGAAAATGTCAATTCTATTCAAAGAAATCTGCAAATACAATGCAATTCCAATCAAATACAAACATTATTCATTTCAGAGATGGAAAAACTAATCATTAACTTTATATGGAAAAGAAAGAGGCCCCAGATAAGTAAAACACTATTGAAGAAGAAGAAGAAAACAAAAGAACTCCCACCATCTGACCTCAAAAAGTAGCCTACAGCTATGGTGGTCAAAATAGCCTGGTACCAGTACCAAAAAGACACACTGACTAATGGAACAGAGTTAAGAACTCAGATATAAATCCATTCACCTACAGTAACCTGATCTTTGACCAAGCCCCAAAGTCCTTCAGATGTGGAAAAGACAGTCTTTTTAACAAGTGATACTGGCAAAACTAGATGTTCATCAGCAAAAAAAGAATGAAACTTGACTCTCCCACAAAAACTAATTCAAAACAGGTCAAAGACCTAAATATTAAACCAAAGACTGTAAAAATTATAGAAGAAAAAGTAAGGTCAACTCTGGATGCCCTGATATATGGCATAAATAGGATACAAAGCATAATTAACAATACTTAAACACCAGAAGATAAGCTAGATACCTGGGATCTTCT
Organism: Heterohyrax brucei; assembly: GCA_028571685.1. NCBI lineage: Eukaryota > Metazoa > Chordata > Mammalia > Hyracoidea > Procaviidae > Heterohyrax > Heterohyrax brucei. The sequence continues at coordinate 36,824,947 of CM053149.1, forward strand.
AAAAATGAAACACTTATTCTCTTCAAAAGATTTCACCAAAAGACTAAAACGAGAGCCTGATGGAAACTCTTATGCACTGCAGTTGAGAACGCAAAATACTACAGCCATTTTGGAAAACAATTTTGCTTTTCCATATAAAGATAGAAATACAAATACTATGTGATCCAGTAAGCCCACTCCTAGAAACATATCCTAGAGAAAGAAGAGTCATCATGTGAATAGATATACCCACACCAATGTTCATTGCAGCATTGTTCACAATAGCAAAGAGATGGAAACAATCTAGGTACCCGTCAACAGATACATGGATAAACAAACAGCAATGCACATTCACAATGGAATACTATGTAGTGTTAAAGAACTATGATGACTGGATCAGTGCAGAAGGCATTATGCAAAGTGAAACAAGTCAGTTAGTAAAGGACAAATATTGCATGAGAACAACTGCTAAAAACTCATGATAAAGTTTACACACAAAAAGAAACAATTTTTGATGTCTGGGAGGGAAGGGAGAGATGGGAAGGAAAAAAACTAAATAAATAATAGGTAACTGGTAATTTTGATGACAAGCAAGACAGTACACAATCTCGGTAAAGCCAGCACAACTTGTTTAAGGCAAGGTCATGGAAGATCCATAGACATAGTCAAACTCCCTGAGTGACCAAATTACTGGGCTGAGGGCTATGTGGACTATGGTCTCAGGGAACGTCCATCTCAACCAGCATAACACAGTTCACGAAGAAAATGTTATTCTGCTTTGGTGAGTAGCACCTGCTATCTTAAAAGTTCATGAGTGGCCATCTAATATACTCCACTGATCTCATCTTGCGTGGTATAAGGGAGAATGAGGAAACTAAAGATTCAAGAGAAATATTAGTCCAAAGGACTAATTGACCATAACTGCTACAGCTTCTACCAAACTGATGTCACCACAAAAGTGATGTCTGGTTGCCACCACCAACTGCTCTGACAGTGATCACAACAGAGGTCATGGACAGAACAGGAGAAAAATGTAGAATAAAACTCTAACTCATGCACACAAAAATACTGACTGATCTCACTTAGGCTGAAGAAACCCTGCGATTATGGCCCCCAGACATGCTTAAATGAGGACCAAACAATGAAGTCCATGAACTTAACTATTCTAAGTGCTACATACCTCATTGCGGAATATCACTGGGATCACCTTCAATGTACTCCCCCTGGGAAGCTATGCACCTAAGACAGCACCTAGTCCACCCTTCAAAGCAATTTTGGAACTCTTTCTGGAATGGCCATTGTGCACAGTGGCAAGGTGGCAAGTTCACAAATTTAATTGCATAGCTGTCGGTGAGGGAGTTTTTAACCCATAAACAAAGAACTGTATTGGAACACCCTCCCTACTCACCCAATCTCGCCCAGAAATGGCTTTTTTCTTTACCAGAATATAAAGGGAATGTTGAAAAGAAGACATTTTGATGACGTTCAGGACATCAAGGGTAATATGACAACAGTTCTGATGGCCATTCCAGAAAAAGTTAGAAAATTGCTTTGAGGGTGCACTAGGCAGTGGTGTTCGTGTATAGCTTCCCAAGACAGTACTTCAAAGTTGATCCTAGTGATCTTTATCAGTGAGGTATGTAGCGCTTTTTCCAGGATGGGTTCATGAACTTACTTGACCAACTGAGGTTAATCCTTCAACCAAATATTGGACAGGCCCACAAAGCAAAATACGACTAAATAGGCACAGCAGACCAGGGACAATGATTAAAGGCAGGAAGGAACAGGAAAAAGTGGCAATGGGGATCCCAAGTTTGAAAAGGCGTGAATGTTGACATATCATGGGGTTAGCAATCAAAACAATATGTGTAAAAATTATTTAATGAGAAACTAACTTCCTCATCTAAGCTACAATTAAAAAAAAAAAACAAAAACAGAATACAGCCTTAGGGACCCTATGAGACAGTTCCACTCTCTCCTACAGGGTGGCTACCGCCAGCTGAGATCTACCAACAGCAACAAGTTTGGTTTTGGTTAATCACCAACAGTCTGATATTTTTGTATAATGAGGATTTTGATTGAGCTTTTCATGATTATAAGCAGCAAGCCAAGCCAAGTGCCATCAATTTGGATCTGACTCATGGCGACTCTAGGAGCCAGGGTAGAACTGACCCCCAGAGTATTCAAGTGGTGAGAAAATCTGTTGTTTCCCAGTCTAGTCAGTGTGGGAAATGTCAGCACCCTGGATAGCATCTTGGTCTCTGGGCAACTGGTAGGCCGGTATAACCCCAGACTGGAAACCTACCCCAATGGCTCGGGCTGATTGCCTTATGTCGTATGAGGTCGCCGATAGGAGTCTTTCTACTCTACAAACATCCAAGAAATCCAATCAGAACCCAGTTAGCGAGGGCAACGCTTTATCCAATTTCACAAAATTGGGAGCAAGAGTCCACAAGGGAAGCAGGCCAGAGCATGCGCAAACAGTTCCTTACAAGGCTTTTTATCTCCTAGCTCATGAGTCCCTCCTTTCATTCCTCACTGGCTGAGTCCAATGGCGCTAAAACAGTCTTTCCCGGAAATCGCTTAAGTCTTCTCTTTTAAAGTTACATTCCTAAAAATGTTTTCTCCTCCCTTTCCCTTTTCTCCCCTAATTCATTTTCTTTGTGCATACATTTCCCAGGTACCACGTTGCCTAATGGTTTGTGTTCTGGGTCAGCTGGTAACTTCTTACCCTAGCCTTTGTTCCCCTTATTCTGAAGATATACCATTTTGAAATTTATTTCTCACATTCTGCTTCATAATGACCCTATAGGATAGAGTAAAATTGCCCCGTAGGATTTCCATGGAGCCGCTCATGGATTTGAACAGCTACCATTTGGGTCAGCAGCCGTGATGCTCCACCTCTGTCCCGTCAGGGCTCCAAACATACATGACAGTCTGCCATTAATCAGTAGTAACAATAAAAAATCGTGGAATGAGTTTTCGAAAACAACGTACAACCGTCAGTTTGAGCAAAATTTCTGACCACCCTAAATTTTAGTTTGGAATTTGATCTAAAAGATCCTTTTGTGTTCTGCACTTTCCCCACAAAACTTCACTTTGGTTAAGCTTGCACCTTGACCTGTGCCCTGTTTTTGCTATCTTGAAATTTACATCTCTTGCCCCTTGGAAGCACAGAACTCTATCCCTGTAAGCCAGATGACAGTAGTGAGTTTTCCAAAATCAGTTAATAAACTTCAGTCAGTTGTTATTGATTTTAGAGAAATAAGAAAATATCATTTTCTCTCCCACAAAAAACACTATAAGTTTGCCTATGTTACTCCCAGAAAGACATTAGGAAGAACTGAGTACATGGAAACTGCTGCAGAAAGGGAAGCTATGGAGAATGTTTTCATGAGAAATGGCAAAACTAACAGGGGGTAAGCAGAATGTAAATCCTTGAACTGAGAATGAAACAAAATTATGAAAAGACTGTCTGCCTGAAGAATAGAGTAACTAGCGACCTTAAAGACAGAAGGAATACAGAACAGAAGTGAAACAATGAAGTCTTTTTTGAACAGAGAATAATATTCAAAGAGGGAATTTTTGAATGAAAGACAGAATGTTCTACAACAGAAATACGGGGGACCTCAACCACCGTGTACTTCACAGAGAGGGAAATACCAGTGGTCTTCTCCAGAAGCCCATGGCTGAGAGAAAGGAAAGCATCTTGAAATAATATGATCAGTTTCCTCAGAATGACATCTCCTTACAATCTTTGGCCAGAGTCTTAAAAGATGACTCCAAACAATGAAACCTAATGAGTACAGTAAGTTCTCAGGTTAAGAAAGTCCAACTTATGGACAACTTGTACTTAAGAATGGACTGAGCTAAAGCCTATTATATTAAAAGTTCAAGTTAAATACAATGGTTCATAATAATGAACACACAGACTGCTTTGTGATACTTAAGAGAATATCGTACAACTTCAGTCAAACCTCCCCTGATGCCTACTTCATTCAAGAAATTGATTCCAGTAGTAAATCCCATGCCTCCAGCAGCAGAATCAAATCCTGACTCCCTGACACCCAGTCCATCCTCTTAAACACCAAGTCCATCATATTCAACAAAAGCCATCTCTCCATCATCTTTTGTGTCATCTAATTATTAATGTTACCATAATGTTACCTCACAAATGCCCTTAAAAGGTATGCAAGACATATAAGGAACAAAGAATAAGTGTGAATCTTTAATCATGATGCTTTTTTTCCTTTTCTATCTAAGCTTTAAAAAAAATTGTTTCTCTAATTTTTTACTGTACTATGTACCTGCGCACAAACACACACACAGAGTCTCTTCAGTATAGTACTGTATATATATACTGTATTATGTTTAAGATATTTTAGTATATTTAGAAATGTTTCTTAAGTGTTTTGTACGCATAGAAAGATAAAATATGTCCCGTATACTAAGACAAGCATTTGACCGACACTAAGAAATACCCACACTTGACTGTTGTGACTAACCTACAAAGGTGACTTAAAGACAGACTTAAGAAGAGAACTCCTTCATCATTTGACTGCTTGTATGTAATATCAAAAGCCAAGGCACATCTGGTTGTATCAACAGGTGCTTGTTCTTTAAAACAAAAACACTTTGTTATCATGACTTTTATACACTTTGTGACATTTTTTCCTGATTAATAAAGTTTTCATATAATTTTAGGCAAAAGAAATAAAGCATGAAAAGAGAGTCTTCTTTTCGTCTTGTGCAATTTGCTTTCTGTTTTTGCAGGAATTCTTCAAGGTTTCTTGTTTATGTGTGATACTCCATGTCATTTACCAGAGCTTGTCACAGATATTTGGTCTGGTTTTAGGTTTTGTTTTTGCATCTTAATGTACTTTTTAGGATTTTGATGTGGAAGAGAGGTAAAAATGGAAATATTGTTGGTTGTTTTCCATTTCGTGATTTTCCTATGCTATAAATCTGAATCTCTGCCTGTGCTTAACAGGGCAAGATTTGATTGTGTTAAAATAAATTAGGGTAGGATTGTAACACCCTTACCCAGGTCACCCCCCTGATCTAATATAAACAAGTTTCCCTGGAATATGGTTTGCACCACCTTTTATCCTTTTATCTTACAAGGGACAAAAGGAAAGGGAAGCAAGCAGATAACTGGAAACCTTATGCCATCAAGAAGGCAGTGGCAGGACAGAGCCAATCCTTTGGACTTGAAGTTCCTGTGCTGACCAAGGGAGGATTGATGACAGGGATCTTACTTCAGAACGAACAGAGAGAGAGAGCTTCACCTGGACCTGATGCCCTGAATTTGTATTTTTAGCCTACTAAAATGAGAGAATGAACTTCTTTTTGTTGAAGTCATCCACTTGTGATATTTCTGTCACAACAGCACCAGATAACTAAATGTCCCTAAAACTCAAAGTTTCACCAGGGCTCCCTGTTAGAAGTGATTATTGTGTGACATATTTCAGACTTTTGCAGAAAATGTTTGGATTTTGATCCTTTGAACTTAGGCCAGAGGATCAAATTGGACTTCTTCTGATCAAAGCAGTAACAAATTCTTAAGAGAAATATACAGAGAGAAGTTTATATTTCTCATACTTTTGGAATCATTAAAAACTTTCCAAAGACTGATTCAAATCTTGAGTTTCATGACCCAAAACTCACCAAAATAGGCAATCTCTTACTGTACATCAAGTTTCATGTTGTCCCCCATTTTAATACAACAGAAGATTAAAGATAATAGCACTAATTTCAATATTTTAAAGAAGCCCTTTTCTGAGAATGATCTGACACTGTATTGTTCTATATAAAGACTTTGAGAAATAGCTTTGATAATTTATATCCATTAATGGCAGAATGTAGGAGATTAAAGGTAGCAAGGGTGAATAGCCTCTCATTTTTGCAAAACTTGTACAACCTTTTATTCACCTACCAAAGCCATTATTATGTAATAATAAAAAAGGAGGTGTACTGCATACATGAACTCAAAGAAGAATAAAGACACAAGGAGTTATTTGCACTCAAGAGAACTGTAGTATCATAGATTAAAGGTAGAAAAGAAGCCATCGTTTATAGCAGCTCACATCTCCAAAGGATATTTATTCAAAAATTGATTAGAGTTGGAAATGAAAATGATTCAGTTGGTGGGAATATTACAGCAACCCTTTAAAGTATGATGGAAAAGATGAAAAGGAAGCTCACTTACCCTTTCCTTCACACGCAGACAGTGATCAAAAACAGCAATGTTCCATTGATAGCTTTAATGAGCCTGCTCTTCTACACAGTTCTTCAGATTATTTCCAGTGACTTGGGAGGCATGTTCTGTCTGGCAAAAATACTGCATTGCTTGAGGCAGCATCGCATTTCATGAATCTCTTTTTTTAGGTGATTTGGTTGAGTTTCCAAAATTGTAACAGAAATCGATGGCATTCACCCAGATAACCTTGGTGGTGTAGTGGTTAAGAAGTCGAGGGCTGACCAAAAGATCAGCAGTTCAAATCCACCAGACACTCCTTGGAAACCCTATGGAGTAGTTCTGCTGTGTCCTACAGGGTCACTGTGAGTCAGAACCAACTTAATAACACCTGACAAAAACAATAACAGCAATTCAGGTGGAACTCTTGATCCTCTCCCCCAAAGACTGCTCTGTCTCAAAACTCCTAAATCCACCGAGAAAACCTGTTTCTCCATTCTGAATCTGACCACTTCTCTCTCCTTTCATTTCTTTAACTCAAGTCCAACTATCACACTTCCGTTACTGTTAGGCTGTGTGTCAGTTTGGACCTAAGAGCACAGAACCGTACAGTTTACCAAGTCAAAGACATGAAGCCAGCTAGCATGCTGGTAAGTTAGACATCAATGAGATTTTCAGTTTCTGAAAGTAACTTAAAGCAATAATGACTTTAGAAGAGAAGCAATCCCAGAAAAAAAAAAAATAAAGAAGTCTTCTTTGAAGATTGAAAATAATGTCTCCAAAATTAAATTGATATATTTTTACATTTTATCAAAAAAGTAAAAGGCTCAGTAACTATTTATTTAAGATGACAGATTAACAGCTAAAATACTATTGTGGATTGAACTGTGTCTCCCCCTGCCAAAAAAAAACATATTGAAATCCTGACCCTTACGTCCGTCATCTATGACAAGAAATTTGGAACATATCTTCTTGGCCAGTTGACTGGAAGAGTGCCATATTTGTGCTTATTCTAAAGAAAGGTAATTCAATAGACTGCAGAAATTATCAACAATATTGTTAGTATTATATGCAAGTAAATATTTTTCCAAAGATAATTTGAAAGCAGTTGCAACAGTATATTAATAGAAAGCTGCCAGAAATTCAAGCCAGATTCAGAAGAGGATGTGGAAGACAGGATATCATTGCTGATATAAGATGGGTCTTGGCTAAGAGCAGAGAATGCTGGAAGACATTTACCAGTGTTTTTCTGACTATGTAAATGTTTTCAACTGTGTGGATCATAACAAATTATAAGTAACTTTGTGAAAAATGGGAATTCCAGAGCACTTAGTTGTGCTTGATAAGAAACTGTATGTACATCAAGAGGAAGTTGTTTGGACAGACAAGGGAATATTGCATGGTTTAAAAGTCAGGAAAGGTGTGTGTCAGGGTTGTGTCCCTTTACCATTCTTATTCAGTCTGTGACAAAATATTCCAAGAAGCTGTACTATACGAAGGAGAATGTGGCATCAGGGTTGTTGGAAGACTCATCAATAACCCGCTACATGGAGGTGGTACAACCTTGCTTGCTGAAAGCATTTACTGATGAAGATCGAAGACGGTAGCCTTTGGTATGGATTATACCTCGGTATAAAGAAAACAAAAATTCTTACAACTAAACTGAAAACCAACATCACAATAAATGGAGAAAAGATTGACTTGTCAAGGATTTCACTTTACTTGGATCCACAATCAACAACCACGGAAGGCAAGAAATCAAATGTGTTGTATTAGAAAATCTGATGAAAAACATTTTTCTTTAAAATTTAACATAGTATAAGACATAAATATCACTTTGAGAACAAAGGCATGCATGGCCCAACTCATGGTATTTTCAATCACCTTGCAAGCCTGCAAAAACTGCTCAATGAATAAAGAAGACTGTCTTAGTCATTTAATGCTGCTATAAGAGAAATTCTACAAGCAGATGCCTTTAAAAAGAGAAATTTTATTCTGTCACAGTCCAGTACACCAAATGGCTGAATTCAGGGTATCAACTCCAGGAGAAGGCTTTCTCTGTTGACTCTGGGAGAAGATCCTTGTCATCAGTCTTCCTCTGGAATGTGAACTTCTGCGGGACAGGGATCCTAGGTCCTTTCCAAAAAACTCACTCTGCCCCCAGCACTACTTCTTGTTGGAATGAGATTCCCAACTCTCTGCTTGCTTCACTTTTCTTTATATTCCAAAATACTGTGTCAAGGCACAGTACAATCCTGTCCCACTAACACAACTGATGTCCATCTTCCCTCATTAACACCATAGAGGCAGGATTTAAAGCAAGCAGGAGCATCACATAATACCAGGAATCAGAGCCTACCAAATGGCTACACACTATTTTGGAGGGGACCCAATTAGACCCAGGACAAAGACCAAAAAAGAATCTGTGTCTTTGAATCACAGTGTTGACAAAGTATATTGAATGTACCATGGACTGCCAGAAGCTACTAGGAAATAAGATGGTGAGACTTCTCAAGTACTTTGAATAAGTTATGAGAAGGGACTAGTCCCTGGAGAAGGACACTGTACTTGATAAAGTAGAGGATCAGCGAAACAGAGGAAGACCTTTGATGGGATACATTGACACAGTGGCTGCAATAAAGGGGTCATACGTAACAAGGATTGTGAGGATAGTGCAGGATAAGACAGTGTTTCACTCTGTTGTAGACAGAGTTGCTTTGAGACACAGCCAATCTGATGGCAACTTCGGACCCAACTCAATGGCACTTGGCTTAACAAAAGCAACAATGTTTGAGAATGCGATCTAATGAAATCTGATGTAACACGATCACCTTACATAATGCAACCTGGTACAATGTACATCACTTAGGGTCACACCAGTGTAGAGTAGATCCTAATCCTAATCACTTTTGAATTGTAAAAGGAACAGCGTAGACACAGACATAAGCAAGCACACACAAATAGGGGGACACGATGATGGGACGGTGACAGACACCATGAATCCAAAGAATGATCAGTGCTATCAACGAGAAAGGAATCAACACTGCTAAGACCCTGATTTGGACTTCCAACTTCTAGTATTGTGAAGGTATTATACTAATTTCTGTTCTTTAAAGCCACTCACTTATAGTATATCTGTTACAGCAGCATTAGGAAGCCAAGACAGGTACTACAGTGCAAAAACCTCTGTATTTGAGGATGGTTCATTAATATCACTCCTTGAGTAATTAAAATCATCTTTTGATGAGAAAAACAGAAGTAGTCAGTTCACTCTCATGAAAGTTTCCACATTTACGTCTGCAGCTTCTGTGGCTATGTGATTTCAAACACACACACACACACACACCATTATTTTAAGTATCATTAGGAAAAAAAAACACCTAAGAAGAGACACACAGCTGAGATGCAAAAGGGCTATGCCCTCATTGTAAGAGCAAACCATAAGTTCACGGCCACACACACAGAGAAGGGGAATTTGTCTTCCTCAGTCTTGGCACTAGGCGGAGGAAAGAAAATAAAAATTCCTCTGTGGGAATTTTAACCATAAACAAGTGTGCAGTCTGAATTCTCCCTATCCATGTGGTGCCCAAATCTTCAAACTGAGAAGTTAAAGTGATCTCAGATTGACAGTGCCATCAGGTAATGGCTGCATTTTCTCTGTAAGGGCTGTGCTCCATTCTAGATAAAATACTGTCCCAATTTCAGAGATGTTAAATTGTGGAAAAGTTTGCACCTTTGGCTACATGAAATCCTTCATCTGCTTAACTTCTGATTATACACACAACACACAAGTATATAGGGTACCACAATGAAGTATCATTTTATACCTTTTAAGTTAGGAAAATTTTTTTTCTTTTTTATTTAACATGACTGAGTGAAAATGTACATTCCCGTATAAATTTACATGCCCCCCTATATGCAGCTTCCACTGCTGTCAGTATCCAGTGACAGCACACTATTCCTCTCTACTCCATACATGTCTCATCCTCCCAACAGCCTCCTTCCCGCTCCTCTCCATCCACTCTCCTTCGTCCAGCCAGAGGTCAGTAGGATGATATCCTATAGATGTATGGAACCCTAAAGTGCAACCAACATATGGTCACTCTGCATTGCCAAGTCCAATCCATTCCTGTCCAAAGAGTGGACCTTTGTTATAATTTATGGGTAAGGGCAGCATCAGGGCCGGGGGCCATGCTCTTAGGGGAACCCCGAAACCACTGGACCATCAATTGAGGTCTTTTAGTGGAGATCTCAGGGTGCACCCCTTTTTATTCTTGTGTTGCCAGTGAGACTCCTCTCTGTGAGCTCCATCGTGGCTATCATTGGTGGTGGCCGGGCACAATCCGGTTCTTCCGGTCCCAAGTTGATGAATGCACCCACTCCTGCGGGTCTCTCTGTTTTCTAGGTTGTCTTTACTGCATGTCATTTTGGTCCTCGGTGAGCATCTGTTCCTGCTGAGTTGGGACCATTTGCTGTGTCATCGGATGGCAGCTTGGCAGCTTTTAAGACCCCAGACGCCACTCACCAATGTAGGGTGCAGAGAGCTCTCTTAGCAAAACGCTAGTTGTGCCAACTGGCCTGGAATTCGCCTAACAGCATGGTTCCCTGCCCCCTGCCCCAGCTACTCTATCCTTGTAATATTTGGTTAAGATGGAAGGAGTACTCAAGTTATGCTGAAGTCCACTTAATGTTGTTCTTGTTTCTATGTGTGCTATCACTGCTTTCTCCCAACCAGATTTCTAGCAACTATCTAAGCTAAACCCTCCCCCATCACCCCCCTCCCTCCCCTCCCTTGCAGCTGTCAAAGAGTCTTTTCTTCTATACACAAGCCTGTTTTTGAGATCTTATCGTAGAGGTCTCATACAGTATTTGTCCCTTTGTCACTGACTACTTTCACTCAACATAATGTCTTCCAGTTGAAACCAGGTTAGGAGATGTTTCCTGGAATCATCGTTACTCTTTATCATTGAGCAGTGCTCCATTGAGTGTATGTACCATAATTTACCTATCCATTCTTCTGTTGTTGGGCATCTGGGTTGATTCCATCTTTTTGCTATCGTGGACTGTGCTGCGATAAGCATTCTGGTGCATGTGTCCGTTGGTGTGAAAGGCCTTGATTCTGTAGGATATATTCCAAGAAGTGGAATTACTGGATCAAATGGTATATCGATATCCATTTTTTTAAGGAAGCGCCAGATTGCTTTCCAAAGAGGTTGGACCACTTTGTAACCCCATCAACAGTGTAGGAGGGTTCCACTTTCTCCACAGCCTCTCCAGCATTTGTTGTTTTGTGTTTTCTGGATCATGGCCAATCTTGCTGGGGTGAGATGGTATCTCATTGTCATCTTGATTTGAATTTCTTTAATAATTAAAGATCATAAATGTGTCCGCATGTGTTTTTTGGCTGCCTGGATCTCCTCTTTAGTGAAATGTCTGTCCATCTCCTTTGCCCATCGCTTAATTGGATGGTTTATCTTCTTCTTATTGATATTTTGTAGTATCTTACAGATTATGGAGATCAGGTGTTGGTCTGACATAGAGTTGACAAATATTTTTTCCCATTCTGTGGGTGTTCTTTTAATTCTATTAATAAAATCTTTAGATGAGCAAAAGTGTTTGATTCTTAATAGTTCCCATTTATCTATTTTCTCTTCTGTTGATTGTGGTTTCTTTGACAGATTTTGGAGTCTGTCCTTATTGTGTATTAAGACTTCCATTGTTGTTCCTATCTTTTCTTGGATGAGCTTTATCGTTTTAGGTTTGATATTTAGGTCTTTTATCCATTTGGAGTTGGTTTTTGTGTCAGGTGTAAGATGTTTAAGTCAGCAAAAATTTAAAAGTACCAATAAGTGCTGTGGATAAAAAGAATACTCACATTCTACTTTGGAAACCTAGTATTTTATCTTATAGTCAAAGATAATCATAATCTGTCCAGCAATTTCACTCTTGAAAATATACCCAGGAGAAGCTCTTGCTCAGGTATACTAGAAGACATGTAGAAGAATTATCATAGCAGCACTGTTCTCAAGAGCAAAAAAACCTAGAAACAATCTATAGGTTCATCAATGGGAAAATGGACAAATACACTGTGGTATTGTCAAACAATGGAGTGTTATACATTGGTAAACATGAACAAACTGTAGTTACATGCAAGAATTCTAATGATAGAATAAAAACTCAATTCACAAAAAAGATGAGACGTACTGGTCTGACACAGACTGGAGGAACCCCCAAAATGCATGACCCTATGTCACCCTTTTGATCTAGAATTGAAGTCTTACCTAGAGACCACTACTCGATCAAACCATCAACAGACCCATAAAATAAACAAAAATACCCAAGAAGAAAATATTCCTTTGAACAATCAAGGGGACAACATTTACTCAAAAGTAAGATGAGAAGGAAGGAAGAAGTAGACAACCCAGACAAAAGGAAATGGGGAGCCCACAGCATAAATGGAAAGAGTGCTGACACATTGAATATAATGCAACATTTTATGTACAAATTATGGAGTGGGAAACTAATTTGCTCTATAAACTTTCACCTAAAACACAAGAAAAGTTTTTTAAAAAAGAAAAGAAAATTAATAAATGTAATTTACAAGTAAATTAAAGGAAAAATAATACAAATCAATGTTGGCAATATAATATTTAGTTAAAATACTAAGACTCACAAAATTAAACACATTATGCTCTTTTCTTGAACTCTAAACAGCTTAAGTAAAAATACATGTGTTCTATGAATACATGTCTCTCATGGATTGAATTTTGTTCCCCCAAAAATATGTGTAGTAATTTGGCTGGGCCAAGATTCCCTGTATTCTGCGACTATGCTCCATTCTGTGATTTTTCTGATGCTATAAGTCCTAATCTCTGCCTGTGGTTGACAGAGTGGATTATGTTAGAAAGGATTAGGGTGGGACTGTAAATCCCTTAATAAGGTCACCTCCCTGCTCCATTGTAAATGGAGTTTCCCAGGAATGTGGGGTGCATCACCTTTTATTGTACAAGAGATAAAAGGAAAGCAAAGCAAACAGAGTTGAGAACCTCACACCATCAAGAAAGCAGCACCAGAAGAAGAGTGTGTCCTTCAGACACACAGGTTCCTGTGTCAAGATACTCCCTGACCAAAGACTGATGCAACACAAGGACTTTCCACCACAGCCAATAGACGGAAAACCTTCCCTTGGAGTGGACAGCCTGAGTTCAGACTTGCAGCCTACTGGATTGTGTAAGAATAAACTTTCTTTTGTTAGAGTCATATATTTTGTGATATTTCTATTACAGCAGCACTAGCTGATTGAAACAATATCATATTAAACTATATTTTTAAAAAAACAATGATAAATTCAGGATTCAGAATGATGATTACATCTATAGAAAGTAGAGTGGTAGGGAGGAAGAAAAGCATGAGTTGGGGAAACAACAAAAGTCATTGTTCTTAGATGCCCCTCAGTTAGTTCTGTACGTAACAAAACTATATACAATAGAATGAAACATTGCCTAGTCCTGCATCATTCTCACAATTACTATTAAACTTGAGCCCATTACTGAAGCCACTGTGTCAATCCATCTCATTGAGGGTCTTTTCTGCTTATCCTGTACTTTCCCAAACATGATGTCCTTCTCCAGGGACTGATCCTTCCTGATAACATGTTCAAAGTATGTAAAACAGAGTCTCGTCATCATTACTAATAAGGAACACTCTGGTTGTGCTTATTCTAAGACAGACATACTCATTCTTGTTTTGAATATTTTTCACCCACACCGCAATTCCAAGGCAACAATTCTGTTTTCCTTACTCATTGTTCAACTTTTCCATGCACATAATGCAACTGAGAATACCACCTCTTGGATCCAGTGCACTTTAGTCTGCAAAGTGACATCTTTGCTTTTTAAAACTTTAAAGAGATCTTTTGCAGCTGATTTCTCCAATGCAATTTGTGCTTTGATTTCAACTGCTGTTTTCATGGGTGTTGATTTGTGAATCCAAGTAGGATGAAATCCTTGACAACTTCAATCCTTTCTCCATTTATTGTGATGCCACCTATTGGTCCAGTTGTTAGGATTTTTGCTTTCTTTATGTTGAGATATAACACATACTGTAGGCTAGAGTCTTTGATCTTCATCAGTAAGTGCTTCAAGTTCTCTTCACTTTCAGCGAGCAATGTAGTGTCATCTGCAAAACGCAGGTTGTTAATGAATCTCCCTCCAGTCTCAATGTCCTGTTCTTCATATAGTCCAGCTTCTTGGATTATTTGCTCAACATACAGCTTGAATAGGTACAGTGAAAGGATACAACCCTGATGCACAGCTTTCCTGACTCTAAACCATGCAGTATCCCCTTATTCTGTCCGAATAACTGGCTTTGTTTGTTTGTTTTGTTTTTTAATCTGTGTACTTGTTATTCATTAAGTGTTCTGGAATTCTCATTCTTCACAATGTTATCCAAAATTTGTTGTGTTACACACAGTGGAATGCCTATGTGTTGTCATTATAACACAGGAATATCTTTCTAATGTTCTCTGCTATGGCCAGGATCCAGTTGACATCAGCAATGATAGCCTTAGTTCCATGTCCTCTTCTGAATCCAGCCTGAATTTCTGGCTGTTCCCTGTCAAAATTCTGCTGCAGCCATTTTGAATGATCTTCAGCAAAATTTTACTTTTGATATTAATGATATTGTTCAGCAATTTCCACATTCAGTTGCATCACCTTTGGGGGAATAGGTATAAATATGAACCTCTTCCAGTCAGTTGATCAAATAGCTGTCTTCCAAATTTCTTGACATAGACAAGTGAACACTAGCAGCACCACATCCATTTGTTGAAACATCTCAAATAATATCCCTTTCTATCTTGTAGCCTTATTTTCGACCAATGCCTTCGGTGCAGCTTGGACTTCTTCCTTCAGGATCCTATGTAACCTGATGAAATGGTTGAATATTGGCCACTTCTTTTTGGTATAATGACACTGTATATTCCATCCATCTTCCTTTGTAGCTTCCTGGTATCATTTAATATTTTGTCCATAAAATTCTTCATTATCGAAACTCAAGACTTGAATTTTTTCTTCTTACATCTTGAGAGAAACTTTTTGTTTTCTCTCCAGCTCTTTGGACACCTTGTTATAATACCTTGTTTTCTCAAGTTGTCCTTTGAAATCTTCTGTTCATCTTTTACCTCATGAATTCTTCCTTTTGCTTACCTACTTGATGTTCAGGAGAAAGTTTTAGAGTTTTTTGGACATCCATTTTAGTCTTTTCTTTCTTTCCTGTACTTTTATTGACTTCTTCTTTATTCATATACACTGTCTTTAAGGTCATTCCACAATTTGTCCAGCCTTCCATCATTGGTTAGACATGTCAAATCTGTTCTTAAGATGGTCTCTAAATTCAAGGTCATTCTTTAGCTCTCATGGTCTTGATCTAGTTTTCTACAGTTTCAACTTGAACTTACATGTGATCAATTGGTGGTCATTCCTCAGTTGGTCCCTGGCCTTGTTCTGATTCACAACATTGAGTTTTTCCATAGTTTCTTTCCCCAGATGTACTCAGTTTTGATTCCTGTGTATTTCATCTGACGAGGTACATGTGTATAGTTGTAGTTTATGTTGATGAAAAAAGATACTTGCAATGAAGAAGCCAATGGTCTTGCAAAATTCTATCATGGGATCTCCAGCACTGTTTCTATCACTGTCACGAAGGCCATATTTTCTGACTACTGATCCTTCTTCTTTGTTTCCAGCTTCTACATTCCAATCACCAGAAATTATCAATGCATCATGATTGGATTGATTTCTTTGTCTTTGGCCTTAGTGGTTGGCACATAAATTTGAATAATAGTCATATTACCTAGCTTTCCTTGTGGGCATATGGATATTATGCTATCACTGAAGCACTGTACTTCAGGATAGCTCCTGAAATGTTCTTTTTGATGATGAATGTAACCATTCCTCTTCAATTTGCCATTCTTGACATAGTAGACAATATGATTATCCAAATCAAAATGGTCTATACCAGCCCATTTCTGCTCACTTATGCTTAGGATATCGATGTTTATGTGTTCCATTTGCTTTTAATGATTCCTAATTTTCCTTAAATTCATACTTCGTACTTTCCATGTTCATACTATTAACGGATGTTTGTAACTGTCTTCTTCTCGCTTTGCGTTGTGCCAAATTAGCAAATGAAGGCTCTGAAAGCTTGAATCCATCCATGTCATTAAGATTGTGTCTACTTTTGAGAAAAAGAGGGGTGCAGCTCAAGAACTCTACTAAAAGACCAGAATTGCCAGTCCAACAGCTTGGAGGGTGTCCTGGGAACATGGAAGACCTGCTGATGGCCCTCACCAGAAACCAGTACTGAGGTCAACTCTTTAGACAATAATGGACGGGAATCAGGGGCACAGTGTGACCATATGGTGTGTGTACTTTATGGTTCTATACATTTATAGGAGGCCGTCCTATTGGTTTCTTTCTAGAGGGGAAAGAAGAGGGCAGAGAGGAGGGGACAGGTGCTCATTAAGAGAATACTAGAAGTAAAGAGTGAAAAGGAGGATTATGCTGCCACTGGGAGAAGAGAGCAGAAGGAGCTGCAGATAGGTGAGCATGCAAAACTTGGATTGTATCCTTTCACTTATTCACAATTAAAAAAAATGATTGTCTCTACTTTGATGAGACAGCTCTTTTCCAGTTGTTTTTTGAGTGTCTTCCAACCTGGAGGGGGGCTCATCTTCTACCATGATATCAGATAATGTTCCACTGCTATTCATAATTTTTTCACCAGCTAATTCTTTTCAGAAGTAGACTTTCAAGCCCTTCTTCCTTATCTTAGTCTAGAAGCTCAGCTGAAACCTGCCCACCACAGGTGATCCTACTGATATCTGAATACTGGTGGCATAACTTCCAGGATTGCTGCAATCTGCAAGCCCCTACAGTATGACAAACCGACAGACACATGTTTTTCTTATCTGTTGTAAATCCTGTCTCTATGATGTTGATGAGATAGGATTAGTGGCTGTATGTTAATGAAATAGAACTCAGTCTACAAGATTGGATTGCATTTTGAGCCGATATGTTTTGAGATATAAAAGAAAGAAGGGAGAAAAGAGATAGGGGGACCTCATGCCACCAAGAAACAAGAGCCAGAAGAAGAAAATGTCCTTTGGACCTAAAAGCTCTGAACTGAGTAGGTCCTTGTGGAAGACTGATGACAAAGAACCTCCTCCAGACTGACACAGAGAGAAAGCATTCCCCTAAAGTTGGCATCCTGAATTTGGACTTGCAACCTCCTAGACTGTGAGAAAATAAATTTATCTTTGTTAGAGCCATCCACTTGTAGTATTTCTGTTACAGCAGCACTAGATGACTGAGACAATATATATAATATGTCAACAGATCTAGGACCGTCAAACATCATTTGACAGTATCATACCTATCTCACTTCTTTCCCCACAATCACTTTTTCATTTGTTTTGTATTCTTCCAGACCTTTGTCTAATCATTTACATAAGTAACTGAAAATTTTAGATATATTTTCATAAATAAATAAAATCATATCATATGCAATATAATACAATATACTGTGTAAGCTCAGAATGCTTCTTATAAGCATGGATGATGAGAATTCATCTCACATACTTTTGGACATGCTACCCCGAAGAATCAGTCTCTGGAGAAGGAAGTCATATTTAGTAAAGTAGAAGGTCAGTGAAAAGAGAAAGACCCTCAATGAGATGGACTGGCATGGTGGCTGTAATAATGGGCTCAAGCATAACAGTCATTGTGAGAATGGCATAGGATCAGAAAGAATTTCATTCTATTACACACAGGGTCACCATGAGTTGGAGCCAGCTCTACAGCACCTAACAACAAGAACAACTATTTATGCTATATGTACATCAATATACTAGTCTGGAAGACTGTATCTGAGGAAGAAAACAAAACAAACAAAAAAAACCTTATGAAGAGCAATGGAGCATTGTCTGATATAGTGTTGAAAGAGGAGTACTTCAGATTGTGTTCAAAATACTACCAGGGAAGACCTGTCTCCCCAAAATAGAGTTAACCTTCATGACCTGGATGGAGACTTTCATCTGCTGATGTGGCACTACTCAAAATGATAAGAAACAGCTGTAAACACCCATTAATAATCAGAAGGTGAAATGTAGAAAACATGAATCTAGGAAAACTGAGAATCATAAAAAATAGAACACATAAAGATCAATATTCTGGCATTAATGAGCAGAAATGAATTGGTATTGGCCATTTTGAATCAATCAACTAGTCTACTATGTCAGGAATGATAAATTGAAGAGTAGTAACATTTCATTCATTGTCAGAAAGAACATTTCAGAATCCTTCCTGAAGTATGATGTAATCAGTGATAGGATAATATCTAAATGCCTATAAGGTAGACCAGTTGATAAGACTATTATCCTAATTCAAGCACCAATCACTAATCACAAAGGTGAAGAAATTGAAGATTTTTACCAACTTTTGCGATTTGAAACTGAACATGCAATCATGATACATTGAAAATTACTGGTGGTTGGAATGTAAAAGTTGGAAAACCAGAAAAATATGTCCCTGGTGATAGAAAAGATAACAGACATTTCAACAACTTCTTCATTGCAAATATCTTTTTTTCAACCATATACACAGTGATATATACATGTACTTCACTGGACAGACCACACAGGAATCATATCTACTACATCTGTGGAAACAGGTGATGGACAAGCTCAACAGGATCAGTAGAACAAAGCCAGGGACCATCTGTGGAACAGACCATCAAGTACTCATATGCAAGTGCAAGTTTAAATTGAAGAATGTTAGAACAGCCCTACCAGTGCCAAAGTATGATCTTGAATTTAGAGACCATCTCAAGAATACATTTGATTCATTGTGACAAGTGAGTGAAGACAAGTTTTGGGATGACTTCAAAGACATTATAGATGAAAAAGCAGGAGGTCATTTAGAAGACAGGAAAGAAAGAAAAGACCAAATGGATATCACATGTGACCCCAAAACTTGCTCTTAAATGTCAAGTAGCTAAAGCAAACTAAAGAAATGATGAAGTGAAGAAGTGAAGAGCTGAACAGAAGATTTCAGAGAGTGGCTTGAGAAGACAAAGTATTATAACGACATGCACAAACACATTAGAAAACCAAAAGGGAAGAACACATTCAGCAGTTCTTAAGCTCAAAGAACTAAAGAAAAGAACTTAAGCCTTGAGTTGCAACAGTGAAGGATTCTATAGGTAAAACACTGAATGACACAAGGGAAAAAAAAAAGAGATGGTATACACAGAGTCACCAAACAAATGCAGTGCTGGAAGTGCTCAGTTGTCAATGCCAAGAAATTTGGAAGACAGAGAGCTAGCCAGCCAACCAACTGGAAGAGATCCATATTTATGCCTATTCTCAAGAAAGGTGATCCAACTAAATGAGGAAATTATTGAACAATATCATAAATAACACACACAAGAAAAAGTTGGTTGAAGATCATTCAGAAGTGGTTTCAGCAGTATATTGACAGGAAAATTCCAGGAATTCAAGCCAGATTCAAAGGAGGACTTGGAACCAGGAATATCATTGCTGATGACAGATGGATCCTGGCTGAAAGCAGAGAATATCAGAAAGATGTTTACCTGTGTTTTATTAACTATACAAAGGGATTCAACTGTGTGTATCATAACAATTTTGCAAAGCATTGCAAAGAATATGTATTTCATAACACTGCTGCTCATGACTAACTTGTACATAGGTCACGAGGCACTCCTTTGAACAGAACAAGGAAATAGTATGTGGTTTAACGTCAGAAAAGGTGTGTGCCGTGCTTGCATTCTTTCGCTGCACTTTTTAAATCTTCACGGTGAGCAAATAATCTGAGAAATGGCCAAGAGGGCAGAATAATCAGAGATTTCCTGTAGTCACTCTTACAACAAAGATTAAGCCAAGCCAAGTGCACAAATTATCAAAGACAAAGCTAATGATTCAGTCTGAGCAGCAGAGGAAGGAGAGAAAATTTGAAAGCAATAAAGAAATGCTGATCGTGAGGTTCCAGGCATGCTGCTGGCTGGGTAAGCCAACACATGCAGGCTGAGGCAAGCAGTAGCAATCAAAATATGTAACACTACATCAAGAGAGGCTGCATGATAGAGAGACTTCATAAGTCTCCAGAGCCAGATGGAAGCAGTGCTGGACCTACAAAAGTTAAGCATAAGAGTTAACCTACTGAGCAGGGTCAATATAACCCCTCCTTGTCTGGGACTTTCACAGCAAAGAAGGGCCTCTTTCCCCAAACCTACTTTCCGTCTCACTCAGCTGTAACACTAGTCTGGCCTCAACAACTGCCACTCCCTAAGATGGAATTCAGGGCTATTTGTAGTTGAACCACACCCCCTCAGCCAGGAACTCAGGACAGGTCCTGCCTCTTTGCCTAGCCTCTGGCATACTTCATCCCATGCCTTATTAGCAAGAACATAACCAGGCATTCCACTGAAGCCTATTTTCAACTGCAACAGCCAAGGTGGAACTGTAGATTCATGTAATTTGACACCACCCTGCCCATTAAACAGGGAATTCATCCACCGTATCAGGAGTCTGAAAGCTGGCAGACTCTCCCACTCCATATAACCACTCACAACATGGGCCAGCGACTAAGTGGTGCCTCCTAGTTACTCTAGCCAATAGCATTGGAATCCCAAAGACAGGTTGCAACACCCATTGTCCTATGTGATCTAGGGGACAGGGACATGACCTCTACCTTGGTACCTGGGATGGCTTTTAAACCCACTGCATTGCTCTACACACAGGCCCCTACAATAGCCAGATACTTATGCTTGCTCCAAATATCGCTATGAAGCCATATCCACCTAGAACAGTAGGTGAGAGTTCTCACCATATACTCAGTGCCCAGTGACCTGGACATCTGCATCCACACAATAAAAGTGGACAGACTGCTAGGCTCACATACCTAGTACCTGCTGTAGCCACCTGGAGACAAGACATGTGAACTTCAAAGACACCAATAAAGATAGCAGATCATACATCTAGCTTACATGAGCACATCAAAACAAAATAAACAAACAAAAAAGGCTAGAACACAGTAAATAAACATATAATAAGTAACTATAATAATTTGTTGACAGCTTGGAAACAATAATCAATATCAAATTACATAAAGAATCAGCTGAAGATGATTCCAGTAGGCCACCAAAATAAAGAACAAAGAAACATTCCAGAGAAAGATAAGGTCTTGGAATTACCAGGGATACGATTTTAAAAACTAATATACAGAGATCATCAGGAAATTAGGTAAAACTCAGACCAAGCCAGATACACAGACAAAGCAATAGAGCAATTCAATAGGGAAAAACAAAACAAAACAAAAACAGAACAAATTTGACAGGCTGCTAGAAGCAATACAGAGACAGCAACTACAAGCCCAAAAGATTAACAATAAAACTCAGAATTGGCAAACTCAGTAGAAGGTCATAGGAGCAGAACTGAGGCATTCAAAGTTAAAACTAGTGAGATTGAAGGTAAATCTCAACATCAATTTATCTGAGAAATATCAGAAAAAAGAATTTAAAAAAAAATGAAGAAACCCTAAGAATTATGTGGAACAGTATTAAAAAGAAAATCTGTGAATAATTGAAGTCTCAGAATAGATGGTGGATAACAAAAAATACAAGGTCCAACAATTAAATCCATGAATTTAATTGTTCTAAGAGCTACATACCTCATTGCCGAATATCACCGTGATCACCTTTAAAGTACTCCCCTTGAGAAGCTATGCACAGACACTAGTAGCTAGTCCACCCATCAAAGCAATTCTGGAACTCTTTCTGGAAAGGGCCATTGCACATAATGGCAAGGTGGCAAGTTTGTGAATTAAATTGTATAGTTATCTGTAAGGGAATTTTTAGCCAGTAAACAAATAATTGTTTTAGAACACCCTCCCTATTCACCTGATCAAGCCCCGAGTAACTTTTTTCTCTACCTGAAGATAAAGGAAATATTGGAAGGAAGACATTTTGATGACATTCAGGACATCAAGGGTAATATAATACAGCTATGATAGCCATTACAGGAAAAGAGTTCCAAAATTGCCTTGAAGGGTGGACTAGGTGCTGGCTTCAGTGCATAGCTTCCCAAGGGGAGAACTTCAGAGGTGACCATAGTGATATTCAACAATGAGACAGGTAGCAGTTTTTCTAGGAAGAGTTGCTGGCAGCAAACTTCCCTAATATGAAAGATATCTCTCCAAAAAGCTCAACAAACCCCATACAGGGTAAATCACAAAAGAAAGTCACCAAGACATATTATAATCAAACACGTCAAAACCAAAGACAAAGATGGAATCTTAAGCATGGATAAGCGAAAAGTTACTTACAAAGGAGACCTAATAAGACTAAGCTCTGACCACTCAGAAGAAAACACACAGGCAAGAAGGCAAAGGAATATAAAGCATTGAAGGAAAAGAATTTCCAGCCAATTATCCAACTGGTTCATCTTTAGAGAGAGGGAAAGGTGGAAAGGAGGGGATGAGTGCTGGCTGAGTGGATACTGGATGTCATGAATTGAATCATCTCCCCCCAAAAATATGCATAGTAATTTGATTGGGGCAGGATTCCTTGTACTCTATGATTGCCTTCCATTTTGCGATTTTTTGAGAGATACGATGATTATGTTAAAAGAAGCTTAAGGTGGGCCTGCCACACCTTTACTAAGGGAGATTACCTAGAGTGTAGCTTGCACTACCCTTTATCCTTTCATTCAATGGGAAATAAAAACAGAGAGAAGCAAGCACAGAATTGGGAACCTCACACCATCAAGAAAGCAGCACTAACTGACAAAAACACATCAAAAGTGTGGTGTGGAAAGGAGGAATGTACTGTCACAGACTGAGGAGAGTGGATAAAGTCCCATAGAGATGTATGCTCACGGTTTTATAGAGAAAATTGACTTGGATTGTAAACTTTATCACAATAAAAATAAAATTAAAAACAAACAAAAATATGTATATCAATTTGGCTACACCATAATTCACAGTATTTTGTGATTTTCCCACATTTTTCTACCTGATGTGATTTTCCCACATGTTGTAAACTCTACCTCTACAATATTAATGAGATGGGATAGGTGCCATTCATTTTAATGAGGAAGGACTCCATCTGCAAGATTGGATTGCATTTTGGGTCAATCTTTTTTGACATAAAAAAGGGAGAAGTAAGCAGAGAGACAGGGCAACTCACAATATTGAGAAAGCAGCACCAGGAGCTGAGTACATTCTTTGGACTTGGAGTTCCTGCATGGAAAAGCTCCTAATCCAGGGGACGATGGATAACAAGGACCTTCCTCCAGCTCTGAAGAGAGAGAATGCCTTCCCTTCAACCTAGCGCCCTAAATTCAGACCTGTAGCCTCCCAGACTGTGAAAGAATAAATTTCTCTTCAACAAAACCCAAACAGAAAAAGAAAAATTGGCCAGCCAATGTTTATGTATCTAGCAAAACTATCTGTCAAATACGATGGCAAAATCAATTCCAGATAAACAAATGTTAGGGGAGTTTATAAAAACCAAACCAAAATTACAAGAAATACTAAAGGGAGTCCTCAAGTTAGAGAATTAACAATAATACATAAGAGATCAAGACAAGAAAAGAGAACAGAACAACCAGCTATCAAGCTAGATAGGGGAGCCACAAAAACAAGTCAAAGATAAAAGACTGAAAACAGGCAAACAGGGACATCAATCTGTAAGTGATGATAATGTTAAAACAAAAAGGAGGGAATAAATATTACAGTCATAAAACGTGCATGTGGAAAGAAGTTAAGGTGATATCAAGACATAAATATACATTCAAACTTAGAAAAATAAATGGAAATTTCAAGGTAACCACAAAGGAAGCTAATAAATTTATCCACCAAAATCAAAAAGAAGAAAAATGTAAAGACTTAGTAAACACAAAATCAAAAATAATGAAAAAGATGAAGATAACACACGAAGAAAAATGACTCAGCAGAGAATTAAGTGAAACAAATTGTCAACACCACACACATACACACACTCCCATGAAAAAACATCAAAATGCCAGAAGTATACAGAAATGCATCAACAATTACACTGAATGGAAAAAGAATAAATGAACCAATATAAAGATAGAAAGTGGTAGAATGAATAAAAAAAAAAAAAAAACACTATCCATTTCTATGCTGCCTGTAAGAGCCATATCTTAGACTCAAAGACACAGATAAACTAAAACTGAAAGGATAGGAAAAATATATCAAGCAAATAACAACCAAAGAGGACCAGGAGTGGCACTATTAATCTCTGACAAAATAGACTTTTAAAGCAAAATCCACCACAAAGCATAACAAGGACACTATATATTGATTAATGGATCAGTATATCAGGGGAACATAAGCTTAATAAATACATATATTCCCAATGAGAGGGCTCCAAAATAAATAAAACAAGCTGTAACAACATTGAAAAGAAAAACAGCTCCATAGTAATAGTAGGAGACTGCAACTCATCACTTTTGGTGAAAGACAGAACATCTAGAAACAAACTCAATAAAGACATGAAAAATCTAACTACTACAATTAATCAACTTGATCTCTCAGACACATATAGAACATTCCACTCAACAGCAGTGAAGCATATATTATTTTTCAAAGTACATGGAACAGTATCCAGAATAGAACAACACAGTTTAGGCCACAAATCAAGCAATAATAGAATACCAAACGTCTAAATACTACAAAACTTCTTTTCTGACAGAGAAATTAGAAATCAATAATAAAAACAGCAAGGGAAAAAAATCAAATACAAGGAAATGGAACAACACCTTGTTTAGAAACTAATCCAGTTATAGAAGAATTAAAGGACAGTAAAAAGAAATTCATAGAATCAAGCGAGAATAAATTCACATCTTACCAGAACTTTGGGACTCAGCAAAAGCAACGCTCAGAGGTCTATTTATAGTAATAAATACACATATCCAAAGAGAAGAAATGGCAAAAACAAAACATTAACCCTACAACTCAATTAGAGAGCAGCAAAGAAGCCCTCAAATATCAAAAAAAGAAGAAAAGATTAAAGATTAGAGCAGAAATAAACGAAACAATAGAAAATAATTGAAATACTAAACAAACCAAAAGTTCGCACTTTGAAAAGATCAACAAAAATCAGCAAACCACTGGTCAAACTGACAAAAGAGGAGGAAGCAAATAAACCAAACAAGAAATGAGATGTGAGAAATCACAACTGACCCAACTGAAATAAAAAGAATCATAACAGCATACTATGAAAAATTGTACTCTAACAAATTTTAAAACCAAAGAAACAGACGAATTTCTAAAAACATGCTACCTACCTAAACTAAGACAGAGGTAGAAAAACTAAATAAACCCATAACAAAAGAAGAGATTTAAGATGAAATTTAAAATAATGATAATAAAAACCTCCCAACATAAAAAAGCCCTGACCTGCATGGCTTCACTCAAAAATTCTACCAAACTTTCAGATAAGAGTTATTATCAGTAGTATTAAAGGTATTTCAGAGCAAAAAGGAATACTCCCAAACTTATTCTGTGAAGTCAGCATAGCCTCACACCAAAGCCACATAAAGATACAACAAAAAAGGATTACAGACCAATATCCTTTATGATCCGACTCGACGGCACTTGGCTTGGCTATCCTTTATGAACACAGATGCAAAGATCTGAAACAAAATTGTAGCCAGCAGAGTTTAACAATGTATCAAAAAATAATAATAATTTACACAACAAATCACCAAATTTGTTTGGAAAGGGAAGAAACCCTGGATAAGTAAAGCACTATTGAAGAAGAGGAACACAGTGGGAGGCCTCACACTATCCAACCTTGGAACCTATTGCATTGCCGCATTAGTCTAAATAGCCCAGTACTGGTACAAAAAAGAGACGTATAGAGCAATGGAACAGAGTTGAGACCCAAGAGATGCCTCCATCCTCTTATGAACAGCTGATACTTGACAAAGGGCATAAGACTGTAAACTCAGGTAAAAACAGTCTTTAACAAATGGTGTTGGCAAAATTGGATATCCATCCACAAAAAAACTGGAACAAGACCGATATCTCACAACTTACACACAAAACTAACTCAAAATGGATCAAAGATCTAAATATCAAATCTAAAACAATAATGATCATGCAAGAGAAAATAGAGTCAACAATAAAAGTTTTAATACACGGCTTAGATAGACTTCAAAATTTGGCAAACAAAGCACGATTAACAGAAAAGAAAACAGATAAATGGAAACTACTAAGAATCAAACACTTGTGCTCATCTGAAGACTTTATCTAAGGAGTTAAAAAACTGCCTACAGAATGGAAGAAAATACTCAGCAACTGCATGTCTGATCAATGTCTGATCTTCATAATCTACAAGGTACTGCAAAATATCAACAAAACTGTCACTGGACAGGGAGAGCACTGGAAGCTGCATATAGGTGGGCATGTAAGTTTATACAGGAATGTACATTTTCACTCAGTCATAATAAAAAAAGAAAGAAAGAAAAATGTAAATAACCTAATTAAGTGATAGTCAAAGGAGATGAACAGACACTTCACTAAAGAGGACACGAGACAGCCAAAGACACATGAGAAAGTACTCATGACCATTAGCTCTCAGAGAAATCCAAATCAAAACTACCATGAGATACCATCTCACCCCAGCAAGGTTGGCCATGATCCAAAACACACAAAACAACAAACATTAGAGAAGCTGTGGAGAGATTGGGACTCTCCTACACTGCTGGTTGGATTTCAAACTGGCCCAACCTCTCTGGAAAGCAACTTGACACTTTCTTAAAAAGCTGGAAATAGACATACCATTTGGTCCAGTAGTCCCACTGCTCAGAATATATCCTACAGAAGAAACAAAGGCTGTCACACAAACAGATGTATGAGTGTATGAGTGTTTATTGTGGCCTAGTCTACAATATCAAAAACATGGAATCAACCTAGGTGCCCATCAACAGATGAATGATAAACAAACAATGATACATCTACTCAGTGGAACACTATGCAATGATAAAGAACAATGACGATTTCAGGAAGCATCTCATAACCTGGTTTCAACTAGAAGACATTATGTTGTGTGAAATCAGTCAGCAGCACAAGTACAAATATTGTATCAGACCCCTACTATAAGGACTTAAAAACAGACTTAAGTACAGAAGACACTTTTGTGACTACAAGTGTGGGGAGGGAGGGAAAATGTGGGTCATGGATTTGATAGTTTATAGAAATTTGGTTAGGTAAAAGCAGTGACAGCACACAGTAGAAAGTAGATCGACTTAACTGAACTCCACCATAAACTGAAAGCTCTTCTAATCTCAACTCATTATGGCAAGGATAGAGTAGCGTGGGGTGGAAGAGTGCTTGGAGCCATACTTTTGAGGCCAATGGGCGTAACTAGCCTGTTGCTAAGAGAGTTTTTGGAACCTCTTGTTGGTGAGTGGTGTCTGGAGTCTTAAAAGCTAGCAAGCTGCCATCTGAGTTACAGCAAATTGTCCCAACACATCCAGAATAGATGATGACAAGAACAACAAAGACACAAGGAAAAAAGATTTCAGGAAAAAGAAGGACCCATGTGAATGCGAGACTGCATCGACATGTGAACAGAAGAACCAGATGGTGTCTGGCCATCACCAAAAACAGCTGTAATTAGACACACAATGTAAGTCCCTGTGGCAACATGAGAAAAAGAGGGATGCAACTTAAGAAGTCTACTAAAAGACCACAATTGGTGGTCCAATGTCCTGGAGGAACCCCTGGGAGTGTGGCCCCTAGACCTACTACTGCACCTGACCAGAAAACACTACTGAGGTTAACTCTTTGGAAAAAAATGGACTGGAACTGGGGGACACAGTGTGACCATATGGTGTGTGTACTTGATGGTTCTATGCATTTATAGGAGGCTGTCCCACTGATCTCTTTCTAGATGGGAGAGAAGAGGTGGAGAGGAGAGGACAGGAACTTGTTACAAGTATAGAATGAAAAGGAGGATATGAAAAGATACAATAAAAATAATAATAATTTACCATGACTATTGGAATTCATACTAGGTATACAGAGATGAAACCCTGATGGTATTGTTGTTAAGTGCTATGTTTGCTAACCAAAATGTCAGCAGTTCAAATCTGTCAGGCACTCCTTAGAAATTCTAAAGGGCAGTTCTATTCTGTCCTATAGGGTCACAGTTGAGTTGGGATCAGCTTGATGGCAGTGGGTTTGCTTTTTTTTTTAGTTTTGGATACAGAGATGGTATAACATCAGAAAATAAATCAATGTAATCAATTACATAAATAAAACAAAAAATAAGAACCACATGATTTTATCAACAGATGCAGAAAGAAATACATAACGAAATCCAACACCCACTCAAGAGAAAAAAAAACTGTCAGCAAAACAGGAATAGAAGAGAAATTGCTCAACATAATAAAGGGCATTTATACAACACCAAGAACCAACATCTCTCTAAATGGAAAGAGTCACAGAGCATTCTCCTTGAAAACAAGAACCAGGCAAGGATGCCCTTTACCATTACTCTTCTTCATCATTGTGCTGAAGGACCTGGCCAGAGCAACAAGACAGGAAAAAAGAAATAAAGGACATCCAAATTGGCAAAGAAAAAGTAACAATCAATCTTCATTTGCAGAAGATATGATCTTACATATAGGACACCACAAAGAATCCACAAGAAAACTACTGGAGCTAGCAGAAGATTTCAGACAAGCGTCAGCATGTAAGATAAAAATACAAAAATCAGTTGGATCCTTTACATCAACTGTAGTGGTCAGGATTATGTCAACTTGACTACTCCATGTTTGGCTGCTGTATCAAGTGGCTGGGCAGGCTGGTGGTGGCTTCTCATCCCTCAGCTCTCATCACTCTGCCTTCCATCACCTATTTCCTGTTTGCTCATATTGCCCGCAGCTCCTGCTCTCCTGCTCTCTTGTTTTTCGCCTCTAGTTCCTGGACCTGAACTAGCAGCTGTTGAATTTATCAACCCTTACAGCTGGCACTTGAGAGTCCTGTTCCCTGACCTGTTGATCCTGTATTAGCCAGCCTCCAAAGTTTCCTCCTGCTGTCAGCTTGGGATCCACTGACCTACACAGTTGGTGGTCTAGAACTCTGGTCTCTGACCTGCTGACCTTGGGTTCACCAGCTCCTATGGCCACGTGAGGCTTTTCCAGGACTTGGGACGTTCAGCTTCTGCAATAGTGTGAGCTGTTTCCTTTATATATAAATCTTTCCTTGTACTTTGTGTGTAAATTTTTCCTTGTGTTTTGTATGTAAATCTTTCCTTGTACTTTGTATATAAATCTTTCCTTATACATACACTTGTTACTGGTTTTGCTTCCCCAGAAAACTCAGCCTAAGATGCCAACAAAGAGAACTGTGAAGAGGAAATCACCAAATCAATACTATTTACAATAGCCCCAAGAGATAAATTAGGAATAAACCGGAGATGTAATAGACCTATAAAGAGCAAACCACAAAACACTACAGCAAGAAAGCAAAAGAAACTAACATAAATGGAAAGACATAACATGCTCCTAGATAGAAAGACTCAACATTGTGAAAATGTCAATTTTACTGAAAACAATCTATAGATATGCAATTGCAATACAAATTCCAATGGCTTTTTTTAATGAGATATAGAAACAAATCACCAGCTTTTATGGAAAGGCAAGAGGGCCCAGATAAGTAAAATGTTACTGAAGAAGAGGAAGAACAATGTGAGAGGTCTCACATTACCTGATTTTAGAACCTATTATACCATTACAATAGTGAAAACAGCCTGGTACCAGTACAACAACAGATACATAGACTAATGGAACACAATTGAGAACTCAGGCATAAATCTGCCTGCCTATAAACAGCTCATGTTTGACAAAGATTCAAAGTCTGTTAAACAAGGGAAAAGATAGTCTCTTTAAAAAATGGTGTCAGTATAACTGGATATCCTTCTGCAAAAACAAATAAAAAATGACCCATACTTCACACCATGTTAAAAAAACTAACTCAAAATGGATCAAAAACCTAATTACAAAATTGAAAATGAGGAAGATTGTGGTAGAAAAAATACGGACAATGCTAACAGCCCCAGTACATGGCATAAACAAAAAAAAAAAAAAACAGAATATAAGAAACAATGAGCTAGTTTCTAGAAACTAGAAAACTGGAAGGTACTAAAAGTCAAACTCTTGTGCTTGCCAAAAGAATTTGTTACCATAATACACAGATGTGAGCTGCCCACTGCAAAGCCAATATTGAGACAGGAGTGAGGTAAATAGCAAGAGGACTTTATTGCACACTGAAATACAAGAGACAAAGGAGAATGAGCTCCACTAAAAATCTGTCTGCCCACTGCACACTGATGGAGAGTTTAGGGTCAGAGCTTAAGCTTAAACTGATTTGTAGAAAGTCAGTCCTTGAACTAACGAATGTCAGTTCATCTTTCACATGGGCAAGTTGACCTTCTGTAACTGTTCTTTCGAGATCTGTTGACACCACCCCGGTTTCAGTTACAAGATGGGCCTCCATTGTCTGGTCATCTCACTCCATGTCTTACCAGTTGCTGTTCAGCTTCTCTAAGAAGCCCCATGGTTGGCTTCTCTAAGAGGACCATAAGTTAATTTTAAATTTCACAGAAGATGGAAAAGAGAGGAAGGAAGAACGAAAAGAACAATAAAACACAAAATCACTGAAGTATATGAAAGTTAACTGTGTAAGCCATACAGAGACATTGATACAGTCACCCAGGAAACCAAGACTCTATGATTCCTTTCTCATACTGTCTCTACAATTGTTGCCCCTACAATTTCTTTCTCACTCTGCCCCTTTCAACTTCACCAAAAGAGTAAAAAGACAACCTACAGACTGAAAAAAAAAAAAAAAAAAAAAAAGGCTATGACAAATCTTATCAGGGCCTAACCTCTAAAATTGGCCAGATACTGTGACACCTCAGTGACAAAAAGACAAATGACCCAGTTAAAAATGGGCAAAAGATATGAAGAGGCACTTCACCAAAGAAGACATTCAGGCAGCTAACAGATACACGAGGAAAAGCTCACTATAATTAACCATTAGATAAATCCAAATCAAAACTACAGTGAGATACCATCTCACCTCAACAAAGTTGGCCCTAATCCCAAAACCACAAAATAATATATATTGGAGAGACCATGGAGAGACAACAACATTTATGCTTTCCTGGTGGGAATATAAAATGGTACAACCACTTTGGAAATTGATTTGGAGCTTCCGTATAAAGCTAGAAATAGAAGTACCATATAATCAAGCAATCCTACTCCTTTGAATATACCCCAGAGAAATAAGAACCATCACACAAATAGACACATACACACTCATATTCATTGCAGCGATGTTCACAGTAGCAAAAAGATAGAAACAACCTAGGTGTCCACCAACAGATAAATGGATAAACAAATTTTGGTACACACACACAGCAGAATAGTATGCAATGATAAAGAACAATGATGAATCCACAAAACACCTCACAACATAGATGACTCTGCAGGGTGTGAAACTGAGTGAAACTAGTCAGTCACAAAAGGACAAATATTGTATGAGACTACTGTTATAATAACTTAAGAATAGGTTTAAGCACAGAAGAAAGTATATTTTGATGGTTAGGAAGATGGGAAGAGAAGGGGAATTTACAAACTGGATAGCAGACAAGGATCAGCTTTCATGAAGGGAATGACAAAACACAATACAGAAATTAGCACAACTGGACCAAAACAAAAGCAAAGAAGTTTCCTGAACACACCCAAACATTTTGAGAGACAGAGTAGTTGGGGCTGAGACTGAGACATTAGGGACTGTAAATTCTGGAAACATCTAGGTCAACTGGCATAACAGACTTTACTAAGAAAATGTTCTCTGTCCTACTTTGGTGAATGGCGCTTGGGTCTTAAAAGTTTGTGAGTGGACATCTAAGATGCATGAATAGGTTTCATCCCACTTGGAGCAAAGGACATTAAAGAATACCAATGACACGGGAAAATTTTAGCCTAGGAGATTGGTCCACATAAACCAGAGACCGTATCAGCCTGAGACCAAAGAACTAGATGGTGCCTGCCTACTACCAAAGACTGTCCTGACAGGGAACACCACAGAGACTGTCAGAAAGAGTGGGAGAAAAGTGTAGTGCAGAACTCAAATTGATGCAAAAAGACCATACTTAATGGCTTGACAGAGACTGGAGGAATCCCTGAACCCCTGAAATTAGGGTTCCTGAAGCACACTTTCCAGACGGAGATTAGACAGGAATATAAAGCAAAATATGATACATGTGAGAAGTGTGCTTCTTAGTCAAGTTAGACATGCAAGACCAAATAGGCAGCTGCTGTCCTGAGGCAGGATGAAAAGGCAGGCAGGAACAGGAACTAGTTAAATGGACACAGGGAACTGGACTGGAAAAGAGGAATGTACTGTGACATTATAAGAATTGCAGCTAATGTCACAAAACAGTATATGCATAATAGGTTCTAAAATCTCACTTATCCAGGACCTCTTCCCTTTCCATATTAAGTTGGTGAACTGTTTCTACATCTTATTTAAAAATGTCTTTGGAATTTGGATCGAGATTGCATTGTATCTGTAGATCACTTTGGGTAGAACTGACACCTTCACAACATTGAGTCTTCCTGTTTACAAGTAAAGTATGTTTTTTCACTTACATAGGTCTCTCTTTGTTTCTTACAGTAGTATATTGTAGCTTTCTATATACAGGTCTTTTATGCCTCTAGTTAGATTTATTACTAAGTATTTGGTGGCTACTGTAAACGGTACTGGCTTGGTGATTTCCTCTTCCAAGTTCTATTTGTTGGTGCAGAGGATCCAACTTATTTTTGTGTGTTTATCTTGTATCATGATGCTCTGTTGAAATCTTCTATTAGTTCCAGTAGTTTTCTTGCAGATTCTTTGGGATTTTCTGAATACAACATCATAACTTCTGCTAACAGGAATACTTTCACTACTTCCTTACCAGTTTGCATGCCCTTTATTTCTTTTCCTGGTACTGTGGCTCTGACTATGACCTCCAGCACAATGATGAATAAGAGTGGGGATAAAGGGCATCCTTATCTGGTTCCCATTCTCAAGGGGAATGCTTTCAGACTCTTTCTGCTTAGAGTGATGTTGGTTATTGGCTTTTTATAAATGCCCCTTATTATGTTGAGGAATTTTTCCTCTATTCCTGTTTTGCTGAGAATTTTTAGCATGAATGGGTGTTTATCATGAATGGGTTTTGGATTTCCTCATGCCTTTTCTGCATCAATTGATAAGATCAAGTGGTTCTTAGTTTTTGTTTTGTTTCTGTGATTGATTATATTGATAGGTTTGCTAACGATAAACCATCCTTGCATTCCTAATACAAATTCCATTTTGTGATGGTGAATTATTTTTTTAATATGTTTCTGAATTCTATTGGCTGGAATTTTGTTAAGGCTTTTTGCATCTATGTTCATGAGGGATATTTGTCTGTAATTTTCTTTTTTGTGTGATGTTTTCACCTGCTTTTGGTATTAGGGTTATGCTGGCTTCATAGAATGTGCTTGAAAGTATTCCATCCTTTTCTATGCTGCAAAATACTTTCAGTAGTGACGTTAACTCTTCTTTGAAAGTTTGGTAGAATTCTCCATTGATACCATCAGGGCCAGGCCTTTTCTTGGAGGGGGGTAGGTAATCACCTTTTCAATCTCTTCTTTTGTTGTAGGTTTATTTGTTTTACCTCTGTTTGTGTTAATTTACGTAGGTACTGCATTTCTAGAAATTTGTCCACTTCCTGTAGGTTTTCAAATTATTGGAGTACAATTTTTCATAGTACTCTGGTATGATTCTTTTAATGTCAGTTGGGTCTGTTGTGATGTTACCAATCTAATTTCTTATTTGAGTTTTTGATTCCTCTCATGTTACGCGTTTGTCAGATTAGCCAGTTTTTTAAATCAGTTTTGCTAATAATCTTTTCCAGGAACTAACTCTCTGTCTTGCTAACTCAATTATTTTTCTAGTCTCTGATTTAATTCTGCTTTAATTTTTTTATTATTGCCTTTATTCTGGTACCCAAGAATTTGTTTTGTTGCTCTCTTTCTACTTCTTCAACTTGTAGGGTTAATGTTTTGATTTGGCCCTGTCATCATTTTGGATGTGGGTTTATATTGCTATAAATTGACCTCTCAGCACTGCTTCTGCTGTGTGCCAAAGGTTCTAGTAGGATTTGCTTTCATTCTTATTTAATTCTGTGAACATCTTTATTCTGTCCTTAATTTCTTTGATAACCCTGTAGTTTCTTAGCAAAATGTTGTCCAGTTTCCATGTCCTTGATTTTTCCCCTTACTTTTTCTGTTACTGACTTTTATTTGTACGGTTTTATGTTCTGAAAAGATGCTTTGTAATATTTTAATGTTTTGGATTTTGTTGAGGCTTGCTTTGTGGCCTAACACATGTGGTCTATTCTGGAGAATGCTCCATGTGCATTGGAAAAGAAAGTATACTTGACTGATGTTGGGTAGAGTGTTATGTATATAGAGTGTTCTATGTGGTTGATTGTGACACTTACATCTTCTATGTCTATTGAGCTTCTCCCAATGCTCTGTCGTTCATTATAAGTAGTGTTTTGAAGCTTCTGCTAGTATGTGGAATTGTATATTTCTCTTCTTTATTTTGGAACCCTGTCATTGGATGCATAAATATTTCTTAAGTTTATGTCCTCCTGGTGCACCAATCCTTTTATCAATATGTAGTATCCTTCCTTACCCTTTGTGCTGGATTTTGCATTAAAATCTATAGTGTCAGAGTTTAATATTGCCACTCCTGGTCTTTTTTGATTGTTTGCTTGATATATTCTTTCCATTATTTTTGTCTTAGTTTGTGTCTGTAAGTCTAAGATGTGTCTCTTGTTGGCAGTATACAAGGTCTGATGGTTAAGTTCATGTACTTGTGACTGTGTGCTCACATTGCAGCACTATACAAACAACTCAGTAAGGTTTCATGACCTTGGTATATCAGTGTCTCCCAGCTGTGTTCACGTATACATGGGGGCATGTCTTGCTGAGTAGCACTCATTATTGTTGCTGAGTGATTTTTGTATGTCATCACAAGAATGTCAGAGCTTGAATTAGAACAAAAAACAAACATTAGATTTCTTTTTAAACTTGGCAAGCATGGAAGTAAAATCAGGGACATGGTAGTCCAAATTTATCGGCATAACACTATGAAGAAAACAGCAGTGTACAAATAGATTAAACATTTTTCTGAGGGGAGAAAGTGGGTCACTAATGAAGAAAGGTCGGGACATCCAATAATGAGCAGAACTGACAAAAACATTGCAAAAATTTGTTGAAGTGTGTATGAAAATCATCAGTTGAATGTGAGAAGCATAGCAAACCAAGTAAACAACAATAAATAAACAGGAAAATCTGAACTGAAAATCTTGGCACGAGAAAGGTGTGTGGAAAATGGTCCTGAAGGAGCTCACCAATGAACAAAAAGCAAAGGAGAGTCAAAGTTTGCCAAGACCCTTTAGAGAGGCAAGACGGTATTTAGGGCCATATTATCACTGGTGATGAAACATGAGTGTACCAACATGACCCTGAAACAAAGCATCAAACAAACAAAAATAAATAAAAATGAAAACAACAATGACAAATATGGTAGTTGGTGCACTGGTCATTGAAGGTGGGGCAGAATCGAGGTGGTAGATAACTGATGTCTTTCTGACAAGGTGGCATGGCACGGCCCATAAAGAATGGGTGGAGGCAGCACAGGGCTTACATGGGAGGGAGAAAGAAAAGGAGAAGAGGAAAGATAAAGAAAAGTAAAACATGGTGCTGAGGTAACTGGCATGTGGAGGCAGTGCAGATCTGGTGAGGCCATGTACCAGAGGCTCTTCAGGTAAGTTGTACAGCACAGCCCACCAAGAAGCTGAAGGGTGGTGTATGGGGCTAGGTTGATGAGAGTAAGGAAGGGAGAGAGAAGAAACAAGAAAGGAAGAAAAAGACAGAGAGGGAGGAGGAAAGGAAAGAGGGAGGGAGTGACAGAAGGAGGGAGGGAAGAAACAAAAGCAAGTAATAAATAAAATGCAAAGAGGGAGCCAGATGGTAATGACAGCACAGACCCAAGGAGTCTGCATGCAGTGACTCTACAACCAACATGTGCAGTACGGTCCCTAAAATTGTCTCTTTATCTCTGGTTTTAGCAAATTTGATTATAATATATCTAGGTGACTTTCTTTTGGGATTTAACCTGTGCAGTGTTTGATGAGCTTCTTGGGGAGATATTTTGTCATCTTTCACAATACAAGGGAAGTTTTCTGCCAATAAATTTTCAATTATTTTACCTGTCTTTTCTGTTATCTCCCTCTGTTCTGGTACTCTGATCACTCATGGTTATTCCTCTTGATAGAGTCACACATAATTCTTTCAGTTACTTCATTTTTTAAAGTTCTTTTATCTGATTTTTCCTCAAATAAGTTGCTATCAAGTGTTTTATCTTCAGTCTTTCTAACTCTGACTTCCGTTGCACCAATTCTGCTTCTGTGACTTTCTATTGAGTTTTCTAATTCTGAAATTTTACTGTTAATCTTTTGGACTTCAGTTTTCTGTCTCTTTATGGATTCTTAGAGTCTGTTAAATTTGTTTTTATATTCTTGTATAAACTTAAGTTCCTCTATTGCTCTGTCTGTGTGTTTCTTGGTTTATTCTGTATTTTCTTGAACTCTGGTATAGTTCTGTATATTAATCTTTCAAATTCTTTCTTTCATAATTTCAAGAAGTTTTCTTGATTCTTTGTTTTGTTGTCTTCTGAAGCCATCATGGTCTGCCTCTGCGTGATTTGACATTGAATGTTGTCTCCAAACCATCATTAAGTTATATATTCACTTATTTTATGTTTGCTTACTGTGTCTTAGCTTCTTGTTTTGTTTTGATATGCCCAAATAGGCTAGTGCTGTGGGCTACTTTGATTACTGGCATCTTTGAAGCTCTTATGTCCTGTCTCCAGGTGCTAGAGCCATCGCTAAGTATGTGAGCCCAGAAGTCAGCTGAAAAGGATTCAGCTCAAGTATTCAGATTGTAGTTGGTCACTGAGTGTGTGGTACAGGTTCTTACTTACAGTCCTAGTCAGGTAGGGCTGACTGGAGTTGGAACAATTATCTCATTGTAGTATGAGATCATACACTGATCAGACAGGGTCCTTAGTACTGCCCCTGAGTGTCTGGGTGGAGGGCATGTCCCTTTTCCCTACGGGACAAATACAGGTGAGTTGTGCAGCAAAAATATGGGCACCCAATGCTATTGACTGTCAAGACTTGAATTCACCACTTATACTCGGCCAGCTGTTAGTGTGTCTTAGTAGAGTGGGTAGAGTCACCAGTCCTCAGGCCCCTAATATGGGTAGGTGAGATCCTGATAGGCAGAGTGGTATCACATGTCATGACTGTCACTTCCCCTTATCGCTGATAGAGATAAAATAGGCTTCAGGTACATACCCTGCTGTACTGTGCTGAGGGCACACACTGTTGAAGTGGACCCACACAAGTCTATGCAGGGGTGAAAAGCTTTCACATTCCATGGACCACTTATGTCTGTGCCTAGGCAAAGAGGCTGTGCCTCTCCAAGATTTTGACTTAGGGAAGCTGACAGATTCTTTTTTTCCTGCTTGTTAGTTTGTTTCCTCTCCAAAGCTAGGAAAGTGATTCAGGTTGTGCAATGAGTCACTTCTGGCCCAAGAAGCACAGCAATCATGAACTCATACCAGGACCAGTAGCAGCTCTGGGAGGGGGCAGGTAAATGGGAGAGAGGAGCTTCTCAAAATGAGGGATTTGGATCCACATGGTAGGTTAGATAGTTATACTCATCTCTTGCTGTTTGAGTATCACTTCTCACTGATTCTGGAGGTTCCAACTGTTTCTGCCACCACTGCTTGCGTCCCCCCCAAGAATTAGCCAATTGAGACTACAGGGTGCCAGCGCTGGCCAGACTGGCTCTAGCAACTTTCTGCTGCTTCAGAACCATCCCTCCCTCTCTCTGCCATTCAGTCTAGTTCCTCAACTTTTGTCTTTGATGTTCAGGACTCCAAGATTGTCATATGTATTAGTGGAACACATCGTTGTTTGGGGGTCTTTATTCCAAGAAGGATCAGAAAGCATCTGACTATTCTGCCAACTTGACCCTCCTATGAGACATCTGTATTTTTACCCAACTATGTAGAAAATCCGACTCGACGGCACTTGGCTTGGCATGCAAAAAAAATCACAAACAACATGATTTTTCCAATAGCTTTATAGCCATTTAAGTTCAGTAATGTTTTGTGTGTCTCCAATAGCACTTGTTGACAAAGGAATACATTGTAGTTTGTAACCACTTTTTTCTTTTTTTTACCATAGCTGAAAGTGAATGTTTTCCCATTTTTTTTGTTTTCATTTTTTCACTCTGGAGTAAGAAAGTGACAGAAGCTTCTAACCATTTTTTATTTTTAAATTATATTTTAAAATTTTAAGTAGTGAATAAAATATTGCAAAACTTCAAATATTGTTTGAAAGCATTGTATTTTTTAAAAGAAAAATTATAGTGTTTTTTGCTCATTATCTAATCTGGATTTTATGTCTTGCTAGTTTTTAGGTCTGGTCATTATCTGAAGGTTGACGTATATATAGCATGAGTAGATTTTTCTTGGTTGACGGTAGTGACTGCATCTCTAGTAATCCGATCGTTTCAATAGTGATTAGATCTTTACCCAAATGGTGACTGTCTTAGTCATCTAGTGCTGTTATAACAGAAATACCACAGTGGATGGCTTTAAAAACAGAAATTCATTTTCTCACAGAAAAGTAGGCAGAAGTCCAAATTCAGGGCATAGGCTTCTGGGAAATCTTTCTCTGTCAGCTCTGGAGGAAATTTTTGTTGTCAATATTCATCTGGACTGGGAGCTACTGGGGTGCAGGGACCCGGGGGTCCTGTCCAAAGCACATGCTTGCTCCCAACACTGCTTTCTTGGTGGTATAAGGTCCCCAAAACTCTCTGCTAGAATCTTTCCTTGATAACTCAAGAGATTGCTCAAGGCACAAAACAGTCTTACACACTGAGTCCTTTTCCACTAACACATCTGCTGCCCATCCTCCCTCATTAACATCATAGGGGCAGGGTTTATAGCATATACGAGCATCACACAATACCAGAAATCATGACCTAGACAAATAGCTACACACATTTTTGTGGGGACACAATTCAATCCATGACAGTGACTGACAAGAAGAATTGGCTCAGTCATTTCTTCATTGCTTACTTACACTTCTACTGTTAGCAATATCTTCAACCAATATTTCTTAATTAATTAAAATCAAATATTATCGTCGCATTTACTTAACTGAGTACTACACACTGAAGCGTACTGCAATAGTCTGAAAATGAAGCAATAAGAATTTGCTCTTTAACTTCCATTTTCTTCTCTAAGATCACTTTGCAAATGATGCATGACATGGCATATATCAATTAAGGAGACTGAGCTCAATCTAGCAGGGTACCTTCCGTTGTATGCCCTCCAGTAGGAAACCATAGGTTTGAAGATGGGGCTAGAGGTCAAAGGCAGAGGCTGC
The DNA here is from genome assembly GCA_028571685.1 of Heterohyrax brucei. Lineage (NCBI taxonomy): Eukaryota > Metazoa > Chordata > Mammalia > Hyracoidea > Procaviidae > Heterohyrax > Heterohyrax brucei. Next base: position 36,864,806 of record CM053149.1, read on the forward strand.
AGTCCAATCTCAAAGCGTAACAGTAGTATCATGAGACTGTTGCTCAATAATATTATGGTGTGAGATTTTAGGTATTAGAAATCGCCATGAGTCGAACCCGACTTGACGGCACTTGGCTAAAGGGAAGTAATTCATGATTGCTGAAAACCTCAGAACACTTGCATAGCTTAATTGGAAGATATGTATCAGAAGGCTGTAAAGTTTCCTTCCAAGGAGGAAAACTAACCAAGATTGTTGTTAGTTGCCCACAAGTCAACTCTGACTCACTGTGACCTTATGTGTAACAGAACAAAACCTTGCCTAATCCAGTACCATCTTCATGATTGTTGGTACGTTTGAGTCCATTGTTGCAGCTGTTGTGTCAGTCCACCTCAGGGGAAGGCTTCCCTTGCTTTCATTAGCCCTCTCCTTTACATACATGATTTTCTTTTTTTGATGATGTGTCCAAAGTAAGCAAGCCGAAGTTTTACCATCCTTTCTTCTGAGTGACATCCTGGTTGTATCTCTTCTAAGAATGATTAGTTCATTCTTCTGGCAGTCTGAAATATATTCAATATTCTTTACTAACACCAGTTTGAATGCATCAGTTCTGCTTTCCTCTTTCATTATCCAATTTTTGCATGCATGTGAGGCAATTGAAAAGAAGATGCCTTGGATCAGAGGTACTTGAGTTATCAAAATAACCTACAGATGTAATTTATTAAAACATTAAAATGGCATTGCCTCAGTTGTTTCAACAAAACTTCACATCAATCATTTCAGATAAGCTTTTATTAACATGATCTTGTTGTGTTGCGCTTGTATCAGAGTTCAAGCATACAGAGGCTTAAAAATATTTTTAGTTAAAATAAAAATAAAAGATAATAAATTTTTCAGGTGATCTAGAGACATGTTGGCATTCTAGTAGCCGAGTTGTTAAAGAGTTCAACTGCTAATCTAAAGGTCGGTGGTGGAAAACCACCAGCTGACGTATGGGAGAAAAATGTGGCAGTCTGCTTCCACAAAGATTTACAGCCTTGGAAATGCTGTGGGGCAGTTCAACACTGGCTATATCATTTCTATGAGTCAAAACTGACTCAATGGCAATGGATTTGATTTGCTTTTTAATAAACATATTAAGCATAAATGTGTATGTGGCTGCCACTTGTACAGAGTCCAAGCTCCTCAAAAGCAGGCTGCATCCTGCTTATCTCTTTGTTTCTTGATCCAGTTGTACCTAGATGTGACATAGATCAAATTCTTAAATGATATTTGGAAAACGAAAACAAACCAAATTTCATTTGAGAAGAAGCATGGACAACGAGAGAGTAGGCTGACTTTATTCTCCAAATGCACAAGCATAATGTGAACAGTTATGCTGGATGTTTAAAACTTTTTTTTTACAAAAATTTCCAAACATTATGAAAGCGGAGGAGTGTAGCCACTGTTCAGCTTCAACAATTGTCAACATTTTGTCCATTTTGTTTCCTCAATCCCTATCCCACTTAATTTCCTGAAGTTCTAAATCCTAGAGATTATATCGCTTCACCCACAAATACTAAAGTATCTCTGAAAAGTAAGAACATTTTTTAAAGTTTGGCTTGTGTTTTTAAGAGGGCTGAATTCAGACAAGAAGTAACAAAAAAATTAAGGACATTTCATTAGAGAAATGCACATTAAGACTACAATCAGATACAACCTCACCCCAACAGGCTGGTATTAATACAAAATAACAAATATTGGAGAGGCTGTGGAGAGACTGGAACACTCATATACTGTCAGTGGGATTGTACAATGGTACAATTACTTTAGAAACTGATTTGGCACTTTCTTAAAAAGCTAGAAATAGAAATACCATACAGTCTAGCAGTCTCACTACTTGGAATATATCCTAGAGAAATAAGGGCTGTCACAAAAATAGGTGCAAGCACACCAATGTTTATGGCAGCCCTATTCACAATAGCAAGAAGATGGAATCAACCTAGGTACCCATCAGTGGATGAATGGATAAACAAACTATGGTATCTTCACATAATAGAATTCTATGCAATGATAAAGAACAATAATGTTTTGGGAAACATCTGATAACATAGTCATCTGGAAGACATACTGAGTGAAATTAGTCGGTTGCAAAAGGACAAATATCATATGAGATCATTAATATAAGGACTCAAGAAAAGGTTCAAACACAGAAGAAAACCGTCTTCAATGGTTACAAGGCTGGTGAGGAAATGAAGGGGGATTCATTGGTTAGATAGTCCATAGGAATTAGGTTAGGTGAAGAGAGGGACAGTGTACGGTAGAGGGGAGCACAGCACAGCTGGACTAAACCCAAAGCTAAGAAATTTCCTGAACATAACCTAACACCAAAGTACAGAGTAGCAGTGGCAGGGATTGGGGGATCATGGTTTCAGGGTACATCTAGGTCAGCTAGCATAAGAAAGGTTCTTAAGAAAATGGTCTGCATCCCACTTTGGTGAATGTTGTCTAGTGTCTTAAAAGCTGGCAAGCAGTCACTGAAGTAGTATTGATTGGTACCAACCTACCTGGAGCAGAGGAAAATGAAAAATCCTTAAAGACATATGAAAAATACGAGCTCAAGAGTAAAAAGGGCCACATAATTCAGAGAACTATATCAACACGAGACCAGAACAACTAGATGATGCCTAGTCACCACCAATGACTGCCCTGAGAGGGATTACAACATAGAGTCCCTCATGTAGAGGGATAAAAATGGGTATACAGAACTAAAACTATATTAAAATGACCAGACTTGATGGTCTGATAGACTCAGCCTACTCAGAAGACATGGTCCCTGTCCTCTTGGTTAGTCCAGAACTGAAACCATTCCTGAAGCCAACTCTTTAGACAAAGATTGGACTGGATTATAAGACATAAAATGATACTGGGAGAAGAGTGCGCTTCTTGGCTTAAGTGGATACATGAGGCTAACTGGGTAGCTCTTGTCCAGAGGTGAAATGAGAGACCAGGAGCTGTTTGAATGGTCACAGAAAATACAGGGTGGAAAGGATAGCGGTGCACAATCACAGGGTGGGGATAGCAGCTAGAGTTACATAGTAGTGCATGGAAGGTTTTGTATGACGATTTTAATTGGATTGTAAACTTTCACTTAAAGCACAAGAAAATATTTTTGAGAAACACAAAATAATAAGTTTTGAAGAGTCTGTGGAGAGACTGGAACACTTATATACTGTCAGTGGGACTGTAAAATGGTACAACTACTTTGGAAATTGATTTGGCCCTTTTTAAAAAAGCTAGAAAGAGAAATATCATACAATCTAGTAGTCCCACTTCTTGGAATATATCCTAGGAAAACAAGAGCTGTCTCACAAATAGATGCATGCACACCACTGTTCAACACGGCACTGTTCACAATAGCAAAAAACAGAATCAACCGAGATGCCCATCAAGGAAGAAAGGATAAACAAACTATGAAATGTTCACACAATGGAATGTTATGCAATGATGAAGAACGATGATGAAAGAATCTGGAACGAATTATGAGGTCTGACAATTAAATCTGTGAACTTAATTGCTACCTCACTGAATATCACTACAGTCACCTCATTGCTGAATATCACTACAGTCACCTTCAAAGTACTCCCATTGTGAAGCTATACACTGACATCAGCACCCAGTCCACCCTTCAAAGCAATTTTGGAACTCTTTCTGGAATGGCTGTTGCACACAGTGTCACTGTGATTTGCGAACTTAGTTACATAGGTGTCTGTGAGGGAGCTTTTAGCCAGTAAACAAATGACTGTATTGGAACAACCTACTACTCACCTGATCTGCCCCCAAGGGAAATATTGAAAAGGAAGACATTTTGATGACATTCAGGACACCAATGGCAATACAACAGCTCTGACGGCCATTTGAGAAAAAGAGATCCAAAATTGCTTTGAAGCAAGGACGAGGCACTGGTGTTGGTGCATAGCTTCCCAAGGGGACTACTTCAAAGGTGACTATGGTGATATTCAGCAGTGAGGTACATATCACTTTTTCTAGGATGAGTTTGCAAACTTAATCAGCAGTCATATACTGAGTTAAATTAGTCAAGTGAAAAAGGAAAATACTGTGTGAGACCATTATTACAAGGACTCAAGAATTGGTTTAAACACAGAAGAAAACATTTTTTGATGGGTATGAAGGGAGATGGGAGAGGAGGGATATTCACTCATTAGCTAATTGGTAAGAATTATTTTAGGTAAAAGGAGAAACAACATACAGTCCAGCCAAGTGCCCAGAAGCACAAAAGGACTAAACTCAAAGCGTAGAAGTATTCTGAATAAAACCAAACACTTCAAGGGACAGAATACCTGAGTCAGGGGTCTGGGAACTGTGGTTTTGAGGGACATTTAGGTCAATTAGCATAACAAAGTGTTTTTAAGCCAGTGTTCTTCATGCCACTTGCATGAAGCTAGGAAATGACCATCTCAGAAGCTTAATTGGTCTCAACCCACCTGGAGCGAATGTCAAAAGGAACATGCACAAAATGCAAGTCCTCAAGCCAGAAAGGGCCACTTGTACCAGAGACTACATCAAGGTAGGACCAGAAGAACTAGGCGGTTCCCAGCCACAGTCAAATAACCGCCCTTACAGGAAACTCAACAAACAGTCGTTGATGGAGTGGGAGAAATGTGGAATGTGGAACTTGAACTCCAGTAGAAAGACCAGACTTGATGGTCTGACAGATGGGTGGACCCCTAAAGTCACGCCCTCTGGATTGTCTGTCAACTCGGAACTGAAACCATTCTGGAAGCCAACTCCTCAAAGACTGAACTGGTATATAAAATGTAAAATGATACTGGTAAAGAATGTGCTTCTTGGATTGGGCAGATATGGGAAACTAACCAGGCAGCTCCAGTTGGGAGGTGAAGAGGAACAAGACAGGGGTACAGGAGTTGGTTAAAACAGACATGACAATACGGGTTAGTGGGGAGGAGTGTGCTGTCACTGTGTAGGAAGACTAGCTGGGGTCCCATTGCAAATCGTGCGTAAGTTTTTGTATCAGAAACTGTAATCATGAACTTTCACTTAAAAGACAACAAAAAATATTTATAATTAAAAAAAAAAAGAATTACCTGGAAAAAAATATCAACAGTGCCAAGTCTGAAGAAAAAAAAATTAAGCTGCTAATCCAAACTCAGCCATAGATTTTTCTAGCAGTTCAAATCAAGCAGACAGTGAGACTGAATGTATCTGATTAAATAAAATTAGTAAACCAGATTCAAGCAGCTTCTGCAGGTGATTTGACCAAGTTTGGGGGCCTGCTCCTCAGCCCTTCACTCTAAGAAGCCCAATTCTGTTTCTAAGACAAACCAGTCTTTTGAGAGCAAATGCCTTAAACGTACTTAACAAGTTCATCTATAAAACCAATTTATTGTCTCAGCAAGAAATATCCTCCACCTAAAATAGAAGGTTCGTATCAGCATGAAGAGCGTATCTTCTCCCTAACAGCAAGCCCTAAAGGGAGACTAGATCCTAGTCAGAAGTCTTCTTGAGCAGCAAGTAATCAGAACGAAGTGCTTATATGGATGGATTAAAAGACCTCTTCTTCATCAGGTATCAAAGACCTTAAACTAAAGATCAAGTTTGATTATAGTGACCTGAAATACTTGTATGGCAGATAGTACAGCCTGGCTTCCTTAGGGATAAAATCAGAAAGCCTCAGAATCCCAAAACATGCCCCACTGTGTCTCTCTTTCCCCAATATCTCTACTTCTCATTCTACATCCTTCTCTCATCTTTCAGCAAGTAAGGATGCCTAATCCTTACTGCTGATGTTCTTGACCAAATGTAATCACTTCAAGGCTAATGCATTTTATGTCCTCAATTCATGATGTCAGTAAAGCTATCTAGAACCATGATATGAAGTTGTAAGAGAGAAATTCTGAATGCCTAAGCTTGAATCAGAGATACAACTCTGGCCAAGCCTACATATCATGATTGGAAATAGAGACGGACATAGAGTATAAGCTCAGAAAGGAGTAGAAACTGCTATGCATGGGTTCCCTTTACAGTATCTGGACCACTCCTCTCAACAATTTGGCAGCAGCTAGATTTCAACCATGGCAAAGGCATTTGCCGAATCTAGAAAGAGTTAAAACCCACCAAAACTCCTGCCTTGATTTTCCATATTGAATCAAAGTTGATAGATACTTGCATTTATTCAAGCAAAAAAGAAATCTCCCCCTTGCCAGAGAATAGAGTGGAAAACAAGAACTGTTTAACTCTGCTTCAGACTAAAATGGGGAATGGAAAGAACAGCTATTTTGTTTGTAGGGAAGATGGGGAGAGACAGATTTTGGAGCATTGAAAGTGATGCAAAGCCCATTTAATGGACATCCCTGAAGTTTGTTTTTTTTCAAGAACCACAATTGATTGCTGTGAGATTATGATGCCATTAAAATTCACTCTGCCCATAAACTAATGCTGTGGAAAATGCTGACGTTTATAGCAGTTCCTACAAGGGACATATTTCAGTGTGAAAGTAAGCCCTAATGTGAGAACTTTATCTCAGCAAAAGTAACATCTAGAAAGTGGGAAAGGAGGAGGAGGAGGAGAAGCCATCTGGGAGTGCTGTGAGTTTTATTTCTCTCAATAATGGGTGTATGGATGCTAAATTTCAAAGACTTTTTAAAATAAATCTATTGGCTTTTGACAAAATCAATCCAAACCCCATAAACCAGGACGTCATCCACGTGATATTAATGAGTCTACATTTGCATTTGTCTCTTACACGAGACAAACCATTAATTTCGTGTTTATGCTTCCTTTGAAGTCTGAATGCTCGTAGATAGATGGCCTCATCGAATCTCCTGCTGCTACATTAATATTTCCCTATAAATGATAAATTTTATCATTTTCCACAACACCCCTTTTTACTTTAAAAAAGCTGTGAAAATACAAGCAGTAAGTCTTAAGGCCTGAAAGCACAGCTTTTTTTTTTTTAATACTCTTCAGCAGAGATCATTAAAATAGTCATATCTTTAACATCGTGGTACCTTTGATGGCCTCTAGGACTTGAAAACCAAGGTGATATATAGCTCATCAGCAAACCAATGTTTCTTGGTTAAAAGATGGATCATTTGGCTAGTACTGACACACAAGTCAACTCTTGACCAATACTCAATGCGTAAAGTTTTTTTCAGAACTTGTCTGACAGTATTTTAGATCCAAATGTGAGCCTAATTGATTGGCTTTTGAAGGAAAAGTATTTTGAAACCGTTCAGGTGAACTGCTTACTACCTGTAAGTGGTAGAGCACAGGAATGGCCAGGTGAGAGGGAGAAAGAGTTCCATGATTAACAATGGGAAGCTAAATGATATACATTATGTCATGAGATGGTCACAGTGAGTTCAATTATTCTGTTTGATAATGACGATGATGAGAATACATGCTACACACTGAGAAACAGGCTCCGCAGGCCTGCAGCCATCCTCTCAACAATCCTGGGTGGAAGCTGTTGCTAAGCCCAAATCAAATCCCTTGCATCAAGTTGATTCCGACTTATGGTTGCCCCATTTATTACATCACAGACATGTTCCATGGAGCTTTCTTGGCCGTGATGTTTGTAGAAACAGATCACCAGGCCTTTCTTCCATAGTGCTGCTGGATGAGCTCAAACTGACAACATATTTTCCAGCTTATAGATGAGGGAACTGAAGTTCAAAGGGGTAAGTCATTTGTCAAAGGTATAACTGCTATATAGAGTCCATCTGCCTCTTAGTTGTTGTGCTGCTAAGGTCAGATACACTGGGATCTCCTAGACATGGTCCTATAAATGACTGAAATCTTTTATTCCTAGGTTTCATTAAGATCGATGTGCAGCTTTCATATATATTTAGTAAATAGCAATTATACTCAGTTTTTGAGCTTATTACACATTTTTCTGGAGGAGAAATAGGCAGGAACTCTAAACTTTGGCTAGGGTCTCCATGTTCATACTGATGTGATAAAAGCAACTGTTTGAATTAGTTTTAAAAATCATCATAATGAAAATGTCTATAAATCATAACAATGCCAGATATTTGATTTGACTACTTTTTCTTCCTTTCTTTACTTCAAAGCCAAATCTGTGATTAAGGGTTGCCGTGGAATATTTACTGTGCAAGCATAAGCTTTCCTGTTAAAATAATGTACTTAACAGACATGAGAAAGGCAGCTTGTTTGTAAAGCAACTGAGAAATCCTCTTCTGTTTGGAAAAAATTGTCATGGGGATGAGCAGCTCAGGCAGAAATCTGGCTGGTGGGCTTGAATGTCCTTTGTGCGTCATCCACATGGATTCAGAACAAGGAGTAGAAGAATGCAGCCAGTCTTTCTGGCCACAGAGAAGGCTAAAGAGCGAACTAGGTCTAGCCTTTGTTTAGCAGAAATTTGGGGAAAGGAAAACCATCAACAGCAATAAGAAATACTCAGAATCATTTAGGGTCTTTAGATGTGTATCTGGTCAGCATTCTCAGCAGCTAGCTTATACTGAGGCTTACTAGTTGAGAGACACAAGGTCACAGAAGAATCCCAGAAATGAATCTGTTTTAATGAAGTGTACATGATTTCTGTGATTATCTATTTTAATAAAGGATCTTTTTCTTGTTTGTTTGTTTGAAGATAAAGAGAAAATCGTGATAATTTCTGGTTAATCATGGCTACAGCTAAAGCTATTCTTTGTAGACCTGGAGATGCTAATGAAAGACTTGTGACAAGATTTCCCCTACTTCCCAGTAAACCATCAAGGGGAAAAAAATAGCTCTTGAGTAGTTGGCAGGATGGTGTTCACAAGGTCCCAGGACCCTGAATAAAATTGGAGCAACTGAATCTTTACAAATGCTTTAGTGATCTTCCTTCTAGCAGCTACACTAGAACAAGCTGGCCTGTCCATGACCAAAATTAATCAGACTGGATCAGGAAGAGTTTGTCAAAATTGGTCCAAGCATTTGGCAAAATCTCTACAGGAACAAGGAGGAAATGGGAATTCTGCAAGCGATTAAACAGCTTTAAATTTCATTTTTGTTGTTGTTTATTGCTGCTTCATGATTTTTCAGTTTGGAGGACAATGATTGCCATTTTTTTATTACCCATGAGTAGAATTCTCAAGAAGATGAAAGCACACAGTCTGGAGAAGTTAAAGAAGAATCCATAGAGAAAGCAGAATATGAGATAGAACTTGGAAAATGTAAAGAACAACCAGAGGACTGATCCACTAATTGACTTTAATGATGGTAGATAAAAACTGTGGCATCAAAATCCAGAGGATCTATAATGTTTAATTAGACTAGGTCTCAAGGTCTTATAATTCTTGGTTCCAGGAAGACTATTTTCTTTTCTTTTTTTCTTTTTTCTTTTTTTCAAGCAAAAAGAAAAGCTTCATTCTGCATATATTCAAGGACACAAAAGCAGAAAACCACAAGCATTCTGCCAGAGCCATATCTGTACAAGTCCAAAGAACATTACAGAATCATCAGTATATATTAATGTTACAGATAGGTAAAATCATTGGAAGTTCTGCCTTTTACAGACTGGCTAAAAACTGTCAAGTCACCATGATTCTGCATTTTCCATTATCTTTCTTAATAATCATTGGTACAGGTTTCAATATTACCAGTCAGGAGGGTCTTTATTGGTCTAACAAATCTTAGTATTCACTAAGCACTAGTAGAAAAAGACAAGAGTGGAAATTATGTAGGTCCCTTGTGTTGTTTATTTGGAAATTTCTGTCAAAGATGTTTTCCAAGATTGTCCAAGATTGTCCTAGCTATTGTCTTTATACCTAAGGGCTTTGGTGATATGTTCTTGTGAGTCTATGTTAGTCCAGCCCGAGCTGGGTCATATTTCTTATGCTCAAGTACAGGGAATAATGGCTCCAGTATCATCTCCTAAATCATCCCCTCCTCTTGATGGGAGATTGGTGGTAACATATAAATGATCACTACCTGGGCTTAGCTGAGTTCTTAGAGGGTGGCCATGGAAAGCTCTTTAAATTCACAGTGCTGGTTTTAAACCAGACGCCATTTGGTTCTTCACCAGAATCTTGAGTAAGAGTGATATTGTTACAAATTGCATTGCTGAAATGAACAGAATCAATTTATGTCATCATTTCAGCCCAAGGCTATCTTAAGTATGCAAGACAATAGGAATAATAGGAATAACTTTGTTATGTCTAAGGACATAGACTAAGAACATTATTATTACTTGCAGTAACGATCTAGCCCATGTACTTATTCCTGATTGTAACCAATCACATAAATCTAATGTTTGTAAGGGTGTCACAGTGTGTAACCAATCAGCTTGCTGTCTGAATTTGTGTATATCCTGTTCTAATTCTCCTGTGTTATTTATTCATACGAAACCAGAGGTATTTGCTACAGTACTGATTATGCCTTATTGGGCTAACAAAAAACAAACTAAGGCCATTCTGTTACCTAAGATCTCCTTGGTTAATGAGGTCAGAGATCGCTATGGTTCTTCAATTCCACTAGCCGCTTTATCTGCTTTTTGTCCCGTGGTCAATATCTTACAGATTTCTCCAGTTAAACTACATCATAAGTAGGAATTAAAGACACCAGTACTATTCTGATTGTTGTACTGGTGGGTTTTCTTCTGACTCTCATTTTACAGTGTGTAACAAGGTAACTACCCTTCCAATATTTACTTGCATCATTATTATGAATATCTAAAGTAATCCTGAAGTTCTCAAAGTGCATTTCTCATGCATTCACCATGAATCTAAACAAGACATTGCCCATGTAAATTCACTGTCAGTTGGAAAGGGGTCATCTAAACTAATATAGTTGGATACACCACAAAAGAATATACCCACAAGGAACACATAAAGTTTGCAGACTGTTTTCTTGATGCTGGAAACATGACCATGGATCAGTTCAGTCCTGTGAGCCAAGAATAACCCCAGTGAGTCAACTTCCAGGAAAACCTAGTTCCAATACAAAGTAAAAGAATTTTTCATTGCTTTTTGACTGAACATAAGTTAAAAGCGAATAGGTTATAAATTAGTAAAAATTTTTACACAAAACAATAAAATTTGAAGTGATAAATTTAAATAAGTTCAAATGCATTTGAATGTCCACAGATACTGAAGCTTGAGAAACCTAGTTGCTGTTCAGCTGACTCCAACTCATAGTGACCCATGTGTGTCAGAGGAGAATTGTCCGCCATATGGTTTCCAGTGGCTGAATTTTCAGAAGTAGATCACCAGGTCTTTCCTTCAAAATGCTTCTGGGTGCTAACCTCTAACTTTTGCTTAGTACCTGAGCAGGTGAATTTGTCTTCACAGCAATGTAGCATATCTGTGAGGAAAGAGTAAGGACTTCTGCATTTACATTCCCGGCCCTTACAGGAGAAACAACTGTAGCTGGCTTTGCACTAGAGCCATCAATCACTCATTAGTGTTGACCCAGAAACACAAGCATCAGTCTTCGTTCTTCATGGACCTCAAGCCTGAGCTGGCCCCCTCCTACATTCTTCCCTTGTTGTTGTTAAGTTGCTGTGGAGTTGATTCTAATTCATATGATCCAATTTATGCAGAGCGGAACTGCTCCATAACATTTCCAGACCCTAATCTTTCAGAATCAGGTTGCCAGAGCTGTCTTTTGGGGTGCCTCTGAGTGCATATGAATTACCAACCTTTTGGCTAGTCATTCAGCACTTTACCGTTCGTGCTATCCAGGGACTCCCTCACTACCAATGTGACTGAAGAGATAAAGCAACTGAGAACTCTCTAATTTGTTACTTCCATCCACTCTCTTCTTTTTCTATAAACCATTTCAAGATTTCCATTAGATTTCTTGATTCTGGAACCAAGACTGAAAGTCACTTTCATCCATCCACTTTGGAGAGAGAAATAAAGAATAGAAAATAAAATGTAACTTTTTTCTTTTTTTCAAGAAAGAAATGTTAACACACAAGGTTTAGTGAATACACAGTAGACAAAGTTCTTTTTGTTCTGTAACAATCATCCTGAGAAGTGGATGCCATCGTATTGGGCAAGGTTGCAGCGCAGGGTCTATTGTATAGGACATGAATGAGTGTGCCGACGCCTCCATCTCCAGAGCCTGTTCTGTGCTCAGAATGGGCAGCCCATTGTGCCCACGTTGCTAGAAGGATTCCAGCTCACCAATGGAAACTGCTCGTTCTCATCTTTCCCCAATCTCTGCTTTGCCATCCAAATCGACCGTTATGGATATAATACAGACCTCTGGCATTCAGGGTCTTCTTACCCTATACTTCTGAAACAAAAGCTATTATATTGCACCATGAAAGCACAGACACAGAGAAATGAAAGCTTCCTGGAAGATTACCTTAAGAGGGGGAGTGTTAGGCTCCATTTAAAGTTAAAAACTCAAGGAAAACAAAACGCTTCTGATTAAAAATGGGCTTTCATGCCTTTGTGTATACACATATGTGTACTTGTTAGAACATTTCATCCTGATGCTCATAACAAAAACAAGTGGCCTGTCCTTGCTTTCAGAAGCCAAGAGGGGTGTAGCCAGGGAAGAGGGGCAGAAAGGAATGAATTCTAAGCTTGTAAGATAAAGGTTGCTCTAATTAATGGGCTCCAATACAGAGTGAACGGGAGGAAGGATTTCTCTGCTGAGGAATGGCAGGCAGGGGATGCAAAGGTTTCGTATCTCTGCACAAATGAAGGATGCAACCAGAGGGTTTATTTGCAACCACCTGGAAACCTCCTGTAAGGTGAGAAGCGGCAGAAAGCAGGTAGAGTTTTGCTTTATTAAGGGAAATTCAGTACTCACAGAAAAATGCTGAAGGGACTATTTCTGGGTACTAGCGATGTGTTTGGAGTTGTCATCTAACTTTCAGAGAAACTCAAGGTGCTTTGAAAACATATGTGCCAGGGAAGAAATGTTCAACAAGTGCTGAAGGTCGAGAGTGGCCTTGAGAAATTACAGGAAGCCGAAACTGGCTTCGGGCATCATACATTCCATATATACATCTCAGACAGTTTAGATATGCTCTTCTCTTAAAGCTGTCAGGGAAAAATATCCCATTCCTCCCCATTGATCCTTCTAGTATCAGACTCACTTTTATCACTCTTCTCACACACCACTCTGCCTGATATCCCTTTCCTCCCCTCTTCACTGATCTAACTCTTACTCATTTTTCACAACTCAGTTTTGACCTATACTGTGCCTTCCAACTCCAAGGCTAGGTGAGATGCCCCTTCTCCCACAGCGCTTTGCCTTGATCCCATCAGAGAATTTACAAAGTTATGTTTATAGTCTTCTTTATTCTACAAAGAGTTCCTTGCCTCATTTCACCTGTAAAGTCCTAAAAGTATAAATAATAATGGACAAAGGAAATGTATGCTTCATAAACACTTAATGAGTAAATGACTGGAAATCCTTTCTTACCCCTGTTTTAAGGCTCTTTATAGTATCACATAAAGTCAAGATAATCCAGTCAGTGTCTTTGCTTCCTAAGGACCAGAGTTCCCCTTCCCAGAAGCTGCAGTGGAGCAGACTTGGAGGGTCACCCACTGGTGGCCACAAGCCAGGTTTATCTGTCATAAGAAGAGCTGAAATAGAGAATCCAGGAAGACCCCCAGGATCAAGGGGAGGTCTACTTACAATCCCAGGGTCATTCATTCTACTTCAGGCAGAGAACACAAGAATCCAAAAAGAATTACCAACATATGGTCAGTCCAGAGGAGTGAGCACTGTGAACTAAGGTCTAGGCAGGGTCTGAAATTCAAGTGCGAACCTGACTGAGCATAAGGTCAAACTCTAGCAGGCAGTGAGTGGACATCAAAACTCATTCAGGATATCATAGATCAGACATGCTTGTGCACAAAAAATACAGCTCCCTGGATAGAGAGTAATATAGGCTAGCTTTATAGCTCAGGTTAAGCAGTGTCATGGACTGAACTGTGTCCCCCCCAAAATGTATGTGTTGATTTGACTCAGTGAGGAGTCCCAATATAGTGCCACTCCTCCCGTGTGTTTGTGAATCCTGCCTCTGTGATACTGATGACAGAGAATGGGTTGCAGTTGTGTTAGTGAGGCAGGACTCAAGTTAAAAGCTTGTGGATATAGTGAGAGAAGTGAGCAGAGGAAGTTGGAAACCTCATACCACCAAGAGAGCAGCACCAAGAGCAGAGCACGTCACTTAGACCTGAGGTTCCTGTGCTGAGATGCTCTCAATGAATTTGGACTACAGCCACTGAACTGTGTTGAACTCTCATATTGAATGGATTTGTAACTTATGAATGGATTTGTAGCTTAATGGACACTGACAATAAAGTTTCTCCTTGTGAAGCCTTCCACTCGTGGTATTTTCTGTTGGAGCAGTACCAAGTGACTAAAACAAGTAGGGATGCCTGGAAAGTTTAGAGAAGTATCACCTAAGCTAATCACAAAAGCATAATCCCACTTCATAATGTTCTTTCCAAGACAGCTGTATACACGCAAGCTGTTAAGTGTTCAAGATGTCCAGTTCCACATCCTTCCTAACCATGAAGCACACACAATGAAAGGGAAACAAGTAATCAGGATCTATAAATGCCTAGTTCAGGGCTTTCTGATCAAAACTGGAGTAGAGAACACAGCTTTGGCATCAATATACAGTGGCCACATCCCACTTTCAACTAAAGACCTAGGTCTTGTGGCCTGCAATTCCAGTGTCCCTGTAGTGATATCTCTGAGCCACACAACATGTGGCAATTGCATTTTTCCAGAATGCAGATCAGCAACTGACCTTTAGCATGATGCCACATGAGCTGGACCCAGAAGTGAGGAAACAATACCTGAGAAATGAAACAGAAAGTAGCAGGCCTGGTTCTGCTTTTGAAACCCTATCACTCTACCCTCCAGTAAAAGTGACACATTGAACATCAGGCCCTCACCTGGCAGGTAAGGAGGTGAAGTCTGCCAGGCATTCCTTGGAAACTCTATCGGGCAGTTCTACTCTGTCTGTAGGGTTGCTATGGGTTGGAATCGATTTACGACAACAGATTAAGATTTTTTGGTTTTAATCTTTATAGAAGCAGATCACCAGGACTTTTCTTCTGTAGAGTACCCGGTAGACTTGAACCACTGATTTTTTGGTTAGCAGCCAAGCACTTAATCATTTCACCACCAAGGGTCTTATTAAACTTACTAAACCAAAACCAAACCCAATGCCACATTGTGACCTTATAGGTCTACAGAGTAGACATATTCCATTGAGTTTCCAAGGAGCACCTGGTGGATTCAAACTGCTGACTCTTTGGTTAGGATACATAGCACTTAATTGCTATGCTACCAGGGTGTCCATTAAGCTTACTAAAGAGGATAAATCAGTAAAGCCAATAGGATTGATACCACTGCTTCTACTGGGTGTGCCTTACGAATAAATTAGCCAACGAAAAATGAGCAACAACTTCTGGAATAACTATCCTAGGAAGAAAATCATTGTAAGAGAAATGATCGGTGACCTCAATCAGGTCCTTCACGCTACTGATCAAAAACATGCTGAAGCGTGTGAAGGTGGAGAGTCCAGCAGCTGTGAGACTCGGTGTGAGGTGCCGTCATCATCATGTCGGTGACCAGGCCCAACCATCCTGAACAAGACCCAGGGGGATTCAGGAGGGGTCAGAATCTTGGCTTCTTTTTTTTCTTCACTGCACTATCAAAGAAGCCTTATTTTTATTTTGTTTAGTTAAATGTTCTGATATTAAGAGTGTTGGCTGAGACTAGGTTATTTGAATGGATTAGGGATCACATGGTCAGTGAGTTTTCCCAGGCCTTATCTCTTCTAAATAACCCCAGGAATACTTAGCAAGGGATTCACTGACTGTTGCTCCCTTTCTGCCAGGGAGTTTAGCACTTGGATGTCAGGATGTTAGAGCTGCGAACACTCCTAATCTAGTTCTGTTGAACTGGCCCTTTCACAGTCTGAACTCTTCTCAAGGCGATATATTTTTGAAGGCACATCTTCCAGTAAGAATATGCAATAATATCTATCTCCCAGTTCTATAGGAGCTCATCTAGTCCATACTTTCTCAGTCTAGAGTCACCTGCTGTGTGTTGTACTAGGCTGGGACCATTGGCTACAGAGCTAAAAGCTCAATCCCTGTCTCTAAGGAACCAGTGTGGCCAGCTGAGGAGTGTACAACATAAACAGTGACAGAAGAAGGTTCCAGACTGGGAAGGACAGAGATTTTCTCAAGAAGGAGAGGCTTTGCCTGAGCCCCCAAAGAGAGACAAGGTCTTTTGGAAAGACAACATGAGGCCCGCTATAGGCAGGAAAAGGCTGTGCGTGTCTTTTTGAAGAACCTTCAAGCCTTCCAGAGTGAATTCTGGCTGCCAACAACCAACCATTTTTGTTAATTGCGACACATGCAGATTCTGTGACCTAAGACTGGGACAGATGAATGGCTCTGTACCTTGGTGTGGAAGTATTAGCATCTGCCAGAATTAGCTCCAGTCACATTCTTATCACATCAATTTCTTGCTCAAGAATTTTCCAGGCAGCATCACCTTCAGGACTTAAACAGGTCAGCTTTTAATGCTGTCTCCACATAAACACACCTAAGCTGTCTTTTTTCTCCCCACCTCATCCTTTTGCTTCATCCAAACCTGTTGTCTGATTAACTTCTGCTCAGAGAAAAAACCCTTCCCTCCTCTTTCCCTTGGATTGAACTGCTACCTGTGTTTGGGCCACCGATGTTTGGGAAGAAAACAAAGGACAAGGTGATAGAGGAGGTGAAGGCAGGGAAAAGAAAAATGGAATAAAATTTTCATACTGGGCTCCCTAATTCTACCCTACTTCCCAGCATGCATTTGGTGCTTTGTCTCCCTCACCACATCAGAAGATTTGACACACTTTGAGTTAATACTGAGCATTTTTCTCAAGGGTATTTTATCTGGTAAATCCTGCTTTGCAATTTCTGAAGTCAGCTCTATCCTACATGAAATGATACAGTTTAAAAAGAAAAAGTTAGTTTTTAATTGGAGATGCCTCCACACAACAACACTGTGTTCATTGTGTATCAATCCTTCGTTTTGTTCATTCCTAACCCTCAAAGCAACCACATATGTTAATCTGAGTTGTAAACTGAAGCAGAGATGCAACATACTGAGTTATGGCAGAGTTATGTACCAAGTAGGGATTTTTCAAGTGAGTTTCAGAAATTGAGCCCACATTCATAGCTATTCTTTCCTTTGGGGGCTTGACACTCATCAAAATCTTACCCCTAAAGCCTCCTCACACGTGTATACATGATGGCAAAAATGCCAAACAAAAAAAAGCAAATAATTCAATCTAAAGCCAAAGCCAATTCTGAATTAGTCATCTAGATAGAACTAACTGAATTTGCCAAGTACTCTGGTGTTCTATAATCATAATTACACTTCACAGTTCGTTGCAAGACAGTCACTCAGAGATGGAAGTGCTGAATTAATTGTATCATATTTGTGACCTCTAGACTTTCTCCATTAAGACCAATTTCTCAGCACAGAGAGATTCATTCTCCATACATAATAACAACAGTAATACACGCAGAATATGAGTGAGCAGTGCACCCAGACGGCCACTATCAAACAGCTATGTGATCACACCCTCACTCAGCTAAGCACAGTTTACGTCAAACACATTAACAGAGAATGTGATGAGTATTTGATTTGTTTTGGTTTTGTGGGCAAATAGCATCATTTCTCAAGGATATGAATGCATTTCCATGACTAGGTAAAACTATTAAGCAGGAGCGTTTACCTGGAGGGTCGTTTACGGAGTCTTGATGCATTTCTGAAGACAAGCTTCTCTCTGTAGACACCTGCAGGATCTTTAATCCCAGGAACTCTGGATCATAAAGAGATTTTTGAGAACACACTGCTTTTCTGGACTTCAGGCTTGCCCTGAGTATGTAGACATCAGTTGAACAGTCCCTGAGATGGTTCAGTCCAATCTTTTGGACCAATGTTTGACCCCAATGTGTCTGAGAGAGAGGCAGGACAATGGTCTTGTGTCTTGCTGAGAAGAGTGCCTTAGCCGACTGCTTGGGCAAGAAAAAAAGGTGAGGCTGTTTCAGAGTGTCTTTCATTTGCAGACTGAGAAGTGGTCCAACGTGCTAGATCCACACCAATGAGCTCCATCTACTTCTCTGTGTAGGATTCAGGATGGTAGAAGTTTTCTTTTGCTGGCAGTGCCCATAACCAAGGGAATGGGCTTATAATATTTGTTTTCCATGATTTGGGGGGAATTAACTGCTTTTACTGTAAATTATGTATTATTTTGTAAAAAACTAATACTAACCTGATTTGATTTTCATATAGGTAAAACTTTGAATCTAAATTATCCATGGCCTCTTCTCAGTGAACTAGAACTAGTTTTTCACAGTCTACTGCTTAGATTCTTTTTTTTTCCATTGATGATCTTACATACGAATACTAGCTAATGCTAAGATAAATTATGCTGTGGTATAATTTATGGTATTTCTACCTATAAATTCTACTTAGCTCTCTAAACAGTAAAGAGCTCATTTACGCCAACAAAGTTATTGATTAAAGTGACATCTGAGTAATAAGAAAGCTTCAAAGTTATTAAAATACACACACGGTAATCAAACATTCAAATGTTACTGATGCAGGCATTTGTTAAAAAACAAAAATTAGAACACATTAGTAGTGAGTATAGTGTTCTCTCTTATTTCCCCCAAAGCTGAAAAATTAAGCTACATATTTAAAACATGACAAAGATTTCTGGGAATGGCAAGGCAGCATCCAGCAACCGCAGCATGGAGAATGGAAAACATGAAAGAAGAGAAAAAGATGCTGGCATTAGGTCTCCTCAGAATAAGCCCTCAAGCCATTAAATCTCAGGTTTGAAAAATGGCACCACTTGGTGAGCTGCACTCTGACTGAGAAATAACGTTACTCTTTCAAAACGTAGTTTTATGTGTGATGAGCAAATCTGCATGTATCAACTCAGAACTCAGAAGGAAATATTAAAATACTCAATATACTCCTAAGCCCCTTTGATTATCACAGCTCTTCTTGGAAATTTTAGATAATGTGGTCCAAACCTAGGATAAAGTTGGTTTCCCTGCTGCCTGGAATGAGATAGTTTATAAGCAAATTAACAGTGCAGAGACAAGATTTCAGATGCAATTCTCAAATTAAAATAACTATTTTCAAGTACTCTTTAGGCAATTAGAAATAGTCATATATATAAAAGCAATGATCAGTTAATTACATTAATATGTCACTTTTCTGAAGCATAAATGTAGATAAGAATCTGAAAGTGAAAATGAGCTTTCCCTAGCTATATTCTTTCCATCTTTTTGCACTTTCACCAGCTTCAACTCCTCCGTAAAGCCGAATGTCATGCTTCCAAGGAGCCATTGGCCCAGATTATCACAGTATGGGATATTCATTCAGAGATAATGTAGTTATACTTTTTAATCCACCAGTAAACTGGGAGCTCATGTGGAACAGCGATCATGTCTTCTTTTTTGTCTTACGATGGTCTCCTGACAGGGAGAAGATAGTAATAATTGCAGGAAGAGAAAAGGGAGGAGGAAGAGAGAGGGAGAAAGGAAGAAAAGAATAAATCAGGAAGGAAAGAAAAGTGTATGTGAAGGAAAAGTAGAGTCACTTCAAGCTATCATTTGTATGCTAAAACAAAGTACTGCATCATGAAAAAACATGCATCAAGGAAGGTCAGAAGAACTTGAGGAGAGCAGAAATAGCAAATAATAATAATAATAAAATAAAAGACCCACAAAGCAGATGCTTTCTTCATTGTGTTCCAGTAATTGAACACAGCAGCCCAGAAGCACATGGAGTAAACAACCCATACAGGGCACAAAACTGTGGAGATACTGAATATAAGAAACAAGGTGGAGCCTAGGTCATAAATAAATGACCAGGAAAAAAAAAAACCACATCGCTATTGAGTCAATTCCAACTCATAGCACCTCTGTAGGATAGAGTAAAACTGCCCCATGGTAGAGTCAAATTGCCAAACTTTTGGTTAGCAGCTATAGTTCTTAACCAGCACCAGAGTTTCCTAAATAAATGACAGGAGAACTTAACTACTTGGGTCTGGGTCTCAAGGACTTGCTTACAGGAGGAGTGGTCCAAGAACTCTAACTGGAACAACTGTAGTGGCACCAGCTAACAGGCTTAAAGCAAGGGCAGGGTCAACAAGCCAAGGAGGTCTCTACGTTTATTTACAAAAATCAGTTGCCATAGAGTTGACTCTGACTCATGGAAACCAGATGTGTGTCAGAGTAGAACTGTACTCCCAAGGCTTTTTAATGGTTTATTTTTCAGAAGTAGATCACCAGGCTTTTTTAAAAAGATTCTTGGGTGGATTTAACTTTGACGCAGTTAGTAGCTAAGTATACTACCTCTTTGTACCACCCATGAACTTCTTATTTGCTTTTAGTCTCTGTAAATCTTTAATTATTTTATTATTTGCTCAATGGATTTTCCTTGAAGTAGTGGAAGGCCTGGAATTGCAATTCAGACAATATTCTTAAAGATGTGAGGGAATACATCTTTCGTTGGGGTCTCCAGAAGCTGATACTGAGATGGAATTTGAGATGTAAAATATTTATTGGGTTACATAGAGAGTAAGTAGGTGTGGGTAGACAAAAAGTCAGGTTGCAGTTCAACCGTGACATAACTTTAACCAGGATGGGTAGCTCTGGAGCAAATATTGCTCCAGATTGTTTTGAGTCAGGTCACAATGATCCAGCCTTTATATCCCTACCTTGCTAAGTCACTAGATGCAGGCTGTCACAAAACGAGTATGACCTCAGACAACCTGGTTCTCTGTAGCTGAAGCCAGCTCTGAAGGAGCTGACAGCAGAAAGCTGTCTGCTGACTGCACTTTCCACAGCCAAAAAGAGATCTTAGTAGTACATGTTCATGTCTATTATAGTTCATCTCTTGCACTGCTCAAATCTGCTTCTTTTACATATTTGGGGCTACTTTTCACAGATTCTGTTGGGCCTCTCTTCCAAGGAGAAGTTTATAAGATGTAGACTAGCAAAATGATCTAGAGGTCCCACCACTGCAATTGGTCTCAGAACTATGATTGGTTTTCACTATAGCCCTCCTCCACTCTCCATGCTAGAGCCTCCCTACTCTCACGGAGTACCTCTGCAGTGGCTTAACTGGTGGCATGACCCAGGCCCATGTGCCTAAGTCTCCCGAGTATCAGTTACCAGGCTGTTCAAAGCTGGGGTTGCTATACCTATTCATTAACACTCATTGTCGTGGGCTGAATTGTGTCCCCCTAAAAACATGTGTAGTTATGTGGCTGGGCCATGATTCCCTGTATTCTGTGATTGTCCTCCTTTTTGTGCTTTTGTTAAAGGATTAGGATGGGACTCTAAATCCCTTCATAGGATCACCTCTCTGCTCCATTGTAAAGGGAGCTTCCTTGGAGTATGGCTAGCACAACCATTAATCCTTTCATCCCACAAGAGATAAAAGGAAAGGGAAATAAGCAGAAAATTGGGAACCTCACACCATCAAGAAAGCAGAACTCAGAGAAGAGCGCGTCCTTCCAATCTGAGGTTTCTGGGCCAAGATGGTCCCTAGATGAAGACTAATACCAGGCTTTCCTCCAGAGCCTACTATGGGGAAAGCCTTCCCCTGGAGTGGACAATCTGAATATGGACTTGTAGCCTACTGGACTGTGTAAGAATAAACCTTGTTTTGTTAAAGCCATTCACTCTTTGGTATTTCTGTTACAACAGCACCAGTTGAGTTAAACAGTCGTGATTTGTTAAGAGTGCAACAAGAGGTACCCAAGAGAATCACCTGAATTCCACATATTTTCCTCCCTGTAACAACAGCCCTATTTCCTCCTACTGATCAAACAAAAATTACTCTGCCAAGATGGCAACTCTTCTTCTTACCTGTTTATTCATGGACATGAGAATCCCCAAATGTCCAAGCAACACTTGTAGTTTATAATTAAATCATCTTCTTGCTGTGCCTTTGGTAAAAGTCTGCCCTATTTGGGAACTAGGACTTCTAACCCTGGAGAACCCACAAGTGTGGAGACAGGACTAACAAAGTTCCCAGTGGGTCCTTGGGAGTGATGTTAAGTGGGATCATTCCTACTTCTACATATTTGTTCTCAGACCCCTGTGTTATTACACCGGACACTAGAGACACGTAAAAGTCTTTGACTGAACGCATACACTGCATCCTGGAGACTAGCACCCCATCCACAAAGAGTATTGCCTCTAAGTATGTCCTCAGCAGGCAGCTTCAATGCTCTGTCAGGCTATGAGGACCTCAGTGGTTCTCTATGAGGTGTGACAAGTGTGGGCCATGGTGATGAGCCTATATTTGTACCTTCTTTGCTAGATATGATGCTGTATCACGTGGAGTCCGTACTCACTGAATCAACTTCTACCTTCAAGTAGTGGTAGATTGAAGCCCTGTAGACAGGAAACCAAAATCCATACACAAAATAGGTATTTATTTCTATGAGAATCAATCTCTGGCCCTTTCAGGAAGAAATAAATCCAACCTAACCAACTTGTCTTCACATGACTGGTTGGCCTCCTTGAGAAATAATGCTATGTAAGGAGCTTGGTGCCAGTTTTTGTTAGTTGCAGACTGACACTCAGTTGTGGCAGTATTTAGAACTTCTATGGTAAATGGGAATCCACAGTGTTGGGCCATATATGTTCTCCACCTTGGTCACCACGACCACTTTGTTTATTGTCCATCATGCATGGTATTAGCCAATAACAGAGAATGGCAAATGTCAGCAGGCTGGAGCCTTTGTTTAGTGTCTGCTCTACAGTATATGCTCTCTGGTAGATGATAGCACCTGACACAAAAGTGCACACACTTTGTATCCATTCCCATATGTCCTTTTGTATGCCTCTACTCCCAGATACCCTAGACCTGTGGCATAGTGGGTTAAGTGCTACATCTGCTAACCAAAAGGTCAGAAGTTCAAATCCACCAAGCACTCCTTGGAAACTCTATAGGGCAGTTTTACTCTGACCTATAGGATTTCTATGAGTCAGACCCAACTCGATGGCAGTGGTGTTTTTTTGTTTGTTTTCTTTTGTTACTTCATTTTTTAATAATCTTCCAATATTTTCATTCTAGTCCTTTGATCTGCTGTTGAGGCCATTTACCACTATCTATAAGTGCTGTACTAACCTTAAACATACATCTTCTGACAAAAATAGATGTCAAAGTGCACTATTCACAGCTATGTCCACTGGGAAAACAGTCCTTTACTGTTGTCCTTCAAGGCCACCTCTAAGTGCAACTGAAATGCTACTACTATCTACTTTGGGCTTGTGCACACATTCCCAAGCTGACTTATCTATAATAAACAAAGCCTGGGCTTATAGGATTGCTCCGTACAGGTTACAGTACTGATAGAATAGTGTTAGGTGACCGGGGGGTGGGGTGGGAGGGGCTGGGATATCTGCTACTGTGGCTGATCCTGCTCATTCTCAATCCCAAATGTATCAGTTCATTTAAAATCATACGGCTTGGTGAGTCTGACAGGACTCAGCTCATGATATTCACACGGTGGCTTGTAGCCAGGTAGTCCAGGGCAGTGTGTCTCTGTTGTACACAGGGTCACTGTGAATCAAAACCTACTCAGTGACATGTAACAACAATAAAAGACATGGGGACTTCTATGTATGAAGATGCTTTGGCTTTAACACTTACATTTCAACTACCTGTTACTTGTATTGGGCTGTTCATTGTCTCCTTTTTTTGATACCTCTTATATATCGACGGCACTTGGCATATATCTGAATTGATTTTCTTTTCTTTTCTTTTTTTTTAATTGTGTTTTAGGTGAAAGAGTACAAAGCAATTTAGTTTCTCATTAAGCAATTAATACACACACTGGTGGCCTATTCTATGATGTGTCAACACTCACCCTCACTCAATCTTTGGTTCCACTTTTTCACTCATCCAGTTTTCCTTTTCCTTCCTGCCTTCTTGTCTTTGCATTTGAGCTGGTTGTTCACAATCTTTAGTAGAGTATCAAAGGCAGTTGTTGCTAGAGCTCCTGTATCCTCTATACTTCTCAAACAGCCTAAAATATCAAGCCTCCTACCACATTCCCCTCCACCAGTACAACATTCCAATTCACTGCTCTTGAGTATTTAACAAGCCTGAATCCTCAAAGAGGACTCCATGGGAGCATTGGAGATGTGATCAGAGTCTTTAAGGAAAAATAGAATTTATATTTTTTGAGAGGAGAAAGGATATCCAAAGCAGGGTTAACAGCAAATAGAAATGGATAATAGCAGAAATAAGAAACATATTACTACGGAAGGGGTATAGAATGGCTAGATGGTTCAAGTTAGAATGGAGTTAAAAAGAGATAAAATTGAGGAGGCCAAAATCACATGAGCTATGAATGTCACATAAAAAAATTTATACATTTTTTAAATTTATTCAATCTACAAAAATTTTCTGAGTATCATCAATGTGCCTAGCACTGGATCACGCACAGAGAATGGAGATTATGGTTTAGGGAAAAAGAGATACTGACCAGATAATTACAAAAGAAGAATATGGAAAAGTAGGCATAAGGAACAGGATACCTGTGGGGGAAGTCCTTGGAGGCAGTGATGCATTACACAGTACAGTGGCTGGGGAAGGACCTTACTGGCAACCAAAAACAGAAAGAACAAAACCAACACAAAACTCAACTTTAAAGCATGTTGGCCCTTCAGTTGCCCACAGAGGTTGCTACATACAGCTGGGTTACCATATTTACTCTCAAAGATGATTAGGGACCTCACAGAGGGAAAATCACACTCTAAAAGAGTCCATTTCGGGCAAAAGCTATTAGCACCAACTCTCTCTTGTGAAACAAAGATGGCATTGGCTACCTTCTCACTGGGTAGAAAGGAACCCCGACAAGATGTGTTTCCCTATGAGTGAGATGTGACCAGAGGTTCACTTCTCTGCCTACTAGTGGATTCTTGGGTACAGTTTCCCAGAACTCAGCTTAGGGCCTGACTTTGGAGTTGGCATTTAGAACGTATTCTTGGAAATTATACTAATAACCCTAGCTCCCACTTAAGACCACTATACTAGGCACTTCACATTACTGCACTTAATTTTCACTGCAATTAACATCTTTACCTTCTAGATATAAAATATGGAGTTCTAAAATGATTTTGTCCAAAATCATATAGCTAGTGAGTGGTAAAGTAATTCTAAATTTATGTTCTTAGGAAGGTGGGGCCAAGATAAACTGGACAGTTCCTGTGATCCTTCTAACAACAAAGACCCAAAAGAACAAATGAATCTACTAGATATGACATTATGGAGCCCTGAACATCAAAGAGAAAGCTGAGAAATCAGACTGAGCAACAGTAAAGGGAAAGTAGGTCCAAAAGTAGGTAGGACCGGCCAGACCTGACCCTGGCTACAGCCAGTGTGGTGAATGCAGCATTCATGTTCAGAAGGTACCATCTTCAGCAGAAGAGACGGAGCAGCAGAGAGTTTACTGTGCCTACACAATTAGTGAAAAGTGGCACTAGATTGTAAAGCTAAGTGGCTTATGTCTAATCTACTGCATGCACAGATCTAAATATTCCTTTCAGGATAAACCTCTCTCACTTTTCCCAGAATTTTCCCCTGTTGACTCTGCTCCTGGCTCCAGGGTCTGACACCATTACCTGAGCTTAAATACCATTAAGTGAGCCCTGAGCCATTTTCCTGGACTTTGAGAGGGGACAGTTTAACAAAGAAGGAGAGGGGAAAAAAAAAATGCTGATGTCTCTGAGATGAAAGTTCATGACAAAAACATTTTCTTCACCTAGAATCAGGCAGAAGGAGACACACCTTCACAGACACTCAGGGATGGCTGTCAGCCCCCTGCCTTTCTCATTATATGCAGCTTGATGTCTTTGTCTACACAAATCATCACAAACTTGGTGACTGACTACCTGGACACCTGAGCTGAATCCATACAAAAAAGTAAACAGACTTCTGGGCTCACATATCTGTAATAGTTATAACTATGTAGTGACAAGATTCAAAGACACAAATAACTAAACTAGCACATCCAATCAGCCTACTTGTACATTTCAAGACAAAATGAGAACCTATAACACAGTAAGAAAACAAAATTTAAAAAGCTCAACAACTTACTGATGGCTTGGAGATAACAGTCAATATCAAGCCACTTAAAAAGGCAGACTGTGACAGCTTCACAGAGCTCCCAAAATGAAGAATCAAGAAATTTTCCAGATGAAGAAAACTTCCTGGAAATATCAGCAGTAAAATACAAAAGATTAATATTTATAATTCTTCAAGAGATCAGTAAGGAGATGAGGCAAAATGAAGCAGAGTATAATGACAAACTGAGCCTGCTACAAAAAAAGCATACAGTGTCAAGAATTTGAGATTCAGAAAATTAATGATAAAATTAGAGTTAGACAACTCGATAGCAAGTCAAAGAAGCAGAACTGAGGCAATGAACGGCCAAAGCAGTTGGATTGAAAATAAAGCCCATGACAACAAAATATTTGAAGAAAAATCATATTAAAAAACTTTAAAAATCAAGAAACACCAAGAATTATGTGATACTCTATCAACAGGAATAATCTATGAGTGATTGAAGTACCATAAGAGAGGTGAATAACAGAAAATACAGGAAAACTGGCAAAGATTTGTTAACAGAAAGCTTCCCTGATATCATAAAAAATGTGAAAATATCTATCCAAGGGGTTTATTGAGCTCCGCACAAGGTAGATTGCAAAAGAAAGACACCAAGGTACATTATAGTCAAATTTTCCAAAACTGAAGTTAAGCACACAATTTTAAAAGTGGCTAGGGATAAAAAAAAAAGTAATCTACGAAAGAAAGTCAATAAGACTACACTCAGACTACTCAGCAGAAACCACACAGGTAAGACGGTAATGGGGTGACATGTACAAAGCCTTGAAGGAAAAATAATGCTGACCACGAATTATATATCCAGCAGAACTGTCTCTCACATAGGATAGTGAAATTAGAACACTTCTAGATAAACAGAACTTTAGGAGACTTGTATAAGCCAAACCAAAATTACAAGAAATACTAAAAGAAGTCATTTAGTTGGAAGATCAATAACATCTGATAACAACTGAAGACAAGAACACAGAGCAACCCAATACCAACTCAGATATGAATATCACAAAAATAAATCAAAGCAAAACACTGAAAACATGATAATTGTTTTAGTCATCTAGTACTGCTACAACAGAAATACCAGAAGTGGATGGCTTTAACAAAAAGTTTATTTTCTCACAGAAAAGTAGGTCTAAAAGTCCAAATTCAGGGCATTAGCTACAGAGAAGTCTTTGCTGGCTCTGAAAAAAAGGTCTTCGTCATCATTTTGGGAACTTCTGAGATTCATGGATACCAGGTCCAAAGGATGTGCTCTGCTCCCTCCTGACACTGTTTATTTTCTGATGGTACAAGGTTCCCAAATTTCTATTTGCTTCTTTTTCAGTTGCATTCTAAAAGACTGCCTTAAGGCACAATAAGGTCTTCCAGACTGAGTTTGGCCTCCCTAATACAAGCACCATCTGCCTTCCCTCGTTAACATCATAGAATCAATATTTACAACATACAGGAACATCACATAATACTGGGAGTCATGGCCTAGCCAAATTACTACACACATGTTTTGGCTGGATACAACTCAGTTCATGATAGTAGCAGAGATATCCTCATGTGAAAGATGACAATATTATAACAAAAAAGAGGGACTTAAAAACAGTAGTCACAGATTTTTCATATGGAGAGAAAGTCAAAACAATACAAAAATTAACGACTGATTTAAAATTAGAAAAATAAGGGTAAACATTGAGGTAGCCACAAAGGAAATTAACAGTCTTACACATCGAAATAAAAAACAAGGAAAACATGAAGTCTCAGCAAATACAAAACCAACAACAATGAAAGAGATGAAAACACATGAAGAAAAACAACAGGGACGGAGTCAATATGGCAGACAAAACACACATCTCCTAAATCCCTCTGGAAACCAAGACCTGAACTGATAATTAAATGGAGCCTTCTGGACACCTAGTAAGCCCTAGGGTGCAGCATAGGGATATTAATTTGGACTGCATACCACTGAACGGAAACCCCCCTCTCTTTCCCTGACCCCACTAGTGGTGAATGCCAGCTTGCAAGGACCGAAGGTAACTCACCTTTTTAACTTTTTTTCCTCTGTCTTAGCCGTCAGGAAGAAGTGGGACTTGACTAGCAGCTAATCTCAGACACACTGCTGGTGGGATCAGCAGGTGAAATTGCCATACTTTGAGAACCCTTCTATGGACTCTATGCATTTTGGCATTTTTTTGGCCTCTCTTCCCGCCTCTGCCGTAGAGTAGCCTATACTCAGGCAGGTGGTGAGCTCGTGCAGGATGCCATCTTGATCCATTGGGAGGCAGATCCACCCATACAGAGGCCCCAGTTGGACTTAGTTTCTAGGCTGAGAGGCACTGCCTGCTGGGATAAGAGTGCCTTTCTGGCAGAAAAGCAGTATTTTACACAGTGTCACCTAAGGATGGGGCCCAGAAACAGACTCTGTGCATCTCAGCACCTTTGGCCTCTCCTTCTGCCTCCACCATAAAGTAGACTGCATCCAGGCAGGCAGCAAGCTTGTGCGGGACACTGTCTTTTTCCCACTGGGAGGTGGATATACCCAAACAGAGGCCTCAGCTGGACCTAATTCCTGGGCTGGGAGACAGCGCCTGTCCAGAGGAGAGCACTTTTCTAGCAGAAAAGCAGTATTCTACACACTGTCACCTACAGCTGGGGCCCAACAGCAGAGGCCAGCAGAGCAGCAGCTTTTCTGTATTTTGAGCTAGTTTATAACATCTAGGATTCAATATAGAGGTGCTTACTTTACCAGCTGGGAATAGGGACCTACACACCTGAAAACCTGACTGACTTTGGAAGTTGTCAGATACTTTCTTTACCTTTCATTTTAAGACAACCTAGAGAAACAATTGTGGTCCATCCTTACAGCCTCTCTCCCAGCCTCTGTTGACTCACATGATGCCCCAAAAGCAACAGACGTTGGAGAAAGCAGTAATGAGAAAATCATCCATGGCTTCAAAAGGCCACCAAATGAAACAACCAAAGAACACCAGTACTCTGAAATCCAACAGATGAAGAACAAAATCAAAGATATAGAAACTTCAATTCAAAGCTAAGAAAACAGAATGGAACAGATGGAAAAGACTTTCTGATTTGTAAGATAGAGCTACTGACTCCAGCATCTATGAGGAGAAATCAGAGAAAAGAAACAAGAAAAATGAAGAAGCATTAAGAAGCATGTGGAATTCTATTAAGAGGAACATTCTACAGTTAATTGGAGTTCCTCAACAGGGCGAGACACCTGAGAACACAGAGAGCATTATTGCTGAGCTGCTGAAAGAAAATTTCCCAGGAATTATGAAAGAAGGTAGAGGGCTTCTTGGAAGCAAAATGTCAAGGCTGTGTCTTACATATTTTGGACATATTTTCAGGAAAGATAAGTCCCTGGATAAGGACATCATGCTTGGTAGGGTGGAGGGTCAGCAAAACAGAAGAAGACCCTCAACAAGACAGATTGACACAGTGGCAGCAATAATAGGCTTAACCATAAAAACAATTGTGGACATGCAGCAAGATCAGGCAATGTGTTGCTCTGTTGTGCTATGAGTTGGAACCAACTCAATGACACATGACAACAACAAGAAAGCAT
This sequence comes from Heterohyrax brucei, assembly GCA_028571685.1. NCBI lineage: Eukaryota > Metazoa > Chordata > Mammalia > Hyracoidea > Procaviidae > Heterohyrax > Heterohyrax brucei. The sequence continues at coordinate 36,894,531 of CM053149.1, forward strand.
TCCATGTTGGCTTTCATTTTGAGTGAACCTCCTCTGAAATATAAAAGAGAGAATCAAGCAGACAAAGGAAGGACTTCGTTACCACCAAGCTAAAAAGTCAGAAGTGTTTGTCCCTTGGACCCAAGGTCTCTATGCTAAAAAGGCCCTTGGTCATTCAAGATCGTGACAAAAACTTTTCCCCAGGGCTGATAGAGAAAGAGAACCTTATCCTAAAGCCGGCACCCTGAATTTGGACTTCTAGCCTCCTAGACTGTGCAGAAAATAAAAATGTCTCCTTGTTAAAGACATCCACTTATGGTGTGTCTGTTATAACAGTCAGTGCTAGATAATGAAGACATCATATAGTGGAATATTATTTAGCTAGAAAGATGGATAAAATTTTGACACGTTACAATGTGAATGAACTTTGAAAAGTTTATGCTAAGTGAAATAGTAAACTGCAAAAGGACAAATATTGTACCAATCTACTTTCTTGATTTATCTAGAATAGGCAAGTGCACAATGACCTAAGTGTATTAATGGCTAGCAAAGGCTTGGGGGTATGGAGTTTCTCTTTGGGATGATGAAAAACTTACAGAAAGAGATGGTGGTGATGATTACACAATATTATGACTACAATTAATGTCAATGAATTATACACTTAAAACAGATAAAACAGTAATTTTTTGTTATATGTATTTTACCACAATAAAATTTGTGTGTATGTATACAATTCAATCCCAATATAAATTCCAATGTCATTTTTCAATGAGATGCAGAAACAAATCACCAACTTTGTTTGGAGAGGGAAGAAACCCCAGATAAATAAAATACTACTGAAGAAGAAGAACACAGAGGGAGTCCTCACATGACCAGACCTTAGAAGCTATCATACTGTCACAGCAGTCAAAACAGCCTGGTACCAGTACAAAAACAGATATGCAGACCAATGGAACAGAATAGAGAATCCAGAAAAATCACTATCCTCCTATGAACAGCTGATACTCAACAAAGGCCCAAAGGTTGCAAACTGGGATAAAAACAGTGTTTTTAATAAACGGTGTTGGCAAAATTAGATATCCATCTGCAAAAACTGAAACAAGACCCATATCTCACACCTTACACAAAAACCAAACCTAAAATGATAAAGATTATGGTACAAAAAAATAGGGATAATAATGAAAGTTCTAATACACAGGTTAGAGAGACTAACAAATCCTACCAACAAAGCAAGAACAACAGAAGAGAAATAGATAAATGGGAACTACTAAAAATCAAACAAGATTTTATCAAGAGACTTAAAAGACTGCCAACAGAATGGCAAAAAATATTCGGCAACTACATATCAGATCAACATCTAATTTCTATAATCTATGAGGTACTGCAAAATATCAACAAGAAAAAAGCAAATAACCCAGTTGAACAATGGGCAAAGGACACTAACAGATGCTTCACCAAAGAAGATATTCAAGCAGCCCAGAGTCACTAGAGGAAATGCTTATGATCATTAGCTATTAGAGAAATCCAAATCAAAACTACAGTGAGCTACCATCTCTCCCCAGTGAGGCTGGCAATAAATCAAAAAACACAAAACAACAAACGCTGGAGAGGCTGTGGAGAGATTGGAACTCTCCTACACTGCTGATGGGAACGCAAGATGGTACAGTCTCTTTGGAAAGCAATTTGGCACTTTCTCAAAAGGCTATAAATGGAAATGCCATATGGTCCAGCAATCCAACTTCTTGAATAAATCCTAAAGAAACAAAAGCTATTTTATGAATAGACACATGCATACCAATGCTTGTTGCAGCACAGTCCACAATAGCAAAAAGATGGAATCAACCTAGGTGCCCATCAACAGACGAATGGATAAACAAACTATGGTGCATATATATAGTGGAATACTAAGCAATGATAAAGAACAATGATGATTTTAGAAAGCATCTCATAACCTGGTATCAACTGGAAGACATTGTGCTCAGTGAAATCAGTCAGCTGCAAAAGGATAAGTATTGCATGAGACCATGATTATAAGAACTTCAAGAAGGACTTATGAATAGAAGAAAAGACTCTTTGATGGCTAAAAGGGGAGGGAGGGAGGAAGAGGGTGGCTCTTAGGCTTGCTGCTGCCCTAGACCAAAAACCAGTACTGAGATCAACACTTCAGACTAAGAATGCACTGGACTTGGGGACACAGTCTGAGCATATGGCATGTGTACACTGTGGTTTTATACACTTATAGAAGGCTGGTTTCTTTATAGAGGGGAAAGGAGAACGGAGAGAGGAGGGGTAGGTGTTCATTGGGAGTATACCAATAGTAGAGTGAAAAGGAGGAGTGTGCTGTCACAGGGTGGCAAGAGCAGATAGAGTCATAGAGAAGCAGGTGTGCAAAACTGGCTTGGATTGTATACTTCCACGTAATCATAATTTAAAAACAGGAAAAATTTTAAAAGAAAAACGTTAAGTCATACAAATATAAGCAAAAAGAAAACTGGTCTAGTAATATTAATTGATTAAAAATACTTTAAGTTTAATAAAAATAAAGAGTATGGTGAAAAAGGAACATTCAAACAAAAATTATGTAATAATAAAGACTCCAAATATGCTCTTAACAACATAAGACCTGAGGAAGACTATCTTCTAAAAATGGTAAAAAAAAAAAAAAAATACTCCACCTTATTCACCTTATAGACTCTCCTGCTATGTGACTCTGCCTCTTCCCATGAAAACATGAAGTCTAAAATCCCTCACCTTGAATCTGAGCTGACTTTAGTCACTTGACGCTAACAGCATACAGCAGAAGTGATGGCACTCGATTTCATGGGAGCAAGCTTAGAAGCCTCAGTGCTTGTGTGTTTGTCTTTTGGAATGTTGCTCTCCAGACACTGCCACTTAGAATGCTCCCTTTTAGAACCCAACTACCATACTGCAAGAAAACCAAGTCTGTGGAGAGGCCATTGGAGGTGCCCTAGATGTTAGCTCTACCCTTATAAGTCACTCCAGTCCAGGCTCTATTCACATGAGTGAAGGAATCTCCACATGATTCTAGCTTCTAGCCACTGCAGAGACACCCCAGCCATCTGAGTCTTCCCACCCGGGGCCTCACACATTGTGGAGCAGAGACAGTCTGTCTCTGCTGTTCTCTGTCCAATTTCCTAACTCACAGAACCTGAAGGCATAATAAAAATGGTTGTTGTGTTATGCCATTAAGCACACTTTCTTATGCAGCTATAGATAACTAGAACAGCTAAAATGTAATAATATCAATAAAGTAAAAACTAACTAGTCTCAATATATATATAAAGTTAAAAGTTACAAAATTATGAAGAAATTAATGAATCTATAACCATAGCAGGAAATTTTAACACAGCTCTACCTAAAAATAACTGCTCAAGCAAAAACAAAAAATATATATGAGTAAAGAGCAACACAATTAACAATTTATTCTAACAGGTATAGGAAGAATTCTCCCATGGAGTGCTTGACTGAGTTCAAACTGCCAACCAGATATCTTTTAAGACTTAAGTTCACCTCCTTTTTAAATTACTATTAATTTGTTGAAGAATCCTGATAGTTTTTCCTTTCGAACTCTCCACAATCTGAATTCTACTGAGTTAACCACCATGAGATATTTCACATGTTCATTAATTGTCTATACTTCCTATAAACTGTTAGATACTGAGATTTTATTAGGTCAGTGTTTCAACTTTTGGTAAGAATACTTCAAAGGTGGTGTGAACCCAAATCAGAAAATTTTAGCAGACTTTAATGATCGTTGCCCACATCTGCTAGTTCATTAAGGGCTGCAAAGCAGTGATGTTGTGAGCATGCCCCCAAACCCCTCCAGACTCACCATCCTCAAGTTGTTTCTGACTCACAGCAACCTCATAGGGTTTCTAAAGCTATCAATTTCTATGGAATCAGACTGCCACACCTTTCTCCCGTGGAGCTGCTAGTGGTTTCAAACTGACAACCTTTCGGTCAGCAGACTTTAACCACTATGCTACCAAGTCTCCTTCCTGAGTGTACCATTTGTTTGTTAGTAACTAGAATTTCTTTAAAAAGAGCTTCCTCTCATCAACTATTTAGTTACCTTGAGGTATAGTTCTTATAGGAAAACCTGCATAAATACTGACACCTCTCTTTTTAAAGGGTTTTCAGAATAATGAGTTGACATTCTCACATCAAAGATTACCATGAAAGGTATTTTTGATATTATTATGAGCTCATGGATTTTAATATACATGATGTATTTCAGCCCATTGCAGATTTTATTCTTTTTGATGGTCATATTGTCCCATCTTTGGCTGGTGAGAATAAGGCTCTTTAATTAGACTTCAGGATCCTATTGTTATCACCCTGGTAGTCTTTGATAGCTTCTTTGTTATCTGTTGTGGCAGATGTTCCAGGCTCATTTTGTACATTTCTTCCCCAGACCTAGACTCAGTCATTCTCCAAGAAACCCTAGTCCCTTTCAGTGGGAATGATATTTAGAGAGATACATTTCTTTTAAGGAGCAGATTGAAAATAAATTAGTTATGTGGTAATCTCAAGCAGCTAAAGTGAGAAATTTAATTAAAATAAAAAATAAATGGAAGAGAATAGTAAAGGGCAAAAATTAAAAATTACAAGGCAATCCCTTACAAAAACTAATAAAATTAGCTTAATAATAATAAAATTTGTCCTTAGCCAGACTAAACAAGAAAAATATATAAAAAGACAGAAATAAGCAATATATAGAAGGAAGAAAATGAGAACAATGCTGGAAGCAGATATCAATAATCATCGTTTAAATTTTAAACCATTTTATCCCCATACATTGGTAAATAGCCGTATTAGAAAAGTTTCCAGGAAAAATCTAAAAAGAAAATTGAAAAAAGTATATACAAAGCCTGAATAAACAAAAAGACAGGAAAGAAACTGAACTGGAAATCAAAAGATACTTCCCATCCCCAAAGACCCAGAGCCAGTGAGTTTTGTCAAAACATAAGGAATACGTATGGCAGGACTTTCTCGTATCTACTACGTACTGACTGTATTTCCACTGACTAGAAGAGGGCCTGGCCCATGGTGAATCCTCAACAAAAGGGTACCAAATAAACAATCTTTATCATGCACAAACTGTCTAAAGAATGAAAAAAGATGGAAATGGACTCAACAGGGAGGGGACTGAATATACTCTTAATACCAAAAACAGTTGCCAGCCAGCCAAGTGCCATCGAGTTGGACCAAAAACAGTTAAGAATGAAAATAAGGAAGAACCAGCGAGAGGGAGGAAAGGAAGTAAAGGAGAGAGAGGGTTGGGGGTGGGATTATGGGTCAGTCTCATTCATAAAGGTAGATGGAAAATATTTAGGCAAAAGATCATTAAGTCCAAATCAACAGTATATCATGACAAGATATACACTAGAAATGTGAGGAAAATCATATGATCATTTTTGGTAAAAGCAAAAAAAAAGATTTGATGAAATCAGTACTTAATTAAGATTCAAAATAATTTTAGCAGTTACAAACGTAAAACAATTTCTTTAACTTGATATGGAGTATACACTAAATCCTAAAATAAATAATAAGCTAAATGATAATAAATTAGAAATTCTTCCTCTAAAATCAAAAACAAGGCAAAGATGCACACATCGTTCCTTCTAGACTCTGTATTAAATATTAAAATATTTAATTATAATATAAGCATAAGAATTGAACTATGAGAGAAAAAACACCTGTCTCAGGAAACAAAATCCAAAAGAATTTAGAGACAATTAGAACTAAGAGGAAAATTCATCAAACATGGCATATGCAAGCTGTATACACACACACACACATACACACACACAAAGAAAATCTATACAACAACAAACACCACAAGATAAGCTAGATAACACTTAGTCTCATCAGAACACTTCATCAAAATAGTACAAAGAGAACCTAGAGACTGGGGGAAAAACTAGCTCTGGTAAATTCAACAAAGTTCTAGCCTCTAAAATCTACCAGAAAATCCATTACCTCTACAATAAAAAGACAAATAATCCAGTTAAAAAGTGGGAAAGGGATAGGAACAGACACTTCACCAAAGAAAACATCATGATCACTAAACCCTGGTGCCTTTGTGGTTAAACACTATAGCTGGCAGTTTGAGTCTACCAGGTACTCCTTGGAAATTCTACAGGGCAATTCTACTCTATCCTATAGGGTCACTATGGGATGGAACCAACTAGACAGTGGTGGTTTACTAGCCATTAGAAAAATACAAATCAAAAACACAATGAAATATCATCTCATCCTGGCATTACTGGCACACGCACACACACACAAAAGAAAACAGGAAATACTGGAGAGGCTGTGGGAATGTTGCAACTCTTACTCACTGCTGGTGAGAATGTAGATGGTACAACCATCTTGGAAAACAACATGGTGCATCCTTTCAAAAGCTAGAAATAGGAATATCATACAATCCAGCAATCCCATTGCTAGGAATATGTTCTAGAGAAATAAAAGTTGATGGACAAATAGACATATGCACACCCATGTTCATTGCAGCATTATTCACAATAAGAAAAAGAAGCAACCTAAGTGTTCACCAGTGGATGAATGGGTAAGCAAACTATGTCACATACACACAATGGACTACTATGTAATGATAAACAACAGTGATAACTCTGGGAAACACATCACAACATGGCTGAATTGTAAGGGCATTATGCTGAGTGAAGTAAGTCAATCATGAAGGGTAAATATTTTATGAGACCACTGTTATAAGAAATCTTGAAAATGTTTACACACAAAATGAAATGATCTTTGAGGGTTACAAGTGAGAGGAGGAATTGAAACAAAAAAACACTAAATAGACAAGCAGTAACTTTCAAAAAGGGTAAGATAGTCCACAAACTGGGGAAGTCAGCACAGCTTGTCCGTGGCAAGGTCAAGAAAGCTCCATAAACACATCCAACCTCACTGAGGAACCAAATTACTGGGCTGAGGGCTTTGGGGACCCTGGTCTTAAGAAATAACTAGCTCAGTTGCCACACATAATTTATAAAGAAAATATTCTATGTCCTACTTTGATGAGTAGCATCTGAGGTCCTAAAAGCTTGTAAGTGGCCATCTAACAGACATCTCCTGAACCCTTCCCGTTTGGAGCAACGTAGAATACAGAGAAGCAAACACACAAAGAAAGACTGTAGGCCACAGCTACCAGCCTTCATAAGACTAAGTCCAGCACAATTAGATGGAGCTAGGCTGCCATCACTGACTCCTCTGATGGGAATCACAACAGAGGGTGCTAGAGAGAGCTGGAGAAAAAGTGTACAATAAAATTCTAACTCAAAAAGAAGATGTCATGGACTGAATTGTGTCCCCCCAAAATGTATGTGTTGATTTGACTTGGTTAGGAGTTCCAATATGGTGCCCTTCCTCCCATGTGTTGTGAATCCTGCCTCTGTGATACTGATAATGGGGAATGGTTTGCAGTTGTGTTTGTGAGGCAGGATTCAAGCTTGTGGAATACAAGGGAGAGAAGTGAGCTGAGGAAGTTGGGAACCTCTTACCACCAAGAGAGAAGCACTGAGAGCAGAGCACATCCTTTGGACCCAAGGTTCCTGCGCAGAGATGCTCTCACTGGATGTGGACTCAGCCTACCAGACTGTGATGATTTCTCATACGGAATGGATTTACAATTTATGAATGGATTTGCGGTTTACTGGACTGTGTCAATAAAGCTTCTCCTCATGAACCCTTCCACTCGTGGTATTTTCTGTTAGAGCAGTACCAGGTGACTGAGACAGAAGACCAGACATACTGGTCTGACAGGAAGTGGTGAAACCCAAAATGTATGGCCCCTGGACAAGCTTATAGCTCAGTACTGAATTCATTCCTGAGGTTCACCCTTTAGCCAAAGACTAGACAGGTCTATAAAATAAAATGAAAATAAATGGCCATACCAGCCCAGGAGCAAGGACAAGAAGGCAAGAGCAGACAAAAAAAACTGGTAAGGGGGAACCCAAAGTTGAGAAAAAAGAGGGTCGACATGTTTGGGGTTGGCACCCAGTGTCACAAAATAATATGTGTTAATTGTTTAATGAGAAATCAACTTTCTCTGTAATCTTTCATCTAAAGTGCAAAGGTGAAAAAAAAGACCTTTTTAAACCTGAAGATGTTGCGTGAACTCCTTAACAGTGACTATTCTGATAAGAGATTATCAAATTTTATTTGATTAGATTTTTTGCTTAGGCACATTTTCCAAATTTTCTCTTCTTAAATTAGCCATTATTTCATAAAAATAAAAAATTTTAAAAAATATGGAGATAACTAGGTCTGACAATTAAGTCTGCAAACTTAGTTGTTCTAAGTGTTACGTACCTCATTGCTGAATAACACTATGGTCACCTTCAAAGTACTGCTCTTGGGAAGTTATGCACTGATGTCAATGCCTAGACCACCCTTCAAAGCAGTTTTGGAACTCTTTCTCAAATGACCATTATGCACCATGGCCTGGTGGCAAGTTTGTGAACTTGATTGTATAGTTGTCTGTGTGGGAATTTTTAGCCAGTAAACAGATAACTATATTGGAACACCCTCCCTACTCACCTGATCTGGTCCCCCAATGACTTTTTCTTTACCTGAAGATAAACGCAATGTTAAAAGGAAGACATTTTGATGACATGCAAGACATCAAGAGTAATACAATAATATCTCTGATGACTATTCCAGAAAAAGAGTCCCAAAATTCCTTTGAAGGGTAGACTAAGCACTGACATCAGTGCGTAGCTTCCCAAGGGGAATACTTCAAAGGCGACTATAGTGATATTCAGCAATTTTTCCAGGATGAGTTCACGAACTTAATTGGCATCTTCATATGAACAATATTAGATGATACATTTCATTTAATTTTTTTTTTAAAGCAAAACATGTATTCTCTCTCCTTCTTGAAGTACAAGATCCAAAGTTTTCTCTGAGTTTCTTGGGGTGGGGTCTGTGGCCCACTCAGCAGGCTCAGGTTTCATTACTGCCATTGTCTTCTGTTTGAGACCTACCTAACATTACTCAGCAGGTAATTATGATGGCTCATCCATGAGCCATAATTAAGTTAGGAAATCAGGCTTGTGTGACTATGGAGAAAACGTTATAAAGTATTTCTTCTAGTTTTGTGATTTTAAAATGTTTTACATGTTACATGTATGTTTCAATGTCACAGAATAAAATTGAGATTATTAATGGTGGTACAGTGGTTAAGAGCTCAGCTGCTATTCAAAAGGTCAGCAGTTGCAATCCACTGGCTAGTCTCTGGAACAAAGATCAGATGATCTGCTTCTGTAAAGATTTACATTTGTACAAAGTGGGAGGCCTCACACTACCTGCCTTCAGAACTTCTCACACTGCCACAATTGTCAAAAAGATTTTGTACTGGTGCAAAAACAGATACCCAGGCCAATGAAACAGAACTGAGAAGCCAGACATAACATCATCCATCTACAAGCAGCTGATATTTGCCAAAGGCCGAAAGTCCATAAAATAAGGAAAAGACCCACATCTCACACCATGCACAAAAACTAACTCAAAATGGTTCAAAAACCTAAATATCAATCTAAATCAATAAAGAAGACAGAAGAAAAAATAGGGACAATGCTAGGAGCCCTAATACACAGCATAAACTGACTACAAAATATTACTAACAATGCACAAACACAAAAAGAGAAACTAGATAACTGGGAACTCCTAAAAATCACTTAGGTTCATCTAAAGCCTTGGAAAAAATTTGGCTGTAACAAACCCCATCACCATCTAATCTCCATGATCTATAAGATACTGCAAAACTCAACAAGAAAAAGACAAATAATCCAATTAAAAAATTGGCAAAGGGTGAGGGCCCAGCTGAGGCTGGCTGCCAAGCTGAGCAGCACAGCCAGGATGGACAGTGTTTTTCTCACCAAAGAAGCTATACTTCACACAGCTGCACCTGGGGAATGCAGCAGCAGCTGGGGCCTAATCCTGCAGCACCCTTCCCCACTCCCTTCTTAGAGCTATGCCATAGCTTCTGCTGGTACAGCTTTCTGATGGTTTGAAGACAACAATCATTATGTAACCATTTAAAGAAGCAGATTACCATGTCTCCAGAAAACTTCCAAAGTAAAGAATCAGAAAGCTTCTCAGATGAAGAAGCCTTCCTGAAATTATCAGAGGTAGAATACAAATGGACGTATCATCCAGCAAAAGAAAATCACTAAAGATGTAGAAGATCTTATCGTGACAATCAACTCAACCTCATAGACATACAAAAACAAGTACCCAACAACCAACAAGTACATCTTCTTTGACAGTGTACATAGACTATTCCCCCAGAATAGCCCACGTTATTAGGCCACAAAGCAAGTCTCAGCAAAACCCAAACCACTGAATTACTGCAAAGCATCTTATCAGATGATGAAGCTACAAAAGTAGAAATCAATACCAGAAAACACATGTGTAGAAATTCAAACTCCTGGAAATTCAAACTGAACAACACCTTCCTCAAAAATTCATAGAAGAAATCAAGGATCCAATAAATTCATGGAATCAAATGAGAAGGAAAACATCCTACCAGAAGCTGTGAGATACAGCTAAAGCACTGCTCAGAGGTCAGTTTGTCTCTATGAATGCACACATCCAGAATGAAAGACCCAAAGCAAAGAATTAACCCTACATGTGAACAGGTAGAAGGAGAAGAAGAACCCCTCAAGCATCAAAAGAAAATAGACAATAAAAATTAGAACCAAACTAAAAAGTTAGAGAATAGAAAAACAATTCAAAGAATTATCTAACCCAAGAGGGGCAGAGTCAAGATGGCAGACTAAACACATATCTCCCTAAATCACTCTAGAAACCAAGACCTGAAATGATAGTTAAATGGAGCCTTCTGGGCACCTAGTAAGCCCTGGGATGCAGCATAGGGCTGTTAATTTGGACTTCATACCACTGACGGCAAAACCTCCTCTCTTTCACTGACCCCACTCTCTGCAAGCAGAGACTTTCACATACCAAAGGTAACTCAAAATTTAAGGGCAGAGGCAGGACTTGACTAGCTGCTGGTCTCAGATGCACTGCTGGTGGGACCAACAAGCGTAATTACCAGGTTCTGAGAGCCTGGCTTTGGATTCTATACACCTCGGCTTCCCTGGCCTATCTTTCTCCTTCCGCTGTGTGGTAGTCGTACAAATGCGCTTGTGTGGGACACCATCTTGATCCACTGGGAAACAGAGAAGCCCAGGTAGAGGCCCCAGCCAGACTTGTTTCCTAGGCTGAGAGGCAGCACCTGCTGGGGAGAGAGTGCTTTTCCAGCAGGGAGGCGGTGTTTTGCACAGTGTCACCTGAGGTAGGGGCCGAGCAGTGGAGGCTGTGGACTGTGGGCATTTTGGCACTCTTGGCCTCTCTTTCGGCTGGGATCCTAGGCCCAACAGGCTGGCAAGCTTGTGGGGGATGCCAACTTGTTTTGCTAGGAGGTGGAGTCATCCATATGGAAGCCTCAGCTGGACCGAATTCCTGGGCTAGGAGGCAGTGCCTACCAAGAAGAGGCTGCTTTTCCAGCAGAAAAGAAGAATTCTACACAGTATCACCTACAGCTAGGGCCCAACAGCAGAGGCCAGCAGGCCAATAGACTTTCTGTATTTTGAGCTAGTTTATAATATCTGGGGTTCAATATAGAGGTGCTTACTTCACCAGCTGTGAAGAGGGACATACACACCTGAAAACCTGACTAACTTTGGAAGTTGTCAAATAATTTTTACTTCTCATTTTAAGACAGACTAGAGAAACAACTGTGGTCCACCTTCACAGCATCTCTCCCAGTCTCTATTGACACACATGAAGCAAAAAAAAACAACAAACTTTGGAGGAGATGGTAACCTGTAAATCACCCATGGAATCAGAAGGCCCCCAAAATAAACCACCTCAAAACTTCCCAGGCAAAGAAGCTTTTCTGCAACGTTCAGAAGGGGAATACAAAAGGATTATATATACAGCCCTCCTAGACCTTACACAAAATGCAGCAGAACAAAATGAAAAATTAAGCAAGCTATTCAATCTGTTGGAACATCAGTGCTCGGAAATCCAACAAATCAAGAACAAAATCACAGACATAGAAACTTCAATTCAAAGTCAAGAAAACAGAATGCAACAAATGGAAAAGAAAATTTCTGATTTGGAAGACAGAGCTACTGACTCCGGCATCTATGAGGAGAAATTAGAAGAGAAGAAACAAGAAAAATGAAGAAGCATTAAGAAGCATATGGGACTCTATTAAGAAGAACAATCTACAATTAATTGGAGTACCTGAACACGACAAGATACCTGAGAACACAGAAAGTATTGTTGCTGAGCTACTGACAGAAAACTTCCCTGAAATTATGAAAGAAGAGAACATAGATATCCAAGACATATTTCGAACACCACTCAATATAGATCTCACTAGAAAGACTCCAAGACATGTTATAATCAATCTTAACAAAACAACACATCAGCAGAAACCCTTAAAGACAGGGAAACCCTGTATGCTTTTGTCAGATTTCTCAGCAGAAACGACGCTGGCATGGATACAGTGGCATGACACATTCAAAGTCTTGAAGGAGAAGAACTTCCAACCAAGAATTATATATCCTGCAAAACTATCTTTGAAATATGAAAATAAAATTAAGATATTTCTAGATAAACAGAAACTCAGAGACTTTGTAAAAACCAAACCAATGCTATGAGAAATACTGAAAGAATCTCTTGGCTTGGAAGAATGAAACCTCTAACTTTGTATTTTAGAAGAACACATTATTCAGAATCCTACTTAGTTAGGGAGAGTTCCAAACACAATCAAGCTGTAATAGTGAAAGGAATGATCTAGTGATCATATCACGTAAACTACGATATCATCATATTAAAAAGAGGGATGTACTACAGTCATTTTACTCCTTCCAGATGGAGAGGAAGATGACAAGACTGGTAGCAATCAAAATTGGCTTTAAATATAGTTTAGTAAGTGGGATCACAATGAAAAAGCAACATACCATATCAAGAAATGTAATACAGGAGCCTCAACAACCACAAAAGTAACACTGAAAAAAGTGACAAATCAACTCACAAAGAAGTAGGTCGCAGTAGGTCACAGAATAGATTAATAAGAAAAACAGAAAACATCAACACAAAATAAAACATATCACAATGGCAGCACTGAGCACATACCTATCAATAATTACATTGAATGTGAATAGACTGAATGCTCCACTAAAGAGACATCGAGTGACATCTTGGATCAAAAGACATGACCCATCTATATGTTCCCTACTAGAAACTCACCTTAGGCTTAATGATAGGAACAAACTGAAAATTAAAGGATAGAAGACTACATATCAAGCTAACAATGAACACAGAAGAGCAGGTGTGGCAATTCTAATCTCAGATAAAATCACTTTTTGTGTAACATCCACCACCATGGACAAGGATGGTCACTACTTATTGCTGAAAGTTTCAATACACAAGCAGGACTTAAGAATATTAAATATTTATGCACCTAATATTAGAGTGAGAAACTCTGGTGGTGTAGTGGGTTAAGTGCTACCAAAGGTCAGCAGTTCAAAGCCACCAGGCACTCCTTGAATACTCTATGGGGCAGTTCTACTCTGGCCTCTAGGGTCACCATGAGTTGGATCCAACTTGACATTACTGGTTTAATATTAGAGCACCTAAATACTTCTAATAAACACTGACTACACTCAAAACAGAGTTAGATCACTCAACAATAATAGTAGAAGACTTCAACACTCCACTCTTAATACTGGACAGATCATCTAGAAAAATCTCGATAAAGACACAGAAGACCTTATTGCCACAATTAACCGACGACATATCGACATACACAGAACTTTCTATCCATCAGCAGACAACTACACCTTCTTCTCCAGGACCCATGGAACATTCTCCAGAATAGGTGGTGTGTTAGGATATAAAGCAATTCTCAACAAAATCCACACCACTGAATTAATGCAAAGCATTTTCTCAGATCTTAAAGCTATAAAAGTCACAATCAATATCAGAAAAAACATAGATAGAAAGTGGAACTCATGGAAACCAACAAGACCTGGCTCAAAAAAATCATGGATCATAGAAGAAATCAAGGATAAAATAAAGAAATTTATGGATTCCAACGAGAACAAAAGCACTTCCAAACAAAACCTGTGGGATACAGTGAAAACAGCGCTCAGAGGTCAGTTTATTTCCAGAAATGCACACATCAGCAAGGAAGAAAGAAACCAAACCAAAGAACTGACCCTACAGCTTGAACAAGTAGAGAGAGAACAACAGAGGAACTCCTCAGGCACCAGAAAGAAACATATCATAAAGATTAGAGCAGAACTAAATGAATTAGAGAACAGATGAACAACTGAAAAAATTGAAAAGACCAAAAGCTTATTTTTGAAAAAATCAACAAAATTGACAAACCGCTGGCTAAACTTACTAGAGAGAAGCAGAAAAGAAAATAACCCAAATAAGAAATGAGAGGGGAGTTGTTACCACAGATCCAACAGAAAACAAAAATGTCATAGCTGAATACTATGAAAGACTGTATTCTAACAAATTTGAAAACCTAGAGGAAATGGACAAATTCCTTGATTCATATCACCTACCAAAATTATCACAAGGTGAAGCAGAACAACTTAATAAACCCATTACAAAGGAAGAGATTGAAAAAGTCATCAAAAAACTGCCAACCAAAAAAAGCCCTGGCCCAGATGGCTTCACCGCAGAATCCTACCGAGCTTTTACAGATGAGTTATCTCCAATACTACTGAGACTATTTCATAGTACAGAAAGGGATGGAATACTCCCAAATTCATTCTATGAAGCTGGCATAACCTGATATCAAAACCAAAAAGGAGAACTACAGATCAATATCTCCCATCAATATAGATGCAAAAATCTTCAACAAAATTCTTGCCAATAGAATACAACAACACATCAAAAAAATACTTCATCATGACCAAGTTGGATTCATACCAGGGATGCAAGGTTGGTTCAACAACAGAAAAATAATTAATGTGATCAACCACATAAATACCACAAAAGACAAGAAGCACCTCATCTTGTCTATTGATGCACAAAAGGCATTTGATAAAGTTCAGCACCCATTCATGCCAAAAACTCTCAGCGAAATAGGAATAGACGGCCAATTCCTTGATGCAATAAGGGTCATTTATACAAAGCCAACTGCCTACATCATCCTGAATGGAGTGACACTGAAACAGTTTCCCTTGAGAACAGGAACTAAACAAGGATGCCCACTCTCACCTCTCCTATTCAACATTGTACTAGAAGTTCTAGCCAGAGCAATTAGGCAAGACCAAGAAATAAAGAGCATCTGTATTGGCAAAGAAGAACTAAAAACATCCCTATTTGCTGATGATATGATTGTATATGCAGAGAATCCCAAAGAATCCATAAGGAAACTACTCAAACTGATAGAAGAGTTCAGCAAAGTCTCAGGATACAAGATAAACGGAAGTAAATCGGTAGGATTCCTTTATACCAACAACAAGATTATTAAGGAAGAAATCACCAAGTCAATACCATTTACGATAGCCCCTAATAAGATAAAGTACCTAGGAATAAATTTAACCAGAGAAATAACAGAACTTTACAAAGACAACTACAAGCCCTTACTACAAGAAACTAAGAGAGACTTAGATAAATGGAGAAACCTCATGGTTAGGAACAACTTAACATTGTGAAAATATCTATTTAACCCAAAGCAATCTACTTATATAATGCAATCCCAATACAAGTTTCAGTGACTTTTTTTTTAATGAGATGGAGGAACAAATTGCCAACTTTGTCTGGAAGGCAAGAAGCCCTGAATAAGTAAAGTATTACTAAAGAAGAAGAACACACTGGAAGGCCTCTCATTACCCAACCTTAGAGCATATTATACTGCCACAGTAGTCAAAACAGTCTGGTACTGGTGCAAAAACAGACTTATAGATCAGTGGAACTGAATTGAGCCCCCAGAGATGACATCATCTGCTTATGAACTGCTGATATTCGACAAAGGCCCTAAGACATTAAACTGGGGTAAAAACAATCTTTTCAACAAACGGTGCTGGCAAAATTGGATATCCATCTGCACTAAATTAAAACAAGACCTGTATCTTACACCTTACACACAAACCAACTCAAACTGTATAAAAGACCTAAATACCAAATCTAAAACAATAAAGTTCATCCAAGAGAACAACAATGGAAGGTTTAATACACAATGCAGACAGACTTCAAAATCTATCAAACAAACCACGATCATCAGAAGAGAAAATAAATAAATGGGAACTGCTAAGAATGAATCACTTTTGCTCATCCAAAGACTTTATTAATAGAATTAAAAGGCCACCTACAGAATGGGAAAAAATATTTAGCAACTCTATGTCAGACCGTCACCTGATCTCCATAATCTATAGGGTATTACAAAATGTCAATAAGAAAAATATAAATCATACAATTAAGCAATGGACAAAGGAGATGGACAAAAACTTCACTAAAGAACAGATCCAGGCAGCCAAAAAACACATGCAGACATGCTCACGATTATTAGCTATTAAAGAAATTCAAATCAAAATGACAATGAGATACCATCTCACCCCAACAAGGTTGGCCATGATCCAAAAAAAACACAAAACAACAAATGCTGGAGAGGCTGTGGAGAAATTGGAACTCTCCTACACTGTTGGTGGGATTGCAAAATGGTGCAACCTCTTTGGAAAGCAATCTGGCATTCCCTTAAATATATGGATATAGATATACCTAATGAGTCCCAGGACACGGCACAGGGTTGTTCGTTTGGACTACATACCACTGAGCGAAAAACCTCCACTCTTTCATTGACTCCTGCTCCTGGCTAGCCCTGGCTCTCACAGACTGAAGGTAAATGCACCATTTTGACTTTTTTTCTCTCTGTCTTGGCCAGCAGGCAGAACTGGGTCTTGCCTAGCTGCTAGACTCACATGCACTGCTGGGGGGATAGGAAGGCGAAATTCCCATATTTTGAGAGCCAGGCTTAGGACTCTGTTAATCTAGCTACTTTGGGCCTGTCTTTTTATCACTGCCACAGCGGGGTTTCTACAGAACCGCACTGCCAGTGTGCGGGACGCCATGCTGGATATGGAGGTTTTAGCAGGACCTAATTCTTAGCCTGGGAACCAGCACTTCTATGACAGAAAAGCAGTAATTTGCACAGTGTCACCTACGGTGGAAGCCCGGCAACAGAAGCAGAGGAATCACTACCTCTCAGCAACTTTAGCCCTTCTATCTGCTGCCTGTGTGGAGGGTGCCATATTGGATACAGTGGCTGCAACTGGACATAATTCTTAGCTTGGGAGTCAGAGCCTGCCTCCAGGAGAGTGCTTTTCTACCAGAAAAGCAGTACTTTACACAGTGTTACCTAAGGCTGGGCCCTGTCACCAAAGGCCAACAGGACAGTAGCATTGCTGTATTCTGAACTAGTTTGTATCAACTGGGGTTGGATATAGAGGTACTTATTTTGCCAGTTGGGAAGAGGGACCTCTACACCTGAAAACCTGACTGACTTGGGAAGTGGTGAGATACCTTTTGCTTCACATTTTAAGACAGCCTAGAGAAACATCTGCAGTCCATCCTTACAGTATCTCTTCCAGCCTCTACTTAGTCACATGGGACCCAGAAAGCAACAGACACTTGTGGCATACAAGAAATCACCCACGGCTTCAGAAGGCTCCCAAACAAAGCAACCAAGGAGTTTTCCAGATGAAGAAACTTTTATGAAATCATCAGAAGGTGAATACAAAATGATTATATCCAGAGCTCTTCTAGACCTTATACAAAATGCAGCACAACAAAAGTATAAATTAGCAAGCTGTTTGATCTGATGGAACACCAGTACTCTGAAATCCAACAGATCAAGAACAAAATTAAAGACATAGAAACTTTCATTCAAAGCCAAGAAGACAGAATGGAACAAATGGAAAAAAGAATTTCTGACTTGGAAGACAGAGCTACTGATGCCACCGTCTATAAGGAGAAATCAGAAAAAAGAAACAAGAAAAATGAAGAAGGATTAAGAAGCATGTGGGACTCTATTAAGAGGAACAACCTTCGATTAATTGGAGTCCATGAACAGGATGAGACACCTGATAACACAGTATCATCGCTGAACTGCTGACAGAAAACTTCACAGAAATCATGAAGGAAGAGAATATAGACATCTCAGATGCATATCGTATGCCACCCAATACAGATCTCAAAAGAAAGACTCCAAGATGTATTATAATCAAGTTTAACAAAATGAAACATAAGCAACAACTCTTAAAGGCAGGAAGACTCAAAGCAAAGCTAACAATCAGAGGGAAACCCTGCAGGCTTTCATCAGATTTCTCAGCAGAAACCATGTTGGCATGGAGACAGTGGCATGACGCATTCAAAGCCTTGAAGGAGAAAAACTTCCAAACAAGAATTACATATCCCGCAAAACTATCTTTCAAATATGAAAATGAAATTAAGACATTCCCAGATAAACAGAAACTCAGATTTTGTAAAAACCAAACCAAAACTACAAGAAATACTGAAAGAAGTTCTTGGCTTTGGCGTAGAAGAACAAAACCACTAACTTTATATTTTAGAATGACACATCACCCAAAACTCTACTCAGTTAGGGAAGGCTCCAAAGCCAATCACAGTTTTAATACAGAAAGAAGCAATCCAGTGATCATCATGAAAACTATGGTGCCGTCATATTAAAAAGACTCCTTCCAGATGGAGAGGAAGATGACAAGACTGGTAGTAGTTAAAATTGGGTTTATATTTACTTTATTAAGGGGGATTATAGGGTCAGCCATAAAGCACAACAAAGCTGTATCATACCATTTCAAGAAATGTAGCACACGAGTCTCAAAAACTACAAAAACAGCTCTGAAAAAGGTGAAAAGTCAACTCACAAAAAAGAATGTCCCAGAAGAGACAAAAAAGAACAACAGAGAAAACATCAACACAAAAATAAACATAACACAATGGCAGCAGTGAACACATATCTATCAATAGTTACATTGAATGTGAATGGACTGAATGCTCCAGTAAAGAGACATCAAGTGACCTCTTGGATCAAAACACATGACCCATCCATATGTTGTCTACAAGAAACTCACTTGAGACCTAAAGATAGGAACAAACTGAAAATAAAAGGACGAGAGAATATATATCAAGCTAACAATGAACAAAGAAGAGCAGAGATAGCAATTCTAATCTCAGACAAAATCAATTTTCACGTCAAATCCACCATCGTGGACAAAGATGGACACTATTTATTGCTGAAAGGTTCAGTACACAATGAAGACTTAACTATATTAAATATCTATGCACCTAATATCAGAGCACCTAAATACATCGAAGAAACACTGACTACACTCAAAAAAGAGTCAGATCACTCCACAATAATAGTGGGAGACTTTAACACTCCACTGTCAATACTGGACAGATCATCTAGAAAAAAGCTCAGTAAAGACACAGAAGACCTCATTGCCACAATTAACCAACTAAACCTCCTTGATATATACAGAACTTTCCACCCATCAGCAGACAACTACAGTTTCCTCTCCAGTGCACATGGAACATTCTCCAGAATTGACCATGTGTTAGGACATAATGCAATTCTCAACAAAATCCATACCACTGAATTAATGCAAAGCCTCTTCTCCAATCATAAAGCCATAAAAGTTGAAATCAATAGCAGAAAAAACATAGAAAGTGGAATTCTTGGAAACTGAACAACATCTTGCTGAAAAAACCATGGGTTATAGAGGAAATCAAGGACAAAATAAAGAAATTCATGGATTCCAATGAGAATGAAAACATTTCCTACCAGAACCTATGAGATACAGCCAAAGCAGTTGTCTTAGTCACCTGGTATTGCTCTAAGGGAAAATACCATGAGTGGAAGGTTTCATATAGAGGAGCTTTATTGAGACAGTCCGGTAAGCTGCAAATCCATTCATACATTGTACGTCCATTCAGAATGAGAGATCACCACAGTCCGGTAGGCTGAGTCCACATCCAGTGAGAGCATCTCGGCACAGGAACCTCTGGTCCAAAGGACATACTATGCTCTCGGTGCTTCTCTCTTGGTGGCATGAGGTTCCCAACTTCCTCTGCTCACTTCTCTCCTTTAAATTACACAAGCTTGTAGCTTGGGTCCTGCCTCACTAACACAACTGCAAACCATTCTTCATCATCAGTATCACAGAGGCAGGATTCACAACACATGGGAGGAAGGGCACCATGTTGGAAAGCCAAACCAATTCAAATCAACACATACATTTTTGGGAGGACACAGTTCAATCCATGACAGCAGTGCTCAGAGGTCTGTTTATCTCCATAAATACACACATCTGGAAGGAATAAAGAAACCAAATCAAGGAACTAACTCTACAGCTTGAACAAGTAGAAAGAGAACAACAGAGGAATCCCTCAGGCACCAGAAGAAAACAGATCATAAAGATTAAAGCAGAGCTAATTGAACTAGAGAATAGAAAAACCATTGAAAAATTGAAAAGACCAAAAGCTGTTTTTTTGAAAAGATCAACAAAGTTGACAAACCACTGGCTAAACATACTAAAGAAAAGCAGGAAAGGAAACAGGTAACCCAAATTAAAAATGAGAGGGGAGTGGTCACAACAAATCCAACAGAAATGAAAAACATCATAACAGATACTAGAAAGACTGTACTCCAACAAATTTGAAAACCTAGAAGAAATGGACAAATTCCTTAATTCATATCACCTACCAAAATTGTATCACAAGGTGAAGCAGAACAACTCAATAAACCCATCACAAAGGAAGAGATTGAAAATGTCATCAAAACACTGCCAATCCAAAATCAAGGCCAATTGGCACAACTAGCATTTTGCTAAGAGGGCTTTCTGCACCCCAAATTGGTGAGTGGCATCTGGGGTCTTAAAAGCTGCCAAGCTGTCATCTGAGGGCACAGCAAATGGTCCCAACTCAGCAGGAACGGATACTCACCGAGGACCAAAATGACATGGGGTAAAGACAACCTAGAAGATAGAGAGATCCACATCAGTGGGTGCCTACATCGACTTGGCACCGGAAGACCTGGATGGCGCCCTACCACCACCAGTGATAGCCACGATAGAGCTCACAGAGATGAGTTTCACTGGCAACACAAGAACAAAAAGGGGTGCATCCTGAGATCTCCACTAAAAGACCTCAATTGATGGTCCAGCAGTTTCGGGGTTCCCCTGAGAGCATGGCCCCAAGCCCTGATGCTGCCCTTACCCACAAATCATAATGAAAGTCCACTCTTTGGACAGGAATGGATTGGACTTGGCAATGCAGAGTGACCATATATTGGATGCACTTTATAGTTCTATACATCTATAGGATATCATCCTGCTGACTTCTGGCTGGAGGAAGGAGAGTTGGTGGAGAGGAGCGGAAAGGAGGCTGTTGGGAGGATGAGACATGTATGGAGCAGGGAGGAGTAGTGTGCTGTCACCGGACAGGGAGAGCAGTGGAAGCAGCATATAGGTGGGCATGTAAATTTATACAGCAATGTACATTTTCACTCAGTCATATTAAATAAAAAATTAAAAACAAAAACAAAAACACTGCCAACCAAAAAAAAGCCTGGGCCCAGATGGCTTCACTGCAGAACTTTACCAAGCTTTTAGAGAAGAGTTATTTCCAATACTACTGAGACTATTTCACAATATAGAAAGGGATAAAATACTCCCAAACTCATTGTATGAAGCCAGCATAACCCTCATACCAAAGCCAGGGAAAGACTTGACAAAAATGAGAAATACAGACCAATATCACTCATGAATCTGGATGAAAAATCTTCCACAAAATTCTTGCCAATAGACTACAACAACATGTCCAAAAAATAATCCATCCTGACCAAGTTGGATTCATACCAGGGATGCAAGGCGGCTAGTTCAACATCAGAAAAAGCAATCAATGTGATTAACCACATAAATAACACAAAAGACAAGAATCACCTAACTTTGTCCATTGATGCCGAAAAGGCATTTGATGAAGTCCAACACCCATTCATGCTAAAATCTCTTAGCAAAATAGGCATAGATGGAAAATTCCTCAGTGCAATAAGAGCCATTTATACAAAGCCAATTGCCTACTTCATCCTGAATGGAGAGAGACTGAAAGACTTTCCCTTGAGACAGGAAGTAGACAAGGATGCCCACTCTCACCTCTCCTGTTCAACATTGTACTAGAAGTTCTAGCCAGAGCAATTAAGCAAGACCAAGAAATAAAGGGCATCTACATCAGCAAAGAAGAAGTCAAAATCTCCCTGTTTGCAGACATGACTGTATATGCAGAGAATCCCAAGGAATCCATAAGTAAACTACTCAAACTGATAGAAGAATTTGGCAAAGTCCCAGGATACAAGGTAAACATAAGTAAATCAATAGGATTCCTTTATACCAACAACAAGACTGTTAAGGAAGAAATCATCAAATCAATACCATTTATGATAGCCCCTAAGATAAAGTACCTAGGAATTAATCTAACCAGGGAAAGAACAGACCTTTACAAAGAGAACTACAAGCTCTTACTACAAGAAACTAAGAGAGACTTAGATAAATGGAAAAACCTACCCTGCTCATGGACAGGAAGACTTAACATTGTGAAAATGTCTACTTTACCCAAAGCAATCTACTTATATAATGCAATCCCAATACAAGTTCCAGCGTCATTTTTTAATGAGATGGAGAAACAAATCGCCAACTTTGTTTGGACAGGGAAGAAGCCCCGGATAAGTAAGGTACTACTAAAGAAGAAGAATACACTGGGAGGCCTCTCATTATCTGACCTTAGAACATATTACACTGCCACAGTGGTCAAAACAGCCTGGTACTGGTACAAGAACAGACAGATCGATCAATGGAACAGAACTGAGACCCCAGAGATGACACTTTCTGCCTATGAACAGTTGATATTCGACAAGACCCTAAGACATTAAACTGGGGGAAAAACAGTATCTTCAACAAATGGTGCTGGCAAAATTGGATATCCATCTTCAATAAACTGAAACAAGATCCATATCTTACACCTTATACAAAACCCAACTCCAACTGGATAAAAGACCTAAATATCAAACCTAAAACGATAAAGCAAAAGTAGGAACAACAATGTAAGTTTTAATACACAATGAGGACAGACTCCGAAATCTGTCAAACAAACCACAACCAACAGAAGAGAAAATAGATAAATGGGAACTATTAAGAATCAAACCCTTTTGCTCATCCAAAGACTTTATTACCAGAATTAAAAGGAATAGGAAGAAATATTTGGCAACTCTATGTCAGACCGACACCTGATCTCCATAATCTGTAAGATACTACAAAATATCAATAAGAAGAAGATAAATCATCCAATTAAGTGATGGGCAAAGGAGATGGACAGACGTTTTTCTAAAGAGAAGATCCAGGCAGCCAAAAAACATATGTGGACATGTTCATGATCTTTAGTTATTAAAGAAATTCAAATCAAGACTACAATGAGATACCATCTCACTCCAACAAGGTTGGCCATGATCCAAAACACACAAAACAACAAATGCTGGAGAGGCTGTGGAGAAAGTGGAATGCTCCTACACTGTTAGTAGGGTTGCAAAACGGTCCAGCCTCTTTGGAAAGCAATCTGGCGCTTCCTTAAAAAAATCGATATTGATATATCATTTGACCCAGTAATTCCACTACTTGGAATATATCCTACAGAATCAAGGCCTTTCACACCAACAGACACATGCACCAGAATGTTTATTGCAGCACAGTCCACGATAGCAAAAAGATGGAATCAAACCAGATGCCCAACAACAGAGGAATGGATAGGTAAACTATGGCATATATACTCAATGGAGCACTACGCAATGATAAAGAATAATGATGATTCCAGGAAACATCTCGTAACCTGGTTTCAACTGGAAGATATTATGTTGAGTGAAAGTAGTCAGCGACAAAAGGGCAAAATTGTATGAGACCTCTACAATAAGATCTCAAAAACAGACTTATGTATAGAAGACAATACTCTTTGACATCTGCATAGGAGGGGAGGGAGGGAGGGCGAGGGGGAGGAGGATTTAGACTAGAAGTTTCTAGATAACTGGTTGGGTGAAATCAGTGATAGCACACATTAGAAACAAAACCAATATTAAGCAGACTTCAGCATAACTTCTATTCCTTCCATCTTAACCCAATATTGCAAGGACAGAGTAGCTGGGGTAGGGGGCAGGGGACCATGCTCTTAGTTGAAATCAAGACCAATTGGCACAACTAGCATTTTACTAAGAGGGCTCTCTTCACCACACATTGGTGAGTGCTGTCTAGGGTCTTAAAAGCTGTCAAGCTGCCATCCGAGGGCACAGTAAATTGTCCTAACTCAGCAGGAACAGATGCTCACCGAGGACCAAAATGACATGGGGTAAAGACAACCCAGAAGATAGAGAGACCCACATGAGTGGGTGCCAACATCAACTTGGGACCAGAAGAACCAGACGGTGCCCGACCACCACCAGTGATAGCCTTGATGGAGCTCAGTAAGTTGAGGTTCACTGGCAACACAAGAATAAAAAGGGATACACCCTGAGATCTCCACTAAAAGACCTCAACTGATGGTCCAGTGGTTTCAGGGTTCCCCTGGGAGCATGGCCCCTGGCCCTGATGCTGCCCTTGCCTATAAGTTATAATGAAGGTCCACTCTTCGGACATGAATGTATTGGACTTGGCGATGCAGAGTGACCATGTATTGGATGCACTTTATGGTTCTATACGTCTATAGGACATCATCCTGTTGACCTCTGGCTGGAGGAAGGGAGTCTGTGGAGAGGAGGGGAAAGGAGACTGTTGGGAGGGTGAGACATGCATGGAGCAGAGAGTAATAGTGTGCTGCCACCGGACAGGGAGAACAGTGGAACCTGCATATAGGTGGGCAGGTGAATTTATACAGCAATGTACATTTTCACTCAGTCATATGAAATGAAATAAAAAAAAGCTAGAAATAGAAATACCATATGATCCAGTCATTCCACTGCATGGAATCTATCCTGCAGAAGTGAGGGCTGTCACATGAATGTTTGTTGTGGCACAGTCAACAATAGCAAAATGATAGAATCAACCTAGGTGCCCAACAGATGAGTGAATATGGTACATATACACAATGGAACATTATGCAATGATAAAGAATAATGACGATTTTAGGAAGCACCTTATAACCTAGTATCAAGTGGAAGACATTGTGCTCAGTGAAATCAGTTAGCTGTAAAAGGACAAGTATTGTATGAGACAACCATTATAACGATTTGAAAAGGACTTATGCATAGAAGACTTTTTCACTGCTACAACTGGGAGTAGGGTAGGAGGGTGGGAGGGAGAGGGTTGTTCATGGATTAAACCGTCGATAGGAATTCAGTTAGGTGAAGGGAGTGACAGCACTCAGTAGAAGTCAGGTCAGCATTAGTGCACTGCACCATAAACCGAAAGGTTTTCGAAATTCAGCCCAACATTTCAAAGGATAAAGTAACAGGGACAGGAGTCTGGGGACGATGTTTTCAGGTACATGGAGCTCAATCAGTGTAACTAGCCTTTTTCTAAGAGAGTCTCCTGCACCTAATATTGGTGAGTGCTATCTGGGGCCTTAAAAGTCAGCAAGTGGGGGCGGAGTCAAGATGGCGGACTAAGGCCACGTCTCCTTCTATCCCTCTGGAAACAAAGACCTGAATTGACAATCAAACAGAGCCTTCTGAGCACCTAATCAGCCTCAGGACACGGCACAGAGCTGTTAATTGGGACTTTATATCATTCAGCGAAAAATCTCCTCTCTTTCGCTGACTCCCGCTCCTGGCTAGCCCCGGCTCTCACGGACGGAAGGTAAACACACCGTTTTGACTTTTTTTTCCTCGGTCTCGGCTGGCGGGCGGAGCTGGGCCTTGCCTGGTGGCTGGACTCAGACACGCTGCTGGGGGGATAGGCAGGCGAAATTCCCATATTCTGAGAGCCAGGCTCGGGACTCTGTTAATCTAGACACTTTGAGCCTTTCGTTTTGTAACTGCCTCAGTGGGGTTTGTGCGGAGCTCCGCAGTCAGGGTGCGGGACGCCATGTTGGTACTGAGATTTTAGTGGGATCTCGTTCTTAGCCTGGGAGCCAGCGCCTGCTAACGGGACAGTGCTTCTCCATCAGAAAAGTAGTGATTTTGCATAGTGCTGCCTACATTGGGGGCCCTGCAACAGAAGCAGAGGAATCGCTGCCTCTCGGCACCTTTAGGCCCCCTGTCTGCTGCCTGTGTGGAGGACGCCATCTTGGGTACGGTAGCCGCAGCTGGACCTAATTCTTAGCTTGGGAGCCAGACCCTGCCCACTAGAGAGCACTTTTCTATCACAAAACCAGTACTCGACGCAGTGTTGTATAAGGCTAGGCCCTGTCAGCAGAGGCCACCAGGGCACTAGCAGTGCTGTATTCTGAACTAGTTTGTTATCATCTGGGGTTGGATACAATGGAGCTTACTTTGTCAGATGGGAAGAGGGACCTCTACACCTGAAAACCTAACTGACTTGTGAACTGGTCAGATACCTTTTGCTTTACATTTGAAGACAGCCTAGAGAAACATTTGCAATCCATCCTCACAGTACCTCTTCCAGCCTCTATATACTCACATGGGACCCAAAAAGCAACAGACAATTGTGGCATACAAGCCATCACTCATGGCTTCAGAAGGCTCCCAAACAAAGCAACCAAGGAGTTTTCCAGATGAAGAAACTTTTATGAAAGCATCAGGAAGTGAATACAAATTGATTATATACAGGACCCTTCTAGACCTTATACAAAATGCAGCAGAACAAAATGAAAAATTAAGCAAGTTGTTCTATCTGATGGAACACCAGTACTCTGAAATCCAACAGATCAAGAACAAAATTAAAGACATAGAAGCTTCCATGCAAACCCAAGAAAACAGAATGGAACAAATGGAAAAAAGAATTTCTGACTTGGAAGACAGAGCTACTGATGCCAGTGTCTATGAGCAGAAATCAGAAAAAAGAAACAAAAAATATGAAGAAACATTAAGAAGCATGTGGGACTCTATTAAGAGGAACAACCTTCGATTAATTGGAGTCCCTGAACAGGGTGAGACATCTGAGAACACAGAGAGTACTCTTGCTGAGCTGCTGAAAGAAAACTTCCCAGAAATCATGAAGGAAGAGAATAAAGACATCTCAGATGCATATCGTACGCCACCCAATATAGATCTCAAAAGAAAGACTCCAAGACATATTATACTCAAGCTTAAAAAAATGAAACATAAGCAGCAACTCTTAAAGGCAGCAAGACTCAAGGCAAAGCTAACATTCAGAGGGAAACCCTGTAGGCTCTCGTCAGATTTCTCAGCAGAAACCATGCTGGCACGGAGACAGTGGCACGACACATTCAAAGTCTTGAAGGAGAAGAACTTCCAACCAAGAATTATATATCCTGCAAAACTGTCTTTCAAACATGAAAATGAATTTAAGACATTTCCAGATAAACAGAAACTCAGAGACTTTGTAAAAACCAAACCCAAACTACAAGAAATACTGAAAGAAGTTCTTGGCTTTGGCTTAGAAGAACGAAACCACTAACTTTATATTTTAGAACGACACACTACTGAATACTCATTTAGGGAAGGCTCCAAAGTAAATCACAGCTTTGATTTGGAAAGAAGCAATCCAGTGATCATCATGAAAACTATGGTGTCATCATAATAAAAGAGGGATGTACTACAGTCGTTATAGTCCTTCCAGATGGAGAGGAAGATGACCAGACTGGTAGTAATTAGAATTGGGTTTATATATAGTTTATTAAGGGGGTTCATAGGGGCAGCTGTAAAGCACAACAAAGATGTATCATCCCATTTCAAGAAATCTAACACATGAGTCTCAACAACTATAAAACCAGCTCTGAAAAAGGTGAAAAATCAACTCACAAAAAAGAGTGTCTCAGAACAGACTAATAAGAACAACAGAGAAAACATCAACATAAAAATAAACATATCACAATGGCAGCAGTAAACACATACCTATCAATAATTACATTGAATGTGAATGGACTGAATGCTCCAGTAAAGAGACACCGAGTGTCATCTTGGATCAAAAGACACGACCCATCCATATGTTGTCTACAAGAAACTCACTTGAGACCTAAAGACAGGAACAAACTGAAAATTAAAGGTTGGAAGAATATATATCAAGCTAACAATGAACAAAGAAGAGCAGGGGTGGCAATTCTAATCTCAGACAAAATCAACTTTAATGTCAAATCCACCATCGTGGACAAAGGTGGACATTACTTACTGCTGAAAGGTTCAGTACACAAGCAAGACTTAACTATATTAAACATTTATGCACCTAATGTCAGAGCACCTAAATATGTCGAAGAAACACTGACTATGCTCAAAAGAGAGTTAGATGACTCCACAATAATAGTGGGAGACTTTAACACTCCACTCTCATTACTAGACAGATCATCTAGAAAAAAGCTCAGTAAAGATACAGAAGACCTCATTGACACAATTAACCAACTAAACCTCATTGATATATACAGAACTTTCCACCCATCAGCAGACAACTACACCTTCTTCTCCAGTGCACATGGAACATTCTCCAGAATTGACCACATGATAGGCCATAATGCAATGCTCAACAAAATCCATACCATTGAATTATTGCAAAGCATCTTCTCAGATCATAAAGCCATCAAAGTTGAAATCAATAGCAGAAAAAACAGAGATAGAAAGTGGAACTCTTGGAAACTGAACAACATTTTGCTCAAAAAAACATGGGTTATAGAGGAAATCAGGGATCAATTAAAGAAATTCATGGATTCCAATGAGAACGAAAACACTTCCTACCAGAACCTATGGGATACAGCCAAAGCAGTGCTCAGAGGTCTGTTTATCTCCATAAATGCACACATCGGGAAGGAAGAAAGAAACCAAATCAAGGAACTAACTCTACAGCTTGAACAAGTAGAAAGAGAACAACAGAGGAACCCCTCGGGCACCGGAAGAAAGGAGATCATGAAGATTAGAGCAGAGCTAAATGAATTAGAGAATAGAAAAACAATTGAAAAAATTGAGAAGACCAAAAGCTGGTTTTTTGAAAAGATCAACAAAATTGATAAACCACTGGCTAAACTTACTAAAGAAAAGCAGGAAAGGAAACAAATAACCCAAATTAGAAATGAGAAGGGAGTTGTCACCACAGATGCAACAGAAATCAAAACCATCATGACAGAATACTATGAAAGACTGTACTCTAACAATTTTGAAAACCTAGGGGAAATGGACCAATTCCTTGATTCATACCACCTACCCAAATTATCACAACGTGAAGCAGAACAACTTAATAAACCCATCACAAAGGAAGAGATTGAAAAGGTCATCAAAACACGGCCAACCAAAAAAGTCCGGGCCCAGATGGCTTCACGGCAGAATTCTACCAAGCATTTAGGGAAGAGTTATCCCCAATACTATTGAAACTATTTCACAGTATAGAAAGGGATGAAGTACTCCCAAACTCATTCTATGAAGCCAGCATAACCCTGATACCTAAGCCAGGGAAAGATCCAACAAAGACAGAGAACTACAGACAGATATCAGTCATGAACCTAGACGCAATAATCTTCAACAAAATTCTTGCCAACAGGATACAACAACATATCAAGAAAATAATCCATCATGACCAAGTGGGATTCATACCAGGGATGCAAGGCTGGTTCAACATCAGGAAAACAATTAATGTGATTAACCACATAAATAACACAAAATACAAAGATCACCTGATTTTGTCCATTGATGCTGAAAAGGCATTTGATAAAGTCCAACAACCATTCATGCTAAAAACTCTTAGCAAAATGGGCATAGACGGCAAATTCCTCAACACAATAAGGGCCATTTATACAAAGCCAATTGCCCACATCATCCTGAATGGAGAGAGACTGAAACACTTTCCCCTGAGATCAGGAACTAGACAAGGATGCCCACTGTCACCTCTCCTATTCAACATTGTGCTAGAAGTTCTAGCCAGAGCAATTAGACAAGACGAACAAATAAAGGGCATCTGCATCGGCAAAGAGGAAGTTAAAATCTCCCTGTTCGCAGATGATGTGATTGTATATGCAGAGAACCCCAAGGAATCTATAAGTAAGTTACTCAAACTGATAGAAGAGTTCAGCAAAGTCTCAGGTTACAAGATAAACATAAGTAAATCAGTAGGATTCCTTTATACCAACAACAAGACTGTTAAGGAGGAAATTATCAAATCTATACCATTTGTGATAGCCCCTAAGAAGATAAAGTACCTAGGAATTAATCTAACCAGAGAAACAACAGACCTTTACAAAGAGAACTACAAGCCCTTACTACAAGAAACTAAGAGAGACTTAGATAAATGGAAAAACCTACCCTGCTCATGGATAGGAAGACTTAACATTGTGAAAATGTCTATTTTACTCAAAGCCATTTATTTATATAATGCAATCCCAATACAAGTTCCAGCATCATTTTTTAATGAGATGGAGAAACAAATCACCAATTTTGTTTGGAAAGGGAAGAAGCCCCAGATAAGTAAGGTACTACTAAAGAAGAAGAATACACTGGGAGGCCTTTCATTACCCGACCTTAGAACATACTACACGGCCACAGTGGTCAAAAGAGCCTGGTACCGGTACAAGAACAGACAGACTGATCAATGGAACAGAATTGAGACCCCAGAGATGACACCATCTGCCTATGAACAGTTGATATTCGACAAAGGCCCTAAGACATTAAACTGGGGTAAAAACAGCATCTTCAACAAATGGTGCTGGCAAAATTGGTTATCCATCTGCAATAAACTGAATCAAGATCCATATCTTACACCTTATACAAAAACCAACTCCAATTGGATAAAAGACCTAAATATCAAACCTAAAACGATAAAGCTCATCCAAGAAAAGGTAGGAACAACACTGGAAGTTTTAATACACAATGAGGACAGACTCCAAAATCTGTCCAAGAAACCTCAATCAACAGAAGAGAAAGTAGATAAATGGGAACTATTAAGAATCAAACACTTTTGCTCATCCAAAGACTTTATTAATAGAATGAAAAGACCACCCACAGAGTGGGAAAAAATATTTGGCAACTCTATGTCAGATCGACGCCTGATCTCCATAATCTATAAGATACTACAAAATATCAATAAGAAGAAGATAAACCATCCAATTAAGCGATGGGCAAAGGAGATGGACAGATACTTCACTAAAGAGGAGATCCAGGCAGCCAAAAAACACATGCGGACATGTTCACGATCTTTAGCTATTAAAGAAATTCAAATCAAGACAACAATGAGATACTATCTCACCCCAACAAGATTGGCCATGATCCAGAAAACACAAAACAACAAATGCTGGAGAGGCTGTGGAGAAAGTGGAACCCTCCTACACTGTTGGTGGGGTTGCAAAATGGTCCAGCCTCTTTGGAAGGCAATCTGGCGCTTCCTTAAAAAAATGGATATTGATATACCATTTGACCCAGTAATTCCACTACTTGGAATATATCCTACAGATTCAAGGCCTTTCACACCAACGGACACATGCACCAGAATGTTTATCGCGGCACAGTCCACAATAGCAAAAAGGTGGAATCAACCTAGATGCCCAACAATAGAAGAATGGATAGGTAAACTGTGGTACATATACTCAATGGAGCACTACGCAATGATAAAGAATAACGATGATTCCAGGAAACATCTCGTAACCTGGTTTCAACTGGAAGACATTATGTTGAGTGAGAGTAGTCAGCGACAAAAGGACAAATACTGTATGAGACCTCTACGATAAGATCTCAAAAACAGACTTGTGTATAGAAGAAAAGACTCTTTGACAGCTGCAAGGGAGGGGAGGGAGGGAGGGAGGGCTGCAAGGGGGGGAGGGTTTAGTTTAGGTAGTTACTAGAAATCTAGTTGGGAGAAAGCGGTGACAGCACACATTAGGAACAAGAACAACATTAAGTGGACTTCAGCATAACTTGAGTACTCCTTCCATCTTAACTCAATACTGCAAGGATAGAGTAGCTGGGGCAGGGGGCGGGGGACCATGCTCTTAGGCGAATTCCAGGCCAACTGGCACAACTAGCGTTTTGCTAAGAGAGCTCTCTGCACCCCACATTGGTGAGTGGTGTCTGGGGTCTTAAAAGCTGCCAAGCTGCCATCCGAGGACACAGCAAATGGTCCCAACTCAGCAGGAACGGATGCTCACCGAGGGCCAAAATGGTATGCAGTAAAGACAACCGAGAAGACAGAGAGACCCACAAGAGTGGGTGCCTACATCGACCTGGGACCGGAAGAACCGGATGGTGCCCGGCCACCACCAGTGATAGCCATGACGGAGCTCACAGAGAGGAGCCTCACTGGCAACACAAGTATAAAAAGAGGTGCATCATGAGATCTCCACTAAAAGACCTCAATTGATGGTCCAGCGGTTTTGGGGTTCCTCTGAGAGCATGGCCCCCAGCCCTGATGCTGCCCGTTCCCATAAATTATAACAAAGGTCCACTCTTTGGACAGGAATGGAATGGACTTGGCAATGCAGAGTAACCATATGTTGGAAGCACTTTATGGTTCTATACATCTATAGGATATCATCTTGCTGACCTCTGGCTGGAGGAAGGGGAGTGGACGGAGAGGAGGGGAAAGGAGACTGCTGGGAGGATGAGACATGTATGGAGCAGAGAGGAATAGTGTGCAGTCACTGGACAGGGAGAGCAGTTGAAGCTGCATATAGGGGGGCATGTAAATTTACATGTGAATGTACATTTTTACTCAGTTATGTTAAATAAAAATAAAAATTAAAAAAATTAAAAAAAATAAAATAAAAAAGTCAGCAAGCTGCCATCTTAGGACTATCAACTGGTCCCAATTCACCTGGAACAGATGATGACTGAGAACATCAAAGACACGAGGTAAAATGAGCTCAGGAAACAGAAGGACCCATAAGACTTGGAAACTATATCAGCATGACACCAGAAGAACCATTTGGTGCCTGACCACCACCAAAGACAGCCTTCATAGGGGACACAAAGTAGAGTCCCTGGGGTAACATGAGAAAAAGGGATGTGCAAATCAATAACTCTACTAAAAGACCAGAACTGATTGTCCAACAACCTAGGAACACCCTGGAAACATGGCCCCTAGAGTGGGTGCTGCCCGAGACGTGAAACCAGTATTGAGGTCTACACTTCAGAGTAAGAATGGACTGAACTTGGTAACACAGAGTGAGTATGTGATGTATGTACTTTATGGTTTTGTACATTTATAGAAGGCTGTCCTACTGGTTTCTTTACAGAAGGAAGAGGAGGAGATAGGTGTTTGCTGGGCGGATACTAGAAGTAAAGAGTGAAAAGGAGTGTGCTGTCACAAGACAGGCAAAGCAGATAGAGTTGTACAGATATAGGTATGTGAAATTGACTAGGATTGTATACTTTTACTTAACCATAAAAAAATTTTTTTTAAATAGGCAAATGACATGAACAGCCATTTTTCCAAAGAAAACATCCAAGTGGCTAACAGATATATGAGGAAATGCTTATGATCATTAACCATTAGAGAAATACAAATCAAAACTACAATCACATACCACCTCACCCCAACAAGACTAACATTAATCCAAAAAGCACAAAATAATAAATGTTGGAGAGGCTGGGGAGAGACAAGTACACTTTTTTGCTGCTAGCAGGAATGTAAAATGGTACAACCACTTTGGAAATTGATTTGGTGCTTTGTTAAAAAGCTAGAAATAGAAATACCACATGATCCAGTAATCCCACTTCTTGGAATATATCCTGGAGAAATAACGGCTATCACATGAGTAGACACATGCACACCAGTGTTTATTGCAGCACTGTCTGCAGTAACAAAAAGAAGGCTTCAACCTAGTTGCCCATCAATAGATGAATGGATAAACAAACTATAGTACATTTGCACGGTGGAACACTATGCAATGATAAAAAAAAAAAATGAACTTGGGAAACATCTCACAACATGGAGAAATCTGGAAGGCATTCTGCTGAGTGAAGTTAGTTCCAAAAGGACAAATACTGTATGAGACAGCCATTATAAAAACTTAAGAAAACTTTTAAACACAGAAGAAAACAGTCTTCAGTGGTTACAAGGGTGGGAAAGGAGGAGTATTCGTTGACTAGGTAGATAGTAGATAGGAATTAGGTTAGGTGAAGGAAGCAACAGCACACAGTAGAAGGGAGATCAGCACAGCTGGAAATACAACCTCACACTTTGAAGGACAAAGTAGCAGAGGCAGGGACCAGGGAGCCACAGTTTCAGGGGACATCTAGGTCAACCGGCATGACAAAGTTTTTTTAAGGAAAATGCTCTACATCTTACTTTGGTGAGTGGCATCTGGGGTCTTAAGAGCTAGCAAGCAGCGACTGAAGTAGCATCAATTGAGCCCAACCTAGCTGGACCAGAGAATGAAAGGCATCAAAGACATAAGGAAAATAAGAGCCTAAGATTGACAAAGGGCCACATTATCCAGAGACTACATCGGCATAAGACCCGAAGAACTAGATAGTATCTAGCCACCACCGATGACAGCCCTAACAGAAAACACAAGATATAGCCCCTAAAATAGTGAGAGACAAATGGAAGTTCAGAATATTCAACTCTATTAAAAGACCAGACTTGATGGTCCAACAGATTTTAGCATCCACTGAAGGCATGGCCCCTGGACTGTCTGTTAGCCCAGAGCTGAAATCAGTCCCAAAGCCAATTCTTCAGACAAAGATTGAACTAGACTACAGGACATAAAATAATACTGGCAAAGAATATACCTCTTTGCCTAAGTATACACGTGAGGTTAACTAAGCAGCTACTGTCCAAAGGGAAGATAAAAGAGTAGAGGGGGACAAGAGCTAGTTGAAAGGACACGGGAAATATGAGGTGGAACCAAGGAGTGCCTTGTGACAGGGTAGAGAGAGCAGCTAGTTACATAGCAGTGTTTTTTGCAAGGTTTTTATGACAAACTGACTTGAGATGTAAACCTCCATTTAAAGTACAATACAATGTTTTTTTAAAAAAGACGTAGAGTTCTGGAAAACCTATGGGGCAGTTCTACTTTGTTCTGTAGGGTCACTATGAGTCAAAAGCTACTCAATGGTAATGGATTTGGTTTTAGTTAAAATAGGAGGCCTAGGTTGGCCAGTACTAGGTAACAACTAACTTCTTTCACTACTTACTTGAGGTCGAAAATCACTTGTGACAACTTTAGCCCTTGCTAATAGATGAGCAGAGCTCTAAAACAGCCCTGATTAGAAATCCCAGACCCCTGAGGTTCTGAATCCTTTTTTCTACCCATGCTCCCAAGAATGAGCTGGAGTTATGGGCAGCAGCAAGATACAAGAATAACTGGGAAGTAGGACCAAGATGGTGGAGCTTTCATTGACACTGCTAAAAATAAATACCCAAAACAACAAGTGAATCCATTATGTATGACATTCTAGAAACCCAGAACATCAAATGGAAAGTTAAGAAATTAAACCGAACAATGGGGAGGGAAGAACAGGATTTGTCATACCTGACCACTGGGAAACAACTGTCACCAGCATGGTGATCTGAGCAGGGTGGTTGGAGGGCATCCTCCTCAGAAGGATAAATGGGCTGGAGAATCCACTTGTACCTCTGTAGCCAGTGAGGAACAGCACAAGATCATGAAAAGCTGAGACAGTGTGTGTAACCCACCACAGACATGGGTCTAAATATTTCCTACCCAGTTCAGGAATCTGACACCATTAAGTGAACCAGAAGCAGGACCCCTTTAGCCTGCCTCAAGCCATTCTCCAAGATTTTGAGAGGGAACAATCTAACAAAAAGGGGGAAGAGGGAAAGAAAAAAAGGAGAAAATCTTTTGACTCCCCTGAGCCAGAAATTCAGGGCAGAAATTGTTACTTTGCTTAGATTCAGAGATAAGGGGACATGCCATTCTCACAGGTACTCAGAGATGGATGGTACCATCCTGCTTTTCCCAGTACCTGCAGCCGTATACATGTGCCTACAGAAATCATCCCTGTCCACCTAAGACAGCAAGTGAGTACCTGGACACCTATGCTGAATCCACACAAGAAACGTAAACTGACTCGGGCTCACATGTCTAGTAAAGGCCCTAAACGTCTAGTGACAGAATGTTAGCGCTTCAAAGACACCAATATCCAAACTAGCACACATGGGCAGCCTATTTGGACATTGTGAAACCAAAAAGGAACCTAGAACACAGTAAGTAAATATGAAATAAATAATTTCAACAACTTACTGATGGCTTTGAGACAACAGTCCGTATGGAACCACTTAAAGAAGCGACTGCAGGAAGATCCCAAAACAAAGATTCAAAGTCTCCAGAGGAAGAGGACTTTCCGGAATTATCAGAGGTAGAATACAAAACATTAATATTTAGAACTCTTCAAGAGATTGCCAAGCCAAGTGCCGTCGAGTCAGAGATTAGGAAGGAGATAAGGGAAATGTGGCACACCATAATGATCAATTGAACAGGATACAAGGCAGCATAGAGTGGCAAGATTTAGAAGTTCAGAAAGCTAATAATAAAATTACAGAATTAGACAACTCAATAGAAAGCCAAAGGAACAGAATTGAGGCAATAAAAGACCAAACTAGGGATACTGAAGATAAAGGATGTGACATCAAAAATTTGGGGAAAAATCAGATAAAAGAGTTAAAAAGAATCAAGAAACACAAAGAACTGTGTGGATCTCTACCAAGAGGAATAATCTGTGAGTGATTAGAGTACCAGAAGAGGGGAGAATAAGAGAAAACGCAGAGAGAATTGTCAAAGATTAGTTGACAGAAAACTTTCCTGATATCATGAAAGACAAGAAGATATCTAACCAACATGCTTGTTGAACTCCATACAAGGTGTCTCCCAAAAGAAAGACATCAAGGCATATTATAATCAAACTTGCCAAAACTAAAGATAAGGAGACAATTTCAAAAGTGGCTAGGGATAAGCAAAAAAAAATAACCTACAAAAGAACATCAGTATGACTAAACTTGGACTATTCAGCAGAAACCATTCAGACAAGAACGCAATGGAAGGACATATACAAAACCTTGAAGGAAAGCAATTTCCAGCCAAGGATCATATATCCCACAAAACAATCTCTCAAATACAAGGTTGAAAGTGGAACATTTCCAGATAAACAGAAATTTAGGGCATTTTCAAAAACCAAACCAAAATTATAGGAAATACTAAAGGCAGTCCTTTAAATCCATAACATCAGGTAACAATCCAAGACTACAACACAGAAGAGAGCAATTGGATATCAACCTGCAAAGGGGAATCACAAAAATAAATAAGGAAACAAAAATGTCACTATGTAACATTATAACCAAATAGAGAGACTTAAAAGAAAATGTAGTCATAGATCTTTCTTACGGAGAGGAAGTCAAGGTGATATAAACAAATTAAGTATTGGTTTAAATTTTGAAAAGTAGGAGTAAATATTAAGGTAATCACAAAGGAAATCAATCCTGTGCATTGAAACAAAAAACAAGAAAAACATGAAGTCTCAGAAAATACAAAGCTATTGACTCTGAAAAAGACAAAAAGCCAGAAAGACAAAAAGAAAACACTTAAAAAAAAAAAAAATCTTACCACAGAAAATTCAATGGAACCATGAAATTACCTCCAATGAACAAAAAACACATCATAAAGACAGCACTAAACATATACCTATCAATATTCAAGATGAACATAAATGAATTAAATGCATCAATAAAGAGATGGAGAGTGGCAGACTGGATTTTAAAAACTGACCCACCTATATGTTGCCCTGGGGGAGACACACCTTGGATTCAAAGACAAAATGAACTAAAACTGAAAGGATGAAAAAATGTATCAAGCTAACAACATTCAAAAAAGAGCAGCAGTGGTGATTAATTTCCTGTAAAATAGACTTTAAAATAAAATCTACCACACTGGATAAGGAAGGACACTATACAATTATTAAAGGACCAATACTCCAGGAGGATATAAACATATTATATATCTATGGACCCAATGACAAGGCTCTAAAATACATTAAACAAACACTAACCGCATGAATACCAGAAATAGAGAACTCCACAATAATAGTAGGAGACTTCAACAAAACACTGTCATTAAAGGACAGACCATCTAGAAAAATCTCAATAAGGACATGGAAGATCAAACTTACTCTATTTGGATCAAAGACCTAAATATAAAATGTAAAAACAATAAGGGTCCTGTAAGAAAAAAATTGGGAAGAAAATGGAAACCCTAATCCACAGCAGTAACTGCTTTCAAAAAATCACCGATAAGCCCCAAACTCCAGAACTGAAAATAGATGAATGGGAGCTCTTAAAAATCAAACACTTAAGCTCATCTAGACCCTTCATCAAGAGTAAAAAGACTACCTACAGAGTGGGAAAGAAACTTTGTCTACCACACTTCTGATCAGCGTCTAACCTCCCTAATCTACAAGATACTATAAAACCTCAACCAGAAAAAAAAAAAAAAAAACAGTTAAAAAGTGGACAAAGGACATTAACAGGCACTTCACCAAAGAAAACATACAGAATGTCAACAGAAGCATGAGGAAATGCTCCCGAGCAGTAGACATAGGACAAATCCAAATCAAAACTACAGTGAGATACCATCTTATCCCAAAAAAGCTGACAATAATCCCAAAGACACAAAATAATAAATGCTGGAGAGAGTGTGGAGAAGTTGGAGCTCAACACTGTTCATAGGATTATAAAATGGCGCAATCACAGTGGAAATCAATTTGGTGCTTTCTTACAAAACTAACAATAGAAATACCACACGGTCCAGCAATCCCGCTTCTTGGAATATATTCCAGAGAAATAAGGACTGCCACTCAAACATATACACGCACCAATACTTATTGCAGCTCTCTCTGCAGTAGCAAAAAGATGGTAGCAATCTAGATGCCCATCAACAGACAAACAATGAAATAGTACACAGTGATAAGAAACAGCGGTGGCTTAAGGAAATATCTGATAACATGGGACTATCTGGAGGACATAATGCTGAGTGAAATTAGCCAGAAGCAAAAAGACAAAAATCTATGAGACCATTATTGTAAGAACACAATGAATCATTTAAACACAGAATAACTCAATCTTTGACGGTTACAGGTGGAGGAAAGCAAAGGGATAAATACGAATTAGATAGTGCTTTGGATTCTGGCTTGGTATAGGATGTGACAGTACATTCTAGAAAAGAGGTACCTATAACTGCTCTACTTCAAAACTAAACTGTTATGTAAATGCAGCCAACCTCTTTGGAAAGAGAGTAACAGGGTCTAAGGCCAGGGGACCATGCCTGCAGAGGACATCCAGACTGATTGGAATACCCAAGCTTTCTTTTCTTTTCTTCTTAAGGAAATGCTCTGCATACCACCTGAGTGAGTAGTGCCTAGGATCTTAAAAGCTACCGTGCTGCCATCTAAGAAACATCCATCAGTCCCAACCAACCTGGACCAGAGTAAACTGTGGACACCAAGGACAGGAGGAAAATTTGAGCCCATCAGATGGAAGTGGCCGGATAAGCCAGTGTCGGCTTCAGCAAGGGACCAGAAGAACTAGATAGTGCCCAACCACCACCAATAACTACCCAAAGGGAGTACATGTTAGGGAACCCCAAACACAGCAGGAGAAAGATTAGACGACAGAACTAGAACACTACCAAAAGATCACACCAGATGGTCTGTCAGACTGGAGAGCTTGCCCCCTGGGAATGTGGCCCCAGTACTCTCTAACCCTAAACCACATCCAACTATATGGTCTGCTCTCTTGACAAAGACTGAATTGTACTATACAAAACAAAGAGTGCTACTGGTGCCAAAGAAACCTTTCAACTTTAATATGTTCACAGGGCAGGATCCAAGATGATAAGGTGAGGGGGTCAAATCTTGGTCAAAGCGTCACAGAAGATCTAAATGCCACAATCAACCAACTTCACCTCATAAACACATACAGCACACTCCACCAAGAGTAGCCAAATATACTTTCTTTTCTAGTACACATGGAACATACTCCATAATTGACCACATATTAAGCCACAAAGCAATGCTTAACAAAATTCCTAGTACTGAAATATTACAAAACATTTTGTCAGACCACAAATCCATAAAAGTGGAAATCAATAACAGAAAAAGGAGGGAATAAAATCAAATACAGAGAAACGAACAATACTGTCATGGACTGAATTATATTTCTGCAAAAATATGTGTAGCAATTTGACTAGGCCATGATTC
Organism: Heterohyrax brucei; assembly: GCA_028571685.1. NCBI lineage: Eukaryota > Metazoa > Chordata > Mammalia > Hyracoidea > Procaviidae > Heterohyrax > Heterohyrax brucei. Next base: position 36,934,909 of record CM053149.1, read on the forward strand.
CTGCTGTTGTATAATGTTCCTATGTGTTGTAAATACTGTGTCTATAATGCTAATGCAGGAGGATGCTGGCACTTGTGTTGATGGGGCAGGAATCAATCTGCGAGAGGGTATTGTACCTTGAAACATTCTCTTCAGATATAAAGCAGAGCACTGAGGATCTCATACCACCAAGAAGCAGCACCAGTTACAGAACATATCCATTGGAAAAGACCCAAGGTCCCTGTGCCCCAAAAGGTCCCAGTAAAGGAGAAGATTGAAGACCCTCTCCAGAGAGCACAGAGAACCCTTCCCCTGGAGCTGATACTCTGAATTTGAACCTATAGCCTACTGTATTGTGAAAATGCAATTTCTCTTTTTAAAGCCATCCATTTGTAGTATTTATATAAAAGCAGCACTAGATGACTAACATAAAAATCTTGCACAAAAATGACTGAGTTAAAGAACAAATCAAGGATGCAATAAAGAAACTCATGAAATCAAATGAGAATGAAAACGCATCCTACCAGAACCTATGGGACACAGCAAAAGCAGGGCTCAGAGCCCAATTTATCTCAATAAATGCACACACTCAAACAGAAAAAAAGAGCCCAAGTTAAAGAATTAACCCTACAGCTCAAAGAAGTAAAAGGAGTGTAGCATAAGAACCCCTTGGGCATGAGAAGAAAACAAACAATAAAATTAGATCAGAATTAAATGAATTAGAGAATAGAAAAACAACTGAAAGAGTTAACAAGACCAATTTTTTTTAAGTGAACACCAATATCAATAAACTATTGGCCAAACTGACAAAAGAAAAACAAGACAGGAAGAAAATAATCCAAATAAGAAATGCAATAGGTGATATCACAGCAACACCCAACTGAAGTTAAAATAATCATAAGAGAATATCATGAAGAATCATGTCATAATAAATTCAAAATCCTAGAGGAAGTGGACAAATTTCAAGAAACACACAACCTACGAAAGCTGACAGAAGTTGTTGTTGTTGTCTGGTTGTTGTTAAGTGCCACTGAGTCAGTTCCAACTTGTAACAACCTTATGAACAACAGAACAATACAACTGCATGGTCCTGCAACATGCCCACAATCATTTCTACGCCTAAGCCCATTGCTGCAGCCACTGCGTCAGTCCACCTAGTTGAGGGTTTTCTTCTTTTTCTGTAACTCTACTTTATCAAGCATGATGTCCTTCTCCAGGGATTGATCCGTCCTAACAACACGTCCAAAGTAAGTAAGGTGCGGCATCTCTATCTTTGTTTCCAAGGAGCACTCTGCTTGCATTTCCTCCAGAACAGATCTATTTGCTCTTCTGGCAGTCCATGGTATGTTCAATATTTCTCTCTAACAACACCATTCAAAGGCATCAATTCTTGTTCTCTCCTGCTTATTCACAATCCATCTTTTGGATGCATATGATGTGATTTAAAATATCATGACTTGGGTCAGGCACAACTTACTCTTCAAGGTGAATAGAAGTAGAAAAACTAATAAACCTACCAGAAGAGATTGAAAAGATAATTTAAAAACTCTTGGTAAAAAAAAAAAAAAAGAGAGAGAGAGAGAGAAATCCAGGCCCTGATGACTCCACTGGAGAATTCTACCAAACTTCTGGAGAAGAGTTAACACCACTTGTTTTTTTAAAAAAAAATAAAATAAATTTTATTGTGATTTAAGCACAAGTATACAATCCATATCAATTTTCTGTATAATATCTGAAACACCACTATTCTACTCTTAACAGCTCTTCACTCCCTTTCCCATCCTCCTTGACAGCACACTTCCCCTTATCATCCAGAAGTTCTCACACCCATTTGATCAAGACCTTTCCCCCCTCACCCTGTCTTCTCACCTCTAGCAATGAGCTTCTCGGGCAGTTCCCGTGTATCTATTTAAGTATGAAAGTTTGGTGCTAGGATTACTCCACATCTATATAGTCCAGTTCAGTCTGTGTCTGGGAAGCTGGCATCAGTGCAGAACACAGTTTGGGGTTAGGGGGTCTTGGAGGCCACACTCCCAGGGAGGCTCTCCAGAGTGATGGCCAACAATTTTGGTCACTTGGTAGAATTCTAGTTCTGCACACTTATGTTTCTCCAGCTATATCAGGGGATTTATACTCTGCACCCCATCCTGGTGGTCACTGGTGGTGGCTAGGCACCATCTGATTCTTCTGGTACCATGTTAGTCTCTGGATTGTGTGGCACTTCCCCTCAGTTGGAGTCATATTTTACTCCTATCCTTGATGTCTTCCGTTTAGCTCTGGTCCAGGTAGATTAGGACCAACTGGTGCTACTTAGATGTCTGCGTGCTAGCTTTTAAGACCCAAGACACCACTCACCCAAGTGGTATGCATAACATTTTCAGGCACCCCCTCCAGGCAGTCATTGATGGTGGCCAGTCGCCACCTATTTCTCCAGGTCCCGTGCTGAGGCAGACTCTGGCTCATAAGGCTCCTTCTACCTTGTGGGTTCACGTATTAACATCACTTTTACTAAAGGTATTTCAGACCATACAAAAGGCTGAAAAACTCCCAAATTCATTCTAGGTAGCCAGCGTAATGCTGATAACCAAATAAGGTAAAGATAGCACAAAGAAGGAAAATTATAGACCAGTACCTCTCATGAACATACGCAAAAATCCTCAACAAAATTCAAGCCAACAGAATTCAATAACATAATAAAAAAAACAATTTTCCATAACCAAGTGGGATTCATACCAGGGATGCAGGGATGGTTCAACATTAGAAAAACAACTAATGTAATCAACCACATAAACAAAACAAAAGATGAGAACCACTTGCTTTTATCGATTGATACAGAAAAGGCATTTAACAAAGTCCAACACCACACAAGTCAACAACTCTCAGCAAAATAGGAATAAAGGGGAAATTCCTCAACATAATAAAGGGTAGCTATGCAAAACCAACAGTCAACACTATCCTAAATGGAGAGAGTCTGAAAGTATTCCCTGTAAGAATGAGAATCAGACAAGGATGCCCATTGTCACCACTTTTATTCAGCATTGTGCTGGAGGTTCTAGCCAGAGTAACCAAGCAAGATAAAAAAATAAAAGGCATCCAGACTGGTAAGCAAGAAGTAAAAGCATCTCTATTTGCAGATGACATGATCTTACACACACAAAACTCTAAAGGATCCTCAAAAAAAAAAAAAAACTACTGGAACTGATAGAACACTTGAGCAAAGTATCAGGATATAAGATAAGCACATATAAATTTCCTGGATTCCTTTACACCAAGAAAGAGACTACCAAAGAGAAAATCACCAAATCAATATTATTTACAGTAGTCCCAAAGAAGATAAAATACTTAGGAATAAATTTAACCAGATATGTAAAGCAACTATACAAAGAAAGTATAAGACTGCACTGCAAGAAACCAAAAGAGACCTATATAAGTGGAGAAACATACCTTGTTTACAGATAGGAAGATTTAACATCCTGAAAATATCTATTCTGCCCAAAGCTCTCTAAACATACAAGGCAATCATGCTACAAATTCCAATGGCATTTTTTAATGAGATGGAGAAACAAATCACTAACTTTATATGAACAGGGAAGAAGCCCCTGATAAGTAAAGCATTACTGAAAAGGAAGGACAAAGTAGAAGGCCTCACACTACCTGACTTCACAACCTATTACACTGCCACAGTAGTCAAAACAGACTGGTGCTGGTACAAAAACAGATACACAGACCAATGGAACATAATTGAGAATCCAAATATAACATTATCCAACTATGAGCCGCTAATATTTGACAAAGGTCCAAAGTCCATAAATGGTGAAAAAACAATCTCTTTAATAAGTAGTTTTGGCATAACTAGATATCTGTCTATAAGAAAGAGAAACAAGATCCATATCTCATACCATGCACAAAAGCTGACTCAAAATGAATCAAAGACCTGAGTATAAAATCTAAACAACAATCATGGGGAAAAAAAATTAGGGACAGCACTGGGAGCTCTAACATGCAAAATAAAAAGGTTACAAAATACTACTAACAATGAAAAAACACCAGAAGAGAAAAATAGATAGCTGAGAACACCTAAAAGTTACACACTTATGCTTATTCAAATACTTCAACAAAAGAGTAAAAAGACTACCTACAGACTGGGGAAAAAAAATTGGCTACCAGGAATCTGATCAGCATCTAATCTCCACAATCTATAATGTACTGCAAAACCTCAATAAGAAAAAGACAAATAACGCAGTTTAAAAATGGGAAAACTACATGAACAGGCATTCATCAAAGATATCAAGTCAGCTAACAGACACGTGAGAAAATGCTCATGATCATTAGCCATTAGAGAAATCCAAATCTAAATCTAAGCCACCCCAATGAGGCTGGCTTTAATCCAAAAAAATACAAAATAACAAATACTGGAGAGGTTGTGGAGAGACTGGAACTCTTTTGCATTACTGGTGGGAATCTAAAATGGTATACCCACTTTGGTCATTAATTTTGTGCTTTTTTAAAAAGCTAGAAAGAGAAATACCATATGAAGCCACAATCCCACTTCTTGGAATATATCATAGAGAAATAAATGCTGTTACACGAATAGATATCTGCACACCAGCGTTTACTGCAGCACTGTCCACAATAGCAAAAAGATGGATTCAAACCAGGTGCTAGTCAACAGATGGGTAAACAAACTGGTATATTCACATAATAGAATACAATGCAATGATAAAGAACTATGATGATCTTAGGAAACAAGTGGAGTCATCTGGAAGGCATTATGCTGAGCAGTATCAGCCTGTTGCAAAGGACAGATATTATATGAGAGCAGTATTACAAGGACTCAAGAAGAGATTTAAGCACAGAAGAAAATAATCTTCAATGGTTACAAGTGTGGTGAGGAAGGGAGAGGGGTGTTTATATATTACATAGTAGATTGGAACTGGATTAGGTGAAGGGAATGACAGTACACTGTAGAAGGCAGGTTAGCACAGCTGGACTATTCCAAAAGCTAAGAGATTGCCTAAATAAGAACCCAACAGTTTGACTAACAGAGTAGCAGTGGCAGGGGTGTGGGGACCATGGTTTCAAGGGATATCTAGGTTAACTGGCATAACAAAGTTTTTTGAAGAAAAAGTTCTGCACCCCTCTTTGGTGGTGTCGTCTGGGGTCTTAAAAGCTAGCAGGTGGCCATCTAAGTAGCATTCCTTGGCCCCAACCCATCTGGAGAACAGAATGAAGGACATCAAAGAGATGAGGAAAATATGAGCTCAGGAGAGAGAAGGGGCCAAACCATGCAGACAGATCATCAGTGTGAGACCAGAAGAACTAGATGGTGCCTAGCCACCTGCAGTGACTGCTCTGACAGGAACGCGACATAAAGTCCCTGAAATAGTGGAAGAAAACTTGGTTTACACAACTAGAACTCTATCAAAAGACCAGACATGATGGTCTGGCAAACTGGAGGGTCCCCTGAGGACATAGCCTCCAGACTCTGTTAGCCCAGAACTGAAACCAGTACTGAAACCAGCTCTGCAGACAAAATACACTGGACTATAACACATAGAGCGATGCTGGCAGACAGCGTGCTTCTTGGCTTAAATACATACATCAGGCTGTTTGAGCAGCTTCTATCCAGAAGCACAGGGAGGGTAGAGGAGGACAGGAGTTGGTGAATGGATAAGGAAAGTTTAGGGTAGAAAGTAGGAGTGTGCTGTCACAGGGTAGGGAGAGCAGCTAGAGGTACAGAGCAGAGCAGTGTGAGTGCAGGTTTTATACCGCAAATAGACTTGGATTGTAAACTTTCACTTAAAGCACAATAACATTTTAACAAACAAACAAACAAAAACGAGTAACTCATGTGTAATTCCTTTAGCTCCGCTTCAAGAAGTCATAGTAAAGCAAAGATGACAGATTTTTAGGGGAAAACCCTAAAACTACTCTCATTACTAAATATACTAAATTATCCAGAAATTTCAACTCATGGTGACCCCAGGTATGTCTGAACAGAACCATGCTCCAGAGAAAACCCAATGGCCGATTTCTCAGAAGTAGATCACGAGGCCCTTCTTCTGAGGCATCTCTGGATAGAACCACCAAAGTTTCAGTAGCAGCTGAGCCTCCTACCTGTTTGTACTACCCAGGGGCTCCACAGCTTTCTTACAGTAGTGACTCGTTACTGGTACAGAAGCACAGCTGATAGTGGCTGCTGCAAATATTTAGCATCAGGTGTAATAACTCGTAATAACAGTAACTAGCTTCCAGTGGTGGGATCACCAATCTCTTTTCTCAGTAACTGCTGCTGGGCTCCCCCTGGAGGAGACTGAAACCATCTCCCCTCTCCCACACCATCCCACTCCACCCCCTTTGGGAGTGGTGGTCACTTCCAGCAGGCACTGAAAATTTTTATATCTCTTGTTACCTCTTATCATGATGTCTAGATTTAATGGCGCTGATTCTGAAGGCTAGAAATCAAAATCCTATCTGGGTTGAGTTGAAAGATTCCTACTAAAAGAGAAAGCAGAGATCTTTGGCTCTGTGGCACTCTTAAAAAGAAGTTTAATTGAAATCTGAAATGTTTCATAAATGGAAGATATAAGTTTTAATTGAAAAATAATTATAACCACTTAATCATTTTTAAATGAGGGCAGTAATTGCAGTCAGTGCACAATGGCCACATACAGACACAGAGATTTCCGCAATAAAGCAGGGATGGTACAGCTTGATTTGCTAATAGCACTTCCACTTCTCCTCGCTTTTGTCTCAAAGATTAATTCAGGCAAGGGCTATTAGTGCTGTTAATTGGTTCTACAATTTAGACCTTGTGCTTGTGAATGAATGACTGATGCAGTCGCTCAGCCAATAAATGGGAGCACTTTGTCAATGCTCCCATTGTCCGGCAGGGAAGCATTCTGGCTGCCTATCCTTCCCCCATAGCCTCTCCCTCTGGACCTAAGGCCCAGTGCCTCTTCCAGGTCACAATTCCAGCAGGACTTGTGATATGGCAGCAAGATGTCTTTGAAAGCAGTCTAACTTAATAAAGCTAATGGGTGTTTAACTAGCAGCTCCTCTCTCTCACCAGAAGAGAAGGAAGTTTTATTTTGATTTTTTTTCCCTTGAACCATCCTCCGGCTCTGTTATGAGCTGTGAAGGAAGAGCAGGCCTGGTGGTTTTGACGCTTGGCAAAAGGAAGCACCAAGTGTAACATTAGCTTGAAGATAAATATACTGCAGAGCTCAAAGAGAAAATCTTTAATTGCTGCAGGACCTTCTTGGCATGGGCACTGCGCCCCCAGGGAAGCTGGGAGGGTTATCAGGCATGATGGGGGACTATAACAATTGTGCCCTCCCCTTGAGGGCTTCTGAGATAATGTCAGGCTGAAACACCACCGAAGAGGCATCCTGACTGAAGACACACACGCATCAGTGGTCATTTGCAGAGTCACAACAGATTTTACTATTCAGAAACACTTCCACTGCTCCCTGAAGGAGCCCCTCCTCTACCACTTCAAGCCTCACACACTGCACTGCAATTCAACTCAATGCTTTTTAAACTTAGGTGTTTAGAATCAATGCTATTTTATCCCCTTAGGGAGTCCCTGGGTGGCACAAATAGTTCTACACTTGATTACTAACCAAAATGTTGACAGTTTGAATGCTCAGCAGTGCCTTGGAAGACAGGTCTGGCAACCTACTTCTGAAAGGTCACAGCCTTAAAAACTCTAAGGAGCCGTTCTACTCTGAATGCATAGGGTCCTCATGAGTGGTAATTGGCTCTACAACAACTAAATTCAACAGGGCAGCCTTGGGCCAGACATTGTCAAAGGTGAGAGTACAGAATATTCTAGAGAGAGGGGATAGGAACAAGTATAAAGACAGCTTGCTCCTGTGACCAGTCTGATGTTGAGCATCCCTGAATTCTGTGGCTGTTGTGTGATAGGATTACATATTATTCATGTTTCATCTCAGTGGGAGGATCCATATTTAGATGTATCCCATTCGGAAAGTGATTTTTCTCTCCAAAATAAGAGTTTAAAATCTCTTCATCTGCTTCTATCCATGCAACAAAAGTTGTACCTCATAGGAAGAAGACCAATGGCCCTGGGTGGTGCAAATAGTTAAGCACTCTACTGCTGACCAAAAGACTGGTAATTTGAATCCACTCAGAGAGGAATCATAGTAACTGTATAGGACAGAGAAGAACTGCCATGTAGAGTTGCCAAGGAGAAGCTAGTAGATTTGAACTGCTGACCTTTTGGTTAGTAGCTACAGCACTTAACCACTATGCCCACTAGGCTTTCCAATGAGTCAGAATTGGCTTGATAACAATGGATTTGTTGGGTTTTTTAGTTTTTTGGTGTACAGGAGCTTCAGAAGAATGACCTGGCAATCTACCTCTGAAAAATCAGCCATAAAAAATCCTATGTATTACAGTTCTATTCTGACACACATGTGCCACCATGACTCAGAATCAACTCAACAGCAACTGGGATTTTTTAGGAAGAAGACAAGTGCTCAGATGAAAGAGAGAGCTAGGGAGAGCTTCAGTACCAAAAAGCAGTTTTTGAAATTACAAGTTATTGGACACAAACCTCTGGCCACAAACCCAGGAATTTACGAAAAGTAACTTTGCCCACTTGTTAAGGACTGTGCAGAATTTCTACTTTGAGAGACAGATCTAAGATGGTAGAGAAGTCAGCCCCTGCTTGTGATCCCTTTAATGACGAAGACCAAAAAAAAAAAAAAAAAAAAAACCAATCAATTATATACGAAATTCTAGGAGCCCTGAACATCAAAGAGAATATTGAGAAATCAGACCAAGTGACAGAGAAAGGAGAGTAAGACCAAAAGAACCTACTAATGGCCAGACCTAACCCAGTGGGGAACAGGCATCCAGCGGGCAGATAGGCAGCAGCAAGAACAGTGACAGGAACAGTGACATTTTGCAAGTGACTTCACAGTGGGGGAGATACTGAGTGGTAAAGTCCACCCATCCCTTTAGAATCAGTGAAAAATAGCATTCAGTCATCAAAAGCTGAGTAGCTTTCATCTAACCTACCATAAACAGATCTAAAATTGTCCTTTAGTATAAACTTCCCTCCCTTTTCCCAGAACTCTCCCTCATCCCCTTCTTTTCTGCATGGCACTAGTTCCAGAGACTAAGGCATACCCTGGTGGGAAGTAGGACACTTTATATGTGCCCTGAGCCATTCTTCCAACACTGAAGAAAGAGAAATTTAACCAACTGAAGGGAAAAATAAATATTTTGCAAGCTCCCCTGAGCTGGGAACTCAGGGCAGAAATACTTTGCCTAAGTGCAGGCATAAGGGGTCCACAGACCTTGAATGACTCCCAGCTCTGCAACAAGCACCCATAGTCCAATTGCAACACCTATCCACCCACATGCCTTAAGGAACAGGGATATGTTTTCCTCTCAGATACTCACAGAGGGCTGTTAACCCCCTGCCTTATCAACACGTGCAGCCAGATACTTGTGCCTACAGCAATCACGCCACTTACCTAGGAGTACAGGAGAGATCCAAGCCCGTACCACACACTTGGTGACTGACTACCTGGACACCTAAGCTAAACATATACAAGAAAAGTAAATAAGCTTTGAGGCTAGTATGCCTAGTAACAGCTCTAACCACTTAGTGACAGGACATTAGAGCTTCAAAGACACCAATAATCAAACTACTGCAATGACCAGCCTATTTGGCCATTTCAAAATAAAACAAAACAAGAAGAACACAGTAATGAAGTACAAAACTAAAAACAGAACTCACTGATGTCTCACAGAAGACAGTCAATATTAAAATACATAAAGAGGCAGATCACAATGGCTTCAGAAAACTCCCAAAACAAAAATTTGAGAAATTTGCCAGATGAAGAGAATTTCCTGGAATTATCAGAGGTAGAACACAAAAGATTGATACTTCAAAATCTTCAAGAGGTTCAGGAAGATCAGGCAAAATGCAGCAGAACATAATGACAAGTTGAACAGGATGCAAAAAAGCATAGAGACAGTATGCACAAATTCAGCAGATTACTAATAAAAATACAGAATAAAACAACTCAATAGAAAGTTAAAGGAACAGAAATAAGGTAATGAAAGCCAGAATTAGTGATACTGAAGATAAAGCACTTGGCACCAACATATTTGAGAGAAAATCAGATAAAATAATTTTTAAAAATGAAGAGACATCAAGAATTATGTGGGACACTATCAAGAGGAATGGAAATCCTTGTTGCATAATGGTTAAGAGCTACCATTGCTAACCAAAAGGTCAGCAGTTCAAATTCACCAGGTGCTCCTGGGAAACTGCACAGGGCAGTTCAAATGTTTCCTACTAGGTTGCTATGAGTCAGAATCAACTTGACAGCAGTGAGGTGTTTGCGTGTTTGCTTGTTTGCTTGCTTGCTTGCTTGTTTTTTTTTTTTTTTTAATCAAGAGGAATAATCTATGAGTGACTGGAGTACCTGAACAGGTACTGAACAGGGAACATAACAGAAAATACAGAATTGCTGAAGATTTCTTGACAGAAAACTTCCCTAATATCATGAAAGATTGGAATATGTTTATTTAAGACGTTTATCAAATGACACACAAACAGAATTTACCACTTTGAGTGAAGAACAGAAAGAATCTCAGTACAGACATGGAAGATCTAAATGTCACAATCAGCCAACTTCACTTCATAGACATATACAGGACACTCTACCCAACGGCCCTTGTCTGGCTTGGCCACCCAACAGCAGTCAAGTATGTTTATTTTGTAACACACAGGAATACGCTCCAGAAAACAAGGTCTGACAAGTCCACAAACTTCATTGTTCTAAGTGCTACATAACTCACTGATATCAATATGGTCACCTTCTGAGTTCTCCCCTTGGAAAGTTATGCACTGGCACCAGCACCTAGTCTACCTTTCAAAGCAATTTTGGAACTCTTGCCAGAATGGCCATAGTGCACAGTGGCACAGTGGTAAGTCTGTTAACTTAATTATCTAGTTGTCAGTGAGGGAGGTTTTAGCCAGTAAACAAATAACCTTGTTGGAACACCCACCCTACTCACCTGATCTGGCCCCTGATGAGTTTTTTCTTTATCCAAAGGTAAAGGATATATTGAACAGAAGACATTTTGATAACATTCAGGATATCAAGGGTAAAATGACAACAGCTCTGATAGTCATTCCAGAAAAAGAGTCCAAAATTACTCGGCTATAGAAGAAATCAAGGACAGAATAAAGAAATTCACAGACTCAAATAAGCAAAAAAACACATCCTACCAGAAGCTTTGGGACAAAGCAAAAGTAGTCTCAGAGGTCAGTTTATTTCAATAAATGCATACACTCAAAAAGAAGAAAGGATGAAAATCAAAGCATTGACCATACAACTCAGACAAGTAGAAGGAGATCAGCAAAAGAAACCTTTGGGAACCAGAAGAAAGCAGATAAAAATTAAAGCAGAACTAAATGAAATTAGAGAACAGAAAAATGATCAAAAGAGTTAATAAGATCAAAATCTGGTTCTTTGAAAAATTAACAAAATCAATAAACCATTGGACATACTGACAGCAATAAAAAATGAGTGAAACTAAATAACCCAAATAAGAGATAATATGGGCAATATCACAACAGTCAATTGAAATTTAAAAAATTATAACAATCCTATGAAAAATTGTACTGTAATTAACTGGAAAACCTAGAGGAAATGGACAAATTTCTACAAACACTCTACCTATCTCAACTAAGATAGAGGTAGAACAACTAAGTAAACACGTAACAAAAGAGATTCAAACAGTATATTAAAACTAAATTAAATTAATTCAAAAATAATTTAAAAACTCCCAACCAAAATATATATATATATATATATATATATATATATATATATATATAGAAAAAGCCTTGGCCCAGTCAGCTTCACTGGAGAATTCTACCAACGTTTCAGAGAACAGTTGGAACCACTATTACTAAACATATTTCAGAGCATAGAAATGGATGGAATATTTACAAACTCATTCTGTAAAGTAAGCATAACCCTCATACCAAAACCCAGTAAAAATAACAGAATAAAAAGAAAATTGTTGTTGTTGTTGTTAGGTGTTGTCAAATCAGTTCTGACTCATAGTGACCCTATAAACAACAGAGCAAAACACTGCCCAGTCCTGCACCATGTCCACAACCATTTTTATGCTTAAGCACATTGTTGCAGCCACTACCTCAATCTATCTTTTTTGCTGACCCTCCACCCTACCAAGCATGATGTCTTTGTCCACGGACTGATTTTTCCTGATAACATGTCCTAAGTATGTAAGACTTAAGATCTGGAACAGATTTGTTTGTTCTTTTCACGGTCTATGCTACCTTCAGCATTCTTCTACAGCACCACAATTCAAAGTCATCAATTCTACTTCTCTCTTCTTTGCTCATTGTTCCACTTTTGGATGTGTATGATGCAACTGAAAATACGATGGCTTTGGTGAGGTGCACTTTAGTCTTCAGGGTGACATTTTTACTTTTCAAAAGGAAAATTAAAGATTAATTATCTCCCAGGAACTTAGATGCAAAAATCTTCAAGAAAATTTTAGCCAATAGAATTCAACAATATATCAAAAAATAATTCACCATAACCAACTGGGGTTCATACCAGGGATGTGGAGATGGTTCAACATTAGAAAAACAATCAGTGTAAGCAAAAACATAAATAAAAGAACCACCTGATTCTATCAATTGATACAGGAAAGGCATTTGACAAAGTCCAACATCCATTCATGTTAAAAAACACTCAGCAAAATTGACACAGGGAAAATTCTTCTACATAATAAAGAGCATTTATACAATGCCAACAAACAACATTATCCTAAATGGAAAGGATCTGAAAGCATTCCCCTTGAGAACAGGAACCAGACAAGGATGCCATTTGTCACTACTTTTATTTGACATTGAGCTGGAGATTCTAGTCAAAGCAATCAGGCAAGAAAAAGAAATAAAGGGAATCCAAATTGGTAAGGAAGAAGTAAAAGCATTCTTATTTGTAGATGATGGATGATTATATACACAAAAAACCTAAGGTATCCACTAAAAAAAATAAATAAATACAAGAACTAACAGTTCAGCAAAGTATCAGTATACAAAATAAAAATTCATAAATCAATTGGATTCTTTTATACCAACAAATTGACCATCAAGGAGGAAATCCCCAAATCAATACCATTTACAATAGCCTCCAAGAAGATAAAATACTTAAGAACAAATCTAACCAGAGATGTAAAAGACCTATACAAGGAAAACTATAAGACACTGCTGCAAGAAACCAAAAGACCTACATACATGGAGGAATAAACCTTGCTAATGGATAGGAAGATGCAACACTGAGAAAATGTCTATCCTACCTAAATTCAATCTATAGATACAATGTAATCCTGAGCCAAATTCCAATGGCATTTTTTTAATGAGATGGAGAAACAAATCAGTAACTTCATAGGGAAAGGTAAGAAGCCCCAGATAGTCAAAGCATAACTGAAGAAGGACAAAATAGGAGGCCTCACATTTATGTTCATCCAAAGACTTTGCCAAAAGAGTAAAAAGCTAACCTATAGACATAAAAAAAAAAAAAAAAATTGGCTATGACAAATTTGATCAGCAACTAATCTCTATGATCCACAGCCAGCCAGCCACAAGACACTTCAAAAATCTCAACAAGAAAAAGACATATAACCCTATAAAAACATGGGCAAAGGATATGAACAGGCACTTCACCAAAGAAGACTGTCATTGATTGAATTATGACCCCCCAAAACTTTGTGTAACAATTTGGCTGGGCCATGATTCCCAGTGCTGTGTGATTGTCTTCCATTTTGTGATTTATGGCTATATTGTAAATCCAAATCTCTGCATCTGGATGATAGAGCAAGATTAGATTGTGATGAAGAGGATTAGGGTAAGACTATAACAACCTTCCTAAGACCTGCTCCAATGTAAAGGGAGTTTATGTGGTGTGTGGCTTGCACCACCTTTTATCTTTTTGTCCTACGAGAGATGGAAGGAAAGGAAAGCAAGCAGAGATTTGGGGACCTCATACCATCAAGAAAGCAGCACTAGGAGCAGAGCGTGTCCTTCAGACCTGAGGTTCCTGTGCCAAGATGCTCCCTGGACAAAGAAAGACTGATGCAACACAAAGACCTTCCTCCAGAGCCAACAGAGAGACAGTGTATTCCCTGGAGCCAGCATCCTGAATTTGGTCTTCTGGCCTCCTGGACTGTGTAAGGATAGACTTTCCTTCATTAAAGCTCTGTTAGAGCAATACAACATGACTAAGACAAAGACATTCAGGAGGCTAACAGATGCATGAGGAAATGCTCATGATCACTAGCCATTGGAGAAATCCAAATCAAAACTATGGTAGGATATCATCTCACCCCAACAAGGCTGGCAGTAACAAAAAAAAATACAAAATTGTAAATGTTGAAGAGGTCGTAGAGAGACTGGAACACTTACACACTGCTGGTAAGAATGAAAAATTGTATAACCACTCCGGAAATTAACTAGAAATAGAAATACCACACATTCCACTTCCTGGAAAATATCCTAGAGAACTAAGGGCTGTCACATGATTAGATGTTTGTTGCAGCACTGTCCACAATTGCAAAAACATAGAACAAACTCAGCTGCCCATCAATGGATTAATGGATAAAAACCTATGGCATATTCCCACAATGGAATATTATGCGGTGATAAAGAATAACAATGAATCTGGGAAACATCTGTTAACATGGGAGAATCTAGAAGGCATTATACTGAGTGAAATCAGTGAGTTGCAAAAGAACAAATATTGTATGACACTAATATTATAAGGACTCAAGAAATGGTTTAAATAGTGATTAGTCTTTGATGGTTATGAGGGTGAGGAGGGAAGGAGAGGGGTACTAATTAGACAGTACACAGAAATTATTTTATTGAAGTGAAGGACAACACACAGTAGATAAGAAGTAAGCACAACTAGACTAAACCAAAAGCCCAGAAGTTTCCTAAATACTTAGAGGGATAGAGTAGCAGGGGCAGGAGTCTGGGGATTTTGTTTTTAGGGTACATCTAGGTCAATTGGTATAATAAAGTTTATTAAGAAAATGTTCTGCATCTGACTTTGGTGAGTGGTTTCTGGGGACTTAAAAGCTAGGAAACAGCCATCTAAGAAGTATAAACTGGTCTCAACCCACCTGGAGCAAAGGAGAATGAAGAGCATCAAAGACATAAGATAAGAGTCCAAGAGACAAAAAGGGGGGCAGCACACAAACCAGATGCAGCATCAGCATGAGACCAGAAGAATTAGATGGTGCCTGGCTGTCACCAATGACTGCCATTACAGTGAACTCCACGCAGAGTCCCTGATGGAGCAGGAGAAATGTGGGGTGCAGAACTGCAACTCTAGTAAAAAGAATAGACTTAATAGTGTGACAGACTGCAGCGTTCCCAGAGAACATGGCCCCCAGATTCTGTCAGCCCACAACTGAAACCATTTCAACTCTCCAAAGATTGAACAGGTATTGTATGGGACTTAAAATGACACTGGTGAAGAAAGTGCTTTTTGGCTTAAGTAGATACGGGAGACTAACTGGCCACCTCCTGTCTGCAGACGAGATGAGAAGCTAGACGGGATCAGGAGCTGGATGGATGGACATGGGAAATACAGCATAGAGAGGAGGAGTACGCTGTCACAGTGTGGAGAAACCAGCTAGTGTCACAGAACAAAGCGTATGTGAATTTCTGTATGAGAAACTGACTCCGACTCTGTACTTTCACTTAGAATACAATAAAGAAAAATAAAGGGATAAAATTTTAAAAATCAAAATTATGCTGGGGGGCAAACAAGTAAACAACATGAAAAATTTCTGCTTTCGGTCTCATTTCACTCAAAGACAGAGACTAGGTCATCTCCCTATACTGTTTCGAAAGTTGAATTCAAATTCAGGAGCATACACAGGGCCAAGGCATCAAGGACGCTTTTTTGCAGTGAATTTAAAAGCAATAATAAAGTCTGTTAATAGCCAGTCTGCTTTTCATTATCATCATGTGACGAGTCTATGCAATGTCAGTGTTAAAATTTTAAAAATGTCAAAATACTTCTCCCAGAAAATATCATTCGTTGCTCTCACTTGTGAATATTGCTGTGATTACCCTTGAGTGTTAACATACATGCAGCTTTCAAATAGCTCCCTGGGTGGTACAAATGATTAAGCTCTTGGCTATTCACCAAAAGGTTAGAGGTCTGAATCCACCCTCAGGTGTCTTAGGAGAAAGTCCTGGTGATCTGATCCAAAAGATCACAATCATGAAAACCCTAGCAACTGCAGTTTTACTTTGAAACATTGGGAGTTACCATGAGTAGACATTAACTTGATGGCAACTGGTTTACTGGTTAAGACTCAAATTAGAATATTTTAACTACTTCTGATTTAGTAAACATTTTCTATATAGAAGTTAATTCAGAAAATTCACCATTATTCTGTTGGCCACAGCACACTTGAACTTAGCTACACATATTTTTAAGAGTAAGTTCTTAAGGGTTTGGAATCATTTGTGTTTGGGATCAGGCACAAGTCAGTATCCCCAACTCCTGTGATACTACATATTCCTGCATTTATTCAGTAGATTTAAAATAAGCAATGATAGTGCAGTTGTTAGAAGGATAAAGACTTTATGTACCTTCAACTCTGTCATTCTATATAACCCAAACCCACTGCTGTAGAGTCAATTCCAACTCATAGAGGTCCTATAAGAGAGGTCCTATAAGAGAACTGCTCCACAGAGTTTCCAAGAAGTGCCTGGTGAATTTGAACTGCCACCCATTTGGTTAGTAGTCTTAGCACTTGACCACTATGCCACCAGAGTTTCTCCTATGTGACCACATAGAGCTATTCTCATGTTTTAAGATTTAAAACAGAGTGCAAAGTACAGTGTAACTTTTTCTTTTTAAAGACTGTCTTAATTTAAGTAGAATGTATCGATCCATTACTTCTCTCTTTTTCTGTGTTGTGATATTTGTTTTATTTTTATTTATTTTTGTTTACTGGCATGATTAAGTATACAAAGTTCAATAAAAGAAAATTTTCACTCTTCGTGTTTCATTTTGCTGTTATTATTTGTAGTGGCCATAAAAGAGAAACTATGACTAATCTGCTGCCATCTGTCTGTCAGTTTGTCAGGTGGCTTGCGTGTTGCTGTGACACTAGAAGCTTTGCCATCAGTATTTCAAATACCAGCAGGATCACCATCGGTGACAGGTTTCAGTGGACCTTCCAGACTAAGACAGACCAGGAAGGAGGACCCAGCAGTCTACTTCTGAAAAAACTGGCCAGTGTAAATGTTATGAACAGTGACAGAACATTGTCTGATACGGCACTGGAGGATGAGACAATGAGCCCCTCAGAGTGGAAGGCACTCAAAATACAACTGAGGAACAGTTTCCCCTTCAAAGTGGAGTTGACTTTAATACTACGGATACAGTAAAGCTTTCAGGACCTTCATTTGCTGATGTGACACAACTCAACACGAGAAGAAACAGCTACAAATATCCATTAAAGGTCAGAATGTGAGCTGTATTAAGCATGGACTTAAGAAAATTGGAAGTTATCAGAAATGAAAAGCAGAATTTCAAGATAGATATTCTAGGCATTAGGGAGCTGAAATGGACTGATACTGGTCATTTTGAAAAAGACAAACATATGGTCTGGTACACCAAGAATAACAAACTGAAGAGTAAGAACATTCATTCATGATCAAAAAGAACATTTCAAGATCGATCCTGAAATACAACACTGTCGGTGATAGTATAATATCCACAAGCATGCAAGGAAGTCCAGCTAATATGACTATTATTGAAATTTACCCATCAATCACCAAATCCAAAGATGAAGAATTGAAGATTTTTAACAAACTTCTGCAATCTGAAATGGATCAAACATGCAATCAACATGCTTTGATAATTACAGGTGATTGGAATGCAAAAGTTGAAAATGAAGAAGAGTTGCTAGTTGGAAAACATGACCTTGGTGATAGCAATGATCACAGAGATCACATGATAGAATTTTGCAAGACCAACAACGTCTTCATAGTAAATATCTTTTTTCAACAACATAAGTGGCAAATACATATGTGAAACTCACCGGATGGTATATACAGGAATCAAATCATCTGTGTCTATGGAAAGAGATGATGAAAAAGCTCAACATCATCAGTCAGAACAAAGCCAGGGACTGACTGTGGAATGGACCTTCAATGACCCATATGCAAGTTCAAGATGAAATTGAAGAAAAGCAGAACAATTTCACCAGAGCCAAAGTATTACCTTGAGTATATCCCACCTGAATTTAGAGACCATTCCAAGATTAGACTTGACACACTGAACACTAGTGACCTAAAACCAGACCAATTGTGCAAGGACATCACACATGAAGCAAGAGACCATCAAAAAGACAGGGAAGAAAAGAAAGATCAAAATGGATGTCAGAAGACACTCTGAAAACAGGGTAACTAAAGTGAAATGATGAAATAAAAGAGCTGTTATTGAAAGAAGAGATCCAAGCTGCACACAATAGCACTAGTGAGAAACAAGACTCCAGAAACTGACAGAATACCAATTAAGAAGTTTCAGAAATAGATGCAGCTCTGAAGGTGCTCACTTTTCTATGCCAAGAAATTTGGAAAACACTGGAAGACAGCCACACGGCCAAAGGACTGAAAGAGATCAGTACTTATTCCAAAGGAAAGTAATTAATCAGAATTCTAAAATTATAGAACAACATCAATAATGTCATTAACACAAGTAAAATTTTGCTAAAGAACCTTCAAAAGTGGTTGCAGCAGTATATCAACAGGAGAGTCCCAGAAATTCAAGCCAGATTCAGAAAAGTAAGTGGAATAGCGAACATAATATCTGATGTCAACCGAATCCTGCCTGAAAGCAGAGAAATGCTAGAAAGACATTTGCCTGTGCTTTATTGACTATGAAAGGGCATTTGACTGTATGGATCACAACAAATTATGGATAAAACTGCAAAGAATGGGAATTCCAGAACACTTAATTATGCTCATGAGGTACCTGTACAGGGATCAAGAGGCAGTTGTATGAACAGAACAAAGAGGCACTGCACGGTTTAAACTCAGGAAAGGTATGTTTCAGAGTTGTATCTTTTCACCATGCTTATTGTATCAGTATTGTAAGCAAATAATTCAAGAAGCTGAAATATATGAAGAAGAACAAGGCATCAGGATTGGGGAATGATTCATTAACAACCTTCAGTATGCAGATGATATAAACCTGCTTGCTGAATGTAAAAAGGACTTAAAGCACTTACTGATGAAGTTTCAAGACCAGAGCCTTCAAACTAAAAAGAACAAAAATCCTCACAACTGGACTAATAAACAACATCATGATAAATACAAAAACATTTGAAGGTTGTCAAGAATTTCATTTTACTTGGATCTACAATCAACATCTACAGAAGCAGCAATCAATAAATTAAATGACATATTGCATTGGGCAAATTTGCTACAAAACACCTCTTTAAAATGTTACAAAGCAAAGATGTCACTTTGAGAATTTACCTATGTTTGACCCAGACCATGATGCTTTCAGTAGCATCCTGTGCATATAAAAGCTAGACAATGAATAACGAAGACAGAAAAGCAATAGAAGCCTTTGGATTATGTCATCAAATATGCCACAGACTGTGAGAAGAACAAACAAATCTGTCTTGGAGAAAGTACAGCCAAAATAGAAACAAGGATGGCAAGACTTAGTCTCAATGTACTTTGGACGTGTTATCAGGAGGGATCAGTCCCTGGAGAAGGACATCATGCTTGATAAAGTAGAGGGTCAGGAAAGAAGGAGACCATCAATGAGATGGATTAACAAAGGCTGCAACAATGGGCTCAACCATAATAATGATTGTGAGATTTGTTTCGGTGTACATACAGTTGCTATGAGCTGGAACCAAGTGGTAACACTAACAACAACATTATTATTATTTGTGTCATTTCATGATTGTTAAGGAAATCAATTTGGTCATGCAGAGAAAGAAAATGTTAGCAAATGATCTTCCATGGGTGCCAAATATACAGCAAAGGTACACCATAGCTAATACGAATATATTAATTACTGGAATTACTTCTTGGTTCCTATCACTTGTACCCTTTTTCCTGTCAGCAAAGCATTGGAAAGGCTATGGGCCTCCATGGGCCTTCTTGGCAAAGCAATCATGCTCTTGGCATGTCATCCAAGAGTAAAGAACTATCCTAGGATGGTGTTTGAGAGACACTGGAGAGGCAGGCTGTCTTTGGCTTCCATTCTATCTCTTTAGATCCTTCACTGGAATAGTTAAGTTAAAGAAGAAAACTACATCTTGCATAACATACCCAAAGGAAGCAAAAACTCTGAGCTTAACTCTCTTGATTAAGGCTAGTCTCTAAACTAAAGTTTAAGTATAAAGGAAAAAGCAGATGCTTGAGAATGACAGGTGGTGGGCCTACTGTAAGAATGTCCCAAGAATTGCTGAGACACATAAAAGAGGGTCCCCAGAAGCCTGGTAGCTGCAAACAACCCAGAACTGTGCACTATATCAATCATTTCAGGTGATGAGTTTCCAAAAGCTCCTCAGTGAAGAGGAAGTTAAAATTGATTACAATACTACCCATATATGGACAGCCAGAAGTATATACCTATATTTAAGCTATATGTATAGAATAAGATTGAGTTCAATCTCCTAACAAATATTTTGCATTTTTTATCAACATCATCAAAGATTGTTTAGCTAGACCTGGACAGTCTGGCTTCTGGAATCAATGAGTGGGGAACCACAGAGAGAACCAAATAAGTAGAACCCCCACACTGCCTACCACTAAAGACCGCGTCATCAAGCTCTTTTCTTAGTGAGGTTTATGCTACATTTATACTCTTCTAAAAAAAAAGAAATCTAAAAATATCAAAAAACTTGGAGTTACACAAAAGACAAGTATTTGAGTAGTGCTCAAAGCTAAAATCATAATTGGAGGCATTAATCTTATCGGTAGGTAGAGAACTCTGTCTACCAACTTGACATTAATTTTACTAAAAGAAGATATTACAACATAGCCTTGTAATGGAATTAAGATTCTTATTAATATTCTATTCACCAGTATAGACAAGCAAGTCAAAGAAGAAGAAAGAAATCAAAATGTATACAAATACAGGAAAAGGTGCTTACTGGCCAACAATAACCAAAACACTTCAAATTAAAATGAGACATCATTTCCACGTATTTTTTCAAAAATAACAAAAATATTGATAAGCCTCATTTTTTAAGAATATAGAAAAACATTATGTAAACCATACAGTTTGTTAGAAAGGGTAAATACCTACCTAACTCTTTGGGAGAATAACGTGACTTAAAAAAAATAAGTGAATAAACATGCCTCTTTTTTATGTTTATGCCTGATTCTTCACTTCTGTAAGTTTATTGTAACAAAATAATAAAAACAAGTCAGGAAATTATTAAGGTTCTAAGACAGAACTTACTAAGAAAGATAAAAAAATACAGCCTTCAATGTGGATTACAACTTAAACAGAAACAGAAATCCTCATAACTGGGCCATAAGCAACATTACGGTAAGTACAAAAAAGACTGATGTTGTCAAGGATTTTATTTTACATGGATCCATGATCAACGATGATGGAAGCAGCTGTCAAGAAACTAAGTAAGCATTGCATTGTGCAAATTTGCTACAAAAGGCCTCTGTAATGTACTAAAAAACAAAAAGTTTGCTTTAAAAATTAAGAAAACACCTGACCTACACCATGGTGTTCTCCATCATCTCATATCCATGTAACAGCTAGACAATGAATCAAGAAAGATGTAAAAAGAATTGACACCTTTGGCTTACGGTGTTGGCAAAGAATATTGAATATACCATGGACTTCCAGAAGAATCAATACATCCGTCTTGGAAGAGGTACAGCCAGAAGGCTCATTAGAAACAGCAATAGCAAGACTTCATCTCACATACTTTGGACATGTTATCAGGATGGATCAGTCCCTAGAAAAGGTCATTGTGCATAGTAAAGTAGCAGGTCAGCAAAAAAGAGGAAGATGCTCAATGAGATGGATTCACACAACGGCTGCAACAATGGACTCAAGCACAACACACTTGTGAGGATGGCGCAGGACTGGGAAGTGTTTCACTCTGTTGTACACAGAGTCACTATGAGACAGAGCTGACTCGACAACACCTAACGATACGACAGCAATGTCATTGTTCTTTCTAATAACACTGGATTGATTAAATAGATCATACTATAGCCACATAATGGAATACTATGTGGCCATTTATAAAGACTGAGATAAATCTTGTTGTAATAGCATAAAAATTATTCCATGGTAAAAATTAGAGATTACAGAACATTGGGTGTGGCCAGCTCGTTGAAAAGACACCACCGTTGACATAAAACTACTATCTGGGGTCTTTTAACTGTCACTTGATCTGACTCCACGGCACTTGGCTTGGCTTGGAGTTCCTGGGTGGTGCAAACAGTTAACAGGCTTGGCTGCTACCTGAAAGGCTGGAGGTTCAAGTCCACGTCGAAGCACCTTGGAAGAAAGTTCTGGTCATCTACTTCTGAAAACTCAGCCACTGAAACCCCCATGGAGCCCAGTGCCCTCCGACACACATGGATTCGCCATGAGTCTCAGTAGACTCACTGACAATTTTTTTTTTTTTGGTCACTTGAAAATCCGGTCAGTGAGTATAAAATGTTTCTATTCTTAGATTACAACTTCAGCAAGCCTTTGACTGTTCTGCTCACTCTAGGATGTAGTAACAACTCTATAGTTATATGAAGTTACAATCACAGCCTCAGTTTGACAGCTACAGTCATTAACTCGTGATATTAACCAAAA
This sequence comes from Heterohyrax brucei, assembly GCA_028571685.1. NCBI lineage: Eukaryota > Metazoa > Chordata > Mammalia > Hyracoidea > Procaviidae > Heterohyrax > Heterohyrax brucei. The sequence goes on from CM053149.1 coordinate 36,957,810, forward strand.
CTCCAAACTAGATTTAATATCACCCTCAGTGAGATCAATTCACACGGGGGTCACAACAGCAGGCTCAAAAACACCAGTGATCATAAAGATGATGCAGAGACAAGCAACGTTGCATGTTGTTAAATGTAAGGTTACCACAAGTCGGCGCCAACTCAACATCAACTAACAGCAACGGCAGCAGCAACCACAATGTAGGTGACACATTATGATATTAACCATTTGCCTATTTTTCCTCAGTTAGTTGTCTTTTAGCTTTGTTTTTGACATGTTTTTCTATATGGCCTACCTATTTCAGGCTGCAGTCTACAGGTGAAAAAGAGCATAGGGTTGTTTTCTTTTCTCTTCCTCACACAGAACTTCTCCCTCTTTTCAAAGCCACCCACCCCTGCCACACAGGCCTGCCGTCGAGTCGGATCCGACTCATAACAACAGGACATTAGAGACAGAGTTTAATACAAAATCATAGGAAGCAAGTGGAGGACATTGGTTTAGCTGCCCCTGCTCTAATAAAGGAAGGAGAGAGGAGAGGAAAACATCTCAAGTAGCAGGAAAGGCACACACAGTGATTAAACCAAAAACTACCAAGCAAATAAAATCAAGTCCTGATGCCGTCAAGTCAGTTCCAACTCACAGCGACCCTATAAGACAGAGTAGAACTGCCTGATACAGTTTCTAGGGATCACCTGGTGGGTTCAGACGGCTGATCTTTTAAGTGAGCCGCACAGTAGTTAGGACATGAGAGACTGCTCGCCCAGTGTATTAGAAAAGGAGCATAGGAAGAAGGCAGAGGAAGAGAGGGGCTGAAGCTGCTGGTTCTTTTCTGCTGGACTCTTTACATAATACCCCTTGAGCAGAGTGCATCATCAGTCTCCTTTGCAAACGGCATAGCCCAAGATCAGAGAAGCTGAGTAAACAGCAAGCAAGAAGTGGAGCCCAGGTCCTCATTCCCAAATCCCCTGTTTTTTCTGTGTACTAGTGGTTCCCAGACAACAGCTACAAACCTGTGTCAGGCTGGCTGCTCAGAATCACCTGGAGGCCTTTCTAAAACCTCCTGGCCTCATTCCAGTCCTACTGAACCCACATCTCTGGGCCAGGTGACAGCTGTCTTCACAAGCTCCCCAGGTGGTGCGGTGGTGCAGCCACACTTAGGAACTGGGGTATGGTGTGCGTCACGTTACTGTGAGCATACTTGCAGGGCGTGGGGAAAATGCAGTGCATTTCCTAAGCACGTGTTTCGCTTTACACCTCCTGCGCCCTGCTTTGCATATACCGTCATGTTACAGGAAATCAACCGACACCCAAGGAGAGAAGAAGCAGCCGTTTATTATAGTAACGCCAGCGGGCCAGCAGGGGTTCACAAACCTCCAACAACTGGCCCCGAAGGGGAAGTTAAGCAGGCTTTTATGGGTTGGGGTCTTCTGGGTTGGGTGCAGGAGGGTATCTTGGTGCCGAATGCAGCAAAGGGGCTGATGCTGAGTGCAGCAAGGGGAAGTGTACATTTAGTGCTGGGGGCAGCAAGGGGCGAATTTCCCGGAATGAGGTGGGGGGGCAACGGAACGGTCATACACTATCCATGCTCAACATTGTTAAGTGATCACTATTCGCTCCACACTAGGGAGGAACAAAGTTCCCTTAGCTAGTAAGTGGCAGAGATGGACTTCAAACTTCAGTCTGTAGGACTCCGCACCTTTATACATTGTTATTATGTACCATCAAGTCAATTACAACCCATAGCAACCCCAAGTGACAGAGGAGGTCTGCCCGTCGGGTTTTCTAGGCTTTGATCTATTTTTCTGGGAGCAAACCACTAAATGGCTTTTTTCCTGAGGAGCCACCGGGAGGGTTCGGACTCCTGGGCCCAATGTGTAACTGTGGTGCCTTCAGGGCTCCTTCTTTGTACCTGCTGAAAGGGGGAGTCACTCAGGATGGAGAACAGGGAGAGGGATCAAGATACTTCAGATAAAAGGGATAAGTATGGAGAAATTTGAGCTGGAGAGGGCCAGACTGAGGAAAATCGTATGAAATGTTGCTTGAGGTAAGCAGAGAAACAAGTCCAGGAGCTGCGCAGAGCATTCAGTCTTGTTTCCCAAGTCCCTGCTACACTTGGTGGCTTTCTTCTTCTTTATTCTGAGGAGCTGGCTCCCTCTTGTGGCAGCTTCTGCCCATTGCGAAATGATCTGGGACCGGGCAGCCTAGAGCCGCCGATACAAGAAGCAGCAGCATCTTGGAGGCAATCTAGATCTGGGCTGGCCGGTACAGGTAGCCTCTGCCCATAAGCGGCTATTGAGCACCAAAATGAGATGTGCTAAAAATGTGAAATGCACATGTGATTTAAAAGACTTAGTACATAAAAAGATTGTAAAATACGTAATTAGTAATTAATCATACACTGAGGTGGTATTTTTAATATATCAGGCTGAACTGTATTATTTAAGTTAATTCACTTGTTTCTGAAAATACAGCTACTAGTAAAATCGCAATCACTTATGTGGCTCACATCTGTGGTTTAGATGATACGTGGGGTTGCCAGACTTAAATAAAAATACTGAATTCCCACTTAAATTTGAACTCCAGATAAACCAAATAACTGTTCAGTATATTCAGTAAATTCTCAGTATAAATATGCCCTGTGTAATATTTGGAACACACACTCAGTGTTCACATCCTCAGGGAATCTCCTCCTAAATTCCCCAAAACCGAAAAAAAAAAAAAAAACATGGAATTTTGACTGCCACGGAGTCAATTTCAGCTTATAGTGACCCTAAAGGGTCAGAGTAGAACTGCCACATAGAGTTTCCAGGGAGTGCCTGGTGGATTCAAATTACCAACCTGTTGACTAGCAGCAGTAGCACGTAACCATCACACCACAACGATTTCCAAGTGTTGCTGAATACACGGTTTCCTTATGTTCCTGAAGTCCCCAGACTAGGCTAAATCCTTCTTTATGCAAAAACAGCATCATGAACCTTCTTTGGGCCTCTTAACATTGTTATAAATTTAGGTTTACCTCTGTGATGTGGCTAATGGCTGTCTCTCTATTCTACTTGCTCAGTGAAGGCAGGTTCTGAGTGTTCTACTCACCACTCAACCCCTTGTATGCAGCAGTGTCTGGCCAAAAACAAGTTCTCAATAAATACACAATGAGAGGAAAGAAAGGAAGGAGGAAAGAGTGAAGAATGAATAAATGAAAGATAAATTGAACGAGTGGATACGTAAATAAATACTGATCATTCAAGTGAATGTCCCTTTATTTCCGTAAACTATGACTTTATTAGTATTATCCCTTTCATCCTTTCAGGGACTTCAGTCTCTCAGTTATCCTCTCTTTCTTCTAAATCTGTTTTCCTCCTCCTCTTTCCTGACTTCTCATTAATATTTATACACTCTAGGCATTTTTCTTTCTCCTCCTGATTCCCCCTAAACCCCAGTTCTCTTTCACCCGTTATACTATTTCTCGTCTCTTCTCTCACAGCCAAGCTTATGTAAAGGGCATTCTTTTCCGCAGTCCCAATTATTCCTTCACTCCCTACGTTCTGGCTTTCTTTCCTACCAGTCTGAAATTGCCCTATGAAAAGGCACCAATGACCTTCTTGTTGTTAAATCCAGTAGAAACCTCTCCCCACCCCCAGTCCTCTACCTGCTTTGCCTCTAGCAACGTTCAGCTACCACATCGTCTCTTCTCCAAGCTTCTGCTCACTTGACTTCCATGACCGCACATGTCTGTCACCTTTGTGCTCTCTGATCAACGTTTTATGGCTTTGCCCTGCCTATTGGTAGTATGACCTTGTGTTCTGCACTTGGCCTTCCATGATACTGTGATCTCTTCTTTTGCCTTCTAATCTCTCTCCAGGTCAGTTCATTGCTCTCTCGTCAGGTGCCGTCCATAGGCAGATGATTCAGCAATTTGTATCTCTAGATCCTATATCGAGCTACTGATAGGACACCTCTGTATACACAACTCACAGATATCTTCAAGTTAACTAGTACTCACTGAACTTGTCTTTCTCCTTCCTCCAACCTCCAAGCCAGTTCTCCTTCTGCCATGCTTTTCATTTCAGTACGTGGTACCACTATCCCCTCACGTGCTAAGACAGAAATTAGGGCTGTTATTTACCACCTTCTTCCAACTCATCCTCCTCAATAGCACTCCCAAAAACCTATTGACTTCGCTACCTAGGAAAATACTGCTGGTCAGCTGACTCAACACCTCTCTAGCCAGCCAAATGCCGTCAAGTCAATACCTCTCTAGAGGATTCTCTTTTCTGTATTCTTTTTCAGATGCTGTTCATTTCTCTGGTTTCCTTGACATTAGGGTATCCCTGTGTGACTGAGTTTCTTCTAATTGGATGACTTTGCATGAGACTTTGATCACAACTGAGTTATGTGAGGAAAGACGTAGGGAATGGGGCATTCATTTTGCTGATGTGCGTACAAGCAGAGACAGTGTGGTTCTGGGTTTGGTAGTAACAGGAGCAACTTTCTGGCCATGGCAGGATTTCCCTATAATGTCTTCATGAGTTTTTGTCAGAAGCTCATTCTACAGCCTGTCCTGTGAGCCTTTCTAAAGGTTCCATGAGCTAAAAATGGAGCGCTTCCTGCTTAAATCAGCTGCAGGAGATTTTGCTTTCTGCAACTAAAAGATCTGACTAGCATGCTAACTGAATCTCAAGTTCATCCTAAATCCATAGTCATTGCCGCTCCTGAGTTCAAGCCACCCTGAGATTTTGCCTGGCCCACTTAAAAATCTTCTAGATTTTCTGCTGTTAGTCACTGGCTCACTAATCCATTTATTTCATTCTTCACATGTAATCACAGTCATTTTCTAATAGTGTATGTGATCAGGTCCCTCCCCCACATAAACTCTTCATTTGGCACCTTGGGATGGTTTCTGAAGTCCTTATCGGGCCAATAAGATTGTTCACAGCTTACAAGGCCTCTGTGTTCTGGCTTCTGCTCAACTCTCCAGTTTCTCTCTTGCCTCTCACCTCCCTTTCATCCACCCACTCTGTGCTGTGGCCATTCCAGGTCTCCTTCAGCCCCTGGGTTCTCTCCAGCCTCGCTGTTCACTCCTGGCCTTTGCATTAACTGTTCTCACTTCCTGGAACACCCTTTATCTGGCTCTTCCTCTTTTCCTACCTCAACTTCCAATCACCTTGCAAGTCTCTATCAGGTATGACTTCATTTAGGAACGTTCCACAGCTACAAAGATGAAATTAAATTCTCTGGACTAAGTTACCTCCTGTATCACTTTGTACTTTACCTATTTCTTTTTCTTTATTCTTCTTTTTTTTTTTTTTGTTATTACCTGCTTGTTTTTTTGTTTGTTGTTGTTTTTAGTTCTTAATTATCCCTGCTGCTAGGAAGACTATGTCTACATTCTTCACCACTGAATTCCCACCCTCTCACAGCATTAGTGGGATGCTTACTAATTTTTTGAATAAGTGAATGCCTTTCACAAACATACTCACACATGAATTTTACCTAGTGTCTCAATACTTTGATTTCTTCATCTACAAAGTTCATCTATTGCCATCATGTTGATTTTGATTCACAAGTTTCTGGAAATTAAATTAGATGGTACTTTTAAAGTTTTTTGTATCAGTGTCTGGTACAGTATAAGTACTTAATAAATGTCAATGTCATTATTATTTCTCCCCAGATATGATCTATATTTGTTTGTATTATGGAATTTGAGGAAGCGGCTGAAATTAAGGTCTGATTACATGTGGCATAAAAGGAACACATGCGGGGGAAGCAGGATCCCAGAGGCAAAGGTGATGAAAATGTAAGACCCTTGGGAAACTGCAGAAATCCCAAGCAGATTTGAGAGACCTGTTAGCTAAAGAATATATTCTAGTAAATTTATAAGGGAATGTACATTTTCACTCAGTTATATTAAATAAATATATTTAATATATTTATAGAATATATTCTAGAACCTGTCTTATTTAGATCTCAAAAGACTGAACACTCTGGATAACCTCTGAATACAAAAATAAGTATAACCATATACAGAGAACAACAAGCACTTTTATTTAAAACTAGGAAGGGAAAAAAAACCTTTCCAACCTGTTCGCTTTTCCTTACCAAATCTTTCCCTGTCCTTCCCAAAAAGCTCTGCAGAGACACAATTCTAACTCAAAAGAATGATCGTACCCCATCAGAACACTTGAATTCTCTGTCTAGAAACATCTATATTGTGGCTGTTGGTGACGCCACATTTTCCCAAGAACAGCAAGTGGGTATGTGTTTTACGTTTGTGTACCTACAGTATTAAGCCAGTGGTACCAAAAGAAAAGTCTGTCCGGCGGAAATATTAGGATGTCTACCTCTACCAGTTACTGGTGTGCTGACTTGCACTCATGCTGACCCCATGTGTGCAGAACAGAACTGTACTCCATGAATTTTCGGTGACTAATTTTTCACACATCGATTGTCAGGCCTTTCTTCTGAGGCACTCTGATTGGGTTGGAACCACTAGGTTAGTAGTTGTTTTAGTCTGCTGGTGCTGCTTTAGTAGAAATGTCACATGGGTGACTTTAAAAAGAGAAATTTTATTCTGTCACAGTCTAGTAGATTAAGGATGGCCCCAGGCCCTGATGCTGCCCCTGTCCATAAATCATACTGGAGGTCAACTCTTGGACAGGAATGGATTGGACTTGGTGACACAGAGTGACCATATCATGTGTGCCCTTTATGGTTCTATGCATCTATAGGATGTCATCCTGTTGACCCCTTACAGGAGGAAGGGGAGTGGGTGGAGAGGAGGGGATAGGAGATTGTTGGGAGGATAAGACATGTATTGAGCAGAGAGGAGTGTGCTGTTGCTGGGCAGGGAGAGCAGTGGCAGCTGCATATAGATGGGCATGTAAATTTATATGGGAAAGTACATTTTCATTCAACCATTAAAAAAAAAAAGTCCAAAATCAGGGTATCTGCTCCAAAGGGAGGCTTTCTTTGCCGCACTTGCAATCAATCGTCTCCTGGACTGGAAACCTCTGAGGCACAGGGTCTCTAGTCCTTTTCTAAAGACCACACTCAGCTTCCAACACAGCTTCTTGGTGGTACGAGATTGCCAAATCTCTCTGCTAGATTGTTTCTTTTAGATCACAACAGATTGTCTCAAAGCACAAAACGATTTTACGCACTGAGTCCTTCCCCACCAACACAATTGCCAGCCAGCCTCTCTCATCAACATCATAGAGGCAGGATTTACAACTTCGAGGGACATCATACAATACCAGGAGCCACTGCCTAGCTAAGTTGCTACGCAGATTTTTGGCAGAACACGGTTCAATCCACGACAATAATCTAGTGCTTAACCATTTGTACCACCTAGGGACTCCTCCCTCCATTTCAAAGGCAGCAGAAAACTGCTTACAGCTTTAAAGTCTAGTTTTGTCAACCTCTGCCTCTCAAGATTTCAAAACTCAGAGGTTCTGATTTTTTGAAAAACACATTGTAAGTATGAGAGTAAATACGGAAGCATCCTAAAGTGGCTGAAAGGTTAAACAAAACTGGCACAGCCACATGATAAAGTATTAAAAGTTATGCTTGTGGTGAGTTCTTGACAAAGTAAGAAAACAGTTATGAAAAAATAAGGAACTAATTTCAATGCCATTGAGTGGATTCTGGAAACCCTGTGGTGTAGTGGTTGAGTATTACATTTGATCACCAAAAGATCAGCAGTTTAGATCCACCAGGCCCTCCTTGGAAATGCTGTGGGTCATTTCTACCCTGCCGTGTAAGGTCGCTGTAAGTCGGAATTGACTCAGCAGCGCTGGGTTTTGGGTTTGGTGTGTGTGGGGTGTGTGTGTGTGTGTGTGTGTGTGTGTGTGTGTGCGCGCATGTATACACATATATAATATGATCAAAGAAAGATTAGGAGAAAATAGAGCCCAAATGTTGATAAAATTGCCCCTTAGAGGTAAAGTTAGAGTTCGTGATTTTATTCTCTAGCCTTTTCTTTGGGTTTCTTTGTTTTTCAAGTATTTTATTGTGCATTAAGTGAAAGTTTACAATCCAAGTCAATTTTTCATACAAACACACACCACACTGCTAGGCAACTCTAGTGCTGTCCCTACCCTGTGATTTTCTTTCCTTTTTTCTTTCTTTTTATCTTCCTTTTTCTTTCCTTTTCTTTTGTTTCTTTCCCCTCCTTCCTCCCTCCCTTCCTTCTCTCCTCCCTCCCTCCCCCCCCTTTGTTTCTTTTCTCTCTCCCCCTTCCCCTCCCTTCTTGCCTTCCTTTCTCATTTTCTACCCTTTTACATTATTTTTCTGATAAGAAAAGAAATAAACCTTGTCATTGAAAGCAACTCATGGTGAAAGAAAATGTAGGTCGGGCCCTTAGTTTTCCTCATGACTCAGACACACTTGGTAAATTTTCAGCACTGTTGAATACAAATACCAAAGGTGAACATGCAGTTTGTGTGCTGAGTATCAGGAGGTGACAGGACGCCTCACAGGCCCACAGTTAGCCAAACAGAAACTAGCTCTCCCCACCTTGTTTGCTCTCTGGTCTCACTCACCAGCTTCCTGACCGTGAGAGGGAGAAACAAAGAGTACCACTGCTTCCTGATGCTGACTGCTGGCTCAGATGAGCTGGGTACTAGTGGGTAGACGAGAACCTTCCACTATCGCTCTCACCCAGCAACTTCCCACGTAGGGGCTTTCCTCTTGTCTTACTGTCGCGACTAAATTCATTTATTATATATGTTAGCTGAAGGTGATTTGTTTTTATATTAAGAGTTTCTCATTTAACCTAATCAAAAGTGGGGGGGGGCATCCTTCTCAGCTCATGCTACATGAATTCTTCAGTTTGGAAAACATGGTCACCATACAAAACCTTTATCACGAAGCATTCCTGGATTCTGGTCTACCAGCTCAAATCTTCCTTGGAGGGGCAGCAGTGGATTTTTTCTTCGGCATACCTCCATTCTTTAAAGTGAAACGTGCTTTCAAATTCTCCTTTCTTTTACATGTTTTAAGCGTAAGTTTTCAGTCCAAGTAATTTGTCATACAAAAGTGCTATGTAACTTCAGCTACTCTCCCCACCCTGTGACAGCGTACTCCTCCTTTCCACCCCGTATTTCCCACATCCTTCAACCAGCGACTGTCCCGTGCTGCCGCCTCACCTTGCCTCTCAACAGGAGCCACTCGGTTAACTTCATGCGTACAATTCAGACAAGAAGCACACTCCTGGCCTGTATCGTTTTATACCTTATAGTCTAGTCCAATCTTTATCTGAAAGTTTGGCTTCAAGACGGGTATCAGCTCTGGACCAACAGAGAGTCCAGGTGCCTTATTTTCCTGAATGCTCTAGTCTGTCAGATCATCCAATCTACTTTTTAAATAGGATTCAAGTTCTGCACACCCATTTTTTTCCTAGTACATCAGAAATTCCATGATGTAATACCTGTCAGGGCTGTCGTTGGTGGTGGCCGGGTTTCATCTAGGTTCTCTGGTCTCATGATGATATAGCCTCTGGATTACATAGCCCTTCCTGTCTTTTAGGCTCATACTTTCCCTATGTCTCTGGTGTCTTTTGTATTCTTTTGCTTGAGGTGGATTGGCATCATTTGATGCTGTTTAAACAGCCACTTGTTAGCTTTTATGACCACAGACAACACTCACCAGAACATTTTCTTAAAAAACTTTCTTAGGCCGACTGACCAAGATGTATCCTGAAACCGTAGTCCCCAGGCCCCCGCCCCTGCTACTGTGTCCTTTGAAGTTCAGGTTATATTTAAGAAACCTCTTAGCTTTAGGTTTAGTCCAGCTGTGCCGACCTCCTTTTCAACTGCGCGCTGTCACTCCCTTCACCTGACGCAATTCCTAACTACTATCAAATCAGTGAATATCCTTCTCTCCCCACCCCTGTAAACCATCAAAGACTGTCTTCTTCTGTATTTAAACCTTTTCTTGGGTCTTTATAATAGTGGTCTCATACAATATTTGTCTTTTTGGAACTGACTAATTTTACTCAGTACAATATCTTCCAGATTCCACCATGTTAGGAGATGTTTCCGAAGATCATCGTTGTTCTTTATCATTGCGTGGTATTGCAACACATGAATATACCATCATTTGTTTATCCATTCATCTGTTGAAGGATACCTAGATAGATTCCATCTTTTCCTATTGTGAACAGTGCTGCAATAAACATTGGTACATGACAGAACTTATTTCTGTAGGATATGCTCCAGGAAGTCGGATTGCTGGATCATATGGTATTTTAGTTCTAGCTTTTTAAGACAGTGCTAAATCAATTTCCAAAGTGGTTGTATCATTTTACATTCTCACCAGCAGTGTAGAACTGTTCCAGCCTCTCCAACACTTACTATTTTGTGGGGTTTTTGGATTAATGTCAGCCTTATTGGGGTGAAATGGTATCTTGTAGTTTTGATTTGGATTTGTCTTTCAGCTAGTAATTGTGAACATTTTCTCATGTATCTGTTAGCTGCCTGGATGTCTTCTTTGGTGAGGTGCCTGTTCATATCCTTTGCCCAGTTTTTAATTAGATTATTTGTATTTCTCTTGTTAAGGTTTTGTGATATTTTATAGATTACAGAGATTAGAAACTGATTGAATTTGTGGTAGACAATATTTTTTCCCCCAGTCTGTGGGTGGTCTTTTTATTCCTTTGGTGAGGTTTTTGGATGAGCGTGTTTGATTTTTAGGAGTTCCCAGTTATCTATTTTCTCTTCTGCTGTTTTGTATTGTTAGTAATATTTTGTAGTCTCTTTATGACATGTATCAGGACTCTCAGTTCTGCCCCTATTTTTTTCTCTATGGTCTTTATTGTTTTAGGTTTTATATTTAGGTCTTCGATCCATTTTGAGTTCATTTTTGTGCATGGTGTGAGATATAAGTCTTGTTTCACTTTTTTGCAAATAGAGATTCACTTACACCAACAGCATTCATTAAACACATTGACTTTTTCCCAGTTCACAGACTTTGAGCCTTTGCCAAATGTCAGCTGCTCTTAGTTGGACATGTTACATCCAGATTCTCAGCTCTGTTCTGTTGATCCCTGTATCTATTTTTGTGCTACTTACTGGCTGTTTTGACTATTGTGGCAGTGTAATAGTTTCTAAAGTCAGGCAGTATGAGACCTACTACTTTGTTCTTCAGTAATGCTTTATTTATCCAGGGCTTCTTCCCTTTCCGTATGTATATGTCTGTGAGGTCAAGTAGGTTGATTGAGGCATTTAGATCTTGTGACTATTGAGTTTTTTCCTAAATGTTCTGTCCTTCGGTGAAAGTGGTGGTAGAAATCTACTACTGAGCTGAGTATTTTGGAGCTGAGTATTTCTGTTTTCAATGCAGTTAGAGCTTGTTTTATGTATTTTAAAGCCTTGTCATTAGGCATGTAGACATTTAATATGGTTATATCCTCCTGGAGTGCTGACTTTTTAACCATTATATAGTGTCCTTCCGTATCCAGTGTGGGGGAGTTTACTTTAAAGACTATTTTATCAGTGATTAATATTGCCACGCCTGCTCTTTTTTGAATGCTATTATCATCATACACTTTTTTCCTCATCATTTGAATTGTAGTTTGAGTTTAAGGTGTCTCCTGTAGGTAGCCTATAGAGGGGTCATTTTTTTTAACACGGTCTGCCACTCACTGTCTCTTTACTTGTGCATTTAATCCATTTACATTCAGCATGATTATTGATAGATATGAGTTTAGTGCTATGATTTTGATGTCTTTTTTGTATGCTATGTATGATTCCTTTGTTCCATTTAATTTTCTGTGCTGTGTCTTTTTTCTTTATGTGTTTTCATCTTTTTCGATGTTGGTAGCATTGTGTTTGCTGAGACTTCATGTTTTGCTTGTTTCTTATTTTGATATACAGGATTGATCATTTCCTTTGGAGTTATCTTAATATTTACCCTAATTTTTCTAAATTTAAACCAGGCCTTAAATTCTTTATATTACCTTGACTTCCTCTCCATATGTGATCAGTGATCAGATTTTCTTTCAAGTCCACTTTTTCTTGTTTTTGTTATAATGTCTACATAATCATATCTCTGTTTCTCTATTTTCAGTGCTCAGTCTTTGATTTTTTTATGTGCGTGCTTCCCCTATTTGGCTTGATATACAGTTACTCTATTCTGTGTTCCAGTCTTGTGTTGTCATCCTATAGATATTATTGATTTTCTAACCAAAGGACTCCTTTTGGATATTTCTTGTAATCTTTGGTTTGGTTTTTGCCAATTCCTTAAATTTCAATTTATCTGGAAATGTCCTAATCTTATCATCATATTTGAGAGACAGTTTTGTTGGATATACAGTTCTTGGCTGACAATTATTTTCCTTCAAGGCTTTGTATATCTCATAGCATTGCCTTCTTGCCTGTATGATTTCTGCTGAGTAGTTTGAGCTTAGTCTTACTGATTCTCCTTTGTATATTATTTTTCATTTATCCCTAATTGCCTTTAAAACTCTCCCTTTATCTTTAGTTTTGGCAAGTTTAATTATAACAGGCCTTGGTGTCTTTCTTTTGGGATCTACGTTGTGTAGGGTTCAATGAGCATTTGGGTAGATATCTTCTCATCTTTAATGATATTGGGGAAGTTTTCTGTCAACAAATCTTCAATAATTCTCTGGATTTTCTGTTTTCCCCTTTTCAGTTAATCCAGTCACTCATAGATTATTCCTCTTAATAAAGTCCCACGTAATTCTTATTATTTCATGTTTTTTTTATTTTTTATCTTATTTTCCTCAAATGGGTTGATGTCACTTGTTTTATCTTCAGTCTCCTTAACTTGTCTTCTATTGCCTCAATTCTGCTACTTTGGCTTTCAACTGAGTTGTCTAATTCTGTAGTTTTATTATTAATTTTCTGAGTTTTGAATTCTTTCCATTGTATGCTTTCTTGCAGTCTGCTCAATTTATCTTTATGCTTTGCTGCATTTTTCTTCATCTCCCTCCTGATCTCTTGCAGTTGTAAATATTAATCTTTTGTAGTCTGTCTCTGATAATCCCAGAAAGTTCTCTTCATCTGGAAAATTTCTTGATTTGTTTTGGGAGCTTTCTGAAGCTGTTGTGGTCGGGAGTGTCTGTGAGTATGGTGTGTTCCCTTATGTCTGATTCTAGGTAAAGGCATTGTTTCTGCCCTAAATTTTTGGCTCCAGTGAGTCAGTAGATTTTTTTTTTTCCTTCTCTTCTCCACTCACCCCAGTTTGTTAAATTATTCCCTCTCTGAGTCTAGGAGAATGTCTCAGGGTAGGCTTACGGAAGTAGGAGTCCTACTTCTGGCTCAGTTAATGGCATCAGACTCGAGTCAGGCATTGTACAGAGAGGGGAGGGGAAGTCCTGAGAGAAGGGAGAGAGGTATATCCTGAAGGAAATATTTAGATCCATGGAAGACAGGTATATACCAATCACTTAGCTTTTGACAGTCAGGTGCCACTTTTCAGTGGTTCTAGAGGCTCAAGTTTTACTTCTTACTGCTCTCAGCCAAGAAGGAGGATGCCCTCCAAGCATCACTGCTCCATTCACCACAGTGGCCACAGTTGATTCCCAGTGGGTCAGGTCTAGGCAGTCTTATGTACTTTTGGACCCACTTTCCCATCCCCATTGCTCAGCCTGATTTCTCGAATTTCCCCTTCATGCTCAATTCTCTTAGGATGTCATACGTAATCAATTAATTTGTTCTTTTCGGTCTCTGTTATTAGAAGGATCACAGGAAGCTTCTGACTCCTCCTCCATCTTGTCCCTGCCACTCTCAAATTCTTAAGACATGATCTATCAGCTTGAGTTCTCTAGGTTGTCTACTTGCTTTCATAGTAGTGTCTTTCGATACCCATAAATTTTGCTTCTCTTGAAGTCCAGTTTCTCTGTTTTCAGCTGTGTTTTTGGTGTTGTGTTTAAAAAAATCATTGCCTACTCCAAGATCACAAAGATTTATGACTATGGTTTTTTTCTAAGAGTTGTCTAATACAATCCTTACATTTATATCCTTCATCCATTTTGAGCTGATATTTTTGTTTGTCATGTGAGGTACAACTTAATTCTTTTGCATATGGATATCCAGTTATTCTAGCACCATTTGTTGATCCCCTCCACATCCCCCACTGAATGCCTTACCACCTTTGTCTGAATCAATTAACCTTAGATGTGACATTTTCTCAACTCTTCTATTCCATTGGTCTATAAGTCTACCCTTATGCCTATTCCACATTTTTTTATCATTTAGTGTGTAATCAGTTTTGAAATTGTAAAGTGTGTGTACTCCAGGTTTGTTCTTCTTTTTCAAGATTGTTCCGGCTACTCCGCGTTCCTTGAATTTTCATATAAATTTTAGGATGTTTGAAAATAAGTGACCTAGAATTTTAATATGGCTTGTGTTGAATCTGTAGATCAATTTGAGTATTGCTGTCTTAAGAATATTGTCTTCCATGCCATGGGCATAGAATCTTTTTCTTTTTCATTTACTTAGATTTTCTTTCATTTATTTCAGCCATATTTTGTAATTTTTAGAGTATAAATTTTGTATTTTTGCTAAATATTTTTCTAGTAATTTTATTTCTGATGCTACTATAAATGGAAGCTTTCATGATTTATTCATTGTAAGTGTATAAAAACAATTTCCTTTTGTATATTGATCTTATATCTTGCAATCTTGCTGAATTCTTTTATTAATTCTGTTTTTTTAGTGGATTCCTGGGAATTTTCCACATACAAGATTATGTCATCTGCAAATGCCAGCCAAGTGCCGTTGAGTCAGACATCTGCAAATATAGTTTTGTTTTTCCTTTCCAATCTATCTTTTATTTATTTGTTTGTTTCTTTGTTTATTTTTTGGCTAATTATCCTGGCTAGAACATCCAATATAATGTTGAATAGAAGTGGTGAAAGCAGACATCACTGTTTTATTCCTGATCTTAAGGGAAAAGTGTTTCATGCCCATCAGGTATATTCACACAATGAAATACTATGCAATGATAAAGAACAATGGTGATTTTGGGAAACATCTCGTAACATGAAGCAACCTAGAAGACATTATGCTGAGTGAAATTAGTCATTTGTAAAAGGACAAATATTGTATGAGACCACTATTATAAGGACTCAAGAGAAGGTTTAAACACAGGATAAAACAGTTTCTGATGGTTACAAAGGTGGGGAAGTATGCAGAGGGCTATTCATTGCTTAGGTAACCCACTGCTGTTGAGTCAATTCCGACTCATAGCAACCATATAGGACAGAATAGAACTGCCCCATAGAGTTTCCAAAGAGCACCTGGCAGATTTAAACCACTGACCTTTTAGTTAATAAACATAGCACTTAACCCACTATGCCACCAGGGCCTCCCATTGATTAGATTTTTAAAAAAAAAAAAAAAAAACGCTGCTGTCAAGTCGATTCCAACTCATAGCATCCCTATAGGACAGACTGTCTCTTGGTCTATGTACAGATACAATGTGAGCACAATTAAATGTTCTGAAATTACCATTTTTTGAAATGTTATCTGTAATTTATCATGATCCACACTGTCAAGTGCCTTTGCATAGTCAATATAACACAAGGAAATACTTTCTGATATGACTTGAAATGTGAAGAAACAGCTACAAAATCCTTCAATAATCAGAACTTTAAATGTACAAAGTATGAAGCCAAGAAAATTGAAAATCATCAGTAATGAAATGGAATGCATAAAGATTGTTATCCTAGACATTAGTGAGCTTCAATGGACTGTTACTGGTCGTTATGAATCAATCATATGGTCTCCTATGCCAGGAACGACAAGTTGAAAAAGAATTAAGTCACAGAGAGCATTTCAAGATCTATTTGGAAGTACAGTGCTATCAGTGACAAGATAGTATGCATGGGTCTACAAGGAAGGTCAACTAATATGACTGTCATTCGAATTTATGCACCAAACACTGATGCCGATGATAAATTGAAGATTTTTACTAACTTTGGCAATCTGAAACTTATCAAACATGCAGTCATGATGCATTGATAATTACTGGTGATTGGAATGTAAAAGTTGGAAACAAAGAAGAAGGATTAGTAGTTGGAAAATATGGCCTTGGTGATGTTGGAGATAACATGGTAGAAGTTAGAGAGACCAATGACTTCTTTGCAATTACCTTTTTTCAACAATATTACAGTGTGGACCTCACTGGTTGGAATACACAGGAATCAAATCACCTATATCTGTGAAAAGAGATGACAGAGAAGCTCAATATCATCAGCCAGAACAAGGCCAGGGGTAGACTACAGAACAGACAATCAACTAAAATAAGCTGCCTACAGCCATCTTTTATTCTGAGATTATGGTCTTCTTTTTCATATAAAAACATCCTTTATCTTATAAATGATAGTGATTAAGGTAGTCCTTACTTGGCAAAATTAGAAGTCAGCAGGATTCTTTGCCTCCTGGAATCTTACATATGAAAATGTGAGTGGCAAAATGTTTGGGGATCACCAAACCATCAGCAAACAGAAAGTAGCTTGTTTCGATTTACTTTCAAGGTGGAGGGAGAAGATGATTCACAAGGTGAAATATAAATAGTCCTGAGGAGATTACGTGCTATGTATTGCTCATCATTCATCAGGGCTTAGCACATCTCCTTGTCATTAGCTGACATCAAGTTGGCTCTTAACTCTTGGTAACCCTGTATACAACAGAATAAAATGTTACCTGGTCTTGTACTATTCCCGTGATGGATTGTAGATTGAACTGTTGTGATCCATAGGGTTTTCACTGGCTGATTCTCAGACACAAACCAGCAGACCTTTCTTCCTAGTCCTTCTTAGTCAGAAACTCATCTGAAACCTGTTCAATATCGGAGCAATATGCAAGCAGCCACTGACAAATTGTGGCTAAGCATGAGGTACCTTGACTGTGAATTAAATGCAGAGGATCTCCTGCATGGAAGATGAGTATTCAACCAATGAAGCCAACAGAAAGTTTTAGAGATGGGGAGAGGGATGTGGAGTTTGAGGAGCCTGGAGCAATGTAGGCCAATGATGAAGGTCAGGTGTCAGAAAAAACCTGGAGAGTTGAGGGTAGAGTCTGAGGATTGTCCATGATATCATCACACTCTTGCCAAGGTCTGCTTCAGTCTCAAGACTTTTCTGTGAAAGGGCTTCCTACATTTCAGAGTATACCTCGACACTGGCATATTCAGGCAACAGAAAAAACATGGACATCTTCAGTAGTGTCCATATTCCTGCTATATCTTGCTATCACCAAAGGAATCAAGTTTTGAATCTCCCACCTGAAACTCTGCTTGACAAACACATACAGGTCTAATTCTGAGTCTAATCTGAGAGGATAAATATTCTTCACATTCTTCTCCAAATGCGCTTGAATTTATGAAGTGTTTTCAGGCATGTTTTTAGTTGATAATCCACATGCTATCAAACACTTGAACTGAAGTTCAAAATGTAACCAAAACTAGAAAGAAGGCCATGAACACTGGTCAGTATTTGGGTTAGCAGTGCTTCCTGGCTTTAGAATTCAATCTTGAAACTTCAAAATGGAGTGGGGCACTTGAGCCATTTATACCTGCTATCCCCCAAAATGTATCCACTGCAGTCAAGTCAGGTACGACTCATAACAACCCTAGAGGTCACAGTAGAACTGCTCCATCCAAAGAGTACCTGGGGAATTTCAGCTGCTGACTTATTGGCTAGCAGATGTAGCACTTAACTGACTACACCACCAGGGCTCCCCTCCTATCTTCAGGCAAGAATATGTGGTCTTGTTACATCAAGACGCCAAACCAAGTAAAAATGCCTCATTACTTGGCTTAATCATGTCCCTGGAACTCCTACCTTAGGCTGAAACTCAGTATGAGACAGTCATTTTTCTGAGTCACATCTGACTCAGCAACATGTGCTTATGACAAAAGCATGCCGAGTGTCTCCTGTGGAATCTGGGAGGGACGTTCCATAGCTCACTTAACAATTGAATTTTGAATTTGTTTTTTCAGAGCCCATGTTGACTGCTGAAAACTTCTGAACCTAACATTATCCAGCCTGTTATTTTTTTAAATATTCGTATGTTGTAGATAAGAGCCAGGACCTGTTTCTCTAGAAAAGCAGTTTGGTGAGGGTTTAAGTAACATCCCATGACAATGTTAGAGTTAGAACAAAAATTTTTTCACATGTTATACATCCTGGATCACTTTTCCCCTTATTCCCAGACTCTGTAAAGATGCTTGCAATTTTCCGAAGTATTCTTGACCACTGACAATCTGGAGAGCAGGTTGTATCCTATAGGAAGTATTCTATTCGCCACAGAGCTAGGGTATACATTTGGAGGATCATTTAGGACCATGGCAGCCAGAGAGGCAGAGCTATAGAAAGGTGGCCTAGCAATCACTGAAAGGCATTTTAAGTTAGAATTCTCATTTCCTAAATCAGACCCCTACACTTGCCCTATGACTGGGAGTTGGTCTGTATGCACTGACTTTAGTCGTCTCCGTGACTGGGCACATCACCAAGACATGACCCTGATCCTTCTGCTTGATTAGATAACTGAGATTTTCCCTCAAGATCCCTCTGTTCTTGAAGATCAGAATGAGGTTGATCTGAGTCAAGATTCCATATCCTGGGAAAGTCCACTGCTTGCCCAAGAGTTCTCTGAGCTCTTTGGGATCTTACATTTTCTTGACCATTTTCTTGATTCTAACTCTCTGTCCTTACTAATAGTTTATTCTCTGCTCTGCACTTCCAGAGCTATTCTGTCTCCACCCAGTTACCAACCCCAGTAGAATATTCATCTGTTTTTATTTCCACAAAATTATACTCCTACTATGTCTTTCAAGTACTACAGAGACTCAGCTAGAGATTGAGAATATGAAAAACATTTATACTGCAAACTTGTAAAGAACATAAAACAAAATACTAGACCTCCCCTTGTCCTGCTTTCTTCACCCACCTGACCATGCTATTTAGTCATTCTTTCTCCTATTTGTATTCTCCGTCTCACTTCTATTTCTTCCTTTTCCAAAAAAAAAAAAAACAGGAAACAATTTTCTATCTCTACCCTTACCCCCAAACTGAACAGAGCTGTTGTTATTTTGTTAGGTGCCATCAATCACTGAGTTGGTTCTGACTCACAGCAACCCTATATACAACAGAAACAACCACAGCCTAGTCCTGTCTCATTCTCACAGTCATTGTTAAACTTGAGCCCATTGTTGCAGGCTCTGTATCAATCCATCTCATTGAAGGTCTTCCTCTCTTTTGCTGTCTCTCTATTTCACCAAGCATGTTGTCCTTCTCCGACACACTGATCCCTTTTAATAACACGTCCAAATTATGTGAGATGAGGTCATGCTATCCTTGCTTCTACAGAGTACTCAGACTGCAGTTCTTCTCAGACAGATTCGTTCATTTTTGTGGTGGTCCACAGGATGCTCAATAATCATTGCTAACATCATAATTCAAAGACGTCAATTCTCCTTCAGTCTTCCTTATTCATTGTCCAGCTTTTGCACACATGTGAGAAAATGGCAAACATCATGGCTTGGATCAGGTGCACCTCACTCCTCCAAGTGTACCTTTGCTTTTTAACACTTTAAGGAGATCTTTTGTAGCAGATTTGACCAATGTGATATGCTATTTGATTTCTTGACTGTTGCTTCCATGGGCCTTGATTGTAGATTCAAGCAAAATGAAACCCTTGACAACTTCAGTCTTTTCTCTGTTTATCATAATGTTGCCCACTGGCCCAATTGTGAAGATTTTTGTTTTCTTCGTGTTGGCATGTAATCCATACTGAAGACTGTAATTCTTGATCATCATCAGTAAGTGCTTCAAGCCCTTATCATGTTCAGTAAGAAGTTTGTGTCATCTGTGTATCAAATGTTAAGTCTTTCTCCAAACCTGATACCCCATTGTTCTTCATATAGTCTTCCCCTGACACATATAGTTGCAGGGGCTGGCAAACCCAAGATTGACAGACCAGACAGCAGAGCTGTTGTTTACATGCTGTGAAGATCATTGAATCTCAAGATTGGTTGCAAGATTGCAGGCTAGCCTTCAGCTCAAGTCCCGAGAACAAAAAGTCAAATGAATGAGTCAGCTACAGGATCCAAAACAAGAAACAGCCCCCCACTTTGGAAGGCAGAGAGATGAAGGCAAAGGGGGATGATGACCTACCACAGGCCCTGCCCCTGCTGGTACCACAGCCAATCCCATCATGAAAGTAATCATGTATCAAATCTCAACAGCAAAGTGATCAAAACATTATACAACTGCCAAAACACCGAAAATCATGGCCCAGCCAAGTTGACACACGATCTTAACCGCCATCACAGTCTATATACAGGATCCTCACAAGCATAGTTAAGTATTATGGAAAACTGCTTCTTCACAATGTTATCCATAATTTGTCATGATTCACACAACTGAATACCTTTGCATAGTCTACAAAACACAAGTAAACGTCTTTCTGGTAGCCTCTGCTTTCATCTGCAGTTTTATCCCTCATTCCATGTACACTTCTGATTCTGGCTTCAATTCCTGGCAGGTTCGTGTTGATGTAGTGTTGCAACCATTTTTGAATGACCTTCTGCAAAATTTTACTTCCATGTGATATTAATGATATTTTCCATTATTAAAAATAGTTTCCACACTCAGTTGAATCACCTTTCTTCAGAACAGGTGTAAATATGGCTGTCTTCCAGTCAGTTGGCCAGGTAGCTGTCTTATGGATTTCTTGGTATAGATGAGTGAACACCTCCAGCACTGCATCCACTTGTTGAAATATCCCAAGTGATATTTCATCAATTCCTGGAACCTTGTTTTTTTGCCATTGTCTTCAGTACAGCTTGGACTTGTTCCTTTAGTACCATTAATTCTTGATCATGTGCTACCTCCTGAAATGATTTAACATCAACCAATTCTTTTTTGTAGTGACTCTGTGTATTCCTTCCATATTTTGATGCTTCCTGTATTATCCAGTGTTTTGCCCATAGAAGCTTCAATACTGCAACTCAAGGTTTGAATTTTTTCTTCAGTTCTTTCAGCTTAAGAAATGCTAAGTGTGTTCTTTCTTTTTGGTTTTCTCATTCCTGGTCTGTGCATATTTCATTACAATATTTTATCTTCTTGAGCAGGCCTTCAAAATCTTTTGTTCAGTTCTTCATAATTTCTTTAGTCCACGTTAGCTCCTCTACCTTCATGCATGTGACATGCATTTTGGTCTTTTCTGTTTTCTTAATAACATCTTGCTTTCTTGGTGTATAGTGTCTTTGATGTCATTCTTCAACATGCCTGGTCTTTAGTCATTAGTGTTCAATGTATCAACTCTGTTCTTGACGCGGTCTCTAAATTCAGACGGGATATGCTCAAGGTCATATTCTGTCTGGCATGATCTTGTTCTAATTTTCTTCAGTTTTAACTTGAACTTTCATAGGAGCAATTGATGATTTGTTCTGCAGTCACCACCTGGCCTCCTTCTGAATGATGGTGTTGAGCCCCATTGTCTCTTTCCACAGATGTAGTTAGTATGATTTGTGTGTATACCATCCAGTGAAGTCCACATGTATTGTTGCTGTTTATGTTGTTGAAAAAAGATACTTGCAGTAAAGAAGTCGTTTGTCTTGCAAAATTCTGTCATGGGATCTTGCTGTCATTTCTATCACCAAGGCCGTATTTTCCAATTACCAATCCTTCTTCTTTGTTTCCAACTTATGTTTTCCAAACACAAGTAATTATCAATGCATCTTGACTACATGTTTGGTCAATTTCAGACTGTAGAAGCTGGCAAAAAATCTTCAGGCAGGCAAGTGGGAGAACTCAGCTGTGTTCTCCCTTTTCTTAGAAAAGAATGATTTTTTTACTTTGGACCAAAGATCTAATCCAAGGGGAGCAGTGTGTCAGGTGCAAAGGGGAGGATTTACAAATGCATCCTACTAGAATTTGGATTAGAGTTAATTTAGGAAGAGTTGCATTCTCTAAATGTTGGATCTTCTGATTCAGGAATATGATATATGTACTTGTTTTCTATGACTGATGTAACAAAGCTAAAACAACACATGTTTATTACCTTAACAGTTTTGGAGGCCAGAAGTCTGAAAGTCATTTAATTAAGTCAAAATTAAGGTGTCAGTAAGGCTGTACTTTCCAAGGGATCTAGGGGAGAATCTGTCCCTTCTTCCAGCTTCTGGTAGATGCCATCATTCCTCAACTTGTGGCTGCATCACTCCAATTTCTGCCTCCATGGTCACTGTGCCTTCTCCCCTATGTGTCAGAGCTTCCTCCTCTATCTCCCTCTCATAAGGACATTTGTCCTTGCATTTAGGACTCTCCTGGATAATCTAAAATAATCTGCCCTGCTTGAGATCCTTAATCATGCTTGTCTTATTCCACGTAAGGTAGCACTTACATGTCTCAGGGCTATGATCTGATATCTTTGAGGGCCATTAATCAGCCTACTACAAAGTGTTAACTTGGTAGTGGACTTCTATATTGTTCTTTATAATTTTATCAATATTCACTTTTAATACTTGGGGCTTTTTTCACTAGCTACATAAAAGTTAGGTTTCTAATATTTTCAAACTGAGTGTTCTTATTATTATGACTATCTTAATCTTTATTAATGCTTTTCTCTATTTTAAAATACATTTAGACTGTATCAATATAGCTACACCAGATTGCTTTTGGTGAGTGTTTGCCTCTTTGTTCATTTGTGTTTTACAATAAGCATACATTTTAAATTTCTCTGTTATGAATAGCATATAGAAGGATTTTTAAAACTTGACACTGCATTTTTACCAGTGAATCTGGTCAATTTACATTGATTGTATTTACTAATCTATTTTTACATGTTTTTAATTGTTGTAGTTGTCTAGTGCTGCTGTAACAGAAATACCACAAATGGATGGCTTTAACAAAAAGAAGTTTATTTTCTCAAAGTCCAGTAGGCTAGATTAAGGATGCCAACTCCAGGGGAAAGCTTTCTCTGTCGGCTCTGGAAGAAGGTCCTTATAATGCATCCATCAGTCTTTTCCTGCTCAGGAAGCATCTCAGCACAGAAACCTCAGGTCCAAAGGATGCGCTCTGCCCTCACACTGCTTTCTTGCTTGTATGAAGTCCCTACTCTCTTGTTGCTTTCTTTTCCTTTTATCTTCTATAAGATAAAAAGTGCTGCAGGCTGCACCTGAGGGAAATTCCCTCTACATTGAACCAAAACCGAACCCACTGTCACTAAGTCTATTTCAACTCATAGAGATCCTTGAACCAAGGATGTGACCTTAGTAGAGGGCACTGCAGTCCCACACTAATCATCTTTAATGTAGTCCAATCTTTCCCTGTTAACAATAGGCAGAAATTAGAATTTATAACATGTAAGAAAATTACAATTACAAAACAAAAGATGATCACCCAATACGGGGAATCATGGCCCAGCCAAATTAACGCACACGTTTTTGGATGTTCATAGTTCAATCTATGACACCAGTTTCTTTTTTTTTATTTATTTATTTTTTGTTATGACTGAATGAAAATGTACATTCCCATGTAAATTTGGATGCCCACCTATATGCAGCTTCCACTGCTCTCCCTGCCCGGTAACAGCACACTATTCCTCTCTGCTCCATACATGTCTCATCCTCCCAACAGCCTCCTTTCCCCTCCTCTCCACCCACTGCCCTTCCTCCAGCCAGAGGTCAGCAGGATGATATTGTCCCTTTTATTTATCTTCCTTTCTCTGCATTTCCATTTCTGCTGCACAGTCTCATGAATCCCAACACATGATTAGATTCATGTAGTCGACCACCACCACACTCCAGATGCAGAATTAAAAAATAAAACAGATTCTTGTGATCCCTTTGTAGCTACATGCTCTCATTCCCCACTACACCCCACAAATACCTGGCAACTACTGGTACTGTTCGAGAAGCCCTAGTGCTGCAACAATTAAGCACTTTGCAAGGTGTCACTTGTTATTGGCTGCTTTCAAGATACTTTTTATTTGTCTTTAGTTTTTGTAAGTTTTATTATGATATCCCTTGACATGAATTTATTTGCATCTTCCTTATTTGGGATTCACTGCACTTGATTCTGTGGGATTTTGTCTTTCACCAAATTTGGGGAATTTTGAGTCATTATTTCTTCAAATATTTTTATTGCACCGTGCTTTGTCTCTTCGCATTCTGGGACGCCGCTGACACAAATATGTCTCCCAGAACCTTGACGGTCTCTTCATTTTTTTTTTCCTATATCCTACCTCCCTGTTCTTCAAATTAAATAATTTATGTTGATCTGTCTTCAAATTTTCTGGTTTTCTCTGTAATTTCTGTGCTTTTTAATGTTGTTTTTGTAGTTTCAAGTTCTAAAATTTGCACTTTCCTTTACAGTTTCTGTTTGTGCGCTGAGAGTCTCCTTTCGTTACTTCAAGAGTGTCGGCATTCGAAGCACTGTTCTAACAGCTACTTTCAAGTCTTATCAGATAATTTTATTATCTGTGTCATCAAAGCAGCGGCATCTGTTGATTGTCTTTTCCCATGTGGCTTGAGACTTTCCTGGTTTTTTTATGTGTTGAGTAATTTTGAAGTGGACCCTAGAAGTTTTGAATATTGACTTAGGAGTCTAGGACCTTACTTAATTTCTAAAGACTCTGAATGTTGATACTTTGGAGATCTAGATTTTAATGTTATTTTAGTAGACAATTGACCTAGTCAGGTCAGGCAGCCATTTCTGATCAGCCTTCAGTGAGTTGAGGCTCCAATACTTGTTACATTTCTAGCGACCATTCTAGAAACCAGGCAGTTGGGCACTGGAACCACAGACCACAGAAGGAATCAACACAGCCAGAACCCTGATTTCGACTTACAGCCTTGAGAACTGTGAGAAAATAAATTTCTGTTCTTTAAAAACACCCTCTTCTGGTATTTCTGTTATGGCAACACTAGATAACTACAATAATAATATTCTTGGTACTTTCCAGAGATTGTCTCTTTGGATCCTCCTCACATCCCCACAGTTGTGTCCATGTCCACAGTCCAGTGCCATGAGGACTGAGAAAGAGATAAAAATAAAGAAAATAAGAAAGGATGTGCCAACCCTTTTGAGACCACAACTCCACTCATCGAAAAGAACGGTTTCTTCAGAGCTTTGGATGACTACTGTTGTTCCCCCATCTGCTGCCTTGTTCTTTCTAGGGCACATTTTTACCACTTCTCGAGCTAAAACTTGCTGGAATTTTCTGAAGCTGTCACCATAAATGCTGAGGGCCACTGAAGTCATCTTGTATCCAAGCCACAAAATATCCTGTGGAAAAAGGTGACAGACCTGCTACCAGATTCTGGTATTCTAAATTCTGGTCTTCTTTCCCTATCTACCTGCTGCTGTCTGCTTTCAGATTCATTAAATAGTTGCTCCATGTGTCTCATTCAAGTTTTATAGCAGAAGAGACAGAGTGAAGTACGCTTGTTCCAGCTTAGCCAGAACTGGAAACTTGCTGTCACTGCTGAGTGGTAGTTTATCTGAGTATATAATTTTAGGTTGTTAATTACTTTTATGTCTATAGACATTATTATATCTTCTTCTAATTTTTATTGTTGAAGTTGATATAATTACTGTAGTTCCTTTCTTTCAATTTTATTTTCAAGACTTTTCTCTTTGTTTCTGGTGTCTTGCAATTTCACTACGATATTTCTAGATGTATACTTTTTAAATTTACCTTTCTCAAAACTCATTGTGAATCCTTAACATAATGATTTATGCTTTTAATAAGTTCTTAAACTTTTTAGCAGTAATTTCTCAAATATTGTCGTTCTCTTCTCTTAATTTGCTTCTTTCAATACTCCTATTAAATATGCCTGAACTTCTCATCCTGTCCTCCACATCTCTTAGTTGTTGTCTCATGTTTCCCATCTTTTTATTTCTCTGTCTGTACTTCGCATAATTTTCTCAGTTCTCTTTTATCTATGAATTCTACTTCCAGGTGTGTTTAATCTCCAAATACTTATTGTTTTAGTTTTCTCTTGCTGTCATAACAAATTTCCAGAAACTTGGAAACTTAAAACAACACCCATGTGTTATCTCACAATTCCTACAGATTACATGTCCAGCCCAGTGTGGCTGGATTCTGTGCCTAGGTTACTACCAGACTGAAATTAAGCTGTCAGCCACGAGTGAGTTCATATGGAGTTTGGGGCCCTCTTCCAAGATGACTGGTGTTTGGAAGGGCTCAATCCTTTGATGCTATAAGACTGAGATCATGACCTCAATTGATGGTCCAGCGGTTTCGGGGTTCCCCGGAGAGCATGGCCCCCGGCCCTGATGCTGCCCTTACCCATAAATTATAACAAAGGTCCACTCTTTGGACAGGAATGGATTGGACTTGACAATGCAGAGCGACCATATATTGGTTGCACTTTATGGTTCTGTACATCTGTAAGATATCATCCTGCTGACCTCTGGCTGGAGGAAGGAGAGTGGGTGGAGAGGAGCGGAAAGGAGGCTGTTGGGAGGATAAGACATGTATGGAGCAGAGAGGAATGGTGTGCTGTCACCGGACAGGGAGAGCAGTGGAAGCTGCATATAGGTGGGCATGTAAATTTATACGGGAATGTACATTTTCACTCAGTCATGTTAAATAAAAAAGAAAAAAAAAAAAAGACTGAGATCATGGTTTCCTTGACATGTGACCCTTTCATCTTTAAGCCAATAATGATGCTTCAAATTTTTCTCATGCTTAACAGCTCTCTGCCTTGTCTTCTCCCACACTTCTGCATTCCTGTCCAGATTTTTAGGAAACATGTGATTTTATTACTCCCCCTCCCCAAACAATCCAGGATAATCTCCTTGTAGGTTCAGTTGATAAGTAACTTTAATTACATGCATAAAGTCCCTTTAATATGTAGCATAACTTAATCATAAGAAAAACACCAGGTAGAAGAAAACATGGAGCCAAATTCTATCTGCTACACTGTCCACTAGGCTTTTTTTGTTTGACTACATCTTAATTTCAAAATTTCTGTTTTGTTTTTTCAAAAATTCCTGTTCTTGTCTTATTTACCTGTGGTTTTAGTCTCTTCTTTCACACCTTTAATGAAATTATCTGATTTTCTTGGGGGTCTGTTATAGCCATTTGTTATGTCTTGTGGTATTTATTCATAATCAGTGGTGTACTGGAATCAGCTTTTGAGAACTTATCCTTGCATCTCCTCCCACTCAATTCAATGACATCACTCTAGCAACTTGAAATCAACCATAGCTGGAGTACGCACAGCACACAAGCTGGCAATTGCTATAAACCAAAGTTTTGTTTGTTTTTGAAAGCTGGTTGACCAATATACCACTGTTGATAATAGATTTTGAATTTGGGGTTTTTAACTCAAATTTGACAAACTTAGGCTGTGGAAGATCTTTGTAACCTACAAATTTCAGTCATCTCTGCAAGTCATTCCAGTTGTGTTGTCAACTATAATCACTTTTAAAGTTAATTTATTTGTATAGGAGTTCCAGGACCGTGACGTGGGATGTGTAAATTCAAGCTGCAGTCACATGTGAAGTCAAAGTTCATGACCATATAGCCATAGAACATTTTCTTTGCCTTTTTTTCGAGTCCAGGATAGATATGACAAGTTGCCTTGTTTCCCTCTGGGCCAATCAGTTGATTTTTTTAGTCTCCCCTTCCCTAGATAAATTGGTAAATAGATGATTGAATCTTATCCAGCGGTCTGCAAATTACTTTTCCATGATCCTGTGGAGTTCCTCATAAGTGGCCCAGAGATTACTTCAGGAAACAAGAGAAAAATGGACAGGACTCATACCTCCAACCTGTAAAACAGAGGAAGGGTACCTTTCTCCATGACTACCGCCACACAGGCATCACATGTACGCCTATGCACACACATTTTATCTACATGATATATTAGTCTAACTGGTAGCATCACAGAGAAGGTCCCTCTTCTTAAAGTTATGAAATTACCAAGAAATTCTAAAATTTTTACATTAGAAATGTGGAAACTGAAGCACAGAACAGTTAGCCAACAACGTACAGTATAGGTCTGTGAGTTGGTGCAAAGAGGCTTGAATTCGGGTTCAAAGTAGGTAGGAATGATATTTGGCTGACAATGAAGATTCTTTCTGTAACTAGAAATTTTTCATTTGAAACTTTGTGTGAGAAAGCTGGGATATAGTTTCTGATCAATGTGAAGAAATGCAAGATGAAAGTGATTAGTTAATTCCAAAAGTTTTTATTATATTTATTATTAGTTTAGCTGAGTACAGTGTTCTATATTCCATGCTTAGCATTTTATACGCATTATCACATTTAATGGGCAGACCTGGTACAGAGTACTTAACTACTAACACAAAGGTCAATGGCTAGAAACCACCAGTTGCTCTGTGAGAGACAACGTAACAGTCTGCTTCTGTAAGGACTTAAAAAAAAAAAAGTCATCCAGTTGATTCCAACTCATAGCAACCCTGTAGGACAAAGTAGAGCTACCCATAGGGTTCCCAAAGAGCAGATGGTAGATCTGAATTGCCAACCGTTTGGTTAACAGCAGAGTTCTTAAGCCTTGGGCCACCAGAGCTGCAGCCTTGAAAACCCTTATGGGGCAGTTCTACTCTGTCTTGCAGGGTCACTATGAGTTGGAATCCGCTTGATGGCAGTGAGTTAGCTTTCATCATGTTTAATGTAAAAAACAATTCAATGGGATAAGTGCTATTTTTTGTCTCATTTTACAGAAGACAATAAGGTTCAGAAGGGTTAAGCTTCAAAATCAAGGAGTGGGTGTTGAGTGAGTAGTTTCAGAACTCAAAGGCTGAGCCACTAGGCCATAGGTCTTCCAAGGCTTAAAACAACCAAGCAATCCACTAGTTCCACTGAGTCTCTTCCTACTTAGGAGTAAAACTGTGCTCTGTAGAGTTTTCATGTCTATGACCTTTCAGAAGAGGATTGATAGGTCTTTCTTCTGGGGCACTCTGAGTGGGTTCAAATCACTATCTTTCTATTAGTACCAAGGCACTAAACTGTTTGTGCCACACAGGGACTTCTTCCCAAGGTTTGTGTCTGCTCATTTCCCTTTTCCATTGTGTCTCTACTGTTGAAGACAGACTCAGTGCCACTGAAGCTGCAAATAGTTTAACCATACTGGTCAATTCCAGTAAATAACTACTTCATTGTAACACATGACCGGCCTTGCCTACGTTTCTTAAACTACAGTGTCAGTGTGTATCTCAGTCTCCCCCACATGGATGAAACTCTTTTAGCTCCATGTATTTTAGCCATCGGAAGCCTGGCGTGGCCAACCTGCAACAACCTCCAGGCAGCTACCTCTGCACTTGTTTTTACCCTCTACAGAGGGGAACATGGTTAATCAGGAAAGAAACTCCCTCAAAAAGTAAATAGTGAGTGCAGTGTACATATGGTGGAAAACAAATGGCTCTTGGTACCATGCTGCGGAAATTATCTCACTTGGGTAGATAACTGAGCAGGGCAAGCCTAGGTGGCACTGGTGAGTGGTGAGTCCCCCCTCCCCCCCAGTGACCTATTCTTGACGTGTACATCAGCGTTTCTGAGAAAACTCCATCTCTAAGCTTAGCACCCTCAGAACCGGGCAGCCGTCTGTAGGGTAGAGCTCTGTGTCAACCCTGCACCTATCATGGCTGTGACAGCCTGTCAGGGTTTGGGGTTTGTGGTTTCGCTAATTGGAATTGCAGGCATCATTGCCGCTACGTGCATGGACCAGTGGAGCACCCAGGACTTGTACAACAACCCGGTGACTGCTGTATTCAACTACCAAGGATTGTGGCGTTCCTGTGTCCGAGAGAGCTCTGGCTTCACCGAGTGCCGGGGCTACTTGACCCTGCTAGGGCTGCCAGGTAAAGGCTGGGTATGCGACAAGTTGGTGGGGAAGACTGGAGGTGCAGAAAACAGTGTGGTCTCTGGCCAGAGCGCCATGAGAACAACTGCAGGGTTGGAAGGAGCTGCAATTCACTTTTGCCCTTTTGATGTCAGCAACAGCCACCACCATCAGGGTGGGAACAGGAGAACAGGAGTTTTAGGGAGAGGAGCTTTCTGGAGGCCTGCTTTTTTAAAAATGTCCTTTCAATGAAGATTTACAGAACAAACTGGTTTGTAGTTAAACAGTACACATATTGCTTTATGACATTGGTTAACAACGCTGCAACATGTCAACACTCCCCTTCTCAACCTTGGGTTCCCTGTTACCAGCTTTTCTATTCCCTTCTTCCTTCTAGTCCTTGCCCTGGGGCTGGTGTGCCCCTTTAGTTTTCTTTTGTTTTATGGGCTCATCTAATCTTTGGCAGAAAGATAAACTGCAGGAGTGACTTCCTCCCTGAGCTGAAAGGATGTCTGGAGGCATACTTTCCGGATTTCTCTAGTCTCTGTCAGGCCAGCAAGTCTGGTCTCTGTTTTTGAGTTAGAATTTTGTTCTACATTTTTCTCCAGCTCTGTCCAGGACCCCCTGCTATGAGCCCTGCCAGAGCAGTCAGTAGTGGTAGCTGGGCACCACCTAGCTGTACTGGGCTCAGTGTGGTGGAGGCCATTATACATGGGTCTGTTAGTCATCTGGACCAATCGTTCCCTTTTGTCTTTAGTTTTCTCTCTTCTTTCTTGCTCCTGCAGGGGTGAGATGAGATACCTGCTCACAGGCTTCTCACACCCCACATTCTAGAGCTTTTGAGACTCCTGTTACCCTAAGTGTATGATGTTGGATTCTCCCCAAGGGGGCTACTTTTAAAAAAAAGATTTCTGGGTGAGCAATGACATTGAGTCTTAGTCACCCAGGAGAACAGGACTCAAAAGGCCCAGACTATAACTGCTTCCTTCCTTTAGCCCCAAGACTTCTCCTGTCTGATTTGGGGGCAGTCTGTCTCCTGAACAGAACCCATCTCCAGGTCCTCTTGAGCCTGCCCCTTGCTTGCAGGGAAGCCTGAGCAAACAATAGCAGAAGAAATGAGACAGGGGGAAAGACTTGGCTGGCTGTGTTTCTCTGAAGAGTGGCAGATGAACCTCCATTGCACAGGTCCTGATCTCTAGAGCTCCAGAAAATATCAGCATCATGGAACCAGAATCAGAGTACTCTGCATGGGGAGGTCTCTGCTGTGGCAAGGGAGTGCTGCCACGCCAGACCTAGCTGTTGTGAGCTGTCAGGTCCCACTCCCCAGACTGTGTATTAGCCACACAAGGATCAGTGTGTGTTTGGTTGGTAGGTAAGCTATTTTATCTTGAAGAAAAATTCAAGTCACAATAGTAGACAACATTAAAAGTATCTTTCCAGAGTAAGTAGTTTGTTTTTTATTATTGCTCCTTTGTTCCTTCTATAAGTGTATATACATATTTTGAGAGTAGATTGGTCTAAGGTGAGCACTGTGAAGAGGGCCATAAATAGATGACATGGGCTCTCTACTCCACGAACTTTCTATGTAACTGTAAGGTCAAGTCTGAGGCATACCAGGAAGGAAACAAATCAAGACTACAGCCATATGGTGACTCTTTCTGTTATTCATTCAGCAATTCATGGACAGCCCCAGGCCATCTCAGGATTCTATGGGTCTACCACCCTTAGAAATAAGACCATGTCCACTAAGCCGGGTGGGAGAAGGTGCTGGTGAGGAGACAAAATGAGACTGAGCAGGGAAGGCTCCACTGAGTAGAAGCAACTAATCTTTTGAAAGCTTGCTAGGATTTAGCATGGGCAACATTACAGAAAGAAAAACAACACAAGTGAACGCATGAAGTTGCTACCCCTTGAGACTTACTTAGGGGGCAGATGAGACAATGGTCTTGTCTAGAACAGAGGGTTTGTGTGACAACTGTGGGGAGCAGTGAGAGCCAAGCTAAGATGTTTGGAAGTCAATGAGAAATTTGTTTTAAAGATTATGGTACTTGAGGGAGTATTTATATAGCAATAGAGTCCCTGGGTGCCACAAACAGTTAAGCACAAGACTACTAACCATAAGGGTTACCATTTCAAAACCATCCAGAGGAACTTTGGAAGACAGGCCTGGCAATCTGCTTCTGAAAAGTCACAGGTATGAAAACCCTGTGGAGCAGTTCCACTCTGAAGCGTATGGGATCTTCACGAGTTGAAATCAACTCAACAGCAACTGTTTGGTTTCTGGGTTTTTTTTAAGCCTGGCGACAGTACACAGAGAGACTGACTCTAAATGTAGTCAAAGGCAGAAGCAGTAGAACCAGGGTGAGAGGAAGGAACTGGTTCTGAACAGAACAATGAACCAGATTAGTGGGTGACCAGCTGCCAGCTCAGAGGTGCCTCTGGAGTGATACTTAGATGAAAGGTGAACCAATCCCTTTTCCTTATGTCCTGCTGATCCCTCCTGAGCTTGGGGCCCAAAATTTTTCCTGGCCACCCGCCGTTAGAATTCTCCCTCATCTTAGTTGCAAAATGCTCATTACCTGTCTAAAGGGTAGGACCTGGGTTTGTGCAGAGCTAGAGACTGTGGCAGAGACAGTTACCCTCAGTGACGTCTGTGAGTTCACAGTGCTTCACAAAGGGGAAAGAACAGTGGCAAACCATTAGAGAGATCAGCTGCCTGGCATTAATTTGTGAACTTGATGCTACTATTACCGCTGTTGAGTAACTTGCTCAAGGTCACACACAACCTGAGGCATGGCTTCAACCCTGTCCCTTTGGCACCTGAGCTCAGGCCATAACTCTAACAGGAAATCCCACGTGGTTGGTCTCCGACACAAGCATGAATCCCCAGTGCAGGGGCCCTTATCCTGCCCCCATGTCTCTGTGTCTGGTTCCATAGCCCCAAACAGACTCTTCTTTAGGGAGTTTCCTAGCTAACAACAGCTGACAACACTTCCTGCCACTCCCATTTTACAGATGACATAATGGAGACTTAGAGGCAAAGTGACTGGTCCAAGGTTACAGACCTAAAAATAGACTACACTACAACTGCCTGAGGGCTTCTCCTAGAACCTGCTCTGCTTGCATAAAAACCCTATGATTCCAAGCAGTACTTTTTCAAAGTGAGTTGGTAGGAAATGCTTTGAAAAGAAAAAAATTCTTGTAAACCTCAACAGTGATTTAAATTATACCTGTCATAATATTACTTTAATATATAGAAGTATAGCAATAGGTTTAAATTCTTTATGCCTATAACTCATATAAGTATAAAAACACAATTGCAAGTGTAACATAAATAAAATAAAAAGCTAAAATTCAAAGTTCAAAATTAATTTAGTGTAAAGGGTAGTGCTATATCTCCTTTAGAGTTTAACAAGACAAAGATAGAGACTCAAGTTCAGTGTTGTACGTTTTTCAATGTGTGTACTTCAGTATTAACATAGATACTGACCCAGGTTTGGTTTACAAAATAGTATTAATAACCTGACACTTAGCTGCAACTCCCTCAGGGAATAATTCTCTCACACCTGTGGCAATGTGTTTCTGACTTAGTGACTGTTTGCAGCAGTCTTATTCATTTGAATTAAGGTTCTATTGTGGCCAGACTATTAATGTACTCTGCTGTTAATCAAAGTGTTGGAGGTTCTAGTCTACGCAGAGATGTCTTGGAAGAAAAGTCTGGCAAAATACTTCCCCAAAACCCAGTCATTGAAAAACCTGTGAAGTATTTCTACTCTGATACACATGAGTTGCCATGAGTCAGAACTGACTTGACAGTAACTGGTTGCTTTCCGCATTATGGTGCTACAGAAACTCAACTCTGCTGGAGATTTTAACCAAAATGTTTCTGGAATTGGGGGGTGTTATGGATGAACTGTGTCCCCCAGAAATGTCTACCAACTTGGCTACACTATGATTCCCAGTATTGTGTAGTTGGCCACCATTTTGTGGCCTGATGTGACTAGCCTATGGTTGTAAATCCTAACCTCTGTTACTGTGAAGTAGCTAAGTGGTCAACTGCTAATCAAAAAGCAGGCAGTCCATATCCTCCAGATGCATCTTAGAAACCCGATAGGCCGTTTTACTCTGTCCTACAGAGTTGCTCTGAGTTGGAATCAAATCAGTGGCAGTGGGCTTTGTTTATCATGCTAATGAGGTGGGATTAAAGGCAGTTATGTAAATGAGGCAGGACTGGATCTACAGGATTAGGCTGCATCTTGAGTCAATCTCTTTTGAGATATAAAAGACAGAATTGGAGCAGAGAGGACAGAAATCTCATACCTTCTGGAGTGGATGGTTCCTTTGGACCCAAGTCTCTTTGCTAAGAAGGTCCCAGACCAGCAGAAGATTGGTAACAAGGGTCTTCCCCTAGAGCTAGCAGAAAAGAAGGCTTCCCCTGGATCTGGTGCCCTGAATTCAGAATTCTAGTCTTCTAAACTGTGAGAGAATAAATTTCTGTTAGTTAAATATATCAAATTGTGCTATTTCTGTTATAGCCAAAAGAGCTACTGCTATTGAGTCAATTCCAACTCAAAGGGACTTGATAGGTCAGAGTAGAACTGCCCCCATAGAGTTTCCAAGGGTTGCCTGGTGAATAGAACTGCTAACCTTTGGTTTGCAAATGTAGCACTTAACCACTACACTACCAGGGTTTCCATGACTGTAAAAGCAGACTGGAACTGACAAAGGAAACCTTCAGTAACTGGAAGACCAATAGAAACTATCCAAGAACATAGAAAAACAAGTTTAACAGAAATAAAACTTCAGGGATTTATAGGACGATATCAAAAAGAAACAGTGGAGGCCAGAAGATGATTAGGTGGTATCTTTAGGGTGATGAAAGAAAACAAATACTGTCAAACCAGAATTGTAAACCCTGTATAAATATCCTTAAAGAATGAAGGCAAAATATTGTTTTCAGGTGAAAGGAAACCAGGAGAATTCATTGCTAGCAGATCCCCACTACAAAAAAATGCTGAAGGAAGTTCTTCAGGCTAAAGTGAAATGATACCTGATAGAAATTAGAATCTTCAGGAAGAAATGAAGAGCATCAAGACAAACCTTATCCAACAGGACTCACCTGCCCTTATACTATACTAGATAGCTAAAACAGGGAGGAAAAGTTCTCTGTTGTGTACTTGCCACCAGTACTTGTTGCAGTGAGGTATGTACACAGACAAGAAAACACAGCACTTGCTGGTGATGCGAATGTAGTCCTGGCCACCAGACCCCAGGAGCGGGGAGTGCTGTTACCACCAAATGGGAAGAAATTCTCCCTCCTGTCTTCTGGCTGAGTACAGTGAACCCTTTGTTCATGCAGTAATTAAGAATATCATTTGATTATTCTCTGGTGTAAACATGATCATAAACACTAGCATAAACACAGACCGTAAGTGGGTGGCCAGAGAATCTGGAACACATTTATTTTGCCTCCTTTTGTCATAGAAACAAATTCCCAAGAATGCAGAAACTCTGGGCACAGGACTCAGGTTCACTTTCCTAAGCAAAGTCATTGATGAAGCCTGTGACCAGCATCTAACCTGCCTGTGGTGACAAGGTTTACACACAGTCCTTTCTCAGGAAAAAAAGGGAAGGAAAAGCAAAGGACTTTGGTTGTCCCACACACATAGAAATAATAGTGAAGTCACCAATAATAACATCAAAATCATGCCATTAGAACACTTATTCATTCAACAAACCCTTGCTGAATACCTACTGTGTCTAATACCATCTGCACATGGGAAAGAGATGAGGGAGAGGTGTACAGTAAAAAGGCCATCTCAATACAGTGCTTCTCAAATTTGCACTATTGATATTCTGTGATGGTATAAATGGTTAATGTGCTTGGCTACTAACCTAAAGGTTGGAAGTTCAAATTCACCCAGTGGTAACTCAGATGAAAATCCTGGAAATCTACTTCCAGAACATTAACCAGTTAAAACTCCATGGAGCAAAATTCTGTTCTGACACAAGAAGGGTTTTCATGAATTGAATTGAATGGCAACTGTTTTTTTAATTGATTTTTGGAAATGGCTATCCCATGTATTATAAGACATAGGCTATCTTCTACCCACTAGATGTCTACAGGGAGCTCCTCCTGACCCACCCACCCCCACTGGTTGTGACAATAAAAAACAGCTCCAGGTATTGTCAAATGTCCCCTGGGGGCAAAATTCTCACTGGTTAAGAATCACTTTCATAAACTATTTAAGTGCCATGCAAGGTGCAGGGTACTGGGCATGAGGAAAGAGAAGACTTACTAAAAGAAAGGGTAGCTGGAATAATAATAACACGTGTGAGTTATCCAAGGAGATAAAGAGGCAAAGGATTTTCCAGACAGAAGGATCATTATCTGGAAAAGGCCCAGTGGCACGAGAGACTACAGTGTGTTAAGTTAATTAAAAGAAGTTCGTTATTTTTGGAATGTAAGCAGAAGTAACACAGCACAATATACCACTGCCATCAAGTCGATTCTCGTTTCACAGAGGCCCTGTAGGACGGAGTAAAACTGCCCCGCTGAGTTTCTCAAGAGCATCTGGTAGATCTGAACTGCTGACCTTCCGGTTAGTGGTGGTAGCACTTTAGTACTACACCACCAGTGTTTACATACATAGTACAGTGGTATATATTAAATACTCAAGAACAACAGTAAATATTAAATATTTTTCAAAAATTAAAATAGAAAGAAAAATATCTTTACTAAAAGAAATGAGACTTAATTAAATAGAAATATATAGTGCAGATTCCTGGCTAAGAATATTATAAAGATGTGAATTTGTCGCTAATTAATGAATCATAATAACAAAACACTAAAACAACATAAAAACAAAAGCACTAAAATCTATTGAGGCCTTATCATGTTCCTGGAATTATTTTAATAAATTAACATATATTAGTATACCTAACTCACATGGTTACATAAATTTACCTAAAGTACATATACATAATTTAATCTTCACAACAACTCTGAATAAGTGCTATCATTGTCTCCACTTTATAAATTAGGTACAAAGATGTGAAAGAATTGGCCTCTCGACACCATAGTAGTAAGAAGTGGCAGGGTAAGAATTCAAAGTTAGGCAGGCTTTCTTCACAGCTTGAGTTTTTCACTGTGACAAGAGTTCCAATCAAAATAGCAGTAAGATTTTTTTCTTTGGAAACACAACAAAGTGTTTATCTATGAAACCAAAAAGGCTACTGCTGTCAACTCCAACTCCTAGCGACTCTATAGGACAGAGCATAGTCCTATAGTAGTAATTCTCAAAGTGTTGTCCCTGACCTAGCAGTAACACATTTCCTATGAACTTGTAAGAAATGCAAAATCTTGTGCCAGACCAACTGAACAGAACTCTGGGACAGGACCCAGTAATGTGTGTTTTAACAAGCTCCAGGAGATTCTGATACACAGGAGAGCTTTCCTTCTTTGGTGGCTGCAGGATCCTTCTCTGTAGATGACTGCTAAATCTCTCTCTGGTCCTCCAAATCAAAACCAAACCTACTGCTGTTGAGTTAATTCCAATGTATAGCAACCCTATAGGACAGGGTAGAACTGCCCTGCCCTACAGTGTTTCCAAGGCTGTAATCTTTACAGAAGCCGAACACCACATCTGCTTCCCATGAAGCAGTTGGTGGGTTCAGATCTTTTAGTTAACAGCCAAGTGCTTAACCATCACACCATCATGACGTCCTCTATGAGAAAAAATCAAAGCTGATGCCATCAAATACATTCTGACTCATAACGACCCTGTAGGATGGATTAGAACTGCCCCCACAGAGTTTCCCAGGAGTGGCTGGTGAATTCCAACTGCTGACCTAGTTAGCAGCTTGAGCCCTTAACCACTGTACTAGCTGTATGAAAGGAAGCAGATAAAAATAACTTTTTAAGATTTTTGTTTGTTCTTTAAGAACAGCGAAGCAAGGGGCTAGCTCTGCCAGATAGTCAACCAAATTCTAAAGCCATGATAATTAAAAGTGGTTTGGCACAAAGATGAACAGATGAATGGAACAAAATCTAAAATTACAAATACATGTGCAAACTCAATGTAAAATAGGTTTTACAAGGCAAAGAGAGAAAGAGAAATTCAGTTAATAAATGCTGCAAAATTACTGATTAGGTTTTTTTGAAAGAAAAAGAAAGTAAATCATAGCATAACCAACACATACATCGAAATAAATTGCAGATGAATGAAATACTTGTAAAAAGTTCTAAAATATTTTCTGTCTTCTAACTGAAAAATAATTTTATAAGCATAGAAACAATGAAGGATTACACAAAGAAAAATGATGTTGTATGACTATATCATGCAACAAATATTCATTGAGCGCATATTATGTGCCAGGCACCAGGGAGCACATAAAATGAAATACAGTGTATGCATTTTTGCTAACATCATAAGCAAAATTAAAAAGCAAATAACTAATGGGAAAAGTTGTTTTCAGTAAGCAGAGCAATGCATTAACATCCTTAACAAATAATTTGTATAAAATGACAGCAGAAATGCTATAATCCCAGTAAATGCATGAAGAAGTACAACCTGACAACTCAACAAGAGAGAAACAAATACATCACATATATATTTTTAAGTTCAAATTGATCAGTAATCAAAGAGATGTAAGCTAAAATAAGTTATCATATATGTCATTAAAAAGCCATTGTAAGTCAGAATAGACTTGACCAGAACAGGAAAATAAAGAGTCCTGGTGGTTCTGCGGTTCAGTGATTAAGCACTCAGCTGCTAACTAAAGATTGACAGTTGGAAACCTCCAATAGCTCAAAGGCAGATTCTGTAAAGATTTAAAACCTGTAAAGACTAAGTCCCAACCCTCTGGTTAGCAAGTGAGTGCTTAACCACTACACCACTGAGGCTTTTCCATAAAAATTACAGTCTTGGAAAGGCTATGGGGCAGTTCTACTCTGTCTGATAGGGTCGCTATGAGTCAGAATCCACTCTGCAGCGATGGATTTTATCATGTGTAACTTACCACATTCACAGTGTAAGTAGGTAATAGAGCTGGGAGACAAGATCTTTCAAATACTGCTGTTGAGAGTAAAATCCATGGAAAGCAATGTAGTTGTACACAATAAAGATTTTTTAAAAATTCACACTCTTTGACATCTCACTTCCACTTCTAGGAATCTATCCTAAAAATATAATCAGAAATGCTGGCAAATAGTTACATGCAAAAATGTTCATCCTAATGTCTAGTCCATAGCAAAGACAACCAAAATAAAAACCGGAAAGAATAACTCAGTGAAGAGTAGATACTGTTTAGGTGAATAACTACATGTCTCTATAATGCCATACTAACATATTCGTTTTGAATGATGTTCAGAAGGAGCTTTCACAATGTGTACAATTAAGTAAGAAGAGCAAAATATAAAATTACATAATCTGTTAATAATGTAAAAAAATATATACAGAGAATTGATAAGTAAGTATGCCAAATGTGGTCTTTAGAATGTAAA
The DNA here is from genome assembly GCA_028571685.1 of Heterohyrax brucei. Classification (NCBI taxonomy): domain Eukaryota; kingdom Metazoa; phylum Chordata; class Mammalia; order Hyracoidea; family Procaviidae; genus Heterohyrax; species Heterohyrax brucei. The sequence goes on from CM053149.1 coordinate 36,997,111, forward strand.
ATTGTGGGTAATTTGTTATAATTTTCTCTGTGTCCAACACTTTCTCTGTGTATTTTCTACTATTACAAGTACCAAAGGGAAGAACCAGATATTAGGGACATACAATGTGGAAGTAGTCTTAAAAAAAAAAAAAAAAAAAATTGCCCACTAATGTACTAGTACTGTTTTTACACACTGTTGGGTTTGTTTCAATTCACAATGACCTCATAGGACAAGAGCAGAACTGCCCCACAGGGTTTCTTTCCAAGGAGAGGCTGGTAGATATGAACTACTGACCTCTGGTTAACAACTATAGCTCTTAACCACTGCGCCACCAGGCTCCATACAAGTATTACCCCCCAATTCATATCCATAATATTTTATGTTACTGTCTGTGCTATCGCTTTTGCCTAATTACTCTAGATCTTTTATATCAATATTTCTAAAATGTGAAGGAAAGTGTGGTGAAATGTTTTCTCCAATGTCAGAAAAACAATATAAAGTCCTAGAAAATTAAAACCTGAAATGTCACCTCAGAGCCGGATTGAACCTAAAAATGGGAATAATGTCCTTTAGGAGTCAAAATGAAATGTTATTCCATTTTAAGGTGATCTAGCAAAGCTGTTGCTGCTATTGTTATTGTTAAGCAGAATCAGAGCAGAACTGCATCCCACAGAGGCGTGCCTTTTGGCTTTGATATGTTTCAGTGAAGCCTGTTGCCATAAACAAAGAAACCATATATTGTTCTGTGGACCCCCACTCACTTAGCAGAGACAGCTAAAGCAGAGCACAGAAAACTCAACAGGAAGCAAAAAACTCCATCTTCAGTTGTTTAAACAAGTTAGTGTTTATTTCACATTAAGAAAGTGTATAGACTTAGAAATTTCTTCCATTCAGTATTCTAGCTAGGGATAAATTTACTACACTCTTAAAGTTTAATTTTTATTTCTTCCAAGAAATAAGAAAGTCATTGTCGCTATTGCAACCAATTCAGTATTGCCTGAATGACTTTTATTCCTTCCTTGAAAATCTGCATAAAAATATTTGCATAGAAGCAGAAACTGCCAAGCCTGAAAATCAAACCAGACCAAATCCATTGCTGTAGAACTGATTCTGACTCACAGCAACCCTGAAGGAGTAGATCTGCCCCACAGGGTTTCCAAGGCTGTGATCTTTCTAGAAGCAGACAGCCACATCATTCTCATCTGGAGGGCTAATGGGTTTGAACAGATGAGCTCTTGGTTCGAAGCTGAGCACTTTAACCACTGTAGCAACAGGGATCCTAGAATGAAAACGAATGACTGGAAATTATTTTTTTTTTGTAATCTTTTTGTTTTCAATGTACTATTTTGGAGGTATGTAGCCACTACACTTGGAGATAGAAAGTAGACAGATGCTTTAAAATAGATAAATGTAAACCAAGTTGTGAACAAGAAACCTAACTCTTGGTTGAAATGAGACTAAGATAGAGCCCTGTCAACAAAAACAGTGGAAAAGCATCATTCCTGAGTTACTCCAACGGCATTTCCAATCTAATTGAATGATCCCTGTCCACCACCGGACACCAATTCACTTCTTCTAATCTTCCCGTCACCTTTTAGACTTGAATTTGGAGCACATGTGAGCCATCTCTAACTTGCTTTCTCTTATTTTGGGCTTTCTGGCTCATGCTTCATTCTCTGCAAATACTGATCACAGAACCGGAAGTAAGAGGTTCAGTCAAATGAGATGTTGCTGCCATTCAAATTCAGGGGGAGACCCCCCATATTTGCTTTCTGTGTTTGCTAAGAATCAGCCAACGGGAGTAGAAGCTGGGTGCAACCAAGATAACATTGAAATGTCCAGAGGCCCACAACTAGTTTCCTGGAGCATTACTGTAGAGTTTAGAGGTTGCTTGTATGTGTGTTTTTCAGAGCCTTGAACTCTAGATTTGGAGAAGTTTGGATTAAAATGTCTTTAAACTCAGATGTCAGACATATATCACCCAAAGAAACTGGCAGCAGGTGGATAAGTTCTCTAACAAGGTCAAACTTGTGTAGAAGGAGTATGATGGCTGATCTCTTTAGCCAAGTCTCATTTTTTTTATGATTGTACAGTTCTTTATATTTTGATCAATTATAGTGAAAACTTTTCTATAAAATGTAGAAGACAATGTGTGATGTGTGAAAGAGCCCCTGAGGTGGTCTAGTTTAGACCCCATGTTACAGATGAAGAAACTATGACTTGGAGGAGTTGAAGAAACTGCGTGAAGCACATAGAACGTTAGAAACAGTGTCAGGAAGAGATCCCAGTAGCCAGGTTTAGGTGTCCCCATGGCCAGGTTTAGGATCTTTGACTATGGACCCCCTGAGGCCTCCTCCAGCATTTGCTGGAAATTTCTGTGTCCCCTTTTTGGTCTTCACAAGATTCATGTGGCATCAGTGACAGTCAAGAGGATGCCTCATTTCTCGTCCTTGTACTTGGAGACTGAGACTGTATCTCTAGGACTTGACTTCTTCTTCTCAAAAGTAGTGACAACTTTACCTGTCCTACCACTCCATTTGGAGACAGAGAAAGAGCACCACATTGCAAGTTGAGGCAGTAGTCTCAATTGTGCTGTTTTTAAAGTATCTTCTAGTCAAGATGCTTGGGTAAATTCCTTAACCTAACTCAGTCAACTCACCTAAAACAAATCAACATCATAATACCTGCCATACTCATTACTGTAAGGTCAAAATGGTAAGGTACAAGTAAAAAGTGGTTTAAGAGTTGTGGAAACGTGGAAGACAGAGTCTGGTGAAACCATTTAAGTGAATTTAACCCAAGTGGCCTTCAGTGTTGAACAGAGCCTAGAGGAAGGATTTGTGGGGTTCTCAATGGTGGTAGATGTATCCATTTTCTGCCCAGATGGCAGTGTGTTCAGGGCAGGGCAGATATAGGGATGGAAGGGCCTGGTACGGCCTTGGGGAAGAATGTTCATCTACTCAGACCAATGCGCTCTCAACCACCTGGGCTTTTGGAGCTCAACAGGACAAGTGCCTCTTGGCGCTGCTTCTGTAACAAATGAAAAAATAATGTCCTTGAACCAAGAGTGAAACTGAACTATCTAAAGAAAACACTGTGAGCAAACACTACAAGCTAAGGGAAACCGTCTGATTAGAAGAGCCTCGGTCAGGAGCACGTTAGGTCCATACCTTCCCCAGGAGAAAGGCGACAGCTTCTTCCAAGACGGTGGCTGGAGGACGAGGGGGCTCAGGCCATGTCCACCACCACATACCAAGTGGTGGGTTTCCTCCTGTCCATCCTGGGACTGGCGGGCTGCATCACCGCCACAGGAATGGACATGTGGAGCACACAGGACCTGTACGACAACCCTGTCACCTCCGTGTTCCAGTATGAGGGACTCTGGAGAAGCTGCGTGAGGCAGAGCTCAGGGTTCACAGAGTGTCGGCCCTACTTCACCATCCTGGGCCTTCCAGGTAGGCACCATCTGGCACCACTTGGCAGGACCAGGTGAGAGCAGCAAGGGTGCTGTGCACCCTCACCCCAACAGCAAGGGACCTTCCACAGTGCCACATGGCCTGAGCCACACTCTCAGGTCTGGGTGTGACCCTTGCAGCCTTGGTTCAGAATAAAAGGTGTGAATAAAAGGGAACAGGTGACCTTGTGTCAGACAGGGTGATTGTCACAGAGATAAAGACATTATAAGGAGAAAATGGGAGAATTCTCAATGAAAGGGATTGCTAGTAAAGAAGCAGGTCACCAGAAGAGTGAGTCTGTGTTAAGGACAAAATTTGCAGAATCAGCTGACATTTCTCAACTAGAAAATAAATTCTGTGGGTATACGTACATGTGGGGGTATGTGTACCTGCTTCTGACTGAACACCCATGGGAACAGAGAAGATGGTGAATATTTTGTTTTGGCCAAAAGAAAAAAGCATAGAAAAGCCATTTAGTTTCATTTTCGAGTCAATTAAATTTTTCTTTGAAAAGTCAGAGTCTCTGTGGGTGCCCCCCCCCAAAAATTATTGCCATTAATTTATGAATGTCCTTTTTCTGCATTTTTGTTGAAAAGTTCTGGTATATACTGCTAAAAACCAGTGTATGTCAAAATCTGTATAATCATAGATGTGACATCCTTTCACCCATAAAGATAAAATAAGTTAAATCCCTGCTTTTAATACGATATGCATCATAGCAAGTTTTAATTCCAGATACTATGAAAATACACTTTGAATTTTGTCATTTTTTAGAAGGCAAAAAGAAAATGAAAGGTCAATCTGATCAGTGGCTCCCAGGGGTGGCCAGATGTGAGCGTGTTGGGGAGAGGAGACTGGTGCTGGGTTCTGCCTCTCTTTGAAACAAACACCTGGCGAGCAGATACACACAAATCCTTTTACCCAGAATTGTAAAGAGCCTAGGAAACTCTTGAAACTGAATTGTGAAAAGCAATTTAATTAACTCAACTTTGTTTTCCAAAAGAAATAAAAGATGAGTGAGAGAGTAGAAGGACCTGGCTGTATTCAAATCCAGTTTGGGAAGCTACCAGTACTGCAGGACCAATAGGGTGACAACTCAATGGAAAGATTTGCCTGAGGGGAGGGAGAAGGTAGAACCTGGTGGGAAACAGGTGAATTTGCTGTGGTGTGAAGACAGAACTCAGAAGGGCAGACCTGCAAGAATCATGGCTTGTTGGATTACTAGCTAAACCTGACTTTAACCATTCACATGAAGAAAACAGGCTTGTCTCATATTCAAAATGATGACGTAACTTTGCATGACTTTATGCTCAATAATCTCTTCCCCAGGCTCCACCATACATTATCAATCACTTGCTCCTTCTGCATCAGAGTTCCCACATGGGGAGCTCCCAAAATCTTCCCACCTCCTAACTTGCCAGCCCTGGCCACTGGAACGCTCACTTGTCTTTCCTGTTTTACTAGGCGACCCCTGTCCTCCATGAACCCTCTCTTTGACAGTTCTTCCTTCTGTAAAACAAGATTCCCTCCTTCATTTCCTATCCAAGGCCCGCCTCTCTGGCAGGCTCTGAAGGAACCACACCATTCTTTGGGATCTTGTTCCGCTGGCTGATTAACCTCTCCTTCCTCGTTTTCATCCCTTCTCTCTCCACCTGTCTAAGTCCTCCTTTCCTAGAAAATTTTCCCTTGTTTCTGATCATTGTCAAGTACATTCTCCTTCCTGAGTCACTAACGGTCAAAGCAAGAGACTAAATTCGTCTATCACCTCTCACTCTTCACCCTTCCCAATCTGGTTTCTAATTCAATCATTTGTACGTCGCCATGAGTCAGATCCAACTCAACGGCACTTAGCTTTAGCTAGCTTTTAGCATCTCCTTCAGCATCTGTGATGCAGGTTACTTTAGCTAGATGGGATCTGGTACCTAGTAACTATGGAGCAAATGGTTGGTAACTAAGTTGATCTTAGTAAAAGAATATTTCATTTTAAGTGTTCAAGCAAGCCATTAAAAACAAGTCAAAGGTTACCCACAAAAGTACCTTAGATTCATTGCACTACAATTTTTATTGTGGCTTTCTGCATAGAAAGAATCTTGTTGTCCTTCTGCCTCAAGCAAATTAATTTACTCATTCAGTCAAAATGCCTGTCACATGTCTTTATGTTACAAGAAGCAGAGTTTCAGGGACTATAAAAGCGTAGTTAATATTAGCTTCTCAGTGGCTTAACACATTTGAAATTTCCTTCCTGCCCATAGTGTGGGAAGAGCAGCCTCCTCCCTCTTGTCACTATACAATCTAAGGTTCCTGAGGCAGAGAAAACAGAAATGAAGGACGCAAACTAGATCTTAATGGTCCCAGCCCAAAAGTGACACATGTCGCTTCCCTTGCTAGTTCACTGGGCAGAACTAGTCATAAGTCCCTAGGGGCTAGGAGATGGAGAGAACAAGCCTACTTGGTGAGCACCAGCTCTGTCTGATACCAGGACAGTGGCTTCCAGAACGGCAAAGGAAGCACCACGCTGGTTTCAGTTCTTGCAGACAGATCATTCTTTTCACACCAAACAAATCGAACCCAGTGAGACTGCAAATACACATGACTAATTTATATTCATTTTTCAGGAAAGTGTTACTTAATTTGTCAATATATTAAATATTGTATGATAAATAATAACACATAATGTGCTATTTTAGAAGTCAGGCATTTTGGTACGCGTGCAGGGAAATCAGAAAAGAGGGGAGTTTTGTATTCTAAATTTCCTGGGCACATGGTTATCAAAAGAATGTATGTATGGTCATGGAAAAATGGCATATCATAAATTTTTAAAACATCAATCTTTCTAAAAAGTAAAGAGGAAGAAATGGACAGTGGAGAAGGGAAGGAGAGGGAGAAGGAGGGAAAGGAGCAGATTCACTGTTACTGAGTGCATACTTTGACTTCAAGTCAGGCCAGTCTGAGAGCACTTGGAGGAGAAGCCCAGCTGCCCCCCAGCAGCTGTGAGGTGGTTCAGTCCCACAAATGGAGAGACCCTGGGATCTCTGAGAAAGACATTAGGGCCCAGTGAGCCGGGAGAAATCATTAAGACTGCAAACACACTGCCTGGTGCCTCCACAGTGCGTTTAGGGCTTTTGCAAACTCTTGGCCTATGTTGATGCAGTGAGCTCGGGGGTCAAAGGACCCTGCCACACCTGTTTTGCATCTTGCCCAACATCCAGCATGGCCCACAACAGCTACTGAGGATTTGGGGCAGGGGAAGCACGTGCCAGCTCTGTGTTGCGTCTTCCGGTCATGCTGGGGCAAGTCAACCTGAGATGGTCTAGATTTGGAACCAAGGGATCACTCTTGGCAGCTGCCACGAAAGTGTATACTAGCCACACCCATCTGGGACAAGGGACAAGATTCCGCCGAAAGTCAGGAAAGACATTTCTTAGAACTGAAGTTACAGAAAAGGAGTATTTTAGATTGGTGACAACTTTTGGCCATGAAGAATATTTTCTAAAAGTATGGAAAAGCTTGTTCTCATACAGCAAATGACTTCATGCAGTTTGGCATCAGAAATGCAATATTTGTGTGATAATTTACCCTTGACTGTCTGAGGTAGGAATGGGTAAGAAGAATTCCAGGTGGGCATGGCTAAAAGGACAGTCAGAAGCTAAAGGCAGGAATGTAAAGAAATAGAGCAACCAGAAAAGAAACAGCAGGGTAGCTGAGGATCTTTGTGGGATGCTGAGAAGCTGGAAGGAATAACATTAACCAGCCAGAGCCAAATACCTAGAGGGAACTAAGGCATCCAAAACAGCTGCTTAAAGCATTTTCTAGAGAATGACAGGGAGTCTGAAACAGAGGGGCTAAGTGAAATGCCTGGAGATGGAAATAAAAGGTTGCAGAGAGCTAGTACAGAGTTTAATTTTGACCTAGAACCCACAGTAGTACTGCCTTCCAGCTGAGAGGTAAGCCTCAACGGGATATAAAAGCATTAAGCAGATACGATTATAATACTCTAATTATAATCATAACTGCTTCCAGTTATTAAACTCTAAGTACTTTTCTTACAACGTAAGAAAAGTCTTAGTCATCTAGGGTTGTTATAACAGAAATATCACAAGCACTTGGCTTTAAAAAAGAGGAATTCATTCTCTCACAGTGTAGTACAAGTCCAAGTTCAGCTCCAGGGTAAGGCTTTCTCACTCTGTCAGCTCTGGTGAAAGGTCCTCGTCATCAGTCTTCCCTGGGTCTAGGAACATCTCAGCATAGGATCCCCAAACCCAAAGGATGCACTCTTCTCCCGATGCTTCTTTCCTGGTGGTATGAGGTCCCCATTTTCTGCTTGCTTTCCTTTCTTTTTATCTCTTGAAAGATAAAAGGTGGTGCACACCACACCCAGGGAAACTCACTTTGCATTGGATCAGGGATGTGACTTCAGCAAAGGTGTCATAGTCCCACCTTAGCTCTTTTAGTATAATCCAATCTTGCCCAATTAACCAATGGCAGAAGTTTGAATTTTCAACATACCAGAATACTACAATCACAATATAGAGGACAACCAAACATTAGTGGGAACCTTGGCCCAGTCTAATTGCTACTTACATTTTGGGGGGACATAATTCAATCCATGAGAATCACTTAATTTGTCATTCACCGTAAATAGCTATCAAGTCTACTAGGAATGTAAACCCATAGAATAATTTAATTCAGTTCAACAATTCATATTATATTATCTACAGATAGATTAGCAAGGTAAATGGTGACAGTAGCAGGACTCTTAATCTGTATATTGCCACCTTGGTGTAGCTTACAGCCCCCAACTCCCTCTTACTGTATTCCAAACAGCCAATGCAGCATATAGTGCTTGAGGACAACATCCAGGTAAAAAAAAAACCCAGCTAGCTTGCATAAGATCTCCAGTTTATTCTTCACACCAATACGGAGAGGTGTATACTAGTATTATTTTTATGAAAGTAGAAACTGAGGCTCAGAGAAGGGGCAAGGTAACACACCCAAGGTCACAGGGACAGAAGATGGTGCAAGAAGAGGTGAGTATAAGGCTGAACACCTTCAAAGCTGTATCCTTCACCTGCCCTGTGCTCAGACTCTGTGTCTACATCCCGTCCTAGGAGAGGCTGCCTTTAGAACTGAAGAGGTTGTTGTTGGCTTGAGCACGATAAATGCAGAAGGCAATATGGCTCAACTATTCATTAAGTGGAAACCCTCGTGGCTGCTAACTGGAAGTTCAAGATCTGTCAGGTGTTTCTTGGAAACTCAACCAGGCAGTTCTGCTCTGTCTATGGGGTCACTATGAGCTGGAACCGACTTGACAGCAATGTACATTCGTTACGTACTAAGTTTAAAAAGTGGGTAACTTGTGCATCTCTCCCATTTTCCCTCCTTGGAAATGGTGGAAGAGAAAAGCAGAAGGCAGTGTAGAAGCAGGGCAAAGTGGAGGTAAAAGATTTACGGTTATATTCAGGCCCTGTGGAGGCATCACAGACAAGCAATGTTTTTCCCTAATGTGTCTGCAAACATTTGGACTAAATTAGGTGCAGCGGCAGTGCCATCCAGTTAGAGACAGGGGAGCGGGATCAAAGGCATAGTTGCCCACCTGCATCTCTTCCCCTCACTCTCCCCATCTGTGAAATGGTTCATAATAAAGCATGTGGAAGTGCTTTGCAACACATTCATAAGACCTATAGCTGCTGGCATCATGAAATTGTCACCCTAAAGGTTTCAGATAAACGGTGAGGAAATTTGGTGCTCCAGACTTCTTTCTTCTCCAGAACAGAACACCTTTTATGAATCCAAATATCTAAAGTAAAGTATGTTCAAATTTCGTCTTTTTCTCCTTTCCTTTCCTTCCCCAGCTTGTATTCTGACCGCTTCATTGTTTTCTCTGCCCCTTTTCAGGTGACTGTCTACATTGTCCCATTTTTACCTCAATGTGCAAAAAAAGAAAAGAAACGGAATTTCCCATTAACCTACCAGTCATGTTTATACTCTAAGGGGAATGGGTTTTTTGTTTGTTTGTTTTTAATTACATAACATGTAACCCCAAGAATGATTTGACAAGATCTAAAGCAAAAATCCTAAGAGAAAAAGTATATACAGCTGCTTTTAAGCATCCTTTTCAAAGAGTTACCTTGTTTGGAAACCGTCATGGTGTAGTGGTTCAGTGCTACACCATCTAACCCAAAGGCTGGCAGTTTGAATCTACCAGGTTCTCCTTGTAAACCCTATGGGACAGTTCTGTTCTGTCCTATAGGGTCGCTGTGAATCAGAATAGACTCAACAGCAATAGGTTTTTTTGATTTTGTTGGTTTGCATCTTGTTGTTGGATATGTGTCTTCACATAGTCTAATGCTCACTACCCTGGTGAAACCAGCTTGTCTTTTTCCAATTTTTGGTGGAAGAGACTTGTCCAGTGAGGTACAGTAATTGTAAGTCAGTTGTAAATTTCAAATGACATCTAGAGGGCCTCTAGGGTTATATCAGTCAAACTGAACGGAGAGAAATATCTTAACACAAACCTACCTTTTATATATGTGGCCAAGTCTCTAAATGTTTACACACTATTGTATGTGTGAGGTCTCTGGGTAGGTAAAGGGTCTGTGCTCATCTACTAACCTAAAGGTTGGTGATTCTAACCTCACCCAGCAGCACCATGGAAGAAAGGCCTGGCAATCTACCTGTGTAAAGGTTGTGTTCTAGAACACCTGATAGAACAGTGGCACCATGTAACACATGGGGTTGCCATGAGTTCAAATCAACTCCATGATAGGTTTGATGTCTTTTTTATTGTGTATGTGAAGGAGACACCATGGACATCTGTAAGCACATCTGCAAAACTCAAGAAAGCCTGTGACTTGGGCCTAAGAGGAAGTTGTTGGCCCTGATTCCTCTATATCAAAGCTATGTAAACCCAGGAATAAGAAACCTTCTCAGCCTGTGGTTGTAGCGGCTCTTTTTATGGTAGGGCCCAAACAAAATCCCGTTGCCGTTGAGTTGATTCAGACTTATAACGACCCCACTGGACAGAGTAGAACCACCTCATAGAGTTTCCAAGGAGCAGCTGGTGGATTTGAACTGCTGACCTTTTGGTTAGCAGCTGAACATTTGGTTGCTGCTCCACCAGGGCCCCATGGGGGTCACCACAAAACATCATGCCTAAACTGGACTGTCCACAGTGTGACCTCATTTCCCAGCGGAAGATACTTTACCAAAGTTAGTGGAGTAGGACCTCACCTTAGAGGTGAAAATGAAGACCAGTGAGAGTGAGAACACACCTACAACTGCCTCACCTATCACCTAGCTCCCCTACTCATTCCCAGCCAGATTGTGGGTCCATTTAACTGATCTCATTCCATCTCAGTGGCCCTGAGTTCAAGCCTTTCCTTTCTTCCTCTTCTCAAACCCTCTTCTTTTCTTGAAACCACAATCCCTCACACATGACTGTTTCAAATCTTCAACCACACTTTATCACCGTGTGAAAGAGTTGAACTTTGAATATAATCAGTACAATCCAACACCAGGGATGGATGGTCAAGGATTGCTTCTTTTTAAGGAAAGGAAACTGATAAGAACTGAGTCAGGCTTAGTCTTACCATACTGCCAAGGATCATCTGATTCTGACAGTATCTCCATGCATGGGGTGTCTTTATCTCAATCCAGAGCTTAGGAAACTCCGTTTCAATAAGGTTAAAAGACTTGTATAAGGACACTCAGCTGGCATCCCATTATTTCTTAGGGTTTCACAACATACAAAGGACTTCCATGTTGGTTTCCCAGATCTCTGGAGAATCTAGGCTCTTCCATTGTGTTCTGATGGGCCTGTCCTCTGGAGTCTAGCTGCAGACTTCCCTCATCTGGAGCTTCCTCAGATGCCTCTACAAAGTCTCTACCACTGGCTCTTACTGGCTCTTCCTGCCTCCATTCTGATGACAAGCTGTGGATCATTCCCCAGAAGGGTGGGACCCAAGTCTAGGTCTTTGGCTTCTGGTGAAATGGCTTTCTTATCAGCTCCGTTCCACCTCACCAGCTCAATGGTATCAACGGTAACTCCTTCTTGTCAGCCCCTCGCTCTGACTGCCTCTTCCTGAGCCCCACTTGGGAGATGTTTTTTCACACTATTCCTTGAAGGTTTATGGTGCTAAACAATCAAGTAAAAGTCTCTGGGGGTGGAGCCAAAAAATTAATATGTCTTTAAAAGCTCTCCAAGAGATTATAAAGTGTAGCCAGAGCTGAGAGCCACCATCCCTAAGTCTTTGCTGGAAATGGAAACAGAAGGTAGCGAGGCCACCTTACCTGACTATCCACAGCCACTTTGGGCAAACGAGGTATTTTGCAATAGGGAGGGAACACTTAGTTCCCATTTTTCTGTTTGTTTCTTCCAGCCCTGAATTCTGTCCACCCTTCACAACTGATAATACCTTATTATTCATAGGGAAGAATGCTGCAGTCACACCTTTGGTGCAGGAAATCATTCTACAGAGTTCATTGACTCACCTCTTATCAGCTGATAAGCCCATGGCCCTTGATTAGAATACCAAATAAGAGACAAACAGACCAAAAGAGAAACCTACGCATCTGGGGAGCACTTTCTCTAGTTTTATATCCAAGGAAAAAAACAAATGAAATCTATGATTCTGACTTAGAGCAAACCTGTAAGACAGAGTAGAACTGCCCCATAGAGTTTCCAAGGAGCACCTAGTAGATTCGAACTGCTAGTCTTTTGGTTGGTAGCTATGGCTCTTAACCACTGATATCACCAGGGTTTCCTCTATCTAAGGAGAAGAATTAAAATCCCAGATGATAGAACCTTCTAAGCTAGAGGGAAGTTTGGATCACCATCGTGTACTTCCAGGGTCATTACTAGACACGTTCAGAGCTTGGTCCATCTATTTGTGCCCTGGGTTGTTGTGCTGGTTCTATAAGATGTAAAACAACGCTGGGCCTTTTCCATCTTCAGGCCAGCAGAAAGGCATAGAAGTAAGTTGGAAGGAGGCCCCAAAAGCAAAAAGAAACTCAATGTCATGGTGGACCCTTGATTCAGAAGCTCGTTGGAAATCCACAAGTCAACAGAAAGCAGAAAAGAAGTGAAAACCTAGCTTAACAGAAGAAGACATCTGAGAGCATAAGGAAGAAAGTGGACAAAGAGAGTCTGGCCAAGGCTCCAGTCCTCAAGGGCTTCTGTGGCACACCAGTCACAATTCTCTACACAGAGCGAGTTCGCAGTGCTTTCACCTCCCATCCACCAGTATCGCCATCCTTTCTTACCCAGCAATGTCAGGGAAAGCTGCATAGCTCAGCCACAGCCCTGGCACAAACATGGTATGTTTTCAGGAACAAATACTAGAACCACCGAATTGAAAGGAAGTCAATGACCCCTAAAAGACAGAGGTGAATAGAAATTCGAGGTTCAGAACTCCCCTAAAAATCTAATCTTCCCACACGGTAAATTGCTTGAAGGCAGGAATTATTTCTCATGAAATTTATCCCTGCTGCAGCATCCTGCAAAAGTATTTGCAGAAGATTTGAGCTTAAAATAATTGTGGAATAAATTAATGGATGAGCACATTAATATTAATGTAAGGCTTTGGAGTACACCAACATCTGCTGACATGAGTTCATGAAGATATAAATGAATACACAAGCAGATGACACAGGCTTGTATTTGTTGTTGAGGTCAGCAAATCCACCGAACCAGGTTTTGGAGGAAAAAGGTGACCCACTAGAGACCTGCTAGATTAGGAGCAGGTCCAAGGACCATTTGGAGACCTTCACAAGTTAGTTCTCCATGTCTAACTGGGCTCACCATGGGTCTATCATCAGAACTCATCTGGCATGTCCAGGATAATAGCATTATCAGTTATTGCAGGAATGGTCTGCCTGGAGCATTGGTCCACGTCGTGAACCAATAGGAATCCAGTGAGATCTAGGCTGACAATGGATGTTTGTACAGATCTCTTACTAGCAGAGGAGCAAGGTTAAAATCAGAAGCTTCTTAGGAGAGAATCAAGCAAATGAAGGTTAATGCTGTGGAGCTAGAGCAGCTGGATACCCTCATCCTCAGTACAGAGGAAAAAGTAGCAAGAAGGCTGTCAGGCCTCTGTCCCACAGACATATTAGAAGGCTTTTCAGTAAATTCTTCATGACATACCTCTCTTTTTTTCAATATTTTTCATTGATCACCAATCTTCCATTATGACAAATTTCTTCATAATACACATCTTATGGGGAATAAACTGGCAGCTCCACTGATACTGGTCATACTTGAGACGGAAATCTTCTCATAGAGATAGGAGAGCATTCCCTCCCAGGATTCTGGAAGGAGATGGAAATACCTGTATGTACAGAGTCACATTTATAAATCATCTCCCAAGACAGGTTATTCTAAGATGATTTTAGAAGAATGTTCCTTTGTGCATTGTTACCATTTGTTTCAGAAAATTAATGTTTTATGGCTAAGTCTCAAAGTCTGGTAGATACATATATTCTACTAGAAGGCTATAGCTCACTGTGTTTTGATAAAATTTTTCAGAGTGGTGTGTTGTGATGAGAGAAGTGGTGATGTTGAAGACAGTACTGGGTTTGATTCCCAGGTCTATCTTTTCCTTGATGTGTCCTCTTGGGCAGGTTACTTAACCTTTAAGTCTCAATTTCTGCAGCTGTAAAATGGAGCTAGTCATACTACCTGCATTTCAAGGTTTTTAATAAGGATGAAAAATTTGAATGTCTGAAAAGCTCCTAATGGCTCTCCATTGAATGCAGCAAATGACTGTGATAACTAAAGCAGAAGAGAGTTTTGTTTCATGTATGACTTCCTCTGAGCCTCTTGTCTACAACATTGTGGACTGTCCTTTGGCAACTTCTTCAGGATGAAAAAAATCAAATATTTCTCCTGTTTCTTTTTAATTCTCTAGACAGAATTTAAACTTTGCCTGGGCATTATTATTAGCTAGTCTCTGAGCATATTCCAGAACCCCCCTTATCCTTAGAACTCTGCAGTTTTCTGTCTGCATTTCTGGTTGGCCTCTGACTTGCTGCCTTACTGTCTTGGCAGCAGTATGGCTCTCACTGAAGTTTTATGCCTCTTCTTTTAAAAAAAATGCCTTTCTGGAAAACCAACCACCAGGCTAAGATGGGATTACAAAATATTGTTGTCATTGTTTTTGTAGTTTTCAGTTGAATCTGAAATATTTTCAAATGAGCGTTAATTGCTTATATAATTAGGAAAACATGTAAGCTACTTCAAATAAAAGCAAAACAATGTCTTTTACCTATTCTCTGACACCACACTATAGACGTGGTGCTTCTGTGTGACTGTGAAAGTGGACGTGAGAGACCCTCGGTCATGCCTTTGAGTCTCTGCAGGCTGGAAACTCTCCAATGCAAAGGCCTTTAAAGGTAGCATTTCTAGAAGTTGATAAAACCTTCTAGTATAAGTTAGAACCACTTGATTTCAAGTGACAGAACCATACCTACATTAGCTTGGGAAGATAATGACATTGGTTTGTTTTTTTGTTTTGTATTTTTGTATTGTTTTGTTTTTTTAACAATGCCAGGATAGCTCCAGGAATCCAAGGAAAGGTAGCTCATGGACTAGGTGGAATCAGGAGTTCACACTCTGTCAGGACTCTTGACCTTCATCTTGGGTGTTGTCCATCTGCTGTTGTGTGGCAGCTTACCAGCTGTCTCCACTTGATGGATTCTCAGGGCCACATCTTACACCTTCAGCTGTAGAGAGAAACTGGCATGCTCGCCGTTGTCCCAAGTACTAACATTCTGCCTGATGGTCTCATGTACCCAGTTTGAGTCAGATGTCCATCCTGGATTAACCAACTTTGGCCAAAGGATGGAGAATAAGGTTGTGCTATGAAAATTAGAAGGAACAGTGCTACTCAAAGTGTGACCTACAGACTGATCTAACCCATAAAACTGTTTGTTATCCATTTGAATAGTGCCAGCAGCAAAATTATAAGTAAATGTTTCTAAACATTTTCAACAATTTGACCTTTCTGAGATATTCAAACATGTAATTTCGTATTTTGCCAGAGAACCAACTTGTGACAGTAGGTAATTAAAAATTTTCAAATGGTCCTTCACAATAAATAGTTTAAGAAACATACATATAACTTATGTTTATCTAAAATATGATAGCAACTGATGCAAAAAGAATAATGCAGTTAAGTGAAGAAAGGGAGGTATACTGGAATCCAGTACATGGTATCTCAGTTCTGCAATCCTCCTCTACCAGAACTATTCACACGAGAGGTCCTTCCCAGTGGAAGACACTGAGAACTAATTTATCCTCCCTGTGTAAAGTTCAACATACTCTCAGTTTCCATGTTTAATGACTATAGACTTTCCCACTTTGACAAAAGCTCCATGAGGACAGTGACCCTGTCTGACCTATTGACAACTGTCACTGCAGTTCTCATTAGTGTGGGTTCAATAAAAATTTGTTGAGATGAGTCATTACATTTTTGAAATGCACTAGAAACAGTTCTGGGTATATCCGTGGCAATCCCATCTTATTCTTGGGTGACAGACAAAGAGTTCTAGCAGGATCCACAGTGCCATTTATTCCTAGAAACAGGACTGCTGGTAAATTAGTGTCATGTTGAAAGGCTTGAGACTGAAATGGTGATCTTTTTATATACACCTGAAACGTATAGTTCACCATTACTGTAGTAGTCCTTTCAGAAAGAGAAAAAGTTAGTATTTTTTATATATCACTTAGTAATCTTGGCTTCATTAATGCTATAACTGAACATTTGTTTTCCTAAAGTGGATAGAACTACGATATTTTTCACAAACAACACACTCACATAAATAACTCAGAAACCCTGTTGACATAGTGGTTAAGTGCTATGGCTGCTAACCAAAAGGTCAGCAGTTGAAATCGGCAGGTGATCCTTGGAAACTCTATGAAGCAGTTCTACTCTGTCCTATAGAGTCGCATAGGGTTGCTGTGAGTCAGAATTGACTCAACAGCAGTGGATTTGGCTTGGGTTTTTATAAATAATTCACCCACGCCTGCCACATCTAGGAAAATAATGTGACTTAGTGATGGGTGGTTATTAAATAAATACATAATGCATGTGTTATTTGTGTGAAAATATGGTGTATGAAGCATTGAGCTCATATGGAAAGACTAGAGAAGAAAGATATTTGGATTAGAGGTCAAGGCTACATGATTTAGTATGACCTTTATCAATAATTCGTATTGTCACCTTAGACATGCCATTTCCCCTTCCTGAACCCGAGACAATTAAGATGCAAAATGAGTAACACAATAAATTTCCCACTCCTGTGTTCATAATGTTCTCATTCTGTATTCATTTGCATGTCCTCCATGAATTAGAGAATTGTGAGCAATATATTTTACCTTCCCCACAGTTTCACATCTCTTGAAAATAACAAAGTTCAGAGGTTATAGACTTGCTGTTTCTCAGAGATCTGATGCCGGTTGTTTCAGTTGCTTTGTTTTATTCATTCAAAACCTAACCAGTCGTGTTGTCATCGTTAGTTGCCACTGAGTCAACTCTGATGCATGGCAACTTCATGTACAACAGAATGAAATGTTGTCTGGTCCAGCACTACCTTCACCATGATTTTTATGCTCGAATTCATTATCATGAGTGACTTCTAACCTGGGGTTCATTCTCCAGCACTACGGTAGAGAGTACACTGCAATTAATCATGTTACAGTGGTCTCATGAGTCAGAATTGACTCAGCAGCAATGGGTTTGGCAGAGTGGTCTCATTTGTGCGTTTTGTCTTGCACCTTCCTCACAGCCATGCTGCAAGCAGTGCGAGCCCTGATGATCGTGGGCATTGTTTTGGGTGCCATTGGCCTCATAGTGTCCATCTTTGCCTTGAAGTGTATCCGCATGGGCAGCATGGAGGACTCTGCCAAAGCCAACATGACATTGACTTCTGGGATCATGTTCATCATCTCAGGTAAACAAGCTCCTGGGGTTCCTACTCTCAAAAGTGCTTCTGGAAAGGTTGAAAGCAAAAGTCAACCTTGTCAAGAAAATACAGTTCTTATCCACACCACCAGCATGGTCCAGACTCTTCCACACTGGGATTCAGGATGTGAATTTGGAAGCCCAATCACATGCTACAGAATTATCATGAGTGCTAACATGGTTAAGAGTTTAGCTGCTAACCGTAAGTCAAAAGTCCACCAGCTACTCCTTGGAAACCCTATGAGTCGGAATTAACTCAGTGGCAACGGGTTCGGGTTGGGCTTGAATGCCTTTCATAGTATCCATTCCCAGCCCCATCATAAGCACTTCTCAAACCTAGAACAGTTATACAATTCAATACGTAACCTCACTACTTTGGAGAGACTTGAAAGTAACATTAAGGCTATGTTGTCAATATCATCAAAGGACTAGACCTGAAATATCTGGACTATTTACCTCTGGCCTCAAAATGCATGAAAAATCTCTGTCTGCACACACATAAATCCTCCCACAACTAATGAGATAGGGACCCTGAGCACCTAGCACAGTGTTGCCAGATAGTAGGAATTCAGTGACGGGTGTCTGAGTTGACCATTTTGTTACAGGAATGGAATCTTTCTGCTCATCTAAGCTCATTTAAGCATTGAATCTCCCTCTCGGTTGCCTCATAAACATTGTGACTCCTTTAAAATTAACTCTGAAGCTCCCATGTTCTCTGTTCACAGGTCTTTGTGCAATTACTGGAGTGTCTGTGTTTGCCAACATGCTGGTTACTGATTTCTGGATGTCCACAGCTAACATGTACAGCAGTATGGGTGGGATGGTACAGACTGTTCAGAACAGGTAAACTCCTCACCTAGGTCTCAGTATTCTATGACAAACATTACCGTAAATATCTGGTTAAATACATACCTTGTGGTTAGCAGTGGTAGCACTTAACCCACCAGGCGCTCCTTGAATACTCCAGGGGTCATTTCTACCCTGGACCCTAGGTTCACCGTGAGTTGGATGCGACTCGACGGCACTTGACTTGGGTAAGTACATACACTTAATGTGACTGTCAGTGCCTGAAATGGCAAAAATTTACCAGAGGCAGTTGTGCCACAGTGTAAGTCAATAACAGTCTGTAGTTCATACACTTCTTTAACTGAAATATCTTGAGTGATATGCCTTGAGGCTGATCTCACATTTACATTGAAAGACCGTGGCAGCTCGTGGCAGCTCACAATACGTATCTAGAAACCCTGGTGGCATAGTAGTTAAAATGCTACAGCTGCTAACCAAAAAGTCGGCAGTTCAAATCCAACAAGTGCTCCTTGGAAATTCTATGGGGCAGTTCTACTCCGTCCTATAGGGTCGCTATGAATTGAACTCAACTCAGTGGCAGTGGGTTTGGTTTTATCCTTACATGGGCCCCATTGTGGTGGCGGTGAGACAAGCATACTTGACACAGGCATGCAAATGAGCAAAACCTACATCTCCAGTCCTGGTGGGGAGGTGGCTAAGGATAGGTAAAAGCTGGAACAGAAATGAGCAAGTTGCAACATAAGTTAAAAAAAAAGTATGTTTCTGCCTTCTGTATGTGTTTCTTTCTCTCCTTTATCAATTCATTCATTCCACAAACGTGGTGAGCACCTGCTGCGTGCCAGAAATGGTGTGTGGAGCTAGGGATACAGACAAGGACTCTGTTCTTATCAAGACAACAATCTAGCAGAGGGAGCTGAAACCCCACTATAGTTTGGTGTCTGAAAGAAGCCACACTCTTGAAAAGACAACAGAGCAATTCTAAGTTGTCTTCATCTAGCCACTGCAAAAGGGTGTATCTCACAAAAGGATGATTTTATTAAAAAGCAGCAGAAAATTCCTGATGAGGAAAAGTCTTGTTCTGAAAGAAAGGTATATGTTATACCAAGTGACTCATCATTTCTGGAGTAAGTAAAATTGGCATTTCTCCAGTCACACAGAGTACAGACATGGGGTAGGACATGAGGACGTGATAAATCCATTACTCGCTGGCTTCCTGAAATGCCAATTCCCCTTCATGCGCCTGTTTCATTTCAAGAATGCAAAGGAAGTGACCCCCATACTCCGCCCTCATCCTCTTCCACGCCCCTCCTGTAGTCTTCCGATTACACCCGCAACAGAGAAGCAGGCTGACCAGCTCATTCTGACGTGCCCAGAGCTTTCACAGTTTGGGCACTGAAAGTCCTGCGGCCTGGAAGCTCCTCAGTCATGGGCAACCATGCGGTTGGTCACACACTTAGAAGGACTTCACTCTGCCCCGGGTACCTGGGTGCCTGGTGCTGCTGCCCTGTCTACAGGAGCCACCTACCACCCCCTTGACAACCAACACTAATGCCTGCCATCACTCTGTCTCTTACACACCATGTCCCTAGCACCTGCCGTAGTATGTGTGACACTGGCAGAGCCTGCATCCCAGACCAGAGATACAAAATGTCTACCCTCCACTGCACACAGCCTGAAAAGGTGTTCTGTATTAGTTCAAACCTGTCTTTCTATTATTTGAATTAATTACCAACAGTTACAAATTAGAAATGCGTAAGTTGGATTCCCTCAAAACAGCTGCTGAGATCCATGAACATCTGCGTGCTCACAAATTAAAGTACTCCCAGGGGTCTTTTAGTAGAGTTCTTGACCTGCACCCCTCTTTTTCGCACGTTGCCACAAAGGCTCAATGTTGTGGGCCCCATCACACTGTCTTTGGTGGTAGCCGGGCACCATCCGGTTCTGCTGGTCACACGCTGACACAGCCTCCCATTCACATGGTTCCTTCCGTCTCACGTGTTCTTTTTTCCTCCTGTCTTTGTTGTTCTCAGTGATCATCTTTTCCAGCCGAGTTGGGACCACTTGGTGTACCTCAGGTGGCAGCTTGCTAGCTTTTAAGACCCTAGACACCACTTACCAATATACGGTGCAGAAGACTCAGCAGTAGGCTACTAATGCCATTTGACCTTGCTGTCCCCCAAGAGTATAGTCTCCAGATCCCACCTGTGCTGCTCTGTCCTTGTAATGTTGAGTCCAGATTAGAAGAGCTTTTAGTTTATGGTGAAATCTAGTTAAGCTGATCCGCTTTCTACTGTGTGCCTTCACTGCTTTCGCCAAACCAAATTTCCATCAATAATCTAATCTGTGATCAATCCTCACCCTCCTTCCCCACACTTGTAGCTGTCAAAGAGTACTTTCTTCTGTACACAAGTCTGTTTTTAAGTTCTTATAGCGGGGGTTTCATATAATATTTGTCCTCAACCATCTGCAGGATTCCTGTCTATATCAAGCCACAGGCACCAGGGATGAACAGTTTGAGGTTCTTCATTCCAAGGCAACGATCCTTGAAGCCAATATTTTTCCAAAAGAAATAAAAATAACCGACAAGTAAATTTCCTCCCAAAGTACATTCAAGTGCTAAGCTGGATGTGCCACCTTTTCCTTTCACGTTACTTTCAGCTTGCATTTTTTTTTCATCCTGCTAGAATGTGTGTCCTTTTAAAGCACATCTAAAGTGTCTTATTTTCTTAGATTGCAGAGTCTGTACGTATATTGCTGTATTTCTACTGCTGGTAGTATGATTCTGGTTGTGCAGTATATTTTAAACCCATCAACAACAAACAGCCCCAAACACATCCATGAACAGCCCCAATGCTCTGAGAAACATGAAGGAAACCTCCACTGGGAAGCAATCACTGTCCTGAGTTCTCCTGTTCTGCATGACTCTTAAAAATGAAGGTCAAGCTAATGTAGAAATTCTCTACTGAAAATGGTTAAACAGTTTTTGTCACTGTTTGTCAAAGCTTCCTAGGGCCATCATAACACAAAATGCGTGGCTTTAAAGAGCAGAAATTTGTTTTCTCACAGTTGTAGGGGTTGGCAGTTCAAATCAGGATACCAGCCATGTAAATTTTTTCTAAAGTCTTTGAGAGGAGAACCGTCCCATGCCTCTCTCCTAGCTGTGAGTGGCTACAGGCAATCTTTGGTGTTTCTTTGCTGCTTACACCTGTATCTTCTCATCTTTCCCCTGTGTGTGACTGTTTCCAAGTCTGTTTCCCCTTTTACAGTGAAACCTGTGACAGCCTTGTTTTTCCCGGCCTCACAAGTTTCCTGCCTTTGACAAGTGCAGTCTTACCTCTTTTCTATCACTAGTTTTAGTAGAAAATATTGAGATTTCCTTCTTCAAAAAAGTTTCACCTTACACAAGTTCTGGTTTTCACAAGTTTTACTGTATTAGAACACCTTTTAGGACTAGGATTCACCCTATTCCAGTAAGACTTAACTGATATTATCTTTGAAGAAAGATTTGATGTCCCTAAACAAGGTCACATTCACAGGTACAGAGCTTAAGACCTCAACATATCTTTCTGAGGAACACAATACAATCATAGTCATGAGGATTTGGGGATACCTCTCTGACATCCATAAATGTCCATTTGGAATCAGAGCTATTTTGCTCTCTGGAGATTTTGTTCTGAGACAATTCTATTCTATGTAATTGACTGTCACTGGAGGGACTCCTCAAGTGAAAGACACCAGCTCTCATGTCAGGTAACCCCAGTTAGAATTCCAGCATGGGCTGAAACAGAAACACCTTAGGGGCTAGGTCTGTGTCTGTTTTGTTCTCCCTACACCCTTGCACTAGGGCAGTGTTAAGCACATGGTAGGTGCTCAATAAATAGTTGGCGAATGAATGAATGGTCATTTCAGCTTTGTTTTGGTCACAATAAGGCTTCTATCTTCTAATATGGATGTAAGTTTTACCCAAGAAAAGGTAAAACAATGTTTAACTCACGGTAAGAGTTCAAAGAACTGAAATAACTGATTTACCATATTTCTGAACTTCTCTTGCCAAACCTTCAAGACCCTTTGCCATTTGAGAGGGGATAGGACTTCCCTGAGATGTGTTTTTTGAGAACAGAGACTTGTAATTCTATGGATGACCGGTGTTAGTGGCCTAGGAATCTCAACACTAGTTAAGTTCCTCCCAGTTCTATTCTCCAGGTCACTGTGACTAGACAGGATGTGACCCAAATGAAGTATGTTCAGGGATCATGGGTGGGCATAGGTGTTGGATCCAAGGTGAGAGAGGACAGACACAGCCAGGTGCAGCTGGGCAGAGCCTGGCAAATTGAGTGACCCACACTCACAGCAGCCATCTCTCCATCCAGGTACACCTTTGGTTCGGCTCTGTTCGTGGGCTGGGTTGCCGGAAGCCTCACGTTGATTGGGGGTGTGATGATGTGCATCGCCTGCCGGGGTCTGGTGCCAGAGGAAACCAAGTGAGTCTACCCATCCCAGTGAAATCAGCTGTTTCATTTGATCTGAGTCCACGTTAGGGTCTAAATTACAGCAAAAATGATTTTAGGCAAATAGAAGAACGTTATTAAGAAAAGGATTGTTGAACTTTCTCTTTTCAGAGGGATATTTCAGTGTGAGTAAACTTAAATGCAATCTTACATGAACTGAAAATCATGCCTATATTTACCTTCTAACCACTGGGGGCACAAACTGGAGCTTCCCTGCTGCCTGAAGTGTTGGTAGTTCAAACCTACCCAGAGGTAATCAGAAGAAAGCCCTGGCTCTTAAAAGGTCACAGCCTTGAAAACCCTGTGGAGCGATTTTACACTATGCATACAGGGTCACCATGAGTCAGAACTGACTCAACAGCAATGAGTTTGGTTTTGGTAGGTGCCTTCTAGCTCCAGTATTGTGTAATTCAAGTGGTTCTCAGCTGAGAACTATTTTGCCATACAGGGGAGACTGGCAACATCTGGAGCCATTTTTGATCATCACAACCGGCAGAAGGGCAATATAGGCATCTAGCATGGAAAGACCAGGGATGCCATTCATGGCGAATTCAAGTGTGTTCCTCCAAAATTCATCCTATCTTAAAGTTATCATCCCTGGCACTCATGTTCTAGGAAACTCCTCATTCCTGGGCAAATCAAAATAGTTCATCACTAGGTGTTTGAGACACCAGTTTTCTACCTCTACAATGGAGCAGAATTTCTTGATTTATATTAGAGCTTTCCTGAGAGTTGACTAGTGAGTTCACTCTGCTAATCAATCAGCAGAAGTTGAACCATAAACAATATCCGGGGGAACATTATTATCCTGCAGAATTTGTGAGCTGGAAAGTACCTATGTGCAGATAATCAGATAATAATCAGATAATTTTATGGATAACTGAGGCCCAGAGAGGGCAAATGACTTGTTAGAAATCACAGTGCTAGTAAGCAGTGGAACCAGACTTGCAGTACTAAATTGAGACCATCCAGGATAAATGCAGGTGATTGGTCACCCTGTGGTGACAGAATGTTTCTTTTTCTTTCAGCTACAAAACCGTGTCTTACCATCCATCAAGCCACCATGTCACTTACAATTCTGGAGGCTTTAAGGCCAGCACTGGCTTTGGGTCTACCACCAAAAGCAAGAAGATATACAATGGGGGTACCCAAACAGAGGAAGAGATGCAATCTCACCCTTCCAAGTATGACTATGTATAATATTCCAAGACAACTTAGCATGGGCAGAGGGAAACCCTCCTCATGAATCAGAGCTCACCTAAGAAACTAGGAAATTTTACCGTGATTCTTCATTGCTTTTGACACACCCTAGATGGTTGGAAGTTATAAAAACCTTGATTTCATCTGTAGTGGGAGACCAGACGGTCTTGGCCACATGACTCTGTCTCTAAATGTTCCATCACAAAACAGCTGAGTCATCAATTATGAATAAGAGGCTATATACTTCACATTTTCGAATCTTCTATTTCTTTCTTTAAAAAAAAAAAAATCTGATGGTAGGCTGTGGTTTGAATCCCTACTGGACATTCTTGATGATTTAGACAGACTCTCCCTCCACCTTCCTGTCAAATAAGCCTGTTGATGATCTATTTCCCACCTCATCCCCCAGAAAAATTTTGAAAGGAAAAAGAGAGTCAGTTAAAAAACATTACTTTCTACTATTAAATTTTTTGCCTTTCCACCACAAGCATGGCTAGTAACAAACATTAACTGAAGGAGAAGTGGCAGAGTAAAGGCATTTATAATCTTGCTCTGTGATCTTGGAAGTTACCTGGACCCAAATGATTCTCAGTTTGAGAAAACCAAGTCTTTCTTCCTCCAATGGCATCTGCTAATTCTAGCAACACTATCCCAGGGATTTCCTGAGATTTCCACTGCAGGTTTTCTTTCTGGCAGAGGCCAGAAATCATCCCTAAAAGAATGAGACAAGGACTTCTTTTTTGTAATCTAAGTACTAAATACAATTAGGATAGATTACCTATTTCTAAAAAGATACCTTGTCTCTGAATTTTCCCGCATGCATATAGAGAGAAGAAAATGAAAAAAGGAATTACTTTGATGTTGTCTATAATGTATTTTATAAAGTCACACTCAAGTCCAAAGTTCATGAAATCCTCACTGATCCTAGCTCTCTCCCTTTGAGATCTCTAAAACTCAAATTACACAAGATACAGTCAGTGTGACACCATGTAAAAACCAAATAACGGAACATAACAGATCCTAGGAAATGGGTTGAAGCTAATTCTTTAAAAATAAAATTAAAAAGTGAGCCTTGAATTTAGTGTTGTTTCCAACTATCACATACTTGTTTGCACAGCTACAGGTCACTGCCACTTGACAGTGGCACTTACCGGGAACTGTGATCGTCCTCTTTACTCTGAGGGCTGTTCCCTTCACTAAATTTACCTATAGTGATCAGATCACTGGGTGCTCAAACAGAAGTGAAAGCTCTATCCAGCCACAGACCTCTGGGCTTCTACCACTGCTCTTTTGAACAGAAAAATCTAAACTCCTTCTGCCAGGCCACCAGGATCCTATACCAGCACCAAAGCCAGAATAAGCCTCCTGGAAAACTAGAGAAGAGCAGTCCCTCAAAGTTACTAAATCAGGAAACTGCTTTGACCCTGGGGGAATGTGACCATTGGGTTATTATTTGCTTAAAAAGTTCTCACAGCACTACTGTATATACAAGAGACCTTCAAGAGGATGACTAAAGACCAATAGGGTCTTAGGGCTGGAGAGACAGTGACTGGAGAAGGATCCACTGGTCCATTCAACAGTAAGGGGTTGTATATATCAAGGGCCAGAACAGTAAATTCTGGCTCTTCTCACTCAAACAGCAGTGAGTTTAGGCCAAATTTGACTGGACATTCACCGAACTCAAAACCTAAGGAATTATAAAGAGAAAAAGGCAAAGTTGTGCAATCTAGGACTTGAAGCCTGTTAAATGTCCCCAGGATATGAATGGAAGACCATGTGGATATGGAAATGGACAATGAGCTCTCTCTCCTACAACCAGAAAGGCCCCCATCAGTTCTGAGACAGCAAGGTATAGCTCACTTGGGTTTTTAATGAGCATAGCCTCTGTTCAACACTTAATTATTTGACTGCCTCCATCTAATCTGATTGTGCTTTGTGATTTTTGTCTTGCTCTGTCTTGTTGTATATGCATTGAGTATTGACCTGCATGTTTTGTTACTTAAATATTAAAAACATTATTATCTTACATTTGAGTAGCCTCTGCTTTTTTTGTTCTAAGCTATTGGAAGTGTAGGTGAGAGGTCTGACATCTCAAAGCTGAGTGCCTCTGCCCGGGGTGATTCTGCTTGTGGCGTGGAGCTGACATCTGTATCTGCGCAGCAGTAGCTGGTTCCAGAAAGCCCACATAGGCACAGGTCCAGCCCTGTTTATGATTTCTTCCAGCTGGAAAACCCAAATAAAAGGGGGCTTCCAGTGCAGACAGGCATGGAGCATGGGGTGTAAGGGCCAAGTTTAGCCAGAAGTGTCTAATATAATAGGCCTACTCATGAACCAGTAAAAAAAAGGAGAGAGAGAGATTTGATACTTGCTGTCTTGATGCCAACAGTTAGTTTCACAAGCTGTGTTCATTGAGGCTGCATCAGGGTATGAAAACAGCAGGAGCTGTAGCATCAGAATAGTCCAAGCTGAAATCTAGGCATGTTTCCTTTCTGAGCCTTAAACCTCAGTTTCCTTATGTATAAAAAGGGGATGCTAAAGATAATGGGAAAACAAGGATCTATTTAAGTGATACACCTCATCTTATGTAAATTTATAAGGTCTGACAGATTCAAGAACTCACCCTAGAAAAGGTGCTACGTACCTCATTGCTGAATATCACTATAGTCACCTTCGAAGAAGCTATGCACCAATGCCAGTGCCTAGTGCACTCTTCAAAATAATCTTGGAATTCTTTTTCTGGAGAGACCATCAGAGCTGTTGTCATATTACCTTTGATGTTCCGAGTGTCATCAAGATGTCTTCCTTTCAATATTTCTTTTATCGTTGGGTAAAGAAAAAAGTCATTGGGGACCAGATTAGGCTAGTAGAGAGGGTGCTGCGATACAGTTATTTGTTTACTGGTTAAGAACTCCCTCACAGACAGTGTCATGTTAGCTGGCACGTTGTCATGATGCGAGAGCCATGCATTGTTGGCAAAAATTTCAGGTCATTTTTGTCTTTTTCACGCAGACTGTTCAGCACTTCCAAATGGTAAACTTGGTTAACTGTTTGTCTAGTTGGCATAAATTCATAATGAATCATCCCTCTCACATTCAAAAAGGTCAGCAACATCATTTGACTCTTGATTTAAAATGACAGAACATTTCTGGTGATGGAGAATTGGCTGAGTTCCATTGAGCATTTTGATGCTTTCTCTTAGTGTCATATTGGCACACCTATGTTTCATTACCAGTGATAAGACAGCCCCAAACATTGTCTTGCTTCTCCAAAAGGTCCTGGCAAACTTCAACTCTCCTTTGCTTTTGTTCATCAGCGAGCTCCTTCAGGACCATTTTTGCACACACCTTTCTCATAGCAAGACTTTCAGTTAAGGTTTTCCTGTTTCTCTATCAATATTTACTTAGTCTGCTATGCTCCTCATAGTCAGCTGACGATTTTGATGCACAATTTGATGAATTTTTGCGATGTTTTCATCAGTTCTGCTCATTACTGGCCTCCGTAACCTCTCCTCATCAGTGACGCTATCTCTCCCCTCAGAAAAGTGTTCAATCCTTTTGTACACTGCCATTTTATTCATGCAACATCTCCCTGATTTCACTCCCACTCTTGCCAAGTTTAACAAGAAATTCAATGTTTGTTCATTGCTCTAATTCAAGCCCCAACACTATCACAACACACAAAATCACACAACAACAATAATGAATACCACTCAGCAGGACACCACCACACATAGACATGAATACAGCTATGAGCCACTGATGGAACAAGATTATGAAACCTTACTGAGTTGTTTGTACAGTGCTGCCAACATAAGCACATGGTGGCAAGTTCACAAATTTAATTGTCAGACCTCATAAGACCAAAGGGGCATTGATTGGCCTATGTAGCTGAGATATCTGAGATACAGTTGGCTTCAGCCATACCTAGATTCAGGGATGTGATCAAGAATCTGCCTTTCTCTGCCCATATCTCGGTTCAGCTTTCCTGTCTGTTGATTTATTTTTCAAGCCAGTTGTCCATACAGGGTGGCAGTGTCGGCTGCTCGGAGGTCCAGGTATACGCCATCCAATCTTCTACAGAATCCAGCCGAAAGGAAGTATCTCTTTTCTGATACCTTGTGGGGTGGTGGGGGAGAGACTTTAAAAAGTTCATTGGCCTACTAAACTCCTAAGCCTATTTCTAAACCTCTCCGTATATAGAACAGTACAATCTAGCTTGGTCAGGTCTGGGTGTCCTAGTAAAGATATAGAGATTTGTCCCACATCACAAAGACTGTGTTTTAGAGATCTAACATCCTTCAAAATCAGGTAAACTCTATTGCTTCATCTCAATTCCACCCCCCCTTAATTAAAACAAAACTTCTAGAAAAATTCAGAGGCACACAATCTTTGAGCCTTCCTGCCTAGCTACCAAATAGTCTAGTATGTATGGTACACAAGGGAAGGTCTGAGAGATCACACTGGTTCACAAAGAAAAATTAATTAAAACCTGAAATGCCCCCCCAAAATTGCATTCCATTTTAAACAAATAAGTTTAGAAAACTGTCCTCAGTTATATCATTTTGCACCATTCAAACTTAGAGTTTCTAAAATCAGGAGCATTTTGGAAACTACCCATACAAAGGCAGAAATGGGAGAATCCAACCATGCTACACATGCTCAAAACATAACTCTTCGCTCTCTCCCGCCAAGATCCCTGGGGAGTCCCAAGGAGTTGACTGTTGTTCACCTTGAGGTCCTAAAGAAAGGGATTTAACTGATGTGTACTTGGGATGCCAAATTCTGGCACCTTTTTCTTCTTGTGTAGTACACAGTCCCCTCCTGCCTACACAGGACATTACACAGAGTCAACCACAGAGGTGAAGGGGAAAGAGGGACACTTATCCCCAGGCTGATCCAAGGGGATGCCAGATGAGAGGCCAAATAACATGCCTAGGCACCATAAATATGGAAAGTACAAGAGTGAGGCAGCAGGACAAGAGTAGGCTAGGTATTTTTGCAGAGGCATCATGTCTGTCAACATACGCACATCTTGAAATCAGCAGAGGAAGGGCACAACTTAGAAATTGTCCCTTGGTGCCTGTAGTCTGCTACAGTCAGTATATAGGGCTGGCATGCCTATAGTCAGCTACAGCCATGGCCACAATTTTTGTCAAAGTGCCTGGCATGCAAGAATTGTTGTTTTCCGCCGGAGAGTACCCTGGTATACATTCTGGTGTATGTATGTGTATATTTTCGGCAGCAACAACAAAAGCAAAATATATTTTACGTATATATGTATGTCTTTTTAAATGCTAGATTTCTTCTTTGGAGGAAGAGCTGAGTCCTTTTTAGAGGCCAAGGAAGCACCACACAAGTCTCTATAAAAAACATTCTGTTTGTACTCTCTTTTAATTTGGATTTTTTTTGAAATGTTAAGATGTTGTGTCTAATATGAAAGGAGAATGCTGAATGTTTTTGTTTTTTGACCCAGGAGTTTCCCTTCTTCAAATTTATTCTAAGGAAATGATCAATTTCTATGCCCAAAGAAGTACATAAATAATTTCATAATAAATTTAGATCATCCTAAAAATCCAACTAGAAGAAAATTGATTAAATAATAGTTTATATACAAATAATATGTGGTCATTAAAATTATAAAGATTTACTTTTATAATTTTAACATTGTTAAACAGTACATCAAAAACTTCACTGGAAAGAACTATTTTCTAAGATATATTTTAAATGGGTTGCTTCTGGTTAGAGATTGTCATGGACTGAATTGTGTACCCCCCAAAATGTGTGTAGCAATTTGACAAGGCCATGATTTCCAGTGTTGTGTGATGCTCCTCCATGTTGCAAACACTGCCTCCGTGATGTTAATGAGGGAAGATGAGTGGCAGTTGTGTTGGTGGGATAGTTTATATTATATTATATTTATTATATTGTACTGTATTATAAAGTCTAAGGCTGTGTTGTGCTTTGAGACAATCTTTTGCAAAGCTAGTAGAGAGATGGGGACCTCATACCACCATGAAAGCAGTGCTGGGAGCAGAGCACAATCCTTCAGACCCAGGGTCCCTATGCCTCGGAAGCTCCCAGTCAAAGGAAGATTGATGACAGAGATCTTTATCCAGAGCCAGCACAGAAAGCCTTCCCCTGGAGCTGTTGCCTTGAATTTGGACTCTTAGCCTACTGGACTGTGACAGAACAAATTTATCTTGTTAAAGCCATTCTGCTTGTGGTATTTCTGGTATAGCAGCACTAGATGACTAAGACAGAGATAAAATGATTTTTTTCCTTTTCAGTACTTTCCAATTTTTGATCAATGAGAATATTTTCCTTTATGTCTAGAAAATAAAACTAAAAATTGAGGGGAGAACTGGAAAATAACACCCAGGTGTGAGGTACACAAGGGCATACGCAGCTCGTTACCTAGAGATCTGATTATCTCAGCATCGAAGGGGAGGCTGACAAGCCACTGCAGAGCACAGCACTCTCTTTGCTCTGAATCAATAAAATAAAATCATCATGAGCCCAGAAGCTGACCTCACACTGTATTGTTCTCATTTTCACCCCATTTGGAGATGCTTTGGCACCCATTTTTCTTTTGGATCACTTCCACTCGCCTCTGAAGATGGGAAAGCAGAGTCCCAGATCCCTATTTGTGGAAAGGGACAGAAGGAAATAATGATAAGGTCACAATCCTTGCCTAGGCAGGTCAGGTGGAATCAGAACAAGGACTGGCATCCATACCCAGGTTTACCTGTGGTTTCCTTCACAAGGCTATAGAGAACTTAAGTTCTCACTTCCACGCCATTGCCTTCCCCAGTTCCTAACTTCTTTTTTTAGCTGAAAGTGCCAACCACACAGAGCAAGGATGGGACTTGTTTTGGAGAGAGTGGCATAATGCTACAGGTGGTGTTGGCCTCCACTTCCCTGGTGTGGGGAAAGACTCAGAGCAGACCCTCAGTCCCAACCATTCATCACCTTGGGAATATCAGACCTTGCATCTGGTAAAGGACTCAGTAAGTGCTGTGTATAGAATATCTCATACCTAAAGAGAAAGACCTTTTAGGCTTCATTGAGTTTCTTGGGATTTCTAACAGGTCATCTTGCTTTGTTTCATGTACTTTGGATATGCTGTCAAATGGGATCAATCCCTGCAGGAGGACCTCATGCTTGGTAAAGCAGAAGGTCAGTGACAAAGAGGATAATCATTGTCATAGACTGAATTGCATCCCCCAAAAAATGCTGGTAGCATTTTGGCTAGGCCATGATTCCCAGTATTGCATGGTTGTCCTCCAATCTGTAATCTTTCTGTGTTGTAAATCTTATTCTCTGTTCTTGTTTGATAGGGCAAGTTTGGATTACCTTAAAGAGGATGAGGGTAGGACTCTAACAGCCTTATAAGGCCATCTCCCTTATCCAATGTAAAAGGTGTTTCCCCGGGGTGTGGCTTCTGTCATCTTTTATCCCACAAGAGAAGTGAGCAGAGAGTTGGGGAACTCATAACATCAAGAAAACAGTATTGGGAGCAGAAAGCAACTTTCAGAACTGAGATTCCTGTGCTAAGATGCTCCTAGACCAAAGAAAGACTGATGAAACACAAGGACCTTCCTCCAGAGCTGACAGACACAGAAAACCTTCACCCAAAGCTGATGCCCTAAATTTGGACTTGCAGCCTACCAGATTGTGAGAGAATACGTTTTGCTTTGTTGTATTTCTTTTACAGCAGCACTAGATGACTGACACAATCCTGTAAAGTGGGTTAACACCATGGCTGGAACAATGGGCTCAAACACAGCAACACTGTGATGGTGACAGAGGACTGGGCAGTGTTTAATTTTGTTGCACATAGCATTGCTGTGAGTCAGAACCCATTCTACGGCAGCTAACAACGATGACAATATACTGAACAGTGTGTTACTGGAGCGGGCCGAGGACAATAGGTGATCACATCTCGAGCAGAGCCTATACCGTTTTGTCTCTTAATTCTGTCTCCCAGCAAAAGTTCATTGTTTCCTGTTGTTGCTCTCAAGGGTAAGGACTAATCTATGTTGTCTTTAGCACTGCGGAGAAACAAATAACAATGATCTAAAAACCATAAAGGGGAAACAGAGGAACGTGCTACAGACTTACATGACCTCAAGACCTTCTTTGGGCCCCAAATACCAATTCGGATATCAGCACATCTGGGATGTGATCACTGTGACATCCTAAAGAATAACATCCCACAAATTCCTAGGACTTAAAACCTCATCCTCTTCTCCTATAAAACCACCAGCTAGTCTCCATTTGGGAGAGGCAGATTTTTGGAGGAATCAATTGCCTCTGTCTCCTTGCCTCTTGGTACATAATAAAACATCTTATTTTTCTTCTCACCGTTGTCTCGACAGCACCAGGCTGGGCACCATTGTCTCAAAGACTGGCTGTTCACAGCAGCCAACATGAACTCTGCTTAGTTTTGCAGTAACATCACCCTTAGGCTCTACTCAGAGATGTTGAAATCAGGCAAATTTTAGCAATTTGTGTTTTTTTTAACTGACTGACAGAACTAGGCTTCAGAAACTCAGAAAACAAAATAAAACTCCCACTCACTGGCCAGATATTACAGATGAAGAGAGCAGCTTTGATGATGACAAAAGACAACTGTGAATCTTAAAAAACTACAGATAATTATTAATGTCAGGATCTTCTGTTGAGAATCTAGTAGTACCATAGTTTCTAAGCCTTTTAATATATTATCTTCCTTCTTCCAGTCCTCAAAACTACCCATGAGATAGGCATTAGTATGCCCATTTCACAGATGAAGATACCAAGGTTCATAGAGGTTAAATGTCTTGCCCAAGGAAGATGACCAACCAACCTGGTTTTCTCAGGTTTTAGCTCTGAATGTTTCATAACATTCTCAGCCTGAGAGGACCAGGACAGCTGGTCATCCTGTGCTAAGGGGTTTGTATGACTCAGGCCTCTACTGTGTCCACTATGCCAGAGTGAATCCCACCAAACAGCAAAAGTACATACATATGTCAAGCGTACATAGAGATACGTGGGTAAATAGGTGAAGAAAGGAAGAGGAAGGCAACAAAAGGAAGGGATAAAGAAGAAAAGAGGAAAGGAGGAACACAGGGAAGGAAGGAAGGGAAAATTCATACAAAATCTACTTAAAAGTATTTGCTATGAAGTCAAAAAACAACTGTAAAACTTCCACTTGTAATTCTCGAGTTTGAAAACATAATGCTGAACAAGAGCAAGTTTATTTTAAATGGTGGACAGTCAGACTGCACAGTCAGGGAGAGGAAATCAGGCTAGTTGATCTCCCCTGAGAGGACACACTCAGCCTCTGCAAAGCTCTCAGCGTGGTTTGTGAGGTGGGAGGGCTTCCAGGCTAAAGAGGACTTTGGAAGTGACACCACACAGAGGGCAAGGAAAGCCTCAGTGCCCCGAAGTACACTCTCTGTGGGAGAAATAGGCAAAAGCAACCCCAGACTCACTGAGGTTTGAGTTTCTGTGGGAGCTCATTTCATTCCAGCAATAACCTGACAGTATCTGGGATCAGAGTGTTCCCACCAGCCACCACACTCCTCCCATCCCTCTTCACCTCAGGTGGACCTGGGTGTGGCCTGCTTGTGCTAGTTTCTAGCTGTTACCAAAGCTACTACCCTAGCCCTTGTTGATGATTAAAAGAAAAAAATCTTGTTTATTTTGTTCAGTAGGACAAGCTGAATTTCCCCCAAAGACTTTGAAAGATACAATATTAAACATATTAAGGATGTAGGACTTTGCCACTCACACTTATTGCCCAAAGTATGTCAGGTGCCATGGCAGTACCTCTGGTAAGAAGATGCTGGCGGAAAGGTGACTAAAATATCACTACGGGCCACAAACTGCCTAACCATCCAATAAGCCCCTTCTATTGCTGGGAGTGTTCGCCTAAGTTTTAAGAGTTAAGTCCAAAGAGGCTTCAGTCCTAACAAAAATGCCCAGTTGCAAACGAACATGTTGAGAGCTGAAGGTTTGGGGAGAAAAGGGTGGTGGGAAGGCTAGTGGAGAAATTTTGAAAGTCAGCGGTGAACAAATGTGACTGTCTTCTTATGAGAGCTGACAGAACCCTCCCATCTGGGCAGACAGACCAGTCCCCATCCATCTGTAGAGGGGCATGGCTCGTGGAGCAGAGAGACCCCAACAAAGGGTTCCTGGAGAGGTGGAGTCAGAAAGAACCTAGTGGCCTCCTTGGCAACATAAACCAGCAGTTCACCTGGTTCATTCTCTGTGACCCTGCAGCCCCAGTCATGAGAAACTGCCCGGAGAAAATCATCCTATTCCAGAAAAGGTTGTTGGTATGATGATTTTCTGCACAGGGTTCATTTTAATGTCACAAAATTAGAAAAAAGAAGAAAACTTCACTCTAATAGAAGTTTATAATACAGTAACATAATGAAGCATGATGCAGAGAATAAAAATGATGTTTAAGAAATCTTTACAATAGATGAAGAAATTCTTGTCCTGTTTAAATACAATATGATCTGAACTATAGAAAATAAAACACAAAAACCTGGAAGGAAATATCTCAAAATGTTAACAGTTATCATCTTTAGGTGCTGGAACTGGGCTAAGTTTATTTTCTGTTATTCTAAATTTTCTATAACAGGGCATATTATTTTTATGTTTAGTATAACAATGAATGTTTTATATATTATTTCAACCCATATCCATTCCCAGCCCTCTTTGTTCTTTTGTAAAGACTAGAAAAGCTTAGTCACTTTTGCAGCCACCTTTGCAGTCAGCATACACAGTGTGACATAATTCCAGCCAGTGAAATGTGAGCAAAAGTCTGAGCAGTACCCTTCCCCTCCTCCTCCTTCCCACTAGGAATGCAGACATAATGCATGGGCCAAGCCAGAAAGATCAAGAAAATCAGAGATGCTAGCCTTACACTGTCAAGTCTCTGAACCAAAGACGAGAAGCTCACAGTTGTTAAAACAGTGATGCAAACTGTTAGAAAGCTATATAGAAGCAAGACCAAGGTTCTGAGCCCCTAGAGTCACCAGGGGAGATTTTGTAAATACTGATGTCCAGGTCTGGAAGTCAGAGATTCTGATTTAAATGGCCTGGGTTGTGGCCTGGGCAATGGGATATTTTTAAGCACCCTCCCCCAACTGATTCCATCATGGTTGAAGATGCACATGGAAGAGGGAGGTCAGAGAGCAACAAGTGCCCACTATCCAGAGGTTCAGACTTCTGTTATATGAAACCAACAGACTTCACTGTGACTGGAGTTTGTGATACTAGAAGTTGTATACATCCCTACTAATACAACTATGCTGTTTCTAAAGGCTGGCACAACTGTGTAATACATGAGTGTAAAAGTGGTAAAACTCTACAACACATAGCAGCCAGATGTATATTGGAATTTCTCAGTGTGAACTTTTTCTGCTTTGAAATCACACACAAATACTTGCATTGTATACAAATTATATACAAAATACAATTTCTTTGCCAAGACAGAGCCCCCGGATAGGGATGATACAAATTTTGTGTATAAACTTTTCCTGATTCCTTGGTGAACCTCTCAACCACACAAGCACTGGGCTTACTGTGCAGAACCAGCTTAGGATAAATGAACTGACTGAAGGTTTGAGATGTCCCCCGCAGACAAAATTTGCAATATGAGTACAGGCAAATCAATTGTCCATGGAAACAAACAAATACATCTATATCAACACTCTAGAAGGATATAATAGAATCCAGAGTCTCTACAACACAATATTTATAATGTCTAAGGCACAATCCAAAAATATTTGACTTTCACGTGACAAGTATCTGTGACCAGTTTTGAAGAGAAAAGGCACTCAGTGGAGACCAATCCCAAGAGAGCCCAGATGTTGGACTTGTAAACTCTAGTAGCTGGCTGCCCTTTGTTACCCTACTGTACCCGAGTCATGTTTCCAGTGAATGGAAAACCCAAAAAAGAGACAAGGATTTTAAAGCAACAATTATAACTGTACTCAAAGACATAAAACATTCCCCCCCAAAATTAAAATTTTAAATGTAAATTCTAGAACTGAAAATAATATATCTGTATATGAGAAACATACTGTATGAATGTAAAAGCAGACTGGAAATGACAAAAGAAACCATTAGTACCTGGAAGATCAATAGAAACTATCCAAGAACAAAGAAAACATGTTTAACAAAAATAAAGCCTCAGGGATTTGCAGAACAATATAGAAAAGAAACAATGGAAGCCAGAGGCCAGGACAATAATGTGATATCTTCAAGGTGCTGAAAGAAAAAAAAAAACATAAACTGTCAACACAGAATTTTAAACTGTGCATAAATATCCTAAAAGAATGAAGACAAAATATTGTTTTCATGTCAAAGAAAACCAGGAGAATTCATTGCTGGCAGACCTCCACTACAAAAAAATACTAAAGGAAATTCTTCAGGCTGAAGGGAAATGATAACTGATAGAAACCAGAATCTACAGGAAGAAATGAAGAACATCAAAAATGAACCTCATTCAAGAGGACTTTAGGTACCACTAGGTATAACATCGCACTCAGCCTTCCATCATTCCAACAGTTTGGGGCAGCTCTCAGCATGGCCAGCCTGCCCCCACTTTGAGCACCAAGTCACACTGAAAAGCATGTAGCTGTCTGTGCTACCTCTGTTAACAAAAAGGTCTTCAGTTCAAGCACATCAGGCACTCCTTGGAAACTCTACAAGGCAGTTCTACGTCTATAGGGTCACCATAAGTATGAATTGACTTGAAAGCAGTGGATTTGGTTTGGTTTGGTCTGCTACAAAGAGGAAACAGTGTAGCCATAAATAAGTAACAGTAATGGGAACAATTTTGCAGTCCAAACTCCATACTAAACCAAGCATTTTTTTAAATGTTTTGCTGTGCTTTAAGTGAAAGTTTACAATCCAAGCCAATTTGTCATATAAAACCCTGTACACATACCGCTATGCAACTCTACCTACTCTTCCCACCCTGGGACAGAACACTCTTCCTTTCCACCCTGTACTTCCCATATTCACTCAACCAACTCCTGTCCCCCTCCACTCTCTCATCTAACCTCTGGACAGGAGCTACTAAGTCAAGAAGCACACTCCTCACCAACATCACTCTATGTCTTACAATCCAGTCCAATCTTTGTCTAAAGACTTTGGCTTTGGTACTGTTTTCAGCTGTGGGCTAACAGAGAGTTCAGGGGCCATGTCTTCAGGGTACCCTGCAGTCTGTCAGACCATCACATCTGGTCTTTTGGTAGAGTTCTATTCTGCACACCCATTTTTCTCTTGCTACATTAAGGACTTTATATTGTGCTGTCAGGGCAGTCGTTGGTAGCAGCTGGGCACCATCAGGTTCTTCTGTTCTCATGATGATGTGGGCTGGGGCCTTTGGTGTCCTGGGATCACATTTTTCTCATGTCTTTGATGTCCTTCATTCTCCTCTGCTCCTGGTGGATTGGGGTTAATTGATGCTTCCTAGGGGGAAATCCTGGTGGTATAGTGATAAGTGCTACAGCTGGTAACGAAAAGGTCAGCAGTTCAAATCTGCCAGGCTCTCCTTGGAAACTTTATGGTGCAGTTCTACTCTGTCCTATGGGGCCGCTATGAGTTGAAATCGTCTCGATGGCACTGGCTCTGAGTAGATGGCTTCCTTTTAAGACCTCAGATTCCACTTACCAAAATGAGTTGCAGAACATTTTCTTTAAAAAACTTAGTTATGTCAATTGATCTGAATGTCTCCCGAAACTACAGTCCCCAAACACCTGCTCCTGCTACTCTGTCCTTCAAAATGTTGGGTTATATTTAGGAAACCTCTTTAGTTTTTGGATAGCCTAGCTGTGCTAACCTCCCTTATACTGCATGCTGTCACTTCCTTCACCTAACTCAATTCCTATCTACTACCTAATCTACGAATACCCTCTCCCTTCCTCTTTCCATCCATCCCTCCCTACCTTGTAACCATCAAAGACTATTTTCTTCTGTGCTTTAGCCTTTTCTTAAGTCCTTGTAACACCAGTCTCATACAATATTTGTCTTTTTGTAACTGATGAATTTCACTCAGCATAATGACTTCCATATGACTCTGTGTTCAGATGTTTCTTAAGGTCGTCATTGTTTCTTCTCATTTAATAGCATTCCATTGTGTGACTATACCATGGTTTGCTTCTCCATTAGTCTGTTAAAGGGCACTTAGGTTGATTCCATCTTTTTGTTATTGTGGACATTCATGTGTGTGTATCTGTAAACATTCACGTGCATGTATCTGTTTGTGTGACAGCCCTTATTTCTCTGGGATATATTCCAAGAAATGGGATTGCTGGATCATATGGTATTTCTATTTCTAGCTTTTTAAGAAAGCACCAAACTAATTTCCAAAGGGGCTGTATCATCTTATATTCCACAACCTCTGCAATATTTATTGTTTTGTGTTTTTTGGATTAATGCCAGCCTTGTTGGGGTGAGATGGTATCTCATTGTAATCATGATCTGGATTTCTGTAATGGCTAATGATCATGAGCATTTCCTCATGTATCTGTTAGCCTCCTAGATGTCTTCTTTTGTAAAGTGTCTGTTCATATCCTTGGCCCATTTTTAATTGGATCGTTTGTCTTTTTCTTCTTGAGGCTTTGCAGTACCTTGTAGATCATGGAGATTAGACACTAATTGAATTCGCGGTAGCCAAAATTTTTTCCTAGTCTGTGGATTGTCTTTCTACCCTTTTGGTGAAGTCTTTGAATGAGCGTAAGTGTTTGATTATTAGGAGTTCCCAGTTACCCATTTTCTGTCCTGGTGTTTGTGTACTCTTTGTTAGTAAAGTTTTGTAGTCTCTTTGTGCCAAGTATTAGGGCTCCCAGCATTGTTTCTATTTTTTCTTCTATGATCTTTATTGCTTCAGATTTTGTATTAGATCTTGGATCCATTTTGAGTTAGTTTTTGCAGTTGGTGTGAGATAGGCAGCTTTTTTAATTTTTTTGCAGCTGGATATCCAGTTATGTCAACACTATTTGTTAAAGAGACTGTCTTTTCCCCAGTTTATGGACTTTAGGTCTTTATCAAATATCAGGTGCTCACAGGTAGATGCTGTTATCTCTGGATGCTCAATTCTGTTCCATTGGTCTACGTATCTGTTTTTGTACCAGTAACAGGTTGTTCTGACTTACCATGCTAATATAACAGGTTCTTAAGTCAAGTAGTGTGAGGCCAAAACCAAGAAATTTTTAACTCAGAAATTAAATAAAAAAGATTTTTAATGTTACTTTGCATACATAAGCTGTAGAGATGGAAGCTTTCAGTATAAGAACTTCCTCACAATCCCCATATCTCATACTTTTTAATGTTACTTTGTACACATATGATGTAGAGATGGAAGTTTTCAACTGAGAATTGCTTCAAAATCCCTGTATCTCAAATATGTCTCTTAATGGGTCCCTAGATGATTAAGAAAAGTCAGTACAGAGGACAAAGAATTACTCAATTCATTGTCTAGCAAGTTCCGTCTCATACTAAAAAGTAGCATCAGCTTACAAAAACAAAGCAAAACCAGCTTTACTTCATAGTCCTCAGCAAACTCTTAGTTAGCTATGTTGTTTTTGTTTTTATGTTTTTGATCCACCCTTTTTGGTGTGTGTTAACACTGAATATTTTCTGTGATGACTGGGTCTCTTTGTTTTGTGTTTGTGAATGAACAGTAAGAACAAAGCCAATTCCACAGTTCTTGCTTCTTAACCAAAATGTGCTGAGGGGAAACTTTCAGGCTCCTGGAAGAATAACAAAAAAAGTGTAATGTCCTGCCCAGCGCATTGAACTGATTAATTGAAAATATCTGCTAAATAACTTCTCCAGTATAGGGTGGTAGTGGGAGAATTGTCTATGATGTGTGAATACACACACACACGCATAAATACACACAGGCACAGACACACACTATATATATATATATATTATATTCATATATATATATGAAAGTCAAAGGGACGTTACATTAATATGTATATGTGAAAGCTATAGGGAGACAAGATTTAAAAAGAAATGAACTAGTTTCACTCTATTTGCTTTTTTTTAAATTTTTTATTTAATATAACTGAGTGAAAATGTACATTCCCATATAAATTTACATATCCACCTATATGCAGCTTCCCCTGCTCTCCCTGCCCGGTGACAGCACACTATTCCTCTCTGCTCCATACATGTCTCGTTCTCCCAACAGTCTCTTTTTTCCCTCCTCTCCACCCACTCTCCTTCCTCCAGCCAGAGGTCAGCAGGATGACATCCTATAGATGTATAGAACCATAAAGTGGATCCAATATATGGTCACTGCATCGCCAACTCCAATCCATTCCTGTCTGAAGCGTGGACCTCGTTATGACTTATAGTCAAGGGCAACATCAGAGCCAGGGGCCATGCTCCCAGGGGAACCCCGAAACCACTGGACCATCATTTGAGGTCTTTTAGTGGAGATCTCAGGGTGCACCCCTTTTTATTCTTGTGTTGCCAGTGAGACTCAACTTAGTGAGCTTCATCGTGTCTATTTGCTTTTTGTTTTATAAACCATCAATTAGTCATCATCATTGACGGCAAATAGCTCACATCTCACCTCTCTGCAGACACGTTTTTCTCCTGAACGTGGAAGAAAAATCTTTTTGGAAGCAGTTACTTTTAGGCCAGACCCTCACCAGAGAATTTCTCTATTCCTGCAGTGAACAACTTAGTCCCAAAGCAGCTACTAACAAGTGTGGTTTACAGAGTAAGATGGGCAAAGAATATGAGGATACTATGCGAATCCTTGTAGCTGGCTGCTCCCAGTTCCCCTACTCTGCCATGATTCACTCTTCCACGGAGTAGGAAATCCAGAAAAGAGGCTAAACATGGGACTCTTCTACTTATTTAAGACCTCCTTATATTCTCTTTCCTCTGTGGGAACTAGTTTTACCTCTCTGTAAACAGGAGCACCGGCAGCTAATTTACTGTTCTCCAAATTAGGTTTCATACGCATAATATACACTTTAAGGTTCAGTTATATTCACTTATTCAACAAACAGAGGAGAATGTCTATTATAGACCAACATGATGAAAAATTTCCATTAAAATGTAATGATTAAGAACTAGATGCCAAAAAAAATTTGTTTAAATATTTTCAAAGAAAGAAAATAATCCGAAACTGTGGTCCTCACAGCAGACACTCCATAAGGATACATCCACATTCCAAAGCATATGTGGTGTGACAATTAAGTTCATAAACTCACCACTGTGCACTTACATTGCAGTACTCTACAAACAACTCTTTAAAGTTTCATAATCTTGGTATATCAATGTCTCATAGCTGTGTTCATGTTGATGTGAGGCAGTGTCTTGCTGAGTGGTGTTCATTACTGTTGTTGCATGTTTTTACAGGTGGTCACGAGAATGTCAGAGCTTGAATTAGGGCAATGAACAAACATGAAATTTCTTGTTAAACTTGGCAAGAGTGGAAATGAAATTAGGAACATTTTAGTCCAAGTCTATGGGGATAATGCCATGAAGAAAATGGCAGTGTACAAACAGACTGAACATTTTTCTGAGGGGAGAGAAAGCATCACTGATGAAGAGAGGTCAGGGCAGCCCGTAACAAGCAGAACTGACAAAAACCTTGCAGAAATCAGTCAAATTGTAGGTCAAACTCATCACTGATTGTTAGAAGCATAAAAGACCACATAAGCATCAATAGAGAAATAGTTACAAATGTCTTCACTGAAAAGCTTGGCATGAGAGAGGTGTGTACAAAAATGGTCCCAAAGAATCTCACTGATGAACAGAAACAAAGAAGAGTCAAAGTATACCAAGACCTTTTGGAGAAGCAAGACAATGTTTTGGGCTTTGTTATCACTAGAGATGAAACATAGGTGTACCAATATGATGCTGAAAGAGTCAAAGTGCACAATGGAAATTAACCAGTTCTCCACGACCAAAAATTTCCATCAGTCCAAATCAGGAGTCACAACAATATTGCTAAACTTTTTTGATATCAGAGGGATTGTTCATTACAAATTTATACCAACTCAACAGTTAATCAAGTTCGATATTTGGAAGTGCAAAAAAGTCTTGATAAAAATGACCTGAACTTTTCACCAACAACTCATGGCTCTTGCACCATGACAATACACCAGCTCATGTGGCACTATCTGTGAGGGAGTTTTCAGCCAGCAAACAAATAGCTATATTGGAACACCCTCCCTAATTACCTCATCAGGCCCCCAATGACTTTTTTTTTATGACTGAGTGAAAATGTACATTCCCATATAAATTTACATACCCACCTATATGCAGCTTCCACTGCTCTCCCTGCCCGGTGACAGCACACTATTCCTCTCTGCTCCATACATGTCTCATCCTCCCAACAGTCTCCTTTCCCCTCCTCTCTACCCACTCCCCTTACTCCAGCCAGAGGTCAGCAGGATGACATCCTATAGATGCATAGAACCATAAAATGCCTCCAATATATGGTCACTCTGCATCACCAAGTCCAGTCCATTCGTGTCCGAAGAGTGGACCTTCGTTATGATTTATGGACAAGGGCAGCATCAGGGTCAGGGGCCATGCTCCCAGGGGAATCCCAAAGCCTCTGGACCATCAATTGGAGTCTTTTGTGGAGATCTCAGGGTGCATCCCTTTTTATTCTTGTGTTGCCAGTGAGACTCAACTTAGTGAGCTCCATTGCGGCTATCACTGGTGGTGGCCGGGCACCATCTGGTTCTTCTGGTCCCAAGTCGATGTAGGCACCCACCTATGTGGGTCTCTCTATCTTCTGGGTTGTCTTTACCCCATGTCATTTTGGTCCTCGGTAAGCATCCGCTCCTGCTGAGTTGGGACCATTTACTGTGTCCTCGGATGGCAGCTTGGCAGCTTTTAAGACCCCAGATGACACTCACCAATGTGGGGTGCAAAGAACCCTCTTAGCAAGACGCTAGTTGTGTCAATTGGCCTCCATTTTGCCTAAGAGCATGGGCCCCTGCCTCCTGCCCCAGCTACTCTGTCCTTGCAATATTAAGATGGAAGGAGTATTCAAGTTATGTTGAAGTCCACTTAATATTGTTCTTGTTTCTAATGTGTGCTATCACCGATTTCACCCAACCAAATTTCTACCAACTATCTAATCTAAACCCTTCCCCCTCACCCTCCCTTCCTCTCCTGCCTTGCAGCAATCAAACAGTCTTTTCTTCTATACATAAGTCTGTTTTTGAGCTCTTATCATAGGGGTCTCGTACAATATTTGTCCTTTTGTCACTGACTACTTTCACTCAACATAATGTCTTCCAGTTGAAACCAGTTTGGGAGATGTTTCCTAGAATCATCATTATTCTTTATCATTGCATAGTGCTCCATTGAGTATATATACCATAGTTTACCTATCCATTCCTCTGTTGTTGGACATCTGGGTTGATTCCATCTTTTTGCTATCATGGACTGTGCTGCGATAAACATTCTGGTGCATGTGTCCATTGGTGTGAATGGCCTTAATTCTGTAGGATATATTCCAAGTAGTGGAATTACTGGGTCAAATGGTATATCTATATCCCCTTTTTTAAGGAAG
The DNA here is from genome assembly GCA_028571685.1 of Heterohyrax brucei. NCBI lineage: Eukaryota > Metazoa > Chordata > Mammalia > Hyracoidea > Procaviidae > Heterohyrax > Heterohyrax brucei. The sequence goes on from CM053149.1 coordinate 37,040,590, forward strand.
CACCAGACTGCTTTCCAAAAAGGCTGGACCATTTTGCAATCCCATCAACAGTGTAGGAGCGTTCCACTTTCTCCACAGCCTCTCCAGCATTTGTTGTTTTGTGTTTTTTGGATCCAATGACTTTTTTCTTTACCCCAAAATAAAGGAAATATTGAAAGGAAGACATTTTGATGACATTCAGGACATCAAGGGTAATATGACAGCACTGATGACAATGCCAGAAGAAGAGTTCCAAAATTGTTTTGAAACGTGGACTAAGCACTGGAGTTAGTGCATAGCTTCCCAACGTAAGTACTTTGAAGGTGACCGTAGTGCTATTCAGCAACGAGATATGTAACACTTCTTCTTCTACTGTGAGTTCTTGAGCTTAGTTGTCATACCTCATATGCAGGCCTCCTAGAGGAACATCTTTCACTGACGGTAAATCTGTCATCAAAAATTAGAAAGTATGTGAGGAAACAAATCAACAGACTATATGAGTCATCCAGGATTTTCCCATCGCAAGAGAGTTGCATCCAACTAATTGAGGACTCTGTGAGGCTCCCTGGAAAGTGCTGAGGACTTTATCCAGATAATCAACTGCAAGTGGGCCTTGAAGAGCAAACAGCAATTTAGCTTTAGTCCTCATTACCCATGTGAAATCACTTAATAAGTTTGAGAACTAGGAGGAGAGAGGGCCCAGCTTAACCCTCAGCAGTGCTCATCCTGGGATGCAAAAAATGTAAGAAAGAAACAGAAAACCCACTCCATCATTCTGGGTTTCTCTGCCAGCTGCCTCTATCCGTCTCCAACCAAAGGAGAAATTCCAGTCTTCCTGTTTGAATTTAGTAATAGCAATGGTTGGATTTTAAATGCCAACTCAGACTGATTTCAACTGACTGTGTTAAAAAAGACTCTGAACAGGAAAGAATGTCAGAATCAGTCAGCATGGAACTGGCCAGGGACAGGAAATATACATACAACACAGTCGTCCCCGCCCAGTCCCTTTCCAGCTGGACCTCAGCGACTACTGCCTACATTCCAGTGAGGACTTAATAGTGCTTCGCGCACTGCTCCATGTTACATAGCCAAAAACCTTTACATTTTATTTTTTCTCTATTTTTAAGTGAGGATACACTTACAAAAGTGCACTGTGTCTAACCAGTCCAGTCATTGTTGAACAATCCACTGACCCCAGGAGCCATGCTCATCCCACTGAATGTCCCCTGTGCTTCAGGGCACTTGACAACCCTCAATTACTATCATTTCTTGAAAAGCAACAGCACTCTACCTTGTGAATTTTACTTCAGAATTTTAGTACTATTGCTATTTTTAGCATCATTCTTGTCTTGGTGCTTCATCCTAAAGATTGTAACAGTGAATAGCTCTGACATGCTTCAAAACCTCCTTTGTTCTTCCGGGGAGCATTTGGAGTGGGTCCAGCTCCACGATGTCTGTATGAAACAAGGCCGTAAAGAATCTTTTGAATTTAATTCTACAAATACTTCTTGAGTACCTACTTCATGCCAGTTGACACAGCACGTACAAAGATGAATAAGGAAGAACAGGAAAGCACCACTTCTTGAGATTTTGCTATGCCATGCATGCGTTGCACCAATACCTTACATACTAGGGATGTTAACATGTTTCATCTCATTCCATTCCAACAACAATCACCAATAAACCACACACCAAATCCACTGCCAGTGAGTCAATTCTGAACCAATAACCCCATAGGACAGAGTACAGCTGCCTCTTAGGGTTCCCAAGAACTGCTGGATTGAGATTACCCACCTTTTGATTAGCAGCTGAGCTCTCAACCACTTCACCAACAAGGTTCCAATAAAGGTTGCGTATCACAACCACAGGTAAGAAAATGGGTCAGAGAAGTTGCATGTTTTTCCCAGTCACTCATCTAGTGATTAGTGGAGCTGGGATTTGAACCCATGTCTGTTTGACTTGAAGCCATGACATCGGACCAAATGAGAAAGATGGCTCATAGGAAAGAGGGAGGGTCTTTGGAAATTTGGAGACAGTACTTAGCAGTGAGCAGTACAAAAGTGGGCAATATCTTCCAGTTTCTTAGAAGGCCAGTCAACATGGGCTAAAACCTACCATGCAAGGTTGTTGTAAGGATTAAAAATAATACATGTAAAGGGTACATGATGTCTACTCTACAAAAAATTAAAAAGTAGTTGCCACATATGGGGCTCCATAGGGTTTTCAGTTGCTGATTTTTCAGGAACAGATCCCTGTGACTTTTTTCTGAGGAGCATCTTGGTGGACTGGAACCTCCAGCATTTCATTTGGCAGCTTGGAATGTTAGCCATCACCCACGAATTCTCTAGAAAGAGTAAACTAAAAGCCAGTTGCTGTCATTCCAGCTGACGGCACCCTATAAAGAGTAGCTTCTTTTGTTCACAGCTGTGTAAACGACTACTTCCCAAAGAGGCAGGAACTCTTTTCCTACAGTACCTAATTCTCAGAACTTGCAGTGGGTTTGTATTATGAATCTAAGGTCTATGCTAAGAAGGATAGCCCTGGTGGCACAGTGGTATAAAGTGCTTGGATGCTAACTGAAAAGTCAGTGGTTCAAATACACCAGCCTCTCCAGGGAAGAAAGATGTGATAGTCAGCTTCCATAAAGATTACAGCCTTGGAAACCACGTGGGGCAGTTCTACTCTATCCTATAGGGTTGCTATGAGTTGGAATCAACTTAATGGCAATGGATTTGGTTTTCATTTTATGCTAACAAGATTTTGCTATGTGGCATTGAGAAGGTATAAGGTTGTCTCAAGAATCTCAGGATAGCCTGCGAGAAGAGAAAATTCCAAAGCGAGGGAAGTTGGAAAGCTGTTTTTTCTAGTCCCAAGTCCTCAACTCAGCAGAGCTACTGGTCAGGAATGACAGGAAGACTCTCCACTGTGTGAGTCAGCTTGTGGATTTGCATGAAAAGTAATAAACGACTTAACCACCAAGTCTAGTCCCTGAAGTAACCACAGTGTCTCTTTGCACAGTTATCTAAACTGCCTGGAATCCCACTGCAGATCTTTATAGAAAGGCACAGCCTCTCATTGGATCAGGTTCTTGCTGTTCTTGGGAAGTGGGGGGATTGACTTTGTTTGCTAATGCCACAACAAATGCATCCCTGAAAGAGAGAACTGACAGGACACCTGTCTCTGTATTGAAACTTGATTAAAACAAAGTCCAGACCCTTCCATTCTCTCAGGAGTCTTCACACTTTCTGAGCTGTTTAGTCCTTTGTAATTCAGTCATTTCTATAGCGGGAAGACTCCGTCCTTGTTTCTTCTAATGATAATCCATCCACAGTGCAGGTAAATTCAACCTCCCAAGTAGCAGGAAGGATAGTTGCCTGTATGAAAAGATTTGACAGAAGTGAAAAAAATCCCCGAGACTCCCCTCAAAAATAAAAACTTTTGCCTATCACCATCACTGATGCTCCAAATTCTGCTCTGAAGGCAGAGTGGGTTTTTTTTTTATTATGACTGAGTGAAAATGTACATTCCCATATAAATTTGGATGCCCACCTACATGCAGCTCCCACTGCTCTCCCTGCCCGGTGACAGCACAATCTTCCTCTCTACTCCATACATGTCTTATCTTCCCAACAGTCTCCTATCCCTTCCTCTCCACCCACTCCCCCACCTCCAGTAAGAGGTCAGCAGGGCAACATCCTATGGACGCATAGAACCATAAAGTGCACACATGATACGGTCACTCTGTTGCCGAGTCTAACCCATTCCTGTCCGAGGGGTTGACCTCCATTATGATTTATAGACAGGGGCAGCATCAGGGCCAGGGGCCATGCTCCCAGAGGAACTCTGAGACCTCTGGACCATCAATTGTGGTCTTAGTGCATACCTCAGGGGGTACCCCTTTTTATTCTTGTGTTGCCAGTCAGACTCAACTTTGTGAGCTCCATCATAACTATCACTGGTGGTGGCTGGGCACTATCTGGTTCTTCTGGTCACAAGTCGACATAGCACCCACTCAAGTGGGTCGCTCTGTCTTCTGGGTTCTCTTTCCCTCATGTTGTTTTGGTCCTTGGTGATCATCTCTTCCTACTGAGTTGGGACCATTTGCTGTACTCTCAGATGGCAGCTTGACAGCTTTTTTAAGACCCCAGATGCCACTCACCAATGTGGGGTGCAGAAGGCTCTCTTAGCAAAATGCTAGTTGTGCCAATTGGCCTTGATTTCCCCTGAGAGCATGGTTCCCAGCCTCCCGCCCCAGCTACTCTGTCTTTGCAATGTTGGGTTAAGATGGGAGGAGTAATCATTATGTTCAAGTTCAGTTAATATTGATCTTCTTTCTAATGGGGGCTGTCACAGATTTCACCCCACCAATTTCTATCAACTATCTAAACTAAACCCTTTCCGCCTCCCCCTCCCACCCTCCCAACTCCTTGTTTGCTTCTATGCGCGAGTCTGTCTTTAAGTTCTTATCACAAGGGTCTCACACAATATTTGGCCTTTTGTCGTGACTCCTTCAACTCAGAATAATGTCCTCCAACTGAAACCAGGTTATGAGATGTTTCCAAAAATCCTGCGTGTTCTTTATCATTGCATAGTGTTCTACTAAGTATATACACCATAGTTTACCCATCCATTCCTCTATTATTGGGCATCTGGGTTGATTCTATCTTTTTGCTATTGTGGACTGTGCTGTGATGAACATTTGTGTGCATGTATCAGTTGGTGTGAATGGCCTTGATTCTGTAGAATATATTCCAAGCAGTGGAATTACTGGGTCAAATGGTATATCTAGATCCAGCTTTTGAAGGAAGCACCAGAATGCTTTCCAAAGAGGTTGCACCATTTTGTAATCCCACCTACAGTGTAGGAGAGTTCCAATTTCTCCACAGCCTCTCCAGCATTTGCTGTTTTGCATTTTTTGGATCATGGCCAACCTTGTTGGGGTGAGATGGTATCTCACTGTAGTTTCTATTTGAATTTCTTTAATAGCTAATGATTGTGAGCATGTCTGCATGTGTTTTTTAGCTGCATGGATCTCCTCTTTAGAGAAGTGTCTGTCCATCTCCTCTGCCCATCTCTTAATTGGATGATCTATCTTTTTCTTATTGATCTTTTGTAGTACCTTATAGATTATGTAGATCAAGTGTCGGTCTGACATACGGTTGCCAAATATTTGTTCCCATTCTGTAGATGGCCTTTTAATTCTACTAATAAAGTCTTTGGATGAGAAAGTGTTTGATTCTTATTAATTCCCATTTATCTTTTTTTCTCTTCTGTTGATTGTGGTTCGTTTGACAGATTTTAAAGTCTGTCTCCGTTGTGTATTAAAGCTTCCATAGTTGTTCCTATTTTTTCTTGGATGACCTTTATCATTTTAGATTTGATATTTAGGTCTTTTATCTAGTTGGAGTTGGTTTTTGTATAAGGTGTAAGATATGGGTCTTGTTTCAATTTATTGCAGATGGATATCCAATTCTGCCAGCACCATTTGTTGAAGAGATTGTTTTTACCTCAGTTTAATGTCTTAGGGCCTTTGTCGAATATCAACTGTTAATAGGAAGATGGTGTCATCTCTGGGGTCTCTGTTCTGTTGCATTGATCTATCTGTCTCTTTTTGTACCAGTACCAGGCTGTTCTGACTACTCTGGAAGTGTAATAGGTTCTAAAGTCGGGTAGTGAGAGGCCTCCAGTGTGTTCTTCTTCAGTAGCACTTTACTTATTCAGGGCTTCTTCCCTTTCCAAACAAAGTTGATGATTTGTTTCTCCATCTCATTAAAAAATGTCACTGGAATTTGTATTGGGACTGCATTGCATAAATAGATTGCTTTGGGCAAAATAGACATTTTCACAATGTTATGTCCTCCTATCCATGAACAGTGTAGGTTTCTCCATTTATGTAAGTCTCTCTTAGTTTCTTGTAGTAAGGTCTTGTAGTTCTCTTTGTAAAGGTCTGTTATTTCTCTGGCTAGATTTATTCTAAGATACTTTTTCTTCTTATGGGCTATAGTAAATGGTATTGATTTGGTGATTTCTTCATTAACAATCTCATTGTTGGTATAAAGGAATCCTACTTCTTTACTTTGTTTATCTTGTATCCTGAGACTTGGCTGAACTCCTCTATCAGTTTGAGTAGTTAAGGATTCTTTAGGATTCTCTGCATATACAATCATATCATCTACAAATAGGGAGATTTTTACTTCTTTGGTGATGCAGACACCCTTTATCTCTTGGTCTTGTCTAATTGTTCTGGCTAGATCTTCTAGTACAAGCTGAAGAGTGGGCATCCTTGTCTAGTTCCTATTCTCAAGGTAAATTGTTTCAGTCTCTCTCCATTCAGGATAATGTAGGCAGTTGGCTTTGTATATACGACCCTTAAATTGCATTGAGGAATTTGCTGTCTATTCCTATTTTGCTCAGAGTTTTTAGCATGAATGGGGGTTGGATTTTATCAAATGCCTTTTCTGCATCAATAGACAAAATCACGCAATTCTTGTCTTTTGTGTTATTTATGTGATTGATCACATTATTTGTTTTTCTGATGTTGAACCAGCCTTGCATCCCTGGTATGAATCCAACTTGGTCATGATGGATTTTTTTTTTTTTTTTGATATGTTGTTGTATTCTATTGGCAAGAATTTTGTTGAAGATTTTTGCATCTAGATTCATGAGTGATATCAGTCTGTAGTTCTGCTTTTTTGTTGGGTCTTTCCCTGCCTTTGGTATCAGGATTATGCTGGCTTCACAGAATGAATTTGGGAGTATTCCATCCCTCTCTATGCTGTGAAATAGTCTCAGTAGTATTGGAGATAACTCTTGTCTGAAAGCTTGGTATTATTCTGTGGTGACACCATCTGGGCTTGCTCATTTTTGGTTGGTAGTTTGGGGATGACTTATTCAATCTCTTCTTTTGTGAAGGATTTATTAAGCTGTTCTGCTTCACCTTGTGATAATTTTCGTAGGTGATATGAATCAAGAAATTTTCCCATTTCCTCTAGTTTCTCAAATCTGTTAGAGTACAGACTTTCATAGTATTCTGCTATGATATTTTTTTTATTTCTGTTGGGTCTGTTATGACAATGTCCCTCTCATTTCTTTTTTGGGTTATTTCTTTTCCTGTTTTTCTTTGGAAAGTTTAGTCAGTAGTTTGTCAATTTTGTTGATCTTTTCAAAACCCAGCTTTTGGTCTTTTCCATTTTTCCAATTGTTCTTCTGCTCTCTAAATTGTTTAGTTCTGCTCCAGTTTTCATGATCTGTTTTCTTTTGGTGCCTGAGGGGTTCCTCTGTTGTTCTTTCTCTACTTGTTCAAGTTGTAGGATCAGTTCTTTGATTTGGATTCTTTTTTCTTTCCCGATGTGTGCATTTATGGAGATAAACTGACCTCCAAGTACTGCTTTGGCTGTATCCCATAGGTCCTTGTAGGAAGTGTTTTCATTCTCATTGGAATCCATAAATTTCTTTATTTCATCCTTGATTTCTTCTATGACCCATGGATTTCTGAGCAAGATGTTTTTCAGTTTCCATGAGTTCCACTTTCTATCTACGTTTTTTCTGCTATTGATTTTGACCTTTATGGCTTTATGATCCTAGAAGATGCTTTGCATTAATTCAATGGTATGAATTTTGTTGAGAATTGCTTTATGTCCTAACACATGGTCTATTCTGAAGAATGTTCTGTGGGCACTGGAGAAGAAGGTGCAGTTTTCCACTGATGGATAGAAAGTTCTGCATATGTCAATGAGGTCTAGTTGGTTAATTGTGGCAATAAGGTCTTCTGTGTCTTCACTGAGCTCTTTTCTAGATGATCTGTCCAACATTGAGAGTGGGGTGTTGAAGTGTCCCACTATTATTGTGGAATGATCTATCTCATTTTTGAGTGTAGTCAGTATGTCTTTGATGTATTTAGGTGCTCTAATATTAGCCAAGCCAGTCAAGTGCCAGTGAGCCGGGTCCGACCCAACTCATGGTGACCCTAGGGTACCTAAATATTTAACAGTGTTAAGTCCTGCTTGTGCATTGAAACTTTCAGCAACAAATAGTGTCCTTCCTTGTCCACAATGGTGGATTTTACATTAAAATCTATTTTATCTCAGATTAGAATTGCCACACTTGCTCTTCTTTGTTCATTGTTAGCATGATACATATTCTTCCATCCTTTAATTTTCAGTTTGTTCCTATCTTTAAGTCTAAGGTGAGTTTCTTGTAGGCAACATGTGGATGGGTCGTATCTTTTGATCCAAGATGTCATTCGATGTCTCTTTATTGGAGTGTTCAGTCCATTCACATTCAATGTAATTATTGATAGGTATGTGTTTAGTGCAGTCATTGTTATATGTTTATTGTTATGTTGATGTTTTCTCTGTTGTTCTTATTAATCTGTTCTGGGACATTCTACTTTGTGAGTTGATATTTCACCTTTTTCAGCGTTGGTTTTGTAGTTGTTGAGACTCCTGTATTACACTTCTTGATTTGATATGTTGCATCTTTATTGTGCTTTATGACTGCCCCCATGAGCCCCCTTAATAAACTATGTATAAACCCTATTTTAATTACTACCAGTCTTACTAACTTCCTCTCCATCTGGAAGGACTATAACAACTGTAGTACATCTCTCTTAATACGATGACTTCATAGTTTTCATGATATGATCACTGGATTCTTTCTTTCACTATTAAAACTTTGATTGAGCTTGGAGCCTTCCCTAACTGAGTAGGTTTCTGAGTGATGTGTCCTCAATTTGCTTCTAAAATATAAAGTTAGTGGTTTTGTTCTTCTAAGCCAAGAGATTGTTTCAGTATTTCTTGTAGCTTTGGTTTGGTTTTTATAATGTCTCTGAGTTTATGTTTATCTGAAAATGTCTTAATTTCATTTTCATATTTGAAAGATAGTTTTGCAGGATATATAATTCTTGGCTAGAAGTTCCTCTCCTGCAAGGCTTTGAATGAGTCACACCACTGTCTCCATTCCAGCATTGTTCTGCTGAGAAATCTGATGAAAGCCTACATGGTTTCCCTCTGAATGTTAGCTTTGTTTTGAGTCTTGCTGCCTTTAAGAGTTTCTGTTTCATGTTGTTAAGGTTGATTATGATATGTCTTGGAGTCTTTCTTTTGAGATCTATATTGAGTGGGGTTCGATATGCATCTTGGATATCTATATTCTCTTCTTTCGTAATTTCTGGTAAGTTTTCTGTCAGCGGCTCAGCAACAACACTGTCTGTGTCCTCAGGTGTTTCACTCTGTTCAGGAACTCCAATTAATCATAGATTGTTCCTCTTAATAGAGTCCCACATGCTTCTTAACGCTTCTTCATTTTTCTTCTTTTTTCTGATTTCTCCTCATAGATGGTGGAGTCAGTAGCTCTGCCTTCTAACCCAGAAAGTCTACTTTCCATTTGTTCCATTCAGTTTTCTTGGCTTCAAATGGAAGTTTCTATGTCTTTGATTTTGTTCTCAATCTGTTGGATTGCAGAGTACTGGTGTTCTGTCAGATCGAACAACTTGCTTAATTTTTCATTTTGCTCTGCTGCATTTTGTATAAGGTCTAGGAGGGCTCTCTATATAATCCTTTTGTAGTCACCTTCTGATAGTTTCAGAAAGCTTTCTTTGGGAAGTTTTTTGGTTGTTTCTTTTGGGGGCCTTCTGAAGCCATGGGTGATTTCTTAGTTATGCTTTTATTCAGAGTTTCTTGCTTTTGGGGGCATCATGTGGGCCACTAGAGCCTGTGAGAGATGCTGTGAGGATGAACTGCAGTTTTTTCTCTAGCCCATTTTAAAATGAGAGGTAAAGGGTATCTGACAACTTCCAAAGTCAGTCAGGTTTTCAGGTGTACGGGTCCTTCTTCCCAGCTGGCAAAGTAAGCACCTCTATATCAAACCCCAGATGTTATAAACTAGTTGAAATACAGAAAGACTATTGCGCTCCTGGCCTCTGCTGCCTGGCCCCAGTCATAGGTGACACTGTATAAAATACTGCTTTTCTGCCAGAAAAAAGCTGTGCTCCAGGGAGGTGCTGCCTCCCAGCCTAGGAATTAGGTCCAGCGGAGGCCTCTGTATGGATATATCTGCCTCCCAGTGGAACAAGATGGCATCCCACACAAGCTGTCCATCTGCCTTGGTACTGGCTACTCTATAGTGGAGGCAGAGAGGCCAAAGTTGCTGAGATGTCGAGTGTCAAAATCCAGGCTGTCAAAATGTGGCAATTTCACCCACCAATCCCACCAGGTGTGCATCTGAGGTTAGCTGATAGTCAACTCCCAGTTCCACAACCAGCTAAAAGAGATAAAAAAAAAAAAAAAAAAAGTTAAAATGGCAAGTTACCTTTGGTCTGTGAAAGTCAGCACTCACCAAGAGTGGAGGATGACAAAAGAGAGCAGGTTTTCCTTTCAGTAGTAAGAAGTCCAAATTCACTGTCCTATGCCATGTCAGAACGCTCACTAGTTGTCCAGAAGGCTCTGTTTAATTACCAGTTCAGGTCTTGGTTTCCAGAGGGATTTAAGGAGATGTGTGTTTAGTTTGCTGTCTTGAGTCCACCTCCCATTCCTAAAATTTTTTATGAACCAAAACACCAATCCCCATAGGGTTTCCAAGACTAGAAACCTTTACAGAAGCAGACAGGCACATCTTTCACCTGTGGGGTGGCTGGTGGGTTCCAACGAATGACATTTTAGCTAGCAGCCCAATGCTTAACTGCTTCACCACCAGGCTCTTCTTTTTCATGAGTGGACCCCTTAATCAAAGAGAAATAATGAGGATAGTTGCACAGCATTGTAAATACACTGAAAGCCACTGAACTGTGTACTCACAAGTGGTGAAATTTATGTTACATGAACTGTATCTCAATAATAGTCTTTTTTAAGCTAGAAAAAAACCCAGAAAACTCAGCCTGTGTCACAGGGAGGCCTGTAGGGCCCAGAATCAAATAGACAGCTCTAAAGATGGATTCTTGTGAGCTATGCATTCTGCTCCATAACAGATCTGTATTTGTAGTAATTTTTCAAAGGTTAAAATTACTTATCACTTAAAGTACTTAAACTCTATCCCCTCACATACTTAAATTGATTACTGCCCCCCAGGAAAGTATACTGTAGCTTCTGAGGTTGGGGACATATCTGTGATCATACCACTTATGTGTAAGCTTGAGAAGCGGGAGATTTAAGAGTCTGGCTTACCATGGTATGAACCCTAGCACATGCAGCCTGAAGCATGACCCTCTGCATGGTCTGGCAGAGCATCTAGTTATGTTGTTGTCATTGTCATGTGCTGTCAGTTTGGTTCCAACTCATAGCAATCCTAAGTACAGAAAAACTAAATACTGCCCAGTCCTCTGCCACCCTCACAATCATTGTTATGCTTCAGCCCATTGTTGCAGCCGTTGTGTCAATCCATCTCATGGCGGGTCTTCCCCTTCTTCACTGACCCTCTACCAAGCATGATACTCTTTTCCAGGGACTAGTCCTTCACAATAACATGTTCAAAGTACATGAGACAAAGAATCACTACCCTCATTTCTAAGGAGCACTCTGGCTCTACTTCTTCCAAAACAGATTGATTTGTTCTTTTTACAGCCCATGGTATATTCAATATTGTTCACCAAATGCATAATTCAAAGTTGTCAATTCTTCTTCTCTCTTCCTTATACATTGTCCAGCTTTGGCATTCATATGAAGTGGTTAAAAATACACACCTTAGATCAGGCATATCTTAGTTTTCAATGTGATACCTTTGCTTTTTAACACTTTAAAGAGGTCTTTTGTAGCAGATTTTCCCAATGCAAAATGTTTGATTTGTGACTGCTGCTTCAAAGGGCAGTGAGTGTGGATCCAAGTAAAATGAAATTCTTGACAACGTTAATCTTTTCTCTGCTTCTTATGATCTGCGTACAGGTTCTTCATGAGCACAACTGAGTATTCTGGAATTCCTATGCTTTGCAAAGCTAGCTATAATTTGTTGTGATCTCTTAGAGTACTGAAGTTAGACAACCAGAGGCAGAGAGAAACAAAAACCATCTCCAACATTTACACTCCAAGAGAGTCAGAGAATATCTAATGGCCAGAACAAGGGTAGGGGGGTGGGGGCAGCAATCACCTACCAAAAGAGAACACAGAATTCAGCAATCAGCTGCCAAAGGGACTTAATGACCAGCCTATAATGAATTTAAACTCCAAGGGGGAGCAGTGGACTAGAATGGCTAAAAATTCCAAGGGGAAATAAAAAAACAAGAATATAAAACCCTGGAGAGAGCAGGGAACTAGGCTCTCAAACCCTTTCTGTGAGTAGCCCACTTAGCTCATCTCACTTAGTATACTCTCCTCTATTAATACTCTTTTGCAATACATGTTTCCTTGTGCACGTGTCTCTTTGTCTGAAATTTTTCTTACAAAGAAGACAAGAACCAAGGGTTCCTTTTCCAATAACAGATCCACACCACTGAATGCCTTTACATAATCAATAAAACACAAGTAACATCTTGCTGATGCTCTCTGATTTCAGCCAGGATCCATCTAACATCAACGGTGATATCTGCTTTTCCATAGCCTCTTCCAAATCTGGCTTGAATTTCTGGCAGTTCCCTGTCTATGTATTACTGCTGTTACTTTTGCAATTTTAGCAAAATTTTACTTGCATGTGACATTAATGATATTGTTTGATAATTTTCTCATTCAGTTGGATCATCTTTCTTTGGAATGAAACCAACCAAACCCACAGCCATGAAATCAATTCCAACTCAGTAACCCTATAGGACAGAGGAGAACTGCTCCATAGAGTTTACAAGGAGCAGCTGGTAGATTTGAACTGCCAACCTTTTGGTTAGTGGATGTGGCACTTAATCACGACACCACCAGGCCTTCTTTATTTGGAACAGGCATAAATACATGCATCTCTTCTAGTAGGCTGGTGAAGTAGCAGTCTTCCAAATTTCTTGGAAATATTTCCTTGAGCCAAGAAAATACCCAGTTATACTCCTCTGCTAAGTCAGGAATCCAAGAACTACTTATAACATGAAACACATCTAAATATGAAATGCTGTGTGTTACAGGAATAAATGGCAAAAGTTAAAACAATAACAGCCCCTACACATAAAGACATTCACATTCACTACAGGATGACTGCAGAGTCAGAAGGACTTACCTAAGACAAACGACCTCCCTCAGGTAATGAAAAACAAACATTTCATGGGAGGTTTCCAGGTGAAACAAAAAGAAACCCAAAGCTCTTGCACTCATAAATGGAGACTGTTAAGGTCCACGTTAGGATGGACTTCTTCATATGAGAGAAACATTTCCTCAGCATGAGTTGAGACTATGGTCAAGAACAAAACAAATATTTGTCCTCAGAAGAGTATTTGCTTTGATAAATCAGCTGATAAAATTGGTGAGCGCAGGCAGTCCCTGGGCTATGAACTAATTCCATTCGTAAATCTATCAGTAAGTCAAATTTGTAGGTGAGCCAGAACAAGTACATTTGGTTCTTATTTAGCATAAGTTAGTCAAATGTTTGTCTTAGTAACAGTATATATTTTACCTTTCTATGCATACAGAACACTTAAGAAATGCTTCCAAACTGGGTAACATTTTCATGCATATCACAAAGCAGTACACGCATTCATTATCATGAACCATTGTGTTTAACTCAAATTTTTCATGTAATAGGCTTTATGGCAGTCTACTTCTAAGTACCACTTGTCTGTAAACCAGACATTCCTAACCTAGGTACTTACTATATATTAAATACCAAAAGCTAGACCCACTGTCACTGATTTGACTCCAACTCACAGTGACCCTATAGGACAGAGTAGAACTGCTCCATAGGGTTTCCAAGGAGCATGTGGGGAATTCAAACTGCTGATCTTTTTGCTCAGCAGACATAGCACTTAACCACTACACCACCAGGGTTTGCACACATTAAACAGGAGGCTTAAATTAGAGGAGCCTTGCCCATCAAACTGAAACTCAACACTACCTTGCTGCCCCTGCCCCCCCATGCATTCCAATGACTGAGGGTTACAGCACCATCACACAACTGTACTTGGAGATGTGGTCATCTTATAGAGGGGAAGGGGCAGAGGCAAAACCACCATTAGACCCAGGCAAGAAAAGTCCCTGCCTAGCATCCCAGAACTCAGGAGCTTTGATCTTTTAAGTACCTTATTTGACTTTTTTTGTAGTGTCCCCTAAGAACCTGGAACTGGTTGGGGTCAGCAGTGTCATCTAGGAAGAACACCTTGAATCCAGACTAGAACACACAAGAACTCCAATCACTCACCTCGAGGTGCTTCTGACACTGTACCCTCTATATGCGGTCGATCAGATGCCCCCAAGTCGCTTTGGGACTGGCATCTGTATAGTGTCTAAGTTCCAAAATAGCAGCCAGGCAAGTAAATGGTTCCTCCTAGTTGTACACAGTGTCCTGGTCATTTGGTACCACTCTAACAGAAATATCACAAGTGGATGGCTTTAACAAAGAAAAGTTTATTCCCACATGTTCAATTGGCTAAAAGTACAAATTCAGGGTGCTGGCTTCCAGCTGGCTTCCAGCTGTCGGCTCTAGAGGAATAACCTTGTATTCCATCAGTCTTTCTTTGGTCTGAGAGCATCTTGGCACAGGAACCTCAGGTCTGAAGGACACACTCTGCATCCAGTGCTGCTTTCTTGATGGCACAAGGTCCCCAACTCTGCTTGCTTCCCTTTCTATCTCTTCTAGGATAAAAGGATAAAAGGTGGTGCAAGCCATCCTCCAGGGAAACTCCCCTTACATTGGAGCAGGAGCTGACTTTAGGATGGCTGTTACAGTCTCACCCTAATCCTCTTAAAATAATCCAGTTTATTAATCACAAGTAGTTAGGGTTTACAGCACAGGAAAATCACAAAACGGAGGGCAATCAGACAATACTGGGAATCATGGCCCATCCAAATTGTTACACACATTTTGGTGGGTACACAATTCAATCCATGACACAGAGTATTTCTTTGCAGGATTGCACAAAATTGGTCCCCTAAAATAGTGTCAACATGCTGATTTTGGCTGACCCTTCCTCACATTACGACTCGACAGCACTTGGCTTGGCTGGCTTCCTCACATTTCTTGCAGAATGAGCTCAGGGCTCTGGGCTACCAAAGATCCATCACTGATCCTTGGGCTTGACTCACTTGTGTGAGTCAATACATTGACTACCACTGTGAATAGACAGACCACCATACCTCATATGAGCTCATAAATTTTGTAATTTTTTAAAATAAAATTGTTTATGTAAACAGCTGTCATGGGTTGAATTGCGTCCCCCAAAAATATGTGTAGCCATGTGGCTGGGACATGATTTCCAGTATCTTGTGACTGTACTCCATTTAGTGGTTTCCCTAAACTGTATGTTAAAGATTAGGGTGGGGCTGTAAATTCCTGCATAGGATTACTTCCCTGCTCTGCTCTAAAGGGAGTTTCCCTGGAGTATGGCTTGTCCCACCCTTAATCCTTTCAGCCTGCAAGAGATAAAAGGAAAGAGAAGCAAGCTGAGAATTGGGAACCTCATACCATCAAGCAAGCAGCACCAGGAGAAGAGCACGTCCTTCAGACCTGAGGTTCCTGCGCCAAGACGCTCCCTGGACAGAGACTGATGCAATACCGGACTTTCCTCCAGAGCCGACAAGGGGAGAGTCTTCCCCTGGAGCAGACACCCTGAATATGGACTTGCAACCTACCAGAATGTGTAAGAATAAACCTTCTTTGTTAAAGCCATCCACTTTGTGGTATTTCTGTTAGAGCAGCCTTAGCTGACTAAAACAACAGCTCAATGAAAAAATAGTCTACTTGGGCACTGCACAATCTTTCTAAGGCAGAGGAATGAAGATTGAGGGGTGGGGGGGAAATAATTTGGCAGAATCTTGTTTGGAAGAGTACATTCAAACCAAAGACAAGAGAAGAGGTTACTGGTAGAAGCTTTTGTTCTCTTCAAATAATCTTCATTGGGATACTCCCTCATGTCTCTCAAGATATAATGAGAATAAAATTCAAAAAAGAAAAAATGAGCAGTCTAGACGTTTGAAAATTTCAGACTAATGTCAGAAGAAAAAAATAGCAGGGTCATTAAGCATGCCGCCCCAGTTGGCTTTAGCCAACTCGTCTGGGTTTAAACCTTGCCTCTTCATTTACTGGCATTGTGACCTTGAACCTACCTAAGTCTCAGTCTTTCCCTCTGAAATGGGTGAATAACAGAATCTCCTATTGTTAGCTGCCATCAGCTTGGCTCTGACTCATAGCAACCCTATGTACAACAGAACAACACTGCCCTGTCTTGCACCATGCCCATGATCATTTTCATGCCTAAGCCAATCACCGAAGCCACTGTGTCCATCCAACTCATTGAGGGTCCTCCTCTTCTTCACTCTACCAAGCATGATGTCCTCTGGGGATTGATGTCCGAACAACATGTCCAAAGTATGTAAGACACAGTCTTGTAATTTTGCTTCCAAGGAGCACTCTGATTGTACTTCTTCCAGAACAGATCTACTTGTTCTTTAGGCAGTCCACGATACATTCAATATTCTTCTACAACACCATAATTCAAAGTCATCAGTTCTTCTTCTGTCTTCTTTATTCATTGTCCAGCTTTCACACACGTGTGATGTGAGCGAAAATACCATGGCTTAGTTCAGTCACACCTTAGTCTTCAAGGTAACATCTTTACCTTACAATACTTTAAAGAGGTCCTTTGCAGCAGATTTTCCCGATGCAATATGTCTTTTGATTTCTCGGCTGCTGCTTCAATGGGCATTGATTCTGGAACCAAGTAAAATGAAATCCTTGACAACCTCAATCCTTTCTCCATTTATCATGATGCTGCTTACTGGTCCAGTTGTGAGGATTTTTGTGTTCTTGATGCTGAGGTACAACCCATAGTGAAGGCTGTGGTCTTTGAATAGAGGTTCTTATAGGATAATAATTGTTCAGTAATTGTTAGCTGCTATGGTTAACTTGTGGAATAAATTGACCAATTTCTAAATTGCAGAAGAAATCGACCAATTTCTGTTATGTCACTTTTGACCTTGACCACCTTCCCATAGACCCTCTCTGGGCTGAAGGCTGGGGTCACATTTGGCTTCTGCTTTTGGCTGAGGACAGGATACGGATGAGTACAATTCAGGCTGGGGGCTCTTCTGCCACTCTGCCTCCCAACATTGCTCCTCCTGGGAGTTACCACTGTCAAAATAAAGGCCACATCTGATTTTCAGAACCTAGCCCAGTAGCACCTCTGCACCCGACCCCCATCCCCACCCCACACCCTTATCCCAGGGAGTTCAAATCTGCCCCAGGAACTCTAACTTCCTTTCATCTGAAGTGCCACCATCACTCTGTTCCTTGAAGTGGAAGGCCCAGTCTGTCCCCACCCCACCCCACTCTCCCATGAATAAATACCTTGGGAAGGGTGACTGTGGAGCCAACTCTGTGTGCTTTACTCCTGGTTATGAAGATGTTTCATATCCTCTTCTGAGGGCTTACTTGGGCATAGGTTAGGGTACATTGTGGATATGAGAACAGAGAGAAGAGACTTTATTAATGCAGGTCCTCTGAGGAGCAGACATCAAGATCGGATGAGACATGCAAGGATAAAGGAGGAAGGAACAGGAACAGACACGAAAACCTTCAGACTGAGGTGTAGGTCTAACACTTCTAAAACGAGAAAGGCAGGAAATAAGACTGGGCAGGAGGAGCCTAGGATCACAGGGCAGCTCTCAAAAAGTCCAGCTGAAGAGGGGCTCTGTGACAGACGCCATCAGACTGGGCCAGCTCAAGTATCATGCTTGCTTGTTGGCTGTGAGCAGACTGCATGGCACAAATGTGGGGGGGTGGGGCCTGGAGCAGCAGCTGGGCAGCAGGAAAGCTGAGTGGCTCATTTTCTTGGCTACTGCAGATTAGTAACTAATCAAAAAAAACCAAACCCACTGCCATTAAGTCAATTCCAACACATAGCAACCCTACAGGACAGAGTAGAACTATCCCATAGAGTTTCCAAGGAGTGTCTGCTGGATTCGAACTGCTGACCTTTTGGCCAGAACCTGTAGCACTTAACCACTGTATCACTAGGGTTTCCATCTAGTGACTAAGCGCTGATTAACAAAGACACATCTCCCGACTCTTGACCCACCCGCCTAGGTCAGCAGGGGGCAGGGAAGGGTGATGGGAGAAATAAAATCCTAGATTCTGCTTCTGTATTCAGTTAATAATCTCAATTATCTGAAAGTAAACCTTTTTAGAAATCACTATGTTTGCTTTTGTTTCATTTTCTAGTGACTTATTCATTCTCTAGCACAGTGGGCTATTGGAGCTGGGCCTCCCGCTTCTAATGTAATCACACAAAACTCCAAGGTAAAATGTACCAAGTATATGCACACACTCAAAGAAATAAAAACAAAAAGAGAAATCACCAGAAGACAAACATAAACACAGAAAATTAAACAACAACAACAGAGCATTAAATGAGGGGAGCATGAACTCAAATCTAGACCCTAAAGGCTGGGTTTGTGATTAAAATCCCTGTGTGGGCTTAGGAAACAGGACCAGAACCTTGAATGTGAGCTAGAACTGAATCTCCTGCTTTCAGTCCCCAGTCCCCAAAGAAAATGCTTTAAAATCTCCAGCAAACCATACCTGGGAAGCAAGGAAATATGTTAGCTATTCAGGACTTTTGGTAGGGGAAAAGGAAAAAAAAAGAGATTTCAGAGAAAAACAAGAAGATCTAAATAAAATAAATGGATAGACATGTCTTGACTAGGAAGATTAAATATTGTAAAATTGTAAGTTTCCTCCAAATTCACCTATAGATTAAAGATAATCTCAATCAAAATCTCAGCAGGCTTTTTCATGGAAATTGGTCATGTTAGATGATTCTAAAATTTAAATGAAAATGCAAAGGACCAAGAGTGCAAGAAAAGATTATACTAGCAAGTATCAGGATTTATTATAATTCTATATTAACAAAGGTAGCATAGCCTTGGTACAAGGATAACAAGACCAGCAGAATAGATGCCAGAAACAAGTTCATTCATAACCAGTCACTGCAGAGTACTGGGCAAAAGATAGCCTTTTCAAGAAATGAGCTAGGTCAATTAAATATTCAAGTTTTTAAAACTGAAACTTGAAATTCAACTGTACACAATTCACAAAAAGTATCTATTAAGAATGCCTAAATCCACATGTGGAATGACAAAAATGTCCAAGTTTAAATCGAAATATGGTTGCCACCTAGGCTGCAGCTGCTGATGGGTAGAAATAACATGATCATTTATACATAACCGCTCCAAATGACCTCTAGTGATACAGTGGTTAAACACCTGGCTCAAACCTACCAGTCACTCCGAGGGAGACAGATGTGGCCAACAGCTTCTGTAATGATCACAGCTTTGGAAGCCCTACTGGCCTGTTTTAGCCTGTCTTATAGGAAATCCCTGCTGGTATAGTGGTTAAGGGCTACTTCTGCTAACCAAAACGGCAGCATGTTGTATCTACCAGGTGCTCCTTGGAAACTCTATGGAACATTTCTGCTCTGTCCTATAGGGTCACTATGAGTCAGAAATCAACTGAACAGTACTAGGCTTGGTATTTTTTGTTTGTTTTAGAGAGTCACTATGAGTCAGAATCAACAGAAATGAGTTTGGCTTCTTTTGGGTTTTGGTTATTTGTTTGTTTGCTTGCTTTCAGTAGGAAGATAGGAAGTTGTTTTCTTTGCTGAGGTGGTTGTTGGATGCCATCAAATCCATTCCAACTCACAGCAACTTCACATAAATCGGAGAAGAACTGCCTGATACAGGTTTCTTGGATGTAAACTTCAGAGAAGCAGACCAGCAGATCTTTCTCCTGCAGAGCTACTGGGTGGGTTCTAACTACCCATCACTCTGTTAGCAGCCAAGAACTTAATGATTTGCTCCTCACACATTTTCAGAACTGTCATAATTAACATGTGAAGCTGAAATGTACCTGGATACATCATTCTATGGATAGACCCTAGATAAACTCACATTCCCTCCTAGGAAACCCAGAAAAAACCAGTTGCAGTAGAGTCATTTCCAATTTATGGCAACCCCATGTGTCAGAGCAGAACTGTGCTCTATAGGGTTTTCAATAGCTGCTTTTTTCAGAAGTCAGTTGGCAAGTACCTCAGAGTGGACTTGAACTTCCACCCAAGTCCGTTAAACTTTTCACCAAATAGGGACCAGAGTGCCCCACGTAAAAACGGAGCTGCCGTGTGCATCCTCAGTGCTCTTCCCCCCTGTGTTCCGTGGTCTGCTGCCTCTGCTGGTCTCACTGTGTACAACTCCTGCCCCTCCTCTGGAGACCAAACCAAAAAAATCAATGCTGTCCAGTGGATTCCAACTCATAGTGACCTTACAGGAGAGAGTCAAGCTGCCCCTATAGGTTCCCAAGGCTCTAAATCTTTATAGAAGCAGACTGTTGCATCTTTCTGCATCTTTCTCCCTCAGAGCACCTGGTAGGTTCAAATCACAGACATTTTGGTTAGCAGCCAAGCACTTTAACCAGGGTTGCCTCCTGAAGTCCAATCCCCTATTTTCTTGCTCCTCTCAGGTCACCCTTAAACCACTGTCTACCCCACTGCAGTTGTGCTGCACACCACCTGCCTCTACACTCAGTCACTACTTTTCTGCTCTTCCAGATGGAGCTGCTTTCGCCTTCTGAGACCTAGTTCTGTCACAGATCTGTGTGGACCCCTAATGATACAGCTACAAACCCCATGATTCCCAAAGGGCTTTTTCAAAAGTCATTTTGTTTCTGCTATACATTAGCCACAAAAGAACTAATTCTAAAGGAAAAAAAAAAAAAGACAATTATGTGCAAACTGGCTCAGAACCATGAAATAGATGCTGATTATAAATATGGGCTTTAGGCATCATAAAATGAGACAGCTCTAAATTTTCAAAGAACAAAGAAAAAGCAAGAGGACTTTTTTAAATATCAAAAGGGTTTTCAGGTTATAATTAGTAAATTGACTAACCTTTTTTTAAAGTAAGAGTGAATTTCTAAAGCCTAAGGCACACATGGAATTATAAAATACTGTGAGTTTAGGGGATCATGTGACAGCCTCCTCACTTCACAGATGAGAAAACAAAAGGTTACAACGACTTTCCCAAGGTCACAAAACAGGTTCGTGCTGCTAGGATTCAAATCACGGCTCCCAACTTCCATTCTCGTATCCTTACTACCTTCTGTGCTATAGAAATTGCCTTCATAAATGCGTAACAGTCCCTAGAATCACAGGTCATTGTGATCATCGTGGTGGCGATGGTGGTGGCGGCCACGGTGGAGTTTGTGGAGGTGGCAGTCATGGCG
Source organism: Heterohyrax brucei (assembly GCA_028571685.1). Classification (NCBI taxonomy): domain Eukaryota; kingdom Metazoa; phylum Chordata; class Mammalia; order Hyracoidea; family Procaviidae; genus Heterohyrax; species Heterohyrax brucei. Next base: position 37,061,893 of record CM053149.1, read on the forward strand.
GGAGAAGTGGTGGTCATTTATGCAGGTGCTTGGAGTCTGAGGAGTAGAAACTGCTCAACGGCAGCTTGAGGGCATGTCCCCCAAAGCCGAGATCAGGTTGTGACTGGGTATATCTAAGAAAATGCTGGAATGAAGAAAGGGAAGCAGGATGTATAGACACATCAGTCAGAAGTATCTGTAAACAAAATGAGAGAAATTTTATAGTGATTAAATCAGCAACAATGTCATGAGGATTTTTCTTTGTGGGTTGTCATGCATGTTGGGTATTTCTAGGCTGGGGAAAACTTCCTAACAGTGAGGCCCTGAATGCAAGGACAGATTGTGAAAACCCAAGGACATTTGCCATTTGCCTTTTTTGGGCAAGGCTCTTAGCTCACCCTTGGGAATACAAGGATAAGCAGGAAAGTGAGGCAGACCAGGTGCTGCCCCTGCTCTATCCCTGTCTCTAAAGGTGTTTTATCATGGGAGAGTTGCCTGGCTAATAAGACAATTTTTCAAGTTCTTTTTTTTTTTTAATGGTAGCTCTACTCTGTCCTGTAGGATTGATTTGAGTCAGAACTGACTCGAAGACAACAATAGGTGAATGGTGCAGGCAGGAAAGGCCCAGATTATGTCACGCCCTAAAGTTCCTGGGTCTTTAATAAGCATTTGTGTAGACATATACTTTTGTGGCCCACAGCACCACCGTGTGGTAGACACCAGCCAACTGGTTCCGAACAAAACGAAACTTTTCCTGATTTGGGGAGGTTCTCCAGAAAACCAAAACCAGTAAAGCTCATAAAGAGAGAGAAAGAGAGAGAGAGAGAGAGAGAGAGAGAGATTTATATCAACGAAGTGGCTCACAGTTGTCAAGGGAGGAAAGTCCCAAGTCTGTGTGTAGGTCAGACTGGAGGTTTCTCCTGGCTCACAGGCCGTGGGCACCAACAAACCCTAAAATCCACAGGTAAGACGGCAGGAGAGCTGCTAGCTTAAGTACCAAGAACCAGAGATCTGGTGAATGGGAGCCAGCTGCAGGACCAGGAGTGAGCAAAAGCCTATGAGCTTGCCAGAAAGTCTCCCTGTATTGGATGTAGGCCATACGCTAAGGAAGTTCCCTTTCAACTGACTGGCTACTCGTAACAGTGATGATCACACTGTAGCAAATCTCATCATGGAGGTTATTGTGGATGGAATTGTTTACCCTCAAAAACGCATGTCCAGTTGACTAGGCCATGATTACCAGTATTTATGTGATTGCCCATCACTCTGTCATCTGCTGTGATTTTCCTGTGCTGTAAACCCTGCCTCTATGATGTTACTGAGACAGGATTAGCAGTAGTTATATTAATGAGGTATACTCACTCTACAAGATCAGGTTTTGTTTTAAGCCAATTTATTTCACAATATAAAAGTCAGAAGCTAGCAGAGAGACATGGGAGTTCACTTCACCAAGAAATAAAATCCATACCAAACCAAACCCATTGCGGTCATGTCAATTCCAACTCATAGAGACCCTACAGGACAGAGTAGAACCATCCTATAGAGTTCCCAGGGAGTGCCTGGTGGACTCGAACTGCCAATAGCACTTAACTACTACACCACTAGGGTTTCCTCCAAGAAACAAGAAATAGGAAAATAGCACATCCTCTGGACTCAGGATCCCTGCACCTGAGAAGCTCTTTGACTGGTGAAGATTGATGACAAGGACCTATCTGCAGAGCTGAAAGACAGAAAGCCTTTCCTGGAGCTGGCACCCTAAATTCAGACTTCTAGCCTCCTGGGAGAGAATAAATCTCTCTTTGTTAAAGCCATCTATTTCACAGTATTTCTAAGGCAGTACTACATAATGAAGACAGAGGTGACTACGTTACCTGACTACGAAACCGTACTGTGATTACCAGACCACTGAGAATCATGGCCCAGCCAGGTGACACAAAGTGTTAACGATCATACATTTCTTATGGTTAGGAAACCTAAAGCACATGCCCCGTAGGGCTATTGTGCTGAACCAACGCAAACAAAGGCTACAGAATCACATCATTCAGTTGACGTATAGTGATTACCCATCAGGCCCAAGTTCTCAATGTTCCCTGTAAGATCTGACTGGTCAGAATCATGTACTAGTGATCAGTGGGTACCTCTGTACTTCTCCAGAGCCAAGTGGAGTGAATGACTTTGTTATGAAAAGCAGCTTCATTTTCCACAAGAGGCTAACCAGGACCAGACAGTACCAATGGCAGAACAATTCAGCTCGTTATCTGTTTCCCGTGTCAGTCCCTTCCATTCCCAACCTCTGATCCTTGTTTTGAGTCCTTTTTATCCCTCCAAATTTGTGTTTTTTCTGGCTTCTTGCTCGACTTAGTTCTTCTTCCTTGTGTTGTTATTAGTTGGAATAATGTATAGACGTCCTGGCACAACTAACTCAGAACTGGTCCAGTTTCTGAGACAAGGAGTACCTGCCCTGTGTAGATCCTGGTATATAAGGATCAGTAACACATCCTCCTCCTTAAAGAACTTCACAAATGTTAAAGCCTCAGCTCAGCTGCCAGGCCATTTTCTCTGATTCTAAATGTCGGGCCTTCACTTTCCCTCCAGGAGGAAGACAGGCTAGAAACAGCTGGAAAAAGCCAGAGGCATGAAAACCAGCTTAGAGCAGGCCAGGAAGATGACACAATTCCTTCTACATCCTTTCCTCCCAATCTAATCTGTTGTCATCAAGTTGACTCCAACTCCTGGTGGCCTCACATGTGTCATAGTACAACCACAGGGTTTTCAGTCACTGATTATTTTTGGAAGCAGATCATCAGGTCTTTCTTCTGAGGGACCTTGGGAAGACTCAAACCTCCAACCTTTTGGTTAGCAACCAAACATATTAAGTCATTTGTACCACCCACGGATCTTTGTAACCTATCTGGAAAACCTGCAGGAATGCACAGAGGGAAGAGAGTAAGTGCAAGATCACTCCAGAAGATCTGTTAATTTTAAAGGTTGCTTACCTTATATTCCCCGTTTGATTATGCCTTCTTATAATACATAATACATAATTTCACTTTAGATTTTCCAAAGCTGAAAACAATCTTAATATTTATCTTAGGCACACATAGCTATCAGATGGTTCTAGCCTTGAGATCAAAGCATCTTCTACCCTGCAACTGGGGTTTACGTTTTCGGATGGTAAAAATCCTTTCTCAGGTTGTAACTGTACACAACTTCTAACCAATATTGTGTGTATAATTTAAGAATATTAACAATAGTAGCGTAGAAGACACAGCTAATTAAATTTTCTTCTTTCAGAAATCACGTAATAATGGAATGTAAGAGTTTATTTGGTCCACAGATACAAACCAGTGCAAAACCTCTTAAATGCTAGCCTGTGGATCAGAGCAGCTCCATACTCAAATTTTCACTGGTCCTAGGCAAAATGAGGAAAACAAGGGAGTGTGTCACTGTGAGGGTACAATTGTCTATGAAGTTCTATCTTTTATTCCAAGATTAACTCCATCTTACTCTCCTGGTATCAAAATGTCTTTTAAAAAATGATAGTGTTACTAGGTGATCATCTATCCTTCCTTCCTTCCTTCCTTCCTTCCTCGCTCCATTCCTCCCTCCCTCCCTTCCTTGTCCTCACTTGGTGTCTTGGTCACCTGGTATTGCTCTAACAGAAAATACCACGAGTGGAAGGTTTCATGAAGAGAATCTTTATTGAGACAGTCCAGTAAGCTACAAATCCATTTACAAACTGTAAGTCCATTCAGAAAGAGAATTTATCACAGTCCAGTAGGCTGAGTCCAAATCCAGTGAGAGCATCTCGGCACAGGAACCTCGGGTCCAAAGGACGTGCTCTGCTCTCAGTGCTTCTCTCTTGGTGGTATGAGGTTCCCAACTTCCTCAGCTCATTTCTCCTCCTTATATTCCACAAGCTTGTAGCTTGGGACCTGCCTCACTAACACAACTGTTGCCTATTCTCCATCATCAATCTCACAGAGGCAAGATTCACAACACATGGAAGGAAAGGCACCATACTGAGACTCACAGCCAAATCAAATCAACAGACATTCTCAACCCACGACACTTGGCAAAATCCAAGTTGGTAACCTTGGATTACTTGAAAAACTTTCTGTTACCTGAGCCTACTGCACACTGCTGCCCCACACTACCAGAAATTTACACAGCTCTTCCCCACCTCCACCCCCATTTTACAAAGAACTAGCCCTATAAAAACTGAGCATGAAAACTTGTGAGAAGTGAGATAGTCTACTTAGAAGTATTCAAAAGACATTAAGGTTCACAATAAAGCTTTGTCAAGACCTATCTACAATTAAGAGTTCTGATTGATATTCATGGACATATATATTCAAGCTATCCATGTTTATTTGTCCATAGATGAGAACTAGGAAGGCTCTTATGAATTGAATTGCTTTCCCCAAAATACGTGGTGAAATCCCAACCCCTGTACAAGTAAAAATGACCCTGTTTGGAAATAAGGGTTTTTTCTTTTTTGTTATATTCCTGAGGTCATACCACTGTATCATGTTTCACTTCTGAATAATTTTTTTTTAAATAAAAGGATAGACACAGACATACAAAAGAAGACAGATGCCAAGGAGTGCGAAGGACTGACAGCCGACACCAGAAACTAAATGAGACTCACGAAAGGATCCACATGGCCAAGACCTGGTTGTGGACTTTCACCCTCCAGAATTGTGAAAAAATTAATTTCTGTCCTTTCAAGCCATCACTTGTGGTATTTCTGTTGTGGCAGCACTAGGTGGTTAAGACAGATGCTGTCACAAGAACGTGATACAATTTTAATTCGGAAAAATAGCCAACATAAGATGTCTAAGAGAGAAAAACAATCAGGGTATTTGTTTCTTACAAGATGACAAAATACACAATAAAATTTCAATAATAATAATTTCAGCATAATACTAACACCAGAGTACTAGTCAGATTAATACAATAAATAGAAAGTCTACAAAGAGACCCAAGTACATATAATGATTTACATTTGTTAAGAGAGATATTTTTAAAAGTAAAGAAAGGATGAATTGTCAAGTAAAGACATTGAGACAACGGGCTAACTGTAGGAAAAACTCTCCATTTATTCAAGTTTTAAAACAAACAAACAAAAAATCTAGTGACAGAAAATGTAGATTAATTTGTATGAGTGTTGGACTGGAGAAGCTCTATAATTATGATAACAAAGGTAGAAATTGTAAGGTAAAACACTAATTAGACACATGAAGACATAAAACCTCTCTACAGCAACAGCCTCATGAAATAAATTTAAAGTAATAATAATAACCAAGTAGGAAGGAGAAAAAGTAATCTATATAACAAAGGATTGATAGTCTCTTTATGTAAAAAGCCCTTAAAAACAATAGAAACAAAGTTAATAAAAATGTCATCTATAAAAATCCAAAGAACAATGAAGCAATCCAACCTAATTATGTGCCCAATTGACAGCATAATCACAGAGAGGCACTATTTCAAGTGGCCTTAAACACAATCACTTTCACTGGGTATCCCTAGTACAAATATCCTAAGGACAAAAACAACTCCAAAAGATACATAATAAATCTTAAACTGTTTTTGGTATTCATATTGTGGACAATAGGGTTGGCATAGTTATTCCGAAATTATGATTATAGTAAACCAGGATTTTTGGCAAGGATGAAAAGAGACACAAATGGTAGATCAGTGAGGTAAAATAAAAATCCTACCGTGCTGAATTTGAATGTGAAATAAAGTATGAACTCATAATACATCATTTAATTGTATTTTTTATCTCTATCCATTGAAAAGGCCTAGAATAAATGGCACTTACAAACAATGACCAACCCAGCAGCAACCCTTAGCACCCAGATTGTATCTATAAATCCATTTCCCTCTGACAGGAAGCAGGACTCCCCAGAGAAATTACTAATTTCAGGTGTGGGTCAGAAAATGTAGAATATGAGCCTGGAACATTTTTTACATCATACAGTAAGGGAACTATCAGACTACTAAATTCCTATTAAAAGCCCTAGTAACCAACTCTAAGAAGCATCCACTGGCCAAAGACAGGACAATCTGAGCATCAATAAAGATAACTATAGTGGATTTAACAAATAACATATGCTTAAATATACAAGTTCATATGGTAGCTCTGGAGGGTACTAAGAAACCAACTCCTTGTTTAGAAAGGGCAAAGAATCAAGCCTTTCTTATATGAACTGCACCTCAGGGCAACCAGCTTCCTAATGGGAAGTTGTCTTTGTAGAGGTGTTCTAGCTAATAGAAGCCAAAAGAATGACAGACTTACAACATTAACAATTTTGGAAATCTACTGTCAGCAGATGGATTTAAGCAACAATCAGCAATGCTGCTGAACACAAATAAAGGGAGAACACCAGAGGTTATGCGCCTTCTGATAGGAGCACACACCACCACCTAGGACGTCTTGCCAAAAAAAATATTCAAAGTTGAATCTGATCAAGTATTTAGCTGTACCTAGATAGCTCAGGGGAATGAAGATACATTAAATATCACTACAGTAAGTTATTCAGCAAAAACCAGACAAGGAGAAACTCTACAAGACAAAAAGCCCAATTTCCTCAGCAACAAGAAAAATAATAAAAAATTACGAAGGAGAAAACAAAGAAGGGAGGGAGGGGAGGAGAGAAGAGTAGAAGAACCCATTAATTGAAAGAGATTTACACCTGCATAGTTATACTTGATGTCTCCAAACTATAGTGTTGGTGAAGAATATTGAATACACCATAGACTGCCAAAAGAACAAATAAGCTGGCCCTGGAAAAAAATACAGCCAGAGTGCTCCCTGGAAGCAAGGATGGCGAGACTTTGTCTGGAGTACTTCGGACGTGCTATCAGGTGACACCAGTCATTGGAGAAGGACATCACGCTTGGAAAAGTAGAGGGTCACTGAAAAAGGAGAAGACCCTCAACAAGAAGGATTAACACAATGGCTGCAACAACGGGCTCAAATGTAGCACCTATAAGGAAGAAGGTAAGGAGCAGGCAGTGTTCTGGTTTACATAGGGTCGCTACGCGTTGGAACTGATTCAACAGCAACTAACAACAACAAACCTACACAGGAAAAAAGAGAAAGTCTAAAAAGTGTACACTGAAAATATACTGGGTGATATTAAGAAAACAGTGGTTTTCATTTCAGTGATGGGGATATAATGGCTATTTTTAAAATTTGTTCATCCATTTATTCATTCACTTGGTTATTTCTAAAAAGGGATTATCTTTGAGAGATAGATACGGAAATATTTGTGGATGTAATGACATGATATCTAGGATATATTACAAAATATTCAGTAGGAGGTTGGTGAGAGATATACAGGAAACAAGTGGCTGTGTGTTTATAATTATTAAAGCTGAGTGATGAGGACAGTAAGGTTATTGAATAATTCTATTTTTATATATGCTTGAAATTTTCCATATAAAAAAGATAAAACAGCAACAATGAAAAGTTAATTACATCAACTAAAAATAGAACTAAGAATATGATCAGGCAATTCATAGAAGCACAAAAGTGACCAACAGAGCTTTCGTGGCACAGCGGTTAAAGTGTTTGGCTGCTAACTGAAAGGTTGGCAGTTCAAACCCACCAGTCACTCTGAGAGAAAAAGATGTGCCAGTCTGCTTCTATAAAGATTTACAGCCTTGGAAATCCTGTGGCCCAGTTCCATTCTGTCACATAGCATCATGAGTCACAACCAACTCAGCAGCAGTGGTACTGTGAATATGAAAATGAAGGAAATAATCTAGAAGAAAACTAAAACATGCAAATTTTTTAAAAGGTATTGCTGCATTTTTCACCTATCACATTATCAAAACATTTGCTGATGAATGATGCCTCTAGTGGCAAGGGAATGCGTGAATGAGTACTCTTATGCACTGCAAATATTAGACTAAATTGGCTCAAGTTGCTTGGAGAGCAGGTGGCAATATATAACACAAGTTCTTTAAAATACAAGGCTTCCAAGCAGAGCACTGCATGGGGCATTCCAGAGCTCTAGAGCTAGCCTGCCCAGGAGGGTCCCAGTTGCCCCACTTACTGGCAGTAGGACTCAAAGCAAGTTTCTTAATTGCTGTGCACCAGAGTTCGTGATGCAAAAAACAGTGGTATGGTTTTTACTAGACTGCGAAACTAAAGGTTGGTGTTTGAACCCACCAGGCAGAACCATGGAAGAAAATCCTGGTGCGCTGCTTCCATAAATATTACAGCCAAGAAAACCCCATGGAGCAGTTCTACTTTACAACACATGAGATTGCCATGAACTGGAATCAAATGAGCAGTGACTAGCAACAGTGCCCAACAACAACTCACTTCATACGGTTACTGTGAGGATTAAATCAGTTCACATTCATAAGGAATTTGGATCAATGCCTGGTGTCATGGATTGAATTGTGTTTCCCCAAAAATATGGTAGCCATGTGGCTGGGCCATGATTCCCAGAATCTTCTGACTGTCCTCCATTTAGTGGTTTTCCTAAGATGTGTGTTAAAGGATTAGAGTGAGGCTGCAAATCCCTTCATAGGATTACCTCCCTGCTGCACTGTAAAGGGAGTTTCCCTGGAGTATGGCTTGCCCCATCCTTAATCCTTTCATCCTATGAGAGACAAAAGGACAGAGAAGCAGGCAGAGAATTGGGAACCTAGCACCATCAAGAAAGCAGCACTGGGAGAAGAACATGTCCTTCAGACCTGAGGTTCCTGTGCCAAGATGCTCCCTGGACAGAGACCAATGCAGTATTGGACTTTCCTCCAGAGCCGACCAGGGGGAAAGCCTTCCCCTGGAGTGAACACCCTGAATATGGACTTGCAGCCTATCAGACTATGTAAGAATAAACCTTCCTCTGTTAAAGTCATCCACTCTGTGGTATTTCTGTTAGAGCGGCCCTAGCTGACTAAAACACCTGGCCTATACTGTTGCTTTCATTATTAGATTGACCCAGCAATCTCACTAAGTACTTATTCTAGGAAAATCTTAATTAAGTGTACAAAGATATATATCTCCACATTTGTCTCTGCCCATTTTATGATTTATAAAAGGCTGAAAGTAGAAATGTATGATTAAATGTTTATAATTTTAACCTTGAAATACTACAGGGCCATTAAACATAATTAAGTTGATATATTTGTAAAGGTAATGACACCAGGACATCTATCATCTGTTTTTAAGAAAGAAAATCAAGCTTGAAAAGAGAGTTTAACCCTAGGAAGTATGTACATATGTGTGTGTGTACATACATACTTTCCTAGGTTCAACTATACACGTAAACACACACACACACACATATATATATACTTTACTAAGTGTGTATATATATATATGTTTGGTGTGAGTATACATATATATGTATGGAAACTCTGCAGTTCGAATCTGCCAGGTGTTCCTTGGAAACTCTATGGGGCAGTTCTACTCTGCATACATGATTGCTATGAGTCAGAATCGACTCAATGGCAGTGGGTTGTTGTGGGTTGTGTGTATATGTGTACATATACATAAATATATGTATATATACGTGTATATATATATATATATATGTTTGTATACATACCAAACATTCCACTTAGGTTTGGTTTGGTGAATTCTAGGAACTGTACTAGGTATTAGGGACTATTAGAAGTTAATACAAAGATGCTGACCTCACAAATCTTATAGTTGAACTTAACTCCTAAGCCAGAGGCTCTGTAAAGAGCTCTTTCCCAGACAGCCCTGGACACAAAAAGCCTAAGGTCCCGTGTAGCTTTAATGACAATTGTTGTTAGGCTGGGTTCTCTAGAGACCAAAACCAGTGAAGTGTATAAATACATACAGAGATTTACACCAAAGAAAGTCGCTCACACGATTGTACAGGCTGGAACAACCTGAGCATGAGCATCAGAATGGAGACCTCTCTCTATTTGCATAGCCATAGGGGCTTATGACTCCAAGATCAGGTCTGAGAGCAGCATTTCTGCTCTCAGATTGGGAAGACAGACAAAACCCAAGATTCACAGATAAGCTGATCGCTCAACAGCCAGGGGTCAGATGAACAGGAGGCAGCAGCAGGATCCAGAGTAAACAAAAAGCTACAATGTCTACTTATATACAAGTGCAGGCCATTCCTCCAAAGAAATACCCTTTAAACTGAGTGGCTACTCACAGCAGATGTAATCATGGGAGTGGTCACATATAAACACTGAGAATCATGGCCCAACCAAAGTGACACACAATCATAACCATCACAACCACCATCCCCAATTAGCTATAAAACACTCTGCTAGTAGATCTTTGTTATCACTTCTGCCTGGATCAGTGTAATTCATGATAAATAGTACAAAACCAAACCAAATCCATTGCCATCAAGTCAGTTCTGACTCATAGTGACCCTATAGGTGACAGTAGAATTGTTCACAGGGTTTCCAAGGAGCACCTGATGGATTTGAACTGCTGGTATTTTTGTTTGCAGCTGTAGCCCTTAACCACTACACCACCAGGGTTCCCAACACAGAGTGTGTGTGTGATGTGTGTGTGTATGTGTGTGTATACACACACAGCAAAACCTATGTAAGGAGGAAATCTGTTGGAAGAAGGAAAAGTCCAACATTTTCTACTAAAACAAATGAGAAAAAGGAGGTAACACTGCATCCTGTCAAAGGCAGAAAAACCAGGCAGTCCTGTGGAGTTCCAGCTCTCACAGGTTTTACAGTACACAGAGAGAGAAAGAGCATGTATCCCCATTTGAGTTCACCCTGAGGTGCTTTGGCAAAAAGAGCTGGTAATTTACTTTCTGAAAAAATCAATCATTGAGAACCCTGTGGAGCACAGTTCTACTTTAACACATGTTGGGTAGTCCTGAGTCAGAATCTACTTGATACTAACTGGCATATACAAAATACCAAACCAAAAAAAAAAAAAAAAAAATGCCATTGAGTCAATTCCAACTCATAAAAACCCTAGAGAACACAGTAGGACTCCCCCATAAAGATTCCAAGGAGTATCTGTCTGGTGGATTTGAACTGCTGACCTTTTGGACAGCAGCCATAGCACTTAGCCAGAATGCCACCAAGCTGTGGATATTAAATATATATATTAAACACAGTTGCTGTTTGGATTTGAGGTTATCCCAATTTGTTTTTATTTTTGATTATCTGTATTTTCAAATTTTCTTACATAACTCTTGTCTGTATAATTTTTAAACAATTTAATGTTGTATTTGTTTCACAGTTCTTAGAAATCTTGGCAAAGAATTTTAAAAGGTAATGTATTTTAAACTGAGGAGGTGTGAAGAGCACAGCAACACAAAAGTAATGTTAGTAAAACCCACTGTGGTCGTGTCTCACTCATAGCGACCCTAGAGGTCAGAGTAGAATTTGACTTTCCGAAGTAGAATAGACTTTCCAAAGAGCTCCTGGTGGATCTGAACTGCCAAAGTTTGGGTTAACCAAGACATCTCCAAAGTTCACAGAAAACCGCATTTGGAAATACCAAATTTTATAATCGACATTCACAAACAAAGTCATTCTCATTGGTAATTATCACCAGCTTACACGTGTGCTCACACACACACACACACACGCATATCCATCCTGCCTATCTTCATTTATGTTTCCCTTGAAAGCAGCTTGAGGCAAGGACTTAGATTCAGGTTAATTTCTTACAGGTACTCCTAAAAAGCAGAAGTGAGAGAAACGAAGGAGGAAGAAAGGCTAATGAAGGGTTCACATAAGGGACAACTGCTGTGAGCAACTGTAATCCAACTGCACTGGGTACATTAAAGAAATGTGTGAAATAAGCCTCAGAGCTGTCACACAGAAGCCCAGGGAGGCTGGAGCATTTACTCAATGACTGACATATCTCTGTGGTTGGGGGCTGGCCCTGGTAGCATATTCACTCCCCTGCTTCCATGTTCCTGCATATGTCTATCAGTTTATCATACTGTGGCAGTTTGTGATGCTGGAAGCTATGCCACCAGTATTCAGATACCAGCAAGGTCACATTTCAGCTGAACTTACAGACTCAGACAGACTAGGAAGAAGGACCTGGCAGTCTGCTTCTAAAAAGAATTAGACAAAGAAAGCCTTATGAATAGCAGAAGAACACTGTCAGAGATATGCCAGAAAATGAGCTCCCCACTCCCCAGCTGGAAGGACTCACAAGATGACTTGTGATGAGCTACCTCCTCAAAGTAGAGTTGACCTTAATTACATAGATGGGGACAAGCTTTCAGGACTTTGATTTGCTGACATAGCACAACTTAAAATGAGAAGAAACAGCTGGAAACATCCATTAATAATCAGAACATGAAATGTATGAAGCACAAATCCAGGAAAACCAGAAATCATCGAAAATGGAATGCAACACATGCACATCAATATCCTAGGCATTAAGGAGTTGACATGGACGGGTACTGGCTGATCTGAATCAGATAATTATATGGTCTACTACGCCAGGAATGACAACTTGAAGAGGAATGGCATTGCATTCATCATCAAAAAGAACACTTCAAGATCTATCCTGAAGTACAATGCTGTCAGTGATAGGACAGCATCCATATGCCTACAAGGAAGGCCAATGACTATTATTCAAATTTATGCACGAATCACTAAGGTTAAAGATGAAGAAACTGAAGAGTGCTACCAGTTTCTGCAGTTTAAAATTGATTGAGCATGTAATCACAATGCATTGATTATTACTGTTGATTAGAATTCAAAAGCTGGAAACAAAGAAGAAGGATCAGTAGTTAGAGAATATGGTATTGGTGAAAGAAATTATGCTAGAGATCTCATGACAGAGTTTTTGCAGGACCAGCAACTTCTTCCATGCAAATACCCTTTTTCACCAACATAAATGATGACTATACACATGGAACTCATCAGATGGAATGCACAGGAATCAAATCGACTACATCCATGGTAGGAAATGATGGGAAAGTTCAATATCATCCATCAGTCAGAACAAGACCAGGTGCTGATTACTGCACAGACCGTAAGTTCCTCCCATACAAGTTCAAACTGAAAGTGAAGAAAACTGGAACAAGTGCACGGGAGCCAGAGAACAACCTTAAGTATATCCCACCTGAATTTACAGACCATCTCAAGAACAGATTTGATGCACTGAACAGTAATGACAAGTCCAGACAAACTGTGGAATGACATCTGTCATGGATTAAATCGTGTCTCCCCCAAAATACGTGTAGCCATGTGGTTTGGCCATGATTCCCAATATTTTGTGATTGTCCTCCATTTTATGATTTTCCTGTGCTATATGTTAAAGGATTAGGGTGGGACTATAAATCCCTTCATAGGATTACCTCCCTGCTCCACTGTAAAGGGAGTTTCCCTGGAGTGTGGCTTGCCCCACCCTTAATCCTTTCAGCCTGCAAGAGATCAAAGAGAAACAGGCCAAGACTTGGGAACCTCATACCATCAAGAAGCAGCACTGGGAGAAGAGCATGTCCTTCACACCTGAGGTTTCTGTGCCAAGATGCTCTCTGCACAAAGACTGACGCAATACTGGACTTTCCTCCAGAGCTGACAAGAGGAAAGTCTTCCCCTGGAGCAGACACCCTGAATGTGAACTTGTAGCCTACCGGACTGAGTAAAAATAAACATTCCTTTGTTAAAGCCATCCACTCTGTGGTATTTTTGTTGGAGCAGCACTAGCTGACTAAAACAACATCAAAGACATCATACATAAAGAAACCAAGAGGTCATTAAAAAGACAGGAAGAAGTTAAAAAAAACATACTGGATGTCAGAGAAGACTGGAAATTGCTCTTGAACGTCGAGTTCAAGCTATGAATTGCAGTAGTGAAGGATTCTACAGGGAAGAATACTAAGCAATGCATGAAATATCTACAGAATACAGAAGGAATACAGAGTCATTATACCAAAAAGAATTGGTCAACGTTCAATCATTTCAAGAGGTTGCACATGATTAGGAACCAAAGGTACTAAAGGAAGAAGTCCAAGCTGCACCGAAGCTCCAGAAATTGATGGAATATCAATTGAGATATTTCAACAAATGGATACATTTCTGGAAAGGTTCACTCATCCATGCCAAGAAATTTGTGAAGATTTGTAAAACGGCTACCAACTGGAAAAGATCCATATTTATGTCTATTCCCAGGAAAGGTGATCCAAATGAAGGTGGGAATTATCAAATAATATAACCCACAAGTAAAATTTTGCTAAAGTTCTCTCAAAAGCAGCTGCAGAAGTACACTGAAAGAGAACTGCCAGAAATTCACACCAGATTCAGAAGAGGATATGGAACCAGGGGTATCATTGCTGATGTCAAATGGATATAGGCTGAAAGCAGTAAATACATGAAAGATGTTTATTTGTGTTTTACTGACTACACAAAGGCATTCGATTGTATGGATCATATCAAATTATAGATAACATTGGGGAGAACGGGAATTCCAAAACACTTAATTGTTTTCATAAAGAATCTGTAGATGGATCAAGAGGCAGTTATTTGAACACAACAAGGGGACATTGCATGATTTAAAGTTAGGGAAGGTATGGGTCACGGTCATATCCTATCACCAAACCTATACAATCTGTATGCCAAACACAGTCTGAGAAGGTGGACTGTGTGAAGAAAAACAAAGCATGAGGATTGAAGGCTCATCAGCAACCTGTGTTATGCCAGTGACACACCTTACTTGTTGGAAGTGAAGAGGATTTGAAACACTTACCAGTGAAGATCAAAGATCACAGGCTTCAGTACGGATTGTACCTTAATATCAACAAAACAAAAATCTGAAATTAGAACTCATGGAAACTGAACAACACCTTGCTCAAAAAACAGCCAAAGCAGCACTCAAGGTCAATTTATCTCTATAAGCGCACACATCCAGAAGGCAGAAAGGACCCAAAACAAAGAATTAACTCTACAGCTTGAACAAGGAGAAAGACAGCAACAGAGAAAAGCCTCAGGCACCGGAAGAAAACAGATCGTAAAGATTAGACCAGAACTAAATGAATGAGAGAATAGAAGAACAATTGAAAATCTGACAAAACCAAAAGCTGGTTTTTTGAAAAGATCAACAAAATTGATAAGCCACTGGCTAAATTTACAAAAGAAAAACAGTAGAGGAAACAAATAATCCAAAGAAGAAATGAAATAGATGTCACAACAGACCCAACTGAAATCAAAAGTATCATACCAGAATACTACCAAGGACTGTACTCTAACAGATTTGAAAACCTAGAGGAAGTGGACAAATTCCTAGATTCATATCACCTACCAAAATTATCACAAGGAGAAGTAGAGCAACTTAATAAACCCATCACAAAGGAAGAAACTGAAAAAATCATCAAAAACTACCAACCAAAAAAAGCCCTGGCCCCATGCCTTCACCACATAATTCTACTAAGCTTTTAGAGAAGAGTTAACTCCACTACTACTGAGACTATTTCACAGCATAGAAGGGGATGGAATATTCCCAATTTTATTCTATAAAACCAGCATATCCCTGATAGCAAAGCAAGGGAAAGATGCCTCCCCAACCAAAACTTACAGATCTGTATCATTCATGAACCTAGACGCAACAATCTTCAACAAAATCCTTGCCAGTAGAATTCAACAATATATCAAAAAAATAATACATCATCACCAAGTTGGATTCATACCAGGGATGCAAGGCTGGTTCAACATCAGAAAAACAACTAATGTGATCAAACACATAAATAACACAAAAGATAAGAATAACCTGATTCTGTCAATTGATGCAGAAAAGGCATGTGACAAAGTCCAACACCAATCATAGTAAGAACTCTCAGCAAAATAGTAATAGAAGACAAACTCCTCAATACAATAAGAGTCATCTATGCAAAGCCAACGACCCACATCATCCTGAATGGAGGGAGATTGAAAAAATTCCCCATGAGAACGGGAACCAGACAAGGATGCCCAATCTCACCACTTCTATTCAACAGTGTACTAGAAGTTCTGGCCAGAGCAATTAGACGAGACTAAGAAATAAGGGCATTCTCTTTGGCAAAGAAGTAAATGATCTCCCTGTTTGCAGATGAAATGATTATATACACAGAGAACCCGAAAGAATCCATAAGTAAACTACTCAAACAGAAGAATTCAACAAAGTATCAGTGTATCAGATGAACACAAGAAAATCAGTAGGATTCCTTTATACCAACAAAAAGATCATTAAAAAAAAAAAGTCACCAAATCAATACCATTGACTATAGGCCCCAAGAAGATAAAATACCTAGTAATAAATCTAACTAGGGAAATAAGAGACCTATACAAAGAGACCTATAAGACCTTAATGCAAGAAACTAAGAGAGATTTACACAAATAGAGGAACTTACTCTGCTCATGGAAAGGAAGACTTAACATTGTGACAATGTCTATTTTACCCAAGCAATCTACATATACAATGCAATCTCAATACAAATTCCACTGACATTTTTTAATGAGAGGAGAAACAAAATCACCAACTTTGTTTGGAAAGGGAAGAAACCCCAAATAAGCAAAGCATTACTGAAGAAGAAGGTGGTAGTGGGAAACCTCATACTACCCAATCCTAGAACCTATTACACTGCCACAGTAGTCCAAACAGCCTGGTCTTGGTACAAAAAGAGACATATAGACCAATGGAACAGAGTTGAGAAGCCAGAGATGCCACCATCCTCCTATGAACAGCTGATATTCGACAAAGTCCCTAAGCCTGTAAACTGGGGTAAAAACAGTCTCTTTAACAAATGGTGATGGCAAAATTGGATATACACCTGCAGAAAATTGAAACAAGACCAATATCTCATATCTTACACAAAAACTAACTCAAACTGGATTAAAGACCTAAACATCAAACCTAAAACGATAAAGATCATGCAAGAAAAAATAGAGTCAACAATGGAAGTTTTAACATACAGCTTAGACAGACTTCAAAACCTGACAAAACATGATTAACAGAAAACAGAAAAATGGGAACTATTAAGAATCAAACACTTGCTCATCTAAAGACTTTATTTAAAAAAATTAAAAGACCACCTACAGAATGGGAAAAAATACTTGGCAACTATATGTCAGATTGACATCTGATCTCCACAATCTACAAGGTACTGCAAAATATCAACAAGCAAATGGTAAATAATCCAGTTAAGTAATGGGCAAAGGAGATGGACAGACACTTCACTAAAGAGGACATCCATGTAGCCAAAAGACACAGGAGGAAATGTTCACAATCATTAGCAATTAAAGAAATCGAAATCAAAACAACGAGATACCATCTCACCCCAACAAGGTTGGCCACGATCCAAAACACACAAAACAACAAATGCTGGAGAGGCTGTGAACTCTCCTACACTGCTGGCGGGATTGCAACATGAGACAACCTCTCTGGAAAGCAATCTGGCGCTTCCTTAAAACACTAGTAATCCCTCTGCTGAGAATATATCCTACAGAATCAAGGGCAGCCACATGAACAGATACATGCACACGAATGTTCATTGCAACACAATTCACAATAGCAAAAAGATGGAATCAACCCAGATGCCCAGCAACAGAAGCAACAGACAAACGGATAAACAAATCATGGTACATATACTCAATGGAACACTATGCAATGATTAAAAAAAAAAATGATTATTTTAGGAAGTGTCTCATAACCTGGTTTCAGTTGAAGACATTATGTTGAGTGGTATCAGTCAGTGGCACAAGGACAAATATTGTATGAAATCCCTACTATAAGGACTTAAAAACAGACTCATGTACAGAAGAATCTTGATGGCTGCAAGGGAGGGAAAGAAGGGAGGGAGAGGGCTGTTTATAGACAATTGATACAAATTTGGTTGGGTGAAAACAGTGACAGCACACATTAGCTACAAGATCAATTTAACTACAACATAAACTGAAAATTCTTCTTACCTTAACCTGATACTGCAAGGATAGAGTATCAGGGGTTGGGGTCCGGGGACCAAGCTCTCAGGGGACATGGAGGCCAATTGGCATAACTAGCCTATTGCTAAGAGAGTCTTCTGAACCCCATACTGGTGAGTGGCATCTGGGATCTTAAAAGCTAGCAAGCTGCCACCCGAGGTACACCAAATTGTCCCAACTCAGCCACAACAGATGATCATCATGGACAACAAAGACATGAAGGAAAAAAGAGCCAAGAAGACAGAAGGACCCAAGCGAATGGGTGACTACATCAACATGCGACCAGAAGAACCAGATGGTGCCCAGCCACCACCAAAGACAGCCATGATGGGGCACACAGTGGCGAGTCCCAGTGGTAACATGAGAAAAAGGGGTACACCTCAAGAACTCCACTAAAAGACTGCAATTGATGGTCCAAAGGCCTGGGGGTTCCTTGGTAGCATGACCTGCTGCTGCCACTGATCATAAATCATTACTGAGGTCAACTCTTTGGACAGGAATAGATTGGACTTGGGGACACAACATGACCATATGGTGTGTGCACTTCATGGTTCTACGTGTCTATACAATGCTGTCCTACTGGCCTCTGACTAGAAGGGAGAGGGTGGAGAGGAGGGGACAGGAGCTTGTTAAGAGGATATAACATGTATAGAATGGAAAGGAGGAGTGTGCTGTCACCGAGCAAGGAAAGCAGGAGTTGTAGATAGGTGAAAAGTTAACTTGCCTTAAGTTAACCAACTGGTTAACTTAACCAACTGGGGTCTTACTAGAGGGGAGAGGAGAGGGTGGAGAGGAGGGGACAGGAGACATAACTTGCCTTAAGTTAACCAACTTAACTTGCCAACATGTAATTGCCAAGTATTTTTTCCCACTCTGTAGGAGAAAATTAAATTTAAATTTAATTTGGATTATATACTTCCACTCAGTCACAATAAAAAATTAGAATAAAACAAAAAAAATCTTCACAACTGTATCCACAAGCAACATCTCAATAAGCAGATAAGATTGAGGTTATCACGGATTTCATGTTACTTGGATCCACAAGCAACATTCATGGAAGCAGCAGTCAAGAAATCAAAAAACTGACTGCTCTGGAAAAATCTGCTGCAAAAGACCTCAAAAGTGTTGGAAAGCATAGATGTTACTTTGAAGACTAAATTGTTCTGGACAGTGAATAAAGAAGCGTGAACAACCAATGCCTCTGAATTGTGGTGTTAGAGAAGAAAGTGAATACACCACAGACTGCCAAAAGAACAGATATGTCTTGAAAGAAGTATAACCAGAGTTGTTCCTTAAAAGCAAAGATGGTGAGAGTACATCTTACATATTTTGTTCATGTCGTCAGGAGGGATCAATCCCTGGAGAAGGACGTCATGATTAGCAGAGGGTCAGCAAAAAAGACAAAGTCCTTCAGTGAGATGGACTGACACAGTGGCTGCAGCAGTGTGCTGAAGCACACCAACAATTGTGGGCACGGCACAGGACCAGACAGCGCTTGGTTCTGTTGTACACAGGGATGCAATCAGCTGGAATCAACTTAACAGCAACCTAAAAATAACAACACTTCCAGACTGCCCTTACAAGTACGTTGTGCAGCTTTCCACAGCATCACAGAGAACCATGAGGCAAAAAGAAGAGACCCCAGGACATGTGAGTAATGTTGGAAACTAGCAATGTACTTGGAAGTGTGCTCAGAGATGCATGAAATCAGAACGCAGGAGGAGAAACCAGGATGCAAGAATGGGTACTACAACTGTGGTCTACACATTCCTACCTAATCCTGTTAAAAAAAAAAAAAAAAGTTGATATCCAGTCGATTCTGACTCATAGCTGCCCTATAGGGCCGAGTCAAGCTGCTTCATGGCGGTCCCAAAGAGCAGCTGGTGGATTTGACCTGCCGATCTTTTGGTTAAAACCACTCAGTAGCTTTTGCACCACTAGGGCCCCACCTAACCCCAAAGAATAGGAAAACTTGGTTGTTCACTGAATGATAGGATGAACTCCTATCACCACTCCCACTTGCTGTCCCTTCCCCATCCTCTCTCGCTGTTAGGATCATTCATTCTTCCTGTCTCAGTTGTTTAAAGGTGTGAGATCTAAAAAAGGATCAGACTGTCTCTTCCGCACCCGATTCCCACATAGCTCTGTAAGAATTCTCACTTTCCAGCTGAGTTTCATTCCCGGCCAATACACCTCACATACAGCTACCACCTGTCAATAGTTGCTATGATGTGAAACAGGTTTCAGCAGATTCCAGACTAAGATGGACTGGGAAGAAGGGTCTGATGATCTGCTTCCAAAAATCAGCCCACCAAACCCTATGGATCGCAGCAGTCTGACCCGCAACCAATCATGGGTATGGCACAGGACTGGACGTTGTTTCTTTCCCTTGTGCATGGTCCCCATGAGTCCCAGGCCAACTCGACAGCAGCTCAGCATCACAACCACCACATTAATGCGCTAGTCTTACTGAGTAGCTTTCTACCATGACACCCCAACCCTCCCTTCCTCCCTACTACCCCACCCCACCACTAGATCAGTTTTGCTCTCTGCGACGTCTCTCCTCCTAGAACTTTGGGTCCTAGCCCAGATGTCAGGACAACCCAGAAATCAAAAGAAGCCAGAACTGGGGGAGGGACAGGTGGTGGGCTACAGATGAAACAAGATTGGGCATGAGTTAACAACAGCTGAACCTTGGTGATGTGGACACAGACTCACCACTCTATTCCACTGCTGCACATGCCTGAGACTTTCCATAATAAAAAGCTTACTGTGTATTTTGCTGTGACAGACATGGAAGTTCCTCATCAAAGGAATTGTCCTTTATAGTCATGAAGACCGTAGCTGGTTGACAAGATCACCTCAGCTTTACAAGTAGAGGCTTAGCTCTTCTAGGACATCCCTGACAATGGCCTGGCCACAGCTGCTCAATGGGCAGCTCCCCAGTGGACAGTTTCTATTCTGGAGCTCCATATAAGGTTGGTGGAGCCTCGATCAGCCCTACACAGTAGTCTAGGGCTCCCCTGCCCTTTATGCTTCCACTTCTTTTCCTCTCATGGGAGTCAGATCTGCTTCACAGTCTGAAGCTCTCTCTTCCTGCCCAATCCTTCTTCCCCCAGCTTTACCTTTCACAAGTGTTACTCCCCATTAAACTTCTTGCACCCCTAACTCCAACTTGGCAATGGTATGCCAAAGAGCCCAAACTGACATCAATTGAGATACACATCACTTTCTTTTTATTTCCGCTGAAGCTCCAAAAATAATGAAGAAATACCAGAGTTACAAACATCATACTATATTTAAATGTTTACATATAATAAATTAATGTTTTTCAAGCTAAAAATTATATAATGATTATGTATATAACCTGATTTCAGAGATGTCAGACATGAAATGTGTGGTCATTTGCTGTATAAGCCCCAGCCAAGTGGCCCTTCTTCCCTCCCACCATGAACAAGTCCTTCCAGGCATCATAACTCAGGAAGCTCTCCAAGGTAGCTCCAGGCTGAGTCAGGTGACTCTGCCATGTTCCCATAACACCATAATTTGCTTCTACTGGATTTACTTCTGGTTGGCTCAAACAGTCTGCTCTCAATTACCAACCTAAAGGCTGATGGCTCAAACCTACCCAGTGGAACGGCAGAAAGACTTAGAAATCTACTTCCATCAATTTTAAAGCTAAGAAAAGCCTATGTAGCAGTTCACCTCTCTAACAGATGGGGTTGCCATGAATCAGAATCAACTTAACAGCAAAGGACTTGCTTTTTGGTTTACTGTCATTAGCTGTAGACTTTGTGCCCCGCTCACCTCTGCCAATACCCTGAATTTAACAGTGAGATATCAGAGGACTTGGCACAGAGTGGGGACTTTTGGGCCAATCACTGAATGGCTGATGGAAGCATCTGTCCCTAGAAGGACCACATCTAACACCTAACTCCACAGGGTTCCTGCAGGTTTCTTAAATGCCCAGAAATGGAGACTGTGTAGCTCCTTCCAATCTCACTGGACGTGGAGGTGAAGGAAAGAAAGTAAGGTCCTGTTATAGCATTTCTCAAGCCCTGAGACCTGGGGGCATCCAGCAAAGCACCCCGGCCCTACCTATGTGGGCAGGATCCCACACAGGTGAGCAGAAAAGAAATCATCTCTTCCTTGTTCAGTTTCTCCCCAAAGGGAGACAATTTCTTGGCTGTTGGTAAAGACAAGAGGCCCAGCAGGCTCTTCTGTTGGGTGGGACATGAGCTGGCCCCCAAAGAAAAGTAAGACAGATCCCTCTGACTAGAAAGGCTCTGGGCTGGATCACCAGCCAGGGACTCTGGAGCTCCAAGGGATGGTACCAAACTTCTCTGGTTGCTGTGAGTGAGCCAAGGGTTTCGGCTTCTCCTGGTCCAGGTCCTGAGGAAGATCCTCCAAGGAAGAGATCTCCAAGTCACTTTCATCTTCAGAAAGCTGCAGGAGAGGAGGAGGGTAAAGAAAATGCATAGGACTCAGGAGGAGGCAGCAGATGTAGGAGGGACGTGGGGACAAAATGCAGATTTGGGAGTCAGTAGCAGGGAGATCCTGCCCCCTCTGCTTCTCCAGCCTCCTTGCCTTTGAAAGCCTGCTGCCGAGATGCCAGAGTGATTTCAGTCACTATAAACTGTCCCCTGCAATTGCACCCAGCAAACCAAGGAAGTTCCATTGAAAGGTCTATGTGCAGATGCGGTTGCTCTTGTTTTAACTTCTTGCAGGTCTTTTAACTCCCCAGACTGACAGAGCCAGAATCCCAGAGCCTTGACCACTCCAGATTCTTGAGCTGAGTGCACTGTAGACTAAAGAGCCTACTTCCTCTCAGACTGGCTCTCTCAAGCCTGGTAAGCATTCAAAATGAAAAAGCACGAGGGGAGCTCAGGAGTACCAAAAATTCTTCAGCCAGGAAAGGTTCCGGGCTGCAGCCAATGTAAGGTCCAGAGCTGGCCAGGCTCCCCTCAGCCTACAGGGACCTGCCCACAGCCCAGGCCTTCTCTGCTAGGGTTCTCAGGGCCCTGCTACTGGCCCAGCGGCTCCCCAATCACCTGGGTTTTGACATAAAATCATCCTACACATTTTCTGTTAGAACATAAGGCCAGTCAATATGAAACCATTCAGGAACCAGAGTAGCAAGCATGCTCTGAATAGGGCCTCAATCTGCCTTGGGATGTTGGCTCTACCTCACAATGCAGGACAAGAGACAAATGTTTTTTTTGTTTTCTTTTTTACAATCACCTGGACTCACAACTCACAAAAATACATGAGCTGTATGATAAACTAAATGCAGTATATACGAAAAATGGGACAACAGAAACCCAAAATTTGATAGTTACTTCTGCATTTCAGGGCAGTAACGCTGCGCATAGGATCCCTGGCAGCACAGTGACTAAAGCACTCAGCTGCTAACCAAAAGCTTGGCAGTTCGAACCCATCAGCTGCTCCTCAGAAGAATGACGTGGCAGACTGTGTCCCTGAGATTTACAGCCTTGGAAACCCTATGGGGTTGCTCTGAGTAAGAATTGACCAGAGCAGCAGTTTCTTCGGGGTTTTTAGCTTTGCTCAATCTAAGATGCACCTTTTTGGTTGAGAAAGGTGAGAAATGAGAGCATGAAGTAAAGAGATGTCTAAATTTTCAGAAAATAACAGGAATGTGAGAGTTGTTCCCTGTTAAGGAGAAAAAGAGAACAGCGAAAAGAGTTCGGTATGGTGAGGAGGCTGGACATCTGAGCCCTAAATCTGATGGTCACCAAAGCCTGAGTATAGCAAGGCCATGAGGACATTCTCAGTGATTTAAATATTCCAGTCCCTCTTGCTGTCTATGCTGATGTGCCACGTGATGCCACTCTAATACCTGACTTTTGGGTAAAAATCCCAGTGCCGTTGAGCTGATTACGACTCATAGAGACTCTGTAGTTCAAAGTGGAACAGACCTATAGTTTTCAAGGAGCACCTCGTGGATTTGAACTGCCAACCTTTGGTTCGCAGAGGTGGCACTTAACCACTATTTCCATTCTTGAGTAGGAGTCTGCCATGTACCCAGCCAGTGCTGAGGTCTCTGGCGGAATAAGTGAACAGGGAAGAGACCTGTAGGGTGAAGCAGAACTGGAAGAGGGCAGCAAATGTGGGAAGCCAGACACAGAACCAGTTCTGAGATTCCCTCATAGGAAGGAAACGAGAGCACGTGATGGTCAGGAGAAACTAAATCTACCACTTATAAAATGAACTGCAAGGCCTTTTAATATTAATGCTGCCATGAACACGTACAAATAGTATTTCAAGGCAGCCATCACACCATCTGGGCAGAGACAGAGGAAGGCAATGAGATCACCTGCAAAGTCCCCCTAGAACAACAGTGCCACTTGTTTTTGTTGTACCCTCCCCCAAGTCCTCAACCCAGGCCCTGTAATCTTGGAGTAAGCTCTGTAGGGATTTATATACAAGTGTCCTACACCGTACCTGAGGCTTCTGTCCTTGTGTAGCAGCTCTCTGGGGGCTAGCATTTGTCAGTAAGAACAGACTGACCCCTCCAGCTGGCTTCTTAGCTGGAACCTCGAGCTTCTTCTCCAGGTTTTTGACCATGGACTTCACCATTGCTCCTGGAAAGGCAATAAGTGGCTGTGTCAGCAAGAAAGTTCAGAGAATGACTGCTTCATCCATGTGGATCAGGCCCAGGCTCCCGTGTGGATACAGGGAGTGTGGAGAAGGCTCAGGAGGAGCCACAAAAAAGAAACCCCAGGCCCACAGGAGTATGGTGAAAGGAGGCTCTGAATATTCCAAAAAAAAGGAAACTGTGCAGACTTATCAACCTAGCTGGTGGTAGAGGCTTAGGAAGCTGTTCTTCCCTTTTAACAGGAGGCTGAGGGGGGGACCTTAGCTTAGTTTGGTATGCAAACTTCATGGCCAATATGCAGACATCTTCCTTCAGTGTCTTCACACAGAAACCAGAAGAAACATTATGGGTGGAAACCCGCACAAGCAGACTATAGGCAAGACACACTCTCTGTAGAACTCTCTGCAGAAAGTAAGATGCTAAACAGTAACAGAGACTATAATGGACCCGTGGTGATGTGGCAGACCAAGATGATGTCCGAACCTCAGGAGCTGATCACAAAGCAGGGAACTAACAATCTTATAGGATTTGAATGCCTAAGCAGACTGCTAAAACTGCAACAGTCCATGGTTCATTTATTCATTTATGAAATGTTTATTACGAGTATGCTATGTACCAAATTTAGAAACCCTGGTGGCACAGTGACTAAGAACTATGGCTGCTAACCAAAAGCTGGGCATTTCAGCTCTACCAGGCACTCCTTGGAAACTCTGTGGGGCAGTTCGACTCTGTCCTATAGGGTTACTATGAGTCAGAACCAACTTAATGGCAATGGGTTTGGTTTAGTTTTTTATGTACCAAATCCATTAGGAAAGGGCATCATCTTTAGTAAGACAGAGGATCAGCAAAAATGAAGAAACTCCACCAAGAGACGGCCTGACACAACAGCTTCAACAACGAACTCAAACACACCAACAATTATGAGGATGACACACAACCAAGCAATGCTTTGTTCTGTTATAGGTAAGGTCACCGTCAGTCACGACCCCACTTGATGGCAACCAGTACAAGCACACGATGTACTGTGTGTCTCAGTCCCTCTTTAACCATCTTGTCCAAATACCTCATTTTTTAATCACAGGAACTGAGGCCCCTTGCACAAGAATAAGCAAGTGACAGAACCAACAAGTGTCTAAGGACTTCCGACTCTCAGTTCAGTGTCTATCCCATCCTATCACACCACCACGACACCCCACTGCTGCTCCCCTAAAGAGCTGATTCTGGTGGTTTCTGAAGGACCTGCAGACTGGGATTATGCTGTAGATATGCCAGAGTATCACAAAACTTATTAATAGCATGAATTGTGGAGATTACATAGTCTGAAATTAAATTCCAGAGCTCCTATTTAGTCACTCTAGAAACACAAAAGTGTTCAAGTTTTATGTTCTTGAATTAAGCCTTGGCTAGAAAAATGAAGCCAGAAAGTACAGTCAGAGAAAACTTTACAAGAATGCGAGATGACATGGTTGTTTTAGAAGAAAATTGCTCAACTAGTCACTGAAGCCTATTAGAAAACAAGTTTATATGGAAGCTCCATAAACACATGCCAACTCTGTGAGGGACCAAATCACAGGGCTAAGGCCTACAGAGACCCCGGTATCTGGGAACACCCAGCTCAACCGGTGTAACAGTTTATAAACAAAAGGTTCTGCATTATTCCTTGTGAGTAGCATCTGGGCTCTCAAAATCTTGTGAGTGGCCATCTAAGATACTCCACTGGTCTCACTCTGTCCTGGCAAGGGCGAATGAAGAAAACCAAACACCCAAGGAGAAGACTGGACAACTACGAGAGCCCCCACCAGGATGAGTCCAGTACAACTCTAGATGGTGCCTGGCCACCACTACCTACAGGTCTGGCAGGGTTCACAATAAAGGGTCCTGGACAGAGCTAGAGAAAAACATAGAACAAAATTCTAACTCAAAAAAGAAAAGACAAGACTTACAGGTCTAAGAGAGACCACAGAAACCCTGTATGACTCTCGGACACCCTTTTAGCTCAGCAATGCAGTCAATCCTGAGGTTCACCCTTCAGACAAAGATTAGATGACCCATGAAACAAAATGAAGCTGAACGGGCACACCAAGCTTAGGACACAGACAAGAAGGCAAGAGGGGACAGGAAAGCTATTAATGGTGAACCTAAGGTCAAGAAAGGGAGAATGTTAACACGTCATGGGGTCAGCAGTCAATGCCACAAAATGTGTACTGTTCAGTGAGAAGCTAGTTTGCTCTGTAAACCCTCATCTAAAGTGTGCTGTCACCGGGCAGGGAGAGCAGCGGAAGCTGCATATAGGTGGGCATGTAAATTTATAAGAGAATGTACATTTTCACTCAGTCATATTAAAGAAAAAAACAAAAGAAAAAAACAGTTTTATGAGTATTTTTATTCTAGCTATTATATGTTTAAATTTCCATAATACCCTTCTCATCAATAGATTTAATATCTGTTATGATTTGAATGGTGTCCCCCAAAACGTATGTTGGAGTCCTAGTCCCTGGAACCTCAAAATCTGACCTCATTTGGAAACAAGATCATTACAGATATAATCAGTTATTATGAGATTGTAACTGGGCCCACTATGATGGGCCCAAATCTCTTTACAGCTGGTGTCTTTGTAAGAAGAGATGACAGACAGAGGACACTAGGTGCCGACAGAGGCAGGGACTGGAGTTAGGCAGCCACAAAGCCAGGAACATCTAGAGCCACTTGAAGCTGAAAGAGGCAAGGAAGGATCTTCTCCTACAGCCTGTCCAGAGAGCATGGCCCTGCCTATACCCTGACTGCCAATTTCTGGCCTCCAGAACTATGAAAGAATCAATTTCCATTGTTTTAAGCCACCCAATTTATGATACTTTGTTATGTAGCTCTAGGAAGCTAACAGTATCACTTTCCTACAATATTAAAAGGACAATATTAAAAGGGCTGCTATGGCCCAAAGTCTGTTGGATGGAGACACTAAGCAGTCTGTCACCTCCTGTGGCACTCACTCTGCATATCTATCTCAAAGTAGCTGAGAAAACTACTCACTGTTCAGGGGTGCATCATGAGATCTCCACTAAAAGACCTCAATTGATGGTCCAGCGGTTTGGGGGTTCCTCTGAGAGCATGGCCCCCGGCCCTGAAGCTGCCCTTTCCCATAAATTATAACAAAGGTCCACTCTTTGGACAGGAATGGATTGGACTTGGCAATGCAGAGTGACCATATACTGGAAGCACTTTATGGTTCTATACATCTATAGGATATCATCTTGCTGATCTCTGGCTGGAGGAAGGGGAGTGGACGGAGAGGAGGGGAAAGGAGGCTGTTGGGAGGATGAGACATGTATGGAGCAGAGAGGAATAGTGTGCAGTCACTGGACAGGGAGAGCAGTGGTAGCTGCATATAGATGGGCATGTAAATTTATACGTGAATGTACATTTTCACTCAGTCATGTTAAATAAAAATAAAAAAATAAAAAACTACTCACTGTTCTTTTGTTAACCAAAAGTTACAATTCTTAGACTATAAACATTACAGGTAACTCTGCTTGTCAAAATGTCACAGCAAACTGTGTTGCCTTCAGGTTGTAACCCAGGTTTACCCTGAGGCCGCTTTCACCACTGTAAGCGTTAACCCTGCTGAGCGCAACCGCTCCACCTGGTGCTCATGAATCTACACAGCATAAAAGACTCTGCACCCATATTCTTAAAATTATGAACATGGTTAAGACAGCCTCTTCTGGAAAAACATTTATTTTACAAGTAGGAGTACAAACGTTTCTGATATTCTAACTTCAAAAACACAATACAGACTAATATCAATGTTCCATGACACTGGTTCTGTGACACTCATGAGTAACTGAACATTTGGGAGGCATAGTTACTACATGGGTAAGGATGTAAGCAGAGCATGGGTGGGGTGAGAACAAGGGACACATGCAGAGAGATCTATTCAGTGCCACACTTGGTGAGCAAGCAGAAATGACAACTCAGAAAACCAAAAAAATCAAACCAGTTGCAGTACAGTTGATTTTCACTCAAGGCAACCCCATATATGTCAAAGAAGAAATGTGTTCCATAGGGTTTTCAACAGCTGATTTTTCCTGTTGATAACCAAGTCTTTCTTTTGTGGTGTCTCTAGGTGGACTACAACTGCCAAAATTCGATTAGCAGCCTGGTGAGTTAACCATTTTGCAAAACCCAAGGACAGCATAGAAAAAAGCCCTTCTCTCTCGCGTCTTGGTGTTCCACAGACAGAGAACATCTGGTCTATCCCTCAAGATGGGTGCACATAAGAGAGATATCCTCTCAGTTTCTACCCCAGTCTTCTTACTTTCTCCTACTCAGGAAAAATAGCCAACCAGAGGGTAGGACCACACCATCCCCTGGAGCATGTCCTACCTAGAAGTGGTTGTTGCATTAAAAATGCTATGCAAATTTCTTTCTTTCTTTGGCCTTCGTCCTGTACCTGTGACTAGGATTGGAGGTTGACTGGTACTCTCCACTGTTTTAGCCCACTCAGGGTCTGTTTTATCAACCCAGGACTGACCACAAGCATGACTACAGTCTGAGTTTAGGGAACTTGGAGTTTCATGTGTTGACTGTTCTCCAATCCATCCTTAACCACAAGCCTATACTTCATGCATTACTAGGCCTCTCCACCATTATTAGAGCAAGGATTCGATTGGTCTGGCCTAGTGTTTATTCTCTGCTGTTAAGAACCTGGAGGAGAAAAGGTTAAGTGGGCTTCCCACAACCTCAAACAATTAAAAACTTCAATGATGAAACAAGGGACAAAATAAATCTCACCCAAATTCTCTTTTCGTACTGGTATCTCTGCTATCCAAGGAAAATACGTGGCCCATTTAAAAAAAAAAAAACTGCCACTGAATTGATTCCAATTCACAACAACCCTGCAGGCCAGAGTAGAACTCCTCCATAGGGTATTGAAGGCTGTAATGTTTATGGAAGCAGACAACCACATCTTTCTCCCAGGGAGCAGCTGGTAGGCTCAAGCTGCCAACCTTTCAGCTAGCAGCCAAGCACTGAACCACTGTCTCACCACAGCTCTTTGTATGTGATGGCAGAAAGGATCATTCTCTCCAAATCATAATAGAAAGATACGGAGAATTGAAAAGCCCAAAGAAAACTGAAGGATGTTTCCAGGGCCTAGAGAAATCTGGACTGGAGAAGGGCTACCCCAGCAATCTGCCCACTCACCTGAAGAAGCCAGCCCACCTGAGTCCTTGCCAGGTGGCTGGCCATTTCCCTCTGAGGTCTCTGTGTCAGACCATCCCCAGTCATCCTCTGGCCGGGATCCTGTCCTGGAAAGAAGTTGTGGCCGCTGGCGCGACACGTGCTGCACAGTGTCTGCTTCCAAGTCTTCTTCAGAACTGAACGGGGAAGTACTGAGACATTGCATGGGGGAGGGAAAATGAGGGGTCCACACGTCAGAAAGAAAAGTTGAAGTCAAACTTCACCACCTTGCAAGCTGGCTTGGTTTGCCCAGGGCCAGTCCTGCCCCCTCACTTGGCCCAGACAACAGCCAGGAGCCACCACATCAGCTTTGCCTTCCATAAGATAAGGCTCAGATGGGGTAAGCCAGCCTGCCTGCCTGAGGACCCAGCCCTTCTGGGCAGTGACTGGAGCTTGGGGAAGAAATGAGTCAAGGGCGGGGAGACGCAACAGTTAATTTCATGTGTCAGCTTGGCTAGGCTATGGTATCCAGTAGTTTGGCTGAACACTACTCACTGTTGCATAATGTAATCGCATTATGTAATCTCATTAATGTAACATAATTACATTCCATAATGCAATCTCATGTAATGACCTTACATAATATAATCTAATGCAATGCATCAATCAGTTGAAAAGTGAATCTCTTCAGGGTGTGTTCTGCTTCTACACTGTAAACAGACACTTCCACAGAACGTCCTCTGTCTCTCTACTCTACATTTTTTCCCTTGTCTGCCCTATAGATCTCAGGATGCAAGCCTCCAAGAATCTCATTCTGTTGCCTGATCTATGGATCTTGGACTTGCTAGCTTCTACTACCATATGACGAAACCTCTTGAAGTAATTTTTTTCTCTCTGTCTCTACTTGGCTGACAGCAAAGGATCCGCAGTCTCTACTTCAGAACACAGGTTGGATCACACTGGAAACACCTCCCGTTCACTGGTGTCTCTGCCCCTCACCTGTCTGCAGAAGCCTGTGAGAAGCTCACAGCAAGGCTGCCTGGGGCTGAGAGCCTCCACCACAAACCCGGTGAGAGAAGAGTCCAGAACTCACCTAGGCCCAGGCCCCAGGGAAGAGGGGCTTCTGACAGGCCTGCACACACTGGAGCGTGGAGTGGGGGTAGGCACTTGGGTCAGGCCAGGGCCATGGCTTGGAAGTGTCAGCGTGGGCATCTCTGCTGGTTTGGATGGTGATGTCCCACGCAGGGTCCTGGCCTCTGGATGGGCCTTTTTGATGACCAGTGGGCTCTGCTGGCTTTTGACTAGAAACACAGACAGGAATGACTTTCAGAGCATACCTAAGCTGGGCCCTCAAGCAAGACTAAATGTGGAGAGAGGAACCAATGTTAGCAACAGCTGAAGCTGACTGACTAGTTACACTCCCTGGACCGGCTCCCTGACCCCTTACAGGTGTCCCGTTGCTAGCCTGACTCCAGTACCTGGCTGGGATTTCATCAGAGATGAGGAGGGTAAGCCAGGTGTCCCAGGGTCACATAATCATTACAGGAAACAAACAGAAGTCAGAAAGCCTCAAGAAGAGCCCAGGAAGTCTGTAGCTCACCCAAGAAGTCCTAGAAGTTGATCTCACCCAGGTCATCTCCCTCTACCCATCTGAGCTAAAGCCACTGGAATGCAGGCAGCCTTGCAGGAAGATGCTGCTACCACCAGAGGCCACCACAGGACTACCTACACAGGTCCACCTACACAGATGGTGTGAAAGACAAGCTATTAGACATACTTTCTCTTGTTTTCCAATCAAGATCTATGGAAAGGTCCAGGATCAGCAATCTTTTTTATGGAGACAGAAGAGAAGAGAAGGTGCATTACAGAAAGATAGAGCAAGTACTGCTCCATAAAACTTGTGTATGTGGACTCAGTCGCAATGTAAAATGCATTTCTTATTGTAGTTTTAGGTCAAAAACACTTGAAATACACTGCTGTCAGAGAATGCATTTACTCAGAAGTGGACCTCAGAACATCCTCAGGGACTGTCATTTCCCTTATTTACAAAGACTCCAAGAGATTAAGATTCTTGAGAACATGAACAAGACAAGGGAACCCTATTCAGTATTGTGCCGGAAGCCCTCGCTAGAGCAATAAAGCAAGAAAAAGAAACAAAGGCCATCCAAACTGGTAACAGAGAAGTCAAACAGTTCCTACTACAGATGATACAATACTATATATAGAAAACCCAAACAACTCCATGAGAAAACTACTGGAACTAAAAGATTCAGCAGAGAGCCAGGATAGCAGACAAACATACAGAAATCAGCTGGATTGTTACACACCACTAAAGAGAACGATAAAAAGTAAATCATGAAACATTACCATTTGTAATAGTCCCTTAAAAAAATAAAAATACTTAGGAGTCAATCTAACCAGGAAAGTAAAAGACCTACACAAAGAAAACTACAAAACACTACTGCAATAAACCAAAAGAGATGTATACAGATGGAAAAACATACTATGCTCATGGATAGGTAGATGTAACATTGGGTAAATGACAATTCTACCCAAAGAGATTTACATATACAATGCAATTCTGATCCAAATACCAACATGTTCTTTAAAAAGATGGAAAAACTTAACATTAACTTTATATGCAAAGGGAAGACATGGCAAGAAAGTAAAGCACTACTGAAGAAGAATGGAGTAGGACTACTCGTACTACCTGACCTCAGAACCTACTATACAGCTATAGTAGTCAGCCTGATACTGGTAAAATGGCACATAGACTGCCAATGGAACAGAATTCAGAATCCAGATGTAAATCTATGCACTTATTGTCACCTGATCTTCAACAAGGGCCCAACATCCATCAAATGGGGAAAAGACATGATGCTAGCAAAAACGGATATCCATCTGTAAAAATAAAACAAAAAACAAAGACCTATACCTCACACCATATACAAAAACTAATTCAAAAGGGACAGAAGACCTAAATATAAAGCCAAAAGCTATAAGGTTCACAGAAGAAGATAACAGGATCAACACTGGACAACATAATACATGGCATTAATAGGATACAACCATAACCAACAGCACACGAACTCCAGAAAATAAACCAGATGATTGGGATCCTCTAAAAATTAAACACATTCATCAAAAGACTTCACCAAAAGAGTAAAAAAAGAACCTAAAGACTAGAATTTTTTTCTTTCTCTGCCTAGTACAAATAAAAAAATGGTCTAATCTCTAAAATCTGTAAGAAGATTCAGCACCTCTACACCAAAAAGACAAATACTCCAGTTAAAAAATAGACAAAGGAAATAAATAGACACTTCACCAAAGAAGACATTTAAGCAGCCAACAGAGACAAAAGAGGAAATGTTCCAGATCACTTGTCATTAGAAAAACATACATCAAAACCACAATGAGATATCATCTCATCTCAGCATTAGCAACAAGAAAAAAATGAAATAACACAGCTTAGGAAAGACTAGAACTCTTGCATACTTCTGATAGGAACACAAAACGATACAAGCATCTTGCAATATGATATGGTACTTCCTTAGATGCTAGAAATAGGAATACCACATGATCCAGCAATTACACTCCTCGGAATATATCCTAGAGCAATAAAAACCATCAAACGAATAGGTACATGCAGACTCATGTTCACTGCAGCACTGTTCACAACAACAAAAAGATGGAAACAACCTAGAGGCACAGCAACTGATGAATGATAAACAAACTGTGGTACACACACACAAAAAATACGACACAACAATGATGAATCTTGAAGCATCTCATGACATGGAGG
The DNA here is from genome assembly GCA_028571685.1 of Heterohyrax brucei. NCBI lineage: Eukaryota > Metazoa > Chordata > Mammalia > Hyracoidea > Procaviidae > Heterohyrax > Heterohyrax brucei. The sequence continues at coordinate 37,095,375 of CM053149.1, forward strand.
AAACTGGACGGCACTATGCAGAGCAAAAGAAGTCAATCACAAAAGGGCAAATATTATATGAGACTACAACTGTAAAAACTCATGAAAAGGTTTACACATGAAAGAAACAATCTTTGACAGTTAAGAGGGAGAGGAAGGATAGAAAAACAACCGATAAGTGGTAACTCTGGTGAAGGGTAAGACAGTACCCAAAACTGGGGCAGCCAACACACCTTGTACAAGGCAATGTCACAGAAGATCCACAGACATATTCAAATTCCCTAAAGGATCCTGAATTGTTAGGCTGAGGGCTGTGGGGTCTCAGGGACAATCTAGCTAATTGTTGTAATCAAGTTTATAAAGAAAATGTCCTACACTCTACTTCTGTAAGTAGCCATCTAGGATACTCTACTGGTCTCACTCCTTCAGGAACAAGGAAGAATGAAGAAAACTAAAGATACAAGTAACAACTTATTCCAAAGGACTCACGGACCACATCTACAGTAGCCACCACCAGACTGAGTCCAGTACAACTAGATGGTGCCCAAATACCACCACAGACTGCTCTGACTGGAATCATAACAGAGGATCCTGGACAGAGCTGGAGAAAAAGGTTCTAACTCAAAAAAGAAAGATCAAACTAGTTGGCCTGACAGAGACTGCAGAAACCCACAGAACATGCCCTCTGGACATACTTTCAGCTGGGTAATGAAGTCACTCCTGAGGTTCACCCATCAGCCCAAGATTGGACAGGCCCATAAAACAAAACAAGACTAAATGGGCATGCCAGCCCAGGGACAAGGACTAGAAGGCAGGAGGGGACAAGAGAGCTGGTAATAGAGAACCCAAGGCTGAGAATGGAAACTGTTGACCTGCTGTGGGTCATTAACCAGTGTCATAAAACAGTATGTATGCTGTTTGTTTACTGAAAAGCTAGTTTGTTCTGAAAACCTTCATTAAAAGTACCATTTTTAAAAAATGAACATAACCAAATACATTTACTGAGAGTAGATATGAGTCAAAGGGGGCAGCATCACCCAAACACATAGGAGATGGTCTAAAGAGGGGAGAGAATAAAAGTGGGTTATATTGGTCATTGCTGTGTTAATTTCTCAGAAGAGAACATCAAAGCATGAGCAGGGTTCAAGGATCTGTCAGTTACACAAATAGTATCACCAAAGACACACAAAAGGAAAAAGGAGAGATTAAGGAGACTTGCTTGCCCAAGAGTCCACAGAAGTAAGTGCTGGATGCAGACCCAGGTCATCAGTGTGCCCCAGATCCAGAGCTCTTGCCACTGCCTTTGCTACGCTGCATGGCCTTGCTCCAAAACAAGAGATGAGGCACTGTCTGTGCAGAGACAGGAGAAAGGCATTAGTACAGCACTGGTGAAACCCAAAAAGGGAGCACATGGGCACAGAGGCAGAAGGCTACAAGGTCAGCCCCAAAGTACAATGTTCACCTCGCCTCACACATCAGTGGTACCCCAGAGACGGGAGAACCACAAGACAGATGGAGACTAGGCAAAGAGGGGTCTCTTACTCTCTGCTTTCTAACCAAAGAACAAGGTCCAGAGGGGTAAGATGGCACCTAGAAGGATCCTTTCCTCCCTCTCAGAAGCTGGAACTTGGAGGCCATTCCCATCCATCTTTTCCAAGTCCCTGGCCCCTTCCTCCTTGGAGTTCCCACCACCCCTGTCCATGGTTACATCACAGTTCTAGCCTACCTCATCCTGACTGGTTTCCTGGCGACACAGCAGGCCCTGGCACAGTCAGGTCACCAAACGAGTGAAAGTTTAAACAAATGAGCTTGTCTTCACAAGCTTAAATTGAAGTGTGAAAGACAAGTTAACAGTCGAGACAAATACACTTGAAATTAAATAATTCTTCCTGAAATTTCTGTGTAAGGCCAAGAACTGTCCTTTCCTTAAGAGATTTTAAGATCGGAAGTTTAAATGAAATAGAACAGAGTTTCCCAAATCATCAATACAATTTTTACCATATTCTCATACCAATCGTTCTATAATCTATTTAATATTTTTATGTAAAACGACACCACTTTTGAGCGGAAGATACTTAATCTATACTCATCTAAGTAGCAATTTTCATGAGATCACAGGACCAACAAACCAGCAACGTCTTCTAATTCGCATGAAGAAATTTCAAGACTATTGGTCTATGTACCAATTAAAATCCTCTCTCGTATCTTCAGACATATGTGGACCACAGTCTTGAAAATTCCTTTGTGTGAGGAGCTGGGTCTGCCAAGACCCCAGACAACAAGTGAACTGACCTTCCTCCAGCAGCATGTGTTAACAACTGAGGAGACACTGTGAGAGGAGCTGGAGCGTCACCCTGCATGAGAGGACCCAGGCCCACTGAAGCCCGTCAGGGCATTGGGGAATCCTCTAGAAACTGGGGCACTTACAAATTCTCTAGCTCTATAACCTCCTCGAGGACAGACACTCCCAGGTCCTCAACCAAATACTTGGGCCTTCCTTATGCCCCCAGAGGCAGGGACAAGTGGCAAAGCAGCAGCTGTGGTCAGGCCTAGGAAACCAAGGGTGAGCTCTGAAGATCTGCCCCCCCACAGAACTGGCCCAGCATCTGACGCTCTCCTACAGTTCCAAGAGGAGGAAATAGCTGTATTCTGAGAAAGTTTTCATTTGCTTTATATTTGTCTCCACTTGCAGCCTCAAGGCTCTCAGGCCTTGGGCCTGTTTCCCAGTGCTGACACACTTGGTTTGTAGATACTGAAATGGAATGAAGCTGTACTCTGTGGGAGAGAAGCTCAGCTTGTGAAATCAAGTAAAGCAACATAGAATTTAAATTAAGAGAGGCAGCACGTCTGAGTAGAGAAAGTCCAGAGGCAACCACAAGTTCTAGCTCTGAATCTCCCTCCAACTCCCTGAGTGACCCCGAACACATGGTTTATATCTCACCCCCACCCCCAACTCAAATTTCTCAACAGAGGGTTTTGGGACTCAGTAACCTCTGAGGACTCTGCCAGGTTGGACTTTCAAGGAATGTCACTGAAAGTAGGCAGCGATCACACCCTCCTCCTGTGCAAACAAGTCTGGTGAGAAGTGGACCCTCCCTGGGTCCACTGGAACACAAAGCCCCCAAGAAAGTCATCTCCCCAGCTTACCCAGAGGCTCACCATCTTGCTGGGCCACTGTGGCCCCATTCTTTTGTCTCTCCTTCACTCTTCTGGTAGTTTCCTTGACCAGCTTTTCCCTCAGGCTCAGAAACGCAGAAAACCTTGCAGCCTTCTGCTCCCGCTGGGCTCTCAGGAGGGCCTCCAGACGTCTGAAAGTCTGACCTGAGATTCCCTTTGCATCCTCAAAAAGACAGAAATTCATTTTTGGAGACAAAGCTTCCCCTCTCCTTTCCCCATGCCCCTCACACCTGTCACTGCTGACCTGGGAATCACTGTGACCAGCTCCTGGATTTCAGGAGGGCGCCAAGTAAGGATCAGAGCGGGGGACCAGCAGGGCCACCTGTTGCTGGAACTAATAGCTCAGGGTTTGTAAGCCCATCAAACTGTGCACAATGTAAAGTGGGCAGATCACTTCTTCCACATCACAACATGAGGGACTATGACAGGACGCGCCTTCCCTCACCAGCCAGGTCATAGGATAAAAGACCATAGCTTGCTTCACTCTGTATCCCCAGATAACACCACTGTGCCAGATGTGCTGTCTATAGCTGTTAATGTTTGAAAAACTAAACTGCAAAAGACAAGAGCCAGGTACGCTTCCAAAAGCTAGTGAAACTTGCTTGAACTTTTCACATTCACCCTTCCAAGGGTCTTAGGAGGCATCCGAATGCAACTTAATCAAGTTTAGATAGAGATGATTTCATCAATTGTAACCAAAACAAGGTTAAGCAGTAGTAGAAAGAGTTAAAGATGAGGGAGATGTTGTGGTGTGGGTTTCTATTTCTGGACACCAAAGGAGCATCAGCTACAACACGAGATGTATGAGCTTACAACATAAAGGACAACCAATTATCTGTCAACCGATCACCTTGTATGTAAACTTTTACAGTAGAGGCCCTGGAACTTACCCTCTGAATCCCTATGCTTTCCAGTTTCTCCGTCAGGGTGTCCTCCAGGAGTGGTCTGAACTGCACTAGCAGGGTGCGGTTCAGCCTCAGAGCTGTCAGAACCTTCTGCTGTCCACCCTGAGAATGCAACAGCTCTGCAGCACAAGACAGTCACTGAAGTTAGCCTGGACATTTGACACCACCATTCAAAGCCCTCTGCACCCACCTTACCCTCATGCTGCCAGAGATCCTGGTCTGGCCTGCGAGCTCTGCTCAAGTGTCAATCACTGAGTCAGAGGCTAGTGCACTTCTGTTCCCCTGTTCCATTGCCTCAGAACCTGTACCCATGGTCAGAATGCTCTTCTCTTGCAGGTCTGAACTGCCAAGCTCTGGGCTTAGTCAGGCTGCACGTTAACTTAGCATTTGAGCACTGGCAGCAGCTACTTGCTGGGGTTCCATTTGGATCCCCAGAACGCAAGCCCCACCTGCTGTCACCTCCAACCCAACCAAGGCCCCGACCACATCATCGTGCTGAGCTCTGTTCTGGTCCTGGGGATAAAACGGTGGACAGGAAGGACAAGTCCTGCTCCCTTCAAGGTTACTGTCTAGAGCAGTGGCTCTCCCACCAAACTTAGCTCATATCAAACTCACCTGTATGTGGCTCAGCAATGCACATTCCCCAACCCAATCCCCACAGAATCTGAAAGAGGCCTGGAGAAAGGTCTGCAGAAAGGCTGCGAACTTGCAGTTTAACATACCCAGCTAGTTCTGATGTGGACGACCACAGACCATACTTTCAGAAATACTGATCCAGAAGGCAATACAGTAATTACAATAAAATTGGGGAACTACTATACAGCAGCAGTCCAGAGTGAGTCAGAGAAGGCCTCAGATGCACTCCTCAGGTCCAATGTGTGGGTATCAGTGGTTAGAGCTCCTCTGAGCCTTTTTGTACACTCAACAGACATTTACTGAACAATCAACATTTGGACCAGAGAGTGCTGGGTGCTGGGACGCAGACGAAAAATTAACCTCTCTTCTCTCCATAAGCTCACAGTGGGTGAAACCCAACCTTGACCACATGCTATAATCATCTCAGCCCCTATCCTAGGCCAATTAAATTACATTAGACTTGGCTTTGGTCTAAGGGTAGACTTCAAGCTTTAGTTTCCCTAAAAAAAAACAAACTCCCCAATTCTCACAGATGGAATTTTGCCCCCCAAAAATGTGTGTAGCCAAATTCCTCACTGCAGCACAGTCCACAATAACAAAAAGATGGAATCAACCCAGATGCCCAGCAACAGAAGAATGGATAACAAACTATGGTACATACACTCAATGGAACACTATGCCAAGATAAAGAACAACGATGAGTTTAGGAAACAACCTGGCTTCAACTAGAAGACATTAACTGAATGAAATCAGTCAGCAGCAAAAGGACAAATATTGTATGAGACCCTTGCTGTAAGGACTTAAAAATCTACTTATGTACAGAGGAAAGACTCTTTAATAGCTGGAGGGGTGGAGAGGGAGGGCGAGGCTTGGTCATAGATTGGAGAGTTGACAGAATTCTGGCTAGGTGAAGGGAGATAAACTTACACGGATTTCAGCATAAACTGAAAGCTCTTTTAATCTCAACCCAATATTGCAAGAGTAGCAGGGGCAGGGTCTGGGGACCATGCTCTCACAGGACATCGCGGCCAATTGGCATGACTAGCCTATTTCTAAGAGAGTCTTCTGCACACCATTTTGGTGAGTGGTATCTGGGGTCCTAAAAGCTAGCAAGCTGCTATCTGAGGTACACCAAATGGCCCCAACTCATCCAGAACAGATGATCACCAAGAACAACAAAGACATGAGGAAAAAAGAGCCCAGGAGACAGCAGGGTCTGTGTGAATGGGAGACTATATCAACAACTGACAGAAGAACCAGATGGTGCCTGGCTACCACCAAAAAAAGGCCATGATGGGGCACACAATGTAGAGTCCCTGTGGCAACACGAGAAAAAGAGGGGTGTACCTCAAGAACTCTACTAAAAGGCCACAACTGATGGTCCGACAGCCTGGGGGATCCCCTGGAAGCACAGCCCCTAGACCAGCTGCTGCCCCTGACCGGAAAACACTACTGAGGTCAACGTTTCGGACAAAAACGAACTGGACTCAGGGACACAATGTGACCATACGGTGTGTGTACTTTATGGCTCTATGCACTTACAGGATGCTGTCCTACTGGTCTCTTTCTAGATGGGAGAGGAAAGGATGGAGAGGAGGGGACATGAGCTTGTTAAGAGGATACAGGTATAGAATGAAAAGGAGAAGTGTGCTGTCACCAGGCAAGGAGAGCAGAAGGAGCTGCAGACAGGCACGCATGCAAAATTAATTTGGATTGTATACTTTAATCATAATAAAAAAAAATGTGTAGCAATTTGGCTAGGCCAGGATTCCTAGTATTGTGGGCTGTTCTTGTATGTTGTAAATCCTGCCTCTATGACGTTAATGAGGGAGACGGGTGGTAGCTGCCTTAGTGAGGCAGGGCTCTATGAGTGTATTGTGTCTTGATGCAATCTCTCGGGCTATAAACAGAAAGGAAGCAAGCAGAGAGTTGGGGACCTCCCACTACCAGGAAAGAAGCAGTGTCAGAAGTAGACGCCATCCTCTGCATCTGCGGTTACTGGGTTGAGATGTTTCCAGACCAGAGGAGGACAGACGACAAGGTGCTTCCTCCAGAGCCAGCAAAGAGAGAGCTGGCACCCTGAATTCAGGCATCTAACCTACTGGACTGTGACAGGATAAACTTCCCTCTGTTGAAGCCATCCACTTGTGGTAATTCTATGACAGCAGCACTAGATGACCAAGACAGGCCATAAAAAGAAATGAAGTATTGATAAATGCTACAACATTGAAGAACCTTGGAAATATTATCTTAAGAAACCAGTTACAAAAGATCACAAAGAATTCCATTTGTATAAATTGTTCAGAATAGGAAAATCTACAGCCACAGAAAGTACATTTCAGCAGTTGTTTAGGACTGGAGCCAACAGGAGGTAGGAGGATAGGGATGACAGCAAAAAGGCACAAGATTTCTTTCTCATGTGATGGAAATGCTCTGCAATTGACTATGGTGATAGCTGCACACATCTGTGACTACATATACTAAAAACACTTCATTGTACATGTTGGCTGGGTGAATTGGATAGTCCACGCATTATATTTCAATAAAGACCATGAAGATGACACAGAGCTGGGCTATTTCATTCTATTATACACAAGGCTGCCACAAGTCAGAACCTACTGGATTACTAACAAAAACAAGAAAGCAAATTTAAGAAAAGAATGAGAAATTAGAGACTACAAGGACAGACAATGTTTTGAGTTTTGTTGCAGCTGCAACAAAGAAACAGAGTGAGAGCTAACATGAGAGGTGGAACTAAGCACTGTAACGTTGAAACAAATATCCTGAGATGGGGACAGAAGGAGACTGACTAAACTAATTTTTGTTCAATACAATACCATGAAGCTCTGGAAAAAAACTTGAACCAACACTATATAAGAGAATATGAAATGATTTCCTAGAAAAGTTGTTAAAAGAAATAACCATCTGTAGAACAATACATATCAAGTGTTCCCAGTGGGACAAAGGAAAGCAATGTGCTTACATCTGCACAGACTAACTCCAGAAAGACACATGAGAAAACATCACCTAAGAGTGGAATGGCTAGAGAAGAAACTTGCTAGCAGGGTAGGAGGGGGACCTACCTCTCATTGCACATCTTTCTGTACTACACCTACTCCTCATTTACTAATCTTGATACCGATATTTCACATTTCCAGCAAAAATAAAAAATCCACTACCCAACTATTTTATGCATTAACAACGTACACCTTGCAGTAACAAAGGCCAAGGCGCAAGATGAGCGTAACGCTGGCCTGAAGGCTAAGATTATGTGTCAACTTGGCTCAGCAATGATTCTCAGTAGTTACGGACTTATGTAATGATGTAAGTTGGCAATTATGTGTTAATGTAGTCATCCTCCATTTTGTAAGATGATCTAGTCATATTGCATTTCTGCATGTCAATTTTTGCATAATAACCTGATCTTTGGAACTTAACCATGACTATAAGTGGTACGGGTGTACTTTACTTTTTTGCCAAGAGCACAGATTACTTTCTTAAAATATGAAGAAAAAAATCATATTAAAAATACTCCATCATGAACTCTAGTCACACAAATAAAATCCCTTCTGGATGTTGTCTGTTGGGTAAATGAAACAGTCATATAACAATCTCACTTGAACAGCAGGCACCGGTTAGCAGGTTGGCCTATGAGTGCTTTCTGATCTTTTCACAGAAGTTTCTTCTCTCTGACTATCGTGGGACCTCCTGGTGGTCAGGGAACACGTCTCTTTCTTTACTGCTCTTTTGTATTCTCTCTAGAAAGCTCTGTGCATCAGAATCACTTCAAGGAGTACATAGAAACAGCAGGTACTCAGTGCTCCAAACAGAGAGTAGGGAGGATTTCTGTATATCAGTTAAGCTCTGCATGATCTGCAACACACTTACCAGACAGAATAAAACAGCAAAAGCCATTTTTAAGCCAATATAGCAGCTTCTCTTCCACTGTTCTGGACAGTACCAGGCAAAAGGCAGTGGCACAAGGCACAGGTGTTTACACAGGTGCTCTTCCCAATCCTGACTCCTCTACCTACTAGCTATGCAACTCTAGACGAGTTACTGAACTTCTCTTGAGCTTGGGTTTGGCCATCAGTGAACCAGCAGATAGAATGTCAGTGTCTACGTGTAAACTACTGGGCATAAATGAGGTGCTTACGAAATATTTATTTCATGTTCTTAGGTCCCTCCATTCCAGCTTCAGGTATCCAGGTAGAGTTAAGCAGAGACAAACTAATCAATGAAGAAGGCAGAAAATCAGTTTTCTGCATTGGGCATGCATGTAAGGAGGAGAGATCCTACCTTCCTCGGAAGTGCCTTCTTCTGTGTCTGCAGCCTTTAGCCCCTGGAGGGTCCCTGGGGAGAAAAAGAACAGTTAATAGTTCCAGTGCCCTGTATCCCTATCCTTAACTTAAAGAAAAGTGTGGGTACTAGGTGAGTGCCAACCAGAAAAAGCAATCCCTCCAGACATTTCATCTTTACCAGAAAGAGAAAAGACAGAACAGTGGTCACAACCATGAACCTGGGAAGCAGAGAGGCTGGAGCTCTTATTCCACCTCTGCCTCTCACTAGCTGAGCATGAGATGGCAAGTCTTTGAGCCTCTCTAAGCTTTTGTCTCCGCATCTAGCAAAAGAATAATGCTCATTCCACATTAAATCATGGGGACACTGTAACGAAGCAATGAATTGGTAGCACTTGGCAAAGCTTTCATTAGTGGTAGCATTCTGGCTCCAACATGCAGGCAATTGGGGCCACAGGAATAGTGCCTCTCTAAAAAGGTTGCAAGGCTAGGAAATGAATGTCTAGCCCCAAGGCAAGGGATGACAGAGACTTGTGGGTTTACAAGAAAATGCAGAAAGGACAAGACAAGGGAATTAGAGGTGGAGCATGGAGCATAAGGACTCATAAGGGAATGACCAGGGTGCTGCAAGCAGAAATGGCCCACTGTGAGCTACTGAGTGCCTTTAGATGCCAGCCTCTCCATCCCATTCCTCTTCCAGCATCGCCTCTCCCCAACACACCTGGGTACCCAAGAGGAAGAGATAGCACATATGCCACATCTACATGGATTTAGGGTCAACTTGGTACACACTGGGAACCAGACAAAGATATGACCAACTCTACTCGAAGCGTGAACCGCAAGGATGGTGAATGAGAAAGAACCTGCTCCAGCCATCACTGTCCCCAGTATCTCACCCCTCCTCGTCTCTACTACCTTACAAGGAAAATCAGGTGGACAATAAACCCTGCTGGCTGTATGGGAAGTCTTCAGCATAAACACCAAGCTGGGTTCTATCTGTCCCAGAAGTTAATGTATTCTCTCCCTCCCTCGCCCCAGCTGGGGAGCCAGATGTCATGTACCCCAGGGGCTGCTGTCACCAATCCCTTGCAGACTTACCTTCCACCTTCCTCAGAGACATGGTCTGGATCTGCAAAGAAATGGGACACAGCAGTTTACAAGGAAAATGGTCAGAACTGTGTTCTGAGACCTGGGTCTTGCTTATCACAGTGACGAAGAGACTTTCCATGTCCCCTAATGGGAGCCAGAAATGGCTCTGAGAGCACCACCCAAGACCTCCACATATCTCCTGCTGTGAAAGGGAGTGACACCAAGGCTAAACACTGGCAATCCGGAGGTATCACGTCCCGGTTTCCCCAGCTGGCAAGACAAGAAAGGCCCCTTTTAGAGAGGGCTTGTGGCTTGCAGGGCAGGAGTCCCATGCTTCCTGGCTCACAGTTACGCGCCATTGATATTATTAATGGAAAACTGCCAGGACAAGGTAGAGGCTCTCCTCCTTCTGAACTGAGTGGTCCCCAAGAAGGAAAGAGTGCAGATAGTGACCTTTGTCAGTAGACAAGATATGAATATTCACCAAATTATTGCTCAGTCTCCCTTTTTCAGGAATTGTCTCTTCCTTCCTACTTCCATATGCTGCTGACAGGGTAGCCACACTCAACATGACCTCACACCACAGCTTTAGTTGACTGTCCAGACTTGGGTCAAGAATTCAGGACTAGTCACTAGGAGTCCTGATATGTGGCATAAACAGGATACAAACCATGATCATTGTCTTGGATTGAACTGTGTCCTCAAAAAAACATCCACCGAAAAATACATACGTGTATATCCATCAACTTAGCTGGACGAATGAGTTCCATTATGGAGTGACTATCTATCAACTTATGTGATGTCCCTATCTGTTGTATCACTACGAAGAAATGAAACAGATTAGTGACAGTTATACTGAAGAGATCTACAAGACGAGATAATGTCTTAAGTCAAACTCTTTTGAGATATAATAGAGAGAAACAAGCAGAGACACCAGGACTTCATGCTACCAAGAAAGCAGGGCCAGGAGCAGAGCACGACCTTTGGATCCAAGGTTTCCTGTGCTGAAATGCTTCCAGACCAAGAGAAGACTGATGAAAAGGACCTTCCTTCGGAGCTGACAGAGAAAGAAAGCCTTCCTCTAGAGACAACACCCTAAATTCAGACTCCTCGTCTACCAGACTGTGAGAGAATAAACTTCTCTTTGTCAAAGCCATCCATTTGTCGTATTTCTGTTACAGCAGCACTAGATGACTAAGACAATTACTGATACACAAACACCAAAAGATAAGCTAGATAAATGGATGTGGTAAAAATTAAACACTTATGCTTATTAAAGGACTTCACCAAAAGAGTAAAAAGACAGCCTATAGACAGTGAGAAAAAGAAGTTGGCTATGACATATCCAACAACATTCTAATATCTATAGGAAAACTCAATACCTCTACAATAAAAAGAGAAACAACCCAATTAAAAAATGGGCAAAGGATATAAACAGACACTTCACCAAAGAAGACATTCAGGCAGCTAACCAACACATAACAAAATTCTCCAGACCACTAGCCTTTAGAGAAATGCAAATCAAAACTACAGTGAGATACTACCTTACCCTTACATTACTAGCAGGAATCAAAAAAACAGAAAATAAAAAATGCTGGAGAGGCTGTAAGGAGACTGGACCTCTTAGCACTGCCAGTAGGAATATAAAATGGTACAATCATTTTGGAAAATAATATGCCACTCTCTTAAAAAGCTAGAAATAGAAATACCACAAAATCCAGCAATCTTAATTCTATGAGCGCACCCTAGAGAAGAGCCATCAAGCGAACAGACACATACACAGCCACATTCACTGAAGCCTTGTGCTCAACAGCAAAAATATGGAAACAACCTGGTGACTATCAACAGGTAGATGGATAAACTATAATACATATACACAGTGGAATACTACACAACAATGAATCTGTGAAACATCTCACAACATGGATGAATCTGGAGGGCACGATGCTGAGTGAAGTAAGCAAACCCCAAAAAGACAACTACTGCATGAGACCACCATTATAAAAACTCATGAAAAAGTTTCCACACAGAAAAAAAAACAATCTTTGACAGTTATGCAAGAGGGAATCTACTATCTAGTATACTGGTTAAGCAGTAACTTTGGTAAAGGGTAAGACAGCCCTGGGGAAATCAGCATAACTTGACCAGGGCAAAGTCACATAAGCCTCAGTGACACATCCAAATGCCCTGAAAGACTAAGCTATCAGTCTCAGGGGTCATCTACTTCAACTGCGTAACACAATCTATAAAGAAAACCTTCTACATCCCAGACACAAACACATGAATGTTTATTGCAGCACTGTCCACAACAGCAAAAAGATGGAACCAATCTAGATGCCCATCGACAGATAAATGGATAAACAAACTATGGTACACACACACACACAATGGAACACTAATAATCTTAGGCATCATCTCATTACCTGGTTTCACCTAGAAGACATTATACTGAGTGAAATCAGTGCTGCAAAAGGACAAGCATTGCACAAGACCACGACTATAAGGACCTAAGAAAGGACTTATGCACAGAAGAAAAGACTTTGACAGCTACAAGGGTGAGGAGGGAGGGAGAGGGTTGGTCATAGAGTAGACAGTCGATAGGAATTTGGTTAGGTGAATGATGTGACAGCACGCAGTAGAAGGCAGGTCAGCATAAACGGACTACACCATAAACTAAAAGGTTTTCTAAACTGAATGCAACACTTGAAAGGATACAGTGGCAGAGACAGGGGTCTGGGGACCATGTTTTCAGGGGACATCAAGGTCAATTTTCATAACAAGCCTTTTGCTAAGACAGTCTTCTTCACCCTATACTGGTGAGTGATGTCTGCAGCCTTAAAAGCCAGCAAGCTACCATTGGAGGAACATCAACTGGTTCCAACCCACATGGAACAGATGATAACCAAGATCATCAAAGACATGAGAAAAATGAGCCCAGGAGACAGAAGGACCTACGTGATTGGGAGACTACATCAGCATGAGACTAGAAGAATCATATGGTGCCCAACCACTACCAAAAACAGCCTTGATAGGGGACACAATGTAGACTCCCTGACATAACACGAGAAAAAGAGGTGTGCAGACCAAGAACTCTAATAAAGGACCATAACTGATGGGCTGACAACCTAGAGGGTCCCCTGGGAACATGGTCCCTAGACTTGCTGCTGCCCCAGACCTGAACCAGTTACTGAGGTCAACACATCAGACTAGACTGGACTCAGGGACACAGAGTGAGCATGTGGTACGCGTACTTTATGGTTTTATACATTTATCGAAGGTTGTCGTACTGGCTTCTTTCCAGAGGGGAGAGGAGAGGATGAGAGGAGGGGACAGGTGTTTGTTGGGATGATACTAGTAGTAAAGAATGAAGAGGAGTGTGCTGTCACAGTGGGGAGAGTAGACACAGTTGTGGATAAGTGGGTATGAAAAATTGACTTAAGATTGTATACTTTCACTTAATCATAATAAAAAAAATTTTTAAGTAAAAAAAAAAAAAAGAAAATGTTCTACTTCCATGACGAGTACTGTCTGGGATCTTAAAAGCTTGTGATCAGCCATGTACAATACTCCACTGGTACAACCCTGTCTTTAGCAAAGGAGAACACAGAAAACTAAAGACACAAGGGAAAAATTAAGTCCAAAGGACTAATGAATCACAAAGAAAACACCCACCAGACTGAGTCCAACACAACTAGGTGATACCTGGCTACCACTACCTACTGTTCTGACGGGGATCACAATAGACAGTTCTGGACAGAACTGGAGAAAAATGTACAACAAAGTTTTAACTCACAAAAAAAAAATATCCCACTCACTGCTCTGACAAAAAATGGAGAAACCTCAAAAGACTATTTGTTTATGTTTACCCTGTTAGCTCAGTAATGAAGTCACTCCTCAGGTCCATCTTTTAGCCAAAGATTAGGTGGATCCGACTCGAAGGCACTTGGCTTGGCACACAACAAAACCATAGTAAACAGTCACACCAGCCCAAGGACAATAGCTAGAAGGCAGGAGAGGACAGGAAGGCTGGTATGGGGAAGCTAGGACTAAGAAAAGAGGAATACTGACATGTCATGGGGTTGGCGATCAATATCACAAAACAATATGTGTATTAACTGTTTGATGAGAAGCTAGTTTGCTCTGTAAACCATTATCTAAGTACAATTTTAAAAAGAAATGACGCCTGACAACACAGTATAAAGAGCACAGGCTTTACACTCCACCTGCCTGGCTATGGACGAGTCTCACTATGTCACCTACAGTATCCTGAGCAAATCTGAGCAAAGGTCCATGACCTCCCACGTCTCAGTTTTGCCATGTGTCTCATGAAGATGGGAGGAGGTGATGCCTACCTTAAAGGGACGCACTGAGACTTAATGAGGTAACAAGTACCAACCAGGTACCAGGTAATTAATCCAGTCTCTGATAATAGGGTCAAGCTGTCTTCCTACAGCCCCTAAGGAATACAGGCATATCTTCAGCCTGGAAAAAGACAAGCTTCTAGAAGTGACCCCAGTAGAATCCAAAGGGATTCTCACAGGCAACAGGCCAACGGGCACCAGGTCCTGGCTGAGAGGATAGGTGGACTTACCATCTCCTTCTGGGAGGCAATGAGCCTGGCCTGCTCCTGGAGCTGAGATTGGAGGGAGTCGATATGGTGCTGGGACTGGGCAGCTGCTTTCCTCTGATCCTGGAACATGGAAGCCTGGAGCCTCGCATTCTCCTCCTGCAGCTGGTGGGAATAAGGTGGTCATCAGTCAGACATCTGCAGGGTCCCCTCCATGCCCTGTGTCTGCAGGCCCCATAACTACAAGCAAATGCTGTCAGGGTTCCACCTGGAGTAGATTTCCAAAACTGGGCAACTGACTTTCCAACAAAACTACCTTATAATCTTTGGACAGTTTGAACTATGCCTGAGAAGTAAGAACTGAATACAAGCCCCTAAGACCACGGCAGAAAGAGCTCACCATCAGGCATGACTGCCCATGACTGCCCGAGCAATCAGGCAGGTGAAAGCATTCAAAAATTCTTCAGTGGATGTTGTTAGGGAAAAAGACGACGTAAAGAAAATGTGCTAACATGCTACCTCTACTTTAAAAACAGACAGAAAGTGAGACTGTATTTACCTGAAGAAACTTAAATACAAGAAAATAGTAAAGGTGACCACCTGTGGGATGGGTGTTGGGTACAGGCAAATAGGGACAGCACAGGAGTGAGACATTACTCAGTGCACATTTTTATATTTCTTCTGCTTTTGGAACCACATGAACATATTGCCTACCTTTAAGTTTTTTTCTTTTTATTTCAAACAAAATAAAATCTCAGGTAGGAATTACTGGGAGGCCCTATATTGGAGTGGGGTGTAGCCACTATGTGCCTGGCTGTCATACACACTTTTCTTCTTCTTAGCTTTCTGTAGACAGAATCTGGGGCTCTTGTTAGCCAACTTCCTTACCTTGCCCCTCTTCTGAGACACTTTTATAGAGGCAGTTTTCTCTGAGCTAAGGTCTGCTGCTCTCAGCAGACCTCCTTATCTGAGTTCTTCCACTTGAGCTCCCCCTGAACCATTACTGAAGTCCACAGACACCCGCCTTCTCTCCAGGGTGGGATTTCAAAGACGGGCCCAAACAGAAAACGGCCAACCTATTCATCTCAGGCCTACAGCACGACCTTGCTTGGAATACCTGAATATGCCAGCATAGAGGAATGTCACAAAGTAATGAATGCACTGGGATCACAAGGGAAGACACAGAGGTCCTTGCTCCTGACTGGGAAAGCCACAGACGGGGCAGCTGACCCCTTCCAGATATGGACAGGGGTCAGCAGCCAGAAACACTATCAGCAATAAAACATCTGCAAGCCAGTCTGGGGGCCAGGGCAGGTAGGAATTACTAAATTCTAAGGGGTGACTACAGGAAACCACGCTCCCTCAGGCCACCAGACAAGAGCCACCTCCCTCTTTTGAGCCACATGCTCTTCCTGCAGTTCCTTCATTTTTCTCTTCCACTCCATTTTCTGAAAAAGATTAAAAGTTTATCAAGTAGAGGCCTCTAGATATGGAAACATATTATAAAGCTACAGGCATTAAACAGTACTAGCTCATGATAAGGCAAATACAGCAGTGAAACAGAACAGGAAGCCCAGACAAACATAGGAAAAAATTAAAACTTGGTTAGGGGGAGATGGATTACTAAGTAATGGTGTTGGAATAAATGGATGGCTGCCTGGAAAAAATATTAACTTCAATGCTTACTGCACACCTTAAACCAGAATAAATTCCAGGTGGGTCAAAGATTCAAATATAAAAAATAAGATCAATATGCATATCTATGTTCATTGCAGCCTTATTCACAACAGCAAAAAGATGGATACAGCCCATCAACAAACGAACAAACAAAATGTGCATACAATGGCATACTGGGCCGCATAAAGACTAATGAGTCTGCAATACCTCTCATAACATGGGTGAATCTGGAAGACATTATGCTGAGTGAAATAAGTAAATCATAGAAAGAGAAATATTGTACGATCTCACTTTTATAAAACACACTGAATTCTGTCCCCTCGAAAAATGTGCGTTGTGTGATGTTCCTCCATGCTGTGAGCCTACCACTACGATGTTAATGAAGGCGGATGGGAAGCAGTTGTGTCGGTGGGTCAGAGTCAATGTGTAAGACTGTACTGTAAAGCCCTGAGGCAACTTCTTGAGATACAAACAAGATAAGCTAACAGAGAGATCTGGAGGACCTCATGCCACCAGGGAGCCCTGCTGGGAGCTGAGCATGTCCTTTGAAAAGGACAGGGGTCCTTGTGCCTCAGAAGTTTCCAGTGCAGGGGAAGACTGACCACAAGGACCCTTCTCCAGAGCCACCCATTCCCCTGGACTTGACACCCTAAATATGGACTTTTGACCCACTGGATTCTGACAGAACAAAATTCCTCTTTTTAAAGACATCCACTTGTGATATTACCGTCATAGCAGCACTAGGTGACTAAGACGAGCATATGTACAAAAATCAAGTTCTTGGGTGGTTACCAAGGATGGAAACACAAGGGAGGAGGAATAACTCTCTAAACAGTAGGCACTTATTTTTGGTGACAAAAAAGGCAATACCAAATGTGGGCAAAGGGTACAGAGGCTGATCAAGGTAACGACGACACTAAGAAGTGCACAAGAGTATGGGATGTCACTGGAAGATGCTGTAACATATACAATTTCCCAACAGCAATGACAACCAAAAAAACACATGAGTTGTTACATAGGTATGCAAACATATATAGGAAGGTATATGCATGTACATATAGAACTTGCCTAAATCTATGCAGCTAAACAAAAGACTAAACACGGTTCTTGACCAGATTTGGGAAGAAAAGGACCAGGCATCAACTCACCTGAATTTCCATCTTCTCCCTCAGGGCCTGGAGCTCCCGGGCCTGCCTGAGTCGCTCCTCAGATTCCTCATCCTTCAGGGACCCGAGGTTGGACTCTGCCACACTGTGGGACTGCAATGCCTGCAGTTTCTGAAGAAATCAGAAGAATTTTATTCAGCTGAACATCTGATCATGATGTCTTCTGTACCTTGAACTGCATTTGAAGGGCATGCCTTATCCCAACCAATAACCCCCAACTAAATAGTTTTATGGCAGCAAGTATCCACAAAAATCAGTATTTCCCTTCACCAGCATTCTCCTACCGGCTGAGAACAGTGAACACACTTGACTGCTCACCAAAGGTTGGAGGTTCAAGTCCATTCAAAGGCATCTCAGAAGAAAAGCCTACTGATCTACTTCTGAAAAATCACCACTGAAAACCTGACGGAACACAGTTCTACTCTGACACACCTGGGATCACCACAAGTCAGAATCAAGTTGATAGCAACTGGTTCTCGCTGAGTTCTCCTGAGGGGTCAGCCCTCATACAGGAGAAGCAGGTTCTCATGGAAGTACAGAATCCAAGAGTATAATTTCAGTTTCACTGAAATTCTGCCAGACTTAAAACCCAGCCTTGTCTGATGGAAGCAACAGTTAAGATACTGCATAACACATACTGCAGTAATAACTCAGCTAAGCACTGTGTCAGGGAAAGTATGCAAGTAAGAGGTTTAAATGAGCTCTAGAATGACGGGCACAGAGATGGGTGTTCGGAGCATGGCGCACATACGGAGTAACACTGCCTTCCACAAGTCATCCCTCACCACCGTTAAGGCAACATTGGGACGAGAGGGCTAGGGCCACGATAAGATTATACACACACATCCTGCTGCCCTCCATCCTCAACTCTCCCATCTTACCCACGCTGCAAGCATCTCCCAGGACAATCCTCTTTCGAGACAGTTACCTCGGTATTTCCTTAGACAAAACTATAGAAGTCAGTTTACTTTCAAAAAGTAAGAAAAGATTTTCATTGATCTTAGGAAAGCTAAGCACATTTTGAAAATATTTTCTTCAAAAGTTTTCCCTGAAACATTTTTAGTCATACAGACTTGTCCAGAAAGATACAGTCCAGTGATACAGCTTTAATAAGGTTTATTAAAGGTTTTCGGATCCGACTCGATGGCACTTGGCTTTGGCTAGTAGAGAAATAGCATCTTTGGAGTTGGAAGAGCTAGGTTCAAATTCTAGCTCCAATTCCGACTGGTGTATGACCTTGGGAGAGTTACTTAGGCTCAATTTCCTTACCTGTTTGTAAAGAAAGACTAGTAAGAGTTTGTTTGTTTGTTTGTTTAGGAACATTAAAAAAGAAATAAACTAGTGATGTACCTACACTGAGAATGTTAATAGCTGTTTTGTTGTTATGAAGATTAAAAGTTAGTCTGTACAAACTGCTGTGCACAGGGACTGGAAAATACTAAATATGGTCAGTAAATACTAGTTAGTATGTGTGACCCCAGAGGGCCCAGGAGAGGGTCTGACAACGGGCAGAGTTCAGTGAATCTTTGCTGGGAGAAAAATGCATTCACTTAAATTTTGTCTCATTTCTTGTCCAGGGACAAAAAAGCCTTTGCAAAAATAAAGATATCATCTAAGCAGTTCTTGCTACACACCAGATACTGTTTTATGTGCTGCCTATGTGCTAATTTAATCCCTTCAGCAATTTATCTTACAAAACAGAAACTGAGGCTCAGAGAGGTTACATAATTCACCCAAGGTCACACAGCCAGTACGTAATGGAGCAAGTATTCAAACCCACACCCTGGCTTCACACGATAGATGATGTAAAACTTGTACAAGCTAAGAAATGAATTTTGAGAATAAGCAGATTTTCAACAAAAGGACTCTGCAATGCCTTTTATGTCAAGTACCTCTTCTAGCATCGAGTTCTGGTTGGCAACACTTTTAAATTTATCCCAAAATAATTGCTTTAGCTTGTCTATTTCCCCATAAAGCTTGGTCCTCTCTTTTTCTTTCCATTCATCAAATTCTTTCTTAGCTTCTATTTCCTTTTGACGAATGATCTCTGCTTCCTACAAAGAAAAGCAAGCACAATGGAATCATTAATTCCACACTGTAGCAAATATTTACCGAAGACCTGCTAGGGAGACCCAAAGAACATATGTCCCACAGTCCCTGTTGCTTTAGACTTCGAGTGGGCCCCAATCTTATCTGAACTGTAAAATCCCTTGATGACAGGGATCATGTCTTCTCTCACTTCATATTCATCACAATGCCTTGCATAGTTGGTACTCAATAAATGTATTTTGAGTAAACTAATGATGAAGGAATAAATGAAAAAATGAATGAGGCAAGTTTAGGCATTTTCATTCTGCAACTATTTATTGGGCATTTCCTCTGGGCTGGGTTCTGGAGCTTCCAGAATCAGACCTAGTCTTTGTCCTCAAAAATCTAGCTAACAGAACAGTGTAAGAAGTTAAAATTCAAGTTTAAATGCCCTCAAAGGGTGCTAAATAACAGAAGAGACTGACTCTCTGCTCCACTTCTAACCACACAGGTCTGGTAAAACAATTTAACTTTCCTCTCCAGGCTACCTAAAATCATTTGTCAAGTCTTGAAAGGTATCATTCTTGCTCTGACTCCCAGCTCCAGAAAAGCCTGCAGGAATTTTGGCCCTAGGGGATATATAAGCCCCATCAATCTACTAAGTAGTCCATGACCCAGAGTCTCCCTGTCCTTTCTTCCCTATGCTCACCTGAAGCTGCCGCTGCCTCTCAGCCTCCCTCTGGGATTCCAGCTCTTCTTGGGTCCACTTCAGCTTGGCCTGTAGCTCTTCCAGCATTAATTCCACTGGCTGCTCCTGCATCTTCTGTTTTCCTGTGGGGTCCATGCAAAGAGAGGGTGACCAAGTTAAAGTGTATATAGTTCCCAACCTCTGCAGTCACAACTCAGCTCTGCCACTTAGTTAAGCTGACCTTGGGCAGTTTACACAACATCTTTGATCTCAGTTTCCCCAAACCGCAAAAATGGGATAACAAACAAAATACCAAACTGGTTGCCATGAAGTGAATTCCACTCATAGAGACCCTATAGAACAGAGTAGAACTGCCCCACAGGGTTTCAAAAGAGCAGCTGGTGGATTCAAACCACTAACCTTTTGGTTAGCAGCCAAGCTCTTACTCACTCTGCCAACAGGGCTCCAAAATGGGATAATAACAGCATCTAATGCAGAGAATTGCTGTGAGGGTATAATGCAATAATAAAGCCAGCTGCTTAGCATAAATCCCTGGCATGACAGCTCGGGAAATGTCAATTATCAATGTAGCGAGGAGTCCCAGGGCAGTGCAAACGGTTCAACACTTGACTACTAGCTAAAAGGTTGGTTGTCAGAACCCACCAGAGGCACCTCCAAAGACAGGCCTGGCAATCTGCTTCTGATGGGGCAAAGCCTTGAAGACCCCATGAAACACACTGTTCTCCTCAGCACACAGAGTAGCAAATGATGCAAAATCAACCGAACAACCACTAACAGCAACACGGCCATTGAAATGTCATTTAAAATATGTATTTTGACAGGACTGACATGTGGAAATGTGAATGAAAACTCTCTAGAGTAACAGAAGCAGAACACCAGTGAGCCTCTACACACAATCACATACACACTATACAAACAACGTATCTCTGTACCCTGACAATAATCAGATGGGAGTTTAAAGCAATGAAAAGAACCATGTTTTAAATTTTCTGTTTTTCAATAATGCAGCTTTAAAAAAAAAATCAACTTTGAGTAATAATTTACATATGATAAAAGATACTCATTTGTGATGAAAGGCTTGAGGCACATGATGACATTTGAACAGCATGATGAACAGCAATAATGTCACCGGACTACACATGTCTTCACTGGTGAAATGGCAAGCATTTTGCCACTACAGTGCATATTTAAAACAATTCCTACCAAAAAAAATGCATCCCTTTCACATAAACAGTTCACTATGTTTTGAAAATATACCAACTGAGTAAAAACCATTCTGATCAAGACATAGAACAAGTAATATAACTTTAAATGTATTATTATAAATTTCAAACAGAAAAAAAGGCAACATAAATTCTGAATGAACATTTGAATCACAGCTACTTCAGTGTGTCCACTAAAATTTTTAAGTTACAGAGAAGAACAGATTCAGAATAAACTATAAAAGAACATTCTAACTAAATGACTAGTAAAGCAAGAGTTAAAGATTAGTAAGAAAAACAACTTGTACTTAAAATACTTACTAGTTTTTAACACACACTGAAGTGATTATTAGACCAATGGTGCTATTATTAAACTCTAAGCCTTTTATTTGAAAAGAGATACCATTCTTTACAGGTTGGACTTTTGGGAAACAGTTTTTAGATGCAGTAGAAATTAACATGGTTTGATCTCAAAAACAGACTTGTGTATACAAGAAAAGACTCTGACAGCTGCAAGGGAGGTTAGGGAGGGAGGGTGAGGAGGGAGGGTTTAGATTAGATAGTTGCTAGAAATCTGGTTGGGAGAAATCGGTGATAGTACACATTAGAAACAAGAACAACATTAAGTGGACTTCAGCATAACGAGTACTCCTTCCATCTTAACCCAATATTGCAAGGACAGAGTAGCTGGGGCAGGGGGCAGGGGGCAGGGGACCATGCTCTTAGGCGAAATCGAGGCCAATTGGCACAACTAGCGTTTTGCTAAGAGAGCTCTCTGCACCCCACATTGGTGAGTGGCGTCTGGGGTCTTAAAAGCTGCCAAGCTGCCATCCGAGGACATAGCAAATGGTCCCAACTCAGCAGGAACGGATGCTCACCAAGGACCAAAACGACATGCGGTAAAGACAACCTAGAAGACAGAGAGACCCACAAGAGTGGGTGCCTTCATCGACTTGGGACCAGAAGAACTGGATGGTGCCCGGCCACCACCAGTGATAGCCACGATGGAGCTCACTAGGTTGAGTCTCACCGGCAACACAAGAATAAAAAGGGGTGCATCCTGAGATCTCCATTAAAAGACCTCAATTGATGATCCAGTGGTTTCGGGGTTCCCCTGAGAGCATGGCCCCCGGCCCTGATGCTGCCCTTACCCATAAATCATAACAAAGGTCCACTCTTTGGACAGGAATGGATTGGACTTGGCAACGCAGAGTGACCACATATTGGATGCACTTTATGGTTCTATACATCTATAGGATATCATCCTGCTGACCTCTGGCTGGAGTCTGTGGAGAGGAGCAGAAAGGAGGCTGTTGGGAGGATGAGACATGTATGGAGCAGAGAGGAACAGTGTGCTGTCACCGGACAGGGAGAGCAGTGGAAGCTGCATATAGACGGGCATGTAAATTTATACAGGAATGTACATTTTCACTCAGTCATATTAAATAAAAAGTAAAAATAAAGAAATTAACGTGGTTTAATAAAGCGACTTGAAGTTTAAGTGTAGAAAGGGGGTCGGGAGCATCTGGGAAGCTGCCTGCTTAAAAACAAAAATGTCATGGATATAACACAGCAGAAGTTTTCTTAAAAACAAATTTTATCTCCCCTTGCGGCACTTTACAATAAGGAAATAATGTGGGATATGCACCAAGATTTACAACCAAGAACATTCACCAGTGGTCTCTGGGGTCTTAAAACTTGCAAGCAGCCATCTAAGAAACATTAATTTAGTCTCAAACCACCTGGGGCAAAGAAACAGGGAGCATCAGAGACAGGAGCAACAAGAGACTGAAAGGGACACATATACCAGAGACAAACAACACGTGAGACCACAAGAACCAGATGGTACGCAGCCACCACCAAAGACCTCCCTTACAGAGAGCTCAGCAACAAGTCCCTGATGGGGCAGGAGAAACGCGGGATGCAGAACTCAAACTCTGGTAAAAAGACCAGACTGGACGGTCTCACCAACTAGATGGTACCCGGAAGACACAGTCCCCAGAATCTCTGTCACCCTAGAATTGAAATCATTTCAGAAGCCAACTCTTAGACAAAAATTAAACTGGTACATAAGACAAAAAAAAATGATACCGGTAAATAGTGTGCTTCTTGGCTTAAGTAGTTACAAGAGAAGATCTGGGTAGCTCCTGTCTAGAGGTGAGATGAGGAGACAGAGGTGAAGAGGAGCTGGTTAAATGAGTACGGGAAACACAGGTAGGAGGAGAAGACTATGTCGTCACAGTGTGGGGACAGCAGCTGGGGCCACACAGCAAAGTGATAAGTTTTTGTATGAGAAACTAATGGGAGAGGTAGAGCCACGATGACACAGTAAGAACACGTCCCTGCGAAATGCTCGAACAACTAAGAGCCTCAAAATTATATGAAATCCACCAAATACAGCAATCTAGAAGGACTAAACAGGGCTTAGGGAGCCCTAAGTACAAAAGAAGTGAAAGGAAGACTTTAGGAGCCCTGAGCCACCTTGAATGAAGCAATTCATCCTGGGCAGAGATTCTCCGTGAATTGAAGGCACCCTGGGAGCGGGAGCAGGGAAAACCTGTCTCTAATGAGTCTTAGCAACCAAGGGGAGCCCAGAAACAAGAGCTGTAGAAACTTTGAATTTTACTAAAGAGACCTGCCCTGGCCTAAGCACCACAGCCATAGCTGCAGCCCAGACCTGAAGACACCACACAGGTTAGAACACTCTGGGACGTGGCTGCAATCAGTACAGTGTCCCTCCAGACCCACTGGCCAAGAGGACTTGGCTAGAAGAACGGGGAGACGGAGCGGGGAGCATGGGGACAGGAAGCCAGGGATCCCAGTGTCCCATGGCAATAGGAGATGGCAGAGCTGGGGGGGAGGAACCAAGTGTTCTCTGCACAGCAGGCCTTAGTCCTGCGTCGGAGTGGGAGGCCCAGGTCCAGGCGCCCCACGGCTACAGAGCAGGAGATGGGGGACTTGCGGGGACTGGAGTGAACAGCCCTGCTGCTGGTGGACCTGGGACCAGCCTTGGAGCCAGTAGGTACAGAAACTCTGGGCTCCCATGGCCTGGGGGTCAGGGACTGAGAGATTGCACCCACAGATGGGAGAGGATTGGAACCACATGAGCCCGTAAGGCTTGGGCTCAAGCAACCAGGCAGGTCCAGAGTGATGACACAGCAGCTGGCAGCCATTGGATCCGTGCTTGCCAGAGAGATCTAAGCTCAGGCGACCATGGGGGGAGGGTAGTGAGCGCCGGCCGCTACACAGCCATGAGTGCTGCGTGCATCAGGAAGGCTTTGGCTCAGGTGAGCAAGGAAGAGGGGAGAGATCACCCCAGTGCCTAGGCAGCCACTGGAGCCTGTGCAACAGGGTGGTCTGTGCTCAGGCGACCCTGGAGGAGGGAAGTGATCGTCCCAGAGGCTAGGCAGCCATCAGTCAAGTGGAACAGGCAGGCTTGGGCTCAGTTGACCCAGAGGGAATAAGGTGATCACTCCAGTGGCTAGGCAACCATTGGTGCCACACGCACCAAGGAGGACTGGGCTCAGGTGACCTGGGGGAAGAGAAGTGATAGCCCTGGTAGTTAGGCAGCCAAGCCAGCTGCACCAGAGAGGCCTGGGCTCAGGTGACTCTAGAGGAGTTAGATGATCACCTCAGTGGCTAGACAGCCGTTGGAGCTGACTGGACCTGGGAGGCCTGGGCTCAGGGGACCTGGGGAAAGAGGAGTGATTGCCCCAGTGGCTAGGTAGCCACTGGATGAAGCTCCCAGAGATCCCTGCCCAACCCAAGGCAACAGAAACAGCAGCAGCAGTTGGAGCTGCAACTCTGGGAAGAAGGCACAGGTAAGCAACCACTCCTTCTCCCTACACCTGAATCCGATGCTGAGGCTCCAGGAGGGATCTGCCCAAACCAGAGTCAGCTGCAGCAGCAGCACTTGAGTCCTGCCTGCCTTGGTGTGGCTGCAAAAGCACAGCATCTGCACAAGTGACCTTCACCACCCCAGAGGCAGAAGCCATGGCAGTACTGCTGAAAGCAGGAGAAACGCGCCCATCAAGGAGCTGCACCAGCAGCAGCAGACCACTGCAGGATGGTAAGAGCAAGCAACAGAAAATAATCACTGCATGGAGACTCTATGGCCCAACCCCAACAGAGAGACAAAGGTCAGGCCAACTGAACTAGTAAGTCTCTTTCACTGCAACGACTTCTGGATGGCTCAGAGACAACAACCAATCTCTTAACACCTGAAGAAGCAGACTACCGTGGCTTCTGAAAACTCCCAAAATAAAGCATGAACAGATTTCCCAGATGAAGAGGAGTTCCCACAACTATCAGAGACAGAATACAAAAGACTGATGCATACAGCTGTACAAGATATCAGGAGAGAGATCAGGCAAAATACAGCAGAGCACACCGAAAAATTAAATGAGCTGCAAGAAATGCTTGAGCAGCAACAATCTGAAATTTGACAGATTAACAATAAAATCTCCACGCTTGGTAACTCAATAGAAAGTCAAAGGAGCAGTATTGAAGACATGGAAAGCAAAATGAGTGAGCTTGAAGACAAAGTAAATGACACCAACGTACACGAAGAAAAATCTGACAAAAAAACTCAGTTAGAGTGAAAAATCCCTAAGGGTCATGTGGGATTCTGTTAAGAGAAATAATATCCATGGGATAGGAGGACCAGAAAGGTGGGATAGCTGAAAATACAGAGCAAACAGTTGAAGACCTGCTGACACGAAACTTCCCTGACATCATGAAAGATGAGATCTCTATTCAGGATGCTCACTGAACCCCACTCAAGATAGATCCCAAAAGAAATACACCAAGGCATATCATAATCAAGCTCAGTAACACTAGAGACAAGGAGAGACTACTGAGGGCAACCAGAAATTAACAAGAAATAATCTAGATATGAAAATAAGTGAGATTAAGCTGAAACTATTCAGCAGACATGATGGTGGCCAGAAGACAGTGGGATAATATACATAAAGCCCTAGGGGAAAAAAAAACTGTCAACTGTTCTCACATATGAAGGTGAAATTAAGCCCTTCACAGCCAAGCCAAGTGCCATCAAGTCAGATCCGACTCGTGGCGACACTGGGGACCAGGGTAGAACTGACCCCCAGAATATTCAAGCCCTTCACAGATCAACAGAAATTCAGAGAATTTGTAAAAATGAAACCAAAATTACAAGAAATACTAAAGGAAGTGCTTAGATTAGAAAAATCAATAGCATTAGATATACACTTAAACATCCAGCACTCAGCAGAGCATCTAAATAACATCATGAAAGGAAATCCCAAAATTATAACCAAAATCAAATACAAAGAAAAAGAGAAATTCAGAGATCTCAGGATATAATCAACAACTATATTATATAAGGAAACCCTGGTGGCGTAGTGGATTAAGTGCTACATCTGCTGACCAAAAGGTCAGCAGTTCAAATCCTCCAGGAGCTTCTTGGAAACTCATGGGGCAGTTCTACTCTGAACTCCACAGTCACTATGAGTTGGAACTGACTCAACAGCAGTGGGTTTTTGTGGGGTATGTTATATGAAAAAGAGGGTCAAAGAAAGGAACACACAGTCCTTCCAGGTGTGGAAGAAGACAATGAGATATACAGACACTGAAGTTTGGGCTACTTTTAGATTAATGAAAGGGACTAAGGGAGAAACCGCAAAAGAAATCTGTAATTCTACACATGAAAAAGCAATATACAAAATCACAGTTTCAAGAAAACAAACACCAAAAGCCACATAAAGAAAATATGTGAAGAAAAAAGACTTGGCACAGAAAATGGAATGCAACAGAGGAACTGTCCACAACATCCGAAAAAGGCATCAAATTGACAATGACAGCACTTGGCTGGCACATCAATTTATCTATGATCACACTCAATGTAAACAGACTAAATGCACCAATTAGAAGAAGGAGAGTTGCACACTGGATTAAAAAACATGACCCATCCATGTGCTGCTTACAGAAAACACATCATAGACTCAAAGACCCAAACAAACTACAACTCAAAGGTTGGAAAGAAATATATCAGGCTAACAACATTCTAAAAAGAGGAGGAGCAGCAATACTAATCTCCAAACAAATAGACTTTAAAGTTGAATCCACAATGTGAGATAGAGAGTCACTATCTAATGGTCAAAGGCTCAATTCAACAGGAGGACATAACTATAGTAAATATCTATGCAACCACTGACAAGGCTCCAAAATGCATACAACGAGCACTACTGGCACTGAAAACATAAATAGACAGCTCCACCATAATAGTAGGAGACTTCAACACACCACTCTCAGTAAAGGACAGAACATCCCCCAAAAAGCTTAGTAAACATACAGAGGATCTAAATGCCACATTCAACCAACTTGATCTTACATACTCATTCAGAACACTTCATCCAACGGAAGCCAAGTGTACTTTCTTTTCCAATAGTCCAATAGTCCAATACCAAACATTCTCCAGAATTGACCACGTTAGGTTATGGAGCAATACTCAACAAAATTCAAAATACTGAAATAATACAAAGCTTCTTCTCAGACCACAAAACCATAAAACTAGAAATCAACAACAGAAAAAAGATGGAAATTAAATAAAAAACATGGAGACTAAATAACATCTTGCTAAAGAACCTCTGGATAATAGAAGAACACAAGGATACAATAAAAAAAATTACAGAATCAAATGAGAATTAAGACATATCCTACCAAAATCTATGGGACACAGCGAAAGCAGTGCTCAGAGGTCAATGCATCTCAATAAATGCACACATTCAAAAAGAAGAAAGGGCAGAGATCAAAGAATTAACTCATCACCATGAACAACTAGAAAGATCTCAGCAAAAGAATCCATCAGGCTCCAGAAAAAAGCAAATTATTAAAATCAGAGCAAAAATAAAGTAGAAAAATGACTGAAGGAGCATATGAGTCCAAAAGCTAGTTTTCTGAAAAAATCAACCAAACTGATAAGCCATCAGCCAAAGTGACGCCATGAAAACAGGAGAAGAAACAAATAATCTGAATTAGAGATGGGCACTATCACAATAGACTCTGCTGAAATTAAAAGAATCATACAAGAATACTATGAAAAATTATTCTCTAATAAATTTGAAAACCTAGAGGAAATGGACAATTTTCTGAAAAATATCACTACCTAAACTAGTGAAATCAGAGATAGAACAACTAAACAAACCCATTACAAAAGAAGAACTTGAAAAGGTAATTTAAAAACTTCCATCCAAAAAAAGTCCCGGCCACAATGCTTCACTGCAAAATTCTATCAAACGTTCACAGACAAGTTAACACCACTACTTTTAAAGGTACTCCAGAGCACAGAAAAGGATGGAATACTCCCAAATTCATTCTATAAAGCTAATATAACCCTGGTACCCAAACCAGGTAAAGACAGCACAGAAAAGGAAAATTACAGACCAATAGTTCTCATAAGCTTAGACACATAAATCCGTTAACAAAACCCTAGCTAACAGAATTCAACAACACATCAAAAAAATAGTTCATCACGACCAAACAGGATTCATACCAGGAATGCAGGGATGGTTCAACATAAGGAAACAATTAATGTAATCAGCTACATAAACAAGGTAAAAGACAAGAGCCACCTGACTCTATCAATCAATGCAGAAAAGGCAGTTGATAAAGTCTAACATGCATTCATATTAAAAAAAAAAAAAAGGTCAGCAAAATAGGAATAGAAGGGAAATTCCTCAAAATAATAAAGGCCATCTACATTAAGTCAGCAACTAACATCATACTTAATGGAGAGAAGTTGAAAATATTCCCCTTAAGAACAGGTACTAGACAAGGATGCCCACTGTCACCACTTCTATTCAACATTGTTCTGGAGGTCCTAGCCAAAGCAATTAGACATGGTAAAGAAATAAGGAGCCTCCAAATTGACAAAGAAGAAGTCAAAGTATCACAGATGATATATCTTATACACAGAATACACTCAAAAATCCACAAGAAAACTACTGGATGCAGTATCAGGATATAAGATAAACACACATGTATCAGTGGGATTCCTTTACACCAACAAAGAGACAACCAAGAGGAAATCACTAGATCATTACCATTTATGATAGCCCCGAAGATGATAAAATACTTGGGGATAAATCGAACCAGAGATGTAAAAGACCTATACAAAGAAAGCTACAAGTTCGTACCACAAGAAATGGAAAATGACTTACACACATGGAAAAACCTACCTTACTCCTGGATAGGAAGACTTAACATTCTTAAAATGTCTATACTACCCAAAGCAATCTATACATACAGTGCAATCTCAATTCAACTTTCAATGACATTTTTTAATGAGATGGAGAAACAAATCACCAACTTCACATGGAAAGGAAGGAAGCCATGGATAAATTCTTACTAAAGAATAGGAACAAAGTGGGAGGCCTCACCCTTCCTAACCTTAAAACCTACTATACTGCCATACCAGTCAAGACAGCCTGGTATTAGCACAAAAACTGAAAATCCAAATATAACTTCATCCATTTGTGAACAGCTGATGTTTGGTAAAAGCTCAAAGACAGTGAATTGGGGTAAAGACAGTCTCTTCAACGAACTGTGTTGATGTAATTGGGTATCTACCTGCAAAAAAATGAAACAAGAGTCTTATTTAACACTATGCACAAAAACTAATCCAAAATGGACCAAAGACCTAAATATAAAAGCTAAAACAATAAAATTCTTGGAAGGAAAAATTGGGAAAACAAATGAAGCGCTAACTCATGGCATCAACAGTCTACCAAAAATCACCAATGACCTTCAATCATCAGAAACTAAACAGGTGCTTGGAAACTCTTAAAAGTTAAACACGTACGCTCATCCAAAGCCTTTGTCGAAAGAGTAAAAGACTACCTACAGAATGGAACGAATATTTGCCCACCACACTTCAACCACGGCCTAATCTCTCTAATCTACAAGATACTGCAAAACCTCAACAAGTAAAAGACAAACAACCCAATTAAAAAACGGGCAAACGACATGAACAGGCACTTCACCAAAGAAGATATACAGGTTGCCAACAGATACATGAAGAAATGTTGACAATCACTAGCCTTCAGTGATACCCGTATCAAAACCACAATGAGATATCATTTCACCCCAACAAAGATGGCAATGATCCAAAAAACACAGAATAATAAATTCCAGAAAGGATATGGAGAGAATGGAACTCTCTTACACTGTCAGTGGGACTCTAAAATGGTTCAACCACTATGGGAATCGATTTGGCGCTCTCTTAAAATACTAGACATAGAAATACCATGTGATTCAGCAATCCCACTCCTTGGAATGTATCACAAAGAAATACTGAATACCACTCAAACAGATACTTGCACACCAATGTTTATTGCAGCTCTTTCCACAGTAGCAAAAAGTTGGAAATCACCTAGATATCCATCAACAGATGAATGGTTAAATAAACTGTGATATATTCATACAATGGAATACCACACAATGATAAGAAACAACAATGGCTTAGAGAAATACCTGTCAATGTGGGACCATTCAGAGAAAATTATCCTGTGTGAAATTAGCCAGATACAAGAGGACAAATTTTGTATGAGACCATTATTATGAGGACACAACTAATTATTTAAGCACAGCCGACATCAGTATTTGATGGTTACAATGGGCAGTGCAAGGAAGAAGAGGGATTTTTTTACAAATTAGATAGTCATTAAGATTAGGGATAGGTATAGGATGTGAGAGCACACACTATAAGTGGGGTACCCACAACTACCCAACTTCAAAACCAAATTGTCCCCTTAATGTGGACCACCTCTTTGGAAGAACAGAGAAATAGCGTCTGAGATCAGGGGACCACGCTCTCAGGAGACATCCAGACTAACTGGCATATCCAAGGTTCTTCTATCTCCCTCTCTCAGGATATCGCTCCACATACCACCTCGGTGAGTGTCAACTGGGGTCTTAAATGCTAGCAAGCTGCCATCTAAATAACACCAAATCGTCCCAGTCTATGTGGTCCTGGGGCAAATGGAGGACATAGAGTACAGGAGTAAAATATGAGCCCACCAGATGGAAGGGGCCGTATGAGCCACAGCCTGCTTCAGCACGGCACCAGAAGAACTAGATGGTACCCAGCCACTACCAATGACAGCCTGGATGCGGTGTGCAGAATGGAGATCCAGACACAGCAGGTGATGGAATACAGGGCAGAACTAGAACTGTACCAAAAGACCACACCTGATAGTCCTTCTGAATGGAGGGCCCGCTGGAAGCACAGCCCCTGGACTCTCTTAACACCGAACTGCATCCAGTACCAAGACCAGCTCCCCAGACAAAGACTGACCTGGACAATACAAAACATAGTGTGATACAGGAGGCGAACAATCCTTTAAAAATGTACATGCGGTTGTCTGAAGGACACTTTGCTGCAGCCGAGCTGACTGGGTGAGGAAGGCCAGACCTTTATCAACAGGTCACAGGAAGTTCTGAACAAAAGGGGAAGTGTGCTGTCACATGGAGGGGAGCAGCTAGAATAAAATAGAGCAAGCTCTGGGTGTTACATGGCAACATGATAAAGGCTATAAAATTGTTCTTAATTTACAATAAAAAGAGGGAAAAAAACTAATTGTAAACTTTCACTTAAAATACAAAGAAAAAAATATTTTTTTTCCAGAAGACCAAATGCTTCTCACTTTATGTCTAGGATCAAAATAAAGCCACCTTTAAAAAGGTTAAAAAAAGGAAAAAAGGAATATTCACCACTGAGTAACTCATATATTCAAGAGGAGGACATTCTGAAATAAATTATGGCAGCCACAGGATGACATATTGTTTATATCTTTAAAAATCAAGCTTTCAGGGAGAAGGCAAGGCCAACATGGTGTTATAGACAGAAGCATCCACTCTGTCCCTCCACAGCAAAGACTCAAACAACTGACTAAAACAGACACAAATGTCTATCCTGGAACCATAAGGGGCAAATGAAAACATAAGGAACTCAACCAAGCATCAAATGGAATAAAAAACTGACAGTGAGGCGAGATACACAGCAGAGCTGGCACATCAGCTAACATGGCACAGATTTGCCCATCTTCAGCTCCACAGCCACTAAGCCTGGGAGGACAACTTCAAGGCGCAACCAGCAGGAGACACAGCACCTGGTGTACCCACTACTTTTCTTCCCCTGCTCCACCTTACTGCCTTTCAGGGGGCCACAGCTGCCCGACCAGGAAGGCGCTGGATCCATGCATCTTGGATCCACTCTCCCCAAGCTCGCCAGCTCTTTCAGTGCCATTTTTTGTTCCTGCTGTCACTTTTTTCAGCTGCTTTTAGTTTCTTCTCTCTCTTTCACACCTCCTTCCCTTTCCTTGTCTCGAACACTGGCTCCACACTGGCTCCAGTGAGTCACCTCTACTCCTTCTTAACAGGCTGTGCAGTGCCACTCACCTAGGGAACTGATTGCCCAGTTCACGTCACCATGACGGTGGCACCCAGGGGGCATTTTTTTTTTTTCTTTTACTTCATTTTTTGGTTTCTCATCTCTCTCTGCTTTCCCTCTTTTCTTGTCTCCTGGATTCCTGGTGTCGTACGTCATCTTTTCCCCTTCTAGATGGACTGTGCTGCATTGCTTGGGAGCTACTTCTCCAGCCCATACTGCCACACCTTGTTAGTTATTTTTCCTTGTTATTTATTTTTATTAATTTTTTTCTTTTTCCCTTTTTCCCTTTTGTTTGTCTTCATTTCTTGGTTTCTTGTATCTCTTTATTCCTTCTTTCCCTGTCTCCTGAATACCTAGCACTATGTGCCGTCTCTGCCCCGTCCAGGCAGGCTGTGCAGGCCACAGGCTGCAGAGCCACTTCCCACTCCATAGGCTCCCTCCAGATGTCTGTTTTTCCTCTTTCTCCTTTTGTTTTGATTTCTTCTTTCCCTCATCCTTCCTTCCTTCCTTACCATTCTCCTGAACATGTGGCACCGTGTGCCACCTCTTCTTGTTGACGAGCTGTGCAGCACTGTTCAGCTGGGGACTCGCTTCCAGTGAGCTCCCTTGGGGCATTTTTCTTTTTTGTCTTTTTTCTTTTTTTTTAATCAGTTTCTTTTCTCTACATTCTTTCTATTCCTTTCTCGTGATCACCTAGCTGAGTGTGCCTTTCTCTTTCCTTTTCTTTTTTCAATCTAGTTTCTTATCTCTTCTTTCCTTCCTTTCCTTTCTCCTGCACATCCAGCTGTGTGTGCCATAGCTGTCCCTTCTTCAGGCTATGCCTTACCTCTAAGGTAGAAAGTCACTAGCACAAGCTTCCCCAGGTCTGTACCCCTCCAATGGCAGGCTCCCACTACACTTTTTTTTTCTTTTTTCATTTACAGCACTTAATTATTTTCTTTCCCCACTCCTTTTTCTGGCTCCTGTTTCTCAATCCTCTTTCTCTTCTTTTCAACACCCACCTAACTCCATACATCACAGCCTCCCCACTCCTTCTTGCCTATTTGCTCCCTGCACTGAACATCATACCCCCAAGCAATACAGGCATAGTCTACCAGAACCTGCTGTGCACTGATTCATCCAGCCCAGTGCTCTCAGGCCCAGTCTGTGCCACAAAGAACCTAGCCTAGCCCCTTCCCTTGCACTAAATCTACTCTGCTGTTTCATAGCTGAGTGACTGGTCCTGTCTGTTGGACAAGGCAGCGATAAGTATCATGCTCACAGATGAGCAAACAACAAAGAGCACCTAGCCCATCTGCTCAGATATAACCAAATAAAATTTAAAAAGCAGAAAATAACTACTGAGTGTTCCAAACACAGCAGATAATATCAAAACATATTTTAAAAAGGGAAGGGTGGTTCCAGTAGACATTTAAAATAAAATACCAGATGATCGTCCAGTAAAAGAAAAGGCACTGAAAATACCTGACAGGGAATTCAAATCTCTAACATTCAGAGCTATCCAAAAATTGAAGAAAAAAGTAGACAAAAATGAGGAAAAAATAGACAAAATGGTGGAAAAGGCAGAGAAAATCACAGGAAAGACACACAAAACAATGCAAGAATTCAGGAAAATAAATTCAGGAACAAAATGTCAAAACACGTTCACAACTAGAAATCACAGAAAAACAGCAATTAGGAATACAAAATATAAACAACAAGATTTTTAAAACATACTGTGTCAAAGGTCTGAGGAGCAGGTGTAAAACCAAAAGACAGGATCAGCAAAACTGAAGACAAATACTTAAGATACCAATTTGATGAAAAATCAGAGAAAAGAATGAAAAAACTGAGAATTATATGGGAAACAATCAAATCAAAAACTGTGAGTGATCAGAGATCCTGATGACATAGCGCTTAAGAGTCATGACTGCTAACCAAAAGGTCAGCAATTCAAAACTGCTAGGCCCTCCTTGGCAACTCCATGGGGCAGTTCTACTCTGTCCAATAGGACTGCTATGAGTCAGAATCAATTCGATGGCAATGGGTTTGGTTTGGTTTTGGTTTGGAATTCCAGAACAAGGTGAGAAAACAGAAAACACAGAGAGGGTCAGTAAAGAACTGCTAACAGAATACTTCCTTAATACCCGAAAAGATGAAAAGCTGACCAAGAAGCTCAATGAACCCCCTATAGGAAAGACTCCAAAAGAAAATCACCAAGGTATACATCGCAATCACACACACTAAAACCAAAGATGAAAAAAGAATCTTGGGAACAGTTTGAGAAAAATAAAAAGTCACATATAGAGGGGAAGCAATACGACCAAGCACTGATACTCGGCAGAAGCCATGCAAGCCAGAACACAATGGGATAACACACATAAAAACCATGAAAGAAGAACCTGCCTACAAAGAATAATACATCCTGCAAAACTCATGCTCAAATATGATGGTGAATGGACCACAAGTACCACAGACTACGTCAGACTGACGGCAGCACAACTAGATGGTGCCTGGCTACCACCACTGACTCAAGGATTACCACAGAGAGCCTCAGACAGACCTGGAAAAAAATGTAGAATAAAATTCTAACTCACAAAAAAAGCCCAGACTTACTGGCTTGACAGAGACTGAAGAAATCCTGACAGTAAGGCCCTGACATCTCAGTTCAGTGATGAAGTCACTCCTGGGGTTTGCCCTTCAACCAAAGATCAGACAGGCCTATAAAACAAAAAGAGACTAACGGGGCACACCAGCCCAACGGCAAAGACCAGAAGAACCCAGAATCAAGAAGGGAGAGTGCTGGCCTATCATGAGGTTGGTAACCAACGTAACAAAATAATACATGTACTAGTTGTTTAACGAGAACCTAGTTCCGTAAACCATCATCTACAGTAAGATAATTTTTAAAAGAAGTAAAAATCATGCTTTCAAAAATTATTTCATGACACTGGAAAATATGATATATTCTTAAATGAAAATAAGTATTGGTCAAAACTATGTTACATGATGACCATGTAGGCAATGAAAATGTTCATTGGTGATATTATTCATGACTACATCAAAGACATATCTTCATCAAAAGAAGTTTGCTTAAGAAATGGAAAATCTAGCTTTCCTTAGCAACCTCTACTGCAGCTCCAAGAATAATGAGACACATAATAAATGCATAGCAACCCTGAGGGACAGAGTAGGGCCACCAAGGAAGTGCCTGGTGGATTCAAACTGGACTTTTGGTTTACAGCCATATAACACTTACCCACTACACCACCTGGGTTTCCTAATAAATGCAAAGAATTAAGTAAATGGCACTATTTTAAAACTCTAAGCTTGTTCAGGAGCTCTGATGGCCCAGAGATAAAGTAATCAACTGCTCAGTGAGAGACAGACAGTTCAAAAGTTGAAAAGAAGGAAAAATAAGACAAAAGTTTTACTTAACAGGATTTTTACATTTATACATTGTAACAGGTATTTTTTATTGAACCTCAAAAATTGAATGAAGTCTGCAAGTTTCTTTGTGAGGAAAACATACCGTTTTCCCTATGTAACAGAGTCGAGTCTTCTTAGCTGTTTACAGGAGCAAACCACTGTGTCCTTCTCACTCGAAGCCACTGGGTGAGTTCAAACCATTAACCTTTGGTTAGCTTACCTGCTACACTATCAGGGCTCCTTCATGTGGTGATAGGTTCATGTTAAATGCCAGAGTCAAAGAAAATGTCATTCACTCATTTTCCCTGGTTAAGTTCATTTGCTGTTAGCATTTGAGTCTGTGGCTGGTACAAACGGTTAACTCATTCAACTGCCAACAGAAAAGCTATAGGTTGGAGGTTACCCGGAAGCACCGTGGAAGAAAGGCCTGGTGATCTGCTTCTAAAAATTCAGCCACTGAAAACCCCAAGGAGCACAGTTTGACTCTGACACACATGGGACTGCCGAGTCACAATCAATCTGATGGCATCTGGTAGTTAGCAGCAGAGAATGACAGTCACACACACACAGGTGGAAGGTAGTCCTTCAAAGACACTTGGTGTGTCTGCCCCTATTCACAGCAGAGGTCAATGAGATTCAGGGGTGTGGGGGCAGGGGGAAATACTTGGGCAACAGAAAGGGGAAAAGACTGGAACCCACCTCTCTGACTCCCGGCCCTCCTTCCCAACACACGTAGTCAGAAACCCTGCCCAGTGCCACAGACTGCTTTCACTTCCTTAACTGGTTGATGGGGTTCTGAAGCCACATTTGTTGGTGCATGTCCCACTCCCACTCCAGCGAACACAAGCCCCAGGCTCTTCCACAGTCCCACGAGTGCCCCGGGCTGCCACCTGGACTCACCGCCTTCTGCCATGCTTGCATGCCTGCGACGGATGTGGCCCTGCAGAAAGGTGGCATTCATGAACATCTTGTCACACAGGTGGCACTACACAGAGAAGATGCAGTACGGAAGGCATGATTAGGATCACCGGAGTCATCAGGGTTCTCTCCATACAAAAACTCCCACTCCCTCAGAACCACTGAGCCGCTTCAGAAGTGAGTCTGATTTACCAAATAAGGCAGTGACACCAACCTTGGTTAAAAACATCTGGGGATATTTAAAAAACTTGCCAGTGCCCAGGGGAACATGGAACCCTGGCTGCATATCTGACAACACTAAGGGAATTTTTATTGATTTTTGAATGTGTGGTAATGGTACTGTATGTATACTTAAAAGTAGGAATTTTCAAGAATAAAAATTGAACAAACAAAAACACCCAGGTCCCATCTAGGGTTAAGAACCAGCAGAGGCAGAGACAGCAAATAAACAACATCTATAATTCTATATCCTTCTAAGGCATCTCAGACACTGCCCATCTATCCTATCTACCATTTCCACCCTAAAACTTCAGAAATCTTTTTCAACATAGCTTTGCAAGCTTCCATTACTAGTCAATCAGGGTGGGAGGGCAGATTAAATGAAATTCATCTTTGCACAAAGGCAAATGAGCCAGAAACTGCTAGCTGTTCCCCAACGTCCATTTTCCCTGTTTTCCTTAGCAATAGGAACCCAGATCCGTAGCTGGCCATGAGGCCAAGAAAGGCTGCAGTTTCCCTTACAGCCAGGTGCGGCCACCTGATTGAATGCTGGTCAGTGACACACACTAAAAAATGATACAGGCCGCTTCTGGTAAGTATCATCACCGAAGGAGTCATGCCATTCCTCACACTCTCGCCTCCTGCTGCACAGAACATAGACTTCAGAGCTGGGACTTGCTTAGCCATCATGGACCACAGGACAGGAGCTACAGAATGAGGCTGACAGAGCAACACACAGAAAAAACCAGGTCCCTGATGAGTATGGCATTTCAAACAAACCTTGGATTGCTTATCTGTAGATTTTGTTCATGAGAGAGAAAAATTATCTTGTTTAAATAAATGTTATTTGGCATTTTCCGTCACCCACAGTCAAATCTAATCCATACAGATACAGCCTGGAGTGACAGACTCTGTATACTCTGCAGTTCTAAAGTAACAAACCAAGCTCTAGTTGTTAGAAATGAGTTGGCTGGGATAAAGCATATTTTATATGACATCTTATTCCAAATTACAAGCCTCTTCTTTCACCTTACCTTTTGCCCCTCCACCATCTCACTTCAAACAGTACACCCACAAACCAGGCACCAGAAGCTGGGCAACTACTCACTGCCTTCAGACCACAATTCATCCTTCTTAGTGTGGCATTCAAGACCACCATGATCCGGCTCTGCTATTCTCTCCCATCTCATCTTTAACCATCCTTCAAACTCCACACAAACTCTACCCCCAAGCCACTGAAAAGCCATCCACTGTCACACTGAGCATCCTCTCACCAGGACATCTTGATGTCTCTGCGTATAACAATGATTCATGAAATGGTGCTCAGCATCAGAGGCTCGATTTTAAAATCATCTTGGGAAGACCCTTCTCCTCTCTCCTCTATGCTCCCACAACTCCTTAGTCATATTTTTCTCTTACATAACAATTTCCTGACCTGTAGTGGCCATTGGTTCACAGCCACCCTTTCTCCCTTTGAAATCTGCACTTCAGCTTTCCTCACGAGACTCACCTTCTCCCTTACTCTCAATCCTGCAGCCCATCCTAGGCTCCATGGAAGCCCATCAGAACCTGCAATCTCTGGGCCTTGTGACCCACAGATGGGGCCTTGTGACTCTGGGCCTGGTTCAGAGATGGAAAGAATACCAAAATACCAGTCAACAAGACACGGTGAGACATCAACTGTGTTTCTGGAACCAGTGTGAGCCCTCTTTTACACCAGCCTTGACTAGGAAAATAAGTAGTTGGCACAGCAGTGACCAACCTGCCACCTCACAAGACAGAATCTGTCTAAAGATGGAATCTGCATAGAGGAAGTAGAAGCTAGAGCCGTAGAGAAAGAAATGAGATTCTGGTGACATCAACAGGTCTTTGGGGCAAGCCACATTTGACAGCAACCATACCCCTGGACTTTTCAGTTAAATTAACCCACAAATTCCCTACTGGCCTAAGCCCAGTTAGTTAAGTTACTGTTTTGTCACCTCTACTGACAGGTTTATTATCCCTTTTTAAAATCATAACCAAGTGCTATCAAGTAGGATCCGTAATTCACATTTTATTGTATCCCATCAATTAATACCGTGTCATAATGATTATTTTTGTCCCACCCACCCCCAAATCATGAATTGCTTGAAAACCTGAAACAGCATGACTTGTATCTACATCCTCAGGGCCTGTCATGTGACCTGGTCACTATGATAGATTATTAAAGGGTGAGTATCCTTCATGTACACTTTCCGTGGAGATAGGTGCAAACATGCAAATGCTGTTCTAGATAATGAACTTCAGTTGGTTGGATAATGGAGTCACTTTTCCAGAAAGGGCTTGATGACTTAACCAGCCCCTCATCATACACTGATTTCACACATACACACTAGCATTTACACACCACCTTCCCTTATACACACACACAAACCACAGTCACCCCTCTATGTATACATACACATATACACCCATGATTAAATCGCACACCCTCTCATAAACACAGCCTTATACACACACTTTTTGAAGGAACCCTCGTGGTGTACTGATTAAGCACTTGGCTTGCTAACTGAAAAGCTGTTGGTTCAAACCCACCAGCTGCTGCAAAGGAGAAAGATGTGGTAGTCTGCTTCCATAAAGATTACAGCCTTAGAAACCCTGTAGTGAAATTCTACTCTGTCTTGTATCATCGTTATGAGTTGGGATCAATTTCACAGCATTGGGTATGGTTTTTTTCTTGTTATTATATACACAAACAAGCTCATATTACACACCTCAAACTCTACACATACATCATACAGATATACTCTCTAAACATTCACATACACACATTAGACACACACATTCACACCATCCATACAACACACCCCCATACATTCACATATACATACACCAGACATGCATCCTCTCCATAAATACATACACTATGCATGCACAAGCCCCACAGGTACAGGGGCCCAACTTAAGATGTGTTCCAATTACGATGAATTACACTTAAACAATCATCAGTTTGGGGGCTTTGTTTGTTTATATATGTTATCATTAGTAATATCTACTACATACACTGTTGCAGCATGTAATATGCTCATGTCATTCTCCAATGTTCACTCACAAATGTTCAAAGATCAGCTTTATAAAGATGCTGAAAATAGGGGGTGGAGTCAAGATGGTGCACTAAACATACATCTCCCTAAATCCCTCTGGAAAAACCAAGACCTGAAATGATAATTAAACAGAGCCTTCTGGACACCCAGTAAGCCCTGGGATGCAGCATAGGGCTGTTAATTTGGACTTCATGCCACTGAATGCAAAACCTCCTCTCTTTCACTGACCCCACTCTCGGCGAGCACAGGCTTGCACAGACTGAAGGTAACTCACCATTTTGATTTTTTTTCCTCTATCTTGGCCAGCAGGCAGAGCTGGGACTTCACTAGCTGCTGGTCTCAGATGCACTGCTGGTGGGACCGTCAAGCCTAACTGCCAGATTCTGAGAGCCTAGCTTTGGACTCTATACACCTCAGCTCCTCTGGCCTATCAGGAAATGGAGAAGTCCAGGCAGAGGCCCTAGCTGGACTTGGTTCATAGGCCGGGAGGTGCCACCTGCCAGGGGAAGAATGCTTTTATAGCTGGGAGGTGGTATTTTGCACAGTGTCACCTGAGGCTCAGTCCCAGTGGTGGAGGCTGTGGACTCTGGGCATTTTGGCACTATGGCCTCTCTTTGCGCCGGTAGCCTGGTCCCAGATAGCTGGCGAGCTTGCGCAGGACGCCATCTTGTTTTGCTGGGAGGTGGGGGTCATACATACAGAAGCCTCAGCTGGACCTAATTCCTGGGCTGGGAGGCAGTGCCTACCCAGAGGGGAGTGCTTTTCCAACAGAAAAGCAGAATTCTACACAGTATCACCTACAGCTGGGGACTGACAGCAGAGGCCATCAGGCCAGTAGTCTTTCTGTATTTTGAGCTAGTTTACAACATCTGGGGTTCAATGCAGAGGTGCTTACTTTGCCAGATGGGAAGAGGGACATATACACCTGAAAATGTGACTGACTATGGAAGTTGTCAAATGCTTTTTACTTCTCATTTTAAGACGGTCTAGAGAAACA
Source organism: Heterohyrax brucei (assembly GCA_028571685.1). Lineage (NCBI taxonomy): Eukaryota > Metazoa > Chordata > Mammalia > Hyracoidea > Procaviidae > Heterohyrax > Heterohyrax brucei. The sequence goes on from CM053149.1 coordinate 37,136,861, forward strand.
ACTGTGGTCCACCTTCACAGCATCTCTCCCAGCCTCTACTGACCCAAGTGAAGCCCCCAAAGCAACAAACATTGGAGGAGACAATAGATGGTAACTCAGAAGTCACCCATAGCATCAGAAGGCCCCCAAAAGAAATCACCTCAGAACTTCTGAGATGAAGAAGCTTTTCTGAAACTATCAGAAGGTGAATACAGAAGGATTATATAGAGAGCACTCCTAGACCTTATACAAAATGCAGGAGAGCAAAATGAAAAATTAAGCAAGCTGTTCAATCTGATGGAACATCAGTACTCAGAAATCCAACAGATCAAGAACAAACTCAAAGACATAGAAACTTCAATTCAAAGCCAAGAAAACAGAATGGAACAAATGGAAAAGAGGATTTCTGATCTGGAAGAGAGAGCCACTGACTCCAGCATCTATGAGGAGAAAGCAGAAAAACAAACAAGAAAAATGAAGAAGCATTAAGAACCATGTGGGACTCTGTTAACAGGAACAACATACAATTAATTGGAGTCCCTGAACAGGGCAAGACACCAGAGAACACAGAGAGTATTGTTGTTGAGCTGCTGACAGAAAACTTCCCAGAAATTACAAAAAAAGAGAATATAGATATCCAAAATATGTATCGAACACCACTCAATACAGATCTCAATAGAAGGACTCCAAGACATATTATAATCAATCTCAACAAAATGAAACATAGGCAGAAACTCTTCAAGGCAGCAAGACTCAAAGCAAAGCTAACATTCAGAGGGAAACCCTGTAGGCTATCGTCAGATTTCTCAGCAGAAACGATGCTGGCATGGAGATAGTGGCATGACACATTCAAAACCTTGAAGGAGAAGAACTTCCAACCAAGAATTATATATCCTGCAAAACTATCTTTGAAATATGAAAATGAAATTAAGACATTTGCAGATAAACAGAAACTCAAGAGACTTTGTAAAAACCAAACCAAAGCCACAAGAAATACTGAAAGAATTTCTTGGTTTGGAAGAACAAAACAGCTAACTTTATATTTTAGAAGGACTCATTATCCAGAATTCTACTTAGTTAGGGAAGGCTCCAAACACAATCAAAGCTATAATAGTGAAAGAAATGATCTAGTGATCATCTCATGCAAACTATCATGATACTAAAAAGAGGGATGTACTACAGTCATTATAGTCCTCCCATATGGAGAGGAAGTTGACAACACTGGTAACAATCAAAATTGTGTTTATATACAGTTTAGTAAGCAGGATGACAGGGGCAGCAATAAAGCACAATAAAAAAGCAATACACTGTATCAAGAAATGTAATACAGGAGTCACAACCACCACAAAACCAATCTGAAAAAAGTGAAAAATCAACTCACAAAGAAGAAGGTTGCAGAACACATTAATAAGAACAACAGGGAAAACATCAACACAAAAATAAACATATCACAATGGCAGCACTGAACACATACCTATCAATAATTACATTGAATGTAAGTGGACTGAATGCTCCAGTAAAGAGACATCAAGTGGCATCTTGGATCAAAAGACAGGACCCATCTATATGCTGCTGACAAGAAACTCACCTTAGACTTAAAGATAGGAACAAACTGAAAATTAAAGGTTGGAAGAACATGTATCAAGCTAACAGTGAACAAAGAAGAGCAAGTGTGGCAATTCTAATCTCAGATAAAATCGATTTTAATGTAAAATCCACCATTGTGGACAAGGATGGTCACTATTGCTGAAAGGTTCAATATACAAGCAGGACTTAATATTAAATATTTATGTACCTAATATTGGAGCACCTAAATACTTCAAAGAAACACTGACTACACTCAAAAAGGAGACAGATCACTCCACAATAATAGTAGGAGACTTCACTCCACTCTCACTGTTAGACAGATCATCTCGAAAAAAGATCAATAAAGACACAGAAGACCTTATTGCCACAATTAACCAACTAGACCTCATCGACATATACAGAAGTTTCTATCCATCAGCAGACAACTACACCTTCTTCTCCAGTGTACACGGAACATTCTCCAGAACAGACCATGTGTTAGAACATAAAGCAATTCTCAACAAAATCCATGCCACTGAATTAATGCAAAGCATCTTCTCAGATGATAAAACCATAAAAATCTAAATCAATAGCAGAAAAAACATAGACAGAAAATGGAATTCATAGAAACTGAACAACATCTTGCTCAAAAAATCATGGGTCATAGAAGAAATCAAGGAAGAAATAAAGAAATTTATGGATTCCAACAAGAACGAAAACACTTCCTACCAGAACCTACGAGATACAGCCAAAGCAGTGCTCAGAGGTCAGTTTACCTCCATCTCAATGCACACATCAGGAAGCAGGCCAAGCCAGGTGCCATCGAGTCAGATCCAACTCAGGAAGGGAGATAGAATCCAAATCCAAGAACTGACCCTACAGCTTAAACAAGTAAAGCGAGAACAACAGAGGAACCCCTCAGGCACCAGAAGAAAAGAGATTATAAAGATTAGAGCAGAACTAAATGAATTAGAGAACAGAAAAACAATTGAAGAGACCAAAACCTGGTTTTTTGAAAAGATCAACACAATTGACAAACCACTGGCTAAACTTACTAAAGAAAGACAGGAAAGAAAACAAATAACCCAAATGAGAAATGAGAAGGGAGCTGTCACCACAGATCCAACAGAAATCAAAAATATCATAGCTGAATACTATGAAAGACAGTATTCTAACAAATTTGAAAACCTAGAGGAAATGGACAAATTCCTTGATTCATATCACCTACCCAAATTATCACAAGGTGAAGCAGAACAACTTAATAAACCCATCACAAAGGAAGAGACTGAAACAGTCATCAAAAAACTGCCAACCAAAAAAAGCCTGGACCCAGATGGCTTCACCACAGAATTCTACCAAGCTTTCAGAGAAGAGTTATCTCCAATACTACTGAGACTATTTCGTATCATAGAAAGGGATGGAATACTCCCAAATTCATCCTATGAAGCCAGTGTAACCCTGATACCAAAGCCAGGGAAAGACCCAACCAAAAAGGAGAACTACAGACCAATATCACTCATGAATCTAGATTCAAAAATCTTCAACAAAATTCTTGCCATTAGGCTACAACAACATATCAAAAAAATAACCCATCATGACCAAGTTGGATTCATACCAGGGATGCAAAACTGGTTCAACATCAGAAAAACAATTAATGTGATCAACCACATAAAAAACACAAAAGACAAGGACCACCTAATCTTGTCTATTGATGCAGAAAAGGCATTTGATAATGTCGAACCCCCATTCATGCTAAAAACTCTCTGCAAAATAGGAATAGACAGCCAATTCCTCAAAGCAATAAGGGCCATTTATACAAAGCCAACTGCCTACGTCATCCTGAATGGAGACAGACTGAAACAGTTTCCCTTGAGAACAGGAACTAGACAAGGACACCCACTCTTACCTCTCCTATTCAACATTATACTAGAAGTTCTAGCCAGAGCAATCAGACAAGACCAAGAAATAAAGTGCATTTGCATCAGCAAAGAAGAACTAAAAATGTCCCTACTTGCTGATGATATGGTTTTATATACAGAGAATCCCAAAGAATCCATAAGGAAACTACTGATAGAAGAGTTTGACAAAATCTCAGGATACAAGATAAACATAAGTAAATTAGTAGGATTCCTTTATACCAACGATCAGATTATTAAGGAAGAAATCACCAAGTCCATACCATTTACCACAACCCCTAACAAGATGAAGTACCTGGGAATAAATTTAACCAGAGAAATAACAGAACTTTACAAAGAGAACTACAAACCCTTACTACAAGAAACTCAGAGAGACTTATATAAAGGTAGAAACCTACCATGCTCATGAATAGAAAGACTGAACATTGTGAAAATGTCTATTTTACCGAAAGCAATCTACTTATATAATGTAATCCCAATACAAGTCCCAGTGACAATTTTTAATGAAACAGAGGAACAAATTACCAACTTTGTCCAGAAAGGCAAGAAGCCCTGGATAAGTAAAGCATTACTAAAGAAGAAGAACACACTGGGAGGCCTCTCATTACCCGACCTTAGAACATATTACACTGCCACCGTAGTCAGAACAGCCTGGTACTGGTACAAAGACAGACAGATAGATCAGTGGAACAGAACTGAGACCCCAGAGATGACACCATCTTCCTATGAACAGCTGATATTCAACAAAGGCCCTAAGACATTAAACTGGGGTAAAAACAATCTTTTCAACAAATGGGGCTAGAAAATTGGATATCCATCTGCAATAAATTAAAACAAGACCCATATCTTACACGTTATACAAAACCAACTCCAACTGGATAAAAGACCTAAATATCAAAACTAAAACAATAAAGCTCATCCAAAAGAAAGTAGGGACAACAACGGAAGGTTTAATACACAACACAGACAGACTTCAAAATCTGTCAAACAAACCACAATCATCAGAAGAGAAAATAGATAAATGGGAACTGCTAGGAATGAATCACTTTTGCTCATCCAAAGACTTTATTAATAGAATTACAAGGCCACCTACAGAATGGGAACAAATGTTTGGCAACTCTATGTCAGCTCAATGCCTGATCTCCATAATTTATAAGGTATTACAAAATATCAATAAGAAAAAGATAAATCATCCAATTAAGCAATGGGCAAAGGAGATGGACAGACACTCCTCTAAAGAGGAGATTCACGCAGCCAAAAAACACATGCAGACATGCTCACGATCATTAGCTATTAAAGAAATTCAAATCGAAATAACAACGAGGTACCATCTCACCCCAACAGTGACTCGTGACCAGAAGAACCAGATAGTACCCGGCCACCACCAGTGATAGCCACGATGGAGCTCACAAAGTGAAGTCTCACTGGCAACAATAAATAGGAGTGTGCTCTGAGATCTTCAATAAAAGACTGCAATTGATGGTCCAGGTGCTTCGGAGTTCCCCTGGGAGCATGGCCCCTAGCCCTGATGCTGCCCCTGTCCATAAATCATAACAAAGGTCAACTTTTCCGACAGCAATGGATTGGATCTGGCAACGCAGAGTGACTGTATCTTGGGGGAATTTTATGTTTCTTTGCATCTATAGGATGTCATCCTGCTGACCTCTTGCTGGAGGATGGGGAATGGGTAGAGGGATGGGTTAGGAGACTGTTGGGAGGATAGGACATGTATGGAGCAGAGAGAAGGGGTGTGCTGTCACTGGGCAGGGAGAGCAGTGGAAGCTGCATATAGGTGAGCATGTGAATTTATATGGGAATGTACATTTTCATTCAACCATAATAAAAAAAAGAAGAAAAAAAGGTGCTGATAATAAAAGGTAATAACGAAAACTAAACAAAGTAAAAGAGGTATCTTCCTTACATGTCAACCTACCTGGAGACTCCTACAAAACCCCATGATAAGTCAGGGACTACCTGTAGTCTACACACACACTCGCACTTGGTAAAACTGACCAGACACACTTGGGCCTTTTGGCCGTGAACAGCATCTCCAAATTCTCTTAACCAGTCAGAATGCTTCCTAGTGGCCTCAGGGTCCAGGGTGGTGGCCCACTGGCTGGGGCTCACAGCCCTTCCACTCTCCTGGCTGTGTTGGAGATTCCTTACCATGTGGTAGCTGTGGGTGCCTGTCTGTAGGAGCAGCTGCTGCAAGGTGCTAATCATCTTGCGGCGGCGCCGGCTCTCCTCTCTCATGGCCTTGAGCTCATCGGCCTGGCGACCCAGCTCTCGTTGACCACGTTCTTGCTGACCCAGGCTGGCCTGCAGCTTGGCCTCAAGCTGGGCGACACTGGCACTCAGGCAGTCCTGGCAGTGAAGCAGGTATTCAATGATGAGCTGTGCCAGGCGCAGCACCTTGAGCAGCACTGGGTCCACAGGCTGTCCACAGCGGCTACACATCTCTCTGTCCAGGTTGCAGAAGGTGACGCCAGCAATGTTCTCCTGCAGGGCAGCCACATCCAGCTCCCGCGCCACTCGCTCCACATCCAGGGTGCTAATGCGCCTCCAGTCCATGTTCTCACGACGTGGCTGGAACTTGAAGGCAGGGAGTGTGTAGGCCCCAAAGAGGGGGCTACTGAGGCCCTCAGTAATGGCTGCAGAGGACTGCATGGGACAGAGAAGCCCGGGGCTGAGCACTGAAGAAGGGTGCCACCAAGGCCACTGCAGCAGGCCAATAAGCTGAGAGAATGCCTAGAAAATTAGAATTGAGTCCAAATTAGTCAAGGTGCATGTGGCCACATGCACCATACACCTGGCCAGCAACAGTCTAAGCAGGGTGCGGCAACATGCCTGCTCAGAACTTGTGGTATGTGTGATATGTGCAGATGTGTCCAGAGCTGTGGAAAGAAAGGGTATGGGCTTTACAGTCACACAATTGTGAATTCAAATCCCCAGCCTTAGGCAAGTCCCTCCACATCTTAAAACCTCTTGTGTAAACTGAGGACCACAGGATACATTTTGCAGGCTTGTGGTTCAGAATGAAGCATTTGAAGCACCCAGCCCAGAGCCTGGTACACAGTAGGTCCTCAGTGAATCCCTCTCACCTAGGCTGACCTGCATGCATAAGTGCCTGTCAGAGGTGTCGTCAGTGGGCAGCTGTCAAACGTATGAAGTAGTCCTTCTGCAGCCCACATTCACTTCAGGATACGGCAATGTATCACAGGTACAGAGCCCCCAAACAGCCACTACGCCCTGTCCTCTCCTCCTGTAATTAGAGAGTCACTGGCCCCATGAAAGAGAAAGGCCTTGAAGAACTGGTAGCGTTGGGTGTATAAAGAAGGAAGGTCCTCCAAGAAAGGCACCTGACAGGACCTCACTATCTTCACCTGTAAAAAGCCTGTCTTGCCTACTTCACAGAACAGAATCAGAAGATGGGGGGGCAAAGCACTCGGTAACAATACAGACCCCTACGCAGAGAATACCAGCCTCTGCTAGATATACAACTACCAACCCACTAACAAGTATCAATATGTTTACAAACAATGAAACTGGTGTCTTGGAGGGGCTAAACAGTTGGTAGGGAGGCTAGAGCTGAAGTACAAATGCAGATGTTTCTAGCTCCAAAGCTTGTAGACTTTGAACCATCCAACACTGACTCTTAGGGTTGTTCCAGAATTTCTTGTCCCTCAAAACTTCATTCATTTACCAATTCTCCCATCATTTACAGAATGCCTATGTGTGTGCCAGATGCTGGGGTTACCAAGATATATTAGCCACATCTCAAGAGCTCAGCATAACTCCTTGTAACTCACAGTCTCAAGTTCAAACCCTGGCCTTTGAGACCACCCACTGAATGCATCCTGCCTGCTTTTCAGTTTTAGCTCCCATCTTTCCCCTCTCAGATACTATTCTCCAACACATACTCCAGAAACAAACCCATTCAGCTGCAAGTACTTCCACGATGGCCAAGAAGGGAAAGACCACCATACTTCTACTTCACATGCAGAGTTATGAAAAAATAAAAAAAGAGTAGGCGACATGATACTCACCATGCTCAGCTCCAAGCTACAACCGTGTCATCCAAGTCTCAGAGACAATAGCTCACAACAAGCTCTGTCTTGGAGTAACAGCAGGTTACCAGGTATACTGTGGGCAAGGGTAACAGGATATCTGCTTCCCGACTGCCCACAGACTGTGAGCTCACCTGACAGCTATTTGTTTAACTATTTAAGCTGTGGTCTCAGATGTTTACCAATAGCCCTTTCTAATAACAGAGAGAACTCTGCCATCAGCTCTCTGTCTGCTCTCCTACCACTTTGAATGTTCCTCCCAGCCTCTTCCAATCAGACATGTAAAATACCTACAAAGAAAACTCCATGACACTACTATAAGAAACCAAAAGAGACCTACGTAAGTGGAGAACTCTACCCAGTTCCTGGAGCGAACAGTCAACACTGTGAAAATGTCTATTCTTCCCAAAGCAATCAACAGATACACTGCAATCCTGACCCAAATTCCAATAGCATTTTTTAATGAGATGAAGAAAGAAATCACCAACTTCATACAGAAAGGGAAGAAGCCCCACATAAGTAAAGCATAAGTGAAGAAGAACAAAGTGGGAGGCCCCATACTACCTGACTTTAGAAACTATTACAATGCTACAGTAGTCAAAACAGCCTGGTACCGGTACAACAGGCACACAGAACAAAACAACAGAATTGAGAACCCAGGCATAAAATCATCCACCTTATCAGCAACTGATATTTGATAAAAGCCCAAAGTCCATAAATTGAGGAAAAGACAGTCTCTTTCTCAAATAGTGTTGGGATAACTGGGTATCCATCTGTAAAAAAAATAAAAAATAACCCATAACCTCACACCATAGGCAAAAACTAACTCAAAATGAATCAAAGACCTAAATATAAAATCTAAGACAATAAAGATCTTAAAAGAAAAATAGGAATAATGCTGGGAACCCTAACGGAAGACACAGATTGCCAGCCAAAAGCCAAGTGCCGTCGAGTCAGACAGATTACAAAACATTAATAACAATGCACAAATAATGGAAGAGAAATAGATAACTGGGAACTCCTAAACATCAAACATTTATGCTCATCCAAAGACTTCATCAAAAGAGTAAAAAGACAACCTACAGACTGAGAACAAAAATTCTGGCTACAACAAATCCAATCAGTGCCAGTGTCTAATCCTTAAAATGTACAAGATACTACAAAATTTCAACAATAAAAAACAAATAATCCAATTAAAAATGGGCAAAGGATATAGACAGACACTTCACCAAAGATGACATTCAGGTGCCTAACAGATATATGAGAAAATGCTCACAATCATTAGCCATTAGAGAAATGCAAACCAAAACTACAGTTAGATGGCATCTTACACCAATGAGGCTGGCATTAATCCAAAAAACACATAATAATAAATGTTGGAGAGGCTGTGGAGAGACTGGACTACTTACGCACTGCTGGTGGGAATGTAAAATGGTACAACCACTACAACCACTTTGGAAATCCATTTAGTCCTTCCTTAAAAAGCTAGAAATAGAAATTACCATACAATCCAGCAATCCAGCTTCTTGAAATACATCCTACAGAAATAAGAGCTGCCACCCAAATAGGTATGTGTACACCACTGTTCTTCACAGCAGTGTTCACAATACCAAAAGAGTGGAATTAACCTAGCTGCCCATCAACAGAAGAACAGATAAAGAAACAGTGCTATACCCATTCAATGGAATATTATGCAATGATAAAGAACAATGATGAATTTGGGAAACATCTCATAAAATGGAACAATTTGGAAGGTATTATGCTGAGCAAAATTAGTCAATTGCACAAGGACAAATATATATGAGACCACTATCACAAGGACTCAAGAGTTGGTTGAAACACAGGAGAAAACATTCTTTGATGGTTATGAGATAGGGTGGGAAGGAAAAGGATATTCACTAATTAGATAATTGACAAGAATTATTTTAGGTGAAGGTAGAGACAACATACAACAGAGGACAAGTCAACACAAATGGACTAAACCCAAAGCTTAGAAGTATTCTAAATAAAACCATACATTTCGAGGGACAGAGTAGCATAGCCAGGGGTCTGGGGACCATGGTTTGGGGGGACATCTAAATCAAGTGGCATAATGAAGTTTTTAAACAAATGTCTGCATCCCACTTTGATGAGTGGTGTCTAGAGTCTTAAAAGCTAGCAAGCAACCACTTAAGAAGGACTAATTGGTCTCATACCACCTGGAGCACAGGAGAAAGAAGAGCACCAAAGATACAAGGAAAGTATGAGCCCAAGAGACAGAAAGGGCCACACAGTCCAGAGAGTACCTCAACATGAGACCAGAAGAACTAGATGGTGCCCAGTCACCACCAAAGACTGTGGCATTCAACAAGAAGTCCCTAATGGAGCAGGAGAAATGTGGAGGTGCAGAACTCAAACTCTAGAAAAAAGACAATATTTGACAGTCTGACAAACTACAGGGTCCTCAGACTCTGTTAGTCCAGAACTGAAATCATTCCAGAAGCCAACTTCTCAGACACAGATTGAACTGGTACAGAAGACAAAAAATGACGCTGGTGATGAATGTGCTTCTTGGTTTAGGTAGACAGAGGAGACTAACTGGGCAGCTCCTGTTCAGAGGCAAGAGGAGAAAACAGGGGGAGGAGGATGGAAGCTGGCTGAAAGGACATGGGAAATACAGGGTGGAGGGGAGAAGTGTATGGTCACAGGGTGGGACGAACAGCAAGAGTCACATGGCAAAGTGTAAGTTTTTGTATGACAAACTGTAATTGTACACTTTCACTTATAGCACAACTGAAAAAAATAAAAATTTATAAAAATTAAATTTAAAAAAGCTTGTCCAAGGCCCAGAAAGCCACAGACAAGTCTAGACAGGCTGGCTCCAAGCCTGGGCTCCCAGCCATATGTTATGCTTCCTCTTATTACAGATGGCCATCCACCACCTCCTTCTGCTTCTACTAGAGTCGAATGCATGTGTCAAGGCTTTGCTCATGCATGATCACCACCATAAATCCCTCCAAACCTACAGTCAGAATTCCCAGCCCCTCTCCTAGGCTAGGCTGCCAACCAAAATACCAGATCAAAACCACCAACTACTTCTTGGAAACCCTATGGGGCAGTTCTACTCCGTCCTATAGGGTCGCTGTGAGTTGGAACCAACTCAACAGCACCTTACGACACACTTGTATGTTACCAGAGCCTAAAATGTATACTCCTTTGGTCACTTTCATCACGCCCTGCCTTGTGTTGCGTGGCTGTGCAACCTTCATTCATCCATCCCATCAACAAAGGATTCCCGATTCCCTCCCAAGTACCAGACATTGTGCTTGACATTCAGGATTGATGGCACATGTCTTTGGCTTGGGTCTCCAGATGAGCAAAACCAGGGAAATGTACATATATAAGACTATAGAGAGAGATTTAATTTGAGAAAGAGCTCAAACAGTTGTGGAGGCTGGCAAGTTACAGGCCAGGCATCAGGCTGGAGGCTTCTCCTGACTTATTTGGTTGCAGGGGCTACAAACCCAGGTCACACAACAGGCTGCTGGCTCACAGGGTTGCAGGTACTGATGAATCCCAAAATCTGCAGTTCATGTGGCAGGCTGCTGGCTCACATCACAGGAAAAGAAAGACAGATTATGACAAGTTAGATGCAAGATCACATCACAAGAAAAGCACATCAGACTATAACAAGTTACATGCAAGATCCAACGTCAGAGACCCTTTTTGGAATATCGATTTATATACTGGAGACGGGTCACACCCCCAAGGAAACTCCCTTTTCAACTGACTGGCTGCTCATACCTGATCTCATCATGGAGGTGATTACATTATATCAAATCTCATCCCTGAGGTAATTAGATTGTATTATGGAAAACCAACCAGTCCAATGTCTGCCAAACAACGGAGAATTACAGGCTAGCCAAGCTGACACAAAACACAAACCATCAAGACAATAGTCTCTGCCATCATGACTAAACAGACCACGTATTTCTGGAATCCTATTATGTTCCACACACAGTTCTAACACTTGACATGAATTATTTCATTCAGTTCTCACAATTCATTACACAAATGAAGGAACTGAAAGGTACACAGAAAGGGGAAATTAATTTCCCACAATCACACAACAAGAGGTAATGTCTGGCCTCCAGAGTGTACTCTCTAGAAATAAAAAACAAATACCATAACAAAGTTGGCCTTGATCCAAAAAACATGAAACAACAAATGCTGGAGAGGCTGTGGGGAGACCAGAACTCTCCTACACTGCTGGTGGGATTGCAAAATGGTGCAACCTCTTTGGAAAGCAATCTAGCACTCCCTTAAAAAAAGAATACAGATATACCATTTGACCCAGTAATTCCACTGCTTGGAATATATCCTACGGATTCAAGGCCATTCACACCAACTGATACATGCACACAATGTTCATGGCAGCACAGTCCACAATAGTAAAAAGATAGAATTAACCCAGATGCCCAACAACAGAGGAATGGATAGGTAAACTACGGTATATGTTCTCAAAGGAACACTATGCAATGATAAAGAACAACGATGACTGAAGGAAACATCTCTTAACCTGTTTTCAACTGAAAGACTTCATGTTGAGTGAAAGTAGTCAGCAGCAAAAGGACAAACAGTGTATGAGACCCCTATGATAAGAACTTAAAAACAGACTCATGCATAGAAGACAAGACTCTTTGAGGGCTGCAAGGGTGGGGAGGGAGGGACGTGGTGGGGGGACTAGATTAGTTAATAGAAATTTGGTTGGGTGAAATCGGTGACAGCACACATTATAAAGAAGATCAATAACAACTGGACTTCAACACAGTTTGAGTACTCCTCCCATCTTAATCCAATACTGCAAGGACAGAGTAGCTGGGACGGAAGGCCAGGGACCATGCTTTCAGGGCAAAGAGACTAATTGTCACAGCTAGCATTTTGCTAATGATGACTTCCTGCACCCCTCATTGGTGAGTAGCATCTGGGGTCTTAAAAGCTACCAAGCTCAATGTAGAGTGACCATATATTGGATGCACTTTATGGTTCTGTACATCTATATGATAGCACCCTGCTGACCTCTGGCTGGAGGAAGGAGAGTGGGTGGAGAGGAGGGGAAAGGAGGCTGTTGGGAGGATGAGACATGTATGGAGCAGAGAGGAATAGTGTGCTGTCACCAGACAGGGAGAGCAGTGGAAGCTGCATATAGGTGAGCATGTAAATTTATACAGGAATGTACATTTTCACTCAGTCATGTTAAATAAAAAATAAAAAAGAGAGGGAAAAAAAGCTGCCAAGCTGCCATCTGAGGGTACAGCAAATGGTCCTAACTCAACAGGAATGTATGATCACTGAGGGCAAGAACGACATGGGGAAAAGAGAAACCAGAAGACAGAGAGATCCACGTGAGGGGTCTCTACATTGACTCGTGACCAGAAGAATCAGATGGTGCCCAGCCACTACCAGTGATAGCCATGATGAAGCTCACCTAGTAGAGTCTCACTGGCAAAAAGAGAATAAATAGGGGTGTGCCCTGAGATCTCCAATAAGAGACTGCAATTGATGGTTCAGGGGCTTCAGAGTTCCCCTGGGAGCATGGCCCCTGGCCCTGATGCTGCCCCTGTCCATAAATTATAATGAAGGCCAACTTTGCCGATGGCAATGGATTAGACTTGGCAATGCAGAGTCACCGTATCTTGTGGGAATTTTACAGTTCTATGAATCTATAGGATGTCATCCTGACCTCTTGCTGGAGGAAGGCGAGTGGGTGGAAAGGAGGGGATAGGAGACTGCTGGGAGGACAGGACATGTACGGAACAGAGAGGAGGGGTGTGCTGTCACCGGGCAGGGAGAGCAGTGGCAGCTGCATATAGGTGAGCATGTGAGTTTATACGGGAATGTACATTTTCATCCACTCATAATAAGAAATTTTAAAAATAAACATAAATTAGGTAAGTGCTAAGGTAGAAGCCAGGACTGGATGTGTGGTTATACCAAGGAAGGACCCATGCCAGGACATTTCTGGGCTCCCCCACCACCACAATTCCCAGGGCTGTGACTATGGCTTATTCATATCTCTATCCCAGCACCTAGCATAATACCTGCAATACAGATTACTACTGCAGTGAGCAGAGTTGTCAGAATATTAGAATATCCACCTGAAATTCTATAATTCAGTTTGGGGTCTTGAAGAAATGAGAATTGGGGTGAAGAGTGAAAACGGCATTAGAAGTCCTTAATTTGGACTCACAAGAGGGAAATGCCAAACTTAGTAAAATGCTTGAATTTGTTGACCACCTGCCATCCACAACTTAATCCAATTGGTTGCTAACAAAGGCTTAGAGTGCAGGTGGGCTTGCACACGTCAGTGTGAAGGGAGGACACACTTTACCCCTTGCTCCTTTAACAGCCGCCTTCAGGCCACACTGATACATCTTGCTCCACTGACAATCCCATCCTGTCACACTCAGTACACACTCTATAAATACAGAGGGTGGCAGCCCAGCTAACACAAAGTCCCAATTAAGATCAAGAGGTTTTACCACACCCCTAAACAGCCATGTCTCTTTCTCTAGAAATCCAGAAGCCCTAGGTCTCCAGCATCAAAAGGTAAGCAGAATCACCACAATTTGAAGATATTCATTTATTAAGCATTTATATGCAAGGCACTGTGCCAGCTTTTAAATATTATACTATTTCTAGTCCTCATACAGTCTTGTAAATAATTATTATTTGCCTCATCTGACAGATAAAGAAACTGAGACTCAGTAAAGCTAAGAGAGCCACCTCAAATTAAAACCCACTGCCACTGAGTCAGTTCTGACTTACAGCAACCCAATGGGGCACAGCAGGAAACCTTGGTGGCATAGTGGGTTAGGTGCTATGTCTGCTAACCAAAGGTCAGCAGTTCAAATCTGCCAAGTGTTCCTTGGAAACTATGGGGCAGTTCTACTCCGTAGGGTCGCCATGAGTCAGACCCAGCTCAATGGCAACAGGGTCTGGCAGGGCAGCCACAGAGTTTCCAAGGACTGCCCAGCAGATTCGAACAGCCGACCTTTGAGTTAGCAGATATAATACGTAACTACTGTGCCACTGGGGTGTCCAAAGTGAGAGTCCCCACAGATACTACATAATGAAGCTAAGTTTCTATTTAACTACAAAGCTTTTGAACTATGCCAAACTAACTACCTCTCAATAATAATAATACACAAATTATTCCCATGATGGAAACTTTATAATACCTGAGATTTCTTGACCAAACTGCAAATGCTGATCGTTTACAGCAAATTGCAACAGGGCACCGGCAGATTAACCAGTAAGCAAGGTAGACATGGGCTTATGTGTGCTTGCTTACTAATCTGGGGTGCACAATTTTACCAGTTAGTAACTAAGCACAGGTAAGCCCATGTGTACCTCGCTTATTGGGTAATCCACCCCTGCAACAGAGGCAGTGCTAGAGGCCCTACAGTCTCCTTGTATCTCTCACAAGCTTGGCTGGATGTGACTCAGCTATATCCACAGCTACAGCCCTGGACAGGATGAAGTCAACGTCTAATGAGAGTGCTCCAGGTTACCTGAAAACCACCCTCTCCCAGGGCCATGTTTTCTCCAGACTCAATTATCGGCAGACTCCTTTTCCCACATCTGGGAACAGAAAACCAAGGCAGAAATGCTCACTGTCATTAGGAAATCTGAAGCTGTGGTGACCTCCACGAGATGTTTCAGTGGGGGTCCAGAAAACTTCACAGTTTTAGACCAGTGTCATAAATTAACAGAACCAAAAAATATTTATGGTCATATCCCAATCTTCATTACTGAACAGAAGATTTCTATGTCAGGTGATCATATCCAGTACAGGAAGTCTGTACACCTCTAGTGATCAGGCATAAGCATACACCAGCTCACGAAGTAGCCATCCCACTGTGAAACAATTCCTGGAGATTTTATGATTCTCCTAGAATCTACCTCCCTAAAACTCCAATCGGTAAAGATATTTTTACAAAACCATACAAACAACAAACTTTTTAAAATAAATTCTTACCGAATTTCAAATACCAACTGACAGCTAGATAATACCACAACCATCACCACCACCACTTTAGCATCTTTTTTGCTGTCTCAAAAATGCAGCCAAGGGATTCGGAGGAAGCCAGATGCCAAGCTTATACGACTCCTCCTAGGCAATCATTCACAAACTTGCCCTGGCTCCCAAGGTAACTTCACAGGTGTCTGCCCCAGAGAGCTCAGGCGTGTCATTAGTGCTAATTGTTGTGGCTGCCAAGGAAACCTTCACACAGTTTGCAAACAGGCTGTGCATACAAAGTAGCCAAGGGAGCACGAGAGACACCAACCAGTAAGAGATGAGAGAGGCACCGGGATTCTTTCAGAACATAACCGTTACAGACGCTGCCAGTGTTCTCTGATTCTGTTGTTCTTTGAAGAAATGGGTCCCCTTTCCTGCTCCTCCCTGTCCTGGGCATGGGGTTGCTGCACTCTGGGATCATCCTAGTAGCAAAGCAGAGATTCACTCCAGGTACAGAGCTCTCCCTTACAGCTCATCTCGCTTCCTAGTAACTTTGAGACACCGTTAAGACAGTGCCTAAGGTTTCGTCAACAGCTTATTTAAAGTGTTTACTGCCAAAAAACACAAAAAACTATAAAGATTTGACTGGCATCCCTTGATAGTGTTTTAGAAGAAAGGACTAGGTATTAGTGTTGTATATCTTCCTAGGCATTGAATCAGCATAAACCAAAACTGCTTTTCACATCTACAAGAAAACAGCTTAGAATATAACTGGCGTTTTCTTTTCCCTGGAGGAGTTGTTGCTTCTTTGCAGAGCTTCCATCTCCAGTCCCTAGACCATCAGACTGCACAAAATTCACAAGCAGAACCCAACCTTGTGTTTCACAAATGAATTCAGGCTTCTGTTCCCAATCTGAAGCATACAATTTCAGGGCCCATTTTATCACGTTGGATAGTGTTCAAAAATATTCCCACATGAGTCATATGTCTCCATACCACTGATGTCTTAAGTGATAAACAAAAAACGAATTACAACAAACCATTTGATTGGAGGACGAGACTTCTCTATGTGGGGGCTGCTCTTACTGGCCAGTTACCAGTTCTAGCAAAACGCTTAACACAGGCGAGGGGCCATCAACACACACAAACCAGATCCATCTGTCTGGGAGGCCACAGTGGAGGGCATCTCACACTTACCACGCCTCCCTCCAAACACTTAGGCCCCCAAGGAGTGCTCGAGGAAAGGGAGTCCCTGATAGATCCCAAGAACAGGCCCTCCCGGATCCCTCCTCTGCCCCTGCCTCCTGGACCCTTACCCAACACCAAACAACTCTTCCGCACGTAAGGAAAATACCGCTGGCTGCTCCTGGATGGGGAGAAACTAGAGATGCCACAAGTTTTCATTTTTTAAATCATACTATTACCGAAAGATCCCCCTTTAGTTACAAAAGGGACCTCAAAACTTCCAGTCCCCAAGATTACTTTTTTCAAAAAAGGAAAAACTCAAAGCCATCCTTCCGGGGAAGCCGGGTTCTGAGTGTTGCTCCCCCGCCATCGCCCCCCGCAAGTCCTTCTCCTCTCGGAGTAGCTGGGTGCAGAGCAGGAGGGCGCTGGGGCTGAAAGGCCGCGTTGGGGCGCAGGCAGCGCGGTGCTGAAGCAGAGCTGGTTTTGAGTCTGTTACTGGAGGAGAGGCTGCACCCCTCGCCCCGCCTCCCAGAGTCGCTAACGCCTCGAGCAGTCCCCGGCACCGCTCACCCACCCGCGCCCCTCCCAGGCCAAATTCCTGCCATAGTTTTCCGCTTGGCTCGGCTCACCCTGGAGTTGCCCCGAGTCGACGGGAATGAAGGGAAGCCCAGCCTGCTGCGCCTGGACCACCCGTCTCGCTCCACTGCCCCGCCAGCCCGCAGGAGTTCCCGGAATCCTCGCGGCCGCGCGGCCTCGGCTGAGCTCCGGGGACAGGGAACAGCGCGGGTCCACCCGACCCACTGCTGCCAGCTCCGGGCGCGGGAGCAGACAACGCTTCCTCAGCCAGCAGCTCGCGGCCTGGGGTCCCTTGTGGTGTTCTCCGAGAGAGGGGGTGGAGCCTCTTCCAGCCCCCCTGGGTGGAGCTGTTTTTGAGTCTGTTTTTGATGGAGGGGAAGCGGAGGGAGGAAGAATGCCACGTTTGATCCGTTAGGAAAATCCAGAATCCGAGCTAATGGCTCCCCGCCGTTGCTGAGTGGCGACGTGGCGACCTTGCCTCTTCCCCGCTTCCCCTCGGCTCACACTGGCATACACAGAGATTGTGGTACAGACGCTGGGCTGCTGTAAACCGTGACAGCTGGAGCCCCCCGAGCAGACAGCCCTGCCCACGTGCTCTAGATTAAAGGAATTTTCCTGGTTTCTAACTAGGTCCCACACTAAAAGAGTGCTCCGGAGGCGGCACAGGTCGGTTAGACTCAGAAATCGCCTCACCCCATGCCATCTTCTGTTCTGTCTTGAGGATCAGAGCTGGGAAAACCCAGGACCAAAAACATTTTTCTCTCCTTTTGTCAGTTCCTGACTCTTTCATAGAGCCAGTCCTTCCAACCTCACTTAGCTAAGACTGAGACTTTTAGGAAATAATTCTTAAAGCCTTCTTCCACTGTAGTCCCAGGGAACCACTAAGCCCATATCTTAGAGCTTCCAGAGCAGTCAGTGGTATGTCCTCCCGATTTCAGTCAAGCATGCAATCTGGGGGGGCTTGGAGCATTTGCTTTTTGGATTTCTCCCCACTATATCCCTGAGGTTTGTAGAAAGTAACTCTGAGTGTATGCATGCGTGCACGTGCATGTGTGTGTGTGTGTGAGTTCCATCAGTCTGAATTTCTCCCATCTATTTTGAGAAAGTAGACTTAACGTGCACCAAGTTCCATCTTGTCAACAATGCCAAAAGCCAAAGATCTCCCAGGCATGGAACCTTTCATCACTATACCACAATTCATCATGCTACACAGCAAGGAATTACTGAGTACCCACTATGTGCCAAGCTCTGTTTTAGGTCCCTGGGGATCCTAACAGCCTGAAGAGGTCTAGATTGCTTAGCACTTGGAAAGAAGGACAGAAGGAAAGCTGCCACTTTCTGCTGCCCCACCGCACACAAGATTTGGCAGCCAACAGTGGAGACAGATGTGTAGTCCATGACCAACAAACAGGCCAAAGGAGATTGGCCTCAGGTGGCTAGTCCAGGAGGCATTTCTGTCACCCTGAGCAACTGAGCCATAACTATTGGATGTGAGGGCAAACCCCATTACCATCTAATTGGCTGAGAGCAAACCATCTGTCCCACCCAACATCTGAAGTTGCCACTTTGCTCTGTAGCCCTGTGTGCCTTCCACAGCTTAGCACCAACCATTTGCATCTCTGGCCTTCCTCAAACACTGCCATAGCTGGTCTCTTCCCTACACCTAGAGATGTGTCAGAAGCAGCAGGACATAGCTGCTGATTGAAGATTGAATTTAGACTTGGCATCCCACAGCAAGAGTGCCTTCTACTGCCAACTGCTGGCATCACAGTCAGAAGCCAGCTCTGGATCCTAAACTCCTGAAGAGAAACCCAGAGCATCTGGAGCATATGAGACAGGCTTTCCCAATTCTGGGATGCCAGCCACTAGTGGTCCCTGAGGTGGTTTTAGGTCCAAGGTATATTGTTAGCTTTTCATAGTGTTGTTGTGTAGGTAGTCAGACATGTAATCAGAGGAGGGTTTTACATTAAAATCTAGTTTGCTGGTTTCTGTTGACAAATCTGAGTATCTGGCAAGAAAAGGCCTGCAAGTCTCAACTCGAACTCTGGGAAGAAGACCAGACTTGATGTTCTGGCCAAACAGAGGGTCCCAGGAAGACATGGCCCCCAGAATCTTTGTTAACCCAGAACTGAAACCATTCTGGAAGCCTACTCCTCAAACAAAGACTAAACTGGTATATCAAAAAACTCACTGCTGTTGAGTCAGGCCCAATAGCCAAGCCAAGCCAAGTGCCATCGAGTTGATAATAATAAGACATAAAATTATATTGGCGACAAGTGAGCTTCTTGACTTGGGCTGATACAGGAGGCTGACTGGACAGCTCCTCTTCAGAGGTGACAGGAAACAACAGAGAAGTACAGGAGCTACTGAAATGGACATAGGAAAGAAATCAGTGTGGGGAGAGTAGCTAGGGTCACATGAGTAAGTTTTTGTATAGGAAACTCACTGCAGCTGTCTCACTTAAATCCAGTGGAAAAAAATAAAAAATAATTTTTTTGAAAGGCTGAAACTCCCATATGTTGGCATATCTAAGGTACAACTATTGATCTCTGCTTGTCAAAAGCTAAACAGAAAGAAATAAACCAAAGACTCACAGAAGAAATTAGCCTACAGAATCAGCAGTCTACATAAACAATCAGATCACCTTCCCTGTGACCAGAAGAACTATTTGATGCCCAGCCACCACTATCAACCAGTCCAACCAGGGACCCAGTAGATAGTCTCAGATAAAATGGGAGAAAAATGTATAGCAAAACTCAAATTTCTTAAGAAGTAAAAGCCAGACTTACCGGACCAGTAGAGACTAGTCAAACCCCTGAGACTATAACCCTGATAAGCTCTTTAAACTTACAACTCAAACCACTGTCACTTTTCAACCAAATGATAGACTGGCCCATATTTACTCCATGATATCACCTCTGAGTATCATGCTCCTCAAAATAATCACCCAGATGAAACCAAGTGGTTCATATTTACCCTAGACCAAAGATGAGAAAGCAAGGGGGGACTGAAGATCTAGTTTAATGAAAACAGAACAACCAGAATGGAGACAATGAGAATGCTGATATGTTGTGAAGCTTGTAACCAATGTCACTGAACAAAATATATTTAGAATTTAGAAATTGTTAAACGAGAACCTATATTTCCTGTGTAAATGTATACCAAAAACCCAATTAAATATGTTTTTTTAATTGTTGGAGATGAGTGGAACCTCTTCTTTAGACACAGGCAGCACTCTAAGGTACCTGAAAAGGTCATTTTGAAGGATGTTTGTGTCCTTGAAGAAAAAGACCTTCTTTAACAGGAAACAGGTCACTCCTGCAAAATGAAAATACGGGGCCAGAATACGTCTAACCAGGTCCTGCTCTCAGTATGGCTAGTTGGTTGTGATCTGTTTATTCATTGGCTCTCAGAAATGAGGAAGTTCTGGAACAATCTGCCCCAGAGACTTCCTGCCAGAGGCTATTGCCTTTTGCTGCAATGCTCTTTGGTAGTTTGATGAAGCCTATGATTCCTTCTCAGAATGTTTTTAAGTGTATAAAATAGAATATTTTAGACAATAGAGAACAATAATATATTGATACATCAAAATATTAAAAACCAAATGTGTCATATGGTAATATTTTTGCTTCTTTATCAACGCGTTATATAGCAAGATCTATCATCTGAGCTAAAAGCAGTGAAAGTGTAAACAATATTTTAAGATGTCTGTGAGAGCGTTAATGAGATATGAAAATTGCAAATTTTAATGATGACAAAGTCACAAGAAAACCTCTAATACTACTGTGACTTGTAACCTATATTCGTAATTGAGGAAACCCTGGTGGCATAGTGGTTAAGAGCTGCTATGGGTGCTAACGAAAAGGTTGGCAGTACAAATCCACCCGAAGCTCCTTCTACTCTGTCCTAAAACGTCACTATGAGTCAGAATTGACTCAAGAGCAGTGGGTTTGGTTTTGATTCGTAATTGAAGTTCCCCTGGGTATGGGAGTTGGACCTTTATCCTGTGAAGACGGGGCATAGAAGTGCATGGAAGCATGACATGATACACGAAAGACAGTCAAAGAATACAGATTGAATTACATAAAATTTTAAAACTTATATTTGATGAAAAACATAACATGAGATTAAAAGCAAAGAACAGGATGAAAAACTTACAACGCAGTAATAAAAGTTAGTGTCCTTGGTATAGAAAGAGTAGACACAAATAAATAAGAACTAGAAAACAATCCAACAGAAAAGGTAGCAAAAGAAATCAAGCAATTCACAAAGTTAAGAAAATACACACTGTTAACTAAACATAAAAAATACTCAGCCTCACCAAAATGCAAATAAAAATTAGATACCTTTACTAAAGCTAGTTTATTAAACAGATTTTAATACTTACTTGGAATGGGAAAATGGGCAATTTCAGTCTTTTCTGGAAAACAACTTTGGCAACATACATCGAAATCTGAAGTTCTCCAAAACATAGGAACCAGAATTTCTCTGTGACATTAGATGCTCTATTAAAATTAGAATTAACTTAAATGTCCATCAATTGAGTATTGATTAAATAGATTATGATACATCCTACAATGAAACACTATGCAGCCATTTTAAAGAATGAGTAAATATATCCAGGTGTGCTAATGAAAAAAATGTACCCATTTTATTGTTGAAGTGAAAAGCAGCTTACATAATAATGTGTGTTATATGGTTCCACGTATTTATTTATTTATTTATTTTAAAAACTACTTATATGAGAAAGGCAGCCATGATATGCAAAACATTTAACAACTAGTCTGGCATGGGTACCACCTAATCAGCATTGATGCTGGCCTTAGTCTAGAGGAAACAAAGTAGATCGCCCTTAAGTTGCTGCCATTAGGAGGTCCTGGGGGAAGAGCCAGGATATTCAAGGTGGAAGTGGGGACCACTCAGAAGGACTGTGGCCATGACTTCTTACTAATAAGCAGGAGTACATATGCAACAAGCAGAAGTATACATGCAAAGAAAAAGTGATGGACACATATCAAACTTGACAGTGGTACAAAAAGGCACTTGTGCTTGTTACTCTATATAATCCTGTTGTTTGAAATTCTAAGAATAAGTGTGGGATTTAAAAAAACAAAAGTTAATATTGAACAAAACAAGCTCATCAGTCTATTTGCAAACCATAACATGATATAAACATACTGCGTAGACTCATACACAGAGGAAATTCCAGGATCATCTGAGGTCCCAGGAACCTCACATTTTTTCACCTCACTACTCTTATTTCTTTGCCAACCCCCAAAACCATCATGACTTGAAATAACTTTTTCTACTAAACCAGATTGCACTTATTAAGTAACATATTACTGTCTTCCTCCTTTTAGTAATCAAAAACATTTTACTGCCAGGTAAAGCCCCCAGTAAACATCAGGCTGTGGCTAGTGTCACAGTGAATTCATGTGATCACAGCCCAGCATAAAGAAACTGACATTCAAGTCGATCTGTTTGATCCCATCACAATTCATGTATTTTTGAAATATTAGAAATATTTCTAATCAAACCCCTTAAAGACACTAGTAGCTGGGACTATTGGTTGAAGAGCTGTTTGTCATTCATTCTCCAGATATGGAAGTATGATCCGATGAGTCCAACCCTTCCCCTCCTCATAAGGGCTGTCCTTAGAATCCTTACCTGTAGAGACAGTCAGGAAAGCTGAAAACCAGCCAGGCTCACAGGACACAAGTTAGTGGGCAGCCTTGGAAAATGATAGTAGGCCTCAGAGTCCGACTATGGTGTCTTACATCTAGAAGTCAAGTGCAAGTGGCTGGGAATAAATAAAGCTAAAGCAGATACATGACTTGTAAGTCTTCTTTAATAAGACTATAAAAAATGATTCTCAAAGGTGAGGAGATCAAAGTGACAGGAGATGGATGTTGTTTGACAAAACATCATTATTTTATATTTGGAGAAAAACATAAATTTTTTTTCTCGTAAAGCCAAGTACCAAAAGGAAAGCTGTAGGAAATCTTGACTGTTGGTTATCTGTAGAAGAAATATTGGTTCTCATATCTCATGGAAAGAAGAGGTAAATTTTTATGTGAATCAGAGATTTTTTAAAGTTTGAAATTACAATTTGATTTTATGAGCCACATGGAGTAGGATAAATGAACGTGTGTTGGAAAAGAGTAGATCAGGGAATGGATGGCCAGGGTAGAGGAGAAGGCTGTCACGGGGCATGTAACTAGTTATTGTAAGTGCCAGGATCCTTGTCTTTTTGATCTAGCTATATTTGCATTATCTAAAACAGCACTTGGCACACAGAAGGAATGCAATTAAAATTTATTGAATGAATGAATGAATATCAAAATCAGAACCAGAAACCAATTCCTTTCCTCCTCCCCATGTCTTCCATCAACGCCCTAATAGTTCCTGGAATTAATCTTAGAGCAGTAAATGGCACATGTAGCAAAACTGCTGGCTGCCTATCAAAGCATCTGTTTTCTTTTCCTCCTTAAATTTCCCAGTCTGTCTTGCAGATACATTCTGGACAGTGAAATATAAAGGGAAGTTACATGGTACTTCCAAGAAGTCTTCACAAAATGAAGGTGTTTCACCTTTCCTTCTCCCTTTAACTTGCAGCCTGGAATGCAGACATAGCTGGGTATCAAGCAGCCATCAGGGACTGTTGGCCCTGGACACTAAGCGTGACAAGCAGGAAGATACAAGAAACCTGGCCCCCATGCCTACAGAGTTACCGTGTCAATCCTGACCTATCTGCCTTCCTACTTCTTTCACATAGGACAAAATACACTCGTATGTTTTATAAGCCACTGTTCTTTGGAATTTTTCTATTATAATCAGAGAAACCTAATCCTAAGGGATATGTGGGTAAGAGCCCAGCTCCCCGAAATAAGTGGAGACCAGGTGAAAGTGTGACACTCTAGGCAGTGACCAATCCCATACTATTGCTCTATTAGTTTCTAGGCTCTATTTGTTGCCTGAACCCGGGTCCCCAGTCACTGACTCCTCCGGGCCTTGAACCAGGTCCCTGTAGGTGCTAGGACAGTGCTTTCGGTAGAGGTTTTCCACCAGTGTGTTGCTTCCTCGAACCACAACCCTTCCCTCCTGATTCATGTGATTCCACAAGTGCAGGGCATAGGAGTCATTGAAGCTCGGCTCTGTGTCCCAGACAGCATAGTAGCGCCTCCACTTTGAGAAGGAGATGGGATAAAATCTCTGGGGGTGCAGAAAAGAGAAGTTCAGACACCTGAGGTCTTTCACCTCCTGGAAGTCTCCAAGCCTGCACCACACCCTCAACATCCTCGTCATTAAATCGGGGCCCTGATTGCCCCAAATGTCGGAATTGTAGTGTTCAACAAAGTTTTCCATGCATGCCCACAGAAAGGGGTGGTGGGAGAGAAACCCAAACACCCCATTACTAGAAACCCGAGAGGCCTGTGCAGCCAAAAAGTTCTCCTCAGGGATGGGCCTAATGGAGATGACATCAGTGTCCATGTAGATGCCACCGTATTTCCAGATGATGGCCAGGCGGGATGCATCTGAGCTGTCGTGGAGCCAGTTTCTCTCCGCGCTGGCATTGACCTGTAGGAGCAGGCACAAATCAGCATCAAGGAGCAGGGAGAGGGTAAGTGTCACAGAAGGAGGCCAGGCCCAGCACAGCTTTGGAGGACAGCAGGTCAGCTCCACAAAACTCTTTGCCAAAAACCCAGTTTTTGAAGTTTATCAAAGTGGCCTCCACCTCAGAAAGTTGCCTTGAAGTCTATAGCAGTCACTAATGATGGGAAGGTTGCAGCAGCTTTTAAAGATGTATGAAATTAAAAAATAATAATAATTTAAAGCAACAGAAATGGATGTAGTATGCAGCATCTCCCAAACTAATTTGATTAGAGACTTGTTTTTCCCAGAAGCAAAACACAGTTTAGGTCACACTGGTCTTGCCCAGCCTTCTTAGAAACATGGCCTGCCAGCTGGTAGCTACCTGTTTTTCTCCTGAAGCATCCTGGAGTCCCCAAGCAGTACGAACAATTAACTCACTCAGCTTAATGGCTGGAAGTTCAAGTCTACCAGACACACGTCTGAATCTACTAAAAATTCAGCCATTGAGGACTGTATGGAGTGAAGTTCTCCTAAGACACACATGGTGTCGCCACAAGTCAGAATCAACTCAGTGACAGCTGGGTTGGTTTTCTGGTTTTGGAACACAGCCCTAACAGGCCAGGGCTTCAGACAGCAAGCCTGTGCTTCCCCCTTTACCTGGAACCCCTCCACTTCCAACACCTGCCTCCCTGGCCAGCAGCCTACCTTACTGCTGCTGCTCAAGGCGCTGCAGTCTCTATCACATGTTAATGCCTCCGTTGCTGGTGATTTCCAGGAACCAAATGGTGGAATCTCAAACCAGTGAGTGACCCCAAAACCAGTCAGCTCCCAATTTGAGACTCCCAGGCTCTGTGAGCTCTGCAGGCTCTCTAGGGGGTGCGAAGGGTACCCTGGAGTGTAGAAGTCACTGGTGTCAAGTGAAATGAACCACAGGGTATACTTTACTCCATTCTCTACCTGTCTGGCCTTCTAGGCCCTTCTCATTTCCTACCCACCCACTCCACTGCCCCCCCGCATTTAGTCCAGAAAATATCTCCAGTTTTCAGCACCTAGAGGCAAAGTATGTGCCCATGACTCAGGACAGCCTACCCTGTCCCTGGGCAAATCCAGTAGGGTAGGGCAGGAATTTTCGTCGTTCTTTTGTACTATAAACCGAAAAACCAAACCCATTGACATCAAGTTGATTCCAATTCGTAGTGACCCTATAGGTGAGGGTAGAACTGCCTCATAGCATGTCCAAACAGAGCCTGGCAAATCTGAACTGCTGACCTTTTGGTTAGTAGATGTAGCACTTAACATAGTCGGTTGAATAGCGACCACTCAAAGATTTCAGCGCCTTGTCCCTAGAACCTATAAATGTTACCTTACAAGGGACAAGTGTTTTGTAGATGGGATTAAGGATCCTGAAATGGGAAGATTTTCCTGGATTATCCACATGGGCCCTAAATGTCATCACAAGTGTCCTTTTAAGAGAGAGGCAGAGGGAGACTTCATACGGACAGAGGAGAAAAGCATGTGAAGACTGAGGCCACAGATAGGGTGACAGGCTACAAGCCAGGAACACCAGCAGCTTCCAGAAACCAGCAGAGGCAAGAAACCAGTTCTTCAGAGGCAGCACAGACTTGTGAAACTGATTTCAGACTTCTGGCTTTCGAAACCGTGAGAGAATAAATTTCTGTTGTGTTAATTCACCACATTTGTGGGGATTTGTTTCAGCAGTCATTGGAAACAAATACAAATGCCAACATAACATCCTGAGTTTTTCTTCTCAGCCTGCAAGCATATTTACCATCTTGCTTTTCACAAAGAAAAGGTTTGCTGACCTTTGGTCTAGCTTATGATTAGAATTTTAAATAGGTCTTAATATGATAACCAAATAGGAGTATTTTGACATCAATTTTTAAATTGTCTTTTGTTTTCTTAAAATAATTTTATTTATAAACTAAATCATCTGTTCTATCATGTGTTGCATATTTTCTTCAGGTCTCTTTTTTCCTGTGTTGATATGTGTGCATTTTACATAGCTGAAATCATTATGATTATAACTACATTATAATGTAAGGGTTTATGTTTGTAGTCTCCATAAGATGTCATATTTAAAGCCTGCATAATGTAATCACTGAGTGATTATACTATAATTTACTTAAATGTTACTTGATTGTGGATTCTCTGAAATATTTAATTGAAATATTATTTCCTTATTTTGTTGTGCTACTAGGATGAAGATTACAAAATTCAAGAACCAAAGCAGGTTCTTGGTCATATCTTAATACACCCCTGTGCCATAGCAGCACTATGCCTAATTTTTCATGCATTTTCTATCATCCTCGTTTTCATGTTAAATATTTCTTGGTTTCCCCCTCAGGTGGAAAAAAGTTTAACACAGATGGATTTAAAACTGATAGTAAAAAATAAGCAATCTATTTACCAAGAAAAGATATAGAAACTCATTCAGTTAAAAGATAGTCTCAAAAGTAACCTATGTCCTACACAGTGTGACCATATAATGTGTGTATTTTATGGTTTTATGCATTTATAGGATGCTTTCCTACTGGTATCTTTTTAGATGGGAGAGAAGAGGGTGGAGAGGAGGGGGCAGGAGCTTGTTAACAGGATATGACAAGTACAGCATAGAAAGGGTTACACTGTTGCTGGGCAAGGAGAGCAGAAAAAGCTGCAGATAGGTGAGCATGCAAAATTAACTTGGACTGTATGCTTTCATTTAATCACAATAAACAAAAAGTAACCTATGTCCAAAAAAAAAAAAGAACATCAGATTGGAAGCAAAAGACACCAGACACTAAAGGCAAGCCTGATTTAGGACTCAATGTAGCACACAGGAGACCATGCAAAAGTCGAAGGGTTTGAGTTGTAGCTCCATCTCTGACCCTGAGTCTCTTAACTTCAGTCTATCCATTTATAAAGTAATTAAGTTGTACACATCTCCCAAGGTCTTTCCCAACACTGACATTCTAAGATCCCCTAAATACTTACTTGAGTATACCAGGAAAACAGTGGTGTATCTTTAAATAGCTTTTTCATATCCAAAGGGAAGAGGAAAACATTGTCTATTGCTGACAGGAGAGAAAAGGCAGGGTAAGTGGCGTTTGGGTGAAGATGTGTGGAATTGTTGAGGGCCTTTATAAAGAACACCACGGGCTGCTCAGGATAAATCCTGGCAGCCGACTCCACAGCACAGGAGACAAGCGGAGGTGGCTCCATCCTCTCTGAGGTCTCCAGGAACACAATGCTGCGTTGTTGGCTCAAGAGGGCTTCTGGCTCTTGCTGGGACTTGTAGGTAGGCAGGCAAGAGAAGAGGCACCTGGACCTCAGGATCAGCTGGTAGAAAAAGCCACAGGCAAACAGCAGGAAGACCAACAGGGAGAGCTGCAGCTCCTTCAGCATGTCTGCTTCTCTTTCCTCACCTGCTCCTATAAATCAACACAATTAATTTGAAAGCTAACATTCACAAACCCTCATAAAGATAGCACATAAAAAAAATAAAATGATACACCAACATCACTTATGAACATAGATTAAAAAAAAACTTAAATAAAATATGATGGGATCGAATCTAGTAGTATTAAAAAGAAAAATGGATCATAACCAACTAGGGTTTATCTTAGGACTACAAGAATGATTAATTAATTAATTGGTTAATTGAAACACTACTAATGAACTGCATTTAGTCTGTTAAAAGACTAAAGAGGAAAAACCATATGATCACTTTGGCTCAATAGATGACTAAAAGGGTGGGGGGAGAGAATAATATGTGACATCCATTCATGATTTTCAAAACTATAAGGAAATTTTTTTAGGCTGATAAACTCTCTACTGGAACATATAACAATCATCAAATACACCATGAAACTTTTCCAGCATCCCTATCAGGGTTAGATAAATGATACTGAAGTTACTATTCAACACTATTCTGATAATTTTAATGAATGCAATAAAGCAAGAGAAAGAGACTTCTACTACGAACATTAGAAAACTCTTTGCCATAGATTCAACTCTGACTCACAGCAACCCTACAGAACAGAATAGAACTGCCCCTGTAGAGTTGCCAAGGAGCAGAGCGTTAGAAAGGAAAAGGTAAAAGTTATAACTAGTTGTGGAAAATATAGTCTACCTAGAAAATCCAAGGTAATTTACTTAAAAGCCACTGTGGCTAAGAAAAGTATTAACAAAGGAGGCTAAAGAGATCATTCGGGTATGAAAATGTTATATACCAACAATAGCGAAGTACAAAATGTCATACCAAATCAAAGCAAACCCATTGCCGTCCAGTCAGTTCTGACTCATAGCAATCCTATTCCTATAGGGCAGAGCTGCTCCAGAGTTTCCAAGGAGAATCTGGTAGATTTGAACTGCCAACCTTTTGGTTAGCAGCCATAGCACTTAACCACTATGCTACCAGGGATTCCATGGCATGTCATAGACAATAAAAACTAACATTACAATAGCAACACATAAAACCTTTATGAACCCCTAAGTGGTACAAATGGTTAACATGTTCACCCGCTTACTGAAAGGTTTGGAGGTATGAGACTACCTAGAAGCACCCTAGAAGGAAGGTCTGGCTATCTACTTGTGAAAAAGTCAGCCATTGCAAGCCTTGGATGCACGTGGGATCTTCATGAATTGGAGTCAATTCATTGGCAACTTTTTTCCCCTAAATTAATACAAAATAATAGGAAATATTTGTGTAGCATTAAAATGTGTCAAACATTTTCAAAAATTTGATTCATTTAATCCTAACACTTTGAAGTGGGTACTCTTATCATCCCCAATTTACAAATGAAGAAACTGAGGCACAGAGATGTTAAACCGTATGCCCAGGGCCTCAAGCTGCTAAATGAAGGGACCAGTTTTCAAAACAGGTCACTAAAGTTTGTGCTTTTATTCTTCACTCATACCAGCCTCTCTATATTTCTGATACAAGTCAAATCAAAATTTCATACAAACTTCTGTGGAATTTAACAAGTTGATTCTAAGACTCATTCCAAAGAGAAAATGGGCAAGAGAATAAACAAAAAAACCACCCCCACTGCCATCGATGCTAAAGGGTGACAAAAGAACCAGTAAAAAGGTATGCATGATCAACATCAAAGCACACTCTAAAGTTTTAATAATTTAAATGATCGACGTTGATCCACAAAAACAAATCAATAGACATATAGAATGGAAAAAAGAATTCAGAAACATACTAATATACTTGTACATAGGAATTCAGTACATGACCAAGGTATGATGAAGCTGGCATTTCAGGTGACGGGACAGAGATGGGGCCAAGGTGGCAGAGTAGATGGACATGTCCGTCTAATAACAAGACCCCAAAAAACAAGTAAATCCAGTACATATGACATCTTAGGAGCCCTGAAGATCAAAGGAAGAGCTGAGATATTGGACTAAACAAAGGGAAGGTAGAATAGCACCAGAAGTACATAGGATTGCACGGACCTGACCTGTCAGGAAGCAACCACAGCCACTGTGTGGTAGAGCCGGCATGGAAGTTGGTGAGCATTCTCCTCAGTGAAGGTGATTGTCTGGGGAGACCAGGTGTGCCTGCAGAGCCAGTGAGGGACAGCAACAGATCGTCTAAACCTAAATCATGTATAGTCTACCACACGCAGATCTGAAATCTTTTCTTCAATATGAACCTTATCCCCCCATCCCCTCTCTGAGCTGCACCCAGTGCTAGGGTCTGATACCATTAACTGAGCCAGAAGTAAGACTCTTCAAGCCTGCCCTGAGCCATTTTCCCCTCCCTTCTCTGTAATGCTCCTGGCTCTGGAGTGCGATGCCATTTACGGAACCGAAAGTAGGACTCCTTAAGCTCACCCTAAGCCATTCTCTGAGGCTAGGAAGGAGAAGACTTGAGCAAACTAGAGAAAGGAGGTAGGTGGAGGGAAAAAATGTATCTCTCTTGTTTCTGCTGATGCCCTAAGCCAGAAAATCACGGAGAAACTACTCCTTCACCTAGATTCAGATATAAGGAGATATGCCAACCTCACACTCAGAGACAGCTGTTAACCCCCTGCCTTTCTCAGTGCCTATGCCTATCACCCCTGCCCATATTGGACAGTAGCTGAGAGCCTGCACCACACACTTGGTGACTGAACACCAGGACACCTGAGCCGAATCTACGTAAGAAAAATAAATTGTACATTTTAAAACAAGAAGCTAAAACACAGTGGGCAAACAAATAACTACAACTTACTCATAGCTCAGAAACAGCAAACCATATCAAAACACTTAAATGGTAGATCAGGATCTCTTCAGAAAACTCCCAAAACAAAGAATCAAACTTTCCAGAGGAAGAGAACTTCCTGGAATTATCAGAGGTCAGAGGTAGAATACTAAAGATTAACTCTTCAAGAGATGAGAAAGGATATGAAGCAAAATGCAGAAGTGCATAGTGACAAATTGTACAAGCTGCAAGAAAGCATTGAGTGGAAAGAAGTAGAAATTCAGAAAATTAATAATGAAATTACAGAATTAGGAAACTGTGGTGGTCAGGATTATGTCAACTTGCCTACTACCTATTTGGCTGCTGTATTAAGTGGCAGGGCGGGGTTTGTGGTGGCTCCCTGCCCCTCGGCTCTCATCTCGCGACTTTTTACTACGGCTGCTTGTCGCTCACGTGGCCAGGAGCTCCTGCTCTCTTCTTCCAGCGTCTGGTTCCGGTACTTGAACTAGCAGCTGTTGGACTCATCAGTCCTTACAGTCGGCACTTGAGAGTCCTGCTCCCTGACCTGCCGATCCTGGGTTCGCCAGCCTCTGCCGCTCCTGCTCCCTGACCTACTGATCCTGGTTTTGCCAGCCTCTGTCACTTCGTCTCGCCTCCAGCTTGGGATCCACTGACCTACACAACCAATGATCTAGAACTCTGGTCTCTGACTTGCTGACTTTGGGTTCCTCAGCTTCTTTGGCCACATGAGACTCGTGCCAGAGCTTGGGACATTCAGCTTCTGTGATTACATGAGCTGTTTCCTATATCTGTATGTATCTATCTGTCTATCTATCTATCTATTTATCTATCTATCTGTCTATCTACATATATATAATAAATCTTTCCTTGTACCTACATGTGTTACTGGTTTTGCTTCCCTAGAAAACCAAGCCTAAGATAGCAACTCAGTAAAAGTCAGAAGAGCAGAACTGAGACAACGAAAAGCCAAATTAGAGAAATAAGATAAAGCATGTAGCATCAACACACTTGAGGAAAAATCAAATAAAAGAATTTTAAATAATCGAGAAACACTAAGAATTCTGTAGGCCTTTATGAATAGGAGTAATCTACAAGTGACTGAGTACCAGAACCATGGTGGGGGAGGAGTAACAGACAATACAAAGAGAATTGTCAAAGATTTGCTGACAGAAAACATCCTTTTTAGCATGAAAAGTGAGAAGATACCTAACCAAGGTGCACATCAAACTTCACAGAAAGTAGATTCCTCTGCAAAAAACAAGGCATATTATAATCAAACTTGCCAAAACTAAAGAGAAGGAGACACTTTTAAAAGTGGCTAGGGATAAACAAAAAATAATCTACAAAGGAAAATCTATAAAACTAAGCTCAGACTACTCAGCAGAAAACATGCAAGCAAGAAAGCAACGCGATGACGTACACAAAGCCTTGAAGGAAAATAATTGCTAGCCAAGAATTACATAAACAAACAAAAAAAAAAAAACTGACTGCCATCCAGTCAATTCTGACCCACAGTGACCCTATAGACAGGATAGAACTGCCCCATAGAATTTCCAAGAAGCACTTGGTGGATTTGAACTGTCAATCTTCTGGTTAACAGCTGTAGCATTTTACCACTATACTACCACGATTTCCAAGAATCGTATACATCCAGCAAAACTGTTTCTCAAATATGCTGGCAAAATTAGAACACTTTCAGGTAAGCAGAAATCTAGGGAATTTGCAAAAACCAAATCAAAATTACAAGAAGTACTAAAGGGAGTCCTCTGGTTAGAAAATCGATAATATCAGGCAACAGCCCAAGACCAGAACACAGAACAGAGCCACTGGATATCAGCCCAAGTAGGGAAGCAAGTAAGAGAATAATGAAAGAACTATTCAATACACGGTGTTGGAATAGTTGGATCACCATTTGATGAGGAAATAAAGTTAGATCCCTAACTCACAATACAACTAAATAAAGTGGATTGAAGAGCTTTAACAACACACAAAAGTATTAGGAAAAAAACAGAGTAGAATACTTTTATAATTTTGATAAAATAAAGACATTTATCGAATAAATTATCCTGTATTCAAACTATTGAATATTTTGCAGCAATTAGAAAGAATGAAGTAAATCTATACTAACAGCATGGAACGATTTCCATGACATTTATTGAATGTGCAGCTTACAGAGTACTAGGAACCCATCCATGTTTTTTAGCTATGTAATCATATATATATACTCAAAGTTTTCAGCTCTCTGTTGGTCTTCCTTATTCGTTATCCTACCTTTTCATGTATATAATTTATATACACATAATTTATATATATTATATAAAAATATTATTATACAATAATTCATATACATATAAATTATAATATATATTATCTTACACATATAATTCATATATATGTAAATTATATACACGAGAAGGTGGGGCAATGAATAAGGAAGACCAAGAGAGAGCTGAAAACTTTGAATTATGATGTTGGCAAATTCCAAAAAATAACCAAACCCACTGCCCTCAAATTGATCCCAACTAGTAGTGACAGAGGAAAACTATAGGACAGAGTAAAACTGCCCCATAAAGTTTCCAGGGAGCATCTGGTAGATTTGAACTGCCAACCTTTTGGTTAGCAGCCATAGCACTTAAGTACTACACCACCAGGATTTCCACAGTGTTGGCAAAAAATATTCAGCATACCATGGACTGCCAGAAGAATGAACAAATCTTTCTTATAAGAAGTACAGCAAGACTGCTCCTTAGAAGCAAGAATGGTGTGACTTCATTTCACACACTTTGCATGTATGATTAGGAGGGATCCATGCTTGGAGACAGACACTACGCTTGGTAAAGTAGAGAATCACCAAAAAAAGAGGAAGACCCTCAAATAAACCAATTGACACAGTAGCTGCAACAATTACTGTTAGAATCAGTGTGGACCAGGCAGTGTTTTGTTCTACTGTACATAGAGTTGCTGTGAGTGAGAACTAACTCAATGACACATAACAACAACAACAACAGTTTTATACATTCATATGAGTGTTTGTAGAATTGAAAAAAGATCTGGAAAGTCATATCCTAACCTATTACCAACATTTAAGGAAGCAAAAGGATAAGGTAGACTGGAATTTTTCCTTAGCATGTGTTTTCTATCATTTACAAGAACATATTCATATATATTTTTAAAATGAAAATTAAATACAAATTAAACTCTTTTATCACATACTCAAACAATTTCTGGGATCCTTGGAACTTGAAGAAACCAGCAACTAGTTTGAAAACTGCTGACCTACACTGAAGTCCTGACCAGTGATTGCTTGCCCAAGTCTAGTAGTTACTTCTAGATGACACTCACAAAATCCCAGAGAAGCATCTGGGAGTTTCCATAATAAAGTGAGGAAACTGAGGCACTATGAGTGAGAGACTCCAGCAGTTCTAACTCCTAGATCAGTGGTCTTAATACCACGTCATCCTGTCTGTCCTTAAAAAGGAGGAGCAGGATGATTCTGGGCAAACTGCAGATGGAGCTGCAGGGATATGGGCACATATTGACTCAATGTAACAAACAACAGCACTGGCAGCTAACCAAAAGGTCAGCAGTTCAAATCCACCAGCTGCTACTTGAAAACCCTAACAGGAAGTTCTACTCTGTCGTATAGGATCACTGAGTCAGAATCCACTCAACAACAACAGGTTGACAAAAGCCAGTATAATAATAAGAGCTCCTTGTGAGAGAGCCTCTACTTCTGACAGCTCTAGAAATCCGGGATCCCTCACTTCCTTACCCTTACCCTTTCATTCTCATTTCTGTTCTCATTCCACTCCTATTTCAGCTTTTTCTAGACAATTGTAAAGGGTTTAAAGATGTCACTATTTAAATAGAGAAACATGGGCGTTCTTAGCATGTCCATTGGTCCTCAGAGGACTCCCTCAGCATCTTCGCAGAGAGGCACTATTAGTGGTACTGAAAGAAAAGCAGACTGAACATTTCCAAAAATTAGCCTTGAGAAAAAGAACTCCCAGTATAGAGGCTTGTTAAGGAGAAGGATGGTCAAGGAAATCACACTTTCAGTTTCCAAAACAGAATTTTGATAAAGATTTGAATTTATCTGAACAGATTTCATAATATCTACCATTTGAACCAAAAACCCAGTGCCATTACATCAATTCCAATCGACAGCAATGCTACAGGGCAGAGTAGAACTACCCCATGGGGTTTCCAAGGAACGCTAGGCGGATTCAAACTGCTGACCTTTGGGTTAGCAGCATAGCACTTCCCCACTATGCCACCTGGGTTTCCCTACTATCAGAAATAATACTGAAATAATTTCTGTTTACACTGTTGAGAAAACTAAGACATTTTCACTTCCTAAACCACTTATTAAATTGAATTTTATAAAAAAGTACAATCTAGCCAAACACTTCCAGTGTGATCAAATTAAAACACCTTACTATCAGCAAAGGTTCTAAAACACTGATAATAACCTGCGGAACTCTGGTAGCACAGTGGTTACTGTTTCAGCTGCTAACCAAAAGGTTGGCAATTTGAATACACCAATTGCTCCTTGGAAGCTCTATGGGGTGATTCTACTCCACCCTATAGAGTTGCTATGAGTTAGAATCAACTCTATAGCAATGGGTTGTGGGATCACCTTGTTTTAAGCATTTACCGTGTTCCAGATACTGTGTTAAGCTCTTTATAAATATTACCTCCTTCAGTCTTCTGTTAGGTAGATATTCCTAGTCTCCTTTTTCAAAACTGAACAAACCGAAAATTAGCAAGTTAAGTAATTTGCCAAGGTTACACTGTCGGCAAGAGCAGGAACCACCAAAGCCTGGGCTCTGAACTGCTACGTGCCATACCTCTCTCTCTACAAACTTCGGCTCTAACTCTAACTCCGGGAGAGCAGATAGGTCTTTCCATTATTTGTTGGTCCACTTTTCGTATTCCATCTAACTCAATTTTAGAGAACTCAAAACCAATGAGTCAGAGCTTACCTTCTAGCCAGAAACGTGTGGTCAGCCAGCGCTGAAAGTCTAAGAAATGAAGACAAGTTTTTCCTGCTGTACTTTCTGATAAATCCCAACTTAATCTTCCAGTTCACACTAGGGGAAATAAATCATTGGCAGAAGATTAAAGCTAAGCACAGGGAGCTCCCAGAAAGCTCCTCCCTTTATTAAGTTTCCCCAAACATAGAAACTAGGGGATAAAGTTGGGTTCACAAGACTTCTCAGGTGACCCACATACTAATCCTGCATGTTTGTGGATCTTTCAGGAAGATTTTAAGGTTTGGGGTTATTTCATCTGGAGAAAGTTACCATAGCATAACCCTGGAACCCATAGACTCTACAGTCAAGCATCTTAGCTTGAACCAAAATCGTGGGCAGAGACCTTCAATGTTTATTTACCAGACAATCCTGTAAGTTTATTCCAAGTCTCTCAGATAAGTATATATTTTCTTTAAAAGAAAAAAAGGCCAATCACCACAAATAAGCAATCGACAGAGCCTAGTGATCTGTAACTAGCCTTGATGCCCCAGCGTCAGTTAAAGTGGCTGCAGAAGGAACCCAGGCGCAGAGGCCCCCTTTGTGAAGTATGAGCTTCCTCTGATTCTCATGAAATCAGTTTCATCACCCTTCACTAATATGCCAACCCCACCCCCTCCAAAACGTCATTGCTCTCCTGTAATCTGCTTCCTACCACTCCTGAAATAAGGACTTAGTGATCTGCTTTAGAGCCATCCTCTGCAGGGGAAGGTCACTTGTCTTCAGTCCAGAGCTTTCTCCCAGCCATGAGTAGGTATCTACAAGTCCTCCTTTATACTCTGGTACACAAGGAAGTCTCCTTCTGTACAGACTTCAGATCCTGATACAACAGGTCCTATACCAAGGGAGGAAACCTGAGTGGTGTAGCGCTTAAATGCTACATCTGCTAACCAAAAGGTTGGCAGTTAAAATCTCTCAGGTGCTCCTTGGAAACTCTATGGGGCAGTTCTACTCTGATGTATAGGGTCACTATGAGTCAGAATCAACTTGAATGTCGCAGGTTTTTTGGCTATGTGAAGGGAATGGAAGCTGTACTACTCATTTATGGTGGCTTGTTTCTATGTGTCCAGAGACTCTTCAGGAACAGCTCAGTGGGTCTCCATACACATCACTTCATTTGGAGCTGAATTTCTCCTCTGGGTATCATCAATTCTGTGCTCAGGATGCCTTGGCATCTTTCTAAAATTCTCTGACATTAAATAAGTTGGTTATTCCTGCCTCATAGAAAGGAGGAAGGAGCATGGTGTTCCTTAGGGCACGGCTCCACTGTGAGAGTGACATGTCTAGTGCCAGTAGAGCTCCTAATTGTGCATATCCAAAATCACTGAACAAGCAGCTGAGGCAGACAGCAGCAAAGTAATGGTCCTGACCAGACAGGGATGAATGCCACCATCTGGAATGCAGTGAAATGTTAAGACAAAAATGTAGGTCCTACCTGACCAACAGACAAGTAAAACAAAAAAAATCCAAACCCACTACTATCAAGTCCAGTCCAACCCATAGCGACCCTATAGGACAGAGTAGAACTGCCTTATAGGCTTTCCAAGGAGTGCCTGGTGGATTTGAACTACTGCCTTTCTGTTTAGCAGCAATAGCACTTAACAACTATGCCATCGGGATTTCCAAGAGCCAAGTAGAGGGTATAATTATTTGTCTCTGTTCACTTGGAAAAGGGAGAGTCAGAAATACAGGGATGATGTAGAATGCGTGGCTATTTGCCTCTATGAACAATTGCCTCCTTTGCCATGAAACCAGAAGAACTGGATACTGAACATTTTGATCATAGATTCTCCTATAGGAATCTATGATCAAAAGGGGAAAAATGTAGGACAAAATTTCAAATTCTCAGGGACTGTAGACTTCTTGGAACCATTGAATGTGGATGAACCCCTAAAACTATTACCCTGAGATAATCTTTAAGCCTTAAACCAAAAATATCCTCTGAAGTTTTCTTGAAACCCAACAACAGTTCAGCTTAACTAGTGAAAAAACAGAAGGTATGTCTTGAGCACTGTGCTCTTTTGATAACTACCTATATGGGATCAAACTGACAACAGCAAAATATTAGAGAGGATCCTTAGGGAATAGTGAATTTACGTCAACAAAGGAGACATAACTCAGAAAAAGAGGATGAGAATGGTCACACAACTTAAAGAACGTAATCAATCTCCACTAAATTATATATGTAGAAATAAGTGAACTGGTGTATGCTTTGCTGAGTGTATTTTCTACAACTAAATAAATAAAATTCAGAGAAAAAAAAAAAAACTACCTATACGAGTCAAAAAACCCTGGTGGTGTAGTGGTTAAGAGTTCAGTTACTAACCAAAAGTTCAGCAGTTTGAATCTATCAGACGCTCTCTGGAAACCAAACGGGCAGTTTTACTCCTGTTCTTCAAGATCACTGTGAGTTGTAACTGACTTGACAGCAGCATGGCTTTATATGGGTCATGTCAATAACAGAAACTCAAAAGATTAAATAAAAACTTTAGGGGGGCAGTGAGTTTATGTTGATAATGGAGAAACAACTCAGAAAAAGAAGGTGAGAATGGTTGCATAACTCAAAGAATATAATCAGTGACACTGATTTGTGCAAGTAAAAACTGTTGAATTTGTATCTTTTGTTGTGAATGTTCTCAACAACAAAATTAATTAAATAAAAATGAAAGAAAGAGAAGAAAAGAGCCAAGTAGCGGGTATCACGGAAATACACATGGTTTAGAGTTATACTTCTTCTCAGGAGCTAAGACCATGACAAGTCCCTAAAATGCCCCAAGCATCAGCTCCCTTGTAAAGTGAGGATAATAACTGACCAGAGGCTCATTGTGAAAGGGCTCTATAAACCAAAGAGACAAGTCTCACTTTCCACCAGGGAAAACAGAGGAAAAATAGGATCCTATCAACATAGATGGCTTTCAGCATCCTGATGACTACCACTAAGATCCCTCCTCCCTGACTCCTGCAGATGAATGAAATCTAGTTTCCAATAAACCTTTAAGAAGGAAATCTTCAGCTCTGTATGGGAGTGGATGGGATATGTGCAGTAGCCAGGAGTCGGGTTAGTGACACCTGGGGCCTTTTCCGGATTGCAGCCTGTTGTCTCTCCCAAGTCTTCTTGTAGAAGCCTCCTGTCATCTAATTGACTCGAAAGCGATGGTTTTGGTTTGGTTGGGTCATCTGAGCTGCTCTACCTAGAATGCTACTCACCTTTGGCATAAAGAGCAGAGCTAACTTCCTTTATTTCTCTCCTTTCTGCCCTACTGGGCTTGAACCATACTAACTTTCTGTCTATGCAGGCAGGTACCACAGCAGTCATTCTTTTAAACTATATTCTGCAGATCCCTAGAGATTCCACAATGGGCTTTAAGAAACCCTGACTCCTGGGCTGTAGCTTACATCAGCACCTTAACTCTGGGTGCTACTTATCCACAATTTCTCTGCATATCACCTTCTCTAAGGAATGGCCTGCACTTTGACTCTCCTTGGAACTTCCTGTGTTCAAAATTCCTCTGAATCTCTTCACCACAAAACTTTAGGTTTTGTCCAACCAGCCAAGCAATGACTAAAGACCACAACAAGTTTTCTGAGTAAAGATGTACAAACAGCCACTCATCTTCGATCAGTGGATGGGTCTGGATACACCGTTGGCAGTCACACGTACACCCAGGCACCATTTATTCTCCTAGAGTTCCTCATTTCTTCCACTATGATGTAAGTCGGGCTTGGTCAATCAAAATGATATGTAGTCTGGGGAAGCCTAAGTAAAAGTTGCTGACTGAGACCTTAGGAAATGTTTGTTGATTGTAGCCCCAAAGAGATGAAACTCTGAACCCAGTGTTCATTCTTCTTTAATATTCTGGTTTTGGAATGATTGGAGCTAGTGTGGGAATAAAAAAAGAAAAAAAAAGAAGGCAGTACAGGGAGGTAAACAGCACATCTAAAGCAAAGATTTTGCCAACTCTTCAACTTTATGAATAACTGTAGGCTCAGTTGGAAATAGTTCAGTGTTGGGGGCTAACCTGCTTTTTGCAGAAAGGTCCCACTGTATTAAGAAGGGAAAGTTAAGGGAATTTTTAACAATAAATGTTTGTTGAATTGAGTTGCACATAAAAATGTACCTTTTAATTCTATAGCTTCTTTGAACTCAGATTTATTGCAAGAAGGAAATGCTCAAGCCAGCAATACACGTCCTATTGATTTGGAGCCTTTGACACCACAGTTCCGTATTTGAATACATTTGTTAAGCAAGTAGGGCTGATAAACTTGTTAAAGCATTCAGCTATTAACGGGAAAAACCAACACACAGAGTGATAGCTTATCACCATTCCCAATTCCTTTTGCCACTGTTCTGAAGCTGGAATGAAGGCTGGTATGTTAGATTTCAATAAATGAAGGAGATAGCTGGATCAGGTCAGGTCACTACACACTGAGAAACAATTCAGAGCATTCTATGGAATCTCAAGAGCGAACAATAAAATAATTGATGCATGTTGAAGGCTGACTTTACCAACATTAATCCTGAATTCTTTTTTTTTTTTTTTTAGTTAAATCCCAATGAGTTAGTACAAGAGTAAGATCTCTTTGTCTTGTAGCAATGTGTTAAACTGATTGCATTTCTAAAATAAATGGTCCTAGCCTTGTGTTTCTGGTAATAGTGTTTTTCGTTCTCTATTCAGCAATATCAAACACTCCTCTGTTTACAAAACTTTACATAGCTATGTTTCTCTGGTTCATTCTGGAAATTACAGTATTGACACATGTAATTTCTCATTTTTAAAAAAATTGTTTGAAGACAAAACAGGGGATGTGGATAAGAGCCAGGAACTAAGTGCCAGAAACATTGTCAGCACTCTGGGTATTGTTTCAATCCCTCTTGGCAACTGGTGGGCCAGTATAAACCCTCAATTAGGACCCTACCTCGATGATCGTGGCAGGCCATTTTATCTCTTACAAGGTCACTGATAGGTAGTTACTACATCTTTTTTCAATGAACACTCAAGAAATTCACATTAAACTTAGCAAGAACTAGATTTTATTGAAAGATTTTGCAAAATCGGGCACCTGAGCCCACAAGGGAGTCTAGACAGAGGGGCGTGCCGCTATTCCTTAGGAGTCATTTTTATACTCCAGCTAGCTAGCCTCTCTCTTGGTTCCTCATTGCTTGGGTACCATGAGGTGAACCATCTCTTATAGGTGTGGATTAAGTTTTAACATTTTGTTATTCTTTAAGGTTTATCTTCTGCTTTCTGAGAAGGTTTTTCTTCCCCCCTTCCTTCTCCCTTTCTCTTCAGGTTAGCTAGTGACTTCTTATCTTAGCCTTTGTTCTGAAGACGGACCTGAAATTTATTTCTCACAAGTGCCCCCCTTTTTCTTTTGTACTTGTTAGTCTCATCTTCGTTGACATCCTTTAAACGTTTTTTAATGTTTGTTTCTTTCTTTCTTCCTAGAAAGTGTCGTTTGTGCGGGTTTTTAATAGTAGTAAGCTGGTTTCTGGGCGTGTCATGGGGGTCTGTTTACTGATGGCCTTTTTGATTAGTCTTTGGTATAATATAATATTTAAGAGCTATCAAAACTTTTGTTACTATGATAAGCGGTCAGGACAGAGACAGCCGTATTTTTTCACTTACCAAACTACTTTTTTAGCTAGTTAGTGATAGGGTCACTGATTCCAGCATTTTCTGCCAATTCATTGGCTAGAATTTTTAATCTTTGTAGAGCTTGTGTGATAGTTTCATCAGGAGCTGTTGTTAGGAATAAAAGTACAATACTTATCTCCCAACATTATACATATCCCTCCCTTTTTTGTCAGTATTACATCTAACGTTGTTTTATTTTCCCAGGCCATCCAGCTAGGGGCATTTAATTGGCTAGCTACTCGATGTATTACTTTGTAACATGAAAAACATTTACCCCTTCACAGTGAAATCTAAGTCCAAGGTCCAGAGATTCTTCTTTAGCTGTAAATTCTAGAATACAAGTTATCTGTTCTAAAATGCAGAACAGGCAGGCACACATTATCCATTTTTATTGTAAACAGGAGGGGGAAAAAAGACGCAACAGGAAATAAGACCAAAAAAAAAAGACCAGGCCCATTGCTGTGGAGTCAGATCCAATTCACAGTAACCCTAAATGTCAGAATATAACTGACCCACAGAATTTCTAAGGAGCACTTAGCAGATTTGAACTGCCAACTTGTTGGTTAGCAGATGTAGCACTTAATTCACTTCTTCACCAGGGTTTTCACTGGCAACAAAGTAGTGCCCTCAAAAGAGTTTAAAATACTTTTTTTTTTTCCTCCAAGGCATGTTACACAAAGGGCCTGTTCTCCAGACTTTAGGTATCAGCCGCACTCTCCAGATTTTGAGTGGAAGCATCTCCAGCCCTGTACTACAGTTCTACCTTTTAGCACTTCTTACTTTCTTAGCTTCAAGCACACAGTCTTCTAACTTGCAAATCTACAATCAGGGGCCCTGTCACTACCCTTTCAAACCCCAAGGCATGGCCATACCTTTGTGACTGAGGTGACTCAGCTTCTCGTATTTTCTGTTCCTCTAGCTTCTGTTTCTTATGACTTCATGACACAAGCCTCAGGCCTGTATCTGTCCTGTTATTTTTTTACCGAGTTAAGTTAGCAATTTAAAACCAAATAAAACCCACTGCTGTGGTGCTGATTTTGATTTACAGTGACCCCATAAACAGAATAAAATTGCCCTTACAGAGTCTCCAGGGAATACTGGGCAGACTTGAACTGTCGACTATTTGGTTAGTAGCTGCACCACCCCAACCACTGTGTCAGAGTTT
Source organism: Heterohyrax brucei (assembly GCA_028571685.1). Classification (NCBI taxonomy): domain Eukaryota; kingdom Metazoa; phylum Chordata; class Mammalia; order Hyracoidea; family Procaviidae; genus Heterohyrax; species Heterohyrax brucei. The sequence continues at coordinate 37,179,793 of CM053149.1, forward strand.
CTCCAGTTAGCAATCAAGAAAACAATAAAATCATTACTCGATATTGAGCATTTGTTGGATAATATTAACAATAAATAATACACGTATATTTTAACACAATAAAAACCAGGCAGACTTTGATTTTTATCTGTGTCAAAATTTTTTAACTTTTCTCTCTTTGCAGCTCAGTTTTGACCCTGGAATCTCATCTTAACGAGAGATCAAATCCTTGCCTTCAAGGGAGATTACACAGGGAATAAATTAACTGTTTACTCAAAAATCAGAGAAAATTGTTATTTTAGTAGTAAAATAAAGCAAATTTTTTTAACATTAATGTTCTTAAAAATCTCTTTAAACCATTAAACTTTTGTCTGACAAAACTTTTGACCATACCAAATATTTTGCAATAATCTTTTGTAATGCATTTCTTAAACAGTAAAGATGAACTCACTCATTATTTTAGCTACTTGGAAAGGGAACAGTATATAGATTTATATTATATCGGATATCTATTAACTCAATTACCCTAAGTCTAGGGCAGAAATAAAGCTTGCTTAACATTCCAGGTCTTTAACTCTGAAGGTTTTATAAGTTGCCTTTTAGAAATTACAGTCTCTGTTTACATAACCAATTACTGGTATATACAGAACTTTAAATCTGGTTAAGCATTGAATTTATCCAATTCCTGATAATTAGTAGCAATTTTTATCTGTTATCTGTCTGTTAAAAAAAAAAAGTTTCCACCTGATTACAAAGGGTTTTTCAAAAGCTTTCCTGGGACTATGACTTGAAGGTAATCTTGCCCTGTAAAGTTAAGTCTTTTTCTTTTCAGCCCAGTGACAGTATATTTGAATCCACTTGAAATACAGCTTTTTTACTTATTTTAGCTTAAGTAAGACTCTCCCCACCCCTGGTTAAGAGGATCTGAGCATGGAAGACCTTTTCTGAACAGCCAAGCAAGTTTGGAATTAAAACAAGAAATACCTTAAAATTAAACCAGGTGAAACTTACATTGGCAATAACAAGACATAAGACACTTAAGGAGCAAAGATTGTTTTACAAAAAAAGACTTTGAATAAGACATCACTGTGTGCCTCAAGGCCAAACTTGTGAAGCCTTGCACAGACATTAAACACTCAGTCCACAGGGATAAGACACTTTTCACAGAAAAGTACAAATTTGGGGTCCCCACAAACAGCTTGTATACATACAACAATGAACAAGATGTTTCCAAAACCTCACAAAGGGAAATACAAAACCACGCTGTAAATACATTTATTTTATCAAACACAGGAGGCCTCACTTTATCACACACGCACCCAGCTTCACCAGATACACACACAGTTTGTTCCTTTCCTAAAGTGAACTTAGTGAGTGCTTTTCTGAGCTACCTCATCTTTTGTTTGTCCATATCCCAGGTCCAAGGACTATCTCCACCAAACCCTCAGTAACCCCCCAAAGGACTGTTGGGAGGAAAATTCTTTAAATCTTTTCCCTCTCCCTTCTATCTCTCTTCCCTAGGCCTAGAACTTTTTGTTTCCCTTTTTCTATCAGTCTCAGTGTCCAGTGCCTCAATTTCCCCATGTGTTCAACCCCCCTTTCCCTGGAGGTTTCTTGCATACTCCGAGGTTCACTTCACCCATCTCCAGCCGTCTCCGTCATGGGAGGATGGAACCACAGACCGGGATTCCATGTTCACTGCGTATCCAAAATACATCTCAGTCACACACACACACTCAACCTCCAAAAATTGTCCAACCACCAGGGCAGTTACTCATGCTCTGATCTTCCCAACCTGGCCCATGCACAGAATTGCCCAGTTACCTTGGTCATTTGTTTTGACCCTCTTGCATCACTCTCACCAACTTCCAGACAATGGTCTCTGGTTTATTCTACCTCTCACAAGAGGCGGGGCACTTTGGCAGAGCAGGCCACCAAAACTGAGGCAGAACACATCTCCCCCTTCACCAAGTCTGCTGCCCCAAGTGGGCAGAAAGTATCCTGGATGAGCCCCCAAAATTTGTGAGAAATGTGGGCACTCTGGATATTGCTTTAGTCCCTCTTGGCAACTGGCAGGCCAGTATAAACCCACAGCTAGGACCCTACTTCTATGATTGAGGCAAGCCGCCTTATCCCTTATGAGGTCACCAATAAGTAGTTACCAGAGTCTTTTTCCAACAAATGCTCAAGAAATTCAATTTAAATTTAGTTAGAGAGAGAGAGGTTTTGTTGAACAATTTTGCAGAATCAGACACCCAAGCCCACAAAGGAGGCTAGACAAAGGGGTGCACCGCCATTTCTTACAAGTCATTTTTATGCTCTAGTTTGTGTGTCTCTCTTAGTTCTTCATTGGTTGAGTACTACAAGTTGAACAGTCTTTCTCAGATGTTGCTTAAGTCTTAACACTCTATTCTCTTTTGAGGTTATATCTCCTGCTTTCTAAACAAGTTTTTCTCTCCCCTTCCCTCTCCCTTCTCTTTAGGTTAGCTAGTAACTTCTTATCTTAGCCTTTGTTCTGAAGATGGACCATTTTGAAATTTATTTTAATGGTAAGCGAAAGTAGTTGTTCTCAATGAATCCATTATGTCCCATACACAATACACTAAGGCTGAAGAGCAGAGTCTGCAAGAATACCACAAAAAACAGACACACTAGCCTAAGGGCAGTGTTCTTTGAAGGAGCTCTGCTATAAATTCTATTAACCAGTGTTTACTTGCTTCTTACTATAAGTAATTAGGAACATCTTAAATGTCTACAAGGCATAACATCATCATGAAGTCTAAGTGGCTGTGAGAATGAGCACTTCTAAAATTGGGCAAATGAAGCTTCATTCCCTCTCACATATTTTCATGATAATCCATTTTTGAGCCATAAATGAGGTTGGAGCTAATCTAGAGATTCAGAGTATTGGCACCAGTTAGGAAGGACACCTTTATCTGTAATAGACACCCACAACAAGTGAAACTGTCTTCCTTACCCTAAGCCTCTTTGCTTTCTCTTTCTTTGTCCTTCCACACACTCTTCAATATGTTCTATTATTTAAAAAAAAAATGCTAGGGAGTTGATTCCAACTCTTAGTGACCCTACGGTGTTATGGGGAATCTTTGGAGACCCTCAAGGGTTCTTGCCAGATCTGCAAGAATTACTTGGGGAGGCTTGGCTGGCTCATGAGAGAAATCTTTATTGGAAAATGAAAGCACTTTAATGTGAGGCAGAAATAGAGTGTACAGCACTCCAGGCTGAACCACTGAATGAATTCGGGGTTGGGTTTTTATAGCTCATGTGCACCCCAGGTATAGCTCAGGACAACATATCAGCCATGGGGATCTTTTTTTAGGAGGTGGCTGCTTATCCCTTTGTTGTGCACACACAGGGACTTCAAGATGGGTTTTGCCACAGGAGTGTCTGGGACTGGTAACAGGACTTATTATGGAGTGTTGCACATGCAGTTTCTTGCTCTCTTGGTTTGATTCCCCAGTCCTGGACTGTGGTACTCTAGTGCTCCTGTTTGAAGGACATAAAGCAGTCACCTCTGTCTTATCTGTGCATGCCTATGAATTGGGTCTAAACTGGCTTCTCTAAAAAATAAAAAAACTTTAGGAAAGATTTAAGCAACCCTTTCCCAAGTGTAGGAACACTGGTAGCATAGTAGTTACGTGCTATGAGTGCTAACCTAAAGGTTGCTCAGTAGTTTGAATCTACCAGGCACTCTTTGGAAACTCTATGGAGGCAGTTCTAGTCTGTCCTATAGGATCTCTGTGAGTTGGAATCAACTCAACAGCAGTTGGCTTGCTTGGTTTTTGTCCCCCCACCCCTGGAATGGATGATAAAGTAAGTTGCTTATCACTCCAGAGTATTCCAAGGTGTGGTTAGGCTGGCCCTTCACATCCCTGTCTCCACAGGACAGGGTAGAACTGCCCCATAGTTTCCAAGGAGTGCCTAGTAGATTCAAACTACCAACCAACCTTTTGGTTAGCAGTCATAGCATTTAGCCACTATGCCACCAGGGTTTACTGGCATTAAATATCTTTAAATGGAGATCCTTGTTCTCACTACTTTCAGTGCCTTGTCATCAGCACACACCCAGTTACCCAGGCCAAAAGCCAGGAGTCATTCTTCATGTTTCCCTTCCTTTACCCCTCACATACAAGCTATGTTAGTTCGTGTCCTCTGAGAAGCAGATTAAACATGTAAGGATTTTTATTAGGTGAAATGCCTATGTGAAAGAAAATACAAAGCTAGCCATGGAAAGCTGAGAAAGTTGTCAGACTGCAGTAAAGTTTCTACCATGAGTGAAGAAAAATATCTTAGTCATCTAGTGCTGCTTTAACAGAAATATCACAAGTCCATGGCTTTAAAAAAAGAAATTTTATTTTGTCACCATCCAGTTGGCTAAAAGTCCAAATTCAGAGTGTCAGCTCCGGGGAAAGGCTTTCTCTGGGGGCTCCGGAAGAAGGCTGTTGTCATCAATCTTCCCCTGGACTGGGGGCTTCGGAAGTGCAGGGACCCTGCGACCTATCCAACAGACATACTCAGCTCCCAGCGCTGTTTCTTAGTGGTGTAAGGCTTCCACGTTCCACATGCCTCTCTTTCCTTTATAGCCCAAGAGGCTGAGCCAAGGCACAATACAATCCCACACACTGAGTCCTGCTCCACAAGCACAACTGCCACCCATCCTCCCTCATTAACATCATAGAGGCAGGATTTACAACATGGAGGAATATCACACATTACCAGGAATCAAAGACTAGCCAAATTAATACATGAATTTTTTTGGAGAACAAAACCCAATCCATGACAGGATGATAGCAGATTTCTCAACAGAAATAATGCAAAAGAAAAGAAAGACAAGGAAGCAGCATTATTGGGTACTGAAAAAAAGAAAAGAAGCCATGATGGAGCACTGGTTGAAGCTCTTGGCTGCTAGCCAAAAGGTCAGCAGTTCAATCCTACCAGTCAACATGCAGGAGAAAGATATAGCAATCTGCTGCCACAAAGATTTACACCTATGAAAACTCTGTGGGACAGTTCCACTCTGTCAACTCAGCAGCAGTGGGCTTCATTTTGGATTTGTTATGATACACATTTCTATAGCAATGACAACAACAAAAAGAGCTGCAGCCAGTGCTGTTTATATACAACCAAACACCTCATGGGATTTGTTTTCTTGGTTTGGAACTTTAGGGTTATTGTTTGATGGAATACCCCAGTTAATTTGGCCTAGTATCTTTTCTACTGCTTAGGTCCTACCTCTTAGTTTCATAGTACTGTGGTCTTAAAAGCTTCTAACTAACTGGCCATCCAAGGGAGACCAATTGGTCTCTATTTGTCTAGAGTTAGGAATAAGAGGAAACTATGGAATGCATTACTAATTGCCTCCATGAAAAGTTGTCTCCTTCTTCAAGAGACTGGAACTGGATGATGCCTGGCTAACATTACTGAACATTTTGATCAAACATTCTAAAAAATTCTGATCAAAAGAGGGAAAATAGAGACCAAATTTCAAATCCTTCTAAAATTCAGACTTTCTGGAGTCACTGAGGCTGGATGAATCCCTGAAACAATTACCCTAAGATAATCTTTAAACCGTTAACCTTTAACCAAAAATATTCCTTGAAGTCTTATTTAAACCAAATAATATGTTGGCTTAACTAGTAAAGAAGGTTTGCAGTGAATGCTTTTAAAGAATTGTCTATACGGGATCAAACTGACAACAGCAAAAGATTAGATAGGGAACTTAGGTGGCAGTGAGTTTGTTTTAATGGTGGAGAAATAGTTCAGAGAAGGGGGTGAGAATGATTGAACAAACTGAAGAATGTAATCAATGTCACTGATTTGTACATGTAGAAATTGTTGAACTGACGTATGTTCTGCTGTGTTTATTTTCAATAACAAAAATAAATTATTTTTAAAAAGGGGCACCTAGTAATGAAAAATAGGACACAGCTTCAAAAATCAGAATAATTTTAATTGATTAAAACACTTTAAATGTGTTTAAATCTATGGATTCATAATGGTATTTAAAAAAAGAAAAAGAAACCTAGTTGTCCAGCTTTCAAAAATGATAGGGACCCATTTTGTTAGTCTAAAAACTGATAAGAGAAAGAATCAAACACTCATCCTAAATTTCCTATATAAAATTTCACTGCTGGCTATTTGTTAAAAAAAAAATATTGGTTATAATTATTCCAACTTATAGATGTATTTACAAAAATGTTACAACTAATAAATAAAAATAAATTATTGAATTAGAGTATCACTATTTTGCAATTCTCAGTGGATTAAAGGATGTGGGCATTGGACATCAACAGCTGCTGACATCACAAAAAGAGAGAAAGCCAGGCATATGTGCCTTCTGATAAAAGAACTCACACTACCTATAGTCTTTTCAAAGGGATTGCACCTAAGTGCTATAAACCTCTGGCTTCTGCTGCCAATCTGCAGGAAATCCACAGGACAGGGGAATGTGTGGAATAGCAACAAGAGCAAAATCCAGACTATGGGAACCTATGCGTCAAAAGGTGTGGATTCTTCATCCAAAGAACTGCAAAGGAAAGCAAGAATGGAGGGAGTTGTCTTCACTCTATGTCATTTTGGTCCTCAGTGAGCATCCGTTCCTGCTGAGTTGGGACCATTTGCTGTGCACTCGGATGGCAGCTTGGCAGCTTTTAAGACCCCAGATGCCACTCACCAATGTGGGGTACAGACAGCCCTCTTAGAAAAATGCTAGTTGTGCCAATTGGCCTAGATTTCACCTAAGAGCATGGTCCCCTGCCCCCTGTCCCAGCTACTCTGTCCTTACAATCTTGGGTTAAGATGGAAGGAGTGTTCAAGTTATGCTGAAGTCTACTTAATATTGTTCTTGTTTCTAATGCGTGCTATCACCGATTTCACCCAACCACATTTCTAGGAACTAATCTAAACCTTCCCCCCCTTGCCCTCCCTCCCTCTCCTCCCTTGCAGCTGTCAAAGAGTCTTTTCTTCTAAGGAATAGTGTGCTGTCACCAGGCAGGGAGAGCAGTGGAAGCTGCATATAGGTGGGCATGTAAATTTATACAGGAATGTATATTTTCACTCAGTCATAATAAAAAATAAAAAAGAAGAATGGAGGAGGAAGCTGAATATTAACAGATATGTTGAAAAATATAGAGCAAGTTTTTAAATGGACAAAACTAAACTATAAAAATGCTATAGTTGAGTTGATTTCTACTCATATTGACCCTACAGTGTTTACAATTACATACTTCGGTGAAAAACTATAAAGAAACACTAAGATATGCTAAAAAAAAAATCAAAACTCAAAGAAATTGAAACATAAGATTTACTCTGGGTAGTTATTCTATGTGCATATAGGAAGACCATTCTGATACCAAAAACAAAGCAAATGGCTTGAAGTAAGCCGGGTACAATGAGGCTTATAAGGAGAAAAGAAGGGAGAAAAATAGAAGATCAACCACTGGCTAACGATAATATGATTGATTGAATCCTCCCGTCCAGCTTTTACTGAAATGAACAGATATTTACTCTGGGAACCCTGGTGGTTTAGTAGGTAAGTGCTTTGACTGCTAACCAAAAGGTCAGTAGTTCAAATCCACTGAAACAGATAGAGTGAAATCAAAGACAATATCCTGAACATAGCTATACCATTTTCTTTTCTTCTAAACTTATTCCTACCTCTAAATATAATTCCGTAGCTTAGTTCCTACTTCATGTTAAACCTTTACTAATGATTAATGTCCTCTCAGACTGTAGAGAACAAATACTACCAATCTGAGTCCGTAACGGCGGAAAGCGGCCAATACAACCATTAATGCCACATGAAAGGAAAACAGACTCAGAACCCTCATCCCACTCCCCTTTCATTTCCCTGTTTGCAGATACTTGTCAGGTTGTCTGCCCAGAACTATGCCATGGTGATTGCTAAATGACTCCAACCCATAAAGAGTCCTGCCCAGGAAATAAAAAACCTTGTATCAAGGAACCAAAACACCGGATACATGTCACTGGGCCATGGCCAGACCCAATTTGGGAGCAAGGAAGCCAGACCATGTTTTCACGCCAAGTCTCAGCCCATTCAGCTTGTTTTTAATATGCATGCTGTTTCCCAGAAATTTAATGAATATGCACAACTCCTGTTTTCCTACAAATTATAAAACTTTTCACAGTCTCTTTGGGGAGACATGCTTTTGGAGGAGATCTCCTTATATAATGATACATAATAAAGCTGGCATTACTCACTTTACCTCTGTCTCAGGAATTATCTTTCGTGGCAGGCAGCTCTAACCTGTGAGTTGCAGTAACACCATGAAGCGCTCCTTGGAAACTTGTTGGGTTAGTTTTACTCTGTCACACAGGGTCATTATGAGTTGGAATTAACTCAATAGTAATCGGTGAATTTTTTTGGTTTTGTTAGCCTCTGGTCTTTCACCCATCTGCAGCCAGCATACCTTTTGAAATTTTAATTAAGTAAGCCTGGCTTAGAAAAGAAAAAATTAGTGACTTTAGGTGAAAAAGATCATAGGTAGAATTAATTTTTGGCCAGGAGTTTTTATGAGTAATATCTGGTTTCAAGGGTAAGAAAAAAGTTAAAGTAATATGTCTGCTATGAATTTTTCTCTTCAACAGGAGTGATAATGGATACTTTTGGGGGAAGGAAGAGGATAGAGGTCAGGAAAGGACACAATAGAAGCATTTCTGTGGTAAATGGCAAACTTCTAGCCAGCTGAGCAGCTGGGTGATAGTTGCAGGGATGTTCACCTTATATTAACTCACTAATATTCATTGATTTATTTTGGGGGGGTTCTTAATTCTATATTTTATTTATTGTACAATTTTGTCTCACAAAAAAAAAAAAAAAAAAAACCCTGGCAGTGGCTATAGTTCCCCTAACACAACACCAGAGGTTATTAAAATACAAATTTACAAATTTCCTGCATATAAAAACTCCTACAATTACGTTTAAATTGTGATGTTGGAGGAGAATATTGAATATACCCTAGACTGCTGGAAGAACAAACAAATCCATCTTGAAAGAAATACAGATAGAACACTCCTTAGAAGCAAAGATGGTGAGATGCCATCTTTCTTAATTTTGGCACACTACCAGGGAAGAAACCAAACACTAGACAAGGACATCATGTTTGGTAAAGAAAAGGGGTCAGGTAAAAAGAGAAGAAGCCTCAGTGAGATGGACTGACATAATAGCTGCAACAATGCACTCAAATATACTGACTGTGAAGATGGTGCAAAACCTGGCACTGTCTCATTCTGTTACATTTAAAGTCACTGTGAGTTGGAGCCAACTTTACTGTGTCTGACAACAACAAATTAGTAAGACATTAAACTTTAATCCAGTGCAAAATAGACAGTTCACAGTAATGGATCTTAAATATATGAAAAGACAGTAAACCTCAAGCATATGATTATTAAACCTACCCTGATGGGGCAGAGTCAAGGTGGTGGAATAAACACATGTCTCCCTAAATCCCTCTGGAAACCAAGACCTGAACTGATAATTAAATGGAGCCTTCTGGACACCTAGCGAGCCCTGGGACACAGCATAGGGCTATTAATTTGGACTTCATACCACTGAACGCAAAACCTCCTCTCTTTCGCTGACCTCACTCTTGGGGAGTGATGGCTTGCACGAACTGAAGATAACTCGCCATTTTATCTTTCTTTTTCTCTGTCTTAGCTGGTGAGTGGAGCTGGGACTTGACTAGCAGCTAACCTCAGGCTCACTACTTGTGGGGTCGGCAGGCGAAATTGCCATGTTTTGAGAGCCCAGCTTTGGACTCTGTGCATCTCATCCTCTATTTCCACCTCCATCATAGTGTAGCCAGTACTGACAGAGACAGCAAGCTGTGCAGGAAGCCATCTTGATCCAGTGGTAGGTGGACACACCCATACGGAGGCCCCAGCTGAACTAAATTCCTAGGCTGGGAGGTAGCACCTGCCTGGAGGAGAACACTTCTTTGGCGGAAAAGCAGTATTTCACATGGCGTTGCCTATGTCTGGGGCCCAATGGCAGGGGCTGCGGACTCTGTGCATCTCGGCATCTTTGGCCTCTCCTTCTGCCTCTCCCATAGAGTAGCCTGTACCCAGGCAGGCAGCAACCTTGTGCAGGATACCATCTTCTTCCACTGGGAATGGGATATACCCATAAAGAGGCCTCAGCTGGACCTAATTCCTGGACTGGGAGGCAGCACCTGCCCGTAATTCTACACCATGTCACCAGCAGCTGGAGCCTGACAGCAGAGCCAAGCAGTGCAGTAGCCTTTGTGTATTTTCAGCTAGTTTATAACATCTGAGGTTTGATACAGAGGTGCTTACTTTGCCAGCTGGGAAGAGGGACCTATTCACTTGAAAACCTGACTGACATTGGAAGTTGTCAGACGCTTTTTACCTATCATTTTGAGATGGTCTAGAATGACAACTGTGGTCCATCCTCACAGCATCTCTCCTGGCCTTTGTTGATGCATATAATGCCCAAAAAGCAACTAACTATGGAGAAAAGCATAACCAAGATCACCCTTGGCTTGAGAAGGCCCCCAAATGAAACAACCAAAGAGCTTTCCAGACAAAGAAACTTTTCTGAAATTATTGGAACATGAGTAGAAAAGGATTGTATATAGAGCCCTCCTAGACCTTATACAAAATACAGCAGAGCAAAAGGAAAAATTAAGCAAGCTGTTCAATCTGATGGAACACCAGTACTCTGAAATCCAACAGATCAAGAACAAAATCAAAGACATAGAAACTTCAAAGCCAAGAAAACAGAATGAAACAAATGGAAAATAGACTTTCTGATTTGAGAGACAGAGCTATTGACACCAGCACCTATGAGGAGAAATCAGAAAAAAGAAACAAGTAAAATAAAAAAGCATTAAGAAGCATGTGGGACTCTATTAAGAGGAACAATCTACAATTAATTGGAGTTCCTGAACGGGCCAAGACACTTGAACACACAGAGAGTATATAGTTGCTGAGCTGCTGGCAGAAAATTTCCCAGAAATTATGAAAGAAGACAATATAGATATCCAAGATACATATCGAACATCATTCAATATAGATCTCAAAAGAAAGACTCCAAGACATATTATAATCAAGCTCAACAAAATGAAACACAAGTAGAAACTCTTAAAGGCAACAAGACTCAAAGCAATGCTAACATTCAGAGGGAAATGCTGTAGAGTTTTGTTGGATTTCTCAGCAGAATCAATGTTGGCACACAGACCGTGGCATGACACATTCAAAGCCTTGAAGGAGAAGAACTTCCAACCAAGAACTGTATATACTGCAAAACCATCTTTCCAATATGAAAAGGAAAGTAAGACGTTCGCAGATAAACAGAAACTCGGACATTTTGTAAAAACCAAACCAAAGCTACAAGAAATACTGAAAGAGCCTCGTGGCTTAGATGAACAAAATCACTAACTTTATGTTTTAGAAGCAAATACAGGACACATCATCCAGAATCCTACTCAGATAGAGAAGGCTCCAAACTCAATCAAAGCTATAGTAGTGAAAGAAATAATCCAGTGATCGTATTATGAAAACTATGATGAGAACATATTAAAAAGAGGGATATACTACTGTCATGATAGTCCTTCAAGATGGAGACAAAGTTGATTAGAATAGTAGTAACTGAAATTGGGTTTATGTACAGTTTAGTAAGCAGGATCATAGGGGCAGCCGTAAAGCACAACAAAGATGCAAGAAACATAATACAGGAATCTCAACAACTACAAAACCAACCCTGAAATAGGTGAAAAATCAACTCACAAAGAAGAATGTCCCAGAACAGATTAATAAGAACAATAGAGAAAACATCAACACAAAAATAAACATATCACAATGGCAGCACTGAACACTTACCTATCAATGATTACATTCAATGTGAATAGACTGGATGTTCCAGTAAAGAGACATCAAGTGACAGCTTGGATCAAAAGACATGACCCATCCATATGTTACCTACAAGAAACTCACCTTAGACTTAAAGACAGGAACAAACTGAAAATTAAAGGATGGAAGAATATATATCCAGCTAACAATGAACAAAGAAGAGCAGGTGTGGCAATTCTAATCTCAGATAAAATAGATTTTAATGTAAAACCCACCATCGTGGACAAGGAAGGACACTATTGCTAAAAGGTTCAGTACACAAGCATGACTTAACAATATTAAACATTTATGCACCTAAGATTAGAACAGCTAAATAACAGAAACACTGACTACACTCCAAAATGAGATAGATCACTCCACAATAATAGTGGGAGACTTCAACACTCCACTCTCAATAATGGACAGATCATCTAGAGGAAAGTTCAATAAAGATGCAGAAGACCTTCTTGCCACAATTAACCAACTAGACCTCATTGACATATACAGAACTTTCTATTCATCAGCAGACAACTATACCTTCTTTGCCAGTGCACATGGAGCATTGTCCAGAATAGACCATGAGGTAGGACATAAAGTGATTCTCAACAAAATCCATACTATTGAATTAATGCAAAGCATCTTCTCAGATCACAAAGCCATTAAAGTCAAAATCAATAGCAGAAAAAACATACATAGAAAGTGGAACTCACAGAAATTAAACAACATCTTGCTCAAAAAACCATGGGTTATAGAAGAAATCAAGAAGTTTATGGATTCCAATGAAAATGAAAACACTTCCTACCAGAACTTACAAGATACAGCCAAAGCAGTGCTCAGAGGTCAGTTTATCTCCATAAATGCACTTATCTAGAAGGAATAAAGAAACCAAATCAAACAACTGACCCTACAGCTCGAACAAATAAGGAGAGAACAACAGAGGAACCCCTCAGACACCAGAAGAAAACAGATCATAAAGATTAGAGCAGAACTTAACGAATTAGAGAACAGAAGAACAATTGAAAAGATTTTTTTGAAAAGATCAACAAAATTGGCAAACCATTGGCTAAACTTACTAAAGAGAAACAGGAATGGAAACAAATAACTCAAAGAAGAAATGAGAGAGGAGTTGTCATAACAGATTCAACAGAAATCAAAAATACCATAACAGAATACTATGAAAGACTGTACTCTGACAAATTTGAAAACCTAGGGGAAATGGACAAATTCTTAGACTCATGTCACCTACCAAAATTATCACAAGCTGAAGCAGAACAACTTAATAAACCCATCCCAAAGGAAGAGATTGAAAAAGCCACCAAAAACTACCAACCAAAAAGAGCCTGGGCCCGGATAGCTTCAATGCAGAATTCTACAAAGCTTTTAGAGAAGATTTATCTCCGATAATACTGAGACTATTTCACAGTATAGAAATGAATGAAATACTCCTAAATTCATTCTATGAAGCCAGCATAACCCTGGTACCAAGGCCAGGGAAAGTCCCAGCAAAAAAAAAGGAGTACTAAGGACCAATATCTCTCATAAATCTAGATACGAAAATCTTCAACAAAATTCTTGCCAATAGAATACAACATATCCAAAAAATAATCCATCATGACCAAGTTGGATTCATACCAGGGATGCAAGGTTGATTCAACATCAGAGAAACAATTAATGTGACCAACCACATAAATAACACAAAAGACAAGAGTCACATGATTTCGTCTATTGATGTAGAAAAGGCATTTAATAAAGTCCAACACCCATTCATGCTAAAAAAAACTCTGCAAAATAGGAATAGGTGGCCAATTCCTCAATGCAATAAGGGCCATTGACAGAAACCAACTGCCTATATCATTCTGAATGCAGAAAGACTGAAACAGTTTCCCTTGAGAATATGAACTAGACAAGAATGCCCACTCTCACCTCTCCTGTTCAACATTGTTATAGAAGTTATAGCCAGAGCACTTAGACAAGACCAAGAAATAAAGGACATCTGCATCGGCAAAGAAGAAGTAAAAATCTCCCTATTTGCAGATGATATGACTATATATGCAGAGAATCCTAAAGAATCTGTAAGTAAACTACTCAAACTGACAGAAGAGTTCAGCAAAGTCTCAGGATACAAGACAAACATCAGTAAATCAGTAGGATTCTTTATACCAACAATGATATTATTAAGGAAGAAATCACCAAATCAATGCCATTTACTATAGCCCCTAAGAAGATAAAATACCTAGGAATAAATCTAACCAGAGAAATAAACAGACCTTTACAAACAGAAGTACAAGTCCTTACTCCAAGAAACTAAGAGAGATTTACATAAAAGGAGAAATGTACCCTGTTCGTGGATAGGAAGACTTAACACTGTGAAAATGTCTATTTTGCCCAAAGCAATCTACTTATATGATGCAATCCCAATACAAATTCCAGGGAGGCGGAGTCAAGTTGGCGGACTAAACGCACATCTCCCTACATCCCTCTGGAAACCAAGACCTCAAATGATAATTAAACGGAGCCTTCTGGACACCTAGTGAGCCCTGGGATGAGGCATAGGGCTGTTAATTTGGACTTCATACCACCAAATGCAAAACCTCCTCTCTTTCACTGATCCCACTCTTGGCAAGCACAGGCTTGCACTGACCAAAGGTAACTCACCATTTTGATTTTTTTTCCTCTGTCTTGGCTGGGAGAGCAGAACTTGGGCTTGATTGGCTGCTGGTCTCGCATGCACTGCTGCTGGGGCCGGCAAGCATAATTGCCAGGTTCTGAGAGTCTGGCTTTGGACTCTATAAGCCTTGGCTCCTCTTGCCTAGTGGGAAACAGAGAAGCCCAGACAGAGGCCCCAGTTGGACTTGGTTCTCAGGCTGGGAAGTGGCTCCTGCCAGGGGCAGAGTGCTTTTCTAGAAGGAAGGCAGTGTTTCGCACAGTATTGCCTGGGGCTGGGCCCCAGTGGCGGAGGCTGTGGACTCTGGACATTTCATCACTCTTGGCCTCTCTTTCCACTGCGAGCTGGGTCCCAGCCAACTGGCGAGCCTGTGAAGGACGCCATCTTGTTTTGCTGGGAGGTGGGGTCAGCCATATGAAAGCCTCAGCTGGACCTAATTCCTGGGCTGGAAGGCAATGCTTAACCAGAAGAGACTGCTTTTCCAACAGAAAACCAGAATTCTACACAGTGTTTCCTACAGCTGGGGCCCTACAGCAGAGGCCAGCAGGCCAGTAGCCTTTCTGTATTTTGAGTTAGTTTATAACATCTGGGGTTGAATGCAGAGGTCCTTACTTTGCCAGCTGGGAAGAGGGATGTATACACCTGAAAACCTGACTGACTTTGGAAGTTGTCAAATACTTTTTACTTCTCATTTTAAGATGGCCTAGAAAAACAGCTGTGGTCCATCTTCACAGCATCTCTCCCAGCCTCTATTGACCCACACGAAGCCCAAAAATCAACAAACATTGGAGAAGATGGTAACAAGGAAGTCACCCATGTCATCAGAAAGCCCCCGAAAGAAACCGTCTCGGAACTTCCCAGACAAGGAAGCTTTCCTGAAACTATCAGAAGGTGAATACAAAAGGATTATATACACAGCCCTCCTAGACCTTCTACAAAATGCAGCAGAGGAACTTTAGTACCCTGAAATCCAACAGATCAAGAACAAACTCAAAGACACAGAAACTTCAATTCAAAGCCAAGGAAACAGAATGGAACAATGGAAAAGAGAATTTATGATTTTGAAGACAGAGCCACTGACTCCAGCATCTATGAGGAGAAATCAGAAAAAAGAAACAATAAAAATGAAGAAGGATTAAGAAGCACGTGGGACTCTATTAAGAAGAACAACCTATGATTAATTGGAGTTCCTGAACACAGAGAGTATTGTGGCTGAGCTGCTGACAAAAAACTTTCCAGTACAAATTCCAGTGACATTTTTTAATGAGACGGAGAAACAAATCATCAACTTTGTTTGGAAAGGGAAGAAGCCCCGGATAACTAAATCACCACTGAAGAAGAGGAACACACTGGGAGGCCTCTCACTACCCAACTTTAGAAACTATTACACTGCCAGAGTAGTCAAAACAGCCTGGTACTGGTACAAAAACAGACAGATAGATCAACAGAACAGAATCGAGACCCCAGAGGTGACACCATCTTCCTATGAACAGTTGATATTCGACAAAGGCCCTAAGTTATTAAATTGGGGTAAAAACAATCTCTTCAACAAATGGTGCTGGCAAAATTGGATATCCATCTGCAATAAATTGAAACAAGTCCCCTATCTTATGCCTTATACAAAAACCAACTCAACCTGGATAAAAGAATCTAAATACCAAATCTAAAATGATAAAGCTCATCCAAGAAAAAGTAGGAACAACAATGGAAGATTTAACACACAACATAGACAGACTTCAAAATCTGTCAAACCATGAACAACAGAAGAGAAAATAGGTAAATGGGAGCTACTAAGAATCAATTACTTTTGCTCATCCAAAGACTTTATTAATAGAATTAAAAAGCCACCTACAGAATGGGAAAAAATATTTGGCAACCATATATCAGACCAACACTTGCTCTCCATAGTCTATAAGGTACTACAAGATGTCAATAAGAAAAAGATAAATCATCCAGTTAAGGGATGGGCAAAGGAGATGGACAGACACTTCTCTAAAGAGGAGATCCAGGCAGCCAAAAAATACATGCAGAGATGCTTATGATAACTAGCTATTAAAGAAATTCAAAGCAAAACTACAATGAGATACCATCTCAACCCAACAAGGTTGTCCATGATCCAAAAAATGCAGAACAACAAATGATGAAGAGGCTGTGGAGAAATTGGAACTCTCCTGCCCTGTTGGTGGGATTGCAACATGGTGCAACCTCTTTGGAAAGCAATCTGGGGCTCCCTTAAAAAAAGGGATGAGCAAAAGTAATTGATTCTTAGTAGCTCCCATTTACCTATTTTCTCTTCTGTTGTTCACAGTTTGACAGATTTTGAAGTCTGTCTATGTTGTGTGTTAAACCTTCCATTGTTGTTCCTACTTTTTCCATTAAAAAAAGGGACCCAGTAATTCTACTGTTTGGAATATATCCTACAGATTCAAGGCCATTCACACCAACTTATACATGCACAAGAATGTTTATTGCTGCACAATCCACAATAGCAAAAAGATGGAATCAAACCAGCTGCCCAACAACAGAGGAATGGATAGGCAAACTCTGGTATATATATGCAATGGAACACTATGTGATGATAAAGAACAATGATGATTTTAGGAAGCATCTCATAACCTGATTTCAATTGAAGGACATTATGTTGAGTGAAAGTACTCAGCAGCAAAAGGACAAATATTGCATAGAAGAGAAGACTCTTTGATCGCTATAAGGGTGGGGAAGAAGGGAGGGAGAAGGTGGGGTATTGATTAGTTGATAGAAATTTGGTTGAGTGAACTCTGTGACAGCACATGTTAGAAAGAAGATCAGTATTAACCGGACTTCGACATAACATGATTACTCCTCCCAGCTTAACCCAATATTGCAAGGACAGAGTAGCTGGGGTGGGGTCCAGGGACCATACTCTTACGGGAAATCAAGGCCAATTAGCACAACTAGCGTTTTGCTAAGAGAGTGTTCTGCATCCCACATTGGTGAGTGGCGTCTTGGGTCTTAAAAGCTGCCATCCGAGGGCACAGCAAGTGGTCTCAACTCAGCAGGAATGGATGATCGTCAAGGACCAAAATGACATGGGGGAAAAGGAACCCAGAAGACAGAGAGACCCACATGAGTAGGTGACTACATTGACTTGTGACCGGAAGAACCAGATGGTGCTTGGCCACCACCAGTGATAGCCGTGATGGAGCTCACAAAGTTGAGTCTCACTGTCAACATAAGAATAAAAAAGGGTGCACTCTAAGACCTCCACTAAAAGACCGCAATTGATGGAACAGGGGCCTCGAAGTTCTCTTGGGAGCATGGCCCCTGGCCTTGGTGCTGCCCCTGTCCATAAATCATAATGGAAGTTAACTCTTTGGACAGGAATGGATTGGACTTGGCGACACAGAGTGACCATGTCACGTGTGTACTTTATGTTGTATGCATCTATAGGTTGTCAGCCTGCTGACATCTTACTGGAGGAAGGGGAGTGGGTGAAGAGGAGGGGGTGAAGAGGAGATTGTTGGGAGGATGGGACATGCATGGAGCAGAGAGGACGTGTATGCTGTCACCGGACAGGGAGAGCAGTGGGAGCTGCACATAGGTGGGCATGCAAATTTATATGGGAAAGTACATTTTCAATCATAATAAAAATAAATAAATAACTACCCTGAGATTCTATATTTAATCTCCCAGATAAGCAAAGGCCAATAAAGTTTAATAACTTAAGGTATGGAGAAAGGTGTCAGCACACAGGTGTTCTCATACTTTGCTAGAAGCATAAATGTGTACAACTGCTGCTGAGGGCAGTTAAGCTGTACTTAGCAAAATTATGTACCTGTACACTCTATGGCCAGCAGCTCTATTACCATGAATTTAGCCTAGAGATCTAGTTGCACATGAACATTGTTTTTATTAGCAAAAGATTAGAAACAACCTAATTTAAATCAGTAGAGACTGGTTAAATAAATTAAAGTACATCCACACAATATAATAACATACATTCATTTAAAAAATAAAAAGGGGAATAATATTATATTCCCGCATGGAATCACCTTCCAAGTTAAGTGAATTTATATTCTCACGGTTTAGTAAGCCAGAAGTCTATATCCAGAGGATTAGCTCCAGGGGAATACTTTCTCTATCTGTTGTCTCTGAGAAATATTCTTGTCACCCACCCATCTTTCCTTGGTCCAGGAGCTTCTCCACACAGGAACCTCAGAACCAAAGGACCTACTCTGCTCCATGCACTGCTTTCTTGGTGATATAAAGTCTCCATATCTCCCGGTTCACTTTTCTCTTTTATGTCTCAAAAGATTTTGGTTTAAGACGCTATCTAATCTTAAAGATCTCATCAATATAACTGCTATTAATCAATCGCATTAACTTCATAGTGATAGCATTTATAACATACAGGGAAATCACAAACTGGAGGACAACCACAGAGTATTTGGAATCATGACCACGCAAAGCTGACACATGTTTTTCGGGGGACACAATTAAATCCCTAACAGTGCCCCACTAACAGATGAATGAATAACCAAACTGTGGTACATACCATTGTGGAATAAAACAGAATAATGAAGATCAGTGATGAAGCTGTGAAAAATCTCACATCGTGGATGAATGTGGAGGGCATTCCAAACAGAACAGACAAATCCTTTGCTGTTGATTTGATTCTGACTTCTAGTGACCCTATCGGACAGAGTAGGACTGCCCTATCAAGTTTTCAACGAGTGACTGGTGGATTTGAACTGCCAACATTTTGGTTAGCAGCCATAGCTCTTAAACACTGCACCATCAGATGCTGAGTGAGATAAATCAATTCAAAAAGTACCAATCTTTGATGGTTAGGAGGGGGTAGGGGATCGGGAAGTCACAACATTAACTCTACAATGCGTAAGTGGTAACTCTGGTGAAAAATTGGACAGTACACAGTAGGGAAAAGTCAGCACAAGGTGACCACGGCAAAGTTATAGAAACCTCATAGACACATCCAAACTCTCTGAGTGACTAAATTACTGATCTGAGGGCTGGGGAGCATGATTGTGGGGACATCTAGCTCTTCAACAAATGGTGTTGGCAAAACTGGATATCCATCTGCAAAACAAGAAACAAAATCTATTTTTCACACTACGCACAAAAACTAACTCAAAACAGATCAAAAGTCTAAATATAAAATCTAAAACAGTAAAGATCGTGGAAGAAAAAATGGGGACAATGCTAGGAGCCCTAATATACAGCATAAACCAACTGCAAACTGTTAATAACAATGTACAAATGCCAGAAGAGAAAATAGATAGCTGGGAACTCCTAAAAACTGAACACTCAATGCTCCTCCAAAGACTTCACCAAAAGAGTAAAAAGACTACCTACAGATGTGGAAAAAGTTGGCAACCATGCATCTGATTGGCATCTAATCTACATAACCTGGGGGGGGAACTGAAGCAAGACTCATTGATTGCCACTGAGTCAATTCCAATTTACAGTAACCCTACAGGACAGAGTATAACTACCCCATAGAGTTTCCAAGGAGCACCTGGCAGATTCAAACTGCCAACATTTTGGTTAGCAGTTGTAGCACTTAACCTCTACGCCACCAGGATTTCCAATAATCTACAAGATACTGCAAAACCTCAACAAGAAAAAGACAAATAACCCAATTAAACAATGGGCACAGGATATGAACAGGCTCTTCGCCAAAGAACGCATTCCGGCAGCTAGCAGATACATGAGAAAACGCTCACAGTCATTAGTTACTAGAAAAACCCAAATCAGAACTAAAATGAGATACCATCTAACCCCATTAAAGCTGGCATTAATCCAAAAATAATAATGATAATAAATGTTGGAGTGGTTCTGGGGAGACTGGAACTCTTCTACACAGTTGGTGGGAATGTAAAGCGGTACAGCTGCTTTGGAAATGGATTTGGTGCTTTCTTAAAAAGCCAAAAATAAAAACACCATACAACCCAGCAATCTCACTTCTTGGAATACACCCTAGAGAATTAAGGGCTGTTACATGAATAGATACATGCACACCAATGTTCTTTGCAGCATTGTTCACAATAGCAAAAAGATGGAATCAATGTAGGTGCCCAACAACAGAAGAATAAATTATTCTATATTCACACAGTGAAGTACCATGCAATGATAAAGAACAATGACAACACGGAGTCATCTGGAAGACATTATTCTTAGTGAAATTAGTTGAGAAAGGACAATTATTGTACAAGAGCACCATTATAAGCACTCATGAAAATGTTTAAGAACAGAAGAAAACAATCTTTGATAGTTACAAGCAAGGGGAGAGAAACAGGTATTCATCAATTGCACTGAAGATAGGAATTGGGTTAGGTGAAGGGAGTTACAGTCCATAACTGAAGGGAGAGCAAAACTGCTGGACTATACCAAAAGCTAAGAAGTTTCCTAAATACAACTCAACACTGGGAAGCACAGAGTAGCAGAGGCAGACATGTGAACCATGGTTTCAGAGGACACCTAGGTCAATTGGCTTGACAAAGTTTTTTTTTTTTTCAAGAAAATGTTCTGCATCTCACTTTGATAAGTGATGTCTGGTGTCTTAAAAGCTAGAAAGTTGCCATCTAAAGAGCATCAACTTGTCACATCCCACCAGGAACAGAGGAAATCAAAGGATATCAAATACATGAGGAAAATACAAGCCTAGGAGACAGAGAGGCCTTATGATCTAGAGACCAGAAGAACTAGATGGTGCTTGACCACCACTGACAGGGAACACAATGTACAGTCCCTGACATAGTGGGAGAAAAATGAGGGTGCTGAAATAGAACTCTATTAAAAGACCAAATTTAATGGTCTGACAGACTGGAGAATCCTCTTAGGACACAGCCCCCACGCTTTTGGTTAGCCCAGAGCTGAAATCAGAAATGAATCCAATTCTTCATATAAATATTTAATTAGGCTATAAGACATAGAATGATGCTGGTGAAGAGTATGCTTTTTGGCTTACATATAGACAGCACTTGGCTAGCTTATATATATGATGCTGTCTGAGCAGCTCCTGTACAGGGGTTAGATGAGACCATGGAGATGTAGGGAAACAAGTTAGTTGAATGCATATGGGAAGTACCTGGTGGATAGAAGTCTGTTGTCACAGGATAGGGAGAGCCGCTACAGTTGCATAATGGTGTGTGTAGCCAAGTGCCGTCGAGTCAGATCTTACTCATGGCAGTGTGTGTAGAGGGAGTTTATATGGCAAATTGCCTTGTATTGTAGATTTTCACCTTAAAGTTCAATAAAATATTTAAAAATAAAAAGAATCTGGAAGGTATGGCCAACATCTAGAATCTGGAGGGCAGAGCTATTGTGTAAATCATCTCAGAGATTGGAGGCTAATTTCCAAGTCTTGAGAGCTAATGATTACTTGCTTGGTGTGCGTAACCCCCTCTTTCTCTCCAATTTCTCCCACTTGTAATGGAAATGTCTAGCTTGTGTCTGTTCCACAACTGTACTTTGGAAGCAAATAATTTGCATTCCAGATTTCAAAGATGAAGAGGAATTTTTGGATTTGGAACTTGAACATTAAGACTTTTGCTATGAATATATTTTACATTTGACAAGGATATGAATTTGGGGGGCCAAAGGGTGGAAAGTCATGCATTGAAATGTGTGCTCCAAAAATAGATGTGTCAGTTCGACTCAGCCATTGTTTCCAGTATTGTGTGATTATCCACCATTTTGTCATCTAATGTGATTTGCTTGTGTGTTGTAAATATTACCTCTATAATGTTAATGAGGTGGGATAGGCAGCAGTTATGTTAATAAGGCAGGACTCAATCTACAAGATTGGACTGTGTCTTGAGCCAATCTCTTTAGGATATAAAAGAAGAGAACCACATACTACCAAGAAAACAGAACCCAGATCAAAGCACTTCCTTTGGACCCAGGGCTACTGCCCAGGGAAGCTCCCAGTCCAAGGGAAGATTGATGAGAAGGACCTTCCTCTGGAGCTAACTAACTGAAAAAGCACTCCCTAAATTCAACTGATATACTAAATTTGGACTTCTAGCCTATTAGACTGTGATAAAATCAATTTCTCTTCGTTCGCTATCCACTGTGGGTTTTCAGTTACACCAGCTCTAGATAACAAAGACAGCAGGGCTCAAAAATACATAAAACAAACTCTAACAGTACCAAAAAGCGAAAATGACAGTTTCACAGTAATAGTAGGAGACTTCAATACACTATTCTTCGTAAAGGGTAGAACATCTAGAAAATACTCAACAAACATACAGAAGATTGAAATGCTACAATCAGCCAACTTGGCCTCACAGACGTAGATGGAATGCTCCACCCAACAAGAAGAACAGTTGTCCCCTGGCCTTATTCTGACTGATGATATTGAGCTTTTCCATCAAATCTTTCCTCAGTTGTTGTCAATTTGATTTCTTAGTATTTAATCCAGCAAGGTCTACATGTATGAATAAAAGAAAGTATTTGTCAAGAAGTTGTTGGTCTTGCAAATTTTTATCATGCAATCTCTGGCATCATTTCTGTTACCAAGGTCATATTTTCCAGCCTGATCTTTCTTGTTTCCAGCTTTCGCATTCTAATCACCAGTAATTATCAATGCATCTTCATTGCATGTTTGATCAATTTCGGACTGCAGAAGTTGGGAAAAAATACTATACATAAGAACCCTAAAGTTTCCACAAGAAAACTACTGGAACTAATTAAAATCAGTTGGATTTCCTATACCTACACAAGCAGAGCTATGAAAAGGAAATCAGGAATACAGTACCAAAACCAAAAAAAAAAAAAAAAACCCACTGCCATCAAGTTGAATCTAACTCATAGTGACCCTATAGACAGATTAGAACTGCCTTGTAGAGTTTCCAAGGAGGACCTGGCAGATTTGAACTGCTGACCTCTTGGTTAGCAGTGTAGCATCTAACCACTATGCCACCAGGGTTTCCAATACAATACATTTAAAATAATTTTTTAAAAAAGCCAAACCCCTTGCCATTCAATGGATTGCAACTGATAGCTACTCTATAAGACAGAATAGAACTGTCCTGTAGGGTTTTCAGGAAGCAATTAATATATTCAAACTGCCAACATTTCAGTTATCAGCCAAGCTGATAACCACTGCACCACCAGCGCTCCTAGCATTTATCTTAACAATAAACCCAAAACAAACACATTGCCTCCAAGTCAATTCCAACTCATCACTGTCCTGTAGGACAGAGTAGAACTGTCCCCATAGAGTTTCCAAGGAGTTCCTGACTGAAGTGAACTGCTGACTTTCTGTTTAGCAGCTATAGCACTTAACCACTACACCACCAGGGATTCCAACTATTTATAGTAGGCTCTTCTAAAATAAAATACTCAGGAATAAATCTAACTGAGGGCATAAAGGAGCCCTGGTGGCATAGTGGTTAAGAGCTTGACTGCTAACCAAAAGGTTTGCGGTTCCAATTCACCACTTACTCCTTGGAAACCCTAGGGGCAGTTTTACTCTGTTCTATAGGTTCACTATGATTTGGAATTGACTCCTTGGCAATGGGTAAGGGTAATAGCTAATAATCATGAGCATTTTCTCATGTGTCTATTTACCTGCTTGAATATCTTCTTTGGCGAAGTGTGTGTTCATATCCTTTGCCCGTTTATTAACATTATATTACTTGGCTTTTTATTGTAATAACAGCACAGTATCTTGTAGATTTTAGAGATTAGACCTTTGTTCAATATGCTGCATCCAAAAACTTTTTTCCCAGTCTGCAGGGTCTCTTTTTCACTCTTTTGGTGAAGTCTTTTGATGAGCATAAGTGTTTAATTTTTAGGATATCCATAGAAAGCTAGTCTATCTTCTGATATTTATGCATTGTTAGCTGTCTTAGGTTGGGTTTTCTAGGGAAGAAAAACCAGTAACACGTGTAGGTACAAGGAAAGATTTATAATATATATATATATAGACAGATAGATAGATACAGATATAGGAAACAGCTCACGTAATCACAGAAGCTGAATGTCCCAAGCTCTGGCACAAGCCTCACGTGTCCACGGAAGCTGAGGAACCCAAGGTCAGCAAGTCAGAGACCAGAGTTGCAGATCACCGGTTGTGTAGGTCAGTGGATCCCAAGCTGGTGGCGACACGAAGCGACAGAGGCTGGAGGTCGGTGGATTCCAAGCTGGTGGCGAGACAAAGCAACAGAGGCTGGTGAACCCAGGATCGGCAGGTCAGGGAGCAGGACTCTCAAGTGCCGACTGTAAGGACTGATGAGCCCAACAGCTGCTAGCTCAAGTCCCAGAACCAGATGCTGGAACAAGAGAACAGGAGCTCCTGGCGACGTGAGCGATCAGCAGCCGTAGTCCAGTGTCACGAGATGAGAGCCGAGGGGCAGGGAGCCACCACAAACCCCGCCCTGCCACTTAATACAGCAGCCAAATAGGTAGCAGCCAAGTTGACATAATCCTGACCACCACATTAGCTATGGTTTGTATTGTAGTTATACAACATATTAGAGCCTCTAGTGTAGGAAACCCTGGTGACATAGTGGTTAAGGGCTGCAGCTGCTAACCAAAAGTTTGACAGTTTGAATCTGCCAGGCATTCCTTGGAAACTCTATGGAGCAGTTCTACTCTATTCTATAGGATTGCTACGAGTCAGAATCAACTCAGTGGCAGCTGATTAGGTTTACAGCCAGCCAAGCCAATTGTCTTTATTATTTCTACCATGTTCTTTATAGTGTTGGGTTTTTTATTTAGGTATTTGAGCCATTTTGAATTAAGTTTAGAGTATAGTGTGAAGCGTGGGTCCTATTTCATTTTTTTAAAAATGACATCCAGTTTTGCAGAACCGTTTGTGAGATGATTTTTTCTTTATTTAATAAACTAAGGGCTTCTGTCAATGATCAGCTCACTGCAGGTGGATGAATTTGTGTCTTGGTTCTCATCTTCATTCTGTTGGTCTGTGTGTCTGTTGTTGTACCAGTTCCAGGCTGTTTCAAGTACTGTGGCTGTGTAGAGGATTCTGAGCTCAGGTAGTATGAGGTATCCTGTTTTGTTTCTCTTTGATAATTTCTTACTTATCCTAGGCCTCTTTCCTTTCCATATAAAGTTAATGACTAGTTTCCCCATCTCATTAAAGAACACTTCTGGTATTTGGATCAAGATTTCATTACATCTGTAGATAACTTTGGATAGAATCAGTACTTTTACAATGTTGAGTCTTCCCATCCGTGATCATGGTATGTTTTTCCATTTTGCTTACTTTGCAATAGTGTTTTGTAGTTTTCTTTGTATAGGTCTTTTATGTCCCTAAAACTGTTTGCCATAAAGTCACCTCCAATCCACACTGACTCTATGAGACAGAGTAGAACTGTTATTAGAGAAATGCAAATCAAAACTTCAATGAAATGTGGTTAGGTGAAAGCAATGACAGCATGTCATAGAAAACAAATCGACATAACTGGACTACACCATAAACTGAAAGATTTTCTAAACGCAACCCAATACTTCAAAAGATAGAATAGCAGGAATGGGGATCTGGGGACCATGTTTTCAGGGGACATCAAGGCCAACTGGTGTAAGTGGTCTTTTCCTAAGAAAGTCTTCTGCACCCCATACTGGTGAGTGGTGTCTGGAGTCTTAAAAGCTAGCAAGCTGCCATCTGAGGTTCCAACTCATCTGGAACAGATGATGACCAAGAACAACAAAGACATGAGGAAACTAGAGCCCAGGAGACAAAAGGACTCATGTGAATGGGAGACAGCGTCAATATGAGATAAGAAGAACCAAATGGTGCATGGCCACCACCAAAGGCAGCTGTGATGGTGAACACAAGAGTCCTTGAGGTGTGCAGCTCAAGAACTCTACTAAAAGATCACAACTGATGGCCTGACAGCCTGGAGGGTCCCCTGAGAAGGCCCCTAGACCTGCTGCTGGCCCTCACCAGAAACCAGGATTGAGGTCAACTTTTCAGACAAGAATGGACTGGACTCAGGGTCACAGTGTGTCCATATGTTGTGTGTACTTTATGGTTCTACACATTTATAGGAAGCTGTCCTACTGATTACTTTTTAGATGGGTGAGAAGAAGGTATAGAGGAGGGGACAGGTCCTCTTAAGAGGATGCTTGAAATATGGAGTGAAAAGAAGGAATGTGCTGTCACTGGATGAGGAGAGCAGATGGAGCTCCAGATAGGCAGGTATGCAACACTGATTTGGATTGTATACTTTCACTTAATCACAATTTTAAAAAAACTACAAGGAGCTATCTTCTCACTCTGACACTACTGCCAGTAACTAAAAAAAAGAAAAAGAAAAATAACAAATGTTAGAGAGTATCTTAGGCTGGGTTTTCTAGGGAAGCAAAACTAGTAACACATGTATGCACAAGGAAAGATGTATATACAAAGTACAAGAAAAGATGTATACATAAAGGAAACAACTCAAACAGTTGTAGAAGCTGAATGTCACAAGTCCTGTCACAAGCCTTGTGCGGCCTTGGGAGCTGGGGAACCCAAGGTCAGTGGTCGGAGACCAGAGTCTAGATCACCGGCTGTGTAGGTCAGTGGTCAGACTGCGAGGTTTCTGCTGACTCACAGAGCTATAGAGGCTGGTGAACCCAAGATCGGCAGGTCAGGAAACCGGACTCTCAAACACCAGCTGTAAGGGTTGATGAATCCAACAACTACTAGTTCAGGTCCAGGAACCAGATGCGAAAGAGAACAGGAGCTGCTGGCAACGTGAGCAGACAGGCAGTAGGTGATGGAAGGCAGAGAGATGAGAGCTGAGGGGAGCGAAGCCACCACAAGCCCTGCCCTGAGACTTGATACAGCAGCCAAACATGGAGTTGCCAGACAACACAATCTTGACCACCACAGAGAGCTTCTTAGGCTGGGTTCTCTAGAGAAGTAAAACCAGTAAAGCACATAAATGAACATATATGGAGACAGATTAATATCAGGAAAATGGCTCATGTGGTTGTAGAGGCTGTAATGTCCCAAGTCTATGGGTCAGGAAAGAGGCTTCTCCTTATCCACATAGCTGCCAGCCAAGCCAAATGCCATCGAGTCAGATCCTACTCAAGAGGCTGGTAAACCCAAGATCAGCCAATCGGACAACAGGGCTGTTGCTCATGGTCTGCAAAAACTAATGAATCCAAATATCAGCAGGCAAGAGGACAGATAAGCTGCTAGCTCAAGTTCCAAGAACTGAAGATCAAATAGGAGGCAGCCACAGGATCCAGAATGCGCAATAGTCCCAAAGCCATGACTGAATGTCAACTCACACTTGATGTAGACCACAAAACCAAGGAAGCTGTCCTTCAGCTGTTTGGCAACTCACAGCAGATCCCACAATGGAGGTAAACATGTATCAAATGATCACAACACTAAATGACTGCCACAACACTAGAATCATGGTCTAGCCAAGCTGACACACAGTCCTAACTGTCACAGAGAAACTGTGATGAGTTTGTAACTCTTATGCATCTTGTAAGAATATAAAATGGTACAACCACTATGGAAAATGATGCAGTGATTCCTCAAGAAGCTAGAAATAGCAGCACCACAGGACCCAGCAATCCCACTCCTAGGAATATATCCCAGAGAAATAAAGACCATCTCATGAATACACATATGTACATCCATGTTCATTGCATTATTACATTAGCAAAAAGATGGAAAAAGCCTAAGTGCCCATCAACAGATGAATGGCTGAACAAACCATAATATGTACACACAATGGAATACTGTTGGAAAATAAAGAACAATGGTAAATTCATGAAACATTTCATAACATGGATGAGTTTAGAGGGCATTATGCTGAGTGAAATAAGTCAATCACAAAAAGATAAATACTGTATAAGACCACTATTATAAAAAAACAAAAAAAGATTTCTACACAGAAACAAGCTTTGATGGCTACAAGGGAGGGGAAGGGGGGAGAGGTAAAAATACAAGATAGCAGATGCCATGGGCAAAATTGCATTCCCCAAAATTACGTGTCCACTTGGCAGTCATGTTTCCCAGTATTGTGTGATTGTCTAATATTTTGTCATATGATATGATTTTCCTATCTGTTGTAAATCTATGATGTTGATGAGATAGGATTAGTGGCAGTTATATTTACCATGTAAGACTCAATCTGCAGGATTGGATTGTAACTTTGGCCAGTCTCATTTGAGATACCACAAAATTGAGGAAATAGACATGGGGCCACACCCTTCGAACCTGGGGGTCCCACAAGAGGAAGCTTCTAGACTAATGGAAGATTGATGACAAGGATCTTCCTCCAGAGCCAACAGAGAGAAGTCTTCCCCTGGAGCTGGCATTCCGAATTTGGACTTCCAGCCTACTAGACTGTGGGTATAAATTTATCTTTATTAAAGCTGTCAATTTGTTGTATTTCTGTTATAGCAGCACTAGATAACTAAGACAGTGGGTAAAAGGTAACTTTAGTGAAGGGTAAGACAGTGTACAATACTGAGGAAGTCAGCACAACTTGACCAAGGCAGTCATAGAAACTCCATAGACATATCAAAATGATGGTAAATGTAAAGGCCTAACAGGTCTGCATTCCTCTTCTAAGGTCACTTATTAACTACATTCTATTCTCTGCCTTAATGACTACCCTCAGGCCAGACTAACAGGTCTGAATTTCCTCTTCCTAATTTACTTTGTTTAAAACTTTAAGACACAATGAAATCTTGTGACTCCTGACTATTGCTCTGTGGAAACCCCTACCCCTTTGAATTCTGGCTATGAAAACCACCAGAAACATAACCCAAATTGGGGCAACTTTTGGCTCAGTATCTTCCAGACTGCGAGCCCATCTGGCAATAAATTACTCCTTGAACTCCATGATGTCTCTGAATTTTCAGCTACAGTGACAGTCAGGATGAACTTGGATTCAATTTGGCAGCAAAAACACCCTGAGGGCTGGGAACCATGGTCTTTGGGGATATCCAGGTCAATCGGAATTACATAGTTCATAAAGAAAATGTTCTACATCCCGCTTTGGTGAGTAGCATCTGGAGTTTAAAAGTGGCCATCTAAGACACACCTACTGATCCCATCGTGTATGGAGCAGAGAAGTAAATGAAAAACACAAGGGAAATGTTATTTTAAAAAACTAATGGACCACAAGTACAACAGCGTCTACCAACCTGAGCCCAGAGTATCTAGATACCTGCTTACCCTCACCAACTGCTCTGATAGGGATCACAACAGAGGGTCCTAGACAGATTAGGAGAAAAAAAGTAGGAAAAAATTCAAATTCACAGAAAAAGACTAGATACACAGAAAAGTCTGCCTGAGGCTGCAGGAACCTTCAGACCGCAGCCCCCAGAAACTCTTTTAACTCAGAACCGAAGTTCATCCTTCAGCCAAAGTTTACGCAGGACTGTAAAATGAATAATAGCCTATGTGAGGAACATGCTTTTGAGTGCAGTCATGGAGATGAGACTGAACAGGCACCACCTACACAAAAACAAAGACAAAAAAGGGACAGGAAAATGGGAGGAGTGACAATGAGGAACTCAGGGTAGAGAAGGGGAGACTGCTGACACATCATAGTGGGGGTATCCTTTAAATCTCTGAACTTTGAGGGGAAACAAAAGGTTCTGGAAGCCACTTGAAGTCAAACCATGGTAGACGTAAACTAGTATAGCTAGTATGAGTATTTTTCTCTGGGCCATTTTGTCTTCGGTTCTACTTCTGTTTCTGAGACAATGACCCATGATTGTTAATGGGCAAACCAAGCAGGGGCAAAGCAGCTTGCCTTTGGGAAGAACACCTAGCATGTTTTTAAAGAGATTAACTGAAGAGCTCCAAAGGATTATCCTGTATCCTCTTGCTAATCATTAGTTCTCTAATGAAAACTTGTCACATGTAAATTGTCCTGTACTTTCTGTTTTCCATAGACTGACTTTGTGTGCTGGTTACTGATATATATTCTTGTGTGATAGATCCAACTGCAGTAACTTAGAGGATTCCTTTCAACTGACAGTGAATTTAGGTGGACAATCTCTTGTTTAAGATTCTTGGTGAATGCGTGGACCATACACTTTTGGAACATTAAGATTACCATTAGCTGTTCACAATAATGATATTATTAAATACTGGAAAGGTCATATGAAGCTGTTCACATTGTAAAATGTGAGTCAGAAAAGATCTCAGCTAGTCTGCTCTAGAGGGATTGTATGTTAACTGAAGAAAGTGCTTTGGTTTCTCTGTTAAGCATTATGTAGGCCTTACAGCAGAAAAGGCACTAAGTTTTCTCTTATGCAAATGTAGGCAGCCAGTAGCAGTTTCTAGGTCTTCAGAACATATTTTTGGAACTGGTATTGGAAAGAAGGCAACACAAAACACTGAAAGGGAAAGCATTATCATTTCTCCAGTTCATTAAAACACTGCTGAAATACTCTTGGCCTTACACATACAAGAAGACTTTGAAGGTTTTCTAAGACTTTGACAAAATGTCAAGTTCTTATCCATTAAAAACAAGCACAGGAACAGACAGCCGTGTCAGATTTCTATTTGACTCCTGTATACATGATGCTTTCACAATGCCTAACAAAGACAGTAAGGCAATTTCTTCATTTAACATAAAATCCTGCTAGAGCAAATGAGTTTCTTTATGATTTCAGTGTATGTGGGTGAAAGCTAAATGCTGTTTCTCTCATGGTGTTCCTTTTACTCTGAAGGTCTAATTTCTTTTTCAAATCTCTTTGGGTGACATACAGCAAAATGACTTCACACATTCTTTTCAGGGGAAGAGGAAGTACATTTTCTCCTAGGCAAATACAGGCAGCCTCTAATGGGATTTTAGGCATTCAGAATGTATTTTTGGAATTGGCTTGTGAACAGGTCCAAACGAACACTCAATGAGATATCCTTATGATTTCATCAGTTCTTCTAAACACTGCTGAAACACCCTTTGACTTACATAAACAAGAATACTTCCAAGGCCATCTAAGACTTTGATAAAAATGTCAAGTCCTTTTCCATTAAATCCAAGCACATGAAAGCAAACTTGTGCTAAGTTTCCACCAAATGCCTGAATAAATGATGCCTACACAATGCTTAACAGGAAAACCAAGGCAGACTCTTCACTTAACTTACAATCCTGCTTGAACACATGACATTCATGAGGCTTTCCCTGCATGAGGGTAAAACCCAAACACTCTTTACATATGCTGGAAATGGCATAGCAATACGCAGCGCAGAAGGACTAAAGGAGATTTCGTTCCTTCAGTTCATCTAAAAGCTGTTTAAACATCATTTGCCTTACAGATAGGAGAATACTTCTAAGGCTGTCTAAGAGTTGGAATAAAAATGATAAGTTCTTGTCCGTTAAAAACAAGCACACAAAATCAAAGTTGTCTTCGATTTCCCTTTGAAGCTTGTATATACATGAGACCTGCAAAAATATCTCACACAGAAACAAAGGCAGTGTAGTCAGTTAACATACAATCCTGCTCGAGCAGACAAATTTCCTTATAATTTCGCTGTATGTGGGTAAAACCTAAACACTGTTTCTCTCTCTCCTACTGTTTAATTCACATTGAGGATTTTATGCTTTTAAAAAATCCCTTTGTGTTATGTACACAATAACAGTGCCTAGGCATTCCTTCCAGTGAAGTGGTAAGTTTTCAGCTAGACAAATGTAGCCAACATCCACAGGTTTCTAGGTATTCAAAATGCACTTTTGGAAATCGCCCCAACACATGCTGAATGACAAATCACCATTATTTTCCCAGTTCATTTAAACACTGCTGAAAAACTTTTTGTATTATATACACAAGAATACTTCCAAGGTGGTCTAGCACTTTGATTAGAATGTCAAGTTATCACTCATTAAATCCAGGAACACAAAAGTAATGTTCTCATTGAAGACCTATATAAATGAGGCGCACAATGAGTAACAGGGGAAAAAGGCAAGCTCTTCACTCAATTTAAAGTTCCACTAGAGCAAAAAAAAGTTTGAGAGGATTTCACCATATGCTGATAAAACTTAAATACTGTTTACATTATTGTGTTTCACTCATAAAAGTCATCTGCTCTAGGGGAATTGTAAGTTGAGTGAAGAACCTGACTTGGTTGCCCTGTTACGAACTCCGCAAGCTTCATTTATACAGGATTTTACTAGAAACCTAACAACGTTGCTTTCATGAGCTTGGATTTAATGGGTCAGAACTCGTCATTTCTGTCCAACTTTTAGGCTGCCTTGGAAGTCTTCTTGTGTATGTAAGACAGTGTCAGCAGTGTTTAGATGAACCAGATAAACAATACTGTTTTGTCGTTGAACCTTCTGTGAGGCATATTCACATGCCGTTGACAGAAGTACATTTTTAATACCTAAAAAGCAATAGACGCTGCCTGCCTTTGCCTAGCAGAAAACATACTTACCATTGTTTTGAAAGAATACCTGGACATTGCTTGGGTGTATGTAACAAAAACGGAATTTAAAGAAGAGATACAACCCTCAGACTGAATGAAACTCGATGAGAGAAACAGCATTTAGGTTTTAACCACATCCACCAAAAACCTGACCAGTTTGTCTTCTCTAGCACAATCATATGGATATTAACTGAAGAGAGTGCTTTAGTTTCTCTGTTAGGCAGTGTATGGGCCCTATGAATATAAACTTCCAGTAGAAGCCTAACAGAACTTTGCTTTTCAGTGCTTGGATTGAATGGGTAAGGACTTAACATTTTTGTCTGCCAATTGCCAAAATACATTCCGAGTGCCTGGAATCCCACTAGAGGCTGCCCACATTTCCCTAGGAGAAAATTTACTTCCTTTTCTCCTGAAAAGAACATGTGGGCACCATTTTGGTGTATGGAACAAGAAGGGATTTTAGAAAACAATTACATCTTCAGAGTAAAAGAAATACAGTGAGAGAAACTTAGGTTTGGCCTGCATACAGTGAAATCGTACAAAACCTCCTCTGCTCTAGTGATATTGTATGTTAAAGGCAGAGATTGACTTGCTTTCTCTGTTACAGGTTGTGTATACATCGTGGTCAGGCTTCAAATAGAAACCCTACACAACTTTGCTGTCATGTGCTTGCCTTTAACACGCAAGAATTTGACAATTTGTTCAACTCTTAAACTGCCTTGGAAGTATTCTTGTGTATGTGAGGCAAAGCGTGATGCAGCAGTGTTTAGATGAAATGACGAAATGATAAGGATTTCTTGTTGAGTGTTCTTTGGGGTCTATTCACTTGCCCCTTCCAAAGTACATTCTGAATGCTTAGATGCCTGCTAAGAGGCTGCTGCATTTCCCTAGGAGAAAATGAACTACGTTTTCCCCTAGAAAGAATGTCTGGGTACCGTTTTAGTGTATGAAACCCAAAGGGATTTAAAAAGCAATTAAGCCCTCAGAGTAGCAGAACCCAAAGAGAAAAAGAACATTTTGGTTTTTCTCACATACAGTGAAATCACAAAGAAAATCATCTGTAGCGGGATTACTTACAGGGTCACTATGAGTCAGACCCAACAGCAGCAGGTTTTGGGTAGAGGAACTGTATGTTAAAGGAAGAAATTGCCTTGCCTTCTCTAGTAGGCATTGTGTGAGCATGACATATAAAGACATCCAGTAGAAACTGAACACAAACTTTGCTTTCATTTGCTTACATTTAATGGATAAGAGCTGATATATTTGTCAAAGACTTAGAATATCTTTTGAGTCTTCTTGTGTATGTATGGCAAAGTGTGTTTCAGCAGAGCTTGGATGCACTGAAGAAACAATAATGCACTCTCATTCAATGTTGTGGGTTGCATCATCGAGTGCCATTTCCTGAAATACGTTCTTAAGACAAAGAAATTGCTACTGGCTGCGTACCACCATGTACGAGAAAACATAGTGCCTTTTCCACTGGAGGCACCACTTTGGTGTTTCTAAACGGAAAGGGTTTTAAAGATGAGATAAAACTGACCGAATGAGTCAAACAGGATGACGCCAACAGTATTTAGATTTTACCTGCATACAACAAAATCCTCAAGACAGTTGTCTACTGCAGTGAGATTGCGAGTTAAGTGTTGTTTCCCTGTTAGGCGTTGTGTAGGTTTCATTTATACAGACTTTCACTGGAAACCAAACACAACATTGTTTTCAGGGGCTTGGGTTCAATGGGTAAGAGCTTGACATTTCAGTTCAATTCTTAGACAGCCTGGGAAGTTTTCTTGTGTATGCAAGGCAAAGACTGTTTCAACAATGTTTAGATGAACCAAACAAATGATACTGTTTTGTCATTTAGTCTTCTGTGGGGCATTGACAGAAGTAGTTTTTTGTTTGTTTGTTTATTTTATTATGACTGAGTGAAAATGTACATTCCCATATGAATTTACATGCCCACCTATACGCAGCTTCCACTGCTCTCCCTGTCCGGTGACAGCACACTATTCCTCTCTGCTCCATACATGTCTCATCCTCCCAACAGCCTCCTTTCCCCTCCTCTCCACCCACTCTCCTTCCTCCAGCCAGAGGTCAGCAGGATGATATCCTATAGATGTATAGAACCATAAAGTGCATCCAATCTACGGTCACTCTGCATTGCCAAGTCCAATCCATTCCTGTCCGAAGAATGACTTTGTTATGATTTATGGGCAAGGGCAGCATCAGGGCCAGGGGCCGTGCTCCCAGGGGAACCCCGAAGCCGCTGGACCATCAATTGTAGTCTTTTAGTGGAGATATCCGGGTGCATCCCTTTTTATTCTTGTGTTGCCAGTGAGACTTAATTTAGAAGTACATTTTTAATACGTTAAAAAAAACTGCATGCTACCTGCATTTGCCTAGCAGGAAACGTACTTACTTTTCCTTTTTAACATAATGTCTGGACACCATTTGAGTGTACGCAATGAAAAGGGATGTTAAAGAAGCAACAGAACCCTCAGAGTGAATGAAACTCAATGAGAGAAACAGTACTTCAGCTTTACGCATACAGCAAAAAGCTGACCTATTCATGTTCTCCAGCAGAACTGTATGGATGTTAACTGAAGAAAGTGATTTAGTTTCTCTGTCAGGCAGTGTGTAGGCCCTGTGAATGCAAACTTCCAATAGCAAGCTAACATGACTTTGCTGCTCAGGGCTGGGACTGAACGGGTAAGAAATTGACATTTCTCTCTGCCAATTCCAAAAACACATTCTGAATGCCTAGAATCCCGATAGACGCTGCCTGCATTTGCCTAGGAGAAAACTTACTTCCTTTTCCCCTGGAAAGCATGTATGCACACTGCTTTGTTATATGTAACACGAATGGATTTTAAAAAGCAATTCAGCCCTGCGAGGGAAAGGAACACAGTAAAGAGAGAGAGCACTTAGGATTGGCCCGCATACAGCGAAATTGTAAAGAAACTCCCCTGCTCTAAGCGATACTGTATGTTAAAGGTAGAAACTGGCTTGCTTTCTCTGTTAGGCATTGTGTACGCATTGCGTACACAGGCTTCAAATAGAAACCCTGCATGAGTGTGCTTACTGTGCTTGGCTTTAAAGTGCAAGAACTTGACAATTTGTCCAATTCTCAGACTGCCTTGGAAGTCTTCCTCTGTATATACAGCAAAGAGCATTTCAGGAGTGTTTAGTTCAACTGAAGAAATGATAACAGTTTCTTCTTCGGCATTCTGGGTTGTCTTTTCATATGGCAGTTCCAAAAATACATTTTGAAGACCTAGAAATTGCTAATGGCTGTCTGCATTTGCATAGGAGAAATCTCAGCCTTTTACACCGTAAAAAATGCTGTGGCCCCATTCTGGTGTTTCTAAACCCAAAAAGATTTTTAAGAAGCAATAAAACCCTCAGAAGGAATGAAACTCGAGGAGAGAGACAGCATTTGGGTTTTACCCACATATAGCAAAAACCTGACCAACTCGTCTTCTCTAGTGGAACTGTATGGATGTTGACTGAAAAAAGTGCTTTAGTTTCTGTTTGGTAGTATGTAGGCCATAAGAATGAAAGCTTCCAATTAGAAGCCTAACAGAACTTTGCCATTCAGTGCTTGGATTGAGTGGGTAAGAACTTCACATTTTTCTCTGTCACTTGCAAAAACACATTCTGAGTGCCTGGAATCCTGCTAGACACTGCCTGCATTTACCTAAGAGAAAACTTATTTCCTTTAACCCTGGAAAGCGTGTGTGTCCACCATTTTCTTTGACATAACAAGAAGGGATAATAAAAAGCAATTAAATCCTGTGAAGAAAAGGAACACAGTAAAAGAAAGAGCACTTAAGTTTGACATGCACACACCAAAATCATAAAGAAATGCATCTGCTCTTGTGGGATTGTATGGTAAAGAAGAAATTGCCTTGCTTCCTCTCTTAGGCATTGTGCAAGAATCACTTATACAGACTTCAAATAGAAACCTGACACAACTTTGCTTTTGTGTGCATGGATTTGATGGCTAAGAACTTGATGTATTGGTCAAGGACTTACAATACCTTTCAATTTTTCTTGTGTATGTATGGCAAAGCGTGTTCCAGCAGTGCCCAGATGTGCTGAAAAAATGATAATGCTTTCTCATTTAGCATTCTGGGTTACTTCTTTGGATGCCACTTCCTAAAATACATTCTGAAGATCTAGAAATTGCTATAGGCTGCCTGCCTTTGGGTAGGAGGAAACTCAGTACCTTTCCAGCTGGAGGAAATGCTCAGCAACAATCTTAGTGTTTGTAATACCAAAGGGATTTAAAAGACAAAGTAAAACTCAGAGTGAATAAAACAGGATGAAGCCAAGCAAGAGTATTTAGGTTTTACCCACATGCAGCGAAATTCTCAAGACAGTCGTCTGCTCTAGTGAAATGGTAAATTAAGTGAGAAACCTTCTCTGGTTTCCCCGCTAGGCATTGCATAGGTCTCATTTATACAGGCTTTCAAAAGAAACTTAGCACAGAGTTGCTGCTTTCATGTGTTTTGCTTCAACAGGTAAAAACTTGACATTTTTGTCTGCCAATTCAGAAAATACATTCTGAACCCCTGGAATGCCGCTAGAGGCTGCCTGTATTTGCCTAGGAGAATACTTACTTCCTTTAACCCTGGAAAGCGTGTGTGCCCACCGTTTTGCTGTACATAACAAGAAGGCATTTTAAAAAGCAATTAGGCCCTTTGAGGCAAAGGAACACAGTAAGAGAAGGAGCACTTAGGTTTGACCTTTACACCACAAAATCATAAAGAAACTCCCCTGCTCTAGTGATATTGTATATTAGAGGCAGAAACTGCCTTGCTGACTCTCTTAGGCTTGTGTAAGAATTGTGTATACAGGTTTCCAACAGAAACCTTACTCAACTTTCCTTTCATTTGCTTGGATTTGATGGATGAGAACTTGATATATTTGTCAAGATTTAGAACGCCTTTCAAGTCTTCTTGTGTATGTATAACAAAGTGTGTTTCAGCAGTGCTTAGATGCATTGAAAAAACAATGATGCTTCCTTGTTTAGCATTTTGGGTTGCCTCTTTGAATGCCTTCATGTGTTTGGATTTAATGGGTAAGAAGTCGTTTGTGTCCCATTCTTAGACTGCTTTGAAAGTCTTCTTGTGTATGTAAGGCAACGAGTGTTTCAGCAGTGTTCAGATGAACTGATGAAATGATACTGTTTTGTCTTTCAGCATTCTGTGGAGCATATTTGCATATCATTTCCGGCAGTACTTTTTGAATACCTGAAAACCAATAGAGGCTGCTGGCATATGTCTAGGAAAAAATGTACTTAATTACTGTTTTAAAATAATACCTTTACACTCTCTTGGCACACGTAAACCAAAGGGATTTTAAAGAAGCGATAAAACCCTAGAGTGAATGAAACTTAATGAAGGAAACAGTATTTAGGTTTTACCAACATACATCAAAAACCTAACCAACCCGTCTTGCTCTACTGGGATTGTATGTTAACTGAAGACAGTGTTTTGATTTCTCTGTTAGGCATTGTGTAGGCCTAATGAATATAAGCTTCCATTAGAAACCTAACACAACTTTGCTTCTGTGTGCTTGGATTTAATGCCAAAGAACTTGACATTCTTGTCAGTCTTAGAATAGCTTGCAGATCCTGTTGTATACATAAGGCAATGAGTGTTTCAGCAGTGTTTAAATGAACTGAAGAAATGATAATACTTTCTTGTTCCACATTCTGTATTGCCTCTTCATATGCCGGTTCCAAAAATTCTGAAGACCTAGAAACTGCTACTGGCTGCCTGTATTTGCATATGAGAAAAGTTAGTGCCTTTTCCACTGGAAGAAGTGCTTCGGCATCATTTTAGTGTATGTAACCCAAATGGTGTATTTTGGGTTACATTTTTAAAGAAGAGGCAAAACCCTCAGAGTGAATGAAACATAATGACATAAACAGTATTTAGGTTTTATCCTCACCCAGCAAAATCCTCACAAAAGTCATCTGTTCTGGTAAAATTGTAAATTAAGAACCTGTCTTGGTTTCCCTGTTAGGCATTGTGTAGGCCTTATATGTACAGGCTTTCAGTAGAAATCTAACACAACTTTGCTTTCTTGTGTTTGGATTTAATGGGTAAGAGCCTGACGTTTTTATCAAAGTTACAGACTGCCTTCAAAGTCTTCTTGTGTCTGTAAGGCAAAAAGTGTTTCATCAGTGTTTAGATGAACTGAAGAAATATGTTTTTGTCATTCAGCATTTTAAATACCTAGAAAGCCCGAAAGGCTGGCTGCATTTGTCACAGAGAAGACTGGAGGGAATGATTGGGCACCCTTGCGATGCATGCAACACAAAGGGATATTAAAAACGCAGTAAAACCCACAGAGTGAATAAAACACAATGAGAGAGAGAGACACTATTTAGGTTTCACCTGCATACAACAAAATCACAGGGAAACTCACCTGCTCTGGTAGCACTGTATGTTAACCAACTACACTGCCTTGTTCTCTCTGTGAGCCATGTGTGTAGGCCTCATGTATATACAGGCTTCAAAGAGAAACCTAACACAGCTTTGTCTTTTTGTGCTTGCTTTTAATGGACAAGAATTTGTCATTTTTTCGAACTCTCAGACGGCCTTAACAGTATTCTTAAGTCTGTTAGGCAAAGGGTTTTCCAGCAGTGTTTAGATGAACTGAAGAAGCAAACTCTTCTCCTTCAGTCCTTCCGTGGGGCATATTTGTACACCATTTCCCAAAATACATTTTGAATACCTAGAAACCGCTAGACACTGCATGCATTTGTGTAGGGGAAAACGAACTTACTGTTGCCATGGAAAGAATTTCTGTGCACTGTTTTGGTGTATACATCCCAAAGGGATTTTAAAGAAGGGACAAAATCTGCAGGGTAAATGAAACACAATGAGAGAAGAAACTGTATCTTCCCTCATCATGTTTCATTCACTCTGTGGCTTTAGATTTTACAGGCATGCGGCAAAATCCTGAAGAACCTCTTCTGCACTAATGGGATTGTTGCTAAATAAAGATAATCACTCTGTTTCCTTCTTAGCCACTGAATAGGATCATATATGTAGGCTTCAAATTAGAAACCTAACACAACTTTTTCTTTGTGTGCTTGGTTTTAATGGATAAGAACTTGACATTTCTATTCAACTCTTCCACAGCCTTAGAAGTATTCTTGTGTATGTAAGGCAAAGGGTGTTTCAGGAGTGTTAGATGAATTGGTGAAATGGTGACACTTTCTCCTTCATCATTTCATGGGGCCTATTCACATGCCATTTACAAAAACACAGTCTGAATACCTAGAAACCAATAGAGGCTGTCTACAATTGCCTAGGAGAAACCTTAACTTACTTTTCCATGGAATCACTGCGTAGTCTGCCACTGAAAGGGATTTCAAACAAGCAGTAAAACCCTCAGAGTGAATGAAGCACAATGAGAGAAAAAGTGTTAGATTTTACTTGCATACAGCAAAATCCTGGTGTAACTCATCTGCTCTGTTGCTGTTTTTAAGTGCCATCGAGTCAGTCCTGACTCATAGCAATCCTACGAACAACAGAATGAAACATTGCACAGTCTTGCACAACATCCAAAACCATTTTTATGCTTACGCCCTTGTTGTGGCCACCACTGTGTAAATCCATGTCATAGAGGGTCTTTCTCTTTTTTCCTGGCCCCTCACTCTTCCAAGCATGATGCCCTTCTCCAGGAACTGATCCTTCCTGACAACATGTCCAAAGTAAGTAAGATGCAGTCTTGCCATCTTCGCTTCCAAGGAGCACTCTGCTTGTAGTTCTAGAACAGAACAGTTTGTTCTTTTGGTGATCCATGAT
Source organism: Heterohyrax brucei (assembly GCA_028571685.1). Taxonomy (NCBI): domain Eukaryota; kingdom Metazoa; phylum Chordata; class Mammalia; order Hyracoidea; family Procaviidae; genus Heterohyrax; species Heterohyrax brucei. Next base: position 37,220,510 of record CM053149.1, read on the forward strand.
ACATTCAACATTTTCCTCAAACACCATAATTCAAAGGCATCAGTTCTTCTGTCTTCTTTGTTCATTGTCCGGTTTTCGCATATGATACGACTGAAAATACCACAGCTTAGGTCCGGCTCACTTAAGTCTTCAAGGTGACATCTTTACTTTTGAATACTTTAAAGAGTCACTTTGCAGCAGATTTTGCCAATCCAATGTGTTGTTCTATTTCTTGAGTGCTACTTCCATGGATGTTGATTGTGGACCCAAGTAAAATGAAATCCTTGACAACCTCAATCCTTTCTCCATTTATGACAATGCTGCTTACTGGTCCAGTTGTGAGGATTTTTGTTTTCCTGGTGTTAAGGGGCAATCCATAGTGAAGGCTGTGGTCCTTGATCTTCATCAGTAAGTGTCTCAAGTCTTCTTAACTTCCAGTAAGTAAGGCTGAGTTGTCTGCATAACACAGGGTGTTAATGAGCCATCCTCCAATCCTGATGCCTCATTCTTCTTTGTATAATCCAGCTTCTCAGATTATTTGCTAGGCACACAGATTGTAAAGGTATGGTGAAAGGATACAACCCTGATACACACCTTTCCTAACTTTAAACCATGCATTATCCCCTTGTTCTATTTGCACGACCACCTTTTGATACATATACAGATTCCTCAAGAGTACAATTAGATGTTCTAGAATTCCCATTCTCTGCAATGTTAGCCACAATTTGTTATAATCCACACAGTCAAATGCCTGTACATAGTCACTGAAACACAGGTAAACATCTTGCTGGTATTCTCTGCTTTCAACCAAGATCCATCTGACATCAGCAATGATATCCCTAGTTCCACATCCTCTTCTGAATCCAGCTTGAATTTCCGGCAGTTCCTTGTCAATATACTGCTGCAGTCACTTTTGAGTGATCTTGAGCAAAATTTTACTTGTGTGTCATATTAATGATATTGTTCAGTAATTTCTGTATTTGGTTGGATCACCTTTCTTTGGAATGGGCATAAATATGGATCTCTTCCAGCCAGTTGGCCAGGTAATTGTCCTCCAAATTTCTTGGCGTAGACAAATGAGTACTTCCAGCACTGCATCTGTTTGTTGAAATATCTCAACTGATATTCCATCAGTTCCTGGAAGCTTGTTTTTTACCAATGCCTTCAATGCAGCTTCAATTTCTTTCTTCAGTACCATCAGTTCCTGATCATATGCTACCTCTTCAAAGGGCTGAACATCGACCAGTTCTTTCTGGTGTAATGACTCTGTGTATTCCTTTCATCTTCTTTTGATGCTCTCAGGGTCATTTAATATCTTCCCTGTAGAATCCTTCACTATTGCAACTCGAGGCTTGAGTTCTTTCCTTCAGTTCTTTCAGCTTGAGAAATGCAGAACGTGTTCTTCCCTTCTGATTTTCCAGCTCATTGCAAATGCCATTATAATACTTTCTTTTGTCTTTTCAAGCCACTCTTTGAAATCTTCTGTTTAGTCTTTTACTTCACCATTCCTTCCTTTAGCTTTAGCTGCTCCATGTTTGAGAGCAAGTTTTAGAGTCTCTTCTGACATCCAGTTTGGTCTTTTCTTTCTTTCCTGCCTTTTTAATGATGTCTTGCTCTCTTCATGGATGATGTCTTTGATGTCATTCCACAGTTCATCTGGTCTTTGGTCATTAGTAATGAGTACATCAAATCTATTCTTGAGACAGTCTTTAAACTCAGGATGGGTATATTCAAGGCAACAGCTTGGCTCTCATGGACTTGTTCTAATTTTCTTCAGTTTCAATTTAAATTTGCATATGAGGAGTTGATGATCTATGCCACAGTCAGTGCCTGGTCTTGTTCTGACTGCTCATATGGATGGAGCTTTTCTATCGTCTTTTCCCACAGATGTAGTTGATTTGGTTCTTGTGTATTCCATCTAATGAGGTCCCTGTGTACATTCACCATTTGTGTTGGTTAAAAAAAAGATATTTGCAATGAACAAGTCATTAGGCTTGCAAAATTCTATCATGTGATCTCCTGCATTATTTCTACCACCAAGGCCGTGTTTTCAAGCTACCAATCTTTCCTCTTTGTTTCCAGCTTTTGCATTCCAGTCACTAGTAATTATCAATGTATCTGGATTACATGTTCAGTCAACCTCACACTGCAGAACCTGTAAAAATTTTCAGTCTCTTCATGTCTGGCTTTGGTGGTTTGCATGTAAATTGGAATCACAGTCATATAAACTGACCTTCCTTGTAGCTATGGATATTATCCTGTCACGAACAGCATAGTACTTCAGGACAGATCTTGAAATGTTCTTTATGATGACAAATATTAACACCATTGCTCTTCAAGTTTTCATTCCCACCATAGTAGACCACATGACTGTCGGATTCAAAATGGCCAAAATCAGTCCATTTCAGCTCACTGATGCCTAGGATATCTACGTTTATGCATTCCATTTCATTTATGATGATTTCTAATTTTCCTAGACATCTATCTAGCAGGATGGTATGTTAACTGAAGAAAATACCTCAGTTTCCTTGTTAGGCACTATGTAGGGCTCATGTATACAGGCTTTAGAAAGAACCTCAACATAGCTTTGCTTAAGTGTGCTTGTATATAATGAATAAGAACTTGACATTTTTGTCCAAGTCTTAGAGTGGCTTGAATATATCTTTGTGTTTCAGCTGTTTTTAGACATACTGAAGAAGGGATAATGCTTTCTCATTCAGCGTTCTGTGGGGCACATTCACATGCTATTTCAAAAAGTATGTTTTAAATACCTAGAAAGAGCTAGAGAATGGCTGTGTTTTTGTAGCAGAAAATTTACTTTTTCCATGGAAGGCATCTATGGGCACCATTTTGGTGTATGCAACATAACAAGATTTTAAAACAGCAAGAAAACTCTTAGAGTGAATGAAACATAATGGGAGAAACAGTATTTAGTTTTACCTGCTTACAGCAAAATCCTAACTAAAAGTCATCTGCTGTAGCTGCATTGTATGTTAAGGGAAGAACTTACCTTGGATTCTTTGTTAGGCATTGTGTAGGCCTCTTTTATACAGGCTTTCAACAGAAACCTAACACAATGTTGCTTTTATGTGGTTGGATTTAATGGAATAAGAACTAAGCAGTTTTGTCCGTTTGTTAGACTGCCTTGGAAATCTTCTTGGGTATGTAAGACAAAGAGTGTTTCAGCAGTATTTAGATGAAATGCAGAAATGATACACTTTTGTGGTTCAGCATTCTGTGGGCATAACCACATGCCATTTCTGAAAGAACATCTTAAATACCTAGAAACCCCTAGAGGTTGGCTATGATTGTCTAGGAGAAAAGGCTGGAACAAATGTTTGGGCACTATTATGGTACATGTAACACAAAGGGATTTTAAGAAATCAGCAAAATCCTCAGAGTAAATGAAACAGGATGAGACAAACAGTATTTAGGTTTTACCCGCATACAGCAAAATCGTAAGGAAGCTCGTCCACTCCCGCAGGATTGTATGTTAACTGACTATAGTGCCTTGATTTCTCTGTGAGCCGTTTGTGTAGACTTCATGTATAGAAAAGCTTCAAAGCTTCCCTTCTATGTGCTTGTTTTTAATGGATAAGAACTTGTTTTGATCCAACTCTTAGAAGGCCTTAGAAACATCTTCATGTCTGTAAGGCAGAGGGTATTTCAGCAGTGTTTAGATGAACTGAAGAAAAAAAGTGTTCTCTTGTTAAGGAGTTCTGTGGGGCATATTGGCACGCTATTTCCAAAAGTATACTTTGAATACCTAGAAACCTTTAGAGGCTGGCTGTGTTTGTCTGGGAGAAAAACTATTTACTTTTTCCATAGGAAAAATGTGGGGGCACCATATTGGTGTATGTAACACAAAAGGATTTTAAAGAAGTAATAAAACCCTCAAAGTGAATGAAACTCAGTGAAAGAAATAGTGTTTAGTGTTTTTTCCCAGCATACAGTAAAATCCTAATGAAACTCATCTTCTCCAGCAAGATTTTATGTTAACTGAAGAAACTACCTTGGTTTTCCTCTTAGGTATCGTGTAGGCCTCATGTATACAGGCTTTAAATAGAAACTGAAAACAACTTTGTTTATGTGTGCTTGTATCTAATGGATGAAAACTTGACATTTTTGTCCAACTCTTAGACTGCCTTGGAAGTCTCCTCGGGTATTTAAGGCAAAGGATGTTTCAGCAGTTGTTTAGATGAATTGAAGAATAGTCATTCTGTGGGGTGTATCCGCATGGAATTTCCAAGAGTACATTTTGAATACCTTGAAACGGCCAGCCAGCCAAGTGCTGGCGAGTCGGAGCCTGTATTTTTCTAGGAGAAAACATACTTTTTCTGTGGAGATAATGTCTGGGCACCATTTTGGAGTATGTAACACAAAAGGGTTTTAAAGAATCACTAAAACCCTCAGAGTGAATTAAACACAATGACACAAACAGAATTTAGGTTTTTCGTGCATATAGAGAAATCCTCAGGAAACTGATTTGCTCTAGCAGGATTGTATGTTAACTGAAGAGACTGCCTTGGTTTCCCTGCTAGGTAGTGTGTAGGGCTCATGCATACAGGCTTTAAATAGAATCCTAACACGTCATTGGGTAACACAGCTCTGCCTACATGTGCTTTACTTAATGAAATAAAAGTTTGACCTTTTTTTCCAGTTCTTAGACTGTCTTGGAAGTGTTCTGTATATAAGGCAAAGGGTGTTTCAAGCAGTGTTTAGATGAACTGAAAAAAACGAATTCTTTTCTCCTTCAGTCCTCCCTGGTGTTCCTGTTGCAGGGCTGGGTTAGCTGTTCACCTGGCCAGGCTGGTCTTTAAGGTCCCTAGGCCTGTGCATTCACTACATCTATCGCGGGCAGAGCAAAGCTGAGTAGACATCTGTGTTGCAGGTCAAAGAGGTAAAAGTAGCTGCCCCAGGTCACACTGTCTGTCAGCTGCAAAGCTGACACTGAATCCACGTAATCTGAGTTTCAGGCTGTGGTTGGCCAGTTTTTAAACAAATAGGTGAGAAACTTTGACCAGGGAAGAGGTGAGAGGGACCCTGGAACCCTTGTTACCCCAGTTGAGCAGTGCGATCAATGACACAACTTCCTTGTGTAGTTGTGGGGTTACATGAGCATGGCCTAGCCCAAGGGCTGCCATCCTTTCTAAGGAATGTCAGAATGCAAGGTGGCAGCACCAGCAGTGCCTGAAGGTGGTGGTCAACTGTGCAGGCGCAGGGACAGAGCTTTAGAAGACAAAGTCGGGCATTTCAGACACTGTGGAACTGTTTTGAATTGGGAGCTTTCACATGTGTTGCTAACAGGGATTCTGAGAAACGAAGGTAGGACTGCAGGTCTGTAGGGGGCCCTCTTGAATTTGGTAGTGAGGTTTTGAGGCCCTAACATGGGAGTTTTGAGGCAGTGGGGGCAGAAATGTGGCTCCAAGAACCAGGAGGCTGGTTTAAAGTAAGGGTGGGAGGTGGACAGCTTCAGAAGAGCTGATGTTTGGACGTAAAGTTGTGTAGACTAACGTTCCCCCATAGGGTCAAGGCCTTACAGAGGCTTGGCATCACTGGGTAGAGCTCTGCCACTCCTCTCTCAAGTCTGAGAAGCAGGTGTGTCTTGAGCAAGTGGATATAGCTCCGGGGACAGCAAACAAATGAGCAGGCCTTGTGCTTGGTCACTTGGTTTTTTTCCTCCTTGCACACATCCTTCCCTGTGGCTAGAGAGGGTGCTAGAGGGCAGGGGTGTGGAGTTGATAGGCGGCCCTGATTGTCAGACTCCTCTTAGGGGTGGGTCCTGCGACAGGGTAGGTGCTGTGGCTTCCCAAGACCCTCCCCAGTGAGTTCATGGCGGTTGGAGAAACAGCCGTAGGCTGGTTTGAAGGTGTTTGCAGAGAGTACTTTAAGGGCTGCAGTGTCTCCTTAGACACCTTGTCTCTGGTTAGATACATGCCTGCAGTGTGTTGGTGCAGGTGACATTCATGTTTCTGGAAGTGAACAGATACTTGTCCGGGGATTTTTCAACATTTAATCCAGTGACTGATAGTGTCAGTACCCCAAGTCCCCTGAGGAGCAGGTTATGTGGTTTGTCCATGGAAGATCCTGAGGGGACTCCAGGACCCAGTGTCAAAGGAGTCGTGAGAAGGGACCAATATGTGGAAAATACTGTCTAGAGCAATTAGTGTTAAAATGGTGAATTAGCTCTAGCAGCTGGTGATGAAACTGTGACGGCCAACAGAAATTGCTCATTGGCATCTCCCTCAAGAGGCACTCAGGGTGTGGGGGGGGCATCTAGGGCACCGGCCCCACCTGCTTCCCTCTCCCAAATAGGCTTCTGCTCCTAAGAACAGGGATGGAGGGCAATTGAGTGACTCTTGGGATCCAGAGATTAGATGCGTTTACAGTTCATTCATCTTAAGACTTCAGCAAGCAATAAATAAATTAAAATAGGGTGAATTGTACACAATTTCAACTCTTAAACAGCCTCTTTGTTTAGAAGTTAATCCAACATTAAAATATGAAAAATCACAGTCTTAGGTTATGATGTATTAGTGAGTGATGGCATAATAAATGGCTACGAAACAATATTTTTGCAATTGCATTTGTGCATGTGTGTCATTTCTGGTAGTTTTGCTAGATTGCATGCCATAAACTTAATTGTTTCAGAGTAGTCAAGATGGAAAGCTTCTGCTTTAGTGCTAGCCTTCTACTCAAACACTCCCTTCTGCTTTCACGTGAGACACAGCCAGGTGGGCTTCCTGCCTGTGTATCTGACATCCTAGTGGGTTTTGGGGTCTGAAACAACCTGGAAGGGTACACCCAGGACACTAGCTCTTTTGCCTCTGTATTCCTAGACCTTTTGCCTTCCTAGGGAAGGAGCTATTGGGAATACTCAGCTGGAACATGAAAATCCATTCAGATTGTTTTCCCCTCCAGAGAAGCCGCTGACTTTGTCCTTTCCTCTGTCCAGCTGATACTGTCATCATCATTCCAGGCCTTTGTCAGGACTTTTCTATGTTACAACATCTTAGCCCCGCACTGGCCTATTAGCTTCTTCCTGTCGAATCCATGGCATATGTGCCTGCTAGATCTGTATTCATTCCACAGAGCACATTCAGCACAAGACTCTAGAGTTTCTAGTACCCGGCTCTCGACACATTCTCTGCCTTATGTTGGGTAGATTTTACCTGCTTCTGACCTAATAGCATTCAGTACCAAGCACTAGGTACTGAGTTGCTGCTGACACTGCGTCTGGGTTGGGAGGAGATTCGAAAGCTCTTGAGACCAGGATACTTGCTTGTGGCTCTTCATTTCCCCACTGCGTGTTGTTGACCTTCTGGAAAGACTATGGTGGGAAGGTACAGTACTCAGGCAGCAGAGTTCTGATGTGTTGGGAAAATATTTAAAGTCTCTAAAGTAGCTTTCTCCAGCTGAGGGACAGAAAAATGTCTTCTGTCTTACTTTAGTTTATCCTAGGTGTCATGAGTTGAACTGTACCTCCCCCCACAAATGTGTGTAGCAATTTAGCTAGGCCATGATTCCTGATATTGTGTGATGTTCCTCCGTGTTTTAAATCCCGCGACTCTGATGTTAATGAGGAAGCATGGGCAGCAGTTGTACTGAGGTACAGGAATGAATGTGTAAGATTGCATTGTGCCTTGAGGCAATCACTTGGGATATAAAGGAAAGGTAAGCAAGTAGATTAAGCTAGATTCAGAAGAGGACGTGGAACCAGGGATATCATCACTGATGTCAGATGGATCTTGGCTGAAAGCAGAGAATACCAGAAAGATGTTTACTTGTGTTTCGTTGACTATGCAAAAGCATTTGGCAATATAGATCATACTAAATTATGACTAAAGTTGCAGAGAACAGGAATTCCAGAGCTCCTAATTGTGCTCTTAAGGAATCTGTATATGGATCAAGAGGCAGTTGTGCAAACAGAACAAGGGGACACTGCATAGTTTAAAGTTAGGAAAGGTGTGTGTCAGGGTTGTATCCTTTCACCATATCTTTACAATCTGTATGCTGAGCAAATAATCTGAAAAACTGGATTGCATGAAGAAGAATGAGACATCAGGATTGGAGGATGACTTATTAACACCCTGTGTTACGCAGACAACTCTGCCTTACTTACTGAAAGTTAAGAAGATTTGAGACACCTACTGATGAAGATCAAGGACCACAGCCTTCACTATGGGTTGCACCTCAACGCTAGGAAAACAAAAATCCTCACAACTGGACCAGTAAGAAACATTGTCATAAATGGAGAAAGGATTGAGGTTGTCACGGATTTCATTTGATTGGGACACCCAATCGACACCCATGGAAGCAGCAGTCAAGAAATCGAAAGACGTCTTGCACTGGGAAAATCTGCTGCAAAGGATCTCTTTAAATTACTCAAAAGCAAGCATATCTGCCTTGAAGACTAAAATGTGCTTGACCCAAGCCACGGTATTTTCAATCACATCACATGCATGTGAAAGCTGGACAACAAACAATGAAGACAGAAGAATTGATGTCTTTGAATTGTGGTGTTGGAGAAAAATGTTGAATGTACCACGGACCGCCAAAAGAACAAACTGATTTGAAATAGAAGAACTACAAGCAGAATGTTCCTTGGAAGCAAAGACGGCAAGATTGCATCTTACATCCTTTGGACATGTCGGGAAAGATCGGTCCCTGGAGAAGGATATCCTGCTTGATACAGTGGAGGGTCAGCGAAAAAGAGGAAGACCCTTGACAAAATGGATTGACACAGTGGCTGAAGCAATGGGCTTAAGCATAAAAACGATCGTGAACATGGCGCAAGACTGGGCAGTGTTTCGTTCTGTTGTTCATAGGGTCGCTATGAGTCGGAACCGACTGGATGGCACCTAACAACAACAAGCAAGTAGAGATCTGAGGGCCTCATACTGCCAAGAATCAATGCCAGGACCAGCGTGTGTGCTTGGAGGCACAGAATGTATTGGAAAGAAAAAGAGGTTTCCTAGATGTTGTACTTCATCTGGTCATTTTCTTCACTGTCTTGAAACGACAGCCAATATAGAACTACTGAGGTTTGGTCATGCAGAACGGCATGCAACACTGTGATGCAAAAGAAAAGCACAGTGGGGGGCCGGGAGAAGTGTGGAAAGGGAAGGACTTGAACTGGTAACCTGGTTAACAATCAAAGCACTTAAGGACTAGCCCGCTGGGGTTCCTGTTGGGCTAGGGGGCTGAAAAGACCTCTTGAAAGTAGCAGCCAAGTAAGATTTAACTTTGAGAAGGTGTGCCTGAGGGAGAGTTAAGGTTTGCCAGCAGGCGGAGCAGAGAGACTGCGTTTCTATGCCATCCTCTCTGCAGTGTGGGCCCAAGAGTGCCAGCAGCGCCCCCTCGTGGCGAGCACCGTTTATTCAGCCCGAGGTGCATCTGTTCAGCCCGCCCCGAAGTGCCCACCGCGCATGTGCGGCGCAAGGCATCCTCGGCGGTCGGCATCCTCGCGGCCACAGAGGCGGGGCTAGGCGCGTAGCAGCCGCCGCCGCCGGGACAGCGGCGCCAGGCACATCCGTGCCGCCATTGCCGCGGGGTTAACCGCGCAGGCGCAGAGCTGCGCCAGGGATGCTGGGAGGGTTCGGACCGTGAGTTCCGTGGAGTTTGGAGTGTGCTTTCATCTGATGTCTGCGTACAACAGAGAGCGCACTGTATGAAGAAAAACAGAGCATCAGACTTGGAAGAAGTCTCTTGAACAATGTGAATTTGCAGATGACTCTGGAAACACTTGTGAGCTTCAGCTTTTATGAATGTTTGAGAGAGAAAACATTGAAACCAAAAGCCCAAAAAGCACAGGTTTTCTAGCAACAGGGAAGAGGAGGCCAAGGGGGGAACAGCCCGGAGGCCTGAGAGGCTTTGCTGCAGAGCAATTACCCCAAGTAACCACCCTGGGAAACATAACACATTCCATGAGACCCAATGGTGATACTAGGAAGAGAACTTAAAACCTGGAAAAACGCTGGAATAAATCAGCATCTTCACTACTGTCCCGGTGGTTGGGCTCCAAGCCAGCAAATGACAACTTAGACAAGAAACTAGGGAGGATGTGGCAAAGGGTTTGAGTTTTCTCTTCCAGATGGCTGAATGATTCCTGATGCTTATGGCCCTGAAGACCAACAGTGGTCCACGAGATTGCAAGGGCCAAGTGGTGCCCGGAGCCTTATTGCTGGGACAGCCCAGATCATCTTCAAGATATCCCCCTAACCTCTTGAATTCCCTACCTCTGATCTTAGCAAGTAGCCTAACCTTTTAAAAACTTGTATGAAACAATAGGACAGGTAGAATTTCGAAGGAGCTATCCCCTTCTGCTTAGTCTACATATGCTAACCAAAAGATCGGCAGTCCATATCCGCCAGGGGCTCCTTGGAAACTCTATGGGGCAGTTCTACTCTGACTTCCAGGGTTGCTGTGAGTCGGACCTGACTCAGTGGTAGTGGGTTTATCCCTTTCTGCCACCTTTGTGTAGCTGGCACACAAATAAAATCTTAGATTTAATTCGCCCTGTCTCAGTGATTGACTTGGCGGCAGGTGGCACGGAACTCCTGTGTTTCTTCAGTAGCTGTGTCGACTTCAAAACTCTGTTTCAACAAAAGCAATACTAAGCTAAGAGTAGAACATAATTCACGTTTATTTAGAACACAATTTATACATCAGGGCACCGAGTCCGACTACGGTGTAAAAATATATTCAAAAAAAAAAGATACTTCACAGATTTTTACATTTCATCTGGTAATTCTTTACTGTCCTGAAAAGAGAGCCACAATAGAAGTGATAACTTTTGGTCATGCAGGATCCCATGCAACATTATGATGTGCCAGCCAAGCCACACACAAACAAAATACCAAAGTCACTGCCTTCAAGTTGATTCAGACTCATAGCGACCGCATAGGTCAACATATGCAAGTGGCAGAGTTGCCACGAGGTTCCTTTCCTTGCCCTCCCTAGAAGACACTAGGCAGCCTCCCCTGTAGAAATTGGGTTTCCGGGGGTTTGTAGTAGAGAAGAAAGTATTTTTTCCAATTTTTTCCCCTAAAAATCTGTAGTGATTTAGCTGGCTTGAGTCCTGCTGCCACGTGACACCCGCCAGTTTGTAAATTCTATCTGCATGATGTTAATGAGGGTGGATGAGAGCTTGGGGGCAATTCTGTAGTTGGAGCAGTAATCAAAGTGTAAGATTGTTTTGTGCCTTGAGGCTGTCTCTTGAAATAGAGAGGAAAGGAGCTAGCAGATTAGGAAAACTCCAACCACGGAGAAGCAACGCCCAAAGCTGAAACCATCCTTTAGAGAGGACCAGGGTCCCTGTGCCTCAGAAGGTTCCAGTCCAAGTAAAGATCGACCGCAAGGACTTCCTTCCTGTGGCAGCAGACAAAGTCTTACCCTGGAGCTGATGCCCTGGATTGGGACTTTCAGCTTACTGAACTGTGACAGAAGAAATTGTCTTTTGTGAAAGCCAGCCACTTTTGGTATTTCTGTGAAAGCAGCACTAGATGATTAAAACAACTGTTCCTGTTGATGGGGCCCACACCACAGAGAGGGCTGCAGAGACGGAGCCTCTCAGCTGCAGCAGCTGGGTGGACCTGAGCCTCCCTCAGCCACACTTTGGTCCTCAAAAGACTGTCTTTGCCTTATACTACTTTCAAGAGATCTTTTTTTAGCCACAGTCAGAGAGGAAAGACTGAAGAATTATAGCCTTTCCTAAAATACCAGAAGCCTAAGGGCTTCAAACCTGAAAAGTTATAGCCTTGTTAATAGCACTGGGAGCCTGGAAGCCTGGCAGAAGAGAAACACCCCCACAAGTGCTTCTTATGAGCAGTCTGACCCCACAGAAAGGAGAGACCTCCTCTCAACTTAAGAATTTGCTTACCTTTATCTTTGTAACCAAGTTAACACCAGTTAAAAGGTAAAATGATAATTTGTGAAACTGCTATGCAAATAGAATTGCAATATGAAAATCTATAAACCTGTAGTTGCCAATTGGATGAATGTATGAGAATTCCTCTGTTTGCTTCTTTGAGAAAACATATAAATAGGTATATTTGATAACGGAACAAGGTGCGCGGCTATTTTTTGGACTTGAGTCTGACTGCAGCATCACCAGCAATAAATCCCCTTCCAGTTAAAGACAAAATGGTGTTTGAGGTCTTTACTGCTCTGTGAGCCGAACTTGTCTTTCTCCTTCATCAAAAGGCATGAGCATTCAGTAGGAAAGAGTGGGCATTTTTCCTGCCAAATACCATCACACAACTTAATCCATACTACTCTCAACTTGAGAAAAGGCCCAAAATCTGTGACCTAAGGTGTTTGAGTGGTTTGGTCTCCTTGTAATATTCCCCAAATGCCAAGATACAGTGATGACCTTGAGGTTCAAATAAAATCTCTGTGCAAGAAAGAAAAGAATCAGCTAGGAAGGAAACACATATTTGTGGCCTCTTGACGTGTTCATGTTCTAGATATTCTACTTGCTGTCAGGACTTAGCTTTGACTGGGGAATTTGAATTATTTACCTCAGCACTTATTTTTATACTCTTCATGTGTTAAGAGATTAGGTCATCTTGGTGTATATATAATCTTGATATATAAAGTATTATGCCCCATATACAAGATAGATATAATAATGTTTATTCTGAGATTATTACAAATGGTCCCTTTGTAAGCGTGTAGAACTTTGTGCTTAATTTCTTCTGTATACAGATGCTGCTTCTTCTGATACTGCTGTGACAGAGGTGTCACAAGTGCATGTCTTTAACAAACAGAAATTTATTTTCTCACAGTTTAAGGGCTAGAAGTCTGAATTCATGGGGCCAGCATTCCGCTTGAGCCTAGAAAATAGACAATGCCCTTTATCATCACTCATGTTCAGTATTGTCCTGGAAGTTCTAGCCAGAGCAGTCAGGCAAGATAAAGAAATAAAGGGCATCTAAACTGATAAGAAAGAAGTAAAAATATCTCTGTTTGCAGATGATATAATCTTTTATATAGAAAACCCTGAATAAGCCACAAAAAGCTACTGGAACTAATAGAAGAGTGCATCAACGTATCAGGATACAAGATAAACATACACACAAATAAATCAGTTGGATACATTGACACCAGCAGAGAGACCATTAAGGAAGAAATCACCAAATCATTAGCATTTACAGTAGCTCCCCAAAATGCCTAGGAATAAATCTAACCACAGATGTAGAAGACCTCAATAAAGAAAATTACAAGACTCTGCTATGACAAGAAACCAAAAGAAACCTGCTTACATGGACAAACCTATCTTGTTCAGGGATAGGAAAACTTAACATCATGAAAATGTTATTTTTTCCCAAATCAATCTATAGATACAATGCAATCCCACAAATTCCAATGGCATTTTTTAATGAGATGGAGAAAGAATCACCAACTTCATATGGAAAGAGAAGTCTCAGATCGCCAAGTGCTGTCGAGTCAGATCCGACTCAGATAAGCAAGCAATACTGAAGAACAAAGTGGGAAGCCTCACTCTACCTGACTTTAGAAACTGTTACACTGCCACAGTGATCAAAATAGCCTGGTACTGGTACAAAAACCAATACATAGATCAATGGAACAAAACAGAGAATCCAGAAATAACATCATCCACCTATGAGCAGCTGATATTTGATAAAGGTCCCAAATCCATAAACTGGGGAAGAGATGTTGGCATGACTAAATATCCATCAGAAAAAAATGAAACAAGACCCATATCTGACACCATGCATAAAAACTACCTCAAAATGGACAAGAGACCTAAATTTACAATCTAGAACAATGAAGATGATGGAAGAAAAAATAGGGACAATGCTAGGAGCCATAATACACAACACAAACAAACAAGAACTTTGTACTAACATTGCGTAAACACCAGAAGAGAAAACAGATACTTGGGAACTCCTAAAAGTAAAACAGTATGCTCATCCAAAGACATCATTAAAAAAGTAACAAGACTGCCTACAGAGTGGAAAAGAACTTTCGGCTACCACGAATCCGATTGACTCCTAATCTCCATAATCTACAAGGTACTCCAAAATATCAACAAGAAAAAGACAACCCAATTAAAAAAGGGGCAAAGGATATGAACACACACTTTACCGTCTTCATCCAGGATGCTAACACATAGGTGAGGAAATGCTCACAGTCATTAGCCATTAGAGAAATCAAATCAAAACTACAATGAGATACCATCTCATCCCAACAAGGCTAGCATTAATCAAGAAAACACAAAATAATAAATGCTGGAGAGGTTGCCGAGAAGTTGGATCTCTTCTACACTGCAGATGGGAATGTAAAATGGTACAGCTACTTTGGAAATTGATTGGTGCTTGCTTAAAAAGCCAGAAATAGAAACACTGTATGAAGCAGCAGTCCCACTGCTTGGAATATATCTTACAGAAACAAGGGCTGTCACAAGAACAGATCCATGCACACCAATGTTTATCGCAGCACTATCCACAGTAGCAAAAAGATGGATTCACCCTAAATGCCCATCAACAGATGAATGGATAAAACAAACTATGCAGTGATAAAGCACAACAATGATTATAAGAAATAGCTCATAACGTGGAGTCATCTGGAAGAGATTATGCTGAGTAAAATTAGTCAAATGCAAAAGGACAAATTTTGTATGAAACCATCATTATAAGGACTTCAGAAAAGATTTAAGCACCAAAGAAAATAATCTTTGATAGTTACAAGTATGGGGATTGAGGGGAGAGGGCTATTCATAAATTAAATTCTTTGTTGTTAGGTGCTGTCAAGCCAGTTCTGACTCATAGTGACGTTATGCACAACAGAATGAAACACTGCCTACTTGAGCACCATGTCCACAATCATTTTTATGCTTAAGCCTATTGTTGCAGCCACTATGTCAATCCGTCTCTTTGGGTCTTAGTCTTTTTTGCTGAGCCTCCACTCTACCAAGCATGTTGTCCTTCTCCAGGGACTGATCCTTCCTGAAAATATGTCCAAAGTATGTAAGACACAGTCTTGCCATCTTTGTTTCCAAGGAACCCTCTGGTTGTACTTCTTCCTGAATACACCTGTTAGTTGTTTTGGCAGTCCATGGTACATTCAATATTCTTCTCCAACACCACATTTCAAAGGCATCAATTCTTCTTCTGTCTTCTTTGCTCATTGTCCAGCTTTTGCATGCATACGATGTGATTGAAAATAGCATGGTTTAGGTCAAAGTGACTTCTTTTCAATACTTTGAACAGGTCCTTTGCAGCCAATTTTCCCAGTGCAATGTGTCTTTTGGTTTCTTGACTGCTGCTTCTATGGGCATTGACTGTGGACCAAAGTAAAATGAAATCCTTGACCACCTCAATCCTTTCTCCATTTATGACAATGCTGCTTACTGGTCCAGTTGTGAGGATTTTTGTTTTCATAATGTTGAGGTGCAATCCACACTGAAGCTGTGGTCTTTGATCTTTATCGTTGTTTCAAATCTTCACTTCCAGCAAGTAAGGTGGTGTCATCTGCACACCACAGATTGTTGATGAGTCATCCGCCAATTTTGATGCCTTGTTCTTCTTTCTAGAATCCAGTTTCTTGGGTTATTTACTCAGCGTACAGATTGAAAAGTTGTGGTGAAAGGATACAACCCTGGCACACAGCTTTCATTGCTTTAAACTGCATAGTATCCCCTCGTTCTGTTCGCATGACTACCTCTTGATCCATGTGCAGTTTCCTTAAGAACACGATTAGGTGTTCTGGAATTCCCATTTTATGTGATGTTAGCAATAATTCATTATGATCCACACAATCAAATGCCTTTGCATAGTCAGTGAAACACAGGTAAACATCTTGCTGGTATTCTCTACATCAGCAATGATATCTCTGGTTCACCATTCTTTTCTGAATCCAGCTTGAATTTCTGGCAGTTCCTTGTCAATATACTGTTGTAGTCACTTTTAAATGATCTTGAGCAAAATTTTACTTGCATATGATATTAATGATATTGTTTGGTGATTTCCACATTTGGTTGGATCATCTTTCTTTGGAATGGGCATCAATATGGATCTCCTCCAGTCAGTTGGCCAGGTAGTTGTCCTCCAAATTTCTTGGCATAGATAAATGAGTACTTCCAGCATTGCATCTGTTTGTTGAAATATCTCAACTGATATTCCATCAATTCCTGGAAGCTTGTTTTTCACCAATGCCTTCAGTGCAGCTTCAACTTCTTCCTTCAGTACCATTAGTTCCTGATCATATGCTACCTCTTCAAATGGCTGAACACCAACCAGTTCTGGTATAATGACCCTATGTATGCCTTCCATCTTCTTTTGATCTTCCCTAAGTCATTTAATAGTTTCCCTGTAGAATCCTTCACTGTTGCAACTTGAGGCTTGAATTTTTTCCTTCAGTTCTTTCAGCTTGAGAAATGCGTAACATGTTCTTCCCTTCTGGTTTTCCATCACCAGCACTTTGCATATGTCATTATAATGCTTTCTTTTGTCTTTTCAAGCTGCTCTTTGAAATCTTCTGTTTAGTCTTTTACTTCACCATTCCTTCCTTTAGCTTTAGCTGCTTGGCATTCCAGAGTAATTTTCAGAGTCTCTTCTGATGTAATTTGGTCTTTTTTTTCCTGTCTTTTTAATGACCTCTTGCTCTCTTCATGGATGATGTCTTTGATGTCATTCCATAGTTCATCTGGTCTTTGGTCATTAGTGATCAGTACCTCAAATCTGTTCTTGAGATGGTCTTTAAACTCAGGTGAAATATACTCAAGGTCGTAGTTTGGATCTTGTGGACTTGTTCTAATTTTCTTCAGTTTCAGTTTGAATTTGCATACTAGTGATTGATGATCTGTGCTGCAATCAGCATATGGTCTTGTCCTGAGTGCTGATGTAAAGCTCTTTCATCATCTTTTCCCACAGATGTGGTCAGTTTGGTTCCTGTATATTGCATCTGGTGAGGTCGATGTGTACAGTTGCCATTTGTGTTGGTTAAAAAAGGTATTTGCAATGAAGTAATCGTTAGTGTCACAAAAATTCTATCATGCTGTCTTGGGCATTACTTCTATCCCCAAGATCGTATTTTCCAACTACCGATCCTTCTTCTTTGTTTCCAGTTTCTGTGTTCCAATCACCAGTAAGTATCAAAGCACCCTGATTGCATGTTTTACCAATTTCTGATTACAGAAGCTGGTTGGATCATCTTTCTTTGGAATGGGCATAAATATGGATCTCTTCCAGTCAGTACCTAGCAATCTATGTGTTAGCCTTTGTGTCACAAATTGACTTGAGTTGTAAACTTTCACTTAAAGCACAATAAAATATTTTTTTAATGAATTAAAAATATAAATAGTGGCTGATACGTAAATTGAATAATAGTCTTAATAACTGACCTTTCTTGTAGGCATATGGATATTACCCTATCACTGACAGCATTGTACTTTTAGACAGAACTTGAAATGTTCTTTTTGATGATGAACACAACACCATTCAAATTTTCATTCCCCTCCAAGTTTTTGTTCCCAACACAGTAGACCATATGACTGTCAGATTTGAAATGGCTGGTGCAGGTCCATTTCAGCTCACTAAAGGCTAGGATATTAATTTTTATGTGTTCCATTTCATTTTTGATGATTTCCAAGCTTCCTAGATTCATACTTCATACATTCCATGTTCCAGTTAGTAATGAATGTTTGCAGCTGTTTATTCTCATTTTGTGTTGTCCCAGATCAGCAAATGAAGATCCTGAAGGGTTTACTCCATCCACATCATTAGGGTCGACTCTATTTTGAGGAGGCATTTCTTCCCCAGTCGTTTTTCTCAGTGCCTTCCATCCTGTGGGACTCATTTTCCTGCACGATATCTGACAATGTTCTGCTGCTATTCATAAGGTTTTCCCCTGATTCTTTGCAGAAGTAAACTGCTGGATCCTTCTTCCTAGTCTATCTTAGTCTGGAAGCTCAGCTTAAACCTGTTGACCATGTGTGACCCTCTTGGTACCTAAATACCAGTGGGATAGCTTCCGACATCACAGCAACAGACAAGACTCTACTGACGGACAAGTGAGGGCTGCTGACTCTACTTTTACTCAGTCTTATCAGCCTGCTCCCTCTCTCTTAACTCAATATTCCTAGTGTGCACCCTTTCCCATTACTCAATTTTCCTAGCCAGTGTGCCCTCCCTTTATTCAATCTTCCTGGCCTGCTCTTTACCTTTACGCAATCTTCCTAGCCTGCTCCCTCTCCCTGCACTCCATGCTGTTAGACCAACTGGATTACACCAAAAGCTAAACAGTTTTCTAAATGCAACCCAACATTTTGAAGGACAGAGTATCAGGAGCAAGTGTCGGGGGAACATAGTTTCACAGGACACCTAGGCTAATTGGCATAATTAAGTTTTTTTAAAAAGAAAATATTCTGCATACCACTTTGGTGAGTAACATTAGGATCTTAAAAGCTAGCGAGATGCCATCTAAGTGACATCAATTGGCCCCAATCCACTTGGAGCAGAGAAGAATAAAGGACATCAAAGGCATAAGGAAAATACAAACCTAAAAACCAGAAAGGGCCACATAATCCACAGACTACACGAATGTGGGTGCAGAAGAACTGGACGGTGCCCAGCCATGAGCAATGATTGCCCTGACAGGATACACAACAGAGAATCTCTGACATAGCAGGAGAAAAATGGGGTGCAGAACTCAAAATCTATTTCAAAGATTTACTTGAAAGCTTGGCCAATTGGAGGTCCCAGGAAAACATGCCCAGACTTGCTGTTAGCCCAGAACCGAAACCGTTCACAAAGCCAACTCTTCAGACAAAGATTGGACTGGACTACGAGACATAAAATGATACTGGTGAAGAGTGTGCTTCTTAGTATGAGTAGATAAGTGAGACTAACTGGGTGGCTCCTGTTCGGAGGCAAAATGAGAGGGCAGAGCAGGGCAGGAGCTGGTTGAATGGACATGAGAAATATGAGGTGGGAAAGAGGAATGTGCTCTCATGGGATGAGAAGAACTGCTAGAAGTACCTAGCAATGTATGTGTTAGCCCTTGTATCACAAATTGACTTGAGTTGTAAACTTTCACTTAAAGCACAATAAAATATTTTTTTAATGAATTGAAAATATAAATAATAAAATATCAACTCATTAAATCTGACAAAGGAGGTCATTTTGTTTCTACTATTGCCCAGGAATTACATAAATATTCATAAATTTTTATAAGCTCCTCAGTTTTCAAGGCAGGTACCTGGATGAACTGAACTTTAAGAAAAAAGAAATTATTAAACGGCACTTGGCTTGGCTAGCTAAACTTCAGCAATCTACTAGCTTGAAACAGTGGCACGGAGCTTTACCACAGAGCTTAACCACTAGTCTTGTTAAAAAATAGAATGGCAGTAAGTAAGTATGGAATATTTCCCTTTAAACATATGAATATGGATTTGAATCCATGTTCTTAGTCTAGTTTAACCAAGTCTCCCCATAATTGTGTTGTGTTCAGTACTTAGAAGGGTTTCTCTCTTCCCTGGAAACCCCGAGGTTTAATGTTATAAGGACCTGGAAGGATATCTACCACCCTTCTCCACCAGAAGATTTTATCTACATTAAAAGTGTTGTGGAAAAAAAATAGACTGTCACCAAGTTGGAAAGGACATCTTCAAGTGTTGCTAGTCAATCATTATGACAAGTGTTGGTTGAATGGATACTGGAAATAAAGACTACAAAGGAAGACTGCTGTCACAGGGTAAGGAGAGCATAGAGTTGCACAGAGGTAGGTGCTAAAAGTTTTACATGGTGAATTAACATGGATTGTAAACTTTCATTTAATCACAATTTTATAAAAACATTATTTGTTATAGTTTGGTATTATACTGGTTGGAATACTTCAAAAATTCGAAGAATTTTTTTGTAAGTAGAAAAAAATTATAAGATTGCTCATATTTAAGGAACAGTTGAGTATTAAGACTATGACTTTTCCAAAAGAAACAGAAGAGAGAAACATCTGATTAATAGCGAAAGGGATACGGTTGTTATTCAGAAAAAGACTGCAGAAAACAAGTCTAAAATCACTTGATTAACTTTGGGATGCAAGTTGTTCAGAATCTAATATAAATAGATAATCAAAAACTGTTATTCCTGGAGATTTAGTGACTGTTAAAATATGGCTATTGATATAGACCAGTCCAAAAAATCATCCACCTGATGAGTTTGTCCTTAAGACAATTAGAGAGCCCTGTGCCTTTAACATAAAGCTCAACATGTCCTCTTGAATGAGTGTCCCATAAGTCAGCAGCCGAGTTATTAAACCCTGCATCACCAGGGCTCTGGCAGCACTGGTACTAGGTAATTTATCTTCCATTTGAGAAATACCTGTTTGGAAAGACACAACAACTACTTTTGGAGGGAAAAAAAAATCACCAAGTTTAGTAAAGCTAAAAAGAAAGTTTTATTCGATGTAGATTCAAAAAAGCAAAAATGGGATACAGACAAGCATACTGCCAGAGCTAATGTCTGCCTGAATCCAGAGACTATTACAGGATAGGTAAGAGCACAAAAACGGACAGACATGCTGCTATAGCCACATGTCTTCTTGGTCCACAGAGTGCTGCAGAACAGACAAGAGTGTGCAAACGGGCAAGAATGCTGCCATAGCCATGTCTGCTCAAGGAATATTACAGAATAGGCAAGAATATGAAAACGGGCAAGCATGCTGCCACAGCCATGTCTGCTCAAGTCAGTATATAGCAGTGTTACAAGTGGGCAAAACCATTGAAAGCTTCGCATTTCAGGTTGGCTAGAAACTGCGACCCTACATTTTGAATCATCTTTCTTGACAATCATTGATACAGGTTTCAGTAACAGGCAAGAGGGCCTTCATTGGGCCAACAAATTTCTGTTCACTAAATGTTAATTTAAAAAGTTGAGTGGAAAATCTTTTTTTCTGTTTAAATGGCTTATGTGAGAAGTTTCTTAAAGGATATTTTCCAGGAATATCTTAACTATTGTCTTTATACCACACAGCCTAGTTGCTGTGTCCTTGTGAGTCCTTGTGAGCTCAGCTCCAGCTGAGTCACATTCTGTGTGCTCAAGGGTGGGGAATGATGACTTCAAAATTCTTATTATTACTATTAAATATTTTATTGTGATTGAGGGAAAGTATACAATCCAAATTAAATTTGCATGTCCACCTATCTGCAGCTCCTTCTGCTCTCCTTGCCCAGTGACACAGCACACTCAATCTTTTCATACTCTATATGTCGTGTCCTCTTAACAATCTCCTGTCCCTTCCTCTCCACCCTGTCCTTCCCCTTCTAGTAAGAGGCCAGTAGGCCAGCATCCTATAGATGCATAGAACTGTAAAATACATGTACATTATGATCACACTGTGTCCCTGTGTCCAGTCCGTTCCTGTCTGAAGAGTTGACTTGAATAATGTTTTCCAGCCAGGGGCAGCAGCAGGTCTAGGGGATATGATGTCAGGGGAACCCCCAGGCTGCCGGACCACCAAATGCAGCCTTTAGTGGTGTTCTTGAACACCTCTCTTTTTCCCATGTTGCCACTGGGATTCAACATGGTGGGCTCCATCAGGGCTGTCTTTAGTGGTGGCCAGACACCATCTAATTCTTCTGGTCACGTGTTGATACAGTCACCCATTTACATGGGTCTTTCTGTCTCCAGGGCTCTTTTTTCCTTGCGTCTTTGTTGTTCTCAGTGATCATCTGTTCTGGCTGAGTTGGGACAATTTGGTGTATGTCAGATGGCAGCTTGCCAGCTTTTGAGACCCCGGACACCACTCACCAATGTGGAGGGCAGAAGACTCTCTTAGCAATAGGCTAGTTATGCCAGTTGGCCTTGATGTCCCCCAACAACATGGTCCCCAGACCTCTGCCCCTGCTACTCTATCCTTGTAGCATCAGGTTAAGATAAGAAGAGTTTTCAGTTTATGCTGAAGTCCAGTTAAGTTGATCTTCTTTCTAGTGTATTCTGTCACTGCTTTCACCCAGCCAAAGTTCTATCAATTATCTAATCTATGACAAGCCTTCTCTCTCCCTCCCTACCCTTGCAGCCATCAAAGAGTCTTTTCTTCTACACATAATTCTATTTTTAAGTCCTTATTGTAGGGGTCTCATACAATATTTGTCCTTTTGCCACTGAATGATTTCACTCAGCATAATGTTTTCCAATTGAAACCGCGTTATGAGATGCTTCCTGAATTTGTCATTGTCCTTTATTATTGCATAGTGTTCCATTGACTGTATGTACCATAGTTTGTTTATCCATTCATCTGTTGTTGGGTATCTGGGTTGATTTCACTTCTTTGCTATTGTGGACTGTGCTGCAATAAATATTAGTGAGCATGTACCTGTTTGTGTGACTGCCATTGCTTCTGTAGGATATATTCTAGGCAGTGGGATTACTGGATCAAATGGTAAATCTATTTCCATATTTTTGAGGAAGTGCCAAATCTTTCCACAGAGGTTGTGCCATTTTGCAATCCTGCCAGTGCTGTAGGAGAGTTCCAATCACTCTACAGCCTCTGCAGTATTTGTTGTTTTGTGGTTTTGTGATCATGGCCAACCTTGCTGGGGTGAGATGGTATCTCATTGCAGTTTTGATTTGGATTTCTCTAATATCTAATGACCGTGAGCATTCCACCTGTGTCATTGGACTGCCTGGATGTCCTCTTTGATGAAGTGTCAGTCCATCTCCTTTGCCTATCACCTACTTGGGTTATGTACCTTTTTCTTGTTGATATTTTGCAGTACCTTATAGATTATGGGGATCAGATGTCAGGTCGACTTGTAGTTGCTAAATATTTTGACCCTTTCTGTAGGTGGTCTTTTAATTCTTTTGATAAAGTCTCTGGATGAGCAAAAGTGTTCGGTTCTTAGTTCCCATTTATCCATTTTCTACTGGTTGTGCTTTGTCAGATTTTGAAGTCTAAGTTGTGTATTAAAACTTCCATTGTTGACCCTATATTTTCTTGCATGATCTTTACTGTTTTAGTTTTGATATTTAGGTCTTTTGTGAAATTTAAGTTGGTTTCTGTGTGAGGTATGAGATATGGCTCTTGTCTGAATTTTTTGCAGATGGATATCCAATTTTGTCAGCATCATTTGTTAAAGAAACTGTTTTTACCCCAGTTTACAATCTTAGGGCCTTCGTCTAGTATCAACTATTCATAAGATGATGGTGATATCTCTGGGGTCTCAGCTCTGTTCCATTGGTCTGTATGTCTCTTTTTGTACCAGGACCAGGCTATTTTGACTACTGTGGCAGTGTAATAGGTTCTAAGGTTGGGTAGTAAGAGGCCTCCCACTGTGTTTCTCTTCTTCAGTAGTGCTTTGCTTATCCAGGGTTTCTTTCCTTTCCAAACAAAGTTGGTGATTTGTTTCCCCATCTCATTAAAAAATATCAGTGGAATTTGTATTAGGATTGCACTGTATATGTCTATTGCTTTGGGTGAAACAGATATTTTCACAGTGTGAAGTCTTCCAGTCTGTGAGCAGGGTAGGTTTCCCCATTTATATAAGTCTCTCTTGCTTTCTTGCAGTAAGGTCTTCTAGTTCTCTTTGTATAGGTCTCTTGTTTCTCTAGTTAGATTTATTCCTAGGTATTTTATCTTCTTGGAGTCTATAGTAAATGGTATTGAATTGGTGATTTCTTCTTTGATAATCTCTGTTGGTATAAAGGAATTCTACTGAATCACTAATGTTTCTCTTATATGCTGATACTCTTGCTGAACTCATCTATTCAAGTAATTTACTTATGGATTCTTTAGGATTCTCTGCATATACAATCACATCATCAGCAAACAGGGAGACTTTTACTTCTTTGCCAGTGCAAATACCCTTTATTTTTTTGTCTTGTCTAATTGCTCTGATTAGAAGTTCTAGTACAATGTTGAATAGAAGTGGTAAGAGCTGGCTTTGCATAGATGACCCTTATTGCATTGAGTTTGCCTCCTATTCCTATTTGACTGAGAGTTTTTAGCATGAACGGGTGTTATACTTTGTCAAATGCCTTTTCTGCATCAATTCACAAAATCAGGTGATTCTGATCTTTTGTGCTGTTTGTGTGGTTGATCACATTAATTGTTTTTCTGATGTTCAACCAGCCTTGCATCCCTGGTACGAATCCAACTTGGTCATGAGGAATTATTTTTTTGATATGTTGTTGAATTCTATTGGCAAGAACTTTGTTGAAGATTTTTGCATCTAGGTTCATACATACCAATACATATTGGTATGTAATTACATACATATTGGTATGTAATTTTCCTTTTTTGTGGGATTTTTCTCTAGCTTTGGCATGAGGGTTATGCTGACTTCATAGAATGAACTTGGGAGATTTCATCACTTCCTATGGTGTGAAATAGTCTCAGTAGTATTGGAGTTAACTCTTCTCTAAAAGGTTGGTAGAATTCTGCAGTAAAGCCATCTGGGCCAGGGCTTTTTCTGGTTGGTAGTTTTTGGATGACTTTTTCAATCTCTTCCTTTGTGATGGGTTTAAGTTTTTCTGCTTCATCTTATGATAAATTTGGTAGATGATATGAATCTAGAAATTTTTCTGCTTCCTTTAGGTTTTCAGTCTGTTAGAGTAGCCTTTTGTAGTATTCTGTTATGATACTTTTTATTTCAGTTGGGTCTGTTGTGACATCTCCCATCTCATTTCTTATTCAGGTTATTTGTTTCCTCTCCTGTTTTTCTTTTGTAAGTTTAGCCAGTGGTTTATCAATTTTTGTTGATCTTTTCAAAAAAACAAACTTCTGGTTTTGTTAATTTTTTGAATTGTTCTTCTATTCTCTAATTCATTTAGTTCTGCTCTAGTCTTTATTATCTGTTTTCTTCTGGAGCCTGAGGGGTTCCTCTATTGCTCTCTTACTACTTGTTCAAACTACAGGGTTAATTCTTTCACTTGGGCCCTTTCTTCATTTTGGACATGTGCATTAATGTAGACAAACTGACCTCTGAACACTGCTTTGGCTGTATTCCATAGGTTCTGGTAGGATGTGTTTTCATTCTCTTTTGATTCCGTAAATTTTCTTTATGTCATCCTTGATTTCTTCTATAACTCATGGCTTTTTGAGCAAAGTGTTGTTCAGTTTCCATGAGTTCCAATTTCCACCTATTTTTTTTTCTGCTATTAATTTCAACTTTCATGGTTTTTTGGTCCAAGAATAGTTCACTGGTTTGGATTTTGTTGAGACTTGCTTTATGTTCTAATACATAGTCTATTCTGGAGAATGGTCTGTGTGCATTGGAGAAGAAGGTGTACTTATCTGTTGATGGATAAAATTCTGTACATGTCAGTAAGGTCTAGTTGCTTAATTGTCACAATAAGATCTTCTGTGTCTTTACTGAGCTTTTTTCTGGATGATCTGTCCATTACTGAAAGTGGAGTGTTGAAGCCTCCAACTATTACTGTGGAGTTATCTCACTTTTCAATGTTTTCTGTGCTTGTTCGGTGTATTGAGATTCTCCTATATTGGCTGTATAAATATTTAATATTGTTAAGTCCTCCTTGTGTATTTTACATTTCAGCAATAGTGACCATCCTTGTCCATGATGCTGGATTTTACATTAAAATCTATTTTATGTGAGATTTGTGTTGCCACACCTCCTCTTCTTTGTATGTTATTAGGTTGGTTTCCATCTCTTAATTTTCAATTTGTTCGTTATCTTTGAGTCTGAAGTGTGTTTCTTGTAAACAATACAGATGAGTTGTGTCTTTTGATCCAGGATGTCACTCACTGTCTCTTTATTGGAGCATTCAGTTCGTTTACATTCAGCATAATTATTGACAGATATATGTTTAGTGCTGTCATTTTCATGTATTTATTTTTGCATTGGTATTTTCTATGTTACCCCTAATATTATGTTCTGGGTCAATCTTTATAGGTTAACTTTTCATCTTTTTAAATGTAGGTTTTGTGTTTGTTGAGTCTCCACTGTTACATTTCTTGTTTTGATATGTTGCATTGTTATTGTGCTTTGTGGCTACCCCAAAATCCCCCTTATTTTCCTTCTTTTTATTGTGAATTAAAAACAGTTTTACAGTCTGTATCATGTAGCCATGTAACAACCAGAACTTTTACCTCTATTCTATTCTAGCTGTCCCCCTCCCCACTAATGTGACAGCATGCTTCCCCTTTTGTGCAGAACTTCCTATGACATTTTGATAAAGGTCTGGCCTTCCTCACCTATCAACTCGGCTCTGACGAAGTGTCCCTCTGACAACTCCACGTACATTTTTGCTTGTTTGTTTGCCTTTGATATCCCTCTGTGTTTTGTATGGTCCAGGCCAGTCATTGTCTGGGGAGCTGGCCCTGGTGCTGGATGCAGTTTAGGGTTAGAGTTCAACACTCCCAGGGGGCCCTACATTCAAAAAGACCATCGTGTGCAGTCTTTTGGCAGAGTTCTACCTCTGCCCTCTACTCCATCACCTGCTATCTCTGGAGCTCTGTTTCGTGTATCCCGTACAGACTGCCATCAGTGGTGACTGGGCACCATCCAGTTTTTCTGGTCCATGCTGAAACATACTATGGCTCATATAGCCCCTTACATCTGGTGGGCTCATGTTTTTCTCCTGTCCTCAGTGTCCTCCCTTTGTCCCAGGTCCAAATGTATTGGACCATTGGACCATTGGGTGCTATTTAGATGGCAGCTTGCTAGCTTTTAAAACCCCCGTCACCACTCACCCAGGTGGTATGTGGAGTGACATCTTGAGAGAGGGAGAGAAAAAGACCTTGGGTGGCAGTTAGTCTGGATGTCCCCTGAGAGCGTGGCCCCCAATCCCAAACCCCATTTCTCTGCTCTTCCAAAGAGGTGGTCCAGATTAAGGGGATACTTTGGTTTTGAAGTTGAGTAGTTGTGGGTACCCCACTTCTAGTGCATACTGTCACATCCTTTGCCTGTCCCTAATCTAACCACTATCTAATTTGTAAAACATTCCTCTCCCTCCCTGCCTGCCCCCTTGTAACCATCAAATCCTGATATCTACTGTGCTTAAATGATTAGCTGCATCCTTGTAATAATGGTCTCGTACAAAGTTTGTCCTTTTGTGTCTGGCTAATTTCACTCACATCATTTCCTCTAGATAGTCCCACGCTGACAGGTCTTTCTCTAAGCCATCGTTGTTTATTATCATTGTGCAGTATTCCATTGTATGACTATACCACAGTTTGTTTAACCATTCATCTGCTGATGGGCATCTAGGATGTTTCCAACTTTTTGCTATTGTAAAGACAGCTGCAATAAACATTGGTGTGCAAGTATCTGTTTGAGTGGTATTCATTATTTCTTTGGGATATATTCCAAGTATTGGGATTGCTGGATCATATGATATTTCTATTTCTAGTTTTTTAGGAAAGCACCAAATAGATTTCCATAGTGGTTGAACCACTTTAGAGTCTCACCAACAGTGTAGGAAAGTGCCAGTGTCTGCACAACCTCTCCAGCATTTATTATTCTGTGTTTTTTGGATTATTGCCATCTTTCTTGGGTGAGATAGTATCTCATTGTGGTTCTGATTTGGATTTCTCTAAAGGCTAACAATCGTGAACATTTCCTCACATATCTGTTGGCAACCTGTTTGTCTTCTTTGATAAAGTGTCTTCTTTTGTTGATCTTTTGTTTGTCTTCTTTGGCAAAAATGTCATTCGTCCATTTTTTAATTGGGTTGTTTGTCCTTTTCTTCGGTGAAGTGTCTGTTCATGTCATTTGCCCATTTTTTGATTGGGTTGTTTGTCCTTTTCTTGTTGAGATTTTGCTCTTGGAGATTAGAGAGATTAGGCAGCTGTCAGAACTGTGGTGGACAAATATTTGTTCCCACTCTGTAGGTAGTCTTTTTACTCTTTTGATGAAGGCTTCAGATGTGCCTTAAGTGTTTAATTTTTAAGAGTCCCCAATTATCTATTTTCATTTCTGATCATTGAAGATTGTTGGTGATTTTCAGTAGACTGTTGATGCCATGGTTTAGCACTTCTATCGTCTTTCCAATTTTTCCTTCCAAGAATTTTATTATTTCAGCTTTTATATCTAGGTCTTTCATACACTTTGAATTAGTTTTTGTGCATAGTGTGAGATAAGGGTCTTGTTTCATTTTTTTGCAGGTAGATATCCAATTATGCCAACACCATTTGTTGAAGAGACTGTCTTTACCCGAATTCACTGTCTTTGGCCCTGTATCAAACATCAGCTGTTCAGAAATAGATGAAGTTACATTTGGATTTTTGATTCTGTTCCTTTGGTCTATGCATCTTTGTGCCAGTACCAGGCTGTCTTGACTACTGTGGCAGTGTAATAGGTTTTAAGGTCAGGAAGGGTGAGGCCTCTCATTTTGTTCCTTTTCTTTAGTAATAATTTACTTATCCATGGCTTCCTTCCTTTCCATGTGAAGTTGGTGATTTGTTTCTCCATCTCTTTAAAATATGTCACTGGAAGTTGAATTGGGATTGCATTGTATGTGTAGATTGCTTTGGGTAGTTGAGGCATTTCCACAATGTTAAGTCTTCCTATCCAGGAGCAAGATGGATTTTTCCACTTGTGTAAGTCATTTTTTCATTTCTTGCAGCAGGAACTTGTGATTTTCTTTGTTTAGGTCTTTTACATCTCTGGTTCGATTCATCCTGAGGTATTTTATCATCTTAGGGGCTATAGTAAACGGTAATGATCTAGTGATTTCCTCTTTGGTTGTCTCTTTGTTGATGTAAAGGAATCCCACTGATATATGTGTGTTTATCTTGTATCCTGATACTTTGCTGAAGTCTTCTATTAGATCCAGTAGTTTTCTGGTGGCTTCTTGAGGGTTTTCTTTGTATAACATTATATCATTGGCAAATAGCGATACTTAGAATTCTTCTTTGTCAATTTGGAGGCCTCTTATGTCTTTATCATGTCTAATTGCTCTGGCTGGGACCTCCAGAACAATATTGAACAGAAGTGGAGACAGTGGGCATCCTTGTCTAGTACCTGTTCTTAAGGGGAATATTTTCAACTTCTCTCCGTTAAGTATGATGTTAGAAGCAGGCTTAGTGTGAGATAGCCTTTATTATGTTGAGGAATTTCCCTTCTATTCCTATTTTGCTGACCTTTTTTTTAACATGAATTGGTGTCAGACTTTACCAAATACATTTTCTGTATTGATTGATATAATCAGTTGGTTCTTGCCTTTTATTTTGTGTATGTGGTTGATTGCATTAACTGTTTTCCTTATATTAAACCATCCCTGCATCCCTGGTATGAATCCTACTTGGTCATGATGAACTATTTTTTTGATGTGTTGTTGAATTCTGTGACCTATGATTTTGTTAAGGATTTTTGCGTCTAAGTTCATGAGAGATATTGGTCTGTAACTTCCCTTTTTTGTGCTGTCTTCACCTGTTTAGGATACCAGGGTTATACTAGCCTCACAGAATGAATTTGGGAGCATTCCATCCTTTTCTAAACTTTGGAATACCTTTAGAAGTAGTGGTGTTAACTCCTCTCTGGACATTTGATAGAATTCAGCAGTGAAACCATCAAAGCCAGGGCTTTTTTTGGATAAAAGGTTTTTTTTTAATTACTTTTTCAGTTACTTCTTTTGTAATGGGTTTGTTTAGTTGTTTTATCTCTGATTTCATTAGTTTAAGTAGGTGACATTTTTCCAGAAAATTGTCCATTTCTTCTAGGTTTTCAAATTTACTAGAGTATAATTGTTCATAGTATTCTTGTATGATTTTTTTTAATTTCAGCAGGTCCATTGTGATATCACCCATCTCATTTCTAATTCAGATTATTTGTCCCTTCTCCTGTTTCTCTTTTGTCAGTTTGTCTAATGGCTTATGAATTTTGTTGATCTTTTCAAAAAACCAGCTTTTGCACTTGTCTACTCTTTCAGTCATTTTTCTATTTCATTTATTTCTGCTCTAATTTAAATAATTTCCTTTTTCTGGAGTCTGATGGGCTCTTTTGCTGAGATCTTTCTAGTTGTTCAAATTGATGAGCTAATTCTTTGATTTATGCCCTTTCTTCTCTTTGGATGTGTGTGTTTTTTGTGATGAATTGACCTCTGAGCACTGTTTTTACTGTGTCCCGTGGATTTTGGTAGGATGTGTTGTGTTTCTCATTTGATTCTATAGAATTCTTGATTGCACCCTTGATTTCCCCTTTTATCCAGTACTTCTTGAGAAAAATGTTATTCAGTCTTCATGTTTTTTTGTCTAATTTGCATCTTTTTTCTGTTATTGATTTCCAGCTTTATGACTTTGTGGTCAAGAAGAAGCTTTGTATTATTTCAACATTTTGAATTTTGTTGAGTATTGCTCTGTGACCTAATATGTGGTCAATTCCGGAGAATGTTCCATGTGTATTGGAAAAGTATAATTGGCTTCAGTTGGTGAAGCATTCTGAATATGTCTGCAAGGTCAAGTCGATTGATTTTTGCATTTAGATCTTCCATGTGTAAAGCAGGTAAAACCATCAGGTAAGCAGGCTAACATCATCAAGTAAGGAGAGAGTGAGCAGCCCCCACTTGTCTGTCAGTGGAGGCTTCCTTGTTACTGTGATGCAGGAAGCTATGTCACTGGTATGTAGGCACCAGCAGGGTCACCCATGACAGAAGAATTTCAGCTGAGCTTGAGACCAAGACAGACTAGGAAGAAGGACCCATCAGTCTACTTCTGAAAGGAATTATACAGGGAAATCCTTATGAATAGCAGCCAAACATCATCAGATATGGTGCCAGAGTGAGTCCCCTAGGATGGAAGGCACTCGGAAGACAACAGAGGAAGAGCTGCCTCCTCAAAGTAGAGTCAATCTTAATGACGTGGATGAAGTAAGGTCTCTGGGATCTTTGTCTGCTGATGTGGCATGACTCAAAATGAGAAGAAACAGCTGCAAACATCTGCTAATAATCAGAACATGGAATGTATGAAGTATGAATCTAGGAAAACTGGAAATTGTCAAAAATGCAATGGAATGCATAAACACTGACATCCTAGGAATTAGTGAGCTGAAGTGGACCAGTTTTAGCTGTTTCGAATTTGATAATCCTGTAGTCTACTATGGTGGGAATGAAAACTTGAAAAGGAATGGTGTGTTCATCATCAAAAAGAACATTTCAAGATCTGTCCTAAAATACAATGCTGTCAGCAATAGGATAATATTCATACACCTACAAGGAAGGCCAGTTAATATGACTGTTATTCAAATTTACACACCAACCCCCTAAGGCCAAAGATGAGGAGGTTGAAGGTTTTTGCCAGCTTCTGCAGTCTGAAATTGGTAGAACATTCAATCAGGATCCATTGACAATTAGTGGTGACTGGAAGGCAAAAGTTGGAAACAAAGAAGGATTGGTAGTTGGAAAATATAGCCTTGGTGATAGAAATAATGCTAGAGATTGCATGATAGAATTTTGCAAGACTAACAACTTCTTCATAGCAAATTCCTTTTATAACCAACACAAACGCTGACTGTACACATGGACCTCACCAGATCGAATACACAGGAACCACATTGACTACATCTGTGGAAAAGGACAATGGAAAAGCTCCACATCAGCAGTCATAACAAGACCATGAGACCAGGTGCTGACTGTGGCACGGATTATCAATTGCAAATTCAAATCGAAACTGAAGAAAATTAGAACAAGTCCAGAAGAGCCAAAGTATGACCTTGAGTATATCCCTTCTGAGTTTAAAGACCATTTCAAGAACAGACTTGATGCACTGATCACTAATGACCAAAGACCAGATCAATTGTGGAACGACATCGAAGACATCATCCATGAAGAGAGCAAGAGGTCATTAAAAGGGCAGGAAAGAAAGAAAAGACCAAACTGGACACCAGAAGAGACTCTGAAACTTGCTCTTGAAAGTTGAGCAGCTAAAGCTAAAGGAAGTAATGGTGAAGCAAAAGACCTAAACAGAAGATTTCAAAGAGCAGATCGAGAAGACAAAAGAAAGTATTATAATGACATATGCAAAGAGCTGGAAATGGAAAACCAGAAGGGAAGAACACATTCTGCATTTCTCTAGCTGAAAGAACTGGAGAAAAAATTCAAGCCTCGAGTTGCAATAGTGAAGGATTCTACACAGGAACTATTAAATGACTCAGAGAGCAACAAAAGAAGATGGAAGGAATTCACAGAGTCATTATACCTGAAAGAACTGGTCGATGTTCAGCCATCTGAAGAGGTAGCTTATGATCAAGAACCAACGATACTGAACAGAGAAGTCAAAGCTGCATTGAAGGCATTGGCAAAAAACAAGGTTCCAGGAACTGATGGTATATCAATTGAGATATTTCAACAAACAGATGCAGCACAGAAGTGCTGACTCATCTGTGTCAGGAAATCTGGAGGACAGCTGCCTGCCCAACTGACTGGAAGAGATTCATATTTATGCCCATCCCAAAAAAGGTGATCCAACTGACTGTGGAAATTACTGAACCATATCATTGATATCACACACAAGTGAAACTCTGCTCAAGATCATTCAAAAGCAACTACAACAATATATTGACAAGGAACTGCCAGCAATTCAAGCTGGGTTCAGAAGAGGACATGGAACTAGGGATATCATTGCTGATGTTAGATGGATCTTGACTGAAAGCCAAGAATACCAGCAAGATGTTTATTTGTGTTTTATTGACTATACAAAAGCCTTCGACTGTGAAAATTATGACTAATGTGGAGAATGGGAATTCCAGAGCACCTAACTGTGCTCTTAAGGAATCTGTATATGGATCGAGAGGCAGTCATGGGAACAGAACAAGGGGACACTGCATGGTTTAATGTCAGGAAAGCCATGGGGCAGAGTTGTATCCTTTCACCATATCTTTTTAATCTGTAAATAATCCAAGAAGCTGTACTGCACAAAGAACGAGGTATCAGGATTGGAGAATGGCTCATTAACAACCTGTGTTATGCAGATGACACCACTTTACTTCCTGGAAATGAAGAAAATTTGAGACACTTACTGATGAAGATCAAGGACCACAGCCTTCAGTACGGATTGCACCTCAACTTTACAAAAACAAAAATCCTCACAACTGGACCAATAAGCAGCATTGTCATAAATGGAAAAAGGGTTGAGGTTGTTGATGACTTCATTTTACTTGGGTCCACAATCAACACCCTTGGAAGTAGCAGTCAAGAAATCAAAAAATGCATTGCATTGGGAAAATCTGCTGCACAGGACCTCTTCAAAGTATTCAAAAGTAAAGATGTCACCTTGAGGACTACAATGTGCCTGATTCAAGCCATGGTCTTTTCAATTGCATCATATGCGTGGAAAGCTAGACCATGAACAAAGAAGACAGAAGAATTGATGCCCTTGAATTGTGGTATTGGAGAAGAATGTTGAATGTACCATGGACTGCCAAAAGAAAAACACAGATCTATTCTGGAAGAAGTGCAAACCCGAGTACTCCTTGGAAGCAAAGATGGTACAATAGCATCCTACATACTGTGGACATATTGTCAGGAAAGATCAATCCCTGAAGAAGGACATCATGTGTGGTAGAGTGGAGGGTCCGCGAAAAAGGGGAGGACCCTCGACGAGATGGATTGACACAGTGGCCGCAACAATGGGCTTAAGCATAAAACGATTGTGGACGTGGTGCAAGACCAGGCAGTGTTTTGTTCTGTTGTTCATAGGGTTGCCATGAGTCAGAACCAACTCAACGGCACCTAACAGTAACAAGAACGATGTGTTTACTAAACTTTTCGGGGGATATTCTGTCCTTTACTGAGGATTGTGTTCTGAAGTTTCCTACTGTTATTGTGGAGCTGTGTCTTTCTGTTTTCAGTGCAAATAGTGTTTGTTTTATGTATTTTGGAGCCTTGCCATTGGGTGCATAGATGTAGAGAATGACTATGTCTTCCTGTTGAATTGAACCTTTGACCATTAGATAGCAACCCTCTTTATCTCATATGTGGATTTAACTTTAAAGTCTATTTTGTCAGAGATTAGTATTGCCAGTCCTGCTCTTTTTAGAATGTTATTAGCCTGATACTTTTTTTTCCAGCCTGAGTTGTAGTTTGTTTTTGTTTTTGTACGCAGCATATAGATGGGTCATGTCTTTTTATGCAATCTGCTACTCTCCTTCTCTTAATTGGTGCATTTGGTCCATTTACATTCAGTGTGATCAGTGATAAACAAGACATTAGCACCGTCATTTTGATGCCTTTTAGGGGGGTGTTGTGGACAGTTCCTCTGTTGCATTCCATTTTCTGTGCTGAGTCATTTTTCTTTATGTATCTTCTTTTACTGGTTTTCAGTGTTCGCTTTTTTGAATTTTGATTTTGTATATTGCTTTTTGACGTGTAAAATTATAGGCTTCTTTTGCGATTACTCCCTTAGTCCCTTTTATTAATCTCAAAAGTAGTCCAGACTTCACTGTCTGTGTATCTCCTGTCTTCCTCCACATCTGGAAGGTCTATGCATATCTTTCTTTGACCCTATTTGTCATATAATACTGCTGTCAATTATATCTTGAACTCTCTGAATTTCTACTTTTTGTGATTTGGTTTTGGTTATAGATTTGGATTTCCTTTCCTGATATCTAGACACTCTATCGAGTGCTGGATCTTTAAGTATATATCTAATGCTTTTGATTTTCTAATCTAAGAATTTCCTTTAGTATTTCTTGTAATTTTGTTTGGTTCTTACAGATTCTTTAAATTTCTGTTGATCTGTGAATTCTTAATTTCACCTTCATATTCGAGAGACAGTTTTGCAGGATATGTTATTTTCAGTTGACAGTTTTTTTCCTTCAGGGCTTTGTATACGTTATGCCACTGTCTTCTGGCCAGCATAATTTCCACCGAGTAGTCTGAGCTTAATCTTAATAATTCTCCTTCATAGGTTATTTCTTGCTTATTTCTGCCTGCTCTCAGTAGTCTCTCCTTGTCTCTAGTTTTATTGAACTTGATTATGATATGCCTTGGTGTATATTTCTTTACGGATCTATCTTGAGTGGGGTTTGATGAGCATTCTGAATGGAGATCTTCTCATCTTTCATGGTATCAGGGAAGGTTTCTGTCAGCGGGTCTTTAACTACTTGCTCTGTATTTTCAGCTATGCCACTTTGTTCTGGTACTCCCATCACACAGATATTATCTCTTTTAACATAATCCCGCATCACCCTTAGCAATCCCTCACTCTTATTGAGTCTTTTATCTGATTTCTCTTCATGTACGTTCGTGTTGTTTACTTTGTCTTCAAACTCACTGATTCTGCCTTCCATGTCCTCAGTTGTGCTCCTTTGATTTTCTACTGAGTTATCAAGCTCGGACATTTTATTGTCCATTTGTTGAATTTCAGATTGTTGCTGCTCAAGCATTTCTTGCAGTTTGTTTAATTTTTTGGTGTGCTCTGCTGCATTTTGCCTGATCTCTGTCCTGATACCTTGTGCAGCTCTGTACATCAGTGTTTTGTTTTCTGTCTCCGATAGTTGTAGGAACTCTTCTTCATGTGGGAAATCCACTGATGCTTTATTTGGGGAGTTCTCGGAAGCCATAGTCGTCTGCTTCTTCAGAGATTGATTGTTGTCTCCGAGCCATCTGGAAGTCATTGCAGTGAAAGAGACTTAATAGTTCAGTTGGCCTGACTGACATCTCTCTGTTGGAGCTGGGCTGTAGATTCTCCATGCAGTCTGATTATTTTCTGCTGCTTACTCTCACTGTCCTGCACTGGTCTGTTGCTGCTGCTGCTGCTGCTGCTGCTGCTGGTGCAGGTCCTGGTGGGGTAGTCGTGCCTGCTTTCAGCAGCACCACCACTGCTTATGCCTCTGGGCTGGGGTGGGGAGATTGCTTGTGCTTTCACAGCCACTCCAAGGTGGGCAGGGCTTGAGTGCTGCCACTGTGGCTGCCTCTGATTTGGGCGGATCCCTCAAATAGCCTGAGCTTCAGACTCAAATGTAGGCAGGAGTGGTCGCTAGCTGTGCCTTTGGCTGCCTAACTGCCAGGACAATCACTCCCCCTCCCACAGGTCACCTAAGCTCAGTTCTCTCTGGTGAACTTGGCACCAATGGCTGTCTAGCTGCTGGGGCAGTCTCTCCCCTCCTCCCATTTCACCTGAGCTCAAGCCTTCCAGATGCACACAGCACTAATGGCTGTGTAGCCACTGGTGGTCACTGCCCTTCCCCCATGGTTGCCTGAGCCCAGAGCTCCCCGGAGCGCACAGCTCCAGTGGCTGCCCAGCTGCTAGGGTGATAACTTCACTCCCTTCAGGTCCTTTCAGCTCAAACTTCCCTGGTGCATGTGGCACTAATGGCTGCCTAGCCACTGGCACTTGCTGCCCTCCCCCCATGGTCACATGACCTCAGATCTCTCAGACATATGTACCTCCAGCTGCTGGGGTTATCACTCTAGACCTGCCTGATTGCCTGATCCCAATCCTCACTGGCCCACGTGGCTCCAGTCATCTCCCAGCTGTGGGTCTGCTCTCTCATCTCCCCAACCCCCAGGCCATGGGAGCCCATAACTTCCAGGCCCACTGGCTCCAAGGCCGGGCCCAGGTCTGCCAGCAACAGCGCCATTCACTCCACCCACTCCCCCAGGTCCCACAATCTCCTGCTCCATAACACTGCAGCACCTGAGCCCAAGCCTCCCAGTTCCATGCAGACTAAGACCTGCTGTGTGGTGAGCACTTGTGTGCTCCCCTCAACTTTGTCCTATCCTGTCCTATCGCCCTGGGATGCTGTGAGTCCTGGCCTCCTGTCCCAGTGCTCCCTGCCCTGTCTCCCTGCTCTACCAGCTGAGGCCTCCCAGCCTCTTGCCACTCTGAGTCAGTGCCTGGCTGTCTGGCCAGTGGGTCCTGGTGAGGCACTGGCCAATGGCCGGCCTTGTCCCAGAGTGTCCTAACCTGTGTGGGGGTCTTCAGGTTTGGGCTGTGTGCTACAGCTGTGATGCTTAGGCTGAGGCAGGTCTCTTTAGTCAAATTTAAGGTTACTCCAACTCTTGTTTCTCTGTACTGCTTGCTTGCTAAGATTCACTGGAGGTGGGTTTTCTCCCTGCCTGTGTTACCTTCAGTTCACAGGGAATCTCCACCTGGGCTGCGTTGTTTTATCCAAGGTGGTTCAGGGCTCCTAAGATTTCCCTTTGGCTCCCTTTGTACTTACACTTCTCTAAATACAGGTTACTCCTTCTAGATCGCTGTATTTGGTTGATTTCATTCATTTTGAAGTTCTTAGTTGTTCAAGGGCTTAGCAGGGACATGTTGGTACTCCACCACCTTGGCTCCGCCTTGATCGCTCTTAATGTTCTAAGTTTAAACCCAATTTTAAGTTCCTCATGTCTTTTTAACTTCCTTTCCATCTGAAAGGACTACACTATACTGTAGTATATTCCTCTATTTAGTGTGATGGTGTCATAGTTTACATCATATGATCACTGGTTCCCTTCTTTTAATATTGTACCTTTGATTGAGTTTCATGACTTCGCTAGCTGAATAGGATTCTGAATGCTATGTCTTCTGTTGCCTCCTTAAATACACACTTAATGGTTTTGTTTTTCTTTTTTTATTATTTATTTTTTTATTAAATAAAAAATGAAAGTGTACATACTCTGTGCTTACAATATTGGGTTAAGAGAGGAGGAGTACACACCTTGTGTCGAAGTCCCATTAATATTGATCTTCTTACTAATGTGTATTGTCACCAATTTCACCCAACCAAATTTCTAACAACTATCTCATCTAAACCCTTCCCTCTCGTCTTCCCGCCCTCCCACCCTCCCCACCCTTGTAGCGATCAAAGAGTCTTTTCTACTATGTATGAGTGTGCTTTTAAGTTTTTATTGTAGGGGTCTCATATAATAATTGTCCTTCTGTTGCTGACTAGTTTCACTCAACATAATGTCCTCCAGTTGAGACCAAATCGAGAGATGTTTCCTGCTATCATTGTTGTTCTTTATCAATGTATAGTACTCCATTGAGTATATATACCATTCTTCTGTTGTTGGGCATCTGGGTTGATTCCAACTTCTTGGTATCGTGGACTGCGCTGTGATGAACATTTGTGTACATGTATCAGTTGGTGTGAATGGCCTTGATTTTGTAGGATATATTCCGAGCAGAGGAATTACTGGGTCAAATGGTATATCTATATCCATTATTTTAAGGTAATGCCAAATTGCTTTCCAAAGTGGTTGCACCATTCTGCAATCCCACCAACAGTGAAGGAGAGTTCCAATCTCTCCACAGCCTCTCCAACATTTATTGTTTTGCTTTTCTGGGATCATGGCCAATCTTGTTGGGGTGAGATGGTATCTTATTGTAGTCTTCATTTGAATTTCTTTAACAATTAATGATCTTGAACATATCTGCATGTGTTTTTTGGCTGCCTGGATCTCCTCTTTAGAGAAATGTCTGTCCATCTCCTTTGCCCATTGCTTAATTGGATGATTTGTCTTTTTCTTATTGATATTTTGTAGAACCTTACAGATTACGGAGATCAGGCATTGGTCTGACATAGAGTTGCCAAATATTTTTTCCCATTCTGTAGGTGGTCTTTTAATTCTTTTGATGAAGTCTTTAGATGAGCAGAAGTGTTTGATTCTTATTAATTCCCATTTATCAATTTTCTCTTCTGATAAATGTGTTTTGTTTGTCAGATTTTGAAGTCTGTCTATATTGCATATTAAAATGTCCATTGTTGACTCTATCTTATCTTGGATGAGCTTTATTGTTTTAGCTTTTATATTCAGGTCTTTTATCCAATTTGAGTTGATTTTTGTATAACGTGTGAGATATGGGTCTTGTTTCAATTTTTTGCAGATGGATATCCAATTATGCCAGCACCATTTGTTAAAGAGACTGTTCTTACCCCAGTTCAAAATCTTAGGACCTTTGTCAAATATCAGCTGTTCATAGGAGGATGGTGGCATCTCTGGGGTCTCTACTTTGTTCCATTGGTCTATATGTCTCCTGTTGTACCAATACCAGGCTGTTTTCACTACTGTGGCAGTGTAATAGGTTTTAAAGTCAGGTAGTGAGAGGCCTCCCAGTATGTTCTTCTTTTTCAGTAGTGCTTTACTTATCTGAGGTTTCTTCCCTTTCCAAATAAAGCTGATAATTTGTTTCTCCATCTCATTAAAAAATTTTGCTGAAATTTGTATTGGGATTGCATTATATAAGTAGAGTGCTTTGGGCAAAATAGACATTTTCACAGTATTGAGTCTTCCTACCCATGAGCAGGGCGGATTACTCCACTTATGTAAGTCTCTCCTAGTTTCTTGTAGTAAAGTCTTGTAGTTTTCTCTGTAAAGATCTCTTATTTCTCTAGTTAGATTTATTCCTAGGTATTTTATCTTCTTGGGGGTTATAGTAAATGGAATTGATTTGGTGATTTCTTCTTTAATAATTTCACTGTTAGTATAAAGGAATTCTATTGATTTAGTTATGTTTATCTTATATCCCGATACTTTTCCAAATTCTCCTATTAGTTCTAATAGTTTACTTATTGATTTCTTTGGATTCTCTGTATAAACAATCATATCATCTGCAAAGAGGGAAATCTTTACTTCTTCACTGTCAATATGGATGCCTTTTATTTCTTTGTCTTGTCTAATTGCTCTGGCTAGAACTTCTGGCACAATGTTGAACAGAAGTGGTGAGAGCGGGCATCCTTGTCTAGTTCCCGTCCTCAAAGAGAATTCTTTCAGTCTTTCACCATTCAGGATGACGAAAGCAGTTGGCTTTGCATGGATGCTTGGAATTTCCCTTTTATTCCTATTTTTCTGAGGGTTTTAAGCATGAATGGATGTTCAACTTTGTCAAATACCTTTTCTGCATCAATTGACAAAATCAGGTGATTTTATCTTTTGTGGTATTAATATGGTTGATTACATTAATTGTTTTTCAGATGTTGAACCAGCCTTGCATCTCTGGAATGAAACCAACTTGATCATGATGAAGTATTTTTTTATATGCCATTGAATTCTATTGGCTAGGATTTTGTTGAAGATTTTTGCATCTAGATTCATCAGTGATATTGGTCTGTAATTTTCTTTTTTCGTAGGATCTTTCCCTGGTTTTGGTATCAGGGTTATGCTGGCTTCATAGAAAGAATTTGGAAGTATTTCATCTCTTTCTATGGTGTGAAATAGCCTCATTAGTATTGGAGTTAATTCTTCTCTAAAAATTTGGTAGAATTCTCCGATGAAGCCATCTGGGCCAGGACTTTTTTTGGTTGGCAGATTTTTGATAACTTCCTCAATCTCTTCCTTTGTGATAGATTTCTTAAGTTGATCTATTTCTTCTTATGATAGTCTTGGTGAGTCATATGAATCTAGAAATTTGTCCATTTCCCCCAGGTTTTCAAACCTGTCAGAGTATAGCTTTTCATAGTATTCTGTTATGATATATTTTATTTCAG
This sequence comes from Heterohyrax brucei, assembly GCA_028571685.1. Classification (NCBI taxonomy): domain Eukaryota; kingdom Metazoa; phylum Chordata; class Mammalia; order Hyracoidea; family Procaviidae; genus Heterohyrax; species Heterohyrax brucei. Next base: position 37,260,828 of record CM053149.1, read on the forward strand.
TTGGGTCTGTTGTAACATCTCCCAACTCATTTTTTAATTGGGTTATTTGTATCTTCTGTTGTTTTTCTTTTGTAAGTTTAGCCAATGGTTTATAAATTTTGTTGATCTTTTTGAAGAATCAGCTTTTGGTTTTGTTAATGTTTTCAATTGTTTTTCTATTCTCTAATTCATTTAGTTCTGCTCTAATCTTTGTAATCTGTTTTCTTCTGGTGTCTGAGGGGTTTCTTTGTTGCTCTCTTTCTACTTGTTCAAGCCATGAGGTTAATTCTTTAATTTGTGCTCCTTCCTCTTTCTGGAAGTACGCGTTTATAAACTCACCTCTGAACACTGCTTTTGCTGTATCCCATAAATTCTGGTAGAATGTGTTTTCATTCTCATTTGAATCCATAAATTTCTTTAATGTGTCTTTAATTTCTTTTACAACCCAAGGCTTTATGAGTAAAGTGCTGTTCAGTTTCCACAAGTTGGAATTTTTACTTATGAATTTTCTGTTATTGATTTCAAATTTTATAGCTCTGTGGTCCGACAAGGTACTCTGCAATAAATCAACGGTTTTGATTTTATGGAGAAATGTTGTATGACCTAACATATGGTCTATTCTGGAGAACGTTCCATGTGCTTTGGAGAAGAAGGTGTATTTATCTGTTGATGGATGAAAAGATCTGTATATATCAATAAGGTCAAGTTGGTTGATTATTGTAATAAGATCTTCTGTATCTTTACTGAGCTTTTTTCTGGATGATCTAGCCTTAACTGAAAGGGGAGTGTTAAAGTCCCCAACTATTATTGTGGAATGATCAATCTCATTTTTCAATGTTATCAGTATTTGTTCAATGTATTTAGGTGCTTTGGTATTGGGTGCATAAATATTTAATATTGTTAAGTCTTGCTTGAGTATTGAAACTTTCAGCAACAAGTAGTGACCATCCTTGTCCACAATAGTGGATTTTACATTAAAATCAAATTTATCTGAGATTAATATTGCCACACCTGCTCTTTTTCATGTATTATTAGCTTGATATATATTATTCCAACCTTTAATTATCAACCTGTCCTTATCTTTGAGTCTAAGATGTGTTTCTTGTAAGCAACATATAGCTGGGTCATGCCTTTTGATCCACGATATCACTCGCTGTCTCTTTACTGGAGCGTTCAGTCTATTTACATTCAATGTGATTATTGATATGTACATGTTTAGTGGTGTCATTGCAATATGTTTATTTTCATGTTGATGATTTCTCTGTTCTTATTAATCTGTTCTGGGACATTCTTCTTTATGGATGGTATGAGTTTTGATTTTATATTTATTGAGACTCCTGTATTGTGATTTTTAATTTCAAATGATATATTGTTAATCTGTTCTATGGCTACATACCTAATCCCCCTTAACATATAATTATTGACATCAATTTTAACTATAAGTCAGAAACTGTCACTGCATCAAAAATAACTAACTATTGTAGTGTATCCCTCTTTTGATGTGATACTATAGTTGTCATGATATGATCATGGATTCCCTTATGATAATACTGTAGCTTTTGGCTTGGTTTGGTGAAGTTTGTGCCTTCCTTAACTGATTAGAAATTTCGATGAAGTGCCTTAAATTATGACCTAAAACATATATTTAGGGAAGAGCTTCTTTCAATATTTCATGTAATTTTGGTTTAGTTTTTATGAAGTCTTTAAATTTCTCTTTATTTTGAAAAGTCTTAATTTCACCATTATATTTAATAGACAATTTTGCAGGATAAACAATTCTGGGATGGAAGTTTTTCTCCTTCAGGGCTTTGAATGTGTCTGCCCATTGTTTTCTAGCCAGCATTGTTTTGGCAGAAAAGTCAGATGAAAGTCTACAGGGTTTCCCTTGGAATGTTAGTTTTGATTTGAGCCTTGCTGTCTTCAGAAGCATCTGTGTTTTAGCTTATTAAGCTTAATTATAATATGTCTTGGCGTTCTTCTTTTTGAATCTAACTTTTGTGGTGTTTGATAAACATCTTGGATATCTAAGTTCTCTTTGCTCATAATCTTAGGAAAGTTTTCAGTCAGCATCTCTACAGCAATATTCTCTATGTTGTCATTAATCCTCCCTTGTTCAGGAACTTCAGTGAAACATAAATTATTCCTCTTCATGGAATCCCATATGTTTCTTCAGTTTTCTTATTTCTTTTCTCTGATTTTACCTCATAAATGTTGGCGTTAGTTACTTTGTCTTCTAGGTCACTGATTCTAACTTCCATCTGTTCAATCCTACTCTTTTGGCTTTGGATAGAATTATCCAATTCTGTAATTTTGTTATTAATGTGATGTATTTCAGATCGTTGATGTTCTAGCATATCAAATGGTTTACCAAATTTTTCATCTTGTTCTAGTGCATATTGTTTAATCTCTAGGAGGGTTTCATACATAACTTTTTTGTATTCAACCTTGGTTAGATTCAGAAAGGCTTCTTCATCTGGGAATTTTTTTGAATCTTTATTTAGGGAATTTTCTGGAGCATTTGAAGAATGTTTCTTTAAATGATTAATTATGGTCTGTTGCTTGCGTGCCATTTAGATGCTATTTCATTTCTCTGATAATGGATCTAAGAGAATTGTTGGTCACCAGCTGACTCTAATACTGTAGTGATTTGCCCCAGGTGGACTCTCAAGGGTGGAAGACTTTGCTTGTTGAGTAGCAAAGAGGCTGCTCTGTTTATGGAGAAACGGGGGGCTGTCAGCCAATCTTATAATGTGAGTGAGAGAAAAGAGCTTTTTCAATAGAGAGATTTTCAGAGAGAAAATACAAGCCTCTCAGCCTAAAAAAGTAAACCTTAAAAGGCAAAAACTGTACTTCTATGCAGGGAGCTGTCCAGGTGCTGAATTGGGAGCTGGAAGCTGTCCAACAGGCTGGCCTGAACAGGCAGTGGGGAACAGCAGACTTCACCTCCCAGCTTATAATGAATGTATGTTACTGTTACTGGCCGTTTGCAGAAGCTGCAGTTCTCTGTTACAATGTAGCAGCAGAAGCAGAGGCCAAATGGTGGCTGGATTGTTTTTGGGAGGAGAAGATCTGTCCAATACTGTTGCTCAGTCAAATATGTTATGTCCCAAGGCTTCTCAGGTATCCAATAAATAAATCTCAGGTATTCAATAAAATCCATAAAAAATATCATCCAGGCCTTAGTTCTCAGAGGGTAATGAGGACACGTCTGTTTACTCTGCCATCTTGTAACCGAATCTGGTTTTGTTTTTCTAAGCAAAGAGCTTCTTTCAGTATTTCTTGTAGTTTGGGTTAGGTTTTTACAAAGTCTCTAAATTTCTGTTTATCTGCGAATGTCTTAATTTCATGTTAACATTTGACAGACAATTTTGCAGGATATATAATTCTTGGTTGAAAGTTTTTCTCCTTCCAAGTTTTGAATGTGTCATCCCACTACCTCCTTGCCAACATCAATTCCACTGAGAAATCAGATGAAAGCCTACAGGGCTTCCCTCTGAAGTTTAGCTTTACTTTGAGCCTCACTATTGTTAAGAGCATCTGTTTATGTTTCATTTTATTAAGCTTGATTATGTCTTGGTGTCTTTCTTTTTGGATCCAGTTTTTGTGACATTCAATACACATCTTGGATATCTATGCTCTCTTCTTTCATAATTTCAGGGAAATTTTCCATCAGCAACTCAATAACAACACTCTCCGTGTTTTCAGCTATCCCTCTCTGTTCAGGAATGCCAATAAATCATAGTTTATTCCTCTTAATAGAGTCCCACATGTTTCTTAATGCTTCTTCATTTTTCTTATTTCTTTTCTCTGATTTCTCCTCATAAATGCTGGTGTCAGTTGCCGTCTCCTCAAGGTCACTAAGTCTGACTTCCATCTGCTCAATTCTGCTCTTTGGCTTTGGATTGAAAGGTCTAATTCTGTCATTTTGTTATTGATCTGCTGGATTTCAGATCATTGATGTTCCATCAGTTCAAATAGCTTGCTTAATTTTTCAGTTTGCTCTGCTGCATTTTGTTTAATCTCTAGGAGGGATCTATATATAATTCTTTTGTACTCGATCACTAATAGTTTTAGAAAGGATTCTTCATCTGTGAAGTTTTTTGGTTCTTTATTTTGGGAGTTTTCCAGACCATAGAGGACTGTTTCTTTAAATGGTTAGGAACGGTTTGTTGTCTTTGGGCCATCTAGAGGCTCTGGTGTTACCTCAACAGGAGATGAGGCATAGTTCTGAGAAGGGAGTTGGTCACCAGCCATTTCTGTGTACTCCAGTGACTGGACCCAGTGGACTCCCTGGGGTGGCAGACTCTGCTTCCTGGCTGGCAAAGACAGCTTCCTACTTTGGAATTTACTAGGGGGCCATCAACCGATCTTATGATGTGGGTCAGTAAAGGCTGAACGAGATGCTTCTAGGTGGCTCAGTAGTTAATTTTGCAGGCAATCTTAAGATGCTGGGAGCTGACCAACAGCTGCTAAATCAGTCTGGCTGTCAGGTGTGGTCAGCTCCACCTTCCGGCTGACAACAGAAGCACCTCTTCAGCTGTTCCCAGATGGTATGATGTAATTCAATCACGGAGGGGTTACAGCTTGCTGCCATCCTCAGCCAGGCCACTCCTGTAAGGTAATGCCATCCTACAGAGCTCTTCTGCTGGAAAAGTGCTTTCCAGACTAACACTGTGTCTCACCTTTAGAATTAACCCCTAACGAGGCTGGGATTTTGGGGGGTAGGGAGCCTCTGATTGGGTGACTCAGTCTCCCAGCTGATGAAGACAGCATCCTGGCCAAGCTGCCCTTCCTGCCATGAAACTGCAGAATCTATGGTGCAGCTCAGAAAAGAGAGGGTGGAAGGGCAGTGGTGCCCTCAGTCAGCAACTGGGCTCTTAAAAATGTGGCTATCCCACATACTGGCTCTCTACTGCATTATGCAGTGTTTACATTAGCACTGTAGTTCAGCGTATTTGCTGGCTCATGCCCATCCCACCTCTCCTGGATAACACAGACAGCTCAGTGCCTGCAGTCCACCCAAGCGGTGAGTCAGCAGGAGCAGGGCTCAGCGTGTGCTGCCTCATCAGAGAGAGGTAGTTTCCCATCTAGTGGCACATAGTCCAATCTGACAACCCTATGCTGTATCCTAGGTCTTCCTGGGTGCCCAGAGTGCTCCACTTAATTCAGGCCTTAGTTCTCACAGGAAATCAAGGGGATGCATGTCTAGTCTGCCATCTTGACCCACCAAATTATTTTCTAAATCATGACTAAAGGGCCTAAATTATCATGTAAATATATTAAATATGTGGTTGACTAAAACTCAGGAGAAATTCTTTAGGCCTTGCCAAAAATAAGAATAAAAAACAAAAATACCCTCTTAGTAGTTTAGATTACCAGGTTCCAGAGTTAAAATATCCCTTATGCTTGGACTGGGTAAAATTGGAAAATTGAAATTAACTGCAAAATAATACAGGCAATTATTTGAAAGCACAAGCAATAACAATACCTAGTAAAATTAATGTGCCTAAAACAATCTTCATGTATCACTAAAGAGTTTGGTTTTAAGCATTGGTATGATATTTAAATTATTCCCAAAGGCAAAAATTGTACTGAAATTTTTAATCTTCTTGGAATTCTGACAACTGCTTTGAAACTTAGCATAAATTTGTTGGCTATTTACATGACTGCTAGCTGCCCAAGAAAAGAAAAAACAGCAAAGGAAATGAGTAAAAGTTTGTAATGTCCCTATTTTATTGTAACACAATTCTACTTCTGAAAAGTAAGTAAATCAGTATTTCCTCAAGGATCTGGAAACCATCTCTTTTGAAATGTAATCATAAAGGAAGCTCATTTAACACTATCTCTCAGTTTCCTGAAAGGATATTAGCATAACTTCAGGTACCCTGACATTAGCAATTGTATCTTAAACATGAATGTAATCAGTGGTATTCCTTCAGTTATATAAAAGATTTCTGACTTTGCACTCTTTAGCAGACCATTAGGATGCTTCCTATTCTGGTTTAACACTTACTCAGTAATATTTCTTCCTCTATTTGTGGAGAGGTTTTCTGTGTTCACAGATTTCATTCTTAGTAACTCTCCCAAGTAGACTGATCTTTTAGGATTTTTGCACCAATGTTTGTGAGGTTAATTTCTAGCTTCTTTTCTTGTGGAATCCTTATCAGATTTAGGCATCAGTGATACACTTGCTTCACTTTCTCTATTTTGAACAGTTTAGGTGTCATTAGGGATTAGCTGGTCTTCAAAAGGCTTTGTAGTTTCCTCTTGAAGCCATCAGGATCAGGTACTTTTTGTGGAAAGTTTTCTTTGACAACCTTTTCTGTTTCTTCTATGAGGATTTATCTATAAACTTTCCATCTCTACTAGGGTAAATTTCAGTAAATTCTATCTTTCTAAGAAATTACTTATCCAGTTAAGCTTCAAATCTGTACCAAGTTATGCAAAGTAACTTTACATTTATTAGTTTGACTACCCTGTTTCAGTGGTTATTTCTTCCTTTATTTTTTGTCCTTGTGCCTACTTTTGTGATTCCTTAGTCTAGTGGATTGTCTGTGTTTTGAGAAGCACTGTTAATTAACTGTAATATTTGTTTTATATCTAATTACTTTTTGCTCTTATCTTTACTAATTTCTGGGGGAAACGTATCAAAATTTATAGAATACAATTAAATCAATGATTAGGGGAAAACTCAATAGTTTACATGCCTTCTGTTAATAACCAGAATCAAAACATGTGTATTAAATATTCTGTTCATAAAAGGAAACCCTAGTGGCATAGTGGTTAAAAGCTACAGCTGCTAACCAAAAGGTTGGCAGTTCAAATTCACCAGTTGCTACTTGGAAACTTTAGTGGGCAGTTCTGCTGTGTCCTACAGGGTAGCTATGAATCAGAAACCACTTGATAGCAATGGTTTGATCTGGTTTATTCATAAGAGAATGTAAACAATACAACAGAAGGAAATGAAGATAAAAGCCCCAAAGTTCTATGCTTTTTCCAAGTCAACACCAATGACAGCTAGCTGCTACAATAATGTAGACTGTTAGCTCATGGGCTTGGACTACAGTGAGATGATGAGGTCCTGGAATAACTGCTGGATTCCATGACTCCTGCTCCATTTTAATCAGAGGCAGGACAAAGATGTAATTTTTCCACACAGATCTTTAAAAGTATTGTAATACCCAAGACACACCATGCAGCACAAATGGTGGTATTTGTGCAACTCTATCCTTGTAATTAATACTAACTTCACTGTGCCAGAATGACCTGCACCAAGTATTATACCCCAGTGCTGTGGGACCGATTCTCACTCACAGTGACCCCACAGGACAGAGCACAACTTCCCCATAGGGTTTCCAAAGCTGTAGTCTTTATAGGACCAAACTGCCCCATTTTTCTCCCACAGAGCAGCTAATGCATTCAAACCATCAACTTTTCCAGTTAGTAGCTAATACCCATCCCTGTCAGTTCTGACTCATAACAACCCTTCAGGATAGAGGAGAACTGCTCCAGCAGTAAGTGCACTACAACTGCCAACTTTCTGGTTAGCAGCCTGGCAGCCACAGCTCTTGACCACCATTACCAGGACTACGAATCCACTGTTGATTCCAACATACAGCATAAGCCCAAAAAACAAACCCACTGCCACTAAGTCAATTCCAACTCACAATGACCCTACATGCCAGTGCAGAACTGCCCATAGCTTCCAAGGAGTGCCTGGTGGATCTGAACTGTCAACCTTTTCATTAGCAGATGAAAAGGATGCAACCAGGGTTTCCACCAGTACTTACAATAAAATTATTACAGAAGTTAAAATATGGAAAGCAAGGTACATTAATCTCAGCAATTAAGTGTAAGATTTTATGTTTAGCAATGTTTAGTATTTATACATAAAGTAACTTCTGAAATCTCATGTACCGTCTTCAATTGTATTTGACAGACACACATTAAGAGTTGACCAGGGAGAATATTTATTATAAATGAAGATAAAGTATACACAGTTGTATATATGATATGACTTGGTTAAAAAACAAAAATACATATTTTATACATCAAAATATTTACATTAGTAACTCTTCCAAAGCAAAAAGCTTATTTATCATTTTATTTCCATTTTCTAGAAGAGTACCTCCCACAAGGTGCTCTTTGGTGTTTGCTGAAAAAATAATATATGCCTTGGGAAAAAAGTATTCTGTCAAGTAAATATACAAAATTTTAATTTTGTATCTAAAACATAAAGTCAATAATGCATTAAAATTACCCAGTGGGTAGCTTCATTATTACAAAATTGTATCGTCAATTAAAAATGCAACTCTAAAAAATGTAGTCTTGAGAATCAAGTATCTACATACAATATTAAGACAAGTAAATTATCTTACGCTACATCATCATCATCTACTGCAGTATAGATGGCTTGATTTCTCCTCTTAATTTTCTTTCTCTGTTCAGGTTCATGTTCCTCACTCAGCCTCTTCATTGGTACCTCAATTAAGTCTTTCCCATCCTCTGACTCCACAGTCATGCCAGGTTTGCTCTCTGCAGCCACTGGGGAACCCAGTGTCTCATCAGGAGATATAATCATAGAACCTGGTAAAATCCTGACATCAGAGAAGCTTGCAGAAAAGTCAGAGGCTTGATCAGACGGTCCTACAGATGACGTATTCACATCACTGTTTACACTTACAATGCTGTCTGCATCTTCCTCTTCTTCACCTAACACTATTTCATCTGGATTAATAGATGACAGGGCAGAGGTGTCTGTGTTATATTCACTAGCTTCTCCTGAGTCATTACTCTCCACATCATCCTGCTCTTCATATTCATTACAGAAGTGAGGTTCTTCCTTGGCCTTCTGAAGTGAGACATTAATGTCTGTGATGCCAAGCTGCGCACAAAATTCAGTAGTCTGAGGACTGATCCTATGAACCAGTGTCATCTGGTTCTGTGGCTTGCTAGGGTCATAGCAAGCAGCTGTTACACTAAAGTTACATGGAACTTTGAGGTTATGATTCAATTTTTCCAATACTTCTTTCATAGCTTCTTCTGTTGCACTGTAATCCCACCTATAAAAGTCCAATACAATAGCTTTTTACATTTTACCAGCCTTAGACAGTGTAGAATTCTAACCATGAACTTCAAGTACAAGAATAATGTATCAAAATTCCATTTAGTAAAGTCAATAATTAAGTTTATACAGCTATTTTGAAATAAAAACATTTAAAAAAGCAGTCTTTCACTCATATCCTAAAACAAATGAAATTATTTTACTGTGTGAACTCTATTTCCACTGTATTATAGTTTTATGTACACTTATATATACAAATATTTAGGTTGGTGATCAACCCTCCATTTTCTTGTCTCCCTTAGATGGAAAACTTAACAGCCTTCTACACTGTGTCAGTCAGTAAACCTTGAATTGTTCTGCCATCCATTCAACAGTTCTCTTACTTTTGATGGAAAAATTTAGGAACAGGTAAATGTGTAGTTCAGTGACATTAGTTGTTGTTGCTAACTGCTGTCAAGTCAGTTCTCACTCACAGCAACCCTACAGGTCAGAGCAGAACACCCCAGAGTTTCAAAGGAGCACCTGGTGGATTTGAATTGTTGAGCTCTTGGTTAGCAGCTATAGCACTTCACCACTATGCCACCAGGGTTTCCTCAGTGCATTTAACAACAGGTAAATGTGTAGTTTAGTGATCTTAACTTATGTTTATCTTTCAAGCATCACAAAGATGAACGTAAGTTAATGTCACTGAACTACATATGTGAAAATACAGAAATGGCAAACGTTTTATTACATATGTATTTTCTACAATAAAAAAAGAGGTAGGGAGGCAGACAAGTGCAACAGAGATGGAAAATTCTAAACAAGGGTACATTTACCTTGCATACAGGCCATTATTTTCAGGCATATTCCATAGGCGCCCAGTCACATTAACAAGCTCATTAGTAGCCCTGAGAATGGTGAGCCATTCAATATCATACTCCAAGTACTGAGGAGCACTGGGATCATGTTCTATTTCTATTACCTACAGGAAGAAATGGTTACTTTTAAGAAATACACATGTATTCTTAATATCCTAAAAAGTATAGTATAACTTAACAAAAGAGTAAAAGTTCCATTGCAAAAATGTTTCATTATTTCCTTACCTGAAGAAAGTCTCTATGCGGTAAGCATTTGTCCAAGGCTAAAAATCTGGTTGATTTGGCTGGCTGTCCTTTATCCTTAGCCTAGATAATATGAACAATGATATAAGAAAGAATGTTCAAATACCACAGGTAACCTATACACTGACTAGAATGGAAATAATCTTTATTATGCATACCCCCAAACTGAATGTCAAAGAAATGATTATTACTTTTCCAAAACATGTCAGTTCTTTACCAGTTGGGCAACTACAGGCAAGGCACTTAACCTAACAGCTTCAATATCTTTACAAAAGTCTAAGTGAAAACTAACAATGATCATGATAAATCAAAGCATATACCATAAAGATAACGGGTATATACAGCAATAAACATTAAAAGTCATTTTACAACATGCAGACATGTTCACGATCTTTAGTTATTAAAGAAATTCAAATCAAGACTACAATGAGATACCATCTCACCCCAACAAGATTGGCCATGACCCAAAAAACACAAAACAACAAATGCTGAAGAGGCTGTGGAGAAAGTGGAAACCTCCCACACTGTTGGTGTGGTTGCAAAATGGTCCAGCCTCTTTGGAAAGCAATCTGGTGCTTCCTTAAAAAAATGGATATTGATATACCATTTGACCCAGTAATTCCACTACCTGGAGTATATCCTACAGAATCAAGGCCTTTCACACCAACGGACACATGCAGAAGAATGTTTATCGCAGCACAGTCTATGACAGCAAAAAGATGGAATCAACCCAGATGCCCAACAACAGAAGAATGGATAGGTAAACTATGAGACATATACTCAGTGGAGCACTACGCAATGATAAAGAATAATGATGATTCCAGGAAACATTTCATAACCTGGTTTCAACTGGAAGACATTATGTTGAGTGAAAGTAGTCAGCGACAAAAGGACAAATATTGTATGAGATCTCTATGATAAGATCTCAAAAACAGACTTGTGTATAGAAGACCCTTTGACAGCTGCAAGGGAGGGAAAGAAGGGAGGGCAAGAGGGGAGGGTTTAGATTAGATAGTTGCTAGAAATCTGGTTGGGTGAAACTGGTGATAGCACACATTAGAAACAAGAACAACATTAAGTGGACTTCAGCATAACTTGAGTACTTCTTCCATCATAACTCAATATTGCAAGGACAGAGTAGCTGGGACAGGTGGCAGGGGACCATGCTCTTAGGCGAAATCGAGACCAACTGGCACAACTAGCGTTTTGCTAAGAGGGCTCTCTGCACCCCACATTGGTGAGTGGTGTCTGGGGTCTTAAAAGCTGCCAAGCTGCCATCCGAGGGCACAGCAAATGGTCCCAACTCAGCAGGAACGGATGCTCACCGAGGACCAAAATGACAGGGGGTAAAGATAACCCAGAAGACAGAGAGACTCACATGAGTGGGTGCCTACATCGACTTGGGACCAGAAAAACCGGATGGTGCCCGGCCACCACCAGTGATAGCCATGACAGAGCTCACATAGTTGAGTCTCACTGGCAACACAAGAATAAAAAGGAGTGCATCCTGAGACCTCAGTTGATAGTCCAGTGGTTTTGGGGTTCCCCTGAAAGCATGGCCCCTGGCCCTGATGCTGCTTTTGCCCAAAAATCGTAATGAAGGTCCACTCTTCGGACACAAATGGATTGGACTTGGCAATGCAGAGTGATAATATATTGGATGCACTTTATGGTTCTATACATCTATAGGATATCATCCTGCTGACCTCTGGCTGGAGGAAGGAGAGTGGGTGGAGAGGAGGGGAAAGGAGACTGTTAGGAGGATGAGACATGTATGGAGCAGAGAGGAACAGCATGCTCTCACCGGACAGGGAGAGCAGTGGAAGCTGCATACAGGTGGGCATGTAAATTTATACTCGAATGTACATTTTCACTCTGTCATATTAAATAAAAATTAATTACTAAATTAAAAGTAATCTTACAAAGCTAAAACTATAAACTTTTAGAGCAAATTGTCATAAACTTGGGTTACACAAAGATATTTGAGATATCAAACCAAAAGTTTGTGAGATCTACCCATAGAATGCAACAGCATTCTGCAATAAAAAAGTACAAATACTGATACATGCTACAACATGGATGAACCAGAAAAAATATGCAAATGAAAGAAGCCAGACAAAAAAGATTACATATTGGATGATTAAATACATATGAAATGTTCGGAAAAGGGAAAGCTGCAGAAAGCTACTAGTAGTTGTCTGGGGCTGAGGCAGGAAAGAATGATTGGAAGCAGGCACATGTTATCTTTTGGAGGTGATCGAAATGTTCTAAAACTAAATTAAGATGATGTCTGCACAACTCTGGAAACTGACCAAAAATCACTGAACTGTACATTTAAAATGAATGAATTTGATAGTAAGAAAATTATAACTTTTTTTGTTAAGTGAACTCGGGAAAAAAAAAGGGAGACAAAGAATCACAAAAATGCAAGCCACACTGGAAGCAGTACATTCCAGTACAACCCAGCAGAGCATCACTGAAAACAGTAAAGACATAAAGAAGAAGTGAGCTACGCAAGTCATTCTGACAGTCAGGTATCAATTCATTTCTGGTGTGACCAGCAAACACAGAAAGCACACATTACAGGCATGTCTTTAGCAGGAGAGATGTTCTGAGAAAAGGTGATCTCTGCTGTTGATGAAGAAACAAACAGAACACTGGAAGAGTGAGGAGAGGTTGAGAAGCTAAAAAGGGGGATCAAATGCATCATTAATGCAGAATTACAAGTCCCTAAGGTTGAAAACAGATGATACAATAGGGGAAAAACAGGAAATCAGGTTCTTCAGTAAAAACTCCAGAATGGCATAAGCCCTAGAAGACTGAAGAAAGTCTGGGACAAAGTGAGTGATATAAACAGACAATGAGTTTTAAAGTAAGATGGTGTTTTAACCCAGTGGCACTGGCTCAAAAGAAAAATGAGTACAGCAACCTCTCCTCCTTCTCCCAGTGAAAGTGAGCCGTGAAGACAATAAGCCCACTGCAATGCAAAGGGCCAGGGAAAGTGCTTGCAGGCAGAAACTTCCCGATAAGGTATACCCATGTCCCAGAAAAGTCTTTAGTCAAGTAAGTCTGGGAAGCACTACAAACCATCCTTGTTAGCACATTAAAGGATCTCAGAAGAGTCTTCTGTACTCCATATTGATGAAGGGAAGGGCATCTGGGGTCTTAAAAGCTAGCAAGCTGCCATCTGAGGTACACCAAATGGTCCCAACTCAGTCAGAACAGATGATCACCAAGAACAAAGACATGAGGAAAAAAAGAACCCAGGAGACAGAAGGACCCATATGAATGGGTGACTGTATCAACATGTGACCAGAATAACCAGATGGTGCCCAGCCACCACTAAAGACAGCCGTGATGAGGCACACAATGTTGAGTCCCAGTGGCAACCTGAGAGAAAGAAGGGTGTACCTCGAGAACTCCACTAAAAGACCACAGCTGATGGTCTGGCAGCCTGGGAGTTCCCCTGGGAGCATGGCCCCTAGACCTGCTGCTGCCCCTGACCAGAAAACACTACAGTGTGACCATATGGTGTGTGTACTTCATGGTTCTATGCATCTGCAGGATGCTGTCCTATTGGCCTCTTACTAGAAGGGAGAGGAGAGGTTGGAAAGGAGTGGACAGGAGATTAAGAGGATACAACACATATAGAACGAACAGGAGTGTGCCATCAGCAGGCAAGGAGAGTAGAAGGAGTTGCAGACAGGCAGGCATGAAAATTTAGTTTGGATTGTATACTTTCACTTAATCACAATGGAAAAAAAGGGAGGGATCTCAAAAATTCTTCTGTTGGGGTCCCAAGAAAAAAAATCTCTAACTTTGTTAATCCAGTACTTCTTAAAGTTTTTCCCCATGGAATATTTTCTATGAAAGACAGATTTCAGTCAGAATTGAAGGTGAAAGAAAAGCAAAAACTTATTTCCATAAAAGCCTTATTATATATTATCTACTTTCCATCAAGCATTATTATCTGCAGAGTTACCCAAAAAAAACTGGTAGATTCCCTCCTGGACTCCTAGACTCCTCCCTCTGCCATCACATCCTGATGGTGCTGAATTCCGTATTCCCTCTTAGCTTTAAGTTAGAACTTCATTATCTTTTCTGTAATAGCCTCCTATTTAGGTCCTCAATCTCCCATTTCATATCACTCCAGCCCATATACAAAACTGCTGCCAAACTGATCTTTCTAAAATGTTTTGATTTCATTATTCTCCAACTTAACTTTTCACTGTTTCTCCACCACCTTCTGTCTAAAACCCAAACTACAGAGCATGTTCCAGAGGCAGTAATGATTTTCCTTCGTCTCTCCCTATGCCTCAGCAGTAGCGACTAACTGCAGTTCTTCAAAGGCACCATGCTCCCAGCCCTCTAGCCTTTACATAGGAGTCCCTGGATGGTGCAAGCAGTTAAGCACATGCCCATTAGTTGGAAAGTTGGTGGCTTGAACCCACTCAGACGCACTTTGAAAGACAGGCTTCGCAATGTGCTTCCAAACAAGACCACAGGCTTGAAAACTCTATGGAGTAGTTCTATGCTGCAGACATGAAACCGCCATGAGTTGGCATCACCCCAACGGCAGCAAACAACAATTGCCATTGCACAAGCTGGTCCCTCTACTCAGAATGCCCTTACAGTCTCTCTTAACACTCAGCTCAGGAATCAACTCCTTTGGAAAACCTTCTCTGTCTTCACCTCTACCCACATCCTGTTTCTACCACAATGTAGCTTAAGTACTCCCTCAGTATCATCCTACTATGATTTGAAACTTTTATCCTAGTACTTCATTCCAAACTTTATTTACCTTCTTGTCTGACTTCCTGCTGGATAATGAGCTACTCAGAAAAGGAGAGTTATCTTTTATTTCTTTCTCTAACTTTACAACTGTGCAACAGTGACCAGCATACAGATATTCAAAAAGTTTCAATGACTGAATACAATACTTTGTTTCTTACCTGGTGTTGCATCAAGGCTGCAAACTTCACGTGAAGGTGCGCAGAAAACCAGTAAGTAGGTTTTAGGTGCTCTAAAAGCTCTGAGGCAGCAGGACTTCCTAATGTGTTATTTTCCACTTCTTGTCGGAAAAAAGACTTAGCCTTAAGAAGCTGCTTCTTATTTCCATAATGATATATACTTCTGGGCCAATCATGAGATAAGAATACATCCATAGGCTGTTTCAGCTTAAAGAGAAGAAAGTAAGTTCTCCACGACCACTCCATGACCCTTCACCTATTCACATACATACTCGTCCCCTCAGATCTCTGTATAACGCATTCTCAGGACACTTTAAGAAAACCAAAGAAACATGAGGCTACACAGTTACTGTCTTAGTTTATCTAGTGTTGTTATAACAGAAATACAAGTAGATGGCTTTTCTCAACTGCGAGAAAGCAAATGTTTGATAAAGCCACCCATTCGTGGTATTTCTATTATAGCAGCACTAGATAATTAAGACACACAGTGTTCACCAAAACTTTTCCCTTTACTAAATACTATATTTTACACAAATAATGTATACCCTTTTATGTTTGTTTGGCAACTATGTTCTCCCTAGCTCTGCCACAAGGCATTCTCCTACACATATGGTCATGGACTGAACTGCATTCCCACAAAAATGCATGCATTAATTTGGCTGGGCCTCGATTCCTGGTTTTGTACATTCTTTTATGTTGTAAACCCTCCTCGATGATGTTACTCAGAAAGGGCAGGCAGCAATTGCGTTGGTGGGGCAGGACTCAATGTGTGGGACTATAATGTGCCTTGAGGCAGTCTCTTACAATATGCAAGAAAGGGAGGGAAGGTGACAGTTGGGGACCTCCTATCACCAAGCAGCAGCAGACAGCCAATAATGTCCTTTGGAAATGACGTGGTGTCCCTGCACATCAGAAGCTCCCGAGCCAGCAGATAAAGCCTTTTCCTGGAGCTACCACCCTAAATCTGTACTTCTAGCCTACTAGATTGCAACAAAATAAAATTTTCTCTTTTTAAAGCCATTGATCTGTGGTATTTCTATTATAGCAGCAGCAGATAACTGACATGCACACTATGTTTATTTCTTTCTATGGGACATGTAAAAAGCAACTGACATAGATGTGCTTATGAAAATATCTTTTGGGGGAGGGTGCAACTGGCTAACAGAGAAAGTGCAGGTTCTTTGTATAAAAAAATACACCACATTATGGGTAATACTTAAGTTTTCCTTCTATGACAGCTTTTGGTCATAGAAACAATTCAGCTCTCATGGCTTTTACTGCATATTCTTTAGGATTAAATGTTTCATTTTATTGTTACTCACATAAATCTACAGCATTAAAAATAATATCTGCTTGTGAATCTCCTAAAGCATCTCAACACTTAAATTTTAAAAATATCAAATTAAGCTCTTCTTGGAAGCAGCATACAAAATAATTAAAATACATTTTGGTATACAGAATTATTTTAAATTTTCTTAAGTCGGCTGTAACGTACCTTTTACATACCTGTTTTAATTTATAAACTTCAATATTTCTCACGTGATATATACTTCTTACTGTGGATGAATTATAAGGTGGGTACTCAAAATGACCTTAAAATAAAAGAGAAAAAAACTATATTCAATTTCCTTAAGGACTGCAAACAAGTGTATATAAAAACTTCCACAAAATTGATATTTATTATCAATTTGGGGTTATTAAAAATAAAAATAAAAACATTGCTCTTAATATGTTGGCATTTACCACCTACCTAGTAAGCAGCCCTATGAGTCACATCCGACTCAACAGCAGTGGGTAAGGAACCCTGGCATAAATGCAACATCTGCAAACCAAAAGGTTGGCAGTTCAAAACCACCAGGAACTCCTTGGAAACTATGGTGCATCTACTCTGTCCTATAGGGTCACTACAAGTTGGAATCAACTCAACGGCAGTAGGTTGATTTTGGAAGGAGCCATAGTAGCACAGTGGTTAAAGCATCCAGCTGCTAACTGAAAGGTCAGTGGTTTGAACCCACCAGCTACTCTGCAGGAGCAAGTTGTGGTAGTCTGCTTCCATAAGGATTTACAGCCTTGAAAACCCTATGGAGCAGCTCCACCTTGTCCTCAGAGGATGTCGAGCCTCAGGTGACTCCAAAGCCATGGATTGCAAACTATAAATAGTTGCTAAGTTTGTGATTTTTCAAATTGAATTAT
This sequence comes from Heterohyrax brucei, assembly GCA_028571685.1. Taxonomy (NCBI): domain Eukaryota; kingdom Metazoa; phylum Chordata; class Mammalia; order Hyracoidea; family Procaviidae; genus Heterohyrax; species Heterohyrax brucei. The sequence goes on from CM053149.1 coordinate 37,278,137, forward strand.
ATTTAGTTTTGAAGTAGATGATATACTCACATAATTTAAAGCTTAAAAGATACCTTACGAAAAACAAAGTAAAAAGTCCCCTTTAGACAGAAGAGTGGTTGAGTGTCTAGGGGTAGGGTAGGAGCACAAATTAACTACAAATGGGTATAAGAAATCTTTCTGGAGCAATGGAAATGTCCTAAATCAGGGTGGTGGTGATGGCTGCAGAACTCTATAGATTTACTAACAGTGTTTAACTGCATTCTTACAATGGTACATATAAACTTCACTGCAATAAAACAACTACTTCTTTTTTTTAAAAAAAAAAAGCTCTCCCCCATTTCTGTGCCTTACTCATCAGTAACCCTACCTAGAGGCAACCAGTGTTAATCAGGTTCTTATATTTTATTCTGGGGATATCATCTGTGCAGTTAATAATTAAATTTCTTTTCCCTTCAATTACACTAATGGTTGTATACTTTACACGTTTTATGCCTTGCTTTTTTCTTGTATCGTAGAGATCTTCCAATATTAATTACAAATAGTTTTAATGACTCATAATTATACCATGATATGTTTAATTAGTTCCTACTGTTTGTTATTTTGTAAACAATGTGTACAATGTGTACAATAACTTCGTAAACATCAATTTACTTAGAACGTATCTGTAACTAAATTTCTGGAAGTGGAACTCCTGGATCAGGGAACATTTATAATTTCCACAGACTCTCACATGTGAGAACTCAAGCGTCCTCCAAAGTATGGTTCCAATTTGCCCCCACACCTGCCATTCAGGGGACAGCCTGTTGTTGGTATATGCCCATGCTAACAGATTACAATCATGGAGAGCAGGGCACAGGGATCAAACTTATGATTTAACAGTTACAATTAGATTATAAATTTTAGCTACAGGGTCACTATAAGTCACAATGTAGTCAACAGCAACAGGTTTGATTTTTTTGGTTTTGGTATCAGATCCAATTCCACGGCACTTGGCTTGGCTTGGCATACTGATACGATAAAATACTACTCGCATATTAAAAGAGCTGGATTTTACAGTCACATGGATTTCAAAAACATGTTAAAGAAACACATCCCAAAAAGATACAGGCAAGATGGTATATTTATATCAAATTTAACCCATGCCTTATAATACAATGTGACATAAAAATAACCAAGAGAATAGCACCAAATTCAGAAGAGTGAGTGCCTGGAGATGGAAGGACAAAAGGAGGGGCAGAAGGCTAAGTAAACAGTGAACTTCAACTTTATCCGTACTGTTTTCTTCCTTAAAAATCAAAACTGAATACAGAAATATCCTAGCCAAGCCAAGTGCCGTCAAGTCGGATCTGACTCATGGCGACCCTAGGGGCCAGAAATATACTAATACTTGATAAAACTGAATGGATACAGATACATCTTACATGGTTCTCTATATTTTATTATATATGAAGTAGTCTATTAATTTAAAAATGAAAAGTAGCTGGCTCATAGAAAAAACTTCAATGTAAAGTAACAGTCAGACTATATTACCCTTTAAGTTATTCTAGGGCATACATGTTCCAAAGTCTAAAAATAATTCTGAAAATAATACCTTTTCGATAGTCATGAGATTTAAAGATACCAGAGATCCCACCAATTCTTACTCCTCGGTATTTTATCACACCAGCCAAACCTGAAAAAAATTATGCAGTTAAGTAAAATCATTATAGGGAAAAGAATAGCAATCTCTTTATTAACTTAACAAACCACTTAAAGGCTTGGACCTCCATGCAACCCTAAAATTATTTGAAAATTAAGCATCATGATGAAGTTATCTTTTCCACTGGAAGACGTCAATAACTATATAAGGTAGACTAGAGACAGTTTAGCACCTGGCTGCTAAACAAAAGATCAGTGGTTCACACCCACTGGTCACTTCATAGGAGTAAGATAAGGCATAAAGATTTACAGCCATGGAAACCCTACAGGACAGTCTACTCTATCCTGTGGGATTGCTATGAGATGGAATCACCTCTACAGCCTTGGACTTGATTTGGGTTTGTTTTGGGTTTGAAAAGAGGAGCTGAGAAGCAAATCAGACAAGAGATTAATCAGAAAAAGAAGGGACAAGTGACATAAGATATTATAAGGGAAGCAGACATAATTTGGTATCTTAACTGAATATGAGGATTGGGCGGGACAAATAGAAGAAAATGTCCTATGACAGGTGTAGATGTTATAAATCTCAAAGTCAGTATGTACAAGGTGTAAAGAATCTGTAATTTCTGTATTTCATTTCTGATTGATCATCATCCAACAATTTCACCTTTGGACAATACTGCAACTGTCAAGAAATGATCAGTCAGTACTGAAGCAGAAAAACTGAATGTCTGAAACTATAATTTCACCACCAGTGAAAAACCTGCAAACAGTTCTACAAAAAACTATACTTCAACACAGATGAAACGATGGATATCATTTAAAGAGACTAAAACTGAAACAGAATCTAATCGGGTCTCTAAATCTAAAGGCCAGTATATAGAAAATGTGTATGATAAAAGCAACATCTTTAAAAGCAACACAAGAAATCCGATCAGCTAAATTAAAAAGTAGGCAACTCTATAGCGCAAATTTCCTATTTTCTTCAACACATAACACGGAAAGAAAAGAGAGAGACAGGAGAAACCATCACAGACTAAGAGACTTCCAAGTCATGCAACCACATGAAATGTGTGGACTTTGTATGGATCTTATTTGAACAAAAACAGTTGTATATCTCTGACACAGTCAGGTAAGTCAGAAAATGAACTAGGCAACAGGTTATAAATTATTGTTACTTGTGTGAGGTAGAAGCCCTGGTAGCACAGTGGTTAAAAGCAAGAGCTGCTAACCAGACAGAGGGCAGTTCCAGCCCACCAGCTGCTCCTTGGAAGCCACACAGGGCAGTTTACTATAGAAACAGATATGCTTCAAAATACTCCAGTCATCTCTCCAGCCACAAAGAAAAAAAAAACAACTTGGAGGTGTGAGGAGAAGAGTCGAAATAAGGATGGTAGAATGGTAACTGCCGTTGAAACTGGGTAAGGGGTATAGATTCATTATACTAATCTCTTGCGTTTGTTTATGCTTAACAATTCCCTTACAGAAAAGCTTAAAGGTTATTTTTGTTTTTGCTTTTAAAATAAAAAGAGTAAGACAAAATAAAGGAACTGCAAATAGTATGTAACAGCTTGGCATTTTAACATTAAGTACTGCTTTAAAAAATAAAAGTAGAACCATGCACCTGCTTTCACGATTAACTATTTAAATTAAAATTTCATTAACTATTTAAATTGACACTCCCAAACCACCATATATCTCAAAATGCTACACAAATGGTCTACAAATTCTGACAAGCTCTTCCATTCCACCAAACCAAAAAATTACCGGGGAACACATACCTAAATAATAAATGTTTGGTGCTACCCAGCCACCATATGGCAACTCCTGCAGATGATTTGAAGCTTCATGGTTTCCCCCAATGAAGACCGTGAGAACGGGGGCCTTTTTCTCTCCAGAATAATACCTAGAATATCATAAATTACCAAAATTAGGCATAGCAAATAAAGGTCGAAAAGAAGAATCTGAACGCATTAGAGGAAGTTAAAAAACCCCTTCTAAGTAAATCGCCCAGTTCAACCCTTGTCCTTAAGAACTAAGAGATGGCACCTTAAATTTGAAACCAGTGTATGTATATTCAACGAGGTCAGTAGCTTTGTTGACTTCACTGCTGATAATCTCAACTTCAAAAATGTGGACTAGTATAAACACGGGCCCTGGTGACGCAGTGGTTAAGAGCCTGGCCGCTAACCAAAAGGTCAGCAGTTTGAATCCACTAGCCGCTCCTTGGAAACTCTATGGGGCAAGTTCTACAGCGTCTTAGAGAGCCGCTATCACTAGGAATCAACTCGAGCGCTACGGGTTCACGGTTACGGTTTAGCGCACACAAGAATCCAGTAACAATTCTTGGGTCACTACATGAACTAGTACTACAGTTCTATTTTTTTAAAACAAAAAAGTTTGAAATCTGTCCATTTCTACCTTCTAGTTTTAATTCACTCCCCTCATGCGGCAATGCCTTGTGAAATTGGTAAGGCAGGCGAAAAGGAAAGTGACATTCGCCGAGCGCCCGGCCTCGTGGACAGAGCGCGAACTCGAGAGAGGCAGAAGACTAGAACCCGGGACGGATTCCGTCCCCACTGCCGGCAGTCACACCTGGCTCGCCGTACCTGAGGTTGTGCCTTGCTCTTACCTGTAGAAGGTCTGCATGTGGCGATACTTGGGTGGCACGGCCATGCAGCGCAGGTCAGCCTCGTTGCGCACCGCCTGGAAGTCTCCGCAGCACAGCAAAAGGTCCACGGGCCCCGGGCCGCGTTGTTCCGCAAGGGCCAGCGTCTCATAGATCTTGTCCAGCTCGCCGTGGCAGCAGCCAGCCACAGCCACACGCATCCTCCTAGCGTGAGGTGGGATGGGCCACCGGCAACGCCTTAATCAGGTCAGGCCAGGCCCCAGACGAGGAACACTCGCACGCGTCCCACAGCTGCAGTACAGCACTACCGAGCTCTGGTTGCATTCAGACTCCGGCAATTTAACTCACTTCCGCTTTCCAAATCTCGCGAGAGATAATCAGTACGGGACTGGCTAACAGCCGAGCTCCAAAGATAGAACGCAAATCGTCTACTGTAGAGTTGATTGCGAGTCGACGCGACTCAGTGGGGCAGAGTAGAATGCCCCACAGAGTTTCCAAGAGCCTGTGGCGGATTCCAATTGCTGACCTTTTTTTGGTTAGCCGATTTAGCACTTAATCTGTAGCCACCGGTGTTTCCTCAGAACTCAAGAGAACCTTCCAATTGATTCTGGCTTACCGTATTTCCCGCATGAGCGAGTCCTACGAGTCTGACAGTTGTTAAAATTCAAAATCTGAATAGTAAATGAAATCCCCGTACATAGGAACTTAGTTTAATAAAATTAAAATCAGCCCAACAAGTGGACAGGAATGACTGGTTCATCTCCTAGGATAAACTTTTGAGGGTAAAGATAATTGCCTGAAAGTGAATTAGACACCGAACAAAAGATTAAGGGGGATAAAAGATATCTCAAAATAAAAATTATTTTAGAATGTAACTTCAAAACACAAAGTGGATTTTGAAACTAGTCCCTGAAGATTTTTAAAACTAATCAATTTTAAGGGGGAAGGACAGTGTGCATCGAAAGATTATCAAGAAGCAACCTACAAATTGGAAGACAATTGGGGGAACCGTATATCTGATGTTGGTGCCATCAGGTCAATTCTGACGATACGGACAGAACTGCACTGTATAATTTCCTAGACTAATCTTACTTTTACTCTCACAAAGATTTTGACTGTAACCTTAAAAGTTCAACATTCTCAGGAACATTTAAAAAGTTACCTTTTTCCGACTCGACGGCACTTGGCTTGGCTTTCCTTTGGAGCAAATTTTTTCTATTCACTTAAAAAATGTAAATTTTGAATATCATAGCTGTTTTTTAAGGAGGGTAACAGCGTCCGGTAAGGCAGATAATAGCATCAGGGAAGGGGGATAATAGCATCAGGTCAGGAGGGTAACGGCATCACGTAAGGCAGATAACAACATCAGGTGAGGTGGATAACAGCATCAGGTAAGGGGGATAACAGCATCAGGTAAGGAGGGTAATGACATCAGGTAAGTCCGACGCCACGGCACTTGGCTTGGCAAGCAGGGTAGGACCATCAGGTAAGGAAGGAGTGAGCAGCCCCCACTTGTCTGTCAGTGGAGGCTTGCTTGTTACTGTGATACAGAAAGCTATGCCACTGGTAGTTAGATACCATCACAGTCACCTGCGGCAGACAAGTTTCAGCTGAGTTTCCAGACTAAGACAGACTAGGAAGAAGGACCTGGCAGTCTGTTTCTGAAAGGAATTAGCCAGGAAAAACCTTATGAATAGCAGCCAAACATTGTCAGATATGGTGCCAGAAAGTGAGCCCCCCAGGATGTGGGGCACTCGGAAGGTGACCAAGGAAGAGTTGCCTCCTCAAAGTGGAGTCAACCTTAACGACGTGGATGGAGTAAGGCCTCTGGGATCTTCATTTGCTGATGTGGCATGACTCAAAATGAGAAGAAATAGCTGCAAACATCCACTAATAATCAGGACATGGAATGTACAAAGTATGAATCTAGGAAAACTGAAAATTGTCAGAAATGGAATGCATAAACATTGACATGCTAGGAATTAGTGAGCTGAAATGGACCAGTTTGGGCCACTTTGAATATGAAAATCATATAGCCTACTAAGGTGGGGATGAAAACTTGAAGAGGAATGGTGTTGTGTTCACCATCAAAAAGAACATCTCAAGATCTGTCCTAAACTACAGTGCTGTCAGTGATAGGATAATATATTCATATGTCTACAAGGAAGGCCAGTTAATATGACTGTTATTCAAATTTACACACCAACCACTAAGACCAAAGATGAGGAGGTTGAAGGTTTTTGCCAGCTTCTGCAGTCTGAAATTGATAGGACATGCAATCAGTATCCACTGATAATTACTGGTGACGGGAATGCAAAAGTTGGAAATGAAGAAGGACTGGAAGTTGGAAAATATAGCCTTGGTGATAGAAATAATGCTAGAGATTGCATGATAGAATTTTAAAAGACTAACAACTTTTTCTTTGCAAATTCCTTTTATAACCAACACAAACGGTGACTGTACACATGAACATCACCAGATGGAATACACAGGAACCACATTGACTACATCTGTGGAAAAGGACAATGGAAAAGCTCCATATTAGCAGTCAGAACAAGACCACAAGACCAGGTGCTGACTGTGGCACAGATCATCAATTGCTCATATACAAATTCAAATTCAAACCAAAGAATATTAGAACAAGTCCACAAGAGTCAAAGTATGACCTTGAGTATATTGCTTCTGAGTTTAAAGCCCATCTCAAGAACAGATTCGATGTACTGATCACTAATGACCAAAGACCAGATGAATTGTGGAATGACATCAAAGACATCATCCATGAAGAGAGCAAGAGGTCATTAAAAAGGCAGGAAAGATAGAAAAGACCAACTTGGATGTCAGAAGAGACTCTGAAACTTGAACATCAGGCAGCTAAAAGTAAAGGAAGGAATGGCGATGCAAAAGACCTAAACAGAATATTTCAGAAAACAGCTTGAGAAGACAAAAGAAAGTATTATAATGACATATGCAAAGAGCTGGAAATGGAAAACCAGAAGGGAAGAGCACATTCCACATTTCTTGAGCTGAAAGAACTGAAGAAAAAATTCAAGCCTCGAGTTGCAATAGTGAAGGATTCTACACAGAAACTATTAAATGACTCAGAAAGCATCAAAAGAAAATGGAAGGAATACACAGAGTCATTATACCTGAAAGAACTAGTCAATGTTCAGCCATCTGAAGAGGTAGCATATGATCAGAAACCAACAGTACTGAACGGAGAAGTCAAAGCTGCATTGAAGGCATTGGTGAAAAATAAGTTTCCAGGAATTGATGGTGTATCGATTGAGACGTTTCAACAAACAGATGCAGTGCAGGAAGTGCTCACCCATCTGTGCCAAGAAATCTGGAGGACAGCTACCTGGCCAACTGATTGGAAGAGATCCATATTTATGCCCATTTCCAAAGAAAGGTGATCCAACCGAATGTGGAAATTACCAAACCATATCATTGATATCACACGCAAGTAAAATTCTGCTCAAGATCATTCAAAAGCAACTACAACAATATATTGACAAGGAACTGCCAGAAATTCAAGCTGGGTTCAGAAGAGGACAGGGAACCAGGGTTATCATTGCTGATGTCAGATAGACCTTGCCTGGAAGCCAAGAATACCAGCGAGATGTTTACTCATGTTTCATGACTATGCAAAAGCATTCAATGATGTGGATCATACTAAATTATGGCTAATGTTGCAGAGAATGGGAATTCCAGAGCACCTAATTGTACACCCAATACTAATCACGAGGCAGTTGTGCAAACAGAACAAGGGGACACTGCATGGTTAAAGTCAGGAAGGGTGTGCACCAGGGTTGTATTCTTTCGCTGTACCTTTTTAATCTGTATGGTGAGCAAATAATCTGAGAAGCTGGATTACATGAAGAAGAATGAGGCACCAAGATTGGAGGACAACTCATTAACAACCTGTGTTATACAGATGACACTACTTTACTTCCTGGAAATAAAGATTTGAGACACCTACTGATGAAGATCAAGGACCACAGCCATCAGTATGGATTGCACCTCAACATTACAAAAACAAAAATCCTCACAACTGGACCAGTAAGCAGCGTTGTCATAAATGGAAAAAGGATTGAGGTTGTCAAGGATTTCATTTTACTTGGGTCCACAATCAACGCCCTTGGAAGCAACAGTCAAGAAATCAAAAGACGCATTGCATTGGGAAAATCTTCAAAGTATTCAAAAGTAAGGATGTCACCTTGAGGACTGAAATGTGCCTGATTCAAGCCATGGTATTTTCAATCACATGATATGAATGGGAAAGCTGGACCATGCACAAAGAAGATAGAAGAAGAACTGATGCCCTTGAACTGTGGAGATGGAGAAGAATGTTGAATAGTACCGTGGACTGCCAAAAAAACAAACAGATCTGTTCTGGAAGAAGTATAACCAGAGTGCTCCTTGGAATCAAAGATGGTACAACTGCATCTTACATACTTTGGACATGTTGTCAGGAAAGATCAGTCCCTGGAGAAGGACATCATGTTTGGTAGAGTGGAGAGTCAGTGAAAAAGAGAAGACCTTCGACGAGATGGATTGACACAGTGGCCGCAACAATGGGTTTAAGCATAAAAACGATTGTGGACACGGCATGAGACTGGGCAGTGTTTCGTTCTGTTGTTCATAGGGTTACTATGAACCAGAACTGATTCGACGGCACCTAACAACAACAACAACAACAATAATCTTACGGAAGCAGATCACTAGGTTTTTCTTAAATGGAGCCTCTGGTGGAGTCTGACCTGTGGACACTTCAGTTCCTAGTCAGGCACTTAATTATTGCACTACCAGAGCTCCTTATATATATGGTCAGGATTTAACATCAAGACTGCATTTAAAAAAAAAAATTCTTACAACTTGCAAAAAAAAAAAAATGATATCCAATCAAAACAATGTGCAAAATATTTGAATATATATTTCACCGACAGGATATACAAATGGTCAACTAATACAGGGAGACATGCTCGTTGTCATTAGTTATCTATTGTTAGGTACCATTCAGTTAGCTGTGAGTCATGGTGAACCCATTTAAAACTGAATGAAACATGCCATTTTTTACAGTCATCAGTATGCTCAAGTCCATTGCTATAGTCATTGTGTAGTTTTAGAGTGGTGGCATAGCTTCCAGCATCACAGCAACACGAAAGTCACCAAAGTACGACAGATGTTGGTGACATTAGTCATTAAGGAAATGCAAATCAAAACCACAATGAGATACCACTTGACACTACTACTAGAATGACACTTATCAAAAGAGCAGAAAATAACAGATGGTGGTGAGGACATGGAGAAATTACAACCTGCATCACTACTGGTAGAAATGAAAATGTTACAGCTGCTGGGGAAAACAGCTTGGCAGTCCCTCAAAAAGTTAAACATAAAAATGCCGTATGATCCAGCAAACCCAATCCTAGGTAAATACCCAAAATGAATGAAAGCAGGAACACTAACAGAAACTTGGACACCAAGTGTATTGCAGCACTATTCACAATAGTGAACAAAAATGGAAAAAAACCTAAAAGTCCATCAATAGATAAAAGAATAAATAAAATGTAGTACATACATACAAAGAGATTTTACCCTGTCACAAGGAGAAATGAAGTCCTGATACATGTTCCAACATAGATGAATCTTGAAATTATCATGCTGAATGAAATAAGTCATGAAAGTTCAATTATTCTATGATGTCAATTATATGAAACAGGTAAATGTATAGAGCCAAAGTTTATTAGCAGTTACCAGGGATAGAAGGAAACCTTGGTGGCATAGTAGTTAATTGCTATAGCTGCTAACCAGAAAGTCAGCAATTCAAATACTCTGTGGGGCAGTTCTACTCTCTCTTAAGTGTTGCTATGACTTGGAATAGACTTCACAGCAGTGGGTATGGGGATAGGGATAGAAGGAAGGGTGAGGGGAGAGTCTTTGTTTAGGGCACATAGAGTTTATGTAATTGGTAGTGGAATAATTTGGGAATGGATAATGATGGTTGCAAAGCATGGCAAACGTAATCAATGTCACTGAGTTACATGAATAAAAAATGATGGATTAACAAGTGTTTTGTTATACACTTTTACCACAATAAAGCAATTTTAAAGCAAAGGTTAGGACTCTTCATTGTTCTGCCAAGTCATTGTCTGCCTAGCTAGACTGCAAGATCAGTGAAAGAAGGTAAATATTGTGGGAACTTCTAAGAGGTAAAAACAAGCAAGCTGATAATTGAAAAGTGAGTGGCCAAAACACAAACAAGCAAACAAATAAAAACATCCCTGCCCAATTTAATAAGAAAAGATACTCTAATCAAGATAATCTGGAAAACAATAAATCCAGTTTTTAAAACTATCCAGTTTTTAAAACTAAAATGAAAAGTAAAACAATATTCAAAGAACAAAACCCAGAATTGATTCAAAATGAAGCAGGATATGTAAACAGACCAATGACAGCAGGAGATACAGATGCAGGGCTGGAAATGTTCATCTATGCCAAGAAATTTGGAAGACAGCTACCTGGCCAACTAACTGGAAGAGATCCATATTTATGCCTATTCCCAAGAAAGCTGATCCAACTGAAAGTGGAAATTACTGAACAATGTCATTAATATCACATGCAAGTAAAATGTTGCTAAAAGTCATTCAAAAGCAACTGCAACAATATATTGACAGGGAACTGCCAGAAATTTAAGCCTGATTCAGAAGAGGACATGGAACCAGGGATATCACTGCTGATGTTAGGTGGGTCTTGGCTGAAAGCAGAGAATACCAGCAATATGTTTACCTGTGTTTTGCTGACTATGCAAAGACATTCAATTGTGTGGATCATAACAAACTATGGCTAACATTTCAGAGAATGTAAATTCCCAAACCCTTAATTGTGCTCCTGAGGAATCTGTACATGGATCAGAGACAGTCTTTGCTGCTGTAACAGAAATACCACAGAGTGAATGGCTTTAACAAAGGAAAGTTTATTCTTACACAGTCTGGTAGGCTACAAGTCCAAATTCAGGATGTCTGCTCCACGGGAAGGCTACCCCTTGTTGGCTCTGGAGGAAAGTCTGGTATTGCATCAGTCCTTGTCCAGGAAGTATCCTGGCACAGGAACCTCAGGTCTGAAGGACATGCTCTCCTCCAGGTGCTGCTTTCTTTCTTTCTTTTCCTCTTTTTATTATGATTGAATGAAAATGTAGAGTCCCATATAAATTCGCATAGGTGCCTGCTTCCCTTTCCTTTATCTCTTTTAGGATGAAAGGATTAAGGGTAGTGCAAGCCATACCCTGGGGGAACTCCCTTTGCAGTGGAGCAGGGAGGTGATCCTATGAAGGGATTTACAGCCTTACCCTAATCGTTTAACATACAGCATGGGAAAACCATAAAATGGAGGACAATCATAAAATACTGGGAATCATAGCCCAACCACATGGCTACACATATCTTTGGGGGGGGCACAATTAAATTCATGACAGCTGTGAAAACAGAAAGAAGGGACACTGCACTGCATGGTTTAAAGTCAGGAAAGGTGTGTGTTAGCGTTGTATCCTTTCACCATACCTATTTAATCTGTATACTGAGCAAATAATCCGAGAAGCTGGACTATATGAAAAGAACAGGGAATCAGGATTATATAAACATTCATGAACAATCTGGTTTAAATAGATGACACAACCTTGCTTGCTGGAAGTGTAAGGTGAAGTAGGGTAGATGTATCGGCACCAACTGTAAGGCGAGGTAGGCTAAACGTATCGGTGGCAGTTAGAGAGAAAGAGAGTGCGAGTCAGCAGTAGGACAGAATTTATTGGTGCGCTCCCAGGCAAACTCTGCGAGCTCCCAGGTAGGAGTCAGGGAAGTCGTGCTTTTAAGTTGGGGAAGGGGGTTTACAGAGAAGCAGATGGTTCTGCCTAGCCCGGACCTTAGTGGAGACATGGGGAAAAGGGCGGGAGCCAATAGGATTTAGGTACAGCGAGCCGCCTGATTAGCATATGAGAAAAACAACTGGGGACTTTCCGGGAAGGGAGGGGTTGGTCACATTCTGATGATTTCCAGGAACTGAGGTGGGGGCTGTCCAGAAAGGGAGAGGCTCGCCCTGCTCTGACAACTTCCAGGAACTATATCCTCCTTGCGATGTCCAGGTACAGCCCGGCCCACCTGACATTCTGGCCTTTTTGGTGATAAGGGATGAAGAAGTCTGTCTTTGTCTACTTCCTGCTGAGCGTGGGCGGAGTGGGGTTACAGGCCAGAGTCAGTGAGGGGTGGACTGGTGGGCAGACGAGTATAGGGATGTAGTAGTAGTTGATTTACAGTGACTCTGGACATTTCTTTTATGTGGTTTTTCAGGAACCTGAGAAAGCAAGGGGTGAAAAGAAAAAAGAGGTTTACTAGTATTAGGGGCCCAACGAATGGGGCAAGGCATGCCGTTAATGGTGACTGGAACCAATCAAATGGGAATATTTTGGCTTGGTGTTTCTTTTTCAGCTCTTCACTCAGGTGAGTTAAGGTATCGAGGTTCTGCTCTATTCGGCCAGTTTCATTGATGTAGTAACAGCATTCTTCTCTCAAGAAGAGTTAGGTTCCTCCTTTTTCAGATGTAAGTAGGTCCAAGGCTCTCCGATTCTGTAAAGTGACTTGGGCCAGAGAGGTTAGTTGTAGCTGTAGGGAAGCTAGGGCGTCAGCCGTGGTTTCAAAGGCTATTTGTAGGCTATTTTGGAAGTTTTGAGTTGAGATTATGCTGTGTCCGAGGGCTCCACCAGGAAGTCCGGTGGCTGAAACTGCAGGTGCAAAGGTGAGGCCTACAGTGATGGGTAGAAAAATGACCCTGGGGTGTATGCATTAGGCAGGCTAGTTCAGATTCTGTGTATAGGGTTAGTTGGGGCACTATGGTGACTAAGAAGCAAGGCCCTGGGGTGGTGGAGCTTAAGCACTTCTGTAGAGTTCCTTTGCACCAAAAGTAGGTACCCGGTGGTAGGCCAGCTTCGTTTTGTATGGCGATATTTTGGGTGCAGGAGTGGAGTGTTGTGGTTATGGTATTATTGGTAATGAGGCAGATTTGGGGAGGCTATGTCTGATTATTTATTTCAGGCTCCCAAAGGGGTACTTGCAGTGTAGGGGTGGTGTAGGAGTAGGCGTTTGAGGAGGTATGGGCTGGCCGGGTGTAGTTAACCGGGACCACTGCAAGTAGGGGTCGCTGGAGTGAAGCACAGAGAAAACAGTTGGTGATATTGGGTAGAGTCTGAGAATGATTAAGAAACGATAAAGTGTGTTCAATGATCTGTGTCCAGCAAGACAGTTGTGTTGTGTGTGGTTTGTTTAAGATTCAGTTTTCTAGGACCTGTTCTATTTGGGCAGTATTTTTGGACACTTGTGTTAGAGTTGGAGTTCAAGACATGTGTAAGGGGGACTACTGCTTCATTGATTAGGCACAGATCTTGTACTAGCCTGTAAGTGCCATCAGACTTTTTTACTGGCAGGATAGGGGTGTTGTATGGTGAGTGGGTGTGTATTAAGAGACCCTTTGCGAGTAGTCTTTGGATGATGGGTTTTAGTCCCCATCTGTGAGTGGGAGAGATGGAAAATTGCAGTCTGGACAGGAAGTGTGAGGGGTCTTTTAGTTGTATGATGACAGGCTGCTGATGGGTGGCAATAGTTGGGGTTGAGGTGTACCAAACTTTGGGGCCTACCTGGCCTGGGGGAAGGGGAAGGTTGGGTAGGTGAGGGGGTTCAGCTATTAAAGAGAGTATGAGAGAAGCTGAGGGGTCTGAGGTAATTTGTAGAGTGGTTCCTAGAGAGGAGGTCTCTGCTGAGGAGCGGCATGGGGCAGGAGGGCATTGTTAGGAAGGAGTGTGTTACGATTTTATTGTCTAACAGGCATGAAACGAGTCCCGTTGTTGGTGGATTAGAGCGCTGTCCGTCAATTCCCATAACTGAGATTGTGGAAGAATAAGTTAGGCCCGAGTAGGAGGGGAGAACAGAATAGGTAGCCCCCGTGTCAATTAAAAACGATAATGACTTATGCGCTACCTTGAGAGTTACCCTGGGCTCAACGAGAGTGATCGGGGTCCATGAGCTGGGGCTCCTTCAGTCTTCAGCTGCCAGTCCCAGGACAGCCAGCGGCAGGTCTGGGGATGGAGAGGATGGCCCCCCATGGCTTTTCGTAGAGGGACAGTTGCTCTTCCAGTGGCCCCGCTGACCGCACGTCAGGAATAGAGTGGTGGGCAGCCGTGGTTGTGGACAAAGTCTGTCCCAGTGTCCTTCTTTGCTGCATTTAAAGCATGCACCTGGAGGGGTGCGGCACGCACCTGGTGGGGTGCGGCTTGGAGTATTCTTTTTTGTTTTACCAGCTGGCCTCAGGGCTGCCACCAAGGCTTGAGCTTGTAAGTGTGCCTTCAGGCGAGTCTGGGTTTCCTTCTCTGCCTCTGCCTGCTCCTCTCGGGTGTTAAAGACTTTAAAGGCCATATTTACCAGATCTCGTATGGGAGTTTGGGGACTGTCCTCAGCCTTTTTTAATTTTTTCCTGGTGTCTAGGGTGGACTGTGTTATGAAGTGGGTTGCTAAGACTGTGTCTCCTGTTGGGGAGGTAGGGTCTAGGCAGGTATGTTGGGTAAGTGCCTTGGTAAGGTGATTGAGAAAGGCAGCAGTGTTTTCATCTGCATGTTGGGTAATTTCGCTTAGCTTGTTAAAGTTTATTGCCTTGTGGGATTTGGCTTGTAGTCCAGCTAGGACGCACTGGACCATTTTGTCTCTCCAGGTGCAGCCACTGCGTCCAGATTGGGTGTGTGTTTGGTAATCCCATCCTGGGGTTTGTCCTGGGACTGCCTCTAAGCCTACTGGCATTGTTGAGTCTGTTAGGTGGACTTGATCGGCATGTTCTCGGGCAGCCCCGAGGACCCTTTCTCTTTCATCCGTGTTTAGGGTAGAAGGGAGAAGGACCCACAGGTCATGCCAAGTTAAGTCATGGGCCTGTGTAAGGTAATGAAATTCTTTTATGTAATTGGTAGGGTCACTGGAGAAGAAACCCAGTCTTTTTCAATCTGGGAAATGTCAGTTAGGGAGAAAGGGACATGAACTCGGACCACTACCTCAGTTCCTGCCACTTTGTGTAGGGGGCAAAGGAGAGGCTGGCTTTGTGTAGGCTGGCTCTGCTGTTGGGCATGGGTGTGGCTGCTGACTGGTGAGGGTAAAGGAGGTCTGGGTATGGTGGTGTCTGGGGAGGTAGGTGGAGGAGATAGTGGGGGAGCCATTGGGTGTGTCAGCTCAGGGTAGTGTAGGGGTCTCTGGGGTGGAGGTGAGAGGGACTCTGGTGAGTCAGAGAATGAAGAAGTTGGCTCTGAGAGGTAGGGTTTGGCATCAGGTTTGTTTGGGGTTTGACAAGCTATGAGGACTTGAGTAGTGTTGCAGGTGGAGAGGAGGGAGGGATGGGAGTGCAGATAGAGGAAGGCTTGGACATAGGGGACTTCTGGCCATTTGCCTGTGCGTCGACAGAAGTTGTCAAGGTGTATTAGAACTGCATAATCAAAGGTTCCCTGTTTGGGCCACTTAGACCCATTGTCTAATGGGTACTGGGGCCAGGCAGTGGTGCAGTAAAAGATTAAGCGCTTGGTGCACAAGCCTTGACCTAACTCTAAGGCCTGAAAATTCTGTAGGAGACAGCTCAAGGGGGTGGATGGGTCGGGCTTTGAGTTCTGGTTTTCCATGATGCCAGATCCTGTGGAAAGAACTTCCTGAAGGGAGCAACGTCTCATTCACTCAGGAAGGGTCTCATGGATGGACGGCCTCAGGGGGTACAGGGGAGGTCTCCCTGCTGTACTCCTCTGAATAATAAAGCCAAACAGTGGGGAGAGTCAGGCATTCGGACGTCCCTGTCAGCCCTATCTTGGAAAACGTGTCTCTGACATGATATCACAATTTTATATGGACTGAAGCGGACAGAGACATCGGGCAGGGCAGGGGTCAGGTTAACCAGAACATAGAAGGAGGCAGGGGGTAAATTTAATTTGGGAGGACTTACCTAAGAAGATGGTGTTGGATGATATCAGCCGGAGATCCCTGGTCCGTGGGGGAGGAGAAGTGGAAAGACACGGGGGGAGAGAGAGAGAGTAGGAGGCTGGTAGAGTGGAGTTTTAAGAGAGGGTGGCCTTTCCAGCCGCCTTCTCTCCTGGGTTTCGGCACCAAATGTAAAGTGAGGTAGGGTAGACTTATCGGCAGCAGTTAGAGAGAAAGAGAGTGAGAGTCAGCAGTAGGACAGAATTTATTGGTGCGCTCCCAGGCGAACTCTGCGAGCTCCCAGGTAGGAGTCAGAGAAGTCGCGCTTTCAAGTTCGGGAAGGGGGTTTACATAGAAATGGACGGTTCCACCTAGCGCGGACCTTAGTAGGGACATGGGGAAAAAGGTGGTAGCCAATAGGATTTAGGTACAGTGAGCCGCCTGATTAGCATATGAGAAAAACAACTGGGGACTTTCCGGAAGGGAGGGATTGGTCACTTTCTGATGATTTCCAGGAACTGAGGTGGGGGCTTTCCAGAAAGGGAGGGGCTTGCCCTGCTCTGATGACTTCCAGGAATGCATCCTGGTTGCAATGTCCAGGTACAGCCCAGCCCACCTGACAGGAAGTAAAGAGGATTTGAAACACTGATGAAGTTCAAAGACCACAGCCTTCAGTATGGATTGCACCTCAATATCGTGAAAACAAAAATCCTCTCAACTGGACCAGTAAAGCCAGCCAAGTGCCGTCGAGTCGAAGCCACATCATAATAAATGGAGAAAGACTTGAGCTTGTCAATTTACCTTTTTCCACAACCAACGCCCATGGAAGCACCAGTCAAGAAATCAAAAGGCACATTGCACTGGAAAAACTGGCTGCAAGAGATCTCTTCAAAGTGTTGAAAAGTAAAAATATCACTTTGAAAACCAAGTTTGTCTTACTCAAGCCGTGGTATTTTCAATTGCCTCATATGCATGTGAAAGCTGCACAATGAATCAGGAAAACCGAAGAAGAATTGATGCCTCTGAGTAGTGGTGCTGGAGAAGAATATTGAATGTGCTATGGACTGCCTAAAGAACAAACAGATGTGTTCTGGAGGAGGTACAACAAGAGTGCTCCTTGGAAGCAAAGAGAGCGATACTGCCTCTTACATACTTTGGACATGTTGTCAGGAAAGTTCAGTCCCTGGAGAAGGACATCATGCTGAGTAGAGTGGAGGGCCAGTGAAAAAGAGGAAGACTCTCAACACGGTGGATTGCAACAATGAACTTAATCATAAAAACAATTGTGGGCATGGTACAAGATCTGGCAATGTTCTGTTATGCATAAGGTCACCATAGGTTGGAACTGATTCAGTGACACCTAAGAACAACGATAACAACAGAAAAGTTGACAAAGGTAAAAATCCATTGAAAACACTGTGCCTATTAATTTGTAATTTCTGAAAATTTACAAATTAATAGTCTTTACGATACTTATTTTAATTACAAAAGATAGAAAACTAGTATTTTTAGTAAAGGGTCTTCCAATAAGGGTGTCCTATCTTTGAAGTTGCATAAAACAAGTTGTGTAAATGATACAATTTTACTTGTTATATTATTTTGAAGTACATTTGATGGCATTATGTGTGGACAAAATCTTTGGTTAAATGGCCCCATAGCACCTTCCAAATGGGGCCAAAAATAATCAGTTATCATAGTCCACTATCTTTTGCCATTGAGCCACAGCCTCTTCTCATTCAGCTTGGCAAAAATAAAGACCAGTGATTCTGCTAGACCAAAATCCACCTCAAATGGTAACTTGTGGGGGATAAAGTGGACATTCTTGGGTCTCCTTTGGATTCTCATAACTCCAGATGTGAGTTTTGGTTGTTAAAAAAAATATTCATCCAAAAGTAGCCGTCATTGCTGAAGATGATTTTTCAGCCAAAAACAGTCAACTTCCAGTTGCTCCAGAGCCCAGTCAGCAAACGTACAGTGCAGTCTATGGTTGTTGGACTTCAATTCTTGAGTTAAAACAGTTTTGTAAAGAGAAAGCTTCAAGTCCAGAAGCAAAATCTGCCAAACTGGGGTCAAAGAAAGGCTTGGTTCTTGTGTTCAGTGAGAAATTGATTCGGATGGATTCTCACACACACTCTAACCAGCAGTGGAGATGTTTTCATTGGAACATGCAGTTTGTTGATGCACAGGCACTGTCTGGTGACAGACTCAAATGTCTCAGATTTTTTGATTATGTGCATAGTACATTTCACAGAATGTTAGGTGAACAAAACACCCATTTTGATAATAAACTTCAATCATTTCTATGTGCTGTGGAATCATGTAACTTTTCCTGGCTATTGGTTGAGATTAATAAAAAAAAGTCATATTAGAGCTTCACAAATATTGTCACCATGAGTTGTCAAAAATAGGACATTTCTATTGGAAAACCCTTTATTTTACTCCCAATATTTTATTTTATTTGCATTGAATTTTTGAAAACTGGAAGAACAGGTATGTAATGGTTAATGTTTTATGTCTACTTGGCTGGACACCATGATTCTCAGTGTTTGTATGTGATCATCCCCATGATGGAATCTGCTGTAACAGTCAGTTGAAAGGGAATTTTCTTGGGCACATGGTCTGCGTCAAATGTAAGGACATATTCTGTGTTTTGCCTGCTCTGGATCCTGCAGCTGCCTCCTGTTTGTTTGAACTCTTGTTCTTGGGATTTGAGCCAGTAGCTTACTGGCTGACCGGCTTAACCACTTTCTGACCTGCCAGTCTTGGGTTCACCAACTCCTACAGCTACATCAATCAGGAGAAACATCTACCCTGATCCCTGGACTTGGGATGTTCTGGCTTCTACAGTTATGTGAGCCATTTCTTTCATATAAATCTCCTTCCCTCTCTCTATAATTATTTGCTTTACTGGTTTTGCCTCACTAGAGGACTCAGCCTAAGACAGCGGGTGTCAAATTTTTTTCTTTTCTGCTGAAACCAGAAAGTTCAACAAACTAACAGGTCTGAGATTCAGAGACTAGGGACACAAAAGAACTTCTGTTCCTCTATGATGTTGGCCTCCCTTTACAACTTCAGTTCACAGTTTCAATACCACAGATTTGTTCTCTTCTTTGAGTCCTGGTGAAATACTGGTTAAGAGCTGTGGCTGCTAACCAAAAAGGTCAGTGATTTGAATCCACCAGCTGCTCCTTGTTGACCATTCTACTCTGTCCTGTTGGGTCGTGTGAGTCAGCATTGACCAGATGGCAGTGGGTTTGGTTGTGTTTTTGTGTATAAAAACCTGTTGCTCTTGAGTTGATTCTGACTCATAGCAATCCTATAGCACAGGGTAGAACTGTCCCATAGAGTTTCCAAGGAATATCTGATGGATTTGAACTCCTGATCTTTTGGTTAGCAGCTGCAGCTCTTAATCACTCTGCCACAGGGTTTTCACATGTGTATACATATGTGTGTATACATACGTGTAGCCCATCTCCCTGTATTACAGAAGCCTGAAGCTAAGAAACTACATTTCTTGTACTTCCTTGCCAGCTAAGTTCTGTATTGGGTTTTGCACAAGAAAGACACGTGTAAGGTTACACAGTAGAAGAAAAGTAAAAGCTGTTTCTTTTCCCATTGGGCTGTGGCAATGGTGGTGTCACAAATAAGCATGACCTTCTATAGGGGCAGCAGGAATTAGCTTTTTTCTGTTTTTGACGTCATGTAAAATAACACCTCCTTGTTTTGCAATTTCAGCCCTTCCCTGACTGAACAGCAGAGAGAGAGAACAATTTTGTAATCTTCATTTCTTGAAATACATAGTTTGAGTTTTGTTTTCCTGTATAATTATCAGCCAAGATGTCATTTAAGTAAAATGCAATAAATAGCCAGCCAAAATAAATAGATGTTTTCAAATTTGTGCTGGGAGTGGCATACAGATTTAGTATAAGATGGCCTAGGAAAGTCTTGCTGATCAGGTGATAAATATTGAATGGAAACCTGTATGAAATAAGGGAACAAGCTATTGAAATGTCTGGGCAATGAGTTTCCAAATTGTTTACAAAGTGTTACAAATATCAGAGGAAGGGATTCCATCCTTGCTAGTTCTAACAACTGAACTAAATGACTAGGGCATCTACTACCACCTGATGGCAGCACATTCCAACTACAGAAAAACTAAGATGAGAACTAAACCAAACCCAACCCATACAACTCTATAGGACAGAGTAGAATGGTCCCAACGAGCAGAAATCACTGATCTTTCGGTTAGCAGGTGTAGCTCTTAAACACTTTGTCACCAGGGCTCTAAGAAGAGAACAAATCTGTAGTACTGAAACTGTGAACTGAAGACATAAAGTGAGGCCAACATCATAAAGGGACACAAGTTCTTTTGTGTCTCTAGTCTTTGAATCTTAGAATCATCAGTTTGTTGGGCTTTCTTGTTTCAGCAGAAAGGCAAAATTCAACACCCAATGTCTTAGGCTGGGTTCTTCTAAACCAGGAAAGCATATAAATATATATGGAAGGGGAGATTTATATGAAGGAAATGGCTCACATAATTGTAAACGCTGCATCATTCCAAGTCTGTGGATCAGGGTAGAGGTTTCTCCTGTTTCATGTAGCTGTGGGAGATGGTGAACCTAAGATCAGCAGGTCAGTGAACACGGCTGTTTTTCACTGGAGGTTATGAAGATGGAGGAATCCCAGGATCATATAGTAAGCCCCTGGCTCCAGTCCCAAGAACTGGAGATTAGACAAACAGGAGGCAGCTGCAGAATCCAGAGTGCAAAAGCCAGAACATCCACTTGTATTCGATGCAGGCCACACACCTAAGAAAACTCCCTTTCAGTAACTCAGTGACTACTCACAGCAGATCCCATCATCCCATCAGGGGAGTGATCACATATAAACAATGAGAATCATGGTCCAGCCTAGTTGACACACAATTTGTTATTTTATTTTTGTATATTTATTGTGCTTTAGGTGAAATTTTATAGGTCAAGCTAATTTCTCATGCAAAAATTGACACACATATTGTGTTAGCCTACTTGCAATCCTTATAATGTGACAGCATATGTGCCCTTTCCACCCTGGCTATTCTGTGAGTTGGCACACAGTCTTAACCATCACACCCCAAATCTCAATAACTCTTAGTTTTAGGTTTTATGACTTCCAGATTTCATTACTATAAATGGTAAGATAATTGGATTTGTGTTGCCTCACTTGTTACCACCATTGTGGGGGAGGGGCACACAAGAGGAGAGTAGATTTCTATTAGTGGCAACCCAGAAGATTGCATAGTCATTTGAAAATCTGTCATTTTTTTTAGTGGCTCTTCTCCTCCTGGGAATAATTGGAGTTGTTTTCTTAGCATTGATTTTGGAGGATTTGTCAGTATGCTCCTGGTTACTAACCTAAAGTTTGACAGTTCAAACTCACCATTGGTGCCACAGAAGAAAGGCCTGGCAACTGCTTCTGTAAAGATTACATCCAAGAAAATCCTACTCTGTAACACTTGGGGTTGTCATGATTTGGAATCTACTTGATAGCAAAATTTTTGTTTGTTTGTTTGTTTTTGGCCAGAGTTTCAACATCGAAACCCAGAGAATGAAGTCTTAGTTGTTGAATTAGATGAAAGTTTCTACACAAGCCAGGCTCTGTGTGGAGCAGTACACAGAACTTTGCTTGGCACATTCTTGTTTATACTTCACGTCAGAGTTTGGGTGTCACCTCCACCAGAAGGACTTCCCATGACCTCAGCCCTGGTGAGGTTCTCTGCCTAGGTGCTTCCTTAACCCCACACCCTATCACTTACCACCCTACATTCTCGTAA
Source organism: Heterohyrax brucei (assembly GCA_028571685.1). NCBI lineage: Eukaryota > Metazoa > Chordata > Mammalia > Hyracoidea > Procaviidae > Heterohyrax > Heterohyrax brucei. Next base: position 37,300,182 of record CM053149.1, read on the forward strand.
CTTTTCCACATGTCTCTGTTCTACTCTTACTTGAAAGCACTATGGGAACAGAGAGTGTATCTATCCTGTTTATAATTTTATTCTTTCTACTGAAGACAGCACGTGGCAGATAGAGCACACTCAAGAATATTTTGAGTGAATACACTTCCAGGATCCTTGGCTAGATCCTCCTTTATTTTTTTAATGAGTTTCTTTTTCCAATATTAAAGAAATAATTTAATTTAATGTGCACTTAAATCATCCACTGTGTCTTTCCTCGCTGTTATAAGGAGGCTGAGTCACAATTTCTTATTAACCAAATTCTACATATTACATAGCTGTGAAGAATGTGCCTGAAGTTATTTAGCAACAAAAGTTTACCGAGAAGTTAGGTTCCTGGAGGACCCTCCAAGCTCTGCGAGTTTGTTAATCAAGGCTTCTTTCCTATAAAATGGCCATGGTAGCCTTGTAGAGATAAAACAACCTTGGAAGAGTAGCAGAGGTGTTGAATGCCCTGAACTGCATCACCCTAGTCCCTTTCTGATTTCAGCTGCATTTGTAGTGAAAGTAATGTGCAACCTTAGAAACAAAGACACCTGTTATTGGCACAGTGAGAGATCCATTGAGCAATAAATAGAATTGAGAATTCACATGTAAGTCTGTCTACCTATGGTTGCTTGATCTTCAACAAGGTCCCCAAATCCATTAAATAGGTAAATGACAGTCTTTTTAACAAATGGAGCTGGTAAAATTGGATATTGTCTCATAACGTGGATGAAACTGGAGAACATTATGCTGAGTGAAAAAATTCAATCACCAAAAGACAAATATTCTATGAGACCACTGCTGTAGAAACTAATGAAAAGGTTTATACATAAAAAGAAACAATCTTTGATGGTTAACAGGGAAGGGAGAAGTGAGGATGGAAAAACACTAAATTGATGATAGGTAAGTCATAACTTTGACGAAGGGTAAGACAGTACACACTATTGTGGAAGCCAGCATAGCTTGTATAAGGCAAGGTTCTGGAAGCTCTATAGATACATCCAAACTCCCTGAGGAGGAGACCAAAATGCTGGTCAGAGGGGTGTGAGGACCAGAGTCTCAGGGAACATTGAGCTCAACTGGCATAACATAGTTTATAAAGAAAATGTTCTATATTCTACTTTGATAAGTAGCAACTGAGGTCTTAAAAGCCTAGGGATGGCCACTTAGGATATCCCACTAGTCTTATCCCTTGGGGAGCAAGGAAGAATGAAGAAAACTAGAGGAAAAAAAAGGGAAAGATTAGTCCAAAGGACTAATGGACCACATCTACAACAGCCTCCAGGAGACTGAATCCAATACAACTAGTTTGTGCCTGGCTACCACCACTGACTGCTCTGATAAGGATGGCAACAGAGGGTCTCAGACAGGGCTAGAGAAAAATGTAGAACAAAATTCTGACTCAAAAGGAAACACCAGCCTCACTGGCCTGATGGAGACTGCAGAACCCTTGAGGGTACGGCCTCTAGACAGCCTGAAAGAAAAAAAAGTCTTTTGCAGACCTGGACTCAGGAGGCTGCAACAAATCCCAAGAGCAAGCCTGTGTACTGCTCTTCTACATGAAGTCAAAGAAGTTCTCTGTTTTGTGAACACATATAAACTAGGTGGGCAATGAGTTAACAACTTTGGGGAAACTCAACCAATGTAGGAAAGGAGTGGTAGATAAATGCATCAGGTTCATGACGGAGAATTCAGGGAGGCATTCTGTATGTTACTCAGAATAAGTAATAACCTTAATCATGGAGATTTACATTGAGGTTTTTTTTTTTTTTTACTCTCTTTGATCCGCGCTTTCTGTTCCCTAGAAGCACTTCCCATAGCACCTAACTGTGTCTAAACCACTGTCTCATGCTCTGACTTTAACTGTGCCCAAACTCAGACAAACATTCCCTCAACAAAGCAGCTATTCTATGCTGTTACTGTTAGCAACTCCACGCACAACCAGATTGGGCTGTTGTGATTCATAGGGTTTTTACTGGCTGATTTTTTCACAAGTAGATCTCCATGCTTTTTCTTTTCAGCCTGTTTCAGTCTGAAAGCTCTACTGAAATCTGTCCAGCATTGTAGTGATATACAAGCCTCTACTGACTGATGAGTGTTGGTTGGCTGTTCTTGAGGTACACCGGCTGGGAATCGAATTTGGATCTTCTCTGTGGAATGCAGGAATTCTACAATTAAGCCATCAGTGCCCCTGCTCTGTTAGGCACTGAAATAAAAGACCTACAAGATAAAATTGCTAGTGGCTATCTTGAAGTGTATAATAGGGAGATGAACAAGTAAACAATTACAAAGAAATAAAATGCTATACTAGTGGCAAGAGCAGAATGATGTATGAAGATGTAGTATCATGGATCGAATGTGTTGCCCACAAAATATATGTAGCCATGTGCCTCGGCCATGATTCCCAATGTTTTCTGTGATTTTCCTATGCTGTGTGTTAAAGGATTGGGGTTCGACTGTAAATCCCTTCATAGGATCACCTCCGTGTTCCACAGTAAAGGGAATTTCCTTGGAGTATGGCTTGTACCACCCTTAATCCTTTGATCCTACAAGACATAAAAGGAAAGGGAAGCAGAGATTTGGGAACCTCACACCATCAAGAAAGCAGCACTTGGAGAAGAGTGCATCCTTCAGACCTGAGGTTCCTGTGCCAAGATGCTCCCTGCACAAAGACTGATGCAATACTAGACTTTCCTCCAGAGCCAACAAAGGGGAAACCCTTCCCCTGGAGTGGACATCCTGAATTTGGACCTGTAGCCTAACAGACTGTGTAAGAATAAACTTTCCTTTGTTAAAGACGTTCACTCCTGGTATTTCTGTTACAGTAGTACTAACTGACTAAAACACATGAGGAGGTAACCTAACCTATGCTTGGGGGTGGGTGAGGTTCTTAGAGAAAGTACTGCTTGAGCTAGGCCAAATACAGACGTAATAACTTTGTGCCATACACATATCAACTGAAAACTCTTTGTGCTACGTGTAAGGGTTCTGGGGCCGCCATGATTTGGAGTCCTATCACCACCACTGAAAAAGGGTTACACTCTGCTCTGTGTGGTATGCAGTAGATATGATTTTAGGTGGTACATGGATGGACATTTATACTTTTTTGTAGTTGTGTAACAAGCACAACAAACCTGATTATACAAAGTACTAGGGTTTACGATGAGACTTAAATTTTAAATCAGTCAACATTGGCTTTAAAGACAAATACTGAGTTGAATAATACTCAGATATATATTGGCTAAGATTCTATAGGTGGTAAGCAGATTACTTCAGTTTGGGAAATAACGTTATAGTGGAATGAGTATCAAAAATGAAACTCCTGCCTTCCAGGAACTCGCCGTTTGTTGCAGATCATGGACTGACAAACAAGTGTTACAAATGGTATGATAAACTCAGAAGCGATGTACAGAGGAAGATGGGAAAACAGTGAAGAGCAAAGGACAAGACCAGTTGGAAGGAAACTGCTGTAGTTCAAGGGACAGCCTGAATTAGGAAGTGATCTTAGAAACAGAAGAAAAGACAACTAATGTAAGAAGATCGAGCAGCAGAAAGGTAAAATCTAGTAGTCAAGAACGGTTCATTCCGCACCAAAAAAAGAAGAGTGGGAGAGCTAACTCAATCATCAGAAATGATAACTGTAACATATATATGTTACAATTATAACAATACAATTAGGAACCTACTTTTATTTGGCTTCTGTTATCACACTTTTTAGTGTGAATTGTGCAAGTATTTGCCCCCACTTTCCCCCAAATGATTCAGAGGCTGCAGAAATGCTAACATATATATAGTTTTCTACGTTTCACGTATGTTTTAAGCGATTTACATTTACTGACTTCTCTATCCTCATAACCTTTAATCTTATAGATGAAGAAAATGAAAAATACATTAGGTAACGGATGAAGAGGTTAAGCAGCTGATAGGTGAATTATCAAGGATAAAATAACCAGGCAGTGTCTTTACATCGGAAAAAATGAGTCAGGCAGACAACGTTAAATCAGGTCACACTTCAGCGTTGGAGCTGAAACACCCGTACTGGTGGCAGAAGACCTGGTTCTGAGATCTGGCTTTGCTGGGTGTCCTCAAGCAGAAAGCCGCTTACTCAGAAAAGCTTTTTCTGAGCCACGTTTCGCCACCTGTAAAATGGAGATAATAATAACGCCAAGAGCATTTCAGAGAGAATGAGATAATGAATGTAAAAAGCGCACTTCAAACCACATACGCGACTGCACATTCTAGTTTTTCGGAATAGGACTGCATAAACCCACATATCGCAACAAATCAGCCTGCGTATCTCGTGGCTCCAGAGCGACGCTCAGCCCCCGAAGCTCCGCCCACCGCAAGAGACAGGTGGGGCTGACAGATATTTCTGCGCATGCGAAACTGCTGCCAGCGCCCACCTCTAACTCATGCTGACTGTATTTTCTGTTTCCGAACCGATGATTCGTAGAGTGGCCCCTTGCGCGGTTCTCCTTTGCTGCCCTTTCTGTAGGTCTTTCTCGTACTTAAGCAGTGTCCAGAGTGTGCCGCCTTCTCGTCTACTAGCCCGATTTTGCTCAGAGGTGGCTGCCGTTGGCCCCAAGAATTCGCTGTCGAAAGTGCCGAACCCTGTGCCGGGCTCGAGAGCAGCCGGGTGGGAAGGCGCAAGATGGCGTGCCTATTGGAGACCCCAATCCGCATGAGCGTTCTCTCGGTGAGTGACCGGCCGCAGCCGCCCGCCGGGGAGCCCTAGCCCGCGCCGCAGCGTTTCCAGTAGCGCGGCGTGTCTCCTGGACACCACCCACTGGGGTGGCCTCCGGCCTAGCCCTGGACAGGGAATAAGAGAGGGTGGGCTAGCGGGTTGGTGGGACCTGGCCGAGCTACAGACGTCTCCAACTCTGAAGGCTCCTACTGATGCCAGCCCCAAGACGGCGCCCAGTGGACAGGGTGTTGGACAGTACTGGCAGCCGACCCAGCGGCTTGGCTTGGGCTTTGCCAGGCGCTTCTCTGAACCTTTGTCTTAGCGATGCACCGTCTCCGGGCCGCGACTCTGCACTTGAGGCGCGGGGCTTGTTGCTGGCCTGGGAACTAGCTCTCTCTCCACCTCCTGAAGCGGTGCAGAAGAGGTGGAGGCTCCTTGGCTATCTTCCCCCCAAACCCTTCCCACGCCTCAGAGCTGCCAGCCCAGGTCTGTATTGCTTTTATCACGTTCCAGCAGCCGGGTGCCGGCTGGAGCGGCTTACTTCTGCGGTTTGTGGTTATTTAAGCACTCCTCTCTGGTCTCCTCAGGAAGTCGCGGTTGTGAGTTTAAAGAACTGTAACCTTCTTGTGCTTGGCGTTCCTTTTTTGCTTCAGCGGAGTCAAACATTGAGAAAGATACACAGTTTTCTCGTTACTGGAAGAAGGGAGCGCGTTGTCATTCTGGGAAACAAGATACATTTTTTTTAATGTAAAAAAAAAAAGGCTTTTGCTCTGCTGCTTATGATAAAACCAGGGCAAGGGTGTAAAAATAAACTGGAGTTGACTTAGCTTTTGCAACAAGTTCCAGTTGGTTGACTCTGAGACTGGTTATTCTATCAATGGTTATGTGCATTGTTGGACTGACTTTTAGATTTACTGTGGAACCAAGCCTAACACACTGAGAGGGTACAGTTTAGACTGTAGATGATTTGTTGGGTTCCTAGAGTCAGTTATTCCAACCTGTTTCTTTTCTCTTTTTTTTTCCGTGCCCCAGAAACACGTGCACCTATCTGAAACCACCTAGGACATTTGTTTATGATTTGGGATTAGAGCAGTGTAGCATACTGCAACCTCAGAAAGGCGTGAATTGACAGTACGCTAGTGAGTGAATGGAGGGGGCTGTCAACAGTTTTGTCCTCTGATCCATTTTGACAGTACTTTTTTTTAAACGGCAACTGGGAACATACTGCCCACTGAAATACTGGAGCTGATTAGTTCATTACTCCATTTCTGAGTGTAATTCCCAGGATTGTTTTTTGGGAGAGCAGGCTACAGACTTTTCTACAATTATGACTTTTCAAAAAGGGTATGTGTTGTGACTTTTCTCAGTTGCCTTTTTATTATCTGTTTAGATATCAGTTATTCTTCTGTTCACTGAAAGTGTCTTTATGTTTTGTACATTGTCAACTGGTATAGCACATGTGATTGAAAATTTTCGTTTGTTTTACTCAATAAATATTCCTGTTTAATTTTATTTGTAAACATATTAAAGAATATTCCTGACTTCTGATTGGGATTTGTTTTAGCCCCAGTCTCCTTGGGTGCTTATTTTTATAGGTTATGGTAGTCCAAAATTCTGCTGTGTCAATTCTTCAGTTGTAGAGCCTTGGATAATAAGCTTTGGTTAAACGATTTAAACTGTCTAAAACACACTTGGCTGATCTGTGTCAGGACTGATTTTTACTAATTAAAAGCTATACTGATGATGTAGTGGTTAAGCTTTCTGGTTACTAACTGGAAGGTTGGCAGTTCATATCCACCAGGCACTCCTTGGAAACTATGGGGCAGTTCTGCTCTGTCCTAGAAAAGTCACTGTGAGTCAGAATCCACACCATGAGCAGTGAGTTTGGTTTGGTTTTGGTTTTCAAAGTACTAACCAAGGCACAGTTTTTTGGAATATAAACTGCAGGTGCTAGGTAGTGTACTTTCAGGAAAGAAAAGATGAGCTCAGATATGCCTCCAAGAAGTTCACAGTCTGGAAGACAGCTTTATAAACAGAATTCTAATTGCTTTAAATGATCTCCACCCAGGACCTTTTGTATTTCCTTCCTGAGCTCTCATTCAGTCTTCTGGTCTTAACTGTGATCAGTGCACACATCTACCCTGCTAGCCTTGACTTTTCTTCCATCTCTAATCTCATAGTTTAATTGTGTGGATGCCACCTATCACTTCCAGCAAAGTGCATTCCTTCTAAGAGATGGATTTAGTTATGATTTTCCAATTTTTTGGATCAGTCTTTCACTGATCATTCAGCTGTTAAACCTCGTAACTCTTGGGCTCCTCCCTGTTTTGCCCCTGTATCTTATCAGTCATTAAGTTCTGTTGTTTCTTCATTGTTACTGTTTCTCACAGCTTCTGTTCCCAGGGCCACCTTCCCATTCAGGGCCTTACCATTTTGTACCTGCACTACCACACTACCCTCAGAATTAATCTTACTGCCTCAACTTGGCGGCACTTGGCTCAATGTCTTACCCTCTCAGTTTAAGTGTGCACATTAATTTCATTAAAGAACACTTTGAACCTGCCTCTTACTGTTTTCAGTCTATTAATGGGTTCCTACTGCTGAAAAGCTGAAATTCTTTAAGATTCTTTATCCTGTGTGTATCCTGATGAACCTCCTCGCTTGTATTAACTTTGTCTTTCTTAGACTGAAGTGACCTTGGGTTCTTTAAACTGCAGTAACTCTTTGGATGTCCACTCATTTGAACGTGTGAATTATAGCTTTGTATGGATTTATTCATATAGTATATTTTGAGCTTCTGTCATTTGTTAGGTATGCCATTGGGTTCTGGGAAGTTAGCAGTAGACTACATAGATCTGTCTCTGCTGTTTTGGAGGTTACTGTCTGCTGGAGAAAATAATCACACAGTTACTTTTTGGTGAATTCTTTTTAGTGCAATGAATGAAAATTAGGGGGTGCTGTGGCACAGTAGTTGAGAGCTCAGATGATAACCAAAGGGTCAGCAGTTAGAATCCACCAGTCCTTCCTTGGAAAATCATATGGGGCAGTTGTACACTGCCCTGTAGGGTTGTTATTTGTTGGAATTGACTTGAAGACAACGGGCCTTTTGTGTGTGTGTATGTGAGTGCGTGCAGTAGGAGAAGCTGATCTAACATACAGATACAGATACAGAACTATCAGTCATGCTACCCCTTTAGATTCATACCTCTCCCCTTGCCCCTACAATCCTGAATCCTGGCAACCACTGATCTCTTTTTTCATCACTATAATATTGTTTTCAGTAATGTTACATAATGGATTCATTTAGTATGTGACCTGTTGAGATCGCCTCTAGACACTTAGTATAATGCTTTTGAGATTTATTCAAGTTGTTGTGTATATCAAGTTCCTTTTTATTGCTAAGTAATATTCCGTTGTACAAATGTACTTCAATTTATTATTCACCTAAGGTAGGACATTTTGGTTATTTCCGTGTTTGAGCTATTATAAATAACCTCCTGTAAACAACTATGTATAGGTTTTTGTGAAGATATAAGTTTTTGTATCTCAAAAATAAATGCCCAGGAGTGTGATCAGTGAGCCTAGTTGTAAATGTATGTTTAGTTTTTAAAGAAATTACCAACTTCTTTTCCAGAGTGGCTATAGTATTTTATATTTCCAGCAGTTTCCCAGCATCTCTACCAGCATTTGGTCTTGTCATTGTTTCCTATTTTTCCTTTTCCTGTTTTGAAAAGTTTGTAGTTATATATCATTATAGTCTTAATTTGCATTTTTCTAGTGGTAATGTTGAAAATCTTTTCATTACTTGTTTGCCATTCATGTATATCTTCTAGTGAAATGTCTGTGCATGTCAGTTTGCTTATTTTCTGATTAGTTTTTTTACTTGAGTTTAGAGATCTATTTAATATATTCAAGATATGAGTACTTTGTCAGAGTAGGTGTTTTGCAAATATATTATCCCAGCCTGTATTATTCATTTTCTTCGATAGTCAAAAATAATTTTTTTTTGTACAAAATTAATTTTTGTTTAAGATATATGAGGTCCAGGAAACCCTGTTGGCATAGTGGTCAGGTGCTACGGCTACTAACAAAAAGGCTGGCAGTTTGAATCCACCAGGTGCTTCTTGGAAACCTGATAGGGCAATTCTACTCTGACCAGTTGCCAAGAAATTTGGAGGACAGCTACCTGGCCGACTGACTGGAAGAGATCCATATTTATGCCCATTCCAAAGAAGGTGATCCAACCACATACAGAAATTACTGAACAGTATTGTTATATCACACACAAGTAAAATTTTGCTCAAGATGATTCAAAAGCAACTGCAATAGCATATTGACAAGAAATGGTTGGAAATTCAAGCTGGATTCCGAACAGGATATGGAACCAGGGATATCGTTGCTGATGTCAGATGGATCTTGGTTGAAAGCAGAGAACACCAACAAGATGTTTACTTGTGTTTCATTGTCTATGCAAAGGCATTCTACTGTGTGGATTATAATAAATTGTGGTTAGTATTGTGGGAATAGGAATTCCAGATCACTTAATTGTGCTCTTAAGAAATCTGTGTATGGATCAGGAGGCAGTTGGGCAAACAGAACAAGGAGACACCACGTGTTTTAAACTCAGGAAAGGTGTGCGTCAGGTTATATCTTTTTACCATACTTTTTTAATCTGTATGCCGAGCAACTAATGTGAGAAACTGAATTCTACCAAAACGAATGAATCATCGGGATTGGAGAAATACTCATTAACAGCCTGCATTATGCAGCCCAACACCACCTTACTTGCTGAAAGTGAAGAAAATATGAAACAGTTACTGATGAAGATCAAGGACCACAGCCTTCGGTATGGATTGCACCTCAACATCAAGAAAACAAAAATCCTCACAACTGGACTAGTAGCATAAGTGGAGAAAGGACTGAGGGTGTGAAGGATTTCATTTTACTCGGGTCCACAATCAAAGCCCATGAAAGCAGCAGTCAGGAAATCTAAAGAAGCATTGCATTGGGAAAATTTGCTGCAAAGGATCTCTTTAAAGTATTCAGAAGTAAGAATGTCACCTTCAGCACACATTAGAAAGAACATCAATAATAACTACTGGACTTCAACACAATTTTAGTACTCCTCCCATCTTAACCCAATATTGCAAGGACAGAGTAGCTGGGCTCGGGGGCCGGGGACCATGCTTTCAGGTGAAATCGAGGCCAGTTGGCACAGCTAGCATTTTGCTAATGAGGCCTCTTTGCACCCCGCATCGGTGAGTGTTGTCTGTGGTCTTAACAGCTGCCAAGCTACCATCTGAGGGTATAGCAAATAGTCCCAACTCAACAGGGGCAGAACAAGAACATGGGGAAAAGAGAACAAGAGGACAAGAACAACATGGGGAAAGGAGAACCCGGAAGACAGAGAGACCCATGTGAGTAGGTCTGTACATTGACTCGTGACCAGAAGAACTGTATGGTGTCCGGCCACCACTAGTGATGGCCACAGTGGAGCTCACAAAGTGGAGTCTCACTGGCAACAGGGTGCGCCGTGAGATCTCCAATAAAAGACCGCAATTGATGGTCCAGGGGCTTCGGGGTTCCCCTGGGAACATGGCCCCTGGCCCTGATACTGCCCTTGTCCATAAATCATAGTCAAGGTCAGCTTTTCAGACAGCAATGGATTGGACTTGGTGATGCAGAGTGACCGTGTCTTGTGGGAATTTTATGGTTCTGTGCATCTATAGGATGTCATCCTGCTGAACTTTTGCTATAGGAAGGGGAGTGGGTGGAGAGGAGAGGATAAGAGACTGTTGGGATAGGACATGTATGGAGCAGAGAGGAGGAGTGTGCTGTCACCAGGCAGGGAGAACAGTGGGAACTGCATATAGGTGAGCGTGTGAATTTATATGGGAATGTACACTTTCATTCAATCATAATAAAAAAAAATAGAATAAAAAACGAATGTCACCTTGAAGACTAAAGTACACCTGACTCCAGCCATGGTATTTGCAGAGGCATCATATGCATGTGAAAGCTGGACAGTGAACAAAGAAGACAAAAGAAGAATTGATGCCTTTCACTTATGGTGTTAGAGAAGAATGTTGAATGTACCATAGACTGCCAAAAGAATAAAGAGATATGTTCAGGAAGAAGTACAACCAGAGTGTCCCATGGAAGCAAAATGACAAGGCTGCATCTTACATACTTTGGACATGTAGTCAGGAAGAATCAGTCTCCGGAGAAGGCCATCATGGTTGGTAGAGTGGAGGGTCAGCGAAAAAGAGGAAGATCCTCGGTGAGATGGATTGACACAGTGGTTACAATGATGGGCTGAATCATGAAAATGATTGTGGGTATGGTGCAAGATGGGGCAGTGTTTCATTTTATTGTTCATAGGAACGCTATGAACAGTGGGAGCTGCTATGGGAATGTACATTGGAACAAACTTGATAGTATCTAACAACAACAACTCTGTCTTGTAGGTTGATAGGAGCCAGAATTGCCTTAATGGCAGTGGGTCTTTTTGGTTTGGTATGAGGTCTAGGTCAAAGTTTAATTCAAAATGGCTCATAGTTTTAACTATAAAACATAAAACTTACAGAATAAAGCAGAACTTACAGAATAATCTGCAGAACCTAGGGTTTGATGAAGATTCTTTAGCTTTAACACTGAAAACACAACCCATAACAGAAAAACTTAGTTAGACTTCATCAAAATGAAAAGTTTATGCTCTGTGAAAGATCCTATTAAGAGGATAATTGCATTCACTTTGATTATTTGCTAATAGTATAAGAGAGGTAATTGAATGGTAGGCTGGTGTAGACAGAGTATCGTTAATTTTAATTTATATTTTATTTCACTTAGATTTCTTTATGATCTTATTCCAGTGCCAATATGCTTCTTTTGACAAGCAGCTGTTAGAAATACACAGGTATACCTTGGAGATACTGTGAGTTTGGTTCCAGACCACCATAATAAAGTGATATCACAATAAAATGAGCCACAGGAATCTTGATTTCGCAAAGCATATAAAAGTTAAAGTTATGCTATATGTAGTCAGTTAAGTGTGCACTAGCATTATGTCTAAAACACAGTGTACATACTTTAATTAAAAAATATTTCATTGCTAAACAGTGCTGTCATCTGAACAAGTCATAATCTTTTTGTAATCTTTTTGCTGCTAGAGGGTCTTGCCTAGATGGTGATGGCTGCTGACTGATCAGTGTGGTGGTTGCTGAAGGTTGGGGTGGCTGTGGCAGTTCCCTCCTCTCTCCCTTCCTTCTTTTTCCCTTTCCCCCTTTTGCTTCCCCTCTCCTTTTTTTTTTTCAAAATATGCAGAATTTTTAGTTATAGTATCAAGTGATAAGGGCTATATAGGGTGACTGATTTTGCTGAGAACACTTTTAAAAGGCTTTCTTGGGAAATGAGTATCTGTGTAAGACTTTCCCAGGTAGGAAAGCTTGTACAATGGGAAATACATATGAAATATGCTAGTTTGGGAATCAAAGATTATATGTTGTGAATAAGGACTCTTCCAGTTGGCGTGTAGAAGATTTGCAGATGCTGTTGCATGCATATGATGACAGTTGTTTTGTGCTCTGGCATCAGTTCCAAGTCATGGTGACCTTATGTGTTACAGTGTAGAATGTCTCCATAGGGTTTTCTTTGCAGTAGCAGATTGCTAGGGTTTTTCTTCGGCAGTCCCACTACGTTAGGCTGGCTCTAGAGAAGCAAAACTAGTAAAGTATATAAATACATATACACAGAGATTTACATCAAGGAAATTGCTTGCACAATTGTAGAGTCTGGAATGTTCCAAGTTGGAAGAATCGCCTGGCAGTCTGCTTCTGAAAACAGCTATTGAAAACCCTATGGGGCACAGTTATATACTGACACCCATAGATTCACCATGAGTTGGAATCAACTCATTGGCAACTGGTTTGTTAACTCAGAGCTATATGCTTGACCTAGAGACTTTCCTCAGTTCGTGTAGCTACAAGGGTTGGTGAACTCAAGATTGGCAGGTTGGAGAGCATAAAATCTTTCATTCAAGGATATCAACATATTTCTTGTATTGCTACAGCAAACATCATTACTGTCTTATTTTAAGAAAATGCCGCACAGCTGCCATCCACCAGTGAGATGTGAAGGCAGCTGGGGACAGGAGCTGGTTGAACAGACATGGAAAATACAGGGTGGAGATGAGTGGGGGGAAGCTAGAGTCATATAATAAAGCTTAAGTTTTTGTGTGAGAAACTGCCTTGAATTGTAAACTTGCACTTAAAACACAATAAAAAAAGAAAAAAGATGATGTGTCAACTTGACTGGGCCATGATTCTCAGTGTTTATATGTGATCACTCCCATGACAATCTATTGTGAGTAGGCCAATCAGTTTAAAAGGCATTTCCTTGGAAAAGTTGCCTGTATCTCACTGTCAGGAGACTTGGCTTTTCGCTTGCTCTGGATTGTACAGCTACCTCCTGCTTGTGTGACCTCCAGTTCTTGGGACTTGAGTTATCAGTTTACCTGCTGATCTTGGGTTCACCAGTCCCTGCAGCTACCTGAAATCAGGAGAAACCATGTGTTCTTGCCTGGCACGGTGGGATTCATGGAACTTCACAGCCTGTAAACAAGAAATCTGCTCTCCAGCCTCCCAGTGTTGAGTCCATCAACCCTTGTAGCTGTATGAACTGAGATTTTTTTTTTTTTGGTAGTATGTGATGCTTTTTGATAGCATTGTACCCACAATAGAACGTCTTTAAACATTGGAGTCAGTCACCTCAATTCCTGCTGCTTCTTTATCAGTTAAGTTTATGTAATATTCTAAATCTTTTGTTGTTGTTTCAGTAGTGTTCACAGCATCTTCAGCAGGAGTAGATTCCGTTTTAAGAAATCTCTTTCCTCCTGTCTAAGAAGCAACTACTCATCTCTTACAAAGTTTTATCATGAGATCACAGCCATTCAGTCAGATCTTTAGGTTCCACCTCAAATTCTGTCTCTCTTGCTATTTCTGCCACATATGCAGTTACTTCCTGCACTGAACTCTTGAACCCCTCAAAGTTGTCTGTGAGGGTTGAAATCAACTTCTTCCATACTCCTCTTAATGTTGATGTTTTGGTCTATTCCCGTGAATCACAAATCTAGAGTGGTGAATCCTGTCCAGAAGATTTTCAGTTGACTTCCCCCAGATCTGTCAGTGCAGTCACTAACTATGGCAACTATAGCTTTAAAAAATTTATTTCTTTTCTTTGGCTTTAACAAACAGATTTGGTTTTTCCCTTTTTTTGCAGTGTAGGAGTATAGGAGGCTAAAGTCTGAATTCATAGTGTCAACTCCAGGGGAAGGCTTTCTCACTGACAGCTCTGGAGGAATGTCCTTGTTTCTTTGAACTGATGCTCCTGGGCGGCCTTCATGTGGTTTGACATGTCTTTCTCCAGTATCTGCTGTCTTGTTAAGTCTGTTTTATATCTCAAAAGAAATTGATTCAAAATACACTTTTACACTAATCCTGCCTTATTAACCTAACAAAGACAACTGCATCCCAAATGGAATTATAACCACAGGCATACAGATTAGGATTTATCACACATATTTTGGGGGATGTAATTCAATACGTAATACTCAGTAATTAGGATTATGGGCATTTATCCTGAGGAGAGATTTAGGGGTTTACACAGATGGCAGCTTACTAGCTTTTGAGACCCTGGATGCTACTCACCAGCATGTGATGCAGAAGACTCTCTTAGCAATAGGCTAGTTAGGCCAGTTGGCTTCGGTGTCCTTGGAAAGCATGGTCCCCAGACACCCACCCCTGCTACTCTATCTTTGAAATAATGGGTTGAGTCTAGAGGAGTTTTCAGAGTATGGTGAAGTCAAGTTAAATTGATTTACTTTCTACTGCGTGTGTCACCGATTTCATGTACCCAAATTTCTATCAACTGTCTAATCCATGACCAGCCCTCTCCTTCCCTCCCCACCCTAGCAGCCATCAAAGAGTCTTTTCTTCTGTACGTAAGTGTAAGTCCCCATAGCAGGGGACTGATACAGTGTTTGTCCTTTTGGCGCTGAGTGATTTTATTCAGCATGATGTCTTTCACTGATTTCACTCAGCGTAATGTCTTCCTAAAATCATCATTGTTCTTTATCATTGCATAATGTTCTGTTGAGTACAGGTACCATAGTTTGTTTATCCATTCATCTGTCGATGGGTGCCTAGGTTGATTCCATCTGTTTGCTGCTGTGGATTGTGCTTTAATAAACATTTGTGTGCATGTATTCATTCATGTGACAACTGTTGTTTCTGTAGGATATGTTCTGAGCAGTGGGATTACCAGATCAAATGGAACTATCTATTTCTGGCTTTTTAAGGAAGCACTAAATTGCTTTCCAAAGTGGTTGTACCATTTTGTATTCCCACCAGCAGTGTAGGAGAGTTCTAATCTCTTCACAGCCTCTCCAGCATTTGTTGCTTTGTGTTTTCTGGATTGTGGCCAACTTTGCTGGGGCAAGGTGGTATCTCATTGTAGTTTTTATTTGGATTTCTTTAATAGCTAATGATCATGAGCATTTCCTCATGAGTCTTTTGGCTGCCTAGATGTCTTCTTTGGTAAAGTATCTGTCCATCTCCTTTGCCCATCACTTAATTGAATTATTTACCTTTTTGTTGTTGATATTTTGCAATACCTTGTAGGTTATGGAGATCAGATGTCAGTCTGATATGTAGTTACCAAGTATTTTATCCCTTCTGTAGGTGGTCTTTTAACTCTTTTAATAATTGTCTTTGGATGAGCACAAGTGTTTGATTCTTACTAGTTCCCATGTATCTATTTTCTCTTTTGTTATTTGTGCTTTGTTTGTTAAATTTTGAAGTCTGTTTAAGCCGTGCTTTAGAACTTATTTTTTCTCTCATAATCTTTCTTGTTTTAGGTTTGATATTGAAGTCTTTGATCAACTTTGAGTTAATTTTTGTGTATGGTGTGAGATATGGGTCTTGTTTCAGTTTTTTTTTGCCAGTGGATATCCAATTTTGCCAACACCATTCATCAAAGAGACTATTTTTACTCCAGTTTACAACCGTAAGGCCTTCCTCTGTTCATAAGAGGAGGGTGACATCTCTGGGGACTCAACTCTATTCCATTTATCTGTATGTCTCTTTTTGTACTGGTACTAGGCTGTTTTCACTACTGTGACGGTGTAATAGGTTCTAAGGTCGGATAGTGTGAGGCCTTCCACTGTGTTCTCTTCTTCAGCAGTGCTCTACTTATCTGGGTTTTTTTCCGTTTTCAAACAATGATGGTAATTTGTTTCCTTATGTCATTAAAAATGACACTGGAATTTGTATTGAGATTGCATTGTATATGTAGATCACTTTTGGGTGAAACAGACATTTTCACAATGTTAACTGTTCCTATCCCTGAGCAGTAGGTTTCTCTACATATGTAAGTCTCTGTTGGTTTCTTTCAGCGAGGTCTTGTAATTCTCTCTGTATAGGTCCGCTATTTTGCTGGTTAGCATTATTCCTAGGTATTTCATCTTCTCAGAGGCTGTAGTAAATGTTATTTATTTGGTGATTCCTTTGATGATCTCTTTGTTGGTGTAAAGGAATCCAACTGATGTACTTACCTTTGTCTTATATCCTTAAACTTATGTTTATACTTTACTGAACTCTTCATTTAGTTCTAGTAGTTTACTCATGTATTCTCTGCATATACTATCATATCATCTGCAAATCGAGAGATTTTTACTTCTTTGCTGATGCAGATGCCATTTATTTCTTTGTCTTGTCTAATTACTCTGGCTAGAACCTATAACACAAGGTTGAGTAGAAGTGATGAGAGTGGGCATTCTTGTCTAGACCTTGTCTAGAATGGTTGGGGAATTCTGTCTCTCTCCATTCAGGATGATGTAGGCTGTTGGCTTTGTGTAGATGCCCCTTATTGCAGTAAAGAATTTCCTTTCTATTCGTATTTTGTTGAGAGTGTTTAGCATGAATGCGTGTTGGACTTTGTCAAATGCCTTTTCTGCATCAGTTGACAAAATCAGGTGATTCTTATCCTTGCATTATTTATGTGGTTGATCACATCAGTTGTTTTTCTGATGTGGAGCCAGTCTTACATCCGTGGTATGAATCCAACGTGGTTGTGGTGGATTACTTTCTTGATATGTCATTGAATTCTGCTGTCTAGGATTTTGTTGAAGAATTTTGCGTCTAATGATCCTGGTCTGTGATTTTTGTGGTGAGATCTTTCCCTGGCTTTGATGTCAGGGTTATGCTTCATAGAATGAATTTGGGAGTATTCCATCCTTGTACATGCGGTGAAATAGCCCCAGTAGTATTGGAGTTGACTACTCTCTGAAAGTTTGGTAGAATTCTCCAGTGAAGCCATCTGGGCCAAGACTTTTTTTGGTTTGGTAATTTTATAGTTACTTTTTCAATCTCTTCTTTTGTGATGGGTTCATTAGCTGATCTCCTTTTCCTTGTGATAATTTTGATAGGCGATTTGAATCTAGAAATTTGTCAATTTCCCCCTAAGTTTTGAAGTCTGTTAGAGTACAGGGTTTTGTAGTATTCTGTTATGATACTTTTGATCTCAGTTGAGTCTGTTGTGACACTGCTCATCTCATTTCTTATTTGGGTTATTTGTTTCCTCTCCTGTTGTTCTTTTGTAAGTTTAGCCAGTGGTTTATCAATTTTGTTGATCTTATCAAAGAACCACTTTTTGGTTTTGTTAATTTTTTCAGTTGTTCTTCTGTAATTCATGTAGTTCTGTTCTAATGTTTATTATCTGTTTTCTTCTGGTGCCGAGGGGTTCCTTTGTTGCTCTCTTTCTGCTTGTTCAAGCTGTAGGATTAATTCTTTGGTTTGGGCCCTTTCTTCATTCCACATATTTATAGAGATGAACTGGCCTCTGAGCACTGCTTTGGCTGTATCCCACAGGTCCTGGTAGGTGTGTTTTCATTCTCATCTGATTCCATAAATTTCTGTATTTCATCTTTGATTTCTTCTATGACCTGTGGCTTTTTGAGGAAGGTGTTGTTCAGTGTCCTTGAATTCAGATATCAACCTATGTTTTTTCTGCCGTTCATTCCAACTTTGATGGCTTTATGGTCTGAGAAGATGCTTTGCAATAATTCAGTGGATTAGATTTTGTTGAGACTTAGATTATGTCCTAATACATGGTATATTCTGAAAGATGTTCCATATGCATTGGAGAACAAGGTATGCTTACCTGATGAAAGGTAAAAAGTTCCGTGTATGTTGGTGAGGTCTAGTTGGTTGATTGTTGCAAGGTCTTCTGTATCTTTACTGAGCTTTTTTCTGTATGGTCTGTCCCATTACTGAAAGGGGGGTGTTGAGGTCTCCACTGTTACTGTGGAGTGATCGTTCTCATTTTTTGGTGTTGTCAGTGTTTGTTCAATATATTTAAATGCTCTGGTATTGGGTACATAAATATTTAATATTGTTATGTCCTGCTTATGTATTGAATGTTACAGGGATAAATAGTGACCTTTTTTTTGTGCATGCTGGTGGATTTTTCATTAAAATGTATTTTATCTGGGATTAGTATTGCCACTCCTGCTTGGTATATATTTTTCCATCCTTTTATTTTCAGTTCATTCATGTCTTCGATTCTAAGGTGTGTTTCTTGTAAGCAACATATAGACGGATCGTGTCTTTTGATCCAGGCTGTCACTCTCTGTGTCTTTTATTGGAGTGTTCAGTCTGTTTACATTCAGTGTAATTATTGATAGGTATGTGTTCAGTGCTATCATTTTGATGCCTTTATTTTTTGTGTTGTTGATGCTTTCTATGTTGCTCTTAATATTCTGTTCTGAGTCATTCTTCTTTATGGGTTGACGTTTTCATCTCTTTTAGTGTTGGTTTTTTGTTTTTTGAGACTCCTGTATTATGTTTCTTGTTTTGATATGTCGTGTTATTATTTTACCTTGTGGCTACCCCTGTGATCCCCTTTAAAATTCTAAGTTTAAGCCAGTTTTTAATTTCTGCATGTATTGTTTCCTCTCCATCAGAAAGCGTTGTACCTAATATAGTGTATCCCTCTTTTTAGTGTAATGATGTCATAGTTTTCATGTTAAGATCAATGATTCCGTCTTTTAACATTTTAGCTTTGATTGAGCTTTGTGAGTTCCCTGAGTAGGATTCTGAATGCTGTGTGCTGCATTGCATCCTTAGGTATACAGTTGATGGTTTGTTTTTCTAAACATAGAGCTTCTTTCAATATTTCTTGTAGTTTTAGTTTGTACAAAGCCTGAATTTCTGTTTATCTGAAAATGTCTTAATTTCCCTTTCATATTTGAGAGACAGTTTTGCAGGGTGTGTAATTCTTGGTTGGAAGTTTTTCTCCTTCAAGGCTTTGAATGTATCATCGTACTGCCTACTTGCCAACATTGTCTGTGCTGAGAAGTTGGTTGAAAGCCTGCATGACTTCGCTTTGTACATTAGCTTTACTTTAAGCCTTGCTGGCTTTAAGAGCCTCTCTTTATGTTTCGTTTTATTAAGCATAATTATAATGTGTCTTGGTGTTTTTCTTTTGGGGTCTAGTTTTTGTGGCATTTGATAGCATCTTGGATATCTATGTCCTCTTCATAATTTCAAAAAAGTGTTCTGTCACTAACTGCAACAATACTCTGTATTTTCAGCTATCCCTGTCTGTTCAGGAACTCCAATTATTTGTAGATTATTTCTCTTAATAGAGTCCCACATCCTTCTTAATTCTTTATTTTTCTCTGATTTCTCCTCATAAATACTGGTGTCAGTTGCTCTGTCCTCAAGCTTACTAACTCTGGATTCCATCTTTGGATTGAATGTCTTAATTCAGTAATTTTATTTGATCTCCTGGATTTCAGATAGTTGATATTCCATTATTTCAAATAGCTTAACTAATTTTTCATTTTGTTCCCCTGTGTTTTGTGTAATCTCTAGGAAGTCTCTATTCATAATTCTTTTGTATTGTACCTCCAGTAGTTTCAGAAAGTCTTCGTCATCTGAGAAGCTTTTTGATTCTTTATTTTTAGAGTTTTCCAGGGCCATGGTGAATTGCTTCTTTAAATGGTTAGAGGTGATTGTTGTCTTAATGCTGTCAAGAAGCTGTCTGGTTTCTCTGGTGTTACATGCAACAGGAGCTGATGTGTAGTTCTAAGAGGGGTGTATGGGCACTACTATATTTGATCACTAGCCACCTCTGTGCTATCTAGTCAGTGGCCCCAGGTTTATTGACTGAGGTGGGAGGCCCCACTATGTGTCTGCTAAAAGTGGGAGTTACTTGTGGGAACTCTCTGTTGTTATGCCACTTCAGTCGATGGTGTAGCTCAGGGAGTCGAGGAGAGACAGGTGCCATCCCACTTGGCTGACTGGGACCAGTGCACTCTGTAGATGTGTTTCACTTAAAAGCTGCTTCTTTGCTGAAAGGGACACTGTACAGCATCCACCAAAAGCAGTTGGACCCTCAGGGGTGTCAGACTGTGCCTCATGCTGACAAAGATGGCATCCCACTTTTGGAGTCTGTAGGGGTCTGCCAGCTGATGCTATGGTGTGGATCAGTAAAGGTGGTAGAGATGCTGCCACTCTGCTCAGCAGTCACTTCTCCAGGTGGTTTTATTTTGAAAAGGTGCTTTACTGTTGAGTGGGGAGCTGTCCATCAGCTGTCAAGATCAGGGAAGGCCTCAAGTGTTGCAGGCCCTGCCTTCTGGCTGACAAGGAGAGCACTTCATAGACCTCCTCCAGATGCTATGACATGGTTCAAAGAAGGGTGGGGCCCTTTTCTGCCAGGCCCCACCTGAACCTCTAGGCACTATCATCTTTAGCACAGCTTTTCTGCTGAAGAAGCATTATCCAGACAGGTACTGCTGCTCAGTGTGGGAATTAGCTCCAGCTGAGACCACTGGTGTGGCTGACTGTGCTTCTCAGATCACTAAGATGGTGTTGCACCTGAGCTGCACTTCTACTGTGGGTTGGTGAAATCTATGGTGCAGGTCAGGGAAGAGAGGAAGGGGGGCACTGGTGTCCCCAGTCAGCAGCTGGGCATTCAGGATGTGGCCATCCCAAGCACAGGCTGTCTGCTGCACTATACACTATTTACTTAAATCCCACAGTTCAACGTATTAGCTGGCTCATGCCCAGTCCCCACCTCCTGGGTAACAAAGAAGGCATCTGTACCTGCGGTCCTCCCAAGCGATACATCATCAGAAGCACGATTCAGTATGCTGCCGTCTCATCTCTGAGAAAGATAGTTTTCCCCTTACTGGTGCCTAGTCCATCTGACAACTGCATGCAAAATCCTAGGGCTCCCAGGCTGTCCATGCTGCGCTGTTCGATTATCATTCCAGGCCTTAGTTCTCAGAAGGAATCCAGGAGATATGTGTCTAGTCTGCCATCTTGGCCCTGCCCCTCTCCATAATGTTTTAATATGGTAATTGCACTATGTCCAAGTCATACTGCATGCTGTTTCAGAGAGTGTAGTGTTCGATAAGGACACCATTTTCTTTTTAAAAAATGCATGTGCCCAGAACAACAAGTAATTTCAAGGAATTTACGGAGTCTTTGAAACCTGTGTATCAGTCTTGAGTTACAATGTGCTATCCTTTACTCATGTGGAAGTAAGTCCATCACAAAAACACATATGTCAAGTTAAAAAGTCATTTTTAATCATTTTAGAATGATAAAAACAATAAGTTTTTAAAACTGGTATAGCATATTCTGGGGGGAGTTGACTCTAAAGAGCTGTAATCTCTTGCCTAAAGTATGCCCGTCATCTCCCACTAGTTATGTTGGGTCTGCAGAAAAGGCTTTATGTAGCAGGCTTGGGTTACATAGAAAAGTTAGCTGGTAATTCAAGTTAGGACAGAGTAAGGCTATTGTAGTGTAGATGTAGGTATGGTGGGATAGACAGAGATAAAAATTGGATCCATAGAGATGAGGCTAAAATGATGGAAGTAGCCACACATATGTTGTGATCCCTGTAACAACAAAGAACCAACAACAACAACAAAAGATTATATGTTGTATTCTAGGATCCCTGACTGTCGGGGGAAAGCTGAGAGATAGGAATGGATACAGTAAGCAGAGAGAGTAGGTCCTGAAGTAACTGGTTTGGTAAGAATTGACTCTGGAAATCCACACCCCACAGAGGGACCCACTACTGCCAGTGTGGCAAGTGGAGCAGCAAGGCAGTGGCAGTACAGCAAACTGAGCAGCAGCATGGCAAATGAAGTGCCTCTTGTGCACTGAGGCAGCAGTTGCACCTATGGAATCACAGAGGAGTTCCATTCGAGCATTGTAAACTAAGTGCTTGTGAACTCTTGCAGATTTAAAATGTTGCTACAGGCTGACCCTTTCTCCCTTTTCCCAGTGTTTCTCCCTCCTTTCACTGAATTCATCAGCCACCAAACTTGGACATTTTCCTTGGGCTGGAAGTGGGAGCCATATGTGCTCCCTGAGCTATTCTCCTGGACTTGGAGAGAGAGATAAACTGGAGGGGTGGTGCAGCTCCACTGAGCCAGGAACTCCCTCTACCTTTCTCTGCATGTGTACAGCCAGCAACATGAGCCCAAACTAATCACCCATACTAACTGGGATTCTAAGCTGAATATACCTCTAAGCACTCAGTGACTGGGCACTGGAATTTCTGAGGCTCCAACAATCAAACTAGCTCACACAACCAGCGTATTTGTACACTTAAAAACTAAAACATATATATGGAAATACTAATGGAGTAGTGGTTAAGTGCTGAATCTGCCAGTTAAAAGGTTGGCAGTTTTAATCTGCCAGGCACTCTATGGAGCAGTTCTACTCTGTCCTATAGGGTCATTATGAGTTGGAGTCACAGTGACAGCAGTGGGTTTTGTTTTTCATATGTTGTTGTTAGGTTCCATTGAGTCAGTTTCGACTCATAGTGACCCTATCCACAGTAGGACAGAACGCTGCCCAGTCTTGTGCCACATCCACAATCATTTTTATGCTTAAGCTAATTGTTGCAGCCATTTCGTCAGTTCATCTTGTCGAAGATCTTCTTTTTTGCTTACACTCCATTCTACCAAGCATGATGTCCTTCTCCAGGGACCAATCACCTGACAACATGTCCGAAGTATGTAAGACACAGTCTCCTATCTTTGTTTCCAGGGAGCACTCTGGTTGTATTTCTTCCATAACAGATCTGTTAGTTCTTTTGACAGTCCATGGTACAGTCAGCATTCTTCTGCCACACCACAGTTCAGAGGTGTCAGTTCTTCTGTCTTCCTGATTCATTCATTGTCCAGCTTTCCGAGGCATATGATGTGATTGAAAATCCATGGCTTGGGTCAGGTGCACCTTACTCTTTGTGGTGACATCTTTGCTTTTCTATACTTTAAAGAGGTCCTTTGCAGCAGATTGTCCCAGTGCAGTGTGTCTCTTGAGTTCTTGACTACTGCTTCCATGGGCATTGATAGTGGAACCAAGTAAAATGAAATGCTTGACAACCTGTCTTTTCTCCATTAATCATAATGTTGCTTAATGGTCCATTTGTGAGGATTTTTGTTTTCTTGATGTTGAGGTGCAATCTGTACTGAAAGCTATGGTCTTTGACCTTCATCAGTCAGTGTTCCAGACCCTCTTCACTTCTGGCAAGTAAGGTGGTGTCACCTGTGCAATGCAGGTTGTTAGTGAGTCTTCCTCCAATCCTGATGCCTATTTCTTCTTCATATAATCCAGCTTCTCAGATTATTTGTGCAACATACAGATTGAAAAGGTGTGGTGAAAGGATACAACCCTGACACACACCTTTCCTGACTTCATGCCATACAGTGTCCCTTTGTTCTGTTCCCATAACTGTTTCTGATCCATGTATAGTTTCCTTAAAAGCACAGTTAAATGTTCTGGAGTTCCCATCTTCTGGTATGTTAGCCATCATTTGTTATGATCCACGCAGCTGAATACCTTTGCATAGTCAGTGAAACACAGGTAAACGTCTTTCTGGTATTCTCTGCTTTCAACCAAGACTCATTTGACATCAGCAGTAATATCCCTGGTTGTGTGTCCTCTTCTAAATCCTGCTTGAATATCTGGCATTTCCATGTCAATATACTGCTGCAGTCCCTTTTGAATGATCCTGAGCAAAATTTTACTTGTGTGTGACATTAATATTGTTCTGTAATTTCTGCATTTAGTTGGATCACCTTTTGCGTATGTGTACATATATGCATGTATATACGTAAGGACCGACAAGTTCACAAACTTAATTGTTCCAAGTGCTGCATGTCTCTTTGCTGAATATCGCTACGGTCATCTTCGAATTACTCCTCTTGGGAAGCTATGCACTGATGCCAGCACTTGTTCCACTCTTCAGAGCCATTCTGGAGCTCTTTTTTCTAGAATGACCATCAGAGTTGTTGTATGACCCTTGATGTTCTGAATGTTATCAAAATGTCTTTCTTTCAATATTACCTTTATGTTTGGGTAAAGCAGAAAGTCACTGGGGGCCAGATCAGGTGAATAAGTAAATAAGTAGTATATTTCAATACAGTCATTTGTTTACTGGCTAAAAATCTCTGTCATAGACAGCTATAAAATTAAGTTTGCCACCTTGCTGCTGTGTGCAATGTTCATTCCAGAGAAAGTTCCAAAACTGCTTGGAAGGGTGGACCAGGGCCTGGCATTGGTGCATAGCTTCCCAAGAGGGGTAATTCTAAGGTGTGCATAGTGATATTCAGCAGGGAGAGATATAGCACTTTTTCTAGGATGATTTCACAAACTTCATTGGCAGTCCTCGTGTGTGTGTGTCAGTGTGTGTATATATACACATACACACATATATGTTAGAACACAATAACCAAATGTAAATAAATTACAGCTTTCCTTATGGCTTGGAGGCAGCAATCCGTTTCAAATCATTTAAAGAAGCATACTATGATGGCTTTAGAAAACTTCCAAAACAGAGAACTCAAAAAAAGTTTCCAGGCTAATAAAACATCCTGCGATTATTGGAGGTAGAATACAAATGAGTAATATTATACTAATATTATAGTAATATCATAATATAGTAATATTATAGCTCTTCAAGGCATCAAGAAAGAGATTAGGCAAAGTGCAGCAGAACATAGTAAAAATTAGACAGACTGAAAGAAATACTTGGCACCAACGACATGGAATTCAGCAGAGTAATGATAAAAATCACAGAATTAGGCAATTCAGTAGACTGTTAAAGGCATAGAACTGAGGCAATGGAATGCAGAGATAAAGCAACTGATACCAACATATTTGAGAGAAAAGTAGGTAAAAGAATTTAAGAACTGAAGAAGGAATAAGAGTTACATCGGATTCTTCAAGAGGAATAATTTAGGGATGTTTAGAGTACCAGAAGAGAGGGGCAATAACAGAATACACAGAATTTGTTCAAGATATGTTGACAGAAAGCTTCCCTGATATCTTGAAAGAAGAGGGAGTATCTATCGAAGAAGCTTATCAAAACTCCACACAAGGTAGATCCCAAAAGAAGGACACCAAGACATGTTATCAGATTTACCAAAACTAAAGATAGACTTTGAAGGAAACTGGTGTTAAATGAAAAATAACCTATACACAGACTCAGTAAGACTAAGCTTGGGCTACTCAGTAGAAACCATGCAGGCAAGGAGGAAATGGGATGACATATACAAAACATTGAAGAAAAAAATTCCAAATGAAGAACTTTATATCCTGCAAAATTGTCTCTGAAATGTGATGGTGAAATTTGGACATTCACAGATAAACAGAAGTTTAGAGAATTTGTGAAAGCCAAATTGAGATTAAGAGAGAACAAAAGAAGTCCTGTGATTAGAAAATCAGTACAACAGATGTAAACACAGCATCCAGATATCAACACAGATAGGGCAACCACAAAAATAAATCAAAATTAAAACAGTATGTAAATGATGACAGCATTGTATCAAAAAGAGGACTGAATAATGTGTTCATTGATCTTTCATATGGAGATGAAATTGAGGTAATACAAAGACGTTAAAGACTCTTTTAGACTTGGAACCATACAGGTAAATAGTATGGTAACTGCAAAGGAAATTAATTGTACACATGAAAACAAGAAACAGAATCAGCAAGTCTTATCAATTACAAAGTCAACAACAATGAAAAAGATGAAGAGAAACTCATAAAGAAAAATGACTCAGGACAGAAAATTAAGTGGAGTAAAGGAACTGTCAACACACAAAAAAGGACAACTAAAATGACAGTGGTAAATTTGTACCTATCAATAGTTACATTTAGTGTATATGAGCTAAATCCACCAGTAAAGAGACAAAGAATAGCAGAATGGATTAAAAAATAAAAAACAGTCTTGGACTTCAAGATACAAACAAACTGAAACTCGGAGGATGGGAAAATATATACCGAATGAACAACATTCAAAGGAAGAACAGGAGTGGCAATATTAATTTCAGATAAAGTAGATTAGTGTAAAACAGATTATAGTAAAACTGTGATAGTGGAAAAAGGAGGTCACTATATGCTGATTAAAGGGTAAGTGCGTGAGGAAGATATAATCATATTAAGTATCTACACACTCAGTGACAACTTCTAAGTACATCAGAAACTGCTAGCACCATTGAAAAGTGAGATAGACAGCCACATGGTAATAGTAGGCGACTTCAACACACCACTTTTAGTGATGGCCAGAACATCCAGAAAGAAGCTCAGTGAAGGTACAGAAGGTGTAAATGCCACAGTCAAGCAACTTGACCTCATAAAACCAACTAGCTACTGTCTAGTTGGGTCCAACTCATAGCTACTCTAGAGGTCAGAGTAGAACTTGCCCCATAGAGTTTCCAAGGAGCACCTGGTGGATTTGAAGTGCTAGCCTTTTGATTAGCAGACATAGCACTTAAGCCACTACGCCCCCAGGGTTTCCACTTTACCTCATAGACATATGCGAAACACTGCAACAACAGACAAGTATACTTTGTTTTGCAAGGCACATGGAACATTCTCCAGACTAGACTACATATTAAGCCTTAAAACAAACTTGAACTAAATCCAGAGAACTGAAGTATTGTAAAGCATCTTTTTGGGTAATAAAGCCATAAAAGATGAAAACAGTAGCCAAAAAACAAGGAGGAAAAACCACACACATGGAACATGAACAACACTTAGCTCTAAAACTCTGTTGTGGAAGAAACCAAGGCTGGAATAAATTCACAGACTCAAATGAGACTAAAAAACATCCTGCCAGAACCAGTAGGACACAGCAAAAGCTGTGCTCAGAGGTCAGTTATCTCAATAAATGCACATACCCAAAAAGAAGAAAGGGCCCAAACCAAAGAATTAACCATACAACTTAAGGAGAAAAAAAAGCAGCACAAGAACTCCTTGGACAACAGAAGACAGTAGATAATAAAAACTAGAGCAGAACTAAATGAATTAGGGAATAGAAAAAGATTGAATTAGTAAGACCAAAAGCTGTTTTTTTTTCTTTTTTAAAAAAGACCAACAAAGTCAATAAACCATAGGCCAAACTGACAAAAGAAAAACAGGAGAGGAAGCAAATAAGCTGAATAAAAAATGAGATGGCAGTATCGCAACAGACCCATCTGAAAGGAATCATAACAGAATGCTTTGAAAAATTGTACTCTAATGAATTTGAAAACCTAGAGGAAATGGACAAGTTTCAAGAAACATTACCTTCCAAAACTAACACAAACAGAAGTAAAACAACTAAATAAACTGACCACAAAGGAAGAGATTGAGAATGTAATTTAAACAATTCTAATGAAAAAAAGTCTTGGTCCAGATAACTTCACTGGAGCACTATATCAAACCTTTAGAGAAGAGTTCACACCACTAGAACTGAAAGTATTTAACAGCGTAAGAAAGGATGGAATTTTCCCAAACTCCCAGCATAATCCTGATACCGAAGCCAGTTGCAGACAGCACAAAAAAGAAAAATTATGGACCAATATCTCTTGTGAACTTAGGTGCAAAAATTCTCAAAAGATTTCTAGCTAGTAGAATTCAACAACATGTAAAAAAAATAATTCACCATGACGAGACTGGAGTCATAACAGGGATGCAGGGATGGTTCAACATTAGAAAAATAATCAATGTAGTCAACCACATAAATAAAACAAAAGACAAGAATCATTTGATCTTACCAGTTGGTTCAGAAAAGGCATTTGACAGAGTTCAACACCCATTCATGTTAAAAACTTCCAGCAGAATAGCAGTGTAGTCCTCTACATAGTAATGGGCATCTGTGCAAAACCAACAGCCAACATCATCCTAAATGGAGAGAGTCTGAAAGCATTCCGCTTGAGAAAGGGAATCAGACAAGGATGCCCTTTGTCACCACTCTTATTCAACATTGTGCTGAGTATTCTAGTCAGAGCGATCAGGCAAGATAAATAAAAGGGATCCAGATTGGTAAGGAAGAAGTAGAAGTATTTTTATTTGCAGATGATGTGGTCTTATACACAGAAAACCCTAAAGAATCCACAAAAAAAAAAAACTACTGGAACTAATAAAAGAGTTCAGCAAGCGTCAGGAAACAAGATAAACATATATAAATCAGTTGAATTCCTTGACACCAACAAGGAGACCATCAAAGAGGAAATTATCATATCAATACCATTTTCAGTAACTTTCAAGAAGATAAAATATTTAGGGATAAATCTAAGCAGAGATGTAAAAGACCTATACAAAGAACATCATAAAACTCTACTGCAAGAAATGAAAAGAAACCATGTAAGTGGAAAAACCTATGTAGCTCATTTGATAGAAAGACTAAACATCGTGAAAATGTCTATTCCACCGAAATCAATCTATAGTTACAACACAATCACAGTGCAGACTTCAATGGCATTTTTTAATAAGATGGTGAAACAAATCACTGACTTCATATGGAAAAGGAAGAAGCCCAGATAATTAAAGCATCACTGGAATAGAAGAATAAAGTAGGAGGCCTCATGTTATCAGACTTGAGTACCTGTTAAATTGCAACAGTAGTCGAAGCAGCCTCATAGTGGTACAAAAACTGATACATAGACCAGTTGAACAAATTGAGACTCCAGACATAACATCATCCACCTATGAGCAGCTGATATTTGACAGTCTCAAAGTCAGTGAACTGGGGAAGGGCAATCTTTTTAACAAATGGTGTTGACAGAGCTGGATATCCATCTGATTTCCAGCTGCAAAAAATGAAACGAAATCCATATCTCATAGCATGCACAAAAACTAACTCAAAACAGACTAAAAACTTAGATAGAAAATCTAGAACAGTAAATATCATGGAAGAAAAAATAGAGACATCACTGGGAGCACTAATACACAGCATAAACAGACTACAAAATACAGTTAGAATGCACAGGCACCAGAGGAAAACATAGATAACTGGAAACTCCTAAAAACCAAAACATGCTTATCCAGTGACTTCAAAAATGTTCATTGAAAGACTTCACCACAAGAGTAAAAAGATTCCCTGTAGACTGGGAATAAAACTTCGGAACCACGAATCTGATTGGCATCTAATTTCCGTAATCCACAAGATACTGCAAAACCTCAAGGAAAAAAAAATAAACAACTAAAAACCCTTTGCCACTGAGTCAATTCTGACTCATAGCAACCCGGTAGGACAGAGTTTCCAGGGAGCACCTGGTGGGTTCAAACTGCTGACCATTTGATTAGCAGCAGTAGCACTTAACCACTATGTCACCGGGGTTTCCAACAAGAAAAAGACACCAAATTAAAAAAAAATGGTAAAGGATATGAGCATGTTCTTCACCAAAAGACACATTCAGGCAGCTAACAGATACATGAGGATATGCTCGTGGTCATCAGCCATTAGAGAAATCCAAATTCAAACTACATTTGGGATACCATCTCACCCCAACAAGGCTGGCATTAATCCAAAAACCACAAAATGATAAATGTTGGAGAGGTTGTAGAGAGACTGAATTCTTCTACATAGTTGGTGGGAGTGTACAGTGGTACAGCCACTTTGGAAATCAATTTGGTGCTTTCTTAAAAAGCTAGAATATAAACACTGTAGGATCCAGCAATCCCACTGCTTGGAATATATTCTAGAGAAATAAGGGCTGTCGTGTGAATAGATAACCTGCACACCAGTGTTTATTGCAGCACTGTCCAAGATAGCAAAAAGATTTACTCAGCATAAGTACCCATCAACAGATGAATGGATAAATTATTGGATATTCATACAATAGAATAGTATGCAGTAATAAAGAACAGTGAAGATTTTGGCAAATATCTGATAATTCTGGAGAAGTCATCTGGAAGATGTTATGCTGAGTGAAATTTGCCAGTTGCAAAAAGACAAATAC
Source organism: Heterohyrax brucei (assembly GCA_028571685.1). Classification (NCBI taxonomy): domain Eukaryota; kingdom Metazoa; phylum Chordata; class Mammalia; order Hyracoidea; family Procaviidae; genus Heterohyrax; species Heterohyrax brucei. The sequence goes on from CM053149.1 coordinate 37,330,199, forward strand.
TGTATAAGACCACTATCATAAGGACTGCAGAAAACTTCTAAGCACAGAAAAAAATAATGTTATTTGGTTATGGGGGTGGGGAAGCAGAGTGGTATTCATAGACTAGATAGCATATGGAAACTGGGTTAGGTGAAGGGAATGACAGCATGCAGTTGAAGGGAGGTTAGCACAGCTGGAATACACCAAAAGCTAAGAGGTTTTGTAAATAATAACCCCACATTTCAAAGTACAGAGTAACAGGGGAAGGGGTCTGGGGACCATGGTTTCAGGGTACATCTGTTATCAATTGGCATAACTAAGATTTTTTTTTTAGAAAATATTCTGCATCCCACTTTGATGAGGGGCACTTGGGATCTTAAAACCTGACAAGCTGCCATCTAAGTAGCATCAGTTGGTCCCAGTGCACCAGGGGAAGAAGATAATGAATGACATCAAACACATAAAGAAAATATGAATCCAAGAGGTAAAAGGGGCCATATGATCTGGAGACTATATTACTATGAAATTAGAAGAACTAGATGGTGTCCAGCCATCAGTCTTGTGCTGGCAGGGAATACAACATACAGTCTGTATTGTAGTGGGAGAAAAATGGAGTTGCAGAACAAGAACTCAGTTAAAAAAATGAGACTTCATGTTTCTGTAGACCTGAGGATCCTTTGATGACATGTTTCCCAGACTCTCTGTTAGCCCAGAGCTAGAACCAGTACCAAAGCCAACTTCTCAGATGAAGACTGGACTGGACTAGATGGTATAGAGGGATGCTGGCAGAAAGTGTGCATCCTGGTTAAACATATATAAGGCTGTATGAGCAGTGTCTCTTCAGAGGTGAGATGAAAGGGTAGAGATGGGGTGACAAAAGTTGTCGGAATGGATATGAAAAGTACAGATTGGAAAGGGGGAGTGTGCTGTCAGGGTTGGGAGAACATCTAGAATTGCATAATGGTATGTGTGCTGGGTTTTATGTGGCAAATTAGATTGTAAAGTTTCAGTTAAAGCACAATAAAATATTTTTTTAAGAAAAACCAACCCAATGCAAGTGTCAATTCTGACTCATGGCAACCCTGTAGGGCAGTGTAGAACTGCCCCATAGGGTTTCCTAGGAGTGCCCGGTGGATTCAAACTGCCATCCTTTTGGTTAGCAGTCGTAATACTTAACCACAGCACTGCTAGGGTTTCCTTTAAAAAAAAGGGGACCCACAATATTCGGTCGGTTGTTATGGGTTATGGTACGGATGAGAGGTAAGATAAATGGTGATCAGTACCACAATGGGAAAACTAATACACTACCAACTGTTACAGGACGCTAGCTAAGGGCTGAGTCTGGAAGCACCATGGATAGCTCCAAGGCAAGGGTAGTAATTGCCTTTCAGACTCTCAAGCAGTGGTAAAAGTCTTATCATTGGGATGCCCCTCTGACCCATCTGGACAGTACTACTCTTGGCTATTCTGTGAAAGATGGTACCCAGGATGGCTAAGTCATTATATGATTGTAGCCTTCAGTAGTAATAATTTATACTCTTTTTTTGACAATCTGCCCCAATGTCTGACTAGCCTTTCTGTCATTATGTCCTGATTGAGAAGTAGGCATTTGAATGCATCTTGATGGATTTTCGGGGCCATCTTATCATCTTGGGAGGCATATAAATGAATGTGAGGCAACCCAGAGATTGTCTCAGTCTTTGTAAAAATCTTTAGAACCCTTTCCCCTTTGGAAATTCCTGAGAGACAGTTCTCGTGCTCTTTTAATCCAAATTATGACATTTTGCCAGTGATCCTTAGACCCTTTACTGTATCTGGCAGAATCTCTTCTTGGCCCTCAGTTTTCAGACATTGTCATTTACACTGAAGAAGCCTCAGAGTAAATGAATAGAATTTAACAGTGAGAAGAAACCTTTAAGATCATTTAAGCCCAAAGAACTTTTTGTGGCTTATATTATATTTAGAAAGGATAAACCTGAGAGTAGCTGATTAGATATGTATACAGAATTGGTTCCAGGTCCTGTGACTGCCAAAGTGTGTTTATAGCAGTTGTTGAAAGTGTATAAGGAATGTATGACCATACTATCGTGTTAAAAAGGCGATCACTTCAGTAAAAGGAAAAGCTAGCCTTTAAATCGGTATTAATCTATTATGATCAAAAACAAGATAAAAGCCCTTCATGTGAGTATAAAATTATGACTCTGCTTGGGAGAAAACTGCAGATAATCTTCCCCTTTGTCAGTTTTTGTCTAGGGACCTGAGAGTTGCCCACTGTAATGTGCTGTCATATAAAGTGTTAGAGATCTTGAAACACCTAGTTTTTAAAGTTTTTTGTGTGTTCAGCTTTACCTTTAGAAGTTTAGTTTCAAACATTGAGTATTAATTGACTTTTTAACATGTAAGATCTGTTTTAAACTGATTATTTATGAAAAAGTCAGGGTTCTCTCTTAACCAAATAGATTAAAAATTTTATATATATATACAATACATGTATATAATACATTATAATATATACACAATGTATAATATGTATGTAATATATAATACATATATATGAAATACATATGCACACATATACATACATGAGATTGGACAATTAGTGATTTTGAACTATTGACTTTGCTTTTTTTTTAAAATATTTTGCTTTAAGTAAAAGTCATTTTGCCATATAGAACACACACTGCAATGCAGCTCTAGCAGCTGTGCCTACCCTATGACACCATACTCCTTCCTTCCACCTTGTACTTCCCACATCCATTCAACTGAGTCCTGTCTTCCACTCTCCACTTCCACTCTCCACCCTTTGAGCTAGCCTCTAGACAAGAGTTTCTTCAACAGCCTCTTACATATATTTAAGCCAAGAAGCATACTCTTCACCCATCTCACTCTATGTGTTATAGTCCAGTCCAATCTTTGGAGAGTTGGCTTTTGAACTGGTTTCATCTCTGGGCTAACAGAGAGTCCAGGGGCCGTGTCCTCAGAGGACCCTCCAGTCTGTCAGACCATCAAGTCTGATTTTTTAATAAAGTTCTAGTTCTGCACACAATTTTCTTCCACTACTTCAGGGACTCTACATTGTGTTCCCTGTCAGGGCAGTCACTGGTGATGGCCAGGCACCATCTGGTTTTTCTGGTCTCAGGCTGACAAAGTCTCTGAATCATATAGCCCGTCTGTCTCCTGGGCTCATATCTTCCTCATGTTTTTGATGTCTTTGTTCTTCTTTGCTCCAGGTGGCTTCAGAACAATTGATTCTACATAGATGACAGCTTCCTAGCTCTTAAGACCCCAGATGCCACTCACCAAAGTGGGCTGTAGAACAGTTTTTTAGTTATGCCAGTTGACCTAAATGTTCCCAGACCCTTGCCCCTGCTATCCTGCCCTTCAAAATGTTGGGTTGTATTTAGGAAACCTCTTTGTTTTTGGTATAGTCTGGCTGTGCTAACCTTCTTAACCCAATTCCTGTGTACTATCTAATCTATGAATATCTTTTTTCCTCCCTCTTCACTTTTGTGACCATCAAGTGTCATTTTCTTCCGTTGAACTGCTCACTGTTTGGTTCGCAGCCAAATGCTTAACCACTGTTCTACCAGGGCTCCTCTTGAGATTAAAGCAGTTGGTATTCTAGGAATCTCACTTGTCATAAGTATGTTAAACATTCTGTATTGATGGAGCCCAACAGAAGTGTGAAATGATTTTTGGAAACTTTCTGAAGTTGAGTACTGAGTGTACAGAAAAGCAGAGTTTGATTTAGTCTGGGTAGAGAAGGTGCTATGATCCTCTATGAATGTCAAAGAACTAGTCCCATGAGAAGAATTTAAGTGATAAAAATAATTGCCAAAATACCAGAGGAATTTAAAAGAATTGAATATTTTAAATCTGATCAAGTCTTTGTGAGGCCCCAAGTTTACTAGAATGCAAAAGTGAAAGCAAAATCAAACCCCCAAACTCCCAAATATTTGCCTTAAATACTACTTGGGTGCTTTCTCTTAGTTTATTCTGCTTTTGTAGGCACGTGAGAATGGTAGAATACGTAGGAAGGGCAGTGATAGCTGTTTGTAAATGAAAGGTTGGTCTCTGTTAATACTACCAGTATTACCATTTTTTTGTGTTTCTCCAGAGCAAGGCAGACTTTTTCCCCCTCAGAATTAGGAGAGAATTGTCTAGTAATTAGGTTTGTTTAATAGTGAAGTGAACTTTGTGGCAGAAAAACACTGCACATCTCCAGAATTCTTCAAGAAGCAGTGGGGATGTATGTAAAATTTTATGACATTCATTATCTCACCAGTGTATAACTGGAATAATTAGGGAAAAGTATGATTTGAAAGTAAGGTGGTTTATTAAAATGCTGCTTTCAAAGGTATTGATTTATGATATTCTGGATTGTGGCAGCCCTAATTCCTCAAGGGACAAGTGCAACATATCAAGTGTCCCTAGACTTCAAAATGAATAATGGTCCTTTTGAGGGTTATCTGAGCTGTGCACTTAATTTGTCAGTTTAGAAAATTGTCAAAGTAACAAAGGAAATATTTTTTGGGCTGAGGATTTTTGAGGCATTAGAAAATCAAATTTTGGTGTCAAATTCCTTTGGGAATGGGGAAGAGCTTGTGGAGCTCCTAGTTGACTAGAACATTCAGAGCTGTTTCAATTATTGGTTCAGCCCTGTGAGAGTCAACGTCCCTTTCATAATAACAGTATTTTATAGTGGTTGGGTGTCATAAAGTGAAAATCATAGATAAGTAAACTGTCCTCATATGTAATTTTTGGCATAATGCCTCATCTGTGATAAGGGAAAAAGGAGGAAAACTATAGTTTTGATTTAAAGCTTAAATACTCAGGTACTTCTAATAAAGCAGTGGTGTGTTTACCATTGACTGTGAATGTGACAGCTGCAATGCAGACAGATACAAGTATTGTTGAATGGTTATGCAAATAATTAAAGTTATGTTTTTGATCTGACCTGAAATATGAACAACTTTTGGTAAAGTTCTTAAAACAAGTACAGTGTTCATATGGGAGTTGCTTTCTTGGAAAATTTATTAAAACTGTACAAAGTGTACTTTGTGTTTATATATAAAATGGAGTTAGATTCTAGGCTCAGAAAATTATAAATAGATTTTTCACTGACTTGACTGGATAGTGTTGAGTCTTAAAGGATGTGGGCCAGTTGTCCCATGCACTTAAGTTTATAAGCTGGTAGGAACAGCTTTGAAACCTTTGGCAGCTAACCAAGAGGTCAGCTTTTTAAATCTACCAGCCATGCCTTGGAAACTCTGTGGGGTAGATCTACTCTGCCTTACAGAGTCGACTCAAAATTGGCTCAACAGCAGTTTTTTTTTTTTCTCTTTTCATCCCTAGTTTGTGCATAGTAAATACTAGTGGCACCTGTTGTCATGTGGCAGCCAAAATCACTTCCACAGATTTACGGAATGTATCCTAGGGAACAGTATTACTGCTGTTTAGATTTACTGAGCATATGGGGCTTTTTAAGTGGTGTGTCTATCTGAGTATACATTCTTCTTTCTCTCCTGAACTTCTCCGTGTCTCTAGTTATGATAGTGTAGTTACAATATTTAAAATAAACAAAAGGAGAAAATGAAATTTGTTGCTGTATAGTTGATTCTAACTCATAGTGACCCTATAGGACAGGAGAACTGCCCCATGGGATTTCCAGGGAAGAGCTGCTGGATCTAACTGTCCATCTTTGGTTAGCAGGCAGGCTTTTAACCAGGGTGCTGCCGCCAGGGCTGTAGTCATAGTGTATGGACATGGAAACAAAAGACGCTATTAAGCTTTTTTTCTTACAGCATGTATAACCCTCTGAAGTGTTATATAACTTATTTATTATGCTTATTGCTGTTTATCTTTCTCTGTTTGTTGAAATGTAAGCTCTCAAATGATAGCATTCTTTCATTTTTTTTCTTTCTTTTGATAGTTTGTTCATTGCCTAGAATAGTGGTTGCATGGCTGTGTAAATATTTGTTGAATAAAACTTCAGCATTTTCCTTTTTTACTTCCACTTGTATACTATATTGTCATGATACAAAATTGCATGTTATTTCTCAAACACATGATATTATTTCAGAACTCTTGCATGTATTGTTCTGTCTACATGGAGACCGTTTCTTTTTTTCCCTTTCCAAATCAATACTAGTGTTTCATTAAACATCTCCAGTGCTTAGACAATCGCCTCACATCCCGCCTTTAACTTCAGTTAATTGTATCTTCATGTGCACTACCTTTTTTTGTATCCACTCTTAGGGTTGCCCTTATGTTCTGTGCAGTAATTCATTTGCTTCATTTCTGTTTCCTTTCTGTGCTATGAACACTTGAGGATAATGGTTTTTATCTTATCTCTCATCCCAGAACCTGGTATAATACCTAGTAAATTAAAGGTACTTACATACTGAATTTCAGGTTGAAATATATCAGTCAGAACAAGGCCAGGGACTGCAGATCAGACTGTCAACTACTCATATGCAAGTTCACTTTGAAACTGAATAATATAATTAAGTTCCACAAGAGCTAAAGTACGACCATGGATATATCGCACCTGAATTTAGAGACCATCTCAAGAACAGCTTTGATGCTTTGAACACTAATGACTGAAGACCAGACAGGTTGTGGAATGACATTAGGGATATCATACATGAAGAAAGCAAAAGATCATTAAAAAGACAGGAAAGAAAAAAAAAGACCTAAATGGATATCAGAAGACTGAAACTTGCTCCTATATGTCAAGTTGCAATGAAGTAAGAGTGGGACAGATTTCAAAGGGCAGCTCAGGAAGACAAAGCATTGTAATGACACGGAGATAGGGAAGAAGCACGCTCAGCATGTCTCAAGCTGGAAGAATGGAAAGAAAAATTCAAGCCTTGAGTTGCAATACTGAAGGGGAAGGTATTGCAGTACTGAGGGGGAAGATACTAAACTATGCAGAAAGCATCAAAAGAAAATGGGAGGAATGCACAGAGTCACTGTACCAAAGAGAATTGATTGACATTGAACCACTTCAGGAAGTACCGTGATCAGGAGCCAGTGGTACTGAAGGTACTGGTGAAAAGCAGGCTCTAGGAATTGACAGCATACCAACGGAGATGGTTCAGTAGACAGATACAGCACTGGAAGTGTTCACTCATCTATGAGGACTGCCCATTAAGTTTGTGTACTCCTTCTAAAAAAAGTGCTACATACCTGATCACCGCTTATCACTGGTCACCTTTAAAGTACTCTCCTTGGGAAGCTGTGTGCCTAGTGCCTAGTCCATCCTTCAAAGCAGTTTTGGAACTCTTTTTTCTAGAATGGCCATCAGAACTGTCGTCATATTACCCTTGATGTCCTGAATGTAATCAAAATGTCTTCCTTTCAGCATTTCCTTTATCTGTGGGTAAAGAAAAAAGTCCTTGGGGGCCAGATGAGGTGAGTAGGGAGGGTGTTCCAATACAGTTACTTGCTTACTATCTAAAAATTCCCTCACAGACAAGTATACAATTAAGTTTGCAAACTTGCTGCCTTGCCATCATGCCCTATAGCCATTCCAGAAAGAGTTCCAAACTTGCTCTGAGGGGTAGACTAGGCACTGGTGTTGGTGCATAGCTTCCCAAGAGGTGTACTTCGAAGGTGACTATAGTGATACTCAGCAATGAAGTATGTTTAACACTTAGAACAAATAAGTTTGCCCACTTAATTGTCAGACCTGGTATGCCAAGAAATTTGGAAGACAGCTACCTGGCCAAATGACTGGAAGAGATAGTATTTATGCCTGTTCCCAAGAAAGGTGATCCAACTGAATATGGAGGTTATCAAATAGTACCACTAATCTCACATGTCAGCAGTGTTTTGTTGAAGATCATTCGAAAGTGGCTGTAGCGGTGTGTCAACAGGGAACTGTCAGAAATTCATGCCAGATTCAGAAAAAGATGTAGAACCAAGGATAACATTGCTGATGTGAGATAGATTCTGGCAGAAAGCAGAGAGGTACCAGGAAATGTGTACTTGTGTTCTGTTGACTATGTGTATCGTAACAAACTATGGATAACATTGAGGAAAATGGGAATTCAGAACACTTAATTGTGCTCATAAGGAATCTGTTAATGGATCAGAAGGCAGTTGTTCAGACAGAATAAAGGAATACTAAGTGGTTTAATGTCAGGAAAGGTATGCATCAGGATTGTATCTTTTCACTTTACTTATTCAGTCTGTATACTATACATATCCTGTCCTCTTCTCTTCACCCTCCCGTCTTACCTCTGGACAGGAGCTGCTGAAAGCCTCATATATATGTATATGTATGTATACATATATTTAAGCCACGAAGCACTCTCTTCACTAGTGTTATTCTGTGTCTTAATGGATTTTGAAGAGTTGGCTTCGGTACTGGCTTCAGCTCTGGGTCAGCAAAGAGTCATGGGCCGTGTCCTCAGGGGACCATCCAGTGTATTGGACCATCAGTTCTAGTCTTTTAGTAGAGATCTAGAGCTGCACCATTGTTTTTCTCCTCCTACTTCAGGGACTCTACTTTGTCTTCCTGTCAGGGTAGTCATTGGTGGTGGCTGGGCACCATCTAGTTTTTCTGGTCTCGTGCTTACGTAGTCTTGGAATCATATAGCCCCTTTTATCTCCTGAGCACATATTTTCCTCATGTCTTTGATGTCCTTCTTTCCCCTTTGCTCCAGGTCGATTAGGACCATATGATACTTGTTAGATGACAGCTTGCTAGCTGTTGAGACACCAGACACCACTCATCAAAATGGGATGCAGAACATTTTCTTAAAAAAAAAGTTGAGACAGTTGACCTAAATGACTCCCGAAACTCGTTTCCAACCCCCTGCCCCTGCTACTTGTCCTTCAGAATGCTGGGTTGTGTGTTTAGAAACCTCTTAGCTTTTGATATAGCCCAGCAGTGTTAACTTCCTTTCTGCTCTGTACTGTCACTCCCTTCACCTGAGTTCCTATCTACTATTTAGTCTATGAATGTCCATTCGTGTGTCGTTGGACACTTAGGTTGATTCCATCTTTTTGCTGATATGCACAGTGCTGCAGTAAACATTCATGTGCATATATTTATTCATGTGACAGCCCTTATTTCTCTGGGATATATTCCATGAAGTTGGATTGCTGGATCCTGTGGTATTTCCATTTCTAGCTTTTTAAGAAAGTGCCACATCAGTTTACAGTTATATTCCCACCAGCTGTGTAGAAGAGTTCCAGTTTCTCCACCTTTCCAACATTGATTATTTTGTGTTGTTTGGATTAATGTCAGCCTTGTTGGGGTGAGATGGTATTTCATTGTAGTTTTCATTTAGATTTCTGTATGGCTAATGATTGTGAGCATTTCCTCACGTATCTGTTAGCTGCTTGGATGTCTTATTTGGTAAACTGCCTAGTCATATCCTTTGGACTTTTTTAAATTGGGTTGTCTTTTTCTTGTTGAGATTTTGCAGTACTCTGTAGATTTAGATTAGACACTGATCAGATTCCTGGTTGCCAAAATCTTTTTCCCAGTCTGTAGGTAGTCTTTTTACTCTTCTGGTGAAGTCTTTGAATGAGCATAAGTGTGATTTCTAGGAGTTCCCAGTTATCTGTTTTTTCTCCTGGTGTTTGTGGTTTGTTAGTAATATTTTGCCGTCTGTTTATACCATGTATTGGGGCTCTCAACATTGTGCCTATTTGTTTTTAAGTGTGTGATTTCTTAGGAGTTTCCAGTTATCTGTTTTTTCTCCTGGTGTTTGTGGATTGTTAATAATATTTTGCAGTCTGTTTATACCATGTATTAGGGCTCTCAACATTGTGCCTGTTTTTTTTTCCTGTGTTCTTTATTGTTCTAGATTTTATATTTAGGTCTTTGATCCATTTTTAATTTTTGTTCGTGGAATCATATGTGGGCTTTGTTTAATATTTTTTGCATTTGCTCACTCACTTTTGCTAACACCACTTGTTGAAGAGACTTATTTTTTCCCCAGTTCATGGACTTTGGGGCTTTGTCAAATCTCAGCTGCTCATAGGTGGGTGATCTGGATTCCCTATACTGTTCCATTTGTCTGTGTATCTGTTTTTGTACCAGTACCAAATTATTTTGACTACTGTGGCAGTATAATAAGTTCTAAAATAAGGTAGTGTGAGGCCTCTCACTTTATTCTTTTCTTTTATGGGACTTCTTCCCTTTCTGTGTGAAGTTGATGATTTGTTTCTTCATCTCTTTAAAAAATGCCCCTGGAAATTGCTTTGAGATTGCATTTTGTCTATAGATCACTTAGGGTAGAATAGACATTTTCACAATATTAAGTCTTCTATCTATAAGCAAGATAGGTTTCTCGACTCATGTAGGTCTCTTGGTTTCTTGCAGTAGTGTCTTGTAATTTTCTTTGTATAGATCTTTTACATCTATGGCTAGATTTATTCCTAAGTATTTTATCTTTTGGGGGGTTATCGTAAATGGTATTAATTTGGTTATTTCCTTTTTGACAGTCTCTTTTTGGTGTAAAGAAATCCAACTGGTTGATGTATAGTTATCTTATATGCTGATACATTGCAGAATGCTACTAGTTCCAGAAGTTTTTTGTTGATTCTTTAGGTTTTTCAGAGTATGAGATTACATCATGTGCAAACAGAGATACTTTTACTTTTTCCTTACCAATTTGGGTGCGCTTTATTTCTTTATCTTGCCTGATTGCTCTGGCTAGAACCTCCAGTACTATCCGATTTCTTCTCAAGAAGACTCTCTCCATTTAGGGTGATGTTGCCTGTTGGGTTTGCATTACCAAAAACCAAACAAAACCCACTGCCATCATGTTGATCCCCACACCTAACAATCCTATAGGACAGAGTAGAACTGCCCTATAGCATTTCCAAGAAGCACCTGGTAGATTTGAACTGCCAGCCTTTTGGTTAGCAGCCGTAGCACTAAAGTATTCTGTTACCAGTGGCTTTGCATAGATGCTCCTTATTATGTTTTAGGATTTCCTTTCTTCTCCCGTACCGCTGCGAGTTTTTAATATGAATGGGTGTTGGACCTTGTCAGATGTCTTTTCTGCATCAGTTGGTAAAGTCACTTGTTTCTTTTGTTTCATGTATGCGGTTGACTGTATTAGTTGTTTCTCTAATGTTGGAAACCCTGGTGGTATAGTGCTTAAGTGCTGCAGCTGCTAACCAAAAGGTTGGCAGTTCAGATCCATGAGGTGCTCCTTGGAAACTCTATGCAACAGTTCTCCTCTGCTGTATAGGGTCTGAGTCAGAATCGACTTGACAGCATTGGATTTGCTTTTTGATTTTGATAATATTGACCCAGCTCTGCATCGCTGATATAAATCCTACTTGATTAGGGGAATTATTTTTTTGATTACATTGTAGAATTGTGTTGAGGATTTTTGCATGCAAGTTTATGAGAGATATTGGTCTGTAATTTTCCTTTTTTGTACTATCTTGGCTTTGGTATCACCATTGAACTGGCTTCGTACAATGAGTTTGGCAATGTTCTGTCCTATTCTGTGGTGTGAAATACCCTTATTGATAGTGGTGTTAACTCTAAAAAGTTTGGTAGGATTTTCCAGTGAGTCCATCTGGGCCAGGGCTCTTTGGTTGGGCCTTTGATTATTTTTTCAATTTATTTTGTGATGGATGTATTAAGTTGTTCTACTTCTGTTTGTGTAAATTTTGGTAGATAGTGAGTTTCTAGAAATTTGTCTGTTTCCTCTAGGTTTCCATATTTATTAGAGTGTTGTTTTTCATAGTATTCTGTTATGATTGCATTCATTTCATTTGGTTCTGTAGTGATATTGCCCATCTTATTTCTTACTTGACTTATTTGGTTCCTCTCCTGTTTTTGTTTTGTCACTTTGGCCAGTGGTTTATCAGGCTTGTTTTAAATCTTTTCAGAGAACCAGCTTTTGGTCTTATTAATTCCTTCAATTGTGTTCTGGTTCTCTAATTCATTTAATTCTATGTTAATTATTTGTTTTCTTCTCTTGAGTTTGTTACTGTTTGCTTGTTCGAGTTGTAGAATTAATTTTTTGATTTGGGCCCTTTTTATTTTGGATGTGTGCATTTCTCGAGATAGTTGACCTCTGAGCACTGCTTTTGCTGTGTCCTGTAGATTATGAGTCAGACCTGACTAGACGGCAGTGGTTTTTTTGGTTGGGTAGATTTTGACAGGGATGTATTTTCATTCTCCTTTGAGTCTGTGAATTTCTTTATTCTGTCCTTGCTTCTTCTGTAGCCCAGAAGTTTTTGAGCAAGGTGTTGTTCAGTTTTCTTGTATTTATTATGAAGCTGTCTATCTCAAATATCAATGCTTTTAGTTTATTCAGTGTATTTAGAAGCTCTGTCTTTGGGTTTGTAAATACTTACTATGGGTATATCCTCCTCATGTATTGATCCTTTAAGCTGAATTTAGTGGTCTTCCTTGTCCACTGTGGTGGATTTTACTTTAAAGTCTGTTTGTCTGAAATTAATATTGTCACTCCCACTCCTTCGTGAATGTACTCGCTTTGTATATATTTTTGCATCCCTTGAGTTTCAGGTTGTTTTTATCTTGAAGGTGTGTCACTTGTAGGTAGCATATAGAAGCATTTTTTTTTTTTTTTTCGGTCATTCTGGTACTCTACTTATACACTTAAGCCATTTACATTGAGTGTAATTATTGATGGGTATGATTTCAGAGCAGTCATATTGGTGTCTTTTTTTGTATGTTGACATTTTCTCTGTTCTACTTAATTTTCTGTGCTAAGTCATTTTTCTTTTATGAGTTTTCTTTTTGTCTTCATTGTTGCTGATTTTATGTTTGCTGAGATTTCTTGATTTGCTTCTTATTTTAATGTGTAAGACTGCTGATTTTCTTAGTGGTTACCTTAATAGTTATCTCTGAGGTTCTGAATTTAAACCAGTCTGTAATTTCTTTGTATCTCTATGACTTACCCTCCATCTGAAAGATCTTTGAGTACATTAATTGTCCCTGTTTTAGGCATAATCATAGCATTTTGATTTATTTTGTGGTTTCTCTGTATGTTGATACCTAAATGCTGCCCCACATTGTATTCTTGATTATGTACCTAATGTTACTGATTTTCTAGTTGAAGAACTTTCTTCAGTGTTTCTTGTAATTTTGGTTTGGTTTTTGCAAATTCTCTAAACTTTTGTTTGTCTGAGAATGTCTTAATTTTGCCTTCATATTTGAGAGACAGTTTTGCAGGATATGTAATTCTTGGCTGAGAGTTTTTTTCCATCAAGGTTTTGTATATGTCATTCCATTGCCTTCTTACCAGATTACTCTGCTGAATAATACTGTTGGTGAGTTTGATTATAACATGTCTTGGTGTCTTTCTTTTGTGATCTACCTTGGGTGGAGTTCCGTGAGCATCTTGGATAAATATCTTCTTGTCTTTTATGATATCAGGAAGGTATTCTCTTAGCGTATCTTCAAAAGTCTCTCTGTATTTCCTCTTACCTCCGTATAGTTTGCTACACCAAGGATTAGCAAATTGTTGCTCTTGCTAGAGTCCTACATAACTCTTAGCATTTCTTCATTTTTCAAAATTCTTTTATCTGATTTTTGTCAAACATGCTTTATCTCCCATTTCACTAATTCTGCATTCTGTTGCCTCAGTCCTGTTCCTTTGCTTTCTGTTGGATTGTTTAATTCTGAGATTTTGTTGTTAATCTGCTGAATTTCGTATTGTTTTTGCTTAAGTATTTCTTGCAGCCTGTTTAATTTTTCATTATATTGTGCCTAATCTTCCTGAAGTCTTGAAGAACTCTAAGCATTGCTTTTGTGTATTCCACCTTTGATAATTGATAATTGCGTGTGTTCTTCTTCCATCTGGAATTTTTTTTTTTGATTCTTTGTTTTGGCAGTTTTCTGATGCCATAGTTGTCTGCTTTCTAAAGTGGTTTGAGATTGATTGTTGTCTCTGAGCTATCAGAAAGTCATTTAATAAAACCCATAATGTTTTGTTATTATGTTCCAACTTACACACATGTATATGTTTAATTTTTTGAGTGTCCAAGTATTCTAGTTGTTTGAACTAGTTTGATTATTGGAGCCTTAAAAATTCTAGTGTCCTGTCACCAGGTCATTAGAGCTGTGAGCATGCTGATAAAGGTAGGGATAATTCCTGGCTCAGAGGAGCCAGCAAATGTCTTTTTCCTCCTCCTCCCCCTTTGTTTTCCTCTCTGAGTTTAGGAGACTAGATGGAGGTACATATGTAAGGTACCCCACTTCCAGCATAGCGTCAGAATTTAGCGTCAGTTACAGAGGAGAGAAGGAAGCGGGTAGTGCGGGGAAAAGATCAGCCCATAGGAAAGATTTAAATCCATGAGACTTTGAAAGGACCAAGCTTATAATGTTCACGTGAAAGTCCTCTGCAGTCATGTGAGTACAACCATCAGAAGCTCAGCTTCCCCACTGAGAAAGATGCTCTCCATTTGCTATGCTGCTGTGTTTGCTGCTGCTGTGCTGTGCCAGCTCTGCTTGGCTGGTGAAGCGTGTCCCTCTGTGGCATGCAGATTTAATACCAGCTAAACTAGTTGCTTCTGGACCTGCTCTCCACTGCTTGTCATTCAGTTCACTCTTTGTTTTCCCTGTGATATTCAGGGCTCCTAGAATGTCCTGTATAATCTATTCAGTTATTTTTTTTGTTCTTTGTCATTCAGGGGATCACAGGAAACATCTAATGTTTTAGTTTCCCCTCTCAGAAATTTGTATTTTAGTGATACAAGCAAAGCTTTAATAAAGTAAACATAATACTGTTGGATATTTTATTATTAACCTTGAAGCTGTCATTCTTCGTTGTTTAATAAACTAATAATTTCACCCCAAAACTTGAGTTGAACACTAATTTCTTTGTAAAGGTCTGTTATTTCTCTGGTTAAATTAATCCTAGGTACTTTATCTTCTTAGGGGCTATCATAAGTGGTATTGATTGAACACTAATTTCTAATTTTTTAGTTCATTCCCATTCATGGCAAGTCTGAAACTCATCAGTTTGATATTCTAAACCCTTCCTGGAGAATTGTTTTCAAATGGCAGTTGTTATAACTTGTCGGTTAGCAGATGAATGTTTAACCCTTGTAGTTTAAGCCAGCTTTTGAGGGCTTGCTTGTTCAGTTCTTTGAAACTATGTGCCAGGATACTGAAGACATAATCCTAAACCTGGCTGATTTTACTCTTATTCATGGTCATGGGCTGTATGTACTCTGAGCCTAGATGGCTCTTGGCAGATTTGCTTTGTTGGTTAGGTGGACAGAGGCATCACCATATGTACAGATCCCTTCCAGCAAGGAAGCTACAGCATTGGTGTTTTGAAGGGAGCAAGAAGCCACATCTTGAAAGGACAGAATGTCAGGGACCTTTTTAACTTCTTTGCCTTCATGAGTGGGAGGGAAGATCCAGTGCTTCTCATATTTTTTTAAGTAAACTGGAAGTGTTCAGATCAGACCGTGCCTCTCCAGCCTCCCACAATGTTGTTGACAGGAATGAAGAGAGATCCCAGAAGTCTTTCTAACTGGAGTTCCCCCAACACTTACACCCTCACTCTTGTTCTTTGCTATTAGACCAGACCATCCAGATTAAATTCCTTATCTCTGTTCATATTAACTACAAGAAGCCTCAGATTTTAGGGTTTTTTCTTATATAGTTCTGTCCTTCTGTTATTTTATTCTTTTCTCTCTGCTGCCTATTCTGTGAAAATTTCCCTCATCTTTTTGGTTCAGTTGAAACTAGGCTTTTCCCCTAATGACACTTTTCCTTCCTTTCTCCTTCAGCCTGCACAGCTGATGTCTGCTCCTATATTCCTCATGCCACCTGGCTCTAAGGTGGGAGTCAAGCTCCTCCTTGTTCCTTATTGCTGTTTTCAGACCACTCTTTCCTTCTTACATAAAAACTTCAATTTTGAATGTCATTAGACTTTGCATCATTGCAGTCATCTGCAGATCCCCTACATCACCCACCCACATTTCTGTAATAAGATTTTAGCTATTAGTACACAGTCACTGTATCTAGTACTACTTGTGATATTTTATGAAAATTTCCTTATCTACATAGACAATTTTTCTAAAACTCTGGATTTCTGTGGTGATTATGTACTGTTTGGCCTTGAAGTGCTTGCTAGCACAGTCATTTCCTAGACCTTGACCTTTCCATACCCATTGCCATTGATTTGATTCTGACCCGATAGCAATTGTGTGATATAGAGTAGAACTGCTGCATGAGATTTCCAAGGCTGTAAAGGGAGCAGATTGCTGCATCTTTCTCCCATAAAGTGACTGTAGGATTTGAAGTGCTGACCTTTGTGTTAGCAGCCAAGGGCTACTAGCTTTGAATAACTTAGACTATAACCAGTGCACTTTGATCTTAACCTTACCAGTAGTTAAAATTTCTCGATAATCTCAGGTTCAAGCATCCTGGATAGTATCTTCTGTTTTCCCAAACCAGTCTTTCTGCTATACCCAATGAAAGCAATTCTTCAGTCCCTGTGTTACTTAGTCTCTTAATCCTAATACTTTTCACTGGCCTTTAGTAGGTTTATAATTATACCTTTATATATAAGCTCAACTCAGTTGACCTTTTCCTGTTGCTTTGACATACTTGCATGGGGAAACTCCAGTACTAGTTAAATCCACTTGCTTATCCATGCCTGTCCATGTGCAGTTTAATTTAGACAGAGAAAGAAAGCAAACATGCTAACTAGTCTCACTTTAAATTCATAATCACAGATTTCATGAGGGCCCTTAGTGCTGCTTGGCATTCAATATCTCATTTTTAGTTGTTTTTTCCTTAAGCCACCCACATTTCTTCCCCCATTTTTATTCTTAGAAAATAGAATTAATCAGAAGAGGATGTCTATAAGCTTTCGTATCCACCTAATTAATTTTCCCTAGTTATTGTCTGACTCATGGCAACCCTAGGGGCCAGGACGGCACTTGGCTTGGCTGGCTTGGCTAGTTATTGTATTTTCCATGCTCTGCTTGGTGAGTAGATCCCGTTCCCCATCGAGTCTTAATGAACATCGTTCCAGAAGCTCTTCCCTGTCTCGTGCAGCATCAGTTTTTCTTCCCAATTAAAAATTTTCCATCAATAAATATACATGCTGTAATTCATTCCATCGTAAAAATCATAAAACTCCTGACTTCACATCTCCCTCTAGCTACTTCCTTTTTTCTTCACTTTACCATGAAACTCCTTGACAAAAATTGTCTGTATTTACTTTCTCTAGTTTCTCTTCTCTCATTCCGTCTTGAACCCTTTCCAAGCAGGTTTTGACTTCACCACTCTACTCATACTGCTTTTGTCAACATCATTGATGATCTCCATGTTCCAAAATCCAGTGGCTGATCTTAGTTATCGTCTGGTGCTGCAGGTAAATAGTAGTTGTCATAGTTGATTACTCTGTCTTTAAAACAGTTGTTTAGCTCCCTGAATTTCCTCTTACCACACTGGCTGCTATTCAAGTGCTCCAGACCTTGGTCTTCAGGTCTTGCTCCATCCAGGTCACTTCTTTTGGTGAACTAATCTCGTATCTGTTTTTGAAACTCCCAGATTTGTATGTTGAGCCTGCGATTTTCCTAAATTGTAGACTTATATATATGCAGTTGCTAGCCTGACTCCATCTCTTGGATGTCAGTCTAACATGTCCAAAACTGAAGTTTTTATTTTCCCATTCAAATGTGTACCCCCCTCAGTCTTTCTGATCACATTAACTAGCAACTCAGTCTTTCTGGGTGCTGAAGCCCAAAACCTTACTATTATCTTGGCTCCTCTCTTGTCTTATACATCACATCCAATCTGACATTGTATCCAATTTGACAGTCATTTCAGATTTCAAAATTTATATACCTTTGACAGAATGTACTTCCACAAATTTTGCCCTGATCTTTGATTATTGAAATAGCCTCTGTCTTACTCATTTAGTGCTGCTATAACAGAAATACCACAAGTGAATGGCTTTAAAAAGAGAAATTTATTTTGTCATGGTCTAGTAGGCTACAAGTGCCAACTCAGGGCATCAGCTCCAGGAGAACTCTTTCTCTGTTGGCTCTGGAGGAGGGTCCTTGTTTTGTCAATCTTCCCCTGGACTGGAAGCTTATGAGGCCCAGGGACCCCGAGTCTGAAGGACACATGCACTGTCCTTTGCACTGCTTTCTTGGTGGTATGTGGTCCCCCAACTCTGCTGCTTCTCTTTCCTTTAAATCTCAAGAGATTGTCTCAAGGCACAGTCCGTCCTGACACAGTGAGTCCTGCCTGACCAACACAACTGCTGCCCATCCTCCCTCATTAATATCATAGAGGCAGAGTTGACTCACAATACCAAGAATCATGTCCTAGCCAAATTGCTACTAACATTTTTTAGGGGACATAATTCAGTCAGTGACAGCCTTCTACCTAGTTTTCCTGCTTTTGTTCACTCTTGCCCTCTCTTCTGTGCACACATCAAAAAATCAGTTGTTACTGAGTGAATTCCAACTCATGGAAGTGCCTTGTATGTCAGTAGAACTGTGGTCTGTAGAGTTTTCATTGGCTGATTTTTTGGATTTGCTTATTTATTAACTGTCTCATTATCTGACATTGCACATTTATGATAATAGCAGAAAATCTGCTATTGGACTATTTTGCACATTAGTAATATGATGCCTAACTTAGCTGGGCCATGATTCTCAGTGGTTTCGCAGTTATGTAATAGTGTCACATAGTCATCTTCCATCCTCCACTTTGCATAACACAGATTTTTGCATAATGAATGATCTGGTCTTTGGAACCCAGCCATGTTGATGGGTGAGGAGTAGATATATTCCTTGGCAGGCTTTTCTTCTGAGGTACCTTTGGTTAATCTTGAACTGCCACCCCTTCAGTTAACAGCTAAGCATGTTAACAGTTTACACCACCCAGTAACTCCCTCCACGCGCACACAGTGTCTGTTCCTAAAATAGCAGCATGAGTCACATCTGACTCGGCGACACTTGGCTTGGCTGAGTGATACTTTTAGAACATAAACCAGATTATGTCTCTGTTTTACCAAAACCCTCTAATGGCTTCCCAACTCCTATACTCCCTAGCACAAATGGATAAAGTAATGTCTTAGAGTTTATGTAAACCAGTGTACCAAAAATATTATTTGAGTGTGTAATCAGTATAAAAATTATTAGTGAGATTATTTTATTTTTTTAATATTTATTTATTTTATTATGACTGAGTAAAAATGTACATTCCCATATAAATTTACATGCCCACCTATGTGCAGCTTCCACTGCTCTCCCTGCCCAGTGACAGCACACTTATTTTACTTTTTATATAAGTTTTCAAAATGTTTAGTTTATACAATTTGGATGCTAAATTTTCAGTGGAAATATGTGATGTGTATTTAGATTTAGATTTCATAAAATTTACAGTTCAAAGAGTAGATTTACATACCCAAACATTCTTAAAATTTTCTAATGACTGAATACAGTTTTGGTTTTAAATTTAAATTTTAGTTAGCTGTAAAAAAGGAAAGAAAATTCAGTTCCTAGCCACATTTTGAATGCTCAGTAGCCCTAAAAAGCAACCCTGTGGAGTTGATTTTGATTCATAGCAACCCTGTAGAACAGAGTAGATCTGCTCCATGGAGTTTCCAGATAGTGGCTGGTAGATTCGAACTGCCAACCTTCTGGTTAGCAGCTATGACTCGTAATTACTGCACCACCGGGCTCCATCAGCTATTGTTAAACAGTGCAGTTCTGTACCATTTGGCACCTGTGCTCTGACCTCGTCTCCTACTGCTTTCTTCTTCAGTGGTTCTCCAGCACTAGTGGCCTCTGGCCTTGGATCACATCAGACACTTCACATTTTAGAGCTTTTGCACTCACTGTTTCCTCTGCTTGAAAAGCTTTGCCCCTAGCTCACTGCGTGACTTTCTCTTTCACCTTCGTCAGGTCTCTGCTCAAATGCCACTTTCTTAGAGTGGCTTGTATTAACTAGCTTATTTAAAACTGTATCCTGCACCCCAACTATACTCCCTAGTACTGTACTGTGCTTTGTTTCCATGGGAGTTAATAATTTTAGTATCACACATGCTGTGTGTTTAATTCTGTGTCCCCATTCAGTGTGATGTCAGGTCTTTGATGGCAAAAATTTTTGTACTAAGCTTTTACTGCTATTTATCCAGCATCTGGCAGCAAAAAAAAAAAAAAAAGAAAGAAAGAAAAAGAAAAGCCAAACCTCTTGCCATCTAGTCAGTTCTGACTCATGGTAACTCTGTAGGACAGAGTAGAACTACCCCACAGGATTTACAAGGAGCAGCCAGTAGATTTGAACTGCCAACTGTTTGTTTAGCAGCCATAACTCTTAATCACTGCACTACCAGGGCTCCTCCTGGCATCTGGCACCAAACTAAAAAACCAAACCCATTGCCACTGAGTCATTTCAACTGATAGCTACCTGATAGGACAGAGTAGAACTGTCTTGTAGAGTGTCAAAGGAGTGCCTGATGGATTTGAACTGCTGACCTTTCGGTTAGCAGTTGTAACTCTTAACCACTGTGCCAGCAGTGCTTTTTTGCATCAGGCACAGTATCCAGTATTTTTTTGAATAATGAATGGATAATAAAAGGAATTTTAACTGCAAAATTCTGAAGAAATTCTGTTACCTCAGTTTTTTGACCTGAGATGTTTTTGTGAGCTGAGATGTAAACTGTTCTTTTTTATTCTGTTTCATAAACTGGAAATCCTGGTGGCATAGTGGTTAAGTGCTACCCATGCTAACCAAAAGGTTAGCAGTTCAGATCTGCTTGATGTTACTTGGAAACTGTATGGGGCAGTTCTTGTCTGTTCCATAGGATTGCTATGAGTCTGAGTTGACTCAAAGTGGGTTTATTTTATAAACTGTATATGTTTAATCACTCTGTATTCTTCTAAGCTTTGTGAGATATTTTGAACTATGTGAATACCTTGGTAACATTCTGATGAATATTGAAGGCAGCAATTATATGTACCAGTTGCCTTCTTTGTCATTAGATGCCATCAAGTCAGTTCTGACTCATAGTGACTGTATGTATTGCAGAACCAACTGTTGCTTGGCCATACATCATCCACACTTACTTCTTTCTCTAGCTCTTGTTTTTCCAGACTGCCATCTGAAAGAAGAGATAGGAGGGCTTAGACAGAAGGGGTGGCCTGATGTGCAAATATTAGGATTGTACCATACATAAACAAATGAATGAATATGTTAGGGGATAACAGAGCAAAAGTATTGAGTAAAATAAGGTTAATAAGGGAATGCATTCCCTCTGTCATTACCCAGGCAGCTCAGAGAATCATTGTTTGTGTACATGACTGATGCCCTTACAGACTGCAAGCTCCCTAAAAGCAGAGCTTTGCCTTAAAGTCCTTTTGAACCTTCTTTGGCACCTAGCATAAACTTGGACACAAAGCACTCTGAACTTGCCAGTTAGGGGCCAACTGGCTAACCTTTTACCTTCTGTGATCATCTCTATATTGTCTTCTTTTTCAGTGGCAGTAACTGGTATACTTGGGGATGGTGTACATGTGCTGGCTTCACATCCCTGTAGCTATGATTGTAACAGTGGTTCCTTCTCTGTTCTTGTCCAACCTGGTGGATCTGACTCTTTTTCTAAAACCAGCACCTCTAGGAATCCTTTCTTGGTTCTCTCAGTGTCTTAACCCCCACCTCAATGCTGCCTTTACGTTGTGAATAGTTATGTATTTGGACTTCTAATAGGAACCACAAACATGTGACCACAATTACAATAAAATGTGAATTCTTGAGGGCTGGGACTGTGCCCGACTAAATTTTTAAATCTTTAATGCCTTACTTATAACAAAAAAGAAAAAGCCAAACCTGATGCCACAGAGTCTATTCTGACTCATAGCAGTCCTATAGGACAGAGTAGAACTGCTCCATAGAATTTCCAAGGAGTGGCTGATGGATTCAAGCTGCTGACCTTTTTATTTTTGGTTATGATTAAGTGAAAAGTACACAATCCAAATCATTTCCACATGCCCACCTATCTGCAGCTCCATCTGCAGTGCTAACTGTGAGACAGCACATTTCTCCTTTTCACTCTATACTTCTAGTATCCACTTAAAGAGCACCCTTCCCCTGCTCTCCCACCTCTTCTCTTCCATCTAGAAAGAAACCAATAGGACACCCTCTTATAAACTCAAAAAGTACATACAGCATGTGCTTACTCAGTGCCCTGAGTCCAGTCCATTCTTGTCTGAAGAGTTGACCTCAGTGCTGGTTTCATTTCAGAGCCAGCAGTAGGTCTAGGGGCCATGTTCCTAGGAGACCCTTCAGGCTGTCCGACCGTCAGTTGTGGTCTTTTAGAAGAGTTCTTAGAACTGCACACCTCTTTTTCTTGTGTTGGCCTCAGGGACCCTATTGTGTTTGCCACCACCCTGCCTTTATTGGTGGTTGGGCACCATCTGATTCTTCTGGTCTCATGCTGATGCAGTCTCTCATTCACATGGGTCCTTCTGCATCCTAAGCTCATTTTTCCTTGTGTCTTTGATGTTCTTGGTCGCCATCTATTCCAGATGGGTTGGGACCACTTGGTGTACGACAGATGGCAGCTTGCTAGCTTTTAAGACCCCAGACACCACTCACCAGTGTGAGATGCAGAAGATTGTCTTAGGTAAAGACTAGCTGTGTCAGTTGGCCTTAGTGTCCCCTGAAAACATGGCCCTCAGACCCCCGTCCCTGCTACTGTATCCGTTGAAACATTGGGTTGAGTCAAACTGCTGACCTTTTTGCTAGCAGCCGTGCTCATTAACAGCTGCACCACCAGGGCTCTGAAGTCTTCCTTAGTGCCTTGTGTATAGTAGATGGCTCAGTTAGTGAATGCTGAATTGACTGAACCAGGCACAGACTGCAAAGAGAGTTACGTTAGGGAGTGAAATGTATGTTTAAGATAATTATCTTAAGCCTTAGTCGGTTTTTCAAACCACTTCGAAGGTAAGAGATGTAGAACTGTGGAAAGAGAGTGTAGTTGGTAACAGTAAACTCAAAAACCAGTTCTTGGATAGGAGAGAAACTAAGGGTCTCAGGTGCTCCTGGAAAACACACGTACTCAGAGTGACAAAACTCACTGGTTTATGTTTCACTGTTACTTTTTTTTCGGTTTTATCATGGCATCTGCTCTTGATATATTTTTCTTATTTTTCCATACAATTTTCTTTTGTTGCTGCTGAGAAATACAGCAAAACAGACCAATTCAACAGTTTATCCTGTATCATTTAGTAACATTGAATACATTCTCACCCTAGTTTCTAAGTTGATTCTCTCCTATTGCCATAAATTTACTGCCCTCTAAAATTGATCCCATATGAAAAAAAATCAAACCATCAAGTGGGTTCTAATTCATAGCCACACTACAGAACAGAGTAGAGCTGCCCCGTAGAGTTTCCAAGGGGCATCTGGGAGGTTCCAGCTTCCAGCCTTTTGGTTAGCCACTCTAGCCTTAAGCACTATGCCACCAGAGTTTCCTGATCCCATATAGATAGTTCTTAAAAGAGCAGAATGTTCAAGGTAACCACTTTTTACTAGTTAAGCTAAACTGCTGTTTTTTTGTTTTTTTTTTTTAAGAAGACTTCTGGGAAATTTTCAGCCCAAGATGTACAGATTGTGTCAGGGCAGTAGTCTTGGGGATTCATCCAACCTGCACAACTCCAGCAAGTCTGCAGTCCATGAAAATTTGAAATTCTGTTCTACATTTTCCCCCTGTTGATGTGAATTCTGTGGAATCTTTGATCAAAATGTTCCATAATGGTAACTGGGCACCGTCCAGTTCGTCTGGTCTCGTGTTAAAGGAGGCAGTGGTTCATGGTGACCTGTGTTTTTCCAGGTAAAAAGAGACCAATTGTTGTGCCTTGGATTGCTACTTATAAGCTGTTAAGACCCCAGGCACTACATATCACATGAGGAGGTAGCACAGAAGCACGAAATTAGGTCAATTATCTGGGATGTCCGTGAAACTATAACTTGAAACTTCCAAATCAGAATGTCTTTGGCTACATATAAGCAGCCTCAGCAGCTACTCTTTTTGTTATTGTTCTATATGTGTCTTATGATGTAACTTTTTCCAGTTAAGTTTTTTGACACTGTACAACTTTTTGGCAGCTATTAACAAATACTCAGCTGTATAATCATACCCTTAATCAATGCTGTATTTCTGCCACCACTAACTGTCTCTTTCCACCTTTTCTCTCACTCTCTCACTAATAAACTTTGTTCTCTATGCACTTGCCTTTTCTTTTTTTTGAGTGCAGTATGTGTCCTTTTGTGATTGACTTGTTTCACTCAACATAGTGTCTTTAAGTTCCATCCATATTGTAGCACGTATCAAGACTTTATTTCTCCTACTGGTTAAGGAGTATTCTGTTGTGTGTATGTACCATATTTTGTTTATCAGTTTATCCATTGATGAGCCACTGACGTGTTTCCAACTTTTGGCTATCGTGAATGGGGCTGCAATAAACATGAGCATACTACAAGTCTCTGAGTCTCTGCTTTCACATGGTTTGAGTATGTACTTAGCAGTGAAATTACTGTGTTGTGTAATAGTTCTCCCTGGAGGTGTAGTGGTTAACACAGGATTGCTGACCAGAAGGTTGGCAGTTCACATCCACCAGGCACTCCTGTAGGGTGGTTCTACTGTGTCCTGTAGGGTTGCCATGAAAAAGTATTGATTCACCAGCAGTAGATGTTTTTCTTTCTTTCTTTTTGGTGGCAGTTCTATTTGTAGATTTTTGAGGAGACACATTTTTTTCTTGTATAGTTGTTTGTGTCCTTACTTAACGTCTGACAATCTGGCATCTGGTAGGGATCATGGGAAGCCTTATTTGTAAACCAAAGGATGGGGACAGATGATTAAGAATCCTTTTAACTGTGATTCTGTTATTTTAAGGATAAATTCAGGCTTTCAAGCTCAAGAGAAACAGACCCTGTTAACAGGTGTTTTAATGGTACCCTGGTGGGCAAGTTTCCATCAGTTTGCTTGTTTGCATCCACTGTTTGGTCTTTATAAATGGAATGCATTCCAAAAGTGGGTGTTTGAGTTGTGTATGAGGTTATGAGAATATTTTGTTAGCAAACTCATAATATGAAAATGTGTTTTAATTTTGGATAACTTATACAGTTCTTCAGAGTAATATTTGATAATCCAGAAGTTTAGGTTGACCCTGCAATTTGGCAATTTAACTAGCTCTTTTACTGATCTGGGATTCACAGTAAACAGGAAAAGGAATTTCTTCTTTGCTGTATGGTTTATTGCTAGTGAGTAACAGTGCATAAGCATGTTTTAGCAGACATCAGAAAGAAAGAGCAAGTGATGAAATTCCTTTTCCTCTGGTTTTTAAATGTATTATTTTTTGTTTTTAAAAATGTTAAGTATTGAATATCAAATATAAAAATTCAGTGTTGCCCCCCCAAAGAAAATATTACAGGAAGTAACATGCAGAGCAAACCCCACAATACAAACAAAGGAGGTAAGTGTCTCCTCGTGTTGTTAAGTTGTAACTGTCTACGATCTGTCCGCGTCCGCTTCAAACTAAATAGCTCTCCTGGACCTGATAAATCATTGTAACCCTTAGTTGTTTCTTCCTGAAAGTGTGATAATTTCTTGATTGTATCCTTGTATCTGCTTTCTAGCAGCATAGGCCCTCTGCGTCATTCTAAGTTCCTTTGAAGAGTCGTCTTGCACCCACACTACCCATTGGCAATTATTTCATGAACTTCTCACCTTTTTTCCTTGGCTGAGAGCCAGATTTTTCTCTCCTTTATTGGCTACCAAACAGAAGCAACATTCCTGTCTATTATTTATACATGCATGACATCCAGCAGTTAGTAATTAAGAAAGTTAGTTTTCATAACACATGTGCCCGGTTCTTCTGTTGGCAAAGCCAGCAGGGCTCACCACAAATGCCCTGCTGTCCAGTTAGATTTTTAGTGAGAACTGGGTGTCTCATTTCTGGTGGTACTATTTGTCTTGTGCAAGCTCTTCTCAGATTTAATTAATAATGTATTTACAAAAATGTACTTAATCTTTTCCACTATGATTCTAACTTAAATGAATAAAATTATCATGTGTTTTAATTATGTTGATTTCCTAAACTCTTCTGCCAATTTCAGGGCATTGTAGAATTTGTTGTACTTTTCCATAAACCATGAACCTTCTTATTTTTGAAATTGGGTGTCCTTAGAAAAATACTGATCTTTTGTATCTTGAACTAAAAGAACATCACAGTTTTCAACTATTTTAATACCTGAGAAGTCACTGTTTAATATTGCATATCATAAGAAGGCATATTCTATAGAAATTTTAATGCATCTACCTTAAGTTAGAATATAGAGCTGTTTGATATTGTGGTTGATGCTGTGAATTTGTGATTTACATGGCTTCAGATGTCATAATTTTTCCCCCCACTTTCTAGGAAGTAACAGCTAGCAGTCGCCACTATGTTGACAGGCTATTTGACCCTGATCCCCAGAAAGTTCTTCAAGGTGTCATGTAAGTAGTATGTATTTAAGAGTCTATCTAAAAGTCATTTGTTTTCATGTTTGAATCTGCCAAATATAATTCTGAAAATGCAGAGTTACAATTTTTTTCTTCCACTTATTTTTGGAAATACCCCTTGTCATTCACAATAACCTTGATATTGTGCTGTAAAGATAGTTGAACAGTTACTAATTGACAAGGTTAGTTTCTTTTTTTTGTAGAATACTTGCTTTACATTAAAAATATATTTCTTTTAGAGAGTGCTTTTGCCACTTTAATATCCAGCAAAAGCAGGAGAATAGAGTTGACATCTTTTGTAATTGAGAAGGAGTAGGAAAATAGATCTGTAGACTTTGGTTAACTCATCAACTGGTCTGTAAGATTTGAGTCTCCTTGATGATGTGATAGATAACAAGAATTTAAATGACGGTCATTAGAAAATTTAAATAAACTCTTGATAACCTAAATGTTTTCTTTTTCTCCATATCTTTCTCATGGTTAACAGGGAGGAAACATTTTTAAGCAACAAACTTCAGGTGATTTGCTTTAAAACAATTAAGTGGAGCAGGTGGGATAAGATTTCAGGTGATTGAAAGTTGAAGCCTCGCTCTTTTTCCTGGAATACTTTAGTTTTAAGGAAGAAGGCCTAGTTGCTGCTGCAGCCCCGTGTAGTCCCAGGCTCCTTTCAAATTTGGGGAACAGTGAGAGTCCTCAGGCCTGAACTCACTAGGGGAAGGAAGACACAAGAAAGGGTCAGGATGAGATGCATTTGGGGTAACAGTGAGGACATGTAAATGAGGTACTTCCTTCTTCACTTGTGGTTATCAGCCAAATAGTACCTTAAGTTGGACTCTTGCTTAATGGTAGCAAGGCTAGGGTGCTTTGTTTATAGAAGTTTCTGTGACTGCAGTTGTTTCTCAAAGCCAAAGAAAGGTGTGTGTGTTGAGGGGAGAAGTGCCTTAGAAGGAATGTCTTGGGAATGTGAAGCAGTTTGTAAAGGAGGGGCAAGATAAAAGTCAGGCTGGTTGTCTGTTGAAACTGACCTGAGAGGGAAGATGAGGAGCTGGATGGAGGCTCCGTTGTGGATGCCTAATACTTTGTCTTCATATTTTCTCAATTTACAGAAACAATTCCACTGCTGTTGAGTCAGAATAGGAGATGACGTTTCTTGTTTTCTCAGATCAGTAATATTACCTTTGTCCCCTTAACTATGAGACTGTTTAGCAATTTAGTTGGCGCCTTTTTAAACTAGTTTGATTATTACCAGGAATAGTAGTGTTAAATCCATCTGCTAAATAAGTAAGTTTGGATTGTACCTACATACACTCACAGAACAGTAGAGAAGATAGGCTTAACATTTCTCCTTATGACAGGCAGGCAATCCACCCCCCCCACAGCCAGATAGCCCTGTGTATAGATACTCCCTAAATATTGCTTAAGATTTGTCAGTAAATAGTTGAAAATGTCAGTCTGACTAAGTGCTCAGTAAATGATAATAGTAGATGATACCATTTTTATTGACACATAGTGACCATATAAGATGGGATAGAACTGCCCTCATAGAGTTTCCAGCTAGAGCCTGGTGGATTTGAACTGCCCTCCTTTTGGTGAGCAACCATAGCACGTAACTACTAGAGCACCAGGGTTTCCCAGTTATGCAGGAAAAAGCTGAATTTATCAGTTGCAATTCTGTGTGATAGAGTTGTGTCATGTCAGTGATTAATTCAAGTGCTACTTGGAGAAATCTTTTTGTTTATCAAAGAAAATTAGCTTCTTAAAAGATGACAGAATATCAAATAAAGGATAAAGGAACATAGGGAAAAGTATGTTGTTACAAAGCAGTAGATGTGTACTTTGACAGCCTTCAAACCCAAACCAAAGCCATTGCTATTAAGTCCCAGCTCATTGCAGCCTGGTGAAACAGTAGAACTACCCCATAAGGTTTGCGTTCACACAGTGACTGGTGGAGTTGAACTTCTGATCTTCTTAAGCGCTGTGCCACTAGGGCTCCAAACCAAAACTCATTGCCACTGAGTCAATCCTGACTCACAGTGATGCTATAGGACAGAGTAGAACTGCTGCCGTTGAGTTTCCGAGGAGTGCCTGGCGGATTGGAACTGCGAACCTTTTGGTTAGCAGCCATAGGACTTAACAAGACAGCAGGACAGAGAAGTGCAATGAAGAATTTGGGACAGGTTGGTGGTAATCCATAGTTACGGTAGTGGAGAGAGAACCAGGGAATGAAAGAGCCAAAAGAAAGGGACAGTTTAGCAGTTTTATTTGCATATCTCTGGAATTGCTTATTTTCTGATCTTGGGCAACTGTTTTACTTTGTCTCTAATTTAGAAAAAAAAAAAAAAGAACTGCTCTTATCCTTTAGGCTAGGCCTGTTGTCTTTGCAGCTTTCTTTGCCTGTGGACTTCTATAGCATTTGTAGCCCTGAGGCAAGTCTCTGGTTCTGAGGGGCAAAGGGGTGTGATTCTCTGGAAACTCTAGATTTGGTATTCTTTTAGCCATATAGTCATCATTTTGTGGCAGCCTTTATTATATGTGGTCAAGAGAATGAAACCTGAATTCTATTTATTTTTAAATGGCCCTAATATTAGAATAACAAAATACTGATAGAGGAAAGGGGGAACCAAAATGATGTTTAAGTGAAGAGAGTTGACTAAATCTTGCTATTTACATATTACATAGTTGCCTTTAAGTCACACAGAGACCATTCCTAGACCAAGTTAGGTAGATAGAAGGGAGGTGTCTACAGAGTATAAACAACCAGAAGTAGCCACCTAATTTTAAAATAAACTAGTCGAATGACTTCAAGTTATAGGACTGGTGGGAAAGGGTGATTTTTCCAAGGAAAGGAAAAGGCAAAGGCTAAAGTAATTGGCTGTAAATCTGAAATATCTAAATTGAAGAGACATTGAAGAATTTACTACTAGCATTAGCTACAAGCCCATCAGAGTTTTATCATTTTTCTAGTTATATTTTGTTTTTTTTTCAATAATAATTGTAAACATAGAAAACACAGTAGACTAGCAGGAAAAACAAAATTGAAGGTGACTAATGAGTTTCTGCAGTATCTTTAACTAATTTACTATTTAGTAAGTTACAGCTGTGTCTCTACACATAGAGTGAACTTCTTTGTAGGTAACCCATATAAAGGACCATTTCACCTAGTGGGTGAGTATTCAGTTATTCAGAAATCATCGTAAGCACCAGAACTGCTTGCCTTCAATTGTTTAAAAGTCAGGAATTACCTAGAAAAGAATTTTTATTAGTAGTATAATGCTTAACACAGACTTGAAAGCTTTATTGTATCAAAGGTTTAGGTACAGAATCAGGTCTTCTTTTTTTTTAGTGAAAGAACAATTTCAAATGGAATAGAAGATTATTAGGTATGAAGTAAGATATGAGAAAAGGAGGAAGTCACTTATGTAGGGCATAAACTATAGACTTTGCCACTATAACCAGTCATTATAACAGAGAGTAGATATATCCAAAAACTATCCTAAATTGCAAATTCTGAGCTGCCCCTAGTGTGTGAAGATCTTAAAACAGTTGCAGGATAATTTTTGTGAAGTTTCTGTAGTATTAATTCATCCATATTAAATCTTGTGTTTGAAGAGGAGTAAACTATTCAGTAGTTTTTGTAGATCCTTAAAGCTACTTAAGCATTGTGGATTTTGAACTTTTCTAAATTAACACATTGGATTTGGATTTTACATTAGTAATTCTCAGTAAAAGATTAGCAGATATCCCTGTGTTTCTGTTGAAATACAAAAGATGATGTATGCAAACTTGGCTGGCTTTGTAGTTTCAAACTTGAATAGAATTGAAAAGCTAGGCTAGACCAGCTGTTGAACTCAGGTAATTATGGATACTGTACGGTTGTGTGGTTTTTACCAAATATCTATGTCTAAAAAGTCTCTTCTGAAATATTTTAATGTATTGGAGAAATGAATTTATTTTGCTAATGACTACTCAGTTTCCTAGTTTTAGGAAATTAGGTGTCTCTCCTAATCGTTTTTATCTGTTACTTTTTAAAGTATCATACTTACATTATATAATATAATATATTATATATCATACATATACATATATAATATATGCTTTTTTGGCTATTATATATTATATAGTATTAACTAATGAAATGGCATGAAACAGTCTTACTTGTTGAGAATTATGTATTCTGAGGCAGACTTCAGTCACAGAATTACGATTAAAGGGATGGCAAGATGCTCCACAAATTATTAGATCAAAGTGACATAGCACTCACTTGGACACAGAACCGTGTGTATATAGTATTTGAACGTCACTGATAACTGTGTGATCATTGTATGCATGTATGTATGCATCTCTCCACATTGAGTGAAGCACTTAACCATATGCTGCCATACATATTGTTTCGTAATGTTCTAACACATTTTTAAAACATTCTTTAGAATGATTAAGTATATAGAAAATATTCATTAATATGCTGAAAAATATTTTGGCTTATACTAGCTCTCATGTTTGGAGAATGTAAAATGATTTGTAGTCATGTTATTCTAATTTCTGAGCTAGTATTTAACACAATGACATATTCCTTTATTGTCACTAAGGAACGTACTATGGAAAGATAAGTATTATTTATACTAAATTTTTCATTATTTTATACAAATCTGTAACTGTACATTCTAAAAATCAGCACCACAGGCTAATTTGTTTATAAGAATGAACTAAATTACTGCTGAGCCTCGGTTCTTTTCAATTTGTGTATGTATATAGTAGATACACAGTAAATGCCTGAGTTGAGTTGAACTGAACTCAAGTATACATTTTTTAGGTGCATCCTGAATCAAAGCTGTATGTTACAAATAACTTTAGTGTGAATGATAGATCATTGTTAACTCATTGGCAGTTTACAAATAGCAGTGGTAACTTTAAGGGGAAAATGAATATACCTGATTACCTAACCATGCTGGATAACAGAAGGTTTGCTGTCTTTGATGCATGGATGTTACATTCTCCGAAAAGAACATCATAGTGACAGATCAGTGAGCATGTTTGTAATTTTCGAAGTCCACATATTCTTTTATTTGTTTTTATTTTTTATTTAACGTGACTGAGTGAAAATGTACATTCCCGTATAAATTTACATGCCCACCTATATGCAGCTGCCACTGCTTCCCCTGCCCGGTGACAGCACATTATTTCTCTCTGCTCCATACATGTCTCATCCTCCCAACAGCCTCCTTTCCCCTCCTTTCCACCCACTTTCCTTCCTCCAGCCAGAGGTCAGCAGGATGATATCCTATGGATGTATAGAACCATAAAGTGCATCCAATATATGGTCACTCTGCATTGCCAAGTCCAATCCATTCCTGTCCAAAGAGTGGACCTTCATTATGATTTATGGGTAAGGGCAGCATCAGGGCTGGGGGCCATGCTCTCAGGGGAACCCCGAAACCGCTGGACCTTCAATTGAGATCTTTTAGTGGAGATCTCAGGATGCACCTCTTTTTATTCTTGTGTTGCCAGTGAGACTCATCTCTGTGAGCTCCATGGTGGCTATCACTGGTGGTGGCCGTGCACCATCCGGTTCTTCCAGTCCCAGGTCGATGTAGGCACCCACTGATGTGGGTCTCTCTATCTTCTAGGTTCCACATATTCTTTTAAGTTGTTTACTGTGTCACTTTATTCTTCTGGCTCCCTAGAAATTTGTGTTTTCCCTTATTTTTTGAATGAATTTCTTATCAACAGTGAGTTTTCATAAGTAGTTCAGACTTTATACTCAGACTGTAGTTTTGGGGATCCAGTACTATTTGGCTGCTTCATACCAGTTAGAAAATGAATGTACAATACAATATTATGAACAAAATCTTCTTCAGGTAAGTGAAAAGTAATGCTGGTTTAAAATGAAAATCGTAGTGGATATTTAGTTTGGGGCTCCAACCTGCAATGGTTTTAATGACTAATATGTTTTTATTACATGATACTAGGTTTTCAGTTAAAATATGTGCTGCTTTGACTGTAGCAATAAATATACTGAGTTGACTGGAACTTTGTTTCTCCAGCAAGTTTAGATTCCAATTGTTGTTGTTGTTTTTTTTTTTTACTTACTGTTTTAATACAATAGTGTAGTATGTGACTATTAATTACCACAATAGAAGTGTTTCCTGTCTTTCTAGTTTTGATTACCATTATGATGCTTTGATGTAGAAAACATGCTGTAGAAGGCACAGTGCACATTAGTCAACACACTTTTACTCGACTTGACTAAAATTAATCTGTTTCAGAGCCAAGAAAGAAAGTCAGGTAGAAAGAATAGTCTCTGGTAAAGTGGGTACGTCTAAATCCATATATATACCAAAACCCAAACCAAACCCACTGCTGTCAGGAAATTTAAAATTCTAGCTAGATTTTAGGTGAAAACATTCCCAGACAGATTCATGTTTGTAGCATCCTAATTGTCTCCTCTTCTCCCATCCTCAATTAGTGGGATGTCCCAAGACTTCTTACTACCAGGATAGTCTCATCTCACCTCGTAGCTTCCTAATTGGCTCCTCTTCTCCCATACCCAGTGAGTAGGATATCCCAAGACTTACTACCTGGATAGTCTCATCTCACCTCAAAAATAACCCAGTATGTTTAAAATCAAGATTTCAGTAAGGGATACCAGCTCCAACCTTTGTAGTTTATTTCATACCTGGACACCCACTCAAAATGTGTCACGTACCGTATTTCCTGTACCCATCAAGTCATCTTGTTAACTGATTCCTCATAGTAATTTTTATATTAATGATTCCTATGGCTGTCGCCCGATTCTTGTGGTTGTTCACACAGCCAAATATCTGAATGGATTGATTAATTTGTTCATCAATCATGAGTGCTTGACAAATGCTGGCCATTGTGCTAGTGTGGGGGCATATAAAGATGTTTGGCACTCTGGAGCATCCATGAGTCTCACGGAAGAATCAAATAACTAAGGGAATAGCCCACTATAGTTTACTTAGAGAATGCAGTGATAGTGGTAAGCCTATAGGTCTTGGGACCACAAAGAAGGGACATCAGTAACTTTGTTGCCCCTTTTGTTCTAGTAGTATTTGTATTTTAGTCAATCCACATTCAATTTATCTTCCTTAGTCGCTGCTTGATGTATTTTATCTGATCAAAAACATGATTGCTCCTCAATAATTGCCTCTTCTCACTGTGACTTTTCTAATTTTATGTTCCATGCTACCCTATGACAAACCTTTTTAGTCCAAGTTCTTGTTATTGTCCCCCAAACGTGGCATATTCATTACTGGATTCAAAATGCTTTGTAAACAATTTAAACACAGATGTAAGAGACCTATCTGAGGAAAAATACAAGACCGTATGTAATTTGACTGAATGAAAATGTACATTCCTGTATAAATTTACATGCCCACCTATAGGCAGCTTCCACTGCTCTCCCTGCCTGGTGACAGCACACTATTCCTCTCTGCTCCATACATGTCTCATCCTCCCAACAGTCTCCTTTCCCCTCCACCCACTCTCCTTCCTCAAGCCAGAAGTCAGCAGGATGATATCTTATAGATGCATAGAACCATAAAGTGCATCCAATATATGGTCACTCTGCGTCACCAAGTCCAATCCATTCATGTCCGAAGAGTGGACCTTTGTTAATGATTTATGGGCAAGGGCAGCATGGGGAACCCCGAAACCGCTGGACCATCAATTGAGGTCTTTTAGTGGAGGTCTCAGGATGTGCCCCTTTTTATTCTTGTGTTGTCAGTGAGACTGAACTTAGTGAGGTCCATCGCGGCTATCACTGGTGGTGGCTGGGCAAGATCCAGTTCTTCCGCTCCCAAGTTGATGTAGGCACCCACTCTTATGGGTCTCTGTATCTTCTGGGTTGTCTTTACCTCCTGTCATTTTGGTCCTTGGTGAGCATCCGTTCCTGCTGAGATGGGACCGTTTGCTGTGCCCTCGGATGGCAGCTTGGCAGCTTTTAAGACCCCAGATGCCACTCGCCAATGTGGGGTGCAGAGAGCCCTCTTAGCAAAACACTAGTTGTGCCAATTGGCCTTGATTTCACCTAAGAGCATGGTCCCCTGCCCCCTGCCCCAGCTACTCTATCCTGGAAATATTGGGTTATGATGGAAGGAGTACTCAAGTTATGCTGAAGTCCACTTAATGTTGTTCTTATTTCTAATGTGTGCAATCACCGCTGTCTCTCAACCAGATTTCTAGCAACGATCTTAACTAAACCCTTCCCCCCCCTCCCTTGCAGCTGTCAAAGAGTCTTTTCTTCTATACACAAGTCTGTTTTTGAGATCTTACCGTAGAGGTGTCATACAGTAGTTGTCCTTTTGTCGCTGACTACTTTTACTCAACATAATGTCTTCCAGTTGAAAACAGATTAGGAGGTGTTTCCTAGAATCATCATTATTCTTTATCATTGCGTAGTGCTCCACTGAGTATATGTGCCATAGTTTACCTATCCATTCTTCTGTTGCTGGGCATCTGCTTTGATTCCATCTTTTTGCTGTTGTGGACTGTGCTGCGATAAACATTCTCATGCATGTGTCTGTTGGTGTGAAAGGCCTTGATTCTGTAGGATATATTCCAAGTAGTGGAATGACTGGGCCAAATGGTATGTCAATATCCATTTTTTTAAGTAAGCGCCAGATTGCTTTCCAAAGAGACTAGACCATTTTGCAACCCCACCAACAGTGTAGGAGGGTTCCACTTTCTCCACGGCCTCTCCAGCATTTGTTGTTTTGTGCTTTTTGTATCATGGCCAACATTGTTGGGGTGAGATGGCATCTCATTGTCATCTTGACTTCAATTTTTTTTTCTTTTTTTTATTTAATATAACTGAGTGAAAATGTACATTCCCGTATAAATTTACATGCCCACCTATAGGCAGCTTCCACTGCTCTCCCTGTCCGGTGACAGAACATTATTCCTCTCTGCTCCATACATGTCTCATCCTCCCAACAGCCTTCTTTCCCCTCCTCTCCACCCACTCTCCTTCCTCCAGCCAGAGGTCAGCAGGATGATATCTTATAGATGTATAGAACCATGAAGTGCATCCAGTATATGGTCACTCTGCATTGCCAAGTCTAATCCACTCGTGTCCAAAGAGTGGACCATTGTTATGATTTATGCGCAAGGGCAGCATCAGGGCCAGGGGCCATGCTCTCAGGGAAACCCTGAAACCGCTGGACCTTCAACTGAGATCTTTTAGTGGAGATCTCACGATGCACCCCTTTTTATTCTTGTGTTGCCAGTGAGACTCAACCTAGTGAGCTCCATCGCAGCTATCACTGGTGACTTGAATTTCTTTAATAAGATCGTGAATATGTCCGCATGTGTTTTTTGGCTTCCTGTATCTACTCTTTAGTGAAATGTCTGTCCATCTCCTTTGCCCATTGCTTAATTGGATGATTTATCTTCTTCTTATTGATATTTTGTTGTATCTTATAGAGTATGGAGATCAGGCGTCGATCTGGCATAGAGTTGCCAAATATTTTTTCCCATTCTGTGGGTGTTCTTTTAATTCTATTAATAAAGTCTTTGGATGAGCAAAAGTGATTCTTAATAGTTCCCATTTATCTATTTTCTGTTGATTGTGGTTTCTTGGACAGATTTTGGAGTCTGTCCACATTGTGTATTAAAACTTCCATTGTTGTTCCTACCTTTTCTTGGATGGGTTTTATCGTTTTAGGTTTGATATTTAGGTCTTTTATCCAGTTGGAGTTGGTTTTTTGTATAAGGTGTAAGATACGGATCTTGTTTCAGGTTCTTGTAGATGGATATCGAATTTTGCCAGCACCATTTGTTGAAGATATTGTTTTTACCCCAGTTTAAAGTCTTAGGGGCTTTGTTGAATATCAGCCGCTCATAGGCAGAAGGTGTCATCTGTGGGTTCTCAATTCTGTTCCATTGATTGATTTGTCTGTTCTTGTACCAGTACCCGGATGTTTTGACCACTGTGGCAGTGTAGTATGTTCTAAGGTCGGATAATGAGAGGCCTCCAAGTTGTGTTGTTCTTCTTTAGTGTAGTACCTTACTTATCCAGGGCTACTTCCCTTTCTAAACAAAATTGGTGATTTGTTTCTCCATCTCCTTAAAAAATGACGCTGGAAGTTGTATTGGGATTACATTATATAAATAAATTGCTTTGGGTAAAATAGATGTTTTCACAATGTTAAGTCTTCCTATCCATGAGCAGGGTATGTTTTTCCATTTATCTAACTCTCTCTTAGTTTCTTGTAGTAAGGGCTTGTAGTTCTCTTTGTAAAGGTCTTTTATTTCTCTGGCTAGATTAATTCCTAGGTACTTTATCTTTTTAGGGGTATAGTAAATGTTGTTGATTTGATGATTTCTTCATGAACAGTCACATTGTTGGTATAAAGGAACTCTACTGATTTACTTATGTTTATCTTGTATCCTGAGACTTTACTGAACTCTTCTATCAGTTTGAGTAGTTTACTTACAGATTCTTTGGGATTCTCTGCATATACAATCATATCATCTGCAAACAGGGAGATTTTAACTTCTTCTTTGCCGATGCAGATGCCCTTTATTTCTTGGTCTTCTCTAATTGCTCTGGCTAGAACTTCTAGTACAATGTTGAATAGGAGAGGTGAGAGTGGGCATCCTTTTCTAGTTCCTGTTCTCAAGGGAAAGTCTTTCAGTCTCTATCCATTCAGGATGACGTGGGCAATTGGCTTTGTATAAATGGCCCTTATTGTGGTGAGGAATTTCTGTGTATGCCTATTTTGCTAAGAGTTTTTAGCATGAATGGGTGTTGGACTTTATCAAATGCCTTTTCCGCATCAGTGGACAAAATCAGGTGATTCTTGTCTTTTGTGTTATTTATGTGGTTAGTCATATTGTTTTTCTGATGTTGAACCAGCCTTGCATCCCTGGTAGGAATCCAACTTGGTCATGATGGATTATTTTCTTGATGTGCTGTTGTATTCTATTGGCAAGAATTTTGTTGAAGATTTTTGCATCTAGATTCATGACTGATATCAGTCTGTAGTTCTCTTTTTTGATTGGGTCTTTCCCTGTCTTTGGTATCAAGGTTATGCTGGCTTCATACAATGAGTGTGGGAGTGCTCCATCCCTTTCTATACTGTGAAATAGTCTCAGTAGTATTGGAGATATCTCTTCTCTAAATGCTTGGTAGAATTCTGCAGTGACACCATCTGGGCCTGGGATGTTTTTGGTTGGCAGTGTTTTGATGACATTTTCAATCTCTTCTTTTGTGATGGGTTTATTAAGGTGTTCTGCTTCACGTTGGGATAATTTGGGTAGGTGGTATGAGTCAAGGAATTTGTCCATTTCCTCTAAGTTTCAAATTTTTTAGAGTACAGTCTTTCATAGTATTCTGTTATGATATTTTTGATTTCTATTGGATCTGTTGTGACAACTCCCCTCTCATTTCTAATTTGGGTTATTTTTCTTTAGTAACTTTACCCAGTGGTTTGTCAATGCTGTTGATCTTTTCAAAAAACCAGGTTTTGGTCTTTTCAATTTTTTCAGTTGTTTTTCTATTCTCTAATTCATTTAGCTCTGCTCTAATCTTTATAATCTGGTTTCTTCTGGTGCCTGAGGGGTTCCTCTGTTGTTCTCGCTCTACTTGTTCAAGCTGCAGGGTTAGTTCCTTGATTTGGTTTCTGTCTTCCTTTCAGATGTGTGCATTTATGGAGATAAACAGACCTCTGAGCACTGCTTTTCGCTGTATCCCATAGGTTGTGGTAGAAAGTGTTTTTGTTCTCAATGGAATCCATGAATTTGTTTATTTCATCCTTGATTTCTTCTATAACCCGTGTTTTGCCTGCTATTGATTTTGACTTTTGGGACTTTATGATCTGAGAAAATGCTTTGTATTAATTCAGTGGTATGGATTTTGTTGAGAATTGCATTATGTCCTAACACATGGTTAGTTCTAGAGAATGTTCCATGGGCACTGGAGAAGAAGGTGTAATTGTCAGCTGATGGGTGGAAAGTTCTGTATATATCTATGAGGTTTAGTTGGTTAATTGTGGCACTGAGGTCTTCTGTATCTTTCGTGAGATTTTTTCTAGATGATCTGTCCAGTATGGAGAGTGAAGTGTTAGTCTCCCACTATTGTTGTGGAGTCATGTAACTCTTTTTTGAGTGTAGTCAGTGTTTCTTCAACGTATTTAGGTGCTCTGATGTTAGGTGTATAAATATTTAATACAGTTAAGTCTTGTTTGTGTACTGAACCTTTCAGCAATAAATAGTGTCCATCTTTGTCCACGATGGTGGATCTGACATTAAAATTGATTTTGTCTGAGATTAGAATTGGCACACCTGTTCTTCTTTGTTCATTGTTAGCTTGATATATATTCTTCCATCCTTTAATTTTCAGTTTGTTCCTATCTTTAAGTCTCAAATGAGTTTCTTGTAGACAACATACGGATGAGTCATGTCTTTTGATCCGAGATGTCACTTGATATCTCTTTACTGGAGCATTCAGTCCATTCACATTCATTGTAATTATTGACAGGTATGTGTTCACGGCTGCCATTGTGATATGTTTAGTTTTGTGTCCATGTTTTCTCTGTTGTTCTTATTAGTCTGTTCTGGGACATTCTTTTTTGTGTGTTGATTTTTCACCTTTTTCAGAGTTGGTTTTGTGGTTGTTGAGACTCATGTGTTACAATTCTTGAAATGGTATGATACATCTTTTTTGTGCTTTACAGCTGCCCCTATGATCCCCCTTAATAAACTATATATAAAGCCAGTTTTAATTGGTACCAGTCTTATCATCTTCCTCTCCATCTGGAAGGACTATAACGACTGTAGTGCATCCCTCTTTTCAATATGATGCAACATAGTTTTCATGATGATCACTGGATTGCTTCTTTCCGTATCAAAGCTGTGATTGACTTTGGCGCCTTCCCTAACTGAGTAGAGTTTTGAGTAGTGTGTCATTCTAAAATATAAAGTTAGTGGTTTTGTCCTTCTAAGCCAGAGCCAAGAACTTCTTTCAGTATTTCTTGTAGTTTTGGTTTGGTTTTTACAAATTCTCTGAGTTTCTATTTATCTGGGAATGTCTTAATTTCATTTTCGTATTTGAAAGATAGTTTTGCAGGATATATAATTCTTGGTTGGAAGTTCTTTTTCAAGGCTTTGAATGTGTCATGCCACTATCTCCGTGCCAGCATGGTTTCTGCTGAGAAATATGACGAGAGCCAACATGGTTTCCCTCTGAATGTTAGCTTTTCTTTGAATCTTGCTGCCTTTAAGAGTTGCTGCTTATGTTTCATTTTGTTAAGCTTGATTATAATATGTAATGGAGTCTTTCTTTTGAGATCTACATAAGGTGGTGTACGATATGCATCTGAGATGTCTATATTCTCTTCCTTCATGACTTCTGGGAAATTTTGTGTCAGCAGCTCAGCAATGATACTCTCTGTGTTCTCAGATGTCTCACGCCATTCAGAGACTCAAATTAATTGTAGGTTGTTCCTTTTAGTAGAGTCTCACTTGCTTCTTAATGCTTCTTCATTTTTCTTGTTTCTTTTTTCTGATTTCTGCTCTTAGATACTGGCTTCAGTAGCACTGTCTTCCAAGTCAGAAATCCTTTTTTCCGTTTGTTTCATTCTGTTTTCTTGACTTTGCATTGAAGTTTCTGTGTCATTGATTTTGTTCTTGATCTGTTGGATTTCAGAGTACTGGTGTTCCATCAGATCAAATAGCTTGTTTAATTTGTCCTTTTGTTCTGCTGCATTTTGTATAAGGTCTAGAAAGGCTCTGTATATAATCATTTTGTATTCAGTTTCTGATGCTTTCATAAAAGTTTCTTCATCTGGAAAACTCCTTATTTGTTTTGTTTGGGAGCCTTCTGAAGCCATGGGTGATTTCTTGTATGCCACAAGTGTCTGTTGCTTTTTGGGTCCCATGTGAGTAAGTAGAGGCTGGAAGAGATACTGGGAGGATGGACTGCAGATGTTTCTCTAGGCTGTCTTAAAATGTTAAGCAAAAGGTATCTGACCACGTCCCAAGTCAGTTAGGTTTTCAGGTGTAGAGGTCCCTCTTCCCAACTGGCAAAATCAGCACCTCTGTATCCAACCCCAGATGATAAGAAACTAGTTCAGAATACAGCAATGCTACTGCCCTGTTGGCTTCTGCTGACAGGGCCCAGCCTTAGGCAACACTGTTTAATGTACTGCTTTTCTGGTAGAACAACACTCTCCTGTGGGCAGGTTCTGGCTCCCAAGCTAAGAAATAGGTCCAGCTGTGGCCATTGTATCCAAGGTGGCTCCCTCCATGCAGCCAGCAGATAGAGGGGCTAAAGGTGCCGAGAGGTAGTGATTCCTCTTCAGGGCCTGCAATGTAGGTGGCACTGTGTAAATTACTGCTTTTCTGTCGGGGAAGCACTGTCCTATTTGCGGGCGCTGGTTCCCAGGCTAAGAATTGGGTCCTGCTAAAACCTCCGTACCTAACATGGCATCC
This sequence comes from Heterohyrax brucei, assembly GCA_028571685.1. Taxonomy (NCBI): domain Eukaryota; kingdom Metazoa; phylum Chordata; class Mammalia; order Hyracoidea; family Procaviidae; genus Heterohyrax; species Heterohyrax brucei. The sequence continues at coordinate 37,371,124 of CM053149.1, forward strand.
CGCACACTGACAGTGCAATTGCGCACAAACCCTTCTGTGGTAGAGATAAAAAGACAGGCCTAAAGTGGCTAGATTAACAGAGTCCTAAGCCTGGCTCTGAAAATATGGGAATTTCGCATGCCTGTCCCCCCAGCAGCGCATCTGAGTGTGGCTGCTAGGCAAGACCCAGCTCCACCCGCTGGCCAATACAGCAGAAAAAAAGTCAAAATGGTGCGTTTACCTTCCATCCGTGAGAGTCAGGGCTAGCCAGGAGTGGGAGTCAGTGAAAGAGAAGAAGTTTTTTGCTCAGTGGTATTAAGTCCAAATTAACAGCCTTGTGCCATGTCCTGGGGCTGATTAGGTGATCAGAAGACTCCATTTGATTATCACTTCAGGTCTTCATTTCCAGAGGGGTATAGGGAGACGTGTGCTTAGTCCACCATCTTGACTCTGCCCCCTCAATGTCATTTTTTAATGAGATGGAGAAACAAATCACCAACTTCATCTGGAAAGTCAAGAAGCCCAGAATAAGTGAAGCACTACTGAAGAAGAAGAACAAAGTGGAAGGCCTCGTACTACCTGGGCTTAGAACCTATTACACCGCCACAGTAGTCAGAATACCCTGGTACTGGTACAAAAACAGATATGTAGACCAATATAACAGAATAGGGAATCCAGAAATAAAACCATCACCTATGAACAGCTGATATTTGATAAAGGTCCAAAGGCTGTGAACTGGGGGATAAATAGTCTCTTTAATAAATGGTGTTGGCAGAACTGGATATCCATCTGCTGAAAGGTGAAACAGGAGCATATGTCACACCTTGCACAAAAAACTCAAAATGGATCAAGGACCTAAATATTAAATCTAAAATAGTAACGATTATAGAAGAGAAAACAAGGACAACAGTGGAAGCTCTGATACTCAACATAAACAGACTATAGAATATTACTAACAGTGCACAGACAGCAGAAGAGAAAACAGATAAGTGGGAACTACTCAAAATTGGACACTAAACACTCATCCAAAGAATTTATCGAGAGAGTGAAAAGATGACCTACAGACTGGGAAACATATTTGACAACCATGAATCTGATAGACGTCTTATGTCCATAATCAGCAGTACTACAAAATATCGACAAGTAGAGGACAACAGCACACAAACAACAAACAACCCACTGCCGTCAAGTCAATTCTGACTCATAGTGACCGTATAGCACAGAGTAGAACTTCCCCATAGAGTTTCCAAGGAGTGCCTGGCAGACTCAGACTGCTGGCTTTTTGGTTAGCGGCTGTAGCACTTAACCACTGTGCCATCAGGGTTTCCAGAAAAAGACAAATAACCCAATTAAATAATGGGTAAAGGATGTGGACAGACACTTCTCTGAAGAAGACGTCCAGGCAGCCAAAATACCCATGAGGAAATGCTCATGATCATTAGTCATTAGAGAAATCCAAATCTCAACTACAGTGAGATATTATCACCTCAACAAGGCTAGGATTAATTCAGAAAAACACAAAACAGCAAATGTTGGAAAGGTTATGGAGAGGTTGGATCTCTTGTACACTGTTGGCAAGAATGTAAAATGGTACAACCTCTTTTGGAAAGCGATTTGGCAGTCTCTTAAAAAGCTAGAAATAGAAATGCCATATGATCCAGCAGTCCCACTGCTTGGAATATATCCTAGAGAAATATGGGCTGTTACACAGATACATACACATGGATATTGATTGCAGAACTGTCTGCAATAGCAAAAAGGTGGAGTCAACCTAGGTGCTCATCAACAGATGAATGGTTAAAACGTGATACATATATACCATGGAACACTATTCAATGATAAAGAACAATGATGAAACATAACCTGGAGTCATCTGGCGGACATTGCTCTGGGTAAAGTCAGTCAGCTACAAAAGGACAAATACTGTATGAGACCACTATTATAAGGACTTAAGAAAAGGCTTATGCATAGAAGAAAATACTCTTTGATGACTACAAGGGCAGAGAAGGAAGGAGAGGATTAGTCATAGTTTAGATAATTAATAGGAATTTGATTAGGTGAAGGAGGTCACAGCATGCCATAGTAAGGAGGTCAGCACAACTGTATTATACCATAAGCTAAAAGGTTTTCTAAATGCAGTAGACATTAAAAGTACACAGCAGCAAGGACAGGAGTCTAGGGACTGTGGTTTCAGGGGATATCAAGTTCAACTGGTGTAACTAATTTTTTATAAGAAATTGTTCTGCATCCCAGATTGGTGAGTGGTGCCTGAGGTCTTAAAAGCTAGCAAGCTGCCATCTAAGAAGTATCAATTGAAGACAGTGATTGAGGAGATGCTTAATTATTACCAGTCTTTAATATCGGTGAGTCTGGTTGGTGTTACTGATATGCTGACTGTAAAAATCATTTATTGAATTAAAAAAAATTGTTTGTTTTTCCCAGTTCTCTGTTTTTTACAAGAGTATGCTTTTGCCAACTTTAGAACTTTTTAGGGAACCCTGGTGGTGTAGTGAGTAAACATTTGCATGCTAACCAAAAGGTTGGTAGTTTAGATCCAAAGATACTCCTTGAAAACCCTGTGGGGCACAACTTCTACAACTTTTTAAGGATTGTAACTTTCAAGGGGCAAAATCTTGCTGTATGTTATGCAGCCCTGCCACCTAAAAAGAGGGAAAGTAAAAGGAGATGCTTGAGTATTTGGGGGAGCTTATTTTGATGTATAAAAAGAATGATTGAGCTAAATAAATCTATGTAATAATGGTTGTAGCACTATCAGACGTAACTCCTCCTTTATCTTAGGCTGAGTTCTCTAGAGAAGCAAAACCAGTAAAGCATATAAAAGTATATATAGAGAGAGATGTATATATAGCATATGTATATGCTATATATACATGTATATATAGCATATAAAAGTATATATAGAGAGAGATGTACATCAAGGAAGCAATTCATGCGATTGCAGAGGCCAGACTGTGCCAAGTCCATGGATCAGCATAGAGATTTATATCAAGGAAACATCTCTTGTGGTTGTAGAGGCTGAAATATCCCAAATGTGTGGATTAGCATGTGAATGTTGAGAAATCCTGAGATCAGCAGGCAAGAAGATAAGGTTTTTCCTGATTCGTGCAGCTGCGGGAGCTGATGAACCCAAAATTGGCAGATTACAGAGAAGAACTCTTGCTCAAAGGCTGTAAAGATCAACAAACCCTAATATAAGCAGGTTAAGCTGCCAGCTCAGTTCCCAAGAACCGGATGTCAGAAGAACAAGAGGCAGCTACAGAACCTAGAATAAGCTAAAACACCTTAGAAAGTGAGCAGGAATCAAGTAGACAGCAGAGGGTAGAGATATGAAGGCTGAGGGACCAGTGAGCTGCCACAGATGTCTCCCATGCTGATACCACACAGTGAATTTCTTTATGGGGTGATCACATGCCAGATTTCAACAGTGATCACATTATATAACTGTGGCCAGCCAAGTTGACATACAATTTTAACCATCAGAGTCCACCCTTATCAACTTGGTGCTTTGTACACATCTCCCCGTAGGACTTTGTATATGTTATCCCACTGTCTTCTGGCCAGCATCAGGTAGTTTGAGCTTAATCTTAATTTTCCTTTATAGATTATGTTTTGCTTATTTCTGGCTGCTCTCAATAGTCTCTCCTTGTCTCTAGTTTTATTGAGCTTGATTATCATATGCCTTGGTGTATTTCCTTTAGGATCTGTCCTGAATGATGAGCATTCTGAATGGAGATCCTCTCTTCTTTCACAGTGTCAGGGAAGTTTTCTCTCAACTGGTCTTCAGCTATTCACTCTGTATTTTCAGCTATCCCACCTTGTTCTGGTGCTCCAGTCACACAGATATTATTTCTCTTAACAAAGTCCCACATCACCTTTAGGGATTCTTCACTTCTATTGTCTTTTATGTGATTTTTCTTTGTGTATGCTGGTGTCATTTACTTTTTCTTCAAGCTCACTAATTCTGCCTTCCATGTCCTCAATCCTGCTCCTTTGACTTTCTATTGAGTTACCAAGCTCCAAGATTTTATTGTTAATCTGTTGAATTTCATATCACTACTGCTCAAGTATTTCTTGCAGCTTAGTTTTCAGTGTGCTCTGCTGCATTTTGCCTGATCTGTCTCCTGATACCTTGCTCAGCTCTGTAGATCAATCTTTTGTATTCTGTCTCTGATAGGTGAGGGAACTCTTCTTCATCTGGGAAATCCATTGATGCTTTGTTTTGGGAGTTTTCAGAAGCCATGGTAGTCTGCTTCTTCAGGTGTTTAGATACTGATTGTTGTCTTTGAGCCATCTGAAAGTTACTGCAGTGAAAGAGACGTACTAGTTCAGTTGGGCTAACTGGCATTTCTCTGTTGGGGCTGGGCCTTAGATTTTCTGTGCAGTCTGATTATTTTCTGTTGTTTGCTCTTATTGTTCTGCACTGGTCTGTTCCTGCTGCTGGTGCAGTTCCTGGGTGGTGGAGTCACTGCTGCTTTTAGAAGCACCGCCATTGCTTCTGCCTCTGCACTGGAGGCAGGGGTAGCTTGCACAGGTACAGCACTTTTACAGCCACTTCAAGGTGGGCAGGATTCAAGTGCTGCTGCTGCAGCTGCCTCTGAGGCCTCAGTACTCAGGTGTAGGGAGAGGGAGTGGTTGCTGTCTTCTGCCTTCTTCCCCAAGTTGAAGCAGCAACTGCTGCTGCTGTTTCTCTGTCTGGGGTGGGCGGGGATCTCCCGGAGCTTCTTCCAATGGCTGCCTAGCCACTGGGACAGTCACTCTACTTACCCTGGGTCACTGGAGCCCAAGCCTCACAGGCCCACTTATCTCCAGTGGCTGCCTAGCCACTTGGGTGATAGCCTAACTCCTTTAGCGTTGCCTGAGCCTAGGCCTCTGTGGTGCAGCTGGCTTCAGTGTATGCCTAGCTGCTGAGGTAATACCTTCCCCCCAGGTCCCCTGAGCCCATACCTCCCTGGTTGCCTAACCATTGGGGTGATCACTCCTCCTGGGTCACCTGAGGCCAAGCCTGCCTGGTGCATTTGACTGTGATGACTACCTACCCACTGGGGCAATCGCTTCACTTCTCCAGGGTTGCCTGAGCGTAGACCTCCCTGGTGAACTTGTCTCTAATGGTTACCTAGCCACTGACATGATCAGTCCCCTTCTCAAGAGTCACCTGAGCCCAAGCCTCCCAGACAAACTTGGCTCCAGTGGCTGCCCAGTCTCTGGGGTGATCACCTGACTCCTCTGGGTTGCCTGAGCTCAGGCCTCCCCAGTGCACCTGGTTCCAATGGCTGCCTAGCTGCTGGGGTAATCACTCCCCCTCCCAGAGGTCATCTGAGCCCTTCAGGGTTGCTTGAGCCCAGACCACCATGGGGCACTTGGCTCCAGTGGGTGTCTAGGTGCTGGGGTAGTCTCTCCCCTCTTTCTGGTTCACCTAAGCCAAAGCCTTCTCAGTGAACTCAGCACTATTGGCTGTCTAGCCGCTGCCACTCACTGCCCTCCCCCAGTGGTCACCTGAGCCCAGTTCTCTTCAGCACATGCAGCTCCAGTGGCTGACCAACTCCTGGGGTGGTCACCCCAGACCTGCGTGGTTGCCTGAGCTCAAGCCTTACTGGTCCATGCAGCTCTAGTCCTCTCCCAGCTGTGGGTGCACTCTCTCAGCTCCTAACCCCCAGGCCGTGGGAGCCTAGAGCTTATTGGCCCACTGGCTCCAAGGCCGGCCCCAGGTCTGCCAGCAGCAGGGCCATTCACTTCGGCCCTGCTAGTCCCCTTATCTCCTGCTCTGTATCTGTGGGGCGCCTGGACCTGGGCCTCCCAGTCCCATGCAGGACTGTGGCCTGCTGTGTTGAGTGCACTTTCGTGCTCCCCCCAGCTCTGTCCTCCCCTGCCCTATTGCCCTGGGATGCTGGGAGCCCTGGCCTGTTGGCTCCATGCTCCCTGCCCTGTCTCTCTGCTTCTCCAGGTGAGTCCTCACGGCCCCTTGCTGCTCTGAGTCAGGGCCTGGTCTCATTGGCCGGCCTTGTCCCAGAGTGTTCTAACCTGGTTCGGGGTCTTCAGGTCTGGGCTGTGGGCTGAGATGCTTAGTCAGGGGCTAAGCCTGGGGCAGGTTTCTTTAGTCAGATTCAAGATTGCTCTCTTATTTTTTGGGGCCTTCTTGGTTGCTAAGATTTGCTGGAGGCTGGTTTTCTCCTTGTCCAGGTTGCCTTCAGTTTTCGGAGAGTCTCCACCCAGACCTCTTTGTTTTATCTGGGGTGATTCAGGGCTCCCGAGATCTTCTTTTACTCCCTTTGCACGTAGGGTTCTCTAAGCACAGTGTAGTCCTTCTAGATTGCTAGAAGATTGTAGTTGGTGGATTTCATTAATTTTGAGGCTCTAGTTGTTTGAGGGTTTGGCAGGGACATGTTGTTACACTGCCATCTTGGCTCCACCCCTCTCCATATCTGCCTACATCCTTGTAATCTCTGAATAAATTACAAAGTTATACTTGCACCTAAGATGACATAGCTAATAAACATACAACAGAAAACACACTAACCCTGTTTATGTCCTTAAATTTTGTAAGTGCGGGAGGCATAAATGTTTGATGCACATACAAAGCAGAAATATCAGTAACAATTACAGTGTTAGTTTCTGCACTGGTCACACAGCTGTAACTAGTATTCCGTATTCACTTTGCCTTTAGAAGATACCTCAGCAGGCTATGGTTCTTTGCCGAGTGGAGTACCTAAACCTTCATTCCAGAAAGATCAGGTTCATTAGTAGTCATATTGTAATTGGAGTGCTATAGCTTTTCATTGACTTGAATCACAGAGCATGGTGAATCACATGAGTGATTTCCTAAGGGATTGCCTACATTCCAGACATGCTCTTCTTTTTCTCCATTATTTAATATCAATGTGATTTCTTCTTGATAATCAAGATCAATCACACCAGGTAGTATGGTAACTCCTTTCTTTACCTGTTGATCCAGAGGCATGAGGAGCCAAAGGTGGCCAGGTAGTATTTATAGCTTCTAGTTGAATGGAATCAGTGATGTGTCTCCAGGTGGGAGCATTCCTCCCTTTGGAACTAAGACCACTAGACTTGCAGAGTGTGAGATCTTGGGACAGGAAGCAAAAATCTTGCATGTGGGTCACTTGGGATAATAGTGGGTGGTGCCACTTCCATTTGCACCCCTTGATTCCTGGACCCATGAATCCTGGCTGTGTCAGAGACAGCACCATATATTAGATACTGGTTTAGAGCATGTACAAGGACTGCCAGTTAAGCTCATGAACTCATCTTAGAAAAAATGCTTCATATCTCATTACTGAATATCACTGTGGTCACCTTCAAAGTACTCTCCTTGGGAAGCTGTTCACTTATGCCAGCATCTAGTCCACCCTTCAAAGCAAGTTTGGAACTGTTTTTCTGGCATGGACAATAGAGCTGTCATCATACTAACGTTGATGTCCTGAATGTCATCCAAATGTCTACCTTTCAATATTTCCTTTATCTTCGGATAAAGAAAAAAGTCATTGGGGGCCAGATCAGAAGAGTAAGAAAGGTGTTCCTATACAGTTACTTGTTTACTGGCTTAAAACTCCCTCACAGGCAAGTATACAATTAAATTTGCAAACTTGCCAGCATACCACCATGTGCAGCAGCCATTCCAGAAAGAGTTCCAAAATTGCTTTGAAGAGTGGACTAGGTGCTGGCATCGGTGCACAGCTTCCTAAAGGGAGGACTTCGAAGGTGACTGTAGTGATAATTCAGTGATGAGGTGTGTAGCACTTATAACAGTTAAGCTTGTGGATTTAATTGTCATAGCTTGTGCAGCTTCCTGGAGAACATTACTCCATCCCTGCAAGATATTGCCACTGAGCTGGCATTGTGATTGTTTTTTGGACGCTATTCCATTGTTCTGCCAAGCCAGGTGCTTCAGGATGATGGGGACCAGTGAATTCCATGAGTGTAGATCTACGTCTGCACGTCATTTGGTTTGAAGTGACTCCCTTGATGGAGGCAGTGCTATGTAGGCTACTGTATGATGATGGAGAAGACATGCTAGAAGTCTACAAATAGTAGTTTGGTCAGAAACATTGCATGCGGAGAAGGCAAGTCTATAAACAAAGTGTTTATTCCCGTAAGAACAAAATGCTACCTTTTCCATGATGGAAGTGGTTCACTGTAATCAACTTGCCACCAGGTTGCTGGCTGATCACCTCAAAGGATGGTGCCATCTTGGGGCCTCAGTGTTGGTCTCTGCTGCTGGCATATTGGGCACTCAGCATTGGCTGTAGCCAAGTCAGCCTTGGTGAGTAGAAGTCGATGTTGCTGGGACCATACATAACCTCCATCCCTGCCACCATAGCCAGTTTGTTCATGAACCCATTGCACAATGATGGGAGTAGGTGGGGAAAGAATGAGTGGTTTCAACAGAAAATAACATCTTGTCCACTTGATTGCTAAGAATCCTCCTCTGCTGACATCACCCTTTGGTGAACACTCACATGAGACACAAGTATATTCACCTCTTTGGCCCTTTCAGAGAGTTCTGTCCACATACCTCTTTGCCGTAAATGCTTGTTTCAAATTTTCCAGTCATGTTCCTTCCAAGTCCCTGACCAAACCATTGACCACAGTCCGTGAATCAGTAGGCAGTTACACATCAGGACCTTTCTCCTTCCAAGCAAAGTGAGCTGTCAGGTGGCATTGCTTGAAGTTTGGACCATTGTGAGGATTTTCCTTTACCACTGCCCTTCAGGGAGGCCACAGAAAAGAGGTATAGTACTGCCACTGTCCACTTGGGAGTGGTGCCTGCAAATGCACAAGAACCAAACCAGGCAAGAGTTTTCTCTTCATTCAACTGATCATAAGGAATGTCCCATGAGGCAGATCATAAGGAACGCCCCATGAGGTGGGCCATAGGTGCAGACTGGAAGATGGAAGGTAATGTGACAAGAGTGGAAACCATGGGCACTTCAGTCACTTCCTCATGCAACTTGCTTACTTGTGCCTTCAGGTCCTGCTCATTCATATATATCACTTCTATTTAATAATGGGGTAACCCTGGAGGTGTGGTAGTTAAGTGACATAGCTGTTAGCCAGAAAGTCAGCAGTTCAAATCCACCAGGCACTCCTTGGGAACTCTATGGGGGCAGTTTTACTCTGTCTTTAAGGTCACTGTGAGTCAGGATAGACTTGATGGCAGTGGGTTATTTAATAATGGTGTGCTGTTGTGCATGTCCCACTTATTACTCTGTGAGTCAGACAACACCCAGTTCTTGGTGTGTAGCTCAGGCTGTGTAGTGACTTGGTATTGTATGGTTAAGTTCAGTCTCTGCTAGGGCTCAATAACAAGCCAAAAGCTCTTTCTCATAAGGACAGTAGTTATCTGCAGAGGTTGGCAGGACTTTACCGCACAATCCTAAGGGTCTGCCCTGTTAGTAATAGGGGATTGCCAAAGACTCCAGACAGCATCTTGATCTGACATGGACACTGCAAGCACCATTGGATCACTGGATCGTATGGCCCAAGTGGCAGAGTGACTTGCACAGCCGACTGAACCTGTTGGAGAGCCTTATCTTGCTGTGAGCTCCACCCAAAACTAGCAGCTTTTCAAGTCACATGATAAATAGGCACACCCCAATGAGGAATATATTGCCCCCAAAGCTCAAAGAGGCCCAGTAGGCATTGTGACTTCTTTTAAGTTGAGGGAGCAACCATGTGCTATAACTTACTTTCACTTTAGAGGGAACATCTTGACATGCTGCACGCAACTGGGCCCCTAGAAATTTTACTGATGTGGAAGGTGCTTGAATTTTTGTGGGATTAATTTTCCATCCTCTTAAGCATGCAAATGTTTTACCCATAAGTCCAGAATTACTGACACTTCTTCCATATTAGGTCCAATCAGCATAATGTCATCAATGTAATGGACTAGTGTGACATCTTATGGAAGGGAAAGATGATCAAGGCCCTGGGACTAAATTATGACCTACGACTGGAGAGTCATTATAGCTCTGAGGTAGGCAAGTGAAGGTGTACTGCTAGCTTGCCAGCTAAAAGCAGACTTCTTCCCGTGGTCCTTTGAAACAGGTGTGGACAAAAATTCATTAGCCAGAGGAATAGCTGCATTACTGGGCACAGGAGGTGTATTAATTTGCTTAGCCAGTGAAACCGCATTTGGGACAGCAACTGCAGTTGGAATCACCAGCTGGTTAAGTTTTCAGTAATCTACTGCTGTTCTCCAAGATCCATCTGTTTTTTTGCACAGGCCACATAGGCAGGTTGAATGGAGATGTGAGAATCATCGCCCCTGCATCCTTCAAGTCCTTGATGGTGATAATAATCTCTGCAGTTCCTCTAGCAATGTGGTATTTCTTTTGGTTTTCCCTTTTCCTAGGTAGGGGAAGTTGTAAGGGCTCCCACCTGCCTTTTCCTAAAATGAGGTAATAACCCTTACTCCATTTTTCAGGGACCCACTGTGGGGATTCTGCCAGTTGCTGAGTATATCTATTCCAATTAGCATTCTATAACTGGGAATCACTGTAGGATGGGTTCAGGGACCAACTAGACCTGCTGTGAGACCAAAATGAGCCAAGACTCTACTAGTAACCTGACATCCATATGCCACTGCTTTGGTGAGCCACAGTGGTGTTTTGGGGCTCTAGGAATTAGTGTCATTACAGAGTCAGTATCCAGTAATTCTTGCAAAGTCTGGTTATTTCTTTTTTATCTAATGAACAGTCACTGTCTTAAAAGGCCATAGATCCCTTTGGGACGGCTGAGAGGGAGATTAACAGCCAAAATTTTGGGCAGTGTATTGAAGTCCTTCCTCAAGGGGACCTGACCTCTCCTTCATTCAAGGGGTTGTGGCCTGTAAACTTGCTCAAGTCTGGAAATTGGGCTGTAACTCTCTGTTCTGGCAGCTGAAGTTCAACTACTGTTCACCTGACTGAGAATTCAACCACTTGTAAATATTTAGTAAACTTCCTGTCTCTTTCACTCCTAGGGACACCATGACTAGTAGCTAATTCCATAAATCCAGCTGAGTCAGATCATTATGATTACTGTTTTGACTCTGCTGTCCATTCCTGTAACCACACCCTCCGTGTCTTTGGCGATTGAGTGCTGTGACTTGGCCCCTACAATCACAGGATTGCCCTACTACCACGGAGTCTGTAATCAGCCCAGTTGTAGTTAGGTGTCTTAATTCAGTTAGGGCAGTTCCCACTGTCAAAACAGCAATCACAGCAGTCATCAAGGGTACTGGAACTCCCTTCACAAAGTTGTTCCTCACAGTTGTGGTAAAAGATGTGTCCTCTGGGTACTCCATGTGTGGGTCTAACCTGACAAATCCACTCTAACATACCATTTTCCCTAAGCTTTTGGATACCTTCTTCTACAGTATGCCAAGGCAGATCTGGAACTTTACTGTGATTTAGTGTAGGTCATCTTGTAATCCATGCTTCAGCAATCCAATCAAAGAAACTGTTAGATCCTTTCCTAACTTCTTGAGCTGAAACGTTGAGTGAAGCATCTGTGCTTGGTGGAGCCATATCAATAAACTTAGGCAGATTTATCTTTATGTTCCTTGCACCATTATCCCACACACTTAATAGCCATCCACACACATATTTCCCAGGCTTCTGTTTGTACATATTAGAAAATTCAAACAGTGCTTTGGAAGTGTAACATACCTCCTCCTGGGGAAAACTGTACTTCACCATTTGGAACTTGCCTGGACTGAGGTCTAGTTGTAGGGCTAGAAGTCAGAATCCTTGTGGAATTGTTTGGGAGCATTTGGCAGTGTCTTGTAAAGCATCTGCTTCAGGCGATGCCCCAAGTTGTGGCTCTGGTAAGAACTCTTTCAACAGCAAGGCTAGGGCTAATCTTAATCTTGTTAGATGGAAATGAAAGGGCTAATGGATTTTCTGGGCAGGGTGATGTACCATACAAACATGAAGTAATGTCTTCAGATTGGAGTGGCTCTGTGGGCTACAGTGATTCAGCAGAATTTAGGGGCTCTGTATTTCTAGCTTCCTGATTTTCTGCCCATATGTCCCCATACTAAGTTTCTGATTTCCATTTCTTTCCTAGTGAACTTTACACACCTCTAAGGGTTCACAGTTGAGCTGGTGTTGCAATTCAGTCACTCTTATAGTAAGCCTCTGGCTTTGGTTTGGGGCACTATCAGCTCTGCTTCTGCAAGAAATAAGTCAAAGCACAAGTGGAGGCTTTGAGGTCATTTATTTATGTGGTACTTGAGCGTTGACTCTGAAACCCTGAGCCTGTCTCACCACTCTGGCAAAGATAGGACCAACCAACCATCTTCCTTAGAGTTCTCCCTGAGACAAAACTGTAGAAAGTCATTATCCATGCAGTCACACTAAGCTTTGTCCTTCACCAGTGTCTGAGCTATTGTTGGTGATACTTTGTGTGTTTGATTGCCCCCTCACACAGTGGATGAGCAGTGCTCTTTACTACTGGACACAGTTTTGTTTCTCTGGAGCCAGTCTAAGTAGCAAACATCTTAGGCTGGGTTCTTTAGAGAAATAAAATCAATAAAGTGTATAAATATATAAAGACTTACAAACAGGTTGCACAGTTGTAGAGACTAGAATGCCCCAAGTCCATGCATCAAGATAGAGGGTTTTGATTCACGTAGCCACAGGAACTGGCAAACCCAAGATCGGCTGGTTAGAGAGCAAGACTCTTACTCACAGGCTGTGAAGGTTAATGAATCACAAGATTGGTAGGCAAGACTGCTTTCTCATAGCTGTGGCTGCTGGCTAACCCAATATCAGTAGATGCAGAGCAGCACTCTTGCTTACAGGCTGTGAAGATCAACAGATCCCATGATCATCAGGTAAGCTGCTGGAGGTCAGACAAGCCAGAGGCAGCTGCAGGATCCAGAACAAGCCCAGAAACCTTGGCAAGGCAAGCTGGAAGGAAGGAAGCAGTGGAAGGTGGAGAGATGAAGATTGAGGGGCCAGTGAGCCACCACAGTTGCTGCCCGTTGCCAGTAATACCCAGTGGGTTCCATCATGGAAGTGATCACATATCAGATTTCAGTAGGGAGGTGATTGTAACAATACACAACTGCCAAAAACTGGGAATCATGGTCCAGCCTATTTGACACAGAATCTTAATATCAGACCCTTGTTATAAACATTTTTAGCACTCCTTTAATTGCCCTGAAATTGAATTCATAATAATATATTCTAATCATACACATAATTCCAAAAATAATGCTTTCCTGCCTGCAATAAAAAGGAGAAACAGGGAAAGTACCTGATAATATTTGTATATATAATTGTTTGGGTGTGAAACTACACTAGAAAGTTTCACGGAACAATATGAATGCAAGAGCTGCAAATGTGGACTGATAGAAGTATGGTATTGACAACTCAAGTACCATAGTGCACTTTGTTGATAGGATTTGCTAAAATGAATTCCTTTTGATAAAAAGTATAATCTACATTTAATTTACATGGCAGATTACAGTTCTGAAAAATCCAGTTTTCTTTAAAAATACAAAAAATGCTTTCTGTCCTTTTGTAAAACCATGATCAGAAGTTACCAGGCATTTTCACAAACTTCTGAAATACCCCTAGGGAACAGTAAGGCACCAGTGTTACCCCCACCTATGAGAACCACTGCTATATAATCAAAACCAAGCCCACTGCCGTAGAGTCAATTTCTACTCGTAGCAACCCTATAGGACAGAGTAGAACTACCCCGTAGAGTTTCCAGGGAGCACCTGGGGATTTAAACTGCTAACCTTTTGGTTAGCAGACGTAACACTTAACCACTACTATGTATTCGAATGTTCTATATTAAGATGGTGTTTTATTAGTAGTATTTGGCTTTGGCCTTGGCTTTATTAGTAGTACTAAGTTTGTTTTGAGCAATTTGTTTTTTAGTCCAGATGTCATCTGGGACCAACCACAACTTTGTGAGTCTCACTGATGGAGATGCCTTTATTGTTAAATAGAGTTTGCTCCTGGTGAAGTAAAAATCTGTGTGTATCCAGAAAAAAAGATACTGGTGAATGTGTGATAAACATGAAACATTTTTGCATTCAAAAGCTATCCTGCTCAAGCAAAAATGGTAACAGTAACTATGTTGCACCTAACTCATTGAAAAATATGACAACAACAGCATAAAGAACACAAAGAATGGAGGGGGAAGTGAAAGTATTTTCTTGCAAGGCTCTTAACTATTCGTGTGAAATGGGATAATATTACTTGAAGATTAGGGTAAAGGAAAAGATACATATTAGAAATTAGAAACAACCACTAAAAAACAAATGAAAAATAAAATCCAAGATGTACAGCTAGTAAGACAATAAGGGAGATAAAATGGAATCATAAAAAAAAAAAAAAAATAGTCCAAAAGAAGCTAGAGCAAAAAGGAAAAAGAAAACAAAGCTGTGGTCCCTGAAACAAGGTCAGATATATTCTGTGGGCTGGTTTCTTGTACTCCCCCTTTTCATAGCTGGGAATGAGCATGTGATATAAATTCCTTTATAGTCAAAGGGCTGGTGTTTCTGTTGTTAAGTAAAGAACTCTATTTTCTTTGTATTGGAAGTCTTTTGCCAGTGCTCAGGATGTTCCTACCTCCTTCTCTGTCTGCCACTCCCCAGTTATTTGTCTCCACACTTCTGGTATTCCAGGTTAAAAAAAAAAAAAAAAAAAACACCAGTGCTTTCTGCTTTGTCAGATCAAGATATTGCATAATAAAGTGAAATTGGTTTTCTATTGTGGTATTTCAACATACTTTGTACCCTTTTTCTTCTCCTGAATTCAGAGACATGAAAAATGCCGTAATTGGAAACAACAAGCAGAAAGCCAACCTCATTGTTTTAGGAGCTGTTCCCAGGTACGTTTGCTGTCACTCTCTTTTCTGCCATTTGCAGTTTTTACTCTCAGCCACAAGACCCATCTTTCTTCTGTTTTGTCTGTGCTGCTTCTTAAAAGTCTTTAAATTTTTTTGTTGTGCGTTATGTGGAGGAAGCCCTGGTGGTGTAGTGGTTAAGTGCTACAGCTGCTAACCAAAATGTTGGCAGTTCAGATCTGCCAGGTGCTCCTTGGAAACTCTACAGGGCAGTTCTGCTCTGACCTCTAGGGTCTCTATTGACTTGATGGCACTAGGTTGTTTTTTTTTTTTTTTTTTTTTTTTTTTTTTTTTAAATGTGAAAGTCTGCACCTGAAGTTAGTTCCTAATACAAAAATTTATATATACATCATTCTGTGACCCTGGTTGCTCTCTCTGTAATGTGACAGCACATTCTTCCTTTCCATCCCAGACTTGCCATGTTCATTGAGCCAGCTCCTATCCCTGTCTGCCTTTTCATCTTGCTTCTGGACACGAGAGGCCCATTTAGTCTAGTGTACCTGCTTGAACTAAGACACATACTCTTCATGAGTATCATTTGTGTTTTATAGTCCAATCTTGGTGCTAGGAATGGTTTTAGTTCTGGGTTAATGGAAAGTTTGGGGGCTATGTCTTCTGGGGATCTTCCAGTCATGCTTAAACCATTACCTCTCGTCTTTTTATAGGCACTTGAGTTCTCCACCCCTCTTTTCTCCTGCTCTGTCAGGGACTCAGTTGTATCTGCTATCAGAGCCATCATTGGTGTAGCCAGACAATACCTAGTTTTTCTGGTCTCAAAAAGCCTTTTGATTTTTAAAAATAATGCTTTAAAGTATCTGAAATAGGTCTTAAAAGTATTAAAGTACCAGAGAATAGACTGTAAAGTAAATCCTTTATAGCTTAGAAATTTGGGAAGATCACTGACCTTGCACTGGAAGGGTACTGTAGATAGATAAGCTATATACCCTCCATTTGTCTGCCAGTTTGTCATACTGGGGAGGCTTGCATGCTGCTGTGGTGCTGGAAGCTATGCTGCTGGTATTCAGATAGCAGCAGGGTCACCCACGGTGGACAGGTTTCAGCTGAGTTTCCAGACTATGACAGACTAAGAAGAAAGATCTAACAGTCAACTTCTGAAAAGAATTAGCTAGTGAAAACCTTAGGAATAGGAGCAGAACACTGTCTGATAATAGTGCTGAAAAATGAGCCTGCCAGATTGCAAGGCACTTGAAAGATGACTGGGGAAGAGCTGTCTCCTCAAAAGAAGTCAACCTGAATGATGTGGACGGAGTCAAGCTTTCAGGACCTTCATTTGCTGGTGTGGCATGACTCAAAATGAGCAGAAACAGCTGTAAGCATTCGAAATCAAAAATCTCAAAATCATGCCTCAAGTTGCAGTAATGAAGAATTCTATAGGGAAAATATTAAAGGACTCATAAAGCCTCAAAAGAAGATAGAGGGAATACACAGAGTCATTATACCAGAAAGAACTGGTTGACATTCAGCCATTTCAAGAGCATAGGATCAGGAGCTGATGGTACTGAAATAAGAAGTCTCAAAGCTGCACTGAAGGCCAGTGGTGAGAAACAAGGCTCCAGGAATTGATGGAATATCAACGGAGATGTTTCAACAAGTGAAGCAGCACTGGAAGTGCTCACTCATCTGTGCCAAGAAACTTGAAAGACAATTGTTACGTGGCTCTCCAACTGGAATAGATCCGTATTTATGCTTCTTCTTAAGAAAAGTGATACAACCAAATGCAGAAATTACTGAACAATATCACACTCAAGTAAAATTTTGCTAAAGATCATTCAGAAGTGGTTACAACAGTATATTGACGGGAACTGCCAGATATTCAAGCCAGTTTCAGAAGGACATGGAATCAGAAATATCATTGCTGATCTCAGATGGATACTGGCTGAAAACAGAATACCAGAAAGATGTTTACTTCTGTTTCATTGACTAAGCAAAAGCATGCAACTGTGTGGATCGTAACAAATTATGGCTAACATTTGTGTAGAATGGGAATTCCGCAATGTTTAATTGTGGTCCTGAGGAGTCTGTATGTATGTCGATCAAGAGGCAGTCATTCAAACAGAACAAGGGGACACTGCCTGGTTTAAAGTCAGGAAGGGTGTGTGTCAGGCTTATATCCTTTCACCACACCTTTTCAGTCAGTATGCTGAGCACATAATCTGAGAAGCTGGACTATATGAAGAAAAATGAGGAATTAGAATTAGAGGAAGACTCATTAACACCCTGTGTTAAGCCGATGACATAACCGTGCTTGCTGACAGTGAAGAGGATTTGAAACACTGATAAAGATGAAAGAGCACAGTCTTCAGTATGAACAGCACCTCAACATCAAGAAAGCAAAAGTCCTCACAAATGGACTAGTAAGCAGTATCGTGATAAGTGGAGAAAGGCTTGAAGTTGTCAAGGATTTCATTTTACTTGGCTCTGCAGTCAGCACCCATGGAAGCAGCAGTCAAGAAATCAAAAGACACATGGCATTGGGAAAATCTGTTGCAAAGGACCTCTTTAAAATGTTGAAAAGTAAAGATGTCATCTTGAAGACTAAGGTGTGCCTGACCCAAACCATGGTATTTTTAGTCCTATCATATGCGTGAGAAAGCTGGGCAATGAATAAGGAAGATAGAAGAAGTGATGCCTTTAAACTGTGCTGCTGGAGAAGAATATTGAATGTACCATGGTCTGCCAAAAGAACAAACAGATCTGTTTTGGAAGAGGTACAGCTAAAGTGCTTCTTGGAAGCAGGGATAGCAAGACTGTGTTGTACATACTTTGGACATTGTTGTTAGGAAGGATGAGACCCTGGAGAAGGGGACATCATGTTAGATAAAGTAGAGGGTCAGTGAAAAAAGAAAATTCTTGAGATGGATTGACACAGTGGCTGCAGCAATGGGCTTAAGCATAAAAATATCTGTGGACATGATGCAGCACTGGACAGTGTTTTGTTCTGTTGTTCATAGGGTCACTGTGGGTCGAATCCGACTTTGTAGCACCTAACAACAACAGGCTGTGTACATCAGTTAAGACTTCTTCAACCTCTCAGAGCTTTGGCAATTTTTTGGTGATTGGAGAATAATGATTTCTTATCATTTCTCAAGTCTTTTCTTGAAGTAAAAAAAAAAAAAAATAGAAAAGTTTGACGTTTTACTTCTTGTGGTGACCTAGTAGGCTTCTTTTAGGCAGGGAGTGCCAATTAAGTAATTACATCTTTGCCTGTTGATATTCAGAACTAGGTTTTATGTACAATTCCTGGTTTTCACTCAGAATTTTCTAATGGTTCTCCTCCACCTTCTCTGTTTCTTATTTTCTATCTTTTGGTACAAATACTGTATACTTAGTAACCATAAAGGTCTTAGCAGCTGCTGAGAGATTAGTGCCTAGTATATATAAATAGTGCTTTAGGAAGCCTCTGGGTTCTTCTACATTAGAACATAAGGGAATTGGTTATAAGTGGTGGAGAATTAGAGTTTGGGGAGTAATTGTTTGGCAAGCTGGGCTGGAGTGGAAACGAGAGGATCTCTTGATTCTCCAGACTGGAAAGTTGTGGAAAGAGGATTCTCTCTCTTGAGCTATACAAGGCTCTGAGTAATCCCTCTATGCTTGACCTCTCTGATCTTTGTACTATTGTCTTGGATCTTCAGAATCCATTTGTGGACATACTGCCACACCAGTTCAGACATCAGCTCTCCTCTCTGTGGCACTCTCTCTTTCTCTGCTAGGTGTGATAATGTGTTGCACTGGCCATATGGAACTCACAGACTATAATTACATTTAAATGGTTTATTAAGGAAGCAACAGGATGTGGCGTGTGATCAGAAGCAATAGGCTACAATAGGCTTGCCAAACAATTACTCCCCAGACTAATTCTCCATCACAATAGGCTACAACTCAGGATCAGGATCAGGAACCATTTAGGCAAAGTCTGGAAGACTCCCTGATGTGAAGAGCTTACCCCTTTAGGGCAGGGCAGCTTTGTCAGCTACTTTCAACTGTGCAGGCCTCTTCTCAGCCTCCTCGTGAATATAAGATTGGGTAGTACTTGACATTGGGAGTCTTAATATTCTTAAGTGACCCACCCGAAAATGGCAGGTAATGTGGACGGCAGTGACATTTCTACAGACTTTCAGATTTAGAGAGTAAAGTGAAAGATTTTTTTTTCCCCCAGATGTTCCTTGTTTGAGTTAGCAGTTAATATAACCTAGTGACCATTTCATGGAGAGATTCCCGTAAACGTAATCAATCATATGTTTAGTATGTGAGATGTATTGATTGCCTTTTTTATGTCATCTTACTTTTAGTTACTTTTGTTTAAGCTTTTTAGTCTGTTTTGTGTATCAAATTCCTTCTTTTTAGGTTGTTGTACTTGCTTCAACAAGAAACCTCAAGCACACTGCTGAAGGCTGAATGTGCAGTGGTATTGGGAAGTCTTGCAATGGGTACTGAAAACAATGTCAAGTCTCTCCTGGACTGCCATATTATCCCTGCCTTACTACAAGGTATGTAAGGAAGCCATTTTTGCATAAGTAAAGATTAGAGCCTGTTTGCAGTACTTTAAATACTAATTGAACAGATGAGTTCTAAATCTGGTTTCTATCAATAGGACTACTGTCCCCAGACCTGAAGTTCATTGAAGCTTGCCTCCGATGCCTGCGCACCATCTTCACCAGTCCTGTCACCCCTGAAGAGCTACTGTACACAGTGAGTTTTAGGTGTTTTTGAGTCATAATTCACCAATATTATAATTAATCTATTTGGCATCTCAGAACTCAGCTATTATAGTATAGGAAGTTCTCAAGAAATATTTAAGTTCCTGCTTGTTCACAGTGTGCTAGGCTATGTAAAGAAGTAAAAGATAAAGTCTCAGACTTTGAGGAGTTTACAAGCTGTTAAATAAAAGTCCCATTTTGTCTCTTTATGTGTACAGATTGAGGCAGTATTTAATGCTAAGTGAGCAGTGGGGAATCTAGCTCATTTTGGGTTAAAGTCCAAGCCGAGTAAACTTCATAGAGAAGGTAGAATTTGACCTGGATCTTTGGTAATGGGTAAGATTTAGAGAAGCAGGAAGGAAAGAGGCCAGTCTAGCAAGGATCTGTGTGAGAGAATGTGCATGATGGTAGGCGGAATCCTTACTCTCCTGGGGCACGGCCTCAGTGTTAGAGATGTACTAGAACCAGTTTGCAAGAGGCTTACTTAACAGGCTGCAAATAGGTCTGAGAGAGTCCACAGATATTCAGAGTCATTCAGTGGTTTTCGAAAGTCTCAAGGATTGCAAGGGGAGCTGTTTGTATCTTGATGACATGGAACATTTTGTTTGTTTGTTTGTTTTGGTGGCATTGTTTACTTTAGTCAAGCTGTCCCCATGACACTCACATTTAGTGCTAGTAGTGATTCTTCCTTTCCCGTTACCCATTCCTGGTAACCGCCTGTATTAATTTCTTGTCTGTCCATTGAGTCTCTTTTCATAGCCTTCTAGAGTATAGGAGGACTGCCAGTTAAGTTCACGAACTCATCCTGGGAGAAGTGCTGTGTACCTCATTACTGAATATCATTATGGTCACCTTCAAAGTACTTCCCTTGAGAAGTTGTGCACTGATGCCAGCACGTAGTCCATGCTTCAAAGCAGTTTTAGAACTCTGTCTGGAATGGCCATCAGAGCTGTTGTCATGTTATCCTTAATGTCCTGAATGTCATTAAAATGTCTTCCTTTCAGTATTTCCTGTATCTTCAGGTAAAGAAAAAAGCCACTGTGGGCCAGATCAGGTAAGTAAGGAGGGTGTTCCAATACATTGCTTGTTTACTGGCTAAAAACTACCTCGTAGGCAACTATACAGTTAAGTTTGCTAACTTGGCAGCTTGCCACTGTGTGCAATGGTTATTCTGTAGAGTTCCAAAATTGCTTTGAAGGGTAGACTAGGCGCTGGCATTGGTGTATAGCTTCCTAAGGGGATACCTCAGAGGTCACCACAGTGATATTTAGCACTGAGGTGTGTAGCACTTAGAACAGTGAAGTTCACAAACTTAATTGTCAGACCTCATATACCTATGAGTGGGATTGCTAGAGCATAAAGTTTTTCTATTTCTAGTTTTCTAAGGAAGGCCATAGTGTTTTTCGTAATGGTTGCAATGATTACGTGGAACTCTCTTAATGAAAATTATCTATACCAGTGTTTTGTGAACACTTTTATCCATAGCCCACAGTAAGAAATACATGTTATGTTGCCATACTGTATACATATGTAAAATTTGAGTGTGTATGACTCCTGAAACAGAAGTTTCACAAAACTACTCCTGTAATGCAGTCTGGTTTCAACTATATTCTTTTTTCGTTTTTTGAAAAAAACACTGGTTGTGGTTCTTTGAACTAACAGAAAAGATCAGATCATCAGATCAGACACGTAATAATCAGAGATCTTATCCAGAGTCAAGCTTTGGTAATATTTCAGAAATACAAGCAATCAAGAGACATAGGCAGAGCAAGTGGAGAGCGAGGGCGTTTCACGTGGCTTCATAGTCCTTCCTTCCATCTCAGACACGTGCTTCTCTGGCTCAGAATGACAAATAAGGTCTATATTTTGGCTTGTGGGTCACCTTACACAGCATGAAATATCTAAATTATGAAGCATCTTGATTTTAATACTGCCGAGATCTGTAGAGTTTAAATGACGTTATTCACAGGGCTATGCCATAGATTGTTTACTACAGTGGTTCTCAAACTGGAGCATGTGACAGAATTACATGAGGAGTCTTGATAAAACACAGGTTGCTGGACCTCATCTCCAGAGTTGCTGACCCAGGAGTCAAGATAGGTCGTTAGAATTTGCACTTCTAACAAGTTTTTTGTAGACCCAGGAAACTACTGATTTACTGTAAACAGTCCTGCACCAGGGACATCCTTTCTGGGTGTTCCACAGAGAAGAACTGTCCTTGTAATACATACCATCAGTGTATTTTCCTTAAGGTCTTGTTGTCATATTTAGAAAGAAGTTTCTTTATACTAAAAGCATCTCTCCCATCGTCATTCCTCTTCAATGATAGCAGGAAAAATTTATCCTTGTCAGACACTTTAACTCCTTCTTCCTCACTCCCACAGCTGATGTTATGACCTGCTAATGGGTCATTATGCATAATTTGGAGAACTCTGGTCTAGGGCAGTATAACTTTTTTTTTTTTTAACGTCACTGAGTGAAAATGTACATTCCCGTATAACTTCACATGCCCACCTATATGCAGCTTCCACTGCTCTCCCTGTCTGGTGACAGCACACTATTCCTCTCTGCTCCATACATGTCTCATCCACCCAACAGCCTCCTTTCCCCTCCTCTCCACCCACTCCTTCCTCCAGCCAGAGGTCAGCAGGATGATATCCTATAGATGTATAGAACCATAAAGTGCATCCAATATATGGTCACTCTGCATTGCCAAGTCCAATCCATTCCTGTCCAAAGAGTGGACCTTTGTTATAATTTATGGGTGAGGGCAGCATCAGGGCCGGGGGCCATGCTCTCAGGGGAACCCCGAAACTGCTGGACCATCAGTTGAGGTCTTTTAGTGGAGATCTCAGGATGCACCCCTTTTTATTCTTGTGTTGCCAGTGAGACTCAACCTAGTGAGCTCCATCGTGGCTATCACTGGTGGTGGCTGGGCACCATCCGGTTCTTCTGGTACCAAGTCTATGAAGGCACCCACTCTTGTGGGTCTCTCAGTCTTCTAGGTTGTCTTTACCACATGTCATTTTGGTCCTCGGTGAGCATCCGTTCCTGCTGAGTTGGGACCATTTGCTGTGTCCTCGGATGGCAGCTTGGCAGCTTTTAAGACCCTAGATGCCACTCACCAATGTGGGGTGCAGAGAGCTCTCTTAGCAAAACGCTAGTTGTGCAAGTTGGCCTCGATTTCGCCTAAGAGCATGGTCCCCTGCCCCCTGCCCCAGCTGCTCTATCCTTGCGATATTGGGTTAAGATGGAACGAGTACTCAAGTTATGCTGAAGTCCACTTAATGTTGTTCGTGTTTCTCATGTGTGCTATCACCGCTTTCTCCCAACCAGATTTCCGACAACTATCTAAACTAAACCCTCCCGCCCTCACTCTCCCTCCCTCCCCTCCCTTGCAGCTGTCAAAGAGTCTTTTCTTCTATACACAAGTCTGTTTTTGAGAGCTTATCGCAGAGGTCTCATACAATGTTTGGCCTTTTGTCTCTAACTGCTTTCACTCAACATAATGTCTTCCAGTTGAAACCAGGTTAGGAGATGTTTCCTGGAGTCATCGTTATTCTTTATCATTGTGTAGTGCTCCATTGAGTATATGTACCATAGTTTACCTATCCATTCTTCTGTTGTTCGGCATCTGGGTTGATTCCATCTTCTTGCTATTATGGACTGTGCTGCAATAAACATTCTGGTGCATGTGTCCATTGGTGTGAAAGGCCTTGATTCTGTAGAATATATTCCAAGTAGTGGAATTACTGGGTCAAATGGTATATTGATATCCATTTTTTTAAGGAAGTGCCAGATTGCTTTCTGAAGAGGCTGGACCATTTTGCAACCCCACCAACACTGTAGGAGGGTTCCACTTTCTCCGCAGGCTCTCCATTATTTGTTGTTTTGTGTTTTCTGGATCATGGCCAATCTGGTTGGGATGAGATGGTATCTCATTGTTGTCTTGATTTGAATTTCTTTAGTAACTAAAGATCATGAACATGTCCGCATGTGTTTTTTGGCTGCCTGGATCTGCTCTTTAGTGAAATGTCTGTCCATCTCCTTTGCCCATCACTTAATTGGATGGTTTATTTTCTTCTTATTGATATTTTGTAGTATCTTATAGATTATGGAAATCAGACGTCAGTCTGACATTGAGTTGCCAAATATTTTTTTCCCATTCTGTGGGTGTTCTTTTAATTCTATTAATAAAGTCTTTGGATGAGGAAAAGTTTTTGATTCTTAATAGTTCCCATTTATCTATTTTCACTTCTGTTGATTGTGGTTTCTTTGACAGATTTTGGAGTCTGTCTACATTGTGTATTAAAACTTCCATTGTTGTTCCTACCTTTTCTTGGATGAGCTTTATCGTTTTAGGTTTGATATTTAGGTCTTTTATCCAGTTGGAGTTGGTTTTTGTGTAAGGTGTAAGATATTGATCTTGATTCAGTTTATTGCAGATGGATAACCAATCCATTTGTTGAAGATACTGTTTTTACTCCAGTTTAATGTCTTAGGGCCTTTGTCGAATGTCGAATGACACCATAGGCAGATGGTGTCATCTCTGGGGTCTCAATTCTGTTCCATTGATCGATCTGTCTGTTCTTGTACGAGTACCAGGCTGTTTTGACCACTGTAGCAGTATAATATGTTCTAAGGTCAGGTTATGAGAGGCCTCCCAGTGTGTTCTTCTTTAGTAGTACCTTACTTATCCAGGGCTTCTTCCCTTTCCAAACAAAATTGGTGATTTGTTTCTCCATCTCCTTAAAAAATGACGCTGGAAGTTGTATTGGGATTGCATTATATAAATAAATTGCTTTGGGTAAAATAGACATTTTCACAATGTTAAGTCTTCCTATCCATGAGTAGGTAGATTTTTCCATTTATCTAAGTCTCTTAGTTTCTTGTAGTAAGGGCTTGTAGTTCTCTTTATAAAAGTCTGTTGTTTCTCTGGTTAGATTAATTCCTCGTTACTTTATCTTCTTGGGGCTATCGTAAATGGTATTGATTTGATAATTTCTTCCTTAATAGTTTCGTTGTTGGTATAAAGGAATCCTACTGATTTACTTATGTTTATCTTGTATCCTGAGACTTCGCTGAACTCTTCAGTATAACTGTTTTAAGACATGAGAAAAATTAAGACCCCCTAGTAGGTTAAGTGAATTTCACAGTGGGAAGTGTCAAAATTATAGAACACCATGATTTTATGCCTAAAAGATTTTATACCTCAGAGAAAGTAGACAGTCCACGAAAGGTTTTGGATGAGGGGACAGATAACAGACACCAGTACTTCAGTGTAATTAACTGACCTTGATGAGTTGTAGTGTGTAGAGGCCAGCTGTTCCAGCAATCCAGGCATTAGAGCCAGGTCAGCCTAGTCAGCATGGCAGGATTTCTAATTTGAAATTCTGTTTACCAGATGGGTGATTCTGGACAAATTATGTAACTCTTCTTTACCTATTTAATCAATTGTAAACTACAGATACATGGTGTAATTGGTAGAAAGAGGAGGATGTAAATAAATGGGATGGACCCTGTTGTAAAGGGAGGAGAAGGGATGGAAAAGCAAAGGAGGTAAGGATGGCGGTGGAAGTAGCTTTCAGAGCCTCATAGAAGTTCTCTTGTTTACCTGAGATATGCTTGTTCTGTCTGAGTTGTTACCTGCTTCCCTGTCTTCTGCCAGTGAAACCATTGTCTCCACACCCCCTAATCTCATGTTATGCTTACTTCTTGTATTTAAACTGCTTCTGATGGCATAGAGGGTTATATAAACAAACAAGAGGAAAGATTCTATTTGTGGAAAGTTGACAGTCTCCCCTTTTTCCTACTTAGCTTTTATATATCACGGGAATTCTTTTCTTTCTAACAGAAACCTCAAATCTTATTCATGCCAACAGTGATGTTCTTGTGAGTTACCTTCCTTGCCCTCTGTTGTCTTTGTGGTATTTTTCAAGTATTGTCAGTGGACCAGCAGTGTCAGCCTCATCTAGGAGCTAGTTAGAATATGGAATTTTAGGTCTTTGCTCAGACTTACTGTATCAGAATCTCTGCGTTCAGAAGCTCCCCAGGAATCTCTATGCCCATTCATACTTCATAAACAGCTTCAGGACTTGTGAGAGCCCTGGTTAAGTTAACTAGAAGGCTTGAAAGTTTGCTTTTCTGTTTGTGGTTGAGGCCAAATTCCCCATTGACATTTCTATTCCTTTTGCTTTCTAAATAAAAAGAAATTACTGCAGAGCCCTGCAGCAGGATGGGTTGACCCTTGTTTCTTGTTCTGTGCCACCCTACGTTTTGCTAAGTGTGAGTAGTAGGTAGAGAGTGGGCTTCAAGTCATGCTAATCATATAAACTGCCTTGTACAGATTGAAAATAGCTAGCTACTGTCATTACAAGAAGTTGTTAATGGTTAGTGATACTTACTGTAACATCTCAGGGTCCAAATTGTTAAGGTTTATATTTATACAGTAATTCTTTTAAGCTGCTATTTATTGTATATCTTACTAGTCACCTCATATTTCAGTTTCAGAATAGACTTCTCTGAAGAGGGGTATTGAAATTACTTGGTTTTGTTGTGGGAATATAGGCTGTTTATGGGAGGGAAAGTGAGAATTCCCTCATTATTACAAAACAGTACTGCAACAAATACTTTGTGCATAGGGACATTTTATAAGATGTTATGTTATCATCAATGACAGCTTTGTTTGCCCTGTGTTTATATGATTTTGATAGCCATGTTACTTTTATTTTGATATATTCTTTAGAAACTTGGTAAGAGGCTTGTCTGTGTATTTGCTCGTGGAAACATTTTGTCAGGTGTACTTGTGGTGCCCTAATTTCTTGTGCTGTGCTTTACTTCCATTCCAGGATGCCACGGTAATACCACACCTCATGGCACTGCTTAGTAGGTCTCGCTACACCCAGGAGTACATCTGTCAGATCTTCTCACACTGCTGTAAGGTAAGAATTAGAATATTTTCTAAAATGTAAAGTCTTATATACTGTCAAAAGATGTGCTTCACTGTGTATCCTTCCAGAAATAGTTGCTCCATATATAAGCAAACCTATAAATTTATTTTTTCCTTTTCTGTTTTTAAACAAAAGGTAGCATACTATATATACTGTTCTCCCTCCTGCATTTTTCACTTAACATATCTCAAAGGCTATTTTATATCAGTCCATAAGCGGCTCTGTTGCTTTTTTTAAACAGCTCTATAGTATTCTGTTGTGTATCTATGTCTGATAATTTATTTAACCAGTACTCTGTAGTTGGACTTTAGTTTGTTTCCATTCTTACGCTATTACAAAACAGTTCTGCAACGAATACCTTTGTATACAGGGACATTTTATAAGAAGTAGAAGTCAAAGATTTATGTGCCATGTAATTTTACCACATAATGTCTTTTACAGGGCTTGCGCCGTTTTATATCACTGCCAGCATTTTCTACTGCTGCCTAGAGATCATGACTGTTGTCTCACACCCTTTATTTTTTATGTTGTTGGAAACTGTCTTAAGCAATCCCATGGAGGAGCAAAGTGAGAGTGTTTTCCCTGCTCATTGTTAAAACAAGTCTTTTGTTAGTAAAAGGACCAGAACCTAAATTGAAGAGTGCTATGAAGTGTCACTCAGTTTGCCTTATAGTTTATGTATTGTAGTGTTTAAATAACCGTGGATGATTATTTGTTTGAGATCTCTTTGATGCAACTGGGAGAATCTCGAGTACCAGAAATAGCTAGTAACCTGCAAGTAAATGTAAGAGAGTGTGGGATTTACAGTTTCAAGAGGAGTGTTTAAATGAAATCTTTTTGTTTGTAAAATATAAAGAAAATTAATTGGAGTTTAGGAACATAAAGCTTTCATTATTTAGCAAGATGATTTTATAAAGCCTTTTTATGTCTGATTTTTAAGACCAACTCTGTTCACCAAACAGATACAGTCCCTATGCCAAGTGCTGCAATAAGATCAGTATAATAAATTGTCATCTTAATGGATTGGTTATTTTAGCTAATTGCCTCCAAGTACCAAAGAGCATCATACACATACTGCATGGACCACTGATTGTATTACAGTTTAATAAAATACTGTTGCCATTAAACTTGTATTGATTAAATTTTTTTCATTTAGTTGAAGTATATTACAATGCTCTGATTCTCCACATAAATATTGATTACTTGTACAAACTGGGTCTGCAGTATATCAGTAGGCAGAATCTGTATTGACTCCATAATATATCCTGGAAACTACTTTTCTGTGTATTTAATAAAATATCTGATGTCAGTTTGTATACCATCTTTTACATATAAAAATAGAACAGAGTTCTAATTAGCCTTTAGAATAGTTTGAGGTAAAAATCAGTAGGATTTACTGTGTGAAATTGATGGTACTTCTTAGAGTTAGCAAATGCTGTCAGAATCCTATGGAAAGGTAGGAAGCCAGTAAAAATGAAGTTGGTTCTTGATCATCACACGTTTCATTCATTCAACAAATATTTGAGTACCTTTTATGGGCCATCATTGTTTTAGATAGTAGAAATCCAGCAGTAAACAAAACAGGCAAATCTGTAGTCTTATGGAGCTTACGTTCCAGTGTAGGCAGACAAACATTGAGTAATTTATGTAGTTTATATGATAATGTTAAAGGCTATAGAGAAAAATTAAGCAACGGGAAGGGGGGGCATAGAGGGTGCAGGGAGTGGTGATGCTCTCTCAGTAAGGTGACATTTGAGCAAAAAGTAGAAGGAGATAGAAGAGTGAGCCATGCAAGTATATGGGGGAAAAGTGCATTGTAGCAGAAGAACTATCAAGTGCAAAAGCCCTAAGGTGGCAGTATGCCTGGATTGGTCAGGGAAGAGCGCGTAAGCTGGAGCGGAGTGAGTAAGGCGATACGAAGAAGATGAGCTTCCAGCAGAGTCAAAAGATGACGCCAAGGTTTTTGGCTGAGCGAATGGGTAGACCAGCTTGCATTTTACAGAGTTGGGTTTGTGGGGAGAAATGAAATGTCCAAAGATGTTAAGTAGATAGTTGAACAGACAAGTCTGGAGTTCAGGGGAGATAATCTGGGCTAAGGATAAAATATTTGGGGTTTGTCTGGCTCATAAATAATAGTTAACAAGATAGTAAAGTTATTGATTATCTACATTACATTTTTAACTTTGAGTTGTTTTTCCTGCTTCCTTCTTTGTATTTTAGTGTTCTGCCTTAATTCTGATTTTTAGCCCAGAAGTTAATTTTAAGGGGATTATAATTAGGAAGACAGAAGCTTCTAATACGCAGGCTGTAAGTACTAAAGCCTGATTACTTAGAGATATTTTCTTATTGGAGTGAACTACGCTTTTTCTCTGCTATTTGGCCTACTAACCAAGAGAGCACTGTTAAAATAGTTGAGTAAGGATGTAACCAGAAACCAATTAGTCCTTCCAAAAAGCTTTATGTTAACATGGCATGTTGAGTAAAATACCGTGGAGTTCCTGGGTAGCACAGATGGTTAAGTGTATAGGGAGAAAGTTCTGGTGATTATTTCTGAAAAATCAACCACTGAGAACTCTATCTAGCGCAGTTCTGCTCTGACACAGATGGGCTCACCATGAGTGAGAATCTCAGTGGAAACTGTTGGTTATTTTTCATAGCACTTAAATTTGGGTATTTATTTAAACTGGCAGATGCTAACTCGCAGACTCAAATAAACCTGTATCAGTGTGATTTTTCACTTACAGTGTTCTTCAGCTCTGTCAGTGGCCCGAAGTGGCTGAAATGCTTGCAGAGCATTACATTCTTCTGCAAAGACCTGGTGATTCAATATATTTTTTTAATCTATGATCTCAGCCAAAACAGCACTGAGAAGTTTCTGATTAGTAATTCTAAAAGCTATTTGGGTAACTTTTCAGGAGTGAGATTATTCAGATTTTCCACAATTTAGCATAATAATTGGAGACACAGTTATAACCACAGAGTTAACTTTTCAGTACCTCTGTGATTACTATAGCTTTGGGTAGTAGGTGCTATGTTTGGAGCACTCATGAATAGATGCTAAAAGATTTTTATTGAGGCCTAGAGTTGTGGAGATCTTCTTTACCTTCCTGTCCTGTCAGGATTGATAGTTTTGTTGTTGGGAAATTTTGGACTCTGAGGCTTGAGCTCATTTTTAGCAAATGAATTGCAACAGAAGAGTAAGGTATTGTTTGGCATACTTAGTCCTGTGAGTTGACTGACACTTGTGAAAGCAGCCTGAGACAGTGCAAAAATGTTTTTACAAAAATCTGAAATTCTAAGAACAACGATGATAGCAGGAAACATCTCTTAACCTGGTTTCAACTGGAGGACGTTATGCTGAGTGAACGTAGTGACAGAAGGACAAGTACTGTATGAGACCCCTACTATAAGAACTTAAGATGAGACTCATGCATAGAAGAAAAGACTCTTTGACAGCTGCAATGGTGGAGAGGGAGGAAGGATGAAGGGGGGAGGGTTTAGGTTAGATAGTTAATAGAAATTTGGTTGGGTGAAATCGGTGACAGCACACATTGGAAAGAAAGTCAGTAATAACTGGACTTTAACACAATTTGAGTACTCCTCCCATCTTAAGCCAATATTGCAAGGACAGAGTAGCTGGGGCGGGGGACAGGGGACCGTGCTCTCAGGTGAAATCGAGGCCACTTGGCACAGCTAGCGTTTTGCTAATGAGGACTCTCTGCATCCCACATTGGTGAGTGGGGTCTGGGATCTTAAAGCTGCCAAGCTGCCATCTGAGGGTACAAGCAGAGGATCCCAACTCAACAGAAACGGATGATCACTGAGGACAAGAACGACATGGGGGAAAGACAGAGACCCATGTGGGTGGGTCTCTACTTCGACTCATGACCAAAAGAACTGGATGGTGCCTGGCCACCACCAGTGGTAGCCACAGTGGAGCTCACCAAACTGAATCTCACTGGCAACAAGAGAATAAATAGGGGTGCACCCTGAGATCTCCACTAAAAGACTGCAATGGGTGGTCTAGGGGCTTCAGGGTTCCCCTGGGAGCATGGCCCCTGGCCCAGACGCTGCCCCTGCCCATATCATAAATCAGCAATGGATTGGACTTGGTGACACAGAGTGACCCTATCTTGTGGAAACGTTATGATTCTGTGCGTCTATAGGATGTCATCCTGCTGACCTGTTGGAGGAAGGGGAGTGGGTGGAGAGGAGGAGATAGGAGACTGTTGGGAGGATAGGACATATATGGAGCAGAGAGGAAGAGTGTGCTGTCACCAGGCAGGGAGAACAGTGGGAGCTGCATATAGGTGAGCATGTGAATTTATATGGGAATGTACATTTTCATTCAATCATAATAAAAAAAAAAATAAGAAAAATCTGAAATTCCGAATGTCTTAAATAATAGTTGAGTTATGGTGTGATAATGTACTAGGATTTGAGAGTGGGTTTAAATGTTGAAATTATAGTCTAGATACTTTTTCTAGAATCAACTGCTTTACTTTTCATTTAGAAAACTGTTCTAACATATATAGATCTACAAGTCTCCCTGGTTTGGTATGTAAGGATTCATTTCTCTTTCCCTTGCTTGCTCCCTTTTTATTGCAGGTGACAAGAAATTCAGAAATTCTGTCTTGAAACATTTATAGAATCATCAGAATATAAATAATTACTCTTTTCTATCAGAATTTAGAAAATTTAGTGAAATTGATGAACATTTTGTAAAAGAATCCTTTTACTATTATATAAAATGTTTAGGAGATTATTACCTATAAAACAGCATATAATGTTTATTTTATTCAGAATATAAATGCTGATGTCCCATCTTCAAAGATGAGTATTTTAGTGTAAGAAAGAATGAGCATCTGCAAAATAGTTGTTAGTAAGTAGGTTGGCAAAATTGGTTTGGGGGCTCTTGTTCTGGAGCGATCACTGGTTTCCTTTAGTGACCCAGTGCAGTACCTATCTTTCATTGCTTCGTTTTCCTCTTGATTAAGTGTGAAATAACATCCTCATCATAGCTTTAACTGACTTTTCGTTGAGTAGATGAGTTGGAACATAAAATGAGGAAGAATTGTAGCGAATGCTTAAGCCATTGGCTTTTGCCACTATGAAGGTCTTCATTAAATTTGAAAACAGAGTTGATGAAAAAGGAAAACACCTTTATTTTTCTATCTTAACCTTCCTACTCCAAGAAGTGATAAAGTTGAAGAAGAAAAAAGATTAGAGAACTATTTATGGGATAGACGTAGAAACCAAAACACATTGTTCACTTCTCAGTACTAGAGCATTTTTAACCATAGCTTTGTTCAGACTTTCCTGGCATGTTGATAATAAGATTAAACTCTGGCCCAGTTCCTCTCGTAATTGGTTTTAGAGTTCATCCTGACTATATCATCAGTATCAAGTTGTAGGAATGAGTGTTCCATAATCTTCTGTAGACATAGGGCAAGGGTGTGCATGTGAAGTGCAGAATCCATAATGCCTGTATTGCTGTGGCAGGCTGCTGTTTAAGAATTGCAAAGGGCCAGTGTCAGGGTAGCTTCTGGTCTTCCTTCCTTATTTGGGGAGAATAAGAAGGCACAGTTAGAGCTGGGGTGGAGTAACCTATGGCAGCCATATGTAGGAATGAAAACATCATCTACCCTGCCATTTTTCAGTATGTGGTAACACTGTTGTCTATGCAAGAAAAAGGTAACTGAGAATTTTACATTGTGGTGAGTTTAAGAAATGTGGTTCAAATGAAACAGATCATTAGTGACCCAGTGCAGTACCTGTCTTTTATTGCTTCATTTTCCTCTTGGAAATGTGTTATTATATTAATGTGTTATTATATTTTCTTTTCTTACAGGGGCCAGATCATCAAACGATTTTATTTAACCATGGTGCAGTTCAGAATATTGCTCACCTACTAACCTCAGTGTCCTACAAAGTAAGATATTAAAAATTATGGTCACACATTTTTTATACTTTGTTTTTGGTTGCTAGAGTCTTGCGCAAGAAAGAGGTGTACACATTTTGTTGACTCTCTGATGGTTTCTAGGGTCCCACACATTTTATTATTTCTGATTCTTTCTAGGGTCTTACTCTAGAAAGAGGTCCATGTATTTTTTTTGCCTCTTTCATAGGTGTGATGAAGAATACTATTTTGCACAGTAATTTATTATGGGGCATTACTTTACCTATAGAATGCTCTGTTTTAAAAATATATGTATATGCATATATACATAAATGGAATGCTTCATCAATTTGCTTGTCATCCTTGTACAGGGACCATGCTAATTTCTGTATTACTCCAGTTTTCTGAAGAAGCAAGAATGAAAATGCTCTTTTAAAAAAAGAAAGCTGCTCCTGCATTTTAGACATTCAGTGCATGTAGTAGCCTTGACTGTGCTGCCAAATCATCCTTATGCTAGCTTGCAGAAAGAAATGGGAAAAAAAAAATCCTAGCACATCAAAATACACATTTTCCATTTGCTTTTTAAAAATTAAAACAAAAAATAAGATAGTCCTTAAGGAATGCGTAATCAGTTGCCTGACACATTCTGATGGCATCTAAGCATGTAAAGGTCAAGATGGCTATTTGCAGTATACGTGGTAGATTAATACTCATCTTCAAGGCTTAATCTTCTTCCTCACCCTGTAAAATACTGCAGTTCCAAATATGAAAGGACACAGATGATCTCCTGGAAAAATTCCACTGGACAATACAAGCACCTGAGCTGTTCTTCATAGAACAGCAGGGCTTCTGTCTAATTCACAGAGTTCCCCTGTGTGAAATATTTCTCATTCTGTCTCACTACTTTCACTGAAAGGTCAAGAATCAGTATGAGAAACTCCCATGTGGAATCTTCGTCTGGAGATACGGAGATTGGAACAGCTTTCAGATCATGAATCGCATAACCAAACTTTCTCCCTTCTTTGACATACCTCTTCAGTGCTAGAATGCAGTCTGTTAGAACCTGATAGCATTTTTCTTTAAGATTGTCAGAGACTTTGCCACATGTTTTTTTCACTATACCCATCAGTCTCTGTTTGGTCAGTCTTTACCAGTATCATCATCTTTCCTGCTGCCAAGATGGCCCAGGTATATGCCAGATCACTCTCTGCCAAATTGATGTTCCTGTTGAGGATAAGAATACTCTCAAATTACTTCGAGTGTAGAATTTAATGTTCTGATAAGGTGAATCTTCATCATACACCACCTCAGCAATGTCATACTCCACCTGGCACCCATCAACAGTAGACCAGTATCTGTCAGTGGCCCCTCCTCAAACTGTGTGATAATCACTTCACCCTCCCAGTATTGCCCTGACTCAGTTCTTTCATTCTTCTACTTTGTTTCAAAAGACTGTCAGTTTCTTTGTTCCCTTGCACATCATCATTGTAACTCTGAAGATCCAGCAACACCAGGGCATGGGGTTAAATTCTCAAAATGGCAAAGCTGCTTGTTCTTGTCAGTGTAGGCTGCTAAGTTGCCATGGTCCTGCCGGGTGTGCATGGACCTCCTCATTCTCTGCTCTTGAAAAATGGATTGGAGGCTTTTTAGAATGGTCTTGGCATCAGCTTTGGCACCAAGTGTGAAGTCCAGGGTGCTGTGCCATGCTGCTGCCATAGTATGGCGAGGCTCTGAGCTATGCCTGTAGGCAGTGGTGGGAGACTGGGCAGTGAGGAGGCAGCAGCAGGTGGCCAATTTTAATTTTAACTCTTGTGTGTGGTCACCATGAGTCGGATCCAACTTGACGGCACTTGGCTTGGCTTGGCTTGTGTTATTTTATTCATTTGAGGCTTTTTGTTAGGATTTTAAGCACATTTAATTTAGTGATTCAGAAAAAGTTTAGATTCTAGAACATTAAAGTTCTTACTTGAAAAATTAACATAAGTGCATTTTTTGTTCATTTATCTTTTACAGGTTCGAATGCAAGCACTGAAATGCTTCTCAGTTTTAGCATTTGAAAACCCCCAGGTATCGATGACTCTGGTAAATGGTAGGCTGGAACTTTTAGTCAAACCTACATGATTCAGTTAATGAACTTTGTAGATTAAAGAATTTCCTTAATCCTGTTGTTTATTTTATTTTTAGTTTTGGTTGATGGAGAATTGTTACCACAGATTTTTGTGAAGATGTTACAAAGGGATAAACCTATTGAGATGCAGCTCACATCAGCAAAATGGTAAAAGTTAATACCCTTAGAGTATTTTTGGACAGCCTAGTTAGCTGACTTTCAGTCTACGTCTTGTTTTGGAATTTTAAAATCTAGAAATTATGAAATTGTCTCGCACTTTCTTAAAGGGGTTGGAGCATGTTACTCAATTTACAACTAGTGGTATGCAGAACAGAGCTATCATACAACATCTATGACTGTAGAAAACTAATACTTTCAGCTTACTCTCTTGTATTTCAGTTGACATAATACACAGTTAGATATACTTGATACATACCACGCAACGTACTAATCCAAGAAAGTATAAAAAAATATAGAGGCATGGAGAGAAGTCAAAGTTGATAACTAAGGCATGATTTCAGAGAATATGCTTGCCCATCTTTAGAAGAACAAAAAAAATCCTGATAGAAATATGGTGGTTTGTAAAATAGTTACATTCTTATTCTTACTGGCCTAATTTCTTGCTTATAATGAGCACTCAGCACATGTTCATTCTGTGATTACTGTCTTCAACAATGTGTAGAACACCTGTTACATAGAGTTCTGTGCTAAGTGAATTGTTTAGTATCAGTATTTAAGAACCTGTAACTGTCTTACATTTTGGTGAGAATTATTCAAGGAATTATTCATGCATTCATCGCTTGTTTGTTATTTATTTGTGTTTTTTGTTGCTGTTGTCCTAACTTCAGAACTGGGCATTTGCCTTTTAGTAAAGCTCTCCTGTAAATGATTTTAAAAACAATGTGATAAAATGGCTCAAGGTACTGATAACAGCTAATGCAGAGTGCAATCCTTTATAATACAAATAAAAGGATTTTACTGATTGTTTATAGTTTCTGTGAAATCCAAAATCAGGTGTTTTCAGGTTTTTTTTCTCCAGCTTACTAAGGAGTCGTATTCAAAGAGGAAATTCATTAATTTAAATTTCTAAAGTGTTTGAAGTTCATTGCCTGCTGAGGGAGTACAAATGAACTTTCTTCTTATTTAAAGCAAGACATAATTGTGAAGTTGTTTTTCCGTATACCTAAATCACTGCCTTGTCCAAAGCCACTACTGGTAATCGGTGAATGGTTAATTTCTGATTGGATAGCTATAACTGGCATAAAGTTAAATGCCTCTTCTGTGATACTTCCCTCACTGTTGGAGTTGAAATAGCCCAGCCTATACTGCATTTAAAATTTGATATTCAGTTAACCTTGTACTTTATTTTTAAGGGTTTTATTCTTCCTTTTTATCATGGAGGAGGCTGGGTGCTGCCGTGGTGAAGCATTTGGCTGCTGTCTGAAAGGTCAGCAGTTTGAATCCACCAGCAGCTCCTTGAAAATCCTGTTGGGCACTTCTGCTCTGTACTATGGGGTCATCATGAGTTGGAATTGACTCAATAGCAATGAGTTTGAATTTGGTTTTTTGCATTTTTTATTCTGGAAGTTTTCAAGTGTAGAAGTACAAAGAACCCTGATATGCCCATCACCTACCTTCAAAAGTTACACATCAGTTTTCTTTACTTCACCCCTCAGATAAGAGAATGTCAAAACTTTTTCTTCAAGGAGAGTAAGGTAGTTGTCTTTTTTTGTTTTTGATATGGTATCTTATAGGCAAGCAAAAACTTATTTTCTGCCATTTTATTCCAGTCTAACTTATATGTGTAGAGCTGGAGCAATTCGGACAGATGACAGCTGTATTGTATTAAAGGTAAGCTAATTAATTCTCTCAAAAATATGTTGTAAAAATTAGTCATTTAAGTGTTGAATGTAAATAGTGTATTCAAGTTTCTTTTTTTTTATACATTTGTCATTGTGGAATGTGTACGTGGCATAAAATAATATTAAAACCACCATGCTTTCTTTTCACTGGGATACCATGTAGTTAAAAAAAAAAAAAAAATAGTTTTAGACGTGTTTTAACAGTCAAAGTGCAATAGTTCTTTCCTCATTACAGATTTCCAGTTTTTATAGTAATTAAGAGGATGTAGTATTTTCAAACATATGTAGAATTCAGGTGAAATGGAAAATATTGTATTTCATTTCAGTTTGCATTGTATTTTGTAGGCATGCAATTTGCCAAATCTATAAGGACTTTATGTTACTCCCTTTATAGATGATCAAAAGGCATTCTGAGAGATAGTAAGTAAATGACACATAAAAGCAATCATTGTTATCATGGTATATCAAATGCAACTAGAACTCCAAAAAAACTTGGAGAAGAGACCAATTCTAAAAGGTGTAAGACATAGATTCTTATTTTAGAGCTCTTACCACTTGATAACCTTGGGCCCACCCAGACTCCTAGTGAAAATGGAGGCAGTTATTCCACCGTGTCTATCCCACATGGTTATTGTGGGGATGACAGTATGTTAAATACATTAAAATTTTTTATTAGCTATAGAGAACAAAATAAATATAAATAAATTGATCATGTTCAATTTTACAAATGTGAGATCTCTCACTGTCATTATTCAACAAGTGAAACCAAGGATAAATGAATGTTAAGAAAACTAATGTTTACATTAGTCTTGGATGAAGAGCCAATTAATTTAATAAGATCTGATGACTTCCTAAATAAATAACCTTCTGTAGAGTGCGAAGAACTTCCATACACATGACCTTGGTTTATTTACTTCTTAACTATTCTTTTTATAAAGCTTATTTTATTGTGCTGTAAATGCGGGTTGACAGTCCAAGTCCACTTGTCATACAAAAACTTGGATCCACACTGCTGTGTAACTTAAGCCGCTTTCCACATAGTGTGGCAACACATTTCTCCTTTCTGCTCTGTATTTCTCCTTCCTCCTTCTCATCTCGCCACTGGACAGAGCTGTGCACGTTAGCCTCTTGTAAATATATGCTTAAGCCAAGAAGCACACTCTGCCAGTATAATTTTATTATATCTTAACAGTTTAGTCCAGTCTTTGTTTGAAAAGTTGACTTTGGGAATAATTTCAGCTGTAGGCTAACAGAGACCCTGGGAGCCAGGGATCCTATTTTCCAGGGATCCCCCAGTCTGTGGGACCATCAAGTCTTATCTTTAATGGTGTTCTAGTTCTGCTCATGGCGACCCTTGGCTTTGGCAGTTCTGCTCACCCACTTTTATCCTGCTCAGTCAGGCACTCTATGTTGTATTTCGTGTTAGGGCAGTCACTGGTGTTGGCTGGACATCATTTAGTTCTGGTCTCATGTTGAAGTTATCTAGATTATATGGCCCTTTCTGATTCTTGTTAATCCTTCTTTCTTAATAGTATCTTGCTCATGGAGTTGTGAGCATGAAATTCAGTACTCCATCTAGAGTGTGGTATTGATAAATGTTAGTAACTGTATAAAGAAAGGAAACTGGTGGCAGAGTGGTTAGGTGTCATGACTGCTAACCAAAAGATCAGCAGTTTAAATCTGCCAGGTGCTCCTTGGAAACTCAATGGGTCAGTTCTACTCTGTCCTATAGGGTCAGAATTGACTCGAAGGCAGTGGGTTTGGTTTGGTTTGGCTTATTCAAAGACAATTAAGAATATATCTTAACCTCAGTGAGCTGAGAATTGAGTTGTAGAGCCTGAACTAATTATGTAGGAAATTGATAGTGAATGATAAAGTGCTAAACCTTGTGGCAAAATTGTATAGGAACTCAGAAAACAGCACAGCACAGTTGACTGCAGTAGCTGAGGAATCCATAAACCAGTTGCTTCTGAATGGATTCCACCTCATAGCGACTCATAGCGTTTCCAAGGAGCACTTTGATTTGAACTGTTGATCTTTTTGATTTGAATTGTTGATCTATTGGTTAGCTCTTAACCCCTACACTACCAGGGTTTCTAGTAGTTGAGGAGGGCATCCTCTGATTACAGTATTTCAGTTTATACTTCTCTGTTGTCCTTCAAAGCAAATTAATGAGCCTTAGAAGTAGTAAGTATATGGGATATTTTTAATTAAAAACCTAATAAGGATAAATGACCAAGACCAGTAGCTAAGAATTTTGAAGGATTGCAGAGGTAGATTTTGACTAGTTGATACCACAGCTACTCCAAAAGTCCTTAGGAAGAAGTAGGAGCTGTGATTGTTGGATTTCACTTGCATTATAGGAGAACGGGTGGGATCAAGTAGTGCTAGGCTCACTGACTTTGTAAAGCTGTATTTTGTTTGGAGATATTAATCTTCAAACCAAAAATAAACAGTCATCAAAGCCATATTGCTTATTGAGGAAAAAATAAGTTTTTCTGTATCAAATTCATTTCTGATGAAACTACTAGATCTCTTTTAGGTAAATAAATACATAGGCAGGACAGAACCATCAGAAATAATTTGTTAGAGATCCTTAAGTGTCTATTATGAGGTTGTATAATAAAGCATTACTGTTACCAACCCAAAAACCTAATTAGAGTTTGTATTAATATAGTTTGTACGATTAACATATTGTTTGTCAGTCTTTTTTAAATGATTATTATGCAGTAATATTATGCAGTAAATTTGTTTGTTTTTGCATTTCAAAAAAACCCTTTTTGGCATTTTTTGAAAATCATTAAGGGAAACATTGATCATAAACATGACTTCAATAAAAACCATCAAGTTGATTCAGTCGCTGTGTGCTCTTAATCAAACTGTCTTTACATTTACCAAATAGCAAATAATTAATCTTACTACTTTTCAGACATTGCCTTGTTTGGTTCGAATGTGCAGCAAGGAGAGATTACTGGAGGAGAGAGTTGAAGGAGCTGAGACACTTGCATATCTGATTGAACCAGATGTTGAACTACAGAGAATCGCTAGTATTACTGATCATCTCATCGCCATGCTTGCTGATTATTTCAAATATCCCAGCTCAGTGAGTGCCATCACTGATATTAAAAGGGTATGTTCTGTTTTCCCTTTCAGCAGCTCAGTAGAGAGATTTTTTAAAATCAGCTGCTCATATGGACGAATTTATGTCTGAATTTTCAATTTTGTTCTGTTAGCGTATTTATCTGTTGTTGTACAAGTACCAGCCTGTTTTGACCGTTGTGATGGTATAATAGGTTCTAAAATCAGATAATATGAGGCCTCCCACTTTGTTGTTCTTTAGTATGTTCTCTTTTCCCTTTAATCAGCTGAAGAAAGAGATTTTTTTTTAAAGTTTACTACACCTTTGAAATAATTGATAATTGATTGAATACCATTTTAGATAAAGGCATTTGTTACTTTTAGTAATGTAGATTGTATTGCTTCAGAAGTTTCTTAATCTGTTTCGTGTTTATTGTCAGAAATGTTTTCACTAAGCAGCTAAACAGGAAAGAAGAAAATTGCATCCCTAACTGCCCTCTAAAACCCAAAACTAATGGAGTCTCTAAGCTGGACATTGATATAGCAGCATTATCTGATCCTATTCAGGCTTGCAGGATCATCTCTGTTGGCATCTCCTCATTCTTTAGGTCAGGAGTGATCTTTTATCACAGGTGTCTGAGTGGTCTTCTTTTACTGTCTACAGTAGACTTTTCATACCTTTTCTTCTAACTTTTGCTGCTTTCACTTTTGTTTTTTCCACTTTTATGCTGTGCTTTCAGTCTACTAATGGTAGCTAGAACACCATTTAACCATTAGTTTGGGATATTCAATGACTGGATTTTGGTAACTTTTTCTGAAAGTATAAGCTCCTTAGTTTTTGTGCATGGTAAGAGATATGGGTCTTATTTTTCTGAAGATGAATATCCAGTTATACAAGCATCAGTTGTTAAAAAAAAAACTTTCTTTTCTCCATTTAACATACTTTAGGCCTTTGTCAAGTATCAGCTGCTCATATGGATGAAATTACATCTGGATTTTTCAGTTCTGTTCCATTGGTGTATGTATCCGTTGTTGTACCAATACCAGGCTGTTTTGATCATTGTGGCGCTATAATAGGTTCCAACAATCAGATAGTATGAGGCCTCCCACTGTGTTCTTCTTCAGTAATGCTTTAATTATCTAGGGCTTCTTCCTTTTCTGTACAAAGTTGGTGGTTTGTGTCTTTATCTCATTAAAATATGTCATTGGCATTTGTATCACGATTGCATTGTATCTGTAGATGACTTTGGGTAGAAGTGACATTTTCACGATATTGAATCTGTCTGCCCATGAGCAAGGTATGTTTCTTACATAGGTCTGTCTTGATTTCTTGCAGTAGTGTTTCGTTAATTTTCTTTATATTGGTCTTTTATGTCTCTGGTTAGATTTATTCCTAAGTATTTTATCTTCTTTGGGGCTGTTGTAATTGGTATTGATTTGATGATTTCCTGTTTGAAGTTCTCTTTGTTGGTGTAGAGGAATCCAACGGATTTTTATATTTTTATTTTGTATTTTCATAATCTACTGAAATATTCTTTTAGTTCTAGTAGTTTTCTTGTGGTTCCTTAGGGGTTTTTTGTGTGTAAGATCACACCATCTGTAAATAGGGATGCTTTTACTCCTTCCTTGCCATTTTCAACCCTGGCAGTGTAGTGGTTAAGAGCTCTGACAGCCAGGCAAAAGGTTAGCAGTTTGAATCCACAAGGCACTCATTGGAACTATGGGGACATTTGTACTCTTTTTGATGGAGTTGCTGTGAGTCAGAATTGATTAGATGGCAATGGATTTTTGTTACTGTTTTTTCTCAGTTTCATTGTCCTTTATTTCTTTTTCTTGCATTATTGTTCTGGCTAGAACCTCCAGCTCATTGCTGAATAAGACTGATGACAAAGGGCGTCTTTGTCTGATTTCCATTCTCAAGGAGAATATTTTCAGACTGCCCATTTAGGATGATATTGGCTGTTGCCTTTGTATAAATGCCCTTAATTATGTGGAAGAATTTCCTTTCTACTCCTGTGACTTTCTATTCAGTTTTCTAATTCTGGAATTCTGTTGATATTTTTGGGTTTCTGTTTGTTGTCTCTCTTTATGGATTGTTGAGGCTTGTTATATTTTTCATTATGCCCTGTATAACCTTCTTCAATTCTCCTATTGCTTTGTTTTGGTGTTCCTTGGCTTGGTCTGTGTTTTTCCTGATTGTCTGCCTTACCTCTTGAAGACACCTGTATATTCATCTTTTTGAATTGTACCTCCAAGAATTCGAAGATCTTCTCTTCCTCCAGGAAGCTTCTTGGTTCTTTGTTTTGGTTGTTTACCTAATGCAGCATGGTCTTTCTCTTTATGTGATTTCACATTGGCTATTTTCTCTGAGCCATCAGTATGTAATTATACTTACTTTATGTTTGCGTACTGTGTCCTAGCTTCTTGTTTCGTTTTGGTATGCTCAGATAGGCTTTTCTTTTGAGATCTATATTGGGTGGCATAGGATATGCATCTGAGATGTCTATATTCTCTTCCTTCATGATTTCTGGGAAGTTTTCTGTCAGCAGCTCAGCAACGATACTCTCTGTGTTCTCAGATGTCTCACCCTGTTCAGGGACTCCAATTAATCGAAGGCTGTTCCTCTTAATAGAATCCCACATGCTTCTTAATGCTTCTTCATTTTTCTTGTTTCTTTTTTCTGATTTCTGCTCAGACGCTGGCATCAGTAGCTCTGTCTTCCAAGTCAGAAATTCTTTTTTCCATTTTTTCCATTCTGTTTTCTTGGCTTTGCATGGAAGTTTCTATGTCTTTGATTTTGTTCTTGAGCTGTTGGATTTCAGAGTACTGGTATTCCATCAGATCGAACAACTTGCTTAATTTTTCATTTTGTTCTGCTGCTTTTTGTATAAGGTCTAGAAGGGCTCTGTATATAATCATTTTGTATTCACTTTCTGATGCTTTCATAAAAGTTTCTTCATCTGGAAAACTCCTTGGTTGCTTTGTTTGGGAGTCTTCTGAAGCCATGGGTGATTTCTTGTATGCCACAAGTGTCTGTTGCTTTTTGGGTCCCATGTGAGTAAGTAGAGGCTGGAAGAGATACTGTGAGGATGGACTGCAGCTGTTTCTCTAGCCAAGCCAGTAAAGCAGAAGGTATCTGACCACTTCCCAAGTCAGTCAGGTTTTCAGGTGTAGAGGTCCCTCTTCTCAGCTGGCAAAGTAAGCACCACTGTATCTAACCCCAGATGATAGAAACTAGTTCAGAATACAGCAATGCTACTGCCCTGTTGGCTTCTGCTGACAGGGCCCAGCCTTAGGCGACACTGTGTGGAATACTGCTTTTCTGGTAGAACAGCACTCTCCTGTGGGCAGGCTCTGGCTCCCAAGCTAAGAATTAGGTCTGGCTGTGGCCACCATATCCAAGATGGCATCCTCCACACAGGCAGCAGATAGAGGGGCTAAAGGTGCTGACGAGTAGTGATTTCTCTGCTTCTGTTACAGGGCCCACAATGTAGGTGGCACTGTGTAATTTACTGCTTTTCTATCAGAGAGGTGCTGTCCTGTTTGCAGGTGCTGGCTCCCAGGCTAAGAATTAGGTCCCACTAAAGTCTGGGTACCAACATGGCTTCTTGCACATTGACTGCGGAATTCTGTACACACTCTGCTGAGGCAGAGATAAGACTATAGGCCCAAAGTGGCTAGGTTAACAGAGTCCTAAGCCTGGCTCTCAAAATATGGGAATTTCGCCTGCCTATCACCCTAACAGAGCGTCTGAGTCTAGCCGCTAGGCAAGACCCAGCTCTGCCCACCGGCCAAGACAGAGAAAAAAAAAGTCAAAATGGTGCGTTTACCTTCAGTCCGTGAGAGCCAGGGCTAGCCAGGGGCGGGAGTCAGCAAAAGAGAGGAGGCTTTTCACTCAGTGGTATGAAGTCGAAAGTAACAGCCCTGTACCCTGTCCTGGGGCTGATTAGGTGATCAGAAGGCTCCGTTTGATTATCAATTCAGGTCTTGGTTTCCAGAGAGACATAGGGAAACGTGTGCTTAGTCCGCCATCTTGACTCCACCCTCAGATAGGCTTTTCATGTGAGCTACTTTGGTTATTGGTGTGTTTGAAACTCTGAAGTCCTGCCACCAGGTACTTAGAACTATTACTGGGTATCAGAGCCCAGGAATCATTTATTTTCTTGTATGGGTTCAGCTCAGGTATCCAAGTCACCAGTCACTGAGTATATGGTGTGCAGGCTTTTACTTAGTCTTACAGGAGCAGAATTATGCAAGGATGATTTTAGTAGGCATATATGTCTGCCTACAGCAGGAGCTTATGGGCTAAGCATGGTAGGTAGCTGACAGCTAACCTTTACTTTCTGGATGAAAGGCTTGTCCCTGTTCTCGAGTGTGGAGAACTTTTAACACTCGTTTTGTTAAGACTGGGCGGTACCACTTATTCTCAGATTCTTGTCTCAGGTGTCTTGGTGGACTGAGAGCCTCTAGTCATCAGGGCCCTGATACAGGTGAGGACCCTGTGTAATG
This sequence comes from Heterohyrax brucei, assembly GCA_028571685.1. Classification (NCBI taxonomy): domain Eukaryota; kingdom Metazoa; phylum Chordata; class Mammalia; order Hyracoidea; family Procaviidae; genus Heterohyrax; species Heterohyrax brucei. Next base: position 37,415,109 of record CM053149.1, read on the forward strand.
GGCAAGATGATACCAAATGTCATAGATCTGTCACTTTCCCTTAGCTGTTGCAGTTAAAAGTAGGCATCAGTAATAGAACCCATGCTCCTGAAATGGGCCCACATAGGGTTTAGGAGTAAAAGGCATTCGTGTACTGTGTCTGGGCAAAGGGGATGTGTCTGCCCTGAGTTCCTGCCTTAGAGGAGCCTGACAGGTCCTACTTCTGTCTCAGGGGGCATGATAGTTACTGAAGGAGGCCTGTAACCAGAGCAGGGCAGAGCAGGGGAAGAGGTCAGTAGATAGGAGAGAGATACCCCCCAGAGTATGAAAGCGTCTTTCTTATCCCATGTGATAAGTTCAACACTTGTGGTTAACTTTTGTAAAATAAGTGCTGCTTCTCCTTGGTTCCGGAGGCTTCAGCAGACTCACCACTGCTTTCTTTTGGTGTGGGAAAATGTGTTTTGAGCACTACTGCTTGATTCAGCTTGTACGTACCCCTAGATCTAGCCTGAAGGGTGCAAATTCTCGCTGCTTCTGAACTGCCTGTCCCTCCCTGTACCATGCAGTCTTACTCTTAAACTTTGTCTTTGATGCTCTAGATTGGCATATATAATCAGTCTGTTTGTTTTGGGGGGGGGGTCGTCATTATAAGAGGGACCTCAGAAAGCATCTGACTTTTCGACTGTCTTTGCCCAGCCTCACTAGCAATAGTTATTTGGTCCATACCATCGTTCTTTAGATTACTGCTTACGTATTTCACCATCCTTTTATATTTTTTTTACTTATTCAAGTATTTAATTGTGCTTTAAGTGAAAGTTTACAGTCCAAGTCAATTTGCCATATAAAATCCTGCACACACACACCTCTGTGCAACTTAGCTGCTCTCCCTAGCCTGTGACAGCACATTCCTCCTTTCTCCTCTATACTTGCTGCATTCGTCCGACCAACTCCTTTCTCCTCCTCTCTACCCTTCCATCTCACCTTTAGAGAGGAAGTGCTGTGACAACCTCATGTATATTTAAGCCAAGAGGTACACACGTCACCAGCCTCACTCTATGTCTCATATAGTGCAGTTGAATATTTGTCTGGAGAGTTGACTTTAGTACAGGTTTCAGTTCTGGGTGAGTCCAGGGGCCATGTTCTCAAGGGACCCTCCTGAGCAGTGAACAGTCAAGTCTAGTAATAGAGTTCTAGATATGCACCCACATTTTTCTTTCACTATGTTGGGGACTTTGTTGTGTTCTCTGGCAAGGTAGTGGCCGGGAACCATCTAGTTCTTTTGGTCTCATGCTGGTATAGTCTCTCCATCATTTGGCCCCTTCTGTCTCCAGTGCTTATATTTTCCTCATGTTTTTGATATCTTTCATTTTCCTCTGCTCCAGGTGGGTTGGGACCAGTTGGTGCTCCTTTGAGGGCAGAGTGCTAGCTTTTAAAACTGCAGATGCCACTCACCAAAATGGGAGGCAGAATATTTTCTTAAAAAAAAAAAAAGTAGTTATGCCATAGGGTCACCGTGAGTTGGATCCGACTTGATGGCACTTGGCTTGGCTGGCTATGCAAGTTGACCTAGGTGTCCCCTGAAACCATGTTCCTCATACACACCCCTACTACTCTGACTTGGAATGTTGGGTTATATTTAGGAAACCTCTTAGTTTTGGGTGAAGTCTAGCAGTGTTAATCTCCCTTCTGTTGCTTAGTGTCACTTCCTTCACTTAACTCCATTCCTATCTACTATCTAATACATGAGTACCAGCCTCCCTCCCACCCTGCCCTTGTAACCTTCAAAGATTATTTTCCTTAGTGCTTAAATTTTTTCTTGTGTCCATATAATAGTGGTTTCATATAGTATTTGTCTTTTTGCAACTAATTTTCCAGATAATTCCATGTTATCAGATGTTTCGCATGATATCATTGTCATTGCATAATATTCTGTTTTGTAAATATACCATGGTTTATTCACTTGGCGGCCATTTATCCCTTCATCTGTTGTTGGGCACCTAGATTGATTCCATCTTTTTCAGTGCTGCAGTAAACATTGCTGTGCATGTGTCTATTCATGTGACAGCTCTTATATCTCTAGGACAAGAAGTAGGTTACTGGGTCATATGATATTTTTATTTCTAGATTTTTGGGAAAGTGCATAATCGATTCCAAAATGTTTGTACCATTTTACATTCCCACCGGTATTGTAGGAGAGATCCAGTCTCTCCAAAACCTTTCCAACATGTATTGTTTTGTGTTTTTTTGGATTAATGTCAGCCTTGTTAGGTTGAGATAGTATCTCATTGTAGTTTGGATTTGGATTTCTCTTAATGGCTACGGGAAACCGTAGTGGCATAGAGAATAAGTGCTACAGCTGCTACCCAAAAGATCAGCAATTCAGATATACCAGGCACTGCTTGGAAACTGTATGGGGCAGTTCTGCTCTGTCCTAAAGGTCTGCTGTGAGTTGGAATCTATTCATTGGCACTGTTCTTTTATTTGTTTGTCTGTTTTAAATAGCTAATGATTGTGAGCATTTCCTCATGTGTCTGTTAGCTGCTTAGATGTCATCTTTGGTGAAGTGCCTGTTCGTATTCTTTGTCCATTTTTTAATTGGGTTATTTGTCTTTTTGTTGTTGAGGTTTTGCAGTACCTTGTAGGTTATGGAGATTAGATGCCAATCAGATTTTTGGTTGCCAAAAGTTTCTTCCCAAATTTTAGGTAGTCTTTTTACTCTTGGATGAACATACTTGTTTGATTTTGGAGTTCTAATTTATCTACTTTTCTTCTGGTGGTTTGTGCATTATTAGTAATATTTTGTAGTCTGGTTTTGCTGTGTATTAGAGTTTGCAACATTGCCCCTATTTTTTCTTCCATGATCTTTATTGTTTCAGATTTTGTATTTAGGTCTTTGACTTGTTTTGAATTAGGGTTTGTGCGTGGTGAGAGATACAGGTCTTGTTTCATTTTTTTGCAGATAGATGTCCAGTTTTGCCAGAAGCATTTGTTGAAGAGACTACTTTTCCCTCGGTTTGCAGACTTTAGTCCTTTGTCAAATATCAGCTGCTGATAGATGGATGGTATTGTATTTGGATTCTCTATTCCATTCCATTGGTCTGTGGATCTGTTTTTGTACCAGTACCAAGCTGATTTGATTATCATGGCAGGCAAATAGGTTCTGAAGTCAAGTAAAGTGATGCCTCCCACCTTTTTCTTCTTGTTCAGTATTGCTTATCTATCTGGAGCTTTTTCCCTTTCTATATAAACTTGGTGATTTTTTTTTCTCCATCTCATTAAAAAATGCCACTGGAATTTGTATTGAGATTGCTTTGTATCTATAGATTGCTTTGGGTAGAAGAGACATTTTCACAGTGTTAAGTGTTGCTGTCCATGAGCAAGGTATGTTTGTCTACTTCTGTAGGTCTCTTGTTTTTTTACAGTGAAGTCTTGTAATTTTCTTTGTATAGGTATTTTACTACTCTGTTAGATTTATCCCTAAGTATTTTATCTTCATGGGGGGCTGTTGTAGATGGTATTTGATTTGGTGATTTCCTCTTTGATGATCTCCTTGTCAGTGTAAAGGAATCCCACTGATTTATTTACGTTTATCTTACATCCTGATCCTATTTGTTCTAGTAAGGTTTTTCTTTCTTTTTTTTTTTTGGATTCTTTATGTGTATGATCACATCATCTTCAAATAGAGATATTTTTACTTCTTTCTTACCAGTTTGGATGCTATGTATTTTTTTACCTCGTCTGATCTGGCTAAAACCAATGGCACAATGTTGAATAAAAGTGGTGATAATGGGCATCTTTGTTTAGTTCCCTGTTGTCAAGGGAAATACTTTCAATCTCTCTCCATTTAGGATGATGTTGGCTGTTGGCTTGGCATAGATGTCCCTTATTAAGTTGAGGATTTGTCTTGTATTACTAGTCTGCTGAGAGTTTTGTTGGCCTTTGTCAAATACCTTGGCTACATCAGTTGACAAAGATAGATGATTCTTGTCTTTTGTTTTATTTGCTTGGTTGAGTACACTAATTTTCTAATGTTGAACAGTCCCTGCATCCCTGGTATGAATCCTGCTTGGTCATGGCGAGTTACTTTTTTTTGCTATGTTGTTGAGTATTATTGGCTAGAATTATTTTTTGTGGATATTTGCGTCTAAGTCTAAGTTCATGAGAGACACCGGTCTGTAGTTTTCCTTTTTTATGCTGTCTTTACCTGGTTTTGGTATCAGGGTTAAGCTGGCTTCATAGAAGGAATTTGGTAGTATTCCATCATTTTCTGTACTTTGAAATACCATTGGTAATAATGATGTTAACTCTTCTGTAAAAGTTTGATGGAATTCTCCGGTGAAGCTGTCAGGACGAAGACCTTTTTTGGTTGAGAGTTTTTTAATTACTTTTTCAGTCTCATCTTTTGCAATAGGTTTATTAAGTTGTTATACCTCTGTTTGTGTTAATTTTGATAGGTAGTGTGCTTCTTGAAATTTGTCCATTTCCTCTAGGTTTTAAAATTTATTCTAGTTCATAGTGTGATTGTTATGATTCTTTTAATTTCAGTTGGATCTTTTGTGTTGTCACACATCTTGTTTCTTATATGAGTTACTTCTTCTCCTGTTTTTCTTTTGTCCGTTTGGACAATGGTTTAAAGATTTTGTTGATCCTTTTAAAAAAATTAGCTTCTGGTGTTAACTCTTTCAGTTGTTTTTCTGTTCTCTAATTCATTTAGTTCTGCCTTAATTTTTATTATCTGTTTTCTTCTGGTGCTTGAGGGATTCTTTTGTAGCTCTCTTTGTACTTGTAAAAGTTTAGGTTTAATGCTTTGATTTGAACCTTTCTTCTTTTGGATGTGTGCATTCACTAAGATAAACTGACCTCTGAGCACTGCTTTTTCTGTGTCCCTTAGGTTCTGTTAGATTGCATTTTCATTTCTTTTGATGCTGTAAATTTCTCTATTGCACCCTTGATTTTTTGTATAACCCAGGAGTTTTTGAGCAAGGTGTTGTTCAGTTTCCTGTGTTTGATTTTTCCACTTTGCTTTTTCTGCTATTGATTTTGACATTATTATGATTTTACGGTCTGAGAGGCTGTTTTGGCAATACTTTGATGCTTTGGATTTTGTTAAGACTTCTTTTATGGCCTAATATGTGGTCTCTTCTGGAGAGTGTTTCATGAGTATTAGAAGAGTGAGTATCCTTGTCTGTTGTTGGGTGAAATGTTCTTTATATATACGAGGTCTGATAGTTAAGTTTGTGAACTCATCCTAGAAGTACTGTGTATCTCATTGCTGAATGTCACTGTGGTCACCTTCAAAGTACTTTTCTTGGGAAGCTATGTACCAACACCAGTGCCCAGTCCACCTTTCACAGAAATTTTGGGCGTCTTTTTCTGGAAGGGCCGTGAGAGTTGTCATCATATTAACACTTGATGTCCTGAAAGTCATCAAAATGTTTTCCTTTGAATATTTTCTTTGTCTTTGGGTTAAAAAAAAAAGTCATCAGGGGCTGGATCAGGTGAGTAGGAATGGCGTTCCAATACAGCTATTTGTCTACTGGCCAAAAACTCCCTCACAGACAGTGCTGCATGAGTCAGTGCATTGTCATGATACAAGAGCCGGGAGTCGTTGGCGAAAAGTATAGGTCCAACATTTCGTCTAACATTTTTATGCAGCCATTTCAGCACTTCCAAATTGTAAACTTGGTTAACTGTCCATTTGGTGCAAATTCATAATGAACAGTCCCTCTGATATAAAAGATGATTAGCAACATCGTTTGGACTCTTGATTTGGACTGATGGAATGTTATTGGTCTGTGGAATTGTCTGACTTCTCTTATGCACTTTGATGCTTTGTTTCATGGTCATTTTGGTATACACATGTTTCATCATCAGTGATAACACTGTCCAGAACATTGTCCTACATCCCCAAAAGGTCTTGAAAAACTTGGAGTCTCCTTTGCTTTTGTTCGTTGGGGAATTCCTTCAGGACCATTTTTATATACACCTCTCTCATGGGAAGATTTTTAGTTAAGATTTTCTTGACTGTTTCTCTATCAGTATACTACTTGGTTGGCTCTGCTTCTCACATTCAGCTAATGATTTTGATGCACAATTTGACAAATTTTTGCAATGTTTCCATTGTAACTGGCTACCGTGACCTCTCTTCATCAGTGACACTTTCTCTTCCCTCAGAAAACATTTAGTCCATTTGCACACTGCCATTTTCTTCATGACATTATCCCCATAAACTTGGACTAACATTTCCCTGATTTCAGTCCACTTTTGCCACGTTTAACAAGAAATTTAATTTGTTCATTGCTCTAATTCATCCTCTGACAAAACACAAAATATCATCCGACAAAAACATGCAACAACAATGTACACCACTCAACAAGGCACCACCCACCACATGTCGACATGAACACAGCTGGGAGATACTGATATACAAGGCTGTGAAACCTTACCAAGTTGTTTGTACAGCGCTGCCCATGTAGCACATGGTGGCAGGTTCACAAGCTTAATTGTCAGACCTTGTATGTCTGTGAGGTTGAGTTGGTTGATTATGGCATATAGATCATCCGTGTTTTTATTGCGCTTCTTTCTGGATGTTCTGTTACTCACTAAAAGTGGTATGTTGAAATCTCTTAGTGTTATTGTGGAGCACAGTGTTTCACTCTTTAATGCTGTGAGAGTTTGTTTGACGTATTTAGAAGCTCTGTGGTTGGGTACGTAAATATTTAATATGGCTGAATCCTACTGACGTAGTGACACTTAGAGCAGTATAGAATGGCTTTCCTTGTCCACTTGAGTGGATTTTACTGTGATGTATGTTTTAGCCAAAAAAGCCAAGTGCAGTCGAGTCAGATCTGAAATTAATATTGCTGCTCCTGTGCTTTTTAATGTTGTTAGCTTGTTATATATTTTTCCATCTTTAGAGTTTTACTTTGTTTCTGTCTTTAAGGTGTGTCTTTTGTAACTAGCATATAGACCTGTTGTGCTTTTTCATACATTCTGCTACTCTTTGTCTCTTTATTGGTTTATTTAACCCAGTTGCAGTCAGTGTAATTATTGGTAAGTATTAAATTAGTACTTTTATTTTGGTGACCTTTTTTGATGTGTTGTTGACAGTTTCTTTGTTCCACTTAATGTTCTGTGTTGAATTGTTTTTGTTTATGGGTTTTGTTTTTGTTGTTTTCGTTGCTGTTGGTTTTATGTCTGCTGAGATGTCTTGATTTTGTTTCTTGTTTTGGTATGTAGGATTGCTAATTTCCATGTGGTTACCTTGATGTTTACTCCTAATGTTCTATGTTTAAACCAGTCTTCAACTTCTTTGTATTACCTTGACTCCCTTTCCACCTGAAAGATCTGTGAATACATCTATTTGTCCCTGTTTCTGTTTAATGTTGTTATTACTTATGTACTGAAATTTCTGTTTCCCTGTTTCTAGTGGTTTAGCTTTTGATTTGTTTTTGTGGATCCCCTGTCCATGTTTATATCTTGATGCTCTGTCTGCCATTTTATCCTTGAGTATGTATCTGATTTTATGAATTTTCTAATTGAGAACTTCCTTCACTGTTTCTTGTAATTTGGGTTTTTTTTTTTTAACAGATTCTCTAAACTTCTGTTTACCTGAGAATATCGTAATTTTGTAATTTTGAGAGACAGTTTTTCAGGATATACAATTCTTGGTTGGAAGTTTTTTTTTTCCTTCAGCCAAGCCAAGTGCCGTCTAGTCGGATCCGACTCATAGCAACCCTAGGTGCCAGGGTAGAACTGACCCCCAAAGGCTCTGTATATGTCATCTCATTGCCTTCTTGCCCTCATGGTTTCCAGTGAGTGATCTCAGCTTAGTCTTAATGACTCTTCTTTGTGTATTATTTTTTGTTTAAGCCTCACTGCCTTTAAAAGCCTCTCGTTATTTTTGTTTTTGGCAAGTTTGATAATAATATGCCTTGGTGTCTTTCTTTTGGAATCTGCTTTGTGTGGTATTTGATCAGCATCTTGAATAGATATCTTGTCATTTTTCATATCAGGGAAGTTTTCTGTCAACATATCTTCCACAACTCCATATTGTGTGTTATTTCCCCCCCTGCTGTGATGCTCCAGTCATTTGTGAAATACTCCTTTTGATAAAGTCCTGCATAACTCTTGGTGATTCTTCATTATGTGAATTCCTTTATCTGATTTTTCCTTACACATGCTGGTGTCAGTTGCTTTATCTTCACTGTCACTAATTTGACCTTCTGTTGCCACAATCTTGCTGCTTTGACCTTGTCTTGAATTGTCTGGTTTTGCAATTTTGTTGTTAATCTGTTGAATTTCAGATTGTTGTTGCTCAAGTGTTTTTTGCAGCCTGGTTAATTTTTCGTTATGCTCTGTTACACTTTGACCAGTCTCCTTCCTGATGTCTTAAAGAGCTCTAAACATTACTCTTTTGTATTCTACCTCCAGTAATTGCAGAAGGTCTTCTTCATCTGGAGAATTTTTTGATTCTTTGTTTTGGGAGTTTTCTGAAGCCTTGATGGTCTGGCCCATTAAATGATTAGAAATTTATTGTTATTTCTGAGCTGTTGGAAAGTTGTTGTAATTTATTTGTTTGGTTATTGTGTTCTGACATAAATACATATAAATTTAATTTTTGAGTGTTGAGATAGCCTAGTCATTTGAGCTATATTGATTAGTCTGTCCTTTAAAATTCAAAGGACCTGTCTCCAGATGGTTGCAGATATGAGGGCACTGAGAAGGGTAGGGGGAGTTGCTGGCTCCCTTTATTTCTGCCTCCTTTTATTTCCCTCTCCAAGTCCCAGAAAATAGCTCTGGTCACAAGCCTAAGATGTCCCACTTTGTTGTCAGGTACAGAGCAGAGGAGGGAGAGGGAAGTGTTGGGGAAAGACAGAGAAACCAGCATGTCAGAAAGATTTTGCAGGGGTTGCTATGAGTTGGATCGGACTCGACGGCACTTGGCTTGGCTTAGCTTAGCTTATGATGCTCAGGTGAAAGTCCTCTGCAGTTGTGTAGGTGCAGTCATCTGAAGCTTAACTTCCCAAATGAGAAAAACAAATTTGACTTACTCCTCTGCTGCTCTGCTTGGCCACTCGCTGCCATGCCACTGGTCCACTTGGCTGGCTGAAGCATCTCCCTGTCTGGGGTGCAGATCCAAATCTGGCCAAAGTAGTTGCTTCTTTATCTGCTGCATTCTCTCTATCACCCAGTCTGATCTATCAGCTTTCTGCCTAATCTTCAGGCCTCCTAGAATGTGCTGTGTAATCGATTCAGTTGTTGTTCTGTTTTTTTTGTTGTTGTTTTTGTTTGTACCTGTGGCTGTTCCTCCATCTCAGCCCTGCCTCCTTTTATTATATTTAAATGGATTTCTTGAGACAGCGTATAATTGAGTCTTGCTTTTTTTTAATCTAGTAGTTTTACCCTCTCTGCCCTTGAATTGGAGTACTCCGGCAATTTATATTTAATGTAATGATTGATATCCTTTTCCTGGAATCTGTCATTGCTCTGTTTGCTTTGTATTTGTCCCCTTTTATTTTTATAATTATTGCTATTGTTAAAAAATCTTATTTATCATGGTAAAATATATGTAACAAACATTTACCAATTCAGTATTTTTCATACATATTAGTCAGTGACATTGACTATTTCTTATGCTGTGTAGCCATCACCTTTACTGTGTGTATGTGTAAAGTTTACCACATTATCCTTTTCCAAATTACTCTACCACCATTTACAGCAGCCATTGTTTTATATTTCTTATGATTGTGTTTTATCTCTGCTGTTCACTTATTAAGGAACCCTGTTGACACAGTGTGTAAGTGCTCAGCTACTGACTAAAAGGTCTGGTTCAAACCCATTAGCTGCTCTGCAGGGGAAACGTGGTAGCCTCCTTCTGTAAAGATTCGCAGCATTGGAAACCCTATGGGACAGTTCTACTCTGTCCTGTAGTATTGCTCTGAGTTGGAATCAACTTGATGGCAACAATTTTAGCTTTTGGATTGGTGTCGAATTTAAACTTCTTTGGTTTATGTTTTTAGTGTTTCCTCTCAGATTTACAATTTTCAATTTTGGCATTTTGCTGTCAAGTATCATTATACTAATTTGGATGTAATGTAAAAACCTGAAAGACAATATAGTTCCATTTCCTGCTTCTGTCTCTTGTGCTGTTACCATACACTTTATTTCTGTGTATCTTCTAAATGTCACAGTACTTGATTATTATTTTTAAAGATTTAGTTATGTTGGAAATAGACTAAAATGGTAAGTGTTCTGTATTTACCATTTCCATTGTTCTTCATTCCTGTGTGCAGAGCTAAGTTTTCACCTATTTATATTTTCCTTCTGCCTTTACTCCTTTAATGTTTCTTGTGAAACAGGTTGTTGGCAAAGCATTTTCTCAGCTGCATTACAAAATTTTCTAATGTTTAGTAATATTAGGGAAAAACTCCGACTAAAGATTTTGTTGCAGTAGCACTCACATTACTGGCTGTTTTCTGGTACTGGAAAGGCGTGGGTGCTTTCATTTTGAGGAGAGCTTGAAAACAGCTGCTGCAATTAAGCTTTGATGCCAGTAAAACTACCACCTAAGAGCAATGAAGTTGTAGAATTTGAAGCTTTGGTGTAAACTTTTAGACAGAAGCAGACTGTATGCCTCTCAGGTCATGCTGACATAGACATAATCAATCCCAGTAATAACTAGGGAATTCAGTCACAACACCGAATACATTACCAACCCACTGCCACAGAGTTGGGTCCAACTCATAGTGAACCTAGAGGTCAGAGTAGAACTGCCCCATATCCCTCGAGTGCCTGGCAGATTTGCACTGCCAGCCTTTTGGTGACCAGCCATAGCACTTAATCCACTATGCCACCAGGATTTCCATAGTTGTTAATCTTTTCTTTAGCTCTACTTCATTAGTTTTATTGAAGATTTAATCTGTGGTCTGAGTTGGAATGTATCTTTTTTTCCCTTTCTTATAGCTTGATCATGACTTAAAACATGCTCACGAACTCCGCCAGGCTGCATTCAAGCTCTATGCCTCTCTCGGAGCAAATGATGAAGACATCCGGAAGAAGGTGAGTCTGGGAGAGGGGCGTCCCCCAGTCCTGACAGCCAGCAGGCAGGGAGTGACGTCAACCTGAAAGTCGTGGTGAAGAGCACTAACAGTGACTGTTTGAATATAATAAAGCAGAGTGACTAAAGGCATAATTGAAGAATGAATGGGACCCGGATTTGGGGGGCTGTTTGTTTTTAGAAACATAGAGTGGCATGGCTGTGCCGTAATGACAAATAATTGGTGTGCTTTTTGTGTCATTAATATGGATTATGTTGCATACTTCTTGCATGTGTTCTGACAAAAATCAGTTCTAGCACTGTGAAGCTTCAAACACCTTGAAAGACCTAACAGTAGAATTGTAAATGTTATTTATGGAAATACTTTCTTTTCAATGCCATTGAAAAATTCAAGTTTTTATTGTATATTATTCTTTGATATGTGGCTTAGTTATGTTTTGATTTTTATGCTACTGTGCAAGTTTGATGTGAATAAAATATTTGTGGAATGATGATTTTATGTTTAGTGAGTGGTCATCTGAATTTTCCAGTTCTCAAAGAATGGTCACTGATAGAGCTTTCTTCTGTTGTTAGAGTCTAATTCAACACTGAATAGTTCTAGACAAGGGGTAAATTATGAGTGGCAACCTCTGACCTGGCTCCCTATACAAACCAAGTGGCTAAGAGCTTACCACTCAAAAAAAAAAAAAAAAAAAAAAATCTTCACAAGCCTTTTTCAGAACCATCAGTGAGCAAAATCTTATGTTCTGTCTTAATGAGTTATAACAAAAATAGCAAATTAAGCATGACTTACTGAACATGACAGTTTAATAAATGCCCACGTCTTTGTTGATATTTAAAGGAGCACTGTGAGATAATCATGAAGTATTGAGCATTTACCATAATGCAGGGAGGTACTTCAGGCCTGTAGAGAGAGTGTGGCACTACCTTAAGTTTGTTGAAATTACAAGTTGAAAAGGAACCATTTTTGAAAAAAATTGAAGTAATAGCAGTAAGTTTAGATGTGTGATTAGCTTTGCTTTATAATCAATGCAGAAGGGACAGAAGCTGAATTTTCTTCATGTACCTCAGTTTAGTTAATAATACTTTTTGACTTGAAATGTTTTTATAAACTATCCATAAAATCATTTTGACTCTTCTAAACTGATTTGTAAGCTGTTACTTCAAGGCAAACATGCTAGTGACATCTCAACATGATTTAGGAATGTTGATTCTGATATGTTTTATTCAGTTTAGATACATAGTATATTGCAATGAAAGCGACTTTTGTGACGTCTCACATAGAAAAATCATTTTTTAGTTGACATGAACTATATAACTCAAATACGTGCTGATTTGTTTCTGGAGGGCTGTTAGGGCCAGCTGAGAACAGAAAAATTTTATCCATTCTCACAGCTTCCAAAGCTCATGTCATAAAGTAAAAGGGAGATAGATAGATGAATCATAATAGGGGAAATAGGATGTCCATTTGTACTTCTTTGTACTTTTTTGTTAATAAATGATTGTTTTTCAAATTAATTACTTAATTTGTGGTGTCGTGTTGTAGTCATACTTGGCAACATTATAGTCTGATGAGTAGTTTATTAAAATTTTTATATTTATAATATGTATAATTTTCTGGTAAGGCTAATTCTTGATCATTTCTGTAGAAAGATGACAAATAAAGAATAAATTATAATTATTATAGTTTTTTGTGTGTGATGAAGAAAAGATAAATTGACATTCTAATGTAATGGGGGTTATGTAGTATTTTTAGGAAGGTATTTAATTTCTTAGAAACTTACTATAGTTAACAAACTATTGAAGAGACATTGTAAAATGGAAAATGTAATTTTGTGATAAAATTCATTTGGAGACTGTTCTTAAGAGTGGAGAATCCTTATTTTCAGTGTATAAAAATTATAAATGATAACTCTTGCTTTAACTGCATTCATTTCTATTTGTTGAAATTGGGTAGATGATGATTTATTTCATCAGTATTTTCCTTATATGCTTGTGCTTTATGAACTTTGATTGTGTCCCTTTTTTGTATAAATTTTTGAACTACAGTGGTCATTACTGTTTTACTCTTAATGCAATGCCTGTGCTTCCCAAAATGGAATTTCATTTAAGCTGGATAGTCTCTGAAAGAAATTTCAAGGAATATAGACTTAAACTTCAAACCCCTACCCCCTAAAAGCAACAGCAGCCTTTTTTTGTTTGTTTGAGGAGAGAAACATGAAGTGTTCAGTTGGTCTGAATGCTGAAATTGAAATTGGGAACATAATTCAATAAGTACAGTAAATAATACACCTGTATCATAGTGCTGCATTGTGGCCAGTTAAGGAAAGGAGGCTGAATGAGAAAGAGAAAACAAGAGCAAAGATACAGAGACAGAAAGGTATATATAACCAAAAAGGAGAAAGACACAGGCCTTTTCTCTTTATGGAATTATGTCTCCATCTCACTGTATTGCTCACTGTATTGCTTTCAGAGTCTTTTAAAGGCTTGCCGTGTTTTCATTTCTTTATACCTGGCTGCTCTTTGGACGAGATAAAATTAAGGCCATGATTGGATATGCTTGTAGGTCTGAGAACTACCACCCCTGCTTTGGATCAGTGTTGGTATATTCACATTAAAAGAAACCAATGGTGTAATAATCCCTGGAACATAATAAACACTCACTAAGTATTTGTTGAATAAATTTAGAAATGTAAATGTAGAAATCATACATGGAAGGAATGATTTACATATTATGCCTGGATCTTTCTGAATCCTTTAATGCAGACAGTAAGTTGATATTCTGATTCCTAGCTTAACATCTTTTATAACTCTGTGGCATACTTACAGATTTCCTAACTTCTGTGTCTGGTGTCGTGAAGGGAGGTAGTGCCGATGGAGTGAATGCTGCAAGTCACAATTGTGATTTGAAGAGGGAGGAGACACCCAAGGAAAGATGAAAGACCACTGAGCTTGACAGCAGTATGTGCTGGTCTTGTTAAACGTTGTTAAGTTTAGATTAGCTATGATAAATGACCTTGAATTTGAATGGATTTTCATTATGGAAAGTAAAGGCAGAGGCAAGAACTGAGGGCAGACTTACAAAAGGGTCCAGAGCACATTAACAGTAACTGCACTGATAACACTGCCATGAAAAATTAGCTGCAACCTTTGCTGAGGAGAAAGTAGTCTGTAACGATAGTATTTATCACATTAGGATGCGTAAGTCCTTTGATAGGACAGTGTGAAGAATACCAAACCAAAACTCACTGTCGTCAAGTCCATTCCAATGCATAGCAACCCTATGGTCAGAGTAAAACTGCTCCATAGCATTTCCAAGGGGCACCTGGCAGATTTGAACTGTCATCCTTTGGTTAGCAGGTGTTGCACTTAACCACTACAGCACCAGGGTTTCCATAAGAAAGAATGGAGCCAAGCAAATCATTCAACAAATGCAAGTAATAGCGTCTGGAGTTAAAATCCCACCTTATGGTTAAGTCATACCAAGGGGGCAGTTCTAAACAATCCTGTAATTGTGAAGCATATCCTTTTGTAACAAAGAATTGCTCTTACAAAGACCATCGCTTGATTCATAACTATTGATACCAGTCAGTTCATTTGAAAATTGCAAAAGGGTTATTGTCTTTTATTTTCTTCAAGGAAACAGTAGAATATGTTAGAAAGTGTAAATTTAGGGAAATTACAAGTAGTAAAGTATACAAGGGAAATTTAGAAATTAACCAGAATGTTTTCTCCTATTTTTAATAAAAATAAACACATTGTGAACGTCATATGAAATACTTATTACAGCCTTTTCTCCTCTGGGACAGCTGACTTCTGGAGCCTTTCAGAAAGCCTTCCTCTTGGATTTTTGGATTTTGTGTTTTAGTTGGAGATCCCTTTGGAAGAACTAGAATGTAAGCTCTGTGAGGGCAGGGAACTTTTTATGTTTTGTTCATTTCTGTGTTCAGACTGTTTACAACAGTGCCTGGTACATAATTGGCACTTAAAAATATCTGAATGAGTGAATGAATGAATGAACAAATGGGTGGATGAGCTATATTGCAAAAGACAGTATTAAGCACCCATTATTGTATTGTGTAATAGATTTTAAATGAGGGAATGTGCATCATAATTGTATACATAAGGAGTTTCGTTACATTCAGAATAGAGAAAATGTAGGAAATTCCTATTTACAAAAGGCTGGCATTCCTCAGGACATGTCTTCCATTCATTTGGGCCTAAAACAAAGAGAACATGTGTTGCTTCATTTTGAAATAATTTTGAGCCTTTATTTCTTAATTAGAAAATTTTAATTGTGCTTTTATTTTCTAGATTAAAAATACACAATAGCTTTCACAAATGTGAATCTGGGCCAATTTAGGACTTATGACTGAGGTGTGATTTGGTTTGTAAAAATTAGCCCAACTTTCAAGAATCAGCCTGTTCTGGAAAGTTACATACATCTGTTTAAAATATCAACTTCCAAATTAATGAATGTCTGATTTTTAAGGTCAGTAATTCAGTTCCATTTGGATTGATTATGCTGCATTCACTGTGTATAAACACTGTCACTCGATGGAAGGAACAAGCAGAGAGTGAAGATAAAAAACAGAGACGTAGCCTTAAAACTCAGCATTTATGGCAAAGCAAATAATGGTTGGTAAAAATTTGCTGGAGTTTCAAAGAATTCTTTGGAACCAGTTAAAATGAACACTTTGATATTTATAGAACTGTCCGTAAATTCATTTTGGAAATTTATAATTTAATACTTTTGTCATTTTAATGCTTTTCTAAGTGCTTTTTATTTTATATTTCCAAGAATTAAAATCTTAACTATTTGTTCCTGGGGGGGGGGGCGGTGGGGGAGAAGGCATTAAGTCAAGTGGTTTATATGACATACATGAAAGAAAGTAGCTAAGATGGGAAATTTTTTTGTTGTAACTGAATTTTTTTTTTTAAATATAGGTATAGGGAAATTAGAAAAAAGAGAAGGAAGACAAAGAAGAGTGAGAATTTGTCTTCTACCCTCTTTTCTATCAAAGAAAGTCATAACTGCTAGGTTATTGTGAGAAAAAGATATAATGTATTTAATAGTGCCTATTACACAGGTGCTCAAAAAATTAGAGTGCTAATGAGTATATTAGATGACTTCATTTGTAAGATTAAAAATAAATATTTTTTATAAGAAGATGAACAATGTTGGGGTATAATTAAGAATGGTTTGTAAAGAAGAATGATTTTATGCTATAAATATCCAAAATTGTTATGTCCAGTAGATGAGTACTTACATTTCAGAAACAGCTCTTTCTGTAGTTTATGTAGTTAAAATACCGATTGAAAAAACTTTTGGTTGCTGTAGCATGTCCTGCCAACTACCAAATATAATTTTATTTGGTTTTGTTGGAGTTAAATAGAAAATACAGTGTAAATCAGTAATTTGTTTAAATCATAATCATGTCTTAAGTTGGGAAGTCACATTTTATTTACATAATTTTTTTTTTTTGCTTACCTAAGTATTACTATGCATGGATGCATATGATTTCTCATATGGTTCATACAAAAAAAATCTCAAATATGTATGTTCAAATTTTGAATAATTTTTTTTTTTGTATTTTTAAAGTATATTTGTAAATTTAGGTCAGTTTTTCTTATTATCTTTCTGTTGTCGTAGCAACTTGCCAAGCATTGTATTTTGAGCATTTTGTCTTTTGTTACAACTTGACTTTATTACTAGTTGGCTTTCCGAAAAACAGTGTAACTGTACCAAGAGTTTATCTTTTAAATATTTTGCAAATTTCACTAATTCTGAATTGTAACTTAAAAGATTCAGCTTCAGAATTCTGTATTTGTTTGTGCCATGCAATTAGGCAGATGTAAGACTTGTTTCTAAGCTTTAGCTGCATGTTAAGACAAGTACCTTGAATACTTTGAAGATTTTCCAAGATACTACAGAAGTAACATGCTTTAGGACTTTGCTCTGCTGTTGAATAGCAACACGTTCATGCACAACTCATTGCTTTAATCTGTCATTATGTTGTTAGTTATCATCATAAAGCTAACCTACCAAAGAAATTTAAATGAACCCTGCAGCATTTGTTCACGAGGGTAAGTATGTTTTACAGAGTTAACCATGACAAGACCGGGTTTTGCCACTTGTCCACAGTGTTGAAACCCTTGGCCTTCAAGCATACTGGAAGAAGCAAACCTTGGAGTGATAATGCTAAATACATGATAGAGGTATTTATGAAATAAAGTGACAAATATTTTTTTAGAGTTTTATTAAATGGAGACATAAAATTGTGTTTTATATTATTACTTGTGGTATTGTAACCATATTGTATTACTCGTGGTATTGTAACATTAAATTACAATTCCAGTTCCTTTTTAAAAATATGAAGTATAGGTTGGTTGTTCTGTTTGTTTAAAACCTAGCTAAGAGACACAGCTGTTTTATAAACCAAGATATGGGCTAAATTATGGTCATTATTACATCTGTAAAGCTAAAATTAGTGATTGTTAGATTTTGAAAAACATTCCATCTGGATGTGAATGAAATGTGTAGAGCGATTGAATGCTGTGGAGTAATAGACTTTAAGAAAATTGTGATGAAGAAATGGGAGTGTTGTTACACTCTTGCCTATGATTAAAATACTGGCACAGGGGTCAACAAATTACAGCCTGGGGGCACCTGTTGGTTATAATAATTTTGTAGCCAGCAAGCTAAGCATAGTTTTTACGTTTTCTGGTATAGTTGAGTGAAAAATCAAAAGAGTAATGTTTCCTGGCACATGAAAAGTATATGAAATTTAAATTTGTAAAGTTTTTGTGAAACACAGCCATATCCATTCTTTTATTTGTTGTCTGTGTTGTTTCACACTAAAGGAAGAGTTGAAGCATTGGGGTAAAATCATATAGATTACAAAACCTAAAATATTTACCATATGGCTCTTTACAGGAAATATTTGCTTGCCCAGCTGCTGATGTTGCGTAGTTCAGTAGAAAGTATTATAAACCAGTGTAAAAAAATGTTACATTTACTGTTTGCCTCTATATCCTGTACTGTAGAAAGAAATGGGACCTTACCAGACCTGATTTCTTTGAATGATTTTGGCATGTAGCAAGACCCCACACATACTGGATAATAACTGTGTCTTTGTGTTATGGTAGAAGATGTTACTGGATTCAGTGTACTGGTTAATTGAGTTACCCGAATAAGATTTTTCCCTGTGCTAAAGAGATAAGATACAGATCCAGTTAATTTGTTAAGCAAATATTTATTAAGCCTTTGTAGTATGCAAAAATCATGTAATTCAAATACTTGACATCAAAAGATAATCTGGGAAACAGAGTTGCACATAAACATAATTAGTACCATTTACTAAGTCATTACTGTGTGCTAAGTACTGTGAGAAGCATTAGCACTTTATTTTCCTTCAGCCTCATTTAACTCTGTGAGATTGGTGTTGCTAACCAAGAAACATGATCACTGAGGTCTACTAAGTGGTAGAGTTTAGATTGTGTCCCCGTTTCTTACTCCAAAGTCTGTGTTCCTAACTATCACATTACTTTTAAACTATGTAGAGCTATATACCATTAGTAGAGTCAAATTATATCAGATAGCAAGAAATTCCACAAAAAATGAAAGTTTTTTTTCACCTGAAATTGGTGGAAAAAAGTGAATTTAGAGAACTTAGTATGTTGCTTGATATTTTATACTAGCCAAAGCCAAGTGCCATGAGTCAGATATTTTATACGAGTTGTTTGTAAAATATCAGATTCAGAAAACATTATTTTTTCTCAGAGTTTTTGGTACTAACTGGCTAATGAGATGCCTTTCATTGTACTTAGTTGTCCATTCATTTATCTGACATGATGTACTTCATATGTCTCCTGGAATAAATTAAAAGACTGGTCTGCTTTGTGGGTACTTAAAACTTGAAGTAGCTAGGGAGATGAAACATTAAAGTACTGTATAATAATATTCAGGACCATGTGTATGAAAGTGTTGTCTACATTAAAAGCCAGTTTTGTCATGATTGATACATGATTAAGTTGTGACTATAATTGGAAATAGTCTATTATGAATGATTTTGAGCATGCCTCCCCTTGTAAAGATGCTTATTTGAAAGCCTTTTTACCTTTCATAATATTGAAAACAGTTGTTTTAGAAGTTTTGACCCAAAGAATGAGAGATTGTTATATTTTTGTTTCTTCTTCGTATCAAGTGAAAATAGTTTTCTAAAGGCACTGTCTGCATATGATCACATTGTCATTTATTCTAGAGAGGAGTCATCCAGAGTTAATGTGTCATAGAGGTACTATTTAAACATTTATTTTGTGGGTAGCTTCCTTATGGAATAGATTTAAACTTGAGGCAATGTTTTAAAATTCTTGGATCCTCTTTAAGTATGTACTGTCATGTCTGATTATAATGTTGGTCACAGGAATATAAAGCAGTACCTGGCATACAGTAAATGTTTCACTTACATTTATTGAGTAAATTATATATGTCTGGACCTTAAAATTCAACTGGTCATTGAGCAGGGTAATGAAGACTTAAGTGCATGGATGTGTATAGAGGGGTAGGGGCTGAGTAAAGCCATTGTGTTATGTAATTCCTGGGCATTGCATCATTCACATTCTTGGGTGGAAAACAGTAGGAGATGAGGCAGAGGTTGAAGTTCATTGTTTGAATAGTAATTTATAATGGTTTTATTTATATATTAAAATCAAAGTGTAATTCAGTGGCTATTTACATTTTCTACCATTAAGTTAAATGATTGAACTTTAAAAAGTAAACTCATAACAGAGAGATATTTTTTGATAGAGGAAGTACTGATCTATTTTTAGATGTAAGTATTTCTTTCACAGTGTGTCTGTACTTTCGGCTTTAGGATAAGAAGTCGGACCAACAGGGAACCTTTCCAACTTTCTACTTCCCAAAGTGTAGATATATTTAAAACCTTCTTGATATTGTAAACATTTAACACAAACCAGGTATTGAGTTAGAAATTATAAAATACCACTTAAGGTATTGAAAGTCTTCTAGAAATTCAGATGCAAAAATGACATACGTGAGTTTAAGAGTGGATCCCCCATAAGAACCCTCCACTTGTCCTCCATCCCTAAAATGAAGTGATATTGCTCCCAGCCATAGTCACATCTACAGGGGAGGATAGATGTAGAGTTTCTTCAGTGTTTTCGGTAGAAAATGACCAACTGTTATGGTGGGTTTTTTCCCCTTTCAGTTGTCTAACTAAGAGAAAATACTGTTTTACCGTACTCCCTGCATCCCAGGCATTGGTCTGTTGATCCAAAATTGTAGAGTTAGAAAAAGTTGGTATAAATGTGGGAGAAGATAACAAGGAAAATGTGAAGGGAGGGAAGAAATACACTGTAAAATGTTTACTGATCAGTAATCTCTTCTAGAAGGAGCCCTATTGGCACAGTGGTTAAGCGCTCAGCTGCTAACTGAAAGGTCAACGGTTCGATCCCACTCCAGTCAAGAGAAAAGATCTGGTGACCTGCTTCCATAAAGATTTCAGCCTAGGAAATCCTAAGAGGTAGTTCTACTCCATCATATAGGGTCTCTGTGAGTCAGAATCAACGCAGTGGCACACAACAACAGTCTGTTCTAAGAGAAGCTGTGTCTTTTGAAAAAAAAAAAAGAGCCTTTCAATAAAAAAAAAAAAAAATCAACAACAAAACACTGCCCTTTATTTAGAAAATATTTGTTAGAGGAAAGTGTCAGAAGATCTTATACTGGCAATGATGGCAGAGATAGTACATTGAATAGACTGTGGTTTAGAAAATCTGTAATTCTCATCCAGAATAGATAGAGCTGTGGCTTGAAAACAGTAAAATGTTTATTCTATATAGTATCTGCTGACGTATGATCCACATTCTAGAATGCAGATCAGGTTGTAAGGGAATTGAATTTAAAAGTCACTGGAACTCTTGTGCTGAGAGCCCAGTTTTTTCTTGGCTTATGCTTTCTCGCCTTTGACATTTATGACTTTCAACCAAAGCTGAATCAGTTGATCTGTCATTTTATGTTTGGGAGGCCCTGTGAGTACCCCCACCTGCATGCTTCTCCCTTCCCTGCACAGTCAGTTCAGTTTATTAATGGTGACTTCTCTTCCCTAGTACAGAATACTAGTCTCTTTTGGTTTAGATATTATCTGTGATTCCTACAGCACTGATGACTTTGTAAAGCTCTCCTTTCCCAGTTTTCAAGGTCAGATCTCAATTTAGTTATTAAGGCTAAGCAAATACCTCATTCTTACAGTACAGTGAGTGGAAAGGACCTCACACTGGAAGTGAAAAAAAGTGAGGGAACCCCAGTTCTGCTCTAGGTTGCCTAGAGAACTTGGGCCAGTCATTTAATCTCTCTGAACTTCAGTGAGAACAGTAGAATGTTTATTCTCATTAATTAACTGAAGAAATTGGATGAGATAGTTTTCTAAGACTCCTTCTGATTGTAACATCCAACCCCCAATTTAACAGTCATAAATGAGTTTAGTTCTTTCAGATAGTTTGCTGCCTTTAAGGCCATGCAGAAGAACGCAGCAAGAGAATTGGTTTCCCAACTGAACTTGTTTGGGAGCAGCCTGGCAGCTGCCCTTACCTGATTCATGGAAGACCATGTGCTGTTTTCTGTTTTGTTTTGTATTTTAGTTGTTGTTTGTTTTTATAAAAGGGATATAGTGTAAGAATATTCTCATTATAAATACTAGGTAATCAAATATTTCATGATATACATGATATCAGATCCTTTGGTTAAGTATCCTGTGACAAAATCAATATAGTCCCTTTCTAAAACCTAGGAAAAGTTGAGTTTTCTATTTTTGAGACTAGATTTTTCTCCATATCCCTGCTGACTGTAAGCAGTTCACTCAGATAAGCTGGTTATACATGCTTATCTCTGGAGAATGTAGGAGTATATCATTAGTGTGCAGGTGTCCACAGCAGAGAATATGAAGAATATAGGAATGTATTATCAGTGTACAGGTGTCCACTATGGATAATATACTTATCTTGCTCTAGTGTCTACCTTCTTAACCTCTCTTTCCTCCCCAGCCCTATTTCCAAGATCAGTCTCTTGACTGTGCTGAAATCAGACCTTGTCTTCATGGTGCTTAGCTCCTTAAAAAAAAAGGAACAGAGCCTGGGCCCTTAATTAAGTGACTACTGGTAGAAAAGACTCAGCATGTGTCGTGGGGCTCCTCACCATCGACACTTAGGAGAATGAAGTGTTGCCATCCACACCTAATAGCTTCAATCTCTATTGTAGACTGCTATTCCATATCGGGCCTGCCCTTTCTTCCTGTGCTGGACCCAGCTTGGCTGCTTAGTCTCTTTGCTTTAGCTAGACTTTTCTGGATTTTATACCTTATTCACTTAGATGGCTCATTCTTCTGACTTAGAATGCTGGATTCCAGATATTTATCCTTTGTGACCAATTCTGTCTTATCATCCATAATCTATTAAAACTCTTTCTGGAAACCTTTCATAAAACCCATTTGAAAATAAATTGTATTTTCCTGACCATTCATTTTACATATTAGCATAAATGATTGATGTTAAGTGAATGCCCTTTTGCTACCCACTCTCTGACCCCAGGCCTACCTGCCCTGAATTGTCCGAATTTTGGTGACACCCTGAAAATCTGGCTGGTTTCAGGTTCCACATCTTCTGCGTTATAGCTGGTTTCAACACAGTTGAGTAGATTGTTACAGTATCTGGAGAATGCTTCACTCTGAATCATGCTGGATGAATAGTTGAGTCTGGCTCTTTGAAAACTGTATTTCCTGTTCTTCCACTCACTCATAATCTGAGGAAAGTATGATTCATGACCTGGCCACAGATATGTTAAAGATCTAGTACAGCTCATGGAAAACTTGGCAATTGCCTTATTACTTAGGGCTGTCTTCATTTGGTTACCATTCCCATGTGTTCCATTATTCTCAGCCTTAGGATTATCTGGGCTCTGCATTTTCCCCGTTACCTCCCTGGCTTACTTCCCCTCTACTCCATAGGCCATGCAGGTCTCCACTCCCAATGACATGGGTTTCAGATTTGTGACAGTAGATCCTCATCTGCCCCTGCAAGAGGTACAATATCAGAGACAAGAGCTTAGCAAAAGCATGTAGTCCTGACCTAAAACTCGGTCATTGTAAGAAGCAACATTTTTTCGTTTGTTAAAATGTGATTCAACTGTGTAGTTAAATTGGCAGCTGGGACTCATAAGAGTAAAGAAGGACAGATTGCTTCCTCCATTCTGAGGGTTCCATCCAGCACCAGTACCCCTCCTGCCAGACAGTGCTCCACAGAGAGCACTGTGCCACAGAGTAGTTTTGCTAGTTGTGGTAACAAGGATCCTGAGGCAAAACAACTTCCAGTTCCACTTGGCATTACTCTCACATCCTGGGAGGACTTAATGCTGAGTTTGCCCCTTCTGTCTTTATCAAGGCTGTGGAGCATGATCCTAGGGTCTTTGAAAGGGACCATGATAAACTTGTTGTATTGTTTCTGGATTTCCAACACCAGATCTAAGAAGCTATCTGGTGCCATTAGACCTTTGCATCAACTATCTGTGGCAGTAGCCACTACCAACTCCTTCTTTGCTGACCAGAATAAAAAAAAATCTTCCAATTCAGTTCCAAACCTTTCCATTGAGTCATATTTTAATCCTCATTTTGGTTAGTGTATTCACTGTAACACCCTTTTATTCCTACATAGATGATCTCAAATCCCTGAGGCTGCAAAACCTTGATTAGACCTTGTTGCTCATTCAAGATCAGCAACCCTTTTGAATTGGAGTTGTCCATTCACATTCTCATTTTGTGTTATTTTCACCGTCTTGCCCCTAGACAGGTATCATGATGGAAAACGTGAACCAGACTCTCAAGTAGTATGCTTTCTGAAACCCAGCAGGGTTACTGACATCTCTCCATAGCAAGTTCGGTTACAGATTCAGGACTTCTACTACAGACTGACAGACCATGACCTAAGAAGGGTCACGCTTGCCCTTGAAGGGAAAAATACTTTCAGATAGTGCAAGTGTTTTCTATCCTGACTTGGTCAAGGGAAGTGTCGTAAAGTTAAACTCTGTCCCTAAAGTGTTAGTTACCAGTCTACCAAGAAATGTAGAAGAAAGCCTGAAGGTATGCTCTAATGTTACAGTGACTGTTCTTTAACATAGTGAACGAACCTCCAGCCTGAATATTCTCTGGGAAAGTTGACCATTTCTCAACAGATGGTATAACTCCCATTGTTGACAATGTATATTTTTCCCTCTGTACCTACTTATTTCACTCGTGGCCCCTGTCATTTCTAAGGTACTCGTGCTGTGTGCCATCGTGGAATCAAGTGGCATACCTTCACTACACAGTTGATTGCACTTGCTTGTTCAATTCCAGATTTAATGGGAACAAGGTGCTCTCTTGCTCCCATTGTATCTTCACGTTTTAAAAATTATACATTACACTTAGTGGGCATTTGTTCTATTTGCCCTTCCTTGCCTTCTCCCTTACTTTGATCTGATTGAATCTGTGTTATCTCCAGTCTTATATACATACCTTGTGTCCCATGTCGCTTCTGAATAACTTGATAATTTTGTCCAGAGAGACTAACACAATTTTTGCTCACCTGCCAATTGCAAATACAGGATTAGAGGTAAAATAGCCATTGTTATAATCCCTGATTTTACTGAAAACCCGGGGAGGCAAAGTGAGTTGCTCAGATTATACAGCAAGTCCACTCCATAACATTCCACGTTAATGCTTTATCCACTAGTCTGGCTACCCACTCGTTTCTGATCACCACCCTACCCCCCTCCTCAGGTCTGTTGTCATCGTCCTCCTAGCTTTGGAAGGGGCCATAGTCTGGAGTTTTGCTTATGTTAAGCTTATAAAATTTTCTGGTCCATCTGTGAAACAGAATTAGGATTTTTCATGGTGTTCCAGGGTCACTATGAATCGAAATTGACTTAATAGCAATGAGTTTGGTTTGATTTTTGGAGGCAGTTTCAGAAATATAAAGTAACTGTAGTGAAATACACTATTCAGTACCTACATGATTGGTCCATCTGTCCTGCCCCAAGTAAATTTCTATCTTTGGCTGAATGTGGCTAGTAGACATTTTCCAGTAGCATCTTTCAGATCTTGTTTGTGCCCATGTTTCCAGAGCACCTAGAGGCAGTGCTAACAGTGTTTCTTAATCCTCAAAGAATATCATGTGTCCTTTTCCCACCCACCCCTACCTTATTCTCTAAAGATGTAATTACACTCAACACAGGACAACTGTTTCTCCCAAGTTTTAGCTGCCTTCAGGCATCAGCATGTAGCGTGCCAGTGCCTGAGACCCTTGCCCCAGATTCTAGTTTCTTTCCCACTTTGTTGAAGGTCATGATTTGGCTATTGTCTGTTTAAGAAGAGTGATTGATGCTTGATTGAAGTAACTGGTAGCCAGCCAGATTTTTTTTTTCCCTCTTTAAATTTTGTTTATTTTGTTGTTGTTGTTACTGAGAATATACACAGCAAAACATACTACATGTACAATTTAGTGACATTAATAACACTGAGTTGTGCAACCATTCTTACCCTCTTTTTCTAAGTGATTCATCCCTCATTATCATAATCTCAGTGCCCCCTAACTTCCCATTTCATGTTTCCAGTTCCTGTTGTCAGTTTGATCTCATATACCAAACGAAACCCGCTGTCATCGAGTAGATTTTGATTCGTAGTGACCCTATAGGTCAGAGCAGAACTGCCCTATAGAGTGTCCAAAGAGCACCTGGTACATTTGAACTGCCGACTTTCTGGTTAGCAGCCTAGCACCTGTAGCGCTTAACCATCTCGCCACCGGAGTTTCCTTGAGCTCACATAGATAGTTCTTAAAGGAGCATAATTTTGAAGGAAGAGCTTTATTACTGGTTGTGGTAAACTAATTATTTGGTTTTAAGAAAACTTAAGGGGATATTTTTGGTTCAGAGTTTAAAGATTATCACAGGCAATAGGTTCAGGAGTTCATCTAGCCTCTATGGTTCCAGAAAGGCCAGAGTCTATGAGAATTTGAAATTCTCTTCTGCATTTTTTCCCCTTTTGTTCAGAGTTCTTCTGTGGAATCTTTGGTCAAAGTGTTCAAATATTAGCTGAGTACCACCTAGTTCTTTGGATCCCGTGGCATAGAAAGCAGTTTCTCACAGAAGCAGTTAGCTACATGTTCTGTGTCCTCCTCCTATTCCTGACTCTCCTTCCTTGGTTACACCAGGTGAATAGAGACCAGTTGTACCTTGGATGGGTATTTGCAAGCTTTTAGGACCCTAGGTACTAGGAAACCAACTAGGAAGTAAACCAGGAACACTGAATACATAATTAGGCCAGTTAACTGGGATTTCTCATGAAACTATGACCCTTACTCTCCAAACTGAAGAACCAGATCCCCAGAGGTGTTTGTATATACACATAAGCAGCCTTAGCAGCTACTCATGTTGTGAATACATCTATCACACAACTTTTTCCAGTTCAGCTTTTTTACTAGTGTACATTTTATTGATAGCAATTACAGTAATCAGCTGTGCAACACTACCCTTAACCAGTGTAATTTTTTTTCATCACAACTTTTCCTTTCTTCCTGCCTCTGGTCAGCACTAATGAACTCAGCACTAATGAACTTAGAACTGTATACATTTGTCTTTCCTTGTGATTTTGTGTAAGCAAGATCATATAATATTTATTCTTTTGTGATTGGCTTATTTCACTTAGCATAAGGTCTTCAAACTGTATCCATACTGTAGCGTGAATCAAGGCTTCGTTTCTCCTGCTGGCTGAGTAGTAGTCCATTGTATGGATGTACCAGATTTTGTTTGCCCATACATCTATTGATGGGCATTTAGGTTGTTTTTACCTTTTGACTACTGTGAAGTGCTGCTATGAATGCCAGTGTACAAGTCTCTTTTTGAGTCACTGCTTTAGAGTATTTGGGATTTATACCTATGAATGGAATTGCTGAGTCATGGTAGTTCTGTTTTTAGTTTTTTTAGGAACTGCCACACTATTTTGCACAGCTGCTGTACCATTTTGCATTCCCACCAACAATGGATAAGGGTTCCAATTTTGCTACGTCCTCACCAGCTTTTGTTACTTTATTTATTTTGTTTGTCTTTTTAATCTTAGCTGTCTTAGTAGAAGTGTAATGATGTTTCATTAACTGTGGTTTTGATTTGTGTCTTTCTGATGGCTAATGATGCTGAACATCGTTTCATGTGTTTGGTGGCCGTTTAAATGTCCCCTTTGCTGAAATGTCTGTTCATATCCTTTGTCCACTTTATGATTGGGTTATTTGTCTTATTGTTTATTGTTAAGTTGTTGGAGATTTATATATACTTTTGGTATTAGATTCTTCTTGAGGGTATGTTTTCTGAAGATATTCTCCCAGCTGATAGCTTGTCCTTTCACTTTTTTGGTAAAGTGTTTTGATGAATGAAAGTTTTTCATTTTTGTGAGGTGTCATTTATTTTGTCTTTTGCTGTTTGTGCTTTTGTTATTGTATTGAATAATTCAGTGTTAAACACTAGACCTGACAGCATTGCTCTTGCCTGTTCTAAGAGTTTTATGATTAAATTTAGTTTGCACATTTAGGCCCTTATCCACTTTGAATTTGCTTTTGTATATGATACGAGGCAAGGATCTTGATAGATTTTTCTGCATGTAGGAGTCCAGTTTTCCCAGAAGTGTTTCTTGAAGACACTTGTCAATAAACTTGTCAAAAATTAGTCTACTATAGATGTGTGAGTTTGTTTCTGAGCTCTCACTTCAATTCCATTGATTACTATAGCTGTATAGTATGTTTTAAAACCAAAAAGTATGAGCTCTCCTATTTTGTTCTTCTCTTTCAGCATTATTTTAACTATTTGGAGCCTCTCAAATTTCCATATGAAGTTGAAGATTGGTTTTTCCATTTCTGTAGAGAAGGCTGTTGGCATTTTGATCAAGATTATACTGAATCTATAGCTTACCTTGGGTAGAATTAGTATCTTAGTAGTAAGTCTAGGATCAGTATGAGTTGGATTCGACTTGACAGCAGTAGATTTGGTTTTGGTTTCTTTAAGTCCATGAACATGGAACAGCTTTCCATGTGTTTAAGTCTTCCTGAATCTCTTTAAGCAGGGTTTTATAGTTTTTACTGTATAACTCCTTTATGTATCTGATTAGATTTACCCTCCTAAGTGCTTTTGTAAAAGGATGTTTCACTAATTTCGGATTTTTCTTTGCTAGTGTATACAAATTCAGCTGGTTTTTTTCTGTTGACTTGGTAACGTGCAACTTTTCCAAATTCCTCTATTAGCTCTAAAAATTTCTTGTGAACTCTTTAGGATTTTAATCATTCATAAACAGAGATAATTTTACTTCATCTTTTTCCAGTCTGGGTACTTCTTATTTCTTTTTGTTGTCTTAGTGCCCTTGGTAGGACCTCTAAGACAATATTGAATAGAAGGGTGCGAGTGGGCACCCTTGTGTTGTTCATAATTTCGAGGGGAAAGCTCTCAGACTTTCTGCATTAAGTATAAAGCATTTACTGGCTTTTTATATATGCCTTGAATTATGTTGAGTAATTTCTCTTCTGTTCCAGTCTTTGTTAATGTTTTCATCAAGAAAGGGGATTTGGGTTTTATCAAATGATTTTTTGGCATCCATGGAAATGATCGTAATGTTCTTTTTTGTTGTTCTGTGGTGTGGTTTTTTTATGTTGAGCGATTTTCTAATCTTGAACGATTCTTGCATTCTGGAATAAATCCCACTTGGTCATGATATGTGAGTCTTAATATGTTGCTAGATTCTGTTTTCAGGTATTTTGTTGAGAATTTTTGCACCTATATTTGTATATACATTGGCCTGTAGTTTTGTGTTGTTTTGTTTTGCCATATCTTTGTATGGTTTGGTTATTAGGGCTGTGTCTGCTTTGTAGAGTGAGTTAGGGAGTGTTCCTTCAGAAGAGTTTAAACAAACAATACTTTTGTCAGTTCTTTAAGTGTTTGTTAGAATCCCCAGTGAAGCAACCTGGTTCAGGACTTTTTTGTTGGGAAGTTTTTGATCACCAATTTGATTTCTTCATTTGTTATGGGTGTGTTGATAACTTTCTGTTTCCTCTTGAGTCGCTTTGGGTAGGTTGTATGCGTCTAACAATTTTTTTCCACTTCACGTAGATTATCCAGTTTGTTGCCATACAGTTTTTCATAGTATTCTGTTAAAATTTATTTTTATCAGTCCAGTTGTAATGTCAGCCAGCTAGGCTGACAGTTATCATAGTACAGTGTAGAGAATTTGGAAAACGTATTATTCTTACCCTCAGGGAAACAGTAATATAACCCTAACTAGTTTAATGCAGTATGAATGGTGAGGGAATGAATATAAGGTACAGTGCAAAGTACTTGATTGGCTGTTCAGGAAGGAAGAGTTGGAGTCAGAATTAACACAAGTTAGTGCCTGGGTGACTGGGAAAATGGTAAAATCATTAGCAGATATGGAAAGAGCAGGTTTTTCAAGAAAATACAAATTCATTATGGTACATAATGAGTTAGAAATTCCATCAGATATCTACTTTGTGTTTACTGACCCACTGCTGTCAGCTGGATCTGACTTAACAGTGACCGTAGAGGTTAGGGTGGAACTGCCTCATTGAGTTTCCAAGGAGTGCCTGGCAGGTTTGAACTGCTCATCTTTTGGTTAGCAGACATAGCACTTAACCCACTACACTGTCAGGGTTTTGTGTGTTTACTAGGCAGTTGGAAATATGGATCTAGAGATTAGGGAAGAGCTCTGGGAAACAATACTAGATTAAAGAGTTATCTTTATGCAGCTGGTTTTGAAGCCACAGCATTGTCAAAGTGTATAGTGAATTATGAACAGAGCCTTGGGATACATATCCATTTAAAGAATAAAGAGAAAAGAGGATTGCAGCTTGAAAAGGTTAAGGTGTGGGTACTTTTGTCTTTTAAATTGGAGTGAAACATGGGGGAGGCTGAGGAGAAGGATCCAGTGGATACGGCTGAGTAGAGATACAAGAATGAGATATGGGAAGATACTTGTTTGGTCAGAGTGGAAGGACTTGAGTTTGAAGTACACAACTTCATTGTAACAAGTGTGAAGAAAAAGAAGTGAAAGTCTGGAAGCATTTAATAAAAAGAGGGAGTTTGAGGCAACTTGATTCCCAGGAAGGAAGCAGTGTCCCAGCAAAGATCAAGTGGGCACAAAGGTGCTGAAGATGTGGGGAAATCAGGGAGAATTTGAAATAGACACCATGGAGAATTGGGAATCACCTAGAGGTGAGTACAGGGCTTGTCCAGCAGTTGTGAGAGTCCTGCTGAGGTGAGATAGAATATGTTGAGAGACCAGTCAACCAGTTTGCTGTTGGAAGTTTGGAATCAGCAGTTTGGAATCTGGAGCAGGAATTGTGACTGGCAGGAGAATAAGGAGGAAAGGAAATCCGTTTACTAAGTGGATAGTTGGTGCAGGGTTTCCATGTTAGGGGAGAAGATACAGAATGTCAGAAAGCATAGCTAGACAGTGTGAGAAGAGGGAGAAGTCTAGGGGTTAGAGGACACTGTGTTGACAGAGTCAAGCCAAGTCAAGCCAAGTGCCGTCGAGTCGGGTTGACAGAGTGGGTGTGTATAAAAAGAAGGGTAAGACTGGATTTGGTCTGGGTTTGGGATTAGATCAATGTGTAAGTCTTCTTTGTCTAGTTTGGAAAATGCAAAGCATTGAATAAAAATTGAAAACCTTGGTGGCATAGTGGTTCAGTGCTGGGTCCTAGGTCTGCTAATCAACAGGTCAGCAGTTCAAATCTGCGATGTGCTCCGTAGAAACACTGGAACAGTTCTGTTAGGTCCTGTAGGGTCACTGTGAGTCACAGTTGACTTGACGGCAATGGGTATATAAAAATGGTCATTTCTAACATACAGCTAAAGTCCCTGTTTTCAGTAGTTCATGTTCTTTGTCCTAGTCACTGCTAATTTCAACTGTGTATTTTTCTGTTTTAGTATAAGAGAAACATTCTTTGAAGATCCTGAGATTCCCTACCCCTTCTTGTTCTGAGGTCAGCCTTCTGAGTCCTCTCACTTTAGTATCTAGGTCAGTGACCTTTAACCTGGCCTGCCCCTGGGCTCTCCTGGGGAGCATTTAAGAAATACAGGTGCCCAGTCCTACACCAAATTTAATTAGTCTAGGTGAAGCGTTTCTTAAAGTTCTTCAGGTAATTCTTCCCTGCATCCAGAGTTATGATCCATTGGTCTAGGTCGAAACCAAGAGGGGCTCTGTGGGAGAAAGATGTGGCTGTTGCCTTCTGTAGAGTTCTATAGCCTTGGAAACCCTGTGGAGTTGCTTTGAATGAGAATTGACTTGACAGCAGTGGGTTTGGTGGTTTTAGGGTAGAGGTTTAGGAGCCCCTGGAGGTATAGTGATTAAAGCACTTGGCTGCAAACCATTCAAACCACAGCTGTTCCATAGGAGAAAGATACAATAGTTTGCTTCCATGAAGATTTACAGCCTTGGAAACTATGTAAGACAGTTGTCCTTTGTCATGTGCGGTTGCTGTTTGTCAGAATCAACTTGACAGTGTTGGGTTTGGGTTTTTGAGTGGTCTGGATCTTTTCCTGGAGCTCTTGTGGTACAGTGGCTAAGACACTGGCTGCTAACCAAAAGGTCAGCAGTTCAAATCCACCAGCCACTCCTTGGAAACCCTGTAAGGCAGTTCTACTCTGTCCTCTAGTCACAATGAATTGGAGTCAACTTGATGGCAAGTGGTTTGATTTTAGATCTTCCACCAGGTGAGAGTAATGATTCCTACTAATGACTGTCCCATAATGTGAACTACCTGATGCCATGGGAACACTTCTATAACCAGGAATGGCTTACCAGTGAGACTGAGCATGTGAATGCTAGAGTCAGATGCCTGGGCTGCAATCTCAGCTCTGCCACAGATCCCAGGCAAGCTGTGTATCATCTCGTCTCCTTAATTCTATAATATGTCGATTAGAAGTAATCATAATTCCTACAAACTGATGAGGATTGTATTTGAGATAATGTATACAGCACACTTAACCATAATTCCTGGCATATAGAAATGCTGAATAAAAATTAATTGGGTTAATACTGGTAGTGTTATTGCATTAGCATTTTATAGTAATGTATAAAGGCTGTTTTTTCATAGGAGTACATGTTATACTTAATCTCTTCTGTACACTATTCTGTGTCTACTGTCTGCTTGATGAAGGAAAACGGTAGACTACGGTTTTAAGTTAGAAAGAAAACCTCCATGATTATAGTGATTACATGAAGCAAGACTTGGGACTGCAATAAAAAGATGACTTAATTTCAGTGTGCTTTGCGAGTAAGTAGCCACAGGGCGGCTCTCTCAGAAGCCCCAGATTTCATTTCAGGAAGGCTGACTGAAGACTGTGGTTTTTCAGATCTCTTCATGTGGAAGGAATCTGCCCAGTGGGAGTTTATCCCTTTTACTTTTCCTCAAGACTATTGATGCAGTATTTATCCCATTTAATTATTGTTTTAAATGTCTTTAAAAAAAACAAATGTAACCTGTCCTCTACGTCAGGTGTCAGCCTGACAGGTCTTAATGGAGTAGGCCTACCTTTCTGATGAGCCATCAGCTCCCACCACAAGGTCATTTCAGATGATCTTCTCAAAAACAGCATTAAACTTTAGTGGATGTGAACGTTTATTTACAAGCAGTGAAGTCGGTCATCTTTGTGTTATTATTTATGCAGCATTAACCTTTTTCTCCAGATCATTGAGACTGAAAATATGATGGACCGAATTGTGACTGGCTTGTCTGAGTCTAGTGTCAAGGTGCGGTTAGCTGCTGTCAGGTATGAGCTTTAAATGGTCTGAGTAAAAGTCCCTTGACATGTCTTTAACCTGTTTTCTTTCTGGATCGTCAGTGAGTAAGCTAAGAATCCAAATATTACTTGAAAAGTATGCTCATGTGAATCTGTATAGTATGTAACATTATTTAATAGAAAGCCACAACAGCCCACAAATTGTTCTGAAGTAATTACATTAACAATCTCTGTAGATATACTTGAAGCATATATTAGTAATTTTGAATTGCCAAGCAGATTGTGTTTCAGAAGTAAAAGTGTCAGTTTCTTTAGAAGCTAATTTTGATTATTCTTTGTAGATGTTTGCACAGTTTATCCAGATCCGTGCAGCAGCTTCGAACCAGTTTCCAGGATCATGCTGTGTGGAAACCTTTAATGAAGGTAAGAAGAAAGGCCAGCAAGTAGCGCTTCTGATCATAGAGCCTTTAGTGCGCTGTGGGAGCTGAAAGCACTTACTGAGTCTAGGAGTGTGTCTGATTTTTATATAAAGCATTTCGAATATTTTTCCTCCTAAAATCTGATATTCTACATATTTACAAACTGCAGAATGTGTTTCTGAAGTCAGCACTGTGTATGAGGGAAAAGTACATACCTGGTCTCCTTTTTTAAAGTGCAACTTGAGTTTATCATCTCCCTTGTGTGTTGATTATTACGCTTTAGACTAAATACAGAGTCTTCTTTGTAATTTTTGGTTATTAATAGGAAAGAAATCAGCCATTTACAAGGGCAGTCTGTTATTCTTAGGCTTTTGGTAATGCCTGGTTAGTTTTTGAGACAACTATGTGTACTTTTAATTACTTTCTGCTTCTCTGCTCCAAAATGCTTATTCTCCATCTTAGGTCTTTTCTCTAGGATGAAAACGTTTGGGTCAAATCAGTCTGAATTAGGACTTAGAGTGTGCATCAGGTTGCTGCTAATAATGTTATCACCTGATACAGCATGCAGAAGCACAAACTAACGTGGTCTTTGGTCCATTTTTTCTTTTTTTAAAGCTACTGTACAGCTTACATTTAGTTAATAGAATTTTTGTCTGTTTCTACCTTTTTGTTTTGAGTGCTTATTATGTGCTAAGTACAGGCTTTGGGCACAGTGAGATTACCAAAAATACTGTACTACAGAGCTCTTGCCCTCAACCTAAAGCTTGAGATGAGAGTTCTTGTTGTTATTAGCTACCACTGAGTTAGCCCCCAACTCTTGATGACCCAGTGCACAAAGGAACAAAATGCTGCCTGTTCCTGCACCTTTCGTATAGTCAGCTGTGGATTCACCATTGTGATCCATAGAGTTTTCATCAGCTGATTTTGGAAATAGATCACCAGGGCTTTCTTCCTAATCTATCTTAGTCTAGAAGCTCCACTGAAACCTGTTCAGTATCCTAGCAACATGCGTGCCTCGGCTGACAGATGCATGATGGCTGTGCGCGAGGTGCACTGCTGGGAAACAAACCTTGGTCTCCTACATGGAAGGTGAGAATTCTACGACGGAACCACCAGTGTACCCCCAGGGTGGAGTGTTGTTGTTAGGTGCTGTCAAGTTGGTTCTGACTCATAGTGACCCTGCGTATAACAAAAAGAAGCATTGCCTGGTTGAGTGCCACTGTCAGAATCATTGCTGTGTTGGAGCCAGTTGTTGCAGCTACTGCTTCAGTCCATCTTGCTGAAGGTCTTCCTCTTTTTTGCTTATCCTATACTTTACCAAACATCATGTCCTTTGCCAGGAACTGCCCCTTCCTGATAACATGGCCAGTGTATATGAGACGGTCTCACCACCCTTGCTTCCACGGAGGCTTCTGGCTGTACTTCTCCCACGACAGCTTAGAGTAAGAGTGTTCAGTGTGGCCGAAGGAGTCAGGGGAGCCTTCAAGGGGGAAGAACGTAAAGGGAGGCTTGGAAAGCAAATGGAAAGCAGGAGGATGTTCCAGACAGAGGAACAGCATGAGTAGAAACATAATGTATGAACAGTGAGGATGCCTTGATAACTAGAGTAGAGAGGTGGTATATAGTGAGACATAGCACCGGAGAAGTAAGGACCAGGTGGCTTCTAGGAACTGACATCTTAAGAATGATCCATCTCATAGGGAGGTTCATCTCTGAGAGTACACAATCTATGTGTAAAAGGTCCTAGACAAAGGTAGTAGCAGTGGATTAGGACAGAAAACATGGCCTTTGGAGATACTTTAGTACGATGAATTACAGGATTGAGTGTGTGATTCAGGAGCTGTCAGGATGGCACAAAGGTTTCTAGCCTAAAAATTAAGACATGGCTTTGTGAGACTTTGAGAATATGTTTGTTTCCTTACTTCCCCTTCCCATGGCATTTAACTTGACCCATCTTCAGGCATTGGCAGACCTCCTGAAGTTTCGTGTCTTTCACTGTATTGGACATATGTCAGCTTTCCTAAATACTCCTTATTCTCCGCTATATACTTTTGCTTCTTGAGTCCTATTAGGAGCCCCAGATCTTTTTCAAAAAGTAGTTTAACCCTTCCTTCACCCTGCAGCTACTACATCATTGCCTTTCCACACTGGGAAGGTGACCGTTGCTCAGGAAGTGTGCAGCAAGCGGCCATTTCAAATCCACAATCCTTTATTTGAAACCAGTTGGGCTAGATTTACCATTCCTGGATTTTTTAAGAGTCTCTACAGTTTTATTTTACTATTTTACTACTCTTTCTTATTCTTAAATTCTGTATTTTTAAACAGCTTTTTATTATTTTTTAATTGTTTAAGTAAAAATTTACAATTCAAGTTAGTTTCTCATACAGAAATTTATACTCACATTTTTAAGTGACCTTAGTTGCTCTCCCTATAATGTGACAGTACACTCCTTCTCTCTACTGTATACTTCCTGTGTCCATTTAGCTGGCTCATGCCCCTTTCTGCCTTCTCATCTCACCTCTGGACAGGAGGTGCCCCTTTAGTCTCATGTATCTGCTTGAGCTAAGAGCACTCTTCACAAGTAACATTTTATGTCTAGTCCAGTCTAGTCTTGGAGACTTGGCTTCGGGAATGGTTTCAGTTCTGGGCTAACAGAGGGTCCAGGGGCCATGTCTTCTGGGGTTCCTCTAGTCTCAGTCAGACCATTAAATCTAGCTTTTTTTATAAGAATGTGTTATGCAGTCTACTTTTCACCTGCTCCGTGAGGGACTCTCTGTTGTGTTCCCTATCAAGGCCGTCATTGGTGGTACCTGGGCACCATCTAATTCTTCTAGTCACAGCTGTTTGAGTCTCTGGTTTATGTGGCCCTTTCTGTCTGTTGGGCTCATATTTTCCTTATGTTTTTGATGCTCTTCATTCTCCTTTGCTCCAAGTTGGTTTGGACCAGTTGACTGCTTTCTAGCTTTAAGACCCTAGATGCCACTCACCAAAGTGGGATGCAGAACATTTTCTTAATAACTTTGTTATGCTAGTTGACCTAGCTGTCCCCTGAAACCATGATCCCCAGACTCCTACCCCTACTCCTCTGTTCCTTCAAGTGTCTGGTTGTATTTAGAAAACTTTTTAGCTTTTGGTTTAGTCCAGTTGTGCTGTCCAGTGGGAAGTTTTTAAGTGTTCTCTTGTTTCCTGAGAAATAATCCCCATTTCATCAGGAGCCATTTTCTCTGATGACTCAGCTGTCATACAAGTCAGAGATGGAGCAATGCATGGTTTCTCAGTAACTGTACTGTGGGTAAAGATCTGGTGAGTAATCTGGAAGGGTTTGTGTGATTGGGTGCATGTTGAATGTACTTCTGTCAAACACTTTGCTGTACATTTAAAATGGGGTTAAGAGATTGGAAATAATCATTGTAACCTAGGATATACTTAGGTTCCTCGTAGCTCAGAGGCTATTGGCATACCTACTGATTTTTTTCCCTTTTACCTTCTCATGTTTTTAACTATTAGCTAGTAAATCACAGGAGAGTAGTCATTTGGTTTTAATTAAAGTTTTTATTTGTGATTATTTTTTTGTTCTGGTGAAATTAAAATCGATTGTTATCAAATGTTGACATCTGAATTTCTCATGCTGTATCTTATGCTGTATTGAGTGAATCCTTTTAAGTTTCAGCCTCTCTAAATGTTACCTAATTTGAAAATAAAACTTTATAAAAGAAAATGTTTATGAACAATAAGTAATATCTTAAAGAGAATCATGTCAACCAAAGCAATTTTTTAAAGTTTTCAAACCTTGGTATGCAGTCATATATTTTAATCAATGATTCTAAGTAAGTAATACAACTTTAGAAAATAGTTATTTCTGTTAGTCTACAACATTTATTGATCATCCATTGTTTGTAGTACCTAGGGTTTGTAGTAGCAGGCCAAGATGAGTTAGCCTAAAGAATTTAAAATCTCCTAATAGACTGGGGGAGATAAGCGTAGCTAAGCAAAGAATTTGACTAGTATGGACAGTAATAGGGGTCCTTGAAGGGGTTACAAAGAGTGAGTGGGAGTTCGGAGGAAGCTAGGATGACTTCTGACTGGAAGGACTTTAAGGAGGCTTTTGGAATGGATTAGTCTTAAAGCATGGGTAGGGCATCCAGCTGCAGAGATGTAGGAAGGACGTGGCAAGGCAAGGGGAGTTGGAACAGAATCTTAGAAGGGTTGTAACAGACAGAGGTCAGCATGTACATTTTAGGTAATTTGATCTTTATTAACTAGCTAACAATTCACACAGGAACTAAAACAAAACCTTAGAAGAGTTGCTTTAACCTTGTAATTCTTGCTATTTTTAACTCGGGTACTTCAGAATTAGTTTAGCTGAACAAAGTATATAATATATTTAGCTCTGCAATGTTTTGTGAGTATTCGTTTCCAGTTTGCTTAACTGGAACTCCTGTCACTCCTTGGAATAATAAGCCTGAGCCTAATCTGGTCTCAGGAGCCCTGGTGACACAGTGCTTAAAATACTTGGCTACTAACCAAAAGATCATCGGTTCAAACTCACCAGTTGCTTGGCAGGAGAAACATGGAGCTTTTTGCTTCCGTAAAGATTTACAAACTTGGCAGCCCTGTGGGGTAGTTCTACTATGTCCTGTTGGGTGACCGTGAGTCAGAGTTGACTGTAGTAGGTATGGATTTTTGGTTTTTCAGTGGTTCAGCTGGAATTTGAGTCTAGACTGTCTGTGCTCTTAATCCCCATGCTATGCTGCTTCCCTTATTATTCACCATGTGACTTTTAATCCCTGAAAGGGATTAAAGGAAGTCTTGCTTTCATTGTTGATAGATGAAGAAATGAAGACTTGGGGAGGTTAAGAAATATGCCCCAGTCCATACATCTAGTAAGTGACAGAGTCAGATTTGGGACCAGAGCTGTATGATTCCAAATCCTGGACCCCACGTTGCCCCCCAATGCAGTTTACTCATGTACTGCTGTACACACAAGCCCTTCTAGAGACATAGCAAAAAGTCTCGGGCTCTAGGGCAATTCTGTGATTTCATAAGTGGTCTGTTTTGGCTGCTTTTCACTCTGGGGAGCATCCCTCCCCTGAACTGTCCTTTCGTTTTTCCTGCAATAGCTGCCCATCTGGAAGTGCGACTGCCACTTCGCAGAAAAACAGACATGAGGCCCTAGTCAGTCATAATTAAAGTACCAGGTCAGAGGGGTCATTCCTAAGCATCTGCAGTAGGGTAAAGCAGAAAGAAACTGTTTTTGTTCTCACTTAATTCTTATGATCTCACCTCCATGGTTCCAAACCATTAATAGTATCCCTTTTTTAATTCCATAGGTTTTACAAAATGCACCAGATGAAATCCTAGTAGTAGCATCTTCCATGCTATGTAATCTGCTTCTTGAATTTTCTCCGAGCAAAGAGGTTAGTATTGACTTTGTCCTAGACTTTTTCCAGTGTAGCTAGAGCTTTAGTCAGATAATTTTCAAAGTAGATATCTTTGAAAGTTGTGGTTTGAGTTTAAAAACAACTTCTGAATTGTCTATTCCTTTTTTCTTAGAAAAATTCA
Organism: Heterohyrax brucei; assembly: GCA_028571685.1. Taxonomy (NCBI): domain Eukaryota; kingdom Metazoa; phylum Chordata; class Mammalia; order Hyracoidea; family Procaviidae; genus Heterohyrax; species Heterohyrax brucei. The sequence continues at coordinate 37,453,966 of CM053149.1, forward strand.
TTATTCATATTTTAAGTATAGCTATCATTTACTTCTGTTCTACTTAGCATCTTCAGCATATTTAAAAGATACTAAAGTTTATAGCCAATCTAAACTGTCTGACACTGCAAAAATAATTACACAGATAATAGACTGTTCTCATACTGTTTTTACTAAGGAGTAAAAACTCAGTATGTAAACTAGAATTACAAATTGTTTCAAACAATATAACTACTGGTGATAGAAAATAACTTTTTAAATAGTAATGGTAGTTGTTGGAGGGAGTAATTAAGTGTGGGGTATTGTTCCTTTTCTGCATTTTATAAATTATTTGAAAATTAAACTAAACTTAAAAGAAGGGGGAAAACCTTTTACAGTCAGTTTTGTCATGTTATGACAGCTCCAGGTTGCCCAGTTGTGAACAGAGGTTTATATACTTTACTGTGCATTGAGTAATCCCATTTTGGTTGACTTCATTTTTTACGTTATTTTCTATAGTATAGTACCTGCAGACTTTTGGTTGGTTATTAGGAAGGTAAAATTAACAAGTAGAGGTTCGAAGACAGTTACTCATTAAGCAAAAGTTTTGAAACAAGAGGGGAGAGATGGGTAGTGACTGAAGGTAGCGAGATAGGATATCAGCGCTTCTGTCTGTTCTCTTTGCCTGGTATTGGACTCTTGGCCTGATGATGATCTCACTGCAGCCAGTGCAACACCATTAATCATCCCAAAGAGCCTTCTGGATAATTTATAAATCATTTCAGGTTTCCTTTTAGATGTTCCGAGTCTGGTTAGGAAACAGGTAAAGAAATGCAAGCACATTTCTGAATTTGGTAACTGCATTGTGATCATCTAAGAGACTATCCTTGTTCTTAGGAAATATACATTGAAGTAGTAAGGATAGAAGGAAATGATGTATGCAGTTTACCCTCAGGTAGTTCAGAAAAGGTAGTGTGGATATACATGTACTGTATGAGTGAAAAATATTGATAAAGCCTGTGTAGCAAAATGTTAAAAACTAGTGAATCTGGGAAAAGAGTATGTGATGCACCTTGTATTGCTCTTACAACTTTTCTATATGCTTGAAATAATTTTAAAATTAATTTTTTAAAAAATACCATAGTTTGCCATGAAACCAGAAGAACTGGATAGTACCTAGCTACCATTATTAAACATTTTGATCAAAGATTCTGTAGAAGAATCCTAATTAAAAGGGAGAAAACCCAAGAAGAATTTCAAATTCTCTTGGACTATCTTAAGGCCCTGAAAGGTACATGAACCCCTGAAACTCTTATCCTGAGATAATCTTTAAACCTTAAACCAAAAATATACCCTGAAGTCATCTTAAAACTGAACTATATGAGCCCTGGTGGCACAGTGGTTAGGAGCTATGGCTGCTAACCAAAAGGCTGACAGTTGGAATCTACCAGCTGCTCTTTGGGAATCCTACGGGCGGTTCTGTGTCCTGTTGGGCCACTAAGGGTCTGCATCTACTCAGTGGCAGTGGGTTTGATTTGTAGTTTAGCTTAACTGGGAAAAAGTCTGCCTTGCACATTATGTTGTTTTAAGGTTTTTCGTATGGAATCAAATTGATAGTAGTAACTTGACAGATTAGATAGGAACCTTAGGGGATTATGAGTTTGTGTTAATGTGGAAGAAACAACTCAGAAAAGGTGGATAAGAATGATTGTACAACTTGGAGACCATAATCAGTGTCACTAATTATATATGTAGATATGTTTTGCTGTGTGTTTTAGTCAGCTAGTGCTACTCTAACAGAATTACTACAGAGTGGATGGCTTTAACAAAGGAAAGTTTATTCTTACACAGTCCAATTGGCTACAAGTCCAAATTCAGGATGTCTGCTCCAGGGGAGGGCTTTGCCCCTTCTCAGCTCTGGAAGAAAGTCTATTATATTGCATCAGTCTTTTTCCAGGGACCATCTTAGCACAGGAACCTAAGGTCTGAAGGACATGCTCTTCTCCCAGTGCTGCTTTCTTGATGGTGTGAGGTTCCCAGTATTCTGCTTGCTTCCCCTTCCTTTTGTCTCTTGTAGGATGAAAGGATTAAGGATGGTGCAAGCCGTACTCCAGGGAAACTCTCTGTACAGTGGAGTAGGGAGGTAATCCTATAAAGGGATTTACAGTCCCACCCTAATCCTTTAACATAAGCATTAGAAAATCACAAAGTGGAGGACAGTCAGAAAATATTGGGAATCATGGCTTGGCCACATGGCTACACATATCTTTGAGGGGACACCGTTCAATGCATGACATCCCACCCTTTGACACCCCAAAAATCACATCTTTGAAACAATGTAACACATTCATTGCATCATAGCAAAATCTTGTCTATCCTATATGATAGAAGTTTTAAATCATTTCCAAGTCCAAAATTCAAAAATTCCTTTACATCTATGAAACCTAGAATGCAAGCTGTCTGCTTCCAAAGTACAATGGCAGAACAGGCACATTTCATTACAAATGAGAGAAATTGCAGGGAAGGAAAACATTAATAGGCAACAAGCAAGTCAGCAGAACTCATTACATTAGCCCTCAAAGCTTTGAAAATACTCTTACATTTTCTGAGACAGTCTACACAGTGGCCCTGCTCTCCAGACTCTAGGTATTGGCCATGCTCTCTGGATTCTGAGTGGAGACCCCCAGCCCTGTGCTACAACTCTGCCTTCAAGGCTGACTTGGACAGAAACTGTGCCCCATCAGCTTTAGGTGTACCCTAAGCCCAACTGAGTGGCCATTCCACCCTTACAAACACAGGAGACCATGATTCCATACTTTCAGACCCATGACGTCATGGCCATACCTTTTGAGACTGAGGCAGCTCAGCTTCTCAGGCTCTTTGTTCAGCTTCTGCTTCCTTTGACTACATGGCCTGGACCTCAGGGCCCCATCTGCTCCACAGGGGCAAGTGTTCCAAAGCTCTGTAGCTCTACTGATTCAAGTGCCCAGAGGTACCCCACTCAGCTAGGAAGCCTCCTGCACAAAGGCAATCAGCTCTCTCACTCTGTGGGTCAGAAAGGCTAGCTCCACCAATTCAAGTGCCTGGAGGGACCCCGCTCCACGAGGAAAACTCTGTGCACAGGCACTTAGCTCTCTCACTCCCTGGATTGGCTCCAGCGCTGACTCTGGTTCTGCCCTGCCACTGCCAGTCCTCTGCTGCTTATTTTTCAACATCTGCACCTTCTTCGATGTTAACAGTTCTCCTCGGTTCCTTCTGAGTCTTCTATCCAGTCATACTTTCAAAATGGCTTCCACAGTTTAGGTATTTGTTAAAGCAGCACCTTACTGCCTCAGTACCAAACTCTGTTTTAGTTAGTTAGTGCTGCTATAACAGAATTACCACAGACTGGATAGCTTTAACAAAGGAAAGTTTATTCTTACACATTCTGGTGGGCTACAAGTCCAAATTCAGGATGTCTGCTCCAGGGGAAGGCTTTCCCCCTTGTCAGCTCTGGAAGATAGTCCGGTATGGTATCAGTCTTTGTTCAGGAAGCATCTTGGCTCAGGAACCTCAGGTCTGAAGGACAGGCTCTTCTCCCCGTGCTGCTTTCTTGATGGTGTGAAGTTCCCAATTCTCTGCCTGCTTCCCTTTTCTTTTATCTCTTGTAGGATGAAAGGATTAAGGGTGGTGCAAGCCACACTCCAGGGAAACTCCCATTACAGTGGAGCAGGGAGGCGATCTTCTGAAGGGATTTACAGTCCCACCCTAATCCTTTAACATACAGCACTGTAAAATCACAAAACGGAGGACAATCATAAAATATTAGGAATCATGAAGCCACATGGCTACACATATTTTGGGGGGGACACCATTCAGTCCATGACACTGTATGTTCTCAAAAACAACAATAAAATAAATAAAATTTAGCAGAAAAAGTACCACCGTTCTTTGTACAAGTAGAAGGCTGTGTAACGCCCTTCGGAAACGTCACCTTGAAAAACACTTCTTTTTTTTCAGGTGCATACCTCTGAATTGCTTAGACAGCTCTAAAATCTGCTTGAGGAATTGTTTTTTAAGTGTTTCTCAAGTAATGATAAATCTTGACCTCTAAAGTGTGGGGAGTCTTTTTGGATATTGCCTAGACTTGTTCTCAACTGAGTATCAAGTGAAATCTTCAGGCTAAAGCATGTGTTTCAGGTGTGAACTGTGATGTGACTGTGAAAGAACAAGACTGTTTGGCTGGTGTCAAAGTAATTCTGAAAGGTGAAAGCTGCAGCTTGTTTGGAATGAGGTTACAAGATGATACAGGAAGACAGTTTGGGTATCTGAGTTCCACTACATTTCTTTCCCAAACCAGCCTGATTGCTTCAGTCATAGCTGTGAACAGCACAAGACACAGAACAGGGAGTGACAGAGTCTGAGAAGAGAGGTCACGGCATCACAGGGGTGTGGGTGAAATGTATGGATACTTAGGACGTCACTTAGACTTCAGTTATGTCCTGAATCCTCTAGACTGAAAAGCAGAAGGAAATGACAGAGGTCCTTAGTTTTGAGATTTTGTGAGAGAATAATTGTCATTGCCCTTTTCAAGGTCATTTTGATGGCCACCTCGTTCCTTGCTTTGCGAAAGAAGCTTGGAATGAATGGGGTAAGAATGGGGAAGAAATCATAAACAGAGTGCCAGGGTCTGTACACATTTAATTCACAAACCTGACTTTAAGGCTGCCTTCCTTTCTTTTCCACTCACAGCCAATTTTAGAATCAGGAGCTGTGGAGCTACTTTGTGGATTAACTCAGAGTGAAAATCCTGCTTTACGAGTGAATGGAATTTGGGCATTAATGGTAAGTTTTGCCTTTATATATATATATATCATCATTTTCAAAGAAAACAGAGATATTATGAAAGCTAGAACCAAAGAATGTACATTGCAGGTGGCCAGGGTGGGGAGGTGTTGCAGACCAGCCTGTTGCACTAAAACCCATTGTGTGATTCCGGCTCTTCACAACCCTTTGAGGAGAAGAGTAGAACCCTGCAGTATGGTTTCCAAGGAGCTTGTAGTGGATGTGAACTGCCAGCCTTTTGGTGAGCAGCCTGAGCTCTTAATCACTATGCCACCAGGTTTTCCTCTTGCACTAAAATAAGAATAAATAAGAACTGTGTGCACCTGTTCCAGCTTACCTACATGTTTGGCTAAAAGACATATAGGGGTAGATCTCATTTGTAACCTGGGGACTGCCTGCATTTGAACTGTCTAGAATTTTTTTTGAAATGTCTTGATGTTTTGGCCTGGTGTTCTAATGACCTCAGAACTGGAAGTATTGAACTTTCAGGTTCTACTGTAAGCAAGTTCCTTGGCCACTGTGCACCTCATTTCTCTTTCATATTGCTAACGAAAGGTACGCAGGTATTAAAATTTGGCTTAGCTAGATTTGGGAAAACCATTTTTCCTCATCATGAATGTATTGTATAGAACTATGTACTTTAGAGCCCCTGGGTGCTGGAGTGGTTACGCCTTTCACTACTACCCAAAACATTATCAGTTCAAACCCACCCAGAGGTATCTTGGAAGATAGGCCTGGTGATGTGCTTCTGAAAGAGCCTAGCTGTGAAAACTCAATGGAACAGTTCTACGGTGCATACTTGGGTCACTGTGTGTCAGAGTCCGCATGGTGGTAATTAACAACAACAGCGTACTTTACAGGAGTCCTAGGGTGGCACAAACAGTTAAGCACTTAGCTGCTTTGACAGGTAGTTCAAATCTACCCAGTAGTGTCTTGGAAGAAAGACCTGGCAGTCTTCTGAAAACTTAGCCTTTGAAAAACCCGATGCAGCACATTTCTTTTCTGACACATATGGGGTCACCATGAGTTAGAGTCATTGTGATGGCAGCTGGTTTGTTTTAAAATCCACCTTCAAAGCACTTTCATGTCTCTCTTGATCTTCATAACAACTTTAGGAAACGTGAGTATTCAATCATATTTTTCAGATGAATAAACTAAGTTATAGAGCAGTTTAATCACTTGTCCAGGGTGACAGAATTGGTGTCCAAATACTTAATTTCTTAAGCCAGCAAAAGCAAATCTACTGCCATCAAATAGTTTCCAACTCACAATGACCCCATAGGACCGAGTAAAAGCACATCATAGGGTTTCCAAGTTGGTGAATGTTTGCAGAAGCATGCTGCCACACCTTTCTACTGCAGAGCAGCTGGTAGATTCAAATCACTGATCTTTCGGTTAGCGGCTGAGCACTTTAGCTGCTGCATCAGCAAACCCGGAAAACTAAAACCCATTGTCGTTAAGTAAATTCTGACTCATAGTGACATAGTGACCCTGTAGGAAGACAGAGTGGAACTGCCTCATAGGATTTCCAGGAAACCAGTTGGTGGATTCAAACTGCCAACCTTTGATTAACAGCCAAGCTTTCAAATCACTGCATCATTAGGGCTTCTGATTTCTTAGCGTTCTATTAAATAATGTATAATAATCGAGATTTTAAAGCTATGTGAGTTAGGAGACTTAGTTTTAAAAAAAATTATTGAAAATGGAGCAGTCCCACATGGATTTTTTTTTCCTTAGGACATATTATAAACCCAAACCCATTGCTGTCATTTCCAACTCATAGAGACCCTACAGGACAGAGTAGAATTGCCTCATAGAGTTTGCAGGGAGTACCTGATGGATTTGAACTGCCGAGCTTTGGATTAGCAGCTGTAGTGCTTACCCCCTATGCTGCCAGGATTTCCAAATGTGAGTATAGTCATCACAACTTAATGAGCATTTACTATGTGCTAGGCATAAGCTAGAAACCCTAGTGGCATAGAGATTAAGTGCTATAGCTGCTAATGAAAAAGTTGGCAGTTTGAATCCACCAGGCACTCCTTGGAAACTGGGGAAGCTCTGCTGTGTCCTGTAGGGTCGCTGTCAGTTGGAATTGACTCAGTGGCAGTGGGTTCGATTGTTTAGGCATACACTAAGTGTTTTATGTTTGTTATTTCTAATTCTTGTTATATTGTAATGTTTTCAGTTTTATTGGTATATATTCACTTAGAAAACAGGAAACTGGGACCCATGGAGGTTAAATAAATTGCTCAAGACTCACGGCTAATAAGTGATAGAAACAGGTTCTGAAGCTGTCCTAAAACCCATAATCATCCCTGTTCCATGCTCTGTTTGCTATCTTTTCTTACAAACTGTGATAGAAATAATTATCTTCTCAGAAAGCACCAAATCCAGCTTCACAGTTGCTTTTCTCCTTAATCTTACACTAGCTTTCAGCACTTTATTTTCCAGTCCGTGACTATTTTCACTTCACTTTCTACCTTGCATCTTTCTCAAGGGATATTGCCCTCAAGTTTCAGCTCGTAGTTTCCATTTCTTTTACCATTTTCCAAGACTTCATATACTTGCATGTTTTTACCATCGCCTAATAGAAGAGCTTTATTCAAAGTCTATGTATCAGATGTTACTGTCCCCATTCCCTAGGTCTGTTACTTAAATTACCTATCGGTCTTCACTTGAAACCTCCCTGAAATGCATAGGTTTAATACCAAAAACTGAAATAATGATCCAGTACCTTAAGTCGTACTGTCTGTCTTAGGCTGGGTTTTCCAGGGAACCAAAACCAGTAACACGTATATGTAGAAGGAAAGATTAATGTAAAAGAAACAGCGCATGGAATTATGAAAGCTGAACGTCCCAAGTCCTGGCACAAGCCTAATGTGGCCACGGGAGCTGGTGTACCCAAAGTCAGCAGGTCAGAGACCGGAGGTCTAGGTCACTGGCTGTGTAGGTCAACCAGTCCCAAGCTGGTGGCCAAGACTACGTGATCTCTTCTGACTCACAGAGCTACAACGGCTGGCAAATGCAGGATTAGCAGGCCACTCTCTAGCTGTAAGGGTTAATGAACCCAACAGCTGCTAGTTCAGGTCCAGGTGCCAGATGCAAAAGAGAGCACCGTGAGCAGACAGGAAGTAGGTGGTGGAAGGCAGAGAGATGAGAGCTGAGGGAAGGGAAGCCACCACAGGCCTTGCCCAGCCACTTGATAGAGCAGCCAGACGTGGAGTTGCCAAGTTGACACAGTCTTAACCACCATATCATCCTGTTCTTACCAGTTTTCATATCGCTAGCTGCCATATCATCTCCACAAAGTATAAAACCTTGAACTCCTCTTTGATCTGGGCCTTTGACACCAGCTCAGTACTCTTTTTGCTCTTCTGTGCTTCTTCCCATCATTAGGTAACTTGATGGCTTGTATGTCTTAGCTCCTTAACTAAAATAAAATGTGTCTCTAATTTACAGCAGATTTTGTACCAAAAGTTGATTTGTGAGTTGTTTGTTATTTGGAATTTGCATCTGTTCTTTTTTTCAGAAATGTTAACCTATCTTGGGGTTTTAAGCTGTGCTATTCCATAATGTGTCCAGAATGGAGGAAGAGGAACAAAGTAGCTACTGGCCACCTGGTAGTAGCTCAGAAATATCTCCAACCCCATAGAGAGCTTCTGTGTGATATGACTTGTCATTTCACATAGCGTTGTGAACCTGTAGATATTTTAATCAGTAAAACTAACAACATCCATCACTTACTTTGAAATCACTCTCAGAATTCATGGTCCAGTATAGTTGTTAACATTTTGTTACTAAAATTCACAGAAGGCAACTTGGTAACTTCAGAGATTCTGTGTTTATTTAGATTTTGTGCTTATTTGAGAAATCTTAAGACACTCAAATGCCCACATCAAAAAGCAGTTATATTATTCGTATATATCTAGGAGTGGCTTTTATTTTCCTCTTGATAGACAGAATTACAGGTGGTTTATTAATAGGAGTCATGAAAATATTATGACTTACACTTGAAGAATTGTCTGTAGATTCTTTTCCTACATTCAAAGTTATCACAGAATTAATAAAATACAATTTAATAAAGCAGACGTAGACATTATTTTTGCAACTTCTTTAATCCTTTCAGAATATGGCATTTCAGGCTGAACAAAAAATAAAAGCTGATATTTTACGAAGCTTGAGTACTGAACAGCTATTCCGGTTGTTATCAGATTCAGATTTGAATGTGCTGATGAAGACATTGGGACTTCTTAGGAATCTCCTCTCTACTCGTCCGGTAAGTAAAGTCGCTTAGGTTTCCAGATTCAGCTCTGTGTGTGCATTGCAAGGGTCCCTGAGTGACACAGACAACTAAGCATTTGACTTTTAGCCAAGAAGTTGATGTGATGGTTTGAACTTAATTCAGAGGCACCTTGGAAGACAGTCTTAACAATCTGTCCCTGAAAGGACACAGCTTTGAACACACTGGAGCAGTTGTCTGCTCACATGGGATTGCCGTGACTTAGAACAGACTTGGTGGCAACTAACAACAAAAATGCGTTATAGAATATTGCCATTGCTCTCTGTTTCCGCTGACATCTGGCCATGATTGTGGGTGCCCTCAAATGTTGATCTTCCCAGTGAAGCAAGGTGATAATGTCCAGGCCTGTCTCCTTCATAGTGCCTGGGAGCTGTTCCCGTGCAGCCACCTCGCCTCTCCCTCCTCCCCACCTGTCCTCTGTCGCTTGCTCCTGCACTGCTAGCTGTGTGCTTACCTTATTTTATTACTTGATTTTTACTGGCTTGGGGACCAAGTTGGGTTTAGTCACTTATCTCTGCTTCTTTCTATTTACAGATCCTCAGTAGCATTCCATAGGCCTTTACCACCCCACCTTACCCCCATATCAGTATTGCCCTCAGTGGATGTCACGCTGGAGAACATTGGGGGTGTATCAGGAGAGAAGCTGAGGCTTCTGCAGGGATCTGTCTTGACACTGTTTGCTAATTCTCCCTGAGCAGAACTGCCAGAGGCCTTACTTTGTACCTGAAAAAGAGTCTCTGAATGCTTTGGTGCTCCCAGAGAGTCTGAGCAAAACACCAAGACTTGCCAACTCTCTGGCTTTTTGCCCCATCCTTTGGTTGTGCTCTCTGTTTTTGTATGTCATCCTTTTTTGGAGGGATGAGGAGGGGGAGCTTCAGAACCAGTAGTGATTGAAATTCTGTATTCTGTAACATCAAATCTGTGTTCCCTTCATCCTCAAGTTGTCAAAAATATTTATGTAATTGAAGACAAAAAGCAGCATTGAAATATAATAAACATGTCCTTTGGCATCTACTTGTATATGCTATGGTTTTCTGCTTGAAAGAGTCTTGTATCTTATTATTTAACTTTCAGAAGCCTTCTGTTCTTTCCTGTGGCCTTTTTATTTGTGTATCAGATATTGATCAAGGATTTCCTGTTGCTTTACAGCATATAGATAAGATAATGAACACTCATGGAAAGCAAATTATGCAAGCTGTCACCCTTATTCTGGAAGGGGAACATAACATAGAGGTCAAAGAGCAGGTATGTATTCCTTTTTGTTGAAGAGTATCTTCTGAATGTGAATGCAAAGAAACAGTTAGGAGTCTCCTAAAAGACTCAAATCTCCATAAAGGCAGCATACTAAGATGGGAGGTGCTGCTGAGACAGGAAGAAAGATCAGAGAAGGATTAAAACTAGTTCAACCATCCCTTAAATTAGTATCTTCTCCCTCTCCTTCTGGTATAGAGGGAAACATGGCTAGAGTCAGTGGTTGTGCCCTCTGTGTAACACATCGTACATACCGCCCCTGTCTCTGCAGGGGCAGTCACCATCTCCAGCATTCAGTATTTCCAGCCATCTCTACCACATGTTCTGCCCTCAGATTCCTGCAACTTCCTGGTAATCCCTTAATCTGGGAGACTTTTTTGCACCCTCTTCCTTTACTCTTAAGCAATCTTTTCTTATTCCCCACCCCATATGCCTTGTTTCCATTGAGTTTTAGTAGGTCAGATTTAGGGTCGGCATAAATGTATAGAGGCTATGCATTTATTGGGAGACAGTTTGGAGATGACTTTTTGTATTTTCTGGGATGCAGAAAATAAAATATATTTTATTTTGCCATAAAAATGAAGGTCATCTGCATGAGTCGGATCTGACTCGATGGTACTTGGCTGGCAGTCTTAGAAATGTAACACAGTATGTGAGATGCTGGTAACATTCAGTTTCCTGCCCTAGATGTTGACTACATGGATGTGTTCATTTTAATAATTCACTGGCTGTGTACTTAGGGTTTCTCTGCATTTCTATATGTCTGAAAGCAACACACTCAAGGTCATCAACTAAAAAGTAGAGACACAGGCTCAGAGAGTCAAATAGTAGTGCCCATGCCCTTCATGCTCTGTGTTTCATGAATTAGAATATGAGGTCTACCATTTAAGTTCCTGAACTCATCCTAGAAGAGGGGCTACATATCCTAAATATCACTATAGTCACCTTCCAAGTATTCCCTTTGGGAAGCTATGCACCAGTGCCAGTGCCTAGTCAACCCTTCAAAGCAGTTTTGGAACTCTTTTGTGGAATCGCCATCAGAGCTGTCTTCCTATTAGCCTTGATGCCCTGGATGGCATCACAATGTCCTTTCAATATTTCTTTTATCTTCAGGTAAAGAAAAAAGTCACTGGGGGCCAGATCAGGTGAGTAGGCAGGGTATTCCAATACAGTCATCTGTTTACTGCTAAAAACTCCCTCACAGTTAAGTTTGTGAACTTGCCACTGTTCCACCATGTGCAATGGCCATTCTGGAAAGAGTCCCAGAATTGTTTGAAGGGTGGACTAGGTGCTGGCATTGGTGTATAGCTTCCCAAGGGAAGTACTTCAAAGGTGGCCATTGTGATATTCAGCCATGAGGTTTGTAGCACACTTAGAACAATTAAGTTCATAGACTTAATTGTCATACCTCATGTATACACCTGTGAAACCGTGACCAAAATCAAGATAGTGAACATACACATGACTGTCTTTAGATCAAGAACTCTTTAAGACAAAGCTGTCCATTATTACAACTATTTAATATTGTACTAGAATACCTACTAAGCACTACATGGCAAAAAAACTGAGAGGCATATAGATTTCCTAGATGACGTGAATGTCTATATTGAAGTCTGTATAGAAAGTGTCATGGAATCATCAAAAAAGTCCTCCTGGACTACTAAGTGAGTTCTTAGGTCACATATACACACACAAAATTAACAGTATAACCAGTGAACAATTGGTAGTTGAAATTGTTAGAACAGTGTCATTTATACTAGCTCAGAAAAAATAAAAAAGGATGAATAAAATAAATAAATAATACTTATTTATAAATCTCACAAAATATGTACAGGATCCGCAAAACACTGATAAATCAATCCAAGACCTAAACAAGTGAATATATGAGGACTGTCAGTTAAGTTTATGGACTCATCCTAGAAAAAGTGCTACATATCTCATTGCTGAATATCACTGTGGTCACCTTCCAAGTATTCCCCTTGGGAAGCTATGTACCAGCGTCAGTGCCTGGTCCACTTTTCAAAGCAATTTTGGAACTTTTTCTGGAGCGTCCATCAGAGCTGTCCTCCTAGTGCTCTTGATGTCCTGAATGTCATCAAAATGTTTTCCTTTCAATATTTTCTTTATTCTCGGGTAAATAAAAAAGTCATTGGGGGCCAGATCAGGTAAGTAGGGAGGGTGTTCTAATACAATTATTTGCTTACTGGCTAAAAACTCCCTCACAGACAGCTATACAGTTAAGTTTGCAAACTTTCCACCATGCCATCGTGTGCAGTGGGCATTCCAGAAACAATTCCAAAGTTTATCTGAAGGGTGGACTGGGCTCCCAGGGGGAGTATTTCAAAATGACTTTAGTGACATTCACTAGTGAGGTGTGTAGCACTTAGCACAATTAAGGTCATGGACTTAATTGACAGACCCTGTATATACCGTATGAAGATGTTAGCTGTCCCAAACCTGATTGATAGATTTCGACGTGATGCATAGATTCAATACTATTCCAGTCAAAAGCCCAGTACAATTTTTTTTAGAAATCAAATTTTTTTTTCTTGTCAATTGTTCGATAAAACCAAAAACCAAACCCATATTGCCATTGAGTTATTTCTGACTCACTGCAACCCTACGGGACAAAGTAGAACTGGCCTTAAGTTTCTAAGGAGCACCTGGGGGATTCAAACTGCTGACCTATTGGTTGGCAGCTGTAGCTCTTAACCACTACACCAGCAGTATTTCTAGTTCCTTAGAGATTTTAAAATTTGTATGTGAAGGCAAAGGAACTAGACTAGCCACAAGAGCTCTGAAAAAAAGAACAAAGAGAAGGCACACCATGTGATTTTAAGACTTCTTATAAAACTAATCAAGAAGATAGTGTGCTATTAGCAAAAGGATAGAAAGACATGGATCAATAGAATATATTAGAGAGTCTAGGAGTAGACCACAAGAATATGGCTAAATTGATTAATTTGCAAAGGCAATTCAATGGAGAAAGGTGGTCTTTGCAATAAATGGTGTGATAATAATCACAGTAATAATACTAACAATTACCACACACCTTAGAAAAAAATTAACAGAAAATGGATGACCTGCCATAAAAAGTAAAACTGTCAAGAATTTTAGGAAAAAAAATGCAGGAGAAAATTTTGAGGTCTTAGATTAGGCAAAAATCCTTAACCCATTACTGTCAAGTCAGGTCCAATGCCTAGCAACTGTGGCGGGCAGGGTAGAAATGCCCCATAGTGCTGCCAAGGCGCTGAATGGAGCTGACTGCCACGTCTTTCTCCTGAGGAGCAGCAGGCAAGGCTGAATCTCTCACCTTTCACTTAACTATCGAGGGCTTAACCACTGCACCACCAGGGCTGCTTGAGATGAGGTAACGTCTTCTTAAATATGACATTAAAAGCATGTCCAAAAGAGAAAGAAAGAGAAAAAAAATGGTAAATTGGACTTCATCAAAATTTAAAAATTCTGTGAAAGAGCCTCTTGCAAGAATGAAACAAGCCATTACTGGTGGAAACTGTTTGCAAATCAGATATCAGATAAAGGACTTACATCCAGAATATATAAAGATCTCAACAATAAGAAAAGAACTGATCAAACGAAAACTGAGCAAAAGATGTAAACACTTTATAAAGAAGATATAGATGGTAAATAAGCATATGAAAAGTTCAACATCATTAGTCATTAGGGAAATGTATATAAAACCACTATTACACATACCAGGTTACCTGAAGTTTAAAAATGTAACTGAAGCATAAGGGCTAACATAAATGTAGAACAACTGGTGGAAATTCAAAACTGATCCAGCCACTTAGGAAAACAGTTTGTTGTAAAATGAAATACATACCTACCATACAATCCAGCAATCCCACTTCGTGGTGTTTACTCAGGTAAAATGAAAACTTTATGTGCACCTAATACTCTGTATGCAAATGTTTATAACAGCTGTAATTGTAATCACTAAAAGCCAGAAACAACCTAAATATCCCTTAAGTGGGGAGTGAATAAACAAACTAAGATATATACATATAGTGGAATACCAGTAAGCAATAAAAAGGGACAAACTATTGATACATGCAACAACATGGATGAATGTCAGCTGTATTATACTGTGCACTGGTTGGAAACCCTGGTGGTGTAGTGGGTTAAGTGCTATGTCTGCTAACTGAAAGGTCGGCAGTTTATATCTGCCAGGCACTCCATGGAAACTCTGTGGGGCAGTTCTCCTGACCTCTAGGGTCACTATGAGTTGGACCCAACTCGATGGCAGTGGATATGCACTGGTTAACTGTTCAGCTGCTGACCAAAAAGTTGGCGATTTAAATGGATCAGTAGCTCTTTGGAAACCCCAAGGGGAAGTTCTGCTCTGTCCTGTCAGAATTGACTCAGTGGCAGCAGATTTACACAGAAGAATCCAGACTCATAAAGCAACATAGTATCTTATTCTAGTCATAAGAAACTCTAAGACAAAGAGGTCAGTTGGAGATTTCCAAGGCCTGAGAATGAAAGGAAGACTTAACTGCAAAGGGATAGCCTAGGAAAAATTTAGAGGAGCAGTAGGGCTGTTCTCTATGCTGACTGTGGTTCTGATTATGTTGCCAAATTGAATCCACATTCATCCGCCTGTCACTGTAACTGAAAATTCAGAGACGGTGTGGGGTTCAAGGAACAATTTATTGGCAGATCTTCAGCAGCCTGGAGGCCAGCAGCCAATAAACTGTCCCGCTTGGGTTACATTTCTAGTAGGTTTTGTAGCCAGAATTCAAAGGGGAGAGGGTCTGTCACAGAACAATGGTCAGGAGTCACAAGATTTCATTAATTCATAAGGTTTCATTACAACTAACAAACAGTGTGAATTGTCCAAAGTTTGTCAAGGATAATCAAACAGAGTAAACCCAAAAGTTTGCCACAGGATAATCAAACAGAGCAGACCCAAATGTTTGTCACAGAATAATCAAACAGAGCAGACCCAAAAGTCTGCCACAGGATAATCAAACAGAGCAGACCCAAATGTTTGTCACAGAATAATCAAACAGAGCAGACCGAAAAGTTTGTCACGGGATAATTAAACAGAGCAGACTATCCAGTGTGTCACAGGATACTCCAGCAGAGTAAACCATCCAAAAGTTTTTACCTCTCTGTGAGGTCTCAGTCAACTCTGTATCCTCAGGAAAGATGGGAGAAGGAAGAGGTAGGGGGAGGAATGCAGACCTGTTAATCCAGTTATTAAAGCAGAAAACAGAATGTAGCTTAATAACTAAGTGACCTCTGTCAGGCCCTCACATCCACCCTCAATTATAGGGCTCTACATTAGTCAAATAGAAGTGTATACCAGAGGAGTGAATTCTTCTCCATGTCATCATAACTCTGTGATCCATTTCTACCCTCCCAAAAAAACTACTGGAATTTTGATTGGGATTGCCTTGAAATTATAGCTCAATTTGGAGAGAAGTGACATCTTAACAATATATGGAGTCTTCCAGTCCATGAATACAGTATATCTTCAAATTCTTCTTACCAGTGTTTTGTAGTTTGCAGTGTATAGGTCTTGTACTTCTTTTTTCATATTTGCCCATGAGTATTTCAGGCTTTGATTTTATTGAAAATGATATTTTTGAAACTTTTACTTCCATCATTGCTTGTAACTAGAAATACAATTTATTTGGGTCTGTTAGTCTTTTATTCTACAATTTTGCTAAATTCATCCATGAATGTAGTCTTTTACTTGTTACAGTACAATCTATAGGCATTTCATTCTCTATTTTATTGCCTTTGCCATAACATATACCAGTACAGTGAATAGGAGCTGTGAGGGACACACTGTTCTTTTCCCCAATATTAGGAGGAAAGTATGATGTAAACTTTAGGTTTTGCCTGTTGTTGTCATTTGTTGCTGTCAAGGTAGCTTTGGCTCATGGCACTTTATTCGGTAAAAGAAGGTCCCCTCAATTCTTAGTTTCTCTCATGAATGGATTTTAAAACCTGTTAATGTGGTGAATTAGGGCCCTTTGGTGGCGCAAACAGCAACCAATTAGAACCACCAAATAGCAGCACTAAAGAAAGGCCTGGCAATCTGCTTCCATAAAAATTACAGGTAAGAAAACCCTATGGAGCAATTCCACTTAGTAACTGGGAGTCCGAATTGCATCAGTGGCAATGTGTTCATATGCTGAATTACATTGATTTTCAGAGGTGAACCCAATCTTGTGTACTTGAAACAAAATTGTGTACTATTCTTTACCTGATTCTGTTGGATTCAGTTGTTGGATTTGATTTACTAAAATTTTATAAAGAGTGTTTACATCTATTTTATTAGGAATATTCGCCTGTAGTTTTCTTGTAACACCATTCTCCAGTTTTAGTATCTAGATAAACAAAGTTAAGAACACCCATGAACAGTTGTGCTTTTAAACAGAGATTAAGAGCAAGAAAAAGGAGTAAATGACTATACAAAACTTGAGCCAAATATCTGATACCTAAAGAGGGTGGTGGTGTTAGGTACCGTGTAGTTGGTCCCATCTCACAGTGACCTTGTGCACAAGGGAACACTGCTGGGTCCTGCACTGTCTTCACAGTCTGTGCTGTATTGAATTCCTTGCTGTAGCTCCTGTGTTAGTCCATCTCACTGAGGTTCTTTCTCTTTTTTGCTGACCCTTTACCAAGCATGGTGTCCTTCTCCAGGACTGTTCCTTCCTGATAACGTGTCCAAAGTACATGAGACAAATTCTCCTTTCAAAAGAGTGTTCTGGCTTCTTCCAAGACAGATTTGTTCTTTCTTCTGGCAGTCCATGGTATATTCTTTGCCAGCATCGCAATTCAAAGGCATCAGTTCTTCAGTCTTTTTTTTTTTTACTTTACTTTTTAATTTATTTATTTAATATGACTGAGTGAAAATGTACATTCCCACATAAATTTACATGCCCACCTATATGCAGCTTCCACTGCTCTCCCTGTCCGGTGACAGCACACTCTTCCTCTCTGCTCCATATATGTCTCATCTTCCCAACAGTCTCCTTCCCCCTCCTCTCCACTCACTTTCCTTCCTCCAGCCAGAGGTCAGCAGGATGACATCCTATAGATGTGTAGTATCATAAAGTGCATCCAATATATGGTCACTCTGCATTGCCGAGTCCAATCCATTCGTGTCCGAAGAGTGAAACTTCATTACAATTTATGGGCAAGGGCAGCATCAGGGTCAGGGGCCATGCTCCCAGGGGAACCCCGAAACCACTGGACCATCAGTTGAGGTCTTTTAGTGGAGATCTCAGGATGCACCCTTTTTTATTCTTGTGTTGCCAGTGAGACTCAACTTAGCTCCATTGCGGCTATCACTGGTGGTGGCCAGGCACCATCTGGTTCTTCTGGTCCCAAGCCGATGTAGGCACCCACTCGTGGGTCTCTCTATCTTCTGGGTTGTCTTTACCCCGTGTGATTTTGTTCCTTGGTGAGCATCCGTTCCTGCTGAGTTGGGACCATTGGCTGTGTCCTCGGATGGCAGCTTGGCAGCTTTTAAGACCCCAGATGCCACTCACCAATGTGGAGTGCAGAGAGCTGTCTTAGCAAAACGCTAGTTGTGCCACCTTCAGTCTTATTTACTCATTGTCCAGCTTTCACATGCATAGGAAATAATTAAAAATCCCAAGACTTTGGACAGGTGCACCTTAGTCCTTAAACTGACGTCCTTGCTTTTCTAAAGAGGTTTCTTGCAGCACACTTGCCCAGTGCAGTGTGCCCTTTGATTTCGTGACTGCTGCTTGCATGGGCATTGATGGTGGATCCAAGTAAAATGAAGCCCTTGACAACTTAAGTATTTTCTTCATTTATCATGATGTTGCTTATTGGTCCAATTGTGAGGATTTTTGTTTTCTTTATGTTTTGGTGTACCCTGTACTGAAGGCTATAGTCTTTGATCTTCATCAGAAAATACTTCAAGTCTTTTTCACTTTCAGCAAGCTAGAATGTGTTATCTGCATATCTCAGGTTGTTATTGGAGTCTTTCTCCAGTCCAGATGCCACATTTTTCATATGGTCTAGTTTCTTGGATTATTTGTTCAGCATACAGATAGAATTATGTATAGTGAAAAGCTACAATCTGATGCACACCTTTGCTGATTTTAAACCATGCAGTATCCCCTTGTTTTGTTTGAACAACTGCCTGTTAGTCTGTGTACAGGTTCCACATGAGCACATTTCTTCACAACATTATCTGTAATTTGTTATGATCCATACAATCAAATGCCTGTGCACAGTTCAGTAAACACAGGTAAATATCCTTCTGGTATTCTCTGCTTTTAGCCGTGATCTGACATCAGTCTTGGTATCTCATTCTGCTTCCTCTTCTGAATCCAGCTATCTGTCAGTTCCCTGTCATGTTGCAACCATTTATGAATGGTCTTCAGCAGAATTTTACTTGCATGTGATTTTAATAGTATTGTTCAATAATTTCTGCATTCTACATACTGTTGGATACCTTTCTTTGGAACATGCACAAATATGGATCTCTTCTAGTCCGTTGGTTAGGCAGCTGTCTTCCAGTTTTCTTGGTATATATGAATAAGTGCTTCCTGTACTGCATTAATTTGTTGAAACATCTGTATTGAAATTCTGTCAATTCTTGGAGCCTTTTTTTTCACCAGTGCCTTCAGTGCAGCTTGGACTTCTTCTGTCAGTACCATCACTTCATGATAGTGCTACCTCTTGAAATGATTGAATGTCAACCAATTCTTTGTGGTATAGCGACTATGTATTCCTTCCGTATTTCTGCATCATTCAGTATTTTGCCTATAGAATTCTTCAGTGTTGTAACTTGAGGTTTCAATTTTCTCTTCAGTTCTTTCCACTTGAGAAACGCCAAGCATGTTTTTCTCTTTTGGTTTCTAACTGCAAATCTTTACATATTTCATTATGATACTTCTCAGTGCCCTTTGAAATCTTTTGTTCAACTCTCTTACGTCTTCATTTTTTCCATTCACCTTAGCAAATTTACATTCAAGGGCACATTTCCAAGTCTCTTCTGGTGTCGGTTTTGGTCTTTTTTCTCTTTGTTGATTTTTCATGTATGATAATGACCTTGATGTGTGTTGTTGGGCATCTTATCAGGTCTTCAGTCACTTATTGTTCAGTGCATCAAATTTTTTCTTGAGATGGTGTCTAAATTAAGGTGGGATATACCGAAGGTTGCACTTTGGCTCTCAGTGACCTGTTTTAATTGTCTTCAGCTTCACCTTGAACTGGCATATGAACAATTTATGTTCTGTTGCACAGTCAGCCCCTGGCCTTGTTCTGACTGATGATAGTTTCTCACATCACCTATTTCCACAGATGTAGTCAGTTTGATTCCTGTGTGTTACATCTGGCATTCCACCTGCTGATGTTGTTCATGAAGAGGTATTTACAACAAACAGATCACTAGTTTTGTAAAATCCTGTCATACCATCTTCAGTATCTTTTCTGTCACCAAGCCTTATTTTCCAACTGCTGACCCTTCTATATTTCCAGCTTACTCATTCTAGTCACCAGTAGTTATCAGTGAATCTTGATTGCTTGTGTGATCAATTTTGGAGTGCCAAAGTTAGTAAAAATCTTCAATTTCATCATGTTTGGCATTAGTGGTTGGTTTGTAAATTTGAATAATCGTCACCTTAGTTTTCTCATAGGTGTATGAATATTATCACTGACAGCATCGCATGGGTCTTGAAATATTCTTTTTGACAATGAATGGGACCCCGCTGTTCCTCTCTGTCAGCCTACGATAATGCCAGGAAAACACCCATTTGTAAATAATGCCCTTCCTTGAGTTCTGGAGAACAGTAGTTTCTGTCACTCAGTTTCTTCTGGGTTAAAGCCTGTGCTCCACTGGACAATGAAAAGAGACTTCCTTTCCATACAGACTCAGCAGTGTTCTTGGGGTTGCTTTTCCATCTTGGCCCATGGATTGTTGCTCAGCCACCATCAAGTCAGAATGATTTCAGGTATTTCAGGCCAGATCTCATCGGTTTCCTTCATTGTTGGTTCAGCTTTCTCATTTCTGAAGAATCGTTTATCCACAGTGAGCCACATAGTATATATTATTCAGTATCTTACTGCTGAGCTTTTTTTTCCTGAATTTTATATGTAAGTAGATAGATAAGATTCATCAGACAGATATTTTTTATTTGTGCCCCCTAGCTCCTAATATTGAAATGGCCCAAGAGCTGACTTAGCCCAGGCTAGTTACAGTAACTGTTATGTGAGCTTCAGAGCAGAACTGTAGCTCACTCTGCCTTGCTGTTCAGGCTTGAGGATGCCTAGGTATATTCAGACACTCCAGGATGGTGATTGGCTGACCTGTCTTGCTGACCTGATCTATTCTGAGGGATATTTGCTGAAATTCCCCCTATATTGTTTTAGTGTTGAGTCTAAAGGTGTTTGTCATTTCCTTTTCCCCAGTATATATAGGTTATGAAGCCCTTTAAATTCTCATTCATGATTAGGACTACCTCCTTTATTTCGTCTTATGCTGCTTCAGGTAACTGAGGACTGAGCCCTCTTGGTAAAGAATAAGGGAAAATTGAGAACAAGGGAGAAAGTACCTATGGATTCTTCTATGTGCTGCCCTTTCCTTTACCCCCAGTCAGACTGTAATTCTGGTGCCATCACTGGGCCTCACTTTCTGCTTTTATGTTTTGTCTAGTAAAACTTGGCAACCAGCTGGTTGGTTGATGAGGATTGGATCACTCTACTGATGAGTGTCATCTTTCTGGCTTGCTCTTCGGAGATGAAGTTATTATTTTAAAGTTGGTCTTCTGAGTCTTTCTATAATCATCTGAAGGTAGAAAAAGACTAGAAAGAACATGACTTTTTCCACACATAATTTCCATTTTGTCTGCAGTGATGAGTCTGGTGTTGCTAGATCTGTGTTGCAAGAATATCAGTACATAGGCTCAGAAGGATGAAAGACAGAATTGAATCTGGTGTTCAGTGACACTCTTCTAGTAGGGCTACAGCATGGATAGAACATCCATCAGCCACATGGGTCTGATGTAATCTTGGAGTTGGACAACACTTTAAAATAATTGACTATCAGTCTCTTCTGAAACTAACTACCCCTGTTAATCTACCTGTCCTACTAAGAAGCTATGCTTTCATAGGGCTTCCTTATAAGATACTAACAACAACAACAAAAAAATGCAGATCAATGGTACTCATCTTCTTAGGCATGATACATGATACATAATACATAATCCCTGCATGAACATACACTCTTTAAAGAAACACTTAATGGATGTTCAGTCTGGGTGGTGTATATATGGTTGGCTGTTCATTGTGCTGTTCTTTCAGCTCTTTTTGAAATTTAAAATTTTTTAATAGTAAAAAGTTAAAGAAAACAATCCAAACCTCTGAACAGCTGTCCCCTCAATTCTGAGAAGTTTGAGACTCACCACATACCAGTGCTTATAGGCCAGATCACTTTGAAATCTGACATTTTCCCCATTCTGAGACATAATCAGGGTCCCCGTATGATAAAAAGTACACAGAATAGATAATCCCCCAGTGTATGCTCAGGCCTTGGGTTATAAATTGCAGCTTCCTGTGTTTCCTGTATCCCAGAAGCAGCCTTCTCTGGTTCAAACCTCAGGACTGACACTGATCATCTAGGTCCTACTGTGTTTCTAACCTAGGAGAAACAAGACCATATACGCTTTGAAACATTTGAGGGTTTAGACCATTGTAAGATAATCATCTCCTGAATTAGCTGTATCCTGCAACATGAGGTCTTGTAAAGAAGGTGAGAGTTGAAGACATTTCTTTGAAATCTAGCCCTCATCCCCACCTCTCATCCATTTCTTTGGGTGATTTCAGACTGTCCTCTAGGGCTCAGTTGACACTCTCTTGTAAGACTCTTCCTTTACCCTTAGAGTACTGGAAAAGTACCTTCGTTATTTCTCAGTTCTTTGTTCTTACGTCAGTCACACCTTAGTGAAATGTCCTTGTTTGTGTGACAGTTTCCAAGTCAGGGGCTGTAACTTATTCCTTTCCAACTGTGATGCCCTGTAGTATATATGTACATTGTAGGCATCCAGTATATGTTTGATGAATTGTTAAGGCTGGCACTAGCTCAGCACATGGCCAATGTAGCTGGTAGACAGGGCACAGGCCTTCACCCAGAAGGTCATGAGCTACTTAGAAGGTAACAGCTTTGGGGACAGAGGAGAGTTGTGTCACTCATGAAAATGTGTCCAGAGAGAGCACATGTTTGAAGAAACTTTGTGAGTTAGTAACAGGAGCATCTCTTAGAAATGGGATTTTCTAGAAAAAAGTTAAAAATCATGCTTTTCCTTTTATTTATGTGATAATATGACCACTAAGGTACGGCTGCCTTTGCCCAGCTTATGTTCATGTCCAGAAACGTTTGGGTTCTTACTTGCCTAAAGTAGACTTTCCTCAGATATGCTTATTCATATTAACAGCAATATCAGGAGATGAGAAATCGGGGATTCAGAGTAGAAGCTGTGCAGCTGTATGTACTTTCAGGTGGGAAATTGCCCAAGCCTTGAGAGCTCAGTCATGTCGAGCCTGTGGACTTCAGAGCTCTCTTGACCACTGGCCCTTTGTTCTTTTACAGACACTGTGCATCCTGGCCAACATAGCGGATGGGACAACGGCAAAAGAACTTATTATGACCAATGATGACATACTGCAGAAAATCAAGTATTACATGGTAGGCCCTTGTCCCCTTTCACTGCTATACACTGGCTGCAGAGTTAGAACGCAGAAGCTATAGTGTTGTTAACTGTACAAAGATTAAAAAAAAAGAATAGACTTTTTCTGACAGATTCAAAGAGCTTTCTTTAGTCCTCAAGGAAAAAGAGATAGTAAAATACACCTGTTCCTTGAAGCTTATGCCATTTGGCAGTGCTGCCATCCAGAACCCTACTCCTCTCCCTGTCCCTGGCCAGTTACCACTCTCTTAATTCATTGAGAACTCGGGCTCTTGTCTTCTTCTCACTCTCCCTTCTGGCATACCTGTCTTTCTTCTCAAGGCCTCACCTCCATGTGGGTGAATCCTGCAGTTCTCTGGCACCTAAAATCCTTGACCTTTTTACTTCCAAACACAACCTGCCACTTCCTTTCAAACACCTTAGAAGTCACCTAATGCTGTGGCCATACCCTGGATCTCATCATCACTGGAAACTGCCCCATTGCCAAAATTTCAATTCTATACTTCCTTTTTTCACGAAACCCAGATGAGCACTCAGCACTGCTGTTACCCTTCCTGTGATTCTCTAGTAAGCTGGCACCCTCATTGTCCACGAAGTTAGGTTCTTATCTCCCTCCTCACTTTGTAAACCTTACCTCTTCCATCCTTTATCACTGTTAGTTAGTAATTATGTTACTTTCTACTCTGTAAAAAGAATAGGGGCTCTAAATCCCCCATTTGTCCCTGAGGAATATCCATACCCTCTGTAAATACTGCATGACTGACTTATCTGTATCTCCAGTTTGTCTCATCCCCCTCTTCTCTTTGTCCACTAACTAACTACACTGTCCTTGTTCACTTACTCAAAAAGGCCACACTTTCTCTTGTACCAGGACCTTCTCACATGTTGACCGTACTGCCTGAAATACTTCTTCTAGCTCCTGGTGACATGCCTTGTCGCCCTTTTGGGCTTAGTTACTGACACTTCTTCACGGGGCTCTTTCCTGGTCACCTTATCTGTGGAACTTGTTACTGTGTTCTGTTTGCTCCCTTCAGAGCACTTAGCTCAGCGGCAATGATAGATACTTATTTCTCTGATTGTGGGTGACTGTGTTACCACTGTAAGCTCCGTATGGGCAAGGATATGTCAGTTTTGTGCACAGTGTCTGGCCGTTAGTACATGGTCACACTAAATATCTATTGAATGAAAACCTTTCTGAGTTTACCAGGAATTCCTTTATCATCCCAATAACATATCCACATAGTATCTCTAATCTTTAAAGTGTTCCTTCTCATATCCATTGAAATACACCTGATTTCCTTGCCTTCAAAGCCAAATTTTTTTTTTCTTTTAGTTAATGCTTTAGGTGAAAGCTTGCAGCTCGAGTTAGTGTCACACACAAAAAGTTATACACACATTGTTACATGACCCTAGTTTGTATCCCCATAGTGTGACCACACATTTTTCTCCTTTCCACCCTGGATTTCCCGTGTCTATTCAGCCAGTTCCTATCCCTTTCTCCCTTTTCATCTGGCCTCTGGAGAGGAGCTGCCCATTTAGTCTTCTGTATCTACTTGAACTAAGAAGCACATTCTTCACTAGTAGTATGTTTTATACTCCAGTCTATTCTTTGTCTGAAGAGTTAACTTCAGAATGGTTTTAGTTCTGGGTTAACAGAGGGTTTCAGTGACCATGCCTCATGGGGTTCCCCTAGTCTCACTCATACTATTAAGTCTAGTCTTTTTAAGTGAATTTGAGTTCTACCTGCCACTTTTCTCATGGCATGTCAAGGGCTGTATGTTGTGTTCTGTATCAGAAGTGTCATTGGTTGTAACCAGGCACCATCTAGGTGTTTTGTTCTCAGTCTCTGGTTTATGCAGCCCTTTTGTCTCTTGGGCTCTTGTTTTCCTTCTGTCTTTGGTATTCTTCATTCTCTTTTGCTACAGAGTGGTTGAGATCAATTGATGCATCTTAGATGTATCAGTAGCTTTTAAGACCCCAGATGCCACTCACTGCAATGGAATGCAGAACATTTTCTTAATAAACTTTGTCATGCCAGTTGACATAGATGTTCCCTGAAACCATGGTCCCCAGGCCCTTGCCTCTGATACAGTGTCCCTCAAAGTGTTTGTTTAGTTATACTCAGGAAACTTCTTAGATTTTGGTTTACTCTGGTGGTGCTAACTTCCCCTGGATTTTGTATTGTCCTTCCCTTCACCTAAGATAATTCTTGTCTACTGTCTAGTTAATGTATTAGCCAGACTCCTTTAAAGTACCTTCTAAACATGCAAATACACACACACTTGCGCACACACACACCCCCACACCCGTCACCCAGCTGGACTTATTCTGGTTGAGGTCAGTAGTGACCTCTGTGATGCTAAATCCAAAATACAGGTTTTTTCCCTCATCTTATAAGCAGATTGTAACACAACTGACTGTTTACTCCTCCTTGGAACATTCTTTTTTCGTGGCTTCCATGACACTGTGTCTCCCTTTTTAACCCTAGATGTTCTCTTCTTTCCTGTTTAGTCTCCTGAGAATGGGTGGTTCACAGCCTTGGCTGTACATTGGAATCTCCTAGGGAGCTTTAAAAAATATTGTTGCCTCTGTCCTTCCCTCTTGAGATTCTGGTTTAATTGGTCCGGGTGTAGCCTAGGCACCAGAATTTTTTAGGTTCCCCATGTGGTTTTTATATACAACCATAGTTCAAAACCATTGGCTTTAGGGGAACCTCATTTGCTCCCATAGCTTTTAATATCATCACTCTAGACCTGTCTTCTGAGCCCCAGACTCTCATATCCGCCTTTACTTGACATCCATACATGGTTGGTAGCCTCTTCAAGTTACTGTTCAAGAATGAATTCATAACTATCTCCCCTAAACCTACATTTCTCTTCCCCTGGTCTTTGCTCTGTCACTGTAGTGACTACCATCTACTGTGTTGTTTAAACCTGAGAGTCAGTCTTGATTTCTCCAGCTATGTCACCTCATGCATCCAGTATATCAGCAGGTCCTATCAGCCTTGTCCCCAAAACCCATCTGGAATCTGTTTACTTTCCTCCGTCTCTGTTGCCCTCGCCCTAGTCCAAGCCTCTCATACCTATCCCCTAGATACCGCTGTACTTCCACCCCAATTCCTTCAGCCCTGGTCGTTTTTGTGAAATGTAAATGAGCTCCTGTCCTTCCCTTGGGTGAATCCTTCCTGGTGCTTTCTGTTAACTCAGAATGCAGTCTAGAGTCCTTATTGTGGCCTACTGGTATAGTGAGTTAAGTGCTACCTCTGCTAACCAAAAGGTCAGCAGTTCAAATCTGCCAGGTGCTCCTTGGAAACTCTATGGGGCAGTTCTACTCTGACCTCTAGGGTCACTGCGAGTTGGATCTGACTTGACGGCAGTAGGTTTGGTTTGTTTTTTTAAAACAACCAAACTAAATCCACTGCCGTCAAGTTGATTCTGACTCCTAGCAGCCCTATGGGACAGAGTAGAACTGCCCCAAGGGGTTTCCAAGGAGCAGCTGGTGGATTTGAACTGCCCACCTTTTTAGTTAGTGGGAGAAAGTTAATTTTTTTTTTTTTTTGTCCTTTAGGGGAAAGTTTACAGAGCAGATCACTTTTTCATTAAATATTTAATACAACATACTGTGTTATGACATGGGTTGCCAATCTCATGATGTGTCAGCTCGCTCCCCTTTGTGAGCTTGGTATCTCCAGTTCTGTTCATCCAGCTTTCCTGTCCCCTCCTTCCGTCTCATTTTGCTCTTGAGCTCGGTGTGCCCATTTAATCTCATATGCATGGCTGAACTGCATGTTTAGTTTATGGGCCTGTTTAACC
The DNA here is from genome assembly GCA_028571685.1 of Heterohyrax brucei. NCBI lineage: Eukaryota > Metazoa > Chordata > Mammalia > Hyracoidea > Procaviidae > Heterohyrax > Heterohyrax brucei. The sequence goes on from CM053149.1 coordinate 37,480,809, forward strand.
TTTCGCTGAAGGGTGAATCTCAGGAGTAACTTACGTAGTGAGTTAAAAGGGTATCCAGAGACCACACTGTCAGAGTTTCTCCAGTCTCTGTCAGACCAGTAAGTATGTTCTTTTTGTGTGTGTGAGTTTAAATTTTGTTCTACATTTTTCTCCAGCTCTGCCTGGGACCCTCTGTTGTAATCCCTGTCAGGGCAGTTGTGGGTAGCCAGGCACCATCTAGCTGTTGTGGACTTAGTCTAGTGGAGCTGTTGTAGTTGTGGTCCATTAGTCCTGTGAACTAATCTTTCCCTTATGTCTTAATTTTCCTTCATTTGCCTTTGTTCCAGATGACTGGGACCAATAGATGTATCTTAGATAGCTGCTCAAGCTTTTAAGACCCCCGGACAGTACTAATCAAAGTAGGTTGTAGAACATTTTCTTTATAACTATGTTATCCAATTGAGTTAGATGTCCCTAGCCAGTACTTCAGTCCCTCAGGGAGTTGGGATGTGTGTTGGTCAAATTGTGCTGACTTCCCCACTTTTGCAGATTGTCTTATGCCTACATCAAAGGGTCTGATTTCTAGTGTTTTTCCTTTGTCACCCCTCCTTGCCCTAATAACCATCAAAGATGCTGTCTTTCTTTGTGGAAACCTTTTAATGAGTTTTGTAATATTGGTCCCATGCAGTATTTGTCTGTGATGGGCTTATTTCACTCAGCATAACGCCCTCCAGATTCATCCATGTTATGTTTTACAGATTCATCTTTGTTCTTTATCATTATGTAGTATTCCGTCGTTCATATGTCCCATAGGTTGTTTATTCATTCATCTGTTGATAGCTTGTTTCCATCTTTTTGCTGTTGTGAATAATACTTCAGTGAACATTGGTTTACCTATGTCTATTCATGTGATAGCTCATACTTCTCAAGGATGTATTCCTAGGAGTGGGATTGCTGGACCATATAAGTATTTCTATTTTTAGCTTTTGAGAAAGTGCCATATTGTTTTCCTAAATGGTGGTACCATTTGCATTCCCCTAGCAGTGCACAAGGAGTTGCAGTCTTCCCACAGCCTTTTCAACATTTGTTATTTCCTGGTTTTTTTTTGTTTTTTTTTTTAATTAGTGCTGGGAATGTTGGGGTGAGCTGGTATCTCATTGTAGTTTCTATCTGCATTTCATTAATGGCTAGTGACTGTGCATCTGTTAGCGCAGGCACACACTTAACCACTGGACTCTAAAGGTTCTTAACCACCAGGGCTCCTAGCCAACACTGAGTAGAAGCTTCCTTGTTGTACTGTACACAGGTGTACTTGTTAAGCAAACACTCATTGATGGTCTGAGGCTGGGAGCAGATGATGAGTCTTGTTTTGTGGATTTGCCCATGTTGACTATCTCTTAAGAAATCTTGGCTGCTGGAAGAAAGTCATTGGTCATAGAATCCTGGTGGAGGAAGCTGAATTCATCCCTCTGTCTCTTTACTTGACGACTAGGCTGCTGTGAGGAGATAAGTCTTTCTGAGCTTTCAAGAAACCACTGAGCACATCATGCCACTGGCATTTCCTCAGATATGCATAAACTATCATTTAAATGTGCTGGGACATTTTTGTTTTTAACTGACCAGTAGGAAAGTATCTGTAAATATTACTTTATTGCACTTTATCTTGGCTCCTTTTTCATTTAGGAGAAAGAACTCTTACACAGGGTCCAACTTCCACAGGATGAGTGTACTCTCAGTTATTTCAGAAGGTGGTTCCTCAGCCATAGTAGAAAAAAATACCCATTGCTGTCAAGTCTGTTCTGACTCCTAGTGACCCCGTAAATCAAGTAGAGACTGTCAAGTACATGGGGGATATTCCTATGAAAATAAGAGTAATTATTCCAAAAGCCAGTTGTATAATGATTCTTATTTTCAGCAAGTGGCATGGAGGGAATAAACCATTTATAAATTGTGGGTCCCAGGGGGAAGTCCAGCTGGTACAGACTCCCAGACTCACTTTCTCCCCAAAAAGCGATATTGGGCCATTTGAACAAGATGCTCGGTAGCTGAAGAGGTAAATAACCAAATGTACATCACCCAAGCTGCACTGGCCTTCAGCAGCTTACAGGTACCCTGATGTGAATAAAGCAGAGGCTGAGTCAGAAACATCGAGTCTTCATATGCCAGTGTTCCTATGTGCTTGGGGGGAATCATAAACTGCAGTGTTTACCTATGCCCTCTGCGGAGTTTTAAAAATTTAAATTTGAATATCTTTTACAAGGCTTGCCCTGCTCAGTTTCCCAGCTTCCTCACCATTTCCTCTTGCCTTCAGCCCAACTCTTTCACTCATTGGTTTTCACTTTTGGGCTCCTCAGGGCATTTGAGTGTGAGGCCACAGTTCAGACTTTGTAACTATTGGGATTGCTTGTGGCATGTTATTAAAAAATGATCTAAAATGCAGTCACCTCCGTTTTCCCCCCTTTTCTGCATCAAATAGGGTCATTCACATGTCAAACTGCAGCTTGCCGCGACAGTTTGTATATCAAACCTTGTGTGGAATGAAGAGGAAGGTAAGGAATTGGTGAGATTGTTCTAAAGAAAAGTCTGGGAAGAGGATCTCACACAGGGAAGGCAGCAGGTACCCCTGAGAGCCTTGGCAGGGGGCTGCGCGTTGGGCTGCTTGGCCCGGATCCCCCAGCAGAGTTACTCTGGCACAAGGATTGATAGGACCAGCCCGAGCCAACTGGACAGTGGGTCCTGAGGCTCCTCCTGGCGTCACCACTGTACCATGTCTGGGGTAGGGATAAGGAGACCAAAGAAAACAGTACCAGTCTCTACCCTTGAGAAAGCTGAGGAGGAGGATGGAGAGAGGGGGCAGGAGGGCAGGCCTTCCATCATGAGCCGGGGAAGCACATGTGCAACACAACTTGGCGGAGAGGGGGCTGCCCTGTGAGAAATGAGAAACACAGCACAACTGGTGAAGCAGAAGGTACTCGCCTATAAGGAGGCCTCTTGTTGTTGTTGTTGTTAGGTGCTATCGAGTCAGTTCATAGCGACCCTGTGAACAACAGAAAGAAACACTGCCCGGTATTGCGCCATGTCCACAGTTGGTTTTATGCTTAAGGAGGCCTCTGGATCCAAGGTTTTGACTCTGACTGCATGATAGAATCACCTGGGGAGTTTTACACCAGACCAATGAAATCAGCATCTCCGAGGGTGGCCTTCAGTTGCATTTTTTTAAAGCTCCAGGTGATTTCAGTGTAAAACCAAGGTAGAGAGCAGACACAGAGAAACAGTGGGTCTTGCTCCTATATTGGCTGCATGAATCACATGGGGAATTTTTCAAAATACAGATTTCTGGGTCCTATCCCCAGAGATTCTGATCTACTGGCTCTAGAAGGGTTAGTACATAAAGGAGTCACTACAAGCTGTTCACTGGGGAAGAAAGACTGCAGGAAATAGCTCAGCATCTGTGTCCAGAACAAAATGGAAGAAGAGGAAATTCAGCCCACAGATACCAAATGCTATCTGGGTACCAGAGGCTCTGCTGAGATCTTAGAGGGACAAAGAAGCCCACAAGAAGGTACTAGTTCAGTATGAAGACAGAACAGAGCTGTGTGACATTAGAACTGCCACTTGCTGATAAGCAAGAGCAGCAGGAAGTGCTGGGAGGCCAAAGGAGGAGAGAGAGAATAGAAGAGAAGCAGCAGGACCTGTAGGGGTAGGGAGAGCCTGGCTTGGCTAGGGGCATCAGTATGTCCAGTTAGAAGGGCTGACGCTGGGGCCTGTTGGCAGAGGGCCTTGTGCCAGACTGAAGACTCTGACTGTAAACTTACGGTTTGTGAAAAAATTAATCCAGCAGCAGAACCAGGATAGACTTGAGGAAGGAGGGGCAAGAGGCAGGGAGACCCATTAGCAGACTATTGGAGGGTCCGGGTGTGAGGGGATGAACTACAGTCGGGGGAGTGGGTGGGTGAAGGGGACAGAAGCTGTGCCAGATGAAGGACACTGGTAAGGCTCTAGATTGTTCATTGTAGGTAACCTGCTAGTTTTAATCTTTCAGGTTCACAAGAACGTCAGGATAAATTACGAGACATGGGCATCGTAGATATTCTGCATAAACTGAGTCAGTCACCAGATTCAAACCTTTGTGACAAGTGAGTATCAAGTAAAGGGGCTTTGCTTTGGAGAACATTGGATTGTTTTATAAAAGGATTTGAATTGCCTGGTAATTCACATGGCCAAACTTATTTTTTTAGATTTTTGGGTTCCTTTGTAACATTATGAGAGACAGCTGTTTGACATTTGAGTGAGATATAAACTAAAAATTAGCAAACTGATTAAAGACTATACTCTGAATTAACATGGGCCTGGGCTGTCTTAGTAGGATCCAGAGGCAGCTCTCTTACATTCTCAGTTGATAGAATAGAAATACCTGTGTCCTTTTGGAAAGCAGCATGTCAAATGATGAGCTATCCATATCTGAGTAAGTGAGGGCCTTTCCTGTGCCAAGCTGGCCTGGCAGCTGAAGACACAGCAGGGACCACTAAAGAGCCCTTGTTTCATAGAGTCCACCATTTCCTGGGAGAGGCCGAAGCTACCGTGGTGCATGCCTCTAACCTAAAAACAGCCAAAGATGGTCCTCCCGGTTGTGTCTGTTGTCTCATAACACAGCTGTCACTTGCCAGCTCACAGTCATGCGTAACAGCAGGGGACTTGTATTCTGTCATTCTCCAGACTCTTGAGCGCGTCCCTGAAACCCTTCATGGTTTGGCTGTGCCTCTCTGTCCCATGCCCTCCCAGGGTGCCCTCTCCCTTCCCGCCACACCTGCCCCTCACAGGAGCACATCTTCATGTATATACCCATCTGGTTTGCCATCCCAGCCTCTGCCCCTCTGAGCAAGTGAATATGCAGGATGTCAGGTAGTAAGCAGCATGATGAAGAGAGATAAACTGAGGGAATGGAAAGGAAAGATTGTTTTCAGATAGGTTAGTCAACAAAGACATTTCTGAGGATATGACATGTGATTAGAGGTCTGAGTGAGATGAGGATGTCTGCCAGGCAGTATTTAAAGAAAGAGTATTTTGGGAGGAGGGAATAAATAGTTTAAGGAACCCTGTGGGAGGAATGAGATTAGTAATGTTGAGGGAACAGCAAGACCAGTGGGGCTAGAGAAAAATAAATGAAGAGGAGATGAGAAGAAGTAGACTCAGGAGGGAGCAGGGGCTGGATTATGAAGAATTTTGCGGACCATGGTAAGGACTTGAGATTTTATTCTGAGCTTAATGGGAAGTCACAGGAGGATTTTGAGCAGAGAGAAAGCTGTCTGACTTTAATGGAGCTGTACAGAAAATAGTCTGTAGGGCAAGAATGGAAACAGGAGGCTGGTTAAAGGCTAAGGCGGTAATGTAGGTAAGAGGCAGCGGTGACATGGATGAGGGGGTGGTGGTGGGACTGACAAGTGGTTAGAGATTCAGTCTGAGGGTAGAACCAACAGGACTTGCTCAGGGATTAGATAAAGGATATTAAAGGAGAAGAGGAAATGCTTAGGGTTTTAGTTTGAGCTAACATTTGAGTTAACATTTACTGAGATGGGAGGGGTAGATTAGGGTAGAGAGAATCAGAAGTTCTTCTTTGGGCATGCCAGGTTTCAGATGCCTACATCCAAAGGACTCAGGAGATAAGAATTTGCATGGTACATAAAACCATGGGCTAGATGAAGTCCCTAGAGGGAGTATAAAGAGAGAGAGAGAAGAGGAGATCTGAGATGAAGGTCTGGGACTGGTCAACATTTAGGGGAAGATGAGGGAGAGAGTATGAAGAGAGAGGAGGACTGAGACCAAGCTTTGCGACTTGCTGACATTTAGGGGAAGAGGAGGAGAGTCCAGCAAAGGAGCAGAAGGAACAACCAGTGAGGTGGGCCGAGAATATCTGGACACTGGCCATTCAGCCTTCAAAACTGAGGACAGTTTGGCTCCTCTTCCAAAAAGCACTGCCTGACAAACTCTTCATCTTCTCACTCCCCATCCCCCAGGCTTTTGCCAGGGCCCCTTCTGTGTACCTGATTTTCAAATACTGTATCTAAGATATGAACAGCTCTTGCTAACCAGCCCTTTGCCTCCCCCAACCCCCGCCACTGGCTCAGATGGCTTGGGACTGCCACCTCTGTTGGGAGTGCATCCCTTATCCTCTGTATGGATTTGGGGGAATGAGGTGGATGGTCATTAAGGGGTAGCCTGTAGCATCAGTTATAAACTTGTTACTGTAGGAAGATGACCTGTAGAATCCTGTTGACTCATAACTTGGGAACAGTCTGTCTACAGCTTTCTTTTCTGACAGATTGGACTGTCTGCAGCTGTCATCTCCATAAGTTCATGTAGTTCAAGACTGTCCCATCATATGCCACTTATAGTTACTATTTATATCAATTATTTACTAACTTACTGTAGAAACTGCACTCACCTCTAACTTTCCATATGCCCATTATATTTGGCATTGCTTTAATCAACTAATCCAAACCCAAACACAGACCCATTGCCACAGAGTTGATTCTGACTCAGAGCAACCCTAAAGGACAAAGTAGAACTGTCCCATAGGGTTTCTAAGGAATGCTGGTGGATTTGAACTGCCAACCTTTTGATTAGCAGCCATACCTCTTTTACTACTATGCCACTAGAGTTTCCTTCATCAGCTGACAGTATCTGAAATTTTTAGCCTTTTCCTACCATAGCATAGCTTCCTGTCTAATTCCACAAATGCAGCCTCTTTGGAAACTGGGAGCTCATGGTGGGAGTGAGTAGTAAGGGGGTTCTCAGGCCCGGCCCAAAGATGTGCACTTGGACAAGAATCACGGTAGGTTAAGTCACTGCCCGTATTGTATCTTTCCCGTTCCACCTGGCCACCTTCTTCCCCAGTCACCCTAACACATGTCCCATAACAATTAGTGGTGATGTCATTAAGCATGATGGGAAGAACAGGATGAAACTGTTACTTCCTTCTTGAGGCATTTGAACCATGAGGCAGGCTCATCACATAGGCTCATGGTCCTTGCCATGTCCTTCTAATTAGTACCTGACCATTTCCTCCTGGGTCACTTTTCCTCTTAGCTTCTTAGAACCCACTTTCCTTTCCCAAGTCCTATATCACCAGGCAAAATCTCCATGGCAGGAGGAGAAAGTAGAAAGTTCCAGCTCCATCACAACTGTATGCCAGTGACACAAGAAAACTATAAAATGTCAGAGCATACAAGAGATGAAGTGTTAGCTGATGGCAGATCTCTCCCCCTTAAAGTAGGTGGCCAACAGGGCTCAGTCCACTTCCTCTTGGGGACCTCCTTTTTAGACCTTCTCAACTACTGTCATTGAGCTAGAAGTTTTTTGCTCTGGTGAAAATTCTGAGATGATGGCTGATAGGACCTTTGTGATTTCAGGGCAAAGATGGCACTGCAGCAGTACCTGGCGTGATGGGAGGCACCCCCGGGCACCTGCGAGCACCCCGCATCCTTGTTAAGGAAGTACAGGAACTAGCCTCATTTGACTCTTTCTATTTGCACAAGTCACCTTGGACTGCAGGGAGCTGTTTTGCAAAAGCAATTTAGTAGGCTTAGATCTGAAATTCATCTCGAGAACACTTTTATTGAGGTAGTGATTTCCTCAGAGGACTACTGTGTTTTTTGTTTTCTGAGCTACCTGGACTCTTAGAACAATCAGTCATCGTTTTCCTTTGGACCTACAGGTTTTTGCCTATGCTGCAGCCACTTTGTGAATGAGGATGAATGTGTCTGCACACACAGGTGTGTGTGCATGGGTGTGTGTGTCTGTGTGTATGACCTGAGTCAGCATGGATGTGTGTGTGTGTGTGTGTGTGTGTGTGTGTGTGTGTGTGTGTGTGTGTGTGTGTGTGTGTGTGAGAGGGATACCTCAGAATTTTCTTTTCTTATTTTGTGTGGAAATATCTTTTCTACAGATTTTCCAGGGTTTAAGCATTGCTTGCTGTATAAAAACTTTACTGAATTATATACAGTTTGAATGAAATGTTATTTTAAAACAAAAATAATTGTTAAGTGTTCCATAAAGGTTATGTTAAATTTTGATCAGATGAATATTTGTAAGTAAAAAAATATATGCATTTCTGAACCTCAACTTACATAGATTTTCTTTATAAAAAAAAAAACAAAAACAGAAAAAAAAAGTTGGCTATACTCAGCCTGAATAACAGGCACTATACATGGTGCTGTGCAAAATAGTGAGTTAGCATCTTTACTGCCATCCATGTTAGCAGGTACAGGGCCTGTTTTCAGTTTCATTCAGAAGGTTCTCAGGCTTCCAAGGCAGATGGACAGTGTGGAGTGGAGTGAGGCAACAGACTGATTGTAGGATTTTTGAAGCCTCTAAAGGAAGTATGACTACTGATAACAGAGCCCAGTCATGGCTGTGCTGGGCTCCCTGTGACAGGAACTGGGAACTAGAGCCCTCCCTCTGCCCCACATCCTGTCAGTGGTGTGACAGTATCTGGCCGGATTAACAGGCAGTCAAGGAACTTGAATCTCAAAAGTGAAGTCGGTCGTCACCTCCTGGAAACAAGTCAGGTCACCTGTGCTTCCTGAACAGCACCTATCACTATGAAACTAAAGAATGTTCTACGGAACCCTCTGTAGAAAGCAGCAAAGAACAGGATCTCTAGGAAAGCCGTCTTTCTCTCAGCTGTGCTCACCAGACTCCGTACTAGTCACTCAGGATTGATGTTCAGTGTGCTTTTGTAAAATGAAGTCAAAATTTTAGTAAATGATGCAGCTAAGAACTTTTCCTCCATGAAGCTAGAAGCACTCAAGTTGAGAGAAGGAAAGGGACTCTCCCAGGATGGCTGAAGAGGACTTCTTCCTACAGCAGGTGCCGCTGCGCCCTCTGCAGCCCTTAGCGTGGCACCTGCTTCTGCTTCCGGGTCAGCCTCAGGGCAGAGCTCAACAGAAGTTGCTCTGGACTCTTTGAAGGCAGTGTCAGCTTTCCTTTTCCCTTTGCCCAAAGAAGGTCAAAGGCACCGTGTCCAGGAATCAAGGTCTGCGGCCCGGGCTCATGGTGAGTGTGTGCCCTGGAGGGACCCAGACCCATCTATCACTCCTGGGTTGGTCATGTTTCAGCTGCTCTGTCACCAACCCGCACCTTCCTTGGAAGAGTTTAAATATGTTTGATTGCAAAGGAATGTTTTAAAATAAGTGTATTTAGTATAACCTTTCCTGGTCTTACCATGACCTCCCAAGGTTCAGGCACAGAGATTTCCAAGTTGTATTTTCAGAGTATACTGATTTAAAAATCTGTCAAAACAGAGACTTGGGCTTTGTGCAGACATCAGAGTGCTTGTGTGGGAATGCCAGCTTAAGAAAAACTTAGCTTATTGGAAATAAAGCCTTACTCTGGCGCATACACTGTAGTTTCTAGTACTAGGAAAATATCCTGGGTTAGAATTTGTAGCGTAAAACACTAAAGACTTGGTATTACAAGTACCAGATAAATAAAAAGAAACCTATATGAATTGCTGAGACAATCTTGAGCCCAAATAGCATCAGAAAGCTGAATGCCCAATGAAATAACACTGACATTGAAGCTCTGTGGATAAATCTTGCCTGTGGGCATAAACAGATGGTCAGACAAAAAGTGCTTTATTATAACAAACTTTTTTCTGATTTAAATGAAGGAAAATGTATTTATTAAAACAAAACTGCTGCTTCATGCAGGTGCAGTGTTTAGTCAGTAAGAAAGTGGGAAGAATGGGGTATGGTCTTGTACTGACACCCAAGTTCTTAACTAAGCTTCTCGCTCTAATACTGCATTCTGTTTCTCTTTTGTGCCCTGATTGTAACCCAGAATTTATGAACCAGAAAAGAATGTCCAATTTAATAAGTTGCATTTTTTTTTCCTTAAGCACTTTATTCAGAACATTACATGTTTTTTCTGGTAGTGTTTGGATAATATGATTTTAACACGTTAATAAAATCCAAGAAAAACCATGGCAACTTCTAAAAAGGAGTCTCTTTTCCGAATGTCTAGAACATCAGGAAACATTAGGACCTGTGGAACCTTTGGCTCTTGGTAAACGAGGGGCTGGGAAGTGGCTGTGCATTTTAAAGTGGAGGCAGGGTCCTTGGATAACCCTGGTTCCCAGGAGTATCTGCAGCAGTCTGGGGTCCCTCTTGACCTCCTTCTGAGAGCTAGCAGACTTGGTAAACGGCTGCTGTCAGCCACCAAGGCCCCCAATGTAAGGCCTACCTCTCATCCTCCCCTTTCCCCTTCAGATAGCTGTATCGCTGTTGCCACTGCCCACTGGACTTGGGCCTGAAGCTGGGCACATGGTCCATGGTCTGTGCAGAAGCAGCTGTTGTCCGTCTACAAGGACACATGGATGCTCTCCACTTACTGGCTGTGCTGTCTTCCTTACCCCGTCTCTCAACAGAGAGAGCACGTCCAATCTCCCTCCCTCACTGGAAACAGAGAGAAAGCCAGGGACACATGCCCCGGAGCATTGCGGGAAGACACAGAGAAGGCTGCCAGGGGAGGGGATGCAAATGGAGGGAAGCTCCGAGGGAACCCAACAAGAGGCCAGGAGAACGGGGTGGGGGGCATGCAGTCCTCTCTTCATGACTTATCATAGGAAAAACTTAGATGTGGGGCCTGAGAACAGAGAAGAGGGAGACTCCCAGCCCAGGTCCTGATGGATGGCCCACAGAAACAGGTCTAAACAGTTAAACCAGCTGGGTCAGGGGCTGGTGCTGCCCACTTCTGCTCCTTGGCTCTCCTCTCCCCTGATTGCTAGGGAGAGAGGCACCTGTCCGTTTCCAGCTGGGAAGTGATTTGGTCCAGGAAATGGCCTCCAGGGTGGCTGAGGGAACCCCCGAAGGGCCATGGAGTGAACCGCTGAAGCGCCTTTCCTCCTCTCTGCAGCCCCTGGCTCCTTGCTCCTTGCTCTGGTTCTACCTGGCAGTCAGGAGGCCCTAAGCCAGTGTTTAGGAAGGAGCCACCCGCCTTGACTTCATAGGGCCAGGCCTGCCAGCCACCCTTTCAGTCAGTGATGCCTAAGAGCCAAACACAGTGCCCACCCGCCAGCCCCTGATGTGTTATGGGAGACCAGGCCCAGCATCTCTGCTACAGAGCTTCCTCCTGTACGGTCAGGTCATTTTTGCCACTCTCAGGAGCCTCCATTCCTGATGAAATGAACTCCTGGACTCTGAGAAGGGACATCCCACAAGGCTGAATGCTGAGACAACACTAATAGGGAGGGGCAAGGGCATGTCTCACCATCCCTCCTACTCTGGCCGTAGTGGCCCGTATCCTCCCGCCGCCAGCCTCACCATGCCTAGCTACTCCCTGGAAGCCTTAAACAGCCACCACAGACATGCAAACACCCATCTCCTCTACAAGCCCAGTTCCTCTACCTAATCTTCCCCTTTCTGTCCTGCTTTCGAAGTCCCTGGTCACTCATTTGTCATCTTGCCAGTGATGAGATTCTTGGCTTCCAAAGAAATCAGAGAGCTGTCAGCGGGGTGCACCTCTGCCCCCAAGTAGATCATTCTGCAGCGTAGTGTGGCAGCTTAGGCGTGGACTCGAGGGCTCTTCCAAGTTCGTTTGCCAGCTCTGAAGTGGGCACAGACCACACGGAGCGCCCTCATGAGCCCACTTTCAAAGAGACGAGCACAACCCCACAGTGGATTGTGTGTCTGTGGGTCTAGAACCAGAAGTCCACCTTTCTGGGCAAATCCTGTCAAGGAAGGCTCCACTGAGCGCCTCGCTTCATGTGAGGGCCCCAGCCAGGTCCTAGTGAGCACAACAGGCACGCAGGTTTCCATCCCGAAGAGACACAGGGTCACAGGAGAACCACGGCTACCCACGCCCTGCCACGGGTTTTGGCTCACCATCAGCGCATTCTGCCTCATCCCCACCCCAGTGCCAGCGCTTTGCCTGGAGCAGTGCCTTGTGCTGTAGGCTGACAAAAAAACTAAGAACGTGAAGAACCTTCAGGCAGCCCCTGCCCGCTTATAATGAACAACCTCAAGTCATAGCAAACACCTCTGGAGAAAACCAGCAGATGAGGAGACTGCTGACATTTACCCTGTGATGCTGAAGAACACAGCCTTTTTCTTAGAAAAGAGTACATCTGGGCTTGATAAATTCACAAATAAACCAAAGATCAAACTGGTAAGAGTGACTATGTTAATGTTCACACAGGTAACAGCAGTTACGTTCTGTGAAACTTCCTTGTCCTTCAACAGAAGAACCGTGGAGAGGCAGCTCAGCCAGGTGACTTACTGGAAGCTGAAGGCAGCCTGGCCTCAAGGAGTCCTCAGGTTTTAAAATTAGGTTTTAATCCAAAATCAGAAACCAAAGAAGGGAGGAAAGAGGTTATCAAGAAAATTAAAGGAACCCTGGTCCCAACTATAGCCTTCAAGCATTGCTTTCTGGACGTGCCCTGGATCGTGGAGAGGCACAGGTCGGCGAGTCTGACAGCATTACGTGCCTGTCCCTTGGCGGGTGAGCAGCGTGAAGAGGCATCTAGAGCTGGTTTGTATTTGCTTCGCGGCGACATGCCTAGAAGTGTCACGCCCACAGTGGTACTGCACTATTTTTAAATTCATAGTTACAAGTTAAGCTCTCAAATTTTTTTAATCTATAAAGTATATTTATTGTTGAGGAATACTGTTCAGTGTAAATCAGTGTCCCCTGAAATGACAACTATGTCACAGCAGAATACAATAAGTGATGTTCATTTATTTCTTAAAATCCCAGAGATAGTAAAAAACGTTAGTATATGTTCAATATACTGTTTCATAATGAAGGAAAGTGAATCTTTTCCTTGCCTGTGAAAGGTAGTTAAACCAAAAAAGTACTGGTGCTCACAAGTAAGTTCCAATTCTGGAGATGTCCTGACTCCTGCAGACCTGAGTGGACTGACATTTGATCCTGTGGCCTGACGCCTGGTCACGTGCTTAGGAAGAGCAGCACAGCCATCTCAGTCCACGTTCTTGGTGAAGCTCAGCAACTTGATGGGGTCCACCGGCCCCTGGACCTGGCCACCTGTGAGACAACAGATGTGCTGTAGGGTTTCCCAAACACTCTTGTGCCAAGTCTTTCTGTCCTACCCACCATCCACAAGGAGGACAAGAGGACCTAACTCAATCACTGCCAATGAAGTTAGGGCTGGAGATGAGAAGGACATCAAAGGGGTCCTAATATGTGTGTTAATAAACACAGATAGAAATTAAGAATTAGGAGACTGAGTAACATTTATCCAGCATTTAATGTGTGTCAAGTACCAAGTAAGAGCTTTGCATCCTTCATCTCCTCTCATCTTCACAATAGCCCTGTGAGGAAGGCAGTTCCTATGGGGTCATAATGAGGCTATTATTATCTCCATTTTACAGATGAGGAAACTGAGGCCCAGAAAGGGTAAATAACTTTCTCGAGGCTATTCAGCTGGAGTCAGGATTCAAACCCAGGATTGTCTCCAGAGCCCTTGACCCCTGACCCCAATGCCTCCTCTTCTCAGAAAAAGTGCTGGGTAAGTTGAAATTATCACTGCTCCTGAAACCTCAGAAGGCATGATTCTGACATCAAAGCAACGAGCACAATAGCAGCACCCGAAGGTGGATGCATCTTCAAGCAGTGCCCGTAGGAAACCATGCACTTATTCCCAGGATATGGTCTGGCTCAGGTCCTTCTGGAATTGTGTCTTTTGCTTATTATCACCTGAGACCCCTGATGATCAATCTAGCCAAAAAGTCAATCTCACAATCTCCCAACTCTAAGACCCCCGGTGAGTGTTTCTCGCTGGTTCAGCCTCTTCCTTCCCGCGACTTGACACAGGTACACCTACTTGCTGCTGATCACCTTCCAAAAGGCGGAGGGGTGTCCACCACCCTGGACATAGGAGGTGCATGTCCCAGAGGGCAGGGCACCGGAGGAACCTCGGCTATGGTGATGCCTCCCTCACTGAAGTGACTGAGGGGTGACTGGTGACCGAATGGCACAAGAGGTATAAACCCGCATCTGACCCACAGGACAGCCACAAGAATTCAACAGGCACTTTACAGTGCCCTCTGACCAAGTATCTTTCCTTGCCTGGATTTGAGATCTTGAGGAAACCATGAGCATAGCAAACATTTGAGCAAATACATCAGTTAAAGTCCAGACATTTAGGGCACACGTAGCTTACTGTCATTTGAGATCAGTGTGCAGTCTTCTCCCAGGAATTAGAGCCAGGATATTCACCCCCTAGACCCTTCCACTTTACTTCAGGTTCAAACCAGAGACGTAACTCTACAGCAAGAGCAAGGGGCCAGGCCTAACGGGGCAAATCACATGCTCTCTGGACCCGCTGAATTTCTCACCCAGATTTTGGGTGCAGTGGGGACCCTGTACACTTTGCCTGGAGGCTGCCTGGGAAAGCTCTAGTGAAGGGGAAGCACCTACTCCTCATTTGGGGACTGAGGGGTAGAAGGGTCACATTAGGTACCAGGCAGAGGATTCTGCAGCCTGCGGCCCTGTGCTTCTCAGATCACCCTCTCAGGGCTTCATGTGGTGCAGAGCTCAAGAATGTACAGGGTGACAACTGGTCGATGACTAGCTTTGAAGGCAGATTCCATAAAGTCAACTCAATTTTCCCGGTGGTTTACACAAGAAAATGAAAGGTACATTTGCAACAAAAATATAACCCTAAAATTAAGACTCATGCTAAAGAAGGAAGCAGTGATTTTACTGAGGTATATGTTATAAAGTTCAGCACTGTTACGCCATCAAAGCACAGAACAGTCTAGGACTGACACTAAAGTCACATAACCACATCATTTGGGCTTTGGGTGATTCTGAGTCATGGCAACTCCATGTGGGTCAGGCTACAGCTGTCCTCAATGTAGTTTTCAGTGGCTGCCTTTTCAGAAAGAGATAGCCAGGCCCCTTTACCAAGGCGCCTCTGGCTGGACTAGAACCATCAACCTTTCTCTTAACAGTAAGCAGGCTAACCATTGCACCATGTACAGACCCCCAAGTGCCATAATCAGCCCTACTTTCAGAACAAGGAGCTCTGAAAGTCTGCTGGCTCAACACTGGTCTGTGAAGTGAAGTCGGTGGTGGGAACCCCCAGCAGCTCTTCGGCATAAAGATGCGGCTGTCCGCCTCTGTAAAGGTGACAGTCTTGGAGATCTATGGGCAGCTCTGCACTGACCTGAAGGATCACTATGAGTCAGAATTGACTTGATGGCAATGGGTTTACTTTTCGTTTTTGGAAGAGGACTTTATTAGCTTGAATACTTAGTGGCCAAATAGTGACTGTCAGTCCTCACACTCGCTCATGTGCGCAGTCACGCATTCCTTTTCACCTCAGGTTTAAAACGGCCAGATCTTCCTGGAGACTTACCCTGAGATACTTCTGTCCCTTCATCTGAAAACTTGAAATTGGGGAAGAGCAGTACCAGTTCTCTGATGGCATCTTCTCTGTCCTGGCTTCCATGGACTGCATTCAAGGGCATCTGTGTGCCATACTGAGCACGGAGACTGGGACATTGGCAAAATGTAAAAGAAACAGTTGTTTCATTTGAATTGAAAGGTTTTGCTCTCTAGTAACATATCACCAATATACCAGTCAGCACTCTGCATTCCTGTGAAGTTGCTTTTCCTCTGTTAGAAATACCAAGAACAGCAGTGGTGAAAATGAGGCTGAAAATAATTCAGTTACCACCATGTCTGGGTGCAGTGCCAGGGCCTAACATCCATGCTTTCCTTTCATTTGCAGTACAGCCTCTGAGTGACATTTGGTCATTGTCTCCATTTTAAAGACACGTGAGTAACGGTGTAATCTTAGGAGCTGCCGTTTTAATTGATACTATCACTACTAGGGGCCAGCACCATGCCAGGTGCTTTGTGCAGGGGTCACTAAATTGTCTCACAGTCTCTAAGTAATCTCTCCCTGTGAGACAGTGTTGATATTGCTAGGACTTACTGTGTGTCATGCACTGTCCTAAATTAGTCATGTACATAGTATTTAATCCTCACAACAATGTCTCCGGCAGCTCCTATTGTACTACTGTTTGGATGAAGAAATGGAAGTACACAGAGATTAAAGCATGTTTCAAGGTCACACAGTTAGTACAAGGAAGCTGGGGGATTCTGGAATCTGTGTTCCTAACCCTGACTATGTGGCCTTTGTGACAGGTGCTCATATCCCGGTTCACAGATGAAAAGACAGGCTCAAAGAGGGGCTTCCCAAAGTACGCAGCGAGTCACCACGCACTGTGGACTGCCTCTCGCTAGCCCAGGCTGCCTCGTGGATGGACGTACCCGGCCCTGCAGCTGCACGCTACAACTGCGGTTACTTGGCCTCTTGCTACTTTCGGGTTCCCTCCTGTTAGCTGGGCCTCTCTGCTTCAAGGACCAAGACACAGTGGGTGTGGCATTAGCTGTATCAAGCTCAGTAGTCACAGGATCAGAGCAGGTCAAGCCAGCCTGTATAAGGCACAGCAGTGCTCAGATGCTAAGGGGCCTCAGGATAGGCCAGCAGGGAGGGATGAGCCTACAGTGCAGAGTCCACCCCGGAATCTCTGACTTGGCAGGCCCAGTTGAGGCCTTGGAATCTCCATTTTCTTGATAAGTCTGTTATCAGTGATCCTTGGCTGATAGATGGGGCCCAGTGTTGTGGCCAAGAACCAAATGCAGCAGCAGTCTTCAAGAGAATGCAGAGGAAGAAAGAAGGAAGCAAGAAATCAGCTTTCAGGAGGCATTTGGCAAAGGGCTGGTGAATGGATTGGAGGGGGAGTATGTCAGTGTCTCTCTAAATACATAACAAAGAGGCCCCCAAATATAAAATGAAGAAGTGGCCTCCCAGGTGCCAGAAAGACTTCTGTGTTACCCACAGCTTGAGAGCTGAATGCCAACTGTGACCCTCCGCATCCTTGGATATGGTTTTTGAGATGGCCGAAAGGACCACAGATAGCAGTATCACCTGTCAGGTTGCTCCCTCCTGGCCACGTCGGGGTCACTGGGCCCTATAAGGGTTCGCCAGGCACTGACCACATCCTCAGCACCCTTTGTCCTGGTGAGGATCAGGAGATGGCTCGGTCCACTGCACATGTGATGTATCAGCTTCTCAAATGCTTCCTGTGCACAGAGACAAGACAGTGATTCAGGGCAGGGCCACTGGGGCTTACAGAGAGCCAGCCAGGCTCATCGCACCTCAGAGACTCCCACCTACCAGTCAGCCTGTCCTAACTACTGCACCTCACCTGCCACGTGCACCTCTCCCTGCTGTGGAAGACCCAGAGAGGGGTGGTGATGGCTAGCCACACCCAAGACCCTGATATTAATTAAGGGCAAAAAGATGAGGCTTTTAGTTGACTCTATTTTGGGTTGAACATGAAAATGATTGCGTTAGGCAAAGGCACTGAGAAAAGCCAAAAAAAGGTAAAACAATAAACCTACTGCCCATGAGTCAATTCTGACTCATACTGACCCTACAGACAGGGTAGAACTGACCTATAGGGTTTCCAAGACTATAGTCTTTATGGAAGCAGATTGCCCCATCTGTCTCCTGCAGAGGGGCTTGTAGGTTCTAACTGCTGAGCGCTCAGCAGCTGAGCACTCAAACACTGTGCCACCAGGGCTCCTTATTAAAAATGCCATATAAGGTAAAACCTGTGAATGCTGGAACCCAGGTAAGGTGGAGACCTGTCAGAGAAGGAAAACTCAAATATTTACACCAAAGCATAAAAAAGTGATAAGACTGTACCCTGTCAAAAGCAGAAAACTTGCAAGACCTGGAAAAACAAGGTAGTCCGATCAAGTTTCAGCTCTCACAGATTTCACTGTCTCACAGTGTAACCGTGTATGGATACTGGATAATCAAGGAGTAGAATATATTTAAGAACTTTTCTTCTCTTTATTTTTTTGTAATGCCTTGTAGTCAAGCCCCCTTTTTCAAGTAACAGTACCCTAGTTTTCCTTTAGGGAACAACCATTTCCCATTCCACTTGGTCTTGGTTTAGTAAATGTCCCCTCCATGAACACACACACACACACACACCCCCTAATCCAAGAGGTGTGACTACGACCCAAGCTAGGTCACCAGACTCTTCTCCCCAAGACCTGATTGTTAAACTGTCCATTCAGTTATTTTCCTTCAATTCTATAAGTTGTGGAGTATCCTTCTAATTCTTTATTATACGTCAGAACCTTTTGCCTGCAATTAAAGAACTTTAACTGATAAAGCCTATAATCATTATTCTGAGAGCAAATTCATGGCCCACCTGCTGCCCATATTCTAGTTCTGCATAATAACCTACTTTCTCCCAAACTAGTACTAATCTGTAAACACAACGATGGGGAAAGTAAGGAGAGTGTGCTGAACGTATGGACATAGGTGACCTGACCTCTCCAGCTCTGTGCTGATAGAAAAGCCGCATTTCTGCTTCTGTCATGGTTCTCTCTTCACTGGCTAAAATGTCGAACCCAGCTTCTTGGATCTATAGAATAAACACAGAGAGAGAGCTCTAGATGTATATATAAAAATTCACCCAAATTTACATTTATCTTAGCTGAAAGGTAAAAGAAAAAGACACCACTAGAAGCTGTGGAGACTCTGGTCCCCAAGGTTATCAGTCCCAATCAGAGTTAACAGTTTTCATTTACTTAAATGGAACATAAGTTAAAACTCCTTAGAAGCCTCCTTATTCCACCAGGACATCCCCTTGCATGACACATGGCCCCTGTCCTTCCCCAGAGCAGACATGATGTCAGTTGTGGAGAGCCAGTTTTGCCTCTCTTACCTTCATAATGAGCTCATCTGTGTTGCCATGTACCACTGCATCGGGTTTAATGATGGCCAAGGTACAATTCTTTCCCAGTGTAACTGAAAAAAGGCAAAGGACAGTGATGTTGAATGCTGGGCTTACAGCACAGCCTCGGAGTCTCTGCACAGACAACCCACAGGGACAACTGCAGCCTCCATAGAAGGCTTCACTGCCCCAAGTGCTGGGCACAGCCCTGGGCTCCCTGAATCTCTGCAGCTGGCCTCTTAGCTCTGCATGCAGCCTCTGACTCTGGTGGATGGTGTGGCTCTAGACCTGGATCTTCACCTGACTGTGAGGGACAGAATCTGGCTCAGTGAACCTCGGGGGAAAGAAAAGGGGCTGTTGAAAGATAGCTCAAGAAGAGAAACTGGAAACGGACAGAGTACATAGTGGCAGGGAGGGGAGGGTGTACTGGAACCCAGGCAGCCCAAGCCTGGCCACTCTTGGCGCTTCCTGTCACCGTCGTATGGCTTAGCCTCTGCTGTGTCTGTTCTCCCCTCAGTCCTGCTTTTTGAACTTCCTGGTTTGTGGCCAGTAATGATTGTCCCAGGTCATGAGCCTGCAAGACTCTTCATGCTTTTTTAGTTCCAGCACAAACTAGCAAGCTGCAACTTCAAGCCTCTCTGTCTCAGTTTAAATACTCCTGAGAGAAGATCAGAGTCGCTCAGATTGTTCTGAACCAGGCCACCAGGGCACTGACTGTTCTCCTGACTGGCTGCACTTGGGTCTGGGTCCACTGGCCCAAATGGCTATGCCAGTGAGGCAGAGGTGACTCCTGCTTGGGATGGCAGGGACTAGTGAGGGAACTGTGTCTAGTGCACAAGCTCCTTCCTACTCTGTTTTTCTCCTACTTGCATTCTCCTGTAGCCTGTTTTCTGTTGCTTTATTTATGTATCAGTTGTTGCAAAGAAACTTGACGATATCTGCCTTTAAGGAGGGCTTTCTACTATGGGGACAACATGGTGGTGAAGTGGTGAACTGCTACAGCTGCTAACCAAAAGGTCAACAGTTCGAATCCACCTTTTGCTCCTTGGAAACTCTATGGAGCAGTTCCACTCTGTCCAGTAGGGTTGCTGTCAGTTGGAATCAACTTCATGACAACAGGTTTGGTTGGTTTGTTCATTTTTTTTCTACTATGGCAACCTCAAACATGTGTACCATGAATGTGCAAATCATTTTAAGCAACAAATCTATTCATTTTCTGTACTGTAAACATTAAGACTGTAAGGGACTCCTAACTTCCACTATAAGTGACTGGTAAATGAGATCCTCTATAATCCGTTGCCATCTTCTTGCTGCCCTAAACCATTGTTTTTCCTTGTTAAGAACCCACACAGACAAAAAAAAGTAAAGGAAAAGCCTTTCTACTTCTTGCAATGATAAAATATAATCATCTGTATCAACTCTGTTCCTGAACTTAATCCTAGTTTCCTCTGACATCCCAGTCACCAAGAGACACCTTCACAGCAATAGCCTATCTAAACCATTGCCATCGAGTCATTCCAATCAACTCAGAATCCACAGCGACCCTACAGGATAGAGCAGAACTGCCTCACAGAGTTTCCGAGAAGCACCTGATGGATTCAAACTACTGATCTTCTGGTTAGCAGATGTAGCACTTAACCACTGTGCCATCAAGGCTTCCGAGCTCGCACATCGGTGTAGTGTAAAAAGAAAAAAAAAAACTAAAGCAGAGGCCTGGAGGATTCTGGCTTGAAAGAGAAGCATGAGAAAAGAGGCCAGAAACATAGAAGGGAGACAAAGGTACTGGCACCTCAGAAGCCACAAGCGAAGAGGGTTTAGGGAAGAAAGACATGAATGGCATCACCCAGTCGAGCAGAAGATCCCACAGGCTGTGAACTGAAAGCTGCTCGTTGGGTTTGGCCTCAAGGTCACTGTTGCCCCAGGGAGCACCACTTCAGAAAGTAGTGAGCGCCCAGCCAGACTGCAGCGGTGGGAGCAGACAGTGAGGGGTGGGCCACCAGGTGCAGGCCAGGGCTCTGGAAGCTTGGCAGGAATTTCGTTTTGCACTCTAGGTGGAAGAAGCTTAAGCTGAGAGGAGATACCAAGGGAGGGGAGAAAGAGGAGCTAATCCAAAAAGGAGGTAACAAGGGTTTCATACAGATGTTGAATCACTGATTTTCTTTCATACTTGAAGCCTTCTTGTTGTCCCAAACTGTGCTCTTTCCTTGTTAGAACCCATACAGGCAAAAAACGAAAAGTTTTTCTGCTTCTTGCAATAATAAAGTAACAATTATAATCCTTCTCTTATCAACTCCATTCCTGAACTTATTCCTCTGATGCCCCAGTCACCAAGAGACACCTTCACAGCAACAGCCTGTCTAACTTCTGCCTTTTCATTATACTGTTGCTGGAGTCCTAAAGTGTTGCTTCCCCTTGTCAGCTCAAGTGGTTCTCACATTAACATTTTAGGAAGGGTTGTCATGTCCACAAGTGTGAAATCTGTGAGTTGATACCTGAAGAATAAGGAGACAAGGGTGGAGTGTCTGGCAGGGTCAGGGGACAGGTTTTCAGTATAGCAGATTTTCTGATGCTTCAGAAAGAAGGTGAAAGAAAACAACTTCAGATAATCAGTTCAAGTAAGGCTTAAGGAAACACCATCACCGTCATTGTAAATAAGTAACATTTCTGCCCTCCATTTTATTAAATGGAGCTTTTCTTCTGTCCCATGAGTCGGATCCGACTCGACGGCACTTGGCGTGGCTTGGCTTTCTTCTGTCCAGGACTTGCCACTAAAGTCCTGCTTGCTAGATTTGACCATGATCAGAAAGCTGTAAAATGTGCTCAAGAGACCATAAAAGGGTAGACAGGGAGCTCAGACACAGTGTGTGTCTGTCACGTGATTGAAGACCAGCACTGTGTGGCGATTCAGACTGCTCGATACACTGGTTATCCATGTTTGAAAACCCACACTGCGTCTGAGGCGTGTTTGCCTTCCGGTCTTGCACTGGGTTCTGAACTCACCCACATCTTCAGTGTCACCGTCATTCTTTTCATGGGCAAAACATTCATCTTCATCAGTAAGAGGCTTGTCTTTGATCTATACAAATTGGTTATGAACAGAAAGTAGTTACCTAATTAAAATGGTCAGAAAGACTTTCAAAAACTAGAGAAGTAAAAGTCTCAACTATGGAGCAGGAAAAATACCAAGATTATCAGAGTTTTAGAAACTTTATGAAGATCCTTTTTAGTAGCCGGGTGATGCTGAGGGGCGGGAAACTGGAAGACACGTAAAATCCATGCTGTTCTTAACTACAGATTCTTCCCAATTTCATTAGCATCAAGCAGAAACTAAGGAAAAGTAAAGAAGAAACAGAGAACTGGCAAGATGACAGAGGCATAACGGAAATAAGAGTAAGTATTAAGCAACAGGCCACAACGTATGGGGCAGCAGTAAAGAGACAGAGGATCTTCCCCTGAAAGAGGCACATGAAAATGTAAGCACTAGCGGTTCTCTTTCTTGGTGAGAAAACTGTCAGTTTTCTTGAAAAGAAATAAGATTCGATTCTAATCCAGTCTATAAAAATAGGGCTTTGCTATCTGGAGTTGAACACGGAAACCTGAACATTACTAAGTGTCGTCTGGCAGGTACGCAAAGTGCCAGAAAATTCTTCTCTGCCTCGGGTGTGTTGGTTTTAAAAGACAGCCAATAATTTGTGAAAAACTTCAAATTTAGGTTATCATGAAAACAGTTGATCAGCACAAATTGTGCTGATCCTATGTCTGATGGTAGTAACAGCTTAATTTCTAAATTAAGATCACTAGTAAAACCTTCAGGAATGTGAGGCCAGGTCCTGTCACAAGGAGAGATTTCACAGTGAGGTTGAGGGGAGCCTGGGCTGCTGACTTTCCTACCCACTACTGAATTCTGCAACTTTAATTCAGGACTCATTATCAGGGTTTCAGAAACTCCTTCTAAGAGTTGAAATGGAAACTGAAAGCCAACACAAGTTAAAGGAGTCTGAAAGGAGAACCAAAATAAAAACCAAAATCAAACCCTGTGCCATCAAGTCAATGCCAATTCATAGCGACCCTATAGGACAGAGTAGAAATGTTCCATAGAGTTTCCAAGGAGCACCTGGTGGACTTTGGACTTGAACTGACAACCTGTTGGTTAGCAGCTGTAGCATTTACCCACTATACCACCAGGGTTTCTGGATGAAGAAGACTTTTCAAAAAGAAGGCTTCAAAATATATGTATATATCAGAGTAAACAAGTGAGGAGTGAATCCAATGTGAGAATTTCAGGAATCTTTCCACTGACAGCTCCAGAACATTTAGGGAGTTTGGGCCAAGCCCTGCTGGCCTCGCCACACAAGCACGTTTGAGAGTCTGCATCTTGTAGAGGGACCCCAGGTTACCACTTTCCGTTCTCTGCCTTCAGTGAGCACCCTCTCCTCTGCTGCCAGCTGGTCGCGGATGGTTTTTTGCAGCAGGGGGCCATTGGCTCCTCTAACCACAGCCACCAGTTCTCCTCCCTAGAATGTGTCCCAGAAACACCAGTCACACCTCATGAAATCCTCTTCTCACGTAGTCATCCCTTTTAAGCTACAACAGGAATGTCCAAGACATTCTTCTGGAGTGTCTCGGAACCCAGGCCCCCAGGCCCCAGCCTCCAGGTCCAGGAGGGCTTTCACCAGGGCTGCTGCCTTTGGCAGCCCCTCCCATGACAGGATTATCTCAGACCTGCTTGGCTCTAGTTCTCAAATGACTTCTGTTCTTTGCTCTTCCTCTTCTCCCCTGTCTCTCCGTTCAAAATTTCCTTCAGGGCAACTGAGACTTAGTTAAAGGGGAACAGAGCGTAGTGAATTGTGAGAGACTCAGTGTAGCTTACTCAGTGGACAACGTTTTATTGAGGACTGCGTGCCAAGCACCAAGTCAGAGGCAGTCACTGCTCTCAATGAATGAGGCGTCAACTGGGGAGAGAGACGGGCAAAGTAACAATTACAATACAATATTACTTCAATAGAGGAATAACAGGGTGCTGGGAACTGAGGCAAGAATAGATGCCCAACTCTGGGATGGCCAGGGAAAACGTCACAGCTGAAGTGTTGTTTGGGATCAACCTGAGTTTCCTGCTTTAACTGTACACGACTGTCTGCTTCCTGTATGTTACTTACAAAGGAATGGGTCTGGAGAAGAAAAGTTCAGGTAGAGTGGGTTCCTCCTTCCAGTTCTAAGTCATTCCAAAGGGTTAGCAATTGCAATGGAGCCTGCTGGCTGGGCACACATTCCCATATAGCCCATTATGACCTCTGCTGTAATCACTATAGAGGCCAAGCAATCAAACTCTTGTAGTGATGACCCCATTTCTGCAACAGATCTCTGATGCCAGTTTGGCTGGAGGCATGATCACCGTTCTGAACTTCCTCCCACCCTTCCTCTTGGCTTCTCCTCTTCTGCCCCCTCCTATTTTATAACTTCTCTCTTCTACTAAAAGCTGAAGCTCAAATAAGGTTTGCTTTATATAGCTCCGAATTCATAATGCCAGTGGCAGGAGGCCACAGTTTTCCAAAGAAAATCACTCCAGCCTTGTTACCAGACCTGAACTTTTCTTCTCCAGACCCATTCCTTTGTCAGTAACACACAGGAAGCAGACAGTCATGTACAGTTAAAGCAGGAAACTCAGGTTCATCTCAAACAACACTTCAGCTGTGACGTTTTCCCTGGCCATCCCAGAGTTGGGCATCTATTCTTGCCTCAGTTCCCAGCACCCTGTTATTCCTCTGTTGAAGTAATATTGTACTGTAATTGTTTCTTTGCCCGTCTCTCTCCCCGGTTGACTCCTCATTCACTGAGAGCAGTGACTCTGCTTGTATAATAAGGGAATGCTGGAGTAGCCTTTAGGCCTGGCAGGTGACCCAAACCTAGGAATGCAGGTGTCAGATGGTAGGCTCTAAGGGACATGGAAGCCAGAACATGGGTGTCACACCCCAAAACATTCAAATACATTTTTAAAACACTGAACCACTTTGATCTTCCTCAAAAGTCTCTCTCATTTCTGACTTTCTGTAATCATATCTTTGCATTTTAGGATTAAATAAACATGAATGCAAAGCTTGTTTACCCCATAAAGGGGCAATAATATTTGCTGAAAGTTCCCTTCTATGGAGTAGAGGATAGAAATAATGAAGCCCCCCTATTCAGAGAGTGAAACTTCAGTCAAGTATACTCATGGAGCCAAGAAGGGGTACATTTGAGTGACTTGTTTTCTTTCACCAAGGACATCACCCAGAGTCAGGAAGGCTACCCCAGCCAAGAGTGACCTCGGAGCTGAAGCTCCCACCTCCCCCGCCACGTCACCCCGCCGCAGTCCTGGGAGATTATTTAGGGAAGATCTGTATGTGGCCAAAACAATAACAGGAAACATCACAGAAACATCACTTGTTTGGTTCAGTTTGGCCTCTTGTCTCTTGAAGGGAATTAATGCCTGTGAGGTGCCCCAATTTAAACTCTAATGATTTCCAACTGTCACATAATTCTGGTTTTGACAGTGTACTTACTGTATAAAACAGAAAGGTTGGTTCACACTTCCCTCGGTATTTTTCAAGGACATCAAGACAATCTGCCTCTGCCTAAAGAAGACCAGGTGTCAGCATGAGGACTGGTGGGCACAGAGGCGTAATCAGCAAGGACCCAGTGCAGGAAAACCACACCTCAATGTCTACCTACAACTGAAGTCCTCACTGGCTTCTCTGTTGCCCATTCTAATGTCCTTTAAAAAAAAAAAAAGAAATCTAGACAAAGATTTACAGGACAATGACCTGCTCATTAAAAGCACACACATTGTTTCATGATATCTGTTATCCAGCCCACAGCAGGCCAAGAACTCCCTGCTCAGCTTTGAGTTCCCTATTAACAGCTTTCCTGTCCCTCCCTGCCTTCTAGTCCTTGCTCCTAGGCTGTTGTGCCCCTTTAGTCTCATTTCATTTTATAGGCCTGTCTAATCTTTGGCTAGAACCCTGACAGTGTAGTGGTTAACTGTTACAATGGCAAACAGAAACACAGTTTACATCTGCCTGGCGCTCTTTGGAAACTCTGTGGGGCAATTCAGCTCTGTCCTGGGGGATCATTATGAGTTGGAATTGACTCAGTGGCAATCTTTGGCTGAAGGATGAACCTCTGGAGTAACTTCATTACGGAGCTAAAACAGTGTCTTGGGATCATACAGTTTAGATTTCTCCAGTCTGTCAGGCCAGCAAGTCTGATCTTATTTTGTGAATTACAATTTGTATCTACATTTTTCTCCAGCTCTGTGTGGAACCCTCTACTGTGATCCCTGTCAGAGCGATCAGTGGTAGTTACTGGATACCATCTGCTTGTACTAGATTCAGTTTGGTAGAGGCCAAGGTAGATGTGGTCCAGTACTGTTCTGGACTAATCTTTGCCTTATGTCTTTAGTTTGCTTCACTCTCCCTCATTCCCAAAGCAGTGAGACAAATGGAGTATCTTAGATGACTGATCACTGACTTTTAAGACCCCAAACACTACTCACCAAAGTAGAACTTTTTTTTTTTTCATACACTACGTCATTCCACTTGAACTAGACGTTCCCCTAGACCATGGCCCCCACGGCCCTCATTCCAACAATTTGGTCCCTCAGGGAGTCTGGTCATGTCTCTGGAGTTTCCATGACCTTGCCTTGTACAAGCTGCCTTACCCTCCACCAAAGTTATGACTTAACTATTGACTGTTTAGTGTCCCCCCCACCCCAAATGTAACCATCAAAAATAGTTTCTTTTTGTGTGAAAACCTTTCTGTGAGTTTTTACAGTAGTGGTCTCATACAATATTTTCCCTTTTGTGATTGACTTATTTCACTCAGCAGAAATGCCCTCTAGATTCTGCTTTGCAGATTCATTACTGTTCTTTATCATTATGTAATACTCCATCGTGTAAGTATATACCATAGTTTATCTGTTCATCTGTTGACAGGCATCTAGATTGTTTCCATCTTTTTGCTATTGTGAACAATGCTGCAGTGAACATGGGTGAGCATATGTCTATTCACATGATGATTCATATCTCTCTACGATATATCGCTATGAGTGGGACTGCTGGATCACATGGTATTTCTATTTTTAACTTTCTAAGGACGTGCCATATAATATTGCAAAATAGTTATATCATTTTACATTGATATCACTGCATAAGACTTCCAGTATCACCTCAGCCTCTCCAACATTTATTTCCAATTTTGTGTGTGCAGTGCCAGTAATAAATAAATAAAAATAAAAGTGGAAATAACAAATGTTGGAGAGGCTGAGGGGAGCCTGGAATGCTTATACACTTCTGGTGGCAATACAAAATGATACAACCATTTTTTTTATTTGT
The DNA here is from genome assembly GCA_028571685.1 of Heterohyrax brucei. Classification (NCBI taxonomy): domain Eukaryota; kingdom Metazoa; phylum Chordata; class Mammalia; order Hyracoidea; family Procaviidae; genus Heterohyrax; species Heterohyrax brucei. The sequence goes on from CM053149.1 coordinate 37,507,945, forward strand.
ACCAGTAATAGAAACCCTGATGGTACCGTGGCTAAGTGCTGCAGTTGTGAACCAAAAGGTCGGGAGTTCAAATTTGCCAGACACTCCTTGGAAATTCTATGGGGCAGTTCTACTCTGTTCTATAGTGTCACTATGGGTTGGAATCAACTCACTGGCAGTCAGTTTTTGGTTTGGTGCCAGTGATGCTAGGATCAGATGGTACCTCACTGTAGTGTTGATTTACATTTCTCTAATGGCTAGTGATCATGAGCATTTCTTCAAGTGTCTGCTGGCTGCTTAAATGTCCTCTTTGATGAAGTGTCTATTTATTTCCTTTGCCCATTTATTTTTTATTATGCTTGAATGAAAATGTACATTCCCGTATAAATTTGCATGCTCACCTACATGCAGCTTCCACTGCTCTCCCTGCCTGGTGACAGCACACTCTTCCTCTCTGCTCCATACATGTCCCATCCTTCCAACATCTCCTTTCTACTCCTCTCCACCCACTCCCCTTCCTCCAGTAAAAGGTCAGCAGGATGATACCCTATAGATGCACAGAACCATAAAGTGCATCCAAGATATGGTCACTCTGCGTCACCAAGTCCAATTCGTTCCTGTCCAAAGAGTGGACCTTCATTATGATTTATGGGCAAGGGCAGCATCAGGGCCAGGGGCCATGCTCCCAGGGGAACCCTAAAGCCCCTGGACCATCAATTGTGGTCTTTTAGTGGTGATCTCAGGGTGCACCCCATTTTATTCTTGTGTTGCCAGTGAGACTCTATCCCAGCTATCACTGGTGGTAGCCAGGCACCATCCAGTTTTTCTGGTCAGGATTTGATGTAGACACCCACTCATGTGGGTCTCTTTGTCATCTGGGTTCTCTTCCCCCATGTCCTTTTGGTCCTTGGAGATCATCGTTCCTGCTGAGTTGGGACCATTTGCTGTACCCTCAGATGGCAGCTTGGCAGCTTTTAAGACCCCAGATGCCACTCGCCAATGTGGGGTGTCCTTTGCCCATTTCTAATTGGTTCATTTTTCTTTTTGTAGAGGAGTTAGATTTTCTTGTAGATTTTAGAAATTGGACTTTTGATTTGTAATACCTGAAAACGTTTTCTAGACTGTAGATTCTCTTTTTACTATTTTGATCAAGTCTCATTTATGAGTGTAAGTGCTTAATTTTTAGAAGATTCCAGCTATCCACCTTATCTTGGAGTTTGTGTGTTGTATAAGTTGTTTTATATCCTGTAAATGCCATGTATTATGGTCTTTAGCACTCATCCTGTTTTTTTCTTCTATGAACTTTATACTGTTGGGCTTTATATTTAGGTCTTTGATCCATTTTGAATTAGTTTTTGTATATGGTGTGAGGTATGAGTCCTCTTTCATTTTCTACAGATGGACATCCAGTTTTGCCAGCACCATTTGTTAAAAACACTGTCTTTTCCCTGTGGATGGACTTTGCACCTTGTAAAAGATCAGGTGACCAAAGATGGATGGATTGGCATTAGTTCTCTCTTTATTTGATGCATAGGGGGTTTCAGGATTGATATTTGTCTCTGATTTACTTAGATTTTCAGATGGCATAGTGCTCTGTCTATAGTGCCATGTTAGTTCTGCCTGCTCCCTTCTAATGTCTTTATCTAAATCATAACAACTGTCTCATCAACATATTTCTAACAACTACTGACAGTGTACTGTTATGAAGAATGTGGTGAGGAAGAAATGATTCTTCCTGCTTCCCACTAAGCTATTCCTCTGGTACATGGGAGATGTACCATCTAACATACTACTGCTGCTGGGATTGGCAACAACAGAAGTGAAAGATACTCAAATTCGACCTTCAAGATCTGATAAACTCATTGTATCTTTGTAAGTATAACAGATTCCCCATCTAAGCACTTCTTCAACACACTCTACACAAAAGCATCAAAACTGACTCCCAAAGGTGAAACTTTGAAACCTCTGAGGAAAGGATACATTAGTGTAAACTACATATATTTTCTGTGGACCTCAAACCTATGCAGCACATCAGTAGCGTCTCTTGTACACTCCCTTGGAATTTATTCCCATTTGCACACATTAATCCAAGCAAATGTTTCCTTAAAATTCCCTGTTATGAAGCTGAGAATAGAAACTTGAAACTCGGTGCTGTGAGAGGGAAGCTTCCATCAAGAGTGTTTTTTGAACCTAGAAGCATACGTATTTGAGTGATATGCATTCCTTCCTGCTGTACATCAAAAAGAGCCCAAGCCAAGAGTGATCAGCAAGAAGATGGGGGTGGACAAGGGTAGGAGATCTTCATATTTAGAGAAATCTCAAGGTATCATGAGAAATATCAACAAAAATCTACAACTAATGTCTTTTTCGTGGTCTGAAAAAGGCAGCTCATACTTCCTGCTCCTCGCTGTTTATAAATTTTTCAATTTTCTTACAGTGTTGTGTGATATTTTGCTGACAAAGAATCTTACTAATGCAAAATGCAGCTGATCCAGGCCAAGCTCGACTCTCATCTTCTGGAAGAGGCTCACCACAGCTTTACAGGGTCCACACCAGCCTTGATAGACGTCAACAACTGCATGGAACCAAGAAGCAAGAATGTTCAGTAGGGCACCAGCACCCACCATATCAGGCAAAATTCATACTGGCACATTTAAAATCCCCCATCATGGATTGAACTGTGTCCTACCAAAAATGTGTGTAGCTGTTTGGCTGGGCCATGATTTCTGGTATTCTGTGAAGTTCCTATATGCTGTAAACCCTGACTTGATGATGTTAATGAGGGAATATGGACAGCAGTTGTGTTGATGGGGCAGGATGCAATGTTTAAGACTGTATCATGCCTTGAGGCAATCTCTTGGAATATAAAGGAAAGGGAAGCAAGCAGTGATTTGGGGACTTCATACCATTAAGTAGCAGTGGTGGAAGCTGAATGCATCCTTTGGAAAAGTCTCAGGGTCCCTTTGCATCAGAAGCTGCCAGTTCAGGGGAACACTGGGAACAAAGACCTTTCTCCAGAGCCAGCAGAGAAAACCTTCCCCTGGAGCTGAATTTGAACTTTTAGCCTACTGGACTGTGACAGAATAAAATTTCTCTTTTTAAAGCTATCCATTTGTGGTATCTCTGTTGTAGCAACACTAAATGACTAAGACAGAATTTGGTACCAAGAGAGTGCAGTGCTTCTCTAACAGATGCCTAAAATATGAAAGCAGTTTTAAAACTGAATTGATAGAAGACTCAGAAGGAACTGAGAACTGTTAACAGTGGAGAAGGTGCAGATGGTGGGAAGCAGCAACAGTAGTCGGGCAGCAATAGAACCAGAAGACCAGCATGAGACAGCACTCATGCTGATTCACAGAGCAAGAGCTTGAGTAACTGTGCACTAGAGGCTTCCTAGCAGTGGCATACCTCTGGGAACTTAATTCAGTAAAGCAAGGCTTGCTGACCAACAGAGTATGAGAGCTGAGTGCCTGTGTGCAGGAGGCTTCTTAGTAGAGTAGGGTGCTTCAGGACACTTAAATCTGTGGAGCTACAAAGTTCTGAAACACTTGCTCCAGCAGGGCAGATGTGGGTGTGAGGCCTGGGCCATGAGGAAACAGAAAGCACAGGCTGAAGAAGCAAGGAACATAAGAAGCTGAGCTGCGTCAGTCTCAGAAGGTATCGCTATGACCTTAGAGGTTTCTAAGGCTAGGGCCATGGCCCCTGGTGTTTCTAAGGGTGAAGCGGACACTCAGATGGACTAGGAAAATAGTTCACCTAAAGCCGAGGAAGCACAGTTGCTGACCCAGTGAACTTGGAAGGCAGAGCTATAGCACAGGGCTCAGGGACCTCCACTCAGAATCTGGAAAGCCTGGAGGGCAAGGCCAATGTGTAAAATGTCTCAGAGAATGAAGTGTATTTTTCAAAGCCTTGAGTGCTAATGTAATGTGTTCTGCTAATTTTCTTGGTACCTGTTACACCTTCTTTCCTTGCAATTGCTTCCATTTGTAATGGAAATGTCTAGCTTGTGACTGCTTATTCTGCCATTGTATTTTGGAAGCAGATAACTTCTGTTCTAAGTTTCACAGTTGAAAAGGAATTTCTGAATTTTGGGTTTGGACTTAAGACTTTTGCTATGATGGATAAATATGTTTTACATGTTGCAAGGAGGTAATTTGGGGGTGTCAAAGGGTAGGATGCCATGGATTGAATTGTACACCCTCCACAAAATGTGTGTAGCCATTTGGCTGGGCCATGATTCCTGGTATTCTGTGAAGCTCCTATATGCTGTAAGCCCTGCCTCTATGGTATTAATGAGGGAGGATGAGTGGCAGCTGTGTTGGTGGGGCAGGACTCAGTGTGTAATATTGTATTGTGCCTTGAGTGAGTCTCTTGGGATATAAAGGAAAGGGAGGCAAGCAGAGATTTGGGAACCTCATACCACCAAGACTCAGTGCCAGGAGTTGAGCATATCCTTTGGAAAGGCCCCACAGTCCCTGTACACCAGAATTTCCTAGTCCAATGGAAGACTGACAACAAGAACATTCTTTCAGAGCCATCAGAGAAAGCCTTCCCCTGGAGCTGACAGCACAAATTTGGATTTTTAGCATACTGGACTGTGATAGAATAAAATTTCTATTTTTTAAAGCCATCTATTTTTGGTATCTCTGCTATAGCAGCACTATATGACTAAGCACTATATGACTAACCCCTCAGATGGACAGGGGTTATGGGGATTTGTTATTGTTCAATCACATTCTGAAACAGCATGGAGCTAGCTCATACTATGAATACAGTCTTCTCAATTATAAACATAACGAATGAAGTATGTAACAGGAACCTGCATGCATTGCTGCTGGGAGTATCAAATGGTACAGTGACTGTGAAAAACAGCTTGGCAGTTCCTTAAAAAGTTGAACACAGGGCTACCATATGACCAAGCAATCCCAATACAAGATATATACCCAGAAGAAGTGAAAGCAGGAATGAAAACACTGTACATCAGCAGTCACTACAACAGTTTCACAACAGCCAAAAAGATGGAAACAACTGAAATGTCCATCAACAGATGAATAGATGACAAAATGTGTTATAATCAGGCTAAATGTAAATGGACTAAATGCACCAATAAAGAGACAGAAAGTGGCAGATTGGATTTAAAAAAAAATTACCCATCCATATGCTGCCTACAGGAAACATACCTTAAATCCAAAGACATGAACAAACTAAAACACAAAGGATGGCAAAAATATATATCAAGCTAACACCATTCAAAAAAGAGCAGAACTGGGAATAATCTCTGATAAAATAGACTTTAAAGTAAAATTCACCAAATTGGATAAGGAATGACATTATATAATGATTAAAGGATCAACAATTCAGGAGGACATAACCATACTAAATACAAAGTCCAACAATTAACTCTCAGAATTTAATTGTTCTAAGTGCTACATACTTCATTGCTGAATATCACTAAAGTCACCTTCGAAGTACTCCCCATGGAAAGCTATGCATCTACCCTAGCGCCTAGTCTACCCTTCAAATAAATTTTGGAACTTTTTCTGGAATGCCCATGGTGGCAAGGTGGCAAGTTTGTGAATTTAACTGTTAGTTATCTGCGATGGAGTTTTTAGTCAGTAAACAAATAACCATATTGGAACACCCTACCTACTCACCTGATCTGGTTCACAATGACTTTTTTCTTTACCTGACAATAAAGGAAATGTTGAAAGGAAGACATTTTGATGACATTCAGGACATCAAGGGTAATAAAACAGCTTTGATGGCCATTCGAGAAAAAGAGTTCCAAATTGCTTTAAAGGGTGGTGGTGTCAGTATATACCTTTTTAAGGGGAGTACTTCAAAGGTGACTGCAGTAATATTCAGCAACAAGGTATGTAGCACTTTTTCTAGGATGAGTTCACGAACATAATTGTCAGACCTCGTATCTATGAACCCAAGGGCTCCAAAATACATAAAACAAACACTAACTGCATTGAAAATAGAAACAGCTTCACAATGATATTAGCAGACTTCAACACACCATTCCCAGTGAAGGGTAGAACATCTAGAAAAAAGCTCAAAAAAGACAAGCAAGCTCTAAATGTCACTCAACCAACCTGACATCATAGACATATACAGAACACAACAGCCAATAGCAGGCAAGTATACTTTCTTTTCCAAAGCACATGGAACGTTCTCCAGAACTGACCACATATTAGGCCACAAAACAATCCTTAACAAAATTCAAAGTACTGAAACATTACAAAGCATCTTTTGAGACCATAAAACCATAAAAGTAGAAATCAGTAACAGAAAAAAAAAAGAAAAGATCATCAAACACATGTAAACTGAACAACACTTTGCTCAAAAATGACTGGGTTATATAAGAAATCAAGTATGGAATAAAGAAATTCATAGACTCCAAAGAGAATGAAAACACATACTACCAGAATCTATGGCACATGGCAAAAACAGTGCTCAGAGGTCAATTTCTCTCCATAAATGCACACATCCAAACTGAAGAAAGGGTCAAAATCAAAGAATTAACTCTACAACTTGAACAAGTGGAAAAAGAGAAGTAAAAGAATCCATGAAGCATCAGAAGAAAGAAAATTAAAAAAAATAGAACTAAATAAATTAGAGCATAGAAAAACAACTGAAAGAGTTAGCAAGAGCAAAAGTTGATTTTTTTGAAAAGATCAACAAAGTCAATAAAATTTTGGACAAATTCACCAAAAAAAAAAAAAAAAAAGAGGAACAAAATGACTCTAATAAGAAATGAGACAGATGATACCACAACAGACCTAACTGAAATTAAAAGAATTATAACAGAATACTATGAAAAACTGTACTGTAATAAATTCCAAAACCTAGAGAAAATGAACAAATTTCTAGAAACACATCACCTACCAAAACTAGCACAAATAGAACAACTAAATAAACCCATCACAAAAGAGGAGATCAAGAAGGTAATTTAAAAACTCCCAACTGAAAAAAGGCTCTGACCCTGATGGCTTCACTGGAAAATCCTACCCAACTTTTAGAAAAGAGTCAACACCACTATCACTAAAGATATTCCACAGTATAGGAAAAGACGGAACACTCCCAAATTTATTGTGTGATGCCAACATAACCCTGACACCAAAACTAGGTAAGGTAAAGACAAGACAAAAATGGAAAATTACAGACCAATATCTCTCATGATCTTAAAAGCAAAACTCCACAACAAAATTCTAGCCAATGGAATTCAACAACATATCAAACACACAGTTCACCATGGCTGTCATGGATTGAATTGTGTCCTCCCCAAAACAGATGTAGGCATGTGGCCATGATTCCCTGTATTCTACGATTGTCCTCCATTTTGTGATTTTGCTGTGCTATACATTACAGAATTAGGGTGGGACTGTAAATCCCTTCAGAAGATCACCTCCCTGCTCCACTGCAATGGGAGTTTCCCTGGAGTGTGGCTTGCTCCACCCTTAATCCTTTAATCCTACAAGAGATAAAAGGAAAGGGAAGCAGGCAGAGGATTGGGAACCTCACACCATTAAGAAAGAAGCACTGGGAGAAGAGCATGTCCTTCAGACCTGAGGTTCTGGTGCCAAGGTGCTCCCTGGACAAAGACTGATGTAATACTGGACTTTCCTCCAGAGATGACAAGGGGGAAAGCGTTCCTTTGGAGCGGACATCTTGAATTTGGATTTGCAGCCTACCGGACTGTGTAAGAATAAACCTCCTTTGTTAAAGCCATCCACTCTGTGGTATTTCTGTTAGAGCAGCACTAGCTGACTAAAACAATGACCACGGGAGATTCATACCAGATATTCAGGGATGTATCAGCATTAAGAAGACAATTAATGTAATCAGTCACACACATAAAAAAAACAGGAATCACTTGATTTTATCAATAAATCCAGAAAAGGCATTTAACAAAGCTCAATGCTCATTCACGTTAAAAACTCTCAACAAAATAGGAATAGAAGGGAAATCCCTCAATATAATAAGGGGCATCTATGCAAGGCCAACAGGCAACATCATCCAAAATGGAGTATCTGAAAGCATTTCCTTTGAGAACAGGAACTAGACAAGGATGCCGCTTTTATTTTATCATTATCCTGGAGGTTCTAGCCAGAGCCATCAAGCAAGATAAAGAAATACAGTATCTCTATTTGCAAAAATACTACCATAAGTAACATAAGAGTTTAGCAAATTATTAGGATACAAGATAAATATATGAAAACCATTTGGATCCCTTTACACAGAGACAAAGAGGAAATTAATGAATCAATACCATTTACAGTAGCTCCTAAGAAGATAAAATATCTATGAATAAATCCAACCAGAGATGTAAAAGATCTATACAGAGAATATTACACAACTCTACTGCAAGAAACCTACCTTGCTCGTGGATAGGAAGACTTACCATTGTGAAAATGTCTATTTTACCCAAAGCGATCTACATATACAATGCAATCCCTATACAAACTCTAGTATCATTTTTTACTAAGATGGAGAAACAAACCACCAACTTTGTTTGGGAAGGGAAGAAACCCCGGGTAAGTAAAGCACTACTGAAGAAGAGGAACACAGTGGAACGTCTAACACTACCCAACCTTAGAACCTACTACACTGCCACGGTAGTCAAAACAGGCTGGTACTAGTACAAAAAGTACCAATGGGACAGAATTGAGACCCCAGAAATATTGCCATCGTCTTGTGAACAGTTGATATTCGACAAAGGCCCAAAGGTCGTACACTGGGATAAAACAGTCTCCTGTTCTCTATATGAACAACTATAAGGCAACTATATGCCAAACTGACATCTGATCTCCCTAGTCTACAAGGTACTGCAAAATATCAACAAGAAAAATGTAAATTACCCAATTAAGCAAGCAGTGGGAAAAGAAGATAGGCAGACACTTCACCAAAGAAGACATCCAGGCAGCCAAAAGACACATGAGGAAGTGCTCGCGATCACTAGAGAAATCAAAATCAAAACTACAATGAGATAGCATCTGATCCCAACAAGACTGGCCATAATCCAAAAAACACAAAACAACAAATGCTGGAGATGCTGTGGAGAGATTGGAACTCTGCTATACTGCTGGTGAGACTGCAAAGTGGTACTTCTTTAGAAAGCAATTTAGCATTTCCTTAAAAAGCTAGAAATAGAAACATCATTTGATCCAGTGATCCCACTGCTTGGAACACATCCTACAGAAATAAAGGCAGTCACACAAACAGATGCATGCACACAAATGTTTATTAAAACACTGTCCACAAGAGCAAAAACATGGAATCAACTTAGATGCCCATCAACAGATGACTGGATAAATAAACTTTGGTACATATATATACTCAGTGGAACACTATGCAATGATAAAGAACAATGATGATTTTAGGAAGCATCTCATGACCTGGTTTCAACTGGAGGACATTATGCTGAGTGAAATCAGTCAGCAGCAAAAGGACAAATACTGTATGAGACCTCTGTTATAAGAGCTCAAAGGTAGACTTACACACAGAAGAAAAGAATCTTTGAGGGCTACAAGGGTGGGGAGGGAGGGAGAGGGTGTGTCATAGATTAGACAGTCGATAGAAATTTGGTTAGGTGAAATCAGTGACAGCACATAGTAGAGAGTAGAACAACTGAACTTCACCATAAACTGAAAGGTTTTCTAAACTCAACCCAATATTTCAAAGGATACAGTAGCAGGTATGGGGTCTGGGGACCATGTATTCAGAGGACATCAAGAACAATTGCCATAACTAGTCTATAGCTAAGAGGTCTTCTGTACCCCATATTGGTGAGTGGCATCTGGTGTCTTAAAAATTGGTAAGCTGCCATCTGAGGTACACTAAATGGTCCCAACTCACCTGGAAGAGATGATCACTGAGAACATCAAAGATACAAGGGAAAAAGAGCTCAGGAGACAGAAGGACCCATATGAATGGGAGACTGCATCAACATGAGACCAGAAGAACTAGATGGTGCCCATCCACCACCAAATACAGCTGTGACAGGGGATACAAACATAGAGTTCCTGAGGCAACTTGAGAAAAAGAGGCGTGCAGCCCAAGAACTCTTCTAAAAGACCCAAACTGATGGTCTGACAGCTTGGAGGGTACCCTGGAGACATGGCCCCTACACCTGCTGCCATCCACGACTGGAAACCTGTTATGAGGTCAACTCTTCAGACAAGAATGGATGGAACTCAGGGACACAGTGTGACCCTATGGTGTGTGTACTATACGGTTCTATGCATTTATAGGAGGTGGTTCCACTGGTCTCTTTTTAGATGGGAGAGAAGAGGGTGGAGAGGAGGGGACAGATACCTGTTGAGTGGACACTACAGATATGGAATAGAAAGGAGGAACATGCTGTTGCCAGGTGGGGAAAGCAGAAGCAGCTGCAGATAGGTGGGCATGCAAAACCGATTTGGATTGTATTCTTTCACTTAATCACAATAAAAAATCATCAAAATCCACTGCTATCAAGTTGATTCTAACTCATAGTGAACCTATAGGTCAGAGTAGGACTGCCCCATGAAGTTTCTAAGGATCATCAGGCAGGTTTGAACTGCTGATCTTTTGGTTAGCAGACAGAGCACTTCACCCACTATGCCACCAGGGTTTCCAGAAATGCCAGAGAATCTAGCAATCCCACTTCCTGGAATATACCCCAGAGAAATAAGGGCTGTCACATGGACAGATACATGCACACTAAAGTTTACTGCAGCACAATAGCACAAAGATGGAATCAGCCTAGGTGCCCATCAATAGATGAATGGATAAACAAACTATGGTATATTCAGACAATGGAATACCATGCAATAATAAAGAACAACAATGATTTTAGAAAACATAACATGGAGTCATCCAGAAGACACTATGCTGAATGAAATTAGTTACAAAAGGACAAATATTGTATAAGACCACTATTATAAAGACTTAAGAAAAGATTTAAATGCAGAAAAAAATAATCTTTGAAGGTTACAAGAGTAGGGAGGGAGAAAGGGAGAGGAGTATTCATAGATTTGGTAGTAGACAGGAGATGGGTTAGGTGAAGGGAGTGATAGCATGCAGTAGGAGGGAGGTTTGCACAACACTAAAAGCTAAATGGGTATCTAAATATAACCCAACATTTTGAAGAACAGAGTAGTAGGGGCAGGGGTCTGCAGACCATGGTTTCAGGGGACATCTAGGCTAACTGGCATAACTAAGTTTTTTTTAAGAAAATATTCTGCATATCACTGTGGTTACTTGCATCTGGGGTCTTAAAAGCTAATCTAAGTAGCATCTAAAAGCCATCTAAGTAGCATAATTGGTCCCAGTCCACCTGGAGCAGAAGAGAATGAAGAACATCAAAGACATGAGAAAATATGAGCCTAACAGAGAGAAGGTGCCATATGATACATGGAGTACATCAGCCTGTGACCAGAAACATTAGATGGTGCCCAAACACTGCCAATGACTGCCCTGTTAGGGAACACAAGGTACAGCCCCTGATGGAGGAGAAAAATGGGTCTGCAGAACTAGAACTGTATTAAAAGACCAGACTTGATGGTCTGTTAGACTAGAGGGTCCCGTGAGGACATGGCCCTCTGTTTTAGTCAGCTAATGCTGCTCTAGCAGAAATACCACAGAGTGGATGGCTTTAACAAAGGAAAATTTATTCTTACACAGTCCAGTAGACTTCAAGTTCAAACCCAGGATGTCCACTCCAGGGAAAAGCTTTCACCCTTGTCGGCTCTGGAGGAAAGTCCTTGTGTTGCATGAATCTTGTTCAGGGAGCATCTTGACACAAAAACCTCAGATCTGAAGGACATGCTGTACTCCCAGTGTTGCTTTCTTGATGATGTAAGGTTCCAAACTCTCTACTTGCTTCCTTTTCCGTTCATCTCTTGTAGGATGAAAGGATAAAGGGTAGTGCAAGCAATGCTCCAAGAAAAGACCCTTTACAGTGGCACAGGAAGGTGATCTGATGCAAGGCTTTATAGTCCCACCCTAATCTTCTCTAACATAATCCACTCTGTTAACCACAGGCAGAGATTAGGATTTACAGCATGAGAAAATCACAAAATGGATGGCAATACAGAATACAGTGAATCCTGGCCCAGTCCAGTTACCACACTTATTTTGGGGGAGACACAATTCGATCTATGACATCCCACACTCTGGCCCCACCACATCATACTTTTGAAACATCCTATCATAGAAAAAGTCACAGCAAGAATATGTTCATCCCATATGATACCAAAAGTCTTAAATCAGTTCCAAGTCCAAAATACAAAAATTTCTCTGCACCTGTGAAATCAAGAATACAAGTTATCTGCTTCCAAAAGTACAATGGCAAAACAGGCAACACGCAAGTCAGCAGAACACATTGCATTAGCTGTCAAAGGTCTGAAAATAATCTTCCATTCTCTGAGACATTCTATATAATAGCCCCATCCTACAGACTCTAGGTATGGGCCACACTCTCTGGATTCTGAGGAGAAGGCCTGCCCCTGTGCTACAACACTGCCTTCCAGTCCCACTTGGACAGCAACTCTGCCCCCTTGGCTTTAGGGACACCCCAAGCCTAAATGAATGGCCATTCCACCCTTACAAACAGAGGAAGCCATGGCTCCACCCTTTCAAAGCCCTAAAGTCTTGGCCATACCTTTTGAGACTGAGGCAGCTCAGCTTCTCATGCTCTTTGTCACTTTAGTTTCTGCTTCCTATGGCCTCATGGTTCACATCTGCCCCTGCAGGGGCAAGTGTTGCAAAGTGCTGTAGCTTCAATGATTCAAGTGCCTGGAGGCACCCGACTCTGCAAGGAAGCCTCCTGCACACAGGCACTTAGCTTTCTCCCTCTGTGGGTCAGCAAGCCTAGTGCCACTGATTCAAGTGCTCAGAGGCACCCCACTATGCCAGGAACTTTCCTGTGCATAGGCACTCATCTCTCTCACTCTATGGGTTGGCTCCAGTGTTGTCTCCCACTGGTCTGGTTCTGTTGCTGCCTGCCTGCTGTTGCTGACACTCCTTTACTGCTGATTTTTTATGATCTGTGCCTTCAGTGTTAACAGTTGTCTTTGGTTCCTTCTGAGTCTTCTATCCATTCACAGTTTCAAAACCAATTCCACATTTTAGGTGTTTGTTAAAGCAGCAAATTAAGTGACTTTTAATTCATCAGGGGAAAAGACAGTTTCAGTCTTTTCCTCCCTACCAAATTCTGTTTTACTCAGCTAGTGCTACTCTGACAGAAATACCACAGACTGAGTGCCTTTAACAAAGGGAAGTTTATTCTTACACAGTCCAATATATTACAAGTCCAAACCTAGGATGTCCATAATGAGAATGGCTGTACTACTTGAAGTATATAATCACTGTAACTGAATGAGACTAGTAGAAATTATTGAATTGATGAGTATATTTTCAACACAAAAAAAGAATTTTTTAAAAATGTATGGCTGAAAATCAGTTTCTTAATGTGAATCCTTACCTTATACAATTTTCAGGTTATATTCATGGTAGGCCTAGCCCAGAGTAGGCCCTCAATGAAAATTTAAATTAGACTGAAACTGTCTTTCCAAAAGGAGGGGGTCACTGTAGGTGACTCAGACATACAGCTACCTCTTAACTACTCTGATAATAGAGCTAGTTTTTACCTTTTCCCCTGATGAATTAAAAGTCACTTAATTTGAGCAAAGCAGAATTTTACTAACTTTACATAAATCAGTGTTGTTCTCTTAGAAACTTAGTTAGATGGAAAATTTGAGTAACTCTTTATTCTTTGACCCCCATCTATTGAGTGTGGTAGAGTTGGGTGTGAGAAAATCCTGTTCTGACAGTTAGCTAAGCCTGTAAGTGGGCTTAGCAAGTTATGCACATGTATCCGGTAGACACAAGACCTTACTGAGAAATGAAAGCATCGCAGAACAATCAGTGCTAAAATGTGACTTACAGGGGCCACATTATGGAGGAGAGATGTCTTACAAAGACCTCAGCACTTTCAGAGAGCACAAAGGAGATAGTGGGCATTTCTGCTCAGCAGCTAACGTGGCATTGTCATAGTGAGATAGCATGAACAGCAATTATAATTTATTAGACTTATTGTTTTTAATAGCATGCAATTTATTTTTGGCAGATTTACATTTCAAAATTTCCACATCAAATGAAAAGTATTACTGTAATGTGATATAAATAATCATTCAAGTTGGCATAGAATATGGCAGCATTTTATCAATACCGTACTGTACCACAGAGAAGGAAGGCTTCACAGTGAGGTGGAGACTTTCACTGGGTATTGTGGAAAATGCCAAACTTGGATGGGCAGAGAGGGAGGCCATCAGGAGGAAGCATGTGAAGCCAGACATAGGAGATTTCAAGGGTTCCTGGACTAGACCTGCCTAGAGTTGTATTGTGGGAAGCAGTGGCAGAGATCGCTGGAAGATGCTGGTAGGTGAGCTTCAGGATTCCTATCCTAATTTAGTAGGCATTGAGGATCTTGATAAAGAGAAAAAATACTGCCATTGAGTCAACTCCAACTCCAACGACCCTATGGAACAGACAAACTATGCCATAGCTCTGCAGTAAAACAAACTGAAAAACTAAGCAAAATAGATTCAACTGCCAGTCCTAGAGCACTAAGCATTAAATAAAGAGATAAAGAAGTAAATCAAACACTGAATGGAAGATGAAACTGTGGAAAACAGAGAACTAAGTGCAATATAGAGGGGAGGTCCCCTGCCAACTACTGTGGCATGGCATCGCCATCTTGGAACATAGCCAGCAATGACCCTGGACAGGGCGTACAAGAAGGAAACTTGACAGAGCTCCCAACAGGAGACAGGGGACCCAAATAACAGAGAAACATGGTTTTCTACTGGTGAGTAGCAGCAAGACTCTCCCAGCCTGGCAGCCCCCACCACAGGTGTCCACAAGCCTCTTCCGTGGGCCTCCCCTCCTCCTCTCACTGTGAAGCTTTTTTTCCTCTTCCCTTTCTCCCTCCCACCTAGCCCTATACACCACCTACCCACCTTCCTGCTGGACCACACCACTATGGCTAGTTAGCCACCAGCCTATTGCCAGGTCCATCCTTCCCTATCTGCAGGCTCCTATCATGTCACTTTTTTCCTTTCTTTTCTTTCTCCCTCCACTTAGTGCCATACATCATTTCTACCCCTGCCTGTCAGCCCTGACTGCATCACCTTGATTTAAAATACCCAGGCCTGCCACTTCCCCAAGTTCACCCTGACCCACCCATCAGTTCCCACTGGACCACCATTTTTTCTTTATTTTCTTTCATTACTACCCCTACCCATCTAGTCCCATACAGCATCTCCTCTTTCTGCTAGCTCCACTGCACCACTTGGCTACAGCAAACCTCACACTGGTGGCTCCCACCACAATGAACCAACACCAGCTCTCCCCTCCTGCCACTCAACCAACTGCTGAACAGGGGGAAGTTAGCCTACACCACTCCAATTTCCAGACCCTCACCTATCTGGCCATGGGCTGTGAACACTTACACACAGATGAAACATCAAAGGACAGACAGCACCCACCTAGTCCACCCTCAGGCACTCTGTCAAACCAGTGTACTGCAAAATACAGTACACTTTCTGCTGTTCTGCCCACCATGACAAGGTAGTGAGAGTTATCACATCCACAAACAGTAAGTGGCAAAGCACGTCCAACCTGCCTATGTGGACATATCAAAAAATAAATAAATGAACATAAAGAAAATAATACTTTATTTCCTCAGAGACAGTTGACAACCAAAACATATAAAAAAGCAAGACAATATGGCTCCAGCAAGTGACCAAAATAATCTTCTGACAGAAGATAAGCTAGTAAAAATACCCATATAGCATTCAAAAGACTAATATTTAGAACTCCATTAGGAAAGAGATCCAGGAAAACATTGTCGAAACAAAGGAAAAAAATAGACAAAATCATGGAAAACACTAACTAACAAAAGACTTCAAGAAAATACAAGAATAAAACAGCAAAGTAAATAAAGAAGTAGAAATCATACCAACACAGCAACTAGAAATTTAAAAGCTAAACAACCAAATTTTAGAATTGTACAACTCAACAGAAGATTTGAGCAGCAAATTTGAAATTACGGGGGAAAAAAAAACAGTGAGATTGAAGACAAATCCATGGACATCACTTTGGGGGAAAAAGTCAGAGAAAAAAATGAAGTAAAATGAAAAAACCTAAGAATTATGTAAGTCACAATCAAGAACAAAAGTCTGCATGTGATTAGAGTTCCAGGACAAGGGGAGAAAATAGAAAACAGAGAAGAATTTTGAAGCTTTGCTGGCAGAAAACTTCTAAATTTTGGAAAGTCACCAAGTTTGTCAAATCCAAAGATAAAGAGAGAATTTTAAGAGGGGCTAGGGATGAATGAAAAGTCATCTACAAAGGAGAGTCAACAAGACTGAGCTCAGGTTACTCAGAGGAAACCATGCAGGCAAGAAGGTAAAGAGATGACATATAATATATAAAGCCACAAAGGAAAAAACTTGGCAGTCAAAAATTAAATATGGAGCAAAACTGTCTCCCAAATATAATGGCAAAATTAGAGTATTTCCTGGTAAACAGAAGTTCAGGTAATTTGTAAAAACCAAACCAAGATACATAAAATAATTAAGGGAGTATTCCAGTTAAAAAAAAATCAGTAGTATCAGATGACAACCCATAGAACACAGGAGTCAACAACCAGATATCAATCCAAACAGGAGACTCACAAATAAAGCTAAAACACTGAAAATAAGGAAATAGAGACATCAATATGTAACAAATGACAATATTGAAACAAAAAAAGAGGGACCAAATAGTCATAAATCTTTTATATGGTGAGGAAGTGAAGGTGACATAACAAAAAGGCTGGTTTAAATTTAGAAAAATGAAGGTAAATATTAAGGTAACTACAGAGGAAACTAACATTCTGACACACCAAAAAAAAAAAAAAATCAGCAAATACATGTTAAACATCACTGAAAACATTAAAAATACACAATGAAAAATGAGTCAGAACAGAAAATTAAGTGGAACAAAGAAACTGTCAAAAATACAAAAATACATCAAAATGACAGCACTAATCTCATAATGATCAATAATTACCCTGATGTAAATGGACTAACTACACCAACAAAAATACAGAGAATGGCAGAATGCATTAAAAACACCAGCTGTCTATATGCTGCCTACAAGAAACACACCTTAGACTTAAAGGCACAAACAAACTAAAACTCAAAGGATGGGAAAAAAAAAAAATATATATATATATATATATATATCAAGCAAACAACAATCAAAAAAGAGCAAGAGTGGCAATATTAATCTCTGGGAGATTAATGTCTGAGAAAATAGATGTCAAAGTAAAATTGACCAAAAATCATAAGGAAGGACACTATATAATGATTAAAGGGTCAATGAACCAGGAGGACATAACCATAACAAATATTTATGGCATCCAATGACAGGGCTCCAAAATATATAAAACAAACCATAACAGAATTGAAGAAAGACTAGCCAGCTCCACAGTAATAGTAGGAAACAAATGCACATCACTTTTAAGTGAAGGACAGAACATCCCAAAATAAGCTCAATAAAGACATGGACAGTCAATGAACTTGATCTCATACACATATACAGAGCACTCCACCCAACAGCAGCCAAATAGCTTTTTTTATCCAACACAGATGATACATTCTTCAAAACAGACCACATATTACTCCAGAAAGCAAGCTTTATACAGAATCCAAAGTACTGAAATATCACACGGCATTTTTTCTGACCATAATGTCATGAAAATTAGAAATCAGTAACAGAAAAAACAAGGGAAAAAAGAAATCAAACACATGGAAACTGAAAAACATCTTGCTAAAAAACTACTGGGTTATGAAAGAAATTAAGGACAGAATTAAAAATTCACAGAATCAAATGAGAATGAAAACACATCTTACTACCATAGCCTTTGGGACACAGCAAAAGCGCTGCCCGAGAGGTCAGCTTATAGCAATAAATGCACATTCCAAAAAGCAGAATGGCCAAAATCAACAACAAATACAACTGAAACTAACAGGAGCAAAAATGAGCCTTGGCACCAGAGGAAACCAAATAATAAAAATTAGAGCAGAATTAAATAATACAGATAATATAGGAAAACAAGAAGTGAAAGGGTTAATAAGACCAAAATCTAGTTCTTTGGGAAAAAAAAATCACCCAACTTGATAAACCGTTGGCCAAACTGACAAAAGAAGAACGGAAGAAGCAAATTACCTGAATAAGAAATGAGATGGGCAGTATCACAACAAACTCAACTGAAATTAAAATAGTCATAACAAAATACTATGAAAAAGTGTACTCCAATAAATTTGAAAACTTAGAGAAAATGGATACATTTATAGAGGAAACACACTGGCTACCTAAAATAACACAATCACAGGTAGAACAACCAAATAAACCTATTACAAGAGAAGAGATTGAAAAGGTAATTAAAAGACTCCAGACCAAAAAAAAAAAAAAAAAAGCTCTGGCCCAGATGACTTCACTGGAGCATTCTACCAAGTTTTCAGGGAAGAGTTAGCACAACTACTACTAAAAGTATTTCAGAGCACAGAAAATGATGTAATACTCCTGAACTCATTATATGAAGTCAGTACAACCCTGATACCAAAACCAGGTAAAAGCACAAGGAAAAAAATAAAAAACAAAAGGAAGGGAGGGAGGGGGAGAGAGGGGGAAAGACGGGAAAGAGGGAAGGAGGGGAGGAAGGGAAGAAATTACAGACCAATATCCCTTATAAACTTAGATGAAAAAAATCAAGCATCTAGCCAATAAAATTCAACAACACATCAAAAACAATTCATCAAGTGAGATTCCTACCAGAAAAACAATCAATGTAATCAATCAAAGAAATAAGGCAATCAATCACAGAAATGAAACAAAAGACAAGAACCATACGATCTAGTCAACTGATGCAGAAAAGGCATTTGACAAAGCCCAACACTCATTTATTATAATAAACTTTCAGTAAAATAGGAATAGAAGGAAAACTCCTTAACATAATAAAAGACATTTATACAGAGTCAACAGTTTAAACACCATCATAAATGGAGAGAATCTGAAAGAATTATCCTTGAGAACAGAAACCAGACAAAGATGCTTTTATTACCACTCTTATTCAACACTGTGCTGGAGGTCCTAGCCAGAGCAATTAGGATAGAAAAAAGAAACAAAGGTCACTCAAATTGGCAAGAAAGAATTAAAAGTATACCTATTTGCAAATGACATAATCTTGTACATAGAAAACCTCAAAGAATGCAAAAGAAAACAACAGGAACTAACAGAAGATTAGAGCAAAGCATCAGAACACATGATTAACATACAGAAGTCAGTCAGATTCCTCTACATCGAACAAAAAGAACTTTGAAGAGGAAATCACCAAATCAGTACCATTTACAATAGCCCCCAAGAAGATAAAATACTTAGGAATAAATTCTACCAAAGACATAAAAGACCTATACAAAGAAACTACATGATACTATTGTCAGAAATTAAGAGATCTACATAAGTGGAAAAACATACATTGTTCCTGGATAGGAAGACTTACCATTCTGCAAATGTCTATTTTTTCCAAGTCGGTCCTCAAATACAGTGCAATCCCAATCCAAATACCAATGGCATTTTTCAATGAGATGGAGAAACAAATCAGTAGCTTCATGTGGAATGGGAGGAAGCCCCAGATTAATAAAAGATTACTGAAGAAGAACCAGGTGAGAGGCCTCATACTGTCTTCTTTTAGAACTTATGATACCACCACAGCAGTCAAAATAACCTGGTACTGGTACCACAGATACAGAGACTAATGGAACAAAACTGAGAATACAGATGTAAATTCATCCACCTATAAGCATCTGATATTTGACAAAGGCCCAAAGTCCACTGAATGAAGAAGAGTCTCTTTAACAAAAGGTGCTGGCATAGCTGAATATACATCTGAAAAAAAAAAAAAAAGGAAGACATGACCCATACCTTACACCACGCACAAAAACTATCTCAAAATTAATCAAAGATCTAAATATTAAGTCTAAAACTCTAAAGATCACAGAAGAAAAAACAGGACAACCATAAGAGACCTAATACATGGCATAAACAGATTACAAACTGTAACAATGCACAAATAGCAGAAAAGGAGCTAAATAACTGGGAGTTCCTAAAAGTCACACACTTATGCCAGTCAAAAGACTTCAGCAAAAGAATTAAAAACATACACAGTGGGGAAACAATTTGGGCAATGACAAATCCAATCCATGTCTAAGCTCTAAAATCTGAAGGATACTACAAAATTTCAACAACAAAAAGAAATAAACCAGTTAAAAAAATGGGCAACGAATATGATCAGGCAGTTCACCGAAGAAGATACTCAGATAGCTAACAGATTCATGAGGAAATGCTCACGATCATTAGCCATTTAAGAAATCCAACTTGAAACTATGATGAGATACATCTCACCCAACAAGGCTGGTATCAATACAAAAAAACACAAAATAATAAACACTGGAGAAGTTGTGGAGACATTGGAACACTTACATACTGCTGGTGGGAATGCAAAGTGGTTACAACCACTTTGGAAGTCAATTTGGCACTTTGTTTAAAAGCTAGAAATGGAAACACTATATGATCCAGCAATCACACTCCTTGGAATATATCCTAGAAATACAAGAGCTATCACATGAACAGGTATATCCACACTCATTTTCACTGAACCACTTTTCACAACAGCAAAAAGATGGAAACAATCTAGGTGCCCATCAATGGATAAACAAAATACAGTATATTCACACAATGGAACATCACACAGTAATGAAGAACAACCTGATCCTATTACCTATTATGTATCACAGTATAGATGAATCTGGAAGGCACTATGTTGAGTGAAATCAGTCATTTGCAAAAGGACAAATATTGAATGAGACCACTGTTATAAGAACTCAAGAAAAAGTTTAAACTCAGAAGAAAATATTCTCTGATGTTATGAGGGTGCAAAGGGAGGGTAATCAGCAACTAGATAGTAGACATGGGTTATCTTAGATGAAGGGAAGAACAAAACACAGCACAGGGGAAGTCAGAACAACTGTATGAAACCAAAAGCTAAGAGGTTTCCACAACCAAACATTTGATGGACAGAGTAGCAGGAACGGGGTCTGCAGAATATGGCTTCAGGGGACATTTAGGATAACTGTCATAAAAAAGGTCATTAAGAAAATCTTCCACATGCCCCTTTGGTGAGTGGTTTCTGATGGCTATCAAGCAGCCATGAAGATGCATCAATTGGTCCCATCCCACTTGGAGCTCTGGCTTGAATGTGGGAGGTCCAAATACCAAAGAAACATTAAAAACTTTGTGCAGTTGTACAAAAACAACTAAATTTCTAAAGAATAAGCATTTTAAAGCCAGCAAAATAATAATAACAATGAGTTGGATTCCTATACTCCAACAAAGAGAACTCTGAAAAAGAAATCAGGAAAAATAATACCTTCCCTTGGAACTGATGCCCTAAATTTGGACTTCTAGCCTGCCATCCTCTAGAAAGATAAAAATGTTTACAAATAAACTCTAATCAAAGATGTAAAAGACCTAGATGAAGAAAACTGCGAAACACTACTATAAGAAACCATAAATAGAAAAACATACCATGCTTATGGATAGGAAGATTCAACACTGTGAAAATGTCAGTGCTACCCAAAGCAATCCACAGATTAATGTAATCCCAATCCAAATACAAGATGGAAAAACTAATAATGAACTAGTATGGATTGAATTGTGTCCCTCCAAAATATGCGTCAACTTGCTTAGTACATGATTCCCAGTATTATGTCACTGACCTCATTTTGTTATTGATGTAATTTTCCTGTGTCTTGTAAACCCTAATCTCTGCCTGTGGTTAAGAAGCAAGACTGGATTACATTAAAAAGGATTAGGGTAGAAAGTAATACCCTTACTCAGTTCATTTCCCTGAGATGTGGCCTGAATCACCTTTTATCTTACAAGAGATAAAAGAAAAGAGAAGTGAGCAGAGGGTGCGAGACTTCATTAACACCAAGAAAGTAATGCCAGGAGAAGAGTACATACTTTGGACCAGAGGTTCCTGTGCAGAGAAGATCCTTAACCAGGGAAAGACTGATGACAAGGACCTTCCTCCAAAACTGACAAGACAGAAAGACTTTCCCTAGAGATAGCACCCTGAATTTAGACTTCTAGCATACTTAGACTTGGAGAAAACAAACTTTTGTTTGTTAAAGGCATTCATTTGTGGTGGTTCTGTTATACCAGCACTAGATAAGTAAGACATCAATGTTATATGGAAAGACACAAAGTATTATTGAAGAAAAAGAACGAAGAAGGCATCACACTACCTGATCTCAGAACCTACTATACAGCCAGGATAGTGAAAAAAATAGCCTGGTGCTGGTACAAAAAGACACATAGATCAATGGAACAGCACTGAAAACCCACGCAGATGTAAATTTATCCACCTAAGGTCAGCTGATCTTTGACAAAGGATGAAAGTTTACTGAATGCGGGCAGTCTTCTTAACAAATGGTGCTGGAAAAACTGGATATCCACCTGTAAAAAAATGAAACAGTGCTGATACCACACACCATACACAAAAAACTAACTTAAAACAGAACCAAAACCAAAATATACAACCTAAAATAAAGATCATAAAAGAAAAAATAGGGACAATCCTAGGTACTCTAAACATGGTGTACACAGAATAGCAACCATAGCTAACAATGCATAAACACGAGAAAAGAAACTAGGTGACTGGGAGCTCCTAAAAATCAAACATTTAGGCTTATCAAAAGACTTTGCTAAAACAGTAGAAAGAGAACTTTCAGACCAGAAAAAAGTTTTGGCTACAACATATCTCACAAGAATCTAACCTCTAAACTCTTAAATTACTTCAACACTTCAATAACAAAAACAAATAATCCAATTAAAAATGAGCAAGCAACATGAAAAGATAACTCACCCGAGAAGATTTTCAAACAGCTATGAAGAAATGATCTCAATCAGTAGCCATTAAAGAAACACAGATCAGAACTACAATGAAACACCTTCTCACCCTGCCTGCATTACTGTGACTAAACAAACCAAACATAAATAAATAAATTTGGCTTGGCTTGACTGAAAATAAGAAACGTTAGATTGCAGGGAGACTGGGACTTCTATGCATTGCTGGTGGGAATGTAAAATGGTATAAGCACTATGGAAAACGATATAATACTTACTTAAAAAGCCAGTAAAAAAAAAAATACCTATGATCCAGCAATCCCACTCTAAAGAAAATCTTGTAAAGAAATAAGAGACATCACATGACTAGAATTCTGTCCCCCTGAAAATGTGTGTATCAATTTGGATGGGACATGATTCCCAGGATTGTGTGCCTGTCTTCCATTTTGTGACTGTAAATTTTTAATTTAATTTAATTTTATTTTATTATGACTGAGTGAAAATGTACATTCCTGTATAAATTTA
This sequence comes from Heterohyrax brucei, assembly GCA_028571685.1. Classification (NCBI taxonomy): domain Eukaryota; kingdom Metazoa; phylum Chordata; class Mammalia; order Hyracoidea; family Procaviidae; genus Heterohyrax; species Heterohyrax brucei. Next base: position 37,531,453 of record CM053149.1, read on the forward strand.
CATGCCCACCTACATGCAGCTTCCACTGCTCTCCCTGCCCAGTTGCAGCACATTATTCCTCTCTGCTCCATACATGTCTCATCCTCCCAACAGTCTCCTTTCCCCTCCTTTCCACTCACTCTCCTTCCTCCAGCCAGAGGTCAGCAGGATGATATTCTATAGATGCATAGAACCATAAAGTGCATCCAATACATGGTCACTCTACATCACCAAGTCCAATCCATTCGTGTCCGAAGAGTGGACCTTCGCTACGATTTATCGGCAAGGGCAGCATCAGGGCCAGGGGCCATGCTCCCAGGGGAACCCCGAAACCGCTGGACCATCAACTGAGGTCTTTTAGTGGAGATCTCAGGTGCACCCCTTTTTATCCTTGTGTTGCCAGTGAGACTCAACTTAGTGAGCTCCATCGCGGCCATCACTGGCGGTGGCCAGGCACCATCCATTTCTTCTTGTCCCAAGATGATGTAGGCACCCACTGATGTGGGTCTCTGTATCTTCTGGGTTGTCTGGGTTGTCTTTACCTCGTGTCATTTTGGTCCTTGGTGAGCATCCACTCATGCTGAGTTGGGATCATTTGCTGTGTCCTCGGAAGGCAGCTTGGCAGCTTTTAAGACCCCAGACGCCACTCACCAATGTGGGGTGCAGAGAGCCCTCTTAGTAATACACTAGTTGTGCCAACTGGCCTCGATTTTGCCTAAGAGCATGGTCCCCTACCCCCTGCCACAGCTACTCTGTTTGCAATATTGGGTTAAGATGGAAGGCATATTCAAGTTATGCTGAAGTCCACTTAATATTGTTCTTGTTTCTACTGTGAGCTATCACCGATTTCACCCAACCACATTTCTAGCAACCATCTAATCTAAGCGCTCCCCCCCTCGCCCTCTCTCCCGTCCTTCCCTTGCAGCTGTCAAAGAGTTTTCTTCTACACATAAGTCTGTTTTTGAGATCTTATCGTAGGGGTCTCATACAGTATTTGTCCTTTTGTCGCTGACTACTTTAACTCAACATAATATCTTCCAGTTGAAACCAGGTTGTGAGATGTTTGCTGGAATCATCATTATTCTTTATTATTGTGTAGTGCTCCATTGAGTATATATACCATAGTTTACCTATCCACTCCTCTGTTGTTGGGCATCTGGTTGATTCCATCTTTTTGCTATCGTGGACTGTGCCGCGATAAACATTTTTGTGCATGTGTCCATTGGCGTGAAAGGCCTTGATTCTGTAGGATATATTCCAAGTAGTGGAATTACTGCATCAAATGGTATATCAATATCCATTTTTTTAAGGAAGCGCCAGATTGCTTTCCAAAGAGGCTGGACCATTTTGCAACCCCACCAACAGTGTAGGAGGGTTCCACTTTCTCCACAGCCTCTCCAGCATTTGTTGTTCTGTGTTTTCTGGATGATGGCCAATCTTGTTGGGGTGAGATGGTATCTCATTGTTGTCTTGATTTGAATTTCTTTACCAACTAAAGATCGTGAACATGACCGCATGTGTTTTTTGGCTGTCTGGATCTCCTCTTTAGAGAAATGTCTGTCAGTCTCTTTTGCCCATTGTTTAATTGGATGATTTATCTTCTTCTTATTGATATTTTGTAGTATCTTATAGATTATGGAGATCAGGCGTCAGTCTGACATAGAGTTGCCAAATATTTTTCCCATTCTGTAGGTGGCCTTTTAATTCTATTAATAAAGTCTTTGAATGAGCAAAAGTGTTTGATTCTTAATAGTTCCCATTTATTTATTTTCTGTTCTGTTGATTGTGGTTTCTTTGACAGATTTTTAAGTCTGTCTACATGGTGTATTAAAACTTCCATTGTTGTTTCTACCTTTTCTTGGATGAGCTTTATCATTTTTGGTTTGATATTCAGGGCTTTTATCCAGTTGGAGTTGGTTTTTGTATAAGGTGTAAGATATGGATCTTGTTTCAATTTATTGCAGATGGATATCCAATTCTGCCAGCACCATTTGCTGAAGATACAGTTTTTACCCAAGTTTAATGTCTTAGGGCCTTTGTTGACTATCAGCTGTTCACAGGCAGTTGGTGTCATCTCTGGGGTCTCAATTCTGTTCCATTGATCGATCCATCTGTTCTTGTACCAGTGGCAGGCTGTTTTGACCACTGTGGTAGTGTAGTATGTTCTAAGGTCAGGTAACGAGAGGCCTCCCAGTGTGTTTTTCCTCTTTAGTAGTACCTTACTTATCCGGGGCTTCTTCCCTTTCCAAACAAAATTGGTGATTTGTTTCTCCATCTCATTAAAAAATGATGCTGGAACTTGTATTGGGATTGCATTACATAAGTAGATTGCTTTGGGTAAAACAGGCATTTTCACAATGTTAAGTCTTCCTATCCACGAGCAGGGTAGGTTTCTCCATTTATCTAAGTCTCTCTTAGTTTCTTGTAGTAAGGGGTTGTAGTTCTCTTTGTAAAGGTCTGCTATTTCTCTAGTTAGACTAATTCCTAGGTACTTTATTTTCTTAGGGGCTATAGTAAATGGCACTGATTTGATGATTTCTTCATTAACAGTCTTGTTGTTGGTATAAAGGAATCCTACTGATTTATTTATGTTTATCTTGTATCCTTGAGACTTTGCTGAAGTCTTCTATCAGTTGAGTAGTTTACTTACAGATTCTTTGGGATTCTCTGCATAAACAATCATATCATCTGCAAACAGGGAGATTCTGACTTCTTCTTTGCCGATGCAGATGCCCTTTGTTTCTTGGTCTTCTCTAATTGCTCTGGCTAGAACTTCTAGTACAATGTTGAATAGGAGAGGTGAGAGTAGTCATTCTTGTCTAGTTCCTGTTCTCAAGGGAAAGTTTGTCAGTCTCTCGCCATTCAGGATGACCTAGGCAATTGGCTTTGTATATACGGCCCTTATTGCATTGAGGAATTTTCCGTCTATGCCTATGTTGCTAAGAGTTTTTAGCAGGAATGGTTGTTGGACTTTATCAAACACCTTTGCTGCATCGATGGACTAAATCAGGTGATTCTTGTCTTTTGTGTTATTTATGTGGTTAATCACATTAATTGTTTTTCTGATATTGAACCAGCCTTGCATCCCTCATATGAATCCCACTTGGTCATGATGGATTATTTTTCTGATATGTTGTTGTATTCTACTGGCAAGAATTTTGTTCAAGATTTTTTGCATCTACATTCATGAGTGATATTCATCTGTAGTTCTCCTTTTTGGTTGGGTCTTTTCCTGGCTTTGGTATCAGGGTTATGCTGGCTTCATAGAATGAGTTTGGGAGTACTCCATCCCTTTCTATACTGTGAAATAGTCTCAGTAGTATTGGAGATAACTCTTCTTTAAAAGTTTGGTAGAATTCTGCAGTGAAGCCATCTGGGCCTGGGCTTTTTTTTGGTTGGCAGTGTTTTGATGACAGTTTCAATTTCTCCCTTTGTGATGGGTTTATTAAGTTGTTTTGCTTCACGTTGTGATAATTTGGGTAGGTGGTATGAATCAAGGAATTGGTCCATTTCCTCTAGGTTTTCAAATTTGTTACAGTACAGTCTTTCATAGTATTGTTGTGACAGTTTTGATTTCTGTTGGATCTGTTATGACAACTCAACTCTCATTTCTAATTTGGGTTATTTATTTCCTTTCCTGCTTTTCTTTAGTTACTTTACCCAGTGGTTTGTCAATGCTGTTGATCTTTTAAAAAAACCAGCTTTTGGTCTTTTCAATTTTTTCAATGGTTTTTCTATTCTCTAATTCATTTAGCTCTGCTCTAATCTTTATGATCTGGTTTCTTCTGGTGCCTGAGGGGTTCCTTTGTTGGTCTCTCTCTACTTGTTTAAGCTGTAGGGTTAGTTCCTTGATTTGGTTTCTTTCTTCCTTCCAGATGTGTGCATTTATGGAGATAAACAGACCTCTGAGGATTGCTTTGGCTGTATCCCATAGGTTCTGGTAGGAAGTGTTTTCATTCTCATCGGAATCCATGAATTTCTTTATTTCATCCTTGATTTCTTCTATAACCATGGGTTTTTGAGCAAGATGTTGTTCAGTTTCCAAGAGTTCCACTTTCTATCTCTGTTTTTTCTGCTATTGATTTCAACTTTTATGGCTTTATGATCTGAGAAGATGCTTTGCAGTAATTCAATGGTATGGATTTTGTTGAACATTGCATTATGTCCTAACACATGGTCAATTCTAGAGAATGTTCCATGTGCACTGGAGAAGAAGATGTAATTGTCTGCTGATGGGTGGAAAGTTCTGTATATATCAATGAAGTTTAGATGGTTAATTGTGGCAATGTGGTCTTCTGTATCTTTACCGAGCTTTTTCCTAAATGATCTGTCCAGTATTGAGAGAGAAGTGCTGAAGTCTCCCGCTATTATTGTGGAGTGATCTAACTCTTTTTTGAGTCAGTGTTTCCTCCACATATTTAGGTGCTCTGATATTAGGTGCATAAATATTTAATGTAGTCAAGTCTTGCTTGTGTAGTGAACCTTTCAGCAATAAATAGTGTCCATCTTTGTGCATGATGGTCGATTTAACATTAAAATTGATTTTGTCTGAGATTACAATTGCCACACGTGCTCTTCTTTGTTCATTGTTAACTTGATATATACTCTTCCATCCTTTAATTTTCAGTTTGTTCCTGTCTTTAGGTCTCAAGTGAGTTTCTTGTAGACAACATATGGATGGGTCATGTCTTTTGATCCAAGATGCCACCCAATGTCTCTTTACTGGAGCATTCAGTCCATTCACATTCAATGTAATTATTGATAGGTATGTGTTCATGGCTGCCATTGTGATATATTTATTTTTGTGTTGATGTTTACTCTGTTGTTCTTATTAGTCTGTTCTAGGACATTCTTTCTTGTGAGATGATTTTTCACCTTTTTCAGAGCTGGTTTTGTAGTTGTTCAGACTCCTGTGTTACAATTTTTGAAATGGTATGATACATCTTTTTTGTGCTTTACAGCTGCCCCTATGATCCCCCTTAATAAACTATCTATAAACTCAATTTTAATTACTGCTAGTCTTGTCATCTCCTTCTCCATCTGGAAAGACTATAACGACTGTAGTACATCCCTCTTTTTAATATGATGGCACCATAGTTTTCATGACAATCACTGGATTGCTTGTTTTAGTATTAAAGCTATGATTGAGTTTGGAGCTTTCCTTGAGTACAGTTCTGAGTAATGTGTCATTCTAAAATATAAAGCTAGTGGTTTTGTCCTTCTAAGCCAGAGCCAAGAACTTCTTTCAGTATTTCTTGTAGTTTTGGTTTGGTTTTTACAAATTCTCTGAGTTTCTGTTTATCTGGGAATGTCTTAATTTCATTTTCATATTTGAAAGATAGTTTTGCAGGATATATAATTCTTGGTTGGAAGTTCTTCTCTTTCAAGCCTTTGAATATGTCATGCCACTGTCTCCATGCCAGTATCGTTTCTGCTGAGAAATCTGATGAAAGCCTACAGGGTTTCCCTCTGAATGTTAACTTTGCTTTGAGTCTTGCTGCCTTTAAGAATTGCTGCTTATGTTTCATTTTGTTAAGCTTGGTTATAATATGTCTTGGAGTTTTTCTTGTCGCATCTATATTGGGTGGCGTACAATATGCATCTGAGATGTCTATATTCTCTTCATGATTTCTGGGAAGTTTTCTTTCAGCAGCTCAGCAACAATACTCTCCGTGTTCTCAGGTGTCTCATCCTGTTCAGGGACTCCAATTAATTGAAGGTTGTTCCTCTTAATAGAGTCCCATGTGCTTCTTAATGCTTCTTCATTTTTCTTGTTTATTTTTTCTGATTTCTGCTCATAGATTCTAGCATCAGTAGCTCTGTCTTCCAAGTCAGGAATTCTTTTTTACATTTGTTGCATTCATTTTCTTGGCTTTGCGTGTAAGTTTCTATGTCTTTGATTTTGTTCTTGATCTGTTGGATTTCAGAATACCAGTGTTCCATCAGATCAAACAGCTTGTTTAATTTTTCCTTTTGTTCTGCTGCATTTTGTATAAGGTCTAGAAGGGCTCTGTATATAATCATTTTGTATTCACTTTCTGATGATTTCATAAAAGTTTCTTCATCTGGAAAACTCCTTGGTTGTTTTGTTTGGGAGCCTTCGGAAGCCATGGGTGATTTCTTGTATGCCACAATTGTCTGTTGCTTTTTGGGTCCCATGTGAGTAAGTGGAGGCTGGAAGAGATACTGTGAGGATGGACTGCTGATGTTTCTCTAGGCTGTCTTAAAATGTAAAGCAAAAGGAATCTGACCACTTCCCAACTCCATCAGGTTTTCAGGTGTAGAAGTCCCTCCTTCCAGCTGGTGAAGTAAGCACTTCTATATCCAACCCTAGATGGTACAAACTAGATCAGAATACAGCAATGCTACTGCCTAATTGGCCTTTGGTGACATGGCCCAGCCTTAGGCGACACTGTGTAAACTACTACTTTTCTGGTAGAAAAGTGCTGTCTTGTGGGCAGTTTCTGGCTCCCAAGCTAAGAAATAGGTCCAGCTGTGGCCACCGTATTCAAGATGGCGCCCTACACACAGGCAGCATATAGAGGGGCTAAAGGTGCTGATAGGTAGTGATTCCTCTGTCTCTGTTGCTGGGCCACCACCGTAAGCAACACTGTGTAAATTACTGCTTCTCTGTCAGAGAAATGCTGTCCTGTTTTCAGGTGCTGGCTTCCAGGCTACGAATTAGATCCCACTAAAGTCTCTGTATCCAATATGGCATCCCGCACACTGGCTGTGTGGTTCTGTACAAACCACTCTGTGGCAGTGATAAAAAGACAGGCCGAAAGTGGCTAGATGAACAGAGTCCTTAGCCTGGCTTTCAAAATATGGCAATTTCACCTGCCTATCCCTTTAGCAGTGCATCTGAGTCTAGCCGCTAGGCAAGACCCAGCTCGGCCAGCCAGCCAAGACAGAGAAAAAAAAAAGTCCTTCAGTCCGTGAGAGCCAGGGCTAGCCAGGAGCAAGAGTCAGCAAAAGAGAGGAGGTTTTTTGCTCAGTGGTATGAAGTCCAAATTAACAGCCCTGTACCATGTCCTGGAGGCTCACTAGGTGACCAGAAGGCTCCATTTGATTATCAATTCAGGTCTTGGTTTCTAGAGGGACATAAGATGTGTGCTTAGTCCACCATCTTGACTCCACCCCCAGAGCTCTGTGACTGTAATTTTATGTTAAAGAGAAGTAGGGTGGTTTTGCAACACTCTTACTAAGGCCACATTTCTGATCCAGTGTAAAGGAAATTTTCCTGTGGTGTGGACCGCACAGCCTTTTATTTTAAAACACATGAAAGGGAAGTAAGCAGAGAGTTGGGGACTTCAAATCACAAAGAAAGCAGTGCTTGGAGCAGGGTACAGCCTTTGGACCAGGGTCCTTGTATCTGAGAAGCTTCTTGACCAGGGGAACACTGAAGACAAGGATCTGCTTCCAGAGACAACAGAGAAAGCCTTTCCCTGGAGCTGATGCCATGAATTTGGACTTCCAGCCTATGAGGAAGGGCGGAGTCAATATGGCGGACTAAGCACACATCTCCTTATATTCCTCTGGAAACCAAGACCTGAAATGATAATCAAACGGAGCCTTCTGATCACCTAATCAGCCTCAGGACACAGCACAGGGACTTCATATCACTGAGCAAAAAACCTCCTCTCTTTCGCTGACTCCAGCTCCTGGCTAGCCCTGGCTCTCACGGACAGAAGGTAAACGCACCATATTGACTTTTTCTCCTCGGTCTCGGCCAGCAGGCGGAGCTGGGACTTGCCTAGTGGCTAGACTCAAGACATGCTGCTGGGGGGATAGGCAGACGAAATTCCCATATTCTGAGAGCCAGGCTTAAGACTCTGTTAATCTAGCCACTTTCAGCCTTTCGTTTTATATCGCGTCAGCGGGGTTTGTACAGAATTCCGCAGTCAGTGTGCGAGACACCATGTTGGTACCGAGATTTTAGCAAGACCTAATTCTTAGCCTGGGAGCCAGTGCCTGCAAACAGGACAGCACTTCTCCAACAGAAAAGCAGTAATTTTCCCAGTGCCACCTATGTTGCAGGCCCTGTAACAGAAGCAGAGGAATCACTACCTCTCAGCACCTTTAGTCCCTCTGTCTGCTGCCTGTGTGGAGGATGCCATCTTGGATACGGTGGCCGCAGCTGGACCTAATTCTTAGCTTGGGAGCCAGAGCCTGCCCACAAGAGAGTACTTTTCTATCACAAAAGCAGTACTCAACGCCATGTCACCTAAGGCTAGGCCCTGTAAGCAGAAGCCAACAGGGCAGTAGCATTGCTGTATTCTGAACTAGTTTGTTATCATCTGGGGTTGGATATAGTGGCACTTACTTTGTCAGTTGAGAAGAGGGACCTCTACACCTGAAAACCTAACTGACTTGTGAAGTGGTCAGATACCTTTTGCTTTACATTTGAAGACAGCCTAGAGAAACATTTGCAATCCATCCTCACAGTACCTCTTCCAGCCTCTACATACTCACATGGGACCCAACAAGCAACAGACAATTGTGGCATACAAGAAATCACCCATGGCTTCCGAAGGCTCCCAAACAAAGCAACCAAGGAGTTTTCCAGATGAAGAAACTTTTATGAAAGCATCAGGAAGTGAATACAAAATGATTATACACAGAGCCCTTCTAGACCTTATACAAAATGCAGCAGAACAAAAGGAAAAATTAAACAAGCTGTTTGATCTGATGGAACACCAGTATTCTGAAATCCAACAGATCAAGAACAAAATCAAAGACATAGATACTTACATGCAAAGCCAAGAAAACAGAATGGAACAAATAGAAAAAAGAATTTCTGACTTGGAAGACAGAGCTACTGATGCCAGTGTCTATGAGCAGAAATCAGAAAAAAGAAACAAGAAAAATGAAGAAACATTAAGAAGCATGTGGGACTCTATTAAGAGGAACAACCTTCGATTAATTGGAGTCCCTGAACAGGGTGAGACATCTGAGAACATGGAGAGTATCGTTGCTGAGCTGCTGAAAGAAAACTTCCCAGAAATCATGAAGAGAATATAGACATCTCAGATGCATATTGTACGCCACCCAATATAGATGCGAAAAGAAAAACTCCAAGACATATTATAATCAAGCTTAACAAAATGAAACATAAGCAGCAACTCTTAAAGGCAGCAAGACTCAAAGCAAAGCTAACATTCAGAGGGAAACCCTGTAGGCTCTCGTCAGATTTTTCAGCAGAAACCATGCTGGCATGGAGACAGTGGCATGACACATTCAAAGCCTTGAAGGAGAAGAACTTCCAACCAAGAATTATATATCCTGTAAAACTATATTTCAAATCCGAAAATGAAATTAAGACATTCCCAGACAAACTGAAACTCAGAGACTTTGTAAAAACCAACCCCAAACTACAAGAAATACTAAAAGAAGTTCTTGGCTCTGGCTTAGAAGAACGAAACCACTAACTTTATATTTTAGAACAGCCCACTACTCAATACTCTACTCTTTTAGGGAAGGCTCCAAAGTCAATTACAGCTTTGATACAGAAAGAAGCAATCCAGTGATCATCATGAAAACTATGGTGTCATCATAATAAAAAGAGGGATGTACTACAGTTGTTACAGTCCTTCCAGATGGAGAGGAAGATGACAAGACTGGTAGTAATTAAAATTGGGTTTATATATAGTTTATTAAGGGGGTTCACAGGGGCAGCTGTAAAGCACAACAAAGATGTATCATACCATTTCAAGAAATGTAACAGATGAGTCTCCACAACTACAAAACCAGCTCTGAAAAAGGTGAAAAATCAACTCACAAAAAAGAATGTCCCAGAACAGACTAATAAGAACAACAGAGAAAACATCAACATAAAAATAAACATATCACAATCGCAGCAGTGGACTTCCAGCCTATGAGACTGTGAGAAAACAAATCTCTCACTGTTACAGCCATCCATTTGTGGTATCTCTGCAGCAATACTAGATGACTAAGATGCATACTCATGTGTCATGGACTGAATTGTGTCCCCTCACAAAAATGTCTGTAACCATTTGACTAAGCAGTGATTCATGGTACTGTATGATATTCCTAAAGGTTGTAAATCCTGCCTCTGTGATGTTAATGAAGGAGGATGAGTGGTGGTTGTGTAAGTGAGGCAAGCCTCAGTCTGTGAGACTGCATTATGCCTTGATGCAATCTCTGGATATAAAGCAAAGGGAAGGAAGCTCAGAGTAGGGGACGTCATACCACCACGAAGCAGTGCTGGAAGCAGAGCACATCCTTTGAAAAGGAACCAGGGCACCTGTGCCTCAGAAGCCCCAAGTCCAAAGGAGACTGAAGACAAGGATCTTCCTCCAGAGCCAACAGACAAAGACTTCCCCTGGAACTAATGCCCTGAATTTGGACATCCAGCCTGCTTTTCAGTGAGAAAATAAATTTCTCTTTGTTAAAGTCATCCACCTGTGGTATTTCTGTTATAGCAGCACTAGATGACTAATGATCTTTAGCAAATTTTACTTGCATATGATATAAGATATTGTTCGGTAATTTTTGCATTTAGTTGGAGCACCTTTCTTGGGAAAAGGCATAAATATGGACCTCTTTCCATTGGTTGGCCAGGTAGCTGTCCTCCAAATTTCTTGGCATAGATGAGTGAGCACTTCCAATGCTGCATCAATTTGGTGAAATATTCCAGGAAATATTCCACTAATTCCTGGAGCCTTGTTTTTTGCCAATACCTTCAATGCAGCTTCAACTTTTTCCTTCAATACCATCTCTTCTTAATCATAGCTACCCCCTGAAATGGTTCAGTGTTGACCAGATCTTTCTGGTATAGTGACTCTGTATATTCCTTCCATCTTCTTCTGATACTTCCTGAATCATTTAATATGTTCCCTGTACAATCTTTCACTGTTGCAACTTGAGGCTTGAATTTTTTTCTTCAATTCTTACAGCTTGAAAAATACAGAGCATGTTCTTCCCTTTTGGTTTTCTATCTCCACCTCTTTGTACATGTCATTATAATACTTTACAAGTCACCCTTTAAACCTTTAAAAGCTCAGTTATTTTACTTTGTCATTTCTTCCTTACTGTAGCTACTGTACATTCAAGATCAAGTTTCCATGTCTCTTCTGACATCCAACTTGCTCTTTTCTTTCTTTCCTGTCTTTAATGACCACTTGTTTTCTTCATGGATGATGTTTTGATGTCATTCCACAACTTATCTGGACTTCAGCTGTTAGTGTTCAACACATAAAATCTGTTGAGATGGTCTCCAAATTCATGTGGGATATGCTCAAGGTCATACTTTGACTCTCAGGAACATGTTCTAATTTTCTTCAGCTTCAATTTGATGAGCAAGTGATGGCCTGTGCTACAGTTAGAACCTGGCCTTGTCTGACTGCTGATATTGCACTTTTCCATTGACTCTTTCCAAAGATGTAGTCAATCTGACTCCTGTTTATTCCATCTGGCAAGGTCTATGTACATAATTGCCATTTATGTTGGTGAAACAATGTATTTGCAATGAAGTCATTTGCTCTCCAGCATCGTATCTGTCACCAAGGTCATATATTCCTACTACCAATCCTTCTTCTTTGATTCTAACAGTTGCATCCCAATCACCAGTAATTATCAGTGCATCCTGATTGCATATTTGCTCAATTTTGGACTGCAGACGCTGGTAAAAGTTGTCAGTTCCTTCATCTTTGGCCTTAGTGGTTTTTGTGAAAATCTGAATAATAGTCATATTAACTGGCCTTCCTTGTATACAGAGAGACATTATTCTATCACTGGCAGCACTGTATTTTAAAATTTCACTAAAGATCATTCAAAAGTGACTGCAACAATATGTTGAAAGGGAACTTTCAGAAATTCAAGCTGGATTCAGAAGAGGACTTGGAACTAGGGATGTCACTGCTGATGTCAGGAGGAACTTGGTTGAAAGCAGAGAATACCAGAAAGATGTTTATCTGTGTTTCACTGGCTATTCAAGGACATTTGACTATGTGGCTCATAACAAGTTATAGATAACATTGTGGAGAAGGGGAATTCCAGAACACTTAATTGTGCTCACGAGGAATCTGTATATGAATCAAGAGGCAGTCATGTAAACAGAACAAGGGGACACTGCACAGGTTAAAGTCAGGAAAAGTACTCATCAGGGTTGTATCCTTCCACCATACCTTTGCAATCTGTTGTTGTCAGGTATCATGGAGTCAGTTGCCACTTTACAGCAACCCAATGCACAACAGAATGAAACACTGCCTGGTCCTTTACCACGCCTCACAATTGTTTCTGTGCTTAAGTCCATCATTGCAGCCACTGTGTCAATCTGTATTGTTGAGGGTCTTCCTCATTTTTGCTGACCCTCCAAACTCTACCAAACACAATGTCCTTCTCCAGGAACTGATCCCTACTGACAACATGTCCAAAGTATATGAGATGTAGTTTCACTATCTTTGCTTCCGAGGAGCACTCTGGTTGTACTTCCTCCAGAATAGATCTGTTTGTTCTTCTGGCAGTCCATGGTACATTCAATATTCTTCTACAATACCACAGCTCAAAGGCATCAATTCTTCTTCTGTCTTCCTTATTCACTGTCCAGTTTTTGCATGCATATGATGTGATTGAAAATACCATGGCTTGGTCAGGTGCACATCAGTCTTCATGGTAACATCTTTACTTTTCAGCATTTTAAAGTGGTCCTTTGCAGAAGACTTTCTGAACACAATGCATCTTTTGATTTCTTAGTTGATACTTCTACAGGTGTTGATTATGGAACCAAGTAAAATGAAATCCTTGACAACCTCAATCCTTTCTCCATTTATCATCATGTTGCTTGCTGGCCCAGTTGTGAGGATTTTTAGTTTCTTGCTGTTGAAACACAATTCATAATGAAGGCTGTGGTCTTTGATTTTCTTCAGAAGTATTTCAAATCCTCTTCACTTCCAGCAAGCAGGGTTGTGTCATCTGCATAATGCAGGTTGTCAATGAGTCTTCCTCCAATCCTGATGCCTTATTCTTCTTCATAGAGTCCAGCACCTTGAAAGACTTGTTTGGCATACAGATTGAAAAGAGATGGTAAAAGGATACAACCCTGACACACAACTTTCCTGACTTTAAACCGTGCAGTGTCCCCTTGTTCTGTTTGCACAGCTGCCTCTTGATCCATATACAGATTCCTCATGAGCACAACTAAGTGTTCTGGAATTCCCATTCTCTACAATGTTATTCATAATTTGTTATAATCTATACAGCCAAATGCTTTTGCATAGTCAATGAAACACAGGTAAACATCTTTCTGGTATTCCCTGCTTTCAGCCAATATTCATCTGACATCAGCAGTGATATCCCTGGTTACACATCCTCTTCTAAATCTGTCTTGAATTTCTGAAAGTTCCGTGTCAATATACTGTTGCATTCATTTCTGAAAGACCTTTAGCAAAAGTTTACTTGAATGTAATATTAATGATAATGTTCAATAATGTCCACATTCAATTGGATTATCTTTCTTTGGAATAGGCATAAATATGGACCTCTTCTAGTCAGTTGGCAGGAAGGTATGGAAAAGGGAAATCACTAACTAGATAATAGATAAGTGTTAACTCTGTTGGCGGGAAGGTATGGAAAAGGGAAATCACTAACTAGATAATAGATAAGTGTTAACTCTGGTGAAGGGAAAGACAATGTAAGGGAAATCAGCACAAACTGACCAAGGCAAAATAATGGAAGCTTCCTATACTCATCCAAACACCTTCAGGGACACAGTTACTGGGGCCAGGGCTGGCAACCACAGTCTTGGGGGCCATCTAGATCAACTGGCATAACATAGTTCATAAAGAAACTATTCTACTTCCTGCTATGATGAGTACAAGGTCTGACAATTAAGTCCACAAACTTAATTGTTCTAAGTGCTACATAGCTCATTGCTGAATAACACTATGGTCACCTTTGAAATACTCCCCTTTGGAAGCTATGCACTGATGCCAGCACCCACTGTACCCTTCAAAGCAATTTTGGGACTCTTTCTGGAGTGGTCATTGTGCACAGTGACAAGCTGGCAAGTTTGTGAACTTAATTGTATACTTGTCTGTTAGGGAGCTTTTAGTCAGTAAACAGATAACTGTATTGGAACACTCTCCCTACTCACCTGATCTGGCCCCAATAATTCTTTTTTTTTAACTGAAGATAATAGAAATATTGAAAAGAAGACATTTTGATGATATTCAGGACATCAAGGATAATATAACAATAGCTTTGATAGCCATTCCAGAAAAAAGGTTCCAAAATTGCCTTCAAGGGTGCTGGCTTTGGTGCATAACTTCCCAAGGGAAGTACTCCAAAGGTGACCACAGTGATACTAAGCAGTGAGGTATGTAGCACTTTTTCTAGGATGAGTAAAAGAACTTAGCTGGCAGTCCTCATAGTGTCTGGGGTCTTAAGTGTTTGGCAGTGGCTATCTAAGCTACATCTATTGGTCCCATCCTATTTGCAGCAAAAAAGAATGAAGGAAACTGGACACACAAGAAAAATATTAGTTCAAAGGACAAATGGGCCACATGAACCAGCGTGTCTAACAGCTTCAGCCTAGGAAAACTATATGGTATCCAGCTATCACCACTGACCACTCTAATAGGGATCACAATAGAGGCACTGGAGAGAACAGGTGAAAAATTTAGAACAAAATTTAAATTCAAACAAAAAAAGACCAGACTTAATGGTCTTACAGAGACTAGAAGAACCCCTGAATCTATGGCTCTCAGATACCCTGCTAATTCGAAATTGAAGCCACCACTGAAGTCAGCCTATCAACCAAAGATTACACAGTCCTGTAAAACAAACAATAACACACATTAAAAACCATATTTCCTAGTTAATCAAGTATACTGGACCAAATGGACAATACCTGCCCCAAAGCAAAGATGAGAAGACAGAAAGGGATGGTAAAACTGTACAAATGGACACCAGAACATTGGGTATAAAAGGAATGGAGAAGAGTGCTGACACACTGCAACCAATGTCAAAAACAACTCGTGTATAAATTTTTAAATGAGAAAGTTATCTGTGCTGTCAACCTTCACTTAAAGCACACACATACAAAACTACTTAGTTTTCCTCTCAAAAATCCCAGTGAGAAGGGCATTTTATCCTGCCACATGGAGGAAGAAAGTGTGAAGTAGATGACCCAAGGTTTTTTTAAAAAAATGAATTAAGTGGTAGAGCCACGTCTTGAACTGGGTTTGTTTGATGCCATAGTCCATGCTCTTTCAGCAGCCCCAGGGAAGTAGCAGGATACACTAATTCAGAAGTTTTGGTGGGTCCAGTCAAGCTGCACAGTTTTGCAGACAGAAAATAAGACACAGGTTAAGTATGGAAGGGACTGTGGAAGCCAGACTCAAAGAGGTAGCAGTGAAGATGGAAAAGAATCCATGAAACTTTGTAAAAGAAGTAGACAGACTGGAAGTGAAAGTCAAGTGGGTATAGAAAAACCCACTGCCATCAAGTCTGGTGTGACTCATAGCAACCTTATACATCAGAGTAGAACTGCCCCATAGAGTTTCCAAGGAGTGCCTGATGGATTTGAAGTGATGACTTTTTCTTTGGCAGATGTAGCACTTAACCCATTACACCACCAGGGTTTCCAGGTATGGAAAGGTCTCCCCCTTTTAGCCTGAAAGAGGAAAAGAACGGGGTGGAGCTGAGAGGAAACAGACGGAGAAAAGGAAAGCAAACTTGATGCTAGGCACTTGCTTTCAGCTACCAGCTAGAGAAGTAAAGGTAGGTGTTCTCAAAGACTGCCATATACCCAGAAGGAAAGCAAGGACAGCAAAGAAGATTTGGCCTTCTTAGCATACAGGGGAAAGATAAGGCTCTGGGCTTCTATGAGGACAAAAGCTTCATAATTGAGGAATTTGGGGACTACAACACACCACAGTCTTATCATTGCAGACCGAGAAAGACATCTAAATCAAACCAGGAAGAAGTGCCTGAAGATTTAGATAGCGGGCCTGTATACAGGCCCACTGAGAAGGCAAGGTTCAAGCCTCAGTGAAAAAGACAAAAAGAGAAAAAAAAGAGAACTCAATTAGCCAAAAATCTCCATGCAGGATTTGCATTGATAGCTTGCCCCAGTCATCCCTTTTATATACCCTCTCTCTGAGCGGTCGGGACAAAAGCACACTTCACAAGGTTAGGATTGAGTAGTGTGGTGGGAGTTAGATGGGACTGGAGATGAAATATATCAAGAGTTTGACTCTGAAAGACAGAGAATAAAACAAAAACACCTGGAAGGAATGGCAGTGACAAGGGGTATGTGTGTATGTCAATCCGAGCAGACTTCTGTATGCTGGAAGGCACATGACAATGAGCTAGCAGAAGGAAGACTTCCAAGATGGTGACTGCCATTGGCAAACTTCTGCCAGCTCTAGAGAGGGAAGAGCATATGTTCCTCTTTCGGGAGACTGCCTGATTTGAGAAGAGTTAGAGAAGGGGCCCCTGCTGCCCTTAGTTAGCAACCAAAAAAAGCCAAACCCACCGCCATGGAGTTGATTATGATTCATAGTGACTCTATAGGACTGAGTAGAATTGGCACACAGAGTTTTCAAGGAGCGCCTGGTAGATTCCAACTGCCAATCTTTCGGTTAGCAGCCATAGCACTTAACCACTATGCCACCTCAGTTGTCAAAGGCCCTTGATATGCTTAGAGCAGAGTTTGGCATTGAGTTCCAATTATAGGGGCTAAGCAGAGTGGCTGGCACTATTATTGTTTAAAAAAGTAAGAGAAGTGGTTTGTTTCATGATAGAGCTGTGTTCTAGGTACACAGGCAAACCACATTTTAAAAAAAAAAAAAAGACTTGGCACCATCCAAAAACTTTCGTGTGATGGTTAGGATTGTGTGTCAACTTGACTAGGCCATGATTCTCAGTATTTACATGTGACCACTCACATAATTGCATCTGCTGTGAATAGCCAATCAGTTTAAATGGAGTTTTCTTAGAGGTGTGGCCTGCATCTGTACCTAAGCAGACACTCTGGTATTTTGCTTGCTCTAGATCCTGTGGCTGCATCCTGTTCAGCTGATCTCAAGTTCTTGGGACCTGAGCTATCAATCTATCTACATATCTTGGAATTGTGATCTTCACAGCCTAAGAGTAGGAGCTCTGGTCTCTGACTTGCCAATTTGGGGTCCACCAGCCTCTGTGGCTACGTGAATCAATGGAAGCCTCCATCCTGATCTACGGACTTGGGATGTTCCAGCCTTTACAATTGCATGAGCCCTTTCCTTGGTATAGTCTCTGTCTGTATTTTTATACATTTTACTGATTTTGCTCTTTAGAGAACCCAGCCTAACACACTTTGTAATCCCTCAAATAGTAGCCTGTGGCAATATTAATACCCACACACGTGATCAATGCAACCAATATTGATTTAGTACTCACTCAGCCCCACACCTGGGCAAGTCTGCTAGAGAAGTGAGACAGAAGAGCCATTGTCCCTGTGTGGATAGTCTAGTGGTGGGAAAGCCTTGAAAGAGCTCACCCAGACAAGGGCCTGACCAAGCAGGCTGTGTGCTGGGGGACTTTAGATGACAGAATTCCACCTCAAATCCCCTAGGGCCTCTCGGGGGGAGATGACCACACAGAGGTTCAGGAAAGATTTCATGCACGGTGTCTTAGTCATCTAGTGCCCCTATAACAGAAATAATACAAGTGGATGGCTTTAACAAAGAACAATTTATTTCCTTACAGTAAAGTAAGGTTAAAAGTCAAAATTCAGGGTGTCAGTTACACAGGAAAGCTTTCTTTCACTATTGGCTCTGGAAGAAGGTCCTTGTCCTCAATCTTCCCCTAGTCAAGGAGCTTCTCAGGTATAGGGATCATGGTTCCAAAGGACTCACTCTGCTCCAGGCACTGCTTTCTTGATGGTTTGGAGTCTCTAGCTCTCTGCTCCCTTCCTTTTCCTTTATTTCTTAAGCCACACCCCAGAGAAACTCCATTCACATTGGATCAGGGACTTGACCTGAGTAAGGGTGTTATAATCCCACCTTCATCCTCTTTAACATAAAATTACAATCACAAAATGGAGGATAACCACACAATCCTAGGAATCATGGCCCCTTCAAATTGCTGCACACATTTTTTGGGGAAGGGGAGCATAATTCAATTCATGACACAGGGAGATTGCATTTGAGGGGGGCCTGTGAATAAAGATGTCTACATGTCATGATGGGGTTGTGACATTCCAGGTAGAGCGAATAAGTGGGAAAACTTGTGGAGTATTCAGGCAACAGTCGAGCTTAGAATATACCTCAGGAAAAGAGGATGGAAAGACAGTCTGAGTCATGGCAAGGGGCAGGTGACTTAAATGCTGAAGTCATTAAGTGGAGAGATGGCCAAGAGGAGGGATAAGAGAAGATACAGACAGACTAAGCAGATGCATATGGAAAATGACTGAGCAGAAGCAGAGAAAGAGGCCCAGAGATGCCCAGAGTCAATAAAAAAGAGAAGTAGGAAGGGAAGAGGTGTGGCAGGCAGCCTCGAAGATGCCTCCCTCCCCTGCCCAGTTATCTCTGCCTCCTGATATTCATGCCTTTGTGTAATCCTGTCCTCTTAAACTAGGCTGGACATAGTGACTGGCTTCTAATGTATAATATATAATATAGCATATATTATATAGTATAATATAGATGTCACTTTTGAGATTAAATTACAAAAAGGCTGTAACTTCTCTCTGTCTCTCTCTTTGGAGGAAGCTACTATGCTGTGAACAGTCTTATGGAGAAACTGATGGCAAGAAATTTATGTCTCTGCAGGCCCACAAAACTAAACCAGACTGAAGGGGCACACCAGCTCGGGGTCAGGGACTACAAAGTGGAAGGGGACAGGAAAGCTAGTGATAGGGAACCCAAGGTTGAGAAGAGAGAGTGTTGACATGTTGTGGGGTTAGTAACCAGTGTCACAAAACTGTCTAATGCAAAACTACTTTGTTCTATAAACCTTCATCTAAGGCACAGTTAAAAAAAGAAAAAAATTATGTCTCTGGTGAATAGCCAGGGAGGGTTCAAAACTTACTGGCCGTCACGTAAATAAGCTTGGAAGCAAATCTGCCCCTTGTTGAGCCTACTAGCCAAATACACCTGGATTCTTGATCCACAGAAACTGTAGCATAACTGTCTGTTGTTTTAAACCACTAAGCCTCGGGCAAACTTTCACGCAGCAATAGATAACTAATACAAGGAGGGGAGGGATGAGGAGGCTCACGGCCAATGCTCGTGGCCATGAAGTTCTAGTTCTAGTCCCTGTGATACCCGACTCTGCTTCTAGTCCTTGCATTCCAAAATATCCTGGTTTCCCTTCCAATACACTTTCTTTTTGTGCCTAAGGTAATTAGAAGAAGTTTCCCTTATTTAATACCGAACAGTCTATGAATGTGACAACAGCTCTTCGAGAAGGGAACCTAGTTACCCAACAGCACTCAGTAATGTACTGAACTTACTGACAAGTATTCAAGCCCTGCACAGAGAAAGAGAGAGAGGGAAAATGAAAGAAACAGAGACAGAGAATCAAAAGAAATCAACTGTTTTTTTATTCTTTGTTTATAAGATTACAGCAAAATGGTGCCTCATTACAGCACTTCTCTTCCCGGTTCAATATGTCTTTTAACAATTTTGAAAAGAATGAATTTAAAATTGTTTTAAATTATTTAAATTACCAGTTAGTCCTTTGGAACTGAGCATTTCCTCCCAAAGCTCCTGGGTGCTGATGTCAATCTAAAGCCAAAGAGGATCAAAAACTGTATTACTGAGAGCACTGATGGGGAAATAATTTAATAATTTCATTTAATGTGTTTGCTCCAGCCCTCTCTCAATCTCTTCTTCCCTTTGAATCAGTTACAAATACAGCTCAAGCCATTTATCCCTCTACCCAATCTTCTTTTCTCCATCCCTCACTTCCTGCCTCCCTCCCCAGGGATAACCACTCTCTTAAAAAGATGAGTACTCGCAGGGTGAGTTTGAACCATCAACCTTTAGGTTACCAGTTATGCACAATTTTTTTGCACCATCAGGGATCTTTCTAGGTAGAAAAGACAATGAAAATGATAACTACATGAATAGGAGTTTAGGGTCTCAGTTACTTTCCAAAAGTGGATAATTTTCTCAGGGTTTTTAAAAATATATTTTAACCTAGCTTTTATTAACTGTGTATGTAATTGAAATAAGCAGTATAAAACATTTCCTGTCAATTTTCACTTTTTCTTTGTTTCTGCTCTTCTGGAGCAACACATAAAGAAGGAAACCAGGCTCAAAGAAGAAACTACTAGTCCACAGGACTAAATACCTATGGGAACCATGGCATCATTTATCCAGAGACCAGAACTAGATGGTGCCCAGCTGCACTACTGACCTTTCTGACCGGGAATATAATAGTTGGTCCTAGATATAATGAGAGAGAATTGTGGAATAAAACTCTGATAGAGACTAAAGGAACCCCTGGGACTATCATCCTGAGACACTCAGTAAAATTTGAACTGAAACAAGTCCCAGAAGTCACTTTTCAGCTAAATAACAGATTGGCTCATAAAATAAACAATAGCATCCATGAGTACTGTGCCCCTTTAAAAAACAAAATATCTATATGGGACCAAATGAACAACATTTACCCTAAAGTAAAGGTGACAAATAGGGGGAGGGTCAATGATAGGAAAGCTAGATTAATAGGGTCTTCATTATCTAATGCTGCTATAATAGAAATACAAGTGGATGGCTTTAACAAACAAATTTATTCTCTCAGCCTAGTAGGCTAGAAGTCTGAATTTAGGATGCCAGCTCCAGAGGAACGCTTTCTCTGTCTATTGGCTCTAGAGGAAGTTCCTTGTCGTCAATCTTCCCCTGGTCTAAGAGCTTCTCACAGCAGGATGTCCTCTGCTTCCTGGCACGAATATCTTGGTGGTAGGAGGTCCTCCTCCTCTCCGCTCACGTCTCTTTTATATCTCAAAAGAAACTGACTCAACTTATTACCTAATCGTATAGATTGAGTCCTGCCTCACTAACATAACTGCCTCTAATCCTGCTCATTAACATCATCATAGAGGCAGGATTTGCAATACACAGGAAAATCACATCAAATCACAGAATGGTGGACAACCACACAGTACTGGGAATCACGGCCTAGCTAAACTTATACACAGTTTTGAGGGACACAACTCAATCCACAACAAATGGAAACGGAACAACCAGAACAGAAATGAGAATGTTGATACAATGTGGAAAATATAACTAATGTCACCAAGCAATATATATAGAAATTGTTAAGAAGTAAACTAAGTTATTGTGTCACCTTTAACCAAAAACACAAAAAAACATTTTTTTAAAAAAGGAAGAGTACCATTCTCAGGCATTTTAAAAATATTTGCATTATTCATCAGGAGTCCTGGTTGCCAAGTGGTTACGGACTTGGCTACTAAACAAAAGGTCAGAATTTCAAATCTAACAGCTATTCCTTGGAAACTCTATAGGACAGTTTTACTCTGTCCTATTGGGTCAGTGGTATAGTAGTTAAGTGCTATGACTGCTAACCAGAAGGTTAGTAGTTCAAATTTGCCAGGCACTTCTTGGAAATTCTATGAGGCAGTTCTATGTTATCTATAGGGTTCCTAAGAGTCAGAATTGACTCAGTGGGTTTGGTTTGGGTGTACAGTCATTATGAGTCAGACTTGATTCAACAGTGATGGTTTTTTTTTTTTGTTTCTGTTTTTCCAGAAACAATACATAAAATTGTTTTCTGACCTTAAAATATATAAAAACAGTACCACACAGTAGGTATCATTTTGCAATTTGTGTTCTCAATCAGTATCAAGTTTTGATGTTTATGTTCATAGAGATATGCATTTTTTTCTTTTTTGGTTTTTTAAATACATTTGAGATATTATATACAGTGAACTGCAGTTGTCTTAGACTGGGTTCACTAGAGAAGCAAAACCAGTAAAACATAGAAACATACACAGAGCGTTGTTTATATCAAGGAAACGGCCCAAGTGGTTTTAGCGGCTGGAATGACCCAAGTCCATGGGTCAGGACAGAGGTTTTTCTGATTCACTTAGCTACAGGGGCTGATGGATCCAGTATAGGCAGGTAAGGGAGAGGGGTCTTGCTGAAACGCTTCTTAGTCAGCAGGCAAGCCCACAGGTAAGCTGCTAGCTCAAGGCCCAAAAACTGGAAGTCAGATGAAAAGAAGCAAGATTCAGAACAAGCAAAAGTCTACAAACCTTGCCAAAATATCCACTTATATTTGAACTAGGCCATACACCCAAGGAAATTCCCTTTCAACTCACTGGCAACTGACAGCAGATCCCAACATGGGGGTGACTGCTATATACTTAATCTCATCATGGAAGTGATCACATCATCACATGACTGCCAAACCATTTTAAATCATGACCTGGCCAAGTTGACACACAACCTTAACCATCACAAAGAGTTCTGACAAAAACACACACCCTTATCACAATACAGAACAGTTCCTCTGTGTCTTCCGAGCCTTCACCAAGGCAAACATTGATTTGTTTTTCTGTTACAATAGTTTTGCCTATTCTAAAACTTTATATAACTGAAATAACACAGCATGCATTATTTTGTGCTGGCTTCTTTCACTCAGAATATTTGAGATTCATCCGTGTAATTGTACGTATCAGTAGTTATACAGTTTCACTGCTGAGGATATATTTCATTTTATGACCACACTACAATTTGCTTAAACACCCTTTTTTGAATTATTTACAGTTTGGGCTATTATGAATAAAGACTTATGGAGGCTGTTGGGAGGATGAGACATGTATGGAGCAGAGAGGAATAGTGTGCTGTCACCGGACAGGGAGAGCAGTGAAAGCTGCATATAGGTGGGCATGTAAATTTATACAGCAATGTACATTTTCACTCAGTCATGTTAAATTTAAAAAAAAAAAGACTTACGAAACTTCTGTTTCTTTTTAGTGTGCTTTAGGCAAAAGTTTTATCTCTAGATAATTTCTCCTTCAAAATTTTATATATATTGTTTTGTAACATTGGTTGTAATCCCGACAGTATGACAGCATACCCCCCCTTTCCACCCTGAAGTCCTGGTGTGCATTCACCCAGCTCCCCACCCTTTCTGCCTTCCTTTTCGGTAGCAGACACCCACTTGGTCTTGAATACTGGATTGAACTAAGAAGCATGTTCCTCACTTGTGTGTGTTTCTTTTATGTTGTTATGTGCTGTCGAGTCGGTTTTGACACAGTGACCCTATGAACGATAGAACGAAACACTGCCCAGTCTTGTGCCATGTCCACAATTGTTTTTACACTTAAGCCCATTGTCGCAGCCACTGTGTCAATCCATCTTGTCCAAAGTCTTCCTCTTTTTCACTGACCGTCCATTCTACCAAGCATGATGTCCTTCTCCAGGGACTGTTCCTTCCTGACAACATGTCCAAAGCATGTAAGACACAGTCTTGTCATCTTTGCTTCCAAGGAGCACTGTGGTTGTACTCCTTCCAGAACAGATCTGTTTGTTCTTTTGGCGGTCCATGGTACATTCAACACTCTCATCACCACAATTCAAAGGCATCAATTCTTCTTCTTTCTTCTTTCTTCACTGTCAAGCTTTCACATGCATATGATGTGACTGAAAATACCATGATTTGGGTCAGGTGCATTTTAATCTCTAAGGTGACATCCTTACTTCTGAATATTTTAAAGATGTCCTTGGCAGCAGATTTTCCCAGTGTAATGTGTCTTTGGATTTCATGATTGCTGCTTCCATGGGCATTCATTGTGGACCCAAGTAAAATGAAATCCTTGACAACCTCAATCTTTTCTCCATTTACGACAATGCTGCTTACTGGTCCAGTTTTGAGGAATTTTGTTTTCCTGATGTTGAGGTACAATGCATACTGAAGGTTGTGGTCCTTAATCTTCATCAGTAAGTGTCTCAAATCTTCTTTATTTCCAGCAAGTAAGGTGGGATCGTCTGTGTAATGCAGGTTGTTAATGAGTTGTCCTCCAATCCTGATGCCTCGTTCTTCTTCATACAATCCAGCTTCTCAGATTATTTTCTCAGCATACAGATTAAAATGGTATGGTGAAAGGATGTCGATGTTTATGCATTCCACTTCATTTTTGACAGTTTCCAGTTTTCCTAGATTCATACTTCATGTCCCGATTACTACTGGATGTTCGCAGCTGTTTCTTCTCATTTTAAGTCATCCACATCAGCAAACAAAGATCCCAGAGGCCTTACTCATCCATGTCATTAATGTCGACTCTACTTTGAGGAGACAGCTCTTCCCCAGTTGCCTTCTGAGTGCCTTCCAACCTGGGGAGCTCACTTTCCAGCACTATATTTGACAATGTTTGACTGCTATACATAAGGTTTCCCCTGGCTAATTCTTTTCAGAAGTAGACTGCCAGGTCCTTCTTCCTAGTCTGTCCTAGTCTGGAAGCTCAGCTGAAACTTGTCTACCGTGGTTGACCCTGCTGGTACCTAGATACCAGTGGCATAGCTTCCTGCATCACAGCAACAAGCATGTCTCCGCTGACCAACAAGTTGGGGCTGCTCACTCTATCTTTACTCTCCTTACCTGACGTTTCTTTCCTAGGTCTAATTTTTGTCTGAAAAGTGGGCTTCAGATAAAAGTGGGTTTCAGTGTTCAGAGGCCACAGTCTCAGGGATTCAACCATTCTCTGTCAGACCAGTAAGTTAGGTCTTTTTTGTGAATTTGAATTCTGTTCTACATTTTTCTCCAGTTCTGTCTGGCACTCTGTGTTGTGATCCCCGTCAGATAGCTCCGGGGTAGTAGCCAGGAACTCTTTATTTCTTCTGGGCTCAGGCTGTTGGAGGTTTTGGTTTATGCGTCCCATTAGTCCTTTTGACTGATATTTTCCGTGTCTTTGGTTTTCTTCATTCTCCCTTGCTCTGAACAAGATAGGACCAAGAGATGTAGCTTAGATGGCCACTTGCAAGACTGTAACACCCCAGATACTACTCACCATAGTTGTAAAGCCTTTTCTTTATGATTTATATTATGCCAATTGACCTAGTCCCTTGACAGTATGGTTCCCAGCCCGTAGCCCCAACAACTCAATCCCTCAAGGTGTTTAGATGTGTCTGGGAAATGTCTATGCCTTTACTTTGGCCAAGTTGTGCTGATTTCCCCTATATTGTGTGCTGGCCCTTCCTTCACTGAAGTTGACTCTTGTCTACTATCTAGTTAATGATTTCCCCTTCCTCTCCCTCCCCATCCTCATAACCTTCAAAATTTTTTTTTCCTGTAGGTAAACCTTTTCTTGAGTTCTCACAATAGTGGTCTCATACAATATTTGCCCTTTTCTGACTACAGCATTAATACCCTCCAAATTTATCCATGTCATGTTTGCTAGATTCATTATTGTTTTTTATTGTTGTGTAGTATTTCATTGTGCGTATGTACTATAGCTTGTTTATCCATTCACCTGTTTTTAGGCGCTTAGGTTGTTTCCAGCTTTTTGCTATTGTGAATAGTCCTGCAATGACCATGGATGTGTATATGTCTACTTGTGTGATGGCTCTTATTTCTCTAGGGTATATCCCTAGGAATAAGATTGCTCAATTATATGGTATTTCTCACTTCTAGCATTTTTCAAAGTAGTTGTACCAACTTACAGTCCCACAAGCAGTGTATAGGCATTCCAATCTCTCTGCAGCCTCTCTGACATTTGCTATTTTATGATTTTTGGATTACTGCCAGTGTTGTCCAGGTGAGCAAGTCTTATTCTAGTTAGGATTTGTGTTTCTCTATTGGCTAATCATCAAGAGCATTTCTTCACATACCTGTTAGCTGCCTGAATGTCTTCGTTATGAATATCTATTCATATCTTTTGCCCATTTTTAAATTAGCTTGTCTTTTTGTTATTGGGGTGCTGAAGTAATTTGCTGATTTTACAGATTACACCCTTTTGAGAAATGTTGTAGCTAAAACTTTTTCCCAGTCTAGAAAATCTCTTGTAACTCTTTTAGTGAGGTCTTTGTGTGTGTTGTGTGTGTGCGTGCGCACAGACTTAGGTGAAAGCTTACAGCTCAAGACAATTTCTAATACAAAAACATACAGTTATGTTACAGTAGTTGCAATCCCTATAATGTGACAGCATACTCCTCCTCCCCACCTTGAGTTTCCCATGTCCATTCAACCAGATCTCCTCCCATGTTGCTTTCTAACCCTCCCTCCAGACAGGAGCCTCCGATTTGATTTTGTGTATCTGCTCAAACTAAGAAGTACACTCTTCGGTATTATTTTATGTTTTATATTCCAGTCTAATCTATGTCTGAAGAGTAGGCATTGGGAATGATTTTCATTCTCATTTAACAGAGCGTTTGAGGGCCATGGCTTTGGGGGTTGCTTCAGTCTCATTCAGACCATTAAATCTGGTCTTTTTACTAGAATTTGAGTTCTGCTCCACATTTTTCTCTGCTTAGTCAGGGACTCTGTGTTTTGTTCCTGTCAGGGTGGTCACTGGCAGTAGCTGGGCACCGTCTAGTTGTTCTGGTCTCAGACTGATGGAGTCTCTGGCTTATGTCGCTCTTTTGTCTCTTGGGCTAATATTCTGTGTACAAGTTCTTTATCATACATATGTATTGTAAAACTTTCTCTAAGTCTGTGGTTTGCCTACTCATTTCCTTAACAATGTTTTTGGTAAGCATAGATTTTTAATTCTGATGAAGTCTGACTTATCAAATTTTAGTTTTATGGCTTGTGCTTCTATGTCTTTTCTAAGAAAACTTTCCATACTTCAAGGTCATAAAGGTATTCTATCTTCTAGAAGCTTTAAAATTTAAATTCTGCATTTAAGTCTATGGCCCATCTCAAATTAGTTTTTATTGTATGTTGTAAGGGCAGAATTTTGACAAATTTTTTCTCCATGTACACGTACAGCTGTTTCTGCAAAGTCTATTAAAAAGATTTACTCCCCCCATTGAATTGCATTGGCACCTCTATCAAAAATCAACTAAGCATATAAGTATGGGTTGATTTTGGACTCTATTCTGTTTCATTAACCTATTTGTCTATTCTTTTTTCTTTAAATGTACTTTAAATGAATGTTTACAGAACAAACCAGTCTCTCACTAAACAGTGTACATGCTGTTTCATGACATTGGTTAACAAGCTCACAACATATCAACACTCTCCCATCTCAACCCTTGATTCCCTATTACCAGCTTTCCCGCCCTCTCCTATCTTCCGGGGGCCATACTCTCAGGTATCTGCAGTCTTTGTCAGGCCAGCATGTCTGGCCTTTCTTTTTAAGTTAGAATTTTGTTCTACATTTTTCTCCAACATTGTCTGGGACCCTCTGTTGCAATTCCTGTCAGAGCACTCAGTGGTGGTAGCCAGGTACCATCTAGTTGTACCGGTTCAGTCTGGTAGAGGCCATGGTAGATTGGGCCTTCTGGACAAATTTGTTCTTTGGACTCATCTTTCCCTTGTATCTTTAGTTTTCTTCATTTTTCCTTGTTCCTGGAGGAGTGAGAACAGTGCAGTATCCCAGATGGCCCCTTACAGGACTTTAAGACCCCAGCCAGCCAAGTGCATCGACATTACTCATTAAAGTAGAATGTAGAACATTTGCTTCATAAACTATGTTATGCCAACTGAGCTAGATGTTCCATAAGACCATGGGCCCTATAACCCTCAGTCCAGCAATTTAGTTCCTCAGGGAGTTTGGATGGATGTATGAAGCTTCCATGACCTTACCTTGTACAAATTGGGCTGGCTTCCCCAATACTGTGTATTGTTTTACCCTTCACCAAAGTTACCACTTATCTATTGCCTATTCAGTGTTTTTCCATCCCTACTCCTTTCCTCCCTTGTTCCCATCAAAGATTGTTTCTTTTTGTGTGCACGTACACCTTTTCATGAGTTTTTACAGGAGTAGTCTCATACAGCATTTGTTGTTTTGTGATTGACTTATTTCACTCAGCATGATGCCCTCCATCTCATTACATGGATGTAATGAGATGCTTCACAGATTCAACATTGTTCTTATTGTTAAATAATATTCCATTTTGTATATGTGCCACAGTTTCTTCATTCATTTGTTGATGGGCACCTAAGCTGTTTCCATCTTTCTGCCACTGTGGACATGGGTATGCTTATGTCTAATCATGTGGTGACTCTGACTTCTCTAGGAGTGGGATTGCTAAATCATATGATATTTCTATATCTAGCTTTCTAAAGAAGTGCCATATTGTTTTCCTGATTTCCTTTTCACCATTTCCATTTCACCAGTCCTGCTGATTTGTGTGTTTATCTTGTATCTTGCTAATCTGCTGAATTTTTCTATTAGTTCTAGTAGGTTTCTCATGAAGTGTTTTGAGTTTTCTATGTGTCATATCATAGCATCCACAAATAGGGACAGTTTAACTTCTTCATTACCCTTTTGGATGCCCATTATTTATTTTTCTTGCCTTGCCTAGCTAAGAATTCCAGCACAATTTTAAATAGCAGTGGTGATAAAGCGCATCTTTATCTTGTTCCTGTTCTCAAAGAGAATCTTTTCAGCCTCTCTCCAAGGAGAACAATGTTGGCTACTGGTTTTGCATAGATACTCTTTATTACGTTGAGAAATTTCCCTTACACACCTATTTTATTTAGAGTTTTTATCAGGAATGGATGTTGACTTTGTCAAGTGCCTTTTTGTGTGTCATTTGAGTTCAGCATGTCTTTTCTTTCCTTTTATTTTAGCTGGTGAATTACATTGATTTCTTTTCTAATTAAAAAAAAATTTCTATCCCTTTCCCTCTCTCCTTGGTAACCATCAAAAATTGGTTCTCTCCATTTGCAAACCTTTTCATGAGTTTCACAGTAGTGGTCTCACATAACACCTGTCCCTCTGTGATTGACTCATTTCACTCAGTATAGTGCCCTCCAGTTTCCTCCATGTTATGAGATGACATCCAGTTTTGCCAGTACCATCTACTAAAAAGATAGTCCTTTTCCCATTTGATGGACTTGGGGCCCTCATCAAATATTAGCTGACCACAGGTGGATAAATTTATATCTGTGTTCTCAATTCTGTTCCATTGGTCAATGTATACACCATGGTACTAGTACCATCTTTGTTTCTAAGATATGTCGCTTGTAAACACCATATTAATGCTGTCATTTTATAGTGCCTTTTGTGGGGGGGGGGTGATAACATTTTCCTTTTTCCTCTTACTCTCCTGTGCAGAATTCCTTTGGTTTGAGAATTTGTTTCATTTGTTTTGTCCCTGTAGCTTTTGTTTTTAATGAGATTTTATGTTTTCCTTCTTTATTTTGATGAGTAGGTTTATTACCTTGAAATTTACCCTTGTCTTCCTACGTTTGAATAGTTTATTGTTACTTGATAGTGCTCTGTCTTCAATATCTACACTATTTTTTTCCCTCTTCTATTGTTCTGATGTTGTTGTCATTTACAGATTAACCTCTCTAGTTCCCTGTTATAATTATTTTACTGTTCAGTAGTCCTTGAGAGTTCATTTCCTAGGCTGCTACCTGGCTTGTACAGTCTTGTGTCTCAGATTCAGGCTGTGTGCTCTGGTACTGTTTGCTTTCAGACTAAAGGACTCTCCTTAATAATTCTTACAGGTGTGGTTTGGTTTTTACATATTCCCTTAATTTCTGTTTATCTGAAAATGTCTGAATTTCACCATCTTATTCAAATCAGAGTTTTGCAGGATATCTTATTCTTTGTTGGCATTGTTTTTTCTTTCAACATTATATATATGTATATATATATATACACATACACAGACACACACACAATCTCATGGCCTTCTTGTCTGAATAGGTTTCTCCTGAACAATAAAGCTTTAGTCTTATTGTTTCTCCTCTGTGCACGACTTGCTTTTCTCAAGCTCCTCTCAGAATTTTTTTCCTTGTCTTTGGTTCCAGTGAATGTAATTAAGATATGCCTTGATGATTTTCTTTTTTGGTCTATCCTATATAGGCTCCATTGAGCTTCTTGGATGGTCAGCTTTAATCTTTCATGATACTAGGGAAGATTTCTGTCAGCAATTCTTCAATGATCCTCATTTTCTCCCCCTGTTCTGGAACTCCAATCACTCACATATTTTTGCTTTTGATTATATCCCACTTAATTCTCAGGGTTTCTTCATTTTTCTTCTTTCTTTTTTCTGACTTTTCCTCAGAGATATATCCAAGTGTTTAAGTTCTATTTCATCAATCCTATGTTCCATTCCATCAGTTCAAACCTGCTCCTCAGCCCTTTTATGACACTGTCCATTTTCAAAATCTTATTATCTTTTGGATTTCTAATTCTAATTGTGGTTTTGGTGTGGTTTCTAGGTGTAAATTTATTTTGGCATTTTGTTCCTGTATTATTTTCATGAGTTCTTCCATTTTTTTAATCTGTATTTTCCATGAATTTGTCTGTCTTTTCCATTAATTTGTCTACTTTTTCCTCATTTTGATCTATTTTTGCTTGCTCTTGGATAGCTCTGGATATCAGAGAATTGAATTCCTTGTCAGGTAATTCTAGTGCCCTTTCTTCTACTGAAGAGGCATCTGGTGTTTTATTTTGGACACCTACTGGAACATTCTTTTTTTTTTTTTTAATGCTTTGACATTGTGGGCAATTTAGTAGTTATTTATTGATTGTAGGTCTAATTTGCCTTGTTCTGCCTTTTCGTTTTATTTGGTCATGTCAGAAGAGGCAGGCTATATATTCTTTGCAGTTTGCCCATCTGTGTTCACAGTATTTTTCACCTTCTTGCTCAACAGGCAGAGCCAGTCACTCAGTTATGTTGTAGCAAGGCAGGTCTAGTGGGTGATCGGTGTCTTACTGGGAGCTCTTGAAGGTGCTTTTGTTTACTCCCTGTCTGTGGATCTCAGATACAGGTGTGGCAAATTCAAAGTGGAGGGACACTGCACTTTCCAGCTAGCTGAGCTACCACAGCTAGCCAGGAGGCGCTGGAGGCACAGCAGCAAGGGAGAAGACCGGGGGGGGGGGGGGGTTGGAAAGTGTGTTCTGCTTGTTACCAGGTGCTTTGTTGTCTGCCACTGAGACCTCCATAAATCTGCTCTCCCATTCTTCCTGTCAATCTCTGACAAGTGTCCAAGTTGACAAATCCATGCTGGGTTAGCTGATGGGACTTTCTCTCATATATCTTGTTACACTCTGTTTTCTGCCAATTTCTTATTCCATCAGTTTTTGGCTGAGATCTTTGTCTCTTCATTTGACACTGTGCATTCCAGAATCGATGTTTGTCCCTGTTTTACTTAGCGTTTCAACTTTTTGATGTGGAAGGACCACATGCTACTTCTGTCTATGTCACCACGTTGGCCACAATTTATTTTTTGAAAAAAAGATTTCATTGTGGTTTGAATACAAGTTTACATTCGCTATCAATTTGCCGTATAACACTCAGAACTTTCACTGCTATTCTACTTTAACTGCTTTTCTCTCCTTCCTCCCTTCCCCATGACAGCACACTCCCCTTCTCATCCAGAACTTCTCATAACCATATAACCAAGATCTGCCCACCCTCACCGTATCTTGCCACCTCCAGCAACGATCTTCTTGGACAGTCCCATGTACATATTTGAGTCCAAAAGTTGGTTCACTGCCATCTTCACTCTATGTTTTGTATAATGCTGTTCAATCTTTGTCTGGAAGTCTGCCTTTGGTGTTTGATACAGTCTGGGGTAGAGAGTCCAGGGGTCATGTTCCCAGCAGATCCTCCAAACTTACAGACCATCAAGTGTGGTCACTTGGTAGAGTTCTAGTTCTGCCCTCTAATCCTTCTCTTGCTATGTCAGGGATTCCATAGTGTGTACCAGATCTGGGCAGACATTTGTGGTGTCCGGACATCATGTAGTTCTTCAGGTCCCATGCTGAAGCAGACATTGGTTTATATGTCCTCTTCCATCTGGGAGGGCTCACAGTTTTCTCCATTTCTTCACCTCCTCTGTTTACCTCTCGTCTCAATGGACTGAGACCAATTGATGCTACTTAGATGGCAGACTGATAGCTTTTAAGACCCTAAACACCACTCACCCAAGTGATGTGCAGAACAGTTTCTTTATGAAAAGAAGAAAAAAAACTCAGGTATACCAATTGGGCAGCATGTCCTCTGAGAGCATGGTCACCTGGGCCTCAACACTGTTACTCTGTCCTTCCAAAGAACCGGGCCATATTTAGGGAACAACTTAGTTTTCATGTTGTTCAGTTGTGGGTACCTTCTTTTTTTAATGTGTGCTGTCACACCTTATAACCAACCTGAATCCTGACCACTATATAATTTGTAGAAATCCCTCTCCCTCCCTCCCTGCCCTTTTCACCGTCAAGGATTGATTTCTTCTGTGCTTCAATGTTTTGTTGCATACCATATTTGTCCTTCTGTGTTTGGCCAGTTTCACTCAGCATAATGTCCTCTAGGTGGTCCCACTTTAGCAGGTGTTTCCTAAATCATCACTGTTTCTTATCATTGTGTATCCTTCCATTGTGTGAATATATCACAGTTTGTTTAACCATTCATTCATCTGTTGATGGGCATCCAGATTGCTTCCATCTTTTTGCTATTGTGGAAAGAGCTGCAATAAACATTGGCACACATGTATCTTTTTTTGTGATGGTCTTTATTTCTGTGGGATATAATCCAAGGAATGAGATTGCTGGATCATATGGTACTTTTATTTCTAATTTTTTAAGAGAGTGTCAAATCAATTTTCATAGTGGTTGTACCATTTTACACTCCCACAAACAGTGTACAAGAGGTCCAATCTCTCCACATCCTCTCCAGCATTTATTATTATTATTACTATTATTGTATGTGTGTGTGTGTGTGTGTGTCTAATTGCAAGCCTTGTTGGGATGGGATAGTTTCTCATTATAGTTTTGATTTGGATTTCTCTGATGACTAGTCATCATCAACATTTCCTCATGGATCTGTTGACATCCAGTATATCGTCTTTGGTGAAGTGTCTGTTCAAGTCCTTTGCCCATTTTTTAATGGACTTATTTTTCTTTTTCTTGTTGAGGTTTTACAGTATCTTGTTGATTAGAGAGATCAGGCATCAATCAGAAATGTTGTAGCCAAAAATTCCTTCCAATTCTGTAAGCAGTCTTTTTACTCTTTTGATGAAGGCTTTGGATGAGTGTAAGTGTTCGCTTTTTAAGAGTTCCCAATTATCCAGTGTCATTCCTGGTGCTTGAGGGTTATTGGTGATTTTTTGTAAATTGTTATTGCCATGGATTAGGGCTTCCAGAGTCACCCCAATTGTTTCTTCCAAGATTGTCATTGTTTTAGCTTTCATATTTAGGTCTTTGATCCATTTTGAGTCAGGTTTCGTATACAGTGTGAAATAAAGGTCCTGTTTAAATTTTTTTTGCAGATGGATATCCAATTATGAAAACATCGTTTGTTGAAAAGACTGTCCCTGTTCACACCTTTGGGCCTTTATCAAATATCAGTTGCTCATAAGTAGATGATGTTACATGTGGATTCTCAATTCTGTTCCATTGGTCTATGTGTCTGGTTTTCGAGCCACATCATGAATTGAATTGTGTCCCCCCAAAAACAGATGTAGCCAGGTGACCAGGATTCCCTGTATTCTACCATCGTCCTCCATTTTGTGATTTTACTGTGCTGTATATTGAAGGATTAAATCCTGTAAATCCCTTCAGAAGATCACCTCCTTGCTCCACTGTAAAGGGAGTTTCCCTGGAATGTGGCTTGCACCACCCTTAATTCCTGCATCCTACGAGAGATAAAAGGAAAGAGAAGCAAAGCAGAGAATTGGGAACCTCACACCATCAAGCAAGCAGCACCAGGAGAAGAGTGCATCTTTCAGACCTGAGGTTCCTGTGCCATGATGTTCCCTGGACAAAGACTGATGCAATACTGGACTTTCCTCCAGAGCCAACAAAGGGAAAGTCTTCCCCTGGAGCGGACATCCTGAATTTGGACTTGTAGCGTACCTGATTGTGTAAGAATAAACTTTCCTTTGTTAAAGCCATCCACTCTGTGGTATTTCTGTTAGAGCAGCACTATCTGACTGAAACAAGCCAGTACCAGGATGCCTTGACTACTGTGTCAGTGTAGTAGGTTTTAAGGTCAGGTAGCATGAGGCCTCCCACTTTGTTCTTCTTTAGTAATGTTTTACTTATCTGCAGCATCCTCCCTTTTCACATGAAGTTGGTGATTTGCTTCTCCATGTCATTAAAAAATGTCACTGGGATTTGTATTGGGATTGTATTGTATATACAGATCACCTTAGGCAAAACATACATTTCCACAATGTTAAGTCTTTCTCTTCAAGAGCAAAGTAAGTTTATCCACTTATGTAAGTCACTTTTAGTTTCTTGCCGTAGGGTCTTGTAGTTTTCTTTTAGATCTTTACATCTCTGGTTAGGTTTATTCCCAGGCATTTTATCTTCTTGGAGGCTATAGTAAATGGTAATGATTTCACAATTTCCTCTTTGACTGCCTCTTGTTGGTGTAAAAGAATCCAATTGATTTACACAGGTTTATCTTGTATCTGGAATACTTTGTTGAAGATAGTTTGTATTATCTCAGTGTTTTGCATTTTGTTGAGGGTTGCTCTGTGGCCTAAGATGTGGTCTATTATGGAGAATGTTCCAAGTGTACTGGAAAATTATACATATTTTGCAGATGTTGGGTGGAGTGTTCTATGTATGTCTATGACATCTAGTTGGCTGATGGTGCCGTTTATCTCTTCAGCATCTTTGCTGAGCTTCTTTCAAGAAGTTCTGTCCTTTATCGAGAGTCGTGGGTTGAAGTCCCCTACTATTATTTTGGAACTGTCAATTTCTCTTTCTAGTACTATTAGTTTGTTTTATATATTTTGGAGCCCTGTCACTGGCTGTGTAAATGTGTATTATGGTTACGTCTTCAGGATGAATTGCCCTTGAATCATATATTGCACTTGTCTTTAATTGTGGATTTTGTTTTAATGTCTATTTTACCTGGGATTAGTATTGCCACTCTTGCTTTTTTTGGTAACTATTTGCTTGATATATTTTTTCATCCTTTGATTTTTAATAAATTTACCTCTTTGTTTCTAAGGTGCATCTCTTGTAGACAGCATATGAATGGATTCTTTTAAATCCATTCTGTCATGCTCTGTCTCTTTATGGGTGCATTTAGACCATTTACATTCAGTGTAATTATTGATGGGTGTCAGTTTATTGCTATCATTTTGTAATACTTTTCTTCTCCCTCTCCTGTGCTGAATTCCTTTCACTTGTGGATTTCTTTTGCTTTTTGTGGATTTTATATTTTAGTGTTTTCTAAAAAATACTTTATTGTGCTTTAGATGAGAGTTTACAATCCAAATCAATTTTGCATATGAAACTCCACAGCCATATCTCTATGCAGCTCTAACTGTTGTCCTCCAGTCCCCAGTCCCTCATGACAGCACACTCCTTCATTCCACCCTGTGCTTCCTGCATCAATTCAACCAACCCCTGTTCCCTCTACCCTCTCATGTCATCTCTGCACAAGAGCTGCTCAGACAATCTCATGGATACATTTACGCCAAGAAGCATGTTCTTTGCCAGCATCACATTATCGCTTACAGCCCAGTCCAATCTTTTTCTGAAGAGTTCACTTGGCTACAAGTTTCACCTCTGTGCTAACAGAGTCTGGTGGCCATGTCCTCAGGAGAACTTACAATCTGACAGATCATCATTTCTAGTTCTGCACATTCATTTTTCTCCTGCTACATCAGGGACTTCATGTTGTGCTCCCTGTCAGGGAAGTCACTGGTGGTGACCAGGAAGGCACCACATAGTTCTTCTGGTCTCATGCTGAGGTAGTTTCTGGATCAGATGACACCTTCTGTCTTCAGGGCTCATATTTTCCTTCTATCTTTGATGTCCTTCACTCTCCTCTGATCCAGGTGGATTGGGACCAATTGGTGCTACTTAGATGGCCGTTTGTTAGCTTTTAAGACTACAGAGGCCACTCACCAAAGTGGTATGGAGAACATTTTCTGAAAAAAAAAAACAAACTTAAGCCAGTCAGCCTAGATGTCCCCTGAAACTGTGGTTTCTAGACCCCTGTTCCTGCTACTCAGTCCCTCAACATGTTAGGCTGTATTTAGAAAACCTTCTAGCTTTTGGTGTAGTCCTACTGTGCTGATCTCCCTTCTACTGCATGCTGTCACTTTCTTCACCTAGCCCATTTCCTATCTACTATGTGATCTATGAAAATCCCTCTCCTTCCCTCACACTTGTAACCATCAAACATTATTTTCCTCTGTACTTAAATCTTTTCTTAAGTCCTTATAATAGTAGTCTTATATAGTATTTGTCCTTTTGCAACTGACTAATTTCATTCAGCACAATGTCCTCCAGATGACTCCATGTTATGTTTAAAATCATCATTGTTCTTTACCATTGCATAGTATTCTATTATGTGAATATATACCATAGTTTATCCATTCACCTGTTGATGAGCACTTAGGTTGATTCCATTTTTTTGATACTGTGGACAGTGCTGCAATAAACATTTGTGCACATACATCTATTTGTGTGACGACCCTTATTTATCTAGAATATATTCCAAATGGCAGGATCACTGGATCATGTGGTATGCCTATTTCTAACTTTTTAAGATACGTCAAATGGATTTCCAAAGTGGTTGCACCATTTTACATTCCCACTAGCACCGTAGAAGAGTTTCAATCTTTCCACAACCTGTCCAACATTTATTTTTAAATTTGTATTGTGAATAAGTGAAAGTTTACAATCCAAGTCAATTTTCCATATGAAACCCTGAGTATCTACCTCTCTGCAACTCTGTTTGCTCTCCTTATCCTGTGACAGCACACTCTTCTTTTTCACTCTTTACTTCTGGTATCCACTCAACCAATAATTGTCCCTTTCTCTCCACCCTCTCCTCTCCCCTTTAGAAAGAAACCAGTAGGACAGCTTCATATACATATTAAATGATAAAGTACACACATCACATGCATTACTCTGTGTCCTCAAGTCCATTACCTTCCAGTATTTATTATTTTGTGTTTTTTGGATTAATGTCAACCTTATTCAGGTGAGATGGTATCACACTGTAGTTTTAATTTGGATTTATCTAATGGCTAATGATCATAAGCATTACCTCATGAGTCTGTTAGCATCTTGGATGTCTTCTTTGGTGAAGTGCCTGTTCATATCCTTTGCCCATTCTTTAATTGGGTTACTTGCCTTTTTCTTGTTGAGATTTTGCAGTACCTTGTAGATTATGGAGATTAGACAAGAATTGGACTTCTGGCAGCCAAAACTTCTTTCCCAGTCTGTTGGATAGTCTTTTTACTCTTTTGGATAAGCACAAATGTGTGATTTTCAGGAGCTCCCAGTTACCTATTTTCTCTTCTGGTGTTTGTGCATTGTTATCAGTATTTTGGAGTCTGTTTATGCCATGTATTAGGCTTTATATTTAGGTCTTTGATCCATTTTGAGATAGTTTTTGTGCATGGTGTGAGATATGAGTCCTATTTCATTTTTTTTAGCAGATGGATATTCAGTTCTGCCAACCCTATTTGTTAAAGAAACTGCCTTTCCTCCAGTTTATGGGCTTTGGAAACTTTTGTCAAATATTGGCACTCATAGGTGGATGATGTTACATCTGGATTCTCAATTCTGTTCTGTTGATCTATGTATTTGTTTTTGTGCCAGTACCAGGCTCATTTTGACTACTGTGGCAGCATAACAGGTTCTAAGGTCAGGTAGATTAAGGCCTCCCACTTTGTTCTTCTTCTTCAGTAATGCTTTACTTATTCAAGGCTTTTTCCCTTTCCACACGAAGTTGGTGATTTGTTCTCCATCTAATTAAAAAATACACTGGAATTTGTATTGGGATTGCGCTGTGTCTATAGACTGCTTTGGGTAGAACAGATACTATTATGACGTTAGGTCTTCCTATCCATGACCAAGGTAGATTCCTCCACTTACATAGATATTTCTTGGTTTCTTGCAATTACGTCTTGTGATTTTCTTTGTACAGCTCAATTAGACAAGATGCTCTGTCCTTCATTGTGAGTGGTGTGTTGAAATCTCCTACTATTACTGTGGAACTATTTCTATTTTCAATGCAGTTAGTGTTTGTTTTACATATGTTGGAACCCTATCACTAGGTGTGTAGCTACTTAATATGGTTATGTCCTCCTGGAGTATTGATCCTTTAATCATTAGATAACATCCTTCCTTATCCAATGTGGTAGACTTAACTTCAAAGTCTATTGTATCAGAGATTACTACTGCCACTGTTCTTTTTTGAATGTTGTTAGCCAGATATATTTTTTCCATCGCTGATTTGTAGTTTGTTCATGTCTTTGAGTCTAAGTTGTGTCTCTTGTAGACAGCATATAGATGGGTCATGTTTTATTTTATACCATCTGCCAGTGTCCATCTCTTTATTGGTGCATTTAGTCCACTTACATTTAGTGTGGTTACTGATAGGTATGAGCTCGATACTGTCATTTTGATGTCTTTTCGTGTGTGTTGTAGAAAATCTCATTGTTCCATTTAATTTTCTGTGCTGAGTCTTTTTCCTTTCAATCTTTTTCAATGTTCGTTTTATATTTACTGAAACTTCAGTTTTTTCTTGTTTTTTATTTTGATGGGTAGAGTTTCCTTTGTGGTTACCTTAAAATTTACCCCTAGTTAAACCACTCTTTTTTTAATATCTAAGATCTATGACTATATTTTCCTCTTAATCCTTCTTTTTAATTATAATGTTTACATAAGGACATCTCTGTTTCCCTAACTTCAGTGTTTTCCCTATGATTTAGTTTTGTGATTCCTCTATTTGGGTTGATACCCAGATTTTGTTCTGTGTTCTGGTCTTGGGTTGTTACCTTGTGTAACTGGTTATTTAACCAATGGACTCCTTTTAGTATTTCTTATAATTTCAGTTTGGTTTTTGTAAATCCCCTAAATTTCTGATTATCTGGAAATGTCCCAATTGTGCTGCTTATTTGAGAGACAATTTTGTTGGAGATATAATTCTTGGCTGGCAATTATTTTCCATCAATGCTTTGTATATGTCATCCCATTGCCTTCTTGCCTGCATGGTTTCTACTGAGTAGTCCCAGCTTAGTCTTACAGATTTTCCTTTTTCAAGTTACTTTTTGTTTATCCCTAGTGACTTTTAAAAGTGTTTCCTTATATTTAGTTTTGGCAA
Organism: Heterohyrax brucei; assembly: GCA_028571685.1. Taxonomy (NCBI): domain Eukaryota; kingdom Metazoa; phylum Chordata; class Mammalia; order Hyracoidea; family Procaviidae; genus Heterohyrax; species Heterohyrax brucei. The sequence continues at coordinate 37,570,611 of CM053149.1, forward strand.
ATTTGATAATATGCCTTAGTGTCTTTCTCTTGGGACCAATCTTGTGTGGAGTTCAATGAGCATCTTGGATAGGTATCTTCTCACTTTCATATCTAGAAAATTTTCTGTCAGCAAATCTTGGACAATTCTCTCTCTACTTTTTGTTATTCCTCCCTATTCTGGTACGCCCATCATTTATAGATTATTTTTCTTCATAGAGTTCCACATAATTCTTAGTGTTTCTTAATTTTTTAAAAAATTCTTTATATATTGATGCCACACACTTTATCTTCAATCTCATTAATTAAAGAAACCCTGATGGCATAGTGGGTCTTGTGCTACACCTGCTAACCAAAAGGCCGGCTGTTCAAATCTGCCAGGTGCTTCTTGGAAACTATGGGGCAATTCTACTGTTACCTCTACGGTTGCTATGAATCAGACCTGACTTAAAGGCGGTGGTTTTTGTTTGTTTGTTTTGCCTCACTTCTGCTCCTTTGGCTTTCTATTGAGTTGTGTGATTCCATAATGTTATTATTAATTTTCTGTGTTTCTAATTCTTGCTGCTCAATACTTTCTTGCAGCTTGTTCAATCTGTCAATATACTCTGCTGCATTTTCCCTCAGCTCCTTTCTCTTCTCATGAAGAATTCTAAATATCAATCTTTTGTATTGTAGCTCTGATTAACTGCAGAGAGTTTTCTTCTGGAAAATTTGATTGTTTTTGGAGCTTTCTGAAGAGATAACTGTCCACCCCTTTAAGTGCTTCGATATGGACTGCTTTTTCCAAGCCATAAGTAAATTGCGGTTATTTATGCTACGTTTGTCTACTGCGTTCTAGCTTGTTGTTTTAAAACATACTTTACTTTTCTTATATGGATTCACCTCAGGTGTCCAGGTAGTCAGTCACCAAGTGTGTGGTGCAGGTTCTCAGTTAGTGTCTTAGATGAGCAGGGGTGACTGGTATAGGGACAGGTGTCTGGTTGCAGACACTGAGAAAGGCAGGGGCTAACAGACATTCCTGAGAGTCTGTGAGGTTGGTGTGTCCCCTTATTTCTGAATATAGGTAAACAGTTTCTGCCCTGATTTTCTGGCTTAGAGGAGTTGACAGAATTTTTTTCTTTTTCCGCCCTTCCCTAAGTCTGCTAACCTGTTTTCCCTCCAACTCTTAAAGAAGAGTTCAGAGTGGGCTTAAGGAGTCCTACTTCCAGCTCAGTTAGTGGTGTCAGATTTCAGAGCTGGGTACATCACAGAAGAGGGGGAGAATGGGTCAAGGTGGGCTGGAAGAGCTCATTTAAAGGCATCAGACACTGTAGTGCTTGCTGTATTTCAGAGAGGAGAGGAAGGAACACTGGGAGAAGGGATATAGGCTTACATAGAAAACACAGATCTGTGACAGTAGGTTTCATGCAAAGACTTAGCTTTTGACGATCTGGTGCTATCCCTCACTGGTTCCACAGGTATGAGTATATTCTCCAGACTATTACCTGCACTGAGGGGAACAGCCACCAACCTCCATGCTGGGCCCATCACACAGAGGTTGCTGCTGCTTCTTGGCAGGTCAGTTTTGTGCAATTCTATGTGCTCTGGCTCTATTCTCCCATTCCCTTTGCTCAGTCCAATTTCTCAATTTTTCCCTTTGATGTTCTGGGCTCCTAGGATGTGATACGCAGTGGATTCATTTGTTCTTTTGCATCTTTGTTGTTAGAAGGGTCATGGAAAACATTTGTCTACTCCACCGTCTTGGCCATCTGCTGTGGATTTTATTTAGGACTTTATGTTTTTCTTCCTTATTTTGATGAGCAGTTTTGTTAACTTTCCTTACCTTGAAATAGGTTTGTAGTAGAAGTGTTAACTGTTCCCCAGAAGTCTGGTAGAATTTTCCAATGCAACCATCACTGCCAGGGCATTTTTTTGTTTTTTTTTTTTTAATTTTTATTTTTATTTAACATAACTGAGTGAAAATGTACATTCACATGTAAATTTACATGCTCCCCTATATGCAGCTTCCACTGCTCTCCCTGTCCGGTGACTGCACACTATTCCTCTCTGCTCCATACATGTCTCATCCTCCCAACAGTCTCCTTTCCCCTCTTCTCCGTCGACTCCCCTTCCTCCATCCAGAAGTCAGCAAGATGATATCCTTTAGATGTATAGAACCATAAAGTGCTTCCAATATACAGTTACTCTGCATTGCCAAGTCCAATCGATTCCTCTCCAAAGAGTGGACCTTTGTTATAATTTATGGGAAAGGGCAGCATCAGGGAAGGGGGCCATACTCTCAGAGGAACCCCCAAACCGTTGGACCATCAATTGAGGTCTTTTAGTGGAGATCTCATGATGCACCTCTTTTTATTCTTGTGTTGCCAGTGAGGCTCCTCTCTGTGACCTCCGTTGTGGCTATCACTGGTGGTGGCCGGGTACCATCCAGCTCTTCCGGTCCGAAGTCGATGTAGGCCCCCACTCTTGTGGGTCTCTCTGTCTTCTCGGTTGTTTTTACCGCATGCGATTTTGGTCCTCGGTGAGCATCCGTTCCTGCTGAGTTGGGACCATTTGCTGTGTCCTCAGATGGCAGCTTGGCAGCTTTTAAGACCCCAGACGCCACTCACCAATGTGGGGTGCAGAGAGCTCTCTTAGCAAAACGCTAGTTGTGCCAATTGCCCTGGAATTCGCCTAAGAGCATGGTCCCCCGCCCCCCGCCCCAGCTACTCTATCCTTGCAGTATTAAGATGGAAGGAGTACTCAAGTTATGCTGAAGTCCACTTAATGTTATTCTTGTTCCTAATGTGTGCTGTCGCCACTTTCTCCCAACTAGATTTCTATTAACTATCTAAACTAAACCCTCCCCCCCTCGCCCTCCCTCCCTCCTCTCCCTTGCAGCTGTCAAAGAGTCTTTTCTTCTATACACAAGTCTGTTTTTGAGATCTTATCGTACAGGTCTCATACAGTATTTGTCCTTTTGTCACTGACTACTTTCACTCAACATAATGTCTTCCAGTTGAAACCAGGTTAGGAGATGTTTCCTGAAATCATCGCTATTCTTTATCATTGCGTAGTGCTCCATTGAGTATATGTACCACAGTTTACCTATCCATTCTTCTGTTGTTGGGCATCTGGGTTGATTCCATCTTTTTGCTATTGTGGACTGTGCTGTGATAAACATTCTGGTGCATGTGTCCATTGGTGTGAAAGGCCTTGAATCTGTAGGATATATTCCAAGTAGTGGAATTACTGGGTCAAATGGTATATCAATATCCATTTTTTTAAGGAAGCGCCAGATTGCCTTCCAAAGAGGCTGGACCATTTTGCAACCCCACCAACAGTGCAGGAGGGTTACACTTTCTCCACAGCCTCTCCAGCATTTGTTGTTTTGTGTTTTCTGGATCATGGCCAGTCTTGTTGGGGTGAGATGGTATCTCATTGTCGTCTTGATTTGAATTTCTTTAATAACTAAAGATCGTGAACATGTCCGCATGTGTTTTTTGGCTGCCTGGATCTCCTCTTTAGTGAAGTGTCTGTCCATCTCCTTTGCCCATCACTTAATTGGATGGTTGATCTTCTTCTTCTTGATATTATGTAGTATCTTATAGATTATGGAGATCAGGCGTCGGTCTGACATAGAGTTGCCAAATATTTTTTCCCACTCTGTGGGTGTTCTTTTAATTCTATTAATAAAGTCTTTGGATGAGCAAAAGTGTTTGATTCTTAATAGTTCCCATTTATCTACTTTCTCTTCTGTTGATTGAGGTTTCTTGGACAGATTTTGGAGTCTGTCCTCATTGTGTATTAAAACTTCCATTGTTATTCCTACCTTTTCTTGGATGAGCTTTATCATTTTAGGTTTGATATTCAGGTCTTTTATCCAGTTGGAGTTGGTTTTTGTATAAGGTGTAAGATATGGATCTTGATTCAGTTTATTGCAGATGGATAACCAATTTTGCCAGCACCATTTGTTGAAGAGACTGTTTTTACCCCAGTTTAATGTCTTAGGGCCTTTGTCAAATATCAACTGTTCATAGGCAGATGGTGTCATCTCTGGGGTCTCAATTCTGTTCCATTGATCGATCTGTCTGTTCCTGTACCAGTACCAGGCTGTTTTGACCACTGTGGCAGTGTAGTATGTTCTAAGGTCAGATAATGAGAGGCCTCTCAGTGTGTTTTTCCTCTTTAGTAGTACCTTACTTATCCGGGGCTTCTTCCCTTTCCAAACAAAATTGGTGATTTGTTTCTCCATCTCATTAAAAAATGATGCTGGAACTTGTACTGGGATTGCATTGTATAAATAAATTGCTTTGGGTAAAATAGACATTTTCACAATGTTAAGTCTTCCTATCCATGAGCAGGGTAGGTTTTTCCATTTATCTAAGTCTCTCTTAGTTTCTTGTAGTAAAGGCTTGTAGTTCTCTTTGTAAAGGTCTGTTGTTTCTCTGGTTAGATTAATTCCTAGGTACTTTATCTTATTAGGGGCTATCGTAAATGGTATTGATTTGATAATTTCCTCCTTAACAGTTTCGTTGTTGGTATAAAGGAAACCTACTGATTTACTTATGTTTCTCTTGTATCCTGAAACTTTGCTGAACTCTTCTATCAGTTTGATTAGCTTACTTATAGATTCCTTGGGGTTCTCTGCATATACAATCATATCATCTGCGAACAGGGAGATTTTAACTTCCTCTTTGCCGATGCAGATGCCCTTTATTTGTTCATCTTGTCTAATTGCTCTGGCTAGAACTTCTAGCACAATGTTGAATAGGAGAGGTGACAGTGGGCATCCTTGTCTAGTTCCTGGTCTCAGGGGAAAGTCTTTCAGTCTCTCTCCATTCAGGATGATGTGGGCAACTGGCTTTGTATAAATGGCCCTTATTGTGTTGAGGAATTTGCCGTCTATGCCCATTTTGCTAAGAGTTTTTAGCATGAATGGGTGTTGGGTGTTGGACTTTATCAAATGCCTTCTCGGCATCAATGGACAAAATCAGGTGATCTTTGTCTTTTGTGTTATTTATGTGCTTAATCACATTAATTGTTTTCCTGATGTTGAACCAGCGTTGCATCCCTGGTATGAATCCCACTTGGTCATGATGGATTATTTTCTTGATATGTTGTTGTATTCTGTTGGCAAGAATTTTGTTGAAGATTTTTGCATCTAGGTTCATGAGTGATATCGGTCTGTAGTTCTCTGTCTTCGTTGGATCTTTCCCTGGCTTAGGTATCAAGGTTATGCTGGCTTCACAGAATGAGTTTGGGAGTACTCCATCCCTTTCTATACTGGGAAATAGTTTCACTAGTATTGGGGATAACTCTTCTCTAAATGCTTGCTAGAATTCTGCTGTGAAGCCATCTGGGCCCGGACTTTTTTTGGTTGGCAGTGTTTTGATGACCTTTTCAATCTCTTCCTTTGTGATGGGTTTATTAAGTTGTTCTGCTTCACGTTGTGATAATTTGGGTAGGTGGTATGAGTCAAGGAATTGGTCCATTTCCCCTAGGTTTTCAAATTTTTTAGAGTACAGTCTTTCATAGTATTCTGTTATGATATTTTTGATTTCTGTTGCATCTGTGGTGACAACTCCCTTCTCATTTCTAATTTGGGTTATTTGTTTCCTTTCCTGCTTTTCTTTAGTAAGTTTAGCCAGTGGTTTATCAATTTTGTTGATCTTCTCAAAAAACCAGCTTTTGGTCTTTTCAATTTTTTCAATTGTTTTTCTATTCTCTAATTCATTTAGTTCTGCTCTAATCTTTATGATCTCCTTTCTTCCAGTGCCCGAGGGGTTCCTCTGTTGTTCTCTTTCTACTTGTTGAAGCTGTAGAGTTAGTTCCTTGATTTGGTTTCTTTCTTCCTTCCAGATGTGTGCACTTATCGAGATAAACAGTCCTCTGAGCACTGCTTTGGCTGTATCCCATAGGTTCTGGTAGGAAGTGTTTTCGTTCTCATTGGAATCCATGAATTTCTTTAATTGATCCCTGATTTCCTCTATAACCCATGTTTTTTTGAGCAAGATGTTGTTCAGTTTCCAAGAGTTCCACTTTCCATCTCTGTTTTTTCTGCTATTGATTTCAACTTTGATGGCTTTATGATCTGAGAAGATGCTTTGCAGTAATTCAATGGTATGGATTTTGTTGAGCATTGCATTATGGCCTATCACGTGGTCAATTCTGGAGAATATTCCATGTGCGCTGGAGAAGAAGGTGTAGTTGTCTGCTGATGGGTGGAAAGTTCTGTATATATCAATGAGGTTCAGTTGGTTAATTGTGTCAATGAGGTCTTCTGTATCTTTACTGAGCTTTTTTCTAGATGATCTGTCTAGTAATGAGAGTGGAGTGTTAAAGTCTCCCACTATTATTGTGGAGTCATCTAACTCTCTTTTGAGCTTAGTCAGTGTTTCTTCGACATATTTAGGTGCTCTGACATTAGGTGCATAAATGTTTAATATAGTTAAGTCTTGCTTGTGTACTGAACCTTTCAGCAATAAATAGTGTCCATCTTTGTCCACGATGGTGGATTTGACATGAAAATTGATTTTGTCTGAGATTAGAATTGCCACCCCTGCTCTTCTTTGTTCATTGTTAGCTTGATACATATTCTTCCATCCTTTAATTTTCAGTTTTTTCCTGTCTTTAGGTCTCAAGTGAGTTTCTTGTAGACAACACATGGATGGGTCGTGTCTTTTGATCCAAGACGACACTCGGTGTCTCTTTACTGGAGCATTCAGTCCATTCACATTCAATGTAATTATGGATAGGTATGTGTTCACTACTACCATTGTGATATGTTTATTTTTATGTTGATGTTTTCTCTGTTGTTCTTATTAGTCTGTTCTGAGACACTCTTTTTTGTCAGTTGATTTTTCACCTTTTTCAGAGCTGGTTTTATAGTTGTTGAGACTCGTGTGTTAGATTTCTTGAAATGGTATGATACATCTTTGTTGTGCTTTACAGCTGCCCCTGTGAACCCCCTTAATAAACTATTTATAAACCCAATTTTAATTACTACCAGTCTGGTCATCTTCCTCTCCATCTGGAAGGACTGTAACGACTGTAGTACATCCCTCTTTTATTATGATGACACCATAGTTTTCATGATGATCACTGGATTGCTTCTTTCCAAATCAAAGCTGTGATTTACCTTGGAGCCTTCCCTAAATGAGTATTGAGTAGTGTGTCATTCTAAAATATAAAGTTAGTGGTTTTGTTCTTCTAAACGAAAGCCAAGAGCTTCTTTCAGTATTTCTTGTAGTTTGGGTTTGGTTTTTACAAACTCTCTGAGTTTCTATTTATCTGGGAATGTCTTAATTTCATTTTTGTATTTGAAAGATAGTTTTACAGGATATATAATTCTTGGTTGGAAGTTCTTCTCCTTCAAGACTTTGAATGTGTCGTGCCACTGTCTCCATGCCAGCATGGTTTCTGCTGAGAAATCTGACGAGAGCCTACAGGGTTTCCCTCTGAATGTTAGCTTTGCCTTGAGTCTTGCTGCCTTTAAGAGTTGCTGCTTATGTTTCATTTTGTTAAGCTTCATTATAATATGTCTTGGAGTCTTTGAGATCTATATTGGGTGGTGTACGATATGCATCTGAGATGTCTATATTCTCTTCCTTCATGATTTCTGGGAAGTTTTCTTTCAGCAGCTCAGCAACAATACTCTCCATGTTCTCAGATGTCTCACCCTGTTCAGGGACTCCAATTAATCAAAGGTTGTTCCTCTTAATAGAGTCCCACATGCTTCTTAATGTTTCTTCATTTTTCTTGTTTCTTTTTTGATTTCTGCTCATAGACGCTGGCATCAGTAGCTCTGTCTTCCAAGTCAGAAATTCTTTTTTCCATTTGTTCCATTCTGTTTTCTTGGCTTTGCATGTAAGTTTCTATGTCTTTGATTTTCTTCTTGATCTGCTGGATTTCAGAGTACTGGTGTTCCATCAGATCGAACAACTTGCTTTATTTTTCATTTTGTTCTGCTGCATTTTGTATAAGGTCTAGAAGGGCCCTGTAAATAATCAATTTGTATTCACTTCCTGATGCTTTCATAAAAGTTTCTTCATCTGGAAGACTCCTTGGTTGCTTTGTTTGGGAGCCTTCTGAAGCCATGAGTGATTGCTTGTATGCCACAATTGTCTGTTGCTTTTTGGGTCCCATGTGAGTATATAGAGGCTGGAAGAGGTACTGTGAGGATGGATTGCAAATGTTTCTCTAGGCTGTCTTAAAATGTAAACCAAAAGGTATCTGACCGGTTCACAAGTCAGTTAATTTTTCAGGTGTAGAGGTCCCTCTTCTCATCTGACAAAGTAAGCGCCACTGTATCCAACCCCAGATGATAACTTTTGGTCTTATTAATTCCATCAGTTGTTTTTCTATTACCTATGTCATTTAATTGTCCTCTAATTTTTATTATTTGCTTATTTCTAGTGCCCGTGGGATTTTTCCACAGCTTTCTATTTGTCTCAATTTTAGGGCTAAGGCTTTGATTTGGGCCCTTTCTTCTTTTTGGATGTGCGCATTTATGGCTACAAACTGACTTGTAAGCACTGCTTTTGCTGTGTCCCAAAGGTTATGGTATGATACACTTTTATTCTCAGTTGATTCTGTGAATTTTTTATTCTGTCCTTGATTATTTTTATAATCTAGTAGTTTTTGAGCAAGGTGTTGTTCAGCTTCCATGTGTTTCATTTTTTTCCCTTGCATTTGCTGTTATTGATTTTTATTTTTATGGGTTTATTATCAGAAAAGATACTTTGCAATATTTTGATGCTTTGGACTCTGCCAAAACATCAGAGCAGGCATATTGTACATTCTGTATTTTTGGCTCATCTGTGGTCAGGACACAGTTAATCTCCTTGTCCAATAGGCAGGGCCAGTCGCTTAGCTTTTCTGCAAGACAGCAAGTCTAGCTGAAGGAGAAGGCCTGGGATGTGTTGTTTGTGGCAATATTGTTGAAAATGGGACCTCAGAGGTTTATGGAGGGGTGAAAGGCATTCAGAATCTATTGAACCCACAAGTCCATGCCTAGGCAAAGGAACTATTACTGCCCTGAGTTCCCAGCTTAATGGAGCTGGCAGATTATTTTTTCCTGCTTGTTAATTTGTTTCCTCTCCAAGACCAGGAGAATGGTTCAGGGCACATGATAGGTCCTACGAGGGCTGAAAGGACTCACTAGGAGTCAGTGCTGGGCACATTCCAGTAGGCCATACCTATGCTCCTAAGGAGTGTGATGCCCAGTGTGCAGTGCAGTCAGGCATGAATGAAGAAGGAAATTGTGATGTGTGGAGCTAAGATGAATATGGGAAACAGGAGCAATAAGAGAGAAACAGAAGCCAAAAACAAACAAAAAAAAGAATGCTAAGAGAGCTTGCTGTTGGAGTGGTAGATGAGAAACTGAGAAATGGAGAAAAAGAGTAAATAAAGAGAGAGAAAATAATTAGATAAAAATTTAGGGGCAAAAATGTCCCCAGGGGTCCCATTGCTGCAGCTGTGAAGATTGGGAAAGTGTCTCTCAGGCTGTGCAGTATAGCCTGGCTAGAAGGGGTATAAATGTCACACCACCAGGTATTCAGGAGACAAGAAAAGAATCTAAGTCTAGAGAGAGGCAAACTGAGAAATGAAGATAGAAAACAAAGAGAAAAAGATAGGAAGAAAAAAAAAGAAATGCCCCTCAGGATTCCACTGACGCAGATGCACAGACTACAGAAGTGGCTCCTGAGCCATGCAGTACAATCCAGCTAGAAGGGGCTTCCAAGCCATGAAAAGAAAAACAAATTAAAACAAAGCAAAAAAATTAAAAAATCCCCAAAGAGGCCATCAGCATGGTGTCATGGGCCAGGGAGTGGTTCTCCAGCTGACTGGCATTTCACAGCCTTTCAAGAAATAAAGATTGCCCATGGAGCCAGGTGTTCCAGAAAAAGGAGGGGAGGTAGTGGGAGGCACAGAAGAAACCAAAATAAATGCAAAAAAGCAATACCAGCTACAGACAAATGGCATTCGCGGAGCCAGCCAGTGTAGTGTGGCAAGTCCAAGTTCCCAGGCCAAAGCAGTTGCCTCCCCAGCCAAGAGAATGTGGCCAGGAAGTAGAGAAGGCTGAGGGTGTGGGGGAAGTGTAATTTATGGGTTAGGAAAGTATATGTGCTGGTTACCAGGTGATGTATGTCATGCTGGGAGCCCCATCAATCTACTTTCCCACTCCTTGTCTACCAATTGCCAACGCAAGTGCGGCAAATTCAAGCAGCACAGACACTGTAATTCCTGGCCAGCCACACATCACTGCAGCTAGCCAGGAAGTATTTGGAAGTACAGCAGCAGAGACAGGATAGCCAGCCAATAGGGGGTAGGAAAGCATTTATCACTGGTTACAGAGTTCTTTGCCCTCCTGCTGGGATTTCCATGAAGTTGCTTTTCTATGCTCCCTGTCTACCAATCTCTGACACAGTATTCCATGCTGCATTAGCTGACAGGGCACCTTCACTGCCTATCTCTCCTGTTTTCTGTCAATTTCTTACCCCATTCAATGTTGGGCTGAGTTCTTTCTCTCTTCATCTGTCACTTTGGGTTCCAAGACTGATGTTTGTCTCTGTCTTAGTTTCTCAGGTCTTTGTTGTGGAGGAATGGTATGCTACTTCTGCCTATAGGTCCATGTTGGCCAAAAGCCTGTATTTTTCTATTATTATGCCTACTGTTTTGATTACTATAGCCTTATAAAAAGTCTTGTAATCAGGCTGTGTGAGATCTCTTTCAACACTGTTTTGACTATTCCAGGTGCTCCACATTTCCATAAGCACACTAGAGCAGGGCTTCCAACCAACTTGTTCAGGTTCAAACCTCTGGAGAATTTGTATTTCTAACAAGTTTCCAGGCAGTGCAAATAGTGCTGGCTAGGGACCAATTCTGAGGACCACTAGTAGAGCAGTGGTTCTCAAATTTTATTATACCAAAACATTACCTGGTGATTTCGTTAAAATGTAGATTCTGATTCAGTGTATCTGGATGGAAATGCAACATTTCAGCAGATCTGAACCAGAACAAACCAGTTCAAAACCATGCTTTAGAGTCATGGTATCAATTTCTGGAAACTTTGGTGGTATGGTGATTAAGTGCTACGGCTGCTAACCAAAATGTCAGCAGTTCAAATCAACAGAAGAAACTCTATGGGGCAGTTCTACTTTGTCCTATGGTGTGGCTATGAGTTGGAATCAACTCGATGGCAGTGGGTTTGGTTTGTCTTTGTTTTGGTGTTAATTTCTGCAAAACTCCAGCAGGTATTTGATCAGGATTGTACCGAATCTATAGATCAATTCTGGGAAAAAAACTAAATCTTAACGTGGAGTCTTCCAATCGATAAGCATGATGTCTTCCTCCATTTATTTAAGTCCTAAATTTTCTCAGCAATGTTTTGTGGTTTTCAGTGTAATCATTTTGCAAATCTTTATTAAATGCATTCCAATATTCACATCAGAGATAATAAAAAGTTGGATTTATTACCATTCCTTCACATTTTCACTCTAGTTTAAAAGTGTTCTGGATTACATTAGAAATTAAATGCTAGGAGAAATGCATGTTCTCCCCACTAACACTATACAAAGAACTTACAGTTTACAGAGAAACTTAGTTTCTCATTCAAAAATTTATACACAAATTTTTGTGACATTGGTTGCAACCCCCACAGTATGTCAGCATTCTCCTCCTTCCCCTTTGTACCCCTGGTTTTCCATGCACAGTCATCCACTTTACCTGTCTCATCCTGCCTTCTTGTCTTTGCTTTGGGGCAGGTGTTGTCCATTTGGTCTCATACACTCCATTGGGCTAAGAAACATGTTTCTCATATGTGTTACTGTTTCTTTTATAAGCCTGTCTAACTGGTTGAAAAGTGGGCTTTGGAAGCAGCTTCAGTTTTGAGTTAGAATGGTGTCTGTCAGCCATAGCATCTGGGGTTCCTCCAATCTGTCAGACCAGTAGTCTAGCCTTTTTTGCAAGTTTGAATTTTGTTCCACATTTTTCTCCTGCTCTGTCAAGGACCTTCTGTTGTAATCCCTGTCAAAACAGTTGGTACTGGTAGCCAGGCACCATCTAGTTTATACTGAAACAGTGTAAGTTTTTGTATAATAATTTTTACTTGGAAATAATTTTATACTTACCTAAAATTTGCAAGTATAGTATAAACAACATTTTGTTCTTTGAATTATTTGAAAGCAAACTGCCAATCTAATATCTCATCATCCCTGATTACCTTCTCCTGCATAACCTCAATTATTAAATTGGGGAGTCAACATTGATACATTAATGCTATGTAGTTCTTAGATGACATTCAAGTTTCACCGGTTGTCCCAAAAATGTCCTGAAGAACAAAAAGATCTGACTAAAATCAGGTGTTAAATCTGTCGAGTCTCTGTCCTCAGTTTGGAATATCTCTTCAGTCTTACTTTGACTTTCATGACCTTAATATTTTGAAGACTAAACAATCATTGCTGTTGAGTTGATCCTGACTCATAGCAACCTTATAGGATAGAGCATAATTGCCCCTACGATTTCGACTATGCCACTAGGGTTTCCTTTTGAAGACTACCAGGCTGTTATTTTGTAGAATATCCTTCATTTGGGGTATTAATTTGGGTTGCTCCTTTTTAAATTCACGTTGTGCATCCTGAAGAGTGATCCTGTTAATGCATCCTATTAGGTGACATCCAGTATCAGTATCTTCCATTACTGATGATATTCTCTTTGATCATTTGATTACAGTGGTGTCTATCAGGTTTCTCCACCATAAAAGCATCCTCTTTCTCTTTGTAATTAATAAGTATTTTCTGGGGAAGTACTTTGAAACTATACAAACTGAAAGATCATGGCAACAACCACTCGTTCTGTGTACTTTATACTTTATGGACCTCCATCCTTTAAAATAATAGGATGCATATCTGCAAAAAGTGTGGGCACATGTAATACTGGAAATCCTCTATTAATGATCTTTCTCTTTAAAGAAGTCATTCTTCCTTGTTTGTCTGTGTGTGTGTAAGAGCCATGGCTGCTATCCAAAATGCCTGAATCCACCAGCTGCTCCATGGAAGCCCTGTGGGACAGTTCTACTGTGTCTTATGTGATCACTATGAGCTGGAATCCACTCATCAGTAACAGTTTTTATATGTACAGGTGTATATACACACATACATATACACATATCTACACATGACAGAAAAAAATCTTGATGCCTTTGATTAGGTAAAGAATTAGATTGATGTCATCCCAGACCTACAGCCATAGTCCAGAGGACAGTGATGGAAGGATTCAGAAGTACCTCCACACCCATCTGCCCTCTCATAACAGCTCACTTTTCAGAGGCTTCACTGTAAGTCACTGACAACTCTCACTGACTGCCTGTCTTCACATGAGCCACAACAGCTCTGGGGCCAGGACTCTGGACAGGTGAAGAATCTCACCTATAGGAGTAGCACAGGTACAGAGCAGTGCAAGAAAAATATCTGGCTTTACTAGGCCCCCACACTTTGTGGGAAATTAATCAGCAATGTATGGCACCTCTGACCAGTTTCTGTCTCTTGGTGTCCCGTAACTCCTTTATCAGTCACAGAAGGAACTACAAATAGTCTTGCCCAGAGAGGGGACAGATTTCTGGGCCAGCAGACCCTAGGACACTGCTTTCAAGGAGTTTACACAACGCTTACACAGATGCCTCAGTGCACACCCACTCTCCCTCCTCCCTCAGCAAACGCAGGGACAGTGGTGGTTCAGTGGCCGCTGCCTGTCTGTCAGTGTAGGCTGCACACTGCTATGATGCTGAACTGGTTTCAGTGGAGCTTCCAGACTAAGACAGACTGGGACAAAAGGTCTAGTGATCTACCTTCGAAAATCAGCCAATGAAATTCTATGGATCACTAGAGTCCAATCCACATTTCAAATGCAATAGAGGTAGCACAGCATCTCATTCTGTTGTGCGTGAAGTTGCCATGAGTCAGAAGCTGACTCCATGGCAGCTGACAACAACTACACATGGAGAACTGCCCAGTACATAGTACTTCCCAAAACACTTTTGCTGAATAAGTGAATGTCCCAAGGGAGCAGGGGTGATAGAATTGTGTCTTCACGAAATACACAGTTGCAGAAGCATGTCCAAACTAACAAAGAACCTTTATCATATTCTTGCAGCAAGCCATAATTATTTTAACAACAAAAAGTAACGATCAAATGAAACAAATGAAAATATATATATAGCTAATAAATGCTCCTACCCTCTAAGAGCTTTCAGGTGAGTTGGGGAACAATGGCATAAACACATGAAAAGACAACCACATAAGCAACAATTTCAGAGACATGTCTGAAGAAATCTTATCACACGACTCTGCAGGTTACGTATTCTCTCTCTCCTATTTACATGAAGACTATGGAGACCCAGACAGGCCGAGGAAACTGTTCATATACCTAGTAAGTGGTGGGATCAGGAATTTAGGAATAATTATAGACAGAACAGACACATAACAAAAACTTCATAACTCTATAGAATCCAACATTATCAAAGCTGGAGGGCCCTTCAGGAAAGTTCATCCAACATCTTCATCTACAGGTGGGCAAGCCATATGTAACCTAGAGAGCTTATGTGATTTATCCAAAGACACAAAGTTGGCTATGAGAAAAGCCCAGAAATACATCAGTTCTGACCTCCAGTTCAAAGCTCTTTCCACCTCCAACTGGACTGATGCTGTGTCTTCCTTTTTTCCTTTTTAAAAATCACTATGCTTTTAAAGTTCTCTTGCAAACTGATGTCCCACTGAGGACAATAAAATAAAAACCAGTGTATCAAAACCATGAAACTCTGTCTCCAAGAGGTGCCTGTGATCTAGGCATGTATGCTGATGGGCCATGAGTTGACAGTGGGACACCTTAAATTTTGTTTTAAAATGTACCCATTTTATAGACCATTTGGATAATCTCCTATGAGGAAGCACTCCCTCTCAACTCCAGGGCCCAATTCATCTCTTTAGCATCAACCACTACTTATTATTCAAGATCAAAAAGAAAAGAGCAGGCACCAGTTTATGGATTCACTCGCTCCAGGTGCAGATGAAGTTAGGCACTCTAAATAACAAATACCTAGCATATCCAGCATCATCAGTTGCAGCTGAGTTGACTCACGGCAAGTCCACGTGTATCAGACTAGAACTGCATGCCATACGGTCTTTGGTGGTTGATTTTTTGGAAACAGAGTACCAGGATTTTCTTCCAACACATCTTTGAGTGGACTCAAACCTGTAACCTTCTGGTTAACAGCTGAGGATCTTAACCATATGCACTACCTAAGGACTCTGCCCAGCACACAGGACTTCCCAAGACACTTTTGCTGAATAAGTGAATGCTCCAAGGGAGCAGTGGTGACAGAACTGTCTTCACGAAGTGCACAGTTGCAGAAGCATGTCCAAATTGACAAAGAATTTTTATCATATTCTTGCAGCAAGCCATAATTATTTCAACAACAAAAAATAAGGATCAAATCAAATTACATTGATTCAAAATTTCTTGGGTTTGTAGTTCAATTTTAATGCAAGTTTCAGTTTCACATTTGTATAAGTGCTATAAGCCTATGACATTTATGCAGTTTCATGTTCACGTATATTTAAGTGCCTCAAAATTGGTCATTTCTAGCGTCTCAGATTACTTTGTTTCTTTGAGAAGGAAGGGTATAACACTCAAGTTTGGGAGCATTGTGTGCCATATATGGTGGCAACTAGAGTATCAGTTTTACACGACACTAGACGCTACTTACTCACTTATCCCCACCTTCAACAAAGCGCTGAGGCTTACCTGCAGAGCAACTTCCTTCTTGCTGCCCATGGCTCTGCAAAGAAGAAAAAAACCCTGTTAATCCTGGTTCGAGGCCAGCCCTGGGCGACTACCGGCTGCGCGGATCCGCAAAGAAGGGCCTCCTTCAGACAGAGTTCCCCACCCTTTAAAGGTCACCCCATAGGAGAAAATAAGGCTCCAACCCGAACTCCCCCGGGGTTTTGCAGGATTTGAGGCCTCTTTCCCACCGGGAAAAGGGCCGAGCAAAAGCTCAGAGCCTGGAGTCAGTGCAGAGCAACCGGTCAGGCACCAGGGCTTTTATAATATACTTTATAACATACTATACAATTACTTATTATAAACGCCACGGAACTGTTAGCCTACTGTTCGTACGAATTACTGGGAAACGGCGGAACTGCGACTGACTTCAGCTGCCAGAGACGCGCTGAGTGCTTCTAGGAGACTCTGAGGAGGTCGAGCCACGGTCGCCACGGCAACCCAGTACCGCGCCCAGTCTGCCCTGAGAGCATGCGCACGCATAAGTCCCGCCTGCTTTTGAGCCTAATGCAATTTCAGAATCAGAAGCCCTGAGCCCCGTTGACAGAGAGGGGCGAGTCCCGCCCCTGCTGTCCGGATTAGACCATTAAACCGCTCTCATTGGCTGAAGTGTTTGTCAGTCTCTGGAAGTTTTGCGTCCGCTAACGGAAGCCGGTATCTCCGCGCAGTACACCTGAATCCCTGCATACTGCATCCGTTCTTTCCGTGGTACCGGATTTGCAGCTATGCTACCCACCTAATGCATGGCAGACGGGGGTGGTTCCAGATTTGGAGGAAGGTGAAGGAGTTCTCTTTAAGACAAAAATTACAAAATTACAAATTCAAAATGAAGAAAGTCAATTTTTAGAATGAGAAAATGTCAACAATTACACTTTTCTTTAAGCTGGCAAACATTCCTTTACAGTCTAATCTCAATAAAGCAACTAGAGTCTTTTAAAAATACTATTTAGAGCATTTCCTTCCTTTTCCCTAAGTCCTTCATTGGCTCTCCACTGCTCTCAGAAAAAAAGTTAACAGCCCTCACAGCAGATTTTGATCGTCCCGCTTCTTTCCATTGCACCTTAGACCTCTTGTTTAACTCTCCAGCTGACTCCTCGCCAGACTCTCTGGCTTATCTGTTATACATCACATATTTCAGACACACACCCCACCCCTTTAGCGCCTGACAGGGACAAATCTTGACAACACACGTTCCCGAGGTATCTTGGTGGCTACTCTAGAAAGAGAGACAGAAACAGAGAGGGCAGAGAGGAGGAAGGGGAAAAGAAGAGACGGGGAGAGGGGGAGAGGGTCGGAGGAGAGAGGAAAGGGAAGAAGGGGGAGGCGGAGAGGGAAAGGGAGAGAGGGGAAGGGGAGAGTGAAGTGGCAGTGGGAGAGGGAGGGAGATAGGGGAAGGAGGAAGAGAGGGAGGGGGTGGCGGAGGGGGGTGGGGGAAGGGAGAGGGAGATGGAGATGGAGGGGAGAAAGACAGAGAGGGAGGGAGGCATAGACAGACAGAGATTTGTATCAAGGAGATGACTCACGAGGTTTTACCAGGCTGTACAACCCAAACGTGTGGAACTAAAAGAAAATTCTCCTGATTCACGTAGCTCCAAGGGCTGGCAAACCCAGTATTGGCAGGCCAGAGACCCGGGCTGTAGCAGCCTGTGAAGACTGGCAAATTTCAGGAGCCAGCAGGCAAGCTGCTAGTTCAAGTGGTAAGAACCAGAGGTCAGAGTAATAGGAGTCAGCTGCAGAGTCTAGAACAAGCAAAAGACCGTTAAGGAGAGCAAGAAGGAAATGGGCAGAAGAGGGCAGAGAAAGGAAGGCTGACGAAGGGATTAGCTACCATAGGTCCCATTCCTACTGGCACCATTCAGCAGATTCCACTATGGGAGTGATCACATGTCAGATTTCAACAAGGCAGTGATCACAACATTATATAACTGCCAAAACACTGAGAATCATGGTCTAGCCAAGCTGACACACAATCATAATCATCATAGCCCACCTGTTGTCAGCTTGGCATCTGTATTTTTCTCCCCGAAACACAAATAAAATCTAAATAAACACAATTACAAAGTTATACCAGTGTCTAACATGATACAACTAACACGTGTACAACCAAAAATGTACTAGCCCCATTTACATCTCTTGTTTTGTAAGTAAAAAAAAAAACAACAATATTTGATGCATACATACAAAGCATAAAAGATCCTAACAATAACAGTCCATGTTTATGCAACTGGTCATGTAATCATAAGTGATATTTAGAACTACCTTCTTCCACCACCCATTCTGTCTTCTCTTTGTCCTTAATGAGCACTTCAGCTGGTTGTGGTTCTTCTCTGCTAGGGTGACCCAAACCTTCATTCCTGAAGGGTCTGGGCCAATGATAGTCATGCCAGAACTGTAGTGCTGTAGTTTTCTGTTGACGTTAATCAAAGGCATAATAGTAGTAAGGGAAGTCCTAAGAAATCTCCTAACATTTCAGACATACTTTTCTCTGCCTCGGTTATGTTACATCAGTTCACTTCCTTGTTGGTAATCAGGATCAATCACACCAGCCAGTAGGGTAACTTCCTTCTTTGCCTTTTGATCCAGAGGCATAAGCAGCCCAAAGTGGCCAGGTGGCATTCTTAGCTTCCGGTTCAATGGAATCAGTGATGGGTCTTCAGGTGGGAGCATTCCTCCCTTTGAAACTAAGGCCTCTAGACCTGCAGAACATAAGATTGTGGAGATAGGACGCAAAAATCTTTCGAGTCAGGCACTAGGAGTATTAGTGAGTAGTACCACTTCCGTTTCCACATCTTTAGTCCTGGACCCATGAATCCTGGCTGTGGGAGATACAGTACATTATATTGAATGCTGGTTTACAGCATATATGGCCTCCTGGAGAACATTATTCCAAACTTGCAGGGCATTGCTACCTAGTAGACATGGTAACTGTGTCTTCAGAAGGGCATTCCATCATTCTATTAGGCCAGCTGATTCAAGATGACGAGTACATGGTAACACTAGTGAATTCCATGAGCAGGGACCCACTGCCACACTTCATTTGCTGTGAAATGTCTCTAAATCTGAGGTGATACTGTGTGAAATATCATGATGGTGGATAAAGGATTCTGTAGACCTACAGATGGTAGTTTTGACAGAAGAATTGTGGCAAGGAAAGCAAACTGATATCCAGAGTAAGAGCTATTCCAGTAAGAGCAAGATGCTGCACTTTCCATGATGGAAGTGGTCCAATGTAATCAACTTGCTACCAGGTTGCTGGCTGATCTCACCTCAAGGGCTGGTGCCATGTCAGGGGCTCGGTGTTGGTCTCTGCTGCCGGCAGATCAGGCTAAGTTGGCTCTGGTGAGTGTGAGTCTGTAATGCTGGGCCCATACGTAATATCCACCCCTGCACCAGAGCCACTTTGCTCGTGAGCCCATTGAGCAATGACGTGAGTAGCTAGGGAAAGAGGATGCGCGATTTCCAAAGAACATGTCAGCCTATCCACTTGATTGTTAAAATCTTCCTCTGTTGAGGGCTTCCTTTGGTGAGCATTCACATGAGACACAAATATCTTCTCTGGTCCATTCAGAGATGTCTATCTGCATACCTCCTCCTCATAAATCCTGTCTCTGGTTTTCCAGTCACGTTCCTCACAAGACCCTGACCATCCAGCTAAACAGTTGGTCACAGCCCGTGAATCTACATACAACTACATATATGACCACTTCTGCTTCCAAGCTAAGTGAACAACCGGGTGCACTGGTCGAAGTTCTGCTCATTGAGAGGATTTCTCTTCACCACTTTCCTTCATGAAGCTCCCAGAAAGGTTGGTAGTGCTTCCACTGTCCACGTTCAAGTTGTGTCTGCGTATCATGCAGAATCACCTGTAAGCCAGGCACAAGTTTTCTCTTCAGTCCACTGATCAAAAGGAACTCTCCATATGTGCAGACTAGGAGATGGAAGGTAACGTGACAGGAGTCGATCGTGGGCATTTGGGCCACTTTCTCACGCAGTTTGCATGTGTCTTAAGGTCCTGCTTGGGCCCAGTATCATATATACCACTTCCACTTAATGACAGAGTGCTGCTGTGCGCATCCAGCTTTACAACTCTGTAGTCAAACTACACCCAGTTAATGATGGACAGCTCAGGTTGCGTGGTGACTTGGTGCCTGTCTTTATCATCTAGTGTTGCTGTAATAGAGATACCACAGATGATGGCTTTAAAAAGAGAAGTTTCATTTTTTCACAGTCTAATAGGCTAAAGGGAACCCTGGTTGCATAGTAGTTAAGTTCTATATCTGCTAACCACAAGGTCCGTAGTTCAAATCCACCAGGCACTCTTTGGAAACTTGATGGGGCAGTTCCACTCTGTGCTATAGGGTCACTGTGAGTCAGAATAGACTCAACAGCAGTGAGTTTGACAGGTTTTTGTAGGGTGAAAGTCCAAATTCAGAGTGCTAGCTCCATGGGAAGATTTCTCTCCTGGCTCTGGAGTAAAGTCTGTGTCGTCAATCTTTCCCTGGACTGGGAGCTTCTGAAATGCAGGGACCTCTGATACTTTACCATGGACTTACCAAGCACTGCTTATTGGTGGTACGAGGCCCTCAAATCTCTGCCTGCTTCCCTTTCCTTTATATCACAAGAGATTGCCTCAAGGCACAACACAAGCCTACACATTGTCCCACCAACACAACTGCCACCTGTCCTCCCTATTAACATCATAGAGGGAGGATTTACAACATACAGGAATATCACAATACTGACAATCATGGCCTAGCCAAATTGCTACACATATTTGAGGTGGGGGGACACAATTCAATCCATAAGAGTGTCCCATAATTAAGCATTTAGTCTCTACTAGGGCCTGGTATGGAAACGCTGGTGGTGCAGTGGTGAAGTGCTATGGCTGCTAATCAAGAGATCAGCAGTTCATATCTATCAGGTGCTCCTTGGAAACTTTATGGGGTCAGTTCTATTCGGATCTATAGGGTCGCTATGATTCAGAACTGACTCGCCAGCACCCAACAAGGCCTAGTGTTGAGTTGGAATCGACTTGATGGCAGTGGGTTTCGTTTGGTTTGGGTAAGACCTGGTAATAATCCAAAAGCTGTTTCAAAAAGGAAAGTAGTTATTTGCAGAGGGATGGCAAGTCTTTGCTCCAAAATCACAAGGATCTGCTCTGTGATTCAGTAATAATGGCCTACCAAAGATTCTAAACAGCGTCTCTATCTTCTGCCGACATTTCAAGCACTACTGGATCAGACTGATCATATGGCTGAAGCGGAAGAGTGGCTTGCACAGCGACATGAACCTGTTGCAGAGCCATCTCTTGTTCTGGGTCCCACTGAAACTAGCAGCTATTGAAGTAGCACACCCAGATGAGGGATGTACTGTCTCCAAAATCCAAAGAAGCCCACTAGATGTTGTTCCCTCTCTTTTTAACTGTGGGAGGAGCCAGATGCACTAACTTTTCTTTCACTTTCAAAGGAATATCTTGACATGTCCCGTACCACTGGAGCCCTAGAAATTTCACTGAGCTGAGCAGTGACTGAATTTTTATGGCATCAATTGTTTTACCAGTGAGTTCAGTCACTGATACTTCTTTTGTATTAGGTCCAGTTAGCATAAGGTCATTAATGTAATGGATGGGGAAGGTGATAAAGTTCCTTTAAAACTAATTTATGACATACAGACCGATATCACTCATGAACTTAGATGCAAAATCTTCAACAAAATTCTTGCCAACAGAATACAACAACATATCAAGAAAATAATCCATCATGACCAAGTGGGATTCATACCAGGGATGCAAGGCTGGTTCAACATCAGGAAAACAATTAATGTGATTAACCACATAAATAACACAAAAGACAAAGATCACCTGATTTTGTCCATTGATGCCGAAAAGGCATTTGATAAAGTCCAACACCCATTCATGCTAAAAACTCTTAGCAAAATGGGCATAGACGGCAAATTCCTCAACACAATAAGGGCCATTTATACAAAGCCAATTGCCCACATCATCCTGAATGGAGAGAGACTGAAAGACTTTCCCCTGAGACCAGGAACTAGACAAGGATGCCCACTGTCACCTCTCCTATTCAACATTGTGCTAGAAGTTCTAGCCAGAGCAATTAGACAAGACGAACAAATAAAGGGCATCTGCATCGGCAAAGAGAAAGTTAAAATCTCCCTGTTCGCAGATGATATGATTGTATATGCAGAGAACCCCAAGGAATCTATAAGAAGCTACTCAAACTGATAGAAGAGTTCAGCAAAGTCTCAGGATACAAGATGAACATAAGTAAATCAGTAGGGTTCCTTTATACCAACAACGAAACTGTTAAGGAGGAAATTATCAAATCTATACCATTTGTGATAGCCCATAAGAAGATAAAGTACCTAGGAATTAATCTAACCAGAGAAACAACAGACCTTTACAAAGAGAACTACAAGCCTTTACTACAAGAAACTAATAGAGACTTAGATAAATGGAAAACCTACCCTGCTCATGGATAGGAAGACTTAACATTGTGAAAATGTCTATTTTACCCAAAGCAATTTATTTATATAATGCAATCCCAATACAAGTTCCAGCATCATTTTTTAATGAGATGGAGAAACAAATCACCAATTTTGTTTGGAAAGGGAAGAAGCCCTGAATAAGTAAGGTACTACTAAAGAGGAAAAACACACTGAGAGGCCTCTCATTACCCGACCTTAGAACATACTACACTGCCACAGTGGTCAAAACAGCGTGGTACTGGTACAAGAACAGACAGATCGATCAATGGAACAGAATTGAGACCCCAGAGATGACACCATCTGCCTATGAACAGTTGATATTTGACAAAGGCCCTAAGACATTAAACCGGGGTAGAAACAGTATCTTCAACAAATGGTGCTGGCAAAATTGGTTATCCATCTGCAATAAACTGAATCAAGATCCATATCTTACACCTTATACAAAAACCAACTCCAACTGGATAAAAGACCTAAATATCAAACCTAAAACGATAAAGCTCATCCAAGAAAAGGTAGGAACAACAATGGAAGTTTTAATACATAATGAGGACAGACTCCAAAATCTGTCCAAGAAACCTCAATCAACAGAAGAGAAAGTAGATAAATGGGAACTATTAAGAATCAAACACTTTTGCTCATCCAAAGACTTTATTAATAGAATTAAAAGAACACCCACAGAGTGGGAAAAAATATTTGGCAACTCTATGTCAGATCAACGCCTGATCTCCATAATCTACAAGATACTACAAAATATCAATAAGAAGAAGATAAACCATCCAATTAAGCGATGGGCAAAGGAGATGGACAGATACTTCACTAAAGAGGAGATCCAGGCAGCCAAAAAACACATGCGAACATGTTCACAATCTTTAGTTATTAAAGAAATTCAAATCAAGACAACAATGAGATACCATCTCACCCCAACAAGATTGCCATGATCCAGAAAACACAAAACAACAAATGCTGGAGAGGCTGTGGAGAAAATGGAACCCTCCTACACTGTTGGTGGGGTTGCAAAATGGTCCAGCCTCTTTAGAAGGCAATCTGGTGCTTCCTTAAAAAAATGGATATCGATATACCATTTAACCCAGTAATTCCACTACTTGGAATATATCCTACAGATTCAAGGCCTTTCACACCAACGGACACATGCACCAGAATGTTTATCACGGCGCAGTCCACAATAGCAAAAAGGTGGAATCAACCCAGATGCCCAACAATAGAAGAATGGATAGGTAAACTGTGGTACATATACTCAATGGAGCACTACGCAATGATAAAGAATAACGATGATTCCAGGAAACATCTCCTAACCTGGTTTCAACTGGAAGACATTATGTTGAGTGAGAGTAGTCAGTGACAAAAGGACAAATACTGTATGAGACCTCTACGATAAGATCTCAAAAACAGACTTGTGTATAGAAGAAAAGACTCTTTGACAGCTGCAAGGGAGGGGAGGTAGGGAGGGAGGGTGAGGGGGGAGGGCTTAGTTTAGGTAGTTACTAGAAATCTAGTTGGGAGAAAGCAGTGACAGCACACATTAGGAACAAGAACAACATTAAGTGGACTTCAGCATAACTTGAGTACTCCTTCCATCTTAACTCAATACTGCAAGGATAGAGTAGCTGGGGCGGGGGGCGGGGGACCATGCTCTTAGCCGAATTCCAGGCCAATTGGTACAACTAGCGTTTTGCTAAGAGAGCTCTCTGCACCCCACATTGGTGAGTGGCGTCTGGGGTCTTAAAAGCTGCCAAGCTGCCATCCGAGGACACAGCAAATGGTCCCAACTCAGCAGGAACGGATGCTCACCGAGGACCAAAATCGCATGCGGTAAAGACAACCGAGAAGACAGAGAGACCCACAAGAGTGGGTGCCTACATCGACCTGGGACTGGAAGAACCGGATGGTGCCCGGCCACCACCAGTGATAGCCATGACGGAGCTCACAGAGAGGAGCCTCACTGGCAACACAAGAATAAAAAGAGGTGCATCATGAGATCTCCACTAAAAGACCTCAATTGATGGTCCAGCGGTTTTGGGGTTCCTCTGAGAGCATGGCCCCCGGCCGTGATGCTGCCCGTTCCCATAAATTATAACAAAGGTCCACTCTTTGGACAGGAATGGATTGGACTTGGCAATGCAGAGTAACCATATATTGGAAGCACTTTATGGTTCTATACATCTATAGGATGTCATCTTGCTGACCTCTGGCTGGAGGAAGGGGAGTGGACAGACAGGAGGGGAAAGGAGACTTTTGGGAGGATGAGACATGTATAGAGCAGAGAGGAATAGTGTGCAGTCACCGGACAGGGAGAGCAGTGGAAGCTGCATATAGGGGGGCATGTAAATTTACATGTGAATGTACATTTTCACTCAGTTATGTTAAATAAAAATAAAAAATAAAAAAATAAAAATAAAAATAAAAAACTAATTTATGACATAGGGCTGTCAAGTTGATGTAGCCTGAGTTAGGCAAGTGAAGATATATCACTGGCCTTTCCATCTTAAGACAAACTATGTCTGATGGTCTTTCAAAACAGGTATGGTGAAAAAGTCGTTAGCCAGATCAATAGCTGCATACCAGGTACCGGGAGATGTTTTAATTTTCTAAAGCAACGAAACTACATTTGGAACAGAAGCTGTAATTGGGTTTACCTTTTGGTTAAATTCTTGATAATCTGCTATCATTTTCCAAGATGCATCTGTTTTTTGCACATACCAAATAGGTGAATTGAGTGGAGATATTGTGGGAATCACCACCCTTGCACCCTTCACATCCTTGGTGGTAGCAGTAACCTCTGCAGTCCCTCCAGGAGTGCGGTATTGCTTTTGGTTTACTCTTTTCCAAGGCAGGGTAAGTTCTAATGGTTTTCATTTAGCTTTTCCTACTGTAATAGTCCTTACTCTATTTGTCAGGAATTCAGTTTGGGTTTCTTTTAGTTCCTAAGTATTTCTATCATAATTATACATTCTGGAACTGGGGGAATCACTAGAGGATGGGTTTGAGAATTCACTGGACCTACAGAGAGACTGGTACAACCTGAGACCCTGTTAATAACCAGACCTCCATATGCTACCACTCTGACTGATAGGTGACATTTTGGGTCTCCTGGAATTACTGTCAGTTCAGAGCCAGTATCTAGTAATCCTGAAAAATCTGATTATTTCCTTTTCCTCAGTGAATGATAACTCTTGTAAAAAGCCATAGACCTCTTTGGAAAAGGCTAGGAGAAAATTAGCAGTATAAATTTTTGGCAGTGTATTGGAGTGCTTTCTGAAGGGAATCCAGCCTTCTCTTCAGCCAAGGAGTTGTAGGTCTTTAAACTCACTCAAGATTAGGAATTGACTGAGGGGTTGTGACTCTCTTTTCTGGCAATTTGAGTTAGACTGAACTTGTAATTTACGTACTTGTACAGAACAAGTAAATACTTACATTTCCTATGTATTTCACTCCTAGGGACACCATGACTAAGTAGTCAATGCTGTAAGTCCATACAAGTTAAACTATTCTGATTACTGCTTTGACTCTACTGTTCACTGTGGTAATCACACTCGCCTTGCTTTGTTGAATGCATACCATCACTTGGCCTCACCATTGTGGGCTCCAGTCAGCCCCGTTGTGGCTAGGTGTCTTAATTCTGTTAGAGCAGTTCTCACTTTCAAATACGACTTACATAAAATGGCAATCATAACAGTCTCCAAAGATGATGGGGCTCCTTTCACAAATTTGTCCCTCACAATTATATTAAAAGGTGTGCCCTTTGGGTGCTCCATGTATGAGTCTATAGGTCTAACCTGATAAATTCACTCTAGCATGCCAATTTCCCTAAGCCTTTGGGTGCCTACATTGTGGCAAGGCAGATCCAGCATTTCAAGTCTATTTAGTGTAATTACCGTGTAATCTGTGCTTCAGCAGCCCAACCAAATAAACTATTAGATCATTTTCTAAGTTCTTGAGCCAAAACACTGAATAAAGAACCTGTACTTAATAGGCCCATACCAATCAACTCAGACTGATCCATCCTTATATTCCTTGTACCATTATCCCACACTCTTAATAGGCATTTGCACACATATTCCCCAGATTTCTGTTTGTACGTATTAAAAAAGTCAATCAGGTCTTTTGGAATGTAGCATACTTCCTTCCGGGTTATACTTTGCACTTTACCTTTTGGAGTTTGTTGGGACTTAACTCTCATTATAGGTCTAGAAGCTAAAGTCAGTGTGAAATATTTTGAGAACTCACAGCATTGTCTTGCTAGGCATCTGCCTGAGATGATACGTTAGGCAATGAGTCAGACCAAGACATTTTAGACACAGCTGGGTTAATCTCACTAGATGGGAGTAAAAGGATTTAATGGTTCTGTTGGCATGAGTCATTCAGTGGAGTCTAGGGGCTCAGTGTCTCCAGCTTCCCTGTTATCAGCCCATATGTCCCTATGCTGTTTCAGGATTCCATTTCTTTTCCATTAATGCCATCACGTTAATTTTAGATACTTCTTGAGTTTGGCAATTCAGTTGACATTGTAATTCAGCTGGTCTTTCAAGAAGACTCTGGATTTGGTTTTTGGCAATATCAGTTCTGCTACTAAAAGAAATAAGGATTTCTTTCAAGGCACAAGTAGAAACTTTGAGATCATTAGTGCAGCACTTGAGCTTTGACTCAGAAACCCTGAGCTCATCTATTTCCTCTACCAGTTTGTCTAGCAAAAGTAGGCCCCAAACTACATTCCTTGCATTTCCATGGTGATGAAACTGTAGAAAAGTATTATCCATGTAACCAAGTAAAGCCTCATCTTTCACCAGTACCTGATCTATTGGTGGTGATACTTCTCATATTTGAATTGCCCCTGGTGTTAGTCATCTAGTGGTACTATAACAGAAATATCACAAATGGCTGACTTAAAAAGAGAAATTTTATTCTGTCACAGTCCAGTAGGCTGTAAGTCCAAGTTCAGGACATCACCTCCAGAAGGCTTTCTCTGTTGGCTCTGGAGAAAGGTCTTTGCCATCAATCTTCCCTAGGACAGGGAATTTCTGAGGTGCAGGGACTCCTGGTCCAAACGATACACTCTTTTCCTTACACTGCTTTCTTGGTGGTATGAGTTCCCCCAAACTTCTGCTTGCTTCTCTTTCCTTTATATTCCAAGAGATTCCCTCAAGACATAATACAGTCTTACACACTGAGTCCTTCACTACCAGCACAACTGCTGCCCATCCTCCCTCATTAACATCATAGAGGCAGGATTTATATTACATAGGAACATCATACAATACTGGGAGTCATGGCCCAGCCAAATTGCTACATGTATTTTGGGGGGTACACAATTCAATCCATGATACCCATACCTCTTACTGTGGAATAAGTACTGCCCTCTTTACTACTGGAAGCAGAGACATCAATATCTTCAAGACTAACCCGACCTGAGAACCAGTTATAGAAAATTCATCCTTACAATTTTGTTTCTCTAGAATCACTCTTAGTACCAAATATCTTAGGCTGGGTTCTTTAGAGAAGCAAAATCAGTAAAATATATATATATGTGTGTGTGTGTGTGTGTGTGTGTATCTAAGCATACATATATATATACACATATATACAGAGATACAGGGATATTTACATCAAGGAAATGGTTCGTGTGGTTTTTAGAGGCTGTCACTCCCAAGCCTATAGGGCAAGAAAGAGGATTCTCCCAATTCACACAGTTCCAGGGACTGGCAAACCTTATGTCAGCAGGCAAGCAAAGCAACACTGTACAAGCCTTTGAAAAATCAAAGAATCTCAAGGTCAGCAAGCAAGCTGCTAACTCAAGTCCAAGAAACAGAGGTCAGATGAACAGGAGCCACCTGCAAGACCTAGAAGAAGCCAAAACCCTGGCAAGGACAGCAAGAAGGAAGTAAGTAGAGGTTGGTGGAGGGATGAAAGCTGAGGGGGCACTGAGCTGCCACAGATGCTGCCTTCTGGGTACCACTTAGTAGATTCTATCAAGCAAGTGATGAGACATCAGATTTGACTAGGGCAGTAAGTGGTCACATTATACAACGGAGAATCATGACCCAAACTAATTGACATACAATTTTAACCATCACAACATCCATCACATCTTTATTCAAATTTCACCTGCTTTGCTCACTTCTTTAAAATTTTAGCCTATCCTCACTCTCTTGTTTCCTTTACCTTGATTTTTAAAATTTTCCATAACACTTGTCATTTTATAAAATATTATAATACATACTGTTTATGTTTGTCTTCCCCTACCCCTCCCACCAACTCCCACAACTGCTAGTATCTCAGACATTTAGAGTAGTGCTGGACCACTGTAGGAAGTTAATTAATATTTGTTTAATGTTTTAAATTTTAGCTTAAATGGGATATTAACATATCTTTTCCCTGAAGGAAATCTCGTTGGGTAAAAGGGGGGCTTGATTCGGAAATAAAAGGACTCAGAAGACTTAAATAAGAAACAATATCAAATTATTACATTCAAGTGGCTTTAATTTTATATAGAACAATGATAAAGCAGTGAGGTAAATGGTGTTTATTTCTGTGTTCAGCCTTTCTGTCCATATTGAGGGTAATACTGCCCCCTAGTGACAGGGATGCTGTCAGATGGATAATGGTGTGAACTGAACTTTGAATTAAAATGTCACTAACTACCAAGTGCTTTTGGCACTTGGCTAACTCAAGAAATCAGTGCATATGTCCACAAAAATGTCATATCAGCTTTTTTCATAACAGGTTCATATGAATTCAGTCACACGCATCCCAAAAGTATGTGCTAGAATCCTGCCTCCTATACCATGAATGTAATCATGTTTGGAATGGGGTTTTCATTATTATGCTACTTATGTTATGCACAATTAGGTGTGGGTTCTAAATGGAATCATTTCTGAGTTATAAAACGAGCAGATTGGACACAGAGATACACACACACAAAAGAAGACAGATGCAATATGAGAATCCTCTACAAGCCAAGGAACTAAGGAATGGCCAGGGCTGCTGACAAGAAAGGAAGCTGTATAGATATGACTTTGAGTTGAATGCTCAGCCTACAGAGCTGTGAGAAAATAAACTCCTATTTTTCAATGGCACCTTCTTGTGGTACTTTTGTTTATGTTGTTACAGCAACACTAGGTAACTAAGACAAAGGTCTGTCAACACTCCCTGCTACAGGTTTAGGTAATAGCCCCTTCCCTGTGCCTTCATGCTGAATTCTCTAGTAGAATTCTACTATGGGGATCACTGTGATTCTTAAAGAGGCAGTGTACACTATGGGGAAGAGCTAGGCTGTAGAGCTCAGATGACTTGGACTCTAGAACTCATCATCTCTGAGACCTGGGAAGATGGCTCAATCTCTCAGCCTCAGTCTCCTGTTCAACTGATTGAAAATATACCACTCTCATAAAGTAATTTTGAGTTGTGAAGATATGAAAAGCACTTACTCCAGTGTCTGGTATGCAGGAGATGCCCAAGAAGTAGTAGTAACTACTTTTATTGTTATTTGGTTATCTACTCCAGCAAAGAGCATTTAGTAGGCACTCTCTGATTATTTATTTAAAAAAAAACAAGTCAGAAGGTAGGGCCAAGATGTAGACTAGACCTACGTCTCCTCAATTATGAGAACTAAGGCCTGGACTTATAATTGAATGGAGCCCTCTGGACAACCAGCAAACTCTAGGATACAGTGTAGGGTTGTCAGATTGCACTATGTGCCACTAAATGGAAAATTAACTCTCCCAAACAAGAGGCAGCACGCACTGAGCCCCGCTTCTGCTGACTTAACACTCAGGCAAATTACAGGTACTGACACTGTCTCTGTTATCTGGGAAGAGGGGAACGGGCATAAGCTGGCAAATATGCTGAACTGCAGTGCTAAAGTTAACAGAGTGTAGTGCAACAGAGAGACAGTACATGGGATAGACACATTTTGAGAGCCTACCCACCCTCTCTTTTCTAAGCTCTGCCATAAATTCTGTTATTTTGCAGTGGGAAGGGCAGCTTGACTGGGGTGCCATCTTGGTCAGCTGGGAGGCAGAGTCACCCAACTAGAGAACTCAGCAAAAGCTAATTTGAAAGCTGAGAAGCAGTGCCAGTCTGAAAAGTGCTTTCCAGCAGAAAAGCTGTGTTTGGTACAGTATGACCACACAAGTAGGCCCCAGCTTAGGATGGCAGCAAGGCCATAACCCTTCCCTACATTTAACTACATCATAACATCTGGGGACCACCGAAGAAGTGCTCCTACTGTCAGCTGGAAGGCAGGACAGGCCTGTCACACCTGGTGGCCTGAATGAGTACAGCAGCTGTTGGACAGCTCCCAACTTTTAAAACTAAGACTACCTGGAGAAAAAACTGTTGAGCAGTCTGGCAGCATCTCTTCTAAACTTTACCCACCCACATTGTAGGGTCAGTAAAGCTCCCCAGTGATTTCACAAGTGGGTCAGCGTCTTTGCCAGCCAGGAGGTAGAGCCTGCCGCCTCGGAGAGTCCACTGGGGCCAATCACTAGAGTACACAGAGGCAGCTGGTGACCAACTCCCATCTCAGAACTACACCTCAGCTCCTGTTGAGGTAACACTAGAGAAACTAAACAGCCTGTAGATGACCTAAAAGCAACAAACCACTGCTAATCATTTAAAGAAACAGTACACCGTGGCTCCGGAAAACTCCCAAAATAAAGAACCAAAAAACTTCCCAGATGAAGAAGTCTTTATGAAACTATCAGAGGTCGAGTACAAAAGACTTTTATACAGAGTCCTTCTAGAGATGAAACAAAATTCAGCACGACAAAATGAAAAATTAAGCATGGTATTTGAACTGATGAAACATCAATGATCTGAAATCCAACAGATCAGTAACAAAAGGGCAGAATTAGACAATTCAATCCAAAGCCAAAAGAGCAGAACTGAGGAGATAAAAGTGAGACATAGCAATCTTGAGGACCAAGCAACTGACACCAGCACTTATGAGGAGAAATCAGAGAAAAGAAATAAGAAAAATGAAAATGCATTAAGAAACACGTGGGACTCTATTAAGAGGAATAATCTGTGATTAATTGGAAACTGAAAACTGAAAACAGAGAGTATTGTTGTTGAGTCGCTGGCAGAAAACTTCCCTAAAATTATGAAAGAAGAGAACATAGATATCCAAGATGTGTATAGAACACCACAAAAAACTAGAAAAGAAAGACATCAAGGCATATTATAATCAAGCTTAATAAAATGAAACATAAAAAGATGTGTTTAAAGGCAGTGAGACTCAAAGCAACACTAGTGTTCACAGGGAAGCTGTGTAGGCTTTCATCTGACTTCTCAGCAGAAACTATGTGGGCAAGGAGGCTGTGGGATGACACATTCAAAGCCTTAAAGTAGAAAAACTTCCAATTAAGAACTATACATCTTGCAAAATTGTCTCTCAGATATGAAGATGAAATTAAGACATTTGCAGATAAACAGAAGCTTAGAGACTTTGTAAAAACAAAACCAAAACTACAAGAAATATTTAAGGAAGCTCTTTGCTCATAGAAACAAAACCATTAAGTGTATATTTAGGGAGGCAAAACAGGCATCTAGAAACCTACTCACTTAGGGAAGTCACAAAACTCAATCAAAGCCACAATTTAAAAAAAAAAATTTTTTATTATGATTGAGTGAAAATGTACATTTCAATACAAATTTTGCATGCCCACCTATATGCAGCTCCTACTGCTCTCCCTGCGTGGTCACAGCACACTCTACCTCTCTGCTCCGTGCATGTCTTACCTCTCAAAAATCTCCTATCCGCTCCTCTCCACCCACTCCACTGCCTCCAGTAGGAGGTCAGCAGGACAACAACCTATGATGCATAGAACCATAAAGTGCACACATGATATGGTCACTCTGTGTCACCAAGTCCAATCCATTCCTGTCCGCAGAGTTGACCTCTATTATGATTTATGGACAGGGGCAGCATACGAGGCCCCTGGACCATCAATTGCAGTCTTTTAATGGTGATCTCAGGGTGTACCCCTTTTTATTCTTGTGTTGCCCGTGAGACTCAACTTTGTGAGCTCCATCATGGCTATCACTGGCAGTGGCTGGGCAGCATTTGGTTCTTCCGGTCACAAGTTGATGCATTCACCCACTCATGTGGGTCTCTCTGTCTTCTGGGTTCTCTTTCCCCCATGTCATTTTGGTCCTTGGTGATCATCTGTTCCTGCTGAGTTGGGACCATTTGCTGTACCCTCAGATTGCAGCTTGGTAGCTTTTAAGACCCCAGATGCCACTCACCAATGTGGGGTGCAGAAAGCTCTCTTAGCAAAGCACTAGTTGTGCCAATTTGGCCTCAATTTCCCCTGAGAGCATGATCCAAAGCCCCCCAACTCCAGCTACTCTGTCCTTGCAATATTGAGTTAAGATGGCAGGAGTAATCATGTCATGTTGAAGTCCAGTTAATATTGATCTTCTTTCTAATGTGTGCTCTTACAGATTTCACCCAACCACGTTTCTATAAGCTATCTAATCCAAACCTTTTCCCCCCTCTCCCTTCCTGTCTCCCCACCCTTGCAGCCATTAGAGTCTTTTCTTCTGTGCACGAGTCTGTTTTTTAAGTTCTTATCATAGGGGTCTCATACAATATTTGTCCTTTTGTCACTGACTTCTGTCACTCAGCATAATGTCCTCAAGGTTATAAGATGGTTCCTAAAATCTTCTAATCTTAACCCAACATTGCAAGGATAGGGTAGCAGTGGCCGGGATCCGGGGCCATGCTCTCAGAGGACATAGAGGTCAACTGGCATAGTCTATTACTAAGAGAGTCATCTGAACCCCATATTGGTGAGTGGTGTCTGGTGTCTTGAAAGCTAGAAAACTGCTATCTGAGGTACACCAAATGGTTCCAGCTTAGCTGGAACAGATGATCACTGAGAACAACAAAGACACAAGGAAAAAAGAATCCAGGAGACAAAAGGAGCCACGTGAATCGGTCACTGTATCAACATGTGATGAGAAGAACCAGACGGTGCCCGGCCACCACCAAAGATGGCATGATGGGGCACACAGTGTTAACTCTCAGTGGCAACACAAGAAAAGGAGGGGTGCTGCCTAAGAGCTCCAGTAAAAGATGGCAACTGATGGTCTCATGGCCTGGGGGTTCCCCTGGGAGCATAGCCCCTAGACCTGATGCTGCCCCGATCATAAATCATTATGAGGTCAACTCTTTGAACACAAATGAACTGGACTGAGGGACACAATATGACCATACAGTGTATGTATTTTATGCTTCTATGCATTTATAGGATGTCGTCCTACTGGCCTCTTACTAGAAGAGGAGAGGAGTGGACAAGAGATTGTTAAGAGGATACAACACACAGAGAATGAAAAGAAGAGTGTACTGTCACCAGGCAAGAAGAGCAGAAGTAGCTGCAGATAGGCAGGCATGCAAATTTAATTTGAGTTCTATAGTTTTACTTAATCACAATTAAAATAAACACAAACAAACAAACAAAAAAACCTCAATTGAATCATTAAACAATTCTATTAATTAATGAATGGATTTCAGCCTTCTTCATTTTTGTCATGTGTTGGGATTTTAGGGTATCTGTAAGAAACTCTTATTTCTTGCTTGAGTCTGAATCAGTTGTGAAATGGATATAGGGATAAATAGGAAGAGTTCAAAATGTCAACTTTATTATTAGTAAGAAATATTTTATTTGCTTCTAAAGGGTAAAGTTAGTAGTTTTGTTCTTCTAAACCAGAAGATTCTTTCAGTATTTCTTGTAGCTTTGGTTTGGTTTTTGCAAAGTCTCTGAGTTTCTGTTTATCTGCAAATGTCTTCATTTCATTTTCATATTTGAAAGATAGTTTTGCAGGATATATAGTTCTTTCGGAAGATCTTCTTCAAGGCTTTGAATGTGTTATGCCACTGTCTCCATGCCAGCACTGTAGCTTTGCTTTGAGTCTTGCTGGCTTTAAGAGTTTCTGCTTATGCTTCATTTTGTTAAGTTTAATTATGTCTTGGAGTCTTTCTTTTGAGATCTATATTGAGTGGTGTTCGATATGTATCTTGGATGTCCATATTTTCTTCTTTCATAATTTCTGGGAAGTTTTCTTTTAGCAGCTCAGCCACAATACTCTCTGTGTTCTCAGATGTCTTGCCGTGTTCAGGAACTCCAATTAATCATAGACTGTTCTTCTTAATATAATCCCGCATACTTCTCAGTGCTTCTTCATTTTTCTTCTTTCTTTTTTCTGATTTCTCCTCATAGGTGCTGGAGTCAGTAGCTCTGTCTTCCAAATCAGAAAGTCTCTTTTCCATTTGTTTCATTCTGTTTTCTTGGCTTTGAATTGAAGTTTCTATGTCTTTGATTTTGTTCTTGATCTGTTGGATTTCAGAGTACTGGTTTTCCATCAGATCGAACAGCTTGCTTAATTTTTCGTTTGGCTCTGCTACATTTTGTAGAAGATCTAGGAGGGCTCTCTACATAATCCTTTTGTATTCACCTTCCAATAGTTTCAGAATAGCTTCTTCGTCTGGGAAGTTCTGTGGTGCTTTCTTTTGGGGGCCTTCTGAAGCCATGGCTGATTTCTTGGTTACGCTTTTCTCCAGAGTCAGTTGCTTTTTGTGCATCATGTGAGTCAAGAGAGGCTGGGAGAGATGCTGTGAGGATGGACTGCAGTTTTTTCTCTAGGTCATCTTAAAATGAAAAGCAAAAAGTATCTGACAATTTCCAAAGTCAGTCAGGTTTTCAGATGTATAGGTCCCTCTCCCCAGCTGGCAAAGTAAGCACCTCTATGTCAAACCCCAGATGTTATAAACTAGCTCAAAATGCAGAAGGGCTACTGCCCTGCTGGCCTCTGCTGTTGGGCCCCAGCTGTAGTCGACATTGTGTAGAATACTGCTTTTCTGCCAGAAAAGCGCTCTCCTCTTGGCAGGCATTGTCTCCCAGCCCAGGAATTAGGTCCAGCCGAAGCCTTCGTATGCATATATCTGCCTCCTGGTGGAACAAGATGGTGTCCTGCACAAGCTTGCTGCCTGCCTTGGTACAGGCTACTTTATGGCAGAGGCAGAAAGAGAGGCCAAAAGTACTGAGATGCACAGAGTCCACAGGCTCTGTTGCTGGGCCCCAGCCATAGGCGATACTGTGTAAGCTACTGCTTTTCTGCCAGAAAAGCATTTTCCTCCAGGCAGGTGCTGCCTCTCAGCTTAGGAACTAAGTCCAGCTTGGGCCTCCGTATGGGTTATCCACCTCCCAATAGATCAAGATAACATCCCACACAAGCTCACCACCTGCCTGAGTACCAGCTACTCTATGGCAGAGGTGGAAAGAGAGGCCAAAGGTGCCGAAATGAACAGAGTCCAAAGCTGGGCTCTCGGAATATGGCAATTTTGCCTGCCAATCCCATCAGCAGTGCATCTGAGATTAGCTGCTAGTCAAGTCCCAGCACCACCTGCTGGCTAAGACAGAGGAAAAAAGTTAAAATGGTGAGTTACCTTCAGTCCATGCAAGCCAGCGTTCACCACAAGTGGGGTCAGCAAAAGAGAGGGGGTTTTCCATTCAGTTGTATAAAGTCCAAATTAACAGCTCTATGCTGCTTCTTAGGGCTCACTAGGTGCCCAGAAGCCTCTGTTTAGTTATCAATTCAGGTCTTGGTTTCCAGACGGATTTAAGGAGACATGTGTTTAGTCCTCCATCTTGACTCCACCCCCCTATTATTAGTAAAAAATATTTTAAAAGATGGAGCTTAGCTTTGCAAACTGCAGTGGAATGTGTTACTTTATGTGGTCTTTGCTTTGGTTCTTTGGCAAAACAGTTTTAGGGTCTTTTTTCACTTAAGCCATAAGGAGTTACTTTTCCCTAGTTTTATGCCTTAAAGAGTTTGTTACTTTTGTCCAGGTTCATTGACATTTCCTGGATAAGTTGTAAACAACTCGATATTTTGATACTTCTTGTCTGGCTGTGAGTTGAAGTCTACCTGTGACTGGTCTATTTTATGCACCTTGTAGGAACTGGTTGTTTTGCTATGCAAACAGAGTGATTCTGCAGTCCACCAAGGGCAGTGGTAGTTTGTGGTCCTGCTGGGAGAGACATACCTTGAAATTTAACAGATAATAATTATATAAGCTGCCAACACTACAGAGGTTTTAGGTAGGCAAGAAGACAGATAAAAACAGAAGCAGAGAGAGGAGGTGAGGGACATCTTGGAAGAGCTGTAATATTGAAGACAGTGAGTGGCCTGGAAGAGGCCTTGTGGTAGAGCCAGTGGTGATGGCAGAAACCTGCAGCTGGAAAAGCAGTCAAGCAAGTTCCTACACTACTATGAGTTGAGTCAGAGGGGCTGGCAAATCCTAAATCAACAGGTCAGGCATCAGAGCTCTGGCTCTCAGTGTACAAAGACCAACAAATTCCACAATTGGCAGGCAAGACAGTAAGCAAGCTGCTAGCTCAAATACCATGAACTGGAAATCAAGACAAAGGAACCAGTTGCAGGATACAGAGTAAACAAAAGCCCACAAGCCTTGCTTAGACAGTCTACCTGTATTGGATGTGGGCTATACCCCCAAAGAAACTTTCTTTCAACTGATGGGCTACTCATAGCAGATTCCATCATGAAGGTGATCACATTACATCAGATCTCATCATAGAAGTGAGTATATCACTTTGGGACTACCAAACTACTGAGAATCATGGCCTAGCCAAGTTGACACACACTTTTAACAATCACAATCCACCCTTTTGTCACTTTGGCACCTGTACATGCTTCTTTAGGCCATACATAACCTCTGGGAGGGGGAATTGATGCTTGTGTCTAACATGATACAACTACCACACGTACAACTGAAAATGGATTAGCCCTAATTACATCTTGTATTTTATAAGTGAAGAAAATAAATATATTTGGTAGACACATACAGGAGGAAACACTCAAAACAATTACAGTTACCTTTCTGCAATGGTCATGTAGTTGTAAGTGTTATTTAGAACCTTCTTCTACTATCCATTCCATATTCCCTTTGCTCTCAGCAAGCACTTCAGCTGGTCATGTTCCTTCACCTGATTAGGTGACCCAAAACCTTCATTCCTGAAAGGTCTGTGCCATAAGTAGTCATGTCAGTATTGTGTTGCTGTAGTTTTTCGTTAACTTTAGTCACAGGGCATAGTAGTACTAACAGATGTCCTAAGAGGTCTCCTGTATTCCAGATGTACTTTTCTTTGCCTCTGTTATGTAATATCAATCTAACTTCCTCTTGGCAGTCAAGATCAATAACACCAGCCAGTAGGTTAACTTCCTTTGTTGCCAGTTGATCCAGAGTCTTAAGGAGCCCAGAGTGGTCAAATAGCATTCTTAGTTTTCAGTTCAATGGAATCAGTGATGTGTCTCCAGAAGGAAACAATTCTCTTTTTTGAACTAAGTCCTCTAGAACTGTAGAGCATAACATCAAGAGGACAGGAAGCAAAAATTTTGTGAGTAGGTCACTAGGAGTAGTAATAACTGGTGCCACTTCATTTCTACCCTTTAGTTATAGGACTGATGAATCCTGGCTATGGGAGAAATAGCACCACATATTGAGTGATGATTTAGAGCACATCCAGCGTCCTGGAAAACATTGCCCCAATCCTGAAAGGTATTGCCACATAGCTAGTACTGTAATTGTGTCCTTAGAAGGCCATTCCATCATCATATCAAGCCATCTGCTTTAGGATGATGGGAAACAAAGACCACTGAATTCCATGAGCAGGGACCCATTACCACACTTCATTTGCTGTGAAGTGATCTGAGGTGGTGCTGTGTGGAATACATGACGGTAGGTAAGGCATTCTGTAAGTCCACAGATAGTAGTTTTGGTGGAAGCATTGCAAGCAAGGAAAGAAAATCCATGTCTATTCCAAAAAGAACAAAAGCAGCCTTTTCCATGATGGAAACTATCCAAGGTAATCAACTTGCCACCAAGGTGCCGGTTGATCACCTAGAGGAATGGTGCCATAGCGGGGACTCAGTGTTTGTCTCTGCTGCTGGCAGACTGAGCATTTAGCAGCTGCTGTAGCCAAGTTGGCCTTGGTGAGTGTAAGTTCATGTTGCTGAATCCATGCATATCCTCCGTCCTTGTTGCCATGGCCACTTTGTTCACGAGCCTGTTGGACAATGATGAGAGTGGATGGGGTTAAGAGGATGACTAGTTTCCACAAAACGTTTTGTCCTATCCAGTTGATTGTTAAAATCCTCCTCTGCTTAGGTCACCCATTGTTGAGCATTCACTTAAGATGTAAATATCTGCAAGTCTTCGGTCTATTTGGAGAAATCTATCCACATGCCTCTTCCCTATACAAAGGAGACGCTGCATGGTTTAAAGAGAGGAAAGGTGTACATGACAGTTGTATCCTTTCACCATACCGATCCAATCTGTATGTCAAGCAAATAATCTGAGAAGTTGGACTATATGAAGAAGAAAGCATCAGGATTGGAGGAAGACTTATCAATAGCCTGTATTATGTAGACGACACAACCTTGCTTGCTGAAAGTGAAGAAGACTTGAAACACTTACTGATGAAGATCAAAGACCAGAGCCTTCAGTATGCATTATACCTCAATACCTAGAAAATAAAAGTCCTCACAACTTGACCAGTAAAGCAACACCATGATAAATCGAGAAAAGACTGAGGTTGTCAAAGATTTCATTTTACTTGGATCCACAATGAACACCCATGGAAGCAGCAGGCAGGAAATCAAAAGACGTATTACATTGATGAAATCTGCTGCAAAGGACAGCTTTAAATGCTGAAAAGATGTCACCTTGAAAACTAAGAAGCACCTGACCCCAGTCATGATATTTTCAATTGCATCATATGCATGTGATAGCTGGACAGTGAATAAGGAGGACAAAAGAAAAAAATTACACCTTTGAACTGTAGCATTGGAGAAGAAGACTGAATATGCCATGGACTGCCAAAAGAATGAACTGAACTGTCTTGGAAAAAGTACAACTAGAGAGTGCTCCTTAGAAATAAGGATGATGAGACAACATCTTACATACTTTGGACATGTTGTTGGGAAGGATCAGTGCCTGGAGTAGAACATCATGCCTAGTAGGCAGTCAGTGAAAAAGAGGAAGACTTTCACACAGATGAACTGACACAGTGGCTTCAGCAATGGGCTCAAGCATAACAGCTATTGTGGGTATGGCGCAGGACTGGGTAGCATTTTGTTCTGTGTATATGGGGTTGCTATGTGTTGAAAGCAACTTGACAGCACCAAACAACAATAACATACCTCCTTATCTCACATATTCCAAATACGTTTATCACAAGTAGCTGACAATCCACCCAAACCATTGGCTATAGCCCATAAATCAGTATCCAATTGCACATCTGACCATTTCCTCTTCCAGGCAAACAGTGCACTGCTTGAAGTTCTGCCCATTGGGAGGATTTCCTTTCACCCTGGCCTTCCAGGGATGTCCCAGAAAAGGGTTGCAGTGTTTCTACTGTCCATTTCAAGTGATGCCTCCATACTGCACAGAACTATCTGTAAACCAGACACAAGTTTTCTCTTCACTGGTCAGTTGATTATAATGAACTCTCCATGAGGTTTAGGTACAGACTTGGAGATAGAAGGTAATATGATGACAGTGAGGATGATGGGCATTTGGGCCACTGCCTCATGTAACTTACTTGTGCCTTTAGATCCTGCTTAGGCCCAATCTCATATGCATCACTTTCATTTAATGATGGAGTGCTGCTGTGTGCAACCAATTTTATGGCTCTGTGATTCAGACAGCACCAAGTTTGTGATAAGCAGCTCAGGTCCCATGGTGACTTGGTGTCTCATGGTTAAGCATTCAATCTCTGCTAAGGCCTAGTAACAACCTAAAAGCTATTTCTCAAAAGAGTAGTTACCTGCAGAGAATTATCCGGGCTTTGCTCCAAAATCCTAAGGATCTGTGCTATGATTCAGTAACAGGAGCCTGCCAAAGACTCCAGACAGCATCTCTATCTTCCACAGATACTTCAGACAAGCACCACTGGGTTAGCTGGATGGCATGACCCAAATGACAGAACCACTTTCGTAACTATCTGAGCCTGTTGCAGAGCCTTCTGTTTGTCAGTGCCCCACTAAAAACTAGTAGCTTTTCAAGATACTTATAAATAGGCTGGAGTAGCACATGCAAATGAGAAATACACTGTCTACAGAATCTGAAAAGGCCCACTAGCTATCGTGCCTCCTATTTATTTAGCTGAGGTGAGGAGGGAGAGAGGTGGCAGTAACTTATCCTTTCACTTTAGAAAGAATATCTCAATATGCCTCATGTCTCTGAAACCCTAGAAATCTCACTGAGATGGAAAGTGCCTGATTTTTTGTGGCATTAATTTCCCATCCTCTAGCATGCAAACGTTTTAACAATAAATCCAAAGCCACTGACACTTCTTCCTTACTAAGTCCAGTCAACATAATGTTGTAAATGTAATAGACCAATATGATATCTTGTGGAAGGGAAAGGTAATAAAGGTCCCTGTGGACTACATTATTATATAGAGTTGAGAGTGTTGATATAGCCCTGAGGTAAGAACTGAAGGTATATTGGTGGTAAACTACTTCTGTTCTTCAGAGTAGGGATGGAGAAAAAGGTATCAGTCGGATCAATAGCTGCATACTAGGTAACAGGAGATGTATAAATTTGCTCAAAATACGAAGCCACATCTGGAACAGCAGTTGCAATTGGAGTCGCTGCTTGGTTACATTTATAATAAACAACTGTCCTTCTCCAAGATCCATCTGGTTTCTGCACAGGCAATAGAAGTGAGTTGAATGGGGATATGGTGGGAATCACCATCCCTGTGTGCTTCAAGTCTTTGATGGTGGCAGTAATCTCTGCAATCTCCCCAGAAATGCAGTACTGCTTTTGTTTTACTAATTTCGTAGTTAGGGGAAGTTCTCACGGCTTCCACTTGACTTTTCCTACCATGATAGCCTTTACTCCACTTCAGGAATTCAATGTGGGAGTTTGGCCAGTTGCTGAGTATATCTATTCCAATTATGGATTCTGGAACTGGGGAAATGACTATGTTATGGATTTGGAGACCCACTGGACCTGTGAGTTGAGACTCCATTAATAACTTGACCTCCATCTGCCTACACTCTGACTCATGGGCTACAGAGATGTTTGGGGCCTTCTTGAATTACTGTTAGTTCAAAGACAATATCTATTAATCTCCGAAAAGTCTGATTATTTCATTTTCCCCAATGGACAGTCTCTCTAGAAAAAAAAATGTAGATCTCTTTGGTAGAATCCCGTGAAAAACATTAACTGCTGTAAGTTTTTGAGAATGTAGTGGAGTCTTTCTTCAAAGAGCCCATCCTCTCCTTCTTTCAAGAGGTTGTGTGTCTGTAAGCTTGTTAAAGTTTCTGGGCATTGATTGAGGGTATGTGATTTCTATTGCAGCTATTTGAGTTATATTGCCTTTTGCTTGATCTAGAATTCTTCTGTTTGTTTGGATCAGGTAAATACGAAGTCTGACAAGTCCATGAATTTAATTTTTCTAACAGTTACATGGCTCATTGCTGAATATCACTATGGTCATCTTTGAAGTACTCCCCTTGGGAGGCTATGCACCAATGCCAGAGCCTATCCACCCTTCAAAGCAATTTTGGAACTCTTTCTGGAATAGCCATTGTGTATGGTGGCAAAATGGCAAGTTTGAGAACTTAATTGTATGGTTAGTTGTCTGTGAATTTTTAGCCAGTACACAAATAACTGTACTGGAATACCATCTTTACTCACCTGACCTGGCTCCCAGTGACTTTTTTCTTGACCTGAAGATAAAGGAAATACTGAATGGAAGACATTTTGAAGATATTCAGTACATCAAGGGTAAAACAATGACAGCTCTGATGGCCATTCCAGAAAAAAGAATTCCAAAATTGCTTTGAAGGTGTCAGGCAGGCTGGGCTGTACCTGGACATTGCAACCAGGATGCAGTTCTTGGAAATCATCAGAGCAGGGCGAGCCCCTCTCTTTCTGGAAAGTCCCCACTTCAGTTCCTGGAAATCATCAGACCGTGACCAACCCCTCCCTTCCCAGAAAATCCCCAGTTGTTTTTCTCACGTGCTAATCAGGCGGCTCGCTGTACCTGAATCCTATTGGCTCCCGCCTTTTTCCCCATGTCCCCACTAAGGTCCACGCTAGGCAGAACCGTCTGCTTCTATGTAAGCCCCCTTCCCCAACTTGAAAGCATGACTTCTCCGGCTCCTACCTTGGAGCTCTCAGAGTTCGCCCAGGAGTGCACCAGTAAATTCTGTACTACTGCTGACTCTCACTCTCTTTCTCTCTGGCTGCCGCCGATACGTTTAGCCTGCCTCACCTTACAGTTGGTGCCGATAGGTCTACCCTACCTCACCTTACAGAAAGGTGGATAGGCACTGACATTGGTGCATAGCTTCCCAAGGGGAGTATTTCAAAGGTGACCATAGTGGTATTCAGCAGTGAGGTATGTAGCACTTTTTCTAGGATGAGTTCAGGAACTTAATTGGCAATCCTCGTTCACAGCAGATTTTGTATATATTTCACTCCTAGGAACACCGTGACTAAGTAGCTAACAGAAGTCATACGTGCACAGTAGTCAGACTATCAGGATTACTGCTTTAATGCCACCATCTATTACAGTAACCACACCCACTTTATCTTTGTCAATTGAGTGCTGCCGTTTGGAACTTTCTAGCACAGTGTCCAATCAGCAACACTGAGGTTAGATGTATTAATTCAGTTCAGTTTCCACTGTCAAATCTGACTCACATAATAGTTACAGCAGTCTTCAAGGATGCTGGGGTACCTTCACAAATTTGTCCCTTACTGGTTGTGGCGAAAGGTGTGTCCTCTGGGCACTCCATGTGTATCTGTGGGCCTAACCTGATAAATCCAGTCTGGTACGCCAATTTCTGTAAGCCTTTGGACACCTTCTTCTACAGTAGACCAAAGCAGGTCTGACATTTCAACTTGATTTAGTGTAGGCCACTGTGTAACTCACGCTTCAGCAATCCAACCGAATAGACTATCAGATCATTTCCTGACCTCTTGAACTGAAATACTAAATGCATAATCTGTGCTTAGTGGACCCATATCAATAAATTCAGACTGAGCTATATTTATGTTCCTTTCACCATTCCCACACATATTCCCCAGGTTTCCACCTGTGCATATTAGAGAAACCAAATAGTTTTGTAGTGTAGCACACCTCCTCACAGGTAACAGTTTGTACTTTACCTTTTGAGTCTTGCTGGGATGTAAGTCTAGTTGTAAGCATAGAAGCCAAAATGGATGAAGAGGATGTGTTTGACAACATTCATCATTGTCTTCCAAGCCATCTCCCTCCGGTGATGCCCCAGGCAGTGACACAGACAAAGGCCTCTCAGACAGCTGAGTTTATCTCATCAGACGGGGGAAGCAGAAGAGCTAGTTGTTTTACTAGGGAGGGTAGCTTATCAGACAAAGATGGAATGCTTTCTTCAGATGGAAGAGAGATTGCTTGTTCTTCTGGCAAGAGTGATTCAGTGTAATTTATGGGTTTTAATTCCCCAGCTTCTGGACTATTTGTTCCCGTGTTCCTATTCCAGGTTTCAGGATCTCATTTCTTCCCAATTAAGCCTCTCACTTTAACTTCAGACATCACTCAAGTTCGGGAATTCAACTAGCATTGTAATTCAGCCACTCTATTATAAAACTCTGTATTCAACAGTAAGGATGTCACTCTGCAGGCTAAAACGGTCTGACCCAAACCATGGTATTTTCAATTGCATCATATGCATGTGAAAGCTGGACCATGAACAAAGAAGACAGAATAAGAATCGACACCTTTGAATTGTGGTCTTGGAGAGGAATGCTGAACAAACATCTGTTCTGGAAGAAGTAAAACCATAGTGCTCCTTGGAAGAAAAGATAGCAAGACTGCATCTTACATACTTTGGACATGTTGTCAGGAAAGATCAGTCCTTGGAAAAGAATATCATGCTTAGTAGAGCGGAGGGTTAGCAAAAAGACGAAGACCTTAGGCAAGATGGGCAGTAGTGTGGTACAGTCTGGGAATGATTTGAGTTTCTTCCTCTGTTAGATATCTTAATTATCTAGTACTGCTGTAACTGGAATACCACAGGGAGATACTTGTAACAGTCTTCCCTCATAGTCTAGAAGGCT
Source organism: Heterohyrax brucei (assembly GCA_028571685.1). NCBI lineage: Eukaryota > Metazoa > Chordata > Mammalia > Hyracoidea > Procaviidae > Heterohyrax > Heterohyrax brucei. The sequence continues at coordinate 37,615,065 of CM053149.1, forward strand.
AGAAATCCAAGGGAAGTCTGTCTTTCTGTTGGTTCTGGGGGAAGGCCCTTGTCCTCAATCTTCCTGTCTGACAGCATCTCAGCACAGGAACCCACGGTTCAAAGGTCGTGGTTTGCTCCTAGCACTGCTTTCTTGGTGGTGTAAGATCCTTCTGTCTCTCTACTCACTTCTCTCTTTTGTGTCTCAAAAGAGACTGATGTCAGACACAGTCCAGGTTTGCACACTGAGTCCTGTCTCTTTAACACAGCTGCTTCTAATCCTGCCTAATTAACGTCATATAGGTAGGATTTACAACACATAGGAAAGTCACATATATTGACAGAATCGTGGACGACCACCCCATACTGAGAGTCATGGCCTAGCCAAATTGGTACACATTTTAAGGGGACACAATTCCGTCCATAACACCAAGCCTGTAGTGTGGAGGATTGAGGCAGTCTAGTCAGGAGTTGAGCTGAGCTTGTAAAACCTTCCTGTGTCCTCTGGTCCAGCTTGCATTAATTCCACTTTACAACGGAGTTCTGCTGAGCTTGCCTGACTTTGATGGATCAGATGGCAGCTAGGCCATTTTGAGAAGTTCTTGTCATATGTTAACCAACCTCTGATACCTGGCTTCTACCAGGGCCCTGTAGCTTACCGTGACTTTCTTTTTTAAATATACGTATCTCTCTCTGTACAGTGGGTATTAAGTTCTCTGCTGAAGATGCCATATTCTTACTCTAGAACCCTAAAAGACTGAACTAGGACATTTTGATTACTTACTAAAGTCTCTACACAGCATTTTTTTCCCACTCACTGACTGATATCCCTGGCCCCATGAAATCTGCTGGATCTTAAGGATAAAACAGCAAGGCCCTCACACTAGTCTAAACCTGCTTTACAGCCCATTCTTGCTCTGGTCCCCACTCACACCTAACAGTCTTATAAATAACCCAATAAATCAGCCAGAGCAACATTCCCAAGTTTATTCATACGATGAAGTACCATACATCAGTGAAATGATTGAACTACCCTCATACCTGATTTTGAAAACATAATATTGGGAAAAATTGCATGTTGCAAAAGAGTACACATAACATAATATCATATATAATATGTAAATAATATATTTAATAGGTATTTGAATGGTTGATTACTAACAAGTAGGATAAATAAAAATTGCAAACTAGTGTTGCTGAGGGAAAATGATTAGAAAAGAACATATAGGTAATATTTTATTTCTTAAATTGGATGATGAGGGTGTGGGTATTTATATTTATCAATTTTTGTACCTTATATGCACTTTACATAATTTGTTTACAGGTTTTCCAAGTGCGCTGCTGTAAGAATTTTTGTTAAAATTTGTGGCAACAAAATCATAGCATGATAATGTCAGTTTCAAATATCCATTTTTAAAATACTTTCTCCAAACAAATTTGTGCTTGCCAAAGGCTTGGGAGGCGGGAAAGGGGTGTTGTGACTATAAAGATGTGGAAAGAAAAAAATCTTCCTAGTGATGGAATGGTTCTGTATCTTGGTTGTGGTGATGATTACCTGAATCTACACATGTGGTATATTCAACAAGTCTATCTTAGAAGAAGAACAACCAGAATGTTCCTCAGAAGCAAGAATGGTGTAAGACTTTGCTTCATGTGTTTAGGACACGTTATCAAGAAGGACCAAGATAAATAAGTAAACAAACAAATAAATAAACCTAATCCACTGCCGCCAAGTCGATTCCAACTTATGGCAACGCTACAGACAGAGTAGAACTGCCCCATAACGTTTCCAAGGGACACCTGGTGGATCTGAACTGCCAAGCTTTGCGTTAGCAGCTGTAACACTTAACCACCACACCACTGGAGTTTCTTTCAGGAAGACACAGTCCCTGGAAAGGGACATCATGCTTGGTAAAGCAGAGGGTGAGTGAAAAGAAGAAGATGCTCAACAAGATGAGCTGAGACAGTAGCTGACACGATGTGCTCAGACACAGCAGTGACTGTGAGGATGGTGCAGGACAGGGGAGCTCTTGGTTCTGCTGGACACAGGCTTGCTGTGCATCAGAACTGACTTGATGGCACCTGGCAACAACGGCACAGGTGATAAATTGACCTAGAACTTTACACACTACTTGTAGTAATGTTAGTGTTCTGGTTTGATATTATAATATCATCATTATAATATAATATTATAGCATCAAACTATTGTGGGAAACTGGGCAAAGGGTACGGGAGGCCTTTCTTTCTCACGTTTGTTTACAACTTCCTGTGACTCTATAATTATTTTGAATAAGTTTTTAAAAATTCCCTTCTTAGTAGAAGACACTTTAAGTCAGCAGTTTCCTTCTCATTCACTAATAAAACATCACCTTTGCTTTGAATGAAAAATTAGGCGGTGGCAGACTAGTACCATTGACTGCTATGCAAGGGGTCACAATAGAGGGCAGTCTGCTTCCATAGAGATTAATGGCCTTGGAAACTCTATAGGGTCACTATGAGCTGAAATCAACTTGATAGCTGTCATGGATTGAATTACATCCTCCAAAAAATGTAACAGTTTGGCTGAGTCATGATTCCCAGTGTTTTGTGATTTTCCTGTGCTATCAATCTTTATCTCTGACTGGGGTTAACACATTGGATTATGGTAAAGAAAAACGGGGTGGAACTGTTTAACACCCTTCCTAAGGTCACCTACTTTCTCCGTTGTAGGGGGAGTTTTATCTCCTAGAGGAGATAAAAAGGAAAGGGAAGCAAATAGAGAGTTGGGAACCTCATATCATCAAGAAGGCAGAATCAGCGAAGTTTCTGTACCAAGATGCTCCCAAGACCAAAGAAAGATTGATGCAACACAAGGAGCTTTCTCTAGAACCTACAGAGAGTGCGTTCCCCTGGAGGTGGTATCCTAAATTTGGACTTATAGCCTACTGGAATGTGTGACAATAAACTTTTATTTGTTAAAGTTGTCTGCTTATAATATTTCTGTCACAGTGGTACCAGGTGACTAAGACAATGACAGTGTTTTCTGATTTTGGGGGCGGATTTATAGGGCAAGCAACAATATACACCAGGAATGTGACTAAACGAGCACACCAGCCGGGAAGGAAAGAGAAGAAAGCAGGAAGGACAGAAAACCTAGATGAATGGAAATGGGAACCTGGAGTGAAGAAGGGAGAAAATTGACACACAGCAGGGTTGGCAATCAATGCCACAAATCAAATTGTGTATTAATTGTTTAATGAGAAACTAATTTGCTCGGTAAACTTTCACTAAAGCACGACTTCAAAAAAACAGATGTTTATTTGAAACTTCTGATGCACCGTATACTCTTAGAGGCTGCTTTTCATCTCAAAAAGAATCAACACATTTTTGTATAAGCAAATGTGTAATTCACCAGTAAGTTCAAGAACTCCTTTAGGTGCTTGGTTAGAAGGTACCAGCCACCTTTTGTGAAGTGTTGAGAGGTAGGAACACCAAAGACAGTATCACTCCTTCTGCTGAGCATCTGCCTTTGCCCACTTCAGCTCTGAATGAATGTGCTCTTTTCTTGCAGAGTGAGTCCATTCACTCAGTTCCCAGAGCTGGAGTAATTCTTTAAGACAGTGTATGCATACTGGATCTACTTGATACATGTCATGTTCACGGCCTCAAAAGGCTGGTTCCTAAAAACTCCCGAATTGCTGAGAATCTCTCTTAGAACTTCATTCCAAAACAAAATTCACTCTTACCCAAATCAGCTGTAAATCTCTTTGTGATAGTAAACTGAAAGGTACCCACTCCGGTTGCTGTCCAGTTGACTCTGACTGACGTCACCCCACGTGTGTCACAGCAGAACTATCATCCATAGGCTTTTCTATGGCTGACACATCTGAAATAGACAGATAGGCCTTTCTTCTGAGTTGCCTCTGGTTGGACTTGAACTCCCAACGTTTTGGATAGCAGCCAAACGTGCTAGCTGTCTGTACTACCCAGGAACTGCAAACGGAAAGGTACAGCCTTTTTAGTCTTTTAGAAAAGGTCGAATTTCTTAACCATGTTGTTGCTGCTTTAAAATGCATCTTTGCCAGGCTGAATCACAGAAATAAATTTAGAAGATCAAATAGGCACTTCGTTTTATACCTGTTGTCGTGTGCAGTTGTTAATTTGAGTGAAACCTCTTTCATTCAGAAGTATCTAGATTGGAAACTATGGAACCTTTTCTATTTTTGTCCAAATGAATCACCTTAGGGCACCCCTGCTTGTGTGTGTGTGTGTGTGTCTGTGTCTGTGCTTGGTGAAAATACACAGTAAAGCATAAATCAATTCAACAGTTTCTATATGTACATTTCAGTAACACTAATTATATTCTTTAAGTTACACAATCTTTCTCTTTTTCCAAATTATTCTATTGCAATTAACATAAACTTGGTCTCCAGATGAAATCTCCCCCTTTCTGCTCCCTACCACCCCTAATGGCCATAAATAATTTTTGCTTTTACATATTTTCTAATTTTATATAAGTGAGATCATATGCTTTTCACATCTTGACTTAATGAAGTTTCCATCTTTTACACATCTTATATATTAGATCAGTTAGTTTGATTGAGTCATCCAAGAATCAGTCTTTTTGAGACCTGCTACAAGCTGGCTGGCAAAATTAGCCCTACCCTCAGGGACTGTGTGTATGTGTATATATGTGTGTTACAAATGCATATAGGGTAGGTACCTTTTTTTGTTGTTCATTTGTTTTGTTTCAATGCAGAAACTTCCAACTTTAGGGGTTAAGGTAATGTTTTGGAGTCTGAAAGATTTCTTTGAGATCTGATCTCTTTCTCTTGCAAGACATGTTCATTGCCACAAGGTGATGATTTACTCAAGGGAAATCCCTCTAAGACCCAAACTGTACACCAGGAGAATTTTCTTTATTAAAATGTTTCTGAACTGGTGTGATTGTGTAAAACAAGCACGAACCTAAGTAAAGAACAAACCAAAGCAGGCTGTCCTTCCCTGATAACTTCTAGTTTTCCATCCTGGACAATTGACACAGATATGTATCTATTTACATCTATGTAGACAGATTATGTAGCTATATGTGTCTATATGTATGTATAATATCTGTCTTTTTGTAGCTTGATAATTCTTTGCCACCAGACATAATATTTTCCTTTTTTTCTGCAAATAACGGCATGTCCCTAATGTGACTTGCTCTGATGCAGGCAGCTAAGAGTCACAGAGCAAAGAGCATCAAAGTCAGACAGACTATTTAGTGGTGGATCTGTGTGAGCTTGGGAAGTTATTTCAACTTCCAGAGCCACTACTTCCTCAACTTTAAAGTGGGGGATATAATACCCACCTTTCAGGAATGCTGTAGAAGAAATAATTTCTAAGTTTCTTGACATGTAGGCCTTAGACGTTAAAAGCCACTATTATTGGTGTTGTTGCTGTTGCTGTTATTATTTTTAAGGTATCATGCTCCCTTTTCTTTGAGTAAAATCATTTCCTGGAGGCTTCCTAGTCAAGGGTCTCAGTGGTCTGCCCTCTCCCAACCCCTTGCTTCTAGATAATTCCTTTTCCTCAGTCAGTGGGAAGTGAAGAGTACTACTTCTAAGTCCAGTGGTTAAGCATCAGATGTGGGATCCCCCATGTCTGCCCCCATCTGACAGCTTGATGTTGCAAAACGAAGAACAAACCTACTGGCATTAAGTTGATTCCAACTCGTAGTGACCCTAGAGGACAGACTAGAACTGCCACATACAGTTCCCAAGGAGCATCTGGTGGATTCAAATTGCTGACCGTTTGGTTGACAGCCATAGCACTTAACTACTATGCTACTAGGGTTTCCACTTGATGTCACAGAGTGACTTTAGTAACCAGAAGTTTCAAAATTTTGGTGTTTAGTTTATTGATTTTAATTTTATGTTTATTACTTTCTTTGTCCTATCTAAGAAATCTTTCTCTACTTCCAGGTCCTGATGATGTTCCTCTTCTTTTCTTCTAGAAGTCATTTTAAAAAGTTATATTTACGGTTAGGTCTATGGTCCATCTCAAATTTACTTCTTATTTTCATTTTTACTATATGTATTTTTTGGTAGTGCAAGACCCAGTTAGTCCCCGACTTAGGATGTGACTCCACTGTGAGCTAGTTCTGACATAGCTGAGTATCTTTCATTATTGTCTGCTATATGGCAGTGTTTTAAACAGTGTGATCATCAAAGGCCATGATTCTCATTGGTCTGGCAGTTATGATGTAGTTTGGCAGTCAGTAATGATGTGACCATCTCCATGATGAGATTTGATATTGTGTGATCACCTCTGTGACGGAATCTGCTGTGAGTGACCCATCAGCTGAAAGGCAGTTTACTTGGGGGTGTGGCCTGCATCTGGTGCAGGCGGCTATTCTGGCAAGGCGTTTGCATGCTCTGGATCCTGCACCTGTCTCCTGCTCATCTGATCTCCGATTCGTGGAACTTGAGCTAGCAGCTTGCCTGCAGTCTTACCTGCTGATCTGGGAATTTGTTAATCTTTCCAGCCTGTGAGTAAAAGCTCTCTGATCTGCCAGTTTTGAGTGTGCCAGCCCTTTTGGTTACATGAATCAAGAGAAGCCTTCAGCCTGCCTCACACTTGAGCCTCTAAAACTGCATGAGCCATTTCCTTAATAGAAATCTCTCTCTTTATATTTACATGCTTTACTGGTTTTGCTTCTCTAGAGAATCCAGCCAAAGACAAACAGTAAAGCAGGATAATAAATCGTAACATTGAACATCTGTGAGTGAATAACTGAGAATAACATCAGCAAATTTCACTGCAACATTGTATTACTCACAATAAGATGTACCAAAAACAAAAACAAATGCAAAAAAAAAAAAAAAACCTAGATGATTTAAGTGCAGTTCATTATAACTCAAACACATCATAAGTTGAGGACTTTTGTATATTAGAAAAAAACCGCCATTTGAACCATTCTTATGTGTATAGCTCAGTGACATTTATTGTATTCCACATGTTGGCAACTATCACCACTGTCTGTTTTTTCCATCCGCCCCCCCAAGCTAAACTCCGTACCCCTTGAGCAATACTTCTCTACATCCCCTGCTACTTGCTCCTGGTAGGAAACACACAACTCCTACGGCATGTGGGTGCTCCCTTTGCCACATGCACGCGTGTGTGCGTGCATGAAACTCAAACCAGTTGCTGTCTAGTTGACTTCAACTCAGCAACCCTGTAGGACAAAGTAGAGCTGCTGCCTAGTTCCAAGGAACCGTTGCTGGATTTGAACTGCTGACCTTTTGGATAGCAGTTGAGCTCCTAACCATTGCGACACCAGGGTTCCCTACATATAAAATACATATATCTGTGTACACACACACACACAAGGTCTGGCAATTAAGTCTGCAAGCTTCATTGTTCTAAGTGCTACATGCCTTATTTGCTGAATATCACCATGGTCACCTTCGAAGTACTCCCCTTGGGAAGCTGTGCACTGATGCTGGAGCCTAGTCCACTCTTCAAACCAACCTTGGAACTCTTTCTGGAATGGTCATTGTGCATGGTGGTGTGGTGGCAAGTTCTCAAACTTAATTGTATTGTTGTCTATGAGGGAGTTTTTAGCCAGTCAACAGAAAACTGTATTGGAACACCATCCCTACCAACCTGATTTGGCCCCCAATGACTTTTTTCTTTACTCAAAGAGAAATGACTCATGACGACCCTAGGGGCCAGGGTAGCACTAACCCCCAGAGTATTCAAGGAGCACCTGGTAGATTGTTGGATCTGACTCGACGACACTTGGCTTGGCAAAGAGAAACAAAATTTGAAAGGAAGATGTTTTGTTGACCATCTAGGATAATATGATTACAGTTCTGATGGTTGTTCCAGAAAAAGTTCACAAATTCCTTTGAATGAAGGGTGGACTAGGCACTGGCATTGTTACATAGCTTCCCAGGGGGCATATTTTCAAGGTGACTGTAGTGATATTCAGCAATGAGGTACGTAGCACTTTTTGTCACTTAATTGTCAATCCTCCTGTGTGTACACACACAGAGAGACAGACACACAGACACATGGACTGCCAATTAAGTTCATGTACTCATCCTAGAAAAGCTGCTACCTGCCTCATTGCTTGTTGAGTATCACCAAACCTGTCGCCTTCAAATCAGTTGCAACTTACAGCAACGTTATAGGACAGGGTAGAACTGCTCCATCGAGTTTCCAAGGAGCATCTGGTGATCTGAACTGCTGACATTTGGGTTAGCAGCCATAGTATTTAACCACTACACTAGCAGCATTTAGGACTTCTTATATTCTAACCCGACTCAATGGCACTTGGCTGGCTGGCGATATTCTAATCTGTCATTCTGGCACCATGTGTCACTAAAAGCTGTGCTAGTTTCACTTTTTCCATTAAAAGTCCTCTTTCTTAGCCAAGCTTGATCATTAGCCAGTGCCTCAAATTAGCCAATGTTGAGGACCGGGGAAGGCAGGTGGTGATGGAAACATCTGGAGAGCTTCACCTTACTCTGTTGAAATTGGAGCATTGGCCTGACATGACCTACTACATTCTACCCTGAGATGGCAATCTCCGAGACTTTGGAAATTCAAAACACTTTTCTTTTCAAGTAATTGTCTCTCACATGCATTTTAAAGTATTATAAATGACTTTTCTTTCTCAAAAAGGTCTGCTGTAATGTCACCACCCTGAGACTCTGAGTGTCAACATATAGTTTAGTGTTCTTCAACCTATTAGAACATCATGAAATCCATCTAGCACATCTTGACAGCATTTTAAAAAATGAAATAGAAAGAAATCACAATGTATCACATAAAGAATTATTTTATGCAACTTGCTTCACTTGTGTTTGTGTAATGTGTGTGTTCTGATTCAGAAAGTAAAGCCTATTTCTTCCTATGGAGCACAGCCAGATAAAGTATGAACAGACATAACTTAAGCAATTACAATGTTGTAAAAAACAAAAAACGAAACAAAGCAAAACAAACAACAACCAAAAAAACAGGTGACATTGTTAAGTAAGCACAAGTAAATCTGTGTGTACCTTGCTTATTGGGTCATCTGTCCCTGGTTACAGCCCCAAATGTTTAAAAGCCACTGGGCTTGAGTTTAAATGGAGGAAGAGTCAACTGGGAGAAAAAGGAATTATCAGAAAAAAATGTATTTGTTGAAAATGGACAACTCTTTAGAAGTTTAGCTGTGAGAAGGTAGAACATTGATTTTAAGCTGTTTTCCCAGCCCACGGAGCAAGAGGGAGCCCTTATGAGGAATGAACCTTACACATCAGAGAAACAAACCTGGTGATGCCCAGCATGCTAATGAGGTTAGAGGAGGAGGGAGGCTTGAAGATGAAAAGTGACTGAATCTGGGTTGGTAAAAAGTGTGCAAACCCTGGGAGCAGGCAATGAAGTTCTTGGCACTGTGTGACAGGTAGCCTAGAGGGAGAAAGACCTTGTGTGTGGCACAGAAGAAGAAAGGTCAGCTGAGGGCATGCACAGCATGGGAGCATGGGAGTGGGGCAAGGCTTTTCTGCTAGCCTGTGGTTGGTACTTCAAGGTCAGCAAAAAGACCTAATTTTAGTCTCAGGATTGAAGAGATGGTGACCAGAAAAAATACTGGTCTCGTCCTCACCACCCCCATGTCCCTGCCATTGAGGCCACCCAAAGTTGAGGAAAGAGTACAGGCTTTTGGACAGAAGACCCCGGCTCTTGATCTGTTAGCTGTGTGGGCTTGGGGTTATGTCTGTTTGTGTGTAACCCAGGGAACTAAGAGCTTCCATACAACGTGTGTAGGAGATGCACACACCATCTTTGCCCTCCAATGTCTGTAAGGCTGTGAAGGCCTCACTGGAGTAGGGAGCTCTGGAGGAAGGGTATGCTACAGTGATTTGTCTAGCTCCTGACCCTGAAATCTCGAGGCACCAGGTCAGGTATTTTCTGAATGATGGGCTCAGCAAGCCTGAGTGCGTAGAGGTAAACCAGAGAACATTACAGTGGGCAAAATGTGCTTGCCTGTGTCACTGAGCTGAGTGGACCTATCTAGTAACTCTGACCCTTGCCCTATTTCAGCAGCTAGCACTTGGCCTTGTGGCTGGTCTTGGATCTCAGGGTCTGAGCCCAGCTTGGGTTCTTGGCCAGGACACTTGCCTGTGATGTTCCACACATATCTGTTCAGCCATGAAGATCATTGTAATCATGCCTTAATGTACTATGTCTTCTCTCTCCCTTGGGGCCGAGGGGGAAACAACAAATAAAAAACAGTTGCCTTGGAGTCAGTTCTGACTCATGCCAACCCCGTGTGGCAGAGTAGAATTGTGCTGTACAGGAATTTTAGTGGCTGATTTTTGCAAAGTAGATCTCCACGTCTTTCTTCAGAGATGTCTTTAGGTGAAATTGAACCTCCAATTTTTGATTAGCAGCTACGTACCAGAACCATTTACACCACCCAGGGAATCCCTCTCCCTTGGGACAACAACGATAACAAAAAATATAGCTGTTGAGTTGGTTCTGACTCACAGCAATTCGATGTAGAACTGTGTTTCATAGGGTTTTCTTGGCTGTAATCATTACAGAAGCCCATTGCCAAGCCTTTCTTCTGTGGTTCCAGTGGGTGTGTTTAGACCATTAACTTTTAGATGAGTAATCAAGAGCGAATCCTTAGTGCCACCCAGGAACCTTCCAACCTGTCACCAGAGAGTTGTGTCTGACTCATAGTGGCCGTAGAAGTAGAACTGCCCAATAAGAGTTTCAAGGCTACATTCTTCACAGAAGCAGACTGCCATGTCTTTCTCCCATGGAGCAGCTGGTGGGAAGTCTCTGCTACAGTGCCTGGCACACAGCCAATGTTCTGTAGTGGTTAGAGAATGAATAAACTATCAAACTCAGGTCTTACTTTTCTGCTCAGTGACCCTACTCTTTGAATCCCCTATCAGCCAGCAAGCAAGTCACATTTTATTTTAGGATTTAAACACCAGAGGAGGCAGCCCAAATGGCTTTCTTCTCTTCCAAATGTGACAAGGGCCTTCAGAGAAGAATGTGGAAGTAAGCTTCAGGATGGGCACCTGCTTCAAAGCCTGCTTCTGAGTGGGGACCACAGCATGACATGCAGAACTCTGGGTAGTGAGTTGTCCTGAGGTCTGGGGTAGAGGAGAAAGCTTTGAACGTGGAAAGAGGGTGGGTTCCTTGGTTGTATAATTTCCAAGTTATCATGAAGGTCCACTCTTAAAATGAAGGCCCTTAAAAATGGCACAGATGGTCACAACTTTTTCACACTCACTATCACGGGTGTAATAAAATGACCAACCCAAACCCACTGCTGTCGAGTTGATTCTGACTCATAGTGAGCCTATAGGACAGAGTAGAACTGCTCCACAAAATTTCCAAGGCGTATCTGACAGATTTGAACTCCTGACATTTTGGTTAGCAGATGTAGCACTTAACCAATATGTCACCAGAGTTTCCAGCAAAATGACAGACACTAACAAATGTTGGCAGGATGTGGAAAAACTAGAACCCTGGTACATTGATGGTGGGAATGTACAATGGTGCAACCACTTTGGAAAATGGTTGGCAGTTTCTTATACAGTTAAAGAGTTACATATAAATCAACAATTCCACTTCTAGGTGTAAGTACATCCAAAATAATTGTAAGCCAGGACTCAGACGGTCTTACACCAGTGTTTGCTGCAGTGTTACTCCCAGTAGTCAAAAAGCATAAACAACCCAGATATTCACCAACAAGTGACCAGATAAACAAAATGTGGTGTATCTATTTAAAGGAATGTTATGCAGCCATAAAAATGAACGAACTCTATCACGTGCTATGACAGAGACGAACCTGGAAAACATTGTGTTAAGTGAAGGGAGTCACTCACAGAGATCACATATTGTGAGATTCTATTTGTATAAAATGTCCAGAATAAGCACATTCATAAATACAGGAAGTAGATTAGAAATTCGCAAGTGAACTAACGCTCAGGTGTGTGGGGTTTCTTTTTCTGGTGATGAAAAAGTTCTGGAACTAGACATCGGGAAGATTGCAAAATTTTGACTGTATGAAAGCACTGAATTGCACATTTCAAAAGGGTGGATTTTTTGGCATTTGTATCATAGGGAGAAAGTGAAAAAAACTGATGCAAATGAAGAGCAGTTAGAGAAACTGAAACTATGAAACGTAATGTGTCACCTCCTCCTCACTGTGTCCCAAATCCTAAAGAACTATAGGCCCCGAAATAACGATGCACCACTGGTCTTGGGAAGCAACGGTGAGGGGGGCAAGATTCAGGAAGAAGGATGTGTCTGACTTGAGAGGAATGCAGTTAAGGCAGCGGCCCTGGGTTGCTTAGGACTCGAGAGTGCTCCTAGGCTCAGTAGTTGGCGACGTAGGAGTAGAGACAAAGTTTGAAGCGCGGAAAATTTTAAGGAGGGCCGGGAAAATTCCCATTCGGAGTCCACCTTAAAGCCAGTTTGGTGGCGCTGCTGGATGGACCTAGCAAAGTGAGCGAAGCCACGGGGGAGGCAGTGGCGCCCGCCCTGGCGCCGACCCATAGCCAGATTCGCGCGCCCCACCTGGCCTGGGGAGCTCGGCGCTGATGGCCAGGGCTTTGCAGGATGCGATTCCTGGGGGCTGGGGTGCACGAGGGGGCGACGGGGTAGCCGCGAGAGCCCCCAGTCCCCCCTGCGCCAGGAGCGCCGCTCTATTTTTAGCAGACACCATTGCAATATGAAGAATGCTGGGCGCGCAAGGCGCTCCGGGCGCGCGCGAGGTGAACTGCCGCTTTAAGGAGGCGCCGGGGCGGGGTCGAGATCGAGCAGCCGGCGGTCAATCGGTTCCAGAGGCTTAGATCTGGTCGCCGCTGGGCCCTGCGGGCGCGGCGCTGCCAACTGGCAGGCTGGAGAGCACGGAGGAAGCGGCCTGAGGGTCGGAGGCGAACCGGATCTGGAGCGCGCGGTGAGTAGAATAGGCAGCCTTCGAGAGGAGGGGGCCAGACAGCGGGTCCCCCCACTTCAGAGGGCTCTTTGTTCCCGGGCGGGAGATGTGGCAACCTCCGGGACTCAGTCGCATTCAGCACGGGGTGAGCCCTGTGACTGGGTGCTCGGCCCTTTGCCGGCATCTCTGGCTCTCGCGTGATGGTGTACGATTGGGAAACGGGCCTTAGAGACCCCGGTGGGGAATGCCTGCCCACCCCCAAGGAGACCCCATGGTAACCACCGTGGTTCCCTGTCACCCCCAATTACCCTGCCGAGGGCGGGCAGATGAGTTGTGGTACTGGAGGGGCTCCACTCTTCCTCCCTTTTAAAATGGCGTTAACGAGGACAGGGAACGGTCAGTGGAGTTGTCAAATTTGTCTGTTTCATAAACAACCTTTTACTGCGTCTGGGGCTTGGCGAGCAGAAGCTGGCTCGGATTCATTCATTGACTGGACACGACCGGTGAACCAACCCACTATGTGCAGGCACAAAGCCAATTTCTGCCCAGAGGTGAAGGCAGGGCCGCAAACTGAGCCACAACCCAGAGTGGTCGGTGCTGGGGTAAGGGAAGCCGAGAGGTTGTAGGATTGCCAAGGGGACCACGCTCGTGTGGGAGACCAGGGAAGGCTTTCCGGAGGAGGTGGTGCCTGGCATGAGCTTGAGCACTGGGCACCCATTTAGACTCTGTGACTAGATCTGAGGTCTGTGCAGAGTTTGGACAGGTGGGCAAGGGCCCCTTCACCAGGGTCCTTGATCGCAGTGCTCTGCAATTGATCTTGCGCTATAGTCCCCAGCTGGCATGCAATCTCCGTGTCTAGAGTGGGTCTTGCTCCTCCAGACTTACCCTCTGTCCTGGGACCTAACTTCCTGATGGGAATCAGAGAGGGTGGCTCACAGTGCCTCCAAAGGTTTTACCTCAAGTCAGTGACCTTCCTGTCAGCCTGAGTAAGAACCAAATCAAACCCACTAATGTCAAGCTGATTGCAACTCGTAATGAGTTTACAGCACAGAATAAAATTGCCCCACAGGGTTCCCGAGGATCAGCTGGTGGATTCCAACTGCTACCTTTTGGTTTGCAGCTGAACACTTAACCTCTGCACCACCAGAGTTCCCTCAGTAAGAACATCTGACTTAAAAGACCCGAAGTTCCACTGTAATAACAGCAACCAACAGTGCTAAATGTGGCTTTGCTCATCAGTTGATCTGGGGCTACAGGGATAAACACCTTGCCCAAGGTCTTATTAAGAGTCCATGCTTCTGGCCATGAAGTTGCCCTGGCTCTTCATGTGAGGGTCCAGCAAGGGTTTGGCTGTCCTGGACTTGAAGAGAGTCCATGTGTAGACTATGTTGTTTCACTGTTGACATTCACTATTGGTTTGAAGTGTAGGGTGGTGAGCTGTTGATATTAATAACTGACACCTGTCAGGAGCTTCACAGTGAACTAAGCACTTGAATGCAGCCAGTTCTTAGTTTCTTCCTATTTTTTTTCCCAGAGAAGAAACTTGAGCTGGCTAACATACTGTTAACCTCTTAGTTTCCTGTAAATTGTATGCCCCTGTTCACTGGGCTGAAGCTATTTGGGGCTATGATTTTTACCCTTGGGTCTGTTCTCACTTACTGCCCAGCAACCAGTTAGTTTCTCTGTGATTTATGGTGTAAATGGCTCATCCTTTTCTCTGCCAAGGTAGGAGATGTGGGCCTTTGATGCTCTGAGGTTTTCAAGGCTGCAGGGTCTGGTAGCCTCTTTGGGCTGGAGGTGGGTACTAAGTAACTGAATGCTGTGGTAGAAGCTATTATCCCCAACCCCCAGCCCCCAGCCTCCACATTTCCTTATGGAGGATGGGGGAGGCTCAGTGAGTTGGAGTCAAGGAGCTGTTGAAGTCCTCTGGTGACACAAGTGACAATCTTCTAGGGTTGCCAGCTTTGCTTCTGGGCTTTACATTTTCCGCCTTTCATGTTTTCACCCTCAAACAAGACATTTTTGTGACAGGTATAACTTTACTTATAGTCAGCTGTAATCATAGGTAAATCATGCTTTCAGCTGACCTGAGCTGCTTATAAATGAGTAAGTCATTGACCCCTAGGGCTGGTTCTTGCAACCAGGATAGACTGCTGGGCTCTAATGAATAATTCAGCAAGCTTCTGGGGTGCCTGGTCCCACCCTAGTTGGAGTTGCATGTTGACAAGCCTGCTGGATCTAGTGAATTCTCATAGAAACAGAGCCTCTGCTTTGTAATTTACATCTTGTATAATTACTAGGATCTATTCTATCAAAGAAATGTCCGCCAAACAAAGTGTGCCTGCCCCACATTGTTGTAAGCATGAATACATGAACATTGTGTAGCTTGTACAAACTATACTCAGGTGACAGTGTTCTCAAGTGTTCAAAGGGTGTGCAATGAATTCGAAAGGCTCAGACCTGCCAGACGCAGGGCAGGTATCCAGCTGACTGCTAGGTAGTTAACTTTGTCTGGGGATGGGAAAAAGAGAGGAGCTGGGTGGGCTCCCTGTGACTTAGGGCATCTGGCAGGCTCCCATTTTCTAGGGGCTGAGCAGACAATTCAAGCTTTGAGAGGAATTTTATTGGTAGACTTTGAGGCTCTGCCAAGTGTGATGGTTTTGGATGATGACACTCAGTGGGAATACTTTGGCTGCAAGTAACAAGACCCAAGCAACAGTGAGTTAAGCTGAGTTCAGATCTCGCAAAGTTGCTTTCAGCTCTGTGAGATCTCTAATCATAAGGACAGGATTTCAGTGCCACTGACTGCAGGTTCCTACATGGGGCAGTAGCTAGGAAAAGTGAGGGGCTGAAGTCTAGAACAATAATTTTTACCGTCTTGGGCTACAACTTCTTTAATATGTCAAGAAGCAGCCCTGAAAAAATTTCTTGGATATACAAAGTCAGGCATATGTTGTAGGGTACCCATGATTTAGAGTCCTGCAGGTTACCAATATGTCTAATGCACATTCCTTCACTGATGTTTGCCAAGGATCTACTCTGTGGCCCTATCCTCCCAATAGGACCAGCATGCCTACTGGGCAGCTTGCGAAGGCTCCTACCTGTAACTTGGCGGATATGGGTGTCAAGAGAGAAAACAGAGCAGAAACGTCATCATTTGGCAGTCTGCAGGTTAAATTCTGTGCAGTCAGGCAGTGGGTATATCCTATGGAAATATGCTCACAAATGGGGCAGTGGTGCTGGAGCTGCTGCTTCGTGCTTCTGACAGCAGAACTCCTGTCACTGAGTGGTGGAACCATGCTATACTTCTTAGCACCCGGGATGTAACTCCAGTACCCTATCTATTATCTTCTAGGTAGAATTCTTGCTTTGCGTGATGAGATTGGGGCATATATTCCCAGATACTCTACCCCTATCCCTACTGCCCCTCCCCCAGTACTCATTGGCCTGACCCCTGACCACCAAGCAAGACCTTTTTGCTAGTGGCAGGATTCAGGCAGCTTTCTGCAGTCATCCTTCAATGTAGGGGTCATGAAGCACCCTCCTCTATTTAGCTTTTTAATGCTCCCATCATTTTTGTGTATCACTCTTGGTGGCTTCGCTAGCTGGAATCTGCTGATGGCCAAATGACAGTGTGTCTTCATTAGTTACAGAGGTGACATTCTGGGCCTAGTGAGCCTGGCACCAGATAGATAAAGCCTTGTAACGTGTCCAGGGGTTGTGTTGCTAATGAACTTTTGGAGAACACAGGAATGTGTTTGTGCAGCTGTGGTACAGAATGAAGGAGGGTGGGGTGAAAAGTCAGGAGCCCCCAGCTCTGGTTCTGGCCCTCTGCTCACTAGCTTTAGGGCCTTAGGTGGGTCTTCTGCTATATGGGCCCAACTAGGTCTGTGACTTCTCTGCCCAGCCCACAGGTGTTTTCATTGGGATTAGACAAAATACCCAGATAAGAATGTGCTTTGGAGACCAGAAGTAGCCATGAGAGTGAAGGACATTATCAGTATTCAAGCAACCTTCAGATTTCAGGATCATACTCTAGAAGAGGAGAGTTAGGGGTATTTAGCACATCCAGTGG
The DNA here is from genome assembly GCA_028571685.1 of Heterohyrax brucei. Classification (NCBI taxonomy): domain Eukaryota; kingdom Metazoa; phylum Chordata; class Mammalia; order Hyracoidea; family Procaviidae; genus Heterohyrax; species Heterohyrax brucei. The sequence continues at coordinate 37,632,028 of CM053149.1, forward strand.
AGTACGTTTCTCGTGTGGTATGGGAAATGATTTTAGGTGGCACACATATAGCATCTTTCATTTTAGTAGTTACATAGTTACTCTTCACTTGTTGACTGTCATTATCGGACATTTAACATTTACAACAATAGTAAAGAAATTTACAGTCCCACTGTTTGCACATTAATGACGTGTCTGGCAGTAACACATACCAAGGTACAAGGGAAGATGAATGCTGGCTGTGATGGGTAAGGTTATGTGTCAGTTTGGCTGGGCCGTTATTCTCAGTCATTTGACAGTTATGTAATGATGTAATTTGGCAGTTATGTAATGATGTAGCCGTACTTCATTTTGTAATCTGATGTAGTCTTATTCCACTTTTGGCTAGCACACATTTTCTCATGATGACCTGGTCCTTGGAACTTAACCTGCTGATAAGTGAAGAGTAGGTGTATTTGTCTGTATCATAAGAATATAAGTATCGCATCAAACCTATGCTTTTATGGATATTTTGCCAGATTAAGTCTAAAGAATGATTTTAAGTTAAAAGTGTCAAGCCAAGCCAAGTGTCATTGAGTCAGAGTATGATGATTTTTAAGGGGCACTTAAGCCAGTAGTAACAGAGTAGTAGACGTATATGGCCAAAACGGGAAAGTGACTTGTTGAGTAAAGGCTGGGGAACTTTGAACTAGGTAGTCCCTCCTGAGTCCCACCCTGTTAGGGGTTGGTCTTTGGTCTTTCTCTGCACCCTCTTAAAGACAGGGAGTTCACTGCCCTTCAAGTTAACCCCCTCCATTTGGGGATTCTTTCATCCTTGTAAAGTTTTTCCTTTCTTCCCTCAACCTGTCTCATTGGTTCTGTCCAATAAGATGCTTTTCTCCAGAATGAGCAGCTCTGTTCTTTCGACTCATACAGTTTTGTTATATGGGGTTAGCCTTTTACACATGTGGAAACTGAGGCTTAGGAAGGTTAAATAGGTCACCTACGGTCACAGCCTGGGAAACTTAGACACCTCCCCGAGTGGGGTGAGGAGTGCTGACTGTGCATAGTAAGTATTTCAGTGGAGCAAAGGCCTCTTGAGAAGAGGAGGATGGATGTTGGTGCATGATGACGTGATGAGGCAGTGGCAGCTGGGGATCTGGAGAGGTGACTGGTTGGTAAATGGAAGCAGCAAGAGAGCCTAGATGGTGAGAGGTTTCACTGATTAGTCCTGTAGTCATTTATAAACTCGCTGATATCTGTGCCCTGGCTTTTGTAAAAGTTTTGAAATATATTTTAAAAAATACAAAAGATTATATGACAAACGTTACATATCCATTACCTAAAATAAACAACTGTGACTGTTTTGTGTACACTTGGTCCTTTTTAATAGTTGTAGTTATTGTGTGCTTTTAAGTCAGTGACCCTATGTGACAGAGCAGAACCACCCACAGAGGTCCTTTAACCTAACTTTTATGGGAGAAGGTTGCCAGGTCTTTTTTCTGCAGAGCTGCTGGGTGGGATCAAACTACCAGTCTTTCAGTTAGCAGCCGAGTGCTTGGCCATTGTGCCACCAGGACTTTTTAGTGATAAGGTAGGACTCAAAATTTCCGCCTCATGATTAAGCCTGGCTAGTTGGGACCTCTCTTGCAGCCTGTGGCAGGACTTTTGAACCTTATTCCTGGGTTTGCATATATTACCTCTCTTGTTTAGCTTCATGTCCCCAGCTAATTCAAGCAAAATCCCACCTGGGTCTCCATCTAGGTTGTTGATAGGAGATATTTGTGCTGACTTTGACTACACTGGGGAGAACTCACGGGGAAGTAAGATGAGTGTATATTTTCAGATTTAACCTTTTTCAAAGAAGTTCATCCATCCTAGAAACACTTGCCTTGGCAATGTGGGTTTAGACCAGGCCACAGAATAGAATATAGTCATAGCTGCCTAGACTGAACTGTAATTTAAATGGCAGTTACATAAATTTGGAAAAAGAGAGAATGATTTTCTTTTTAGAATTTGATGACATTGCTTGTCCTAAGCAGTCTTTAACAATACTTAAGGATTACATTTTATATTCTAAAGTATTAGACCTTCTTTAAAGTCAGGAGGAAACCCTGATGGCATAGTGGTTAAGAGATATAGCTGTTAACCAAAAGGTCAGAAGTTTGAATCTACCAGGCAGCTGTATGGGGCTGTTCTACTCTATCCTATAGGGTCCCTATGTATTGGAATTGACTCGAAGGCTAACTGTAAGGAAGACTGAAGTACAATGTAGCACTGTTCTGATCCCTGTTTTTTCCTATTCCAGCTTTGCATTTTCTCAGCTTTCACGGGAATAATATGTTCTGGGTGCCTGGTACTGGGGCCTCCCCTCTGCCAAGCTGGCAGGAGAACCAGCTCTCCAGCTGCAGAGGGTGGAAGCTCTCCATGGCAACAGGTGACAGTTTCTCACCCAGCTGTTTCTAGCCTTCTCCTTTCTACCCACTGAAGGATTCTCTCAAGAATCAGGTGTGATCCAATTTGCATATAGTTTGGGCTTGAATAAAAATAGTTAGCAAAGTATTGTTTTTTAAAGTTTTGTAGAAAAGATTCAGAAACTTCTGGAAACGTTTCTTGAACAAGCGTATTCCTTTCATAGAAAATCACGATTGAGGCCCAAGATCTGAACTCGTTTCCTCTTAGAATGTGGGAACCTGAGGTGGTGTCCAAGTCTTCTTTTTAGTAAGTGGTGAGAATGAGTTGAAATATTCTTTGTTGCTGAGTTGCCAGCAAGAAATAATGCTGCCTTTGTCCTTCCTACCTCCCTTTTGCAGGTAGAGGTCCTGCAAAAGCCAGCCAAAGACAAGAGACTTCAGTTAGGATCCATTTTGTTGGGGGTTGTCCTGAATGGGAGCAGTTTGAAACTGCAAATGAAAACAGTTAAGTAGACATACTAGAAAGCCAGTTTGTGTTTGATTATACAGAAATACACGTGTGTTATGTTTACAGGCCCACATTTTAAAGAAAGTTTTGCATTTTTAAGGGGCTTTCTATAACAAACAAAAACCAAACCTACTGCCGTTGAGTCGTGTCTGACTCATAGCGACCCTATAGGGCAGAGTAGAACTATTCCATTGAGGTGTTTCTAGTATTCTTAAAATCCACATCAACTGCCATTGAGTGGATTCTGACTCATAGCAATCCTGTAGGACAGAGTAGAACTGCTCCATAGAGTTCCAAGGAGCATCTAGTGGATTTGAACTGCCTACCTTTTAATTAGCAGACAGAACACTTAACCTCTGTGCTACCAAGGTTTCCATTTCTAGTATAACAGATTAAGAAAATAAAAATAAGATGAGTTTGTGTGGAATCGACACTGATTCATGGCTACCCCATGTGTAGAGTAGACCTGTGCTCCTTGGGGTTTTCAGTGGCTGAGTTTTTGGATAGATGACCCAGGCCTTTCTTCAAGTTCCCTCTGGGTGGACTTAAATCTCCAGCTTTTCAGGTAGCAGCAGGACATTGCTAATCAGGTGCCCAGATGCAAAGTGAAAATATCTGTAGACAGGAGGGATTGTGGTGGGTTGCCAGAGATGTGGTGGAGTTGGGGAGGCCCACCTACCCTTTCAGAAGCTAGCCATATTTTTGTTTTTCAGTACTACTTCTGGCATCTAAAAGGTATTATAGACTTATTTCACAAGCAAAATTAATTCTGTCTAGTACTCTTTTTATCTTTAGAATTTCAAGATACTCTCTTGGAAGTCTCCCTCTTTTAGGTAATCCACAAATCTCCCCCTTTATTTTAATTCCTCTGGAAACAGGGGCCCCAATTTGGAAATAGAGACTCACTCATGTCGCTTGGTAAGGGCCGTTCTCTTACAAGTTGGCTCAGCAGCCCAAAATAGTGTCCATCGTGGTGTTCTTTCAATGCCTGCTTTATTGCAGCCGGAGATGATGGAAGAAGGGTGGAACCACTGTTCCAAAGCCTTGGAGGCATATATTAAAAAATAACTTCCAGGAGAAATGTCATCTTAGCCGTCTTTCCACACCCACATTTTTCAGGTTGAGATTCCCTGGGCAGCAGGACTGGGAAGGCGTAATGCTGTTCTTTTCCCACTAAGGAAGTCAGGCCCAGGATAGGTTAAGTGCCCTGTTGACCCTCACATTGAACTAAGGTTAGCTGGTATTAGAACCTTCTCATCCACCCCACTACTGACCCTGAACCCCACCCACCCGCAGTGGACTACAGCCTCACTTCACTTATCTGGGACTGGGTGGGTGTTTCCTGCATAGTTGAAATTTTACTGAGGAAATCAAAATAAAGAAACAAGGCCTTTGTTTTATGGCTGGGCTCAAACTAGGGATGTCTGGAGGGATGGAAACTGGGAGCAGGAGCAGGTCACTTGGCAGTTAAGCAAAACAACCGTTCTAATAAAGCACTTAGCAGGGCATTTCTTCTTTATCAGGTTGGAGTAGGTGAAGGAGAAAGATGGGCAGAATGCTAAGAGAGCCTCTGTGTGAGGAATAGGATGGGCAGCTCCAACCAGCAGCAGGGTCTCTGACTTGCTTTTCAGGCAGATATCTGGGGCCACCCAGCTGGACTGTGGAATTGGCAACAGAAGGCTGTTGGGAACTCTTGGACCTCCCTTCCTTTCTCAAAATATTCTACAGTAGAGTGAAAAAGGCACTTTTTTAGCCAGCTAGTGCTGCTGTAATAGAAATACCACAAAGTGGATGGCTTTAACAAAGAAAAGTTTATTCTCACACAGTCTGGTAGGCTACAAGTCCAAATTCAAGATGTCCACTCCAGGGGAAGACATTCCCTCTGTTGGCTTTGGAGGAAAGTCCTTGTATTGCATCAGTCTTTGTTCAGGGAGCATCTTGACTCAGGAACCTCAGGCCTGAAGGACGCACTGTACTCTTGGTGCTGCTTTTTTGGTGGTATGAGGTTCCCAATTCCTGGCTTGCTTCCCTTTCCTTTTATCTCTTGTAAGATGAAAGGATAAAGAGTGGTGCAAGTCATACTCCAGGGAAACTCCCTCAACAGTGGAGCAGGGAGGTGATCTTGTGAAGAGATTTACAGTTCCACCCTAATCCTCTAAGATGCAGCATAGGAAAATCACAAAATGGAGGAAATCATAAGTGGGAATCATGGCCCAGCCACATAACTAGACATATTTTGGGGTGCACACATTTAAATCTGTAACACTCCACCCTTTGGACCCCCAAAAACCACATCTCTGAAACAGGTAACACAATTATCCCATCATAGCAAAACCAAAAAAAAAAAAACGAAAAACGAAAAACCAAACCCACTGCCATCTAGTTGGGTCCAGTTCATAGTGACCCTGTAGTTTAGAGTAGAATTGCCCTATAGAGTTTCCAAGGAGTGCCTGGTAGATTTGAAGTGCTGACCCTTTGATTAACAGACATAGGCACTTAGCCCACTACACCACCAGGGTTTCCATGATAGCAAAAATCATAGCAAAACCGTGTCCATCTCGTATGATAGAAGTCTTAAATCAATTCCAAGTCCAAAATACAGAAACTCTTCTATAGCTGTGAAACCTAGAATACAAGTTATCTACTTCCAAAGGTACAATGGCAGAATAGACTCGTTAGAAATTTCCTTTACAAATGGGAGAAATTTAAGGGAAAGAAGGCATTAACAGGCAACAAGCAAGTCAGCAGAACACAATACATAGCCCTCAAAGCTTTGAAAATAATCTTCAATTTTCTGAGACATTTTACACATTAGCTTTGCCCTCCAGACTCTAGGTATTGGCCACACTGTATGGATTCTGAGTGGAGATTCCCGGCCCTGTGTTACAAGTCTGCTTTCTAGGCCCACTTGGACAGTAACTCTGCCCCATTGGCTTTAGGTGAACCCTAAGCCCAACTGAGTGGCAGTTCCACTCTTACAAACACAGAAAGCCCTGGCTCCACCCTTTCAGACCCCTGAGATCATCGCTATGCCTTTGAGGCTGAGGCAGCTCAGCTTCTCACGCATTTTGTCTCTTTAACTTCTGCTTCCTGTGGCCTCATGGTGCGGACCCCAGGCCCACATCTGCTCTGCAGGAGCAAGTGTTCCAAAGCTCTGCAGCAACACTGATTCAAGTGCTTGGAGGCACCCCAGTGTACCATATAGCCTCCTGCATGCAGCACTCAGCTCTCCTGCTCCGTGGGTCAGCAAGCCTAGCTCCATTGCTTCAAGTGTCCAGAGACACCCCACTCCACCAGGAAACTGCTGTGCAGAGGCACTCACTCTCTTGCTCTGTGGATCAGCTCCAGCTCTGTCCTGTGCTGCTCTGTTTCTTCCGCCACCCATCTGCTACTGCTGATCCTCTCTGTTTCTCACCATCTGTGCTTTCTTTGGTTTTAACAGTTCTCCATGGCACTTGGCTTGGCTGGCTTGGCCATGCCTTCTGAGTCTTCTGTCCATTAAGTTTTAAAACTGCTTATACATTTTAGGTATTTATTAGAGCAGCACCCCACTCTCGGTACCAAACTCTGTTTTAGTCAGTTGGTGCTGCTCTAACAGAAATACCACAAAATGGATGGCTTCAGCAAAGAAAAATTTATTCTCACACAGTCTGGTAGGCTACAAGTCCAAATTCAAGGTGTTCACTCCAGGGGAAGACTTTCCCTCTGTTGGCTCTGGAGAAAGTCCTTGTGTTGCATCAGTCTTTGTTCAGTGATCATCTTAGCACAGGAACGTCGTCTGAAGGAGACACTGTGCTCCCAGTGCTGCTTTCATGATGGTGTGAGATTTCCAATTCCTGGCTTGCTTCCGTTTCATCTCTTGTAAGATGAAAGTATAAAGGATGGTGCAAGTTATATTCCATGGAAACTTCTTCTACAGTGGAGCAGGGAGGTGATCTTGGAGTTTACAGTCCCACCCTAATGCTCTAACATACAGCATAGGAAAATCAGAAAGTGAAGGACAGTCATAAAATATTGGGGATGATGGCCCAGCAGATTTTTGGGGGGACACAGTTCAATCAATGACAAGGATTATCTAATGGGCCAGAGGTAGCCATGCTCCAGTTTCTGCCCCACTACTTGCTTTCTTAAAGGAAGCCTAGTAGTGTATTGGTTAAGCATTCAGCTGCTAACCAAGTCAAAGTTTGAACCCATCAGCCACTCTGGGAGAAAGATGTGGTCATCTGCTCCCACTAAAATTACATACTTCTGTGGATACCCTACAGGGAATTTCTACTCTGTTTAAAGCATTGCTATGAGTTGGAATTAACTCAACAGCAATGAGTTTGGTTTTGGATTTTACTTGCTTATTTGGGACATGTTATCAGAAAAGCCCAATCCCTAGAAATGAACACCTGTCACGGATTGAATGGTGATCCCCCTACAAATGGATGTAGTAATTTGGGCCATGATTCCCAGTATTATGTGATAGTACTCCATTTTGTGATTTTTCTATGTTGTAAAATCCTAATCTCTGCTGGTGGTCAGTAGGGCAAGGCTGAATTATGTTAAGGAGGACTAGGGTAGGGGCTGTAATACTTTTAAACGAAGGTCACCTCCCTGAACTACTGTATAGGGTGTTTTCCCGGGGTGTGTCTTGTACTACCTTTTACCCTAAAGAGATGAAGGGAAATAAGGAGAAAATTGGGAACCTCACCACCGAGAAGGCAGTGCTAGGGAGCAGAGTGTGTCCTTTGGACTTGGGGTTCCTGTGTTGACATGTTCCCAGGCCCAAGGAAGACTGATGTATCACAGGGACCTTCCTCCTGAACTGACAGAGAGAAAGCCCTCCCCTGCAGCCAGTGTCCTGAATTCAGACTTATACCCTACTGAACTTTGAGGGAATAAACTTCTTTTTGTTGAAGCTATCCACTGTGGTATTTTTGTCACAGCAGCACCAAATGACTAATACAACATCATTATTTGGTAAAGTAGAGGGTCAGTGAAAATGAGGGAAATGCTCAATGAAATGGACTAACACAATGGTGACATCAATGGATTCAGTCATCCAATGATCATGAAGATGACACATGACCGGGCAACGTTTACGTCTGTTATACGTAAGGTCACCATGAGTCAGAACTGACTTGATGTCAACTAACAGTAACAACAACGGGTATAGCCTGTGTGATCTTGGGCAAGGCCCCAACCCCTGTGAGCCTCCTTTTTCCTATTGGTAGTGGGACGGTGCTGCTGTAATGCAGAGGTCACATCCACCTACCTTGTCATCCTTTTCTCTTTCATCCAGTTAATCTGGCTCAGGCCCTCAACTCACATATGTGGAAATGAGGAGGTGCTCTCCTTGGAATTTCTCCTTGTCAAAGGTCTCAAAGTGTGCTATTTATTTTTCTTTGAAAAATACTCAAATACTCCATGAAAACATTCCCCATCTGTAATATTTCTGAGGATTTCAGGTCAGGGACCATGCTCAGTGGCTGTCTGGTCTCCGCACACTGCTGCCTGGCCTCTGCCATACATGTACAGTACTTGTGGCTTCCTTATTCCTTAATCCACACTAAGCTGTCGTATGTAGCAGACTTTCACCAAAGCTTATTAAAAAGGAGATTACCTATTGCTCAGAACATGGCATACATTAAACTGAGTTTCAGCTGTCCTCTCCTTCCTTGGTCACACTGTCAGAGAGTTTTTTTCTGTCTCTCTCCTCAAGCCTAGTTTTCTGCCCTTTTCCAGGGACTAGTTTTCCTGGCTGCATTCCTCCAGACCTGAAAACTCCAAATTTCCATTACTTTTTATGGCAGAGCAATAATGACATCTAGACTGGGCTGTGAGCTACCTTTTCACACCTGTAAAAGGCCATTTAAAAGCTTTTCTAAAGAAGAGTTTTACCCTCGGACGTATACCTTTGCCTACACTTAAAAAACAGCAGGAGCTATGAGATTGACTCACATAGCTGCGTAGAACAGAGTAGAACTGTCCCGTGGTGTTTCCAAGGAATGGCTTTTGAAGTCAAACTGCTGACTTTTTGCTTAGCAGCCAAACTGTCAGCCACTGTGCCGCCAGGGCTCCTATGCCACAAGGGTGTCCTTTTTCTTGTTACCTAGGTCAGGTGCTTAAACCAGGCTCTTGCTCCCAGTGACCAGAGCAAACTCTAGGAGTCAGATCTTCTTCCTTCCTAATGAGGGCAGGAGACAGAATGACCCATATGATTGGGAGACTGTATCAGCATGAGACCAGAAGAGCTAAATGGTGCCCAACTACCACCAAAGACAATCCTGGGGAAACAATATAGAGTCCCTGATGAAGCACAAGCAAAAGAGGGGTGCAGATCAAGAACTCTATTAAAAGAATTCTGATTCATAGTCTGGAAACCTGGAGGGTCCCCTAAGAATGTGGCCCCTAGACTTGCTGCTAGCTTAGAGCTGAAAACAGCAGCGAAGCACCATTTCAGATAAAGAATGGACTGGACTTAGGGACACAGAGTGATGCATGTGGTGTGTGTACTTTATGGTTTAATACATATACTTGAAGCTGTGCTACTGGTTTCTTTTCCGACAGTGGAGGAGAGGACAAGTGTTTGTTGAGTGTACACTGGAAGTAAAGAGTGAAAAAGAGAAGTGTGCTGTCACAGGGTGAGAAAGCAGATAGAATTACAGAGAGGGAGGTACTCAGGGTTTTGTATGGAAAATTGCCTTAGATTGTAAACTTTCACTTAATCACAATAAAGAAATAAAAGTAAAATCCTTTTCCTTCCTGTTAGAACATTTTACATAGTAGCTCTCGGGATTAGAGTTAATATAGATCATATCTTTACTGAGCACCTTCTCTGTGCCAGGCGTGTGCTGGGTGTGGAAGATGGGTGGAGAACAAAATAGAAACTGGGCCTTGCCCTCATGGAACTGACAGTTTAGTGGGAAGACAGACATTACATCACAAGCAACTAAACAGTGAAGTCCCAGCACACAACATGCTGTTAAGGCAGGCCACTCAGTATTTGGGAGAACATAACAGTAGGCTTGTCTAGTTTTAGCTGTAGTGTGAGCCAGAGAAGTATGTGTACATGGTCAGGGCTTAATAAAAAGGCATTGTTTTTATCAACCCTAGTCACAGGACACAGCCAGATTTCATATCCAGCTGATTGCTGCTGCCACCCGCCAATGATGGTATTGCACAGAGAGGTTTATAATTTTTACAAGTAAGTAAGCCAATAAGCAACAGAGCCACAGTTCAGCACTGGGCCTGACTGACTCATTTTCATGCTTCTTACGTGCACTCTGTACCTTTTACTCCTGGACATTGTCCTCGTCACATGGGCTGGAGGGTGGGATGTACTTGCCCAGCTCCCCACTTTTACTGTGCCTCTGAAACAAGCCAGGTGCAGATTATGGGCTGTGATCGTTCTTCCAGTCATCGCAAACAAAACATGCTTCCTTGTGGAACCCTGGGATGGGTCCAGAAACAGGAGCAATGATACTTTGGTCCAACTGAGTGGCTGGGCTGTTCCTGCTGCGTGGGCTGTCCTGAGAGCCACTCAAGGTAAAGGAAATGCTACAAAGGTGGTATCTGCCTGCCTCTTGGTGCCTTCCTTGAGCTCTTTGGGGCAACTGGAAAACACAGGTCTATGCTGCCTCCAGACACCTTGTTGCCCAGTTTGGTGGATGTGGGCAGTTGTGAGGATTCCCACAGAAATAGTGATGATAATGGCAGCGAACACTTTATAGGGCTGAGCATGTGCCAGCACTTTGCATATAAAGCCAAGCCAAGTTATTGGTTCATTTTGCCCTCACAACAACCCTGTGAGAGGTAGACACTACTACTAACAGGTAAGGCTCAGAAAGGTGAGCAGTTTGCCCAAAGTCACACAGCTAGTAGCCACTGGTCAGTACTGAGTTCCAGATAAGCTCTCTGCCCCAAGAATGGAACAGATAGGCCAGTGCTGCCCTGACCCCAACCAGCCTAGCTGGTTAGAAGGGCAGAAGGAATGCAGTTGCCATTTACAGCTTGAAGGAGAGGTGGGAAAAGTAGCCTCCTGCGTTTCCATTGGAAACCCTGCTGGTGTAGTGGTTAAGCGCTACATCCGCTAACCAGAAGGTCAGCAGTTCAAACCTACCAGATGCTCCTTGGAAACTCTATGGGGCAGTTCTATTCTGTCTGTAGGGTCACTATGAGTCAGAATCAACTCAATGGCAGTGGGTTTGGTTTGGTGGCCTTTCCGTCTGAGTAGGTTTAACATTTTGAAATTGTGAGCGTTAAAAGATCTCAGATAAGTCTTATCACCCCACTCCACCCCGAGCCTAGGTTAAACCTTGCAGAGCCCAGTGGTGGCCCTCTACCCCCCGGCTCGTTAGTTTCCAAGTCACAAGCCTTCCCCTAGGAAGACCCATACCTCCCCGCTGCTCATTGCCATGCTTACCTCGTTTTCAGGAAATTTCCCTTTTATTTTTTTCCAGTTTGCCTGAGTAGTCTAGTTACTCCTTAAAGATGGAGATTGGATCGCCTCTTCCCATTTCACCGTGTTTCTTTCATAGTTTTAGTCAAACAGAAAGTTCCACATTATTCATTAATGGTATTTACATTTTTGCATATAAATGGTGAAAACGAATCACTAGACTGTTGACTGTGCTTTCCTGCCTTTCACCCCTGATTTCTGACACATTTCTTTGGTGGGCCTGTGTTGTGACCCCTAAAATGACCCATTCGCTAGTTGCTGTTGTCAATTCCGACTTCTAGTGACCCTATAGTACAGGGTAGAATTGCCCCATAGGGTTTCCTAGGCTATAAATCTTTATAGAAGCAAACTGCTACATCTTTCTCCCGTGGAGTGACTTGGTGAGTTCAAACTGCACCCTTTGATGAATAGCTGAGCTCTTAACCACTTAAAGACTTTCCTCCCCTAAAGGCTGAATAATCACCTGCTCATTTTTACTTCCTATAATCACCTACCTCTTTCCCTGAAGCCAAGCAGGGCAGTGCCGTGTGGAGGGTTGTCTGTCTTGGAGTGGTCTGTGCTCAATGTGTTTATGCTGGAAAAGGCAAGAAGTGGCAGCAGGTGCCTTGTGGGCTGGAGCCACCCTAGGTGGTAGTGCTGGCAGTGATTTCTTTGACTTACAAATGTATAACACTTTTTACTTGATTGTCAACATTAAAAAAAAAAAAAAACTGGTGAGTTTTCACCTAAAAATTCAGGTTTCTGGACACTCTAAAAAATTGGAATATCTGGTAAGCCAAGCCAAAAAGCCAAGTGCCATCGTGTCGGATCCAATTGCAAATATTCTTATTTTGCAGCAGTTAACTAATTTGGGGTCAATGGCCCCACTGTTTCACATTATCCTGTGCTTGTCCTTTTCTCCTCTTACCAGTCTGTCTTTTGCTGAGCTAAGTTCAGGCTGTTCATTTGTTTGTTAGTTATTCTTTCTGCTACTGCATGGTAAAGCAGACGAGATGGGGGGTGACCTAGGACTTAGAAAGCTACAGCATTCCTATAATCAGCTGTAAACACAAGCATCCATCTGACAAGCAGGAGGCTGACCCTGGCATCCAGGCTTCCCTTTCCTGTCTGCAGTTTTTCTGTTGTCACACCTACCCTTCTCCTGGGTAACTTAAAGTGAGCTGTCCTCAGAAGAAAATAATCTTTGATGGTAACAAGGTATTGCAGTCAGCTAGTGATGCTCTAACAGAAATGCCACGGAGTGGATAGCTTTAACAAAGGAAAGTTGATTCTTACTCAGGCTGGTAGGCTACAAGTCCGAATCCAGGGGAAACTTTTCCCTCTGTTGGCTCTGGAGGAAACTCCTCTATTGCATCAGTCTTTGGCCAGTAAGCATTATGGTGCAGGAACCTCAGGTCTGAAGGATGTGCTTTTCCCAGTGCTGCTTGCTTAATGGTTCCCAACTCTCTGCTTACTTCCCTTTCCTTTTATCCTGGGTAGGATGAAAGGATAAAAGATGGTGCAAGCCACAGTCCAGGGAAACTCCCTTTGTGATGGAGCAGGGAGGTGATCTTAGGAAGGGATTTACAATCCCACCCTAATCCTCTCTCAAAGTCCATTCTGTTAACCACAGGCAGAGAGTAGGATTTACAGTATCAGAAAATCACACAATGGAGGGCAATCATAGAATACAGGAAATCCTGCCCCAGCCAAATTACTACATGCATTTTTGGGGGGACACACTTCAGTCCGTGACGTCTCATCCTTTGGCCCCCCAACTCATATCTTTGAAACATGTAGCATATTAATCCCATCATAGCAAAACTCATAACAAAAACATGTTCATCCCATATAGCAGAAATCTTAAATCAGTTCCAAGTTCAAAATACAAACATTTCTCTACATCTGTGAAATCAAGAATACAAGTTATCTGCCTCTAAAGTACAATAGTAGAACAGGCAGGCACAAGCTAGACACTTCCATTACAAATGGGAGAAATTGCAGGCAAAGAAGGCATTAACAGGCAACAAGGAAGTCATCAGAACACAATACAGCAGCCCTGAAAGCTTTGAAAATAATCTTCCATTTTCTGAGACATTCTACACAAGGGTCTTGTCCTACAGACTCTGGGTATTGGCCACACTGTCTGGATTCTGAGTAGGGACCCCTGGCCCTGTGCTACAACTCTGCCTTCAATGCTACTGGAACAGCAACTCTGCACTCTTGGCTTCAGGTCTACCCTAAGTCCAAATGAGTGGCACTTCCAGCCTTACAAACACAGGAAGCCATGGCTCCACCCTGAGGTCTTGGCCATACCTTTTGAGACTGAGATGGCTCAGTTTCTGCTTCCTGTGGCCTTGTGGCCTGGCCCTGAAGCCCACATCTGTCCTAGTGGGACAGATCTTCCAAAGCTGTAGCTCTGCCAATTCAAGTGCCTGGGGGCATCTCACTCTGCAAAGAAGCCTCCTGCACACAGGCACTTAGTTGTTTTGCTCTGTGGGTCAGCAAGACTGGCTCCACCAATTCAGGTACCCAGAGGCACCCTACTCCATCAAGAAACCTCTGCTCATAGGCAGTTAGCTCTCTCACTCCATGGGTCAGCTCCAGCACTGGCTCTGGTTCTGCTGCCACCACTGCTGCTGGTCTTTTGCTGTCATTTCTCACCATCTGCGCCTTTGGTGTTGACAGTTCTCCCTGCGCCATGAGTCAGATCTGACTCCACGGCACTTGGCTTGGCTAGTTCCTTCTGAGTCTTCTATCCATTCATAGTTTTAAAATCACTTCCACATTTTAGATATTTGCTAGAGTTGCACCCCACACTCTTGGACCAAATTCTGTTTTAGTCAGCTAGTGCTACTCTAACAGAAATACCATAGAGTGAATGGCTTTAGCAAAGGAAAGTTTGTTCTTACATAGTCTGGTAGGCTACAAGTCTAAATTCAGGGTATGCACTCCAGGGGAAGGTTTTCCCTCTGTTGGCTCTAGAAAAAAGTCCTTGTGTTATATCAGTCTTTATTCAGGGCGTATGTTGATGCAGGAACCTCAGGTCTGAAGGACACGCTCTTCTCCTGGTGCTGCTTTCTTGATGGTGTGAGGTTCCCAACTCTCTGCCTGCATCTCTCTCTTTATACCTTCTATAGGATGAAAGGATAAAAGGTGATGCAAGCCACACTCTAGCGAAGGAAAATCCCTTAGCAAGTGTGTTGCAGTCCTACCCTAATCCTCTTTGAACATAATCATCCTATTTATTAGCCACAGTCAGAGATTAGGATATATAGCATAGGAAAACCATAGAATATTGGGAATGATGGCACAACTGAATGGCTACACAATGTTTTGGGGGGATACAGTGCAATCTATGACACAGGGGTAGAGAGGGTTAGTCATAGATTAGATAGTAGATAAGAATTGGGTTGTGTGAAGAGTGTGACAGCACACAGTAGAAGGGAGGTTAGCACAACAGGACTACACCGAAAGCTAAAAGGTTTTCTAAATACAACCTAACAGTTTGAAGGACAGAGTAGCAGGGACAGGGATCCAGAGACCATGGTTTCAGGGGACATCAGTCTAATTGGCATAACTAAGTTGTTTTTAAGAAAATGTGCTGCACAGCACTCCGGTGAGTGGCATCTGGAGTCTTAAAAGCTAGGACATCTGAGTAGCATCAAGTGGTCCCAATGTACCTGGAGCAGAGGGGAATGAAGGAAATCAAAGACTTGAGGAAAATATGAGTCCAGCAGACAGACGGTGCTGTATGATCCAAAGACTGCATCGGCATGAGACCAAAGAGCTAGATGGTGCCCAGCTACCCCCAGCAACTCCTCTGATAGGGAAGGTAACATCAAGTCCCTCATGTAACAGAGAAAAATGGGTATGGAGAACTAGAAATTAATTTAAAAAACACACTCGATGGTCTGTAAGACTGGAGGGTCCCCTGGGGACAAGGTCCTCAGACTCTGTCAGCTAAAAGCTGAAACCAGTATTGAAGACAACTCTTCAGACAAAAATTGGATGGACTATAAGACGTAGAGTGATACTGTCAAAGAATATGCATCTTGGCTTAAATATATTCATGAGGCTGTCTGAGCAGCTCTTGTCCAGAGGTGAGATGAAAGGGTGGCTAAGTGGGGACAAGAGTTGGTTGAATGGATGCTGAAAGTACAAGGTGGAAAGGAGGAATGTGCTGTCACGGGAGTAGGGTTGGAGGCTGGAGGCGGGAGAACAGTTAGAGTTGCATAGTGGTGTGGGCACTCAGTGCCTTGGGAGTGTGGCAGTGCAGTGCTGATGCTCATGTGTGGCCAGTGGGACTCCTTACCTGGTGTCTGTCTTTTAAGGCCTGCCACTCCACCCTTCTTGGCCCCGCCAAAATGATATGCCCCACCAGCTCTGTCTTACCGTCTTCCTGAGACCAGACTCCCTTCGGCTCCCAGTGACTACCCTGCATTTTTCAAATGTACACAGCAGATACCAGGAGCATCTCTGTGCAGAAAGTTGTCCCAGGGCTCTGGGGGGACCCAGAGATGATGATGGAGTCCAGTGTTTCACAGCTTACTATGCTAGTAGGGGAAATGTGATGATGAGGAATCCAAGTCCTGACACTTAAGAGTTTGAGGGAGAAGAGGGCATGCTCCCAAAATGGGAGGCAGAATGGCCATGTCGCCAAGCAAGGAACTCTGTGTCAGATTCTCAGGTGGGGATGTGTGGCCTTGGACAAATACAGAACCTGCCTGAACTTTGGGGTCCTTATCAGTGAAAAACGGGGAACTGCTGCCACCTTTGTGAGGTAGCTGTGAGGAAGCAAGTAGAACATGACTACAAAACACTTGGCTGATGCTTGCCACCTTGTCTAACACTCGATGAATGGAAGCAAGTGGCTGATTGGAAGGAGGCTTTGGAGGCAGGGGAGGACTCAGGAGGATGGACTCACTGTGGGAGATGAGGTTTAAGAAAGGCTTCCCAGGTGATGGAAGCATGCTGTAAACAGTGGCAGTTGCACAGCATTGTGAATGTAGTTAATGCTACTGAATCGTACATTTAAAAATGGTTAAAATGGCAGGTTTTATGTTATCTGTACTACAGTAAAACAGTTACATTAAAAGGAAAAAAAAAAGCATAATCAGCAGTCAGGGGCCAGTCAGACTGCCTGTTCCAAACCCTGCCCCCAGCATCGCTACTGGCTTGGCCTCTGACAAGTTCCCACAGTCTCGGCTTCTTTATCTGTGCAACAGGAACAGCAGTAGTTACATGGAGTTGATAAAATCATCCATTGTAAGTGTGTAGCTCAGTACATGGCATTTATCTGTTGTTGTTAGATGCTGTCCAGTTGGTTCTGACTCATAGGGACCCTGTGAACAACAGAACGAAACACTGCCTGGTCCTGTGCCATGCCCACAATCATTTTTATGCTTTAGCCCGTTGTTGCAGCCACTGTGTCAGCTCATCTCCTGAGGGGCTTTTCTTGTTAGCATGATGTCCTTCTCCAGGGATTGATCCCTTCTGACAACATGTCCAAAGTGTCTAAGATGCAGTCTTGCCATCCTTCCTTTGAAGATTCACTCTGGCTATGCTTCTTCCAGAAAAGATCTGTTTGTTCTCTTGACAGTCCATAGCCAAAGCCAAGTGCCACCGAGTCCATGGAATGTTCAACATTTTTCTCCAGTACCACAATTCAAAGATGTCAATTCTTCTGTCTTCCTGATTCATTGTCTAGGTTTGCATACATGTGATGTGATTGAAAATACCATGGCTTGGGTCAGGCGCACCTTAGTCTTCAAGGTGTCATCTTTTCAACACTTTAAAGAGGTCTTTTGCAGCAGATTTTTGCAGTGCAACGTGTGTTTTCATTTCTTACCTGCTACTTCTGTGGGCACTGATTGTGGAACCAAATAAAATTAAATCCTTGACAACCTCAGTCCCTTCTCCATTTATCATGACATTGCTTACTGGCCCCGTTGTGAGGTTTTTTGTTTTCTTGATATGAAGTGTAACCCATACTGAAGGCTGTGGTCTTTGATCTTTATCAGTAAGTGTTTCAAATCCTCTTCACTTTCAGCATGCAAGGCTGTGTCATCTGCATAACACAGGTTGTTAGTGAATCTTCTGCCAGTCGTGATGCCTCATTCTTCTTCACATAGTCTAGTTTCTCGTATTATTTGCTTAGCATACAGATTGAAAAAGTATGGTGAAAGGATACAACCTTGAAACACACCTTTTGTGACTTTAAATCATGCAGTGTCCACTTGTTCTGTTTGTATGACTGCTTCTTGGTTCATGTAGAGATTCCTCATGGGCACAATTAAGTGTTCCAGGATTCCCATTGTCCTCTATGTTATCTGTAGTTTGTTATGATCCACATAGTTTAATGCCTTTGCATAGTCAATAAAACACAGGTGAACATTTTTCTGGCATTCTCTGCTTTCAGCCAAGATCTATCTGACATCAGCAATGATGTCCCTTGTTTGATGTTCTCTTCTGAATCTAGCTTGAATTTCTGGCAGTTCTCTGTCAATATACTGTTGCAGCCGCTTTTGAATGATCTTGAGTAAAATTTTACTTGTACGTGATGTTAGTAATATTATTCAATAATTTCTGCATTCAGTTGGATCACCTTTCTTGGGAATAGGCATAAATATAAATATGGATCTCTTCTAGTTGCTTGGCCAGGTCACTGTCTTCCAAATTTCTTGCCAGAGATCAATGAGCACTTGCAGTGCTGAATCCGTTAGTTGAAACATCTCAGCTGATACTCCATTGTCTTGGATTGAACTATGTCCACCCAAAACTGTATATAGCCATTTGGCTGGGCCATGATTCCCAATATTTTATGATTGTCCTCTATTTTGTGATTTTCCTTTGCTGTGCGTTAAAGAGGATTAGAGGGGGATTGTAAATCCTTTCCTAAAGTCACGTCCCTGCTCCACTGTAAAGAGACTTTCCCTGGAGTGTGGCTTGCACAGCCCTTTATCCTGTAAGAGATAAAAGGAAAGGGAAGCAAGCAGAAACCTCAAGAAATCAGCACTGGGGGTAGAGCAAGGCCTTCAGACCTGAGGTGCCTGTGTCAGCGTGCTCCCTGACCAAAGACTGCCATAACATAAGGACTTCCCTCAAAAGGCAACAAAGGAAAACCCACCCCAGGAGTGGACACCCTGAATTTGGACTTGTAGCCTACTGGATTGTGAAAGAATAAACTTTTCTTTCTTTTTCTTTTTATTATGATTGAATGAAAATGTACCTTCCCATATAAATTTGTATGTTCACCTATATGCAGCTCCCACTGCTCTCCCTGCCCGGAAACAGCACACTCTTCCTTTCTGCTCCATACTTGTCCTATCCTCCCAACAGTCTCCTATCCCCTGATATCCACCTACTCCCCTTCCTCCAGTAAGAGGTCAGCAGGGTGATATCCTATAGATGCACAGAACCATCAAGTGCCCAGAAAATATGGTCACTCTGCATCGCCACGTCCAATCCATTCCTGTCTGAAGAGTTGACCTTCATTATGATTTATGGACAGAGTCAGCATCAGGGCCAGGGGCCATGCTCCCAGGGGAACCCCAAAGCCCCTAGACCATCAACTGCAGTCTTTTAGTGGACATCTCAGGGTGCACCCCTATTTATTCTTGTGCTGCTGGTGAGACTCCACTTTGTGAGCTCCAACACAGCTATCACTGATGGTGGCCTTGCACCATCGGTTCTTCTGGTCACGAGTCCATGTAGACACCCACTCACATGGGTCTCTCTGTCTTCTGGGTTCTCATGTCATTATGGACCTTGGTGATCATCCATTCCTGCTGAGTTGGGACCATTTGCTGTACCCTCAGATGGCAGCTTGGGAGCTTTTAAGATTCCAGAAGCCACTGACCAATGTGGGGTGCAGAGAGACCTCATTAGCAAAATGCTAGTTGTACCACTTGGCCTCGATTTCTCCTGAGAGCATGATCCTTGGCCCCCTGCCCCAGCTACTCTGTCCTTGCAGTATTGGGTTATGATGGAAGGAGTACTCAAGTTGTGTTGAAGTCCAGTTAATATTGATCTTCTTACTAATGTGTGCTGTCACCAATTTCACCCAACCAAATTTCTATTAGCTATCTAATCTAAACCCTTCCCCTCCCTGCCCTCCCACCCTCTCTACTCTTGCAGCTGTCAAAGAGTCTTCTATGCATAAGTCTGATTTTAAGTTCTTATTATAGGGGTCTCATACAATATTTGTCCTTTTGTTGCTGACTGCTTTCACTCAACATAATGTCCTCCAGTTGAAACCAGGTTATGAGATGTTTCCTGAAATCATCATTGTTCTTTATCATTGCATAGTGTTCCATTGAGTATATATACGATAGTTTACCTATCCATTCCTCTGTTGTTGGTCATCTGGGTTGATTCCATCTTTTGCTATTGTGGACTTTGCTGCGATAAACATTTGTGTGCATGTGTCAGTTGGTGTGAATGGCCTTAAATCTGCAGGATATATTCCAAGCAGTGGAATTACTGGGTCAAATGGTATATCTATATCTATTTTTTTAAGGGAGCACCAGATTGCTTTCCAAAGAGATTGGACCATTTTGGAATAACCACCAACAGTGTAGGAGGGTTCCAGTTTCTCCACAGCCTCTCCAGCATTTGTTATTTTGCATCTTTTGGATCATGGCCAACCTTGTTGGGATGAGATGATTGTAGTTTTGATTTGAATTTCATTAATAGCTAATGATCATGAGCATATCCACATGTGTTTTATGGTTGCTTGGATCTCCTCTTTAGAGAAGTGTCTGTCCATTTGCT
This sequence comes from Heterohyrax brucei, assembly GCA_028571685.1. Taxonomy (NCBI): domain Eukaryota; kingdom Metazoa; phylum Chordata; class Mammalia; order Hyracoidea; family Procaviidae; genus Heterohyrax; species Heterohyrax brucei. Next base: position 37,652,108 of record CM053149.1, read on the forward strand.
TTGCCCATTATTTAATTGGATGATTTATCTGTTTCTTACTCGACGGCACTTGGCTTGGCTACTTGGCTATTGATATTTTGTAGTACCTTATATATCATGGAGATCAAGTGTTGGTCTGATGTATAGTTGCCAAATATATTTTTCCATTCCGTAGGTGGCTAAACTTTTCTTATTAAAGCCACCCAGTTGTAGTATTTCTGTTAGAGCAGGTACAGATGACTAAAACAGAATTTAATACCAAGTGAGTGGGGTGCTGCTGTAACAAACACCCAAAATATGGAAGTAGCTTTGAAACTGTGAATGGATGTAAGACTCAGAAGGAACCAAGGAAAACTGTTAACACCAAAGAAGGTACAGTTGCTGAGAAACAATAGCAACAGAACCAGCCAAACATGAGACAGTGCTGAAGCTGACCCCCAGATTGAGAAAGCCAAGTGCCCATGCACTGAGGTTTCCTGGTGGAGTGGGGTGCCTCTGGGCACTTGAATTGGTGAAGCTGGGCTTGCTGACCCCTAGAGCAAGAGAGCTGAGTGCTTCTGCACAGAGGTTTCCTAGTGGATGTGGTGCCTCTGGGCAGTGGAATCAGTGGAGCTACACAGCTTTGGAATGGCCTGAGGCCCAGGCCGTGTGACCATAGAAGCAGAAACTGAAGAGACAATGAGCAAGAGAAGCTGAGCTGCCAGTCTCAAAAGGAATGGCCATGACCTTGGGTTTGAAAGGGTAGGGCCATGGCTTCCTGTCTTTGTAAGGGTAGAATTGCCACTCAGTTGGGTTTAGGATGCACCTAAAGCCAAGAGGTCAGAGTTGCTGTCCCAATGGGCCTAAAAGGCAGAGTTGTAGCACAGAGCTGAGGGTCTCCACTAAAAATCCAGGGAGTGTGGCCAGTACCTAGAGTTTGTAGGGTAAGGCCATTGTGTAGGAGGTCTCAGAAAATGGAATATTATTTTCAAAGCTTTCAGGGCTAATATATTGTGTTTTGCTGACTTGCTTGTTGCATGTTAATGCCTCTTTCTGTGCAGTTTCTCCCATTTGTAATGGAAATGCCTAGCTTGTGCCTGCCTGTTCTGCTATTGTACTTTGGAGGCAGGTAACTTGTATTCTTGATTTCACAGATGTAGAGAAATGTTTGTATTTTGAACTTGGAACTGATCGAAGATTTTTGGTATCATATGGGATGAACATGTTTTCGCTATGAATTTTGCTGTGATGGTTTGAGTGTTACATGTTTCAAAGATGTGATTTTTGGGGGGACAAAGGGTGGAATGTCATGGGTTGATCTGTGTCCCCTCAACATGTGTATAGCCATTTGGCTGGACCGTGATTCCCAAGATTTTATGATTGTCTTCCATTTTGTGACTTTCCTATGCTATATGTTAGAGAGGATTAGGGTGGCACCGTAAATCCCTTCCTAAAGTCAGTTCCTTCCTCTGCTGTGAAGGGATTGTCCCTGGAGTGTGGCTTGTACCACCTTTTTTCCTTTCATCCTACAAGGAAAGGGATGCAAGCAGAGAGCTGGAAACCTTATGCCATCAATAAAGCAGCACTGGGAGTAGAGTGTGTCCTTCAGACCTCAGGTGCCTGTGCCAAGATGCTCCCTGACCAAAGACTGATGCAAGACAAGGACTTTCCTCTAAAGCCGACAAAGGGAAAGCCTGCTAGGGGGGCGAAGGCTGGGTCAAAGGCTCAGGGAGGGTCTGGAATGTCATGGTTAGGGGAAAGTTACAGCACCCAGAGGTGGTATTTCCAAGAGATTCAATGTGTTTGAGGATTGGTTGAGGAGATAATGCTGGAGAAGTGGAAGGATGATGCTGGTGACAGGGCTCCAGGCTGAGGAGATATGAGCCACTTGCCGCATGTGGCAGAGTTTCTAGGCCTTGGCCATGGGTTTGAGGGGAAGGGATGATTTAAACTGCTGGGGGAGGAAGAAGAGGCATGTGTTAGGGCAGAGAGGAGGGAAGGGGTCTGCAGTACAGATTGTGAAAGGTTGAGTCTGAATCACCTAAAAGGAGTGAGATGAGGGGCTGGCTGAGACAGCAGGAGGTGGACAGTGGCCTGCAGAGAATGGATGATGTGAGGGCCCTCAATGTGGGAAACCCAGAACATCCTGAGGCTGGCCCTCCCTGGTGGGTGACCACAAGCATGACCTTCCCAGTGCTCCCAAAAATTCTCTTTACTGAGGTGAGACTGACTAGTGCTAGGAAAATATTAATAGGCCCTCAGGAAATGAGAACCTGCACTCAAAAATAAAACCATTTCTTCTCCCCTAATTGCCTGTCAAGGGAAGCTGGCAGCCAGATACCAGGCCCTGCCTCACAAAGGACTGGCCACCATAGCAGATAGAAGACTGAAGATTTACTCCCACTCTCCCTGTTGATGGTGGCCATGGGGATGTAGTGTGGGGAGTGGGGGCTGAAGCAGACCCCTAACATGGTGAGTGGCAGTCATCTCCGTAAATAGGGAATGCCACTGGGCGTGTGTTTTCAAGGGTTGTGTGGATCCTTGGACACCCCTCAGTTAACGCCTCAGTTTTGAGGTCCTCTTAGACCCATCAGGCTTGATGAGCTAGTTGGGTGGTAGGTAGGGGGTGGGGAGAGAGAGTTTTGGTTTTGCAAATTGCCAAGTCTGCAAAGTCAGCTTCTTCCTCTAACTTTATTCTGGGGCAGATTGCTTTGCATCTGTGACTGTCTCCCCATTGATAAAATGGGAATAATAAATCCTATCCCACTTGTCCCTGCTCTTCAACCCTGGCTGTCCTGGCCTCATCTGGGATGTTTTTCCCTGCTCCCACCCTGCTTCCTGCAGGGAGCTTCCATGACCCTCTAGCCCTTTCCCATCTCCTCTTCTTCTCTGAGCTTCTGGAGCACTTAGTTTGTGCTATGCAATTTATCCAGTGTCGCCTGGGCCCCTCCTAGCAGGTTAGCCTTTATGTGGTCATCAGAAAGAGTTGGGAGGCAGCCATATAGCAAGCCCAAGGGTACACACCACTAGAGGCCTGTGGATAGGGAGGGTGTGAGTGCTTCTGCTTCTATTTCAGGGCCATTGTGCTCTCACCTACCTAGTCTTGTAGTTGGGGCTCTTGTTCTTTTATCAGTCTTACTAAGCACCCCCTTTTTGCTGAGCACTGTACTTAGTGCTAGAGATACAAAGATGAAGATGCTTTTCAGGGAGCCAACAGTAGCTCTTCCCCTACTCCAACCCTTCGACAGACAGATATTCTATATTCTGGTCACATCATGTTGCTTGCAACACCCAGGTGTCCATGCTTTATGCCTTTGCAACTTCTCTTCCTCACCTGGGACAAGCTTGTTGCTGTTGTTCATGTGAGGAATACTTACTTGTTGTCTTAAGACTCCATTCTGGCATTGCCTCTACCAGAAAGCCTTCCCACTTCCCCTGGGTTAGATGAGGTGCCTCCCCCGCTGCTCCTATTCTCCCAGTTGACTTAACCATGTGCAGCGAGCCCTCATGATGTACTTAGCTGCTAACTGAAAAGTTGGCAATTTGAACCCACCAGCCATTCTACAGTGGAAACATGTATCAGTCTGCAGCTGTAAGGATTATGGCATTGGAAATCCAATGCCATTGGGACAGTTCTGCTGTGTCCTATATGGTCACAATCTTCAGTTATCTAATGCTGCTGTAACAGAAATATGAAAAGTGGATTGCTTTAACAAACAGAAGTTGATTCTCGCACAGTTTAGGATGCTAGAAATCTGAATTCTGGGTGCCACCTGCAAGGGAAGGGTTTCTCTCTCTGTTGGCTCTGGAGGAAGGTCCTTGTTATCAGTCTTCCCTTGGTCTAAGAGATTCTTGGCATAGGGATTTGGGTCCAAAGGACATGCTGTGCTACTTGCTCTTCTGGCTTGTAGATAATGAAGTCTCTCTTCTGTTGGCTCAATTCTCTTTTATATCACAAAAGAGACTGATGCAGTCTACCTAATCTTGTGGCTGAGTCCTGCCTCATTAATACACCTGCCTTTAGTCCTGTCTCATTACCATCATAGAGGTTAGGATTTATACACATATTATAATCACATAAGATCACAAATGGTGGACAACCACACAATCCTGGGAATCCTGGCCCAGCCAAGTTGACACATGTTTGGGGGGGATATAATTCAACCTCTAACAGTCACTGTGAGTCAAAAGCAAATCAATGACAATGGGTGTTAGTTTTGGTTTAATGGACCTTTCTGTCTAGTTCTTCCCCAGATGACACACTGTGAGCCCTGTTGGGGGCAAGGACTGTGGCTCATTCATCTTGATAGTGCCAGCTCCCGGGACCTGACATACAGTAGATGCTCTAGATATGTCTCATGGAGCCTGCACATATGTATGTATTAGGGGGAGGGTGGCCAACACTGGTAGTGTTACAGGAAAAAGATAAGTTTGGCCCACAGAGCAGAAAACACCTCATACATGACTTTATCTTTAAGCGGAAGGATCTTTATTGCTGGCAGTGCTGCAGTCAGACTCAAGTCTGAAAAATAGCCGCACACCCCATTCCATTATCAGACATACCTATTTAGACATTTTCTCAAAGAAATAAACAAAGGAATTTTCATACATTCTCCCAGTTGGCAGCTGTAGGTTTACAGATTTTCATATTGCAATTTCGTTGGCACAGCATGCTTCAAGAGGCACTAGATAAGCAATTGGCATTAGGTTGGCTGGGAAGAAGCCACCCTCTTCCCAGAAGCTAGGCCCATCTCAAGGAATCCCGTGAGGGGAGGGGGGAGTGTCCTTGGGCTGGCCCAGAGAGATGGGCTGGCCCAGTCGGTCCTGAGATACAGGCTGACTCAGAGAGAAGCTGACCCAGGGAGATGGGCTGACTCAGAGAGAAGCTGACCCAGGGAGATGGGCTGACTCAGAGAGAAGCTGCTTGGCTTCTGTGAATCTTAAAGTGAAGTCTTCTTAAAAGTTTTCTCCTCTCTCAGTAGCTTCCCCCGTTTACCCTTCCTGATCATTGGCCTCTGTTTTCTCAGCTCGTGTATCCTCTTATGACTTTTCTCCCCCACAAGGATGTACTAATAAAAACCAGAGGGCACCTAGAGAAGGGCTAGGTTTTATGCTTGGGGACATTTTTGATTGAAAGATCAGAGGGAGGAATTTTATTTAATTCTGAGTTTCCCAGCAATTTCATATCTTCCTCATTCCAATCTAGGCCACAAGCAAGCATCTCCTGTGTGCTTGGGGGAATGCACAAGAAGACATAGATCTTACTTTGAGGAGTTGAAATCCCATCTATCATCATTCCATCAACAAGCATTTGGGGTCCTGCTGTCCTAGGGCATGCTGTAGGGATTACAGCAGCAGGCCCTGAGGGATTGGCATTGCCCCCCAGGGCAGAGTTGCAGAACTGAGACCAACACACGGTCCATGTAGGAGCATATGAAGGAATGCATGGTGAGAAGCTATGTTCTGTTGCACTATCACCTATACAACTAGTCAGTTTGTAGAGCTCAAGAAAGACTTGGAACAGGCAGGAAGATTTACTGCAAGAGGGAGAGACTTGCAACAGACTTCAGATAAGGATGCTGATGATCAAGAATGGGATGCTTATTGAATAGTCACTAGATTCCTGGCACTAGGTCAAGGAAATAAATGTAGGCTTCATAACACCATGGGGGGAATGCTGCTACTATCCCTACTTCACAAATGAGGAAATGAAGTACAAAAGTTAAGTAAGTAATCTGCCTATGATTTCACGTCATCTAATTCCATATATCAAGTTCTGTGGTGTGGAGTTCCAGGTAAGGGGCCATTCCAGAGCTGGATGAAGAGCAAGCAGCCTGTGTGTAGGGCTGCCAGGAGATTACTTGGGGCCAGGGCAGGGACTAGCACAGGGAGAGTGTCCCAGACAGAGATGTTGGAAAATTAGAGCATCAGAGCTGCCTGGTACCCTCAAGCCTTCTGGGCAGTTCACTGATAGCTGTAGCGTTTTCCCTGGTCCTCAGGGCAGAGGACCTGTGTTCATTTTGGTAGCAGTAGAGGGAGTGTCTGTTCCCAGTGACTAGTGTTTGCTTTGGAAGCCTCCAGGGCCCTGGCCTGCCCAGCTGCTTCTCTCACAGGGGCAGCAATCTGGCCTTGGAGGACTCCCCAACTCTGCCACCTCCCTGGCTCACTAGCAGCCTTTATCGGTCTTCCTGGACCTAGCCTAGTCTTTCTCTAGCCTAGTCTGACTGCACACATGTCGCTACCAACCTGTTCAGGCAGGCGAGGGCATGGGCTTTTGAGGTAGGCTGTGATTTCTCTGCCACTTTCTAGCAGGGTAACCTTACAGTTTTTCCAGTTGTGAAGTAGGGGTAATAAAAATGCCTACATCATAGGGATGTGGTGAAAATTAAATGAGTTAATTTGGTCAAGTCTTCAAACTGCATCTGACACTGTTTATATTAATTAAGCATTCCTATTTTGGTGACCTAGTGGATTAAGTACTACATCTGCTGACCAAAAGGTCGGCAGTTCAAATCCACCAGGTACTCCTTGGAAACTGTGGGGTAGTTCTGCTGTGACCTCTGGGGTTGCTATGATTTGGACCCAACTCGACGGCAGTGAGTTTGGTTTTGTTTGATTATTGTTTTTACACAGTCACTGTTGTGATGATTACAGCAGGTGAGTCCTTCATATGTGCCCCAGGACTCATAATGCTGGGTCACAGATGGCTGAGCTCCAGCCCCTGTCTAGAAAGCACTGTCATGTTCTCTCAATGTACAGTTGTGTATAAGGAAACAGGTGGCTAGGAGGTTATAAGCCAAAGGGCATTGTGCCCATCACCTACCTTGCTTCAAGCATTTGTTAACCTTTGCCTAGAACTCTGGGCCGTGTCTTAGGCTGAGTTCTGTAGAGAAGCAAAACCAGTAAAGCTGTGTGTGTGTGTGTGTGTGTGTGTGTGTGTGTGTGTGTGTAAAAGATGGCTGTTGAGGTAGTAGAAGTGGGAAGGTCCCAAATTCTTGGATTGTCGGGTATAGAGAGTTCCCCGACAAACAGGGTCAGAGATGGTGGCGACTTTAAGATTAAGGAAAAAGACAGACACGAAAAAGTGGGATCGGGGGTTAACAGTCATCACAGCCAAGAGCCCAGAACTGAGCTTTATTAGCATTATTTATAGTCTGTACTAGGGGAGGTTAATCTCTTTAACGTTAAAGAGTTAAAGACATCCAGATCTGTTTATTCCTTATCTGAAAGGGAGCGGTTTTCCATGCCCTTTGTTTTCTCAAGGTTTTCTGTGGTGTATCTCTTTGATCTGGATGTACTCTTAGGTCACTTCTAGGTTAAAGGACTCAAGATGTTAATATTATGTCCCCTAGTACAAAAGGTTGGGCAAAGTTGTGATAAGTAGCTTATGGTGGCTTAAGATGGCCATGGTCATGTTAAGAGTGTTTATTAATTCCCACAATGGGTGAGGCTGGAGGCTCCTTCTGACACACATAACCAGAGTGCTGATGAACTTGACTGGCAGATTGATGACAGGCCTCTCACAGGCTGTGAAAACTGATGAATCCTAGGATCAGCGGGTAAGCTGCTAGCTCAAGTTCCAAGAACCAGAGATCAGATGCAGGATCCAGAGCAGGTAAAAACCAACAAACAAGCTTTGCCAGAAAATCCACATATATTGGATGCAGGTCACACCCCCAAGGAGACTCCCTTTCAACTGATTGGCTGCTCATGACATATCTCACCATGCCAAAGCCAAGTGCCGCCGAGTCAGATCCGACTCATGGCAACCCTAGGGGCCAGGGTAGAACTGACCCCCAGAGTATTCAAGGATGCAGGTGATTTATATTATATAAGGTCTTATTATGGAGGTGAGTGTATCATTACATAGTGGCCAGACTACATCATAGCTACCAAACTACTGAGCCCAGCCAAGTAGACAGACAGTCTTAACCATCACAGTCCACCCTTTATTAATGTGACATTGAGCCCAGCCAAGCAGCTGCCACACAGTCTTAATCATCATAGTCCACCCCTTGTCAGTGTGACACCAATACTCATCTGCTTAAAACATACAAATTCTCTAAATAAAGACTATTATAAAGTCATACTTCTGCCTGACGTGATACAACTAATGTGTACAGCAGAAAACACATTATTCCTGTTTACATCTTATGTTTTATAAGAAAAACAATATTTCATGCACATATACAAGAAAGAAATACTCTTAACAGTTACACTCATTTATGCAACTGATCACATGACTGTAACTGGTATTTAGAGCTATCTTCTTCCACCACCCCTTTCGTATTTCCTTTGTCTTGAGCACACCCCTCAGCTGGTTGTGATTCTTTCTCTGGTGGGGTGACCCAAACCTTCAGTCCTGAAGGGTCTGAGCCAGTAGTGGTCATGTTGTAATTGGGTTGCTATAGGTTTCCATTGACTTTAATCAGAGGTCATGATGGTACTAAGAGATGCCCTAAAGGATCTCCTGCATTCTAGACATACAAGATCTGACATTTAAGTTTGTGAACTCATTCTAGAGAAACTGCTACATATCTTGTTGCTGAATATCACTATGGTCACCTTTGAAGTACTCCACTTGGTAAGCTGTGAACAGACACCAACACCTAGTCTACCCTTCAAAACAATTTCGGAATTCTTTTTCTAGAATGTCCATCAGAGCTGTTGTCCATCAGAGGTCTGACAATTAAGTTCGAAAACAGATCCTAGAAAAAGTGTTTTAAAGGGTGGACTAGGTGCTGGCATCAGTGCATAGCTTCCCAAGGTGAGTACTTAGAAGGTGACCATGATATTCAGCAATGACGTATGTAGCACTTTTTTGAGGATGAGTTCATGAACTTAATTGTTGGGCTATATCTATACAGTGACAGCTCTGATGGCCATTTTAGAAAAAGAATTCTAAAATTTCTTTGAAAGATTAACTAGGTACTAGTGTTGGTGCACAGCTACCCAAGAGGAGTACTTCCAAGATGACCATAGTGATATTCAGCAATGAGGTATGTAGTACTTCTTCTAAGATGAGTTCATGAACTTTGTTGTCCTACCTCATACTCTACTTCCATTATATAGTATCAGTGCAATTCCCTCTTGGTAATTAGGATCAATCACACCAGTCAGTATGGTAACTCCTTTCTTTGCTTGTTGATCCAGAGGCATAAAGATCCCAAAGTGGCCAGTGTTTAGTTTCCAGCTTAGTGGAATCAGGGTTAACCTTCAGGTGGGAACATTCCTCCTTTTGGAACTAAGACCTCTAGACCTGCAGGGCATAAAGTTGTAGGGACAGGAAGCCAAAATCTTGTGTGGTGGACACTAGGGATATTAGTGGGTGGTGCCACACTCATTTCTGCTCTTTGGTTCCTAGACTTATGAATCCTGGCTATGCGAGGAACAACACAATATATATTGGATGCTGGTTTAGAGCATATACAGCCTCCTGGAGAACATTGCTCCAACCCTGCAAGGTATTGCCACCAAGCAGGCATAGTAATTGTGTCTTCAGGAGGCCATTCCATTGTTCTGTCAAGCCAGTTACTTCAGGATAATAGGGAACATGGTAAGACTAGTGAATTCCATGGGCATGGGCCTATTGCTGCACATCATTTTCTGTGAAGTAAGTTCCTTAATCAGAGGCAGTACAGTATGGGACACTGTAATGGTGGATAAGGAATTCTGTGAGTTCGTGATAGTAGTTTTGGCAGAAGCATTTTGTGCAGAGAAGGCAAGTATATATCCAGAGTAAGTGTTCCAGTAAGAACAAAATGTTGCCCCTTCCCTGCTGGATGTAGTCCAATGTAATCAACTTGCCCTTCAAGGAATGACACCATATCAGGGACTCAGTGTTGGTCTCTGCTGCTGGCAGATTGGGCTAAAGCCAAGTCAGCCTTGGTGAGTGGAAGTCCATGTTGCTGGGCCCATGCATGATCTCCATCCCTGCCACTATGGGCCCTTTGTTCATGAGTCCATTGAGCAGTGACAGGAGTAGCTGGAGAAAGATGAGTGGTTACCATAGAATGTGTCATGCTATCCACTTGATTGCTAAAATCCTCTTCTGCTAAAGTCACACTTTGGCGAGCATTAACATAAGACACAAATATCTTTGCTTCACTGTCCCATTCAGAGAAGTCTACTCATAGCTCTTAAATCCTTGACTGCAGAAGATGGCAGGGCTTTGCTTAAAAATCCAATTTTCCAATCATTCTCCTTCCAAGTCCCTGACCACCCAACCAAACCGTTGGCCATAGCCCATGAATCAGCATACAGTTGCACATCTGGCCATTTCTCCTTCCAAACAAAGTAAACAACCAGGTACACTGCTTGAAATTCTGCCAGGATTTGTCTTCACTATTGTCCTTCAGGGAGGTTGCACAAAGGGGCTGTGGTGTTTCTGCTGTCCACTTTCAGGCCAGCATATCATGCTGAACTGTTTGTAAACCAGGCATGAATTTTCAGTCAACTGATCATAAGGAACTTCCCATGAGGCCATAGGTACAGACTGGGAGATAGAAGGTAATATTACAGGAGTGTAGACCATAGGCACTTGGGCCAATTCCTTTTACAACTTACATGTGCTTTCAGGACTTGCTTAGTCCCTGTTTCGTGTATACCACTTTCATTTAATGACGGAGTGCTACTGTTTGTGTCCAACTTTATGACTCTGTGGGTCAGACAACACCCAGTGCGTGACAGGCAGCTCAGACCTCTTGGTGACTTGGCATCCCATGCCATGGCTAAGGACTCATTCTCTACTAAGGCTCAGTAACAGGCCAAGACCTGTTTCTCAAAAGGAGAGTAGTTATCTGCAGAAGATGGCAGGGCTTTGGTTAAAGATCCATAGGGTCTGTGCTATGATTCACCAATAGGGGCCTGCCAAAGACTCCAGACATCTCTCTCTGTCACTGACACTTCAAGCTCCAATGAGTCAGCCAGATCATATTGCTAAATGGCAGAGCTGCTTGTACAGCAGCCTGAATCTGTTGTAGAGCCTTGTATTATTCTGGACCCCACTCAAAACTATAAGCTTTCAAGACACTTGATAAATAGGCTTGAGTAGCACACGCAGATGAGGAACAGAGGTGTCAAAAATTCATTGAGGCTTACTAAGTACTGTCCCTCCTTTTTAGTTGTGGGAAGAGCCAGATACAATAACTTTCTTTCAATTTAGAAAGAATATCTTGACATGCCACACACCACTGGACCCCTAGAAATTTCACTGAGGTGGAAAGTCCCAGAATTTTGTTTTATTTTATTTATTATGATTGAATGAAAATGTACATTCCCATATAAATTCGCTTGCTCACCTACATGCAGCTCCCACTGCTCTTCCTGCCTGGTGACAGCACACCCTTCAGAAAATTGGATTTTTAAGCAGAGCCGTGCCATCTTCTGCAGTCAAGGATTTAAGAGCTATGAGTAGACTTCTCTGAATGGAACAGTGAAGCAAAGATATTTGTGTCTTATGTTAATGCTCGCCAAAGTGTGACTTTCGCAGAGGAGGATTTTAGCAATCAAGTGGATAGCATGACACATTTTATGGTAACCAGTCATCTTTCTCCAGCTACTCCTGTCATTGCTCAGTGGAGGAATGTCCTATCCTCCCAGCGGTCTCCTATCCCCTCCTCTTCACCCACTCCCCTTCCTCCAGTAATAAGTCAGCAGGATGACATCCTATAGATACATAGAACCGTAATGTGTCCACAAGATATGGTCACTCTGCATCGCCAAGTCCAGTCCATTGCTGTCTGAAAATTGACCTTCATTATGATTTATGGACAGGGGCAGCATCAAGGCCAGGGGCCATGCTCCCAGGGGAACCCCAAAGCCCCTGGACTATCAGTTGTGGTCTTTTAGTGGAGATTTCAGGGTGCACCCCTATTTATTCTTGTGTTGCCAGTAAGACTCAATTTTGTGAGCTCCATCGTGAAAGTGCCTGAATTTTAGTGGCATGAATTTCCTACCATCTGACATGTAAACATTTTAACATTAAGTCCGCAGTCATTGACTTTTCCTCCTTACTAGGTCGAGTCAGCATAGTGTCATCAATATAATGGACCAGTGTCTTAGTTATCTAGTGCTGCTATAACAGGTAGATGGCTTTAATAAAAATAAATTTACTTTATCACAGTCTAGTAGGCTAGAAATCCAAATTTAGGTGTCAGTTCCACGGAAAGGCCTTCTGTCTCTCTTGGTTCTGGAGGAAGGTCCTTCTCATCAGTCTTTCCCTGGAGTAAGACCTTCTTCATACTGGAATTCCGGACGTGAAGGAGATGCTCTGCCCTTGGTGCTTTTTTCTTGGTGGTGTGAAATCCTCCGCTCTCTGCTTGCTTCCCTTTCTTTTTATCTCTTATATAGTAAAGATGGTGCAGGCCACACTCTAGGGAAAACTCACTTTCCATTGGGTTAGGGATGTGACCTTAGTAAAGGTGTTACAATCCCACCATAATCCTCTTTAACATAAAATTACAATTGAGAAATGGAGGACAACCACACACTACTGGGAATCATGACTTAACCAAGTTGATACATACATCTAGGGGCGATGTATCAGTCATAGTAATCAGTGTGAAGTCTTCTGGAAGGCAAAAGGATCAGAGTCCCTGCAAACTAATTTATGACATAGGGCTGGAGAGTTGATGATAGCTCTGGGATAGGACACTGAAGGTATATTGTTGGTTTTGCCAACTTGAAGGCAAACTAATTGTGATTGTCCTTGAAAACAAGTATGGAGTGAAAGATACTAGCTAGACTAGTAGCTGCATACAAGGTACCAGGAGATATACTAGATATGACAGTTAAGTTCGTGAACTTGCCGCTGTGAGCTTAATGTTGGCAGCACTGTACAGACAGCTTGGTATGGTTTCATAACCTTGGTATATCAGTGTCACACAGCTGTGTTTGTGTCTGTGTGGGGCGATGTCTTGCTGAGTGGCATTCATTACTGTTGTTTTGTGTATTTGTGTGCTGTCACGAGACTGTCAGAGCTGGAATTAGAGCAACAAACAAACATCTAAATTTCTTGTTAAACTCAGCAGGAGTGAAAGTTAAATCATGTTAGTCTAAGTTTATGAGGATAATGTCATGGAGAAAACGGCAGTACACAAATGGATTAAACATTTTTCTGAGGGGAGAGAAAGCATCACTGATGAGTAGAAGTCATGGTGGCCAGTAACGAGCAGAACTGATGAAAACATTGCAAAAATTTATTGAATTGTACGTCAAAATCATCAGCTGACTGTGAAAAGCATAGCCAGACCAAGTAAATATTGATAAACAGGAAAATCTTCACTGAAAATCTTGGCATGAAAAGATGTGGGCAAAAATAGTGTCTAAAGAGCTCACCAATGAACAAACGCAAAGGAGAGTTTAAGTTTGCCAAGAACTTTTGAAGAGTCAAGGCAGTGTTTTGGGCTGTGTTATCACTGGTGATGAAACATGGGTGTAGCAGTATGACCCTGACACAAAGTATCAAAGTGCACAGTGGAAGTGAGACAATTCTCCATCAGCAAAAAATCTCTATCAGTCCAAATTAATAATTTTTTAATAATCAGAGAGATTGTTCATTATGAATTTGTACCAACTGGCTAACCAAGTTTACTATTTGGAAGTGCTGAAAAGGCTGCATGAAAAAGTTAGAGATAATGACCTGAACTTGTCTCCAGCAGCTCTTGGCTCTTGCATCACCACAGTATAGGAGCTCACAAGGCACTGTCTGTGAGAGAGTTTTTAGTCAGTAAACAAATAACTGTACTGGAACATCCTCCCTATTTGCCTGATCTGGCCCCCAATGACTTTTTTCTTTACCCAAAGATAAAGAAAAGATGAAAAGAAAGACATTTTGATGACGTTCAGGACATCAAAGGTAATATGATGACAGCTCTGATGGCCATTCCAGAAAAAGAGTGCCAAAATTGCTTTGAAGGGTGGACTAGGTGCTGGTGTCCGTGCATGGCTTCCCATGACCATAATGATATTCAGCAATGAGGTTTGTAGCACTTTTTCTATGATGTGTTCGTGAACTTAATTGTCATACCTTGTATTCATTTGCTCATACAATGGAACAACATTGTAATCTACAGTTGGAGTCATCACCTGGTTAAATTTTCAATAATCTAGTGTCATTCTCCCAAGATCCATTTGTTTTTAGCACAGACCACGTAGACAAGTTGAATAGGAATGTGGCAGGAATCACCACTGCTTCCTTCAAGTCATTGATGGTAGCAGTAATCTCTGCAAAACCTCCAGGAATGTGGTATCTCTTTTGGTTTACTATTTTCCTAGGTAGGGGAAATTCTAATAGCTTCCATGTGGCTTTTTCTACTGTCATAGCCCATACTTGATCTGTCAGAGATCCAGTGTGGGAATTCTATCAGTTACTGTATATGTCTCTTCCATTGTGAATTCTGGAACTGGGGAAATGACTACAGGATTAGTTCAGGGACTCATTGGACTCGCTGTGAGATGAACATGAGCTAAAACTCCATTAATAACCTGACCTCAATATGCCACTCTTCTGACTGGTGGGCCACAGTAACATTTTGGGTGTCCTTGAGTTAGTGTGGAAACCCTCGTGGTGTAGTGATTAAGTGCTAAACTGCTAACCAAAAAGCTATCAGTTCAGATCTATCAGGCAATCTTTGGAAACTCTGAGGGTAGTTCTACTCTGTCCTATAGGGTTCGTATGAGTCAGAATCAAAAGCAGTGGATTTGGTTTTTTGCCTTTTGGAGTTAGTGTCAGTTCAGAGCTAGTAGCCAGTAATCCCTGAAAAGTCTGATTATTTTCTTTTCTCCAGTGAATAGTCACTCTTGTAAAAAGCTGTTGATCTCTTTGGGGAAGGCTGGGAGAAAGATTAACAGTATAAGTTTTAGCAGTGTATTGGAGTCTTTTTTCAAGGGGACCCATCCTGTCTTTCATTAAAGGAGTTGTCTTCAAACATGTTCACATTGGAAATTGATTGAGGGACCATGATTCTTTCACCTGTTGATTTGGGTTAGACTGCTATTTACCTGACTTAGAATTCATCTCTTTGTGTATGTAAACAGTAGAATTCCTATCTGTTTCACTCCTTGGGGCGTCATGATTAAGTAGCCAGCACCATAAGTGCATGTGAGTCAGACTGTTCTGATTATACTGCTTTGACTCTGCTGTCCATTATGGTAGTCATGCCCACCCTGTCTTTGTTGATTGAGTACAGCCACTTTGCCTCTACAGGAGGTCCAGTCAACCTTGTTGTCCAGTCAGCTCATACAGTTCCCACTGTCAAATGTGATTTGCATAAAACAGCAGTCACAGTGGTCTTCAAGTATGCTGGGGCTCCTTTCACAAGTTTGTTACTCAGTGTTTTAATAGGTGTGTCCTGGCACTCCATGTGTAGGCCTAACATGATAAATCCACTCTAGCGTGCTCATTTCCATAAGCTTTTGGATGCCTTCTTCTACAGTATACCAAGGCAACTTAATTTGGTGTAGGCCACTGTGCAATTAGTGCTTCAGCAACCCAACTAAAGAAACTGTTAGAGCCTTTCCTAACTTCTTGATTGATGTGAAACACTGAATGAAGAGTCTGTGCTTAGTGAGCCCATATCAATAAACTCAGACTGATCCATCTTTATATACTTTGCACCATTATTCCACATCCTTAATAGACATTCCTACACACACTCCCCGGGTTTCTGTTTGTATATACTAGAAGAGTCAAGGAGCTCCTTTGGAGTGTAATGTACCTCCTCCTAGGTTATACATTTGCCTTTACTTTGGGGGACTTGCTGGGACTTAAGTCTAGTTATAGGTCTAAAAGCCAGAATTGATAGTGAAGGAGTTTTGAGACCATTTAGGTTGTCTTATAAAGTATGTATCTCAGGTAAATACCCCAGGCAATGACTCAGGTAAGAGCTCCGTAGAAGCAGATAGGCTAATCTCATTAAACGGGAATGGGAGTACTAGTGGTTTTCCTAGGCAGGATATTTAGCAGTCAAACACTGAGTAATATCTTCACATGTGAGTGACAAGGCTGGTTATTTTGGCAGGAATGATGCAGTGGAGTTTAGGGGCTAATTGTCTCCAGCTTCCTAATTATCTGTCCATATTCCCCATCCCAAGTTTCAAGATCTCATTTTTTCCTAATCAAGGCCCTCACTTTAACTTCAGACACTGCTCAAATTTGAGAGTTGAATTGCATTGTAATTCATCCACTCTTACAAGAAGATCCTGGGTTTGTTTTTTAGCAGTCTCAGCTGTCATACTGCAAGAAATGAGATTTTCTTTCAAAGCACAAGCAGAAACTTTGAGGACATTAATGCAACACTTGAACTTTGACTCTCATGCCCTGAATGCATCTTTCTGTCACCAGCTTGTGTAATAAAAGTAGAACTGTCATAGATTGAATTGTGTTGTGTCCAAAACATGGGTAGCCATTTGGCTAATTCCCAGTATTGTATGATGGTCTTCCATCCTGTAAACCCTGCCTCTATGATGTTACTGAAGGAAGAGGGCAGCAGTTGTGTTGGTGGAGCAGGACTTAGTGTATAAGATTGTATTGTGTCATGAGGCAATCTCTTGGGATGTAAAAGAAAGAAGTTAGTGGAGAGATTTAGGGAACCTCATACAAAAGAAGCAGTGCCAGGAACAGAGAGCATCCTTTGGAAAGGACTCAGGGTCATTGTGCATCTGAAGCTCCTAGTCCAAGGGAGATTAATTACAGAGATCTTCCTCCAGAGCCAAAAGAGAAAGCCTTCCTCTGGAGCTGATGCCTTGAATTTGGACTTTTAGCTTAATGGACTGTGACAAATTAAAATTCTCTTTTTAAAGCCATCTGCTTGTGATATTTCTGTTATGGCAGCCCTAGATGACTAAGACAAGGACCAACAAGCCAGTGTCCTTGTACTTCTCATTTTTAGAGAATTGTACAAAGGTATCACACATGCACTTATCCAGAGCCTCAACTTTTACTGATACCTGATCTATTGGTGGTGGTATTTTTCATATTTGAATTGTCACTTCACATCATGGATTAGCAGTGCCCTCTTTATTACTGGAAACAGAGTCATCAACCCTTTTAACACTAACTAGATGTCATGATCAACTTAGAAAACTTATTCTTAGAGTTTTGTTTCCCTAGAACCACTCTCAGCATCAAATGTCTTAGGCTTCTCTAGAGAAGCAAAACCAATAAAGCATATAAACATATATACAGAGAGAGATTTATATGAAGGAAATGGTTCATGCTTTTGTAGAGGCTGGAATGTCCCAAATCCATGGGTCAGGCTTCTGCTGATGCATGTCTCATCCATAGGGGCTGGTGAACCTAAGATCAGCAGATTGGAAGTAGCACTCTTGTTCACAAGCTGTGGAGATTGATGAATCCTAAAGATTAGCACACAAGACTGCAGGTAAGCTGCTAACTCAAGTCCCCAGAACTGGAGATCAGATGAACAGGAGCCAGCTGCAGGAATCAGAATGAGCAAAAGCCACAAGCCTTGCCAGAATATCCATTTATATTCAGTGCAGGCCATATGCCCAAGGAAATTCCCTTTCAACTGCTTTGCTGTTCACAGCAGATCCCACCTTGGAGACGATCATATAATACCAAATTTTATTTTGGAAATGATCACACCATCATAATGGGGCCCAGCTGAGGATAGCAGCAAGGCTGTAACCCCTCCCTACTTTGAACTACATCATAGCATTTAGGAATAGCTGAACAGGTGCGTCTGTTGTCAGCTAGAAAGCGGGGTGGGGCCTGCCACACCTGACAGCTTGAATGATTTTGGCAGCTGTCAGACAGCTCCTAGCTTTTTGAAATAGGACTGTGTGGAGAAATAACTGCTCAGCAGCCTGGCATCATCTCTTCCAGCCTTTACTGACCCACATCATAAGGTTGGTTGATGGCCCATTAGTGACTCTATAAGTAAGATGCCATCTTTGCCAGCCATAAGGCAGAGCCTGCAACCCCAGAAAGTACATTAGGGCCAGTCACTGGAGTACTTAGAGGCAGCTGGTGACCAACTCCCATCTCAGAACTACACTTCAGCTTCTGTTAAGGTAACACCAGAGAAACAAAACAGTCTCTAGATGGCCTGAAGGCAAAAAACTATTGCCAGTCCTTTAAAGAAGCAGTCCATCATGGCTCCGGAAAACTCCCAAAATAAAGAATCAAAAAACTTCCCAGATGAAGAAGGCTTTCTGAAGCTATCAGAGGTCAAGTATGAAAGTGTCCTCCTAGAGATTAAACAAAATTCAGCAGAGCAAAATGAAAAATAAAGCAAGTTATTTGAACTGATGGACATCAATTATCTAAAAGCCAGTAGAATCAATAACAAAATGACAAAATTAGACAGTTTAATCCAAAGCCAAAAGAGCAGAATTGAGGAGATGGAAGTCAGACTTAGTAACTTTGAGGATAGAGCAACTGACACCAGCATTTATGAGGAAAAACCATAGAAAATTAATAGGAAAAATGAAGAAGTATTAAGAAACATGTGGGACTCTATTAAAAGGAATAATCTACAATTAATTGGAGTTCCTGAACAGGGAGGGATAGCTGGAAACACAGAGACTATTGCTGAATTGCTGACAGAAAACTTCTCTGAAATTATGAAAGAAGAAAACATAGATGTCCAAGACCAGTATTGAATACCACAAAAACTAGACCCCAGAAGAAAGACATCAAGGCATATTATAATCAGGCTTAATAAAATGAAACATAAACAGAAGCTCTTAAAGGCAACAAAGCTCAAAGCAAAGTTAACATCCAGAGCATCTGATTTTTTGGTACAAGCAATGTTGTCAAGGAGGTAGTAGAATTACACATTTAAAGCCTTGAAGGATATAAATGTTCCTTACGTGCTGATTTCTCTCCCTTTCCCAGCACTTCTCCCTCCCTTCTTTGTCTGCTCCAGGAACTAGACTCTGATAGAATACCTGGGCTGGAGATGGCACATTTTACATGTGTGCCCTGAGCTATTTTTCCAGATAAAAGGGGGTGAAGTCTGTGGGCTCCCCTGAGTTGGAAACTCCACCCCCTACTTTTATCAGCACAGCCATAGATTATAACTACCCAGTGACAGGACATTGGAATTTTTAAGCCGATGGCACTTGGCTTGGCCAATGAAGCTAGTACAAACAACCAGATTATTTGGACACTCAAAAACTAAATTTAAAAAATATATAGATGTTAGAACACAATAACCAAATAAACAAATCACAGCAACCTTCTGATGGCTCAGAGACAACAATCAGTTTCTAACTGTTTAAAAAGCAGACCACCATGGCTTCAGAAAACTCCTGAAACAATCAAAAAATTTTCCAGATGAAGAAGACTTCCTGAAGTTTTCAGAGCTAGAATGCAAATGAGTAATGTTCAGAGCTCTTTGATACATCAGGAAGGAGACAGACAAAGTGCAGCAGTACATAATGAAAAATTAAACAGGCTGCAAAAAATACCTGAGCAACAATGATCTGAAATTCAGCAGATTAATAATAAAATTCAATAGAAAGTCAAAGGAGAAAAATGGAGGCAATGGAATGAAGAATTAGAGACACTGAAGATAAAGCAACTGACATCGGAATATATGAAGAAAAATCAGGTAAAAGAATTTTAAAAAACGAAGAATTCACTGAATTATATGTCACTTTATCAAGAGGAGTAATTTATGAATGATTGGAGTACCAAGACGGGGGAGGGGAAGGCAATAACAGAAAATATAGAGAATTGTTGAAGATATGTTGGCAGAAAACTTCTCTGGTATCATGAAAGTTGAGAAGATATTTATCCAAGATGCTCATCAAATTCCACACAAGGTAGATCCCAAAAGAAAAACACTAAGACATATTATAATCATACTTATCGAAACTAAAGATAAGGAGAGACATTTAAAGGCAGCAAAGTTTAAACAACGGTAACATACAAGGGAGAGTCACTAAGACCAAGCAAAGATTGCTCAACAGAAATCATGCTGATCAAGAAGGAAATGGGATGACGTATACAAAACCTCAAAGGAAAAAAAATGCCACCTAAGGATTATATATCCTGCAAAATTGTCTCTCAAATAAGACAGCAAAATTAGGACACTCCCAGATAAAGAGACATTTAGAGAATTTGCAAAAAACCAAACCAAAATGACAAACTTTGAAGGAACGTCTTTGACTAGAGAATAACATCAGATATATAATCAAGGATACAGTGCATGAAAAAGCATTCAGATATGAATATGGACAGGGAATCCACAAAAAATCCACAAAAAAAAATCCGCATCTTCTCAGATATATGAGGACTGCAGTTTGTGAACTCATCCTAGAAAAAGTGCTACATACCTCATTGCTGAATATCACTACAGTCACCTTGAAGTACTCCTCTTGGAAAGCTCTGCACTGACAGCATCACCTACTTCACTCTTCAGAAAAATTTTGGGGCTGTTTTTCTGGAATGGCCATCGGAGCTATTGTTGTCATCAAAGCTAAAACACTAAAGCTAAAACACTAAAAATAGGGAAATGGAGATCTTAGTGTGTATATGACAACATTATACCAAAAAGAGGGACAACTTAATGTATTCATATATCCTTCAGATGGAGAAGAGGAAATCAAAGCAAAACAAAGAAATTACAGATGGGTTTAAACTTAGAACATGAGGGGTAAATAAAGGTAACTGCAAAGGAAATTAGCAATACTACACATCAAAACAAGAAACAAAATCAAGAAGTCTCAGCAAATATAAACTATCAACAATGAAAAAGATGAAAAGAAAAATGACTCAGCACAGAATATTAAGTAGGACAAAGAAACACACAAAAATGACAGCACTAAATTAATGCCTATTGATAATTACATTGAATGTAAATGAGTTGAATGCACTAATAAAGAAACAAAGAGTAGCAGAATGCATAAAAAATACCTTAGACTTAAAGATACAAACTGCACCTCCAATGATGGGAAAATATATACCAAGCTAACAACATTCAAAAAAGAACAGGAGTGGCAATGTTAATTTTAGATAAAATAGGCTTTAAAGTAAAATCTAACACAGTGGACAAGGAAGGTCACTATATATTCCTTAAAGGGTAAATGCATCAGGAAGACATAACCATATTAAATATTTACACAGTCAACAACAGAGGTTCTAAATACATCAAATGAACTCTAATAGCATTGAAAAATGAGGTAGATAGCTGCACAAAAATGTAGGAGACTTCAATACACCACTTTTGTGGATGGACAGAACATCCAGAAAGAAGCTCAGTTAAAGACACAGAAGATCTAAATGCCACAGTCAACCAACTCAAATTCAGAAATATACAGAACACTCCATCCCCGGACAAGTATACCTTCTTTTCCAGTGTACATGAAACATTCTCTGTAAGAGACCACATATCAGATCATAAATCAAGTCTTAACATATTCAAAGTATTGATATTGCAAAGCATCTTCTCAGATATATGAGGACTGCCAGTTTGTGAACTCATCCTAGAAAAAGTGCTACATACCTCATTGCTGAATATCACTACAGTCACCTTGAAGTACTCCTCTTGGAAAGCTATGCACTGACAGCATCACCTACTTCACTCTTCAGAAAAATTTTGGGGCTGTTTTTCTGGAATGGCCATCGGAGCTATTGTTGTCATCAAAATGTCTTCCTTTCAATATTTCCTTTATTTTTGAGTAAAGGAAAAAGTTGTTGGGGGGCAGATCAGGTGAGTAAGCAGGCTATTCCAATATAGTTATTTGTTTACTTGCTAAAAACTCCCTCACAGACAACTATACAATGAAGTTTGCTAACTTGCCACCTTACAACTGTGCAATGGCCATTCTAGAAGAAGTTCCAAAATTGCTTTGAAGGGTGGACTGGGTGCTGGCATGGGTGCATAGCTTCTTAAGGGGAGTGCTTCAAAGGTGACCATAGTGATATTCAGCAATGAGATGTATAGCATTGTGAACAATTTAGTTCACAGACTTAATTTTCAGACCTTGTAAAGCCATAAAACTCAAAATCAGTAGCCAAAAAAGCAAGGGAGAAAAAGTCAAACACATGGAAATGGAACAGCACCAGGCTCAACACATTTAGGGTTATAGAAGAAACTAAGGACATAATAAAGAAATACATACAATCAAGTGGGAAGGAAAACACATCCTACCTGAACCTATGGACACAGGAAAAGCAGTGCTCAGAGGTCAGTGTATCTCAGTAAATGATCCATCCAAAAAGAAGGGGCCAAATCAAAGAATTAACCCTACAATTTGAACACAAGGAAGATAGCAGCAAAAGAATCCTTCAAACACCAGAAGAAAACAAATAATAAAAGTTAGAGCAGAACTAAATGAATTAGAGAACAGAAAAATTATTGAAAGAGTTAGAAAGCTGGTGTTTTGAAAAGATCAACAAAATTAATAAACCATCAACAAACTGACAAAAGAAAAACAGAGAGGAAACAAGTAACTTGAATAAGAAGTGAGATGTGCACTTCCACAACTCCAGCTGAAATTGAAAGAATCATAACAGAATACTGTGAAAAATTGTACTGTAATGTATTTGAAAAACTAGAGGAAATGGACAAATTTCTAGAAGCATACTACCTACTAAAAGTAACACAAACAGAAGTAAAACACCTTAATAAGCCCATCACAAAAGAGATTGCAAAAGTAAAAAATTCCCGGTCAAAAAATGTCCTGATTCAGATGGCTTCCCTGGAGAATTCTACTAGACTTTTAGAGAAGAGTTAATACTACTATTACTAAAGATGCTTCATAACATAAAAAGGATGGAATACTCTCAAATCCATTCTATGAAGCCAGCGTAACTCTGATACCAAAACCAGGTAAAGACAGCACAAAAACCGAAAATTACAGACCAATGTGTCTCATGAACTTAGATGCAAAACTCCTTAACAAAATTCTAGCCAGTAAAATTCAACAAAGTATCAAAAAATAATTCACCATGACAAAGTAGGTTTCATATTGGGGATGCAGGGATGGTTCAGCAATAGAAAAACAATTAATGTAGTCAACAACACAAATAAAACAAAAGAATTGCTTGATTTTCATCAATGGATGTGGAAGAGGCATTTGACACAGTCCAACACCCATTCATATTAAAAACTCTCAGCAGGATGGGAATAGAAGAGAAATTCCTCGATACGATAAGGGGCATCTATGAAAAGTCAGTCACCAACATCATCCTAAGTGGAAAGAGACTGAAAGTGTTCTCCTTGAGAACAGGGAACAGACAAGGATGGTCTTTGTTATCACTTTTATTCATAGTGTTGGCGGTTCTAGCCACAGCAGTTTGGCAAGATGAAGAAATAAAAGGCATCCAAATTGGCAAGGAAAAAGTATCCCTATTTGCAAATCACATGGTCTTATACACAGAAAACCCTAAGCCGAAGCCAAGCCAGCCAAGTGCCATCAAGTCCCTAAAGAATTCACAATTAAAAAAAAAAACAAAACAACTACTGGAATTAGTAGAAGAGTTCAGCTAAGATCAAGATATAAGATAAACATACATGAATAACTTAGGTTCCTTTACACCATCAAAGAGACTATCAAAAAGGAAATCACCAAATCAATACCATTTGAATACTATAAGAAGATAAAATTCTTTAGAATAAATCTAACCAGAGATGTAAAAGAGCTATGCAAAGAAAATCACAAGACTCTACTTCAAGAATCCAAGAGATCTGTAAGTGGAGAAACCTACCTTGCTTGTGTATGGAAAGACTTAATATCATGAAAATATGTGTTCTACCCATAGCAATCTATAGACACAGTGCAATCCTAATACAAATACAAATGGCATTTTTTAATGAGATGGAGAAATAAATCACCAATGTCATATGGAAAGAAAAGAAGCCCCAAGTAAGCAAAGCATTAATGAAGAAGCAAAACAAAGCAGGAGGCCTGACATTAGCTGACTTTAGAACCTGTTACACTGCCACCATATTCAAAACAACTTGGTTCTGGTACAAAAACAGATACACAGACCAATGGAACAGAGCAGAGAATCCAGGTATGGCAACATCCACCTATGCGTAGCTGATATTTGCCAAAGGCCCCAAAGTCCAAGAAATGGGGGCAAAAACAGACTCTTCAGCAAATGTTGGCAAAACTGGATATCCATCTGCAAAAAAAAGTGAAACAGGACCTGAATCTCACACCATGTACAAAAATTAACTCAAATAGATCAAAGACATACATATAAAATTTAAAATGATAAAGATCATATAAGAAAGAATAGGACAATGTTGGGAGCCCTGATACATGGCATAAGCAGACTTCAAAATATTACTAACAATGCACAAACACTAGAAGAAAAAAATAGATCAAATGGGATCTCCTAAAAATCAAACACTTGTGCTCACATAAAAACTTGAGACTGGGAAAAGAAAATTTGGCAACCACAAATCTGATTGGTATCTAATCTCCATAATTGACAAGGTACTAGAAAACATCAACAAGAAAAAGATAAATAACGTAATTAGAAAATGGGCAAAAATATGAACAGAAGTCATCCAGACAGCTAAAAAATACATGAGAAAAAGTGCATGATCATTAGCCATTAACCAAAAAAACCAAACCAGTGCCATCGAGTCAATTCCAACTCATAGCAACCATATAAGACAGAGTAGAACTGCCTCATAGAGTTTCCAAGGAGTGCCTGATGGATTCAAACTGCTGACCTTTTGGCTAGGAGACATAGCACTTAACCTCTGCACCACCAGGGTTTTCCGTTAGCCATTAGAGAAATCCAAATCAAATCTACAGTGAGACACAATCTCACCCCAACAAGGCTGGTGCTAATCTAAAATACAGAAAATGATTAGATGTTGAAGAGGTTATAGAGAGACTGGATCTCTTCTACACTGCTGGTGGAAATGTAAAATGTTAGAACCACTATGGAAATCAATTTGGTGCTTTTGTAAAAAGCTAGAAATAGAAATACTGTGTGGTCCAGTCATCCCACTGCTTCGAATATATTCTAGAGAATAAGGACTGTTACACAAATAGATACATGCACACCAATGTTTATTGCAGCACTGTCCACAATAGCAAAAAGATGGAATCAACCTAGGTACTCATCAACAGATGAATGGATAAACAAGCAATGGTATATTCACACAGTGGAACACTATGCAATGATAAAGAACGACAATGCTCTTGGGAAACATCTGATAATTTGGAGCCATATGGAAGACATCATAATGTCATAATGAGTGAACTTAATTGGAAAAGGAGAGATATTGTGTGAAACCACTAATATAAGGACTCAAGGAAATGTTTAACCACAAAAGAAAATAATCTTTGATAGTTACAAGGGAGCAGAGGGAAGGAGACAGGTGTTCATAAATTAGATGGTAGGTAGGTATTTGGTTAATTGAAGGGAGTGACAACATTCAATAGGAGGGACATATACATCACTAGACTACACCAAAAACTAAGAAGTTGCCTATATACAGGCCAATGTATTGAAGGTCAAAGTAGCTGGCTAGGGTCTGGGACCCATGGTTTCAGGGGACATCTAGGTCAATTGACATAGCTAAGGGTTTCTTTTTTTCTTGATGTAAAACCTTACATTTTTATTTTCTTTTTTATTGTGATTAAGTGAAAGTATACAATCCAAATCAATTCTGCATGCCCACCAATCTACAGTTCCATCTACTTTCCTCACCCAGTGACAACACACTTCTCCCCTTCACTCTACATTTCTAGTATCCTCTCAGC
This sequence comes from Heterohyrax brucei, assembly GCA_028571685.1. NCBI lineage: Eukaryota > Metazoa > Chordata > Mammalia > Hyracoidea > Procaviidae > Heterohyrax > Heterohyrax brucei. Next base: position 37,677,770 of record CM053149.1, read on the forward strand.
GAGCACTTACAGTTCTAATATCCTCTCAGCGAGCACCTATCCCCTCCTTTCCACCCTCTACTCTCCCATCTATAAAGAAGCCAGAAGGACAGCCGCCTACAAGTGCACAAAATCATGAAGTACACACACCATCTGGTCACTGTATCCCTGAGTCCAGTCCATACTTCTCTGAAGAGTTGACCTCAGTACTGGCTTCTGGTCAGGGCAAGCAGCAGGTCTAGGAGCTGTTCCCAGGGAACTCTCCAGGCTGTCAGACCATCGTTCTGGTCTTTTAGTAGAGTTCTTGTGCTGCCTGCCTGTTTTTTTGGTGTTGTCTCAGGGATTCTACATTATGTCCCCTATTGTGGCTGTTTTTGGTGGTGGCTGGGCACCATCTGGATCTCTGGTCTCGTGCTGATACAGTTTCCCATTCATATGGGTCCTGCTGTCTCCTGGGCTCATTTTTTCTCGTGTCTTTGATGTTCTCAGTTGTCATCTGCTCCAGATGGGTTGGGACCATTTGGTGTACCTCAGGTGGCAGGTTGCTAACTTTTAAGACCCCAAACATCACTCACCGATATGGGCTGCAGAAGACATGGCTAAGGTGTTTTTTTAAGAAAAGATTCTGCATCTCATGTTGGTGAGTGATGTGTGGGGTCTTAAAAGTTAACAAACTGCCATTTTAAGTAGCATCAGTTGGTCCCAATCCACCTGGAGTAGAGGAGAATGAAGGACATCAAAAACACAAGGAAAATTTGAGCCCAGGAGACCTAGGAGGCCATATGATCAGGATACTATATCAGCATGCGTCTGAAGAACTAGGTGGTGCCTGGCCACACCAGTGACCTCCCTGACAGGGAACACAATGTAGAGTCCCCGACATAGTGGGAGAAAAATGGATATGCAGAACTAGAACTCTTAAAAGACCAGACTTGATGGCCCAACATTCTGGAAGGTCCCCTGAGTACACTGGCGCTGGACTCACTGCTAGCCAAGAGCTAGTCCTGAAGCCAGGTCTCCAGATAAAGATTGGACTGGACTATATGACACTGAATGATGCTGATGAAGTGTGTGCTTCTTGGCTTGAATGTATACATGAGGCTGCGTGAGTTAGGGGACAGGGGTTGGTTCAATATATATCAGAAGTATAGGGTAGAAAGGAGGAGTGTGCTGTCACAGGGTGGGGAGAGCATCTAGGGTTGCATAGAGGTGTGAGGGGAGTTTATATGGCAGATTGACTTGGGTTGTAAACTTTCACTTAAAGCACAATAATTTTTTTTAAGGAAACTTTCGATTGAACTGGTAGGGTGAGGGGATATCTTTAAAATAATTCATTCAGAAATAAAGAAGCAAAAAGCAGTGAAAACTAAACTTTAATAAAATTAGAAGCATCTTTGGGAGAGAGTCTAGGTTGGGCACTGCCCTAGCCCCCCAGAATCTTGGTAGTACAAAAAGTTAACACACTTTGCTGCTAACTGAAAGTTGGTGGATCGACCTCGTCTGAAGTCACCTTGGAAGAAAAACCTGACATCTTACTTCCAAAAAATTAACCATTGAAAATCCTATAGAGCACGGTTCTACTCTGATACACAGCAGGTCACTGTGAGTCAGAATTGATATCAGCAGCAACTGGTTTAGATTTTTTGGTTTGTAGTCAGGGCCAGGATACAGCCGTGAGACTTAAGAGTTCTCTGTAGGTTAAAGAATCAAGATAATGGCTAAAGAAGAGCCCTGTGATGCTGCAAAACTAAAAGCCATGAGAATTTGAGGCAGTGCGGCATGACAGTTCCAAGCATGAACTCCAGCATGGCATCTAGCAGATGCCCACTGAATGGCAGAGGCTGTTAGTGCTGCATGGCCCCTCCTGGGCACCGTTTGTTCTGGCCGGGACTATGACCCTACTTTGGATATGGTGTCTGGTGGGGCTGGGTGCATGGAAAGGTCACTGACCTGCTCACAGTTCTTGCAGCCAAAGCCATTTCTTTTGTGTGCAGTTCACTTAGAAGAACAGGCATGTTCTATATTTTTGATCTGTTCTTTTGGGAAACAAGCTCTGTAGAGCACCTAGAAACTGAGCACTTGGGGAGAAAGGGGAGGATTTAGTGAGGGATAGTAACCATCAGGCACTGCTCTTTCCAGGAGTTGTCCTCAGTGTTCACCTAGTAGCCACTTGCTGTGGAGCTGAGTTAGATTCATGGTAACCCATGTGTTCCAGAGTCAAACTGTGTGCCCTATGATTTCCAGTGGCTTATTCTTTGGAAATAGATCACCAGGCCTTTCTGTTAAGGTTCTTCTTAGTGAACTCAAACTTCCAACTATTCTGTTTACAGGGAAGTGTATTAACCATTTGCACCGCTCAGGGCTTCCAAGGTTTCACTCATTTGGGTTCTCCTATGAAGATCCTTGGGTGGTGCAGTTTGTGCTTAAATAGTAATGTAAAGGTTGGTGGTTCTAACCTACCCAGCAACACCCAGAAGAATGGTCTTATCTGGTTCCATAAAAATTATAGCCAAGACAACCCTATGGAGCACGATTCTACTCTGGAACATATGGAGTTGCCTTGAATAAGAATCAGCATAAGGAGAACAGGTTGGTTTTGGTTTGGCGGCCTTAGATGGTGTAGACATTCTTAACTAGTCCTATGGATGGGGCAGGAAAGTGCTCCAAATCACTGGGGCCTACTAGGTTGGAGGGAAACCAGGGGCTCAACTCCTTTGCATGTGCATATGTTGGGGGTGCTCCATTTATTTTCACTGGGCCCTTACCTATGCTCAGTGACCTTGTTCTCCTGTTTTTATAGATGGGAAAACTGAGGCACCATGAGGTTAAATAACTTGCCACAGGTCATGCAGGAGTCCATATTTGAGGCATGAATGGAATTCAGCTGCCTGGCTGCAGAGCAGTGAAGGACTGCTCTGTTCTGACTGTTACCAAACACCCAGGTTATGTTGCTGAGAACAGCTGGGGCTTCGAACAAGCCTGTCCCCAGGAGATCTGGCACCCAATGAGCACACTTTGAAAACTGATAGGTGAAAGAGTTATTCTGGAGTTACCAGCCCACCTACCCCCCTGCCTCCCAGAGGTGTGAGTCAGCCTCATTCAGAAGGACGGCATCACCCTTCTGCTTGGCATAGGGAAGGATGGACAGGTGGAAGGATGTTTTAGGGAATATCAAGTGGTCAGTCAGTGAATAGTCCCTGGGCAGTTCATAGGTTGGGCTGTGTCTGGCCCTCTGAGAGGCAAGGAAATGAACAGCCTTCGCTCTTGCCCTCATAAAGCTTAGGGTCTGCTTGGGAAAGTGAATGTGGCCTCCAGGAAACAACTTCAAACCATGCAAGATGGTGCTGCAAAGAGAGAAAAGGAGCAAAAGACAGAACAGCAACCAAAAATCACACAGGGTCTTGTGTGACTGGTTCTGACTTCTCAGTAGAGGAAAGGAAGAGTTCAGTCCCTTGTAGGAGAATTGCACCTTCACCTCATTCACAGCAAACACCTGCTCTGTGTCTGATGGGTTGTCTGCTTGTCACTCAGCAATGCCAGTGTTGAGCCTCTGGATCAGTTTAAAGATAGCTAAAGCTTGCACAGATTTGCTCTGGAGGAAGTACAGCCAGAGTGCCCCTTAGAAGCAAAGATGGAGAGACTGTGTCTTACATACTTGAGACATGTTGTCGGGAAGGATCAATCCTTGGAAAAGCACGTCATGCTTGGTAAAGTAGAGGATCAGCGCAAAACAGGAAGACTCTCAACAAGATGGATTGACACAGTGGCTACAACAGTAAGCTTCAGCATAAAAATGATTTGTGGGCATAGTGCAGGACCGGGCAGTGTTTTGCTCTGTTATGTATAGGGTTGCCATGAGTTGGAAACAACTCCACGGCACCTGACAACAGCAAAGTTTGCACATGTGTGTTATTTAAAACTATGTGCTGAGGAAGTGATACTGCCTTTTAGGAAGAAGTTTCCAGTATGAGTGATGCTATCATTTGCTGCACAGCCTGTGGGCTGAGCAGCTGTGGGCGTGGTGGTTGCCATGGGAACCAGTGCACAGGCCCGTGCGCCATTGTCTGGTTTCTGAGTGGAGGGGGTGGCCTGGAACTGCGGAGTCCTTTCCAGTGGAAACAGTGTTCTAAATGATGGGTGCCCTTCCCACACAGGCCCATTTAATTAGCCTGTAATGGAGCACCGGGGCTGCTCGTGGGGGAGGAGTGAGAGGGCTGGGATAGCGTGGGCCTGTGGTCTTCTTGGAACACAAAGAACACGATGCCAGTACAAACATTTGAACAGCTTTCCCGAACTGGGCATGCTGCATACCTTTTTATTTCATCTTTAGAGTGATCCTATGAAGTATGATTCTCCAGCCCCGCTTTACTAACAAAAAACTGAGGCTGTGAAAAATAGCTTTCCCAAGTCACTCACCCTGCCAGCAGGAGAGTATCTGACACAGAAAAGAAGGGAGGAAACCTGAAGGAGAACCTTGGGTTTCAGGAAGGCGTTTCACCTCCAAAGGATCTATCCATGAGCCCCAAAAGGTGAAGAACCAATGTTCTAGAATGAGCTGTAAGGTGCCTTCTAGACTGAGAGGGCTGAGGTAGGGAGGGGGCATATTAGGAGCATCAGTGTCAGGAATTGGCTCATTAACCACCAACCACCTTGTTATCCTGTGGTGACTTTTATCATAGCCTATGGGGACCTACAGTTCTTAAGAATCTTCCTCTGTATCGCATGAAACACGCTTATTGGTAGGTGTGTGGTGTGCTCTTGCCTGTTCCCCCTTTTTCCTCTCCTTCCTATTTATGAAGATATCACTTAGTTGTTTGTTTCTTTGGGGGGAGGTGGGTGGGATAAGGGAAAGATTGGAAAGCTTGTCTGTCAGAAGGTACGGCCTATGGCCTTTATGAGTTGGGGGTTCTCTGGGCTCATTGTGCTCTCCCCACAGCCCCTTCTTCCTTCCCAGCCTTGCACTTTCTTCAGAAGGGTCCTGTGTGAGTGGTTATAGCTTCTTGGTAGAGGGAAGGCAGACAGTCCCAACCATTTGCTGAGAAAGTTGCCCCTTAGCCCTCTGCACAGTTAGTGCTAGCCGCTTTGGTTGGAAGGCTGACTGTCGTTTAGAAATTCCAATGTTGAGCCTCTGGTTCATTTAGGAATCATCTGCTCTGTGCCAGTGCTGTGCCAGCCTTTGAGGTACAGACATGAACAGAGAAGCAGTTCCTGCCCTTGTGTGTAGGTGTGAATGTTTACAAGATTCCAGGCATAATGGTGGTCCCTGCTCAAAGAACCACAGGGCTCAAAGCATGATATGGATGTGAATGTGTGCTCCCGGGGGCCTTGGGCATGTGCAGAGGATGCAGTGGGACCGCAGAGCACTCTGGGAAATCACAAAGCTGGTTGAAACACAGTAGTGTGTTGGGGGGCTGCAGCATTGGCATGTCTGCAGAGGTCAGTCAGCATGGCAGCCAGGGACAGACCTTGAAAGTCCTGTGTACAGGACTTGACCCCTTGCCTATGGGCAGGCAGCATGAAAGGTGTTTGACCAGGAGGATCTAGGCTAATTACTTTGTTAACCATGTGTTCTAACCTGAGTCAGAGCTGGAAGGGAAGCTCTACTCAGTTCCTGTGATCGCTCAGGGGCTCAACCCTGAGCCACAGGCTGTGTAAAGGGAGGGGCTCACTGACCATTTCCTGCCAGCTGTCTTGGCAAGCAGAGTGCATTTTTTTTTACTCTCCAGGTCATTCTGCTGTGGGTGGCCTGACCCCTGAATCAAAGGTTCGGTTCATGTCCTGTATCATATTTACTAGTGTATTTCTTAAATCTTGTTTTATTTTGAAAAGAAAATCAAGAGAAACAATTTTCCGTCCCCATGCTTCTCTCTCAATAATTTTTATTCATATAGCTGCCAGCAGAAAATAATAAGCTTTAAAAACAAACTCTCACAGTCAAACACAGTTTGCCTCCACCCCACGCCGAGACAGTGGTTACATGAAGGACAGTGAGAAGCCAGGTTCCCTGGGAGGCAGAAGAGAGAGGGAGCTGGCCCTTACCTTCGTCTTTCTGTCTCCTTTTAGGCACCCTTTAGCACCTCTGGACTGACTGCCCTCACTGTGTCGTGTGTTTAGCTTGGGAGAGCTCGGCATATGCTCATGTCTGTAGGGATGTTCAGGAGCCAGATGCCGGGGCTGCGGCAGGTGCTGGGTTTCCTATCATGTACCAAAGGAGCTTAATCCCCATGCGAGTGAGAGGTGGCTCAAACATTTATTTTGTTGAGACTATTTGGCTGCTGTTAAACTTTTCCAGTATATAGCACATACTTCTTGTAGAAAATTGAAAGATTGATTAAAAGTGCCCTGAAGTCTCTCTTAAAGACCTGCCAAACCTCTGTACCTGGATGCGTATCTAGACATGTGATTCATAGATGGCCAACTTCATATACCTGAAGTCATATGAACATGCTATTTTAAAGCCTGTTCTTGGTTTTTTTATCAGTGATTTGTTAGTGAATATCAACATTTTTAATAGCTGCCTAGTATTCCATTGTATAAACTATTTTTTGCCCAACATTTAGGTTATTTCTATTTTACCTGTTCTTAACATCTTTGTACACTTGTCTGATTATCTCCTTAGAGTAAATTCTTACATGTCATATAGCTATGAAGAGGGCATTTACATTCTAAATCTTGGTATGTCGATACAAGGGTATTTTCTGTCCTGCAGACAGATTGACTTTATCACCACAGAGCATAAAAGCCACTGCTTCCCACGCTGAAGAAGGGAAACCCTAAATGTCAACATCAGGCTTCAGTAACTTTGCAAAGGATTTTGCAACGTTGCTTGCCTATGCTGACATGCAAACCCTCATGACCACATAGCCCACATCTGTGTATAACACCCTTTCAAATGAAATCTGACTGCAGTTGAAAGCTTATTTAGAGCTGAAAATAACTGTATATAGATCACTTAATCTGCAAGATAAAGGAGACTGGTTCTGAAGTCAGGAACCTTCCCAAGGTTCATACAGCCAGGGAGGGAGTGACAGAGCACTCAGTGTACCCAATCTGTTGTCCTTCCAACCACACTGCTTCCCTTCATGCCCTCTCTGAGCCCTTAAGTGTCTCTGTCACACATGTACTGTGCCTCCCTCCTTCCCAACTTACATAGAGATTTTCTCCTCGTCAAAGCTTTTGCTTCTTGGGCTCGGGGCTGGGTTTTATGCTACCCAGGAATGTTCTTTCAGGGGTTAGCCTTGCCTCTCCTTGATTAGGAGCTTAGATCACTGATCACTGGCATTGACAACAACCAAATTGTTCCTTATACAACCCCCCTCCAACCCAACCACCAGTGCTTAACATAGGATGCTGTTAACTGCCCCCTCATTCCACATCTCTTGCCTCCCTAGGTCTGACCTACCAGAAACATGGCAACCAGCGCCGTCCCCAGTGACAACCTCCCCACGTACAAGCTGGTGGTGGTGGGCGATGGAGGTGTGGGCAAGAGTGCCCTCACTATTCAGTTTTTCCAGAAGATCTTTGTGCCTGACTATGATCCCACCATCGAAGACTCCTACTTGAAACATACAGAGATTGACAATCAATGGGCCATCTTGGACGGTGAGACCTGGGTGGCAGCCCTGTACAGGGGTGGGACCTGAAAAGGGGAAAGTTGGGATCTCTTGACAGCTTTCAGTGAGGCAAGATGGTTTCCTTCGTATTACTGTGATGGGATTGTTAGTATATGGCCATGCATGGTTTCCAGGGTGGAGTTTGAACAGATAAGGCCTTCTTAGTTGACTTGAAGAGCTTTGTGAAAACCAAAATGTGCATTCAACAGAAGCAAGGCTAAAATTGAGCCAACTCAGTGATGTTTTGTTTTGTTTTTCCTACTGATCAGAAACTCCAATTAAACTGTTATATCTTTAGCTAATACAAAATGGAAAAACAAATTATTTTTCAATAAGCATAGTTTATTTGGCAAGTATCGTTTGGAGGAAAAATCTTTCACTTGATATTGTTTCCGGTTGAGTCTAAATTAGCCAGCAGCATCAGTGTCACCGGGGAACTTATTAAAAATGTAAACTTACAGACCTCTACTGATTTAGAAATTCTGAGAATGGAGCCCACCAGTCTGTATTTTCATAAGCTCTAAAGGTGATGCTGAAGTTTCAGAGCTACTAACTTCAAATTATTGCTTCCTCTAGTTTCTTTTTTTTTTATGATCTTTTGCTTTCTTCCTGTATGATGACCTTGATAATCATTAGTTTAAATTAGTGTTCACTGCATCACATGTATTCCTGAGATGATCTCTAAATTCAGATTGCATATACTCGAGGTAGTACTTTGGCTCTCATGGACTTGTTTTGGTTTTCTTTTGCTTCAGCTTGAACTTGCATATGAGCAGTTGATGATCTGTTCTACATTTGGCCCTGGCCTTGCTCTGACTGATGATATTCAGCTTTACCATCATCTCTTTCCACAAATATTGTCAATTTGCTTCCTGTGTATTCCATCTGACAAGATCGATGTGTGTAGTCACTGCATATGTTATTGAAAACAGATATTTCTTGCAGAATTCTGTCATGTGATTTCCTGTGTTTCCTATCACCAATGCCATATTTTCCAACTACTGTTTCTTTGTTCTTTGTTTCCAACTTCTACATTCTAGTCACCAGTAATATTATCAGTGTGTCTTGATTGCATGTTTGATCAATTTCAGGCTGCAGAAGTTAATAAAAATTTTCAGTTTCCTCATCTTTGGTATTAGTGGTAAGTGCATAAATTCAGATAATAGTTCATTGGTCTTCCTTGTAGGCATATGCATATTATCCCATCACTGACAATGTTGTATTTCAGCATAGATCTTGAAATGTTCTTTTTGATGATGAATGTGACACTGTCCCTCTTCAATTTGTGATTCTCAAAATAGTAGACTATATGATTGTCTCATCCAAAGTTGTCAGTCCCAGTTCATTTCCTCCCATTAATGCCTAGAGTATCCATCTTCAAGCATGCTACTTCACTCTGTCTACTTTGTTTTTTAATGAAAAAGATTAAATTCAGAGCAAAAGGACAGATCATCAGCTTTGAGAGTCCCTAGGGGACTCATAGCCTCCATCAGGTTATCAAAGTAGTTCCATGATACCTAAAAGTCAATAGCAGTCAGTCTGGTTTTTAAAAGAACACTGGCATTTTTAAAATATGGCATTTTACAGGAATCATGTATTACACATTATTTTCCAATTAACTATAGTTATTCTGAAATGTGTGTGTGTGTGTGTGTTTAGATCTGTTCTGCATTTTTTTTTTCACTTTAGACAAAGGTTTACAGGCCTATTAGTGTCTCATTAAGAAATTAATATATGTATTGTTTTGTCACATTGGCTGACAACTCCATGACATGTGAACACTCCCCCCTTTTGACCTTGAGTTCCCCATTACTAGCTTTCCTGTTCCCTTCTGCTTTCTCATCTTTGCCTCTGGGCCAGTGTGCCCATTTAGTCTGATTTTGTTTTATGAGCATATCTAGTCATTGGCTACAGAGTGAACCTCAGGAGTGACTTCAGTACTGAGTTAAAAGGGTATATCTAAAGGACCATATTCTCAGAGTTTCTTCAGTCTCCATCAGACCATTAAGTCTGGTCTTTTTTGTGAGTTAGAGTTTTGTTTTATATTTTTCTGCAGCTGTGTCTAGGACCCTCTGTTGTGATCCCTGTCAGACCAGTACATGGTGGTAGCCAGGTACCACCTAGTTGTGTTGGACTCAGTATGGTAGAGGCTGTGGTAGTTGTGGTCCATTAGTCCTTTGGACTAATCTTTCCCTTGTGTCTTTGGTTTTCTTTATTCTCCCTTGCTCCAAATGGGGTGGAACCAATGGAGTATCTTAAATGGCCACTCACAAGCTTTTAAGACCCTAGACTGTACTTACCAAGTAGAATGTGGAACATTTTCGTTATAAACCATCTTATCCCAATTGAGTTAGATGTCCCCTGGGACTGTGATCCCCAGCCCTTAGCTCAATAATTCAGTCCCTTAGGGAGTTTCATTGTATCTGTGATGCTTTCACAACCTTTCCTTGTCAATTTGTGCTGACTTCCCACGTATTGTATATTGTCTTTTCACCATAGTTACCACTTACTTATTGTCTGGTTAGTGGTTTTCTTTGTCTAAACCTCCTCTCCCTAGTAACCATCAAAGATTGTTTCTTTCTGTGTGGGAATCTTTTCATCTGTTCATGAGTTTATGTAATAGTGGTCTCATACAGTATTTGTCTTTTTGTGATTGATTTATTTCACTCAGCGTAATGCCCTCCAGATTCATCTATGTTGTAAGATGTTTCTCAGATTATATTTTTCCATAATGTTCCATCATGTTTTGTTTATCCATTTATGTGTTGATAGGCAGTTAGGTTGTTTCCATCTTTTTGCTACTGTAAATAATGTTGCAGTGAACATGGGTATGCTTGTGTCTATTCCCATGTTGGCTCTTATTTCTCAAGGGTATATTCCTGTAAGTGGGATTGATGAATCATATGATATTTCTAGATCTTTAAGGAGGTACCATATTATTTTCCAAGATGGCTAAACATTCCCACCAGAAGTGCATAAGAATTCCAGTTTCCCTGCAGCCTCTCTTTGCTTCACACTAGTAATGTTAGGGTGAAATGTTATCTCATTGTAGTTTTGATTTGCACTCTCTAATGACTACTAATTGTAAGTGTTTCCTCAAGTGTTTACTAGCCACTTGAATGTCTTCTTTGGTGAAATGTCTGTTCATATCCTTTTTCTGTGTTTTAATTAGATTATTTGTCTTCTTATTGTAGAAGTGTTGGATTTTCCTATGGATTTTCAGCATTAGACCTTTGTTGAATTTGTCATAGCCAAATCTTTATCCCAGTCTGTAAATGGTCTCTTTCCTCTTTTGATGAACATAAGTGTTCAATTTTTAGAATATTCCAGTTACCTGGCATTTGTGTGTTGTTAGTTATTGTTTGTGTCCTGTGTATGCTGTGGATTAGAGCTCTTCTAGCACTGACCTTACTTTATCTTGTATTATCTTTGTAGGTTTGGGGTTTATATTTAGATCTTTGATCCATTTTGAATTAGCTTTTATGGATGGTGTGAGGTGGGTCCTGTTTTGTTTTTTTACAGATGGACATCAGTTTTATTTCTTCTTCTTTTTTTTTGTTGTGATTGAGTGAAAGTATATAATCCAAGTTAAATTTGTATGCCCGCCTATCTGCAGCTCCGTCTGCTCTCTTTGCCTGGCGATAGCACACTCCTCCTTTTCGTTCTATACATATCATATCCACTTAACAATCTCCTGTCCCCTCCTCTCTACCCTCTTCTGTCCCTTCTAGTAAGAGGCCAGTAGGACAGTATCATATAGATGCATGGAACCATAAAGTGCATACACCATATGGTTACACGGTGTTCCGGAGTCCAGTCCATTCTTGTGCGAAGAGTTGACCTCAGTGATGATTTATGATCAGGGGCAGCAGCAGGTCTAGGGGCCAAGCTGTCAGGGAAACTCAGGCCTTTGGACCATCAATTGCAGTCTTTTAGTGGAGTTCTTGAGGTAAAACTCTCTTTTTCTCGTGTTGCCTTATAGTAGGGGTCTCATACAGTATTTGTCCTCATGCTGTTGACTGATTTCACTCAACATAATGTCTTCCAATTGAAACCAGGTTATGAGATGCTTCCTAAAATTATCATTGTTTTTTTTATCATTGCGTAGTGTTCCTTTGAGTGTATGTACCATAATTTGTTTATCCATTCATCAGTTGTTGGGCATCTGGGTTGATTCCATCATTTTGCTGTTGTGAACTGTGCTGCAAGAAATATTCATGTGCATGTATCTGTTTGTGTGACTGCCCATGATTCTGTTGGATATGTTCTGAGAAGTGGGATTACTGGGTCAAATTGTATATCTACTTCCAGCTTTTAAAGGAAGTGCTAGACTGCTTTCTAAACAGGTTGTACCATTTTGCAATCCTACCAGCAGTGTAGGAGAGTTCCAGTTTCTCCATGGGCATCCAGTTTTGCCAGCACCATTTATTAAAAAAGACTATCTTTTCCCTGTATAATTGCCATGCTCCCAGGGGAACCTCAAAGTCTTCGGACCATCAGTTTTGGTCTTTTAGTGGAGTTCTCAGGTGCACCCCTTTTTATTCTCATGTTGCCACTGAAACTCAACTTTGTGAGCCCCATCACAGCTGTCACTGTTCTTCTGGTCACATGTTGATACAGCCACCCATTCACATGGATCTTTCTGTCTTCTGTCTTCTTGGTTCTCTTTCCCCCATGTTGTCTTGGTCATTGGTGATCATCTCTTCTGGCTGAGTTGGGGCCATTGGGTGTACTTCAGATGGCAGCTTGCTAGCTTTTAAAACCCCAGATGCCACTCACCAATATGTATTGGGTGGAGAAGACCCTCTTAGTGATATACTACTTATGCCAATTGGCCTTGATGTCCGCTGAGAGCACAGTCCCTGAACCCCTTCCCCAGCTACTGTCCCTTACAATATTGGGTTAAGATTGGAAGAGTTTTCGGGTTATGTTGAAGTCCAGTTAAATTGATCTTCTTTCTAATGTGTGCTATCACTGATTTCACCCAACCAAATTTCTGTCAACTATCTAATCTATAACCAGCCCTCTCCTTCCCTCCCTCCCCTCCTTTGTAGCCATCAAAGAGTCTTTTCTTCTATACATGAGACTGTTTTCAAGAATTTATAGTAGGGATCTCGTACAATATTTGTCCTTGTGCTGCTGACTAATTTCACTTTTTGTTTTGAAATGTCCAAACAGGCTGATCATGTGTGCTAGTTTGGTTATTAGCACCTTTGAAGCTCTAACATCCTGTCATGAGGTGGTTAGAGCTGTTATTAGGTGCATGAGCCTGTTTACTTTTCTTGTGTGTTTAGCTCAGGTGTGCAGGTAGTTAGTCACCGGGTGTGTGGTACAGGCTCTCCTCTACTGTCCTAGATGGGCAAGGGTAATTGGTGTAGACACAGATATCTGGTTACAGGTGCTGAGAAAAGCAGGGGCTAACAGCCATCCCAGAATGTCTGTGAAGAATTATATTTCCTTGTGCCTTATTTTAGGTGAAGGAAGTGTTTCTGCCCTGAATATCCAAATCAGGGGAGTTGGCAGATTTTTCCGCCTTCCCCCAGTTTTTTAAATTGTTCCCTCTCTGAGTCTAGGAGGATGGTTTAGGGCACATGTGAAGAGTCCTACTTCCTGCTCAGGTAATGACATCAGACTCCAGAGCCAAGCACAGTGCCAAGAGGGGGAAGCACTAGGAAAAGAGAAAGAGGTTTATCCTGAAGGAAAAGTTTAAATCTGTGTGCGATAGGTTGGATGCAAGCCACTTAGCTTTTCATTATTGAGTGCAGCTTTTCACAGGTTCTGGTGGCGTGAGTGTACTCTCCATTGCTCCTTCTCTGCTACTGAGGGGGATGCTCTCTGAATGCCACTGCTCCATTCACCATGCTGGCTGCAGCCAATTCTCAGTAGGTCAGATCTGGCCAGTCCTAGGGACTTCTGGACCTACTCTCCCTTCCCTGTCACTCAGTCTGGTGTCTCACCTTTCCCGTTGATGTTCAGGGCTCCTAGAATGTCATATGTAATATAGTTGATTCATTTGTTCTTTTGAGTCTTTGTTGTTAGAGGGATCACAGGAACTCTCTTGACCTTGCCTCTCCAGAGGATTTTCTTAATAAACTTTGTTAGGCTAATTAGCCTAGATGTCCCCTAAAACCGTGGCCCCTAGACCCCAGATCTCACTACTCTGTCCCTCAAAGTATTTGGTTTTGTTCCATAAATTTCTTAGCTTTTGCTTTAGTCCAGTTATACTGACATCCCATGTATTGTGTATTGTCCTTATAATCACCTAAGATGATTCTTACTTTAGTTAGTAAATTCTTGTCTCCCTCCCTCCCACCCTCAAGACCGTCACAGAATGTTTTATTCGTGTTTAAACCTTTCCTTGAGTTTTTATGATAGTGATCTCATACAATATTTGCCCTTTAGTGACTGACTAGTTTCACTCAGTGTAATGCCGTCCAGATTTGTCTATGTTATAAAGTTTTTCACAAATTCATTGTTGTTCTTTATCATTGTGTAGTATTGCAGTTCCTTACCAATTTCAGTGCCTTTTATTTGTTTTTTTCTTGCCTTATTGCTCTAGCTAGGCCTTGGCACAATGTTAAATAGGAGTGGTAACAAGGGGCATCCTCGTCTTGTTCCTTTTCTCAGGGGGAATGTTTTTCAGCCTCTCTCCATTAAGAATGGTGGTGGCTGTTGGTTTTGTACATGCCTTTTATTATTTGGAGAAATTTCTATACATATTTTACCTTTTATCAAGAAAGGGTTGTTGGACTTCACTGAATGCCTTTTCTGTATCAATTGAGATGACTGTATGATCATTTTCTTTTGTTTTGTTTATATGGTGGATTATGTTGATAGATTTTATAATGTCAGACTATCTTTGCTTTCCTGGTAATGAATCCTGCTTGGTCATGGTGTATTATTTTTTATATGGTGCTGAATTCTATTGGCTAGAATTTTTTTGAGAATTTTTACTTGTTTATTCATGAGAGAAACCATCCAATAATTTTCTTTTTCTGTGGCACCTTTAACTGGCTTTGGTATTAGAGTTATACTAACTTCATAAAATGAATTCAGACATACCTTTTCTTTTTCTGTGTTGTAAAATAGTTTGAGTAGTACTGGTGTAAGCTCTTCCCTGAATGTTTGGTAGAACTCTTCAGTGAAACTGTCTGGGGCAAAGTTTTTTTGTTGTTGTTGCTGGGAGTTTTAAATTACCATTTTGTCTTATGAGTCTGTTCAAATTTTCAACTTCAGATTATGTTAGTTTGAGTAGGTAACGTGTTTATAGAAATTTATCCACTTCCTCAAGGTTTTCAAATTTGCTGGTGTACAATTTTTCTGTTATGAACTTTTTTATTTCAGCTGGGTCTGTTGTAATGTTGCTTGTTTCATGCCACATCAGTGAAGCTCAGTGACATGGGATGTGGTGTCAGCAGGAGGGAAAGGAGAGGATATGATGTGTAGTGCTAGGTGGATTAGTGAAGATAGAGAAAAGAAGTGAGAGAGAAAGAAAAAATATGAAGAAAAAATTTTAAAATGGTAACATGGTAGGATTTAGTGAATAGGGGGTAGGGTAGACCTGGTAACGCTGTGTGCAGGTAGCTTTCTAGCCAAGTGGTGCAGCTCAGCCTGTCAAGAAGACATGGGTGGCACAAGGGGCTAGGCAGACAGGAGAAACAAAAGGGAAAAGAGAAGAAATGAACAAACAAAAATAAGTAAAGTCAGTTAAAATGTTGGGGTAATGGCAGTTGGGAACTGATTGGAACTTGAGGTGGCAAACTGATGTCTGTCTTGTTGGGAAGCCAGCATGGCCCATCAGGAAGAGGTGGAGGCAGTGCAAAGCCCAAGTGGGAGGGAAATGAAAAGGCAGAAGGGGATAAATAAAGAAAAATTAAAACTATGGCACTGAGGCATCTCTGTGCTAGGCAATTTCCAGCCAAGCAATACAGCACAGCTTGCAAAGAGGGGAGTGGCACGCAGGACTAGGTGAGTGAGAAGGGAGGGGACAGAGAAGAAACAAAATGACAATATTGAAAGGAAAACAAACAATAAATAAAATGACATTGAAGGAGCCCATTGGTGAAAGCACCATAGCCCCAAAGAGGCTGCATGCAGTGACTCTGCAGCCAAGCGGTGTAGAATGGCCGCCTGAGAAGGGGCAGGATAGTACACAAAGTAAGGTGCCCAGGAGGAAGAAAAGCAGCAAGTGAGAAGAAACAGAAAAAAGAATAAAATAAATAAACAAAAAAATCACAGCCTGTTAAGAAGGGAAGGGACAGCACACGGGGCTAGCTGTGCAGGAGAAAGGAAAGAAAGGAAGGGAGAAACAGAGAAGCAACAACAGCAACAAAAAGATAAAACCAAACTAACAACAACAGAAAGAAAACCCAAGCAAACAAAAAATGGTGAGTGAAAGGGCTGACTGATGAGGGCGGTACAGACCCAGGGGCAGAACAGAATGCGGGTTGTTGTATCTCCAGCTCAATGACCATGGTCCATTGGAAAGACGCCACATACAGGGAAAAATTGTGGGAGGTAGGAAAGCATGTATCCCTGGTTACTGAGTGGTCTGTCACCTGTTGGGGGGCTCCATGAATTTGCCTCCTGCACTCCCTGTTCACAGTCTTTGGTAGCTGAGGTCCAAGATAGTGATTCCTGGTGGCAGTGAGCTGATGTCTCTCTAGCTAAGCAACTGTGGCCTGTAGGAAAGCATCAGAGGTCTTGTTCAAAGCATTGGGGGGTGGAGCGGGTAGAAAAACATGGATCCCTGTTTACCAGCTGCTCTGTCTCCTATTGGGAGCTCCATGATGTTGCCTTCCCATACTCCCTGTCTGCATTCCTTGGTGACTGTAGTCCAAGATGGTGAATCCAGCCACATTAGCCGGTCCTGGACCTCCACTCTGACATCTCCTTGTTTGCTCTTCTTTGTCAGTTTCCTAATCCATTTGGTACAATCAGGATACACTGATAATTAATGATAATGGAATGCAAAATTTGGAAACAAAGAATAAAGATCCATAGTTGGAGAATATGGCCTTGGTGATAGAAATAATTCCAGAGACTGTGTGATAGAAATTTGAAAGACCATGACTTCCTTCATTGCAAATACCTTTTTTACCAATATAAACAGTGACTCTATACCTAGACCTCACCAGATGGAAACAGGAATCAAGTTGAATACATCTGTGAAAAGAGATGATAGTAAAGCACAATATTGTATGTTAGAACAAGGCCAGGAGCTGACTGTGGAACAGACGATCCACTGCTCATGTGCAATTTCAAGTTGCAACTGAAGAAAATTAGAACAAGTCCACAAGAGCCAAAGTTAAAGCTTTGAGTATATCCCACCTGAATCTAGAGACCATCTCAAGAATAGATTCAACATGTTGATCACTAATAACCGAAGGCCAGACAAGTCATGAAATATTAAGGACATCGCATATGAAGAAAGCAAGAGGTCATTTAAAAAGACAGGAAAGAGAGAAAAGACCAAAATGGATGTTAGAACAGACTCTGAAACTTGCTTGTGAACCTCAAGTAGCTAAAACACATGGAAGAAATGATGGAAGTAAAAGGGCTGAACAAAAGATTTCAAAATGGGGCTTGAGAAGACAAAGTTTTATGAGGATATGTGCAAAGACCTGAGATAGGAAACCAAAAGGGAAGAACACATCCAGCATCTCTCAGGCTCAGAGAACCAAAGAGCAACTTGAAACCTCAAATTACAATAGTAAAAGATTGTATGGGGAAAAATATTAAATGACATAGGAAGCATCAAAAGAAGATGGAAAGAATACACAGAATTGTTATACCAAAAAGAATTGGTCAGTGTTCAGCCCTTCCAGGAGGTAGCATATGATCAGGAACTGATGGTACCAAAGAAAGAAGTCCAGACTACGATGAAAGCATTGTTGAAAAACAGGTCTTCAGGAGTGGATGAAATAACAACTGAGATATTTCAGCAAATGGATGTAGTGCTGAGAGCACACACTCATCTATGCCAATAAATTTTGAAGGCACCTAGCTGGCCAACTGACTGCAAGAGATCAATATTTATGCTTATTCCCAAGAAAGGTGATCCAACCAAATGTGGCAATTATCAAACAGTATCATTAACACAAGTAAAATTTTGCTGATGATCATTCAAAAGTGGCTGCAGCGATGTATTGACAAAGAATTGCCAAAAATTCAAGGTAGATTGAGGATGTGGAACCCAAGATACCACTGCTCATGTCAGATGGATCTTAGCTGAAAGCAGAGATTACCAGAAAGATGTTTTTGTATGTTTTCTTGACCATACAAAGACATTTAACTGTGTGGATTATAACAAATTATGGATAACATTATAAATGATGGGAATTACAGAAACTTAGTTGTACTCATGAGGAATCTGTATGTAGATCAAGAGGCAGTCATTCGAGCAGAACCAAGGGAATAGTGTGGGGTTTAAAGTTAGGAAAGGTGTGCATCAAGGTTGTGTCCTTTCACTGTACTTAGTATGTATGCTGAGCAAATAATCCAAGGAACTGGACTATATGATGAACGGGGCATCAGGACTGGAGGAAGACTGATTAACTTGTGGTATGCAGATGACATAACCTTGCTTGCTGAAAGTGAGGAGGACTTGAAGTGCATACTGGTGAAGATCTAAGACTACAGCCTTCAGTATAGTTTATACCTCAACTTGAAGAAAAATCCTCACAACTGGACAGATAAGCATCATCACGATAAATAGAGAAAAGATTAAAGTTGTCAAAGGACTTGGTTGTACTTGAACCCTCAGTCAACAACCGTGGGAGTGGTAGTCATGAAATCAGGACACAGTGCATTAGGCAAATCTGCTTTAAAAGACCTCTTTAAAGTATTACAAAGCAACAGTGTCAGCTGGAAGACCAAAGTACATCTGACACAAGCCATGGTGTTTTCGTTCACCTCGTACGCATGAGAAAGTGGGAAGGTGAATAAGACCAAAGAAAAATTGATGCCTTTGAATTGTAGTGCTGGCAAAGAATATCGAATATACATACCATGGTCTACCAGAAGAATGAACAAATTTGTCTTGGAGTAAGTACAACCGGAGTGCTCCTTAGCAGTAAGAATAGGGAGATTATATCTTACATACTTTGGACATAGGTGTTATCAGGAGGGATCAGTGCCTGGAGGAGGACATCATGCTTGGTAAAGTAGAAGGTCAGTGAAAAAGAGGAGGACCATCAAATCAGATGGGTAGACACAGTGGCTCCAGCAATGGGCTGAGGCATAACAATGAGTGTGAGGATGATGCAGGACCTGACAGTGTTTCGTTCTGTTGGACACAGGGTCACTATGAGTCAGAACTGACTTGATGGTGCGTAACGATGACAACAGGATACAAATATCAGATACGTGATTTGCAAATATTTTCCCTGTTTCTTAATTTTCTTAGTAGTGTCTTTCAGAGGTAAAAAAAAAAAAAAAAAAAAAAAGCAACACCATTGCCACTGAGTGGATTTTGACTCATAGAGACCCCATAGGACAGAGTAGAATGGCCCTATAGAATTTCCAGTGAGTACCTGGTGGATTCAAACTGCTGACCTTTTGGTTAGCAGCTGTATCACTTAACCACAGTACCACTGGCGTTTCCAGGGTTTCTTTTGAAGTAGACATTTTAAATTTTTATGAAGTTCAGTTTATCAATTTAATCTTTTATAGATTATGCTTTTGGTGTTCTAGTAATGAAATCTTTGCGTACCCCAAAGTCACAAAGATTTTCTTTTGTTTTATTGTAGCGTAATGATTCTAGGTACTACATTTAGGTTTTTCATCCAACCTAAGTGGTACTTTTTGTCTGTGATGTCAGGTATGGAGCAAAGTTCTTCTTTTTCTTCTTCTTTTAAAAATATTTTACTGTACTTTAAGTGAAAGTTTACGGTCAACTCAATTTGCCAAACATGCATACACACCATCAGGCATCTCTAGCTGCTCTCCCTACCCTGTTACAGCACACTCCTCCTTTCCACCCTGTACTTCCTGTATCCATTCTACCACTTCCTGTCCTCCTCAACCCTCTCGTGTCACCTTTAGTCAGGACCTACTCAGACAGTTTCATGTGTATATTTAAGCCAAGAAGCACACTCTTCACCAGCATCACTGTGTCTTCTAGTTTCGTCTCAGCACTAACAGAGTCCTGGGGCTATTTTCCGAGGAGACCCACCATTCTGTCAGACCATCAAGTCTGGTCTTTTAATAGACTTCGAGTTCTGCACCCCATTTTTCTCCCATTACATCAGGGACTCTACTTTGTGTTCCTTGCCAGGGCAGTCACTGGTGGCGACCCAGCACCATGTAATTCTTCTGGTCTCATGCTAATGCAATCTCTGTATTGTATGGCACCTTCTGTCTGCTTGACTTATGTTTTCCTCGTGTCTTTGATGGCCTTCTTTCTGCTATGCTTCAGGTGGATTGGGACCAATTGATGCTACTTAGGTGGCGGCTTGCTAGCTTTTAAAACCCCAGACACCACTCACCAAGGTGGAATGCAAACATTTTCTTAAAAAAAGTGAGTTATGCTGATTGACCTAGACGTCCTTGGAAACCATGGTCCCAGCACCCCTGCCTTTCCTACTGTGACCTTTGAAATATTGGAGTGTATTTAGGAAACCTCTTAGCTTTTTGTATAGTCCGACAATGTTACTCTGCCTTCTTCTGCGTGCTGTCACTCCCTTCACTTAACCTAATTCCTATTTACTATATAATCTGTAAATACCTGTGTCCGTCCCTCCCCACCATTATAACCATCAAAGATTAATTTCTTCTGTGTTCACATCTTTTTTTCAGTCCTTATAATGGTGGTTTCCTACAATATTTGTCCTTTTGCAACTGACTAATTTCATTTGGCATAATATCTTCCAGATGACTCCATATTACTGAATGTTTCCTAAGATCATCGTTGTTCTTTATCATTGCATGGTGCTCCATGGTGTGGATATACCGTAATTCATCTAACCATTTATCTGTTGATTGGCACCTAGGTGGATTACACCAGCAATAAATATTGGTGTATATGTTTCTGTTTGTGTGAAACCCTTAGTTCTCCAGGATAGATTCTGAGAAATTGGATGGCTGGATCACATGGTATTCTATTTCTAGCTTTTTAAAGAAGTGCCAAAATCAATTTCCAAAATAGTAGTACCATTTTACAGTCCCACTAGCTGTGTAGAAGAGTTCCAGTATCTCTACAACTTCTCCAGTATTCATTATTTTGTGTTTTTTGGATTAGTGTCAGACATGTTGGGGTGAGGTGGTATCTCATTGTAGTTTTGATTTGGAATCTTGTAATGGCTAATGATCACGAGCATTTCCTCACGTATCAGTTAGCTGCCTGGATGTCTTCTTTGGTGAAGTTCCTATTCATGTCCTTGTCCATTTCTTAACTGGATGACTTGTCTTTTTCTTGTTGAGGTTTTACAGTACCTTGTAGATTATGGAGATTAGATGACAGTCAGATTTGTAGTTGCCAGAAAATTTTTGCCAGTCTGTAGGTAGCCTTTTTACTCTTCTGGTGAAGTCTTTGTATGAGCATAAGTGCTTAACTTTTAGGCATTCCCATTTATCTGTTTTTTTCTTCTGGAGTTTGCACATTGTTAGTAATATTTTGTAGTCTGTTTATATTTTGTAGTCTACTAGGACTCCCAGTGTTGTCCCTTTTTTCTTCCATGATCTTTATTGTTTTAGATTTTATATTTATGTCTTTGATCCATTTTGAGTTAGGTTTTGTACATAGTGTGAGGTATGGGGTCTGTTTCATTTTTTTGCAGATGGGTATCCAGTTTTGCTAACACTGTTTGTTGAAGAGACTGTTGTATCCCCAGTTTAAGACTTTGGGCCATTGACAATTATCAGCTGCTCACAGGTGGATGATGGTACATCTGGGTTCTCTACTCTGTTCCACTAGCCTGCATCTCTGTTTTTGTGCCGGTACCAAGCTGCTTTGACCATCATGGCAGTGTAATAGATTCCAGAGTCAGGTGATGTGAGGCCTCCCGCTTTGTTCTTCATTAATGCTTTACTTATCTGAGGCTTCTTACCTTTCTATATAAAGTTGGTTATTTGTTTCTCCATCTCATTAAAAAATGTCATTTGAATTTGCATTGAGATTGCATTGTGTCCGTAGATTTGTTTGGGTAAAGTACACATTTACACGATGTTCATGAGCAAGGTAGGTTTCTTCACTCATGTAGGACTCTTTTGGTTTCTTGCAGTATCGTCCTGTAATTTTCTTTGTATAACTTTGTTACATCTCTGGTTAGATTTATTCCTAGGGATTTTATCATTTGTGGGGCTATTGTAAATGGTACTGATTTCATGATTTCTTCTTTGATGGTCTCTTTGTTGGTGTAAAGGAATCCAACTGATTTATGTATGTTTATCTTATATGCTGATACCTTGTTGAACTCTTCTGTTAGTTCCAGTATTTTTCTGTGCCTTCTTTAGAGTTTTCTGTATATGAGATCATATCATCTGCAAATAGAGATACTTCTACTTCTTCCTTACCAATTTGGATGCCCTTTCTTTATTATTGTTATTATTTTGTTTTTATTGCGATTAAGTGAAAGTATGCAGTCCAAATTAAATTTGAATGCCCACTGTCTTAGGCTGGGTTTTCTAGGGAAGCAAAACCAGGAACACGTGTATGTACAAGGAAAGATTTATATATGTAAAGTACAAGGAAAAATATACATATATACATATATATATACATGTAGGAAACAGCTTATGCAATTGCAGAAGCTGAACATCCCAAGTCCTGGCACAAGCCTTACATCGCCATGGGAGCTGGTGAACCCAAGGTCAGCAGGTCAGAGACCAGAGTTCTAGACCACTGGTTGTGTAGGTTGGCAGATCCCAAGCGGGCAGCAAGACAGAGCTGCAGAGGTTGGCAAACCTAGAATCGGCAGGTCAGGGAACAGGACTGTCAAGTGCCAGCTGTAATTGATGAATTCAACAGCTGCTAGTTCAAGTCCAGGAACCAGATGCCAGAAGAGAGCAGGAGCTGCTGGCTACATGAGCAAACCAGCAGTAGGTGGTGGGAGGCAGGGAGAAGAGAGCTGAAGGGCGGGAAACCACTACAAGCCCCGCCCTGCCACTAATACAACAGCCAAACATGGAGTAGCCAAGTTGACATAATCCTGACCACCATAGTCCACCCCTTGTCAGCTTGACATCTGCACACATCTCACCTTACCATCCATAGTCTCTGAAGGAATACAGTCACAAAGTCATACTTCTGTCTAACATGACATAACTAACATATGTACAACTGAAAATGCATTAGCCCATTTACATCTTATGTTTCATAAGTAAACAAAAATATCTGATACACACATACAAAGCGGGAATACTCATAACAATTAGAGTTCTCGTTTCTGCAACTGTGGCTGTAACCGATATTTAGAACTACCTTCTTCTACAAGCCATTCTGTATTCCCTTTGTCCTCAGCAAGCACCTCAGCTGGTCATGGTTCCTTTTGGTGAGGTGACCTAAACCATCATTCCTGAAGGGTCTGGGCTATTAGCAGTCATTTTGGAACTGGGTTGCTGTAGTTTTCCATTGACCTTAATCACAGGACATAGTAGTCCTAGAAGGCATCCTAAGGGATCTCCTGCATTCCGAACATCTTCTTCTTTACCTCCATTATGTAATGTCAGTCCAATCTCATCTTCATAGTCAAGATCAATCACACCAGCCAGTATTGTAACTCTCTTCTTTGTTGAATCAGAGGCACAAGGAGCCCAAAATGGCCTGGTGGCAATTTTAGTTTCCAGTTGAGTGGAATCGTTGATGTGTCTCTAGGTAGCAGCATTCCTCCCTTTGGAACTAAGACATTTAACCATGCAGACCATAATGTCATGGGGACAGAAAGCAAAAATCTTACAAGTGGGTCACTAGGGGTAACAGTGAGTGGTGCCATTCCCATTTCCACCCCTTGATTCCTGGACCCATGAATGCTGGATATAGGAGAAACAGCACCATATATTAGACACTGGTTTAGGGCACATACAGCCTCCTGGAGAATATTTCCCCAGCCCTGCAGGATATTGCCACCTAGCTGGCAGCATATTTGTGTCTTCAGGAGGCCATTCCATTGTTCTATCAAGCCAGCTGCTTCAGGATACTGGGGAATATGGTAAGGCCAGTGAATTCCATGAGCCTGGGACCACCACCACACTTCCTTTGTTGTGAAGTGAGTCCCTTGATCAGAGGCAATGCTGTGTGGGATACCATGACGGTGGATAAGGCATTCTGTAAGTCTACGGATGATAGTTTTGGCAGAAGCATGTTATGGCAGGAAGGCAAATCCATATTCAGAGTAAGTATCTATTCCAGTAAGGACAAAACACTTTCCTTTCCATGATGGAAACCATCCAATGTAATTAACTGGCCACTCAGTTGGGCTTAGGGTGCACCTAAAGCCGATGGGGCAGAGTTTCTGTCCAAGGGGGCCTTGAAGGCAGAGCTGTAGTACAGGACTGGGGGTCTCCACTCAGAATCCAGAAAGTGTGGCCAATACCTAGAGTCTGAAGGACAGGGCCGTTGTGTAGAATGTCTCAGAAAATGTAAGAGTATCTTCAAAGCTTTGAGGGCTAGTGTAATGAGTGCTGCTGACTTGCCTGTTGCCGGTTAATGCCTTCTTCCCCTGTAGTTATTCCATTTGTAATGGAATGTCTAACCTGTGCCTTTTCTGCCATTGTACTTTTAGAAGCAAACAGCTTACATTCTAGGTTTCACAGATGTAAAGGAATTTTTAAATTTTGGACTTGGAACTGATTTAAGACTTCTTTCATATGAGATGAATGTGTTACATGTTTCAAAGATGTGATTTTGGGAGTACCAAAGGGTAGGATGTCATGGTCTGAATTGCGTCCCCCCAGAAATATGTGTAGCCATATGCCTGGGTTATGATTCCCTGTATTCTACGATTGTCCTCCATTTTGTGCTTTTGCTATATTGTATGTTAAAGGATTAGGGTGGGGCTGTAAATCCCTTCATAGGATTACCTCTCTGCTCCACTGTAAAGAGATTTTCTCTGGAGTATGGGTTGCCCCACCCTTAATCCTTTCACCCTACAAGAGATAAAAGGAAGGAGAAGGAAGCAGAGAATTGAGAACCTCACACCATCAAGAAAGCAGCACCAGGAGAAGAGCGCATCCGTCAGACCTGAGGTTCCTGTGCCAAGACACTCCCTGGACAAACATTGATGCAATACCGGATTTTCCTCCAGAGTCGATAAGGGGGAAAGCCTTCCCCTGGAGTGGACATCCTGAATTTGGACTTGTAGCCTGCCGGACTATGTAAGAATAAACTTTCCTTTGTTAAAGCCATCCACTTTGTGGTATTTCTATTAGAGCAGCACTAGCTGACTAAAACACCTACCTATCTGCAGCTCCTTCTGCTCTCCTTGCCCAGTGATAGCACACTCCTCCTTTTCGTATGTCATATCCTCTTAACCGTTTCCTGTCCCCGCCTCTCCACCCTCTACCTTCTAGTAAGTGGCCAGTAGGACAGCATCCTATAGATGCACAGAACCATAAAATACAAACACCATATGATCATATGTGTCCCTGAGTCCAGTCCATTCCTGTCCAAAGAGTTCACCTCAGTAATGTTTTCTGGTCAGGGCAGCAGGAGGTCTAGGGGCCTTGCTCCCAGGGAAAGCCCCCATGGTCTTTTAGTGGAGCTCTTGAGGTACACTGCTCATGTTGCCACTGGAACTCGACATTGTGTGCCCCATCACAGCTGTCTTTTCTGGTGGCCGTGCACCATCTGGTTCTTCTGGTCACATGTTGATATGGTGACCCACTGACATGGATCTTTCTGTTTCCTGGGCTCTTTTTCCCTCATGTCTTTGTTGTTCTTGGTGATTGTCTGTTCCAGATGAGTTGGGGCCATTTGTGTACCTCAAGTGGCAGCTTGCTAGCTTTTAAGATCCCATATACCACTCACCAATAAGGCGTGCAGAAGACTCCTTTAGTAATAGTCTGGTTATGCCAGTCGGTCTTGATGTCCCTTGAGAGCATGGTCCTCAAACCCCTGCCCCTGCTACTCTATCCTAGCAATATTGGTATACAATTAGAAGAGTTTTCAGTTTATATTGAAGTCCAGTTAAGTTGATCTTCTTTCTAATGTGCTGTCACTGGTTTCACCCAATCAAATTTCTATCAACTGTCTAGTCTAATGTGAGACAGTTCTACTCTGACGTCTAGGATCACTATGAGTCGGACCAGACTTGATGACAGTAGGTTTTTTTTGGTTATCTAATCTATGACCACCCTTCTCCCTCTTAACCCTCCCGCTTCCTTGTAGCCTTCTAAAAGTCTTTTCTTCTGTACATGAGTCTATTTTAAGTCCTTATAGTAGGGGTCTCATACAGTATTTGTCCTTGTGCCACTGACTGATTTCACTCAGCATAATGTCTTCCACTTGGAACCAGGTTATGAGATGCTTCCTAGAATCATCATTGTTCTTCATCATTGCATAGTGTTCCATTGAGTATTTATACCATAGTTTGTTTATCCATTCATCTGTTGTTAGGCATCTGGGTTGATTCCTTCTTTTACCTATTATGGACTGTGCTGCAGTACACATTTGTGTGCATTGTCTGTACATGTGAGTGCCCTTGATTCTGTGGGGTACATTCTGAGCAGTGGGGTTAGTGGATCAAATGGTGTATCTATTTCTAGCTTTTTAAGAAAGCACCAGATTGCTTTCTAAAGATGTACCATTTTGCAATCTTACCAGCCGTGTAGGAGAGCTCCAGTCTCTCCACAGCCTATCCAGCATTTGTTGTTTTGTCTTTTTTGGATCATGGCCAACCTTGTTGGAAGTGAGATGGTATCTCATTGTAGTTTCAGTTTGTATTTCTCTAATAGCTAATGAACATAAGCATTTCCTTATGGCACTTGGCTTGGCTATGTGTGTTTTGGCTGCGTGGACGACCTCTTTGGTGAAGTGTCAGTCCATCTCCTTTGCCTATTACTTAATTGGGTTATTTCTCTTTTCTGGTTGATATTTTGCAGTACCTTGTAGATTGTGGGGATCAGATGTTGGTACGAAATATAGTTGCCAAATATTTTATCCCATTCTGTAGGTGGTCTTTAATTCTTTTACAAAGTCTTTGAATGAGCAGAAGTGTTTCAATTTAGTAGTTCCCACTTATCTATTTTGTCTTCTGTTAATCGTGCTTTGTTTATGAGATTATAAAGTCTGTCTAAGTTACATATTAAAACTTCCATTATTGACCTTATTTTTTCTTGCATGATCTTTATCATTTTGGGTTTGATATGTAGGTCTTTTATCCAGTTTGAGTTAGTTTTTGTATAAGGTGAGAGATATGGGTCTTGATTCAATATTTTGCAGATGGATATTGGTTTTGCCAGCACCATTTGTTAAAAAGACTGTTTTTACCCCAGTTTACAATCGTAGGGCCTTTATTGAATAACAGCTGTTTGTAAGAGGATGGTGGCATCTCTGGGGTCTCAACTCTGTTCCATTGATCTATATATCTCTTTTTGTACCAGTACCAGGCTGTTTTGACTGCTGTGGCAGTATAATAGGTTCTGAGGTGAGATAGTGTGAGGCCTCTCACTGTGTTCCTCTTCTTCAGTAGTGCTTAGCTCATCCAGGGTTCCTTCCCTTTCCAAACGAAGTTGGTGTCATCAAATTGTGTCCCCCCCAAAATATGTGTAGCCATGTGGCTGGGCCATGATTCCCAGTATCTTGTGACTGTTCTCTATTTTGTGGTTTTCCTATGCTGTATCTTAAGGGATTAGGGTGGAGCTGTAAATCCCTTCATAAGATTACCTCCCTGCTCCACTGTAAAGGGAGTTTCCCTGAAATATGGCTTGCCCCACCCTTAATCCTTTCATCCTGTGAGAGATAAAAGGACGGAGAAGCAGGCAGAGAATTGGGAACCTCGTACCATCAAGAAAGCAGCACCAGGAGAAGAGCATGTCCTTCAGACCTGAGGTTCCTGTGTCAAGATGCTCCCTGGACAAAGACTGTTGCAATATCGGACTTTGCTCCAGAGCCGACAAGGGGAAAGCCTTCCCCTGGAGTGGACACCCTGAATATGGACTTGTAACCTACCGGACTGTGTTAAGAATAAACCTTCCTTTGTTAAAGCCATTCACTCTGTGGTATTTCTGTTAGAGCAGCCCTAGCTGACCAAAACAGTTGGTGATTTCTTTCTCCATCTGATTAAAAAATGTCACTGGAGCTCGTATTGGAATTGCATTGTTTATGTAGATTGCTTTGGATAAGATAGACATTTTCACAATGTTAACTCTTCCTATCCATGAGCAGGATAGAGTTCTCCATTTATGTAAGTCTCTCTTGGTTTCTTGCAGTAAGGTCTTGTAGTTCTCTTTGTACTGGTCTTCTATTCCTCTAGTTAGATTTTTCCTAGGTATTTTATCTTCTTCGAGCTATATTAAATGGTATGATTTAGTGATTTCTTCTTTGATGATTTCTTTGTTGGTAAAAAGGAATCCTACTGATTTACTTATGTTTCTCTTATATCCTGATAATTTGCTGAACTATTAGTTCGAGTAGTTTACTTATGGATTCTTTAGGATTCTCTGCATATATAATCACAACATCTGCAAATAAGGAGATATTTACTTCTTTGCCAATGCAGATGCTCTTTATTTCTTTGTCTTGTCTAATTGCTCTGGCAGGAACTTCTAGTACAATGTTGAAAATAGAAGTGGTGAGAGTGGGCATTCTTGTCTAGTTCCCGTTCTCAAGGGGAATTCTTTTACTCTCTCTCCATTTGGGATGATGTAGGCACTTGGCTTTGCATAGATGCCCCTTATTGTGTTGAGTTTCCCTTCTATTCCTATTTTGTTGAGAGGTTTTCACATGAATGGGTGGTGAACTTTGTCAAATGCCTTTTCAGCATCAATTGACAAAATCAGGTGATTCTGCTCTTTTGTGTTATTTATGTGGCTGATCACATTAATTGTTGTTCTGATGTTGAACCAGCCTTGCATCCCTGGCATGAATCCAAATTGGTTATGATAAATTATTTTTTTGATATGGTGTTGAATTCTATTAGCAAGGATTTTGTTGAGGATTTTTGCATGTAGGTTCATGAATGATATTGGTCTGTAATTTTCCTGGGATCTTTCTCTGGCTTTGGTATCAGGGTTATACTGGCTTTATAGAATGAATTTGGGAGTATTCCATCCCCTTCTATGCTGTGAAATAGTCTCAGTACTGTTGGAGTTAACTCTTATCTAAAAGTTTGGTAGAATTCTGCAGGGAAGCCACCTGGGCCAGGATTTTTTTGGTTGTAGTTTTTTGATGACTTTTTCAATCTCTTCCTTTGTGATGGGTTTATGAAGTTGATTAACTTCTCCTTCTGATAACTTTGTTGGTGATATGAATCTAGAAATTTGTCTGTTTCCCCTAGGTTTTCAAATCTGTTAGAGTACAGTCTGTCATAGTATTCTGTTATGATACTTTTGATTTTAGTTGGGTCTGTTGTAACGTCTCCCATTTTATTTCATATTTGGTTTATTTATTTCCTCTCCTGTTTTCCTTTTGTAAGTTTAGCTGATAATTTATCAATTTTGTTGATCTTTTTAAAAAAACAGCTTTTGGCTTTGTTTATTTTTTCAGTTGTTCTATTCTGTAATTCATTTAGTTCTGCTCTAATCTTTATTATCTGTTTTCTTCTGGTGCCTAAGGAGTTCCTGTGTTGCTGTCTTTCTGTTTGTTCAAGCTGTAGGGTTAATTCTTTAGTTTGAGTCTTTTCTTCCTTCATGATGTGTGCATTTATAGAGATAAATAGACCTCTAAGCACTGCTTTGGCTATATGCCGTAGGTTCTGGTAGGATGTGTTTTCATTCTCATTGATTCCGTACATTTCTTTATTTCATCCTTGATTTCTTCTATAAGCCATAGCTTTTTGAGCAAGGTGTTGTTAAGTTTCCATGAGTTCAAGTTTCTGTCTACATTTTTTCTCCTATTGGTTTCAACTTTTATGGCTTCATGGTCCGAGAGTATGTGTTGCAATAATCAGTAATTTGGATTTTGTTGAGATTTGCTTTATGTCCTAACACATGGTCTATTCTGGAAAATGTTCCATTTGCATTGAAGAAGAAAGTGTATGTATCAGTTGATGGATAAAAAGTTCTTTATATGTTGATGAGATCTAGTTGGTCCACTTGTCACTGTAAGATCTTCTCTGTCTTTACTGAGCTTTCTTCTGGATGATCTGTCCATTACTGAAAGTGGAGTGTTGCGATCTCTATTGTTGTGGAGTGGTCTATCTCATTTTTCAATGTTTTCAGTGTTTTGTTCGAAGTATTTAGATGCTATGTTACTGGGTATATAAATATTTAATATTGTTAAGTCCTGCTTGTGTTTTGAACTTTTCATCAGTAAATTGAGACCATACTTGTCACGATGGTGGATTTTACATTAAAATTTATTTTACCTGAGGTTAATATTGTCACATCTGCTCTTTTTTGTATGTTGTTACCCTGGTGTATATTATTCCATCCTTTAATTCTCAGTTTGTTCATATCTTTGAGTCTAAGGTGTGTTTCTTGTAAGCAACATATACATGGGTTATGTCTTTTGTTCCAGGATATCACTTGTTGTCTCTTTATTGGAGTGCTCAGTCTGTTTACATTCAGTGTAATTATTGATAAGTATGTGTTTAGTGCTGTCATTTTGATGTATTTGTTTTTGTGTTGGTGTTTTCCATGTTACTGGTAATATTCTGTTCTGGGTCATTCTTCTTTATGGGTTGACTTTTCATCTTCTTCAGTGTTGGTTTCATGTTTGTTGAGACTCTTGTATTAGATTTCTTGTTTTGATCTGTTGCGTTATTGTGCTTTGTGGCTGCCTCTCTAATCCCCCTTAATATTGTAAATTTAAACTCAATTTTAACTTCCACATATCTTTTTAACTTCCTCCCCATCTGAAACGACTATAACTATTGTAGTATATTCCTCTTTTTAGTGTGATGATTTTATAGTTTTTGTGATATGATCACTGGTTTCCTTCCTTTAATACTGTAGCTTTGATTGAGTTTTGTGACTTCCCTAACTGAGCAGGTTTCTGGATATTGTGTCCTGCGTTGCCTCCTTAAATATACACTTAGTAGTTTTTTTTTTAAATATGACTGAGTGAAAATGTACGTTCCTGTATAAACTTACATGCCCACCTATGTGCAGCTTCCACTGCTCTCCCTGTCTGGTAACAGCACAGTGCTGCTCCACACTTGTCTCATCCTCCCAACAGTCTCCTTTCCCCTCCTCTCCACCCACTCTCCTTCCTCCAGCCAGACATCAGCAGGATGATATCCTACAGATGTGTAGAACCATAAAGTGCATCCAATATATGGTCACTCTGCATCACCAAGTCCAATCCATTCATGTCCAAAGAATGGACCTTCGTTATGATTTACGGGCAAGGGCAGCATCAGGGCCATGGGCCATGCTTCCAGGGGAACCCCCAAACCGCTGGACCATCAGTTGAGGTCTTTTAATGGTGATCTCAGGATGCACCCCTTTTTATTCTTGTGTTGCCAGTGAGACTCAACTCAGTGAGCTCCATCGTGGCTATCACTGGTGGTGGCCGGGCACCATCCAGTTCTTGTGATCCCAAGTCATTGTAGGCACCCACTGCTGTGGGTCTCTCTATCTTCTGGGTTGTCTTTACCCCATGTCATTTTGGTCCTCGGTGAGCATCCGTTCCTGCTGAGTTGGGACCATTTGCTGTGCCCTCGGATGGCAGCTTTTAAGACCCCAGACGCCACTCACCAATGTGGGGTGCAGCGAGCCCTCTTAACAAAATTCTAGTTGTGCCAATTGGCCTTGATTTTGCCTAAGAGCATGGTCCCCTGCCCCCTGCCCCCTGCCCCAGCTACTCTATCCTTGCAATATTGGGATAAGATGGAAGGAGTATTCAAGTTATGCTGAAGTCCACTTAATATTGTTCTTGTTTCTAATGTGTGCTATCACCGATTTCACCCAACCAGATTTCTAGCAACTATCTAATCTAAACCCTCCCCCCCTCACCCTCCCTTCCTCCCCTCCCTTGCAGCTGTCAAAGAGTCTTTTCTTCTATACACAAGTCTGTTTTTGAGATCTTATCGTAGAGGTCTCATACTACACTTAGTAGTTTTGTATTTCCAAGCAAATAACTACTTTCAGTATTTCTTATAGTTTTGGTTTGTTTTTTACAAAGTCTCTGTTTATCTGCAAATCTCTTAATTTCATCTTCGTATTTGAGAGACAGTGTTGCAGGATATATAACTCTTAGTTGGAAGTTTTTCTCTTTTAAGGCTTTGAATGTGTTATCCCACCACCTCCTTGCCTTCTCCTGCTGAGAAGTCAGAAGAAAGCCTATACAGATTCCTTCTGAATGTTAGCTTTGCTTTGATCCTTTCTGCCTTTAACGGCTTCTGTTTATGTTTCATTTTATTAAACTTGATTACAATATGTCTTGTTGTCTTTCTTTTGGGGTGTACTTTTTGTGGTGTTCAGTACCCATGTGGATATCTGTTCTTTTCTTTCATAATTTCAGGGAAGTTTTTTATCAGCAACTCAACAACAATATTGTCTGTGTTTTCAGCTATCCCTTCCTTTTCAGGAACTCCAACTACTCATAGGTTATTTCTCTTGATAGAGTCCCACAGGTTTCTTAATGCTTCCTCATTTTTCTTATTTCTTTTCTTTGATTTCTCCTTATAAGTGCTGTGTCAGTTGCTGTGTCCTCAAGGTCACTAAGTCTGACTTCCATCTCCTCAATTCTCCTCTTTTGGCTTCAGATTGAATTGCCTAATTCTGTCATTTTGTTATTTGATCTGTTGGATTTCAGATCATTGAGATTCCATAAGTTCAAACAGCTTACTGAATTTTTCATTTTGCTCTGCTGCATTTTATTTAATCTCTAGGAAGACTCTCTATATCATCGTTTTGTGCTCGAACTCCAGTGGTTTCAGAAAGCCTTCTTCATCTGGGAAGTTTTTTGATTCTTTATTTTGGGAGTTTTCCAGAGCCATTGTGAGCTGTTTCTTTAAATGACTAGTGATGGTTTGTTGTCTTAAGGCCATCTAGAGGCAGTTTAGTTTCTCTGGTGTTACCTCAACAGGAGGTGAGGCATAATTCTGGAAAAGCAGCTTGTTACAAGCCACCTCTGTGTACTCTAGTGACTGGCCTGCGTGTACTCTCTCCACTTCCTGTTTGGCAAGGACAGCACCCTTCCTATGGAGTCCCTGGGGTACCATCAACTGACTGTATGATGTGGGTTCATAAAAGCTGGAAGAGATACTTCTGGGCCACTCAGCAGTTACTTCTCCAAGGAGTCTTATTTCAAAAATCCAGGAATTGTCCAACAGCTGCCAAAATCTGTCAGCCCGTCAAGTGGGGCACATCCTGCCTTTCAGCTGACACAGGAAGCACCTATTTCCTGTTCCCAGATAGTTCAGAGTGTGGAGGGGTTGGCCTTGCTGGCATCCTCAGCCAGGCCCTACCCATAAGGTAGCACTGTGCTAAACACAGCCTTTCTGCTGGAAAAGTGCTTTCCGGACTAGCACTGCTTCTCAGCTTGGGAATTATCCCGTACTGATGCCTCCTGTTGGTGACTCCCAGCCAACCAAGATGGTATCCCAGCTTAGCTGCCCTTCCTGCCACAAAACAGCAGAATTTATGACAGAGCTCAGAAAAGAGAGGGTGGAGGGTCAGAGGTGCCATCCGTCAGCAGCCAGGCTCTCAAGATTTGCCTATCTGATGCCCTGTTGTCTCTGCTGCGCTTTATGCTGTTTACTTTAGCACTGCAGTTCAGCATATTTGCTGGCTCATGCCCATCACCCATCTCCAGATAACGAAAAAAAGAAAGAAAAAAAAAAGCGTCAGTACCTGCAGTCCATCCAAGCAGTGAGTCAGCAGGAGCAGGGCTCAGCATGCACTGGCTCGTGCCTGAAAGAATAAGTTTCCCATTGTCTTCCCTAATTGCTCTGACCAGAACCTCTAGCACAGTATTGAATAAAAGTGGTGACAGTGGACATCTTTGTCTGGTTCCCACTTTCAAGGAGAATGCTTTTAGACAGTTGCCGTTTAGGATAATGTTTATTGTCGGCTTTGCATAGATGCCCCTTATAAAAATGAGAAACTTCCCTTCTCTTCCTATTTTGCTGAGTTTTTAGCATGAATAGATGTTGGACTTTGTCAAAGGCCTCCATCCCTGGTATAAATTCTACTCTGTCATGGTGAATTATTTTCTGGTATCTTGTGAAAATTCAATCAGCTAAAATTTTTGGTTGAGGATTATTGCATCTAAGTTCATGACATATTGGTCTGTAATTTTCCTTTTCTTTGTTGTCTTTACCAGGTTTTGCTATCAGGGTTATGCTGGCTTTGTAGAATGTATTTGAGAGTATTCCATCCTTTTCTAGGCTGTGAAATACCCTTTGATAATAGTGGTGTTAACTCATCTCTAAAAGTTCTTCAGTAAAGCCATCAGGCCTGGACTTCTTTTTGGTTGGGAATTTTTTAATCGTCTTTTTAATGTCTTCTTTTGTGATAGATGTATTACATTCTACTTCTGTTTGTGTTACTTTTGATAGATACTGTGTTTGTAGAATCTGTCCCTTTCCTCTAGGCCTTTAAATTTATTAAAGTACAATTTTTTTGTAGTATTCTGTTACATTTCTTTGAATTTCAGTTGGGTCTGTTGTGATATTTCCCATCTTGTTTCTTACTCAAGTTATTTGCTTCTTTTCCTGTTTTTCTTTGGTCAGTTTTGCCAATGGCTTATCAATTTTGTTGATCTTTAAAAAAAGCTCAACTTTTGGTCTTGTTAACTTAATCGTTTTTGTATTGTCTAATTCATTTAGTTCTCCTCTAATTATTCTTCTGGTGCCCAAGGGATTCTTTTGCTGTTCTGTATTTGTTCAAGTTGTAGGGTTGATTCTTTGATTTGGACATGTTGTTCTTTTTGTATATGTTCATTTATTGAGATAAATTGACCTCTGAACATTGCTTTTTCTGTGTCCTGTAGGCTGTGGTAGGATGTGTTTTCATTTTCATTTGATTTTATAAATTTCTTTATTCTGTCCTTGATTTCCTCTATAACCGAGAAGGTTTTGAGCAAGGTATTGTTTAGTTTCCATGTGTTTGATTTTTTCCCTTGCTTATTCTGCTATTGATTTAGACTTTTATGACTTTATGGCCTGAAAGGATGTTTTGCAATATTTTAATGCTTTTAATTTTATTAAAGCTTGCTTTTATTCCCTAATATATGTGTATTCTGGAGAATGTTCCATGTACATTGGTAAAGAAGGAATACTTGTCTGCTGTTGTGTGGAGTGTTCTGTATATGTCTATGAGGTCAAGTTGATCTATTCTGATGGCATTTAGATCTTCCATGTCTTTACTGAGCTTCTTTCTGAATGTTCTGTCCCTCACCAAAAGTGGTGTGTTAAAGTCTCCTACTGTTATTGTGGAGCTCGCTATTTCACTTTTCAGTGCTGTTAGCATTTGTTTGATGTACTTAGAAGCCCTGTCATTGGGTGTGTAGATATTTAATATGATTTTGTCCTTCTGATGTATTGATCCTTTAATCAGTATATAGCGACCTTCTTTGTCTCCTGTGGTAGATTTTACTTCAAAGTCTGTTTTATCTGAATAATATTGCCACTCCTGCTTTTTTTTTTAATGTTACTTGCTTGATAAATATTTTGCCATCCTTTGCATTTCAGTTTGTACCTTTACATCTAAGTTGTGTCTCTTGTAGGCAGCATATAGACAGATCGTGTTTTTTTGTTTTTTAATCTATTCTCCTTTTTGTCTTTTTATTGGTACATTTTACCCATTTTCATTCAATTTAATTATTAAGTGTGTGTTTAATGTCATTTTGATTACTCTTTAGTGCATTATAGACAGTTCCTTTGTTCCGCTTAGTTTTTCTGTGCTTAGTCATTTTTCTTTATGAGTTTTCATCTTTTTCATTGTTGTTTGTTTTGTTTTTACTGGGACTTCATGATTCTGTTTCTCATTTTGATGTGTGGCATTGTTAATTTCCTTTGCAATTACCTCAGTATTTACCCCTAGTACTCTAAGCCATGGTCTTGGAACTCCCACCCAAGTGATTGTTGTGGGACTGTACAGATAAGTGGGGCCCACCAAGGAGATGGGTCAGTTTTGTCTTAAAGGAGGACTAATTCTAGAGCAGAGGGAGGATCGACTATCACCAATCCAAGAGAGACTGGCAAGAGACAGCACAGTGGACTTCCAAACCACAGAGCGAGAAAGCTCAGTACCTTTGAACTGAGTCTTATGAATGGAATGGCTTGCCTCAGAGTACTTATTCGCAGAGCTATAAGAGCTTTCTAACACTTGCCTGAGCAGGGCAGAGGGAGAGGCTTGTCTGTGTGCATAGCTGGGAAGAAGATATCCTGGCGGAAGAATTATATCCTGAGCGTTCCTCAACCTGAACTGAACCTGTTACTTCCCTAATAAACCCCATAATGGTGAGTATTGACTATAAATTCTGTGTGGCCATTGCAGTGAATTACTGAAGCCAGCATAAAAGTAGAGAATGCTATGGGAGGGACAGTTAATATCAGAATTGATGTTGGAGAGTGGAGGCATGTCTGACCTCTGCCTCATAGGAACCAGCCTTTGCCCTTCTGAAGTAAGAGGAGGTCACATTCCACCCATGCCATTTTTATGTAGTTCTAATAGCTTTTTTTGCAGATTCCATTAGATTTTCTACATTAACAATTAAGTTATCTGCTAATAAGGACAGTTTTGCTTTTCCTTTTCAATCTGGGTGACTTTTATCCTTTTTTTTTTTTCCTTTATTACACTGACTAAAATTTCTGCTATAGTGTTGAATCCAGCCAAGTTTTCAAGGCTGTGACTTTTCAGAAGTAGATGGTCACCTTAATTTCAAGGTGCCTCTCAGTGGATTCAAGTCACCAGCCTTTTTGCTAGTAGTTGAGCACCTAACTGTTTGTGCCACTCTTTACTATTGGTTGGTTGTAGATTCCCTTTATGAAGTTGAGAAGTTCTATTCTCTGGGCATCTGGAACTCTGACATCTGCTTCTTTGGAGGTCACACCACCTTGGGTGAAGTGCTGAGCCTGGAGATGACTTGGGTTTTCCTGTAAACCAGTAAACTCAAAGTGCTGAGAGCTGTGCAGTTTTCCCTCCATCCAAACTCAGAAAGAGCAAAAATACAACAGAATGATGATGATGGTAGTAGTGGTGGTGGTGATACCACGATGATGATGATGACAGTACTGATATTTATCGGGCAGTTACTGTGTGGCATGCCCTGTGCTAAGCACTTTGCATACACTTAGATTTAATCTTTACAAACACAGTTGTTGCAGCTACTGTTATCTCTATTTTGTAGATAAGGAAAGCACAGCACAGTCCACACAGCTGGCAGTGCTTTGAACTCTCCTTTGTCCATTGTACTCTCTCAGTCTAGTTGGGTGTACAAAATTTTTTTCACATGACACTGCTGCTCCCTGAGCTTTTGGGAAAGAGATATGGCCTGGATTATCAGGATTAGTAGGCACACACTCGTCTTTCTTATTCTTGCCCAAGGACCCTCATAGGGCTATGTTATCCAGTTCTAATTTGAATCTCAGGCCTAAGCTAGCTCATGAACTCTTTGGAGGTGTGACCTCCAAAGAAGCAGGACATCAGGTCTCTGTAGTTTCCACAGTGAGGATTCTCACGCACTTCTACTTGCCTTCAAGAGAACACATTGCCCTTGTTCTCCCAGAACCCACGAGTTTGAAGACAGCTGGTTTCAAGGCCAGCAGCCCGGCTGTCCAGTGTCTGTGGGAACCCCAGGTTTTGGAGTCAGCCCACTGAGTTCTTTTGCAGAAGGATCTGTGGCCCTTGTACTTTCCATTGCTAAGGACCTGGCTCTGAGAACATCTCTTATACCATCTGGTGTCCATATCTCTCCTGTAGGTGTTGTATTGGTTCTCTGGCCCTTCCATTCTCTGATTTTTGTCCCCTCCTTTCCCTGATCTACTTCTGTGTGACTCCCCTTACTTCACTTCTCTTACTTTGTGGATCAGAAGTCCTGAGCCTTGGGCCAAGGCCTGGATTTCTTGTGCTCTGATGCTACCTTTATAGTGAGGGCTGAAGTTCTTAAGCTGTATGGTTTCAATCCTCCATTGTATGATGATGAAACTGAGCTGCAGGTGGAGTAGGGCCTTGCCTCAGGTCACAGCTAGTTAGAGGTTGATCCAGGCCTAGTACTCTTGACTCTGCCAAGCATGTTCCCATTCTGTTATGTTGCCTCCTACGTAGGTCCCAGCCTTGGGACTCTAGGGTATGATATTGACTCAGTCTTCTGCCCACGTTTAATAGAGGCAGGTGTTGTGGAGCCTTCCCAGCTCTATGGTTCCCAACCCCGCCCACTGCTCAGCAAGCCTCTGAAACCTTACATCTTTCATCAAAAGAGTATAGCAGTCGGCCCTGAGTCCCCAGATATCCCTTCCCACTTAGGGGCTCTTGGGCCCAGCTCTGTAGCTTCTCTGTCCTTGTCTTCCCTGTAAGGACTCAGTTTTTGCAAACAGCAAAAGCCCTGGCTCCCCTCAGAAGCTGGGACATTTCCACCCTGGCCTCTACCCAAACCTCAGACACAAATCCTGCTCTCTTCTCAGGTGACCCTGGAACTGAGTTTTTCTCTAACACTTGAATCTACTTCCATTCTGGGTAGAAAGAGAGGAGGAAAAGGTTGGAGGAGCAGCAAGAGGAAAAGGAAAATTTGTTGAAGGCTTTTTCTGATCCAGGGTTTTCACCTGCTGGGCTTCCAGTAGCCCTTCGGCCAACTCCAGGGTGTGCACTTCGCCATGGTCCTCAACTAAGAATGTAGTACAGGTAGTGACTGGCCTGTCCTTCCACTAACTTCCCTCTTTTCCTGTGGCAGTCATGTGGGAGGAACTCCCCCCTTTTCCTTTATGAAGGAACGTGGCTGCTGGTCTGAGTTGATGAAATTCATACTGCAGGCCTTTGCCTGATCTTTCGTGCTGGCAGCGCCAGCCTTCTGTGCTTGAATGCTTCCCATAACATGGTGCTCATTGGTCCTCAGGGTTTCTGTGGGAGCGCTTGCTGGAAGAAAGCCCATCACAACACTGATGCCAGGTCTGCCTCCCAAATCATCTGTTGCTGCTACTAGTTCTGCCATCATAGCAATGAGAACAACTACTACTGACCAGGCATTTCTTGCTGGACGGATTCTGTGCTAAGGGCATTACAGGGGATCTGCTAAACTGGGAACAGTGTCTCCATGTTGTAGATGGGCATGCCATTTCTCTGCCAGTAAGCACCAGTCTTTCTGTCCTAGTTGACAAAAGGGTAAAATGACATTATGCTTCTGTAGCATTGGAAAATTTCTGTTGTCCTGTGGCCTCAAAGGCCCTTCCACTAGGAAACCCGAACTTCCGGCTTCAGTGCCTGTCCACAAGCCTTCTGATTTGTCAGACCCATGTAGGTGAGGGAACTGAGACTCAAAGAGGTAAAATAATTTGACCAAGGTCACACAGCTGATTCAAGCTCCATCCCCTCTGACCCCAAAGCCATGGACTTTGTTCTTGCTCTGTGCTCACCTTGTCCCATTAGCTAGACTGTCAGCTCAACAAGGCTCAGACCTAGTGATAATGGTATGCGTGCAACCTGCACCCATCTTCTCCCTCCCCAAAAGGCATAGCACAGCCTAGGCTCATTCCAAACTTGTCACCAAACCCAAACCCCGAGCATTTTTCCCCTTATCCATATTGCTGACAGTGAGGTCTCATATTCCTGCAGTTAATTTGGGGTTTTGCCCTAATTTCAGAGCTTCCTGTTGGTTGCTTTTGGAATCACATGAGTAGTTTGGGCTCAGTGTACCGGTGTGGCCAATTGGTCTGAGGTGTCGCTTATCTGTTCTGAGTGATGTTACCTGCTCGGGACTTCAGTGTAGCTGCCTTCAGCCTGTTTGCATGCCTCAGGTCTGAGTGACTGAAGGTTCCTGTTTCTCTTCGGTAGAGACAGCCTTTGGACCCAGTCCATATGCCCGAACGGAATTAAAATGAAAACTACAAGTCGTAAGCTCCTTGAGGATAGAGGCTGAGTCTTTGCCCACCATTGTATCTCTGATGTTAGAGCCCCGTATTAGCATCAGAGATACAGTTGGGTGAGCAAGGGGAGAAGGTCCCTTGGTGTATGCTTGGCCCACCCTGTGGAAGAAAGTCTTGGTGATCTACTTCCATAAAGATTACAGCACCCCAGAAAGCTCTATGGTTCTGCTCATGAGTCAGGAGAATGGACTCCATAGCAAAAGGTTTGCTTTTTCTATTTTTGGTAAGGGACCTGATCCATAGTAAACCTCAGTAGATGTTGTTGCTGTGATTACTGTAGCCAAGCCAAGTGCCGTCGAGTCGGATCCGACTCATGTAATATGATTTATATTTTGACCTATGAAGATGACCTGGTACGTTAAAGAATAGACCCAGTTTCATGTTCATAAGAGGGGCCACTGGCCTGTCTGCCTGGGTTTGGGGAAGTCCAGGAGGGAGGCTTGAGCCCCTGACTTGGACCAACCACCTCTGCCTTCCAGAGATACGTGGTTTGGATGTGGAGTTTATGTACCTGGGTTCATGTATCGTATATTCGTTCATTCATGCATTCTACAAATAATTCTGAGTCCCTGCTATGTGCTTGGCTCTCTCATGGGCTCTGAGGCTGCAGCAGTCAACAAACAATGGTTTCTACTCTCATGAAGATTATGTTATAATGGGGTAGACAAATCATAAAGATGTATAATGGGCTGGGTGTTTGATAAATGCTGTGAAGAAGATAACATAAAGCAAACAGTGAAGAAAGGGTTACTTACTTATGTGAGCTGGCCAGGGAAAGCCTTCCCCAAAGGGGATATTTGAGCAGAGACCCAAAGGAGAAAGCTGTGCTAATGAGGTGTGGCAATTAAGTTCGTGAACTCATCCAAGAAAAAATGCTGCATACCTCAATGCTGAGTATCACTATGGTCACCTTTGAAGTGTTCCCCTTGGGAAGCCACACACCTATATGGGTACCTAGTCCACCCTTCAAACCAATTTTGGAGCTCTTTTTCTGGAATGGCCATCAGAGCTGTTGTCATATTACCCTTGATGTCCTGAATGTCATCCAGATGTCTTCCTTGCAATATTTCCTTTATCTTCAGGTAAAGAAAAACGTCACTGGGGACCAGATCAGGTGAGTAGGCAGGATGTTCCAATACAGTTATTTGTTTAACAGCTAAGTACTCCCTCACAGACAACATAGTTCATGAACTTGCCATCATGCCACTGTGTGCAATGGCTATTCCAGAAAGAGTTCCAAAATTGCTTTGAAGGGTAGACAAGGCACAGGCATTGGTGCGTAACTTCCTAAGGGGAGTACTTTGAAGGTGACCATAGTGATAGTCATCAATGAGACATGTAGCACTTAGAGCAATTAAGTTCGTGGACTTAATTGTCACAC
The DNA here is from genome assembly GCA_028571685.1 of Heterohyrax brucei. Classification (NCBI taxonomy): domain Eukaryota; kingdom Metazoa; phylum Chordata; class Mammalia; order Hyracoidea; family Procaviidae; genus Heterohyrax; species Heterohyrax brucei. Next base: position 37,718,869 of record CM053149.1, read on the forward strand.
CTCGTATATCTAGGAGGCAGAGAATCTTCCGCAAAGCGATAAGCAGGAACAGAGGCCTCTACCTAGTGCAGGCATATTCTCTTTGGGGAATAGCGAGGAACAGAACAGAATACATGAGTGGTAGGCTATTAGGAGAAATGAGAAAGGTAGCTAGTGGCTGGAGGGCTGATCCAATGGGACCTTATAGGGTAGTAAAAAGCCATTGGAAGGTTTTGAGCAGAGGAGGAACATGATTTGACTAACATTTTTAAAAGGCCCGTTCTAGAGAATAGACCATAGGGGAACCAGGGCAGAGGCAAGAAACCAGTTATGAGGCTCCTGATGGTGGCTGGCACAGTAGGGGAGAAGGTGATGAAAAGAAGTTAGATTCTGGATATATTTTGAAGGAAAAGAGAGCAGGATTTACTAATGGAGTATATGGATGGGGGCACAGAGTGGAGGGGGAAAATTCTGGACTGTACAACAGATAGAAGAAACCAGTAGAGAGAGAAACTGATGATGCTCCTAAGTGGGGACAGCTATAGCAGGGATTGGGATCCAGGGCCAACTGAAGTGATGGTCTTAGGCAAGAGCAGGGCCAGCCGGCCAGCCACCTTAGCAAGAAGGCAGGCAGAGCATGTGCTTCAGAGAAGAGGACAGTAGGGTTTTTTCCCCCTTACATATTTTTTTCTGAATTTTTGGTAGTTTGTTGTTGTTGAGAATATATCCAGCAAAACATATACTAATTCAACAGTTTCTACATATACAGTTGAGTGACAGAGATTATATTCTTTGAGTTGTTCAACCATTCTCACCCTCCTTTTCTGAGTTATTCCTCCCACATTAATATGAACTCATTGCCTGCTAAGCTTCCTGTCTAATCTTTTGAGTTGCTGTTACCAATTTGATCCCATATAGGCAGTTCTTAAAAGAGCATAATACTTTTGCCAAGCCAGCCAAGTGCCGTAAAATCGGATCCGACTCATGGCGACTTTTAAAAAAGCATAATACGTCTATATCTCAACAGTGATTGATTCAAGACACACTTTACACTAATTCTGCTCCGTTAACATAACAAAGATAACACATTCCCGCAGGCATAGAGGTTAGGATTTACAATAAATGTTTTGGGGAGAGCAAAATTCAATCTGTAACACTAAGTAAAACAAACCAGATACAAAAGGCCACAGAACAGGTTAACTCCAGAGAAACAGACAATAGATTGGTGTTTTTTTACTAGTTAAGCTAGACTCGGATTTTGTTTTAAGACTTCAGGGGATATTTTTGGTTCAGGTTTCAAAGGTCATCTCAGGACAATAGTTTTGGGGATCCATCCACCCTCCATGGCTCCAGGAAGTCTAGAGTCCCTGAGAATTTGAAACTGTCCTCTGCATTTTTCCGCTTTTGATAGGATTCCTTTATGGAATCTTTGAAGAAAGTAGTAATGGTGACTGGGCACCATCCAGTTCTTCTGGTGTCATGGCAAAGGAGGCAGTTGTTCAAGGAGGCAGTTAGCCACACATTCCATATCCTCCTCCTCCTCCTGACTCTCCTTCTTATCTTGCTGCAGGTCAATAGACACCAATTGATAAGCCTTGGATGGCTGCTTATAAGCTTTAAAAATTCCAGCAGTTACTATGCGGTGATCTAAGAGGTAAAGAAAAAGCATTCATCTTGTTTTTAGGCCAATTAATGGAAATGTCCTGTGAAACCATGACCATAACTCTCAAAACCAAGGAACCAAATCCCGTGAGATATTTGGTTTCTTATCTAGCTGTAATCCACATATTATAAAGTTCCTCCTTTTCAAGTGGGTTTTAGTATATTCACAGAGTTGTACAAAAATCACCAGCATTCAGTCCAGAACATTTTCATCACCTCAAGGAAAAAAATCCATGCCCTGTCTCCCCCTGCCCTTAGCCTCTGGAAAACACCAATCTTTTGTCTGTCTCTATGGAGTTAACTTGTTCTAGACGTTATCATATAAATAGAATTGTACAATATGTGGCCTTTTGTATCTGGCTTGTTTTACTTAGTGTTACAGATTGAATTTTGTTCCCCCCAAATATTTGTTGTAAATCCTAACCTCTGTGCCTGTGGGAATGGGTTGTCTTTGTTACGTTAATGGAGCAGAATTAGTGTAAAGTAGTGTCTTGAATCAATCACTGTTGAGATGTAAAAGAAATTAAACAAGCAAGTGAACAAGCAGAGATCAAGCAAGATAGATGCCAAGCCACATGGAGATCTCAAAAGAACCATGCAACAGAAGCTGAGGAGACTGTCCCCCAGGGTTGACAGCGAGAGAAAGCCTTCCCCTAGAGCTTGTGCCCTGATGTCTGACTTCTAGCCTCCTAAACTGTGAGAAAATTAATTTCTGTTTGTTAAAGCAATCCACTTGTGGTATTTCTGTTATGCAGCACTGGATACCTAAGATACTTAGCATAATGTTTTCAAGATTTATCAGTATTCCATTCCTTTTTATGTGCGCATAATATTCCATAGTGTGGGTATTCTACACTTGGTTTATCTTTTCATCTGCTGTTAAGTATTTAGGTTGTTTGAGTCCCAGCTTTCAAGCCTTTTGGATATATACCTAGGAGCGGAATTGCTAGGTCAGATGGTAATTCTGGAGCCCTGGTGACCAAGTAGTTAAAAGTGGTTGGTAGTTTGACTCCACAAGCCACTCCTTGGAAACCCTGTGGGGCAGTTCTGCTGCGTTGATCCTCCTGAGGACCCAACAAACTGTTTTCCACCAGCATTTGCACTGCTTTCTGTTCCCACCAAATGTTCCAGTTTCTCTAGGATGAGTTGATTTGGGGTGGAAGCTGTGGAGCTTATCTCCTGATTAATCGTTGTTTCAGATCCTCAACTGCGAGTGAAGACTTGTGAAGACAGAAGGTGGTGGGAAACTGTCACTAGGAGAGTGAGAGAGTGACTGGGTAGGGACATGTTTAGAATTGTTTGGTGCTTGCCTTAGTCACCTAGGGACGCCATAACAGAAATACCACAAGTGGATGACTTTAACAAAGGGAAGTTTATTCCCTCACAGTCTAGCAGGCTACAAGCCCAGACTCAGGGTGCTGACTCCAGGAGAAGGCTTTCTTTCTCTGTCCACTGTGGAAGAAAGTCGTTGTGATGCATCAGTCTTACCTTGGTCAGAGAACATTTCGGTACAGGAACCTCAGGCCCAGAGGATGTGCTCTGCTCCTGGCACTGCTTTCTTGCTTCCCTTTCCTTTTATCTCTTGTAGGATAAAAGGTGGTGCAAACCACATACCAGGGAAACTCCCTTTACATTGGATCAGGGAGGCAATCTTAGAAAGGGTGTTACATTCCCACCCTAATCCTCTTTCACATAATTCAGTCTTGTCTTATTAACCACAGGCAGAGATAAAGATTTACAACATAGGAAAATCACAAAATGAAGGACAGTCGTACAATACTGGAAATCACGGCCCAGCCAAACTGCTACTCACATTTTTGGCAGGGACACTATTCAATTCGTGACAGTGCTCTAGATACCTTGGGCGTTGGTGCTCAGGACTTTTAGAGTGAGCCAAGCTAGCATGGCTGTGTGGTTTTCTCCTCCCAGCTGTATGTAGAGCCCCAGTGCAGGTGTGGAACAGGTGACGAGTTCAGTGAACCACGTGGGACGAGGCATAGGAAGCATAAATAACCCCCTGGCCTTCACCTTTCACCTCTGCAAACCTGACTTGCTGTGTCCTCACCCCCTCCATTTGGACCTCCTTTTTCTCCACAGGGAAACCCCGGTGGCATGGTGTTTAGGAGCTACAGTTGTTAACCAGAAGATAAGCAGTTCAAATCCACCAGGCACTTCTTGGAAACCATATAGGGCAGTCCTATTCTGTCCTGTAGGGTCTCTGTGAGTCAGAATTGACTTGATGGCAATGCCTTTTTTTTTTTTTTTTTGGTCTCTGCTTTTGGGGGGGGTTTTCCCCCTCTGCGGGCTTTGGGAATGTGATTGCAGGCTGCTCACTCAAAGACAGGCTGATGTGATGAGCAGAGCAAGGTCTGGCATCAGGATCGTATCCTGCTCTGCTGCTTATTAGCAGAGTATACTTGAGTAGGTCTCTAACTTTGTCCAGCCTCAGTGTCCTCGCCTATAAAATGCTGACCTCCAGGGTAGTTGTGAGGCAGAAATGGAGTTGCAGGCAAATGCTTTTGTCCTCATTCTTCTCCATTGCCGGGCCCCTCTCACCCCTCCCTGGAATGTACCCAAGAGCTCCCTGGGCTTCACATCTGAGACCCTCTGCTGCCATTTTCCTATTCTTCTCTTCTCTTCCTAGGAGGAGCCATGGGGCAGGGGTGCACACATGCATGCACCTTGTGGGATTCATGGAATTGGGTTCCATGACCCTCATGAAAACTTATCCCAAGACCCTTTTATCCCATTCCCACAGGTGTACAGTGTGGCTTTGAGAAGGAGCATCCCCTTGGGTTGCTAGCCAGCACTTCTCCCCTGATGTTCATTCCTCATTTAGCCTGTTAGGCAATTGGGATCACTGCCAGAAACAGGGGCAGCTTATCTAGTGAGCAAGGTAAGCCTGGTTTTTACCTTGTGTCCCAGATCCTCGTGTGTTTTGCCATGTGCTTAGCTTACCTACCCCTGCTCACATGCACCTTGGCAGAACACCTCTTCTCCTGCAGTGACTAATACTTTCTATCTCTGGAGTCCTCCTACCTTAATGACATCGGGCATGAGGAAAGCAGGCGGAATCATAATTTCTTAAAATCATAGCTGCCCACTCTTTCTTCCTCCCCCAGGAAGTCTTCAAGGCAGCACTGCTGATACAGGGTCTGTGACCAGGCATTTCCAAGTGTGTGCGTGTGAGTGGGGAGTTGGACAAGGGAATAAACCCGAACCCAGCTCAGCAGCACCTCCTCTTCCTGGTTTCACTGGTACACTCAAGCCCCAGGTTTGGAATTTCCAAGGTGCCGTCAGCTCTGTCTTCCCTTGGCCCTCGCAACTATGCTTTCTGTTCTGTGTCTTAGTGTCTTCTCCCCGTTGTCTCCTCTGCAACTTAGATACACGCCCCTCAGCTCAGGCCCTGCTTACCTCTGTCCAGCTCCTTCTTCTGTCTGTCCACACACCTCCATACCTGCATCATTTTCCTCGTAGACTGTCAGACTTACCCTCCTGAGATTGCATTTCAGCCCTCTCCAAAACTTCAGTGGCTCCCCAGTGCCCAGAGTTCAAACTTTTTAGTTTGGGTTCCAAGGCCCCCCAGTGTCTGATTTCCCTGTCTCATCTTCTTTCCAGCTGTTTCTCCTTCCATTGTCCCCTTCATGGACCTTTGACCCCAGCCTCACCAGCTTCCTCACTGCTCCCTTCTTCCCAGTCTCTGCCTGGAAGGCCTTTAACCAGCCTCATCTTGTACGTCCAGATTCTACCCTTCTTTCCTTCCTTCCTTCCTTTTTTTCTTCATCTTTCTTCAAGATCCAGATCATGTCTCTCCTTTTCCCTGAAATCTTTTCTTATCCCCTAAGCTAAAGGGACCCCCTTCTTCCTGGCTCTCTAATAGTAGGTATTATTTTCTGTCTCTTGTTGTCTTTGCTTTTTTGTATCTCAGCCTAACTAGCCTGTAACAACGTTGATGGGGAAATCTGTCATATTTTTTTCACTGCATAAAGACGTGAAACCCTGGTGGCATAGTGGTTAAGAGCTATGGCTACTAATCAAAAGGTCAGCAGTTCAAATCCATCTAAGATGCACCCTCAAAGTCATATGAGACAGTTCAGCTCGATGGCAACAAGTTTGTTGGGAATGGTGATGTGGTGGTTAAGAACTATGGCTGCCAACCCAAAGGTTGACAGTTCAAATATACCTACCAGGTACTCCTTGGTAACTCTATGGGAGAGTTCTGTGATGTCCTATAAGGTCACTGTGAGTCAGAATCAACTCAACAGCAATGGGTTAAAGACATGAAATAAGATGGCAGAAATGTTTAATTATAAAAAACCACAAATGGTTAAGTTGCCGTATTAAAAGCAGATATTTAGTGTGAGCAGAGTGGTCCATCCTTTATCCCCCATAACAGGTGCTCAAAAGATATTTGCTGAATGGTTGACTGAATACACAGCCCAGAGCCCAGTAGGTGCTTCTGCTTGTGGAGATGGGAGGCACAGAGAAGTGAGCTGTCCCAGGGCCATGCTGTTAGAAGCTGAGGAGCCAGGACTCAGCCAGGCTCTCTGACTCCCAAGTCTCTTGGTAACCACCAGCTTCCCTGCCCCCAGTAAGAAGGTCAGGAAGGAGAATGAGCTGAGGAAGTGAGGGTAGGAGGGGTCTGAAAGGTATGCAGGGGGCCTTGGAGGACACTGAAGTCTTCAGCCTCTGTCCCCTGTGGGGCTTTGACAGGCTGTGAGGAGGTCATCTTGCACTGTGACCTCTCAGAAATAGGCAGGCAGCTAGAGCTTTATCTCAGCAGGCAGGTAGCTGCTGGAGAGGGAGGGAAGAAGCAAGGATGGGTGGGCAGAACAACCTTGGCTGACTAAGGCCTGTTCCTGGCACTCAGTCTCCTCAGCTGTCCCTGCTTCCCAACCCCCACTCTCCTGTCCTCCCACTCCTGTTACAGCCCATCCCAGGAGGTATGTGACCCTGCCCGGGGAGAGGTTTGATTTGGGGGCTTCCCCTACACACTTGCACACGCACCCTCTAATGCTCCCTACCTTCCATAGTTTCCAGTTTACAAAGGAAATGAGGGCTCAAGGGAGCCAGGTCATCTCCCAAGAATCACAGCTTTTATGGGGTGCAGCAGGAATTCAGGCCAGCTCTGAGGACTCCCCAGAGGAATTTTGCTGCAGATTTGATCACGTAATTTTCAAGACCTTTCTGGAGATCAGAGAATTTAAACTTAGACCCAGTGAGCACTGTGGATTGGAATCTGAGAGAAGTGCCAGTGAATCTACAACTAAGCCAGTTAGAGTCCTGCTGTGAAGCTGCCTTTGTGGCAGGTGAAGCCTTAGTGGGACCCTGACTGCACAGCCGCAGGGAAGTTCATGCATCTCTCTGTGGGGACAGCACCATGGGGAAGCAACGGCAGTGGTACTCCGGGTGGGCAGTGACAGCTCTTAAGTTCTTCCTTCCACCCTAGTTCTGGACACGGCCGGGCAGGAGGAGTTCAGCGCCATGCGAGAGCAGTACATGAGGACGGGCGACGGCTTCCTCATAGTCTTCTCGGTCACCGACAAGGCCAGCTTTGAGCACGTGGACCGCTTCCACCAGCTTATCCTTCGAGTCAAGGACAGGTGAGGGTAGTGGAGCAGGGCCGTGCTGGCTCAGAAGGGGCTCGGTTCCTCACGCCCTCTGATTTTTAGGTAAAAACCTAGGTGTAAAAGGGTGGAGCTGAATTCATACCTTCTTTCCCCTCGCTGCCGTCCTGGTTCTTTCTTTGAGGCCAAACTGCTCCAAGGCTTTGAGGGGTCACATCCTTCCAAATCTCATAAATTGTTCCCTCAGCCAGGGAGTCATTGGTAATATCCTCCTTTTTCAGCACCAGTTTAACCAAATTACTTTCAAAGACAAAGTTGATTTTTTTCTCCACCATACACTGCCATAGACTGCCAAAAGAACAAACACACCTGTCTTAGAAGAAATACAGCCACAGTGCTCTTTAGAAGCAAGAATGGGAAGACTTCATGTCATGTAGTTTGGACATGTTATCAGGAGGGACAAATCCTTGGAGAAGGACATCGTGCTTGGTAAAGGTTCAGCAAAAAAAGAGGAAGACCTTGAACAAGATAGGTTGACACAGTGACTGCAGCATTGGGCTCAAGCATACCAGTGATTGTAGGCATGGCCCAGGCCTAGGCAGTGTTTCATTCTGTCGTACGTGGGATTGCTGTGAGTTGGAAGCCACTCAGTAACACCTACCAAAAAAAAAAAAACACTGTAATAGGTTAAATCTTATTTGATTGAGTGATTTATAAGCCCACAGTTAAAGAATTAAAGGCTCTTTTTTTTTTCTGTAGCATTATGTGGACTAATTAAATGATTAAGAGTCTATGTTGAACCCAGCTGGTCTTGTTGATTAAGAATAAAACAGTTACTTGGATCTCAAAAAAATAATCTAAAGAAAATAAGGGGACCAATGGGAAAACAGCAAGCCCCAAACAAATCCCAGGAAAGACAGAGGAGTCTGGTTAATACTTATTCCAAAGGCAAAGTGTTAATAACTTCACACGCACATACTGTCTCTCACACACATAAAGATCTAATAGGTAAATGTAGGTTAAGTTCCTGAATTCATGAATCTCAAGAGAAGACATAAATAATTCAGATGTGGGAAAATATCCAACCCTCTTGCTTATCAATAAAATGCAAGTAAAAATGATACAGGACTATTTTTCATTGGTTCAGCTACAACTTTTAAAATGAAAATACCCAGTTCTACTAACAGTGCTGAGAGACCAGTGTTTCTTTTGCTTTTAGAATGCAGCTTGTCCATATATCGATAACACCTTTAAGACGGATGTGACTCCTGATCTCCATGTTACTTCTAGAATCTATCCTGATCTTTCAGCTGCCACTTACTAAGTGCCAGCTGTGTGCCAGGCTATGTCCCTGGTATACTTCCTGCATGATGAGTATGTTACAACAGCCGAGAGATAAGGAGAGAGAGACTGGGAATCAGTCCCCATCCTAGAACCTCTACCGGTCGCCTCATGGACAGCACCGATTTAAGGAGTTCTTATCACCAGTTGTGGCAATGTACAATGGAGTTGGGTCCCAGAACAACCCCTTGCTGGCCTTGAAAAAGGCCTACTGCTTCAAAGCAAGACGGCCAGCAGTCACAGTCCTCCTTTTCCCCAGCCATCCCCTGGTCTTGGCCAAAGTGCCATCCCTGTCTCTAGAAATGTGGAGGGAATGGGCTGTGGAACTCAAGGCTGACTGAGGATTCACTGTTTGCTGTGTCATGCCCAAGATGTGTCTACACTGCCTTACCAGGTATCCATTCAGGCAGGGAAGCCTCACAGAACTGCTGTTGCTTTATTTCCCAGGGAGTCCTTTCCGATGATCCTTGTGGCCAACAAGGTCGATTTGATGCACTTGAGGAAAATCACCAGGGAGCAAGGAAAAGAAATGGCAACCAAACATAATGTAGGTTGTGTGTGTGTGTGTTGGACCAGGGTGTGTGTAAAAATCAGTCCCCCATCACTCCTGCTATTGTGGCGTGCTAGGATAGAACTTAGGCCTCGCAGTATGAAATAAGACAACAGGCCGGAGAGATACAGACCAAAGCAAAGAGCTGGACTGGGCAGGCTCTGAGACAGTGGGTGTGTCGCAGGGTAGGTGGGCATAGACTAGCCGGGGGTCCCAGGGTTGAGTTCTGCTCATGGCCCAGCCTTGCCTCAGGCTTCCCTATCAGAATTCACTCTCAAGGGCCCTGAAGAAGGAACAGAAATAACCCCCAAGGTAGAGAAATAAAAGAAAAGAGAAATGACTAAAATTAGGAAATATTTTAGTTTGACAAATGAAGCAGTCTTTGAGTATATAAAAAGATAATTTCCTTCTATTTTTAGAGAGTTACTAAATATCTCTGTGACTAGAAAGGAAGAGGGAATTGGAAAAGCCATTAGTAAAATTTTCCACCCTTGAAGAATGAGAGGCCAGCACCACTGGAGATTTGAGGGTTTGGGGTCCAGGGACTCTGGCGGGGAGGGGCTTTAAAAATGCATGATTCCTCAGCACCTCTGAGAATCTGCCTTTTTAAGGGTTTACAGGACTTTGTGGACCTCAGTACCACTTTCAAGAAGTTGACTTGCCTTTCAGATTCCATACATAGAAACCAGTGCCAAGGACCCACCGCTCAACGTTGACAAAGCCTTCCATGACCTCGTCAGAGTCATTAGGTAAGAGCCGCACACTTTCCTAGAAGCAGGGTCCTCCGTCATGTGGACCGCACCTGGCAGCAGCTGGAGGCTGCAGTCATGAGTGCAGCTCCTCATTCTGCAGCCTGTGAGATGTGAGGGTTCTGGGCCTATTTTGGGATTTCTTTTATGTGTCTGTCTGTGTGTATGTGTGTGTGTGTGTGTGTGTGTGTGTGTGTGGTAAACATATATGTAACAGAACATTTGCCATTTCAATATTCTACGTATGTGCAATTCAGTGACATCAATCACGTTCATCTTGTTCAACCATCACTGCTCTCTGCTCCTATCTTTGGATTTCTTATGGCCCCGCCTATTTCTTTTCCCTGCTCCCCCTTATTTTTACCCTCCCCCAACTGCGACTGGATCTGTGGATTAGCTGGAAGCTCACAGCTAAATAGCATGCCTTCCTGAGGTGTCAACTCTGGCCTGTCCCTCAGTCCTGCAGTTCAGGCCCCCAGAAAGACAGCTGCCTCCTTCCTGTTCCATGTGCTCTCAGCACTGAAGCTTTCAACCTGATAAAAGTAGGCCCATCTCCTTTTCCTGACTGAGATCACCTTTGACATTTTACCTGTGCAACCAACATTCTGAGGCCCAGGCTCAAATTTCAGAGGCATTGCTTGTATGTTTCTTTTCCAGACCCCACACACTGTCAGTCTCCGAGTATTGTCAGGAAACCTTTCTGAACAAACCCCTGTATATTCCTTTGTATGGCCAGAGTCCAGATTTCATGCCTAACCACCTCTTGGCTGGCCTTCCTGCTACCCTTCTCTCCCATTTCCCAAATCTCCAGAGCTTGGAGTCACGAAACTAGTGGCTCTCCAACACTGTTGAGGGAGCGTATTGCTTTTCTGCTAGTGAGCTCTAAGGGCTGTTGGTTCTCTGTGAAATTGGATTCAGGGCTGCTCCAGTTTCCTTCTCTGCCTGCCACCTCTCAGCCCCCATGATACAGTGCATACACACACACACACACACACACACATGCTCAGCAACCTCGTTCTCTTACTATTCTCCAGTGTCTTAGGCTTGGTTCATTAAAGGAAAAAACAACAACAGTGAAACGTATGTATAGATATAGAGACATTTATTTCAAGGAAATGACACACATAGTTGTTGAATCTAGCAAGCCCCAAGTCCATGGGTCAGGCGGCTGGAGTCCTCCTGATTCATGTGGTTGCAGGGGCTGACACACTTAACATTTGTAGGTCAGGCATAGCTGCTGGCCCACATCTCAAGAACTGGAGGTCAAAGGATGACAAGGCATGTGCAGGATCGAGAAAGAGAGCCTCGTCGGAACATCGTATATATTGGATGCAGGCCACACTTCCAAGGAAATTCCCCTTTCAACTGACTGGCTGCTCATATCACATCATAAAATGAGGCTGATTAAATAATAGCTGCCAAACCACTGAGAAGCATGGCCTAGCCAAGTTGACACAGAAATTTAACCATCATACCCAGCACGGACAGTGACCTTGCAGCCTTCACTTTATGCTTTTGCTGGCACTCCCTGGGTGGCACTCTTGAAATGAATTTCTCCCGGGCATTTTGCCTGCAGTTAGGGTATAGCCACACGAGGGTGTGGTGATACACTGGTTGTGGTCCTATGGTTCGAAGTGCAAGTTTTAGTCACAGGAAAAGTAAACAGAAAGCATGTAAAAAGCTTTGGAACTCAGTTGATCTGTTGTTTTACTCAAAATAGGAAACACAGAAAGAGGCCCATACTATATAAGGGATAAAACACTTATGATTTCAATATATAGCCTCAGTGGAATAACCGAAATTCTAATCAGTAGGGTGGCTTCAGTCTTCCTCTGTCCCCTCTCCCTCCAGTTTCTTGGCTACAGGGTCTCTGTCTCGCCCTTCTCCAGCTTCTAAGCCGGAGGCAGCTCCACCCCCAAGGGCAGAACATGCCTTCTCTGCCAAAGAGCTGGTGGCAACGGAGGGGAGGAGCAGAGGAGAAGCAAAACCCATTCTGACTGGGTTTTTATGTTCTTTGTTTCAAAAGGCAACAGATTCCTGAAAAAAGCCAGAAGAAGAAGAAGAAAACCAAATGGCGGGGAGACCGGGCCACTGGTGCTCACAGACTGCAGTGTGTGATACTGTGACGGGCCTGAGGCCTAGAGCGCGGACTCTGAGCTGGCCGGCCTTCAGGACCCCTCCACTGCCTAACTGCACTGAAGACCGTTTCTAACCACAATCTTTGGCCCAAGGTTTTGGCACAGGAAGGAAGAAAAGGAGGGTAGGCAGGGAGGAGATAGGGCTTGCCTTTTCCAAAGGACACAGGCGTTCCAGTCTCTGACAAGAGACCAGGAAGCAGCAGATAAACAGAAGCAGCATCGAAGCCCCTCACGTGTTGATTCAACCCACTTCCTCCCCTTCTCTTGCTGGGTATGTGGTTTCTTTTAACTACACAGTACTGGTTTGATGTGGAAGTGCTTATCCACATACAAGTACGAAACAAGCCATAAACAAACTTTTCCCCATGCCCTCAATCAACAGTGTCTAAGCTTGGATATCTTTTCTAGATTTTTAAAATTATTTTAGTGATTATTATTTTATTAAAGGGCTCTGTGCCGGCAGACTGGTGATATTTCTTGTCTTCAGGAGGCCTCTGGTAACAAGTCCAGAAGGGTTTTTTTGTTTGTTTTTTTTTTAAACTGGGTTATCCCTGCAGTATCAAAACTTAACTCAATATGAAAGTATTGTGACTTAGAGAGTAGAAGTTAGTGGAAACTGTTGCTGGAGGTCTTGGGCCCTGGATCAGACTCAGCAGGGAAGCAGACCCTGCTCAAAGCCTATAAACTGGAAAGAAGAGAAAGGGCTTTGCTATGGTAAGAGATGGAGAAGTTAGGAAACAGAATTTTATTTTGAGAGACAGAAGAGGCTGACATATCAGTTCTAAAAGAGTTTTGCATTACCTGGAAATGTATAAGCTGATGTGCTTTGCAAGTCTGGATTTCTTTTTCAGACAGCATGGATTAAGTGCCGTGTGCTTCCTAGCCATGAGAAAGGGTCCTGAATGTCTCAGATCTGTGTCTTTGTGCATCCTCCTGTCACCTGTGCTGCCTCGTACTTCTCTGACATAAAAACCCTGACTTGGGCGTGTATATTTCTCTATGTCCCAGTATAAGCTGATGTGGACACAACCAGAAAACTCTAGTTCTAGTAGATAAGTGGACCACTGGTGGCATTCACATACATAGTGTTAGGTTGCCCTTCTGGCACACACTTGATTAAACTCTCGGATATTGACTATTAAATGTGATTGGAGGAGAAAAGAAGATAGGGCTGATGACACGGCTCCCATACACCTGCTTCTACAAGGGGACTGAACCGCCGGCTCCCTGACAATGCCATCCTCCCTCCCTGATGCTACTGGTGTGAGCCCAGGTTTCCGTGTCTTCCAATCGGGGCAGGAGTGGCAATGCAGTAGAAACAGCCACATGCTGAGAGGTCTAAAGGTGAGGTCACACTGCTGGTAGCCTTATCTACCAGGTGTTATAAATCAGATCGCTAGGCAAACTGGAACATCCCACAGCAGTGGGCCTGGCCACTCTGGAGAAAGTAACCCAGGAAAAGTGAGCACCAGACTGGACACTGAGACACTTGGATTCTTGTCCAGCTGTGAAAGTATGTGGAGCTTCTAATGTGGCGAAATCACCAGCACTGAGGACCCAGCTGAAGAAGGATGCGGCAGCAGAATGAAGCATTAGGAGTTTCTGTGCATTGGAAATAAAACTTTGTCCAAATAATTTCCTCAAAGGAAGGATAACAGAACATTCCAGATGAGGCACTTCAGTGTTTTTCAGGATTCTTTAATGTTCGTGAATATTTTAAACACTAAAAGAACAAAGTTCTTTGTGAACTCTGTGCTCCTCTGAGCTGCATCTATGGCGGATGTGTGAGCAGCTCAGTGGTGGTTCTCAGCAGCTACCTGGAAGAGAAGATGAAGGAAGAAGAAAAACAGATGGGAAGAAGGGTAGAGATGCTCTGTGTTGAGGAAATGGTGGAATGGGACAAGAAATGCTGCACACAGGGCAGTGTCCACCGCAGGAAAACACAGGACAGACCACCATTAGCACACGGCCTGCCCAGGCACAGCCTGCAACTCTTCAGCAGTGATGAAGGGGAGTCTTGTGGGAAGCAGATCAGTTGACCTAGAATGGGGCCCTTAGCTGTAGGGTAACCAGACAAAGGGGCTCTGATGGTTCCTGGCCCCGTCTTCTGGGGGTCTGTCCTGCACACAGCCCGCAGCTGAACCCCAGTGCCTAAGGGAGAAGCTGGTTAGAGAAGGGCCTTCTGCAGCCTCTGCTCTTGGGTAAACTTTACCTCCAGTGGCCTCATAGGAAGTGGATAAATAACACTTTGACAAGACTGTTTTGTTTTAGAGATAGGGCTGTGGTGGAGGTGGCTCCGAGGTAAGCCAGAGCAGGCCTGGGAGCAGAGGAGACCTGGGCGGCCCTGTCCAGCATCTTCTTATTGGTCGCCAGGCTGTCAGTCTGAGAAAGCAGCTTCCCACATTACTCCATGCCTGAAGAGCCACTGGGACTCACATCTGTGGCAAATCCTGATGTCCCTTTGGTTTCCGGACCCCATGATCAGTGCTAGCTTTACATTCCCTGAGGTGTGCCCTCCCTCACCCTCCCTCAGCCCATGGTTTTGCCTCTGTGTGGTTGCTCTCAGATTTCCTCCCACTATTCTGGCAGCACCTTAGGAGGCTCTTTTTCTCCCCAGTGGCAAGTCTGAGCCACCCCACCTGCACAGCCTGGGACCATGGCTGTGGCACTTACTTTTGCATTAGTCCACGTAGGGAACGTGTATGTGGTTGTTGGTTACCAACCAACTTGGTTTCTTTTAGGACTTTGCCCACCAACTTCTTGTGTGGAAAGTGTCTGGCCTAAAGTGGCCTGTCTTGCTTTACCAGGAGGTGTGACCTGCTAACATGTGGCAGTTCTCACCCAAGACCACTCAGATGTGTGACAGTAAATCCAGAGCCACAGACGGAGTCTCTCCACTAGCAAACCATTAGGTTTGAAATTTCATGTTGGGTTTACTTTAAAGGAAAGATTCTTGAATCTGTGAGCACCCAGTTTCTGTTACATAGATGGCCATTGTCGTAAGAGAGAGCAGTGCTTGAAGATCTTGATCGTGTGCGAGCCTTTTGCCTTTTTATTCGTTGTGTACATTGACTCATGAATAAAGAAAAGAAGAACACTTACCTGACTTGCTTCCTCTTATTCAAATATACTGCAAGTGTTACTATAAAAATTGTGAGTTGTCAGTGGCTTGCCCAGGACACCTCTTGTTACCACACATGACCTTGGTCCTAACCAAACCTAAAGTAAGGATGCCTTGAGCTGGTGGCCTTGAATATATCTCCTACCTGCATGGGGCCAGAAGAGCAAGGTAGATTAGTGTAATGTTTAGAGATAAGCTCTTCGTATTGTGTAGATCTGACTTACATGTGCCTTTGAGAAAATTACCTGCTTTAATCTTCCTTTGTCCTACCTGTAAATGAAACAAGAATATACATCTCCTTAGTAACTACCTTGAGTAGTTCCCTGATGGGCATAAGTGATTAAGCACTGAAATACCAGCCAAAATACTGGCAGTTTGAATTCACCCAGAGGTGCCTAATAAGACAGGCCTAGTGATCTGCTTCTGAAAGGTCATAGCCTTGAAAACACAATGGAGCACACATGACGTTGCCATGGGTCAAAATCAACTCAACGGCAACTAACAACAAGAGGCTTGAGGACTAAAGCTCAGTAAGGACTGAAGCATAAGTAAGGGGCCCAGAAATGATCTCTTTGTAAAGGATACCTGTTGGATTTTCTGCCTAACACAGCTTTTCCCAGAAGCTGCCCCTGCCTTTCATTTTTCTGTTGATTGAACCTGATCAGTTACTTGACCAAACTTAGCCTCTCAGCGTCCTTGTTCTAGTCATTGGAAGAGATCAAGTTCTTCATACCTCTTTGAGAGACTATAGCTGACACATGAAAACCTGCTGGTCCTCAGGGTGCATCTCATGCCCTCTGGGCTGGTAGTAGAGATGGCCAGACTGCAGACAGAGGCTGGAGGGGAGGGGTGATGTGTTAGATGGTTCAGGCGTGGCCTCCTGCCCCTTATCCACAAGTATTCATTAGTGCCAACCTTGTGTGAGGGGACATTGTTGGTTCAGTAGTAGAATTCTCACCTTCCATGTGGGAAACCAGTGCCATCAAGTCGATGCTGACTCATAGAGAACCTATAAGACAGAGCAGAACTGCTCCATAGTTTTCAAGGAGCACCTGGTGGATTGGAATCACCAAGGTTTTGGTTAGCAGACATGACACTTAACCAAAGACCCAAGTTTAATTCCAGGCCAACACGCTTCATGTGCAGCCACCACCTGTCTGTAAGTGAAGGTTTGCGTGTTACGATGATGAACAGATTTCAGCAGGGCTTCCAGACTAAGGTGGACTAGGAGGAAAGGCCTGGTGATCTAGTTGCAAATATCAGCCAGTGAAAGCACTTATGGATCACAAAACCTAATCCACAACCAATCGACTTGGTGCACAACCAGCAGTGTTTTGGTTCACTGCATAGATACTGTCTCCATGAGCAGCTAACACCACCACCTGTGTCTTAGGCTGGGTTCCCTAGAGAAATAAAACCAATGAAATGTGTATACGAAGATAGATAAAGAGGAATTTATGTCAAGGAGTTGGCTCGCATGAAGGCTAGTAAGTTCCAAGTCCATGAGTCTGGTGTCAGGTTGTAGATTTCTCCTAACTGCTATAGTTTCAGGGATTGGTGAACCTAAGATCCCTAGGTAAGACAGCAGACTGCTGGCTCACAACTTCAAAGGTTGATCAATCCAAGATTGGAAGGTAAGACAGCAGGCTGCTTGTCCAAGCCCCAAGAACTGGAGGCCAGATGCTAATGAGCTAGAAGCAGGATCCACAGCAAGCTTTACCAGAAAGCTTGGAGGTAACCACATTATGTTAGATCTCATCATGGAGATGATTATAGCATTATATGACTCTCAAACTACATCATAATTGCCAAACCACGAAGAATCATGGCCCAGTCAAGTTGATACACCACGTTGATTGCACCGTATTATATCAATTTTTATGCAGCCCACTCTCTGACCGTGATTTCTTATACTTGTAGCTTGTTTCCCCTATACTTGCAGTTCAGTAACCTTATACTCCTGCTGGTACCATTAATCCAGTTTACCATGTTCTGTCTCTCACCCCTGGTGTCCTCTCTTCCCTTGTTGTTAGTTGTCCTGCAGTTGATTGCCACTCCTGGCAACCCCATCTGTTACAGAGTAGAGCTGTTCCATAGGGTTTTCTTGGCTATACTCTTAATGGAAGCAGATCTCCAGGCCTTTTCTTCCAAGGGAACATTTAGTAGACTTCAATAGTCAAACTTCAAGTTAGCAGTTTAGCACAAATGTTTGTGCCACCTAGGCACCTTCTTCCATCATTACTGAGTTTAAATCCTGTGGTCACTTGTAATCAATCCCTTTCATACACCAATCCCCTTGCCTCTCTTGCTTTGCCTTCCTCATTTGCCTCTAGAAATCATGCCATGTTTTCCTAGTCCATTTACTGCCCCCTCTTCTAGGTAAACTTTTCACCCTCTCCTTTACCGTCACTCTCAGCTGATGCTTCCTCCTTCACCGAGAAAGTTGAAGTCAGTCGGAATTTCCGCAGACTCCTTCCACCACCTCTACTTGCCTACCAGCATCTGTACCCACATACTTTGTGTCTTCCCTCTTCTCTGGGGTGCTAGAACACATTCATGACATCACTCAGGAACTTTTCCTCTGTCTCCCGTATCATTTGCTTATCCCTCTCTGATGGATCTTTCTTATCTTCTGACAAACAAAAACAAAACTGTTCCCTTGACCTGCTTCTGCTAGATACCACTCACTTCTCTGCTGTCCTTTGCAAGAAACTATCTTTTGAGAAGAGTAGTACGTACTCAATGTCATGAATTCCTCTCAATCCTTTTTCCTTAAACTGCTCCCCAATAGGCTTTTACCCACCACTGTACAACAGCTATTCTTGAAGTCACCAGTGTCTCCCATCTTGCTAAATTTAGTTTTCTATCTCGGTGTCATCATATTTGCCCTTCTTACAGCATTGATTTGGTTAATCACTTCCTCTTTCGTGTTGAACTTTCTTCAGTTGGTTTCCAGGGTGCTGCCATCTATTTACTTTTTCCTCCTTTTCTGGTCACTCAGTCTCTTTTACTGCTTTCTCCTCTTTTACCTAACCTGTTAACATTGGAGCACCCCAAGACTCACACCTGGGTCCTCTTCTATACCTAAACTCATGTTCTTGATGACCTCAACCAATCTTCAGGTTTAAATGCCTGTTACATGCTGATGCCTTCTGTATGTATATCTATAGCATGAAACTCTCCCAAACCTGAATCAAATATCCAGCTGTCTGCTTGACATCTCCATGTAGATACCTTGAATAAAATCTCCATCTTAGGCTTGGTTCTCTAGAGAATATAAATGAATAAAGTGTATCCGTACATAGAGGGAGAGAGAGAAAGATCAAGGAAATGGTTCATGAAACTGTAGAGACCATAATATTCCTAGTCTGTGGGTCAGGAAAGAGGCTTCTCCTGATTCACATAGCTACAGGGGCTGATGCATCCAGGATAAGCAGGCCAGAAATGAGGGCTATCGGTCACAGGCTGTGAAGATCAGCAAATCCCAAGACTGGCAGGCAAAACCATAGGTAAGCTACTAGCTCAAGTCCCATGAACCAGACACACAGGAGCCAGCTGCAGGATTGAGAATGAGCAAAAGCCCTCAGAGCCCTGCCATCACATGGATACAGGCCACATTCTCTAGGAAATGCCCCTTCAACTGACTGGCTAATCACAGAGGATCCCATCATGGGTGGGAATCATGTATCAAATCTCAACAAGGAAGTAATCATATTATATGCCAAAATGCTGAGAATGGTGGCCCAGCCAAGCTGACATGCTGACACACCATCTTAACCATCACAGTCCACCCCTTGTAAACTTGGCACCTGTACACATCTCCTTAAACTATGCATAATCTCTGAATGAAGATCATTATAAAGACTTGGACCTAATGTGATACAATGAGTACATATACAACTGAAAATATAATAGCCCTATTAACATCTTTTATAGGTGAGGAAAACAAAAATATTTGATGCATACATACGAAGCAGAAATACTCATAACAATTACAATCCTCATGTGTTCTTATGTGGCTGTAAAATTTAGAACTACCTTCCTCCACTGCCCATTCTGTATTTCCTTTGCCCTCAGTCAACACATCAGCTGGTCTCGGTTCTTTGCTGGGTGGCATGACCCAAAATTTCATTCCTGAAGGGTCTGGGCTATTAGAAGTCATGTCAAATATGGGTAGCTATGGTTTTCCATTGACTTTAATCTCGGAGTCTGGTAGTACTAAGAAATGCCCTAAGGGATCTCCTGCATTCCAAGCATACTCTTCTTTACCTCCATTATGTAATATCAATCCAGTTTCCTCTTGGTAATCAGAATCTGTCACACCAACTAGTACGGTAACTCCTTCATTTATTTGTTGATCCAGGTGTTTAAGAAGCCCAAGTAGCACTGTTAGCTTCCAGTTCAGTGGAATCAGTGATGTGTCTCCAGGTGGAAGCATTCCTCCCTTTGAAACTAAGGCCTCTAGACCTGGATAATATAAGATCATGGAGACAGATATCAAAAATCTTGGGAGTGGATCACTACGGATAATAGTGAGTGGTACCACTTGCTTTTCCGCTCCTCAATTCTTGGACTTACAAAACCTGGCTATGGGAGAAACAGCACCATACATTGGATGCTGATTTAGAGTGTACCCAGTCTCCTGGAGAACACTGCCCTAACTCTGCAAGGTATCGCCATCTCAATGGCACACCATAATTGTGCTTTTCAGAAGCCATTGCATCATTCTATCAAGCTGGCTGCTTCAGAATGATGAGGAACATGGTAAGACCAGTGAATTCTGTGAGCATAGGCCCACAGCCACACTTCATTTGCTGTAAAGTGATGGCTTCGATCAGAGGCAGTGCTGTGTGGGATACCATGTTGGTGGGTAAGGCATTCAGTAAGCCCAAAGTGGTAGTTTTGGTAGAAGCATTGCATGCTGAGAAGTCAAATCTATATCCAGAGTAAGTGTCTATTTCAGTAAGAATAAAGTACTGCCCGCGTCATGATGGAAATGGTCCAATGTAATCAACTTGCTACCAAGTTGCTGGCTGATTACCCTGAGGGCTGGCACCACATTGGGGATTCACTGTTGGTCTCTGCTTCTGGAAGATTGAGCACTTAGCAGTGGCTGCAGCAAAGTTAGCCTTGGTAAGTGAAAATCCATATCACTGGGCCCACGCACAACCTTTGTCCCTGCCACTATGGCCACTTTGTTTGTGAGCCCACTGAGCAATGACAGGAGTAGCTGGGGAAAGAGGATGCATAGTTACCAAAGACTGTGTCCTCCTATCCACTTGATTGTTAAAACCCTCCTCTACTGAGGGCACATTTTGGTGAACATTCACATGTGACACAAATTTCTTTATTTCTTTGGCCCATTCAGAGATTCTACCCACTAACCTCTTCCTGATGAATCTTTGTCTCCAATTTTTCAATCATATTCTTTCCAGTTTCCTGATCATCCAGCCAAACCTTTGGCCACAGTCCATGAATCACTATACAGTTGCACATTTAACCATTTCTCCTTCCATACCAAGTTAACAGCCAGGTACACTGCTTAAAGTTCTGCCCAATGGAAAGATTTGCCTTCACCATTGTCCTTCAGGAAGATCCCACAAAGGGGCTGTAATGTTTCTGCTGTCCCCTGATGGGTGGTGCCTGTACATTGTGCAGAACCATCTGTAAACCAGGAACAAGTTTTCTCTCCCTCATTCAAGTGGTCACAATGAACTCCCTACGAGGCCATAGGTGCATACTAGGAGAGAAAAAGAATTGACAGCAGTGGAGACCATGGGCATTTGGGCCATTTCCTCATGCAACTTGTGTTTTCAGGTGCTTCTTGGGCCAGATCTCATGAATACCATTTCTATTTAATTATGAAGTACTACTCTGCATGTCCAACTTTATTGCTCTGTGGGTCAGACAACATCAAGTTTATGATGGGAAGCTCAGGCCACATAGTGACTTGGTGTTCAGTCTTTGCTAAGGCCTTGTAACAAGCCAAAAGTAGTTTCTCAAAGCCTAGCCAGTCAAGTGCCGTCGAGTCGAATCCAACTCATGAAGGAAAGTAATTACCTGCAAAGGATGACAAAGCTTTGCTCCAGTATCCTAAGGGTCTGCTCTGAGATTCATCAACAGGGACCTGCCAAAGACTCCAGACAGTATCTCTACATTCCACCGACACCTCAAACACCATTGAAACAGCTGGCCCAAGTAGCAGAGTAGCTTCCACAGCAGCCTGAATCTGTTTCAGAACTTTCTCTTGGTCCAGGCCCCCCTCAAAACTAGAAACTTCTCAAGTCACTTGATAAATAGACTGGAGTAGCACACTCAAATGGGGAATATGCTGTTCTCCAAAACCCAAAGAGGCCCACTAGACACTGTACTTCCTTTTTAGTTGTGAGACAAGCCAGGTGCAGTAACTTATTCTTCACTTTAGAAGGAATATCTTGACATGTTTCACATCACTGGACCCCTAAAAATTTCATTGATACAGAAGGTGCATGAATCTTAGTGGGATGAATTTCCTATCTCTTAGCATGCAAATGTTCCACCAATAAATCAGCCACTGATTCTTCTTTCTTACTAGGTCCAGTCAGTGTAAAGTCATCAACATAACAGACCAGTGTAGTATCCTGTGGAGGGGAAACGTGATCATGGTCTCTGCAGACTAAATTGTGACATAGGGCTGGAGAGTTGCTATAGTCCTGAGTTATTAATCTGAGGGTGTATTTCTGGCCTTGCCAGATGAGAGCAAAGTGCTTCTGATGGGCCTTTGAAACAAATATGGAGAGAAAAGCGTTAGCCATATCAATAGCTGCATACCAGGTACAAGTAGATGTACTCATTTGCTCAATAAACTCACTGAGTAAGCTTTCTTATTTTATATTCTTTTCATCTTTTTCATTACTGTTGGTTTTATATTTGCTGTGTCTTTTTCTTGTTTTTTATTTTGTTGTGCAGGATTGTTAGTTTCTTTTGTGGTTACCTTAATAGTTACCTGTTTTCCTAAATTTAAACCAGTGTTTTATTTCTTTACATCATCTTGACTTCCTCTGCATAAAAAAGATTTCTGACTACATTTTTTTAGTCCCTCTTTTTTGTTATAATGTCATCTTTTACATGGTGACATCTCTGTATCCCTATTTTTGGTGTTTTAGCTTTGATTTCTTTTTTTTGTTTTCCCTATAAGGGTTTAGATCTGCTGGCTCCATTCCACATTCTGTTGTTGGGTTACTGTCGTGGATTCAACTGTGTCCCCCCAAAAATAGGTGTAGCCACGTGGCTGGGCCATGATTCCCAGTATCTTGTGACTGTCCTCCATTTTGTGGCTTTCCTATTCTATACGTTAAAGATTAGGGTGGGACTGTAAATCCCTTTATAAGACCACCTCTCCCTGCTCCACTGTAAAGGGAGTTTCCCTGGAATATGGCTTGCCCCACCCTTAATCCTTTCCTCCTTCAAGAGATAAAAGGAAAGGGAAGCAGGCTGAGAATTGAGAATCTTGTACCATCAAGCAAGCAGCACCAGGAGAAGAGCACATCCTTTAGACCTGAGGTTCCTGCGCCAAGATGCTCCCTGGACAAAGACTGATGCAATACCGAACTTTCCTCCAGAGCCGAGGAGGGAAAAGCCTTCCCTGGAGTGGACACCCTGAATATGGACTTGTAGACTACTGGACCATGTAAGAATAAACCTTCCTTTGTCAAAGCCATGCACTCTGCGGTATTTCAGTTAGAGTGGCCATAGCTGACTAAAACAGTTGCTATTTGTTGTTATGATTTTCTAATTAAAGGTCACCCTTTAGTATTTCTTGTAATTTTGGTTTGGTTTTTGCAAATCCCCCAAACTCATGCTTATCTGTAAATGTCCTAATTTTATCATCCTGTTTGAGAGACAGTTTTGCTGGATAAGTTATTCTTAGCTGGCAGTTCAGTCCCAGGTAATTTGTCCTCTTTGGTAGATTATTTTCTTTCTTGCCCCTAACCTGTCTTAAAATTCTCTTTGTCTTTGATTTTGGCATGTTTGGTTATAATGTATCTTGGTGACTTTCTTTTTGGATCTAGCTTGTGTAGAGTTCAATGAGCATTTTGTAAAGTTATCATCTCATCTTTCACAATACCAGGGAAGTTTTCTGTCAACAAATCTTCAGCAATTCTCTTTATATTTTCTGTTATTCCACCCTGTTCTCATGGTTCAATAACTAATAGATTGTTTCTCTTGATACAATTCCATATAATTCTTGGGGTATCTTCAATTTTTAAAATTACTGTATCAATTTTTCCTCAAATACATTGATGTCAAGTGTTTTATCTTGAATCCCACTAATTCTGACTTCCATTGACTGAATTCTGCTCCTATGACTTTCTATTGAGTTGTCTCATTGTGCAGTTTTATTGTTAGTCCTCTGAATTTCTGTTTGCTTTCTCTATAATTCTTGCAGCTTGTTCAATTTATCATCATGCTGTACTCTAAACTTTTCAAGTTCCACAGTTGCTGTTTCTGTGAGCTGCTTGGCTTTTTCTACATTTTGCCTGATCCCCTTAAGAGTTTTGCATATTAATTGTTTGTATTCTACATTCAGTAACTCCAGAAAGTTCTCTTCATCGGAAGATTTCTTGATTGGTTTTGGAGCTTTCTGAAGTCATCGTGGTCTGCTTCTTTAAGTGATTTGGTATTGACTGTTGTCTCTGAGCCATTGTTTTAGTCCTAGTACAGAAATACCACAGGTGGATGGCTTGAGCAAAGAAAAGTTTCTTCTTACACATCCAGTAGGTTACAAGTCCACCATCAGGGTGTCTTCTCCAGGGGAAGGGTTTTCCCTCTGTCAGCTCTGGAGGGAAGTCCTTGTGTTGCATCAGCCTTTGTTCAGGGAGCATCTTGGCACAAGTACCTCAGGTCTGAAGGACATGCTTTTCTCCTGGTGTTGCTTTCTTGATGGTGTGAGGTTTCCAACTCTCTGCTTGCTTCTCTTTCCTTTCACTCCTTGTAGGATAAAAAGATAAAAACTGATGCAAGCCACACTCCAGGGAAACTTCAATGGAGCAGGGAAGTGACCTTAGGAAGGGATTTACAGTCTCACCTTAATCCTTTCTAAGATAATACACTCTGTTAACCACAGGCAGAGATTAGGATTTACAGCAAGAGATAATCACAAAATGGAGGGCAATCACAGAACACAAGGAATCCCATCCCCGCCAAATTACTACACATATTTTGGGGGGGACACAATTGTGTCGGGCAGGATCTTGCCTACAATTCCAGATAAGCAGACTTGACTTGTGTAGGCACAGATATGTGGCTGCATGTGCTGAGCAAGGAAGCGTGCTGAGACTCTTGAGTGTCTCTGAGAAAAGCGTGTGATTGTTCCCTAGAGTGTATAGGTAGGTAGGTTTTGCAGCTTCACCAGGGGTACCCATTGCTTTAAGGTATACTGGGAGGCAATACTTATTCTGGGAACCCTGTCTCAAGTGGTTAGATGGCTTGGTTGAGTCACCAGTCCTCAGGTCCCTGCTGTGGATAGGTGAGAACTCTGTTTCACAGGCAGAGTGGCACTACATGTCAGGAACCTGCCTCCCCCCATACAGCTAACACAGCAAAGTTAGGGCCAGGCATGTAGGCGTGTACCCTCTTGTTCCGTGCTAGTGAAGGCCTACGCTGTTGTAATTGGCCCACATAGATCTGTGCAGGGGTGAAAGTCATTCAGAGCCTGTGGAGCCCTTATGTCTGTGCCTAGACAAATGATCTGTTTCTACCCTGTGTTCTTAGCTTAGTGGAGTCAGAAGATTATTTTTTTCCCTCCTCATTAATTTGTTTCCTCTCTGAGGCTAGGAGAATGGCTCAGGGGCATAAGGGATCCTACATTCAGCCCAGGGAATGCCTCAGTCTACGGCACTGGCTTGGGTCCAGTTTATAGGTGAAGGAGGTCAGGGAAAACAGAGCAAGTTTTATTACACAGGATACTTTTTTATTCACACTTGGGAGGTTACATGAAAGCTACTTATCTTTTGATGGTCAAATGCTACCCTTCACTGATTCTTGAAGTGTGAGTGAACTCTCCACCGCACAGTCTCCCTCAGTGTGGAAAACTTGTCTTGAACACTACTGCTTGCCTATCAACACAACAGGTGCTGATTTCTGCAGACTAAGGTCTGAAAACTCCTGGTTGCTTCTGTACCTTGTCTCCCTCCCCCGTCACTCAGTCTGATTTCTCAATTTTGCCTTTGATGTTCAGGGCTCCCAGAATATCATATATAATTGATTCACGTGTTTTATCAGGTCTTTTCTGTAAGAGGGACCACAGGGAACATCTGACTACTTCACCGTCTTGGCTGCACCTCTGGATTCTGTTTTTTTTTTTTCTCTCTCTCTCAATTCATTCTGTCACTCTTGGTCTGTCTGGGTGCATTTAGGTCATTTACAGCTAGTGCGATTATTCATAGGTGTGAGTTTATTGCTGCCATTTTGTAGTGCTTTTATTGTGGTACTGATATTTCCTTTGTCCTCTTACTCTCCTGTGCTGAATTCTTTTGGTTTGGGGATTTCTTTTGTTTTTGTAGATTGTATTTTTGTTGAGACTTTATGTTTTCCTTTGTTACTCCTTGGGGTTATCGAATCAGTCTAGTAATACTTGGTTTTGCCTTGTATTCCATGCCACTGGAAAGTTGTTTACCTATTCCTTTTGTTCCTTTTTTATTCTGACATTGTTGTCATTTACAGATTAATCTCTCTGATTCTCTGTTATTAATTCTTTTTATTTTGGATAGTCCTTGAGAGTTCATTTCCTAGGCTGGTATCCTATCCAACTAGCATTGCTTTAACAGAAATATCACATGTGGATGGCTTTAAAAGGAGAAATTTTATTTTGTCACAGTCCAGTAAGTTAAAAGTCCAAATTCAGGGTGTCAGCTCCAGATGAAGGCTTTCTCTGCTGGCTCTGGAGGAAGGTCTTTGCTGTCAGTCTTCCCCTGGACTGGGAGCTTCTGATACTCAGGGATCCTGAGGATGTGCTCAGCTCCTGGCACTGCTTCTTAGTGGTATGAGGTCCACAAATCTCCATTTGCCTCCCTGTCCTTTATATCTCAAGAGGCTTCCCCAAGGGACAATACAACTGCCACGTATCTTCCCTCATTAACATTATAGGGGCAGGTTTTACAGCATAAAGGAACATCACACAATACCAGGAATCATGGCCCAGCCAAAAGACCACAGACATTTTGGGGGAACACAACTCAATCCATGACAGCTGGTATCTGGCAGGTACAATCTTCCTATATGTAGGCTGTGGTCTGATACAGTTTGATCTCAGAGCAAAGGATTTCATATATAATAATTCTTGTAAATTTGGTTTGGTTTTTATCTATTCTCTTGATTTATGTTTATCTACAAGTGTTCTAATGTCACCACCATATCTGAATGAGAGTTTTGCAGGATATATTTTCTTGGTTGGTAATTTTTCTTTCAAAGTTTTATACATATCATCCCATTGCCTTCTTGCCTGCATGATTTCTGCCAAATGATCAGAGTCTTATTGTGTCTCCTCTGTATGTGACTTTCTGTTGTCTTGAGCTGTTTTCAGAAATTTTTCTCTGTCTTTGGTTTCAGCAAGTGTGACTGTGATATGCTGTCATGGATTCAGTTGTACCCCTCAAAACATGTGTGAAGCAATTTGGCTAGGCCATGTATGCTGTAAACCCTGCCTCAGTGATGTTAATGAAGGAGGATGGGATGTTGTATTGGTAGGGCAGGACTCAGTGTCTAAGATTTTAGTGTGCCTTGAGGAAACCTCTTGAGATATAAAAGAACAGAAAGAAAGCAGACAGTTGGGGATCTCAGTCCATCAGAAAGATGCAGTGCCAGGAACAGAGTGTGTCTTTTGGAAAGGGTCCCTGCGCCTCAGAAGCTCCTAGTCCAGGGGAAGATTGACCATAAGAATCTTCCTCTAGATCTAACAGAATTCAGATTTTTAACCGACTGGACTGTGACAAGAAAAATTTCTCATTTTAAAGCCATTCTTTTGTGATATTTCTGTTAAAGCAGCACTAGATGACTAAGACATATGCCTTGATATTTTCTTTTTGGATTTATCCTATGTGTTCATTGAGCTTCTTGAGCTTTTCATCCATCATGATATTAGGGAAGTTTTCTGTCAGCAGTTCTTCAATGATCCTCAATTCTCCCCTGTTCTGGAACTCCAATCACTTGGGATTTTTTTGCTTTTGATTGTATCTGACATAATTCTCAGGGTTTCTTTTTCTGACTTTTTTCCTTAGAGTTGTATCCAAATGTTTGTCTTCAGTTTTGCTGATCCTGTCTTCCACCATTTCAAATTGGCTCCTCAAGTCTTCAATGACCCTATTTTTGAAATCTTGTTGTTTATCTTTTGGATTTCTAATTGCTATTTTTGTATGACTTCTAGTTGTGAAATTATTTTGACATCGTATTATTTTTGCTGACTTCTTCCATGAATTTGTCTATTTTTTCCTCATTTTGGCCTACTTTTTGATTCAACTCTTGGATAGCTCTTACTGCTAGAGATTTGAATTTCCTGTCAGGTAATTCCAGTGCCTTTTCTTCTACTGGGAATTCATCAGGTGTTTTACTGTGGACACCTGCTGAAACTATCCTTCCTTATTTTTTTGTTTAAATATCTTTTTATATTGTCTGTTGTCTTGAGGACATTCAATAGTTATTTTCATTGTGAATCTGTCTGCTTCATCCTGCTTTTTTGTTTCATTTGGTTATGTCAGAGCAAGTGGGTTGTGCATTCTTTGTTGTTTGCTTGTCTGCAGTCACTATATTTTTCATCTCTTTCTTCAGTGGACAGGGCCAGTCACTCAGCTATGGTGAAGCAGGGCAGGTTCAGATGAAAGAGAGGGGTTGTTGTGGGTTGTTTGTGGCACATACTAGAGCTGGTGGGGTGGGCCAAGGAATCAGATCTGGGCAGGTTGCAGTAGGCTGCACCTGTGCTGGTTGGGGTTGTTCAGTACACAGTGAAGTTAGGCAGGAAGGAGGGGGGAGGTTGTGATGTTGGAGCTAAGATAAATGGGGAAAATGAGAAAGAATCAATTGACAAAAACAAACAGAAAAGGAGCTTGTCATTGGAGTGGAGAGACTAGAAATGAAAAAATGAAGAAAAAAAAAGAATTTCCCAAAGGAAGAACCTCAGGGGTCACACTGGTGCTGCTGGTGGTACAACAGTTAAGCACTCAGCCACCAACCAAAAAGTTGGCAGTTCAAATTCATTCAGTGGCTCCACAAAGAAAGACTTTCTCCCATAAAGATTATAGCTAGAATGTGAACAGGCACTGTACCAAAGAAGATATACAGGTTGCTAAGAGATACATGAGGAAATGCTCACGATCACTAGCCATCAGAGAAATCCAACACAAAGCCACAATGAGATACCATTTCACCCCAACAAAACTGGCAATAATCCAAAACACACATAATGATAAATGCTGGAGAGGATGTAGAGAGATTGGAACTCTTCCGCACTGCTGGTGGGACTGTAAAATGGTTCAACCATTGTGGAAATCAATTTGGCACTTTCTCAAAAAACTAGAAACAGAAATATCATATGATCCAACAATCCCACTCCCTGGAATATATCCCAGAGAAATAATGGCCACCACTTAAACAGATACATGCATACCAATGTTTATTGCAGCTCTCTCCACAATAGCAAAAAGTTGGAAGCAACTTAGATCCCAAAACAAGCTATGGTGTATTCATACAATGGAATACTACACAATGATATGAAACAATGATGGCCTGGAGAAATGTGACCACCTAGATGACATTATGCTGAGTGAAATTAGCCAGACACACAAAAGTACAAATTTTATACGATACCATTGCAAGGATGCAACAAATCAATTAAGCACACAACAAATAAATCTTTGATGGTACTAGGGTGGAGAGGGAAAGAAGGAGAGGGATTTTTACAAATTATATAGTGTTTAGGATTAGGGTTGGGTGTAGGATATGACAGCAAGCACTAGAAGTGGGGTACCCATAACTACTCAACTTCAAAACTAAATTGTTGCTTTAATGTGGCCTACCTCTTTGGAAGGACAGAGAAATAGGGTCTGGGATTGGGGGACCATGCTCTCAGGGGACATCCAGACTAACTGGCTTACCCAAGCTTTTATTCTGTCTGTCTCTTAAGATACTGCTCTGCATTCCACCCGGATGAGTGGTGTCTGGGGTCTTAAAAGCTATCAAGCTGCCATCTAAATAGTACTAAATGGTCTCAGTCCACCTAGACCAGAGGTGAATGGTGGAAATTAAGGACAGGAGGAAAATGTGAGCCTACCAGCTGGAAGGGGCCATATGAACTCAAGTCCACTATAACATGGGACCAGAGGAACTAGATGGTACCTGGCCACCAATGACAAACCAGATGGGGTATATGAAACAGAGCCCTTTACATAGCAGGTAATGGAGTAGAGGGCAGAGTTAGAACTCTACCACACTTGATGGTCCTTCTGAGAGCATTGCCCCTAGACACTCTAACCCCAAACTACATTCCAGCAGCTGGTCCAGCTTCTCAGATGATGAATGAACTGGACTGTGCAAAACACAGATATTGGAGATGAACATACCTTTAAAAATGTACATGGGGTTGTCTGAGGCTGTCTGAGAGGCTTTTCACTGGAGCACAGATGACTGGGTGAGGAGGGCCAGACCTTGGTCAGAAGGTCACAGGAAGTTCTAAACAAAAGAGGAGGTGTGCTGTCATGTGAAGGGTCGGGGTAGGGGGGTACAGCTAGAATAGAATATCAGTGAGAGTTCTGGGTGTTATATGGCAACATGATATAGATTGCAGAATTGTTCTTAATTCACAATAAAAAAGCATTTTTTTAAAAAAGATTATACCCCAACCAAGAATTATATATCCTGCAAAACTACCTTTCAAATATGAAAATGAAATTAAGACATTTGCAGATAAACAGAAACTCAGAGACTTTGTAAAAACTAAACCAAAACTACAAGAAATACTGAAAGAAGCTCTTGGCTTAGAAGAACAAAACCATTAACTCTGCATTTTAGGAGGAAATACAGGACACATTATCCAGAAACCTACTCAGTTAGGGAAGACTCCAAACTCAATGAAAGCTACACTATTAAAAGAAGTGATCCAGTGATAATATCATGAAAACTATGATATCATCATATTAAAAAGAGGGATGTACTACAGTAGCTATAGTCCTTCCAGATGGGGAGGAATTTAATAAGACTTGTAGGAGTTATAATTGAGTTCAAACATAGATTATTAAAGGGGATCACAGGGGTAGTCACAAAGCACAATAAAGATGCAACATATTAAATCAAGAAATATAATATGGGAGTCTCAACAACCACAAAGACAACACTGAAAAAGGTGAAAAATCAGCTTATAAAGAAGAATGTCCCAGAACAGAATGGTAACGACAACAGAGAAAACATCAACACAAAAATGAACCCATCTCAAGGACAGCACTAAACACATACCTATCAACAATTACATTGAATTGTAAATGGACTGAATGCTCCAGTAAAGAGACAAGTGACATCTTCAATCAAAAGACATGACCCGTCTATACATTGCTTAAAAGAAGCTCACCTTAGACTTAAAGATATGAACAAACTGAAAATTTATATACCAAGCTAACAATACACAAAGAAGAGCAGGTGTGGCAATAGTAATCTCAGATAAAATAGATTTTAATGTAAAATCCACCATCGTGGACAAGGATAGAAACTATTGTTGAAAGGTTCAATACATAATCAGGACTTAACAATATTAAATATTTATGCACTCAAAACTGGAGCATCAAAGTACATCAAAGAAACACTGACTACACTCAAAAATGACATAGATCACTCCACAATAATAGCGGGAGATTTCAACAGTCCACTTTCAGTATTGGAAAGATCATCTAAAAGAAAGCTTAATAAAGAAGAAGGTCTTACCACTACAGTTAACAAACTAGACCTCATCAACATACACAGAACTTTCTATCCATTGGCAGATAACTACACCTTCTTCTCTAGAGCACATGAAACATTTTTCAGAATAGGCCATGTGTTGGGACATAAAGCAAATCTCAACAAAATCCATACCACTAAAATATTGCAAAGCATCTTCTCAGACCATAAAGCCATAACATTCTAAATCAATAGGAGAAAAAACATAGAAATTGGAACTCACAGCAACTCAACAACATCTTGCTCAAAAAGCCATGGAGCACAGACGAAATCAAGGATGAAATAAAGAAATTTATGGATTCAAATGAGAATGAAAACACTTCTGTGGGATACAGCCAAAGCAGTGCTCAGGGGTCAGTTTATCTCCATAAATGCACACATCCGGGAGGAAGAAAGAACCCAAACCAAAGAACTAACCCTGTCTTTCTGCTTGAACAAGACAGCCACAGAGGAACCCCTCAGGCCCGAGAAGAAAACAGATTGTAAAGATTAGAGCAGAACTAAATGAATTAGAGAACAGAAGAACAACTGAAAAAACTGAAGACTAAAAGCTGGGTTTTTTTTAAAAAGATCAACAAAATTGGCAAACCATAGGCTAACTTTTCTAAGGAAAAACAGGAAAGGAAATAAACCAAATAAGAAATGAGATAGGAGATATCACAACAGATCCAACAGAAATAAAAAATATCATAACAGAATACTATGAAAGACTGTATTCCAACAAATTTGAAAACCTAGAGGAAATGGACTAATTCCTTGATTCATATCACCTGCCAAAATTATCACAAGGTGAAGCAGAACAACTGAATAAACCCAACACAAAGGAAGAGATTAAAAAACTCATCAAAAAACTATCAACCAAAAAAAAGTTCTGGTTCAGATGGCTTCACTGCAGAATTCTACCAAGCTTTTAGAGAAGAGCTAACTGCAGTAGTACTGAGACTATTTCACAGCATCGGAAGGGATGGAATACTCCCAAATTCATTCTATGAAGCCAGTATAACCCTGATACCAAAGCCAGGGAAAAGCCCAACCAAAAAGGAGAACTACACACCAATATCACTCATGAACCTTGATGCAAAAATCTTCAACAAAATACTCACCAATAGAATACAACAACAAATCAAAAAAATAATTCATCTCAACCAAGTTGGATTCATACCAGAGATACAAGGCTATTTCAACATCAGAAAAACAATTAATGTGATCAACCACATAAATAACATGAAAGACAAGAATCACCTGATTTTGTCTATTGATGCAGAAAAGGCATTTGATAAAGTCCAACACCGATTCATGCTAAAAACTCTCAGCAAAATAGGAATAGATGGCAAATTCCTCAATGCAATAAGGGCCATTAACATAAAGCCAACTGCCTACATCATCCCGAATGGAGAGAGACTGAAACAATTTCTCTTGAGAATGGAAACTAGACAAGGATGCCCGCTCTCACCTCTCCTATTCAATGTTGTATTAGAAGTTCTAGCCAGAGTAACTAGACAAGACCAAGAAATAAAGGGTATCTGCATTGAGAAAGAAGTAAAAATCACCCTATTTGCAGATGATATGATTGCATATGCAGAGAATCTAAAGAATCCATAAGTAAACTATTCAAACTGACAGAAAAGTTCAGCAAAGTCTCAGGATACAAAATAAACATAAGTAAATCAGTAAGATTCTTTTACACCAACAATGAGACTATTAAAGAGAAATCAGCAATACCATTTACTATAGTCCCTAAGAAGATAAAATATCTAGGAATAAATTTAACCAGAGAAGTATCAGACCTTTACAAAGAGAACAACACGATCTTACCACAAGAAACTTCTCTTGAGACTTACATAAATGGAGAAGCCAACCTGCTCATGGATAGGAAGACACAACATTGTGAAAATGTCCATTTTACCCAAAGCAATCTGCTTATATAATGCAATCCCAATACAAATTCCTGTGACATTTTTTAATGAGATAGAGAAATAGATCACCAACTTTGTTTGGGAAAGTGAAGAAGCCCCAGAGAAGTAAAACACTACTGAGGAAGAACAACACCCTGGGAGGCCTCTCACTACCCAACATTAGAATGTATTACACTGCCACAGCTGTCAAAACAGCCTGGTACTGGTGCAAAACGAGACAAATAAATCAATGGAACAGAGATGAGACCCCAGAGATGCCACCATCCTCCTATGAACAGTTGATATTGGACAAAGGCCCTAAGATGTTACATTGGGGTAAAAGCAATCTCTTCAACAAGGGGTGCTGGCAAAATAGCATATCTATCTGCAAAAAAACTGAAACAAGACTCATATCTTACACCTTATACAAAAACCAACTCAAACTGGATAAAAGATCTACATATCAAACCTAAAACAATAAAGCTCATCCAAGAAAAAACTGGATCAAAAATGGAAGTTTCAATACACAATGTAGACAGACTTCAAAATCTGACAAACAAAGCACAGTTAGCAGAAGAGAAAACAGACAAATGGGAACTACTAAGAGTCAAACACTTTTGCTCATCCAAAGACTTTATCAAAAGAATTAAAAGACCACCTACGGAATGGGAAATAATATTTGGCAACTATATATCAGGCTGACGTCCGATCTCCATAATCTATAAGGTATTATAAAATATCAATAAGAAAAAGAGAAATAATCCAATTAAGTGATGGGCAAAGGAGATGGACAGACACTTCTCTAAAGAGGAGATCTGCCAAGCCAAGTGCCATCAAGTCGGATCTAGGCAGCAAAAAACACAGACGGAAATGTTCACGATCACTAGCTATTAAAGAAATTCAAATCAAAACTATGATGAGATACTATCTCACCTCAACAAGGTTGGCCATGATTCAGAAAAAGCAAAACAACAAATGCTGGAGAAGCTGCGCAGAAATAGGAACTTTCCTACACCATTGGAAAATGGTCCAACCTCTTTGGAAAGCAATCAGGCACTTCTTTAAAAAGCTGGAAATAGGTGTACCATTTGATCCAGTAATTTCATTGCTTGCAATATATCCTGCAGAATTAAGGGCATTCACACCAACAGATACATGCACACGAATGTTTATTGCAGCACAATCCACAATAGTAAAAAGATTGAATCAACCCAGATGTCCATCAAGAGAGGAATGGATAGGTAAACTATGGTATATATACTCAGTGGAATATGATAAAGAACAATGATGATTTTAGGAAGCATCTCATAACCTGGTTTCAACTGGAGGACATTATGTTGAGTGAAAGTATGCAGTGGCAAAAGGGCAAATACTGTATGAGATCCCCACAATAAGAACTTACAAACAGACACATGAAGTGCTGTCACTGGGCAGGGAGAGTGATGGGAGCTGCATATAGGTGAGCATGTGAATTTATAAGGAAATGTACATTTTCATTCAATCATCATCATCATCATCATCATAAAAACAGACTCATGAATAGAAGACAAGAACCTTTGATGGCTGCAAGGGTGGCGTATAGATTAGTTGCTAGAAATTTGGTTGAGTGAAATCAGTGATAACACACATTAGAAAGAAGATAATTTAACTGGACTTCAACATAACATGATTACGACTCCCATCTTAACCCAATATTGCAAGGACGGAGTAGCTGGGGTGGGGGTCCAGGGACCATGCTGTCAGGGGACATCATGGCCAATTGACATAACTAGCATTTTGCTAAGAGAGTCTTCTGTACCTCACATTGGTGAGCGGCATCTGGGGTCTTAAAAGCTGCCAGGCTGCCATCTGAGGTACACCAAATTGTCCCAACTCAGCAGGAACGGATGATCAACAAGGAACGAAGTGATATGGGGGAAAGAGAACCCAGATGACAGAGAGACAGCGCGAGTGTGTGACTACATCAACATGTGACCAGAAGAACCGGATAGTGCCCGGCCACCACCAGTGATAGCTGTGATGGGGGTCACACAGTTGACTCTCACTGGCAACACAAGAATAAAAACGGTTGCACCCTGAGATATCCACTAGAAGACGGCAATTGGTGGTCCAGGGGCCTTGGGCTTCCCCTGGGAGCGTGGCCCCTGGCCCTGATGCTGCCCTTGCCCATAAATCATAATGGAGGTCAACTCTTTGGACAAGAATGGATTGGACTTGGCAACACAGAGTGACCATATCATGTGTATACTTGATGGTTCTACACATCTATAGGATGTCGTCCTGCTGATCTCATACTAGAAGTGGGGGAGAGGGTGGAAAGGAGGGGATAGGAGATTGTTAGGAGGATACGACATGTATAGAATGGAGAGCAAGAGTGTGCTGTCACCGGGCAGGGAGAGCAGTGGGAGCTGCACATAGGTGGGCATGCAAATTTATATGGGAATGTACATTTCGATTCAATCATAATATAAATAAATAAATAAATAAGATTATAGCTAGAAAATTTTATGCAACAGTTCTACTCTGTCGCACAGATCACTGTGAGTCAAACTGATTTGACAGCACCCAGCAACAATACAACCAGCACAATAAAGTTTGGGAAGCATTGCCCTAGAACACCAAATTGGGCATCATCATGAAATCCAGCCCTGGACTCACTGTGTATCAGGCCCCAGTTCAATTCATGTCCAACCACAGGAAACATAATCCACATTCAACTTCACAATTAAAAGAATTGGCTTCCATGCCTTTATCAGCTGCCAAATTCTGCCTAGTGAATCAGTGAGCTTGGAAGCATTTTCCTGTAGTCAGCATGTGATTCCCTTAATTATGTGAAGTTTTTACACCAAGGCAAGTGGGTTCCCAGTGTTTGCTTCTCAGACACGTTAGTACTTTTCTGAAAATGTAGATGACCATCTTAAATGTAAAGATCAAGAGAAATCTAATGATCCAAGCTGAAACTCATAAAGGCTCTTGTGTTCTTTGAGCACTCTGAAGAGTGAGAACAACCTTTTATGCAAGCTGGAGATCTTTTCCTTCCTCACAATTTTATGAGCTAGGCTGGAGTCCAATGATGTGCCAAACAGCCTATTATTACATTAATTTGAAACTGAAATAGAAAAACAGAACACTGAGCTCACACCAAGAAAAGGGCTGATAGATGTTTTCAGGGGACTACATATTCTGGCAATCACCTGGAAGGGCCCTGGTGGTGCAGTGGTTAAAAGCTCCAGCTGCTAACCAAAAGATCAGCAGCTCAAACCTACCAGCTGTGCCTTGGAATCTCTATGGGGCAATTTTACTCTGTCCCATAATGTCTCTCTGAGTTGAAATTGACTTGAGGTCAACTGTTCTCTTATGTGTAATTATGTGGTAAACCATTAACTTTGACTCAAAGCCACCTTTCCGGTCAGTCATGGAATCTGTTCACGGACTGATAAGTAATTGAATAAGTGGTTCTCAGAGTTTGGTCCCAGATCCAGGACTTGGAACTGATTCCTTCCAGTTCAAACTCCTGTTGAGAATTTCCATTTTGAATGAGTTCACTGCTGTGATTTTACCTTTTAACCTCAGCTACACTGAATCAAAAGGTTAATTTTCACGAGATCCCTGGAGATTCTTATGTATAGGTTACTGGGAACTTCTAGAAATGCAAATTATCTGGCCTCACCCCAGATCTGAATCACGAATTATAGAGTAAAGCCCAGTAATCTGTGTTTTGATGAGCTCTTAGCTCAAGTTTGAGAACCATCAAATTAGATGAACACAGACACAAGTAGAAATTCGAGCCATATGAAGGTAAACAGCAGGTTGGTTAGTTGTTATCTGCAAGGCAGTGGCTGGCTCTCTAGACAAAGCTGACCAGGTCTTTTGCCCTCCTCCCTGCATCTGACTGGTTAGGGGCCTCCAGGCCTGGAACTCACAAACCTCTTTGCAGGGTTATTAACCTTGATTCAGTGGGGTTAAAGTGGAGTGGCTGACCCACCTGAAATCATATGCCAAATCTTGTTTATATGTACTTTTCTCTGCGGAGACAGTTACATTTTGCAGATTCTCACCATACTGTTAGGAGTTGCCCAGCATAGGAATGAACCAATCCCTTAACCTCCTTTTATGACTTCAGGCCCTTCTTGTAGTTTCGTGGCCACAGGGAATGGAAAGAGGAAGTGAAAGGAGCAAAAATTCATGCACTCCACAGCTTCTAAGTGGCTCTGACAAAACCGTTCATCCGTTGATGTGTCCCTGAATTTACCCCCACAACATCCCGAGGAGAGAGGCGTGCCTGACTTTCTTCTCCCAGTTCCCCTCACATGACTAAGTGTGTGACTCACATGAGTCACCACCTCCTCTGTGGTTACTTCTGCCTGCCTCTGTGGCTCCCAGTAGCCTGGTCTGAAACTGGCAAAGCGGGGAGTGGAAGTTTAGGATGCCGTGATAGTCCCAGGACCACTTGCTGAGCCGCCCTTGGGAGGTAGGGATTGGGGGGAGCAGCCCAGTGGAAACTAGGGCAGAGAGGAGATACAAGAAATGTAGACAGCCCTTGAAGTCAGACACCTTCATCTCAAATTAATAATCACCTAGGCCCGACAGCAGTGAATTTTTTTAGTTTTTAGGCCAGTGTGCTTCTCAACTCTAGCTGCTTATTGGAATCACTCAGGCAGGTTGGGGAAAATAATCCTGCTTCCCAAGCCAAACTCCAGAGATTCTGTACAATCAGTCTGGATTGGGCTCAAGCACTAAAGCTTATTAAACTCCCCAGGTGATTCTAATGTACAGCCAGGGCTGAGACCATGAGCTGGAGTAGATTTTATTCTTGTCTCTTAAATATTATGGCTTTTCAATAACAATTGATTAAATAAATAAATAAACATCCGCCTGGAGCTGCTGGTGTTGAAGTGACTATAGGAAAGCAGTGTTCCACCCCTTTCTGTGTCCGTGGATATCAGACAATAGAAGATTCTTACTTTTTCATTAATGCACGCTCCTGCACAGCCTGGCTTGACTCAGCTGATTCATCTGGGTCACATCTACAGAGATACCTCATTTGTTCACATGCCTTCCATTTCTACATTCTCAGGCCCAGAGGAGGACCTATGTCACGGAGATAATGGTTAATGCTTATTGAATTAATTGAATTAATTAACAGTTACTACAGATCTCCCTGTTATGGTTGTTAGGTGTCATTGTGTCACTTCCAATTCACAGTGACCCTATGTACAACTGAACAAAACCCTGCCCAGTCCTGCGCCGTCTTCACAATTGTTGCTCTGTTGGTGTGAATTGTTGCAGCCACTGTGTCAATCCGTCTCATTGAAGGTGGTCTTTTCTGATGACCTTCTACTTTATCAAGCATGATGTCCTTCTCTAGGGACCAGTTCCTCTTGATAATATGTCCAAAGTACATGAGACATACTCATCATCCTGACCTCTAAGGAACATTCTGGCATTCTGACTGGTACTCACCTAAGACAGATTTGTTCTTTCCTCCAGCAGTCCGTGGTATATTCAGTATTCTTCACCAACACCATAATTTAAAGGCATCAGTTCTTCGATTTTCCTTACTCATTGTCTAGCTTTCGCAAGCATATGAGTGATTGGGTCGGACACATCTTAATCCTTAAAGTGTATCCTTGATGTTTAAGACTTAAAGTGGTCTTTTGCAGATTTGCCCACTGCGATACATCATCCGATTTCTTGACAGCTGCTTCCATGGGCTTTTGTTGATTATAGATTCAAGTAAAATGAAATCCTTGACAATTTAAATATGTTCTTGGTTAATCAGGATGTTACTTACTGGTCCAATTGTGAGGATTTTTGTTTTCATTATGTTGAAGTGTAATCTATGTTCAAGGCTGTAGTCTTTGGTCTTCATCAGAAAGTGCTTCAAGTCCTTTTCATTTTCAGTAAGCAAGGTTGTGTCATCTGCTATCACAGATTGTTAATAAATCTTCATCCAGTCCTGATGTTTCATTATTCTTTATGTAGTCTAGTTTCTCGGATTATTAGGTCAGCATAGACTAAGTGTGGTGAAAGTCTACAACCCTGATGCATAGCTTGCCTGATTTTAAACCACACAGTATCCCCTTGTTCTATTCAAATGACTGTTTCTTGGTCTACACACAGGTTCCTGATGAGCGTAATTAAATGTCAGCCTTTCTCCATTCTCTTTCTGAGCCAGCCGGGCCAGGCCCATCAGCATAGCACGCTGGGTGCTATCTGTAAGGCCCCAGTTGCAAACTGGGGACCTCTGCCCTCACCTCAGGGAGAGTGTCCCACAGCCCCTGGGCCCTGACCTTAACTCTGCTCCCTGGGAGACAACTAGGAAGCTGAGGCTGCTGCAGACGGAGCCCTGATGCAAGGAACTACGACTGCTTTTCTTGTTAACATAGCAAATTTTTCCAAAAAATAAATCCACACATTTTGTTCCCTCCTTGTGGTTGCCATTGCCGAGGTTTGGCATTACTGGTGCGCAGAGGCTTGTGGGGTGGTGGGTAAGAGCTCAGGCTGTCAGGGTCCAGCTCTGCCAGTGGCTGATTACCCAACTTCTCTATACCTTGATTTCCTCATTTGCCATATTGGGTTGAGGATAATAGAAGTATCTACTTCTTAGAGTTATTGGGCTATTGTGAGGTTTTAACTATATAGACACACGCATACATATAAAACAGAAAAAATTAAACTGTTTTAGTCAGCTAGGGCTGCTCTAACAGAAATACCACAAAGTGGATGGCTTTAACAAAGGAAAGTTTATTTTTACACAGTCTGGTCGGCTACAAGTCCAATTTCAGGATGTCCGCTCCAGGGGAAGGTTTTCCCCCTTGTTGTCTCTGGACAAGGAGGAAAGTTCGGTATTGCATTAGTCTTTTTCCAGGGAGCATATTGGTGTAGGAAGCTCAGGTCTGAAGGACATGCTTGATGATGTGAGGTTTCCAATTCTCTGCTTGTTTCCCTTTCCTTTTATCTCTTGCAAGATGAAAGGATTAAGGGTGGCACAAGCCATACTCTAGGGAAACTCCCTTTACAGTGGAGCAGGGAGGTGATCTTATAAAGGGATTCACAGTCCCACCCTAATCCTTTAACATACAGCACAGGAAAATCACAAAATAGAGGACAATCATAGAATATAAAGAATTATGGCCCAGGCACATGGCTGTACATATTTTGGGGGGGACACAATTCAATCTATGACATAAACCCATTGCTGTTGAGTTGATTCCAACTCATAGTGACCCTACAGTACAGGGTAGAACTGCCCTATAGGGCTTCCAAAGAGTGACTAGTAAATTACAACTGCTAACTTTTTAGTTAGTAGCCATGCTCTTAACAATTTCAATACCATATAAAAATATATACATATACATATATTTCAGAATAATGGCTGGCACATAGAACGTTATTTAAACTAGCCAGAATCCTCAATTCAAATTAGTAAATGCTTTTGGAATGACTGGAAACCCTGGTAGTGTACTGGTTAAGTGCTACAGCTGCTAACCAAAAGGTTGGTAGTTCAAATACACCATGTGCTCCTTGGAAACTCTATGTAAGAGTTCTTCTCTGTCTATAGCATTGCTATGAGTTGGAATTTACTCACTGGCAGTGGGTTTGGCTTTCTATTTTTATGTTTTCGGTATCACACTAAGCATGTACCAGTCATTTGCACGTATCAACCAATTTCAGGCTTGGAGGAGGTAGGTGACTTACACAAGCACCGACCCAGTAAATGAGGTACTAGAATTCCAGCCCGGTCTGAGTAGGCTGGCAGGGTCTCCTTCTGCCTTCCATGGGGGCATCCCTGGTTATAAATACTTAAGATTCAGCAAAGAGGCTCAGCCTCACCCCACCACCACTCTGCCTTGGATCCCTGCCCTAGAAAGTTTAGTTCCTTTCTCTGGTGAAAGTTCCAGCCTTCCTGCCTCTCCACTACCTATCTTGCTCCCCCAGCTCCCAGATGCCCCTCATCTTGACTGCAGCCTCCATGCCCGCCCACTCCACCTGGTACCCCCTTCTCTCCTTGCTCCTGCATCCCCTCCTGAGTCTCAGGTCTCTGCTTTTATCCAGCTCTTTCTTGTCAACTCTAAACAAGGTCCAACCTTCACAGGATGCAATTTGGCATGGGATATGAGAAGGCTTAAGGTCCCTAGGTGGTGCAAACAGTTTATGATGGGCTGCCAATCTAAAGGCTGATGTTCGCAGGTTTGATGGTCTTACATTCTGGAGGGTTCCCTAAGCACATGGCTCCTGGACTTGCTGCTAGCCCAGAGTTGGAACCAGTACTGAAGCCAACTCTCCAACCAAAGTTTGGACTGAACCATAATATAAACAGAGTGATGCTTGTGAAGTGTGTGCTTCTTGGCTTAAATAATATACATGAGGCTGTCAGAGCAGCTCCTGTCCAGAGGTGAGATGGCAGGGTTGGGGGAAGGGGCAGGAGTTGATTGAATGAATATGGGAAGTACAGGATGGAAAGGAGGAGTGTGCTGTCACAGGGTGGGGAGAGCAGCTAGAGCTGCATAGAGGTGTGTGTGTAGGGTTTTATATGGCAAATTGACTTGGATTGTAAACTTGCACTTAAAGCATAATAAAATATTTTAAATAAATAAATAAAGGTTGGTATTTGAATCCACCCAGAGGCTCTGTGGAAGAAAATAATATGGAATAGTCCTATTCTGTAATACAGGTGATCGCCAGGAATCAGACACCAGTTTGACAGTGGTTAACAAAAACAACATCAAGCCATTTAAATTCCCTGCCCTGAGAAGTCTATTCCTAAGACTATCTCCTACAGAAATAACCAAAGACATGGAGAGCAGTCTGTGCCCACTGACTCCAGTCCCTTCTTTCCCTCCAGCTACCAGCTCTTTCCTCTGTCTGCCCATCAGTCTGTGCCACAGAGCTGCCCTGAACAACCCTGAAACCACAGATGGTTTAATTCACACTCTAGTGGGAAGTATAAAAGTACTTTACAAATAAAAAATATGCCTCCCAAGTTCAAATGCCAGCTATGTGAAAATGATGTCACTGATTTTGTGAAAAGTGAAAAGGGACCATGTGGACCAAGAAACGATAAAACTAAGCATGCTCTGAATCAGGTGGGTGAAGTCACTGATGTCATGCAAGAAAATATTATAAAAGTAATTGAAAGAAGGGAGACCAGATGAACTACAGGGCGAATCACAAAGCTTAGATATTATTAGTTATTATTAGTTTAAACTGTTAGCTATTATTAGTTTAAACTTTAATTTACTGGAAATTTATTCTGGTGTTAAGTGTGAAATACGTTCAGCTTTGTGTTAGCAATTTTAGCTAGTTGCCCCCATACCATTTATTCAATAATACATCTTGTGCTCATTAAAAAGTCAGTGTCTGGAATTCAATCTTTTTCTGCTAGCCTTGTGATTCAGGGGTAATTCCTTTTACAGAGCCCTGAGCTGGGGGTGAGTCTACTCCGGAACTCCCTGTTCATCTTCTCACCCAGTGTTTTCTCCTGTGCCAAGTTCAAAGCCTCTGTCACGAAGGATTTCCTAAGCTGAGCCAAGATACTCTTGGCCTGACAGTTGTGGCCTATCCCTGCCCAGGTTCAGTGCCTCAAGACTCAGTTCTTCCACTAACCCTCCTCTTTTCCCTTCACTGTGGCATCAGGGCCAATGAGATTTCTTTCTCTAACCACCTTCGACACAGCACCCACTGAACCCACTCTGTCAGTCTTGCCAACCCTTCCTCTAGCCAGGCCAGTATGTCCGCTACGGTGGAAGCCTGGGGGTGTGCAGCCTCTTCATCCTGCATTGGGTGATTGAGGATAGGGTGCTCTATCCCTTGGAAGAGCAACCAGCCTACTCTCCTTTGTGGAAACTGAAGCAGCAATCTTCCCTCTTCTTTCTTAACATTTGGCTCTGCAAGAAGGCTCTTCAGAAGCGATGTGTGTTCCTCTAGTGAGCGTGGCATAGAAAGTTAGGAAGC
This sequence comes from Heterohyrax brucei, assembly GCA_028571685.1. Classification (NCBI taxonomy): domain Eukaryota; kingdom Metazoa; phylum Chordata; class Mammalia; order Hyracoidea; family Procaviidae; genus Heterohyrax; species Heterohyrax brucei. The sequence goes on from CM053149.1 coordinate 37,761,785, forward strand.
AATGGGAGGTACTGATGGCCTTGCTTTTTGTTAGGCTAAAATGCCTAGTTTGAGGGCTCCTTTTTTTGGGAGACCTATTACATGGTGTTTGGAGTGAGTGGCACCCTCTGGCCTTTACAGCAGCCAAGCTGTGCATTGATCGCTTTCACCATGTTACACTGCATCCCAGTGAGGAGGACATTAGAACTCTTCTCACAGATGAGAAACAAACCGTGGTGGCTTAGTGGTTACATTCTACAACTGTTAACTAAAAGTTTGGCAGTTCGGGTCTGCTGGGTGCTCCTTGGAAACTCTATGGGGCAGTTCTACCCTGCCCTGTAGGGTCACTATGAGTCAGAATGGACTCAGTGGCAGTGAGTTTGGTTTTTGGCTTCACAGATGAGGAAGTAGGACTTAAGAGAGGTTAAACAACACTCTCAAAGTCTCACAAGCCTGAATGGCAAAGCCAGGACTCATACCTAAGTGTGTCTTCCCCCACTCCATGCAAACCCCAAACTAGCCTTAGAAGATATTTCCTTACTATAGGATGTGGGGCAAGTTATTCCAACGCCATGGGCCTGCATTTCCACATCTGAAACATGAGGATTGAGCTAATATTTATTTATAGGGTTGCTGTGAGGAATACATTATCTTATGTATTTGAGGGCTCAGAATAGTATCCGGCACACCCAGGCAGTGCTCAGCACACGACAGTTGCTAGGTACAGCATTCTGTTGCTGTTAGGTGCTATCAATTTTGACTCACAGTGGCTCTAAGTGGCAGAGTAGAACTGCTCCACAGGGTCTTCTAGGCTGTAATCCTCAGGGGAGCACTCAGCCAGGGTTCCCCCCTCCCCCTGCAGAGCCACTGCATGACCTCAAACTACTAACCTTTGGGTCATAGGCAAGTGCTTAACTGTTGTGGCACCAGGCATTATTATTTTAGTAGTAACTTTAGTAGCTGCCCACAGCTCAGCCAAACCCACAGCTGTTCAGTTGACGCTGACTCAGCACAACCCTACAGGCAGGGTAGAAATGCTCCACTGAGTGTCCAAGGAGAGCCGGGCAGATTTGAACTGCCAAACTTTTGGTTAGCAGATGTAGCACTTAACCACTACACCACCGGGGCTTCCTGGGTAGCTGCAGTAGTTGGTATTGTCTCTATTTGAAGCTCCCCCTGGTGGCTCTGAGAACACCTGGGAAGTCAGATCAGTGTCCCTCTCTTCCACCAGGTGGCACCATCACAGAGCAGATGGGGTCCCTTCCAGGATGTCTTTCTGTACCGGATTCATAGGGAAGCTCTCCAGCTCCCAAAGAGCCTTTGGGAAAGAGATCTCCCCAGAGAAGGCATATCAAAGTCAGATCCCTGTGACTCATCTACCGCTACTCTTGTCTCTGGGACCTCCTGCCCACTAGGGTAGGAAGTACATCCCGGGGTATTTGCCAAATGGTTCACACAGGGCCCAGCCCAGGAGCCTTCTTAGCAACTCTGTGATGGACTTTTCTGGGACTAAACTTCCCCACTGAGGGCAGCTTGACTCATGCTGAAAGCCAAACCCAACCCCCTTGTGGCTTACCTCAAATGCCTTCTAGGGACTGATTATTTCACATGCTTTTCGTTTTCACGTTCCAGGTAAACAAGGAAAACTGCCCCTTAGGGTTTCGAAGACAGTGGTCTGCCACATCTTCTCCCATGGAGTGGCTTGTAGGTTTCAAACACCAATTATAAATGCTGAGCAACTAAGCATTGCACAAACAGCACTCCTCCTCCAGCGCTGCAATAAGTCTAATTAATCATTTCCAAGGAGCCGAAGAGCTTTGTCAGTGGCGTAAGTGATGGACAGTACGGTATACTGTAAGGCATGGTTGTAGTAGGCATTTGCTCATATTATGGTACTCAAAGCTGTTGTGGTTTTAATTACTATCTTGATGAAAATGTGCCATATTTTCACTATAGCTGCTTAGCAAATAGAAACCTGACTTGTGGTGGCCAACTTCATAGATTATCAGGTTTCAGGGTCTATGTTATTTCTTCCAACTGTAATATTTTTTCCCTCTGAAACAGTAGGGGGAGGCAAGGAGACACTGAGGTGGCCCCATTATAAAATGACAGGGGAAACGCAGACTGTGCTGTCACCCATTTGTTGCTCCTTCCATGATATTAATCAGAGCCTGCAGCCCCAGGAAGTCCTGGGCTTGGGATGGAAGCAGTATGGTGCTTGGAAGCATAAAAGTACAGACCCCAGAGACACGGCTAACGCCTGCCCAGCAGCAATCTCTAAATTGGGTGGGGGGTGGCAGGGGGACAATTGCAAGATGAATAGGCATTGATAGCAGCAACATGTCAACAGAAATGCCTTTCCCCCTCTTGTCCCTCAGTTTGGTGCCTTTCATATTTGTGATGCCTCAGGATGTCACTGTGTGTTGTCTGGTGTCCCTTGGACCTGCCATCCGTGGAAGTACCCCTCTCTGCCCCTCCCCTCAGTTCTGTGACTCTGGAAGCAGGAAGAGAGGATCAAAGCTGATACCCATTATACAGTACGGGGAGTGTCGGAGTACAGGAGGGGCCCAGAGCTTCACTGGCCTGGGCTTGGCACTAAGCTCATGTCTTGCAGATGCCAGAGGTGAGGACAGTACCACCGGGATCTAAGGGCCAGTTGGAGTCTTCAGATGCAGAGTCAGGCCCACCCTAGGGGCTAGTGAGGCCTGGCCACACAGGTCTGTGGAGGGCCTCCAATGACCAGCTAAGAGTCTAAAGGAAACTGTGTATTGTAGACTGGGTGTAACTCATAACCACTCTATAGGACAGAGTAGTACTGCTGCATGGGTTTTCCAGGCTACAAATGTTTACAGATGCAAACTGCCTCATCTTTTCTCTCCAGTGGCTGTTAGTTTGAACTGCCCACCTTGTGATTTGCAGCCGAGCGCTTTAATTACTGCACCACCAGGGCTCCTCTGACAGGGCGTAGTAAACAGGTTTCTGATGATCTTTATCCGTGACAAAAGAGCTACTCCCATTCCTTGGTGAGTCATAATCTGCCTGGGGCGGCACCTGGTCCACGCTGCCTTCTGTTCCGGCCTTGGGGACTGTCCTGGCTGGCTAACCCCTGCACGGGTACTGCGGTCTAGGACTCCCTCGCAGCAGGTTCCTCTCCAGAGTCCCGCGGGTTCCTGGCCCCTCCCTTTGTCACCTGGGCTAGTCCCTGAAGACGGAGACATCCGAAACTGCGGGCCCCACCTGAAGAACAGCGTCTAGGTGGCCCAGTCCTCCTCGGTGCATTCCCAGGCCCAGCCCTCTAGCACACCGGAGACCTCTGAGCACCCACAGCCGAGACAACTCCGCTAGTCGCGTAAGGACAGAAGCTGCGCCGCGCCGCTCTTGAGAGTGGACAAATGTTCCAGGGCGTCAGGGTGCTTGGACCTGAGTTCGAGTAACTTTCTGGAAAGGGCAAGAAGGCGAGGACGAGATGCAAGAGAAGGAGCCCTGCGCCTCGGAAGCGCCCGACGCCCCTCCTAAAGGTGGTGGACCCGAAGCCCCCGATGTTCAGGGGGCCCAGCGGGCGCCCAGCCACCGGCCGCACCTGTCCAGCCAGCTGCTGCCCGAGATTTACACTTTCGTGGCTCGAGTGCTTTTCTATTTGGTGCCTGTTTACCTCGCTGGCTACCTGGGGTTCAGCGTCACCTGGTTGCTGCTTGGCGCGGTTCTGTGGATGTGGTGGCGGAAGAACCGCGATGGGAAGCTGGGCCGCCTGGAGGCCGCCTTCGAATTTCTGAACAACGAGCGCCAATTCATCACCCGCGAGCTGTTAGGCCAGCACCTGCCGGCCTGGGTGAGCAGGGCGAGCCGGGTGCGGGGCGGGGGCCTGTTGAGTTGAGCAAAGAACCTGCGCATCAACTTTACGGCACCGTGCGGGGTCCCTGGGACCAGCACGCCCCATCCCCTACCGCTCCCGACGCACTGACCCTCATCCACACCTCTGGTCCCTTTGAGCTGGGAGGGGGAGACCTAGGTTTGTTAAGGGCCACAGAGTGATCAGGCCATACACAGAGGAAAACAAGGGCATTTGGAGTTCTGCAGAGTTCCTCGCTGGGAAACAGTATCTGCTTGCCGATCTCAAGAAAGAATGCAGAAAGCAAACTTTCCTGGACAAATCCGCCAAGAGATAAAAGGGACTCAGATTTAAATTCCCTTCAGCTGAGGCAAGGACAACGGCAGAGGAAGGGAGCAGGGAGCGGGGCTTGGGATGCGGCTAGGGATGGGAGTGGTGGGACCGGGTTTGGGAATCTCGGAAGAGGCGGATTTCGCGCTCCTTCTCCAAAGGGCTTTTCTCCTCCCTCGCTGGTAGGAGGATGCTCAGAGTAGCGCAGGCGCGTGCACACTCGCACCAGCGCCAAACCACATCCTGGTGGTAAGGGCCAGACAGGGGTTTCCTAAAAGTTTCTGGTTGTGAGAATCACCTGGCCTGTTCCCTTAAACAAGCAGGTTCCTGGGCTCCACTCTAGACTTCTCGGGATCCGAATTTCCCAGGTGGGACTGAAACACCCTGGGCGATTCATTTTTTATTTTAATTTTACCGTTTAATGTGGTTAAGTGAAAGTTTACAATCCAAGTCAATCTGCCGCATAACGCCCCCCATACACACGTCTATGCAACTGTAGCTACTCTTCTAACCCTGTTGACAGCAAACTCCTCTTTTCCACGCCGTGCTTCCCGTATTTGTACAGCCGACTCCTGTCCCCTCTTTCTCACCATCTCATCTAACTTCTGTAGAGGGTCTGCTCCCATTGCCTCGTGTTTTATCGTTCAGTCAAAGTTTTATCTAAAGAGCTGTCTTCAGCACTGGTTTCAGCTGTGGGAGAGCAGTGAGTCTAGGGGCCATGTACTCAGGAGAACCCCCAGGATGTCGGACCGTCAAGTCTGGTCTTATAACAGATTTCTAAATCTCCATCCTCATTTTCTTCCCCACTACCTCAGGGAGTCTACATTGTGTTCCCTGTCAAGGAGGTCATTGGTGGTGACCAGGCACCACCTAGTTCTTCTGCAGTCATGTGGGTGTAGTCACTGGATCTCATGGCTCTTTTCATCTGTTGGGCTCATGTTTTCCTCCCATTTTTGAAGCCCTTCATTCTTTGCTGCTCCTGGTGGACTGGGACCAGTCGATGGGCCTTAGATGGCAACTTGCTAGCTTGTAAGATCCCAGACACCACTCACCAAAATGGGATACAGACATTTTCTTAAAAACAAAACTTAGTTATGCCAGTTGACCTAGATGTTCCCCCAAAGCATGGTCCCCAGATCTCCGCCACTGCACTCTGACCCACAAAATGTTGGGTTGTACTTAGAAAAGCTCTTAGTTCTTAGTATAGTCCAACGCTGTTGATCTCTCTTCTACTGTGAACTGCTACTTCCTTCACTTAACCCAATTCCTGTCTACTAGCTCATCTGTGAATACTCATCTCTCTCGCTCCCATCCCTGGTAACCATCAAAGATTATTTTCTTCTGTGCTTAGCCCTTTTCCTGAGTCCTCGTAATAGAGGTCTCACACAATATTTGTTCTTTTGTGCCTGACTAATTTCACTCAGAAACCCTGGTGGCATAGTGGTTAAGTCAGCATAGGGTCTTCCAGATGACTCCATATTATCAGGTGTTTCCCAGCACTTTTGTTGTTCTTCATCATTGCATGGTATACTACTGTGTGAATGAATATACCATAGTTTGTTTATCCATTCATCTGTTCATAGGCACCTCGGTTGATTCCTTCTTTTTGCTATTGTGGAGAGTGCTGCAATAAACATTGGTGTGCGTGTATCTACTTGTGTGACAGCCCTTTATGTCTCTAGGATGTATTCCAAGCGTTGGGATTCCTCGATCATATGGTATTCTATTTCTAGCTTTTAAAGAAAGTACTAAATCAATTTCCAAAGTGGTTTACCATTTTACATTCTTACCAGCAGTGTAGAAGAGTTCCAGTCTCTCCACAGCCTCTTCAACATTATTATTTTGTGTTTTTTGAATTAATGCCAGCCTTGTTGGAGTGAGATGGTGTCTCATTGTAGTTTCTACTTGGATTTCTCTAGGGGCTAATGATCGTGAGCATTTCCTCTTAGCTGCCTGATATCTTCTTTGGTGGAGTGCCTTGTTCATATCCTTTGCCCATTTTTTAATTGGGTTATTTGTCTTTTTCTTGTTGAAGTTTTTGTGGATTATGGAGATTAGACACCTGTCAGATTCTTGGTTGCCAATTTTTTTTTTCCCCAGGCTGTAGGTACTCTTTTTATTCTTTTGATGAAGCCTTTGGATGAGCATAAGTGTTTCATTTCTAGGAGTTTCTATTTATCTATTTTTCTCTTCTGATATTTGTGCATTGTTAGTAATTTGACAAACCTACCTCTCTGGATATTGGGGATTCCAGTTTCTCACATTTCTTTCAGATACACTCAGACCCACAAGGGGAAATGTCCAGAGGCAACCAGACTACTCATTCCTCCCTCCTTTCTCCCTCCTTTCCCCCTCCTTCCCTTCTTCCTTTCTTCCCTCTCTCCCTCCTTCCCTTTTCTCTCTTTTAACACTTTTGATTGTGAGTTAGCAACTTTTACAGTTCATATCATGTTGCCATATAACACCCAGAACTTTCACTGCTATTCTAGTCTAGCTGCTCCCACCCCTACGTGACAGCACTCTTCCGCTTTTGTTCAGAACTTCCTTTGACCTTTTGGCCAAAGTCTGGTCCTTCTCACCCAATGAACACAGCTCTAGCAAAGAGTATCTCAGAAACCCCATGTACCTGTTTAAGGGTCTGTTTGCCTCTAGTGTCACTCTATGTTTTGTATAGTCCAGGTCAGTCTTTGTCTGGGGATCTGGCCCTAGTGCTGGATGTGGTTTGGGGTTAGAGAGTCCAGGGGTGATGTTCCCAGGGGATCCTCCATTCAGAAGGGCCATCCAGTATGGTCTTTCGATAGAGTTCTAGCTCTGTCCTCTACTCCATCACCTGCTGTGTCCAGAATTCTGTTTTGTGTACCCCATCTGGGCTGTCTCTGGTGGTCACCAAGCACAATCTAGTTCTTCTGGTCCCATGTTGAAGCAGGCTATGGCTCATATAGCCCCTCCCATCTGGTGGGCTCGTATTTTTCTCCTGTCCTTGATGTCCACATTTGCCTCAGGTCCAGGTGGATTGGGACCATTTGGTGCTATTTAGATGGCAGCTTGATAGCCTTTAAGACCCTATTCGCTGCTCACCCAGGTGGTATGTGGAGCAGTGTCTTGAGAGAGGGAGAGATAAAAACCTTGGGTATGCCAATTAGTCTGGATGCACCCTGAGAGTGTGGTCCCCCAGTCCCAGACCCTGTTTTTCTGTCCTTCCAAAGAGATGGTCCACGTTAGAGAGACAATTTTGTTTTGAAGCTCAGTAGCTATGGGTACTGCACTTCTAGTGCGTGCTGACACAGCCTACACCCAACTCTGATCCTAACCACTGTCTAATTTGTGAAAAATCCATCTCCCTCCTTCCCACCCCCCCCCTTGTAGCTGTCAAACATTGATTTATTCTGCTGGCCACTCATGTCTATGGGCCTGGGCCCTGTGCTCTAAAATCCAGTCTAGTTAGAGGCCCTCCACACGTGCCTCTCATATTAGCCTCCAAAGTCGGGGAGTGACTTATGCACTGCTGGTAAGAACATAAAGTGGTACCACCACTTTAGAAATTCATTTGGCACTTTCTGAAAAAGCTAGAAGTAGAAAGTCCATACAGTCCAGCAAACTCATTTCTTGTGCTACGTACTGGAGAAATAAGGGCTGTCGTGGGAATAGCTACATGTGCACCTGTGTTTATTGTAGCACTCTCCACAACAGTAAAAAGATGGAACCAATCTGGGGGCCCACCATTGGATGAATGGATAAACAAGCTATGATGTATTCATACAATGGACTGTTATGCAATGCTAAAGAACAACAGTGAATCCAGGAAACATCTCATAATGGAGGAACCTGGAAGGCATTGTGCTGAGTGAAATTAGTCATTTACAAAGGGGCAGATATTGTATGAGGCCACTGTTATAAGGATTCAAGAAACAGTTTAAAAACAGAAGAAAACAGCCTTTGATGATTATGAGGGTGAGGAGGAGGGAGAGGGTGTTCATTAATTAGATAGCAGACAAGAATTATGTTAGATAGATGGAGGGAACTACACGTAGTGGAGGAAAAGTCAACACAACCGGACTAAACGCGAAGCTGAGGAGTTTCCTAAATGTAACCAAACACTTCAAAGTACAGAGTAGCATGGACAGGTGTCTGGAGCCATGATTTCAGGGGGCATCTACATCAAGTGGCATAACAGATTTACTTAAGAAGATACTGGGCACCCCACTTTAGTGAGCGGTGGTGTCTGGGTCTTCATGGCTAGTAAGCAGCCATCTGAGAAGTATTGACTGACCCCCAACGCACCTGGAGCAGGAGAGAATGAAGAACATCAAAGACATAAGGAAAATATTATCCCAAGAGACAGAAAAGGCCACACAATCCAGAGACTTACGTCAGCATGAGACCAGAACTAGGTGGTACCCGGCTACCTCCAGTGACTGCCCTGACAGGGAACACAACAAACAATCCCTGCTATAGTAGGATAAAAATGGGATGCAGAGCTCAAACTCTATTAAAAATACTAGACTTGATGGTACAAGAGACTGGAAGGTCCCTGGAAGACATGTTCTTCACACTCTCTGTTAGCTCAGAACTGCAACTATTCTGAAGCCAACTCTTCAGCCAAAGATTGGACTGGGCTATAAAACATAAAATGATACTGGGAAAGAGTTTGCTTAAGTAGATTCAAGGAGACTAACTGGGCAACTCTGGTCCAGAGGTGAGATGAGAGAGGAGAGCGGGACAGGAGCTGGTTGAATGGACAAGGGAAATCCAGGGTAGGAAGGATGAATATGCTGCCACAGCAGGGGGACAGTGGCTAGAGTTATGTAGGAAAGTGTATGTAAATTTTTATTTACTTGAATTGTAAACTTTCATTTCAAGCACGATAGAATTTTTTTAAAAAAAAAAAGAAAGCAGAGTGTGAAAAGAAAATTTTAAAATGGCCTATTTGTATTCATCTTATGTTAAACAAAGAGAAATTATGCCTTACTAATATGTACTATGTACTATGGAGTCCCTGGGTGCTACACATGATCTCCGTGAATTGGGATGAACTCAAGGGCAACTGGCTAATATTTACTATATGAATTGACAGTAAAGCTTTGTAAAGAGTTATATGTAGATAGAGAATGGGAGGCTGAATAGTTGTACTGATAGGAGTACACACACACACACAGAACATGATGTGACCGCTTTCCTTGTGTAGCAGCTGATGGGGCAGTGTTTGGCTCCCGTCTCCCTCAGGCTTTGGTCACCCTGATTGTTCTGTCGCTGCTTGTGATTATGAAAGATGTGGACCTGGAGAATAGGCTGGACCAGTTGGCACCCTTGTTTCACTGTTGAGGAAACCAGGCCACCTGTCAAATCTCTACTGTAACTGCATAGTGGCGTCAGACCATGAATGTGAGCCCATAAGTGCTGGCCATGTCACAGTCCTTCCTATTCACCCTTGCTCTTCTTCTGTTAGGAAAGCCTCTAGACACTTAACTCTATGCAAAGACAGTCTTTTTGAAACTGGACAAAGAATCACATCCCATGGAGCATTGACATCTGCTATTCTCCACATATGAGGTTCAAAAATTAAGTCCATGAACTTAACTGTGCTAAGTGCTACATACTTCATTGCTGGATACCACTACAGTCACCTTCAAAGTACTCCCCTTGAGAAGCTATGCACTGACACCAGCACCTAGTCTAGCCTTCAAAGCAGTTTTAGAACTCTTTCTGGAATGGCCATTGCATATGGTGGCTTTGAGGCAAGTTCATGAACTCAGTTTTATAGTTGTCTGTGAGGAAGTTTTTAGCCAGTAAACAAATAACAGTATTGGAACACCCTCCTTACTCACCTGATCTGGCCCACAGTGACTTTTTTCTTTACCCAAAGATAAAGGAAATATTGAAAGGAAGATATTTTGATTACATTCAGGGTATCAAGTGTAATACCAGGACAGCTCAGATGGCCATTCCAGGAAGAGTTCCAAAATTGCTTTGAAGGGTGGACTAGGCCCTGACATTAGTGCGTAGCTTCAAAGGGAGTACTTTAAAGATGACCATAGTGATATTCAGCAATGAGGTATGTTGCACTTTTTCTAGGATGTGTTCATGCACATAGTTGGCAGTCCTCATACATCACAGTGATTTTTCTGGCCTCTCTTGGTGGAGAAGCGTCATTGACCTAGACAATGGGGAGCTCAGCCCGATGGGTAAAACAGAATGAAAGAAGGTACTCCCTGGGTTTCCTTTCACCCCACAAGCAATATCCCAGATCTGACCCAGCTGGGCACAGGAAGGGACGGTGATGTCTTTTCTACCAAACGGGAAGTCTCAGGAAGGAGACAGATACATAACAGGCAGTTGCTATGGAAAATGAAAACCAAATCTAACCCACTGCTGTCAAGTCAATTCTGACTCATAGTGACCCTACAGGACAGAGTAGAACTGCCCCATAGAGTTTCCAAGGAGCATCTGACAGATTTGAACAGCTGACTTTTGTGCTAGCAGATGTAGCACTTAGCCCATTACACCACTAGGGTTTCCAGTTGCTGTAGTGGTCCTGGGAAAACTGGAGACAGGAGTCTGAGCAGGATCCAGTCAGTGGCCCAAGGTTTGGAGTAAAGGAGACTCTTACCTGGTTTCTAGATCAGAGAACCCTCAGATCATAACCTCCTGACTCTTCTGTCTTCTGGTTGGCTTGGCTGGCCAACTTGGAGGGGCCAAGGTTGAATAACCTTTTGGACTGAGGCAGTGCAGCTGCAAAGGGCTCTCAAGGCAGAGGGAGCCTTGTGAGCAAAGCATGGAGCCATGGCATGGCTTGTACGTGGGAGTGCATCCTGTGGTTTGACTGGCTGAAGTGCAGGCGGTGTGGTAGGGATTGATGGACAGGGCCCAGATCAACGCAGGCTTGATGGAAGTTGAGCCTGATTCTGAAGGGTTCCAGCAACCTGTGGAGGGTTTGGGGAAAAACCTACAGAAAGCAGAGTCAGGGAAGGGTGAGTCTGAAGGAGAGACCAGCTGGGCGAGCTCTAGAAGGTTTGAGTAAGGATGGTAGCAGTGAAGACCAAGAGGAGGGGTGAGTAAATACGCAGAAGGACATTAGATACTTGGTAGCCTCTAAAGTGGGAGTGTGGTGGGGGTAGTTCTACCAAAGGAATGATAAATGTGGGTCTCGGTCATTATATATGGGCCTTTCAGCGTGTCTTCTTCCCTGTTTTGAGCATTGATTTTCTTGCATGGGATAGATGATTGTGACCCTACAAATTAGCAGATAGCAAATCAGTGGTGATGGAACTGAAGAAAAACTGAGGGCCTCGAGAGCCTCATAGGTGGCTACCAGCCTCAGGCCTGCCTTGTACAGTTGTGCAAGTTGTATCCTGTACAGTAGCATCCATGATGTGGGGGTGCTGTCTGTTCATCCTAGCTGCTGTTTGTCAACCTGTGTGCACTTGGAAAGGGGACCTTTTCTAATTAGCTCCACATCTCCATGAGGAAGGTTCCAGGAAGGTGGAGGCCAAGGCCTGGCTGAACTGGTACAGAGAGGCCCTCACTGTTCTTTGTCATGCAAGCAACTCTTTCCTGCCTGGTCTTCACTCCTTCGCAAGTCATTGCTCCAGGCTTCTGCCTACAGGAGGCCTTGGAGGTTGTCTGGGGCCTATGCACCGGATGGTAATAGGAGTGTGGGCCCTTTACATTAAGGAGTTGGGCAAAACCATGGCTCCACCACACATGGAACTGTACCCTCAGTAAGTCAAGAAACCTCTTAGTTTCCACATGTACAAAACAGTGGGGATGATGTTCCAGCTGTGGTGAGGTTGAGTGTTTATAAGACCCCATACAGGGAGCCAGGCCCAAACTCTATCTTGTTTCCCTGGACTTGCTGCCATGTATCCCCGAATTCTAGCTGTGGTGTCTTTTGGACTTCAGAGTTGTTTCTTGCTTTTCTGGGCTCTTCAAGACACTTCTTGGGGTAACCTTTGCTGCCTCACTGCCCCAATCACATCCCATGTCATTGTTAAAAGCTCTGCAGGGGGCCTCAACCTCGGACTTGTATTCAGGATAAGCCCTCACTGATCCATTCATTTATGGGTTATTCTCTAAGCCATGTTCAAGTGCACCAGGGCTTTGAATCTGAATCTGTTAGTTTTGGTTTGACCCTCTGCTGAGAACTGGTATTTCTAGCAAGCTCTGAGGAAGTAATACATAAGAATCATCTTGGAATCTTTTTAAAATGTAGATCCTGATTCAGTATATCTGAGCGGGGGGTGGGGGGGTGGAGGATAAAAATTTCCAGCAGGGATCATGTTAGAAATGCAAATTCTCAGCGGATAACTAGGAAGAACTGGTTTCAAAGTCTGAAAGTGGGCCATTTGGCTGATTGGTTTCTTTCTCCTCTCTTTCTTTTGCCCCTGGCCGCCTGTCAAGACTGGGCTGGTGTGAGGAGGGAGTTTGGTAGAAGACTCTCCCAGCCCCAGGTCAGTTGGGGTGCGTACAGTGAATGAGGGCTGATTGGTAGAAAAATGGCCTGCGGCAGGGTAGAAAGGGAAAGCGCTATCCCCAAACTTGACTTTTTTTCTGTCTGTTAGCCTTGACCCAGCTTGCTCTGAGCTAGCAATCAGCTGGCAGCTTTGTTAGCGACAATTAATTCTGTTTCTCTGCTACCAGGGGTGCTGATGTGATGTGGTAGTAGGCTATGAGCTTGGAGTCTGAGGCTTACTCACTGAGGAACCTTGAGAAGCGGCTGTCACCTGTCTTTTGTCCAATTCCCTATGAAAATAAGGAGGCTAAGGGAGATACTGTGTGACACTATAGGAGTCTGCCATAGTTAATCAGTTCCAAGTTGGCTTTTCTCTGCTACCACACAGCCCACGTTCCCCAAGCCTTATTGCCCCCACTATATAAGTGAGTGTGCCCTGGGGGTGCTGGCTCAGAGGAAGGCAGAACATTCACTCAAAGCAACAGCCTTTCCAGAGGCTCCCCCCAGTGTCCCTAGGACTATCCCCTCTGACCCTTGCCAGCCACTGAGGCGGACACATGGACTGAGAACTTTGCTTTCCTGCCGCTGAGAGCTTAAGATTCTTTCTGTGGGTGGAACAGTGATTATTCCAGGACCCAGGCTCTCATGAGCTGTGCTGTACAGGAACTTCAGTTAATTAGAGGAAGTAAACACAGTAGCAGCTCCAAACTAGTCTGACCACTCTCAAATTAGACTACAGAGCTCAATACTTGACTCTATTGCCATGAGACATGAGACCTGATTTTAAACATCAAAACTGGTTGCAGGCTGACTAAAGTTGGAGAACTTCTTATCTGTGAGATTCCTGCAGCCTTAGGAGGTCAATCAAACTGGCGTGGAGTCCGGTGGGTGCTCAGGAAGAAAGAGGCGCAGCAGGTTCTAGGCATGCCCCTCGGGTCTCTGTCCTGTGTCATAGCAATTCTTCATGTACTTATCACGTCCTGCACCAGGGTGGGGCAATAAGAGTGACAGAATGTGGGTCACCCAGCCCAACACAGGGATCATACACGTCCATGTGTTCATTCCTAGACTCGGTCAGTAAATGCTTATTGAGGGCTTGCATAGCACTGCAAGGCTGGGTGTGGACATGAGTGACACATGGTTTCTGCCTTGAGGAACTCACAGGCTAAGGAGGGACTCAGGGATTCAGCCCAGTAGAACAGCCTTTTCTGATACAGTGTGGTCAGTCCTATGAGGTGGGCAGTCCAAGGTGCTGAGAAAGCACAAAAGACGAAAACCAAACCCAGGGCTGTCAAGTTGATTCTGACTCATAGTGACCCTCTATGGGGAGAGGAATTATCTTAGGCTGGAAGTAGACTAGGAAGCCTTGAAGGAAGGGGCACTATGGCTTTGCTGGCTTGGTAGGGAGTGGGTGTCTCTGAGCCAAAGTTTTCCATAAATCAGGTCATCTGAGTTCATGACCTCATCCTGGAGTGAGCAGATTCCAGAGCAGTAATTTGCAGTAACCAAATTTACATAAGTCTGACAAACCAGATGCCCACTCCTTTATTTACAAGGGAGCGGAATCTTTCTGGAACAGAAGCATCCAGAGCAACTTTTTCACCAAACAAGTGCCAGAGGACAGACCTGGTCCGATAGTCACTCTCCAGTGAGCAGAAAGGTGTGGAGGGCTGATCACCAGCTGCCAGTGACCTCCTGATGCAGAGCCTGGGTGGTAGGCAGGGACGGCACTTGTGTATGAATGATCCTGCTGGCTTTGGGGCGGGGGGCCTGAGAAATGCAAGCTGCCCCCAATAACCTGTGAAGGCCACAACTCATCTACAGGAAGTGCAGAGGACTGGGGCCTGGGCTGCCCTTCCTCCCATCTCTTCAATGTCAGAGGTCAGGAAACCTAGAACACATGTACTTGTGGAAAGTAATTTCCTTTTCCCTTCTCCATTTTCATTGCAAACACTGAACAGGGAATTAAGATTTCTTCTGACCAATCTTAAGGACTAACTAAAGGAGCAAAGCAGTGTTTTCTTTATATGCCCTGAATCTCTTCCCAACAACAACAAGTCTTGATGCCTTCTCTTAGAGAGCAGACACCAGTTCTGCTCAAACTCTTCTAAAAAATAGAAGAGGAAGGAATACTCCCTAACTTATTCTGTAAGGCCAGCATTACTTTTATACCAAAGCCAGACAAAGACACCAAGAGAAAGCTACAGACCAATATCCCTTATGAATATAAATGAAAAAAATCCTTAACAAAATACTAGCAAACCAAATCCAGCAGCATGTTAAAAGAATTATACACCATGATCAAGTGAGATTTATTCCAGGAATGCAAGTGTGGTTTAACATTAGAAAATCAATAAGTATGATACACTGCAATAATAGATAAAAAGGAAAAGAACCACATGATCATCTCAGTCGATCAAAGCAATTGATAAAACCCAACACCCTCAACAAGACAGGGAAGGAATTGAAATTTTCAGTGTGGTTAAGGGTATTTATGAAAAACCCACAGCCAACATTATACTCAATAGAGAAAGAGTGGGAGCTTTCTCCTTAAAATCAAAAACAAGACATTCTCTCCATTGCTGTTCAGTATTGTACTAGTCCTAGCCAGAAAAAATAAGGCAAGAAAAAGAAGTAACAGCTATCCAGGTTGAGAAATAAGAAGAAATATTATCCCTGTTTGCAGATAACATGATCTTATATTCGGAAAATCCTGAAGAACCCACAAGACAAATTCTAGAGCCAACAGAATAATTTAGCAAAATTACAGGGTATAAGATCAATACATTTCCTGTACCTCAAGCCAAGGATATGAGACTCAACTCCCTCAGGACACACAAGGACTCAGGGCCAGGTCTCCTAGTCCCCTCCCTGCAGGAGGATAGAGTTATCCTTTATGACCAAGAAGCACCCTCTAGTGTGCCATGAGCCATTAGTCCTCAAAGACAGAGTAAAAGCTTAGGATCTTCTCTTTCTTTTCTGTTAAGACTCTGAAATCATTCACTTCATTCCTTTGCCCATGTTGTGTTTACTTTCATTATTATTATTTCATTATGTTTTAAGTGAAAGTTTACAATCCAAGTCCATTTGTCATACAAAAACTCACATACTCAGTGCTATGTAACTGAAGCTGCTCTCCCCACACTGTGACAGCACAGTGCTCTTTTCCACCCTGTATTTCACGTGTCCATTCAACCAGCTCCTCTCTCCCTCTGCCCTCTCATTTTGCCTCTGAAAGGAGCTGCCCAGGAACCTCATGTATCTACTTAAGTCAAGAAGCATACTCCTCACCGGTATCATTTTATGTCTTTTAGTCTAGTCCAACCTCTGTCTGAAAAGTTGGCTTCAGGAATGGTTTCAGCTCTGAGCTAACAGGGAGTCCAGGGGCCATGTCTTCTGGGGCCGCTCCAGTCCGTTGGACCATCAGCTCTCGTCTTTTTAATAGAGTTTGAGTTCTGCACCCCAATTTTTTTCATACTGCTTCAGGGACTCTTTGTTGTGTTCCCTGTCGGGGCAGTTATTGATGATGGCTGGACGCCATCTAGTTCTTCTGGTCTCATGTCAAATATCATCTCTGGATCATATAGTACCTTCTGTCTTCTGGGCTCATATTTTCCTCATGTCTTTGATGTCCTTTATTCTTCTCTTCTCCAGGTGGATTGGTACCAGTCAATGCTATCTAGATGGTAGCTTGCTAGTTTTTTAGACCCAAATGCCACTCACCAAAGTGGTATGCAGAGCATTTTCTTAAAAAAAAACTTTGTTATGCCAGTTGACCTAGATGTCCCCTGAAACCATGGTCCCTAGACCCCTGTCCCTGCTACTCTATCCTTGGAAGTTATATTAATATATTTTGTTGGGTTATATTTAGGAAACCTCTTAGCTTTTCATGTAGTTCAGCTTTGCTGACCTCCCTTCTACTGTGCCTCCTTTCACATAAGCCGATTCCTATCTGCTATCTAATCTATGAATACCCATCTCCCCATCTTCCCACCCTGTAACCATCAAAAACTGTTTTCTTCTGTGTTTAAACCTTTTCTCAAGACCTCATACAATATTTGTCTTTTTGGAACTGACTAGTTTCACTCCGCATAATGTTTGCCAGATTCCTCTATGTTCTTAGATGTCTTCCAGGATCATCACTGTGTTTATTATTGCGTAGTGTTGCACTGTGTGAATATGCCATAGTTTGTTTATGCATTCATCTGTTGCTGGGCACCTAGGTTGATTCCATCTTTTTGATATTGTGGATAGTATGGCAATAAACATTCGTATGCATATATCTGTTTGTGTGACAGCCCTTATTTCTCTAGGATATATTCCAAGAAGTCAGATTGCTGGAATGCATTGGACCTTGATTTCTAGCTTTTTAAGAAAGCACCAAATCAATTTCCAAAGTGGTTGTCTCATTTTATGTCCCCACCAACAGCTGTAGAAGTGTTTCAATCTTTCCAGAGCTTCTCCAACATTTATTATTCTGTTTTTTGAAATGTTCACTTTTAAGATAACTTTTACCTAGTTATGAAAGTAAAGTCTTTCCACTGTAGAATATTTGGAAAGGACCTAAAAGTAAAAATTAAAATAAGCATTTACAATATCTCTACTCAGAGCCACATCCTAGTATTGGGTTGTACTTCCTTTATACAGGAAAGCATGTGAAAACAGTTTTTAAGCTTACAAGCTTTTTATTCATTCTCCTTTTTTATGTTCATAGCATTTGTCTTAGTTACCTAGTGCTGCTGCAAGAGAAACATCATAAATGGATGGATTTAAAGAACAGTAATGTCTTTTCTCACAGTTCTGGAGACTAAAAGCCCAAACAAGGGTCTCACCTGCATTGATTCGTACCTTGCAGGCATTTCAGGTGTTTCTTGGTGTCTTGGCTTGTCAACAACCCTCACATGGTGCTTGTCTTCTTTTGTGTACCTCTCTGTGTCTAATTTTCTTTTCAAAGTAACTCAGAAGTGATTACATTTAGAACTCTTCCTACTCAAATATGATGTAATTAACCTAACAGAGAAAACTTAATTTACAAACAGTATCACATCCAAAGGTAGACCAGTTAGGATTCCAACACATTTTTTTGGGAGGGTGGGTGGGAGACAATTCAATCTATAACAACATTCATTATATTACAGCTATTCTTCAAAAATATTTTTAGGACAATAGTGTTCCTTAATACAAATACACCATAAGTTACTTAACTATTTCTCTAATATAGGTGATTTAGGTTATCTCCAAGTTGTGCCCATTCATATGATCCGCTGAGGGAGTGATGTTTCCTATACCTGTCTGCAATTTTGGCCTCTGGCCTTCCCAGTCTGGTTCCCTTGGCCCATCCTTCAATCTCAGATGAGGGACCCCTGTAGGACTCTTCTTCTCACGTTACCAAGTGCACTGAGCACTGGGTACTGAGCATCTGGCCTCTGTCACTGTGTTTTCCATGCTGATTCATACCTACCCGTTTTTACATATGACTTCTCCACTAGATGAAATGTTCTTTTGGGGCAAGATGTGTTTCTTGTTCATCCTACCATCAGCTGTAAGCTCACTGCCTAGCACATAGACTCTTAATAAAAATCTGTTGCATCGGTGCTGTAATGAGCTAAGAACAAGTTATAGTCTATTTTTTTGTCATACAAAAATTGGTACCCAGCTTTCTTTTGTTTCAAAGTTGCCCAGTTGTTTCTATTTTTTTTCCATTTAAATCTTAGTCCATGTTTCTCAGTCTCCTGCTTAACTGATACCAGAGATTCTCATACTGAAAGGTCTCAAGAGGAGTTAGAACAAAAACCACCTTCCTTTTCCATCTTCTCTTTGTTTCCCTGGTGAGGGCCACAGACACAAGACAGAGGCTCTGATGAGATCCCTTTGCCACACCACGCTATGCAGTGCTCCCAGTGGGTAGAGTTTCACATGACAGCATTAGAGGCAGGGGCCCAGCCTATCTGTGGCACTCTATCTGGGGCCACAGAACTTGTCCAGTTAGGGGAGGCTAGGGAAACAACCATCAATGATACTCTGTTTACTTGATCTCAGTGGACTATATGCTCTCCTTTTTTCCTATTCTCTCCTCTCACTGGTATTTTCTAAAGGACACTTTCTAGAGAATTTATTGGCTTTGGGGCAGACAGAATTGGACACTCAACTCAATGACCTTGTTCTTAGCTTGTACCTGAGGTCAAAGATGTCAAAGTATGAGCATGCCCAGTTTCTGTAGAACTTCCAACAAGCAAAACTGCATTGCTTTCAAGTTGATTAGGACTCACAGTAACCCTATAGGACGGAGCAGAACTACACCTCAGGATTTCCAAGGCTGTAATCATAACGGTATCAGACTTTCCTATCTTTCTCCTGTGGAGCTGCTGATGGGTTTGAACCACTGACCTTTCAGTTAGGAACCAAGCTTTTAACCACTGGCACTTCTTCCAATAAAAGCTACCAGTTACTCTTTGCTCAGAAGGGTGCTGAGCCCTTTATATGCTTTGTCTCATTTAGTCTTTTCAGGAAAGAGGTAGTATTGTATTATAACCAACGTTGATGAGAAAACTGAGGTACACAAGGAATAGGTTAGAGAAAAACTAAGAAATAAACTTCAGATGCTGACTTTTCAGGTGGGGGGTGGGGGAGAAGAATATGGGAGGAAAAGATATGGAGGCTGGGCTCAAATTACATGTAGATAGAACATAGTTCTGGTCACACAGGTAATCTTGACCAGTACTGACTAGTTTCTGGACCTGTCATCTGTAAAATAGGGATAATTGTATCTTTGCTGTTCCTCCCATGGGGTGTTAAAATCCATTGCCATTGAGTGGATTCAGACACACAGGGACCCTGTAGGACAGAGTACAAGTGCCCCATCGGGTTCTCAAGGACTGCCTGGTGGGTTTGAACTGCCGACCTTTTGCTTATCAGTAATTGCTCTTAACACTATGCCACCAGGGTTTCCCCATAAGATATTAGGAAGATCAAATGAAGGTGCTTGCAGAATGCCTTTTGTAAGCTACAAAGCATGGCTTGCCAATGAGAGTTTAAGTCCCGTGAGAGAGAAAGCCTATGATAAGCTAGGCTCAAAACTTAGTGATATGTAAGATTTTCTTAAAAGAAGTGGTAGAGTGGAATGGAAACATATGGACTTTGTGATGAGCCAGACCTCAGTCTGAGTGTCAGCTCCAACACTTTGCAGTCAGGTGGTGTGGGTAAATGACTTAACCTCTGAGCCTTTATCTGTAAAGTGGGACTAATAAAGGGTTAAAGTGAGTATTAAATGACGTGAGATAATGTGACCAACATTTCAAAAAGGCTGAAAATAAAATCTAAAAAAATACAGCCGGACAACTTTGAAACAAAAGAAAGCTGGGTATCAATTTGTGTGTGACGCAAAAATAGACTATAACTCAAATATATCATATAAAGAGGGATGCTATATACTCATAAAGAAGCGATAATTAGAAAATATAATATTCATGGACATATATGTAGAGCATAACTTTGAAATATAAACTGAAGATTGATAGAAATACATGGAATAGATAAAGCAACCACTGGGTTTTGGAATGTTAACACAGTCCCCTTTGGAAATGATAAGTTAAGCATGAGAAGAGTGAGCAGGTGTCAAGAATACTTGAAGGACATGATTAATAACTATCGCAAATGGAACAGACACAAAAATAAATCATATACTAGGCCACAAAGGAGCCCTGGTAGCACAATGGTTAAGAGCTATGACTGCTAACCAAAAGGTCAGCAGTTTGAATCTACCAGCCACTCTTTGATAACTTTATGAGGGCAGCTCTACTCTGTCCTAGAGGGTCTCTGTGAGTTGGAATTGGGAACTGACTCAATAGCAACAGGTTACAGGTTTCAGACCACAAAGGAATTATCAATATATTCCAATCACGTCCTACAGACTGTTCAAATACTAAGAAACAAAATTAGAAAATAACAATAAATGGGTAGTTATAGAAATCTCATATAACCGTATATTTGAAAACATTACTATTAATAAAAACTGTTTAAGAGGAAGTCATAACAGAAATTACAAAAAAATATATACTGAGAGCAGAACAACAATGAAAACTTTCTGTCAACAATTGTAGGGTACAAGTAAAGCTCTGTGTAGAAGGGTATCTGTAATTCTGAATATGTTTTTCATAAATCCCAATATAAGAAAAAATCTAAATAAATGATTCAACCACAAGATCACAGATTTCGACTCTATGAACATAGGAACAACAGGCTTAGATAAAAGAAATAAGGAATGGAATGATAAATAAAAAGATGAAAATGAACAAATTTAAAAATAAGGGAAAAAAAAGCTTTCTAAAGAGGCCAGTACAACAGGCAAAACTGATAGCAAGATTGAATACATGAAAGAAAAGTGAAAATGATATACAGAATGAGAAAGGGAGGACTGGTTACAAATAAAACAGATTTTAAATAATAAAATATAAATGGTATATGTGGAAATAATCAGATAGGTCTATGTTCTGATGTGTGTATTTGTAATAATGACAAAAGTAAAATAAATTATAAAAATAAAATATTATAAACAGCTAAATACCAATAAATTTGAAAACAAATGAAGTACAGTTCTAGAAAAATAGAAATGAATTACAAAAATAAGAAATAATGGACTTTGAATATAGCATTAACCACTAGAGAAATAAAAATCGTATGTTATTATCCTAAAAAAGCCTCAGACCAAGATGATTTTGTAGGTAAGATCTACTAAACTTCATGAATCAGATAATTCTCATATTAAAAAGTTGTTTCAAAGAGTAAGGTGACCAGAAAAGCTGTTCAAATCATTTTATGGTTTATTGTAAATACATCAGAATTAGATATAAATTGTACAAAAATAAAACTTACAGATATATCAGTTTGAAGGTCTCTGGGTGGTACAAATGGTTCAAGTTCTTGGATGTTAGCCAAAAAGCAGGAGGTTCAAGTTCACACAGAGGCATGTAAGAAGAAAGGCTTGCTGCCATCTAAGCAACATCAACTGGTCCCAACCCACCTGGAACAGATGAAAACGAAGAGCATCAAAGACACGAGGAAAAATGAGCACAGGAGACAGAGGACCCATATGACTGGGAGACTACATCGATAGGAGAAAAAGAACTAGATGATGCCTAGCCACCAACAAAGAGAGCCCTGACAGGGAACGCAACGTAGAGTCCTTGATGTAGCATGAGAAAAAGGGGTGTGCGCATCAAGAACTCTATTAAAAGGCCCGACTTGATGGTCCGACAACCTCGAGGATCCCATGGGAACATGGCTTGCTGCTAGCCCAGAGCTGAAACCAGTACTGAAGCCAACACTTCAGACAAAGAATGGGCTAGACTGAGGACACAGAGTGATGCAGGTGGTGTGTGTACTTTACGGTTCAGTACGTATATGAGGCTGTTCTACTGGTTTCTTTTCAGAGGGGAGAGGAGAAGGTAGAGAGCAGATGGACAAGTGATGATTGAGTGAACACTGGAAGAGTGGAAAAGAAGAGTGTGCTGTCTGTCACAGGGTGAGGAGAGCAGATAGAACTACAGAGAGGTGGGTGCTCGGGGTTTTACATGGCAAATCGGCTTGATTTGTAAGCTTTCACTTAATCACAATAAAAAAAATGTTTTAAAAGAAGAAGACAGGCCTGACAGTCTACTTCTGAAAAAAACCTGCAGAGGACAGTTCTACTCTGATATACCTCAGGTCACCGTGAGTTGAAATCAGCTTGATGGCATTTGGTCTGTGTTTTTTTTGTTTTATTTTTTTAATACCTAAATCAGTTTGAAGAAATCCTGGTTGCATAGTGGTGAAGTGCTATGGCTGCTAACCAAAAAGTTGGCAGTTCAAATCCAGCAGGAGCTTCTTGGAAACCCTATCGGGCAGTTCTACTCTGTCTACAGGGTCTCTATCATTCAGAATTGATTCAAGGGCAATTAAAAGAAAATTTTCTCTTGTTTGTTTAAATCAATTTGGAAAAGAAAAGCAAAAAGAAGACGAAAACAGCATAGTACTGGCCCAGTAAAAAACAAACCAAGAGAACTAACTGAGTGACAAATCCAGAGACACACCAAAGTATATACGAGAAGCTGGTTGTTGAGGGAAGTAGCTTCATAAGTCAGATGGGAAAAGATGGATTTTATTTTAGGGTAAAGGGGCATGTGATTTTAGAAAACTGCCTCAGTGAGAATGCAAGGAGAAATAAAATTAAATCACAAGGGTAAGAAATTCCAGAGAGACTATAGAATGTGGATGTAAATATGAAAGCCAATAAATAAAGATATAGAATAACTGAGAATCTGGGGTAGGGAAAGATTTTTTCCACAAGGTCCAAAAAGAAACAATTATAAAAGAAAAACAGACTCACTTGTCTATGTCAAAAAAGAAAGCCCTGACTGTGACTAGTTACTCCATTAATACCTGTCTCCATGACTTCATTCCCTCCTTCAAATTTAGTGAGGGGCTGCCACAGAGAATGAGATCCGGCTCTAGCTTATTGACTCGCTGGGAAGAGCTGGCAGGTACTGAGATTTGGGCTGACAGAAGGCCTGCAGGGGTGCTAAAGTAATAGGTTACATGAAGTCTAAATTGTTGTTCTCTTCAGAGTGTTCAGATCAGCCTGGTGAGGAACCTCTTAGTGAGAAGCCTAAAATACAGGCTTGACTGGTCAAGAGAGACTGACAACTTAATCAATATGGGCCTTGGGCAATATTTTGCTTCCCATGATTTCAGAGTGGGTGTGGGTCCCGCATTGCAAGGGGTGGGAGGGTCATTGACCTTACAACCATCTCTGACTGAACTCCAGAAACACGCCAGGAGCTCGTTAAACATGAGCTGGAGGACCCCACCCTGGGAGACTGTGATTCAGTAGATGTGAGACTGCTCAAGAATCTCCACTTGACCAGCTTCTAAGTGTGGCAGAGCTGCAGCTGGGGACCAACAGGTTAGAAGTCCACTCTCAGGAGTGCAGAATCACCTGGGATGGGGGTACATATAAGGTGGGGGGGGGCACATAAGATATATGTGGGAAGGTATACACCTAAGATATATACATGTGTAAGGTGTGCACATAAAATGTGTGAGTGACATACTTAAAGTGTTCCTGGAAGTAAGATGGGAACTGCAGTGGTTGGGATGGGAGACCAAGAGTGAGTAGTACAGACAGCAGGCTGGGGCAGAGGAGGGCTAGAGGTACCAGTGAGGGGCAGCTGTAACCAGACTCTCCTCTGCAGTGTGAGCCAGTCTGGGAATGGTCTGTTAATTGCCTGCCTTCTTCACCAACCTGGGAGCTCCTTAAGAGCATTCATTCTTGAGTTCATTTATCCCACAAATATTTAGTAAGACTTTCCTATGCCATGCAAAAGCTCTAGTAGGGAACAAAGTCCAGTCAGCTCCCCTATAGTTTTCCGTCTAGCAGGGCAGCAGATAAGACCAAGCAGCTGTAATGTTGTTGTTGTTGTTAGGTGCCACTGATTCATGGCCGTTGTCATGGATTGAATTGTGTCCCCTGCCAAAATGTGTGCAGCAATTTGGCTAGGCCATGATTCCCAGTATTGTGTGATGTTCCCATATGTTGTAAACCCTACCCCTATGGTGTTTATGAAGGACAGTGGGCAGCAGTTGCGTTGGTAGGGCAAGAGTCAATGTGTAAGACTGTACTGTGCCTTGAGGCCATCTCTTCTGTTATAAAGAAAAGGGAGGCAAGCAGAAAGTTTGTGACCTTGCACCATCAGGATAGAAGCAGAGCTGTGAGCAGGTGCATCCGTCGGACCCAGGGTCCCTGTGCCTCAGGATGTCCCAGTCCAGCCTTCCTCAAGAGCCAGCAGAGAAAGACTTCCCCTGGAGATGATGCTGTGAATTCAGACTATTAGCCTACAGTTCCGAGAAAATAATTTCTCTTTGTTAAAGCCATCCACTTGTAGTATTTCTGTTATAGCAGCACTAGGTGACTAAGACGGCCACCTTGTGTACAAGAGAACAAAACACTGCCCAGTCCTGTGCCATGCCCACAGTCCTTGGCATGCTTGAGCCCGTTACTGCAGCTGCTGTGTCAATCCATCTTATTGAGAATCCTCTTCTTTTTGCTGACTCTCTCTCTTCTACCAAGCGTTGTGTTTTTTTCTGGGAACTGGTCCCTACTGTTAATGTGCCCAAAGGATGTGAAACAAGGCTCACCATCCCTGCTTCTAAGGAGCATTCTGGTTACTCTTCTTCCAAGAAAGATTTGTTCATTCTTCTGGCAGTCCATGGTATGTTCAATATTCTTTGCCAGCAGAATAATTCAAAGTTATCAATTCTACAGTCTTCCTTATTCACTGTCTAGCTTTCACATGCATATACATGGCTTGGGTTAGGTTCATCTCAGTCCTTTAAGTGACATCTTTGCATTCTAGCACTTCAGGGAGGTCTTTTGCAGCAGACTAGCCCATTACAATGAATCATTTGATTTCCTGACTGCTGTTTCCATGAGTGTTCATTGTGGAGCCAAATAAAATGAAATCCTTTACAAGTTCAATCTTTTCTTCCATTTATCATGGTATTCCTTATTGGCCCAGTTGTGAGAATTTTTGTTTTCTTTGTGTTGATGTGCAATGCATCCTGAAGGCTGTGGTCTTTGATTTTCATCAGTAAATGCTTCATGTCTTCTTCAGCAAGCAAAGTTGTATCATCTGCATGTCAGAGGGTGTTAATGAGTCTTCCTTCAATCCTGAAGCAGCATTGTTCTTCATATAGTCACCTAAGCATAGCTTCCATAGCAACAAGCAAGCCCCTACGTACTACAAACTGTCAGACAGAAAAGGCAGCTCTTATTAGATGTATTAAAATGCTGCCGTAGGGAACCAGCAGACACCCAACAGGGACAGCTATCTCTGACTGGGGAGATCTGGAGAGGCTTCTGGAAGAAGTGAAGTCTAAGATGATGTCTTAGCTGTCAAGTGCTGCTCAAACAGAAACACCACAAGTGGATGGCTTAACACAGATAAGTTTATGCTCTCACCATCCGGTAGGCTAGATGTCCAAATTCAGGGTACCAGCTCCTGAGAAAGCTTTCTCTGTAGGCTTTGGAGGAAGGTCCTTGTCATCAGTCTTCCCTTGGTCTGGGAGCATCTAAGCACAGGAATCTCAGGTCCAAAGGATAAGCTCTGCTTCTGGTGCTACTTTCTTGATGGTACAAGGTTCTCCTGTCTCTCTGCTTGCTTCTGTCTTGCATATCTCAAAACAGACTGGTGTAAGACACTATCTAACCTTGTAGATCTCATCAATTAACTGCCACTGATCCATCTCATTATGTCACAGTGATAGGATTATAACATTGTGCAGTCACATCAGGTGACAAAATGGTAGACAAACATACAATGCTAGGAATCATGCCTAGCCAATTGGACAGATATTCTTGGGGGATACAATTCAATCCATGACAGACGATGATAGATAAGTCAATGAAGACTGTTCCAGACACAAGGAATGGGTATGTGCAGGCCTTCTGTGAACAAGGTGGCTGGACTGAAAGATACGGGTACAGAAGAGGGGAGAGCATTAGAGAATGGGCCAGATGTGAGATGGGGCTTACTCTCTAGGCCCAAGTACAAAAGTTTTTGTTCTAGTTAGAGGGGAGCAACAAGAGAGTTTTCCTGTTCACTAGTTCTGAGGAGGGACCTAATCCATAGCAGCTGAACTGGATGGGTTAATCCTATTTTCTGCTTCCAACACCCCCATCCCAGGCTGCTTCTCCCATCATTCACTTCTGGTGAGCTGGCAGACTGTTCCTTCCAGAGCCAGGGAGTTTTTCCTTCAGCATTTGAGAATCGTGTAAATCTTCCCAGATTCTAGAGTAGAGAAAGATGGGGAAATTGAAGCCAGGAGAAGGGCATGATACCCCAGAAGTCTCGGAAGTAGTGGGCTCCTCTGATCTCACAAGCCTTCTAAAAACTGTGCTCTTCAGAATTTAATTGCTCTAACCCTGGTGGTGTAGTGGTTAAGTGATACAGTTGCTAACCAGAAGGTGACAGTTCAAATCCACCCAGCAGTCCTTGGAAACTCTAGGGAGCAGTTCTGCTTTGTACTACAGGGTCGGAATCGAGTCAGTGGCAGTTGGTTTGGTTTTGGTGTTTTACCCCACCTTTAGGAAGACTTATTAGCACCTATGTTATGCAGATGACATAACCGCGCTTCCTGCTAGTGAAGAGGACTTGCAACACTAAGATAAAAGACCACGGCTTTCAGTGTGGATTACACCTCAACATCAAGAAAACATAAATCTTCACAACCGTACCAGTAAGCAGCAGCATGATACATGGAGAAGGGATTGAAGTCGTCCAGGATTTCATTTTACTTGGATCCATAGTCAACACCCATGGAAACTGCAGCCAAGAAATCAAAAGATGCATTGCACTGGGAAAATCTGCTGCAAAAGACTTTTTTAAAGTATTGAAAAACATAGATGTCACCTTGAAGACTAAGGTGAGCCTGACTCTTTTCAGTCATACTATACACACACAAAAGCTGGGTGATGAATAAGGAAAACAGAAGAATTGATGTCTTTGAATTATGGTATTGGAGAAGAATATTGAATACACCAAGGACTGCCAAAAGAATGAACAGCTCTGTCTTGGAAGAAGTACAAGAGAATGCTCCTTAGAAGCAAAGACGGTGAGACAACATTTCACATATTTCGGACACATTGTCAGTAGGGATCAATCCCTGGAGAAGGGTATCTTGCTTGGTAAAGTAGAGGGTCAGCAAAAAAGAAGACAACACTCAACAAGATGAACTGTCACAGTGGCTACAACAGCCTAAAGCATAATGATGACTGTGGACACGGTACAGGACTGGGCAGCACTTTGCTCTGTTGCCCACAGGGTTGCTGTGAGTCGGAGCTGACTGGACAGCACTTAACAACAGCCCCTCCTTTGGGAACTGCTCTCTTTCCTGAGCAGTAGTCTGGGCCAGGCTCTGCCCTGGAGCCGCCTGACATCCCTGGAGTTAGCCCAGGGCCTGGTACTTGGTGGGTGTGTAGTAGGTATAGTGGATGACATGGACACATGCCAAGGATGAATTATGCAATAAGCAAGGTAAGCACAGACTTACTTGTGCTAATTTACTAATCTGTAGTGAGCACTTTCACATAGGTTTTACTTTAATGTGGTGTGGTGAAATTTGGGTGAAATTGTTCACTATGGATTGGTGAGTAAACACAGGAAGCCCAGTTTACCTTGTTTATTGGATAATCTGCTCCTGGCCCATCAGCAGGGTCCATGGGTAGTGAGCCTTCTGAGCCCCTTCTGGAGAAGGCCTGGGTAGTCCCAGGCCTACTGTGAGTCTATCTCAAGCCGGCCTTGGGTTTAGGGCACTTGAGCATGGCAGTAAGGATGACCATTACTATCATTTACTATTCTATGCTTTGTGCTGGCTGCAACTTAACTTGTATGTCTTATAAACCTTTTCACCATTAAGTCTTCTCTACAAAAAAATGCTAGGACCTTAATTTCTATGAAAATTGCATATGTTTGTTTCTGCAAAAGACTGGAAGGAGATATACAACCTGTTAATGACAGTTTTCACTAGATAACATTCTTTGATAGAGCATTTTTTTCCCTTTTGCTTGGCTGCATCTTCTAAATTTCCCACAAAGATGATATGGCTGTGTCTTTGAAACAAATAACCAAAAAAACAAACACGCTGCAGTCAAGTAGATTCTGAGGGAATAGAACTGCCCCATGCAGTTTCCAAGGAGCACTGGTGGATTTCAGCTGCTGACCTTTTCCTTAGCAGCTGTAGCTGTTAACCACTAGGCCACCACCACTTGGGTTTTCCGGGGATAAAGGGCATGGGGGAACCAACAAGGTGTACAGGGTTTGCAAGGAGCAAACTCTCTCCCTAGGAGGAGGCCCCGGTTGGGGGTGCTTTCACAGGGATGGAGGGGCTTGTTTGCATATGCAAAGGAGGAGCGGGAGGAGGGGTGTCAGTGCCAGGGAAGTGCCACCTGACTCACCCAGCTGTGCCCTCCCTGTGGGCGGGGTCACTCTTATTCTCCAGCTGGACACATGCAGCTCTAACCTGCCCTGGGGCTTCTATTCCCTAGATCCACTTCCCGGACGTGGAGCGGGTCGAGTGGATGAACAAGGTAAGACCACAGCCTGGTTCTGGAGAACTGTCGTCTGAGTCTCCAGCCTGCCGGCCTGCGGAGCGGCTGAGCACCCGCTGCAGCTTTGATGGGTCAAAGATGGCCCGTAGGGTCCAGGTGGTCCTGAGAGGAGCCAAGGGGCACAGATAACCTCTCCGCCGCTAAGGCGGGAACTCTTCTCCCAGACCACCTTTCTCTCCTCAGGTTCTTCTCTTTCACCAGACAATAGCTTTATTTTCTTTAAATATGTATATATGTATATATATTTACAAATTTATGCCTGGCCACAACAGAAAAGTTAGAAAATACAGGGTAGTATAGAGAATAAGGAAACCCTGGTGGCATAGTGGTCAATTGCTACGTCTGCTAACCCAAAAGCCAGCAGTTCGAATCTGCCAGGCTCTCCTTGGAAACTCTGTGGAACAGTTTTACTCTGTCCTGTAGGGTTGCTGTGAGTCAAAGTACAACAGTTGGGTATAGTGAATAAATGCAACAGGTCGTTGGCCCACCAGGCCGAGGTCGACGCTTTTCCACAGAGAGGAAGCTCCATCTGCCAGTGCTGTTTTGTGACCCTGGATAGGTGGCTGCAACATTTCTTGGCTGGTTTCCTCATCTGTACCATGGAAATAACGTGAGGTCGTAACAATTAACAAGGTGATGACTGCACAAAGGTATCTGGCACATCGTGAGCACTTGGGTATCACTGTGTCATGGGGGTGTCCCTAGATCACCGGGAAACCCTACCATCCCCCGCCCCAGGGCCACACACTAGACTCCTGAGCTGGCCCTGTGCTGGCCCTCCCGCAGCCAGAAGATTCTCAAACTGGAAGGGTGTGGAAACAGTCCTGTCCTTGCCTGTTCTGCCCAAACACATCACTAAATAAGAAGGCTGTTCTGCAGCCCCCCAGTCTCCTGCCTGACAGCTTTCACTAATGCACATCTCGACTCTGGGAAACAGGCTTAGCCCTTAGCAGGAACAACTTAGGTTTAAGAAGGGACTTCCTGATGGTTGTTCATCAAACGTTGGTGTTCTCCAGATAATAGATATGTCAGTGGATCAAAAACTTTGTTAACTTCTTGGTGATAAATTTGAGGGAAGCAGGTTGCTGATTTAAGAGGACTTCTGAGGATTAAAGCCAGGTCTCAGGTCCCTGGAGTAGACCTTGTGCTGTGACCACAAAGTTGAGACCACCACGTATGTGCTAACCAGCTCACGGATTCGTGCCTGCCTTACACCTTTCTTTCACTCACACAGATACTACACAGTCCAGGGCCTAAAGGAGGAGACAAACCACATACTAGGGCACTGAGGTCCTAGGACCAGCTTCACAGAGGCAGATAGTGAATGACAAACCAGAAAGACAGAAGATGGGGCCAGCACTTAGAAAGTACAAATCTTAAGGACTGGAGTTTGGAGAAGGCCCTGAAAGAGATGATCCATTTTCCAGATGGGGATAATGCAGGCCTAATGTCCCACAGCCTTTAAAAAAGACAAACCCAAACCTATTGCCATCAGAGTAGAATTGCCCCACAGAGTTTCCAACCAGCATGTGGTAGATTTCAGCTACAACCTTTGGTTAGCAGCCGTAGCCCTAACTACTATGTCTCCAGGATTTCCTTTAGGCTTCTTCTATTACGGATTTGGAATGGCAGAAGATTGGGAGATACGTGAATCTTTAAATGGAGACCCAAGTCTACAGGAAAGTAGAGAAGCCACCCAGCGAGCCCTCCTTCCACACCCCTCCATGATGACCACTGTCGCCTGTCATCAGGCTCCAGATTTCTGCCACCCTCTCTCTCCCCAGGGCCCACACTTGTCCCCCAGATTAGTGCCTCAAGGTGCTCTGCTACAGAAATCTGCCAAAGCAGCATTTCCTAATTGCTATGGAAAAATGAAATCCACAGGAAACAGTTTCAATTTCTCTTCTATGATCCGACTCGACGGCACTTGGCTGGCTTCTATGATATTTTCCCTAAACTTCTGGCAGCTGCTTCTTGTTGATACCAGAATGTATAATGGGATAGTTTAGTTTTAGCACAGAGGTAAAGGGCTTGATAATATGAAGTTTAGTGAATGACTATTTCACAGCATTTCGTGAAATGGCACCAAAGCCTGGGGTTCTGCTTTCTGGACAAGAGAACGACTGCTGTGGTTATCGGGTGTTAGACAGACAGATGAATGAATAGGTCGCTAGATGAGTGGCAAACTGACCGATGGGCCCTGCCAGCATAGGCCCCTATTTGTAGTCCTAAGCCCTCCAGGGCCAGGATGGAAAGGATTAGGACCTAGTCTTGGCAGCCATGGACCCGGGTGGGGGCACAGGCTTGATGACCAAGGCTGCCCTCTTGTCCTCCCAGATCATCTCCCAGACCTGGCCGTACCTAAGCATGATCATGGAAAAAAAATTTCGGGAGAAACTGGAGCCCAAGATCCGGGAAAAGAACAACTACCTGAGGTCCTTCACCTTCACCAAGCTCGACTTTGGACAGAAGGTCAGAGTTGTCTCAGGAGGTCAGCCTGAGCCTGCTGTATAGTCTCTTTTCTGTCCTCTCTCCCACCTTCTAACCTCACCCGACCCACACCACAGGTTGGTCACCTGACTACAAAGTTCCCACAGAATGTGACAGGGCTGTCACCCTCACCTGCATTTCCTAGGCTCTGGGCCTCAGTACAGACTCCTCAGTTCCAACACCTACATCTCTCAAGGTTCCAAGCCTGGCGCAGAGGGAACAGAAAAGGAGAGGAAGGGAATGATTCCATGTTTCTTAAGCAACACTTGGGAAACATGGCCACGTGGTAGAAGCCAGACAGACACAAAAATATAGTCACAGTAACCTGCCCCTGGTATCAGCTGGGGAGAACATAACTTCAAGAAAGGAGACAGTGCCACAAAGCAGTGTAGAATTCTGTTCTAACTAATAGGCTCAAGACCACACTAGTTCTGTGAGGATTTACCAGGGTCCCAGGATAAAATGGTCCTGGCCAAAGAAGTTAGTATTTCCCGTATCTAAGGTCAAGCTCTCTGTTCTAGATTGAGCTTCTTTTTCCCTTTGTCTCCTGACCCCTCTGCCCCAAAGTGCCCCTTGGTGAACTGGTGTGGATCTTATTTTATCATCCAAAAATGCGTTTGCAGGCAGGGAACTGTTGTGACATCCATCAGCTAGTAAATCAAAGGTGCAGACATCTGGTCAGCTCTGGAATAAGCAGATGTCAGAATACGGACCAGTCTGCTGAGAGCTGCTCGCTGGATCAGGGAGTGTGTGCCTGCCTCCACCTGGCTAGCACCCTCCCTGAGTTTGGGGATTAGGCGTGCCGGCTTTCTACCACACAGACTCCCAGGCCTGACCTGTTCCAGTATCATTTGTTTCTTTTGTTCATTCCTTTTCATTCATTCATGATTTCCTGAGCACGTGCTATATGCTAGGGATGTAGATAGGAAACTGGGTGTGGCAGCGCCCTGCCTTCAGGAAGGCCGCTGTTTGTCCTGAGAAGGAGCCACGTCAGCTGGCAGATGACAGTGTGGCAGTGCATGCACAATAACAGAGGGATGTGTGAGTTCTGAAGCACTGTACAGGGGCTGAGGTAGTCAGGGAAGACTTCCTAGAAGGAGGAGTGTCTGAGGTGGCTTCTGAAGAACTCACCGGGCTAAGAGTTGGGTCATCACAGGAAGCCTGAGGACGGCTGTGTCCAGCGCAGAGCCTGCTCCGCCAGGCTGCCAGCCTGGGGGTGGTACCTGTGGGCTGGGTTGGTGGGCCATTACTTGCGGGCAGCAGAAGTGGAGATGCTGTTGCAAAATCAGAACCTGTAGGGTGAACTAGCAGACTGGCCGGGTACCTCCAGCCCTGCAGAAGAAATGCTTGACTCCTGGTCCTGGACTTTAAAGCGCTTCAAGTGCTGGTCCCACCTGCCTCCCTCAGTTCCCCCATCCCCCGCTTTGCCAGTCCTCACCACTGTGGAATCATGGGGAACTCCTCATGTGACATCCTGGGCTTGGCCAGTACTCGAGACTGTCACCCATACCCATGTCTGTGCCCAACTCTGTGCTGTGACGACCTTGGGTTGACTACTTGACCTCTCTGAGTTCCAGTTTCCTCATCTGTAAAACGAAAGGACCCACTTTTGAGGGTTACGAGGTGTGAATATGAGGCCTGGTCTCACGGCTACTCTGAGTGACTGCCTGTATCATGGCCAGCACAGGGTGCTGGGCCCAGCGGAGGCAAAATTCCGGGTTAGTACCTCTCATCTACGAGCCCTGGGCCAGGGCTGCTCTGCCTGGCTCCCAGCAGCTGCTCCAATAGAAGTTATTTTTCCTTCCTATGGTCAAGACCTCCAGGCAGATAGGTAGCCTTCCCCAGGCTTGGGTCTCTATAGACTGAGCTTTTATAGGTGTGAGGCAAACAAACTCCCTATGCCCTAGAAGCAAATGCCGGGTGCTAGAAGGCTCTATGTCCCCACCTCCTTCCCAGCCTTCCACAGATTTTTATGGGCACTTAGCAGCACAGTCTCAGAGGCCAAGGCAGAGCTAGGGCCTGAGGCTTCTGTAATTCTCAGGATCCTCTTAAATAAAAAGAATATAAAATTACAAATACAAAACTGGTTCAAAAGTAAATATTTATTTAGAATGAAAAAGTAAATCACAATACATTACATGTATCATTCTGAAAAAACTACAGTGTTTTCATTAATCCTTGGACATATCTCATTCTTTTTTTCTGAATTTTTGATTTTGTACTCTCTGATAACCCCTTCACATGATAATACATTGCAAGAGAAGAGAATTTTAATCTTTCCTGTAGTCTGATTGATTGAATTTTTCTCCAGCATTTTATTGTGAGAAATTTCAAACATGCAGAAAATCGAAAGCCCCCCTACAGTGACACCACATAGCCATCATCGGGACTGTCTGGTTGTTAACCTTATGCTGCATTTGCTTTATTACATATCCATACATCCATTATTCTATTCATTATCAGCGTCTTCTCTCTCTCTCTTTTTTTTCCTGAACACATTTCAGAGTAACTTGTAGACATCAGTGGACTTCACTCCTAACCACTTCAGCATGCATATCATTAACTTGAGTTCAAATGAAATGTTTTTTTTTATTATAGATAAATACCAACTAGACTTCAGTGTCACCTAGGTTAAGTCTGGGCAGGAAGGGAAAACAGAACAATTACTTACGAGCTCAGCCCTTGGCTCTGGAGGCTGGAAAGCCTGGCCTGGGGCCTGACTCCTAGGGTCAGCTACCTCTGCCAAGAACACTGCCCTTTTCCTTCCCCCTTGTGGGGCCAACTCCTATTCACCCACCAGGTCTCAGCTTAAATGTCCCATCTTCCAGGAAACTTCCTGACTCCTGAGACTGAGTTGGTGAGATACTGCCAGAGCTATTGGTCCCCACGTGACTGCACGGGCTTCATCTCATTGCAGCCACCCTCACCGGTTGTCCTTGTCTTTGCTAGGCTGTGAGCCTATGAGACAAGCTCAGGGCTACCTTTTTCCCTGCCCACTCCCAAGTCCAGTGCCTGGCAGAGTAGGTGCTTGGTAAATATGAAGGGAGACAGGGAGAGGAAGGAGGGCGCACATTCTAGGAAGAGAAGCCTCAGGGGTGTCCTGGGTGACCAGCAGCCTTGGGATGGGCTTCCATGTTTGCATCTCATCCTGGGAGGGCAGTGGCTGTGGCTGCTGCTGTTGATGAAGCCCAGCACTGGGCAGGGTGCTGCCAGCACCCTCTGCTACAAGAGCCCTGCTGACTCCCCCTCTGGCACTTTTTCCAGTGCCCCCGGATTAACGGTGTCAAGGCCCACACTAACAAGTGTAACCGAAGACAGGTGGTCCTGGACCTACAGATATGGTGAGCTCTCTTACTGCGGGGGCCAGTGTGGACTCTGGGGGCGGCAGGCGGCTCTGTGGGAATGGCTTATTTGAAGATGGAATAGTACCTATCCATTCTGACTTGGGATGAGAAGCCCCTCATAGTGACTACCTCCACCCCTGGACTGGGGTGCAAGGTCCCTGCTTGAGGGAGAAGGAGTGTCAGGCAAATGGAGGGAGGAAGGACTGGTCCCAGGGAGCAGCCACTTTCTGACCTCTAGGGGCCAGCTCTAGCCTCGGCTACCAGGCCGAGCACCAGGACATCCTATAGGTCCCAAGGACCAGACAGCAGAGCTTTTTCGGGTCCTGGGGCCAGGTCACCTGGAGGGTCAGACCAGCTGCTGAGAGAGCACGTGGCTAGAGGGAGAGAAGTTACCACGGCCAGGTACCAGCTGAGAGGGGCCAATGGGAGAACTGGCTTAGGGCATCTCAGGACAACTAGAAGATGCAGAGACACAAGAGAGACTACTCCGTGGGCTGTGTACCCTAAGCCAAACCTGTTGCCATCAAATCAATTCCAACTCATAGCAACCCTATAGGACAGAGTAGATCTTCCCTATGAGATTTCCAAAGGGTACCTGGTAGACTCCAACTGCTGACCTTTTGGTTAGCAGCTGAGGCTCTTCATCGCTACACCACCACGGTTTCTGTGGGTTGTATAAGGGTGTCTCTTTGGAAAGTGGTTAATTAATAGGTTTACTGTCTTCTCAGAGGAAATGAGATTTGACTGGTGCTTTAGAAGACAAAGGGTCACCTCCTGAGGTTCCAGAAGGTTTGCAATCCTTTCTAGCACTTCACATTCTTTGCCTTAGCCCCGAGGCTGACACTCAGGGCTTGGTAGGAAGACAGCCGCAGGCCCACTGATGCCCACTGAGAGGTTGGTCTCAAGTGTGTTGAAATGGTGAGCGACAGCTGAGATCATGTATAGCTCTCATACATGAGATCCACGTACAAAGAGGTGGAGCATGCTGAGGGCATCTAGTTCCCCCAGCCACCCAGTCAGCTCAGGTGTCTCCTATGGGGTATCCTCTGCCCCCGTGCCTGTCCTTTCAGGGGCACTTGGTCCCTGTGTGGCTCAAGCCTCCTGTTCTCTTCCTGTGTCCTGTGAGTATTTGACAGCTGGCCTCTCTGTCCGATTGGTTCCCCTCTCAGGCCTTTGATAGAATCTCCTAACCTTGGGGGGTGGGTGACTGTGAAGGACTTCCACACACCCAGGGGGCCCCCATTCTAGGATCACTGTGCCCATCACCTGGAAAGCTGCCATCTGGCCTTGGGCTCCCATCCTTTCAGTTGGAGACCTTGTAACCGACAGCCAACCCTATCACCCTCCACAACAGCCTCAGGGTCTTGCCCAGGAATGGTTGGCTGCAGCAGCTGAGGCCCTTCTGTGTTCTCTCAGAGGAGAGCGAGGCAGCCGTGCCAGAAGTGGTAGGGACAGGGGCAGTGTGCTCACTAAGAGGCCCTGTTCCTCAACTCTGCCCTCTCCCTGCTGTGGAGTGAGATGGTGCGCAGAGCCACTGCCCATGGTCAGAGACAGAGATGTACATCGGATGCCTTCTGGATGCAGGGCCTGAGGGCTGCCTCCTGGGCTCTGGCTGGATCAGGGCCTCTGCAAAAGCTAAGATCATGGGTAAAGTGATGCGGAGCTCAGGCGCAATGGCCTGCTGCCTGGGCTGTGTGATCGTGGGCATGTTTCTCGACCTCTCTGAGCAGGTGGACTTGCTCCTCCTCTCCGTCTTCTTCCTTCCTCTCTCTTTTCAGCTACACTGGGGACTGTGAGATCAGCGTGCAGCTGCAGAAGATACAGGCTGGTGTGAAAGGGATCCAGGTAGGTGGAGCCCAGAGAGCCTGTGTGTGGTCAGCCCTGGAGTGTGGGCAGAGGAAGGAGCAACTACAAAGCAGGGAGACAGCCTGCCGCGAACCCAGAGGCTAGTGGTGACGCAGGACCCTGGGCTGAAGCTGCATAGCCAGGAAGTGGTGTTGTGGGACTTCTGGGACAGGCACTCTGTCTGCCTGTTTGCAAAGGCCCTCAGGAGAGGGTTTGGTGGCCAGTAGAAGCGAGAGGTTCTGTTTATGGAGCAGTGCAGAGCCATTATTTAGAAACTGAGGTAGACTGAAGAGGTGGAACTGTTTCATGCCAGGAGTAAAGTAGTTCAATTGGAGCCAGAAATTACTCTTGAGTCCCTGCTGGCTGGGCTGCCTGACACTATGGCAGTAGGTCCTGTCAGCCCTGGTATACTTGAGGAAGACAAGAAGGCAGAGGCAGCTCGGGGCCCCTTGGTAGCTGGCAAAGGGGTGGCCTCTGCCTCCCAAGTGTGGTCTCTGCTGTGGCAGCAGGCAGCCTGGGCGGATGATCCCAATCTTGGGGTGAGGGGAAAGGGTATGAGAGGAGGCGACAGCAGCCTGGGTGCAGCTGGCACAGAGGAAAGGTGCTGAGGTCCCTCACGGCCCTCTGTGCCCATCCAGTTGCAGGGCACACTGCGGGTCATCCTGGAACCCCTCCTGGTGGACAAGCCCTTCGTGGGAGCTGTGACTGTATTCTTCCTACAGAAGCCGGTGAGTTTCGGGGCTGGAGGCAGACTGGCCTTGTGACTGAGCACTCTCTGCTGGCCCAGACCCTGGGCTTAAGCTTAAGAATGAACATGGCCTAAGCCTCACCGAGTCCTGGGAGCATAAGGATTGTCTTGTATAATCCTTAAGGCACCCTGAGGAGCTAGACTCTGTGTTCCTCAAGATGGGGAAACTGAGCTCAGAGAACTGGCTCGCCAAGGTTACCCAGGTGTTCAGAAGTAGAGATGAAACTCAGATCTCTCCAAGCCCAGGCTGCCTTGTGGCCGTGTGGTGGTCCTGGCAGGAAGCAGCAGGCTCCACAGCCTAACTGAGGCCTGAGAGGATGAGGAGGCGCTCACACTTGTTCTCCCAGCCTTGCCGAGAGCAGCCTCCGAGCAGGCTGGGCTGCCTCTTCAGGCGGGGTTCAGGTGCTTGGCAGAGGGTTCTCAGCCCTGAGCTCCCAGTGCCTTCCGGCCTAACAGGCTCCTGCTTTCTCTGCAGCACCTGCAGATCAACT
Source organism: Heterohyrax brucei (assembly GCA_028571685.1). NCBI lineage: Eukaryota > Metazoa > Chordata > Mammalia > Hyracoidea > Procaviidae > Heterohyrax > Heterohyrax brucei. The sequence goes on from CM053149.1 coordinate 37,799,431, forward strand.
GGACAGGCCTGACCAACCTGCTGGATGCCCCAGGAATCAAGTAAGTGCCTGGGAGTGCGACCGGGGAGAGCCCTAGCAGATGCGGAGTCCCCGGGGCTGTGTGACTTCACAGTGCCCAAGGTCTCCCACCATCTTCTTGCCACATGGGGAGCAAGGGCAGCAGCAAGCCCTTTCTCTCCAGAGGGAAAAGTAGGGGTGAGGGTGGCGGCTCAAGAGACTAACAATGTTGAGTGGTCCTCTGTGTGCTGGCATTATGTCCATACATGCATGTGCATGGGTGCACACACATACGCACGTGTGCATATGCGCACACATGCACGCATGCACACAGGCATTATGGGTGAGAAGCGCGTTACTGAATGTTGGGCTGAGGGCCATGCAGGTTGCCGTCTTGGTGCAGGTGAAGTGGCTCTGAAGAGGTGAGCTGTGGACCTGGGGCAGCTGCGAGAACCTGGGAGAAGTGTTAGTGTCGGGATGAGACCCAGCCAGACTAGAACCCTGGCTGTCACTTAGCAACTGTGTGAGCTTGGACAAGTTTACTTCACTCTCTGGGCTCTTTCTCAGTAGAGGGACACCTGGTTCCTGTGTTCGGAGTCCCTATAAGAACACATGCATGGGGGTGGCACAGTGGTGTCACCAGGAAACTCACACACATGAGTTTCCTCCTTTTTTGTCACTCCACCTGCCTCTCCAATCCAAGTGTGCTGTCAGAAAACATGAGCCCTGCCCCCGCCGCCAAGCCCGTAAGCACAGGTGTAGGAGAGACGGGGCTGGGAGACCGCACTTTCTTTCCTTGGGGCTCCAGCCCCGTGTGAACACCGCCCCAGGAGTAGGGGCAGCTGGACTGGCCAGAGCTGACACCAGTCACTATCTAGGCAAGGGTAGCAGCCTGCAGGGAGTGCCACTTGCTTTCCCCTCCCTACTGGGGCCATCCGCTCTGATCTTGGTGCCTCTGGATGTGGAGAATCCAGTCATGCATATGTACACTCAAAAAATATTTACTGAGCACCCACTGTGTGCCATCTTTTTATAGACCCTGTCTTCCTATACTGGGGAAACAGAGTCTGGTAAACAAGAGCATTACAATAGCTTATCGGGGGCTGGGGGGGCTACAATAGCTAGTACACACACAGCAACTGCTTTGCACTAGCACTATTTTCAGCACTGTAAATTGTTAATATGTCCTCATAACAACTCTAGGAGGTGGGCATTATTATCCTCATTTTAGAGATAAGGACACTGAAGTCCAGAGAGGTCAGTGACTTACCCAAGGTCTCACAGCTGGTGAGTGATAGACCTGCAAGTCTCACACAGGTTCTGGGGCATTGTCCCTAGCTGCCACGCTGTTCCACCATTGTGTCTGTCAGTTTGTCATACTGTAGTGGCTTGAATTTTGCTGTGATACTGGAAGCTTTGCCATCAGTATATCAAACACCAGCAGGATTAAGCTTGGTGGGACGCATTTCAGCTGAGCTGCCAGACTAAGACAGACTAGGAAGAAGGACTCATCCACTTTTGAAAAAGCTGGCCAGTGAAAACCTTAGGAATAGCAGCAGAACATTGAATAATTAGAGGAAGACCCATTAACAATCTACAATATGCTGATAACACAACCTTGCTTGCTGAAAGTGAAGAGAACTTACTGAAGGTAAAGAAGCACTTACTAATGAAGATCAAAGTTTGAATTGCATTCAACATAAAGGAAACAAAAATCCTCACAACTGGACCGATAAATAACATCCTGAAAAATTGAGAAAAGACTCAAGTTGTCAAGGATTTCATTTTACTTGGATCCACACTCAACACTCAGGGAAGCAACAGTCAAGCAATCAAATGGAGCATTGCACTGGGCAAATCTCCTGCAAAAGATCTCTTTAAAGTGCTCAGAAGCAGAGGTGTCATTTTAAGGACGAAGGTGCACCTGATTCAAGTCATGGTGTTTTCAATCACTTCACATGCCAATGAAACCTGGACAACAAATAAGGAAGACAGAAACAGAACTGACACCTTTGAATTGTGGTGTTGGCAAACAATATTGAATATACCATGGACTTCCAGAAAAACAGGCAGACCTGCCTTGGAAGAAGTACAACCAGAAAGCTCCTTAGAAGCAAGGACAGTGAAACTTGTTTTATATATTTTGGACACATTATCAGCAGGGGCCAGTCCAGTGAAAACAGAGGAGGACTCGCAACAAGATAGAATGGTACCGTGGCTGCAACAATGGCCCAAGCAAAGCAGTGGTTGGAGCGTGGGGCAAGACCAGCCAGGGTTCCCTTCTGTTGCACAGAGGGTGGCTGAGTCAGAACTGACTCCATGGCACCTGACACAAACACCTTGCCATGCTGCCTGGAAGAAAAACAAAGAAGGACTAGGGCCATGAGAAAAGAGGGGGCTTGTTGGGCGGAAGCTGGTATTTTCAATAGATTTGTCAGTTAGGGACTGCCAGAAAGTACCCCCACCCCACCCCATACCATACATACAGGCACACATGGATCCCGGGCAGGCCAGTGTAAGGGCTGCTTTCTTCCAGGCAGGCCCACCCTGCCAAGCTCTGACCTTGGCTCCAGCTCTGGGCATGGGTGGCAGTGTGGGTGTTGTAGGGGAAGTAGTGCACCCTCCACAGCCAGTGATGCCTGGTATCCCCAGTGAGATGTCAGACAGTCTACTGGAGGACCTCATTGCTGCCCACCTGGTGCTGCCCAACCGCATGACTGTTCCTGTGAAGAAAGGGTTGGATGTGACCAATCTGCGCTTCCCCCTACCCTGCGTGAGTACCCAGCCCTGGGCCCAGTGTGGGAACAGGTGCATTATCAGATGGCCATCCTCATTACCACCCCAAGTGTACAGCACCCCCATTTTATGGAGCAGAGGCTAAGGCTGGGGAGGTTGATGACTTGCCCAGGATTACCCAGCTGGGCAGGGACAGGGCCCAGGGTTGACTCATTACTGGCAGCTCCTGATCCTCCCACATGAGCAGTCACCCCTGTGAAGATTTGGGAGCCTCCCATCCTCCTCTTAGGGACACGAAGCTACCTAGGACTCCAGCAATTTCATGGCAGGAAGAATCTTTGGAGTTGACTGAGTCAGGACAGGGGGCTTCCTTGGGTGCTGAGTCCCCTAGTCCTGGGGGCATAGGGTGGTTAAGAGGATAGCAGTTCAAATCCACCAGGTGTCCCTTGGAATCTCTACAGGGAAGTTCTACTCTGTCCTGCAGGGTTGCTATGAGGCAGAATTGACTCAACAGCAATGTTTGTTTGCTTGTTTTTACTTTTTAAACATAAAAATGTAAACATTATGTCATTATTATACTTAAGCTGTTATACATAACTTCAGCATGTCATCAAATACCCAGGCAATGTTAAAAATTCAGTTATCTCGTGCCATATTTTTGTCCATTTGAATTGAGATCTACATAAGGTTTACACACTGTGTTTGCTTGGTATGTAAATCTTTTAATCTACAGGTTCCCTCTCTCTCTGTCTCGATCTCTCAGTCTCTCTGTCAGTTTCATTCCTTGAAGTTTACTTGTTGAAGAAACCATGTTATGTAATGCAGAGTTTCTGACAAGCCGTGTTTGGCTGATTGTGTCTCTGTGGTGTGGTTTAACATGTTCTTCTGTCTCCTGTAGCTGGGAGTTGACTCTAGAAAAATTCAAGCTCAGTTTTTTGGCAAGATTACTCCAAATGTATGTGTATGGAGGCGTATAATGCTAGAATGCCTTTCTTTTTTATGTTATCAGTCACTGATCATCTCCTCAGTCCATTAATTCATCATTGTGGTGTGCTGACTGCAACTCATAGAGACCCTCTTGAACAGAGTAGAACCGCCCCATAGAGTTTCCAAGGCTATAATCATTACAGGAGCAGACCACCACAACTGTCTCCCGTGGAGTGACTGGTGGGTTCCCACTATTTACCCTTCCTTTAGTAGCCAAGCACTTTAGCCTCTGTGCTACCAGGGCTTCTGTCCTAGTCATCTAGTGCTGATATAACGCAAACACCACATGTGGATGGCTTTATTCAGTCAGTACTAGTAGGCTAGAAGTCCAAATTCAGGGCAGCAGCTCCAGGGGAAGGCTTTATCTGTTGGCTCCGGAGGAAGATCCTTGCCATGAATCTTTCCTTGGACTAAGAGCTTCTCCACCCGGGAATACCAGGTGCAAAGGGTGTGCTCTGCTCCCAGCACTGCTTTCTTGGTGGTATGAGGTCTTCCTGTCTCTCTGCTCATTTTTGTCTTTTATAAAGAGACTGACTCAAGACACAATCCAATCTTGCAGATTGAGTCTGGCCTCACAGCCTTGGCCTTGGTCACTACTGTCTCTGGCTTCTGTCTCCCATCCAGACCTTGAGAGAACAAGAAGAGGGTGCCAGGGGTGACCGATATCTTTGGGTCTCTCTGGTATTCTGGGCTTGGAGGGCTAGTGTGGCCCAGGGAACAGCTGCAAGCCTGGGGCTGGGGCGTTTTCCAGGGGGTGATCAGAGTCCACTTGCTGGAGGCAGAGAAGCTGGCCCAGAAGGACAACTTCCTGGGGCTCCAAGGCAAGTCAGACCCCTATGCCAAGGTCAGCATCGGCTTGCAGCATTTCCGGAGCAGGACCATCTACAGGAACCTGAACCCTACTTGGAACGAGGTGTTTGAGGTGAGGGTCTCCTCAGCCTCCCTTGGCTACCTTCGATGATCTTCGAGCTCTGCTCTGGGTTGTGTTCAGTACAGACAAGGCCTGGCCCTCAGGGCTCCTACATGTCCACGAGGGCAACACTGGACTCTGGGCTCCAGAGAATTTGAGAAAGGCAGGCAGATCTGTGTAGCTCCTCCTTCCTTCATCCACCAGGCTTCTGGCGCTGCTCTGGCCCTGCTGGAGAGGGATCCCGTAGGCAGTTCCTACCTCTCTTCTCCTCCAGAGTCACATTCGTTGAAAGTCAAGTTTTAAACCAAAGGAGAGAACCTCAGAGGCACAGTTCTGCTCCGGTCCTCTAGGCCTCCCCTGCCAGAGCCTCACACATGAGCCTGAACTCTTCCTAAGACCAATCACTAGCCCAGGTGCTTGAAAGGTGGGACCTACAGCCCGTTAAGGCTGTGGAGGTCCCTCAGTTTATACTTTCCAGGGGACATCTCCTTGGCAACCACCTGCCTCCCCTCTTGGAACACCATCCGGAAGCTCTCCTATACTTGGGGGGCAGCAGGAAAGCAGGGATGATAAAAGGCAGAGTCCTCGTGTCCCAGCTCCACTGGCACCATTGACATAGGACGATCAGACAAGAAAATGCTCTGAAGAGACAAATTGCCTGTAGAACCCAGCGGCTACTGTCTCCCAGTCACCCATGGCTTGCCCTGGTCTCTAACCTTCCTCACTGCCCTACACGGAGGGGCTCCCCTTCTAGGCAGGGTTCGTGAGGCACTGCCGAGGACAAGAACCTACCTTGAGGGGCCCAGCTGGCAGGTGGTGGGGTCAGGATTTGTCTGCCCTGGGGTGATGCATGAGATCTGCTTACCAGAGATGTGACTTGCAGCTCGTGACACCTATCTTTCCCTCCAGCTCATAGTGTATGAAGTCCCTGGACAGGACCTGGAGGTGGACCTGTATGATGAGGATCCTGACAGGGACGACTTCCTGGGCAGGTGAGCACAAGGGCTGTGCGGGACCCAGGGTAGACTTCCTTCTCTGGGGGTGCTAGACTGGGCCCCAGGGCTCGGTGACCTATGACACTCTCTGGTGACTGTTTTTTTTTTAAAAAAAAAAACAGTATTGTGTTTTCAGTGAAAGTTTTCACAGCGTATCAGATTTCCATTTAACAATTTCTACACCAGATATTCAGTGACATTGGTTACATTTTTCACAAAGTGTCAACATTCTCATTATTTCCTTTCAAGTTGTTCTGTTTCCAGTAAACTGGTTTTCCTGCCCATTATCATCTCATCTCTGCTTTAGAGTAATTGCTGAACATTTGGTCTCATAGAGATGATTTTTTACTTTTTTTATTGTGATTAAGTCAAAGTTTACAATCCACCCACCTCTGTGCACCTCTGTGTGCTCTCCTCACCCGGTGACACAGCACTCTTCCTTTCTACTGTTCCAACATCCACTCAACCAGTACTTGTCCCTTCCTCTCCACCCTCTCTTCTCCCCTTTAAAAACAAACCAGTAAGCCAAACAAACAAACAAACAAACCCAGTGCCACCGAGTCAATTCTGACTCATAGCAACCCTGTAGGTCAGAGTAGAACCACCCATAGAGTTTCCAAGGAGCACCTGGTGGATTTGAACTGCTGGCCTTTTGGATAGCAGATGTAGCACTTACCCACTACACCATGAGGGTTTCCTTAAAAACAAACCAGTAGGACAGCCTCATATATATTAAACCATAAAGCACACACACCACCTGCAACACTCTGTGTCCCCAAGTCCAGTCCATTCTTTGTCTGAAGTCTTGGTTGAGACATGTTTTAAAGGAGTGCAGTGCTCATGGTGACAGGCTTGTTTTATGAGACAATTTGTTCTTTATCTAAAAGGTGACCTCAGGGAATAGTTTTGATTCAAGGTTTAAAGGGTATCTCAGGGTGATAGTCTCGGGGAATTCTCTAGTCTCAACTGGTCTGGATAAAGCTGGACTTTCAAAGAATTTGAGTTCTGTTCCACATTTTTCTCCCACTCTATCAGGATCCAGCTGTTACGGTCCTGATCAGAAACCAGTCACTATGGATGTGATGATTGTGTCAGGCAACTAGCCCATCTTTCCATATTCCTGCCACAAGCCTCCTTCCCAGACACTTCCTGAATGCACACTCTTGAGTCCTTTCAACCCTTCTGTATCCAAAGCTCCCATCTGGAGCTGTGGACAGGGGCCAAGTCTGGTAGGGATGGCTAGGTGCCATCTTACTCTGGAGTGACACAGAACCTCAGGACTGTGGACAGCTGGAACGGTGGCAGTCAGACCACTACCAAAATTTTAGATTTATACATTTTTTTGGTGTCGCAGTCTCAATTCCAGGAGCTCCTATAAAACGGAAGCATCAGTACCTGAGAGGTTTATTGCAGAAGTGTTTGTGGTAACAACAACAAAAAACCTCTGGAGTCATGAAGGTTCCAGCCTCAAAGAACACTGGCTGGCTGCTTAAATAAATTTTCCATTGCCCAACTACTGAATATTCTGCAGCTATTGAGAGCAATGAGTAGGATCTATGTGCAATGACCTGAGGATGTCCCTGATGTATTAGCACAAGGCGGCGGGGAGCAGGTGTGGAGTACCCGTGCAGAGGGATGCCATTCTCAAGGGGAGGAGCTCTCGACGATATATGTTTGCTTGTGTTCAGCACCCAGATGTTGACACTGCTTGTCTTGGAGGGCTTGGGTGAGGCAGCAGGAGACAGACAGGGTGAAAACCAAGTCCTTTTATTCTTCTGTGCTGTGCTGATTTGTTTCAATGAACTTGTCTTTAAAAAGAAAAAAGTAGACACAAAACAAAACAGGAAGGGTGCAACGGACTGATAAAAAGATACCTCACTACTAAATGTTTTTATTTTTACTTTTTATCTTAATGACAAAAACTTGTACTTTTTATAACATTGTGGAATAGAAGTGTGGCGTTTGGTGCCTGTTTTATTTAGCCGACTTCAGGTGTGTTTTGAGCTCATTAATCTATTGTAACAGTTCAATACAACTGTATTTTATTGCAAGTCAATTCTGACTCATATTGTGAGTCTGGCTTGGGCCAGGTGTCTGGGCACCTGGAGGTGGGTGCTGCTTCCTCACACTCAGGTACTACACTTATCTCTGGGAGGACATCTGGGGCAGTTTTGGAAATGGGGACATTTGGGGTTGCCACAATGACTGCGGGAGGTGGTGTCCATGGCATTGCAAAGGCATGGGACTAGGAAGCTAAATTCCTGTGATACATCAGCAGTCCTGTACAAGAAAGAATCATCTCACCCCAAATGCCAGCAGCTCCTTTCATTGTGAAATCCAGTATCAGTAAGGCCAGCAGTCTCTACTTGTCCCCTCTGGTGATCAGGCCATCTGCACTCCACCCAGGCCTTGACAGAGTCTCATTTGCTCACGTTTATGTTGCTCTTCCAGTGGTTTGCTGAGACCTTGCTCAATAAGACCCTGTGTCTTGATGGCCCCACTTGGATAGCTGATACTGGATTTCAGGGTAGGCCTCCATGTCCTCTGTGATTTCTGTCTCTGGGCTGAGTACCCCTTCCTGTGTCTTCCAGCCTACAGATCTGCCTTGGTGATGTCAAGACCAATGGAGTGGTGGATGAGGTATAGTTGGTGCCTGAGACCCAGGGCTTCAAAGCAGCACCCCTCCCCTTGAACAAACAGCTAGTTCTGTGAGCAGGCCCCTTCTCTGCCAGGCCAAATGCATGCTCAGGGCAAGAGCTGGGTGAGGCACAGACAAATTCTGAGAGCCCCTAGGGCCCCAGTTGGAAGAATCTTCTCTGGAAATGCCTACAGGCTGAAGACCCCCAGCAGGAGACAGCTGCATCACTAGGACGGGCAGGCTGGCTCTGGCAGGGGGGTTTTTCCACCCCAAACTAAAGCATCTTTCAGTCCCTCAGAGCCCAGTGCCCACCTGCTGTGGGCTAGGTCAACAGGCCTCCTTTCTAGTCTCTATGAGACAGACCCTCAGTGGGCACAAGACTGAGTGGCCCTCAGGGAAAGGGTCAGTAGCATCTCCTTTCCCCTTGTCCCCTCCTTTCCCTACAGTGGTTTGTTTTAAACGACACAACCAGTGGGCGGCTGCACCTGCGGCTGGAGTGGCTGGCACTGACCACTGACCAGGAGGCTCTGGCTTTGGTGAGTGCGGCATGTCAGGGGCCCAGGAGCAGAAGGGGGAGGCGGGGATGTGCAGCGGGGTGGCCCACTGCGTGAGAGGACAGAGGGAGTGGGGCCAGTCCTGCCTCCTGGAGACTATGTCCCCTAGCCCATCAAAGCACAGAGTAGCTATTGGGCCATCTCAGCAGACAGAACTTCAGCCATCTCAGGGGACGATGGAGTCTTCTAGAGCTCTGTGTCAGCCTGACACTGTCCATCTCTGTCTCTTACCTTGAGTCTGTCATGCTGTAGTTGTCTTTTCAGCCTCAACAGAGAGCTAGACTATAAACGATCATACGATTAGTACAGAGTGCAAGAGCTGGCTGCCTTCTTTATGCCACAGGCTGTTTCTTCAAAACCACTCTTTCTGTCACTGCTTGCAGGATGCTGGCAGCCTCTCCACTGCCATCCTTGTGGTCTTCCTGGAGGGCGCCTGCAACCTGCCGGTGAGTGGTGACGTGGCCTGAGTGTCCCTCCTGGAAGCACTTCTTGCCCTCACTTTCGAATGCTGATGATCTGCTTATTTACCTTATTATTCCTGTGCTACAGAGAAGCCCTTTTGATTACCTGAATGGTGAATATCGAGCCAAAAAACTCTCCAGGTTTGCCAAAGTAAGTGTGTGGGGGGCTGAAAGCTCCACTGGGGACAGGGCACCGCTTCTCCTTCCCAGAGTTACCACAGCCCCTGGGCCACGGGCCGTGCACACAGTCGGGGATACCAGAGCTCTGTGTAGTAGTCCGTGTGGGCCAGGCACGGGGGCTGACAGCCCAGCCTCACAGTTGTTACCTCTGTGCCATCTGAGGACCATGTCAGTAGTTTCTATTGCCATTTCATGAAGCAAGATTCAGAAGGTTAAGTGCCTGAGTCACACAGTTAAGAGGAGCCAGAATTGCATCCCACCCCATCTGATTCCATAGCTCTTGCTCTGAGGCCCTCAGAATAGGAGCCTATGCCCAGCCAGGCCCTGCTCTGGCCTCTGTTCTTTAACTTGAAACCTTCCTGGGGTCAATCATGTGCAGACACAGCAGTTCAGGGGGCCTGGAGAGCACAAGGGCTGCCTTCTCTCAACGAGAAGCAACTGGCTGGCTACCAGTGGTGTTGCTAGAAGATGACGGTGTCTCAAGGTGCCAGTGATGGTGCCACCATTGTTATTGATTTTTCCTTTTACAGAATAAGGTCAGCAGAGACCCTTCTTCTTATGTCAAGCTATCCATAGGCAGGAAGACATACACAAGCAAGGTAAGACAGCTGGGGAGGGTAGCCTTGGGGTATGGAGATGGAAGGAGGTGGAAGTCTCCACGATGGGTCTTGATAACCGAGGGGAAAAGAGGATGGGGAACTACAATGGCCAAGAGAGGCAGAAAGGGAACTCACTTGCACTGAACGCCTAAGAGGTGCCAGGATACTCTTTAGACACTTTGTATTATTTACTTCTCATAATAACCTCACAAAATCATGTTTTGTTTTTATAGTCCATGAATCTGGGAATCAAGAGATTAAGTGACTTGCCTAAGGTCACATGCTAGAAAGCAGCAGAACTAGGACTCCAACCAAAGAATGGCACTAAAGCCCAAGTCCTTCTCACCACACTATAAGGTTTCTGAGTCCAGCAGCAGAATTTGTTGGCCCTCTTCCCCTGGAAGTGAACTCTAATGCTAGTGTGGTTTTCTGTCCCTGCAGAGTGTCCTGGCAAAGCACTCCTTGCCTTGAGTCTGGCTGCCCCTCACTAGCGCCCTGCACTGGCTGTAGCATGTGTGGGTCTGATCCCTGGGCAGACACAGAGGAAGGATCCTGATGGTGCCTGGTGGCCAGAGGGAGAGCAGAGGCATTGCATTGGTGTCCATCTCAGCCCAAACTGGCCCTTCAATGATCCTTTCCTCCTCTGTTCCCAGACATGTCACCACAGCAAGGACCCTGTGTGGGGCCAAGTGTTCTCCTTCTTTGTGCACAGTGTGGCAACTGAGCAGCTACATCTGAAGGTTTGCTTGAATTAGGGCTTTGGGAATAGAGTTTTATGAGGGATGGGAGCCGAAGGCACACCATGAGCAGGGTCTTGGTACAGTACTAAAGACCTGCCACTTGTGTGCAAGGGAGAATAAGAAGCCCCTCCCTCGAGGCCTCATCTCCATGAGGCTGCTGTATAAGGTCATCGGGGAGGCGGCTGTGGAATGACAAACCCTTGTGTCTCTTGGCTTTCCCTACAAAAGGGCCTTTCACAGCACCCAGAGTGGCCTGTGTTGGAATAGGGACATTAATGATATACTTCATTAAAACATTTTTTTTCATTAGCTCCTCACAGAGTATCTGTGGAAAATAGATTATTATCTTCTCTATTTTACACATGAGCAAATAGAAGCTCAGGCAGTGACTTGTCCAAGAGCTCCTGAATAACAAGAAGTGGAGCTGGGATCTTTTGGGGTCCTTTCCATGCTATTTGAGGGCCAAAAGCACCATCACAGAACACCTCATGGCCCTGAGTATCTGACATGCTGACCTCATATAGAACCATAAGTGCCTCTTCCCTGAGTCACTCTCCTCACCTGACTGAAACCAGGGACCAAGCCTGGTTGATTCCCAATTTCCAGAAAAGGACTAGATGCCAATCGCAGCACAGTGAACCCAGACTCAGTTGGGGCTCAGACTGTGGGGGTGGAGAGCGTGGGGCTTGGCTCTTCTCTTGTTCTATGAGTGGCTCACCGCACAGGTGCTGGATGACAATCAAGAGTATGCTCTGGGTGTGCTGGAAATCCCCCTGTGCCAGATTCTCTCCAGTGCAGACCTCACCCTCGAACAACGCTTTCAGCTGGACCACTCAGGCCTGGACAGCCTCCTCTCCATGAGGCTGGTGCTGCGGGTAAATTTCCCCCCTAATTCCAAGGGAGGCAGGTGGCGTGCTGGTCATGGACCTAGGGAGACTGTCTCCAAAGAACTCTTGGCCACAAGAAGTCAGGAGATGGCTTTTTTAAAAAAATCAGTTTTAGAAAACTGCCAGCCATTGTCTCTTCAAATACAGCATTTCTCTCATCCTTTTAATCCTTTTCTAGATTGTTCTATGCTATGCTGGACTATCTCATCCTATCTTCTACATCTCTTGAACTGATCTTAGTATTTCCTATCTCCTTATCTCTTGGTGTCACATTCTGGCTGACCTCCTCAGCATCTATCTTCTTTGTTATATGAAATTAGATTTGTTTAGATAATTATTAGTCTCTTGTCTATGAGTTCAGATGATTTTAGACTTGAACAGAGCCTGGGTATGGAGAAAGTGATTCTGCTTAGTGGTTGCATATCTGCAAGAGCCACATCATTCAGCAGGAGATTCTATGTAAACAAAGTTAGCTCACTGGGCAAAGCCAAAAAATGAATTAAAAAACTACTTAGGTCAATCATTACAAACTTGCAGTGTGAATCTTCAACTATACTGCTTATTTAAATATTAGATTCAATAATCCTGTTTATAGGGACAGACATGTGTCATTGGCAGTGTCTGAAATACTGTAAGGCATCACTGAGGAGTACCTACATTCAGTCATTCCCTTTCAGTTCATTAAAACCTGTTCTAGTCTCCCGCCTGACTAATGCCATAGATGGTTAATTACACATGAGCAAGTCTTTTAATAATAGAGTAGTTACAGTATTTAATAAGAGAATGTGGAATGGCCAAAACCATTTTATAACACAGAGAGTCACATGTTATTTCATAATGAAGTAGTCAAAAAGTATTTTCAAACTATGTGTTTCGTATCTTTGGCTAAAAGATACATGTTCCAAAAAATTTAACTTTATACACATTTTTATTTACTTTTTTTTCCCCCATCCCTTCCTTCCTGGCAACCATCAAAGATTGTTTCTCTCTCTGTGTAAATCTTTTCATAAGTTTTCATAATAGTAGTCTCACATATGTCCCTCTGTGACTGACTCATTTCACCCAGCATAATGCCCACCAGTTTGATCCATGTTATGAGAGGATATTCAGTTTTGCCAGCACCATCTGCTAAAAAGACTCCTTTTCACATCTGATGGACTTTGAGCCCTTATCAAAGATCAGGTGACCATAGGCGGATAGATTTACATCAGAGTTCTCAATTCTATTCCACTGGCCAATGTATCTGTCATCGTACTAGTAACAGACATCTTTGTTGCTAAGGTATGCACTTGTAAACAACATATTTATGAATCCTGTTTTCTGTTTGTTTTTTAAATCCATTTTGTCACTCTCTGTCTCTTTATGGGAACATTTAGGTCATTTACATTCAGTATAATTATTGATAGGTGTGAGTTTCTTGCTGTCATTTTTGTGTTGGTATCCCCACCCCACCCCCCTATGCTGAATTTCTTTGGTTTGTGGGATTTATTTTTGTAGATTTTGCTTTTATTGTAACTTTCGTTTCCTACTTTATTTCAACGAGTATGTTTATGAACTTTGTGTTTAACTTGAAATTTACCCTGATCTTCCTGTGTTTGAATCAGCCTATTGTTACTAAGTAGCGCCTTACATTCCCCTCCGTTAGAAAGTTCTATATCCATACCATGTATTTCCTTTTTTATTGTTCTGATGTTGTAATTTAAAGTTAGCCTTTCTAGTTCCCTCTTATAATTCTTTTGGTTTTGTATATTCCTTCAGAGTCCATTTCCTAGGCTGCTATCAGGCTGGTACAATCTTGCCTCCTGGTTTCAGGTAGTGGTCTGATATTGTTTGTTCTCAGACCAAAGAACTCCCTTTAATGAAGTTTGTTTTGGTTTTTACATATTCCCTTAATTTCTGTTTATCTGCAAATGCCCAGACTTCATCATCATATTTGAATGACAGTTTTGCAGGATATACTATTCTCGATTGGCATTTTTTTTCTTTCCAAGTTTCATGTGTGTGTGTATCATTCCACTGATTTCTTGCCTGCATGGTTTCTGCCACGTAATCAGAGCTTAGTCTTATTGTTTCTCCTCTGTATGTGGCTTTTTGTTTTTCTTCAGTTGCTGTCATAATTTTTTCTCTCTCTTTGGTTTTAGCGAGAGTGATTATGCCATGTCTTGGTGATTTTCTTTTAGGATCTATTCTAAATGGGGCTCATTGAGCTTCTTGGATGGTCAGCTTTTCATCTTTCAATATTAGGGAAGTTTTCTGTCAGCAATTCTTCAATAATTCTGTTTTCTGTCTTTTCCCTCTATCCTAGAATTTTGATCACTTGCATATTTTTGCTTTTGATTGTATCTCACATAATTCTCAGTTTCTTTTTCTTTATTCTTTGATTTTTTTTCTCAGAGATGTATCCAAGTGTCTGTCTTCAATTAGCTCATCCTGTGTTCCATCATTTCAAAACTGCTCCTCAGCTCTTCTATGACACTGTTAATTTCCAAAATTTTTGTTACTTAACTTTTGGATTTGTAATTGTCATTTTTGTGTGGTTTCTAGTTGTGAATTTATACAGGCATTTTGTTCCTGCATTATTTTTCCAAGTTATTCCATGAATTTGTCTATTTTTTTCCTCATTGTGGTTTGCTTTTTGTTTCAATTCTTAGATAACTCTGTATATTGTTGTTGTTAGGTGCTGTCAAGTTGGTTCTCACTTATAGTTATCCTATGCACAACAGAATTAAACAATTCCCAGTCTTGCACTGTGTCCACAATCATTTTTATGCTTAAGCCTACTGTTGCAGCCACTGTGTCAATCCATCTTGTTGAGGGTGTTCCTCTTTTTTGTTGTTTCTCCACTCTACCAAGCATGATGTCCTTCTCCAGGGATTGAGCCTTCCTGACAACATATCCAAAGCATGTAAGATGCAGTCTTACCATCTTTGCTTTCAGGGAACATTCTGTTGTACTTCTTCCAGAATGCCTTTGTTCTTTTGATGGTCCATGGTCCATTCAATATTCTTCTCCACCACCACCATTCAGAGGCATCAAATCTTCTGTCTTCTTTGTTCACTGTCCAGCTTTCACATGCATATGATGCAATTGAAAACACCATGGCTTGAGACAGTCACACTTTAGTATTCAAGTGACATCTTTTCTTTTCAATAAGAGATCCTTTGCAGCAGGTTTTCCCAGTGCAATGTGTCTTTTGATTTCTTGACTGCTGCTTCCATGGGCATTAATTGTGGATCCAACTAAAATGAAATCCTTGACAACCTCAATCTTTTGTCCATTTATGACAATGTAGCTTATTGGTCCATTTGTGAGAATCTTTGTTTTCTTGATGTTGAGGTGCAATCCATATTGAAGGCTGTGGTCTTTGATCATCATCAGTGTTTCAAATTTTATTCACTTTCAGCAAGTAAGATGGTGTTGTCTGCATAACCCAAAGTGTTAATGAGTCATCCTCCAATCCTGATGCCTCATTCTTTGTATAATCCAGCTTCTCGGATTATTTGCTTGGTGTACAGTTGGAAAAGTTATAGTGAAAGGACACAACCCTGACATACCTTTCCTGACTTTAAACCATGCAGTGTACCCGTGTTTTGTTTGCATGACTACCTCTTGATTCATACACAGATTCCTCAGGAGCACAATTAAAGTGTTCTGGAATTCCCATTCTCCACAATGTTAGCCATAATTTACTATGATCCAGACAGTTGAATGCCTTTGCATAATTAATGAAACCCAGGTAAACATCTTTCTGGTATTCTCTGCTTTCAGCCAAGATCCATCTGACATCAGCAATGGCATCCCTGATTCCACATCCTATTCTGACTCCAGCTTGAATTTCTGGTAGTTCCTTGTCAACATGCTGTTGCAGTCATTTTTGAATGATCTTGAGCAAAATTTTACTTGCTTATGATATTTACAATATTGTTCAGTAATTTCCACATCCAGTGGATCACCTTTCTTTGGAATGGGCATGGGAATGGATCTCTTCCAATCAGTTGGCCAGGTAGCTGTCCTCCAAACTTCTTGGCATAGATGCGTGAGCACTTAGAGCACTGCATCTGTTTGTTGAAACACTTCAACTGATATTCCATCAATTCCTGGAGCCTTGTTTTTTGCCAGTGCCTTCAATGCAGCTTTGACTTCTCCCTTCAGTATCATTGGTTCCTGCTCATATGCTACCTCTTCAAATGGCTGGACATCGACCAGTTCTTTCTGATATAATGACTCTGTGTATTCTTTCCATCTCCTTTTGATGCTCCCTGAGTTGTGTAGTTAATTGTTTCCCTGTAGAATCCTTCACTATTGCAACTCAAGGCTTGAATTTTTTTTTCCTTCAGTTCTTTCAGCCTGAGAAATACAGAATGTGTTCTTCCTTCTGGTTTTCCATTTCCAGCTCTTTATGCATGTCATTATAATACTTTGTGTTCTCAAGATGCCCTTTGAAGTCTTCTGTTTAGGTCTTTTACTTTGCCATTCTTTCCTTTTGTTTTAGCTGCTCAATGTTCGAGAACAAGTTTCAGAGTCTCTCCTGCCATCCAGTTTGGTCTTTTCTTTCTTTTCTGTCTTTTTAATGACCTCTTGCTCTCTTCATGGATGACATCTTTGATGTCATTCCACAATTCATCTGGTCTTTAGTCATTAGAGGGAAACATATCAAATCTGTCCTTGAGATGGTCTTTAAACTCAGTAGGGATATATTCGAGGTCATACTTTGGCTCTTGTAGACTTGTTCTAATTTTTCTCAGTTTCAACTTGAATTTGCGTATGGGTAATTGATGATCTGTGCACACACCACACCTGGTCTTGTTCTGACTGCTGACATGGAGCTTTTTCATCATCTTTTCCCACAGATGTAGTTGATTTGGTTGCTGTGTATTCCATCAGATGGAATACACTTAGCATATTAGAGATACAAATTCTCTGACACAGAATTCCAGTGCCTTTTCTTCTACTGTAAAGTTATCTGTTATTTTTTTTGGAAGCCTGTCAAAACCATCCTACCCTATTTTTTTAAAATATGTTTTGCTGCTGTCTGCTGTTTTTAGGAAATTTAGTAGTTATTTTCTTCATTTATTGATTGTAGACTATTGTTTCATACTGATTTTTGTTTTATTTTGTTATGTCAGAGCAGACAGGTTGTGCGTTCTTTGTTGTTTGCTTATCTGTGGTCATGATATTTTTCACCTCCTTGTCGAACAGGCATGGCTAGTCACTCAGTTGCAGTACAGCAGGGTAGGTTCAAATGGTGATCTGTCCTTCCAGGGGCTCCTGGAGGTGCTTTTATGTCTGGCTGAGCCACCACAGCTAGCCACGAGGCATTGGAGGTAGAGCAGCAGGGAAAAGACAGGGGTGAGAAGGTGTGTTTTGCTTATCATGAGGTACTTTGTCTTCTGCTGAGCCAACTTGTTAATTCTTTATCTGGCTATGTGTAATCTGCTGTTTAGTGCTGCTGGTACCAGAGGTGAAGTGTTTCGCTAATAACTGAAAGGCTGGCCATTGAAATTCACCAGCTAATCCTTGGAGACCGTATGCGGCAGGTCTATGCTGTGCTACAGGGTCTCTATGAGTCAGAATTGATTCAACAGCAATAGGTTTGGTTTTGGGTTTATCCATTTAATCTTTTTATTGTTTTTTTTTTTATTTCAATGACCATTTTTCTTTTTTCTGGCTTTAACAGAAATTTATTTCTCACAGTTTAACCCATCAACCTATTGCCAATTTTGACTCATGGCAACCCTGTGGTTAGCAGCTGAACACTTAACCACTGCACCACCAAGGTTTCTCTGCAGATTAAACCAAACCTGTTGCTGTTGATTCCAAGTCACAGTAACTCTATAGGACAGAGTAGAACTGCCCCACAAGATTTTGAAGGAGTACTTGGTGAATTGCAATTGCCAACCTTTTAGTTAGAAGCCATAGCTCTTAATCACTATATCACCAGGGTTTCCTTTCACAGTGAAAAAAGCCCAAAACACTGCTGTCAAGTCCATTCTGACTCATAGTGACCCTATAGGACAGAGTAGACTGCTCCACAGTTTCTAAAGACTGTATGATAGACTCAAACTGCTGACCTTTTGGTTAGCAGCCATAGCACTTAACCAATACACCACAGGATTTCTTGTCACAGTTCTAGAGCCTAGAAATCTGAATACTAGTTACCAGCTATAGGGGAAAGCTTTCTCTGTTAGCTTGGGAGAAGGTCCTTGTTTCTTTAAAGCTTCTCTTCCTCAATTCCTCAGCAATCTTTACAACACAGGGCATCTCTCTCTTCCCCCATCTCTGCTTGCTTGCTTCCTTGCTTAATCTTCTCTTTTATACTTAAAACAAAACAGATTTAAGAAATACCTTACATAAATACTGTCTCATTAATATAACAAAGCAAATCTATTCTCAAATGGGATTACATTCACAGGTAAGGAGATTAAAATTTACAACACATATTTCTGAGGAACACAATTCAATCAATGACCATTTTTCATTTCTAATTTTCTTTTACAAATCCACCTTGCCTTTTTCCATAGCATTTTGTATAGTCTCATGTTTCTACCCCATCTTTAATCATTTGACAATACTTATTTTATAATGTATGTGCTCATTAATTCTATTATCTGATGATCTTGGATACTGAATTTTGATGTTTGTTGTGCCTGTTATTCACAGTAACTCATTATGTTTTGTGATTTGGGTTGTTCCTTTATGACCCAGACCAAGTCTGTTCTCTTCCAGTGAGGTTCTGCTTTGCTTCAGTCAAGCACACTAAGGGTATTACAAACCTGGGTCCATCCTTATGGACAGGCTAAGATACAGAGATCTTGTCACTGATCTTTGCTGGTGGGTGGAATTTTAATTTTTACACTACTTGTTCACTAAACATATAACCAATCTTCACAGACCTCACTTGCAACTCTCACCCTCACATGAGTCCAAAAGACTTGTCTTTTATCTCTGCAAGATCCTCAAAACTCTAACCCCTTGGATACACAATTGGTAAATGACCCCAGGAAAGCTTAATCTTTAATCTTACTTTTCAGGTTTTTTTCCTCTCTCTTAACCATAGAGGTTTTCTTTACATTCCTGTGACTTTGGTTATCCATTTTAAAAGATGGTTTCATTTTATTTGGCATTCCTGAGAGGTTCTTCAGAATATTTTGACTGCCATACTGCAGGAAATGGTAGTCTCTAGGATGGGTCTTGATAACTGATAACTGAGGGGAAAAGTGGATGGAGAAAAACAATGACAAAGGTTGGAAATTTAAGGCTAAGGAGCACAGGAGTGGGTTTGAAACACATTTTTAGGGGAAACAACAGCGAATGAGGTGACAGTGGAAACAACCATATCCAGAAGGCAGCTTGTGTGATACATGACCAGCTTAAGGTGAGGGCAGGACTGGAGGGTAGACCAGGGAACCCTTCACACAAGAGTAAGGTATCGACTATGAGCATGGGCCAGGTATAGTGCAGCAAGGGGTGGTATAAAGAGAGAAGGGGATCCATTATCCAGTCTTGATGAAAACCCACTAGAAAGGAAAGAGGAAGGGAAAAGACAGAGAAGCACTGGTCAGAGGGTAGTCAGGGGACAGACACAGGTCAAGGACATAGTAAGTGAAAAAGCCACTGAATTGGGCATTGATTTTTGAGAAAATTGTTCCATGAAAGAGAAGAAGGAATCATCTCCCAGAGGTTGAGGTGAGAACGGAAGGGAATGAAGAGGAAGTGGTGGGCCCAGCCCATAAGCAACCCTGTCATCTGCTTGCAGTTCCTGCGTGTGGAGGAACGAGAGCTGGGAAGCCCATACACAGGACCTGAAGCCCTAAAGAAAGGCCCTCTGTTTATCAAGAAGGTGGCCACCAACCAGGGCCCCCAAACCCCAACCCAGGGTGAGGGCCCTGAAGATGTGTCATGGCCCCCAGACCCTGCTTCTGACACCAAGGAGAACTCCAAGAGCACAGCAACCATGAGTGCCACCACTGTTGTCACCGGTCCCATACCCCAGCAGACAAGTCCAAAGCCCAAGGGCAAGGACAGTGCCAAAAAGTTCTATGAGCCCATGGGAGAGAAGAAGAATTCAGCTACCATCTTCCTGACTGTCCCAGGCCCCCACTCTCCAGGGCCCATGAAGTCACCGAGACCCATGAAATGCCCTGCCTCCCCGTTTCCATGTCCACCCAAGGGGCTGTCTCCCAGCATGTCCTCGCTCAACTCCCTGGCCTCTTCCTGCTTTGACCTGACAGCTGTCAGCCTCAACATTGAGTATGCATTTCTCTGTTTAATCTTTACTAAAATCACCTTCATGAAAAATCCCTCATTGGCTGGAAAATTAGAAAGGGACTCGCTTACATGCAAGTTCTGGTTTTTCACAAAATATCCCTATAAGGAGGCAGCATGATGTGGTAGGAAAACAAACAAACACACAAACACAGGAACACTGAGAGAGAGAAACAGAGTATGGTTATAGCTCTAGCTATATAAAATATATGCTGGGCCTTGATATTTAAGGTTCCTCCAGCAGAAACATTTCTTGAATTCTGAAGAGTTATACTGGATAATGTGGAAATCTTAGTATGTGGAATTATGTTATTAATGGCTGCCATTGAATGTGTTTACTATGGATTTGGTGTGCTACCTAATTCAACCTCCAAGTAATGGTATAAACAGAACTTACCATCATAAAGGTTGAATAACTCCCTCAAGGTCCCACCAGGAGTCATGATATAAAAGTAGACCCTATGCTAGGGTTGGCACTCTTCCTAATTTGAATTACATTCCTATTAGCCTACGAGAGGGAACCAACACATTCACCAGGACACAAAACGCTTCCTGAACCCAGCCTGCTGTGCTTGGAGATAGGCATCCGTGGAATGCATTTTGCTTCTTACATCATGATCGTAAGACTTGAGAGCTGATTAAATTGGTGGATATCCAGATTAAATTGGTAGATATCCAGAATTCTCTCAATTTTATGATCAGTTCAGATAATATAAACAAAGGAATTTGGTCATGAACAGAAGAACAGAACTAGATTCCTGCAATCTGACCAACCCCTTCAATGCCATTCCCCCATCAGAATGTGTGTTTTAACCATTTTAAACTTGATGTAACTACTGTTCTTTTGAAGTTGAATAAGCAAGCATTTTCTACTGATTAGCTTATGATTTCTTGGGCTTTATGCTGTTTACTCTTGCATTATGAAAATATTCAAACCCTGAGTGTTGAAAGACATATTCCCTCCACAGAGCTTCAACAACTGTTTAGACTGACTTACCTGCATTATTAAAAGACAGCAATAAAAAACCTACTGCCAGGGAGTTGATGCCAACTTACAGTGACCCTGTAGGACAGAGCACAGCGGTCCCATGGGGTTTCCAAAGCTGTAACCTTTACAGAAGTAGATTCACTCTTTCTTTCATGTAGTGGCTAGTAGGCTTGAGCTGCTGACCTTCCTGTTAGCAGCTGAGTGTTCAACCACTACGCCACCAGCACTCCTTGCATTATAAACATTAATGTGTATAAACACACATACATACTTTTGCTGAGCCATTTCGAAGTAAGTTACAGACAGCGTGACATTTACCCTCTACTGTCCTAAAAATGATATATCCTACATTATCATTATCATCACACCTAATAAGGTTAACAAAAATTTTCTAGGATCTTTTATGTCTTCATTTGGATCCTAGGATCCCAAAAGGCTATCCTAGCCTACCCGCAGTAAGGAGATGATTACATGTGAATGCTGGGCAGGACAGACTTCCTATTAAGAAGCAATGTTACTGACAATTGTTAACCCACATGGCTGTATGTTCTGAAAGAAGTTTCTGTCTGCGGAGTGGGGTGAGGGGTGGAGGAGGAGGAGGAGGAGACCAACACTTGTAATAACAAGAGAAGAGACGAACCCTTTCCTTACAGAGACAGGAATCTGAGGCGACAGCGACTGGGTGAGATTCAGCTCACGGTGCGCTACGTGTGTCTGCGTCGCTGCCTCAGTGTGCTCATCAACCGTTGCAGGTAACAGGATTCTGGGGCCAAGAAGGTCTTTCTGGAGCAAGAGGTGGCTACAAACCAGCTGGGGCTCTTGGATCAGGCAAGGGTGTGCAGCTCCTACAGGTGGATTAAGTAACACACTGGGAGAAATGAAGTTTGCAGGCCTGCAGGTATGAGGGACAGAGTTCTCAGACTTAAACTGTTGCAATTTGGGTAGCAGTCATAGCTCTTAACTGCTATGTCACTAGGGTTTTCCATTAATATTACAGAGGCAGGATTTGCAACACAGGAAAATCACGTCAGGTGACAAAATGGTGGACAGTTACACAATTCACAGAAACATTTTTGGGGGGGGGAAACAATTCAGTCCATAGCAGGTCATCTAGATTACTGGGCATTTTATCCTCAGGCCCATTGACAACCAAATGGTTGGTATAGCTTTCTCCGAAATATTTACACAGTGTCTCAAAACCAGGGGCCTTTTTTTTTTTCTGCCTTTGAAACCAAATCAGAAACCTGATCCCCTGTACCAGCAGTGGAGTTGATCCCTACGTCCGTGTGTACCTGTTGCCAGAAAGGACATGGGCAAGTCGTAAGAAGACTTCAGTGAAGCGGAAGACCCTGGAGCCCCTGTTTGATGAGACGTAAGTGGGTCCGCTGGCCCCCTAGAGCACCCCATTCACTAGTATGTGTGGAGCACCTGCTGTGCCTGCCAGCCTGCTAGGTGCTGGGAGGGGAGGGGATCGGACCGAGCCGGAACAAGTGGTCGCTTCCTTCACAAAGCTTCTGTACAGCAGCGGGAGAGAAGGGCTGCCAGGGTGGTTTATCGAAATGGTTATCCACCTGTCCTGCCTGTCGGTGTTAAGGTGCTATGAATTATGGAATATACTATATGCTTTCTCTTTAAAAGAAGTCTGACAGTAAAAGGATGAGTCTGGTCAAATGTTTCCTTTGAATCTAATTCCAGAAGTTAAAAATAAAACATTCATTGAACCTAAGGACCTAAGATTTCTCCCCAGACTAGAGGCTCTTTGATCCGTTTTCCCTCCTGCCACAAAGCACGTAGGTGGCAAGTGAGACACACAGCCTCACCTTCTCCACAAAGGCTCATCTACCTATGTCCTTGGGGACAAGTCTGGTAGATTTGGCTTTGACAGGTCAGTGGTGGCAAATCTTATCTCCAGTATTCTTATTCTTCATTTCACTTTGACTGCACTCATGCTAATGCTCAAGGGGCAGAGGTCAGAGTCTCACCACTGCTGCTGCTGCTCCAGGACCCGAAGAGGAGACATTTCTAGTCAGTCCAGGAGGATATGCTATCTGATAATTTGGTTTCCTCTTATCTTGGTCAATAACTGTTCATTTTAAAAGAGTTGAACTTGAGCGCCTCTGGGCCATGTCTAAGAACAAATGTTTCTTCAAGAGCTATAATTCCAAGTTCATCAGTGTCAAGGAAGAGTGTAGGGAAGAGACAACTCATTTCATTTAATATTTACTAAACATTGTGTCAGGCACCATCCTAAATTTTGCAGGTACACCAGGGACTAGTTTTTAAAGACAACTCTGACACACTTACACACATGTTGAAATTGCTATGTGGGAATACAGGAAGGAGAGGCTTTAACTTCGACTTCTGTGACTAATCTGTTAGTAATTCTCTTTCAAAACAATAAGAGGATGTTAGTACAAATGTCTAGGTTATCTAGAGAGCAAGCTTTGGGCAACTCCCATCATAAAAATTAGCCTAGACATACGTGACAAAGCATGTACCCCCAAACTCTTCTTGCTTTATTCCACAGAAGCAGGCCAGTATTTTCCATGCAATGCTAGCAAATCTGACTATTCAGCATTCTAGCCCTCAATTGGTCAAAAACAAACAGAACAATTTAGACAGGGGTTGAGATGATGCTATCAGCAGGCACTATTAATAGAAGGGGCAGCTGGAAAAATGGCAGCCAGGGTACAGTCAGAGAAAAGTCAGTAGGATGACATAGTTGGAGCCTTGGTGGCACACTGGTTCAGTGCTAAGGCTGTTAACCAAAGGTCAGCAGTTTGAATGCATCACCTGCTCACTGTTTTGAAACCCTTAGGGCAGTTCTTCTCCGTGCTATAAGGTTGCTGTCAGTAGGAATCCACTGGAGGGCAATGGGTTTGGTTTCAGTTTTATAACTCAGTTAAGAAGCCCTGGAGGTGCAATGGTTTTAAGCACTCATCTGGTAACTGTAAGGTCAGCAGTTTAAACCCACCAGCCACTGTGGGAGAAAGGTGTGGCAGCCTTGGAACTCTATGGGACAGTTAGTTCCACTCTGTCCTACAGGGTGGTTATGAATTGAAATCAACTTCACAGCAGTGAGTTTTTGTTTTTGTAAGTCCAAGCAGTCCAAGGTACTTCTCAGACAGGTAAACAGTCTTTTAAAACTTACAGGTTTGAAAACACTGGACAGGGATCATCTGTAGTGATGAAACATTAAGCACCTGCCATAAGCCAATAGTGTTTGAAGTGCTCTTCTCAACAGTCCTTAGGGAAATGGATGAAATGTGTAAATCTCATTTTCGTTTTGTGTCTTAAAGATTTGAATTCTTTGTTTCCATGGAAGAAGTAAAGAAAAGGTCATTAGATGTTGCAGTGAAAAACAGTAGGCCACTTGGTTCACACAGAAGAAAGGAGCTAGGACAAGTAAGTACGGAAGGGATGGCTGGTACCAACTAGAGTTCACTACTGGGCCAGGCACACTAGGGTGACAGGGTGTCATTAGTATGTGGGAAGGCCTTGACTTCAAAGAGGACAATAGTCTCAGGGGTATTTTCTTCAATTCTTGAAACTAATTAAATAACATAAAAGCATAAGTCAGTGTGATAAACTTTATTTTAACAAACTCTGGACTCTGTCCATAATCATTTATTCCACAAATATCTGAATATCCACTATGAAACTCAATCTTGTGTTGGTAAATAGTTTATTATTTGAAGTTTAGATCTCTTATGACAACAAGATTTTTGTGTTGATGGGATTTTACCTCAGGTAGACATGGAGGAAATATAATCCCTAGGAAGATGCCAGGAAGAGGCAAAAGAATGGTACTTGAATAATAGTTTGTAGTCACTATAACTTAATAAACATTTACTTATACTCATATCTTTTAAGCTCTATGAAGTAGGTGACATTACTCCCATTTTTAAAGACAGGACAACTACAGTGTGTTGCTTAAAATTACTGACCAGTTAATGAGTACGGGCAAGTTGCTTTTTCTATAATAGTCATAAATAAAGTCTGAAAATAGGAAAATTTTTAATGTAAAGAAATTCCTGAAGTAACTCCAAACAATTCAGTTTATCCAGAACACTGAGGTCAGTGTAGTCTCTCTGGAGGGACTCTGTGTTAAAAATCCAAAGAAAAAGAGCCACTGCTCAAAATTCCTTAACCCAAGGCTTTCATGGTCAATTCAGTTTATCTCACCGTGTATTCAGTTAAAGCAGGTTTTTGGAGGGTAACTGATTATTCCTGGTTGTTTAGGTACTAATTGACTTATCAAAAGAAGATCTGATTATGGGCTTTTCACGATGGTAAGTATGCTCTTCTATTTTATCACTGTTAATCTGCTATTTGCCATGAGTCGGATCCGACTTGACGGCACTTGGCTGGCTTGGCAATCTGCTATTCAAGACATTGTTGCAGAGAGCTACCCATATTCCCTCCAAACTTCTTCCCTTGTCAGTATTATTTCAGCTCCCTTGCTTATCAAGGAGACAGATTTTTACCTGTTTAAATCTTTAACCACTGGAGATCTCACTTCCATCGAGGACTCCTGTAAAAACCCTATGGGCAGTTCTGCTCTGTCACGTGGGGTTGCTGTGAGTTGGAAAATAAACTCCCCAATACCTAATAACAAGAAGAAGCTCCAGCTTTAACCCTGGCTCTAGCTTTAATCTTACAGAGAGATAGGCTGGTCCCACAGAGGCCCAGGCGGGCAGGACTAGGCAGCTTATCTAACACACTCACAGTACTAACACAGGTCCAAACCCACCTATCTTACAGGTACGAGTTGACTCCACATGGGCAGCATGGAAGTTGATGGTGAGCACTACTGAGCACCACTAGCGTCTTCACTCTTTTATATTAAAATATGTATAATGTATACTTTGTAATTTAAAACACAGTAGTCATTTGAAAATATATAAATTCTTTGTGAAATTTTACTCTTTTTCAATGACTGGAGAGTATTAGGAGGAATTAGACATGGAAATGTAAAAATGATTCTTTCTTGTTTAGATTTTATGGTTCAAATCCAGAAAAAAGGGGGGGGGTACTTGCACTTAGTAAATCATTATTATAACCTTGATGGTGACTTTTTCACTTTTGCTGTTGATGTAGATTTTTATGGCTTTATGATTTGAGAAGATGCTTTGCAGTATTTCAAAGCTTTGGATTTTGCTGACTTGCTTTATGGCCTAATATACAATCTATTCTGGAGAAAGTTTCATGTGCACTGGAAGAGAAGGTATACTTGTCTGTTGGTTGGGTAGGATGTTCTGCATAGTCTGTGAGGTCAAGCTGGTCGATTGTGGCATTTAGATCTTTCCTATCTTTACTGAGCTGCTTTCTGGATATTCTGTTCATCACCGAAAATGATGCATTAAAGTCTCCTACTATTGAGGAGCTGTCTAACTCATTTTTCATTCCTGTTTGAGTTTGTTTGACATATTTAGAAGCTCGGTTGTTGGGTACATGAAATTTAACTTAATATGGTTATGTCCTCCTGATGTATTGCTACTTTAAGCAATATATAGTGACCTTCCTTGTCCACTGTGGCATATTTTATTTTCAAGTCTGTTTTATCTGAAATTAATATTGCCAATCCTGCTCTTTTTTGAGTGTTGTTAGTATAGATTTTTCTATCCTTTGAGTTTCAGTTTATTTGTGTCTTTAAGTCTTCTAAGGCATGTTTCTTGCAAGTAGCATACAGACGGACTGTGCTTTTCCTTCCAGTTTGCTACCCTCTCTTTATTGGTGCATTTAACCACTTACATTCAATGTAATTACTGATAGGTGTGAATTTAGTGCTGTCATTTTGGTAGCTTTTTTGGGTGTGTTGTTGACAGTTTCTTTGTGCCAACCTAATTTTCTGTGCTGAGTCATTTTTCCTTATGAGTTTTCATCGTTCTTGGTTTTGTATCTGCTGAGACTTCTTGATTTTGTTTCTGGTTTTGATGTGTAGGATTGTTAATTTCCTCTGCAGTTACCTTGATACTTACCTGTAATGTTCTCTAAGTTTAAACCAGTCTTTATTTTCTTTGTATTGCTTTGACTCTCTTTCCATTTGAAGATCTATGAATACAGTAATTTGTCTCTCTTTTGATATAATGCTGCCATTATTTATATACTGAGGTCTATTTTTAGTGTTTTAGCTTTATTTTTGTGGCTCCCCTATCCATGTTGATATCTGGATGCTCTGTCCTGCACTGTATCCTTGAGTCTATATCTGATGTTACTGTCTAATCAAAGAAATTCCTTCAGTATTTTTTATTGTGATTGAAAGTTTACAATTCAAATTTGCATGCCCACCAATCTGCAGCTCCCTCTGCTCTCCTTGCCCACTCACAGCACACTCCCCTTCTATCCGTTCTATACATGTCATATCCTCTTAACAATTTCATGTCCCCTCCTCTTCACCCTCTCCACTCCTCTCCAGTAAGAGGCCAGTAGGATGACATCCTATAGATGCAAAGAACCATAAAGGGCACACACAATTTGGTCACTCTGTGTCCCCGAGTCCAATCCATTCCCATCTCAAGAGTTGACCTCAGTAATGATCTATGACCAGGGGCAGCATCAGGTCTAGGGGACATGTTCCCAGGAGAACTCCGAGGACTCAGACCATCAATTGTAGTCTTTTAGTGGCGTTCTTAGGGTGCACCTTTTTTTTCTCGTGTTCCCACTGGGACTCAATATTGTGAGCCCCATCACGGCTGTTATTGGTGGTGGCCAGGCACCATTTGGTTCTTCTGGTCACATGCTGATATAGTCACCCATCCGTGTTTTTTTTGTCTTCAAGGCTTGTTTTCCCTCATGTCATTGTTGTCCTTGGTGATCACCTGTTCCAGCTGAGTTGGGACAATCTGATGTACCTCAGATGGTAGCCTGCTAGCTTTTAAGACCCCAGATGCCACTCACCAATATGGGGTGCAGAAGATTGTCTTAGCAATAGGCTAGTTATGCCATTTGGCCTCAATGTCACGAGAGCATGGTCCCTGGACCCCCGCCTCTGCTACTCTGTCCTGGCAATATTGAGTTAAGACTGAAAGAATTTTCAGGTTATGTTGAAGTCAAGCTGATCTTGTTTCTACTGTGTGCTGCCACTGGTTTCACCCAACCAAATTTCTATCAACTATCTAATCTATAACCATTCCTCTCCCTCCCTCCCTCCCTCCTCTCCCTTGCAGCTGTCAAAGAGCCTTTTATTCTGTAAATGAATTTGTTTTTAAGTCCTTATAGTAGGGGTCTCATACAGTATTTGTCCTTTTGCCAGTGACTGATTTCACTCAACCTAAGTCTTCCCATTGAAACCAGGTTATGAGATGCTTCCTAAAATCATCATTTGTTATCATTGCATAGTGTTCCATTGAGTATATATACCATAGTTTGTTTATCCATTCACCTGTTGTTGGGCATCTGGGTTGATTCCATCACTTAGCTATTGTGGACTGTGCTGCAATAAACATTTGTGTGTGTATATCTATTCGTGTGACTGCCCTTGCTTCTGTAGGACATAGTCCAAGCAGCGGCACTACTGGGTCAAATGGTATTATCTATTTCCAGCTTTTTAAGGAAGTGCCAGATTGCTTTCCAAAGAGGTTGTACCATTTTGCAATCCTACCATCAGTGTAGGAGAGTTCCAATCTCTCCACAGCCTCTCCAGCATTTGTGTTTTTTGGATCATGGCCAACCTTGTTGGGGTGAGATGGTATCTCATCATCGTTTTGATTTGGATTTATTTAATAGCTAATGATTGTGAGCACTTCTGCATGTGTCTTTTGGCTCCCTGGATATCCTCTTTAGAGAACTGTCAGTCCATCTCCTTTGCCCAATGCTTAATTGGGCTATTTATCCTTTTATTGTTGATATTTAGCAGTACTTTGTAGATTATGGAGATCAGACATCAGTCTGACATATAGTTGCCAAATATTTTTTCCCCATTCTGTAGGTGGTCCTTCAGTTTCTCGTAGTTTGAGTTTGGTTTTTGCAAACTCTTTAAACTTCTGATTATCTGAGAATGTCCTAATTTTGCCATCATATTTGAGAGACAATTTTGCAAAATTATATAATCATTGGTGTGGTAGACTTTTTCCTTCAAGGCTTTGTATGTGTTATCCCATTGCCTTCTTGTCATCATGGTTTCTGCTGAGTAATTGAGCTCACTCTTAATGACTCTCCTTTGTATGTTTGTTTTTGTATAAACCTAGCTGCTTTTAAAATATCTCCGTATCTTTAGTTTTGGTAAATCTGATTATGTCTTAGTGTCTTTCTTTTAGGATCTACTTTGTGTGGAGTTTAATGAGAATCTTGAATAGATATCTTCTCATCTCTCATGATAACAGGAAACTTTTCTGTCTAGGCATCTTTAACAGTTCTCTCTGTATTTTCTCTTATGTCCCCATTCTGGTACTGCAGTCATTTGTAAATCATCCTCTTGATAGAGTACCATGCACCTCTTAGTGAGTCTTTAGTTTTTAAAATTATTTTATCTGTTCTTTCCTCATATATGCTGGTATCAGTTGCTTTATCATCAGTTTCATGAATTCTGCATCTCATTGCCTCAATCCCAATCTTTTGATTTTCAATTGAGTTGTCTAATTCTGTAATTTTATTGTTAATCTGCTGAATTTCAGATCGTTATCACTCAAGTATTTCTTGCAGCCTCTTTTTCATTATGCTCTGCTTACTCTGCCTAACCTCCTTCT
This sequence comes from Heterohyrax brucei, assembly GCA_028571685.1. NCBI lineage: Eukaryota > Metazoa > Chordata > Mammalia > Hyracoidea > Procaviidae > Heterohyrax > Heterohyrax brucei. The sequence continues at coordinate 37,829,055 of CM053149.1, forward strand.
TGATGTCTTTAAGAACTCTAAACATTACTCTTTTATGTTCTATCTTTAATAACTGCAGGAGTCTTCTTCATCTGGAAAATTGTTTGATTCTTTGTTTGGGGGATTTTTCTGAAGCCATGGTGGTTTGCGTCTTTAAATGATTAGTAATTTTTTCACTCTTGATATGTAACTACAGACCTTCTGATTCAGGACTGACTTATATGTAGTAAAAGAGTTCTGTCCCTGACAGTGAGGGAGAAGGGATTCTACTCCTGGAGGAGCTACAAGTATTCCTGGGCAGTAACTAGTTGATCAAGGGATGACACTTCTTTTATGAGAGTAAAAAGTGACCCTGCTCCAAAACTGCCAAGAGCTAACAATGCTAAAGCCTGATGTCTGCCACACCTGGATGCTTCTATGTGTGGAGATTTCTTCCTGTATGAGATTTGGAACTAAAATGAGCTTTTCCTATCTCTCAGCCATTAGACAGTTAGAAAGTTATTGTAATTTATTTGTTTGGTTATTGTGTTCTAACATATATAACCACATCAAACCAAAAGTTTTTGAGTGTCCAAATATTCTGGGTGTTTGAGCTAGACTGATTACTGCTGCCTTAAAAATTCCAGTGTCCTGTAACAGGGTGGTTAGAGCTACGAGTGTGCTGAGAAAGGTAGGAGGTGTTGCCTCCACTTGTTTCCTTCTCTTGGTCTGGAAGAATAGCTCAGGCATGCATGCAAGATGTCCCACTTCCAGCCCAAGCAGTACATCTGGGCTTAGTGCCTGGTGCAGAGAAAAGGGGAAGTGTTGGGGGAAGGGAGAGAAATCAGTGCCTAGGAAAGATTTTGAATCCCCGAGAGTTCACAAACACTTAGCTTATGATGCTCAGGTAAAAGTCTTTGGCAGTCCTGTAGGTGTAGCTGTCTGAAGCTCAACTTGCTCCACTCACAGTACTGATGCTCTGCTCAGCTGCCCACCACCATGCCTTGACTCCACTTGGCTGGATGAAGTGGATCCCTCTATAGGGCATGGATTTAAATCTGGTGAAAGTAGTTGCTTCTGGATCTGCTCTGTATTCCCTGTTATAGGACACTGGAATTTTTAAGGCAGCAGTAATCAGTCTAGCTCAAACACCCAGAATATCTGAACACTCAAAAACTTTTGGTTTGGTGTGGTTATATATGTTACTTAGTCTCAGCTTTCCACCTGATATTCATAGTTCCTAGTCTGTTCAGTTGTTTTTCTGGTTCTTTATTGTTAGGGGATCAGAAAATACCTGTGGCTACTCTGCCATCTTAGCCCCATCCTCGACTTTTTCACTCTTGATATGTAACTATAGACCTTCTGATTAAGGACTGACATATATGTAGTAAAAGAGTTCTGTCCCTGACAGTAGGGGGAGAAGGGCTTCTACTTCCAAGTATTCCTGGGCAGTAACTGATTGATCAAGGGATGAAGCTTCTTTGATGGGAGTAAAAAGTGACCCTGCTCCAAAACTGCCAAGAGCTAACAATGCTAAAGCCTAATGGCTCCCACATCTGGATGCTTCTATGCCTGGAGATTTGTTCCTGTATCTGATTTGTAACTAAAATGTGCTTTTCCTACCACATCAGTGCTATTGACACAATTAAATACCACTTGTGTGGGGTGGCCTGGGACCAAACACTAGCATGTGGCATTATTTCTATATGAAAATGCAAGCTAAATTCCAAACCCACATCTATAACTGAACTCCAAAAGAAGAACACTGCAGATTGCTGAACAGTGTCACCATCATAGGAAACAGCTTTCTCTGTCTCTGTGGGACACATTTAGGAATTCTGTTCCACTTCTCCATGAAATTGGTTGGGCCACCTAAGTAACACGTTAAAAGCAAATTATGTAAGTTATATATTTAAACAAATACTTTTTTTTTTAATTTCAAACTTTGTAACACCAAATACACTGCTTGTCTCTTCCTACTTTCCTGGACCTGTCAGATCACACCCTCCTCTCTTACCACTTGGGCATGACCCTGTGCCACCCTATCCCACCACTTCCTTCACTGCTGCTTTTCTGAAGAATGGCAGCATCCTGAAGTTTTTGTCCCGGTATTCTCACTTACAAATTATCCACTATTTCCTATATATATTTTTAAGAAGATCAAAGTCTACTTGTTAATTTACCTTTTAGACCTAACATAATCTGGTGTCCAATTTTCTGTTACTTTATTCATATGCATATACTTTATTCTAGAATGGATCAAAAACTACTCTGCCTACTCAAATCCTACTCACTCTTTAAAGGTTTAGCTCCAGTATACCTCAGCCATTATGCCAGTCCATGCTGAAATGGCATCTCTCCACTACGAACATGGTGTATTTTCTGTTTTCACAATTCTCTGCCTCATAACATTTAATTAAAAAAAAAAAAGATAATTAGGCATCTACTAAGGTCATAGGCAAAGCAACTACTGTGTTCTGACAATGTCTGTGTTGACTCTCCAACTGAATTATTGCTACCTGAATTATTATTCATCCCTACCATCCAAGACTGTGCTAAACACATGGTAGATGTCCAATAAAATTTGTTTCTGCTGTGCCTTTTGTTTTGAATGACAAATTCTCCTCAGTCAAATGGGGCAGTGGATGCCTGTCCTATCTGCCTCACAATAGCATTTTGATACTCATTAAATAAACAAGTGCTTTGAAAACTGCAACGCATCAGAGATGTATTAAGAGAATGTATCTGTTTTAGTCAGCTAGTGCTGCTCTAACAGAAAATACCACACAGCAGATGGCTTTATCTGGTAGGCTACAACTCCAAATTCAACATGTCTGCTCCAGGGGAAAGCTTTCCCCCTTGTCAGCTCTGGAGGAAAAGTCCAGTATTGCATCAGTCTTAGTCTAGGGAGTGTCTTGGTGCAGGAACCTCAAGTCTGAAGGACGCGCTCTTCTCCCAGTGCTGCTTTCTTGATGGTGTGAGGTTTCCAATTTTCTGCTTGCTTCTTTTTCCTTTTATCTCTTGCAAGATGAAAGGATTAAGGGTGGAGCAAGACACACTCCAGGGAAGCTCCTTATACAGTGGAGCAGGGAGGTGATCTTATAAAAAGATTTACAGTCCCACCCTAATCCTTTAACATACGGCATAGGAAAACCACAAAATGGAGGACAATCATAGAATACAGGGAATTATGGTCCAGCCACATGGCAACATATATTTTTGGGGGCACATAATTCAATCTATGACAGTATCATATCCTGAATATTAGCAACTTGAAAACAAGTACTGCTCAAGTTGGCCACCCAAAAGACTAATGGGCCAAAACTACCACAGTCTCTGCCAGACTGAGTCCAGCACAGTTAGATGGTGCCTGGCTACCACCACCTACTGCTCTGACAGAGATCACAATATAGGGTCCTGGACGCAGATAAAAAAAAATTTACAACAAAATTCTAACCCCACAAAAGACCAGACTTACTGGCCTGATAAAGACTGGAGAAACCCCAAAAGTATGGCCCCTGGACACCCTTATAGCTCAGTAATGAAGTCACTCTTGAGGTTCACCCTTCAGCCCAAGATTACACAGGCCTGTAAAACACACCAAGATGAAAGGGGCACACCAGCCCAGGGACAAGGGTGAGAAGGCCGGATGGTACAGGAAAGCTGGTAATGGGGAACCCAAGGTCAAGAAGTGGAGTGTACTGATATGTCATGGGGTCAGCAACCAATGTCACAACTGTTTAATGAGAAACTTGTTTGCTCTATAAAACCTCACCTAAAGTAAAACTTGTTAAAATTAACAAAAAAGATAGTGATAAAGCAGACAAGTGAAAACCCACCTCTCAGAATGCAATCAATGTCACTGAATTATATATACATGTGAAAAATGATGAACTGGTAGATGTTTTACTGTACACATGCTCCACAACAAAAAATTATAAAAAAAGAAAACCCAATTCTCCTTTTCCCAGTATACAGAACATGAATAAAATTTATTTTAAACATGGTCAGTTAAAAGCAACACAGGTAAAGTTCCAGGTCTAACAAAGAAAATCAAATCACTGCATAGGAGTTTAAGGCGAGTTTAGGTATTGAGGGGGATCAGAATGTTAGCATACACTGGGTAAGACGTAAGGCTACAGACCATGTGTGTTATGTGGAAGAAGATGAAAACTTCTGTCCATCAGAAAATGTGTTGGCTACCAATGAGGGCAAGGATTTAGTTGCCAAAAACGGGTTGAAATAATCAGCTGTGTGAATCCAAAGACCCTAGTCTGCCCCATAAGAGCACAGGGTCTGAAGTTATAAAACACTGATTGGCGGTAGGAACTCCTGAACCTATAAACAATTATGAAAATTGCTTTAGAACCTGGCACTCTGTGAAGCCCTCACAGAAGTAACCACAAAATTGGCCCTTAGGTTGCCTCTTGCACCCAGGCCACATTATGGGACCACTGCAGCTGACAATTTCCATGGAAGAGAAGCTCACAGGCAAAACTTATGAAATAAAAACAGGCTAAAAAATACATAATGCACACAGGAATATCAGACTGGAAGATAACCACAAGAGGGACTTCAGCAGGAAGGAAAACATACCCTGGAAGGCAAAACTAGCACGTGAGAGGCAACAGGATGCAAAGAAATTCATAAAATACGTTGGTAAACCTAAGTAAGTTTTATTGTTTAAAAAACATAAACAAGGAAGCAGACAACCAAAAAGCTTTGCAAGGATTCAGAAACACAGTGGAATTAAAATGACATCTAAGTATTGATATCTAAGATGGGAGATGAGGCTGGTTGAAGAGAAAAAGCATTCATGTTTTTATCTTATTTAGGAAGCTAAGCCAAGCGCCGTCGACTCGATGAGTCGCCATGAGGAAGCTAAAGATATTTATAATTTATTAGAAAAATATAAAACTAGGTGTGTGAGTCAGTAACTCATTTATTGCCTCTCAGCTCCAATCTCCCTTTCTTTGCCCTGCTTTGTAATGCCAGAGCCACTGCAGACTTGTTTTCTTTCCCCGGGGGCTTGACGTTAGGCTTTGCCAGTAGATGGCGCCGGAGAGGGACCCTGCAAGGCTACACCGGAAAGCGCTTTTCTGCCTTCTGAAATGCTGTTTTCCACCCAAGCCCTTCTTCCTCACTTCAGAAACCCTTGAAGTTTACCTTGTTCCTGTCCTCAGACTCTGCCACCATAACTGTGACCACCATAGCTGAACAGCAGCCGGTGCCCTTTGGCAAGTTCTTTGTATTGGGTGGGCTGCATGTTTGTGTGGCAGTTAAACCTCTTCTCAAAAACCCAACCAAACCCACTGTCATTGAATCAATTCTGACTCACAACAATCCTACAACACCCAGTGAAACTGTCCCACAGGGTTTCCAAGGTGCGCCTGGTGGATTTAAACTGCCAATCTGTTGGTTTCTTAATTACTAGGCCACTAGGGTTTCCAGGCCCCCTCAGAGGTCTAAATTCCAGACTGGTAGGGTCAGGGTCGGGGTGGGGAGTCTCCCTTCTAAGTTTCTAAGTTCCTTGTTTACTCTCTCTTAGCTTAGGAGCAGTATTTGCTTCCTGAAACTGTCACTACTATACCCACTTAGAGCCTTCATTCACCCTTTTTAGTAGTTAACCAACTTTTACTAGTTAGCAATTCTCATATTAAATGTTTCCTCTTTGGCTACCCAGTGTGATGTGGTTTCTGTCTCCTGACTGGACTCTGACAAAGCATATATGGGAATTGTTAAGATAAGCAGTAAAATACAGTAACAGAGAAAACCAATAGAGTTGAAACGCAGCGTCCAAATCAGTAGTGGAAAAGAAATATCAATAAGAAAAATTGTATTTTTATAAAATTAAAAAACAAGGAAAATGAAACTATACGGGTTTAGGCATACATACAAAGGTGGCAAAATTATTATGGACAAAAAAATCAATAAACAAAAGAAGCAACTAACATAAAGCACGATAACTGCTACCCCTGGGGGAAGTGACATATGATTAGGGAGGGTAGCCTTTTAGGAATGCTGACAATATTATATTTCTTGGCTGCTACATGGGGTTTTACTTTACAATCATTCATGATATTTGACATTTATGATTTATTCCATTTTTAGCATATTGTTATGTTTCACAATAAAAGATTAGTAAAATAAATTAAGAAAGGAAAAGAAATACTCATCAACCATTAATTAAAAGAAAGGACAAAAACTACATTCAGTGAGATATATACATATTCATTAGGAAGATATATTAACTATGGTATATCATAGCTTTTAAATATACTTTTAAAAAGCCTCAAAATATACAAAATGTGATAGAATTATAAATCCAAAATTATGGTAAGAGATTTTAGTATTTCTCAAAAACTGACAAAAAAGGATAAAAATAAAAATTTAAATAGCACAGCCCAAAAAGCTAAATGCCGTCAAGTCGGATCCGACTCATGCATACATAAAAAAGTACACATGAAATATGTATACAAATCCATCATATACAAAGTCACAAAGCAAGTCTCAGCAAATTCTAAAAACTCAATACCAGAAAGACCATGTTCTTTGACTACAATGCAATAAAATTAGAAAAAGATGATATAGTTTACATTCCACTTTGGTAAATAGGGCTGGGGTCTTAAAAGCTGTGAGCAGCCAACTAAGATGCTCCAGTGGTCTCACCCTGTCAGGAGCAAGAGAGAATGAAGCACACTCAAGACACAGTGAAAAATTAGTCCAAAGAACTCACAGACCACAACTATTACAGCCTCTACCAGACTTAGTCCAGCACAACTAGATGGTACCTGGCTACCACCACTGACTGCTCTAACAAGGATTATACATAACAGAGAGTTATGGACAGAAATGGAGAAAAATGAGGAACACAATTCTAACATGCATACAAAAAAACACCAGACTTACTGGCCTGACAGAGCCTGAAAAAATCCTGAAAGTATGACCCAGATACCCTTATAGCTCAGTAATGAAGTTACTCCTAAGGTTCACCCTTCAGCCAAAGATTAGACAGGCCCATAAAAAAAAGAGACTAAAGGGACACACCATCCCCAGGAGGAGACAGGAAAGCTGGTAAAAGGGAACCCAAGGTCAAAAAGGGGGAGTGCTGACATGCCCTGTGGTTGGTGACAGATGTCACAACCTAATGTGTACTGTGTACTAACTGTTTAATGAGAAGCTAGTTTGTTATGTAAATCTTCATCTGAAGTACAGTTTAAAAAAAGACAATCAAAAGGAAAAGTACTACGGTGGACTTGACCTAATCAGGTAAGCCCTTTAAAAGAGAGCTGTGAAATGAGAAACTCTCTCTAGTCCTATGCTTCAAGAAGCAAGGTGCCATGACCACTGCAACACAATGAATTCTGCCGGCAACTACATGAGCTTAGAAGAGAACCCCAAGTCTCAGATGAGACCTAGAATCTAGCTAAGCCATGACCAGATTCCTCACCTATGGAAACTATGTGCTAATAAATGTCCACTGTGTTAAACCACTAGAAAAAGAAAGAAATGATTAAAAAGCAATGTAAGAAATTCTATTATTTGCAGACTAAAAAACACATGTCTAACTGGCACAGAGTAACAGAAAGCAAATTTGCCAGTCTTTCTGAAACTGAAGCCAAAAGTAAAACAAAACAAAAACAAAATATATGAAACAGTTTAAGACATTGTTTATCACACATATGTCCATAAAAAGACTTGTATGTAGCTGTTCACTGCAGTCATTTGTAATAGTCAAAACCTGGAGATAACCCAAATATCCATCAACAATTGAATAAGTAAATAAATTGTTGTATTCACACAACACCACAGAGCAGTGAGAAAGAATGAACTATTAATATGTGCAACAAAACGTAAAACTTTCAAAGTAATTATGCTGAGTGAAACACACCAGACAAAAAAAGAGGACTTATTGTATGATTCTATTTACATAAAACTATAAAATGCAAACTCACTTCTACTGACAGAAAGCAGATCAGTTACTGCCTAGGAATGACAAGGGAGAGGGATTACTTAGGCAAAGAGAAAACTCTTGGAGTGATGGGCATGTTGATATTTTGATTGCAATGATGCTTTCATGTGTGTATACAAGGGTCTTAGTCATCTAGTACTGCTATAATAGAAATACCAAAAGCAGATGGCTTTAAGAAAAAGAAGTTCATTCTCTTACAGCCTAGTAAGCTACAAGTCTAAATTCAGGCTGCTGGCTCCAAGGGAAGGCTTTTTCTCTGTCAGCTCTGGAAGAAGGTCCTTGTGATGCACAAGACTTCCCTTGGTCTGGGAGCACCTCAGTGCAGAAACCTCAGGTTTAAAGGATAAGCACTGCTCCTGGCACTGCTTTTTTGGTGGTATGAGGTTCCCACTCTCTGCTCCTTTCTGTTTCATCTCTTGTAAGATAAAAAGTAATGCAGGGCACATCCTAGGGACAGTATCTTTTCATTTGATCAGGGATGTGATCTTAGTAGAGGGTGTTAGAGTTCCATCCTAATCCTCTTTAACATAATCCAATCTTGCCCCATAACTACAGGCAGACAGTAGAATTTACAACATATTTGAGAACAATCGTAAAATAAGAGGACAACCACACAATACAAGGAATCATGACCTAGCCAAATTGCTACATACCTTTTTGGGCGTATACATATTACCAATCCATGATAATATGTATCACAATTTATCAAATTGTATCCTTTAAATATGTGTGGTTTATTATATGTCAAATAAAACAAAACAAAACAGAGACCCATTGCCATCAAGGCAATTTCAACTCATACTGACCCTACAAGACACAGCAGAACTGCCATACAGGGTTTCCTAGAAGTGGCTGGTGGATTCAAACTGTCCATTAGCAGCCATAGCTCTTAACCACTGCGTCAACTGGGTTGCTATACCTCAATAAAACTGCAAAACAAAACAGAAGCTGAAACAATAATTTCAGTGCTTACTTATCTTTTAAATAACTAAAACTGGATGAAAGTGGATCTGATGAGGGATGAGCTTAAAGCTCTTCTTACTACTGATACTGTCCTTTTCAATGGTTTCTCAGGCACAAGGAAGAAACCTCTAAGTCTCCAAGGAACAGTTTTAAAATAAAATTAACTGCAGGCTCTTAAGCTAGCTGCCAAGTATTAGGTCTAACATTTGTTTTAATTACATTTCCTCCTTTCAAATATTATTAGATTTCTAAACTGTTTCATAATAGTTCCTTAGAGTAATCAATTCAGGGTATTTACATTTTTGGGGGGCCCAGATGACAGAGCAGTCAGATGCTTCTAGTGATCCCTCTAATAACAAAGAACTAAAAGAACAGATGAATTAATTATATATGCCATTCTAAGAGCCCTGAACATTAGAGGAAAGTTGAGAAATTCGAACAAGTGACAGGGAAGTGAGAGTAGGCCCAGGAATACCCAGGTCTGGCCAGACCTGACCCACTGGAAGTCAGCTGCAGCCAGTGCGGTAAAAGGAGCAGTGGTGTTTGGAGTACATACTCCTCAGAAGGAGAGACTGAGCAGCAGAGAACTCACTCACAACTCCAGAAGCGTGAAAAACAGCACTCGACTGCCCAAAGCTAGGTGGCTTGCAACTAAACTACCACGGAGATCTAAAACCTTCCTTCAAGACAAACTTCTCTCCCTTTTTTGCACTGTGCCAGGCTCCACAGACTGAGCCCACTCCTGGACCAGAAGAAGGACTCCTTACTCACACTCTGAGCCATTGTCCTAGACTTAGAAAGGCCTGTCAACTCCTCTGAGCCAGGAATTCAGTGCAGAGACAGTTCGTTCACCCAGGATCAGGCCTAACGGGACATGCCTTCCTCATAGACACTCAGGGATGTCTGTCAGGCCCCCTTTCTTTCTCAGCACATGCAGCCAGATACCTGTGCTTACCAACAATCACCCTGCTCATAGAGGATGTTTGGGGAAAATCTGCCCCACATACTGTATGACTGACTACCTGGACACCGCAGCTGAATCCACACAATAAAAGCAAATGGACTCCTGTGCTTGCATGCCTAGTAACAGCTCTAACCACCTAGCAACAGGACATGACAGCTTCAAAGATGCCATAACCATACTTGCACACAGGACCAGCCTACTTGGACATTTCAAAACAAGAAACCAGAACATAGCAAAAAAAACAAACATCAAATAAACAAATACAACAGCTTACTGATGGCTTGGAGATAACAGTCAATATCAAATCACCTAAACACACAGAACACAATGGCTTCAGAAAGCTCTCAAAACAAAGAATCGAGAAATTTTCCTGAGGAAGAGAACTTCCTGGAATTATCAGACATACAATACAGAAGATTAATACTTAGAACTCTTCAAGAGATGAGGAAGGAGATGAAGAAGGAGATGACGCAAAATGCAGCAGAGCATAATGACAAATTGAGCAAGCTGCAAGAAAGCATTGAGCAGCAAGAATTAGAAATTCAGAAAATTTATAATAAAATTACAGAACGAGACAACTTAATAAAGTGAAAAGAGCAGAACTGAGGCAATGGAAGGCCAAATTAGTGAGACTGAAGATAAAGCACATGACATCAACATATCTGAGGAAAGATCTGAGAAAAGATTTTTAAAAAAATCGAGAAACACTAAGAAATTATGTGGAATCCTATCAAGAGAATAATCTATGAATGATTAGAGTACCAGAATGAGGGTGATAATGAGAGAACTGCTGAAGATTTGTTGACAGAAAACTTCCCTGATATCATGTAGGATGAGAAGATATCTATCCAAGAGGCTCACTGAACTCTACCCAAGATACATCCCAAAAGAAAGACACTAAGGCATGTTATAATCAAACTTGCCAAAACTAAATATAAGGAGATAATTTTAAAAGCAGCTAGGGATAAAGAAAAACAATCTGCAAAGAGTCAATAAGACTAAACTGGGACTACTCAGTAGAAACCATGCAGGCAAGAAGGTAATGGTATGACATATACGAAGCCTTGAAGGAAAGCATTTCCAGTCAAGAGTAATACACCCAGCAAAACTTTCTCTCAAATAGGATGGCAAAGTTAGGACATTTTACTTTGTAAAACCCAGACCCAAATTACAAGAAATACTAAAGGAAGTCTTTTGGTCAGAGTATTTACAATTTTGAGTATCTCAATAGTTTTTCTATACCTCAAAGATACAGATTCTTCCACAAATTGTAGAATAGTGACTATAATGTAAGTTGCAAGCTAATAAAACAGAGAAGTTTAAATCTAGCAGGAATCTGAGGTATCATCTGATCTGATTCCTAAGCCAAAGTCACAATACTAAGGATATGGATGCTTGTTCACTCTCTCCATCCTACCATGCTACTTCCTAGAAATGTATTACAATATTCTCCATTACAGGCAACAAGAGTAACTGAGAGGTCTTCCTAGGCCTGCTACTTACTTAAGGCAGGAGGAAGTAGCACAAAGTGGTTTGTACTCAGAGATGGGATGTAAAACAGTGGTCCCTTAGAAAATCAGACTGACTGTTGATAACAGAGAGTAAGTACAAGGCAGCAAGAAAAATACTGTAATATAAAATACAGCGAGCACAAATCAGTTGCCCCAGGAAGGCTTAGCCCAGGAAGGGAAATCTGACTCATTATTTGTGAGTAATACAAATAAGTCATTTGAGGACACTTAACATTTGAAAAGTCTTTACAAAAGTTTTATTTAAGATCCTTATAAAAAAAAGACATGATAATCACGACTGTAAAAAGGCCCTTTTTAAATGAGGGACTTGTAAATATTCTCTGTTTTACCTCATGATTCACTTCCTACCATAACATAAAGACAAAAATTTCTTTTTCATTTCCTTCTTCTTGCTTTGAAAGGACAACTGCTATAAGAGTTATCTTAGTAGAATGTGCCCTTTAGTCCTATCCAGGAAAGCAGTAGCTTCCTAACTGCAGGACTTCAGAGGGCTGTTGACATTTCTGTTTCCCTGAACCTAAACTGTACTGCAATCTTTCTACTATCTGTAATAAATAGCTTTCTCTAAGTTTCTCTTTTACTCACACATCCTATTTTAAAAGAACCTTAAACTTTAGCTACTCAAGAATTACTTAGGAAGTGATTCAAGAGATGTGAAGTCCAATTAATTTAGCAACTGTTCTGTATAAAAATCTCAAAAGGTTTTTTTTTTTTTTTAAAAAAAAGTATGGCCAGAGAGGGACTCAATGCTAAGGGTGAATTTTGAGAATAAATACATTTTATAACTCTTATCTCCAAGTAAGATTAACCATAAAAAATATTTAGATTGTCTAAAAATACAATTTACACAGTAAAAATGATTTGATTTGTTTTCAGTATGAAAGTACTTTTAATTTCTTTACAGCAGGTACAATGGCATCCATGTCATCAACTTCTGCAACAGAAAAACAATAACAAAGGATAGTACTTAGAAGAATAGCTAGAAATCCCACTCAGTGATATGCTCAGATGCAACAAGAACTTCTATGTGATATTTCAAACAAAGGCAACAATACTGGTGCTTGTATGCACATAGAAATTTTCTTCAGTAGTGATGATACTGCCTCTTTCCTGGTCCTTATCTGAGAATTTAGGAATTTCCTACCCTATCCTCTTTAGTTCTCTTGAAATAATTTATCCTCAATAGTGTCATTCTTAGGTCTACCTTTTGGTATGAAACTTTACCTACAAATAGGTGTACAACCTTGGGTGCAATGTATGGAATATGTAATTGCAATGTATGCAATTACAAGGTTTAGCCTAGTCTAACTTAGTAGATAAACAGGTTCAGGTTCTTCACTGCCAGGTTCCTTCTGAGTCTGATGTTTCTTCCTAAGACTACCTTCTTCCAACAAACCTAAAGCTTCTAGCTACTGAGGACGCAGGGTTCTTTATCTTATTATCTAGATCTCAAGTATCCTTTAAGGTGAGCCCCAAAGGTAGATTCTCTAGATACCAGCTTATTCCATTCATTAACTCATTGCCTTTACATAAACATGCTTCCTTGCATTTTATCACTCTCCTTCCATTGTCTAGCAGATTTTCGTGGTTCTTCCTTTAGCTGAACACTATTCATTTAGTTCTTTAAATTACTAACTAAGGAGAGAATACTTGTCTGGATCTACTTACAAAGCATCAAGATAAAAACCCACTGCCATCATGTGAGGTCCGATTCAATGTAACCCTATAGGTCAGGGTAGAACTGCTCCATGGAGTTTCCAGGGAGCGCCTGTTTGATTTGAACTGCCAATCTTTTGGTTAGCAGTCATAGCACTTCACCACTATGTGCCACCAGGGTTTCCTTAAGCACCAAGATACAGGAAACAAAATAAGCAAACCTATAACAGAGAACTTAGTTCCTACCTTATGTTGTGGGAAAGTACATGATCAAGTTATTTCCTGACCCCTCATTCTGAAACAAACGTACTGTCTCACTAAATAAGAAATATGCCTTATTAATGAACCTCACAAAGAATGATCTTGGCCAACCTGGGAATTTACATGAGAAAGAAATAGATTAAAATAGATTTAAATTAAATAGATTAAAATAGATAAAATAGATTAAAAACAAAACAAAAAATCTACCATTATCAGACATCAGTAGAATGTTCTACACTTTTTGACACTTAATATCACATTTAATAATAAAAAAGGTAATATTTGGCAAAAACATAATATTTAACTTCAGAATTTAAACTCTGACCATAATATGGGAGACATGGCTTTTAGAAGCAAAAAACCTACCTGAGCCATGCCAAGTGTCATAATATCTGAAATGAAGTTTCTGCAGGATTCTGAAAAGATGTCACCAGCATTTCTTTGCTGTAAATGTTTATTAATGTACCAAGAATGCATTAATGACAAGAACTTTACTGTTTACATCAATGGCCATGCTAGAACAAGTAGAATCATGTTATTCTAGAAAACGTGGCTCTATCTTCCAGATACCAAGGCAACACACTTATACAATTAAATGTCTCAGCTGAAGTTCAAATTTCATTTTCATTTGGCATGACCTTTTCAAACATGTGAGCATGCCTTAAACATGCTCACCTACTGTCTCTTTTGCTTCCATGGTCTACATAAGACAGGCCACTAAACTTTATGTTGACTAGGTCATATACTCCATATATCCAGTCAGACAGTTCTGACATTTATTCATCTTCTCACCAAATTCTAATTTACTCATTTCCTTATCTTTGAGGAAACCATGGTGGTAGAGTGGTTAACTAAATGCTGCATCTGCTAACCAAAATGCTGGTAGTTCAAATCTGCCAGGTGTGCCTTGGAAACTCTATGGGCAGTTCTACTCTGAGCTATAGGGTTTCTATGAGATGAAATTGGGTGGGTTTTGGGTTTTCTCTATGGCAGTGCGTTTTGGGTTTTATGTTCCCACCAAGCTACATTTCCTCTTTTAATAATTTAATTTCCTATGTTAAGTAGCCATTCTTTAAAAAAAAACAACCTTTCAAATGGGCTATCATAGAAATTCATTGGTGAATAAATCATTTTAAACTTTAAATAAAAATGTCCTTAATATTAAGATACATTATTTTTACAGCCATATATAATCACATTCAAAATAACAGACTTAGGTCTCAGTTCTGCCTGTGAGTCCTACGTAAATTTTGTTTTTTCCTTTAGGAAATACTGCTACTCAAGCCTTCAAAATTTGACTCTTTCTTTATACAGATATTTACTATCTACTTTATATGGTGGTGTAATGGGTGCAATGGGTTAAGTACTATGTCTGCTAACCATAAGGTTAGCAGTTCAAATCCACCAGGTGCTCCTTGGAAACTCAATAGGGCAGTTCTACTCAGACCTATAGGGTTGCCGTGAGTCGGACCCAACTCAATGGCAGTGGGTTACATTACTTTGGAAACCCTGGTGGTGTAGGGGTTAAGTGAAAAGGTGGGCAGTTCAAATCTCCCAGGTGCTCCTTGAAAACTCTATGGAGCAGTTTTACTGTGTCCTATAGGGTCACCACGAGCCAGAATGAACTTGATGGCAGTGGGTTTGGTTTTTTGGTTTTCACATTACTTCACATTATCTGAGAAGAAAATTTTATTGGCACATTTAAAAGATACAACAGGTAAGTTATATCTTAAAACTACCCATAAGAAAAAAACAAATCTTCCAAGATCATTAGTTCTCCCCAAATTTCTCATTCAGGCACGAGAATCAATATTAAACTAGGCTTTGCCAGCGTAAGGCCATTTCTCAGGATAAGGTCCTAAACCAAGAGTAGCCCCTATCTCCTTATAGTGCACCTACTTCTCTACTCTGTGGACTAATCTCAACAGCCTCTAACAGCAAGTTCAAAAACCCTGCTGCATTTGAGTCAATTTCAACCTGTAGTGTCCCTATCAGACAAAGCAGGACTGCTCCAGAGGGTTTCTAAGAAGCAGCTGTGGATCCTGACTGCCAGTTTTTATTAGCAGCTGAGCTCTTAACCACTGCACTACCAAGCAGGTAGGAAGTCTGTTTCCAGAACCTGTTAGTGGCTTCCACTTTTCACCAAATACTCTAAGTGAAAAGATTTATCCAACAGCTAAGGAACATTTTTCTCTCAAATCCATTGAAATCTTAAAGACTCTAACCATCACCAAAAAGGTCTTACCTAAGATTTCAAGCAGATCATTAGTAAATGCCTGAAACGCTGGGAAAAATTCCTCATGTTCTTCCAACTTGTTGATAATGCTGTTTGAAAAAAGAGAAAAAAGTGAAGTTAAATTAAATTTCCAACTCAGGACTGTTACATCTGACCGCAAATTAAGACATTTTCAAAATGGAAAGAAACTGGTCTGCTAATTTACAGTCATTCATTTTTAGTTCTTTAGTGATCTAATATCACTGTTCTAACAAGGCATCTCATATTATCAGTGTAAATTTTTGTTCCAAAGTTAAAGTTACATAACATTTTTAACATGGGAAACTTTCCATTTAGCTCTAGGCTTCTAAATCTAAAAGCAAACTAAATTTACTGCCATCAAACTGATTCTCATTCATTGGGACCCTACATGATGGAGAAGAACTGCTTCTTAGGGTTTTCAAGCAGTGACTGGTGGATTTGAACTGCCAACCTTTTGGTTAGCAGTGTAGCTCATAACCACTGTGCCAACAGGGCTTCAAAGACTGTGCTTCTACAGCATTTTCTAAAAACAATTGCTTTTATACCTAACATCCTATTAAATATTAAGGAAACATATCAGTAGTTAGTGAACTAGAAAGCTCAGCCCCAGTGCTATCAAGTCAAATCTGACTCATGATGACCCTACGGGGCAGAGCAGAACTGTTCCATAGAACTTCCAGGAGAACATGGTGGATTTCAACTGCCAACTTTTGGGGTTTGCAGACACAGCATTTAACCACCATGCCACCAGGGTTTCCAGTGAATTGTAGGACCAATAGTGAGATTTATGTTCCAAGCATCAGAAAACTCAAATATCAGATCATATAAGCGGTTTTCATGGAACACTGGTATATTATATGATGTATGCGTATGTTCCCCTTCCATAAGTTGCATATAGAATTTTAGATGGAAAAGATTCTTTAAGTACATCTACAGTGTTTCAGTATTTTGTTTAAAAAATCAGGTTTTATGTTATAGATATCTGGTGTTCTAAAAAATCCTTAACATCTATCTTCTGATCAAATAATTAATATACTGATAGTAACTATTCATTAGTCTATGGTTGCTGTTGTTCAGTGCTGTCCAGTTGGTTCCAACTCAGCAACACCATGTACAACAGAACGAAACCCTACTTAGCCAGGTGTCATCCTCACAGTTGTTGCTATGTTTGACCCCATTGTTGCAGACACTGTTTCAGTCTTCCTCCTTTTCATGGACCCACAACTTTACGTCCTTCTCCAGGGACTGGTCCCTCTTGATAGCATGTCCAAAGTATATGTGACAAAGTCCTGACATCTTCACTTCTAAGCAGCATTCTGGCTACACTTATTACAAGACAGATTTGGTCATTATTCTGACAGTTTATTGTATGATGCCTGACAATTAAGTTTGTGAACTCATTCTAGACAAAATACTACATACCTCATTGTTGAATATCACTATGGTCACCTTTGAAGTGCTCCCCTAGGGAAGCTATGCACCAATGCCAGTGCCTAGTCTACTCTTCAAAGCAGTTTTGGAATACTTTTTCCAGAATGGCCATCAGAGCTGTTGTTCTCTTACCCTTGATGTCCTGAATATCACCAAAATGTCTTCCTTTCAAGATTTCCTTTATCTTTAGGTAAACAAAAGTCATGAGGGACCAGATCCAGTGAGTAGGGATGGTGCTGCAATACAGTTATTTG
Organism: Heterohyrax brucei; assembly: GCA_028571685.1. Lineage (NCBI taxonomy): Eukaryota > Metazoa > Chordata > Mammalia > Hyracoidea > Procaviidae > Heterohyrax > Heterohyrax brucei. The sequence goes on from CM053149.1 coordinate 37,846,303, forward strand.
TTTACTGGCTAAAAACTCCCCCAAGACAACTGTACAAGTAAGTTTGTGAACTTGCCACTTTGTCACTGTGTGCCATGGCCATTGCAGAAAGTTCCCAAATTGCTTTCAAGGTTGGAGTAGGTGCTAGGATCAGTGCATAGCTTCTCAAGGGGAGCACTTCGAAGCTGACCATAGTGATATGCAACAATGAAGGAGGCAGCACTTAGAACAATTAAGTTTGCGGACTTAATTGTCAGACCTTGTACAATCAATATGCTTTGCCAGCACCATAATTCGGAGGCATCAGTTCTTCCTCAATCTTCCTTACTCATTGTCTAGCTACACAAGTTGCTAACAAGGTTTGAATTTCTCTATATACCCACTTACTCATGTGGTTAGGTTCCAAAGACCAAGTCATTACATGAAAAGCTCCATTACGAAAAAATGGTATACATCTTTTTTCTGTTTTAAGACTATCCACTGTTTTATTCATTTAATTTTTTTTTTATTTAGAAAACATGATCATAGAAATAGGAGCAGCTAAAATTTACTGATACACTCATCACTGTGATTAGTCCTCTCTGGACAAGGAGGCTAGGAGGAGATAAGGCTGGATAAAGTCACACTGCGTGACTAGAGGTGCCTCAGCTTAACCACTCGTTTTTGTCCAGTGCTGGGTCAGAGCTTACCTCATGGAGAGCTGCCTCCAGGGCTCCACTCCTTCCCCTAAAACCCATCATTCCTGATGCTGCCCTCCATGCCTGGAGAGTCACCAAGACTCAGGGTTCCCTGCCTGGGCACTGGGAGCCTGGTTGCACACCTGACTTGGCTCACTTTGAGATGCCATTAAATTTTCATGAATTTCTTCCAAAAACCTCTTTGATGCCTCTTTTCCTCCCACAGTAATTTTGATGCCTCCTTCCTACCCACAGTAATTTTGAGCTGCAGGGACTAGGGCCCCATAGGAGCTAGGAACTGAGATCAGGTACCTGCCAGCTCAGTGCTGCATCTGCCTGGGGGCTGTGGCTGCAGAGGAGGCTGGCTAGCAAGCAGTATATCCCTGCAGCAGAAGGGAGTGTAGGGAGAGCAAGGCAGTACAGTCAAGCTGTGGAGGCTGCCAGGAGATGTTTTCTGAGGGAGGGGGCACTCTGTAGCCACTGCTGCTACGCCCAACATCTTGCTAATACATAAAATGGTGAGATAGTAGATTTTTCACCACTATTATAGATGTGAAGTATCTTAAAATGAAATAGTCCTTAAATGAGGAGTATGTATGTAATTTTGCGTAGAAATAGGTACAGAGCAACAATGTGGAAGAGTTCCTTATTTTTACTGTTTTTAAAGCTGCAGGTCTTACAATTTATTTTATCTTAGAAATATCTGTCATTCTGTCAGTCTCTAATAATGTGACATTATTTTAGGTTGTTAATTTAACAGGTGCCACTCCAAATAAGTTGTTCACTTGCCAATTTATTTAGAAGTAGATTACTAGGTCCTTCTACCTAGTCCGTCTTAGTCTGGAAGCTCCATGGAAATTTGTCCATCATGGGTAACCTTGCTAATATTTTAAATACTGGCATCATAACTGCCAGCATCACATGAAACACAAGCAACCATAGTACATCAAACTGACAGAGATGAGTGGTAAACATGATAAACAGAGAGAATACTGAATTTGTTAAGGATTTCATTTTCCTTGGATCCACAATTAACCCCATGAAAACACCAGTCAAGAAATCAAAAGAGATATTGCATTGGGAAAATCTGCAAAAGACCACTTAAAAGTGTTAAAAAGGAAAGATGTCACTGTGGGGCCAAGGTTAGCCTGAAGACCTACACTACGGTCTTTTCAATCACCTCATATACATGTCAACACTGGACAATGAATAAGAAAGACTGAAGAATAACCGATGCTTTTGAATTATGGTATTGGTGAAGAACTGAATACACCACACACTGCCAAAGAATCAACAAACCCAGGCTGGCAGAACTACAGCCAGAATGTTCCTTAGAAGCAAGGATGGAGAGAGACTTTGTCTCACTTACTTCGGACATCCTACCATGAAGGATAAGATCCTGGTTAAGGTCACAATTCTTGGTAAAGTAGATGCTTGATAAAGCAAAAAGGAGAAAGACCCTCCGTAACATGGACTGACACACTGGCCTCAAACACAGCAAAGAATGTGAGGATGACACAGAACCAAGTAGTGTTGCATTCTTTGCACATGGGGTCACTAGGAGCTGGCATGTATTTGAGGACAACCGAAAACAACATCCCAAATAGTGCAGAAAATAACTATTCGGATGTCTTGGAAAGTCTTCAGTTTTACCCCTTCCATCATTCTGGCTAAGATTGTGTGACCTTTTAAAATAAGTACCTTTGAAGGTCTTCAGGTCCCAATACCTGCTTAACCTGTTCATTCACACCCTCATTAATCAGCTTACACAATTTTCCAACTGTGCTTACCAGCACATGCAGTGAAGTGGAACTATCTGCAAAAGAGAAATAACAGATATTTGGAAGAGAATTTTTGAAATCACTGTATCAAATATTTCATGCTTTAGTTATCAACTTTTGTTATTTTTATATTTTTAACAACATTTTGTTGATTTGTTAGGATTAATTCTTAAATGGAAAAAAATTTATAAAAGGTCATCACCTAGTTCTAAGAGTTCTTGGAGGTTTCTCACAGCATTGTTCATTTCTCCAAGCCTAGTGTATATTTCATTCATTCTAGCATAGACTCCATTCAAAGAAGGTACATCAAACAATTTTTGGAAGTGTGAAACAACAGCCTGTAAAGTTTGAAAGTTTGGCATGGTATTGTCCTGTCCAAAAGAGAGAGGAAAGATACAGTACATATCTTAAAATAATCTAAAATCTTTAATTAAAAAAAAGCTTTAAAAAGAGAAATAGAGCCCTAGTAGAACAAATATCAACATTTATATCAACTTTTTAGCCTTTTAGATAAGATTATATTAAAACATTTATATAAAGAGTAACATAAATACTTATAATATTAACTATTACCTTCTCTTTATTTTCAACTTCTTCCAACATGGCATCTACTATAAACAAAAGATCTTCCACCTTGATACCTTCATTCTCATCCTGCTTCTTTAAATTATGCCAAGGAACCAGTTCTGCAGACAGTATTTTCAAAGACTTATACAAATCCTTTATAATAAAAGAAATAACATGATGTTCTTGATTTTATTATTAATAAACTGTAATTATCCAAGAAGGTTTTTGAGAAATAATATATGTAACAGTCATTGGAATTTTTAAAATGAAACACCATTATTAGCTTAGGGAAAATCTGTTAAAATCAGGTTTACCTAGGTAAGTATGGGCCTTATAAAAAATACTGATTACTCTGAATCAGAATTTTTTAAGTAATTGTTTTCAAATATTGAGGGACAAAGAATAAGCTAGACAAGCTTGTCCTTATATGTTGGTCTTGAATTTTTTTAAATAAAGCTTTAATGAGATATCTGCATACCAAAAAATTCATAGAATTCACTGTGCATACAATTCACTGGTTTTTTAACACATTTATTTGGTACATTTAAAGAGATACACAATCATCACCACTACTTAACTCAAGAATGTCTTCTTGACCCCAAAAAAGAGACCCCCATACCCATTAACAATCACTACCATCCTCCCATCTTTTCAGCTCCTGGCAGCTAATAATCTACTTTCTGCCTCCATGGATTTGTCTATTCTGGGCATTTCTCATAAATGGAATCCAATAAGTGGCTCTTTGTGACTGGTTTCTTACACTCAGACTAATGTTTTCAGAATTCATCCATGTTGTAATATGCATCTCCAGCAGGTTTTTTCAATTTGAAAGGATGCCTAAATTAATCTGATTTAATCTTCATGCCAGCCCATTTACGTTTCCTTTACCTAAAAGTACTGTTCTGATCTATTTTAAACTGTGCACAGGAAGTTTAGAACTCTAAAACTGGCCAATCATAAGCAGACACTTACTGAGCATGTACTATCTGTGTACCACAATGCTTGTCCTCTAGAATGGTGTTGACAAAAGAAATGTAATGCAAGCTGGAGTAATTGTCAACTGTTTAACACCCCACTGGTATGTCCGTTTGTTGTACTGTAGTAGCTTTCATGTTGCTGTGATGCTGGAAGCTATGCACTAGTATTTTAAATACCAGCAGGGTCACTCATGATGGTCAAGTTTCAACAGTGCTTCCAGACTAAGACAGACTAGGCATAAGGGCTTGGCAATCTACTTCTAAAAATAACTGGCCAGAGGCAGGGCCAAGATGGCAGAATAGACAGACATTTCCCATGACCCTTCTAACAATAAAGACCCAAAAGAACAAATGAATCCAGCACATATGACATCCTAGGAGCCCTGAACATCAACGGGAAAGTTGAGAAATTGGACTAAGAAATAGGGAAGGAATAGCAGAGCCAGAAGTACATAGGATTCCACAGAGCTGAGCTGCTGGGAAATGGCTGCAGCCACTGTGTGGTGGGCTGAGCATGGAGGTTGGTGGGTGCCTCCTCCTCAGCAGGAGTCATTGTCTGGAGAATCCACTTATGTCTCTGGAAGCAGTGAGAGATAGCACCAGATCATCAAAAACTGTCTTTGCACGCAACTGCCGCGCATGAATCTGAACCTTTTCCATATAATGGACCTCTCTCCCTTCTCTGCAACGTGCCTGGCACTAGAGTTTGATGCCATAAATTTAACTGGAAGTAAGACTACTGAAGTGTGCCCTGAGCTATTCTCCCCCTCCCTTCCCTGCAATGCTCCTAACACCAATAATTAAGCCAGAAGAAGACACCTCAAGCCCATCCTGAGCCACTCTCCCCCTCCCTTCTCTTCACTGTGACTTGTCCTGGAGTTTCATACCATTAACTGAGCAGGAAGTAGGATGACTTAAGCCCTCCCCGAGCCATTCTCCAAGACCCAGAGGGGTGACAATTGAAAAAAATTGAGGAACCCTATAAAAAAATTCTGCTGACTCTCCTATGCCAGAAAATCAGGGCAGAAACTATTCCCTCACCTACATTCAGACATAAGAGGATACAACATCCTTACAGACACTAGGGATGTCTGTTACCCTTTGCCTTTCTCAGTGACTGCATGCAGACAGATACCTGTGCCTCTATTAATCATCTCAGACTATCTAAAACAGTAGGCAAGAACCTGCACAACACACTTGGTGACTGACTACTGGAACACCTAGGTGAATCCATACAGGAAAAGTGAACTGTACATTTCAAAACAAGAAGCTAGAACACAGTAGGCAAACATTAAATAAATAAGTACAATTTCCTGATAACTCTGAAACAGCAGTCTATATCAGAGCACTTTAAAGGGGCACACCGTGATCTCTTCAGAAAGCTCTCAAAACAAAGAATCACATTTTCCAGAGAAAGAGAATTTCTGGAATTATCAGATGTAGAATAAGAAAGATTAATACTTAGAACTCTTCAAGAGGTCAGGAAGCACATGAGGCAAAATGCAACAGAGCATAATGACAAACTAAACAAGCTGCAAGAAAGCATAGCGTGGCAAGAATTAGTTCAGAAAATTAACAATAAAATTTACAGAATTAGACAACTCAATAGAAAGTCAAAGGAGCAGAAGAGAGGCAAAGGAAAGCCAAATCAGTGAGACTGAAAATAAAGCACATGACACCACATGTATGATGAGGAAAGATCATGTAAAAGAGTTTTTAAAAAAACATGAAACACTAACAATTACATGGGGCTCTTTAAAGAAGAATAAATTACAAGTGACTAGAGTATCAGAACTGACAGGAAAATAACAGAAAACACAGAGAGAACTGACTAAGATTTGCTGACAGAAAACTTCTCTGATATTATAAACATGAGAAGATATCTATCCAAGACACTCATTGCACTCCACAAAGGTAGATGCCAAAAGAAAGACACTGAAACATATTATCATATTATCGCCAGACTTGCCAAAACTAAAGATAAGGAGAAACTTTTAAATGTGGCTAGGGATAAACAAAAAATAGCCTACAAAGGAAAATCTGTAATACTAAACTCACACTACTCAGTACAAACCATACAGGCAAGAAGGCAATGAGATGACCTTGAAGGAAAGTAACTGCTAGCCATAAATTACATATCCAGCAAAACTGTCTCTCAAATATGGTGGCAAAATTAGGACACTTCCAGATAAACAGAATTTCAGTGAATCTGTGAAACCAAACCAAAATTACAAGAAATACTAAAGGGAGTCCTTCAGTTAGAAAATCAGTAACACCAGGTAACGACCCCAAACCAGAACACAGAACAGAGCAACTGGATAGCAGTCTAATTATGGAAATCACAAAAATAAATCACAGGGAAAACACTGAAAATAGCAAAACAGAAATATCATTATGTAAACATAACAAAAAAGAGAGACCCAAAAGAAAATGCAGTTTCGATCTTTCATATGGAGAGGAAGTCAAGGCAATATAAAGAAATTAAAGACTGGTTTAAATTCAGAAAACCTGGGTTAAGTATCAGGGTAACCACAAAGGAAACTATCAATGCTATGCATCAAAATAAAAAACATGAAATCTCAGAAGACACAAAACCGACACTGAAAAAGATGAAAAGAAACATCAATAAAAGAGACTGAGCAAGTTAAATGGAAAAAAGGAACTGTCTACAACACCCACAAAAAGACATCAAAATGACAGCACCAAGTTCATATCTATCAATAATCATGATGAATGTAAATGGACTGAATATATCAATAAAGAGACAGTCAGTGTCAAACTGCATAGAAGAAAACTAATAAAAAAAACCTGTGACCTATCTATATTCTGCCTACAGCAGACACTCCTTAGACTCAAAGACACAAACTGAAACTTGAAGGATGGAAAAAAATAAATCAAGCTAATAACATTCAAAAAAGAGCAGGAGTGGCAATATTAATCTCTAATAAGCTACACTTTAAAGTAAAATCCACCACATTGGATAAGGAAGGATATTATATAATAATTAAAGGATCAATACTTTAGGAGGACATAACCATATTAAATATCTACATACCCAACAACAGGGCTCCAAAATACATAAAATAAACACTAACTGCATTGAAAACAAAAATAGACAGCTAAACAATAATAGTAGGAGACTTCAACACACCACTCTCAGTGAAGGAGAAAACATCTAGAAAAAAGCTCAATAAAGACATACAACAAAATCCACCCACTGCTGTCAAGTCAATTCTGACTCACAATGACACTATGGACAGAGTAGAACTGTCTTCTAGAATTTCCAAGGAATGCCTGGTGGATCTGAACTGTCAACCTTTTGGTTAGCAGCCGTAGCACTCAACCACTATGCCACCTGGGTTTCCCAATAAAGACACAGAAGATCTAAATGCCACAATTAACCAACCTGATCTCATAGAAATATACAAAACACTCCATTCAAAAGCAGCCAAGTATAGTGTCTTTTCCAACGCACATGGAACATTTTCCAGAATAGACTACACATATTAGACCACAAAGCAATCCCTAAGAAAACTCAAAAGTACTGAAATATTATAAAGTGTCTGTTCAGACCATACAAGTTGAAATTAATACCAGAAGCAGCAAGGATGAAAAAAATCAAACACATGGAAACTGAACAACACCCTTCTAAAAAACTACTGGGTTACAGAAGAAATCAAGGATGGATAAAGAAATTCATAAAATCAAATTAAAATGAAAACACATCCTACCAGAATCTATGGGACACAGAAAAAGCAGTGCTCAGAGGTCAATTTATCTTAATAAATGCATACAACCAAAGAGAAGAACCAAAAAAACTTGTTGCCATCAAGTCAGTTCCAACTTACACTGACTCTACAGGAGAGAGAACCGCCCCAGGGAGCTTCCAAGGAGTACCTAGTAGATTCAAACTGCGACTTTTTGATTGGCAGTTGTGTCATTTAACACCTATGTCACCAGAATTTCCTCCAAAGAGAAGGAAGGGCTTGGGCCCTTCAAAGAATTAACGTGGAAACAAGTAGGAAGAGAGCAGTCAATGAACCCTGGGGATCAGCAGAAAGTAAATAAAAATTAGAACAGAACTAAGAACTGTAAGTAGAAAACCAAAAAGAAAGAATACATTCTGCATTTCTCAAGCTGAAAGAAATGAAGAAAAAATTCAAGCCTGAAGATACAATACTGAAGGATTCTACAAGGAAAATATTAAATGACTGAGGGAGCATCAAAAGAAGATGGAAGGAATACACAGTCATTATACCAGAAAGGACTGCCTGATGCTCAGCCATTTGAAGAGGCAGCATACAATCAGGAACTGATGGTACTGAAGGAAGAAGTTGAAGCTGCACTGAAGGTACTGACAAAAAACAAGGCTCCAGGAATTGATGGACTATCAATTGAGACACTTCAACAAACAGATGCAGTGCTGGAAGGGCTCACTCACCTATGCCAAGAAATTTGGAGGACAACTAACTACCTGGCCAACTGACTGGAAGAGATCCACATTTATGCCCATTCTAAAGAAAGGTGATACAACTGAATGTGGAAATTACCAGACAGTATCATTAATATCATAAGCAAGTAAAATTTTGCTCAAGATCATTCCAAAGCAACTGCAACAATATATTGACAAGCAGCTGCCAAAAATTCGAGCTGGATTCAGAAGAGGATGTGGAACCACTGCTGATGTCAGATGGATCTTGGCTGAAAGCAGAGAACACCAGAAAGATGTTTACTTGTTTCATTGACTATGCAAAGGCATTCGATTGTATGAATCATAACAAATTATGGCTAATGTTGCATAAAATGGGAATTCCAGAATACTTAATTGTGCTCTTAAGGAATCTGTACATGGATCAGGAGGCAGTCAGAACAAGGAGACACTGTATGGTTTCAAGTTAGGAAAGGTGTGTGTCAGGGTTGTATCCTTTCGCCATACCTTTTCAATCTCTATGCCAAGGAAATAATTCGAGAATCTGGATTATACGAAGAACAAGGCATTAGGATTGGAGGATGACTGATTAGCAACCTGCATTATGCAGACACCAGCTTACTTGCTGGAAGTGAAGATTTGAAACACTTAATGATGAAGATCGAAAACCACAGCCTTCAGTATGCATAGCACCTCAACATTGAGAAAACAAAATTTTTCACAACTAGACCAATAGGCAACATTGTCATAAATGGAGAAAGGACTGAGGTTGTCAGGGATTTCATTTGACTTGGGTCCACAATCAATGCCCATGGAACCAGCAGTCAAGAAATCAAAAGACACACTGTACTGGGAAAATCTGCTGCAAAGGTTCTCTTCAAAATAGTGAAAAGTAAAGTTGTCATCTTGAATACTAACGTGTGCCTGACCCAAGCCATGGTATTTTCAATTGCATCATATGCATGCAAAAGCTGGACACCTAACAGGGAAGACAGAAGAAAAACTGATGTCTTTGAATTGTGTTGAAGAAGAATACTGAATGTACCATAGACTGCCAAAAGAACAAACAGATCTGTTCTGGAAGGACAACCAGAGTGCTCCTGGGAAGCAAAGATAGCAAGACTGCATCTTACATCCTTTGGACATATCAGGAAGGATCAGTCCCTGGAGAAGGACATCATGCTTGGCAGAGTGGAGGGTCAGCAAAAAAGTAGACCTTTGATGAGATGGATTGATACAGTGGCCACAAAAGTGGGCTTATGCATAAAAGCAATAGTGGACATGGTACAAGACCAGGCAGTGTTTCATTCTGTTGTACATAGGGTTGCTATGATTCAGACAGAACTTGATGGCACCTAACAACAACAACAACAACAGAACGGAACTAAATGAATTAGACACTAGAAACAACTGAAAGAGTTAACAAGACCAAGAGCTGTTTTTTTTCAAAAGATCAACAAATCAGTGCCCAGAGTGACAAAAGAAAAACAGGATAGGAACCAAATAACTCAAATAAGAAATAAGATGGGTGATATCACAACAGAGCCAACTGAAATTAAAAGAATCATAACAGAATACAATGAAAACTTGTAATCTAATAAATTCAAAAACCTACACGAAATGGACAAATTTCTAGACACAAATCACCTACTAAAACTGGCACAAATAGAATTTTAAAAAAACTAAATAAGCTCATCACATAAAAGATATTGAAAAGATAATGTAAAAACTCCCACCTAAAAAAGTCCGGGCCTGGACAGCTTCACTGGAGAATTCTATCAAACTTTCACAGAAGACTTAACATCACTATTACTAAAGGTATTCCAGAGCATAGGAAAGGTAGAATGTTATCAAAATTCATTCTCTGAAGCTAGCATAACCCTAATACCAAAACAAAGTAGAGACAGCATAGAAAAGGAAAAATTACAGACCAATATCTCTCATGAACTAAGATGCAAAAATCCTCAACAAAATTCCAGCCAATAGAATTCAACACATGTCAAAAAAATAAATCACCATGACCAAGTAGGATTCCTACTAGGAATACAGGGATGTTTCAACAATAGAAAAACAATTAATATAATCAACCATATAAATAAAACAAAGGGCAAGAAACACTTGATTTTATCAACCAATACAGCTCAACATCCGTTCATGTTAAAAAACTCTCAGCCAAATAGGAATAGAAAGGAAATTCCTCAGCATAATAAGGGGCATCTGTGTAAAGCCAACAGCCAAAATCATCCTAAATGGAAAGAGTCTGAAAGCATTCTCCTTTAGAATAAGGAACCAAAGAAGGATGTCCATTGTTACCACTCTTATTCAACATTGTCCTGGAGGTTCTAGCCAGAGCAATCAGGCAAGATAAAGAAATAAAGAGCATCCAAATTAGTAAAAGTAAAAGTGTTTCTATTTGCAGATGATATGATTTCATACACAGAAAGCCCTAAGCAATTCACAAAAAACTACTGGAACTAATAGAAGAGTTCAGCAAAGTATCAGGATACAAGATAAACATACATAAATCAGTTGGATGCCTTTACATCAACAAAGAGACCATCAAAGAGGAAATCACCAAATCAATACCATTTATAATAAACTCCAATAGGATAAAGTATCTAGGAATGCATCTAACCAGAGATGTAAAAGACTTGTATAAAGAAAATTACAAGATTCTACACAAGTGGAGAAACCTACGATACTCATGTATAGGAAGACTTAACATCGTAAAAATGTCTCTTCTACCAAAAGTGATCTACAGATACAATGTAATCCCAATACAAATTCCAACAACACATTTTAATGAGATGGAGAAACAAACAATCAACTTTACATGGAAAGGGAAGAAGCCCTAGATAAGTATTATTGTAGTAGAATAACAGAGTGGGAGGCCTTACACTACCTGACTTCAGAACCTATTACACTGCCATGGTAAGTCAAAAATACCCTCGTACTGGTACAAAAACAAATACAGAGATCAATGGAACAGAATTAAGAATCTAGATATAACATCATCCCCCTAAGTGCAGCTGATATTTGACAAAGATCCAAAGTCCGTAAACTGGGGTAAAGACAGTCTCTTCAACAAATGGTATTGGTTTAACTAGATACCCATCTGAAAATAAACAAAACAAGACTTATACTTCACATCATGCACAAAAACTAAAAATGGACCAAAGACCTAAATATAAAACCTAAAACAATAAAGATCATGGAAGAAAGAAAAGGTCAACACTGGGAGCTCTAGTACATGGCATAAAGAGACTAAGAAGTATTACTAATGATGCAAAAACACCAGAAAACAGATAACTGGGAACTCCTAAAAATCAAATACTTATGCTCATCCAAAGACTTCACCAAAGGAGTAAAAAGACTGCCTACAGACTGGGGAAGAATTTTTGGCTATCACCAATTCAATCAGCTTCTAATCTCTACAAGGTACTGCAAAACCTTCACAAGAAAAAGATAAATAACTCAATTAAAAAACATGCAAAGTCATCCAGGCAGCTAGAAAATACATGAGGAAATGCTCACCATCATTAGCCAATAGAGAAATCTAAATAAAACTACAACGAAATCTATCTCACCCAACAAGGCTGGCATTAATCCAGAAAAACACAAAACAGTAGATAACTAGAGAGGTTGCAGAGAGACTAGAACTTGTCTACACTGCTGGTGGGAATGTACAATGAATGGTACAATCACTTTGGAAACTGATTTGGCACTTTATTAAAAAGCTACAAATAAAACTACATTATGATCCAAGCAATCTCACTGCTTGGAATACATGCTAGAGAAATAAAGGCTGTCACAAAAACAGACGCATACCAACGTTTACTGCAATACTGTTCACAACAGCAAAAAGAACGAATCAACCTAGGTGCCCATCAACAGCTGAATGGATAAACAAACTATGATTCACACAATGGAATACTATGCAATGATAAAGAACAATGATGATCTTAGGAAACATCTCGTAACATGGAGTCATCTGGAAGACATCAAGCTGAGTGAAATTAGTCAGTTGCATAAGGACAAATGCTGTATGAGACCACTATATGAGGATTTAAGAAAAGGTTTAAGCACAGAAGAAAATAATCTTTGATGGTTACAAGGGTAGAGAAAGACAGAGAGGGGTATTCCTAAACTAGGTCGTAGATAAGAATTGCACTAGATGAAGGGAGTGACAGCATGCAGTAGAAATGTTAGCAGAGCTGGACTACACCAAAATCTAAAAGGTTTTCTAAATATGATACAATATTTTGAAGGGCTGAGTAGCAGGGACAGGGATCTGGGGACCATAGTTTCAGGGGACATGTAGGATAACTAGCATAACTAAGTTTTAAGAATGTTCTGCACTCCACTTTAGTGAATGGCATCTGGAGTCTAAAAAGATAATAAGCTGCCATTTAAGTAGCATTAATTGGTCCCAATCCACTTGGAGCAGAGAAGAATGAAGGACCTCAAAGACATAAGGGAAACATGAGCCTAGCAAACAGAAGGTGCCACATGATCCAGAGACTACCTCAGCATGAGACCGGAAGAACTACACAGCGCCCGGCCACCACGAATGACTGCCCTGACAGGAAACACAACACAAAGTCCCTGATGTAGCAGCAGAAAAATTTTTAAAAGATCACACTTGATGGTCTGTGAGACTGGAGGGTCCTCTGAGGACATGGCCCCTAGACTTTCTGTTAGCCCACGGCTGAAACCAGTAACAAAGTCAATTCTTCAGACAAAGATCGGACTTGAGTATTAGACATACAGTGATGCTGGCAAAGAGAGTGCTTCTTGGCTTAAATATATACATGAGGCTGGCTGAGCAGCTCCTATCCAGGGGCAAGAGGAGACGGTGGAGGGAGACAGGAAGTGGCTGAATGGATACAGGAAGTACAGGGTGGAAAGGAGGAGTGTATTGACAGTGGGTGGAGGGGGAAGGTGGAGGGTCCCCACTAAGAGCAGTTAGAGTTGCATAGCAGTGAGTGCATGCAAGGCTTCATATGGCAAATTTATCTAGACTGTAAACTTTCACTTAAAGCACAGTAAAATACTTTTTAAAAAAGGAAAACTGAAAACAAAACAAAAAAACTTGACCAGTGAAAAGCTTATGAATGCACTGGAAGCAGAAAGTCAAGAGAAAAAGAGGAAGACCCTCAACAAGATAGACAGACACAGTGGCTCCAACAATGGGCTCCAACAATAGCAATGACTGTGAAGAAGGCAAGGGACAAGGCAACGTTTCCTCTGTTGTACACGGGGTTGCTATGAGTCAGTCCCTAATAATTATCATAACAAACGGCAACATTATGAAAGGTATCAAGAATCAAGTGATATTAGCTTCATTATTTTATTTACCCCAATATATCCAAATTTATTTCAATATGTAATCAGTATATTTTACACTGCTTTTTCCCACGCCTATTTTCAAAATATAATGTATATTTCACATTTATAGTATATCTCAATTGTGACTGGCCACATTTCAAATGATCAGTCATCACATGTGGCTAGTGGCTGCTATATTGGATAGCACAGCTGTAGAATACAGAAGGAGGTATAAGAAATACCTCCTTTTCCTAATGTCTTATATCAATCCTCCATTTATTCAACACTCCCCAATTAAGACCTTGACCTCATATACTGGAGTCATTAGCTTTTCATTTATTATAGCTATTCAAGACAATAAAGTCAATGTCAAATAAATACTACCAGAATTTTCTTCAAAGGAAGTCAAGAAGTAACAGCATAATGCTATCTTTACTAGCTAAAGCTGTTATCAAAAAGATACATTTACAAAAAAGTAGTCTACAGTAAAAAGCACACCTAATGTTATTAACTTTGTTCAAGAATAGCAGAGTGTTACAAGTCTAAGAAAAAAAGACGCTCAGGCCTCCTTAGCAGTGAGAGAGGGTATACAGCACATTCCAGCAAGTAAATCCTGAGGGCCTCCTAGGTTCCCCACATTGCCCGGTTGTGAGGATGCAGAAGTACTGTCAGGTCTCACTTGGCTTTGTACGGCTGGCCTCTAGAGTAGTGGGAATATGAAATCAGTACATGGGTAGGAGAGCTATGGTGTTTGTAGCTCACCTTTCCTAGGAAAGTAGGAGGAGAAGAGGAACAGACAGCTAGCTAGCTTCATCTCTTCTGCATCCTTTTCTTTCAAGCCAAATCCAACTGGGGTGTGCAGGGCGGGGGCAGGGGCATGAGAAGGAGCTGGCTAACTTAAGAAGATGATTGTCCCAAACTTAGAGGCTGCTATATTGTAAAACAGCTTTCACATGAGGTGTCAAAGAACTTTATGTAATTTCTCAATTTGAGTCCTGATTTGTAGTATACATATTTGAAGAACTGGTTGAAAATTCATGAGTCACTTCAGTGACAGAGCTAACAATCTGTCCCTGGAAGCCCTCTCAATATTCTAACTATATAAAGCTACCTCCTTGCCTCTGTCAATTCAGAAAACCATGCAGTAGCAAGTAACTGACCACTATTCTAAAGCTTTCCTGGAGTGCTAGGACCAGACTCTAGGACACAAGTCATCTGCATGATTCACTTGGCACTTAATCATGTATGATCACTTTTTATGACATTCATTTTCTCCTACTGTTAAATTTAACTGCTCAAGACAGTTCACATTTTTTAAGTCTGTTTGGTCTCTCCAACTAGTCTGAATCTAGTGATTGCATTTTCTGATACCTCTAGCAATGCTTTCAACAGAGTAAACAAATAACTATTTATTTATTTGATTCTTCCCCTCCCTTCCTCTCTCTTCTTGTCTTTTCTCCTTCTCCTGAGAGGGTTTCCCATATCATTGGAGAAGGACAAAAGTGGAATTAGCATCGTTTCCTCCTATTGGGAGAACCCCTTGACAAACAATGACTGGTAAAGTACCATGATATATACAATTAACTACAAATTATTTCACCATCTTCTGAGACATAAGACTGAAGGAGTTCAGGTCTATAAAACAGGTATATTAATTAGCATTATTAATGTATTTTATTTGCCCCAATATATCCAAATTTATTTCAATATGTAATCAGTATTAATCCAGTACTGTCACTCAATCAAAATGTTTATAACTCTGTCTAAGGTATATGTAAACAGGGAAGATGAAATCAGACTAAGAAAATTCTTCCACTAGTCAAAGATAGGTTGTCATTACATTAAAAAAAGTATCATTGCTTATTTTTCTATCTTGAAACATTTTCCTCTGCGTCATTTTTTTTATTTTGCTTTAAGTGAAACTTTACTGTTCAAGTTAGTTTCTCACAAAAATTGATACATGTATTGTTGTGTGACTCCAGTTCCTCTCCCTACATTGTGACAGCACACTCCTCCTGTCCACCCTAGATTTTCTGTGTCCATTCAGCTACCTCCTGTCCCTTTTTGCCTGCTCATCTCGCCTCAGGATGAGAGCTGCCCATTTAGTCTCACATACCTACTTGAGCTAAGCACTCCCTTCAGGAATATCATACTATGTCTTACAGTCCAGTCTAATCCTTGTGTGAAGAGTTGGATTTGGAATGGTACTAGTTCTGGGTTCACAGATTCCAGGGGTCGTGCACGTCTTCTGGGGTCCTTCCATTCAGTCAGACCATTAAACCTGGTCTTTTACTATAATTTGAGCTCAGTACACTACTTCTCTTCTGCTCTGTTAGAAACTCTCTATTGTGTTCCCTGTCAGGGCAGTCATTGGTGCTTCACTCTGGACAAATATTGTGTCACGAGGATTCTTGGGATATTAAAAAAAAAATCTCTGCCCTTGTGGAGCTTATGTTTTTCTTACAGATATCTTTTATGTGATTTACACAGTATATAATAAGACTTCTGTTGGCAACTACTTTTACTGAGTCACATGTACATAACAGAGATAGTGCTATATATTAGTTATTGAAAAATCTAGTTTAAAAAGCACACAAATTAAATGCTACTGACTTTAAAAATACAATGTTCTGTGGAGCAACAGAAATGGAACAAACAAAAGTTATACAATGAAGGCTACAAAACGGATCTACTGAGAGAAAATTTTATCTTCCTAGGGATGACAGGGTGGTGGGTAGGGTTGCTTGCCTCTGACTATCTCATCTAGAGAACAGACAGATGTGGTGTTCTGAGAGAAGGAAAATAACCTAAAATATGAAAGGGAAAACATTCTTAAACAAAAGGAAAAGTAAGATGTTAACCTATAAAGGAACAGTGGCCAGGAAACTTTATGGCATGAGGATGTCAACAGAAAGGGTATGTAGGAAGGACAAGGAAGGGCCTGGTAGTGCAAAGTAACCACTACAGATTTTCACAGAGGCAATGGACCTGGTAGGGGTCTTGTTTAATACAACTTCCTAAGAGGTACAGCTTACAGTAACAACAAAACCAAACAGGCAGTGTTTGAAATACATACGTAAGTAGCAAGATTTAAGTTTTAGACAACTTAATCTCTTCAGCTTTACAATTAAAACAAATACGCCTAGTCCAATTTAAAAAGCCCATAGATTCTAACAGATTTTCAAAGCACATAAAAATATTCAACTCCTTACCTTCAGGGATGTCAGTTGATCTGCCCACATTTCTATTATAGGAACAAGATGCTCAAATCCACAATCCTGAACAAAATCCTTATTAAAATGCTGGGCTCCTCCTTTGCTCTGTTTATAAATTATTACTGGAGCTCTTGGATTATGAATAATTGAATTTATACTACACAGTACCTTTAAAAAAGACAGTGTTTTTAATCAAAATGCTTGCCCTATTTCTACAAAGTGATACATGTTTTTTTAAAAAGTACTTTATTTGTCAATGAAACATTCTCAGAGTTAATTTTAGGTATTAAAACCCATTGCCGTTGAGCCAGGTCTGACTCATAGCAACCCTAGAAGTCAGAGGAGAAGTGCCCTGTACAGTTTCCAAGGAGTGCCTGGTGGATTTGAACTGCTGATCTTTTGGTTAGCACATGTAGCACCTAACACACTACACCACCAGGGTTTCCGTAATTTTAGGTATTAAGGTGTCTGTAATTAAGACTGACACTTGTAATCTTTGGCAGTATTTTCATTCATACTGTTAAACACTTAACTTCTAACAAGGAGGACCACAGATTTCACAGAAAAGCTCAAGTGAATTTTAAGAAAAGAAATTATTTACGAATGACCTACGACAATCCACATCTGTTGCCATCCAGTCAATTCTGGCTTTTAATGATCCTACAGAACACAGTAGGAATGTCCTCTGGACTTCCCAGGGTATATACATCTTTACAGAAACAGGCCACAAGTCTTTCTTCAGAGGACTTTTTGGTTAGCAGCTCAGTGCTATAGATTTTTCTGGCTAAATTGTTACACACATTTTGGGGGGGTGGGTGGGGACACAATTCACTCCATAACAAATGGTTTGTAAAATCAGTAAAGACTATATTCCTAACATTATACCATTTAAAAAATTAAATTTCAGATAATCTAAACAAAAATAAAACCATCAAAAAAATCCTTCATAAAACATACCTACTTCATAATAACAATAAAAACAGAAATGGCTTAAAAAGGGGAATCTGGGAAAAGGATTATTAAATTTTTTAAAAATCTTAGCAGCTTTGATAGAAGCCAAGTCTCCTTTACCAGATAAGACCAAAAATTAAAATATCTGTTGCTATCAAGTCAATTCTGACTCAGTGGCTCTGTATGACAGAGTCCTGTAGAAGTTTCCAAGGAGAGACTGGTGGATTTGAACTGCCGACCTTTTGGTTAATAGCCAAACCCTTAACCACTGCAGCTAACTGAGCTACCTACAATGTTTTTAGCCAAGTAAATGTGTCATGGCAAGACAAGACAGGATAAGCATATGCACATACAGCCTCAAATATTCTTTATAACTAGTAATCTATTGCACTGCAATTGAAAGCAAATTCACTATAAATACCAGTTTCTTTGCCAGTTGTTCAATACCTGAAAATATCTGTGATCAATTAGGGCCTGCTGTTGGTTATCTTTGCTGGACTCCTCACCTTTCTTCTCTGAATTCTCGGTCTTTTTCTCAGTGATAAGCTCCTGTAGTCTAAATGGAGGGAAAAATATCAGGTAACAAAAAATCTTTTGTCAACACTGGTTTAACATGACAAATGGAGCCAATCTTCAGTTATCTCTCCCAACATCCTTGTCACGCTCAGTACACACACATACACACAAAGCACACATAAAATTAAAAAATATATATTAAGCTATACTGTCACTGGAAAAGAAGGCAGTCTCTCAACGGACACAAATTAGAACACCTGAAGACAGAAGGGATCAGACTAAAGAAGATAATTCTAATCATCCCTCAATAACTGCGAAGAAACTGCATAGCAGAAAAATGCTGCGAGCCCTCCCAACATAGTGGCTACAAGTAAATGAGCACAGAAACTGGTCTGTGCATTGTAGCAGCAACTTGATGGCTCCGGTCCCTTCTTCACAACCCACCTGTGCCAAGAAACAGACAACACTGACACCTGGGACAATGAAGACAGTATGGAGACCCAAGTCCCCAGGGGTCCTAGGTGGCTACTGGAACTCTAAGGGAAAAAAAAAGTCCCTTTGCTCAAAAACATAACTATGTGTGAAATGCCTTCCCTTCTCCAAATCTCTCTGAAAACAGGTTGCAATACACATTAATCCCTGACTACCCATCAGACCTTTGAAAACAGTGTCTTATCAAATGCTCTTCAAATTAAACTTCTTCACCTTGAATGTGCTATCAGTTTCCTGCTGGGACTCCACCCCAATCCATTAATCCATTAAACTGAGTCCATGGCTTATCAATAAGCTCCAACCTACTGTTTATAAAATACAATAGTAATATTCTATTGTGTCATCGGTCTAGTGAAAAACAATTATGGCTTTTCTCTGTGTTATGAAACTATGCATGCTTTAGTCCTAATCCAATATTCCTCCTGACTCATCTCTTAACCACCAGTTGCCACCAAGTTGATTCCAACTCATGGTGACACCATGTGTGTCAGAGCAGAACTGTGCTCCCTAGGGTTTTCAATGGCTGAGTTTTCACAAGTAGATTGCTAGGCCTTTCTTCTGAGGTAGCTCTGCATGGGCCTGAACTTCTAACCTTTCAGTCAGCAGCCGAACACTTGACAATTGCATCACCTAGGGAAGCCCATATGTCATTAGAAAACAGCAAATTAAAAGAATAATGAAAGGGGCAGGGTCAAGATGGTAGAATAAACAGATGCTTCCTGCCGTCCCTCTTACAACACAGACCTGGAAAAACACGTAAATTGGTTATACACGACAATCTATGAACCCTAGTCATCAAAGACAAAGCTGAAGGAGTGACACATGGAAGGAGAGTCAATTCAAAATGCTGTGGAGAAATACAGACCACGAGATCACCAAAACCTTGCTAGCTAAGTCTGTAAGGGCACACACAGGCTGTGGCAGCAGTATCATTCAAAGATGAGCTCTCCACTTTGGGTAGAGGGAAGTAGCAGCAGACCTCCACATACCTCCAGAATCAAATAAGAGTGACAACAGACCTGAGAAAGTTAAGTGTAAGCTTCTAACCTACCATGCAGAAGCAAAATAATCCCTCCCCTACCAGAGTTTAACAGTGGAGAAGTGCTTTCTTCCCATCATCTACTCCCTATCCTGCCCCACTCTGATACCAGTCCCAGAGTTTTTAACAACTGCCACACCACCCAAGCTAGGAAGTCAGAGCTCTCTACGCACACAAGTCTCGTGACTTTAAAAATCACCATGCCCCCTGTGATGATTACAATTGTATGTCAAATAGGCTGGGCCATGATTCTCAGTATGTATGTGGTCACTTCCAGGATTGAAACTGCTGTGAGTAGCCAATTTAAAGGGATTTTTTTCTTTAAGGTGTGGCCTGTATCTGTATATAAGCAGATGTTCTGGCTTTTTGCTTGCTTTGGATCCTGCGGCTGCCTCCTGTTCACCTGACTCCTGGCTCTTTGGACTTGAGCTAGCAGTTTTATGTACAGATCTTGGAATTTGTTGGTCCTCACAGTCTGAGAGGAGAAGCCCTGCTCTATGACCTGCCAATCTTGGGTTGACCAGACCCTAAAGCTAAGTGATTTGAGTGGAGCCTCTATCCTGATCCACAGACTTGGGGTGTTCCAGACTCTAAAATCACATGAGCTGTTTTCTTGATATAAATCTCTGTATATACTTACACATGTCATGGATTGAACTTCGTCCCCCCCAAAATGTGTGCAGCCATGTGGCTGGCACATGATTCCCAATATTTTATGATTGCCCTCCATTTTGTGATTTTTGTGTTATATATTAAAGAGGATTAGATAGAGACTGTAAATCCCTTCATAAGATCACCTCTTTCCTCTACTGTAAAGGAAGTTTACCTGGAGTATGGCTGGAACCACCCTTTATCCTTTCATCCTATAAAGGATAAAAGGAAGGGAAGCAAGCAGAGAGTTGGGAACCTCACATCAAGAAAGCAGTACCAAGAGTGCAGTGCATCCTTCAGACCTGAGGTTCCTGCACCAAGATGCTCCCTGGACAAAGACTGACGCAATACTGGACTTTTCTCCAGAGCTGACAATGGGGAAAGCCTTCCCCTGGAGTAGACATCCTGAATTTGGACTTGTAGCCTACTGAGCTGTGTTAGAATAAACTTTCCTTTGTTAAAGCCTTCCACTTTGAGGTATTTCTATTGGAGCTGTACTAGCTGACTAAAACAATATACTTTATTGGTTTTGTTCTCTAGAGAATTCAGCCTAAGACATTTGGTAGTGAGTGGCTCTAGAGAAACAAAACCATAAGGATGAGTTTCCTAAATTGATTTTCAAGTCTGGTTAGTCTTATACATGTTGATGATTATACTTTCAACGGTAAAGAATACACTGTTAATCCATGGCATGACGGGCAATACAGATACACAAAACATGACCACTGAAAAATCAGGTACTGGTGAACGGTAAGGCTCCTGGTGAACATGTTTGGTATCTTTCTAAAGTTTTGTAAGGATAAGAAGTAAAAAGAGGCTCATTGGTCGGTCCTACTTTCCACAAACTGGTAAAAGAAAAAAAGGTGCTCAGAGCTTCTGAGTCAAAGTTCATAAATGACCTCAAAGCTTCCAATTGTGCTTTCAGAAAAGCCTTATTTATTGTAGCAGTACCACATGATCCAGCAATCTCACGCACAGGAACATATTCAAGAGAAATACGAGTCACACCCACACTGCAGCACAATTCACAACAGCAAAAAAGATGGAAACAACCTAAATGCCTGTCAACAGAAGAATGGATAAACAAATTATGGTACATAAGTGCAATGGAATACTATGCAATGATAAAGAGCAAGGAACAATCTGGGAAACATAACGTGTGAATGAACGTGGAAGGCATTATGCTGAGTGAAATATGTCAGTCACTAAGGATAAATATTATATGAGATCACTATTGTAAAAACTAAAGAAGAGGTTTAAAAACAGAAAAAGTATTCTTTGATGGTTAGAACCACCGAACAGGTTCCAAATGTCAGTCTTACAATTTGCAGCAGTTGTACCACCAGGGTTCATATTATTCAATGATGAATGAAAATGGGCTGGCAAGCTAGGAAGAAACACGGAGGCTACTTAAACGTACATTGCTAAGTGAAAGACGACACTCTGAACAGGGTACATACTGTATTATTCCAACTCTGTGATACTCTGGGAAAGGCAAAACTAGACAGGTTCAGCGGCTGTCAGGAGTTGGAGTGGGAACAAGATGAAATAGGAAAAGAGGAGGGGGCAGAGGAAGCACAAACAGGGGAATACAGGGAATTTTTAGGGCAGTGAATCTATTCTATGTGATGCATTTTTCAAAACCTATAGATGAATACCACACCTAAGGTAAACTATGAACTTTAGTTAATAATCATGTATCGATGTTAGCTCAGTTGTAACAAATGTACCACACTAATACAAAGCGTAATAGAATAAATAGGTTAGAGGTATATGTGAACTATCTCTACTTTCTGCTCAATTTTTCTATGAAACTAAAACTTTTCTAAAAATTAATGTTTGTTGATTGACAAATATTGAATAATAGGGCTCACAAGAAAAGCAGTTTTTGAAACAAGACTAGTTAAAATAGAAAAGTTTTGTAACTAGTGTGCTAACAAAAACAATTAGCACCTTAGAGAGGTGTTACAGATTGAATTGTGTTGTGTCTGATCACCCCCACTACCTGCACCCCTCCACCCTCCTACACCCTCCCTCCCGCCACCAAAAAAGGGACCTTGAAGTTCTAACGTCTGGTACCTATTATAGTGACCTTGTTTGGAAACAGGGAAACATTTCCCTTTCCTGAAGCCTATAACACCATATAGCTATTTTAGCTCTTTTCACCTAGGAAAAAATGCATGCGAACAAGGCTGCTTCAGTGTCATACTGCTAATCATTCCCTTACTTTCCAATTGCATATGAGTAAACTGGGGTCTTAGATACATGTTGTGGCAGAAATGAATGCACTTGAAAACAGGCTAAGTCTCCAGAGCAAGTAGGCAGGGCCTGAAGGTATAAAAACTCCCCCTGGAGTGGCTAAGGAGTACTTTCCATGCTTAGTCCATACTCCTTCCATTAGGCTGCATAATCATCTGGCCTTCTTTGTGGACCCTGTGAAACCCAGGAAACTGCACCTTTCTGAAAATACTGTGTAGAGGAGGTGGGATCGTCTACGACTTTGCCTAATGTGCTTTGTCATGTGCTAATCTTCCCAGTATTGTGTACTGTGTCCTTTCCCTGAGTTCTTTTCTTCTCATTCTAAAACTTTTAAGATGGCTATTGATGACAAGAAAGGAAGTCCTGGTGGCGCACAGGTTAATCACTCAGCTGCTAACCCAAAGCCAGCAGTTCGAATCCACCAGCAGCACTGCAAGATAAAGATGCGGTAGTCTGCTTCTGCAAAGATCTGCAGCCTTGGAAATCCCATGGGGCAGTTCTACTCCTTAGCACAGCATCACTGTGAGTCATAACTGACTCAAGGGCAACACGTTTAGGTTTAATATCCATTGATGAAAAGAAGCATGGTTCACTTTGCTTTAGTACCAATACTACAACTCTGAAGGCAACCACTCGCTAGATTCTGGGTTTTTTTTGGTTTTGGTAGCAAAAAGTTCACCGGAATTAGTGAAGTACCTTTGGTTATTGTATACTGACACACCTATCTGATAACTCTGTCTTAGTAAAAGAATTTTATAGTCAACTTGTTTGCAATGTTAATTCAAAAAGAGTCCTTATTCCCCATCCTCCCATGTAAACCTGTTAACAGCCTCCAAGGTTGTACAGTATCAGAGCAAATACCAGAAAAGCCAAAAATATAAGAACTTCCCCTAATGCCAAAAGGGAAGTCTCTTTTTCCTTTTCTTTCAGCATTTCCTTTAGAAAACTTGTAACTGTAAACCTTTCTGTCTCTTTGAGATGTATGTAAATCTTTCTAAAGTCTCAATAAACCTCTTGCCAATTTTACATAACAGGAATATCTCCCTTGGGACCCTTGAGCCATCTCTTCAATAACAACGGTGCTGCATTTCCCTGTGTTGGCAGGAGTTGAGTCCAGGCACTTAATTTCAAATCATAACTTCCTTCTTCTTATAAATATGCCCAAAGTTTTACTTTTTCTTTGGAGAAAGACAATATGTATGTAACAGGCTGTATCTGCCTGGCTACATGCAACAGTGAGATGTGCAGTTTCTGTAACTCCTTTAGAAGATCGTTTATAATGTGCATCACAGTCTGGTTTCATGTTTAGTCAACAATAAAACACTTTCATTCCTGTCTATGTTGGTGGAGAGGATTTTCTGGGCTGATAGATTTTATTTTTAATTATTTCCTCAACATTAGGAGTACTAGCAAAAAAAATTATTTTACCTTGAAAAAAAATTTTTTTTTTACATTAGTTTGTTCTGTGCTCTCATGACTAGGGTGGTGGTTAAGAAATGAGCTTTGTAGTCAGAATGATTAGCTAAAGATCTGATTTCTAGCCAAGTCCTTCCACATGCTACTTCTATGATTTGGGCAAATTACCTACCATGTTTCCATATATAGATACTGAAACACTTCCTAACCAAAGGGGAAAAAAAAATCAAAATTAAGAATAATTACATTTTTAAAGTTACACATTTAAATACCTAAACCATGAATTATTTCTTCAAAATTATAGTAGGGATTAATTCTTAATCATAATTTCAAGGAGCAATAGTGATAATGTTTCCACTATTTTATGTGTAGTACTCCTGCTGTTAGCTGCCATCTAGTCGGTGCCAACTCAAGGTGACTCCAAGCACAAAGGAGAGAAACACTGTGAGAATTGTGTAACTGAACCATCACTGCCTCTTAGTACTTTGAGTATATTGAAATTGTTTAACAGTAGACCCACGCATCTGCAGAGGATACGTTCCATGACCTCTTGTGGATGCTTGAAACTGCAGATAGTACCGAATACTACATATACTATGATTTGTCCTACATATAAATTCTAAGTTATAAATTAAGCATTAGAAGAGATTAACACTAATAACTAATAACAAATAGGACAATTATAATGATATATTGTGATAAAAGTTATGTGAGTTACAGAGTAGAATGGCATGACATTTCATCATGCTACATACTTATTCAAATTTTGGAACTACAGATGACAGCAGGTAAACCATGAACATCCACACCTTGGGTGTCGGGGGTGAGGGGGCTGTATTTAGTTTTTTACTGTCTTTCTCCCCTCATGTAGTCTCCATGTGGGCAGGGGACCTTTCCACTTAGTTTCAGCACTTTAACTCCAATGCTCAGAACACCGAGCTTACAGTAAGAACAAAACAAACTCGAATTCAATGAACACTCCTACTTCTTCCTTTTTTTTAATTCTATTTTCCTTCCCCAATAATATTCCATTTTTGGCTGAATTCAATATGTAATTCCTAGATGCCCATAATCTTTCATTTCACTGTTGTATGTTTTGTCAGAGGAGGAAGGAAACACATCATTATTGAAAGCTGAATCAACATCATTTACATATACAACAGATTTAATACATTTAACTATATTAACTAACTCATCAAGTTTTCAAAATATTTCATCCTAATATTCCCCAAACTACTTCCTCAACTCCCATTTCCTGCAATTTGAGTACACATAAATAACCTTCAGACAATTGTCTGACAACCATCACTATTTAAGGACCAACTCTGAAACTCCTTTGAGCAGTTGCTTTTCAAAGACAGGAAAGGTATGAATGGTGGCTAGAAATGGTTCCTTCCATTCATTCTGCTACTTCCAGTTTCAAAATATGATAAGTCTATATATTATTCAGGTCATGAACACCATCAACAGCAATTTAGGGCTTATCACTCCTAATTTCAATGACATTTACACTCCTCTATAACTTCCACAGATAATTTTTCTAGCTAAATTATTTGCCCATCAGGTGACTATCCTTTTCCTGTTGTCATTAAGATGAATATGTAGCCTCATCTCATACCGTGGAGATTTCTTTTAAAAAGTGGAGTCAGAAATATCTATTTTCCTCATCAGCATAATATCTCTAAACAATTTGGAGGACAGTTACCTAGCCAACTGACTGGAAGAGATCCATATTTATGCCTATTCCCAAGAAAGCTGATCCAGCTGAATGCAGAAATTATAGAACAATATCAATATCACAGGCAAGTAGAATTTTGCTCAAGAACATTCAAATGCAACTGCAACAGTATATTGACAGGGTACTGCCAGAAACTCAGTGGAACAAGGGATATCATTGCTGATGCCAGATGGATCTTGGCTGAAACCAGAGAACAAAATATAATGTTTACCTGTGTTTCCTTGACTACGCAAAGCCATTCAACTGAGTGGATCATAACAAACTATGGATAACACTGGGGAGAATGGGAATTCCAGAACACTTAATTGCACTCATGAGGGATCTGTATATGGATCAAGAGGCAGTTGTGTGAACAGAACAAGGGAACATTGCATGGTTTAAAGTCAAGAAAGGTGTGTGCCAGGGTTGTATCCTTTCCATACCTTTTCAATCTGTATGCTGAGCACATACTCTGAGAAGCTGGCCTATACGAAGAATGAGGCATGAGGATTGGAGGAAGACTCATTAACAACCTGTGTTGCACAGATGACCCAAATCTGCTTGCTGGAAGTGATGAGGATTTGAAACACTGAAGAAGATCAAAGATCACAGCCTTCAGTATGGGCTGCACCTCAACATCAAGAAAACAAAAATTCTCACAACTGGATCAATAAGCAAAGTCATGACAGATGGAGAAAGGATTGAGGTTGTCAAGGATTTCATTTTACTTGGGTCCATAATCAATGCTCATGGAAGCAACAGTCAAGAGACACACATTGAGAAAATTTTCAGCAAAGGCCCTCTCTAAAGTATTGAAAAGTAAAGACATCACCTTGAAGACTAAGCTGCACCTGACCCAAGCCATGTTATTCTCAATCACACCATATTCACGTGATAGCTGGACAATGAATAAGGAAGACAGAAAAAGAACTGACACCTTTGAATTGTGGTGTTGGAGAAGAATACTGAATATATTATGGACTGCCAAAAGAACAAGCAGATCTGTTCTGGATGAAGTATAACAAGAGTGTTCCTTGGAACCAAACATAGCAAGATGGCATCTCACAAACTTTGGACATGTTGTCAGGAGGGATCGGGCCCTGAAAAGGACATCACGCTTGGAGGAGTGGAGAAACAGCAAAAAAGAGGAACACTCTCAACAAGATGGACTGACACAGTGGCTGCAACAACGGTCTTAAGCATAAAATGACTGTGGGCAGGTACAGGACCAGGCGTATTTTCTTCTGTTGTGCATAGGCTCTCTAAGAGTTGGAACCAACTCAGTGGCACTAAGCAACAATAACAACAAAGCCACTATAAGAAAGCATGAGGTAAGACAACAGGCAATAAAAACAAATAAAATACAACACCCTAATAAAGATATAATTTTGGTAAAATATAATTACTTGATGTTTTTCTTAAGAGCTTTCTCCAGTTTCTTCACTTGTTGTTTATAAAGTCTTAATTCATGCTTTGTGGGCCTGTAGAAAATAAATCATGTTGAATGCATTCAATTTACTGAATAAAACTATAAAGATATTTAGTAGTAAATAATATAGCATACCTTGTTACTTGTCAGAAATATTCCTAGTAAAATATTGAAATACTTCACGGCTACTAGTGAAGGTATTTACTGGCTATTTGTATGTTGTCTCTATATTGCCTGTTCAACGCTTTAATCAGTTTTGTTGTTAATCTATTACTTGTTTTTAGAGTGAAATATTTCATATACACAGATACAATAGAGAATAATAACTACTAGTCTATTTACCACCTAGCTTTATCAAATTTTAACATTAACACATTTGCTTCAAATCTTTTTATAAACTTCAAACACTACCAATGTACTTAAAACTCCATGTGTCCCTTATTAATGTCATTCCACTTCCTTCCATACCATAGGCAGCCAGTATCTTGATGTCAGTATCCATTATGCCTATGCATGTTTTAAAAATTTACTACATATTTATGTAACCAGAAATTTATGCAACCAGAAATTTACGCATTATTGTGTAGCAAAGTATATACAGATAGATTACAATGTAAGTACCAGTCCTCTCTCCACTAAAGGCGCCACTATTTTATAGAAGAGCTTAGGATAGTACTTAAACTATAATAAGTATACAACAACCATTTGTTGAATCATAAACAAAGCCTTCACAATGTCCATTCTGTATTACTGACAACATGTGGAAGGTCATTATTTTGTGGCTATAGATTGAATTATGTTCCCCAAAAGGATATGCTGAAGTCCTAACTCATGTATCTGTCAATGTGACCTTGTTTGAAAATACACGTTTTCTTTAAAGACGTCATCATTTATGATAATGAAGTCATACAAGAGTAGAATGGGTCCTAATCCCTTCAGAGCGGGGTCTTTCTTATAAAAGGGAGAACAGACAGGGAGACAGAGAGGGACGATGCCATGAGAAGACATTTCTACAAACCCAGGAATGCTAAGGGATGCTCAGAGCTATCATAAAACTTGAAAAGAAAGGATCTTCTTCTGGAGCAGACAGAGAGAATGTGCCCTGGACAAGGTCCTGAATCTAGACTCCTCACCTCCAGAACTGTAATGATAAATTTCTGTTCTTTAAAGCCACATGCTTTGTGGTATTTTGTGATGGTAGCCCTAGGAAACGAAGACAGCTACATGGAAATAAATTTTTCTGTTGTGTGGAAACTTTTTATTTTTCCTCTTCTCTTATACCACAGGAATTAGATTAAACAAGAAGACATTCAAAACTAGTCAGGGAGTGAGAAAACTGTTGGTAAAAGACTGAATATACTCTGTGTTCCCAACTAGTTCCATCTCCTTCAATGTGGACACCTATTTCCTCAATTCCCTTGCCTACCTATGTGTTTTTGTTTCTTCAACCATATGTCATAGAAGACAACTGACTAAATGAGCATGAGATCCTCAAGACTGATTTAACAGCAAAGGTGCCAGAACAATCCATTTAACATTCCAAATTCCAGTACGTGACTGCTTTAGAAAATATAAAGCAAAATTACTTTAGTTCCTCTCACCTGGTTTCCAAATCTTTTTGGAGGTTCAGCTTTTCACTTAAAAGTACATCAATCCTGCATTTTGATTCCTGGAGCTGATTTTGTAACGACTGCAACAGATTTCATTGAAAAAAACAGTTAACTTTCCTGGGAGTTATTACTTTATAAAAGTATTTTTTTAGTCACGCAGTTTCCATACCATTAGAAGGCCTTTATAACTTGGTGATGCATGAAGACTTTTGTGGTCTTTTTCTTCTTCTTCAGATTGACTTTCATCTTCTTTATATGGTCTATAAAAAGATACATGTAGTGTACTTCTTATGAAAAATTTGTCTTCAAAGGAAAAAACTTACAACAACAAAACACAAACCTTGAAGACATGCTACATGAAAGAAACTGTCATAAGTATGATTCTGGAGCAGGCAGATTAAAATAAGTCACCGCATCTTGAGCAGGACCTGTACCATTTTGTTTCCTGATTCTAAGTCCAAGCATGAATCAATTGTTCAATTGTTTCCCTTAGTTTTTTTCTTAGGGTTAAGGACCAATGTAAGCTCTTTTTAGGACTGCAGAAAAACAAGTCATACAAGGACTGCCAATTAAGTCCACAAGCTCATCCTAGAAAAAGGTATATATATATATTTTTAATTATGATTGAATGAAAATGTACACTCCCATACAAATTCGCATGCTCACCTATATGCAGCTCACAGTGTTCTCCCTGCCCAGCGACAGCACACCCCTCCTCTCTGCTCTGTACATGTCCTATCCTCCCAACAGTCTACTATCCCCACCTCTCCACCCATTCCCCTTCCTCCAGCAAGAGGTCAGCAGGATGACATCCTATAGATGTGTAGAACCATAAAATTCCCACGAGATACGGTTACTCTGCATTGCAGAGTCCAATCCATTGCTGTCCGAAACGTTGAACTTCATTATGATTTATGGACAGGGACAGCATCAGGGCCAGGGGCCATACTCCCAGAGGAACCCTGAAGCCTCTGGACTGTGGTCTTTCATTGTAGGTCAAAAAAGGATTATTTTGAAACTCTTTTTCTGCAATGACCATCAGAGCAGTTGTTCTATTACCCCTGATGTCCTGAATGTCATCAAAATGTCTTCCTTTCAGTATTTACTTTATTTTCTGGTAAAGAAAGAAGTTACTAGTGGCCAGAACAGATGAGTAGGAAGGGTGTTCCAATACAGTTATTTGTTTACTGGCTAAAAACTCCCTCACAGACAGCTATACAATTAAGTTTGCGCACTTGCCACTATGCCATCATGTGCAATGGCCATTTTATAAAGAGGTCCAAAATTGCTTTGAAGGGTGGACTAGGCACTGGAATCAGCATATAGTTTCCCAAAGGGTGTACTTCAAAGGTGACTGTAGTGATATAAAGCAATGAGGTATGTAGCACTTAGAACAATTAAGTTCATAGACTTAACTGCCAGAGCTCATAATAATCTTAAGACCATAACAGTAAAACAAGAGAATCTGCCAGCATATGATAGCCAGACCATCTCTGGGCCCAAAATACCAATTAAGATGTCAATACATCTGAGATGCAACCACTGTGACCATTTAAAGAAGATTAACTTTCTACAGAGTCCTAGGAGAGACTCAAAAATCCTTATCTCCTCCTACAAGCCTCCAGTTAGTCATCATTTTGGGGAGTCAGATTTTGGAGGAATCAAGTCTTCTGTCTTCTTGCCTATCGGTACACAATAAATACATTGCTTGTCATCTCACCAATCTCAAAGATTAGTTGTTTGTTACAGGCGGCATGAACTCTGCTTAGTTTTGCAGTAGCAATTGTGGGGATATGCAAAACTGCACCTTAAGGAGTAGCATTAGAGGCTTAACACTGTTGGGTGGAAATACACTCTACCACTAAAATAATTCTGGTCAGTTACTAAATAAATAAATAACAAGCCATGGAGGAAGGGGAATGAGAAGTCTCCAGAAGTACTACAATATAACATTTATAATTTCAAGTTTCTAATAAAAGTTTTTAAGCATGCAAAGAAGCAGAAAAGTAGGTCTTATACACAAAAAGGAACCAGACAACTGCCTGTGAGAGGCCAGATGTTGAATTTGATAAAGACTTCAGTGCAGCCACTATAAGCATGTTCACAGAAGGAACATTTTAATAAGTGTACACATAAAGCACTAGAAGGCAAGAAAAGAGAGAAAGGGGCTAAAAAATTATTCAAAGGAATAACAGCAGAAAAACTTCCCAAACTCATTAAAAAACAATCACACATACACCCAGGAAGTTCAATAAACTCCAAGTAGGATAAACACAAAGAGATTCATAGACACATCATAGTAAAAATGCTAAAAGTCAAAGACAACAAGAAAATCTTGAATGTAACAAGTGAAAATTTACAAGTGAAACTCAATGATGTAACAGCCGACTTCTCAGAAGAAACAATGGCAGCTCAGGGAAGACATGGTGGGTAGCGAGATAACACATTCAAAGTGCTCAAAGAAAAACAGAAACAAAACTATCAACCAAGAATCCTAAGTCCAGCAAAGCTGTCTTTCAAAATTGAAGGTAAACTATTTTCCTAGAAAAACAAAAATTGAGAGTATTTTTTAATAGCAAATCCACCTTACGAAAAATGCAAAAGGAAGCTGTTCCAGTTAGAAGTCAGTTATTCCAGAGAGAAAGCTGAATCTACACAAAAAACAAAGAGCACATGTAATTATATGATAGTAAAACACACTATAAATGCATTATTTTTCCTCCTTCCTTCCTTCTTCTCTTAATTTAAAAAGCAACTGCAAAGTCAGTGGAAAAGAACTGAGAAACAAACCCATTTATCTACAGTCAATTTTGACCAATGGTGGTAAGCCCATTCAATAGGAAAAGAAGAATCTCTTTAATAAAATGGTACTGGAAAACCTACATTTCTACATGAAAAAGAATGAAGCAGGATTGAAACTTCACACAGGATATAAAAACTAATTTGAAATGATCAAGAACATAAATGTATGAACTAAAACTAGAAAAGTTTTAAAAGAAAACATAAGGATATTGCTTTGGTCCCTAGTTTCTAGTAACAGATTTTTAGATATAACATCAAAAGTACAAGTAGCAAAGACAAAACAGAAAAATAGAACTTTGTAAAAATTAAGGACTTTTGTTCACCAAAGGACTTTATTAGTAAAGTGAAGAGACAATCTACAGATTGAAAGAAACCTTTTGGGAACCACATAACTAATAAGACTTTAATATTCATACTGTGTAAATATCCATACTGCATAAATTCCTACAAGTAAAAAGATAAATAACCCAACAAAAAATGGCAAAGGATTTGAATAGATACTTCACCAAAGGGTATATACAAATGATTAACAATTACACAGAAAGATGCTCAATGACATTAGGACACTGCAAATCAAAACCACAATGAGAAACTGTCTCACCCCCACTTGAATGGCTATAATTAAAAAAAAAAAAAAAAAAAAAGGAAGGAAGGAAGGAAAATAACAGGTACTGGGGAGGATGTGGAGAAACTGGAACCCTTATCCATTGCTGGGGGGAGGTGCAAAATGTTACAGCTACTGTGAAAGACAGCATGGTGGTTTCTCAAAAAAATGAACATACAATTATATATGATCCAGAAATCTCAATCCTACATATAAGTCCCAAACTGTTGAAAGCAGCAACTCAAACAAACATAGGTATACCAGTGTTCACTGTAGCACTATTCACAATATGAGGTCTCACAAATAAGTTCATGATCTTCCCACTGTGTGCTTATGCTGGCAGTACTGTACAAACAACTCAGTAATGCTTTACAACCTTGGTATATCAGTGTCTCACAGTTGTGTTTATGTTGACATGTGGTGGTGTTTTGCTAAGTGGTGTTCATTATTGTTGCTGCATGTGTTTGCATGCTGTCGCAAGAATGTCGAAGCTTGAATTAGAGCAAGGAGCAAACATAAAATTTAGTGTTAAACTTGACAAGAATGGAAGTGAAATCAGGGATGTGTTAGTCCAAGTTTATGGGGATAATGCCATGAAAAAAAATGGCAGTGTACAAACAGAGTAAATGTTTTTCTGAGGGGAGAGAAAACATTACCAGTGAAGGGAGGTCAGGGCGGCTAGTAACAAGCAGAACTGATGAAAACATTACAAAAATTTGTTCACTGACTGTGACAAGCATAGTAGACCAAGTAAACACCAATACAGAAACAGGAAAATCTTTACTGAAAATCTTGGCATGAAAAGGTCTGTGCAAAAACGGTCCTGGAGGAACTCATCAATGAACAAAAGCAAAGGAGAGTCGAAGCTTGTCAAGACCTTTTGGAGATGCAAGAGGGTGTTTTGGGCCACATTATCACTGGTGATGAAACGTGGATGTACAGATATGACCCTGAAACAAGGCATCAAAGTGCACAATGGAAGTCAGCCAATTCTCTACCATGAAAACAGTTCTCTCAGTCTAAATCGAGAGTCAAGACAATGTTGCTAATCTTTTTTGATATCAGAGGGAGTGTTCATTATGAATTTGTACCAGCTGGACAATTAACCAAGTCTATTATTTAGCCCACAAGCACTAAAAAGGCTGTGTGAAAAAGTTTTCCAAACAACTCATGGGTTTTGCATCATAATGATGTACCAGCTCACACAGCACTGTTTGTGAGGGAGTTTCTGGCCAGTAAACAAACAACTGCATTGGAACACCCTCCCTACTAACCTGATCTGGTCCCCAATGACTTTTTTCTTTACCTGAAGATAAAGGAAATATTGAGAGGAAGACGTTTTGATGATATTCAAGATACAGCTGTTTCCTTTGGGATGCTGTTTTGATGACATTCAAGATCATACCTCTGATGGTCGTTCCAGAAAAAGTCCCAAAATTGCTTTGAAAGGTAGACTAGGCATTGGCTTCAGTGCATAAATTCCCAAGGGGAGTACTTGGAAGATGACTGTAGTGATATATACACATATATAGAATATATTTTGGGGCTCATAACTTGTAGAAATGTAATATAACATATCTGCCAATAACAACACAGAGAGGTGAGTGATATCAAATGGTATTTGGATAAGAAAATAGCTAAACTCAAACCAAAGAACCTAACCCTACAGTCAATTCTATAGGACAGAGTAGAACTCCGCCCCATACAGTTTCCAAGGCTATAAATCTTTGCAGAAGCAGACTGCCACATTTTTTTCCCATGGAGCAGCTGATGGGTTTAAATTGCTAACTTTTTTTTTTTTTTTTTGGCTAGCAGACAAGCATTTACGCACTGTGCCACCAAGGCGCAAGAAAACAAGTACAGATTGGATTTGTAACATTAATAGATGTAACATACATAACAATAACACTATAAAGGAGGGGAAAGGGAATAAAGGGTGGGTTTGACCAGCCAACTTTTTGGTTAGTAGCTGAACACGTAACTATTACACCAGCTGGGCTCCTTATACACCTATTCGTCAATTATTGACTGATTACCTTGTTACCCAGCATGCACCCCTGTTCTGGTTTCCCAGCTTGTAAGTGGCCTGAAGGCCCTGGAGTTTAAAACTGCTGTGAGATAGCAAGAGAGGACAGAAAGTGGCAGTGTCTGAGAAGGTGTTTGAAAGAAATTCACCCAAGTTTAATGATATTCCCAAGTGAACCCAACTGGGTCTGAAGCCTCCAACTTGGTAGGGCCAGGAATGCAGTCAAGGTCACAGTGCCCTTGCAGGATGCCTTGAGGCTTGGTGACTTGCCAGGCCCTGAGGGCGGGACAGGCCCTAGGACTGTGAATCTTGAGTTTGCAGGGGTAGAAGTGGAGCTCTGGAGGTGACTTCACTGAGGAAGCTCAGATCCAGCACAGGAGAAATGTAAAGTGATTAGGCTGAGGGCCCAGCTTTACCCAGTTTAGCAGGCTTTACCTAGCCAGTGCTTTGCTCAGCTTCCAGGGCTTCTTTCCTGGTATTATCAGGTCTCTGTCTCTTTGCTTGCTTTTCTCTCTTACATCTCAAAAGAGACTGACTGAAGATATAAACAAATCCCACAGATTTGAGTCCTGCCTCATTAACATAACTGCCTCTAATCCTCACTGATATCCCAGAGATTAGGATTTGTAACACACAGGATAATCCTATCAGATCACAAAATAGTGGCCAACCATACAAAACTGGAAATCATGGCCTGGCCAAGTTGACAGACATTTTGGGGGGATACAATTCAATCCATAACACCAACTTTGTTTCCTCCAAGCCTCTTCCTCTACAGAGGAATAATCCTGAACTGGACTTGTATTAGTGAGGAGCGCATCAATAAGTCTTAACTGTTATTATTTCTATGATATTCTGTAAATTAAAACAATGGACTAATGGATGGTTTGAAAACAGGAAGAAAAAAAACCCTCTTTTGGTATAACACCAATTTTTGCATAATGACCTGGTCCTTGGGATCTAACCA
Source organism: Heterohyrax brucei (assembly GCA_028571685.1). Taxonomy (NCBI): domain Eukaryota; kingdom Metazoa; phylum Chordata; class Mammalia; order Hyracoidea; family Procaviidae; genus Heterohyrax; species Heterohyrax brucei. Next base: position 37,881,735 of record CM053149.1, read on the forward strand.
CAATGATATGTAAGGAGCAGGTATATAGGAATATGTTTCTATATATCATTGTGATTCGCCTGACATAAATTGGAAGCTAATTCCATTAAGTTATATCTATGTGGTAAATCTTAGAGCAGCCAATAATAAAATTACTTGATACAATACAGTAAAAGGTTCAGATGTTACATTAGACAATACTGAAAATACTCATTAAATATTCATGCAACACAAATGAAAGCAACAAAGGAAGAACAAAAAAGGATCAAAAAAGATACGAGACACATAGAAAACAAAAAGCAAAATGACAGGAACAAAGCCAGTTAGTGGTGCAGTAGATTGCGTTTGTGAGGCCTTTCTACTCATGGCCTTGTAACTCCCACACAAGTGATTGGGTAGGACTGTGCAAATACGGGAAGTGTAGACCACAGAAAGGACTGGTTAGTTTTGCCTTAAAAAAAAAAAAAGAGAGAGAGGACCCCACCACCACCACGGAACAAGAGTCTGGAGCAAGCAGAGTATGCCCTTTGGATCTGGAATCCCTGCACTGAAACCCTCCTAGACCCACAGACAGAGAGAGTTATAACATGAGAGAAAAGACGGAAGAGAAACAGCACAAGGAAAGACCAGTAGGACATAGTACAATGGACTTCTGGCCCATGGAGTGAGAATGGTAGACATCAAGGACTAGGGAGAGGCTTGTTTGCAAGCACAGGTGGGAATAGGCTGTCCTGATGGAAGAACTGTAGCCTGAGCATTCCTGAACCTGAACTGGAACCTTTACTTCCCTAATAAACCCGATAATTGTGATTATTATCTGTGAGTTATGAGGCCATTGGAATGGATCATCAAACCAAACAAAGCAGTAGAAAGAGCCATGGAGGAACAGTATTGGTAAAGATGTGGAAAGAGGAGGCATGTACAGCTTCTGCCTCATAGAAATGAGCCTTGAGCTACTGATATTCATTCTCCTTCTGCTTTACGAAGTTAGCGGAGGTAAGAAATGGTCTCATGACACTTTATACAACCATACCAAGAAGAACATTAGATGTGAACAGATTAAACAATCTGATCAAAAGGTAGAAGTCTATCATTCTGGATAAAAACATGATCCAAGTAATATCCTATCTAGAGAACACATAGTTTAGTTTCAAAGATACAAACAGACCTAAAGTAAAAAGATTGAACAAGATATATACTATGTAAACAGTATTACAAGAAAGCTGAAGTGACAATACTAGTATCAGGTGAAATAGACTTTAAAACTAAAACTATGAAAATGAAGGATATTTTGTAGTGAAAAAAGGTCAATCCATCAGGAAGACACAATTATAAACATATATGCACCTAATAACAGAGCACCAAAATATCTGAAGCAAAAAGTTACAGACAAGAGAGAGAACAATACTGAAGAAATAAATGGAAAAAATACAAAATCCAATAATAATTGTTATAGACTTCAGTATCCCACTTTTGATAATGGAGAGAACAAGTAGACAGAAAATCAACATGGAAATAGGAACCTTGACCGAACACCATACAGCAACCCAACTTAAAAGACACCTATAAAAGACTCTACCAAGAACAGAATATACATTCTTCTCAAGTGCACATGGAACATTTTGTTGAGCAAACTGTATGTGAGCTCATAAAACACTTCAATAAACTTAAAAGGATAGAAATAATATAAAGTCTGTTCTCTTACTACAATAAAATGACATCAGGAATCAAAAGCAGAAGAAAAATCAGAAAACTCACAAACAATGTGGAATTTCAATAATACACTCCTAAATAACAAGTCAAAGAAGAAAGTAAAAGGCAAATCAGAAAATACTTTCAGATGAAATAAAAATGAAGACACAATATACCAATAATTATGGAATGCAGCTAAAGCGGTATTTAAAGGAAATTTATACCTTAAATGCCTGTGTTAAAAAAGAAAGACCTCAGATCAATGACCTAACCTTTACTCTAATGTACTGGGGGAGGGTGGCGGGGAATGAAACCTAAAAGAGGTAGAAGGAAGGAAAAATTAGAGCAGAAATGAATGTAATAGATATTAGAAAACAACAGAGAAGAATCCACGAAACTAAAAGCTTTTTATTTGAAAAGATCAGTGAAAGTGATAAACACTCAGATTGATGGGGGGGAGCTCAAAGTATTATAATGTAATAAAAGAAGTGCTATCACTATCAACACTACTGAACTGAAAAGGATTATAAAGGAACACTAGATACAACTGTATAGCAACATATTAGATAACTTGGATGAAATGGTCAAATTCTTACAAATGACACAAAGTACTGAAACTGACAGCAAAAGAAGCAGACCATCAAACAGACCTATAACTGCAGAGACTGAATTAGTAATTAAAAAAAAAAAACTTAAAAATAAGCCCAAGGCCAAATGACTATGCTGAAGAAATGCTGTTTCTTCACAAACTCTTCCAAAAAGTAGAAACAAGACAACACTTCCCAACTCATTTTATAAGGCCAGTACTATCCTCATACCAAAACCTGGCAAAGACATTAGAAGAAAACTGCAGACCAACAGCTCTTATGAATATGAATGTAAAATCAACAAAACACTACAAACCAAATCCAGCAATATATAAAAAGAATTACACACTATGATCAAGGAAGACTTATCCCAGGAACGCAAGGTTGGTTCAACATCCAAAAATCAATGAAATGTGGTATACCATATCAACAGAAAAAACAAAAATCATATGATCAAATCAATAGATGCAAAAAAAATGTGAAAAAATCCAATATATTTTCCCTTTTTATTGTGAATTAAGAACAATTTTACAGTCTATATCATGTTGCCATATAACACCCAGAACTTTTGCCTCTGTTCCATTCTAGCTGCCCCATCTCCCACCCCACGTGACAGCATGCTTCCCCTTTTGTTTAGAACTTCCTGTAACCTTTTGATAAAGGTCGGGCCCTCCTCACCCAATCAACTTGGTTCCAACAAATTGTCCCTCAGACAATCCCAGGTACATGTTTAAAGGTTTGTTTGCCTCCCCTATCACTCTGTGTTTTGTATGGTCCAGGTCAGGATTTGTCTGGAAAGCTGAAATCCAACATACTTTCATGACAAAATTAACAACAAAAATTCAACAAAGTAGCAACAGAAACGAATTTCCCTAATCAGATAAAAATTTGCCTGTGAAAAATCATAGTGAACAACACACTTAATGGTAAAAGACTGAATTTCCCCCAAGATCAGGAACAAAACAAGGATGAACACTGCCACTTCTCTACTGAACACTGTACCACAAGTTCTAGCCAGAGGAAGTGAGCAAGAAAAAGAAGATAAACAAAGATTGGAAAAAAAAAAAATTAAAAACTCTCTATTCACAGGTGACATGAACTTGTATGTAGAAAATCTTCAGAAACATACTTTAAAAATTATTAGAACTAATAAGTTCAAAAGGTTGCACACCATAAGACCAATATGCAAAAATCATTTGTTTTGGTATACATTTGTAATGAACCTAAAACTGCTATTAACAAGACAGCTCCTACCAATGACCATGTTGACAAGGAATACAATGGAGAAACCCTGACATAGCAGGAGAAAAGTGGGTCACATAACTCAAATTCACATAAAAAGACCAAACTTAATAGTCTGATAGACCAGAGAAATCTCAGAAGCCAAGGCCCCTGGATTTTCTTTTAACCCAGAACTAAGACCATTCCTGAAGCCGACTCTTCAGACATAGACTGGAACTAAGAGTGTGCTTCTTAGTTCACATAGACACAGAAGATTAAGTGGGCAGCTCTGGTCTGAAGGCAGGATGACAAGGCAGAAGGGATACGAGATGGGTAACTGCACACAAGAAATCTGGGGTGGAAAGGGGTAGTGTGCTGTTGCATTACAGGGATTGCAACTAGTGTCACATAACAATATGCATAAACTGCTACATGAGAAACTAACTTGGGTAGTAAACTTTCACCTCAAAATTCAAAACCAAACCCACTGCCTTCAAGTCGTGTCTGACTCATAGCAACCTGACAGGTCAGAGTAGAATTGCCCCCTAGAGTTTCCAAGGAGGGCCTGACAGATTTGAACTGTGGACTTTTTGGTTAGCAGATATAGCTCTTAACCCACTGTCCCACCAGGGTTTCCTAACTTTCACCTAAAGCAGAATAAAAAGAAAACAATTTCATTTACAACAGAATAAAAATAGTAAAACAGAAATAAATTTAAGAAGGGTAAGTTGATACCCTGAAAAAAACTACAGAATGTTTTTAAAAGAAATTAAAGATCTAAATAAGAAAATATCCCATTCTTATGGATCAAAAAACAACACAGTTAAGATGGCAATACTCGCCAAATGGTTCCACACGTTCAATGAACTCTGTCAGAATTTCAGGTGACTTCTTTTTAGAAACTAACAGGCTGTTTCTAAAATTCATATAGAATTACAAGGGAACCAGAACAACTAACACAATCAAAACAATTAATAGCTAAAGTAAGAAAAAAGTAAACCTCACACTTTCTGATTTCAAAACTTACTATAAAGCACCAGTAATAAAGACGGTATGGTAATGATTTAAGGACAGACATAAACCCACAGAATACAACTGAGTTCTAGAAATATACCTAAGGAATAGAACTGAGTTCTAGAAACACACCTATATATCTATGGTTAACTTATTTCAAAACAAGGATGCCAACACCATTCACTGGGGAAAGAAAAGTCTTCAACAAATGATGCTGGGACAACTGGGTTGGTGCTGATGTTAGCTGTTATCAAATTGATTCTGGTTCATGGCAGACCCATGTAAGCAGAGAAAACCTGCTCCGTGTGGTCTTCAAAGCTATGAGCTTTTGTAAACAGATCACCACTCCTGTCTTCCAAGGCACCTCTAAGTAGGTTCAAACTGTCAACTTTTCAGCTAGTAGCTGAACATTTAATTGTTTGGGACACCCTGGACAGCCACATTAAAAAGAAAAAAAGTTTGATTCTTATCTCACACAATATACAAACATTATTTCTAAATGCATTCAAGACCTAAATGTAAGAGCTAAAATTACTGAATTCTTAGAAAACAAATATAGGGGTAAATAGCCAAGACCTTGAATTTGGCAGAAGATTCTTAGATATCACATCAAAAGAACAGCAACATGATAAGTGGTACAATGGATTTCATACTAATATTAAAAACAACCCACTGAATAAGATAAAATATTTGTGCATCGTGTATCTGGTGATTTGTACCTAAATATATCATAAAAACTCATATAACTCAATAACAAAAAGTTCAACAGGCCAATTTCAAGAATGAGCAAAGGCCTTGAATAGCTATTTCTCAAAGGAAGATATAAAATTGGTCCATAAGCACATGCTCAACATCATTAGTCATCACAGAAACAGAAACCCGAACCACAATAAATTATCACTTTACACTCACTAAGAAGGCCAGAATAAAAAACTCAGGCAATAGTAAAGAGTTGGTGAGGATGCAGAAAACTTGGGACCCTCATGTACTGCTGGTAGAAATGTAACGTGTGTTGCTGCTTTGGAAAACAGTATGTCTCTCAAATCATTGGTTATCATAACCCATAAAAAAAAAATCCAAACACACTGCTCCCAAGTTGATTCTAACTCATAGTGACAGAGCAGAATTGTTGCACAGGGTTTCCAGGGAATAGTTGGTAGATTCAAACTACTGACCTTTGGGTTAGTGACTACAGCTCTTAACCACTACACTGCCAAGGCTCAGAGGTACCATTTGACCCAGCCAATTCCAGTTCTAGATACATACCCTAGAGAAATGAACACACATGTACACACTAAAAGCTATATACAAACGCGTATATATAGCAACATTATTCATAATAGCCAAAACAATCCAAATGTTCATTAACGAATGTAAAAACAAAACACTGTCTACATGCACAATGGAATAGTATTCAACCACAAAAAGAAGTGAGGTGCAGATACATACTGCAACATGACTGAACTTTGTAAATGCTACACTAATTGAAAAGCACCAGTCCCAAAAGATCACAGAAGCATTGCAGCCAGGGTCACATAACAATATGTGTATAAATTTTTGTATGAGAATTTAATTTGATTCCATTCACAGGAAAGTCTAGAATAGGGAAATCTATAAATACAGAGATTAGTGATGGCTTAGGGCTGGAGGTGAGGGAATGGGAGAATAGAGGGTGATAGCTAAAGACCATGGGGTTTCTTTTTGAAGTGACAGAAGCATTCTAAAATTGACTATAGTGATGGCTACACATATCTGTGAATGTACTAAAAACCAGAGTTGTGCATACTATTAAATGGATGAATTACATGGTATGTGGATTATATTTCAATAAAGCTGTTTCAAAAAGTTGTGCTATAAAAATACTTCTAAGATCACTGTGAAGACACAGTGAATTTGCTAAGAAGTTTCCTCTCAGCAACAAAAATCTACCAATTCAGTCACCAAAATCAGAATTAATCATTTAAAATTTTTTTTTTAAATAATTTAAAATTAAATATATTTTACTGTTTTTGGTGAAAGTTTATAGTCAATTGGGTTCACATTTAACAGTTACTACAAAATTGTTCAGTGACACTGGTTACATTTTCCACAATGTGTCAACATTGTCATTAGTTCCATTTCGGATGTTCCATTTCCAGTCAACTTTCTCTGTCCCCTTATACTTTCATCTTTGCTTTAGTCTTGTCGACCATATAGTCTCACAGAGATGATTTTTATTTATTTACTGTGTTTTAAGTAAAACTTTACAATTCAAGTCAGTTTCTCACACAAAAAACTTACACTTTGTTACGTGACCCTAGCTGCTCTTCTCACACTACGACTGTATACTCCTCACCCCCCCACCATGAATTTCCTACATCCATTCAGTAGCTTCTGTCCCCTTCTTTCTTCTCATTTTTCCTCTAGACTGAGGCTATCCATTTAGTCTCCTATTTCTGCTTAAGCCACGAAGCACACTCTTCACCAGTATCACTTTATGTCTTACAGACCAGTTTAGTTTTTGTCTGAGGAGTTGGCTTCTTCTGGAGGAGTTTCAGTTCTGGGCTAACAGAGAGTCTGGAGGTTATGTTTTGCAAGAACTCTGCAGTCTGTTAGACCATCAGGTCTGCTATTTTTGCCAGAGTTCAAATTCTGCACCCCACATTCCTCCCGTTCCATCAGAAACTCTTTGCTGAGTTTCCCCTAAGAGCAGTCAGTGGTGGTAACCAGGCCCCATCTAGTGCTCTTGGTCTCATGCTGTAGCTATCTCTGGATTGTGTGGTCCTTTCTGTCTCTTGGACTCATATTTTCCTTATGTTTTTGATGTCCTTCATTTTCCTCTGTCCCAGGTAGGTTGGGACCCACTGATGGCCACTTGCTAGCTTTTAAGACTGAGACATCACTCACCAAGGTGGAACACAGTTTCTGAATGAACTTTGTTATGACAATCAGCCTATTATGTCCCCTGAAATTTTGGTCCTCAGACGTCTGTCCCTGCTTGTCTATCCCTTTAAGTTTTTAGTTGTTTCAGAAAATTTCCTAGCTTTTGGTTTAGTCACTGTTGTTGGTTTTGTACTTGCTGAGACATCATGTTCTTTCTTTTTCATTTTGATGTATAGGATTGTTAGTTTCCTTTGTGCTTGCCTTAATGTTTATTCTAAACTTAAACTCATCTTTAATTTCTTTGTATCATCTTGACTTCTCCATATGAAAGATCTATGGCTACATTTTTCAATCCCTATTTTCAATGTTTTGGCTTTGATTTACTTTTGTGATTTTTCTGGTTGACGCCTGGTTGCTCTGTCCTGCATTCTAGCCTCTAGCAAGGTTTCTGCTGAGTAGTCTGTGCCTAGTCTTATTGACTTTCCTTTATAGATTATTTTTTGTCTGTCAACTGCCACTTTTAAAATTCTCTCCTGATCTTTACTTTTGGCAAGATTATGTCTTGGTGTCCTTCTTTTCTTGGTGTCCTCCACTTAGAAACTCTGTGTGTGGAGTTCAATGGGTATCTTGGATAGGTATCTTCTCATCTTTCAAGGATATCACAGTTTATGGTCATTAAATCTTCAATAGTTCTCTCTGTATTTTCTGTTATACCCCTGCTCCCCATTCTGATACTCCATTAAGTTGATTCATCTTGATACAGTTCCACATAATTCTCAGTGTGAAATGTTTTATCTTCAGTCTCACTAATTACGAGTTCTATTGTTCCAATTCTCCTCCTTTAACTTTCTATAAAGTTGTCTAATTCTGTAATTTTATTATTAATCTTCTGAATTTCTGCATACTGCTTCTCTGTGCTTTTTGTAGCCTGTTTAATTTGTCATTATGCTCTGCTTCAGTTTTCCTGATCTCCTCAAGAGTTCTAAACATGAGTCTTTTATATTCTACCTCCAATAATTCCAGGAAATTCTTTTCATCTGGAAACTTCTTGATTCTTTGGGAGCTTTCTGAAGCCACTGTGTTTACTTCTTTAAGTGATCTGATATTTAATGTTGTCTCTGAGCCATTGGTAAGTTGTTGTATTTACTTATTTTATGTGTTCTTACTGTATTCTAGCTTCTTGCTTTGTTTTGAAATGCCAAAATAGGCTGGTTATATGAGCTAGTTTGACTACTGGCACCTTTGAGGCTCTAATGTCCTTTCACTAAGTGGTTAGAGCTGTTACTAGGCAGGTGAGCCCATGAGTCCATTTACTTTTCTTGTAGTATTTAGCTCAAGTACCCAGACAGTTGCTCACTGACTGTGTGGCGGAGGCTTTCCCCTATAGTCCTAATGGGCAGGAGTGATTGGTCCAGGCACAGAGGGCTGCATACAATGAGAAAGGCAGGAGGCTGACAGCCATTAGTGTCTGTAAGGAAAGTATGTCCCCTTATGCCTGACCTTAGGCAAAAGAACTATTTCTGCCCTGAGCTTTTTGGCTTAGTGGAAATGGCAGAACATTTTCTTTTTTTCCCCCTTGTTCGTTAAATTGTTCCTTCTCCGAGTCTAGGAGAATGGCTTAGGGCATGCATAAGGAGTCCTACTTCTGGCCCAGGTAATGGTGTCAGTCTCTGGAACCAGGTGCAGTGCAGAGAAGGGAGGGGGAAGCACTGGGAAAAGGGAGAGAGGTTTAACCTGAAGGAAACGTTTAGATACTTACATGGTAAATTAGATGCAATCTACTCAGCTTTTTAACTGCTGTTTTTTTTTCACCGATTCTGGAGGCATGAGTCGGCTCTCCACCACTAGGTTTGTCTCAGTGAGGAAGATGCTTTCTGAAAGCCAGTGTTCTGCTCACCAAACTCAGTGCCACAGATCTGCCTGCAGGGCACCGATTCCTGTCAGGTCAGGTCTGGACAGTCTTAGGAACTTCTGGACCTATTCTCCCTTCCTTGATGCCCAGCCCAATTTCTCAATGTTTCCTTTGATATTCAGGACTCCTAGCATGCCATATACAACTTATTTGTTTTGGAGGATCTTTGTTGTTAGAAGGATCACAGAATGTGTCCAACTACTCCACCATCTTATACCCACCTCCCTAAAATAATTTTAACACAGAATCGGAGCTTGTAACTTCAGCTAGCTATGAAAATGCCTGATTATTGCAGAACAATGGAAACTTTTTAGATAATTTGTTTTGGAAATTTTGTTAAAATTATGAGAGGAGAAGGATAAAATAAATATTTTACACAATAATAGCTAACACAGAAAGCAAAAATCTTCAATTACGGTGCTTTAACAGAAATACCAAAAGTGGATGGCTTTAAAAAGAAAAAGTTTGTCACAGTCTAGCAGGCTAAAAGTCCAAATTCCCAGTTATTAGCTCCAGGGGAAGGCTTCATCTGATGGCTCTGGAGGAAGGTTCCTGTCATCCATTTTCCCCTTGACCGGAAGCTTCTGAGGTATAGGGACCCCAGTAGTTTCCAAAGGATACACTCAGCTCCTGGCACGGCCTTCTTTTTTGATGGTACAAGGTCCCCAAATCTCTCTGCTAGCTTCTTTTCTTTCTATCTCAAGAGACTGCCTCAAGGCACAAAACAATCTTACATATTGAGTCTTGCTCCACCAACACAACTGCCATCTATCCTCCCTCATCAACATCATAGGGCAGGGTTTACAACACAAAGGAATATCACACAATACCAAGAATTACGGCTACACACATTTTGGGGGGAATACAATTCAATCCACAAAATGAAAGCCCATAATTTTCTATAAAAGACTTTTCTAGTAATATCAAAGATGAATTGACTTAAAATTTGAAATATTACAAATAGTTTTATCTTTGGATAACTGATACAACTAAAGATACTGACAGTTACCAATAGTATACTTTGTCTCAAAGAATGTAAAATTTACTACGAAAGTCAATTTGCAGCCTAAAATATCAAACTTATGGTAGAGATACTTTAAAATCTTTTATCTGCCCAAGAAGTTCAATCAGATAGGATAAAATTATAGATCAGCTGTATTAAGTTAAAAACACAAATTTTTGCAATTATTAAAATGATACTAAAGTTTCCTTACTGATTTGTTCTCCTGTATATTATAGACCAAGAGCTATTCTGTTTTACTTGAAAGTATCTGTGCTGAATTTCCTAAAGCAGACTCTATGAAAAGCATGATGGATACAGTTGGTTGAATTATTCAACAAATACGTGCCTGTTCATGGAACTGCTGAACAAAACAGAAGAGAAGGGATTTACTGGGTTTTATTATACAGAATAGTGTTGCACTAACATAGCCCTCTAAGACCTTCTGAAAACATGCTACCCTTAAACAAATAACCAACTTAAGAAAAGCAGCAATAAGGAAGATGACTGAGTAGCTACTCTGTACCAGGTACTAAGAGGGGTGTTTTACATTTAATAGGTGAAGAAAGTAATGCTTAGAAGGCTTCTATAACTTGCTTAAATTCACTCAGTTTACTAGTGTTGGAAATCAAATCCAAACCTGGGTCCAAAGCCTGTGTACCATGATTCCCTAAACATACATTAAAATACTTGCCCTTACAACTATATTTCCTCTCAAGAGAAGTCTAATACATGAATACAGTACAGAAGGAAATTTCACATGTGTGTAGACCTAAAAAGAAATGGATTTCCATAAGGACTCCTCAGTTTCCCTTCTTACAATCCTTTAGTTAATAATGACAGATACTATGACTTTCCTAAAGTAAAAAGCAGTTGTAAAGCATGCCCCGAAGTTCTTTCTCATTTGGACATGTGATCTCCCCAGCCAAATTTCTCCACACTCTTTCTCTAATGGCCTATAGAAGTCTCAGAAGGAACCCAATGGTGAGGATGTGACCACTTTTTTTTTCTCTTTTTACAGTTGTGATTAAGTGAAAGTATACAGTCCAAATCGGTTTTGCATGCCCTCCTATCTGCAGCAACTTCTGCTCTCCCTACCCCATGACAGCATACTCCTCCTTTCCATTCCATACTTCTAATGTCCCATCAACAAGCATCTGTCCCCTCCTCTCTACCCTCTTCTCTCCCATCTAGAAAGAGACCAGCAGGACCGCTGCCTATAAATGCACAAAACCATGAAGTACATACATCATATGACCACACTGTGTCCTGAGTCCAGTCCATCCTTGTCTGAAGAGTTGACCTCATTACTGGTTTCCAGTCAGGGACAGCAGCAGGTCTAGGAGCCATGTTCCCAGGGGAACTTCCAGGCTGTCAGACCATCAGTTCAGGCCCTTTAGCAGAGTTCTTGGGCTGCAATTCTCTTTTTCTCATGTTGGCTCAAGGACCCTACATTGTGTCCTCTGTCACGGCACCATCTGGTTCTTCTGGCGATGTGACTACTTTTTTAGAAAGGGATTAAGGAAAGGAGTGAAACTACAGAAATTCTGTGTTTTATTTTCTAGGTCTTCCCTAACACGAATGTGATAATTTCAGGAGATCACAGATGAACTTCAAAGCTCTCGGCTTCTATTTCTCAAGACCATTCTTTGAATTTCTATCCAAAGAGAAGAACAGAATTATTGTTGTTGTTAGGTACCATCAAGCACCACTGTGTCAAAACATTCCACTGAGTGTCTTCCTCTGTTTTGTTAATCTTCTATTCTACCAAGCACGATGTCCATCTCCAGGGATTGATGCCTCCTGACAATATGTCTACAGTATGTGAGATGTAGTCTCGCCATTCTTCCTTTCAAGGAACACTCAGGTTGCTTTTTTCCAAGGTAGATTTTTGCATTCTTTTGGTGGTCCCTGGTATAGTCAATATTCTTCAACGACACCACATTTCAAAGGTGTCCATTCTTCTTCTGTCTTCCTTATTCATCGTCCAGCTTTCAAATGCACATAAGGTGAATGACAGTAACATGGCTTGGCTCAGGTGCACCTTGGTCTTCAAGGGGACATCTTTGCTTTTCGACACTTTAAAAAGATCTTTTGCTGCAGACCTGTCAGTGCAATGCATCTTTTGATTTCTTGACTGCTTTCACGGGCATTCATTGTGAACAAAATTCAACATCACCACCACTCCCAAAAGCCTCAATTCTTTTATCACGTGGGAGAACCTCAATTTGTACATCTCCAGGGCTGCCACTCATCACATTCTATCCTGGCAGCACAGTTGTTAAAGTGCTCACCTGCTAACCAAAATGTCAGCAGTTTGAACCCATCAGCTAGCTGCTCCATGCAGAAAGATAAGGCAGTCAGCTCTAAAGGTGATGGCTTTGGAAACCCTATAAGGCAGCTCTACTCCATCCTATGGGTCACTGTGAGTCACACTCGACAGCAATAGCTTTGGCTTGTTTGTGCTAAATTTTCTCTATCCTTAATAAAAATCTCAAATTCTCTCTTTACTATCTAGATCAGCAGTCAGCAAACTGTTGTCCGCAGGCTAAAATCCAGTAGGCTTTGGGTTTTTGTAAATAACATTGTATTGGAACACAGCCATGTCAATTTGTTTACATTCTGTCTATGGCTGATTTCATGCTACAACAGCAGAGCTGGGTAGTTGCAAAAGAGACTATATGGTCCCAACAGCCTAGATTATTGCCTGACCTTTCATAGGAAAAGTTTGCCAACCTCCAAATTTAGATTAGAATTTACTGAAGACACAGACCAAAGGTTGCAACAGCTATTTACTTTGGACCACTTTCTTATTTTTTAAATACTGAATTAGTAGTGAATATTTAAAAATCAAATTTCATTATAAATCAACCTTCTAGCTTATCTTGAAAAATTAGAAAATTTAGCTACACAGGGCCTACATTTTTATATGGCATCATCAGCTGGCAAGAGCTATATAGTGACTGCCGTTTTCAGACAGACAGGGCACACTTCTCCAATTTACCATAGTCCCCTAACTAACACACTTTATTCATTTCCAGTATTTCTGTAATTCCTGTAAGCTTACTGGAACAAAAAACAACAACAAACCCACTGCCACTGAGTCGGGTCCAAATCATAATGACCTTTTAAGGCCAGAGTAGAACTGCACCATAGAGTTTCCAAGGAGAACGTGGCAGATCCGAAATGCCAACCTTCTGGTTAGCAGATGTAGCACTTAACCCCCTGCACCACCAGGCTGTCCCCCATAAGCCCGGGTGTTTACAAATCCTGAAGTCATCAGATTTGCCATTTTCCTTCTCTTTACTCTTAAATATACCACCCAGTTTTTCTGTACAAAAAAGGTCTTCCTTCTTTCTAAGTTAACTGATGTCTTCTTATTCATTTACAGTAGTGTACTTAGTGCTCTCCATAGGTTTCTATCCTTATTTATGAACATGAAAATGAATCCTATGAACTCTGTCTAAACTTGCTTAAAAAGCCTTACACTATTCTATCTATGCACTTTTATTTACAGTATTCAACCAGAGGCTTACTGGCAGAGTAGGGTGTCTCTGGGTACTTATCAGCAGAGCTTAAAAGAGTTTTGTAACACTTGCCTGAGTAAGGCAAGAACCAGAGAGAGGTGTTCCTGTGGCATACTGAGAAGAAGTTGTCCTGACAGAAGAACTGTATCTTGAATGTTCTTGAGCCTGAACAGTACCTTGTTACTTCCCTAGTAAATGCCATAATCATGAGTATGGTCTGTGAGTTGTATGTGGCTACTGCAATGAATTATTGAACCTGGCAGAGAAGTAGAGAATGCCATAAGAGGATGGTAAGTGTTGGAATTGGTAAAAGTGGCAGACAGAAGAGGAATGTCTGACCTCTACCTCATAGGAGCCAGTCTTGGGTTGCTGATCTTGGTTTTCCTTTCCCCTAGTAAAGTTAGGTCAGACACTGCCCCCATGCCATTTTTTTTACAGTTTGTGTCAGAAGTAGGATTTTTTGCAACGGCTCCAGGGTCATGAAAACCTGGAATTTTGTAAGAGAAAGAACAAAGGGGTTTGGGAAGTTAAAACTTTGATTCTTAGATACTTACTTCGGTTGTTATTACTTATAATGGCTAAAAAAGCCACATCTGGAGTGGTGGGAAGAAAAAGCCAGGCCAGATAAGCAGGATGACTGATAGGGGCCAAAGTTTTCTGGTTCCATATATCCAGAGGCCCAAGGCCATATACATACAAATAAGAAGACAGTAAAGGAGTAGAGAAGATGAAACTGGAATGTTTTTAAAAGGATTATGCATTTATTTGAATGTACTATGGATAGCAAATGTTTCTCCTACCTCAGGTTGTAAAGAAGAACTGAATGTACGATAAAAATGAATACTGGGGTCTTTTAGTGGAGATCTCAGGGTGCACCCCTTTTTATTCTTGTGTTGCCAGTGAGACTCAACTTAGTGAGCTCCATCGCGGCTATCACTGGTGGTGGTACCATCCGGTTCTTCTGGTCCCAAGTCGATGTAGGCACAACTCCTGTGGGTCTCTCTATCTTCTGGGTTGTTTTACCCCATGTCATTTTGGTCCTCAGTGAGCATCCGTTCCTGCTGAGTTGGGATCATTTGCTGTGCCCTCGGATGGCAGCTTGGCAGCTTTTAAGACCCTGGGAGCTTGGTCCCTGGCCCTGATGCTGCCCTTGAGCACAAATCATAACGAAGGTCCACCCTTTGGACACGAATGGAATGGACTTTGCGATGCAGAGTGACCACATATTGGATGCACCCTATGGTTCTATGCATCTATAAGATATCATCCTGCTGATCTCTGGCTGGAAGAAGGAGATTGGGCGGAGAGAATGGGAAAGGAGACTGTTGGGAAGATGAGACACGTATGGAGCAGAGAGGAATAGTGTGCTGTCACCGGGCAGGGAGAGCAGTGGAAGCTGCATATAGGTGGGCATGTAAATTTATACGGGAATGTACATTTTCACTCAGTCATAATAAAAAATAAAAAAAAATGAATACTGGGTAGTGCCAATTACAGAGAACATACAACTCTTACCTTCACAGCCAGTACTTGACTGGATATGCTAAAATGGGAAAGAGAATTTGCCTGAAGAAGCATAGTCTGTTTGAATGCAGTAGTCCTGTATATGTCTAAGCCCCAAGAGAAGCCCTATAGAGTCAGGAAATTTCTGCTTGAAAAGACATGCAGAACCACCTAAAACTGCCTAGAGAAGATGTGCATTTGAAGAAAGAACCTGCAGGGAAAAAAGGTAACTTTTTTTGATTTTTTTAATTTTCAGCACATAGTTTGTGGTTGGATGCATCAAGACAGGAAGAGTCAGTGCCCATCAAAAGGAATCCCCTTCCAGGACTGGAAGTGAAAGGGGGGTCAGCAAGATAAGCTTGCCAGTGGTGGCTAAATGGATCCACTCACGAGTGGAAGTAGAGAAAGTACAGAAATGAAGAGACAATTTCCATTTGGACATGTTCCACTGTCACCTGTTGTCCTAGCCCCTGGTAGGTAGAAATAAGAGAGAGAAGAAGGATTGGCTGGTCAGAAGTAAAGGGAAGTGTGTGGACTCCTGAAGTTTACAAGTGGAACTCAGTGACCTAGCCCAAGGGGGCAATGGACGAAAGAGTGTGAAAAGACTTTCTGAAATGCCTGGAGGCACGTGTGAACTCTCAAGCCTAAGGCTGCTACCCATTTTGACCTAACTTGTATGCTTAGGGATGAGCTGACCTGAATCTGACCAAATGAAGAGACAGATGTGTGACATTGCGAGCTGGTGTAGACTGTTGCAGTTTGCTAGCTTGCTCTGGACTGAACTTTACATACAGATGTAGATGCTAGAACCAGGACAGGAGATTCTTTAAGACCAAGGTATATGCCTGTCTTCTGAAAGTACTGGTTTGGTAACAGTCGGCAATTTAAGCATTAGCTATCTAAAATAGGGGGGATCCCCACTTGTCATGGATTGAACTGTGTCCTCCCAAGAACTTGTGTAGCGATTGGGCTAGGTATTATGATGCTGTAAACCCTGTCTCTATCATGTCAATGAGGGAGGATAGGCAGTAGTTATGTTGGTGAGGCAGGACTCAAGAAGTAACATTGTACTGTGCCTTGAGGCAACCTCTCAGGCTACAAAAAAATGGGAAGCAAGCAGAGATTCGGAGACCTCAAACCACCAAGAAGCTCCACCAGGAGCAAAGCGCCTCCTTTGGAAAGGACTTGGGGTCCCTGTGTATCAGAAGCTCCCCCTCCAGGGGAAGACTGACAACAAGGAGCTTCCTCCAGAGCCAGCGGAGAAAGCCTTCCCCTGGACCCTGAATTTAGATTTTTAGCATAGTGCACTGTGACAAAATAAAATTTCTCTTTTTAAAACCATCCACTTGTGGCATTTCTGTTAAAGCAACACTAGTTGACTAAGACACCACTGAATAGACTCTTCTTTTTCCGACGGGTTTGGAGAAGAGATGGTGGGGAAAAGATGTGACTACTCACTGCTGACAGAGTTAATTATGATCATGAAAACTGTAACTGTAGAAGCTGTCCAAAAGGGTAGGCAAAAGAGAAGACACTGCTTAACACAAGTACAGTGAACACACCCAAAGTCTTGCTATATTGGTACCTCATGAAGCTCAGAGCAAGGGAATAATTTTTTCTTAGTTAAAGTCTATCAAGAGGCCAGTAAGGGTGAAGCGGAGATCACTTGCGGAGAATGTGACCGGAACAGATGGACACCTGAAGCAGACCTGAATGGCTCAAACTTGACTAAGCTCACCCTAAGGACTTGTTTGTCCTACTAAAGGATTAATTGTTAATAACTATTTTGGAATGCTGAAATGATTGGAAGTGGAAGGTTATCCTTCAAGTATGATGGAACCATAGCTAGAAAAGCCGTGTGTGTGTGTGTGTGTGTACATGTGCACCAGGTGTACGTGTGTGTGTGCCTGCTGTGTTTGTGTGCCCAGTGTGTGTGCATGGCCTTATAACTTCCACTGAAGTGACTGGATGGGACTATGCAAATAGGCTAATTGCAGCCCACCAAGGGGATTGGTCAGCTGTGAAAGACCACTGGGCTTGAAATGAACTATCCTAGAGATAGGAAGGAGAACATCCTACTACCACCAGGAGAAAAATCACCAGGAGTGGAGAGTGCATCCTTTGGACCCAGGTGAGTACGATACAGTGAGAAGCTCCTCAACCCAGGAGAGAGAGAGCTGTAACACTCAGGACAGCAGGAAGTGGTAGAAGAAAGAGCAGTAGGAGACACCGGCAACAGACACTAGCAAGAGAGACCAGAAGGAGATGGTGCAGCAGGCTTGGCAGCCCACAGAGCAAGAAAGCTGAGTGTCTTTGGGCTGAGGCTAAGTGGAGGAAAGGAGTGCCTGTGGGCACTTATCAGAAGAGCCAAAAGAGCTTTGTAACGCTTGCCTAGCAGGGCAGAGGCTGAGGGGCAGAGAGAGAGGTATGCCTGCAGCATGGCTAGGAAGAGGCTACCCTGATGGAAGAACTGTATCCAGAGTGTTCTTGAGCCTGAACTGTATGTAACCTGTTATTTCCCTAATAAACTTCATAATCCCAAGTACGGTTTGTGAGTTCTGTATGGCCAATGCAATGAATTACTGAACCGAACACAAAAGTACAATGCACCACAGGAGGGACAGCTGGTGTTAGAATTGGTGAAAGTGGCAGAGAGAAGAGGCACGCCTGATCTCTGCCTCAGAGCTGTGAGCTGGTGAAGACTGCTGCACCTTGATGGCTTGCTCTGGGTGTCATTTCCCCTCCCCTTAGTAAAGTCAGAAGAGGTCAAATCTTGCCTGCATGGCATTTTTATAGTATGTTTCATGAAAGCATTGAATTTTCCTGCTTGCTTATTATGAAAGCCTCTGTACTTAAAACGGAACACAGTACAAACCAGATGTTCAAATATTTATTTTTTGAAAGAACTGCCCATCTATAACAATGGAAACAAAATAGCCACTGTTTTTAATGATCACATATTAAAACATAAATTATTTGGCCTTAGATATCCTATAGCTATTTTAGGTTAGCCAAGGACTACTGCTCTTTACCCCTACACTTCTTTAATCAGATGTGACACATGTATTTTCATTCATATGCTAGATTTTTTTACTATTTTTTTTCATTACCACATGTAGAATCCGCATAGTAATTATGCTGTACACAGGTATATATGTAATCTAATCTTACCCACTTGGTAGAAGCTTAATAGCTATCCAGGGGCTAGATAATATCAGTAGTATTATAATGATTCAACAAATAAAAAGTAATACCATTTTTGCATTGATCAGAGCTTTTGTGATTATTAAAAATACATATTTTAATATGAGTATGTAGTAAATTTTAACATAAGTATTACAATATAGTCTTCAAGATCTTTATGAAAGAAGAACCTCATCATGACATGGTACTTTTTCATAGCACACTTTAAAGTTTCAAAAGGCTGCAAAAACTGTTAATGTGGATCATAACTGGACAATAACTTTAAAAATCGCAATACTGAATTTAGTCATACCTTTGTTGATGAATTTTTCTAATTTTAGATTCATAATAATCAATCAGCAAAAGCAACCTAAAAAAACAAGAGATAATCAGGTTTGTTTTCAAAATGTTGCATGTATTACAGCACCTATTATATTGTCTCCTTAATTTCAAATTACAGTGATAAAAGTAATAACAGCTTATCTAATAGATTTCAAAAAATTAAGTGATTATTGAAACATCATCCACCTACGAGCAATTGATATTTGATAAAGCCCCTAAGGCTTGAACTGGGGAAAACACAGTCTCTTCAACAAATAGTGTTGGCATAACTGGATATCCATCTGCAAAAAAAAAATGAAGCAAGACCCATATCTTACACTATGCATGAAAAATAACTCAAAATGGATCAAAAACCTAAATATAAAAGCTAAAATAAAGATCAGAAAAGAAAAAATCTGGAAGATGCTGGAAGCCTTAACCCATGGTATTAACAGTCTACAAAATATCACCAACAACACACGAACACCAGAAATGAAAACAGACAATTGGGAACTCTTAAAATCAAACACTTCTGCTCATCCAAAGCTTTCATCAAAAGAGTAAAAAAACTACCTACAGAGTGGGAAAGAATTTTTGGCTACCAATTTTACAATGGCTGTCTAATCTCTCTAATCTATAAGATACTGCAAAACCTCAACAAGAAAAAGACAAATAACTCAATTAAAAATGGGCAAAGGACATGAATAGGCACTTCACCAAATAAGACACACAAGATGCCAACATGAAGAAATGCCCATGATCACTAGCTGTCAGAAAAACCCAAATCAAAACTACAATGAGATATCACCTCACCCCAGCAAGGTTGGCAATAACCCCTAAGACACAAAACAATAAATGTTGGAGAGAATGTGGATAGACTGGAACCCTTCTACCCTGCTGGTGGGACTGTAAGATGGTACAAACACTACAGAAACTGATTTGACACTTTCTTAAAAAACTACAGATAGAAATATAATCCAGCAATCCCACTCCTTGGAATAATCCCAGAGAAAATGGGCTACCACACAAACAGACACAGGCATACCAATGTTTATTGCAGCTCTCTGCACAATAGCAAAAAGTTGGAACCAACCTAGATGCCCATTAACACACGAATGGTTAAATAAAGTACAGAATACTACACAATGATAAAGAACAATGATGATTTACAGAAACACCTGATAATGTGAGACCATCTGAAGGACATTAAGCTGACTGACATTAGCCAGATGCAAAATGTCAAATACTGTATGAGACCATTATTATAAGGAAATAAGAGTTAAGCACAAAATGAAATATCCTTTGATGACGATAAAGGTGAGAAGGCAGGGAAAGAGATTTCTATAAATTAGATAGTGGATAGGATTCAAGTTAGGTGAGGGGCATGACGGCACACACTGGAAGACAGGTATGCACAATTGCACTACATCAAACCTAAATCATTTTCTAAATACAACCCAACCCACATGGGCTACCAGCTGCTGTGAACTGGAGTAGTGGTCCTAGAAAGAGTCTGAGTGCCTAAGTACCACAGCCCCTGACTGTAGAAAGACAAGGAGCCCAAGCTTCTGCCCTAAAATCAACCAGGCAGACCTCCCCAGGGTATGGTGTAGAGTGTGCCAGTACCTGCCCCACTTGGACACTGGAGGCTGCAAACCCACCATAGTCTGCAAGTCTACTATGAATTGCAAGAGAAGGGCAGTGCGGTGGAGTCTGCTTCTGCAGGAAACATTCTACTGGCCTCCCTGTACACTCCATAGCTGAGGCCTCTAAAAACAACAAGGTAGACCTCCCAGGAAATCAGTCTGGATCTGCTGTTCCCCCTTTCTGTCAGTGTCTGTCAGAGGACTCTCAACTAAGGCTGCTGTGTGTTAAAAAGCAGGCATCTTTAATGGAGGCTTTACCTACAGCCAACATACTACAGGGAAGGTTTTGACAGCAATAAGGCTGACCTCCCTAGAGGTCTGTTTGGAGTGTGACAGCCCCACCCCTACCCAGAAGTCTGCTGTGAATTGCTAGAGAAGGTCTTTGCATTGGTGTCTCCTCCTATAGTCAGCACTCTACCTGTCTGCCTGAATACGCCATAGCTCTGGCCTCTAAAACCAAGAGGACAAATCTCCCTAGAGGTCAAATAGGGTTAATCGGTCCTCATTCCCAGTTGGTGCCGAAGGACTGCTGACTGAGGCTGCTTTGTGTTAGGAAGCAGGAGTCCAGAGTTGAGGCTGTATTTACAATCAACAAGCTACTTGGGGGAAGGCTGGTAACAACAATGCAGACCTCCATAGGAATCAGACAACAGTATGACAAACTACTTCCAGACCTGTTAATTGTTGGTTGTCAGGCTGTTGCAACTGTCACAGAAGGTCCTGCAGTGGAGCTGACTCATACAGTCAGACCTATACTTTCCTCCTTGTACTCAAGCCTTTGAAACCAACATGACAAAACTACCTCAGAGCAATTTGCATCTGTCTGCTCCCTCTTACAGTTGGCATTGAGGATTGACTAAGCCTGCTATGTGGAATCAGGCATCTTGAGTGGAGGCTACACCCATAGCAAACATACACAGCAGGCTTTGATAGCAACAAGGAAGACTTTCCTGGGAGTCTGTTCAGACTGTGACTATCCCCAATCAGTAAGTGTTGGCTGCTGGGCTGACAAACTCCTACAGAAAGTTCCATATAGTGGAGTAAGGAGGTATGTCACTTAAGTTACAACTGCTCCTGCAACCACCACGGGAGGCCACTGGGGCTCTGAAACCACCAAGACCGACTTTTCAGAGGTCCTTCTAAAGGGTACCAACCAATTTTTCTCAAGAAAAGGAGGAAATTCTGCCTGCTCCTCCCATAGATGCCAGTTCAGATACAAGTAGCTCCCACAGATGAGGGAAGGAAATCTTGGGCAAAACTGGGGGACAACATCCAACCCCAAAAGGAGCTCACTGAGTGTGGGCTTTCTGACTAAAAGGGTGATTATGCAAACAGTGAAGGGAAAGGAGTAATAACCAGAGACAGGACTATACCCACTAAGTGAACAGAGTGGTTAACACAACTTCTTTCCCAAATGGTGGTGTCCACTAGTGCGCAGAGTGACCACATTGTATTCTCTGATATTTTTAGGAGAGACTGAAAGTTGAAAAATAAGATCTGGAACTTTTAAATTTCAATTAAACCAGGGAGTAAGAGAACTATCACTGAAAGGAAGAGGAAATGGTAAGCAAAGGCTCAAAGCTCTGCTTTTCAAAGAGTTTCCAACAGAAAGTAGTGCAGGCAAAAACACCAAATACTTGCAAAAACTGACAAAGTTAACACTTTCAAACATTCCAATATCCCAGCAAAGAATCACAAGACACACAAAGAACAGAGAAACAACAGCCCACCCAAATGAACATGATAGAGTAAAAGAACACCTAGGGATGACCAAGTAATGAAAAAATAGACATATAAAACAACATCAAACATAATCAAAAAATTAAGGAAAAACAGAAACAGCTAAATAGGGAAACAATGCAAGAACAAAATGAGAATCCAAAAAAAGAGATACTGCAACTGAAAGGGACAATAACTGAAATGAGACATACAATAAAGTGACTTAGGTAACAGATTTAGCCAGGTAGAAGAAATAATCAGGAAATCAGAGATAGGATAGATAAAATTACAGACACTGAACAAGAGTAAGAATGGAGGTACAAGAAGGCTGAGCACAGTTTAGTGGAATTATAGGAAAACACGAGACCTAATATGTGCATTATGGGAATTCTTTAAGATGATGAAAAAAAGGACAGAAAAAATATTTGAAGAAATAATGACATACAATTTCTCCAATTTACTCAAGGACACAAATCTATAAATGCAAGAAGAACAATGAACCTCAACCAGGATAAACCCAAAGACACATCATAGTCAGGCTCTCAAAAACTGAAGACAGAGAATCTCAAAAACAGTGAAAGAGAAGGAAAGTCATATACAAATGATCACTAATGAGATTAATTGCTGACTTCTCAGAAACATTGGAGGCCAGAAGGCAATAAAATGAGGTATTTAAAGTGCTGAAAGAAAAAAACTGTCAAACAAGAACATTATACCCAGCAAAACTATCTTTCAAGAATGAGTGTCAAATTTAAGCATTTCCTGACAAACAAGCTGAAAGAGATCATATCCACCAGACCATCCCTATAAAAATTCTAACTGGAGTTCTGACATGCAATCTACATTGTATTGGGAAAATCTGTGGCAAAAGATCATTTTAACATGTTGAAAAGTAAAGATGTCACCTTGAAGACTAAGATGTGCCTGACCCAAGCCACAGTGCTTTCAGTGGCATCATATGCACTGTGAAAGCTGGACAATGAATACGGAATACAGAAGAAGAATTTACACCTTTGAACTGTGGTGCTGGAGAACAATACTGAATACATCATGGACTACCAAAAGAACAAGGAAATCTGTCCTGGAAGAGGTACAACCAGAGTGCTCCTTGAAAGCAAGGATGGTGAAACTGTGTCTTACATACTTTGGACAGGTTGTCAGGAAAGATCAGGCCCTGGAGAGGACATCATGATTGGTAGAGTAGAAAAAGAAAAAGACCTTCAATAAAATGGACTGACACAGTGGCTGTAACAATGGGCTTGAGAATAAAAACAATTGTGGGCATTGCACAGGACTAGGCAGAGTTTTGTTCTGCTGTGCACGTGGTCACTATGAGTTAGAACCAAACTGATGGCACCCAGCAGCAACAGATGGAAAAGACAAGACAACAGAAAATAATTCAAAGCTATACATCAAAAGAAAGATCCTTAATAAGGGAAATGTATGAATAAGTATAAGGGCTAGTAATAAGGTGCTTGTGCTCAATAATTGTAAATGCTTTGTCCTTCGTGTTTCTTTAATAACAAATATATAAAAGGCAAAGATAAAATTATGTTAAAGGGCACATGAAATACAAAGATGGAATTAGAGGTAACAAAATGAGGGCAGACAAATGGTATGGTTACAGAATTTCTTTTATGTTACTGAAGTTAAATTGGTACCAACATTATAGAATGTTATACACATAAGTTATTAAATGTACTATGGTAACAACTAAGAAAAAAATATAAAACATACACAGAGGAAAACATGAAGGTAACCAAAAAAGGCTCACTACTATAAATCAACAAAACACAAAAGTAAGCAGTACTAAAGTACTAAGACAAAGAAGAATTAAGACACACACACACAAAAAAAACAACTAACAATGTGGCAAAAGTCAGCCATTTCTCATCAGTAATTACAGTGAAGACAAAATTACAAAAAAGACAGAAGAACTGACACCTCTCAATTGTGGTACTGGAGAAGAATGTTAAATGTACGATGGACCACCAAAAAAACAAATAGATCTGTTCTGGAAGAAGTACAACCAGAGTGCTCTTTGGAAGCAGAGGTGGCAAGACTGTGTCTTACATACTTTGGACATGTTGTCCAGAAAGATCAGTCCCTGGAGAGGACATCATGCTTAGTAGAGTGAAGGGTCAGTGAAAAACAGGAAGACCCTCAACAAGGTGGACTGACACAGTGGCCACAACAATGGGCTTAGTCATGAAAATGATTGTGGACATGGTGCAAGACCGGGCAGTGCTTCATTTTGTTGTTCATGGGGTCGCTATAGGTCAGAACCAATTCAATGGCACCTAACAACAATTATAGTGAAGGGAATTGGATTAACTGATCCAATCAAAATGCAGTGACTGACAGAATTTATTAAAAAAAATAAAAACATGATCCAGTACAAGAGGCATACCTTAAGCCCAAGAACATGAATAAGTGAAAGTGAAAGGATGAGAAAAAATATCCCATGCAAGCAATAACCAAAATAGACATAGGGTGCTAATTTTAACTTTAGACAAAGTAGACTTGAATACAAAATCTGTCAGGAGAGGTTAAGACGGATAATTTACAGTGATAATCACCAAACCAAAGACACTGCTGTCAAGTTGATTCTGACTGTCATGGATTGAATTGTGTCCTCTTTAAAATGTGTGTAACAATTTGGCTAGGCCACCATTTCCAGTATTTTGTGATTGTCCTCCATTTTTATCTTCTTATACTGTAAATCCTAATCTCTGCCTGTGGTTAATAGAGTAGATTACTTTAAAGTGGATTAAGGTGGCACTGTAACACCCTTCCTCAAGTCACCTCCCTGCTCTTATATAAAGGGACTTTCCCTGGAGGACAGCTTGCATGACTTTTTATTGTTTTATCCTATACAAGATAAAAGGAAAGGGAAGCAAGCAAAGTTGGAAACCTCGTACCATTCTCAGACCAAAGAAAGACTGATGCAACACCAAGAACTTCCTCCAGAGCCCAAGAGAGCATATTCCTCTGGAGCTGGCATCCTGAATTCAGAGTCACAGCCTACTGGACTGTAACAAAATAAATTTCTCTTCATTAAAGCCATTCACTTGCAATATTTCTGTTAGAGATGATTAGGACACAGACTCTTAGCAAACCTACAGGACAGAGCAGAACTGGGCCATGGAGTTTCCAAGGAGCACCTAGCAGATTCAAACTGCCAACTTCTTGCTTAGTAGATGCAGCACTTAACCACTATACCCCTCCCAGTTTCCACAGTGATAAAACAGTCAATTCAACAACAATATGTAACAATCATAAATACATATTTACTCAACACTGGGAGACCTAAATACATAAAATGAATATTGATATAATTGAAGGGAAAACACAGGGTACTACAGTCATAGTTGGACACATCAATATACCATTTTCAATACAGGATAGAACATCTAGAAAGAAGATCAACAAGTAAACAGAGCAACTGAATGAACTATAAGCCAACAAGACTTAACAGACATATACAAATGAGGACACCCAATTAATTCACAAACTCATCTAGAAAACATGCTACATACCTCATTGTTTATTATCACTTGCAAAGTACTCCCCTTGGGAAGCTACGCACTGATACCAGCACCTAGTCCAACCCTCAGAGCAACGTTGGAACTCTTTCTGGCATGGCCACCAGAGCTGCCGTCGTACTACCCTTGATGTCCTGAATGTCATCAAAATATCTTCCTTTCAGTATTTCCTTTATCTTTGGGTAAAGAAAAGTCACTGGGGGGCCAGATTAGGATGTTCCAATGTAGTTATTTCCTTACTGGCTAAAAACTCTCCACAGACAGTTACACAATTAAGTTTGCAAACTTACTACTGTGCCACCGTGAGCAATGGCCATTCCAGAAAGAGTTCCAAAATTGTTATGAAGGGCGGACAAGGCACTGGTGTTGGTACATAGCTTCCCAAGGGGAATACTTCAAAGGTGACTGTAGTGCTATTCAGCAAGGAGGTGTGTAGCACTTACAACAATTAAGTTCACGGACTTAATTGTCAGGCCTTGTACACAACAGCACAATATACATTCTACCCCAGTATACATGGGTTATTCTCTAGAACAGACCACATTGTAGGTCACATAGAAAACCAACTCATAGCAACCCTAAAGAACTGGGCAGAACTGTCACCACAGAGTTACCAAGGCTATAATCTTTACTGAAGCAGACTGAATTAGTTGGTGAGTTCAAATCACCAACCTTTTGGTTAGCAGCCAAATGCTTTAACCTGTACTAGTAGTGCTTCTTTTCTATACAACAGCAATAAGAAATCTGAAAAGGAAATTAGAAAAGTAACTTCATTTACAATAGACTCTAGGAGAATAAAATACCTCAGAATAAATCTAACCAGGGACATGAAGGACTTATACAATGAAACCTATAAAAACATTAGTGAAAGCGACTAGAGAAGACTTCAAAACATTAGTGAAAGAGACTAGAGAAGACTTAAATAAATGGAAATATGTTCCGTGGTCATGAATTGGAAGACTTAACATTGTCAACA
Organism: Heterohyrax brucei; assembly: GCA_028571685.1. Classification (NCBI taxonomy): domain Eukaryota; kingdom Metazoa; phylum Chordata; class Mammalia; order Hyracoidea; family Procaviidae; genus Heterohyrax; species Heterohyrax brucei. The sequence continues at coordinate 37,908,422 of CM053149.1, forward strand.
TGTCAATGCCATTGACAGTGATCTATAGATTCAATGCAAATTCCAATCAAAATTCCAACATTCTTGTTTACAGAAATCGAAGAACCAATCTTCAACTTTATATGGAATGACAAGAGGGCTCAAATAGTGAAACTAATGCTGAAAGAGGAGAAGAACAAAGCAGGACTCACACTTCATGATTTTAAAACATACTATACAGTTGGTAATCAAAACAGCCAGGTACTGGTGTAACAACAGACACACAGACCAATGGAAGATAATTGAGACACCAGAAATAAACTTATACATCTATGGTCAATTGATTCTTGACAAGTGTGCAAAGTTCATTCAATGGGGAAAGAAGAGTCTCTTCAATAAACGGTGCTGTGAAAATTTGATTTCCATATGTAGAAAAACGAAACAGGATCCATGCCTTACACCATACATAATAACAAATTCAAAATGGATTAAGGACCTACATGTGTAAAGTAAAACTAAAATTCTTAGAATAACTAGCTGGGGCAATGTTGTTGGGCCTGGCCTTCACCAACAGATTATCTAATAAGAAAAGCATAAACAGAAAAAGTCACGAAAAATGGGACTTTCTAAAAATTAAAAATTTTTGTTCATCTAAAGACTTTATCAAAATAGTGAAAAGACAAACTATTACTAGGAGGAATAGCTTTGGAAACCACATATCCAACAGAAATCCAATAATCAAAATAAATTAAAAACTTCCACAACTTAACAAAAAGACAAATAACCCAATTATAAAATGGGCAAAAACTTGACTATTAGGTCTGACAATTAAGTTTATGAACTCATTCTAGAGAAAGTACTACATACCTCATTACTGAATATAACTATTGTCACATTTGAAGTATGCCCCTTGGGAAGCTATGTATGGACACTAGCACCTAGTCCACCCTTCAAAGCAATTTTAGAACTTTTTTTCTGGAATGGTCATCAGATCCATTGTCATATTACCCTTGATATCCTGAATGTCATCAAAATATCTTCTTTTCAATATTTCCTTTATCCTAGGGTAAACAAAAAAGTGACTCGGGGTCAGATTAGGTAAGGAGGGTGTTCCAATACAGTTATTTGTTTACTAGCTAAAAACTCCCTCACAGAAAACTATACAATTAAGTTTGTCAACTTGCCACTGTGCCACCATACACATTGGACATTCCAGAAAGAGTATGAAAATTGCTTTGAATGGTGGACTAGGTACTAGTATCCGTGCATATCTTCCCAAGGAGAGTACTTCAAAGGTGACCATGGTGACATTCAGCAATGAGGTATGCTGCCCTCAGAACAATTAAATTCACGGACCTAACTGTCAGACCTCATAGATATTTTATTACAGAGGACCTTCCATGGCCACCAAACACACAGAAAGATGCTCAGCATCATTAGCTATCAGAGAGATGCAAATCAAAACTATAATCACACACCGTTTCATTTCCACTAGGTTAGCTAAGGCATAAATAACAAAATAACAAATCCTCGCGAGGACATGGGGAAATTGGAACCCTTATCCATCACTGGTTTGAATACAAAATGGTACAGCCATTGTGGAAAACAGTGTAGCAGTTCCTCAAAACACTAAAAATAAAATACCATAGGACCCAGCCATTCCACTCCTAGATACACACCCAAAAGAGTTGAAAGCAGAGACTCAAACACATACTTATATACCAATGTTCACTCACCATAGACAAAAGTTGGAAACAACCTAAATGCCCATTGACAGATGAATGGATAAACAAAATCTGCTACATCCATCCAATGAGATTTGGTTCCCTGGTTTGGAGGTTTATGGTCATAGTTTCATGGGACATCATGGTTAATTGGCCTAACATGTTTAATGCTTCTGTTCTACCTCCTAGTTCCTTACACAGTCTCTGGAGTCTTAAAAGCTTGCTAGCCATCATCCAAGGCACAACAATTGGTCTCTGTTCACCTGCAACAACAGAGGAAGGAGACTGAAGAATAGGAAGAGGAAAAGGAATATGTGGCAAACTGCCTCCAAGAACGTTTGCCATGAAAGCCAGTGAAATGGGTGGTGTTCAGTTACTATTACTGAACACTTTGATCAAAGAGTCCATAAAAGAATCCTGATCAAAAAACAAACATGCAGATCAGACTTTAAAATTCTTAGGGACTTAGACTTCCTGGAGACATGGAGGCTGGATAAACCCCTGAAACTACTGTTCTGAGATACTATTTAAATCTTAAACCAAAAATATCCCTTGAAGTCTTCTTCTTAGTCTTTTACTAGTTAAGTTTAACTAGTAAAAATGTCAGCCTTGAGCTTTATGCTCTTTTAAAAACTACCTATATGCAATCAAATTCACAACAGCAACTTGAAAGCCTATAAAGGAATCTTAGCAGGCTGGGAGTTTATGTTAATAATGGAGGAAGACTTTAGAAAAAGAGAATGTGAACAGCTGCACAACTGAAAGAAGGTAATCAATGTCACTAAATCACACGAGTAGAAACTGTTGAACTGACACATGTTTTGATGTGCACACTACCAACAATAACAAAACAAATAAAGTTTAGAAAATAAAAAGGGAAAGAAGTGAGCATTTATCTCACCTTTCTGTAAACAAACCAATGAGATAATCAAATAGAAGTTAACTGGTAAGGAAAAGTTCATTTTCACAGTTTGTTTGAGAGAGAGGGAGACACAGCAGAAATAAAAGTCATTATTTTGTAAAATCATCAATGACTAAAACCATTAAATGAAAGCATGACGGGGAATTTTCCAATGGAATGACCAGGCTGCTACCATTTAAACCTCTGATCAATGTTAACATCCCTAAGAGTGGATCAACCAGACATTATATACCTCCAGATGTGTTAAAATATGAAGTTCACAGTACTGCCTATGAAGCCTTTTGCCACAAATACTTGAACCTGAATCTAGCACTAACTTCCAGAAAGTATGGAAGATAGAATAAATTAAATAATGCAATGAGGAAACAAACAGAAAAATCTAGAATGTCAAATCTTCTCCAAGACAACTGACAATTTCTTCAACAAGTCAATGCCACAGGAAAAAAAGGCAGGAGAGACACTCCTCTAGTTTCTCAGAGGTACTACTACTCCCAAGATGAAATTGGTAAAAAAACAAAACAAAATCATGATGTATATAGTTATATATCAACTTATAGGAAACTTACTGTCTATCCAAAACACTATGAGGAACTCTTTTACAGAGATATGCAAACACTCTGTTTTGAGTGACAATGCGCTCTTCTTCCTCCTTTGTTAATCTACAGACATGCTTTTGCAAAGAAGCAATAGTCTCTTGTTGCTCCACTTGCTTTTTCTTGTAATGCTGGCACTTTGCCTGTAAGAAATTTTGAAAACCCATGATTAATTATATATATGTATGTATATATACATATAGGACATGCTGTCATGTGTACACAGCTTTCTAGCTGCTTCATTCAAGAACTTCAGTATAGCAGCTCTCTGTAAATGAGTGCAAGCTCCAGAAACATTAATATATCACAAACCTCAAAACTTTAACAAATTAGGTAAAATGGGGAAAGTGTAGTTTGTATCTGCAGACATTCAAAAGGTTTGAAAATTAAGTTTGTGAGCTGATCCTAGAAAAAGTGCTACATACTTCATTGCTGAATATTGCTATGGTCACCTTCAAAGTACTTCCTTTGGGAAGTTATGAACCAATGCCAGTGCCTAGTCCACTCTTCAAAGTAGTTTCAGGACTCGTTTTCTGGAATGGTCGTCACAGCCGTCATTGTATTACCTTTGATGCTCTGAATGTCATCCAAACATCTTCCTTTCAATATTTCATTTATCTTTGGGTAAAGAAAAGAGTCACTGGGGACCAAATCAGGTTGAATAGGACAGTTTTCCAAAATACAGTTATTTGCTTACTGGCTAAAAACTTCCTCACAGACAGTGCTGTGTGAGCTGGTGCACTAACATGATGCAAGAGCCAACAGTTGGTAGAAAGTTCAAGTTGTCTTCATTTAACTTTTTCAAGTAGCCCTCTCAGCACCTCCAAATAGTAAACTTGGTTAACTGTCCAGGCGGTACAAAATCACAATGAAAAATCCCTCTGATATCAAAAAAAAGTTAACAACATGGTTTTGGTTCTTGATTTGGACCGATGCAACTTCTTTTGTTCACAGAGAATTGGCTGACTTCCACTGTGCACTCTGACATTTTGTTTCAGGGTCATATTGGTGCACCCATGTTTCATCACTAGTGATAATGTGGCCCAAAACATTGTCTTGCCTCTCCAAAAGGTCTTGGCAAACTTCGATTTTCCTTTGCTCTTGTTCATCAGTGAGCTCTTCTGGGACTGTTTTTGCACATACCTTTCTCATGCCAAGATTTTCCTTACCGTTTCCCTATTTATCTTTACTTGGTCTGCTACACTTCTCACAGTCAGTGGACAATTTTGACCCACAATTCAATGGATTTTTGCAGTGTTTTCATTGGTTCTGCTTGTTACTGGCCGCCCTGACCTCTCTTCATCAGCGATGCTTTCTCTCCCCTCAGAAAAACATTAAATCCATTTGTATACTGACATTTTCTTCATGGCATTAATTCCATACACTTGGACTAACATGTCCTTGATTTCAGTTCTACTCTTGCCAGGTTTAACAAGAAATCAAATGTTTGTTCACTGCCCTAGTTCAAGTTCTGATAGTCTCCCGACAGCACACAAAAAACACGTAATAATGAACACCGCTCAGCAATATGCTGTCACACATTGACATGAACGCAGCTGTGAGACACTGATAAAACAAGGATATTAAACCTTACCGAGTTGTCAGTACACAATGGCAAGTGCACAAATTGTCAGACCTTGTAATCAGTTAAAAAAAAAAACAGTTCCTATAGAGCTGACTCTGACTCATGACTACCCTATGCACATCAGAGTGTAACTATGCTCAGTGGCTCATTTTTGCTGAAGCAGATTATCAGGCCTCTCTTCTGCGGTATCTCTAGATGGATTCAAATCTCCAACTTTTCAGTCATCAGCTGAGCTTCTTGTCCAGAAGCAATATGAAAGGATGGAGGGGCACGGGCAGTGGTCAAATGGATACCGGATGTACAGGGTGGAAAGGAGAAGCATGATGTCATGTGCAGGACAGGGGAGAGCCGATATGAGTTGCATAGCAGTGTGTTGGCAGAGTTTTATATGGCAAGTTGATTTGCATCATAAACTTAAGGCACAATAAAAAGTTAAAAAAAATTTTTTTCAAAGAGTAAAAAGAAGGTGGAAAATGCATACAACACAAATATCCTAACAAAGAGAAAGCTGACACAGCTATATTGACAGTAGACAAAGACTTTAAAAAGTATTACTTGAGATAAGAGACAATTCATAATGACAACACACTCAAATCAACAGGGAGTAGAACAATTTAAACTTTATATGCACCTTGTAACATAATCTAAAATTATACAACAAAAACTGACAGAATTATATGGAAAAATAGGTGGATTCACAGTCATAATGGGGAATTCTAACACATTCCTTCAGTAACTAAGAATTAAAAAAAATTTATGTAAAGCATAATTTAAAAAAATAAAACAAAAAAGTTGCTGTGGAGTTGATTCTGACTCATGACAATCCCATGTGTGTCAGAGGAGAACTGTGCTCTACCGTTTTCAATGGCCAATTTTTACAGAAGTAGATCACCAGGACTTTCTTATAAGGCATCTCTGGGTGGACTCAAACCTCCAACCATTTTGGTCAGCAATCAAACATATTAACCTTATTCTCCACCCAGGAGCCCCCAAATAAGATAAGGACCAATGAATTAAGAAACTTGGAAGTCACTAGTGACCTTGATGAACTGTTTTAGCATTAATAATCATCTAGTAAAACGTGTACCTCAGTACCTTACAAGAAGCCCTGATAGCATAGTAATTTAGTGTTATAGCTACTAACCAAAAGGTTGGCAGTTTGAATCCACCAGGTGCTCCTTGGAAACTCTGTGGAGCAGTTGTACTCTGTCCTATAGGGTTGCCATAAGCCGCAATAGACACAAAAGCAGTAGGTTTGGTTTTGGACAGGGGTTTTCTCTGTGAGTTGGAATCTACTTGCTGACAATGGGTCTGGGGTTTTTTTGGTTAGTACCTGTAAAGCTGCATGCTCCTCTTGAAGATTTTTAATTCTATTCCGTTGCTGGCAAACCCTATTTAAGGATTCATCCTCCAGTTCACCAATTTTGGATTTCACACTCTCCATAATTTGTTCCAAGTCATTAGCTCGTTGCTCCTGATCTGCTGCTCGCCTTTGTTCCAGCTGAAGTTCAGTTCTAATTTAACAGACATAGAATTCTTCCCCTTAGTAATGAAAAGAAATCAAACATACTTATCTAACAACATAATCACTTTCCACAATTTTGTTCCATTCTTAAAATGCCTTATAAAACACACCACCACAAGACATAAGTTATCATTACATACCCAAGCTAAATTCTCACCAAAAGATTTAAAAAAAAAATTAAGATTTAATCAAACTGAAAATTAAATTTCCTGATTCTTTTCAAGATATTACTCTTAGGATGCATACCAGCTTGCATACACACAACACAAAAGAGAATCTTCATTTTCTTACTTCAGCTGTTGATTAACTTCTACAAGCTCCTGTATCATGTTCTGTTGACGTGTTGTGTCTTCCACCAATGTTTTAAAATTCTCTCTCATTCTTTGTGATGACTGTTTGTCAAAAATGATAAGATCTATAATTTTTAATGTAATAGTAAAAATAAAGGTAAGGTTAAACTTTTTATTGTAAAAACAGGAAAAAGAAGCTTAAGGAGCAAGAACATGATCTGAGTACCTTTAAGATCTGTTCTTTTGACTAGAGACAAAGGTTTTAAGCCATGTGTCATCAACAGTACATTTATGCTTTCCCATTCTGCTTCTTCTTGCTGCAATTACAAAGGGAGAGAGAAAAGGGTAAAGTATACAGTGAAGAAGTGCCCTCTCACATATAAAGTCCTCATTTGTAGACAACAGAGTATTTTCTCCAAAAGGTATTCTTAAAATACAAGAATTTTTATGCATATATATATAAAATGATCAAATTATACAAATAATTTTGTTTATAATCATTTTATTATACAATCCCAGAACATTCATACTGTATAACTTAATAGATAGATGAAACCAAAACAGCAAGAACAATAAAACACCCTTGTAATTTCAGAGACACAAATAAAAAGTTTTAGACTTCACTGAATCAGAGTAGGCCCCACTTACTAGAAATTGTAAATTAAAAAAAAAAAAGCCTGGCCTCTTTGGAAAGCAATCTGGCGCTTCCTTAAAAAAATGGACATCAATATACCATTTGACCCAGTAATTCCACTACTTGGAATGTATCCTACAGAATCAAGGCCTTTCACACCAACGGACACATGCACCAGAATGTTTACTGCAGCACAGTCCACAAGAGCAAAAAGATGGAATCAACCCAGATGCCCAACAACACAAGAATGGATAGGTAAACTATGGTACATAATACTCAATGGCACTACACAATGACAAAGAATAACGATGATTCCAGGAAATATCTCCTAACCTTGTTTCAACTGGAAGACATTACGTTGAGTGAAAATAGTCAGCGACAAAGGGACAAATACTGTATGAGACCTCTACGATAAGATCTCAAAAACAGACTTGTGTATAGAAGAAAAGACTCTTTGACAGCTGCAAGGGAGGGGAGGGAGGGAGGGGAGGTGAGGGTGGTAGGGTTTAGTTTAGATATTTGCTAGAAATCTGGTTGGGAGAAAGCGGTGATAGCACACATTAGAAACAAGAACAACATTAAGTGGACTTCAGCATAACTTGAGTACTCCTTCCATCTTAACCCAATATTGCAAGGATAGAGTAGTTGGGGCAGGGGGAAGGGGACCATGCTCTTAGGGGAAATCAAGGCCAATTGGCACAACTAGCATTTTGTTAAGAGAGCTCTCTGCACTCCACATTGGTGAGTGGCATCTGGGGTCTTAAAAGCTGCCAAGCTGCCATCTGAGGACACAGCAAATGGTCCCAACTCAGCAGGAACGCACGCTCACCGAGGACCAAAATGACATGTGGTAAAGACAACCTAGAAGACAGAGAGACCCACAAGAGTGGGTGCCTACATCGACTTGGGACCGGAAGAACCAGATGGTGCCCGGCCACCACCAGTGATAGCCACGATGGAGCTCACTAGGTTGAGTCTCACTGGCAACACAAGAATAAAAAGGGGTGCATCCTGAGATCTCCACTAAAAGACCTCAATTGATGGTCCAGCAGTTTCGGGGTTCCCCTGAGAGCATGGCCCTGGCCCTGATGCTGCCCTTACCCATAAATTATAACAAAGGTCCACTCTTTGGATAGGAATGGATTAGACTTGGCAATGCAGAGTGACTATATATTGGTTGCACTTTATGGTTCTATACATCTATAGGATATCATCATGCTGACCTCTGCTGGAGGAAGGAGAGTGGGTGGAGAGGAGCGGAAAGGAGGTTGTTGGGAGGATGAGACATGTATGGAGCAGAGAGTAATAGTGTGCTGTCGCTGGACAGGGAGAGCGGTGGAAGCTGCATATAGGTGGGCATGTAAATTTATACGGGAATGTACATTTTCACTCAGTCATGTTAAATAAAAAAGAAAAAGAAAAAAAAGCCTGGGGGGCAGTGCCAACATGGTCGACTAGACACACATCTCCTTAATTCCCTCCAAAAACCAGGGCTTGGACTGATAACTGAACAGAGCTTGCTAGACACCCAGTGGGCCCTAGGACATGCCACAGGGCTGTCAGACTGGACTACATGCCCCTAAACGGAAAACTTCCTTTATCCTTCACTGAGCCCCTGCTCCTGCTGACTAGCCACTTGCATTGACTGAAGGTACTGGCACTTTTATTTTTTTTTTCTTTTTATTGGCCAGTAGGCAGAGGATGGGCATGAGCCGGCAGATATGCCGAGCAGCAGTGCTGAGGTGAACAGCATGTCCCAAAGTGGACTGACTATGTGAGAGAGCTACGTTTTGACAGCCTGGTTGCGGACTAAGGGCACCACTGCCCCTCCATCTAGCCTTTCTTTTCTGAGCTCCGCCATACATTCTACTGTTTCACAGCAGGAGGGGCAGATTGACTGGGATGCCATCTTGGTTGGCTGGGAGGTGGAGTCACCCAACCAGAGGCCTCAGCACAGACTAATTCCCAGCCTGGGAGGCAGTACCAGTCCAGGGATCACTTTTTCAGCAGAGAGGTGTGTTTAGCACTGTGTTTCCTTATGGATAGGGCCCAGCAGAGGGTGGCAACAGAGTTGCAGCCCCTCCCTACTTTGAACTACATTATAGGATCTGGGGACTGCTGAAAAGGTGCTTCCATTGTCAGTCGGAAGGTGTAGCCTGCCACACCTGATGGTCTGACTGATTTTGGAAGCTGTCAGATAGCTTTCAGCTGTTCAAACAAGATCGTCTGGAGAAATAACTACTGTGCATCCTGACTGCATCTCTTCCAGCTTTTACTAACCAACATCAGAGGATTGGTTGATGGCCCCCAGTGACTCCATAAGTAGGGGCAGTGTCTTTGCCACCCAGGATGAAGAGCCTGTGACCCCAGAGTCCACTGGGGCCAGTCACTAGAGTACAGAGAGGAGGCTGCTGACTAATTACTTTCTCAGAACTATGGCTCAGCTCCTGTTCCAGAGAAACCAAACAGCCTGCAGATGGCCTGTAGGCAAAAGACCAACACACCACCACTAAGCATTTAAAGAAACAGCCCCCATGGCTCCAGAAAACTCCCAAAGTAAAGAATCAGAAAACTTCCCAGACAAAGAAGCCATTGTGAAACTTTCAGAAGCTGAGTACAAAAGAAATATAAATAGAGCCCTCCTAGAGATTAAATAAAATGCAGCAGAGCAAAATGAAAAATTATGCAAGCCATTCAAACTGATGGAACATAAACATTCTGAAACCCAACAGATCAATAACAAAATTACAGAATTAGACCATTTAATTTAAAGCCAAAGAGGAGAACTGAGGAACTGGAAGTCAGACTTACTAACTTTGAGGAAACAGCAACTCATACTATCATTTATAAAGTGAAATCAGAGAGAAAAAATAAGAAAAATGAAGAAGCATTAAGAAACATGTGGGATTCTATAAAAAGGAACACTCTATGATTAATTGAAGTTCCTGAACAGGAAAGGACAGCTAAAAACACAGAGAGTATTGTTGTTGAGTATCTGACAGAAAACTTCCCTGAAATTATCAAAGAAGAGAACATAAATATCCAAAACATGTAATGGATGTCACAAAAACTAAACCCCAAAAGAAAGACACCAAGACATATTATAATCAAGCTTAATAAAATGAAACATAAACAGAAATTCTTAAAGGTAACAAGACTCAAAACAAAGCTAACATTCAGAGGGAAGCCCTGTAGGCTTTCATCTGACTTTTCGGCAGAAATGATGTCAGCAAGGAGGCAGTGGGATGACACATTCAGAGCCCTGAAGGAGGAAAACTTTCAATCAAGAATTATATATCCTGTACAACTGTCTTTCCAATACAAAGATGAAATTAAGACATTTATAGATGAACAGAAGCTTAGACTTTGTAAAACACACACCAAAACCACAAGAAACAGTGAAAGAAGCTCTGCTTACTAAAATAAAACCATAAAGTGTATACTTAAGGAGGCAACTCAGCACACAACATCCAGAAACCCACTCAGGTAGGGAAGACACAAAATTCAATCAAAACTATAACATTAAAAGAAAAGAACCAGTGATCATATCATGAAAACTATTACACCATCATGTTAAAAAGAGTGATACACTACAGTAGTTAGAGTCCTTTCAGATGGAGAGGAAGTTAAAAAGATATGCAGAAGCTAAAATTGGGTTTAACCTTACAATATTAAGGGGGATCACAGGGGCAGCCGCAAAGCACAATAACAATTCAACATATCAAAACAAGAAAATACAGGACTCTCAACAAACACAAAACCAACACTGAAAAAGATGAAAAGTCAACCCATAAAGAAGAACGACCCAAAACAGTATGTTAAGAGCAACACAGAAAACACCAACACAAAAATAAACACATCAAAATGACAGCCCTAAACACATAGCCAGCCAAGTGCCATCAGGTCCTATCAATAATTACATTGACTATAAAGGGATTGAATGTTCCAGTAAAGAGACAACGAGTGACATCTTGGATCAGAAGACACGACCCATCCGTATGTTGGTTACAAGAAACACACCTTAGACTTAGAGATATGGACAAACTGAAAATTAAAGGATGGAATAATATATGCCAAGCTAACAATATACAACGAAGAGCAGGTGTGGCAATACTAATCTCAAATAAAATCAGTTTTCTTGTAAAATCCAACAGCATGGACAAGGACAGTCACTATTTATTGCTGAAAGGTTCATTACACAAGCAGGACTTAGCAACATTAAATATTTATGGACCTAATACTAGCCAAGCCAAGGACCCAATACTAGAGCATCTAAATACCTCAAAGAAACAATGACTACACTGAAAAAAATGAGATAGATCACTCCATAATGATGGCTGGAGACTTCAATACTCCACTTTCAGTAATGGACAGATCATACAGACAAAACCTCAGCAAACACGCTAAAGATCTTATTGCGATAATTAACCAATTAGACATCATAAACATATACATAACTTTTATCCATCAACAGATAATGTACATCTTCTTCTAATGCACGTGGAACATTTGTGAGAATAGACCATGTGTTAGCATGGAAAGCAAATCTCAACAAAATCCAAACCACTGAATTATTGCAAAGCATATTCTCGGACCACAAAGCCATAAAAGTAAAAATTAACAGCAGAAGAAACATAGACAGAAATTGGAACTCATGGAAAATGAACACCTTGCTAAAAAAGCCATGGGTTATAGAAAAAATCAAGGATGAAATAAAGAAATTTATGGATTCGCATGAGAATGAAAACAATCCTACCAGAAGCCATGGGATACAGCCAAAGCAGTGCTCAGAGGACAATTTATCTCTATAAATGCATACATCCAGAAGGAAGAAAGGATCCAAACCAAAAAACTTACAGCTTGAACAAGTAGAAAGAGAACAACAGAGGAACTCCTCAGGCACCAGAAGAAAACAGATCATGAAGATTAGAGCAGAACTAAATGCGTTAGGAAATAGAGAACAATTGAAAAAAACTGACTAAACCAAAAGCTGGTTTTCTGAAAAGATCAACAAAATTGACAAATCATTGGCTACACTTACAAAAGACAAAAGGAAAGGAAATAAATAACCCAAATAAGAAATGAGGTGGGAGATGTTACAACACACTCAACTGAAATACAAAGCATCATAAGAGAATACTACCAAAGACTGTACTTTAACAGATTTAAAAACCTAGAGGAAATGGACAAATTTCTAGATTCATATCACCTACCAAAATTAATCACAATGAGAAGCAGAACAGTTTAATAAACTCATCACAGAGGAAGAGTTTGAAAAAGTCATCAAAAAACTACCAAGCAATAAAAGCCCTGGCCCAGATGGCTTCACTGCAGAATTCTACCAAGCTTTTAAAGAAAAGTTAACTTCAATATTACTAAGACTATTTCACAGGATAGAAAGGGATGGAATACTCAATTCATTCTATGAAGCCAGCATATCCCTGATACCAAAGCCAGGGAAAGATCCCACAAAAAGGAAAAATTACAGACCAACACCACTCATGAACCCAGACGCAAAAAGCTTCAACAAAATTCTTGCCAATACAATTCAACAACATATCAGAAGAATAATTCATCATGACCAAGTGGGATTCATATCAGGGATGCAAGGCTGGTTCAACATCAGAAAAACAAGTAACATGATCAACCACATAACACAAAAGATAAGAATCACCTGATTTTGTCAACTGATGCAGAAAAGGAATTCAACAAACTCCAACACTCATTCACGGTAAGAACTCTCAACAAAATAGGAATAGAAAGCAAATTCCTCAATGAAATAAGGGGCATCTATGCAAAGCCAACTGCCTATATCATCCTGAATGGAGAAAGACTACAGGAATACCCCTTAAGAACGGGAATTAGACAAGGATGTCCACTCTCACCACTTCTATTCAACACTGTACTAGAAATGGTACAACTTCTTTGGATGGCAATCTGGCACTTCCTTAACAAGCTGAAAATACATATACCATTTGATCCAGTAGTCTCACTGCTCAGAATATACCCTACAGAATCAAGGGCAGTCACACGAACAGTTATACACACACGAATGTTTATTGCAGCACAGTCCACAAGAGCAAAAAGATGGAATCAACCCAGATGCCCAACAACAGATGAATGGATACACAAATTACACTGTACATACACTCAATGGAACACTATGGAATGATAAAGAACAATGATAATCAACTGGAAGACATTATGCTGAGTGAAATCAGCCAGCAGCACAAGGACAATAGTGTATGAGACCCCTAATACAACAACTTAAAAACAGACTCATGTACAGAGGACAAGATTCTTTGATGGCTGCAAGGGAGGGGAGATAGGGAAAGGGTTGCTCATAGATTAGATAGTTGATAGAAATTTGGCTGGGTGAAAGTAGCACACAACAGAAAGAAGATCAACTTAACTGGACTTCAACACAAACTGAAAACTCTTCTAATCTTAACACTGCAAGGACAGATTAGCAGGGGCAGGCATCTGGGGACCATGCTCTCAGGGTACATCAAGGCCAATTGGGAATAACTAGGCTATTGCCAGGAGAGTCTTCTGCACCCCATATTGATGAGTGGCATCTGGGTTCTTAGAAGTTAGCAAGCTGCCATCTCAGGTACACCAAATGGTCCCCACTCAGCTGGAACAGATGATCACCAAGGACAACAAAGATATGAGGGAAAAAGACCCCAGAAGACAGACGGATCCATGTGAACAAGTGACTGTATCAACATGTGACCAGAAGAACCAGATGGTGCCCAGAACCACCAAAGACAGCTGTGATGGGGCACACAATGTTGAGTTCCAGTGGCAACATGAGAAAAAGAGGGGTGCACCTCAACTGGTGGTCTGAAGGTCTGAGAGTTCCCCTGGGAGCATGGTCCCTAGACCTGCTGGTACTTATGACTAGCAAACATTACTGAGGTCAACTCTTCAGACAGGAATGGATCATACTCAGGCATACAATATGACCAACCACATGGAGCATGTACTTTATAGTTCTATGAATCTATAGAATGCTGTCCTACTGGCCTCTTACTAGAAGGGAGAGGAAAGGGTGGAGAGAAGGGTAAAGGAGGTTGTTAAGAGGATATAACATGTATGGAATGGAAAGGAGGAGTGTGCTGTCACAGGGTAAGAAGACCAGAAGAAGCTGCAGATAGGCAAGCATACAAATTTAATCTGGATTGTATACTTTCACTCATCCAGAATAAAAATAAATGAATGAATGAGTGAATAAATAAATACCCATTGCTGTCAGTTGATTCCAACTCATAGCAACCCTATCAGACAGAAGTGACCCACAGAGCTATTGCCATGGACTGAACTGTATCCTCCCAAAAATGTGTGTAGCAATTTGGCTGGACCATAATTCCCAGTGTTGTCTGGTTGACCTCCATTTCGTGACTTTCCTATGTTGTACACCCTAATCTCTGCCTATGGTTAAAACGGTAAGGCTGGATTGTGTTAAAGAGAAGTTGAAAACTGGTGGCATGGTGGTTAAATGCTACAACTGCTAAGCAAAAGACTTGCAGTTCAAATCTACCAGGTGCTCTCTGGAAACTCTATGGGACAGTTCTAGTCTGTCCTATAGGATCGCTGTGCATCAGAACCAAGTTGACAGCAGTGGGTTTTGGTTTTGGGTAATACAGTAAGGGAGTTTTCCCGGAGTGTGGATTGCACCACCTTTTATCCTACAAGAGATAAAAGGAAAGTGACGCAAGCAGAGAGTCAAGGACCTCATACCACTAAGAATGCAGCACCAGAAGCAGAGTGTGCTCAAAGAGGTTCCTGTATTGAGATGCTCTCAGACCAAGAAAAGACTGATCATAAGGAGTCAAAAGAGAGGAGAAGCCTTCTCCTCAAGCTGGAGCCCTGAATTAGGATTTCTAGCTTACTAGACTGTAAGAGAATAAACAACTCTTTGTTAAAGCCATCTACTTGTGGTATTTCTGTTATAGCAGCACTAGATGACTAAGACAGTTTCCAAACAGTGCCCAGTGGATTTGAATTATCAATCTTTTGGTTACCAGCTGTAGCCCTTAAGAATCATGCCATGAAGGTTTCTAGCTGTAAATTGTGTTCTATTAATTAAATAGTAAAGAAAAGGTAACTCACTCAGAAACAGATGTCACCTTAACAAAAGACTAGGGTCACAAAACAAAATTCAAAACCTGTCTGGTCAAAGCCAAGAATCTTGATCTTTTCTTTTAAAATAGACAAGGTCTAACTGTAAAAGGGGGCATGTCCATCCGGGTAATGGATTCCAGTATAATCAAGTCTCACATCTCTGATTCTAAACATGTATTTACATTCTAAACCACAGAACACAGTCCTAACTCTCTAGATTAAGTGAATGAAAACACAACAGTGAGAAGAAAATAAGAAAAAAGATTAAAAATATAAAATACAGGTAAGAATTACACATAGAGATGGTTAAAAATCAATCTAAATCCATATTACTAGCTACCTGATCAGTCTGTAAGAACAATGATCTCACCTGAATTTGATATGTGAGGTCTTACTTCTTAAGGTGTTTAAAGCTTATTTCAATGTTTAAGTGCTTGAAAAAATATAATTTATACAATCATAAGGTTTTCATTAGTGGTGTACATAATATGTGAATTTTTTAACAGCTTAAAGACTAATAATTTAGACGAAGTACCAAAAAACTATGGTTCTGTACAATCAAATGCCTCTCAGACATTAAAGCATCAACACACACACAAAAAGAACAAAAAGCTTTAATGATTCTTTGACAGGGCTGTGATTCAGAGTGCAAAATCTTTCTTTTCAATTGCTGATTTTTTCCCTTTTGTTCTTCCTACACTTCTCTTCCCTTCCCACAACCTTCTTCCTTTATTTGTGTTTCAGGCTTTCTAACCACAAAGCTTAACCATATGTCGGTATACAGAACTAAAATTACCACTAATGTCTATTTTAGGAGCCCAAAGCTCTGATTCTCTCGGCGTATGTTCACTGTGACTCATAAAAACAAATGCTCTGTAAACAATAAGATTCTAGATTTTGAATGACCAAATTACACATATTCCCTGATACCTCTTGTAGTTTAAGAAAAAAAATAGAGTATTATAAAATTTGAAAATACCTGGGAGTAATATTTTTCATCATATGTGCTACAGCCTAGGAAGAGCTCATCAGACTACTGTTAAACAAGCAGGAAATGTTCTTGTTAGGTGTCGCTGAGTCAATTTTAACATGTGATAGAGTAGAATTTGCCCACAGGATTTTCTTGGCTATCATCATTACGAGGATTGCCAGGTCTTTCTCCCATGGAGCCACTGGGTGGATTTGTACTTCCAACCTTTCAGCCAGCAATTAAGCACTTAACCATTTGCACCACCATAATACGAAATCTTCCTTTTGGAAACTGACTGTATTATGAAGTCTGAGAGTAATGAAACCATTTAATAGTCTTTAAACCAGTATTTTCCAAAATTTGTTATCAAAAAAGGGTTTTAAAGTAAGATTTTTCACATTCTGTAGAACTAGTCATCTTTGGTACATATTTTGAAAATCACCTGCTAAAAATATTTCAAGTTTACCTGTTTTTCAGTCATGAACCTGTCTGATGATTTACTGGACTCCTGGGCTTTAGAGGCTGCTAGAGGCATAGCTTCTCACTTCAAATTAAGTCAGAGTCTGCAATAAGAGTCTGAATTGCCTAAAAGAAAAAGGAGGGGTTGGGGAGGTAATAGGAGTTGAAGGATGCTATATTCAAAAACTGTACTGCATTTACAAGAATTCATGACGGTCCATTTACACCACTCTAGTATAAAACTTTATGAATTCCTAGAAAACTGATTGTAAGAATCATTAAAATAAACCCTATTTTAAAAAGTTCTCCTTTGGAAATAAAATATTCTGGGGTTTATACACACATACACCCAAATAAAATTGTTTTAATCAGATAATCTAAAAAGTACCTGAAACTAATAACGTCTTACTTTTTGAAAGCTACTTCTATACTGTCAACATGGGGTCACTGAGAGTTGAAATCAACTCAATGCCACCCAACAACAACAACATTGTCTTTCCAAATGCCACTTGGAGATTGTCAAAGAAACTGAGTCTCTGATCCACCTACCAACTGGCAGAGAATACCAAGGGCAGATGAACATCTTGAAACGTACATGAATAAGGAATCAGCAAAATCCAGCTGTAGAAGATACCTAGGTCAAATAGCCCAGGGTCTTCATCAGATAAATTTTAAAGAAAAGAGTGGAGAGAAAATCTACAGATAAAAAGTTTAAATTTTTATTTTTTAATGAGCAAGAGTAATTGCAATGTCTAGGAATATAATTTATGAGGAAACTTTTTTTTTCCTAAATGCAATGAAGTGATTATTATAAATGTCATAAGAATTGTTACTGACAGGAGTAGTGAAGGAGACGTGGCAATGGAAGGACTCTGGGGTAGCTGGCAAAATTCTTTTTACCTCAAAATCTTACACCCTTACTTGTGTGGTACCATATTTTAATAATTCACCAAACTAAAATCCACATTTGGAATGCTCTATTATTTGTTTTATTCTATAAATCAAAAAACAAACTCATTTTAGGGCTGTGAGTATCATGGTCTCTGGGAACACCTAGCTCAACTGGCATAATGTAGTTTATAAAGAAAATGTTCTGCATTCTACTTTGCTGAGTAGTGTCTAGGGCCTTAAAAGCTTATGACTGGCCATATGAGATACTACACTGGTCTCATTCCATCTACAGTAGACAGAATGAAGAAAACAAAAGACAACGGAAAGATTAGTCCAAAGGGCTAATGGACCACAATAACACAGCCTCTACCAGACTGAGTTCAGCACAACTAGATGGGTCCAGCTACCATCACAAACTACCTTGACCAGAATCACAACAGAGGGTTTCCCAGACAGAGCTGGAGAAAAATGTAGAACAAAATTCTAACTCACATACACACAAAAGACCGGACTGACAGAGACTAGAGAAACCCAGAGTATAGCCCCCAGACACTCTTTTAGCTCAATAATGATGGCACTCCTGAGGTTCACCCTTCAGTCAAAGATTAGAGAGGTTCATAAAACAAAACAAGACTAAATGGGCACACCAGCCCAGGGGCAAGAAGGGACAGGCAGGAAGGGACAAGAAAGCTGGTAATGGGGAAACTAAGTTTGGGAAGGGGAAAGTGTTGACATTTCTTGAGGCTGGCAGCCAGTGCCTCAAAACTATATGAGATCTGACAATTAAGTTCTCGAACTTATCCTAGAAGTAGTGCTACATACGTCTTCACTACGATCACCTTCAAAGTACTCCCCTTAGGAAGCTATGCACCGACACCAACACCTAGTTCACCCTTTACAGCAATTTTGGAACTCTTTTCCTGGAATGGCCATCACAGCTGTTGTCATATTACCCTTGATGTCCTGAATGTCATCAAAATGTCTTCCTTTCAATATTTCCTTTATGTTTACATACAGAAAAAGGTCACTGAGGGACATATCAGGTAAGTAGGGAGGGTGTTCCAACACAGTTATTTGTTTACTGGCCAAAAACTTCCTCACAGACAACTGTATAATTAAGTTTGCGAACCTGCCACCATGACACTGTGCACGAACATTCCAGAAAGAGTTCCAAAACTGCTCTGAAGGGTGGACTGGACACTGGCGTCACTGCATAGCTTCCCAAGGGAAGCACTTCGAAGGTGACTGTAGCAATATACAGCAATGAGGCATGCAGCATTTAGAACAACTAAGTTCACAGGCTTGTCAGATTTCATAATTGTTTAGTTTGCCCAGTAAACCTTCATTTAAAGTAGAATTTAAAAAAACCGCAATGATGAGATGATAAAGGGGCAGGGAAATGAGAGTACTGATGGAACAAAATGAACACAATTAAAGACAAATGTTGACACACTGTGATACAACTAACTGTCACTGAAAAAATCTATATGGAAACTGTCAGATGGGAACTTAACTTGCTATTGAAACTTTGACTAAAAACTCCATAAAAATTATTTAAAAAGTAAAAAAACAGTTGAAAAGAACAATAAAAATATATTTTTTTTTAAATACAATCCTTTCAATATAAAGGAAATGCTAACCAAAAGAAAGCTAGTGTGGTTCTGTAGTCAGACTGCCTGGATTCAGACTGACTGGATTCAAGCTGTTCAAATCGCAGACTCTGCTACATAGCCAAGAGAGTTACTTTACATCTCTTTGCTTCAACTTCCTCATAGTAAAATGAGAATGATAAAAGCACCTAGTTTATACGGTTATTGTGAAGATTACGAAAGGACATTGAGCAGTACCTGGTTCACAGCAGGACAGAGGTAGTGATTTAGGGTTGGTGAACCCCATTTGATGAGTTAACTTCTTTGAGCTTCAATTTCCAAAACTTAATCTAAAATATCACCTACCTATTGAATTATCATGATGTCAAAAGGAAATATGTATAACACCCAGTGCTCAATAAATGTTAGACCTTTTCTATGCTTATGACTTCCTAACATACATACAGTCATCTGCCAGATTTAGACATACCTCAGTTACAGCAGATTGCTTTTGTTCATTTAAGCTGACTTCGATGGAATGATCACCCAGAGTCTCAGGTCCAATACTTGACTTTCATCTAGATTCCAAAAAGATAAATAGACCAAAATCTTAGAAAGTTCCACCTCCTAGTAAAAACGATCTTGTGCCAACCCCAGAGTAGACACGTGTGGTACTGCTAACCACTCATATGAAGCTGCTTCCAAGACGCATCACCACGTACTTCTTCCTTTTCATTCTTTCCTCTTTCATTCTGTTGGAAATATTTAGCTAGGGATCCAAACTTAGCATCAATGGTTAAAGGATCAGCTTTCTAACCTATTCAAAAGCAGAATATTCTTCTTTGCAAGTATACTAAAATGAAGCACCCTCAAACATTGGATGCAAAAGGCAAAGGCAAGAAGAAAACCATCTCTTCATTTCCACCTAGGACCAAAATCTTTAATGAATGTGTTCAGTCAAGAGTTTGCAGCTGTCGTTTCCCTCACTCTAGATTCTAACAAGACACATTTGGAACTTTGAAAGTAACAGGAAAAGACTAGACACTTTTTATGGACAAGATTATGGCCTCCCACAAGCCATAGCTTTTCTGTCATAACATAAAGTTTTGACTGTGGGAGGAGGGAAGAGAAGGAACTGGAAGGCTTGGTGTTTACAGGTGTATGTATAGCATATGAGTTGGTTTGCATTTAGCATAGAAAGCCATGCTCAGAGAAGCACAACACAGTTGTATCTTACAGCATTGCCTAGGTTATCCAAGGATTCTTTGATCAAACTGCCTTTCTAAGTTTGAAGCCTCTGTAACGTTCACCATTTATTAAAATTTAACTATCTTTTCCCCTACCTTTTTTTTGGTGGAAAAACTGGAAATAAGAAACTATAGCCATTAACTATATTGCAAATAACAAATTATGGTCTTTAAGTATTCTTTCTTAAGTAACTCCAAGTCCATGAGTAGCTTCCTCAAAAGTATAGATTTCACATTGCTACAATAAATGGATCACTTAACGCTTCCAAAACCTCTATTCTCTATTACAGGCAAAAATGTCTTCCAAAAATATGCCAACTTGCTGTTTAATGTTAAAAAAGAAGGGAAATCTACCACAAATAAGGCAATGGAGTTAGGACTGGATCATCTCAGTCAAATCATTCTGCCCCAGGGAGGCTACATAAAGGGTCAGAACAGTCCGTCTTTGAAACAGAAGCTGCCAGCAAAACTCTGTCTGCCACCTCCTCTCCAAAAGGTGTGGCAACTGAGGCCCAGGTCTATTCGGCAATATTGAAAGAACAAAGAAACAAGGAAAAAACTTACAAAGAGGATTGAATACTGCAAAGATCATTAATGTTAGCACTATGTTTAACATTATCGTTAAAAATATAGTGGCAGTAGAAACCCTTTCTGATTGGTCTCTGAGCCTGCTGACATTCCACCTTACTCATTTTCTTAAAAATAATCCAATTAGGTCTGGCACAATGTCAGGTCTCCTCCCCCCAATCTGGAAAGAGCCTAATAAAGCGATACTCAACTTTCCCATCTACTTATCCCCTGTTCTGGTAGAACTATCCACCAGGTAAGCAACATTTTCAGTCACCTTTGACACTGGAACTTGCACCCCGGAACGATTCTTGGGGATGGAGTAGTTAACTACAATTTATCCAGAATCTAGATGCTGCCAGGTAACACGTGCTACCTTTTACACCTATTGCCTCATTTAACTCTCCTAATCAACACGTGTTGTTGGATGCTGCTGAGTCCGTTCCGACTCATAGTGACCCTATAGGACAGAACAGAATTGCACCGTAGTTTCCAAGGAGCGCCTGGCAGATGTGAACTGAAGACCTCTTGGTAAGCAGCCATAGCACTTAACCACTACGACACCGGGATGTCCAATCAACACATTAAACAAGAATTACCAGCTTCATTAGACAAATAAAGAGACGAAGACGCCGGGACGTTACATGAGAAACCAAAGATCACAACTAGAAGCGGAGCCGGTGCTCGAGATGACGTGTCAGTGATCCCTCTATGGATTAATTAATGTGCCCCCGTCCCAGGCAGCTCTTCACAGGGGCACCCCAAACACACTGCCATCCAGTCGATTCTGATTCCTAGCGACCCTACAGACAGAGTAGAACTGCCCCATCCAGTTTCCAAGATGCGCCTAAAAGCTGAACCAGTTAGCCACTACGCCACCAGGGTTACTCGCAAAATTAAGTGAGGCCAATTCCCAAAGTACTTTAGGAAGAGGTCCTCCCGACGCCTCAGCTAGCCCCAAGCGCCACTCACCTTCCTCAGGAGCCGCCTCCCACCAGCAGCCCGCCCAGCCTCAGCCGGCTTCCGGTTGACGCAGACCCCGCCTTCGCGGCCGTTAGCACCGCCCGGCTCAGCCGGCCAACGGAGCCCCAGCGCGCGGAGGCAGCGCCCGGGCCGGGCCTCGGAGCGCGGCGAGTTTTTTTTCTGCCGCCTCCCGAGATGCCGGGCCCGGCCCGCGTCCTCTGGTCGGCTCCGCTGCTGGACTGGGACTTAGCGGCCATCAGTCGTACCTTGCAGAGGAAGCGCTCGTCTAATGCGCTTTGGCCCGCTACACTCTGATTGTAGGCCCCCTGTCACGTACGTGCGCCTCATTTAAGCCGGTAGCATCAAAAATAACTCCTTTTGAGGGCGCACCTGAAGGGAAACCCCCCTAGGAGACCCGATAAGCCTGTTCTCGGTTCCGGACCTCGCCGAGCGCTGCGGTGCCTTTGCATTTGGATTGTCACCCCACTCCACCCCCATCCCCATCCCCGGTAAATATTTGTTGCTGACATTTTACCATTCCATTAACATTTTCCAAATCCCCACAAAATGTCAAGGCCTACACCAGGCTCCCAAATGCTGAGATGACTGGAGATGCCCAGAGTCTAGAGCGATAGGCATGCCCTAGGAAATTAACGTACTACTTGATAGGCACAGAAAGGAAACAGGAAGGGGGCACCTAAGGCGGGCACAGAAGTCTTCGTGGACCCGTGGGGCTCAGTGCTCAGGGTACATTAGAATCGCCTGCAGAACTCTGAAAATTTTTGATGTTCAGGCCCCCAGACCAATTAAATCAAAATCACCGAGGGGGGGATCACGGTGTCAACAGTTTGTGAAGCTTCTCTCCGGTGATTCTAATGTGCAGCCATATGGAAAACGGAAAACCTATAAGAATGCTTAAGAACGATTCTGAAAGGTGATTAGGGGGTCCCTCACAATAGATAGAGGAAAAGTATTTAGAGAAAACTTATGTAAATTAAATAATAGCTCCAAAACACTTTAGTATAATACCTAACTTACAAGTGCTCAGGAAACCTTCCTATTATTTTTTTTATAATCAATTAAGCTTGGGCCCCTTCTACAGCTCAACTCCCTCCCCCACAACAAAACAAAACAACCCACAAACCTAACTCCAAAAAATTATTGGCAAATATTGTGGAACTTACTGATTGATTCATGAGTAAGCTGAGGAATGGGACACGTTTTCAGAGAGGCAGATAGAGGCCAGAGAGGGCAAGGTTTTGTAAAGCATACTAAGCAGGTGGGATTTTACCCAAGAAGTGAAAGGGAATCACTGACAAGATTTAAAAGGGGATATTCAACAGAAATATTTTTGTTCTGGCATATAAAAACCAAATTTTCTTCCATTCTGATATGTAGGTAAAAACTGCTCTATCAGAATACAAAGTTGAGGCCGCAGTGACTAAGAGCTTGACTGCTAACCAGAATGTCTGCAGTTCAAATCTACTAACTGCTCCTTGGAAATTCTATGGGGTGTTCTACTCTATCCTATAGGGTTGCTATCAGTCAAAATTGACTCGATGGCAGTGGTTCTCCTACCCCACAAAAGTAAATCAGCTCAACTCTTTGTTTCTCAGATTAATAAGTTCAGAATGTACTAGACTCCCTGCCACCATTTTCAAACATTCATAGAGGGTTAACAGTTAAAAAAAAAAAATTCGTAGGGGACCTTCTGATTTTCATACATCCGAAGGGAAAAACTGGAACTTCATCTATCCACTGTCATTGCATCTCTCAGCCACATAGTGGTGGCTGTTGACAACACACATTTTCCAACTGGTCAAATGCTAAGTCTGTGTGGGTGCAGACCCCTGGTCACTGGCCAAAAGGAATCTCCCAGGGACGGCAATAGCCATGCCTGTCTCTCCTCAGGGGGTCCCAGAACTACAGCTCTTAGGGTTTCAGTTCTTTCAGGACTATACTCATCTTGTCAGGCAGTCTGGGCCACTGTGAGTTTGAACTCTGGATCTCACCCACACAAACAAGTCCCTACCACCACTTCACATTGCTGGGTATTCCTACTAGCAGTAGCTGGTAGGTTTCATTTTCAAATCTCGAAACATAAAAGGTCTTGTGCTTGCCTTTTCCAGGTCCACAGGGTGATTTGCCCACTCTTTTGAATGCAGCTGCCCTAATTACAGCCAAGAGCCAAACTTCCTTCAGTCATTTTGGGATACTTTTGCTGCGAGCAACTGAAAAAAGCAAAAGATTCTTAAACAATAAGGAAATTGATTATCACACATACAAGAAATTCCAGAGGCAGAGTAGACTTTGGGGTTAGTTAATCCCGTGGCTCAACACATTATCAAGGACCCAGTTACTACTATTAGTCTAGGGTCGCCATGAGTCGGATCCGACTCGACGGCACTTGGCTTGACCGGCTGTGCTATAGACACGGTAGGTTTCAGATACATGTTAAAGTGATTGTCCATTTGTCTATCAGATACAATCAGGACCATATAGTTTTATCCATTTCCTTCTAGTTTACTAAGCCATTTAGATCACTGTGCCTCCCAATCAATAACTGCTTGGGAAATATGAAGAAGGATTACACACGGGTTCCAGAAGGGACAGGGGCCATAACTGGAATTGGCAGTGGGACTGCTGCTCCTTGAGTCACACATGTTACAATATGGAAGCATAGCTACTTCATTAGAAACAAAGTCCTGTAAGGAATAGGAGAATGAATTCTAGATGAACAGCCAGCAGTATCCTTCACAACCCACAAAGCACAATATTACTATTTCCTAACCACAGACCCTTCCATCAATTCCTGGATTTTAGGTGTGTGGTGAGTGAAAGGCAAAAAGGCTCTATAGCACCACCTATTAGCAAGATCTTTCCAACATTCTTTTTTGCTAGAGAAGGAAAAGACCCCGCATACAATTTCTGTCTTTAACTGGGGATCCTGCTACATTTGTCTCAAGTTTTCAGTGTGCCTCACCCACCCACCATGATTCCTGATGGTTCCAAACACTCATTTAACATTCATTCACTTAAAATTTGCTGATTAATCACAATTTAAAAAATTAAAAAGAAAGATTTGTTGTGTGCCTGCTATGTATAGAGATTGAATTAGATGCTGAATTTACAGTGTGAGTAAACCAGATGAGTTTCCTGCCCTCATGGAGCTTATACTCTAGTTGAGGACAGAAATATGGGGGGGGGGGAAGACAAGTATGTAAGTGCTATGAAGGAAGAGAATGGGGTGGGGAGAAGCGATATGGAGGAGGACTCTATGAAGAAGTGACTTTTAAACTAGGGCTCCTCAGCAGTATCAAGGACCCAGTTACTACTGTTAGTCTCTCTGCTCAGTTCCAAATTCATTTGTGGTGGTCAGCAGGCAATTCCTTGTCAAATGGGCCTTTGTACAGAATGTGGCAGTTTCCCACAGAGCAACTGATCAGGATGCAGCAGCACCCTGCATAGAGTGTCTCAAAACAGTGTGTAAGAGCATCTAAGACAGAAGCTGCAGTCTTTTTGTGTAACTCAGTATCTGGAGTGAAATACCACCATGTCTGTCATTCGAGTACTGTCAATTAAGTTCACAAACTCATTCTAGAAAAAGTGCTACGTACCTCACTGCTGAATATCACTATGGTCACCTTCAAAGTACTTCCCTTGGGAAGCTATGCACTGATCCCAGCACCTAGTCCACCCTTCAAAGCAATTCTGGAACTCTTTTTCTGGAATGGCCATAGGAGCTATTGTCGTACTGTGCTTGATGTCTTGAATGCTTGATGTCTTGAATGTTATCAAAATGTCTTCCTGTCAATTATTTCCTTTATCTTCGGGTAAAGAAAAAAAGTCACTGGGAGCCAGACCAGGTGAGTAGGGAGGGTGCTCCAATACAGTTAGTTATTTGCTTACTGGCTAAAAACTCCCTCACAGACGACTATACAATTAAGTTCACAAACTTGCCAATGTGCTGTCACGTACAATGGCCATTCCAAAACTGTACTAGAATTGCTTTGAAGGGTAGACTAGGTGCTGGCATTGCTGCATGACTTCCCAAGGGAAGTATTTCGAAGGTGACCATAGCAATATTCAGCAATGAGGTATGTAGCACTTAGAACAACGAAGTTCACGGACTTAACTGTTGGACTTTGTATGTGATTAGTTGTACAGACCAAACCTCGTAAAACAGGAGAGAGATGTGAATACCAGAAGTGAAGATCACTGGCAGTCATCTTGGAGGTAGATTATCACAGTTGGTTTGCTTATTTTTTGTGACTACCTCCTCTACTGGAATGTAAATTCTGTGGGTGAGAAAGAATCATTGGTGCTGTTTATTTTTGCACAGAACAGATGGTCAGTAGAGATTGGATCAATGTAATGATGATGGTGACATGAATGCCAAAGGATGAACTTGCTATAATCTTGTACTCTCAGATAACGTCCCAGTTGTTATTCACTGTGCCACTGAGATATATTTTTAAAACAGAACTATATTATTCTCATTAATATTTACTCATATATAAAATCACAGAAAGTTAACTTGAAAAGAAATACATCAAAATCATAGGGGAGGTGTGGCCTTTGGGGACGAGAAAAGAGGAATTAGACTTGGGTTGAGAGTCAAATAAAGCTTTATCTATAGTATTAGCCTTTATTATAATTATTCTTCCATTAAATTTTTTCAGTCAACATTTCATTATGTTCAATTCTGGAAGGCAGTAAAATTAATATTATTTTTAGTATTTTTCTGTATTTTTTAAATCTTTCATAATCAACATGGAAAAGTTTAAAAAAACAAAAATGTTGTTTCACCTGAAACATATGCCTCTTTTCACTCTTTGTGAAAAGACTCCCAATTCTGTTTTCCAGATAAATCAAAACCTTTTAATTCCCCTTGAATTGGCCAAGATTTTCCATCTGGAAGTTCTACGTAGTTGCCGTGATTCACTGTTTCTTCACACTCTACTATGTTTGTATAGGTAGGAGAAGGCCTAAGCAGCAGCAGCAGCCTGGCTAGCAGCAGGATACTGTGATCACTGGCACAGGTGTTGACACACAGCCCTCACAGGTTGGCCTGGCAGCCAGAATATTTTAGCCATGGTTTGTTTCTAAAGCACTGATGCCATTTCCTTTGCCGCATGGCCAATAATCACACAGGCTAGCGCTGCAGGGGCACATGGAAAATTTTAAATATGTAGTTATCAGATGGTTGTAACTTTTCCCTTTTATTTTGGTCTCTATCATGCTGTTTAAGAAGTGAGTTCAGAAAAATCAATCAATCTATTAACAATTCTTTTGCAAAAAGAGTTCCAGTGATAACATGGACTACTGTGATTCAGAAGAGGATGTGGAATCAGGGCTATCAACGCTGACGTCAGATGGATATTGGCTGAAAGCAGAGAATACCAGAAAGGGTTTCATTGACTATGCAAAGTCATTCAACTGCGTGCATCATAACACAATATGGATAACATTGTGGAGAATGGGAATTCCAGAGCACTTAATTGTGCTCATGAGGAATCTGCTTATGGATCAAAGGCAGTCGTGCTAACAGAAGAAGGGGACATGGCATGGTTTACGGTCAAGAAAGGTGTGTGTCAGGGTTGTATCCTTTCACCAAACCTTTTCAACCTATATGCTGAGCAAATAGTCTGAGAAGGTGGACAAAACAAAAAAAGAATGAGGCATCAGGATTGGAAGAAGATTGTTTAACAACCTGTGCTAATGCAGATGGCACAGCCTTGCTTATTGGAGGTGAAGAGGATTTGAAACATTGATAAAGCTCAAAGACCACACAGCCTTCAGTATGAATTGCACCTCAACATCAAGAAAACAAGAATCCTCACAACTGGACCAGTAAGCAACAGCATCATAAATGGAGAAAGGACTGAGGTTGTCAAAAGCCAAGCATCTCATTTTATTTGGTTGCACAATCAAAGCTTATGGTGCAGCAATCAAGAAATCAAAAAATGCACTGCACTGGGAAAATCTGCTGCAAAAGACATTTTTAAAGTGTTGAAAAGTAAAGATGTCACCTTGAAAACTAAGGTGTGCCTGACCTAAGCCACTGGTATTTTCAGTTGCTTCATACACATGCGAAAGCTGGACAATGAATAATCAAGACAGAAGAACTGACACCTTTGAACTGTGGTGTTGGAGAATACTGAATGTACCATGGACTGCCAAAAGAACACCAGATCTGTTCTGGAAGAAGTACAACCAGAACGCTCCTTGGAAGCAAAGAGGGCAAGACTGCATCTTTCTTACTTTGGATGTGTTATCAGGAGAGATCAAACCCTGGAGAAAGACAGCATGCTTGGTAAAGTAGAGGGTCAGCGAAAAAGAAGCCCCTCCACGAGACGGACTGACACAGCGGCTACAACCATGGGCTTAAGCATAAAACCAATTGTGGGCCTGGTGCAAGACTGGGCAGTGTTTTGTTTTGTTGTGCACAGGGTCACTATGAGTTGGAACCAACTCGACAGCACCTAACAACAACATTGTGAAAAAAGTGTTTTTACTTTTCTCTTAAATCAGTGGTGTCTATGGGCAAGTTGGTTGTGGGACAATGCAGGAGGCTAGAACAGCAGCTAGACACTTCCAGGGAAACAGTCTAAGAGATGGAAATCTAAAAGCAGCATCAGCCTAAATGAGTAAGTTCCATACTTAAGTTTAATAACTCTCACAATGGCTTCACTGAGACTATTTTTCTGTCTATGAATAGTCAAGTGACCACTCCTACCTCAGGCGTCCTGAGCCCGGGGAACAGACCCCAAACCTATTGCCATCAAGTTGATTCCAATTCACAACAACCGTACAGGGACCGAGTAGAACTGCTCCATACATAGGGTTTCTAAGCTTGTAACTTTTCCAGAATCAGACCTTTCTCCTGCAGACCTGCTGGTGGACTTAAACTGCCAATCTTTTGGTTAGCAGCTGAGTGCTTAACCACTGTGTCACCAGGGCTCCTTGCCAAGAGAATAAGGGGGTGGAAAATTCAACTTCAATTGGAATATTCCAATTCCAGGTATCCTAGAAACAATACCCTCAGAGGAAACAGTGGCACATAACATGCCAGTTGAGGAATCACAGGTCACCTTGCCTATTTTGAGTGCAGACATTGGTGCACTTCACCGGTAAAGAGAACGTGGCTGCACTCTGGAGTCTCTGGAGTCCTTGGGCAGTGGAATGCCTCCAGGCTTCTCAGGCTAGGCTTCGATTTTTCTACAAGCACAGTACTAGTGTAGTAACAGGCCCTATTAACATGAACTTTTCAAATTCCCCACAGGCCTGGCTCCATATCCTGGCCTTACAACTTCTAAAGGGCTTTGAGTGTGTCTATAAAATGGGATAAACGTAATGTCCAGGCTATCAGTAGAACTAAAGACAGTGATACCTGAGGCACATATCAATAAGTTACAATCTATTGGTCTTGTGATATCCAGATACTCAGATTTAACAAGAGAATATGATGTTTAATTAAACAGAAACCTTTACTAGGGTTTCATAGTCGTAGGCTAACAACTCAAGACAGTTTCTCAGAAAAGGAAACTAGGCATTTTAAACCAGCCTTGCCCCATCTCTGGAAATTTTTACTCTGGAGCCTTTTACCTTTCCCTCAATTCACTGTCTCAATAGGACACAGATTCAAAAGAAAATACAAATATGAGAAGTCCTTGTTCTCAGGGACATTTCAATACAGGATAGCAAATAAAGTATAGACACAATAAGCAGAATCCCTATAACATAAATTGCTTAAGAATTGTCATTATTACTTTGTGGACAATAGGTTGATCACTCTGTCTCTCAACTCTCCCTTCACTCTGCCAATACCAGTGATGAAACAATCCTCTCCTTTAACACCCCACTGCAGAAGATATATAGTGGGGCCAGGCATAGTATGTGCCTTTCCAAATCTCTACACATATCTCTGGTCTATTGCTGGGCCCACTGTCCAGAGGGACCACTCACTAATCTCCTCAGGTGGCTTGTCAACAATCTTCTTCACTCTTTCTGCAGGTGACATTATCTCCTCCTAATACATTACCTAGAACTGCTTTTCATCCACTCATTTCACAAGATTTATTTTCACAGAGCCTCCTCTGTGGTTGCACAGTATTTAGGAACTTGGCTGCTAACCAAAAAGTTGGCAGTTTGACTCCACCAGCCCCTACTTGACAACCCTATGGGACAGCTGTATTCTGTTTTACAGGGCTGTATTCTGTCTACTCCAGAGCAGAGAGTTTGCCTTTATTTTTCGACTCTGAGTCTGGAGGCTGTGTAGCAGTTTAGCTGGGCTATAATTCCCAGTAGTGTGTGGCTGCCCTCTATTTTGCCATTTTCGAATTTAGTAAATCCTAATCTCTGCCTGGTTAATAGACTGGATTATGTTAAAGAGAATAAGGGTGTTTTCCTGGAGTGTGGTTTGCAGCACCTTTTGGCCTTTTATCCCACAAAAGATAAAAGAAAAGGGAAGCAAGCACAGAACTGGGGACCTCATACCACCAAGAAAGTAGCACTGAGAGCAGAGCTTGTCCTTCGGGCCTAAGTTTCCTGAGGTAGATGCTCTCGGACCAAAGAAAGACTAATGCAACACAAGGACCTGCCTCCAGAGCCGACAGAGGGAGAGCGTGTTCCCTGGAGGTGGCACCCTGAATTCAGACTTGCAGTCTACTGGACAGTGTTAGAATAAAGTTTTCTTTGTTAGAACTATCCACTTGTGGTATTTCTGTTACAGCAGTACTAGTTGACTATGATAGTGGTGCAAACGGTAAACTTGCTGGACTGCTAACTGAAAGGTTAGAGGTTTGGGCCAGACCAGGCAATCAACTTTCAAAGCATTAACCACTGACGACTCTATAGCGCACAGTTCTACTCTGACACGCATGGGGTTGCCATGAGTCAAACTGACTCCAGAGCACTGGTTTACACCCCCTGGCCCCGCAAGTCTGCAGTGTGCAGATGTGAGCAGCACAAGACGAATGCCAAGCAGCCATCGTTCTTAGTCTCAAGGACTCTAGTCACGGAGTAAGTCATACATTGAAACAAACATTACACTAACAAGTGTACACCACGAAAAGGACTGGGAAGAGAACTTCAGGTGCTTCAAGTCTTAGGGACTGGAATAGGGTTTTTTTTAGACAATGGCAGTTGAAGAGTGATCTCAACACAAAATGGAAGTTAAATAAGGGAGTGTCCCGGAGGAGCGTTCCAGGTTGGTGGAAGGAGCATTTTCAGAGCCCTGGATGTAAAGCTGGCAGCATTTGCTTTGCATTTCTAAAAGAAGGGAAGCCGGCAGGAGCCAGATCATCTATGAGGCCTCCTTCCTACCTTCAGGTCTAGTTAAGAAGCAAACCAGAGGCCATAGAGACTTCACGGACAGAGAGCCACGATCAGTCTACCGGCCTGAAGGCTTCAGCGCCGGCACTGGATCAGCTGTTGCCCGCCGCATTGCCACAGCGTTCAGCCCAGCGCCTGGCAGCTTCTGGGCTCTCACCTGCATTAGTCAGCTGTGTGACTGGATGCAGCGCGGGACCGGGTGATGTTGCCTTTGCGTACTGAGGGCTTGTGCAGAGGGGAGGGCGCGCGCTGAAGCCGCGGAGCGCGAGAGGGCGGGGGTTGGTTCGGTCGCGCGGTGAGAAGGTGGCGGCCTGCGCCTGGCGCCCCCGGGGACCTGAAGCGCGACGGAAAGCTGCGCCTTAGGGCTCGCCCCAGCTGAGCTCTCCCCGTCCGCGCTGGCTGTGTCTGGGTTTCGCTAAACGGAGCGAGGTCCCGCTGCTGAGTGGCCGGGCCGGAACTAGCGCAGGGCTTAGCACACAGCCCCCCGGGGCCTCCTGCTGCCCACCGCGCACAGGTGAGACGCTCGGCCTGAGCGGCCGCGGCGGGCCTGGCCCACCCGGCTTCGGCCCCCACAGCCCCGCCCGGGCCCCAGAAGCCTCAGCGCGCAGCCCCAGGCGTCCCCGCGCCCTCTGGCTTCGAGGCGGCCCGGACGGCGGACGGCGTCCTGGTAGACCTGGAGACCCCGAGGGGTGAGGCGCAGGCCGCGCAGGCTGTGTTCTGAGCGTTTTCTGCCGGCCGGCTGGAGGCCTCGGGTGGCTCCCGGCTCCCGGCTTTCCGCGGGCAGAGGCAGGGGCGCGGCGGGACCGGAGCCAGCTGAGGGCTGGCGCTTGAGCGTCCCTACTCAGCCGGGCGCTGGGCCTCCGGCCGCCTTTGACTCAGACTGTAAACATAATATTTGTTGCTGTCAGAAAATATCTAAGAGAAAAGCCCAAGGGAGGAAGCAAATCTGCAGAATCCCTGTTACCCGAAACAACTTTTGTTACCATTTCTGTTGCCGACTAGTCCATGTTTCCCTGTAAGCAAGAGCCGGATTTATTTCTGCAGAACTTGGATCTTGAAGTGCTGTAACTTGGCTTCTTTTGCTTAACAATGGTCTATTTACCCACAGCTGTAAGTGATTTTCTATTTTTATTTGCTGCACAAAGCTGTGCATTGTTGTGTGCCAGGTTGAACACCACGCCCGCCTCCGGCACCTGGTGTGGGCTGCACATTAGGTTTGTTTAGTGACTGGGCTGTACTTTACTTAATAGATATCCAGATGATGAACATACAGCAGGGTTTCAGTCTTTAGCTATTAGAAAAAGTGATTTGTAGAGTACTATACCGTCTCCATTTGCCAGCATGATTATTTGTGTGAAATAAATCCGTGAGTTTTAGGGGCTTCGTTAAAGTTATTCAAGTATCTGTTCTTCCAGTAGAAACCCTGGTAGTGTAGTGGTTAAGTGGTACAGCTGCTGACCAAAAGGTCAGCAGTTCAAATCTGTCAGGCACTCTTTGGAAACTATGTGGCAGTTCTGCCGTCTGTTGGGTGACTATAGTCAGAATCTACTCGATGGCAATGGGTTTGTTTCTTGGTGTATGTTTGGGATTATGTGGCTCAGGGAGATAACTTGACCGGCTTGGCTAAAGGGCTCAGTGACTTCTCAGGGCCAGGAACACAATGTCGGCAGCATCTGTTTGCTGAACTAGTGACTGGCCTTACCCTGAGGTTTTGCTGAAAAGACAACCCTGAGCATCTCAGTAATTACTCTTTCTCCTTTAAAAACGGCAGCAACAACAATGACTTAGGTTAACCTTGAACAAACCACTGCAGTCCCCAGTACAGTTAACCCCAAGTCAAGGCAGAATTCAGGATGGTGTAGTTAAATAAACAGTGGAAACATTTTAGTAATTGAAGTCGTTGGTACTCAGAAATGCTATTTCATGCATTGTGTTAGGTTGCCAGGGAAGGGCTTTTAAAAGATTGTGCTGATGAATAAATAGGTAGTAAAAAAGCTTCCTCTGAAGTCATGTAAAAAGTTTCAAGTGACATCTTCCCCATCAGTGAAAAAAACAAATTTGTTTTTTCATCTTCATTTACATGTTAAATAAAATCCATGAACTAAAATAGAGAGTTGTTTGTTTATATTTATCATTTTCCAGTTTTGTCACATAATCCTGAAAATTAATTGTATTTGTAAGAGGTGAAAAAAAAAATGATAGTGTATTCGTTTCTCTCAAGTTTAAACCATTCTTGGCCTTCCTGTTTCTCTCAAGTTAAAACCGTTCTTGGCCTTCCTTCTCATTTGGCTAGACTAGAACTTCACTGTGAGCCCATTCTGTTTCCCTTTATCAGGTCAGATGTAGTGCTGTGCTGTAATCATTTGTTGGTCTCTTCAGAGCCTGAGTTCCTGTTACTCTCTTAGCTCTTGCCAGTTCAGTGCTGGACACATAAGTGTTCTTTAACTGTTGGGATGCTGGATGAATTTAGAAGATGAATTTGCAGCCATTTTGCTCAGTGCAATGTGTGTTTTGATTCCTTAAGTGCTGCTTCTGTGAGTGTTGACGTGGATCCAGGTGAAATGAAATCTTGGACAACTTCAGTCTTTTCCCCTTTTATCGTGATTTTGCTTATTGGTCCACTTGTGAGGGTTTTCATTTTCTTGATGTTGATATATAATCCATATTGAAGGCTGAGGTCTTTGATCTTCATCAGTATACTCTTCAAGTCCTCTTTATTTTTAGCAAGCAAGTTTGTGTTATCTACATATACCAAAAAAACAAAAGCAAACAAACCCACTGCTGGTCATTTGGTCCCAATTCATAGCAACCTTATAGGACAGAGTAGCACCCTGCCGTAAAGTTGCCTAGTATGTCAGGTTGTTAATGAGTGTTCCTCCAATCCTGATGCCTCATTGCTCTTCATATAGCCTAGTTTCTCAGATTATTTGCTCAGCATACAGATTGAATAGGTGTGGTGAAAGGATGCAGCCCTGATGCACCTTTCTGTGTTTTAAACCCCAGATTATCCCCTTGTTCTGTTTGAATGACTGCCTTTTGGTCTTTGTACATGTTCCTCATGAGAACAATGAAGTGTTCTAGAATTCCTTGTAGTGTGATCCATTTGTTAATGATTCACATAGTCAAATGCCTTGCATAATCGATAAACACAGGTAAACATTTTACCTACAGTCTAGTAAAAAAGATTGTGGCTGTGACAAATCTGATTAGTGTGTAATCTCTAAAATGTATAAGGTACTGTAGAACTTCCACAACCAAACAGACAAATAATTATAAAATAGGCAAAAATTATAAAGATTATAAATAGGCTTCTAACAGATACATGAGGAAATGCTCATGATCATTAGCCATTAGAGAAATACAAATCAAAACTGCAGTGAGATACCATCTCATTCTAACAAGGTTAGCATTAATCCAAAAAACACAAAATAAGAAATGTTGGACAGGTTGTGGAGAGAATGGAACATTTATGCATTGCTCGTGGGAATGTGAAACGGTACGACCACTTTGAAAATCAGTTTGGCACTTCCTTAAAAAACTAGAAATAGAAGTACCATATGATTCAGCAGTCTCACTCGTGGAATATATTCTAGAGGAGTGAGAGCCCTCATACGAATATAACAGGCACACCTATGTTCATTGCAGCACTGTTCACAATAGCAAAAAGATGGAAACAACCTAGGTGCACATTGGATGAATGGATAAACAAATTATGGTGTAGTCACATAATGGAATACTATGCAATGATAAAGGACAATGATGAATCCACAAAATATCTAATAATGTGGATGAATCTAGGAGGAATTATGCTCAGTGAAATGAGTCAGTCACAAAAAGTATGAGAGCATTGTAAGAAGTCAAGAAAAAGTTTAAAAACAAAAAAATTCTTTGATCGTTATGAAGGTGTGGAAGAAAGGAGAGAGATTCACTAATTAGGTAGTAGTCAAGAATTATTTTAGGTAACAACATACACACATAGGAGAACTCAGCACAGCTGAACTAAGCCAAAAGCTAAGAAGTTTCCTGAATACAACCAAACATTTCAAGGGATAAAGTAGCAGGGGCAAGGATCTGGGGACCATGGTTTCAGAGGACGTCTAGGTCAACTAGAATGAAAAAATTTATTAAGAAAATTTTCTCCACCTGACTTCAGCGAGTGTTGTCTGGGATCTTAAAAGCTAGGTAGTGGCTTTCTATGATGCATCTATTGGTCACAGCCCACCTGGAGCAGAAGAAAATGAAGAACACTAAAGACAAAAGGAAGATGTCAGCCCAAGACATAGAAAGGGCCACATAAACCAGAGACTGTACCAGCCTTAGACCAAAAGAGCTAGATGGTGCCCAACTACCACCAATGACTGCCCTGACAGGGAACATAACAGAGAATCCTTGATGGAGTAAGAGAAAAGTAGGATACAGAGCTCAAATTCTTTTAAAAAGCCCAACCTTGATAGTGTGACTGAGACTGAAGGTACCACAGAAGACTTGGCCCCCAGACTCTGTTATTTAGGAACTAAATCCATTTCCAGAACCAACTTGGCCCCCAGACTCTGTTATTTAGGAACTAAATCCATTTCCAGAACCAACTCTTTGGGCAAAAATTAGATTGGACTATAAGACATAAAATGATACTGTTGAAGAGTATGCTTCTTGTCTTAAGTAGATACATGAAGCTAAATGGGCAGCTCCTGTCTAGAGGTGAAATGATAAGGCAGAAGGGTGCTGGAGCTTGTTGAATGGTCGCTAGAAATACAGGATGGAGATGAGGAGTGAGATGTCAAATTGTAGAGAGAGCAAGTAGGGTGATAATACAATGTGTGTACAAGTCTTTGTGTGAGGAACTAACTTGAATTATACACTTTCAGTTTAAGCACACACAAAAAATTGCCCAGTGAAAACCTTATGAATAACAGCATAATATTTTCAGATACAGTGCTAGAAGTTGAGCCTCTAGGTTGGAAGCTACTCAAAATATGATCAGAGAAGAGCTGTCTCCTCACAGTAGACTGTAATGATGTGAATGGAGTCAAGCTTTTGGGACCTTCGTTTGTTGACGTGGCACTACTCGAATTTAGAAGAAACAGCTGCAAAATCTATTAATTTATATGCCTATATGAAAGTTGGGCCCTGGTGGCACAGTGGTTAAAAGCTTGGCTGCTAACCAAAATGTTAGCTATTTGAATCCACTAGCTTGTCCTTGAAAATTCTGTGGGGCAGTTCTGCCCTGTCCTGTAGGGTCTCTCTGAGTGGAAGTGAATCAACAAAAATGGATTTGGGTTTTTATTAGTTATATGAAGGTTATTATAATTTAAGATCATACCATGAAGTTTTCTTTATAGTTGTTTTATGTTCAAATTCTATAGTACTGAACTTTCTATTTTCTAATAGTTGTAGAGGAAAATTTGACATTCTTAGATCCACTTTGATTTTTAAATGATGTCTTATCAAGGTTTATAGTATGCTGTCTTGCTTACTCTATTGCTGTATATTCTTTTATAGTTACAGGGTACCCTCCACTTTCATATAGGAGATACCATACGGCTTCCTAAGAACAAAGGAGGGCACACATTTGTACTGTAATTAAAAGGTGGGGGAGGTAGAATTTCAGTTTACAGTGTTTGAATCTTTACGTAGTATTCTTTCTAAAATTCTTAGTTTTTCTTTGCAGTTCTGTTTAGGATCTTATTAACTGTGGCTTCTGGCTGTTTCTGGCCAAGTACATTTGGCATTCTCCCGTTTTTAACAAGAAGAAAGCACCTTTGGTCATATGTAGAGAGAAGGGCTGGACTAGGGCAGATATGGGGAGCCCAAAATAGATGAACCTATTGTAGATTAGTAGAGTTACAACTGCTAATTCGAAATCTTGAAATGTAAAGGGTTTCCTATGTATGTGAGCATGTACATTCTTCTGATTTTAGCACAAGTTAATTAGTACTGCAGCCCGATTGCTGTTAACTGAACATGACTACCAAGCTCTAGTCCTGACTTGGATCCTCCTGCTGACCCTGACAAGCCTTCTAACTTGTGGATTCCTTATCTGAGCTAGTAGAATTAACTGGGTTGAGCTGGGCTGTGCTTATCAAACTTGTTGGAAGCAAACCAGCTTTGAAGTTAACAAAAAAGAAAAAAGATTTAAAACTCATGTCCCACCATCATTTAGCCGTCTAAAATTTAATATATAGATTGCATTTTAAATTGGTTACCACTGTAACACTGATGCTCTCAGAAGATGCACCATGTTTATGCTACAGATTTATGTGTTCCCTGCCTGCTGTCTTCATGCCCTTGGGGCTGATTGTACCTCGTTTTAAGACTAGTGGGACCCAGATGAGCTCTAAGGTCTCTTCTATCTCTAGTGTGCTGCAGTACTTGAAATAAACTGTAAATACTTTTTAAAAAATTATAAATAACATATCAGAAAAATAGTATGATTTGACTTTTTCCCTAAGAATTAGGCATGGTAGTTCTGTTGTATGTAAAAGATGTTTCATGAGAGACTGCATGCAATTTAAGAGCTGAATTGCAAAGGTAGTAAAACCTTTTGTAGATGTCATCTTTTGCTCTCAATCTTTCCTTCCTGCACTTCTGCTTTTTTCCTTCCTGGCTGCTAATTGGATTAAAGGCTGTTTTGCCAACCATGGCATCTGGAGATGACAGTCCTATCTTTGAAGATGACGAAAGGTAAATGTCTTGCATTGTAATAACACCAGCCTTTGAAATTTTCAAGATTGTTATAATCATTTAGGAGAATGATTTATCCAGGCTCCTGTGATTAGGTTACACATTTTAAAATGACGTAATGCTTAGTTCTGTTTTTCCTATGTTTTGGAACAGGAGTAGTTATTCAGTACTACCAAATATTAAACAATCTAGTATTTAATATTTGGCCAGGAGGTGGCTAGCACTCTAACATGGAATCCTTTCCATAGAACCTGAGCCTGAGGCTCTAAATCCTTATCAGCACAAAGTTCCTGGCAACTGCCTCAAAATGATGAAATCCATTTACTGCCGCTACTTTAGGATGCATGTGTAGACAAGATTGGAGTGAGTGAAGAGTAGGACATGTGGTCAGGAAAACCAGCCCTTAGACTCTGCCACATTAGACCCTCTGAGTCTATTTCCTAATCTAAAACACAGGGATAACAATAGCACCTGACATGCGCACCTCTCAGTACAGTGACTGGCACACAGTAAGCAGTTAATAACCATTAGCTATGATAATTATCATTGTAATAAATGTTCTCACAAAGCTAATAATCTACATCTGAGAGTAACATAAAAAATACATATTTAAGTGCTGCCAGAAATTTTTGACAAACCAGAATCCTTTGTTGTTATTATTTTTAAAAACTTTTGTGTGGCAGTGCCAGGAATTACTATTTTTCATAACGTTTCATTGTATCATTTTTACCTCTATTGTAGGAGAACCTCTTTTCCCAGAACTGCTCTTTTTCTGTGCCCTTTTGGTTAAAACAAACCCTTAGTCATTTGTTTAAATATGGAAGGTTTGGACAACTCTTGTTTTGGAGTGATCAGATCTGAAAAAGAAAATGGCAAATCCCGAGCTCCATGGAGTGGGGGAGGAGAGGCTGTAGAGAGTTTCTACTGACCTTTCTGTAGCCTAGCCTCGAATACTGTTAAGGATAAGTGGATAGATTCTTAATCCTGTTAATATTAAGGTGACTTTGTGTGGGATTATCAGACTATTTATGTACAGATAGTAGTTTATGTCTTAAAGGAAGAGTGAATAAAAGGGTAAAATAGTTATAAGTTCAGGTATTTTGAATAAGATTTCTTGGATTTCAGTTGCATGTTTTATAACTTCAAGGGTACTTAAAAATTTGGTATTTTCACCTTGGAAGCATAAGTTATTATCTTACTGTTTTGGCACGTTATGATTACTTTGTTTTGTTCCCTTAGCCCTCCTTATAGCCTAGAAAAAATGACGGACCTTGTAGCTGTTTGGGA
Source organism: Heterohyrax brucei (assembly GCA_028571685.1). NCBI lineage: Eukaryota > Metazoa > Chordata > Mammalia > Hyracoidea > Procaviidae > Heterohyrax > Heterohyrax brucei. The sequence goes on from CM053149.1 coordinate 37,947,770, forward strand.
AGTTGCTTTAAGTGATGGAGTCCACAAGATTGAATTTGAACATGGGACCACATCAGGAAAACGTGTGGTATATGTAGATGGAAAGGTAGGAAAAAAATGTTACTTTGTAAAAATGATATAGAGAAAAGACTGATTTTGTTTGCTAGCATCTTATATGAATTCACAGGGCTTTTCTCTCTTGATCCGTATTATTTTTGGCCTGTATTATTCTGCAGTACAAAAGCGAACTGAGAATAGTTAGAGAATTCATAGAATATAAACTTGTAGTGTTTAAATTTAAAAGTCTTTTCTAAAAACCTTGACATCATGAATTAATAAAATTATATATAAATAGCTTTGTCATTTGGTCACTTTAATGTTATTTCTAAAAGTAAATTTTAAAATTTATTTCATTTGTTTTCAACTGTGTTTTATTATTTAGGAAGAGATAAGAAAAGAATGGATGTTCAAATTAGTGGGCAAAGAAACCTTCTGTGTTGGAGCAGCAAAAACAAAGGCAACCATAAACATAGATGCTGTCAGTGGTTTTGCTTATGAATACACCCTGGAAATTAATGGGAAAAGTCTGAAGAAGTATATGGAGAGCAGATCAAAAACCACTAATACTTGGGTATTACAGTTGGATGGTGAGGACTTCAGAGTTGTGTTGGGTAAGTTAATGATGTGTCTGCAGGACTGATTTATTTTGTGATGACCGTTTTGGTTCCTCTGGCTACCCAGAGCTTTTATGGGGGCTTTCAGTAGGAAAGGGGGTGTAAATGGTGTGCCTTTCGTATGTTCCCTGTGTAAATGAAGTATTCATTTAACCCACTATTTTATATATAAAATATCTAGCTACCAGGTTTTGTTGTTACGATTTGAGGATTAGTTTCACAAAAAAGAAATATTGGTGTAGGCATTTGTTACTATTTAGTATTTCTCTTTATATCTTAAAGACAGAAATTTAGGATTCATTGGTAAAAGGAAATTTTTTTTTTTTTAATCTAGGGAGTAATAGGTTTAGGACTACATCAGATCAAAATCATCAATGTCAAACTCTTGATAAAGTAGATTGGAAAGAAAAAAACTAAGCCATTGAGCAGAACTTAAGTTCTGATGCTAAAGATCACAATTGTGTTCAGTTTCTTTTGGATCTACAGAATTGCAAGACAAATGTTTATCGGTTTCCACCTTTTCTCCTCTTCTGGTTACCCCTAATATTTCTTACTTGTAATATCATTAGGTCGGTCCTGTTTATTGATCATCTCATTAATTCATTAGAGCCATTTATTTAGATAGTATTTACTGAGTACCAACTGAGTACCCGGTTAGTGTACCAGATACTAAAACACATAGATGAAGAGACCTGGTTAGTGGTTGTAAGTAGTCCATGAGCTAGCAGATACTATTTTTTAATGAAAAATGTTCAGCAAGTAATAACTTTACATAGTTTTAAAAAAACAAAACAAAAATAGTTCCTGTGTTGTTTGTTTACTGAAGAAACTGGGTTATTTGTCTTGAAGAGTTCCCTATAGTCTAGATTTTACTGACTGCATTCCTGTCATGTTCCTCTTTCTCCTATGTTATTGTCGTTAGGTACTGTTGAGTCGATTCTGACTCACAGTAACCCTGTGTACAACAGAATGAAGCACTGCCTGGTCTTGTGCTATGCCCACAGTCATCGTTATGCTTGTGCCTACTGTTGCACATGCAGTCCTTCTTGTGGAAGGTCTTCCTTTTTTTTCACTGGCTCTCTACTTTACCAAGCAGATGTCCTACTCCAGGGATTGATCCCTCCTGACAACATATTCCAAGAATGTAAGGCATCATTTTGCCATCCTTGCTTCTAAGAAGCACTCTGGTTGTACTTCATCTAAGGCAGATCTGTTACTTCTTTTGGCAGTCCATAATATATTCCTGCATTCTTTATTTTCCATAAATTGGTAGTCGACTCCGAAGAATTCATCAACTGGAGACTTTTGTTTTGGTGAGACTACTTTATATACTGTTATATTAGGAGGCACATGGTATTTGTCTTTCTTGGTTTGATGTTGGCAGTGATTGATGCCTAGTGCTTAGATCTAGTCATTGTGTACTGTTGAGTTGATTGCTACTCATAGTAACCCTATAGGACAGAGTAGAACTGTCCCACAGAGTTGTCAAGGAGCAGCAGGTGGATTTAAACTGCCAACTGTTTGGTTAGCAGTCAAACACTTAGATCACTGTACCACGAGGGCTCCAGTCATTCACTAAACAACAACAAAAATCCAAACCCAATGCCACTGAGTCAGTTCCGACTGAGTGACCCTAGAGGTCAGAGTAGAACTGCTCCATAGGGTTTCCAAGGAGCACCTGGTGGATTTGAACTGCCAACCTCTAGGTTGGTAGCTGTAGCACTTAACCACTGTGCAACCAGGTCTTCTAGTGATTCACCAGGGGGTGCCAAATGGTGGTATTCTGACTTTCTGATTCTGTCATTCATTGTTCACTAACTAGACACTCTTGTCATCTCAAATTTGAATTTTAAATAAGAAATACAGATCTTCAGTCATTCCATTAATTTACCAATTTTCAAATATTGCATTGATTTTCTATCCTCCTCTACAGGTGATCATTTAGGCTTTTAGTTTGTTTAGTTTTTGAATCACAATTAACTCATGAATTTAAACAGTTGGATGAATTTCAGTACATTGCAGTTATTTATTTTTAATGATGATATTTGAATGTCCTGCCTTTAGCCAGTAGAGCAGAGGGATTCTGTAGGTTGGCTCCTGAGTCTTTTTGACACACCCTCAATATACTTGGATAGCTCCCTTGCTATCTAGTATGACAAGATACTGTAGGCTTATTTTGAACATTTTCTGCTCTTACAACCTGGAATCAGTCATTTCTTCAAGAAGCCCTGGTTTCTGTTAGAAGAGAATGATATTTCAAGGGCATAATCTGAGCATGGCTAAGGATACTCATTCACTGTTTCTGGGTTTTTAGTGATGAGCAAAGAAGTTATATGCACCCTGATAGATAGATAGGTAATAAAGGGGAGAGACTTTTTTAGTTTAAATATCATCTGAGTTCATATTAATATTTGTGATGCAAATTCAGGAATACAAAGTTTGTACGTCACCTTATCTAACATCTTTGTCTCCTTCACTGAGAGTCTTTCAAGGATACAGATAATTGTGCAGTCAGAGTGTCATAATTTATAATTATTTGTTTGCTTTGTGCCACATTTGGAAGCATAATAGTCTCAGTTAACAGTACAGTACTACCACCACTAATGTGATTACCAAAAACAACTTAAAATTTTTTTACGTATCTTTCTTGAGTTGTACTCATTGTACATTGTCAGGGTATATAGCATATTTAATTCTACAAATAATATGCATTTATTTCTCTTAAAGCATTCTGTAACTGATTTCCTCTGATCATTTAGGTTGTGTGACACTTCTTATTTATTGAATTCCTCAGGAAGGGCTCACAAAGGTTCTTACTTATTAATTCCTCTGTATCTTTTATACATGTAAGTCAGTTTGTCTGGATATGATTCTTGGTTCATATTTTATTTCATTGAAGTGTCTTGGGTATGTTATTTAGCTTTCTCCTGGCATAAAATGTTACTGTCAAAACAATGCAGTCAAGACGCATTGATAATTGCTGGTGACTGGAATGTAAGAGTTAGAAACGAAGAAAGATCTGTAGTTGGAAGATACAGGCTTGGTGATAGAAATGACGCTGCAGATCATATGATAGACTTTTGCAAGTTGCAAGACTAATGACTTCTCCGTTGCAAATAACATTTTTCAACAACATAGACAGCAGCCATATACATGGACCTCACGAGATGGAAAACACCGCAGTCAGTTGAGTACACCTGTTGAACAAGATGATGGAAAAGCTCAATACCGTCAGTGAGAGCAAGATTGGAGCAGACTGTGGAATAACTACTTATATGCAAATTTAAGCTGAAGCTCAAGAAAATTAAAATAAGTTCATGAGAACCAAAATACAACCTTGAGTGTGTATCACCTGAATTTGAAGACTATCTCAAGAATAGATGATACATTGAACACTAATGACTGAAGACCCGAAGACTTTGTGGGATGACATCAATGATATCAGGCATGAAGAAAGCAAAAGGTACTAAAAAGACAGAAGAGAAAGAAAAGACCAAATGGATGATGGAAGAGACTCTGAAACTTGCTTTTTAACATAGAGCAGTGTTTTAGTTAGCTAGGGCTGCTGTAACAGAAATACAACAGAGTGACTGGCTTTAACAAAGGAAGGTTTATTCTTACACAGTCCGGTAGGCTACAAGTCTATACTCAGGGTGTCTGCTCCAGGAGAAGGCTTTCCCCATGGTCAGCCCTGGAGGAAAGTCCGGTATTGCATCAGTCTTTGTCCAGGGAGCCTCTTGGCACAGGAGGCTCAGTTCTGAAGGACGCATTGTTCTGGTGCTGCTTTCTTGTTGGTATGAGGTTCCCAGTTCTCTGCTTGCTTCTCTTTCCTTTTATCTCTTGTAGGATGAAAGGATTAAGGGTGGAGCAAGCCATATTCCAGGGAAACTCTTTTTACAGTGGAACAGGGAGGTGATCCTGTGAAGGCATTTATGATCCCACTGTAATCTTTAACATACAGCACAGGAAAATCACAAAAAGGAGGACAGTCACAAGATACTGGGAATCATGGCCCAGCCACATGGCTACACATATTTTTGGGGGGACACAATCCAATCCGTGATAAGCAGCTAAAGCAAATGGAAAAAATGATGAAGTGAAAGAGTTGAATAGAAGATTTCAAATGGCAAATTGAAAACACCAATTGTACTAATACAGTGAAATGTACGAAGACCTGGAATTATAAAAACAAAAGGGAAGAACATGGTTGACGCTTATTTTTTGTTAAACTATGCTTTAAGTGAAAATTTATAGCTAAAGTTAATTTCTTACTAAAAAGTTTATACACATACTGTTTTGTGACATTGGTTGCAGTCCCTGTAATGTGGTAACACTCCCCTTTCCACCCTGGGTTCCCTGTGTCCATTCGTTAAGTTCCTGGCCTTCTCTACCTTCTCATCCTCCTTTTGTACAGGGGCTGCCTATTTTATCTCATTTATTTGATTGAATTATGAGGCACACATGTATTTTTGTTTTATGGGTGTGTTTAAACTGTCTGGAAAATGAGCTGGAGAATAGTTTCATTTCTGGGTTAACAGAGTGTCTGGGGGCCATAGTTTCAGGGGTTTCTCCAGTCCCTGTCAGGTTAAGTCTTGCCTTTTATGTGAATTTGAATTCTGTTCCACGTTTTACTCCAGCACTGTGTGCGACTCTCTGTTGTGTTCATTCCCTGTGAGGGTGGTCATTGGTGGTAGCAAGGCACCGTCTAGTTCTTTTGGTCTCAGGCTGATAGTCTGTAGTTCATTTGGTTCTTTAGTCCTTTGGGCTAGTATTTTCCGTGTGTTATTGATGTTCTTCATTCTCCTTTGCTCCAGGTGGGAAGGGATCTACTGATGTGTCTTACAAGGCTGCTTGCATGCTTTTAAGAGTCCAGATGCTACACATCAAATGCCGATTGACCTGGATGGCCCCCAAAACCATGGTCCCCAAGGGCTGTCCTCAGCTGTTATATCCTTCAAAGTGTTTGGATGAGTCTGTGGAATTTCTTTGCTTTTGCTTTGGTCTTGTTGTGCTGACTTCTCTTGTATTATGTGTTGTTCTTCCCTTCATGGAAGTTGACCGTTGTCTACTGTCTAGTTAGTGATTTCCCTTCTGTTTCTCCCTTCCCACCCACATAACCATCAAATGATCCTTTTTTCTGTGTGAAACCTTTTCTTCAGTTTTTATAATAGGTAGTGTCATACAATAATTGCCCTTTTGTGACTGACTTATTTTATTCAGCGTAATACCCTCCAGATTCATCCATGTTGTGAAATGTTACTCCAATTCATCATTTTTCCTTATTGTGTAGTATTTCATTGTGTGTATGTACCATAATTTGTTTATCCATTCATCTATTGATGGGCACTTAGGTTGTTTCCATCTTTTTGCTGTTGTCAGTAGTGCTGCAATGAACATGGGTATGCATATGTCTGTTGTTTTGACTTTCTTAGTTCTCTTGGGTTTATTCCCAGGAGTGGGATTTCTGGATTAAATGGTACTTCTGTTTCTTGCTTTTTTTTTTAATTGTTATTTTTTTTTTATTATGATTGAGTGAAAATATACACTCCCATATAAAATTGCATGCTGCCTATGTGCAGCTCCCACTGCTCTCCCAACTGGCAACAGCACACTCCTCCCCTCGGTGCCACACACATCACATCCTCCAAACAGTCTCCCCTACCCCCACTCTCACCCCTGCCTCCAGCAAGAGGCCAGCAGGATGACATCCCACAGATGCATAGAACCATAAAGTACACACATAATGTAATCACTCTGCGTCGCCAAGTCCAATACATTCCCGTCCAAAGAGTTGACTTCCATTATGATTTATGGACAGGGGCAGCATCAGGGCCAGGGGCCATGCTCCCAGAGGAACCCCGAGGATCCCAGACCATCAATTGTGGTCCTTTAGTGTAGATCTCAGGGTGCACCCCCTTCCATTCTTCTGTTGCCAGTGAGACTCAACTTTGCGAGCCGATCATGGGTATTGCTGGTGATGGTCAGGCACCATCTAGCCCCTCCAGTCACATGTTGATGCAGTCCCCCACTCATGAGGGCCTCTCTGCCTCCCAGGCTCTCCCTCCCCAATGTTGTTCTTGTCCTTGGTGATTATCTGCTCCTGCCAAGCTGGGGCCATTTGTTGCATCTAACATGGCAGCTTGGCAGCCTTCAAGACCCCAGATGCCACTCACCAATGTGTGGTGCAGAAGACTCTCTCAGCAAAATGTTAGCTGTGCCATTTGGCCTCAGTTACCCCAAGAGCATGGTCCCTGGCCACCCCCATCCCAGCGACTCTGTCCTTGCAGTGTTGGGGAGTAACCATGTTATGTTGAAGTCCATTTAAAACTGATCTTCTTTCTAATGTGTGCAGTCACTGCTTTCACCCAGCCAAATTTCTATCAACTGTCTAATTAATACTCCACCCTCTCACTCCCTCCCCACCCTTGCAGCCATCAAAGAGTCTTTTCTTCTATGATGAGTCTGTTTTTAAGTTTTTATCATAGAGTTCTCTTACAATATTTGTCCTTTTGTCACTGACTACTTTCGCTCAACATAATGTCCTCCATTGAAACCAGGTTATGAGATGTTTCCTAAAAGTCATTGTTCTTTATCATTGCATAGTGTTCCACTGAGTATATACAGCATAGTTTACCCATCCATTCCTCTGTTGATGAGCATCTGGGTTGATTCCATATTTTTGCTGTTGTGGGCTGTGCTGCGATAAACATTTGTGTGCATGTATCAGTTGATGTGCATGGCCTTGATTCTGTAGGATATATTCTGAGCAGTAGAATTACTGGGTCAAATGGTGTATCTATTTCCAGCTTTTTAAGGAAGTGTTGGATTGCTTTCTAAAGAGGCTGGACCATTTTGCAATCCCGCTGACAGTATTGTAGAGTACCAATTTCTCCACAGCCTCTCCAGCATTTGTTGTGTTTTTTTTGGATCATGGCCAACCTCATTAGGGTGAGATGGTATCTCATTGTAGTTCTGATTTGGATTTCTTTAATAGCTAATGATCATGAGCATGTTTTGTGGCTGCCTGGATTTCCTCTTTAGAGTAGTGTCTGTGCATTCTTCTTTGCCCATTGCTTAATTGGATGATTTATCTTTTTCTTATTGATATTTTGTAGTACCTTATAGATTATGGAGATCAGGCATCGGTCTGAGATATAGTTGCCAAAAATGTTTTCCCATTCTGTAGGTGGCCTTTTAATTCTGTTAATAAAGTCTTTGGTTGAGCAGAAGTGTTTGATTCTTGATGGTTCCCATTTACCTTTCTCTTCTGTTGTTTGTGGTTTGTTTGACAAGGTACATTTTGAAGTCTGTCTACATTGTGTATTAAAACTTTCATTGTTGTTCCTACTTTTTCTTGGATGAGTTTTATCATTTTAAATTTGATATTCAGATCTTTTATCCAGCTTGAGTTGGTTTTTGTATAAGGTGTAAGATATGAGTCTTGTTTCAATTTATTGCAGATGGATATCCAATTTTGCCAGCACCATTTGTTGAAGACACTGTTTTTACACCAGTTTCATGTCTTAGGGCCTTTGTCGAATATCAACTGTTCATAGGAAGATGGTGTCATCTCTGGGGTCTCGATTCTGTTCCATTGGTCTGTATGTCTCTTTTTGTACCAGTACCAGGTTGTTTTGACTACTGTGGCAGTGTAAAAGGTTCTAAAGTCTGGTAGTGAGAGGCCTCCCAGTGTGTTCTTCTTCCGTAGTGCTTTACTTATCCAGGGCTTCTTCCCTTTCCAAACAAAGTTGGTGATTTGTTTCTCTATCTCATTAAAAAATGTCACTGGAATTTGTATTGGGATTGCATTATATAAGTAGACTGCTTTGGGCAAAATACACATTTTCACAAGGTTAAGTTTTCCTATGCATGAGCAGGATAGGTTTCTCCATTTATGTAAGTCTCTCTTAGTTTCTTGTAGTAAGGACTTGTAGTTCTCTTTGTAAAAGTCTGTTATTTCTCTGACTAGATTTATTCCTAGGTACTTTGTCTTCTTAGGGGCTATAGTAAATGGTATTGATTTGGTGATTTCTTCATTAATAATCTCATTGTTGATATAAATGAATCCTACTGATTTACTTATGTTTATCTTGTATCCTGAGACTTTGCTGAACTCTTCTATCAGTTTGAGTAGTTTCCTTATGAATTCCTTGGGATTCTCTGCATATACAATCGCATCATGTGCAAATAGGGAGATTTTTAGGTCTTTGCTGATCCAGATGCCCTTGATTCCTTAGTCTTGTCTAATTGCTCTGGCTAGAACTTCTAGTACAGTGTTGAATAGAAAAGGTGAGAGTGGGCATCCTTGTCTAGTTCCTCTTCTCTAGGGAAACTGTTTCAGTCTCTCTCCATTCAGGATGATGTAGGCAGTTGGCTTTGTATAACTGGCCCTTATTGCATTGAGGAATTGGCTGTCTATTCCTATTTTGCTGCAAGTTTTTAGCATGAATGGGTGTTGGACTTTATCAAATGCCTTTTGCATCAACAGACAAGATCAGGTGATTCTTGTCTTTTGTAGTATTTATGTAGTTGATCACATTAATTGTTTTTCTGATGCTGAACCAGCCTTGCATCCGTGGTATGAATCCAACTTGGTCATGATGGATTATTTTTTTGATATGTTGTTGTATTCTATTGGTGAGTATTTTGTTGAAGATTTTTGCATCTAGATTCATGAGAGATATCGATCTGTAGTTGTCCTTTTGGGTTGGGTCTTTCCCTGGCTTTGGTATCGAGGTTATGCTGGCTTCATAGAATGAATTTGGGAGTATTCCATCCCTTTCTATACTGTGAAATAGTCTTAGTATTTGGAAGATAACTCTTCTCTAAAAGCTTATAGAATTCTATGGTGAAGCCATCTGGGCCCAGGCCTTTTTTGATTGGCAGTTTTTTGATGGCTTTTTCAATCTCTTCCTTTGTGATGGGTTTATTAAGTTGTTCTGCTTCACCTTGTGATAATTTTCGTAGGTGATATGAATCAAGGAATTTGTCTATTTCTTCTAGGTTTTCAAATTTGTTAGAATACAGTCTTTTGTAGTATTCAGCTATGATATTTTTGTATTCTGTTGGATCTGTTGTGACAACTCCCCTCTCATTTTTTTATTTGGGTTATTTGTTTCCTTTCCTGTTTTTCCTTAGTGAGTTTAGCCAATGGGTAGTCAGTTTTGTTGATCTTTTCAAAAACCAGCTTTGGGTCCTTTCAATTTTCTCAGTTGTTCTTCTATTCTCTGATTCATTTAGTTTTGCTCTAATCTTTAGGATCTGTTTTCTTCTGGTGCCTGAGGGGTTCCTCTGTTGTTCTGTCTCTTCTTGTTCAAGCTGTAGGGTTAGTTCCTTGATTTGGTTTCTTTCTTCCTTCCAGATGTGTGCATTTATGGAGATAAACTGATCTCTGAGCATTGCTTTGGCTGTACCCCATAGGTTCTGGTAGGAAGTGTTTTCATTCTCATTGGAATCCATAAATTTCGTTACTTCATCCTTGATTTCTTCTATAACCCATGGCTTTTTGAGCAAGATGTTGTTCAGTTTCCGTGAGTTCACCCTTCTGTCTATGTTTCTTCTGCTATTGATTTCAACTTTTATGGCTTTATGATCTGAGTAGATGCTTTGCATTAATTCAGTGGTATGGATTTTGTTGAGAATTGCTTTGTGTCCTAACACATGGTCTATTCTGGGGACAGTGTACACTGGAGAAGAAGGTGCAGTTGTCCGCTGATGCATAGAAAGTTCTGCATATGTCAGTGAGGTCTAGTTGGTTAATTGTGGCAATAAGATCTTCTGTTATCTTTATTGATTTTTTTTCCTAGGTGATGTGTCCAATATTGAGAGTGGAGTGTTGAAGTTTCCCACTATTACTGTAGAGTGATGTATCTCATTTTTTAGTACAGTCAGTGTTTCTTTGATGTATTTAGGTGCTCTAATATTAGGTGCATAAATATTTAATATTGTTAAGTCCTGCTTGGACTTAACTTGTATTGAACCTTTCAGTAAAAAATAGTGTCCATCCTTGTTCACTATGGTGGATTTGACATTAAAATCTATTCTATCTGAGATTAGAGTTGCCACACCTGCTCTTCTTTTTTCATTGTTAGCTTGGTATGTGTTCTTCCATCCTTCAGTTTTCAGTTTGTTCATATCTTTAAGTCTAAGTTGAATTTCTTGTGGGCAACATATGGATGGGTCATGTTTTGTGATCCAAGATGTGACTCGATGTCTCTTTACTGGAACGTTCAGTCCATTCACATTCAGTGTAATTATTGATGCCAAAGCCATTGTGTTGATGTTTTCTCTGTTGTTCTTATTAATCTGTTCTGGGACATTCTTCTTTTTGAGTTGATTTTTTACCTTTTTCAGGGTTGGTTTTGTGGTCTGTCTTTGGTTTTCTTAATTCTGGTTTACTCCAGCTGGAACAGGACCAAGACATCTGTCTTAGATGACTGCTCACAAGCTCTTAAGACCCCAGATGCTACTACTCATCACTGCCAGAGTTAGAACATTTTCTTTATAAACTATGTTCTGCCAGGTAAACTTGATGTCCCCTGAAACCATGGTCCCAGGACCGCAGTCCTGAAGCTTGGATGTGTCTGTGAAACTTCCCTATGTCCTGGTCTAGTTGTGCTGAGTTTCCTAATATTGTACAGTGTTTTGCCCTTTACCAGAGTTACCACTTTAGCTACTGTCTAGGTATTTTTTCTCTCCACACCCTTTCCCACCCATCTCCTCCCTCCTGACATGTTTTTGTTCATAGTGGTCTGTCTTAGTTATCTAGTGATGCTGTAACAGAAATAATCACACATGGATGGCTTTAACAAAGAAAAATTTATTTTCTCACAGTCTAAGAGTCTGAAATTTAGGGTGCCAGCTGCAGGAGAAGCCTTTCTATCTTTATTGGGTCTCGTGGAAGGTCCCTATCATCAGTCTTCCTGTGGCATAGGAGCTTCTCAGTGCAGGAAGACCCCAGGTCCAAAGAACACACTCCCCTCCTAGTTCTTCATTCTTCATGGTAAAGTGTCCCCTTTTGTCTCTGCTCACTTCTGTCTTTTGTATCTCAAAAGAGATTTACTTAAGACACAACCTTATGTTATATATTGAGTCCTTCCTCATTAGCATTTGTTTGGCCTCATTAGCATAACTGTCTCTAATCCTACCTTATTAACATCGTAGAGGTAGGATTTACAACACAGGAAAATCACATCAGATCATAGAATGATGGACAATCACACAGTACTGGGTACTGTGGCCTAATGAGGTAGACACATTTTGGGGCAATACAATTCAATCTATAGTGTGATCTCTGTATTTGTCCTCTTATTGATTGACTTACTTAGCATAATGGCCTCTGGATTCATCACTGTTCTTTATCATTGTATGTATGTACCATAGTTTTTTTAACTTCTGAGGTTAGGTAGTGTGAGGCCTCCTGCTTTGTTCTTCTTCAGTGTTCTTTACTTATCTGGAGCCTCTTTCCATATAAAGTTAACAATTTGTTTTTACATCTTATTAAGAATGCTGTTGTTATTTGGATCAGGATTGTGCATTGCATGTGTAGATTACTTTGATTTTACTGGTTTTGCTCTCTAGAGAACCCAGCCTAAGATGGTTTCTAATTGTTTATTTTTACGTTTTTGTCTTGTGTTGTTTTCTTGAATGCTTCTATTGCTTTATATTTTCCTTGATGTCTTTCCTAACCTCTTAGAGAGTCCTAAATATTTATCTTTTAAATTCTGCATCAGGTAGTTCTACTGCCTTTTCTTCTACTGGAAGATTATTTGATTCTTTATTTTTGTCACTCGCTGGAGACATCTTGTCCTGCTTTTCTTTTCTTTTTTGATATTGTCTGCTGACTGTGAGACATTAGAGTATTATTTTTCTTATTTATTGATTGCATGATTTTTTTGTTTTGTCCTGCTTCATTTTGTTTTTAATGTGTCAGGGCAGGTGGCCCAGGTGCACTTTGCTGCTTGCACGATAGTTCTTAATCACGTTGCCTTGGTGAGCAGAGCAGCAGCAGGCAGAACTCACCTTACTGTATACTGGTTTGGCACAGTGGTTAAACATAGAGTTGGCAAGTGTTGTTTGCCTCCTGGTATTGGTCCAGCAGTGTGGTGGCAATCTCAGCCCCTCACTAGATAGGTTAAGCAGCTGGTTAAGTGGCAGGGGAGGAGCAATGTGGGCCAAGTGAGGCAGTGGGCCTGAGCCAGGGATGCTGTAGCTGCAGCAGCACTGTGAGGGCTCATGGGAAGGGAGGGTTGCGTATGGGTCTAAGTAGGAAGGAGAAAGAAAAACAAGAAAGGGAACCCATGGTGGTCGGTGGAGGAAAGAAGAAAGGAAAAGCGATACAAAATAAAAGAAGAAGGGTAGTCAGTGATGTAGATGAAATGTACATGGGACCCAGCAGGCAGGTAGTGGAGGTGGCATATGGGACTAGGTGAGGTGAGGGAGAAATTAAACAAGACGGGGGAAAAATGTATGGCAGATGCTGGTATGTGGGGTCAGGTAGAACCTGGGGTGGAGGTGGGTCATTGACTTTCTACCTGTTGCAGAAGACATGGCCTGATACAAAGAGACAGTGGTGTACAGGGCTAGGTGAGAGGGAGAAAGAAAAAGGGGAGGGGTGGGGAGGAAGTTTAAGGATCTTTGTATTTATTTTCTGGTAATTAGCTGTTCATGCCCTTTACCCCATTTTCTTTTGAATTCTGTTTGATTTCCACAAGTCTTTATATTAGCAAAAGGAGCCCTGCTGGTAACATTCTTGGAAGTTAACTGAAAGATAAGCAGTTCAAATCTACCAACTACTCTGAGAGAAAAATGTGGCAATCTGCTTCTGTAAAGATTACAGCCTTGCAAACCCTGTAATGCACTTCTGCTCTGTCCTATAGGGTCCCTGTTAGCTGGAATCAACTTTATGGCAACATGCTCATTTGAGTTATGGTTTCTGATAGCTATGAGTTTCATACTAATGTAAATGGCTTTTTCCAAGCCTGCAAAAGTTTTTTTTGTTCATTTTTCAACGTATCCTGTTTTATTCTACTTTTATGCATCTGGGTTAGCTGTGTCCTTCAGAGGCATGGCAATAAATTGTTTTAGAAAATCTAAGCACATGAATATGATCCATAAGCACGCTAAATAAATTGCCAGTTAATAGCATAGTTAGTTTCAACACAGTGCACTCCCATCATGTGCTGCCATCAAGCTGGGTTTCCGTACAGCTCTGGCTGCAGACCCTCCCTCCTCAGGCTGTCACTGAGGTTACCCTTCCACCTGTCGCCCTTCCCCCCGAGTCCAGCCCACAGCCTCATGTTCTGAGGCTCCCATCTCAAGGGATGAGAGAAAAAAAATACCCTTTAAACCAAGCTTCTGGATTGGATGCCTGCCAGTCAGTATCAGGCCCCTGACTACTGCCTCAGACCCTACCCCCAGACAAGTTTGTGATCCCTGGATACCCTGTGCACACACAGGTGACATTTCCTTACTATAATACCCAAAATTCAACTTCTGGCTTCTTGATGAGTGTAGTCTTCTCTCCTGCCACCTCCCAGGACACTGTATTTTCAAGTGGGCAGGGGGATCCACCTCTCAGACACACCACACAGACACATATGCACACACATATCTGAGGTGAACTATGACAAGGAAGCTAACTGTGCTATGGTTGTATTTTGCACTATACACTTATTTTTTCCCTATGATCCAGTAACTTTCCCCCAAAGAGAAGTCATTATAAAAATGAATAGAGATCAGCCATAAAAAGGAATGAAGTACTGATACATGCTGCACCAAGGAAAAATCTTGGAAACATTATGCTAAAAGACCACATGCTGTATGACTCCATTCACATCAAAGTCTAGCAACTGGAAAATCCACAGGGAGATAAAGTAAATCAGTGGTTGCTGAGGGCTGGTAAGGGTGGATAGGGGAGTGAGAGCTAAACAGTACCGGTTTCTTTTTGAGATGATTAAGGTGTGCTAAGATTGTGGCAAATATGGTAAAAACCAGTGAATCATAATGGTATGTGAATTATATTGTAATAAAGTTGTTAAGAAAATAGAGATTATCACACTATCCAATCAAAACCTTAAGGCTAAAATTTTAAGCTTGACATGTTGTCTGTTCTGTATAAACTCTGATATTATTGTTAGTTGCCCTCCAGTTGGCCTTGAGTTCTGGTAATCCAACACAAAATGAAAGGAAATGCTTCCTGGTCCTACTCCATTGCTATGCTGGGTTGCAGATAGGCTCTGTTGCAATGGATAGGATTTTCATTGGGTGATTTTGGGGCCTGGATAGCCAGGCCTTTCTTCTTCAGTTTTTTTGGTCCAGAAGCTCTGCTGAAACCTGTTAAGCATTTAGTAACAAGGGAGCCTCCAGAGGGGTAACGGCCTCATCATCCACCAACAGCAGTACAGTAACAAGGGAACCTCCACTGACAGAAGAGGGATAATGGCTCCGTCATCCACTGACTGCCAGCCAAGGCCAAGTGCCATGCGGTAATAAGGGAGCCTCCACTGACAGAAGAGGGATAATGGCCCTGTCATCCACTGACTGCCAGCCAAGGCCAAGTGCCATGCGGTAATAAGGGAGCCTCCACTGACAGGAGGGGTAACGGCCCCATCATCCACCAGCGAGTGGAAGCTAGGAATTAAACTGGATCTCTTGCATTGTTGTTGTTAAGTGCCATTAAGTCATTTCTGACTCATAGTGATCCTGAGTACAACAGACTGAAACTTAGCTCAGTGCTTGGCCATCCTCACAACTGTTGCTGTGCTTGAGCCCATTGTTGCAGACCCAGTGTCCATCCATCTCATTGGGGGTCTTCCTCTTTTTCACTGAGCGTCTATTTTAACAATCAAGGAAAGTTGGAAATCATCAGAAATGAAATGGAACACACAAACATCAATATCCTGGTCATTAGGGAGCTGAAATAGATTGGGATTGGCCATTTTCAATTGGAAAGTTACATGATCTACTAAAGGAATGACAAATAACTGTATTGGAACACTCTCCCTCCTCACTTGGTATGTCCCTCAGTGACTTTTTTCCTTACCTGAAGATAAAGGAAATATTGAAGACATTTTGATGATATTTAGGACATCAAGGATAATATGATGACAGCTCTGATGGCCATTCCAGAAAAATTCAACCCACTCCTGTCACGTTAATTCTGACTCATAGTAATCCTACAGGACAGAGTAGAACTGCCCCATAGAGTTTCCAAGGAGCACCTGGCATATTCAAATTCCCAACCTTTTGGTTAGCAGCTGTAGCGTTTAACCACTACACTGCCGGGGTTTCCATTTTGCCCATAGACACCTTCAAAATTGTGACTTAAGGCTTGAGAAATGCTGAGCCGGTTCTTCCCTTTTGTGTTTCTAACTCCAGGTGTCTGTACATTTCATTGTGATATTTTTACTTAGTATTCTGAAGCTGCATTTTGTAATCATCTGTTCAGCTCCTTTACTTCATTTTTTCTTCCATTGGCTTTAGCTACTCTGTGTTCAAGAGCAAGTTTTCGAGTTTCTCCTGATGCGCTTTTTGGTCTTTTCTTTTTTTGCTGTCTTTTTAATGACCTTTTACTTTCTTCTTGTATGATGTCCTTGATGTCATTCCACAGTGCATCTGGTCTTTGGTCATCAGTGTTCAGTGTGTCAGTTGTGTTCTTGAGACAGTCTCTGAATCCATGTGGGATATATTCAAGGTCATAATTTGGCTCTTGTTGACTTGCTCTAATTATTTTCAGCCTTAACTGAACTTGCATAGGAGCAGTTGCTGGTCTGTTCTGATTGATGGTATTGAGCTTTTCCATTGTCTCTTTCCACAGAGGCTGTCACCTGGATCCCTGTGTCTTCCTTCTGGTGAGGTCTATGTATATAGTCAATATCTGTGTTATTGCAAAAGAGTTTTGCAATGAAGAAGTGGTTGGTCTTGCAAAATTCTCTTACATGATTTCTGGCATTGTTTGTATCACAAATGTCATACTTCATACTTTCCAACTACTGATCTTTGTTTCTGACTTTTGAATCCCACTCACCAGTAGTTTAACTCATCTTGATTTCATGTTTGGTCAAATTCAGATTTCTGTAGGTAGTAAAAATCTTCTGTTCATCTGTGGCCTTAGTGATTGCGTGTATAAATTGTATTAACTGGTCTATCTTTTAGGTGTTTGGGAATTATCGTATCACTGACAGCATTGTACTTCAGTCTAGGTCATGAAATGTTCTTTTGGATGATAATGTGACAGCATTCCTCTTTGATTTGTCATTTCTGACACAGTAGATCACGTGACATCCAATTCATAATAGCCAGTATCAGTTCATTTCAGCCATTACTTTATGTGTGCCATTTCCTTTTTGACAACTTCTAATTTTTCCAGGTTCAGACTTCATACATTCCACAGTCTGATTACTAATGAAATTTGCAGCTGTTTCTTTTCATTTTGAGTCATGCCACATCAGGGAATAAATGATGTAAAGGGTTGACTCCATCCACATCATTAAAGTCATTAAAGCACCTGTTCCTCAGTTGTCTTTTGAGTGCCTTCCAACCTGAGAGGCTCATCTTCTGGCACTATTGTCAGACGATGTTTCTCTCTTCTTCAAAAGATTTTTCACTGGCCAGTTTTGTCTGAAGTAGACTGCCAGTTCCTTCTTCCTAGTCTGTCTGACTCGTGAAGCTCCACTGAAACCTGTTCACCATGGGTGATGCAGTTGGTACTTGAAATGCTGGTGACATGGCTTCCAGCATTACAGCAACACATGAGCCACTACAGTATGACCAACTGATAGTCAAGTGGTAGAAGGTGTCTCGATGGGAGGTAAGAATTCTACCACTGAATCACCAGTGTCTCATATATAACCCCTATTGCAGCATTTTGGTAGTCTCTTTGTGCCATCATCTAGCTCAATGAGTGTGGGAGGCTTTTCTAGTCAATGATTTTAAAGGGCATTTTGTTTGGAAATGCCCTTTCTCACACTGGTATGTATGCATCTTCCTTTAAAGCTTATGCTTAACAAATAGACAAATGTTGTGTGAAACCACTACTGTAAAAATTCATGAAAAGTTTTACACATAAAAAATGGTTACCAAGTGATGATACAACACCATTTGATGGTTGTACAAACAGACAATGCCAAGTGGCGTTGAGTCGGATCCGACAATAGGTAAGTGATAACTTTGGTGAGGAGTGAAACACTACACAGTGTTACGGAAGCCAGGACAGCTTATACAAGGCAAGGTCATGGAAGCTCCATAGATCCATCTAAACTCCCTAAGGGATCAAATTGCCTGGCTGAGGACTATGGGGACCATGCTCTCAGGCAACATCTAGCTCAACTGGCATAACATAATTTATGATGTTCCACATTCTACTTTGGTGAGTAGTGTCTGGATTCTTAAAAGCATGAGTGGCCATCTAGGATACTCCACTGATTTTACCCTTTCGGGAGCAAAGAAGGATGAAAACTAAAGATAGAAGTAAAAAATCAGTCCAAAGGACTAATGCACCACATCTACAACACCCTCCAGCAGGATGAATTCAGTACAACTAGACGGTGCCCAGCTACCAACACCAGCTGCTCTGACAGGGATCACAAGAGAGGGTTCTGGACAGAGCTGGAGAAAAATGTAGAGCAAATTTCCATCTCAAAAGAAAGATCAGACTTGCTGGTCTGACACGGACTGGAGAAACCCTAAGAGTATGGCTCCTGGACAGCAACCGTGTCAGCTCAGTAATGAAGTCACTCCTGAGGTTTATCCTTCAGCCAAAGATTGAACAGGTCCATAAAACAAAATGAGACTAAAGGGGCATGCCAGCCCAGGGACAAGGCCTGGAAGGCAAGAGGGGACAGGAACGCTGGTAATAGGGAACCCAAGAATGAAGAGTGTTGACCTGTTGTGGGGTTGTTAAGTAATGTTGTAAGATAATATGTATAATAACTGTTTAATGAGAAGCTGTCCTGTAAACCTTCATCTAAAGTAAAAAAATAAAAAGATTGTTTCAGCATTTATTTTAACAAGACATATCAAGATGTACTGGGGCCATAATTTTAACTTAAAAGGTGTTAAAAGTTGGTTTTGTTTCATTTTGGGTTTTTTATGAATAAAAATGAGCACTTATGGTTTCTTCAAGTTTTTGAAGAGTTTCAAAGCAATGAGAAAGTGTTGAGTTTCAGAATATTAAGCTTTAGAAATCTAACATATCCAACTTTTCTTAAAATAATAATAAACATATAAACAGTTGCCTTAATCTTTAAACCATGGAATTATAATTTTTTTAAACTGTTACTTTTACAGAAAAAGACACTATGGATGTATGGTGCAATGGTAAAAAAATGGAGACTACAGTAAGTTGATTTTTTGATTACTTCTGGGCATGTTCTTAACTTACCAGTGAATGTTGCTGTGTTTCCAAATTATGGAGATTTTATAATTAATCAAAGTCCTCTTAGTTTACAGAAAAAACAAAACTAAGTTCCTGATACCAGATTTCAAAGACCTTTCCCAGACAGTTCCTGAGTCAGTAAGAGTTCACAAACAAATTAAGTCCTAAGTTGGCCACCATCTCATACTTATGATTCCTCCCCTGGACCAGGATCTGTCCTAAAGAGTTCTCAGGTTAAAAAATTCCTCCTCCGGAATTTGGTGTCCTCCATGAGGTGTGACAGTTAAGTCCGTGAACTCGGTTGTTCTAAATGCTACATACCTCATTGCTGAGTATGACTAAAAGTGCTCACCATGGGAAGCTATGCCACTGACACCTGCACCTAGTCCACCCTTCAGAGTAATTTTAGAACTCTCTGGAATGGCCATTGTGCATGGTGCCATGGTGGCAAGTTTGCAAACTTAACTGTGTAGTTGTCTGTGAGGGAGTTTTTAGCCAGTAAACAAATAACTATACTGGAACACCCTCCCAACTCACTTGATCTGGCTCCAGTGACTTTTTTCTTTACTCAGAGATAAAGGAAATACTGAAAGGAGGACATTTTGATGACATTCAGGACATCAAGGGTAATACAACAACGACAGCTCTGATAGCCATTCTGGAAAAAGAGGTCCAGAATTGCTTTGAAGGGTGGACTAGGTGCTGGCATTTGTGCATAGATTCCCCAGGGCAGTACTTCCAAGGTGACCATAGTGATATTCAGCAATGAGGTGTGTAGCACTTTTTCTAAGATGAGTTTGTGAACTTAATTGGCAGTCTTTGTATGTTAAGAGCTTTAAGAATATCTGTCTTAAGTCTGCTTTTCAGACTCTTGTGCATAGAAATTACCTAGGAATCTTATTAAAAAGCATTTCTGAAATCTAACAGTTTTCTCAGGTGATAGTAATGTTCCTTTGAGTAGACAGGCTGTACACAATACACTCAGAGTAGGTAGTATTTTCTGAAAGGTGAATTTTTTTTAAAGAAGTGACACACAATATCAGATAACAGAAAGGCAGACACTAATGGGCATAGACACAAACCCTAGTAAAGATAAGAGGAATCTGTTGACCAGCTGGGCTGAGGTGGGAAGAAAGAGGCTACCCACTCATAGCGCAGTGAAATCTGCATCTAAACACTGTGGTATTGGGCTTTTGCTGTCAGGTCCTGGCATCGTGATGGCTGTGTATGTGACGGCTGGAGGAGTGAACTGCAGGAGAGAATGAAATCATAGTAGTAGAAATAAGCAGGCACCAGACAGAAAGTGGAAGAAGAGACTGCCTTCTAAATCAGGGAGTGTAGAACGAGAAACGAATCATTGGGTGGAAATTTCCAGTGTTATGGGGTCTGCTGCCCAAAGGTTGACTGCCCATCTTTCATGATGGCTCCAGGCCTGAGCACCAGGGCTAGAGATGAGAAACTGACCTGTGGTCATATTTTAGCCAGTTGAAAGACATACTTGCTGCCTTTATCTATTATGGGGAAACTATCTATTATGGGGAAACAGAGAGGCTTGGAGAGCTGTTGAGTACTTTATTCATTTCAACAACTTTAGTTGCCATCAACATGGATGTGGTACCTGCTTGGTGCCAGTGTCATACCTAGTGCCCTCTCATGTTCTGTCTCCATATTCTACCTTGGAATTCTCTAGATGGTGAATCAGCACCATGGAGTCATACCCTACTCTCTTGTCATATGCCATTGAGTGGCTTCTGATTCCTAGCAACCCTATAGGACAAAGTAGAACTGCCCCATGGAGTTTCTAAGGAGCCCGGTGGTAGATTTGAACTGGTGACTTTTTGGTTAGTAACTCTAGCACTTAACTATTAGGCCATCAGGGTTTCCTCCCAATGCCCTAGCCCCAAGGAGTTCTGTAGTTGAAAATAATGTTCATCCATAATGAATGCCTTAGTAATTGAAAGGAAGCCACAGTGTTTGGAAAATTGCTCCTTCTAACCCAGTTGCCTGCTCGCTGTAACTGCAGTCTGGCCGGCAGGGCAGTTCTGGCGGCACAGCCTCCGGGCAGCCTTCCCGGCTCTGCACAGCTGCAGCTGCTGACTTTTGCTGCCTGTGAGCTCCAGCTGCTCTCCCGTTTCTCGTCTCAGAGCACCAGGGTTAGGGGTTAGGATTATGTATTTGTCAAATCATCAAGGAGCTACATGGGGGGATTATTTTACCCAACACTTGCCCTAGCCCCCAAGTTTATTTTACAGAAGAGTGAGCTACAGATTCTTTGAAGGCTCAGTATAAGCAGGGTGAGAAGGAAAATGCCGCACTGAAGGGCGCTGCTCAGGGAGGTGGTCAGCACACCTTCCGTAAGGGGCCACTGGCCAGATTCTTAGGGCGAGGAAGAAGCTTCTTACCTGATGCAGCCTGTGCTTACTTTGGTGAGATAGTGTTAGCTGCAGGAGCTTGCCTTTTTTGTTTGCTTGCTTTAGCTGTGAGGAAGCTCATAGCTAAATTCTAAGTCCAATTGTGATTTGATTTTTGCTATGATTCATTTTTTTTATCCTCTAAGCCTCTTTACCCTTCTTCCTCAACTCACCATTTTACTCTGGCTCAGCACTGTGCAATAGAAAAATAATGTAAGCCTTATGTGTAACTTTTTTCTTTTTTTAGTAGCCATATTGAACATTTTTAGTAAGATTTTCTTTTAAATTGATTGGAAACCCTGGCGGTGTTGTCGTTAAGTGCTATGTCTGCTAATCAAAAAGTGGGCACTTCGAATCCACCATGCGCTCCTTGGAAACTCTGTGGAGCAGTTCTCCTCTGTCCTGTAGGGTCACTGGAGTCGGAACTGACTTGAAAGCACTAGGGTTTGGGGGGTTTAAATTGATTATCTCAAAATCATTGTTATTTAACAATTATAAAAAATGGTTATTTTTGCTCCTTGTTTTAAACTAAATCCTCAAAATCCAGTATACACTTCCAATATAATGCATTTCAGACTCTTTCAAGTGTTCCATGGCCACACGTGGCCAGTGGGTACTGGGTTGGACAGCACAGGTCTAAATGTAGTAGTGGTTGGTTTTATACTATCTGGGTATTTTTTCATGAGTTATCTTATAGCCTGAGGAATTACATTTTCAAAGTGGTTAAGAGCACACACCATCATTTATCTTCAACCAAGTTGTTTTAACTGTTTTTTGCCTCAGTTTCCTCATCTAAAAAATGGGAGTAATAAGTACTTATTATCACAATTATTGTGGACACAATGCAGTAATTTATGTAAACTTTGTTGTAAATGATGTTTGCTATCAAGATTAGCATTTTTGTTTTTAAAAATAGGCTATATGCTCAGTGTAAATTTATGTTCTAAAATGTGAGATTCATAGATTGGATGTATGTACAATTCGTAGAAAAATTGTACATTAACTGCAGTTGTGCAAAGCTTATCTTTTAACTAGTATGTATTTTATATCAACAGTACTTTTTAAGTGTCATTAATGTTCTTGGCAGAAACATTTTTGGAACCCTAATCCCGTTTTCTTCTTTTGGCCTAGGGTGAGTTTGTGGATGATGGAACTGAAACTCACTTCAGTATTGGGCAGCATGACTGTTACATAAAGGCTGTCAGTAGTGGGAAACGAAAAGAAGGGATTATTCATACCCTCGTCGTGGATAATAGGGAAATCTCAGAAATTCTTGAATGACTTCATGTTAATGAATTTTAACCTTAAGAAATAAAGATCAAGAATTTTAATTACTATGGTAATTGTGTTTAATATGTACTTCTCAGTACATTAGTCTGTGCTGTTGTTATTTGAACTAATGATCCAAGGGTTGAGGGGGGAAACTAATTATGTAATCATAAAAAGTAGTTTATTTTGTAAATAATGTAAAATGTTTTAAGGCCAAATGGAAAATGTGATGAAACTAAACCACTACTGTCTTAGAAGAGGAACCTTTACTGTAATAAATACTATTAAGTAAAATTGGTGCTGCTTGATTTGTTTCTACAGTCTGACAAGTCTTCATTTATGTTCATCTGTACAGATAGGTTGTCTTGTTAGTTTACAGCAGACAGTACATAGCAATCCAGTGGATTTAGTAAGAAAAACTTTTTATCTGGAAACATTAAGAAAACAACAAATAGTATCACTAAGAATTTAATTTTTAAAAATGTGGATTTTTGTCCTCATCAGCATAGTGAGGACAAAACGACAAGACAAAGAAGTACATGAGTCTCAACTGGACTGCGTCAGGTGCGTCCTCAGCCAGCTTCAGGACTCAGTTGCATACTCATGTTTGGTAGAAACATCACCTTTTGTGACTGAATCAGACCTGTTACCTCCCTTGATATTTTCCCTGAATCTTTACATTAAGGGACCGAAGGCCTTTTAAGGCAGGATACAGTTTATTAATAGAGGCTTGTGTTTGGGTATTTCACTCTGCCAGCTATGCTGGAAGACAAGATGACTGAGAAGGATTCCATGAGGCATATTAAACTCAGATTTAGGTTTGCTTTTGAGTCTGGGTGTTGTGGCTTATTCTCATATTTTCTGAGCAAATAGTTTGTGTTAATGACTATGTTTTAGTACAAAAAATACATTGTGTCATGCCCAAAAGCAAGGTCATTATTTCTAAGCATTTTATTTTTTGAACTTCGAGGTCAAAACCCATGATTTTTATTTGCTGTCATCTACCTTAGCAATCACTTGGAGGTACAGCTTGATTCAGTCTTTGCGGAAACCATACTTTTGAGAACACAGTCTTGTCTTTGGTGAACCCATGTTTTGATATTTCTTTATTTTCAAGCAGCACAGTATGAAAATAATACAGCCTGGGTTTGAAGTTTGGCATAGCGGATTAACTTCTTAAGCTGTAGTTTCCCAGCCAAAAAAAAAATGAAGCTATTATTTGTTTCATTCCTTGTTTAATATTTCATGTATAAAATAATTGTTATTAACCTATTACCCAGTTTAATAACTGAAGCATTACCCACACAACTATAGCTCTGTGTACCATTGGTGTTTGTTATTCCCATGCAAGACTGTTATTTTACGGTGTAGGCACATATCCCCAAACAATGTTAATACCCAGTTTTAAGTGGTATATTGTCTGTATCCTTCCTGCAACTTGCTTTTTTTCCCACTCTGTAATGTTTATGACATTTATCCTGGTTGGTATATGTAACTCGTTAATTTTTCATTCAGCTATATAAATTTTGCCATCTATATCCATACATTGTTTTCAGGTAATCATTATATACTATCAGAGTGCTAGGGAACATCCTTGTGGGAGTTTCTCTGGCCCTCTATTGAGCACGCTTCCAGAACCAGCAGCACTGACATCATCTGGAAACTTACTAGAGATGCAGAATCTCAGGCCTCAATTCAGACCTACTGAATCTTTAACAAGATCCTATGGTGATTTGTGTGTACACCAAAGTTTAAGTAACAGTGCTCTAGGTATACTGAGTTGTGGATACATTAAGACAGACAAGTCCATCTTCAGTATTATTACATATTTACCAAATTACTTTCAAAGGTAGCAATAGTTTTGTTTTCTGTGTATCTTCACCAACAGTTGATAGAGCCAAGCTTTTTTTTCTGAATATAAGGAATTAAAATAATGGTCTCATTTTCTCCTGAGTACTGCTGACATTGCATACCTTACCACTTCATTGGCCATTCAGGCTTCCTCTCTTTTCATTTCTTTTGCCTATTTTTTCTGAGTTGTCTGTTATTTTCTAATAGATTTTGCAACATAAGCAGTCTGACATTTAAGTTCACAAGCTTATCCTAGAGAAAGTGCCACATACCTCACTGCTGAATATCACTGTGGTCACCTTTGAAGTACCCCCCTTGGGAAGCTAATCACCGATGCCAGTGCCTACTCTACCCTTCAAAGCAATTTTCGAACTCTTATTTCTGGAATGGCCATCAGAGCTGTCTTCAGGTTACCCTTAATGTCCCGAATGTCATCAAAATGTCTTCCTTTCAATATCTCTTTATCTTTGGGTAAAGAAAACAGTGATCGGGGGGCCACAGCAGGTGAGTACAGAGGGTGTTTTCAATATGGTTACTTGTTTACTGGCTAAAAATCTCCCTCACAGCCAACTATACATAAGTCTGCAAACTTGCCACTGTGCCGCCATGTGCAATGGCCATTCCAGAAAGAGTTCTAAAAGTGCTCTGAAGGGTGGACTAGGCACTGGTGGTGGTGCTTCCCAAGGGGATACATTAAAGGTGACCATAGGGATATTCAGCAGTGAGGTACGTAACACTTAGAACAATTAAATTTATGGACTTAATTGTCAGACCTTGTATATTTTAGAACTAATCCCAGACCATGGCTTTTCCCTATAGCATTATAAAATATGCAGCTGATTAACTCTTCCAGTTGTCCCTTCAATTTCACATGCAGCATCTACTTCCTTTTATGAGCTCTGAGGAAGGGACAACATACTGTTTTGTCCCCCAGGACCAACCACACTCTTCGCAAATGGTAGGTAGTGGGATTCCCATCACTGTAGCTCAGAGGACAGATCTGGACTGGAGATATGCATGTAATATTAGGATATGTGGAATATATAGGGCATTTAAAACAATGGGAATGCAAAAGAAAAGCTTATAAAAAAAGAGAAGAAAACAAACCCAATGCTGCTGAGTCGATTAGAACTCATAGTGACCCTATACGACAGAGCAGAACTGCTCCATAGAGTTTCCAAGAAGCACCTGCAATATTCAAACTGCCAGCCTTTTGGTAGCAGCCATAAAACTTAACCACTATGTCACTCGAGCTTCCAAAGAAGAGAAAGAGCCTACAATTAAGCCCTGAAGGGCTAAAATTATTATAAGACTGGCAAAGGACAAAGGAAACTGTAACTCCGGAAATCCTGAGGCTATAAAACAGATTTGAATAAAATTTTTAAACAACTGCATGGTAAAAGACACCATAAATAGAGGCAATACATAAACAATCAATTTAGAGGAAGTTAAATGTTGATGACAATGTTCAACACACAATAGAGAGATCTCATCAACTGCTAAGTCAGACTAATTGCAGAACTGAAAATAGAAATAGGCTAGACACAGCAAAGAAAATTCAGATAGTCAAAGAACGTATTTTTTAAGTGCTCTAATTAGTTTGTAGTTAGGGAAATTACTGTAGCAATGAGATCAGCAAAAATCAAGTCATTAATATATCCCTGACTAAGATGTGGAAGAAAGGAGACCCCCTCACACTTCGACAGTGAAAATAAGCATTAGAAGTTCTTAGGAAAACAATCTACAACATTTATTGAATTAAAAATTCTCATTTCAAAGACAGCTAAAACTAGTATTTATAGTTTTAGAAGCCCATGTAATGCTCACTTTGAGGGGGAACTAGTGACTGGGAGCAGCACAATAGGAGTTTCAGGGATGACAGTAATGTATTTTTTGATCCAGATGCCGTTGTAAAGATGTAACCAAGGATTTCACTTTGTGAAAACTAAGCTGTATGTCAATATAATTTTGGACCTATCTCTATGTATATTATGCTGTGGACATATGTTCAATTTCAATAAACTGTTTAAGTGTACTTAAAATTTTTTAAACACACCATACAAACACACCCTCCTCTTGGGAATCTATCCCAAATAAGGCTGGCCATATTTAAGAATGTACGAGGATGTTTATTGCAGCATCATTCATAGAGTAAAAAGAATCTAGAAATTGTGAACACTCATCCACAGAGAAGTGATTGAATAAATTACCACATAGCCATTCAGATGAAGGAACTGGAGAGATTTCCAGGAAGTATTTTTCAGTGAGAGAAAATCAAATTGCAGAAGAATAGGTACAGTTTTGTAAAACAAACCAAAAAAAAAAAAAAAAGACAAAATACCCTGTATAATGCTTGTGCACATCTTTTTCTGTATATGATTATATAAGCATTGAGAGGTCTATGGGAGGTTACAAACACGTTAACATGAATTACTAGTGGGAAAAAAAACACTGGAGTAGCAGAAAAAAGTAAAACAGACTGAGGAATCTCTTGAGAGAGTAAAAAATGCTGAGATGCAGAAGGCAAGACAAGAAAGTGTTACAAAATAGGAGTAGTCAACTATGACTGCTGCTGATAGGATGAAAGTTGAAAAAGCCCATTACATTTAGCAACATGGGGTATTTGGATGACATTAACAAAAGCACTCCCAATGAAATGATAGGGCAGAAGCCATATTACAGTGAGTGAAGAATTAGTGGAAGGGGAATAAATGTAGCATATGTAATGCTGGCCAGCTCTCTTGCTAAAACACTGTCAAACTGTAATACTTATCTCGCTGAAGGTACTAGAAGACTACAGAGGGTAATGATGATGTCAGAGAAGTCAGAAAGGTGAGCCTCACCTTTGGAGGCACTTAACCCCAGGAGTGTTTGCTGATTCCAAAATTGGAGGTCAAGAGTCTGAGCAGCCCTTCTGACAGCTTGGAGGGGCTGGGGAGACAAAAACTGAAGTCCAGGAATGCCGAGGCTAGGGGACCTCAGCAAAGCTCACATTTTGGGTTGCTTTAAAGGTTAACACAAGGGTAAATAACAATACTTAAATACTAAATAACAATACTAGTAAAAGTACTAAAGAATAACAATAAACAAAGAGTTGATCTGCCCTTGGAGACACTGAAGCCCAGAATGAAAATCTCAATACATTAAATTAGAATTGTCTTAATGTGAGTTCCCAGCATAAAATTAAAACTACAAGAAAACAAAGGGACACGGCAACATGAATGGAGCCAACAGAAAGGGCTACAAATGAAGCATTATTAAAGAGCTTAAAATAATTACTCTTAATATGTTCAAAGTAGTGATTCAGACTTGCAAGAAAAGAGAAAAATCAGGGACATAAAACTGAAAAACAAACTGTAAAACAGAAAAACAACAGCGAAATTAACAACTCAAAGTCAGAGAAGCAATCAACTGGAAAACATCCTGAAAAATATCCAGGAAAAAAAAGTTTATAGGAGGGAAAAAGTAACGACAGTAATAAATGTAGACTACAGAGGTAAAGGTCTAGCACGTGTAACTGAAGTTCCAAAAGGAGAAGAAATCAAGTAGAAACAGACTGAAGCTATAGTGAAAGGTATCAAACCGCAGATTCAAGAATACAAAGAAAACTACCTCTGGGCATATCACAGTAAAACTGCTGAAATGTAGAGATAAACACACAAAACCCTGATAAAGCCATAGATTTTTAATAGAAATTAAAAAACAAAAAAGGAAAAATATCTTCAAAGCGCTGAAATATGTAACGATTATCTACATTTCTACATGCAGCATAACTCCCTTTCACTAATAGGCAAATGAAAAAGGTGAGAATTAATGAAGCGCAGATCAACCAAAGAAAACATTGAAAGGTACTGGTCTAAGAAAAAAAAAAGTAATCGCAATGCAAGCTTACAAATGCAGGTAAAAAAGATGAAAAGCAGTAACTGGCAAAAAACATCGTTATATCTTACTGAACGGTGACTGCATAAAATGATAATTTCCTGTAGAGTTTAACATTGATGTATACTTAAAATACAACAACACAAGCATAGAGATTGTGAAAAAATTAAGTACATTTAATGAGTTCTAAGGTTTCTGTGGGTAAGTCCAGGATGAGAATTGTAATTTACTGTAATCAAGAAGAAGAATGGTAAAAAAAATTTTCAAATTAATGGGGAAAATGCTTTTTAAAATTCTGTTAGAACTGAAGGGGAAAAATGGGGAAAAACAACACAGGAAAGAAAAATCACACAGTGAGATGGTTAAGATATCCCAAATACAGCAATACCTGAAAACTCAATGCCATTGAGTTGATTCTGACTCATAGTGACCCTACAGGTCAGAGTACAACTGCCCCATAAATTTCCAAGGAGCACCTGGCAGATATGAACTGCCAACCTTTGAATCAAAAGACCTCTAACCAGCAGACGTAGCACTTAACCCCTACACCACCAAGATCACCAAAATGTATCAGTATTTAAATATAAATGGACTAAATATTTCAATGAACAGATAAAAATTATCAGAATGGATTTAAAAGCTATTTACAAGAAAAATATCGAAAAAACTAAGGATTCAAGAATGTTAAAAGAAATAAATACACAATGCAAACACCAACCAAACAAAAGCTAGTGTAACTGTATTACTTTAACTAGACTTTAAGGCTGAAAGTCTTACCAGAAATACAGAGGAATACTTTAAAGTGATGAAAAGTTCAACTCACCAGGAAGAAAAGTCAACTAAATTTGTTTCCACTTACTATGTCCTTAAAAATCTATGCAATAAGCATTGATATAACTAGAATAGGCAAATTTACAATCATAATGGGATATATTAACCTACCTCTCTGATAACTGCTAGGAAAAGATCAGAATATACAAAATTTAAACAACACAATTAGCAGAACTGAATATATGTAGAACACTAAATATATGTTGGTGCATTGCAGAACATTAATGAATTATATGGAACACTGCATCCAATAACTGAAGAATTTTTTACATATACATAAAATATTTATAATACTTCATTAGGTTGTGGATGACAACAAGTTTCACCAATTTCAAAGACTGAAATACAACCAATGTAGAAATCAATAACAAAATGGCAATGAGAAAACCCACATGTTTGGAAATTAACAAATACACTTCTAAAAATTCAGTGAGTCAACATGGACACAGATTGAACACATGGTATGTCCACTTTATTGGTTCTATGTATCTATAGGATGTGGTACTGGCCTCTTAGTAGAGGGGTGTGGAAAGGGTGGAGAAGAGGGGACAGGAGATTGTTAAGAGGATATGACACGTATAGAACAGGAAGGAGGAGCATGCTATCACCAGGCAAGGAGAGTAGAAGGAGCTGCGGACAGGTGGGCATGCAATTTACACTAGACTGTACACTTTCACTCAATCACAATTAAAAAATACATACATACATTCAGTGAGTCAAGAAGAAGCCACAATGGAAATTAGAAAATAATTTGCACTGTGTGATGATGAAAAGGCTTGTAAAAACTTAAGAGGACGCATGCAGATAAAGATAATTTATTATAAAGAATTAAAGTTAATCAGATAAGCAACCATATCTTAAAACTGAAGGATAACAAGGGAAGTATTACAGATTAAACTGTCTCCTCCCAAAATATGTGTTCTAAACCCTGCCCCAGTGGTTAAATGCTTGACTGCTAGCTAAAAAGTCAATAGTTGGATCCCGCCAGCTGCTCTGTGGCAGAAAATGCAGCAGTCTGCCTCTGTGAAGATTATAGTCTTGGAAAGCATACAGGGCAGAGTGCCACTCTGTGCTACGTGGTCAGAATCAACTTGAAGGCAACAGGGTTTTTTTCCCCATTTTAAAATGTTTGTGATTATGATCCCATTTGGAAATGGGTTGTCTTTGTTATGCTAATGAGGCAGGATGAGGGGCAGTTATATAGGAAACTATCAATCATTATGGTTATAAATTAAAGAACTTATAAATAGAGAGATACTCCATTTTTTTTTCATAGATTGGAACAGTTAATATTCTGAATATGTGACTTTGTCCAACCTGATCTATAAATTTAATGCAATTGGCTTATAAGTCACAAAGATTATGGAACTCAACAAATTCGGAAATGTACAGTGAGGGAGCATATACATAAATATCATAAATATAGAAAACAGACTTCACCACCTACTATGTGACTTAATTTTTCTGTGCCTCTGTAAAATGAAAAGCGCTAATTGTTAATTATCACAAAAGATTGTTATAAGGATTGTATATATACATACATGTTGTGTGTATGTACTTACTGCATACTGTGTATGAGTTTGGTAGACAGGCAGGCAGGCAGCCAGTCAGATAGACAGATGACATGCATAAAGAGTAGCCAAGGCATTCTTGAAGCTGTGCTATCTGTTGGTATCTTCCAGATTCCAGCAGCATGTAAGACAAAGATGGGCCTACAGAACATTGGAGAAAGAATCACCTTTTACATAAAACACACTCGGGCAATCGGATGTCCATTTGGGGGGTGGGGAGTTTGACTCCCACCTCACACTATCTATAAAAAGCAACTGAAAACAGATATAGATCTAAATGGGAAAGGTGTGGCAATAAAGACTTTTAAAGGATATCCAGGAGACTATCTTCATGATCCTGGGGTAAGGAAAAGATTCTTTAAAGGCTACACAGAATATTAACCATAAAAGAAAAAATTACAAATTTGATAAAATTAAAAACAGATCTTGCATTATTAGAAAGAAACTGTTATGAAAATGAGAAAGAAAATTGGAGCAGAAAACTGTATTTTCAGCACATATCACTGACAAAAGATTTGTACCCCAAAAATACACAGAATGTTACTAATAAAATCACAAAGCAAAATAAATGAACAACCCTTCCTCAGAACAAACTAAAAACCAAAACAACAGGTAATGAAATAGAGAAATGGGCAAGAGCTTAAACAGGTATTTCACAAAGGATGACAGCCAAGTTCCAAAATAAGGTTGGAAAAAGTACCTTAATCTCATTGCTAAGCAAGGAAACATGAACCAAATTCACTATAGCCGGTCCCTTGATTACGAACTAAGTCTGTTCCTAAAGCTATCTTAAAGCATATATAAACTGTAGTATAGCCATGAAGTGGAATGCTATACACTAGTGGCAAAGAATGAACTACAACTACATGGCTGAATCTTGAAAACATAATGTTGAGTGAAAGAAGCTAACCTAAAAGGGAGGTGGTATAACTCTAGAGTAAGGAAATAAACGATTGCCTTAAAAGCAGGCATACTGATATCCTGGCAGAGAGGGAGGGGCTCCTGACCAGGAAGGGGTCTTGCAGGGCTTCGGAGATGTTGGCAATGTTCTTTCTTGGCCTCTATAGTGGCTACATGGGCATTTATAGCATTATTACACGTTGCTATTGTTTTGTGTACTTTTCTGTACGCATTATTTTTCACAACTGAGAAAAAGGAGCAGTCTGGCCAATAATAGATCTGACCCCAAACTCCTGGTTCCATGTCTTCTGTTCCATGACACTTAGTATCATGTACTTTGGACATGTTATAAGGAATAACCAGATCCTGGAAAAAGACATGATGCTTGATGAAGTAGAGGGTCAGTAGAAGAGAGGAAGACCTTCAATGAAATGTACAAACACAGTGGTTGCAATAACTATTTCTCAAAAATAGCAACGATTACCAGGATGGCCTGAGACTGGACATGGTTTTTTTCTGTTGTACATGGTGTCATTATTGAGCTGGAACTGACTGGATGGCACTTAACAATACATAGCATAAAAATAGAAACAGAGGAAGAGAGGGTCAAGAGCCACCCTAAGCTCAGGCCCAGCACAGTCTGGGGACACACATACAGACTTACTCCCTTTTCATGTTCCTGAAGACATTCACATTCACTGATTCAGCATAAACTAGTCTCTCTTGGGGTTGAAGGAACTCCTCCAGCAACAGTGGTACCCACTTCTGTCTGGGAATGCTCAACTCTCTACAAACCCTAAACCAGTGGCATGTTGTACATAATGATGGACTGCTGCTGAACAGAGATCCCGAGATCCCTAAACAATCCTATCCTTGTTCAATACTATTCCTGGAACTTACATGTAGTCTAAACCAGATTTCCAAAATGGCTGCAGTCTGTCTTTTACTTGAGGACTGAGGAACTACAGAGGTATTATCCCAGACCTTAGGATACCTCCCAAAGGCATGAAAAATCTTTCTTTGTAGGCTTTATCAATGTCTAAGAGGTAAGGCCAAGATGGAGAAATACTCAGATGATTCCAGTGATCCCTCTTACAATAAAGCCCTGAAAAACAGATGACTTCATTATACACGACCGTCTAGGAGCCCTGAACATCAAAGGCAAAGTTGAAAAATTAGACTCAGTGGCAGGAAAGAGAGACAAGTTTCCAAAGCAGTGAGGAGTGGCTAGACCTGATTCAGTGGGAATTAGCACCTTGTAGACTGGATCCACCAAAGCCACAGCGGTGAGGCAAGCAGTGGTATTCAAAGCATATTTTTCACATCAGGAGAGACTTGAGTCCACTGACGCACCCAGAGTCAGTGACAAGTGGCACTAGATCATCAAAGATAACTAATTTGAGTCTAAATTACCACTCATGTATCTAAAAGCTCTCTATTGGGATAAACCTTTCTTCCTTTTACCTGCCCTCCTTCTGATCTTCACTTGGCCTGAGCCAGCTGTAGAGACTCATATATCTCCTGCGGTGGAACTAGGAACACACCCTGAGCCACTTACAAGCCTTGGGAAGGAAACAAGTAAATAAACAGGGAAAAAATAATCTGCCTGCTCTCCTAAGCCAGGAACTAAGGGCCAAAATAGTTTCTCTGCTCAGGCATAGGCATAAGGGGTCCATGGAATTTGAATGCCTTTTATCCCTTCATAGACCTCTGTGGGCTTTCTGCAACAACACGGGCCTTCATTAGCACAGTACAATAGGGTATATACCTGAACCCTAATTTTACTGTATTAGTTATACGGTGGAAAGGTAGGTTCCTGACATTTGACACATAGCTATTAAGCAGAGTCCTCACTCACCTACAGCACAGGCCTGAGGACTGCTGGCTCCACCCATGCTACCTAGCAACCTGTGACATTGATCCCAGAGTAAGTGGTGCCTTTAAGTCCTTAGGCACCCATAATCCAGATGTAGAGCTACCTACTTACACACCCTAGGGAACAGAGAGATCCTTCTTCAGACACTAAGGTAAGCTATCAGCTTTGCTCAGTGCATGTGAACAGACACCTACATCAATCACCCCAGCCTATTTACGACTGAAGGTTAGAGCCAGCATCACACACATGGTGACCCGGATACATGACCTAAATCCGGACGGATACACACAGTAACAGTTTTAACCGCTTGGTGACAGATAGTTAGAGCTTCAAAGGTACCAGTAATCAAACAAGATCACACGACCAGCAATTTTAACATTTCAAAACAAGAAGGTGGGACCCAGTAAACACACATAAACAAATACCTACTGACAGTTCAGAGACAATGGTATAAATCACACACAGTGGCAGATCATGATGGCTTCAGCAACCTCCCCAAAGAATCAAGAAATCTTTCAGATGAAGAGAACTTCCTTAAACTGGTGGATACAGAACATAAAAGATTAATATACAGAATTCTTTAAGAGATCAGAAAGAGGACGAGATAAAATGCAGGAAAAGCCAAGTCAGACACAGTAATTGAGGAACTTATGAAGTTTAGAAAAGAGCATAGTGGCAAACTGAACAGGCTGCAAGAAGACACAGAGACACAGCAAACAGAAATTCAGAAAATTAATAATTAAATATCAGAATTGTACAACTCAACAGAAAGTCAAAGAAGCAGACCTAAGGCAACAGAAGTCAGAATTAGTGAGACTGAAGACAAAACACTTGGCACCAAAATGTTTGAGGAAAAATCAATAAAATATGTTTTTTAAATGAAGACAGTCTAAGAATTATATAAGGCTCCATTAAGAGGAATAATCTACAAGAGACTGGAGTACCAGAACAAGGGTAGATAACAGAAAATACAGGAAACTGCTGAAGGCTTGTTGGGAGAAAGCTTTCCTGTAATCATGAAAATGAGAGATATCTATTCACAAGATGCTCATCAAACTCCCCATAAAGTAGATCCCAAAGAAAGGCATCAAGGCATATGATAAACAAACTTGCCAAAACCAAAGATAAAGAGAAACTTTCAAAGTGGTTAGGGATAAAGGAAAAGTCATCTACAAAGGACAGTCAACTAGACAAAACTCAGACTAGGCAGAAACTACACAGGTAAGAATGCAATGGGCTGACATCTATGAAACCTTGAAGGAAAAAAACTTCCAGCCAAGAATTACATATCTAGCAAAACAGTATCTCAAATATGATGGCAAAATTAGGGAATCTGCAAAAACCAAACCAGTAAACCAAATCAGTAACATCAGATAACAATCGAACACTACAATGCAGGAAAGAGCAACAGGATATCAATACAGATAGGGAAATCACAAAATTAAAGCTAAAACAGTGAAAATATGGAGACAGATGTCATTATGTTAAAGACAACAACATTATAACAAAAAAGACTAAAAATGCAGGCATAGATATTTCATATGGAGAGGAAGTCAGGGTAATACAAAGAAATAGAAGACTGATTTAAATTTAGAAACACTGGAGCAAATATTCAGGTAACCACAAAAGAAACTAACAATCCCACACAACAAAATAACAATAAAACAAAACACTCAGCAAATACAAAACCAAAAACAATGAAGATGAAAATGAAACACATAAAGGAAAATGACTCAGCACAGAAGATTAACTGGAACAGACAAGCATTCAACAATGCATAAAAAAGGTATCACAATGACAGCACTACACACTCATGCCTATCAATAATTATGCCAAATATAAAGGGATGAAATGCACCAATAAAGTAACAGACTGGATAAGAAGACACTATACATCTATATGCCTACAACAGACTACCTTAAAGACATAAACTAAAACTCAAAGGATGGGAAAAAATATATCAAGCAATGACATTCAAAAAAGAACAGGGGTAGCCATATTAATTTCTGACAAAAGACACATTAAATTCTACCACAGTAAATACGGAAGAACACTATATAATGATTAAATAGTCAATACATCAGAACATAACCATATTAAATGTCTACATGCCCTATGACAGTCCTCCTAAATACACAAAACTAACTCTAATAGCACTGAAAACAGAAACAGCTAAATCTACACTAACAGTAGGAGACTTCAACACAGCACTTTTGGTGAACATCCAGAAAGAGGCTCAATAAAGACATGGTAGATCTAAATACCATAATCAACCAACTTGACCTCGCAGACATATACAGAACACTGTATCCAACAGCAGGAAAGCATACTTTCTTTTCCAGTGCACATGGAACATTCTACAGAGCAGACCACATACTAGGCCACACATAAAACAAGCCTTAAAAGAATCCCAAACATCAAATAACAAGAAATATGTAACAGAAAATCAAGGAAAAATTAATCCAACATATAGAAACTGAACAACACCTTATGCAAAAATTACTAGGTTAAAGAAGAAATTAAGGACAGAATAAAGAAATTCACAGAATCAAATGAAGATGAACATGTCCTACCAGAACCTTTGGGATACAACAAAAGCACTGCTCAGAGTGCAATTTATACAAATAAATGCACACATCTGAAAACAGAAAGGACCCAAATCAAAGCACTAACCTTACAACTCCAACAAGTAAAAAGAGAGCAGCAACAGGCACCAGAAGAGAGTAAATAGTAAAAATAACAGAACTAAATGAATTATAAAATAGAAAAGCAACTGAAAGAGTTAACCAGACCAAAATCTGGTTCTTTGAAAAGACCACAAAACCGATAAACTACTAGCCAAGATGACAAAAGAAAAACAAAAAAGAAAGCAAACAACCCAAATAAGAAATGAGATGGGTGATATTACAACAGATTCAACTGAAATTACAAGCATCAGAATACTACAAAAAACTGGACTCTACATCATTCCATGAAGTCAGCATAACCCAGACACTCCATCAGCATAAGACCAGAAGAGTTAGATAGTTCCTGGCTACCACCAATGTCTGCCCTGACAGGGAACAGA
Organism: Heterohyrax brucei; assembly: GCA_028571685.1. Classification (NCBI taxonomy): domain Eukaryota; kingdom Metazoa; phylum Chordata; class Mammalia; order Hyracoidea; family Procaviidae; genus Heterohyrax; species Heterohyrax brucei. The sequence continues at coordinate 37,984,454 of CM053149.1, forward strand.
ATAAAGTGTCCCTGACGAAGTGGGAGAAAAGTGAGGTACAGAACTTGAACCCTAGCAAAAAGACCCAACTCGATGGTCTGACAGACTGGAACATGCTCGGAAGACAAGGCTTCCGGACTGTCTGTTAGCTCAGAACTGAAACCATTCCTGAAGCAAACTCTTCAGAACAGTATTTTACTGGACCATAGCACAGGAAATGATACTGGCGAAGAGAGTGCTTTTTGGCTCAAGTAGATAGGTAACTGGACAGCTCCAGCCCAGAGGTGAGAAGAGAGGGCAGAAGGGGCCAGGAGCTGGCTGAAAGGACATGGGAAACAAAGGGAGGAAAGGAGGAGTATGCTGTCATAGTTTGGGGAGAGCAACTAGGGTTATAGAATAATGTGCAAATGTTCTTGTATGGCAAACTGACTTGAACTATAAACGTTCATTTAAAGCACAATAAAATATGTATATTTTTACAGCCTAAAAGGCCCCCACACTGTGCTTGATGTAGCTGGGAAGCAAGGAGAGAAACTGGGGAAGAAATGTCAGCTTTATTCTGAGATAGGTTTATCTACTGAATTGGTCATTTCGTTGAGTCCCAGTGCCAAGGTTCACAGGCCTGTGTTGCCCATAAGGAAGAGGTCCATGCTTCAGCTAAACCAGCTTATACATTTATTTGACTGAAAACTTCAAGGACAACAAATTTAAACAATTTTTTAATAAAATTCCTATAGAAAACTCAGTTGCAGGACAAATACTCAGTTTTCTTTTCTGCATCATTGAGGACTGAGAGCTCTCAATATTCTTTGGAGAGTTAAGTAGTAGTTCTGCTGGATATTGCCAGTACTCAGAAAGAATTTTCATTTACACATTCAAACCAACAGTCAGCTCCTATTGCACATATTAACATTATTCATCATCTAGCACCCTAAATACATGGTACCTCAACAAATAAATTACAAAATGCCATGTAGCATAAAACCATTTCATTTTCAACTAATATCCTTGAAAAACCACATTAATACAAGGCTTAATAAATACAGTAAGAACTGCTGGCATTTTAATAAAATACTAGATTTTAGAGATCTCATGTTTATTACATAAATAGGTTCCTTTTCATTTTCTTTCTTGAATACATTTGATCGACTATTATGTTCTATGAACTCTTTCATAGACACCATGTAAAAACTGTGCCTCATTACAGAAGCAGCTGGAAGAACTGGATCACACAGTTAACTGAAATACAACCTTAAGGAAAAGCTGGGTTGGTTTTTTTTTTGTAAAAGTTTAAAACTCAGGCTGAAGACCAAAGAAACATCTTTTTTCCATAAAACTTCCACTAGAAATTTTATAAATATACATATGCAGCATACATATATATGTGTATAGTATATCTATTTATATATGCCTAGATATATATTAGATATATCTATATCTATCTCTGTATATATATACATATACATATACATATGCCTCAACAGTAGATTTTCAGTTAAGTCTCACTGGAATGATACTACCATGGTACTTAAGTATTAATAAAAAATTAATAGGTTTCCACAAATTTAAAACATCTCTCAAAAAATAATCATAATTTCAAATTATACCATAATTTGTAGTTTATACAATTTAAAAAAGGAAGAAAAATACCTTTCCTTTAATCCTTGTTTGCAAAGTAAGAACACCTACCAGCCCCAAGTGTGGATAAGTTGGCTGAGTGATAACACTTAGTTACAACACTGAAATGAAGTATTTACATCTTTCTGTAAAAGTACCAAACACTTAAAGTAAAAAAATCTCTAGTAGCATTCCTTGGCGTGCAAAGTCAGCAGGAAGTGATTATCCATAATGTTGACATTTTTTTGTGAGTTTTGGTCAAGCATTCAAAAAGCAGAGGGTGGTCACCAGGGATTTTTCAGGTGGGTTCTGTGGAATGCCTTGTTCTTAACTCAGTCCCAGGACTGATGCCCTGTGTGGCGTCTGCATGGTCAACTGAGCGCTAGTGCTAAATGAAAACTACACCAAACCAGCAAATCCTTAGGAGCAAAGGCTGCTGGTTAAGACCTGTAGTCTTTCCGAACTGTGTGGGCCATCCAGTTTACTTTAGTAGTCCAGCTTTCCCTGAGCGCCTCATCAAATTTTTGCTTGAACTGTTTGAGTGCTTCGTCTTCACTCTTCCCTAAAGCAAGTGAATCCTAAAAACAAAGGAAAACAACTCTGATTTTATATATGCTTCACAGTGACGTGCAGCTGTCACCGTGTGCAGACAGCTCAGCCTCACCTCCCAGCTTCCCACCAGGCAGTGTGCATATGTTATTTCACACCAAGACAGTGAATTCTGCTAAAGAACATTTGAAGATATAGTAAATTTATGAGTATTGTGAAACACCTGGAAATTCTGATGGTACAGCGGTTAAGAGCTACAGCTACTAACCAAAGAGTCAGCAGTTCAAATCCACCAGGCACTCCTTGGAAACCCTAGTGGCAGTTCTAGTCTGTCCTACAGGGTTGCTGTGAGCAGAAATGGACTGGACAGCATTGAGTGGGATCTGGTTTGGGTATACTGCCTACTCAGCTACTGGCTGCTACGATCTGAATCCACTGACTCAAGACCCACTAAGACCGCAGGAGTAAAAAGCAAGTTGTTGAAAAGCAAGGTGCCAAACCACTTCTAATCCCTGTTCTTCCAGTGTACAGGTACAAAAGTTGCTGCCTAACACCAGCCTTTTCACACTCCTTCTACTGATAGGATACCATTTACGTTACAACATTCTCTTTCAAAACTGCTCCTTTATGTTGACTTCTAACATTATTTTCTCCTGGCTAAGAACTCTCGGAGTAAGTGACTTTCTTATACTTCCTTTGAGCGTTTGAATAAAACAAACAGCTAGAGCTGAGGTTCACACCTACATTGTCCAAATACAAAAAAAACTGGGTTTATACCTTTAGATACTGTATATCCTTGACCGAGGTGAGCTCAGGAAGCCCCGCAGTCAACATCAGTGCAAACAGAGTGATGAAGAGACTTCCATGCCGTCGTAAGATCAGATACGCATCTTCACAACACTGGCGGAACCTTTAGTTGATACAGCACATCACATGAACACAGTGTTGGTGAGGCACAGCACATTGCAGCAAACAAAACAAGAGGGTCACATCTAGATTTTTTACTAATGAGCTGGAAAGATTCTACTTGGTGTCAAGTTTCATTCTTGATTTTTATTTCTTTGAAAATTTTCCAAGGACAAAAATATACCAATTAATTCAGGCTGTCTAAAATCAGTCATCTTTTTCAAAACAAAACTAAATTAAAATTCTATTCTTAAAAAAAAAAAAATCTACACTAAAAGGCAATATTACACTTAGGCTTTCTAATTCTATGAGACACAGCAGCAGATTATAAAGTAAGTGATAATTACAATCCAGACCGGTTTCTGAGTGTACAACTAGATTCTGGAATCTATGGAGACTCATTTCCTTAACGACCCAACCCTCTGTCATCTTGCTGTTCCTCTCTCTTTTCTTCAAGATGGTCCTTCATGCTTGTTAAGCATATAGTAATGTTAACCACATCATATAACATATCTGTAATCATCATAAATGTTTTGTTCCCATTTTTAGATGAACAAATGAAGACAAAAAGACTAGTAATGTGCTTGAGAACATAAAAGGTAGTGAGGCACAGACTGGAGATTTTCTCCCTCTTATCTCCTGAACCCTAGCTCTCTTACCATATTCCACACAGAATGATGAAAACATGCCTGTATCTCACTAGCAAATGCCTTAGAAGTTTCAGAGAACATTCTGAAACACGCAAAAGGTGGAGTACTATTAGAATAAAACATAGTAAGTTATTTCATAATTATAGCATTCTTGGTTTCTCCTTCCTACGTACTTCTAAACCAGCACACGGATCTGACAAGCAAAGCTTCTTATTAGTACACTGTACACCTCCCAGATTCAAATACACTGCAGCACAGGAAGTGTTATTCCATGGGGTAGGATGACAAAGTAGTAGATGAGTTTAGCCTTGACACGAGGACAATACTCACCGGCCAAACTTTTCTGTGTTTCCTGTTTTTCCTTGTTGGATGACATGAATGAAATCATAGGTGAGAATAAAAGGCACTCGTTCCCTTTTAATGCCAAATTTAGACTTGAAATTTCCAAGAATATGTCCAAAGTCAATGTGGAAAAGCTGAAACAAATGAGATTTAATTCCCTTCATTTTTCTAATGTGTTTCAAATATAAGGGCAATCTCTAGCAGTCCTAGAAGCCCATAACCCACATCCACCCTCACCTGTGCCATTCTCTCTGGTTTTCATGGCCAGTGAGTCACTTGGGAAGAGTGTTTCTAATATTGACGGGTCTTTTATACTGAACAATAACCCTAAAATTAAACTGTACCCAGTAGGAAAGGGGAATCTTTAAAAAGCACCCAAATAATAAACATGTCTAACTTAAAACAAACCAAAAAAAGGTCCAACAGTTCTATCCAACAAAAAGAAAACTTCCTCGCACTACCAGCTCCATCAATGTGAGCACCTACTTCCACGTAACTTCTCCCCCGCTCATTTATCTGTTTTCCTGATGTTTGCCTACGTTTTTCTAAATAGCTTATGCTATTTTTATTTATTTATTTATTTTAACTCACTAAATTTAGACTGCTATTCCTATTATGGAAATCCTGGAGGTAGCGTGGTTAGGGGTTTGGCTGCTAGCCAAAAGGTCAGCAGTTCAAACCTATCAGATGTTCCCTGGAAACCCTTTGGAGTAGTTCTACTCTGTCCTACAGGTTGCTAGGAGCAAGAAACAACTGGACAGCAATGGGTATTCCTATAACAGTAAGTAAGGATTTAGTGCTCCTGTGCACTCAATTTTATATAATGCTATATAAAATACCACATTATGTCATAATTTCTGGTTAAATCAATATTCAGTGTTTATGTAGTTCAGATCATCTAAACACATTTCAAAGCTGAGCCCTCAGGTATACCATGATTTTATTTCCTTTGTTTTTTACCTGTTTTCCCCCTCCCCTGGAGAAAATAGCAGTTTTTTTGAGGGAGGAGGAAGTTGGTGTTCTAGAACCCTATCACCAATTCTTTCCACACTCTCAAGATCAAATTGTCTCTTGGAAAACCCTTTTCCTCATGGTTAGATAATCACTATGTTCCCATCCAAGTCAGTGACTCTCTAAGCTTGCCACAGAGGCATTGTCTTGAGGACTTCTTCAGTCCTCTCTTGCCTGGACTCTGTTTCCCTGCATTCCACATCATATTCCCCTTTGTTTCAGAGCCTAGCACTACTGGCATTTGGGGCCAATAATTCTTTGTTGTAGGAGGCTCTAGAGTGCACTGGAGGCACTGGAACACATGCAGTAACATCCTTGGTCTACTAACCAGACGCCAGTAACACAGCTTCCAGTTGTGGCAACCCCAAATTGTCTTCAGAATACTGATAAATATAGTGGAGTGGATGGGTGGCAGTAGTGGCGGTTCTAGTGGTCTTGGGGAGAACACAGAATAACCTCAGCTGAGAACTACTGATTTACAACCTTGTTTGGGGGGACTCGCTTATTCTGGCAGCTTCCTGAGAGAAGATGCAGAGGGAGTACTGCTTTTGAGACCTTATGTGTTTGAAAATATCTTTATTCCACCTTCATACTTGACAGTTTGGGTATAGAATTCTAGATCAGAAATCATTTTCCCTCAAAACCAAGAAGGCAAACTCACTGGTTCACAATTTCCAGTGATACCATTTGACACCAAGTGTCATTCTGACTTTTGAACCCTGGTGTGTAGCCTGCTCCGTCTCTGGGAAGTTTTTCAGATCTTCTCTTGATGTCAAATGCATTAAAACTTTCGTGAGGATGTTTTCATCTACTAAAAAGCTTTTATACTCTTTTGACTAGACATTCATGAATGTCAGGTCTAAGAAATATTTTTATGTTATTTGCTTGGTAGGTCCCTTCTCCTCTTCTTAAAAGTTTCTGAGCCAAGTTGCTGGGATGTAAATCTGGCATGCCCACTCACCGTGCCTCAATTTTCTCACCTCCGTAAGGTTGTACGGACTGAAGGAATTAACATACAAAGCACGTAGAACTGTGCCTGTCATAAGAGTGTCATATTAGCTGTTCTTTATTTATATTGCCTCTATTTTAACTCTGCATTTGTTTCTATTAATTTCCAAGAACTCTTTTTATCAGCTAATCTTTTTTAAAAAAATTATAAACATAATTTCGTGGATGCAATGCCTTCTTTAAATTTTTAAATCATCTTGTATTTTATGTACAGTGGTTATTTTGTTTTTCCAGAGTTCTTGTTTCCCATTTTGCTTATTTTGATCCCTTTCATGATGGGGGCATCCTTCAAATTTCAGGTAATTAGTCACTGGCTGTGTGGACGGTAGGCTTGTTGACTGGTGGAATTCCTTGCAGAATGGAATGTGGTGAGATCTCAACCGTGAAGTCTTTTCACTAGAGCCAATCAGATCTTCTGGGTAACAATCATCTACTGTCTTACTGAAAATGGGATAAGCATCTGGCTGCAAGTACTGTCAGACCAAGCAAACAGATGTTGCCGGGGATCATAATATTTAGTTTGCCAACTTTCACTTAAATGTCATTTTTAATATGGTAACTTTCCTTCACGTCAGGAGAATCCTTTCCTTCAGAGAAAAAAATTTTCCATCTTCTTGGTGGAACGACTTGAATTATACACATGCTTCACATATAAAGTGCTAACACCAGTCCTGTTTTCAGCCTCTTTGCACATCCTCACCTTCAGCAGTCCCTGGTGCCTCTGAGCCTAGAGCTTTTCTCGGACTATCATGCCCCTCCACAGATACACAGGTTTCCACTTCCCAGCTCTCCTAAAACAGTGCCTCTTCTTCATCTTGCTTTACACCATCCCCTAGATCCGCTGCTATCTTTATTTTATTATGGTCTTTTTTTCTGTTCTCCTTGTCTTAACGGGTTTATACATTTCTATCCCTTACTACCATTTTAGGAGCATATCAGAAAAACAGTGGTGATAAACCTAACATTTAATCTGATTAATCAGACGTCTGAGGGAATCCATTTACGTGCGAATACAAGGTTCAAACAGGGCCTTCAGAAGGGCTGGGCCTATTATTGAAAGGGAAAGGTATACTGCCCAGTAGATCATTTTGGTGCTCACGGCCTGGGCCAACTCTCAAAGGCCACGCCAGAGGTATCCAAATCTTCCAGAAGATACAAAATTCTGGGTCCCACTTAGAGCTAGCATTTGCACATGGACCCAAGTATTTTCATTCTGGTATGCATCTAGTGGCAAGAAGTCCAAGAGGGGCTACACTAACAAATTAACAAAAGTAACTCATCTGCCTTCTTTAAATACAAAGACTTTATAGACAAATACAAACTTCTCTGGAAACTGACCCATTTTTCATATAAAACCTAAGAACTTCTTTATAAATAACCTCCCGTAAAATAGTACTGGAGACTCCAGTGGCATGGTGGTTAAGAGCTATGGTTGCTAACCAAGAGGTTGGAAGTTTTAATCCACCAGGAGCTCCTCATCTGATTTTTTAAAATGATATTATTCATACTTCTTTTTTCACTACTCCTAGATATGATTTAGTTTGATATTCTAAAAGAAGAAATGGCTCAAGTGGGGTCCATCTCAAACTATTCTTTAGCATTGCTCATCTTCTGTAAATACAGTTCACAAATCCAGCACACCAACTACTGCTTATACTCTTAATTTTTACATTGAAAGGTTATTTTTAAATAACTCAAAAAATATTTTAAAATGATTAAATGTTTACCATATAGCTTTAAGCAAACAAACAAAAATACGAAACACACGGTATATGAAGTGAGTGGTCCTGATACGTAACGGCACCACCAGAAGCTCTGGCAGATGTCAGGGAATAGCTCACCTGGCCAGTCTTCTTGACCATGATATTGTCACTATGTCTGTCACCAATTCCAAGGACATAAGAAGCTACACAGTAGCCAGCACAGGAAAGGGTAAACTCCTCAATAGCTCGGTCCAGGTCATCCCTAAGCAAATGAAAAAGTTGAAGCAACAAAAATGTGGGGGATAAGACTCAACCTACATTTCTGTTTCCTTTTAAACTGTGAGGAGAACTGCAGCACAGAACTGCCAAAACTATATAAGCAAAACATGCTGATCAGCCAAAGGAGGGAGCACAAACACCTCAGGAGCAGGGCAGAAGAATTCGCAGGCTGCTATCAAAGACATTAGAAAACTCTACCCCAACCATTTGAACTCCTGTGTCCTAGGAGTTGCGTGTCAGTGAGGGTGGAAGTAGGCTCATGTGTACAGCAATAAGAGAAGACAATGGGCTATGACAATGGTGCTAAGGGCTTGGGAACAGTTTTCTAAGCTTTGACCTAATACTGAATTTCATGTTTAAGAGTGAAGTACTGCAGCTGTGACCATATACATCATTGACTCCAACTTGAAGTGAGTACAACAGACTCTTTAAAGATAAGACTTTATTATCAAAATATGGAAATAGATTCCCACACATACAAGTCCCTGGATGTTTCCAATGATAAAATTTGAGTCTTACCTAGAAGTCTTTCCTTAAAATATTTCTATGGCTTTTACACTCCCACTGTGAATTTTTTAAGTATCTGCACATCAGTGCTCTTCTAACACCATAACCACAAAAAACACACATTCAAGCACTGACTTTCTCAGTTTAGAGAGGTTAGTCTATAGTGTCATTTACTTTTATCAGACAAATATCAAATATAAAACAAAACTTGCTAAAGTTCATGCATTCACATAATTAAGAGGTCAATGTAATTAAAAAATTCAACGTTATTTTAAAAATACTTAAATTTTTAGATAGTAATTTTATATTGCAGGGCTCTAAAATTTGATGTATATAAAGTGGAATTCAACACTAACCACCCATACGGTTTAGTAAGGCAGTGTGTCATTGTGATATAACCTAAAATGAAACAATAAACAAGACTAATGCTTCCTCTAAGACAGAGCTCATTCTTATTGGAAGAATAATTATTTCTTAAGCTGTCTGTAAAGAACACCAGTGATAATCAAACAGAGTAAACTAACCCAGAATTGTATTCTTTAAGCCAGTTCAGAAGGGCGTCTTTGTTGAAGGCTGCAGCAGCTGCCACATTGCTACTGTTCAGCTGAATGTCAGCGATTGTTTCAGAGGTACTCACAACTTCAATCAGGCCCGAGCGGTCTCCTGTCGCTAAACAGCCATATGGCAACATCCTGAAAGGAAAAAAAGGAAGGCATAAATAGCCATTTTGTAACCTCAGAGGACATCTAGCTCAACTGGCATAACATAGTTAGTAAAGAAAACGTTCCACCTTCTACTTGAGTAGTGTCTTTGGTCTTAAAAGCTAGTAAGTTGCCATCTAAGATACCCTACTGGTCTCACCCCATCGAGAACACGGGAGAATGAAGCAAAGCAAAGATACAAGCGAAAGACTAGTCCAAAGGACTAATGACCACAACTACTACAGCCTCGACCAAACCAAGTTGAGCACAACTATATGGTGCCCGGCTACCACCAGACTGCTCTGACGAGAATTATGATAGGCAGTCCTGGATACAGCTGGAGAAATCTGTAAAATAAAATTCAAACTCACAAAAAAACAAAAGACCAGACTTACTGGTCTGAAAGAGACTGGAGAAACTCTGAGAGTATGGCCCCCAGACACCCATTTAACTAAGTATGGAAGTTCATCCTTCAGCCAAAGATTAGACAGGTCTATACAACAAATGGTAACAGAAGTAGTTAAACCACATACACAAACCTAAATGGGCACAAGAGCAGGGGTAAGGTATTCACCAGAATTCCAACGTATCAGCTAAAGGTATAACTTATTATCTAGTTATTTTCGGGAAACATTCTATGTGCTAGTACACATGCACAGAGGCCCAACAGATAAAGTGAAGGATCTTTATTTATATTCTAAATAATGAGGAAGGGAACCACCCTTTGTTAAGCACCTACTAGATGCCAGGTACCAGATTAAGCACTTTATACATACTGTATTGGTTAACAGTAATTCCATCCTTTGAGTTGTTCAAGCCCACAACCTTAAGGTCATCCTTGACTCTTCTCCTTTCATGTTTAATATGTAATTTTTACTTTCAAGACGTTTCCAGAAGCTAAGCTTTCTCCACCTCCACCCTCTATTACCATCAAACCAAAAACCCACTGCTGTCAAGTCGATTCCAACTCACAGAGACCCTATAAGCCACCATTAAGTTTTATCTCACTGAGTCAACTGTTTCCTAACAGATCTCCCTGCTGCTTCTGAATTCAGCAGCTAATATACTCCATTTAAAACATACTCATCTCACTTCATTCATCTGATCAAAGTTCTGTAACAGGTTCCCACCTTACTGTCAAGAGTCAGCAGCATCCTTGGCGTGGCTCACAAGGTCTAATCCCATCTGGTCTCCTTCACCTCTCCTGCTACCTGGCCCTTGCTTACTTGGTTCCTGCTATGATAATCTTTTTGCAGTTCCCCAAACACATGAGACAGAACATTACCTCACTCCTTTATACATGCTGTTTTTTCAGCCTGGAACATTCTTCCCCAAGATACCTACATGGCTTACTCCTTTATTTCTTTTGAATCTTTGCTGTGATATCAAATAAATATTTCTGAAAAAATAAATTTAGTAACAAAACCCCTGTAAGGTTAAGTTCCCACTTTTACAAATGAGGAATGTAAATAACCTGCCAAAAGTCACACACACATTTAACTAAGCTCCACATGTAAGATCTGAAACTAGGTCTATATGTTCATCCCTTTAACCTAATTCGGTCTCTGGAGGCACTGGTTTGGTTTTTTTAAAATGATATTATTCATAACAGGTCTTGTGACAGCAGCTTCCTGTGTAAATAAAAATGGATATGAATCCTGATTTGGAACTGGTGAATGTTTTATAGTTCACCAAAACTGGATGAAGGGTTAAAAGAGACTGCTAAGGTAATGTGGGCAGGTCTTTTTCCTGAGTTGAACTCTTGTCTTCACTCAGGTGAATCACAAACTCTTTGGAGACAGCAACTCTGAGAAGAGGTGACTAAAAATACAGCTAGTAGTCTGTCAGAAAGATAAGAACTGATATTCTCACTAACTACTTCTAAGATGACTACCAAAAACACATTCTGTAAAAGAGATTATCAATTAAAATAATCTTTTTTGAACTGTTAAGTGGTAATTTGCTTTGAACTGTACTTAGCTGATCTCTAAGACACAAATATTCTCGTATCTCTTTTAACCATTTTAAGAACGCTTTTTGTAAAACAGCTGCTCACATTTTTTATTTTAGGGCTTTAAACATTTTCTTTAGTGATTTCTTATGAACTCTTTATATACTAATACCCTTCTGTCATTTGGGTTGTGAATATCACTGATTTCAGCTTTAAAACTTGCACATCTCAATAAGTAGCTGGCTGTGAAGCATCACAAGTTTTTACCAACATTCCTTATCCTTATCGTGACATAACACATGGGAAGCAAACACCACCAGGTTAAAGTGCACTCTGGCTCACTTGCAGTCAAAATGGGAACACGTCCAACAACTTCCTTTTCCAAAGCAAGCAAGGATGAAAGCATTCAGTGTCTTAAGGTTGAAATGTTCACAGTAGGAAGGAAAAAACATCCTTGTCAGAGGGATAGTTTGACAGAAGTCAAGCTAGGGACAAACTCTTGGGGCCCTGACCATCTTATCTGGGCCTCTCTTAAACTCAATTTCTGTATTTCTTATAAAGGCCAGTAGTGTTTACCTTCCTTTCGCATACTCTCTGACCTAAGGAGAAATTTTTTTCTTTCACACTAAAGTCAAGAATTGAACAATGAAATTCTACTACGGGACAGAAGCCCCGGATGGGACTGCTGCAGGCTTTCTCTAGTGTTCACTGAACGCATCAATCCAAGTCTAAGTGGTACCTTAGCCCATTGCCTCCAAAGAAAGAAAGTGTCTAAGTGCTTTACCTAATGCTTACTTCACTTCACCTTCTTCCTTCAATCCTCTGAGGCTATTGATACAACTTCCATTAAACAACTTTCGTGTAGGTCTCTTATAATGAAGTGAATTTCATTAGTGTAAATCAGATGTGAAAAGTCACAGTGGAGATAACCGGCAAAAAATTGATGCCACGCGTGTTGGTATGTGTGTTCAGGGCAAGGATTGTCAAAACTATCAAAGGCCAGGCTGACAGACATGTAGACAATGAATTAGATTCGACAGAAAAGGGTGACAGCCTATTTATTTATTGACTAAAGGATGGTTTACAAACGTTCTAATCTGGAATGGAAAAATACCACGTTATGAGGTATCAGTGAATAATGAACACGAGCTATATCACGTTTCAGTCATGTCAGTATGGTACTACCCGAGGGGCTGAAATATTCTGACCATATTAGTAATATGCAGAAGACACCTAAAGGTTTAGAATTGAACTTAAAAGAGGGTGTGCTACGTGACCCAGTTTAACCTGAACAGCTGGCCAAAGGAAAAGCTAACACAATAGGAACACTGGAGCACACATATTTATAGAAACAATAAAAAAAAGGTTTGGTGAGAAAAAGGTATTAGTTTAAAAATGAACTCAAAAGAATTAAAGCTGCGTGTTTTTTTAAACATGGGGTCAGAGTACAAAAAGTCAAAAAGTCAGCAAAGATTCTGTTGGATAGACAAGTTCCTTTATCTTGTTAGACACACAATGCTTCCCATCAGACAGACATCAGGTTTATTTCTAGTACACCCACATGTGCGTGCCTCACTATGCCTGAGGTCGCAATGACCTTCATTTGATGCTAAATGTGCTTTATAGTTGGATAACACGCATAGAATCAAAACTAAAGAGAAAAGTTGCTTAGAATTTTCAGTTAGGCTGATGAAAAAGTCTTTACCTTAGCTTTTTATACCCACACAAGGCTCATCACATGGCCTGAATCTACTCTCAGCAGATGGGCCCATTGTAGAGTTTCTGTGCTACCTCAAAAAGAATCAACGAGTTACTTACTCTTTCTCCCTTATGTGGCTCAACCAAGTAAAAATGTTTTCTCAAAGGTTTACTTAATATAAGGGGTCTGCAAATTTTCGCTGGAAACAGACAGGTAGTAAATGTTTTGGGCACTGTCAACTATTACGTTGCAATTTACCTCCACAGCACAAAAACGGTCTTAAATATTACATAAACAAAATGACATGCCTGTGTGTTCCAAAAATGCTATTTATAAAAACAGGCAGCCTAGAAAAACTGCACTAAGTTTATGGTCCTTTGTCAGGACCATAATGTCTCACAATGACCTAATCTCTTATCTGTACAGTATTACTTAGTTGGTGAACTTGCTAAATATTCAAAGTTACTAATTCAATTTTTACAGTTTTATTAGAAGTACAGGAGTTCTTATATAGTACAAATGGGCAAGCATTCAACTCTTAGCCAAAAAGTTGTGATTCACACGTACCCAAAGGTGCTTTGGATAACAAGTGATCTACTTCTGAGAGGGACACAGCCTTGAAAACTCTACAAAGCAGTTCTAGCCTGCACCATATAGGTTGCATTGTGAGTCAGAACTCACTCACAGGCAACTAACACCAATAACTAGAAGCACCTCTAAGTTTAGAGGTAAAAATCTGTAACCAGTAGTGTCCTTTGTTGTTGTTAGGTGTCACCAAGTCAGTTCCGACTCATGGAGACCCTATGCACAATAGAATAAAACACTGCCTACTCAGGGGCCATGCCCACAAATCATTATGGTTGAGCCCACTGCTGCAGTCACTATGTCAATCCATCCCACTGAGAGTCTACTTCTCCCTTGCTGACCCTCTACTTCACCAACCATGATGCCCTTCTCCAGGGACTGATTCCTTCCTGACAACATGTCTAAAGAATGCAAAACATCATCTCTCCATTCTTGCCTCTAGGGAGCACTCCACTTATACTTCTTCCCAGACACATCTGTTTGTTCTCTGGCAATGCGTGGTATATTTCTGCAACCTCACAATGCAAAAGCACCAATTCTTTTCCGGTCTTCCTTATTTACTGTCCAGCTTTCACATGTGTAAGAGATGAACGAGTATACCATGGTTGGGGTCAGGCACACCTTAGTCTTCAAGGTGACATCTCTGCTGTTAAACACTTTGGAGGGTGTCATGGTTTGAATTGTGTCCCCCCAAAAATGTGTGCAGCCATGTGGCTGGGATATGGTTCCTAGTATCTTGGAAATGTCCTCCATTGTGTAGTTTTGCTAACCTGTATGTTAAAGGATTAGGGTGGGGCTGTGAATTCCTGCTATGGGGGAAGTTTCCCTGGAGTATGGCTTGCCCCACCCTTAATGCTTTTAGCTTGCAAGGAATAAAAGGAAAAAGAACCAAGGACAATTTGAGAACCTCGCTACCATCAAGCAAGCAGTACCGGGAGCAGAGCGCGTCGTTCAGACCAGAGGTTCTTGCGTTAGGACACTCCCTGGACAATGACTGATGCAATACCGGACTTTCCTCCAGAGCCGTCAAGGGGAAAGTCTTTCCCTGGAGCGGACACCCTGAATATGGACTTGCAACCTACCGGACTGTGTAAGAATAAATCTTTCTTTGTTAAAGCCATCCACTCTGTGGTATTTCTGTTAGAGCAGCCCTAGCTGACTAAAACAGAGGGGTCTCTTGCAGTAGACTTGCCCAATACAATGTACCTTTTGATATGGTGACTGCTGCTTCCATGGGTTTGATTGTGGATGCAAGTAAAATGATATTCTTGACAACTTCAATCTTTTCTTCACTTATTATGATGCTGCTTATTGTTCCAGTTGTGAGGATTTCAGTTTTCTTTATGTTGAGATGTAACCCATTCTTAAGGCTATGCTGTTTGATTTTCATCAGTGTTTACAGCCCTATACTTTCAGCAAGCAAGGTTGTATCACCTGCATGACACCCCTTTCCTCAATCCTGATGCCCCCTTCCTCAAATAGACCAGATTCTCAGATTATCTGAATACGTACGGTGAAGGATACAACTCTGACGCACACCTTTAAACTTCAAACCATTCAGTGTCCCTTTGTTGTTGTTGAACAGCTGCCTCTTGATCATGTACAGATTCTTCATGAGCATAATTAAGTGTTCTGAAATTTCCATTCTTCCTAATGTTATCCACAATTTGTTATGATCCACACAGTTGAATGCCTTTGCACAGTCAATAAAACACAGATAAACATCTTTTTGATATTTTCTGCTTTCAGTCACGGTGCATCCGACATCAACGATGATATCCCTGTTTCCATGTCCTCCTCTAAACCTGGCCTGAACTTCTGGCAGTTCACTGTTAAAATACTGCTACAGCTGTACAGTATGACAAACTGACAAACATGTGGGGCACAGGGTCCTTATTTAACTAACTATAATCTTTCTATATATTCTGATCATATCTAAAAGTCCCATGTAAGGAATAATAAATGCAGCAAAACACTTTTTCTACCAAATAACACTGGAACAGTTTATCCTGGAAGGATCTAAGACTGAAAAATTCTCCAGAGAGGGACAATCAACACAAAATGAGGCATGCTGTGTACCAGAATATTTTAGTAGAGTTATCAGGTATGCCTAACTGTAACTGCTTCCTCACACAGGTTGATAAAATAATTTATGAATATGGGTTCACCAATTTCAACAAATGAAGTGTAAAGTTGGAGTTCCTTCCAAACGCCATTTACACACAATTTTCATTATTTAACCCCTTTACTTACCCTCAGAAAAACCCATTTAACAAGATTAAAAAAAAAAAAAATCAGAGGTAATTGTTTTAAGATCTCAGCTAAGGCAATGGATAACAGTTGGTACAAATAAAGGGTTAACCAAAAAGCTTAAAAAGAAATGCTGGGAAATGAGACCTACATAGAGAACACTGAAAAGCTTGAACATACTCGTAAGAATCTAGAAGGCCATGTGTATAGACAAGGTTGTAAGTATATCCAAGGTTGTGAACACATACAGGGAAGAACTGAAATTCCTATCCTCTCATCTCTAGATAAATTTTAGGCTCTGAGCAAAGAGAAAGTTAAGTTGTCCTACTGTCTGACTGAGTGTTGAAGGTGTGCCCCAACATGAACACAGAACCCTCAGCAAAGAGGCTACACATGAGAAAGAATATACATTACATAATTAGTTCAGAGAAGTCACTGAATAAACAACTACAAAGATCAAAATAGAAAAATTATGAAAAGGAAGGAGAATCTGACTTATAAAATTACATTATTTGAAAAGATCAATTTTGGCACAGCAAATGGTCCCAATTCAGCAGGAACGGATGCTCACGGAGGTCCAAAATGATATGGGGTAAAGACAACCTAGAAAATAGAGAGACCCCAGGAGTGGGTGCCTACATCTACTTGGGCCCGGAAGAACCGGACTGTGCCCAGCCACCACCAGTGATAGCCATGATGGAGCTCACTAAGTTGAGTCTCACTGGCAACACAAGAATAAAAAGGGGTGCATCCTTAGATCTCCACTAAAAGACCGCAATTGATGGTCCAGTGGTTTCAGGGTTCCCCTGGACGCATGGCCCCTGGCCCTGATGCTGCCCTTTCCCATAAATCGTAATGAAGGTCCACTCTTTGGACATGAATGGATTGGATTTGGCGATGCAGAGTGACCATATATTGGTTGCACTTTATGGTTCTATGCATCTATAGGATATCATCCTGCTGACCTCTGTCTGGAGGAAGGAGGCTGGGTGGAGAGGAGGGAAAAGGAGACTGTTGGGAGGATGAGGCATGTATGAGCAGAGAGGAATAGTGTGCTGTCATCAGGCAGGGAGAGCAGTGGAAGTTGCATATAGGTGGGCATGTGAATTTATATGGGAATGTACATTTGCACTCAGTCATAATAAAATAAAATTAAAAGATCAATTTTCAATAAAAAAAATTATGACGTATACAAAAAGTAAGAAAACTCAATCCATACAGAGGGGACAAAAAGAAAAATCACCCAAAAGAAACTGTGCCTTTGAATCAGCTTTTAAGAACACGTTCAGAGAACAGAAGGAAGCCATGTTTAATGAACACACAGTTGTAGGAACAAAATGAAAAGACTGAAGAAAACAGAATGGAGCCCAAGAGACTTGCGGAATACCATTAACCATTTCAACATATAGACAACAGAAGTCCCAGGAGGAGAGAAAGATGCACAAAAATAGACAAAAAAATAACTGACTACTCCCCCAAGTTTGACCAAAAATACTAATCTACATGTCTAAGAAGCTCATTAAATGCCAAGTAGGCCTAACTCCACGAAGGATCAGACATATCCTAATCAAACTGTCAAAAGCCAAAGATACAAAGGAAATCTTGAAAGGAGCAAAGACTCCAAACATCGAAGGAGATTAATAATGAATTTCTCATCAGAAACTATGGAGGACAGAAGGCAGCAGGACAAAATACCCAAAATATGCCAAGGGGGAAAATAAACTATCAAAAAAAAAATTCATTATCCAACAAAACAATCCTTCACAAGCGATGGAGAATTTAAAACATTCCCAGATAAGCAAAGGAAACCCTGGCAACACAACACCCATTGCTAACAAAAAGGCTGGCAGTTCAAATCAACCAGGTGCTCTTTGGAAACTCTATTGGGCAGGTCTGTCTATAGGACTGCTTGCTATGAGTTGGAATTACCTGATGGCAAAGGGCTTTTGGTATTTTTTTTTAAGATACGCAAAAGCTGAAAGACTTCATTACTAGCATACTGCCCTATAAGAAATAGTGAAAAAAGTCTTTCAGGCTAAAACAAAATGACATTAGATAGTAACTTAAATCCCTATGAAGGAAGAGAACTAGTAAAGGTAATTACATAAATAAATATGAAAGATAGTATGAATAAACTTTTTCTTTGTAATTTTTTCTCCTATCCAATTGAAAAGATGTTTACATGAAGTATAACTACAAATCTTTGCTTACAGGCATACAACGTAAAAATATAATTTTTTAAATAACAAAAAGGGAAAAATTATGTATTAGTATGAACTAGATGTTATAAATTAAGATGTCAATTTTAACACCTGGAGAAACAAACAAAAGATATAGTGTATATAGCAATCAAACAGCAAAACTGCAGAAGTAAATCACGATTCCCAGTAATTACATTAAATGTAAATGGATTAAACATTCCAATTAAAAGGCAGAAACATATAAATGTATTAACAATATGATCCAACAATTCAATAATAATAGCTGAAGACTTCAATACTCATTGTGCAGTATTAGACAGAAGAAACAGATAGTGGACCAGAATGAGAAATGATGACTTAAACATCACTATAAACCAATTACACCTGATAGAAATCTACAGAACACCCCACCAAACAGCAGCACACACATTCTTCCTGAGTGCACAATGAATATTCTCCAAGACAGATTACACCTTACATCATAAAACATGACTGAATAAATACAAAACTAAGTGAGTCAAAGCGTGTTTTCTGACCACAATTGAATGAAATCAGAAATCAGTAACAGAAAAAAAATTTAATTAAAATATACGTGGAAGTGAAACAACACACTCAAATAACCAATAGGTCAAAGGAAAATATCCTCAGAGAATTAGAAAATATTTTGAGATGAATGAAAATTGAAACAAAACTTATGGGATGTAGTGGACATACTGTCTAGATAGAATTTTATAACTTAGCATCTAAATTAAAAAATAAGAAAGATTTCAAATCAGTAACTTAAACTTTAGAAATTAGCAACAGCGTAGGCTAAACCAAAAGCAAGCAAGGAAGGAGCACAGAGTAGAAATAAATGAAAGAGCAGAAAAAATAACAAAATCAATCCAAAAGTTGACTCTTAGAAAAGGTCAACAAATCTGACTAACTTCGGAAATAAAAGGCCTATAAGGGAATACTATAAACAACTGTATACACAAAAAATCACATAACCTAAGCTAAGTGACAGAAACCCTGGTGGCATAGCAGTGGTTAAGTGTTATGTCTGCTAACCAAAAGTTTAGCAGTTCAAATCCACCAGGCACTCCCTGGAAACTCTATAGGGTAGTTGTACTCTGACCTACGGGGTTGCTATGAGTTGGAATTGACTTGACAGCAGTAGCTTCTTTCTTCTTCAGCTTAAGTGACAGAAATCTCGGTGATGTAGTGGTTAAGAGCTAAAGCTGATAACCAAAAGGTCAGCAGTTTGAATCTCCCAGGCACTGCTGGGAAGCTGTATGGAAAAGTTCTACTCTATTCTTTATCCACTTGATGGCAACACGTTTGGTTTTTTTTTTCTAAGCTTGGCAAGAAGAGGCACAGGCTCCTCTTTGGCCTTGTCACTGCCATGACAACAAATGTACCCTCCCCAAGAGCATCTTCAAAACTATACGTTGGAATGTAATCTCTGCTGTCTGTTCAGGCCTTATTGTAAATTCAGACCTACTGCTTCTTTCTGGAATCTAAGTCACATGTACAGTTTTAAACCTACTGTTGCTGTTAGGTGTGACTGAATCATTTCTGAGTCATAACAACCCCCACGCCCAAATGTAAGAAACACTACTCAGTGGGGTCCATCCTCACAGTGTTTGTTATGCTTGAGCCCCCTGCTGCAGCCAATGTGTCAGTCCATCTCCTTAAAGGATTTTCAATGACCCTGTACTTTATTTACTAGGAAACCCTAAGTGCTACAGCTACTAACCAAAAGGTTGACAGTTCAAATCTGCTAGGCACTCCTTGGAAATTCTATTGGACAGTTCTACCCTGCGTATAGGGTTACCATGAGTCAGAACTGACTCAACGGCAGTGAGTTTTGGTACTAAGTATGATGCCCTTCTCCAAGGACAAATTCCTCTTGATACCCTCCTCTTCCAAAGTATGTGAAACATGGTCTCACAACCATTGCTTCTAAAGAACATTCTGGCTGCACTTCTTCCAGACAAATTTGTTCACTCTTTTGGTATAGCTGACATCTAGCCTGTGGTATATTTGATACTGAAAGGTGTCAATTCTCAACTCCAGCTTTCAAACACATTTATGAGGTGATTGAAAAACCCATGGCTTGGGTCAGGTACACATTAGTCCTTAAAGTGACATACTTGCCTTGTCACACTTTAAAAAGGCCTTTTAAACTTGATGAGATTTAAATAATATAATGTACTTGAAAATAAGCTGTATATTGTAAAGAATTACACAAATATTACTATGAACAACAATTAACATTAACAGCAAGAGGAATGGAATCAGCATAAAGTTTTAGAAATTCTGCTAAGGGAGGAATACCACATTAGAAGAAAAAATAAATTTATTAGAAATCTCACCGAAGATCTAGACCAGCTTCTTTCCACAGTAAATCCATCAAGCGCAACATCTGAAGTGCCAACATATCCTGTCGTAAATCTACGACAAAAATTGCACCATTGTCAGTGCTTTCCATTTCATGTCTGATAACTCGTTAACTCAAGTTTTGAGCTGGTTAGAATTAACTAAAACTAAACAAATAACTGTTAATTTTTTTCAATATTTTAATATTCACTACAATCATCATATCAAATATTAGGCTAGTTAGATAGCATGTCCTTGTATCAGTATTAAGTAAAAATTTTTAAATTTCTTATCATGTGTAAGCCACTGTAAACAAACAAAAAAACCATTGCCTTGGAGCTGATTCTGACTCACTGTGATTCTTTAGCTACTGTAGCAGCTGCTAGTCCATAATTTATATTACAGAATCCATAAAATTCGTATCACTATTATCTCCTCGTTTGCTTTTAAGGATGCACAAAAAGTTCTTAAGAACTGCATGACGTCCAACACAGCTCCACAAAACTACATGCAATAGTTGATTTTATTTACCACCACATCCAAGGATATTTCCAGGTAACAGAGATAGAAAGTAGTAGTATCTACATAACAACATTCATAAAAGGCTAGTAAAACACTAAAATTTTTTATACATTATTTAAACAAACTTGCTTCTGTTACCTCAGTTAAATCCTTTAAATAACTGTATTAGGGAATTTGGCTCTATAAAAGCCTTACGACTTACCATCACCATTTTTAAAAATTACTCCAACTGAATCCTCACCAAACACTTTGTTGTTGTATACCAGCCACAAAGGCTTCATCTTGGAATCCATGTATTTACACTTTTCAACACTGAAATCAAACAAGGGGAAAATTAGCCTACTGCAATTTAAATACATACCAAAATTTTAATTTTGCCCTGAGATAATAGGTTTGCAAAAAGCCGTTATCTGTTCCTTTAAGGTCTGCAAGAAGTCAACGCTACGGCATTTGCTCCTGGTAGAAAACCAACCACAGAGTAGCCTTGGTTGGCATGCACTGAGGTCAGGGGTGCTGGACTAAAAAAAATCCAGATCTGTCCTTTCCACCATCTTCCCTAAAATATCCTCCTCGCCTACTCTTCTTTAATTTCATATTATTATACTTGGAGAACAAAAAGTATGAGCATATATTTAGATTAATATTATGAGATCATTCTTGATTTCTCCAAGTGAAAGGGTCAATGTTAAACACCAATATTACATAGAATATACATAATTACTTTTCCCTTATTACTTCTGTAGGGAATGAGAAAGGGAGAAATAAGTTTGCAAATTCATCCTAGATCTTATTTTAAAAAGTAAAGCCAACTACTAAATCATTTAATATGGTTTCTAACCTTTGCATGCGATTTTCAACTATTAGAACCAAAAATACAGAAAATCATAAGTATATGTAATTGAGAGAAAATTAGCTTGCAGTAACTTCTGGTAATCCCAGAGGTAAATTTAGCTGGTGAGGATACATTCTATTCAACACAAGCATAGCCTTTGAGGACTTTTAAGATTTTCCTGTATTAATCACATTCCAGTTAAAGGGCCCCAATGCTCCCAAAGGCAGACATTTGAAAGTCCTTTCTGCATTGCTAATTTCATGGAACATCACTGAGCATAACACAGACACTTACTAGAGTTCTGAGAGGATGACACACGGGTTCAGAGGTGACTGTAGGTCAGACAGGGCTTCCCGGTAAGCATTCTGTTTTAAACAGGTGTGCATGGCCTCCTTCCCTTTGGCTTTGTTTAGCTTCATTGCATTCAATTTGATTAAACTATTTAAAGTTTTTAACTTATTAAGTGCTTCAACCTGAAAAACAAGTTTCGCCCATCTCAGTATTCATTGTGGTTAAAAATAATATAAAATAATATGCAGTATCATGTGATTGCATTAATAAGTAACCATCCTCCCCAATACAGACACATAGACACATACATGCAAACCATTCAGTTACAGTAAAACAATTCTTTGGCAGATGATAACAATTTTACATATAGGATTAAAAAAACTTATTTTTGTTATTTGTACTGTTTTTCAAACTGTCTTTAACCCTTGTCTTGAATGAAATCTTATGTACCACAGAAAAGGAAAGGGTCAGATTGTGGATATGTAACAAGTATAAAGGGAATTCCAAACTGTAGTTCACTGAGTAACAGAATTTGAAAAATCAGTAATCCGAACCATTACACAGGAAAAGTAACCCTGAGATTCCTGACATTCAACCTCAACACCTACTTCTTTTCATTACACTTATGTGCCATCTGCTCAGTACATTCTCCTTCCAATAAAAGCAGTTATAATGGATTATCACATAATAAAATGAATATGAACAGAGACATGGTATGTTTTGTCTAAGTCTAGACTACTACTTGTTGATTCCTGCGCTGCTAATTTTTACAGTGAGGTAACTGATTATCAACCATTATGGGGGGAGCTTAAAGTAAAAAGCCAAGTGGATCAGTAACAGCATGCTAAATCAAAACCATTATGTTTTATTATTTGATAACTTACCACATCATATTGGGTAAAATTCCATGAGAAACACTGTTGATCAACTATAAATCAGCAGGAGCAGGGGTACACTTTATCTTTATTTTACTAAAACTATAATGAGCACATGATAAAAACAGAACTAAACAGATGGGACCTGTTAGCATAGTAACCCTGGGGGCACAGTAACCAAAAAGGTTAGCAGTTCAAACCCACCAGGTGTTCCCTGGAAACCTGAAGGACAGTTCTACTCTCCCCTACAAAATCACTATGAGTCAGAATTGACTTGATGGCAATAGGTTTTTTTTTTTTTTTTTTTAAATCTTGGTGCAGTGATTAAGTGTTCGGCTGCCCACAGGTCAGCAGTTTAAATGCACCAGCTGCTCCACCAGAGAAAGATGTGGCAGTCTGCTCCCATGAAGATCACCACCTTGGAAGCCCTATGGGGCAGTTCTACTCTATCTTACAGGGTCACTATGAACGGGAAGTGACTCGACAGCAATGGATTTTTCACATTAATGTAACATAATGAACACCACAACCTTAGCCTGAATTTCTATGAGCAGGAAAAGTGTTTTACATACACCACGTTTTCACTTTAGAACTCTGCTTCTCTACAAAGAAACACTAAGACTTTGTAGGGTGGTAAATTCAAGCATACAGTTTCTACAGATAGGCTAAGGCCTAACTCAAAAGAAACAAAAGGTTCTATGTAGTCTGATGATAAAATTGAGACGGCCGAGTCTTGCCAAGTTAGCCATCCATAAAAACCACAGACATGCCAATTCTCAACAATTTCAGGAAAAACACACACTGTTGACAAGAGAATTAAAGAAAATTTGGCTATGCAAATAGGAACATTGTGAAGTACTTCAAATTGGAATTTCTTCCATGTTTGTACACTTGGGAATTTTCATGCCCAATCTCTAGCTGTGTTGTTCTCTATCCATTTCCTGGACAGTGTCCTAAACATCTCCAAAGCTGTAACTCAAATGCTTCCAGTGTTTTAACACTTTGTCTTTTTATAGGTTTATATTACTAACACTCACTGTTGTTGAGTCAGGTCCCAACTTACAGCAATGTAGAAGTCAGAGCAGAACTGTCCCCTAGAGTAACAGAAACTACTGTATAAATATATAGACATTTTGCCATGCATTAGTCAAAAAAAAAAAAAAAGAGTGAGGACAATTTGATCACAGACACGTCATCAAAAAAATTCAGTGTAAAAGGATTACATGAGTACAAAAAAACCCGTCACATGATGAAGTGGGCCTTAGAGGCCTTAGTAGAGAGTGTTGGTTTTATTCCCAAGGCAATAAAAAATATATATATCACAGAGATTTTAACAAGGAAATGGTATAATACAAAACAGATTTTTTAAAGATTACCTAAAATAACAGTGATTTTAAGGGTACGGTTGCACAGCTGACTATGTTAATTGCTGTAAGTTATACACCTGTAAAAGCTAAACTGGCAAAAGTGGGACAGATATAACAATGAACACACACAAAGCAGCTGCTGAGGCTGCTCATGTATTCCTCACTGATTCCTTGGTTTGAGGTTAAGGGTCATGGTTTCATGGGACATTCCAGTTAACTGGCCAAATAATGTGTTCAGTGCTTCTGTTCTACCTCCAAGTTTGTTGCTTGGGATGTTAAAGGCTTGTAAGCAGCTATCCAACCACTGGTCTCTACTTACCTGGAGCAGTAGAGGAAGGAACAGTCAGGAATAGGAGGAAGAAATGGATGCGTGGCTAACTGCTTCCATGAACAACTACCTCCTCTGCCATGAGACCAGAAGAAATGGATGGTGCTTGGTTACTGTCACCGAACATTTTGATCAACGATTCTATACACGAATCTTAACCAATGGGGTGGGGCAGGGAGATACTGAACACAAACTCACAATCTCATAGGATCCAGACTTTCTGGAGCCACTGAGACTGGATTAATCCCCGAAAACAGTGCCCAGAGATATCTTTAACCTCAAACCAAAAGTATTCCCTACTCTTCTTAAAACCAAACAACAGCTTAGCTTAACTACTAAACAACATCTGCCTCGATCATTGTGCTTTTTTAAGATCCAGCTATATAGAAAGAAACTAGCAAAAGTAACTTGAAAGATTACATAAAACTTCAGAGCAGTGAGTTTATGTTAATGAGGGAAGAACAACTAACTGAAAAGAGTGTGAATGGTCACACAACTAGAAGACTGTAATGAACTATACATGTAGAAAATCTCAAACCTCTTTATGTGTCATTATGTATATTTTCAACAGCCATAACAAAAATAAAAATTTTTTTTAAAAAGTTCATTTTATCCGCTAGGTGCAGAATGTGAAGGGAGGAGCAAGAATGGTAACAAGTAGCATAACTAGAAGGTTAATGAAGAAGTCCAAGTGAAGGCAGGTACTGACCAGACTAGTACAGCAGCCGTACACACCAAGACACAGGCAGATATGACAGACATTTTGAGGCTGTCGTTGTTAGGTGTCATTGTGTTAGTTTCACTTCATTTTTGATGATTTTCAATTTTCCTAGATTCATACTTTGCACATTCCATGTTCCAATCATTAATGGATGTTTGCAGCTATTTCTTCTCACTTTGAGTCATACCATATTAACAAACGAAGGTCCAAAAACCTTGACTCCATCCATGTCATTAGGGTCAACTCTACTTTGAGGATTCAGCTCTTTCCTAGTTGTTCTTCTGAGCATCTCCCAACTTCAGGGGCTTATTTTCTGCCTATACCAGACAATGTTTCACTACTAATCCAAGGCTTTCACTGGATAATTCCTTTCAGAAGCAGACTGTCACAACCTTCTTCCTAGTCCACCTTACTCTGGAAGCTCAGATGAAACCTGTCTGCCATGTGTAACTCTGCTGGTATTGGAATTACTTGTGATGCAGCTTCCAGTATCAGCAATGTGTGATGACAAACTCACAGATTCATAGGGCACATTTATTTTCGTGTCTATAAAATTATAGGAAATTTTGTCTCATTATACTTCTGTGAAGAATAAACGACTCATTATTAAGTGATGAATAAAGTTAGCTCTTATTACCCTCATTACCTTCTTGCTTTCCAGAGCAAGATCAGAGGGAACTGTTTTAAGATCAATGAAAAATTCTAATTATTGAAAACATGTTACCGAAGCCTATAGGGTTCTTCTGGCAATGACAATGAATTTGAAAATGAATTAGAAAAACACAGCAATACTGAGAACTATCAAGGGATCTGAACAAAAACAGGGCAGATACCACCAATAATTCCAAATTTTGAAATACTATGTTCAATAAATAAGTCTCATGGTTCTTTTATTTGGCTTGTGTTTTATTTTCGCTTTAAAAATACATTTATAGTGTTAAAGTGACACTGTTGCCTTTTCTGTATTTTGAACTATGTATAAATTTTGATTAAAACAGACGGTTATAGTGCTAAAACGGTTTGAAAACTCTCAGCATAATAAAAAGAACATCAGCTACATACAAATTAGAGAGATACAGGCTTGAAATTTAATGGTATCACTTAACTGTCAGTCTTTAAGAAAGTTACTGGCCCTCTTTGACCCTTGGTTTCTCCTTCTGTCAAATGTGGCTAGTACTGGTACTTAAAATGCTTAGTATGATCCCTGCCACACAGAAATAATCTAACAACTCACCTAACTAACATCAGTAACATCTCTCATAACTTGCAATGCTTAGTACATGGAGGACTAATGGAAATGAGGAGGAAATGGGGGGAAATGTCACAATTTCAGCCATGTACACAGTTTGAAAAAATGGCTTCGGTATTCTCAATTCTGGAAACCATACCTACGAATTTAGCCTTCAAAATCTTAGTCTAAAGAAGTGACAAAGCATATGAATCATACATACTGTACATTAGCTGGAAAGAGAAAGTCAGGGATACAAAAACACAGAATGACATCACCATCAAACCTATTATTAAACATGTCTAAGCAGGTACACGGAAACTCTGGAGGCATAGTGGTTAAGAGCTATGGGTGCTAAATAAAAATACTGGCAATTTCAATTCCCTACCCACTTCATGGCATAAAGATGTGGCGGTCTGTTACCGTAAGTATTAGAGGCTTGGAAACCCTATAGAGCAGTTCTATTCTGTCCTGTAGGGTTACTATGATTGGAATTGATTAAACAGCAACGGGTTTTGTTTTGAAAACAGGTACTGACTAAGGGATCTCTCACATTCCAAGCACATTCTTCTATACCTCCACTATGTAATAATTTGATTTTCTCTTGGTAATGAGGATCAGTCACACCAGCTGGTATGGTAACTGGAAGTTGGCTGCTTCCAGATGATGAATGCATTAAGACCAGGGAATTCCATAAGCTTGGACCCACTGCTGCACTTCATCTGCTGAGAAGTGAGTCACTTGATGTGAGACAACACTGTGTATGATACCATGACAGTGAATAAGGTATTCTGTAAGTCCATGGACGGTAGTCTCAGCCGAAGTATTATGTGGAGGGAGCCAAAACCAGTTCATATCCACAGTAAGTCACTCCCAGTTAGGACAAAACACGCCCTTTCCATGATGAAAGCGGTCCAATGAAATCAACTTGCCATCAAGTTTCTGGCTGATCACCTCAAGAGATGATACTATACTGGGTACTCAGTGTACATTTCTGCTGCTGGTAGACTGCACTCAGCAGTGGTTGTAGCCTAGCCAGCCTTGGTGAGTGAAAGTCCGTGTTGCTGACCCCATGCATAATGTCCATCCCCGTTGCCAGGGCCACTTTGCTCATGAGCCCACTGAGCAATGACGGGAGTAACTAAGTAAAGGATGAGTGGTTTCGACAGAATGTCTCATCTTATCCACTTGACTGTTAAAATGCTCCTGAGCTGCAGTCACTCTTTGGTGAGCATTCACATGAGACACAATTATCTTTGCATCTTTGTTCCATGGAGAGAGGTCATTTATGTACCTCTTTCCCATAAATCCTTGTCACCAATTGTGCCACTGTGTTCCTTCCAAGCTTCTGACCATCCAGTCAAACCACAGACCACACAGCATAAATCAATATAGAACTGCAAATCTGGCCATTTCTCCTACCAGGCAAAGTGAACAATCAGGTGCACTGCTTGAAGTTTGGCCCATTAAAAGATTTCCCATCACCACTATCCTTCAGGGACGTCCCAGAAAGGAGCTATAGTGCTGCCACTGTCTACTTTCAAATGGTGCCAGGCGTAAGTTTGTCTCTTCTTCAGCCAAGTGGTCATAAGGAACTCCACATCAGGCCATAGGTGGAACCTGGGAGAAGGAAGATAAGGTAACAGGAGTGGAGATCCTGGGCACTGAGGCCATTTCCTCACACAACTTCCTTGAGCCTTCAGGTTCTACTCAGGCCCAATCTCATACTTTAATGATGGAGTGCTGCTGTCCATATTCAACTTTACAACTCTTTGGATCAGACAATACCTAGTCATGATGGGCATCTTAGGCTGCATGGTGACTTCGTGGTCATCATGGAGTTAACCATTCAGTCTCTAGTAAGGCTCAGTAATGAGCCAAAAGATGTTTCTCAATAGGAGACTATTTATCTGCAGAGGACAGCAGCACTTTGCTACAAATCCTAGGAGTCTGCACTGTGATTCACAATGAGGTCTGCCAAAGACATCAAACAGTATCTCTATCTGACACTGACATTTCAAACACCACTAGATCAGCTGGATCACTTGGCACAAGTGGGAAAGCAGCTTGCACAGGCACCTGAACCTACTGGCAGAGCTTTCTCCTGTTCCAGGCCCTACTCAAAACTAGCAGCTTTTCAAGTCATTTGATAAATAGGTAAGAGTAGCAAACCCAAAGGAAAAAATGTGTTGCCTCTAAAATCTAAAGAGGCATTGTGCCTTCTTTTTAGTAGTGCAAGCAGCCAGATGCAATAACTTATCCTTCACTTTAGAAGAAGTGTCTCTACATGCCCCATACCCATGGACCTCTAGGAATTTCACTGAGGTGGAAAGTTCCTGAAATTTTGTAGGATTCATTTCCCATCCTCTAGGATGCAAATGTTTTACCACAAAGTCCAGAGTCATTGATACTACTTCCTTACTGAGTACAATCAGCAAAATGTCAGCAAGGTAATGGACCAGTGTGATGTCTTGAGGAAATGAAAGGTGATTCAAGTCCCTGAAGACTAAATTATAACATACTAAATTATAAGACTAAATTACAACAGCTAGAGAGCTGACACAGCCTTGAGGGAAGCAAGCATCTTAGTCATCCAGTGCTGATGTCACAGATATATCACAAGTGGACAGCTGTAACAAAGAGAAGTTTATGCTGTCACAGTCCAGTAAGCTAGAAGTCTGAATTCAGTATGTCAGCTCCAGGTAAAGGCTTTCTCTCTCTGTTAGATCTGGAAGAAGGTCCTTGTGATGAATCAGTCTTCCCTTGGTCTGAGAACATCTCAGCACAGGAATCTCTGCTCCCAGCATTGCTTTCTTGGTGGTATGATGTCCCCATGTTTCTCTGCTCACCTCTCTCTTTTATGTGAAAAGATATTGCCATAAAACACCACCCAATCCTGCAAAGCTCATCAGTATAAGTTCTGTTAATCTACCTTTGTAAATCATAGTGACAGAATTTACAACACATAGGAAAATCTCATCAAATGACAAGATGGTGGGTAGTCATATACTCATACAAAAACAGGAATCATGGCTCAGCCAAATTATCATGAACATTTTTGGGGGACTGCAACTCAATCCATAACAGAAAGTAAAAGGTGTAACATCAGCCTTGCTAGCTGAAGGCAGTCAGGTATAGCGGAAGAAAAAGGCATTAGCCCTACCAATAGCTGCATACTAAGTACTAGGAGATGTGCTAATTTGCTCATGCAATGAAACTACACCTGGAACAGCACAGCTGCGACTGGAATCATCACCTGGTTAAATTTTTGACAATCTACTGTCATTCTCCAAGATCCATCTGTTTTTTTGCATAGGCCACATAGGCAAGTTAAAAGCGGATGTGGTAGGAATAATCACCCTTGCATCTTTCAAGTCCTTAATGGTGCAAGTAATCTCTGCAATACCTCCAAGAACGGGACATTGCTTCTGGCTGACTATTTTCCTAGACAGAAGTTCCAACGGCTTCCACTTGTTTTTCCTACCATAACAGCTCTTACTACATTTGTCAGGGATCCAAAGGGGGGAGTTCTGCCAGTTGCTGAATATATATCTACTCCAATTATGCATTCTAGAACTGAGGAAGTCACTACAGGATGGGTCTGAGGAACCACTGGACCTACTGTGAGACACTCACGAACTAAGACTCCATTAAGGACCAGATTTCTATATGCCTCCAATCTGTGTGGTAGGTCACAGTGACATTCTGAGTCTCCTGGAATCGGGGTCAGTTCACAGCCACTGTCAAGTAATCTCCCAAATGTCTGATTATTTCCTTTTCACTAATAAACATTCACTCTTGTAAATGGCTGTAGATTCCTCTCAAAAAAGCTAGGAGGAAGATTACCAGTAAAAATTTTTGGCAGCTTTTCCTTGAGGGGACTTGGCCTCTCCTGAGGTTGACAAATGAGCTAGTATTCTAACTGAGTCACTCTTACAATAAGACTGTTGGTTTGGCTTTTGGCAGTTTTAGCTCTCCTACTACAAGAAACAAGGCTTTCTTTGAAGGTACAAGTAGAAACCTTGAGGTCATTCATGTAGCACTTCAACTTGACTGTTGAAATCAGCACTATCCTAGTCACGTAGTGCTGCTGTAACAGAAATACCACAAGTGGATGGCTCTAACAAAGAAAAATTTATTTCCTCACAGTAAAGTAGGCTAAGAGTTCAAATTCAGGGCATCAGATCCAGGGGAAGGTTTTCTCTGCTAGCTCTCGAAGAAGGTCCTTGTGGTCTATCTTTCCCTGGACTGTGAAATTCTCAGGAGCAAGCACCCTGGGTCCTTTCCAAAGGACAAGCTCTGTTCCTAACACTGCTTCTTTGTGGTATGAAGTCCTAACTCACTGCTTGCTTCCCTTTCCTTTGTATCCCAAGAGATTCCCTCAAAGCACAACATAATCCTACATACTGAGTCCTGCCATACCAACACAACTGCCAGCCATCCTCCTTCATTAACATCATACAGGCAGCATTTACAACATAGGGGAACACCACACAATACTGAGAATCATAACCTAGCCAGACTTACACAGTTTTGGGGGGTAGGAGAACACAGCTCAATCCACGACAGGGACCAACAAACCAGCTTCCTTATACTTCTCATTCTGACAAAAGTGTGGAAAGATATCACACATGTGTTCAGCCAGACTCTTGTCTTTCACCAATACCTAATCTACTGGTGGTGATATTTTGCATATTTGTATTGTCACCTCACACCTTCAATTAGCAGTCCCCTTGTTATTGCTAGAAGTTGAGTTATCAGTATCTTTAAGACTAGCTAGAGTTGAGAACTAATTGTGCGCACTCATCCTTACAATTTTGTTTCTCTAGAATCACTCTCAGTACAAATGTCTTGAGCAGGGTTCTCCAGAGAAGCAAAAGAGCCAAGTGTGTAAATATGTAGAGAGAGACAGATTTACATTAAGGAAATGGCTCACACGAATGCACAGGTTGGAACATCCTAAGGCCATGGATCAGGACAGTGTCCCGTATCAACAGTCTTCTCTCACTTTACATACCTGCAGGGGCTGGTGAACCCAAGATCAGCAGGTTGGAGAACAGGGCTCTGCTTTCAGACTATGAATACCTACCAATTCAAAGATCTGCAAATAAGCTGACAGGAAGTCCCAAGAGCAGGAAGTCAGACAACCAGTCCGGAATGAGCAAAAAAGCCAAAACCTTCAGCTTATATTCAGATGCTTGTCATGTGCGCAAGGGAACTCTCTTGCAATTCATCGGCTATTCATCGGCTACTCGCAAGCAGATGTCATCACTGGAGCAACCACATATCAACACTGGTAATCATGTGTCAGCCAAGTACACGTCTTAACCCTCACAGATATATTATATTAAAATTCTATTGTATTAATGTATAAAATATTACTTTTCAGAGAGAAATCAATTATTGTTCTGTTGATACTTCATTTCTTAAATTCTGATAAAAGTATGAATTCATCAGGTTGTTTCTGAAACCACTGAGAAATGATGTGATGAGAAGAAATTGTTGAACTGGTATATGTTCTGCTATGTGTATTCTCAACAACAAAAATAAATTTAAAGATATAATGAGAGGGGAGAAACAGCATTTGGTATAATTTATTGAACACCAAGTGCCAAACTGAACACGAGATTAAGATAAACTGATACCTGCTTGGAAAGCACTTTCATGTGGCCAACACTTCCCCGACAGTATGCTTCAAGGATGACACCAAACTGTACTGAGACAGCAGGAATATGTACCTCTGACCTGTAGTAAGTAAATAATCTTTAAATAATATACCAAACACTTCATGATCACCAAATACAAAACCTGAATTTATTCTACTATGAAATAAATATATGATGCCATATGTTTGTCATATACATGTCATGAATTATCATTAGTAAGATGGTCAATCTTCTGAAAAACTCTGAAAGACGACTTTTTAATTAGTTAAGCTTTTATTTTAAGAAGTCTAAAATTTCCACTTCTCAATTCATTCACCTTTTGGAGAGCAAATACAAACTTTACCCATCTAAAGAGAAAGCTGAAACACAGATATCTATGAATTTAATTGCCATACAATTGACCAGTAATGCAATTGGCTTCTGTCACATTTTGTTCTCAAAGAACAGTATACATATTTGAAAAGCAGGAATTTACAAGGAGACTAAATCTGATGGGAAAAGAATACATGTTAAAAATAAGAAAAACTGCAAATAATAAGAGAACCAATATTCAGAAACAGAACTCCTAAAATTAACAACAGATCTTCTAGAGGTTAGTACCTCCGATAATTAAGTCCGTTAGCTGTTGTAAGTACTACATACCTCGTTGCTGACTACTACTACAGTCACCTTCAAAGTACACCCCTTGGGAAGCCATGCACTGATGCCAGGGCCTAGCCCACCCTTTCAAAATAATTTTGGAACTCATTTTAGAATGGCCATTATGCATGGTGGCACAGTAGTTAAGTTAGTGAACTTAACTGTATAGTTGTCTGTGGCAGAGTTTCGAGCCAGTAAACTAGGAACTATATTGGAACACCCTTCCTACTTACCTGCTCTGGCCCCCAGTGACTTTTTTCTTTATCTGAAAATAAAGCAAATATTGAAAGGACATCCGGGATATCAAGGGTAATATCATGACAGCTCTGAAGGCCATTCCAGAAAAAGAGTTCCAAAATTCCTTTGAAGGGTGGACTAGGAGCTTCTATAAGTGCATAGCTTCCCAAGGGAAGTACTTTGAGTAGTGGTATATATTTTGCTGTGTGTATTCCCAACAACAAAAGTAAATTAAAAGAAATAACGTGAGGGGAGAAAAAGAGTTTCAAAAAGGAACTCTGAAAGTGATGGCAGTGAGGTGCAGCAATGAGATATGTAGCACTTTTTCTAGGATGAGCTTGTGAACTTCTCACTCCTCGTATTTTTATTAGCTTAGCAAAAAGGTAAGAATTTTTTTTCCTGGTAAGTATTAGTTACAGCACTCTGAAGGATAGATGAGAAAACAAAAATGTCTGAGAACAAGTCATTTTCCTGCTTTTATGCCTATACAAATTTGGCGAAATAATGTATATGTATACCTGAAAAGGGCTTCTTTAATAAAGAAGCTCAAAATAAAATTGCTGTCTTTACCCACTGCTGCTGTCTTAGTCTGACAGCAGTAGTGATGATAACATTACCTGTAATCTTTTGGAAAAAACAACTATTTCTACATTTAGTCCAAATATATTACAGCAACATGCACACTTTACCGGCAAGCAGCAATATATCCATTATTAGTTTCAATTAAAAGTTACGCACACATGGCAGGATATTTAGCTGAATTACTCAGTCAATTCATGAAAATCAGAGTATCAAAACACAGAAGGTGTCAAAACAATGTAAATCTTAAAGAAAGGTTCAAAAATCAACAAAAAGAGCTGACTATTGTATTAAATGTCCTATAATACTGTCAATTTTCAGTATTTACTCAAGCACACAGTAGGCTAAAACTGAAAAAAGTGAAATACCTACCTGAGATGCCAAAACAGAAACTGTCCTATCCTCCGATTAGCAAGTGCTCTTTCTAATAGGAATCGCGAGAGGGCACAATCAAGAAAAGGCTCATATTTTAGCACTTGCACCAGTTGTAGAAGATATTGAGAGAGTTCTTCATCACTGAAAGAAATGAAAACAGAGTAAGTCACTCCCTAACCTATGGTAGAAAAAGATCCCTTCCTAGTAAACTATCAAATACTAACTTGTTGAAATATAATGAACTATTATGAACTAGACTGCTACGTGCTTATATTGATTGCACCAATGTTGCCAAACCACAACAAAAAGCTGGAGACTTCAAATGGGGATAGGCACAAAAGAGTAACACTGCAGTATATGCAACTATTGTGCATATTTACAAACAGTCCAGAATTAGATAAAATTAAGTATTCTAATACTGATTTCTTATCATGGTGAAAAAGTTACTTACTTTTCAAAATAAAAATTCCCTGAGTATTTTAGGGATTTATTTTCCTGACTTACCAATAGGGTTAACAATTCCACAATATTCAGTGAGAAACTAAAATCTTAACTTGAAATAGCTTGAAAGGTAAGAACTCATTTTTAAGTGAGAACTAAATCATGAGTTACTATAACAGACAACACGATACAGGCTGCCCCTGGGTTACGAATGACATCTATAGCTAACTGAGTCTTAGATAAGTTGGAACAGGTGCAGATCATTCTTATTTAGTCTTATACCCTAGTGCAAGAGCTTGGGTTGTGCACTGGTTGAAAGTCTGACTTCTAACCAAAACGTTGGCAGTTTGAATCCACCAGCTGCACCTTGGAAACCATGTAGGGCAGTTCTACTCTATTCTGTAGGGCTGTTTTCAGTGGAATCGAAAGCAACAGGTTTTGTCTTAGTGTAAGAAAAGGCTCAAAGTCTTTTCAATGATTTAAAATTTGCAAGTACAGCAAGTGATGGTGATTCTGATGAAGAATTTTTTGCCAGTAGGGGTTGTTTCAGTCATTTCAAAGTGAGGTCACATTTATACAACATTAAAGGATAAGTAAGAGTTTCCAGTAAGTCCAGTGTGTGTAATGCAGAGACTGAATGTAATTAATATGGCTGAATTATTAATGTTTGTGTTCACCTCCAAACTGTCCACTTGAAGCAATGACAGTGAAGGGTTTGGTGATAGCAGACTTGTGTATGATTCCCAAGTCCAAAAACTCCTGACTACATAGTCTCAGGCAACAAATGCTTAAGACAGTAGACTCAAGCAGGTCTAGGACTGAAACCCAGGGCACTAGTTATCACAAAACAAAAACTCATAACCAGAAAATTTAAGATACACAGAAAAAAAAAATCAGAACTAGTTACACGGAACACAGGGATCACAATACTCTCCTTAATAGGGATCAATGTATTTAAGAAAGACACTTGGCTTTGACCAAGGAGAGCCTGGTGACTCTTCCCCATGGGTCTCCAGTACAAATGTAGGAAGGCTGAGCAGCAACTGGAAGCTTCATTTTGTGACAAAGCTATCTATATAATAACTTTAATTACTTTTACTGTAGAATGGATGCCCATTATAAAAACTATAAACAGTGTAAAAAATTAAAATCCCTCTTTCCTTACCCTAATTTCACTCCCCAGATAGAATCACTATTAAAGAGTTCATGTGGTTCCTGTTAGAATTCACAACCTTTAAAATACACATAATTTAAAAAGGGGATAATAGTGTCCACACTGTTCTGCAAATGTTCATTTTTCATATGAATGCATAATATAAAAGACCTACCTTCTGAGCCTCATTTTGAGGCTAGAAAGAAAACAGATAAGCATTTAAATGTAAACTGCCTGAGACTACCCAACATTATCATCTCTTCAGTGAGTCTCATAGACTGTCACACATGTACAGTCCTACAGGCTTTATACAAGCATGTTCACTGAAATATTCCTTACAATAAGAAAATTTTGAGAAAACTTAAATGTTCCTTAATAGAGGAATGTGACAAAAATAATATATCCATATGGCAAAATACTGTACAGGAATGAAAGGAATAAACTGTATTTACATGCAACAGGACTGACCAAAAAAAAAAAATCTAAGGTTGAACGAAAATAAAATATTAAACAAAACATACAGTGAGAAACATCTGAGCAATTTAAAAATCTCCAACAATATTTTACGTATTTTTATGGATATACATGTACAGAACAAAAGCTTTAAAAAAGTGGTACAGAAGGATATATACCAAATACATAACAAAAGTTCTTAAGGGAAAGGAGGAAAGTAATCAGGACTAGGTAAGAAAACTATGAAAACTTCAGCTACTTATTTCACATAAAAATAACTTTAACAAACGATGACAACATATTGATGTTTCTTAATTCTGAGTGGTGTCTAGATTGTATGGGCAAAGAGCTGACATAACAGGCCTATGAGGCTGATGTCTGGGAACTCAGATTTTGGAAGGGATCCTACTACCTTAACTGAAAAGAGTAGCTCAATGGACCTGAACTGTTTATGAAAATAATATGATTTATGCTAAACAGCCACAGTCTTTCTGGCAGTCTGAAATTTTGCTCCAGGCTAGGTAGAGGATGCTTACAAGACTTTAAAAAACAAACCTGTTCTCACTGACTTGACTTCAACTTCTATTGACCTTTGGGACAGAGCAGAAATGTTTCAGACTTTCCAAGGAGCACCCGGTGTATCTGAACTGTCAACCTTCTGGGTAGCAGCTGTAGCACTTAACCAGTTAAGTCACCAGGGTTTCCTGTTTACATAACTAGCCCCCTATAAAAATTCTGAGCACTGAGTCTCTCCAGTAGTGTTCAGTGTGACTCCACTGGGAATAAATTTACCTTCAGAAGCTTGCACCTATTTCCTCTGGACTTGGCCCCATACTCTTTTTCCCTCTGCTGATATTACTATCTATTCTTCTGCTGTAATAAATCACAGCAGAAAACATAATTTTATGCGGTGCACTACGAGTTCACCTAGTGAAATAGAGCCTGAGGGTGATCTTGGGAACTTCCTCATGCAATAAGATTTTTTTAAAAACAATATAAACATTGCCGTAAATTCCTTACCTTTTCCTTTCTTATGAAACACTCAGTGAAGACATCCCATTTACCACCTACCCCCAAGCTATTCCTTGACCCAAAGAAAGCCGCTTGCAGGAGATACCTCATCTGTCGCAGGCAGCCCACAGCATATTCCCGCACGTACTGGTCTGGATAATTGAAATCTAGCAGCTCCAGGGCCTCCCGGGGTGGTAATTTAGGCCAAATCTGAAGAAGTGCCTGAAGCTGTTTGGAAATTGAAACTGATTCAGAATTACTGGAGGAGCAAAAAAAGTAATCTATTTTCTCCTGGCACAGTGACAGGTCAAAAGACAAAGCATACTCTCAAGAATCCATTCCTGTTGATATGGAATAATAATTATCTTTGTTATTCAAAAAGTCTATAGATAAGCAACTAATAAAAAACTATTTACCTGGAAAAAAAAAGAATCATATGCTGATGTCTGAATTCTCTAACTGTTAGCCATTAGGTAACATGGAGTGAAGAACGGACGGAAGACGGGAAAGAAATATCGAGAAGCACTTAAAGGCAGAATTAAAGGAACAAATACAAGCTCCAAGGCTAAAGCTACTGACAGGCACTTCATATATAAGGAGTTTGTTAATAACAACGTATAGTACCCTGAAGTAATTTACCTTCATATTTTTAAGATTATCTATCACTGAACAGAACCTTTTATTGACCACAATGTTTAAACCAGGGCTTTGTGCAGTGGAACTGAAAACCAAAATCAAAAAACAATTAAAGTTAAATTTTTGCCATAGAGAGTGAAAACAAAAACCTGAATCAAAGTTTTTCTGAAACTGTACTAAAATAAAAAATCATTGCTTTTCACTCTGATATTTTCAGTTCAACATCTGCGCCGTTTATGTTTGATTTGCATCTGGCATGCATGAATGCCAAATGATTCTCTGGCACACATGGTCAGAGTATAACTCATTACTTCAGCAAGCCACACTGTACAGCTGCACCTCTAGGTGATAACTGCTGCTACACGACGGTTCACAGGCCAGACAGTTTACTATTTCTGCTCTGTGCTTGACCACTTTCACAGTAACAAAAGCTGTGCCTACAGAAGACGTGAGAAAAACTCAGAGATTGAAAATACTTGCAGTCAGAAACTTGAAAGAGCTAATAAACCCTCATTGATTTCTGAATAGTTTCATGTGAATGGAAATTTGTCAGGTGAGTATAAAAATTTCAAATACACATTATTTACATGTTTAAGTGTGATATTTAAATCTAAGCTATAGAAAATATGTAATTTTTTTCATGATTCTATTCCTGTATTCAATCTCAACCTACATATACAATCACACATTGCTTGAAAATCAGATATTTATCTCACAAACCAGACTGTTAACACACATTAGCACCTACCAGGAAGAAAATTAGTATTTTATCTGTGATACACTGTTATTTCACTAAAATAACACAATGGTATCACTATGAAGCAAGATCTTCTTTCAAAGGTACTAGATAAATCTATGAGAATGTTGTAAAGTGAGAACTGAATGGAGAGAATCTACAAACCAAGCAAATGGAAAATCAAAGTTATTCTGGATTTTCTAATATACTAAAGATACATGGCTAGAAGCATTTTAATACACACTGGCTCCAATTTCCACAAATATATGCACTCTATTCTCTTCCTGTTATCAAAGTCTAAGATTGGTTTTTACTCAAATCTAACATAAAATTTAAAAGAACCCAATGCTATCCAGTTGATTCCTTGACAGAGGGGCCTTGACTGTTCTGGCAATTGCAGTTAAGACTGCTATTCACTTGCCCTAGAAGTCTTCTACTTGTACAGATCAAGTAAATTATTTAGCAGATTTCCTATTTCACTACTAGGGACACCATGACTAAGTAGCCAACACTTTAAGTCTGTGTGAGTCTCACTATGCTAATTACTACTTTGACTCCGTGTCCATTATGTTAACCACATCCACGTTGCTGATGAGTACTGCCACTTGGCCCCTGCCACCACAAGGTCCAATCAGCAAAAGTGTAGTTAAGTGTATTACTTTAGCTAGGTCAGCTCCCTCTGTCAAATCTGATTTACATAAAACAGCAATCACAACAGTCTTCACGGATTCTAGGGTCCCCTTCACAAATTTGTTCCTCAGTTACTGTAAAAGGCTTGCCCCTTGGGCACTCCACTTGTGGGTTGGGGTGTTTAAACCTGATAAATCCACTCTAGCATGCCAATTTCCCTAGGCTTTGGATTCCTTCTTCTACAGTATACCAATGAAGGTCTGGTACTTCCGATTTAGTATACGCCACTGAATAACCGAAACTTCAGTAACCCACTGAATAAACTATTAGTGACTTTCCTAAGCTCTTCAGATGAAACAATGAATGAAAAGTCTGTGCCTAGAAGACTCACATCAATAAATGCACAGTGATCCATATTTATGCTCCCTGTACTATTTTATCCCTCACCCTTAGTAGCCATTCTCACACATATTCCCCAAGTTCCTGTTTTTAAATACCAGAAAAAGCAAGTAATTATTCTGGAGTATAGTGTACCTCCTCCTGGGTTATATTTTGTATTTCCTATTTGAGGCTTGCTGGGATTTAAGTCTAATTATAGGTGTAGAAGTGAAAACGGGTGGTGGGCAGGTGTTTTGAGAACAATCAGCATTGTTCTGTAAGGCATCTGCTTCAGATGACGCCTCAGACAATGATTCAGACAAAGGCTCTTCAAACACAGTTGGGTAACCATCATCAGATGGTGATGGAACGGCTAATGCTCGGAAGGTGGCTTAGCAGATAAAGACAGAGCAATCTCTTCAGATGGAAGAAGGCTGGTTTCTTTTGGCAGGAGTGACTCAATGGAATTTAGGAGTTCAGTTTCCCCAGCTTCCTGATCATCTGTCCACATGTCCCATCCCAAGTTTCCTCTCAGTCAGTGCTGTCATTTCAACTTCAGACATCACCTGGGGTAGGGAATTGAGCTGCACTTTAATTCAACCATTCTTATAGCAAGATTCTGGTTTTCAACAATATCAGCTCCATTACCACAAGAATTAAGGCTTTCTTTCAAAGCTTAAGTGGAAGCCTTAAGGTCATTTATGTGGCATTTGAGAGAGCTCATCTCTTTCTTTAACCACTGTGTCTAGTGAAAGAACCAATCAACCAGCTTCTTTACATCCTGAATATTCAGGAGTCTGAAAACTTTTAAATGCAATTATTGCTTCACGTGGTCAACATATTTCAGTCAACTCAGAGAATATTAGGAAAATAATATCTCATTTGTCCTTAAAATTTAGTTCCAAAATTAGCAGTAATCTAGGAAAAAAAAACCAATATTTCAAAGTACATGTTGCCAATAGACCGTGCAGGTCCATTCTGGGAATTAATGCTTAGTTCTCTGAAAATGTTAAGATACATCTATTGACAACAGGAATGAAAGAATTCACATAAAAACATACATGTCTATACAAAACAAAAGACTATGCATCAAATTTTAGAGACGTACAACATTGATTTACAACAGGTTTATTCTGTAACCACTGATAATGGCTCGATACTAAATTTTTTGATTTGTTCAGAAATGATAGTAAAATTCAATGGCAAATATTAGAGCAAGAGAACAAGTTTGAAGACTGACTTAGCACATTCTAATGTGCAGACATTAATCATCACAGGATGCAGTCAAAAACAACACACAATTCATTAGTTATTAAAGATACGATAAAAGACACTGACCTAGGAAAATTATTAGGAGAACATAATGAACTCATTCCAGTACTTCATGCTATGACACTGTCTATCAATTTTTCAGAACATAATTTAAGGCGACCTCTACTGAACTGCCTAACAAGATGGACAGTATATATAACACCATGTTACGTGTTAGAAATCATCCTTCAGACTAAACCTGTTGTCACTGAGATGATGCTGGCTCATAAGAACCATACAGGACAGACTAGAGCTGGCCCACAGGAGCAGCTGGTAGATGCGAATTGCTGACTTTCTGGCTAGCAGCCAAACATTTAACCACAGCACTACCAGGAATCCACTAGCAAACTTACTCAAGCCAAATTAAAAACCAAACCCACAACCAACTCAGAGTTGATTCCAACTCATAGTGACCTTATATATAGATGCCACTTAGATACTATCTGGACAAAAGAATAACAAAGAATCCTTTGGGGTAAGCTGGGATTTCAGGTAAAGGGAAAGTTGGGGGTTGACACAGCCACACGTTTGGAAATCACAGTTCCAGCCACGTGCCGTCAAGTCAGATCCAACTCACGGCAATCACAGTTCCAGGGAGCCCAAATCTCTAGATAAAATTCTCATCTGTTTTCCAACAGAGCCCTCTGAAGCTCACTGGGGCTGTTCTTGGAAAAAAGTTCTCCTTCTTTAATGGTTTTGAAATGTTCATCACAATATACATTCTTACCAGAAATGGTAGCTGAGGTGGAAATTAGTTACTGGGGACAGCAACAACAACAACAAAAAACTTACATAACTATAGTGATTTGTAGCCCTCTCAAAGTTTGACATGGCCTGAAAAAATCTTATTTATTAGCATTTAATTTCTCCCATTAGTTTTGTGTGTGTGTGTGTCATGTGCGTGCGCATGTGCGTGTGTGTTAGCTGAATCTTTACAGAGCAAATTATTTTCCTATTCTATAGTTTGTACATACACTATTTCATGGCATAGGTTTCTTTCCCAACAATGAGTCAACAATCTTCTGGAGTCCTCATTCTTTTCTCAGATTTTCTATCCTCTCTTGCTTTTTCACCTTTGGTTTTGGACAGATCATACTCTTCTGATCTGTGTAACTGATTGTTCTAAAGAGTGCATCCACCACTTGTCTATCAGTTTGATGTAGTGTGGTAGCTTGAGTGTTGCTGTGATGCTGGTAGCTATGCCACAGTATTTCAAATGTCAGCAGGTCACCTACAGTTGAAAGGTCTCAGAGGAGCTTCCAGACTACGACAGACTGGGAAGAAGGATCTGGCAGTCTACTTTTCAAACAATTAACAGTTCCAGCCAGCATGACTCCACAGACAGAAGCACCACAGACAGAAGCACCACAGCAAAGACCCAAAAACTAACTAAAACACAGACAAATGTCAATCGCGGAACACGAATTGTTAAACCAAAAGACAAAGATCTCATCCAAACACTGAATGGAATTAGAAACAGACAAAGAGTAAGTCACAGGAGAGAAAGTTCCCTATTAGTTAACCCAGGACAGATTTGCCATCTTGGACTCTTCTCAGAGATAGGCAGACGGGGTACACAGGAGAGCAGATTTACAGAGATCTCAATAGAGGACAAAGTACCTGGGCAGCAAACAAGTCACACTTTTGCAACCCCTTTCTTCTCCCCACTCCTCTACCTCTCATACCTCCTAGCTAACTGCAGTGGCTCAGCAAGCAAAGAAGTGCAGCACACCAGCCACTTGGATTCATTCTACCCAAATTGGACCTCAACACACAAGGAATACTTCAAAGACGTTTCCAAGAGCACCCAGACAGGCACGGACCACCCACTCAACTTGGCCTAGTCCACCATAGCTCAGTGACTGGTCCAGTCTACAGGGCAAGGAGGTGAAAAAATACCATGACTAACCAAGAACATACAGCCTACCTGCTATAAAACAGCAGCTAAAACAGAACAAACAAAAAAGGATGAAACAAACAGATCTGCAATCAGTAACCAAAGAAAGTAACTACTGAATGGCCCAAACACAGCAGACATTAGTAAAACCTGCTAAAAAACAAGACAGGAAGGCTCCAGTAGGTGTCCACAATAGAACACCAAATGACTTTCCAGTAGAAAATACACACTGCAGTTACCTGGCAGGGAATTCAAATCTCTAATATTCAGAGCAACCCAAGAGCTGAAGCAAAAAGCAGACCAAAATGAGGAAACAATAGATAAATTCACGGAAAAAGCAGACAAATTCATGTAAGAATTCATGAAAACAATATAGGAACAAAACGCCCAAATAAATTCACAACCAGAAATCATACAATAACAATTAGAAGTCCAAAAGAAACCAAGATTTCAGAAATGCACAGTGTCATAAAAGGGCTTGAGAAGCAGCTATGAACTGATGATGGAACACAGGAACAATGAAATTCAACACTAACAGTTGGATACGCCTATGTTCAACGAAAAATCAGAAAGAAGAAGGAAGATAAATGAAGAAATCCTCAGAATTATGTGGGATACAATCAAAAGTAAAAATCTGCAAGTGCTGAGAGTTCCAGAACAGGGAGAGAACATACAGAGATTCACTGAAGAACTGTTGACAGAAAACCTCTCTAACAGCATCAAAGATCAAAATCTGACCATCCAAGAAGCTCAACAAACCCCATATAGGAGAGACACTGAAAGAAAATCACCAAGGCATGTCATAATTACAGTAGCTAAAAAAACAGAGAAAAAATTCTGAGAGCAGCTCAAGAAAGCAAAAAGTCACATACAGGAGAAGCAATCAGACTAGTCCCTGATTACTGAGCAGTAACCACACAGTCAAGAAGGCAAAAGGAAGTTGTATGTAAAACCCTGAAAATAAAATATTGCCAATTAAGAATAATATATCCTGCAAAACTCTCGTTCAAATATGATGGTGAAATTTGGACACTTCCAAATGGAAGAAAATAAGGGAATAAGTACGGCCAAACCAAATTACAATAATTATTAAAACGAGTCCTTTGGTCTGAGAAAACACAATTTAAGACCACAGACTGAATCTAGAAGGCAAGATTGTACCAGCCAGCTATAAACCTAGGAAATGAACTCTTGAAGACAATCTAAACACCAAAAGAATTACAACACAGAACCAAACAGGTTACTATGTAAAGGACAACAATATCAGAACAATGGAAGAGGGAATAAACACTGTACACACAGAACTTTCTAATGGAGTCAAAGGCAAAACAACAGGCTGGTTCAAACTTGCAAAGACAAGGGTAAATTTCAAGGTAACCACAAAGTAAGTTAATAAACCCATTCATCAAAATAAACAAGGGAACTAGGGTCAAGAATACAAAGTGGACAAACACTTCCCATAACCTCTCTAACAAAAAAGACCCAAAAGAACAAATGAATCCAGTATATATGACATCCTAGGAATTTTTAACATTAAAGGGAAATTTGAGAAATGAGACTTAGCAACACGGAAGGGAGAACAGCACTTGAAATGAACAGGATTCCACAGACCTGACCTGCCAGGAACTGGCTACAGCTACCACGTGGTGGGCTGAGCATGGAGCTTGGAGGGCACCCTCCTATTCTCTAGAGAATTCACTCACACCTGCAGAGCAACTGAGAGACAGCAGCAGATCACCAAAAGCTTTGTCTTTGCATGTAACCATGTGTAGTTCTGAATCTTTCCTAGAAGATGGGCCTGTCTTCCTTCCCCCAGCACTTTTCCTTGCCTTCTGTGCACTGTGATGGGGGCTTGAGCATGATGTTATTAACTGAGACAAAAACAGGACTCCTCAAGCCTATCCTGAGCCACTCCCCACCTCTCTTCTCTGTAGTGCACCCAACTCTAGAGTCTGATGTCATTAAATGAGCTGGGAATAAAAGTCCTCCAGCCAACACTAAGCCATTCTCCACCTCCCTTATCTGTACTCCATCGTGTTCAGGAATCTAACACCATTAACTGAGCCAGAGGCAGGATTCCTTAAGACTACCCTGAGCCACCCTCCAAGACACAGAAGGAGAAACAAGTTAATAAACTTAGGGAAGGAAGGAAAAAAATATTCTGCTAACTACCTTAAGCAAACATCCTCACAACTGGACCAGTAAGCAGCATTGTCATAAATGGAGAAAGGACTGAGGTTGTCAAAGATTTCATTTTACC
This sequence comes from Heterohyrax brucei, assembly GCA_028571685.1. Taxonomy (NCBI): domain Eukaryota; kingdom Metazoa; phylum Chordata; class Mammalia; order Hyracoidea; family Procaviidae; genus Heterohyrax; species Heterohyrax brucei. Next base: position 38,029,319 of record CM053149.1, read on the forward strand.
TGGGTCCACAATCAATGCCCATGAAAGCAGCAGTAAGAAATCAAAAGACACACTGCACTGGGAAAATCTGCTGCAATGGACCTCTTCCAAATATTAAGAAGTAAGGATGTCACCTTGAAGACTACATCACACTGGACCCAAGCCACGGTATTTTCAATCGCATCATATGCATGCAAAAGCTGGACTATGAACAAAGAAGACAGAAGAATTGATGCCTTTAAATTATGGTGCTGGAAAAGAATGCTGAATGCATGAAGGATCACCAAAAGAACTAACAGATATGTTCTGGAAGAAGTACAACCAGAGTGCTCCTTGGAAGCAAAGATGTTGGACATGTTGTCAGGAAAGATCAATCCCTGGAGAAGTGCATCACGCCTGGTAAAGTATAGAGGGTCAGTGAAAAAGAGGAAGACCCTCAACAAGATGGATCGACACAGTGGCTGCAACAATGGGCTTAAGCATAAAAACAATTGTGGACATGGCACAAGACTGAGCAGTGTTTCATTCTGTTGTTCACAGGGTCGCTATGAGTTGGAACCAACTTGCTGGGACCTAACAACAACAACCCGAAGCAACAGAAATCAAGGCAGAAACTGTTACAGCACCTGGATTCAGACATAAGGAGATACACTATCCTCCTAAAAAGGGAAGAAACTATTAGTCCCATGTCTTTCTTAGCAGCTGCTGCCAGACACCTGTGCCTAATACAATCACCCCAGCCCATGGAGGACAGTAGGCTAGTGCTTGCACCACATACTTGGTGATTGACTACCTGGACACCTGATGAATCCATGTAAGAAAACTAAATAGTACATTTTGAACAAGAAGCTACAACACAGCAGACAAACATAAAATAAAGAAATACAATTTACTGATAACTTGGAAATAACATATCATATCCAAGCACTTAAAGAGGCAGACCAAGACCTCCTCAGAAACCTCCCAAAACACCAAATCAAATTTTCCAAAGGAAGAAAACTTCCTAGAATTATAAGAGGTAGAATACAAAAGATTAATATTTAGAACACTTCAAGAGATGAGACAAAATGCAGCAGAGCATAACAAATTCAACAAGCTGCAAGAAAGCACAGAGTAAAAAGAATTATAAACTCTAAAATTACAAAATTAGACAATTCAGTAAAAGTCAAAGGAGCAGAAATGAAGCAATGGAAGGACAAATTAGTGAGACTGATGAGACAACATATGACATCAATAAATTTGAAGAAAAGTCAGATAAAAGAATTTTGAAAAATCAAGAAACACTAAGAATTATGTGGAACTCTGTGAACAAGAGTACTCTACTAGTGACTGGAGTACCAGAACCCAGGGGGTGGGAGAGGTTGGGAGGCTGGGGTGAGATACAGAAAACACAGAATTTCTGTAAGATTTTTCTCACAGAAAACTTCAGTTACTATGAAATGTGAAAAGATATCTGTCATGGAGTGCACTGTGGCCTCCCAAAATGTATGTATTGATTTGACTTGGCTATGAGTCCCAATATGATGCAATTCTTCCCATGTGTTGTGAATCTTGCCTCTGTGATATTAATGACAAGGAATGGGCAGGAGTTGTGCTGGGACGGCAGGCCTCCAGTTACCAGCTGTGGGATATAAGGGAGAGAAGTGAGCATAGAGTTGGGAACCTCATACCACCAAGAAGGCAGCAGCACACGTCCTTTGGACTCAAGGTTTCTCAGCCTTGAATTTGGACTCAACCTACCAGACTACAATAATTTTTCTTATTGAATGAACTTATAACTTGTGAACAATTCATGCCTTACCAAACTGTGACAATAAAGTTTTTCTTCATGAAACCATCCACTCATGGTATTTTCTGTTGGAGCAGTACCAGGTGACTACCAAGATGCACACTGAACCCCACACTAGGTAGTACCCAAGAGAAAGACACCAAGGCATATTATAATCAAACTTGCCAAAAGTAAAGATCAGGAGACACTTTTAAAAGTGGCAAGGGATAAATGAAAAATAACCTACAAAAGAAAAATCTGTACAATTAAACTCAGACTCCTCAGTGGAAACCATGCAACGTAACTGCCAGCCAAGTATCATAAATCCAGCAAAACTGTCTCTCAAATACAATAGTGAAATTAGGACATTTCCAGATAAACAGAAATTGAGGGAATCTGTAAATACCAAAATCACAAAAATAATAAAGGAAGTCCTTTGGTTAGAAAACCAGTAACACCAAGTAACAACCCAAGACCAGAAAACAGAACAAAGAAACTGAGTATCAAAACAAGTAACAGAACCACAAAAATAAATCATAGGCAAAACATCACAAATAGGGCAACAGAGGTATCATTACATAAATATTATAACAAAAAGAACAAACTCCACCCTCCAAAAAATGCAGTCATACATCTTTCATATGAGGAGGCAGATGATATACAGAAATTAAAGACTGGTTTAAGTTTAGAATAGGGGTAAATATTAAAGTAATCACAAGGAAGACAATGAATCCTGCACACGAAAATATAAAGCAAGAAAAACATGAAGTCTCAGCCAATATAAAACCACCAACACTATAAAAGATGAAAACACATAAAGAAAATAAAAAAAAAACCACAGAAAATTAAACAGAACAAAGGAATTGCCTACTACACACAAAATGACAGCACTACGCTCATATCTATCAATCATCATGTGGAATGTAAATGGGCTCCACGCACCAATAAAGACACAAAAAGTGCTAGATTGCAGTAAACGAACATGACCCATTTATATACTGCCTAGAAGGGACACACTTTAGGTTCAAAAACATGAACAAACTACAACTCAAAGGATGGAAAAAAATATATAAAGGTAACAACATGAAAATGAGCAAGACTGGCAATATTAATCTCTAAACAGACTTAAAGTACAATCCACCACAGTGGATAATGAAGGACATTATATAATGATTAAAGGATCAATACTCTAGGAGGACATAACCTTATCAAATATCTATGCAGCCAATGACAGGGCTCCAAAATACATAAAACCAACTTGCACTGAAAACAGAAATAGCTCCACAGTAATAAACAAGAATTCAACACATCGCTCTCAGTGAAGAACAAAATATCTGGAAAAAAGCTCAGTTAAGATCTGAAAGCCACAATCAACCAGCTTGTTGACCTCCTGGAAAGCTACAGAACACTCTACCCAACAGCAGCCAAGTGTACTTTCTTTTCAACTGTACATAGAACACTCACCAGAACTGACTACAGACTACACAACAAAGCAATCCTTAACAAAGTTCAAAGCACTGAAATAATACAAAGCATCTTTTCAGACCATAACCAACTAAACCCACTTCTGTTCAGTCAGATCCGAGGCATGCAACCTTATAGGTCAGAGCAGAACTGCCCCACAGAGTTTCCAAGGAATGCCTGGCTGATTTGAACTGCTGATCTTTTGGTTGGGCAGATATAATACTCAACCCACTAGACTATAAAGCCACAAAAATAGAAGTCAATACCAGAAAAAAAGGAGGGAAAAAACAAACAAACAAACAAACACATGGAAACTGAACAACAAAATTATATATGAAGTCAAAGATGGAAAAAAATTCACAGAATCACATGTGAATTAAAATACATCCTACCAGAGAATATGGGACACAGCAAAACCACTGCTTAGAGGTCAACTTAATAAATGCACATGTCCCAAAAGAAGAAAGGGCCCAAATCAAATAATAATTTCTACAACTTAAAAGAGTGGAAAACCAAAACAATTAAACCTAGTACTGTTGAGTAGATGCCGAGTCATACCAACGCTATCAGACAGACTAGACTGCTCCATAGCGTTTCCAAGGAGTGCCCTGAGGACTTGAACTGCCAACCTTTTGGTTAGCAGCCATAGCACTTAACCACCACACGACCATGGTTTCCAGAAGAGTGAAAAGAGAGTTGCAAAAGAACCTCCTGGGCACCAGAAGAAAACAAATAATAAAAATTAGAGCAGAGGGGGGCAGAGTCAAGATGGCGGACTACGCCCACGTCTCCTTCTATCCCTCTGGAAACCAAGACCTGCACTGACAATCAAACAGAGCCTTCTGATCACCTAATCAGCCTCAGGACACGGCACAGAGCTGTTAATTGGGACTTCATACCACTCAGCGAAAAACCACCTCTCTTTCACTAACTCTCGCTCCTGGCTAGCCCCAGCTCTCACGGGACGGAAGGTAAACACACCATTTTTACTTTTTTTTTCCTCTGTCTCAGCTGGCAGGCGGAGCTGGGTCTTGCCTGGCAGGACTCAGACGCGCTGCTGGGGGTATAGGCAGGAGAAATCCCCATATTCTGAGAGTCAGGCTTGGGACTCTGTTAATCTAGCCACTTTGAGCCTTTCATTTTGTAGCTGCCTCAGCAGGGTTTGTGAGGAGCTTCGCGGTGACTGTGCGGGACGCCATGTTGGTACTGAGATTTTAGCGAGACCTCATTCTTAGCCTGGGAGCCAGCGCCTGCAAACGAGACAGCACTTGTCCGACAGAAAAGTAGTGATTTTGCACAATGCTGCCTACATTGGGGGCCCTGCAACAGAAGCAGAGGAATCACTACCTCTCAGCACCTTTAGCACCTGTCTGCTGCCTGTGTGGAGGACGCCATCTTGGATATGGTGGCCGCAGCTGGACCTAATTCTTAGCTTGGGAGCCAGAGCCTGCCCACAGGAGAGCGCTTTTCTATCACAAAACCAGTACTCGACGCACTGTTGGCTAAGGTTAGGCCCTGTCAGCAGAGGCCACCAGGGCAGTAGCATTGCTGTATTTTGAACTAGTTTGTTATCATCTGGGATTGGATATAGTGGCGCTTACTTTGTCAGATGAGAAGACGGACCTCTACACCTGAAAACCTAACTGACTTGTGAACTGGTCAGAGACCTTTTGCTTTACATTTTTAAGACAGCCTAGAGAAACATTTGCAATCCATCCTCACAGTACCTCTTCCAGCCTCTATATACACACATGGGACTGAAAAAGCAACAGACAATTGTGGCATACAAGCAATCACTCATGGCTTCAGAAGGCTCCCAAACAAAGCAACCAAGGAGTTTTCCAGATGAAGAAACTTTTATGAAAGCATCAGGAAGTGAATACAAATTGATTATATACAGAGCCCTTCTAGACCTTATACAAAATGCAGCAGAACAAAGTGAAAAATTAAGCAAGTTGTTCGATCTGATGAAATACCAGTATGCTGAAATCCAACAGATCAAGAACAAAATCAAAGACATAGAAACTTCCATGCAAAGCCAAGAAAACAGAATGGAACAAATGGAAAAAAGAATTTCTGACTTGGAAGACTGAGCTACTGATGCCAGCGTCTATGAGCAGAAATCAGAAAAAAGAAACAAGAAAAATGAAGAAACATTAAGAAGCATGTGGGACTCTATTAAGAGGAACAACCTTCAATTAATTGGAGTCCCTGAACAGGGTGAGACATCTGAGAACACAGAGAGTATTGTTGCTCAGTTGCTGAACGAAAACTTCCCAGAAATCATGAAGGAAGAGAATATAGACATCTCAGATGCATACCGTACGCCACCCAATATAGATCTCAAAAGAAAGACTCCAAGACATATTATAATCACGCTTAACAAAATGAAACACAAGCAGCAACTCTTAAAGGCAGCAAGACTCAAGGCAAAGCTAACATTCAGAGGGAAACTCTGTAGGCTCTCATCAGATTTCTCAGCAGAAACCATGCTGGCACAGAGACAGTGCACAACACATTCAAAGTCTTGAAGGAGACGAACTTCGAACCGAGAATTATATATCCTGCAAAACTATTTTTGAAATATGAAAATGAAATTAAGACATTCCCAGATTAACAGAAACTCAGAGACTTTGCAAAAACCAAACCCAAACTACAAGAAATACTGAAAGAAGTTCTTGCCTTTGGCTTAGAAGAATGAAACCACTAACTTTATATTTTAGAACGACACACTACTCAATACTCTACTAATTTAGAGAAGGCTTCAAAGGAAATCACAGCTTTGATATGGAAAGAAGCAATCCAGTGATCATGAAAACTATGCTGTCATCATAATAAAAAGAGGGATGTACTACAGTTGTTATAGTCCTTCCAGATGGAGAGGAAGATGACAAGACCAGTAGTAATTGAAATTGGGTTTATAAATAGTTTATTAAGGGAGTTCATAGGGGCAGCTGTAAAGCACAACAAAGATGTATCATACCATTTCAAGAAAGCTAACACATGAGTCTCAATGACTATAAAACCAGCTCTGAAAAAGGTGAAAAATCAACTCACAAAAAAGAATGTCCCAGAACAGACTAATAAGAATAACAGAGAAAACATCAACATAAAAATAAACATATCACAATGGCAGCAGTGAACACATACCTATCAATAGTTACACTGAATGTGAATGGACTAAATGCTTCAGTAAAGAGACACCGTGTGTTATCTTGGATCAAAAGACACGACCCATCCATGTGTTGTCTACAAGAAACTCACTTGAGACCTAAGGACAGGAACAAACTGAAAATTAAAGGATGGAAGAATATATATCAAGCTAACAATGAACAAAGAAGAGCAAGGGTGGCAATTCTAATCTCAGACAAAATCAATTTTAATGTCAAATACACCATCGTGGACAAAGATGGACACTATTTATTGCTGAAAGGTTCAGTACACAAGCACGACTTAACTATATTAAATATTTATGCACCTAATGTCAGAGCCAAGCCAAGTGCCGGAATGTCAGAGAATCTAAATATGTCGGAGAAACACTGACTACACTCAAAAGAGAGTTAGATGACTCCACAATAATAGTGGGAGACTTTAACACTCCACTCTCATTACTACACAGATCATCTAGAAAAAAGCTCAGTAAAGATACAGAACACCTCATTGACACAATTAACCAACTAAACCTCATTGATATATACAGAACTTTCCACCCATCAGCAGATAACTACACCTTCTTCTCCAGTGCACATGGAACGTTCTCACGAACTGACCACGTGATAGGCCATAACGCAATGCTCAACAAAATCCATACCATTGAATTACTGCAAAGCATCTTCGCAGATCAGAAAGCCATAAAAGTTGAACTCAATAGAAGAAAAAACATAGATAGAAAGTGGAACTCCCGGAAACTGAACAACATCTTGCTCAAAAAAACATGGGTTATAGAGGAAATCACGGATGAATTAAAGAAATTTATGGATTCCAATGAGAACAAAAGCACTTCCTACCAGAACCTATGGGATGAAGCCAAAGCAGTGCTCAGAGGTCTGTTTATCTCCATAAATGCACACATCTGGAAGGAAGAAAGAAACCAAATCAAGGAACTAACTCTACAGCTTGAACAATAGAAAGAGAACAACAGAGGAACCCCTCGGGCACCAGAAGAAAGGAGATCATAAAGATTAGAGCAGAGCTAAATGAATTAGAGAATAGAAAAACAATTGAAAAAATTGAAAAGACCAAAAGTTGGTTTTTTGAAAAGATCAACAAAATTGATAAACCACTGGCTAAACCTACTTAAGAAAAAACTTACTAAAGAAAGGAAACAAATAACCCAAATTAGAAATGAGAGGGGAGTTGTCACCACAGATGCAACAGAAATCAAAAATATCATAACAGAATACTATGAAAGACTGTACTCTAACAAATTTGAAAACCTAGGGGAAATGGACAAATTCCTTGATTCATACCACCTGCCCAAATTATCCCAACGTGAAGCAGAACAACTTAATAAACCCATCACAAAGGAAGAGATTGAAAAGGTCATCAAAACACTGCCAACCAAAAACAGTCCGGGCCCAGATGGCTTCAAGGCAGAATTCTACCAAGCATTTAGAGAAGACTTATCCCCAATACTACTGGGACTATTTCACACTATAGACAGGGATGGAGTACTCCCAAACTCATTCTATGAAGCCAGCATAACCCTGATACCTAAGCCAGGGAAAGATCCAACAAAGACAGAGAACTACAGACCGATATCACTCATGAACCTCGATGCAAAAATCTTCAACAAAATTCTTGACAACAGAATACAACAACATATCAAGAAAATAATCCATCACGACCAAGTGGGATTCATACCAGGGATGCAAGGCTGGTTGAACATCAGGAAAACAATTAATGTGATTAACCACATAAGTAACACAAAAGACAAGGATCACTTGATTTTGTCCATTGATGCAGAAAAGGCATTTGATAAAGTCCAACACCTATTCATGCTAAAAACTCTTAGCAAAATGGGCATAGATGGCAAATTCCTCAACACAATAAAGGCCATTTATACAAAGCCAATTGCCCACATCATCCTGAATGGAGAAAGACTGAAAGACTTTCCCTTGAGATCAGGAACTATACAAGGATGCCCACTGTCACCTCTCCTATTCAACACTGTGCTAGAAGTTCTAGCCAGAGCAATTAGACAAGACAAAGAAATAAAGGGCATCTGCCTCGGCAAAGAGGAAGTTAAAATCTCCCTGTTCGCAAATGATATGATTGTATATGCAGAGAACCCCAAGGAATCTATAAGTAAGCTACTCAAACTGATAGAAGAGTTCAGCAAGGCCTCAGGATACAAGATAAACATAAGTAAATCAGTAGGATTCCTTTATACCAACGAGACTGTTAAGGAGGAAATTATCAAATCAATACCATTTACAATAGCACCTGAGAAGATAAAGTACCTAGGAATTAATCTAACCAGAGAAACAACAGACCTTTACAAAGAGAACTACAAGCCTTTACTACAAGAAACTAAGAGAGACTTAGATAAATGGAAAAACCTACCCTGCTCATGGATAGGAAAACTTAACATTGTGAAAATGTCTATTTTACCCAAAGCAATTTATTTATATAAGGCAAACTCGATACAAGTTCCAGCATCATTTTTTAATGAGATGGAGAAACAAATCACCAATTTTGTTTGGAAAGGGAAGAAGTCCCGGATAAGTAAGGTACTACTAAAGAAGAAGAACACACTGAGAGGCCTCTCATTATCCGACCTTAGAACATACTACACTGCCACAGTGGTCAAAACAGCCTGGTACTGGTACAAGAACAGACAGATCGATCAATGGAACAGAACTGAGACACCAGAGATGACACCACCTGCCTATGAACAGTTGATATTCAACAAAGGCCCTAAGACATTAAACTGGGGTAAAAACAGTATCCTCAACAAATGGTGCTGGCAAAATTGGTTATCCATCTGCAATAAACTGAATCAAGATCCATATCTTACACCTTATACAAAAACCAACTCCAACTGGATAAAAGACCTAAATATCAAACCTAAAACGATAAAGCTCATCCAAAAGGTAGGAACAACAATGGAAGTTTTAATACACAATGAGGACAGACTCCAAAATCTGTCAAAGGAACGTCAATCAACAGAAGAGAAAATAGATAAATGGGAACTATCAAGAATCAAACACTTTTGCTCATCCAAAGACCTTATTAATAGAATTAAAAGAACACCCACAGAATGGGAAAAAATATTTGGCAACTCTATGTCAGACTGACACCTGATCTCCATAATCTATAAGATCCTACAAAATATCAATAAGAAGATGATAAACTATCCAATTAAGCAATGGGCCAAGAAGAGGGACAGACACTTCACTAAAGAGGAGATCCAGGCAGCCAAAAAACACATGCGGACATGTTCATGATCTTTAGTTATTAAAGAAATTCAAATCAAGACAACAATGAGATACCATCTCACCCCAACAAGATTGGCCATGATCCAGAAAACACAAAACAACAAATGCTGGAGAGGCTGTGGAGAAAGTGGAACCCTCCTACACTGTTGGTGGGGTTGCAAAATGGTCCAGCCTCTGTGGAAGGCAATCTGGCGCTTCCTTAAAAAAATGGATATCGATATACCATTTGACCCAGTAATTCCACTACTTGGAATATATCCTACAGAATTAAGGCCTTTCACACCAACAGACACATGCACCAGCATGTTTACCGCAGCACAGTCCACGATAACAAAAAGATGGAATCAACCCAGATGCCCAACAATAGAAGAATGGATAGGTAAACTATGGTACATATACTCAATGGAGCACTACGCAATGATAAAGAATAACGATGATTCCAGGAAACATCTCCTAACCTGGTTTCAACTGGAAGACATTATGTTGAGTGAAAGCAGTCAGCGACAAAAGGTCAAATACTGTATGAGACCTCTACGATAAGATCTCAAAAACAGACTTGTGTATAGAAGAAAAGACTCTTCGACAGCTGAAAGGGAGGGGAGGGAGGGAGGGTAAGGGGTGGCAGGGAGGGAGGGTGAGGGAGGGAGGGTTTAGTTTAGTTAGTTACTAGAAATCTAGTTGGGAGAAAGTGGTGATAGCACACATTAGAAACAAGAACAACATTAAGTGGACTTCAGCACACCATGAGTACTCCTTCCATCTTAATTCTGCAAGGATAGAGTAGCTGGGGCGGGGGGCGGGGGACCATGCTCTTAGGTGAATTCCAGGCCAACTGGCACAACTAGCGTTTTGCTAAGACAGCTCTCTGCACCCCACATTGGTGAGTGGCGTCTGGGGTCTTAAAAGCTGCCAAGCTGCCATCCGAGGACACAGCAAATGGTCCCAACTCAGCAGGAATGGATGCTCACCGAGCGCCAAAATGACATGTGGTAAAGACAACCGAGAAGACAGAGAGACCCACAAGAGTGGGTGCCTACATCGACTTGGGACTGGAAGAACTGGATGGTGCCCGGCCACCACCAGTGATAGCCACGATGGAGCTCACAGAGAGGAGTCTCACTGGCAACACAAGAGTAAAAAGGGGTGCATCATGAGATCTCCACTAAAAGACCTCAATTGATGGTCCAGCGGTTTTGGGGTTCCTCTGAGAGCATGGCCCCCGGCCCTGATGCTGCCCATTCCCATAAATTATAACAAAGGTCCACTCTTTCGACAGGAGCGGATTGGACTTGGCAAGGCAGAGTGACCATATATTGGAAGCACTTTATGGTTCTATACATCTATAGGATATCATCTTGCTGACCTCTGGCTGGAGGAAGGGGAGTGGATGGAGAGGAGGGGAAAGGAAGCTGTTGGCAGGATGAGACTTCTATGGAGCAGAGAGGAACAGTGTGCAGTCACCAGACAGGGAGAGCAGTGGAAGCTGCATATAGGTGGGCATGTAAATTTATATGTGAATGTACATTTTCACTCAGTCATGTCAAATAAAAATTTTAAAAACAAAAAAATTAGAGCAGAACTAACTCAAAGAGAGAATAAAGAACGATTTTTAACAAGACCAAAAGCTGTGGTTTTATTGACAAGGTCAACAAAATTGATAAACCACTGGCCAAACTGACAAAAGAAAAATAACAGAGGAAGCAACAACTTGAATCAGAAATAAGATGAGCTACATCACAACAGACACAACTGAAATTAAAAGAATCGTAACAGAAAAGCTCTACTCTAGCAAACACAAAATCCTAGAGGAAATGGACCAATTTCTCGAAAAACATCACTTACCAAGACTAGAACAAACAGAAGCAGAACAACTAAATTAACCCATCATGAAAGTAGAGATTGAAAAGCTAATTAAAAAATTCATAACTGGAAGAGGAAAACTCTGATGATGCAGTGGGTAAGTGCTGAATCTCCTAATGAAAAGGTTGGCAGTTGAAATCCACTGGGCATTTCCTAAAAACTCTATGGAGCAGTTCTACTCTGCCCTATGTGGTCACTATGAGTCAGAATTGACTTGATGGCAGTGGTTTTGGTTTTTGCAACTGATAAAAGCCCTGGCCCTGACAGTTTCACTGGAGAATTCTACAAAACTTTCAGAAAAGAGTTAACATCACTATACTTAAAGTATACCACAGCACAGCAAAGGGTGGAGTACTCCCAAACTTATTCCATGATATCAGCATAACCCTGACACCAAAACCAGGCAGACAGCACAAAAACAGAAAAATTATAGAGTCAACATGTCTCATGAACTTAGATGCAAAAATCATCAACAAAATTCTAGCCAACATACTTCAACAACATATCACAACAGAAATCACCATAACCAAGTGGGATTCATACTAAAGATACAAAGATGGTTCAACATCAGAATGACAATTAATCAACCACATAAATAAAACAAAAGGTAAGGACTACTTCATTTTGTCAATTGATACAGAAAAGGCATTTGACAAAGTCATGTTAAAAAACCCTCAGCAAAATAGTAATAGAAGGGGCATCTATGCAAAGTCAGCGTAATCCTAAATGGAGACAGTATGAAAGCATTTCTCTGGAGAACAGGAACCATACAAGGATGCCATGTCACCACTCTTATTCAACACTGTCCTGCAGGTTCCAGCCAGACCAATCACACAAGATAAAGAAATAAAGGGCATCCAAATCTCTTATTTTTATAAGATTACACACTCTTATACACAGCAAACCTTACAGAATCCACAATAAAAAATATAAGAACTAACAGAAGACTTCAGCAACGTATCAGGATACAAGACAAATCTACATAAATTAGTTAGGACACCAACAAAGAAACCATCCAAGAGGAAATGACCAAATCATTACTTTACTACAGCCCCCAAGCAGATAAAATACCTAGGAATAAATCCAACCAGAGATATAAAAGACCTATACAAAGAAAATTACAACACTCTACTGCCAGAAACCAAGACTTAACAATGTAAAAATGTCTATCCTTCCCAAAGTGATCTACAGATATAACACAATTCCAATACAAATAAAAATGGCATTTTTTTATGAGATGGGGAAACAAATCACCAACTTCATAGGAAAGAGAAGAATCCCCAGAGAAGTAAAACATCACTTACGAAGAACAACAAAGTGAGAGGCCTCAGACTACCACCTGACTTTAGAAAATATTACACCACCACGGTAGCCAAATCAGCCTGCTACTGGTACAAAGAAAACCACATAGATCAGTGGAACAGAATTGAACAATCCAGGTATAAAATCATCCATTTATGAGGGGCTGATATTTGACAAAGGTTCAAAGACTAAACTGGAAACAGTCTCTGTAGCAAATGATGTTGGCATAACTGGATACCCATCTGCAGGGAAAAAAAAAACAAACAAGACCCATATCTCACACCATGCACAAAAACTAACTCCAAATGGACCAAAGACCTAAATATAAAATCTAAAGCAATACACATTATGGAAGGGAAAAAAAGAGACAATGCTGGGAGTTCTAATCCATGGCATAAACAGATTACAAAATATTACTAACAATACACAAACACCAGAAGAGAAAACAGATAACTGGGAACTCCTAAAAATCATCATTTATGCTCATTTAGAGTTCAACAGAAGAGTAAAGAGACTACATACAGACTGACAAAATCTCAACAAGCAAAAAACTAAATAACTCCATAAAAAAAAAAAATGGCCAAAGGATGTGAACAGGCACTCCACCAAAGAAGACATCCAGAACACTAAAAGATACATGAGAAATGCTCGTGATCATTAGCTATTACAGAAATTCAAATCAAAACTACAATGAGATAACATTTCTCCCCAGTAAGCCTGGATTTACAAAAAAAATCACAAAACAATAAATGTTGGAGAAGTTGCAAAAAACTGGAGCAATTGCTGGTGGAAAAGTAAAATGGTACAACCACTTTGGAAATCAATTTGTACTTTCTTAAAAGGTCAGAAACAGAAATAGCATTATGATCCAGCAATAGCACTTCTTGGAATACACCCAAGAGAAATAAGGGCTATCATGTGAATAGATATATGTATACCTATGTTTACTGCAGCACTATCTACAACAGCAAAAAAGAATCAACCTACAGGTCCATCAACAGATGAATCGATAAAGAAACTATGGTACATTCTGACAATGGAATACCTTGCAATGATAAAGAACAATGATCTTAGTAAACACCTCATAACATGGAGTCATCTAGAAGACATCTTGCTGAGTGAAATTAAAAATCAGGTGCAAAAGGAGAATTATTGTAAGAGAGCACTATTTTAAATACTTACGGAAAGGTTTACATACAGCAGAAAATAATCTTTGAAAATTACAAAAGTGGTGAGAAACAGAAAGGGTTATTCATAGATTAGGTAGCAGATACAAAGTGGGTTAGGTGAAGGGAGTTACTGTGTCCAGTAGCAGGGATGTTAGCACAACTGGATTACACCAAAAGCCAAAAGGTTTTCAAAATATAACCCAACATTTTGAAGGACAATGTAGCAGGGACAGCAGTCTGAGGACCTGGTTTCAGGGGACATCTAGGCCAATAGGCATAATTAAGATTTTTTTTTTAAGAAAATGTTCTGCAGCCCACTTTGGTGAGTGGTGTCTAGGGTGTTAAAAGCTGGCAAGAAGCCATCTAATGGGCATAAATTGCTCCCAGTCCTCCTGGAGCAGAGGAGAATGAACGATAACAACAAGAGAAAAATACAAGGCCAGCAAACAGAAAGTGTCATATGATCCAGAAACTACATCAGCATGAGACAAGAAGAACTAGATGGTACCTGGCCACCACCAGTGATGTCCATGCAGGCAACACAACATAAAGTCCTTGATGTAGTGTAAGAAAAATAGGCGCACAGTACCAGAACTGTACTAAAAGAGCACATTTGATGGTCCATCAAACTGGAGGGTCTCCTGAGGACATGGCTAAAGATTCTCTGCTATCCCAGAGCTCAAACCAGTACCAAAGCCATCTTTTCAGACAGAGAGGACTGGACTATACGACACAGAGTGATGCTGATGAAGCCCATGCTTTTTGGCTGAACTGCATACATGAGGCTGTCTTAGGCTGCTTATCCAGAGGCTAGAAAAGAAGATGGATGCAGGACAGGAGTTGGCTGGGGGAAGTACAGGATAGAAAGGGGGAGTACACTATCATGTTAGGGGTACAGAGAGCAGGAAAACAAAGTCTCAATAAAAACACAGTCTAAAAAAATAAACAAAATCCACAAACCAAAGGAAGTCAGCACAAAAAAGAGGAATAAAGAAAACATCAACAACACGAAAAAAAAGGTACTACAAAATGATAGCAGTAATATACTGTTTATAAAAGACACAACTTAGAAACAAAGATGCCTGGTATTAGTACAATGGCAGATACACTGACCAAGGGAAGAGAATTAAGAACTCAGATGTAAATCCATCCATCCATGATCACCTGATCTTCAACAAAGGCCCAAAGTCCACCAAAGGGTAAAATGATGATCCTTTTAGCAGATGATGCTGGCAAAACTGGATATTACTTTCTAACATGAAGTAAACTGGAGGACACTATGCTGAGTAAAATGAGTCAGTCACAGAAGGATAGGTGTTATGTGAGGCTACTATGAAAAGTCATGAAATGGTGGACACATAGAGGAGGAGCGATGGAAATCGACAGATCAAATAAACAAATGAACAAACATTGCAAATAAATTTTTGTTTTAAAAAAAAGATAAAAATTCTGTTTCTCAGTTATACGAGTCACATTTCCCTAGGGACCAATAGATACCAGAAAATTCATCACCAGAGAAATTCTGTTAGACAGCAGTGGATCACGAAAATCCTGTGATTTTTCTATCCTCAGCACTATTACTACCCCAAAGGAAGCATAATGAAACATATACTTGTGATGCAGCCTCAGAACTAAGTAAGACTTGAAACTGACCCTAAATTTGAACTTGGTGCTTTCCTACTCTATCTAGTTTAGACCCTTATCAACCATCAGAGTTTGGGAACCAGATTAAGAAGCATTACCCCAAATGACATGATAAGCTTGGGAAGGTCCTTTTTAAGGTATGCAGTGATTTGTAAAAATGCTCTTTCCATTTGCCTTTATTCTACTACAGGAATCTCCCTAGATTACTACTTTTAGATACTGGTCTTTATGACTTGAGACAAATACAGAAAACTTGGAGGCAGTTCAGAGGAGCCATAAAGATACAGGTTTGAGATATTAAACACATTACAGTTACAGAAACAAAAATTACTTATGGTTGGAGAGAAATGCAAAATTAACTTCAAGCATAAGTCAGTATATTACACAGAAAATTACACTGAACTTACTGAGGGCAAAAAAGGAAAAAAAAAGCTGTTTCAGTGGTTTTAGATCAATTATTCTTTTACGTGCCTTAAAAAAAATGACCAGTGAAAACCTTACGAATAGCAGTGAACACTCTCTGACACACTGTGAAAAGATGAGCCCCCTGGATGGAAGACACTTACAACAGAAGGACCGACATTTAAGTTGGCGAACTCGCTCTAGAAAAAGTGCTACGTACCTCACCGCTGAGTATCACTATGGTCACCTTTGAAGTACTCCTCTTGGGAAGCTGTGCACCGATGCCAATGACTCGTCCACCCTTCAAAAGCAATTCTGGAACTCTTTTTCGGGAATGGCCATCAAAGCTGTCGTCGTTATTACCCCTGATGCACTGAATGCCATCAAAATGTCTTCCTTGAAATATTTCTTTATCTTCAGGTAAAGAAAAAAGTCATTGGGGGCCAGATCAGGTGAGCAGGGAGGCTGTTCCAATGCAATTACTTGTTTACTGGCTAAAAACTCCTTCACAGACAACTAAACAATTAAATTTGAAAACTTGCCACCATGCACAATGGCCATTCCAGAAAGACTTCCAAAACTGCTTTGAAGGGTAGACTAGGCACTGGTGTCAGCGTGTAGGTTTCCAAGGGGAGTACTTCAAAGGTGACTGTAGTGATATTCAGCAATGAGGTACATAGCATTTAAAATAATTATGTGCGTAGACTTAACGATCAGACCTCATATGACTGGGGAAGAGCTGTCTCTCCAATAGTCGATTTTGAAACCTTCATTTGCTGGCATGGCCCAACTCAAAATGAGACAAAACAGCTGCAAACATCCATTAATAATCAGAATGTGGAATGAACAAAGTATTAATCTAGACAAATTGAAAGCTGTCAAAAATGAAATTGAACATATAAACATCTACATTTTAGGCATTAGTGAGCTGAAACGGACAAGTATAGGCCATTGTGAATGGGACAATTATATGGTCTACTGTGCTGGGACAATAACGTGAAGAGGAATGGCATAATATCCATTACCAAAGAGAATATGTCAAGATCTATCCTGAAGTATAAGTGCCTTTTAGTTATCTGGTACTGCTCTAACAGAACTACCACAAGTTGAAGGCTTGAAGTTTATTCTTACACAGTCCAGTAGGCTGCAAGTCCAAATTTAGGGTGTCCGTTCCAGAGGAGGAAACCCTGGTGGCACAGTAGTTAAGTGCTATGGCTGCTAATCAAAAGTTCGACAGTTCAATTCCACCAGGTGCTCCCTGGAAACTCTATGGGTCAGTTCTATTCTGTGCTATAAGGTCACTGAGTCAGCACTGACTCAGCAGCACTGGGTTTGGTTTGGGGTTTTTTTTTTTTTTTGGTTCCAGGGAAAGGTTTTCCCTCTTTTGGCTGCAGAGGAAAAGTCCTTGTGTTCTATCAGTCTTTGGCTGGGTAGTGTCTCAATGCAGGAAGCTCAGGCCTGAAGGATGGGCTCTATTCCCAGTGCCACTTTCCTGATTGTATGAGGTTTCCAACTTTTATCCCTCGTAGGATGAAAGGATAAAGGGTGGTGCAAGTCACACTCTGAGGAAACTCCCTTTGCAATGGAGCAGGGATGTGACCCTTAGGGAAGACATTTACAGTTTCACCTCATCGGTGATGGTATAATATCTATACACTTGCAAGGAAGACCAAAGTTATGCACCCATCGCTAAAGCCACAAATGAGGTAACTTAAGATTTTTACCAACATCTACAGTACGAAATTAACCAAGCATGCAATCAGGATGCACTCATAATTACTGGTGATCGGAATTTGAAAGTTGAAAAAAAAGGACTGCTAGTTGGAAAATATGACCTTGATGATAGAAATGCTGCCAGAGATCACACAACAGAATTCCGTTTAAGACTTAATCATTGCAAACTACCTTTTTCCAAAAACATAAAGAGCGACCGTGCATATGGATCTCCCCAGACGGACGGAAAACATGAATTAAATCAGCTATATTTGTAGAAAGAAACAACGAAGAAGCTCAACATCATCAGTACGAATAAGGCCGGAAGTGGAATGCAGAATAGAACATCAACTGCCCATATGTTAATTCAACCTAAAGCTGAAGAAAATTTAAAAAAGTCCTTGGGAAAGACAGTTCCACTTCAAGTATATCCAATTTGAATTCAAATACCATCTCAAGAACAGACTTGATGTGCTGCATATTAATGACCAAAGGTTAGACATCATACATGAAGAAAGTCAAAGGTCATTAAACAGATAGGAAAGAAAAGACCAAAACGAATGTCAGAAGAGACAGCGAACTTGAAGCAAAATAAACAAAGTAAGAGAGCTGAACACAATATTTCGAAGAGCTTAAGACAATGTATAGTATTATAAAGAAATACGCAAAGATCAGGAGTTAGAAAACTGAAAGGGAAAAACACACTAAGCACTTTTCAACCTGAAAGAATTGAAGAAAAAATTCAAGCCTCAGCTTGCAATACTGAAGGATTCCATCAGCAAAATACTGAATGGTACAAGTGTGAAAAGAAGACAGAAGGAACACACAGAGTCACTGTATAAAGAAGAACTGGTCAATGTTCAACCATTTCAGAAAATACCATGTGATCAAGACCTAATGGGACTGAAGGATTAAGTCCAAGCTGCACTGAAGACGCTGGCAAAAAACAAGGTTCCAAGAACTGACAGAGTATCAAATGAGACACTGCAACAGATGCAGTGTTAGAAAATGCACAAAACAAATTCATAATCAGTGACACAAAATTATGGTGAATAGATGGTAGAAGTTGCAGGACTTTTCATCAACTGCTCACTCTCAGAATCATATGAAAGATGACTTGAATTACCTATTGGCTACCTCACAGATGTGTGTGACTTGGGCTTTGAGAATTACTTTATATTTTATTATCTAATTCTAACTGATCCATCATTAATCATGTCAAGTGCTGGGGGGAAAAAAGTCAGTCAGTAGCTGAATGAACAGCTAGCAAACGAACAGTTTATCAGTCTGGTAGCCTTCCTTCTCGCAGTCCCTGGTTGGTACAAACAGTTAATGTGCTCAGCTACTAACCAAATTTTTGGAGGTTTGTCTATCCTCAAACACCTCAGAAGAAAGCTCTGGGGATCTATTTGTAAAATATCAGCCACTGAAAACTCTATGGAGCTCAGCTCTACTCTGCCATGGTTGCCAAGGAATTGAAATAAACCGAATGACCACTGATTGGTGTACTCTTCTATCACTTGTCCACACAGGACCTATGTCTGTAGACTCAGAAAATAAACCTTGTTTTAACTCTCCATTTCCCAAGGTAATAGCTTTATTGAGAAAACAGTCTATGTTCTTTTGTACCAGTTAAATGTAAGTGGCAGTTTGGTAGGGTGAGAAAAGGTACAAAAACTCCTTTGTTTTTATTCTAGCAACTAAAAATGGTCATTTAAAATTGTAAAATGTATGCTTTTTTTACACTTGCCTACACACACACACACACACACACACACACACACACACACACACACACACACACACACACACACACAGGTAAGTGTTTTTCCTTGTCTTTCTAGATTCCACAACTGGTTTTGCTTTAAGCAAAACGGGTGACTTCAAGTTATATCTGAAAACAGTCCAGATGATTTCCTCCTGAAATCAGACAAGCATGCTCAACACCTGAATGCAAAAATCTCTGTCCCTACGGGCCACATTCCACACTCATCTTTCAGTCTGTTGTACTCTGGTAGCTTCTATGTTGTTGGGACACTGGGAGCTATGCTATCAGAATTTCAAATACAACCAGGTCTACTTCCAAAAAATTTGGCCAGAAAACCTCATGAACAGCACTGGAATACTGCCAGAAGATGCAAGTGAAAGTTGGGCAATGAATAAAAAAGACCAAAAAAAGAATTGAAGCCTCTGAATTATGGTGCTAGTGGCAAACACTGAATTACAATGTTAGAAAGAATGACTGAAGAACAAACAAAATCTTGAAAAAGTACTGAAAGAATACTCCTTAGAATCAAGAACAGCGAAACTTCATCTCACATACTTTGGCCATATCATCAGGAGGGACCAGTCCCTGGAAAAGTATACCATGCTTGGCAGACGGTCAGTAAAAGAAAGGAAGACCCTCAACAAGATGAAACGACGAAGTGGTCGCAACGGTGAGCTCAAGCATAGCAACAACTGTGAGGAGGGTGAGGACCAGGCAGCGCTTCCTTCTGGTGTACAGAGTGGCTGTGAGCCAGAGCTGACCTGACAGTACCTAACAACAACAGGAGCCAAGTAAACACAGGAAAATCTACAAGAAACAGAACATATATAAGACAAAAACCCATCAGAGAAGGAAAATACAGTTTCCACTAAAATGAGGATTAAAACATTGGTAAGGCTGCACTCTGTCAAAAGGCATAATTGTGCAAGAAATAGAAAAATTGTATCCACCCTGTTGAGTTCCAGCTCTCGAAACTTTCATCACATTAAACGAAAATTAGTTCATTTCATTTCAAATAGCTGTTCTGTGGAAACATTCTCCAAGACATCTTTCAGAATACAGCAGGAAATCTTTTCTATTGTGATTTTAACAAAATAATTTTTAAAAAATTTCTTTGATATGCACTTAGCACTAGACACTATCTATGAAACAAGCAAATGGGCCAACTAAAACTTGCTTACATTTCATTTTCTATGATTACTAGGGTACTTCACAGAAAGCTAACTTGGACCATAGATAAATATAAAAGTGGTTATGGTTATTTCAAATTAACAGATAACTATTTAGATAACTAAATAACATAAAATAGTTCTTTTTCAAAGCAATGTTTCTGTGGTCTAACAAGAAAATACAGACTTTAAATCAGGCATATATAAGAACGTAACTATGTAATCTAATTCCAAAACCTTTATACAAAAGAAGTAACATCAAAAGAAATCCTTTCTGCACATAATTTGAAAAGTGAAACAGGAAAATCAAACACTAAAAAAAGTATAGTTTAAAAGAAACACGGATTTCTTTACTAAATTATTAAAGTCATCAGAAATTTACTAAAACCAGAAAACTAGAGAGAATTAAAGAGTAAAATCCTTTTCTTTCCACTGGATCTAAAGATACATACTCATCCCATGTATACTTCAAAATTAATGTCAAAATTTATCTGATTTATAATTTACCGGGATCAACTTCTACAACAGAAGTTAATTTTCAGAAAACAATTCATTTTGGAACAGTAATTACAAAAGGCCTTAATATATAAACATTTGAAGTTCATAGATGAAACTGGTAACAGTTGCCAAGGTTCCAGCACACGTTTCCTTTGAATGATGACTATCCAGGACCAATGTTTTCAACTGTCTTTAGTGAAAAGTATGGCAAGCTTAACCAGAGTCTATACTTCTTAAATCTCAAAACTTTCTGGTCCATTGTTTTAAACCTTGTGAAGTTTTAAAACTTCAAAATTCATCTTGCACAAAATTATCCATTCTACATTTCATTTCCTACCTCTGTAAAGTATAATGTAGATCAAATACACAAAGTCCCAATAGAAGTAACAGAAGTGGTCTTTTCTCACCTGAGCAACATCCTCAAGTTTATTCCACTTAATAGACAGCAGTAATTTTGGCAATGACTGTGGGAAATTCTCTCTGCAGTCTTGTCGCAAAGTCCAAATAAGGTCCATTTCATTCTCACATAGTTGAGATAAAGGATCCCTGTCCAAGATTTCTTTCAGTACAGCAAGAAATTTTTTTCCACCTCGACTCTAATAAAGTAAAATTAATGGTTACACAATTTAATTATTTAAACATTTCTGGCAAACATTCAACAAAATTATGTAGAATAAATGTATGGGAAATTTACATACAGTTTGAGTATACTTCCTTAAGAAAAGATTAATAAAGCTAGATTCTTTATTAGTTTTTATTGCTGAATATTAAAGTAAGAATGGAGAAGCCTTGTTCTAACACAGGGGGGAAAAAAAGTAGTTTTAAAACTTCCATGTGCAAACACTAGGTGGCAATATTTCTTCTTACATTAAAAACAGCTTCTCAATGAAGCTCCGTGATCTGATCTGCAGAGTCCTTCAAGGGAAGCACATTGCTAAGAGGGCAGGCAAAATGCTACCAAAGCTGTAAAACAATCCTCAGCAAAGGTTTACTTTATGGGTTAAGCACTTTATTGTAATACAAAGAAAGATTCAGTACTAATAATTTTTTTCACTCATCTCATTTAATGTGAAATTCACCAATACCTAGCACACCTAAGACCTTCAGTGGGATGAACTGATAGAGTAGCTGCAACAATGGGCTCAAGCATTAAACAACTGTGAGGATGATGCAGGACCAGACACGGTTTCATTCTGTTGTACACCGGGTCACTAGGAGCTGGAACTGACTCAACAGCACCAAACAACATCTCCCTACATAACCCTTCAGTACTGCTGCCATTTTCTACAGCACACAATTCAAGCTCATCCTACAGCAGCCAAGACTTCCAAGACCGGATCTCAACATATTTTTGCTGGTTATTCTTTATGTAACGCTAAAAGCTTACAATTTATACTCTAGTAATCCAAACTGGTTATTGCTCCCTGAAATCATCATGGTGTTTTATTCTCATTGTTCCAACTAAAAACTTCTTTATTCTCTGTTAGCCTGGAGAACTCATCTTCTGAATGGCCTTCCTGGTGTCTCAGCATCAATAAAATCACCCGCTTGTTCGACTATCTGAATTTTCTTGAAGACCAAAATTTATGTATGCGCAGGGTTTGGCAGAGAGCAGCTTCTGCATAAGTCACTGATAAACTGAAGTGACCTATTCCCTACAATGCTTTAAGTCATAAAACACCTAGGTTGCAATAGTTGTTTAATCAACTTAAAGTAAAATATAGGCAAAGAATTGGAATGAACAAAAGAAAGTTTACTTACTGAAGTCTTCACTTAGAAAGTTATCTCATTTATTAAAATCTAATTACATGTTCATATATATTGTTAATCACACCAAGATTTGTTTACTGGCATCTTAAAAAAACACTTCAAATATCCCTTCTGCCAAATGGTTAATTTGAAGTCAGAAAAGAGCATGTTATAGATACAGTCAACTGTTGTTAGTCACAGTAGTTATGTTCTAATCCACTAATAAAAAGCAAAAGCAAAGTGGTTACCTGCAACCTGTCAAAGGTAGAAAACTTGGAAGACCTGGAAATCACGGCAGACCCAGCTCTCACAACTTTCTTTCACTGTATATTGTTGATTTGTTAACACTGAACTCAGAGCCAACAACTCTGTAACTCACGTCTGACCGAACCTTATCTTACATACTTCCTCCATAGGGCACCTCATAAAGCCCACTGTGCCACCACACAGCAATGAAGTACTACTAAGGCTGGGAGATCACCTTAAACAGCAAAACCACCAACAAAAGCATAAAAATTCAAAATCCATGTCACTAAATAAAATCTCAAAAAGAACACTTGTTTAAATACAAAAGCTGAAACAAGACGGCAGAAGGAGTATTACCTTGTTTGACCTCAGCTAGCAAAGTATGTATCAGGCAATCCAAACTTTTTGCCACTCTGCACATCTCCTCCAAAAACCACAAAAGCATTACAAGTATTGATTTGTGGGTTAAAAGTAAATGTCAGCCAGCAGATGAATACGAAAATATATGGTAACTGCAAACAATTATGCTCAATTCCAAATACCCCATTCAATACCGTGTGTAATACAATTACATGCCAAAGAAGGAATATAACTTTATTATTTCTTCATACTTTGAAAAGTGTGAGATGTTAATTAAAATGTCTATTAGTTGCCGCATACTGTCATGCTGCTACTTAGCGTTGGTCTTAATATACTGCTATTTCTTTGTATTTTTCTTGCTCTCAGGTAAGGAACTCATACAGTAAAAGTCATTATCTTCTGCCCATTTGTATTCCTAACATACAGCAGAAACTCAATACAGAATTATAAATAATAAAAATAAATTTTTCACTGTATTTACAATTAACATTCTGAATCAAGCTGCTTCTTCTGATATACACACAAATAATCCAAATATAATTTAATAACTGAATAAAATAGGCTGACTGAAATTCACAAATGATTTTTCTTATTAGGTATCTTTGGGAAGAGCTTAAGAGTTATATCCAGAATCAAGGTCCATGAAAAACCCAACTGAACAAGCCATTAGATATCCCATGTCAAAGAGTCACAAGCAGGCAGGTGTGCACACACACTACAAAGATATTTTGACTACAACTCTTTGCTTCATACTCCTTATCAGGTATAATCAATGTGTGACTACTTATAAGTATTCCATGATACTTTAGGTACCTGGGAGTATTCAATACAAAAGTTGGAACAGTAGGGAAGTTACCAAACCCTGGAAAACTAAGTCAAAAGAGGTATGTTACATGTTTCCAAGATCAGTGAGATAAGCTATTTATGGGGTTGACTCTCAATGTAAAATATTCATATTCTCTATTTTACTTTTTTTACATCACAACAATGTTTATTATGTGGGTTTTTATAATACAAACAAAAAACCCACAAATGAAAACAGCGATTTCTTTTTTCCTCTTTAAGAGGCTGATTTCCATTTCTAGTAAAATGAAGAGGCTGCACATACAAAGAAACAGGCTGGTCGTTAACTTCAAAACTGGGCCTAGAACTGATCCATAAATGCATTTACCCCTGCTATTTACCATAGAGTGTAAAAACGGAGTTACAACAGGACCATTATATGGGAAAGATATCTACATTTAATGTCACAAAAATGAGGCAGTAATGAGACTCTGGCTGACAAGGGTACTAAATGAGAATAATACATATTTAAAGAATCTAAAACATCCTGCTGACCTCTTACTGGAGGCAGAGGAGAGGGTACAAAGGAGGAAATAGGAGATTGTTAGGATATGACATGTACAGAACAGAGAGAAAGAGTGTGCCGTCACCAGGCAGGGAGAGCAGTGGGAGCTGCACAAAGGTGGGCATGCAAATTTATATGAGAATGTACATTCTCAATCATATAAAAAAAAAAATCTAAAGCAAACAACAAATGGTTGTTATAAAAAAGCTCCAGGCGCACCGTATGCATATAGGTTATTTTATTCACATGCATTTTTAAATAAGTGTCAAAAAATAGGATGAACTATGTTAGACTAAATTATATTATTATCTACAAAACCAAGTCAACTGCCATCAAGTCAATTCCAACTCATAGCAACTCCAGAAGACAGAGCAGAACTGCCCCATAGAATTTCCAAAGAATCCCTGGCAGATCTGAACTGCCAACCTTTTGTTAACAGCCATAGCACTTAACCACTATACCACCAGGGTTTCCAAATTATTGTATAGGCATTATTAAATGGAACTTTCTATTTTATAACAGGAAAAACAGTCTGTTACCATATTACGGGAACTTAAACTCAGTGAAAATCTTCAAGAGTCCTTTTATTTTGGAATATCTTGTAAATAATGAAACCACCAGAACATGACTGTACAACAGTAAAAAACTCTTGCACTAAATTTGAAACACTTGCTTAATAAAAAAATATTTTAAGTAGTAAAGTTACTTACAGCTATTACTCAGTGATCTTAAAAAATTCAAAGAAACAAAAACACACTGCTATTGAGTTGACTCCAACTCACAGCAATCCTACAGGACAGAGCAGAACTGCCCCATATGGTTTCCCAGGAATTCTTGGGGGATTTGAATTGCCAACCTTCTAGTTAGCAGACACAGCTTTTAACTACTACACCACCAAGGCATCTTAACCTCCATCAAGAACAACACCACCATAAATTCTGCCATGTTGTTAAATCCATCAATATGGATACAACTGGCCGAATGGATACAACTGGCCGAATGGATACAACAAACACGGATGTCCAAGTTGGCATACCAGCAACAAATACACAACCGGTGGTCAATAGAGGGTTTAAAAGATCTTTTCCAAAGTTCTCAAGGACCTCTGTTGTTCTAATATACATGTTGAGCTTCCCAGTTTGCTTTCTTATCCTCAAACTGATACCACTGAAGATCAGCTTCAGTCCTTCAATTTTCTTAAATGTGCTTTGACCTTCATTTCAAACACCTGCCCCATCCTGATCTTCTTCATCTTAGTTACATGTTCCCTTTTTTCTTCTTCTATTTGTGCAAGGGGATTCCTTGTATGTGGGCCTTTATTGTGGTTATCGACTCCACTGTAAGCCACAGCTACCACCATCAGGGTTTCCACAGTGTTCATAATAGGCATTATTTGTGACACCTTTGAAGTCCTGCATTATGTGTTCTTATCAACATAGTTTTTCGAATTGTAAAATCACAATGTTTATCATTTTCAGTTTCAGCAAAAATAAGGAGGACAGAAGAATTACTGATGCCTCTGAAT
Source organism: Heterohyrax brucei (assembly GCA_028571685.1). Classification (NCBI taxonomy): domain Eukaryota; kingdom Metazoa; phylum Chordata; class Mammalia; order Hyracoidea; family Procaviidae; genus Heterohyrax; species Heterohyrax brucei. The sequence goes on from CM053149.1 coordinate 38,055,723, forward strand.
TGTGATGTTGGAGAATACATAATGGACCATGGACTGCCAAAAGAACAAACAGATCTGCTCTGGAAGAAGTTCAACCAGAGCACTCCTTGGAAGCAAAGATGGCAAGACTGCATCTAACATACTTTGGACATGTGGTCATGAAGGATCAGTCCCTAGAGAAGGACATCATGCTCAGCAGAGTGGAGGGTCAGCAAAAAAGAGGAACACCCTCGACAAGGTGGACTGACACAGTGGCAGCAACAGTAGGCTTCGGCATTCAAATGATTGTGGACACAGCACAAGACCAGGCAGTGTTTCATCCTGTTGTGCACAGGGTCACTATGAGTCGGAACTGACTTAATGGCACCTAACAACAACTGATCCTCTTGCCATTGACTTCAATAACAGTATTACTATCTACCACAGCAAGAGGTAAAACAATCCTTTATCTTTTTATATTATCCACTTCTTCATAAATATGTTGCTGAAATTCATATATTTTAACTTTATGTTCTTAGGTATCTTTCATTAAGGTTCGTAAAACTGTTGGCACTCCTCTGTTGTGACTGTGTCTGCTTTGGCAGCAAGCGCTTCATAAATTTAATATCCAATGGCTTAAATCCAAGTCCTGAAGGAATAAAGAAGTACAACAACACTGCACTCTGTTGTCAGGCATCTGACACCTGTTTACACAAGATTCTGGCATTCAGATAGCTCTCAAGTTTACTACCAACATAACTGATAACTAGCTGCTAGCAATTACCAATATCCACTGCATCTCCACATCTTAGTATCAGCTATCATGAGCAGTAACTAAACTCCAACTTCCTTGATTAAAACTTTGTGTTGTTTCACCTGTACAGTCTTCTATCCTATGGGAAGGACCAAGAATTGTATGCTTATCAAACACCAACTTTACAGATTAGTGGTATGAACCAAATGCCCTTTCTTCCCTTGAATAACACTGTGGATTTACCTTCCATTAAAGACTTTTTTTTTCAATATTTTTAATCTGTTCTCATGAGTGTTCTAATTTTTTTCACCCTTTAAAATATGAACTTTCTTTAAAAATATGGCATTTCTGTACTACTATACAGAAGAATCTTAATTTATAATAAATTATCTAAAGAAAATTGTTGTTATTGACTATAATAAGAAGTAATAAATAAACTCCAAATCCTTTGGACCCTGTATATAGTTAAATGGCAGGCAATTTACATCACTCTCAAATTAAAAAAATGATTATATACTTATATTTGCTTTATACTCAAGAGCTTCAATCTGAAAAAAAATTTCTATTTTACAGATACTGAGTTTCTCTGAAAAATGAACATGAAAACTCACCAAAATTTGAATATGAAATGCCTGCACTTAGATCCAAACCTGTTACAGCACACAACACTGGGTGCAGACTGGTCACATCAGAGAAAGGCAGACTGCTGTTAAGTATTTCAAAAAGCTAACTGATCCACTATAATTTTATAGATCCAAATTACTGTACAAACCTACTATAAGTAAATAACCTGAAGACTCGGGCGCATATAACTAAAAGGCGAGAGCAGTTGGTGAGCTGTATAACTGCACTGATATTGCTCACTGAGCTATGAAAAACTCAGCACCAAATAATGCCAGGGTAAAAACACCCAACTACCAGAAGTGTAAGCAGGAAGCCCAACAACAAAACACACAAAAATTAGATGCTTATAGAAAATTCAAGACAATTAGTAATTAAAATCTGTATATACAGTGTGTAACTGGAGAACTTAACTACATTTTCAAACACTTGTACTAAAAGAAGATTATGGATATGTTTGAAACCAATGAAAAAGAATACCTATATTCTCTCCTCTATTTATGCTTTATTATTTATGGCTTATTTTTTTTTTACACTTTATTCTCATTTATGCATTGAAAAAATAAAACATCTTGCTATAATCAAGTGACAAACAGTATGGCTCTCCTCTCTGTAAGACACATACAAAGTGGCTGAAGACTCAAATGACATGTTAGCAATATGCTTTCTAGGGAAAGACGATTAACTGGATGTCATGGTTTCAACTGTGTCCTCCTATAAACGGTGTGTAGCCATTTGGCTAGGCCATGATTCCTGGTATTGTGTGACTAATATTCCTATATGCTATAAGGAAACCCTGGAGGCATACTGGTTAAGTGCTATGGCTGCTAACCAGAAAGCTGGCAGTTCAAATCCACTAAGCACTCCCTGGAAACCCTATGGGGAGTTCTACTCTGTCCTAAAGGGTTGCTATGAGTTGGAATAGATGTGACGGCCATTTTTTAATATGCTGTAAACTCTATCTGTATGATGATCACGAGGGACAATGGGTAGCCACTGTGTTGGTGAGCCAGGAGTCAATGAATGAAGATTGTACTGTGCCTTGAGGCAATTTTTTGGGATACAAAAGAAAGAGAAGCAAGCAAAGAGTTGGAGACGTCATACTATCAAGAAAGAGGCAGGGTGGGAGTGGAGAGCATCCCCTGAATCCCCTGAATCCACGGTCCCTGTGCTTCTAAAGCTTCTAGTCCAGTGGAGCAGAGAGGACAAGACCTTCCTCCACAGCCAACAGAGAAGGACTTCCCATGGAGCTGATGGCCCTGAATTTGGACTTGTAGCCCAGGGGACTGTGACAGAATAAAATTTCTCTTTTTAAAGCCATCCACCTGTGGCATTTGTTATAGCAGTACTAGATGACAAAGACACTGCAATTTTGGACAGATTTCAAGGCATGATCTACACATAGCAGGGGACAAAGCAGCCCAAAGAGTTGGGACTGGTCAACAAGGGACTGGGAAGTCAGTTTTACAGTTGCAAGACTAATTACAAACAGCAGAGTGAACAAATCTAAGTATATTGAGGTTAATGGGGAAACAGGTTTTCACTGTCAGAAAAAGCAACTGGAAATATGAAAAGGGGAAAGGCTAGGAAAAAATTTTGTAGAGGTGGATACAAATTAGAGGCACTGCTGAGAACACAACAGTTTTCAATAGCTGCATAATATATGTATTTACAAGGGCATACACATCAAAACATACAGAGGCAGACACACATGCACGCACATTTCCTGGCTTTGTGAAAGGGCCTAGAAAAGGCCAAGAAGCAACCACGTCTCAATAGCAACGACCACACTGAGTATCCAGACCTTGGATTCTCAATGCTTTCACAAATCAGTCAGTACTCCCCAGAGAAATGGCTCATTCCAAGGCTGGCATAGGCAAAGTACCATGATACTGAAACACTGGACTAGAAAGACGCTCAAATGAAAAGGACATGTTAAACAGAGTCAAATAGGCTCCTACTGACCCAATCACAGACAATACGAACACTAAAATAAACGACAATAAGTATATCACTGAGTAAAACAGGAATCATGAGTCCATACTATTGTTCTAAATAATAAAGACTATATACATAAATAGGAAAGATAATTTATATATGCCAATCCACTAATAACATAAACTTTTTGTCTATTCTAACAGCAAATGAAAAACAAAATTAGAAAACCAGCATTCAGAAATCACTGTAGCAATACTGACCCAGACATCATGTAATAATGAACAGAAGACAATCAGCCAAAGTGTGCCAGAAAAGAGGATGTCGATTTAGCCTGGAAGTATCACCCCACAAAGTATTTAATAACCTGATAGTATAAAAACAGACACTATCCTAATCACGCGATAACAGTTTAACAACAACAGTTACAGGGCAAATGAACATTGTTTGCCTTCTGGTTAAGATGCAATAAGAAGAAAACTTCATCACTTTTGTGATATTCATGTTAAAAAGTATAGCTGCAATTTAATCATGACAAAACACCAGGCAAATTCAAATTAGGGACAGTCTACAAAGTAATTTAACCATTTTTTTTAGAACATTTAATCATGAAAGAGTAAGAGAACACAGAAGGAAACTAAGGACACAAGACATTAAAATACAACAGGTAATCCTGGGCACATTAAGGGCATTACTAGGACAGTTCATGAAATCTGAATGGACTTTGTAGGTTAGACAGTAAAATTATCAATATTCTTTTCCTGACTTTATAAATGTACTGTGTTTATGTAGGAGAATGTTCATGATTTTAAGAAATATATAATAATAAAGGGCACAGACATGTCATTTAATTTCAAATCATCCAGAAAAGATGTACACACACAAAAAAAAGGACAAACAAATGCAGTAAAATGTTAACAGCTGCAGAGCTGACTAAACAGTAGAAGGATAATCTGCAGTCTTCTTCAAAGTTTTCAGTAAAATGTGAAATTACTTTTAAAAAAGAAGAAAGTATGTTTGATACGCTCTTTTCCTAAAAGTAAAGGCTGCAAGTTCTCCAGATCATTCTACTAAGAAAACATTCTGGCTAGGTCAACCAGAACCTCTGGGCTAAAGGCTGCAGTCACTACTCACATTCTGCAAAGCCTGGTCTATACAGTAAGAGGAAGAGAGTAAGACAAACTTCAATTACAATTAAAATGTTTTAGATTAGAACACTGCTTCTCAAACTCAGAGCTTCTGATCGTTTTGTTGTAGAGGGCTGTCCTGTGCATTACAGAATGTTTAGCAGCACCTCTGACCCCACGCTGCCATAACTAAGACTATCTCTAGACACTGTGACATGTCCTGTAAGCTGGGGGAATGGGAAGTCAAAATAGCCCCCAGGCTGAAAATTACTATATAAGATTAAAAACTCCCATTTGGGTACAGGGAATAGAGCTCCAGACACAGTGGGTGACAGAATAGAGGGTAGAGCTATTTCTCTACCAAAAGACCACACTTGAGGATCCTTCTGAATGGACGGCCCCCTGGAAGCATGGCTCCTAGACTGTCTAACACCAACTGCCAGCACCAGGGCTAGCCCCACAGAAAAAGACTGACTTGGACCATACTTAACACAGACAAAAATCAACTGGACTCAGGGACACAATGTTACCATATGGTGTATGTACTTTATGGTTTTATGCATTTATAGGAGGCTTTCCCACTGGTCTCTTTCTATACAGGAGAGGAGATGACAGAGAGGAGGGGTCAAGAGATTAAGAGGACACAAGTATAGAATGACAAAGGAGTGTATTGAGTAGAAGGAGCTGCAGATAGGCAGGCATGCAAATTTCACTTGGATTGTATACTTTCACTTAATCACAATCAAACAAATATTTTTAACATACATGGGGTTGTCTGAGGGACACTTTGCTGGTGCCGAGCTGATTGGGGGAGGAAGGCCTGACCAAAAAGGGAAGTGTGCTGTCACATGGGAGGGAGGGGGCAGCTAGAATAGAGGTGAAAGCTTGAATGTTATATGACAACATGATATAGACTGTAAAATTGTTCTTAATTCACAATTTAAAAATTACCATCATAATTTTTAATTACAACCGTAATTCATCCAAAAAAAAGCACTTTACTGTACAAACTAGAACCCAGATGACCACCTTTTTTAAAAAATGCCAAGAAGAGGTTAAATCCCTTCATGAGTTGACACTAAATTCACACCATGAATTTATATACACAATTCATTAGTTAACTTATCATTAAGGACTTAATATGCTTTCAGCAAAATTATGAAGACCATGAAAACATCAATGGTTGCCAGGGAGTGCAGTTTGTGTCTGAGTCACGGATGAATAGGTAGAATATGGACTTTTAGGGCAGTGAAACCATTATATATTAAAATGGTGAATACACATTATGCATTTGTCAAAATCTTTAGACTACAAAACCTAAAAAATTAATTGTAAAGTACATTATGGATTTTACTTGATGGTAATATTAGTTCAGCTGTAACAAATGTACTACACAAATACAAGATGTTAACAACCATCTATGGTTATTAATGGTTTCTAAACTGTTGTGGCAACGGCCCCTACTTTTTACTCAGTTTTTTGGTCAACTAGTCCTAAAAAAAAGTTCCTCAACATCATTAGACATTAGGAAAATGCTAACTAACCACAATATGATACCACTTCACATCCACTAGGATAGCTATTACTAAAATGTGGAGAAATTGGCAAACTTGTCCATTGCTGGTGGGAGTAAAAACTAGTACAGATGTTGCGGGAACACTGTGGTGGCTTCTCAAAAATTTAAATACAGAATTACTACATGACTCAGCAATTCCACACCTAGGTATATAACCAAAAGAATATTCACCATGAGAAGCAATGAAGTTCTTACACATGCTATCATGGACAAATACTGACAACATTTTAAAAACAAAATGAACAACACTGTATGATTACACTTACATGAGGTATTGAGAATAGGCAAATTCATAGAGCTAGAAAATAGAAGAGGTTACCAAGGACTGGGTGTAAGAGGGAAGGATAGTTATTGCTTAATGGCTAAGTTCACGTGTATAGTAGTTTTTGTTGTTAGAAAATGTATTTGCAGTGAAAAAGTGCTTGATCTTGCAAACTTCTATCATGGGATCCCCAGCATTGTTCCCATCACCAAGGCCACATTTTGAGACTAACAATCCTTCTTGGTTTCCAACTTCCGCATTCCCATCACCAGTAATTAACAATGTATGTGAAATGCACATTTGATCAACTTCAGACTGTAAGTTTGTAAAAATCTTTTATTCTTTCATCTCTGGCCTTAGTATTGGTACATAAGTTTGAGTAATAGTCCTATTAACTGGTTCTTCCTTTCAGGTGTAAGGATATTATCCTATCTCTGATGGTACTGTACCTCCAGATAGATTTTAAAATGTTCTTTTTGACAGTGAATGCAACACCATTCCTCTTCAAGTTCTAATTCTGAGCATAGTAGACCATATGACTGTTCAATTCAAAATGGACAATACCAGTCCATTTCTGCTCACTAATGCTAGGGTATCGATGTTTATGAGTTCCATTTCATTTCTGACAATTTCCAATTTTCCTAGATCCACTCTTCGTACACACTGTTCTGATTATTAATGGCTGTTTGCAGCTGTTTCTTCTCATTTTGGGTTATGCCACATCAGCAAATGAAGGTCCTGAAAGCTTGACTCTAACCATGTCATTAAGGTAAACTCTACATTGAGAAGGCAGTTCTTTTCCAGCTCTACTTTTAAAGCCTTCCATCTTGAGCTTATTTTCAGCACTATATCACTGTTCTGTTGCTATTCATAAGGTTTTCACTGGCTAATTCCTGTTAGCAGTAGACCACCAGATTCTTCTTTCTCAGCTGAAACCTGTCGGCCATGGGTGACCCTATAGGTATTCGAATACCAGTAGTACAACCTTTAGCATCACAGCAACATACAAACCCCTACAGTAAGACAAACCGACAGACATATGGGTGCAAATAAGAAGGTACCTAATGATGCTCGTAACTTTATAACAAGTCATTTTAAATCCTTGATACTTCTTGATACTTACAGATACATTAGCACCATCACTGCTTGCAATCTCAGCAGCTTTTTCAATAATCTGTTTTAAAAAATTAAAAATTAACAAATTTTTGGCTCTTACACACATAAAATTCTAAACCTAAACAACTACATCTGTACTCAGATAATAAGGGATTAACATTGTTTAACAGTTCTACATTTTACAACAGAAAAGTTAAAGAGTAAAAATGCATTATGCAGTGTTCCCCAACCGTGAAACACCACGTAACAGGGAAACAATGGTATTACTATAAGACACTGTGTCTCCTTGGGTGTACTATTTTGATTGTCTTGCATGTATCAAACATTTTCGGAAATACAGGTAAATGTATTCAGTCAAGAAAAAGCAAATGTATATAAGGGCTACTAAATGTACAATACATTTTGTGTCATATTTTTCCTTAATTAACAAATACCAAAAGGAGAAATAAAGTCAAGGAAGAGCCTAAAACTATATTTTTTAGATCACTGAGTATAGAAAAGGGCCATCATTCTTAAAAATAGCTTACCTTATCAAAGGGGGGGTAATAAAATGGTTGTTTTTTACTCTCTGGAAATTTAACATGCAAAGCTGTTGCATTTTCGGTGTATGGATTTGTTTGAACGGTTCCCATTGGATTCAACATTTCTTCAAGTTCATCTAAAATATGCAAATGATTTTGACTCAAGTATGTGAAACAAAAACTTTAGTTATATATATTTATGAAAAAACCTGTTTAGTTTTCTTTTAATAGTACTTTAATATGAAGGTTTATGTAATGAACTAGTTTCTCATTAGTTAATACACATACTGTGACACTGGTTAACAATCCCACAGCTGGTCAGCAGTCTCCAGTCTCAATCTTGGGCTCCCTATTACCAGCTTTTCTGCCCGCTACTGCCTTCTTGTCCTTGTCCCTAGGCTGGCAATGTCTCTTTAATCTCACTGTTTTATGGATCAGTCCAATCTTTGGCTGAAGGGTGAACCTCAGGAGTGACTTCATTACTGAGATAAAGGATGTCTGGAGACCATACTTTCAGGGTTTCCCCAGTCTGAGTTAGAATTTTGTTTTACATTTTTCTCCAGCTTGGTCTAGAACATTCTGTTGTTATACCTGTCACAGCAGTCAACGGTGGCAGCTGGGCACCATCTAGCTGTACTGGATTCAGTCTGCTGGAGGCTACTGTAGACATGGTCCATTAATCCTTTGGACTAATCTTTCCCTGTTTCTTTAGTTTTCTTCATTCTTCTTTACTCATAAAATTATTTTAAAAGTATGTTTCCAAAAGAAAGTTTGACAATAACCTCTATATAGATCTAATTATCTGTTAACACTTGGCACAAAATTTGAATGTTGGTTTGCGTAAATCTTTAAAACAAGGAAGTTAACAAAAATTAATGGCCACTTCACCCCCTTCTTTAAATTTAATATGTATTTCCACAATGGCAGGGGTGGGGAGGGAACATAATTGAACTGCTGTTCCTTCATCAAAAGTAGGTAGCCCATATGAATTGTTTTGATTTTCGCACTGTCTATATACTTTTTAATCATATGTAATCTGGTTTTTGCGAGGATCAAAGTACCTAAACTGATGTTTCAACTGTCACCAGTGACATATCTTTGAACAAATCTAACGCTGTTAACATTCTTTTTTATCCTCTAACTGCTGACATAGTTTATACCTTCAGGGATAGTTTCTGTTAACACTGCAATAAATAGATATTGTTTTTATCTCATCCACTGCCTTTCATCTTCAAAATATTCCTTCCTCTTCTCAGTCATCTGAAACACGATTCACTCACAGAACTGCGCATGGGGTCTTAGAATTCTAGTGTTGTCATGAAACCCTGGAGCTCATCTAATATAACCTTCTCATTTCACAGATATTGAGAAATATTAAACTCAGGGAGAGAACAGACAGGAGTACAAAATAAGGTCTCTTCTCTACAAACTGGTTTCTCTTTTTTCTTACACAGATGTTTTACCACAGGTATTCTCTTTGCATTTTCTGGAAAATAAGATAAAAGTCCTTTCTGTCTAGGCCTAGTGTTCAGAAAATAAGCACAATCAGAATTATCTGCAAAACCTAGAAAATCTTATGAAGTATTTACAAGTGTCAGTACCTTACTCTTTTGCTCATTTTATTTAGTATTTTCTCATTTCACATACTCAGTGGTCACCTGAATGGAGGCAATGCTCACAATTTATTCACCTCTGAAACTGATTTCTAAGCAAAATAAAACCTCATACTATGCTATCCCACAGTAGTACTATACTCAACTGTATATGTAAATACTCCTTATAATATATGCAACTAATCAAAAGTCAAATGCTAGCATCCTGGTCTTCTTATAAGCCCTAAACATGTGGAGGTAATCATGCTAAAAAATTATCTCAAAAAAGGGAATTATGTACATTAATTGTTTAATCAGAAACTTGTTCTGTAAACCATCTAAAGTATAATTTTTAATAAAGAAAAAAATTTAATACACTAAACTGAAACAATCTCACTGGAAAACAATACCTGATTATAAAAATGTTATTTTTTTCTCTCAATAAACCCACTTTTGGGTACTCACCTTAAAAATATATCTGTATGTAAACAAGAATATTCACTATGGCACTGTCTAAACTGTCAAAAGATAACTCTGCTTTATAAAAACAAAACAGTTCTATATTCAGATTAAAAATCTAAAATCAAACCCACTGCCTCAAGTCAATTCCAACTCACAGAACCCCTATATATAATAGAGTAAAACTGCCCAATAGAGTTTCCAAGGAGCACTTGGTGGATCTGAACTACCAACCTTTTGATTAGCAGTCAAAGCATTTAACCACTACGCCACCAGGGTATCTATGTGCAGATACATAAGGTGAAAAAAGGCACAGAGTGGAACATTGTATACTATAAGTTATTTATTATCATGTTATTTCATAAAATAGGATGAAAGATAAGAATGTACATTTGTATTTCTTAGTGTACGCATAAAGAATTTTGGAAAGATACACAGAGACCATTAAAAGTGATTACATAACTTCACGGCCTGGTACTACAGAAAAAAGATTATTTATAATGCTTGGCTTCTTGCTTGCTCCTACTGCAATAAATCTAATGATTCTAGACCTACTTCATTTGTTAGTTTTCATCTTACAATTTCTTAGACGTGAAGTCAGGTTGATGCTGAAGACAGGCAAATACTGTCATTTTTACAAAAATTATTAGTCAAGGATTAGAATATAAGTCTTACCAGGAAATGAAGACCAGCTGTGTAATATTATGTCCCCAGATTTCAACTGTCCTTTAAAGTCAAAAACCATTGTATTTACCCAGGCTACAGGATAATGCTGTTGAAAGATACCATTGCACAAATATGTTAATGAGCAAATATAAATATGTTCATGCACTTTGTTTCAGAAATGACAGTTCCAGAAATCAAAGATAATCATCCAAAATGACAAGATTTACATGGAAAAATGATCAACCTTAAAACCTATTTAATGTCTCACAGTAAAATACTATAGCCATAAAATAAACTATTTATTGTACAGCCACTGAAAATGATATGACTTTTAAATGATTAAAGAAAATATGTGTGATAAAATGTCAGGCTGTATGCTTTTAAGAGTTTTCAACCTATCTCTAGTTGTAGATGGTATGATCTGACACCTCAAGAATCTAAAAAAAACTACCGGAATGTAAGAGTTCAGCAAAGTATCAGGATAGACAATAAATGGACAAAAATCAATTAGATTCCTCTACACCCAAAAAAGAGAACATTAAAGAGGAAATCACTGAATCAATACCATTTACAACAGCCAACAAGATAGTAACATATGTAGGAATACATCTAACAGAGATGTAAATAAACTTTACAAAGAAAACCACAAGACATGACTGCAAGAAACCAAGAGATCTGCATAAGTGGAGAATCATATCTCGTTCAAGCATAGGAATATTCAACTTACACTCATTCAAAGACTTAACAAGAAGAGTAAAAAGACAACCTACAGACTGGGACAAAAACTTTTGGATATGACCAAATCAATCAGCATTTAATCTCTAAAATCTACAAGATACTGCAAAACTTCAACATCAAAAAGGCAGGCAATCTAATTAAACAATAGTCAAAGAATATGAACAAACACTTCACCAAATAAGACATTCAGGCAGCTACCAGATACATGAGGAAATGCTAGGGTCATCAGCCATTGGAGAAATGCAAATCAAAACTACCAAGAGATACTATCTCATCCCAACAAGGCTATCATAATACAGAAAACAGTAAATTTTGGAGACACTGTGGAGGGAACACACACACTGCTGATGGGAAAGTAAAATGGTACAACCAGTTTGGAAATTCACTTAGTGCTGTCTTAAAAAGCTAGTAACAGAAACACAACACGATTCAGTAATTCCACTCTTTTTGGAAAGCATCCTAAAGAAATAAGAACTACCATACGAATAGAAACATCCACAGTGACGTACATCACAGCACTGTACATTAACAACAAAAAGATGAAATCAATCTAGGTGGCCACCAACAGATGAACTGATAAAACTATCGTACATTCACACAGTGGAATATTATGAAATGATAAAGAACAATGATGAATTTGGGAAACATCTCATCACATAGAGGAATCTTTAAAGCATTATGCTGAGTGAAATTAGTCAGCTGTAAAAGGACAAATACTGGTCAAGTAGTGGTCTCAAATACTGTTACGAGACCAACACTATAAGGACTCAAAAAAAGGTTTAAACACAAAAGAAAACATTTTTTGATGGTCACGAGGGTCAGGAGGGAGGAACAGCGGTATTCACTAGTTAGGAGAAAAAAATCACTTTCGGTGATAGGAGGGATAACACAGTGAAGAGAAGTCAGCACAACTAGACTAAGCCAAAAGCTAAAGCAGCCTCCTAAACACTACGAACCACTTTGAGGGACAGAACAGCAGGGGCAGGGGCCTGGAGACCACGGTTTCAGGGAATAGCTTGGTCAACTGGCATAACTAGAGATTACATCAACATGAGGTGGACCCAGCTACCACCAATAACTGCCCTTAGAGGGAACTCAAAAGAGTCCTTGATGGAGGAAAAGACATATGGGACGCAGAACTTGAACCCTAATAAAAAGATCAGACTTAATGGTATCTCATAGACTGCAGGATTCATGGAAGACATGGCCCCCAGACTCTGTTAGCCCAGAACTGAAGCCATTTCTGAAGACAAAAACTGATCTATGAGAAATAAAATGGCAGTGGTGACAGATGTGCTTAACTGGGCAGCTCCTGTCCAGACGGGAGATGAGAGGAAATGGGCACAAGAAATACACGGTAGAGAGGAGGGTACTGTCACAGTGTGAGGAAAGCAGCTGCGGTCACATAACAAAATCGGTGTAAGTTTTTGTATGAGAAGCTCACATGAATTGTAAACTTTCACTTAAAACTAAAAACAAAAAACAAAACACAAAAGTTTTCAACTTATATAAATTTTGATGCAGAAGGAGGCAACGTCTCTAGATATTAGAGATTTCATTTATATCTCAAAATAATGAGGCAATGAGCTGGTAGTTTTTGGACACATTCAAAGTAATTTACTAATTTGGCCCCAACATAACAAAAAAGGAAAAAAAGCTTATAAATACTCAAATTCTTTCAGGGAAACTGACAGAAAAGGAACTAATGTTTCTAGGACTTTTTAATTACTAAAATATCCTTTTAGAACATACAATGGTAACCAGAGAAAATGCTTACATTCTCATGTTAATAACAAAAGGGTACAAGTTTGTACACATAAATATAGCAACCAGGCTTTTTAAACATAAAATTTGTAACTTCCCTCAAAGACATTTTTTCCAAAAAATAGGAAAATTACAGTCAACTGAAAACATAAAATAGAGAGTAAGACTATGAGAAGAGGTCCATCTTCCTTTTATCAATGATTTCAAACTCCAAAAAGCTGTGAAAACTAAGTCTGTAACTCATTTGACAGTAATGCATGGCTTGAAATGACATGCCACTAATGAAAGTCTTTGTTCATTCCCTTTTGTGTGAATATCTGTATAATGCACTGCCAGATACTACCCCAGACCTCACAAGTGAGAGATGATCTCTGATCCTTCTAAAATGCACAATTTTCTAAATTCTCAGTTATACCTGGCCCCTAGAATTACAGATAAGAGACTATGGACCTGTAATTTTTTCAGTCTTTCCTTTCATCAATATCTACTTTAAAAAAGTTTCACATTTACAACAGAAAACATATAGCATAGTTTTATTAACATACATTTGCCAGAAGAGAAATGAATGACCAGAGGATAAAAACAGACATTTGATGTCTTCCTGAAATCAGTTTTTACAGTCACTATGAGTTGGAATCGATTTGATGGCAACCAGTTTGGATTTTAAGTCTTAAAATTATTCCACTGTATTTAAAAAATTTTTCATAAAATTAATATATCATTACCACTTTCCCAGCTTTCCTGATAGTTTGATATTTAGAGGGATTCATAGTTTTAGTTGATTTCTTCGTTTTCACTTTATCCAAAACTGCATAAACAGCAAAACATAATCGAGCCATTCTTGGCAAATCACAAGTATTAATATCAAATTCCAGTGTTTCATTCCAAATGTGATCGTTTTTCCCTGATATCTCCGCACTTACTACAGTTTTACACAGCAGCTCAGTACCATGAAAGAGACCAGCCCTGACATGAACCTGTATCAGGGGAGACAAAAATAAATATAGAATTACACATACTACAGCACTGAAACACTTTTGTTTTAAAGAATGAAGAAACATTTAATGGGGGGGGGGGGACAATCAATGCATTCATTTAAACTGCAGTTAGCATAACCAGCTTTACACATACTGAATAAACTGCCCACAAAATATCATATTGTCAGAGGCCTTAAAGATAAAAATAGTGTCTAAAGAAACCAAGATAACACATATAAAAACTACTAGTCTGTGCTTCCACCAGGTGTTCCTTGGAAATTCTATGGGGCAGTTCTACCCTGACCTATAGGGTCACTATGAGTCACAATTGACTCAACAGCAGTGAGTTTGGTTCAGTCTGTGCTTATTGTCACTGATTTCATTTACTTGAAGCCTTGCGCTCTTTTGTGTAGCACGTAAAGAAAGAATGCATAAGTAGACTCCAAAGTGTCTTTAGACTTCTAATTAATTTATGAATACAGCATTATAATTCAAAAGACATTTAAGGTTATGAATGTTGTAATTTAATCCTACAGACATAACATCAAAATCCCCAAAGTCAGTCCAAACTCACTCAGTGTAATGACAGCATAAGTGAAAATGGGGCCGTTCTACTCTGCCCGTAGGGTTGTGGTGAGGTGGAATCAACTGGATGGCACTGAGTTTTTGCTTCTACTTGAAAATACACATGAACCATTCAGGCTTACACCTCCATTCTTAAAATAGCAGTTGTAGGATTGTGTAGCTACAGCTTTTAAGCAAGTTTAAGTGCATTTCTCCAAACTAGTTTAACTTCTATTTCACTGTCTCCAGAAATTAGGCAAAGATTCTGGGACTTCAGTTTTTAGTTTGTAAAGACCATATGAGCTAATAAGAAAAATTACAAAGAATGATTTAGAAATGAAGCACAACTTTTAGAAAATCTCTGTATCTAACTTACATGCTATACTCTAAGTATTTAAACTATAAGAAACTGAGAGTACAAATATTTTTAACAGCCAGACTGGGCCACCAGGTAGAATCAGAGTAACGGAAGTGTTTAATGCCCTTGTACACAGGGTTGCTATGAGTTGGAACTGACTTGACGGCACCTAACAACTAACACCATGTAGCATGTAAAAACAAGAGTCTGGTTCTGAAGAGACTCCAGGTCAAAAGGCAAAGAACTGGGAATCATATGTACAGGTGGTGCAGTTTTCCAAGTTTCTTACAAGGAAAATATCAGCAATTGCTTTCCAAGACCTAAAGAAGGTTGAGAGGAAAACCACTAAGAGATGTCAAGGCAAGATCCACATGCATTTAACTCACTCAGATTCAACTACATACAACCAAATGGGGTGGAGATGGACAAAAAAAAAGAAAGCCAGACAGACAACAAGAGAGCTGGATGAGGAAAGGAGGGATATTTTAAATAGCAGATGTCTTTACATCTGTTACTCCTCTCTTTGCATATACAACTACAAAAAATAAAAAATCAGTCCAGTCTGAAGTAGCTGTGGGAAGTTAACACTGAAAACTAACTTAATCTCTTTATCTTGGATCACAAAATTATTCACTTAATTTCCTGCTAAACAAAACAGGGGAAATGCTTGCTTTACACCTTCAGACAAAATGTCATATTAGTTCTTTATTTAATTGGAAGGGACTGTGCAATAAATTCCCATGTGTTAACAACTTGTGGTCTATATAGCAGTCATCCATTTTCTTCCAGGAAATGGTATTACATTTTCTCTGTGTTCAGCAAATTTAAAAGGAAAAAAAAAAAACACAGTTCAGAGAGGAAGCTGAGTGTAGCTCTCTGTGACCCCTAATTTGGCTTATGTATTTTACTTCCTGAATTTTTTGTCTAAAACATAGCCATTTCTTCTACATATAATGGAAAAAAATGACAGAACAAAAATTCACCTAATTCTTACAACTGCCATATTCTGTCTCATATAACTGATCTGGGTAAAATTTCATCTCCTATGTGGCATTACTGAGTTTACTAATGAGTTATTCAAATGCTGGAGTAGATGGTATATTCAAACCGTGGCCAAGTACTTACTTTTACAGCTTCTTCTGTGTTAAGTTTATTTCCCTTAACCAAGACAATTTGGAAAGGGTGGTTATTTTCCCAAACATGCTGAAAAAGAATGCAGATATTTTATTCAAAGAAATGAATATTCTATACTAGAACTTATCAGTTCTGAGGTGTATTGGCAAAATGATGAAACTGTTCTAAACGAACAAGTGAAAATTACACATAAGACATTACACATCATACCCACTGTATCTAAGTTTTTAGGGTAAAACACACGCTGTATTCCACTATTGCTAAAAGATATCATTAAAACAATAAAAAGCAGAAATGAATAGTATTAAAAGCTTTGGATAAATTAAGAGTGACTGTTTAAAACAGGCATAGTATCTGAACTGTGAACCAGTGGTTGAACATACAATTTACTAAGATTAAAGAACTATTTTAAAATGTTAAAAGAACTGTTCCAACGAACATAATCTCAGAATTTGTTTTATACACACCTATCACATTCTAGTAAATATGATGTCTTTGACATATTTAAATTCTAAAAGGATTCAATACTATGAAGAAAAGCAAACGGCTACCCAAACCACTGCCATGGTTGACAGAAATGAAACAGATTGGTAAATTAACTCATTCTGTGTATCCAGTGTTTCTACTAGTCCATCTCAAACTGTTTACTATAGTCCTGTGTTTAAATGTGATAGCATTTTTTCTGTCTTCAAAAGAACACCAAAAATATACATGCTATATAGATGCAGCTTAAGTAAATAAAAAGAACAGTGGTTAGAAGGATAATTTTAAAATAAATAGTAATGGATTTTGGGCAACTGTGACTTAATCTTAACAAAAGGAGAAGTAAGGAAAGAAAATACATTTGAGGCTTAAACATACAATTAACAAAATCACATGCCTTTGGGGTTATCAAAGGTTCACCCATGAAACTCACAGAAATAATTCGTGTTTTCTTTGGAGGTAAAGGAAGAGGAAGATTAGATGAATTTCGATTTATGGCAGCATCTATGGCAATCATTTCCTGTTCATACATCTTCTTGATCTTACAGCATTCCACAAGTGTAAAATGGGGCAGGGTCCTGTTCATTACACAGTTCCGGATATACTATAATGGTAATAAAGCAAAGTATTGTTCACACTTTTAGATTTAGATCATCAACTAAACATTCAAGTCAATGTAAGAATAAAATTAGATTGAATTCAACAATATACTAAATTTACTATGAACATACATCATAAGAAACACTTCAACATCAAGAACATAAGAATCTAAAATTACAGCACATAAAATAAAAATCCACTGCTGCTGAGTCGACTGCTACTCATACTGACCCTACAGGACAGAGCAGAACTGCCCCATAGGGTTTCTCAGGCTCTACCATTAACAGAAGTCTGCTGTCACATCTTCCTCCCAAAGAGCAGCTAGCTGGTGGGTTCCAACCACCACCTTTTGGTCAGCAGGAGAGTGATGAATCACTGTGCCACCAGGCCTCCTTACAACACAGAAAAGGGCTGCCTTAAACTGAAAACTGAGCTAGCTTTTACAGGTGTATTATTTCTTATATATTATAGTTACTCCTTATAACAACTCTTTATGGGAGATTAACCTGACCTGCTGCTGTCAATTCCAATTCATAAGTAACCCTATATGATACAGTAGAACCTAGTGGATTTTACAGCAGCAACTGGTGGATTCGAACTGCTGATCTTTTAGTTAGACAAAGTGAGCTCTTAACCACTGTGACACCAGGGCTCCATAATAAGAGAGTATCCCCCATTTAATGAAGAACCAAAGCTCTGAAAGATTAAGTTACACATCTACAATCTATAAGAAAGGAAATAAAATACACTTTAGTTAGATGCCCAAGGCATATTCTGGCCAGTAAGCCAAGAGAAGGTAAACACATGGTATATGCGTGACCAATGCCTAATGTCCTGAGGTGGTGAACTCATACTTTTCCACTGATCTCTGAGGTGGTTCTGATACCTTCACAGTATAAGGTTCTAAGCAACCATTACCAATTCTCTTCCCAGCAAAAAATCTACTGCCCACCCCAGCTTTATGCTGTTTAAATTCCAAGATTATTCTTTCTAAAGGCATAAAAAAAGAGTGATTATTCACATTAACAAACATTCCCAACAAACTGAATGGAAATCGAGTATGTTCCTCAGAATAAATTTCCCATATAGCTATGAAATAGGATTCAATAACATTGTACTCAACTCGGAATTTCAGGATGGTCACACCTAATGCTCGCAAAATTTTCACCATATATGGAAGTAACAAAAAAAGGAGGGAAAGGGAATTACATACACAAACACTGCCAACTGCAATCAGAAAGTTTTCTAACTCACAAAGAAAATTCAGTGTTAACTTTACTTAGCTAATAATTACAAACAGGCTTTTCTTCAATTCAAAGACTGGCCATTTAACGTTAAGAGCATATCAGTGGTAATGAAGATAATAGACAGCACTTAATTCTGTACAGTTTTCTGTAGGTTCCAAATATTCACTATGGACATCCATTTTTATAATCATAATTTTTTTAAATGTTAAATACACACACACACACACACACGTTTACTTTTCCATTAAACTCACAGTTAATACACATACCTGGAACTGAATTAGTGGATGATCACCAAACACATATTGTACTCTCCCGCTGACTTGCAACACATAGTCATAGGGGCTAACATCATCTTCTTTCCCATGAATAGTCAAACGTTTTTGGATTGCCAATTCATTTATTTTTATAGGATTCATGTTAGGAGATACTTGAAAGCTAAACACATCCTTAAAGAGTACAAAAAGAAGCAATTACATTTTATATTTGTGCCTCCAAATAACTTTCTCTTATAATATGTCTACAATCATACATATTTACATCCTTTATGTTTTATGATCCAGTAGATTTTTCTATTTTCTAAATATGTGTTCATGTAAATTTGTTTACATTTCCGATTAATTTGCAAGTCACCTCACACTACAGGTTGCCATAGCTTCTTACCTTTAACCATTGGGTATTACTACATCACATCTACCTCCCAGTGAAAACCTTTCTTAAAAAAAGTTAAAAAACATACCTGTAGCTGTTCAAATTTAGTATATATTAAGAAAACACGTATATATTGGTTGTCAGAAGTCATCAGTTATACTTTTCACCGACAAAATCACAAATTGATAATTCTGTTAAATTTTAACATACAAAGAATAACATAAAAATTTTCAATCAATGAAAAAAGAAGATATAACTGAGATGGAACATTCCCGAATCTGTTTTCCAGAAAATGTACTGGCACAGATTTTACAGATTATTTAATAATACCTGAATCCTCTCATTAGCTAGTATAATTTCCCACTACGTGACCATCTACTAAAGATGTAAGAAGTTCACTGCCTCCCATGGCAGCCAACTGCTACTCTGGACAACACAATTCTCCATACTGACCATAAATCTACTTTGCAACATTTTCCACTAAATTAAGTCACCTTGCTTTCCCATGAGGCACCTCAAAATCAAAAAACCTACACTTAAATCTACAAGGTATTCCAAATTCCTTTTTTCAAGTACTCTTCATCCTTTCTATCCTGTACTTTCTATGAGCTGGTATCACCTACATCAAAGTTTACAAGCCAAGATTCTATGAATCATTTAAGTCGCCATCAGTCCCTTTCTTTCTCTCCCACCCTCACTTTTAACAAGATACAATGATCTTATATCCTAATGATCTGCCAACCCATCTCCTTCCCTAGTAACACTCTCCTGGTTCAGAGATTCTTTGTATCTCTTCTAAACAGCAACAAGAACTTCTTATGTGGTCTCACTGTCTCTTGTACTATTTACCTCAAAACTAACCTACACCCAGATTGAAAGTATTATGGACTGAACTGTGTCCCTTAAAAAGATATTTTAAAATTCCAATCCCTATTTGTTCCTTGGACACTCTAGGGGCAGTTCTACTCTGACCTATGGGGTTGCTATGGGTGGAACCTGACTTGACGGCAGTGCGTTTAGGGTGGGTTTTGGGTGGGTTTAATCCCTACACTGCTGAATGTGACTTTATTTGGATACATAGTTTTTCTTTGAAGATGTAATCAGTTAAAGAGATCATATCAGAGGAATGAAAATTAAAGAAGATGGAAGAGTGAAAACATACGCCAGATTACTGGAAAAATACATTTGCAGCCATATTATTAATGACAAAGGATTAGTATTCCCAAAACATCAAGAACTTTTACAAACCAATAAAATATAATCCAATTTAAAGATAGACAAATTCAAATGCCTCATAAATATGAAAGGCTTCTAAACCTCATCAGATACAAGGGAGATGTAATCAACAATACAACAGATAAACTGCAGTAAATTTATGTAATAGAAATTTATGTAATAGATTTTTCAATGTTTCCCGGAGGCCTCTCTCAAGCCCTTGATAGTCAAACCAACCTCTTTTGAAACAACAGGTGTGTCATTACCATTCCCGTTAATTTTCTATACTTGAACTGTTAAACTGGACGGACAGAATTCAGCATGGCTGGTTTATCCTGTATTTCAAGCAGTTCTCCAATATTCCTTTCAATGACTACATGAGATATTGCATGTTTTATAAGATTTCTAATTTTACATGACAATTTGTATCATATTGCTTAATGCTTACCAAGAGCTACAGACTAGACACTGTTCAACATATAAACTGAGCAAATGGATGGTAACAGACACTTCTGTTTAATAGGGAGGGATACAGCCCATTAATGACTGCATCTGTATTGTGACAACTGTGGTAACTCAGATAACAATTACGCAGTACGAGGAAACACTTACTCTGCAGAGGTTTACTCTACATGTTTCACTCTTTCTCACATTTCTATCCTTGCATCTGACATATTCTCTACTCGTTCCAAAAATGTACACATTACCTCTTCTACCCATCCTCCACAGGAGACTACTCAAACTGCAAGCACCTCCCCTTTATCAATCAAATTACTTCATAGCCCTTATGTTGGCTGAGGTAAAAAACAGATTTTTAAAGTTTTCCAAAAGTGCTTAGTTTATAAATGCATCCAAAAATACATGAGAAAATGCTCACAGTCATTAGCTATTAGAGAATGCCAAATCAAAACTACCATGAGATACCATCTCACCCCAACAAGATTGGCCGTAATCCAAAACACGCAAGACAACAAATGCTGGAGAGGCTGTAGAGAGACTGAAAGTCTCCTGCACTGCTGGCATGACTGCAAAACAATACAACCTCTCTGGAAAGCAACTTGGTGTTTCCTTAAAAAGCTAGAAAACAGAAATATCATTTGATCCCGTAATCCTACTGCTCAAATATATCCTACAGAAATTAAGGCAGTCACATAAACAGATACACGCACACGGATGTTTACTGCAGCACTGTCCACAATAGCAAAAAGATGGAATCAATCTAGATGCCCAACAAGAGATGAATGAATACATAAACTATGGTACATACACTCAATGGAACACTATGCAATCACAAAGAACAATGACAATTTTAGGAAGGATCTCATAACCTGGTTTCAAGTGGAAGACATTATGCTAGTGAAATCAATCGGAGGTGAAAAGACAAATATTGTATGAGACCCCTGTATAAGGACTTAAAAATACTTAAACAAAAGAAAGGACTCTTGGACAGCTACCAAGGGTGGGGAAGGAGGAAAGGGGTGCGTGATGGATTAGACAGTCAATAGAAATTTGGTTAGGTGAAATTAGCGACAGCACACAGTAGAGAGTAGAACAACTTAACTGGACTTCACTATAAACTGAAAGGTTTTCTAAACGCAACCTAATATTTCAAAGGATAAAGTAGCAAGGACAGGGTTCTCGGGACCATGTATTCAGGAGACACTGAGGCCAAATGGCATATTGCTAAGAGAGTCTTTTGCACCCCATATTGGTGAGTGCTATCTGGAGTCTTAAAGGCTAGCACGCTGTCACCTGAAGTACACCAAATGGTCCCAACTCATGTGGAATAGACAATCACCTAGAACATCAAAGATATGGGGGAAAGAGCCCAGGAGACAGAAAGACCCATATGAATGGGAGACCAAAGAACAAGATGGTACCTAGCCACCACCAAAGACAGCCATGACGGGGGACACAATGTAGAGTCCCTGAGCCAACATGAGAAAAAGAGGGGTACAGCCCAAGAACTCTTCTAAAAGACCTGAACTGATGGTCTTACAGCTTGGATGCTCCTTTGGGAACATGACTAGGGACCTACTGCTGCCCCTGAATGGAAACTAGGAAAGAGGTCAAGTCTTCGGAGAAGAATGGACTGGACTCAGGGACACAGCGTGACCATATGTGCATACCTTATGGTCCTATGCATTTATAGGAGGCAGTCCTACTGGTATCTTTCTGGATGGCAGAAGACGGGACATATGCTTGTTGAGGGGACACTAGGTATGTAATGGAAAGGAAGAATGTGCTGTCACCAGGCGGTGAGAGCAGACAGAGCTACAGATAGGTAGACACGCAAAACTGATTTGGATTGCATACTTCCACTTAATTAAAATTAAAAAAATAAATGCTTGGTTTATCAGCATCCTTTACAAACTCTGATTCTTGGGCTTTAAAAAAATATATCTGTATTCTTAACAGCAGATCACATGCTTGGATTTTTCTTCCATAAAACTGAGACATGTCTGGTCTATCTACAATTATAGCTAACTTGCTTCTTAAGAATCATGTTCTAAGGTTAGCTGGTACTGACTACAAGCTTCTCAAAAATTTCTGATCTTTTTCATAGAAACTGCTTTCCCTTTACCAATCCCAGAAAAAAAAAAAATGTTTTTCTTTAATCTTAAAATGGCAACTTGCTAAGGAGCCCTGGTGGTGTACAGGTTAAGTATGTGGCTGCTAACCCAAAGGCCAGCAATATGAGCCCAAAGGTCTAAGGTCTGAAGTCAAAGGTCAGCGGTTCAGCCCTAAGGTTGGTTTGAATCCAGCAGTTCAAGCCCATCTAACACTCTTCTGGAAGAGGTGGCCCTTTATAGTGTATAGGTGGCCCTTTACAGTGTATAGCCTTGGAAATTCTATTAGGTAGTTCTACTCTGTCCTATAGGATCACTATGAATTGGAATCTACTTGACAGCAAGGGGTTTGGTTTTTCAGTTGTGCACTGTCTTAGGTATCTAGTACTACTATAACAAAAATATCACAAGTAGATGGCTTTAACAAACGCAAGGTTATTCTCTCAAGTCTAACAGGCTGTAAGTCCAAATTTAAAGAGTCACCTCTAGGGGAAAGTTTTCTCTCTTGGCTCTAGAGGAAGATCCTTGTTACCAATCTTGCCCTGGACTAGGAGCTTGTCCACCCAGGAACCCCAGGTCCAAGGATGCGCTTTCTTGGTGGTAGGAGGTTCCCCTATCTCTCTCCTAGCTTCTCTCTTATATCTCAAAAGAGACTGACTTAAGATACAATCCAGTCTTGTAGACTGGTTCCTGCCTCATGAACGTAACTTCCACCTATACCACCTCATTAATACCATAGGAAAACCACTTCAAATGACACAATAGTAGACAATCACATAACATTAGAAATCATGGATTAAGAAAAGTGATACACATATTTCTGGGGGATACAACTCAATCATGACAGGAACTCTGTTATACATTTCATCTCCTTTTTCAGTTTAGTATTCCTACTCGGCATACACCACTTTTGATCTTCAGCAAGTGATGATGATGCGACCAAATGAGAACTTTAAAGAAGTGAGAGAAAAGGAAGGCGAGAATGAATGTCTGTACGTTATGAAGCTGTGGTAGTGCAGTGCTGCTATCTAGTAGGCCTCTAACTCATGGCAACTCCATACACAACAGACTGAAATGCTTTCCAGTTTTACATCTTCCTTGCAATGGGTTACAGGCTGATTTTCAGAAGGAGATCAATAGATCTACCTTCCTAGCCTATTTTAGTAAAGAAGCTCCACTGAACCTGTTCAGCACCATAGCAACACACAAGCCTCCACCAACACATGGTGGTAGATGGCTGCTCATGGGGGGGTACTGGCTGGTAACTGAACCCAGGTCTCCTGCACAGAAGGTGTTCTACCACTGACCTACCACAGCCACACACATTAAGACTGTGTCATTCTCCTTTTTCTAGTGATAAAATGTTTTAATTTATGATATAGTGCTAATAATAAACTATGGTCTGGGCTTTAAAAAACAAAATACCCTTACTTGCCTAAATAAAAAGCTGTTAACACTATGTCACTTCTCAAAATTCTTTAATAGTGTAATAATTTTACTGGCCTATGCAATCCAACAGAAATCTTGCTGGTATAGTGGTTAAGGGCTATAAAGTCTAAGAACTACTGGCTTAATCCTTAGGGAAACTTACCCTTAAGAAGAAGAGGCTAAGGAGAGATATGACAGTGATATTTCAACTACATGAATATGGTGTACATGGAACAAACAGAAGACTGGAAAGACATTTGTCAAAAAAAGGAAACCATAACCAGATAATGCAAAAATCATAGAAGGGAAGTTTAAAGTTTAAAACTTTTTAAGTTCAAATTTTAAATGTGTGCTTCCTCACAGTGAAAACATACTTCTTCAGTAAGGCATAGCAATCACCCTAGCACTGGACGTACTGAGCCAAAGCTACGGGATTATTACTGTAGAATTATTATAGTATATAGAGTCTGACTATCTGATTTCTACAGTTCTTTCAGGTTTAAATTCTATGACTGCTTGGAAGCCAGTAAGAGCTTATGATATCTCCATCTTTCATCTATATTCAAAATATTTCCCACATAATTGGTTACAATGACAATCACAATGAAGCTGGTATGTCCAGTAGAGATTTGACCCATCTGTAATGAAATTCACACTGACCCAGACAAGGAAATTACCCTGAATCACTGTTTTCAAGTTGAATTCTAAGCAACAATTAACAGTAAACTTAACTATTTCAGCTTTCTACACACTGCAGAATTCCCTAAACAGAATTTTAAAATTGAGCATAACATTTTATGGTATCCAAATCCTGGGTTAACTTGAACTTTAGTCTTAACCTAACCCATGCTAGACTGACAATTTTTTTTTCTCTCTCTCTAGATAAACTTCCTTGGTAAAATACCAGAAGGCAAGATCATTTTTTCACATTTGTTTTAACAAATACTTATTAACATATTATCTGAAAGGAGGTACACCTGGATAAAAATAGAAACATCTGAATAAAATCTTTCTTCTACCATTAACCGGTAATGAGCCCTGCTTGGCACATGCCACTCAACTTTTGTGTTTCAGTTTTGTAACCTGTAAAACTGAGGTAACACAACAACACTGTCTAGGAATGTGAAAATTGGAGAATATATGCAAGGTAGTTCACAGAGTTTCTGCTACATTATAAGCACTCAATAATGATAGCTACTGCTTTGATGGTTGTCACTGTTATTCCTATCACCGTAATTTAAAAAAACCAAACAAAAGACCTTTGAATTCCTACCCTAATTTCAGGCTACACTCTAGATGATAGTGGGCATACCTGACAAAAAGACGGCAGCATAATCTAGTGAGCATAATTATATATACCTATTATAATGCCCAATCCTATATCAGTATTTAATTCATATACTCACATAATGTCAATATAAGACTGTAGGAAAAAAATATTTTGCTCAAACTTTTCATTTTATAGACAAAAGAAAATAAGATGAGACAAAAAATTAACATCTACAAATTAAAAACACCATCTATATCAGAGGCTAGGTCCTTTCCCTAAAGGAACAGATAGCAGATATTTTAGGCTTTGTGCTAAAAATACACAGGTTTCTAATGCATACTATTATTTTTCATCTCTTTAAAAATATTTACTTTCTTAGTATCTCTTTAAAAACACAAAGGCCACTCAAGAAGAATGTAGCATGCCAGCTCAGATTCAGACCACCATGCCACTGCACTAAGAAATAACGTATGTGCAAATGGTGCAGATTAATGTCACTTTAATATACTATATATAATCCTTGATTTATTTCCACATTTAATCCAAAACATTCTATAAAACAGTGTTCACTAGGTAAACCTCATCTAAGATTTTAACTGCATTCAAGATTACAAAATATTTCTTGAAATAATACTACCTGACAATTCTCAAAATGAACAGCCACGATGAGCTTCCCTCCATAAAGTTTATCTTCTAAGTTTTCAAGGACAGATTGTTCATGCTCTGGCGGATACGTCTGCTTTAGCCAGTCTATCCAAGACAATCCTATAAGCGACTGAATCTTTTCCTCACTGAATTTGCGCATTTTTCTTCTGAATTCATTCACTTCAGGATCCTTCAAGGCATCAAATTCATGCAGACCTAAACACATTTTTAAAAGATGTGATTATGGATTGCTAGTAATAATAAACTATAATATAAAATATATTCAACAAATAAAAAAATTCTCTAAAGTAAACTAAATCAAGCAGAAGAATACCACTGAAGATTAAAAATAAATCAGGCAAAATAATCACTCTTACACATAGAAGATAAACATATGATCAGGTTATTACAGAATACAAACTTGAAATCTCTGAAAGACATGTAGTTTGGTTAACTAATTTTATTTTAAAAATCATTAGAATTCACAGCACACGCTTTTAAAAGATCATATAGAAAGGATCCACAATTTTTTCCTCAAGAGTAAATCAAGTATAAGTATCTGGAAAAGGTTAAGAATTTGAAAACTTCAAACACTATGTTAGAAAAAATCAATTAAGTAACAACACTACCAGTTCAAAGGGTTAAAAAGTATGTAATACAGGGGAAGGCAGCAAAATCTGACCAAGACAAAGTCAAAGAAGCTTCAAAGACCCATCCAAACTCCCCCAGTGATGGTGTTACTGCGCTGAGGCTGGGGACCCCAATCTCCAAGGGTGAAGAGGATATCTAGCTCAACTGGCATGACACTCTATAGGAAAATGTTCTACATCCTACTTTGAGGAGTAGTGTCTGGGGTCTTAAAAGCTTGTGAATGTTCATCTACGACACTTTCACCCCATCTCTGGAGTAATGCAGAATGAAGAAAATGACACACAAGAGAAAAATTAGTCCACAGGACTAACAGAATACAACTACCACAGACTTCACCAGACTGGGTTCATCCAGGCCAACTGGATGGTGCCCAGCTATCAACACTAACTCACTGCTCTGACACGGATAGTAATAGAGGGTTCTAGACAGAGGAGAGAAACAGAGAACAAAATTCAATTTCACCAAAAAAAAAAAGCCCAAATTTACTAGTCTGACAGAGACTGAAGAAATTCCAAGAGTATAGCCCCTGGATACTCTTTACAGCTCAGTATTCATCTTCCTTCTGGAATTCATCAGTCAGTCACAGATTAGCCAGGACCATAAAACAATAATACAAGTAGCTCAATTCTGTACACAAAACTAAATGAGCATACCAGCCAAGAGGCAGGGAAGAAAAAGCAGGAGGAGACCGGAAAATTGGACAAATGGAAATAAGGAAGAAAGTTCAAGGGGAGGGCACTGACACCCTGCAGGGTTGGCAACCAACATCACAAAACACAAAAAACATGTATTAATTGTTTAAGAAGAAACTAATTTGCTCTGCAAACCTTCACCTGAAGCATAATTTGAAAACACAACTTTTAGTCAACATATTCCAAACTACTAATAGTGTACTATATAAATCAATCTAAAATTTATGAACAATTTTTTTCTGATACACTTAGTTTTGAAGGAGACCTGATGATGCAATGAACAAGCATTGCAGCTGCAAACAAAAGGTCAGGAGTTTGAATTCACCAACTGCCTTCAGGGAGAAAGATGTGGCAGTCTACTTCTGTGAAGATTACAGCCTTGGAAACACTTGTGGCAATTCTGTCTTATAGGGTCACTGAAACCCTGGTAGTACAGTAGTTAACAACTTGGTTGCTAATTAAAAGAGTTGACTGTTTGAATCTACCAACTGCTCCTTGGAATGCCTATGGGGGTAGTTCT
Source organism: Heterohyrax brucei (assembly GCA_028571685.1). Classification (NCBI taxonomy): domain Eukaryota; kingdom Metazoa; phylum Chordata; class Mammalia; order Hyracoidea; family Procaviidae; genus Heterohyrax; species Heterohyrax brucei. The sequence continues at coordinate 38,083,817 of CM053149.1, forward strand.
ACTTTATGCTATAGGGTTGATATGAGTCAGAATGGATTCAATGTAATGTTTTTTTCCTTGTTGTTACACTTAATTTTGAACCACTTATACCATCACTACAACTATATATGCAAACTTTTTCATAAACTTATGATTATTCTAGCAGATTATTCTGGAAATCTACTAAATTAACAACTACCCAACAATACATACATCTACCATCAATCAAATTCCCTACTTTACTTCATCTAGTATGAATCATGTTTCTGAAATGCCTCTCAACTATGCTCACTTCTCTCAGTTCTGCAGCCATTAGCCCAACCCTGATAATAAGCATCATTCCCTGGATTACTTTTCCTATCTTTCACTGATTTCTCTACCATCATTCTCTAAACCTCTCTCAAATCCATATTTATAAAATGCAAATCTGATCATGCTACTTTTCTATTTGAAAACCCTTCAGTGGATTCCAAGTGCTCTTTGTATGGTCTGGAGCTCTGCATGCTCTTGGCCTAGTTGCCTCTCTTGATGTCCAGCTTCTCCTAGCTGTTCCCTTAAAGAAACCATAATAAACTGTTTATTTTTTAAAATAAATCATTCTTTACATACACTCTTCCTTTTTCCCTTTATCCAACCGTTCCACAGCTAAATGCATAATCGGCACACAAAGCTCCGTTTAGCTGTGTGTCCTTTAAAACACTGTCCTTGACTCACAAAGTTGATTTAGGTAACCCTCCCTTGACTTATCACAGTGCTTCAAACACTGCATTATATGACTCTGCTTATAGACTGTCTCAGTTATCTACTACTGCTGTAACAGAAATACAAGGGATGGCTTTACCAAACAGAAATCTACTCTCTCACTGCTTAGGAAAGGCTAGAAGTTTGAATTCAAGACACCAGCTTTAGAAGAAGGCTTCATCTCTGTGTCGACTCTAGGGGAAGGTTCTTCTCTCCTCTCAGCCTGTGGGCCTTGTATCCCTTACAGATCTACATGTGTTCTGGCAGCCATCTTCCCTGGGGCTAGACAGTTTTCAGTAAACGGACCCCAGGTCCAAAGGATGCACTGCGCTCCTGGTTCTTCCTTCTTGGTGGTAGTTACATCCCTGCAGCTACATGAGTCAGGAAAAGCTTCCAGACTGACTCATGCACTTGGGACTTACCAACCTCGGGCATTTACTTGAGATAAATCCGTCTTTCTCTTCCTCCCTCTACACACACACGTGTGTATGTATGTGTGTGTGTATATGTACACTCAATAACAGAGAGAGTGCCCTGGTGGTGCATTAGTTTAAGTGTTTGGGTGCTAACCAAAATGCTCGCCTTCCAAATCCACCAGCTACTCCCTGGAAATCCTATGGGACAGTTCTACACTATCCTTTGAGGGTGATGAGTTCAAATCAACTTAACAGCAAGGAGTTTTTGTTGATAAATATACAATAAAGGTCTTTCCAATAAGGATGTCCTCTTTTTGACAGCTCACAGCAGCCATATTTGTGAACTTACAGTGGACATATTTATCATTTTTTTATTGGTCTTAACAAATAGCCATGAAAAGTTACACAATTCCATAATGCATAAAACTATTAATTCTCAAAGTGTTGTGTTCACCAAACATTCCATGTGCTATGCGAAATTTACAGTGCACATAATCATACCACCAAGAAAACAATTTGCTGTTTAATCAACTAACTTCAGACAACTAGATCTGTTGTCAGTTAGCTAATGCCTGTGAATCAACAAGCTGCACATTCCAATGAAAACATCTCCACCATTCATCAGAATGTACCGAGAATCCATCCCAATTGTGTATGAGAACTGGGCCTTTTGTTGACTACAATTTGGTGAATTTTGCATTTGGACTTAAAGCTTTACCTTTATAAAATTGTTTTAACTCAAGAGCTGACATCAAATGATCACAGACTATGCCATACACTTGCTGACTGGGCACTGGTGCAACTGGAAATTGATCCTGCTTTTGGCCAAAAAATCATCTTTAGCAACAAGACCCATTTGGGGATGAATGGTTTTGTCAACAAACAAAACCACTGCATTTGGAGCAATGAGAATCCAGTAGAAAATAAAGAACACCTACTTCAACCCAAAGAAGCTATCAATTGGTGTGGACTTTGGTCCAGTGGAATCAGTGGCGCTCATTTTTTCCAAGATGAATGAGAAAACGCTATGACTGTCAATGATGAAAGATATCAAGCTATTGTAACTAATTATTTTGGGCCCCATCTGGAAGCTGCTGTGGTGGCCATTTACCTGAAGCTCTTTTCCACACATAATGCCATCCAATCTACCTCAAGATAAGAAAACAAAACTATCATTTGCACAACTTGTTTTATTGAAGTTCAAAGATAGTATACCCTTACTGGAAGGCTCTTTACATATAAACAGAAAAACTCACTGCTATTGAGACAATTCTATACACATACACATGAAAATAATGGTGGTGTAGTAGTTAAGAACAGTTTGCTAACAAAAAAGCAGGCAAACTGAATTCACCAAGCAGTCCTTGAAAGCCCCATGGGGCAGTTCTCCTCTGTCCCACAAGATCACTGTGAGTCACAATTGACACAGTGACAATGAGTTTATGGATACATGCACATATGAACAGCCCACTGGCTTTGTTTCTCTAGAGAACCCAGCCTAAGGCACTGACCCATATTCACCCCTAAACTGTGAGGTCCCAAAGGTCGAAGATGACATCAATCAAATTCAAACTATGAAGTATAAACACTCAGTATATACTACTGAATTGCAATCACCATGATTCTGTAATTTACTCAATCTATTATAAATAAGAGACTTTGTTAAAAGAGCTCAGAATCACCTAAAATAAACAGACTGCTACAGTTCATCCCAGACTGATCAACTCCAAATCTCTGAGAATCTGCTTTTTAAGTAACTAGTGCAGAGAACTCTGAAATAAAAATTTTGTAACTCACCAAGAGGGATTCATACCAGGGATGCAGGGATAGTTCTGTATCAGAAAAACAATCAATATAATCAACTACATAAATAAAAGAGCCACTTCATTTTATCAAATGATGACAAAAAGGCATCTGACAAAATCCAACATCCATTCATGTTAAAAACACTTAGCCAAATAGGAACAGAAGAGAAGCTCTTCAACATAATGACAGGTATATACACAAATCCAACAGTCAACATCATCCTAGGCAGAGAAGAGTCTGAAAACATTCCCATAGAGGACAAGAACCAGACAAGAAGGATCTCTGTCATCACTTTTATTCAACACTGTGCTGGAGGTTCTAGCCAGACCTATCAGGGTAGAAAAAGAAATACACGGCATCCGAACTGGTAAGGAAGAAGTAAAAGTCTCTCTCTTTACAGATGGTATGATCTGATACATAGAAAACCCTAAAGAATCTACACCAAAAAAAAAGTACTGGAACAAGAATTCAACAAAAACAGGACACAAGATAAGCATAAAAAATCAGGTAGATTCCTCTACACCAACAAAGACAATGTCAAAGAGAAAATCACCAAATCAGTACCATTTATAACAGCCTCCAAGAAGATAAAATACTCAGGAATAAATCTCACCAGAGGTGTAAAAGACCTACACAAAGAAAACTAAAAGACATTACTGCAAGAAACCAAGAAACCAACAGAAGTAGAGAAAACTACCCTGCTCACAGATACGAAGACTCAACATTGTGAAAATGTCTTTTCTGTGCAAAAACCAAAACCAAAACAAAACAAACCCACTGCTGTTCAAGTCAATTCCAACTCATAGTGACCGTATAAGACAGATTAGAATGGCTCCATGTATTTTCCAAGGAATGCCTGGTGGATTAGAACTGCTGACATTTTGATTAGCAGCCAGAGCACTTAACCACTACACCACCAGGGTTTCCATTTTAAGTGATCTAAAACTGCAATGCAATCACAATCCATATTCCAAAGGCATTTTTAAATGATATGAAGAAACGAGTCACTAACTTCACGTGGAAAGGGAAGAAGCCCCAGAGAAGTAAAGTACTATAGGAGACAAAGAACCAAGTGGGAGGCTTCATACTGCCTGCCATTAGAACCCATTATACTGCTACAGTGGTCAAAACAGCCTGATACAAGTACAAAAACAGACACATAGACCAATAGACTACAACTGACAAAGTAGACATAAAATCATTCACCTATGTGAGACTAGTATTTGATAAAAATCCAAAGTCTGTAAACTGGAGAAAAAACAGTCTCTTTAACAAATGGTATTGGCATAACTGGACATTCATCTGCAAAAAAATCAACCAAGATTACTATCTCACACCATGCACAAAAACTAACTCAACATGGATTAAAGACCTAAATATCAAACCTAAAATGATAAAGATCACGGAAGAAACAATAGGTACAAAGCAGGAGCTCTAATACAAGATTACAAAACAATAACAACACATAATAATAAATGTTGGAGAGGCTGTGAAAAAGACTGGAACACTTATACACTGCTGGTAGGAATGTAAAATGGTACAACTATTTTACAAATTGATTTTGTGCTTTCTTAAAAACAGCTAGAAATAATAATGCCTTAAGATCCAGCAATCCCACTTCTCGGAATATACCCTAGAGAGTAAGACCTGCCAACACAGAGAGATACATGCACACCAATATTCATCACAGCACTACGTACAACAGAAAAAGATGCAATCAACCCAGAAGGATGTATAAACAAACTGGTATATTCATACAATGGAATATTATGCAATGATGAAGAACAATGATGAACTTGGGAAATATCTAATGAAATGGCAGAATCTGGAAGTCACTATGCTGAGCAAAATTAGTCAACTGCAAAAGGATAAACACATTGTATGAGGCCACTACAATAAGTACTCGAGAACTGTTTTAAACACTGAAGAAAATATTCTTTGATGGTTACAAGGGGGCAGTTGGGAGGGAAAGGGATATTCACTAATTACATAATTGTTAAGATTTTAGGTGATGGTTTCAAATGGAAGACATTATGATGAGTGACAGTAGTCAGTGGCAAAATGACAAATATTGCATGAGACTCCTACTATACGGACTTAAAAACAGACTCATGTACAGAAGAAAAGAGTCTCTGATGGCTGCAAGTGTGGAGGGGGGGGTGTTGGTTACAGCTTAGATAGTTGATAGAAATTTGGTTGGATGGAATCAGTTACAGCACACATTAGAAAGAAGATCAACTTAACTGGGCTTTAACATAACATGATTACTCCTCCAATCTTAACTCAATATTGTTAGGACAACAGTAGTAGCAGGGGTGGTGGTCCTCAGACCATGCTCTAAGGGGCGATCGAGGCCCAACTGGCTTAACTAGCATATTGCTAAGAGAGTCTTCTGCACCTCATATTGGTGAGTGGTGTCCGGGGTCTTAAAAGCTAGCAAGCTGCCCTCTGAGGCACACCAAATGGTCCCAACTCAGCAGGAACAGACGATCACCAAGGACCAAAACGACATGGGGGAAAGAGAATCCAAAAGACAGACAGACCCACATGAGTGGGTGACTACATCCACAGGTGACCAGAGGAACCAGACAGTGCCCGGCCACCGCCACTGATAGCTGTGATGGAGCTCACAAACTTGAATCTCACTGGCAACATGAGAATAAAAAAGAGTGCACCCTGAGAACTCCAAAGACGGCAGCTGATGGTCTAGGGGCCTTAGGGCTCTCCTGGGAGCATGGACCCTGGTCTTGATGCTGCCCCTATCCACAAATCATTACCGAGGTCAGCTCTTTGGACAGAAATGGATTGGACTTAACAACACAGAGTGACCATATTGTGTGTGCACTTTTATGGTTCTACGCATCTATAGGATGTCATCCTACTGGCCTCTTAGTAAGAAAGGAGTGGAAAGGAAAGGACAGGAGACTGTCAGAGGATATGACATACACAGAATGGAGAGGAGAAAAGTACTGTCACAGGGCAAGGAGAGGAGAAAGAGCTGCAGATAGGGGGGCATCCAAATTTAAGTTATACTGTAATCTTTCACTGAATCACAGTTAAAAAAGAAGAAGAAGAAGAAAAAATACCATGGTTTGGCTTAGGAACACCTTAGTCTTCAAAGTGACATCTTTTATTTTTAACACTTAGAAAATGTCTCTTGCAACAGATATGTCCAGTGCAGTATGTCATCCGATTTTATGACTACTGCTTCCATGAGTGCTGACTGTGGATGGAACCAAATAGCATGAAATTCTTGACAATTTCAATATTTTCTCTTTATCATGATGTTCCTACTGCTCCTATTATAAGGATTTTTGTTTTCTTTATGTTGAAGTGCAACCCACATCCGTGGCTGGAGTCGACTGTTACATACTTTATGCTCAAATAAACTTCCGCATTTTAAAAGAGTATTATGTGAACCATTTCCTCATGTTAAACATGAGGAACAGATGCCTACCAGGGACAACAGCAACATGAGGGAAAATGAGCCCAGAAGACAGAAAGAATCGCATGAGTGGGTGACTGGGTCAACATGTGACCAGAAAAACCAGACTACACATTTCATTCACTTTAAGATACGCCTCATTTAATGCCACAGCATTAGACAGGTCAGTGGAAACGAGGAAGCTTTCAGATAGTATTTTGAGCATGCTAAAAAGGTCTTCTGATCAAGACTGCTACTTTGTTTAGAGAAATTAATGCACACTATGGTGTACCTTATTAGAGAAAACAATGAGAACCTGGACAGAGGCTCTGAAACTATTTGCAATAAGCACAGAAGATAAAATGATGAGGGTACAACATCTTTCAGGAAGTTATTTTTAGTCTGGTCAGAGCAGTTACTTCTGTAAAAGTTCTATTGTTTTCTTGAGAAAGGAGGAGGCAGGAAGCTTGTTCCTGAAGTTAAACTGAGGTAATTGTTTATTGTTTTCCCAGGAGGCATGATCTCACCAAGCCCTGGTTATAGTCATCCCATACAAATCAGCAATTGCAAAAAATGACTTGTTAAACATTTAAAGTGAAAATTCATTGTGAAATACTGAAATAAACAGTCTGATTTCCCTAACCGAATTTTTGTTAAATTTTGTTAAAATTTAATGTTTAAATTTAAATTTAAAATTGCATATAATCATAATGCTAGCTCTTCTAGATATGCTTAAGATTGAAACCAAAAACTCACTGTCACCGAGACAATTCCAACTTCTAATGACCCTAAAGGACAGAGTAGAGCTGTCCTGCAGGATTTCTAAAGAGCGGCTAGTGGATTTGAACTGCTAATCTTTGGTCTAGCAGCCGTAGCTCTTAACCACTAAAGTACAATTAATGAACAGTTAGGAGCTTTTACTTTGCATGACAGTCAAATTTCATAGTACACTGCATTAAAAAAAAGAAGCCTGTATGCGGTATGCCTCCTGATACTGCATGAATTATGGCACTGATCTGTATACTAGACTCTTATGCTTTGTGAGCACAGAGGTATGGTGCCATGTAAAAAGCAAGATGGCCCATTCAATTTGTATTGTAGATAAACAATGAATACTTTCTTAGCTTAAATATGTTCCATGTAATATTTGCATCTTCTATATTTTTGCTTGGTAGAATGTGGTAAGCCTTGGTGGAGACAACGGTAGAGAAGGAGTCCTGGTTGCATAATGGTTAACCAACTCATTTGCTAACTGAAAAATCAGTAGTTTGAACCCACCAGCTGTCAAACCCACTAGCTGCTCTGCCAGAAAAACCTGTGGCAGTCTGCTTCTCTAAAGACTACAACATTTGAAACTACTAGACAGTTCTACTCTGTCCTATAGGGTCACTATGAATCAGAATTGACAGCTATGAGTTTTGGTTTTTATTAATGTATTTCCATCCACAGAAAAAGCTGCTTGGAAAGAAATGTGTGACAACATTATGAGTATATGCTCTTTTTCTTGAGTTATAAGACAATGAATGATGGTTAAAATTCTTTAATTCCCATGGATACGTTAAAAAAAAAGATGTTTTTCTGAAGGATAGATTAAAAGCACTTAAAAACAGAGAAATTCTTTCTACTGAGGCAAAGGATATATAAGAAAAGATTCATATGATATATAATTACAAAGCTGTTTAACACGGAAAAGTAATCACTGCCAAAAATAGACTGACTTCCCTCTGAAATTACAAAACGTTTTTAAGTATCCAGGTCTTATTCAGTAAACCAACAAAGCTCTATGATCATGTACTTTGAGGAAGGAGTTTACTTCCACAGTACAGTCACTAGCTAGCAAGAATTACTGGGTCAAAATCAAAGAATAACATCATGAAGGGGATGTTACTATGTTATCCTGTTAGTTGGTATATTTGCTCAATATAGGAAGTTAATACACTAGATTTTTTGGCTTTGTCTTTAACTTTCAAGTCCTCTCCACAGTAACCTGTTAAAGTTCCTTAATTCAAGTTACTGTCTTACTAAAAGCAAGATAGCACCTAAGACTTCTAAAGTTCCTATATCAAGACAGCTGCCTCAATGTTACTGGTTTCATTACTCAAAATTTTCCCTTGGAATTAATTCACAATGAATAATGCGGACACGCTATATCCTACAAGTGTATAAAGATAACTTATACTTCAATATTATTTTACTTAAGAATACAATGTCAATAATATGGGTTATTTATGAGATCATACCAAACACCTTACAATCTTGGTTGGCACAGAGAGTTGTGTATACAAAGTCTAACAATTGCATCTGCAAACTGAATTGTTCCAAGTGCTACAAACACTATGGTTTGTAGCTACAGTCACCTACAGTCACCTTCAAAGCACTCCCCTTGGGAAGCTATACACTTATGCCAGTGCCTAGTCCATCCTTCAAAGCAATTTTGGAACCCTTTCTGGAATGGCCATTGTGCACAGTGCCAAGTTCACAAACTTAATTGTATAACTGTGTGTGAGGACGTTTTTAGCCAGCAAACAAATGACTATTGGAACACCCTCCCTACTCATTTGATCTGGCCCCTAATGACTTTTTATTTACCCAAAGATAAAGGAAATATTGAAAGGAATACATTTTGATGACATTCAGGACATGAAGGGTAATATGACGACAGCTTCGATGGCCATTCCAGAAAAATAGCTCCAAAACTGCTTTGAAGGGTGGACTACACAGCTTCCCAAAAGGAATACTTCGAAGGTGATCTTAGTGATATTCCTCAGTGAGGTATGCAGCACTTTTTCTAACATGAGTTTGCAAACTTCATTGGCAGTCTTCATAAATTATGTTCATAATTCAGGGGTGTGTCTCTGAGGAAAGGGATTCTCACACTATCTGATCTACAGGGACAGCTTTATTCTTTCCAATTCATCCATGACATTCTTGTAAAATGAAAATGAGTCACTGGTAAAAATAAATACACCCCTGGAAGCAAAAAAGCACACACAACATAAGCCTTTCTATGTTGTCAATGTCACAATGCCATTAAGAGTTTCTAAACAATTACTCTTAATATCTATACTTATCTCAGATTGATAACAATTTACAAGCCACAGACCACACTTTAAGAAGCAATGTCATAGAACACACTTACTATGTGTTTATACATATGACAAGATGTACTAATAATTCATATTATTCACATTAAGACATTTTTTAGTTACCTTTTCCTATAAGGACTCCAATTTTTGAGTCTAATTTCTCCCCTGGGTCACAACTTCTTGTCACCAATTTCAGAACTGGAAGAAAAGGTCTAACATCACAGAGTCGTCTTGTTTCATCTTCAAGCTCCTCATATACAGCAGTTTGATTCACACATGCAAACATATAGGAGTCAATTTCCATAAGGAGGTTAAACATTGGGTAATTGTGAACTTGCTTCCATAACATCTGCAGGAAAAAATAGTACAGCATTTTGTGGAATGGAAACACTTGCCTAAGGATACAAAAATATATTCCCAAGAATACTGTTATATACTGAATTGTGTCCCCCCCAAATCTATACTGCAACCCCTACACCTGTGGTTATAATCTCACTTGGAAATGGCTTTACTTTGTTACATTAGTGAGACAGTATTAGTAGGATCTGTCTTAGGTCAATCTCTTTTGTGATATCAAAGAGATTAACTAAGCCAGTGAGCAAACATAGATAGGGAAGACAGATGCCACAGCACAGGAAGATCACCAGGGAACCAAAGAACAAGAACAGCCTCCAGAACAAAAGACAGAGAAAATAAAGTCTTCCCCTTAGATCTCACACCCTAAATTCAGACTTTCAGTCTCCCAAACTGTGAGAAATAAGTTTCTGTTAGTTAAAGCCACCCATTTTCGGTATTTCTGTCATAGTGGCATTAGATAACTCCTCACGGCAGAACTGTTTGCGAAGATTTGAAAAAAACTAGAAAAATCAAATGTCTAGCAATAAGAGATTGCTTAAATTAATTGCATAATATTTAGAACTGCAAAAATAAAGTAGCAGTGCATTCTGACATGGAAAGCTGTAAAAGATTTGTTTTTCATAGCAACTTGCAAGAGAGTATGTTATGAATACATTCTTGTAATTTAATAGTGTCATCATAGAAAAATGCATTTTTATACACAAAATTAGTAAAAGTGAACTATCTATCAAGAGTAAGAATAAATGAAGATTCCCATACTTAACAATTCTGTAATACATACAAGTAATTTTTAACAAGCAGATACTTTTAATTTATTTTATTTATTGCCCCATTCATCAGTAGTGCTTTTACTAACACTGCAATTTGCAATGATTACATTCAATCTGTCACCATCTCTTTCCTGTGCTTTCTGGGTGGTAAAGCAAACCCACCAACCATACAAATACAAAATGACACTACATATTTTGACAACATCCAAACACTAGAAATAATAAACCTGTGGTAAAAATAAATCGTGGCCAACCCTAAGATTCACCCACATAAAACAAACAGAAAAGTATCAACGGTAAATCCAGTCTCGGGCACAGTCCAGAGAATTTGTACCTATCACTCCAAAAAACCAAACCTATTGCCACTGAGTTGACCATGAATGACAGCAACCCTACAGAGCAGAGTTTCCAAGGTCATAATCTTTACTGAAGCAGACTGCCCCAACTTTTTTCTGAGGAGTAAGTTGGTAGTTCAAAGCACCAACTTTTAGATTAGCAGCCAAGAGATTAAACACTGCATCACCAGGGCTCCTTACACACTTTTCACTAGTGACTATAAAAACAGGTATTCAAGACCTATGAAATACGCGGAGCAATTATCTTTTTTTTTCCAAGGATCATGTAGTTTTAAGATTTCCATGTCTCCCAGATAAAGAAGTATAGAAAACAAAAAACTTGTGTAAAATCAAGAGCTTCAAAAGGTCTGCTGTAAGCAGTGGACTGGATGTGGCAACATAGAGTGTCTATATTTTCTGGACATTTTATGGTTCTATGCATCTAGAGGATGTCGTCCTGCTGACCTTTTACTGGAGGCAGGGGAGTGGGTGGAGAGGAGGGGATAGGAGACTGCTGGGAGGATAGGACATGTATGGAGCAGAGAGGAAGAGCGTGTTGTTACTAGGCAGGGAGAGCAGTGGGGGCTGCATATAGCTGAGCATGCAAATTTATACGGGAATGTACACTTTCAATCACAATTTAAAAAAAAAGTCTGTCGTAAATACTTTTTTAAAAAAATGGTATGACCCCTGATTTTCACATCAGGTTCAGCTATTTGAAAAACATTAAACAGAAAGGTTAGAAACCCAATTTCATTGTTACTGTATACCTATCCCACTGCTGTCAAGTTGGGTCTGACTCATTGTGAGCCTACAGGTCAGAGCAGAACTGCCCCGCAGGGTTTCCAAGGTGTGCCAGGCAGATTTGAACTGCCGACCTTTTGGTTGCAGATGCAGCACTTAACTCACTATGTCACTAGGGTTTCCTGTTACTGTATATTCCCCACAAATCAATAGTACCCATCAATTCACCTGAATAAAACAATTCAACAATATAGGCAAGACATTTTGTAAAAGAATTTGCTTCCAAACAAAGGCATTATTGAAGGAAAAATCTAGTGAATAGTAGAAAAATTCTTCCTCCACCACAGTCATGATGAAAGGAAAGGAAGAAAAGGTCTGAAAGAGGAAAAAAGAAGCCAACTAAAAATTACATGACAAAAAAAAATCTGTAACAAACACAAAGATAGTAATTACAAAGACTTTTACCTCAAAAAAAATTTGATGAGATTAATTTCCTTTTAATAACATGAAAAGGCATTTAAAAATAGCTAACATAAATCAACTCTCAAACACGGGTCACTACAATCGGAATGAGAACACATTTGTCTTACATATTTCCACAAAAGACAATGCATGTATCAAAATACTTAAAATGTAATTCTTTTCCTCGATTTACCATAGGATTTACATTAATAACATTTATTTTAGTACAATCGCATTCTCCCCTAAATAACACAATAATCCAAATTTTCACAAATCCCAACTATTTACGTACCTGCTTAATATGAGAAATGGTAGCTTCCCGGGGTACCTCCAACTGGATATAAATCCCAGTGGGCAAAAGGAAATCCACAGGTATGGACACATCAGAAGCTATCTGTGAATCCACTGCCCAGATGTCAAGAATGTCTGCCATAGCAGGAGGCATTATGAAATTGAAGCACATTCATAACCATGGGGTCCTGGAATTCAGTAAAAAGAACTTCGTAAAAACAGATTATCAGATAAATTTTACACTGAGATATGATAAAGCCTATCAATACTTCAAGATAACAACAATGTGACCAAAAACAAATTCATTGTTACTGAGTCCAGGAAAAAAAAAAAAAAGAACCAAATCCACTGTTGTCCAGTCAATTCTGACTCAGAGCAACCCTACAGGACACAGAAGAACTGCCCCCTAGAATTTCCAAGAAGTGCCTGATGGATTTGTTCACAAGGTTAGCCATAATTTGTTACGATCCCCACAGTCAAGTGCATTTGCACAGTCAATGAGACACAGGTAAACATCTTTCTGGTATTCTCTGCTTTAAGCCAAGATAATATGACAGCAGCAGTGACTGTCCTGATTCCACAACTTCTTCTGAACCCATCTTAAGTATTTGGCAGTTCCCCATCTACATACTCTTGCAGTCACTTTTCAATGGTCTTTAACAAAATGTTACTTGCATAGGACATTAATGCTATTGTTTGGTAATTTCCATGATAGCTTGGATCACCTTTCTTGGGAATGTGCATAAATATGGATCTCTTCCAGTGGGTCGGCCAGGTAGCTGTCCTGAGAATTTCACGGCACAGACAAGTGAGCACTTCCCATGCTGCATACACCTGTCGAAATATCTCAACTGATATTCCATCAATTCCCGGAGCTTTGTTTTTCACCAATGCCTTCAATGCAGCTTCAACTTCTTCCTTCAGGATTTGAAGCACTTCCTTCAGGATTTGAAGCACTTACTGACGAAGATGAAAGACTACAACCCTCACTATGGATTACACCTCAACATCAAGAAAATAAAAATTCTTATCACTAGACCAGTAAAACATCGTGAAAAATGCAAAACGGACTGAGGGTATCAGGGATTTCATTTTACTTGGCTCCACAATCAGTGCCTACGGAAGCACAATCAAGAAATCAAGACACATTGCACTGGGAAAACCTACTGCAAAGAACCTGTTTATAGTACTAAAAAGTAAAAGTTGTCACCTTGAAGACCATGGTACACCTGACCCAAGCCACGGAATTTTCAATTTCATCATATGCACGTGAAAGCTGGACAATGAAGAAGGAAGACAGACGAAGGACTGAATACTCTGAATTGTGGTGTTGGAAAAGAATATTCAATGCACCATGGACTACCAAATGAACAAATACATCAGCGTGCTCTCCGGAAGCAAAATAGCAAGCTTGTGTCTCAAATACTCTGGATGTGTTGTCAGGAGAGACCAATCCCTGGAGAAGGACATCATGCTTGGCAGAGCAGAAGGTAAGCAAAAAACAGGACAATTCTCAACAAGATGGACTGACACAGTGACTTCAACAATAGGCTTAAGCATAAAAACAATTGTGGGCACAGCACAAGACCGGGCAGTGTTTCATTCTGTTGTGTGTAGGGCTACTATGAGTCAGAACTGACTCAATGGTACCCAAGAACAACAACAACTGCCACCAATATTTAAACACCAACAGGACTACCCATGGTAGGCAGGTTTCAGCTGATCTTTCAAACTAAGCCAAACTACTTCTGAAAGAGACTAGCACGTGAAAACCTTAAGAACAGCAGCATATTCTACATCCACTTGTTACCGTGACCAATGCCAATGAGGCTCATACTTTGATCCTTTTCTCTATCTCTCCATTGCTTCTTTTTCTTTATTCTACCCATGTGTCATACCCTCCTCTTCTTGGCAGGCTGTGATTTTTTTGGTTGGTTTGTTCTTTTTCATCTGTTTGTTCTGTGACTTTCCTTTTGGCCTTTTTGTGCTTCTTTCCCTCTTCTTTCCTCTTTTCCATCTACCCAGCTCTTTGCATTGTCCCCACACCTTCCAAAGGGGCCATACTATACAGCTAAGTAAGACGGATAGTGTGCAGCTTCCCCAAATCTGCACAGTTGTCTCAGATCAACTACCTCAGCACAAAGATACTTATGTATTTATTGTTTGGTTTTCCTTTCCTTTTGTTATTTCTTTTTCTTCTCTTTCCCCTTTCCTTCATTTGCTGTCCTCTATCCACATAATGACCTAACCACTTCCATCGATTCCAACTCATAGGGAATGTATAGGTCGGAGTAGGACTGCCCCATAGAGTTTTGAAGGAGTGCCTAGAGGATATGAACTGCCAACCTTTTGGTTAGCACATGTAGCACTTAATCATTACACCATCAGGGTATCCTCCACCCACACAACCTTACTAGGCTGTGCTGTACCACTCAGCTGGAGAGCCTCTGGGCACATAACCAAGGCAAAGTTTATGCCACACCCACAGGCCAGCTTCCTAAATGTTCATTAAAAAAATGTTCCAGGGGTGGAGTTCAGATGGCAAACTAGACACATGTCTCCTTAATTCCGTCTGAAAACTAAGGCCTGGATTGACAACTAAACAGAATCTTCCAGACACCCAGTGAACCCTAGGAAACGGCATAGGGCTGTCAATTTGAGCTACATGCCACTGAACAGGAAGCTTCCTTTCACTGACCCCTGCCCTTGCTGAATGGACAGCTTTCACGAACTGAACATAACTGATGTTTTTAACTTTTTTTTCTTCTCTTTTTAGCTGGCTGTGGGGCTTAGGTTTAACTGGCAACAAAGCTCAGCTGCACTGCTGATATGTTCAGTGGTCAGAATAGCCATACTTTGAGAGCCCAGCTCTAGATATATAGCACCACGGCCCCTCCACTCTCTCTTTTTGAAGCTTCACTACTGATTTGGCTATTTCACAACGAGTGGAACAGCTTGTGCAGGATGCCATCTTGTTGGTCTGGGGGGCAGAGTTACCCAAACAGAGGCATCAGTAGGGGCTAATTCTCAGGCTGGGAGGCAGGGCCAGCCCAGGGGCTGCTTTTGCAGCAGAAAAGCTGTGTTTACCACAGTGTAGTTTTACGGATGGGGCCCGGCAGCAGATGACAACAGGACAGTAGCCTGTCCGTACTTTGAACTAGATCACAGCATCTGCAGACACATATAGAGGTGCCTCCATTGCTAGCTAGAAAGCGAGGCATGCACACTTGACAATGTGACTGATTTTGGAAGCTGTAAGATAGCTTTTACCTTTCAAAATAACGCTACCTAAAGAAGTAACTGCTGTGCAGCCTGATGGCATATCTTCCAGCCTTTACTGACGCACATCATAGGGTCAGCTGATGGCGCCCCAGTGGCTCCATAAGTAGAGCTACGACTTTGCCAGCCAGGAGGTGGAGCCTGCTACCCGAGAGATTGCAGTGGGCCCAGTCACTGAAGTACACAGAGGTGTCTGGTGAAAAAATATTTGGCAACTATACGTCAGACTGACGTCTGATTTCGATAATCTACACGGTACTACAAAATATCAACAAGAAAAGGATAAATAATCCAATTAAGCGATGGGCAAATGAGATAAACCCATACTTCTCTAAAGAAAAGATTCAGACCAGAATAACCAGATGGTGCCAGGCCACCACCAGCGATAGCTCTCACGGAGCTCACAAAGTTGAGTCTCATTGGCAATGCAAGAATAAAAAGGGGTGCACCCTGAGATCTCCCCTAAAAGACCCCAACTGATGGCCCAGGAGCATCAAGTTTCCCCTGGGAGCATGGCCCTGGTTATGATGCTGCCCCTATCCATAAATCGTAATGGAGGTCAATTCTTTATAGACAGGAACGGATTGGATTTGGTGACACAGAGTGACCACGCCATGTGTGCACTTTATGGTTCTATGCATCCAGAGGATGTCATCCCGCTGACCTCTTACTAGAGGAGGGGAGTGGAGAGAAGGGGATAGGAGATTGTTGGGAGGATAAAGCATGTATGGAGCAGAGAGGAAGAGTGTGCTGTCACCAGGCAGGGACAGCAGTGGGAGCTGCACATAGGTGGGCATGCAAATTTATATTGGATAATGTACAGTTTCATTCAATCATAATAAATAATAATAATAATAATAAAGAGGAGATCTAGCCAGCCAAAAGACCCATGCAGAAATGCTCACATCATTAGCTATTAAAGAAATTCAAATCAAAACTACAATGGGATATCATCTCACCCCAACAAGGTTAGCCATGATCCAAAACCACAAAAGAACAAATGCTGAGGAGGCTGTGGAGTAATTGGAACTCTCCTATACTGCCACTGGGATTGCAAAATGGTACAACCTCTGTGGAAACCCACCCGGAACTTCCTTAAAAAGCTGGAAATAAATATAGCATTTGATCCTGTAGTCTCTCTGCTTGGAATATATCCTACAGAATCAAGGGCAGTCACATGAACAGAAACATACACATGAATGTTTATTGCAGCACAGTCCATAACAGAAAAGCGATGGAATCAACCCAGATGCCCAACAACAGATGAATGAATAAACTATGGTATATATACTCAGTGAACACTATACAATGATAAAGAACAACAGTGATTATAGGAAGCATCTCACAACTTGCTTTCAATAGAAAGACATCATGTTCAGTGAAATTAGTTAGTAGCACAAAGACAGATATTCTATAAGACCCCAACTACAAGGACTTAAAAACAGACTCATGTACAGAAGAAACGACTCTTTGATGGCTGCAAAGGAGGCGAGTGAGGGAAGGAGAGGGTTGGTTAAAGATCAGATAGGTGATAGAAATTTCGTTGGGTGGAAATAGCAACAGCACACATTATAAAGAAGGTCAATTTCACTGGACTGCAACATAACCTGAATACTCTTCCAATCTTAACCCAACAGTGCAAGGACACAGTAGCAAGGGCGGGGGTCTGGGAACCATGCTTCAGGGGACATCGAGGCCAACTGGCATAACTAGCCTACTGCTAAGAGAATCTTCTCCACCTCATATTGATGAGTGGCCTCTGGCATCTTACAAACTAAGCAAGCTGCCATCTGAGGTACACCAAACATTCCCAACTCAGCAGGAACACAAACGACATGAGGGAAAGAGAAGCCAGAAGACAGAAAGACCCACGTGAATGGGTGACTACATCAACATGTGACCAAAATAACCAGATGTTGCCCAGTGACCACCAGTGACAGCTGTCAAGGGGCTCATAAAAGTGAGTCCCAGCGGCAACACAGGAACAAGAAGGGATACACCCTGAGAACTCCACTACAAGACCGCAACTGACATCTGACACTGCCCATTCAAAATGATTACTGCGGTCAGCCCCTCGGGGCACGAATGGATTCAACTCAGCCACACAGTAACCATACTGTGTGTGCACTTTCTGGTTCTATGCATCTACAGGATGTTGTCCTACTGGCCTTTTACTAGAGGGGAGTGGACAGGGTGGAGAAGAAGGGAAGGAGATTGTTAAAAGGATATGACATGTATAGAACAGAAAGCAGGCGTGTGCTGTCACTGGGCAAGGAGTGTGGTAGGAGTGGCACATAGGCAGGCACACGAACTTAAACTGAATTGTACACTTTCACTCAACCATAATACATAAATAAAATATAAAAATAAAAAATAAACATTCCATATTTTTATGTTAATGTGCCACTTTCTTCTAATCTTCATTTCCACCTACACTGTGATGCTTCTCCCTGTCCTAATGATTGGTTCTGTGTCATTTAACAAGATATTAGCCTGCTGCCACCCTATTTCCACCCCATCCTAAATGGCAAGCAACCCCACTACCTTTTTCTGTTGTTGTTGCTTTTGAAGTTTTAAATTATTTTTTATAGAAGTATTTTTTCTTTCACTGTTGGTTTTCTCTTCTCTTTCGCATCTTCCTTTCTTTTAAATCTCCTACCCAGCACTGTACACTACCTACAACATTCTTAACAGGCTGAGCCACACCACTCAGGTAGAGAGCCACTATCATGGTCTCGCTAGGTCATTCCCACTCCAACCACTGAGTTCTACTCACACCATTTTACTTACATTTTTTTCTTTTTATTTATTTATGCATTTTACTTCATGTTTATTTTTCTACCTTTGTTTCTTTGATTTCGCTTCTTTAACTTACCCACTTAGCTCTACATACACATCATCTATGTTCCAAGCTGTCTACCTGCACTGTGTATTGAATGCCATATCCAGCAGTACAAATGTGGTTCCCCAGATCACACACCACCCTGTCTCTAAACCCTACCCCATGACCCCAGCTCATGCCATCAATAATTCACACCCATCCGTCCATCGCCATTGGATGTACCCTAACGTACCAAACATGAGTGATCTGCTTAACCCATCTGGCAGAAGGTATATTGAGAAGTATTAACTCCACTGGAAAGAAAGAAAGAAACAAAGAAAAAAAATCCAACCTGCCTGGATAGACATAACCAAATAAACTTGAAAAGGCGAGGCAAAACATTCAAATCTACATTCTGTTGAAACAGCAGTAATTTCAGACTGTCTCAAAGACAGCAGACAATATCAAATACGTATTTATCAAAAAAGGGAGAGAAGACTAACCTGGTTTCAACTGAAGACATTATGTTGAGTGAGAGTAGTCAGCGACAAAAGGACAAATACTGTATGAGACCTCTACGATAAGATCTCAAGAACAGACTTGTGTATAGAAGAAAAGACTCTTTGACAGCTGCAAGGGAGGGGAGGGAGGGAGAGAAGGAGAGGGGGGGAGGGTTTAGTTTAGGTAGTTACTAGAAATCTAGTTGGGAGAAAGCGGTGACAGCACACATTAGGAACAAGAACAACATTAAGTGGACTTCAGCATAACTTGAGTTCTCCTTCCATCTTAACTCAATACTGCAAGGATAGAGTAGCTGGGGCGGGGGGCGGGGAACCACGCTCTTAGGCGAATTCCAGGCCAATTGGCACAACTAGCGTTTTGCTAAGAGAGCTCTCTGCACCCCACATTGGTGAGTGGCGTCTGGGGTCTTAAAAGCTGCCAAGCTGCCATCCGAGGACACAGCAAATGGTCCCAACTCAGCAGGAACGGATGCTCACCGAGGGCCAAAATGGCACGCGGTAAAGACAACCGAGAAGACAGAGAGACCCACAAGAGTCGGTGCCTACATCGACCTGGGACCGTAAGAACCGTATTGTGCCCGGCCACCACCAGTGATAGCCATGACGGAGCTCACAGAGAGGAGCCTCACTGGCAACACAAGAATAAAAAGAGATGCATCATGAGATCTCCACTAAAAGACCTCAATTGATGGTCCAGCGGTTTTGGGGTTCCTCTGAGAGCATGGCCCCCGGCCCTGATGCTGCCCATTCCCATAAATTATAACAAAGGTCCACTCTTTGGACAGGAATGGAACGGACTCGGCAATGCAGAGTAACCATATGTTGGAAGCACTTTATGGTTCTATACATCTATAGGATATCATCTTGCTGACCTCTGGCTGGAGGAAGGGGAGTGGACAGAGAGGAGGGGAAAGGAGACTGTTGGGAGGATGAGACATGTATGGAGCAGAGAGGAATAGTGTGCAGTCACCGGACAGGGAGAGCAGTGGAAGCTGCATATAGGGGGGCATGTAAATTTACATGTGAATGTACATTTTCACTCAGTTATGTTAAATAAAAATAAAAAAAAATTAAAAAATTAAAAAAAAAAAAGGGAGAGAAGAGACAGGCTGTCTCCCCAAAGTGACCTAAATAAAACATCAAAAGACTTTCCGTTAGAAGAAAAGGCACTATAACTACCTGAGAAGTCAGAACTCTGATACTTTAAGAGTCTCCAACAGATGAAGAAAAATGAAGACAAAACTATGGAAAATTACATAAAAATCACAGAAAAGAGAGATACGGGATGAAATAAGAGTAGAATAAAACCAAAATTTACAAAAATAGAAATCATACAAAAACATTAATCAGATATCCAAGTAATAACCAAGATTTCAGAAACAGGCACTGCAACACAATGGTTTAGGAGGAAATTTAAAACAATGGAAGACAGGATCAGCAAAACAAATCCTTGGATACCACTTTGAAAGATAAAAAAAAAGTCACAGGGACAAAAGCAACCAAAGTTTATAAACCCTGAGAACAATGTGAGATATAATAAAAAGAGAAATCTGCACGTGATTGGAGTTCCAAAACAGGGGAAAAAAAAAGATTCACTGACAATTCACTGAAACAAAAACCTTCTTAATATCATGAAGCCAAAAACTACATACCAACACCAGAGCCTAGTCCACCCTTCAAAGGAATTCTGGAACTCTTTTTCTGGAATGGCCATCAAAGTTGTCATCGTATTACCCCTGATGTCCTGTAAGTTATCAAAGTGTCTTCCTTTCAATATTTCCTTATCTTCAGGTAAAGAAAAAGGTCAATAGGGCCACATCAGGCGAGGAGAGAGACGGTGTTCCAACACAGTCATTTGTTTACTGGCTAAGAATTCCCTCACAGACAGTGCCACAGGAGCTGGTGCATTGTACTGATCCAACAGCTGTGGGTTGTTAGTGAAAAGTTATGGTCGTTTTCATCTTTTTCTTGCAGCCTTTCCAGCACTTTCAAATAATAAACTTGGTTAACTGGCTAGTTGGTACAAATTAATAATGAACAATCCCTCTGATACCAAAAAAGGTTAGCCAACATTGTTGTGACTCTTAATTTGGACTGACAGAAGTTACTTGGTTGTGGAAAACTGGCTTACTTCCATTGTGCACTGTGATGTATTATTTCAGGGTCATATTGGTAACACCTGTGTTTCATCACCAGTAATAATATGGCCCCAAACATCATCTTGCCTCTCCAAAAGGTCTTGGCAAACTGTGACTCTCCTTTGCTTTTGTTCATCAGCGAGCTCCTCTGGGACCATTTTTGCAGACACTTTCTCATGTTAAGATTTTCAGTTAAGATTTTCCTGTTTCTCTACTGATGTTTACTTGGTCTGATATGCTTCTCACAGTCAGCTGATGATTTTGATGCACAATTCAATGAAGTTTTGCAATATTTTCATTAAGTTCTGCTTGTTACTCACCTCCCTGACCGTTCTTCATCAGTGATGCTTTCTCTCTCCCCTCAGAAAAAAGTTTAACTCATTTGTACACTGCTGTTTTCTTCACAGCATTATCCCCATAAACTTGGATTAACATGTTCCTGATTTTACTTCCACTCTTGCCAAGTTTAACAAGAAATTTAATGCTTGTTGTTGCTCTCATTCAAGCCCTGATATTCTTGTAACGGTACATAAAAACACACAACAATGACTACCACTCAGTAACACATGCCACACAGCAACATGAACACAGCTGTAACAACTGATATGCCAAGGTTATGAATCCTTACCAAGTTGTTTGTACAGTGCTACCAATGTAAGGACATAGGCAAGTTCATGAACTTGTCAGACCTCATATATATATATAAAACATTTCACCCAACAGCAGCGTAGTACACAATCTTCCCAATGCACATGGAACATGGTTCAAACAGTCCACATTTTAAGCCACAAAGCAAGCTTCGAAAAACATAAAATACTAAATAATACAAAGTATCTACTCTGATCAAAGCACTATCAAAGAAGAAAGTAATAACAGGAAGAGCAAGGGGGAAAAAATCAAAACCTGGAAACTGAATAATATCCTGCTAAAAACCAACGGATAATAGAAGAATCAAAGACAGAATAAAAATATTGCTAAACTCAAATTCAAATACAACACATCACACCAAAACCTTTGGGACACAGCAAAAGCAGTGCTGAGAAATGAATTTATACCAAAACGTGCACACATCAAAGAAAATAGAGACACCATGAAAACATTAACCACACAAGTTGAACAAGCAGAAAAATAACAGCAAGACGACCGTTACAACAAAAAGAAAAATAGCAAAGGCCAAACCAAAAATGAAACAGAAAACAGAAAAACAAAATAATCAACAAAATCAAAAGTTGTTTCTTTGAAGAGATCAACAAAAGTGACAAAATACTGGGAAAAGTGACAACAGAAACACAGAAAGAATGCAAATAACACAAAGAAACGAAATGGGGACATATAACAGACCCAACTGAAATAAAAAAGATCATAACAGAGTACTATGAAAAACTACACTTCATTCAACAAATTTGAAAAACACAAATTTTCTGAAACACACTAATCACCGAATTAACACAAACTTAAGTAGAAAATCTGAACAGATCCATAACAAAAGATGGGGGGGGTAGATATCACAAAAAAAAAAAATTCCTGGCCCAGACAGCTTTACTGGAGAACTCCACCAAACATTTAGAGAAGCACTTATACCAACATATTCAAGCCTTTTTCAGAAAACACACACCGAAAGGATACTTCAGAATTCATTCTACGAAGCCAGCATCTACTCTGATACCCAAAGCAGTTATAGACACCATACAAAAAAATTACAGGCCAGTATCTCTCATGAGCATACACACAGAAATTCTCAACAAAATTCTAGCCAATAGAATTCATCATCTTTTCGAAATAACAATACATCACAAGCAAGTGGGGCTTCCTTCCAAGTACGTAAGGGTGGTCCAACATTAGAAAATCGATGTAATCCACCACATGAATACAAGGAAAGAAAAGAACCACATGATCACCTCAATTGACATAGAAAAGGCATTTGACAAAATCCAACACCCATTCCTGATATAAACTCTCAGTAAAATAGGTACAGAGGGAAAACTCCTCTAATTATAAAGGGCATCTATGAGGCGCAACAATTAAGTACACAAACTTAACTGTTCTAAGAGATACATACCTAACTGCTGAGTATCACTGCAGTTACCTTTGAAGTATTCCCCTTGGAAAGCTATATACCAAAACCAGTTCCTAGTTCACCCTTCAAAGCAATTTTGAAGTTTTTCTGGAATGGCCATTGCCTAAGTATCAAGTTTGCAAACTTAACTATATAGTTTCCTGAGAGGAAATTTTTTGTCAGCAAAGTAATAGCAGTATTGGACCACCCTCCCTACTCACCTGATCTAGACCCCACTGACATTTTTCTTTATCCAAAGATAAGAAAATACCAAAAGGAAGACATTTTGATAACTTACAGGACATCAGGGGTAATACAACGACAGCTCTGATAGCCATTCCAGAAAAAGGCTTCCAAAATTGCTTTGAAGGGTAGACTGGGCTCTGGCATCGGTACATAGGTAATTATAGTGATATTCATCAATGAGGTACGTAGCACTTTTCTAGGATGATTTGGCAATCTTCATATATGGAACCAACAGTCAACCTCATTCTTAACGGAGAAAGGCTGAAAACATTCCCCCAGATAACAGGAACAACACAACAGTGATCTTTATCATAATGTGCCTTAGTCATCTAGTACTACTATAATAGAAAGACAACAAAGGGAAATTTATTTTCTCACAGAAAAGTAGGCTAAAAGTCCAAATGTGGGTCATCAGATCCAGGTGAAGTCTTTCTCTTGGCTCTGGAGGAAGGTCCTTATTGTCCATCTTCCTCTGGACTGGGAGTTTCCAAGGTACAGGAATCCCATGTCCAAAGGACACACTCTATTCCCAGGTACAGGAATCCTATGTCCAAAGGACACATTCTATTCCCAGAACTACTTCTTTTGTGATGTTTGTCCTCAATTCTCTATTTGCTTCCCTTTCCTTTATATCTCAAGGGTGGCAACAAGATACAATACAATCTTATAGACTGAATCCTTCCTTACTACACAACCATTACCCATAATCCCTCACATCACTCAGGCAGAATGTACAACATACAAGCACATCACACTATTCCAGGAATCATGACCTAGCCAAATGGCTATACACATTTTTTGGAGAGATACAATTCAGTCCGTGACACCACTTCTATTTAATATTGTGCTGGAAATCATGGTGACAGCAGTAAGGCACGAAAAAGAAATAACGGGCGTCCAAATTGGTAAAGAAGTAAAAACTTTCCATATTTGCAGATAATATGATACCATACAAAGAGAACCAAATAGAAGGATTCAGCAGAGTAGCATAGATAAAACTAAAAAAATCAGTGGAATGCCTGGACACCAATAAAGAAAACAACTAAACAAGATGTCAGGGAAACAGTAACATTTACAGTAACACCTAAAAATAAGACACTTGGAAATATATCTAAACATAGTTGTTATAACCTATACAAAGAAAACTGCAAGCACTACTGCAAGAAAACAAGTGACCTACACAAATGGAAAAACATACTGTTTTCATGGATGATAGATTCGACATAAAAAAGTCCACTCTATTGAAAGCTGTCTACACATACAACGCAAGCTCAGTCCAAATACTATTAGAGATGGAAAAATTCATCATTCAGTTATACAGAATGTGAAGAGGCCCCAGATAAGCAACGCACTACTGAAGAACAAAGTACGACTTGCATTATCTAACCTCAGAACCTACCATACAGCTGCAATAGTCAAAACAGCCTCCTAATGGTACAACCACAGACACGCTGACCAACGGAAAAGAATCGAGAATCAGGTGCAAATCCATCCAACTACAATCAGCTGATCTTTGACAAAGACCTAAAGTTCTGTTAAGCAGGAAAAAGACACCCTTTTTAACAAATGATGCTACAGAATTTGAGGTCAGTCTGCAAAAATAAGGACTCACACCTTACACAAACTAGATGTCTACCTGAAAAAAAAAGTGAAACAGCGACGAAACCTCATTCCATACACAGAGATCTAAAATTCTAGATTTCTGGACTAGAAAGGAAAAGCACTCTAGAAGGTTTAAGAATTTTTTATGACATAGTTATAAATAAAATGAGGATGAAGTCATGGTTGGCCTCCACCTTCGAATTAAACCTTTCCACATGCACAATCTTTAGCCTAGCCACACAGAATCACTGGTACTCGCCAACCATATCCTGCTCTCTCCTGCCTTCTACCTTAAATATACTATTCACTGTCTCTGGGATGTCCTCATTTCTGTATCTCCTGATCAACTACCACTCTCCTGAAGACTACTGGAAACATTCTATGATACTACTTCTCTGTGTATCTTAAGTAACCAGAGCATACTTCTATGAGTGCACAAGCACACCAAGTGAAGTGTCTACTTTTTTCTTCTCCAAACACCTATCATTTCCAGCTGTCTATAGCTCCAGGCACATATTACATTCTATAAACATTTACCCATGACCGAATGAAGAAATAAAATTCTGTGGAATCTTTTAGTAGAATAATACATACTAAACATAAATAATGTAATTTAAGTCAGGCTTGACAGGAAAATTTAAACTATATGACCTTTAATGTAGTCTTTCAGAGTCTAGTCTAAGAAATACCATTAAACAGACTCCAAAGGTGACATGCATCTATGTGAAATTAAAATATTTAATCAATAATTTGATACAATGCCATATATTTTAATGCAATACAGTTCATAATTAGCTGTAAGGATATAATTACACTACCTCAAGCTCCTTAAGAAAAAAATAAAAAGAAACTGAAATGTTTTAACTCCAATATAACTATAATGTATTCATATACATCTTGACAAAACCTCATGCCTGCATTTTGCAGTACATGTATTTTTCCATATAAATATAGAGGAAAAGAATTCTGGGAACGTTCCTCAACAGGTATAAGAAATACAAGAAAACAGTGCTTGGCTTTGAGGGACTCCGAACAGAGGGGCAGAAGACAGTTAACAGGATCTGCAGACAGGCAGGAATCAACAAAACAAGTTGTATAAGGAAGGAAAATCAATTCTGCCACCGCCTCTGCCTCTCCACCCAGCCTGTAGCCACTGGCTGCTGTGCAATGGGGAAGTGGCCCCAGTAAAACAGCCTGTTTCCCTAACCACTGTATCTTCTGTATGTACAAAAAGACAGGACACCATGCTTCTGCTCTATAAATAAGGCAGATTTTGGAGCATGTAAATACCACCCCTCCACAAGGACACTGTCAGCTGCAAGGCTGTTGCTAACGGCTACAGAAGACCTCTGCACTGGAAACTACTCCCATAGTCAACACTCTACATGAACCCCACTGCTGTGCACCCCTGAGCTCAGCCCTCTGAAACCAACAGGAAAGATCTTCCTCAGTATCTGTGCTACAAACTGCTAAGGCTGCAGAGTACAAGGAAGTAGGTGTCTTTGAGTGGAGGCTAAACTCTGAGAAAACAGTCTACTGGAGGAACTCTGGTAACAACATGACAGACCTCTCAAGGGTGTCTGTCTAAAGGGCGACAGTCCCTCCTTGTGATGGTTAAGGTTGTGTATCAACATAGCTGGGCCATGATTCTCAGTGGTTGGGCAATCATGATTTAGATGCACTGGAAGTGCTCACTCATCTATGCCAAGAAATTGGGAGGACAGTTACTTGGCTAACCGACTGGAAGAACCCCATATTTATGCCTATTCCCAAGAACGGTGATCCATCCAAATGTAGAAATTATCAAATATCATTAACAGCATATGGAAGTAAAACTTTGCTCAAGATCACGCAAAAGCAACTGCAACAGTATGTTGACAGGCAACTGCCAGAAATTCAAGCCAGATTCAGAAGAGGACACAGTATCAGGGATATCACTGCTAATGTCAGGTGGATCCTGGCTGAAAGCAGAAAATACCAGAAAGATGCTTACCTGTTTAATTGACTATGCAAAGGCATTTGACTGTGTGGATCAAAACAAACTGTGAGTAACACTGTGGACAATGGGAATTCCAGTACACTTAACTGCGCTCATGAAGAATCTGCAAAGGGATCAAGAGGCAGTCATGCAAACAGAACAAGGGGACATTGCATAGTTTAAAGTCAGGAAAGGTGTATGTCAGGGTTGTATCCCTTCACCGAACCTTTTCAATCTGTACGGTGAGCAAATAATCCAAGAAGATGGGCTATATGAAGAAGGATGAGGCATCAAGATTGGAGGAAGACTCATTAACAACCTGTGTTATGCAGATGACATAATCCTGCTTCCTGAAAATGAAAAGGCTTTGAAACACTGAGGAAGATCAAGACCACAGACTTCAGTATGGATTGTACCTCAATATGAACAAAACAAAAATCCTCACAATTGGAACAATAAGCAGCAACATCACAATAAATGGAGAAAGGCCTGAGGTTGTCAAGGATTTCATTTTACTTAGTTCCACAATCAACGCCCATGGAAGCAGCAGTGAAGAAATCAAAAGACGCATCACATTGGGAAAATCTACTGCAAAGGACTTCTTTAAAGTGTTGATACGTAAAGATGTCCCCTTGAAGACTAAGGTGCACCTGGCCCAAGCCATGAAATTTTCAATTGTACCATATGTACGTGAAAGCTGGACAATGAAGAAGGAAGACAGAAGAACCGAAGCCTTTGAATTGTTATGTTGGAGAATACCGAATGTACCACAGACTGCCAAAAGTACAAACAGATCAGTTCTGGAAGAAGTACAACCAGAATTCTCCTTGGAAGCAAAGATAGCGAGACTGCATCCCACATAACTTGGACATCTTATCAGGAATGATCAATCCCTGGAGATGGTCATCATGCTGGACAAAGTAGAGGGTCACTGAAAAACAGGAAGGTGGCCACCAAGATGGACCAACATAGTAGTTGGAATGATGGGCTTAAGCACAAAAATAATTGTGGGCATGGCACAGGACCAGGCAATGTTTTGTTCTATTGTATACAGGGTTGCTATGAGTCAGAACTGATTCAACAGCACCTAACAACAGCATTATGCTCTGATCACTTCAATGATGATCTCTGATAATAATGTGACCACCTCCATGATGGAATGTACTGTGAGTAGACAGATGCAAGGGAGTTTCCCTGGACATGAAGCTCACACAGGCTTTTGCTAGCTCTGGGTCTTGCAACTGGTTCATGTTGGCCTCACCTCTGGGTCCTAGGACTTGAGCTAGCAGCTTATCTGTGGCCCTGCCTGCTGATTTTAGAATTTGCTCATCTTTTCAGCCGTGAACAAGAACCTGCTATCTATTCTGCTGCTCTTGGGTTCGCCAGACCCACAAATTTGAGACATTCTAACCTCTACAACTGCGTGAGCCTTTTCCTTGAAATAAATCTCTCTTGTCTATGTATTTATAGACTTGACTGGCTTTGCTTTTCTACAGAACCCAGCCCCAGCCAAAGACACTCCTCAACCAGTGTCTGCTATTCATCTGATACAAACACCTAAGGAAGGTTCCATATAGTGGAGCCAAGAGGCAGATCACCAAAGTTGAGATTGCTCACCTAACCATCACAGGGTCACTGGGGCTCTAAAGAAAACACAGATCTCTTAGAAGTCCTTGTGGGGCATGCAGCCCCTCCTCCTCCTGAAATGGAGCAAAATCTGCCTATGTTGTCCCTGAATAGCAGCTTAGCTAACTGCAAGCCCCAATAGTTCAGGGAAAGAAGCCCTAGGCAAAAGCACAGAGGAATACTGAGCCCCAAAGGGGCTTTACTAAAGTGGGGGTTTTCTGACTGAAGAAGTACTTACAGAAACAAATAAGGTGATTAATCACCACAGAGAGAAGGCTGGATCC
Source organism: Heterohyrax brucei (assembly GCA_028571685.1). Taxonomy (NCBI): domain Eukaryota; kingdom Metazoa; phylum Chordata; class Mammalia; order Hyracoidea; family Procaviidae; genus Heterohyrax; species Heterohyrax brucei. The sequence goes on from CM053149.1 coordinate 38,112,779, forward strand.
CTTGGTGGACAAACTAATTAGTACACATATCTCAGCTGAGTGTGGTACCTGTCAGAGGACTGACTGACCACAGTATGTACACAAGCATGTTTGTAAGACAGAAAGCAGTACAAGCAAACTCACTAAATACTGGGGAGAACTAAGAAAGTTAACATCCTAAAAAATTCCAATGTGCCACCAAAAAATCACAGGACACACAAAGAAAACAGAAATGATGGCCTACCCACATGAACATGACAAAGGGAGTGAAATTGTATCTATGGGACACTAAATAATGAAAAGAATGGAGAATATAACACAACCATTTTAAATCTAAGAGTTAAAGAAGAAATCAGGAAAACAACGCAAGAACAAAATGAATATACAAAATAATATGAAAAGAAACCAAACAATTATTACAATTGGCATGAGAGGCACAACAGAAATATTTACAACAGATTTAATCAGGTAGAACAAAGAATTTATGAATAAGAGGATAAGACAGTGGAAATTACAGAGGCTGAAGAACAAAGGCTCAAGAAGGCTGAGCACAGTTTAATCAACTTCATGAGACACAACAAGAGATCCAATCTATACATCACAGGAATTCTGGAAGGAAATGTGAGAGACAAAAGGGACAGAAAGAATATTGGAAAATATAATGACAGAAAATCTACCCCACCTGAGAAAGGACATGAATCTACAAATCCAAGAAGCTCTAAGAGAGCTACATCTAACAACACATCACAAGTTCTCACAAAGTAAGGACAGAAACAGAAACCTAAAAGCAATAAGAAGCAAAAAGTTACATACAAAGGATCCCCAATAAGATTAGGTGGTGGTTTCTCCTCAGAAACACTGGTGCCCAGAAGGCAATGGAATGATATATTTAAAGTAATGGGAAGAAAAAAACTGTCCACTAAGGATCCTATACCCAGCAAAACTGTCCTTCAAGAATGAGGGTTACCGTGCATCTATAAGGTATCATCCTGCTGACCTCTTACTGGGCAAAAGTTCTCGGGTTCACACCACGGGGACGGCGCTAGGCACCCACACTCCAAAGTCGCAAGTGCATCGTCGAGGCAGCAGTTGCTGACCAGGGAGATGTTAACTTCCTTACCGAGGATTGAAAACGTCCATCCAGCAACAGAAAGACAGGAAGGGCGGGGACAGGGGGAAATAACAGAAAACAGTAAATAACCTATATTTCAGGATGTGAATACTTGGAATGATCACACTACTGCTTAATGAAATAGAGACTTGCATCTATACATAAAATCACAACTTATCTCCCCCAATCACAGAGTCAAGCCAGCCAAGCCAAGTGCCATCGAATCACAGTGTCAAGGACAACAAAAATCTCTTCCTCCTAAATTTTTTTCTTTTTTTACTAAGATAAAGTGAAAGTATACAATCCAAATTAAGTTTCTCATGCCCGTCTATGTGCAGCTCCCTCTGCTGTCCTTCCCAGGTGAAAGCATACTCCTCCTTTTCATTCTATGTATGTCATAGCCTCTTAACAATCTCCTGTCCCCTCCTTTCCACCCTCTGCTTTCTCATCTAGAAAGACCATCAGGACAGCCTCCTATAAATGCACAGAACCATAAGGTACACACACCACAGGGTCCCACTGTGTCCACAAGTCCAGTCCATTTTCATCCAAGAGTTGACCTCAGTAGTGTTTTCTGGTCAGCGGCAGCAGGAGGTGTAGGGGCCATGCTTCCAGGGGAACCTCCAGGCAATCGGACCATCAACTGAGGTCTTTTAGGTGAATTCTTGAGCTGTATACCTATTTTTCTCGTTTTGCCAGAGGGACTCAACATTGTGTGCCCCATCACGGCTGTCTTTGGTTCTTCTGGTCACCTGGTGATACAGCCACCCACTCACATGGGTCCCTCTGTCTCCCAGGCTCTTTTTTCCTTGTGCCTTTTTTGTTCTTCCTCCCAAAGTTTTGTGTCTTGTAGGGGGTATCTACTCTAGGATAACTCCTACTATCTCTAAAAGTGGTATGGGGTCTCTACAACCTAATTAAATGTCCATATCTAATTATACCCTGTGTTTCAAATAGTAATGAACATGCATACATTTCTACTTATAGATACATGACATAACAGTTTCTTTGTTTTGTTTTTTTAATCTTCAGATAAATGACATAATGGCGTTTTCAGTACTTGACTATGCTGTCTTTGGCTCAGTTTTAAAGGGTAGTAAAAGCTATAAACGATGACAAATACCTAAGACCAGTCTAACCAGCTCTTAGTTTTCAAGGCCCTCAGTAAGGCAATTTACTGGTGGAGTAATCAAACAAAAGCCACAAGATGACTGGTAGCTTTTCAGACCTTCACATACAACTATCATGATTTTTAAAAAATAAAACAAAACAAACCCATTGCAGTCAAGTCGATTCCCACTCACAGTGACCCTATAAGACAAAAGAGAACCACCCCACAGAGTTTCCAAGGCGTGCCTGGTGGATTCAATCTACCCTACTATTGGCTAACAGCCACAGCTCTTAACCATTATGCCACCAGGGTTTCCACCATTATGACAGTATGATACAAATGAGACAAGGAAAGCCTCTGTAGACTGGGCCCAAGTTGTTTACTTATTCATAAAAATCTGAGATCCAGTAGCCCAAAAAGCCTACCAATACCAAAATCAAAGTTGTACACATGCAATTTTTTTTAATTGTGATTAAGTGAAAGTATACTATCTAAATTGGTTTTGCAAGCCCACCTATCCTCAGCTCCCTCTGCTCTCCCTATTCCATGACAGCACAGTCCTTTTCACACTCTATGTATCTAGTATCTTCTTAACAAGGATTTCCCCTCCTCCATCCTCTTCTCTCCCATCTAGAAAAAGACTAGTAGGACAGCCTCCTATAAATGCACAGAACCATAAAGTACACATATCATACGGTCACACTATGTCCCTGAATCTAGGCCATTCTTGTCTGAAGAGTTGACTCATTCCTGGTTTCCAGGCAGGAACAGTAGCAGGTCTAGGGGCCATGTTACCAAAGGACCCTACAGGCTGTTGAACCATCTGTTCTGGTCTTTTAGTAGAATTCTTGGGCTGCACACCTCTTTTTCTTGTGTTGCCTCAGGAACTAGACGTTGTGTTCCCCATCATGACTGTCTCTGGTGGTGGATGGGTACCACCTGGTTCTTCTGGTCTCATGTTCATATAGTCTCCCATTCATATGGGCCTTTTGGTCTCTTGGGCTCTTCCTTTCCTGTATCTTTTTTATTATCGGTGATCATCCATTCTGGATCAGTTGGGACCACTTAAGCGTACCTCAGATGGCAGCTTGCTAGCTTTTAAGACCCAAGGCACCACTAATAAATATGGGGTGCAGAAGACACTCTCAGCAATAGACTAGTTATGCCAATTGGCCTCAATGTCCCCAGGCCCCCATCCCTGCTACTCTATTCTTTGAAATATTAGGTTGAGTTTAGACAACCTTTCAGTTTATGGTGAGGTCCAGTTAAGCTGATCTACTCTCTACTGTGTGCTGTCATTGCTTTCACACAACCAAATTTCTACTGACTAATCTATGCCCAAGCCTTTCCCTCCCTCCCCACCCCTGTAGCTGTCCAATAGTCTATTTTTAAGTCCTTATAGCAGGGGTCTCATACACATACTTGTCCTTTTGCTGCTGACTGATTTCAAGCAGCATAGTGTCTTCTAGTAGAAACCAGGTTATGAGATGCCTCCTGAAATCATCATTGCATAGTGTTCCACTGAGTGTATGTACCATAGTTTGTTTATCCATTCATCTGCTGATAGCCATCTAGGTTGATTCCATCTTTTTGCTATTGTGTACACATGCAAGTATTTTTATAACAGCCCAAATGAGCACCCAAATGAGCAGGGTTTTAGCCACTTGGCACCTGCCTGCTCCACATATCCCTACAAAACTGTACCCATCATCTAGTAGTCATAAAAAAAATAAAATTTAAAAAATAAACCACATCCATTTGCTGCCAAGTCAATTCTGGTTCATAGTGACCCCACAAGACACAGCAAAACTTCCTCACAGGATTTCCAAGGCTGTAAATCCTGACAGGAAACTGCCACATCTTTCTCCCATGGAGTGGCTGATGGGTTCAAAGCATCAACCTTCTGGCTATCAGTCAAGCCTTCGGGGGTCCTTTCAAAGGTAGCCACAGATACATAAAATCTTACAGTTACAAGCACCCCAAGATGCCACTGCAGGAGATCATGAAGGCACAAGTAAATCACCCCACTTCCCTTCTTCCTAAGAGTTTTCATGTCCTCTCTTCCCTTCTGGTGGCTCCCTGCCCTACCACTAGGCCCTGGATGACCTCCTACTGTGGGGACTAGCCCCACTATTAGGTTGTCAATCTGTTCTGCTCCAATAAATAACTTATTGTGCAACACTGCTGTATCTCATAGTAATATCTTTTTCCTTCTTTCATCAGCCCCCAAATCCCTTGAACACACTACAGGTAGGTATGGGTAAGGGGATGCATACTCACAAACGGTAATTAAAACAGTATGTGTCCTTTGTCAGAACTAAAACTGTGACACAGCTGCTAAGCAAAAAACATTAACAAATCAAGTGTAACACATAAAACTGCTTTCCCCGGGGGGGGGGGGGGTTCTTTTTGTTTTTTTAATGAAATTGTTATTGGGTTCAAAATATATTCTGGTTTCTACTGTCTTTACTACTCACTGCCATGGAGTCAATTCCAACTTACAATGACTATACAAGTCAGAAGAGAATTGCCGCATGGTTTCCAAGGAGCACCTGGTAGATTCAAACTGCCAGTCTTTTGATTAGCAGCCACAGGTTTTATCCACTATGCCACCAGGATTTCCAAAAAAGAATATGGAACACTTCACAAATTTGTGGGTCATCCTTGCCTTAGTTACCTTATTTTATATGGAACACCATTCATAAGAGTACAGCCTGAAAAAATACTTCAAGTTTCAATTTCAGGCTCTAGGTTGGAGTCACAGACTCTTTCCATTTCAGAGACCCAGAGAAAGTCAGTAAGTTACCCAGGATGACACAGATACACAGCCAGGATCTAAGATTAGACTTCTTCCTAATAAATCAGCCTTTTTTCTTTTCTTCTTTTTCTTGAACGGAAATACTCTTGCATAGGGTTACCTAGTCTAGCAAGAGCCCCATTTTTTATCACTCTCTTGTTTGAATAGCAAAGCAAAAGATTAAAGGCTAAGGACAAGCAGAGTTCAGAGGGCACAGCAACTCCAGCAGTGACTATTAGACCAATTATAAGTGTTTTCAAAAAAATTTTAAAAACACAGTCACTGAGTAAATTTGGACTATAGAGTCACTATGAGTTATAACAGACTCTACGACAATAAGTGTTGTCTGTCTGTCTGTCTGTCTCTTTGTTGAAAACTCTTAAACTGCAATTATAAGCCACATCTTGTAAACTCTGTCCCGTTAGACAGAGGGGAAAAGGTTTAAAGATTCTCAGCTTCCCTAGCAATATACCAGCAGAGCCCTGGATTTTACTTCTTTAAACCAAATGATAAGCACAAACTAATATAAAACTGTTCTACAGATGAACATCCTCACAATGACCCTACAGGACACAGTAGAGCTGACCCCACAATTTTCAAGGCTGTAAATCTTTAAGGAAGCATATTGCCACATCTTTCTCCTGCAGAGTGGCTGGTGGGTTCGAACTGCTGACCTGTCAATTAGTAGAAGAACACTCTGAATCACTATGCCACCAGTTGAAATCAACAGCAACAGATTTACAGATGAGCAAGTTCAACCAAAATGTTCAAGACTGAAAAGTAGTTAAACAAATAATCGATACAATAATATTTACATAGCATATTATATAATCCCAAAACCCACTGCTCTTGAGTCAATTTTGATACACAGCAACCCTACATAATAGAGTGGAACTGCTCCACAGAGCTTCCAAGGAGCACCTGATGGATACGAACTGCAGTCCTTTTGGTTGGTACCTATAACTCTTAACCACTATGCCATTGAGGTTTCTTGTATCTCCATGGCAAAAAAGGACCTGGCAAACCGCTCCCATATAGATAAAAGCCTTGCAAACCTATTCTGTCCTACAGGGTTGCTATAAGTCAAAATCAACTCAATAGTAAGGAGTTTATACATACTGTCAAACTGTTTTTTAGAAAGGCTGTGTTAATTTGTATTACTGTTACAGTACCATTAGAACTTTTCAATATTTGTCAATTATCTATAAACCCAAACCCACTGCCATCAAGTCAGGTCCAACTCATAACTACCCTAGCAGTCAGAGTAAAAGTGCCCCACAGAGTTTCCAAGGAGTGCCTAGCAGAGTTTTTTGGTCAGCAGATGTAGCACTTAACCCACTATACCACCAGGGTTTCCCAATTATGCATAAGACCAAAAGTAAAAAAAAAAAAAAAAAAAAAGCTCCTGTGAGTGAATCTGCATTTCCAATTAATTTTCATGTTTACTGACAGATTACTTTTCATATTAATGATATCTGTATTTCTACTTAGGTTAATTGTTGTTATCCACTGTCCGTTTTAGAGTCTCAGTTTTTTATTTCAAAAATGGGTAAAACGTCTTTATCTATTAAGGATTTCACATGATAACATTTAGCCTTCCCAGAATCCTGAAGTCTTTCCATGCTCTGAGGATTCCAACCCAGTTTGCCTACACTGAGATATTTAAATAGTTTTCATCCTGATTAAATCTTTAAGATGATCCAGGATGGCAGAATCCCAGCTCCAGTCTACCCTTCAAAACAGGTTTAGAAATGCAGCAAATCTCAAAATGAATGTGGATATCAGACCACAGGGTACACTACAATTGTACCTTTTATCCTAGCTTTTCTTGCTCTTTTCACTGATAACAGAGTTTAACATGAATCATATGAATTAGCATCCTTTATTTAAAAGGCATTAACACAAAAACCAAACCCAAAACCAGATAGTTGTTTCTAATTCAGTGACCCTACAAAACAGAGTGGAAATGCTCTGTACAGTCTCTAAGGACTGGTTGGTGGATTTTAACTGCAACATTGCACCACCAGGCCTCCTAAAAGTCCTCAGACAATTTTAAAACTCCCACCTTCCAAACAACTTTTAAAAAGTCATACTTGTGATTTTTCACAACTAAAAAAGTCATCATTGTCACGTAAAAGTATAAACAGAATGTAGACATGTGATTCACCATACTAGTATTCCAATAAGGAAGGGAGGGGTGGCATTATTGGTATTCCTCCATAGACTAAAGGACAAGTGAAAAAATTTTAATTTAGTAGATTCTCAGGTATAAAAAATGTTAATAACCTTCTTGTGAAAGTTAGAAAAACTTAAAGTCTTTTCACTCAACTATTCCAAAACATACAGCTAGGCTCTTAAGATAGATCATTTAAAATATTTCAATCGTCCTTCTTCCAATATTAAATTTTGTATTAATACTAATAAATCTTTTCATTGTCCCAGTATTCAGTCTACCCTCCTCTAATCTGAACATTTGATCACGTTTCTTCTATTCATCAATAACAGGGATAATAAATTATTCCAAATGGATATATTATTTCCAAGGAAGATATACTTCATCCCCACTGTGCTTCCCCCTCATCCCATCCCTTCCTGTCCTACACTCCAAGTGAAGATTTTGGTCACAGGATCATTACTTGCTGAGCTTATTTCAAACATGAGTTGACTACAACCATTTTTTAGTGTAAAAGTGATTCATTTTTATAAATTGATAAAATTAATAAGCCAAAGACTTGCTACTAATACCGTCTACACAGTATGAGGATACACCTTAGAGAAGTTTACATTATGTATATCACTGGAGAGTACAGTTTTTCTAGTTTTTAAAACACTTTTATGTAACACACACAGAACAGAAAAATATTATGAATATATACAAAAAAGTACCCAATATATAACCATACTTCAATGAATTAAAGGTTCAATGAATTACTATAAAGCAAACACCCATGCAATCATCATCAAGACAGAGCATTTGGGGGTGGAGTCAAGATGGTGGACTAAGCACACATCTCCTTGTGTCCCTCTGGAAACCAAGACCTAAACTGACAATCAAGTGGAGCCTTCTGATCACCAAATCAGCCCCAGGACACAGCACAGGGCTGTTAATTTGGACTTCACACCACTGAGTGAAAAACCTCCTCTCTTTCACTGACTCCCGTTCCTGGCTAGCCCTGGCTCTCACGGACTAAAGGTAAACGCATCATTTTGACTTCTTTTTCCTCTGGCTTGGCTGGCGGGGAGAGCTGGGTCTTGCCTAGCGGCTAGACTCAGACACGCTGCTGGCGGGACAGGCAGGCGAAATTCCCATATTTTCAAAGCCAGGCTTAGGGCTCTTCTAATCTAGCCACTTGGGGCCTGTGTTTTTATCTCTGCTACAGCAGGGTCTGTACGGGTTCCCACTGCCAGTGTGCAGGACGCCACGCTGGGTGCGGAGATTACAGCAGAAACTAATTTTTAGACTGGGAGCCAGCGCCTGCAAACAGGACAGCGCTTGTCCGACAGAAAAGCAGTAATTTTCACAGTGCCAGCTACGGTGGGGCTCCTGCAACAAAAGCAGAGGAATCACTACCTATCCGCACCTTTAGCCCCTCTATCTGCTGCCTATGTAGAGGGTGCCAATTGGATACGGTGGCGGCATCTGGACCGAATTCTTAGCCTGGGGGTCAGAGCCTGCCCACAGGAGAGTGCTCTTCTAACACAAAAGCAGTACTCTACAAAGTGTCACCTAAGGCTGGGCCCTGTCAGCAGAAGCCAATAGGGCAGTAGCACTGCTGTATTCTGAACTAGTTTGTATCATCCGGGGTTGGATACAGAAGTGTTTACTTTGACAGCTGGAAAGAGAGACCTCTACATGTGAAAATCTGACTGACCTGGGAAGTGGTGAGGTACCTTTTGCTTTACATTTTAGGACAGGCTAGAGAAACATCTGCAGTCTCTCTTCATAGTATCTCTTCCAGCCTCTACTTACTTACATGGGACCCAAAAATCAACAGACACTTGTGGCACACAAGGAATAACCCATGGCCTCAGAAAGCTCCCAAACAAAGCAACCAAGGAGTTTTCAAGATGAAGAAATTTTTATGAAAGCATCAGAAAGTGAATATAAAATGATTATATACAGAGCCCTTCTAGACCTTATACAAAATGCAGCAGAACAAAAGGAGACATTAAACAGGCTGTTCGATCTGATGGAACACCAGTACTCTGAAACCCAACAGATCAAGAACAAAATCAAAGACAGAAACTTCAATGCAAAGCCAAGAAAACAGAATGGAACAAATGGAAAAAAGCATTTCTGACTTGGAAGACAGAGCTACTGATGCCAGCATCATGAGCAGAAATCAGAAAAATGAAACAAGAAAAATGAAGAAGCATTAAGAAGCATATGGGACTCTCTTAAGAGGAACAACCTTCGTAATTGGAGTCCCTGAACAGGGTGAGACGTCTGAGAACACAGAGAGTATTGGTGCTGAGCTGCTGAAAGAAAACTTCCCAGAAATCATGAAGAGAATATACACATCTCAAATGCATATCGTATGCCACCCAATAGAGATCTCACAAGAAAGACTCCAAGACATGTTACAATCAAGCTTAACAAAATGAAACATAAGCAGAAAGTCTTAGAGGCAGCAAGACTCAAAGTAAAGCTAACATTCAGAGGGAAACCTTGTAGGCTCTCGTCAGATTTCTCAGCAGAAACCATGCTGGCATGGAGACAGTGGCATGACACATTCAATAAGCCCTGAAGGAGAAGAACTTCCAATCAAGAATTATATATCCTGCAAAACTATCTTTCAACTATGAAAATGAAATTAAGACATTTCCAGATAAACAGAAACTCACAGACTTCGCAAAAGCCAAACAAAAACTACAAGAAGTACTGAGAGAAGTTCTTGGCTCTGGCTTAGAAGAAAGGAACCACTAACTTTGTATTTTAGAACGACACACTACTCAGAACTCTACTCAGTTAGGGAAGGCTCCAAAGTCAATCACAGCTTTAATACAGAAAGAAGCAATCCAGTTATCATCATGAAAACTATGGTGTCATCATATTAAAAAGAGGGATGTACTACAGTTGTTATAGTCCTTCCAGATGGAGAGGAAGATGAGAAAACTGGTAGCAATTAGAATTGGGTTTATATATAGTTTATTAAGGAGGATCATAGGGGCAGCTGTAAAGTGCAACTAAGACGTATCATACCATTTCAAGAAATGTAACACAGGAGTCTCAACAACTACAAAACCAGCTCTGAAAAAGGTGAAAAATCAACTCACAAAAAAGAATGTCCCAGAACAGACTAATAAGAACAACAGAGAAAACATCAACATAAAAATAAACATATCACAACGGCAGCAGTGAACACATACCTATCAATAATTACATTGAATGTGAATGGACTGAATGCTCCAGTAAAGAGACATCGAGTGTCATCTTGGATCAAAAGACATGATCCATCCATATGCTGTCTGCAAGAAACTCACTTGAGACCTAAAGATAGGAACAAACTGAAAATTAAAGGATGGAAGAATATATATCAAGCTAATAATGAACAAAAAAGAGCATGTGTGGCAATTCTAATCTCAGACAAAATCAATTTTAATGTAAAAACCACCATCGTGGACAAAGATGGACACTATTTATTGCTGAAAGGTTCAGTACACAGGCAAGACTTAACCATGTTAAATATTTATGCACCTAATATCAGAGCACCTAAATACGTCGAAGAAACACTGACTACGCTCAAAAGAGAGTTAGATGACTCTACAATAATAGTGACAGACTTCAACACTCCACTGTCAATACTGGACAGATCATCTAGAAAAAAGCTCAGTAAAGATACAGAAGACCTTATTCCCACAATTAACCAATTAAACCTCATTGATATATACAGAACTTTCTACCCATCAGAGGACAATTACAAGTTCTTCTCCAGTGCACATGGAACATTCTCCAGAATTGACCATGTGCTAGAACTTAATACAATTTTGAACAAAATCCATACCACTGAATTACCACAAAGCATTTTCTCAGGTCATAAAGCCATAAAAGTCGAAATCAACAGTAGAAAAAACATAGTTAGAAAGTGGAACTCTTGGAAACTGAACATCTTGCTCAAAAAACCATGGGTTCCAGAAGGAATCAAGGATGAAATAAAGAAATTCATGGATTCCAATGAGAATGAAAACAGTTCCTACCAGAACCTACGGGATACAGCCAAAGCAGTGCTCAGAGGTCTGTTTAACTCCATAAATGCACACAACGGGAAGGAAGAAAGAAACCAAATCAAGGAACTAACCCTACAGCTTGAACAAGTAGAGACCAACAGAGGAACCCCTCAGGCACCAGAAGAAACCAGATCATAAAGATTAGAGCAGAGCTAAAGGAATTAGAGAACAGAAAAACCACTGAAAAAATTGGAAAGACCAAAAGCTGGTTTTTTGAAAAAATCACCAAAATTGGCAAACCACTGGCTAAACTTACTAAAGAAAAGCAGGAAAGGAAAAAATAAACCAAATTAGAAATGAGACGGGAGTTGTCACCACAGATCCAACAGAAATCAAAAATATCATAACAGAATACTACGAAAGACTGTACTCTAACAAATTTGAAAGCCCAGAGGAAATGGACAAATTTCTTGACTCATACCACCTATCCAAATTATCACAATGTGAAGCAGAACAACTTAATAAACCCATCACAAAGGGAGAAATTGAAAAGGTCATCAAAACACTGTCAACCAAAAAACGCCCAGGCCCAGGTGGCTTCACTGCAGAATTCTACCAAGCATTTAAGGAAGAGTTATCTCCAATACCACTGAGACTATTTCACAGTACAGAAAGGGATGGAGTTCTCCCAAACACATTCTATGAAGCCAGCATAACCATGATACCAAAGCCAGGGAAAGACCTAACCAAAAAGGAGAACTACAGACCAGTATCACTCATGAATCTAGACGCAAAAATCTTCAACAAAATTCCTGCCAATAGAATACAACAACATATCAAGAAAATAATCCATCATGACCAAGTGGGATTCATACCAGGGATGCAAGGCTGGTTCAACATCAGAAAAACAATTAATGTGATTAACCACATCAATAACACAAGAGACAAGAATCACCTGATTTTGTCCATTGATGCAGAAAAGGCATTTGCTAAAGTCCAAAACCCATTCATGCTAAAAACTCTTAGGAAAATAGGCATAGAGGGCAAATTCCTCAACACAATAAGGGCCATTTATACAAAGCCAATTGCCCACATCATCCTGAATGGAGAGAGACTGAAAGACTTTCCCCTGAGAACAGGAACTACACAAGGATGCCCACTCTCACCTCTCCTATTCAACATTGTACTAGAAGTTCGAGCCAGAGCAATTAGACAAGACCAAGAAATAAAGGGCATCTGCATTGGCAAAGCTGAAGTCAAAATCTCCCTGTTTGCTGATGATATGATTGTATATGCAGAGAATCCCAAAGAATCTATAAGTAAACTATTCAAACTGACAGAGAGTTCAGCAAAGTCTCAGGATACAAGATAAACATAAGTAAATGAGTAGGATTCCTTTATACCAACAACAAGACAGTAAATGAAGAAATCATCAAATCAATACCATTTACTATAGCCCCTAGGAAGATAAAGTACCTAAGAATTAATCTAACCAGAGAAATAACAGAACTGTACAAAGAGAACTACAAGCCCTTACCACAAGAAACTAAGAGAGACTTAGATAAATGGAAAAACCTACCCTGCTCATGGATAGGAAGACTTAACATTGTGAAAATGTCTATTTTACCCAAAGCAATCTACTTATATAATGTAAGCCCAATAGAGGTTCCAGTGTCTTTTTTTAATGAGATGGAGAAACAAATCACCAATTTTGTTTGGAAAGGGAAGAAGCTGCAGATAAGTAAGGTACTACTAAAGCAGAAGAAGACACAGGGAGGCCTGTCATTACCCGACCTTAGAACATATTACACTGCCACAGTGGTCAAAACAGCCTGGTACTGCTATAAGAACAGACAGATTGATCAATGGAACAGAATTGAGACCCCAGAGATGACACCATCTGCCTATGAACAGTTGATATTCAACAAAGGCCCTAAGACATTAAACTGGGGTAAAAACAGTATCCTCAACAAATGGTGCTGGCAAAATGGGATATCTATCTCCAAGAAACTGAAACAAGATCCCTATCTTACACCTTATACAAAAACCAACTCCAACTGGATGCCAAGCCAGCCAAGTGCCGTCAAGTCGGATCTGACTCATGGCGACCCTAGGGGCCAGGGTAGCCGTTCCAACTGGATAAAAGACCTAAATATCAAACCTGAAACAATAAAGCTCATCCAAGAAAAGGTAGGAACAACAATGGAAGTTTTAATACACAATGTGGACAGACTCCAAAATCTGTCAAACAAACCACAATCATCAGAAGAGAAAATAGATAAATGGGAACTGTTAAAAATCAAACACTTTTGCTTATCCAAAGACCTTATTAGTAGAATTAAAAGAACACCTACAGAATGGGAAAAAATATTTGGCAACTCTATGTCATACCAACGCCTGATCTCCAGAGTCTGTAAGATACTACAAAATATCAATAAAAGGAAGATAAATCATCCAATTAAGCGATGGGCAAAGGAGATGGACAGACATTTCTCTAAAGAGCAGATCCAGGCAGCCAAAAAACACATGTGGACATGTTCACGATCTCTAGTTACTAAAGAAATTCAAATCAAGACAACAATGAGATACCATCTCACCCCAACAAGGTTGTCCATGATCCAAAAAAACACAAAACGACAAATGCTGGAGAGGCTGTGGAGAAAGTGGAACCCTCCTACACTCTTGGTGGGGTTACAAAATGGCCCAGCCTCTTTGAAAAGCAATCTGGCGCTTCCTTAAAAAAATGGATATTGATATACCATTTGACCCAGTCATTCCACTACTTGGAATGTATCCTACAGAATCAAGGCCTTGCACACCAACCGACACATGCACAAGAATGTTTATCGCAGCACAGTCCACGACAGCAAAAAGATGGAATCGACCCAAATGCTCAACAACAGAAGAATGGATTGGTAAACTATGGTATATATACTCAATGGAGCACTATGCAATGATAACAAATAACGATGATTCCAGGAAACATCTCATGAGCTGGTTTCAACTGGAAGACATTATGTTGAGTGACAGTTGTCAGTGACAAAAGGACAAAAACTGTATGAGACCTCTACAATAACATCTCAAAAACAGACTTGTGTATAGAAGAAAAGACTCTTTGACAGCTGCAAGGGAAGGAAGGGGAGTAGGGTGAGGGGGGCGGTTTAGATTAGATAGTTGCTAGAAATCTGGCTGGGTGAAATCGTGATAGCACATATTAGAAACAAGAACAATATTAAGTGGACTTCAGCATAACTTGAACACTTCTTCCATCTTAAGCAAACACTGCAAGTACAGAGTAGGTGGGGCAGGGGGCAGGGGACCATACTCTTCACAACTAGCGTTTTGCTAACTGGGCTCTCTGCACCCCACATTAGTGAACAACATCTGCGGTCTTAAAAGCTGCCAAGCTGCCATTCAAGGACACAGCAAATGGTCCCAACTCAGCAGGAACGGATGCTCACCGAGGACCAAAATCACATGGGGTAAAGACAACCCAGAAGATAGAGATACCCACATGAGTGGGTGCCTACGTCGACCTGGGACCGGAAGAACCAGATGGTGCCCGGCCACCACCAGTGATAGCCACGATGGAGCTCACTAAGTTGAGTCTCACCGGCAACACAAGAATAAAAACTGTGCACCCTGAAATCCCTACTGAAAGACCTGAATTGATGGTCTAGCGGTTTTGGGGTTCCCCTGGGAGCATGGCCCCTGGCCCTGATGCCGCCCTTTCCTGTAAATCATAATGAAGGTTCACTCTTCGGACACAAATGGATTGGACTTGGTGATGCAGAGTGACGATATATTGGATGGACTTTATGGTTCTATACATCTATAGGATGTTATCCTGCTGACCTCTGGCTGGAGGAAGGAGAGTGGGTAGAGAGGAGGGGAAAGGAGACTGTTGGGAGAACGAGACATGCATGGAGCAGAGAGTAATAGTGTGCTGTCACCGGACAGGGAGAACAGTGGAAGCTGCATACAGTTCGGCATGTAAACTTATATGGGAATGTACATTTTCATTCAGTCGTATTAAATAAATAGATAAATAAATGGAAAAGATAGAGCATTTGCCAGCATTTCAGAGATGCCTCCCTCTCCCAGATAACGACATCCTTTTCCCCAACCTCTCACAACCATTCTGACTTCTGTGGTAAGTCCTTCCTTGTTTTTAATCATTTTAAATAACAGTATAAGAATGAAGCAAATGTCCAAATAATCTTTTCTCTTTGGACATATTTCTGCACCTATCACCCAGATACATATTTCAGACTAAAGTTTCATTGTGTGGATGACTGACTTCCTTCTGTTTATAACTCCAGTGACAAAGGGTCCAGCAGACTAACTGAAGTATGTTTTCTTGGATGTCAATAAATTATCTCTGAGAAAGGGTATTCACTCAATTATGGTTTTTATTTGCAAATGACATCATGACAATCAGGAATGACTGTTTGCACAGCAAAGGGTACCCACATGTAACTGCTATGAGGGGGAGTCATCAGCCAAATTGTACAAGTGTGTGGTGAAGCTAGTGAGTAACCAACAGCCTTCACATCTAGGAACTGAACCAGTGCCAGACAGCCATCTGGATGGCAAACAGTAACACGAGAAGAATTTTAAATAGCTTACAGCTGGAGAAAAAGTACTATTCCAAGCTCTGAATCTTTCAGTTATTTCTGTCTCATGCTATTCTAAAAGTAAGTTATAATATGTAAAAACTAAAAGAACATTCTAAAAGGTTGGCATTCCCAAGCCATTTCAGTATTATTCCTTTGCACACTGATTTAGGTTTGGTCTCTACAGGTATTGTTTGTCTGTTTTCACTCCTCTCCTTTGAGACCAATTTTCCTGCTAAACACTCTAACCGTGGATGACAAAATGCTTCTATGTGTAGCTTTCATTTTCTTTTTCACTACTGACAATCAAGTAGAAGTTTTTCAAGTTGACAGGATTTTTAAAAAGGGAAAAAAATTAAGAGGTATCTGTCCTTGGTGCCACATCTTCTTTCCTCATGTAAAGTCTCTAAAGGACACACTAAGCCAGAATAGACAGGCTGATAGTCTGATCTTGGTGCAAAGCTTCCATCAAAAGCAGAAGAGGAGACAGAAATCAGAGAGGGACAAAGATGGAACCTCAAGTTAATAAATATTTACTGAGCACACATTCTGTTTAAGACATACTGGACTTTGGATAAACAAGATTACAAAAATGAATACAATACAGAGTAGTATGCACCCCAGGTTATAACGGAGCATTTACGCCTGCTGAGACATCAAGTGGGAGGCATGTCTGTTCAATTTCACTCTGATAGTACTCTTTCTTACATTACTAACAGAAACAGAAAAAGGAAAGACAGTGAAGGCTTTAGAAAAGTTGAGACAACATTACAGTATCACTGTCTTGAATCGTTCCTCACTGCTTCACCTCAGCCTAAAAAATGTACACAGTGGAATGAGAACTAGGAGCTATAAGGTCAAAGCATAATAATTCAGTGCACATTACTACGTCTAGGCTCACAGAGATCCAAAATCTTCACCTATTTTTATGCTTCAAAATCGACTTCTGGTATTCAATTTAAAGAATACCTGAAGCTATATAATAAATCACATTTTCTTTCCAAAACCTCAAATACAGCATTCTTTTTAGCAGCATTTAAGCAACTCCTTCTTCCAGCAACAGGAAGAGAAACAAGTCAGCAGAAGAGCACTCAAAGGTCCAAACAGGCAAACAGCAAACAATTAGGCCCCCATAACAAACTGGCAATGAACCCAGGACTTAGTGTACTACAGAAGGATGCAGTCACTGTGTACATGCGGACAGGTTAAAACTCAGCTCCTTTTTCCTAAGCCCAAGCATAGTGGGAAACAGGGTACAAAGCACTGCATGGTATGTGTCACCAGGAAAAGCTGGTTAGACAGTTCATGAGGCATATATGGAGAAGGTGAGGGTCTCAGCAATCCATTAAATTGCAAGTCACTGTGAACTCCTTTTGAACAGTCTTTGTTGGGGTTCCACATTTGAGGCCAGGAGTCTGTGGGCAATCAATGGTGAATGGAGTGAGGCACACTGGGAAAAATTTCATGTAGTTGTTTCTACGGCTTCACAACCTACGGGACACATAATAAACCATTACAAATGCTGCTTTGTTAGTGGGCTGAGGTTTCCATTTTACTGATCATTCATATTGCTTATTTACACAAACGGTGAATGTGACTTTGGTGAAATAAGGATTGCCTTCGCAGATGTTGTAATTACGAAGTCATAATGGAGTAGGGTGGGTCCTGACTGTTTTTTTTCCTAAAACAGTACAGGGAGCAGAAACAGAGTCATATAAAGAATAAAATCAAGAAACATCTAGGGCTACCAAGAAAGATGTTCCCTTGCAGTGTTTGAGAGAAAAGTGCAGCCCACTTAAGTCCTCCATCCAGACTTGAAGCCCCCAAAACTGTAAAGAAAATAAAATTTTTGTTTTTAAAGCCACTCACTTTGAGGGATTTTTGTTATGGCAGCCCTAGGAAGTTAAGGCACTAAGGCACCACATATTCTGGAAAGTGCTATTGGCATTCATTTCATACCACTAATAAAACAACAAATGTAGCAGCTAAAAAATTAAAAATGTTTCCTAAAGGGGACTGGTGTCAGCTGAGTGGATACTGGAAGTAAAGTGTGGAGGGGATGAGCGAGCTGTCACAGGCTGGGGAGAACAGACATAGCCACATGAGTACTCAGGGTTTAATATGGCAAAATGACTTGGATTGTAAACTTTCATTTAATCACAATAAAAAAATTGAAAAAATAGTCAAACCTTTTCCTGGCTGATTTGTTTGTTGTTCTCCTGACAGAAGTTCTGTTAGCTGCCTAGATGAAATTACTTCTTTACATGACAACTGAGGTTCTACCTTGAAAAATAAAGACCTCTACAGATTAAAATAAAAAAGTTTCCTGATTGAATAGTTATTAAAATCAACCTATACTTTTGTTTATAATAATTTTTTAAGTTTAAAAGTACTGTTAAAGATTCATTTGACTTTATATGACTTTTCAACTTCAAAACTGACCCCATCTAGCAGGGGACCATGCTCTTAGGCAGAATCGAGGCCAATTGGCATAACTAGTGTTTTGCTAAGAGGGCTCTCTGCACCCCACATTGGTTAGTGGCGTCTGGGGTCTTAAAAGCTGCCAAGCTGCCATCAAAGGACACAGCAAATGGTCCCAGCTTAGCAGGAACAGATGTTCACCGAGAACCACAATCACATGAGGTAAAGACAACCCAGAAGACAGAGAGACCCACATGAGTGGGTGCCTACACTGACGTGGGACCAGAAGAACCAGATGGTGCCCGGCCACCACCAGTGATAGCCATGATGGAGCTCACTAAGTTGAGTCTCACTGGCAACACAAGAATAAAAACAGGTGCATCCTGAGACCTCCTCTAAAAGACCTCAATTGATGGTCCAGTGGTTTGGGAGTTCCCCTGAGAGCATGGGGCCTGGTCCTGATGCTGCCCTTGCCCATAAATCACAATGAAGGTCCACTCTTTGGACACGAATGGACTGGACTTGGCAATGCAGAGTGACCATACATTGGATGCACTTTGCTGGAGGAAGGAGAATAGGTGGAGAGGAGGGGAAAGGAGACTGTTGGGAGGAGGAGACATGTATGGAGCAGAGAGGAATAGTGTGCTGTCACCGGACAGGGAGAGAAGTGGAAGCTGCATATAGGTGGGCATGTAAATTCATAAGGGAATGCACATTTTCACTCAGTCATATTAAATAAAAAAAATAAAAAAACTCACCCCATCCAGAAACTGCAGGAATACCCCTAAGGGATTAGAAATGAACTGGCTAAACTATCAGCAATCAAAGCTTTAAGAATCAAATTAATGTAACAGAGTACTGAAAACTAGCTCAAAAAGACTTGCAAGAAAAGAATGAAAGACATCAAAATATAAGCTGAAGACACAGAAATGGTCACATAACCCCAAGACTACATCAGCATGAGACCACAAGAACTAGATGGTGCACAGCCAACACCAATGACTTCCCTGACAGGGAATACAACATAGAGACCCTGACGTCACGAGCGAAAAACTAGGCATGCAGCCCCTGAACTCTGTTAAAAAGATCACACTGGAGGTCCTGGGAAGACATAGCCCCAGACTCCCTGTTAGCCCAGAACTGAAACCACTCCTTAAGCCAATTCTTGAAAGTCTGGAGTGGACTATAAGACATAAAATGATATTGGCAAAGAGTGAGTGTGCTTCTTGGCTTAAGTAAGATACATGAGACTAACCAGGCAGCTCCTATCCAGAGGTGAGACAGGAGGGGCAGAGGCGAACAGGAAGGAGCTGGGTGAATGGACACAGAACATACGGGGTAGAAAGGAACAGTGTGCTGTCACAGGGCGGGGAATGCAGCTGGAATTACATGTGTCTAAGTTTTTCTATGATAAATTCACTTGGATTGTAAGCTTTCACTTGACACAATAAAAAATATATTTTTTTAAAAAAAGACAGATGATCACTAAGGACCAAAACGACATGGGGGAAACAACCCAGAAGACAGAGAGACCTATGTGAGTGGGTGACTACATCGACTTGTGACCGGAAGAGCCGGATGGTGCCTGGCCACCACCAGCGACAGCCGTGATGGAGCTCACAATGCTGGGTCTCACTGGCAATACAAGAATAAAAAGGGGTCCACCCTGAAAGCTCCATTAAAAGGCCCCAATTGATGGTCCACGGGCATCGGACTTCCCCTGGGAGAATGGCCCCTGGCCCTGATGCTGCCTCTGTCCCTAAATCATAATGGAGGTCAACTCTCGGACGGGAATGGATTGGACTTGGTGACACAGAGTGACCATATCATGTGTGCACTTTACGGTTCTATGCATCTATAGGATGTCGTCCTGCTGACCTTACTAGAGGAACGGGACTGGGTGGAGAGGAGGTGATAGGAGATTGTTGGGAGGATAAGACACGTATGCGTAGAGAGGAAGAGTGCTGTCAGCAGGCAGGGAGAGCAGTGGGAGCTGCATATAGGTGGGCATGTAATTTATATCAGAATGTACATTTTCATTCAATCAAAAAAAAAGATTTAGCATAAAAAAAAAGACTTACAACAACGCAATAACATGACCTTAATCTTTTACATTCTTCCAACTGAAAGGTGAGACCTATGCTCCCTCACCTTCAATGTGGGCTCTGTGACTACTTGACCAATTGAATGAAGCAGAGCTAAGACCATAACAGTTTCCAAGACCAGTGTTTAAAACTGGAAGCTTCCACTTGCTGTCTCTTAAGACACTTGTTCAGTGAAGAAGTTCAGGGCACGTATGTGGCAAGGGCACATATAGTACGTGTTTTCACAAATCCCAGCTTACTCCAGAACTGAAGTCAGACTCCAGCCCTCAGATTTTCTTCTGCTGAAGCCTAGATAGCATGGGCAAGAGACAAGCTGACCTTGCTGAGGTTTATCCAAATTCCTGATCACACAGCCAGGGTACGTAACAGAATAGTTCTTTCTTGCAACTAAATTACTATATCCTATGTGAGTTTAGAGAGTATCTCAAGAATAGATTTGACTTGCTGAACACTAAGGACCAAAGAGTTGTGGAATGACTTCAAGGATATCACACATAAAGGAAGCAAAAGGTCATTAAAAAGACAGGAAAGTAAGAAATCCACTAAAAGACTGTAACTGATGGTCCAGGGGCCTCGGAGTTCCCTGAGGAGCACAGCCCCTGGTCCTTATGCTGTCCCTGTCCATATATCATTACTGAAGTCAGCTCTCTGGACAGGAATGGACTGGACTTGATGACACAGACTGATCATATCATGTGTGCACTTTATGGTTCTAGGCATCTATAGAATGTCATCCTGCTGGCCTCTTACTGTAAGGCGAGGAGACGGTAAAGAGGGAGGGACAGGAGATTGTTAGAAGGACATGAAACGTATAGAACGGATAAGAGGAGTGTTCTGTCACCAGACAGAGAGAGCAGTGGGAGCTGCAAATAGGTGGGCATGCAAAATCATTTTGGATTTTACAGTTTTACTCAATCACGATTTAAAAAAAAAAAAAGACAGGAAATGAAGAAAAGACCAAAATGGATGTCAGAAGAGACTCTACAAGTTGCTTTTCAACTTGGAGTAACAAACGTGAATGGAAGAAATGATGAATTAAACAAGCTTAAAAGGAAGAGGGCAGTTTGAGAAGACAAAGTAAAATATTACAATAAAATGTACAAAGAACAACCAAAGAGAAGAACACAGTTAGCATTTCTCAAGATGAAAGAACTGAAGAAAAAAATTCAAGCCTCACGTTGCATACTAAAGGATTCTATTGGGGAAATATTAAACTATGCAGGAAGCATCAAAGGAAAATGGGAGGAACAGAGAGTCAACCAAAAAGAAGTGGTTGATTTTCGGACATTTCAGGAGATAGCCTATTAACAAGAACCAATGGCACTATAAGAAGAAGTCCAAGCTACACTACAGGCACTGCAAAAAACAAGCCTCCAGGAATTGATGGACTACTAGCTGAGATATTTCAATAAACAGACACACCACTAGAAGAGCTCATTTATCTATGCCAACAAATCTGGAAGACAACTACCTGGCCAGCCAACTGGGAGAGATCCATGTTTGTGCCAGAATATGGAAATTGTAGAAAAAAATGCACATAGCAATTTGGCTAGAACATGAGTTCCAGTATTATGATTGTCCATCATTTTAAAACATTTATGTATGTGTCGTAAATTCTATCACTATGATGTTAATGAGATAGATTGCAAGCCCAAGTGGTACTTAAACTGCTGAGGTCTGTTTTACTCATCTGGTACTGCTCTAACAGAAATACCACAAAGTAGATGGATGTAACAAAGAAAGCTTTATTCTTACACAGTCCAGTAGACTACAAATCCAAATTCAGGATGTCTGCTTCAGGAGAAGTCTTTCCCTCTGTCGGCTCTGCAGGAAGGTCCTTGTGTTGCATCAGTCTTTGGTCAGGGAGCAGGAAACTCAAGTCTGAGGAAACTCAAGTCTGAAGACACGCTCTACACCTGGTGCTGCTTTCTTGATGGTATGAGGTTACCAACTGTCTGCTTGCTTCCCTTTCATCTCTTGTAACATAAAAGGTGGTACAAGCCACAGTCCAGGGAAAATCCCTTTACAAAGCAGCAGGGAAGTAATCTTAGGAAGGGCTTTACAGTCCCACCCTAATCCTCTTTAACATACAGCACAGGAAAATCATAAAATATTGGGAATCCTGGCCCAGCCAAATGGCTACACACATATTGGGGGGGTACACAGCTCAATCCAAGACAAGGTTTAAAAGATTAGTATCTTCAGCCAACCTCTTTTGACATATGAGAGAGAGGAGCAAACTGAGAGACATGGAGTTATCGTACCACCAGAACGCAGCGCTAGGAACAGAGTGTATCCACTGAACCTACAGTTCCTACACTAAGATGCTCCCAGATCAAAGAAAAACTGATGCATCACAAGAACCTTCCTCCAGAGCTGACAGAAGGGCTTCGCCCTGGAGCTGATGCCCTGAATCTGGACGTGTAGCCTACTGGGCTGTAAGAGGATAAATTTCTCTGGGTTGAAGAAATATCTTCTGGTATTTCTGTTACAGCACTACTACATGACTAACACAATCACATACAAACAAAATTTTCTTGAAGACCATTCAAAAGTGACAACTGCAATACATCAACAGGGAACTGACAGAAATTCAAACCAGATTCAGAAGAGGATTTGGAAGACAGGATATCAACGCTGATGTCGGACAGATTCGGGCTGAAAGCAGCTAATACCAGAAAGATGTTACCTGTGCTTTGGATCATAACAAATTACATTGTGCTCATTGAGAAACCTGTACACAGACCAAGAGGCAGCTATTTAAAGAGAACAAGGGGTTAGTGGGTGGTGTAAAGTCAGGTAAGGTGTATGTCAAGGTTGTATCTTTTCACTATATTTATTCCATCTGTATGCTGAGCAAATAATCTGAGAAGCTAGACTATGTGAAGATCAGTGCAGCATCAGGATTAGAGGAATACTCATTACCAACGTGTAATATGTAGATGACACAATCTTCCTTGCCTTATCAAAAAAGAGGAAGCCCTTCAATGAGGTAGCCTGACAGAGCAGCTGCAACAATGGGCTCAAGAGTAACAGGGCAAGGCAGTGTTTTGTTCTGTTGTATATAGAACTGACTAGATGGTACCTAACAACAGAAGTTTAGAGGTAGACCACGATGCAGTAGGTACCCAGGACCTTGGTAAAGCTACAGAGCTGTGAGGAGCCTAGACGTGTCTGTAAGGAGCTGATGGGGCTAAAACAGCATTTAGAATATCATGTCCCTTCAGAAGTGCACTGGGGCAAGGTACATGGAGGCACAGTGGAAATACTTTGTGCCTTTTACGTTTAGTAGGTAAGGAAAAATGGTGTGTTAGAAATATTCTGAGAATAGATCCTTTTTTATACTTTAGGACCTGAGACCTACAGGAATGAGAACTTTCCAAAGGTGACTGTTATGGACTGAACTGTGTCCCTAGCCCAAAATGTGTGCTGTATAGCCTAACCTCTATGTTTGTGGTTATAGTCCCCTTTGGGAGTGGGTTATCTTTTCATGTTAATGAGGCAAGATTAATACATGGTGTATTTTTCAGTCAATCTATTTTAAGATAGAAAAGATATTAAACAAGCAAGTGAAGAAGCAGGGATAGGAGAAGAGAGATGGCAGGCCACATAAAGACTACCCAAGAGTAGCTCAAAGGAGACAAGGACCTTCCTCCACAGCTGACAGAGAGGAAGCATTCACATAGAGACAACACCCTGAATTCTAGCCTCCTAACCTGTGAGGAAGTAAACTGCTCTTTGTTAAACTCACTGTTTTGTGGCATTTCTGTTACAACACTAGATAACTAGAACAGTCACCATGGCAGAGAATGCTAGTTGTCCAAAACCCCTTTTCTTCTTCCACAGTTACAAGATCGTTCAGGCATTTGGCAGACTACACACTCCAAACTCCTGTGCAGTTAAAAGTGGTCATGTGCTAAGTTCTTTCCAATATAATTTTGAGTGGAATTGATTTTACATCAGGTCAGGGCTTTTAAGAAAGTTAGTTTGCCTTTTCTATGTTCTTTTTCCTCTTCCACACTTCATAGAGCACAGTGGAGTCATACAACGGAAGAAACCATCTGGAAGAGGAATACTGAACTTAAACTAAGCCATGAGTGAGAAATAATTATCTATTGTGTTTGAGTTATTCATTTTCAGTCTTTTACAGCAATTTGACCTTTACTAGGTTAGTCAAATATATAATTTAGATAGAGCCATGATTTAAAACCACATATCCTTTTTCAATCACAGTTCAATTTTCTGTGTACTCACCACTGTGTTTTCCTTATTACATTCTCCACCAAAACAAACAGCTGAATTATGAAGAGGACTGGAGAACACAACGATGAGTCTACCACTTTGATGCCAGCAAATCAGCTAAGTACAATTAACTCCTATTTAAACTCAACAGCTTTCATCTTAGCGAATTTCTTTGTACAAAGCATTCTGAATTTCCTGCTAAAATGAGTACAGCAACAGCTCTCCTTTCTCCTGTCATCTTCTGATAAGAATTTCTGTATTTTCATGAAAAAAACAAAAAAACAGTGGAGGCACAAAGTCTGTGGCTTTGAGGCAGGTAAAGCCAAAAGAGACTTTTCTAAGAGAAGATACGTTAACAAGAGACTTGAAGGCAGAAAGCAAATTATCTACGCAAAGTAAGAATTTGACAGGGTACAGGATGGGGAAGTAAGCAGTCTGGAAACAATTCCAGATGGAAGGAAAAACACAAGCAAGACCTGGGTAAGCATCTGAGCAACTGAAAAAAGATCCTTACAACTGGAAAACAGCAATGAAGAGAATGATGCGCAGAATGGTACTGGAGAGACTGTCTTGATCCAGATCTCGGAAGGCACCATGCTGAGGTGCTGCTGTTGATGTAAAAAGCAAGAGATCCAAAGAAGAGTGCTAAAACACATGAATAAAAAATTATCAAATAAAAAACTATGATGAATTACAATATGAAAATGAACATATAAAGAACATAAACTCACTAGAAAAATGGACAAAACAACTGAACAAGAATTTCACAGAAGCCCAATAACATAAACAAATGGGAAATATATTTAACTTCTTCAGTCATAAAAAAATCAAACCTGTTGCTGTTGAGTTGATTCCCACTCACAGTGACACTATGTGACATAAGAGAACTGATCTATAGGGTTTCCAAAGGGCAATTGGTAGATGTGAATTGTTGATCCTTTGCTTAGCAGCCTAACTATAGAACTATCAATTAAAATCACAATGAGATACAATTTCACTGATTACTGCTGGTGGGACAATAAATTCATTTAACCTCTCCCAAAAAGTTTTTGTACATAGCAAAGCTGAACATATGCTTATCCAACAACCTATAAATTCCATTAACTAGGTGTGTCAGTTTTCCTACGGTTGTTATAAGAAAGTACAGCACAAACTGAAGCTTTAAAAACATGAGAAATTTATTTTCTCACAGTTGTGGCACCTAGAAATCAAGAATCACAGGCATTAGTGGTTAGGACTTACACATACTTCTGGGGGAACACAACTGAACCAATAATTTTAAGTACGTGTCTTTGAAAAAATTTCACCCAAGTATATCAGACGTACATACATCAATAAAGTGGAATTTTTCATAATTAGCGAAAGTAAGTTATTAATAGAAATGGACCAATAAATTACATTGAACACTTCACAATTCAACAAAATACAGCTACATATATCCCTATGAATTAATTTTATGAATGCCAAGTGTCACATGCCGTTGAGTCGGATCCGAATAACTAAGTAAAAAAAATACATATATACCTACAGATACAATGTGATTCCACTTACTTAAGCATAAACATAGTGGAAATTAAATCTACTGTTTAGAAATACAAACATAGGTGGTAAAGTTACAAAGAAAACACAGGAATAACACAATACTGAGCCAAGCGTCTCCTGGGGAAGAGGTAGGCTGTTACCACAGTGTTTTTAAAATTATTATCCCTTAAACTATAGATTCTTGATGACTTCTTCTGTAAATGTTAAATTTCACACATACTTTTTTTTTAACGAATAAACAGTTACATGTAAAGCCCCTAGGCAGTACCTAGCATAAAACCAAGTCAGATCACTGCTGTCAAGTCGATTCCGACTCACAGCAACCCTACACTATCCCACAGGGTTTCTGATGCCATCATCTGCAAAGAAGTAGTTTGCCACATCTTTCTCCCGAGGAGCAGCTGGTAGGTTTTAAACATTGAACTTTTAATTAGCAGCCAATCACTTCACCACTGCATCACCAGGGCTCCTGGCATAGATAACTTATTTGACGGGAACTGACTTCCTATTTCATTCTATTACCTGAGTAAAAACCATAATGGTGTAGTGACTAATCAAGTGCTATGGCTGCTAGGCACTCCTTGGAAACTCCATGAGGCAGACCTGCTAGGTCCTACAGGGTCACCGCAAGTTGGAATTGTCTCAATGGCAATAAATTGGTTTGTTTTAGTTAGTACCTTAGTGTTGGTGATAATCAAGCTCAAGATCCAGAGTTTTCCTACCAGCTGTAGTTGGCGCCGCCTCTCACACGATCCCACCTAAAGATCCTCAATGACCATTCTCATACTCCCACTGCTTGTCCTTATAACCTTTCCTTTAACTGTGAAGTCTAGGAAGTGATAACAGCATCTGGGGTGGGGAACTGTGATCTTCTCTCCCTTGCTCTCAGACACTAAGCTGCCAAATGACCAGGATGGCTCATTCATCTGAGGGGTTCAATTCAATGTCATCCCCACACTATAGGTTCACTATAAATATTTGCTGAATGAGTAAGTGCATCACAGAACTAACCTACACCCTAAAAAGGTTAAACCAATTTGTTGCGTTACAGTTACACTGTCTTCCTTCCAACTTCTTTTGATGCTTCCTGTGTTCTTTAATAAATACTTCTGCTGTACAATCATTCAATACTGCAACTAGAAACTCTGAATTTTCCTTGAATCCTTACGGCCTAAGAAGTGCTGCATATGTTCTTCCTTTCTGGATTACGATCTCCAGATTTTTGCACATGTCATTAAGATAACTATACTTTGTCTTCTCGAACCACCCTTTAAAATATTCTGTTCACAAAACAACAAATGCTGGAGAGACTGTGGAGAAATTGGAACTCTCCTACACTGCTGGTGGGATTGCAAAATGGTACAACCTCTTTGGAAAGCAATCTGGCACTTCCTTAAAAAGCTGGAAATAGATATACCAATATGACCTAGTAATTCCTCTGCTTGGAATATATTCTACAGAAACAAGGGCAATCATACCAACAGATACATGCACACAAATGTTTGTTGCAGCACAGTCCACAATAGCAAATCAACCCAGATACTAAACAACAGATGAACGGATAAATAAACTATGGTATATGTACTCAGTGGAACACTACATGATAAAAAATAATGATGATTTTAGGAAGCATCTCATAATTTGGTTTCAATTGAAAGACATCACGTTGATTGAAATTAGTCAGCGGCACAAGGACAAATATTGTGTGAGATCCCTACTACAATGACTCAAAAATAGACTCATGTACAGAAGAAAAGACTGTGATGGCTGCAAGGGTGGGGAGGGAGGGAGAAGGCTACTTATAGAGTAGATAGTTGACAGCAATTTGGTTGGGTGAAATCAGTGATACCACACATTAGAAAGAAGATCAATTTAACTGGACTTCAACATAACCCGAAAACTCTTTTAATCCTAACCAAATATTGCAAGGACACAGTAACAGGGGCAGGGGTCCGTGTACCATGCTCTCAGGGGACATCGAGGCCAAATGGCATAACCAGCCTATTGCTAAGAGAGTCTTCTCCACCCCATATTGGTGAGTGGCGTCTGGGGTCTTACAAACTACCCAGCTGCCATCTGAGGTACACCAAACAAACTCAACTCAGCAGGAACAAATGATGACCAATGACCACAGACCAAAACAACATCGGAGAAAGAGAACCTAGAAGACAGACAGACCCACAACTGTGACCAGAAGAACCAGATGGTGCCTGACCACTACCAGCGACAGCCGTGACAGGGCTCACAAAGGTGAGTTCCAGTGGCAACATGAGAATAAAAAGTGGTATGCCCTGAGAACTCCACTAAAAGACCGCAACTGATGGTCCGAAGGCCTGTAGGTTACCCTGGGAGCATGGCCCCGAGATCTGATGCTGCCCCTGTTCATAAATCATTACTGATGTCAACTCATCAGACAGGAACAGATTAGACTCGGTGACACAGAGTGACCATATTGTGTGTGTACTTTATGGTTCTATGCTTCCATACGATGTCATCCTACGGCCTCTTACTAGAGGGGAGCAGAGAAGGTGGAGAAGATAAGACAGGAAATTAAGAGGATATGTACAGAACAGAAAGGAGGAGTGAGCTGTCACTGGGCAAGGAGAGCAGTAGGAGTTGCACACAGGAGAGCAGTCAAATTTAAATCGGATTGTACATTCACTCAATCACAATAAATAAATAAATAAAATATAAAAATGAAAAGCAAAGAAAGGTACATCTTGGAATGAGTGAAACACTTCCCAGTACTGGCAACTATTGAAATAAGTACTGGTGTATAAGAAAATAAAAACATAAACTAATTTTCTGTGCAGCTCTGTTACTTCATTTCTTCTACATGTTTTAGCAACTTTCAATAGTAACTGGTGGATTCTCTTCTGATGGCCACTTTGGTCTTCTTTTCCTATCTTTTACTGAATTCTTGTTTCCTTCATGTGTGATGTACTGGATGTCATTCCACAACTAGTCTGACCTTTGGTAATTAGTGTTCAGTATGTCCAACTGCTTCCAGGCATGGTCTGTAAACTAAGGTGGGATATACTCAAGGTCAAACTTTGGCTTTGTAGACTTCTAATTTTCTTCAACCTCAGTGTGAACTTACGTATGAGCACTTCATGGTCTGTTCCACAATCAGCATATGCCCTTGTTCTGAGTGATGATACTGAGCCTTTCCATTATCTTTTTCGACAGATGTAGTCAATCTGACTTTTGTGTATACCACCATCTGGAAAAGTCCATACGTATAGTTGTCACTACATTACTGAAAAAATGCATCTGCAATGAAGGAGTCCTTGATCTTTCAAGTTTCTATCATTTGATCATTGGCATCATTTCTATCAACCATATGAGAAGGTAGCACATGATCAAGAACCAACCTCCAGCATCATCTTTATCAGTCATCTAAAGAAGCAGCATATGAAGTACTGAAGGAAGACACTGGTGAAAACCAAGGCACCAGGAATTGACACAATACCAAATGACACATTTCAGCAAAGGTACATGGCACTGAAAGTGTTCACTCATCTATGCCACAAAACTTCAAAGACAACTGCCTGGCCAACCAACTGGCAGACACTCTATTTATGACTACTGCAAAGAAAGGTTATCGAACTGAATATGGAAATTTTTAAACAACATTATTACTGTAACATGCAAGTAAAATTCTGCTGAAGATCACTCAAAAGTAGCTGCAGCACTACACGGACGGGGCACTGCTAGAACTTCAAAATGGATTCCATGGAACAAAGGTATCACGGGTGATGTCAGATAGATCTTGTTTGAAAGCTGAGACTATCAGACACATGTTTACCT
This sequence comes from Heterohyrax brucei, assembly GCA_028571685.1. Lineage (NCBI taxonomy): Eukaryota > Metazoa > Chordata > Mammalia > Hyracoidea > Procaviidae > Heterohyrax > Heterohyrax brucei. The sequence continues at coordinate 38,142,681 of CM053149.1, forward strand.
GTGTTTTACAGAGCATACAAAGACATCTGATTGTGTAGATCATAATAAATTATGGGTAACATTGTAAAGAATGGGGATATCAGGAAACTGTGCTCATGAAGATCCTGTACACAGACTAATAGACAGTCATTTCAACAGAAAACAGGTTTAAAGTCAGAGAAGTCTATGTCAGGGTTGTATATTTTTACCATACCTATTTGATCTGTATGCTGAGCAAATAATCCAAGAAGCTGAACTATATGAACTAGAGAAAGGCTTATTAAGAACCAGTGTTAGACACATGATACAATGTTGTTTACTGAAAGCAAAGAGAACTTTCAAGACTGAATGACAAAGATCAAAGATTACAGGCTTTGGAATGGATTACAACTCAACATAAAGAAAATAAAAATCTGAAGCAAAGTCAAGATGGTAGACTAAATGTACATCTCCCTAAATCCCTCTGAAAATCAAGACCAGAAATTATAACTAAATTGAGCCTTCTGGACACCTAGTGAGCCCTGGGATGCAGTATAGGGCTGTTAATTTGCACATCATACCACTGAATGCGAAACCTCCTCTCTTTCACTGACATCACTCTCAATGAGAAGAGGCTTCCACTGACCGAAGGTAACGCACCATTTTGGTTTTGTTTTCCTCTGTCTTGGCTGGTGGGCAGAGCTGGGTGCTGGTCTTGGACTGGCTGCTGGTCTTGGACACAACACTGGTGGGACCAGCAAGCATAATTGCCAGGTTCTAAGAGCCTGGCTTTGGATTTTATACACCTCAGATCCTGTGTGGTAGCCGTAGAGATGCGCTTGTGCGGGACGCCATCTTGATCCACCAGGAAACAGAGAAGCCCAGGCAGAGGCCCCAGCCGGACTTGGTTCCTAGGCTGGGAGGTGGCACCTGCCAGGGGTAGAGTGCCTTTCCAGCAGGGAAGTGGTGTTTTGGACAGTGTTGCCTGGGGCTGGGGCCCAACAGCAGAGGCTGTGGACTCTGGGAATTTCGGCACTCTTGGCCTCTCCAGCAACCAGGAGCCTGATCCCAGCTAGCTGGTGAGCTTGTGTGGGATGCCATATTTTTCACTGGGAGGCAGAGCAATCCATACAGAAGCCTCAGCTGGACCTAATTTCTAGGCTGAGAGGCAGCTCCTACCCAGAACAGACTGCTTTTCCAGTAGAAAAGCAGAATTCTACACAGTATCATCTACAGCTGGGGCACAACAGCAGAGGCCAGTAGACAAGTAGCCTTTCTGTATTTTGAACTAGTTTATTAACATTTGGGGCTCAATATACAGGTGCTTACTTTGCAAGCTGGAAAGGACATATACACCTGAAAACGTGACAGACTTTGGAAGCTGTCAAATACTTTCTACTTCTCATTTTAAGACGGCCTTGAGACACAACTATGGTCCATCATCATAGTATTTCTCCCAGCCTCTGTTGACACACATGAAGCCCAAACAACAACAAACACTGGAGAAGACCCAGCAATCACCCATGGCATCAGTAGGCCCCGAAAAGAAACCACCTAAGAACTTTCCAGACAAAGAAGCTTTTCCGGAACTATCAGAAGGTGAATACAAAAGGATTATATATAAAGAGCCCTCCTAGACCCTATACAAAATGCAACAGAGCAAAACAAAAAGTTAAGCAAGCTGTTTGCTCTGACAGGACACAAATACTGAGAAATCCAACACATAAAGAACAAAATGAAGAGATAGAAAATTCAATTAAAAGCCAAGAAAACACAATGGAACAAAAGGAAAAGAGAATTTCTAATCTGGAAAACAGAGCTACTAACTCCAGCATTTATGAGGAGAAATCAGTAAAAAGAAACAAGAAAAATGAAGAAGTATTAAGAAGCACGTGGGACTCTATTAAGAAGAACAATTTACGATTCATTGGAGTTACTGGACAGGGCGAGACACCTGAGAACACAGAGACTACTGCTGCTGAGCTGCTAACAGAAAACTTTCCAGAAGTTACGAAAGAATACAGATACCAAAGACACGTATCAAACACCATTCAATATAGATCTCAATAGAAAGACTCCAAGACACATTATAATCAAGCTTAACAAAATGAAACATAAGCATAAACACTTCAAAAGCAGCGAGACTCAAAGAAAAGCTAAAATTCAGAGGGAAACCCTGTAGTCTTTCGTTGGATATCTCAGCAGAAATGATGCTGGCATGGAGACAGTAGTATGACATATTCAAAGCCTTGAAGGAGAAGAACTTTCAACCAAGAACTGTATCTCCTGCAAAACTATCTTTCAAGTATGAAACCAAAATTAAGACATTCCCAGATAAACAGGTAACTCAGAGACTCTGTAAAAACAAAATGGTATGAAAGCTACAAGAAATACTAAAAGAATTCCTTGGCTTGGAGGATGAAAATCATTACCTTATATTACAAAAGGACACATTATCCAAACAGGGAAGGCTCCAAACACAATCAAAGCTGTAATAGTGAAAAACATGATCTAATGGTCATATCATACAAACTATGATATCATCACATAAAATAAGAGGGATGTACTTTATAGAGGGATGTACATTATAGTCTTTCCACATGTAGAGGAAGTTCACAAGACTGGTAGCAATCAAAATTGGGTTCATACATACTTTATTAAGTGTGATCATAGGGGCAGAAATAAACTATAATAAAAAAGCAACATACCGTACCAAAAGAAACGTAATACAGGAATCTCAACAACCACGAAACCAATCCTGAAAAAAGTGAAAAATCAACTCGCAAAGAAGGTTGCAAAACAGATTAATAAGAACAACAGAGAAAACATCAACACAAAAATAAACATATCACAATGGCAGCACTCAACACATACCTATCAATAATTACATTGAATGTGAATAGACTGAATGTTCCAGTAAAGAGACATCCTGGATCAAAAGACATGACCCATCTATATGTTGTCTACAAGAAACTCACCTTAGACTTATAGGAACAAACTGAAAATTAAAGGATGAAAGAATATGTATCAAGCTAAAAATGAACAAAGAAGAGCAAGTGTGGCGATTCTAATCTAAGATAATATTCATTTTAATGTAAAATCCACTATAATGGACAAGGATGGACACTATTTATTGCTTAAAGGTTCAATACACAAGCAGGACTTAACAATATTAAATATTTATGCACCTAATGTCAGAGCACCTACATACATCAAAGAAACACTGACTACACTCAAAAAGGAGACAGATCACTCCACAATAGTAGGAGACTTCACAACAGTAGGAGACTTCAACACTCCACTCTCAATATTGGACAGATCGTCTAGAAAAAAGCTCAGTAAAGATACAGAAGACCTTCTTGCCACAATTAACCAACTAGACCCCACCAACATACACAGAACTTTCTAGCCATCAACAGACAATTACACCTTCTTCTCTAGTGCACACGCAATATTCTCCAGAATAGACCATGTATTAGGACATAAAGCAATTCTGAACAAAATCCATACCACTGAATCAATGCAAAGCATCTTCTCAGACCATAAGCCATAAATGTCAAAATCAATAGCACAGAAAACAAAGATAGAAAGTGGAACTCATGGAAACTGAAAAACTCCTTACTCAAAAAACCATGAGTTATAGAAGAAATCAAGGATGAAATAAAGAAATTAATGAATTCCAATGACAATGAAAACACTTCCTACCAGAACCTATGGGATACAGCCAAAGCAGTGCTCAGAGGTCTGTTTATCTTCATAAAGGCACACAACCAGAAGCAAGAAGGAAATCAAATCAAGGAACTAACCCTACAGTTTGAACAAGCAGAAAGAGAACAACGGAGGAACCCCTCAGGCACCAGAAGAAACGAGACCATAAAGATTAGAGCAGAGCTAAATGAATTAGAGAATAGAAAAACCATTGAAAAAACTGGAAAGACCAAAAGCTGGTTTTTTGAAAAGATCAACAAAATTGACAAACCACTGGCTAAACTTACTAAAGAACAACAGGAAAGGAAACAAATAACCCAAAGAAGAAATGAGAGGGGAGTTGTCACCACAGATCCAACAGAAATCAAAAATATCATAACAGAATACTGTGCAAGACTGTACTCTAACAAATTTGAAAATCTAAAGGAGATGGACAAATTCCTTGATTCATATCATCTACCAAAATTATCACAAGATGAAGCAGAACAACTTAATAAACTCGTGACAAAGGAAGAAACTGAAAAAGTCATAAAAGAAACTGCCAACGAAAAAAAGCCCAGGCCCAGATGGCTTTACTGCAGAATTCTACCAAGCTTTCAGAGAAGAGTTATCTCCAATACTACTTAGACTATTTCACAGTATAGAAAGGGATGGTGTACTCCCAAACTCATTCTATGAAACCAGCATAACCCTGATACCAAAGCCAGGGAAAGACCCAACAAAGAAGGAGAACTACAGACCGCTATCAGTCAAGAATCTAGATGCAAAAATCTTCAACAAAATTCTTGCCAATAGAATACAACAACATATCAAGAAAATAATCCATCATGACCAAGTGGGATTCATACCAGGGATGGAAGGCTGGTTCAGTATCAGAAAAACAATTAATGTGATTAACAACATCAATAACACAAAAGACAAGAATCACCTGATTTTGTCCATTGATGTAGAAAAGGCATTTGCTAAAGTCCAACATCCATTCATGCTGAAAACTCTTACCAAAATTGGCATAGACAGCAAATTCCTCAATGCGATAAGGGCCATTTATTCAAAAGCAACTGTCTACATCATCCTAAATGGAGAGAAACTCAAGGAGTTTCCCTTGAGAACAGAAACTAGACAAGGATGCCCACTCTCACCTCTCCTATTCAACATAGTACTAGAAGTTTGAGCCAGAACAATTAGACAAGACCAAGAAATAAAGAGCATCTGCATCCACAAAGAAGTCAAAATCTCCCTGTTTGCTGATGACTTGATTGTATATGCAGAGAATCCCAAAGAATCTATAAGTAAACTACTGAAACTGATAGAAGAGTTCAGCAAAGTCTCAGGATACCAGATAAACATAAGTAAAATCAGTGGTACTCCTTTATACCAACAGTCAGACGGTTCATGAAGAAATCATCAAATCAATACCATTTACTATAGCCCCCAAGAAGATAAAGTACCTAGGAATTAATCTAAAAGAAAAACAACAGACCTTTACAAAGAGAACTACAAACCCTTACTACAAGAAATTAAGAGAGACTTAGATAAGTGGAGAAACCTACCCTGCTCATGGATAGGAAGACTTAACACTGTGAAAATGTCTATTTTACCCAAAGCAATCTACTTATGTAATGCAATCCCAATACAAATTCCAGCATCATTTTTTAATGAGTTGGAGAAACAAATCACCAATTTTGTTTGGAAAGGAAAGAAACTACACATAAGTAAACTACTACGAAAGAGGAAGAACACACGGGGAGGCCTCTCATTACCCGACTTCAGAACCTATACACTGCCACCATGGTCAAAACAGCCTGGTACTGGTACAAGAACAAACAGACTGATCAAGAACAGAATCGAGACCTCAGAGATGATACCATCTGCCTATGAACAGTTGATATTCAACAAAGGCCCTAAGACATTAAACTGGGGTAAAAACAGTATCTTCAACACATGGTGCTGGCAAAATTGGATATCCATTTGCAATAAACTGAAACAAGATCCCTATCTTACACCTTATACAAAAACCAACTCCAACTGGATAAAAGACCTAAATATCAAACCTAAAACAATAAAGTTCATCCAAGAAAAGGTAAGAACAACAATGGAAGTTTTAATACACAATGTGGACAGACTCCAAAATCTGTCAAAGAAACCACAATCAACACAAGAGAAAATAGATAAATGGGAACTATTAAGAATCAAACACTTCTGCTCATCTGAAGACTTTATTAATACAATTAAAAGAACACCCACAGAATGGGAAAAAATACTTGGCAACTCTATGTCAGACCAACACCTGATATCCATAATCTATAAGATACTACAAATTATCAATAAGAAGATAAATGATCCAATTAAGTGATGGGGAAAGGAGATAAGACAGACATTTCTCTAAAGAGGAGATCCAGGTAGCCAAAAAACACATGTGGACATGTTCACAATCTTTAGCTATTAAAAAAATTCAAATCAAAACTATGATGGGATACCATGTCACCCCAACAAGGTTGGCCATGATCCAAAAAACACAAAACTACAAAAGCTAGAGAGACTGTGGAGAAAGTGGAACTCTCCTACACTGTTGGTGGAGTTGCAAAATGGTCCAGCCTCTTTGGAAAGCAATCTGGCACTTCCTGAAAAAAATAGATATAGATATACCATTTGACCCCGTAATTCCACTACTTGGAATATATCCTACAGAATCAAAGCCATTCACACCAACGGATACATGCACAAGAATGTTTATTGCAGCACAGTCCATGATAGCAAAAAGATGGAATCAACCCAGATGCCCAACAACAGAAGAATGGATAGGTAAACTATGCTATATATACTCACTGGAGTACTATGCAATGATAAAGAACAATGATGATTCCAGGAAACATCTCATAACCTGGTTTCAACTGGAAGACATTACGCTGAGTGAAAGGAGTCAGCGACAAAAGGACAAATACTGTATGAGACCCCTACTATAAGAACTCAAAAACAGACTTATGTATAGCAGAAGTCTCTTTCATGGCTGCAAGAGAGGGAAGGGAGTTGGGGGGGTTTAGATTAGATAATTGGCAGAAATTAGGTTGGGTGAAATCGGTGACAGCACACATTAGAAACAAGAACAATATTAAGTGGATGTAAACATAACTTGAGTACTTCTCTCATCTTAACCCAGTCATGCAAGAACAGAGTAGCTAGGGCAGGGGGCAGGGGACCACGCTCCTAGGCAACATCGAGGCCAATTGCCATAATTAGGGTTACAAGGCTCTCTGCACCCCACACTGGTGAGAGGCGTCTGCAGTCTTAAAAGCTGCCAAGCTGTCATCTGAGGACACAGCAAATGGTCTCAACTCAGCAGGAGCATATGCTCACAGAGACCAAAATGACAATCCAGAAGACAGACAGACCTACGTGAGTGGGTGCCTACATCAACTTGGGACTGGAAGAACCGGATGGTGCCCGGCCACCACCAGGGATAGCCATGATGGAGCTCACACAAGTTGAGTCTCACTGGCACCACATCAATAAAGAGGGGTGCACCCTGAGATCTCCACTACAAGACTGCAATTGATGGTCCAGGGACTTTAGGGGTTCCCCTGGGAGCATGTCTCCTCGCCCTGATGATGCCCTTGCCCATGGATCATACTGAAGGTCCACTCTTTGGACAGCAAGGGATTGGACTTGGCAAGGCAGAGTGACTATATATCAGGTACACTTTAAGGTTCTATGCATCTACAGGATATCATACTGCTGACCTCTTACTGGAGGAAAGGGAGTGGGTGGAGAGAAGGGGAAAGAAGACTGTTGGGAGCATGAGACACGGATGGAACAGAGAGGAACAGTGTGCTGTCACTGGGCAGGGAGAGCAGTGGAAGCTGCATATAGGTAGGCATGCAAATTTATATTGGCATATATATTTTCACACAGTCATAATGATAAAAAATAAATTAAAAAAATTTGTTTTAGGAGGAGAAAGAAGATCAATTTTAGTTGGACTTCAACATAACATGATTGCTCCTCCCATCTGAAGCCAATATTGCAAGGACGGAGTACATGGTATAGGGGACTGGGGACCATGCTCTCAGGGGAAACAGAGGCCAGCTGGCACAACTACGATTTTGCTAAGAGAGTCTTCTGCACCCCAAACTGGTGAGTGGCATCTAGGGTCTTAAAAGCTGCTAAGCTGCCATCTGAGGTACACCAAATGGTCCCAACTCTGCAGGAGCATGTGATCTCCAAGGATCAAGATGACATGGGGCAAAAAGAACCCAAAAGACAGAAAGGCCCACATAAGCAGGTGACTATGTCGACATGTGACTGGAACAACCGGATGGGGCCCAGCCACCACCAGTGATAGCTGTGATGGGGCTGACAACAGCAAGTCTCACAAGCAACACAAAAATAAAAAGGGGTGTACCCTGAGTTCTTCATTAAAAGACCGCACATGATGGTCCAGGGGTATCAGGGTTCCCCCTGGGAGCATGGTCCCAGGCCCTGATGCTGACCCTGTCCATAGATCACAATCGAGGTCAATTCTTTGGGCCAAAATGGATTGGACTTGGTGATACAGAGTGACCATATCAGGTGTGCAGTTTATGGTTTTATGCATCTACAGGATGACACTCAGCTGACCACTTACTGGGCACAGGAGAGAGGGTACAGAGGTGGGGATAGGAGATTGTTAGGAGGTCATGACATGTACAGAAGAGATAAGAAGAGCGTGCTGTCACCAGGCAGGGAGAGTAGTGGGAGCTGCTCACTGGCAGGTATGCAAAGTTATTGTATATTCTCACTCAATCATAATAAAAAAATATTAAAAAAAAAAAACTTTACAAGGGCAGAACCAAGACAGTACTGTAGACACACATCTCCCTGATTCGTTATGAGAACTAAGGTCTAGAATAATAAAAGAACAGAGCAATGTCGACATTGTGGGAGCCCCAGGATCTGACACAGAATTGCGACATTGGTCCAAACAATCGGAAAGGGGAGACTACCTTTGTCAGAGGTGAGGCAGCAGCACATTTGAGTCCTGCTTCTGATGATGCATTGTTTGAGGGCACTGCAGGTACAGACACGTTCTTTACTCTCTGGGAGGTGTGGACTGGGTCTGCCGAGTCTCCCTGCCTGGCATGCTAACGTTCTAAACTGCAGCGCTTAAATGAACAGCATATACCACAGCAGAGACTATGTTCAAGACAGCCACATCTTGAAAGCATGGCTGCCGACTGAGGCGCCAGTGCCCCTTCTGCTCTGTGCTACACCACAGACTGTGCTGACTCACAGCAGGAAGTGTGGCTCATATAGGATGCCATCTTGGTCAGCTGTGAGGCAGAGTCAGCCACATCTGAGTTCTTAGCAGGGGCTAATTCTCATGCTTAGCAACAATGTCTGTCTGGAAAGTGCTTCTCCAGTGAAATAGCTGTTTTTAAGATAATCATATCTAGGGATCGCAGTCAGGTCTTGCAGCCAAGGGAGGAAGTGCACTAACCCCTCCTTCTTGGAGCCATGTCATAATGCATGGGGAAGGCCTAGGAGGTGCCATGATTATCAGCCACCCCTGAAGGCCCATCTGCTCTTGACAGCTGCTGGACACCATTTCTTTCAGCACTAAGACAGTTTTTAAAATAACAGCTGGAGAGCACAGTAGTGACAGGCATCTGAGTGGGTTGGCAGGATTTCTGCCACCCTTCACCAAGCCGTATCATAGCATTGGCTAACAACCCTCTAGACTCCAAAATTAGGGTGCTGTCTCTGTCAGCCAGGAGGCAAGCCAAGCCAAAGAGGCAGGGCCTGCCAATCCCGAGGGCCAGACTCCTCTTGGTGCCTTCTGGACTGTGTCCCTCTCCGCAAAACAGAAGTTTTTAAGTTAAACACATCTAGAGAGTGCGGAAGTACCAGGCAGCCAAGGGTGGTGGCAGCCTTCTCTCTTCCCCTCCCCAAACTACACCACAGGCTCAACTGATGTGATGAGAGAGAATCAAGACAAGTAACTCGCCACCTTCAGCAGCTGGAAGGTAGGGCACCCATGAGACCCCAGTGGGGGCCACTCAATAGAGTATGTAGAGGCAGCTGATAACCAAACCTAGCAGTGCCTGTATTCCCCACTTAAAACTATACAACAGCACCAGTTGGTATAACACTAGAGAAACTGAACAGCTTCTGGACAACATGAAGACAACAATCAATATCTAACCATTTAAAGAAGCACACCACCACGGCTCTGGAAAACTCCCAAAATAAAAAACCCAAAAACTTCCCAGATGAAGAAGCCTTTCTGAAATCACTGGAGGTAGAATACAAGAGAATTACATAAAGAGCCCTCCTAGAAATTAAACAAATGCAACAGAATAAAATGAAAAATTAAGTTAAGCTATACACACTGCTAGAACATCAACAATCTAAAACTCAGCAGATCAGTAACAAACTTACAGATTTAGACAATTCGATGCAAAGCCAAAACTGCAGGACTGAGGAGAGGGAAGGTAGTTAGTGAATCTGTAGATAAAGCAATTGACACCAGCATTTATGAAGAGAATTCAGAAAAAAGAAACAAGAAAAATCAAGGAGCATTAAGAAACACATGGGACTCTATCAAGAGGGATAATGTATGAATAACCGGAGTTCCTGAACAGGGAAGGATAGCCAAAAATACAGGCAGAATTGCTGAAGAGCTGCTGACAGGAAACTTCCCTGAAATTATTAAAGAGAGCACAGATATCCAAGATGCTTAACAACTGCCACAAATGTCAGACCTAAAAGAAAGACATCACGACATTATAATCAAGCTTAATAAAATGAAACATAAAGAGACACTCTTACAGGCAGTATGACTTAAAACTAACGTACAAAGTGAAGCCCTGTGGGTTTTCATCTGACTTCTCAGTAGAAACAACGTTGTAAAGAAGGCAACTGGATGACATATTCAAAGTCTTGAAGGAGAAAAATTTCCAATCAAGAATTATATATCCTGAAAACTGTCTCTCAAATATGAAGGGGAAATTAAGACATTCACAGATAACCAGAAGCTTAAGAGGCTTTATAAAAACCAAACCTACTAGAAACACTAAAAGAAGCTTTCTTTAGAAAAATAAGAACAACAAATGTCTACTTAAGAATGAAATGCAGGACACAATATCCAGAATCTTATTCAGCTACAGAAGTCACAAAGCTCATTCAAAGCTAAAATAGTAAAAGAAGGGAACCAGTGATCTTAACATAAAACTATAAAGAGGGATGTATTACAGCGGTTATAACCTTTCACATGGAGAGGAAATTAAGAAGATATACAGAAGTCAAAGATTGGTTTAAATTTAGAACATTAAGGAGAATCAAGGGTGTAGCCACAAATCAAACCAACAATGTGACATAGCAAAACAAGAAACATAAAACAGGACTCTCAAACACAAAACCAACACTAAAAATGATGAAAAGTCAACTCATAAGAAAACAACCCAGAAGAGAATATTAAGAGAAACAAAGAAAACATCAACAACATAAAAATAAAGGCATCAAAATGACAGCAATGAATATATACCTATCAATAATTACATAGAATATAAACAGACTAAATGCTCCAATGAAGAGGCAGAGAATGACGACCTGGATCAAAAGACTCGTTCCATCTATGTGTTCCTTAAAAGAAACACACCTTAGAAGAATGGACAGGTAAACTGTGGTACATATACTCAATGGAGCACTACGCAATGATAAAGAATAACGATGATTCCAGGAAACATCTCCTAACTTGGTTTCAACTGGAAGACATTATGTTGAGTGAGAGTAGTCAGCGACAAAAGGACAAATACTGTATGAGACCTCTACGATAAGATCTCAAAAACAGACTTGTGTATAGAAGAAAAGACTCTTTGACAGCTGCAAGGGAGGGGAGGGAGGGAGGAAGGGAGGGGGTGAGGGTTTAGTTTAGGTAGTTACTAGAAATCTAGTTGGGAGAAAGCGGTGACAGCACACATTAGGAACAAGAACAACATTAAGTGGACTTCAGCATAACTTGAGTACTCCTTCCATCTTAACTCAATACTGCAATGATAGAGTAGCTGGGGCGGGGGGCAGGGGACCATGCTCTTAGGCGAATTCCAGGCCAATTGGCACAACTAGCGTTTTGCTAAGAGAACTCTCTGCACCCCACATTGGTGAGTGGCGTCTGGGGTTTTAAAAGCTGCCAAGCTGCCATCCGAGGACACAGCAAATGGTCCCAACTCAGCAGGAACGGATGCTCACCGAGGGCCAAAATGACATGCGGTAAAGACAACCGAGAAGACAGAGAGACCCACAAGAGTGGGTGCCTACATTGATCTGGGACCAGAAGAACAGGATGGTGCCCGGCCACCACCAGTGATAGTCATGACGGAGCTCACAGAGAGGAGCCTCACTGGCAACACAAGAATAAAAAGAGGTGCATCATGAGATCTCCACTAAAAGACCTCAATTTACGGTCCAGCGGTTTTGGGGTTCCTCTGAGAGTATGGCCCCCGGCCCTGATGCTGCCCGTTCCCATAAATTATAACAAAGGTCCACTCTTTGGACAGGAATGGAATGGACTTGGCAATGCAGAGTAACCATATGTTGGAAGCACTTTATGGTTCTATACATCTATAGGATATCATCTTGCTGACCTCTGGCTGGAGGAAGGGGAGTGGACGGAGAGGAGGGGAAAGGAGACTCTTGGGAGGATGGGACATGTATGGAGCAGAGAGAAGTAGCGTGCAGTCACCGGACAGGGAGAGCAGTGGAAGCTGCATACCGGGGGGCATGTAAATTTACATGTGAATGTACATTTTCACTCAGTTATGTTGAACAAAAAAAAAAAAAAAAAAAGAAACACACCTTAGACTCAAAAGATACAAACAAAATCAAAAGACAGAAGAATACATACTAACTAAACAAAATGCAAAAAGTGCAGAAGTGGTAATACTAATCTCATATAAAATGGATTTTAATGTAAGGCCCACAATCATGGACAAGGACGGTCTCTATCACTGAAAGGTTCAATACATAAGCAGAATACAGCATTATTAAATATTTATGCACCCAATAACAGAGCATCTAAATGGATTGAACACAAGTTGACAACACTGAAAAATGAGATAGCTCATGCCATAATAACAGTAGGAGACTTCAAAACCCCATTTTGAGTAATGGACAGACCATCCAGAAAAAAGCTCAGTAAAGATAAGAGATCTTTTTGCAACAATCAATCAACTATACCTCATTAACATATACAGAACTTTTTATACAACAACAGGTAAGCACACGTTTTTGCTAAAGCACATGGAACATTCTCCAGAATAGGCCACATAGGAGGACAAAAAGCCAAGTCTCAACAAATCCAATCCAAAGCATCTTCTCTGATCATAAAGCCACAAAAGTCTAAATCAATGGCAGAAAAAACATATGTAGAAATCCAAACTCCTGGAAACTAAATAATACTTCACTCAAAAATCCATCAGTTACAGAAGAAATCAAAGACACAATAAAGAAATTCATGGAATCACATGAGTATGAAAACACAGTCTACTAGAGCCTATTGGATGCAGCAAAAGTAGTGCTCAGAGGTCAGTTTTTCTCTACAAACACACACATCAGGAAGGAAGGGCCCAAACTAAAGAATTAACACTACAACTAGAGCAAGCACAAAGACAGCAACAAAGGAAACCCTCAGGCACCAGAAGAAAACATAATAAAGATCAGAGCAGAACTAAATGAATTAGAGAAGAGCAACTGAAAGAACTGACAAAACCAGAAGCTAGTTTTCTGGAAAAAAATTAGCAAAACTGACAAACCACTGTCTAAACTTACAAAAGAGAAACAGGAGAGGAAACAAACAGCCCGAACAAGAAATGAGATGGGTGACATCACAACAGACCCAACTGAAATCAAAAGTATCATTAACAGAACACTACAAAAGATTGTACTCTAACTGGAAAACCTAGAGGAAATGGACAAATTTCTAGATTCTTATCACCTACCAAAATTATCACAAGAGAAGTAAAACAATAAACCCATCCCAAAAGAAGACACTGAAAAAGTAATCAAAAAACTACCAACCAAAAAAGTCCTGGCCCAGTTAGCTTCACTGGGCAATTCTACCAAACTTCTGGAGAAGAGTTAACTCCAACACTATTGAGACTATTTCACACCACAGAAAGGGAAGGAATACTCCCAAATTCATTCTATGAAGCTAGCATAACCCTGATACCAAAGTCAGTGAAAATTACAGGCCAGTGTCACTCATGAACCTAGAGGCAAGAATCTTCAATAAAATCCTAGCCAACGATTCAACAACGTATCAAAAAATTAATTCACCATGACCAACCTGGATTCATACCAGGGATGCAAGGCTGGTTCAACATCAGAAAAACAATTAATGTGATCAACCACATAAGCAGCACAAAGGATAAGAATCACCTGATTTTGTCAACTGATACAGAAAAGGCATTAGACGAAGTTCAACACCCATTCATGCTAAAAATTCTCAGCAAAATAAGAATAGAGGGTAAATTTCTCAGTGCAATAAGGGACATCTATGCAAAGCCAACTAGACACTTAACATCACTGTGAATGGTAAAAGACTGAAAGAATTCCCCTTGAGAACAGGAACTAGACAAGGATGCCCACTATCACCTCTCCTGTTGAACACTGTACTGGAAGTTCTGGCCAGACCAATTAGACAAGACAAAGAAACAAAGGGCATCTGCATTGGCAAAGAAGTAAAAATCTCCCTATTTGCAGATGATATGATTACATATACAGAGAATTCTAAGGAATCCGTAAGTAAACTACTGGAACTAATACAGGAGTTCAGCAATGGATCAGTATATAAGATAAACATAAGTAAATCAGTAGGATGCCTTTATACCAACAAAGAGATCATCAAAGAAGAATCTTCAAATCAATACCATTTACCATAGTCCCCAAGAAGATAAAATACCTAGAAACAAATCTAACTAGAGACATACAAGACATACACAAAGAGAATTACAAGACCTTACTTCAAGAAACTAAGAGACTTACATAACTGGAGAAACCTACCCTGCTCATGGACAGGAAGACTTAAAATTGTTAAAATGTCTATTTTACCCAAAGCAATCTACAAATACAATGCAATCCCAAGACAAATTCCAGTGTCATTTTTTCAATGAGATGGAGAAAAAAACCACCAACTTTGTTTGGAAAGGGAAGAAACCCCAGATAAGCAAAGTACTATTGAAGAGGAGAAACACAGTGAGAGGCCTCACATTACCTGATCGCAGAATCTATTACACTGCCACAGTAGTCAAAACAGCATGGTACTGGTACAAAGAAAGACATTTAGACCAATGTATACAGAGTTGAGATCCCAAAGGTGCCACTATCCTCTTATAAACAGTTGATACTGGACAAAGGACCTAAGACTGTAAACTGTGGAAAAAACACTCTAACAAACGGTGTTGGCAAAATGGGATATCCATCCCCTAAAAACTGAAACAAGACCCAGATCTCACACTTTACACAAAAACTAACTCAAAGGGGATCAAAGACCTAAATATCAAACCTAAAACAATACAGATCATGCAAGAAAAAAATAGGGTCAACATGGAGGTTCTCATAAACAGCTCAGAGTTCAAAAATCTGATAAAGCATAATCAACAGAAAGAAAACAGATAAATAGTAACTACTAAGAATCAAATACATTTGCTCATCCAAAGACTTTACCAGGAGTTAAAAGACCACCTACAGAGAATGGGGAAAAATATTTGGCAACTACATGTCAGATCAAGGTCTGATCTCCATATTCTACAAGGTACTGCAAAATACCAACAAGAAAAAGGCAAATAACCAAATTAAGCGATGGGCAAAGGAGACGGACAGACACTTCACTGAAGAGGGCATGCAGGCAGCCAGAAGACACGTGATGAAATGCTCATGATCATTAGCTACCAGAGCAATCCAAATTAAAACTACAATGAGATACCATCTCACCCCAGCAAGGTTGGCCATAACCCAAAAAAACACAAAGCAACAAATGCTGGAGAGACTGCAAAGAGATTGGAACTCTCCCATACTGCTAGTAGGATTGCAAAATGGTACAACCTCTTTAGAAAGCAATCTAGTGCTTCCCTAAAAAGTTGGAAATAGATACACCACTTGATCCAGTAATCCCACTGTTAAGAATATATCCCACAGAAACAAAGGCTGAATGTTTATTGCAGCGCAGTCCACAACAGTAAAAAAATGGAATCAACCTACATGCCCATCAACAGATGAATGGATAAACAAACTATGGTACATATTCTCAGTGGAACATTATTCAATGATAAAGAACCACGATGACTTCAGGAAGCATCTCATTACCTTATGTCAACTGGAAGACAATATGCTGAGTGAAATTAGTCAGCAGCAAAATGACAAATACTGTATGAGACTCCAGCTACAAGGACTTCAAAACAGACTTAGGCATAGAAGACTCTGATGGCTACAAGGGTGGGGAGGGAGGGAAAGGCTTGGGCACAGATTAGGTAGTTGACAAGAAATTTAGTTGTGTGAAAGCAGTGACAGCACACAGTAGAGTAGACCAGCTTAACTGAACCTCACCGTAAACTGACAGGTTTTCTGAACTGAATCTAGTATCTCAAAGGAAAGAGTAGCAGGGACGAGAGTCTGGGGACCATGTATTCAGGGGACATCAAGGCCAACTGGCATAACTAATCTATTGCTAAGAGTGTCTTCTGCACCCCATGTTGGTGAGTGATGTCTGGGGTCTTAAAAGCTAGCAAGCTGCCATTTGACGTACACTAAAGGGTCCCAGTTCGTCCAGAACAGATGAGCACCAAGAACAACAAAGATACAGAAGAAAGAGACCAGGAGACAGAAGGACCCATATGAATGGGAGACTATCAACAAGAGATCAGAAGAACCAGATGGTGCCCAGCCTCCACCAAAGACAGCTATAATGGAGGACACAATGTAGGGTCTGTGAGGCAACGCAAGAAAAAGAGGTGTGCAGCCCAAAAACTCTACTAAAAGACCTAAACTGGTGGTCCAACAACCTGTGGGGTCCCCTTAGAACACGGCCCCTAGACCTGCTACTGTTCCTGACCAGAAACAGGAATAAGTCAACTCTTCAGACAAGAATGGATGGAACTCAGGGACACAGTGTGACCATATGTTGTGTGTACTTTATGGTTCTATGCATTTACAGGAGGCCATCCTAATAGTTTTTTTCTATATGGGAAAGAAGAGGGTAGAGAGGGGGTCAGATGCTGGTTAAGAGGATACAAGATGAACAGTGAAAAGGAGACCTGTACTGTCACCAGCTGAGGACAGCAGAGGGAGCTGCAGACAGGTGGGCACTGAAAACTGATCTAGACTGTATACTTCCACTTAATCACAGTAAAAAAAAAAAAAAAAAATTATCTAACAACTTTGCAAAACAAGTAAAAAAAGACAATCTACAAGCTGGGAAAATAAATACTGGCAACTACTATCTCTTAAGGTCACTATCAGTCAGAATCAACTTGATGGCAGTGGTTTCTTTTGGTATCTAGTAAGAACCTAACCTCAACATAGTGCAACACTTCAACAAAAACAGAAAATTACAAATAACCCAATTAATGCATGTGCTACGGAAATGGACAGATACTTCACCAAAGAAGACATTAGAGTTGCTAGCAGATACATGAGAAATACTCATGATCATTACTGATTAAAACTCATTGCTGTCGAGTCAATTCCAACTCACAGCCACCCTACAGACAGAGGAGAACTGCCTAATAGCTTTCCCAAGGAATGCCTGGAAGACCTAAACTGCTGACCTTCTCATTAGCAGCCATAGCACTTAGCCACCATGCCACAAAAATGCAAATCTGAACTATGATGAGATACCACCTCACCATATCAAGGCTAGTATTAATCCATGAAACACGAAGAATAAATGCTAGAGAGGTTGGGGAGAGACTACAAAACTTATATACTGTTGGTGGGAAAGTAAAATGACACAACCACTTTGGAAATTAATTTACTTGTCCTCGAAAAACTAGAAACAGCAATCGTAAGAGATGCAGGAATCCCACTCCTTGGAATATATCCTAGAGAAATAAAAGTCCTCACACAAACAGTTACAGACACACATATATGCAGCACTGTACACAACAGTAAAAAGATGGAAACAACCCAGCTGCCTATTAACAGAACAATGGATAAACAAATTATGGTAAATACACACAGTGGAATATACTACACAACAATAAAGAACAATAATAAATCTGCAAAATATTTCACAACATGGATGACTCTGGAGTGCATTATGCTGAATGAAACCACTTGGTCACAAAAGGGCATAATATTGTACGAGACCACTATTATAAAAACTCAGGAAAAGGTTTCCTTCGTAAGACAATAATTATCTTAGATGAAGGGAAGGACAATATATAACATAGAAGTCAGTACAACTGGTCTAAACCAAAAGCTAAGAAGTTCCCTGAAGGCAACCAAACATTTTGAGGGCACAGTACCTGGGGACCTCTAGGTCAGCTGGTATAACAAAACTATTAAGACAATTTCTGCATGGCACTTTGTTGAGAGGCATCTCGGGTCTTAAAAGTTAGTAAGCAGCCATCTAAGATGCATCAATTGGTCCCAACCCACCTGAAGCAGAAGAAAAGGAAGAACACAAAAGACACAAGGAAAATATTAGCCCAAGAGACAAAAGGGGTTACATAAATCAGTCTGCGAAAAGGAAGAACATAAAAGACACAAGGAAAATATCAGCCCAAGAGACAAAAGGGGGTACATAAACCAGCCTGTGATCAGAACTATATAATACCCAGCTACCACCAATGCTCACCTTGAAGTGAAACACAACAGATAGTCCCTGAGAATTAGGAGAAAAGTGAGATGCAGAACTCAGATTCACATAAAAAGATCACACTTAATGGTCTCAGACAAGAGGAACCCTAGAAGACATGGCCCCAGGCTCTTTGTTAACCCAGAACTAAAACCATTCTCAAAGCCAACTTTTCAGACAAAGATTACACTGGAGTATAAAACATACTCGTGAAGACTGTTCTTTTCAGTTCAAGTGTATATGCAAGAATAAATGGGTAGCTTCTGTCTGGAGGTGAGATCAGAAGTCAGAAAAGAATAGGAGGTGGTTGAATGGATACAGGAAATTTGGGAGAAGAAAGGAAGAATGTGCTCTCACATTACAGGGATAGTAATCAGGGTCACATAACAGTATGTGTATAAATCTGTATATGAAAAACTAACTTAAACCGTAAACTTTTACCAAAGGTATAATTAAGAAAAAAAGTTTACAGTTTTGAAAACCCTATGAGGCAATTTTACTCTGTCCCACAGGCTTCCTGTGAGTTGGAATCAATTCAACAGTACTGAATTTGGTTTTCTGGTAATCTTTCAAGAGGCAGATTGCCAAGTCTTCTTCCAAAGAACTAATGGGTGGGTTCCAATCAACAATTTTGGGGTGAATTATTAACCACTGAACCTCAAGAGCTTCTTCTGCTGAATCAACTGGTCCTAAACGTAACCCAAGTTTTCTAAAGCCAAGTGCCGTCGAGTAAATAAGTAGTAATTAAAGAATACAACAGCAGAAATCATTTTTTGCTCCTAGTGACTGAATGTGTGCTTCATAAATTGTTAGGAACGTTTCTGATACATCTTTTATTTTCCCGCATTCTTGGCAGAAATTTTCATTGAGGCACTGCATTATAGATCATTACACAGTTTCAGAAAACAGCAATAAAAAAGTGAAAAACTCATGAGAATAAAATTCTACAATTAAGCCTTCAGCAGCAAGCTTTTACTTGGTAAGAAAATATTTTTTTACTGAAGTATATTTACATTTCCAAATATACTGTCACTGAATTTACAACTGATGAGCCAAATCTCCTTAGATTCAGCACTAAAACCACTCTTAAGATAGTTTTTATCTATAGGTGCAAATCTTAGACAAATTCTTTTCATTAGAAAAAGGAGAAATCTGATGTTTATTTAGCACTTACTCGAGATCTGTAACATGCTTTATATATTTTACAGAATATAATATGGTGATTTTCTCCATCCGTACAGAGTAAGTTGCTAAAAAAGCAACTCTTATATTTCACTGTTGGTGTCAGAACTGAAGGGATCACAAAGATAATTTTGTGATACATCTTCAATCCAGAATCCCATATGATAGTATCTACAGTGTCCCAGGCAGCCAGTAAAACCTCATACATGGCTAGTCAGAGTGTCAGGGAATCTAACAGAATTGTTGTTCAAACAACTGCACTCTTGTAACTCCGGGCATTCTATCTAGATAAAAAATACTTCTGAGTTTTTGGAGACCTGAATGTTGAAAACAGTGCCCCCTAGACTGCATGAACTAATGTTTTTACTAGAGTCTTCAGTATGTATACCCAAGGGATGAAGCCTAATTCTAAAGAACATGTTCGTTAATGGTGTGAAAGATTCATACCTTTTAAATGGTCATTTTTCAAGAAGGTGGTCATTACAAAAATAAATAAAAAGCCTTGTCCACAACTGAACTCCTTTACTCTGACATGAAATAAAACTGTATTTTGCTACTGTAAGAGAGTAGTGAATGATTTTAAACACTACAAATTTTATAAAATTATACTTAAAACATATTCTGTATATTACGCACAAAACTAGCAATCCTCCACATCAACAAAAAAATGCTATTTAATAATGTATGTTACTGTTGAACATGTTCTTCTGTTAGACAACTCTATTGAGATCAACAAGGCAGCCATTTATATTACCCTTTATGTTACTACTTCCTTTGTCATGTGGTAGTCAAAAGGCTAAATGTGATGCTTGCAGCAAAGAAAACAGTTTTGAAAGGTCATGTTACGCAATCAGAATTTCTTTCACAGTATCTTACTTTCTGTGGTAGACTACATGATAACCTGACCACAGTAATTTTCTGAATAAAAGCAAAAGCACGTCACACTATCAAAGGAGCAGAAACAGGAGGCACTCAACAATATACTCTTTATGAACTTTTTTCCAACTGCATAAATGTGCAACTCATATTAAGAAAAAGAACTCTGAGGCAAAGAATGATAAAGAACTGGAGGCAGAGAACTAATGAAAACTGGAAGGCAAGTTTAAACTATATATCACTCTATCAACAATGTTCATGTAAAATAATAAGAAGCTTGTAAACTCTTTCGAATTAAGACACATCATCTATCAAGGAAACACAAAACTATAATATTTAAGACAATAAATGTGATTTACTTCAAAATTTTTCTAACTACCCCAAAGCAATTACAAAGCTTCAAAAACCTCTCTACAGGAGCTACAATCCTGACAATATTTTTTTCCTTTCAATATCTTGTATAGGTCTACAATAGGAAACATCTTTTTTCATCTTTCACACAGACAGTGCATCGTAACACCAAAATGGGCATTTCTCCAGCTCCTTATAAAATTCCCAATCTCAGAGGTTAACCCAGAAGCGAAATCTTACCTAAGTCCAATCTTCAAACGAAGATTAAGCTGGACTATAAAACATAAAATAATAATAATACTCATGAAGAATGTGCTTCTCAGTTTAAGCACACGAGATAAAATGGGCAGCTTCTGTCCAGAGGCAGGAAGGTACACTGGACACAAGATACCTGAGGTGGAAAGGCAGTGTGCTGTCATTGTGCTGAAATTGTAGCTAATGTCACACAACAGTTACGTGTACAAAATTGTGTATGAGGAATTAAACTGTAAGCCTTCACATAAAAGCACAATAAAAACAAAAAAGAATTCTAAGTCATTATTTTATCCAATCCTGGGAGAAGATACAGTTAGTCATGCCTAATAATCAAAAGTAGAGCAGCTTCTAAGCCAAACAAAGCTACTTAGCATTATCATAGATAATTGTTATCTAGACACAGTAACTACACATTTGTGGCAAAGCATTATCTTTTTAAGGTACCAGTATTTTAATTCTTGTGATCACCTCTCAATCTATGATAATCTTTTAAGGAAATACATTTAAACATCACACTGCTCAAAAAAACCTTCAAACTCACTGCTGTAGTACTGGTTCCAAGTCATGGTGATCCCTCAGAACTGCACTCTATAGGGTTTTCAGTGGCTGTAATCTTATAAAAGTAGTCCTTTGGTGGAGTAAACAATTTAAACAATGGGCTACTAATCAAAATTTTGAGGGCCTGAAATCACTCACAGGCACCTCAGAACAAAGGACAGGCAACCTGCTTCTTAAAGGTCACAGCCATGACACTGTATGGAGTACAGTTCCAGACACAAACTACGCAGCCATGAGTCAGAACTGACTTGTGGCAACAAATGGTTTGGAATTTTTCTGTTTAATCTTACACAAGTACATCATGAGGACCTTCTTCCATGGAGCTACTGGGTGGATGCGAACCACCAATCTTTCAGTCAGTAACTGAGGGCAAACTATTTGTGTCACCTAAGGAGGTCCGCTCAAAATCAAAGGTGTATTATAAAATCAAATTCAAATAAGCTCTTTCATAAAGGTCCACAGCCCTCTGTGCCTCCAACTTACCTTTCTGTATTTTTGTCACTTTTCTATGGTGTTCAAAAATCAGATTTAACGGGAACTACTAAGAATCAAACACTTTTGCTCATCCAAAGACTTTATTAATAGAATTAAAAGGCCACTTACAGAACAGGAAAAAATATTTGGCAACTCTATGTCAGACTGACACCTGATCTCCATAATCCATAAGGTACTACAAAATATCAAGAAGAAAAAGACAAATCATCCAATTAAGCAATGGGCAAAGGAGATGAACAGACATTTCTCTAAAGAGGAGATCCAGGCAGTCAAAACACACATGCAGACATGCTCACTATCAGTAGCTATTAAAGAAATTCAAATCAAAATGACAGCGAGATACCATTTCATCCCAACAAGGTTGGCCATGGTCCAAAAACCACAAAACAACAAATGCTGGAGAGGCTCTGGGGAGGTTGGAACTCTCCTACACTGTAGGTGGGATCACAAAATGGTGCAACCTCTTTGGAAAGCAATCTGGTGCTACCTTAAAAAAATGGATATAGATAAACCATTTGATCCAGTAATTTCCCTGCTTAGAATATATCCTACAGAATCAAGGCCATTCACACCAATGGATACATGCACACGAATGTTCGTCGCAGTACAGTCCACAACAGTAAAAAGATGGAATCAACCCAGATGCCCAACAACAGAGGAATGGATAGGTAAACTATGGTACAGATACTCAATAGAACACTATGCAATGATAAAGAACAACAAGGATTGCAGGAAACATCTCTTAACTTGGTTTCAACTGGAGGACATGCTGAGTGAAAGTAGTCAGCAACAAAAGGACAAATACTGTTATGAGACCTCTACTATAAGAACTTAAAAACAGACTCATGCATAGAACAAAAGACTTTGAGGGGAGGGGGGAGGGGGAGGGTTTAGATTAGATAAAAGAAATTTGGTTGGATGAAATTGGCGATAGCACACATTAGGAAGAAGATCAATATTAACTGGACTTCAACGCAGTACTTCTCTCATCTTAACACAATACTGCAAAGACAGAATAGCTGGGGCAGGAGGCCGGGAACCATGCTCTCAAGCAAAATCGAGCCCAACTGGCACAGCTAGAATTTTGCTAATGAGGACTCTCTGTACCCCTCATCAGTGAGCGGCGTCTGGGGTCTTAAAAGCTGCCAAGTTGCCATCTGAGGGTACAGCAAATGGTCCCAACTCAATATCAACGGATGATAACCAAGGACCAGAATGACATAGGGGAAAGAGAACCCAGAAGACAGAGAGACCCACGACTCATGGTCTTGGTAACTAAACATACACTGTCTGCCAAGTCACACTAACTTCTAAAACTCATCTTTCTTTACTCTTGCTCAGCCATCTTTTCTCCTCTGTCCTGGTGATTACATTTGGCCTGGTCAATGACAACAACCTTTTAGCTGACCTCCTGACTTCCCCTCTGCCCTGTATACCCATTTTCTATAAAGCAACCAGGAAAAGTTTTAAAACATGTACCATATCATAACACTTTCATGCTTAAAAGCTCCCAAGAGTTTCTTGAGACCAAACTCCTCATCATGGTTAGGTACCCACAAGGCTTCTTCAATCTCACATTATGATACCATGGTCCTCACCTAAGTTGTTCCAGATGCAGTGGACTTTATTTTGTCCCTCAAATACATCAAATTCATTTCCACTTGAATATCTTACACTACTTTGATTTTCAAGTGGCTAGATTCTTGTCATTCACATCTTACATTAATGTCATTTCACTCCCTATCAACTACTCTATTTTAGTTCTCTTCCTATCACACATCAGTACCTCGTATTTTTGTTTCCTCCAATGATTAGCTCAATGAGAACAGTGTTCTTGTCTATAACAGTACCTGGCAGAAAGTAGGTGTTCAATAAACATATAGCAAATTTAGTGACTGTTCTACAGTGTTTTTCTTAAATGTTTCTTCACCAAGGATTCGAAGTCCATTAGCTAGTTAACAAAAAAAATTGCCACTGAACTGATTCTGACTCATGGTGACTCTATGTGTTACAGAACTGTTCCATAGTTTCCTGACTATAATCTATATGGAAACAAATTACCAGACTTTTCTCCCTACCATTAGGTTAAGCAGAGGTTAGCAAATGAGCCACTTAGGGATGTCTAACGGATTATTTTAATTTTCCTACTTCAGTTTCTACTTTATTTTTAAAAAGTAGGATAAGAAATCTCACAATTATCTTCCTTTTTGCCTAAAAAGTCTTTTGTATCTTCATTTACCCTCTCTTCCATTCTTGTATCTAAGCAGAAAGGTGACCTGTCTATTTTAAGTCCTTTGCCCATGACCTTGATCTTAAACCTTCTCTCCTAAGAACTGTTACCCACTCTCATTTTAACCTAAATCATATTTAAACTACTCTAACAGATCACTCCCTTTTACCTAAAATATACTTTACTCATGTGGCTACCTCCTCACAATGATCACTGTCTCACTTCCAGCACAGTTCAACATTTTCCAAAACATTCTGTTTTGTTTTTCATGCAATATATTTTCGTAAAACCATTTACTACTTAACCTCTTAAAATCTGTCCAGTCTACCCTCAATCTGTTCTCTCAGTTGTCAATAACCTCTTAATAATCAAAATTCAATAACCTCTTCTAGAGTAGCAGAATCTTTGATCTTTCTACAGCATTCTGTCTAAAGAGTCCCTCCCTAAAACTTGCTAATGTACTTCAGAGAAAGTACATTATCCTGATCTCCCTTTCTTCTTGTTTTTCCTTTACTGATTCTTTATAAGTCACTCATTTAAAATAGGTATCTCCTAAATTTCTGTGCTTTACCTTTTCCTCTTGATGTTCTCTACAACTTCTAAGTGAATTACTCTAAAATCCCTGTCTTCAGACCTTAAAATTATCTTTTTAAGTTTCAGTCTCATACTTCTGAAACTATGGAGAAGTTTCTGGAAATGCTGGTGGCGTAACAGTTACGTGCTACGGTTGCTAACCAAAAGGTCCGCAGTACAAATCCACCAAGCACTCCATGGAAACTCTATGGGGCAGTTTTACTCCATCCTATAGGGCTGCTGTGAGTAGGAATCGACTTAACAGCAGTGGGTTTCGTTTTGTAATCGGATCCCTATGAGTTGGAATCAACTGGACTACTTTTTTTTTTTAGGTAGATTCAAACCAGTATTTGCTTGCAAAATAATTCAGTGAAAATCTGTATTTGCACCATTTTCCCACACTTAGCATGAAAAAGAAAAAAAGGCTCAGGCTAGGGTGGGTAATAAAGACATGGTCATGTACTGTGTGACCCTGGGTAGGTCATTTAGTGACTTGAACCCTCCTATTTTCTTCTCTGTGAAATGGACAGTGTTCCTACTTCAGAGGGTTACTGGAAGTTATCAGACAGAAATCTGTTAGCACCTGGTACCAGACACTTCATTTTGCTGTTGTTAGCTGTCATCAAGTAGATCCCAACACACAGAGGCTCCATGCACAGAGAATAAAATGTTGCCCACTCTTTCATCATCCCTGCAATCAGTTTCAGATCAGTGATCCATACGGTTTTCATTTAATTTTTCTTTTAACAGATTGCCAAGCTTTTCTTCTTATTTCATCTTAGTCTGAAAGTCCTGCTGAAACCTGTTTATCATCACAGCAACACGCAAGCTTCCACTGACAGCAGGGGGGTAGCCTGCACCTGAGCTACACTGGCTAGGACAGAACCTGGGTCTTTCACAGAAGGTGAGAATTCCTCACTAATTTGTTATTCTTGGCACAGTAGATCTTACGACTGTCTGATTCAAAACAGGCAAATTCAGTTCATTTCAGCTCACTTATGTCTAGAATAGAGATCTTTACATGTTCCATTTCATTTCTGACGACTGTCAATTTTCCTACCTTCATACTTCCTACATTCCCTGTTCCTATTATTTTGGATGTTCATAGGTATTTCTTTTTATTGTGAGTTATGTCACATCAGCAAATGAAAGTCCCAGAAACTTGCCTCAATCCATGTCATGAAGATTGACTCTACTTTGAGGAGGCTGCTCTTGTCCAGTCATATTTTGAGTGCCTTCCAACCTGAGTGGCTCATCTTCTTGCACTATATTCCACCACCATTGTTCCCTGTTATTCAGAAGGTTTTCACTGGCCAGTTTTTTCAGAAGTAGACCACCAGTGCCTTCTACCTTGTCAATCTTACTCTGGAAGCTCCACAGAAAAGCTGTCCATCATAGGTGACTCTGCTGATATTCGAAATACTGGTGACATAGCTTCCAGTGTCACAGCAACATGCAAGCCACCACTGTATGATAAACTCATTAAATAGTTCATATTCAAAATGGATAACATGTCAGAGGCTATAAGCCTCCATGCCTAGTGATGAAAGAATAATATCTGTAGTTCTATTAACCACACAGAACTCACCTACAAAAGCCACTGCTTATAAATAAATTCAAAATAACTGCTACCATGAAAATGACAATATACAGTTTTCTTATTTTGACTGCTTGGTTTTTAGTTTGTAAAATAATACATAGCTTGGGAAATAATGGTAAAGGAGAACTAAATAACTAAAATAACACTTGTGACTCAGTGAGACTACCTACCAACAAGAAAAGCTCAGACTACTGAGAGTGACCCTCCCCCAGTGTAATGCCATTCAGTCTGTCAGTGGGAAGCAGCACATTTCATTAAGAGTTCAACTCTTCAGCAGCGAAGAAACATCACATCCCCCACATGCAGAACTGAATGCTCTGTCACAGTAGCTATTAATGGCATCCCAAACAGAAAATTGCCTGAAACAAGCTACCTGAGTTTCCAGTGTCAAGCAGAAAACCCCCTTCTATATATCATCACTGAATCTGACCTTTCCAGATAACTGTAACTATTACCTATAAAATCAAGTAATTCTGAACATGCCCAGTGCTAATGCATTATTTAATGACAGACATAGTATTAATGGTCACACTCCTTTCTCATATATAAATATGAAAAACAAAAACAAAGGCCAACAGTGCACTTGCTCTTTTCAATCTTTTTTTTAAGTGAAAACATTATTATTATTTGTGTATCTACTATTACCTATAGTCTTATCTACTGGCTCATTTATTCAACAGTAAATTTATGTTTACCTTTGTCTACTTTCAATATTCCAGGATTAAATTTAGCAACATGTATCAATATACCAAATTATCTCAGCAGAGGGGAGAAAGTATTTCCAGGGCTTTCTTACTTGAAAATTCTGTAAAAATGATCTATACAAACTTAATAAGAGTATCTGATTATACTTAATCACATATTAATCCTTTTCCCTAGTTACATATACATGACAAACCAAGAAACCAGACCTCCTCATTTTAAAGCCAACACAAAGTGAAAAACTTACTATACATTCAAAACAAAGGTATACTTCATCACATAACTAATTTATTGTTTAATTCTTATCCATAAAACTGAACCATAACCACATAAATTATCAGTAGTGACAGAAAGGAAGTTAATGACAGGAAAATTGTTTCAGGAGTTAAAGTGGAAGTAATTTTTGATAACTGAAAAAATTTAGACAGCTCTAATGGAGTATTTAACATGTGTTATATCCTGAGTCTTGAAAATGATAAAGACAGGGCAATTAAAAGGCAGAGAAGCATGATTACTAGGCCATCAAGTACAAATGATGAAGACAGTCAACATTCCCATAGGTTCCTCCATAATAATGCAGTGGTGAATCAAGTTGTATATCAAAAGCTAAGACAGCTCCTGATTTCCAAAGAAAATGTGAATTTTCCACTGACATTAAAAAAGAAAATAATTAACTTCAAGTGATCACAAATGTCTGTGAAACTAACAACCATCTACTCCTAAGAATGTCTCCTTAGACTCACACTGCAAAAAACAACCTCCCAGCTGGCTGCCTCAGCCCCCCTCCAAAAAATTACCCTAATTAAGGGCAACTGTATCTATATAGCTGCTAAGTATGAACCTAACTTTTAAAAATATACAACTGCAGGAACACATTGCAGCAAACTAACTACAGTTTTGTTCAGATAACAAGATAATGGCTGCAATTTTTAACAGTTTACAATTTTTAATAGTTGTGGGAGTGTATGATGGATGGATGGATGACAAGCAATAGGGCTAGCGTTGCTGCTGCAGTCACTCCTGGGTTACACTCTGATATACACATCTTACTCTAGCAATACAACACAGGGAACTATCCATATGACCATTCTCAATTTCAGCTGTAAAGCACTCACAGAAAAATGCTGACTTCAACAATTCTTAAACACAAGTGCTACACTGGATTAGTAGTTTAAGACCATTTTAAATGACCATAATTCAACTATTCAATAAAAATTAATTACTAACTGTGTAACCACATACAGGAAACCCTGGTGGCATTGTTGGTAAGTGCTATGGCTGCTAAGCAAAAAGGCCGGCAGTTCGAATCTGCCAGGCGCTACCTGATAACACCATGAAGCAGTTCTACTCCACTCCATAAGGTCGGTATGAGTCCGTATGAGTCGGAATTGACTTGACAACAGTGGGTTTTGGTTTGTTAACTACATACAAGTAACTTGTTGGAGGGTAGTAGTTAGAGGCCTGGTTATATAATGTGAACATCTCTCACATTCCAAAGGGCAGATCTTCAGTTTATTTAATTCCTATGAAATGTGTCAAGCAGCTCTATGATTAAATACACATTAAAGAAAACTTCAAATTGTATTAACTTGGTAATTCTGACAATCTGAAATACTGATTATTTAAATCCCCAAAGCACAATTCTTTCAACTAGTAAAGTATAAATGTATCAAAATGAAGTTTGACCTCTTATTGACAATCAGTCAAATTTCTTCCAGTGGATCAGCAGGTAAGGAATTCATGGAATTGAAGTCCTCAAAGGCTTGTACATATTGTGGCTAAACCATGGTTCAACACCAAATTATTTGGGGCAATGGTGGTTGATTATCTAAGCCTCCTTAGACCCCTTCCATCTTTTCTCTACTTAGCAGCAGCTATGACTGCCAAAGGGTTGGAGAGGAAAAAGATAAATGTAAAGTTAGTAATTATTATAAATTAGTTATCAGAAATGCAAGGGAAAGTGTGGGCAGAACTGTGGTTAAACTGTAGTATAAATAGAGCTGCTGTATTAACCAGTGATTTCTTTTAATCACATAATCCTCCTCCTGCAGGCACGGTAATCAGGAGCACATTTCCCATGAGGCAAAGGATCATTTGTCTGGTACAGCTGTTGTAGGACTGGCTGATGCACGGATGGATGACAAGCAATAGGGCTAGGGATGCTGCTAC
Source organism: Heterohyrax brucei (assembly GCA_028571685.1). Taxonomy (NCBI): domain Eukaryota; kingdom Metazoa; phylum Chordata; class Mammalia; order Hyracoidea; family Procaviidae; genus Heterohyrax; species Heterohyrax brucei. The sequence goes on from CM053149.1 coordinate 38,172,165, forward strand.
AGTCCCTCCCGGGTTACACTCAGATATACACATCTTGCTCTAGCAATATAATATAGGGAACTATCCACATGACCACTCTCAATTTCAGCTGTAAAGCACTCCCAGTGAAAGAAGCAACAGAACAACTTCAGGTTACTTGTTTTCAATATTTGAGGAGTTACTGTACAGAAATATGGATATACACATTAATGGTGAGAGAAGGCCAAGAAAGAAAGATCAGAAGCCAGGACTCAGGGGAAAAATCTGTAATTTAAGCACTGGAATTTCTAGATTATTTGCTGGTTTTAGGCTGGAACCAAGTTAACTAGACAACAGAAAGACAAGCTAGTGGATGCTAGACAGAGATGAGAAAGAAAGGTTAGAACTTCAGAACATAATCCTCAACACAAGTAATCCCTAGTTTACCCTGAAATAACAGTGTAAAGAAAATGGGAATTCTGGTTCTACCAGAAAGAGACCAAAGCATATGTGATGCCACATGTGATTTCATCACATGCTTAGCCTTTCTTCTTTAGATGGCCTCTACTGTAAGCTGACATGGGATTTGCCTACCTTGACAGGTTTCAGAAGTTAAAGAATTTTTTTAAACTTTAAAGCTTTTATAACATTCTAACATATACAAGGTTAAACAGTTCATTGCTTATAAACTCAACATGCTGAAGACTGGAGTTCTTTTACCGGCATTTCTAAAAGGAAGCCAACAATTAAGCTGATTAATCATTCACTCATTCCAATTCTGGCATAGTCTATGAGAAATAATCTCTTTAAAAAACAAGTGCAGAGATTAGGCATTGGAGGGAGTATGACTGTGAAAGGGCAATATGAAGAATTCTTTGGGAGCGCTGGAATTGTTCTGTATTCTGTTAATGGTGGTGGCTACAAGAAACTATGTGTTTAGTAAAACTCAGGATTATACACCAAAAAAGTGAATGTTACTGTATATACATTTTTACAAATTCAGTGCCACTCCCCTTTTAGAAATTTTGTTAAAATCTACTTATCTGAAAATAAGTCTACTGACTCAGAAAAAGAAAAACCTAGGTTAGAAATTCCAAAAGAAAACAAAATCAAACCCATTATCATTGACACAATTTTGACTCATAGCCACCCTACAGACAGGCAATCTGCATTACCAGAGCAACAGTTTCCTAACACACTATCCACACCCCAAGCGTTTATCTAATACCTTTCATTTTCCCTCTCAACTAGAAATTTGTGACTCAGAATTAATCTGAGATAATAATACAAAGGCTACCAGGGAATATACGGAAGAACAAGTTCAACAGGAAGCACATGAGGGCTGCTCCAAAGGGTAATGCTGGACCCAACGGCTGGAAGATCAGGAACACAGACCTTGACTATGAGAAAAAAGCCACAAGTCCTATTCAGAAAAAGGATGGTTCCCTTTCACAAAGGTGTTCTAGCAGACACTGGACTATCTACAGGTTCACGTGGGCTTCCCAGAAAGAGTACAAGGCACGAACTGGAATGGAATGAAGAAGAGGGAAGAGAGGAAGAGCCTAAAAGACAGATTTAAGGGGGTAAATCGAGACGTAGGAAACCCTGGTGGAATAGCAGTTAATGCTAACCAAAAGGCAGGCAGTTTAAATCTGCCAGAAACTCCCTGTAAACTCTGTGGAGCAGTTCTATTTTGTTCTACAGGGTCACTATGGGTTGGAATCGACTCGTGGGCACTGTGTTTGGTTTGGTTTTAGTTTACTGAGAGGTTAAGAGGAGGGAGGAAAGGCAAGTTCCTACATAAGCCTGAGAATCTATGACATTCTCCCTTATCTTCCTTCTCTTCTTTTCTTCTACTTAATGTTCAGTTGGTATTACTCCTCCAGTCTAGGATGTTCTCCAACACATTTTTTTCCTCAGTATTTCTACTTTAACGACAGAGTTTTATACTTCTGATTTTTCCATACTCTTCTTTCTTCACAGACCTGCCAGACAGTCTTCAGGGTTACAACAGGATTCAGGTGTTTGGAGGGGAGGAGACACAGCTAAACTATTTGCCTCATTCTACAACACAACACTTGGCACCACCAGCTGACGTTAAGTCAATTTTGATTCATGGTGAGTTTCAGAACATGACTGTCCATCAGTTTTCCAGGCTATGATCTTTCAGAAGTAGACTGCCATACCTTTCTTCTAGCACTTCTGGGTAGATCTGATCCAGCAACCTTTCAGTTCTCAGCCAAGTTAGGAACCAATCAATTACCATTTGCGAGACCCAGGGACTCCATTACAACATAATAAAGCTCTCAAAACAAGCAGTTAGCAGAAATTAAATGAGGAGGATTTATCCCCAAGACATGGTAGCTCTAAATCAAATAGTTCAGAGGACATACATAAGACACACATACACACACAGGGTAATTCCTAGATACCAAAAAAAAAAGTAATTAAACTTAAAAAAAAAAACTAAATTAATAGTAATTACACTAAAAAGGTACTCCCACTGCTGGTGGGACTGCAAAATGGTATAACCCCTCTGGAAAGCAATCTGGTGCTTCCTTAACAAGTTGGAAATAGATATACTTTTTGATCTAGTAATCCCACTGCTCAGAATATATCCTACAGAAACAAAGGCTGTCACACAAACAGAAACATGCACACAAATGTTTACTGTAGCACAGTCCACAACAGCAAAAAGATAGAATCAACCCAGATGCCCATCAAAATATGAATGGATAAACAAACTACGGTACATATACTCAATGGAACACTACGCAATGTAAAGAACAATGATGATTTTAAGAAACATAACCTGGTTTCAAATGGAAAACACTATGCTAAGTGAAATCAGTCAGTGGCAAAAGGACAAATATTGTTTGAGACCCCTGCTGTAAGGACTTAAAGATAAGACTTATGCACAGAAGCAAAGACTCTCTGACAGCTAAAAGGGTAGGGAAGGAGGGCAAGGGTTGGTCATAGACTAGATAAATTAACAGAAATTTGGCTAGGGGAAAGCAGCAACAGTACACAATATTGCAAGGATACAGTAGCAGGGCAGGGTCTGGGGACCATGCTCTCTGGGGACATTGAGGTCAGTTGGCATAATCAGCCTATTGCTAAGCAAGTCTTCTGCACCCCATATTGGTGAGTGGATTCTGGGGTCTTAAAAGCTAGCAACTTGCCATCTGAGGTACACCAAATGGTCCCAACTCATACAGAACAGATGATCACCAAGAACATCAAAGACACGAGGAATAAAGAGCCCAGGAGACAGAGGGACCCATGTGAATGGGAGACTGTATCCACACGTGACCAGAAGAACCAGATGGTACCCAGACACCTCCAAAGACAGCCGTGATGGGGCACACAATGCTGACTCCCTCTGACAACATGAGAAAAAGAGGGGTGCAGCTCAAGAACTCTACTAAACCACCACAACTGATGGTATGACAGCCCCAAGGGATCCTTTGGGAGCATGGCCCTTAGACCCACTGCTGCCTCTGACTAGAGAACACTACTCACATCAACTCTTCAGACAAAAATGGACTAGACTTGTGGACACAACGTGACCATACGGTGTGTGTACTTTACGGTTCTATACAGTCATAGGAGGCTGCCCTACTGGTCTCTTTCTAGATGGGAGGGGGTACAGAGCAGGGGGCAGGAGCTTGTTAAGAGGATATGACAAGTGCAAAATGAAAAGAAGGAATGGGAATGTGCTGTCACAGGGCAAGGAGAGCAGAAGGAGCTGTAGATAGGTGGGCATGCAAAATTGATTTGGAGTGTATACTTTCACTTAATCACAATAAAAAATAATAAAAATTAAAAAATGTACTCCCTACAAAAATTTCCACTGCTACCCTACAGGAATTAGCATGTAACATAGCATCAAACTAACACATCCTAGAACCAACCTGCAGTGAAGACCAAAATCTATGCCTCAAAACATCAAAACAAGGTAGAAAAACTTGTTTGGAACACTATTTGCCAAACAAATGCAAAGAACAAAACCAAACAATTCACACTAGTTTTTGTAAACAATGGCTTTATGTCTAAATGCCTTTGCAGGGATACAGCACCTTAATGAAGACCGAAGAAGTGTCAGAGTTCAATGGTGACTGATAGGAATACTAACAGAGTAATTCTAGGCCCTCTGGTTACTTTCTCATTTGTACAAATCTGGGACCCTCCCCCCCAAAAATACAGAGAGAAAAGCATGTTCAGTACCTGATTTTATAAATAATTTCATCATACATTCATCTCATTTAACACTGGTTAAACGTTTCAGGCACTATTCCAGCTGCTAAGAATATCTCTGAAGATAAAGTGCAGGTGTAGGAAGGGGATCATGAATGAACTGTAGGAGAGCAGGAATAGTGGCAAAGAGACCAATCTGGAAGCTACAACCCAATTCACTCGAACAATAAAAACAAAGTTAAATAATACGTCAGCATTGTGAATCCACCAGACACTCCACAGAAACCCTATGGGGTAATTTTACTCTTGTCTTATAGGGTTGATATGATTTGGAATCGATAAAACAGCAGTGGGTTTTATCGCCAGGAGTTGCCAAAAGGCTGGTTATGTATGGTGGGAGGGACCAATGAGGCAGAGAGATGAACTAAAAATGACCTCCAGATTTTTCATTCAAGCAGACTGGAGAAGAAATGATGGTATTCATATTAAATGGAGACTGTCGGGAGTAGAACAGCCTGTGTTGAGGAATAGAAATCAGGAACTCCATCTGGATGTGCTAAAGTAGGTGGAAGAAGTTTGAAATTGAGCCTGAGGATAAAAATCTGAGGTTAAGAGTATAGTGACAGCCTTTAAACCACGGGACAGATCACCAGGAAGTACTGGTAGACAGAGGAAAAGAGACAGGCTGGAAACCCTGAGGCAATGGGGTTTTTCCTAAACAAAAGAGTAAAGGAAAGGTGCAAGTTGGGGAAAAGAAAATTTGACAAATGAAACAGAAAGAAAAGTGAAGCACGAGGGCATCCTCTGGGTAGCGTGATTCTCTAATCCAACTTTCCCATGCACTCAAATTCTGTAAATAAAAAAAATGAGTCCCAGAAAGACTGAAAGACATCCCCAAAGCGTCACTATATGGACTACAGTCCAGGAAAGAAAGATGGGACTTCACAATGCCAAGCAAAGCTTTCACTGTTGGGGCCAACAGTCTGAAGGCATAATTTATACTATTACAAAATTTAGGGTACATTTTGCCCCCATCCATTTGCTTCACATTCACAAAGCAAGATAATTAGTACTCAAGAAAAGTGTACAAGAGGTGCCAACCAACCAAAAAAATCAAAACTCAATTTTCTCCATTTCGAAAAGACTATCTGAAGGTGAAACATCCATCTCAGCGTTTGGATCAGAGGATGTAAAACGAAGTTACAGATTCTGATTAAATTACTTTTGCTTTGGAGAATTAAATTTGTTTTAAAGCTTGAGATTGTACTTAGTTCACACCTATCTTATGAAACTAGGTTTGTATTTTTATCCTAACCAATCTCTCCAGTGCTACATTATTATAATTTAAACAGTTCTGCTTTTCAATTAAAACCGTACAACGTAGCATAAAAAATTCCCAGTGATTAATGAACTGCTGAGAATTCTGACTCGTAAATGGATTTTAGTAGATGATTTTTTTACGAGTATTTCCAGACACCCATTCAGTGCCTCAAACTAACTACTCATGTAATTATGACTTTCCCAGACAGTAACACTGTCCACAATGATGGTTACAAAAGCACTTATCACTTCCTTCACAAGTAGCGATTCAGAAAAAGGAGTCTTGTTTCCTTACTCCTGGTGTTTATCCTCTGTAACAGTCGGTCGAGGTTAAGTATCACTTAAGATTATTTTAACAGCAAAGCACTTCAAGTTTGTGTCCCACCATCTTCCATGAGTAATTCTAAATTCACTTGGTTTCATTTCAGCATCAGTACCCACTCGGTACCTGAGACAGATATTCCAAGTCAACCTCTGCAAGAAAGAGACTACAGGATTCTAAGAGACTACAGGATTCTATTCTGCAGCTCCACTAGAGTTTACCGTAGTTCAGAAATTAATGTACGTCAAACATAAGCCCATAACCAGAACTATAAACAGCGAACAACAGAAGATGCTGCACGAGTGTAGCTCCTAACAGTGACTCTTTACCAATTATTTGGTGTCTGGTTATTGCACACCATTCTGATCTATTCCCACAACCCTATGAAATATATTATTCCCATTAACAAATCTGGACGTTTTGGTCCACGGCAGCACAGCTGGTTAAGCAGCGGCGCTAGGATTTAAAAACACGTCCGTAACCCAACAACGCAGGATTCCTGGTCCCAAAATACACTTCTGCGCAAAAAGGCACCTGAGAGTGGGAAAGCTCCGGGGGCGACTGCGGAGACGCGCGTGGAGAGGACACCGCCTCTCCGCGACTGCGGAGACGCACCGGGCGAGGACGCCGCCTCTCCGCAGTGGCGCCTTCCGAAGTCACACCGAAATCGCCGGCGGCCCGGGACGTCCGGCCGCGCCTCTACCGCTTGGAGGCCTGCGGCGCAACGCACCTTGAAGCGCCCCGGGCGGGCCGCAACCGAGAGAGGCGCCCCGCGGACCGCGGGCCAATGTCCTCTGCGCTAGCAGGAAGTGCAGCGCGGGCACCAGTGCCGCGGCGCCACAGGCTGCAGCTGGCGAGAGCTTGCCGCCTGCCCGCGAAGAGACACCTCAGCCAGCCACGGCGACCACACCGCCCCTCAGCCGCGCCGCATCCGGCTCCCGCGCGGCCACACTCACCTGCCCGGCGCTCTGCCGCCGCCGGCTCCTGGGTCCGGGTGCGGGATCAACAGCCCCAGCCGCCGCGACCGCCGCACTACGGCGACCCCATCTCCGCCTCTCTCGGTAACCTCTCGCCTACCCCGCGCGGCTCTACGCCCGCCAGCAGCCCCTTGCCATACCGGTTCCGCGCAGCCGCCCAGACTGACGGAGCACGCGCGCGCCGCCGCCGTGCCCGTGCCCGCGCGTACACGCGCTCGCTTCCGCGGCCGGCCTCCCGGCAGTCCCCGCCCGGCCCGCTCGGGGCTGGGGCCAATCCCGAGCCCCGCGGCACTGTTTGGCCGACAGACCGGCCGACCCGGCCGGGCGGGGGCGAGGCACGCAGCTGCCCGGCCGCAGAGCTGCACATTGTGATTCCGCCCCAGCTTCTGAAGGACCGCGGGACCGGGAGCGCTCAGAGAAGCGCCTTCGGGAGACTCACTGCCTGTCCCGGCAGCCCAGCTTCCTCGCGGCAGATCCTTTTGTTCCTGTATTTCTTTGCTGGCCGTCTCTTTCCAGATCCTTGTGCCAGTTCCGCTCTGCAGTGGTAACTAGACCGCTTGGTTCCTGGACGCAGCACTTTTGCTTCTCCCCACTCCTCTCTGCCTCAGTTTCCGGGAATGGGGGCACTAGATCTGTTGCCCCACAGCTGGCCCTTCACTCCCTGCACTGTTAATAGTCATAAAAAAAAATCCCACCTTCCACGCTCAAGAATCTTTTTCTGTGTGTTCATTTTCGTTAATAATAACAGCTCACAGTTTTCGGGGGGACGTTATAGTTTACCCAGCACTTTTCGCTTACCTTATCTCGTGTTATCTTTTACCACAGTCAAGAAACTGCATACCCCTCATTGATAGTGAAACAGTTGAATTTTATTTATTAAAACCAAAATTTTGACTCACTGTAAAGTTACTATACTGTGACGTTATTGACATTATTAAGACAACTGTAGCAAATACTTCAGTAAGCCAAGTGCCAAGTGCCATCGAGTCGGATTGGACTTCAGTAGTCTGGGATAAAATTTGGAAGCAGAACCTAAGGAAAAGATGTCTAAGCAATTCAGCGATAAAACTGGTTTGTTTGGTAAATGAGCTTGGTTTAATTGGCTGCATTCACAAAAAAAGTCAAAGATGGAACCATACCATGTTCAAAAATGAATTCCAGAAAGATTGTAAATATAAAATGTACAAAACAATGAAAACGTAGGCTGTGTAGAGAGCTGCAGATGATAAAGTGTGTGTTCTGAGCACCTGAAAGCTTTGCTGGATGTACCCAAGGTTACCTTTGGAGGAGCAGCTAAGGTGATGGTTAGTGTTTAACGTTGATTGTTACCGCAAGCCAAGAGTAAATTGGAATTCTGCTCCCGCCCCCACCCTGTCTAATTTAGGAACAAACAGCTTAATTTACCAAGTCAATCACTAAAAACACAGTCGCCAAGTTAAAGAAATGTCTTGGGTTCGGGGTGGAGCTTTTGGAGTGAAAAGAAATCGTGCTAAATATCGACCCAGTACTAAATGTTAACAAAAACGCAGACAAGTATACTTATAGATGTATGTGGTTGGAAACCTTAGTAGTATAGTGATTAAGGGCTATGGCAGCTAACCAAAAGGTTAACAGTTCCAAATCTACCAGGTGCTCCTGGAAGCCCTATAGGAACAGTTATACTCTGTCTTATAGGGTCTCTAAAGTTGGAACTGACTCGATGGCAGCGGGTTTCATTTTTTACACATATGACACAAATCAGGTTTAAGACAGAGTATATTCTATACATTTGGGTAGAAAAACTGGGAATGCTAAGCAGGTGTACCAAACTCAGCACTCAAACTCAGCATTATTGATATTTGGGGCTGGATAATTCTTTCTTGTGGGAGACACAGTCCCATGCATTTTAGGGTGTTTAGCAGCATCCCTGGTCTTTACCCATTAGAAGCTAGCAGCAGCCCCTGTCCCAGTCACGACAATCAAAAAATGTCTCCAGACATTGCCAGATGTTTCTTGGGGGACAAAATCATCCCTGATTGAGAACTACTGAGATGTAGCAATTGGACTGAACATTGAAAGTGTGTTAAGAACGTCATTTTGCAATTATTATTAATTTATTTTATGCCCTTTGGAAACCGTGGTTCCCTGGTGGTTAAGTGCCACATCCGCTAGCCAGAAGGTTTGCAGTTTGAATCCACGAGGCGCTCCTGGAAACTCTATGGAGTAGTTCTACTCTGTCCGATAGGGGCGCTATGAGTTGGAATCAACTCGGCAGCACTGGGTTTGGGTTTGGTGAGGTTTTGTTTGGTTGGTTGGTTGGTTTTGTTTTTTGTTATGCTGTTTGTTATTACTGATGAGGAAGCAACAAAGGCTATTACCGCTACTCATAGGGATGCAGAGCAGTATGAGACAGAAACAGCCCCATTGTTGTGCAAAAGGATGCATTCATACATCAGTTTGTTCCCATGGGTGAGAAGGTATGTTCCATTTTACCTATCAGTCTCCTTCTGTTTTAGATTCTTATCAGATAAGAAAACTTACTATTCTCATTTTCTTAGACCTTAGCAACTTTGGAAATAACTAAAATAGAGGTTTCTTAGAACCATAATTAGCCTGTACCCCCTCTATATTTTCTTTGAGCTTCCCTTTGAAAGGGAAGTGTGCTGTTCAGTTTTTGTAAGTTTTTCAAGTTCCCACTTGAGTAATTAGGTCTTCCTCAGCATATTTGAATCTGTAAATTCACACAATGAGTTAGTTCCACTCACTGCTGTTTTCTCAAGTTGCAGTTTTGTTTTTTTCTAGGCTAGCACTAAAAAGATACTTTTTGCTTTGAATTGAAGTGAATCCTATGAAAGGTCATTAAAAAGTAATTTACAAAGGTGAACATAAACCAGAAAACATACTTAGAAAGAATAAAAAATCAAAACCAAACCCTCTGCCACAGAGTCAAATTCCCATTCGTAGTGACCCCGCATCTAGTAAGGACAGAGTAAACTGCCCCGTAAAGTTTCCAAGACTGTAAATCTTTATGGAAGCTGACTCTACATTTTCCCTTCAGGTAAAAAAAGATGTAAATGAAAATTTTAAGAAAGAATATGTATATGGCTTTAGTGAGGTGGAAACTTTAAGCAAGGCAGGAAGACTACAATCATTTTAAAAGAAATATAAAAATATTTGACTACATAAATATTTTTACACTTCAGTGTGTATCACAATGACAAGAAAAGTTAAAAAAAACAGAACAATTGACTAGAAAATAAAACATGTGACAATCACAGTGTAATCCAAACATAAAGCAGTTTCTGTAAATGGATTTTTTAAAGAGAAATAGCTCGATTTTTTTAAACACAGGCAACATATATAAATCAACAAAAAGATAATTCACGGAAGAGAAAATACAAGTGGTCCATGAACATTAAAAAGACATTAAATGTCATTAATAGTCCTTGAAAATCAAACTGAAACAATCCATTAGATTGGCAAACATTAACAAGAGCAATCAAGGATTCAAGGGAAAACAAGCCTTACTACAACTCCAGTGGGAGCATAAAGTGCCACAAACTTTCTGGGAGAGATGCAGGAGTATTTGTTAAAAATTAAAATACAGATACCTACGTATTGACACAGTGGCTGCAACAATGGGCTCACGTATAACAAGAGTAGATGATGAGGATGGCTCACGACTGGGCAATGTTCCTTGTGTTGTACATAGGGTCACTGTGAGTCAGAACCAGCTCCACAGTACCTAGCCACAGTGACCCTTTGACCAAGAAATCCACTGAGTCTTTCCTGTCAAAAAACTAAGTAAAATGCTAGTTACAAGGATACACACAAGGATGCTATGGTGGAATGAATGGTGACCCCTCCAAAAGATGTCTACCTAGAACTTGTGACCATGACCTTATTTGGAAAAGGTGTAACTAAGCTAAGGACCTAGAGATGGAATCATCCTGAATTTAGAGGGGACTCTGAATTCAAAGACAGATATCCATATAAGAGAAAGACAGTGGGAGGGTTGAGCCAGGGTAGACATGAATGTGAAGACAGGAAGAGTTTAGAGGGATGCATCTACAGGCTAAGAAAAGCCAAGGATTGCTGGCAGCCATCAGAAGGTAAGAGAGGCATGAATGGAACGGATAGATTGTCCCTCAAAAGCTCTAGAAGGAACCAACCCAGTCAACACCTTAAGTTTGAGCTTGGGGCAACCAGAGCAGTGAGAGAATAAATCTTTTTCATTTTAAGACATTCAACTTGTGGTAATTTTTATGTCTTTGAATTGTCTTACTTGTTACAAACAGACTATTTATTACCTTACTTCTATTACTCGATGGCATGTGGCTGGCTGGCTGGCTTCTACTAATCTAATCAATATGATTTTAAAAGAAACATTAGAGCTGTGACTAAATTTAAATCATGGGTAAAATTGTAAATATTAAGGGAATGCCTTAGCTGTTCAATTTTAGAATAGCTGAAAATCTGCTGTGAACTCTGTGTCACCTCTGTCAGGTTTTGAGTTATGTTTTCAATATATAACCGCTTGATATTCTCCCTCTACTTTCTTTCCAAATACTTCTGAGTATTTCCCGTAATGGAAATAAACTTTTTAATTTTCAGAATGTGAATGCTTTCTTTTTATTATATGAGTAATACATTTACATGATTTGAAATCCAAAATATACAACAGTATATGAAGTAAAGACCTTACCTTACTCACCCTCCCCACCCCTAGCTCAGCAGCTGCCATTCTCACAAAATGTTTACAGTTGGAGATACTGTATGCATATATAAGCAAATGCAAATATATGTATTGCCCCACTTTTTAACATACATGGCAAACAGAGCAATTCAGTTTCTACATCTACAAATCAGTGACATTAATTACATTGCTCAAGTTGTGCAACCTTCCTCACTATCTTTTTCCAAATTATTCTTCCGTCATTAACATAAAACTCATAGCCCTCTAAGCTTCACATCTGCACTGCAATGGGTCCATTTTTTGTGGCCTTTACCTACATGGTCATATAATTCTAACAAAAGTGATTGGGTTGGACTGTGCAAATAAGGTAAGTATGATTCACCAAGGGGTTGGTCAGTTTTACCACCCCCCTCCACAAAAGAACACCCAAACCCACGGCAATGTTGACTCACAGTGACCCAATAAGACAGTAGAACCACCCCATAGAGTTTCCAAGGAGCCCCTGGAATACTTGAACTGCTGATCTTTTGGTTAGCAGACATAGCACTTAATCACTAGGCCACAAGAATTTCCTTTGCCATCACAGTCTGCTTAGAATGAGCCACTGCAGAAATTAAGAGGATCCCACCACCAATGAGGAAGACGAGCCAGGAGTGGAGTATGGCCTTTGCCCTTGAGGTCTTTGTACTGAGAAGCTCCTGAAGCCAGGAGATGGAGAAAATTGAGAAAGAAGGAGAGACCAAAGGTGACAAAGAGACAGAAGTAGCAAAACTGTGAGATGGGCAGATGACCCAGATTACTGAGAGACAAAACTGAATGCATTTGGGCAGGAGGCTTGCTGGAAGAGTAAAATGCCTTTAGGCACTTGGTGGAGCTAAATTTGCTGAACCCTGGAGTTAGAGCTGAGAGTCTTCAAGCTGATGCTTATTGGCTGAATTAGGTCCGTTAAAGCCCTCATCAGCAGAGCTTTGTAACACTGGCTTGAGCAAGGCAGAGGCCAGACCAGAGAGCAGCTGACACCACAACTACGAAGACACAGTCCTGATGGAAAAACTGTATCCTGAGCATCGTTCAACCTGAATTGTAACATTGTCCTTCCCTAATAAGCCCCACAATCCTGAGCATTGTCTGTGAGTTCTGTGTGACCATCGCAGTTATCAAATCCAGTGGAGAAGACAGTGTGGTGAAAGGGACAGATGATGCCACAACTGGTGAAGATGTCTGAGAAAGGAGGCATATCTGACCTCTGCATTATAGGAACCAGTCTTAGGCTCTTAATCTTGATTTTCTTTCCCCTTTGTAAAGTTCAAAGAGGTCAGATGCTGCCCCCGGGCCATTTTTACATCAGCTAACCTTTTGAGTTGCTGTTGCCAGTTTAACTAAACCCAAAAGGATTCTGACTCTTAGAGACTCTATAGGACAGAGTAGAATTACCAGTTTCTAAGGACCACTTAGCCAGTTTGAACTGCTGATGTATTGGTTAGCAAACATAGCACTTAACCAGTACACCACCAAGGTTTCCTCGGTTTGACCATATACAGACAATTGTTTAAAAGATAATGCTCAAGGTGAACACTCCTACTGAACAAGCAAAATTATTGCTGTTTTCAACAAAAAACTTTGGAAGGTATTTTTGATTTAAGGCTCAAAGAGCTCCACTTTTTTGCTGCTGTTGTTTTTGGTAACCCAATTGATAATGTTGTTGGGGAGAGAATGGCGTGAAACAGAGGTGGAGACACCCCAGTCCAAGGATCCAATGAAGTTTATTCAAAGAGAGTGGAGTCTGAGCTGGAGGTGGTTCCGCCTGTCCCCAGCCAGTAGGACAAGTTTTTATAGTTTCAAACTTCAGTGAGGTAGTGTGGGCTAAGAGGATTTATGGTTTGATAGGGAAAGAATGTTAAAAAGAGGACAGAGGATAGCAAGAAACTCCGGTAAGAGAATTTATGGTCTGATAAGGAAGAAGTGTTGATCAGAAAGCCAAGGGGCTAAGATTTGTTTATGGTCAAGGTTTGATAAGGGAAGAGCTCTGCAAGGGGGGTGGGGGTGATAGGCATACAGCTTTGTTTGTGGTCAAATTCCTCTAGGCTATTTTTGGGTAACGGTGAGGGAGGATGGCTTATGCTATAGCCATAGTAGAAGACGGCTTATGCTAAATCTCCCCGAAATCCAGAGACAGAGTCACCACAAATATTTAATTAACATCGTTTTATGCCTTGGTTTCACACATAACGTCTCTCAGAGACTGTTCTGTATCTGTGCATATAGTGTTTCTACATTCTTTTCTAACTCTCGCTGGTGTATAGTACACATGCAAAAATGTGCACACATGTAACTTTTACAAATTGAACACACCTGTGTAACCAGTTTCCAGATCAATGAAGAAAACAGCCCATGTCTCAGAACCCCCTTGGGACCTTTTCAAGTCATTGACCCTGTTCCCCAGAATAACCACCACCCCAACTTCTAACACCACAGTTTTCTTTTTCCTGTTTTTGAATGTTAATTATGTGGATTCATACAGTGTGTGTTCTTTTTTTAGTCTGGCTTCTTTTGCTGTACATTTGTTCTACATCATTAGTGATATTCATAGACTACTTGTTTTAGTCAGCTAGCACTGCTCTAACAGAAATACCACAAAGTGGATGGCTTTAACAAAGGAAAGTTTATTCTTACACAGTCCAGTAGGTTACGAGTCCGAACTCAGGATGTCCAGACCAGGGGAACACTTTCCCACTTGTTGACTCTGCAGGAAAGTCTTTGTGTTACATCAGTCTTTGTTCAGGAAACGTCTTGGCACAGGAACCGCAGGTGTGAAGGACATGCTGTCCTCCCAGTACAGCTTTCTTGATGGTGTGAGGTTCCCAATTCTCTGCTTGCTTCTCTCTCTTTTTGTCTCCCATAGGATGAAAGGATAAAGGGTGGTGCAGGTCACACTCCAGGGAAACTTCCTTAGCAAAGGTGTGGCAGTCCCACACTAATCCTCTTTTAACGTAGTCGTCCTATCTATTAGCCAGAGATTAGCCTTTACAGCATCAGAAAAATCACAAAATGGAGGGCAATCCTGGCCTAGCCAAATTAGTACACATACTTTTGGAGGGATACAATTCAATGCATGATACTACTGTATGCAGAAGTAACTCATTCATCCTCACTTGTTGTTTTTAGGTAATGTTGAGTCAAATTCATTCTCATTGCTCTACCGTATTTCGTTGTACCTGCATTCTGTTTTATCCCCGTATCGTTTTCCATTTTAAGAACACATCATGAATTGAACTGTATCCCCACAAAAAAGCGTGTAACAATTGTACTAGGCCATAATTTCCAGTATTGTGTGATATTTGTATATGTTGTAAATCCTGCCTCTATGTGTTAATGGAGGAGGATGGTCAGCAGTTGGGCTGGTGGGGCAGGACTGACCGAGTAAGATCGCATTGTCCCTTGAGGCCATCCCTTGGGATATAGAAAAAGGAAAGAAGCTGAAAGTTGGGACCTCAAAGCACAAAGAAACCAGTGCTGAGGAGTGTGTCCTTTGTACCTAGGATCAGTGTACCTCAGAGACTCCCAGTGCAGGGGAAGTTTGAGGACAGGACTTTCCTCCAGAGCCAATAGAGCAAACCTTCCCCTGGCCTCATCCTGAATTTGGATTTGATTTCAGTCTGCGGTAAATTTAGCTTGGTTTTCTGTGAGACAATAAATTTCTCTTTGTTAAAGCCATCTACTTATGGTATTTCTATTATTGCAGTACTAGGTGACTATGATAGAATATATCACATGTGTTTGGTCCCTTATTGATGAGTGGTTACCGTGCTTCCAGTCATCTAACATACAAACAAGGCTACAGTGAACAGCCTTGAGTTTATGTCTATTCTTGCACATATTCAAGAATAACCGCAGAATAAATGCCTTGAAGTAGAATTACTTGGTCAAAGGACATGCGTACTTTTAATTTTAACAGACATTTATAGATTATTCTCTATGTAGGTTATGCTGTTTACACTCTCAACCTCAGGATATTTGAATGCTTATTTTCTTAGAATTTCAGAGTTTGAAGACTTAACATGCATATTGTACAGCCCATTCATTTTACACAGACAAAAATTAAAGCCCTTAAAAGTGAATAGATTTGCACAAGCTTGGAGAGCAACCACGTTCCCAAGTTCTTAAGGAGAAGAAAGCCTGAGTGCTACTCTGGCACATCGGAGAGAACCAGCAAAGCCTCAAACATCGTCTCGTGTCCTCAGCTATTGGCATGCTGCCAGCTCTCTCTCTGTTCCTCCTTATCCTACCACCTTCAGGGTAGAACACAAAAAGACTCAACTGCACACACCAGACCCACCAGCAGTGGGAAGAAGTAGACAGAAAGGGACAAGCAGGTAGAGGGGAGAGGGGAAGCGGGGAGGATGAGCAACAGTCACTTGAGGAGAGAGGCAAACTGCAATAGGAGAAAAAAAGGGAACAGATGATGTGGGCAGTGATATGAGGGGGCGATGCTAAAGGTGAAGCAAAAAAGCGTGGATTTCTGACTTCTCTCCCGGCGGGAATATCTCATTACCAGTAATACCACTGATATATACATGTCAGCTTTAGAGGGGATACATCGGGCCAAATTTTCCTGTTTATCTCTTTTTGTCTACTGCCTCTCTAGATCTGGCATACAGTAGACACTTAGTAAATATTTTTGTATGAAAGAATTTTATAGCCAAAGAAACTGAGACACAGAAAGGTAATGGGACTGGCTCGAGGTCATAGAGCCATTCCATATTCACAGCTTCTACACGCTTACCTTTCCTGAAGTGCCTACTAGTTTACTCCTCACGGTCTCACAATGCATCTTGGATTCCCAGACATTGCTTATGCCAACTTCCAGGTAAGCAGGAATGTTTGAGGAGCTATTCCTGGTCTTGCTAGTACTGTCAATTCTGGTTTGTGCTTTTTACAGGAGCTGGAGGGGTAGTACATCCTACCTAGAGATACCTCTCCCTCCTTCCTCTCTAGGAAGAATCTAAGTTGGAGCTGAAGGCCTGAGGGGATTCTGGTGCAGGTTTTTAACCTCCACCCGTAGTCCAAGCTACACATACTTCAGTTATCTCAACCAGCCCTTTGCCAAAGTTTCAGCCTCAAATTCATTCTTTTGTGACTGCCAGGCTCCATGTTCCTTCAGCAATCAGAGTTGCCTGTTGAGATTCCCACCTCATTGTTGGAATAATCGCTAGTTTTCCAGCTGTTTCCTAAGCATAGAATTTAAGGGTGGGAACGATCTCCTGGTCCCCTCGTACCATTAGGTCCAAACAAAAATATCAGTCAATTGTAAGTGAAGGTTTTCTTTTAGAAACCCAACTCCTCTGCTGTAGTCATAATTTTATTCATGATATTTTAGGACAGCATTCAGAATTCAGATACACCAATGTACAACCTACACAAAGATTGTTTTCTAAGTAAGAAAGACAATCAGAAAAGCAGGAAAATCTAGGCACTGGAACACAAGGGGAGCCAGATATCAGGTTCTCCTGGAAAGCACATTAAGAGATGTCTAAAACTTTGAAGGAAATTTGGTAAAATACACACACAGTATATTATATCATAGCTACATTATATGACATTATACATCACGTACGAGGCAATTTTGTATGAACTGATCTAGAGTAATCTCCAAAATTTAGTATTTAATGAAGTAGGTAAGATATCAAACAGTGAAAAGTAAGCTGCCATTTGAACATACACACTGATGATTATCGAAGACATGAGAAACTGTGGTTCCCTCCAGGAAGGACTAAACACTGGGAAACAAGAATGCACGGACAACTAATTTTTAGGGCCGTTATCTATTATGGTGCTCCCTCGGCGTGGCAAATGGTCAAATGCTTGACTACTAGCCAAAGGTTGATGGTTTGAATCCACCCAGCAATGCTTCAGAGGATAGGCCTGGTGATCGCACTCATGAAAACACCGTGGGGCAGTTCTGTTGTATACAGGGGTCACCATGAATCAGAATCAACTAAACAGCAGCTAACAACAAACCGCATGCTCCTTCATGCACTTCAAAACTTTCATCATGCCCATGTCTCACCTATCACATATGTGTATGTGGCATGTAAAGAAAATGTGTAAAAAGGACTGTAAATTGTTGAGAGGTACAGCTCTCATTGAGGAAGGAGAGACAGAAAGCAATAGAGGAAGGGGTATAGCCTAACCTAGAGAGAGACAGTGTGGGAATGAAGGCATTTCAAGGACAGGAAGAGAGTTCAGAATTAGCTTGTAAATTGAGAAGGCCTATCACACTATGTTTTAAACACAATCAGTAGTCTTTAATCCTATTATCTTGTGATGCTAGAACTGTGTCTTTCACTAAAGAAATATAAATTGAATGTTTTAAAAAAATCAGATATTTTTTAATTCAATTAGCTCTGGTATGTGGAGTTCCATAGCTCAAAGATTGTAGCCCAGGTTCCCCAAGGGTTTGAGTGTGACTCTGCCTTGTGGAATGTGAGCTATGTATCAATTAAGGTGTGACCTGTTGTTTGTTGTTCTGGACAAACCACCATAGACTCCAGTTTAACCTGTTTATCATTAATGAATATAATGAAGCTAATTTGACATTTTACATAATCTCCTACTTTGAACAGCTTGAATTGCGAACTTTCTGGCTCATTAGAAAGAAGTCACAGGCAGAAGTGTCCCCAACTCTAATGCCAGTGGCTCATTAGCATTTTTACTCTGACTCACAATTTAATTTTTAGGGAGAGTCTGTATTTAGCTCTAGGCAATTCACAAAGCCTTACGTTTGCAAAGGGTAGTCCTAACTTCAAGGAGAATTCTTTTACTAGAAATTGCACTCCACCACAGGGAGCTCCATCTTTATGTTACAGGGTTGGTATTAAAAAAAAAAACCAGTGCTTCTTAAAAGCTAGCCAGCTACCACCCGAGATACACAAAATAGTCCCAACTCAGCAGAAGCAGATGATCACCAAAGGACAAAAATGACACGGGGAAAAGAGGAGCCAGAAGACAGAAAGAGCCACATGAATGGGTGACTACATCAACATGTGACTGGAAGAACAAGACGGTGCCTGGCCACCACAGGTGACAGCCGTGATGAGGCTCACAAAGTTGAGTCCCAGTGGCAATATGAGGATAAAAAGGGGTGCATCCTGAGAACTCCACCAGAAGACCACAACTGATGGTCCAAAGACCTGGGGGCTCCCCTGGGAACAAGGCCCCTAGACCTAACGCCCCTGTTCATAAATCATGCTACGGTCAACTCCTTGAATAGGAATGGATTAGACTCAGGGATACCAGAGTGACCACATCGTGTGTGCAGTTCATGGTTCTATGCATCTATAAGATGTTGTCCTACTGGCCTCTTACTAAAGTGGAGAGGGTGGAGAAGAGGGGACAGGAGATTGTTAAGAGGATATGACATGTATAGAACAGAAAGGAGGAGTGTGTTGTCACGGGACAAGGAGAACAGTACGAGCTGCACATAGGCAGGCATGTGAATTTAAACTTGATTGTACACATTCGCTCAATCACAATTAAAAGAAACGAAACAAAACCAGTGCTTTTGAGTCAGTTCTGACTCATAGCGACCCTATAAAACAGAGTAGACCTGCTCCATAGAGTTTCCAAGGAGTGCCTGGCAGATTCAAGCTGCTGAACTTTTGGTTAGAAGACGTAGCACTTAACCACCATACCATCAGAGATTCCTACCTTTGATATACATTTCAGTAGTGATAACAGGGTCCTCACTCATGCAACAAATCTTACTATTTACTAAAATGATGAGAGTAGAAAGTACATGGATCTTTTGAGCTCTTCTATTAATTTATGTAAAAGATTCCCTGAAAAGACATTTTCCAAGATTGTACTAGCTATTGTCTGTATACTTCAGGGCCCAATTTATGTGTCCTTGTGAGTCTTTGTGGGTCTTTCTGAGTTCAGCTCCAGCTGAGTCATATACCAGAACAGGAAACAACAGCTCCAATAAAACCCGAAAAACAAACCCACTACCACTGAGTTGATTCAGACTCATAGCAACCGTTTAGGACACAGTAGAACTGCCCTATAGAGTTTCCAAGTTTCAAATCCTGGTGGATTTCAACTGCCAACCTTTTGGTTAGTGTGAGAAATAAACTTCAAGATGGTCCATCTTCAGAACAAAGGCCAAGATAAGAAGTTACTAGCTAATCTAAAGAGAAAGGGAGGGGAAGGGGGGAAAGACCTGTTCGAGAAGCAGTAGATAATAACCTTAAAAGGGAATGAAGTGTTAAGACTTAGGTGAAGTCCAGGAGGGACTGTCCACCTCATACTACTCAGCCAATGAGAAACTGAGGGACGGACTTCCTAGTTAGGGTATAAGAGTCATTTGTAAGGAACAACAGTGCGCCCTCTGTCTAGTCTCCTTTGTAGACTCTGGGGCCAGATTTAGCAAAAGTGTCCAATAAAACCTCCCTCTCGGTAACTGAATTTGAATTGGATTTCTTGAGCATTCTCTGAAAAACACTCGGGTAACTGCTTATTGGTGACCTCGTAAGTGATAAGGCAGCCTGCCTAGATCACTGAGGCAGGGTCCTAGCCGGGGGTTTATACAACCCGCCAGCTGCCAGCAGGGACTGAAGCGGTATTCACGGTGCCAACAATGTTTCTGAGTTAGTAGCAGTAGCACTTAACCACTCTGCCACCAGGGTTTTCAGTATTATCTCCTAAGTCATTTGGCAGTGCGAATTTACCCTCCGCTCCTTGTGCTGTGAGCACCTAGGGAAGTATCAGGGGCTGTGAGAGGAAAATACAAAACTACAAGGTTTGGGGTTAGTAATAAGCTTTATTTAATTACACTATACACTTAGAATAGGGGGTGGGTAACACCAGGACACAAAAGCACTTTTATTTACATTTACATTAGTTAAAAACTCTCATTTATGTTAGTTAAGACCCAAACAGGCTTATAGCAGGGACTGCAATGGTTCAGTTACAAAGTTACTATGTTAACACATTTCCCTGAAAGTAGATTTCACTCTAAGGAATTTAGGGACTGGCTGCGCTCTCGCCATTCAAGCATCAAGAGGGTCTGGGATAGGACTCTGTGATGACAGGTCTTTCAGAAGTGGATCATGCAGAAACAGTGGAGGCACAGTCACCAAAAGAAGACTGTCACTGTCACTTGAACCAGACCTTTGATGGTGAAGCAGATGAGTTCTTAGGATCAGGTCACTACACAGCAGCGGACAGGTGGGCACAGACTCCCAGAAGGAGACTGCGTGCATCTACCCAGACTGCTGGACTTTTATACAAGCTCTTTACTTGGTTTTGGTTACTGTCATCCAGTATGTAAGCCTTATCTTCTGGTACCACAAGCTGTTGACTTCTCTGTGACTGGTTATTATTTTTACTATATGATTTTTATTATCTCTCTGATCATCTACTGCCATGTCCATCTGGCAGTTTTTCACTTTTACTTCACCATAATTTTGCAATTTTTCACTACCTTACTTAGCTTAAGCACAGCTAGTTTGTGTTTTAATAGTTTAGCCAGTTCACAGTTTAGTCTATTCTTAACCTATGCTCATGACAAGACTCCACTTTATTATATATTATACATTATATACAGAGAGAGAGAGAAAACTCACTGCCGTCAAGTGAGGTCTGACTCATAGCGACCCTATAGGTTGGAGTAGAACTGCCCTGTACAGTTTCCAAGGAGCGCCTGGCAGACTTGAACTGCCAACCTTTTGCTTAGCAGACGTAACACTTAACACACTATGCCATCAGGGTTTTATATATAATTACATAAGTAAATATATATATATGTATATATATATATCTTCATTTCATATTGGAAACCCTGTGGGGCAGTTCTCCCCTCTCCCCTCTCCCATGGGATGACTATGAATCCTATAAGCTACCTATGAGTTAGTATCAACCACAACTGCCCTGGTCTAAACTGCCCTAGCTAGATACTCTTCTAGCTAGGAATATATTATAACTTCCTCAGATTTGCTGTAAACTCCGCTAATCTTTTCTCTGCACAGCTGATACAGTGATCTTCGTTAGACTGATGAATGGATGGAAGTGGGCAGAGAAAGACAAACAGAAAGAGATGAAGGTAGAAAGGAAGAAGGGAGATCCAGGGACTATTTTCTAAGGGGATGGACTGGAGGAGGATCTCACTCACATGTGCTCAATGTCTATACTCTGTTCATTGAAGGACTTTCCTCTGCCTCCCAGATCCCACGGGGCTGACTCCTACTTATCCTCTAGCTCTCCGCTTAAATGCCACTGACTCCAAGATTGTTAGGGACCTTAGAGATTGGCATGACTAATCAACTAGTGTTCCACCAGTTATCAAGACACTGTTAGTCACCTTCCCCACCACATTTACTTCCTGCCAGATGTTTTACATTCTCCAGAGACTCCCCTGTAGGACTTTGGATCTAACTGGCTCAGAATATTCGGACATGCACAGAACAGACAATGATGATGACTGATAGATGACTGTGGGCTGCCACACATGCTCAATAATGAAAGGCATTGGGGGCAGAGTGGCCTGAAACGCAGAAGAAAAAGAGAGTGGGGTCTGAGCCGAGGGTGGCACAGCCCGCTTTTCCCCAGTAGAGCAAGTTTTTTAAAGTTCTGGTGGGGTGCTATGGGATGAAGGGGTTTGTGGTTTGATAAGGAAAGAAAGAGAAGAGGGGTGATTTGATGCAAAAGTAACTTATGGTTTTACAGTTATACTAGGTGGGGCATAACCAGGTTGTTTTGGGTTATATCTATGGGGCATGCATATCAGGCTGTTTTCAGTTAATGGTGAGGTCTGATCATTGGATGTGATGACTTCCCTGAGGTGCAGGGACAGAGTTGCCTCAACAACCTCTCTGAATTTCAGGGACAGAGTCCCCTCAAAAGGGAACTCATGTCAACGAACCAAAAGACTCAGGCCATGGCACTGAAATCACTAGATGTACATCACTGGCAGTAGTTGGATCCATTTCAGAAGTGAACGTCCATTGACCACTTTTGTGCCAAGCTTTAGCCCCACCTTGTAACAAATAAGTAGAAACTACGAGTAAATAAAACTTTCTGATCCTGCCTATTGCCTTCCTCTACCACCAAATGAGTAAGCATAAAATTGTGATTTCTCAAGCAGATTGGGGAACTTAATCTAAGGCTAATACCTCTTAGTTTCTGCCTGCTAGCCTGCAAAATAAACTTTTTCTTCTTCTCAAAACCAGTGTCTGAGAGTTTGGCTTCTTGCATACTGGACTTGGGCTCACTGGTTTGTTTTCAAGAGGTCTCTTCCAACTCCACTCAGTAAATTAAGTCTATCCGACTAATGCTCTCATAGCACCTGGTCCTTCTATTTCATAACAGCTTTTAAAACTAAAAAATAGTACCTTCCATGATTGATTTAAAGTCTGTGTCCCTCAGTAGCCCGTACACTCCATCAGGGTGAGGTTCTTGACAGCTTTGGTTTTGAGATTTAATTATCGCTGCACTCTCAAGTCTTAGTTCATCCACACATGCTGGTAGACATTCATTTACGCAGAAAGCAAAGGATGATAGGTACTGAGGACTCAGGCAAGCAAGATACACGTACCCTTGCACTCAAGAAGGAGCCCTGGTTGCACAGTGGTTAAGAATTTGGCTGCTAACAGAAGGGTCAGCAGTATGAATCTTCAACCTGCTGCATGGAAACTGTAAGGGCAGCTTCACTCTGTCCTATAGGGGTTCTAGAAAGGCAGAGACTTTGTTCGTTCCTTAATCTAGCCTTTATTTCAAAGTCTAGATTAAGGCAGTTTGGCTTTCTGCACTGGCTTTTGATAGTTACACCAAACAGAGCTCAATGATTTACAGCAGCCTGGAAATACCTATGCAAACGAATGGGGAAGTTAGCAAGTCCCGGATTCCACCACAAACAAAAACCTGGATTGCTCAATTCAAAAGGATGGGGACATAGGCAAAATATGAAATAACTTCCCTAGTCCTCAATCCCCAGATTGGTCAAGGGGCAAGTAAGTAAGTTCCTCTTACAAGATCAAGATTTACATATTCAGAGGGTTCAGACTTGTTCCATCCAGACTAAACTTTGAAAACCAGGAAGTATTTAAATGTCTCCATAAAAGCTATCAAGAGAAATTGAAACAAGGCAGTGTTTCTCAAATTTCAGTAATGTACAGGTGCTTCAACAGGTAAGATACGTCCCTGGACTGTTATGTCTGTTTACCTTTTCATTCACTCAGCGGTGGTCCCAGGCACCAAAAGAAGTGGTCGAGATACGTAGATGAACAAGAACATGTTTCCTGTGACTTACGATGCTGAGGAAGAAACAGTCACTGATGACTTCATCACATGATTAACTAACTACAAATTACAGCATAACAGCTAACCATAAAGTGGGGCTGCCTGATGTTATGACAGCAGATAATAACAGGGGAACTGACTTAGTCAGAGGAGCCTTGATGGTACTGTAATTAAGAGCTTGGCTGCTAACCTAAAATAAAGGTCAGTTGTTCAAATCCATCAGCATCTCCTTGGAAACACTGTGGAGCAGTTCTACTCTGTTCTATGGGGTTGCTATGAGTCCAAATCAAGTCCATGGCAATCGGTTTTAGACTTGGTCAGAAGAGAAAGCAAAGATTTCCCTAAGGAAGAGAGACAAGCAGGCATTAAGAGTAGGGGCAAAAAGTATAGAGAAAATAACTTCCGCAAAGCTCCTGTCGCAGGGGAGAATGTGTCTCTTTGAGAAACCAAAAAAAGCCAGTGTGGCCCACTACAGGTACACGTGGTTGCTACTGAAATGAGCAAATTCAAGAAAGCTGAGAAAAGCATGCTGATACTGGCCAGACACTAATCCAGAGGCAGAGCTATTGAAACTGGACCGATGGGTCTGGTCCAGCTTGGAAGAAGCCAAACTCTCAGATGCTGGTTTTGAGAGCAAGAAAAGTTATTTCTCAGGTTAGCAGCAGGAACTCAGATGCATCAACCTTAGATTGAGTTCCTCAGTTTGAGGTGGTATTTACATTTTATAATTATACGTATGCGTATCAGTGCTGAGGAGGGGCATGGGTAAGATCAGGCAGTTTCGACTATTCATAAATTCTGTTGATTATTCATTATGAGGCAGAGCTAAGACTTGGCATGTAAGTAGCCAACAAACTCTTCATTTTTGCAATGGGCTAAGCTACTACAGATGACATATGTGGTGATTTTGATTCCTTTGCATGAGTTCTCTTGTGTTATCAGCATATGTGGCAGCCCAGGGTCTTCTGTTGGCTGTCTTTCAATGTATATCTGACCACCCTCAGCTGGTTAGTCCAAGACTCTCAGAGAGTCTTCAAAACAACTTAGAGGAAGTGAGTAGGGAAGGAGACCAGAAGCGGCCCGATGGCTGGTAGAGTACTAATTAATTAGCCATCCCAACCTCTGAGGTCCCCTAACACTATTATTGTGTAAGAACATTGATGGTGGCATTTCAGACCAGTCCTATAGCCATGCTCTGGGGACTGGAATTTACTGCTAACTCTGCAAAGTAACAACTGCCGTGGGTGGGAATAAAGTTGTCAAGAGGTCAAAGATCAACTGTTTCATGAAAATGTAGAACTGCCATCACCGACCAATGCCCACAAGGTACTTCTGTGGATATTCCTTTGGACAAAACTGCAGTAAACAAGAATGTCTTCAGAGACCCTGCTCTTAAACACAAGTCTTAGCACGATGCCAAGGTCAAGTTTGAAGAGAGGTACAAGATGGCAAAAACAAGTGGTTCTTCCAGAAGCTGTGGGTTTAAATGTGGGCTTTTGTTTGTTTGTTTCTTGCTCTAGTCAGTGAAAAAAAAAACAAAAACCAGTGTGCAGAGAACACGATATGAAATAGCCATTTACTGATATTTCCAGTTTTCTTCCCCTCCTAAGTACTTGGTGTAATTGTACTCACTGTTCCCTTGAAGTTATAGTCCCTGGGTGGCACAGTGAAGTGCTCAACTACTAACTAAAGGGTTGACAGTTTGAACCTACTCAGAGGCACTTGGAAGAAAGGCTGAACAATCTGCTTCCATAAGGTCACAGACTTGAAAATCCCGTGGAACCCTTCTACTCTGCAATACATGGAGTCACCATGTATATCAGTTATGGCTGCTGGTGCTAGCCAAAAAGCATGGGAGTTCAGCTACCTGCTGCAAAAAGCCAAGTCACTGAGACAGCAGCTTTGGGGTAAGATCAAAGGTTTTATTTACAAGCTGGCATTGCAAAGAGACAGGGTGATATTCTCATCCTCAAAAGCCTGCCCAAGGAGACCATGCTCTTAGGCGAAATCGAGGCCGATTGGCACAACTAGAGCTTTGCTAAGAGGGCTCTTCGCACCCCACATTGGTAAGTGGCAGCTGGGGTCTTAAAATCTACCAAGCTGCCATCCAAGGGCCCAGCAAATGGTCCTAACTCAGCAGGAGCGGATGCTCACTGAGGACCAAAGTGACAACCCAGAAGACAGAAAGACCCACATGAGTGGGTAGCTACATCAGCTTGGGACCAGAAGAACTGGATGGTGCCTGGCCACCACCAGACAGCCATGATGGAGCTCACAAAGTTGAGTCTCACTGGCAACACAAGAACAAAAAGGGGTGCACCCTGAGGTCTCCACTAAAAGACCGCAATTGATGGTCCACTGGCGTCGAGGTTCCCCTGGGAGCACGGCCCCTGGCCCTGATGTTGCCCTTGCCGATGGATCATAAGGAAGGGCCACTCTTCAGACAGCAAGGGATTGGACTTGGCGACGCAGAGTGACTATATATCAGGTGCACTTTATGGTTCTATGCATCTATGTGATATCATCCTGCTGACCTACGACTGGAGGAAAGGTGATGTGTGGACAGGACGGGAAAGGAGACTGTTGGGAAGATGAGACATGTATGGAGTAGAGAGGAATAGTGTGCTGTCGCTGGGCAGGGAGAGCAGTGGAAGCCACACATAGGTGGCATGCAAATTTGTATGGGAATGTATATTTTCACTCAGTCATAATAAAAAAATAAGCTAAAATAAATGGCCCTTATTGTGTTGAGGAATTTTCCTTCTATGCCTATTTTGCTGAGAGTTTTCAGCATGAATGGGTGTTGGACTTTATCAAATGCCTTTACTGCATCAATGGACAAAATCAGGTGATTCTTGTCTTCTGTGATGTTTATGTGGTTAATCACATTAATTGCTTTCTAATGTTAAACCAGCCTTGCATCCCTGGTATGAATCCACCTTGGTCATGATGGATTATTTTTTTGCTATGTTGTTGTATTCTATGGCAAGAATTTTGTTGAAGATTTCTGCATCTGGATTCATGAGTGATATCAGCCTGTAGTTCTCCTTTCAGGTTGAGTCTTTCCCTGGCTTTGGTACCAGGGTTATGCTGGCTTCATAGAATGAATTTGGGAGTATTTCTTCCATTTCTGTACTGTGAAATAGTCTCAGTAGTATTGGAAATAACTCATCTCTAAAAGTTTGGTAGCGGCATCTGGGTCCAGGGTTTTTTTGGTTGGCAGTTTATTGATGACTTTTTCACTCTCTTCCTTTGTGATGGGTTTATTAAGCTGTTCTGCTTTACCTTGAGATAATTTTGGTAGGTGATATGAATCAAGGAACTTGTCCATTTCCTCCAGGTTTTCAAATTTGTTAGACTTCAGTCTTTCACAGCATTCTGTTATGATATTTTTGATTTCTGTTGGATCTGTTGAGACAACTCCCCTCTCATTTCTTATTTGGGCTATTTATTTCCTTTCCTGTTTTTCTTTAGTAAGTTTAGCCAATGACTTGAAAATTTTTTTTTTAATTTTTATTTTTATTTAACATAACTGAGTGAAAATGTACATTCACATATAAATTTACATGCTCCCCTATATGCAGCTTCCACTGCTCTCCCCGTCTGGTGACAGCACACTACTCCTCCCTGCTCCCTACATGTCTCATCCTCCCAACAGTCTCCTTTGATTTGAAAATTTTGATGATCTTTTTAAAAAATCAGCTTTTGGTCCTTGAAATGTTTTCAGTTGTTTTTCTGTTCTCTAATCGGTTTAGTTCTGCTCTAATCTTTAGGATCTGTTTTCTTCTGGTGCCTGAGGGTTTCCTCGTTGTTCTGTCTCTACTTGTTCAATCTGTAAGGTTAGTTCCTTGATTTGGTTTCTTTCTTCCTTCCAGATGTGTGCATTTACGGAGACAAACTGACCTCTGAGCATTCTGGCTGTATCCCATGGGTTTTGGTAGGAAGTGTTTTCATTCTCATCAGAATCCATGACTTTCTTTATTTCATCCTTGATTTCTTTCAGAATCCATGGTTTTTTTTTTTTTTAACAAGATGTTGTTCAGTTTCCAAGAGTTCCACTGTCTATCTATGTTTTTTCTGCTATTGATTTTGACTTTTATGGCTTTATGATCTGAGAAGATGCTTTGCATTAACTCAGTGGTATGGATTTTATTGAGATTGGTTTATGTCTTAACACATGGTCTATCCTGGAGAAGCTTCCATGTGCACTGGAGAAGAAGGTGTAGTTGTTCGCTCATGGGTAGAAAGTTCTGTATATGTCAATGAGGTCTAGTTGGTTAATTGTGGCAATAAGGTCTTCTGTTATCTCTATTGAGTTTTTTCCTAGATGATCTGTCCAATATTGATAGTGGTGTTGAAGTATCCCACTATTATTGTGGAGTGATCTATTTCCTTTCTGAGTATAGTCAGTGTTTCTTCGACATGTTTAGGTGCTCTAATATTAGGTGCATAAATATTTAATATAGTTAAGTCTTGCTTGTGTATTGAACCTTTCAGTAACAAATAGTGTACATCCTTGTCCACGATTGTGGATTTTATATTAAAATCTGTTTTATCTGAGATTACAATTGCCACACCTGTTCTTCTTCATTCATTGTCAGCTTCATATATATTCTTCCATCCTTTCATTTTTAGTTTGTTCGTATCTTTAAGTCTAAGTTGAGTTTCTTGTAGGCAACATATGGAGGGGTCATGTCTTTTGATCCAAGATGTCATTCAATGCCTCTTTACTGGAGCATTCAGTCCACTCACATTCAATGTAATTATTGATAGGTACGTGTTCACTGCTGCCATTGTGATATGTTAATTTTTGTGTTGATGTTTTCTCTGTTGTTCTTTTAGTCTGTTCTGGGACACTGTTTTTCGTGAGTTGATTTTTCACCTTTTTCAGAGCTGGTTTTGTAGTTGTTGAGACTCCTGTGTCACATTTCTTGATATGGTATGTTGCATCTTTGTTGTGCTTTACAGCTGCCCCTATGATCCCCCTTAAGAAACTATATATAAACCCAGTTTCAATTACTATCAGTCTTGTCAACTTCCTCTCCTTCTGAAAGGACTGTAACAACTGTAGTACATCCTTTTTTTTAATATGGTGATGTCATGGTTTTCATGATAATTGCAGGATTATTTCTTTCAGTATTAAAGCTTTGATTGAGTTTTTAGCCTTCCCTGAGTAGGATTCTGGACGATGTGTCCTTCTACCGTATAAAGTTAGTAGTTTTTTTCCTTTAAGCCAAAGCCAAGAGGCTCTTTCAGTATTTATTGTGGCTTTGGTTTGATTTTTACAAAATTCCTGAGTTTCTGTTTATCTGGGAATGCCTTCATTTCATTTTCTTATTTGAAAGATAGTTTTGCAGGATATATAATTCTTGGTTGGAAGTTCTTCTCCTTCAAGGCTTTCGATGTGTCATGCCACTGTCTCTGTGCCAGCATCGTTTCTGCGGAGAAATCCAACAAAAGCCTACAGGGTTTCCCTCTGAATGTTAGCTTTGCTTTCAGTCTTGCTGCCTTTAAGAGTTTCTGCTTATGTTTCATTTTGTTAAGCTTGATTATAATACGTCTTGGAGTCTTTCTTTTGAGATCTGTATTGGGTGGCATACAGTGTACATCTGGGATATCTATATTCTCTTCATGATTTCTGGGAAGTTTTCCGTCAGAAACTCAGCAATGATACTCTCTGTGTTCTCAGGTGTTTCATTCTGTTCAGGGACTCCAATTAATCATAGGTTGTTCCTCTTAATAGAGTCCCACATGCTTCTTAATGCTTCTTCATTTTTCTTGTTTCTTTTTTCTGATTTCTCCTCATAGTTGCTGAAGTCAGTAGCTCTGTCTTCCAAGTCACAAAGTCTCTTTTCCGTTTGTTCCATTCTGTTTTCTTGGCTTTGAATTGAACTTTCTATGTCTTTCATTTTGTTCTTGATCTGTTGGATTTCAGAGCACTGATGTTCTATCAGATCAAACAACTTGCTTAATTTTTCATTTTTCTCTGCTGCATTTGTATAAGGGCTCTGTGTATAATCCTTTTGCATTCACCTTTTGATAATTTCAGAAAAATTTATTTGTCTGAACAGCTCCATGGTTGTTTCATTCGGGGTCTTCTGAAGCCATGGATGACTTCCTGTTTACTGTTTTCTCAAGGATCTGTTGCTTTTTGGGCTTCCTGTGAGTTGATAAAGGCTGGGCAGAATATTGTGAGGATGGACCACAGATGTTTCTCTAGGCTGTCTTAAAATGAAGAATAAAAGATATCTGACCTCTTCCCAAGTCAGTCAGGTTTTCAGGTGTAGAGGTCCCTCTTCCCAGCTGGCAAAGTAAGCACCTCTGTATCCAACCCCAGATGATACGAAGTAGTTCAAAATACAGAAATGCTACTGCACTGTTGGTCTCTGCTGACAGGCCCCAGCCATAAGTGACACTGTGTAAACTACTGCTTTTCCGGCAGAAAAGTGCTCTCCTGTGGCAAGGTACTGGCTCCCAGGGTAAGAATTAGATGCAGCTGCGGCCACCGTATCTAAGATGGTGCCCTGCACAAGGTTGCTGCTGCTTCCATACCCACTACCCTGTGGCAGAGGCAGGAAGAGGGGCCAAAGGCGCCAAGAAGCAGTGAGTCCTAAGCCTCTGTAGCTGGGCCCTAGCTGTAGGTGGCACTGTGTAAACTACTGCTTTTCTGTTGAAAAAATCGTCTCCTGTGGGCAGGCACTGGCTCCCAGGCTAATAATTAGGTCCAGCTAAAATCTCCATATTTCCCACACAATGGTGCCACCACTTCCATACAAACTACACTGTGGCAGAGGCAGAACAAGAGGCCAAAAGTTGTGAGATGTACAGAGTCCTAAGCCTGGCTCTCAAAATATGGCAATTTCACCTGCCTATCCCACCACCAGTATGTCTGAGACTAGCTGCTAGGCAAGACCCAGCTCTTCCCGCTGGCCAAGACAGAGAAAGAAATGTCAAAATGGTGAGTTACCTTCAGTCCTTGAGAGCCAGAAGTAGCCAGATGTGGGAGTCAGTGAAAGAGAAAATGTTTTTTGTTCAGTGGTATGAAGTCCAAATTAACAGCCCTGTGCCATGTCCTGGGGCTCACTCAGTGACCAGAAGGCTCTGTTTGGTAGTCAGTTCAGGTCTTGGTTTCCAGAGGGATTTAGGGAGATGTGTGCTTAGTCCACCATCTTGACTCTGCTCCCATGACTATTTTCACAATGTTGAGTCTTCCTATCAAAGAGCAAGGTAGGTTTCTCCACTTATATCACTTTTTATTTCTTGAAGCAAGGTCTTGCAATTTTCTCTGTGTAAGTCTCTTGTTTCTCTGGTTAGATTTATTCCTAGATATTTTATCTTCTTGGCTATCATAAATGGTGTTGTTTTGGTGATTTTCTCTTCATTGATGTAAAGGAATCCCTTTACTTATGCTTTTCTTATATTCTGATACTTTGCTGAACTCTTGTATTAGTTCCAGTAGTTTATTTATAGGTTCTTTAGGCTTCTCTGTGTGTACAATCATATTATCTACAAACAGGAGATTTTTACTTCTTTACTGATGCAGATGCCATTTGTTTCTTTGTCTTGTCTGATTGCTTTGGCTAGAACCTTTAGCACAGTGTTGAATAGGAGTCATGACAGTGAGCATCCTTGTCTGGTTCCTGTTTTCAGGGGGAATTCTTTCAGTCTCTCTCCATTCAGGATGATGTTGGCTGTTGGCTTTGTGTAGAGGTCCATTATAGCACTGAAAAATTTCCCTTCTATTCTTATTTTGCTGATAGTTTTGACTTAGTCAGATTCCTTTACTCCACCAATTAACAAAATCAAGTGATTCTTATCCTTTGTGTTATTTACGTGGTTGATCACATTAATTGTTTCTCTGATGTTGAACCAGCCTTGCATCACTGGTATGAAGCCAACCTGATCATGATGAATTATTTTTTGATATGTTGTTGAATTGTATTGGCTAGGATTTTGTTGAAGATTTTTGCATATGGGTTAATGAATGTTATTTGTCTCTAATTTTCTTTTTCTGTGGGATCTTTCCCTGACTTTGGTATCAGTGTTAAGCTGGCTTCATAAAGTGAATTTGAGAGTACGCTATCTTTTCCTATGATGTGAAGTATTCTCAGTAGTATTGGAATTGACTCCTCTCTAAAAGTTTGATAGAATTCTCTGGTGAAGCCATCTGGGCCAGGACATTGTTATGACTGGTAATTTTTTTTATTACTTTTTCAATTCTCTTCTTTTATGATTGGTTTATTAAGTTTTTCTACTTCTCCTTGTGATAATTTTGGTAGGTGATGTGAATCTAGAAATTTGTCCATTTCTTGTAGGTTTTCAAGTCTGTTATTAGAGTACAGTTTTTCATAACATTCAGCCATGATACTTCTTATTTTGTTTGGATCTGTTGTGACTTCTCCTATATCATTTCTTACTTGCATTATTTGTTTGTGGTTTTTGTTTTGTAAGTTTAGCCAATGGTTTATCAATTTTGTTGATGTTTTCAAAGAACTAGCTTGTGGTTTTGTTAATTCTTTCAATTGCTTTTCTCTTCTCTAATCCATTTAGTTCTGCTCTAATCTTTATTACCTGTTTTCTTCTGGTGCCTGAGGGGTTCTTTCGTTGTTCCCTTTCTACTTGTTCATGTTGTAGGGTTAATTCTTTGGTTTGGGCCCTTTCTTCATTCCGGATGTGTGCACTTATGGAGACAAATTGACCTCTCAGCACTGCTTTTGCTATATCCCATAGGTTCAGGTAGGATGTGTTTTCATTCTCATTCGATGCCATAAATTTCTTTATTGTGTTTTTGATTTCTTCTGTAACCCATGAATTTTTGAACCAGGTGTTATTCAGTTTCCATTAGTTCAAATTTCTACCCACTTTTTTCTGTTCAACTTTTATGGCTTTATAGTCTGAGAAGGTTCTTGCAATAGTTCAGTGGAATAGATTTTGTTAAGACTTGGTTTATGATCTGTTATGTGGACTATTCTGGAGAATGTTCCATGTGCATTGGAATAGAAAATGTACTTTATCTGTTGATATATAAAAACTTCTGTATATATCAGTGAGACCTAGATGATTGATTGTCACAATACAATCTTCTGTAACTTTACTGAGGTTTTCTCTGGATGATCTGTCCATTACTGAAAGTGGAGTGTTGATGTCTCCTACTATTACTGTGAAGTAATCTATCTCATTTTTCAGTGTTGTCAGCATTTGTTCCATATATTTTGATGTTCTCTTGTTGGGTGCATAAATATTTAATATTGTTTTATCCTGCGTATGTATTGAACATTTCAGCAATAAATAAGGACCATTCTTGTCCATGATGGCAGGTCTTACATTAAAATCTATTATATGTGAGATTAGTATTGCCACTCCTGCTCTTCTTTGCATTTTATTAGCTTGATATATATCTTTCCATCCTTTGATTTTCAGTTTGTTCATATCATTTGTTGTAAGCAAAATATAGACAGATCATTTATTTTAATCCAAGCAGTTACTCTCTTTTTTGGAGCATTCAGCCCATTTACAATCAGTGTAATTATTGATAGGTATGTGTTTAGTGCTATCATTTTGATGCCCTTAGTTTTGTATTGATGTTATTTTCTTTGTTCCTCTTAGTATTCTGTTCCATGTCATTTTTCTTTATGGGTTCACTTTTCATCCTTTTCAGTTGTTGGTTTTGTATTTGTTGAGACTCCTGAATTATGTTTCTTGTTTTGACACGTAGCATTGTTTGTTTACTTTGCAGCTACAGCTTTGATCCCCCTTAATGTCTGAATTTTAAACCAATTTTTAACTTCTGTATATCTTTTTAATTTCTTTTGCATCTGAAAGGGTTGTAACTACTATAATGTATCCCTCTTTATAGTGTGATGATGTCATAGTTTTTGTTTAAGATCTCTGGTTCCCTACTT
Source organism: Heterohyrax brucei (assembly GCA_028571685.1). Lineage (NCBI taxonomy): Eukaryota > Metazoa > Chordata > Mammalia > Hyracoidea > Procaviidae > Heterohyrax > Heterohyrax brucei. Next base: position 38,205,810 of record CM053149.1, read on the forward strand.
TTAACATTTTAGCTTTGATTGAGCTTTGTGTCTTCCCTAACTGAATAGTACTCTGGGTACTCTGTCCTGCAGTGCATCCTTCAGTACAAGACTGATATTATTGTTTTTGTGAACAAAGTGCTTCTTTCAGCATTTCTTATAGTTTTGGTTTGGTTTTTGCAAAGTCTCTAAGCTTTTGTCTGTCTGAGAATGTCTTAATTTCATCATCATGTTTGAAAGACAGTTTTGCAGGCTATGTAGGTATTTGTTGGCTGTTTTTCTCCTTCAAGATTTTGTATGTGTCATCCCACTATCTTCTTGTCAATGTGGTTTCTGTCAAGAAGTCAGATGAAAGCCCATAGGTCTTCCCTTTGTACCTTAGTTTTCCTTTAATGCTCATTGCCTTTAAGAACTTCTCTTTATGTTTCATTTTTTTTAAGCCTGATTCTATTATGTCTTGGTGTCTTTCTTTTGGAGTCTGGTTTTTGTGGTGTTTGATAAGCATCTTGAATATCTATGTTCTTTTCTTTCATGATATCAGGGAATTTTCCTGTCAGTAACTCTTCAGCAATTCTCTTTGCATTTTTGGCTATCCCACCCTATTCAGGAACTCCAATTATTTGTTAATTACCTCTTCATTTTCTTTCTTCTTCTTCTTTTTTAAAATCATTTGTCCTCTTAAATGCTGATGTCAGTTGCCTCATCTTCAATTTTACTAATTCTGCATTCCAGTTCCTCCATCCTCCTCTTTTGGCTTTCCATTGAATTGTCCGATTCTGTAATTTTATTACTGATCTGCTGCATTTCAGATCATTAATGTTTTAGCAGTTCACAAACCTTACTTAATTTTCCATTTTGTTCTGCTGCATTTTGTTTAATCTCTGGAAGGAATCTGTATAGAATTCTCTCATATTCTATCTCTGATAGTTTCAGAAAGACTTCTTTATCTGGGAAGTTGTTTGAATATTTATTGTGGGAGTTTCCTGGAGCCATGGTGGTCTGCTTCTTCAAATGGTTAGATATTGATTGCTGTCTTTGCATCATCCAGAAGCTGTTCAGCTTCTCTGGTGTTACACCAACAGAAGCTGTGGTGTAGGTCTAAGAAGGGAGTAAGAGGACTGCTTGATTTGATTGCCAGCCACTGCTGCATTCTCTAGGTGCAGCTGACTTAGTATAGTTTCTCTGGCAATATAGACTCTGTCAAGCCCTTTATTGCTGCTCAGCTTGGTAGCTAGACCCAGCTGGGCCATCAGAGGTTGCAGGTCCCACCTTCTGGCCACTAAAGGTGGCTAGCTGCTTGTGCCAACTGCCTGGCATCACACCAGTCAAGAATATGGTATAGCTCAGGGAAGGGATGAGGCAAAGATACCAACACATTCGGCCACCAGGAACAATTGTGTTCTCTAGATGCATTTCCAAATTGCTTTTCCGCTGAGAGGGACTCTGTCCAGCAGCAGCTGAAAGCAGCCTGATCTTCAGGGGTGGCAGGCCCTGCTTTCTGGTTGGCAAAGATAGCATCCTACTTACGGAGTCTCTAGGGGGTTGTCAGCTGATTCTATGATGTGGCTCAGTGAATGGTGGTATAAATGATGCCACTATAGTGTGCTGCCTGTCACTGCAGGGTTCTCTAGCTGCTTCTAACTTAAAAGTGCCTTTCTGCTGATCAGCCTTAGACGATAGTATTCAGGCCCTCAGAGGTGATAGACCTCACCTCCTGGCTGAGAAAGGCAGTGCTTCATTGACAGTTAGCAGAGCTATGACATGGCTTAAAGAACAGGGATGTTGGGAACCCACTACACTTGGCCACCAGCCACCACTAATTTCTGTACGCATGGTTATATTAAAAACAGCTTTTGTGCTGGGTGAAGTGCTATCCAGACAGACACTTCTGCTCAGGATGAAAAAGCCTCTCAGCTGAACAAGACGGCCTCCTGCCTCAGTCACTTGTTACCGTGAATCAGCAGAATCTATGCACAGCTCAGAGAAGACAGGGTAGAGAAGCACTGGCCCACTCAGTTGCTCGCTACTGCTGGGCTCTCTAAGTGTTACTGGCCCAAGAACAGTCTCTCTGCTGCAGGATACACTGTTCACTTAGGCACTGCTGATCAGCGAGTAGACTGGCTGTGCCAGGCTCACAGCTTCAACAGACCCAGTCCCAGCTTCCCAGCTGGCAAAGAAGGCATCCGTACCTGCAATCCTCTCAGGGACTAAACCAGCAGAAGTCATTCTCACTGTGCCATTGTCTCACCACCAACAAGGTATTTCCCCTTCCTGTTGCTTAGTTCAACTCATGGCCCTACATCTGATCTTGGAGCTCCCAGAATGGCCAAACTGCTCCTTTCAATTACTTTTCTAGGCCTTATTTCTCAGAGGGAATCAACGAGATGTGTGTCTAGTCTGGCATCTTAGCCTTGCCCCCTCAATTGTGGAAAATACTATTTTTTAGTTTAAAAAACTATTATGAAGTAGACAGGTGCTATGGGAAGAATTGATGCCTTCAAAATGTGATGTTGGAGAAGAATGTTGAACATACCATAGACTGCCAAAAGAACCAACAGATCTGTTTTACAAGTACAAGCAGAGTGCTCCTTGGAAGCAAAGATGAGAAGACTGAGTCTTAAATACTTTAGACATATTGTCAGGAAGGATCAGTCCCAGGAGAAGGACATCATGTTTGGTAGAGTGGCAGGTCAGCAAAAAAGAGGAAGACCCATGACAAGATGAGTTGACACAGTGGCCACAACAATGGGCTTAAGCATGAAAATGATTATGGACATGGTGCAGGGCCAGACAGTGTTTCGTTCTGTTATTCATGGGTCTCTGTGAGTCATAATTGACTTGATGGCACCTAACAACAACAACATGGAAATGCAGGTCATATAGACTTAGTTTAATGCATGTAGTCATGGAAGACATCTTGGAGTAGGTAACATTTAAGGTGAGACCCAGAGGCTGAGCAGGAGTTAGTCACATAGTATTTGGGAGGCAGAGGAAACCAAAAAAGCTAAACCCATTGCCGTCAAGTCGATTTCAACTCACAGTGACTGTACAGGACAGAGTAGAACTGCTTTATAGAGTTTCCAAGGAGTGCCTGGGCAGATTTGAACTGCTAATCTTTTTGTTAGCAGATGTAGCACTTAACTGCTATGCCACCAGGATTTTCCTCCTTAAATGAACACAGGTTAGAAGTTAAGAACATGTGACTTTCTCCTTCCCTATCTCCTCTCCTTGCAAAACAGTACCTGGACCTCATCCTTTCCTTTTTTCTTTCCTTTCTACCTTCATTTCTTTCTGTTTCTCTCTATGTATTCTATCTAATAATATCACTGTATAAAGCATGCAGAGAAAAGATTAGGAGGATTTATAGCAAAAAGGGAAGTTATGATACATTCCTAGCCAGAAAAGTATCTAGCTAGGGTGGTTCAGACGAGAGCGGTAGTAGTGGCAGCAGAGATGAAGAGATGCAAATTTAAGAAAAATTTTGGTACAGCTGATAGGATTTGATCATGAATTGGATGGAAGGGATTGAATTGTCAAGATGAATAAATTAAACGGATAAATTAATGAAGCTCATTTCAGCAGCCACAGAGTATGTCTTAGACTCTGTGGTAGGAGCAGAGATGAATAGTCCTTGCCTTCGAGGAGCTTATAGCAGAGGAGCACTCAAGAGTAAGGAAAATAGCCTAATTTCCTCCCCTACTTCACTACTTGTCCACCTTGGAATAGTGAAGTGCTCACCTCATAGTGCAAGAATGTGCCACAGCTTTGTGTTTTTCCTGGAAGAGGCATGTCTTTGTAACAGAAGACTTGCATTAACTTTGATCACCTGGTTTCTAGATTCCTCAGGTTACTATGGGGATCAGTGGGAAAATTCAGGATCAGGAGGACGGTGAGATAAGGGAAAGTAAAAAAAGATGAGGGCAAAATGTATACAAAGATGGTAACCTTCACTGAGCTTCTTCGTCATAAAGAGACAAATAGGATTTGGAAAGGTATGTAAGGTGTCACGTGACAGTTCAATGTGACCTCCAAGTGTACTGCCAGACTGGCTATTACAGAGGCTACAGAACAGAAAGACTTCAAACCGTGCTAAATACTCAAATCATGCATTTTATTAAATCAAGTTAAAACACATAGCAAAAAGCATGAGGAAAGAGATGGAGTAGTTTAACACATTCAGATAGGGTGTGAAGGAGCTGAGTCCTGGGAACATAATGCTTGTGCATTCTGTCTCATAGTTACACCAGCTTTCCCTGCAGATGATGTAGTTGCAAAGACCAGAATTGGTTTAGCAAGGGCAGCTGCAGACAGAAGTTTCCCTAGATCAGTGACATAGAAGGACTGCCAATTAAGCTTACAAACTCATCCTAGAAAAAGCGCTACATACCTCATTGCTGAATATCACTACAGTCACCTTCAAAGTACTCCCTTTGGGAAGCTATGCACCGATGCCGGCACCCAGTCCACCCTTCAAAGCAATTTTGGAACTCTTTTTCTGGAATGGCCATCAGAGCTGTCATCGTATTACTCTTGGTGTCCCAAGTGCCATCAAAATGTCTTCCTTTCAATTTTTCCTTTATCTTCAGGTAAAGGAAAAGTTACTGGGGGCCAGATCAGGTGATAGGGAGAGTGTTGCAATAGGTATTTGTTTACTGGCTAAAAACTCCCTCACAGACAATTAACTATACAATTAAGTTCACGAACTTGTCCTCAAGCCATCATGCTCAATGACCATTCCAGAAAGTTCCAAAATTGCTTGGGTGGCCTAGGCGTTGATATTTGTGTATAGTTTCCCAAAGGGAGTACTTAGAGGGTGACTGTAGTGATATCAGCAATAAGGTATGTAGCACTCACAACAATTAAGTTCATGGGCATAATTGCAGGACCTCAGTGAATTAAATTCATGAACTTGCCACCTTGCCACTGTGAGCAATAGCCATTCCAGAAAGACTTCCAAAATTGCTTTGAAGGGTGAACTAGGCACTGGTGTTGGTGAATAGTTTCCCAAGAGGAGTACTTCAAAGGTGCCCATAGTGATATTCAATTTATGGACTTCATTGTCAGATCACGTGTCTCAGCTCCAAAGGTATGTACAAACCAGCACACTTGAATAGTACTGTAGTTCACCAATTAGCCAGGTGAGCAGCTATGAGTTTTTTTCTTTGTTCATTTGTTTGGTGTTTTTTGGACATAGGGTACATGGGACCAGCACGGTTGTCATCCTCTGGGTTACCACTTTACGGCTATTTAATGTTTCTTGTATATTTATTGCATCATGAGTGTTTAGTGTCCCAGTGCCTCATGGAAACTTAGTATCTTAAGAATATTAGGTATTTCTTGGTCCTTTCATCCAGTCTACATTTAACACTTACATCATCAACATACTATCATTGCTTAACAACTCTTAAAAATATTTGCATTTGTTTTGTAGACTATAAAGTAATTTATTTTCTAAACTAGAATCTAATAATCTAAGAAACAAATGCATACATATAGTAGGACTTCCAGGGATACCAGTCAGATGGACCTCTGGGAGTGGTGAAACTCAGGAAAAGAAGTTCTGAAGCCCTAAAGGTCCTGGGGAGGATTCTTCAAAGGCCAGAAAGGAAGGGACTTTCCTTTTCAGGAGTCAGGAGTTGATCCTAGGATGGTAAGAAGACCAGCTGGAGCTGGAGATGTACTGTAGGGGCCAGTGCCAGAGGTATGATAGGGAAGCAGCTGAGATAAGCAGATGCAGCCTGGCATTCAACCCAGATAGGCAAGATTGCTGATGTCCAAGCTTGGAGGTAAAGCCTATGGTTGGTGCAGTTAACAGGCTTACACTTTAACACCAAGATTGGAGATTCAAGTACACCCAGAGGTGCCTTAGCAGGAAGGCCTGAAAATCTGCTTCTGAAAAATCAGCCCTCGAAAATCTTATAGAGCAGGTTCTGACATGTGCTATGAGTCAGAATCTCCTCAGTAGCATCTGGCAGAAGTAGCTTGGAGCTGGTGGACTTTCCTGAGACCCCCAAAAAGAGAGAAGTCAGTTAAGACATTAAAGAATGTCCAGCCCAGCCTAGCCTTTGGGTTCTGTGAATAAAAACGAGCTTACACCAGATTTTTTTTTTTTTTTTGGCAAATATGTAACTTCCTTAAAGTTAGTCATTTTGTTCTTGTTTCCCTGCAGCAAGTCAGTGTAACTGTTAAAATCAGTAAGCCTCAAAGAAAGAAAGAGGAGGGTGCAAGTGAGATGGATTACTTATTTAAAAGCTGGGCTGAGGAACAAGAGCAACCCCTGATGGGTGGTGATGGGGACACCCTCTGAAGCCTGCAGCAGCATCCCTAGGGCCCGTGGGGAAAGAGGAGAAAGCCTAGGCTCCTCTCTGCGGAGTTGTGAAAGCTGGGTAGGTTGGGGGAAGCTCTTGTTCATGTTGCATACATAGAGAATACTGCTTTGTGGTTGTGAGGTGTAGAAACTAATTGTTATCAGAGAGGGAACTGTGGGGAGTAGTTCTCATCTGCCAAGGCTCCTATAGTTCACCCTGCTGCTTCTTACTTCACTATACACTCAATGTCTATTCCCTGTTGACCCTCCACCCTGTACCCTGCTGAAACCTCACAGTCCAGGGAGCAGGCACTCTATCTGATTCTCTTTTTGCCTCACGATGTGATCCAGCATGGGGCTTGATACTTGGAAGATTCTCAGATTTATCTGGTGAATGCATTCTTTGAACTTCCTTGACCTCTTTAGCCAAGCCAGCCAAGTGCCCCAAGTCAGATCCGACTCATGGCGACCTCTTTAAGGGATTTATAAAGAAAGGAAGTTCTGATTTCTGCTTTTGGCTCCTTGCACCATTTAGGAAGGCATTCAAGTGCCTGCAGAAAATCTGCAGACAGGATTCAAGGAGTCTGAGCACCCCAAAGGTTGGCTTACAAGTTTATATACAGTTTCTTGGTAACTGAGTCTGTATCATTTACCAGGTTTTCAAAGGGTATGTATTCTCTCCAAAATAAAGATTTCATATAATTTTTATCAGCTCTGATTTTTCTGAACCAAGCCACTTTTCTCCCCAGTACTACTGTTTTCGTCTTGTATTTAATAACCTCTTGGGGCTGGAGTCTGGCCATGTCAGGACCTCTGGTTTACGTAAGTGGTAACAAAATGCCACTGCCTCTGACAGCCTCCCTGCCAGCTGAAAAGCCGAGCCTCTCTTGCTGGTTTCTTCCGTACTCACAGCTCCCATCTGTTTCGCAGGTAGGAAAACTGAGTGTGAAGTGGGTGTGGGAATCTTTGAAAGGGAGACTTCAGTGGCAGAGCCACAACCAGAAAGAGAAGACTGCTGCGTCCCGCTACCTGATCCAATTCTTTTCTCACATTCAGCAGCCTCCATATACCTGCCACCCTCCTCAAGGCCAGCATAGTAACGGAAGGAAAGAAGTGGGGGAAAAATAAGGTCATGTAAGTGAGTTATCCTTTGCCATCTAGTAGATTCTGACTCATAGATTCCAGCTCATACTGACTCTATAGGATGGAATAGAACTGCCTCATAGAGTCTCCAAGGCTGTAACCTTTATGGATACAGACTGTACATTTTTCTCACTCAGTGCTGGTAGGTTCAAACTATTGACTTTTCATTTAGCAGTCAAGTGCTTTAAACACTATGCCACTAGATCTCCTATAATCAAGTAATAACTGTTAAGTACTGTCAACTCAGTTCTGACTCGCAGTGACCCTATATACAACAGAACAAAACATTGCCTGGTCCTGTGTCATCCTCACAATCATTGTTGTACTTAAGCCCATTGTTGCAGTCACTGTGTCAATCCACGTTGTCCAGAGTCTTTCTCTTTTTTCACTGGCTCTCTACCATACCAAGCACAATGTCCTTCTCCTAGAGCTTAAACAAACAGAAGTTTATTCAGTCACAGTTTAGGAAGTTAGAAGTCCAAATTCAGGATGCCAGCTCCGTGGAAAGTGTTTCTCTGTCAGCAGAGGAGAAAAGTCCTTGTCATCAGTCTTCCCCTGGGCTAGGAGCTTCTTAGTATAGGGATCTCAAGTCCAAAGGAAGCACTGACTCTATTCCTGGCTCTTCTTGCTCAGTGTTAATGAAATTCCTTTCCCACCTGTCAGTTATCTCTTTCACATGTCAAAAGAGAATGAGTCCTGCCTCACTGACATACCTGTCTCTAATCCTACCTCATTAACATCATACGGTTTAGGATTTACAACATATAAGATAATCATATCAGATCACTAAATGGTGGACAAGCACACAATACCATAAATTATAGGTTAGCCAAACTGACACACATTTTGGGGGGACACAACACAGCTCATAATAACAGTGGTTGAGTGGCTATGCAGTACATTAGGGAAGAATTTCCCTCTTTGGGATGAAGTTTGTGCTAGATGACTTTGATTATATAACTTTATATCTTCTTAAAATTTTGTTTCTTTAACTTTTTTTCTAGAATGTGTTGGTGCCTGCTAGTAAGTGGAGCCATGGGCTATCTAGTCAAGTGGTCTCATTACCTCACTTCTTTCATGTAAGGATTTCTGCGTAAATGTCATTGTTACTTTCTTTCTATATCCGTGCACTTATTTTAGCAATGTATAAATCATATCAAATTACCCAAAAATTTAGTGCTTAAAACCATTGCTGTTAATTTCCATCAAGTCAATTCTGACTTATGGCAACTTCATGTGTGCAGAATAGAACTGCTCCATAGGATTTTCAAGGTTGCAACCATTCAGAAATAGATCACCAGGGCTTCTCTCGAGGTACCTCTTGGTGGACTTGAACTTGCAACCTTTCTGGCTAGTGGTCAAGTGCTTAGCTATTTGTATCACCTACTAAAACCAAACCAAACCAAATCCATTGCTGCTGAGTCAGTTCCAACTCATAGCAACTCCGTAGGAGTGGTTTCCAAGACTGTAATCTTTATGGAAGCAGACTGCCACAACTTTCTCCTGCACAGCTGTTGAGGAGTTCAAGCTGCCAACTATTCAGTTAGCAGCCAAGTACTTAACAACTGTACCACCAGGCTCTTTTGCCACCTGCATCCTTTTATTTGCTCACAATTCTGAGAGTCATCAATTTGGGATGGGTTCAACTGGACATTTTTGCTATGATATTTGTTTTAGTTAGCTAGTGCTGCTCTAACAGAAATACCACAGAGTGGATGGCTTTAAAAAGAAAAGTTTATTCTTACACAGTACAGCAGGTTACAAGTCCAAATTCAGGATGTCTACTCCAGGGGAAGGCTTTCCATCTGTCATATCTGGAGGAAAGTCCTGTGTTGTATCAGTCCTTGGTCAGGGAGCATCTTGGTGCCAGAATCTCAGGTCTGAAGGACATGCTGTACTCCCGGTGCTGCTTTCTTGGTGGTGTCAGAGTCACTTTCCTTTTATCTCTTGTATAAAAAGATAAAAGGTGGCACATGCCACACTCCAGGGAAACTCCCTTTACTTTGGAGCAGGCAGGTATTCTTAGGGAGGGATTTACAGTCCCACCCTAATCCTCTGTAACATAATCCACTCTGTTAACTGCAGGCAGAGATTAGTATTTACAGCATAAGAAAATTATAAAATGAAAAGCAATCACAGAATACAGGGAATCCTGACCCAGCCAAATTACTACACATACTTTTTGGGGGCACACAGTTCAATCCATGACAATATTTATGCCATATGAGTTATCTGTTGTCTCATCTGAGGCTGGATTAGCGGATTTGTACATATGGGTGGTGGTTGATGCCTACAAGCATGCTACCTGAAGTTTCTCACGTGGTAACTAGGTCCCTAAAGCAATAGAGAGAGGATAAGACCCACTGTACAAGTAGTTTTCAAGCTATTGCCTGAATCACTTTCATTAATGTCCCCTTTCCAAGTCATATGGCCGAACCACAGAGTGAATCAAGTAGGAGATTCCACAAAATCAGGGATAGAGGGAGTTGGGATTTATTGGCTGCTATTACTTTAACAATCTGCTGCAGTTGATTATTGTTTTGTATTTTGCTTTCCTCTTAACAATATATCTACCTTCCAAGCCCATATAGTTATCGTACCTACCTGTGTAATGACCACGATAGTTAATATAAGGAGTGTGCCAAAACGTACTAAACCATTTTTCGTCAACATTTTTATATTTAATATGCTTTCAATTTTCATCGTTATAAATGACTTATTAGTTCAATAAATACATGTAAGACATTATCCAACAGCACTAGGGACACAGTTGGCTTAGATTCCTTAGGGGAAATACAAACACTTGAAACTATAATGTAAACTGTGGAGATAAAGCAGGAAAGACAGATTAATGTGGGAAGTGGTGGGCCAGGGTTTTCTATTTTTGAGTTGTTCAAAAAAAGTCTTTTTAATTATGCTCTAAGAATAGAGTATTATTTCTTTTGAACCACAACTTTGTGATAAGAAGTAAGATTGTTGGGACATAGGATAGGAATATTGTTCAAACTCTTCAGATGTATTGCTCAATTGAATTCCCAAAGGCTATCACCAGCCACACCAGGAGCTTGCCAGCTTTGTTTTAACCATAATAACACTAAGCATTCTCATTAAAAAGAAACTTTTGTCCATTAAGTAGGTGGAGATGAATTTTTTTTTATCACCAACGGCATTTTACATAGTCATTTATCTTGACTACTTCAATTTATGACCTATGATTGCCATTTTTCTTTTACTCTGATATATATGAAAGACAAAAGAGAGAGGGAGAATAGAGAGAGAGAAAGATAAAGTAGCAAAATCTGGGTGTGAAATGCTTTGACACAAATATTTCCAGTTGTGAAAAAACTGGAGATAAAATATTTGGAATCGTATAGGATCAGATACAGAGGTCATATATTTTAAATTGAGGGTTAAGAAAGCTGTTTCTTTCAGCAGTGGCTGTATCCTATCATGGATGCTTGGGAGGATAAATGTTCCTTTGAAAGAACCTGTCTGTATCAGAACATGGGTGAGTGGTTCTGACTCTGCTATGTGCTCTGCTTGGCTGGGCACACCCTTGGCCATTAACCAGGAGGTGGGACCACTTTTTGTTCTAACAGGAAGAGCCTCAGACTTGGGTTTATGGAGTCCATTTCTGCTATCTTGGTCACTGGGTGCAAGCAATGAGCCCTGGTGACACAGTGGTTAAAGCTCTTGACCGCTAATCAAAAGGTCTACAGTTCGAACGCACCAGCTACTCTGAGGGAGAAAGATGTGGCAGTCTGCTTCTGCAAAGATTTACCACCCTGAACATCGTGTGAGGCAGTTCTCATCTGTCCTATAGGGTTGCTGTAGTTGCAATTCCCTGGACAGCAATGGATTGGGTACAAGCAGAATCAGTGTCCATGGCCAGTATTATATTTGCATTACGAGAAAGTGTTTCATTCATTATTTAATGCATTTTATTTATCCTGTAATTTACCCACCCATCCTTCTATTCATTTAGGCCCATATTTACAAATTAGCACATCCAGTCCTTCAGCATACAGTTTAAAGTATAAGGTATCTATTATGCAAGATTCTTCTTTTAGAAAATCTTACAGTAAGTGGAAACCCTGATGGCGTAGTGGTTGAGAGGTATGACTGCTAACCGAAATGTCAGCAGTTTGAATCTACCAGGTGCTCCTTGGAAACTACAGGGTAGTTCTATTCCATCCTATAGGGCTGCTATGAATCAGAATCAACTTGATAGCAGTGGTTTGGGTTTGATTCTTATAGTAGATAACTTATTATTCTATATCTTCAGTAGAAAAGAGCAATTTTGTGTGTACCCTTTGGTTAAAAATTTTTGTTTGATAGCACTGGTAGCACAGTGTTTAAAACTCTTGCTGATAACTGAAAGGTCAGCAGTTTGAGCCTATCAGCCACTCTATGGGAGAAAGATTGATAGTCTGCTTTTGTAAAGATTTACAGCCTTAGTAACCCTAGGCGCAGTTCCATTGTGTCCTATTGGGCCACTATGATTCAGAAGTGACTCGGTGAGATTGGGTTTGATTATTCAACGCAGATCTTTAGGAAGTTTATGTTTTCAGCCTATGCCTTATTGTATAAGATTTAAATTTGTCCTTTCCCTAAGTAAGTACCTCTTTACTGTCATAAAAGGAGAGCTCAGTTCTAGAAAACTAATTCTGTCTCACTTTTAGGTCCTGGGTGGAGTCAATGGGTGTCTTAGGCTGGGTTTTCTAGGGAAGCAAAACCAGTAACACGTGTAGGTACAAGGAAAGATTTATAACATATAGATAGATAGATAGATAGATACAGATATAGGAAACAGCTCACGTAATCACAGAAGCTGAATGTCCCAAGCTCTGGCACAAGCCTCATGTGGCCATGGAAGCTGAGGAACCCAAAGTCAGCAAGTCAGAAACCAGAGTTCTAGATCACCAGTTGTGTAGACCAGTGGATCCCAAGCTGGTGGCCAGACGAAGCGACAGACGCTGGCAAATCCAGGATCAGCAGGTCAGGGGGCAGGAGCAGCAGAGGCTGGCGAACCCAGGATCAGCAGGTCAGGGAGCAGGACTCTCAAGTGCCGACTGTAAGGACTGATGAGTCCTACAGCTGCTAGTTCAAGTCCCAGAACAGGACACTGGAAGAAGAGAGCAGGAGCTCCTGGCCACGTGAGCGACCAGCCACCATAGTAAAAGGTCGCGAGATGAGAGCTGAGGGGCAGGGAGCCACCACAAACCCCACTTTGCCACTTAATACAGCAACCAAATATGTAGTAGCCAAGTTGACATAATCCTGACCACCACAATGGGTTAAACTCAGCTGGTCACCAAAAGGTTGGCAGTTTTAACTCACCCATTGATGCTGTAGAAGAGGCTTGTACACCTGCATTTGTAAAAATTGTCGTTAGTTACCTTGCAGTCAGTTCTGACTCCCATGTGCAGAGTAGAGCCACTCCAGTGGGCTTTCAAATTATTAAGCTTTTGGAAGCAGACGGACAAGCCTGTCTTCCAAGGCACTTCTGGGTAGGTTCAAATGAGCAAACTCATAGCTAGTAGTTGAGCCATTTTACTGTTTGTGCCACCCATGAAAATTATAGCCAAAAAACCTCTATAGAACAACTCACTTGTGTCTGTCACATGTGGGGTTGCTGTGAGTTGGAATCAACTTGACACCATAAGGACACAATGTTACCTAATCTGTAAACAAAATCTGTCTTTTTCAAGAACCAACTGAAGCACAAGTCAGTGGAGTCCCAAGCCATTAAAAATGAATCTTTACACAACAGTGGCCAAAAAAAGGCTGCTTATATACAACTAAATATCTTATGGAATTTGTTTCCTTGATCTAGAGGTTTTAGAGTCATGGTTTCATGATTTCCCTGTTAAGTGGCCTAATGTGTTTATTACTTCTAGTCTACCTCTTAATTCTTTGCTACTGTGTAGTCTTTAAAAGCTTGCAGGCAGCCATCCAGAAAAAATTGGTTTCTAATCACTTGGAGCAACAAAGGAAAAAAAAAGAGTCAGGAATTTTGTGTGCTAGATTCCAACCTTGTAGTGATCCCACGTACAACAGAAGGTAACACTTCTTGGTCCTGTGGCATCCTCACAATCATTATGCTTGAATCCATTGTTACAGTCTATCTTGTTGAGGGTCTTCCTCTTTTTCAACGATTCTCTATTTTACCAAGCATAATGTCCTTCTCAGGGACTGATCCCTACTAGTAACATACCCAAAGTAAATTTCTAAGGAGCATTCTGGTTGTACTTCTTCCAAGACAGATTTACTCATTCTTTCGACAGTCCATGGTATATTCAATATCCTTTGCCAACACCATAATTCCAAGGTGTCATTTCTTCTTTGGTCTTCATTATTCATTGTCCAGCTTTTGCATACACATAAGGTGATTGAAAACTCTGTAGCTCGAGTCAGGTATATCTTAGATGTCAAGGTGACATCTTTGTTTCTTAACACTTTATTGTAGAGGTCTTTTGTAGCAGATTTTCTCAGAGCAATGAGTCAATTTCTTTCTTTTTTTAAAAATTTTTTATTTAATATAACTGAGTGAAAATGTACATTCCTGTATAAATTTACATACCCATCTATATGCAGCTTCCACTGCTCTCCCTGCCCGGTGACAGCAAACTATTCCTCTCTGCTCCATACATGTCTCATTTCCCAACAGTCTCTTTTTTCCCTCCTCTCCACCTACTCTCCTTCCTCCAGCCAGAGGTCAGCAGGATGACATCCTGTAGATGTATAGAACCATAAAGTGCATCCAATATATGGTCACTGCATCGCCAAGTCCAATCCATTCCTGTCCGAAGCGTGGAACTTCATTATGACTTATGGTCAAGGGCAGCATCAGGGCCAGGGTCCATGCTCCCAGGGGAACCCCGAAACCACTGGACCATCAATTGAGGTCTTTTAATGGGGATCTCAGGGTGCACCCCTTTTTATTCCTGTGTTGCCAGTGAGCTCCATCACGGCTATAACTGGTGTTAGCCGAGCACCATCTGGTTCTTCCGGTCCCAAGTCGATGTAGGCACCCACTCATGTGGGTCTCTCTATCTTCTGGGTTGTCTTTACCCCATGTGATGTTGGTCCTCGGTGAGCATCCGTTCCTGCTGAGTTGGGACCATTTGCTGTGCCCTCGGATGGCAGCTTGGCAGCTTTTAAGACCCCAGATGCCACTCACCAACGTGGGGTGCAGAGAGCCCTCTTAGCAAAATGCTAGTTGTGCCAGTTGGCCTCGCTTTCGCCTAAGAGCATGGTCCCCTGTCTCAGCTACTCTATCCCTGCAATATTGGGTTAAGATGGAAGGAGTACTCGTGTTATGTTTAAGTCCACTTAATATTGTTCTTGTTTCTAATGTGTGCTATCACCGATTTCACCCAACCAGATACCTAGCAACTATCTAATCTAAACCCTCCACCCTCACTCCCTCCCCTCACTTGCAGCTGTCAAAGAGTCTTTTCTTCTATACACAAGTCTGTTTTTGAGATCTTATCGTAGAGGTTTCATACAATATTTGTCCTTTTGTGGCTGACTACTTTCACTCAACATAATGTCTTCCAGTTGAAACCAGGTCATGAGATGTTTCCTGAAGTCATCGTTGTTCTTTATCATTGTGTAGTGCTCCATTGTTTACCTATCCATTCTTCTGTTGTTGGGCATCTGGGTTGATTCCATCTTTTTGCTATCGTGGACTGTGCTGCGGTAAACATTCTGGTGCATGTGTCCATTGGTGTGAAAGGCCTTGATTCTGTAGGATATATTCCAAGTAGTGAAATTACTGGGTCAAATGGTATATCAATATACATTTTTTTAAGGAAGTGCCAGATTGCTTTCCAAAGAGACTGGACCATTTTGCACCCCCACCAACAGTGTAGGAGGGTTCTACTTTCTCCACAGCCTCTCCAGCATTTGTCGTTTTGTATTTTTTTGGACCATGGCCAACCTTGTTGGGGTGAGATGGTATCTCATTGTCATCCTGATTTGAATTTCTTTAATAACTAAAGATCATGAACATGTCCGCATGTGTTTTTTGGCTGCCTGGATCTCTTCTTTAGTGAAATGTCTGTCCATCTCCTTTGCCCATCGCTTAATTGGATGATTTATCTTCTTCTTGTTGATATTTTGTAGTATCTTATAGATTACGGAAATCAGGCATCGGTCTCACATAGAGTTGCCAAATATTTTTTCCCATTCTGTAGGTGTTCTTTTAATTCTATTAATAAAGTCTTCAGATGAGCAAAAGTGTTTAATTCTTCTTAGATCCCATTTATCTATTTTCTCTTCTGATGATTGTGGTTTGTTTGACAGATTTTGGAGTCTGTCCACATTGTGTATTAAAACTTCCATTGTTGTTCCTACCTTTTCTTGTATGAGCTTTATCGTTTCAGGTTTGATATTTAGGTCTTTTATCCAGTTGGAGTTGGTTTTGTATAAGGTGTAAGATATGGATCTTGTTTCAGTTTCAGATAGATATCCCATTTTGCCAGCACCATTTGTTGAAGATACTGTTTTTACCCCGGTTTTATGTCTTAGGGCCTTTGTTGAATAGCAGTTGTTCATAGGCAGATGGTGTCATCTCTGGGGTCTCAGTTCTGTTCCACTGATCGATCTGTCTGTTCTTATACCAGTACCAGGCTGTTTTGACCACTGTGGCAGTGTAATACGTTCTAAAGTCAGGTAATGAGAGGCCTCCCAGTGTGTTCCTCTTCTTTATTAGTACCTTGCTTAACCGGGGCTTCTTCCCTTTCCAAACAAAATTGGTGATTTGTTTCTCCATCTCATTAAAAAATGTCACTGGAACTTGTATTGGGATTGCATTATATAAATAGATTGCTTTGGGTAAAATAGACATTTTCACAATGTTAAGTCTTCCTATCCATGAGCAGGGTAAGTTTTTTCATTTATCTAAGTCTCTCTTAGTTTCTTGTAGTAAGGGCTTGTAGTTCTCTTTGTAAAGGTCTGTTATTTCTCTGGTTAGATTAATTCCTAGGTACTTTATCTTCTTAGGGGCTATCGTAAATGGTATTGATTTGATAATTTAGTTGATTTCTTGACTGCTGCATCCATGGGTGTTGATTGTAGATCCAAGAAAAATGAAATCCTTGACAATTTTCATCGTTTCTCCATTTGACATGATGTTGCTTAATGGCCTAGTGGTAAGAATTTTTTGTTTTCTTTCTTTATGTTGAGGTATAATGCATATGTATTGAAGGCTATAGTCTTTGATCTTTATCAGTAAGTGCTTTAAGTCCTCTTTACAATCAGCAAGCAAAATTCTGTCATCTGCATAATGTAGGTCTGGAGAAGGAGGAGGAAATAAGCTGTGTCTGATTACTTTCATGAACAGCTGCCCATTTTTCATGAGACCAGAAGAACTGGATGGTGCCCAGCTACAATTACTAAGCATTTCGATCAAAGATTCTGCAGAAGAATCCTGATCAAAAGAGGGAAATGCATAACAAAATTTGAAATTCTAACGGACTCTGGACTTTCTGAAGCTATGGAGACTGGATGAATCCCTGACGCTATTGCCCTGTGACACTGTATTTTTATACAAAAACTTATGGCTTCTACATTTGCTTGCCAACTGTGCTCTCCTACTATAAGGTATTTGTGTAAGTACAGTTCAGTAATTTTTTTTTTACAGAAATATGTAAAAAGAAAGATATCTAGCACTTATGAAACTCCTCATAGGGGGTAAGGAGGGCTTGGTTGGCTAACAAACAGAATTAAAAAAGCCACCGCCTTTGAATTGATTCCAAATCGTAGCAACCCTACAGTTCTGAGTAAACCTACCCTATAGAGTTTCCAAGGAGCATTTGGCAAATTTGAATTGCTGAACTTTTTTTTTCTTTTTTACTGTGATTGAGTGAAAGTGTACAATCTGTTTTAAATTTGCATGCCTGACTATGTGCAGCTCCTACTGCTCTCCTTGCCTGGTGACAGCACGCTCCTCATTTGTGTTCTAAACATGTCATATCCTCCTAGCAATCCCCTGTCTTCTCTCCTCCATTCTCTCCACTCCCCTCTAGTAAGAGGCCAGTAAGACAGCATCCTACAGATGCATAGAACCATAAACTGACACACAATGTGGTCACTCTGTGTCGCTGAGTCCAATCCATTCCTGTCTGAGGAGTTGACCTCAGTAATTTATGATTAGGGGCAGCATTGGGTCTAGGGGCCATGCTCCTAGGGGAGCCTCCAGGCTTTAGGATCATCAACTGTGGTCTTTCAGTGGAGTTCTCAGGGTGCACCCCTTTTTATTCTCGTGTTGTCATTGGGACTCAACTTTGTGAACCCTGTCATGTGAACTGCTTAAATTTTGATCATCAAATGTAGCACTTAACCACTACACTACCAGGGTTTCCAGCAAACATAGAAGGCATATATGTTATTTGTGTAAATCTTAAATCAAAACTATCTGCTTAAATCTTTTTAGAACTGAACAGTACTCTCAACAGCATCAAAAATAAAAAAATTAATGCAACGCATGTCATGCTCTAAATGGGAAAGGATTGCTCATTACTTAGTATACTTGTTCAAAATATACATGAACATTTTCACATGATATTTAAAAATTAAATGTATTTTTAAATTAGTTAACATATGTACGACATAATAACCAAATGGTATAAAAGTATATAATGAAGAGAGAGTCTCCTTTCTTACTCTGACCCCTCTGCCTGTAGCTCTTTATTTTCCTTCCAGAGCCAACCATTCTGAGTACTCTCATGTATCTATTCTTCCAAGACAGTTGGTGCATTTTACAAGCACCAACTGTGTTAATAATTAAAAAAAACAAAAGCACAAAATTAAATTACTATATACAATATTTTATACCTTGCTTTTCCCTTAATAATATATCTTGAACATTATTCCACAATATCTACTATGTATAGTAGTTCTATTCATTGTAATAGGTTCATAACATTCACATGGTACAGATGTGTCATAATTGATTAAACCAATCTCCTATTTATAAGTACCTTGGTCATTTCCAATTCTTTACTTATAAGCAAGGCTACAATGAGTAACTTTTAAGTTTACATCTTTTTTCACATGTGCACACATGTGAAATAAATACCTGAACACAGAGTTGCTGGATTGAATGGCATATGTCTTAGTCATTTAGCATTGCTTTAACAGAAGCACCACAAGTGGATGGCACTAAAAAGAGAAATTTGTTTTGTTATAGTCCGGTAGGCTTCAAGTCTAAATTCAGGGCTTCAGCTCTAGGGCAAGTCTTCATCTCTTAGGTCTGGAGGAAGGTCCTTGCCTTCAAGTTTCTCCTGGACTGGGAGGCCCAGGAATTCAGGTTCTTTCCAAAGATACATTCTACTCCTGGCACAGCTTTCTAGGTGATGTGAAATCCCCAAATCTCTCTGCTAGCTTCTTTCTTTTATATCTCAAGAGACTGCCCCAAGACACAGTATAGTCTTACTCATTGAATCCTGCCTCTCCAACACAGCTGCCAGCCATCCTCCTCTATTAACATGATAGGAGCAGGGTTTACAGATGTAGTAACATTACCCAAAACCAGAAATCACAGCTCAGTGTTTTACTACACACATTTTTAGGGGGATACAGTTCAGTTGATGATAGCATGTTTATTTATAATTTTGATTTTTGTTGTTAGGTGCTGTCCAGTCAGTTTTCAAGTCCTAGAAAATCCTGTGACAGAGTACCATTGTCCTTAGGGTTTTCTAGCCTACAACCTTTACTGCAGCAGATTGCAGGTCTCTCTCTCACAGAGGCTAGGTGGGAATGAAGAGTCAAACTTTTGGTTAGGAACTGAGTGCTTAACTACCAGGGTGTCGTCATAATGTTGATAGACAATGCCAGTTGCTCTAGGTGGAAGTTAGACTAATTTATACTCTTCTGTCAATGACAATGCCTGTTCCTAATGTATTTATGAGGACATTAATGACTTTGACTTTTTTTTACTTTTGTCACAAGCATAATTCAAAAACAGTTATCTCTGACTGAATTCACTTGTACTTGTCTTATTATGAATAAACTAAATTGCACGCTCGAAGTGTGTAAAAGCTGTTGTGTTCTTTTTTTGTAGTGCTGCCTGGTCATATCCTTTATCTATTTTTATATTTATTTTTTCACCATGTTGCTTTTTTTGTTGTCAATATCTAGACATTTAAATATGTTTCAACTAGCTTGATTTAAATCAATTTTTTTCAGTTTTTCTTTTATGTCTTTTAATTGTATTTTAAGTGAAAGTTTACAGTTCAAGTTAGCTTCTTATATGAAAATTTACACACGCTTTGCGACCCTCGTTGCCCTCCCTACACTGTGACAACACACTTCTTGCCAGCCAGGATTTCCCATGTCCACTCTGCCAGCTCTTGTTCCCCTCTCCCTTCTCACCTTGCCTGCAGACAGGAGTTGGCCTTTTAGTTTTGTGTATCTCCTTGAGCCAGGAAGCATACTCTTCACTAGTTTCATTTTATATTTTATCTTTGTCTAAACAGTTTGCTTTGGCAAAAATTTTAGTTCTGGGTTGCCAGAGAGTCCAGGGGCCATGTCTTTGAAGGTATTTCCAGTCTCAATCAGACAATTAAGTCTAGTCTTCTTTTCACTAGAATTGGAATTCTATACCCTACTTGTCTCCTATTCTGTCCATTGTGTTCCCTATTAGGGCATTCACTAGTGGTGGCCATTTACCATCTAGCTCTTCTAGTCTCAGGCTGACGGAATCTGTGGTTTTTGAGGCCCTTTATGTCTCGGGCTGATATTTTCCTTGAGTATTTGGTGTTCTTCATTGCCCTTTGCTTCAGGTGGGTTGGGAGAGATGGATGCATTTTAGAGGGCCACTCATTAACTTTTGAGATCCCAGATGCCACTCACCAAAGTGAGATGTAGAATGTTTTCTTTTTTTATTTATATATTTTATTTATTTATTGTGATTGAGTGAAAGTGTACAATCCAGTTTAAATTTGCTTGCCTGCCTATGTGCAGCTCCCTCTGCTCTCATTGCCCGGTGACAGCACACGCCTCATTTATGTTCTAAACATGTCATATCCTCTTAATAATCTCCTGTACCCTCTTCTCTACCCTTTCCACTCACCTGTAGTAAGAGGCCAGTAGACTGACATCCTATAGATGTTTGAACTTTGTTATGTCAGATGATCAAGATGTCCCCTGAAACCAGGGTACCCAGAACCTCCCCCTCACCCCACGTGCCATTTTGTTCACTGGAATGTTCAGTTGTATTCAGGAAACTTCTTAGCTTTTGGTTTAGTCTAGTGCTGCTGATTTCCCCCATACTGTGTGTTGTTCTTCCCTACACCTAAGATAATTCTTGGTTATTATCTAGTTAGGGAATACCCCCCTCCATACTTTTCTTGAGTTCTTATATAACATTAGCATTATACAACATGGACTCATACAACATTAGCCCTTTTGAAACTGACTAACTTCACTCAGCATAATGCCTTCCAGAGTCACCAGTATTGTAAGATGTTTCAGGGATTTATCGTTGTTCTAGTATTCCACTGTGGGAATATATCATAATTTGCATATCCATTCGTACACTGATGGGTATCTAGGTTGTTCCCAACTTTTTGCCGTTGTGAACAGTGCAGCAATGAACATGGTGTGCATATATCTATCTATTTCTGTGAGGACTTCCTGTTCCTCTAGGGTATTGTTTTAGTCTGCTAGTGCTGCTCTAACAGGGATACCACAGAGTGGATGGCTTTAACAAAGGAAAGCTTATTCTTACACAGTCTGGTAAGCTGTAAGTCCATATTTAGGATGTCCACTCCAGAGGAAGGCTTTCCCCCTTGTCGGCTCTGGAGGAAATTCTAGTATTGCATCAGTCTTTGTCCAGGGAGCATCTTGGCACAGGAATTTCGGGTGTGAAAGACCTGCTGTTCTCTCGGTGCAGCTGTCTTGATGGTGTGAAGTTCCCAATTCTCTGCTTGCTTCTCTTTCCTTTTATCTCTTGTAGGACATAAGCATTAAGGGTGGGCCAAGCCATGCTCCTGGGAAACTCCCTTTACAGTGGAACAGGAAGGTGATCTTATGAAGGGATTTACAATCCCTCCCTAATCTTAGCATACAGCACAGGAAAATCACAAAATAGAGGACAATCACAAAATATTGGGAATCATGGTCACGTGGCTACACCTATTTATGGGGGGACACAATTCAATCCATGACAGATATACTCCAAGGAGTGGGATTCCTGGATCATATGGTACTTCTAGTCTTAGCTTTTTTAAAGAAGGGCCAAATTGATTTTCAAAGTGTTTGTAGCATTTTGCATTCCCACCAGCAGTGTATAAGTGTTTCAGTATTCCCACAACCTCTCTAGCATTTATTATTGTTATTAGTTTTTGTACTAATGCTATCTCTGTTGGTGTGAGATGGTATTTTACTGTAGTTTTGACTTACATTTCTGATGGCTAATGACTGTGAGCATTGCTTTGTGCATCAGTTTGATTTTTAGGAGCTCACAGTTATCTAATTTCTCTTCTGGTGTTTGTGCTTTGTTAGTAATGTTTTGTAACTGTTTATGCCATCAGTTAGGGCTCCTAGCATTTTCCCTATTTTCTCTCCCATGAATTTTATTGTTTTAGATTTTATGTCTAGGTCCTTAATCCATTTTGAGTGAGTTCTTGTGCATGATGTGAGGTAAGGGTCTTGTTTTATTTTTTATGCAGATAGATATGGATATGCAATTATGCCAGTGTCATTTGTTAAACAGACTGTCTTTCCCCCAATGAATGGGCTTCTGGCTTCTGTTAACATCAGCTGCTCTTATGAGAATGACTTTACACGTGCATACTCAATTCTGTTCCATTGGTCCATGTATCCGTTGTACCAGTACTAGGCTGTTTTGACTACTGTGTGGTATAACAGATTCAAAATCAAGTAGTGTGAGGCTACCCACTTTGCTGTCCTTCAGAAACGCTTACTTGTCTAGGACCTCTTTCTTCTCTGTATGAGGTTGGCGATGTTTTTCCTCTATTTCATTAATAAACGTCCTTGGAATTTGGATATGAATTGCATCCCATCTGTAGATCAGTGTGAGTAGAATTGACATTTTCACAATGTTGAGTCTTCCTATGTATCATGGATTGAATTGTGTCCCTCCAAAAACATGTGTAGCTGTGCGGCTGGGCCATGATTCTCCATATTCTATGATTGTCCTACATTTCATGATTTTCCTATGCTGTATGTTAAGGATTAGGCTGGGACTGTAAATCTTTTTATAAAGTCACCTCCCTGCTGCACTGTAAAGGGAATTTCCCTGGTGTATGACTTGCATCACCCTTACGCCTTCCATCTTCTATCCCACAAGAGATAAAAGGAAAAGGAAAAAAGCAGAGAACTGGGAACCTCACACCATCAAAAAGGCATTACTGGGAGAAGAGTACATCCTTCAGACCTGAGGTTCCTGCACCAAGATGTTCCGTGGACAAAGACTGATGCAATACTGGACTTCCCTCCAGAGCCGACAAGGGGGAAAGCCTTCCTCTGGAGTGGACATCCTGAATTTGGATTTGTGGCCTACCGGACCGTGTAAGAATAAACTTCCCATTGTTAAAGGCATCCGCTCACGGTGTTTCTGTTAGAGCAGCAGTAGCCGACTAAAATAGCTAGTGCTGCTCTAACACCATGCATGATCATGGTATGTTTCTCCATGTATGTAGATCTCTTTGTTTCTTGTAGTATGTCTTGTAGTTTTCCTTGTGTATGTCTTATACACGTCTGGATAGGTTTATTCCTAAGTACTTTATCTTCTGGGAAGCTTTTGTAAATGGTATTTATTTCATGATTTCCTTTTTGACGTTCTCTTTGTTGATGTAGAGGAATCTGATTTTTATGCTTATCTTGTATGATGCTTTGCTAAACTCTTCCATTAGTTCTAATAGTCATCTTGTAGATTCTGTAGCGTTTTCTGTGTATAAGATCATAACATCTGCAGATAGAGATACTTTTACTTCTTTCTTACCAATTTAGATGCCCTTTATTTCTTTTTCTAGCCTAATTGCTCTGATTAAGACGTTCAGCACAATGTTGAATAAGAGTGATGATAAAGGGCGTCTTTATCAGGTTCCTGTTCTCAAGGGGAATACTTTCAGACTCTCTCTATTTGGGATGATGCTGGCTGTTGACTTGTATAAATGCCCGTTTTTATGCTGAGACATTTCCCTTCTTTTCATTTTAATCAAATTTGTAAAGTGTCCCTTCTACTTTAATTGATAAGATCATGTAATTCTTGTCTTTTGTTTTATTTATGTGATTGATTGCATATACTGCTTTTCAAATGTTGAATGATCCCTGTGTATGAGGTCGAACAATTAAGTCTGTGAACTTGGTTTTTCTAAGTGCTACATACCTCAGTGCTGAACATCACTACAGTCACATTTGAAGTACTCCCCTTGGGAAGCTGTGCACAAATGCCAGGGCCTAGTCCACCCTTAAAAGCAATTTTGGAACTCTGTGGAATGGCACTACCTGGTGCCACCATGGCAAGTTAGTGAACTTAACTGCGTACTTATCTGTGAGGGAGTTTTCAGTTAGTAAATAAATAATTGTGTCGGAACACCATCTCTACTCACCTGATATGGCCCCCAGTGAGTTTTTCTTTACCTGAAGATAAAGGAAATATTGAAAGGAAGACACTTTGATGACGTTCAGGACATCAAGGGTAATACCAAGACAGTTGTGACGGCCATTCCAGAAAAAGAGTTCCAAAATTTCTTTGAAGGGTAGACTAGGTCCTGGTGTACATAACTTCTGAAGGGAAGTGCTTCAAAGGTGACCATAGTGATATTCAGTGATGAGGTATGTAACTACGTTTCTATGATGAGTTTGCAAACTTAATTGGCTGTCCACACATGTGCTATGAGTCCCACCTTGACATTATAAAATTTTTTTTGGATATATATATATATATATTTGATGTATTCCATGGTTAAAATTTTTGCATCTGAATTCATGAGATATAGTTCTGTAATTTTCTTTTTCTGTGGTGTTTTTGTCTGATTTGGGTATTAGGGTTTACTGTCCTCATAGAATGAGTTTGGGAGCACTCCATCCATTTCTATGCTCTGAAATACCTTTAGTAGTAAGTGGAATTTGTTCTTCTCTGACAATTTGGTAGACTTTTTCCAGTAAACTCATCAGAGCTAGGGCTTTTTTTCTTTGTTGGAAGTTTTCAAATTACCTTTCAATCTCTTCTTTTATTACAGTTTCATACGAGTCGGATCTGATTCAACAGCACTTGGCTTGGCATAGTTGTTCTACTGTTTGTGGTAGTTCAGGTAGGTAGTGTGTTTCTACAAATTTGTCCATTTCCTCTAGGTTCTCAAATATGTTAGTCTTTCACAGCATGTTATAAATTTTTTAATCTCAGTTGTGTTTGTTGTGATATTACCTGACTCATTTCTTATTCATTTTATTTGCTTTCTCTCCTATTTTTCTTTTTCTCTTTTAGCCAGTGGTTTATTGATTTTGTTAATCTTTTCAAACAACTGGTGTTTGGTCTTGTTGACTCTTTCAACTATTTTTCTATTTTCTACTTCACTTAATTACCTTCTAATTTTTATGATTTCCATTCTACTGGTGCCTGGGGGGGGGCGTTTGCTGCTCTCTTTCTACTTGTTTAAGTTGCAGGTTGATGTTTTGATTTGGGTCATTTTTTCTTTTTATATATGTGCATTTAGATGTAAATTGACCTCTTAGCACTGCTTTTGCTGCATCCCAAAGTTTCTGGTAGGATGGGTTTTCATTCTCATTTGTTTCTCTGAATTTCTTTTTTCTATCCTTGATTTGTTATATAATCCAGTAGCTTTTGAGCAAAGTGTTGTTCAGTTTCCATTGACTTTTTCTCCTTACTTTTTCTGTCATTGATTTCTATTTTGATAGCTCAATGGTCAGAAAAGATGTTTTTTAATATTTAATGTTTTGGATTCTGTTAAAACTTGCTTTATGGCCTAATATGTGGTTTGTTCTGGGGAATGTTCCACGTGCATTGGAAAGAAACTTATACTTGTCTGTTGTTGGGTGGAGTCTACGACATCAAGTTGGTTTATTGTGGCATTTAGATCTTCTGTGTCTTTCTTGAGCTTCTTTGTGTATGTGCTGTCC
This sequence comes from Heterohyrax brucei, assembly GCA_028571685.1. NCBI lineage: Eukaryota > Metazoa > Chordata > Mammalia > Hyracoidea > Procaviidae > Heterohyrax > Heterohyrax brucei. Next base: position 38,231,356 of record CM053149.1, read on the forward strand.
TTCAACAAAAGTGATGTATTGAAATCTCTTATTGTAAAGCTGTCTATCTCTCTTTTTTATTATGATTGAATGAAAATGTAAATTTGCATGCTCACCGACATGCAGCTCCCACTGCTCTTCCTCCTTGGTGACAGCACACTCTTCATCTCTGCTCCATACATATCCTATCCTCCCAACAGTTTACCTATCCATTGCCTTGAGGTCAATTTTGACTCATAGTGACCCTGTAGTCACTATAGACCTCTGTCTATACTGAATAAATTCTACTAAATTCAGAAATTTTATTCACTCTGTCCTATAGATCCTATAGGACAGAGTGAATAAAATAGGACAGAGTGGAACTGTTCCATTGGGTTTCCAAGGCTGTAAACTCTATGGAAGCAGACTGCCACATTTTTCACCCATTGAGCAGCTGGTGGGTTTGAACCACTAACCTTTTTGTTGGCAGTTAATCACTTGAAATAAGTTGCCTAAAAAACAAGCCACACATTTCAAGTCAATTCTAAATCACAGCAACCCTACAGGACAGAGTACAACCACCCCATAGAGTTTCCAAGGAGCACCTGGTGAATTTCAACTGGTAATCTCTTGGTTAGCAGCCATAGCACTTAACCACTATACTACCAGGGTTTCTAAAATAAAGTTAGTTCTACGTTTGAAAAGCCAAATTCATTGTCTTGGGCTGGTTTATTTACAAAAGCAAAATCAGTGAATAGTACATACATATTCATAGAAATTTATCTCAAGGAAATGACTCACACAACTGTAGAGGATGGTAAGACTCAGGTGTTATATGTCAGGCATCAGGAGTCAGACTAGAGGCTTCTCCTGAGTCATGTAGCAGCAGACGCCGAGGAATCCAAGATCTACAATGTCAAATGGCAGGCTGTGGCTATGAAGGCTGACAAATTCAAGATCAGCACACAAGAGGGCAAGTTGCCAGCCCAAGTCCTGTGAACTGGAGATTAGATGCTGATGAGCAGGATATAGGATCCAGAACAGAGCAAAAAGCCAGTGAACTTCGCCAGAAAATCCACATATACTGAATACAGGCCACACACCCAAGGAAACTCTCTTTCAACTGGAAACTTATAGCAGGTCTTGTCCTGGAAGTGATTAAATCATCAGCTGTCACCACAAAAGTGATTACATCTTTACATGACTACCAAACCACTGAGAATTATAGCCCAGAACTGTTGACACACAACCTTAACAATCACATACATCTGTTAAAAAGCAATGACCCCTAAAATTGGGTCTCCTTTCTCATGTTCATATGGGCAAGCTTTGGAGTCAGCTGAGCAATAGTAGAAAAGGCACTGACTTTGGAGTCAAGGCACAGGGGTTGGAATCCTAGCCCTTCTGGCCCAGCTGTGTGACCTTGAGTAAATTACTTGAAAGTTTTTGAACTTTGCTGCATCTGTTAAATGAAATGAATACATGCAAACATATAGCACAGTGTCTGGTATATATTGCAGATTCAGAAAATGCTTATTAAATGAATAATTTCATGAAATAATTGAATTTGACTTTCTCTTTTTATCACTTTTTGAGACTACCATAAAACCAAGAAAACCCACTGCCATTAAGTTGATTCCAACTCATAGCAACACTATAGACAGAGCAGAACTGCCACGTAGAGTTTCCAAGGAGCACCTGGGGGTTTCAGCTGTTTACCTTTTGCATAGGGATAAGAAATTTCCTTTGGTCTTTTGAACCATACCTTACCCTCCATTCACTGAGACTTAAGGCCATGTCCCTCCTTTCCATTCTTGCCCCTTACCTCCTTTGATTTAAATGTCAAAGCCTTAGGAGCTTTGGTCACATGCACCACTAAGGTAGTGAGAATAAGTTTCTGTAAGCAGAAACTACTGAATAAAATTAGTTTCTTACAGACGTTTCTTATGGTAGTTTCTTACAGAAACTTATCCTTAGATCCTCCAGAGACACCTATCTGCAGCTTTCTCAGTGAGTGCACAGATTTTTGGATTAGTTTTTAATTTATTCATATTAGAAGCAACTAATAAAGAGAATACAAAAACTAATTTACCAGAAAAGTATCACATTGATGACATCACTTATATAAAAAGACAGGAACAGGCAAAGGCATAGAGACCAAAGTGTATTAGTGATTATTAAGAGTGAGGGGGTAAGGAAACTACCATTTATGAAGCACTGAGTTTCAGTTTGTGGTAATGGAAAACATGCCTTGAGTCAGGGTAAAGGGTGCATAGCTGATTGAAGTAATTGATGTTAATAAGTTGTATACCTGTCAAAAGTTGAATTGGCAAATATTCTGTGATAGATATAATTACAACAACAACAAAAAAGCTTCTGAGGCTGCTTATGTGTAAGCAAACATCTCACAGGTTTTGGTTTCTTGGTTTGGAATTGTAACCTCACAGTATCATAGAACGTCCCAGCTAATTGATCTAATATTGCATTTAGTGTTTCTGTTCTACTTCCCTGAAACCCTCGTGGCATAGTGGTTAAGTGGTATGGCTGGTGACCAAAAGGTTGGTGGTTCAAATCTACCACGCACTCTCTGGAAACTCAACGGGGCAGTTCTATTCTGTCCTATAGGGTACTATGAGCGGAAATCAACTTGAGGGCAGTGAGTTTGGGTTTGGTTTGGGCATAGGTCCTGAGGTGTTAAAAGCTTGTAAGCAGCTACTGAAGGTCAAACTAACAATTAATCTCTATTCATCTGGAGCAACCGAGGAACAGAGAGTCAGGAATAGGTGGAGGATATGGAATGTGTGTCTAATTGCCTCCATGAAATTCACCACATCACACTGAAACCCATGTGTCAGTCATCTGGTACTGCTCTAACAGAAATACCACAAGTGGATGGCTTTCGACAGAAAACTTTTGTTTAGTAGGCTACAAGCTCAGGGCAAAAGCTCCAGGGGAAGGCTTTTTCTGTTGGCTCTGGAAAAAGGTCTGTTGTCATCAATCTTCCTGTGGACTGCAAACTGCTGAGGCACTGGGATCCTAGATCCTTTCTAAAGGACATCCTCTACTCCTAGCAGTGCTTTCTTGGTGGTATGAGGTCTTCAACTCTCTGCTGGCTTCCCTTTCCTTATATCCCAAGAGATTGCCTCAAGGCACAATGTAACCTTACACATTGAGTCCTGAGACTAGTTTTTTTATTATTCTGGTAGTCTATGGCATATTCAGGAAAACTTGGTATCACAATGGGTTACGTGCTATGGCTGCTAACCAAAAGGTTGGCAGTTCAAATCTGCCAGATCCTCCTTGGAAATTCTATGGGGCAGTTATACTCTGACCTCTGAGGTAGCTATGAGTTGGACCAACTCAAGGGCAGTGGGTTTTGGTGTTATGGCACATTCAATACTCTTTACTAACTCACAGCTTAAATGTATGCTTTCTCTTCTGTCTTCATTTTTTATTGTCCAGCTTTCACAAGCATATGAGGCAATTTATAGACATTTAAATATACGATGAGATTTTTTTTCTTACAGTATTCACTGAAGATTTTTAGTGTCAACGTTATCATTATTTTAAATTGCTTCTTAGGATTTTATAACATGAATGTATTGCAATTTGACTAAAATTTTTTATATGGCTATGTAAGTCACTTCCAGTCTTCTGCAGTTACAACTATACTGCATTCAAGATTGTTACACGTACTTTGCTGCTTACACATTAATGTCAATTTACAAAAGTGTAATTTATGAACCAAGGGCATATACATTTTAATTCTGGATAAAACTTGCCAAATTGTCCTTTCAGAATGACTTATCATTTTCTTTTATTTTCCTTTTTTTATTATTATGATTGAATGAAAATGTACATTCCCACATAAATTGCATGCCCACCTGTATGAAGCTCCCACTGCTCTCCCTGCTCGGTGACAGCACACTCTTTCTCTCTGCTCCATATATGTCTTATCCTCCCAACAATCTCCTATCACCTCCTCTCCACCCACTCCCCTTCCTCCAGGAAGAGGTCGGCAGGATGACATCCTATAGATGCATAGAACCATAAAGTGCACACATGATATGGTCACTCTGTGTCACCAAATCCAATCCATTCCTGTCTGAGAGTTGACCTCCATTATGATTTATGGACAGGGGCAGCATCAGGGCCAGGGGCCATGTTCCCAGGAGAACTCCACGGCTCATGGACCATCAGTTGGGGTCTTTTAATGGAGATCTCAGAGTTTACCCCTTTTTATTCTTGTGTTGCCTGTGAGACTCAACTTTGTGAGCTCCATCACAGCTGTCGCTGGTGGTGGCTGGGCACCATCCAGCTCCTCTAGTCACAAGTCGGTGTAGTCACCCATTCACATGGGTCTCTCTGTCTTCTGGATTCTCTTTCCCCCATATTGTTTTGGTCCTTGGTGATCATCCATTTGTGCTAAATTGGGACCATTTGCTGTACCCTTAGATGGAAGCTTAGCAGCTTTTAAGACCCCAGAAGCCACTCACCACTGTGGGGTGCAGAGGGCTCTCTTAGCAAAATGCTAGTTGTGCCAATTGGCCTCAGTTTCCCTTGAAAGCATAGCCCCTGACCCCCCACTCCAACTACTCTGTCCTTGTAATATTGGACTAAGATGGGAGGAGTAATCATGTTATGTTGAAGTCCTGTTAACATTGATCTTCTTTCTAATATGTGCTGTCCCAGATTTCACCCAACCAGGTTTCTATCAACTATCTAGTCTAAACCCTCCCCCTCCCTTGCCCTCCATCCCTCCCCACCCTTGCAGCCATCAATGAGTCTTTTCTTCTATGCCTGAATCTGTTTTTAAGTTCTTATCATAGGGGTCTCATACAATATTTGTCCTTTCGTCATTGACTGCTTTTACACAACACAATGTCCTCCAGTTGAAACCAGGTTATGAGGTGTTTCCTAAAATCATTGTTGTTCTTTATCATTGCATAGTGTTCCATTGAGTATGTAAAGCACAGTTTACCTATTTATTCCTCTGTTGTTGGGCATCTGGGTTGATTCCATCTTTTTGCTATTGTGGACTGTGCTGAGATACACATTTGTGTGCAGGTATCAGTTGGTGTGAATGGCCTTGATTCTGTAGGATATATTCTGAGCAGTGGAATTACTGGGTCAAATGGTATGTCTATATCCAGCTTTTTAAGGAAACTTCATTTGATTTTCTAATCAACAATAACTATACAGCTCCTACTCCACTATGCCCTTGCCAGTAATGATTATTACTAAATTTTAAAATCCGTACTGAGCCAATGTTCATTCTGTCTTCTCCATGCCATTTTGTTGTTCTTATTCACATTTCTCTGATATACTAGTAAGAATGAAAAAGATTCCATATCTTTATTGGACTTTTATGTGTCTTCTTTGCTGATTAAACCACCTGCTCCAATTTGTCACTATTCTTTATTGATCATATATTTATTGTGTTCTATATATTAACATTTTGGGCTATTGTATGCATTTTTTCATAGTATTTTCCAATTTATCATTTGTCTTTTGTGTGTGTGTGTGTCTTTAGTTGCATAGAAAATTTTAATTTTTGTGCAATAAAACCTGTCAATTTTTTGAAAACCAAAGAGATTAAATGGGCTTACCAGCCCAGTGGCAAGGATGAGAAGCCAGGAGTGGACAGGAAAGCTGGAAATGGAGAACCCAAGGTTAAGAATGGGAAAGTACTGACATGTCATGGGGATGGCAACCAATGCCATGAAACAATATGTATATTAATTGTTTAATGAGAAATTAATTTGCTCTGTAAATTTTTACCTAAAATACAATTTTTTAAAAAATTTATTTTTTTTCTTTTAGAATTTCTGTTCTTTATATCGTGCTTACGGAAATCTTCAAACACATATTTCCCTATATTACTTTAATGGGAGCTCTTTTAGAGACTTTGTATTCTTCAAAAACCAAAGACAGAAGGAAAGTATTAATCCGAGAGACTAGAACCCCAAAACCAAAACCAAACCTGTTGCCGTTCAGTCACTTTTGACTTATACCAACTTTGTAAAACAGACTAGAGCTGCCCCATAGAGTTTCCAAGGAGTGCCTGGTAGAAATGAACTGCTAACCTTTTGGTAAGCAGTTATAACACTTGACCACTACACCACTAAATGTCCACATAAACCAGAGACACCACCAGCCTGAGACCAGCAAAACTAGACCATATTGTTATTGCTTAGCTAACTGGAGTTCCTGTCACCTGCTGCAAACAGCCAATCTTTGAGACACGGGTGAGATGAGAAGCAAGACATTTATTGCATACCAGTAGGCAAAGAGACAGAGGGGATCATTCCTCCAAAATCTGCCTCCCCCAAATGGAGACCTGCTGGAGGTTTCACAGGAGGAGGGAGGAATTATTCGTCCTAGATTTTGTAGAAGGTTAATTTTCTTTAAGTGGTTACAGTGGTCACATCTCAAATGTGTTGACATCTTAATTGGTGTTCTGAGCCAGGTGGTGATCTGGCCATTGTATAATTTCCTGGAAGATTCCTTTGTTTTTCTGCTGTGGTCTTTAGATTATCATCACATGTCTTTCTGCAGTCCTGAAGAGAACTTAGGTTGGTCCTTACCCTTGACAGAAACTAAGGAAAACAATGGACTCATACTTGAAGAGAACCAGGAAACAAAATGCTGTGAGTTATGCTCAAGATGTAACCACCTGTTTATTCTACCTGTTCCAGTACTGGCTACTGCCAATGATTGCCCTAATAGTGAATTCAGTAGAGTTCCAGACAAGAGAAAAGCGTGCAGCAGCAATCAAATACTGGTAAAAAGAACAGACTTAATGATCTCACAGAGACTGGAGGAACCCGGGAAACTAGGGCTCCTGGAAGCTTTGTTAATCTAGAACTGAAATTGAGAAAGAGTAGGTAAAGGCTAGAATTTTCAGACAATAGCTGGAACTTTGCCTGAGGGTAAGCTTCATCCCCCTTCCCTTCCTCCTCACGAGTTCTTCCCTTATTGTTTCTCAGAAACACCTAGCCCAGTAATCTTGATGCTGGCAGAGACTCAGGCGAGGTGACCGTGAGGTAACCCTTCTCTGGTGGAGCCAAAAAAGCTAAGCCAGGGCTGGAAATTGAACTGATGGAACCAGAGATCTAAGCACATGCAACAGCTCATAAAAAGTCTTGCCAGCTACCCAGAGGCCTCAGTGACTGCAACCATCTTGAATTTTGTGTATGGGTGCCTCTCAGGAAGAGCTAAGGCCACTACACCATTAAGACCAAATAAGGGAAAAGCAGGGACTGATCATTCTGACTGGCGGAGAGACTGAGCTTCCAGTTTCCTGTAAGCTTCCAAGTTCCGACTCTGCAGGTGCTGGAGGCTTTTGTTTTACAGAGTGTTGTGCACCCACTGGAGGTTGGTGAGTTGGTTGTGCAGAGCTTCTTTCCAATAAAGGTATTTGATTTTAACTTGGTCTTGTGCTTCCTCTAGAAATATGCTTCTGACAGGTAGCTAGAGTCTGTGGCAACAAAAGCATTACCAAAGCCAACTCTTCAAAGAATAGACAGGAGTATAAAAAGTAATAATACATATGCAGAGGCTGCTTTTTAGTTCAGTCAGATATAAGAGACCAAATGGGAGGCTTTTGCCAGGAGGCAGGATGAGCAGAGAGGAGGGAACTGGTTGAAAGGACATGGGGAACCAAGAGTGGAAAGTAGGAGTGTGCTGTCACATTGTGGGGATTGCAGTCAATGTCACAAAACAGTAAGTGCATAAATTTGTGTACGAGAAATTAACTTGAGCTGCAAACTTTCACCTAAAGCACAATAAATAATAATAAACAGCTTACAACCTGGGTACCCTTCATTCCTCCAAGAGAAGAATGAATAAATAAACCAAAATGTATTGACACAATAGAATACTACTCAGCAGTAAAAAGCAAAACACTATCATAAGCTCAACAACACAGGTGGAGCCAGAAACATGTGAAAGAAGCCATGTATATAAGAGTACACACTGTATAATTTCATTTATATGAAGAAATGGAAAAGGGAAAACTATTCCATGTTGGGAGGGGCCTCTGGCCATCAAATACAGGTGAGAATTGACTGGGAAGGGCCATGAGGAAACTTACCAGGATGATGGTAATGCTCCCTATCTTGGTAGGGGTTTGAGTTAGACAGGTGTATGTGTTTGTCACAACTGTCATCAAAAGGCACACTCAAGAGGTGAGTATACTGTAGTATGTAAGCTTGACCTCAAAAGACAAAACAGGTTTATAAACAAACATGGAATCCTTGCTTATGATATGAATGCCTAAGTGTTTATTGCTGAATTGTACTGATGTCTGCAATTTACTCTGAAATGAATAAAGAAAAAGGATGTTTGAATAATACTAACTTAAAAACAAACAAAAAAATTTTGTACATTTGTGGTTATGTGTGAGATTGAATATAAGTTAATTTTATTTCTAATATTCAGTTGTCCAATAACATACACTGAATATTCATTCAAACTAAGATTTGAAAATACCATCTTTATCATAAACTAAACATACGTTCATATATACATAAAGATTTGTTATTTGATTTTCTATTCATTTCTATTAGTCTGTTTTCTGCTTCTACAATAATTATCATGTGGTGTCAGTGTCTGTTGCCTTATACTATCATTGGCTATCTGATAAGGCAATTCTCTTCATTACTTATATCTTTCAAAATGTTCTTTGCTGCATTTCTGCATTTTCAACTCAGATGATCTTGAGAATCAGATAAGCTTGATGATTACAATATAATCATTCCAACAAATGTCAAAAAAAAAGATTTAATAAAACTGAACATCTACAATATAAAATATGAAACACTTGTTTTAAAAAAATTTAAAAAAAAACAAAACCAAAAGCTGGTTCTTTGAAAAGATCAACAAAATTGATAAACAACTGGCTAAACTTACAAACGAAAAACAGCAGAAGATATAAATAACCCGATTAAGAAATGAGATGGGAGTCATTACAATAGAACCAGCTGAAATAAAAAATATCATAACAGAATACTAGAAAAAGCTGTACTCTACAGGTTTGAAAACCTAGGGGAAAAATGGACAAATTTCTAGATTTGTATGACTCACCAACATTATCACAAGGAGAAGTAGATCAACCTAATAAATCTGTGACAAAGGAAGAGATTGAAAAAGTCATAAAAATATCTACCAACCAAAAAAAGACCTGGCCCAGATGGCTTCACTGGAGAATTCTACCTAACTTTTAAAGAAGAGTTAACTCTCATACTATTGAGGCTATTTCAGACAATAGAAAGGGATGGAATACTCCCAAATTCATTCTATGAAGCTAGCACAACCCTGATATCAAAGCCGGGGAAAGATCCCACACACACACACAAAAATTACAGAGCAACATCAGTCATGAAACTAGATGCAAAAATCTTCAACCAAATTCTAGCCAATAGATTTCAACAGCATGTAAAAAAAAATAATTCATCATGATCAAGTTGGTTTCATTCCAAGGATGCAACCTGGTTCAACATCAGAAAAACAATTAATGTAATCAACAACACTATTAACACAAAAGATAAGAATCACCTGATTTTCTCAATTGATGCAGAAAAGGCATTTGACAAAGTTCAACACCCATTTGTGCTTAAAACTATCAGAAAAATAGGAATAGAGGGGAAATTCCTCAATACAATCAGTAGCATCTATGCAAAGCCACCTTCCTTCTTCCACAACCCATGGTTTTTGAGCAAGATGTTGTTCAGCTTCTGTGAGTTACAATTTCTATCTATGTTTTTCTGCTATTGATTTCAACTTTTATGGCTTTATGATCTGAAAGGATGCTTTACATTAATTGAGTGGTATGGATTTTGTTGAGAACTGCTTTATGACCTAACACATGGTCTATTCTGGAGAATGTTCCATGCGCACTGGAGAAGAAGGTATAGCTGTCCACTGATGGATAGAAAGTTCTATGTAGGTCAATGAGGTCTAGTTGGTTAATTGTGGCAATAGTATGAGCTTTTTTCTAGATCATCTGTCCAGTATTGAAGGTGGAGTGTTGAAGTTTCCCATTATTATTGTGTATTTTTGAGTACAGCCAGTGTGTCTTTGGTATATTTATGTGCTCTAATATCAGGTGCATAAATACTTAATATCATTAAGTCACATTTTGGTATTCAACCCTTCAGCAATAAATTGTGTCCATGCTTGTCCACGATGCTGGATTTTACATTAAAATCTATTTTATCTGAGATTAGAATCACCACACATGCTCTTCTTTGCGTATTGTTAGCTTGATATATATTCTTCCATCCTTTAATTTTCAGTTTGTTCATGTCTTTAAGTCTAAGGTGAGTTTCTTGTAGGCAACATAGGGACGGGTCTTGTCTTTTGATCCAAGGAGTCACTCGATGTCTCTTTATTGGAGCATTCAGTCCATTCACATTCAGTGTCATTATTGGTAGGTATGTGTTCAGCACTGCCACTGTGATGTTTATTTTTGTACGAATATTTTCTTTGATGTTCTTATTAATCTGTTCTAGGATATTATTCTTCATGAGTGGATTTTTCGTCTTTTTCTGGGTTGAGTTTGTGGTTGTTGAGACTCCTGTAGTACATTTCTTGATTTGATATGTTGCATCTTTATTGTGCTTTATGGCTGCCCCTATAATCCCACTTCATAAACTATATATAAACCCAATTTTAATTACTACCATTCTTACCAACTTCCTCTCCATCTGGAAGGACTGTAACAACTATAGTACACCCCTCTTTTTAATATGATGACATCATAGTTTTCATGATACGATCACTGGATTATTTCTTTCACTATTATAGCTTTGATTGAGTTGGGCAGGATTCTGGGTGATGTGTCCTGTATTTGCTTCTAAAATATAAAGTTAGTGGTTTTGTTCTTCTAAGCCAAGAGATTCTTTGAGTATTTCTTGTAGCTTTGATTTGGTTTTTATAGAGTCTCTGAGTTTCTGTTTATCTGTGAATGTCTTCATTTCATTTTTGTATTTGAAAGATAGTTTGGCAGGATATATAATTCTTGGTTGAAAGTTCCTCTCCTTCAAGGCTTTGAATGTGTCATGCCACTGTCTCCATGCCAGCATTGTTTCTGCTGAGAAATCCAACAAAAGCCTTCAGGGTTTCCTTTTGAATGTTAGCTTTGCTTTGAGTCTTCCTGCCTTTAAGAGTTTCTACTTATGTTTCATTTTGTTAAGCTTGATTATATGTCTTGGAGTCTTTCTTTTGAGATCTATATTGAGTGGCATTTGATATGCGTCTTGGATATCTATATTCTCTTCTTTCATAATTTCTGGGAAGTTTTCTGTCAGCCACTCAGCAACTACACTCTCTGTGTTCTCAGGTGTCTCATCCTTTTCAGGAACTCCAATTAATCGTAGATTGTTCCTCTTATTAGAGTCCCACATGCTTCTTAATGCTTCTTCATTTTTCTTGTTTCTTTTTCCTGATTTCTCCTCATGGATGCTGGAGTCAGTAGCTCTGTCTTCCAAATCAAAAAGTCTGTTTTCCATTTGTTCCATTCTGTTTTCTTGGCTTTGAATGGAAGTTTCTATGTCTTTGATTTTGTTCTTGATCTGTTGGACTTCAGAGTACTGATGTTCCATCAGATCGAATGGCTTGTTTAATTTTTCATTTTGCTCTGCTGCATTTTGTATAAGATCTAAGAGGACTCTGTATATAGTTCCATATTCACCTTCTGATAGTTTCAGAAAGGTTTCTTCGTCTGGGAAGTTTTGTAGTGTTTTCTTTTGGGGGCTTTCTGAAGCCACGGATGATTTCTTGGTGTCTCGATTTCTGGTTTCTCCAGAGTTTGTTGCTTTTGGGGCATCATGTCAATCAGTAGAGGCTTGGAGAGATGCTGTGAGGATGGACTGCATTTGTTTCTCTAGGCTGTCTTAAAATGGCAGGTAAAATGTATTTGACAACTTCCAAAGTCAGTCAGGTTTTCAGGTGTATAGGTCTCTCTTCCCAGTTGGCAAAGTAGCACCTCTATATTGAACCCCAGCCGTTATAAACTAGCTCAAATTACAGAAATGCTACTGGTCTGCTGGCCTCTGCTATCGAGCCCCAGCTGTAGGTGACACTGTGTAGAATACTGCTTTTCTGCTGGAAGAAATGCTGTGTTCAGGGCAAGTGCTGTCTCCCAGCCCAGGAATTAGGTCCAGCTGTGCCCTCCATATTGGTATATCTGCCTCCTGGTGCAACAAGATGGTGTCCTGCACAAGTTTGCCCCTGCCTTGGAACAGGCCACTCTATGTCAGAGGCAGAGAGGACAAAGATGCTGAGGTGCACAGAGTCCACAGCCTCTGTTGTGTGGCCCCAGCCGTAGGCGATGCTGTGTAAAATACTGCTTTTCTGCCAGAAAAGCACTCTTCTTTGGGCAGGCACTGTCTCCCAGCTTAGGAACTAGGTCTAGCTGGAAACTCCGTATGGGTGTATCTGCCTCCCAGTGGAACAAGATGGCGTCCTGCACAAGCTTGGTGCCTGTCTTCGTACAAGCTATGTGGAAAGAGCGGCCAAAGGTGCCAAGATGCATAGAGTCTGAAGCCAGGCTCTCAAAATCAGACAATTTCACCCGCCGATCCCACCAGCAGTGTGTCTGAGGTTAGCTGCTAGTCAAGTCCCAGCTCTGCCCTCTGGATAAGACAGAGGAAAAAAAAAGTAAAAATGGTGATTTACCTTCAGTGTGTGAAAGTCAGCTCTCACAAAGAGCAGGGCAGCAAAAAAGAGAAGGTTTTTCCATTCAGTGGTATGAAGTCCAAATTAATGGCCCTATGCTGTGTCCTAGGGCTCACTAGGTGTCCAGAAGGCTCTGTTTAATTATCAATTCTGGTATTGGTTTCCAGAGAGATTTAGGGAGATGTGTGTTTAGTCCACCATCTTGACTTCCGCTAATACCTTTTTTAACTAACACAAATGGCGACTGCACACATGGACCTCTCCAGATGGAATACACAGGAACCAAATTGACTGCATCTGTGGGAAAAGATGATGGAAAAGCTCCATATCAGCAGTCAGAACAAGACCCAAGGCCAGGTGCTGACTGTGGCACAGATCATCAGTTGCTCATAGGAAAAGTCAAACTGAACCTGAAGAACATTGGAACAAGTCCACGAGAGCCAAAGCATGACCTTCAGTATATCCCTCCTGAGTTTAAAGACCATCTCAAAAACAGATTTGATATGTTGATCACTAATGACCAAAGACTAGACAAATTGTGGAATGACATCATCAAAGACATTATCCATGAAGAGAGCAAGAGGTCATTAAAAAGACAGGAAATAAAGAGTAGACCAAACTGGATGTCAGAAGAGACTCTGAAACTTGCTCTGAAACAATGAGCAACTAAAGCAAAAGGAAGGAACTGTGAAATAAAAGACCTAAACAGAAGATTTCAAAGAGCAGCTTCAGAAGACAAAATGAGGTATTATAATGACATGTGCAAAAAGCCGGAAATGGAAAACCAGAAGGGAAGAACACACTCTGCATTTGTCAAGCTGAAAGAACTGAAAAAAATTCAAGCCTTGAGTTGCAATAGTGAGGGGTTCTACAGAGAAACTTTTAAACAACTCAGGGAGCATCAAAAGAAGTTGGAAAGAATACATAGAGTCATTATACCACAAAGAACTGGTGGATGTTCAGCCATTTGAAGAGGTAGCATATGATCAGAAACCAACAGTACTGAAGGAAGAAGTCAAAGGTGCACTGAAGGCACTGGCAAAAAACAAGGCTTCAGGCATTGATGCAATATCAGTTGAGATATTTCAACAAGCAAGGGTAATGCTGGAAGTGCTCACTCATCTATACCAGGAAATTGGAAGACAGCTACCTGGCCAACTGACTGGAAGAGATCCATATTTATGCCCATTCCAAAGAAAGGTGATCCAACCAAATGAGGAAATTACCAGACAGTATCATTAATTTCACATGCAGGTAAAATTTTGCTCAAGATCATTTCAAATTGACTGCAACAGTATATTCACAAGGAACTGGCACAAATTCAAGCTGAATTCAGAAGAAGATGCGGAATCAGGGATACCCTTGCTGATGTCAGACAGATCTTGGCTTATTCTTACACAGTCCAATAGGCTACAAGTCCAAATTCAGGGTGTCTTCTCCAGGGGAAAGGCTTTCCCTCCTTGTGTTGCATCTGTCTTTGGCCAGGAAGCATCTTGGCAGAAGAACCTCAGGTCTGATGGACGAGCTCCATACTCGGTGCTGCTTTCTTGATGTTATGAGGTTCCCAACTCTCTGCTTGCTGCTTCTTTAACATACAACATAGTAAAATCACAAGAGGAGGACAATCACTCAACGCTGATAATCACAACTCAGCCAAATTTCTGTACATGTTTTCTGGGGACACGATTCAATCCATGACAGAGGTCAACACATAATTATTGAATGAATGAATGAAGCACTGCCCAGGTATGAATTATCATGGGCACTTTGGTGGCTCAGGGTTAAACCTGAGACTGCTTCTAATATTTTGTCCAGATATATAGTATTGGACAGGAAGTCCTATGGACTATATATGATAAAGATATCTTTACCTAAAAAAAAATTGACCTTTATCCTTTGTTCCTGAGAAACAGCTCTTGAAACTTTGGAATTGTGATAAGAATGCCAGACCTACAGGTTATACCAGATAGGCAACTCAGGTAGGGTCTGACCAGGCCCATGAGACCTTTCTCATTATAATTATCTATGGTTGCCAGGCCAGAGAGCCCCACTTCAGGTTCACCTCATGATATCTACCAACCTGAGGTGAGTCTGGAGTTTAGAGTATGTATTGAGAACACTAATAAAAGCTATGGATGTAGAAGCTTCCTGGTTGGCAAAAGTCATCTGTTTACGGGAGGGTGACATGAAAATTCTCTCTCAGATCTTGTCCTATATGTTCCTTCTTTATGCTGATCCTGATTTGTATCCTTTATAATAACATTGCAATCATAACACTTTTGTGAGTTCTTTAAGTTTTTCTAGCAGATACCTTACCTGTAGGAAGTTGTGGGTCATTAGTAAGGGCTACCCCTGAGCTTTCGGCTGGCATCCTGAGAGGATGGAGGGAAACCCCGGCATCAATGGCCAGCAGGTCAGGGGTAATAGGAGCTCCGGGGACCCCAAACTTGTGGCTGGGGTCTACTTATAAAAGACAGTATCTGCCTAGCTTCACATATCTAGGGATAGGAAGTGTACACATAAAGCTGGCATCTGAAGTCTTGGGGTGAGGAATGATGTCCTTTTAACTTGTGAGATCTGAGTTAGCTCCAGTGGCTAGGGTCAGAGGGTCAGAAGTGTTACACATTGCAGCTCGTGTCCAGTAAGTGAAAAAGATTTATGTTGATTATTATGCTGATAGGCCTGCGGAGGAAACAACAGGCAAGAGAATTAAAGCAAACATAAAAAGCACAGAAGAGACAGGTCAGTGGAATTGTGACTTTTAGTGGGTATCAACAAAGGTATATCAAGTCTGTCTTGGAAGAAGTACAACCAGAATGTTTCTTAGAAGTGAGGATGGTGAGACTTCACCTTACTTTGGACATGTGATCAGAAGCTAGTCCTTAGAAAAGGCATCATGTGTAGTTAGCAGAGGGTTAGTGAAAAAGAAGAAGACTTTGTCATGTATTGAATTGTGTCATACCCAAAATGTGAGTAGCCATTTCCTCAGGCCATGATTCCTGGTGTTGTTCCTATATGCTGTAAACCTGGCTTCTATGATGTTAATGAGGGAGGATGAGCAGCAGTTGTGTTGGAGGGGCAAGACTAAATGTGTAGACTGTAGTGTGCTCTGAAGCAATCTCTTAGGATACAAAGGAAAGGGAAGTAAGCACCAGAGCTGGGGACCTCATACCACCAAGAATGCAGTGCTGGGAGTAGAGCACATCTTTTGGAAAGGATGTCAGGTTTCTGCACCCCAGAAGTTTGTAGACAAGGGTAAAACTGATGACAAGGACCTCCTGCCAGAGCAAATAGAGAAAGCCTTCTGCTGGAACTGATGCCATGAATTTGGACTTTTAGCTTGCCTTTTAGTGAGAAAATAAATTTATCTTTGTTAAAGCCATCCACTTGTGGTAGTTCTGTTGTAGCAACAGTAGGTGACTAAGACAGAATTTGGTACAGAGAGAATAGGGTGCTATCCTAACAGATAGCTGACATGTGGAAGTGGTTTTGAAACTGTGAATGAATCGAAGACTTAGAAGAAACAAAAGAGAACTGCTAACACTGGAGAAGGTGCAGTTGGTGAGAAGCAGAAGCAGCAACACAGAGCTAGACCAGTGTAAGACAGTGCTAGAGCAGACCCACAAAGTGAGAGAGCTGAGTGTCTGTGCACAGGAGGCATCCTGGCAGAGTAGGGTGCCTCCAGACACTTAAATAGGTGGAGCTACAGAGTTTTGAAACACTTGTCCCAATAGGGCAGAGGCAGGTGTGAGGCCCAGGCCAAGAAACTGTAGGAAGCCAAAGCTAAAGAGACAAGGAGCACAAGGAACTGTTGCCTCAGTCTCGAAATGTATGACCATAACCTCCATGGTTTCAAAGAATTGAGCCATGGCCTCTGGTGTTTTCGGAACTGCCACTCAATTGGACTAGGACAATGGTGTGTCTAAAGCTGAGGGAGCAGAGCTGCTGTCCCATTAGGCCTAGAAGGCAGAGCTGTAGACCAGGGCAAAGAGGGCTCCACTCAGAGTCTGGAGAGTGTGGCCAATACTTCAAGTGTGGAAGGCAGGGAAGTTGTGTACAATGTCTCAAAGAGTGGAAGATTATTTTCAAAACTTTGAGGACTAATGTGATATGTTCTGTTGATTGGCTTGGTGCCTGTTACACTATCTTTCCCTACAATGTTTCCCATTTGTAATGGAAATGTTTAACTTGTGCCTGTTCTGCTAGAGAATTTTGGAAGCAGATAACTTGTGTTGTAGATTTCATAGCTGAAGAGAAATTTTTTATTTTAGACTTGGACTTAAGAGTTTTGCTATGGTATGAATATATTTTGCATGTTTCAAGGATGTGATTTCGGGGGATGCAAAGGGTGAAATGTCATGGATTGAGTTGCCCCCCCCCCCCAAAATGAGTGTAACTGTTTGGCTGGGCCGTGATTCCTGGAATTCTGTGATGTCTTTATATGCTGCAAACCCTGGCTCTGTGATGTTAATGAGGGAGGATGGGAGGCAGTTGTGTTGATGGGACAGGACTCAGTGTGTAAGATTGTGTTGTGACTTCAGGCAATCTCTTGAGATACAGAAGAAAGAAGCTAGCAGAGAAATGTAGAGACCTCCTGTCATTAAGGAAGTAGCAGTGCTGGGACCACAGCATGTTCTTTGGAAACAACCTGGGGTCCCTATGCCTCAGAAGCTCCCAGTCAAGGGGAAGGTTTGATAACAAGGACCTTCCTTCAGAACCAGCAGAGAAAGCCTTTCCCTGGAGCTGATGTCTTGCATTTAGACATTTAGCCCACTGGACTGTGACAGAATAAAATTTCTGTTTGTTGAAGCCATCCACTTGTGGTATTTCTGTTACAGCAGCACTAGATGACTGAGACAGACTTCTAGTTTTCTAGAAGGTGAGCAAATAATTTCTCTTTGTTAAAACCATCCATATACGCTCTAGCACCTCCAAATAACTAAGACAGTGATTGAAAATTTGGACACCTGAGCTGAATCCACACAAGAAAAGTAAACAGACTCCAGGGTTCACACATCTAGTGGGAGCTCTAACCACTTGATGACAGGATGTGAGAGCTTCAAAGACACAAACAACCAAAGTAGCTCACATATTCAGCCTATTTGAGTATATCAAAACAAAACAGAAAGCTAGGACACAGCAAATGTACAGTAAATAACTACAATAACTTACTGAAGGCTCAGAGACAACAGTCAACACCAAATCATGTTCAAAGTCAATACCAAATCATGTTTAAAGTGACTATCAAGTGACCGAGACAAAGAACCAGGAAACCTCCTGCAGGCAGAGAAGATCTTAGAATTAACAGAGGTAGTCTTCCAAAGATTAATATACAGAGCAATTCAAGAAGGAGATGAGGTGAAAACAGACCAATTTAAAGAACACACAGACAAAGCAGAAGAAAATTCAGAAAAGTTATAGAAGATCTGAATGACAAATGTAACAGGCTGCTAGAATCTATATGAAGACAGCAAATAGAAATCCAAAAGATTAACAGTAAAACTTTGGAATTAGTCAACTTGATAGAGCAATCAATGGAAGTAAGAATTAATGAGACCAAAGGTAAAGCACTTGACAATAATTTATTTGAGAAAAATCAGATAAAAGAATTTTTAAAAATTACTAAGAATTAGAAGAGACACTATTGAGAGGATTAATCTATGAGTAAGTGGTGTGAGGGTCAAGGAGACTGGGGGGCAGGTAACAAAAAATACACAGAGAATTGTTGGAGTTTTGTTGGCAGAAAACTTCTCTGATATTTTGAAAGATGAGAAGTTATCAATCAAAGAAGCTCATGAAATCACACACAGGTTAAAGAAAAACCAAACCAAACCCACTGCCACTGAATTGATTCCAACTCATAGCAAACCTACCAAACACAGTAGAACTGTCCTGTAGAGTTTCCAAGGAGAATCTAGTGGATTTGAACTGCCAACTTTTGATTAGCAGCTGTAGCACTTAACTGCTACACTATACCAGCAGAGTTTAAATTCCAAAATCAAATCACAAAGACATAATCAAACTTTTCCAAGCCACAGATAAAGAGAATTTTAACAGTGGCTAGGGCCAAATAAAAAAATCACCTACAAAAGAGAGTCATTAAGACTAAATTCTGACTATTCAGTGAAAACCATGATGGTAAGAAGGTAATGGGATGACATATATAAAGGTTTGAAGGAAAAAAAATACCAGCAAAGAACTATGTATCTAGCAGAAATGTCTCTCAAATATGGAGAAGAAATTACATCATTTCCAGATAAACAGAGTTACAGCAATTTGTAAAAACCAAACCAGAATTACAAGAAATATTAAAGAGAGTCCTCTGGCTAGAGAAATAATAATATCACATAAGAACCCAAGACTACAATATAGGACATAATAACCAGATATGAAAATAAGTCATAATTAAAACACTGAAAATAGGGAAACAGATGTAAAAGATGACAAAATTGAAAAAACAAGGCAGAGGGACAAACTAGTATAGTCATGAAACTTTCATATGAAGAGAAAGTTAAGATGATACCAAGAAATAAAAATATCAGTTTAAACTTAGAAATATGAGGTAAATTGTAAGGAAACTAACAAATCTAGGCATCAACATAAAAAGAAGAAAAACACAAAAGACTCAGCAAATACTAAATCAACAATAATGAAAAAGTTGAAAAGAAACATAAAGAAAGGCCACTCAGCACAGAAAATTAAATGAAACAAACTGTACACACACAAAAACACAGTATGTAAGTGCACACAAAAATATATCAAAATGACAGCACTACTCTCAGGAAATCGAGGCCACTTGGCAAAACTAGCATTTTCCTAAGACAGCCTTCTGTACCCCATATTGGTGAGTGGTGTCAGGGGTCTTAAAAGCTGCCAAGCTGCCATCTGAGGGTACAGCAAATGGTTCCAACTCAGCAGGAATGTATGATCACCAAGGATCAAAGCAACATGGGGGAAAGAGAACCCAGCAGGCAGAGAGACCCAAGTCAGTGGGTCACTAAATTGACTTGGGACTGGAAGAACCGGATGGTGTCTGGCCACCACCAGAGATAGCCATGATGGAGCTCACAAAGTTAAGTCTCATTGACAACCCAAGAATAAAAAGGGATGAATACTGAGATCTCTATTAAAGGACCACAATTGATCCATGGGCCTCGGAGCTCCCATGGGAGCATGGCCTCTGGTCCTGATGCTACCCCTGTCCATGAATCATAATGGAGGTCAACTCTTCAGACAGGAATGGATTGGGCTTTACAACACAGAGTGACCGTATCGTGTGTGCACTTTATGGTTCTATGTATCTATAGGATGTCATCCTGCTGAACACTTACTGGAGGCAGGGGAGGGGGTGGAAAGGAGGGGATAGAAGATTGTTGGGAGGATAAGACATGTATGGAGCAGAGAGGAAGAATGTGCTGTCACCGGGCTGGGAGAGCAGTGGGAACTGCATATAGGTGGGCATGCAAATTTATATGGGAATGTACATTTTCATTCAGTCATAATAAAAAAGAAAGCACTAAACTGACACCTGTCAATAATTACATTGAATATAAATGGACTCAATGCATCAATAAAGAGACAGAAAATGGCAGATGGATTAAAAAACATCATCCCTCTGCACACTGTCTGCAAGAGATACACTTCAGACTCAAAGACACAGACAAAATAAAACTGAAAAGATGGGGAAAAATTTCAAGCAAACAACAATCAAAAAAGAGCTTGAGTAATAATCTTGATCTGTGACAAAATAGACTTTAAAGTAAAAGCCACCACCAAGGTTAAGGAAGGACATTATATAAGGATTAAAGCATCAATACACCAGGAGAAGTTAACCATAATAAATATTTATGCACCTAATAACAGGGCTCCAAAATACATAAAACAAATTCTAACTACACTGAAAAGAGAAACAAACAGCTCCACAACAATACTAAGAGACTTCACTTCACTGCTTTTAGTGAAGGACATACCACCTAGACAGAAGTTCAGTAAAGACAAAGGTGATCTAAATGCCGCAGTCAACCACCATGACCTCATAGACATATACAGAACACTCCACCCACAGACAGCCAAGTATACTTATTTTTACAACACACGTGAAACATTCTCCAGAATAGACCACATATAAGCCACAAAGTAAGCCTCAGCAGAACCCAAAACATAAAAATATTCCAAAGTGTGTTTTCTGAATATAAAGCTGTAAACCAGAAATCGAAAACAGAAAAAGCAAAGAAAAAATACTGAGTACATATTGAACAACAACTTGCTCAAAATCTACTAGATTGCCGAAGAATAAAGAAATTCATAGAATCAAGTGAAAATGAAAAGACATCTTTCTAGAACCTTTAGGACACAGCAAAAGCAGCACTTGGAAGTCAGTTTATTTTTTCTTAAATGTACACATTCAAAAAGAAAGAAGGGCCAAAAGAAAACCATTAGCTCTACAACTTGAACAAATAGAGAACAACAAAAGAAACCTTCAGATACCCCAAAATATAGATTTGAACATAGATAAATGAAACAGAGAATAACAAAAAAAGCAATTTGAAGAGTCAACAAGATCAAAAGCTAGTTGAGAAGATTAACAAGATGGGTAAACCATTGGCCAAACTGAAAAAAAAAAACATCAGGAGAGGAAGCAAAAAATAAAGTGAATAAGAAATGAGATGGATGATGTCATAACAGACTAATTTAAATTACAAGAATCCTAACAGAATACTATAAAAAAATCGTATTTCAACAAATTTGGAAACCTAGAGGAAACTGACAAGTTTATAGAAACATTTTATCTACTTAAACTAACACAAACTGAATTAGAAAAATCAAACAAACCTGTGACAAAAGAAGAAATTGAAGAGGTAATAGAACAAACAAACAAAAAGCCTCCCAACCAAAAGCAAAGCTGTGGCGCTGAAAGTTTCGCTGGAGAACTACCAAACCTTCAAAGAAGACTTAACACTACTGTGACTAAAAGTATTTAAGAGCACAGGAAAGAACACAATACTGCGAAATTCATTATGAAACCAGCATAACCCCAATATCAAAGCTAGATAAAGATTTACTAAAATAAATAAATAAATAGATAAATAAATACAGACCAATATCGCTCATGAAGTTAGATGCAAAAATCCTCAACAAATTCTCATCAATAGAAAAATTAAGTAGCATATTAAAATTAAATACATATTAAAAATTAAACAACATATTGAAAAAAATCATCATGAGCAAATGAGATTCACACCAGGTATGCGAGGATGGTTCAACATTACAGAAACAGTAGATGTAATCTATCACATACAGAAAACAAAAGATAAGAACCACATGATCTCATCAGTTGATACAGGGAAGACATTTTACAAAGTCCAACACCCATTCCTGATAAAAAGCCTCAGGCAAATAGGAATAGAAGGAAAACTCCTCAACATATTGAAGGGCATTTATACAACGTCAACAGCCAAGGCCTTCCTAAATAAATGAGAGAATCTGAAGCCATTCTTGAGAATGGGAACCAGACAAGGGTGCCCTGTGTCACCACTTTTATTTGACATTGTGCTGGAGGTTCTAGAGAGACAATTTTGGCTAGAAAAAAAAAAGAAAGTGCAGCCAAATTGGTAAGGAAGAAATACAACTACCTCTATTTGGAGATAATATTAGGCCTGACAATTAAGTTCGCGAACTCATCCTAGAACAAGTGCTACATATCTCACTGCTGAATATTGCTGTGGTCATCTTTGAAGTACCCCCTTTGTGAAGCTATGCACCTGTTCCAGTGCCTATCCTACCCTTTAAAGCAATTTTAGAACTTTTTTTCTGGAATAGCCATCAGAGCTGTCATCTCATTATCCTTGATGTCCTGAATATCATCAAAATGTCTTCCTGTCATATTTCCTTTATCTTCAGGAAACAAGAAAAGTCATTGGGGGCCAGATCAGGTGAGTATGGAGGATGTTCCAACACAGTTATTTGTTTACTGATTAAAACCTCCCTTACAAACAGTGCCATGTAAGCTGGTACATTGCCATGATGCAAGAGCCCTGAGTTGTTGGCCAGAAGTTCAGGTGGTTTTCATCTGACTTTTTCATGCAGACCTTTCAGCACTTCCAAATAATAAACCTGGTTAACTGTTTATTCAGTTGGTACAAATTCATAATGAACAATCCCTGTAATAGCAAAAAAGATTAACAACATTATTTGGACTCTTGATTTGGATTGATGGAACTCTTCTGGTTGTGCAGAATGGACTGATATCCTTTGTATACTTGGATGCTTTGTTTCAGGAGTACACCCATGTTTCATTACCAGTGATAATATGGCCCAAAATATTGTCTTGTCTCTTCAAATTCTTGGTAGACTTTAACTCTGCTTTTGTTCATTGGTGAGTTCCTTTGGGACCATTTTTGCACACACTTTTCTCATGACAAGATTTTCAGTTAAAATTTTCCTGTTTCTCTATTGATGTTTACTTAATCTGCTATGCTTCTCATAGTCGGTTGACAATTTTGATGCACAATTTGATGAATTTTTGCAATGTTTTCTTCCGTTCTGCTCATTACTGGGTGCCCTGACCTCTCTTTACTGATGATGCTTTCTTTCCTCTCAAAAAAACGTTTAATCCATTTGTACATTGCTGTTTTCCTCATAGCATTATCCCTATAAACTTGGACTAACATGTCCCTGATTTTACTTCCACCCTAGCCAAGTTTTGCAAGAAAAGTAATGTTTGTTTGTTGCTCTAATTCAAGTTCTAACATTCTTGCTACAGCAGACAAAAACAAGCAGAAATGATAACAAACACCACTCAGCAAGACAGCACCACATGTTGACACAAACATAGCTGTGAGATACTGATATAGTAAGGTTATGAAGCATTACCAGGTTGTTTGTACAGTGCTGCCAACGTCAGCTCACGGTGGCACATTTGCAAACTTAATTGTAAGACTTCCCATATGACCTTATTCACAGAAAACCCTAAAGAATCCAGAAAACAATTACTGGAACTAATAGACAATTTCAGCAAATTGTCAGGATATAAGATAAACATACAAAAATCAGCTGGATTCCTCTACACCAACAAGCAGAATTTTGAAGGGGACACCAACAAGGCAATAGTATTAACAATAGCTCCAAGAAAATAAAATACTGTTTTCCTTGTTTACAGTTTCATTGCTTTCTCCTTCGATTTTTGTTATTTGTTTTCTACTGTTTGTCTTAGATTAAATTGCTTTCTTTCCGTAGTGTCCGGAGAAGGAAGAGTTCATTAAATATATTGGATTTTTTTCCCCCTAAGCACTCTTTGGGAACCCCGGTGGTGTAGTGGGTAAGTGCCTAGGCAGCTAATCAAAAGGTCAACAGTTCAAATCCACCAGGTGCTCCTTGGAAACTCTATGGGCCAGTTCTACTCTGTCCTATAAGGTTACTATGAGTTGGCATCAACTCAGCACTGGGTAAGGACTTCTTTTGCTGTATCCCACAAGTTTTAGTAGTTGCTATTTTTCTTTTCATTTAGTTCAAAACATATTTAAGTTTTCTATACAACTGAGAAACACTGAATTGGCAAATGCTGTATCGTACATACGTTTACAACAATAAAAAAGTTTTAAATGTCCCTTGAAATTTTTTTGATTCATGTGGTATTGAAAAGTATGTTGTTTAATCTCCAAATACATGCAGAACATCCTGAAATCTTTCTCTTAATGATTTCTGGTTTACTTCTATTCTAGTTTCAGAACATACTTTGCATCGTTTCTAATATTTTATATTTGTTAATCAGTGTTTTTTGGCCAACAATGTGCTATATCTTGTGAGTGTCAACGTGAGTTTGAGAAGAATATGTACTTCACATTGACAGTGCTGTTCAGGTCAACTATGTCCTTACTGTTTTCTGCCTGCTTTATCTGTAGATTACTGATAGAGAGGCATTGAAATCTCCAACTATAATGGTGAATTTGTCTATTTCTCCTTGCAATTCTACCAATTTTGCTTCATTTATTTACAATTTTTAATTGTGGTGGAAATATATACAACAAGACGTTTGCCAATTAAACAATGTATAGTTCAGTGACACTGACTACATTTTTCATGTGTTGTGCAACCATTCTCTCTATTCTTTTCTCAATTATTCCACCTCTGTAAACATAAACACACTACCCTTTAAACAAAATATGCCTTTCCCCATTCCCACCAAAACCACTGATAATCTTTGGTTTCTATAAGTTTGCTTATTTCATATAAGTGAATTCATACAGTATTCATCCTTTTGTGACTTTTTTGCTCAGCAAGGTCCATCATATTGTGTCATGCATCATGAGTTCTTTCCTCTTTATGGCTGAATAATATTCCATTATGAGTATATGCCACTTTTTTGCTTATCTGTTCATTTGTTGATGGACATTTTGGTTGTTTCCATGTTTTGGCTATTGTGCATAGTTCTGCAATAAACACTGGAGTGCAGGTTTTTGTTTGCATTCTTTCTCTTGTTTCTCCAGGTGTGTACCCCAGAATTAGGATTGCTGGGTTATATTGTTGTTAGGTGCCATTGAGTCTATTCTAACTCATAGCAACTCTATGCACAACAGAATGAAACACTGCCCAGTCTTGCACCATGTCTATAATTGTTTTTATGCTGAAGACCGTTATTGCGGCCACTGTGTCAATCCATGTCATCAAAGGTCTTCTTCTTTTTTGCTTACCCTCCACTCTACCATGCATGATGTCCTTCTCCAGGGACTGATCCCTCCTGACAACAAGTCCAAAGTATGTAAGATGCAATTTCACCATCTTTGCTTCCAGGGAGCACTCTGGTTGTACTTCTTCCAGAATGGATCTGTTTGTTCTTTTGGCAGTCCATGATACATTCAATAGTTTTCTCCAACACCACAATTCAAAGATGACAGTTCTTTTCCTGACTTCCTTATTCATTGTCTAGCTTTCGCATGCATATAATGCTCCTGAAAATACCATGGTTTGGATCAGGCACATCTGAGTTTTCAAGGGGACATCTTTTGATATCTTAACTGCTGCTTTCTATGTTCCAGTTTTTGAGGAACTAACAAACTGTTTTTCACAGTGGCTGCAGCATTTTACAGCCCCACTAGGAATGGATGAGGTTCTGGTATACTCACAGCCTCAAAGACACTTGCTTTGATCACTGTCATTCTAACAGGAGTGAAATGACATCTCATTATTCGCATAACCAAAATGTTTAATTGCATTGTGATTATTACGGTTCTGTATCAGCTTGGTTGGCTCTTGATTTTCAGTGGTTTGTCAGTTATGCAGTTTGACACTTGTATGTGATATGATCACTTCTATGATGAGAGTTGATGATCATCTGCATAATGTGATCTGCTGTGAGCAGCCAATCAATTGAAAGGGAGTTTCCTTGGGGGTGTAGTCTGTATTCAATGTAGGTGAACTTTCTCCCTAGGCTCATCAGCTTTTGCTTTCTCTGAATCTTGCAATTGGCTCATGGTCATCTAACTTCTGCCCCTTAGGACTTGAGCTAGCAGTATACTTGCTGTCTTGCCCGCCAATCTTGGGATCCATTGGTGTTTGTAGCCTGTAAGGAAGAGTCCTCCTGTCTGACTGTGATCTTGAGTGTGTCAGCTTCTGTGGCTGTATGAATCAGAAGCCTCTAGCCTGATCCATGGGCTTGGGAGATTCTAGTCTCTACAACTGTGTGAGCCATTTCCTTGATATGAGTCTCTCTATATAGATGTTTATGTGCTTTATTGGTTTTGCTTCTTCAGAGAATCCAGTTTTAAGATATGTGTGTATCTTTGATCCAATAATTCTACTTGTAGGATCTTATACTATAGTAGATTTGAAGGGTCAAAGATACATGCAATTAAACACTTTGATATTGACAGATACTGCCTGTTCAGGCAGTTAGAATTACCTCTCATCTGAGGAACTGAGGTCCAGCATTCCCCTTGTGCCAGGGATTGAATTGTGCCTCCTCCCCAAAATGTATGTAGCAATTTGCCTACATCATGATTCATGATATTTTGTGAAGTTCCTTCATGCTATAAAACCCTGCCTCTATGATGTTAGTGAGGGAGGATGGGTGGCAGTTGTGTTGGTGGGACAGGACTTAATGCTTGTATATAAGATTGTATTGTGCCTTGAGGTAATCTCTTAAGATATAAAGGAGAGAAGCTAGCAAAGAGATTTGGGGACCTCATACCACCAAGAAAGCAGTGCCAGGAGTGGAGTATGTCCTTTGGAAAGGATCCGGGGTTCCTGTTCCTCAGAAGCTCCCTGTCCAGGAGAAGATTAATAACACAGATCTTCTTTCAGAGCCAACAGAGGAAGCCATTCATGGAGCTGACACCTGGAATTTGGAGTTTTAGCGTACTGGATTATGACAAGATAAATTTCTGTTTATTAAAGCCATCTACTTGTGGTATTTCTGCTAAAGCAGCACTAGATGACCAAGACACCATGAATTGCAACTTTTTTTTTTTAACTATGATTGAGTGAAAATGTACACTCCTGTATAAATTTGCATCCCTGTCTATGTACAGCTCCCACTAGTCTCCCTGCCCGGTGACAGCACACTCCTCCTTTCCGTTCTGTACATCCTCCCAACAATCTCCTATCCCCTCCTCTCCACCCTCTCCCTTGCCTCTGGTAAGAGGTCAGCAGGACAACATCTTATAGAAGCATAGAGCCATAAAGTGCCCACAGCATATGGTCACTCTGTTTCACCAAGTCCCATTCATTCCTGTCCAAAGAGTTGACCTCCATTATGGTTCATGGACAGGGGTAGGATTAGGGCTAGGAGCCATGCTCACAGGGGAACCCTGAGGCCCCTGGACCATCAATTGTGGTCTTTTAGTGGAGATCTTAGGGTGCACCCCTTTCTATTTTCGTGAATCACAACTTTTTCATTGTGACAGTTTACGGAAAATTTTATGGAAAAAAACAGTTTCTCATTAAAACAGTATGCATATTGTTTTATGACATTGATTAGCAACAACCCTAAAACATGTGAACGTACACCCTTCTTAACCTTGGGTTTCCTACTACCAGATTTTATGCCCCTTTCTGCCTGCTAGTCCCTGCCCCTGGGTTGGTGCACCCCTTTAGTCTCATTCTGTTTTTATGGGCCTGTCCAATCTTGTACTGAAAGGCGAATCTTAGGAGTGACTTTATTACTGAAACAGCAAGGTGTCTAGAGTCCATACTCTCTACTTTCTCCAGGCCAGTATGTCTGGTCTTTCTTTCTTTCTTTCTTTTTTATTGTGATCTAGGAAAAGTGAACAATCCAAGTTAAATTTGCATGCCTGCATATCTGCAGCTCCTTCTGCTCTCCTTGAATGGCGACAGCACACTCCTCTTTTTTGTTCCATGTATATTGTATCCTCTTAACAATTTCCTGTTCTCTCCTCTCCACCCTCTTCTCCCCCTTCCAGTAAGGACAGCATCCTATAGATGCATAGAACCATAAAGTACACACACCATATGGTCACTTTGTGCCCCTGAGTCCAACCCATTCCTGTGTGTAGAGTTGACCTCAGTAGTGATTTATGGTCAGGGGCATGAGCAGGTCTAAGGGCCATGTTCCCAGGGGAACTCCCAGGCCTTCAGACCATTAATTTTGGTCTTTTAGTGGAGTTTTTGAGGTGCACCCCTCTTTTTCTCATGTTGCCACAGGGACTCGACGTTGTGTGCCCCATCACGGCTGTCATTGGTGTTGGCCAGGCACCATCTGGTTCTTCTGGTCACATGTTGATACATTCACCCATTCACATGGGTCCTTCTGTCTTCTGGGCTCTTTCTCCCTCATGTCTTTGTTGTCCTTGGTGATCATTTGTTCCAGCTGAGTGGGGACCATATGGTGTACCTCAGATGGCAGCTTGCTAGCTTTTAAGACCCCAGATGCCACTCACCAATATGGAGTGCAGAAGACTCTCTTAGCAACACGCTAGTTATGCCAGTTGACCTTGATGTCTCCTGAGAGCATGGTCATCAGACGCCTGCCCCTGGTACTCTATCCTGACAATATTGGGTTAAGATTAGAAGAATTTTCAGTTATGTTGAAGTCCAGTTAATTTGATCTTCTTTTTTTCTTATGATTGAGTGAAAATATGCAATCCCGTATAAATTTGCGTGCCCACCTATATGCAGCTCCCACTGCTCTCCCTGTGTGGTGACAGCACACTCCTCCTCTCCTTTCTGTACATGTTATATCCTCCTAACAATCTCCTATTATCTCCTTTCCACCCTCTCCCGTGAATCCAGTAAGAGGTCAGCTGGATGACATCCCATAGATGCATAGAACCATAAAGTGCACACGTGATACGGTTGCCCTTTGTCACCAAGTTCAATCCATTTCTGTCTGAAGAGTTGACCTCCATTATGATGGGGCAGCATCAGGGCTAAGGGTCATGCTCCCAGGAGAACCCTGAAGCACCTGGATCATCAATTGCAGTCTTTTAGTGTAGAAAATGGTCTTCATTTTAATGTGTGTTGTCACTGCTTTCACCCAACCAAATTTCTATCAACTATCTAATCTATAACCAACCCTCTGCCCCCCTCCCTCCCCCCTTTGCAACCATCATAGAGTCTTTTCTTCTGTACATGAGTCTGTTTTTAAGTCCTTATAATAGGGATCTCATACAATATTTGCCTTTGTGCTGCTGACTGATTTTACTCAACATAATGTCTTCCAGTTGAAACCAGGTTATGCGATACTTCCTGAAATCATCATTGTTCTTTATCATTGCATAGTGTTCCACTGAGAGTATGTACCATAGTTTGTTTATCCATTCATCTGCTGTTGGGCATCTGGGTTGATTCCATCTTTTTGCTATTGTGGGCTGTGCTGCAATAAACGTTCATGTACATGTATCTGTTTGTGTGACTACCCTTGATTCTGTAGGATATATTCCAAGCAGTGGGATTACTGGGTCACATTGTATATCTATTTCCAGCTTTTTAGGGAAGTGCCAGATTGCTTCCCAAAGAGGTTGTACCATTTTGCAATCCCACCAGCTGTGTAGGAGAGTTCCAATCTCTCCACAGCCTCTCCAGTATTTATTGTTTTGTGGTTTTTGGATCACGGCAACCTTGCTGGGGTGAGATGGTATCTCATTGTCTTTTTGATTTGGATTTCTTTGATAGCTAATGATCGTGAGCATTCCCACATGTGTCTTTTGGTTGTCTGGATGTCCTCTTTAGTGAAGTGTCTGTTCATCTCCTTTGCCCAATGCTTAATGGATTTATTTCCTTTTTCTTGTTGATATTTTGTAGTATCTTGTAGATTATGGAAATTAGATGTCGATCTGATGCATAGTTGCCAACTATTTTTTCTCATTCTGTAGGTAGTCTTTTAATTCTTTTGATAAAGTCTTTGGATGAGCAAAAGTGTGTAACTCTTAGCAGTTCACATTTATCTATTTTCTCATCTGTTGATCGTGCTTTGATTTCAGATTTTGAAGTCTGTCTAAACTATGTTATTAAACTTCCATTGTTGACCCTATTTTTTCTTGTATGATATTTATCATTTTAGGTTTGATATTTAGGTCTTTGATCCATTTTGAGTTAGCTTGTGTGTAAGGTATGAGATGTTGATCTTGTTTCAGTTTTTTTGCAGATGGATATCCAAATTTGCCAGCACCATTTGTTAATGAGACTGTTTTTAAGCCAGTTTAGAATCTTAGGGCCTTTGTCAAGTATCAAGTGTTCTTAGGAGGATGGTGGTGTTTCAGTGGTCTCAAATCTGTTCCATTGATCTATATGACTCTCTCCATACCAGTACCAGGCTGTTTTGACTCCTGTGGGAGTGTAATAGGTTTTAAAGTTGGGTAGTGAGAGGCCTTCCACTGTGTTCTTCTTCTTCAGCAGTGCTTTGCTTATCTGGGGTTTCTTCTCTTTCCAAACAAAGTTGGTGATTTGTTTCTCCATCTCACTAAAAAATGTCACTGGAATTTGTACTGGGATTGTATTGTATATGTAGATCACTTCGCGTAAAATAACAATTTTCACAATCTTAAGTCTTTCTATCCATGAGCAGGATAGATTTCTTCATTTATGTAAGTCTCTCTTAGTTTGTTGCAACAAGGTCTTATAGTTCTTTTTGTATAGTTCTCTCTTGTCTCTGGGCAGATTTATTCTTAGGTTTTTATCTTCTTGCAGGCTGATTTGGTCATTTATCTTCTTGCAGGTACTGATTTGGTCATTTCTTCTTTGCTCATCTCCTTGTTGGTCTAAAGGAATCCTACTGATTTACTTATGTTAATCTTACATCCTGATATTTCACTGAACGGTTCTATTAGTTCAAGTAGTCTACTTATGGATTCTTTAGGATTCTCTGCATATGCAATCATATGATGTGCAGATAGGGAGATTTTTACTTCTTCTTTGCCAATATGGATGCCCTCTATTTCTTTGTGTTGTCTAATTGCTCTGGCTGGAACTTCTATCACAAAGTTGAATAGAAGTCATGAAAGTGGGCATCCTTGTCTAGTTCCTGTTCTCAGGGGGAATTCTTTCAGTCTCTCTCCATTCAGAATGATGTAGGTGGTTGGTTTTTTGTAGATGCCCCATGTTGCCTTCAGGAGTTTGCCTTCTATTTCTATTTTGCTGAGAGTTTTTTTTAGCATGAATCAGTGTTGGACTTTGTCAAATGCCTTTTCTGCATCAATTGACAAAATCAAGTGACTCTTAACCTTTTGTGCTATTTATGTGGTTGATCACATTAATTGTTTTTCTGATGTTGAACCAGTCTGGCATCACTGGTATGAGATGAATTATTTTTTCTGATGTGTTGTTGAATTCCATTGGCAAGGATTTTGTTGAAGATTCTTGCATGTATGTTTATGAGTGATATTGGCCTGGAATTTTCCTTTCTTCTAGGATCTTTCCCTGGCTTTGATATCAGGGTTATTCTGGTTTCATGGTATGAATTTGGGAGTATTCCATCACTTTCTATGCTATAAAATAGCCTCAGCAGTACTGGAGTTAAGTCTTTTCTGAAAGCTTAGTAGAATTTTGTAGTGAAGCCACCTGGGCCAGGTTTTTGGTTGGTAGTTTTTTGATGACTTTTCAACTTCTTTGTGATGGGTTTATTAAGCTATTCTACTTCTCCTTGTGATAATTTTGGTAGATGATATGAGTCAAGGAATTTGTCCATTTCCTCTAGATTTTCTAATCTGTTAGAGTACAGTCTTTCATAGTACTGTTATGATACTTTTGATTTCTGTTGGATCTGTTGTGACATCTCCCATCTCATTTCTTATCTGGGTTATTTGCTTCCTCTCCTGTTTTTCTTTAGTAAGTTTAGCCAATGCTTTGTCAATTTTGTTGATCTTTTCAAAAAACCAGCTTTTGGTTTTATCTTTTTTTGTCAGTTGTTCTTCTATTCTCTAATTCATTTAGTTCTACTCTGATTTTTGTTATCTGTTTTCTTCTGGTGCCTTATGAGTTCCTCTCTTGCTCTCTTTCTACTTGTTCAAGCTGAAGGGTTAATTCTTTGGTTTGGGTCCTTTCTTCTTTCCTGATGTGTGCCTTTATAGATTTAAATTGACCCCTGAGCACTGCTTTGGCTATATCCCATACATTCTGCTAGGATGTGTTTTCATTCTCATTTGAATCTATGAATTTCTTTACATCATCCTTGATTTATTCTATAACTTTTGGCTTTTTGAGCAAGGTGCTGTTCAGTTTTCAAGAGTTCCATTTTCTATCTATGTTTTTTCTACTATTGGTTTCAACTTGTATGGCTTTATAGTCTGAGAAGATGCTTTGCAGTAATTCAGTGGTTTGGATTTTGTTGAGATTTGCTTATGTCCTAATACATGGTCCACGTGCATTGGAGAAGAAGGAGTACTCACCTGTTGATGGATAAAAAGTTCTGTATATGTTGGTGAGGTCTAATTGGTTAATTATCACAATAAGATCTTCTGTGTCTTCACTGAGTTTTTTTAGATGATCTATCTCCCTCTCCATCTGAAAGTGGAGTGTTGAAGTCTCCAACTATCATTGTGGAGTCATCTATCGCATTTTTCAGTGTAGTCAGTGTTTGTTTGATGCATTTAGATGCTCTAGTATTGGGTGCATAACTATTTAATATTGTTAAGCCCTGCTGTGTATTGAACCTTTATTTTATTTTATTTTTTATTAATTACAGTAAAAGAACAAACCTTCTAACATCTATCAATTATCTCATCTTTGATAAACCCTCAGCCCCCTCTCCCTCATGTAGACAATGCAGTCATTTTCTTCTGTGGATAATTCTCTTTTTAAGTCCTTATAACAGATGCCTCATGCAAGATTTGTCCTTTTGACACTGATTGATTTTACTCAGCATAATCTCTTCTGAATAAGACCATGTTGTGAAATGTTTTCCATAATCGCCATAGTTTTTTATCGTTGCATAGTGTTCTACTGAGTGTATGTACCACAGTTTGTTTATCGATTCATCTGCTGATGAGCATTGGGGTTGAACCCATCTTTTTGCTATTGTGGACTGTGCTGCAACAAACATTCATGTACATGTGTCTGTTCATGTGACAACCTCTGTTTCTGAAGGATAAATTCCAAGCAGTGGAATTGCAGGGTCAAGTGGTATATCTATTCCCAGCTTTTTAAGGAAGTGCCAGATTGTTCTCCAAAGAAGTTGTACCGTTTTGCAATCCCACCAGCAGTGTGGGAGAATTCCAATTTCTCCACAACCTCTCCAGCATTTGTTGTTTTGGGTTTTTTTGCATCATGGCCAACCTTGCTGGAGTGAGATGATATCTCATCGTAGTTTTGATTTCAATTTCTTTAATAGCTAATGATCATGAGCAATTCTGCCATTCTTTGGCTGCCCGCATAGCCTCTTTTGAGAAGTATCTGTCCATCTCCTTCTTCCATCACTTAATTGGATTATTTATTCTTTTCTTGTTGATATTTTGTAACATCTTTTAGATTATGGAGATCAGATGTTGGTCTGACATATAGTTGCCAAATTTTTTTTTCCCATTCTGTAGGTGGTCTTTGAATTATTTTGATGAATTCTTTTGAAGAGCAAAAGTATGTGATTCTTAGTAGTTCCCTTTTATCTATTTTCTGTTCTGTTGACCATGCTTTGTCTGTCAGATTTTGAAATCTGTCTACATTGTGTATTAAAACTTCCATTGTTCATCCTATTTTTTTCTTGGATGAGCTTTATCATTCTAGATTTGATATTTAGGTCTTTTATCCAATTTGGGTTGGTTTTTGTATAAGGAGTGAGATATAGATCTTGTTTCAATTTTTTTTGCAGATGGATACCCAATTTTGCCAGCACCATTTGTTAAAGAGACCGTTTTTACCCCAGTTTAAAATCTTGGGGCCTTTGTAAAATATCAGCTGTTCATAGGAGGATGGTGGCATCTCTGGGGTCTCAACCCTGTTCCATTGGTCTATATATCTCTTTTTGTACCAGTACCAGGCTGTTTTCACAACTGTGACAGTGTAATAGGTTCTAAAGTCAAGTAGGGAGAGGTCTCCCACTGTGTTTGTCTTCTTTAAGTGCTTTACTTTTCTGAGGTTTCTTCCCTTTCCAGACAAAGTTGGTGATTTGTTTCTCCATCTCATTAAAAAACGTCACTGGAATTTGTATTGGGATTGCATTATATAAGTAGATTGCTTTGGGTAAAATAGCGATTTTCACAATCTTAAGTCTTCCTATCCATGAGCAGGGTAGATTACTCCATTTATGTAAGTCTCTCTTAGTTTCTTGTAGCAAGGTCTTGTAGTTCTCTTTGTAAAGGTCTCTTATTTCTCTAGTTAGATTTATCATTAGGTATTTTATCTTCTTGGGGCTGTATGCAGAGAACCCAAAGGAGTCTGTAAGTAAACTATTGGAACTAATATAGGAGTTTAGCAAATAAACTGGATACAAGATAAACATAAGTAAATCAGTAGGATTCCTGTATACCAACAGTGAGATTACTAAAGAAGAAATCACCAAATCAATCCGTTTACTATAGCCCCTAAGAAGATAAAATATCTGCCTAGTCTTTCTTAGGGAGCTAGAATTTTATTCTACATTTTTCTCCAGTTGTGTCTGGGACCCTCTGAAGTGATCCCTGTCAGGTCATTCAGTGGTAGTAGCTGAGCACCATCAAGTTGTACTGGATTCAGTCTGGTGGAGGCCACTGTAGATGTGGCCCATGAGTCCTTTGGACTAATTTTTCCCTTGTATCTTTAGTTTTCTTTATTATTTCTTGCTGCAAAGTAGTGAAATCCCTGAGATGTCCTAGGTGGCTACTCACAGTCTTTTAAGACCCCAGATTTTTCTCACCAAAGTGGAATGTAGAACATTTTCTTTATAAACTGTGTTATGTCAATTGAACTAGATATTCCCTGAGACCTTGGTACCCACAGCTTTCAGCCCAACAAACTGATTCCTCAGGGAGTTTGGAGTCCCTTTATGGAGCTTTTATGACCTTGTCTTCTACAGGTTGTTCTGACTTCCAAGTATTATGTACCGTCATACCCTTTACCACAAACTTCAAAAGAACTTCAAAAAAACCAAACCCATTGCTGTTAAGTCGATCCTGACTCACAGTGACCTTATAGGACAGAGAAGAACTGCCACATAGAGTCTTCAAGGAGTGCCTGCTGGATTCAAACTGCTGACCTTTTGATTAACAATCATAGCACTTAACCATTACACTACCAGGGCTTCCTATATTTATTGTCTGTTTAGTGTTTTTTCATCCTTACCTTTCCCCTCTCTCATAACCATCGAAGGTTATTTCCTTTTGTATGCGAACCTTTTCGTGAGTTTTTACAGTGGTGGTCTGTCATGGATTGAATTGTGTCCCCCCAGAAATGTGTGTAGTGATTTGGTTAGGCCATGATTCCAGGTATTGTGTGATGTTCCCATATGTTGTAAATCCTGCCTTTATGATGTTAATGAAGGAAGATGTGAGGCAATTTTGTCTGTGGGGAAGGAATCAATGTTTAAGATTGTATTGTGCCTTGAGGCAATGTCTTGAGACATAGCAGACACTAGGGGACCTCATACCATCAAGAAAGAAGCAGTACCAGGAGTAGGGCATGTTCTTTGGAAAGAATCTGGAGTCCCTGTGCCCCAGAAACTCCCAGTCTAGGGGATGAATAATGACATGGAGTTTCCTTCAGAGCGAACAAAGAAAAGCTTCCCCTGAGGTTGATGCCCTGAATCTGGGTTCTTAGCCTACTTTACTGTGAGAAAGTAAATTTCTGTTTGTTAAAGCCATCTACTTGTGGTATTTCTGTTACAACAGCACTAGATGATGGTCTCATGCAGTATTTGTCCTTTTGTGATTGTTTGTTATAAAGTCTAATTTATGTGACATTATCTGAGAGTATTGCCATTCCTACTCTATTTTGGCATCTATGTGCATCCTTAATTTTTTTCCATTCTCTAATTTTTTAATAAATTTATGCTTTGTTTCTAAGATGTGTCTCTTGTAGATAACATACTGATGGATACTGCTTTTTTTTAATCCATCTTGTTACTCTGTCTCTTTTATGGCTGCATTTAGGTCATTTGTATTCAGAATAATTATTGTTGGGTATGAGTTTAGTGCTGTAATCTTATAGTGCTTTTGTGTGGTGCTTGTGTTTTCTTTATTCCTTTTACTCTCATGTGCTGACTCCCTTTTGTTTGCTGATTCCTTTTTATCTGTTTTGTTTTTATTTTATGTTTTTCTTCTTTATTTTGATGAGTAGTTTATTAACTTTCTTTGTGGTTATCTTGAAATTTATTCCAGTTTTCCTGGGTCTGAACTAGTCTATTGTTACTTGATATCACCTTGCCTTCCACTCCATCAGTTTTTTTTTTTTTTTAGGATTTTTTTTTACTTAACATAACCAAGTGAAAATGTACATTCACATGTAAATTTACATGCCCCCCTATATGCAGCTTCCACTGCTCTCTCTGTCTGGTGACAGCACACTATTCCTCTCTGCTCCATACATGTCTCACCCTCCCAACAGCCTCCTTTCCCCTCCTCTCCACCCACTCCCCTTCCTCCAGCCAGAGGTCAGCAGGATGATATCCTATAGATGTATAGAACCATAAAGTGCATCCAATATATGGTCACTCTGCATTGCCAAGTCCAATCCATTCCTGCCATCAGACAGTTCTGTAGCTATGCTATTTATCCCCTCTTATATTGTTCTGACATTAGTTGTCATCTACAAATTATCTTCTCTAGTTCCCTGCTGTAATTCATTTGGCTGTAGGTAATCCTTCAGAGTTCTTTTCCTAGGCTGGTACTCATACAATCGTGCATTCTCAGTCAGTCTGTGGTCTGATGTTTTTTGTTCTCAGACTAAAGACTCCCTTTAATAATTGTAATTTTGGTTTTTTTTACACATTCCCTCAATTTCTGTTTATCTAGAAATGTCATAATTTCACTGTTACATTTGAATAAGAGATTTGAAGGATGTGTTATTCTTGGTTGGCAGTTATTTTTTTTTCTTTTTTTTCTTTCGTGGTTTTATATGTCATCCCATTGCCTTCTTGCCTGTATGGCTTCTGCTGAATAATCAGAGTTCAGTCTTATTGTTTCTGCTCTGTCTGTGACTTTTTGTTTCTCTAGAGCTGCTCTTAGAATTTCTTCTTTGCTTTTGGTTTTAGTAAGTGTGATTATAGCATGCCTTGGTGATTTTCTTTTAGGGTTGATTGCATATGGGTTTTGTTCAGCTTCTTGGATGTTCAGCTTTTCATCTTTAATGATATTAGGGAATTTTTCTGCCAGCAATTCTTCAATGAACCTCTCTGGTTTTCCATCTTCTCTCCTATTCTGGAACTCTGATTGCTTACCCAGTTTTGCTTTTGATTTTGTCCCACATGTTTCTCAAGGTGTCTTCATTTCATTTTTTTTCTGATTTTTTCCTCAGAGTTGTATCCAAGTGTTTGCCTTCAGTTTTCCTGATTCTGTCTTCCATTATTTCAAACTTGCTCCTCAGCACTTCTGTGACAGTGTCCAGCTCTGAAATCTTGTTGTTTATCTTTTGGATTTCTAATTGTTGCTTCTGTCTGATTTCTAGTTGTGAATTTATTTTGGAGTTTTGTTCCTGTGTTATTTTCCTGAATTCTTCCAGGAATTTGTCTGTTTTTCCCTCATTTTGGTCTATTTTTGCTTCAGTTCTTGGGTAGCTCTGAATATTAGAGACATGAATTCCCTGTGAGGTAGTTTTAGTGCCTTTTCTTCTGCTGGAAAGTCATCAGGTGTTTTATTTTGGACATGTACTGGACACATCCTGCCTTTTTTTTTTTTAAAGTAAGCTTTGATATTATTTGCTGTCTTCAAGGCATTTGGTAGTTATTTTCTTCATTTATGATTATGCATTTGTTTGTCTCATCTTGCTTTTTTGTTTTATTTGTTTAAGTCAGAACATGTGGGCTGTGTATTCTTTGTTTGCTTGTCTGTTGTTATGATACTTTTCACTCCCTTGTCCAATGGATGGGGCCAGTTGCTCAGCTATGGTGCAGCAGGGCAGGTCCAGCTCAAGGAGACTGGCTTGGATGGGTCATTTGTGGCATGTACTAGGTCTAGCAGATGGGCTGGGAATTGGTACTGAGCAGGTCTCAGTAGGTTGTGTCTGTGCTGCTTGGGTGTGTGATGTTCAGTGCACAGTGCAGATACGCAGGAATAAGGAGGGAGAGTGTGACATGTGGAGCTAAGATGTGTATGGGAGAGAGGAGAGAGAAACAGAGCCCAAAACAAACAAAAAGAGTGCTAAGGGAGCTTGCCATTGGAAGGCAGAGATGAATAACTGAGAAATAGATTTTTTTTTTTAAAAAAAAAGAGGAACAGAAAAAGGTAAAAAAAGAAAGACCAGATAAAAATTTGGAAAGGAAATAAAGTCTCCCAGAGGCCCCACCCATGCAGCTGCAAAGACCAGGGGAGTGTCTCCCAGGCTGTGTAGTATAGCTTATCTAGAAGTGACATAGATGTCACACAGTGCCAGGTATTCAGGAGACAAGAAAAGAAAGTATGTATATAAGGACTGCCAATTAAATTCTTGAACTCATTCTAGAAAAAGTGCTACATACCTTACTGCTAAATATCACTACAGTCACCTTTGAAATATGCCCCTTGGGAAACTATGCACTGACACCAGCACCTAGTCTATTGTTTAAAACAATTTTGGAACTTCTGGAATGGTCATCAAAGTTGTTGTTGTATTACCCTTATGTTCTGAATGTCATCAAAATGTTTTCCTTTCAATATTTCCTTTGTCTTTAGTACAGAAAAAAGGCACCAGGGCCAGATTAGACAAATACGGAGGGTATTCCGATACATTTATTTGTTGACTGGCTAAAAACTCCCTCAGAGATGTCTATAAAATTAAGCTTGTGAACGTGCCACCATGCCACCATGTGCAATGGCCATTGCAGAAAGAGTTCCAAAATTATTTTGAGGAGTGGACTAGGTGCTGACATTGGTGCATAGCTTCCCAAGGGGAGTACTTCGATGGTGACTGTAGTGATGTTCAGCAATGAGGCATATAGCATTTAGAACAATTAAGTTTGTAGACTTAATTGTCAGCCCTCATAGAGAGATGAAAACTGAGAAATGAAGATAGAACACAAAAAAGAGAAAAGAGGAAAAAAGCAAAGGAAAAAGAAAAAAAAAGAAAGAAATGCCCTTAGGGTTCCCTCTGACACTGCTGCTCAGACTGGAGAAGCAAGTCCTAAGCTGTGCAGTACAGCCCGGCTAGAAGGGGCTTCCAAGTCATAACAAGAAAAAGGAAACAACTGAACAGGATAAAACAAAGCCCAGCAAAGGGGAAAAAAAACAAACCCAAGTATCCTACTAGCATGGAGTCATGGGCTGGGCATATGTTTTCCACGAAGAATGGTGCTTTACATACTTTCAAGTAAAAGCAGAGATGACACATGGACTCAAGTGTTGAGAAAAAGGCGGAGGAGCTGGTGAGAAGCTTGGAAGAAAAAAGAAATGGAAAAAGGAACAGCAACTGCGGACAAATGGAGCTCAGGAAGCTGGACAGTGTGGTTGGGGCAGATCCAAGTGTCCCAAGTTGAAAGATTGTCCTCTCAGCCAAGAGACTGCAGCTGGCAAGAAGCAGAGGATGCTGATGGGGGGATGGAGAGGGTTAGGAAATTATATATTACTGGTTGCTGAGCGACTGTGTCCTGCTTAGAGCTCCTTGAAGCTGCTTTTGAGTACTCCTTGTCTGCTGATCTCTGATGTGGGCAGGGTGAAAGACACTGCACTTCCCAGCAGGAGGAGATACTGCAGCTAGTCAGGAAGCACCGGAGGCAGAGCAGTGGAGAGAGGATCTGGCTGGGTTGAAAAGTGTATCTTGCTGGTTACCAAATACTTTGTCTCCCAATGGGATTCCTGTGAAGCTGCTTTTCTGAGTTCCCTGTCTGCCAACCTCCTACAGGAGTCCAAGATGGCAAATCCATGCTGGGTTAGCTGATAGAGGGCTTCTGTTCATATCTTTTCACACTCTCTGTCAGTTTCTTATTTTATTTGATGTTTGGGTGAGTTATCTCTTTGTTTAACACTTTTGGTTCCAGGATTGACATTTGCCTCTGTTTTACTTAGCTTTTCAGGTCTTTGCTGTTGAAGGGTGGCATGGTACTTCTGTCTGTGGTGTCATGTTTGAATTCCCTACTTTTTGACATTTGATCTGACTTGCTCATATGGGTCTTGAGAGGTCTTCCATTGGCAATTTTTTTTAAGTCACATTTTATTCTATAGTATTGATGGACTGTGATCTGACTAGCCATTCCTTATTGATGGATTTTTGTAAGTTTGCTCCAGTATGGAGCCATGCAGGACAATCTTGCAGTAAGCATTTTGGTGAATAGGACAATTTGTAGTTTTGTCCAAACTGCTCCCTAAGCTAATAAAAATTTACTGAGCACTTCACTGAGTACTCAGTGTGTGCTGGACTCTGGTCTAAGCCATTTGGTTGCATGTTCTCGTTTAATCCTAATAACCCCGTGAAGGTGTATTTTTAAAAAATTATTGTTAGCTTAACTTTAGAGATGTGAAAGCTGAGGTACACAACTAAATAACATTCCCAGGATCATAGAACTAGTAAGGGATGCAGCAGGAATAATACCTAGTTAACCTGGCTCGAACCAGTTGTTCTGAAATGCCTGGCCTGGAGTCCTAGTCTGGGATGTGTTTGTTTAAAAGGTGCCCACATTAAAAATAAACTGCTGTCAAAGTACTCAGCAAAGACTACCATTCTCTGGTCCCACCAGAACGAGAGTAAAGGCTCCATTTCCCTTCAAGGAGTATATCTTTTTCATTTCATATTCCTTACATGCTGTGTAAGATCAGGCATAGGTAGGGTCTAGGGACTGCTGGCTAAAAGTATGCGTGGATGTAGAATGGAGGAAGTGAAACAGATAATTAGAGTGAGGGAGCACAGGCCAGCAGAAGGGCTGTTGGTCAGTGCATAGTACTACCTTCAAAACTCATTTAACAGATTTTCAAACTGTTCTTTATTTTCCTACTCTTAACCGAGATAGCTGTGTGACTGACTGCCTTCTCCATTTCCTCCAAGTATCTGCTAAATTGTCTCCTTCTGGTAGGGGAGGCTTTCTCTGTCCACCCTATACAAAATAAGAGTCCCATCTCACCCTGCACTTCATATCCCCTTTATTCTGCTTTGTTTTTCTATATCACAGCTACACGTTTGACATCTGTTTTATTTCTTATCAGCCCTGCTCCCCAACAGAGTATAAACTTCAACAGGGTAAGGGCTTCACCTCTTTCGGTCATTGAATCTATCCGCAGTGGCTAGGATATTTCTTGACATTAGTAATAAATGATCAATAAATTAAAAAAAAAAATTCAGTGTGATTCACTGTTCCACTAGACCCTATGTGGCATAGTTAAGTCCTCTACTACTGACTAGAATGGTCGGCCATTCTAACGTAGCCAGAGATGACTTGAAAGAAAGACCTGGCAGAGTAGCTGCTAAAAAGTGAGAGCCTTAAAAATCCTGTGGGATGTGATTCTGTTCTGCACACATGGGGTGGTCATATGTAGACGGACTGAAAGTTTTGGTTTGGTTTTATTCATTATTCCAGGCGCTTGGGGGTGCCGGTGTGTGGATCAGAGAATATGCCGTTACGGTCAAACATTAATTCCTACCTATAGATAGGAGCCAAGGCAGTTCAGGTCACTTAAGTCTAAAACGGGCAACTCCAGGTGTCCCGGGGCGTGCCGGTTCTGTCACGCCCCGCGCCCCCTGGGTCTAGCTTGCTTCAGAGAGCCCCCTGGCGGGCGCCGGGCACACACTCCTCTGCAGTCTCAACCCGAGACGCGCAAGCTGGAGCGCTGCGTTGGAAATCAGGAGCTCCCGGCCCTTTTCCTCCCAGCTTTTCGACCCTTCTGCTTTCCCTAAGGCGGGGAGAAGAAGAAGGGCTTGAGGAAATCGAAACACTGGGTGAGGGTGGCATGGAAGACGGAGGAAGGCTTGGGTTCTGTCGCCTTGGACACAGCGTGTCGGCCGCAAGACCTACTTTTAAAAGGGCAAAATCACCTCATTTTTTGGCGCAGCGGTTTAGACCTCACCTGCTAACTAAAAAGTCGACATTTGGAATCTGCCGGCCGCTCTTCGCGAAACCTTACAAAGTAGTTCTACAGAGTCCTATAGGGTCATTGTTCGGTTTTATTTATTTATTTATATTTTTTATTGCTCTGCCCCGGGTCCAGATGACACCCACTTACAGTAAACGTTCGCACTGGTATTAGCACCGGCTTCATCTTACGTTCCCAAATTCCACCCGCCCTGCAAAGTGGCAAGGAGGAGGCAAGGGCCGTGTTAGTGTTCTCCGTGGGACCCAGCACCCCCCGCCCTTTTAATAGGGCCTTAGGTTGAAAGTAAGCGGTATCTGTGTGTTTGGAAAGCGAAGGTCCGCATGACCCGTGGGCACTAGGGACGCATCTGTGTGGTCGGACACTACCGCGCGAATCGCGGGGATTTAAAAGCTTACGGCAGCCTAAGGAGAAGTTGGGGCGCCACCTGGCGCCCTTGGCCCAGATGCGCCTTTAGGGGCCCGCTTGAACAGTGGGGGAAACCCTGGTGGCGCAGTGGGTTAAGTTCTCTGTCTGCTAACCAAAAGGTTGGCAGTACAACTCCACCAGGCGCTCCTTGGAAACTCTATGGGACAGTTCTACTCTGACCTTAGGGTCGCTATGAGTCTGAGCAACTCCATGGCAGTAGGTTGGTTAGTTTGTTTTGTTTGTTTGTTTTTTACCAGTAGGGGGAGAGATCTCTCAGTACCCAAGCTTCCGCAGGTGTCTAGTCTGTTTGAATTTAGTGGCTGAGGATGTGGATTTCTGAACATGTGCACAATGAGGCTGGATTGGCTTTGAAGAGCTGAGGAATGACACCCACTTACAATAAACGTTCTCACTAGTGTTGGCACTAAAGTTTTTG
This sequence comes from Heterohyrax brucei, assembly GCA_028571685.1. Classification (NCBI taxonomy): domain Eukaryota; kingdom Metazoa; phylum Chordata; class Mammalia; order Hyracoidea; family Procaviidae; genus Heterohyrax; species Heterohyrax brucei. The sequence goes on from CM053149.1 coordinate 38,274,403, forward strand.
AAAGAACTCTGTCCCTGAAACTCAGAGAGGTCGTCTTAACCAATGATCAGACCTTACAATTAGCTGAAAACAGCTCGATATGCAGGTCCCACAGGGATGACCAAAATCAGCCTGGGATGTCTCACCCAGTATAACCATAAAACCATAAATAACTTTATGCCTGCCTTCCCTACCCTCCTAATTGAAAGCTCTTCTGTTATCAAAATCTTGACCATAAACAAACCTTACCCCTCCCCCTTCTCATCAACACTTCTTCCACAAATCCCCAAACCAGAATTTCTTGCTGTCTCTCTTCTCTTTCTTTCATTATTAAACCATAAACCTCTTTACCGCACACTATCGCATCAAAACTTTAAAACTAAAAAAACTTAAAAATGAATCAACCCAGATGACCAACAACACAGGAATGAATATGTAAACTATGGTATATCTACTCAATGGAACACTATGCAATGATAAAGACAACAATGATTTCAGGAAATATAATCTGGTTTCAACTAGAGGACAGTATGTCAAGTGAAAGTAGTCAATGACAAAAGGACAAGTATTGTATGAGACCTCTAGGATAAGAACTCAAAAACAGGCTTATGAATAGAAGAAAAGACTTTTCGATGGCTGCAAGGGAGGAGAGGGAAGGAGGACAAGGAGGAGAGGGTTTAGATAGTTGACAGAAATTTGGTTGGGTGAAATTGCTGAAAGCACACATTAGAAACAAGAACAATATTAAGTGGTCTTCAACGTAACTTGAGTACTCCTTCCATGTTAACTTAATATTGCGAAGACAGAGTAGCTGGGGCAGGGGGCCCAGGACTATGCTCCCAGGGGAAATCGATGCCAATTGCTAAGAGTGCTCTCTGCACCCCACATTGGTGAGTGGCATCTGGGGTCTTAAAATCTGCCAAGCTGCCATCTTGTCCCAACTCAGCAGGAACAGATGATCACTGAGGACCAAAATGGCATGGGGGAAGGAGAACCTAGAGGACAGAGAAACCCACATGAGTGGGTGTCTACATCAACTCTTGACAGGAAGAATTGGATGGTGCCCGGCCACCACCAGGGATAGCCATGATGGAGCTCACAAAGTTGAGTTTCACTGGCAACACAAGAATCAAAAGGGGTGCACCCTGAGATCTCCACTAAAAGACTGCAACTGATGGTCCAGGGGCTTCAGGGTTCCCCTGGGAGCATGACCCCTGGCCCTGATGCTGCCCCTGCCCATAAATCATAATGAAGGTCCACTCTTTGGGCAGGAATGGATTGGACTTGGCGATGCAGAGTGGCCATATCTTGAGTGCACTTTATGGTTCTATGCATCTGTAGAATATCATCCTGCTGACCTCTTACTGGAGGAAGCGGAATAGGTGAGGAGGAGGGGAAAGAAGGCTGTTGGGAGGATGGGACATGTATGGAGCAAAGAGGAAGAGCGTGCTGTCACTGGGCGGGGAGAGCAGTGGAAGCTGCATATAGGCGGGCATGCAAATTTATATGGGAATGTACATTTTCATTAAGTCATGGAAAAAAAAAAACTAAAAAAACTTGCCCTACTGAACCACTCAGCTCAGACCCCACTCTCTCTTCAAATAAACTTCACTGTACCCTTGGACTGGTATGTCTTTGCCTGTTTCAGGCCACTTTCTCCCCAACAGAGAGATTATAAATGGAATGAATAATCATTGCAATTTATTTTAGTTTATTTTTTTAGAAAATATCTGTGGTTTCTGTTGGAAGTTCTCCCCATTACTGGCACATAAGTCTATGTCCACTGGAAGTGTAGGTTTCCTTGTTCTCTTTCCTTGATTCTGGGAAGATCTTTGGCCAAGGGTCATGTTAACTGTCTTTGGTGTGTTGTTAGAACTGGTTGACTTCAAGAACTGGGACTGCATGGGAGGTAGCTCTAGAACTGGTAGAGACTGGGGAGAGCTAGAAGGCAGAAAAGGAACATCCCTTATGTCCCTCCCATCCCCCACATAACTGGAATAAAATGTCTTGTGTTCTTTCAGGCTCTTGCCCATTGAAAGATGTTTTTATTGTAATAGGTTTAATTTCTTTTCTTAGTAGCCAGTCTTACCATGAGTGATCCATTGTGATTGTCGAGGTTGTATGCCACCTTATCTGGTCTAAGGTTCTCAATAGTTTGGCAGTTATGATGCAGATTGGCAGTGATTTAATGATGTAATCATCTCTATGATGAGATCTGATACAATCCAATCACTTCCATGATGAGATTTGCTGTGAGGAGCCAATTAATTGTAAGAGAAGAAGGGAGGGATGGGGTGTGTGTGACCTGCATCTTATATATGAGGACTTTCTGGCAAAGCTCACTGGCTTTTGCTCTGTGTGGATCCTGCATTTGGCTCCTCAGTTCTTGGGACCGGTCAACAGGCTTCTATCTATGTGTGGATCTTGGGTTTGTCAGCCCCTGCAGCTATGTGAGACAGAAGAAGCCTCCACCCTGATACTGATGCATGACCCATGGACTTGGGACTTGCCAGCCTCTACAACCACATAAGCATTTATCTGAGATAAGTCTCTCTCTCCATCTCTCTATGCATGTATGTACACATGCACACACAGAAGTCTGACAATTAAGTCTGTGAACCTAACTGTTCTAAGTGCTACATTCCTCATTATTGAGTATCACTACAGTCACTTTTGAAGTATTCTCCTTGGGAAGTTTTGTACCAATGCCAGCACCTAGTCCACCTTTCAAAGTAATTTTAGAACTTTCTAGAATGGCCATTGTGCATGTTGGCATGGTGGCAAGTTCATGAACTTAATTGTATAGTTGTCTCTGAGGGAGTTTTTAGCTAGTAAACAAACAAGTGCATTAGAATACCCTCCCTATTCACCTGATGTGGCCCTCGATGACTTTTCTCTTTACCAAAGATAAAGGAAATATTGAAAGAAAAACATTGTGATGACATTCAGGAAGTCAAGAGTAACATGATCACAGCTCTGAAGGCCATTCCAGATAGAGTTCCAAAGTTGCTTTAAAGAGCGAACCAGGCTCTGGCATTGGTGCACAGCTTCCCAAGGGGAGTACTTCAAAGGTGACATTAGTGATACCCAGCAAAGAGGAATGTAGCACTTTTTCTAGGATGAGTTCGCAAACTTGTGTGTGTATGCAGGCTTCACTGGTTTTGCTGCTCTGGAGAACTTAGCCTAAGACTTTTGGTATCAGTGGTGGTTCTAGAGAAGCAAAATTGTAAGAGAGTTTTCTAAATTGATTCTCAAAGCTAGTTAACCTTAAAGATGTTAACGGCTTTGCTTCTGATAGTAAAGAGAACACTGCTAATTCATGGTGTGCAGCAGCAATGGAAGTACACAAAATATCAACACCAGTACATCAGGTACTTGTGAGAGGTGAGACTGTGGGTGATCACCTGTTTGACATCTTTCTGCATTTTTGTCATGAGAAATGTAAAGAAATTGGTTGGTTAGTCCTACCCTGCTAGACAATGTGGTGAAAGAAAGAGATGAACTCCGGGCTTCAGAGTCAATGTTCAAGCATCTCATAAAGGGCCTCAAAGCTTCCACTTGTATACCGTGAAAGAAAACCTTATTTTTGTGGTAACGGAGCTAATACTGCTGAAAACCAAGCCCATAGTCTCATTGTAAGAGTGGTTGAACTACAATGCCAATGCACTTCCCAACCTCAAGTGGTATCTGAAGCTAAACTGAGGACATTGATCAAGAAGAAATGGGATCCCGAAGCTTGGGATGGGGATATAAGTGCAAATTATAAGAAAGCTGACACTGAACCCTTAAATTCTGCTGAATCAATTATACCAACAGAACCAGCCTTCTTACTCCCATTTGAAGAGATTTCTCCATCTTTGTCTGCTAAACCACCCTCTCCGGTGAGACCATGAGCCCCTTCATCTCCATCTTATGAGATTAAGTCAGCTGTGTCTGAAGAGCCTTTGTCTGGGGCATTACCTGAGGTAGATGCCTTATAAGATGATGCTGAATAGTCTCAAAACACATCCCCACCCCCAATTTGGCTTCTAGGCATGTAATTAGACGTAAGTCTCAGTGAGCTCCGAAAAGCGCAGTATAAAGTGTGACTGCTTGACTTTTCTAATACGTACAAATGGAAACCTGGGGAACATGTGTAGGTTGGAGAAACTGGTACAAGGAACATAAAATGAGCTGGTTTGAGTTTATTGACATAAGCCCACTAAGCATGGATTCTTCATTCAGTATTTCAGCTCCAGAGGTCAGGAAAAGATCTAATAGTTTGGTTCTACAACAGAAGCATGGAATACATGGTGGCCTATATTAATCAAATTGAAGTACCAGACTTGCCTTCATATACTGTAGAAGAAGTTATCCAAAGGCTTAGGAAAGTTGGCATGTTAAAGTGGATTTATCAGGTTAGACCCACAGATCAACACGTGGAGTGCCCAGAGGACACACCTTTTACCACAACAGTGAGGAACAAACTTCTGAAGAGAGACCAGCATCCTTGAAGATTACTGTGCGTGCTATTTTACATAAGCCAGATTTGACAGTGGGGGCTATCCTGCTAGAATTAAGACATCTAACTACAATAGGGCTAATTGGAGTCCACGATGGTAGGGGCCAAGTGATGTCACTCAGTTGACAAAGACAAGGTAGATGAATTTTGAACTTCCACAATAGAGAGTTAAAGAACCTCAATCAATTCCCATGCTTGAGCGAGTTATCAACTCACAACTTCTTTAATGAAGAGGAGGCTGCATCCCCTTGAGGAAGAACCACACTACACTTCCCCAAAGGGTCTTTACAAGAAAGACTGTTCACCAAGGAAGAGGAAATAGAATTTTGGGGGATTACTGGGAGACCCAAAGCATAGCAGTGGTCCACCAGTCACAGTGAGGACATATGGACATCTGGTTGGTAATGGAATCTTAGCTCACTGCTCATCTCACAGTAAGTCCACTGAGTTGTTGAACCCAGCCTGTAGTGATTTCTCCAGTTCCAGAATGAATAATTGGGATATACTTAGCAACTGGCCAAGCCCCTACACTGGATCCCTGACAAGTGGAGTAAGGGCTATTATGGTAAGAAAGTCCAAGCCAGCCAAGTGCTGTCGAGGGAAACTCATTAGAACTGCATTTACCTAGGAAAACAGTAAACCAAAAGCAACACTACATTCCTGGAAAGACTGCAGAGATGACTGACCATCAAGGACTTGAAAGATGCATAGGTGGTGATTTTTACCACATTCCCATTCAACTTATCTACTTGGCCTGTGCAGAAAAAGAGATGAATCTGACAGTGGATTATTGAAAACTAGGTGGTGATTCCAACTGCATCTGATATTCCAGATTTAGTTTCATTGCTTGAACAAGTTAATACATCTCATGAAGCCTGGTATATAGCTATTGATCTGGCTAATGCCTTTTTTCCATATTATTTCAAAGGACCACCAGAATCATTTGCCTTCAGGTGGCAAGGCCAACAATATGTCTTCCATGTCCTGTCTCAAGTGTCTATCAACTCTCCATCTCTATGCATAATTTGGTTTGCAGGGACTTTGATCACCTTCCCTTTTGCCAAATGTCACACTGGTTCATTACATTGATGACATTTTGCTGATTGGACCCAGTAAGGAAGAACCATTAATAGTCTGAATTTATTGGGAAAACATTTGCAAGCTTTTGATGTGTTGTCAGGTGCAATCAAGTTGGTTCTGACTCATAGAGATGGTATGCACAACAGAATGAAATGCTGCCTGGGCCGGCACCATGCCCACAGTCATTTTTATGCTTAAATCCACTGTTGCAGCCACTGTGTCATTCCTTATTATTGAGGGCCTTCCTCTTCTTTGCTGACCCTGTACTTTACCAAGACTGGTGTCCTTCTCCAGGGATTGATCTCTCCTGACAACATGTCTGAAGTATATACGATGCAGCCTTGCTACCGTTTCTTCCAAAGGACACTCTGGTTGTGTTTCCTCTTTTTATTTTATTGTGCTTTAACTGAAAATGTACAACTAAATTCAATTTACCATATGAAACCCTGCACCCTCACTAATTTTAACTTTAACTGCTCTCTGCTGCCCTGTCCCCACCCCATGACAGCACACTCCTCCTTTCCACACTGTACTTCCTACATCCATTCAACCACCACTCACCCCCCTCCACCCTCTCATCTACCCTCTGGACAAGAGCTGCTCAGACGGCCTCATGTATATATTTGAGTCAAGAAGCATATTCTTTGACAGTTCAGTCCAATCTTTATTCAAAAAAATGGCTTTAGTACTGGTTTCAGCTCTAGGCTGACAAAAGTCCAGGGCCATGTCCTCAGGGGACCCTACTCTCAGGGGACCCTCCAGGCTGATGGGCCATCAAGTGCGATCTTTTAACAGAGTTCTAGTTCTGCACATCCATTTATCTCCCACTACATCAAGGACTTTGTGTTCCCGGTCAGGGCAGTCATTGGTGGTGACGAGGTACCATCTAGTTCTTCTGGTTTCATGCTGATGTAGTCTGTGGATCATAAGGCACCTTCTGTCTCTTGGGCTTGTATTTTCCTAATTTATTTAATGTCTTTCATTCTTCTTGGCTCCAGATGAATTGGGATCACTTGAGGCTATGTAGATAGCTACTTGCTAGCTTTTAAAAGACCCTAGATGCCACTCACTGAAGTGGCATGCAGAATGTTTCTGTGAAAAAAAACCCAAAAACCTAAGTTATGCCAAATGACCCCCAGACCTCTGTCCTTGCTACTCTGTCCTTCAAAATACTGGGCTATATTTAGAAAACCTTTTATCTCTTGGTGTAATCCAGTTGTGCTAACCTACCTTCGACTGAGTACTGTCACATCCTTTACCAAACCCAATTCCTATCTATTATTTAACCTATGAATACTCTTCTCTGTCCCTCCCCACCCTTGTAACCATCAAAGATTATTTTCCTCCATGTTAAACCTCTTTTTTAACTCCTCGTGGTAGTGGTTTTATACAACATTAGTCTTTTGCTACTGACTAATTTCACTCAGCATAATGTCTTCCGGATGACTCCATGTTATGAGATGCTTTCTTAAGACCATCATTGTTCTCTGTCATTGCATAGTGGGTTCCTTTGTGTGACTATACCATAGTTTGTTTATCTGTTCATCTATTGATAGGCACCTAGGTTGATTTCATCTTTTTACTTCTGTGTGCAGTACTGCAGTAAACATTGGTGTGCATGTATCTGTGTGACGGCCCTTTCTCTAGGATATATTCCAAGGAGTGGGAATGCTTGATCACATGGTATTTCTACTTCTAGCTTTTTAAGACAGTGCCAGATTGATTTCCAAAGTAGTTGTACCTGTTTACATTCCCATTACCAGTGTAGAAGAGTGCCAATCTCTCCAAAACCTCTTCAATATATATTATTTTGTGCTTTTGGGGTTAATGCTAGCCACATTGGGGTGAGATTGTACCTCACTGTAGTTTTCATTTGTATTTCTCTAATGGCTAGTTACTGTGAGCATTTTCCTTATGTATCTGTTAGTTGCCTGGATGTCTTCTTTGGTGAAGTGCTCATTCATATCCTTTGCCCATTTTTTCAATGGGATTGTCTTTTTTTAATTGAGGTTTTTGTAGTACCTTGTAGATTAAGGAGATTAGATGCTGACTGGATTATTGGTAGCCAAAAATTCTTTCCTACTCTGTAGGCAGTCTTTTTACTCTTTTGGTAAAGTCTTTGGATGAGCGGTAATGGTTTGATTTTTAGGAGATATCAGTTATCTATTTTCTCTTCTGATGTTTGTTCATTGTTATTGAAGTTTTATACTCTGTTTATGCTGTTTATTGGGGGTCTCAATGTTGTCTCTGTTTTTTCTTCCATGATCTTTATTGTTTTAGATTTTATATTTATGTCTTTGATCCATTTTGAATTAGTTTTTGTGTATGGTGTGACATATGGGTCTTGTTTCAGTTTTCTCAGATGGATATCCAGTTATGCCAACACTATTTGTTAAAGGACTGTCTTTTTCTCAGTTTACGGAATTTGCACCTTTATCAAATACCAGCTGCTCATAGGTGGATGATAAGGTATCTGGATTCTCAATTCTGTTCCATTAATGTATATCTATATATTTTTTTTACCAGTACCAGGCTATTTTGACTACATGGCAGAGTAATAGGTTCTAAAGTAAGGTAGTGAGGCCTCCCACTTTGTTCTTTTTCAGTAATACTATACATATCTGAGGCTTCTTTCCATTCTGTATGAAGTTGGTGATTTGTTTCTCCATCTAATTTAAAAAATGCCATTTGAATTTGTGTTGGGATAGCATTGTAGCTATAGATTGCTTTGAGTGGAATAGACATTTTCATGATGTTAAGTCTTCCTATCCATGAGCAAGGTAGGTTTCTCCACTTACATAGGTCTCTTTTGGTTTCTTGCAGTACAATCTTGTAGTTTTCTTTGAATGGGCCTTTTACATCTCTGGTTAGATTTATTCCTAGCTATTTTATCTTCTTAGGTACTCTTATAAATGGTAAGTTTGGTGATTTCCTCTTTGATGATTCCTTTGTTGGGGTAAAGGAATCTAATTGATTTATGTATGTTTATCTTGCATTCTGATAAATTGATGAGCACTTTTATTAGTTCCAGTAGTTTTTTTGTGTGTGGGTTCTTCAGGGTTTTCTGTGTATAAAATCATATCATCTGAAAATAGAAATACTTTTACTTCTTCCTTACCATTTGGATGCCCTTTATTTCTTAATCTTGACTAATTGCTCTGGCTAGAATCTTCAAGACCATATTGAATAAGAGTGATGATAATGGGGATCTTTGTCTGGTTCCTGTTCTCAAGGGGAACACTTTCAGACTCTCTCATGTTGGCTGTTTGTTTTGCATACCAAAAACCAAACCTACTGCTGTCAAGTTTGGGCCAGCTCATAGCAACCCTACAAGACAGAGTAGAAATGCCCTATAGAGTTTCCAAGGAGCACCTGGTAGATTTGAACTGCTGACATTTTGGTAAGCAGAGGTAGCCCTTGCCACTACACCACCAGGGTTTCCATAGATGTCCCTTCTTATGTTGGTCCCTTCTATTCCTATTTTGCTGAGAGTTTTTAACATGAATGGGTATTGAACTTTGTCAAATGCCTTTCTGCATCAACTGACAAAATCAAGTGTTTCTTGTCTTCTGTATTGTTTCTGTGGTTGATTACATCAATTGTTTTGTGAATGTTGAACTATCCACGCAGCCCTGATATGAATCTCACTTGGTCACAGTGAATTATTTTTTTTATATGTTGTTGAATTCTATCAGCTAGAATTTTGTTGAGGATTTTTGCATTCTAGTTTGTGAGAGATCTTTGTCAGTAGTTTTCCTTTTTTTCTGCTGTCTTTACCTGGTTTCGGTCTCAGAGTTATACTGACTTCATAGAATGGATCTGAGAGTATTCTGTCCTTTTCTATGCTCTGGAGTACCTTTAGTCATTGTTTTAGTCACTAGTGCTGCTCTAACAGAAATACCACAGAGTGGATGGCTTTAAGAAAGGAAAGTTTATTCTTATACAGTCCGGTAGGCTACACATCCAAATTCAGATGTCCACTCCAGGGAAAGACTTTCCTCTCTGTAGGCTCTAGAGGAAAGTCTGATGTTGCATTGGTCTTTGTTCAGGGAGCATCTTGGCATAGGAATTTCAGGTCTGAAGGATGTGCTCTTCTCCCATTGCTGCTTTCTTGATGGTTCCCAATTCTCTGCTTGCTTCCCTTTTCTTTTATCTCTTGTAAAATGAAGGGATTAAGGCTGGTACAAGCCATGTTCCAGGGAAACTCCCTTAACAGTGGAGCAGGCAGGTGATCCTATAAAGTGACTCACAGCTCCACTCTAATCCTTTAACATACAGCATAGGAAAACCACAAAATGAATCATAAAAAACAATCATAAAAAACCCAAAACCAAACCCACTACCGTCGAGTCATGACCTACTCATAGTGACCCTAGAGGTCAGAGTAGAACTGCCCCATAGAGTTTCCAAACAGCACCTGGCAGATTTGAACTGCCAATCTTTTGGTTAGCAGATGTAGCACTTAACCCACTACGCCATAGAATACAGGAAATCATGGCCCAGGTACATGACTACACATACTTTTGGGGTGACACAATTCACTCCATGACAGTCATAGTGGTATTAACTCTTCTCTGCAAGTTTAGTAGAATTCTCCAGTCAAGCTGTTAGGGCCATGGATTTTTTTTTAATTGGGAAAATTTAGATTAACTTTCCAATCTCTTCTTTTCTGATGGGTTTATTTTGTTGTTCTGCCTCTGTTTGTGCTAGTTTTGGTAGGTGATGTGTTTCTAGGAATTTGTCCATTTCCTCTAGGTTTTTTGATTTATTAGAACACAATTTTTCATAGTACTCTGTTATGATTCTTCTAATTTTATTTTGATCTGTTGTTATATCACCCATCTCATTTCTTATTCAAGTTAGTTGCTTCTTCTCCTATGTTCTTCTTTCAGTGTGGCCGATGGTTTATAAATTTTGTTGATTTTTTTTTAAATAAAAAAACCCAACTTTTGATCTTGCTAACTCTTTCAATTTTTTTTATTCTTTATTTCATTTAATTCAGCTCAAATTTTTATTGTTTGCTTTCTTCTCAGGCCTGAGGGATTGTTTTGCTGTTCTCTTTCCTCTTGTTCAAGTTGTAGAGTTCTTCCACTTGAGTCCTTTCTTTTCTTTGGATGAGTACATTTATTGAGATATATTGACCTCTGAGCACTGCTTTCGCTGGGTCCCATAGTGGGTGGTTTTACTTCTTTTTTTCTCTATTGCAATTAAGTGAAAGTTTACAATGCAATTCAAATTTGTATGCCCACCTATCCGCAGCTCCCTCTGCTCTCCTTGCCTGGTGACAGCACACTCTTCCTTTCTGTTCCGTACCTGTCATATCCTCTTAACAATCTCCTGTCCCTTCCTCTGTGCCCCCTCCACTCTCCTCTACCAAGAGGCCAGTAGGACAACGTCCTATAGATGCATAGAGCCATAAAGTGCACACACTATATGGTCACTGTGTGTCCCCATCCAAAGAGTTGACCTCAGTAATGATCTATGATCACAAGCAGTGGTTTTACTTCTTAAAGAACACATCTGTTTGTTCTTTGGCAGTTCACAGTATATTCAATATTCTTCTCCAGCACCACAATTCAAAGCTGTCATTTTTTCTTCTGTCTTCCTTATACATTGTCCAGCTTGCGCATACGTATGATGCAATTGAAAATGCAGCAGACTGGGTCAGCGCACTTTCATGTTCCAGGTGACATCTTTAGCTTTTAACACTCTAAAGACATTTATGGAAACACTGGTGGTGTAGTAGTTAAGTGCTCCAACTGCTAACCGAAAGGTCAGCAGTTTGAATTCGCTAGGTGCTCCTTGGAAACACTACGGGGCAGTTCTACTCTGTCCCACAGGGTCGCTATGAATTGGAATCTACTTGATGGCAGTGAGTTTTTTTTTAAAGAGGACTTTGGCAGCAGATTTTCCCACTGTAATATATCTTTTCATTTCTTGACTGCTGTTTCCATAGGCACTGATTGTAGAACCAAGGCAAATGAAATCCTTGATAATCTCAATCCTTTCTCTATTTATCAAGATGTTGTTTACTAGTCCAGATGTGAGGATTTTTGTTCTCTTGATGTTGAGGTACAATCCATACTGAAGGCTGTGGTCTTTGATCTTCATCAACTGAGTGTTTCAAATCCTCTTCACTTTCAGCAAGCAAGATTGTGTCATCTGCATAATCCAGGTTGTTAATGAGTCTTTCTCCAGTCCTGGTGCCTCATTTTTTTTCATATAGTCCAGCTTCTCAGATTACTTGGTTGGCATAGAGATTGAAAAGGTATGGTGAAAGGTTACAATACTGATACAACAAAACTTTCCTGGCTTTAAACCATGCAGTGTCCCTTTTTTCTGTTCACATGATTGCCTCTTGAACCATGTACAGATTTCTCATAAGCACAATTAAGTGTTCTGGCATTCCCATTATCCACAATATTAGCTGTAATCTGTTGTGATTCACACAATTGAATGCCTTTGCATAGCCAATAAAATCTAGGTAAACATCTTTCTAGTATTCTCTGCATTCAGCCAAGATCCATCTGATATCAGCAATGGTATCCTTGATTCCATGTCCTTTTCTGAATCCAGCTTGAATTTCTGGCAGTTCTCTGTCAGTATACTGTTGCAGTCTCTGTTGAATGATCTTGAGCAAAATTTTACTTGTGTGTGATATTAACAGACGGCACTTGGCTGGCTTGGATATTAACAATACTGTTCAATAATTTCTAAATTCAATTGGATCGCCTTTCTTGGGAATAGGCAGAAACATGGATCTCTTCCAATGAGTTTTCCAGGTAGCTGTTTTCAAAAGTTCTTGTAAAAGATGATAGATTGAACGTGTTTCCTAAAAAATCTTTAACAATTTGGCCCTGCCATAATTCCTGGTATTGTGTGATGTTCCTCCATGTTGGAATTCCTGCCTCTATGGTGTTAATAAGGGCGGATGGGCAGCAGTTGTGTTGGCAGAGCAAGATTTAATGTGTAAGTTTGTTTTGTGCCTTGAGGGGGGTGGTCTCTTGAGGTATAGAGGAAAAATCTGGCAGAGAGATTTGGGAACCTCACACCACCAAGAAAGCAGTACTTGGAGAAGTGCACGTCCTTCAGATCTGAGGTTCTTGCACCAAGATGCTCCCCGAACAGAGAATGATGGAACAGGGCCTTTCCTCCAGGGGCAACAACTGGGAAATCCTTCGCCTAGAGCAGACATCCTGAATTTGGACTTGTGGTCTACCAGATTGTGTAAGAATAAACATTTCTCTTTTAAAGCCATTCACTTTGTGGTATTTCTATTAGAGCAGCACTAGCTGACTAAAACAACGGGTGTGCCTTCCGAGTGCTGCATTCATGTATTGAAACATCTCAATTGGTATTTTATCAGTTTCTGAAGCCTTGTTTTTCACCAATGCCTTCAACACAGCTTCCACTTCTTCCTTCAGTTCGGTTGGTTCCATATCATAAGCTACCTCTTGAAATGGTTGGACATCAAATAGTTCTTTCTGGTATAATAACTCCGTGTGTTCCTTCCATCTTCTTTTGATGTCTCCTGAATCGTTTACTCTTTTTCTTGTAGAATCTTTCACTATTGCAACTTGAGGGTTGAATTTTTTTTCCAGTTCTTTCAGCTTAGAAATGCAGAGTGTTTTCTTCCATTTTGGTTTTTTATCTTCAGCTCTTTGCACATGTCACTATAATATTTTACTTTGTCTTCTCCAGCCATCCTTTGAAATCTTCAGTTCTTTCACTTCACCATTTCTTCCTTTTGTTTTAATTACTCGACATTCAAGAGTAAATTTCACAGTCTCTTCTGACATCCAGATTGGTCTTGTCTTTCTTTCCTGTCTTTTTAACGACCTCTTGCTTTCTTCGTGTATGATTTCTTTGGTATCATTCCACAACTTCTCTGGTCTTCAGTCATTAGTGTTTAATGCATCCAATCGGTTCTTTAGATGGTCTCTAAACTCAAGTGGGATATACTCGAGGTTGTACTTTGGCTCTTGTGGGCTTGTTCTAATTTTCTTCAGTTTCAGTATGAACTTGCATATGAACAATTGGTAGTCTGTGCTGCAGTCAGCACCTTGTTTTGTTCTGACTGATGATATTGAGCTTTTCTATCATCTTTTTCCACAAATGTAGTCTGTTTGATTCCTGTGTATTCCATCTGGTAAGGTCCGTGTGTACAGTCACTGTTTACGCTGGTGAAAAAAAGTATCTGCAGTGAAGAAGTCCTTGGTCTTGCAAAATTCTATCATGTGATCTCCAGCATCATTTCTATCACCAAGGCCATATTTTACAACTACCAATCCTTCTTTGTTTCTGATTTTTACATTCCAATCTCCAGTAATTATGAATGCATCCTGATTGCATGTTTGATCAATTTCTGACTGTAGAAGCTGGTAAAACTCTTCAGTTTCTTCAACTTTGGCCCTAGTTGTTTGTCATAGATTGACTTGGATTGACCCATTTGGCTGGGCTATATTCCCAATATTTTATGAATGCCATCCATTTTGTGATTTTTCCTATGCTGTATGTTAAAGGATTAGGGTGGGACTGTAAATTCTTTCATGGTTCACCTCCCTGCTCCACTGTAAAGGGAGTTTCCCTGGCATATGGCTTGCACCACCCTTAGTCTTTTTATCCTACAAGAGATAAAAGGAAAGAGAAGAAAGCAAGTGGAGAATTGGGAACCTCACACCACCAAGAAAGTAGCACCAGGAGAAGAGTGTATCCTGCAGACGTAGGTTCCAGTGCCAAGATGTCCCCTGAACAAAGACTGACGCAACGTAAGGAATTTCCTCCAGAGGCAACAAGGGGGAAGGCTTTCCTCTGGAGCAGACATCCTGAATTTGGACTTGTAGCCTTCCAGACTGTGTAAGGATAAACATTTCATTTAAAACCATCTACTTTGTGATATTTCTGTTAGAGAAGCACTAGCTGGCTAAAACAGTAGTTGGTGTGTAAATTTGAGTAATTGTATTAACTGGTCATTTTAGGTGTATACATATTATCCTATCACTGACAGTATTTCAGGGTTGATCCTGAAATGTTCTTTTTGGTGATGAATGCAACACTGTTCCTCAAGGTGTCGTTCCCAACATTGTAGATTATATGATTCTCTGATTCAAACTGACCAATACCAGTCCATTTCAGGTCACTAATGCCTAGGACATCAATGTTTATGCATTCCATTTCATTTTTGATAATTTCCAATTTTCCTAGATTCATACTTCATATGTTCCATGTTCTGATTGTTAATGGAGGTTTGCAGCCGGTTCGTCTCATTTTGAGTCATGCCACATCAGCAAATGAAAGTCCCAAGAGCTCAGCTCTAGCTACATCATTAAAGTTGACTCTACTTTGAGTAGGCAGGTCTTCCCTAGTTGTCTTTTGTGTGCCTTCCAATTTGGGGGGACTCATTTTCCAGCACTACTATCTGACAGTGTTCCACTGCTATTCATAAGGTTTTCATTGGCTAATTCCTTTTAGAAGTAGATTGCTGAATTTGTCTTCCTAGTCTGTCATAGTCTGGAAGCTCAAATGAAACTTGTCCACCATGGGTTACCCTGCTGGTATCTGAATATTGATGGCATGGCTTCCAGATCCCAGTGTTGCAAGTCCCCACAGTACAACACATTGACAGACAAGCAGGGGATTTGCATGCTAAAGGGTGGGAAATTAAGCTAACAAAAATTCAGGCCCTTTTGGCAACCCTAGTGATTTAGGGGTTAATGTCTTCACGTGCTAACCAAAAGGTTAGCAGTTTAAATCCACCCGGCACTCCTTGGAAATTCTATGGGGCAGTACTGCTCTGACTTACAGGGTTTCTATAACTCAGAATCAACTCTACAGCAGTGGTTTTTTTTTTGGCTTTCACCACAGTGAAATTTCTAGGGATGCAGTGGTGTGGAGCATGTCACGATAGTCTTTCTAAAGCGGAGGCTAAGTTACTGCATCTGGCTCCTCCCACAACTAAAAAGGAGGCAGAGTTCCTAGTGGGCTCATTCAGATTTTGGAGGCAGCAAACCAGGACTGCCAGTTAAGTTCCTGAGCTCATCTTTAAAAAGTGCTACATATCTCATTGCTGAATATCACTACAGTCACTTTTGAAGTACTCCCTTTGGGAAGCTATGCACCAGTGCAGTGCCCAGTCCCCCTTTCAAGACAATTTTAGAACTCATTTTCTGGAATGGCCATCAGAGTTGTCATTGTGTTACCTTTGATGTCCTGAATGGCACCAGAATGTCTTCCTTTCAGTAGTTCCTTTATCTCTGGGTAAAAAAAAAAGTCATTGGGGGCCAGCTCAGTTGAGTATGGAGGGTGTTCCAATACAGTTATTTATTTACTGACTAAAAACTCCCTTACAGAGAGTACCATGTGAGCTGGTGCATTGTTGTAATGCAAAATACATGAGTTGCTAGTGAAAAGTTCAGGTCATTTTTGTCTATCTTTTTGATGCAGACTTCTCAGCACTTCCAGATAATGAACTTGGTTAACCGTTTGTCTAGTTGGCACAAGTTCATAATGAACAATCCCTCTGATATCAAAAAGTTTAGCAGCATGATTTTGACTAAAGAAACTTTTTTGGTGGTGGAGAATTGGCTGACTTCCACTGCGCACTTCGTAGCTTTGTTTCAGGGTCATAATGGTAGACCCATATTTTCACCAGTGATAACATGGCCCAAAATATCATCTTGTCTCTCCAAAAGGTCTTGGCAAACTTTAGCTCTCCTTTGCTTTTGTTCATCAATGAACTCCTTTGGAACCAGTTTTGCACACACTTTTCTCATAGCAAGATTGTCGGTTAAGATCTTCCTGTTTCTCTATTGATGTTTACTTGGTCTGCTACACTTTTCACAGTCAGCCAAGGACTTTGACACACAATTTGATGAATTTTTGCAGTGTTTTCATCAGTTCTATTTGTTACCACACACCCTGACCTCTCTTCATCAGTGATGCTTTCTCTCTCCTCAGAAAAATATTTAATTCATTTGTACACTGCCATTTGTTTCATAGCATTATCTCCATAAACTTCAACTAACATTTCCCTGAATTTGCTTCCATTCTTGCTAAGTTTAACAAGAAATGTAATGTTTGTTGCTCTGGTTCCAGTTCTGACATTCTGGCAATGGCATACAAAAGCATGCAACAACAATAATGAATACCGCTCAGCAAGACACTGACACACATCAATACTAGCACAGCTGTGAGGCACTGATATACCAAGCCTACGAAACCTTACCAAGTTGTTTGTACGGTGCTGCCAACGTAAGTGCACAGTGGTAAGTTTGCAAATGTAATTGTCAGACCTTGTCTGCACTGACACCGGTGCTTAGTTCATCCTTCAAAGCAATTTTGGAATTCTTTCTTGAATGGCCATCAGAACTGTTGTCATACTACCCTCGATGTCCTGAATGTCATCAAAATGTCTTCCTTTCAATATTTCCTTTATCTTCAGGTAAAGAAAAAAGTAATCAAGGGGCAAATCAGAGTGTTCCAACACAGTTATCTGCATGCTGGCTAAAAACCCCCTCACAGACAATTATATGGTTAAGTTTGTGAACTTGCCACAGTGCCACTGTGCTCAATGGCCATTCTAGAAAGAGTTCCAAAATTGCTTCGAAGGCTGGACTAGATGCTGGTGTTGGTGCATGGCTTCCCAAGGAGACTACTTCAAAGGTGACCGTGGTGATATTCAGAGACAAGGTATGTAGCATTTAGAAATACATTCATGGACTTAATTGTCAGACCTTGTATTCCTCTTCTGAGTGTGCTACTCCAGCCTACTAATTATGCTGGTAGTTTTGAGTGGTGCCCAGAATGAGGGAAGGCTCTGTAACAGGTTCGGTCTGCCATGCTAGTGGGTCTGCTACTTGAGCCCCATGATTCAGCTGATCCAATGGTGCTTGAAATGTCAGTGGCAGACAGAGACACTATTTGGAGTCTTTGGCAGGACTCTATTGGTAAATCACAGAGCATACACCCTTAGGATTTTGGAACAAAGCCCTGGCATCTTCTGTAAATGACTACTGTCCTTGACAAACAGCATTTAGCTTGATACTGAGCCTTAACAGAGACTGAATGCTTAACCACGGGCCACCAAGTCACCATGAATCCTGAGCTGACCATCTTGAACATGGTGCTTTCTGGCCCACAGAGGCATAATATTTAATGTGCACGGCAACACTCTACCATTAAACAGAAAGGATAAATACAAGACTGGCCCAAACAGGATCTGAAAGCACAACAGGTAAGTTGCATGAGGAAGTGGCCCAAATGCCCATGGGCTCTACTCCTGTCATATTAACTGTCTTCTCTCAGTCTGCACTTACGGAATCATGGGGAGTTCCTTACGATAAGTTGACTGAGGGAGAGAGAACTTGTGCCTGGTTTACAGATGGTTCTTCACGATATTCAGGCAGCACTGGAAAGTGGATAGTGGCAGCACCAGAGATCCTTGCTGGGACCTCCCTGAAGGATAGCAGTGGAAGAAAAACTTCCCAGTGGGCAGAGTTTCTCAGTGCACCCAGTTGTGTACTTTTCTTGGAAGAAGAAATAGATAAATTGTTGTATTCATGGGTTGTGGTCAATGGTTTGCCTGGATAAGTCAGGGACTTTGAAGAAACATAACCTGAAAATGGGAGACAAGGTGGTATGGGAAAGAGGTATGTGGATATACCTCTCTGAATGGGCCAAAAATGCAAAGATATTTGTGTCATGTAAATACTTGCCAAAGGTTGTCCTTAGCAGAGGATGATTTTAACACTCAAGTAGATAGGATGATATGTTCTATGAAAATCAGTTATCCTCTTTCCTCAGCTACTCCTGTCATTGCCCAGTGGGCTAATGTACAAAGTTGGCTATGGTTGCAGGGATGGAGGTTATTCATGGGCTGAGCAACATGGACTTCCACTTGCCAAGGTCAACTTGGTTACAGCTACTGCTGAGTGTCCCATCTCCAACAGTCCAATCTGACACTATGTCCCCGATATGGCACAGTTCCTCTAGCTGGTTAGCTAGCAACCTGGTGACAGGTTGATTACATTAGAACACTTCTATCACGGAAATGACAGCATTCTGTTCTTACTGGAATAGACAGTCTGGATTTGGATTTACTTTCCCTGGAATGCTTCTGCCAAAACTAATATCTGCGGACTTACAGACTGGTTTATTCAACATTATGGAATCCCACACAGCATCACTTAGGATCAAGGGAAAGTAAATGAAGCTCATCAATGTGTCCATGCTTTTGAAATTCACTGTTCTTACCATGTTCTCCATCAGCCTGAAGCAGCTGGCTTGGTAGAACAATGGAATGGCCTTCTAAACACACAGTTATGGTACCAGTTGTGTGGCAGTATCTTGCAGGGTTGGGGCAATATTTTCCAGGAGGCTGTATATGCTGTAAACCAACATCCAGTATGTGGTGTTGTTTCTCCAGTAGTCTGGATTCATGGGTTCAGGAGTGAAGGGGTGGAAATGGGAGTGACACCATTCACTATTACCCCTAGTGACTTGCTTTTAAAACTTTCCCTACCTGTTCCTGTGATGCTGTGCTCTGTGAGTCCAGAGGTCTTTGTTCCAAAGAGAGGAGTATTCCATCTGGAGGTAAATCACTGATTTCTGTTGAACTGGGAATTAAAACGCCACGTGGCCACTTTGGTATCTTCTGCCACTGGATCAACAGCAAAGAATGGAATTACCATATTGGCTGGTGTAACTGATCCTGATCACTATGCAGAAATCAGATTGATATGCGGTGGAGGTAAAGAAGAATATATCTGGAATGCAGGAGAGTCCTTAATGCTGTCATTCATTCCCTACGATTAAAGTCCAATGGAAAACTGCAGCAACTCAATTCTGACACAGCATTAGGCCCATAACTTTCAGGAATTGTCAAGGACTGAAATGCATCCTCCCAAACTATATCTATAAATTTGGCTAGGCCATGATCCTCAGTATTGTGTGATTGTCCTCCATTTCATTATCTGATATAATTTTCCTATGACTTGTAAATCCTGTCTCTACAATGTTCATGAGGTAAGACAATCTACAAGAATACACTGTGTCTTTTTAAAATTGGATTTTAAGTTAAAATTTACAATTCAAGACAATTTTTCATATAAGAATTTATACACACTTTGTTATATGACCCTAGCTGTTTTTCTCATGCTGTGGCAGCACACTCTTCATCTCCACCCTGTATGTCTCATGTCCATTTAACTAGATCCTGTCCTCTGTCTTCTCATGTCACATCAAGACAGGAGCCAAGAAGCACTGTCTTCATCATTATCATTTTACTTCTTACAGACAAGTTCAATCTTGACTGAAGAGTTGGCTTCCAGAATGGTTTCAGCTCTGGGCTAACAGAGAGTCTGGGACCATGTTTTACAGGGACCTTCCAGTCAGCCAGATCATCAAGTCTGGTCTTTTTAATAGAGTTTGATTTCTGCAGCCCACATTTCTTTCATTCCATCGGGGACTCTTTGTTGAGTTGCCTGTAAGGGCTGTCATTGGTGATAGCTGGGCATGATCAGTTTCATGCTGATGTAGTCTCTGGTTTATGTGGTCTATTCTATCTCTTGGACTCCTACCTTCCCTATGTCTTGGATGTTCTTCATTCTCCTTCACTCCAGGTGAGCTGGATTGATTCATGCTTCTTTGGTGACCACTTGCTAGCTTTTAAGATCTAAGACACCACTCACCAAAGTAGGATACAGAACATTTTCTTAATAAACTTTATTATGCCGGTTGACCTAGATGTTCCCTGAGACTGTAGTCCCCAGACCCCAGCCCCTGCTACTCTCACTCAAAGTACTTGGTTGTATTTAGGAAGCCTCTTAGCTTTTTAGTTTAGTATGATTGTGCTGACTTCTCCTGCATTGTGTGTTGTCCCTCCCTTCATCTAAAATAATTCTTGTCTACTACCTAATTGGAAACCCTAATGCTTAAGAGCTAAGATATGCAGTTTGAACCTACCATGTGCTCGCTGGAAACCCTGTGGGGCAGTACTACAGTGTCCTATGAAGTCACCGTGAGTTAGAATCGAGTCCACAGCAATAAGTTTGGTTTTTGTTTGTTTGTTTGTTTATCTTTATCTAATTAGTGAATACCCCTTCCCTTCCTCTTTAATGATCAAAGGATGTTTTCTTCCGTGTTTAAACCTTTTCTTGAGCCCTTCTAATAGTGGTTTCATACAATGTTTGTCCTTTTGCAAATGACTGATTTCAGTCAGCACAATGCCTTCCAGATTCTGTCATGGTATGAGATGTTTCCCAAATTCATCATTGTTCTTTACCATTGCATAGTATTGCATTGCGTGAATATACCATAATTTGTTTACCAGTTCGTCTGCTGATGGGACCCTAGGTTGATTTCATCTTTTTGCTACTGTGGACAGTGCTGCAATGAATATTGCTGTGCATGTTACTATTGTTGTGACAGCTCTTACTTCTTTAGGACATATTCCAGGAAGTCAGATTACTGGATTGCATGGTATTTCTGTTTCCAACATTTTAAGACAAAACCAAATCAATTTCCAAAATGGTTGTACCATTTTACGTTTCCATGAGTAGTGCATAACTGTTCCAATCTGTTTTAGTTAGCTAGGGCTGTTCTAACAGAAATACCACAGAGTGGATGGCTTTAACAAAGAAAGATTTATTCTTACACAGTCCGGTAGGTTGCAAGTCCATATTCAGGGTGTCCGCTCCAGGGGAAGGCTTTCCCCTTGTCGGCTCTGGAGCAAAGTCCGGTATTGCATCAGTCTTTGTCCAGGGAGTGTCCTGATGCAAGAACCTCTGGTCTGCAGGACGCGCTCTGCTCCCGGTGCTGCTTGCTTGATGGTAGCGAGGTTCTCAAATTGTCCTTTGTTTCTTTTTCCTTTTATTCCTTGCAAGCTAAAAGCATTAAGGGTAGGGCAAGCTATACTGCAGGGAGACTGCCCCTACAGCAGGAATTTACAGCCCCAACCTAATCCTTTAACATATAGGTTAGCAAAACCACACAATGGAGGACAGTCCCAAGATACTGGGAACCATATCCCAGCCACACATTTTTGGGGGGGGCACATTTGGCTGCACACATTTTTGGGGGGACACAATTCCAACCGTGACACAATCTCTCCACAGCCTTTTTGAAATTTATTATTTTCTGTTTTTTGTATTATGCCAGCCTCGTTGGGCTGAGATGGTATCTCATTGTGGTTTTGATTTGTATTTCTCTCATGGCTAGTGATCAAGAGCATTTCTTCATGTGTCTGTTAGCTTCTTGAATGGTTTTCATTGGTGAAGTGCCTGTTCATATCCTTTGCTCATTTTTTAACTGGATTGTCTTTTTTAAAAAAATCTTTATTTAACGTAACTGAGTGAAAATGTACATTCACATATAAATTTACATGCCCCCCTATATGCAGGTTCCACTGCTCTCCCTGTCCGGTGACAGCACACTATTCCTCTCTGCTCCATACATGTCTCATCCTCCCAACAGTCTCCTCTCCCCTCCTGTCGGTCCACTCCCCTTCCTCCAGCCAGAGGTCAGCAAGATGATATCCTATAGATGTATAGAACCATAAAGTGCTTCCAATATATGGTCACTCTGCCTTGCCAAGTCCAATCCATTCCTGTCCAAAGAGTGGACCTTTGTTTTAATTTATGGGAAAGGGCAGCATCAGGGCCGGGGGCCATGCTCTCAGAGGAACCCCAAAACCGCTGGACCATCAATTGAGGTCTTTTAGTGAAGATCTCATGATGCACCTCTTTATTCTTGTGTTGCCAGTGAGACTCCTCTCTGTGAGCTCCATCGTGGCTATCAATGGGGGTGGCTGGGCACCATCCGGTTCTTCTGATCCCAAGTCGATGTAGGCACCCACTGTTGTGGGTCTCTCTGTCTTCTCGGTTGTCTTTACCGCATGCCATTTTGACCCTCGGTGAGGGTCCGTTCCTGCTGAGTTGGGACCATTTGCTGTGTCCTCAGATGGCAGCTTGGCAGCTTTTGAGACCCCAGACGCCACTCACCAATGTGGGGTGCAGAGAGCTCTCTTAGCAAAACGCTAGTTGTGCCAATTGGCCTGGAATTCGCCTAAGAGCATGGTCCCCCGCTCCCTGCCCCAGCTACTCTATCCTTGCAGTATTGAGTTAAGATGGAAGGAGTACTCGAGTTATGCTGAAGTCCACTTAATGTTGTTCTTGTTCCTAATGTGTGCTGTCACCGCTTTCTCCCAACTAGATTTCTAGTAACTATCTAAACTAGGATTGTCTTTTTTGTTGAGGTTTTGTAGTACTTTGTAGATTTTAGATAGTAGATGCTGATCAGACTTGTCATAGAAAAAATATTCTCCCAATCTGTAGGTTGCCTTTTGACTTTTCTAGTGAAGTCTATAGTAAGCATAAGTGTTTGATTTTTAGGAGTTTCTGGTCATCTGTTTTCTCTTCTGGTGTCTGTACATGTTAGTAATGTTTTGTCATCTGTTGATGCCATGTATTAGTGCTCCTAGTGTTATTATTTTTTCTTCCATGGTCTTTATTGTCTTAGATTTTATGTTTAGGTCTTTGATCCATTTTGAGTTAGTTTTTGTGCATAGTGTGAGATATGGGTCTTATTTCATTTTTTGCATTTGGATATCCAGTTATACCAACAACCATTTGTTGAAGAGTCTGTCTTTTCCCCAATTTATGGACTTTGGGCTTTTGTCAAATATCAGCTGCTGATAGGTGGATGATTTTCCGTCTGTATTTTCAGTGCTGTTCCATTGGTCTATGTATCTGTTGTTGTACCAGTACCGCACTGTTATGACTATCATGGCAGACTAACAGTTTCTATAGTCAGCTAGAGTGAGGCCTCTGTTTTTGTTAGGTAGTGCTGCTCTAATGGAAATACCATGAGGTGGATGGCTTTAACAAAGGAAGGTTTATTCCTACACAGTCTGGTATGCTACAAGTCCAAATTCAGGATGTCTGCTCCATGAGAAGGCTGTCCCCCTTGTCAGCTCTGGAGGAAAGACCTTGTGTTATGTCAGTCTCTGTCCAGGGAGCAGGGTGTTGCTCTAACAAACACCTGAAATGTGGAAGCAGTTTTAAAACTGAACAGATAGAAGACTCACAAGGAACTGAGGAGAACTGTTAACACCAAAGATGGCGCAGATGGTGAGAACTGAGCAGCAGAGGACAGCAGCAGTGGCAGCAGCAGAACCAGAGGCAACACTGGAATCAACCCATGGAGCAAGAGAGTTAAGTGCCTGTGCACAGAGGCTTCCTAGCGGAGCAGTGTGTCTCTGGGCACTTGAATCAGTGGAGGTAGCTTTGCTGACCCACAGAGCAGGAGAGCTGAGTGCCTTTGTGCAGGAGGCTTCCTAGCTGAGTGGAGTGTCTCTGCATACTTGAATTAATGGAGCTACAGAGCTTTGGGACACTTGCCCCAGAAGGCAGATGTGGGCCTGAGGCCCAGGCCATGCGTCCATAGGAATCAGAAGCTGGAGAGACAAACAGCGTGGGAAGCTGAGCTGTCTCAGTATCAAAAGGTATGACTATGACCTCAGGGGTTTGAATGGGTGGAGCCAGGGCATTCTGTGTTTTTAAGGGTGGAATTGTGACTCAGGGTGCACCTAAAGCTCAGGTGGCAGAGTTGCTGTTGAAGCGGGCCTAGGAAGTGAAATTGTAGCACAGGGCCAGGTGTTTTCACTCAGAATCCAAAGAGTGTGGCCAATATCAAGAGTCTGGAGGGCAAAGCTAATGTGTAAATTGTCTCCAAAAGCAGAGGATTATATTCAGAGTTTTGAGGGCTGATGTAATGGGTTTCACTGAATTGCTTGTTGCCTGATAATGCCTTCTTTCTCTGCAGTTTCTCCATTTGTGAATCAGTGCAGCTAATTCATGCGTGTAATTTGTGCCTGCTTGCTATACCATTGTATTTTGGGAAGATAACACCTGTTTTGGATTTTGTAGTTGAAATTTATGGATTTTGGAGCTCGACTTGAGACCTTTTCTGTGCTATAAATGAGTACATGTTTTGATGATATGTTTTTGGGGGGCTAAAGGGTGGAGTGTCATGGATTGCACTGTGTCCCCCCAAAATGTATGTATTGATTTGATTTGGCTATCTGTCCCAATATGGTGCAATTCCTGCCATGTGTTGTGAATCCTGCCTCTGTGATATTGATGATGGAGAATGGGCAGCAGTTGTGCTGGTGAGGCAGAACTCAAGTTACCAGCTGCAGGATATAAGGAAGTGAAGTGAACATAGGGAGCTGGGAACCTCATGTCACCAAGAAGGCAGCACAGACAGCAGAGCACTTCCTTTGGACCTAAGGTTCCTATGCTGAGATGCTCTCAATGGTATTTATTCAGTGATTTCCTCTTTGACATATTCTTTCTTGGTGTAGAGGAGTCCAAATGATTTTTGTACATTTCTTTTGTATCCTGATACTTCGCTGAAATGTTCTAAGGATTTTTTTTATGGTTTTCTGTGTATGAGGGTGGCCAGTTAACTTTGCAGACTCATCCTAGAAAAAGTCCTACATACCTCATTGCTGAATATCACTACTGTCACATTCAAAGTACTCCTCTTGGGAATCTATGCACTCACACCAGCACTTAGTCCACCCTTCAAAGCAATTTTGGAATACTTTTTCTGGAATGGCCATCAGAACTGTGATTGTATTACCCTTGATGTCCTGAATATCATCAAAATGTCTTCATCTCAATGTTTCCCTATCTACTGGTAAAGAAAAAAGTCGCCAGGGGCCAGATCAGGTGAGTAGGGAGGGTATTTCAATACAGTTATTTGCTTACTGGCTAAAAACCCCCACAGATAACTATACAATTTTGTGAACTTGCCACTGTGTGCAACTGCCATTCTAGAAAGAGTTCCAAAATTGCATTGAAGGGGAAGGTGACCATAGTGATACTCAGCAATGAGGTATGTAGCACTTAAGAAAATCAAGTTCGTGAACTTAATTGTCAGACTTTGTTTTATATCAGATAGAGATATGTCCTCCTTGCCAATTTAAATGCATTTTATTTATTTTTCTAGCCTAATTCTTTTGGCTACAGCTTCCAGCACAATGTTGAATAAGAGTAGTGATAAAAGCATCCTTGTCTGGTTCCCATTCTCAAGGGGAATGCTCTCAGACTCTCCATTTAGCATGATGTTCACTGTTGGCTTTTTATAAATGCCATTTGTTATGTTGAAGAATTTCCCCTCTATTCTTATCTTTCTGAGAATGTTAACATGAATGGGGGTTGGACTTTGTCAAATGCCTTTTCTGCATCAATTGCTGAAATCATGTGGTTCTTGTCTTCGGTTTTATTTATGTAGTCATTCTACATTGATTGTTTTTCTAATGTTGAATGATCCCTGCTTCCCTGGTATGAGTCCCACTTGGTCAAGGTGAATTTCTTTGATATGTTGTTTAATTTTTTTTGATACATAGATTTATTTTTTTAATACATTGTTGAGTTCTATTGGCCAAAATTTTGTTGAGGACTTTTGTCTAAATTCATGAGAGATATTGGTCTGTAATTGTCCTTTTAAAATGTGTCTTTACAGATTTTGGTATCAGGATTATGCTGGCTTCATAGAATGAATTTAGGAGTATTCCATCCTTTTCTATGCTCTGAAATACCTTTAGTTACAGTGATGCTAACTCCTCTCTGAAACTTTGGTAGAAGTCTTCAGTAAATCCCTCAGGGCCAGGTCTTTTTTTGGTTGGGAGTTTTTAGATCTTTTCAGTCTCTTCTTTTGTTACGGATTTATTTAATTGTCAGGTTAGGTAGGTAGTATGTTTTATCAATTTGTCTATTTATTTATTTGAGGTTTTCAAAATTTTTTAGAGTCCATTTTTTCATAGTATTCTGTTACAATTCTTTTAATTTTATATGGGTCATTGTGTGGTTATCACCTATTTAATTTCTTGTTTGTGTTATTTATTTCCTCTCCTGTTTTTGATTTGTCAGTTTCGCCAAATGTTTGTCTGAAGAGTTGACCTCATAACTGCTTTCCAGTTAGGGACAGCAGCAGGTCTAGGGGCCATGTTACTAGGGATCCTCCAGGCTGCTGAACCATCAATTCAGGTCTTTGTAGAGTTCTTGTAATGCATGCCTCTTTTTCTTGTATTGTCTCAGAAACACCATGTTTTGTCCCCTGTCACAGATGTCTTTGGTGGGCACCATCTAGTTCTTCTGGTCTCATGTTGACACTGTCTCCCATTCACATGGGTCCTTCTGTCTCCTGTTCCTTATATCTTTGCTGTTCTCAATGATCATCTGTTCCAAATGAGCTGGGACCATTTGGTGTACTAGATGGCAGCTTGTTAGCTTTCAAGACCTCAGATGCCACTTACCATTATGGACTGTAGAAGATGCTCTTAGCAATATACTAGTTATGCCAATTGTCCTCAACGTTGCCTGAATACATTGTCCCGAGACCCTGTCTCTGCTACACTATCCTTTGAAATATTGAGTTGAGTCTAGAAAACCTTTTGGTTTATGGTGAAGTCCAGTTAAGTTGTTCTAGTTTCTACTGTGTGCTGTCACTACTTTCACCTAACCAAATTTATGTCAACTGTCTAATATATGACCCACAGTCTCCCTCCCTCCACACCCCTGTAGCCATTAAAGAATCTTTTCTTCTGTGTCTACTTTTAAGCCCTTTTAGCAGAGGTCCCATAGACAGTGTTTGTCCTTCTGTTACTGACTGATTTCACTCAGTAAGTCTTCCAGTCCAAACCAGGTTATGAGATGTTTCCTGAAATCATCGTTGTTCTTTATCATTGTATAGTGTTCCATTGAGTATATGTATCATACTTTATTTATCCATTCATCTGTTGCCAGCCATCTGGGTCCATCCCATCTTTTTGCTACTGTGGACAGTGCTGCAATAAATATTCATGTGCATGCATCTGTTTGTGTGGCTGCCTTGATTTCTGTAAGATATATTCCAAGCAGTGGGATTACTGGATCAATTGGTATTTCTATTTCCAGCTTTTTGAGGAAGCACCAACTTGCTTTGCAAAGAGATTGTACCATTTTGCAATCCCACCAGCAGCATAGGGGAGTTCCAATCTCTTCACAGCCTTGCCAGCATTTGTTGTTTTGTGTTCTTTGGATTATGGCAATCTTGTTGGGTAAGATGGTATGTCATGGTAGTTTTGATTTGGATTTTTCTAATAGCTAATTATTGTGAGCATTTCCTCACATGTCTTTTGGCTGCCTGGGTGTCCTCTTTCATGAAGTGTCTGTCCATCTCCTTTGTCCATTGGTTAACTGAGTTATTTACCTTTTTCTCGTTGGTATTTTGCAGTACCTTGCAGATTAGGGAGATCAGACATTGGTCCAACATATAGTTGCCAAGTATTTTTTCCCATTCTGTGGGTAGTCTTTTAACTCTCTTGGCAAAGTCTCTGGATGAGCAAAAGTGTTTGATTCTTGTAGTTCCCATTTATCTATTTTCTCTTCTATGATTCGTGCTTTGTGTCAGATTTTGAAGTCTGTCTAAGCTGTGTATTAGAACTTCCATTGTTGATCCTATTTTTTCTTGCATGATCTTTATTGTTTTAGGTTTGGTATTTAGATCTTTGATCAATTTTGAGTCAGCTTTTGTGTAAAGTGTGAGAGATGGGTCTTGTTTCAATTTTTTGCAGATGGATACCAGTTTTGCCAACACCATTTGTCAAAGGGACTGTTTTTACCTCAGTTTACCACCTTTGGGCCTTTGTGAAATATCAACTGTTCATAAGAGGATGGTAATATTTCTGGGGCCTCAGTTATGTTCCATTAGTCTATATGTCTCTTTTTGAACTGGTACCAGGCTGTTCTGACTACTCTGGCAGTGCAATAGGTTCTAAGGTAGGTTAGTGTGAGGCATTCTGCTGTGTTCCTCTTCTTCAGTAGTGCTTTATTTATCTGGGGTTTCTTCTCTTTCCAAACAAAGGTGATGATTTGTTTCTCCATCTCATCAAAAAATGTCACTGGAATTTGTATTGGGATTTCATTGAATATGTAGATCACTTTGGGTAAAATAGACATTTCACAGTGTTCAGTGTTCCTAACCACGAGCAGCGTAGGTTTCTCTACTTACATAAGTATCTTTTGGTTTCTTACAGTAAGGTTTTGTAATTCTCTCTGTATGGGTCTCTTGTTTGTCTGGTTAGATTTATTCCCAGATATTTTATCTTCTTTGATGATCTCTTTGTTGGTGGAAAAGATTCCTACTGATTTGCTTATATTTATCTTATATGGATACATTGCTGAACTCCTCTATTAGTTCCAGTAGATTACTTATGGATTCTTTAGGATTCTCTGTGTATAAGATCACACCATCTGCAAATAGGGAGATTTTTACTTCATCTTTCCTGACGCAAGCGCCTTTCATTTCTTCGTCTTATCTAATTGTTCTGGCTAGAAACTTTAGCACAATATTGAATCGGAGTGTTGAGAATGGGCATCCTTGTTTAGTTCCTGTTCTTAAGGGAAATTCTTTCAGTCTCTTTCCATTCAGGATAATGTAAACAGTTGGCTTTGCATAGATGCCCCTTATTGCATTGGGAAATTTCCACTCTATTCAATTTGGTGAGAATTTTTAACATGAGTGGGTGTTGGGCTTTGTCAAATGCCTCTTCTGCATCAATTGACAAAATCAGGTGATTCTCATCTTTTGTGTTACTTCTGTGGTTGATCACATAAATTGTTTTTCTGATGTTGAACCAGCCTTGCATCCCTCTTATGAATCCAACTTGGTCATGATGAATTATTTGTTGATATGTTCTTGAATTCTATTGGCTAGGATTTTGTTGAAGATTTCTGTATGGAGGTTTATGAGTGATGTTGCTCTGTAATTTTCTTTTCTTGTGGGATTTTTCCCTGGCTTTGGTATCAGGGTTTTGCTAGCTTCATAGAATGAATTTGGGAATATTCCATCCTCTTCTATGCTGTGAAATAGCCTCAGTAGTATTGGAATTAACTGCTCTCTAAAATCTTGGTAGAATTCTGCAGTGAAGCCGTCTGGGCCAGAACTTTTCTTGCTGGTAGCTGTTGATTGCTTCTTTTGTGAAGGGGTTATTAAGTTATTCTACTTTTCCTTGTGATAATTTTGGTAGGTGATATGAGTCTAGAAATTTGTCCATTATCTCTAGGTTCTCAAATCAGTTAGCGTACAGTCTTTTGTAGTATTCTAATACTTTTGATTTTGGTTGGATCTCTTGTAACATTTCCTATCTCATTTCTTATTTGTGTTGTTTCCTCTCTTGTTTTTCTTTTGTAAGTTTAGCCAATGGTTTGCCAGTTTTGTCGATCTTTTCAAAGAACCAACTTTTGGTTTTGTTAATTTTTTCAATTGTTCCTCCATCCTCTGATTAATTTAGTTCTGCTGAAATCATTATTATTTATTTTCTTCTGGTACTTGAGGGGTTCCTTTGTTGGTCTCCTTCTACTTGTCCAAGTTGTAGGGCTAATTCTTTGATCTGGGCTCTTTCTTCATTCCAGATGTGTGCATTTATAGAGAAATATTGACCTCTGAGCACTGCTTTTGCTGTATCCCACAGGTTCTAGTAGGTTGTGTTTTCATTTTCACTTGATTCCATAAATTTCTTTATTGCGTTTTTGATTTCTTCTGTAACCCATGGATTTTTGAACAAGGTGGTGTTCAGTTTCTCTGAGTTCAGAGAAACTTTTCTGTTTTTTCTGCTATAGATTTCAATTTTTATGGCTTTATGGTCAAGAAGTTGCTTCGCCATTATTCAGTGGATTGGCTTTTGTCAAGACCTGCTTTATGTCCTGATGCATGATCTATTCTGGGTTTTCCAGAATAGAAGGTTCCATATGCATTGGAAAAGATGTATTTATCTGTAGTTGGATAAAAAGTTCTGTATATGTTAATGAGGTCTAGTTGGTTGATTGTCACAACTAGATCTTCTGTTTATCTGCAAGTGTCTTAATTTCACCTTCATATTTGAAAGACAGTTTTGCAGGATATATAATTCTTGGTTGGAATTTCTTCTCCTTCAAGGCTTTGAATGTGTCATCCCATTGCATTCTTGCCAACAAAGTTTCTGCTAAGAAGTCAGATAAAAGTCTACAGAGCTTACTTTTGTACATTAGTTTTAAGTTTTGCTGCCTTTAAGAGCCTCTCTTTATGTTTCATTTAATTAAACTTGATTAGAATATGTCTTGGTGTCTTTCTTTTGGGTGTCTTTCTGTTTGTGGCATTCGATAAGCGTCTTGGGAATTTATGTTCTCTTTTTTCATAATTTCATGGATGTTGTCTGTCAGCAACTCTTCAACAAGTCTCTATGTATTTTTGGCTATCCCTCCCTGTTCAGGAACTCCAGTTATTTATAGGTCATTCCTCTTGATAGAGTCTCACATATTTCTTAGTGCTTCTTTGTTTTTCTTATCTCTTTCTCTGAATTTGCCTCATAAATGCTGGTGTCAGTTGCTTTACCTTCAAACTTACTAATTCTGGCTTCCAACGCCTCAATCCTGCTCTTTTGGCTTTGCAGTGAATTGTCTAAATCTGTGATTTTATTATTGATTTGTTGAATTTCAATTCATATAGCTTACTTAAGTTTTCATTTTGTTCTGTTGCATTTTATTTAATCTCTAGGAGAGCTCTATACATAATTCTTCTGTATTTACCTCTGATAGTTTCAGGAACTTTTCTTCATCTGGAAAGTTGTTTGAATCTTTATTTTGGGAGTTTTCCAGAGCCATGGTGGTCTGCTTCTTTCAGTGGTTAGATATTGATTGTTGTCCTTGCACAATCAACAGGCTGTTCAGTTTCTCCAGTATTAAGCCAATGGGAGCTGTGGCATACGTATAAGACGGGAGTAAGGGGACTGCTTTGTTCACTAGCCACCATTGTGTTCTTTTAGGTGTAGCTGACTTATGCATAGCTTCTTTGGCAATATCAATTCTGTCAACCCCTGTGGTGCTGCTTGTCTTGGTGGTTTCCTCCACCTGAGCCCTCAGGGGTGGCAGGCCTCACCTCCTGCCTGATAAAAGTGGTAAGCTACTTGCTCAGACAAGAACTGTTGCTCAGCCTAAGAATTGGCCTCAGCTGAACCCTTAGGTAAGGCTGATTCTGCCTCTCAGCTGCCTAAGATCACATCCTGCCCAAGTCACCTGTTACCGTGAGTCAGCAGAATCTATGGCAGCTCAGAGAAGAGAGGCGGAAGGGGTACCAGCACCCTCAGTTACTTGCCACCTCTGGATTCTCCAAATGTGGCTGACCCAAGCACAGGCTCTCTGCTGTTTACTTAGGCACTGCAGAGCAGTAAAGCAGCAGTGCTGTGCCAGGCTTGTTATCAGAGAAGCCTGGGAGTTTGGCTACTTGCTGCAAAAAGCCAATTCACCTAGACAGGAGATTTGGGGTGAGATCAAAGATTTTATTTGCAAGCTGGCATCGCAAAGGGAGAGGGAGGTATCCTCATCCTCAAAAGCCTGCCCAAATTGTTCAGGCAAAGTCTGAGTATTTAAAGGGAAAGACCACATGCAAATGTAGGGAACAATGTGAGCCATTGGGGGCATGTGGGAGTTGACTGTGTGGAAGTCAACAGAGGGGAGGCCGACTGGGTGGAGGGAGTTGACTGGATGGAGGAGGTTGGCTGGGTGGAGGTCTGCTTGGCAATCTTTCAGGTCATCACTGGCCACCAAGGGAAACAAAGTGGTGCTAGATGTCATCTGGCCAGTAACGTAGAAGAATAATGTTGAAATACAAGTTACTTCTCCGTCTTCCCGGTCCTTCTAGTTGATTCTTGCATCAAGACAAAAGGAATCATTCACTGTCTATAGTTCACTGGAGCCTACGAGAGCCCTACCCTGCCAAGAGCCCCACCCTAGCATCACTGTCTGGGACATGTGAAATGTTGGGGTCATGGCTTTCCCTGTGTATTAGGGTGATCTGTAATAATGTCTCTCAGGTCCCCTTAGTTTTGAGTATCCCTCATATGAGGCCTTTTTAGCCTCCAGTTTCAGACTCTCAGCAGACCCAGTCCCAGCCTCCCAGGCAACAAAGAAGGCGTCAATACCTGGAATCCTCCCAGGTGCTGCACCAGCAGAAGCAGTACTTAATGTGCTGCTGTCTCACTACTAACACAGCACTTTCCCTCTTCCTGTTGTGTTGTGCTATCTCATGACCCTGTGTCTAATCTGGAGTTCCTAGAATGTCCACACTGTTCCTGTCAACTACTGTTCTAGGCATTAGTTCTCAGAGGGAATTCAGGAGATTTGTGTCTAGTCCACTGTCTTAGCCCTGCCTACTTTTTTTATTTTGATGTGTAGGATTGTTAATTTCCTTTGTGATTATCTTAATGTTTACCCTTATTTTTCTAAATTTAAAGAAGTCTTTTATTTTTTTGTATAGCCTTGACTTTATCTCCACCTGGAAGATCTATGACTGCCTTACATTGTGTCTTAAGCCAATTTCTTTTGAGATATAAAAGAAAGAAGTGAGTGGAGAGAGAGGGGGATTGCATTCCACTAGGATCTAAGAGCCAGGAGAATAGCGTGTTCTTTGGACCTAGGAGCCTGTGGTGAGTAGAAGCTCCTTAACCAGAGAAGATTGATGATAAAGACCTTCCTCCAGAGCTGGCAGACAGAAAGCCTTCCCTTGGAGCTGGCACCCTGAATTCAAATTTCTAACCTAATAGACTGTGAGAGAACAAACTTCTTTCTGTTTGTTAAAGTTGTGCACTTGTGGTATTTTTGTTATGGCAGCTATAGATGACTAAGACAGGAACGATGATTTGGGTCACTTAGCCAGGCATAGAACCGTGACCAGCTGAGGTGGTCATGACTGGTGGAAGAAAGTAGTTCTAAATACCAGTTCTGATCATGTAACCAGTTACAGAAATGAAGACTATAATCATTATGACATGTATTCCTTATGTGGGTGCATTAAATATTTTTGTTTTTTCCACTTAAAAAACATGTCAACAGAGCTAGTATGTTTTTGATACATGTATTAGTTGTATCATGTTAGGTGCAGGTGTGATTTTATAATATAGTCCTTACATAAGATACATGTATGTGCCAAGTTGACAAGAGGTGGACTTCTGATCATTAAAGTGTGTCACCTTGGCTGAGCAGTGGTTCTTGGTGACTTAGTAGTTATTATATAGTTCGGAAGTCACAATGATGTGATCACCTCTATAACAGGATCTGCTGTGAGTAGCCAATCAGTTGAAAGGGAGCTCCCTTGGGGTTATGGCCTACATCCATTATATGTGAACTTCCTGGAAAATTTCACTGGCTTTTGCTCTGCTCTGGATTCTGTATATTGCTCATCAGCATCTGAACTCCAGGTCTAAGGACTTGAGCCAACATGCTACTATATTACTGCTGATCTTGGATTGGTTAGCGTTTGTTGCCATGAGCCAACCTGCTAATAAACCTGTGGACCTTTGGTTTGTCAGCCTCTGCAGCTATGTGAATCAGGAGAATCCTCTACCTTGATGCCTGAGACCTGACCCAAGGATTCGGAGCTTGTCAGCCTCTACAATGGGGTGAGCCATTTCCTTGATATATATACATATACACATATATATATGCTTCACTAGTTTTCCTTCTCTAGTGAACCTAAACTAAAACACTCCCTTTTCCAGTTGATCTGAGTGTTTTACAAAGAGTCACATCAATGACTGGCCACTACCCTGAGTCTGGGCTGGCAGGAACCAAGGACTCCAAGCCCAAGGGGTTTAGGAATATGTTCCTCAGTTAAGAAGTGAATTAATTTGTGGTGCACTCTCCAAGCTCAGTCAATGATGTCCAGTTCCAGAAGTGCAGATTCTAGCAATATTATCAACTTCAATGGCTGAAAAATGCTTCTTTCATTTTCTATCTAACAGTACAAAACTGTGCTTATTTGCTATAGACACTAGGCAATTTCTAGTTCAGCTATTCTGCTGATATAATGCTCCAAAACATACATATCCTCTTTCAAAGAGCTGATCGTGTATGTCATATGGTTTATTCAAGCTATCGAAATGAACAATTTCTAAGATCAGAAAGAAGCTGGCTCCTATACAGTGGAGGTTAAAGGTGTCCCAAATACCCAACTTCTCCAAACTGCAGTACTGCTCCATTATCTCTAACTACACTCCAACTATACTCCCCACCCCACCATCTCAGTACTCTCCTTCCTGTCTTTGGGTTTGGTATTTTGTTGCAACATCTTGCAGAACTCACAAATCGTATTTAGGGTTATAGGGTTTATTAAGAAAGTAATAGGTTTTAATTCAGGATCAGAATGAAGTTGGAAGTAACAGGAACAACTCAGGATGCAGTTATTCAATCAGAACAGCTTCTTCTCAGCCTGTTGCTTCTGGGTACTGCACTCTTGGCCTGGGCCCTACATTCTTTGCCTCTGCCCTGCTTTGGTGTTACAAAACTCTTTAGTTTCACCAGTAGTGCCCAGAGGCACCTTACTCTGTCAGCAAGGCTCTTTTCCTGAAAGCCCACTGTAGGCTCTGATGCTCCAGCTGCTGTCACTATTTCCACCACCTTTCATGGTATTCAGTGTTACAGCTCCTTATCTCTCCATGTAGCTTTCCCTAAAACCTGTCAGGAAAGCAAATTATATGTATAGCAAGCTCCCCAGCAATTTCAGGGCATGGCCCCAACAAGACCACAAAGTAACCAATCCCTACAACGGTTCCATGTACCTATTTGCATAGTCCCACCCCACAAGGGTTCCATGCATTAGAAAAACTATTCAAGCCCATTGGTGGGCCACAAGCACCTTATTTACTGGTGGTGTAGTGGTTAAGAGCTATGACTGCTAAGCAAAAGGCCAGCAGTTTGAATCTACCAGACACTCCTTTGAAACTCTTTGGGGCAGCTCTATCCTGTCCTATAGGTTCTCTATGAGTTAGAATCGACTTGACAGCAATAGTGTCATGAATTCATTTGTGTCCCCCCCCCCCCAAAATATGTGTAGCCATGTGGCTGGACCATGATTCCCAGTATTTTATAATTGTCCTTCATTTTGTGATTTTCCCATGCTGTATGTTAAAGGATTAGAGTGGGACTGTAAATTCTTTTATAGGATCACCTCCCTGCTCCACTGTAAAGGGAACTTCTCTGGAATATGGCTTGTACCATTCTTAATCTTTTCATTCTACAAGAGATAAAAGGAAAGGGAAGCAAGCAGAGAATTGGGAACCTCACACCATCAAGAAAGCAGCATCGGGAGAACAGTGTATCCTTCAGACCTGAGGTTCCTGCACCAGGATATTCCCTGGACACAGATTGATGCAACACAAGGATTTTCCTCCACAGACAACAAGGGGGAAGGCCTTTTCCTGGAGTGGACATCCTGAATTTGGACTTACAGCCTACCGGACTGTGTAAGAATATACTTTCCTCTGTTAAAGCATCCACTCTGTGGTATTTCTGTTAGAGCAGCACAACTGACTAAAACAAACGTGTTTGGTTTTGGGTTTACCCAGTAATTTTGTAGGAGTTACAGGACCATGACTAGAAGGATCATATTAAAGCAAATCACTGCACTGTACTGTATATGGGTAGGCAGAATACAAGTCTGGGTGCAGCAGCTTAGGCTTCTGTAGTTTCACTCTCATCAGGCCACTCATTCAGAGAAAGCCTGCCTGAGAGAAAAGTCAAAATAGGAAAGCAGAACAGAAAAAAAGAAACTGAGTTTTGATCATTTTGTTCCAGCTCCTGAATCCAGTCACACCTGACGACCAGCTATGACTTTCAATGACATTGCTATAAATTGCATTGTGTCTTCCAAAAATATGTGTTATAAATCCTAACCCCTATACCTGTGGTTATAGTTCCATTTGAGAGTGGGTTTTTATTGTTATATAAATTAAGTAGCGTTAATGTAGAGCAATCCCTGGTGGTACAGCAGTTAAGTATTCAGCTGCTAACCAAAAGGTCTGCAGTTCAAATCTACCAGCTACTCCTTGGAAACTATATGGGGAAATCTGTTCTATCCTATAGGCTAATTATGAACCAGAGCCACCTTGACAACAACGGGTTTGGTTTTATTAGTGTTCAGTGTGTCTTAAATCAATCTCTTTAGAGATTTGAAAGAGCAGACTAAGCTAGCAAGCAAACAAGAAGAGAAAGATACACGTCACATGATTACCAAGG
This sequence comes from Heterohyrax brucei, assembly GCA_028571685.1. Classification (NCBI taxonomy): domain Eukaryota; kingdom Metazoa; phylum Chordata; class Mammalia; order Hyracoidea; family Procaviidae; genus Heterohyrax; species Heterohyrax brucei. The sequence goes on from CM053149.1 coordinate 38,311,054, forward strand.
AATGGAAGAACAGAAGCTAAAAAGAGACACTGACTTTCCCCCAGAGCCAACAGAGAAAGAAAGCCTTCCCCTAGAGCCAGAACCCTGAATTTAGACTTCTAGCCTCCTGTGAAAAAATAAATGTCTGTTTGTTAAAGCCAACTAAGTGTTGCATTTCTGTTACAGTAGCACTAGATAATGAAGACAGAATTTGGTACTGAGATGGGGGTGCTTCAGTAATAAATACATAAAATGTGGAAATGGTTTTGGTATTTGGCAATGAGTAGAGACTGGAAAAGTTTTAGAGTGCCTGACATTAAAGGAAAAAGTTTTAGGGCGCCCGAGAATCCTGGTGGTGCAGTAGTTAAATGCTTGGCTTCTAATCAAAAGGTCAACAATTCAAACTCACTGCCCACTCTATGGTTGAAGGATGTGGCAGTCTAGTCACATCAAAATTTACAACCTTCGAAACCCAACAGGGTTGCTATGAGTTGAAATCAACTTGATGGTAATGGGTTTGGTTTTGGTTTTAAAAGTAAAAGTCTAGATTGCCTTGAAGAGACTGTTGGTCGATTTGTGGACATCAAAGGCAGTTGTGGTGAGGGCTCAGAAAGAAATGTGAACTGTAAAGTCTCTATCATCCTAGAGAATACATATGGCACCATTAACACAATGCTGGTAGAAATGTGGACGTTGATGTACTTCTGGTAAGGCTTTAAAAGGAAATGAAAAATGTGATTGGATAATGGAAGAAGGGCAATACTGTTTAGTCAGTGGCAAAGAATGTGTCTGAATTATGTTCAAATGTTTGGTGGAAGGTAAAACTTGCAAATGATGAGGTTGGGTATTTGGTTGAAGACATTTCTAGGCAAAATCTTAAAGGGGCAGCATGGCTTCTCCCTGCTGTTTACAAGTAGAATGCGGGAGGAAAAATGTACTTTAAAACAACTGTGCAAAATGAAACCAAAACTTAGCAGTTTGGAAAATTCTGTCATACAAACTGAGGACACCTATACCTTAAAACTCTCACTAAAGACTTGATGATTTAGTTTTTTTGTTAAAGAGATTAAGCCAGTGATTGATGGATCTAACCAACTACCACAGTAGAAAATCATCAGTTTGGACTGAAGGGGACTGAGACAAAGGAAAGCTGTCTGCCTCTTGAAATTCTAAAGGCAGGAAACAGGCCAAAGGAGCTACCTGTATTGTCCTCCAGGAAAAGAAAGGACCATCCCTTGGGCAGCTCTGAGATCAGCAGAGCTGTTGGAAGGAACACTAGAAGCACATATGAAACATCCCCTACAGACTCCGGGAAGGACATGGGGGTGGGGCAGTTTTGCAGCCAGCTGAAGTCATGCATTGTGCTAATAGAGACCAGAGCCAGCAAAGCCTGGGTTAGAGCCAAGTACCCTCAGTGCACACAAACAGGAAAGGCTTAGCGAGTCTGAGTTTCAATAAACTTTGTCTGGAGATGCCCCGGGGAGGTGGCAGACACTTGGGGGCAATAAACACAGGCTGTACCTGTGACCTGGACACTGAAGTTTCACCAGCAGTGACACTGAAGCTTCACCATTGGGTCTGGCATTCACTCTTGGACTTTGCACTCCTGAATTTTAGAGCAGGAGATCTTCTCTGCCTTGGGAAGATGCCCATCGCTCAGACCCAGAGATTTACAGCCTTAGCTATTGCTCTAAACCTGTCCAGTTAGATGGTTACAACAGTAACCAGTTGCCACTGAGTAGATTCTGACTAATGGTGGCACCATGTGAGACGAGTAGAATCGTGCTCCTGATGGTTTTCTGTGGCTGACTTTTCTGGAAATAGATCATCAGGTCTTTCTTCTAAGGTGTCTCTGGTGAGACCTGAGCCTCCCTATCATGGATTGAATGTCCCTCCGCTTCCAAAAATCTGTAACAATTTGGCTGTGCCCTAATTCCTGGTATTGTCTAATATTCCTCTGTGTTGGAATTCCTGCCTCTATGATATTGATGACAGTGGGTGAGCAGCAGTTCTGTTGGTAGAGTAAGATTCAGTGTGTAAGTTCGGTGTGTGCCTTGAGGCAGTCTCTTGAGCTATAAAAGAAAAAATCTGGCAGAAGGAATTGGGAACCTCACACGATCAAGAAAGCAGCTCCTGGAGGAGAGTCCATCCTTCAGACCTGAGGTTCCTGTACCACCAAGATGCTTCATGAACAAAGACTGATGCAACACAAGGACTTTCCTCCAGAGCCAAGAAGGGAGAAAGCCTTCCCTTGGAGCAGACATTCTGAATTGGAACTTGTAGCCTAGTGGACTTTGTAAGAATAAGCTTTTGTTTAAAGCTATCTGCTGGTGGTATCTCTATTACAGCAACACTAGCTGACTAAAACACTCCCTTTTGGCTAGCAGCCAAATGTGTTAACTTCAGTAATAACAGTAGTAAACATTTAGCAATTCTTTATACTGTGACAGGCACTCAGATAATCCCAGTAACAAACTTTTTACACAGCTATTATCATCTTCATCTTATAAAGTCAAAACCAAGGGCTTAAGTTCATAGGAAGTTGTGGACCAGGCCTGGAACTCCTGTCTTCCCTCCTTGCCCATTACTTCCTCACTACCTCACCACTTCTTCTCACACAGTAGCTAGAACACAAAAAGATGCTTCTAGCCCTCAAATTCTCAGCAACAGCTATACATTAGACTCACTGGGAAAAACTGATTAAACAAACAATGCTCAGACTCCACCTTCAGAGATTCTAATTTAGTTTGAATCACCTAGAGAATCACCTTAAACATGATGCTAAAGCTCCACCTCTGAAGATCTGAATCAGAATCTCTGGGGTACAGCAGTGTTAATTTAATCAGTTTTCCCCAATGATTCTAACATGGAGTAGGGCTGAGAACCCCGGCTATCAAAGGTGTGCATAAAAGGCATCTACACCTTTCCTCTGCTGGGTGTAGTCTGTCCGATAGCAGAAAATATGCATCCTAAATGAATTCAAGTAACTATATAATAGTGTGTGGGGAAACTAGCATATACTTGCCTTCCCAGCATTACACTGACCATTTGCCCTCTTATTTTGAAGCAGCATACAGTGAGTACTTCTTTAATTATTTAATTGCAAATACAATAGGGTGACATTGAGTTTCATTGACCTGGGCAATAAACATTCAGTGAGCACCTGCTGGGTGCCAGGCCCTTTGGTAGGCAGCTAGATTGAACACAATGCCTGTCTCTAGCCAACTAGTGTTGAATGGAGCAGTCAGACCCACTAAGCAATGTGTGGGGTGCAGCTACTGAGACCTGTCCAGACAGTCCCAGATTCCAGAGACTGGCTAGGAGAAATCCTGAGTATTTTCAGAGACTCATACCCTGAATGGGTGTCTCCTTGGTCTGTGAGGCCTCAGAGGGCTCAGGACAAGCAGTCCCCTGTGAAGAGAATCAGTCAAGGCTCCCAGGGAGACCCAGCCAGTCCTTACCTGTTCCATCAGACCTTGATGAAATAAGAAAAAGTCTTGTTGAAGACTTTGGTGTTAAACAGTAGTTTAACCTCATTAGAGGCTGTGCCTTGAATGCCAAGAACGTCTGCCTTGAGTTAACCATAGTGGTCTCATTTCCCTGTCAGCAGCTGGTTTAGTAACAAACCTATGACTAAAGAAAACCAAATCTGCTGCCACTGAGTTTGATTCTGACTCATAGGGACCCTACAGGTCAGCGTAGAACCGCCCCATAGAGTTCCCAAGGAGCACTTGATGTATCTGAACCACTAATCTTTTGGTTAGCAGCCATAATACTTACCCACTATGCCACCAGGGTTTCCAAACATATAACTAGTCCTGATCAATGAGATAAGTGGGGAGGTCTGCTAGGGACTTCTGGGAAAGTGGTCCAGATTCTTAAGAAAAAGGGCTTAGACAAAATAGTTCTTTTTCATTGGACATTTTTAAGTCTGAATGTCCTGCCTGGACCTGCTATGTTCACAGGAGGGAAAGAAGGCAAAGAGCAGAGCTTGTGTCCAGGTCTTGGAGTGACTATACCTATTGGGTGGAGTTACTAATCTCTACTTTTTCTGTTATGACAGAATAAAATCCTCATTGCTTAAGTTTTTATTTTAATGTAAACACATTGTAATTAACACAAAGATACAATAGGTTATCAATCACAACTAGATTAAGATAATTCTAAACCAGAAGCCATTTTAGAGGTCATTTCCCCATGTAATTCTACTCTATAAATTCTTACAGTGGAAAGGATGTTAATGTGGCCTTTTCTGCCTGTTCCAGTGCTGCTATTCATGAGCTGGGTTATTTTGTATATGTTATTTAATCTTGCTGAGCCTTGATTTCCTCACATATTAAAAGATAAGAAACTAGAATTTCTGGGGATTAGGTGAGAAAATAAATTATGCCTGGTACAGAACAGGTTTCCAATGAAAAACAGCTATTACAGTTATTATCCAGATGAAACTATATGGTCTTTGCTTTCGATAATATTACAGTTAAGAGTATAGAAAAGACAACCATCCAAGAAGTAAAAAAGCAACACTTGATAGATGACAGTGAGTCAAACTGCAGGGGAAGAGGGACATATGCTCTAAGTTTGGAGATGAGAAAAGTGTAACGAGGAAAAAGGGAGTTGGGATTTTTTTATTCTGATGTTTTACATTTTCCTAACTGCCTACAGCAAATATATATTGCTCATATAATTACATAAAAATTATTAAAATGCAGAGTGTGTAGTCCTCAAAAAAATGAAGGAAAGTAATCTTCAAATATCAAAAATTTCCATCATAATGCTCTCTTTTAATAATACTGAAAAAGTTGGGAATATTCTAAATTTGGGGTGTTAAATAAATTAGGCCACCTTCACACGATGAAACATCAGGCAGTTGTTAAATGGTTATAAACTGTGTAGAAACATGGAAAAATGAAAACAACTGCTTTGTTAGTCGTCAAATTTTGGGTGATTGCTGGCTTTTCATCCTACTTTTAATTTCCCATGATTGCTACACTATTATTTGTGTGACAATTTTTTTTTTAAGTAGAATTAAAGAAAATAAATGTAAACTTAGACTCGAACATTGGAGCATTTTGTGTTATAGTCCGTGCTCTGGTGGCTGTAGGGGGTATCTGGACATGTCTTCAAGAACTGCCAGATCCCAGGCACAGGCTCTTTGCCACTCTTGGGAAGCCAAGGAGTTCAAGGCATTGTTGTGAGTTGTCATTAAATTAATTCTGACTCATGGAGACCCCATGTATGCAGAGTAGAACGGCTCCACAGGGGTTTCGAGGCTATGACTTTTAAGAAGCAGATCATTAAGCCTGTCTTGCAAGGCCTAATGGGTTCAAACCGTCAGTCCTTCGGTTATTAGTCTAGTGCCTAACCATTACACCACCCAAAGTGCACTTACAAAGCACTGGCCTCCTGGATTTGGCCAAGTGGTGTGGAGACCACCCCTTTCTCCAGCGGATGCGGGCTGTTTTCAGTATCAGCCTTGTCTGCAGGGGATATTGAGGTCACGCTAATACGAAGGGACTGGGCATAGGTTTTTTTTTTTTTTTTTTTTGGTACTCGTTCATTGGTGTTCAGGTATTACTCGTGAATTTGAGAAAAGAGGTAGTTCTCTGCCTCCATCCCCCAGCAGCTGAGAGGGGATCAGGCTCCACGCCACCTAAACGCTGGAAAGGAAACACTGTCCTGCTCCCCTGTTCTGGGAACTTCCGTGGTGATGTTTTCTTTCTCCTTAGGTGCTACTTTCGGCAGGCACATGTCCTAACGCCTGAGAGGTCTTCGAACTTAAGTTCACTGAAGTAACAGGGGTTTGTGTTGCCCTTGTGGGGGCATTGTTTCACTCTAAAGAGTGCCACACAGTGGTGTCACGGCGGGCACCGAGGGAGTGAACTAGCGGAGGTGAGCTCTTCTGACGATTTTTGCATGCTCCCGCCACCCAGTTTCACTTTTCTCGGTGGCCATATGGAACGAGACAAGGAGGGGGAGCAGGGAGTTGGGGGGGCGGATTGGCGGGTGATATTCACCGGGTGGGTCCGCGGTGCAGAGGCCTATCAGCTGCGGCGTCCCGTTAGTCGGGACAGACTGCGCGCGGAGCCGGGGCGTAATGGGGACCATGTCCGCCCTAATGCGAAGCAGCCGCGGCGGCCGCCGAGCCTCCTCCCACCCGCCCGAGAGCAGCCGAGATAAAACAGAAGCGCCGCGAGAGGCGCTTTGATTCCAATACGAAACAAATTATTCCTCCCTAGATGGAACAAAATAAATCAGAGTGGAATCTCACGGTCGTCATTTCTCCTTGCAAGGCCATCACCCGCAGCCCCAGGACCCTGCGAGGCTTGGAGAGGACTGTGCACTGCGGGCTGCTCGCCAGCAGCAGAGGGGAGATCCAGTCCTTGACCTGAGGCGGCGGCCTGTGGCTGTCAATGCTTCAAGTCAGCTGAAGTTCTTCGCTGCCAGGCTGACTTGCAGGTGAGCAGAACCTCCCCTCCCCCAGGCCAGTGGTCCTCAACCTTGAGCCAGGATCTCCTGGAGGGCTTGTAAAAGCACAGATTACTGAGCTCCCACTCCCAGTTTCTGATTAAGTAGGTATGGAGTGGGGTGGAACCTGAGAATTTGCATTTCTGTTATGTCCCCAGGTAACACTAGTACTGCTGGTCCCGGGATTACACTTGAAAAGCACCTGGCAAATATGAAGACAGAGAGGAGCTGGATGTGGAAACCTCCTGCCACCACTGCCCTGGCAGTCAGATGATTGAGTCTCAGAGTCTCAGAGTGGTCTCCAGGAGGCAATTATCCAATAACCATCACCGGATATCCCAGATGATGAATACATCTAGCTTCACTGGTCTCTTGAGAGCCTGTTTTTGTTGTTGTTGAGAATGTATACAACAAAACATAACATCATTCAACAGTTGCTACATGTACAATTCAGTGACATTTGGTTACATTTGTCGAGTTGTTCAACGTCTCGTTCTCCTTTTGTGTTTCTCCTCTTCATTTAACCAACTCATTGACCCTAAGTTTCCTATGTAATCTTTATGATTGCTGTTGTCAGTCTGATCACGTATAACCAAATTCAAACCTACTGCCATCTAGTTGATTTTGACTCATAGTGGCCCTATAGGACAGGGTAGAACTGCCCCATAGAGTTTCAAGACATGCCTGGCAAATTCAAACTGCCAGCCTTTTTGGTTAGCAGACTTAGCACTTAACCACCTCGTCTCCAGGGTTTCCAAATGAGTGTTTGATTTTAGGAAGATTTCGGGGGTGTTTTAGGTTTAAACATTCTCAGGGCAGTAATTTCAGGGGTTCATCGAACTACATAAAGTCTGGATTCCGTGAGAATGTGAAATTGTATTGTCTATTTTCTCCTTTTGATCAGGATTCTTCCATAGAATCCTCTTTTTCATTGATCATTCTCTGTCTGGCAGTGAATCAGTGAAGTCCTGCCCAAAGTTCAGGGACTGGAGCTTCCCAGCAGTCTATACAGGTAAGTGGAAAGTCGCCAAAAGACTGAAAAATCTAGTAACTCCAGAGTCCCAGGTAGCAGTTCTGGGTCTTGTTTCTGCTCTAGCTCTTTGGCCTCTGCCTGGGCCAGAATCATCCCCAGCTTGGAGATTTTGTATGGTAGTGAGGGAACTGGATACATTCTTGCAGGAGTAGCATTTCTAAATTCCTGCCTGGCTCCGTGGAATCCTTCAGGGGTCCAAGAACTTGGAAGAGTTGGACTTAGCATGTGTTTTGGGTGTGGGTTCTCTGAGTCACCCCCTCACCTCATTTCCTTGAAAGTGCATTGGAATCACCCAAGTGCCTGTTAAAACACAGACTGCTGGCCTCACCCTGAGAATTGCTGATTCAGTGGGGCTTATAATTTGCATTTCTAGCAAAGTCCAATGTCAAACCGATGATCTAGCTTCCACACTTGGAGAACCACAGCCCCAAGACTTTGACTCTACCCTACTCCATGACACATTCTCCATCAGTCACTGGCTTTTGTGGTGACTCCTTTTCCAGTGTCAAGAATGCAAGCTTGTTTCACCATGTGTGCTGCCTGCTTCTGGAGGCAGGGAGAACATCTCCCAGGGTGGTTCAGCTATGGGAAGACAGCATCCCTCTGTACTCTCCTTGTACCTTCCTCCCAGCAACCATGCAGGGTCCAGAGGCAAGAGAGCTGCCTTTTCCTTCCTACTGTATCATACCATCTCGATTTGTGAGTCTCAGCTATGGGGCAGTCTGGAAAGCTCCAGAAAAACAAGAAGAAATCCCTTTAGTATGTTCCTTGGGATCTTTGCAAAGCCAGAGCTGTTGTACCTCTGCCGGTGATAGGCTGTCTCTGGAGTCTTCATGTCTTGCAGATCATAGCTATTTATGAAATATTTGCTGATTGACTGGTTAATTGAAGGGGACAGTAGCAGGAGAGGGGAAAAGTTGTTCCTCGAGTCTGCCATGAACCAGAACAAAGTTTCAATCAGTATTCACCAGCTTGGCTAAGGGCAGAGAATTTTCCCCTAGGCTTCCTGAAGGTCAGGGAGGTGTGGCTCCTGGGCAGGGAACTGTAAGCCACAGGCCTGTGTGCGGGAGCAGTAAGGTCAGTGGGATTCAAGGTTGGGAGCTTTGGGACCACCCTGGCAAGTTGGAGACGCAGGAAGAGAGGGAGCAAATAGTTTATGGCAGAGTGGGATCAACCAAGGCCACAGGGAGCCATTCTTTGTTCTCTTGCCTTAGGGTCCTCAGAAAAGGCAAGCACCTTAAGACATTTAGCACAATGTTCACACCAAAAGATTTAGAAAATGTCAAATGTGAATAACCGTGACATTTGAAATTTGTATCAGCATGTCAAATCTCCCGATTAGATAAAATAAAGCATGTGCAACCCATTAAGATTTATTAATTTTCCTCTTCATTGATTGTATTTTGAGGTTGTATTTGTGTTTTTAGGAAATTTATTGCAGTAGTTTTCAGCCCTAGCTGTGTATTGGAATCATCAGGGTTGCTTTGAAAAATCCTGATGCCCTGGCTACACTGGAGATGTGAGGCCTCAGCACAATGATTTTTAAGGCCCCTTGGTGATTTTGTAGGGTCACTGTGAGTCAGAACGTTGGCACTGGATTTGGTTTGGTTTTGGCTAGGTGGTTTTGAAGAGAGCTCTGTTGGTGCAGTAAGTGTTCACTGCTGACTAAAAGTTGGGGTTTGGAAACTGCAAGCCTCTCGGAAGAAGAAGATGTAGCAGTCTGCTTCATAGAGGTCTACAGCCTTGGAAGCTCTATGGACCAGCTGTACCCTGTCCCCACAGGGTTACCATGAGTTGGAATTGATGGGAAGGCAACCAGTTTCGTTTTTGGTTTTAGGTGATTTTGAAGTATAGTGAGAGTTGGGAACCCCTGAGCTGTTAACTGAGAGGTTGAAAGGGCCAGACTGATATAAATCAGACTTTTGGGAGTGTCTGCTTAACCTCTCCAGTTAGTTGCATGATTGTGCTGTCCTTATAGGAAGCGGCCGTCAAAAGCCACTACAAGACTCTTCCGACTTCCCACAACTCCATTTGAGGGGTGGTTGTCTGACCAGGTGGGCCATTCAGGTTTTCCCTGACAGGAAATCAGAATCAGGGCTAATAAATTCTAGTTATGGATGGTGCTACTCTCTTAAACAAGGTAAGGGCCTGATGAGAGCAACAAAGAGAGTTGGTCTGCAGAGGGAAGGTAGCTGGGCTCTGCCATAGACTAAGTCCCTGTTCCAGCCCCCCAGGAAGTCTGGATGCCAACTGGCCTTTGTCCCAGGGGTAATTCATGAATCTGTAACACTCCCTGGTTTAAGCCAGCTCTAGTGGGCTTATGTTACTTGTGACCAAAGAAGCCTGACACACAGACACTAAGTACAACAAAAGTACACAAAACTGAATGTGTATTCCCTTCTTATGCACACATGTACACCCATGTGCACATTGGGTATTTGAACTATGCTCTTCCTAATTCCCATGTGGTCCCAGTGGAAGATTCTTTGGAATTTGTATTTTTCTGGAGACGACTTGGAGAAACCTCAGCTTTCAATTCAAATGGGAACAGCAGTTGTTCCCTAATGTGGCTCCATGGACTTCATCAGAGTCACCTGGACAGACGAAGATACAAGTACACACACAGAGACTGCCAAGCACCAGCCCCAGCCCCCAGGGCGGCATAGGCAGTCTAGTATGAAGGGGACCCTCAATTCTGGGCTTCAGAAAATTGTCCCACGAGAGTCTGAAGTGCAGCTAAGTCTGCTAGGGTCAGACAAGCTGAATCAAGTAACCTGTTAAATTCTTCTTTAGTCTCTTTGCTAGATGGAGGCTGTGTTCCTCTCAAGTCAGAGGGAAAGAAGGCATTTTGTCTGGGAAATGGATATAAACAAAAAATCAAGCCATAGAACCTTTCTGGTTGACTACTCAAACTGGTCATTTACTTTGCCTTCCTAGCTCTAGAGACACAACCTCTCTCCTCCTCCCACCAAAATACATATATGCGTGAAGCAGCAAATGTACCTTTTATTTTAGAATGAAAAATATCATTTCTGTCCCAAGAACAACCAGATCCTCATAAATGAAAGTCTTGCGTGTTTTCCTGTTTTAATGATTTTAGTATAAATAGTGGAGTCCCAGGTCTGATTATCAGAAGGTTCTCAGTAGCCCAACCAGGGTGCTGTAAACAACTCCTTCAGCCCTGAGAACTTGGATGCAACTTAGCGTCAAGATTCAGATTTGTGTTTAGCGGTAGTGATGAGACAGACCAGGATTTGAGGGAGAGGACAGTTGCAGTGATTCCCCAAGGCCATAGCTAATACCAGCAGCTGCAGAGTCCATAGAGCAAAAGTAGCTACATGAACTGATGATTTCTCCATACAGGCACCAGGAATACTTGCAAAAGCTGGATGCGGTAGGCACTATTATTCCAATTTTTAGAATGAGGTTCAGAGAGATGAGGTAACTTGATGAAGCCACACAGCTTCTTAGGCAGAGATCAGGACTCAAAAGAAGGCGTGTTTGAGTCTTAGCCATTACAACACACTGAACATGGAAACCCAGGTCATAAAAATCACCCTGTGTGCCAGTTGGGGATATAGGGTATTAATCCTAGGAGCAGAATAAAGCAGTTCTTCAGGTACATGACTAGTCCTTGCTTTCTTCCAAGACATCCTTTTCACTACTCAGCAGCACTGGCCTCCAGTTAATGGAAAAACTGTCAGCAGGCCTGGAAGGCCTGCTCCCAGCCCAGATCAATCCCAAATCTCTGGATGGATCCTTTGTGTTCTGAGAGTACAACCATGACTTTTGTTTGGGGCTACTAAAGGACTTAGTTAATTACTGAGTATATATTTAGTGACTCAGGAAATATGGCCATGGAAACTTTCCTGGGCTTGAAATAAAGATAAGAAAGTTGGCATTGGTATATAAAAAAGAAAAAATATGACACAATCAATGATGGAATATTATGCAGTAAATGGAAGTCATGTTTTTAAGCAATAAAATCTGGAGAAACCTGAATGGTTTAAAAAAAGCAAGATGCAAAAATGCAAGTTTTATATAAAATATATTCTATTAATTATGGAAATTAGACTTATTTTTATTAAACTATATAAATAAAAGAAGTTAGGGAAATCACCAAAGTATTAACCATGGTTATCTCTTGGACAAAGTGTGGGTTACTATGATTTTTGTCTTTGAGCACCTTCATGTTTTATTTTCTTCAATTTGTTATTTTTTTACCTGAGGGGGAAATATTGAAAATGTGAAAAGGCTTAATACATATCACTGAAAGTGCACAGATATGATTATTCACTAGTTTTACTCTAGCTTGTCTAGCAAAGCTCTCAGTAGGTGAAGGTGTATCTTTGCCCCGCCTCCTACAGCTTATTTCAAAAGAGAGAAAGGATAGTCAGTTATATTAGAACTGGGCAGACCCTGAGGTGCAGGTGGGGAGCGGGGGAGACAAGTAAACAGCAAGAAGTAGAGGCCGTTCCCAGGGCAGCGGAGTACCAAGGTGACGGTCAACGGAGATGGAATGCAGTAGGAGGGGCAGCAGGTTTTCCGAGGGCAGGTAATTCTCCATGGGGCCCAAATCAATGTTCTGGCAGTCTGAGAACAGCCCGGGGCTCCCCCGGGGGTCTGTCGCCTGCCTGAGGGCATAGAGAGAGCCTGCAGATCGTGGACTACCAGGTGCTATTCCTGTCCCTCCAGGAGCCCCCGGAGCAGGGGTTTGTCCTGCCCATCGGCTCCAGCTCTCCGTTTGGCCCCGGGTCAGGACCGAGCAATGAGAGCCTCTGGCCCCGGCATGAAGCAGAGGCAGTGTATGGAGAAATACTAGAGCTCCCGGACAACGGTTAAGTGTACCGCTACGCCAGGAATCCAGCGAGAGTGGGGTCGCCTTGCTGAGTTTCAGCTGCCAGCGTCGCTGCAGCTCCTGTGGCGCTGACGGAGGTTGCGGTGGTGCCGCTTTCTGCCAGCAGAGGGCAGCCTGGAGACACTGCAGCCGCACAGCGACCTTGTCACGCCATCCGTTCAGTTCCAAGTGTCCCGGCTCTGCCTGGCGGACAGGGGCGGCCTTGGAGCCCAGAGACCAACGACCTCAGTCGGTAGGAACCGAAAGCAGAGGCCCAAGGGCACTCCTTCAGATGTGGTCATGTTACATTTCTAAATTTTATTTAGAAATGTTACAGTCCTCGGGCAGCCTCAGTCGCAGAGATGGGGGGTGAGGGAAGGAGGGAGTGATGGCAAAAGCATAACGAGGGAGCAGAAAAGAAGAAAAACCCATCACACACAGGATATATATATATATATACATATATATATGCAAGCGTACAAAAAAGTTAACAACCCTAATGAGAGGTAGGAGAGCAGAAGCTGGGAATTGTACCACGAGGCGCAGAACCACTCGAAGGAGACGTGACTCAAGCAGGGACGTAGTGATCAGTGCTGGAGGGACCTTGGGCTGTGGATCCAGACACCCAACTGCAGGTTTCAACCTCACCACTGGCCTCTTACTAGCTGTTAAACTTGGGGGAACCTCACCGTGCTGCTCTGATTAGCCTCTGACTAATCACATCTGCAGAAAGGGTTTGGGGACTCGTTAACGATTCGAAACAACGGGAGCATAATGGATTTAGGTTTCTTCACTGCTCGGCTCCCGCACAGGCACACATAAACATAGGACTCCCAGGTTTGTGGCTGGGATGACAGAATTCTGTCACCACATTCACCTCACAGGGCTGCTTCAGAGATGTGGAACCCCAAGGCGTCAGTGCTGAAGTTCTTGTGAGTGGCCATGGCCATGGCCCTGGTACCCTCCGGCCTGACTCGGTGGCCCTGGTACCCTCTGGCCTGCCACAGCAGCCCTGATGTGAGACCAGAGCTTCCCTGCCCTTGGATGAAAGGTTATAGAGCTCTGGAAGAGCTGCTTAAAGAATTAAGACCCTGACCCCGGGACTGTGGGTCTCCCAGGAAGCCTAGCCAAGGCCCACTGGCCCTGGAGTTGCTTCAGGCACTAAAACAGATTCATTTCAGAATGTTCTATCAGGAACATGTCCAACAGCCAGTGAAGTCTTTTCATTGGCCTTGGTCTCTCAGAGACTGCAAGTGCCACCTATTAACTTCTCTGTAGAATTCAAGAGGAGAGTACTTGCCAGGGTAGTTATGAAAATCGTATTTGCAAACTGTAGAATTCCAGATAAGTGTGAGAATTAATTACTAACAAGTCACCAGCCACGCTACCTTTGTTTGCACGCTAGGACACAAGACAGATGCAATACAGATTATACAAACGTGTGCACAGATGCACCACACTTAAAATGCGCATGTTTCTCTCTAGGCACACAAATGCACATATGTATTCATGTACATACACACAGATATAGGAGGACACCCTCGTGCAGATGTCTGCACGCATACTTCGCCTGAGCGAATCAGGGGCTCAGGTGCTGCCTCCGCTGCGGAGAAGCCAGAATTCGGGCTAGCCGGTGCCTCTGAGCTCTATTATCTCTCATCTGCCCTCTCGGGGGCAGCTCCAGTTTCAGCCGGAACAGATATCCGGAGCTGGGCAGTTGGGGGTGGGGGCCAGCGGAGAGGTGAGAGGAGGGTGATAGAAGGCAGCCCAGGAACTTGAGGCCGAGGCTGCCCGGGCCTCTCTCCCCAGGTAGGTCGCCTTTTCTTTGCCTTCCCAGGTTGCACTTCCAAGGAACATGTCTCAGGTGGGTTTCCTACCCTCACAGACCACTGCAGTGGGCTGCAATCCGAGAAGTCTCCCTCGGCCTGGGGAAATACGCAGTTACGAAGTTCTTTTGGGTGCACGTGGGCTGGGGGCCGACAGAATGTGCACGAGAAGTGCGTGGCATGGCTGCTGAACAGCCCTGCGTCTTCACACTCTCGGGACGCTGGGCTCGTCCTCCTCCCTCCTCCTTCTGATGATTTCTGAGTGTGCAGTTCTCGCATCACTCCGGGGTGTCTGCGGAGAAAATGATTTCCATGCAGTACACTAGGAAGCCCGAGGCTTGTAGGCATGCAAAGGCAATCCTGAGGCAGCTTCCCTTCCTTGATGACCCGGGTTTCTAAATCACTGACAGCGATAGAATAGAGCTACAGATGTTCTCCCACCTCCTCCGCAAACGCTTTCAATCTGACCAGAGGCTGTTGTACAGAAAATTGGAGGTCAGGTGCCAGAGGAGGCTTCAAGGTAGTGGAAAGGCAAGTGGCATCGCTCAAATGGATATCGCACGTTTGGCATTCTGATGGCCTCTGGAAACCAGCGGCCGTGAACGGTGGAGTCGCTGATAAGGTTGCACAAGATTCCACTTCAGGGGATATTCATGCGTGTCCTTCGCACAGCCCTTCACCCCTCCCGGAGCCTTAAAACGTAGGGAAACAACTTGCTGGTGTGACCAGAGTCCAAACAATTTTAGTGATAGGAAGACTTTCGAGGGAAAAGGGGATCTGTGCTTCACTTGGGCTTGGGGGTGGGGGCAGCCCCTGGTCGTATAGCCCCTGTTCCAGGAGTCAATGAGGCCAGCCTGTTGGAAAATTCCCTACCTTGGGTTGAACAAGCAGCCGCGCTGCCCGCTCTCGGATTCCTTAGGGCCTGACCCGGTCTTTATCTGCCAGCGGTCAGCAGTCGCAGGAGCTTCATTCAGGAAAGGGGCCGGGGCTTGGTTTCCTGGCTCTCCACTCACACTCACAGTCTTTAGCAGCGGTTGAGGAATTTACAAAAGTAGGTTTTGAATCCCTCCTCCATCCCAACAAACAAAAGCAAAACGTGTGTTCCCCTTGCCTCCTTGTTCATAGAGATTAAAGTTTCCTGGGATCCGACCTTTCCTTTTCTTCGCCTGCCTAGAAAAGGCGTTTTCCTTTCTACGTAGAGGAAAATCCTGGGAAAGATTTTATTTTATTCGGTTCGATGGTAATTTTACTTAGAATAAGCCGGACAGGCTGGTTCCCAACTTGGAAAGTCGGAGTTGGCCTCCTGGAGTGGTGGCTACCGCCAGTTGCGTTCTGCACCTTCTGTGCTTTCTCTGACAGCCCCTGGTGTAGAGCACCCAGTGTTCAGACTGGTCGGGTAATTCACCAGGAATTTTACTTAGAGCAGAGAGGAGGCGTCCAACTCGTGCCCGAGGATCGGGGCTCACAGAGCCTGGAACAAATCTCTGGCGGCGGCGCTAGAAGCGCAGCTGATCCCACACCACCTTGGGCTCTACCGCAGACGACACCGCTGCAGACTGCAGCTCGACCCAACCCGCTTCCTGCGTTTGCCACTCAGGTTTTCCGTTTTCCACAAAGGCCGAAGGAAGTCACTCTCACAGCCTGACCCTGCAACCTCCCATCTACCAACAGCTTTTTCGAAGAAGAGGGTGGGGGTAGGGTGGACATTAAACCACTGCTGGTCCGATAAGGAGCCGCCTGGGAGAGAGAGGGCCACAGAAGGTGAGAGAGGGTGAGGGCCTGTGAGTGGGGCTGTGCCTCGGCAGGAGCTTGGGTTGGTGCCATTTCTCAGGTCAGATGGGCATTTTCTGACAAGGTCTCGTGCGCAGGACACCTTAGAAGCAGTAAGACGGCTGTGGGGGGTAGGGGGAGAACTCGGGTTGAGTCTTGGCGCTCACCATGTATGTCCCCGGGGCTCTGATGTTAGCCGGGAAGGCAGCTGAATGCGTCTTACCCTCCCGGCAACAGAACATGGGCGCAATCGTGTGCGCCCTACACGGGAAGGAGCCTGGTGATCTGGGTTCTTAAGGCACTCAGCGGTGGCAGTGGCTACAGGGCAAGATGTCAAACCCTACAGGTTACTGCCAAAGGCTTGCTTTCTCTTTTCATTCTTTTCTCTCTTGCAATCTCTCAAATCGTTACTGAACATCTGCTATAAACTGAGTACTTTGACATCAGAGCATTTAATTCCGTTAATAACCCTGAGGGGAATGTGTAATTATTTCTAATTGATAAGAAAATGAAATTTAAAAAGAGTACCTTGTTCAAGGTCACACAGTTATTAAAGCTCTGCTTGGTGATGCAGGTCCTTGTCTTTGCCCCCACAGGACACCACACCAGTCACCTTCCTGGAGTAACATGGTCCCAGAAAGCTTGTCACAGTTCATCACCGATCAGGAACCCGCATAGCCAACAGCCCACACAGCAGCATTTCCTGTCGCCTAGTCTGCATGCAGCTCAGACCCACGTCTGCTCTTCTTTCTTTTCCCTGTCATCCTGTCTCCTACTGAGCTCCTGGGGGCTCCTTGGCACTTGGAGAGCCTTGGTGTACAGCTGGACTCAGCTGCTCTCTGGCTCTTTATTTAAAATGTCTTAAGGCCATCTGCCCCACAGACAGCCAAGTAGCTTCTGGCTGGCCCTTCTCTTTGCAAGACTTCAGTTTCTTTAAATGTAAGCAAGGAGATTTTTGGTTTCTGGGGCCATGACACTCTGTGACAGCATAGAGCCCTCATTCCAGAGCTGAAAGCCAGAAAGACTGCTTGGTTTCAAGAATTCTTAGCTTGGTTGTCTCTAGGGCAGAACTAGAATCATGAAGGTTGTTCCCACTCAACTCCATGCCACCAGTCACCACCATGTGCAAGAGTGGTAGGTACTCCTGGGCCCATTTCTTTCTACAGGGGCTGCCTGATGCTCCTGGCAGCTGCTGCCAGCAGATGAAGGGCCAAGAGGACAGAGCCTTAGAACAGGTCATCACCTAGTTAGCTACAAAGACAGAGAGCACCACAGGGCCATTGAACCTGACAGAGCAGCTTCCTGCTCACTCCAAACCCTCTCTGGAGGCCAAGAGCTTAAGTTGATGATTCTAGTGCTCCAAACTCAAAACCAAAATCCACTGCCATTGAATCAATTCTGACTCATAGTGACTCTATAGGACACAGTAGAACTGCCTCATAGAGTTTCCAAGTAGCAGCTGGTAGATTCAAACTGCTTAACTTTTGGTTAGCAGATGTAGCACTTACCCATTATACCACCAAGTTTTCTTCTGGTGCTCCAGGCTTACGTTAAAGGAAGAGCTCACTCGAAGACAAACTGTCTTGGCCCAGACTTAGTTTCCTGGCCCTTCTTTTGCTGGTCTGGCTGTCTGAAACCCTACATTTGCTCCTGATTTCCTCTCTGCTTCCAGGAGGCTCCACACAGCCTGGGCCAGGCTGAGTGATCTAACCTCAGTTCCAAGGCCTTATGTCTACCCAAATTGGGCAGGGGCAGTGAACTCTTTAGTGATTCAAGGAGGAAACAGGACCAGGCTATTTTAATGAGTGGGATGTGGGCACATCCCTGAGAAGTTCCTAGGCCCAGGAATACCTTTGTGCATGTACTGTGCCAGCACAGAACCTCTTGGGTTTGCCCTTAAGAACAAGATGTTTCCCCCTCAGAAACTAAGTCGTCTGACTGAGTGGCTTTAAGGGAGCAGAATTAACCGTAAGAATTCATGTGTAAATCTGAGGATACTTACGGTGTTACTGTGTGAGTACGTTTATGTGAGCGAGCACAAGCACTCATGCACACACTCCATATTGAATACCATGTGTAGCAACTCTTCACCCAGGACATGTAGAAATTAGAAGGGTATTTGTTTCAAGCTCTACTTACTTTGTATTGACAGTATGTTCTGGAAAATATAACATACATACACCCACGTGGGTGTCTGGACCAGATTGTATATGCTAAGACATAACTGCTACATACTGGAAACTCTCAAACACTTTTGCCTTCACTTAGGCAATTCCTTAAATCAGCTCCTACAGTAGAAACTCAAAAGTACAAAGGCAGGAGAGGAGAGAAAGGAATAGAGAAATGAAGAAAGATTGACCTTGCCCCAGACTTCTAGCATTGGGGGAAAATGACCAAACCATACATCCTTGGAGAAACTCCAAAGGCTGGAAATGGAGACAAATATCTGCCTGTAGGCTTCCATGGGGAAGAATTTGGCACCTGTTTGTCACCTCTTGCAGTCCCTGTACATACTGGAGAGCCTCATTTCCTTCTCCCTTGGTGAGACTTTCTCCCCAGTCTTTCCCTTCAATTCTTGGGGACTAGCTCAAGCCAGCTATTCCATATCACTGCACTGCCAGTGGGCTGCTGTTTGCCTACCATAGCTCTGCCCCAGCAGAATTCCTCTGCTTTCTCTGCTTGGTACCACAATTAGAGAGGGGGCTTAACAGCATTGGAAGAGGGAGCCTCTACCAACTGAAGGAAAAGACTGTGCACATATTCTCTGTTATTGTTCAGCCAGCCTGATAATATACCTGGATCATTAACAGCACACATCACCGATAAGGTATGAACACAACACACACTGTGCATCCCAGGAAGCACTCAAAGTATTAGCCACATGAGTATTACAATGTCCTAAATATATGCCCCCTTGGCAGGAGAATGACAGATGCATGCATCTCCCACCTTGTCACCACTACACAACTGACATTGCACACGTGCACAGACAGCACAACTGCTTACAGGATCGTGTTCACACCACAGAAAGCACAAACAAGTGAGCAGCAGCCCACTTTATTCCTTGCAACTCTCCTTAGCCAGATATCACAGCGGCAGGCCATGGGATGCCCTCCCCTCTAAACATCAGGCCTGATGAGCCTCTCAGGCTTCCTCTACATGTCAGCCTCCCTCTCCAGCTCGACCATCTCTGCTTTCCCTCTCTTTTCAGCTAGCCTTTCTCCACTCTGCAACCTCCAGTCCTGTCTGGAGTGAAAGCCTCAGAACATGACCACTACTCTTTGTCCTTGGGCTTCCACCCTACGTTGCGAAGGCTGAAGAAGGAGGAGGTGGTGCCTGAGCTGATGCTGCTTCCCCTTGGGCCTAACTATACACAAAAGGGACTCCCACTGCAGCCAGACCACCCCTGTGAGCTGAAATAAGAGGCCTGCAGTCTTGTTTCCTATGCTGCACAGTCAGCCAGCCCACTGACTGGCCTGGACCAGAAACCACTGTCCTTCAGGTTTTACCGAGGGGGAGAAATCGTTGACAGACACGGGGCCAGGTTCGAGCTGGTTGATACCTGCTATCCCATCAGAGTTCTGAAAGCTGACCACCACTAATCATCCTCTGATCTCTGGGCTGGAACCAGGTCAAACGCTTGTCTGCTTGCGCGGAAGCGCCCGTTTTAATTCGTTATCCGAAGAGTCTCAGTAAAGGAAGAAAGAGAAAGTGAGAGAATGAGAGAGAATCAGATTTCTACAGCCACACAATATGTTGTTCCCTCTCCAAGACTCCCAAACCTCTTTCCCATATATCAAGGTAAATGAATTCTGATTATTAAAAAAGAGTAAGGTAACCAATCACTCCTTAAACTTACTTGTGCAGAGCTTTGTAGTTTGCACAGCATTTCCTCAACCCGGATTTCATCGATTTGGAATTAACTTTTAGGAAACTCAGAAGTTTTAAAAGTATGAGAACAATATAAAGATAAGGCAGCCCACACATCTAGTCCCAGTAAGTGGTAAAATACAAACTTGCAAGGGTGCAAAGAACAGGACAAATCCTACCTAAGGCAGTGTCTCGTGAACCCAACCACAGCGGATACTGTTTCTCCGAGTACGTTAAACAGCCCAGCACACCAGCTATGACACAGAAAGCAAACAACCCCTGGGAAACAAAGTAACAGTGACAACCACAAACATCCCCCACTCCTTTACCCTCAACCTTTGTTTGGATCACTCTGAAAAAAGATAAAATTTTGGTGAAAATCTCCTTTTTTAAAGTAGCTACTGAACAGACTCAGGTGCGGTGGAAAGAATGTAGGTCCATGTTAAAAGAAAGAAAAAACATTTATTCAAGAATCGACAAGACTAAAAATACATCAAAAGTGCTCTAGTTCTCGCTAGAAAACTTGGTCCCCCAAACGACACACTATAGGAAAACCAGGTCTAGGATACTCCGGGCCGGCCGGCTCAGGGGCCACCAGACCACCTAGGCCGCCAGTGCTGGCTTTGGACATTTCTCCTTCCCAAGGTAGGGGAAGCAAGACTTTTGGGGAAAAAATTTAAAAAAACGTCTGGAAGAAAGACAAGCTATCCCATCCCTGCTGCGTCTGCCAGGCAGGCCAAGAGCTCAAGGCACACACGGCTTGCACTGAAAGATCCGGCAAAATTTGTTTCGTTTTGGGTTTTTAGATGGGGAGATGAAAAAATGTCAATTTGTAGAAGACATCATCTTTTACTTGAGTGTTTTCTCCCACCTCTCTGAATATAAGTTTTCGAAGGCCCTACAGGAATTATACTTCAGATCTTCCAGAAGATGGGGGTCACTGACCCTTTTGATTTCGCAAACCCCATGTCCACGATACTTTCCGGTGAACTTTTTTCTTAAAAATATATATTTAATATTATCAAAAAATGTTACAAATCCCTTTTTAGCGAAACATTAGCCAGGCCATTCCTGGAGGTGCCCGAAGCGCCAGGATGAAGAGCGCAGAAAAGGCAGCCTTCCTTCTCTGTCAACTGGGATGCCGGGTAAACCTGAAACCCGGGCACAGGCGGCGGAGCGAGGCGGCGCCAGCTCCCTGCTCGGGCCCAACCCCGCTCTCTCAGGCGGCTGC
This sequence comes from Heterohyrax brucei, assembly GCA_028571685.1. Lineage (NCBI taxonomy): Eukaryota > Metazoa > Chordata > Mammalia > Hyracoidea > Procaviidae > Heterohyrax > Heterohyrax brucei. The sequence goes on from CM053149.1 coordinate 38,332,068, forward strand.
GGAGCGAGAGGCTTCCGAAAAAGCTCCAAGACGGTTCGAGGAACAAACACATGCTCGCCCTTCCTGGGGCGGCGTGGGTCACCATCGTTGCGCTTCCAGCCAAGGACTACGATGCAGAAAAGCCGAACACGAGCCCACCGATCCAAGGAATCTGTGCCGCTGGCGCCCGGTTGCACCTCAGCTCTGGGCTTTCTCTCCACGGTAAAGTTTGGCTCGAGGTGTTCACCCCAGACGCTGAGGCGCCAGGAAGAAACAAACAGAAAGGCGGCCTGCAGACTCGGGGAGCCCAAGGGCACAGAGGGTGAAAAAGAGAACATAGGAGACGAAGCCAGGGAGACAAAGAGGAGAGAGATGCTCAGGGTGCAAAGGAGGTCAGAGCAACCGTGGGCTCCGGCTTCAGAGGCCGCCACAGCGGGCGCACAGTCCAGCTGACGGAGGTGGTTGCAACCAAGGCCGGCGTCGTGCGTCTCTGCGTGCGTTCTCGCATCCACCCGCGTCGAGGTGCCGTGGGACCTTACAGATCGAGGCGCGAGTGCAGCGCGCTGGCCTTGCTGTCGTGGTCCCAGTAAGAGCAATGCATCATGGCGAGCTCGGGCTGCCGGGCGCAGGCAAACTGCAGGCCAGGCGCGCTGGTGGGCGCAGGCGCTGGGGGCGCGGCGGTGGCTGGGCTGGCGGGGCTGAGCTGGCCCGGCGGCGGTGCAGCAGCACTGTGGTGCGGCGGGGCCGGTGGGGGTGCGGCAGCCGTGTGCAGATGGTGTGCGTGCGAGTGCGGGTGGGGATGTGGCGGCGGGGGCGCGGCCGGAGGGCCTCCCAGGCCGTTGTACGAGTTCACTACACCCGGGGGCAGAGCCATGCTCTGCACGCGTGAGTATGGCCCGTACGACGCCCCCGGGCCCGCCAGCCCCTTGACGACCGCGGCAGCGCTGGGGCTGCCCGGGCCCGCGGCGGCGGCGGCCGCTGCTGCTGCGGCGGCGGCGGCCGCCATCTGGCAGGAAGCGTAGGGCATGGGTGAGGGCGGCTGCGGCAGCGGCCACGAGTTGTTGAGAAAGCCGGACTGCAGGTACTTGGGGGGCGCCAGGTAGCTGTAGCCGTCGGTGCCGGCGCCTGGCACGCCGCAGCCGGCCGCGGCACCTCCGGCCGCGAAGAGCCCCTTACCGGGCTGGAAGTGCGCAGGCGGTGGCCGGAAGGGCCGCTTCATACGGCGACGGCGCCTGTAGTTGCCCTTCTCGAACATGTCCTCGCAGGCTGGGTCTAGCGTCCAGTAGTTGCCCTTGCGCTCGCCGCCTCCCTCGCGGGGCACTTTGATGAAGCACTCATTGAGGCTGAGGTTGTGGCGAATGCTGTTCTGCCAGCCCTTCTTATTCTTCTCGTAGAACGGGAACTTGGCGATGATGTACTGGTAGATGCCCGACAGCGTGAGTCGCTTCTCCGCGCTTTCGCGAATCGCCATGGCGATGAGCGCCACGTACGAGTACGGGGGTTTCTGCGCCGGGTCGGCCTTCTCCGGAGCAGTCCCGGCGCCGCCGCCGCTGCCGCTGCCGCTGCCTTTGCCTGGGCTGGGCGGCGGCGCCTCGGGCTCCTTGGCTGCACGGCCAGTCTCAGGGGCCAGTAGGGCGCCCGCAGAGCCCTCATGCTCGGGGTAGCTGGTCATCATGACAAAGCCAGGGCGCCGCGGCCGGGCCGCCACTGCTCTCCTCTTTTGGTGCTGGCCTGGCGATGTGTCCTGGCGCACGAGTTCCAAACTTGTGGAGACTGCGATGCTGTCCTTTTTTCGCTCACGGCCCCTGGCTTTTCTCGCCTCTTCTTTCCCTTCCCTTAGGGAGCAGCGGCCGCAGGGAGTGAAGCTCAGCCTCTGGCCATAGGGAGCCCGCCCAACAGTGAGGGGCTCAGGCCCCGCCGCCCCTCCCCGCCAGACCAGTCCCCGCCTCGGTGGGTTTTCTTTTCTGCGCTCTCACTCTCCCCTCACCCCCCGGGTTTCCCGAAGCACGACCAGCGTCTCTGGTACAGCAGTCTCTTGGAGTCCTGAGTGCGCCAGGAGCCTCTCTGTTCTGATTCGTATGGGCTTTGCCGAGTTCCGCTTGCGTCAGGCGCCTTCGCCCCTATAGCGGGGCAGCCAGCAGTGCACAGGCGAGTTCATCTCCAAGTCACTTTTTATAAACGCCCCGCATAGCCCAGACTGGCCTGTTCCCGCCCGGCGAGCCTCGGGGGCCCGGCGAACAGTTAGGCTCACGTTCTCACAACTCCCTGAAATCTGCTGGGCCTGGCTGTGCGGACTGAGTCGGAGACTGAGCCGGGGAGATGCGGAGGGAGGCCTCTCTGGGGTCCTCCAGCTCACGATCTGTACTCAGGGAGCTCGGGCTCCAGCGAGGAGCGGCGCTGCGGTCCTCCTTGCAGCTTTCAGGTGAAAGAAAGATTCTTGAGCTCTGCCCTTAGCTGCTGTCTCGGTGCTAAACTTCTAGCTGTGAGCTTGAGTGGGGCGGGACCGTGAGGGGGCCGGACGCGTGAAAAAACAGCTTTGCGTAAAGCAACACAAAAGCAGCATGTCACTGAACGAAGAAATCAATGCTTGCCCTGTCCCTCTCTGAGATGGAGGTCTGGGAGGGATCACTGTGAGAAGGCGCCCAGGAGCTCTGTCTGCAGCATCTCTGTCCTTCTCTGCGCTGTCCTAGGTAGTAAGGGCCAGGCCCCTCTTCTTGGTAATCCGATGGGGTAGAATGAAGATTGCATCTGTGCTTTGAAACCTAGTAGACCCGCCTCTCTGCTCCTGCAGGCCCACAAGCTGGAAGCTCTCAGTCGGGCTTTTGGGGACTGTGCATGTATGTGTATAGGTTAACAAATGGAAAGGATGGGGAAGCCTGCCCCTGAGATAATCAGCTACCGAGGTGCACTCGTGCTGGAGGGAAAACACAGCTGTGCATATGTACAGTATGTCAGCTTCGTGTTTATCGTTTAAAACACATATCTGCGGTTCTGCATATATAATGATATACCTGTATCACGTGTGTCAGAGTAGATGTGCTTCATAGATACAGCATCTTTGTCCTCTCTCTTTCCTCCTTTTTGTCATTTTTCCCTGCCACCCTCTCTTTCAATGTATATATTCTGTCACAGCCCAGAAAGAAAACCAACAGGTTGAGGGGAGGTGCTTGTTCACATTTCTCTCCTGAGTTTTGTTCTGATTTTCTTTCTCCAAGATTGAGGATTGAGTTCTGGCCTGTCTTCAGCAGAAATCGTACTAGGACCCAGTTACAATCAGCATGTACAGAGATTATCACAAGAAAAATCAGTGTTGGTGCACCTCTTAATGGTAGTAGTAACAAAAACTCTGTAATTATAAGAGCGTTTTGAATCCCCAAGCTCCAAACTCATTAGCTTGGAGGAGGGGGACTAAGATGCTTTCTGGAGGAAGATGGGCTGAATGGATGTAGGTACGTGTTAGTGACTGACTGGCCCAGAGCCTGTCGCTACCTTTTTTCCAGGCTGCCCAGTTTCTGAGAATTCTTGGAAAGCTTGAGGAGCACACAGTGGGTAATGGCTCCAGCTTCCACAGATCACGTATGTGTCACCTGCCTGCTTCCCGAAACTCAGGCCTCTGGTCTGGATTCTCAGATGAAAGGAAAGGAAAGGAGGACAGGGGGATTGGAGCTCTTTAGAATTTAGCATTTTGAAGATGAATCCAGAGAGGTCAGTTGGACAGCCAGGCGTAACTACCAGGGTAGGAGGGAGAAAGACTGTACTGAACTGGCCTCAATAAATACCTGCTCCTATCCCCAGACAGACAATATCTCAAAGCAACTTGTTTTACTGGGTTGTACACCACTGTTCCCACACAGATGGGGCAAGCAGCACTTCTTTAAAACCTCTGCGCCCACTTCCTGAGCGAGAGTGACTTTCTTTCCTTGCTCCCATCTGTGCCCAGGTTATGAGTAGGAGTGGTGTGAGGTCTGGGGCTGCTGCAGATTGGCCTCAGTGCCCAGGCTGTCTCAGCTTGGGTAGGGAGAAAACAGCTGGATTAGATACCACCCTGGTGGGGCTGCTCTGCCTCTCCTGTTTCTTTCTGACCACCCAGGCTACTTGTTTTTTTCTCCCCACTCCAAGGCATTTCCGCTGCTCAGCCCGCAGCAGCCAGGTGTAACAGCATTGTTGTGTGTGTCATCACGTCCCTGAATTCCACAATTCCACACTTGGCTTTCTTTTCAGCCTTTAAAGGAGTGTGTGTGGGGGTGGGGTGGGTGTAAGAGGAGTTATTCCAAAGAATGTTCAGAGTGGACATAAGAGGAATCCTGCTCTTCCCAGGTATTGATTTCTGACTGCCCTTCTGGGGAGGTGAAAGGTGTGCCTGCGTGGCACTGGGATGGACTGGGGTCAGTATCACCTCAAGAAGCTGGGTCACACAAGCAAGGAAATGCAGCCTGGAGTTTGGTAGAGGGATCACTCCAGGTAGAGGGGCCGCTCCAGGCTTCTGGGGGAGAAACAAGGGTCTTGGAGGTGGTGATGAAAAGTCCTCCTCTTGCTGTTGCCCCGCCTGAGGTCTGCTAGGCGAGTCGGAGACTACAAGAGGCGGTGGGGTGCCCCACAGGTTGCTTCTTAACTCTTTTGGGCAGACTAGGCACGGCCCTGCTTCCTGGCGGGGCCGAGATGCTGTGCAGCTTGGCAGGCGGTGTATTGACTTCGTGGAGCCCCGGGGCTCTCTCTTTTCCCCTACAGCATTAACTACGACGCACGGCCCGGGTTTAGGGACCTCGGGGCGGCTTCTGCCCACAAGGACGGAGGCCTGAGCGGTGCGGAGCTCTCAGCCTCACCAGTGAGGCTCCTGCGCTGTAGGCGCCGTCAGCTGCAGGTCGGGAGCCTCCAGTGCCTCCAGCGCGTCTTACAGCCATAGCGTCGTCCTCGTACGCGGTTCTAGAGACTCGCAACGGACTGGGGACCTTGCTCCCGCGGCTCTCCGCAGTCCACCTCCACTCATGGCCCAGCTCCTTGGAGGTACCGAAAGTTGATTCGTTAGTTTCTGATGGAAAGAGATGGATCCGTTTTTTCTGGGCCAGGAATCCTGCAACAGCGGTGGAAAGCAGCCCGCCTTGGCCAGGAAGGCGAGCGCTGCGGCGGCCCCATGGCAGCGTTTTCCTGGAACTGCTCACCTCGCGCTGCCTCTGATTTTTTGGTCCAGGTTCCCCGTCCTCTTCCTGAATAGAGCCCGACTTCCTCCTTCTGGTCCTGGAGAGAGAAAGGAACGAAGCCCACCTCTGACCTACCTTTGTGGATACAGCATCAGCGGTGCGCAGAGCTCGGAAGGAAAGTTTGAATATATACGTTTATTCCTACATCCCTGCAAACTCTACATCTCAATAATTATCAGCACTTATTTCCTCAACCCTTCCCCCAGGTCCCCTACGCCTACATCATATAGGTTAGATTCCTCAATCCATTTCTCTCCCTCTCTGTCAACCACTTTATCCCCTCTAGTTCTCATGTGTCCCACGTCCTGTCATATTCACCTTCAACTATGCTAGTCATAACCTGCACATTTTGGTGGAAAACGTGTCAAACTCATGCCTCCAACTCAAGGTATATTCATGCGCGCTCGCGTGAGCGCTTTCACACACACAACCTCTTATCTCACCACACGCTATGACTTGTCCGCTCCATGTCTGCAAGCCGTACTCCCAGAAGCCTGTTGCCTCTCTTGATGTTCTTGGTCCAGTTAGGGTGATTGGACTTCCTGCTAGATATCAGCACGGTTGGAATTGCTGCCCAGAGCTCTTTCAAGAAAATCAGAACACACCCCTGACGCACTTTTGACACCTGGTGGCCATTCATACAAGTTTCCTCTCTGTGTGCAGAATATATTAGCTCTATATCCAGACCGGCAGGCTGCAGCCTTTTGAGCTTGCATGACTCTTGTGCATATAACCACACAATGACAGGTCTGAAGTCAGCCAGTCTGCCTGGTTGGGAGTAGCAGAGCCACTTATGTAAATGATTTTATTTGTAGTTTTGCTTTTGAGAGTATACACAGCAAAAAATACGCCAATTCAAGTTTCTTCATGTAAGTTCAATGACACTGATTACATTCTTCGAATTGTACAATAGTTCTCACCCTCCTTTTCTGAGTGGTTCCTCCCCTGCTAACATAAAGTCAGCGCCCTCCGGTTCCTGTCTAATCTTTTGAGTGGCTGTTGTGGATTTGATCCCATATAGACAAATCTTAAAAGAGCATAATGCTCAGGTAAGATACTCTGTACTAGTTAGGTGAAACTCTTATTTGGTTTTAAGACTTCAGGTGACATTTTTGGTTTAAGGTTTAAAGATTATCTCAGGATAATACTTTTGGGGATTTATCTGACATTCATTTTCCTTTTTATTGCTGCATAATATTTCACAGCTTACTTATCTATTTATTGTTGATAGACATTTGTGATGCTTCCAGTTTGGTGATATTGTAAACAAGGGTGCTGTCAACATTTTGGGTCATATCTTTTTGTGAAAGCCATTTCATTAGTCTTTGGCCTTTTCTTTATAGGCCTTTTGTTTATTTTCTAAAGACCACTATATACCTCTAGTCATTACTACTACTATTATTTTTTTAAATAAAATAGTTATTTTATACTATTTCTGAAAATCTTTAAATTTTTTTTCTGATTGTGCTTTAGATGAATGAAGGTTTATGGAGCAGTAAATTCAACAATTTGTACACAGAATGTTCCATTGGTTACAGTCCCCTCAATGTGTTGGCACTCTTCCCATTTCTGCCATGGATTCTCTGTTACCTTTCCTCCAGTTTTCCAACCCCTTCCTTCATTGTCATTTTTATTTTTCAGCAGATTTCCCCCTTTTGGTATTTTATAATTAACTCTTCTAAGGAGCTAATTTCTCTGGACTGTTACTGTTTATTTTGTAGGCTTGTCTATTGTTTGGCTGAAAAGTGGTCTCCTGGGAATGGCTCAGTTCCATGTTGAAAGGGTGTCTTAGGGCCATGGACCGAGAGGGTCCTCCAGTCTCTGTCAGACCAGCAAGTCTGGTTTTTTCTGTGGATTTGAGTTTTGCTTTACATTTTTCTCCCACTCTGCCTGGGTCTTTCTGTTGTGCTCCTGGTCAGAGGGGTTGGTAAGGATAGCCAGCCACCACCTGTTTATTTCTCTTGGTCTTGGGATCAGATAGGCTTGGGTCTTCAGTTTACTCTCCTTTGCCCTGGCCAGAGTGAGACCAATAGTTGGATCTTAGATGGCTGCTTGCAAGCTTTTAAGACCCCCAGACTACAGTAGCATATAGAATATTTTCTTTATGAATTATGTTATGACGTTGACAGAGTCTATGGTCTTCAGCCTTCAAGCTGGTTATATCTAGGAAGTTTCCATGAGTATGTTCCATGTGTGTTGTATTGTCTATTTTAATATACATGTAGCATCTACAAACAGTAATGTAGTAATATCAGCAGCACAGTGTATATCTTGGGTGGGTTCCCTTGTAATTGCCCACTCTTCTTTAGCATACCTCTCAGTGTTTCCATTCGAGGATTGTTATTTGTTAAGACTGTTGTTCTAAGGTTGTCTGTGTTATGATAATTACCACAATTACTCTTTATTCTTGTTTCCTCTCAGGGCCATCCTTTGCCTTTGTCCTGTTGTGCTGACTTCTCTGTTGTGTAATATGAAGATTACCAGTTAAGTTTGGAAACTCATCCTAGAAAAAGTGCTACATACCTCATTGATGAATATCACTATGGTCACCTTTGAAGTACTCCCCTTGGGAAGCTATGCACCAATGCTAGTGCCTAGTCCGCCCTTGAAAGCAATTTTGGGACTCTTTCTGGACTGGCCATCAGCGCTGTCATTGTATTACCCTTGATGTCCTGAATGCCATCAAAATTGCTTTCTTTCACTATTTCCTTTACCGTCAGGTAAAGAAAAAAGTCACTGGGGGCCAGATCAGGTGAGAAGGGAGGGTGTTCCAATACAGTTCTGTGTTTACTGGCTACAAACTTCCTCACAGACAACTAGACAATTAAGTTTGTGAGTTGGTCACCTTGCCACTGTATGCAAAGACAATTTCAGAAACAGTTCCAAAACTGTTTTGAAGTGACTGGGAGCTGGCATTGGTGCATAGCTTCCCAAGGGAGTACTTCAGAGGTGACTGTAGTGACACTGAGCAGTGAGGAATGTAGTACTTAGAACAATGAAGTTCATGGACTAAGTTGTCAGACATTGTGTCTTTCTTTCCCTTTACCAGTATTAACATGTGCCTTCTTTCTAGTTGGTAATTTTAACTCCCTTCCCCTTTCATGTCTAAACCCCCAAATCCACTGATTTAGACTCATAGTGACCCTATAGGACGTAGTAGAACTGCCCCACAGAGTCTCTAAAGAGTGCCTGGTGGATTCAAACCGCTGACTTTTTGGTTAGGAGCCATAGCACTTAACCACTATGACACCAGGTCTCCATTTCATCCCTAGTAGCAATCAAATAATTTTTTTTGTGTATGAGTGTATGTATAACCCTTTTTCTTGATTGTTTATAGTAGTGGTCTCATGCAATATTTGTCCTTTTGTGATTGACTTATTTCGTTCAGCATAATGTCCTCCAAATTGATCGATGTTGTGAGGTGTTTTATGGATTCATTGTTCTTTATCACTGGGTAGTAATCCATTGTGTGTACGCATTCACTGATAGGCGTTTAGGTTTCTATCTTTTTGCTACTGTGAATAGTGATGCAAGGCACAGGGGAGTGCACATGTCTGTTTGTGCCACAGCTCTTAATTTGTAGAATATATAGGTAAGAGTGGGATTGCTGAATCATATGGTATTTCTGTTTCTAGACTTTTAAGGAAGCACCACACCATTTTCCATAGTGGTTGTATCGTTTTGCATTATCACCAGCAGTGTATAAGAGTTCCAATCTCCCTACAACCTCACCAGCATTTGTTATTTTTTATTTTTTTATTAGTGCCATAATTGTTGGGTGAGATGGTATCTCATAGCTTTGATTTGCATGTCTCTGATGGCTAATGATTGCAAACATTTCTTTGTGTGTTTGTGTACCTCTTGAATGTCTTCTCTGGTGAAGTGCATATTCACATCTTTGTCAGTTTTTAAATTGACTTGTTTATCTTTTTGTTGTTCAGGTGTTGAATTTTTCTATAAATTTTAGATATTAGTCATTGGTCAGATATGTTCTGGCAATTTTTTTTTTCTCAGTATGTAGCTCTCTCTTTTTCTTTTTTCCTTTCTTTGTTATTGTGCATTAGGTGAAAATTTAAAATTCAAGTCAGTTTCTCATATAAAAACATACATGCCCATTGTTATGTGACTGACCCTAGTTGCTCTCCCTACAATGGGACAGCAAGTTGCTCATCTCAACCTTTATTTCTTGTGTCCGTTCAACCAGTTCCTATCCCTTTCCACTCTCTGTTCTCACCTCTGGGCAGGAGCCACCCGTGTAGTCTCCTATATCTACTTAAGCCAAGAAGCACAATTTTCGTTATAATTTTGTGTCTTATATTTCGTTCTAACCTTTATCTAAACAGTTGGCTTCAGGAATGGCTTTATCTGGGCTAGTTAGGTGGCTTAGGTACTGTGTTGTAAGAGTCCCTCTGATTTTGGTCAGACCATCAAGTTCAGTCTTTTTTTTTTTTTAACTGTTTAAAAGGCCCAGATTCTTTCTTTTACTCATTGTACAATTGAAAGCTTACAACTCAGATCAGTTTCTCATACAAAAATTTACAGTCTTGACAAGGGGTGCTCTCTCCACACTCTGACAGCACATTCTTCATCTCCATCTCTTATTTCACATGTCCATTAAATCAACTCCTGTCTGCCTCTGTCTTCTCATCTCACCACTGGACATCTCACTTAGTCTCTTGTGTCTACTTAAGCCAAGAAGCACACTACAATTTTTATGTCTTATAGACCAGTTGAGGAGTTGGCTTCTTGATTGGTTTAGTTCTGCACTTACAGAGAGTTTAGGGGTCATGTCTTCCAGGGACCCTCCAGTCTGTCAGACCATCAAGTCTGGTCTTTTTACTAAAGTTTTAGTTCCGTGCCCAACATTTCTTCCCCTCTGTCAGGGACTCTTCTTGGAGTTCCCTGTAAGAAAAGTCATTGGTGGTTGCCAGGTACTATCTAGTTCTTCTGGTCTCGTGTTGATATGGGTTCTGCCTTTTGCAGCCTTTCCTGTCTCTTGGGCTCATATTTTTATGTCTTTGATGGTTTTTATTCTCTTTTGCTTCAGGTGGGTTGAAACCAATTGATGCTTCTTAGATGGCTGCTTGCTAGCTTTTAAGTACCTAGATGCCACTCATCAGAGTGGGATGCAGAATGCTTTCTTAATAAACTTTATCTCATTGTAATTTTTACTTGGATTTCTGTAATGGCTAATGATCATAAGCATTTCTTCATATATGTTAGCCACCCAAATGTCTTTTTTGGTAAAGAGCCTGTTCATATCCTTTCTCAGTTTTTAATTTGGTTGTGTGTGTTTTTGTTGTTGAGGTTTTGTAGTATGTTGTAGATTTTACAGATTATATACTGGTTGGATAGGTTGTATCCCAGAACTTTATCCCAGTCTGTAGACTGTGTTTTTACTCCTATGGTAAAGTCTTTGGATGAGCCTAACTGTTTGATTTTTAGAAGTCCGCAGTTATCTATTTTCTCTTCTGGTAATTATGCATTGTTAGCGATGTTTTGTATTGTGTTTCTGCCATGTATTAGGGTTCCTGGTATTGTCCGTATTTTTTTCTTCCATAATCTGTGTGTTTTAGATTTGATATTTAGGTCTTTGATTCATTTTGAGTTAGTTTTTGTGCACAGTGTAAGATATGGGTCTTTTTTCATCTTTTTTTTTTGGAGAAGGATATCCAGTTATGCCAACACTATTTGTTAAGTAGACTGCCTTTTCCCTAATGAATGGACTTTGGGCCTTTGTCAAATATCAGCTGCTTATAGGTGGATGATTTTATGTGTGGATTTTCACTTTTGTTTCGTTGGTCTATGTATCTGTTGTTGTACCAGTACTGGGCCGTTATGGCTGCAATGGTGGTATAATCTATTCTAAAGTCAGGTTCTTCTTCTTCAGTAATGTTTTACTTATCTGAGGCTTTTCACCTTTCCATATGAAGTTAGTGAATTTGTTTTCCCATTTCATTAATAAATGCCATTGGAATTTGTATTGGGATTTCATCATATCTATAGCTCACTTTGGATAGAACAGTGATTTTTATGATGTTGAGTCTTCCTACCGATGAACAAGGTAGATTTGTCCACTTAAGTAGGTCTCTCTTGTTTTCTTGCAGCAGTGTCCTATTGTTTTCTTTGTATAGGTTTTTTTTTTTTCTTTTTTGTCTCTGGTTAAATTTATTCCTAAGTATCATTCCTTCTTGGGGGCTATTGTAAATGGTATTAATTTGGTGATTTCCTGTTCGATATTCTCTTTGTTGGTGTCCCACTGACTTTTGTTTGTTTATCTTGCATACTGATAATTTCCTGAAATCTTATGTTAGTTCAAGTAGTTGTCTTGTGGATTCTTTAGGATTTTCCTGTATAACATCATATTATCTACAAATAGAGGCACTTTTACTTCTTCCTTGCCGGTTCAAATGCCCTCTTTGTCTTTTATAACCTGGTTGCTGGCTAGAACCTCTAGCACAATGTTGAATAAATTTTTTATTTTTGTGGTTTCCCTATCTAGGTTAACATCTAGTTGCTTTCTCCTGCATCTAGCCTTGGGTTGTTATCTGATGTTACTGACTTTCTGACTAAAGGACTCTGTTTAGTATTTCTTGTAGTTTTAGTTTGGTCCTTGCAAATTCTTTAAACTTTTATCTGGGAATTTGCTTGCTCATTGAAGCTTGCTCCACCAACACATTGAATCTTGCTCTACCAACACAACTGCTGCCCATCCACCCTCATTAACGTCATAGTCTTCTCATCTTTCATGATATCAGGGAAGTTTTCTGTCAATAAATCTTCAGCAAGTCTCTCCATGTTTTCTGTTATCTGCCCCTGTTCTGGTACTCCATTCAGTTGGAGATTATTCCTTTTGATAGAGTTCCACGTAATTCTTAGTGTTCCTTCATTTTTAAAATTCTTTTATCTGATTTTTCTCAGATATGTTGCTGTCAAATGTTTTAGGTTCAGTCTCACTCATTTGGCTTTCCATTGCCTCAGTTCTGCTCCTTTAACTTTTTGTAGTGTTGTCTACTTGTGTAATTTTGTTATTAACCTTTTGAATTTCTGCAAGCTGTTTCTCAGTGCTTTCTTGCAGCTTGTTCATTTTGTTGTTATGCTCTGTTTGTTTTGCCTGATCTCCTTTGTGATCTCTTCAAGAATTCTAAATATTAATCTTTTGTATTCTATCTGAGATAATTCCAGCAAGTTCTCCTCATCTGGGAAATTTCTTAATTCTTTGTTTTAGAAAATTTCTGAAACTATTGTAGTCTGCCTTTTTAAGTGATTTGATATTGACTGTTGTCTCCGAGCCATCAGTAAGTTTTTGTATTATTTTCTTTTTGCTGTCTGTGTTCTAGCTTATTATTTTGTTTTGAAATACCAAAATAGGCTGGTAATGTGAGCTGGTTTCATTATTAGCACCTCACAGGCTCTTATGTTCTTTCACCATATGGTTAGAGCTGTTACTAGGCAGGTGAGCCCAGGGGTCATGGATTCAATTGTGTCCTACCCCTCCAAAAAATGCATGTAGCAGTTTGGCTAGGCCGTAATTCCCAGTATTGTGTGATTTTCTTATATATTTTAAATCCTGCCTCTATGATGTTAATGAGGATGGATGGCAGTTGTATCAGTGGGCAGACTCAGTGTGTAAGATTGTATTGTTCCTTGAGACAATCTCTTGAGGTATAAAGGAAAGGAAAGCAAGCAGAGATTTGGGGACCTCATAACATCAGGAAAGAAGCAGGACCAGAATCTGAGCACATCCTTTGGAACTGTGATCCCTGTGTCTCAGAAGCTCCCAGTCTAGGGGAAGATTGATGATAAGGACCTATTCCAGAGCCAACAGAGAAAGACTTCTCCTAAAGCTGATGCCTTGAGTTTAGACTTGTAACCTATTGGACTGTGAGAGAATAAAACTGTGTTAAAGCTGTCTACTTTGTGATGCTTCTGTTAGAGAAGTACCAGATGACTGAGACACCAGGCATCTGTTTACCTTTCTTGTAGCATTCAGCTTAGGCACCAGGGTCACCAAGTGTTTGGTATAGGCTCCCATACAGTCCCAGATCACCTGGAGTGATTGGTGCAGGCACATGTATTTGGCTGCATGTACTGAGAAAGGAAGGGGGCTGACATCTGTCAGTCAGTGGCTATGAATAGGAAAGTCATGTCTCCTTATGCGTGAGTCTAGGCAGAGGAACTGTTTTCTGCCCAAGTTCTTATCTTAGGGAAGCTGGTAGATTATTTTATTTATCCCCCCCCCCCTTTTTCGTTAAATTGTTCCTTCTCTGAGTTTAGGAGAATGGCTTAGGTGCAAGTAAGGAATCACGTTTCCAGCCCAGGTAATTGTGTTAGTGTTTTGAGCCAAGTGCAGTGCAGAGAAGGGAGGGTTAAGTACTGGGAAAATGGTGAGGGATTTATCCCAAAGGAAAGATTTAGATATTTGTGCAGTAGATTAAATGCAATCTACTTATCTTTTTGATGATTGAATGCTGTTTTTCACTTATTCTGGAGGTGGAGCAGGCTCTCTGCTGGTCAGTCTCTCCCACTGAGGAAAACACTTTCTGAAAGCCACTGCTCAACTCACCAAGCTCACTGCTGCTGTTCTGCTTGTGGGGTGCTGATTCCTGTTGGGTCAGGCCTGGCCATTCCTAAGTACTTCTGGACCAACTGCATTCCCTAATGCTCAGTCTGATTTCTCAGTTTTCCCTTTGATGTTCAGGACACCCAGAATGTTGTATCTAGTTGATTTTTGTTTTGGTCTTTGTTGACAGAGGGATTACAGGAAGCATCCAGCTACGCCACCAACTTAGTGTTGCTTCAAGTGTGTATTTTTTTTTTTTTTTAAATACGAATTTGAGTTCTACATCGTGTTTTTCTCCTGCTCTATCAGTGACTATGTTGTGTGCTCTGTCAGGGCAGTCAATAGTGGCAGCTGTGTACCATCTAGTTCTTTCGGTCTCAGAATGATAGTCTGAGTTTTATGTAGCCCTTTATGTCTCTTGTGCTTCTATTTTTTTTACATATTTGGTGTTCTTCCTTCTCCTTTGCTCCTGGTGTGTTGGGACTAATTGATGAATTTTAGATGGCTACTTGCTAGCTTTTAAGACCCCAGATGCCACTGACCAAAGTGGGATGCAGAGCATGTTATTGATAAACTTTGTTACGTCAATTGACCTAGATGTCCTATGAAACCATGGTCCCCAGACTGCCACTCCCTGCTACTTTGTCTCTCAAAGTGCTTGCTTATATTCAGGAAACTTCTTAGTTTTGAGTTTAATTCATTTGTGCTGTATTGTGTGTTATTCTTCCCTTCCTTTCACGTAAAATAATTTGTGTGTGCTATCTAGTTAGTGAATACCTCTCTCTCTCCTTCCCCACACTGGCAATCATCAGAGAATGTTTTCTGCTGTGTTTTAACTTATTCTTGAGTTTTATTACAGTAGTCTCATCCAGTATTTGTTCTTTAGCAATTGACTAATTTAACTCAGTGTAATGTCTTCTAGCTTCATCCATGTTATGAGATGTTCAATGGGTTCATCGTTGTCCTTTATCAGTGCATAGTATTATATTGTGTGAATATACCATAATTTGTTTATCACTTCATCTGTTTGTGGGCACCTAAGTTGTTTCTATCTTTTTGCTGTTGTGAACAGTGCTGCAATGAACATGGATGTGCATACCGAGGTCTCCAAGGTCTGCAAATCAAGTTCTTGAAGTCATCCTAGAAAAAGTACTACATACCTCATTGCTGACTATCACTATCGTCACCTTAAAAGTATTCTCCTTGAGAAGCTATGCACTAATGCTAGTGCCCAGTCCACCCTTCAAAACAATTTTGGAACTCTTTCTGGAATCGCCATGAGACCTGTCATATTACCCTTGATGTTCTGAGTGTCATCAAAATGTCTTCATTTCAATATTTCCTTTAACTTCAGATAAAGAAAAAAGTCACTGAGGCCCAGATGAGGTGAGCAGGGAGCGTACTGCAATACAGTTATTTGCATATTGACTAAAAACTCCCTTACAGACAACTATACAATTCAGTTCACACACTTGCCACCATGCCACTGTGAGCAATGGCCATTTCAAAAAAGTTCCAAAATAGCTTTGAAGGGTGGACTAGGTGCTGGTGTTGGCGCATAGCTTCCCAAGAGGAGTGCTTCAAAGGTGACCATAGTGATATTGAGCAATAAGGTGTGTAGCACTTAGAACATTTAAGTTTGTGGACTTAATTGTCAGCCCTTGTGAGTGTATTCATGTGAGAGATCTTATTTCCCCAGGACATACTGCAGTCAGTAGGTCTGCTGGATTGTATAGTACTTCTATTTCTAGCTTTTAAAGGAAGCATCAAATAAAATTTCAAAGTGGTTGTACAATTTTACATTCCCACCAGCTGTGTGTAAGTGTTCCAATCTTTCTCCAGCCTCACATTTATTATTTTGTGTTTTGGGGAGCAGTGCTTGCCTTGCTGGGGTGAGATGGTATCTCACTGTGATTTTGATTTTCATTTCTCTAATAGTTAATGACGGCGAGTGTTTCCTCATGTGTCTGTTAGCTACCGGAATATCTTCTTTGGTGAAGTGCCTGTTCATATCTTTTGCCCATTTTTTAATTGGGTTGTCTTTTTGTTGTTGAGGTTTTGCAGTATCTTGTAGATTTCAGAGATTAGATGCTGGTTGGATTTGTTGCAGCTAGACTTATTTTTTCCTAGTCTGTGTTTAGTCTTTTTACTCTTTTGGTAAAGTCTTTGGATGAGCGTAAGTGTTGGATTTTTAGGAGTTTCCATTTATATATTTTCTGGTGTAGTCAGATCTGACTTGATGGCACTTGGCTTGGCTTGGCATGCATTGTTAGTAATGTTTTATATTCTGTTTATGCCATGTATTAGGGCTCTTAGCATTGTCTGTCTTTTTTATTCTGTGGTCTTTATTGTTTTAGGTTTGATATTTAGGTCTTTGATCCATTTTGAGTTAGTTTTTGTGCATGGTATGAGATACAGTCTTGTTCCATGTTTTTGCAGATGGATATCCAGTTATTACAGCATGATTTGTTAACAAGACTGCCTTTTCCACAATTCAGAGACTTTGGGCTTTGTCAGATATCAGCTGCTTATAGGTGAATGCTTTTATGTCATTGGTCTAGGTATCTGTTGTTGTACTAGTACCAGGCTGTTTTGAATTCTGTGGTAGTATAATAGGCTCTAAAATCAGCTAGTGTGAAGCCTCCCACTTCTTTCTTTTTTTCAGTAGTGCTTTACTTACCTGGGGCCTCTTCTTTTTCCATATGAAGTTGGTGATTTGTTTCTCCATTTAAAATGGCATTGCAGTGTGGATTGGGATTGCGTTGTATCTGTAGATCACTTTGGTTAGAATAGACGTTTTCACAATGTTGAGTCTTCCCATGTGTGATCAAAGTATGTTTTTCTACTTATGTAGGTCTCTTTTGTTTTCTAGCAGTAGCATCTTTTAGTTTTCTTTGTATAGGTTTTTTTTTTTTTTATGCCTTTGGTTAGATTAATTCCTAAATATTTTATCTTCTTGGGGTGCTATTGTAAATAGTGAGGTTTTCACTGTTACTGCTGTTAGGTGCCATCAAGTCAGTTCTAACTGATAGCAACCGTATGTACAACAGAGTGAAATACTGCTGTGTCCTGCGGCATGCCCCAAATCATTGTTACACTTGAGGCCGTTGTTGCTTCCACTATGTTAGATTTATTTTGTTGAGGGTCTTCGTAGTTTTCACTGATACTCTACTTCACCAAACATAATTTCTTCTCCAGGGATTGATTCCTCCTGACAACATGTCTAAACTATGTAACACATAGCCTCACCATCCTTGCTACTAAGGAACACTCTGGCTGTATTTCGTTTGAGACAGCTTTGTTCAGTCCATGGTCAAACTTGGTTATAGTCATGGTCATGGCAGTCGATATTCTCTTCCCACATTGCAATTAAAATGTGTCAAATCTTTTATCATCCTTATTCATTGTCCAGTTTTCACATGCATGTGATACAGTGGAAAATATCATGGCTTGGATCAGATGCACCTTTGTCTTCAAGATGACGTCTTTAAAGAGATCTTGTGCAGCAGATTTTCCCGAAGCAATGTGTCTTTTGATTCTTGACTGCTGCTTCCGTGGGTGTTGATTGTGAATGAAAATAAAATGAAATCCTTGACAACCTAAATCCGTTCTCCATTTATCATGATAATTTTTGTTTTCTTTATGCTGAGGTATAATACATATTGAAGGCTTCAGCATTTGATCTTCATCAGTAAGTGTATCAACTCCTTTTCATTTTCAGCAAGGAAGATTGTATCATCTGCATAATGCAGGTTGTTAAGAGTCTTCTTTCAATCCTGATGCCTGTTCTTCTTCATATAGTCCAATATCTCAGATTATTTGCTTGGTGTGCAAACTGAATATGTATTGTGAGCAGATACAACCCTGACACACACCCGTCCTGACTTTAAAGCATGTAGTGCTGCCTTGTTCTGTGTGAATGACTACCTCTTGATAAACGTACAGGTTCACCATGAGCACAATTAAGTGTTCTGAATTCCCATTCTCCTCAGTGTCATCTGTAATTTGTTATGATCCATAAAGTTGAATGCCTTTGCATAGTCAGTAAAACACAGGTAAATATCTTTTTGGTATTCTCTGCCTTTAACCAAGATCCATCTGACATCAGCAATGACATCCCTGGTTCCATGACTTCTTCTGAATTTGACCTGGATTTATGGCAGTTCTCTGTCAATGTACTGCTGCAGTCCCTTTTCAAAGATCTTTAGCAAGATTTTACTTGCATGTGACAGTAATGATATTACTCGATCATTTGTGCATTTGGTTAGATCACCTTCCTTCGGAATAAGCATAAATATGGATCTTTTCCAGTTGACTGGCCAGGTAGCTGTCCTCCAAATTTCTTGGCATAGATGAGTGAGCTCTTCCAGCACTGCATCTGTTTGTTGAAACATCTCAGTTGACAATCCATCAGTTCCTAGAGCCTTGTTTCTCGTAATGCCTTCAATGCATCATCAACTTCTTCCCTCAGTACCATCTGTTCCTAATTGTATGCTACCTTTTGAAATGGTTGAATGTCAACCAAGTGTTTTTGGCGTAGTGAGTCTTTGTATTCCTTCCATCTTCTTTTCATGTTTCCTGTGTTGTTTAGTATTTTCGCTGTAAAATTCTTCATTATTGCAATTCGAGGCTTGATTTTTTTCTTCAGTTCTTTCAGCTTGAGAAATGAAGAGTACTTTCTTCCCTTTTTATTTCTGTCTCCAACTCTGCACATGTCATTACAATATTTTGTCTTCTTCAGCTGCCCTTTGAAATCTTCTGTTCAACCATCTTACTTCATCATTTCTTCCATTTGCTTTAGCTACTTGACATTCAAGAGAAAGTTTCAGTCTTTTCTGACATCTAATTTTGTCTTTTTTTTCCTTATCGTTTTAATGATCTCATGCTGTCTTCAAGTGTGATATCTTTGATGTCATTCTGTGACTTATATGGTCTTTAGTCCTTAGTGTTCAGTGTGTCAAACCTATTCTTGAGATGGTCTCTATGCTGAGGTTGAAAATACTAAGTTTGTACTTTAGCTTTCATGGACTTTTTCTAATTTTGTTTACTTTCAGTTTGAACTTGCATGTGAGCAGTTGATGGTCTGTGCTGCAGTTGGCACATGACCTTGTTCTGAATGATGATATTGAGCTTTTCAGCATCTCTTTCCACAGATGTAGTTGACTGGATTTCCGTGGATTCCGTTTAGTAACGTCCATGTGGTGCATGGTCACCATTTATGTTGGTGAAAAAAAAGTATTTGCAGTGAAGAAGTCATTAGTCTTGCAAAATTCTACCATGTGATCTCTGGTATCGTTTGTCCCACCAAGGCCATATTTTCCAACTACTGATCCTTCCTCTTTGTTTCTGATTTTTGCATTCCAATCACCAGTAATTATGAATGCATCCTGATTACATATTAGATTAATTGCAGACTGTATAAACTGGTAAAATCTTCATTTTCTTCATCTTTAGCTTTAGTGGTTGGTGCATAAATTTGCATGCTATTTGTATTAACTAGTCTTCTTTGTAGACATGTGGATATTATCCTATCACTGACAGCATTGTACTTCAGGATGGATCTTGAAATGTTCTTTCTGAAAATGACTGCAACACTGTGTCTCTTCAAGTTTCTATTCCTGGCATGGTAGACCATGTCATTGTCCAATTCAGAAAGGCTAGTACCAGTCCATTTCAGGTCATTAATGCCCAGGATAACAATGTTTATGCATTACATTTCATTTTTGATGATTTCTTATTTTCCTAGAATCATACTTCATACATTTCATGTTTTGATTATTAATGGATGTTTGCAGCTGTTTCTCTTTTTGAGTTGTACTGTATCAGCAAGTGAAAGTCTTGAAAGCTTGACTATATCCATGTCATTAAGACTGATTCTGCTTTGAGGAGACAGTTCTTCTCCAGTTGTCTTCCGAGTGCCTTCCAACATTGGAGGCTTATCTTCTGACATTATATCTTATTAAGTTCCACTGTCACTCATAAGATTTTCACTGGCTAATTGTTTTCAGAAGTAGACTGCTGGGTCCTTCCTGGTCTGTCTTAGTCTGGAAGCTCAGCTGAAACCTGTTGTCATGGTTGATCCTGCTGGTGTCTGATTACCAGTGGCATAGCTTCCAGCACCACAGCAACAGGCAAGTCTGCAAAGTATGACAAACTGACAGACACATGGGTAGTTCCCTTTGTTGGTACAGAGAAATCCAAATCATTTCTGTGTGTTTGTATTGTGTTCTGGTACTTTACTGAGCTCTTCTATTAGATCCATTAGTTGTAGATTCTTTAGGGTTTTCTGTGTAGCAGATTATAACCAAAAAAACAAAAACCAAACAAAAAAACCAAACAACAACAATTAAGAGCAAAAACAAAAACAAAACAAACCCAGTGCTGTCGAGTTGATTCCGACTCACATCTGCAAATAGAGATATTTTTACTTCTTACCAATTTGTATGTCCCCATTTTTCCTTTTTCTTGCCCGATTGCTCTGGCTAGAGCTTCTATCACAATGCTGACGAAAAGTGGTAACAAAGGCATTCTTGTTTGGTTTCTGTTGTCAAGGAGGATGTTTTCAGACTGTCTCCATTTAGGATGATGTTGGCTGTTGGCTTTGTATAAATGCCCTTTATTATGTTGAGGAATTTTCCTTCTATTTCTATTTTGCTGAGAGTTTTTAACATGAATCGGTGTTGGATTTTGTCAAGTGCCTTTTCTATATCTCTTGATAACATCGTGCTGTTATTGTCTTTTGTTTTATTTATGTGATGGATTATATTGATTGCCTTTCTAATGTTGAGCTATAACTTCATACCTGATATGATTCCTACTTTGTCATGATGAATTATTTTTTTTTATGTGTTATTGAATTCTATTGGCTAGAATTTTGTTGAGGATATTTGTATCTAAGTTCATGAGGGATAGTAGTCCATAATGTTCTTTTTCTTGATGTTGGCTTCACTTGGTTTTGGTTTCATGGTTATGCTGGCCTCATAGAATGAGTTTAGGAGTATTCTATCTTTTTCTGTGCTCTGAAATACCTTTAGTAGTAGTGGCGCTAACTGTTCTCTGAAAGCTTGGTAGAATTCTCCAGTGAAGTTATCTGGGGCATGCCTTTTTTTCATCAGGAGTTTTAAAGTTAGTTTTTCAATCTCTTCTTTTGTTATAGGTTTATTTAGTTATTCTACCTGTGACTGTATTAGTTTAGGTAGATAGTGTGTTTATAGAAAGTTGTTCATTTCCTCTAGGTTTTCAAATTTGTTAGAGTCCATTTTTCATAGTATTCTATTATGACTCTTTTAATTTCAGTTTTGTTTGTTGTGATTTCACTCATCTCTTACTTGGAATTTTGCTTCCTCTTCTGTTTTTCTTTTGTCAGTATGGCCAAAGCTTTATCAATTTTGTTGATCTTTTTAAAGAACTGGAAGCCCTGGTGGTGTAATGGGTTAAGTGCTACTTCTGCTAACCAAAAGGTCGGCAGTTCAAATCCACCAGGTGTTTCTTGGGAACTCTATGGGGAAGTTCTGCTTTGACTTCTAGGGTCACTATGAGTTGGACCTGACTCAATGGCAGTGAGTCTTTTTGTTTTCAGAAAACCAGATTTTGGTCTTGTTGACTGTTTCAATTGTTTTCCTATTCTCTGTTTCATTTAAATTCGCTCTAATTTTTATTATTTGCTTTGTTCTTGTGCCAAGGGCTTTGTTTGTTGCTCTCTTTCTACTTGTTAAAGTTGTAGGATTAACTAATGCTTTGATTTGGCCCATAAATTGACCTTTGAGAACTGCTTTTGCTGTGTCCCAAAGTTTCTGGTAGGATGGTTTCCCTTTTCATTTGATCGATCTTCTACAGCTCAGTAGTTTTTGAGCAAGGTCTTGTCAATTTCCAAGTATTTGATTTTTTCCCTTGCTTTTCCTATTACTGATTTCTACTTCTGTGGGTGTGTGGTCTGAAAAGATGCTTTGTAATAGTTGTAATAGTTTGTAATAGTTCAGTGTTTTGGATTCTGTTAAGGCTTGCTTTATGGTTGAATATATGGTCTGTTGTGGAGAATATTCCTTGTATGTTGGAAGTGAAAATATACTTGGCTGGTTTCAGCTGGAGTGTTCTATATATGTCTATGAGATCAAGTTGGTTGACTGTGGCATTTAGAGTTTCGGTGTATTTACTGAACTTCTTTGTGGATGTTCTGTCCTTCACCGAAAATTATGTGTTCAAGTCTCCTAATGTTATTGTGTAGCTGTCTATCTCTGTTTCCAATACTGTTAGGGTTTCTTTTATGTATTTTGGAGAGCTGTCATTGAGTTTGTAACTATTTGATACAGTTATGTCCTTCTATGTATTGACACCTTAATCATTATATAGTGTCCTTACTTATCCTTTGTGATGGATTTTACTTTAAAGTCTTTTATGCCAAAAATTAATATTGCTTGCCCCCTTTAACTGTTTTCAGCTTGATATATGTATTTTCCTTTCTTTGAGTTTTAGCTTATTTGAGTCTTTCAGTCTGAGTTGCATCTCTTGTAGGCAGCATATGGACAGACCATGTGTTTTTATCCATGCTGCCAATCTCTGTTGATGCATTTAATCCACTGACAATCAGTGTAATTATTGGTAGGTGTCTTACAGGTCTGACAATTAAGTTTGCAAATTTAATTATTTTAAGTGCTTCATACCTCACTGCTGAATATCACTATGGTCACCTTTGAATATACCCCTGGGAAGCTACACATGGACACCAGCCCTTCGTCCACCCTTCAAAGCAATTTTGGAACTCTTTCTGGGATGGCCATTGTGCGCAGTGGCATGATGGCAATTTTGTGAACTTAATTGTGTAGTTGTCTGTGAGGGAGTTTTTAGCCAGTGAACAACTACATGTATCGAAACATCCTCCCTACTCACATGATCCAGCCCCCAGTGACTTTTTTATTAACCCAGACATAAAGGAAATATTGAAAGGAAGACATTTTGATGACATTCAGGACACCTGAATA
This sequence comes from Heterohyrax brucei, assembly GCA_028571685.1. Taxonomy (NCBI): domain Eukaryota; kingdom Metazoa; phylum Chordata; class Mammalia; order Hyracoidea; family Procaviidae; genus Heterohyrax; species Heterohyrax brucei. Next base: position 38,354,786 of record CM053149.1, read on the forward strand.
ATATGACTGCAGCTCTGATGGCCATTCCAGAAAGAGTTCCAAAATTGCTTTGAAGGGTGGACTAGATGCTGGTGTCAGTGCATAGCTTCCCAACGGGAGTACTTCGAAGGTGACTGTAGTGATATTCAGCAATGAGGTGTGTAGCACTTTTTCCAAGATGAGTTCACACACTTAATTTTTGGCTCTCATAGTCATCTGATACTGCTCTAACAAAAATACTGTGAGTGGATGGCTTTAGCCAAGAAAAGTTTATTTTTACACAGTTCAGTAGGCTCAAAGTACTAATTCAGGGTGTCTTCTCTAGGGGAAGGCTTTCTCTCTTTGTCCGTTCTGGAGGAAAGTCCTTGTGTTGCATCAGTTTTTGTCAGAGAGCATCCTGGCATGGGAACCTTAGGTTCAAAGGATGCATTCTGCTTTCAGTGCTGCTTTTTTGATAGTTTCAGGTCTCCAGTTCTCTGCTTGCTTCCCTTTCCTTTCATCTCTTGTAGGATAAAAAGTGATACAAACCACATTGCAGGGAAACTCCCTTAGTAAGGGTGTTGCAGTCCCACTCTAATTCTCGTTTAATATAATCTTACCTATTAACCATAGGCAGATCTCAGGATTACAAAAGGAAAATCACAAAATGGACTACGAATCAAGCCTAGCCAAATTGCTAACACATTTTTTGGGGGACACTATTCAGTCCATGACAGTAGGTATAAATTTAGTGTTTCCCCTTTTATGCTTGTTTGTTTTGGTTGTTGACAATTTCTTTGTTCCACTTAATTTTCTGTGCTGAGTCTTTTTTGTTTTATGTATTTTTTGGTATTTTTCAGTGTTGTTGATTTCGTATTTGCTGAGCTTTTTTTTTTTTTTTTTTAATTTTGATGTGTAGGATTGTTAGTTTCCTTTGTGGTTACCTTAATATTTACCCCTTATTTTCTAAGTTTAAACCAATTTTTTATTTCTATGTTATTTTGACTTCCTCTGCATATGAACGATCTATGGCTACATTTTTCAGTCCCCCCCCTTCTTTTTTAATCTTGTCTTTCACATAGTGAAATATGTATTTCTCTGTTTTCATTGTTTCATGTTTGATCTGGTTTTGTGATTTCCCTACTTCATTTGCTACTTGGTTGTTCTGTCCTGTATTCTAGTCTTGGATTGTTAAATATTGTTATTGATTTTTCAAATGGGGATTCCCTTTAGTATTTCTTGTAATTTTGGTTTTATTTTTGTAAATTCCCTAAACTTTTGTTTATGTGGGAATGTCCTAATTTTGCCATCATGTTTGAGAGTTTTGCTGGATACATAATTCTTGGCTGGCAATTTTTTTTCTTCAAGGCTTCATGTTTGTAATGCCATTTCTTTTGCATGCTTGTTTCCTGCTCTGCTGTGTAGTCTGAGGCTAGTCTTCTTGATTCTTCTTTGTGGATAACTTTTCCTTTATCCCTAGCCACTCTTAAAATTCTCTGTTTATCTTTGGTTTATTATAATATCTCCTGGTGACTTTCTTTTGGGATGTACGTTGTGTGAGGTTCAATGAGCATCTTGAATAGATAACTTCTCATCTTTCATGACATCGGGCAACTTTTCTGCCAACAAATCTTCAACAATTCTTTTTGTATTTTCTGCTATCCCTGTCTTAATCATCTAGTGCTGCTATAACAGAAATACTACAAGTAGATGGCTTTAACAAAGAGAAATTTTATTCTCTTACAGTCCAGTAGACTACAAGTCCAAATTTAGAATATCAGCTCTAGGGGAAGTATTTCTCTATTGGCTCTAGAGGAAAGTCCTTGTTGTCAATCTTCCCTTGGACTGGGAGCTTCTGAGGCTCAGGGACCCCAAGTGTTTTCTAAAGCTGTGACCTTCTCCCAGCTCTGTTTCTTGGTGATGTGAGGTCCCCGAATTCGCTGTTTGCTTTCCTTTCCTTTATATCCTAAGATACTGCCTCAAGGCACAAAACAGCCTTACAGAGTTCTGCCTCACTAACACAAGTTCTGCCCATTTTTTCCTCATTAACGTCATACAGGCAGGATTTACAATACATTGGGACATCACACAATACTAGGAATTGTGTCCTAGCCAAATTGCTACATGCATTTTTTCCAGGACACAATTAAGTTCGTGACAATACCCCTTGTTCTGGTACTCCACTTACTCACAAATTCTTCTCCTTGGTAGAGTCCTGCATAATTTTTAGGGTTTCTTCATTTTGAAAAATATTTTATCTGATTTTTCCTCAAATATGTTGGTGCCAATGCTTTATCTTCACTCTAATTCTGACTTCCATTGCCTCAGTCTACTCCTGTGACTTTTTATTGAGTTGTCTGAAATTTCATAGTCAATCTTCTGGATTTTTGTTTCCTGTGTCTCTGTAGATTCTTGCAGCCTGTTAAATTTGTCATTATGCTCTTATCTTTTTAAGTTTTTCATTTGCTTTGACTGTGTGCTGCCTGACTTGTTCAATATTTTACCTGATCTTCTTCCAGATTTCTTAAAGAATTCTGAATATCTTTAGTATTCTGCCTATGGTAATTTCAGGAAGTTGTCTTCATCGAGAAGATTTCTTGATTCTTTGTTTTGGGAGCTTGATGAAGCCATCATCCTCTTCCTCTGTATGTGATTTGATATTGATGGTTGTCTCTGAGCCATCGATGTGTTATTGCACTTATTTATTTTGCGTTTATTTACTGTGTCCTAGCTTCTTGCTCTGTTTTGTTTTGATATGTGTGAGCTAATTTGATTACTGGAGACTTTGAAGCTCTAAAGTCTGGTCACCAGGTGGTTAGATCAGTTATTAGGAGCCTAGGAGTCTGTTTACTTTTCTTGTATGAATTTAGTTCATGTGTCTGTCCAGGTAGTGGGTTACCAAGTATGTAGTATATTCTCTCATTGACAGTCCTAGATGGGGAGGGGTGGTTGATGTACACACAGGTATCTGGCTACTGTAGAGAGTCATATACTGAGCAATGTAGGGGGCTAATAGCCTCCTCTGAGGGTCCCTGTTCCCTAGAGCGCCTAAGTGTGTAAGTTTTGCAATCAGTCTATGGGCACCTAATGTTAGTTGTGAGGACTGAGAAGAAGCACTTATTCTTGGACCCCTGTCATAGGTGGCAAGGTGGCATTGGTGGAGCCATCAGTCCTCAGGCCCTTGATTTTAAGGACTCTTCTTAATAGGTGGAGCAGTGACAAATGTCACAAACCAGCCTATCTACCATATAGCTGATGCAGTTGAGGTTAAATGTCAGGTATATATCCTGCCATGCTGTGCTGATAAGGGCCTACATTTTTGTAATGGGCCCACATAGTCTTTATAGCAATGAAATGCATTTAGTGTCTGTGGACTTTTTATACCTGTGTTTAGGCAAATGAGCTGTTTCTGCCCATGAGTACTCAGCTTAGGGGAGCTAGCATATTATATTTTCCTGTTTATAAATATGCTCCTTTTCCAAGGAGACTGGTTCTCAGGTCACTTAAGGAGTCCTACCTCTAGTCCAGGGATTGTGTCAGTCTTCGAAGCCAGCTTGGTCCTATTACAGAGTGGGAAGGGAGCAGGTAATTGGGAGAGATGTTTTTCCAAAAGGAGTGCTTTCTGGTTTGAATCGTAAGTTAGATGCAAGTACTTGTCTTTTGCTGATTGTATCTGCTTTTCATTGATTTGGAGGTGTGAGTAGACTCTCCCTTGTTGTGAAAAACACATCCTAAGCACCACTGCTTGCCTCACCATGATCACACCAGCTGATCTGGCCTGTGGGGTGCCAGCTACCCGTAGGTCAGGTCTAGCAGCACTTCACTAATTCTAAGACAGCTATCCCTCTCCCTGCTGCTCAGTCCATATCCTCAACTTTGCCTTTGATATTTAAGTGTTCCTAGTTTGTCAGATATAAATGATTCACTTGTTTTTTTTCAGGTCTTCATTGTAAGAAGGACTACGGAAAGCCATTGACTATTCTTATTCCACCATCTTGGCCCTGCCTCCTGTAGGTTTTTTTTTTTTTTTTTTACTTTTTTGAAGAAATCTTTTGTTGAACACAGGTGATTAATTTTTAAGAGGTCCCATGTATCCAGTTTATCTTCTTGTGTTTGTCCATTTTTAATTATTACTATTATTATTAAAGAAAGAATGGTTATTTATGAAGCACTTTGTGCAAGGTATTTTATATGTATCATCTCATATCATTTTAATGACAAACCTAAGGCTTGATGTTCTTGTTTTACAGATGTGGAAACTGAGGCTCAGAGTAGTTAAGTTACTTGCTGAAGATCCTTGGTTAGTAAGTGGCATCTTGACTTTGGAGCCCTGAATTTCACCTCTATTTATTCCTGCAAGGTCAGAAATTCCTTCCTCCCATCTATCAAATTTAACTGTTAGTTAAGAGACCCATTTAATGTCAACCTTGAGTCCTCTCCACATGTCTCTTCACACACAAACTTGAGATCGTTGTACATATACGTGTGCACACACACTTTCTCATACCTATGCATGCACGCTGTGAAGAAGAAAGGCATAGGGACCAATTCATTAAAAATCTCAAAGTTTAACAAGCAACCTGATGGTGCCCCTCTCAGGGAATTTGCAGGACAAGGTCTGACCAGAGACTAGTCTGTTTCGGGAGGCTACAGAAGAGAATTTGTCAGAGACCACCCTTTCCTTGGGTATAGATAAGCATGGTCCACTTCTCAGCATGCTGAGCCAAGCTCACATTTGGCTTCAGGACCATTAGCTTGGCTCCTTCCATCTGCAGTGTTCATTCTGGGATGTTCATCTTCTTCTAAAAGGAGATAGTAGTCTGAAGGCATTACTCCTTTCCAGAAAGGAAGTAAGTGGGGAGGATGTGTGTGGTGTGTGCAGAGAGTAGGAAGTCTGTAGAATAGTTCTTGTGGAGTAGAGTACCTACCTGTCTTGACAGGAAATGCTCCCTCCAGAAAGGAGAGCCTACAGTGTTCTTCCCAATACTTCCTCCTGAGGACATTGTTGCCAAGTGTCCAGATCCCAGGGCTTTACTGAGAGGGGTGTGGACTCCTCTGTGAGGTGGGAGGATGGGGGCATATGCAGGCGCTCGGCTGTGTAGACAGCCCCTCTGCAGACCCGTCTTTGGACTAACTGAGGCCTTTGTGGGCTCTGGGTTTGTAACTGGGGATAATTGGTGACAGGCTTCTGCAGTGGTACAAAGATGCTCTTTTTAGGGAAGCACTAATAAGGATACCAGGGATTTAGGTGAGAAGAGTCCAGGATCTTGGTTTGCCTAATTTCAGGCATGGTTTGACCATGCATTCTTGCTTAGAGGCAGCAGTTCTGAGGAATGGGGATAGTAGTATAACTGAACAGGAAGGAATTCCTTCATGTGGGTGATGGCAATTCAGGCCCAGAGATATTCAATGTCTGCTCTGGGCCACAGATGTAGTTAGTGCAGATGAAGGGAAGTCCTGATGTCTGTTACTGTCATTTACACACGTCACCAACTGGCTGAGAAGCACCATAGTCGAGTGCTTAACAGACCTATGGTGTTCCAATTCTTATTGATGCCAGCCTGGGAACTTAGAGAACCTTAGCTGACTTCAGAGCTTTCAAACTTGATAATTTTGAATGGACCACACACACACACACACACACACACACACACACACACCTCTCCTTAGAGAACCCAGTTGGAACCAACTCCACAGCAGCCAATAACAACAACAACAATCTTCTTTAACGTAAAATTATCATCACAAAATGAAGGAGAACCACACAATACTAGGAAGATGGTCTAGCCAAGCTGACACATATTTTTAGAGGATGCAATCAAGGAAGAACAAGTCTGTCTTGGAAGAAGTACAACCAGAATACTCCTAAGAAGCAAGTCTGGTAATTTGTCTCGCATACTTAGGACATGTTATCAGGAGGGACCAGACCATGAAGAAGGATGTCACACTTAGTAAGATAGCCAGAGAAAAAGATGAATGGATTCAAGTGAAAAAGACAAAATGGGTTGTCACAATGGCTGCGTGCAATAACCTCATACGTATAACAATTTTGAGGATTCTGCGGGACCAGGCATTTTTTCATTTTGTTATAAATTGGCTGGCCATGCATCAGGACCAACTTAACATCATCCAGCAATGTCAACTGTGCTCATGCGCTAGCTTTTTACCAAGAAGTGGAGGTGTTGGATCAGAAGGGTACAGGTAATTTCAGCTTTACTGGCCATTGCCAAAAAGGACCTCAGCTGCTACTTTTGTAAGAGAGTGTAACAGAGAGTGTGATTCCTGTACCTCAGATAGTCAGTGCTGGTAGGTGGGTGGTTATTGAATTGAGTGGGAGAGAATATGGGCTCAGGTTTCAGCAGATCTAGGTTTAAATCATGGCTTTTTGACTTACTTGCTGTGTGACTTTGGACCTGTTATCTAGCCTCACTGTGTCTCAGTTGCCTCATCTGCAAAATGATTATAGTAGTATGTGTCTCTCGGGTTGAGAAGAGTAAATGAGATACTGTGTCTGGCCTAGAAAAAGTATTAAAATCTCCCAGCAGTTATTATTTTTATTGTGTCGTTAATCATTTTTTTTCAACTTGATATTATGGTGATTGTCAAACCTACGAAATAGAATAGTACAATAAACCTCCGTCTTGTTTCCTTTATATTCCCCCACACTTCTTTGCCCCATGCCACTAGATTATTTTGAAGCCAATCCCGTACATAATATCATTTTGTCTGTGAACATTTCAGTTCATATCTTTTAAATATAAAAACTTAAACAAAAACATAGTCATGCAAGTGGCCATTCAAGGGACAATTGATCTCTATTCTCCTGGAGCAACAGAGGAAGAAGGAGAGTCAGAAATCGGAGGAGGAAGAGGAGTGTGGGGCTAGTTGCCTCCCCGAACAGCTGTCTCCTCTACTATGAGACTGGGAGAAATGGATGGTGCCCAGATACCATTGCTGAACATTTTGAAAAAAGATGCTACAAAAGAACCCTAAAGAACAGCAGGAAAATGCCAAATACAATTTAAAATTCTAATGGAATCCAGCCACTCCGAAGCCATGGAGACTAGATGAAGCCCTGCAAGTACTGCCCTGAGAATCTTTAATACAAGAGTATTCTTTGAAGTCTTCTTAAAAACCAAATAACAGTTTAGCATACCTATTGAAAAATGTCTACCTTGCATGTTATGCTCTTTTAAGATCTGTCTATATGGGACCAAGTTGACAACTGATGGGAAACTTAAGGGGACAGCAAGTATATGTTAATGTTGGAAGAACATTTCTGAAAGGGGGGGGGGTGAGAATGGTTGACAACTTGAAAAATGTGATTAGTCACTGAGTTGTACATGTAGAAACAGATGAATTGGTGTATGTTCTGCTATGCATATTCTCAAAATAAAATACAAAAAATATTTTATATTACTTAAAATATATTGTGGATTTATATGTGTTACATATAATATATTTTTAATATTTAAAAATAAAATATAAAAAAGCAAAGCCACTGTCATGAACTGAATTGTGACCCTCCAAAAATGTGCGTAGCAATTTGGCTAGGCCATGGTTCCAGGTACTATGTGATAGTCATGTATTTTGTAAATCCTACCTCTGTAATGTTAATGAGGAGGATGGGTGGTGGTTGTTTTAGTGAAGCGGCAAGCAGTCTACAACTGTATTGTGCCTTGAGGCAGTCTCTTGGGATATAAAAACAGAAGCTATCAGAGAAATTTGGAACCTTAAACCATCAGGTAAGAAGTAGTGCCAAGAGTAAAGGACGTCCTTTGGACCTGGGGCCCCAGGGTCTCAGAAGCTCAGAAGGGGAAGATTCACAGCCAGGACCTTCCTCCAGCACCAACTGAGAAAGACTTTCCTTCAAGCTGATGCCCTGAGTTTGGACTTCTAGCCTACTTTACAGAGAGGAAATAAATTTCTCTTTCCTAAACCATCCACTTGGGGTATTTCTGTAATAGCAGCACTAGATGACCAGGATCACCACCGTCACACCTCCAAATTGACAGCAATGTCTTAGTATCATCAGACATTCAGTTAATATTCAACTTTTCTCAGTTGTCTCCGAGTTTTGTTTTTTTCTAAATAATTGGTTCTTTGTGTCAGGATTCAAACAAGACCCATATGTTGTGTTTGGTTAATATGTCTCATAAGTTTCTTTTAATCTGTAGATATTTTTCTTCTGTCTCTTCTTAAAGTCTCCTTGCAGCATGTCTGTTAAAGAAAGTGGGTAATTTCTCCTACAGAGGTTCTCATTGTCTGGATTTGGGTGATTGCATCCTTGTGTTGTACTTTCACTGACCCCTATATTGGTTGTGTTTTCTGTACTGATTGTTAGAGCTAGAGGCTTGGTTAGATTCAGATTTGAAATTGGCAAGAGCACTTCATAAATAGGGTCATACAGACCATTAGGAGGCACTAAAGTCTGATTGTTTTTCTTTTACTATTTCAATAGCCATAAATGATACTGTCTAGAGTCATTATTTGTTAAGGTTTGCAAAATGATGACATTCTAGTTTTATTATTTTCTTCATTAATTAGCTGGAATATTCCATAAAGAAAAACTTTCCTTCATCAACCATTTGGTTGCTCTGAGGTAGAGTACATGAAAGACAGGCAGGAGGAATGCTGGTTTCTCTTTATATTTAGTGACAATTGATTGCTTAGGAAATGGCTCATATCATAGGCCCTGAAAGATATTAGGTAATGTATTCTACACAAAGGAAAACGGGAAAGAAAGAAAGAAAAAGGATGAATGAACGTACCTTTTCGCTATCACGTCATTCACTGCTTCACACATACTTTCTTTCTTTTTTTATTTTTATTTAACATAACTGAGTGAAAATGTACATTCACGTATAAATTTACATGCCCACCTGTATGCAGCTTCCACTGCTCTCCCTGTCCGGTGACTGCACACTATTCATCTCTGCTCCATACATGTCTCATCCTCCCAACAGCCTCCTTTCCCCTCCTCTCCGTCCACTCCCCTTCCTCCAGCCAGAGGTCAGCAAGATGATATCCTATAGATGTATAGAACCATAAAGTGCTTCCAATATATGGTCACTCTGCATTACCAAGTCCAATCCATTCCTGGCCAAAGAGGGGACCTCTGTTATAATTTATGGGAAAGGGCAGCATCAGCGCCAGGGGCCATGCTCTCGGAGGAACCCCAAAACCGCTGGACCATCAACTGAGGTCTTTTAGTGGAGATCTCATGATGCACCCCTTTTTATTCTTGTGTTGCCAGTGAGACTCCTCTCTGTGAGCTCCATCGACACGTATTTTCTAAACTTGTTTCTGTGCAGTAGCTGTTCTGGTTATGGGGCTACACAGAGGATTTCTTCCTATAGGTGATGGTGATGCAAAACACCAGGTTATAGATACACAGCCTGTACAAACTTCCCAAGCCCATAACACAGGGGCCATAGGAGGGAAGATGAAGAAAGGAGGAATTTCTTTAGTTTTATTTTTAGTATATATTTTTTGTGTGCTTTAAATGAAAGTTTACAATCCAAGTAAATTTGTCATACAAAAACTTACATACACTGCAGCTAGCTACTCTCCCCACCCTGTGATAGCACACTTCTCCTTTCTACCCTGTATTTCCTGTGTCCATTCAGCCAGCATCTGTCCCCCTCAACCCTGTTATCTTGCCTCTCTGAATAAGAACTGTCCAGTTAGTTTCTTGTATATACTTAAGCCAAGAAGCACACTCCTTGGTTGTACAGTTTTATGTCTTATAGTCCAGTCCAGTCTTTGTCTGGAGAACTGACTTCAGAAATGGTTTAAGTTCTGGGCTAACAGAGAGTCTGGAGCCATGTCTTCCAGGGAGCCTCCAATGTGTTGGACTCTGCGCACCCATTTTTCTCCTACTACATCAAGGACTCTGTGTCATGTCCCCTGTCAGGGCAGTCATTGCTGGTGCTCAGGCACCATCTGGTTCTTCTGGTCTTATGCTGATACAACCACTGGATTATATGGACCCTTCTTTCTCTTGCGCTCATTTTCCTTATGTCTTCAGTGTCTTTCATTCTCTTCTGCTCCACATGAGATGGGACCAACTGATGCTGCTTCGATAGGCACTTGCTGTTATTAAGACCTCACATGCCACTCACCAAAGCGGGATGCAGAACATTTTCTTAAAAAATTCGCTATGGCAGTTGACCTAGATGTGCCCTGAAACTATGGTTCCCAGACTCCTGAACCTGCTACTCTCTCCCTCAAAATAATTGGATATATTTAGGAACCCTCTTAGTTTTTTGTTTAGACCAGTTGTGCTGACCTCCCTGCCGTTGCTTGCTGTCCCTGCCTTTACCTAACCCAATTTCTATTTACTATCTAATCAATGAATATCCCTGTCCCTCTACAGCCGTGCAATCATGAGAGACTGTTTTCTTCTGTATTTAAACCTTGTCTTGAGTCCTTATAATTAGTAGTCTCATAGAATATTTGTTCTTTCCCAGCTAACTAATTTTATTCAGCATGATGCCTTCCAGATTTCTCCATGTTATGTTTCCCGAGATCATCATTGTTCTTTATAATTACACAGGATTTCATTGTATGAGTATACCACAAGGAGGGTTTTTTGAATGAGGAAACTGGGAAAGTTTCACTGGAATGGATCTAGTCCTGGGAGAGGCCTCAGTGGAGCTAACCTGTCCACCAGCCACTGCAGTTGTTGGGAGCCAGAAGCTAGGAGGTTGTTGTTTTAATCAAGGGACACTTTCAGCTGAGTACTTGCAGGGAGCCCAGGTATGTTCTCAAAGCTTTGGCAGACATAAGAATACGCCTAGTTTCTGCTCTTAATACACAATACACTTGATACACAATAGATCATCAAATTATTTTGTTGTTAAGTGATGTCAAGTCAGTTCTGACTCATAGCAATCCCATGTACAACAGAAGGAAACACTGCTCACTTCTGTGCCATGTGCACAATCGTTATGCTTGGGCCCGTTGATGCAACTACTGTGTCAGTCCATCTTGTTGAGGGTCTTCCTCTTTTTCTCTGGTCCTCTACCTTACCAAGCATGATGTCCTTCTCCAGGGACTGATCCCTCCTAAAAATATGACAACATTATGTAAGATGTCATCTCACCATCCTTGCTTCTATGGAGCACTCTTATTGTACTTCTTCCAAGATAGAGCTATTCATTCTTTTGGCAGTCCATGGTATTTCAATATTTTTGTCCAACACCATACTTCGAAGGCGCCAATTCTTTCTTATTCATTGTCCAGCTTAGCATGCATATGATGTGCTTGAAACTGCCATGGCTTGGATCATGCATGTCTTAGTTTTCCAGGTGACATATTTGCTTTTCAATTAAGAGGTCTTTTGCAATGGATTTGCCCAATCCAGTGTATCTTTTGATTTCTTGACTGCTGTTTCCCTGGATTTTGATTGTGGACCCAAGTAAAAAATGAAATCCTTGACAACTTCAAGCTTTTCTCTGTCATGATGCTGCTTATTGGTCCAGTTGTGAGGTTTTTTTTTTTTTTCTTTTTGTTGAGATGTGATCCATGCTGAAGATTATGGTATTTATCTTCATTAGAGAGCATTTCAAGTCCTCCCAAGTGTCTTAGTCATCCAGTGCTGCTTTAACAGAAACACCACAAGTGGATGGCTTTGACAGAAACACCACAAGTGGATGGCTTTGAAAGAGGAATTTTATTTTGTTACACTCCAGTAGGCTAAAAGTCCAAATTTGGGATGTTAGCTCTGTGAAAAAGCTTTCTCTGCTGGCTCTGGAGGAAGGTCCTTGTCATCAGTCTTCCCCTGGACTGAAAGCATCTGATATGCAAGGACCCCAGTTCCTTTCCAAAGGATGCTCCTAGCTCCTGGCACTGCTTCTTTCCAGGTGGTATGAGGTCCCCAAATCTCTCTACTAGCTTCTCTGTTTTACATATCATGAGATTGCCTGAAGGCACAATACAGTCTTACACACTGATTTCTGCCCCACCAATACAAGTGCTACTCATCCTCCTCAATAACATCACAGAGGTAGGATTTACAGGATGGAAGAACATGACATGATACTTGGAATCATGGCCTATCCAAACTACTATCCACAGTTTTGGGGGGACACAGTTCATTCCATGACAGCAAAGCAAGATTGTGTCATCTGCATAATGCAGGCAGTTAATGAGTCTTCCTGTAGTTCTAACGTCCCATTTTTCTTCATATTGTCCAGCTTCTTGGATTATTTGCTTAGCATATAAACTGAATAAACCCAAAACCAAACTCATTCCTGTTGAGTCAAATCCAAATTCATAGTGACCCTATAAGGCAGAGTAGAACTGGCCCATAGAGTTTCCAAGAAGTACCTGGTAGATTTGAACTGCCATCCCTTTGGTTAGCAGCTGTAGCACTTAACCACTGCACTACTGGGGTTTCCTACAGAGTAAATAGGTATGGTAAAAGGTTACACTGATGTACACCTTTCCTGACTTTAAGCCATACAGTGTTGCTTCGTTCTGTTTGAACAACAGCCTCTTGATCCATGTATGGGTTCCTCATCAACACAGTTTAAGTGTTCTGGAATTCCCATTCTCTGCAATGTTATGCAATGTTGTCCGTAATTTGTTATGATCCACAGAGTTGAATGACTTTGGATAATCAGTAAAACACAGGTATTCTCTGCTTTCAACTAAGACACAACTGATATTAGCAGTGACAGGCCTGGTTCCACATGCTTGTCTGAATCTGGCTTGAATTTCTGGCAGTTCCCTGTGAATATACTGTTGCAGTTGCTTTTGAATGATCTTCAGCAAAACTTTACTTGCATATGTTATTTAACGATATTGTTCAATAGTGTCTGCATATGGTTGGATCACCTTTTTTGGGAGTAGGCATAAATATAGATCATCAAGTACAGATATAACTGAACAAACTTTTGTTGCGTGTCTACTGTATGCCGGGACCATGGCTCTGAATGTGAGTTAGACATGGACCTAATTCTTCAACTGGCCATTTGGCCATCTCAGCATGTCCCTGTTTTCTGTGCTCTATCCTTGAATTCCCTTGTTCTTACCCGGAAGTAGAAGTATATTCTTGACTATACGTTCATCCAAGATGCCTTAACCGGTGTGGTAAAGGTGACTTGCTTGTCAGCATCTTCTAGCTGCTTCCTGTGGTGGCTTTAATTACTGTTCATCTTTCAAGACTGCTCAAGGATTGTTTACTCCAGGTGTGTCTTAGTTGTCTGGTACTGCTATAATAGAAATACCACACAAGGATGGCTTTAACAAAGAAAAGTTTACTCTTTCACAGTGCAATTTTTAGGCTAGAAGGCCAATTCAGGGAACACACTGTCTCTGTTGGTCTGGAGGCAGGTCCTTATGTTGGATCAGTCTTTCTTTGGCCTGACAGCATCTTAATGCAGGAACCTGAGGTTCAGAGGATGCACTCTGCTCTCGGTACTGCTTTCTTTTATTAAATCGTGATTAAGTGAAAGTATACAATCCAAATCAATTTTGCATGCCCACCTATCAGCAGCTCCATCTGCTCTCCTCATTCAGTGACAGCATAATCTTCCTTCTCACTCTAGATTTCTAGTATCCTCTTAATCAACACCTGTCCCCTCCTCTCCGCCCTCTTTCTCATCTAGAAAGAAGCCAGTAGGACAGCCTTGTATTAATGTATAGAACCATAAAGTACACACACCACACCATATGGTCACACTGTGTCCCTGCGTCCAGTCCATTCTTGTCTAAAGAGTTGACCTCGGTACTGTCTCCCAATCAGGGCCAGTAGCAGGTCTAGGGGATATGTTTCCAGGTGACCCTCCAGGCTGTAGGACTAATTGTGGTCTTTTAGTAGAGTTCTTGGGCTGTACACCTCTTTTTCATGTGTTGTCTCGGGGACTCCATATTGTATCTACCATCCGCCTGCCTTTGGTGGTGGCCAGGCACCATCTGGTTCTTCTGGTATCTTGTTGATACAGTCTCCCATTCATATGCATCCCTCTGTCTCCTGGGCTCTTTTTCCCTCGTATCTGTATTGTTCTCTGTCATCATCTGTTCCAGATGAGTTGGGACAATTTGGTGTACCTCAGATGGCAGCTCGCTGCCTTTTAAGACCAAAGACACCACTCTCAGTGCTGCCTTCTTGATGGTATGAGGCCCCTCAACTCTCTGCTTGCTTCCCTTTCCTTCTATTTTTTTTTGAGACCGAGGCAGCTCAGCTGTTTGTGCTCCTTGTCTGTTCAGCTTCTGCTTCCGTCTGCCCTGCTGGGGTAAATATCCCGAAGTTCTGTACCTTTGCACATTTAGGTGTCTGAAGGCACCCCCATCCACCAGGAAGCCTCCTGCCCATAGGCACTCAGCTCTCTCACTCCGTGGGTCAGCTCCTTGTTCTGTGTTGCTGGTTCACTTGTGCTTCTCATTATTGCCTCAGCTCCTTCTCCAGTATTAACAACTCTCTTCAGTTTCTTCTGAGTCTTTTATCTATCCACGGTTTCAAAAGTGTTTCCACATTTTAGCTTTCTGTTAGAGCGGTACCAGATGGCTAAGACAAGGATGTCTCCCTGACCCAGTCCTCTCTATCAGCAGACTCTACTGGGTGTTCTCCTTTTGGGCTGCTGTGGCACACTGTTTCTGCTTCCTTTTATCTCAGTATTTGTCACCTTGAGCTGTAATTTATTTGTTAAGCTCCCTGAAGTATGAACTATGAACTCCCTGTAGCCAAGGGCTATGTCCTTCTTTAGCTGTGTTTCTATTGGCTGGGGTGGAATGCAGAAAGAGTTTGATGATTCCATTGTTAGATCTTCTTTTTTTGAGGTGGAGCCCTGATGGTGCAGTGATTAAGACCTTGGCTGCTAACCAAAAGCTCAGCAGTTCTAATCCACCAGCTGCTCTTTGGAAACTCTATCAGGCAGTTGTACTCAGTCCTGTGGGATCACTATTCAACAGCAATGGATGTTGGGTGGTATTCTTTTAGATGAAGGCATAGTTGGGAAGGGATTAGACAATTGTTTTCAGTTGTTGACAATGTAGCATGAATTAGTCCAGAATTTTAATTATAGTTTTGAGAAAAATAGAAACTGGAAGTGGGAAGGAATTTAGGACAGGTATTAAGAGTGCACACATGCGTGCTCATGGATAGTAAGGAGTCAACTTGAAGAGGAGATGAATTCAAGATGAGAGAGAATCTTGAGCAGTTCTAAGTCATCTAGGAAACTGTAAGGTAAAGGCTGCAGCTTGTCCCACCAGGCTCTTCGGTAGTGGAAGGAGGTTCTCCCCAGTGTGCTAAGCTTGACTTACTGCCTGGCAATAGGATGCAGATCCAGGGCAGTGCATCCCTTTGGGAGGGAAGCAGGTTCTCCCACGCATGGGGTGGGGTACCTGTGGACAGGTACCAGAAGGGGAACTGGGCCCAGGCCAGAAGGAAGGTATCTTTCTGGAAAGCCAGAAACCTGCATGCTGGGGCTTCCAGCCCAAACACTGAAGTGTGGGCACATGAGTATGAGTACTGATATGTGTACTTGGAGGGCCCCCTGGCCAGGGCCAATAGGTAGGGTGGCTGGTTTTCTCTGCTTTGCCATTTCTCTGCTTTTATTTTCATTGTGAAAATATTGATGGCACCACATTTGCCAATTCAACACTTTTCACACATATAATTTTAGTGAGATCAATTAAATCAGAAATGGTGTACAACTGTCACTAATATCCTTTGACGAATTTCTCATCCCCATGAGGAAAAAAATCAGTGCCTCCTAAACACTAACTCCTCCAGTTCATCTCCCTCCTCTCCCACCCGTGGTAACCATTATTAAACTCTAATTTTTCTGTGTTTACCTATCCTAGATATTTCATATTAGTGAGATCACACATTATTTCTCCTTTTGTGATTTACTTCACCTAGCATAATTTTTTCAGAATTCATCCATGTTGTAGCATGTATCAGAACTTCATTTCTCTTTATGACTAGTATTCCATTGTGCTTATATACTACATTTTGTTTACCCATTCATCTGCTGATAGACATCTGTGTTGTTTCCATCTTTTGGCTACTGTGAAATAATACAAAATGAACATTGATGTACATGTGTCTGTTTATGTCATTGATGTCAAGCCTCTTGGATAGATACGAGGTCTGACAATTAGTTTTGGGAACACATCCTAGAAAAAGTGTTATATACCTCATTGCTGAGTATCACTATGATCACCTTTGAAGTATTTCCCTTGGGAGGTTATGCCCAATGCCAGCACCTAGTTCACCCTACAAAGCAATTTTGGAACTCTTTTTCTGGAATGGCCATTAGAGCTGTCGTTGTATTACTCTTGATGTCCTGAATGTTATCAAAATGTCTTCCTTTCAATATTTACTTTCCCTTTGGTTAAAGAAAAAAGTCACTGGGGGCCAGATCAGGTAAGTGGGAAGGATGTTCCAATATAGTTATTTGCTTACCGGCTAAAAACTCCCTCACAGACAGCCATGCAATTAAGATCAACTTGCTGCTATGCTACTATGCTCAATGGCCATGCCAGATAGAGTTTCAAAATTGCTTTAGAGGGTAGACTAGGTGCTGGCATCAATGCAGAGTTTCTTAAGGGGAGTACTTCGCAGGTGACTGTAGTGCTATCCAGCAATGAGATATGTAGCATTTAGAACAATTTAAGTTTGTGGACTTAATTGTTGTAACTCGTACTTATAGTGGAATTTGTGGGTCATGTGGTAGATCTAAAAGCCACAACTGTCAAGTTGATTCTGACTCATAGTGATCCTATAGGTCAGAGTAGAACTGCCGCATAGAGTTTCCAAGGAGCATCCGGCAAATACCAACTGTTAATCTTTTGGTTAGCAGATGTAACACTTAAGCACTATGTTACCTGGCAGTTCTACTCTGACCTATAAAGTCACTGTGAGTTGGAATCGACTTGACAGCAGTGGGTTTATGGTAGATGTATGTTTAGATTTGAGGAACTGCTGTCCATAATACTTGTGCTATTATGCATTCCCACCAGCAATCGACAAAAGTTCTGATTTCTCCGCATCCTTCCTAACATTTGCTATTTTCTTTCTTTTTAATGTTAGCCATTATAATGGAAGTGAAGAGGCATCTTATTGTGGTTTTGATTTGCATCTGTCCACTGGCTAAAGCGAAAATCCTGGTGGTATAGTGGTTAAGAGAGTCAGCTGCTAATCAAAAAGTCGACAATTAGAATACATCATCTGCTCCTTGGAAACTCTATGGGGCAGTTCTGCTCTGTACTGTATGGTCACTCTGAGTAGCAATTGACTTGACAGCAGTTTTTGTTTGTTTGTTTAGTGGATAATGATGTTGAGCATCTTTTCATGTTCTTGTTTGCCATTTGAATATCCTGTTTGGTGAATTTTGATCAGATTCCTTGCAATTTTTCAATTGAGTTGCTTGTCTTTTTCTTTTTAAATATTATGAGTCTTAAAAATATGTATATTATGGATAGTAAACCCTTATTGGCTGGCTCAATTTTCTCTCAGTCTAGATTGTCTCTTTGTTGACAAAGTCTTTTGATATACAAAATTTTGTAATTTATGAGGCCCCACTGACCTATTTTGTCTTTTACCACTTGTGCTTTCAGTGTCACATCTGAGAATCTTTTGTTGCAGACTAAGTCTGAAAGCATTAACTTATATTTTCCTCAAAGAGTTTCATGGTCTTAATTTGCATACTTAAGTTTATGATTCATTTTCAGAAAGGTTTCTTCATCTGAGAAGTTCTTTGGCTTTTTATTTTGGGAGTTTTCTGGAACCATGGGTGGATTTTTCTTTAAATGTTTGGTTAAGGTTTGTTGCTTTTGGGACATCTAGAGCCTGTTTAGTTTCTCTGGTGCTACCTTAACAGGAGCTGTGGTGCAGTTCTGAGAAGGGAGTTGGTCACCAGCAACCTCTATGTACTCCAGTGACTAGGCCTAGTGGAATCTTTCGGGTAGCATGCTCCACCTCCTGGCTGGCAAAGACACGGCCCCACTCATGGAGTCACTGGGTGGCTGTCAGCCGACTCTATGATGTGAGTCAGTAAAAGCTGCTATCAGGCTGCTCCACAGTTATTTCTCTAGACAGTCTTATTTGAAGGGTATAAGTGCTCTGACAGCTTCCAAAATCAGTCAAGCTGTCAGGTGTACAAGGACCTTCTTCCACCTGACAATAGAATCACCTCTTCAGTTGTCCCCAGATGCTGTGATATATTTCAAAGTAGGGACAGGCTACTGGCCTGCTGTCATCCCCTTCTGGGCCCCACTCATAAGGCTACACTGTGCTAAACATTGCTTTTCTGCTGGAAAAGTGCTCTCTGGGCTGGGACTGCCTCCCAGCTTAGGAATTAGCCCCTGCTGAGGCCTCTGGTTGGATAATTCTGCCTCACAGTCAAACAAGATGGCATCCTGGTCCAGCTGTCCCACTCCCAGAAAATAGCAGAATCTATGGTGGAGTATCAAGAAGAGAGGGTGGAGGGTCTGTGGTGCCCTGAGTCTGGAGCTGGGCTCTGAAAATGTGGCTATTCCACCTGCTGATCACATCAGCACTGCTGCTCAGTATAGCAGCCACTTAAGCCCATCTCCTTCCTTCTGGCCAACAAAAGGAGAAAAAAAGTTAAAAATGTCAGTTACCTTCAGTCTGAGGGAGCTGGTGAATCAGGAGGAGCAGGCAGGGCTCAGCTAAAGATAAGAAGGTTCCCATTTAGGGGCACATAGGTCAAACTGGCAGTGCTAGGGCTTACTGGGTGTTCAGAAAGCTCCATTAATTATCAATCCAGGCCTTAGTTTTCAGAGGGAATTAAGGAGACATATGTCTAGTCTGCCATCTTGACTCCACCCCTCAGGTCTTTGATTCATTTTAAATTAGTTTTTTTTTTTTTTTAAAAATAGGCCATGGTGTGAAGTATGAGTCTAACTTCATTCTTTTGAACGTGTAGGTTCAACTGTCCTAGCTCTGTTTATTAGAGACTATTCTTTCCCCATTTGATGGATTTAGTGTTTTGTTAAATCCTCAAATTTATATGGAACTTCACAGAATCCCCAGTTAGCCCAAAAAATCTTGAAAAAGAAGAACAGAATGAGAGCTCTCTCACTTCCTGGTCACAAATTATAAAGCTACAGTAATCAAAACAACCTAGTACTGTATAGTATAATGATAGACAGACATATAGACCAGTAGAATGGAACTGAGAGTTCAGAGTTAAGTGTACTCATCTTGCTTTCTTGGCGCTCATAAGCAAGCCCATGGCCCTTGCCTCTTCCACAAAGTTAGATCCATGAGCTCTCACTGTCACCTCTCTGTAAAAATTTGCTTAGGATACCTGTCCCAAGAAAGGAATAAACTATCTACCCTGAAATGGTGGGATGGAATGCTGTTTTATCTATGACTGCTTTCAAGTCATGTAACAAGGACTTTTAAGGCTGAAAGAAGGTATAGCTAATAGTGGAATGGCGAGGAATTTTTTAAGTTGGGTGACAAAGGAAAGTCTGGATGAAATGAACAGCATATGTGGGGATACCTAGCATATTCTTGAGGATAGGTGGGACTGCACTGGCTCTAATTTTTTGTGAGAAATGGATTCATACGAGTCTGGGACTATGCAAAGGGGTCTGGAGTATTGTATGTCAAGGGACGGTCTGAATCTGAATAACATATGAATAAATAGCACAATCATGCAGTGTTAGGAGTGCCCATCAGGCAAGTGCATATAGACACTTGTGTGCCCACTATGTGCACTCACTCACACACACACACACACACACACACACACACACACACAAGCATGCACCTCTTTTTTTCTTCAGTCTTAGTTATAAAAAAAATTGTCTCATAGACTGCATATTAGTCTCTGATTGCCAAACACTGGTATTTCTCCATTTTTTTAGGTCTAGCAAGGGGCGTTCTGTTAAGATCCCACTGGGTTGTCTTTGGCTTCTGGGACTTGGGGGCTGGGCAGTTTGCAAACTTTAAACTACAGCTAGTGCCTGGAAGGCTGAAACTTCTACTATACACATGAGTTTGTTTGAAACTGGCTGCCTCACCTCCCTCATGTTTGCCTTTAGGCACCACCCCATGGTTGGCAGAATTTATCTCTAGATGGTACATTAATTTATGCATGCATGCTTTCAAAGTGGACATATCCAGGGCACCTCCTCTATACTGGACCTGGGCTAGGCCGCAGTATTTGGAGACAAAAAAGGACTTGTTCTTGTCTTTGGAAAAATGTGGTAAACAGACAAGTACAATATAGTTATAAGTGCTGTGATTGAGGAAGGCTGAGGGCTGTGGAAGCAAGGGGGATGCCTTTTGGGAAGAGGTGATTCTAGGTCTGAGTCTTGAGAGATGAATATGGGCCAAGCAAGGGGTGGAGAAGGCACTTCAGTAAGAGAAAGCACACAAGTAAAGACCTAGAGCTGAGAGAGGTGATGGTGCACTCAGGAAACCACCAGCTGCTAGGTTTGGCAGCATGAGGGAGGTTGGTGGGTGGAGGGAGATAAGACTGGAGAGGTTGACAAGATCTGTATTATAGAGAGCTTAGGGTATACCCTGAGGGAGTTAAACTTTATCTTGAGGTCATTAGATGTCAGTGAGTGAGAGTGAAGGGAAGGTTTGTTAGAAAGATGATTCTGGCTACATTTAGGGGACGGGTGGGGGTGCCAAACCTGAAGGCAGGGAGTCCAGGGGAAAGACGATGGGCCTGTACTGAAGAAGGAGCAGTGGACAGAAAGGCACACGACGAGAGATATTTAGCAGGTAGAATCTATGAGACTTTGTGACTGACTGAATGTAGAAGTGAGAAGGAATCTAGTGTATGGTGTGGCCATTCCCTGAGACAGAGAAGGATGGAAGCACAGGTTTTTGGGGTGAAGTGATTACCTCTGTGTAGAACATGTTGTGTTTGTGGTGCCTGAGGGACATCTGAGTGGAGATGTCCAGGAGGGAGACGGACATGCGGGGCTGAATTGAGGACCTGGGTTTGGGAGGCCTTTTAGCCTATAGATGGGGCAGGATGAAGTTGCCCAGGAAAGGTGTGGAGAGAGAAGAGCAGAACATTAATGAAAAGACATGGGTAAAGTTGGAGGAGACTGTATAGTTGCCTGGGAAGGAATTGCAAAGAAATGAGAAGTGACAGAGCATGTGATGTCGTAGAAGTCTTGGGAAGGCAGTGGCTTAAGGTCTGCTCAAGATTCTCAGGCCCACTTTTTCTGACTTCGCAGACCTGGAGTGTTTTCCCCTTCATTAGTGCTTTCCTGGGGTGATGGCCAAATCTTTCTGACGATATTGCAGTAGACTGGTTATGGGGTAGAGATAGGAGCTTCTTATGTGTTCCAAATACTCATAATTTATGCATCTCTCTTCAGGAGTCAGTTACTTCATATACAGTATCATTTAATCTTCAAATGACTCTTTTCAGATGGAAATTTTTCCTGCTTTACCAACAAGGCGACTATGGCTCTGAGAGATTAAGCATGCTGGCCAAGACCACACAGCTGGTTAGACCTGGAGCTGGGATGTAGAGTCAGGTTTTTTCACTGCTCTGTGTTTTCTCTCTTAGTGTGTGTTTTACAGTGGCCAACTCCTTGGTTGGCATCCTGGCCTGGCCTGACTCCCCCACACCCTCCAAGCTTCCAGGCCATGGGGACTTCAGAGGTGACCTGTATCCCAGATTAGCCCCAAAGACAACACGCTTCTGAAAAATAAAGAGGAGGTCCAGTCACAGCTGAGGCCTGTGATGGGAAGGGCTTCCCGAGAATCAGTGGGAAACTTCCTCTTGGGAAAGCCGGGAGAGGGGCAGTTCCTCTCCTGGGCCCATCAGGGAGTCAGGGCCCCAGCTGTTCCTGCCTGGCCACCCGTAGCCCTGAGCGCCTGCCGGAGACAGGAGGCCTTGCCTGCTCACTACCTATTGTCCCAGCACCGCAGTGTGGCTTCCCACACGCCTCCTGTTTACACAGGAAGCCTCTGCTCTGGGATGCCACCTCCCTCTCCCAACAGTGTGTAAGGACTAGCTCTAAGGCTAGCATCACTCACAGGCAGCTTCAGTGAGTGAGGATTTGAGTAAGTGATCACTGCTCAGTGGCTTTAAAAAGTAGTTCAGCAGAGTGAATAAAAGCATGGTCTTGGAGTGTGATTGCTCTGGGTTTTAATCTGGCCACTCACTAGCAGTGTGACTTTTAACATTCACCACAACTTGATAAGTGTGGATTTCTTATCTCAGCCCATTTTGCAGGATTGAAATAAGGATAAACAATATATGGATGTTAAGTGTTTGGAATGTAATATGTGCTCAATAAATGATAGCTCTCACTATTATTGTTGTTGTTACTTGTTCTTTACGGCTCACATTTAGTTTGCACCAAATTTCATATTGTGTTCCATTTGCAGGTAATAGTTTAAAAATGTGGACTAAAACACTTGAAAAAAGAAATAAAAGATATCCAAATTGAGAATGAAGAAGGAAAACTAACTCTATTTGCAGGTATTTGCAAGTGACATGATCTTATATATAAAAATCCCAAAGAATCCACAGGAAAGTAACTTGAACTAATCAGCAAATTCAGCAAAGTTACAAGGTACAAGGTAACACACAAAAATCACTTGGATTCCCTTACTCCAGCAATGAGCAATCTGAAGAGAGAATTAAGTAAATAATTTCATTTACAATATCTAAAAAATAATATCTAAGAATAAATTTAACCAGGGTGGTGAAATACTTGTACTCTGAAGGTATAAAACATTGCTGAAAGATATTTAAGAAGATATAAATCAATGGGAAGATATTCTGTGTTCATGGATTGGAGACTTAAAATTGTTATGATGTCAGCACTGCTCAAAGCAGTCTATAGAACTGATAACAGTTCCTATCAAAATCCCAACAGTGTTCTTTGCAAAATGGAACAGCTGGTCCTAAAATTTATATGAATAACCAAAGTGCTCTTGAAAAAGAAGAACAAAGTAGGAGGACTCACACTTACTGATTTAAAATATTATAAAACTACGGTAATCAAAAGAGTCTGGTATTGGTATAAGGATAGGCGTATAGGTTAAAGGACTAGAACTGAGGCTTCAGAGATAAACTCATGCATCTGTAGTCAATTGGTTTTTGACAGGGGTGCCCATTATGATTCATTGATCCAATAAATGATGCTAGAGCAACTAGATGTCCACATGCAAAAAACTAAAGCTGGACCCACACATCACACCATATGCAAAAATCAACTCAAAATGGATATATAAAAATTAACTCAAAACAAATAAAAGACCTAAATTTAAGAATTAAGGTCATAAAACTCTTTTAAAGATAATATTTTATTGTGCTTATAGTGAAGGTTTACACAACAGTTTAGGTTCCAATTCAAGTTTCTATAGAGATTGTCAGTGACATTGGTTACACTATTCATAATGATAATGCATGAACATTGTCATTATTTCCATTCTGGTTTTTCCATTTCCATTAATCTAGTTTCCCTGCCCCCTCACATTCTCATCTTTGTTTTAAAGACATTGTTGACCCTTTGGTCTCATATAAATGATTTTGTAAAGGAGCATAGTACTCATGGAGGATGCTCCATATTTTGTGAGCCTGTCTGTTGTTTAGTTAAAAGGTGACTTTTGGGGACATTTTGGTTCAAAGTTTAAAGAGTGTCTCAGGCCAATAGTCTAAGGGAATCTTCCAACCTGAACTAGTCCAGTAAGTCTTTTTTTTTTTTTACTTTAAAGAATTTCCCATTTTGTTACACATTTTTCTCCCATTCTATCAGGGTCCATCTACTGTGGCCCTGACAAGGACAGTAGGTAGTGGAAGCCAGGCACCATCTGGTTCTTCTGGTCTCAGAGTAGGTGAGGTTCATG
Source organism: Heterohyrax brucei (assembly GCA_028571685.1). Lineage (NCBI taxonomy): Eukaryota > Metazoa > Chordata > Mammalia > Hyracoidea > Procaviidae > Heterohyrax > Heterohyrax brucei. The sequence goes on from CM053149.1 coordinate 38,378,559, forward strand.
TAGAATATTAATCCTGTTGACTAGTTTTTATATTATATGGCTGCTCATAAACTTTAAAGACCCCAGACACTACTCATCGAACTAGGAGGTAGAACATCAAGTTTATAAACTGTAGTATGCCAATTGACTGAAATGATCATGAGACAATGATCCCAATATTTCAGACCTACTAATTTCATGAGGTGTTTAGGTCTAAGATGTATGCGCTACTGTGGCCTCATGCACTTTAATATATATATATGAGTAAATGTGCATACAATCACACACAGGTTCTAATGGTTAAGATTTGTGTCAGGTTGGCTGGTCCATGACTTTTGGTGTTTATATCTCATCATTCCTGTGATGGGATCTGCTCAGAGTAGCCAATCAGTTGCATTTCCCTGGGGATGTGGCCTGCACCAGCAGACGTTCTGGCTTTTTTGCTGCCCTGGATTCTGTGGCTGCCTGCTGTTTGTCTGACCTCTGGTTCTTGACACTTGAGCTATCAGGTTATCTGCTGATCTTGGGATTCGTTGCTCTTCACAGCCTGTGAACAGAGTCCTGCTTTCTGACCTGCCAGTCTTGGGTTTATGAACCCCTGCCACTACATGAATCAGCAGAAGCCTTGTGGTCTTGCCTGTCAGTCTTGGAATTCACTGGCATTCATGTCCTGTGAGCAAGAGGTCAGTTTTCCCACTTGCTGCTTGCTTTAGTCATCTAGTGCTGCTTTAACAGAAATAGCACAAGTGGAAGGCTTTAAAAAGAGAAATTTTATTTCATCACAGTCCAGTGAATCAAAAAGTCCAAATTCAAAATGTCAGTTCCAGATAAAGGCTTTGTCTGCCAGCTCTGGAGGAAGGTCTTTGTCATCACTCTTCCCCTGCACTGGAAGCTTCTGAGGCACAGGGACCCTGGTCGCTTCTGAAGGACACACCCAGCTCCTGACACTGCTTGCTTTCTTGATGATATGAGGTCCCCAGATCTCACCTTGCCTCCCTTTCTTTTATATCCCAAGAGGCTACCCCATCAACTTAACTGCCACTCATCCTCCCTCATTAATATCATAGAGACAGGGTTTTCAGCATACACAAAACCAGGAATCAAGGCCCAGCCAAACGTCTACCCATATTTTGGGGGGGAGCACAATGCAATCCACGACACTGATCTTGGGTTTGTCAGCCCCTACAGCTGCAGGAGAAGCCTGTCTCCTAATTTGCGGACTTGGGATGTTCTAGCCTCTACAACTGCATGAACTATTTCTTTGATATAAACCTCTTCCTTTCTATATGCTTCACTGTTTTTGCTTCTCTAGAGAACCCAGCCTAAGACACATACATATGCATATCCATATCCATAACCTATTATATGGTTGTATATACACCTATACACATTTGTGTTTACATACATACATATGTACCCATACATATATTTTTGGGTTGTTGTTGCTGTCATTTCAAGGTTAAATATGCTATAGCAATTGCTAAAATTGCTTTATTTGCTTTTGTACATTTTAATGATATTGCTTGCCCTTATCAAGCTGTGCACACTTTGGCCTCATTTGGTGTTACCTTTCCCATCACCCTGGCGACCCTAGGGGCCAGCGTAGAACTGACCCCCAGAGTATTCAAGGGTCGCCATGAGTCGGATCTGACTCGACAGCACTTGGCTGGCTTTTCCTATCACCAAAAATAACAAGTGCTTACTAACTATAGTGTCGCTATGAGTTGAAACTGACTTGACAAGCAGTAGGTTTGGGTCTTTTGGTGGATGTCTAGAGAGTGAACCCCCATCCTTCCCATCAATGGTAACCACTAACAAGCATTAGTTTCTGTGTGTTTGCCTGTTCATGTCATTGCATAAAAGTGAAAAGATACTATGTGTGTATATGTACATATATCTATATATGATTGACTTACTTTCTCTACACAGCGCACTCTACGTTCACACATGTTGCATGATGTTTTGAGAACTGGTTTTGCTTTGTTGCCAAATAGTATCCATTGTATGTATGCATTGCATGCATGTTTCCATCCATTTGTTGATGGGCATTTAGGTTGTTTCCTTTTTTTTTTTTTTGCTATTGCAAAGAGTACCAGGATAAATATAAGTGTGCACATGTATGTTCATGTCACTTTTAGTAGATCCCTACGGCATATAACTAGGAATAGAATTGCTAGGTCATATGGCAGCTATAAAAGGGACCCCTGGTGTCACAATAGTTAAGAGCTCAGCTGCTAACCAGAGTTGGTGATTCAAACCCACTAACAGAACCATGGGAGAAAGACTTGTTGATCTGTTTCTGTAAAGATTACAACAAAGAAAACCCCGTAGAGAAGTTCTACCTTCTCCCATGGGGTTTCTATGAGTTAGAATAGACTCAGCAGCACACAGCAACAGGCTACTCTACCTCTAGTTTTTTGAAGAAATACCAGACTGTTTACCGCAAGAGCGGTGGCATTTTCCATCCCCAGCAGCAATGGAAGAGGGTTCCAGTTTCAACATATCTTCTCTAACACTTGTTATTTTGTTTTTCTTTTTTTTTCTATTTGTTGTTGTTGTGTGTTACTGTGTCACTTGTGACTCATGCCCACCCTGTGTACAACAGAATGAAACACTGCCCAGTACTGTGTCATCCTCATAACTGTTGCTATGTTTGAGTCTGTTATTGCAGCTACTTTGTCAGTCCATCTCCTTGAGGGTCTCCTTCTTTTTCACTAACCCTCTGTTTTACCAGTCATGATGTGCTTTTCTAGGGACTTGTCTCTCCTGATAACATGGCCAAAGTACGTGAGATGAAGCCTCACTATCCTCATTTCTAAGGAGCGTTCTCTCTGTACTCCTTCCAAGACAGATTTGTTCATTCTACTGGCCCCAAAAATCCATTGCCATTGAATGCATTCTGACACATAGTAACCTTATAAAACACAATAGAACTGCTCTATGTAATCATTCTTCTAGAAGTACATGGTATATTCAATAGTCTCTATCAACACCATAATTCAAATGCATGGATTTTTCCATCTTCCTTATTCACTGTACAGCTTTTGTACACACATGAAACACTAAAAAATACCATGGCTTGGGTCAAGTAACCTTAGTTCTTCAAGTGGCATCTTTGCTCTTTAACACCTTAAAGAGGTCTTTTGCACCAGATTTGCCCAGTGTAATACATTGTTTAATTTTTGTAAATCTTTTTTTTAAATTGTGCTTTCCATGAAGATTCGCAGAACAAATTAATTTCTGATTAAACAATTATCACACATATTGTTTTCTAATATAGTTTGCCTATCCTGCCTTGGGTCAACACTCTCACCTTTTTGACGTTGGGTTTCTTATTACCAACTTTATTGCGCCCTTCTGCCTGTTGGTCCTTGCCTCTGGTCTGGTGGGCCCATTTAGTCTCATTTTATTTTATGGGCCCTTCTAATCTGTGGCTGAAGTGTGTGTCTTAGGTTGGGTTCTTTGGAGAAGCAAAAACGAGTAAATTGCATAAATATATATATATATATGTACACAGAGAGGTTTATATCATGGGAACAGCTCATGAAATTGTAGAGGCTGGAATGTCCCAAGTCCATGGATCAGGACAGAGGCTTCTCCTAATTAATGTAGCTGCAGGGGCTGGTGAACCCAAGACTGCCAGGTTGGAGAACAAGAATCTTGCTCATGGGCTGTGCAGATCAACAAATCCCAAGATTATCAGGTAAGCTGATAGCTCAAGTGCCAAGAACTGGAGGTCAGATGAACAAGAGGTGGCTGCAAGATCTTGAATAAGTCAAAATACTTGGCAAGGTGAGCAGGAAGGAAGTAGGTGGTGGAGGGTGGAGAATGAAGACTGAGGCATTAGTGAGCTGCCACAGACTCACCAATACCGCTAAGCAGATTCCATCACAGGGGTAAATACCTATGAAATTTCAACAGGAAAGTGATCACAACATTAACAAATGCTGAAACACTGAGAATCATGGTCCAGCGAAGTTGACACACAGTCTTGTTTTTTTGGTAATACTTTATGTCCTTTAAGTTAAAGTTTACAATTCAAGTCTGTTTGTCATACAAAAACTTAGACACCCATTGCTGTGTACCTCTAGCTGTTCTCCCCACCGTGTGACAGCATATTCCTCTTTTCCATTCAACCAGCTCCTGTCCCTTCTGACTTTTCATCTTGCTTCTGGACAGCAGCGTCCCAGTTAGCCTCATGTATATACTTAAACTAAGAAGCGTACTCCAGCTGTATCATTTTATGTCTTATGGTTCAGTCCAATCTTTGAAGAATTGGCTTCAGGAGTAGTTTCAGCTTTGGGTTAACAGAAAATCTCGGGGCCATGTCTTCTGGGGATCCTCCAGTTTGTTGGACCATCTAGTCTGGTCTTTATTTTTTAATAGAATTCTAGTTCTGCACACTTGTTTTTTCTCCTGCTATGTCAAGGATTCTATATTGTACTCACTGACAGGGCAGTCATTGGTGGTGCCTGGGCACCATCTAGTTCTTCTGGTCTCATGCTGATGAAGTCTCTGGATTATATGGCCCTTTCTGTCTCTTAGGTTCATATTTTCATTATGTCTTTGATGTCTTTCATTCTCCTCTGCTCCAGCTGGGTTGGAACCAATTGATACTACTCAGATGGCTGTTTGCTAGTTTTAAGACCCTAGATGCCACTCACCAAAGTGGGATGCAGAAGATTTTCTTTAAAAACCTAGTTATGCCGGTTGACACACAGTTTTAACTACCACGAAGTAAGCCTAAGGAGTAATTTCAGTACTGAGTTAAAAGGGTGTGTAAGGGCCGTACTCTCGGGGTTGAGTTAGAATTTGTTGTCCCTTTTTCTCCAGCTCTTTTCAGGACTGTCTCTTGTGGTCCCTGTCAGAGCAATCAGTGGTGGTAGCCAGGCCCCAACTAGTTGTGCTGGACTCAGTCTGGTGGAGATTGTAGTACTTTGGGTACTTTAATTCTTTGGACTAATCTTTCCCTTGTGTCTTTGGTTTCCTTCATTCTTCCTTCCTCTGGACGAAATGGGATAAGTGGAGTATCCTAGATGGCTGCCCATAAGCTTTTAAGACTCTAGATGCTATTCACTATAGTCAGATGCACAATATTTTCTTTATAAATTGTGTTATGTCAATCGAGCTCCATGTACCTTGAGACCATGGTAGCCAGCCATTAGTCCAGTAATTTGGTCCCTCAGGAAGTTTCCATGTATCTATGAAACTTCAATGACATTGCCTTGGTCAAGTTGTGCTCAATTCTTCAGTATTGTGTACCATCTTATCCATCACCAAAGTTACCACTTATCTAGTTAGTGTTTTCTTCCTCCCCAATATGTCTCAGTTTAGCATCCATCAAAGATTGTTTCTGTGTAGAAAACTTTCATAAGTGTTTATTATAGTGGTCTCATAACATGTATTTTTGTGACTGACTTATTACACCTGCTATAATGTTCTCCAGATTTATCCATTTTGTGAGATGTTTCACAGATTCATCATTTTTTTTATTGTTGTATAGTATTCCATTGTGGGTGTGTACCACAGTTTGCTTATCCATTTATCTGTTGACGGGAACTTAAGTTCTTTCTGCCTTTTTGCTATTGTAAGTAATGCTATAGTGAACATGGGTGTGCACATGTCTATTTGTGTGATGGCTATTATTTTCTTAGGACACGTTCTTTGGAGTAGAATACAGGATTGTGTGGTATTTCTATTTGTAGCTTTTTAAGGAAGCTCTGTATCATTTTCTAAAATGGTTGTATCATTTTGCATTCCCACCAACAGTGCCTGAGAACTCCAATTTCCCCCACAGCCTCTCTAACATTTTTCATTTTCTGTTTTTTTTTTTTAAATTAAATTTGATTGTTGCTGTTAGGTGCCATTGAGTTGGTGCAGCAGAAGGAAATACCTGCCCAGTCCTGAGCCATGCTCATAGTCATTGTTATGCTTAAGCCCATTGTTGCCAATCCATCTCATTGAAGGTCTTCCACTTTTTCACCTACCCTCTACCAAACATGATGTCCTTCTCCGGAAACTGGCTACTCCTGATAACACGTCCGTAGTACATGAGACCAAGTCATTCTCACTTCTAATGAACATTCTGGCTGTACTTCTTCCAGGACACATTTGTTCATTCTTCTGACAGTCTGTGGTATAGTCAGTATTCTTCACCAACACCATAATTCAAAGGCTTCAGTTCTTATTTGGTCTTTCTTACTTATCTTTCAGCTTTCACCAGTCAATTGAAAACACCATGGCTTGGATCAGGAGCATCTTAGTCCTTAAAGCGACACCTTGACTTTTTAACACTTTAGAGACCTTTTGCAGTAGATTTGCCTACTGTCATGTGTTGTTTGATTGCTTGACTGCTGCTTCCATGTGCATTGATTATGGATTAAAGGATTGATTATGGATTAAAGGATTATGAAATCCTTTACAACTTCCATGTTTTCACTGTTTATCTTGATGTTACTTGTTGGCCCAGTTGTGAGGGTTTATGTTGAGGTGTAATCCATACTGAAGGCTGTAATCTTTGATCTTCGTCAGTGAGTGTTTCAACTCCTCTTTCAGCAAGGAAAGTTGTGTTATGTGCATAATTGCAGGTTGTTAATGAGTCTGTCTCTAATCCTGATGCTGTGTTCTTCTTTATATAGCCCAGCTTTGTGGATTATTTTCTCAGCATGAAGTCTGAACAAATATGGAGAAAGCATACAACTCTGACACACACCTTTCTTGACTTTAAACCATGCATTATCCCATTGTTCTGCTTGAGATACTGCCTTTGATCTAAGCACAGGTTCCTCATGAGCATAATTAAGTGTTCTGGAATTTCCATTCTCTGCAGAGGTATCCATAATTTGTTATGATCAACAGAGTGGAATGCCTTTGCATACTCAGTAAAACACAGGCAAACATCTTTCTGTAATTCTCTGCATTCAGCCATGATCCATCTGACATTGGCAACAATATGCCTGTTTCTACATCTTCTCCTGAATCCAGTTTGATTTTCCGAGAGTTCTTTGGTGACATACTGCTGCAACCAACTGTGAATGATGTTCAACAAATTTTTACTTACACTTGATAATAATGCTATTGTTTGATAATTCCTTCATTCTGATGGGTCACCTTTCTTCAAAATGTATACAGATATGAATCTCTTCCAGTCTGTTGGCCATGTAACTGCCTTCCCAATCTTCTTGAATAGGCGAGTAAGAGTTTCCAGTGTTGCATCTGTTTGTTGAAACATCTAAATTGATATTACATCAGTTCCTGGAGTCTTGTTTTTCATCAGTGTGTTGAGTGCAACTTGCAGCTTTTCCTTCAATACTGTTGGTACTTGACCTCATGTACCTCCTGAAATGACTGAACATCAACCACTTCCTTTTGGTACAGTGATTCTGGTATTTCTTCCATCTTTTTTTCATGCTTCAGTATTTTCAGTGTGGAATCCTTTAATATTGCACCTCAAGGCTAGAATTTTTTCTTCAGTTTTTTCAGTTTGAGAAATGCTGAGCATGTTCTTCCCCTTTGGTTTTCTAACTCCATGTCTTTGAGCATTTCATTGTACTACTTTGTCTTCTTGAGCCACCCTTTGAAATCTTCTGTTCATCATTTCTTTTTTTACTTCATCATTTCTTCTTTTCATTTTAGCTACTCTGTGTTCAAGGGCAAGTTTCAGAGTTTCTTCTGTCATCTCTTTTGGTCTTCTCCTAGTTATTAATCTTCAGGATTCAGCTCAAACATCCCTTCCCTGGGCACAGTCTCATGGCATACACTTCAGAGCAGTACTTCTACAACATGTATTTGTGGCTGTGTATCTCTCCAGTTTAACTTTTAGCATCTATCTGTCCTCTCACTCCACAAGTGTCATGTAGGGAGGGATCACATCTGCTTCATGCACTATTACATCCCCTGCATTCTAACAGAGGTCTGCACAGAATAGATACTCTATAAGCATAAAGTGATCACATGTGACATTTTTATAGCACAGGCATAAGTTTGTACTCAGAACTGGGGGGTGAATTCTAGTTTTGTCTCTTGGCAAGTCACCTAACCTCTCTGAATTGCTGTTTCTCCACCCCAAAAGTGGATGTGATAACACTGCATCCCGGGGCTGTTGGGACCATTTGGAAAATGCTGGGCAAATAGCAGGTATTTGAGCCCTGGTAACTATCAGAGCATCATATTGGATACAAGTCAGTCAGCATGCTCTTTTCTAGGGCAGCTTGTGCTCCTGGTGATGAGCAATATTTTGTCTCTTTGTCTGAGGTCAGGCTCGGCCACAGGTGGGGGCTCAGTGCCCCACTGCCCAGGGAGGTGAGAATGAAGCTACAGCTGGGGGTTTGGGATGTGTCCTTTGGTATCTACCAACAAGGCTTTGGAAGAAGACAGTCTGGGTAACCTCCAGCCACTAGACCCTGCCATGGCAGTGAGGAGCCATGGGAACAGGGGAGGGCAGGGAAGACAGTTGGTCCCAGGAAGCTGCAGGTCCAGCTTGCAGGAGAGAAGAGCACCAGTCAAAATGTCAGGGCTCTGGAGGGGATAGAGTTTCTGCCACCTCCAGCTTCCCTAAAGCACTTCTGCTGTTTTCCAGAGGGACCCAATTACCACCCCGTTATGGAGCCTGGGCCATTGGAGATCTTGGGAAGATAGGAGGAAGCTCCCAGCAGGGCAGCAGCAGCTTTGTAAGCTCCCATAACCATATGCCTGTTCTTGATCATATGAGATTTGGGGCCCGGTTTGGGGGAAATACTAGAGTGTGGTCCCCCAGGTCTCCATTGAGCCTCAGGCATTCAAAGCATTCTCTTATATACCGGCTCATTTGATCTTTGTCACAGCTTGAGAGCTGCCTGGACAAGGTTTGTTGGCCCCTTTGGACAGACAGTGACCCTGTAGTTGGGAGAGAAGGTAAGCCACTTAGGTACACTCATGCAGTGAGTGACTCAGGACCTCAGTCTCTATAGCGCCTCTTCCCTGTTCCACCTGATCAAACAATCAGTATATGGACAGACTCTCTAGTTTTCTTTGGGTCCCCTTGATTCCCACAAGGCTTGCATCCCTTGTGGTTACATGTCTGGCCTTTGAAATTATTTGTGTAGCAGCACCTGTCCAGCATAGAGTTCATGTCAAACTTTGTGCTGGATGTAGTAAAGCATACAAAAAAAGGTGAAGTGCTTGCTGCCCCTAAGAAGTGGATGGCCAGACATACCCTCAAAGTGAGAAGGCTACTATGCTGTATACATCAGGAGGCTGTGTGATGCCAGGCCTGGCCAGCTCTAAAGGATGCTGGAAGGCCTGGGGAAGAAGCTTGAGGTGAGCCTCCATGGAGGATTTGGTGAGGCTAGAAGGCATACCATTCCAATGGGGATCCTCTAACAGCAAGTGTAAGAGGGAAGAAGATTAAGATTTCACAGGATGGGCAGAAGGTCTTTCTGTTTAGAGTTGAAGGAATTTTGGCAGTTACACGGCTTTGAATTTATTCATCCCACAATGGTTTACTGAGGACCTTATTGCATTACTGATATAACCAGGGAAGTAGATATTTCCCCCCATTTAACATATAAGCAAGTGAGTTGCTCATTCTGATTCTAAAACCCAGTGTTTTCTGACTTCTTAGGGAAGGTGAGAGCCCTGTTGGTGGTTAAGTGTTAGCTGCTAGCCAGTATGTTGGTGGTTCAAATCCATGAGCTGCTCCTTGGGAACTCTATGAGGCAGTTTTATTCTGTTCTACAGTGGTTAAATGCTATGGCTGATAATCAAAAGGTTAGGAGTTTGAATCCACCAGACAGTCCTCTGAAACTCTATGAGGCAGTTCTATTCTGTCCTATAGGGTCATTATTAGTTAGAATTGACTCAACAGCTGTGGGAAGGGGGATAGGGTCACTGTAAGTTGGACATCAGTGGAAGGTGAGTTTTGAGTCTGGGCAGAGGATGATGAGAGGATAAGTCTTGAGAGGCACTGGAGGTGGTAGGGAACACACGAGCAAAGGCAAGCAGTGGGGCGCTATTGGCTGTTCATGGAAGCCATACAGGTGAGAGATTTGATTGCAACATAATTTCCTATTTGGGCCCAGTACCACCATCAAGGACCTTGTTTGGTCTGCTCAGAGGCCCAGCAGCTGCATAGTCTGCCTGTCTCCCCTCTCACTGGTGGGGTCAGCAGGCTTTCTGTGACTGCTTGGCTCCTCTGCCTTCCCATCTTTGCTCTTGCTATTCCTCTGCCTAATACCATTCCAAGTTCTCGTTTCCTACCCAACTCCTGCCCATTCCTTCGTGGTTCACAGGATGTTTCAACCCTCCAGGAAGTGCTTCCTGATCTGCACTGACAGTTGTCTTTTTCTCCTCTGGTCTCCCATTGCCTTGGTCCTAAACTGAGGAGGGCTGAGCCCTTGTCTCTACCCACTTTCTGCATACCTCACAGGCAGTGGTAGATCACCGAAGAATTATTTACTATGGAAAGGGCAGAGGCAAGGCCTCTACATGAATTTCCTGGTAGAGTCCTTATAGCAGCCTTATGATGCAAGACTATTATTCTGTTTTAAAGAAGTCCAGGAGAGGGTGAGAAAGAGAATAGATAGTTTGTCTGGTAGGGGAGTCCACACTCACCTTAGTCAGCTTCCAACACTCTTGTTCTCAATTCCTCTGCTTGCCGCAAGCATGTATGAAGCAAGCATTGGGTCCTCAGCTAACTCTGGGTTTAGAAGTGACTTGGACAAGGTCCTTTCTTTCAGGAGAGTTGTGAACACAGAATAGTGTGGCCCAAGTGGTGGCTAACCTCTTTGTACTTCCTCCTGTTTTTCTTCTGTCTTTGTTTGTGTGCTGGTAGGATGTATATATGTGTGTGGGAGATGGACAGGAATGAGAACCCCGATGAATCCAGCTCTGAACTGAAGAATTTATTTTCTCTTGGAAGATGAACTGGTGTGGCCGTGGTTTGAAGGGGTGCCTACCTCTTGGGCTCAGAATAAGCCTGGCTGGTATGTTGAATGGAGTGTGGGGTCTGTTTCATCCACTTAGCTGTCTGTCTGCAGCTCAGGTGTGCAGGCCCGAGGGAAGCCCTCAGGCTTGGGACTTGGCCCCACTGAGGCCCTGAGGCCCCCAGCCAAGAGGAAGTGGCCTGGTGACAGGACAGGAATGCGGCCCTCTGGCAGGGTCCTGACCGGGCATCTCTGGGAGACCCCCCAGCTCTTTTTAGGCTAGGGAAACTGGGGATTAGAGGCCTAATTCCATTGAGAATCCTGTTTTTCTTAGCTTCACACAGATTGCTCTTTGGGAAAGGGCCCTCATCTAATTAGCCTGAGTCAACAGCTCCATTTATTTGAACACACGATGTTATGAAATGTGCTGCTATTACTGTGTTTTTGTACTGCATACCTGGACTGCCCCTCCAGGTTGGCATTGGAAAGGACCCACTGCAGGCTGCTGGGCCAGGCGGGAGCCGACCCGAAAGGGACTACACTAGGAGACCGGAAGGGAGGCCACAGGTCTGCTAGCTGGTTGGGAGTATCACACTCTCAGATTTCATAACAAGAAAGTGACCCACCAAGTGTCCACATCGCCAGCTTCCTCTCCTGTTGATGTTTTGGAACTAAAATAAAGAAGGAATTAGAAGCCCTTTGACCAAAACTCCTCCCTCCATCCCCTATAGGAACCAAGAGAGACTTCTACAAGGGGCTTTTGATGGTGACAGACCCTTTACCATATCTACAGGTTCCCAGGACTTTTATGAAAAAAAAAAAAAAAGGGTAACAGCAGCTACAAGTCATTAAGCACTTACTCTATACGGTGTGACGAGCACACCATGTGATAAATTTCACACGCACATACATGTACGTGTTTTTCTTTTTCTCTGCTTTGCTACCCTTATTTGCTTGGCGGAGGGAGAAGCCTTCTATTCCCTGCCTGCATTCCTCTTCCGCATTCAGTTCCCTCCCCGGTCTCCTCTCCCTCGCTCCACCTTGGTGTTTATCCTTGCAGATTCCTACACATTTATATTATTTATCTATCGTATAAACCCAAACCAAACCTACTGCTGTTCGGTTGATTCGGACTCACAGAGACCCTATAGGATACAGTAGAACAGCACCTTAGGGTTTCCAAGGAGCATCTATTAACCCCAAAAACAACACTTCAAGGAAGTTTTTATTGTCCTCATTTTACAGGAGAGAAAAGGAAGCAAGAGAAACTAAGTAACTTGCTCAAGGTCACACGGCCAGGAAGGAGCAGGGCTAGATTTTGAATCCAGTACTGTGTGATTGGAAAGCCGTGTTCCTCTCGCAGCACTCCAACTCCCCAGCAGGTCCCAGATTTTGACACTGGTGCACTGTAGTATACTTCTACCGCAGCGACTTCTTGCCAGCCTTTCCTTTCTCCATGTTATTCTCCCAAGTGGGTCAGCTAAGACGGGCACTTGACGCATTTGAGCCACGTGTAAGTCACCCTGATTAAATGGGGCTGGAGCTCAGCATTACTGCTTCCTGTTCTTCCCCTGACATGAAATCACTGCTGACCCCTTTAGTTTAGATGGCCGTCTGCTTTGTGTGTGCCAGAGTCAAATGGAAATAGAAGTGCCAGGAGGCTGGCGTTACCGCCTTCTACTCAGGGTGTGGTTGGTCTGTGTGCACACACCTCAGACCACTGAGCACTTGGTGCTGAGTGTTTGTCTATTTTTTGGCTAAATAGAACAGTGCTACGAACAGCCAGCAGTTCAGTATGAGTTTCAGGAGTCTCCGTATGTGGAGAGTGTAAGGAAAGCAGCCGATCATTGTTCACTCCTGCTTTGCAGAAAAATCCAATAGGAAAACCGACTCCTAAGTATCTTTCCCTTCCTAATGTAGGGTTCTTGGAGAGCATCTGCTGTGTGTAGAAGATGCTAAAATTTACACAGTTGATTTAGACTGGAAGGATTGGGAGAGGTAGGAACCAAACAATAAAAATAAAATAAATTTCACTTCTGGGCCTGGAAGCTTTTTAAAAGGTATGGAACTTTTTTCCTGCTGAACTTTCAAACCTCTCTGACCCTGTACTTTGTGCCCCGGCGTTTATCAGGGACGCCAGGGGCCGGGAGTGCAGCCTGGCTAAAGTTACCCAGACAAAGCTGGAGGTAGGTCAGCGCTCCACAGGGGAGTCCCAGGGGTCTGCAGGCAGCCACTGCCACCAAGAACTTCTAAGACCAAGAAAGGGAAGCCTTGAAACCAAACATCCCTGCACAGTCCCAGCAAATGTGTTCCTCATCAAGGCAGATACAAACAAAGTTTATTAAAGAGCCTTCTAAAGGAACATTCCAAATCACCAGTAGGCCTTAGTGAGGTAGCTGTCCATTCTCTTGTGGACTGTCATTCCAGCCTTGTTGAAGCTTTTCAAACACCAAGTCACCAATGTTTCCAGGAAGGAAAATAAACAGGGGCTTCAGTGGGCAGCCCTGTGGCCCAGGGCGACCTGGCTCTCAGTGCAGGTCTTCACTTTCTGACACTACAGTCGGTGGGATTGATAGGAATGACCTGGGAATCTAGTCCAAGCAGGGCAGTGAGGCCTTTTGGCCTGTGGGGGTGGGTACCCTTCTGCTCTTTATGTTTTAATGGCAGCCCACTAGGCAGAGGAAGGGCCCCTGTGGTTGACAAAATGACAGCTTGGCCTAGTGGAGGGCTCTGCTTCTATCCAGCTAGAAATTTTCTCGTCTGCAAAATAGGTAGCTTTCCAACAGATGATAGCTGGATTGTCTTAGTTGGAATGATACCAAAGATCTCAAAGTCCAGCTCACATGCTTCTCAAAGCATGTTGGGAATATCCTCATGGAACCCCAGAACCCTGTAGAACACAGTTTAACCACCACACTCCCACCTCCAACTTTAAGATGACATGATTTTAAAATAATTGGATTACACAAATGAGCCAATAAGCAAGTAGGCATATTACAGCATCAGTATGAAAGACAGGAAGAGCTCTCTTTCTAGAGTCAGCCTTGGTTGGGCTTCAGCACCCTCTTCGCTGTCTCCTAACTTTGTCACTGTGGGCAGCTTTACTGTCTAAACTTCCAGAGCCCAATAAAGGCAATCAGAATAGCTGCCTCATGCCCTTGGTGTGAGGATCTGTGCCGAACACTAAATAATCAGCAAAGAGGGGACACTTACAGACAGTAGGTGTTGAGTAAGTAGTAGTTAATTTCATTTGTTGGGTATGTCCTGTGGCCCTGGCGATGTTCAACATTTTGGAGAGGCAAGGAGTGTCCAGAGAAGAAATGAGGGGAAGAGGAAGAGAAAGATAGTCCATAGGAGGTGGGAGAAGTTACACTGCTAGTAAGAACAACACCTTTCACAACTAATGGAGACCTTTAAATGAGTGGGCACTATGGGGGTTATAGCATGTCGTTCCTGTGACAATCCCACACTGTGACAGCATCCATGATCCCCTTCTTACATGAGAGGCAACTGAAACTGAGAGCTCTTCAGTGTTGCTCGAATCTCAAGACTTGTAAGAGAAGGAGCTGGTACTCAGGGTTCCTGATGCCAAGTTCAGGACTTTCAGCTCCTAAAGATCACAGATCTGTCTCTGAGGCAAGGAGTGCTCTCCTCTTGGTCATGGGTAGACACGACCTTGAAATGTGCATTTTGTCCTGAGGTGAGTCCAACTAGAGCTGGCAATTGTAATGCTGAGAAACCCTTCCTGTCACAATGCTTCATACAAGGACAAGAAGTTATTTTACTAGTCTGGGCACTTCCAGCTTTCCAAGTTCTAAATTTGTGATGCTGAACCCTGGCTGCACGTTAGTGTCACCTGGGGAACTTTGAAACTCCACATCATGCGTGCCATACCCAGACCAGTTATCTTGACATCTGTCAGTTATTTGGGCATCTTACTGGGCAGCAGTAACTTATTAAGCCCCCCTGGTGATACCAAGGAGCATCTGGGTCTAAGAATATCTTTAAAGGGGAACAGCTGGTTTTTTTCACTGATGGGAATGGGAGTGAGGGCTGAGAATGGAGGAGGAATTCTGACGCGGGGATTAGTGCATAGGTAGGGTGGTAGTTAAAGGAAAAGATCAAAGATTGGTAAAGAATATGTAGGATGTGTACACTGAGGCTCAGACAGGTAAATAATTGGATTCAGAGCATATGCAGGGTAAGTTGTAGAGCTGCGAATCATACCACTGACATGGGAGCAAAATGACTGGAGTCTCTAGTTACTAGGAAAACACAAAGGTGAGCTCAGTGAGGCTGTTCACCAAGACCCACTTCTGTACCTGGTCCTCTTCTCAATTCTTCGTCTCTGGCTAATTGGCTTCATCTGCATTCAGGGTTTTTAAAAACCCCTCACTCGCAAATTTCTGTTTCTAGTCCAGACTGCCTCCTTTTTTTTCCGTTGTGAATTAAGAAAAATTTTACAGCCTATATCATGTTGCCATGTTTAACACCCCAAACTTTTACCTTTATTCTATTCTAGCTGTCCTGCCCCACCCCCGCCCCACATGACAACACACTTTCCCTTTTGTTCAGAATTTCCTGTGACCTTTCAACCAAGGTCTGGCTCTCCTCCCCCAGTTAACTGGGCTCCAGCCAAATGTCCCTCAGACAACCCTATGTACATTTTTAAAGTTTTGTTTGCCTCCAGTATCACTCAATGTTTTGTATGATCCAGGTCAGTCTTTGTCTGGGGAGCTGGCCCCTGTGCTGGATGAAGTTTGGGATTAGAGAGTCTGGGAGCCATGCTCCCAGGGGACCTCTCATTCAGAAGGATCATCACGTGTGGTCTTTTGGTAGAGTTCTAGCCCTGCCCTGTACTCCATCACCTGCTGTGTCCGAAGTTCTGTTCCACATACCCTATCTGGGCTGTCATTGGTGGTGGCTGGGCACCATCTAGTTCTTCTGGTCCCATGCTGAAGCAGGCTATGGATCATACAGCCCCTTCCATCTGGTGGGTTCATATTTTTCTCTTGTCCTCGATGTCCTCCATTCTCCTCAGGTCCAGGTAGACTGGGACCATTTGGTGCTATTTAGATGGCAGCTTGCTAGCTTTTAAGACCCTAGTTGCGCTCACCAAGGTGGTATGTGGAGCAATATCATAAGAGGGAGAGAGAAAACCCTTGGGTATGCCAGTTAGTCTGGATGTACCCTGAGAGCATGACCCTAGATCCCAGATCCCAGACCCTATTTCTTTGTTCTTCCGAAGAGGTGGTCTACATTAAGGAGACAATTTGGTTTTGTAGTTGAGTAGTTGTGGGTAGCCCATTTCTAGTGTGTGCTGTCACATCTTATACCCATCCCTAACCCTAAAGACTATCTAATTTGTGAAAAATCCCTCTCCCTCCCTGCCCCACCCCTTGTAATCACCAAATATTGATTTCTACTGTGTTTAAATGATTAGTTGTGTCCTTATACTAACGGTCCCATACAAAATTTGTCCTTTTGTGTCTGGTTAATTTTGCTCAGCATAATTTCCTCTAGATGGTCCCACATTGGCAGGTATTTTGGTAAGCCATCATTGTTTCTTATCATTGAGTGGTATTCCAATGTATGAATATACTACAGTTTGTTAAACCATTCATCTGTTGATGGGCATCTAGGTTGTTTCCAACTTTTTGCTATTGTGGAGAGAGCTGCAGTAAACGTTGGTGGGCAAGTATCTGTTTGAGTGGTGTTCATTATTTCTTTGGGACACATTCCAAGGAGTGGGATTGCTAGATCATATGGCATTTCTTTTTCTAGTTTTCTAAGAAAGTGCCAAATCAATTTCCATAGTGGTTGAATGATTTTACAGTCCCATGAGTTCCAATCTCTCCACATCCTCTCTAGCATTTATTATTCTGTGTTTTTTGGATTATTGGCAGCTTTGTTGGGGTGAGATGGTATCTCGTTGTGGTTTTGATTTGGATTTCTCTGATGGCTAGTGATCATGAGCATTTCCTCATGTATCCGTTGGCAACCTGTATGTCTTCTTTGGTGAAGTACCTGTTCATGTCATTAGCATATTTTTTAATTGGGCTGTTTGTCTTTTTCTTGTTGAGATCTTGTAGATTAGAGAGATTAGGCAGTGGTTAGAACCATGGTGGGCCCCCCAATCTGTAGTTAGTGTTCAGACTGCTTCTTGAACCGTAAACCCATATATGCAGTGACTCAGCTGACGCTTTCACTTGGATGACTCTAAGACGCTTGGAATTTCACATGTCTAAGAATAAACTCATGAACCCCTTAACCCCCAATTGGGTCTTTCTTCTGGGCCCCAAGCTCAGCAAATGGTGTTGGGAGCCATGCTTGACTCCTGTCTCTCACTCACTGCCCATGCCCACTACCAGTGACTCTCACTCTAAACTTCTAAGTACTCTTCCATTTGGTTCTCTCCACTCGGTCTCCATTGCTACCTCTTTAGCCAAACTGTCACCATCTGTGGCCATTTATTCTTGCTTGCATGATCACTTGATTTATATCTATCTTCCTCAGTAACATATATGTTGTGTAAGGGCAGAGACTAACTTTTTCTGGTGCTTTTTTTTTTTTTTTTTTTAAATCACTGTAGGAATTTTGGTGGTCCCGTGGTTAAAATTCTTGGTTGGTAACTAAATGTTGGCAGTTTGAAACCACCAGTGACTGCCAGAGAAAGATGTGGCAGTCTGTTTCCATAAGGATTCATAGCTTTGGAAACTCTATAGGACAGTTTTACTCTGTCCTATAGCGTAGCTATGAGTTGGAACCAACAAGGCAGCAGTGGCTTTTGGTTTGTTTCTCTAGCATCGAGCACAGCCGCATCCTCCAATAAACATTTATTGAATGCATAAGTGAATAAGAGACTTTATTTTAAATGTATAATTCATTTTGGGGGCTCTCTTGCAGGATTTGTTATAGCTTGCTATTTTGCAAGCTAAAATCAGAACAATGTGTTCCATGAGGTCCCTAGGCATAAAGGTGTCATCTGTGGCAGGAGTCTGGGGGAACCACATGCTTGCAGATGAGACACAGCCACACAACAGGACATACATATATGTGCATGTACTCACATCCATCCTTGGTTTGCTCTTTCTTGCTTACTCAACATGAGTTAACTTTATTTGGAGAATTGTTTATTAAATTGATCCCTCAATCTTTCTATTAATGTAGCTGATAAAAAAGTTATTTTGATGGTGTCAGGTTTACAGTTAAAACAAGGACCAAAACAGCAATTTTATTAGCTTCCCTTTGAAAGTGATTCTCTTGGTCATAGAACTTCACAGGGGAAAATATGATGATTCCAACCCTATTCTTGGTATTGGTATTGGCTCCTGCCTGAGGTGATGGGTTATCTTACCGTTGGGCCAGGACTTCTATGAGTAGGAGCAAAGTCAAGTGAAGGCTATATCATGTTGGCTATGCCATCAGAACATGGCCCAGTCCTCTCCCATCACTTGTTCCAAAATGGTAGGTCTCTGGGATTTTGGTGGATGTGGGTCATGGGAAGAAGCTCCATGCCTTGGTCTCTGTATCCAAGCTTCTCTTTCAGGACCTCCTCTTCTAAGATTTTTCTCCAAAATAACTACCCATTGCTGGTGACTCTGGAAAGGCTTTTGAGGGAAGAGACTATGGCCTCTTCATCTGCCATCACCTATATGGGCCTTTGTAGGTGCTTAGGTGGTTCCTCGGGTGGAGATTATGAACATGAGATTGTTCAAAGTTAATTACTGGGATCAGAGAGAATGAATCTGCCTCCTGGACCTGCTGCTTTCTGATTGAACAACTCCGGGCAAGTTAGTTTACGTCATTGAGCCACAGTTTTTTCACCTATAAAGATGGCAACTATGATAGTAGTTACACTCTTGGCACAAGTGTTGTGGGGAAGATTCAGTGAAATAATGTATATGGAGCTTTTAGCTCAGTGCCTGGCAAGAGGAACTGCATAATAAGTAACAATTTGTGTAATGAATGGAGGGTGAAGTCACCCCTCCTTCCTGGTCAGGGATTTGGAGCAGATGCCGGCACACAGTGGAATCCACTGAAGGTGGGCTTTCAGACCTTTCCAAGTTCACTGCTGTTTTTGGATCTGATCTCTAAAAATAGAAAAAGAAGGCAGAAACCTTGGTGGTATAGTGTTTAAGAGCTATGGCTGTTGACCAAAAATTTGGCAGTTCAAACCTACCAGGCACTTTTTGGAAGATTCTTGTGACAATTCTACCCTGTCCTATAGGGTTGCTATGATTTGGAATTGACTGAGCTTCAGTGCGTTTGGTTAGTTTGGTTTTTATAGCCCCCTACCCGCATAATCCATGAACCTCCCCTACCTGGAGACCTACAACTCACCCCCTCAGAAGTGAAAACTCTTTTACCTTCCTTTCCCTAAATCCTCCTATAAAACCTACTGGCAGGCTCTGAGATGTTAAGATGGTTTTTAGGGTACTATCCTGCCATTGCTGGCGGTCTGAATAAAGTGCTTTTAAAGGTTTTAATCCCTGTCTCTGTATATTAGTTTAGTAGTGACAGATGGCATGAGTCTGTGACTGGATTTTCTCTGGTAACACATATGCTGTGGGGACAGCAAAGAAGGTTGTCTTGCTCAGGCCCTCTGGCTGTGCTCAGACCTTCTGGATGGATGAGAGTGATTCAAGAGTAAGACATAACCTGTTTAGAACCAGCCTGGCCTTGGACCCCTGTATTTGGCTGCCAGCCACCTTTGTTCTAAAACTGTATATAAGGCCGCTGTGCCACAAGGCAATGGAGAGAGTGTGCGTGACTGCCAAATGCTGTACCTGCCCCCTACCACTGCGCCAGTAAACCTGCTATTACTATACCTGTTTTGCCTCCATTGCTGAGTCTGCCAGAATTATGGATCTATATTCCTGGCCTTGATCACCTGTGTTCTGACATATGCCTATAAGGAAGGCTGGTTAATACAACTATTATTCAAATTTACACACTAACCACTAAGACTAAAGATTAAGAAATTGAAGACTTTTACCAACTTCAGTAGCCCAAAATTGTTGGAACATGCAATCAGGATGCATTAATAATTGCTGGTAATTGGAATGCAAAAGTTGGAATTGGAGAAGAACTGGTAGTTGGAAAGTATGGTATTGGTTATAGAAATGATGCCAGAGATTGCGTGATAGAATTTTGGAAGACCAAATACTTCTTCCTTCAAAATATCGTTTTTTCATCAACATAAATGGTGGCTGTATGTGTGGACCTCTCCAGATGGAATACACAGGAATTGAACTGACTACATCTGTGGAAAGAGATGATGATGGAAAAACTCAGTATTATCAGTTAGAACAAGACCAGGTACTGACTGCAAGATAGACCATCAACTGCTCACATGCAAATTCAAACTGAAACTGAAGAAAATTAGAATAAGTTCAGAAGAGCTCAAGTATGACCTTGAGTATATCCCACCTGACTTTAGACACCATTGGAAGAATAAGTTTGATGTGTGGAACATTTATGATCAAAGACCAGCTGAGTTGTGGAATGACATCAAAGACATTATACATGAAGGAAGCAAAAGGTCATTAAAAAGACAGGAAAGAAAGAAAAGACCAAATTGGACGTCAGAAGACACTCTGAAATTTTCTCTTCAATGTTAAGTAGCTAAAGCGAGAGGAAAGAATGAAGAAGTAAAGAACTGAACAGAAGATTTCAAAGGGTGGATTAGGAAGACAAGGAAAGTATTATAATGACATGTGAAATGAGTTGGAGATAGAAAACTGAAAGGGAAGAACTTGCCCTGCATTTGCCAAGCTGAAGGAACTGAATAAAAATTTAAGCCTTGAGTTACAATAGTGAAGGATTCTACAGGGAAAATATTAAATAACTCAGGAGGCATCAAAGGAAGACAGGAGGAATACACAGAGTCATTATAACAGAAAGAACTAGTTGACGTCCAACCGTTTTAAGAGGTAGCACATGATCAGGAACTGATGGTACTTGAGGAAAGAAGTGGAAGCTACACCAAGGGCACTAGTGAAAAACAAGGCTCCAGGAACTGATGGAATATAAACTGAGATGTTTCGGCTAATGGATACAGCATTAGAAATACGTGTTCATTTGTGCCAAGAAATTTGGAAGACAGGTACCTGGTCAACTAACTGGAAGAGATATTTATGCCTATTCCCACGAAAGGTGATCCAACTGAATGTGGAAATTATCAAACAATATTATTAATATCACAAGTAATAGTTTGCTAAAGATGATTCAAAAGTGACTGCAGCACTATATTGACAGGGAAATGCCAGAAATTTAAGCTGGATTCAGAAGAGAACAAGAGATATCATTGCTTATGTCGGATGCATCTTGGCTGAAAGCAGAGAATACCAGGAAGATGTTTATCTGCATTTTATTAACTATGCAAAAGCACTGAATTATGTGTATCATAACAAATTATGGATAACATTGTGGAGAATGTGAGTTCCAGAACACTTAATTGTGCTCATGACGAATCTGTACATGGATTAAGAGGCAGCTGTGAGAACAGGAAAAGGGGACATTGCATGGTTTAAAGTTAGGAAAGGTGTGAGTCAGGGTTGTATCCTTTTACCATGCAGTGGACTGGATGAAGAAGAAAGAGGCATCAAGACTGGAGGAAGATTCATTAACAACCTGTGTTATGCAGATGACATGTTTCATTTTACTTGGTTCTACCATCAATGCCCATGGAGGCGTAGTCAAAAAATCAAAAGACCCATTGGACTAGGAAAATCTGCTGCAAAAGATCTCTTTAAAATGTTGAAAAGTGAAGATGTTACTTTGAACATTAAGGTATGCCTGACCCAAGCCATGGTTCTTTCTGTTGTATCATATGCATGGAAGGAACAAGAAATAAGGAAGACAGAAGAATAACTGATGCCTTTGAGTTGGGTGTTGGAGAAGAATACTGAATGACCATGAACTGCCAAAAGAACAAAGAGATCTGTTCCAGAAGTACAACCAGAGTGCCCCTTGGAAGCAAGGATAGTGAGACTGTATCTTACATGCTTTAGAGATGTTGTCAGGAGAGATCAGTCGCTGGAGAAGGACATCATGCTTAGTAAAGTGGAAGGTCAGTGAAAAAGTCAAAGGTTAGTGAAAAAGTGGATGACCCTCAACAAGATGGATTGCCGTGGCTGCAACAATGGGTGTCAGCATAAAAATGATTGTGGGCATGGCACAGGGCCAGGCAGTGTTTCATTGTGTTGTGCATAGGGTCAGCTACAAGTCAAAACCAACTCAACAGCATCTAACACAACAACACCACCCCAGTCTTTAAGACAGGTGTAGTGCAAAAAGCCTGTTTGTGAAAAAAGAGAAGTTGGTTCTAGCCTTCGTTCCATCTCCTAACAGCTGTGTGACCTTGGGCTAGTTGCTTACATTCTCTGTGCCCTACTTTCTAATATTTAAAAAAGAGAATCCTAATATATGCTCCAGTACTAAAACTCAACCCAACCCAGTGCTGTCAAGTTAATTCCAACTCATAGTAACCTTTTAGACAGAATAGATTGCTCCCACAGACTGTCCAGGAGCACCTGGTGGATTTGAACTGCCAATATTTTGGTTAACAGATGTAGCACTTACCCACTATGCCACCAAGGTTTCCTATGCTCTGGTACTTTCATGGAATTGTGAGAATGAAATCACTGTCGCCTATGTGAAGGTAACACCTTGGTCTCTGTCATCGTTGCACCTCGTGTGTACAGAACAGGGAGTGACCTGGAGCAGCTTCTTTGTGAGTTTTGTCGAATTGAAGCACAGTAAAATATAACACCTGTAGAAATGGAAGAAACTACAATCCAGTGGAGTATATTGCTAGAACAGTGGTTAGTCTTCACAGGGAATAAGGCTGGCCAGAGGAGTCCTTACAACATGAAGATTTCTCAGCCCCACCACCAAGAAGCTGCTCCAGGATGCCTGGGGTAGTCCCCAGAAATTCCTAGGCTCATCAGAATTCTGGGAATTCTGCTGACCACCTTGCCCTAGTCTGTGGGAAAAATGGCTCCAGGATTTGGATGCTCGAGGTAGAAGTCAAAATAAATGGTGAGGCCTTGGTGTGCTCCCATTTGTTCTTCAGAAGTTCAGTAGGACAGTATTTTGGAATTCCCAGAGCCTCTATACCTGTGAGGGAGTCACCTGGAAGGATAGCTAAGTGTATCTCTTTTCCCTGGATGGCTGATGCAGATCTCCTCCTTTGACTGATGTTTCTGTGTTCTGACCTTTGAGGCTCATGTAGAAAGCAGTCTGGCCAGGGGAACATTCCCTTTTATCCCAAGTAAAATGTGAGCATTAGAGATCTTGATGGCAGGTGATGCTTATTTCCTGTTAAGAGTGGGCCAGGTTTAGCTTTCTCCAGCTCTGGCCACTAGTATTTTAGAAGATGTTTGAGGAAGTGCAACCAGGAAGCAGACCACCGAGGGCCCAGTCATAGTTTTCTGGCTGAGGTGTGTGTGTGTGTGTGTGAGAGAGAGAGAGAGAGAGAGAGAAATTCCTGATCTGATTCTGGCTGTCTATATGGTTTGAAAACAACTGAGTGGAAAGTAAAAAACAGTCAAATGTTTGGGATTTTTTTTTCTGCATGTAGCTAAATACAGAGGTCTTTGAAAACACCTGTGTATTAGACAGAATTTGAAATATTTTATCCTGATTTTCAGAATGTGCTCATGCAGCTTACATGTAGACAACTGCTAATATTGCTATTAATGAAAAATATTTTTGAACATTAGCTTACTTCACAGATGTATTCATCATCTTTGTTGGTGTCATTGTCATCATCATCGTGATCATCATTCAGGCTGTATGCATGAGAGATGTAGTTGAATTTCGAATTTTTCTTAAAACTTCCAAAAAAAAAAAACAAAACTGTTTTCTCCTAGGACTTTTTTCAGCCCATAACCAACAAGTTCTGTTAACCTAATGGGCTTTTATGAGAATCAAATGAGTTAATATGTGAAATGTACTTAGACTCCACATAAATCCGTTTACATCAAGTCAATTCCAACTTATAATGACCCTATAAGACAGAGCAGAATTGTTTTGTAAGATTTCCGTGGAGCTGGTGACCTTTTGATTAGCAGCTGGCTTCTTAATTACCATGCCACCAGTGCTCTGTACTTAGACCAATGCCTGGTGAATTCTCATAAGATGTTGTGCATTCTTAATATAAGAATAAAAAAGGGGTGCACCGTGAGATCACCACTAAAAGAGTGCAACTGATGGTCCATGTGCCTCAGAGTTACCCTGAGAGCATGGCCTGATGCTGCCCCTGTCCATAAATCATAATGGAGGTCATTGGACAGGAATGGATTGGACTTGGTGACACAGAGTGACCATATCATGTATGCACTTTATGGTTCTGTGCATCTATAATATGTCGTCCTGCTGACCTCTTGCTGGAGACAGGGGAGGGTGTGGAGAGGTGGGGATAGGAGACTGTTGACAGGATAAGACATGTATGGAGCAGAGAGGAAAAGTGTGCCATCACCAGGCAGGGAGAACATTGGGAGCTGCATATAGGCGGGCATGCAAATTTACATGGGAATGTACATTCTCATTCAATCATAATAATAAAAAAAGAGTGGTTAAAAAATGTGTGTGTTCTTTATAGTATTCCTATTATTGCTACTGTTCTTACAGGTAAAATTCTGCTATTATAAATTCCAAGCCAATGAAGAAGTATCTGTCACACAGACATGAAATTCTTAGCCAGCTGAATTCTTTTCTTTAAGGGAGGAGACCTTTGTATCTGGAGCCATTCAGAATAGAGACAATGTTGGACTTCTTGTATTCATAAACAAAGCTTGATGGGCACAAACTAATTTTTCCTGGTGTCAGAACCGGAAATACCAGCTGGTGATTGCTGGGCTACTAGATGGCTCACAGTGAATGGTTCTTGAATTTTTTTCCTTGTTTCATCCCATTTTCAGATACTCAATGCTTTTGCTTTGTGGAATCTTCTTTATTCTTCCTTCTAACTTTCTGCACCAAATTTGTCAGGGTTTGGGGACCAAAGGAAACCCTGATGGTGTGGTGGTTAAGCGCTACGGCTACTGACCAAAAAGGTCAGAAGTTCAGTTCTGCCAGGCACTCCTTGGAAACTGTATGGGGCAGCTATACTCTGTCCCATAGGGTCACTATGAGTCAGCATTGACTCAACTGCAGTAGTTTTGGTAGGGGCAAAAAGGACAATGACCCTGTTAAATTTGTGTGAAAGATAAAGTAATGATATCTTATGCCAGAAGCTCCAACCCCCCCTTAATTCTAGGTTCTTAGTGATGCTCTGGAGAATTATGATTGCTGTACAAATACCTTCTCAAGAAGTCAAATGTCACCTGGACCTTAAACTCCGCTGGGACACAGAAGACCCTCCAAATCCAGCTTAAGGACTAGTTATGCTAAGCTATCTCTGATTACACACCTGGCCTAGCCAGAGACTTTAACTGGGCTGAGGATTCCATTCCTCGGCTCCCCGCTGCTCTAGCTTGTTCTGCCTGTCTCAGAAGTGAAACCAGATGGCTAAGGGTGGGTAGTGAGGAAGACCAACTAAAATCCCTGGGGAAACTAAACTCTGGTCCTACCCAAACTGCTTCTGAATCAGTTCATCCATGAACAAACCCAAAAATTCCTTTTATCTACCAAATCACCAAGAATCTGATCCTTTATTTAGTCCCCAAACTCTGAAACTAATCTTTTATTTATCTCTACTGTAATCCTACTTCAGGCTGTGTATGGAATACACCATTTGGGAACAAACTTCTAGGATTTCAGAAGGACTCCTCAGCTGGGGAAATGTAAGGGCTTAGGAAGGAAAGTAAAACCAGGGCCAGGATATTTTAATTCCATGTGTGAACTGGAGGAAGAACACTCTTCATTTGGGCTTGTGTAGTGGGGAACGAGCCACAGACAAGCTCCTTCATCATTAAACCACAATTAAAAAAAAAACCCAAACCCGTTGCTGTCAAGTTGATTGTGACTCGTATCAATCCTACAGTACAGAGCAGAACTGCTGCATGGGGTTTTCAAGGAACAGCTGGTGGATTCGAACTGCCGACCCTTTGGTGAGCAGCCAAATGCTCTCAGCCCAGCAATTCAGTTGCTCAGGGAGTTGAGATATGTCTATGGAGCTTCCATGACCTTGTCCCAGGCTTTGTTAAACTGAGGGTTGGCCCTCACACCTGGTGCTGTGCCACCGGGGCCCCAAACCACAGCACAAGGTGGGAAAATGGGCTAGCGAGATGCCAGGCCCCGGCAAATCAAGCTAGATAAGACAATTTCCCAGCTTTTTAAAAACATTTCTTATTGTACGTTAGGTAAAGGTCTACAGAACAAACTAGTTTCTTATTATAAATAATATACATTTTTTTTATGACATTGGTTAACAATCCATGACACATCAACACTCTCCCTTTTCGACCTTGGGTTCTCTGTTGCCAGCTTTCCTGTCCCCTCCTGGCATCTAGTTCTTGCGCCTAGGCCATTGTGTTCTTTAGTCTCATCTGTTTAATGGACCTGCCTAATTTTGGATGAAAAGTGGACTTCAGGAGTGACCTCATTACTCAGCTGAAAGGGTGTTTGGGGCCCATACTCTCAGGGTTTTTCCAGTCCCTGTTAGGTCAGTAAGACTGGTCTTTTTCTCTGTGTGTGTATTTGAATTTTGTTCTACCTTCTTTCTCCTGCTCTGTCAGGAACCTTCTATTGGAGTGATCCCTGTCGGAGCAGTCAGCGGTGGTAGCCAGGCACCATCTAGTTGT
This sequence comes from Heterohyrax brucei, assembly GCA_028571685.1. Lineage (NCBI taxonomy): Eukaryota > Metazoa > Chordata > Mammalia > Hyracoidea > Procaviidae > Heterohyrax > Heterohyrax brucei. Next base: position 38,405,191 of record CM053149.1, read on the forward strand.
TCTGGACTCAGTCTTGTGGAGGCCGTGATAGTTGTGATCCATTAGTCATTTGGACTAATCTTTCCCTTTTGTCTTTAGTTTTCTTCATTCTCCCTTGCTCTGGAAGGAGTATAAGCCGTGGGGTACCTTAGTTGGCCACCCACAAGCTTTTAAGACCCTGACACTGCTCACTGATGTAGAACGTAGAGCATTTTCTTTATAAACTATGTTATGCCAGTTGAACTAGTGTCCCCCAATACCACAGCTCTCAGCCCAGCAATCTAGTTACTCAGTGAGTTTAGATGTATCTGTGGAGCTGCCATGACCTTGTTCCAGGCTTTGCTAAACTCAGGGTTGGCCCTCACACCACAGCAAAGAAGCACTGAAATGCTGCTTGGAGTGTGCTGAGTGGCTCCAGAAAGCTGTCCTTGTACCTGGTTTCTCCTGTCATGGTCGCTTCAGGGCCAAACCACATGGCCAGTGTGACAGACGAGTGGCAGTCAGTGTGCCCAGTGACTTCCCACTTTACTGATCCATCCTCAGTAGACCTCACTCTTTCTTGTGCTCCACAAATATTTCCAGTCTGTGCCAGTCTCTAAACCGTGGCTGGTGATCCAGGGTCCTTACAGAGCTTGTAGACTCTGTGGAGGAAAACTGCCAGATGCTGAACAAATACAACTATTTAATTACAATTATGAAGGAGGGATGCAGGTGCCATATTGTGGCTTAAGGATTTGATAATTTGGGGAAAAAACCTAAATAAGAGTCACTTCACTTGACTGTTGGAGGATGTGTAGGGGTTAGCAAGGTGATGGATCAGGGATGTCTCCCCACTATTCCTCTACTCTCTTTGACTTTTAGTTTTCCCTGTGCCACCACCTAAACCTTAACTCCTGACTCGTACTTTGGGATTCCACTTCTGGAAAACTGCCTCGGGGTCCTGGCTTCTGGCACCACCCCCGGGAACAGCCAGATGGCCTGTCTCTCCCCAGCCGCCTTTTAGGGAGGCAGCTGCCCAGGCTTGGGCCTTCTTTCACCAGCTTTCTCTCTTATGCACTCACACATCATTGAATCACACACCATGTCAGCTCAATTCTACGGGGCTTTCCTGGCACCTGCTGGTTCCCTAGGGGATGTAGGTTGCTTTGTTCACAAATTTCATCCCTTACTTCCCCAACATTCCCTCAGCCAGGGCCAGGTCTTGTTATGGGCACTGGCTGTAGGTAGAGGGAAGCATGAGAAGGGGTCTTGGGTGGGGTTCAAGGAAGACTTCCTGAAAGAGGAGACACCTGAGCAAGTCTTAAGACTAGTTAGCCAAGTAACATTGTACTGTTCCCCTTCTGCCTCTCTGGCTCTTTCCCACACTTTCTACTTTGGTCTGACAGAGTGTTTCTGGGTTTCAGCCTCAAAAGATAGATCTGGGAGGGCCTCTGAAGTCTGACTGATGTGGCCTGTGAGGTCTAGATATTTGCTGTGGGTCACACAGTTCAAGGAAACATCACAGCTAGTTACTTCCATTGTTGCAGAGCTTGTGTGCCTCCAATTTTCTCCATCCTCAGATACAAAAGTTTTCTACAAAGCTTATACCGATTCCTTCCCCTGAGTGGGGCCCTAGACCTTCCTGACCTGGTGGCCTTCCATCTCCCTGCACCTCTTATCACCTGATGGTCTCCAGGGAGGGCTTTGCAGGGAGCCTTAATGGATTACTACCTAACTTTGGGCAGGAGAGTCCTGTAAAGTGTATAGTGGGATCCTCACTGGACTGCCTCCAGAGAGGGCTCTTCTGGCAGAACACCCCAACATCTTTCCAAAAGGCTTTTCCAGTAAGCATTACTGGGACTGCTGGTTCAGTCATTCAGCCCTGCCTGGGATTGTGAAGATTCTTCCTATGGGCTTAGCTTGCAGGGATTTGAACCTGTAATGGAAGCAGAGTTCAGGCTTTAGCTTTTGAATGGACTTAAAAGGCACCTGGCTCAGAATGGGACTTATGTCAGCACCTCCTCTCCTGGGGAGCAGGTAGCAAATGATTCCCTGGATGAGATTATCTGGGCACACACACAATAGCTGATAAACCTGCCCAGAGAAGCATGCTCCTATATAATGCCCCATTATAGCAGGGGAAAATGAGGTACAGAAATCCTGACTGACACCCAATCTGTCAGTCGAACAGCTTGGACTACAGTCAGGGTCCGTGAACTTGTCTTTTATTTTCCTTTCTTTTCTGATTTTTATCCTAAGAACACCAAGAAGCCATTACTGCAAACTGAAGAGTAAGATGATCTGATTTACATTAAAAAAGACTTCATTAAATACAACTACGTGCCATAAAATTCACCCTTTTAAGCAAAGATTTTTAGTATGTTCTCAGAGATCTGTTATCATACTGCTATCTAATTTCAGAACACTATCTCCGTCACCCCCAAAAGAAACTCTATATGTATGAGCATTACTCTTTCCCCGTATGCCTAGGAACCAATGATCTACTTTTTGTCTCTACAGATTTGCCTACTGTGTACATTTCATATAAATGGAATCATGTAACTTATGGCCTTTTGTGTCTGGTTTTTTTTATTTAGAATAATGTTTTAAGGTTCATCCATGCTGTAGCATGTACTGATATTTTATTCTTACTGCTGAATAATATTTCACTGTATGGATGTCATGGATTGAATCGTGTTTCCCTAAAAATGTGTGTAGTAATTTGTCTAGGACATGATTCCTGGTACTGTATGATGTTCCTCCTTGTCACAGACTCAGTCTCTATGTTGTTAATCAAAGTTGATGGGCAGCAGTTGTGTTGGTGTGGCAGGGCTCAATATGTAACATCATATTATGTCTTGAGGCAGTCTCTTGCTATACAAAGGAGAGAGAAGCAAGCAGAGAATTGGGGACCATGAAGAAAGAAGCAGTACCGCAGCAGACCACGTCCTCTGGAAAGGACCCAGGGTCCTGAGCCTCAAAACCTTCCAGTTCAGGGAAAGGTTGATGACAAGGAGCTTCCTGCAGACCCAACAGAGAAAGCCTTCCCCTGGAGCTGATGCCTTGAACTTGAACTTGTAGCCTACTGGACTGTGCAAGAATAAAATTTTTTCTTCTTGAAGCCATCACTTGCAGTATTTCTGTTCAAGCAGTACTAAATGACTAAGACAATAGATATACCACATTTTATTTATTCATTGATAAGTTGATGAACATTTGGATTGTTTCCATTCTTTGGTTTTTGAGAATAATGTTACTACGAATGTTGCACACAAGTTTTTATGTGAATATATGTTTTCATATTTCTTGAATACATACCTAGGAGTGGAATTATTGGGTCATATGGTAACTGTGTTTAAAATTTTGAGGAAATGTGTCTTAGTCATCTAGTACTCCTGTAACAGAAATACCACCAAGTGGTGGCTTCAACAAAGACAAATTTATTTTCTCACAGTCTAGTAGGCTGCAAGTCCAAATTCGGGGCATGGTCTCCAGGAGACTTTTTCTTCTCAGTTCTGGAGGAAGGTCTTTGTTATCAGTAATCCACGGGATGATGAATTTCTCAGTTCAAGGACCCTGAGGTCAAAGGATATGTAATCCTGTTCTTCATTTTTGGTGGTATGAGGTTAGCTAACCTCAAAAGAGGTTAGCTGAAGATTCTATCCAATCCTCTGGATCTCATCAATATGTTGTTGTCGTTAGGTGTCGCTGAGTCTGTTCCGACTCATAGCAACCCTTTGCACAACAACACTGCCTGATCTCGTGTCATGCCCACAATCATTTTTGTGCTTAAGCCCATCATTGCAGCCACTATGTCAGTTCATCTCTTTGAGGGTCTTCTTCTTTTTCGCTGACCCTCCAGTGTACCAAGTGTGGTGTCCTTCTCCGAGAACTGATACCCCTGGACAACATGTTGAAAATATGTAAGATGTAGTCTTGTCTTTGCTTTCAAGGAGCACTCTGGTTGTACTTCCTCCAGAACAGATCTGTTTGTACTTTTGACAGTCCGTGGTACATTCAGTGTTCTCCAACACCCAATTCAAAAGCATCAATTCTTCTTCTGTCTTCATCACTCATTGTTCTGCTTTCACAAGCATTTGATGTGATTGAAAATACCATGGCTTGGGTCAGGTGCACTGTAGTCTTCGAGGTGACAATATTTAATTTTCAATACTTTAAAGAGATCATTACAGCAGATTTTCCCAGTGTTCTTGGCTGCTGCTTCCATGGGTGTTGATGGTGTAACCAAGTAAAACCTTGACAACTTCAGTCCTTTCTCCATTTATGATGATGTAGCTGACTGGTCCAGTTGTGAGGATTTTCTTTTCTCGATGCTGAGGTACGTCCTATAATGTGGGCTGTGGTCTTTGTCCTTCCTCGGTAAGTGTTTCAAATCCTGTATGATCAAGCAAGGTAGAGTTACCTGCTTAACGTATGTTGTTAATGAATCTTCCTCTCACCCTGATGCCTCATTCTTCTTCATATAGTTTGGTTTCTCAGATTATTTGCTTGACATAGGGACTGAAAAGGTATGGTGAAAGGATACAACACTAAAGCACATTTTTCCTGACTTTAAACCATGCCATGTCCCCTTGTTCTGTTCACACAACTGCCTCTTCTTCCATGTACAAATTCCTTAAGAGCACAATTAAGTGTTCTGAAATTCCTCTTCTCCACAATGTTAGCCACAGTTTGTTACTACCCACATAGTTGAATGCCTTTGCATAGTCAATGAAACACAGATAAACATATTTCTGGTATTCTCTACTTTCTGGCAAGATCCATCTGACATCAGCAATGATATCCTTGGTTCTATGTCCTCTTCTGAATCTGGCTTCAATTTCTGGCAGTTCCCTGTCAACATACTGTTGCAGTTGCTTTGAATGATCTTTAACAAAATTGTGTGTGATATTAATGATGTTTCTCGGTAATCTCTGCATTCGATTGGATCACTTTTCTTGGAAATAGGCATAAATATGAGTCTCTTCCAGGCAGTTGGCCAGGTAGCTGTCCTCCAAATTTCTTGGCATGGATAAGTGAGCACTTGCAACACAGCCTCTGTTCGTTGAAGTATCTCAATTGATATTCCATCAATTCCTGAAACCATGTTTATTTACCCATGTCTTCTATGCAGATTAGACCTCTTCTTTCAGTAGCACTGGTTCCTGACCGTATGCTCCCTCTTCAAATGACTGAACATTGACCAGTTCTTTCTAGTATAATGAATGACTCTGTGTTTTCCTTCCATCTTCTTATGATGCTTCCTGAGTTGTTTAATATTTTCCGTGAAAAGACATTCACTATGGCAACTTGAGGCTTGAATTTCTTTTCTTTAGTTTTGTCAGCTTGGGAAATGTTCTTCACTTGTGGTTTTCTATCTTCGTCTCTTTGCACATGTCATTTTAATACTTTATTTTGTTTTCTCCAGCTGCCCTTTGAAATCTTCAGTTTTTTTGCTTCATTGTGCTTTCCTTTTTCTTTAGCTGCTCAGTATTTGAGAGCAAGTGTCAGAGTCACTTCTGACATCCAGTTTGAGCTTTTCTTTCTTTCCTGCCTTTTTAAATGACCTCTTGCTTTCTCCACTGATAATGTCTTTGATATCATTCCACAGTTGTCTGCTCTTCAGTCATTAGTTTCAACACATCAAATATATTCTTGAGTTGGTCTCTAAACTCATGTGGGATATACTCAAGGTCCTACTTGGGCTATCATGGACTAGCTGTAATTTTTTTCAGTTTCAATTTGAACTTGCATATGGTCTGTGCTACAGTCAGCACCGGTCTTGTCCTGACTGCTGATATGGAGCTTTTCCATTGTCTTTTTGCACAGATGTAGTCAGTTTGGTTCCCGTGTATCCCATCTGGCAAGGTCCATGTATATAGTTGCTATTTGTGTTGATGAAAAAAGGTATTTGGAATGAAGAAGTTGTTGGTCTTGCAAAATTGTATCATGCAACCTCGGGCATCACTTCTATCACCAAGGCCGTATTTTCCAACTACTGATCCTTCTTTGTTTCTAACTTTTGCGTTTCTATGACCAGTAATGATCAGTGCATTCTGATTGCACTTTTGATCAATTTCAGACTACAGAAGTTGGTAAAAACCTTCAATTTCTTCATCTTTGGCCTTGGTGGTTGGTGCGTAAATTTGAATAATAGTCACATTAACTTGCCTTTCTTGAAGGTATAGGGATATTATCCTACAACTGACAGCATTGTACTTCATGACACATCTTGAAATGTTCTTTTTGATGATAAACACAACACCATTCCAGTTTTCATTCCTAGCATAGTAGACCATGTGATTGTTTGATTCAAAATGGCCAATACCAGTTCATTTTAGCTCACGTCATTCCTTTTCACTTTTGATGAGTTCCAATTTTCCTAGATTCATTCTTTGTCCAATTCCATGTTCTGATTATTAAAGGGTGTTTGCAACTGTTTCTTCTCATTTCAAGTTGTGCTACATCAGCAAATGAAGGTCACAAAGGCTTTACTCCATCTGTATCATTAAGGTTGACTCCATTCTGAGGAGGTAGCTCTTCCCCAGCCACCTCATGGGTGCCTTCCAACTTGGGGGCTCATTTTCCAGCGCTGTATTTGACAGTGCTCCCTGCTGTTCATAAGGTTTTCACCGGCTAAGTCTTTTCAGAAGTAGACTGTTGGGTCCTTCCCCCTAGTCGGTCTTAGTCTGGAAGCTCAGCTGAAACCTGTCCACCATGGGTGACCCTGCTGGTATCTGAATAGTGGTGGCGTAGCTTGCAGCATCACAGCAACATGCAAGCCTCCACGGTATGACAAAGCGGGTGCTCGTCAACATAGCTGCCAATATTCCATCTCATTACATCACAGTGATAGGATTTACAACATATAGGGAAATCATATCAAATGACAAAATGGTAGACATTCATACAATACTGGAAATCATAATCTAGTCAAGTTGACAGATGTTTGAGGGAGACACAACTTAATTCATGGCAAAATGCCAAACTGCTTTCCAAAGTGGTTACACCATTTTATAATACCAACAGCAATGTAAAACCCAGAAACAAAATGCATTGTCCTTGAGTCAGTGCTGACTCATTTTGACCAACTAGGGCAGAGTAGAGCTGGGCTTAGAGTGTCTAAGGCTGTACATCTTTTTTTTTTTTTTAATTAAGATTGAGTGAAAGTATACATTCCCATATAAATTTGCTTGCCCAGCCATATGCAGCTTTCACTGCTTTTCCTGCCCAGTGACAGCACACTCTCCCTTTCTGCTCCATACATGGCCCATCCTCCCAACAGTCTCCTTTCCCCTCCTCTCCACCCACTCCCCTTCCCCCAGCAAGAGGTCAGCAGGATGATATCCTATAGATGCATAGAACCATAAAGTGCACCCGATATATGGTCACTCTGCATTGCCAACTCCAATCCATTCGTGTCCAATGAGTGGACCTTCGTAGTGATTTATGGGCAAGGGCAGCATCAGGGCCAGGGGCCATGCTCCCAGGGGAACCCTCAAGCCAATGGACTATCAATTGCGGTCTTTTAGTGGAGATCTCAGGGTGCACCCTTTTTTATTCTCGTGTTGTCAGTGAGACTCAACTTTGTGAGCTCCATCACGGCTATCACTGATGGTGGCTGGGTACCATCCGGTTCTTCTGGTCCCGAGTCAATGTAGACACCCACTCACGTGAGTCTCTCTGTCTTCTGGGTTCTCCTTCCTCCGTGTTGTTTTGGTCCTCAGTGATCATCTGTTCCTGCTGAGTTAGGACCGTTTCCTGTGCCCTCAGATAGCACCTTGGCAGCTTTTAAGACCCCAGACACCACTCACCAATGTGGGGTGCTGAGAGCCCTCTTAGCAAAACACTAGTTGTGCCAACTGGCCTCGATTTCGCTTAAGAGCATCGTCCCCGGACCCCTGCCCCAGCTACTCTGTCCTTGCTATATCGGGTTAAGATGAAAGGAGTACTCAGGTTATGCTCAAGTCCACTCAATATTGTTCTTGTTTCTAATGTGTGCTGTCACTGATTTCACCCAACCGAATTTCTATCAACTATCTAATATAAGCCCTCTCCCCCTGGCCCTCCCTCTCTACCCTCCCTTGCAGCCATCAAAGAGTCTTGTCTTCTATGCGTAAGTCTGTTTTTGAGTTCTTATCATAGAGGTCTCATATGGTATTTGTCCTTTTGTCACTGACTACTTTTACTCAGTGTAATGTCTTCCAGTTGAAATCAGGTTATGAGATGTTTCCTGGAATCATCATTGTTCTTTATCATTGCATAGTGCTCCACTGAGTATATATACCATAGTTTACCTATCCATTCCTCTGTTGTTGGGCATCTGGGTTGATTCTGTCTTTTTGCTGTGATGGATTGTGCTGCGATAAACATTTGTGTGCATGTATCAGTTGTTGTGAATGGCCTTGATTCTGTAGGATATATTCCAAGTAGTGGAATTACTGGATCAAATGGTGTATCTGTATCGATTTTTTTAAAGGAGCACCAGATTGCTTTCCAAAGAGGCTGGATCATTTTCCAACCCCACAAACAGTGTAGGAGAGTTCCACTTTCTCTCCAGCCTCTCCAGCATTTGTTATTTTGCATTTTTTGAGTCATGGCCAACCTTGATGGGGTGAGATGGCATCTCATTGTAGTTTTGATTTGAATTTCTTTAATAACTGAAGACTGTGAACATGTCCGCATGTGTTTTTTGGCTGCCTGGATTTTCTCTTTAGAGAAATGTCTGCCCATCTCCTTTGCCCATCGTTTAATTGAATGATTTATCTTCTTCTTATGGATATTTTGTAGTACCTTATAGATTATGGAAATCAGGCGTCGGTCTGACATAGAGTTACCAAATATTTTTTCCTATTCTGTAGGTGGCCTTTTAATTCTATTAATAAAGTCTCTGGATGAGCAAAAGTGTTTCATTCATAATAGTTCCCATTTATCTAGTTTTCTCTTCTGTTGATCGTGCTTTGTCAAATTTTGAAGTCTGTGTACACTGAGTATTAAAACTTCCATTGTTGTTCCTACTTTTTCTTGGGTAAGCATTATCGTTTTAGATTAGATATTTAGGTCTTTTATCCAGTTTCTGTTGGTTTTCATATAAGTTGTAAGATATGGATCTTGTTTCAATTTATTGCAGATGAATATCTAATTTTGCCAGGACCATTTGTTGAAGAGATTGTTTTTATCCTAGTTTAATGTCTTAGGGCCTTTGTTGAATATCAGCTGTTCATAGGAAGATGGTGTCATCTCTGGGGCCTCAGTTCTGTTCCATTGATAGATCTGTCTGTTCTTGTACCAGTACCAGGCTGTTTTGACTACTGTGGCACTGTAATAGGTTCTAAAGTCGGGTAATGAGAGGCCTCCCAGTGTGTTCTTCTTCTTTAGTAATGCTTTACTTATCCAGGGCTTCTTCCCTTTCCAAACAAAACTCGTGATTTGTTTCTCTGTCTCATTAAAAAATGATGCTGGAACTTGTATTGGGATTGCATTATATAAGTAGATTGCTTTGGGTAAAATAGACATTTTCACCATGTTAAGTCTTCCTATCCATGAGCATGGTAGGTTTCTCCATCTGTGTAAGTCTCTTAGTTTCTTGTAGCAAGGGCTTGTAGTTCTCTTTGTAAAGGTCTGTTATTTCTCTGGTTAGATTAATTCCTTGGTACTTTATCTTCTTAGGCGAGGCTGTAAATCTTTATGGAAGCAGCTTGACACATCTTTCTCCAGATGAGCATTTGTTGGGTTTGAGCCGCTGACATTTAGGTGTGCGTCTGAGCACTTAAACACTGCACTACCTGGCTCCAGGTATGTATAAGGGTTCCAGTTTCTCCGAATTCTCACCTACACTCTTTATTATCTGTCTTTTTGATTATAGCTATTCTAGCAGATATGAAGAATCCCTGAGTGATGAAAATAGTTAATATGCTGTTGGAATTTTCACAGGGATTTTTCACAGGGTGTTCAATGCCAACTTTTCAAAACTAGATTACAGCTTTCTTCCAAGGCACCTCTGGGTGGACTTGTGCTGGTTGTACCACCCTGACACACCAGGATGCTAACCAAATGGTTTGTCGTTTGTGTTCATCCTGAGTCAGCTTGGAAGAAAGATCTGGAAATCTACTTTTTTTAATTTAAATTTTATTTTTGGTAAAAGCATGCACAGCAAAACCTGCGCCCACTACATAGTTTCTTTACATAATTATTAGTGATATTTGTTACATTTTTCACATTGTGTCAACAGTCTTGTTATTTTCGTTCTATATCATGATTCTTCTGCTGTTTTGTGCCACCCTATCAAGACTATAACCACCTGGATGTCAGCAATCGGGCTTCTTTCAAGTTTTGTCTTTCTTCCACTGTATGTTTACCTGCCTTTCCATTCCACCATCCAGCCTGTTATGCCTCAAGCAGGGCTGAATATTAGATGAGTCCTCACAAAATTCTTGCTGAAATGAATTGCAAATCAGAAAGAACAAGCTTAGCAGAAGTCAGAGAAATAAATAAAAGAAAAATTACTGAGTTTAGACTTGAGCACTCATCTTCTCGTAACACCAGAAATAACGCTGAAGAAGGAATATTGGATCCACAAACAAGTTAATAAAGGAAAGTACACTCAGTTCCCTTGGCTGTTTACCTAATCCCAAAAGAACCATCAAAGGAAGGGTAAACTGTACTGTCTTGCTCTGAGAACATCCTAGAACTGTCAAGATCCACCTGCTTTCTCAATGTTAGTGTTCCAGATGATTAATTGTTGGATTGCTAGATAGCTACCCTATCGGACAAGGCAGAATTGCCCCAGAGAGTTTCCTAGGCTGTAGTATTAATGGGAGCAGATTACCAGGTGCTTTTTTCTCATGGGACTGATAGTGAGCTTGAACTGAACTTTTGGTTAGCAGCTGAAACTTAAGTAACCACTGCACCACCAAAGCTCATTTAATTAAAGTATAACACACAGTACACAAATCATAGCCATAGTGAATTTGTCTTACAGGCCTCCTCTTATGGTTATGTTTTGTCTGCTTCTGGATGTTTAACCCTTTTTCCAATGACCAGCTACTGTGGCTGACTGAAGTTTGTAGGCCTGTATTGTTCTTTGACCCAAATCCAACTTCTTCCTATCTGGAGTCTCTGAATCTGTTTACCACTTCCAAACTTGGGTGACTCACCACACCTGGGATCTGAATTCCCAAGAGACTGTCTGAAACACCAGATGACGCAAATGAAAAGTGTAGGGAAGTTAACTTTCTGTGGGTCAATCCTGAACAAATTTGGAGACAGGAGGAAGTCAGGCAGATAAATTGCTGCTCTTTTCTTCCTCTCGTGGACTGCTGCGAGGGATGGTTTTCTCCATTTGCCTATTTGTAGAGGTCCCAAGTGTCTAAGCAGACACATCTGCTGACTGGTACTGACATTTGATATTACTTTATATTCCTCCAGGCCTAACTTCCATTTTCTCTCTTTTGCTGCCCTGGGACAACACTTCCCAAATAAAACATCACTGTTTAATACCTATCTTAGGCTCTTTTTACTTACTAATTTACTAATTATTAAAAATTTTGGTGTTGAGGATATATACAGCAAAATACATACCAATTCAACAGTTTCTACATGCACAATTCAGGGACATTGATTACATTCTTTAAACTGTGCAACCATTCTCATACTTGTTTTCCAACTTGTTTCCTTCTCATTAACATAAAGTAACTGCCCCCTAAATTTCCAATCTAAACTTTCAGATTCTGTTTTCAGTTGAATCCCATGTAAACAGTTCTTAAAGGAGTGCAATACTCAAGGTATAATTCAAAAAAAATATTTTTATTGCGATTAAGTGAAAGTTTACAATTCAAGATATTTTGCCATATAAAACCCCAAGCACCCGCCTCTTTGCAACTCTGTCTATTCTCATCACACGGTGACAGCACACTCTTCCATTCCCCTCTTTACTTCCAGCATCCACTCAACCAATACCTGTTCTCTCCTCTCCATGCTCTCTTACCCCCTCCAAAAAGAAACCAGGAGAACAGCCTCATTTACATACTAAATCATAAAGCACACACACCACCTGCATCACTCTGTGTCCCCAGGTCTAGTTCATTCTTTACCTGAAGTGTTGTTTTCAGCACTGGTTTCAGATATGAGCTAAAAGCAAGTCTAGGGGTTGTGTTCTCAGGGAACCCTCCAGGGCATCAGATCATTAATCTGGTCTTTATTAATAGAGTTCTATATCTGCAAAGCCTTTCTATCATGCTATGTCAGGGACTGTACATTGTGCTCCTTGTCAGGGCTGTCAAGGCATTGTTTTTAACTAGTTAAGCTAAACTATTTGGTTTTAAAAAAATTTCAAGGGTCTGGAGACCATGATTCCAGGGAACATATAGGCTAATTGGCATAACTAAATTTTTTTTGAAGAAAATATTCTTTATCCCACTTTGGTGAGTGGCATCTGGGGTCTTAAAAGCTAGCCAGCAGCCATCTAAGTTGCATCAGTTGGTCCCAACCCACCTGGAACAGAGGAGAATGAAGGACATCAAAGACATGAGGAAAATATGAGCCCAGCAGACAGGAAGTTCCATAGGATTCAGAGACTACATCAGCATGACACCAGAAAAACTAGATGGTGCCTGGTCACCACTAATGACTGCCTTGACAGGGAACACAACGTAAAATCCTTGATGTAACGGGAGAAAAATGGATGTGCAGAACTAGAACTCTATTAAAAGATCACACTTGATGGTCAATCAGGCTGGAGGGTCCCCTGAGAACATGGCCACCAAACTCTCTGTTAGTCCATGGTTGAAATCAGTAGTGAAGCCAACTCTTCAGACAAAGATTGGACATGACTACAAGATACTGAGTGATGCTGGTGAAGCATGGGCTTCTTGGCTTAAATATATATACATGAGATGGTCTGAGCTGCTCTTGTCCAGAGGCAAGTTTAGAGGGTAAAGGGGAAGAGGAGTTGGCTGAGCGAATATGGGAAGTATAGGATGGAAACAAGGAGAGTGCTTTTTTTCTTTTTTTAAAAGAAAACTTAAGAGGATATTTTTATTTTATCCATCTTAGGCTGTTTTGCAGGGAATTCAGTCTAATAGGCATATTATGTGGGTTGAATTATATGTAACCCCCCAAATATATGTTAATTCCTAATCTGTGAATGTAGCCTCATTTGCAAATAGCCTTTGCAGATGTAATCAAGCTAAAATGAGTCTGTACTGAATTATGGTGGACTGTAATCAGATGACTGATGTCTTTATAAAGAGAGAGAAATTTGAATACAGACACATGGAGAGGAAAATGTCATGTGACTCAGATACAAACACACAGGGACAATGCTATGTGATAATGGAGGCAGAAATTGAAAAAGTGGACCTACAAGGAACACAAAGATAGACTCTTCCCTAGAAGGAGTATGGCCCTGCCAATACTTGGATTTCAGACTTCTGGTCTCCAGAGCTGTGAGAGGATAAATTTCTAATGTTTTAAACTGCCCATTTTGTGTTAATTTGTTATGGAACCCTAGTGAACAGACCGTGTAAACATCAGTTGGGTCAAACAATACAACATTACCAGCACTTTGGAGAGTCTTTTTTAGACTTCCTTCCAAGCACCTTTTGCTACCTTCCAAAAACAATCGTTGTTTTGACTTCTTATGTGATAGATCATTTTGCCATTTTAGAAGTTTATATAAACAACATAGGATACACTCCTTTGCATGTGACTTCTCTATTTAGCATTATGCTTGTGAGATTTATCCACCTTGTGGCATGTGTCAGTAATTCATTCATTTTCATTGTTATAGAGATTATTGTGAATATTCTTGTACATGTATTTTTGTGCACATTTGTATGTATTTCTGATGAGTATATACCTAGAAATAGAATTGATGGGTTATAAGGTAAGCACATTAACTAATTTTCCAAAGTGGTTGTTCCAATTTAATAACTACTGTATTAAGAATTCTAGTTGCTCCACTTCTATGTCAACACTTGATATTGTCTCTAAAATTTTTAGCCACTTTGGGGATATGTAGTAATATCGGTCTGTGTTTTAATTTGCATTCATCTAGTGATTAATGACATTGAACATCATTTTATATAGTTATGGGAGATTTAGATTTTGTTAAGTTTCTGTGATTCTTTTTGAGCAAAAGTTTGTTTATGGTGTGAAGTAAGAATCAAGGTTAGTTTTTTTCACCATTTGTATAGCCACTTGTTCTAGCACCATTTGTTGAAAAGACTATGTTTTCCCCATTGAATTACCTTGGTAGTTTTTTGAAATTATCTGGTGTAAGTCTTGCAACATTTTTTCTGAAATATTTTGGCTATACTAGTGCTTTGGGATTAACACAAACTTTAGAACTAGCTGGTCAATGTCTAAGGAGCTCTGGTGGCTTAATGGTTAAAGTGATCTACTGCTAATGGAAAGGTCAGCAGTTCAAAACCAACAAGTGGCTCTGTGGGAGAAAGATGTGGCAGTCTGCTTCTGTAGCAGTTTGTAGCCTTGGAAACCCTGTGGGATTGCTATGCATTAGAACTGACTGTACAGCGGTAAGTTTTGTCAATGTCTACAAAATTTACTGGGATGTTGACTAAGATTGTATTCAATGTAGAAATCAACTGGGCATTTTTCCTCAGAAGTGCCTGATATTCCATTCAGTAAAATTTTCATTTCATGTATTGCATTTTTCAGCTCTAGAAATTCCATTAGGTCCTTGTTATACTTTTAATTATCTCTTTATTGTGTTTAGGTTTTCCTAAGAACTTGAGCATACCATGCATCTTTAGTAACTGTTAGTGTCTTTCTGTGCTAATTCCACATCTACGTTATTTTTACATCTCTGATATTGACTGGTTTGGCTCATAGTCATGGGTCAGATTTTCCTGATAATTAGCGTGTACAGTAATGCTGGATTGGATGCTGGTCATTGTAAGTTATGCCATTAAGTGCCTTGGCTGGTTTTTTGGTCTTCTTTTAAAGAATTTTCTTAATAGTGAAGCTTTTTTTTTCAATCTACTCCACCGCAACTTAAATTTTTTTGTTTGTGTGCATGCACTTTAGGTGAAAGTTTACAGTGCAAATTAGTTTCTCATTCATAAACTTACAAATTGTTTGGTGACATTGATTACAATCCCTCAATGTATATCAGCACTGTCTCCCTTTCCTCTTACACCCTGGGTCCCATTCATTCGTTTTCCCAGCCCTCCTTGCCTTTCATCCTTGCTTTTGGATTGGTGTTACCCACTTGGTCTTGTATGCTTGATTGAACTAAGAAGCACATTTGTCATGCATGTTTTTGCTTGTTTTAAAAGGCTGTTTAAGACTGAAAGGTGGATTTCATGAATGACTTCAGTTTTGAGTTAGCAGAATCTTCAGAGGTTGTAGTCTCAGGGGTTCCTCCAGTCTCTGTCAGACCAGTAAGTCTTGTCTTTTTTGGTGAGTTTGAATTTTGTTCTACATTTTCCTCCCACTCTGTCCTGGATCCTCTATTGTGGTCCCTGTCAGAGCTGTCTTAGTACTGAGCTTTGAGGGCTCTTTATATGTTCATGATATTGGTTGTTAATCAAATCCTTGACTTTCAATGATTTTCTTTAGCTGTGCCTTGCTGTTTCATAGCAGCATTTTTTAGCAGTACTTTTGGAGGACCAAAGTTCTCAGCTTTGTTGAAGCTCAATTCAGCATATTTTTCTTGTAAAGATTTTGCTTTAGGTGTCATTTTTTTAATTATTATTATTTTCATTGTGTTTTAAGTGGAAGTTCACAGTTATAGCCAGTTTCTCATACAAAAACTAACACTTTCCCATGTGACCTTAACTGCTCTCCCACACTGTGATAGCACACTCCTACTCCACCTAGTATTTCCCATGTTCATTTAGTCAGCCCCTGTCCCGCTCTGTCTTCTCCTCTCACCTCCAGACAGGAGCTGCCCAGTTAGTCGTCTGTATCTACCCAAGCCAAGAAACACACTGTTTACCAGTATCATTTTGTGTCCTATAGACCAGTTCAATCTTTACCTGAGAAGTTGGCTTACAGAACGGTTTTAGCTCTGGGCTAACAGACTCTGGGGGCCATGTTTTTCAGGGAATCTCCAGTCTTTCAGACCATCAAGCCTGGTCTTTTTAAATAGAATTCAAGTTCTGCACCCCACATTTGTCCCACTCCATGAGGGACTCTGTTGAGTTCCCTGTGAGGTCAGTCATTGGTGGTAGCTGGTTACCATCTAGTCCTTCCCATTTTGTGTTAATGTAGTCTTTGGTACATGTAGCCCTTTCTATCACTTGAGTTCCCATTTTCCTGTGTCTTCGATGCTCTTCTTTCTCCTTTGCTTTAGGTGGACTGAGACTAATTGATGGCCACTTTTTATCTTTTAAGATGCTAGATGCCACTCACTGCAGAAAATTTTAATAAATCTTCTTATGCCAGTTGACCTAAACATCTCCTGAAACCAAGGTCCTCAGATCCCTGATCTTGGAACTCTGTCCCTGGAAATTTCTTTTTTTTTTTTTTTTAGATTACTTCTAAATTTTGGGTTGAGTCAACTTGTGCTGACTTGTCTGCTGTATGCTGTTTCTCCCTTCACCTAAAATAAATCTTATCAATTATGTAGTTAGTGAATACCTTTTCCCTCCCCCTGTAACCATCAAAGCATGTTTTCTTCTGTGTTTAAACTAGTTCTTGAGTCCTTATAATAACGATCTTATATAGTATTTGTCCTTTTGCAAGTGACTCATTAAACTCAGCATAATGCCTTCCAGATTCTTCCATTTAATCAGATATTTCCCAAATTCATTGTTGTTGGTTATCATTGCATAGTATTCCTTGTATGAAAATGCCATAATTTGTTTAGCCATTCTTCTGTTGATGGGCACCTAGGTTGATTCCATCTTTTTGTTGTTATGGACAGTACTGCAATAAACATTGTAGTGCATATATCCATTGTAACAGACTTTATTTCTCTAGGATATACTCCAAGAAGTGGGGTTGCTGGATCATATGGTATTTCTATTCCTAGCTTTTTAAGAAAGTTCCAAATCAATCTCTAAAGTGGTTGTAACATTTTACGTTCCCACTAGCAGTATATAGATGTTCCCGTTTCTCTTGGTGTCGTATTTAAGAAAGTTTTGTCTAATCCAAGGTAACAAAAATCTTCTTTCGTATTTTCTTTAAGAAGATTTGTAGTTCTAGGTTTTACATTTAGGTCTAGCGAGCATTTTGAGCTACTTTTTATTTATGGTGTGAAGTGTGGCTTAAGATTCATCTTTTTTCTTACACACATGTATACCCATCTTTTCTCCACTGAATTGAATTTGTGTTTCAAAAAGGTTGAATATGAATCAATCATATGTGTGTGAATCCATTTTGGGCTCTGTTCTATTTTGTTGCATGGATTTATTTGTCCAGTCTTTCACTAATACTGCACTCTTGATTATGACATCTTTATAATAAGTTTTCACATCATGTGAAGTGATTTTTCTAATATTTTTTCCTGTTTTAATTTTTTTCCAGCTATTCCACCTGCTTTGCTTTTCCATACTCATTTTAGAACCAACCTATCAATTTCTAAATAAAAGAAAAAACTTACAGAATTTTGAATTAGTTTCCATTAAATCTGTAGATAATTCTGGAAAAAATTGACATCTTAATAATATATATATGTTTCATTTTTTTATTGTGGTAAATATACATGTAACAAAGCATTTGACATTTCAACAATCTTCACATGTACAGCTCAGTAACATTTCCAGATGGTACCATCACCCTTAACAGAAGTTCAGTGTTTCCTAAACAAATGTAATTTTTAGTTTATTCTTTATTGTTGTACTTTAGATGAAAGTTTACAGAACAAACTAGTTTTCATTAAACAGTTATTGTACATATTGTTTTGGGACATTGGTTATCAACACTGATATGTTAATACTCTCCCTTCTTGAACTTAGGTTCCCTATTACCAGCTTTCCTGTCTCTTCTTGCCTTTCAGTTCTTGCCCCTGGGCTGGTGTGTCTTTCAGTCTTGGCTTGTTTTATGGGCCACTCTAATCTTTGCCTGAAGGGTGCACTTGAGGAGTGACTTCATTATTGAGCTGAAAAGGTGTCCAGGAGCTGTATTCTTGGGGTTTCTGCCATCTTTGTCAGGGAAGTAAGTCTTTTCTTTTTTTGTGAGTTAGAATTTTGTTCCACATTTTTTCCCCAGCTCTGGCCAGTACCATCTATTGTGATCTCTGTCAGAGCAATCAGCAATGGTAGCTGGACACCATCTAGCTGTGCTGGACTTAGTCTGGCAGGGGGCGGTGGTAGCTGTGACCCATTAGTCCTTTGGACTAATCTTTCCCTCGTGTCATGAAAGAATTATGTGCCCTCCCTCTCCTCCAAAATGTACGTAACAATTTGGCTGAGCCACGATTCCCGGTTTCATGTGGATAGTCTCTGTTTTGTGGTTGTAATTTTTGAATGCATTGTAAATTCTAATCTCTCCCTGTGGTTAAGGAGAAAAGATTGGATTGTGCTAAAGGAGATTAAAGTGAGACTGTAACACCTTGCTAAGGTTGCATCCCTGATCTAATGTAAAGGGAATTTCCCTAATGTGTGGTTTCCACCACCTTTTACCTAAGACATGCTGTCCACCACCTTTTATCTTAAAAGGAAGTGAGCAGAGAGTTGGGCAGCATATACAACCAAGAAAGAAACATCTGGAGCAGAATATATCCTTTGGACCCAGGGTTCCTGCACAGAGAAGCTCCCAGTCCAGGGAAAGATTGACGAGAAGCACCTTTCTCCAGAGCTAAAAGAAAAACAAAGCCTTCTCCTGGATCTCATACCTTGAATTGGACTTCTAACCTATCAGACTGTGAGAAAATAAATCTCTGTTTGTTAAAACCATCCACTTGGGGGATTTCTGTTATAGCAGCACTAAATGTCCAAGACACCCCATGTCTTTAGTCTTCTTCTTTCTCCTTTTCTTCTAATGGTGTAATACCAGTGAAGTATCTTAGATGGCCACTTACAAACTTTTAAGATCCCAAATGCTACTCACCAAAGTGGAATATAGAATGTTTCTTTATAAACTATGTTATGTCAATTAAATGAGGACATCTTAATAATGAGTCTTCCAACCCATAAACATGGTATCTCTTTCTATTTATTGAGAACTTATGTGATACTTTCCATCAAATTAGTGTACAAATCTGGTATATATTTTCTTAGAAATGGTACTTTTGAAAATTTAAATTTCAAATTATTTACTGCTAGCATGTATATATACAGTTAATTTTCACATTTAGATCTTGTATGTGTGACCTTGCTTAATGTGCTTATTAGTTCCAGTAGCTTTCTAAAGATTCTTTGGGATTATCTATGCGTGTAACTAAATCTTCTGTAAACATAATTTTATCTTTTTCTTCTTAATCTGTATGCCTTTTTATTTCTATTTCTTGCCTTATTGTATTGGCTGGAATCTCCTGTACAGTGTTGAACAGGAGGGTTGAGAATAACATCTTTATTTTGTTTCTGATCTTAGAGGAGACTATTTAGTGTTTTACTGTTGAGTATTGTGTTAGCTGTATATTTTTGTAGACAGTTAAAGGCATTCTTCTAGTTTTCTGAAGATCTTTAATTTTTTAAAAGATGAGTGATTATTAATTTTTTCCAATGGCTTATTTGTATCTTCTGAGATGGCTATATGATTTCTCTTCTTTATGGGGTGAATTATGTTGAATGATTTTTGACTGTCCAACCAACCATGCATTCATTTGACAACTCATGGTTTATTATCTTTTTTACATAATTCTGCATTTAATTTGTTAATATCTTTCTTAGAATTTTTTTGGTGTGTACATAAAATTATTATTTTGCTGCTTGCTTTGCTTGTAATGTTTTTTGCTGGTTTTGGAATTTGTAACATTGGCCTCATACAATGTGTTGGCTCCAGAGTGCTTTCTGCTGTCATTCAGATTCTTCAATTCATCCTGGAAACACCAGAGTTTGTTTTCATTTTCCTAGTAACATAAGCCTTTTTTTTTTTTTAAGGGGAGAAGGAACTAGGCAGGGCTTGCTGCCATTTCTACAGTTGTGGCCACATCCCTTTCTAGGCCTGAACAACAAAGGAGACTTTTTATGGTTTTCTGTCCTGCCCCTATTTTTCCTTGTGCACTCCTGGAGTGGTCTATGGAAAAAAGTGTGCGAATGGATGTGAATTCTTCTTTGTTTGTGGCTTCTAGGTGTTTAGTACTTTTACTGTAGCTCACACACAGCCTTCAGTAATTTACCCAGAAATCTATGTGAATTCTGCTTACCAGCTTTTATATAGCAGCAGCCTCATCTTCCTTCTTCCTCTGTCTCAGGTAAGCCAATGGTTACATCTCAGCTCTCCTTAGAGGCACTTTTTCTTTTTACATTTCAACCTGGATAATGTACTTTTGACAGTTTTAAATTTCTATATAAATTGCATTATGCTATATGTTATTTTGTGGCTTCTTTCTTTTGCTCAAAATTGTATGTTTTTTTGCTCTCTTGTTGACTTATGTTGTTGTCATAAGAATTTCCTGTCTTTTATTTTCCTTACATTTAATTTATTGGGTTTATTCTGACTTCTTGAGATGATTGCTTAGTGCATTTATTTTCAGACATAAATTCTCTGGGTTTTGGCTGCATCCCACAGGTTTTTTACTTTATATTACCATTGATGATAATATAAAATATATATTTTATTGTGTTTAAGTGAAACTTTACAATTACAGTACTTACACACACTTTGCCACTAGCTACTCTCCCCACAATGAGTCAGCACACTCCTCCTCTCTGACTTGTGTTCTTCGTGTCCATTCAACCAGCTTCTGCGCCCTTCCATTGTTCCCTCTTGTTAATTGTTTGACTCTTTGTTCTATCAGTTATTGTGTTTATTATGTTAAATGGGTTATTTATGTTACTGGTTACTCTAATTTTTCTTTTAAATGTGTTTTGAGGCTTCTATATGTATACAAATGCAGAACTTTTCTTTTTAGCAATAGGAGGTAACCCTCTTCTAGTAATGCTTGTCATCCCCGTTCGGTTTATTTTGTCTAATAATAATATAGCTATGTCAGCTTTCTTTCAGTGAGTATTGAATGATACATCCTTTTGTACTTAGTCTTTCTATAACCTTATGTTTTAGATTAGCTCTTGCAAATAACATATTTGATGTGTGAAATATAATTTTGTAATTTTGTCTTTTAAGTGGAGCATTTAGTTTACTTATGCCTTATAACTTACTGATACATTTGAGTTTAATGCTACCAATTTATTCTGTCCAATTTCTTGTATTTTTTTTGTCTACCTTTCTCACCTCTTTTGGATTAACTTAAAGTTTATCATCACATTTTATCTCTATTGATTTGGAATTTATATACTCTCTCTTTTTAAAACATATCCTGTATAGTGCTATGGGCCCTAGTAATGCAGTGGTTAAACATTTGCCTGCTAACCAAAAAGTCAGCAGTTTGAATCCACAGTCATTCCTTGGAAACTGTTATGGGGTAGTTCAGTCTGTCTTATAGGTCACAATGAGTTAGAATAAATTCGATGGCATAAGGGTGATATATTTCTATACATTTGGGAGGAGGAAGTGGCAGTCAGCTTCCATAAAGATTTACAGCCTGGGAAACCCTATGGGACAGTTCTACTCTGTACTACAGGGTTGCTATGAGTTGTAGTCGACTCTCTGGCAATGAGTGAGTAGCCTATGTATTACAGTGCACATTCTACTGTACTTAACACATCACAATATATATTTAATAAAGTCTCTAGTTTATCAGTGCCTTTACTCTTCTCCTGAACAGTACAGAGAACTTAACATCTCTTACCTGCTCTTACTTAAGTGTTATAGTTGTGATATACTATAACTCTTAGTTTGTCTTGTTTTTACCCCCTTAAGATATTATTAATGTCTTAGGCAGTTTGTTAATTTAGATTTACTCACATATTTTCCGTTATCATTGTTCTTCATTTGTTTTGCTGATCCTCAGAAGTACCAGCTTGGTATCAACTTTTTCACACTTAAAGTACATAATTCATAATTTAGGATTTCCTTTAATAAGGGTTTGATGTGGCAAATTAATTTAGTTTTTGTTTACCTGAAAAATATCTTTAGTGTGCTCTTATATGGTAGAAATTGGCACAGAACAAAACTGACAATATAAATCAAAAGGGAAAGAAAGCACTATTCAATAACTGATATTGGGGTAATGTCTTTCCATCTGAAAAAAAATATATCCCTAGTTTAAATTACCACCACACATCTATCAGTTTGTCATACGATGGTGGCTTACATGTTGCTGTGATACTGGAAGCTGTGCCACTGGTGTTTAAAATACCGTCTGAGTCACACATGGTGGACAAGTTTCACCAGAGCTTCCAGATTAAGGCTGACTTAGAAGAATGACCTGGAGGTCTACTTCTGAAAAAATCCCACCAGAGAAAACTTTATGAACAGCAGCAGAACATTGTCTGATATAGTACCAGATGATGATCCCCTCTTATTGGAAGGTATTCTAGATAAGACTGGGAAAATTGTTTCCTCAAAGTACAGAAGAGTAAAACTTTACGATGTGGATGAAGTCAAACTTTTGGCACCTTTATTTGCTGAAGTGATATAATTCAAAATGAGACAAAACACTTGAAAACATGCATTAATAATTGGAATGTGAGATATATGAAATATGAATCTAGGACAATTGGAAGTCGTTAAAAATAATATATAAAGATGGATATCCTAGGCATTAGTGAGCTGAAATGGTATTGGCCATTTTGAATCAGAAAATCATCTAATCTACTATTCCAGGAATTGAAGTGGAATGATGTCACACTCACAGTCAAAATGAATATTTCAAGATCTACCTGGAAGAGAGCAGGGCTAAGATGGAGCAATAGTCAGATGCTTCCTGCCTACCCTCTAACAACAAAGACCCCAAATAACAAATTAATTGATTATGTATGACATTCTAAGAGCCCTGAACATCAAAAGGAAAGTTGAGAAATTGGACTGAGCAGCAGGGAAGAGAGTAGGTTCAGAAGTACCCAGAACTGGCCAGACATGACCTGGTGAGAAGTGGCACAGAGCAGGTGGCTTGGTGGCAGTGAGGGTGGAGACAGGAACAGTGGTATTCAGAAAGCATCTTCCACAGCAGGAGAGACTGAGTGGTGGAGGGCACACCCACATTTTGAGAAAAAAAAAATTAAACCCATTGCCATCGAGTCAACACCGACTCACAGAGACCCTTTAGGACAGAATAGAATGGTCTCTCAGAGTTTCCAAGAAGTACCTGGTGGATCTGAATTGACAGTCTTTTGGTTAGCAGCCTAAGGACTTAACTACTACACAGTCAGGGTTTCAACAGTCAGTGAAAACTGACATTTGATCCTCTAAAGTTAACTAGCTTGTGTTTAACCTACTGCAAAAACACAGATCTAAAACTTTCTTTCTAGATAAACCTCTCTCCCTTTTACTTGCCCTTCCCACTCCTTACACTGCACTGCACTAGAGCTGGCTCCAGAGAATGTTGCATCCCCTGGGCAATATGTGCCCTGAGCAATTCTCCCAGCCTTAGGTAGGGAACAATTTAAAAAGCAGGGGGTAAATATAATTTTCCAGATCCCCTAAATTAGAACTCAAGGCAGAAACAGTTCCTTTCCCTCTGTGCAGGCATAAGGGGTACACAGACTTTGAATGTTTTACACGGCTCCATACAGCATTGAGCACCCATAGTCCAGCTGCAAAACTTATCTACTTTCACACATTAAGAAACAGGGGCACACTGTCCTTATAGATGGAGAGCTTATGGACAGCTGTTAGTGCCCTGCCCTTCTCAGTGCACACAGCAAGGATCCTGTGCCTACACCAGCCACCCCAAGCCATCTACGACTATACAGGGCACCCTGCATCAAGCACTTGGTGAATGACTACCTGGACACCTGACCTGATACATACAAAAAAGTAAATGTTCTCATGGGCTTACATGCCTAATAACAGCTCTAACCACCTGGTGACTAGCTGTTAGAGCTTCACAGGTGCCAATAATAAAATTACATGACCAGCCCACTTAGGCATTTCCAAACAAAACAAGAAGCTACAACACTATAAGCAAACATAAAATAAACAAATATAACAACTTACTGAAGGCTTGGAGACAACAGTCCATATTAAATCATATAAAGGGGCAGACCATAATGGCTTCAGGAAGCTCCCAAAAGGAAGAATCAAGAAATTTCCCAGATGAAGAGAACTTTCTGAAATTATCAGAGATAGAATACAAAAGATCAGTATTTAAGACTCTTGAAAAGGCATGAAGGAGACCAGGCAAAATGCAGCACAGCATAATGACAAACTAAGCAGGCTATAAGAAACCATAGAGAGAAACAGCAATAAAAAAAAAAACAAATTAGAAGTTTAATAGTAAAGTTTCAGAATTAGACAACTCAGTAGAAAGTCAAAGGAGCAGAATAGAGGCAACAGAAGTCAGAATTAGTGGGACTGAAGATAAAGCACTTGGCACCAACATATTGAGGAAAAATCAGATAAAAGAATTTTTATAAATAAAGAAACAGTAAGAATCATGTGAGACTCTATCAAGAGGAATAATCTACAAATGATTGAAGTACCCAAACAGGTGCAGATAATAGAGAATATAAAGAGAAGTGTTGAATATTAGTTCACAGAAATCTTCCCTGGTATCATGAAAGATAAGAGGATATCTATCCAAGATGCTCATCCAACTCCATACAAGGTAGATCCCAACAGAAAGACATAAAGACATATTAAAACCAAAGATGATGGAATTTTAAATGACTAAGAAATAATCTACAAAGTAGAGTCAATAGAAAAGACTAAGCTCAGACTACTCCTCGGAAATCATGCAGGCAAGAAGGCATAGGTAGACATATTTAAAACCTTGAAGCGGGGGGGAACAACCACCAGCCAAGAATTTTATATTCAGCAAAACTGCCTCTCAGATATGATGATGAAACTACGACAATTCCAGATAAATGG
Organism: Heterohyrax brucei; assembly: GCA_028571685.1. Classification (NCBI taxonomy): domain Eukaryota; kingdom Metazoa; phylum Chordata; class Mammalia; order Hyracoidea; family Procaviidae; genus Heterohyrax; species Heterohyrax brucei. The sequence continues at coordinate 38,430,151 of CM053149.1, forward strand.
AAGTGTATATAATTTGCAAAAACCAAACCAAAATTACCAGAAATACTAAAGGGAGTCCTTTAGTTAGAAAATCAATAACATGAGGTAACAACTCAAGACTAGAATGTAGGACAGAGCAAACAGATATCACCCCAGATAGGGAAATCACAAAAATAAATTAAAGCTAAAACACTGACATTAGGGAAACAGAGATGTCGTTATATAAAAGATAACATCATAACCAAAAAGAGAGACAGGAAAATGTAGTCATAGGTCTTTCATACTGAGAAATCAAGGCAATACAAAGGAATAAAAGACTAGTTTAAATTTACAAAAATAGGAGTATATGTTAAGGTAATCACAAAGGAAATTAATAATCCTACACATGAAAATAAAAAACCAAGAAAAACATGAAGTCTCAGCAAATACAAAACAAAGAATGATGAAAAAGATGAAAGGAAAATGCATAAAGAAAAATGGCTGGATCCAGGAAATTAAGTGGAACAAAGAAACTGTCAACAAAGCACAAAAAGTCATCAAAATAACAGGACTAAACTAACACCTATCAATAATCAGGCACTTGGCTTGGCATCAATAATCACACTGAATGTAAGTGCATTAAATACACCAATAAAGAGACAGAGTGGCAGAATGGATTAAAACAAACAGAAGAAATCTTTCCATTTGCTGCCTACAAGAGACACACCTTAAAGACACGAACAAACTAAACTTCAAAGGATGGAAAAAATATATCAAGCAAATAACATTCAAAATAGAGCAAGACAGGTAATATTAATTTCTGATAGAATAGACTTCAAAGTAAGATCCACCACAATGGATGGGAAGGATGCTATCTAAGGAGGATCAAAATACCAGGAGGACATAACTACATATTTATGCACCCAGTGATAGGGCTCCTAAATACATAAATTCTAACAACATTGAAAAGAGACGTAGACAGCTCCACAATAACAGTAGGAGAGTTCAACACGCCACTGTCAGTGAAGGATAGAACATCCAGAGAGAAGCTCAGTAGAGACATGGAAGATCTAAATAACACAATCAATCAACTTCACCTCATAGATAATATATGGAATAGCCAAGTCTACTTTTTTCCAATGCACATGGAGCAGTCTCCAGAATACACCACATATTAAGCCATAAAACAAATTTTAAGAAAATTCAAAGCATTAAAATATTGCAAAGTATCTTTTCAGACCATAAAGCCATGAAAGCAGACATCAATAACAAACAGCAAGAGAACAAATGTTGTTAAGAAATTGAACAACACCTTGCTCAAAACTACTGAGTTATAGAAGAAATCAAGGATGAATAAAGAAATTCACAGAATCAAGTGAGAATGAAAACACATCCTACTAGAACCTTTGGGACACAGCAAAAGCAGTTATCATTGGTCAATTTATTTCAAGAAGTGCCTACATCCTAAAAGAAGAAACAGCTAAAATCTAAGACTTAATCTTACAACTTCAACAAATAGAGAGCAGCAAAAGAAGTCCTTGGGTACCAGAAGAAAGCAAATAATAAAAGTTAGAGCAGAATAAAATGAATTAGAAAATAGGAAAATGATCAAAATAGTTAACAAGACCAAAATGTGGTTCTTTGAAAAGATCAGCATAATCAGTGAGCCACTGGCCAAACTGACTAGCTAGAATTATCCAGTGAAGCCTTATCAAATAACCCAAATGAGAAATGAGATGGTCGATACCACAACAGATTGAACTCAAGTTAAAAAAAAAACAACTGCAAAATTTCTTCTCTAACAGATCTGAAAACTTAAAGGAAATGAACAAATATCTGGAAACATACTACTTGCCTACATGAACATAAACAGAGATAGAACAAGTATATATCCATAACAAGAGAATGAAAAGGTAATTTAAAAACTCCCAATGACAAACAAACAAACAAACAAACAACAACAAAAAACAACAAAACAAACCTCTGACCCCAAAGGCTTCACTGTGTAATTCTAGCTAGCTTCCAGAGAAGAGGTAATAGCACTATTGCTAACACTATTTCAGAGTGTAAAAAGGGATAGAATACTCCCAAACTCATTCTGTGAAGCCAGCATAACCCTGATACAAAAACAAGGTAAAGATACCAGAAAAAAGGGAAAATTACAGACCAGCGTCTCTCATGCACTTTGGTATAAAAATTTTCAACAAAATTTGAGCCAATATTATTAAAAAAATGTCAAAAAAGAATTCACCATGAACAAGAGGGATTCATACCAGGGATGGTTCAACATTAGGAAAACAATCAATGTACGTAAACCATGACCTAAATAAAACAAAAGATAAGAACCAAGTGATCTTACCAATGGATACAGAAAAGACAGTTGACACCCGTTCGTGATAAAAACTCTCACCAAAATAGGAATAGAAGAGAAATTCCTTAACACAGTGGAGAGAATTTATACAAAACCAACTGTCAACATCATACTGAAAGGAGAAAGTCTGGAAGCATTTCCCTTGACAACAGAAACCAGACAAGAATCCCCTTTGTTACCACTTGTATTCAACATTGTGCAATCAGGCTAGAAATAGAAAGAAAGGGAAGAAAAGAAGAAAGGAAGAAGTAAAAGTACCTCTATTTGCAGATACGATCTCATACACAGAAAACCCTAAAGAATCCACAATAGAACTTCTGAAACTAACAGAATTTAGCAAAACATCAAGATAAAGTGTAAACATATAAAACTCAACAAAGAGAACATCAAAGATGAAATCACTGAATCGGTATCATTTACAATAGTCACCAAGAAGATAAAATACTTAGGAATTAATCTAACAAGAGCTCTAAAAAACTGATGTAATGAAAACTATAAGATGCGACTGCAAGAAACCAAGAGAGACCTGCATAAGTAGAGAAACATGCCTTGCTCATAGATATGAAGACTCAACATTATTAAATTGTCTATTCTATCCAAAGCAAGCTAAAGATACAATGAAATCCCAATCCAAATTCCAATGGCATTCTTAAATGAGGTGGAGAAACAAATCACCAACTTCATATGGAAAGGGAAGAAACAACGGATAAGTAAAGCATTACTGAAGATGAAGAGGAAAGTGAGTGCCCTCATGCTAAGTAACTTTAGAGCCCATTATACTACCACAATAGTCAAAACAGCCTACTACTGGTACCACAGCAAATACATATATCAATGGAACAGAATTGAAAACACAGACATAAAAGTGTCCATCTACGAGCAGATGATATTTGACAAAGGTCCAACGTCTGTTCACTGTGAAAAGACAGTCTCTTGAACAAATGGTGTTGGTATAATTGCATATCCATCTGCATAAAAATGAAACAAGACCCATATCTCACACCATGCATGAACTTTGAAACAAAATGGATCAAAGACTTAAATATAAAATCTAAACTGATAAAGATCATGGAAGAAAAAATAGGGGCAATGCTGGAAGCCCTAATACATGGCATAAATGGAATTCAAAACATTACTAATGATGCAAAAACACCATAAGAGGAAACAGATAAATGGTAAGTTGCTCATTCAAAGAATTCACCAAAAGAGCAAAAACACCATCTACAGACTAGGAAAAAATTTTGGCTATGAGAAATCTGATCAGCATCTAATCTCTAAAACTTACAGGATACTGCAAAATCTCAACAATGAAAAGACAAGTAATGCCATTAAAAAGCAACCAAAGTATATAAACAGACACTTCACCAAAGAGGACATTCAAGTGACTGACCGATACATGAGAAAATGTTCACAATCATTAGCCATTATGCTGGTATTAATCCAAAAAACACAATAAGTATCACAGACATTGTAGAGAGACCGGAGCACTTCTACACTGCTAGTGGAAATGTAAAATGGTACAGCCACTTTGGAAATTGATTTGGTACTTTCTTAAAAAGTTAGGAATATCATATGATCCAGGACTCTCGCTTCTTGGAATATATCCTGGAGAACTAAGAGGTGTCATACAAAGAAACACATACACACAATGTTGATCACAGCACTGTCCACAATAGTAAAAAGATGGAATCAACGTAGGTGCCCATAAACAGATGAATGGATGAAGAAACTGTGGTGTATTCACACCATGGAATACTATGCAATGATAAAGATCATAATGAATTTGGGAAACGTCTTGTAACATGGGAGAATCTTTAAGGCATTATTGTAAGTGAAATTAGGTAGTTTTAAAAGGACAATCATTGTATGAGACCACTATTATAAGGACACAAGAAAAGGTTTAAACACAGGAAAAAAAGTGTTTGATGATTACCAGGAGAGGAGGTCAGGGAAGGAAGGGAGAGAAACATTCATTAATTAGATAGTACACAAGAATTATTTCTGGAGGAAGGGATGGGAGGCACACAGTATAGCAGAAGTCAGCACAACTGGACTAAATCAAAGGTTAAGAAGTTTCCTAAATACAACCAAATATTTTGAGGAACAGAGGAGCAGGGGTCTGGAGGCTGTGGATCAGATGACATCTAGATCAATTGGCATAACAAATGTTCTGCACTCCACTTTGCTGAGTGGTGTCTGGGGTCTTAAATGGTAGCAAGCAGTCTTACAAGAAGCATCAAATTGGTCGCACACCACCTGGAGCAAAGGACAACGAAGAACATCAAACAAATAAGGAAAATATGAGATCAAGCGACAGAAAGGACCACAGAATCTAGACACTACATCAGCATGAGGCCAGAAGAACTAGATGGTGCCCAATTACCACCAGTGAGTTCCCTGTAAGAGTCCCTGATGGAGTGGGAGAAATACAGAGTACAGAACTCGAACTCTAGAAACAGGATAGACGTGATGGTCTGACAGACTGGAGGTTACCCAGAAGACACATCCCCTGTCTTAGGCTGGGTTTTCTAGGGAAGCAAAACCAGTAACATGTATATGTACCAAAAAAACAAAAACAAAAACAAAAAGTACCACTGCCATCAAGTGGGGTCTGACTCATAGCAACCCTAGAGATCAGACTAGATTTGCCGCATGAAGTTTCCAAAGGAAAAAAAGATTTATATAAAGGAAACAGCTCACGCAATTGCAGAAGCTGAACATCCCAAGGCCTGGCACAGGGTTCAGGTGTCCACAGGAGCTGGTGAACCCAAGGTCAGCAGGTCAGAGACCAGAATTGTAGATCACTGGCAGTGCAGGTTTGCAGATCCTAATCCAGCAGGTGAGACTGGAAGGTCTTCATGGACTTACTGAGCTGCAAGGGGCCGGTGAACCCAGGATCGGCAGGTCGGGGAACAAGGCTCTCACTCGCTGGCTGTAAGAGTTGATGAATCCAACAGCTGCTAGTTCAGGTCCACGAACCAGATGCAAAAAGAGAGCAGGAGCTGCTGGCAATACAAGCAGACAGAAGGTAGGTGGTGGAAGGTAGAGAGATGAGAGCTGAGGGGCGGGAAGCCGCCACAGGTCCTCCCCTGCCACTTGATACAGCAGCCAAATGCGGAGTTGCTAAATTGACACAGTCATAACCACTACAGGCCCCCAGACTCTATTAGTCTGGAACTGAAATCATTCCCAAAACCAACCCTTCACACAAGGATTGAACTGGAAGAGTATGCTACTTAGCTTAAATACATATAAGAGACTAAGTGGACAGCTGTTGTCTAGAGGTGAGATGAGAAAGCAGAAGGGGATCACCAGCCAAGTAGAAGGGGATAGGACCTGCTTAAATGGACATTGGGAATTATAGGGAGGAGGGGAGGAGTGTGTTGTCACAGTGTGGGGAGAGCAGCTAGGGCCGCATAACAAAGTTGTATATAAGCTTTTGTATGAGAAACCTACCTGAGATGTAAACATTCACTTAAAACTTAAAAAAAAAAAAAAAAGATCTACTCAGAAGTATAATGTTGTCAACGACAGGATAGTATCTATATGCCTACAAGGAAGACCACTTAATACGACTATTTTTCAAGTTTATACATCAAACACTAATGCCAAAGATGAAGAAACTGAAGATGTTTTACTAGTTTCTACAGTCTGAAATTGATCAAACATGCAATCAGGATTCAGTGACAATTGCTGGTTATTGAAATGTGAAAGAAAAAGATGTGTAGTTGGAAAATATGGCCTTGCTGATAGAAACGGTGCTGGGGATTATATGATACAATTTTGCAAGACCAAAGATTTCTTCATTGCACCTACCTTATTAGACTATATGAGTGATGTCCATACATGTGGGCATTATCATATGGACAACACAAAATTCACATTGACTATATCTGTGAAAAGAGACCAAGGAGAACCTCATTATCATCAGGCAGAAGAAGGCCATAGGCTGACTGCAGAATATACCATTAATTGCTCTTGTGCAAGTGGAAACTGTGGATGAAGAAAACTAAAATAAGTCCACTAGAATGACAACACAAAACTGAATATATTCTACCCATATCTGGGGGCAATCTCAAGAATAGCTTTGACAGATTTATTGCTGATGACCAAAGAGCAGATGAGTCGTAAGTTGACAACAAGGACATGATATATGAAGAAGCAAAAGATCATTGGAAAGACAGAACAGAAAGACCAAAATGAGTGTCAGAAGAGACTCTAAAAGTTGCTCTTGAAAGCAGAGTGGCTAAAGTGAAAGGAAGAAGTGACGAAATGAAAGAGCAAAACAGAAGATTGCAAAAGGTGGTTTGAAAAGACAAAATAAGGTATTGTAATGAAATGTGCAGTGATCTGTAGTTAGAAGACCAAAATGCGTGCTTAGCATTTCTCAAGCTGAAAGAACTGAAGAAAAAAAATCAAACCTTGAGTTGCAATTTTAAAGGATTCTATGGACAAAATATTGAACAACACAGGAAGTATCAAAAGAATTTGGAAGGAGTACAGAGAGCTAGTGTACGAAAAATAATTGGTTGATGTTCAGCCGTTTCAAGAGGTAGCACACAATCAGGAACCAATGGTAGTGAAGAAGTCCAAGGTTTGGGGAAGGCACTGGCAAAAAACTAGACTCAGGAATTGATGGAATATCAATTGAGATGTTTCACAAATGGGGGCACAGTTGGAAGCACTAACTTGTCTATGCCAAGAAATTTGGAAGATAGCTACCTGGTCAACCAACTGGAAGAGGTCCATATTTGTGCCTCTTCCAAAGTAAGATGATCCAACAGAATGTGTGTATTATCAAATGATACCATTAATATCACATACAAGTAAAATTTTGCTGGTGATCCTTTATAAAATGGTTGCAGCAGTACATTGACAGGGTACTGCCAGAAATTCAAGCCAGGTTCAGAAGAGAATGTGGAACAAGGGATATCATTGCTGATGTCCGATGGATCTTGACTGAAAGGAGAGAATACCAGAAAAAAGTTTTACATGAGTTTTCTTGACTAGTCAAAGGCATTCAAGTGTCTGGATCATCACCAATTACGGATAACATTGTAGAGAATGGGAATTTCAGAACATTTAATTGTGTTCATGTTGAACTTGCATAAAAATTCAAAGGAGGTTGTTTAAAATTAAGAAAGGTGGATGTCAAGGTTATATCCTTTTACTATAGTTATTTAAATGGTATGCTGAGCAAATATTCTCAGAGGTTAGACTATATGAAGAACACAGGCATCAGGATTGGATGAAGACTTATTAACAACCTGCAATATGCAAATGACACAACCTTACTTGCTGAAAGCAAAGAGGGCTTGAGACACTTACCGGTAAAGATCAAAGGCTTCAGACTTTAATATAGATTATACCTCCACATGAGGAAAATAAAGATCTTTACAACTGGACCAATAAACAACATTAAATGGAGAAACTTAAATTGTTACAGATTTCATTTTAAACAGATTCACAGTCAACAACATGGAAGTAGCAGTCAAGTAATCAAGTACTACATTGCATTGGGCCAATGTGCTGCAAAAGACCTTTTAAAATGTGATTTTAAAGACCAAGGCATGCCTGATTCAAGCCGTGATGTTTTCAATCAACTCATATGCTTATGAAAACTGGATAATGAAAAAGGAATACCAAAGATGAGTTGATGCCTTTGAATTATGGTGTTGAAAAAAGAGTATTGAATATACCATGGACTGCCAGATGAACAAGTCCGTCTTGAAACAAGTACAACCTGAGTACTCCTTGAAAGTGAGGATACTGAGACTTTGTCTTATTTACTTTGGAGATTTTATTAGAAAGGACTGGTCCCTGGGGAAGAACATGCTTGGTAAAGTGGAAGGTCCACAGAAAAAAAGGAAGCCGTTAGATGAGATGGGTTGCTGCAACGGCTGCAACGACGGGCTCAAACTTGGCAATGACTATGAGGCCAGCACAACACCTGGCAGTGTTGTTACACGCCTGGTCCCGAAGAGCGGGAACCAACTTGACAGCATATAGCAACAACCACAACTTCAAACTGCCTTCAAAAATGGATTCCTAATACTTTCAATGTCTGAGATGGGGGTGGGGAGGGGAGAACTCTTTAAAGCTATCAGCAGAGAGTACAGGAATATCTTTAATGACCTCTCTTGGAACAAGGTTTATTAAATTGACACAAACATATGAACTATAAAAGACTGTAAAATTTCCCTGTATGAAAATTGTAAAGGCCTGTATAATTAAGAAGATCCCTGGTGGCACAGTGTTCTGGACTGCTAACTCAAAGTTTGCGGGTCTGAACCCACTAGATGCTCTTTGGGAGAAAGATGTAGCAGTTTGCTTCCATAGAGGAAATCCTATGGAGACAGTTCTACTCTGTCCTATAGGGTTGCTATGAGTCGAAACTGGCCTGATGGCATTGGTTTTGGTTTAAGCGCATAGCTAAACAGGTTAAAAAACGAAAAGCAAAAAGGACTGGACAAGCTGTATAATAAAGGATTAGTATCTTGAATATAGGAATTCCTTGGTGGTGCCAATAGTTAAGTGTTTGGCTACTAACTGAAAGTTTGGCCGCTTGAAGTCACCCAGAGAAGCCTGGAAGAAAGCCTGATGATCTGTTTCAGGGTCACAGCACTGAGAACTTAGTGAGTGTAGTTCCACTCTGCGACACATGGGGTCTCCTTGAGTCAGAAGTGACTCCAAGGCAACTGGAATTAATGTTAATATATATATTAAAAAGCAGATGAATAAGGACAATTCTAGTAGGTCTAATAGAAAAATGGGTCAGGGATATAAACAGACAGTAAAGTAAATGTATTTCTATTCAGCTATGTAAAGAAAAATGTAGCTTCTTTATTTTATACAATTGATTTCATTTTTCTCATGAGCCCCCATCTCATTGGTTTGGGGGATTTGAGGTTGGGAAAAGGGGAAGAATTTGTCAGATAAGTGAATCCTAGACACAGAACGCTCATAGAAGCAGCAGTCAGGAAATTAAAGGATGCATTGCATTGGGAAAATCTGCTGCACAAGACCTCTTTAAAGTACTGAAAAGTAGTTACCTTGAAGACTAATGTGCACTTGACCCAAACCATGGTATTTTCAATCACATCATATGCATGCAAAAACTAGACAATAAATAAGGAAGACAGAAGAAAAACTGATGCCTTTAAATTGTGGTGTTGGAGAAGAATATTGAATGTACATACACTACCAAAAGAATAGATCTCTTTCAGAAGAAGTACAACCAGAGTGCTCCTTGGAAACAAAGCTGGTGAGACTGCATATAAGATTCTCTGACATGTTGTCAGGAGGGATCAGTCCCTGGAGAAGGACATCATGCTTGGCAAAGTAGATGGTTAGAGAAAAAGAAGAAAACTTTCAACAAGATGGATTGACACAGTGGCTGCAACAAGGGGCTTGAGCATAAAAACAATTACGGGTGTGGCACAGGGCCAGGCCGTTCTGTTCTGTTGCACAGAGGTTGGCTGTGGGTCGGAACTGACTCGGCAGCACCTAGCAGCACCACCACCAGACGTGTTTGGTTCTGATTCTCCTTTTGATAGTAGAGGAGCTTTTGAGTAAATGCTCCCGGTTTGTATTCCACCTCCCATTGTTTCTCTAGAGCAGTGGCTGATACATGAAGCGATTTACTGATCTGAAAACCATCCTCCGTCTTAGCTTTCCTCAGGCTCTTAAATGGATGTATGGCAAAAAGCCTCTCTAAGAAATAGCTCTCTACTCAGTTAAGGCTAAGGATCTTGACCCACAGAAGCAGAAAGTTCTGAACATGTGAGTTACAAATGCTTATACTCTCTATCCTTTTTATATCCTCCTTTTGGAAAAAACTTCAAAGCCAAACCATTTGTTGTAAAGTTGATTCTGACTCATGGTGACCTCAGGGTACCACTGTGTTCCACCTTTTAAATGGCTGATTCTTTGGAAGGAGATCATCAGGCCTTTCTTCTGAGGCTCCTATGAGTAGGCTAGAACCTCCAACCTTTTGGTTGACAGCTGAGTGCACTGTTTGCACCACTCAGGGACGATTCCTGGGAAAGTCTAATGTTTTTCTTTTTCTGTTCTTGTCCAGTTGGAACTCCTCACTCTTCTCAGCATGCTGGTTCACATTAAAACTCTATGTTCAAGGTCTTCAAACCTTACCTTTTACATTTAAAGGAAACCCTGGTTGTATAATGGTTAAGTGCTACATCTGCTAACCAAAAGATCAACAGTTCGAATACTAGGTGCTCAGAAACCCTATAGGGCAGTGCTACTGTGTCTTACAGGGTCACTATGAGTCGGAATCAATCCAGTGGCAATGGGTTTCAGTTTTTAGAAATTAAGATGTAACTTTTCTGCCTGGAGACAGTTTTATTCTTGTGAGATCTGTCTAGCAGTGGACTAAAAAGAGTCAGCTTTGAGACTCCAACTTGCCCTTATGACTGAAAGGATTTAACCCTTTAAATTTGACATGTGGTAGATTGAAAGACAGTAAGACTTACGAATTGCAAAAGTATATCTGAAATTATTTCAAAAGGTCTTACTCTTGTGCCGTGCATTGAACTGTATCCTGCTCTCCCCACCTCCCCTTACCAAATGTGTGCAATAATTTGGCTAGGCCATGATTCCTGGTATTGCAATATGTTCCTATATGCTGTAAATCTTGCCTCTATGATGTTAAATGAGCGAAGATATGCAGCAAGCGTGTTGGTGGGACAGGACTCAATGTGTAAGACTGTACTGTGTCTTCAGGCAATCTCTCGGGCCGTAAAGGAAAGGGAAGCAAGCAGAGAGTTCGGGGACCTCACACCATAAGGAGAGGAATCATTTTGGGAACAGAACTCATCCTTTGGACCCAGGGTCCTCACACCTCAGAAACTCCCAGTCCAGGGGAAGATTGATGACAGGCACCTTCTCCAGAAAGCCTTCCACTGGAGCTGATGTCCTGAATTCAGACTTTTAGACAACTATTCTATGAAAAAATAAATTCTTTTTGCTAAAGACAGCCACTTTGAGTATTTCTGTTATAGAAGCATTAGATGACTAAAATATCCTGTTACATATGAAAAACTGAATTGTCTTACCAGTATTTAGGAAAGTGCAAGTTTTTAAAACAAGATAACCATTTATCATCCAACAGATTGGCAGACAATTTAAAGATAAACTGAAGTCTTTAGGAGAAATGCAGTATACATGTCATGATTTCAAAAATGAAGTTGAGGAAAAAAGTAAATTGAAGTATATGGTGAATGTAAATTTAATTATCCACACAAAAGTATAAATACTGTTAATGTGTAGCATCATGTTGATTGGAATGATAATCCACCAAATTCCAGGTGTGATGGGAATTTTCCGAGAAGGGAGGAAGAGGACCAGCTATGAGAATCAATGAGCACGGCAACATTATCTGTAGTCATTTTTTCCATTAGAATAAAAAAGATGTTAAGGAATAGTACCAAGAAATAACAACTGCCAATTTTGGGTAGCAGGCTCATGAGCATGAAAAAATTGGCAATAATAAATTAGACCAAATGTCCATGCTGTAAAGCTGTGTGTCCTTGTCAGTAGCCGCACCTCTGACGATGCTGAGGGGAAATCAAGGTGAAGCCCAAACTTCCATGCTATTCAGAAACACTATTTTGATTGTTGAAAGCACAGGAGTGTCTGTTGTACTGTACAAACTCCTCCCACTATGAAACAACAGCACAGCTTCTTCTCTTTCTCCTCCTATTAAATAACTTTGCACTTTTTTTCCATTCTAATTTTAGATCATTTAAAAGAATTTTGGAAAAAAAATTCAAAAAGTCCAATGCATTATTTTTGCATGCCATTTATTCACTTAGTTAACATACATTTATCTTGATACCAAGTCTGGATACGGGTATCAAAGTCAGCAAGAAGAAAGAGAGAAATAATAAAACTAATGACCAGAAGGACCTCAGAGATACTGGAAAAGTCTTTCAGCTAAATTCATAATTATAAACAAAACTAAGCAACCTGGATTGGTGAGGAAGAAGAGACGCTTGGGAAGTGATAAAGGAAAAGAATAAATCGGTGGTAAACTGAGATGAATCTGAAGGAGAGGAAGGGTGAACCAGAAGAACGGAGTTGGCTGAAGGTGACAGAGTTGGCGGAAACAGTATAAGCTTTCTTGTTTTAAGTTGTTATTGGCTACCATCTTGACTTGGCCTAGACTCAGCAACTACTGCACACACAACTCTTGTGTGGTCCTGCATTATCTTTGCAATGGATTGAAGATCTAATTGTTGGATCCACAGGGTTTTCACTGGTTGGTTTTCGGAAGTACTAGAATCCAGACCTTTTAGAATAAGAAGCACCTGGAAACTCCCCACAAATCTGCTCAGCATCATAACACTGTGGAAACTGAGTGAATCAAAATGGCATCTCTTGTGAGGAGGAAATTCTACCATTGCATCCCCACTGTCCTCATGCTTTGAAAAGCAGCCTATGTCTAACATCTAAGCTTTTCCAAGAGGGTATAGAAAAGTGCTGTCTCCCATAGCCCCCCCACCCCCACCTCTCCTGGCAAAATTAAACCTCTTGACGCCCACTCACATGCCTCTTGTGATTTTCACTTGTGAGAAAAATTATACATGTAAATTAAGTGTTGTAGAAGAGTTTTTTTTTTCCCTGCTCAAATTAATAAAATAAAATTAATTGCATTTTTTTTTTGTTGTTGGAGGCCAGGCTGTATTGATGATTATTCATAATCACAGATGCAAAAAATAAGCACAAAGTTTTAACTCTTTGTATCCAAACTTATTATCTGGCCTCTTATTCAGAGAACAGAAGGAAATTTTACAGAACTAAACACAATTGATTTTCATTATGTTGAGTGGTTATGTTCAGTGATGGAAACCCTGGTGGCATAGTATTTAAGTGTTACAGTTGCTAACCAAAGATCAGCAGTTCAAATCCACCAAACACCCCTTGGAAACTCTAATGGGCAGTAGTTATAGTCTGCCTCTGGGGTCACCGTGAATCAGAATCGACTCCACGGCAATGAAGTTTTTTTTTTAATGTTCAGTAATATTGTTGCAAGCACTGTCACTGACTACCGAATCAACCTTGTTGGACCTCAGGGAATTTTTCACATCTCTGCACATGCGCATGCCAGCTAAGGCCTGCAAAAGCAACCATTTTTATTTAGCATTTTAATAAATATTTAGTATTTTTAATAATAAACAGGTCAATTTGAAAATATTAAACCCACAAATAATGAAAATGAACTGTGCCTGGTTTATGTTGGATACGGATCAAATATAGACTTGTTTAACTTTAAAACAGAAGTCTTTGGTTTTTTAACCATATGCTTACAGAAATTACCTAGATGTGGAATTGCTGGTTGCTAGAGGTTCAAACTTAACCTGCTGCTCTGTGGGCAAAAGACTTGACAGTCCGCTTCCATAAAGATTAATACTGAGTCAGGAGACTGATAGTAACCCCATAGTTCAGAGTAGAACTGCACTGCGGAGTTTGCAAAGAGCAGCCAGTGGATTCCAGCTGCCAAGTTTTGGGTTAGCAGCCAAGCTCTAACTATGCCACTATGCCCAGTAGGACCCCCTGTGAAAATTAAGTCCCACTGCCTTATAGGGTTGCTATGAGTTGGAATCCCCTCAACTACCGACAGGTTTTATTTTTAGTGCGTGGCACCTTAACAATAACAGTGCTGGGGCCTGGTGGAGCGCTGGGGCACGGGGGATGAGCCCAAAGCTGTGATGGGTCTCTGAGATCAGGTGATGTGGGCTGAAGATTGATGAGGAACAAATTCTTGTAGATTCTAATTGTTCTCCAACATGATGATGTAAAATGGTAACTCACCACACGTTTATATTGTGATTCTCTGATTGTTCATGAGGTCAGTCACGTTTTCTTGTGAGGTCAGACAATTAAGTCTGAGAACTTGTTCTAAGTGCTACATATCTTACTGTTGAATATCACTCTGGTCATCTTCAAAGTATGCCCCTTGGGGCAGGGGGCGGGGGACCATGCTCTTAGGCGAATTCCAGGCCAATTGGCCCAACTAGCGTTTTGCTAAGAGGGCTCTCTGCACCCTACACTGGTGAGTGGCGTCTGGGGTCTTAAAAGCTGCCAAGCTGCCATCCGAGGACACAGCAAATGGTCCCAACTCAGCAGGAACGGATGCTCACCGAGGACCAAAATGACATGTGGTACAGACAACCGAGAAGACAGAGAGACCCACAAGAGTGGGTGCCTACATCGACTTGGGACCGGAAGAACCGGATGGTGCCCGGCCACCACCAGTGATAGCCACGATGGAGCTCACAGAGAGGAGTCTCACTGGCAACACAAGAGTAAAAAGGGGTGCATCATGAGATCTCCACTAAAAGACCTCAACTGATGGTCCGGTGGTTTTGGGGTTCCTCCGAGAGCATGGTCCCCAGTCCTGATGCTGCCCTTTCCCATAAATTAAAACAAAGGTCCACTCTTTGGACAGGAGTGGATTGGACTTGGCAATGCAGAGTGACCACATATTGGAAGCACTTTGTGGTTCTAAACATCTACAGGATATCATCTTGCTGACCTCTGGCTGGAGGAAGGGGAGTGGATGGAGAGGAGGGGAAAGGAGGCTGTTGGGAGGATGAGACATGTATGGAGCAGAGAGGAATAGTGTGCAGTCACCGGACAGGGAGAGCAGTGGAAGCTGCATACAGGTGGGCATGTAAATTTATACGTGAATGTACATTTTCACTCAGTTATGTTAAATAAAAAAAAAAAAGTATGCCCCTTGGGAAGCTATGCACCAATGCCAGCACCTAGTCCACTCTTCAGAGCAATTTTGGAACTCTTTCTGGAAAGGCCACTGCACATGGTGGCATGGTGGCAAGTTCACCAACTTAATTGTATATTTGTCTGTGAGGCAGTTCTTAGCCACTAAACAAATAACTGTATTGGAACACCATCCCTACTCACCTGATCTGGCCCCAACGACTTTTTTCTTTGCCTGAAGATAAGGATATACCGAAAAGAAGGCATTTTGATGACATTCAGGATATTAAGGGTAATACAATGGTTTCTCTGAAGGCCATTCCAGAAAAAGAGTTCCCAAATTGCTTTGGAGGGTGGACTAGGCACTGGCGTCAGTGCCTAGCTTCCCAAAGGGAGTACCTTGAAGGTGACCATAGTGATATTCAGCAGTGAGGTATGTAGCACTCAGAACAATTAAGTTCATGGACTTAATTGTCATGTCTCATTTTTTGCCATTCACGTAACATCTATGTAGTACATGTTAAGTCTTTTGTCCATTTCCAAAACTGAGTTTTAGGACTTCTTGATCACTTATGCGTGTTGAAATTATCTTTTACCATTTTGTATCTCGTTTTTCTTCACATTTTTTATAGTGCCTTTTAAAATTAATTTATAAAACATTGTCATTTCAACTGTTTTTACACATACAATTTAGTGACATTAATTACACGCATCAGGTTTTGCAACCATCACCACTATCTGTTTCTAGATTTTGTCTTCATCCTGAACAGACACTCAGTGCCCTCTAAGCAATAATGCTTCCTCTCTCCCTGGCACTCACCCTTGATAACTTTAGTCTCTATGCATTTGCCTTTTCTAAATATTTCATATAAGCGGGATCATACAGTATTTGTCCTTCTGTGTTTGACTTACTTTACTCAGCACTCAGCAAAACAGATTTGACCCATGTTGTAGGATGTATCATTTCTCTTTATGACTGAATAATGTTCCCTTTTGTATTTATTGGAAGCTCTCATAGTATAAGGTTCAGAGCTGTGGCTGCTAAGCAAAAGCTTGCAGTTCAAATCTACAAGGTGCTCCTGGGAAAATCTATGGGACTGTCCTATTCTGTCCTGTAGAATCAACTTGATGGCAGTAGGTTTTGTTTCTGTTTTATATGTATATGTATTACAGTTTGTGTGTGTATATACATATATACACATACACACACATATTCTGTTTTGTTTTTTTTTTTTTAATTCATCTATTAGCGAACATTTGGGTTGTTTCCACCTTTTGGCTCTTGTGAATAGTGTGTAATGAGCATTAGGATTCAAGTACCTGTTTGCATTCCTGTTTTCAGTCCTTTTGGGTATATACCTGCAGGTAGAATTGTTAGATTATGTGGTAATCCTGTGTTTAACTTTTCTTGGAAACTGCCAAGCTGTTTCCCACAGTGGCTATATATTTTATATTCCCACTAGCAACGGACAAAGGTTTCAATTTTTTCACAGCCTTTTCAACACTTGTTCCATTTTTCTGATAATAACCATCTTAGTGAGAGTGAAGTGATATCTTATTGTGGTTTTGATTTGCATCTGCCTAATGACTAACGAGGAATCCTGGTAGCATAGTGGTTAAGAGCTCAGGCTGCTAACGGTAAGGTTGGCAGTTCAAATCCACCCCTCACTCCTTGAAACCTATGGGGCAGTTCCGCTCTCTAGGGTCACTGTAAGTTTGAACTGATTCAGCAGTAAAAGGTTTCTTCTATAATTGGGATCCTTCACCTGAGTACCTTGATACCCCTGTAGGCTCCTCAAGCAGAGGCTGTTTCCTCTCCTATACCCCTGACATTCATGCCTGAAAGTGGAGTATGTGTTTATCTTGCTCCTCAGTGCTGCTTTCTAACAGTCTCTCCATCTTTTTTGAATATCATGTCAGCAGATTATAATCACACACTACTCTTTATTGGTATAATCCTCTACTGTTTTTTTTTAACTTCAGGGCTTCCACCTGTCATTCCTTGGATTTTTTTTTTTTAAATCATGGCCCTTCTCACATCTCTTTCACATTTATTCTGTCCTAATTCTTGGTGATTTCAAAATACACTTAGATGGTTCTTTATAAACATTGATGTATCCCATCTTGTACCATGTCTGTACAATCCAGACTCCCTTATCTTACTTCATAGTTAGCACCTCTGGCTGCATATATAACAAGCATCTCAAGTGACACTAGCCCCAAATTGAACTCATTTTATTTTTTTCCTAAATCGGCTTCCCTCAAGATCTTTCCAGCCCCAGTAAATTGCAATTCCATCCTTCTTGTGTTCAAGTCCTATTTATTTTCAGATAATTCTGTTTTCTCTGTTTTAAACACATATCCAAGAACATGCCACTCTTCTTGCTGCCACCTTGATCTAAGCGAGTAGTATTTCTCATGTGAATTATTGTTGTGTTCTCCTAGGTGGTCTTCCTACTTTTGTCTTTGCCTGCCTTCAACTCTTCTGACTAGTCTCTGCACGACAGCTAGAACGATCCTGTTAAGCCATGAATTCAGATTATGTCATTCTTCTGCTCAAACACCTGCAGTGTGGTTCCTCATCTTACTGAAAGCAAAAGCCAAGTTGTCCCAAACTGTAATGTGAAATATCTTTTGTTACTAACGGGCCTTTTGTGAAACTCCCTTTCCCCCATATACGCATATCATTATCTCTCTGACCTCACATCCTTCACTGCTCCACTTCTGCTTGTTTCCTCTGCTTCAGTCACACCCTAAATATACAAGATGTGGTCCCTCCTCAGAGTTAGCCTGGAATGTTCAACCCTGTATTTTTGTGTGACCCTTTCCTTCATTTTTCATGCTGAAGTCATTTTCTCACTGAGGTCTTCCCTGTGCATCAAATCTAAAGTGACAACCATTGACATTTCTATCCCTTTTCCCTAACTTTGTTTTTCATAAGCACTGGACACTTTTTTGGAACATATTGCACATTTTAGTTATTTATCTTGTTTACATTCTGTTCCCCATTCAGATGAATATAAACCCCATGAAGACAATGATTTTTTTTTACAAAACTATTTTGTGTCTGCTATATCACTATATTCCCAGTGTTTGGAAAAGTGCTTAATACATAGTTGTTGTTAGGTGCCATAGAGTCAGTTTCAACTCATAGTGACCCTACGCACAACAGAATGAAACACTGCCTGGTCTTGCTGCTTGTCCACAATCATTTTTATGCTTAAGCCTATCGTTGTGGTCACTGTGTCAATCCATCTTGTTGAGGGTCGTCCTCTTTTTTGCTGGCCCTCCATTCTACCAAGCATGATGTCCTTCTCCTGGGACTGATCTTTCCTGACAACATGTCCGAAGTATGTAAGATGCAGTCTTGCCATCTTTGCCTCCACGGAGCACTCTGGTTGTACTTCTTCTGAAACAGATCTCTTTGTTCTTTTGGCAGTCTGTTGTAAATTCAGCATTCTTCTCCATCACCACAATTCAAAGACATCAATTCTTCTTCTGTTTGTCTTGTTCATTGCCCAGCTTTTGCATACATATGATGTGATTGAGAATACCATGGCTTGGATTAGGTGCACTTTAGTCTTCAAGGTGACATCTTTTCTTTTCAATACTTTAAAGAGGTCCATTGCATCAGATTTTCCCAGTGCAACACATCTTTTGATTTCTTGACTGCTGCTTCCATCGATGTTGATTGTGGACCCAAGTAACATGGAATCCTTGACAATCTCAATCCTTTCTCCATTTATGACGATGTTGCTTCCTAGTTCAGTTGTGAGGATTTTTGTTTTCTTGAAGTTGAGGTGCAATCCATACTGAAGTCGGTGGTCCTTGACTTTCAAGAGTGTTTCAAATCTTCACTTTCAGCCAAGTAGGGTGGTATCATCTGTGTAACATAGGTTGTTAATGAGTCGTCCTCCAATCCTGATGCCTCGTTCTTCATATAATCCAGCTTCTCAGATTATTTGTTCGGCATCTAGATTGAAAAGGTATGGTGAGAAGATAGAACCCTGTCACACACCTTTCCTGACTTTAAACCATGCAGTATTCCCTTATTCTGTTTGCATGACTACCTCTTGATCTATGTACAATTCCTTAAGACTACAATTAAGTGTTCTGGAATTTCATTTTCCTCAATGTTAGCCATAATTTGTTATACTTCACACAGTTGAATGCCTTTGCATAGTCTATGCAACCCAAATAAACACATTTCTGATATTCTCTGCTTTCAGCCAAGATCTGTCTGACATCAGCAGTGATATCTCTGGTTCCATGCCCTCTTCTGAATTCAGCTTGAATTTCTGGCAGTTCCTTGTCAATATACTGCTGCAATTGCTTTTGAATAATCTTGAGCAAAATTTTACTTCTGCGGGATATTAATGATATTGTTCAGTAATTTCCCATTTTGTTGGATCACCTTTCTTTGAAATGGGCATAAATATGGATATTTTCCAGTCAGTTGGCCAGGTAGCTGCCCTCTAAATTTCTTGTCATAGATGGGTGAGCACTTGCACTGCTGCATCTGTTTGTTGAAATATCTCAATTGATATTCCATCAATTCCTGGAGTCTTGTTTTTTTTGCCAATGCCTTTAACTCAGATTTGACTTTTTCCTTCAACGCCATTGGTTCCTGATCATGCTACCTCTTCAAATGGCTGAACATCGACCAGTTCTTTCTGGTATAATGACTGTGTGTATTTCTTTCATTTTCTTTTGATGCTCCCTGAGTCATTTAATAGTTTCCCTGTAGAATTCTTCACTATTGCAACTTGAGGCTTGAATTTTTTCTTCAGTTCTTTCAGCTTGAGAAATGCAGAATGCGTTCTTCTCTTCTGGTTTTCCATTTCCTGCTCTTTGCCCATTCTGTTATAACACTTTATTTTGTCTTCTCTAGCTGCTCTTTGAAATCTTCTGTTTAGGTCTTTTTCACTTTGCCATTCCTTTCTTCTGCTTTTGCTGTTTGATGATGTTCAAGAGCCAGTTTCAGAGTCTCTTTTGATATCCAGTTTGATCTTTTCTATCTTTCCTGTCCTTCTAATGACCTGTTGCTCTCTTTATGGATAATGTCTTCGACGTCATCCCACAATTCTTCTGGTCTTCAGTCAGTAGTGGTCAACATGTCAAATCTGTTCTTTAGGTGGTGTTTAAACTCAGGAGGAACATACTCAAGGTCACACTTCAGCTCTTGTGGACTTGTTCTAATTTTCGTCAATTGCAGTTTGAATTTGTGTACAAGCAATTGATGATCCGTGCCAGTCAGTACCTGGTCTTGTTCTGACTGCTGATGTGGAGCTTTTCCATCATCTTTTTCCATAGATATAGTCGATTTGGTTCCTGTGTATTGTATCTGGTGAGGTCCATGTATACTGTCACCATTTGTGTTGGTTAAAGAAGGTATTTGCAATGAAGAAGTTGTTAGTCTTGCAAAACTCTGTCATGGGATCTCTGGCATCATTTCTATCATCAAGGCCATATTTTCCAGCTACCGATCTTTCTTTGTTTCTAATTTTTGCATTCTGGTCACTGGTAATTATCAGTGCATCCTGATTGCACGTTCCACCAATTTCGGACTGCAGAAGCTGGTAAAAATCCTCAGTCTCTTCCTCTTTGGCCTCAGTGGTTGGTGCGTAAATTTGACTAATAATCATACTAACTGGCTCCCTTGTAGGTGTATGGATGTTGTTCAATCACTGACAGCATTGTACTCCAGGACATAACTTGAAATATTCTTTTGATGATGAACACAACCTCATTCCTCTTCAACTTTTCATGTTCAGCATAGCAGATCCCAGCACAGTAGACCACAGGATTGTCAGATTCAAATTGGATAATACTGGCCCATTTCAGTGAACTACTGCTTGAGATATTGATGTTTATGTATTCCATTTCTGATAATTTCTTATTTTCCTAGATTCCTACTTTATACATTCCATGTTCTGATTATTAATGGATGTTTGCTGCTGTTTCTCCCCATTTGGACTGATGCCACATCAGCAAATGAAGATCCCAAAGGCTTTACTCCATCCACATCATTCAGGTCGACTCTACTTTGAGAAGGCAGTTCTTCAGCAATCATCTTCTGAATGCCTTCCAACCTGGTGGGCTCATTTTCCTGCACTATATCTTACAGCATTGGGCTGCTATTCATAAGGTTTTTCATGGCTAATTCTTTTTAGAAGTAGACTGCTGGGTCCTTCTTCCTAGTCTGTCTTAGTCTAGAAGCTCAGCTGAAACCTGTCTACCATGGGTGACCCTGCCAGTACCTAAGTACCAGTGGCATAGCTTCCAGCATCAAGCAACAAGAAAGCCTCCACTGACAGACATGTGGGGGCTGCTCACTCTACCTTAACTTCTCTTAACAACTAAGATGCCCAGTCAAGGCAATCAGCCCTGAACTCCTAGATGGTAGGAGACTGTTCTGCCCTGCAGAGTTCTAGGCTGATAGGTGGTACATAGTAGGCACTTAATAAATACTCACTGAGTTTTTGTATCATGACTTTCAGAGAGTTCTGATTCATTATCTCTGTGGATAGTGCTCCACTCTCATCCTCTCAGTTTCCTCTCTCTCTGCCTCTTACAGTCTGTGGTTGCATCACTCCCTCTTCGCTAGTATCTCAGCCTCCCTTTCCTATTTTATGTCTTTACTGACTCTCCCTTTATGAATAGTTTCTATAGTTCAGTATTTTCCTCTGCAGGTCTGTCTAATCTGTTGTTTTACTCATTCATTATGTTTCTCATTTCAATATTTAACATGTAAGAGTTTTTTCTAGCTCTTTTAAAGGTGTCATATCTTATGATAGTTTCTGCCCCCCTTAGCTGCATGTATGCGTATTGCCAATTAAGTTCACAAACTCATCCTAGAAAAAGTGCTGTGTACCTCATTGCTGAATATCACTACAGTCATCTTTGAAGTACTCTCCTTGGGAAACCATGCACCAATGCCAGCACCTAGTCCACCCTTCAAAGCAATTTTGGAACTCTTTTTCTGGTATGGCCATCAAAGCTGTTGTCATATTATCCTTGATGTCCTTAACATTATCAAAATGTCTTCCTTTCAATATTTCCTTTATTTTTGGGTAAAGAAAAAAGTCACTGGGGTTATTTGTTTACTGGCTAAAAACTCCCTCACAGACAACTATACAATTAAGTTCGTGAAGTTGCCACTGTGTCACCATGTGCAACAGCCATTCCAGAAAGAGTTCCAAAATTGCTTTGAAGGGTAGACTAGCACTGGCATCGGTGTGTAACTTCCCAAGGGGAGTACTTTCAAAGTGACCATAGTGATATTCAGCAATGAGGCATGTAGCACTTAGAACAATTAAATTCGTGGACTTAATTGTCGGACCTCATGTGTTAATGAGCCCTGGTGGCACATCTCATATTCACTGACTGCTAACCTGAGGGGTCGTGGTTCAAACTCACCCAGCAGCTCTGTGAGGGGAAAGACTTATTGATGTGCGCCTGGAAAACTTGATGGAGCCTAGAGTTCCTCTTTCATGTCCTCAATAAAACTGAAATACTTTAAAAACATCTCATATCTGGAGATTTGATGACTTCAAGAATTAAAAGGGCTGATTCCACATTTTCTTGCTCCGGATTATCTAGTTTATTCTTGTTTATGAATTTGTTTACTTCTTATGGATTGTTGTTAGGCGCCGTCGAGTCAGTTCTGACTCATAGCCACCATATGAACAACAGAACGAAATACTGTCTGGTCTTGTGCCATGTCCACAACCGTTTTTATGTTGAAGCCCATTGTTGCGGCCACCGTGTCGATCCATCTTGATGAGAGTCTTCCTTTTTCTCTGACCCACCACTCTACCAAGCGTGATGTCCTTCTCCAGGCACCGATCTTTCCTGACAACACGTCCAAACTATGTAAGATACAGTCTTGCCACTTTTGCTTCCACAAAGCACTCTGGTTGTACTCCTTCCTGAACAGATCTCTTTGTTCTTTTGGCAGTCCATTCTTTTCCAGCACCACAATTCAAAGACATCAATTCTGTTCTTGTCTTCTTTGTTCATTGTCCAGCTTTCACATGTATATGCTGTGACTGAAAATACTATGGCTTGGGTCAGGTGCATTTTAGTCTTCAAGGTGACATCTTTACTTTTGAGTTCTTTGATGTCCTTACAGCAGATTTTCCCAGTGCAATGCATCTTTTGATTTCTTGACTGCTGCTTCCATGGACATTGATTGTGGACCCAAGTAAAATGAAATCCTTGACAATCTCAGTCTTTTCTCTGTTTATTACAATGTTGCTTACTGGTCCAGTTGTGAGGATTTTGTTTTCCTGATGGTGAGGTGTTGAGGATTAGGAGATTACAATTACTGAAATAGTGCTGAGAAGATACTGAATCCTGGGTGCAAGGTGTATGTTTCTCATACTTCTCCGCTATGTTCATAAGAGCACTATCTACCAGGAACACATTAAATTCTTAGGCTTTTCACCCCCCCAAAACTGTGCTTCAACCTAACTGGATCCACATTTAAGAAAGGTATATTTAATTCTATCTCTTTTTATGAGTTTTTAGGTTTTTTTTCCTTTTCTTTTGTTCTTAGCTTACGTGCGGAAGTGTCAGATTTTGGAAACCTGTTCCCTCCTCTCCACCCAGGGCTATTTTTTTGTGTGTGTGCATACATGAGCTATTAAAACCAAATCTCTAGGTTATTAAAACCAAATCACCATTGACTGTTAGGTATCCCCAAGGCAACCTCTTGCTTCAACACCCACTTTCCTCCCTGGACTCAGGATTTGTCACCGTTTTTAGCACTGGAGGATTTCTCTTTCATTTTTACAAGTGGTGCTATGCCTTTAAAAGTGTTAAAATAAGACGACTTTCTAGAGTTTATTCTTGAAGATTTTTGTACTATTTTGTCCAAAATGGATGCCCTCAGTTATTTCGAGTGTAGAGCATGACATTCTTGCAGTGGAAGACAGTGATGCGAGCAGTTATTTCCTTCTTCAGAATGACCACATTTATGAGACTGGACTTGTGCCTGATTAATTACTGTATCACAGGGGTGATACGACTGAATGTGTGGTGGGAATTGTGAACAACATGGTGGTTAGTTCAGGTGGATTCTTTCCTCCTATTGGAGACAGACAGCACTGATATTAAATACTAAATATAGACATCTACCTTCAAAAGCAATATACAAGCCTTCAGGACCAAAAATCATACAGAAAGTCCAGTGCTTGACTGAGCAGCTAATGTTCTGATGTATTTACAATATGGCACCTAAAATATATAGCAGCATGTAGATTTTCTGCTTTGAGGGGGCTGATAAGTATCCTGTTACCAATGATTAGAAGTTGAAGAGGCACCAATGACTGCTTAATGATTGTGTCTGTGGTAAAGGAAGGACAGATTGAAACTGAAAATTGAGTGACTGTGTAGTTGCTTGAAGGCCCCTGTGTGGCAGAAAAGGTTAGTGCTTGAGTACTAACCTAAAGATTAGTGGTTGGTACCCACCCAGTGGCACTCCAAAAGAAAGGCCTGACAATCTGCTTCCATAAAGATTACAGTCAAGAAAACCCTTTGGAATAGTTCTATTCTGTAATGTAAGGGGTTGCATGACTTGGACTTGACTCTGTAACAGTAAGTTTGGAGATTTTCCCAGGTGATTGCCTGAGCATTAGATCTAAGTTTTTCAGAGAAAGATACATGAGTCCCAAAAGCCTTGATTGTAAGTTGTGGCTCTTGGAGGACTAAGAAATTGAAGCTGTGAAATTATAAATGTGGGGCACAGAATATGAATTGCTACACAAAATTTGCCTACCAACAAAAATTACTAAGTAAATGAGACAAACAAATGTCATTAAACCCAAACAATGGATGATCTTACCTGCAAGGAAATTGCACTGTTAATTAAAAAGAAAAATTCAAAATATAAAGGGCAGAATATTCATAAAACAATTATAGTTATGATCTAGGCTCAGAAGTTTGGAAACAAGACAAAAGAAATAAAAATCTTGAAATGAAAAAATGTAATATTTGAAATGAAAACTTCCTTACAGAAGTATAAACAGTGCTAGAAATACTCAGTGACAAGATCAGTTCATTGAATTAAAGAATAGATGAAGCTGGAACTGACAAAAAGTATACACACCACATGTGTACGTGATATTATGATGTAAAGAGTCATGCCAGACTGACTGAGCAGTGCCCTTGTAGATCTCATTGCGTTCCCAAACAGGTGCTTGTGTGGGATATTCCACGGGCTACAGTTTAAGATGTTACAGGATTTCAGGAAAAAAATAGTAAAGGATCAGTAAAGCATGTTGATAACTGACATGCTCACTGATGTTTACAAAAATAAAGCTGTTTACTGACTTCCGCTTTACCAGCAGTATTTTATTTCCTTTATAAAAATACAAAATAAGCATGACAATAAATTAACTTTTTACAATGAGTAGTCTGGTTCACATGGTTGTTTTCCAAATTGAGAATACGTGAGAAAAAATAGAAACTCCTCAAGGTGGAATCTGAGTGATACATGATAATGTGCAATAGCAGGAATGCAAATATTTTCCATCAGTCTACAGGAGAAACCACTAGATGAACAAACAAAAAAGAAATACATACTTCAGTGCATGCTGAAAACGTGATAAAACTCAACATACATTCATAATCAAAAGTAAGCTGATGGAAGAGAACTTTTTCAACAGGTTTAAGGGGTACCTATGAACAAACATATTAGGGTGATTATTATTACTTACAGTAATTATCAGACTATTTGGAAGATTCCCAGAAGAGCAGCTGGAAACACTAAGAGAGAATCCATGGTTAAGAGTTCACAAATTCACAAAGAAGCACAGAAGGAAATTCATCACATAATAAACTCAGTCATTATTTTGGTTTGGGAAGAAAAGGGGGTCAGCTGGTGCTGTAGAACCGGTGGATTCTACGAGAAAATAACTGATGCAACCCAAAGGTCTTAAAACACAACGTCTGGTATCCCTGGGTGTACTTTCAATTTCAAAGACAAGGTCTAGAACCTGCTTTCTCTTCCTGGGAGCCTCCTATTTAATTTTCTGTCAGTAATCTATATAGAAAAAGAAACAGCTTGCTGTCTGCTTAGCACAGTCTGGAGCCTGTTAGACATTCAGTGAGAATGGTTCCCAAAACCCTGTAGAGACCCCAGCAGTAGCCAGGGTTGTGCGTGTCGGGATGGTTCTTCTCTAGAACAGGCGTCTGCGGGCCCTGCATTGAGGGCGGGGAGAGCGCTGGGGGCGCTCTTGCGGGCCTGGACTCGGAGACGGGGGCAGTGGCTGGAGTGGGGAGTTGGGGAAGGGCCACAGCAGACAGGAGTCCAGGCTAGGGACCTGAAGAGAGGGTTCTGGGATGCGGTCGCGCGGGCTGAAAAGAGAGACTCTTCCAGTTGAGGGGCGGAGCCCCGGGACTGAGCCGGCCTGCGGGTAGATGCAGAGGTGCAGGAACTCAGAGTCTCCAAACTCTTCTACTTGGCCAGCAGTCTCTGAGGCAGATAAACAGAAGGATCCTTGCTCGGCGGAGAGGACGTCGTCCCCGGGAGCGCTCAGAAAAGAGTCCAGTTCCAGGCTGACGTGCCAGTCGCTCTCTCCTCCGGAGTCTTCGACGAAGCAGTCCAGGAGCGCCTCGTGGACCAAGATAAGGGTGTGATCCTCGAGAGCCACCCGCAGAACAGACGTGGGTGGGGGCTCTAGCACCAGGTCGGCGTCGCGCAGAGGCACCTGCAGGGCACAGCCCGCAGCCAGGACCACCACGGAGATGAGAGCGCCCGTGGCCCCCTGTGGCTCCGCCTGGATCTCGGACTCCTCCCATCGGAAGCGCTTGGTCGGGGCGGTTACGGCCGGCTGAGGCCCCCAGCAGGGCGCGGGGCAGGGGTTGGGGCTGCGGGGCTGGCTGTCCATTACCTCGACGGCGCTGCTGGCAGAGTTTCTGGGGCCTGGTGGAGAACGAAGCGCGCGGGGGAGCAGTCCTGAGCACGGTGACCGGTCTCTACTGTCAGGTGAAGTATCAGGGCAGATGAGTTGAAGGAGCTTGAGTGGCGGCGAGTCCTTAGAACTTCGGGTCGCCTCCCGGGTGAGCCTCAGTCCGGGGTTGGCCAGCCAAGTCCGGCGCAAGACCTCGCCTCAAGTGTCGAATCCGGGCTTCTTCACGCCAACCGGAAGCGCACCAGACGGCCAATTATGCTGTAGGTGACGCCAGCGGAACCAGAGTCGCAAAATGTCACATTACGCTCCGCCCCCTTTGAGGCTCCTCCTCAGAGAAGCAGAGGCTTCGGTACAGACCAATACGGTGGGTGTGGTTAGTAGGTCACTGTAAGGAAATATTTTTATTAGGTCTCTAGGGGCAGAACAATAATGATTGGCTATGTTAAGTTCTCAGACTTGCCTGTGTTCTTCTCAGATGCGGAGGTAACACCGCATTCTAAGTCTTATAGCTGAAAGCCGGGAAGCCATGGACACCGGGGCGCAAAGACTTAAACACAGCCTGTCAAGACCCTGCCCCGGAAATGCCCTGCACTCTCCTTTTGATCCAGTAGTGGGGTGAGTTTTGGGTGCAGCTCTTAGGCCTAAACTGTTAAAGACAGAACTGTTTCGGGCTGTTGCGGCCCCTGCATCGTTAGTTACTTGCTGCAGTCTGTACACCAAAACAAAATACAAACAAAAAAACCAGTTGCCATCGGATTGATTCGACTAATGACTGCTCACTGTATGTCACAGTAGACTGTGCTTCATATGGTTTGCAGTAACTTCTGTCTGAGGTGCCTCTAGGTAGACTCTGATCTCCAACTTCCAGTCTTACCTGTTGGGCAGGAGCACAACCAGGACCATGACCCCACAGAGATGAGCGTGCCTAGTGTGTTAACTGTTTGCACTAAGGACTCTATAATTAGTGCTACCTAGTAATTATTCTACAATAAAATGTAGTAAGACTTTATCTAATTACTTAGACTACCATCTTGAGGGATTTTTCTGTTTTTAGGTTAGTTTTGTTAGTTGCCACGCTATCAGTGCTGACTCATGGTGACCCCGTATGTGCAGTATAGAACTACTTCGTGGGATTTTCGAGGCTGTGGCCTTTAGGTAGGTTTGAACCACAGCCTTTTGGCTAGTAGTCAGCGCTTAACCACTGACGCCACTCAGGGCCTCCTGAGATCAGTTAACAGATGATGAAATGTTGTGCAGAAAGGTTAACTAACTTGCCCAGTTAGCTAACTCTGCTGGATCTAGCAGAGCTGAGTTTGGGGTGTCAGGTTCCACTTAAGAAGATACATGGTTAGTATTTTTGGTCTGAGCATATGTATGGCGTGAATACACCTGGCTGCAAAAGGAAAGGTATGGCTTAATCTTAGTGTTAATCTAGTGTTAAGAGAAAACACTCAATGCTAATTTTGGGCCAGTTCATCATTTTATATGGCTCAAATCTTACATTGAAACTTATCTCCCCATTCTTGTCCCGTAGCTACTAGATTTCTCACCTTGGAGGCAGCTATTATTATAATTCCTTGTTCATTCTAGAATACTTTGTGCACATAAAAGAAAATCACATGTATATTATTTATCCTCTCCCCCTTTACAAAATGGTATGTTATACACACCCTTTCCTCAAGGGCTGCTGCATTCCTTTTTATGGATTTGTAATTTAAATCAGGCTTTTCTTGATGACATTTAAGTTAATGGTCTGTGACATGGTAGCATTTGTGTCTCCTGGAACAATTATGGAAAATTTAGGTTCTTTGGTCCTGTTACAGAATCACTAGGTCAGATTTGCTAGAGGGTGAGACCTGAGAATTCTTTGTAATCATGCCTTGAGTTCAGCTGGGGTACATTTTCTGTTTGTGGTCAGTAACCTGCTTCTTTGTAACAAAATCGTGGAGGCATCAGGCAACAGCCTCAGACCTTGCACTTGGGCTGGGTTTCTGGGCCCTGGCTGGGCAGTCTACATGGGCCCCAGGTGGTGCTGGGGAGTCCTGGAGAATCTTTGGTCACTGCAGGCACCTGCCCACATGGTGAATGTGGACACCCCTGTGGACTGGGCTTGGAAAGTGCTAGTAGTGGGAAGTCTGCAGGAGATGACTTGCTTTGGACTTAGAGTGCTCTATTTATAACCTGGAATGTTCCAGATTCCTAGAATAACAAAAAGTGAGGGTGAACTGCTGTCATGTAAGGAGCAAATTGGTGAGCACAAAGCGGGCCAGCATATAAGGAGGGCCTAGGGCTTTGGCCATGCCCACAGCTCTGAGTTGAGTGGGACCTGTACCTCGTGCCACCTCCTGAGTCTTAGAACAGGTGAAGTGACTTGCCCAAGATCACCTATATAGAAAGTGACTGAGCCAGGAGTGTGCCTTACAGGACCATTGCTACCTGGCTCCATTCAGGGACAGGATCATACCCCCTTGGACAAGGAGTTCACTGTGAGGATTCCAGTCTGTGTTCCCACAAGTGTATTACTGTCCTGCGTGGGCCTGTGTCTACTTCCAAAGAATGCTCTCAGTGAACTTTTCCAAGGGGGTGTGACCCTGACCCTGAATGGAATCAGCTAGCAGTGGTCCTGTAAGGCACACTCCTGGTTCATCACTTTTTAAATGGGTAATCTTGGGCAAATAACTTCATCTCTTCTAAGACTGAGTTTCATTCCTGTGGAAGTGGGGCAAATGCTGTCTACTTTACAGGGTATGAGATAATTTATATAAAGTGTTACTAGAACACACAAGGTGCTTAGTAAATAGCTGCTATTATTACATGTATTATCTGTCTCTCCCACTTACCAGTGTCACTTCTGTACCGTAGGATCTAGAACAGCATCTGGCACATAGTAGGTGTTCAGTTAATAGTAAAAAAATAAGAATAAAAAAGAGTCATCGTTGTCCTAAAAGGGAGTCCTGCCGGTTACAAAGCATGCTTCTAGGTGTTTTTATGGCATAATACCTATATGGATCAGAAATGAACGTGCTGGGATCCAATCAGATGTTTTTTATTCTCCCTGATTTTACTTTTTTCTGGAGAGTACTCAAAGATTGTCAGAGTGGCTTATCAGGCCCACTTGTTAGGTTTCCTTGGTGCTAATTGGTACTACCTAACCAATCAGCACAAACTGCTTGAACATCTGAGGAGGTGAACCTCTGTGGAGGCAAAAATGTGTTGGAGGCCTGTGCAAGAAACAAGGAGGCAGAGGTGGGTTCCATTGAGCTTGGTCTAGGAAGCTGGATGCTACTAGGGATAGTGCTGAATAGGAATCAAGTTTCTTCATCACTGGGGCGTCTGGGTTTTATTGGCTTATCTGAGACTGGAGGCTGGGGCCCAGGGCTTGGTGTTAGAACAGCACTTTTGGGATTGGCTGTAATGAGGCCTGTCAGCCCCTAGAATGCAGTAATGTCTTTTGAAAAAAAATCCTTATTTATTTTTATTTACACAAGTCATAATATGTGAACACATTTTCCAAATATACAGTGTAGTTAAAACTGCAGTCTCCCATCAGTTCCCCACCCCACCAGCACAAACGAATTTGAGGATAGTGTGATTATAACCCTTTTCTATGCATTTTTCACTTTCTTCCTGGAATAGCATCATATAACGGGTCTTTTTCTGCAATGTGTTAGAGTGTACTGCTTTCTGGCATTGTTATATGCTAAATGCATTATTTATCCTTTTATTCAAGAGTCTTTTTTCACAACATGCACCTCTGACTTTTCTATCTTGTGTAAACTTTTCTGTAAGAAGAGACATTTTAAAAAATCTTGTATACAGCAACTTTTTTTTCTTCATCTGAAGAAGAATGATGAAAGTGACCCACTGCCTGCTTAGCTCCTGGCAATTCTCGTATATTATGCTCTGTTATCTTTACTTCCTGAACACATAATTTAGGGGTGATTGTGACTGTATTGCTGATGATTTAATGGGAACAATGTAATCACAAAATCATTAGTCTCTTACTATTTTAAGAATACTAAAGCTAATGTTCCATAATGTGTCTGTCAGTTTGTTGTACTGTGGTGGCTTGTGAGTTGCTGTGACACTGAAAGCTTTGACATCAGTATTTCGCATTCCATCAAGGTTACTCTGGGTGGTCAGGTTTTAGCACAGCTTCCAGACTAAGACAGAGAGGGCAAAAGACTTGGCAATATACTTTTGAAAAACCGGCCAGTGAAAACCTGTGACTAGCAGTGGAACATTGTTTGGTATAGTGCTGGAAGATGAGCCCTCAGGTTGGAAGGGGAAGAGCTGCTTCTTCAAAGTAGAGTTGACCTTAATGATGTGGATGGAGTCACATCATTTAGCTATTCTACATTTAACAGCAAGTGTGAATCTCTTCTGACATCCACTTTGGCCTTTTCTTTCCATTCTGTCTTTTTAATGACCTCTTGCTTTCTTTACATACAATGTCCTTTATGTCATCCCACAACTCGTCTGGTCTTAAGTCATTAGTGTTCACTGTGTCAAGTCTATTCTTGGGATGGTCTCTAAATTCAGATGGGATATACTCAAGGTCATACATTGGCCCTCATGGACTTCTTCCAATTTTATTCAATCTCAACTTGAACATGCACATGAACAGCTGATGCAGTGTTCTGCAGTTAGTCCCTGGGCTTGTTTTGATTCACAATGTTGAGCTTTTCCATCACCTCTTTCCACAGATTGCAGTCTTCATTTGGGATCTTCATTTGTTGATGTGGAATGACTCAAAATGAGACAAAACAGGTGAAAACATCCATTAATAATCAAACTGTAGAATGTACAAAGTATGAATCTGTGAAAATTAGAAATCTTCATAAGTGAAACAGAATGTTTAAAGATTTATATCTTAGGCATTCATGGGCTGAAATGGATTGGTACTGGCCATTTTGATTCAGACAATCATATGGTCTTCTATACTGGAATGACAAATTGACAAAGAATGGTATTGTGTTCATCATCAGAAAGAATCTTTCAAAATCTGTGCTGAAGTACAACACTGCCAATGATAGAATAATATTCACATGCCTATGAAGAAGACTAGTTAGTAGACTGTTACTCAATTTACCCACCAATCACTAAAGCCAAAGATAAGAAATTGAAGGCTTTTTACCAACTTTAGCGTTTTGAAATTGACCAAACATGCAATTAAGGTAAGTTTGATAATTTCTGGTAATTTGAATGCAAAAGTTGGAAATGAAGAAGAAGGACCTGTATCTGGAAAATAGGGCCTTGGAGGTAGAAATACCCAGGAGATTGTATGATAGAATTTTGCAAGATCAGTAAATTCCTCATTCTTTTTCAACAACATAAATGGCATCTATACACATGGACCTTGCCAAAGAATCAAGTCAGTTACAATCTGTGGAAACAGGTGATGGAAAAACTCAACACTGTGAGTCAGAACAAGGCCAGGAGCCTTGAGATTGAATAAAATTGGAAGAAGTTTATGAGGGCCAACGTATGACCTTGAGTATATCCCATCTGAATTTAGAGACCATCCCAAGAATAGACTAGACACAGTGAACACTAATGACTGAAGACCAGACGAGTTGTGGGATGATACCAAGAACATTGTATGTGAAGAAAGCAAGAGGTCATTAAAAAGACAGAATGGAAAGAAAAGGCCAAAGTGGATGTCAGAAGAGATTCACACTTGCTGTTAAATGTAGAATGGCTAAAACCAAAGAAAGAAATGATGACATAAAAGAGTGGAACAGATGATTTCAAAAGGTGACTTGAGAAGACAAAGTATTATAATGAAATGTGCAAAGACTTGGAGATAGAAAACCAAGAGGGAAGGACACACTCAGCATTTCTCAAGCTGAAAGAACTGAAGAAAAATTCAACCTTGAGTTGCAGTATTGGAGGATTTTATGGAGAAAACATTAAACAATGCAGGAAGCATCAAAAGAAGATGGAAGGAATACAGAGTCACTGTATCAAACCCTGGTGGCAATTCAAATCCACCAGGTGCTCCTTAAAAACTCTGGGGCTGTTCTCTTCTGACCTGTAGGGTCACTGTGAGTCAGAATCTACTTGACAGCAGTGGTTTTTTCTTTTTTTTAAAATTATGATTGAACAAAAATGTACATTCCCACATAAATTCGCATGCTCACCTATATGCAGCTCCCAGTGCTCTCCCTGCCCGGTGACAGCACACCCCTCCTCTCTGCTGATATACATGTCCTATCCTCCCAAAAGTCTCCTAACCCCTCCTCTCCACCCACTCCCCTTCCTCCAGCAAGAGGTCAGCAGAATGACATCCTGTAGATGCATAGAACCATAAAATTCCCGCAAGATATGGTCACTCGGTGTCGTCAAGTCCAATCCATTGCTGTCCGAAAAGTTGACCTTCAATATAATTTATGGACAGCATCAGGGCCAGGGGCCATGCTCCTGGGGGAACTCCTAAGCCCCTGGACCATCAATTGCGGTCTTTAATTGGAGATCTCAGGGCACACCTCTGTTTATTCTCTTGTTGCCAGTGAGACTCAAATTTTTGAGCTCCATCGTGGCTATCACTGGTGGTGGCCAGGCACCATCTGGTTCTTTTGGTCACGAGTCAATGTAGATACCCACTCATGTGGGTCCCTCTGTCTTCTGGGTTCTCTTTTCCCTGTGTCATTCTTGTCCTCGCTGGTCATCCATTCCTGTTGAGTTGGGACCATTTGCTGTACCCTCAGATGGCAGCTTGGCAGCTTTTAAGGTCCCATACACCACTCACCATTGTGGGGTGCAGAAGGCTCTCTTAGCAAAATGGTAGTTGTACCAATTGGCTTCGATTTGCCTGAGAGCATGGTCCTTGGCCCCTCACCTCAGTTACTCTGTCCTTGCAATATTGAGTTAAGATGGGAGGAGTACTCAAATTGTGTTGAAGTCCGGTTGTTATTGATCGAACGTGTGCTGTCACTGATTTCACCCAACCAAATTTCTATTAACTATCTAATCTAAACCCTCCCCTAGCCATCAAAGAGTCTTTTCTGCTATGCATGAGTCTGTTTTTAAGTTCTTATCATAGGGGGTCTCATACACTATTTGTCCTTTTGTTGCTGACTACTTTCACTCAGCATAATGTCCTCCAGTTGAAACCAGATTAAGAGATGTTTCCTAAAATCATTGCTGTTCTGTATGATTGTATATTGTTCATTGTTTATATATATACCATAGTTTACCTATCTATTCCTCTGTTGTTGGGCATCTGGGTTGATTCCATCTTTTGCTATTGTGGACTGTGCTGTGATGAACATTCATGTGCACGTATCAGTTGGTGTGAATTGCCTTGATTCTGTAGAATACAGTCCAAGTAGTTGAATTACTGGGTCAAATGGTATATCTATATCCAGTTTTTTAAGGGAGCACCAGATTGCTTTCCAAAGAGGTTGCACCATTTTGCAATCCAACCAACAGTGTAGGAGGGTTCCACTTTCTCCACAGCCTCTCCAGCATTTGTTGTTTTGCGTTTTTTTGGATCATGGCCAACTGTGTTTGGGTGAGATGGTATCTCATTGTCATTTTGATTTGAATTTCTTTAATAGATAATGATCGTGAGCATGTCCGCATGTGTTCTTTGGCTGCCTGGATCTCTTCTTTAGAGAAGTGTGCGTCCATCTCCTTTGCCCATTGCTTAATTGGATGATTTATCTTTTTTTATTGATATTTTGTAATACCTTATAGATTATGGAGGTCAGACATTGGTCTGACATAGAGTTGCCAAATATTTTTTCCCGTTCTGTAGGTGTCCTTTTAATTCTGTTAATGAAGTCTTTGGATGAGCAAAAGTGATTGATTCCTTGCAGTTCCCATTTATCTGTTTTCTTCTGATGATTGTGGTTTCTTTGACAGATTTTGAAGTCTGTCTGTGTTGTGCATTAAACCTTCCATTGTTGTTCCTACTTTCTCTTTGATGAGCTTTATCGTTTTAGATTTGATATTTAGGTGTTTTATCCAGTTTGAGTTGTTTTTTGTGCAGGGTGTAAGATATGGGTCTTGCTTTGGAGTTGGCTCTGACTCGATGGCACTTGGCTTGGCTTTAATTTAATGCAGATGAAGATCCAATTTTGCCAGCACCATTTGTTGAAGAGATTGTTTTTACTCCAGTTTAATGTCTTAGGGCGTTTGTCAAATATCAACTGTTCATAGGCAGATGATGTCGCTTCTGGGATCTCGATTCTGTTCCATTGATCTATCTCTCTGTTTTTGTGCCAGTACCAGGCTCTTTTGATTACTGTGGCAGTGTAATATGGTCTAAGGTCAGGTAATGAGAGGCCTTCCAGTGTGTTCTTCTTCTTTAGTAATACTTTACTTATCCGGGGCTTCTTCCCTTTCCAAACAAAGTTGGTAATTTGTTCCTCCATCTAATTAAAAAATGTCACTGGAACTTGTATTTGGATTGCATTATATAAGTAGATTGCTTTGGTTAAAATAGACATTTTCACAATGTTAAGTCTCATCCATGAGCAGGGTAGGTTTCGGCATTTATCTAAGTCTCTCTTAGTTTCTTGTAGTAATGGTTCATAGTTCTCTTTGTAAAGTTCTGTTATTTCTCTGGTTAAATTTATTCCTAGGGACTTGATCTTCTCAGGGGCTATAGTAAATGGTGTTGACTTTCTTCCTTAATAATCTCATTGTTGGTATAAAGAAATCCTTCTGATTTACTTATGTTTATCTTGTATCCTGAGACTTTGCTGAACTCTTCTATCAGTTTGAGTAGTTTCCTTGTGGATTCTTTGGGATTCTTTGCATATACAATCGTATCATCAGCAAATGGGGAGATTTTTAGTTCTTCTTTGCCGATGCAGATGCCCTTTATTTCTTAGTCTTGTCTAATTGCTCTGGGTAGAACTTCTAGTACAATGTTGAATATGAGAGGTGAGAGTGGGCATCCTTGTCTAGTTCTCATTCTCAAAGGAAACTGTTTCAGTCTGTCTCCATTCAGGATGATGTAGGCAGTTGGCTTTGTATAAATGGCCTTTATTGCACTGAGAAATTGGCCATCTATTCCTATTTTGATGAGAATTTTTAGCATGAATGAGTGTTGGACTTTATCAATAGACAAGATCAGGTGATTCTTGTCTTTTGTGATACTTATGCGGTTGATCACATTAATTGTTTTTCTGATGTTGAACCAGCCTTGCATCCCTAGTATGAATCCAACTTGGTCATGATGGATTAATGTTTGGATATGTTGTTGTATTCTATTGGCAAGAATTTTGTTGAAGATTTTTGCATCTAGATTCATGACTGATATCAGTCTGTAGTCTTTCTCTGGCTTTGGTATCAGTGTTATGCTGGCTTCATAGAATGAATTTGGGAGTATTCCATCCCTTCTATACTGTGAAATAGTCTCGGTAGTATTGGAGATAACTCTTCTCTCAAAGCTTGGTAGAATTGGTAGAATTCTGTGGTGAAGCCATCAGGGCCCGGGCTTTTTTGGTTGGCAGTTTTTTGATGACTTTTTCAATCTCTTGCTTTGTGATGGATTTATTAAGTTGTTCTGCTTCACCTTGTGATAATTTTGGTAGGTGATATGAGTCAAGGAATTTGTCCATTTCCTCTAGGTTTTCAAATTTGTTAGAATACAGTCTTTCATAGTATTCAGCTATGATATTTTTGATTTCAGTTGGATCTGTGATGGTAACTCCCCTCTCATTTCTTATTTGGGTTATTTGTTTCCTTTCCTTTTTTCTTTAGTAAGTTTAGCCAATGGTTTGTCCATTTTGTTGATCTTTTCAAAAAACCAACTTTTGGTCTTTTCAATTTTTTCAATTGTTCTTCTATTCTCTAATTCTTTTAGTTCTACTCTCATCTTCGTGATCTGTTTCATTCTGGTGCCTGAGGGTTTCCTCTGTTGTTCTGTCTCTACTTGTTCAAGGTGTAGGGTCAGTTCTTTGATTTGGTTTCTTTCTTCTTTCCAGATGTGTGCATTTATGGAGATAAACTGACCTCTGAGCACTGCTTTGTCTGTCTCCCATACGTTCTAGTGGAAGTGTTTTCATTCTCGTTGGAATCCATAAATTTCTTTATTTCATCCTTGATTTCTTCTATAACCCATGGTTTTTTGAGCAAGGTATTGTTTCCATGAGTTCCACTTTCTGTGTTTTTTCTGCTGTTGATTAATTCTTTATGATCTGAGAAGACGCTTAGCATTATTTCAGTGGTATGGATTTTGTAGAGAATTTCTTTATGTCCTAACACATGGTCTTTTCTGGAGAATGTTCCATGTATACTGGAGAAGAAGGTGTAATTGTCCGCTGATGGATAGAAAGTTCTGTATATGTTGATGAGGTCCAGTTGGTTAATTGTGGCAAGAAGGTCTTTTGTGTCTTTATTGAGCTTTTTTCTAGATGATCTGTCCAATATTGAGTGTTGAAGTCTCCTACTATTGCTGTGGAGTGATCTATCTCCTTTTTGAGTGTAGTCAGTGCTTCTTTGACTTATTTAGGTGCTCTAATATTAGGTGTATAAATACTTAATATTGTTAAGTCCTGCTCGTGTATTGAAACTTTCAGCAATAAATAGTGATCATCCTTGTCCACGATGGTGGATTTTACATTAAAATTGATTTTGTCTGAGATTAGAATTGACACTTGCTCTTCTTTGTTCGCTGTAAACTTGATATCTATTCTTTCATACTTTAATTTTCAGTTTGTTCCTATCTTTAGGTCTAAGGTGAGTTTCTTGTAGGCAATATATAGATGCGTCATGTCTTTTGATCCAAGATGTCACTCGATGTCTCTTTACTGGAGCATTCAGTCCGTTCACATTCAGTGTAATTATTGATGGGTATGTGGTTAGTGCTGCTATTGTGATATGTTTATTTTTGTGTTGGTGTTTTCTCTGTTGTTTTTATTAATCTGTTCTGCGACCTTCTTCTATGTGAGTTGATTTTTCACCTTTTTCAGGGTTGGTTTTGTGGTTATTGAGACTCCTGTATTAGATTTCTTGACACAGAATGTTGTTTTTTATTGTGCTTTACGGCTGCCTCTAGGATTCCGCTTACTAAACTTAAACTGTAATCCCAATTTTGATTGCTGCTAGTCTTGTCAACTTCCTCTCCATCTGGAAGAACTACAATGACTGTAGTACATCCCTCTTTTTAATATAATGACATCATAGTTTACATGATATGATTGCTAGGTCATTTCTTTCACTATTGTGGCTTTGATTGTGTTTGAAGCCTTCCCTAACTAAGTAGGATTCTGGATAATATATCCTTCTAAAATATAAAGTTAGCAGTTTGTCCTTTCAAGCTAAGAAATTCTTTCAGTATTTTTTGTAGCTTTGGTTTGTTTTTTACAAAGTCTCTGAGTTTCTGTTTACTTGTGAATGTCTTCATTTCATTTTCGTATTTGAAAGGTAGTTTTGCAGGATATATAATTCTTGGTTGGAAGTTCTTCTCCTTCAAGGCTTTGAATATGTCATGCCACTGTCTCTATGCCAACATTGTTTCTGCTGAGAAATCCAACAAAAGCCTACAGGGTTTCCCTCTGAATGTCAGCTTTGCTTTGAGTCTTGCTGCCTTTAAGTGTTTCTGCTTATGTTTCATTTTATTAAGCTTGATTATAATATGTCTTCTATTGAGCTCTATATTGAGTGGTGTTTGATATGTATCTTGGATATCTATATTCTCTTCTTTCATAATTTCTGGGAAGTTTTCTGTCAGCAGCTCAGCACAATGCTGTCTGTATTCTATGGTGTCTCACCCTTTTCAGGAACTCCAGTTAATCATAGATTGTTCTTCATAATAGAGTCTCACATGCTTCTTAATGCTTCTTCATTTTTCTTGTTTGTTTTTTCTGATTTCTCCTCATAGATGATGGAGTCAGTAGCTCTGTCTTCCAAATCAGAAATTCTCTGTTCCATTTGTTCCGTTCTGTTTTCTTGGCTTTGAATTGAAGTTTCTGTGTCTTTGATTTTGTTCTTGATCTGTTGTATTTCCGAGTACTTATGTTCCGTCAGATCAAACATCTTGCTTAATTTTTTGTTTTTCTCTGCTGCATTTTGTATAAGGTCTAGGAGGGCTCTCTATATAATCCTTTTGTATTCACCTTCTGATAGTTTCAGAAAAGTGTCTTCATCTGGGAAGTTCTGAGCTGGTTTATTTTGGGGGCCTTCTAATGCTATGGGTGATTTCCAGGTTACTGTCTTCCCCAACGTTTGTTGATTTTTGGGCTTCATGTGGGTCAGTAGAGGCTGGGAGATATGCTGTGAAGATGGACCACAGTTGTTTCTCTGGGCTGTCTTAAGATGAGAAGTAAAAAGTATTTGGGACCTTCCAAAGTCGGTCAAGTTTTCAGGTGTATACGTCCGTCTTCCCAACTGGCAAAGTAAGCACCTCTATATTGAACCCTGGATGTTGTAAACTAGCTCAAAATGCACAAAAGCTACTGGTCTGCTGGCCTCTGCTGCCGGGCCCCAGCTGCAGGCGATATTGTGTAGAATTCTGCTTTTCTGCTGGAAAAGCAGTCTCTTCTGGCTAGGCACTGCGTCCAAGTCCCAGAATTAGGTCCAGCTGAGGCTTCTGTGTGGATGACTCCACCTCCTAGCAAAACAAGATGATGTCCCGCACAAGCTTGACAGCCAGCTGGGACCAGGCTCCTGGCAGAAAGAGAGGTCAAGAGTGCTGAAATGCCCAGAGTCCACAGCCTCCACTGCTGGGCCCCAGCCCCAGGTGACACTGTGCAAAACACCACCTCCCTGCTGGAAAGACACTCCCCCTGTGACAGGCACCATCTCCCAGCCTAGGAACCAAGTCCGACTGGGGCCTCTGCCTGGGCTTATCTGTTTTCCAGTGGATCAAGATGGCGTCCCACACAAGCGCATCTGTACCGCTACCACATGGCGGAGGCAGAAAGATAGGCCAGGGGAGCCGAGGTTTATAGAGTCCAATGTAAGGCTTTCAGAACCTGGCAATTATGCTTGTTGGTCCCACCATCAGTGCATCTGAGACCAGCACCTAGTCAAGTCCCAGCTATGACTGCCAGCCAAGACAGAGGAAAAAAAATCAAAATGGTGAGCTACCTTTGGTCTGTGCAAGCCTCTGCTTGCCAAGAGTGGGATCAGTGAAAGAGAGGAGGTTTTGCATTTAGTGGTATGAAGTCCAAATTAACAGCCCTATGCCGCATCCCAGGGCTCACTAGGTGTCCAGAAGGCTCCGTTTAATTATCATTTTGGTCTTGGTTTCCAGAAGGATTTAGGGAGTTGAGCATTTAGTCTACCATCTTGACTCCACCCTCTGGCAGTGGGTTTTGATGTCAAATAGAACTGGTCAATGTTGAGTGATTTCACAGGTATGGTATGATGAAGAAGAACCAATTGTAGTGAAGGAAGAAGTCCAAGATGTACTGAGGGCATTGGTGAAAAATACAGCTCTAGGAATTGACAGAGTACCAGTTTAAATGTTTCAACAAATGGATTTTGTGCTGGAGGTACTCACTGGTCTATGCCAAAAGATTAGGAAGAGAGGTACCTCACCAACAACTGGAAGAGATCCATGTCTGTACCCATTCCAAAGAAATATGATCCAACAGAAAGAAGGAAGTTATAGGATGTTATCATTAATGTCACATACAAGTAAAATTTTGATAAAAGTCATTCGAAAACAGTTGTAGCAGTATATCACCAGGGAATTTCCTCAAATTCAAGCCAGATTCAAAAGAGGAAATGAAACAAGGGTTAGCACTAGAGATGTCAGATGGGTCTTGACTGAAAGCAGAGAATACCAGAAAGATGTTTACCTGTTATAGGCTATGGAAAGGCATTTGACTGTGTGGATTGTAACAGGTTGTGGATAACATTGCAATGAATTGGAATGCCAGAACACTTAATTATACTTGTGAGGAAGATTTACCAAAACCAAGAAGCGTTCATTTGAATGGAATAAGGGGATACTGCTGCATGGCTTAATGTCAAGAAAGATGTATGTCAGGGTTGGATCCTTTGACCATACTAATTCAATCTGTATGCCGAACAGATGATCTGAAAAACTGGTCTGTATGAAGAAGAATGGCGCATCAGGATTGGAGACAGACTCATTAACAAACTGCCTTATGCAGATGACACAATCTTGATTGCTGAAAATAAAGAGGACTTGCAGCACTTGCTGATGAAGATGGAAGACTTCAACCTTTAGTATGGATCTCAATATAAAGAAATACAAAATCTCCACCAATGGACCAATGAGCAACATCTTGATGGGTGGAGAAAATATTGGAACTGTCCAGTATATCATTTTACTTGAACCCTCAATCAAGGTCCATGGAAGCAGCTGTCAGGAAACCAAATGATGAGCATCGGGCAAATCTGCAAAAGACTTCTTTAAAGTGTTGTAAAGCAGATATGTCACTTAGAGGACTAAGGTGCTCCTGACCTAAGCTGTGGTGTTTTCAGTTCCTTCATATGCATTTGAAAAGTGGAAAATGAATAACAAAGACTGAAGAAGAATTGATATTGGGGAAGAATAGTGAATATATCATGGGCTGCCAGAAGAGTGAACAAATCTGTCTTGGAAGAAGTTCAGCCAGAATGCTCATTAGAAGGGATGATGGTGAGACTTTCTCTCAGTACTTTGGACATGTTATGAGAAGGGACCAGACCCTGTATCAGGACATTGTGCTTAGTAAAGCAGAGGGCTAGCCAAAGAGTAAGACTCTCAGTGGGATGGATTGACTCAGTGGCTGCCACAGTGTGCTCAGACATAACAAGTCTGTGAGGATGGCATAGAGACAATGCAGGTTTTCATTGTGTTGTACATTGGGCCACTAGGAGTTGGAACTGACTTGACAGCACCTAACAACAAGAAGACTGGTGTTGGCATGCTTATTTGGCTGTTTAGCCTTTCAAAGTTTGGAGCTGAAGCTGAAGCTACATGGAAGATTTTTACCGAATGCTGAGACCAAAGCCAAACTTTAGTGCTTTCTTGTGTGAAATGAAAGCCAGTAATTTCTGTATATTAATTCAGTAAACTTTCATAGTGAATACTCGTTGTTTTTCCAGTTACTTGCTTGAGTTTCCTAGGTTTATAGTCACAATGTCTGTAAGTGGTGATGGTTTACCTCCTTTTGAAGTTTTGTACTTCTGATTTCTTTCTCTTGTTTAACTGTGCTGTCTAGTACTTCTAGTGAGCCTGGGTGATGCAAATGGGCTGTGATTAGCTGCTGACCTAAGGATTGGCAGTACAAACCCACTTAGTGGCACTGTGGAAGACAGGTCTGGTGACCTGCTTCCATAAAGATTACAGACAAGAAATCCTATAAAGCAGTTCTATTTGGTGTCACATAAGTTCCCATGAGTTGGGGGCTGAATCCATGACAGCTAACAAGAACATCCAGTGCAATGGGAAACAGTTTTTCTTGTTTTAGGCATTGGAAGGAATGCTTCTAGTGGGTCTGTTAAGTATAATACTGGCTCTTGCCCAAAAGTAAATGTCATGTTAAAGAAGTATCTATCTCTTTATGTTTTATTAAATTTTCAATATTTTATTTGAAAATAATTCCAAACAGAAATGTTGCAAGAATAGTGCAAGGAACTCTTGTTTACCACTAATATTAGGCTGGAACCTCTAGAGAAGTAAAACCAGTAAAGTGTACATGTTTATATCTATATATGGATAGATTTATGTTAAGGAAATGGCTCACATGGTTGTAGAGGTTGGAATGTGGATCAGGCTGGAGGCTTCTCCTGATCAAAGTAGTAACAGGGGCTGGCAAATCCCAAATCAGCAAGTCATGCAGCAGGGCTCTGACTCACAGGTATCCAAAGAAGATTGGCAGGCAAGATGGCAGGTAAGCTGTTGTCTGCCTGCTCAAGTCCCAAGAACCAGAGATCAGACTGGAGTCAGCTGCAGAATCCAGTTCTAGGAGAAACCCACAAGCCTTACCAGAACCTCTCTTTCACCCAGTTGGCTACTCATAGTAGATCCCATCATGGAGGTGATCACATTGTATCAAAATTCATTATGGAGGTGATTACATCATTGTATACTTGCCAGTTTCCATTGTAACTACCAAATCACTGAGGATCACTGCTCAGCCAAGTTGATACACTACCATAATGATCACACTCCTTATCAATTTTTCGTATTTTGTCACATTTGCTTTATAATTCTCGCTTTGTCTCTATCAGAGAGAACACTCAAGATCTGTATTCATATCTGTGTTTATCTCTATTTCTCCCTATATTTTTCAGGGCCATTTCAGAGTAAGTTGTATACATCAGGCCTTATACCCTTTACAGGGATTAGAACTCTCTTACACTGCTGGTGGGAATACAAAATGGCACAATCCCTTTGGAAAGCAATTCGGTGCTTCCTTAAAAAGCTAGAAATAGATACACCATTTGATCCAGTAATCCCACTGCTCAGAATATATCCTACAGAATCAAAGGCAGTCACGTGAACAGATACATGCTCATGAATGTTTATTGCAGCACAGTCCACAATAGCAAAAGATGGAATCAACCCAGATGCTCAACAACAGATGAATGGATAAACAAACTGTGGTACATATACTCAATGGAACACTATGGAATGATAAACAACAATGGAACAATGATGATTTTAGGAAGCAACTCGTAACCTGATTTCAATTGCAAGACATTATGCTGAGTGAAGCAGTCAGTGGGAAGAGGGCAAATGTTACATGAGACTCCTGCTCCATGGACTTAAAAATAGACTTATGTATACAAGAAAAGACTCTTTGATGGCTGCAAGGGTGGGGAGGGAGGGAGAGTGCGGGTCATAGATTAGATAGTTGATAGAAATTTGGCTGGGAGAAAACAGTGACAGTACACAGTAGAAAGATCAACTTAAAACCAGACTTCAGCATAAACTGAAAACTCTCCTAATCTTTCACCCAACGTTCCGAGGATAGAGTAGCAGGGACGGCGGTCTGGGGACCATGATCTAAGGGGACATCAAGACCAATTGGCATAAACTAGCCTATTGCTAAGAGAGTCTTCCGTGTTGCATATTGGTGAGTGGCATCTGGAGTCTTAGAAGCTAGCAAGCTGCCATCTGAGGTGCACCAAGTGGTCCCAACTCATCCCAAACAGATGATCACTGAGAACAATAGACACAAGGAGAAAGGAGCCCAGGAGACAGAAGGACCCATGTGAATGGGTGACTGTATCAACAAGTGACCAGAAGAACCAGATGGTGCCTGGCCACTACCAAAGATAGCCATAATGGGGCACACAATGTTGTGTCCTAGTGGCAATATGAGAAAAAGGGGTGCAGTTTAAGAACTCCATTAAAAGACCACAATTGATGGTCCAGTGGCCTGGGGTTCCTCTGCGAGCATGGCCTCTAGACCAGCTGCTGCCTGTGACCGGAAAATGTTTCTAATGTTAACTCTTCAGACAGGACTGGACTGGACTTGGGGACACAGTATAACCATATAGTGTGTGTACTTTATGGTTCTATGCATCTATAGAATGCTGTCCTACTGGGCTCTTACTAGAAAGGAGAAGAGGCAGTGGAGAGGAGTGGACAAGAGACTGTTAAAAGGATACAACATATATAGAATGGAAAGGAGGAGTATGCTGTCACCAGGCAAGGAGAGCAGAAGGAGCTGCAGATAGGCAGGCATGCAAA
This sequence comes from Heterohyrax brucei, assembly GCA_028571685.1. Lineage (NCBI taxonomy): Eukaryota > Metazoa > Chordata > Mammalia > Hyracoidea > Procaviidae > Heterohyrax > Heterohyrax brucei. The sequence continues at coordinate 38,474,756 of CM053149.1, forward strand.
TTTAATTTGGATTGTATACTTTCACTTTATAAAGAAAAATTCTCTTAAATATCTATAGTATAGTTAGAAACACTCTACATCAATGTCATACTTCAGTCCACATACTACTATTTTCTGATTTTGTCAAAGATTATTTTATGGCCTAGTATATGACTTCTCCCAGAGAATGGTCTATGTGTGCTTGAAAAGAATGTATGTTCTGCGGTTATTGGATAAAGTGTTCTATATGTGTCAGGTGAAGTTCGTTGCTATTTGCAGTGGTTAAGGTTGTGTCATCTTGGCTGGGTCATTATTCTCAGCGGTTTGGTAGTTTTTGGAATGGTGTAGTCATCTTCCATTTTGTGATGTAATATAATCACTTTCATGATGTGATCTGCCAATCAGTTACAAGCAGAGTTTCTGTGGAGTTGTGGCTTGCACCCAGGGTATATGGAAGTCATAGCAAAAGTCACTAGCTTTTACTCACTTTGAATCCTGCATCCTGTTTATCAGCATCTGACCTCTGGTTCTTGGCATTTGAGTTAATGGCCTGCTGTATTGCCTGCTCATCTTGGTTTGGTCAGCTTCCATAGCCTATGAACAAGCAGCCTGCTGTTTGACCTGCTGATGCAGCCTGATACTTGCCAGCCTCCACACTTGCAGGAGCATAAGCGTCTCTCCCTTTACACACACACCACACCCCCCCCACACAAACACACACCACACAGGCACACACACATACACCATTGTTTTTGCTTCTTTACGTAACATGGCCTACCCCAGTAGCTTAGCATTCTTTTTTTAATAAATTTTATTGTGATTAAGAACAATTTAATGATCTGTATCAGTTTGCCACATAACACCTGGAACTTTCACCACTACTGTGTTCGAACTGCTTCTCTTCCCTCTACACCACTCCCCGCACAATGACAGCACACTTCTCCCTTTCATCTGGAACTTGCCATGACTCTTTGACCAAGATCTCACCCTCCTCGCTTTACCATCCTGGCTCCCGAGATGAGCCTCTAGAATAGCCTTGTGTACATATTAAAGTCTAAAGCTATGTTCATCACCAGCCACATGCCTTGTTTTGTATAGTTCAGTTCAATCTTTGTCAGGAGAGCTGGACCTGGCATTGGATGCAATAGGGTTAGAGAGTCCAGGGGCCACACTCACAGGGGGCCTTCCAGACTGACAGACCATCAGATGTGGTCTTTTGGTAGAGTTCTAGCTCTGCCGCTCTAATCTTTCTCCAGCTGTGTCATACCATGTTCCCATTCTGGGCTGTTTGGTGATGGCTGAGCACATCTAGTTCTTCTGGTCCCTTGCTGAGCTGAAACAGACACTGGCTCATATGGCCCCTTCCATCTAATGGGTTCATATTTTCCTCCTGTCTGTCATGTGTAGCACTTACCTCTGGCCCAGGTGGATTGGGACCAGTTAATGTTACTTAGATGACAACTTGGTAGCTTTTAAGACCCCAGACACCACTCACTCAGGTGATATGCAGAGCATTTTCATAAGAGAAAAAGAAAGGAAAACTTAGGTATGCCAGTTAGTTTGGATGTCCCCTGGAAGTGTAGTCCCCTGACCCCAGACCTTGTTATTCTGTCTTTCCAATGAAGTGGGCCACAGTTAGGGAACAGTTTAGTTTTGAAGTAGAGCAGTTGTCGGTACCTCTTTTCTAGTGCTTGCTGTCACATCCTACACCCAATCCTAATCCTAATGCTATCTAATTTGTATAAATTCCTTTCCCTCCCATCCCACCCTTGTAACTGTCATTCTGTGCTTAAATGGTTTGTTGCATTCTTATAATAAGGATCTCATATGATATTTGTTTGCTTCTGGTTAATTTCACTCAGCATAATGTTCTCCAGATGGTCGCACATTATCAAGTATTTCCCTAAGCTATGGTTGTTTCTTATCATTGTTCCGTTACATGAATATACCATAGTTTGTTTAACCACTCATCGGTTGATGGGTATCTAGGTTGCTTCCATCTTTTTACTGTTGTGGAGAGAGCTGGAGTAAACATTGGGGTGCATGTGTCTGCTTGGTGGGGTATATTCCAAGGAGTAGGATTGCTGGGTCATATGGTATTTCTATTTCTGGTTTTCTAAGAAAGCATCAAATCTATTTCCATAGCGGTTGTACCATTGTTAACATTCTTTACTTTCACCCCATTTGTTTCTCTGAATCTAAAGCGTGCCTCTTACAGACAGCATAGAGTTGAAGTGCTCTTTGTTAACTAAACTAACAATTTCTGACTTTTGATTGGAGTATTTATAATATTCATATCTATAGTGATTATTGATATGGATTTATGTTTGGCATTTTGGTATTTGTTTTCTATAGTTCATCTGACAGTTAAGTTTATGTCTGTGAACTCACACTAGAAAAATGCTGAATATCACTACGCTTGTCTTCGAAATACTCCCCAGCAACTAGTCCATCCTTCGAAGAAATTTTGGAACCCTTTTCCAGGAATGGCCATCAGAGCTGTCATCGTATTACCCGTGATGTCCTGAATGTCAGAGTGTCTTCCTTTCAGTATTTCCTTTATCTTCAGGTAAAGAGAATAGTCACCGGGGGCCAGATCAGGTGAGTAGTTGGGGTGTCCCAATGCGGTTATCTGTTTACTAGCTAAAAACTCCCTCATAGAAAACTATACAATTAAGTTTAACTTGCCACTGTGCACAATGCCCATTCCAGAAAGAGTTCCAAAATGCTTTGAAGGGTGAACTAGGCACTGGCATCAGTGCATAGCTTCCCAACGGGAGTACCTTGAAGGCGACCACAGTGATATTCAGCAATGAGGTCTGTAGCACTTAGAACAATTAAGTTCGTGGACTTAGTTGTCAAAACTCGTATTTTACATGAATTATTTTAATTACTCCGTTGATTTTTTTTAGCCATTTCTTTTTAAATAATTTTCTTTGTTGTTACTCTAGGGATTGAAATGTGCATCTTATCACTGTCTGTTTGAGATAAATACTAAGTTTGCTACAATATAACTCCATTCCTTCCCTCCTCTGTGTTCTATTACTCTCACTTATTGACTCAAAGGCAATTGGTAAATATTATATTTACATGTTATAAAGCAGCAATATACCATTTTTTATGTCTTTTAAGACATAAAAGAGAAGAAATGAGAAAAAATATATTTATAGCATTTTTCACATGAACTTGTGTATATGCCATTTGAACTCTCCATTTCTTCCTAGTAATTTGATCTACTGTCTAGTGTCATTTCCTTTAAGCTTGAAAAAGTTTAGTATTTCTCGTAAGCTAAGCCTAGTAGGGCAAAATGCTCTTGGTCTGTGCTTAGGTAAGAATATCTTTGTTTTGCTTTCATTTTTGAAGGATGGATTGTCCATTTAATCATTACACAGTGCCCTTCTTTTCCTTTTATGGTGAATTTTGCTTGAAAGTCTGTTTTATCCTAAATTAGTGTGGTCAGTCTTGCTCATTTTGGAAAGCTATTTACATGATGTATTTTTTCCATCCTTTAATTTTTAATAAATGTATGTCTTTGTTTCTAAGATGTGTGCCTTGTAAACAGCATATTGATAGATCCTGTTTTTCTAAATGTATTGTGTCACTCTTCATCTCTTTAGGGATGCATTTAGGCCAGTTACATTTAGTGTAATTATTGATAGGTGTAAATGTAGTGCTGTCATTTTACAGTGCTTTTTTCTGTGATGCTGACATTTTCTGCTTTCCTGTTATTTTACTTTGCTGAGTTCCTTTGGTTTGTGTTTTTTTTTTCTTTTTGTAGAATTTTTTTTATTGAGTAGTCTGTTACTTTATTTGTGGTTCTCTTGAAATTTACCCTTATCTTCTTAGGTTTGAACCAGCCTGTTATTGCTTGGTATTACCTTGCCTTCCACACCAATAGAAAGTTCTATACCTACACTGTTTATTACCTCATTTATTGTTATGACATTGTTGTCATTTGAAGATTAACCTCTCTGGTTCCATTTTGTAATTCTTTTGGTTTTGGATAGTCCTTGAGAGTTCATTTCCTAGGCTGGTATCTTGCCAGTCGAATCTTGTGTCCTAAACGCAGGCTGTGGTCTGATGTTTTTTTGTTCTTAGACTGAAGGATTCCCTTTAATAATTCTTGTAAGTTTGACTTGGTTTTTACATGTCCCCTAATATCTGTTTATCTGGAAATGTCCTAATCTCACCATTATATTTGAACAAGAGTTTTGCAGAACATATTATTCTTGTTGGCAACCTTTTTCTTTCAAAATTTTATACATACATACATACATACCAAGCCAAGTGCCGTCGAGTTGGATCTGACTGACATATATATCCTCCTGTTGCCTTCTTGCCAGTATGATTTCTGCCAAATAATTAAAGTTAATCCTATGTGTATGATGACTCTGTATATGACTTTTTGCTTTTCTTGAGCTGCTCTTAGAATTTTTTCATTGTCTTTGGTTTTAGTAAGCATGATTATAATATGCCTTGGCGATTTTCTTTTAGGGTCTATCCTATATGGTGTTTGTTAACTTCTTTGACAGTCAGCTTTTCATATTTCATGATATCTGGGAAATTTTCCATCAGCAATTCTTCAATGATCCACTCTGTGATTTGTGTTTTCACTCCATTCTGGAACTCCAATTACTCACAAATATTTGCTTGTGCTTGTATCCCACATAATTCTCAGGGTTTCTTCATTTTTCCGATTTTTCTTCAGAGTTGTAGCCAAATGTTTGTTCTCAGTTTTGCTGATCCTGTCTTCTATTGTTTCAGACATGCTCCTCTGCCCTTCTATGACACTGACCATTTCTGACATCTTGTTGTTTATGCTTTGGATTTCAAATTTTCATTTATGTGTTAAGTTGTAGCTGTGAATTTCTTTTGCCAAGTAGTTCCAATGTCTTTTCTTCTGCTGGAAAGTCATCTGATGTTTTATGTTGAAAATCTGCTGCAATCACCCTGTCTTTTTTTTTTTTAATTTAATATAACTGGCTTGAATTTGTGTCAGTTCATTGGTGATGTACCACTGGAACTGATTTTGAAAGATCTTTAGCAAAATTTTACTTGTGTGTGTCTCATGGACTAAATTGTGTCCTCCCCAAAACGTGTGTAGCACTTGGGCTAGGCCATGATTCCTGGTATTGTATGATGTTTCTATATGTTGTAGATCCTGTTTCTATGATGTTAATGAGGGAGGCTAGGCTATGGTTGTGTTAGTGAAGCAGAATTCAATCTCTGAGATTGTAGTGTGCCTTGAAACAATTTCTTGGGGTCTAAAGGAAAGGGAAACAAAGCTGGGAGTTGGGGAAATCATGCTATCAGGAAGCAGTGCCAGGAAAGGGCCCAGGTCCTTACATGTCAAAATCTCCCAGTCCAGGGGAAGGTTGACAACAAGGGCCTTCCTTCAGAGTCAACAGAGAAAGACTTCCCCTTAAGCTCATGCTGAGTTTGGACCTTTAGCCTACTTTATCATGAGAAATAAATTCTCTTTGTTAAAGATACCTGCCAAGCCAACCAAGTGCCGTCGAGTTGGATCTGACTCATGGTGACCTAGGGGCCAGGGTAGAACTACTTGTGATATTTCTGTTATAGCAGCATTAGATGACAAAGACAGTGTGATATTAATGAGATTGTTTGATAATTTTTGCCTTCTGTTGGATTTCTTTTGAAGTGGTAAAGATATGGATCTCTTCGGAAACCCTGGTGGTATAGTGGTTAAGTGCTATATCTGCTAACCAAAAGACTGGCAGTTCAAATCCACCAGGTACTCCTTGGAAACTGTATGAGGCAGTTCTACTGTGACCTGTAGGGTTGCTGTGAGTTGGAATCGACTCAATGGTAGTGGATTTTTTTTTTGGATGTAACTCTTCTGGTTGGTTGGTCAGGAAGCTGTCTTCCAAATTTCTTGGCATAGACAAGTGAGTGCTTCTGGCAGTGTTCCCATTTGTTGAAATATCTCAATTGGTATTTTGTCAATTCCTGGAGACTTGTTTTTTTTTTTTCCAGTGTCTTGAGTATAGCTTAGACTTCTTCCTTCAATACTTTCAATTCCAGATCATGTCCTGTGTCCTGAAATAGTTGGATATTGAGAAGGTGGGTTTTTTTTTTTTTTTGGTACAGTGGGTCTGTGTACTCCTTTCATCTTCTTTTGATACTTCCTACATCTTTCTATATTTTGTCCTTAGAATTTACCTGAACTAATACAAACTGAGGTAGAAAATCTGAACAGACTCATAACAAGAGAATACATTGAAAAGATAATAGTAGTTTTTTTAAAAAGGTATTTGGATGTGTCTGTGACGTTTCTCTGAGGTTTTAATTGAAGCCACCTGGATGGCTTCACTGGAGAAGTCTGTGAAACATTCAAAAAAGTGTTCACACTAGTATTACTCAAACAGGTATATCAGAACACAGAAAAGGAAAGAATACTCTCAAATTCATTCTTTGAAGCTAGCATAAGCTTGATACCAAAGCCAGCCAAGACATTACAAAAAAGAAAATTACAGACAAATGTCTCTCCTGAATATAGATGTAAAAATTTTCAAGAAAATTTTGCCTAATAGAATTCAGCTTCATAGCAAAAACATAATACACCATGATCAAATGAGATTCATACTTGTTATGCAGGGATGGTTCAACATTAGAGAATCAATCAATGTAATCCACTACATATGGAATAAAAGAAAAAAATTATATGTTCACCTCATTACATGTGATCTCAGTGGATGTAGAAATGACATTCAATCAAGTCAAATGTCCAGTCTTGGGGGGGGGAGGAAGAAAAGCTCTCCATAAAATAGGAATAGAAGAAAAATTTCATAGTATAATAAAATGCATCTGTACAAAACTAACAGCCACCATCATTCTTAATGGAGAAAGGCTGAAAACATCTCCCCTGAGAACAGGAAGAAGACAAGAATGCCCTTCATTATCACTCTTGTTTAACATTGTGCTGGAAGTCCTAGCTAGAGCAGTAAGATAAGAAAAAGAAATAAAGGATATCCAAATTAGTAAAGAAGAAGTAAAAGTATCCTTATTTGTTGACATTTTGATACTCTAGGTATAAAATCCTAAAGAATCCTCAAGAAAAGCACTGGAACTAATAGATTAAGCAGTGTAGCAGAATACAAGAAGAAAATACAAAAACCAGGTGAATTCTTGTATACCAACAAAGTGAACTATGAAAAGGAAATCAGCAAAACAACAGCATTCATAGTAACAACAATAACAACAACAACAACAACAAATGCTTTTCAACCTTGACTTCTAGTGACCCTGCGTCACAGAGTAGAACTGCCTCCCAGAATTTACGAGGTGTGACTGGTGGATTCACACTGCTGGGCTTTTGTTTAAGCAGCTGGAGCTCGTAACCACTATGTACTGTAGTTTCCAGTATTTATAATAACACCCAATAAAATAAAATATTTAGGAACACCTCTAACCAGAGACGTGAAAGACCTCTATAAAGACAACTACAAATCACTACTGCAAGAAACCAAAAGAGACCTACATAAATGGCACAAAAACCTTGCTCATAGATGGAAAACTCAACATTGTAAAAATGTCTATCCTAACAAAAGTGATGTACAGATATAATGCAACCCAACCTGATTATCAACAACATTCTTTTATGAGACAGAAAAGCTAATCGCTAGCTTTATATGGAAAGGCAAGAATCCCTGGATAAGCAAAGCATTACTGATGAGGAAGAACAAAGTAGGAGATCTCCCGCTATCTGATTTCGGAACCTACTATACAACCATGGTAGTAAAAACAGTCCAGTACTGGTACAGTGACGGGGTACATAGACCAATGGAATAGAATTGAAGACCCAGGGGTAAATCCATCCACGTAGGCTCAGCTGATCTTTGACAAAGGCTCAAAGTCCATTAAATGTGGAAAAGACAGTGTCTTTAAGAAATGGTACTATCAAAACTGGATGTCTGTCTGTGAAAAAATGAAACAGGACCACTACCTCACATCACAGAACTAATTAGAAATAGATTGAAGGCCTAAATATAAAATAAAAAATTATAAAAATTCATGGAAGAAAAAATAGGGACAACATTAGGGTTCCTAATGATAGCATAAATAGAATATAAACCATAAATGACAAAGCACAAACACCAGCAGATAAACTAGATAACTGGAATCTCTTAAAAATTAAATACTTAATGCTTATCAAAAGACTTCACCAAAAGAGTTTTTAAAGAGAAGCACAAGCTGGGAAAAAAATTTTTGACTATGCATATCTGACAAGGTTCTGATCTCCAAAATCTATAAAATACTGCAACACCTAACAGTAAAAAGACAAATAATCTAAAGAAGATATTCACACAACTAGCAGATATGCAAGGAAATGCTTGAGATCATTAACCATTAAAGAAATGTGAATCAAAACTATATTATCTCACCCTGACATTACTGGTACTATAAAAAAAAAAGAGAGATCTCAGGGGAATTGGGACTTTTAGGATTGCTGGTGGGAATGTAAAATGGTATAACTGCTATGGAAAATGATATGACACTTCCTTAAAAAGCTAGAAATAGAAATACCATATGATCCAACAATCCCTTTCCTAGGTGTATATCCTAAGGAAGTAATAGCTGTCGCACAAATAGACAAATGAACACCCATGTTCACTGAAGCACTATTCACAGTAGCAAAAAGCTGGGAACAATTCCAAGTGCCCATTACAAATGAGTGGATAAACAAATTACAGTATTACACACAATGGAATACTGTGCAATGGTAAAGAACAATGATGAATCTGCAAAACATCGCAAAACATGGATGAATCTGGAGAGTCTTACACTGAGTGAAATAAGTCAATCACAAAAGGACAAATACTATATAAAAGCACTATTACAAAAATTCGTGAAGACATTTCCAAACAGAAAGAAACAGTCTTTGATAGTTATGAGGGAGGGGAGGGGAAATCACTAATTAATAGTAGAAAAATGGTAAGTTTGGCAATGGGGAAAACAGTATACATTATGGAGAAAGTTAGCGTGACTTACATGACAAAGTCATAGAAGCTTCATAGACACATCCAAACACCTGGAGGGACTGAGTTACTGGGCTGAGGGCTAGGAACCATGGTCTTGTGGGGAATATCTAGGTCAGTTGGTATAACATGGTTCATAAAACGTTCTGTATCAAACTGTGGTGAATAGCATGTGAGGTCTTAAAGCTCTGAGTGGCCATCTAAGATTGGAACAAAGGAGAATGGAGAAAACCAAAGATACATGGAAATTTTAGTCCAGAGGACTAATGGACCAGAAGAACCATGCCCTCCACCATCTTGAGTCTAGAGCCAGTAGATAGTTCCCTGCTGCCACCACTGACTGCTTTGACAGGGACCACAACAGAGAGTCATGGACAGACCAGGAATAAAATATAGAACAAAATTCAAAATCACTTAAGACAGGCTTAATGGTTTGACAAAGACTGGAAGAATCCCCAAACTGGAAGAATCCCCTAGACACTCTTTTAACTCAGAACTGAAGTAACTCTTGAAGTTCACCCTTCAACCAAAGAGTACAGTAAAACAAACAATAACAGACTTGAGGAATGTGCTTCTTAGCTGCATCGTGTAAATAAGACCAAATGGGCAACATGTGCCTGAAAGCAAAGATGAGAAGTCAGGAAGGGACAGGAAAATGGGATGAATGGAAGCAGGGAACTTGGGTTAGAGAATGAGAGAGTGCTGACACATCGCTGAGATTGCAACCAATGTGACAAAACATTTTGTGTTCAAACTGTTGAACAAGAAAATAAATTACTTTGTAAATTTTCACCTAGAACACAGAAAAAGTATTTGACTTAACTTATGCAGTGGGGTCATCAGAATGGAACCTTGTAAATTGGATTCTACCTGTATATGGTTTCTGCTCTTCAGAATTTGATGAGATTTCTGTCGTGGCCTAGTACAGAGTCAGTTTTTTATTCTTTAAGTATTTGACAAAAAATTCTGTTCTTTATTTGTTGGGTGCAAATTTCTGTTTTACAGTTAGATCCAGTTTGTTAATTGTGTTATTTCAATCTTTTCTGTGCTGCCCAGTAGAACTTACTAAGATGTTGGTAGTGTTTTCTATCTGTGCTGAACAATATGGTAGCAGTTGTTGTTGTTAAGTGCTGTCGAGTAGATTTAAACACATTTAAACGCAATGACTCACTGTGATAGAATAGAACTGCCCCATAGGGTTTCCTAGGCTGTAATCTTTATGGGAGAAGATTGCCAGGTCTTCCTCCTGTGGAACTGCCGAATGGGTTTGAACCATCAACCTTTTCTGTTAGCAGCTGAGCACTTACCTGATGTGTCACCAGGAATCCCTAACATGGTAACTGCTAGCCATATTTGGCTATTAAGTGCTTAAAATATGTCTATAAAGAGCAATATACAAGGGCAGTTTGAATCTACCAGTGGCTCCACTGAAGACAGATCTGGTGATCTGTTACCCTGAAGATTACAGCCAAGAAAATCCTATGGACAGTTCTAATCTGTTACATGGTGTCTTAGTCGTCTAGTAGTGCTATATCAGAAATATCACAAGTGGATGGCTTTAACAAAGTGAAGTTTATTCTCTCACAGTCTAGGAGGCTACAGTCCAAATTCAGGGGTATCAGCTCCAGGGGAAAGTCTTTCTCTGTTGGCTCTGGAGGAGAGTCCATCATTATTCCCATGGTTGAGGAGCTGCACAGGAACCCCAGGTTTAAAGAACACGCTCTGTTGCAGGTGCTTTCTTGGTGGTATGAGGTCCCTCTTTGCTTTCTTCTCTTTTCTTTTATGTCTTGTAAGATCAAAGGTAGTGCAGGCCACACCCCAGGGAAACTCCTTTTACATTGGATCAGAGACGTGGTGTTAATAAAGCTGTTACTTCTTTAACATTGAATCCAGTCATGCCCTGTTAACTACAAGCAGAAATTAGGATTTACAACATGTATAAAAATTACAATCACAGAACGGAGGACAACCGCATAGTACTGGGAATCATGGTCCAGTCAGATTGCTACACACATTTTCTGAGGGGATATAAGTCAGTCCATGACACGGGAAATCACTATGAGTCAGAATCTATTCAATGAAACTTGATGATAAAAACAACAACGTTGTGACTAAGGAAATTTAAAATTTTATTCAGTCTGACTACTTTAAATCTAAATAGTCACATTTAAACGTTCTACCGTAGGGGGCAGCACTACTCCATACACTTTTAAGTACTTTTGCTCTATTTTATCTGTAATTTCAAAAAGATCATTTGAACAGAGCAAGGGGATACTGCATGGTTTAAAAATCTGGAAAGGTGTTTGTCATGGTTGCATCCTTTCACCATAGTTATTAAATATGCATGCTGAACAAACCATCCAATAAGCTGTACTATATGAAGAAGCATGTGTCATCAGGATTGGTAGAAGACTCAACCACCTGTGGTATATAGATGACACAACCTTGGTTGTTGAAAGTGAAGAGGACTTTGAGCACTGATGAAGATGAAAGACTTCAGCTTTCAGTATGGATTACACCTCAACATAAAACAAAAATCCTCACAACTGGACCAGTAAATAACCATCATGATAAATGGAGAAAAAGGTTTTATTTTACTTGCATGCACAATCAATGCCCATTCAAGCAACAGTCAGGAAACCAAATGACATACTGAATTGTGCAAATCTGCAAAAGACCTCTTTCAAGTGTTGAAAAACAGAGATGTCCCTTTGAGGACTAAGGTGCACCTGACCCAGGCCATGATATAGTTGCCTCATATGCATGGAGAAGTTAGAGAATGAATAAGGAAGACTGAGGAAGAATCAATGCCCTTGAATTAAGGTGTTGGCAAAGAATGTTGAATATACCATGGACTGTCAGAAGAATGAACAACTCTGTCTTGGAAGAAGTACAGTTAGAATGCTCCTTCTAGAAGCATTAAGTGTTACAAGAATGGCAGTCCTTAAATCTCATGTATTTTGGACATGTTATCAGGAGGGATCAGTACCCGGAGGAGAACATCTTGCTTGGTAGAGCAGAGGAAGACCTGAAGAGAAGAAGACCTAAAAAAGAGGAAGACCCTGAAGTAGCTGGATTAGCACAATGGCTGTAACAGTGGGCATATACACAACAATGATTGTGAGGACAGTACAGGACTGGGCAATGTTTTGTTCTGTTGGAAGGTTCTGTGAGTCACAGTGAATTCAACAGCACCTAACAACAACAGTAACAACGTAACTGTGGGTTTGTTGGTTTCATTCTTCATAGCACTCAGTAGGCCTTTTCAGTTTGAGTTTGTGTCTTCAAGGCTGGGAAAAATTTTCCTGTGATTTATTTGAGTATCTTCTCTAACGTCTCTCTCTGAGACTCCTTTTAAAGAGATGATTTTTCATTTGGATTTCCATTTCTTCTACTCTTTCTTTTCATATTGCTTTTTCGTCTTTTGCATTACAGTTAAGGAGAATTCCTTGACTCAGTCTTCTAGTTCCTTGATTTACTTTTAACCACATCTAGCCTTTTGTTCAACTCTTATTTTATGGTTAAAAAGTAAAGTCTTAGGAAGTGTAGCTATTTATTTATTTATCTTTATGGTCATGATGTTGCCGTGCACCTTTGTGAACATACTGATTATCTTATTCTAAAAACTGATTAGTTTATTGAATTTGTTTCTTTGGGTGTTCTTGTGTGTGTATGCTTTCACGTGTCTGTTCCCTTTCATGGTGTTGTTTTTGAGAAAGCCAAACATTTGAGAAGTGTTTAGGGAATATTTGTTGGACACTAGTTTTTATTTGAGAGTCTAAGTTCTCCTGTGTGTGCTGAATCTGTTAACTGCACTCTGTGGTTAAGAAAGAGGTCACTGTTTGCAGGATGTGCCACTAGTTTGCCTTCTGTCTGTAGGAACTCCCTGTTGTGTTTGGTGTTTCCCACCATGCTGTGTACTGCCTCTTTGCTTAGCCTCCTTCAGTGACCCCACCTCAGCCAGTTATTACTGGCTGGTAAGGGATGGAGGAGAAGATGACCCAGCTGGTGGCAGAAGACAGGAAACTCCTAAGTCAGAGACAAAGGACTTCATTATTCTTTGATCCTGGAGTAGCATACACTTTATGGTTATACTGATTTCCCTTGTCTCCTTCCCATGCTTTCCTTTCCTGAGTTCCATGGTTTTTTCAAATGTCTGGCTTAGGTGAATTCTGCACACACAGTGATTGGTTTCAAAGCTAAAGAACTTCATGCTTAGGAAACCTCAGATTTTAAGATGGGCTGCAAGCAAATCTGTCCAATCTTTGCCTTGGCAGGCAATGTTATTTTAAGTGTACTGGAAAAAAAGAAACTTGTCCTCCACTCCTGAAGGGAGACATTATCTCTGTCTTCTAAGGTGTTTGTCATATAAACATTCTTGAAAGGGTGATCTGGACCCCAAACTGTCAGCACCTCTGTTCACCTGATATAGAGATATGTGGGAGATCCACGGAGAATTATCTCCCAGCAAACTCATTATAAGCTTTGAACAGCCTTTTAGTCTTGTCTACTTTTATGCATCAGACCTTTTGTGCATGAATGTTAGCTGTGATTTTCTTTTTCCAACCAAAGCCCCTATCTTCCATCATTAAAGGATCCCTGAGATTTCTGGTTTGAAAGAGCACTGTCTTATTTTCCAGTGCTTTTAAAGTGGTGAATAGTGATCCTAGAGAGTGATATTTGGTAAAGTAGATGGTCAGCATAAAAGAAGAAGATTCTCAACTAGATAGATTGACACAGTGGCTGAAACAATGGGCTCAAACACAGCAAAGATAGTGAGGATGGATTAGAACTGGGCAGTGTTTCATTCCATTGTATATAGGTAGCTATGAAACAGGCCTGGCTCAAAGCTAGTCAGGGGATGGTGAACTCAGATATTCATCCTTCAGTTGGTCAGCCAGCCTTGTTGATTTTTGCTTCAAACCTCTCTTGAATTAATCTATGTACCTCTCCATTGCCATTAACTTATTAAGACCCTTAATAATTTCTGGCATTATTCTGCTAGAATGTCAGCTTCATGAGAGCAGGGATTCCTATTGATTTTGTTCACTGTTATATCCTCACTGCCTAGAACAGTGCCCTGAGATTTATTTACTGAGTGTTTTTATTTTTCTATAACAGTTTGAGACATAATTCCTATGCCATAATGTTCAACTTTGTGAAGTATACAATTTACTGTTTTTCAGTATATTCACAATGTTATTTATCAGTTGAACTCATTGATGCCAAACCCATTGTCTCTGAGTCAATTCTAACTCATATCTATCTTGTAGGACAGAATAGAAGTGCCTCTTGGGTTTCCAAGGAGCAGCTAGTGAATTCAAACTGCTGACCTTTGGGTTAACACCCTTAGCTCTTAACCATTGTGCCACCAGGGCTCCATGTATCAATCACTACTGTGTAGTCCCAGAACATTTTTGTCATCCCCCCCAAGAAAATCCATACCCATTAGGAATGACTCTTCATTTCCCCCTCTCCCCAGCCCACAACCACTAATCTGCTCTGTGTGGATTTCCTTCTTCTGGACATTTCATAAAAATAGAATCATACAGTATGTGGCCTTTGTGTCTTGTTTCTTTCACTTACATAATGATTTTAAGGTTTATCCGTGTGGTAGCATGTGTCAGAAATTAATTTTGTTATATGGCTGAATAATATTTTAATGTATGTTATCTGTTATTTACCTATTCATACTTGTTGTACATTTAAGTTGTTTCTGCCTTTTGGCTAATATGACTAATAGTCCAGTGGACATTTCTCTAAAGTTTTTGTGTGGGTATGCTTTCAGTTCTCTTGAATATTTACGTAGGAGTGGAATTGGTGGGTAGTATGGTAACTCTGGAGCCTGCTGGCACAGTTGTTAAGAGGTATGACTACTAACCAAAAGGTTAGAATTTTGAAACTACCAGCTACTTCATGAAAATCCTATGGGGCAGCCATACACTATTCACTGAATTGGAATCAACTTGAAGGACATGAGCATATGGTATGGTATGTCTAATATTTAACATTTCGAGGACTACCAAACTGCCGAAGTGGCTACATCATTTTGCCTTTCTACCAGCAATGAGTGAGGGTTCCAGTATCTTCACTCCTTGCCAACATTTGTTGTCAGTTTTTCTGATCGTAGCCATCTGTGTGTATGTGCTGGAGGAGGGTGGTGGTGATGGTGGTGGTGAAGTGGTATCTCATTGTCATTTCAATTTTCATTTCTCTAGTGACTGATGATATGGGCACCTTTTCATGTGCATATTGGCCATTTATATGTCTTTTTTTGAGAATTATCTATTCAAATTTTTTGCCCATTTTTATATTGGACTATTTGTCTTCTTATTGTTGAGTTGTGCAAGTTCGTTTTATATTCTTGATGCAAGTCCCTTATCAGATATATGACTTGCAGATATTTTCTTCTGTAGGTTCTTTTTACTTTCCTGATGTTGTTCCTTGAACCACAAACATTTTTAATTTTGATAAAGTTCAATTTACCTATTTTTAACTTTATCACTTATGTTTTGGGTATCATATCTGAAATGAGTAAATATTTGAACAGTGTCTTAACTATTCTTTCCCCTTCGCTTCCTGCATCTGCCTCTCTATTATAGTAAAAGTGAGCGTTCCAAAATGAAAATTTTCTATTTTACTTCCTACTTTAGATCTTCACTTGGTACTATGTGGTTTCATACTGCTTACAGGAAAAATCCACATAATGTTTCATGGATACAAGTTATGTGGCTGTGTGTTTAGTATGTGTAGATGCCCTGCTTCTAGCTCTCACTAGATTGTTCTCTTTTATTCATGTCCTCTTACTCTTTCTTAGTCATCAGGACTTGTGGCTCTGTGTACTTGAAAAAGTAATATTGTGGAGAGATGAAATTACATAGGACCCTAAGAGCATGAAAAAAAGTCTTCAAAATGGCCTTTTGTAATAAAAATAATATTCAGCCCTGGAAATCTCAAGTGTGTGCTAATAAGGCAGTAACATTTCAAAAGCAAAAACTGCCTTAGATGGTGATCCGAAAGACTTCTTATCAACTTGAATGCCTTTTCCTGTGCAGTGTGGAGTTACTCTCAGGGTGAACACTTGTGAACTCCCTGGGAGAGCTGAAGACTTCTCTGGTTTCAGCATAATTTAATTTAAGCAACGCTGTCATAGCATCTGCAGCCTGGAGCTATTTCCCACCCAGATACCATAGTGTAGGAGGCAGGGAGAGGAGTCATGCAGCATACGTCCCCAACTGTTCTCCTTGGGAGGTGGGAATGGGTGAAAGGAATTAAGAGTGTCTTTGGATACGACTTGTCGGCGCTGGGTATAGGGTCGTTATTGGAAACCCTGGTGGCGTAGTGCTTAAGTACTACATCTGCTAACCAAAAGGTTGGCAGTTCAAATCCACCAGATGCTCCTTGGAAACTCTATAGGGAAGTTCTACGCTGCCCTATAGGATTGCTATTGAGTCAGAATCAACTCAGCGACACTGGGTTTTTGGTATAGGGTCACTATGAGTTGACGGCAACAGGTTTGATTTTTTTTCTTTGTGTTTTTTTTGGTTTTGCTGTATACCTGGAAAGGTATTGGCTGCTCTTTGGATAGTGTATCATGTAATCCTCATAACAACCTAATGAGCTAGGTATTATTCTGCCCATTTATCCAGAAGCCTATCTCATTAACTATCCAGACTCTGGTCTCTTTGACTAGCAGTTGCCCCATCAGGGAGCAGAAGAATGTTAGAAATGGTTTGACCTTGGCCCTGCACTCTTCTGGCCTGAGACTATGTCATGAGTGAGGGTCTGGCATGAGTGAGGGTCTGCAGATGGGAAGACAGTTCGGGAGAGGCCAGGTCTGGGGTTCTGCCCTGGAGCTGAATTCCAAGGCTTTTGTCAACCATCCTGTGATGTTTCACTTTCCAGAGTTTCAGTTCTCACCCCTGCTGTGTGACACACAGGGCCCAACTTGTGGCCCACAGTGTCTGTCTTTTCCTGTCACTTCCCTGGAGCTCTGGAGGCCCTACAATGAGCCCAGCCCATGGGGATTTCTAGCAGGAAATGAGGAAGGTGCCTACTTCCATTACCTCTACACCAAATACCTACTGAGCGTCTGCTGTGTGTGAGGTACTGTCTCATTGCTGGAGTGTGGTGAAGCTCAGATTGATGGTTCCTGTCCTCATGGAAGTTACTTTCGTGTGAGGGAGACCATTAGCCAACAGTAAGCAAACAAATAACAGCAGTATGAATTTTGGTAAGAGCTCTGAATGAAATGGGGGTGGGAGGGTTTACTAGAGATCTCGTGGTTGGGTACAGATCTTCTAGTAGAGGTGGGAAAGGTGACCACGATTCAGTCAGGGTCTAAAGCAGGCACCTGAAGATCCTCAAGACAGAAAGAGCTTTTTCAGGGTGCATAGGAAGCCACTGAAGTGTTTCAAAGTGGAGAGTCTGTGCTGAGAGCTGTGCTTACAAGATCCGTCTCCACATTGGAAGGAGCAAGGAGACCAATGAGAAGACTGGCATAGTTGTTCACAGAAGAGAACACCGTGACACCGATGAGAAGACTGGTGTGGTTGTTCACAGAAGAGAATACTGTGACACCGATGAGAAGACTGGCATGGTTGTTTACGGAAAAGAGCACTGTGACACCAATGAGAAGACTGGCATGGTTGTTCACAGGAGAGAATACTGTGACACCAGTGAGAAGACTGGCGTGGTTGTTCACAGAAGAGAATACTGTGACACCAATGAGAAGACTGGCATGGTTGTTCACAGAAGAGAATACTGTGACACCAATGAGAAGACTGGCATGGTTGTTCACGGAAGAGAACACAGTGATTGGTACTAGGTAGTGGTGAGAGAGGTAGAGGGATTTGAGAGATAGTCAGAATGTAGAACGTTCAGAACATCTTTTGGGGTTGAGTGAAGGAATGACGGATAAGCAAGAATGAAGGATGAAGAGCGGGTTGGGTAAGTGAGTGTGAGAGCCACCTCCCAGCTCCAGATTTCCCGTTTTCCTGTCTGCCAATCATCCCGTACTGCCCACCCTCCCATGGTGTGAATTCCTCCCCTCTTTCTATTCTCCATGGGCAGCCACCTCCGCAACTCCAGCCTTGCGAATTTCAGGTCTTCAAGCCAGTGATTCTCATATGGCCAAAGCGTGGCAAACCCCTTTTCCATTTAGCTTGAAGTTGTGTTGGGAAATTAAGGAGACTGGAAGATAAATCCGTTCATCAACGGTCAGCAGACGGTTACAAAAACGGCAAAAGGAGAATTTGCAGTGTGTGGATTCTTTCATGTAGTTCTAATTCTGCAAACATCTACTGAATCCCTACAGTGGGACTGGTTGCTGGGGATGAGAGATGAATTCCAGAAGACTCTTGAGAGTTCCCCAGCTAGTGGGCGAGACTGCAGAGACGGGTCAGCCTTTGAGGAGAACATGATCAGGCTCTGTTAGGAGCAGATAGGGAGAGCCCAGATGAGGTGGAAATGGGAAGAGACCATTTTCTCTTTGTCTTGTTTGTTCAACACAATTCAATCGGAAGGAATTACTGATAGGACTGATGTGAAAAGGCAAGAGCCCCAGGTAATGGGAGCCTAACTTAGGCCCTGCCCGGACAGTCAGTGGTGGCTTTCAGCTCAGTCTCCTGGTTTTTATTGGCTAGCAAGACTTCCTCAGATGGACAGAAAAGAGCATGCCATCCACGTAGTATTCAATAAAGACTGGCTGATGAGGCAACCTCCCTAAACAGTCTGGGTCTTGCCTGTTGGAATCAGGGCTGTGCTTTCTCACTGAGTTCACTCAGGGCAGAGGTAGATATACATGGTAGGGATATGTCTTGGTTCCCCACAGAGGTCTGGGGTGAGTGTAGACCTAAGAGATTTCCCTGAGCTTCTAAGCAAGCTCCTGAGCAAGCTCAGCGACAGAAGAGTCACCGGGTGCACTGCAAGTTGAGAGCTTATCACCCAGGGTTCTGGGGGAAGGGAGAGAGGAACCTCTGGTGGAATGTTAGAACAGCCACCCTCCATCATAGCAGATTCACAGTGGCCATCTGTCCCAATGTCCTAGATAGATTCCCACTTAGCATAGTTTACATCATTCACAGAGACAAATACATTACATTTGAAACCTAAATCTACCACTGGGCTACACATCCTCACTTAAGTCCCTTCCTCCTTGTGGGCCCCAGTTGTCACATCCATAGAATGAGGAGATGGGTCTAGAATTTATGATCAAGCAGCATTTCATTCTGTAGTGATCACCTCAAGGTTCATTTTCTATTTCAGCCATTTCCCTTCTCCTCTGTTTTACTTCTGTGCCCTCATACCACCTCCCTCCCAGTGTTCTCCCCCAGCCAAAGGTCCTTGAGGTGCAAGCTATTTCTTGTCTGGTTGCATTTAGGGAGACAGGCTAGTCTCCATTCTCCCCCTTGGGAGGTGGCATGGGCTGTTAGTCTTCTGAGAGCATCTTCAGGACAAGCACACCGTTCTGCCAGCATAGGTCACCTTTCATGGCATAACTTTGATTTGTATGTGGAGACACTTCCTTCCACAGTGGGGAGAGGATATGGGGACTAAGGGGGCCACTTGGAAGCCAACATATTCAACAGGTAAGAAAGCCCTGAGACCACTTGCTTGTCTTATTTGTTTCTTCTAGTGTGGCCCTGATGTGTCTCTAGCAGAACCTTGGGCCCTGGGGAAGGTTTGAAAGTACATGACCTAGTTGCCTCCAGGGGCTTTCCAGTCTCTGCCTTCCTATTTAGTCCCAGAGTCCAACAGAGCTTACAAGGGTTGAATTCTTATTCAAGGGCTAACAGTGGCAACAGGGCTGTATCCAGCTGTGATCTAGAAGTATGAGGCACTTGTGTTTCCTTTCATAAGGGGCAAGGGTACCCTAGAAGGCCCTGTCACCACTCACACTTTTCTCTGCATCCTTCTCTGGTTTCATTTCTTGCTTGACAGTATCCAGTTGGTGGGATCTGCAGCTGACAGGCCTACAGTCTGATCTCAGCTCTCTGTCTTCCCAACTTTATGATCTTCTCTTGGAAAAGATTTTCTTTACCTATCCAGTTACCTGGCCAGTTTTGTTTAAAACTAATTGGTCACAAAAAGGGGAAAAAAATTGGCCACATATGTGTTAGTCTCTCTCTGGACCTCGTATTCCACTGTATTGATCTGTATGTCTGTTTTCATGCCAGTGTCATTCTGCCTTGAATAACTTCCTAGCAAGTCGTGAAACCCAGGTAGTACAATTCATGCAGCTTTCTTCCTTTTGAAAGTTGTTTGGTTATTCTAGGTCTTTTGCATTCCTGTATAAACTGTAGAATGAGCTTGCTAACTTCTACAAAAGAACTTGGTCGAAATTTGATTGGGATTTCATTGAACATATAAATCATTTGTGTGAGAATTGCCATTTTAATAATATTGATAATTTCAGTTCATGAACATGGAATATCTCTTTAGGCTTTATCATGTAGTTTTGTTGTAAACATTGTCCATAGTTTTTTTGGTTTTGCTAACTAGTTAACATTGCCTGTTTTCAAATAGGGATTTGAGAGGATCCAGAAACTGTTCTTATCACTACTGTCATCTTCCCAGGATTTCTTACTGACCTGAGAACAATGATTAGCTCATGGATTTTCATTCTTTTTTCTTTGTTATTTTAAGTATTCGTGGCTATAAGCTGTTGTGTAAACGCTGTTTTAGCTGTGTCTGGAACATCAGTATACATAATATTTTCATTATCATTCAGTTCGGAGTATTTGCTACTGAGATTTCTGTTTTGACACGTTGAGTATTCTGAACAACATTTTTAATGGCCACCTTATTATGCACAGCTTGGTCAATCAACGAGTATTTATTCTGCATTGATTTTATTATGCCTGGTACTTCCTAGACACTGTGGTCACTTCCCCTCAGCACTGTGTTTAGTGCTTTCCACTGCAATTAGATGGGTATGATTATGATCATGTTTTTACAGATGAGGAGGAAGTTAAGGCTGGGGATTTTAGGTCACTTGCTCAATGGAGTTCTTCTCTTGAGAGGTATCCTGTCGTATGCTTTAAGAAATCTGCTTTCCTAATTGAAGTCAAATGAGATAATACAAGTAAACCACCAATCAAATGCTTATCAAGTCTAAGTTGCTTAAATTAATGTTAGTTCCTTGTAAGTTGAAAATAACAACAAAAAGAAGCAAAATAACCACCTGGTTCTAGTATGTACTAGCTTTAAGAATGTTTTAGAATAAGGCAGGAAACGAACGAATGACTAAATAGATGAATACCTTATTATGAGCGTATCAGTAATTCATTGATGTATTAGTTTGACAGGCCTTTGAGATAAGGACATAAAGGACAAGAGAGAAGAGCCCCCTGTCTGGAGGGCTGTGTAATCCAGCCTAGGTTTCTAACGGAAGCAGAACACTTAGTGGATGGTTGACACTGGCTCAGCTTCTACCTGTAGGTTCTCATTTAATCTTCAGGAGAATCTCATGGAGCATTTTGATTTTCCTTTCAGATTAAGTAAGAGCCTGAGATCTCAAAATATCACTTGTTCACCTTCCTGTCCTCTAGACCCTGAAGAAGTGGTGTGATTGGGTTTTTTTCAAATGCTCACCGAATGCTGTGCCCAGTTTAAAGGCTGGAGTTGGGCTGATTTGAGGAGCTGCCCTGGCTTCTGCCAGATGAATAGTTAAAAAGCAGTGTCTTTTTTTTTCTGACTCCACTGCCTTTGGAAAGGGCAGGTCAGTGGACAATCAGCTTTTTGTAATTGCTTGGAGTCTGCCCCAGCCAGTTGTTTTTGTGCATTCCTGGCCTCTCCCATGTACACAGAGTCAGTTTTTTACCTGTGTGGACCTAGTCCATATCTAGATCTGCCTTCTTGTCATGATGGCTTTTAGATTCTGAGATGAAGCATACTGGCTTGCACCCCTTCCACAAATTTCCACAGTCTTCCGTGCTTCCTTCTGTCATGACACTGATCTCCCACTGCTGACATCATCTTGTTATTCCTTTATGTCTGTCGTTAGGTAGTGGGCTCCTTGGGGGCACTGACCAGGTCTTAGTCATTTGGCATGGGCCTGGAACTTGGCAGGCAAGTATTCATTGGATGAGCTGAGTGATGTTTGAGTCCTGATCTTGTGTCTTAAAAATCTTTGAGGTGCCATTCTGGCTTCGTACTTGTTAAAGTCACCATCCGGACAGCTTCCCCTGTGCATGTAAACTTTGCTGATCCTCGAGTGGTACTGTCTGGCCCTCCATGTCTCTAAGTTCAGACTTTTTATGGTGTTTGCTCCCTCAGCTTGCATGTGGATGCCGTGACCATTTGGCCCTATTCTTGTGTCATGGCCCTTCCCGCTGCTTCCTCACTTGGATTTGAAACCCAGATTCTCTAAAGCCAACCTCTTTATAGGCCTCTTCATCTTATCTTTTCACTTACCAGTCTGGGAACTAGCTCCAGGCATCTTGCTCCAGGTGTCACTGTGGTCAAGTCAGCTGGGACTGGACTGGTGGTGATTCATGGTCAACACTATGCTGGATCTAGGCTGGCAGATTCCTTGAGAAGGGAGGGGGAAATGGGCAGGCGTAGTGTACTTCATCACTAAACAATGATAGCCCTCAGCACATGAACTTGGTTGTTGACCTGACTGCCTTCCTTCACCAGCCTGAGGTCTGTGGAATGGAAGCCCACACCTTGTCTATGCCTGGATCTTCCATGCTCAGCACAAGGCCTAGCTTGAGCGGACAACCAGTCGTCTGAGAATCATGGTAAGGATATTAATTCCTGTAGGGGTGGGCTGTGGCTTCTCCAGCTGGCTTCCCAAGACCCAGATTACTGCCCATGCTAGAAGAATCGGCTTTTGACTGTGTCCACTGGCTCTGGTACTGGTGTCCATGTATCAGCTTTTAATCAGTAAAACCTGATTGCTCGGGAATTGCACCAGTTCTCAACCTGCAAAGAATTCAGCATGTCTCCCAACTCCTACCCCTTGCCTGGGACTGAGTGGAGACCACTGAGAGGATGAGCAGGAGCTGATGTGGAGCTTGTACCTCTTTGTGGTCCTGGCTCATGGTAACAGATGTGGTTGAAGGTCCTGGTTCCCCTTTCTCAGACACTTCCTCTTTCACCCTGCAAATGTTGCTGAAGACCACTCATTCCTACGACTGCACAGCAGGCACTGTTGTTCCTGCCTACTCTACCTGTCACCCCCCACCCAGCCCACTGCTCCTGTCACCCCCACCCCCTCAGCTAGCATCTGGAGGTTTTCTGGAAGAGCTTCCCAAGAACTTGCAGCTGCTCCTGGGGGTTTCTTTTATGAGAGTACCTCTGAGGTGAACCTCGGGAAAGCTTGGGGAGCCATGAGGGAGGCTGTGGTGGTGGGTAGTAGGTGAGGGGTTGGCTTCGATAGCGCACCTTCTTAGTCCTCAGTGTACCTCCTCAGGCCCAGAGAAATAAGATCTGAAGCCAAGAGTCATGGGGGGTGGGGGTGGGCGGGGAGAAGGTTTAATGCAGTCTGCATCCAAGGGGATTTATATTGAGAGAGATGGCACAGTGTTGTAGAGAGAGTCAGAGCAGCTGAGATTTGCATCTGGGCTCTAGGTGACGCTGTCACTCCCTAGCACCCCTTTTAGGAACCTTGGAGCCCTGTAAGCCTCTGCCCCCAGGAGGGATGGGAGTGGCCTGCCCATGCTGCAAAGCTATTGCCACTGAGTCGCTTGCTACTTATGTGATCCTAGAGGACAGAGCAAAAGTGCTGCATAAGGTTTCCAAGGAGCAGCTGGTGGATCTGAACTGCTCACTTTTTCATTAGCAGTTGAGTTCTTAACTACCATGCCACCAGAGTTCCCAGGGTTCAGAGACCAAGAAATAAGGCTGTGGAAGAAGGTGGGACCCTCCTCCTGGGAGAATCAAGGACTCTTTTCTGAGTCCCTTCAGGGTGAGTGCGTTTGGCTCTGGGAGTCTTGTTTGGAAGTTGGAGGAGTGCCAGGACTCAGGTGGTTCCAGTGGGTGTCTGGGAGCATCCACTGTGGGCCTGGCTCCTCCTGAGCACAACTGCTAGTCTCCCCCTACTCCCTCCCACCCTGGAGGAAAGCATGGCCTGCTGTAATCACAGATTCTTAAGAGTTTTGGTTGATGACACATGGAAACACATGGGGATCCTAGGGATATGATTCAGACCAATGTGCAAAAGTACACATCATTAACATGTGCATGTTGATGTCTACTCTAAGCACCTGGGGAGAAGGGAGCTACAGAAATGGGCTGACCATATATGACAAACTAGGACTGTAGCAGCTAGTGCGGAGGGAGGGAGGAGAGCATAGGCACATTGCCATTTCCCAGACACTGATTTCAGTGGCAGCATTTGGGTGTGACTGAAAGCTAGAATGTCCAAGATCAGGAGAATGCTTGTTGTGACCCAGGACCAGGCAAGGACAGTGTGGACTTGGCTCTCAGCTGTGAGTACAGGTAGTTGGGATAAAGACAAGAAATTTGAGAACAGGAAACACTTCCTGATTGGCTGAGCAGAGAGAGCAATGGCAAGGACAGCCTGAAAGACAATTCCCACATGTGTCTGGCTGAAAGGACCAGGTAGGTTCACCCTCAAACAAGACGACAGGACAGAAGGTGCCCAGCATGCTCATGGGCAATAGATTGTCTGGTTCATCTTGTGCCTCATTGCCTTGCACACAACCCTCAAGTGAATGAATGCATAGTGAATTCTACCAGGATGGGGAGGCTTTGTGGAACAGTGGACCCATTTAGTCAGCCTCACCATCCTGTGTGACCCAAGGAGCAGTCCTTACCTTTTCTGATTATAGAATATCAGCTCCCTCCCCCAATCTGACAGTGGTCATTTAACAGCTGGGCACCAATAGGAAGGAACTAGAAACGAGCCTAGAGTGGGCAGGGAGATAGGCCACTTCATAGACTAGACAAGGAAGCTTTGGAAGGGCCTCTGCCATCCAGCTTGGAACCTACTGGGTCCCAGCTTGTAGATTCCCATGTGGTACTGTCTGGGGGCCTGGTGGCCTTGTGGTGGCTGTTCCCACCCCCCTATCAGCTGTTGACATACAAATGCCCTGGTAAGGAAAATATTTTCATTCTTTTGTAACAGCATTCTTGAGCCTGCTTAATCATATTTTTCTTTGTTTTTAAAACAAGCTTCTGTGTGGTTTTTCTGTCTCTTTGCTGCTCTTCTAAAGAAATTATAGAATTGAGCTTCGTGGTTTGGTGCTTAATGCCCTCTGCTTACTTTAGAGGGGTTAGGGTGGGCTCAACAGCAATTAACAACAACAAAAAAGGGTAGGGCTGAGATGAACTCCTCCAAATGCCCCACGTCACATCTGGCACTTTCTGTGCAGAGACTGCTTGCCAACTTCATGTCTACTGTAGGAGAAAGGTATCACCTCTCTTTGCTGAAGAAACTGAAGTTCAGAGAGGTTAAGTATCCTGTCCAAGGTCACACAGCCGTAAATGGTAAACCAGGTCTTGAAATGAGATTCAGCCAATTTGATTTCCACGTCAGGGGTTGTTCTATTAACCATCTGTTCTGCTCGGACTCTGGTCACATCTCTAGCTGGTTCTCTGGAAAGTCATGTGACCTTGAGCAAGT
This sequence comes from Heterohyrax brucei, assembly GCA_028571685.1. Lineage (NCBI taxonomy): Eukaryota > Metazoa > Chordata > Mammalia > Hyracoidea > Procaviidae > Heterohyrax > Heterohyrax brucei. Next base: position 38,500,328 of record CM053149.1, read on the forward strand.
CCCCCTAAATCTCTGTATGTTATCGCATCCTCTGGGTGTTACAGCTCTTTGTGGAAAATGAGGGAAAGAGGTTTGACAGTGATTTTCAGCTGTGTGAGCTGTTTATCCATTTTTTGAGGAAACCCCTGTTGAGGGCTATGTTGTACCTGTTAGTGCTGTAGTCTCCCCACCCAGACTAAGAGCACTGTAGTCCCACTTCCGGTCATCTTCTCTGACTTGATACATGGGGGGGGGGAGTCAATAAAGGCATGGTGATTATTGGATCTCGATGTCATATGCTGAAGCCAAGTTGTAGCTGATAGAAGAATCCGTAAAGGTATTTGCTAGGAGTCCAGGGACTGTGTAGGGTGGGGAGAGGGAATTCTTCATGAAAGGAAGGGGAAGAACACGCCTGAGTGAAGCCCTCATGTGTACTCATTGTATTTGGCCTTATTTAAGCCTCTCAGCAGTGCTTCGAGGCAGGCCCTGTCACCGTCTTCCCTTTGCAGATGAAGAAACAAAGCTAAGGTGACATAAGGATGGAGAGCCAGCAAGTACAGACTCTGGATTTAAATTTAGGTCTGCGTATCTCCAGAGGCTGGGCTGCCTCTGCCATTCTGGTGGCCTCCTATTTCTTGTACCAGTGCCTGAGAAGTGGTGGGTGGCCCTGCTGTGAGACTCAGGGAGTTTGGCTTCCGATCCCATGACCAAAGCCATGAAGAAAGAGGGGGAAAGTCGCAACACAGGCTCAGACCCCCATATTCCTTTGTCTCTCCTTTAGTCCAGTTCTTCTCAGCCAATCTGGGGGTGGGCTTGGGATACTAGACAGTGGGAAATGATTTTCAGAGCTGTGTGGATAAACCCAAACCTGGGAATCAGGCCCAGGCCAGTCCTCTGAAACAAAGCCCTTCCCTATCTGGCCTCAGTTTCCCCAGCAGTGCTATGTAGGGTGTGGTCAGACCACACAGTCCACTGACTGATTTCTCTGCTTGTTCTCTGAGCACGTTGTTTGCCGTCTTCGTGTCACAGCAGCCCCCCTGGGAACTTGGACCTTGCCTCTCTTCTGACTCCCCTTGAGACATTCCTATCTGGAGACAGCGGTGTGGTAGTAGAAGATTGTAGGGGGCTACCCAGTCCTGCCACTGCCCCTGCCACAAGGGCTCCCCCCATGCTGGTGGGGAGAGGGAAAGCAGTCCTGTGAAGGGAGTGGAGGAGAAGGGGCCATTATCTGTTACATGGAGTTCTTCCCAGAGACCTTCTGTCTCTGATCATCAGATCTTCCAGGCCCTGGCCTTTGCTTTGGAGTATCTCTCCCACCATATCCCCACTCCCGGGAGCCCTTTGGTTTTGACATGGTGCTGGCTACCATCCCAAGTCAGTTGGTGAAAAGTGTGTGAACTGTCCATTATCTTTACCCTGCCCCTTTATTTTCAAGGTCCTTCAGTTGTGAAGCAAGTCTCGGGGCCTTGACTGGGAAGATTAGCACGGAAGGTAGTGGCTCCCTTGTGCTCCCTGTGGTGAAAGCCAAGCATACTTTCCTCCAGCCACTGTAGTCTGTATTACTGACGTGAAAATTCCCACACAGAGAGAGTGGGCCAGGGAAAGATTGGAGTCAACAGGTCTGGTTTTGGATACAGGCCCTGCCTCTCAAATAGCTATGTGTCCTTAAACTGCAGGTGCCTCCTATATAAAATGGGATAGCACTGCTTACTTCTTGGTGTGCCCATGAGAATTAATTGGGCTGACACATATAAAATATATAATACAGTTCTGAGGGTCAGTGTCACGTAAAGGTGAAGTGGATCTTCTATGGGTTGTCCCTTCCCTTTGCATGTCATTGCCCAGCCTCTTGACAGGCTTTGTTCACTTCCCAGGCATCCAAATTCTCACCTCTACCCAGAGCCTTATTCATACTTGTTTCCCTCTTTGGTGTTTCCAGATCCAGAATCTTCTCTCTTCCTTCTGCCAGAGTCCTCTTTCTTCAAGCCCTCCTCTAGACTAGCTAACACTCTGGAAATCACTTGGCCAAACAAATTCCAATGGTGTGTGAATAGCTGACAGTATGTTAGAGTTTAACTCTTCCATGGGCATTTGTACTTTAAGGGAATTTATTATTATGATGATGATGGTTGAATGAAAATGTATGTTCCCATGTGAATTTTCATGCCCACCTGTATGCAGCCCCCACTGCTCTCCTTGCCCGGGGACAGCACACTCTTCCTCTCAGCTCCATACATGTCTTATTCTCCCAACAATCTCCTATCCCTTCCTCACCACCCGCTCCCCCACCTCCAAGCAGGAGGACATCCTATGGATGCATAGAACCATAAAGGGCACACATGACATGGTTACTCTGTGTGGCCAAGACCAATCCATTAGTGTCCGAAGCGTTGACCTCCATTATGGTTTATGGACAGGGGCAGCATCAGGACCAGGGGCCATGCTCATAGGGGAACTCTGAGGCCCCTGAACCATCAATTGTGGTCTTCTAGTGGAGATCTCAGGGTGTACCCCACCTTAAGGGAATTTTTTAAAACCCTAATTTTTCCTCCCTTGGTCTGGCACATAGTAGGTGTTCAGTAAGTGTTGGTTGATTCAGTGAAAGAATCGAAACATATTTCTATTTACAAATTGTGAAAAACACCTTGACTGAAAAATATGGCAAATCCTGTAAAACAGTATAAGTCTTTGAGTGGCGTGCATGTTTTACACTTCACTGGCAGTTGAAAAGTTGACTGTCCAAAAGCACCCAGTGGCACCACAGAGGAGACTTGACAGTCTGTTTCTATAAAGATTACAGCCAAGACAGCCCTAAGGAGCAGTCAGGTCTTCTCTGTAACATCTTAGATTGCTACGAGTGGGAAATGACTCAGTGGCAACAGGTTTTGTTTCTGATTTTTTTTACGATGCAGTATAACCCCTGTTTAACTTGAGGGATAGGATTTGAGGAGTTAAATTTTAAGATAAGAAGGAATCAGAACTAGGCAGAGAGAGTTTCTGGCTTGGGGGCCTCTCTGGGCTGTGATACCCCCTCATCAGCAAGACTTCCAGCCCACAGAGCGTCCCTGCTCTGATGAGTTCTCACAGTTTGCACCGGGCTCTAGTCTACAAGACTTTCAGGGTTAATGCTTGAACTCCCCTGGGCCAACCTGCTGATGACTGTTCCCCGGCGACAGTGCAGCAGCACCCCCACTGCACGCTCTGCTTTCCTCCCCGTCTCCAGGCCATGCAGTCAGCCCTGGCCTGCCTGTGACCTGGCTCAGCAGATGTCCATGAGGCTTCAGAGGAAGAACAGGTCATCCTCCACCCACCCAGGGGCTTTTGAAGCACTTGTCTGCCTGACATTGAATGCCTGGCTTTCGTTGCTTTCCTAGATAACTAGATTCCATCCAGATATCAAACCTCTTCGTTTAAGCCAAAGTAGAGAGATTTTAGACAGCAGACCATTACTTGAAAATACGTGTCTTCTTCACGGCCGTCTTCATGGATCTCCAGGGTCATTGGCACAGTCTCCAAGGCTGAGGCCGCATCTCCCAGCTCTTAGCATTAGGCTGCCTGCCACCTTAGCACACACTGTTCCTCTGCCCTCCAGGCTCTTCTTTCTCTTCCTACCTGTCACAGCCTGGGCCTGCATTGCTCCTCTGGGAGATCTTCCAGGATCTCCTCTATTCCTTTCAGTGCTGACTGTAAGACCCTTTGATCATCTTTGTGAGAGCACCACCCAGACTGTTCACCATCTGACTTCCTCGAGCCTCTGTTAATTCTTATGTCTGAGGAGATAAGAGCTTGCAGTTTGAAGCCAAATCTGGGTTCAGAATCCTATCTTGAACTCAGCAGCCTTGGAGGTGGTAAACATGGTGACTTAATTTATCATCCCAACTGGGGTGCTTTTGACAGTGAATTAAGCAGGGACAACAAGCGTAATCAGAACTGTCCCCAGCACTGGGAGTCTGTTCATTCTCCATTGTACACATGAAGGGGTAGCAACTTTCCATGATGCTGTGCCAGGGGTGGGCCACTTCTGACAAAAAGAGCCCTTCCAGGTCAGCTGAAAGCCAAGCCAGAACTGGGCCCTGCCTCTGGCAATCTGAAGCCGCTCTACCTCCTGCCTGTCTAATAGAGTGAGGCTCACTGCATCTCCGCTAGGGTGGAATGATATTTCAAGGCCAAAGGCTGCTGGGCCTCAGTCTGAGTTTTATCCTGCCCAGCAGTGGGGCTGTGCCGAAGATCTGGGGCTTGCTCTGGCTACATGTCCCAAGACAGGACAGACTCATCCTAATCTTGGAGAGTTTTCAGTGACAGGAGCTGCCATCCAAGATTGTGGGGCTACATTTGAGGCAGAGAGCATTGGGGCTAGGCAGCTTCTCCTAAGTCTTTATTCACAGGGGCCAGTCCGTATACATCCCCATGTAGTCTTGTCTACTTTCTTGTTGCCAGGAAGCATTTCAGATTGGAAGATTGCAGGGATGAGGACACTGTCAGAGAATGAAGTGGGAAGATTAAATTTTACTTATTCCTGCTCCTGTCCAAGGCAAATCCCTGAACACTGCTCATTCCCACCTCCCTGCTTTATGCCTGTGATCACTTGCCTTAAAAGGCTTTCCGTTTTCTGCATGTCTTTTGTGGACCAGCTCCAGGTCAGTCTGTCTTGAGACGCTTTTATCCTTTTTCCAAATCATCAAGACCTTTCCCAACTTAGAGTTCCTTCTGTAATTTGTGTCCAAGTGATAAAATTGCTCAAGTCTATGGCCTTGTGCAGGTCCCTCACCATCTTCTTGAAGATCCAGCCTTCCCAACCAGACATGAGCCTCTTCTAGATCATTTCCTGCTACCACACTACATCAACGAGCAGAGGACTAGACCTAGCAGTGGGTACAGGTATGCAGAAAGTCCCAGCCTAGAATCAGAGCTGCCACAGATACAGCTGGAGATTGAGCTTGACTTCTAGAAGGACTCTTAGTGGTGCCTACAACCGTAGGCCCCAAAGCCTGGAGATGTAAGATTGTGTTTGCCCTCCTCGGCATTTTACTCAATCCCACTTGGCTTATGGGGCTGGGTAGCAAACCCAATCCCATCCCTTCTCAGTGCAGTGAGGAATTAACTTTCTCTTTCCCAGTCTCCAAAGGGACTATATGCACTGTCCCCATTGTGGTAGCAGTGGCATCAAGGCTGTCCAGCCATTCTGCCCTTGATATGGTCGATCAGATCACAGGGCTGAAGAACAACCTTGGAGAGTGATGCTCTAGTTTTTAGATAGGATTTTTTGGTACAGTTCAAGAAATTAGATTGCCCCAATGGGACAGATGTATGCATATTCTTGGGATTGTCCAGTGTGTTTTTGTTTTTTTGCATTTGTCAGTTACCTGTTATTCTTTGCCTTGATTCTGCAAAAGACAACTATATGCATTCCAAAATTCTGAGTTGGGTAGGCAGGGGTCCCAAATGTTAAAGGATTGTTCTCTGCCCTGAGCCAAACTGTAACCCTGAGTCCTGGATCATTCAACAGGCCACCCTTATGATACTCAACAGGGGTATGGCTGGTATAAACTCATCTCAGAGTTAGGAGTGGTCAGTGGAGGAGCTGCACTTAGCAGAACAGTCAGACCACCTGGGTCCTGGTCTCTACCCTTCAGCGCCTATCACAGCTTGCATCAAGTGTCTAAATATACTGGGCAAGCAAGAGGAATCCCAGCCTGAACTGTCTGGAACACGGCTTTCTCTCCAGGCCACACTTTATAACAACAGAGGTGATATTGTTGTTGTTTACCACTGAGTTTCTCCCAAATCTAGCTACCTTGGGTGTAACAGAACAAACGTTACCCCACTGTGCACTATCTTCATGATAGCTGGTTTATCTGAGTCCTTTGTTTCGGCTGCTGGGTCAAGTCCATCTCGCCAAGAGCTTCCCTTGCCTTCCCACATGCTCCACTTTGCTGAGCATGATGTTGCTTTCTAGCAACTGATCTTTCCTAATGACATGTCCAAAGTAAGCTAGCTGAGGTTTCCCTCTCCTGGCTTCTAAGGAGCAGCATTCTGCTTGTATCTCTTCTAAGACTACTTTCTTTGTTCTCAGGCAGTCTTTGGTATATTCAATATTTTTCACCAACACCACAATTTGAATGCATCATTTCTTCTTTTTTCATTGTCCAGCTTTCACATACATGAGGCAATTGAAAAGACGTGGCTTGGTTCAGGGAAACCTTAGTCATTAAAGTGACTTCTTTGCTTTTAAGAACTTCATAAAGGTCTTTTGCAGCAGATTTGATGATATAGCAGATAATGGTGAGGGTCATGCCTATTTGAAAGGCCAGCCTGAGTTGGAGATTTTGCTCGTCCTGTCTCTGCTGCTGTTCCTGCTAGGAATGCCCCCAAAGTATTGTTACATCCAACGCCCACACCCCAGGCTAATTAGTAGAATATTATTGACTCCTTTTGGAAGAGGGAGAAAAAAGGACATTCCAGAGGACACATGCCTATCTTGATAGCAAAGGTCCTTCAGTGGAAGAAATTTAGGTTGTCTTTCAGTTGCAGAGTTGAAGACATGTCATCCTACAATGTTGTACAAGGCTCTTGAAAAATCCTCCTGTGGTATGTTTCTAATTTAAGATTGAAAAAATATTTCTGTTGTGCCATATATAGAGTAACCTAAAACCCAATAAAAGCTCTGAATTAGGAATGGAGAAAATGGTTTGAATTAAACTCAGGTAGAGGTGAGGACACCTTATCTGTTGGCTGGGGCTGCTGGCCAAAAGACAGGTTCAAATGAAGAGAGCTGAGTCTAGCAAGTGTGAAGAGGAATCATCTTTCCTGACGGAATCTGACGCCCTTGGCAACTGGCCCATAGAGTTCTGTAATGGATTGAATTTTGTCCCTCAGAAATGTGTGTCAACTTGCCTAGGCCATGATTCCTAGTATTGTGTGGTTGTTTTCCATTCTGTGATGTGATATAGTCAACTATGTGCTATAAATCCTAACCTCTGTGATGTTAGTAAGGCAGAATTAGAGGCCGTTATGTTAATAAGGCAAGACTCAGTCTGCAGGATTAGGTTGTATTTTGTGCGTGTGTGTGTGTGTGTGTGTGTGCGTGTGTGTGTGTGTGTGTGTGCGTGTGTGTGTGTGTGTGTGTGTGTGAGTGATATCCCCATTTCATTTCTTTTTTGGGTTATCTGCATCCTCTCCAGTTTTCCTGTTTTCAGTTTGGCCAATGGTTTGTCAGTTTACTTTTTGTTTTTATTATTTTACTTTAGACGAAGGTTTACAGAGCAAACTAGCTTCTCATTAAACAACTGATACACATATTGTTTTGTGACATTGGTTGCCAATCCCACAGCATATCAACACTTTCCCCTTCTCGACCTGAAGTTGCCCATTACCAGCTTTCCTGTCCCCCGGCTTCCTGCCTTTTCTTCCTCGTCGTTGGGCTGATACGCCCATTCAGTTTAGTTTTGTTTTATGGACCTCTCTCATCGTTGGCTGAAGGGTGAACCTCAAGAGTAACTTCATTACTGAACTAAAAGTGTGTCCAGGGGCCATACTCTTGGGGTTTCTGGTCTTTTATTTATTGGAATTTTGTTCTATATTTTTGTCCGTCACTGTCAGGGATAGGTTGTATCTTGAGTCAATCTCTTTTGAGATATAAAAGGGAGAATTGAGCAGAGGGGAGGGGTACCTCATACTGCCAAGAAAGAGCTGGGAATGGAGCATGTCTTTTGGACTTGGGGTCCCTGCACTGAGAAGCTTCTAGACCGGGGAAAGGTTATCAACAAGGACCTCTCCCTAGAGCCTTCCTCTGGAGCTGGTTCCCTCAATTTGGACTTACAGCCTCCTAGGCTGTGAGAGAATTAATAAATTTCTGTTTGTTAAAGCCACTCACTTGTGGTATTTCCATTACAGCAGCACTAAATAACCAAGACAGGCATTGAAACTGTTAACACTTGTCTCTAGCTCCAGTAAGGGTCTAAACTATTGTTGTCGGTTGGTTAATTTTATTTTTTTCCTGAAGGAAACTTACAACCTCTGTCTGGTAGCTCCCTTTGGAAAGCTGTTTTGTGGCCTGAGTCTCTACCCATACAGTCACTAAATGAACATTTGTCTGAACTGAGACTAGACTTGCCTGCCTCAGTGTTCAGTGTTCTGTTCAGATGCTGGAAAGCAGTATATGCTTAGTGAATGAATAGTGAAATAATAAGTTTGAGTGCATTAGTGAGCAAGAAACTTTTTTTTCTTTTAATTATAAACAATACATCATGGCTACCTTTGTCCTGCAGATCATATTCATCCTGCCCCCACTCCCTTCTCATATCTACACACTCTGTTTGCTGTTTGCCCCCTGACCTCCTGGGGGCAGCCCACAGCTGACTGGGGAAGGATGGATACCTGACTTCAGAGGATGGATACCTGACTTCAGAGGACTCAAGCTATAGGCTGGGTTAAGCCAGATTCTCTCTTGAGATTTGAACTAAGTGACAGAAAAGAATGAGGCTAGCTTCTGGATCAGCCATTATAGGGTCACATGCAAGGAGGAGAGTGAGCAGGCCCTTGGCCATCTTCCTCTGCTTAGTAGGGTGGCCTTGGGCACATTTCATAACCTGTGTGATCTTTGGAGCTGTATGACTCATAGCTTCTTGTGCCATTTAAAAGTGGTAGGCAAAGTGGCCCTGCTTTCTTACTGTCCACTCTGAGGATTCTTATGTCATGCCACTCTCCCTCTTCCCTTCAGTGGCTCCTCTTACCCAGGTCCTTTTCCCCAGGATGGCCAGGGTTGTACTGGTGATGTCTGGCTGGAGTGGGGTCCTTGGAAAAGGTAGGAATGTGTGGAGACAAGTTTATGGGAAGTTAGAGACAGGAATCCAGGAGTCCACGGTGGTGCCATGCTGCCCCCTGGATTGTCCATCACTAGGTTGGATGAGAAGACATTCAGAAGGGGTCCTTACATTGTAGCTAAGTGCAGAGAACAAGGAGGGTGAAGGATCTGAATGAAGCATGGTGGCTAGGGGAGGCCCTGACTGCCAGGCCTGGTGGCCAGGCTGTGAGTTGGTAGAGAGAGAGTTGGGCAGAGTTTGACAACCCCTTGGGAGCAGCATCTTATGGCAGGGTGGGGCGAGAAGGGCAGGCAGATTCAGGCCTCCGTCAGACCCACCCTGTAGCCCCTCACCCCATATGGGTCTATGGAACCTTGAGTCCCAGGGAAGAGAAGGATCCTGCCCTAGGTCACACAGCCAGTTTGGAGAGTAGTAATCCAAGGCTTTGTCCCCCTCCCCAGACATGAAGAATGGCCAGAGTTTCATCTCCTTAACAATCAGGCTGAGTGGCTAAGTGCTGTGCTCCGGACTCTGGGTTCTCATCCTCCAAGACTAGGACCTCACGGGCTTTCTCCCATCTTTTCGTGCTCAGCTCTGGTTCGATGCCAGCAATGGCTTCCTAGCTTCCAGGGCCTCTTGTCTAGTCTCCTGGGGAGAGCCCTCCTCACTGAGAAGTGACAGTAATGCTTCCACTCATCTCAGATCCTTCGGCATGACTGGTGACAGTACTTTTGTTGGGTTACACTGTCTGGAACATTCAACTTGAAATAATTAAGCTATCTTCCTAGGAGCCTCCTGGATGGTCTTCTGTGCCTCAGCTTAGAAGAGAGGGACTGTCCAGTGTTTCTAGCCCCCACATTGATGAGTATTACCCTTGCCTCTAAGAAACGACCATCCTGACCACCCAGAGCTGTGACTGACATGAATGCTGCTGGACAATTTGGGTCATCATTGATAGGGACTCTTTGAAAGAAGCTATTTAATTCTCAGAGCAGCCAGGTCAGGGCGGTATTGTTATACCCTCAGTGTGCAGAGGTGAGGAGTCCTGGTGGCACAGTGGTTGTGAGCTTAGCCGCTAACCAAGAGGTCAGCAGTTTGAATCTACCAGCTGTTCCTTGGAAACCCTGTGGGGCAGTTCTGCTCCGTCCTATGTGTCAGAATCGACTGGATGACCATGGGTTATACGGCGCTGTAAACTGAGCTTCAGAGGCAGAAAACGGCAGAGCTGGGATATAGCTGAACCAGAATTTGAGTATGTCTTGGAAGTGTGTGTCTGGGTCAGAGACAGTGTCATGGGATAGAAGGGTGTATAGCAGGACCCCGAGGGCCTGAGAGCAGAGAGTAGGCTTTTGGGAATGTGATAGAGCAGGGTGAGGCAGGGTGAGTTAGCACTGTGGGGAGGTGAGAATCGAGTGGGGTGGTAGGCAGACCAGACAGGGTTTCATGTCATTGCTTATTTTGTATCCTTCCCATGAGAAACCACCACAATCCATCCCTCACATCCCTTGCTGTTGAGACCATCTATCTCACTGGGGTTCAGTGGCAAACCTCTGAGGCAGAAAGGCCTCTGGCTCCCACTAGATGGCACTGTTGCAGATCGTTTCTGCCCCGCAGCCCTCTTCAGGGTGTGTATGAGTGTGCATGCACGCATACCTGAACTTTTCCTGAGTGTCTGTGTGACTTTGTGTGTGTGTAACTGTTTTGTGTACATGTGTGCATGTGTGCTTGTTTGTGTGTGTGTGTTGGGCAGCCCTGGCTTGTGTCTCCTAATATCCCTGGTTCACGCTTTGTCTTTGCTCTGAAATCAGTCCTAAGGCATCTTCCAGGGCTTCTCTGGGCCCTGGGATTTGGCGCAGCAGAGAGACAGTGTGTGGGACAGCCATGTTTTGATAGCCCAGCGGCAGACTGAGGGCGCCACAGCCCCTCCACCCTCCCTTGTCTGAACTCCACCATAGATTCTGCATTTTTGCGCTGGGAAGGGCGGCTCTGCCAGGACACCACCTTGGTTGGCTGGGAGGTGGAATTACCCAACTGGAGGCCTCTGCAGGGGCTAATTCACAGGCTGGGAGGCAGTGCCAATCTGGGGAGCAGTTTTCCAGCAGAAAGGCTCTGTTTAGCACAGTGTTACTATATGCGTAGGGTCTGGCTGAGAATGGTAGCAGGGCCGTAGCCCCTACCTAGAGGGGCTGTAGCCCCAGACCCCAGAGATTTATGAAGTGACTAGGACAGGTCCAGGTCTCCTGATGGCATGTCCATCTATGGAAAGCTGGTGAGTCCTCCTGAAATCTAAGCCTAAGAATAACACAGAGCCTCTGGCAACCCCACCTCTAGGTGGGCAATGCTGGGATATTCTGACTGCGGGTAAGCCTTCCGGGACTTGAATCTTTCTAATGAAAGTAAACTTTATGATGCATGCCAACTCCAGTCCATAGACAGTAGCTTCTGGAGTTTAAGAGAATTTCTGAAACTATGTTTAGTTCAGAAGGAGAGATTGCCAGAGGCCTGAGGCAAGAGTAACACCCATGACATATAGTTTTTCCTGGTATAAGTGGTCACTCATATATAAGGATGACTCGATGGCCCTTGGCTGGCTTGGCTGTGTATCAGAGAATCCTAGCTGTTTAGGTAGAAACCATACAACTTATTCATTTCATAGATGGGAAAACTGAGGCACACAGACAATATGTGTGTGTATGTGCACATACACATACACATACACACACACACACACACACACACACACACACACATGTGCTTTGGTGAGTGATGGCCAAGGTAAGATCCAGAATAGGGAGTGGGTTGTAGCTGACTTCTCTTCTTCCTGTTGATTGGGAAGTTTAGGATATCCCCTCTTTGTGGATGATAAGGTAGACAGTGAAAGGTAGACAGACAAAAACTTAGTAGCTAAAACAATGTGGCTGACTTCCCCTGCCTGAGGAAGGTGAGCTATATACACACGTATATAGGAGGGTGAGGCTCCTGTAGGGGCACAGCACTGGAGAGTCTTCTGAAGCTAGAACTGTTGCCTTGAGGGCAAGTAGGGTATGGTGTTTCGAAGAGCAGCCCCTGTGATCAGCCAAGAAGCAAAGGTATTCTTAGGAACCCCCATTGTTTTAATGGAAAGCCTCTAGGGTACTTTTGGATGTTAGCATGACTTGTAAACCTTTCTTCATTCTACAGAGGGTTAATAGCACGTGGAATTTCTGGTCCTGGAATGTTTTCTTTCTAGAATGTTTTCCAGTCTTTCCTGTCAGTAACTGTGAGTCCATTAGAGTTTCTGAGGGAGTTAACTTGCAGGTTGTAGTCACCGTTTTGGGGAGATTGGCTAGGGCCTTCTCAGGAAAAAGATGGCATGGCCAGGACCCCTCTACGCAGGATGGATGGGCCTGAGGAGCAGGATGTAGCTTTAACCATAATGCCTAGCTCTGTGGAATGGGAAGCACCTGAAACCTGGCCTTCTTGCCTGGCATAGCTTCTTAAGTTCTTGTAGCTCAGTGAAGACAGAACTGGGTACACAGTTGTCATGAACCCTTCAGGCATCCCTTCTAGGAAGGATTTTTTATTGTGATTGGAAACACACAATCCAATATAAATTTGCTTGCCCGCCTATATGCGGTTCCCACTGCTCTCCCTGCCCAGTGATGGTACTCTCCTCCTATCCGTTCTGTACATGTCATATCCTCTTAACAGTCTCCTGTCCCCTGCTCTTTACTCTCTCCTCCATCTCCAGTAAGAGGCCAGCAGGACGACATCCTATAGATGATAGAGCCATAAAGTGCACACACGACATGGTCACTCTGTGTCGCTGAGTCCAGTCCATTCCTGTCTGAAGACTTGACCTCAGTAATGATTTATGGGCAGGGGCAGCATCAGCACCAGGGACCATGCTCCCAGGGGATCCCTGAGGCTCCTGGACCATCAATTGCAGTCTGTTAGTGGAGTTCTCAGAGTGCACCCCTTTTTATTCTCATGTTGCCAGTGAGATTCCACTTTGTGAGCCCCATCATGGCTCTCACTGGTGGTGGCCGAGCACCATCTGGTTCCTCTGGTCACATGTTGATGCAGTCACCCACTAACGCGAGTCTCTCTTTCTTCTGGGTTCTCTTACCAGCATGTCGTTTTGGTCCTTGGTAGTTATCTGTTCCTGCTGAGTTGGGACCATTTGTTGTACCTCAGATGACAGCTTGTTAGTTTTTAAGGACCCAGATGCCACTCACCAATATGGGTTGCAGAAGACTCTTAGCACTAGAAGACTGTTAGTACGCTAGTTATACCAGTTGGCTGTGATGTCTTCTGAGAGCATGAAGGCCTGACAATTTTTGCTCAACTCATGAGAGGAGGGTTTTGTGGCATGGAGGACCCTGGAAGTGCATGGGGAGGAGCACCTAGGACATATGGACATATGGAGGCTGTGGTGGTCACCCACATGACTGACAGTAGGACTGTGGTCATGGGGGTGGTGTTTAGGGGACAGAGCTGGATGTCATGGACAAATGTGCTGGTAGACCATTTGAGCATGCAGCGTGATAAGGCATAAGGGGTAAAGGGTAATGGAAGGCCTGGTGACCTGGGGACTGATGGAAGGATGCTGCTGCCTTCATAAAAAGCTCATCACCATCATCTTTAGGAATGTCAGTTGCCTTCCCCTGGCGCTCCCACCCTTCTCCCATAATCCCTTTTACTTAAGTGGCCCATCAAAAAATCTGAACTTGGCTGGAATTGCTGCATACTATTGTCCGCTCCTCGATCCATGGTTCTGGGTGTGTCTGGGCCCTGAGGACCTGGTCCAGGACGAGTGGATAGGAAGATCATGTTGGGAAGATTCAGATACAGCTCCACAGCTTTGCTGGGGTACCTGGGGGCAGATACCAGTTGCCCCTCAGAGTGGCTTAGAACCCTATCTTGTCCTCTGGCTCTGATGCCCCAAGGGCTCTTGCATATCCCAGGAAGGTTCTAGGGTTCTTTTGGCTTTTTTTGTTCTTAGAGATCCTTTCTGAATTGCTCCCTGATGACTGGAGAGTCTCAAATTTGGCAGGTACATGCCAGAAAAATCTGTTTCAAGTTCTTACTACATGCCGGGCCTTATGATGCGTTCTGAGGGGAAGGAGGAGGTACAGTGAATTTGGAGCATACAAGGAGACCAAGCTCTCATGCAGGGAGCAGTAAGAAACCAACAGCAGGTACTCAATTATCAGAAACTGGTCTCATTGGCAGCTTAAGGAAGGGAGAGGGCAGTGTGACCAAAAGGGCAAGGGAGCTTCAGGAAGGAGGTATGGTGTGAGTTAGGCCTTGACCAAAGATCATATGAAGGAGAGGAATGGGGGCAGAGTCATCCGGGATGGCGGGATGGCGGGATGGCGGGATGGCGGGATGGTGGGATGGCGGGATGGCGGGTGGCCGGGGCAAAGGCATGGCTCAGGAGTGAATGATCACAGAAAAGCTGTTTTTGAAACATTCTCTGAAGTCCACAATATAAAGATGATGTGATTCTGATTTTAAGGGAGTGGGGGATAATTTTGCACATTTTTCCTTTGCATCCCAGGTTGAGGCAGACAGCTTTGGTTTCACATGGGCCATGGTACTGCTCTTCTCACGATGCCACAGACAAGGGCAGGAGTGGAGAATGTGACCAGCTGAGGGGAACTGGGATCTGCCTACCCCTTCTATCAGGGGTTCAGTAACTTAACACTCTTACTAAGGGCTCTTAGCCTGGGCCAGGCCTGTTTTGCTTACCTGTCACCATGGCAAACTTCTTGTGTGTGTGAGTGTGTATGGACATGCTTGTGCGTGTGCATGTGTGTGTGCATGTGTAGATATGGTTAGGGCACACACAGGGACTTCAGAGAGGGGTGAAGTCATTCAGTCATCAGTCATGGTGATCAACACGAAGGAACTGGCTTTCAACACCTGAGTCTACTGGTAGGGCTTCCAGGTATACTGTGTACAACCTGCACAGCTGTGGACAGCAGTTCTGTCATTGGGCAAGAGCAGGCTGACACCTGTTCAGAGGTTGGAGGCTCCGTTAGTCTATAGTGGTGACAGGCGAGGGGAGAGACAGGTGACAGGTGAGAGGGAGAAAAACCTGTTCTCACCCTGACAGAGTGGGTGGCTCAGCTAGCTGTGAGGTTACGTTGGATCAGAGGCTGTCCAACCTGTGGTGTTTCCCACCTGTTTCTCTAGGGTTGTTTTGATCCAGTATGTTGCCCTGCACTGTGTACTTAATGTAGCTAGGCTGGCCCAGGGCTGGGCTCACAGGTCCTCAGAGAGAACCCACCTCAGAAGGCAGTCCAGGGAACAGACTGTAGCATATCCAACTTGACTCAGAGGTAACTTGATTCCTGGGCATGAGTGTTTCCATTTCTCAAATTGGTTTCCCTTTCTGGCTCCACTGTAAAGATGAGCCTGGCCCAGGATTGCTCTTCTCCTTTGGATGTCTGTCTCTGCTTTACTCCCAGCTACCAGAGGCCAGAGACTCACCCATCTAATCCATTTCATCCCTCTGGCTACAGTCAACTTCTTAAAAAGACACGTGAAAGGTGAGCTCCTTAACAGTGCATCCAGAGATCGGGTCCTGCCCATGACTCCCACCTAACCATTGTGTCCCCTCTGCACCTTTGCTCATCCTGTCCCATCTACCTGGAAACTTCTCCCTTTACCCATTTGTCTCCTCCGGAAAGCTGTCCCTGTCTCTCCTTTGCACTCCCACAACATCAGTGCACATGTCCCTCACGGCCCTGCTCAGACTATTCCGACCACCTTACCTGCCTTCAGTGAGCTCTTGAAGACAGGATTCATGGATCTTTGGAGCTCCACATAGGGCCCAACCCACAGCAGGGTTTAAGAAGAGTTTTCTGAAATATGATGGGAAACAAAGAGAGTCCTGCATGGTCTCAGGAGAGGGATGTTCTACTATCTTAGCCTTTTCACTCTTCTGAGACCTCTGGGCAGACCCCTGGACCGCCATCAGCTGACAATCTGGGCACACCATGATCAGTAGATTCAAAACTCACACTGTAGTTGAAGGCAGATAATAACCATACAGAGCTTTCACACAAACCACTTACTATATCCCAGCAGTGTTTTCCATGTTTTATACATCTTATCTCTAATACCCACATAGCTCTCAGTTCGGTATTATGAAGAACTTCTCTTGCATAAAAAAACTGAAGTTTAGAGAAGTGGAGTGACTTGCCAAGGCCTGTGTAGCTGGTAATGATCAGAATGAGGATTAGAAGCCATGTCAGCGTCATCTTAAAGTCCATTTCTTTCCATGATTGCATGTTGGTACTTTGTAGGCCTGGCCTGTGATCCACTCTGGCCTGAAGAGTGTGTGCTGTTTGTTTCTTCACAGTCCTCCTGTCAGGGTCTGTGGCATGGGGGCCTGACAACTGATGTAAACTCTTCCGGGTGTAAGCTCTGACATCAGGGCCCAGCTCCCAGCTCCTCCTCTGTCAATGGTATTATCTCAGCAGTTGCTTTAGAAATGGACCCTGTTATGAAAAAAATTTAATTACATAATGAATCACTCTCCCAGTGAGGCACAGGCCCCATTGTGTCATGGCTCAGCCACGTGTGGGGCAGGGGCTGGCTGACAGGGAGTGTTTGGGATGAACTGACATATGTCCCCTGAAGCATGACCTTGCATTTTCCTGTGATGACTACACAGTGAAGCTTCGGAACCTCAATGGCCTGTGGGGCTAACACGAGTATATGGGCCACAGGAAAACACCTGAGCCATTTTGCTTCTAGTGGACCAGAGAAAGCTGAGTGTGTTTAGAAACTTTGTTTTGAAATGTGTTTTCAAAATAAAGGGTTTCATAATCACCAACACTGGAGAAAGAACTGCTGAAGGGAATGACTTCCTGGAAAGCAGAGGCATCCGTGACAGTAAGAATTTAAAAGACCTGGCCAAGTTACGAAATAGGCTTACCCACTCAGGGCTTAGCATTGCTCTTTCCCGTCCCCTCCTCCCTCCGTCTGTGGGTGCCTCCCTCAGCCGGCAGGCTTCCTTGTTTTCTGTGATACTGTGCCCAGGACCAGCGAACTTTTGTTTCAAGGTTTGGGGCAACCTAGGGGGCTGAGGTGGACTCCCCACAAAACCTCACCCCAACCCTTCAAGCCTAAACGGAGTGACCAGAGGTAGTTCCTTCTGCATTGGTTGCCTTATGGTGAACAAATACATATTCTGGCCACCGCTGACTGGACTAGGGCTTAAGGCACAGCCACGGGAAGCCTCCCACAGGCAAGCGAGTGACCTGCGAGGTGCTCTGCTTGAGGATGTTGTTCAGTAGACGCTCAGTATTTTGCATCATGGCTAGTGAGTTCAATCAGACGTCTCTTCTTTAGTACCCAAAGAAGTTAGGAACCAGCAGGCAGGCAGAGAAGAAGCAGACGTAAAAAGAGATTTTTAGCAGCAATCAGATAGCAGGATAGTAAATATCTTAGATTCTTTGGAGAAGCAAAACCAGTTAAGTTTCCGAACTTATCCTAGAAGAGGTGCTACCTACCCCATTGCTGACTATCACTATGCCACACCAAGTGCCGCCGCGTCGGAGCCGACTCACGACTATCACTATGGTCACCTTCAAAGTATTCCCCTTGGAAAGTGGTGCACCGACACCAGCACCTAGTCCACCCTTCAAAGCAGTTTTGGAATTCTTTTTTTCTGGAAAGGCCGTCAGAGCTGTCATTGTATTACCCCTGGTGTTCTGAATGTCATGAAAATGTCTTTCAATATTTCCTTTGTCTTCAGGTAACAATAAAAGTCACTGGGGCCAGATCAGGTGAGGAGGTATGGTGTCCCAATACAGTTATTTGTTTACCGGATAAAAACTCCCTCACACACAGTTATATAATAAAGTTCACGAACTTGCTACTGTGCCACTGTGCACAATGACTGTTCCAGAGAGTTCAAAAATTGCTCTGAAGGGTGGCCTAGGCTCTGGTGTTGGTGCATAGCTTCCCAAGGGAAGGCTACCATAGTAACATTCAGCAGTGAAATGTGAACTTAATTGTCTGACCTCATATATGGTTGTCTCAGTGCCCTTGGGGGTTGGTTCCAGCCCTCCCTCAGATGCCAAAATCCTTGGATGTGCAAATCCTTTATATACAATGGCATAGTATTTGTGTGTAAGCTATGCACATCCTCCCATATACTTTAAATCATCGCCAGATTACTTATAATACCTAATACAATGCAAGCGGTCTGTAAAATAGTTGTATCTGCACAATTAGAGTCTTAGTCTGGAAGGCAGCTTTTCTATGAGTTTTGGAAGCTCCTCTGGGAATGCTGATGCTGCCTGGGCATCAGCTGATGCCAGGTCTCCTGTGATCTTGACGTTCTCGAGGCTGTAGTGCTTTACAGAGCTAGCTATCCCTTTCTGTAGCTCCAGACACCTTCCTTTTGCTCTCCTCAACCCCATCACACTTAGCCTTTGAGGGATTGCTTTGACTATTTCATTGCTTTTTTTTCCCTCACAGAAACAAAGAGTGCACGCAATACATGTACTGAATGAACAAGATGTGAGACAAATAATGCTCTACCAGCTACTGCTGGAGAGAGACTGAGGAGCTGTAAGACGGTGGGAGGCTACAGCAGGGTATGCCAACATATCAGTTCGTTTGAGTGGATTCAGCGCAGTGCTTGCTGAGTGGCAAATTCAAGTTTTGCTCTTTGGGACTTTTCCCCCAATATTTTTGATCTGCCATTTGTTGAATCTGCAGATGCAGAACCTGCAGATACAGAGGGCTGATTGCATGTGTATATAAGCATATAAAACCAATGATAATTGAGGCCAGCCTACATTATGGAGGATAATCTGCTTTAATTAAGAGCAAGTGATGTAATCACATGTAACTACTTGATGGAGACACTAGGTGGTACATATGGTTAACCTGCTTGACTGCTAATGAAAAGGCTGGAGGTTTCAGTCCATCTAGAGGTACCTTGGAAGAAAGTCCTGGCAAGCTACTTCTCAAAAATTAGTCACTGAAAACCTGATGGAGCACAGCTCCTGTCTGACACACATAGGAGCACCATGAGTGGAAATCAATTCAATGCAACTGGCCAACCAACTAGACTAGTGTTTCATCAAACAAGTGGGAACCATAGCCTAGGGACTACCGAGAGGATACCTGGTAGCAATAAAAGTGTCTAAGTCACGAGAATTTTGTTGTCATAGTGGCCTCCTGAGGTTAACACATGTTCATGGCCCTGCCTAATCACCGTGTATCTCCATCTTTCTTATTGTAAACATGCATCCTTGGAGGTCCTGTGATCTTGTTTAGCTTTTTTTTCCCTTTGTGGAACCTACCCATCAAAGAGTCCATTTATGTTCTGTACTATAGAGTTGGTTCTGTCGGGGACTGCAGACAAGCCAAAAGGGAGCATTCTGCCAAGGGGAATTCCCAGCTTTGGCCTGGTCTTTGTCTGGCCCTTGATTTTGTTTTTGGGTGTGGGGGATGTGGTTGCAAGGCCCGTCTGCTTCCTTGTCATAGAAGTGGCAGAGAGGCTAGAAACTCTTGAAAGCCCTGGGAGACCTGGTTTCCAGACCAGGAGTTTCCCACAGAGGTGAAAGGACACGGTTCTGCTTTGGATTGGGGAAAGGTCTTGTTGCATTTTTCCAATGTTGGTTCAACGCAACTCAATACCCTTTATCCTAATGCTTTCCTCCATTCGTTTTAAAGTAACTGTGTGCAGAGAAAGGCAGTACATGTGCTTTTCTTTCATTCCTTTACCCTGAAATCATCACTCATTTTTTCCCTGGAGAAATCTGACGTCTCAGAAACCTTTGGAGACAGCCAAGCCTTTTTACTCCCTCTTAAAACCACGACCCTGCACACTGCTGAAAGTATAAAATGAAATAAAATGATTGTGCAGGATTCCAGTCAAGACAAAGGCATCTCTCTTTGCCTGATTGCAGTGCAACTAAAGCTAACCTCAGCAGCCACCACGTTCTCAGGAAGCAAGGGCTTGGAGCAATCAGCTCCTTGTGTGAAGACAAGGTAGGCTGAAAAGAAGAGCAATGGTGTGTCAAGTTGTAAAGGACTGTCAAGAGTTGACTTGTGTGTTGAATCCTTTAACCCTAGTGCACTCCTTTACCTCACCCCAGGCCTGGGACTGAAGGCTTACTCCTAGCAGTCTGCCCCCACAGAAGCTCTTGGGGACCTTAATGTCCAGCATTCCTACCTTGTGTCTCAAGGATGATGGCTTTTCTTCAGTAATCTGACAGTATTGGTGGTGCCTGACAGGGGCACTGAGACAGGACAGCAAAAATGATAGGCCCTCTGTGGAAGTACATAAGATTCATTCTGGGACAGTTCCATCCTAGGTGGTGGGGCAGGCGATGAGCATGGCAGATTCTATCAGGGCGAGAAACCAGGGCCAAGCTCCTGAGAAGTGCAGTAATGCAGGGATTAAGTGCATGAGCTCAAGTCCTAGTTCTGCCACTTACCAGTGTTAGGATTTCTGTGTCTCAGCATCATCATTCATAAAATAAGGACTGCAGCACGCTTCCCAATGAACATGTAAATGAACATGTGTGATTGCATGCATTTGTTATGATTTACCTGCCAGGCATCTAGCAAATAATCTTTAAATGTTTGCTGGTATCAAAAATGCAGTGTATATGAGTGAAATGAAATGAGATACTGTCTCAGATTTGCTTCAGAGTAAAACAGGAGTTGGGGAAGTGCAGTAGGATATGGATGAAATGGGAGTTGGAAATTGTTGAAAATTGTTGTAACTGGTGATAGGTACACAGAGGTTGATTGTACTATTCTTTCCACTTCTAATTTATTTTTTATGTCTGTACATCTCAAGGTAGTTTATTTATTTTTAATCGTTTTTAACTGAAAGTATACAATTCAAATAGGCTTTGGATGCCCACCTATCTGCAGCTGTCTTTGCTCTCTCCATCTGGTGACAGCATGCTCCTCTTTTCCATTCCATACTTCTAGTGTCCCCTCAACCAGCATCTGTCACCTCCTCTCCTTCCTCTTCTCTCCCATCTAGACAGAGACTAGCAGGACCACTTCCTATAAATGCACAGAACTATAAAGTATATAAATCATATGGTCACACTGTGTCCCTGAGTCTAGTCCATTCTTATCTGAAGAGTTGATCTAATTACTGGTTTCTGGTCAGGGACAGTGGCAGGTCTAGGGGCGATGCTCCAAGGGGAGTGTCCAGGCTGTTGAACCATCAATTCAGGTCTCTTAGAAGAGTTGCAGGGCTGCACTCCTGCTTTTCTCATATTGGCTTAGGGACTCTATATTGTGTACCCCATCATGGCTGTCTTTGGTGATGGCTGGGCACCTTCTGGTTCGTCTGGTCTCATGTTGATACAGTTTCCTATTCATATGGGTCCTTCTGTCTCCTGGGCTCTTTTTCCCTCATGTCTTTGATGATCTCAGAGACCATCTGTTCCAAATGAGTTGGGACCATTTCGTGTACCTCAGATGGCAGTTTGCTAGCTTTTAAGACCCCAGATACCACTCGCCAATATGGAGTGCAGAAGACTCTTAACAATAGATTAGTTATGCCACTTGACTTTGATGTCCCCTGATTACATGGTCCCCAGAGCCCTGTCCCTGCTACTTTACGGTGAAGTCCAGTTAAGCTGTTCTACTCTCTCCTGTGTGTTGTCACTGCTTTCACCTAATCATATTTCTGTCGACTATCCCTGGTGGCACCAGTGGGTTAAGTGCTGTGTCTGCTAAACCGAAGATCCAGGTGCTCCTTGGAAACTCTATGGGGCAGTTCTACTTTGACCTCTAGGGTCGCTATGAATCAGACCCAACTCGATGGCAGTGGGTTTGGTTTTTTGGTTTTATCTAGCCTGTGACCCATCTTCTCTCTACTTCCCCACCCTTGTAGCCATCAGAGAATTTTTTCTTTTGTGTATAAGTCTATTTTTGAGTCCTTATGGTAGGGTTCTTATACAGTATTTGCTCTTTTGCTGCTGACTGATTTTACTTAGCATAATGTCTCCCAGTTGAAACCAGGTTATGAGATGTTTCCTGAAATCATCATTGTTCTTTATCATTGCATAGTTTTCCATTGAGAATATGTACCATAGTTTATATATCCATTCATCTGTTGATGGGCTTCTAGGTTGATTCCATCTTTTTGCTATTGTGGACAGTGCTGCAATAAACAGTCGTATGCATGTATCTGTTTGTGTGACTGTGTTTATTTCTGTAGGATGTATTCTGAGCAGTGGGATTACTGGATCAAATGGTATTTCTATTTCTAACTTTTTAAGGAACTGCCAAATTGCTTTCCGAACAGGCTGTACAATTTTGCAGTCTCACCAGCAGTGTAGGAGAGTTCCAATCTCTGTGCAGCCTCTCCAGCATTTGTTGTTTTGTGGTTTTTTCGGATTATGACCTATTCTGTTGGGGTGAGATGGTATCTCATGGTAGTTTTGATTTGGATTTCTCTAATAGCTAATTATTGTGAGCATTTCCTAATGTGTCTTTTGGCTGCCTGGGTGTCATCTTTGGTGAAGTGTCTGCCCATCTCCTTTGCGTATTGCTTAATTGAGCTATTTACATTTTTCTTGCTGATATTTTGCAATATCTTGTAGATTACGGAGATCAGATGCTGGTGCGACATATAGTTGCCAGATATTTTTTCCTATTGCGTAGGTAGTCTTTTAACTCTCTTGATACAGTCTTTGGATGAGCGAAAATGTTTGGTTCTTAGTAGTTCCCATTTATCTATTTTCTCTTCTGTCATTCATGCTTTGTGTGTCAGATTTTGAAGTCTGTCTAAGTCGTGTATTAGAATTTCTATTGTTGCCCCTATTTTTTTATCTTTGTTGTTTTAGGTTTGATATTTAGGTCTTTGACCTATTTTGAGTTAGTTTCTGTGTACCGTGTGAGCTATGGGTCTTGTTTCAGTTTTTTGCAGAGGGATAGTCAATTTTGTCAATATCATTTGTTAAAGAGACTGTTTTTACCCCAGTTTATGACATTTGGGCCTTTGTTGAATATCAACTATTCATAAAAGAATGGTGATATTTCTGGAGTCTCAATTCTGTTCCATTGGTCTATATGCCTTTTTTTTTGTACTAGTACCAGGCTGTTTCGACTACTATGGTAGTGCAGTATGCTCTGAGGTTTGGCTTTTCATTAGAATAAGATTTCTGAGTCAGAAAAACCAAGCCACAGGTGTGCATTTTGTGCTGTCATTTTGATGCATTTATTTTTGCATTGTTTATGTTTTCTGTGTTGCTCTTAATATTCTGTTCTGGGTCATTTTTATTTATGGGTTGAACTGTCATCTTTTTCAGTGTTGGTTTTGTGTTTGTTGAGATGCTTGTATTATTTTTCTTGCTTTGACATATTACATTGTTAGTTTGCTTTGTGGTTTCCCCTATAATCCTATAATCTCCCTTAACATTCCAAGTTTAAACCAGACTTTAACTTCTGCATATATTGTTAGTTTTCTTGCCGTCTGAAAGAGTTATGACTGCTGCAATATATCCCTGTTTTTAGTGTGATGATGTCTTAGTTCTCATGTTAGATCACTGGTAACCTTTTAATATTGTAGCTTTGATTGAGTTCTGTGACTTCTCTGAGTAGGATTCTGGGCGCTTTGTCCTGCATTGCCTCCTTAAGTATACACCTGATGCTTTTGTTTTTCTAAGCAAAGAGCTGCTTTCAGTATTTCTTGTAGTTTTTGTTTGGTTTTTACAAAATCTCTAAGCTTCTGTTTGTCTGAATGTCTTGATTTCACTGTCATATTTGAGAGACAATTTTGCAGGATATGTAATTTTTGGTTGAAAATTTTTCTCCTTTAAGGCTTTGAATATGTCATCCCACTGCCTTCTTGCCAACACTGTTTCTGCAGAAAAGTCAGACAAAAGCCTACAGGGCTTCTTTCTGTACGTTAGCTTTACTTTAAGCCTCGCTGCCTTTGAGAGCCTCTTTTTATGATTCATTTTATTAAGCTTGATTATAATATGTCTCGGTGTCTTTCTTTTGGGGTCTAGTTTTTCTGGCATTTGATAGACATCTTGGACATCTATGTTCTCTTCTTTCACAGTTTCAGGGAAGATTTTTGTCAGCAACTCTACAATACTCTCTGTATTTTCAGCTCTCTCTCTGTTCAGGAAATCCAGTTATTTGTAGATTATTCCTAACAGAGTCCCACATGTTTCTTAATGCTTCCTCATTTTCCTTATTTTTTT
Source organism: Heterohyrax brucei (assembly GCA_028571685.1). Taxonomy (NCBI): domain Eukaryota; kingdom Metazoa; phylum Chordata; class Mammalia; order Hyracoidea; family Procaviidae; genus Heterohyrax; species Heterohyrax brucei. Next base: position 38,524,305 of record CM053149.1, read on the forward strand.
TCTCTGATTTCTCCTCATAAATGCTGAGGTTAGTTGCTCTATCGTCAAGCTCGCTAACTCTGGCTTCCATTTCCTCAATTCTGCTCTTTTGGCTTTGGATTGAATTGTCTCATACTGTAATTTTATTATTGATCTGCTGGATTTTAGGTCATCAAGTTTTCATCAATTCAAATAGCTTAATTTTTCATTTTGTTCTGCTGCATTTTGTTTAATATCTAGGAGGGCTCTATATGTAATTCTTTTGTACTTGACCTCTGATAGTTTCAGAAAGGCTTCTTCATCTGGGAATTTTTTTGATTATTTTGCAAATTTTCCAGAGTCGTGGTGGATTGCTTCTTTAAATGGTTAGCTATTAATTGTTGCCTTTGTACCATCTAGAAGCTGTTCTGTTTTGCTGGTGTTACCTCACCAAGAGCTGAGGTGTAGTTTGAAGAGGGAAGTTAGTCAGTAGCCACCTCTGTGTACTCTAGTGACTGGCCCCAGGTGGACTATCAAGGGTGGCAGGCACTGCCTCCTGGCTTGCAAAGATGGCACTGTACTTATGGAATCACTAGGGGGCTATCAGCTGATGCTATGATGGGGATCAGTGAAGGGTGGAACAGATGTTGCTGGGCTGCTCTGCAGTCAGTTCTTCAGGTGGTCTTATTTTAAAAAGGTACTTTATGGCTAAGTGAGGAACTGTCCAACAGCTGATCTGTCAGATCTTCAGGAATGGCAGGCCCCACCTTCCAGCTGACAATGAAAGCACCTTGTAGGCCATCCCCAGATGCTATGACGTGGTTCAAAGTAGGGAGGTTTTACAGCTTTGTTGCCATCTTTTGCTAGGTTTCCCCCACCCCCAACTCCATAACTCTAGGTACCACTGTCCTAAACACAGCTTTTGTGCTGGAGAAGCACTTTCCAGACAGGCACTGCTTCTCAGCATGAGCATTAGCCCCAGCTTATACCTCCAGGTGGGTGACTCTGCCTCCCAGCTGATCAAGATGGTGTCTAGCCTGAGCTGTCCATCCTGCCATGAAACAGCAGAATCTATGGTGCAGCTCAGAAATGAGAGGATAGAAGGGCAGTAGTGCCCCCAGTCAGCATCTGGGCTCTTAAAATATGGATATCCCAAGCACAGTCTCTCTGCTGTGCCGTACACTGTTTACTTAAGCACTACAGTTTGGTGTATTTGCTGGGTGATGCCTAGTGCCCCACCTCCTGGATAACAAAGAAGGCATCAGTACTTGCAGTCCTCCCAAACAGTGAGTCAGCAGAAGCGGGACTCAGTGTGCTGCTGCCTCATGTTAGAGAGAGGTAGTTTCCCTGTTACTAGCATGTAGTCCAATATGATAACTCTATGCCAGATCCTAGGGCTCCCCAGATGTCCATGTTGCTCTGTTTAGTTATCATTCCAGGCCTTAATTCTCAGAGGGAATTGAGGAGACATGTGTCTAGTCTGTCATCTTGGCCCTGCCCCACTCTTTTGATTTCTTGATTGCTGCTTCCATGGGTGTTGATTGTAGATCCAAGTAAAATGAAAATGAAAGACAACTTCGATTTTTTCTCTGTTTATCATGATTTGCTTATTGGTCTAATTGTGAGGACCAATTTTGTTTTCTTTATGTTCTTTATGTTGAGGTGTAGTCCATGCTGCTGTGGGCTCTGGTCTTTTTTCCTTGTTAATAAGTACTTCAAGTGCTCCTCACTTTCAGCAAGCAAGGTTGTGTCATCTGCATAGCACAGGTTGTTAATAAATCTTCTTCCAATCCTGATGCCCTGTTCTTCCAGCTTCTCAGACTATTTGCTCAGCATAAGAATTGAATAGGTTTGGTGAAAGGATACAATACTGACACACACTCTTCCTGTCTTTAGACTGCTCAGTATCTCCTTGGTCAGTTCAAATAACTGCCTCAAACTATGCACATTTTCCTCATGAGCACAAGTAAGTGTTTAGGAATTCCCATTCTTCGCAATGGTATCCATAATTTGTTATGAGTCAACAGTCACATGCCTTTGCATACTCAATAAAACACAGATAAACCTTTTTCTGGTATTCTCTGCTTTCCTCCGGGATCCATCTTACATCAGCAAAGATATCCATCCCTTGTTCCATGACCTCTTCTGAATCTAATTGATTTCTGGCAGTTCCTTGTCAACATACTTCTTCAGTCACTTTGTAATGATCTTGAGCAAAATTTTACTTGCTTGTGGTATTAATGATATTGTTAGATAATTTCCACCTTCGGTTGGATCACCTTTCTTGGGAATAGGCATTAATATGGATCTCTTTCAGTCAGTTGGCGAGGTAGCTGTCTTCCAAATTTCTTGGAATAGATAAGTGAGCACTTCCAGTGCTGTATCTATTTGTTGAAATATCTCAGTTGATATTCCACCAATTCCTGGAGTATTGTTTTTTGCTAATGCCTTCACTACAGCTTCAGCATCTTCCTTCAGCACCTTCAGTTCCTGATCATGTGTTACCTCTTGAAATGGTTGAATGCAACCAGTTCTTTTTACCAAAAAGACCCTATAACATAGTGGCTCTATGTATCTCATCTGTCTTCTTTTGATGCTGAGTCATTTAATATTTTCCCTGTGGAATCTTTCACTATTGAAACTCTGGGCTTGAATTTTTTTCTTCAGTTCTTTCTACTTGAGAAATGCAGAACATGTACATTTTTGGTTATCTATCCCCCAGCTCTTTGCACATGCCATGGTAGTCTACCTTGTCTTGTCGAGCTGCCCTTTGAAAAATTTTGTTCAGTTCTTTTACTTCATCATTTTTTTTGCCTTTTTTTAATGATGATTGTGGTGGTCAGGATTATGTCAACTTGGCTACTCCATATTTGGCTGCTGTATTAAGTGGCAGGGCGGGGTATATGTGGCTCCCTGCCCCTCGGCTCTCATCTCCCCTTCACTATGGCTGCTGGTCTGATCATCTAGCCAGGAGCTCCTGCTCTCTTCTTCTGGCATCTGGTTCCAGGACTTGAACTAGCAGCTGTTGCACTCATCAGTCCTTACAGTCAGCACTTGAGAGTCCTGCTCCCTGACCTGCTGATCCTGGGTTTGCCAGCCTCTGCCACTCCTGCTACCTGACCTGCTGGTCCTGGGTTTGCCAGCCTCTGTCGCTTTGTCTCACTGCCGCTTGGGATCCACTGACCTACACAACCGGTGATCTAGAACTCTGGTCTCTGACCTGCTGACTTTGGGTTCCTCAGCTTCCATGGCCATGTGAGGCTTGTGCCAGAACTTGGAACATTCAGCTTCTGTGATTACATGAGCTGTTTCCTATATCTGTATCTATCTATCTGTCTATATATATTATAAATCTTTCCTTGTACCTACACGTGTTACTGGTCTTGCTTCCCTAGAAAACCCAGCCTAAGACAATGATTGAATGAAAATGTACATTCCCATATAAATTTGCATGCTCACCTATATGCAGCTTCCACTGCTCTCTCTGCATGGTGACAGCACACTCTTCCTCTCTGCTCCATACATGTCCTATCCTCCCAGCAGTCTCTTATCTCCTGCTTGCCACCCACTCCCCTTCATCCAGTATGAGATCAGCAAGATGACATCCTATAGATGCCTAGAACCATAAAGTACCCACAAAATATGGTCACTCTGTGTCCCCAAATCCAATCCATTGCAGTCTGAAGAATTGACCTTCACTATGATTTATAAACAGGGACAGCATCAGGGCCAGGGGCCGTGGTGCCAGGGGAGTCCTGAAGCCCCTAGACCACCAACTGTGGTCTTTTAGTGGAGATCTCAGGGTGCACCCCTATTTATTTATGTGTTGCCGGTGATACTCAACTTTGTGAGCTCCATAGTGGCTATCAGTGGTGATGGCCAGGCACCATCAGGTTCTTCTGGTCACAAGTCAGTGTACACACTCACTCATGTGGATCTCTCTGTCTTCGGGGTTCTCTATCCCCTGTGTCGTTTTTGTCCTTGGTGATCAGCCATTCCTGGTGAGTTGGAACCATTTGCAGTACCCTCAGATGGCAGCTTGGCAGCTTTTAAGACCCCAGATGCCACTCACCAATGTGGGATGTGGAGAGGCTTCATTAGCAAAATCCTAGTTGTGCCAATTGGCCTCGATTTCCCCTGATAGCATGGTCCCTGGCCCCCTGCCCCAGCTACTCTGCCCTTGCAATATTGGGTTAAGATGTGAAGAGTATGCAAGTTGTGTTGAAGTCATGTTAATACTGATCTCTTTACTAATGTGTGCTGTCACCGATTTCACCCAACCGAATGTCTAACTGTCTAATCTAAACCCTCCCCCCTCACTCTCCCGCACTCCCCACCCTTGAAGCCATCATAGTCTTTTCTTCTATGTGTGAGTCTGATTTTAAGTTCGTATCATAGGGGTCTCATACAATATTTGTCCTTCTGTCGCTGACTGCTTTCACTCAACATAATGTCCTCCAGTTGAAACCAGACTATGAGATGATCCTGCAGTCATCATTGTTCTTTATCATCGCATAGTGTTCCATTGAGTATGTATGCCATAGTTTACCTACCCATTCCTCTGTTGTTGGGCATCTGAGTTGATTCCATCTTTTAGCTATTGGTAAACATAGCTGTGGTAAACATTTGTGTGCATGTATCAGTTGGTGTGAATGGCCGTGATTCTGTAGGATATATTCCAAGCAGTGGAATTATTGGTTCAAATGGTGTATCTATATCCAGTTTTTTAAGGGAGTGCTGGATTGCTTTCCAAGGAGGTTGCACCATTTTGCAATCCCACTAACAGTGTAGGAGAGTTCCAGTTTCTCCACAGCCTCTCCAACATTTGTTGTTTTGGGTGTTTTGGATCATGATCAACCTTTTTGGGGTGAGGTGGTATCTTATTGTTATTTTGATTTGAATTTCCTTAGTAGCTGATGATCGTGAGCATGTCCGCATGTGTCTTTTGGCTGCCTGGATCTCATCTTTAGAGAAGTGTCTGTCCATCTCCTTTGCCCATTGCTTAATTGGTTGATTTATCTTTCTCTTATTGTTATTTTGTAGTACCTTATATATTATGGAGATCAGGTGTCGTTCTGATGTATAGTTGCCAAATATTTTTTCCTGTTCTGTAGGTGGCCTTTTAATTCTATTTAAGAAAGTCTTTGGATGAGCAAAAGTGTTTGATTCTTAATAGCTCCCATTTATCTGTTTTCTCTTCTGTTTGTGGTTTGTTTGACAGATTTTGAAGTCTGTCTATGTTGTGTGTTAAAACTTCCGTTGTTGTTCCTACTTTTTCTGGGATGAGCTTTATTGTTTTAGATTTGATATTTAGGTCTTTTATCCAGTTAAGGTGTGAGATAGGGGTCTTATTTCAATTTATTGCAGATAGATATCCAATTTTGCCAGCACCATTTGTTGAAGAGATTGTTTTTACTCCAATTTAATGTCTTAGGGCCTTTGTTGAATATCACCTGTTCATAGGCAGATGGTGTCATCTCTGGGGTTTCGATTCTGTTCTGTTGATCAATCTGTCTGTTTTTATACCAGTACCAGGCTGTTTTGACCACTGTGGCTGTGTAATATGTTCTAAGGTCAGGTAATAAGAGACCTCCCAGTGTGTTCTTCTTCTTTAGTAATGCTTTACTTATCCGGAGCATCTTCCCTTTCCAAACAAAGTTGGTAAGTTGTTCCTCCATCTCATTAAAAATGTCACTGGAACTTGTATTTGGATTGCATTATATAAGTAGATTGCTTTGGGTAAAGTAGACACTTTCACAATGTTAAGTCTTCTTATCCATGAGCAGGGTAGGTTTCGGCATTTATCTAAGTCTCTCTTTGTTTCTTGTAGTAATGGTTTATAGTTCTCTTTGTAAAGTTCTGTTATTTCTCTGGTTAAATTTATTTCTAGGGACTTGATCTTATTAGGGGCTATAGTAAATGGGGTTGACTTGGTGATTTGTTCCTTAATTCCATTGTTGATATAAAGGAATCCTACTGATTTACTTATGTTTATCTGGTATCCTGAGACTTTGCTGAACTCTTCTATTAGTTTGAGTAGTTTCCTATGGATTCTTTGGGATTCTCTGCATATACAATCATATCATCAGCAAATAGGAAGATTTCTAGTTCTTCTTTGCCAATGCAGATGCCCTTTATTTCTTGGTCTTGTCTAATTGTTCTGGCTAGAACTTCTAGTATGATTTGAATAAGAGAGGTGAGAGTGGGCATCCTTGTCTAGTTCTTGTTCTCAAGGGAAGCTGTTTCAGTGTCTCTCCATTCAGGATGATGTAGGCTGTTGGCTTTGTATAAATGGCCGTTATTGCATTGAGAAATTTGCCATCTATTCCTATTTTGATGACAGTTTTTAGCATGAATGAGTGTTGGACTTTATCAGATGCCTTTTCTACATCAATAGACTCTTGTCTTTTGTAGTATTTATGTGATTGATCACATTAATTGTTTTTCTGATGTTGAACCAGCCTTGCATCCCTAATATGAATCCAACTTGGTCATGATGGATTATTTTTTTGATATATTGTTGTATTCTATTGGCAAGAATTTGTTGAAGAGTTTTGCATCTGGATTCATGACTGCTATCGGTCTGTAGTTCTCCTTTTTGGTTGGGTCTTTTCCTGGCTTTGGTATCAGGGTTATGCTGGCTTCATAGAATGAGTTGGAGAGTATTCCATCCCTTTCTATACTGTGAAATAGTCTCAGTAGTATTGGAGATAATTCTTCTCTAAAAGCTTGGTAGAATTCTGTGGTGAAGCCATGTGGGCCCAGGCTTTTTTTGATTGGCAGTTTTTTTGATGACCTTTTCAATCTCTTGCTTTGTGATGTATTCATTAAGTTGTTCTGCTTCACCTAGTGATAATTCTCGTAGGTGATACGAATCAAGGAATTTGTCCAGTTCCTGTTGGTTTTCCAATTTGTTAGAGTACAGTCTTTCATAGTATTCTGTTATGATATTTTTGATTTCTGTTGCATCTGTTGTGACAACTCCCCTCTCATTTCTAGTTTGTGTTGTTTGTTTCCTTTTCTGTTTTTCTTTAGTAAGTTGAGTCAGTGATTTGTCAATTTTGTTGATCTTTTCAAAAAACCAGCTTTTGGTCTTTTCAAATTTTTCAATTGTTCTTCTGTTCTCTAGTTCACTTAGTTCTGCTAATCTTTATGACTTGTTTTCTTCGTGTGCCTGAGGGGTTCCTCTGTTGTTCTATCTTTACTTGTTCAAGCTGTGGAGTTAGTTCTTTGACTTGGTTTCTTTCTTCTTTCCAGATGTGTGCATTTTTGGAGATAAACTGACCTCAGAGCACTGCTTTGGCTATATCCCATAGGTTCTGATAGGAAGTGTTTTCGTTCTCATTGGAATCTATGTTTCTTTATTTTGTCTTTAATTTGTTCTGTAACCCACAGTTTTTTGAGCAAGATGTTGTCCAGTTCCCGTGAGTTCCACTGTCTATGTTTTTTCTGCTATTGATTTAGATTTTTATGGCTTTATGATCTGAGAAGATGCTTCACATTAATTCAGTGGTATGGATTTTGTTGAGAATTGCTTTATGTCCTAATACGTGGTCTATTTTAGAGAATGTTCCATGTGCAATGGAGAAGAAGGTGTAGTTATCTGCTGATGGATAGGAAGTTCTGTATATGTCAATGAGGTTTAATTGGTTAATTGTGGCAATAAGGTCTTCTGTGTCTTTAGTGAGCTTTTTTCTAGACGATCTCTCCAATATTGAGAGTGGAGTGTTGAAGTCTCCCACTATTATTGTGGAGTGATCTTTCTCCTTTTGGAGTGTAGTCAGTGTTTCTTCAACGTATATAGATGCTCTAATGTTAGGTGCATAAATACTTAACATTGTTAAATCCTTCTTGTGTATTGCACCTTTCAGCAATAAATAGTGTCCATCCTTGTCCATGATGTTAGATTTTACAGTAAAATCTATTTTATCTGAGATTAGAATTACCACACCTGCTCTTCTTTGTGTATTGTTAGGTTGATATATATTCTTTCATCCTTTAATTTTCGGCCTGTTTGTATCTTTAAGGTGAGTTTGTTTTAGGCAACATATGGATGGGTCATGTCTTTTGATCCAAGATGTCACTTGATGTCTCTTTACTGGAGCGTCCAGTCCATTCACATTCAGTGTAGTTATTGATAGCTATGTGTTCAGTGCTGCCTTTGTGATCTGTTTATTTTTGTGTTGATGTTTTCTCTGTTATTCTTATTAATCTGTTCTGAGACATTCTTTTTTGTGAATTGAGTTTTCACCTTTTTCACAGTTGGTTTTGTGGTTGTTCAGACTGCTGTATTTCATTTCTTGGTATAGTATGTTGCATCCTTATTGTGCTTTAGGGCTGCTCCTATGATCCCACTTAATAAACTGTGTGTAAACCCAATTTTAATTACCACCAGTCTTGTCAACTTCCTCTCTATCTTGAAGGACTGTAACGACAATAGTAAATCCCTATTTTTAGTATGATGATATCATAGTTTTCATGATATGATCACTGGATTATTTCTTTCACTATTATAGCTTTGATTGAGTTTGGAGTCTTCACTGAGTACGATTCTGGATGATATGTCCTTCTACAATATAAAGTTAGTGGTTTTGTTCTTCTAAGCCAAAGCCAAGAGATTCTTTCAGTATTTCTTGTAGCTTTGGTTTGGTTTTTACAAAGTCTCTGAGTTTCTTTTTATCTGTGAATGTCTTAATTTCATTTTCGTATTTGAAAGATAGTTTTGTAGAACATATGATTCTTGGTTGAAAGTTCTCCTTCAAGGCCTTGAATGTGTTATGCCACTCTTTCCATGCCAACATTGTTTCTGCTGAGAAATCCAACGAAAGCCTACAGGGTTTCCCTCTGAATGTTAGCTTTGCTTTGAGTCTTGCTGCCTTTAAAAGTTTCTGATTATGTTTCATATTGTTAAGCTTGATTATAATATGTCTTGGGGTCTTTCTTTTGAGATCTATATTGAGTGGCATTTGATATGCATCATGGATATCTATATTCTCTTCCTTCAAGATTTCTGGGAAGTTCTCTGACAGCAGCTTGACGACAATATTTCTTGTGTTCCCAGGTGTCTCGCCCTGTTTAGGGACTCCAGTTAATCGTCAGTTGTTCATCTTAATGCAGTCCCACATGCTTCTTAATCCTTCTTCATTTTTCCTGTTTCTTTTTTCTGATTTTTCCTCATAGATGCTGGAGTCACTAGCTCTGTCTTCCAAGTCAGAATGTCTGTTTTGCATTTGTTCCATTCCGTTTTCTTGGCTTTGGATTGAAGTTTCTATGTCTTTGATTTTGTTCTTCATCTGTTGGATTTCAGAGTACTGGTGTTCCATCAGATTGAACAGCTTACTTAATTTTTCATTTTTCTCTGCTGCATTTTGTATAAGGTCTAGGAGGGTTCTTTATATAATCTTTCTGTATTCACCTTCTGATAATATCAGAAAAGTTTCTTCATCTTGAAAGCTCTTTGGTTGTTTCATTCGGGGGCCTTCTGAAGCCATGAATGATTTTCTTGTTACTGCTTTCTCCAGTGTCTGTTGCTTTTGGGGCTTCATGTGAGACAATGATGGCTAGGAGAGATGCTGTGAGGATGGACTGAAGTTGCTTCTCTAGCCAAAGCCAAGCCAAGTGCCGTTGAGTCAGATCCGACTTAAAATGAAAAGTAAAAGGTATCTGACCACTTCCTTGGTTAGTCAGGTTTTCAGGTGTACAGGGCCCTCTTCCCAACTGGCACAGTAAGTGCCTCTATATGCAACTGCAGATGTTATGAACTAATGCAAAATGCAGCAAGGCTACTGCCTTGTTGGCCTCTGCTGACAGGCCCCAACTGTAGGCAACACTTTGTAAAATACTGCTTTTCTGCCAGCAAAGGGCTCCACTGTGGGCAAGCGCTGGCTCTGAGCCTAGGAATTAGATCTCACTGAAGCTTCCATATTCAAGATGGCGTCTTGTACATGCTCTAAGCCCAGCACCTCCGTAAAAACTGTGTCACAGCAGAGGTGGAAAGAAAGGCCGAGGTCCCGAAATGCACAGATTCCACAGTCTCTGTTGCCGGGCCCCAGCTGTAGAGGATACTGTGGAAACTACTGCTTTTCTGGTGGAAAAGCACTCTCCTGAGGACAGGCACTGTCTCCCAGGCTAAGAATTAGGTCCAGCCTCAGCCTCCGTAACCAATCTGGTGTCCCACACAAGCGTGCCGCCTGGCGTCTCCATACAAGCTGCACCATGGCAGAGGCAGAAAGGGAGGCCAAAGGTAGCCAAATGCACTGAGTCCCAAGCAGGGCCCCCCAAATACGGCAATTTCACCCTCTGATCCCACCAGCAGTGCATCTGAGACTAGCTGCTAGTCAAGACCCAGCTCTGCTGGCTGGCCAAGACAGAGGAAAAAAAAGTCAAAATGGTGAATTATCTTCAGTCTGTGAAAGCAGGGACTAGCCAGGAACAGGAATCAGCAAAAGAGAGGAGGTTTCCTGTTCAGTAGTTTGAAGTCCAAATTAACAGCCCGGTGCCGTGTGGTAGGCCTCCCTAGGTGACCAGAAGGCTCTGTTTAATTATCAGTTCAGGTCTTGGTTTCCAGAGGGATTTAGGGAGATGGGTGCTTAGTCCACCATCTTGCCTCCACCTCCCCCTACTTCATCATTTCTTCCTTTTGCTTTAGCTACTCAAGTTCAAGAGTAAGTTTCAGAGTCTCTTCTGATGTCTGTTTTGGTCTTTTTTCTTATTTCTTGTATTTTTAATGCTCTTTTTCCTTCTTCATGTATGATGTCCTTGATGCCATTACACAACTAGTCTGGTCTTCACTCATTAGTATCCAATGCATCAAATCTATACTTGAAATGATCTCTAAATTCAGACAGGATGTTCGAGATGGTACTTTGGCCCTCATGGACTTGTTCTAATTTTATTCACCTTCAACCTGAACTTGCATATGAGCACTCTGTTCCACGGTCAGCCCCTGGCATTGTTCTAACTGATGATATTGAGCTTTTCTATTGTCTTTTTCCATATATAGAGTCAATTTGATTCCTGTATTTTCCATCTGGCTAAGTCCTTTCGTGTTGTTGCAAAGTGTATTTGCAATGAAGAAGTCATTCATCTTACAAAATTTTATCATACAACTTCCAGCATTGTTTCTATAATAAGGCCATTGTTTCTAACTACCTATCCTTCTTTGTTTTCAGTTTTCACATTCTGGTCACTGGTAATTATTAGTGCATCCTGATTGCATGTTTGGTCAATTTCAGACTGCAGATGTTGGTAAAAAATCTTCAATTTCTTCATCTTTGGCCTCAGTGGTTAGTGCATAAATTTGAATTATAGTCTTACTAACTCGTCTTTGTAGGTAGTGTGGATATTATCCTATCACTGACAACATTGTACTTTATGATAAATCTCGAAATGTTCTTTTGATAATGAATGCAACACCATTCTTCAAGCTTTCATTTCTGGCGTAGTAGACCATTTGATTGTCTGATTGAGAATGGCCAATACCAGCCCATTTCAGCTCACTAATTCCTAGGATATTGATATTTATGTGTTCTACTTCATTTTTGACTGTTTTTAGTTTTCTTAGATTCATACTTCTTACATTCTAGGTTTCAATTACTAATAAATGTGTGTTGCTGTTTCTTCTCATTTTGAGTCATGCTACCTCAGCAAACAAAGGTCCTGAAAGCTTGACTCAATCCACATCATTAAGGTTGACTCTACTTAGTGGAAGCAGCTTTTCCTCAGGCATCTTTTGAGTGCCTTACAACCTTGGGGGCCCTGTATCAGACAGTGTTCCACTGCTATTTGTAAGGTTTTCACTGGTTAATTGTTTTCAGAAGTCAACTGCTGTGTCCTTCTTCCTAGTCTATCTCAGTCTGGAAGCTCAGCTGCAACCGTCCACCATAGCTGACCTTGCTGGTATCTGAATACCAGTGGCATAGCTTGTGCTATCACAACAGTACACAATCCCCACATGGCAAACTGACAGATGCATGTGGGAGATTTGCCATAGCTCCCCAAATTTTTCTCCTTCTATAGATTCTCTTTTACTCTTTCTAAGTGTTTTGATGAGTGTGTTTAATTTTTAGAAGATCCTAGTTATCTAGCTATCTTCTGAAGTTCACATGTTGTTAGTTATGATTGGTGTTATGGTGTATATTAAGGCCTCTAGTGTTGATTCTATTTTTTCTTCTATTATCTTTGTAGTTTTGGGGTTTATATTTAGGCCTTATGTACATTTTGAATTAGTTTTTGTGTAAAGTATGAGATATAGGTCCTGTTTCATTTATTTTTGCAGATGCACATCCAGTTTTACCAGTGCCATCTGTTAAAAAGACCATATTTTCCCCCATTTGATGGACTGTGGGTCTTTGTTAAAGATCAGGTTATGGTAGGTGAATGGACTTGCATCTGGGTTCTCACTTCTTTTCCATTGGTCATTGTATCTGATTGTTGTACCAATAGCAGATTGTTTTGACTAACTACCATAGCTGTATAGTAGTTTCTGAGTTCAGGTGGTTCAAGTACATTTACTTTATTCTTCTCCAGCAGTGCTTTGCTTATCAAGGGCCCCTTGTCTTTCCATATAAAGCTAATGATTAGTTTTTTCATCTCTGTAAAGAAGGCTGTTTGGATTGGGATCAGGATTGCATTGTATTTGTAGATTGCTTTGGGTAAAATTGATGTTTTTACAATGTTGAGTCTACCTCTCCATAAGCAAAGTAGATTTCATCTCTACTGTAGGTGTCTTTTAGTAGTGTTTTGTAGTTTTCTCTGGATAGGTCTTTTACATTCCTGGTTAAATGTATTCGTAGATATTTTGTTTTTTTAGGGGCTATTGCATATGGTATTGCTTTCTTGATTCCCTGTTCATGAATCGTCTTTATTGAGTACAGGAATCCAGTTGATTTTTGCATGCTTATTTTGTATCCTGCTAACTTGCTAAATCTATTAGTTCCAGCAGTTTTCTTGTGGGGGCTTTGGTTTTCTTTGTATAGTACCATATCATCTGCAAATAAGAGATGGTTTTATCTTTTCCTTAGCAATTTTGATGCACTTATTTCTTTTTCTTGCCTTATTGTTCTAGCTAGGACTTCCATCACAATGTTAAATAGAAGTGGTGATAAAGGGCATTCTTGTCTTGTTCCTGTTCTTGAAGGGAATGTTTTCAGCACCTCTCTTTTAAGACTGATGTTGGCTGTTGGTTTAGTAAAGATGCCTTTCATTATATTGAGGAATTTCCCTTTTATCACTATTTTACTGAGAGTTTTTATCAGGAATGGGTATTGGACTTTGTTGAACACCCTTTCTGTATGTATTGAGGTGGTCATGTGATTACTTATGTGATAGATTACATTTGTTGATTTTCTGATGTTGAACCATCTCGCCATATCTTATATGAACATCATTTAGTCATTGTGTATTATTGTTATTATTTTGATATGATTCTGATTTCTACTGGCTAGAATTTTGTTGAGAATTTTGCATCTGTACTCGTGAGGAATACTGGACTGTGATTTTCTCTTTTGTGGTGTTTGTGCTTCATTTTGGTATCAGGGTGGTGCTGACTTCACAGAACGAATCCAGATATATTCCCTCCTTTTCTATGGTTCTGATATAGTTTTAGTAGTACTGGTGCAAGCTCTTCTCTGAATGTTTGATGGAGTTCTCCAGTGAAGCCATGTTAGTCTGGGTGGTTTTTTGTTGTTGTTTTGTTGAGAGATTTATTTTTTCCTTTATTTTCAATATTATCTTTTCAATCTCTTCTTTGGTCATGGGACTGTTCAGATTTTCAATATCGTTTTGTGTTAGTTTGGGTAGGTAATGTATTTCTAGAAATTTGTCCATTTCCTGTAGATTTCAAATTTGTTGGAGTATATTTTTTTCACAGTACTCTGTTATGATTGTTTTTGTTTCAGTTGGGTCTGCTGTACTGTCTTCAATTTAATTCTTATTTGGGTTGTTTGCATGCTCTTCTATATTTCTTTTGTCAGTTTGTCCAGTGGTTTGTCAATTTTGTTGATTTTTAAGAAATATTTTATGGTGCTTTAAGTGAAAGTTTAGAATCCAAGTCAAGTTTGTTATGCAAAAACTTGCAGACATTCCTATGTACCTCTAGCTGCTCTCCCCACACTGTGACAACCTACTTCTCCTTTCCACTCTGTATTTTCCATGTCCATTCAACTAGCTCCTGCCCTCCCCTAGCTTCTCATTTTGCCTCTGGACAGAAGCTGCCCACTTAGTTCCGTGTATCCAGTTACGCCAGGAAGCACGTTGTTCACCTGTATGACTTTGTCTTATAGTGCAGTCTAAACTATGTCTGAAGAGTTGGCTTCAGGAATGGTTTCAGTTCAGGGCTAAAAGAGAGTCTGGAGGCTATATGTTCTGTGGACCTTCCATTCTGTTGGATCATCACGTCTTGTCTGTTTCTGCATGTTACTTTTGTCTTACTGCATCAGGGACTCTTTGTTGTGTGGTGTCATTGCTGGTCTCTGGCTGATGTAGTCTCAGGATTATGTGGCCTTTTCTGTGTGTTGGGCTGATATTTTCCTTATGTCTTTGATGTCATTCATTCTTCTCTGCTCCAGGTGGGTTGGGACCAATGATGCTAATTAACTCTCCACTTGCTAGTTTTTAAGACCCCATACACCATTCAGCAAAGTGGACTGCAGAGCATTTTCTTAAAAGACTTTATTATGCCAGTTGCCCTAGATATTTCTTGAGAATATGGTCCCCAAACTCCTGCTCATGCTACTCTGTCGTTCAAACTCTTGGGTTATATTTAGGATACTTCTTAGCTTTTGGTTTACTCTGGTTGTGTTGACTTTTTCCTCTACAGTGTGTTGTCCAGCCCTTCACCTAACTTAATTCTTATTTACAATCAATTTAATGAATACCTACCTCTCTCCTTTCCTCCCCACTCTGGTAATCATAAGACTGTTTTCTTTTGTGTTTAAATCTTTTCTTAAGTCCTTATAATAGTGGTCTCATACAATATTTGTCCTGTTGCAACTGAAAAAGCTCACTCAGCATAATGTCTTCCAGATTCTGCCATATTATGAGATGTTTCCATAGTTCATCACTGTTATTTATCATTGTATAGTGTTGCATTGTGTCAGTATACAATAGTTGCCTGTTTATCCCTTTGATGGGCACTTAGATTGATTCCTTCCTTTTGTTATTGTGGACAGTGCTGCGGTAAACATTGGCTTGTGTTTATCTATTCATGTGACAGCTCTTATTTCTCTAGGATGTATTCCAAGAATTTCAGGATTGTAGGGTATCTCTGTTTCTAGCTTAAGAAAGTGCCAAATCAATTTCCAAAGTGGTTGTACCATTTTACACTCCCACAAGTTGTGTGTAACTATTCCAGTGTCTTCACAGCCTGTCCAACATTTTTGATTTTGTGTTAATGCCAGCCTTGTTCTGTTGAGATGGTATCTCATTTGTAGATTTCTCTAACAATTGTAGCCAAGCCAGCCAACTTTCCTTATATATCTAGTAGCAATCTGAATGTCTTCTTTGGTGAAGTGCCTGTTCATACCCTTTGCCCATTTTTAAGTTGGGTTATTTGTCTTTTTGTTTTTGAGGTTTTGCAATATCTTGTAGATTGTGGAGACTAGATGCTAATTGAGTTTGTCATGTACAATTTTTTTTTCCCCAGTTTGTAGGTTCTTGTGTTATTCTTTTGGAAAAGTCTTTGGATAAGCATAAGGGTTTCATTTCTAGGAGTTCCCAGTTGTCTGTTTTCTTTTCTGGTGTTTGTACATTGTTATTAATGTTTTGTATTCTGTTTATGCTGTGTATTAAACTCCCAGCATTGTCCCTATTTTTGTCTTCGGTGATCTGTATTGTTTTAGATTTTATGTTTTGCTGTTTAATTCATTTTGAATTAGTTTTTGTACAGGTGTGAGATGTGGGTCTTGTTTCATTTCTTTTGCAGATGGATTTTCAGTTATACCAACATCATTATTTAAAGAGACTGTCTTTTCCCGTATTTACAGACTTTGACCCTTTGTCAAATATCAGCTGCTCATAGGCAGATGACTTTACATCTGGATTCTCAGTTCTGTTCCATTGGTGTATGTATGTGTTTTTGTACCGATACCAGGCTATTTGACTATTATGGTAGTAAAATAGGTTCTGAAGTCAGGTAGTGTGTGGCCTCCCACCTTTTTCTTCTTCAGTAATGCATTACGTATCTGGGGCTTCTTCTCTTTCCATATGAAGTTGGTGACTTGTTTTTCCAACACCTTAGAAAATGCTGTTGGAATTCGGATTGGGTTTGCATTGTATCTAAAGATCTCTTTGGGTAAAACAGATGTTTACATGATGTTGACTCTTAACCCTCCATGTGCAAGATAAGTTTCACCACTAATGTATGTTTCTTGCAGTAGTGTCTTGTAATTTTGTTTGTGTAGGTTTTTTACATCTCTGGTTAGATTTATTCTTACGCATTTTATCTTCTGAGGGGCTATAGTAAATGGGAATGATTTGGTAATTTCCACCTAGATGTTCTCCTTGTTAGTCTAAAGAAATCCAACTAATTTTTTCATGTTTATCTTGTATCCTGTTACTTTGCTCAACTCTCCTATTACTTCCACTAGGGGTTTGTGTGTGTGTGTGTGTGTGTGTGTGTGTGTGTATTCTTTAGGATTTTCTCTTTAAGATCATATCATCTGCAAATAGAGGTACTTTTACTTCTTCCTTACCGGTTTGGATGCCTTTATCTTTTTAGTGTGCCTAATTTATCTGGCTAGAACCTCAAGGATAATGTTGACTAGAAGTGGTGACAAAGGGCATCCTTATCTCATTCCCATTCTGAAGGGGAATGCTTTCAGATTCTTTCCATTTAAGATAGTGTTAGCTGTTGGCTTTGTACAAATGCTGCTTATAACATTGAGGAATTTCTCTTTAATTTCTATTCCTATTTTGCTGAGGGTTTTTGTTTTTTAATATGAATGGCTGTTGAACTTTTTCAAATACCTCTTCTGCATCCACTGATAAAATTAAGTGATTCTTTTGTTTTGCTTTATTTATGTGGTTGATTACATTAATTGTGTTTCTAATGTTGAAGCATGCCTGCATGGTATGAATCCTGCTTGGTCATGGTGAATTATTTTTTGGATATGTTGTTGAATTCTGTTGGCTAGAGTTTTGTAGAGGATTTTTGCATCTAAGTTCATGAGAGATAATAGTTTGTAATTTTCCTTTTCTGTGGTGTCTTTACCTCATTTTGGTATGAGGTTTATGCAAGCTTCAAAGAATGAATTTGGCAGTATTCTTTCCTTTTCTATGCTCTGAAATACCCTTAGTAACAGCAGTGTTAACTCGTCTCTAAAAGTTTCGTGGAGTTCTCTAGTGAAGCTGTCAGGGCCAGGACCTTTTTTGTTGGCAGTTTTTGAGTTACCTTTTCAGTATCTCCTTTTGATTTTAACTTATTTAATTGTCCTGTTTGTGTTCCTAGAAATTTGTCCCATTCCTCTACGTTTTCAAATTTGTTAAGAGTACGGTTTTTCATACTATTCTGTTATGATTCTTTTAGTTTCAGTGGGGTCTGTTGTCATGTTGCCTGTCTCATTTTTAATTTGTATTATTTCTTCCCTCTCCTGTTTTTCTTTTGTCAGTTTGATCAGTGGTTTATCAATTTGGGTGATCTTTTCAAAGATTTAGCTTTTTAGTTTTGTTATCTCTTTCAGTTGTTTTTCTGTTTTCTAATTCATTTAATTCTGCTTTAATGTTTATTATTTGCTTTCTTCTGGTGCTCAAGAACTTCTTTTGCTACTTATTCTTTCTCCTTGTTCGAGTTATAAAGCTAATGATTTGATTTGGATCCTTTCTTTCTTTTAGATGTACACATTTGTTGAAATACATTTATCTTGAACACTGCTTTTGCTGTGCCGAAGGATTTTCATAGGATGTGCTTTTATTCTCATTTGTTTCTGTGAATGTCTCCTAGATTTTTTCTATAATCCAGTGTTTGAGCAAGATATTGTTGAGTTTCCATGTGTTTGATTTTTCTCTGTTGCTTTTTCTGTTCTTGGTTTCTACTTCTATAATTTTATGTTCTGAAAAATTGCTTTGTAGGTTTTTGATTCTTTGGATTTTTGTTAAGGCTCACTGTGTGGCCTACTGTGTGGTCTGTTCTGGAGAATGTTCCATGCTCATTGGAAAAGAAAATATATTTGGTTGCCATTGGTAGCAGTATTCTATATATATCTATGAGGTCAAGTTGGTTGACTGTGGCATTTAGATCTTCTGTGTCTTTTTAAAGCTTCTTTCTGGATGATCTGTCCTTTGCTGAAAGTGGTGTGGAGCTGTTTTTCTTTTCAGTGCAGTTAGTTTTATATATTTTGGAGCCCTGTTATTGAGTATATAAATATTTAATATGGTTATGTCCTCCTAGAGTACTGACCATTTAATTATTATATAATGTCCTTCATTATCCAATGTCGTGGATTTTGCTTTAAAATCTATTTTATCAGAAATTAATGTTGCCACTCTCACTCTTTTTTAAATGTTATTTGCTTGATACATATAGTTTTCCTTCCTTTGAGTTTTACTTTCTTAATGTCTTTAAGTCTAAGTTGCGTCTCTTCTGGGTGTCATACAGGTGGATCGTGTTCTTTTATCCAGTCTGACACTCTGTCTTTTTATTAGTCCATTTCATCCTTTTACTTTCAGTTCAATTATTGATAGAAATGAGTTCAGTGCTGTTGATTTGATGCCTTTTTTGTGTGTGTTGTAAACAATTCTTTTGTTCCACTTAATTTTTCCTGCTGAGTCATTTTTCTTTACATGTTTTCTTTTCATTTTTCTCATTATTGTTGGTTTTGTGTTTTCTTGTTTTTTTTATTTTGATGTGTAGAATTCTTAATTTCCTTTGTGTTTAACTTAACATTTACCCCTAGTTTTCTAAACTTAAACCGGTCTTTCATTTCTTTGTATAGTCTTGACTTCCCCTCCTTGTGAAACATGTATAGCTGCATTTTTTAAGTCCTTCTTTTTTGTTGTAATGTTGCTATCATAACATAATGATATCTCTAACTCTATTTACAGTGTTTTGCCATTGATTTAGTTTAATTATTTTCCTATCTTGGTTGATATCTGGTTGCTCTGTTTTGTGATCTAGTTTTGGGTTGTTATGTGATGATTTTTTTTTTTTCCTAACTGAAGTTCTCCCTTTAGTACTTCCCTTGGAAAGCTGTGTATTTTGGTACCTTCTGTAATTTTGGTTTGGTTTTTGCAGATTTCCTAAATTTCTGTTTATCTGGAAATGTAATTTTGTCATCCTATTTGAGAGACAGTTTTGCTGGATATATAATTCTTGGCTGGAAATTTTTTTTCCTTGAAGGCTTTGTGTATATGTCATTACATTGCCTTCTTACCTGTACAGTTTCTGCTGAGTAGTTGGAGGTTAGTCTTATTGACTCTTCGTTGTAGATTATTTTTTGCTTATCCAGTTTTATAATTGTCTCCTTACTTTAGTTTCAGCAAGTTTGCGTATAATATGTATCGATGTCTTTCTTTTGGACCATCTACTTTGTGTGGAGTTCAATGAACATCTTGGAATAGATATGAGGTCTGACAATTAAGTCTGTGAACTTAATTTTTCTAAATGCTACTTACCTGATTGCTGAATATCACTAGTCACCTTTGAAGTGCTCCCCTTGGGAAGATATGCACCAGTGTCAGCAGCTAGTCCACCCTTCAAAGCAATTTAGAACTCTTTCTGGGATGGCCATTGCATGTGGTGGCACAGTGGCAGGTTTGAGAACTTAATTGTATAGTTGTCTGTGATAGTTTTTATCCAGTAAACAAATAACTGTATTGGAACACTCTCCCTGCTCACCTGATCTGACCCACAGTGACTTTTCTCCTTACCTGAAGGTAAAGGAAATATTGAATGTAAAACATTTTGATTACGTTCAAGATGTCAAAAGTAATACAACAGCTCTGATGGCCATTTCAGAAAAAGAGTTCCAAAATTGCTTTGAAGGGTGGACTAGGCACTGGCATTGGTGCATAGCTTCCCAAGGGCAGTACTTCAAAGTTGACCATATTGATATTCAGCAATAAGATATGTAGCACTTTTTCTAGGATGAGTTCACGAACTTAATTGGCAGTCCTTGTGTATCTTCATCTTTCATGGTATCAGGGAAGTTCTCTGTCAATAAATCTTCAACAATTTTCTCTTATCCTCCGCTGCTCTGGTACTCTAATCACTTGTAGGTTTTTTCTCCTGATAAGGTCCCACATAATTCTTAGGTTTCTTCATTTTTAAAATCCTTTTATCTTATTTTTCTCCAAATATGTTGATGTCATGTGCTTTATCTCCATTCTCACTAATTTGGTATTCCATTGGTTGAATTCTGTTCCTTTGACTTTCTATTGAGTTGTCTTATTTTGTAATTTTATTATTAATATTCTGAATTTCTGCTTCTTTTCTCTGTGTGCTTTTGTGCCGACTATTCAGTTTGTCATTGGGCTTTGCTACATTTTGCCTCATCTCCTTGAGCTCTTGAAAAGTTCAGAGTGTTGATCTTTTGGTTTCTACCTCTGGTAATTCCAGGAAGTTATCTTCCTCTAGAAAAGTTCTTATTGACTCCTTGCTTTGTAGCTTTCTGAAGCCATCATGGTCTGCCTATTTAAATAACTTGATAGTAACCATTGCCTCTAAGCCGTAAGTTGTTGGATTATTTTATCTTTGCTTGCTGTGTTCTAGCTTTTTTTGTTTTGTTTTGAGATGTCCAGATAGGCTGATTGTGTGTGCTAGCTTGTTTTTGGTGCTTTTGAATCTCTCACGTCCTGTTTAGCTGTTACTAGACTTACTTGCTCAGGAATTAATTTACTTTTCTTACATGGATTCGGCTAAAGTGTTCAGGTAGTCAGTCACCAACTGTGTGTTATAGACTCTCCCTTACAGTTCTTTATGGGCAGAGGTGTTTCATGTAGGCATAGGCATCTGGCTGCAGGTGCTGAGAAAGGCAGGAGGCTAACAGCTGTCCCTGAGTGTTTGTGAAGAAGACATGTTCCCTTATGTATGGTCCTAGGTGAAGGAACTGTTTCTTCCTTGAATTTGTGGCTTAGAGAAATTGACAATTTTTTTACCCACCCTTCCAGTTTGTTAAATTTTTCTGTCTTCCAGTTTAGAAAAATGGCTCAGTGTGGGCAGAAAGAGTCTTACTTCCAGTTCATGTAATGGCTTCGTATTCCAGAGATGGGCACAGTGCAGAGAAGGGAGAGAGAGAGTTGCTGGGAAAAAAGAAAGAGGTTTATCTTGAAGAAAAACTTTAGATCCACATGTGTTAGATTTGACATAAGCTACTTAGCTGTTGATGATCCAGTGCTGCTTTTGGCTGGTTCTGGAGACATGAGTATACTCTTTGCTGTTCAGTCTCTCTACTGAGGAGAATGCCTTCGGAATGCTGCCACTGTGTTTGTCAGAGTGGCTTCAGTTGATTCTCAGTGGGTTGGGTCTGGCTAGTCCTAGGTACCTCTGGACCTACTCTCTCTTTCCACTGTTCAGTCTGATTTCTGAGCTCGCCCTTTGATGTTCAAAGTTCCTGCTCTATTATATGTAATTGATTCTGTTGTTCTTTTGGATCTTTGTTGTTAGAGGGATTGTAGGAAGTTCTGACTGCTCCACCATCTTGGCCCCACATCCCTGTTGATCTTTTCAATGGACCAACTGTTGCTTTTGTTGATTTTTTTCTATTACTTTCCTATTGTCTGTTTCCATTATTTCTGCTCTATTCTTTATTATTTCATCTGATGGCTCTGGCTTCTGTTACTGTTTTCTATCTTTTTGTTCCAGTTGTGTAGCTAATATTTCAATTTTGTCTCTTCTTTCTTTTCTGATGTTTGTATCTGTTGCTATAAATTGACCTCAGAGTACTGCCTTTGCTGTGTCCCAAAGTTTTGGTATTATATGTTTTCATTTTCGGTTGATTCTACATTTTTTTTATTCTGTCATTGATTTCTTCTGTTTACTTTGTGGTTTTTAAGGAGAGTATTATTTGATTTCCAAGTAATTGGTTATTTTTTATGCACATCTTTTGAGGAGAAGTAATGATAAATAGATACTGAATATTCAGAACTTGTAATTTTAGATCACAAGGTCTGCATTTTTGTGTGATGGGGTAGGGGTGGACAACACATGCCTTGGTTTGTTGCTTGTGCCTGCAGTCATAATTGTGGTGGTTATTTGAGTTTTATGGTAGTCTGCTAACAGATTTTCAACTACTCTTCCTGTAATCCAGCAGTTCTCTGCATATATTCCATAGATATGTAGTGTTTCCAAAAGTAAAACAGCCTCTGATTTGGATGTAGTAATATCCATAAGGAAATGCCTGTGGTGTTGAGATTAACTGCTGTGGCTGGTAACTAAAAGATCAGCAGTTCAAATCCATCAGGCACTCCTTAGAAACCATATGGGGGCAGTTCTACTGTGTCCTATAGGATTGCTTTGAGTTGGAATCAAGTTGGCCCAATTTTTTTTAATGTTCATGATTAATATCATTTCTGAATATAAACATTTGGCATTCATTTATAAATATAAATAAATCATTTTTGAAGATAAATGAATAAACATAAATTGATGCTTCCAGCAATTATACCAAGAGGTACTCAGCAAATACTAGGCTGACCACAACAAATGGGCAAATACGTTTGCATCAATATATCAAGGTACATGTTTCCTTTATTCAAGCAGTTCCCCTTAGGGCTCTATACTTGCTAGAAAGGTACTGTCGTTTCTCCATGCTTTTAGATAGTTTCCCCTAAGTGAGTGCCTTCAGAACTTGTAACATGTTCATTGCCATGTTATTAAGGAAATTATTTGTTCTTGGGGGAAGATTTAGCCTTTAGGAAATCCCAAAGTTAATCCAAGCTCAAATAAATGAAGTATATGTGGACTGTGGATTGTATTGTGCTCCCTAAAAATATGTGTATCAACCTGGCTAGTCCGTGATTCCTGGTACTTTGTGATTGTCCACCATTTTGTGATCTGATGTGATTTTCTTAGGTGTTGTAAGTCCTACTTTTATGATGTTAATAAGGTGAGATTGGTGGCAGTTAATGTTAATGAGGCAGGGCTCAATTACAAGATTAGGTTATGTTTTAAGCCAAACTCTTTTCAGATATAAAAGAGAAGTAAGCAGAGAGACATGGGGACCTCATATCACCAAAAACAAGAGTTAGGAGAATACCATATCCTTTGGACCCAGGGTCCTTGCACTAGGAAACATCTTGATTGGGAAAATTGATGACAAAGTCTTTACTCCAAAGCCAACAGAGAGAGAAAGCCTTCCCCTGGAGCTGAACCCCTGAATTTGGACTTGTAGCCTACTAGACACTGAGAGAACACATTTCTCTTTGTTAAAGCCATCTACTTATGTTTTTTCTGTTATATTAGCACTAGATAACCAAGACAATATGTATGGATAATTGTACTAGTTATCAACTGCCAGCATATTGTTGCATAAGAAATAACCATAAACACCTCAGATGTATATAATAATGAACATTATTTAGCTCACAGGTCTGCCAGTGGTTCAGTTGATCTTGGTTGGGTTTGTTAGTACTGGCTGTGTTTATTTATGAATCTGTAGTCAAAATTGGAGGGTGTCAGGGGGAGTGATTAAATGGTTCTGTTGGTCTGACTGAACTCACTCAGGTGTCTAGGTTGTGGCTGCATGATAGCTGATCTAGGCTGGCCTCATCTGGGGATATCAGGGACGACTCAGCTCTGTTTGATTTTTTGAATTGTCTTTTTATCTTCCAGCATCCTAGCCAGGGCATGTTCTCATGGTAATGACAGAGATATAAAGAGGAAGACGTTCCCATGTACAAATTGATTTTGAGCCTATGGATCATTTTTGCCAACATCTCATTGGCTGAAAAGAAGTCACATGGAAAAAGATATAAATATAGGGAGGCGTGAAGAATTGTCACTCCCTTCCCTTTTTTTTCTGCAATTTGCCACAGTGATAAAATTAGGGAGCATGTTTTTCTTCTAAAAGGAGTTATGACCTCAAAATCCTGGCAATGATCTTGTGATTTGGCAGTGAACTCCAGGCAAGCATTTCAGACAGTTTGCCAGAGGGGAGAATTCCAATTGATTTGTGAGCAACAGCACCATCCCTAGAAGGAAGAATATGGCCTCTGAGGCAACTTCTGGGGAAAACAGTGTCCTTTTGGATGATAGGCTCAGAGTTCTATCCTGGACTTGTTGGTTTGAACTTGATTTGCCTTGAAAAATTGGTACTGTGGTCTGCAATGATAAACTGGCCTATGACGTATACACTGCTTATCATGGATTGAATTATGTCCCCCTAAAAATGTGTATAGCCATTTGGCTAGATCATGATTCCTGCTATTGTGTGATGTTCCTATATGCTGTAAACCCCGAGTCTATGATGTAAATGAGGGAGGATAGGCAGCAGTTGTGTTGGTTGGGGAGGACTTAATGTGTAAGATTATATTGTGCCTTGAGGCAATCTCTTGAGATATAAAAGAAAGAAGAGATTTGGGGACCTCATACCATCAAGAAAGAAGCAGAACTTGGAGCAGCATGCATCGTTTGGAAAGGATTTGGGGGTCCCTGTGCCTCAGAAGCTCCTAGTCCAGGGGAAAATTGATAAATAGGACCTTCCTCCAGAGCCAACAGAGAAAGACTTTGCCTGGAACTGATTTGGACATGTAGCCCATTGAACTGTGATAGAATAAAGTTCTCTTCTAAAGCCATCCATTTGTGGTAGATCTGTTATGGCAGCACTAGATGAGTAAGACAATTGCTTATTAATTCTCTCTGTGACAGGCAGGCCCTTGACTTGAGCTCTTTCCTTAGGAACCTGAGATAGGTTTCCAGAGTACTCCAGCTAAACTATGTTCTTTTCTATATTGGCTGACAAAGCTGTGGGCAGTGGAATTGAATAGGCTAAGCACACAGAGACAAATAAGGAACAGCAAGAGGAGTGGGAATAGGAGTAAAAAGGAGAGAGGCTTTTATGGACCAGTGATGATGAAGTTCTGTGAAAGTGAGAAACATAACTCCTAAGGTTATACACACATGGACTTATGTACACATACAAAATGCCTAAAGAGAGACAGGCCCTGCTTTTAAGAAATTCAGAGTAATGACACACACACACACTAAACTATTATACTAGAGAGTGACACAGGACATGAGAGAGGGGTGAGAATAGAGTGCTGCAGGTGGTCAAAGGGGGGCATCTGTTCCAGCCCGGAGAGATGGGGCAGGCTTCTGAGAAAAGGGGTCATTCTTGAAGAAAGATCAAGAATTCACCGGCACAGAAGAGGAGGATGGCACTGTTGATGTCTGCAGGGTAGTGAGGAAGCAAGGCTCAATAGAAAGGGACAAGAGTAATACAGAGAAGCAGAAGGTTTAGCATTTGGGGGAGGGGATAAAAGGGTGACAAGACGAAAAGGTAGGGAGAGTGCAGATTGTGATGGGACCTCTGTAAGACATAATGAGGACCTTCTGTGAAGGGACAGTGGGAATGGATAGAAAAGGACTAGTGAGAGAGGAGTTGGGAGGTGGCAGGGAAAGGACTCAGAGTGGCTGACTTGGTGAAGTCAGGGTCGAGACTGCTGCCAGCTTTGGGTGAGATGGTGGAAGTGGAGGCCTGTGTGTGGAAAAGTCTCCATGGTAGTCAGTTATAGATGATGTCTAATGTAATTAGGGCAGAGTACCACAGAGTACAGGAGTTGGATTCAGACAGACCTGAGTTTGAATCCTAGTGTCGCCACTGTGCCTTTGGACAAGTCACTTAACTTTGCTGACACTCAATTTCCTTATATGTAAAATGGAGTTAATACTCAGAAAACTCTTTTGAGGACTGCATTATGTAATGGGTTTACAGCACCAGTATGGATGCTTGGTATGCCACAGCTTGAATCAACCTGGATAAGTATGTAGGTAGAGGGGAAGCATTTTGGGAAGTCAGGGGCTTATCACTGGGGAAGATGATTGTAGGCAAGCCCGATCACTCATGAATGCCCTCAGCTGCACCAGTGGCTTGGGCTGTACAGGAAGGCACATAAGGGAAGTCCAAACACTCTAGGCTGAGTGGCTGAAAAAGTCAGAGGAGTTTGAAGGATGGCTGGGTGTGTGGGTGACTAGTCCTTGTGACACAAACCATCTAAACAGGTATAAGAGGACTTCCAATCCAGTTTGCAAACACATCCTAGAAAAAGTGTTACATACCTCATTGCTGAATATCACTGTGGTTGCCTTTGAAGTACCCCCTTTGGGAAGCTATGCACTGATGCTAGTGCCTAGCTAACCCTGCAAAGAAACTTCAGAACTTTTTCTGGAATGGCCATCAGAGCTGTCATCATATTACCCTTGATGTCCTGAATGTCATCAAAATGTCTTCCTTTCAATATTTCCTTTATCGCTGGGTAAAGAAAAAAATCACTGGGGGCCAGATCTGGTGAGTAGGGAGGGTGTTCCAACACAGTTATTTGTCTACTGGCTGAAAAACTCCCTCACAGACAACCATACAATTACGTTCATAAGCTTGCCTCCTTGCCACCGTGCACAATGGCCATTCCAGAAAGAGTTCCAAAATTGCTTTGAAGGGTGGACTAGGTGCTGGCCCATGGGTGTATAGCTTCCCGGGGGGGTACTTCAAAGGTGACCGTAGTGATACACAGCAATGAGGTATGTAGCACTTAGAATAATTAGGTTCGTGAACTTCATTGTTGGACCTTGTAGTCAAGAGATGCTACTACTTTCCATGCTTCCAATGATCCTCTTTGACTTAGGTTCCCAGCCCTGTCTTCAAGTCCAAGTGGGAGATGTGGGAGATGCATGGAAAGTGAAATTTGGCCCTGCACATTAAAGAATGGGCAAGCACTAAGTCCAGCAGGTGAAGAACTTGCAAGGTTCACTGAAGCACATCCGTGAATGTGTACTTTCATCTTGAGAGCTACAGGCCCCAGCGAACAGAACAGCTGCTCCACTGGCTTATTTTTGTGAATGTGGATGGGACAGGTGACTATACAGAACCAGTGAGATGGGTTAGAAGGCTCTGGGTTCAAGGGCTGGAGATGCTACAAAACAGGTAGATGGATAGGCAAACAGACATGTCAAACAGACATGTCAGATTCAAGGTCCAAGACTGCAGGACCTTAAAGAGGAGCAGTGCATATGGCAGGAGTCCCCGGTGGCTCAGTAAGAACTGGGCTATTAACCAAAAGGTTGGTGGTTCAAACCCATCCAAAAGCACTTTGGAAAAAAGGCTTGGTAATCTGCTCTTCAAAAGTCATAGCTTTGGAAACCCTATGGAACACAGTTCTACCCTGAAACATGAGTTGAAATTGATTTGAAGCTTCTTTTTCTTTCTTTTTTTTTTTTTTTTGGTAGTGCATATGGCAGGTACTGGCACCTCCAGACCCAAGTTCCACTCCTGGCAATAAACCCTGCAAGAATTCCTCTAAGTCTTGCCCTTGTACTTGTCCCCCTATCTCCCATCAGTCACAGCCTTGACCTGCCGGGAGGCAGCCAGGATGGTGCCTGGGCTCAAGGTAGCCCTTAGGGCAAAGACCAGGGTCAGCACATTTGGAAAAGTAGATGCCGTGCCTGGTGTATCCTGGGAAGTCTGAAAAATTTCCTACAGGAAGGAAATTCCTGAAATATTTACTCTCAAAGGCTTTCCTGAGCACCTACTGTGAGCCCACTGTGTGCATGTGCTCACTGTTCTGGGGACAATCTAAACAAAGATCTAACCTCAGTTTTCAGCCATCAGGTGGCCTGCAGGGGAGTTAAATCCTATGATGTAATTAAACAGATAGGGAAAGGAGAACAGGTAAGGAGCAATTCAGTTTTTCATTCATTCATTCATTCATTCACTCATTTGCTCAGCAGATGTCTTGGAGCTCTTCTTTGCCAGGCATGTGTGGCCAGGGCTTTGTACTCTTGGAGCTCACAGTGTGGTTTAGGGTTAGGTGGATGGTGCTGGAATAGATGGAAGCATAGGGGTCTTGTGGACACTAATGACACAGGCTATGGGGGTGGTGACTGAGTTAAATCCTAAATGTAGAGTGGGAGCTGATGCCAGAAAGAGGTGTTGTTGGAGGGCAGAGTGGTAACTGGGTTCAGAGCTTAGTGGTCTTCCTTGCTGAGGTCAGCTCTATCTATAATCACTACCCCATAGCCCTTTCTCCTGAGAACAGGGACAAGAATAGGGAGACCAACTAGGTCTGAGCAGACTGGAACTTTCCCAGTTTCAGCACTGAATGTCACATGTCCTGGGAAAACTCTAGAGTCCAGAGTAAATGAGATGGTCGGTCACTCAGAAGAGAGACACTCAGCATCCACAGCAGGGGGGGTCTGGCTGCTTCCAAACTGGCCTCCAGGGTTTTGTTAAGCTGTGTCTGAGCCATTTAGGCACCCAAACAAAATCCATCAGTAGAGGTAGGGATGGGATCTCACAGATTCTATGAGCCCACACTCTGACCCGGAGTTTGGGCAGAAAACGGCAGGGCTTAAAGTCTAGTTCTGCTGTTCTCTATGTCAGACTCAGTAGGCACGTGCCCTCCCTTCTCTAAACCTCAGTTTCATTATCTCTAAAGTGGAAACAATTATCGCTTTGTCAGGGAATTGTTACGAGGGTTGAATGAGATCATGTGTGCAGGGTCTGGTGTGTGCCTCACTGTACTGAATGGTAGGATTGTTATGCTGTAGGAGATGAGTGCAGGGAGCACCCAGTGGTATTAGAGTCATGAGCAGTGGGAGATCTTCCAGAGGAGAGCGCCTTGGCCCGGGCTTTCCAGTCCCTTCCTGCAGGCTCCACAGGAAGGATCTAGCAAAGGCTACTTCTACTCACTCTTAAGTGTAGGGAGAGAGAGATTCTCATTCCTGTCCTATACCACAGATTGGATCAGAGCAGTGGCATCTGCATGACAACTGCTTGGGGGTCAATTTCTTCGAGCTCCCCAACCCTAAAACCAAGTTCGCAGTTACCCTGTAGTAGCTGGAACTGACAGTAGGGCTATTGCATAATGGAATGAGGATAGTTAATATCTGGGGTGAGCAATAGACCTTCCACTCTAACTCTTACTGGCATTACTGTGGGCACTATGGTGACCTGCCCAGATTTCCTCTTCAGGGCTGACACACCCACCCCTAAGGTGCTTGGAGTATGACTACTGGCTGCTCACAGCCACATCATCACTGGGTGTTACCCTCTGCAGCAGAAAACCGCATCGACTAACATTATGTCCCCTCTAAGTGAAACCTGTGAGGACCTTACTAATTAACCCACCCCTGGGTAGGGATATCAAGGCCCAGCCGATAGGATCGGCTCAGGTATTAGTTGAAGATTTCTCTGTGGGTCACATTCTCCCCTCACTCCCTCCCAGCTTCCCTACTTCCTTAGTTGTGTCCCTGGTAAAACTTGGGCACACGGGTTTCTGCCTGAGAGTCTATTTTTGGGGAACCCAACCTCAGACAACTGGTCCCCAGAGTGGCCCTAGGAGACTCTAGGATGTGATCACTTGCAGGTGGCAGCACTGAGGACCACACACTAGTTAGTAGTGTAGCAGTATAGCTGCTAACACTGGGATACTGAATAGAGGCATTGCTACCTTCAAAGACCAAAATGTCACCTCCCTGTTTAATTTACCAGCCTACCACCTATAAAAATTATGATTATGGTGGACAAGCATGGACTACCACATACTTAACCAATGATAAACTCTGATTTAGCCACCTAGCCTGTTGATGTTGGCTGGGTAGCATAACCCTGACTCAGGTACATCAGAGAGCAACTGGACACCATCATCTCAAGGCTAGGGCCACATGTATTCAGCAGAGGCATGACTTAATTCTGAAACATATACCACATGTACACAGCAGACCACTTCCAGCATTCAGACAGCAGAAAACTCAAATATTGTCCATCAATCAACCTCACTCAGACTTTGCTGTCCTAATAGGAAACTGAAATAATTCTCTGTCTGCTGAATGTAACAGACTTTCCCTATTGCTGTTTTCCTGCACCTCATCCTTTAAACCTTACCTAGAATTTGTGCTCGGTTAGGTTCCCTGTTTGGCAGTAAAACTTTCTCATGTAGCTATTAATTTTCGATCTCTCACAGTGTTTATTTTTATTTTAGCACCAAGTAATAGACCCCTTTGCAGCTGTTGTGACAGATGTGCTGTCCTTGGAGGAGATGAATACAGCCTCCAGCGAATGGTGTGTAAACCTCAATCTGGCAATGGAGTTCTTGTCTACACTTACCATAAAGCAGGCGGAGAATCAGTTTGTTTTCTTATGGGACAGACAAGAGCATACCTCTTTAGTCTTGCCTCAGTAGGGGCAGATTATTCAATAAGCAAGGTAAGCACAGGCTTACTTGTAGTTACTAGTCTGTAGAAAACAGTTTAACATTTTTTCACCACATTGAAGATTTACTTGCAGGTATGGCTGGCATCTGTCTCTCTCCCAACCCCACAGCACCTTCCCGTAGAATCAAAACCTTTCCAATTTACAATCTCTAATCCAAACCAAAAACCAAATCCACTGCCGCTGAGTCAACTCTGACTTATAGCGACCCTATAGAACAGAGTAGAGCTGCCCCATAGAGTTTCCAGGGAGTGCCTGGTGGATTTGAACTGCCGACCTTCTGGTTAGCAGCTCTCCTTGGAAACTCTACGGGGCAGTTCTATTCTATTTTATAGGATCACTATGAGGAAACCCTGGTGGCATAGTGGGTTAAGTGCTACATATGCTAACCAAAAGGCTGGCAGTTCAAATCTGCCAGGCATTCCTTGGGAACTCTATGGGACAGTTCTACTCTGACCTCTAGGGTCGCTGTGAGTCAGAACCGACTCGATGGCAGTGGGTTTGGTTTTTCGGTATGAGTTGGAATCAACTCGACAGCAGCGGATTTGAGTTTTTCTCAAAGAGGGGTGGAGAAACCCTGGTGGCATGGTGGTTAAGTGCTATGGCTGTTAACCAGGAGGTTGGCAGTTCAAATCTGCCAGGTGCTCTTTGGAAACTCTATCGGGCAGTTCTTCTCTGTCCGTAGGGTCCCTGTGAGTCAGAATCAATTCGATGGCAGTGGGTTTGGTTTTTTATGGTTAACAGGGACGGATGACTCAGTAAGCAGGTAAGTGCAGGCTTATTTGTGCTTACTTAATCTGTAGTAAACAATTTCATGAGTTTGACTTTGATGTGGCATGCTGAAACCCACATGAAATTGTTCACTGCAGAGTAGTAAGCATGAGTAAGCTGGTCCTCACCTTGATTATTGGATCATCTGCTCCTGTGCCCCAAACAAAGAAAAATCAAATGTACTGCTGTTGAGTTGGTTCCAATTTATAGTGACTCTATAGGACAGAGTAGAAGTACTCTGTAGAGTTTCCAAGGAGCACCTGACAAATTTGAACTGCCCACTTTTTGGTTAGCACATGTAGCACTTAGCCACTACACCACCAGAGTTTGCTATTTCCCTTTCTTCTGCTGTAATATAGTCCAAAGGGGCTCGTACGTCCTGGAAATTCTAAAGAATGTGAATTAGTTCACTACACTGATGACACGTTAATCAAACTGTATGAGAAAGAAGTGGCAAGTGCGTTGGAGACCTTGGTAGGACATACGTTGTCCCCATGGTTAGAGATAAATACTGTGAAGATATAGGGGCTTTCATATCAGTGGGATTTTTAGGGGTTCAGTGGTAAGAGTTATGCTGAAACATCTCTTCCCAAGCACAATCACTGCATCTTACTCCTCCTAGCTGAGGCAGCATGCTACCTGAAAAGTTTCTGAGAATTCTTGAGGTAGCATGTTGCATATCTGGGAATAATAGTTTAATCCATTTATAGGTGATAAGGAAAGTTGACTGCTTTCTGTGAATCCAGAGCAGGAAAGGGCTCTGCAACAGATTGCTGTATAAGTAGCCTTCCTGTTGAAACATTTGACTTGGTAGATTGTACCCACTGAATGGCCAATAATAGAATCTGATTAATATGAAATGGCCAAGTAATTCTGTCACTTGGTTGTTTAGTGCCTCCAGATGCCCTTAACCTGACACACAGACATGAGCGAGGACACATGGCTTAGTAGGCAGAGCTCAGGTCTGATCCCAGACCCCATTCATTCCTTTATCCAGATATCTTTTGAATGTGCATCTTACACAACTATATCCTTTGAAAAACAGTTTACAATCCTCTAGTATGCAGTTCATGATACCTCAATAAGGGAGACAGCAGGTATATATGTTCCTATTTGATAGATAAGAAAACTGAGGAATAAAGATGTTAAGGGTCTTATTGCAGGTCATCCAATGAATCATTCATTCATTCACCAATTATTTTATTGAGCACCTGTTATGGAATAAGCCCACTGCTGTTGAGTCAGTCCTGACTCCTAGCAACCCCTATAAGACAAAGGAGAACTGCTCCATAGCATTTCCAAAGAATGATGGTGGATTTGAACTGCCTGCCCTGTCCTGGTTTGTTGTGGTGGTGCTGGTGGTAGTGGTGGTTCAGTGGTAGAATTCTCACCTTCTATGCCGGAAACCTAGGTTCTCTCTCTACCTAATGCAACACAGCTGAAGCCTCCATCCATGTATCGGGCTTGTGTGCTGCCAGATGTTTCAGTGGAACTTCTAGACTAAGAAAGACAAGCAGAAAGGCATATGGGTCACATGGGTCACATATGGGTCACACATGGGTCACAATGAACCCATCCAAAAGGATCATGGGGGTGTCGCAGCACTGAGCAACACGTGTAGGATGGGCCATGTGTCGGGGCCCAATTCAACAGTGGCTAACAACAAATTTATGGGATGAACACTGTCTAGCACCAAGGTGAACAAGACACAGTCCCTGTTTTCAAAGAATGTCTAGTTTGGAGTGGGTGTAGGTGAAAGGGGAGGCAGGAGAAAGCTTACAGATGACTGCAGTAACTGTGAAATAAACGCTAGCAGAGGTATGTAAGTACTGGGTGCTGAGCGTACTTGGAGGTTTGGAGATTCACCTGATGAAGAGAGAAAGAGAAGGAAAGAGAGCCAGAGAGAAAGAAAAATAAAAACAGAGAGAGAGAGAGAGCAATTAGGAAGATTAGAGGAACTTAACATAGTTCAGAGTTGCTGGAACCAGAGTTGGGGATACAAAATGGTGGCGAGGTTCCAGACTCCCTTCTTCCTGTCAGTAGCTCCTGCTCCGAGGGCAGCTGTCCTTGTATCTACAGCCGTAGGTGAGGCCCTGGGCCATTTCATTAGGGAGGTTTGTTTCCAGATTCATCCCCTAAGCCCTATTAAGTCTCTTACTTAGTGGGGAAGCAGCAAATCAAGATGACATTTCAAAAGCGATGGCCAAGCCTGTTCCTAGAGGAACAGCTAAATCCTCAGCCATATTAAATACCTTCTTCTCAATAGTAGCGGCTGGGCCATTTAGGAAAATTAAAAGGGAAAAGAAGAACAGAGAGCAGGGAGATGAAAAACAAGTGTAATAGTGTTTCCAGTGCTGTGGCAATTAAGAGACCTCACATATGGCCTTTTCACTTTATCCTCCTCTTGGCTTATCCGGCATCTGCATCCACTCAGAGGGTTGATCATTAGAAAAGTGATTTAGCAAAGAGGTGCTCGGGTTTCCAGCTCACCATCATTAGGCTAGCCAGGTACTTG
This sequence comes from Heterohyrax brucei, assembly GCA_028571685.1. NCBI lineage: Eukaryota > Metazoa > Chordata > Mammalia > Hyracoidea > Procaviidae > Heterohyrax > Heterohyrax brucei. The sequence goes on from CM053149.1 coordinate 38,557,905, forward strand.
GCTGAGGGCTGGTCTTGGAGCACACATGCTCTGGAGAATTTTTGCTAAGAAAAATCAGCCTACAGAGAGATTTCTGTATGGCAAAACATTGCAAGAAATGGAGAAGCCATGATAAAACTCATGTAAAATACAGTATTAAGAAAACAATAGCAAAAATTCAAGTCAAGACAGTTGACAACAAAGAAACTGTTAACTTGTTTACACCCAGGGGAAAGAAGATTGCATTCGCTGTTCATTAAATGGTGCAAAATGAAAGGAACAACAAAACACTATTTTTAACTTACTGGATTAACAAAGGTTAAGAAAAGAGAAAACTTAAATGCTGTTAAGGCTGTATTAAAAAGGGCATGCTTGTACACAGCTAGCTTGGCTGTACCCAGCTGGTGAAAGTATAAAATAGTGCCAACTTTTGGAACACACTTACGGGAAATACATCAAGATTTTTAATGTTTACTAAAAATTTATGAAATGTTGTAATGTTTGGTAAAAATACATCTAAAGGAGCTATCAGAAACATGGACAATGAATCAGGCAGGAATATGTTCATTGCAATATAGTTCTCCAGCACTGAAAAAGGAGAAGCAACTTAAATGCTCAACAAAAAATAAATTAGTTATTCTTGTGTTGCCAGAATCTCACTGGCAACACAAGAATAAAAAGGGGTACATCCTGAGATCTCCACTAAAAGATCACAATTGATGGTCCAGCGGTTTCGGGGTTCCCCTGGGAGCATGGACCCTGGCCCTGATGCTGCCCTTGCCCATAAATCATAACGAAGATCCACTTTTTGGACACAAATGGGTTGGACTTGGCAATGCAGAGTGACCGTATATTGGATGCACTTTATGGTTCTATACATCTATAGAATATCAGCCTGCTGACCTCTGGTTGGAGAAAGGAGAGTGGTTGGAGAGGAGGGGAAAGGAGACTGTTGGGAGGATGAGACATGTATGAAGCAGAGAGGAATAGTGTGCTGTCACCAGACAGGGAGAGCAGTGGAAGCTGCATGGAGGTGGGCATGTAAATTTATACGGGAATGTACATTTTCACTCAGTCATATTAAATAAAAAATAAAATAAAATAAATAAATTAGTTATGTCAATAGTAGTACATCCATAAGAAGAAATGGTAATAAGTCATTTCAAAGAATCTTTATTAAGGATGAACTCATTAAAATATTAAGGCAGAAAGGTAAAAATACACAGTAAAGTTCTTTCATCTCACTTACACACACATGCATAGGCACAGCTGGTCCTAATGGACCTCCGCTCTACTACCGTCAGTTGAAGGTGCCTAGTCGGATTAACTGACACTTCATTTCTTGGAGATAAAGCACAAAGCAACTGATGTTCAGGGAAAAAGAAGTGGCAAATCCACCTGCCACATCCGCTTCCCCAAGACAGTTTAGCTGTATGTTTACTGAGAGTACATTGTTTATTACTCACTTAAAAGTCTGCCAAAATTTGATTTGATAATACTGTATAAAGAAGGACTTTTACTTCTGTATTCAGAAGTGTGATCAGTCCATTGTGAGGGGCAGATTTGATATAGGGTTAAATCTAGGCTTGTAAAAGGAGCTGAGAGACTTTAATACGCTCTGATTATATAGACCAAGAATGATGTAGAATTTGCCTCTAATACTGTCTTGGAATCAACCTCTTTTAGGAGTAGATAATTGATTAGTTTTTCAGGACCTTCTGTGGATATTCATCTGTTAATGTCCTTTACATTTTCCTGAGCCAACTTTGCAGTTATAATTTACTAGAAAAAATACAGTATTCTTTGTTTCTTCTAGTTTTTATTCCATTTTAATTTTATTCTGTACATTTTCCTGACAGTTGCTGTTGAGTCAGCTCTGACTCATGGCAATCCCACGTGTATCAGAGTAGAACTGTGCTCCGTAGGGTTTTCAATGACTGATTTTTTGGAATCAGAGTACCAGGCCTCTCTTCCAAAAAGCCCCTGGGTGGACGCAAACCTCAAGTTTTCATTTAGTCGCCAAGTGCATTAACCATTGCAGCACCATATTTGTATTATTCTGTATGTGTTCCTACAGTAGCAGATATTACATTTATTGCCAGAATACATAGTTTTAAATTCTAGGTAAGAATAATGTTGTTAGCTGTCACTGAGTTGATTCCATATTATAGAATTAGCATTATCTCTTTTGTAATTATCTATATTTTCTACTATTTGCTATCTTGCCTTTATCTTGCTCATCCTAGAGCCCCAAACCAAACCAAACCTGTTGCTGTCCAGTGGATTCCAATGCACAGCCATCCCCCATGTGTTTCATGGCTGTTACCTTTTGGGAGCACATGCCGGGTCTTACTTCTAAGACATCTCTGGGTGGTTTGAATCACCAACCATTGAGTTAGTAGTCCAGTGCCAGCCAGGGACTGCCAATTAATGACAATAGCTATATTTATTAAGCACACTTAGTGTGTCAGGCACCAAGCTGAGTAAGCTAAATGCACATTCTCATTTATTCTTTACCACAGCCCAATATTGTAAACACTGTTATCGCCCCTACTTTACAGATGAGAAAACTGAGGACAGTAGTTGTCCAAAGCCAAGTACTTGTGCAGTAGGATTTTGGCCAAGATTTGTCTGATTCTGAGCCCATGTTTCTATCTATTAGGCTGTACTCTTACAAAAATATGGACAAGTGGACATCAAAGAAACAAACAAAATTTCATGCTGTAGTGTGGTTTCTCTGTATTTTTAGGGAATTTTCTCTTGTTTATGCCAAGGCTCTGGATTATTTTTGCAGTCTTCTTTGTAGACTGTTTTCTGTGCCTGGGTCTGCTTAAAGTTTGTGCTGACTGTAACATCATGTAGAGATTTTATATTTCCACCATTGTTAAGGTAGGCTTTATTCTACAAAAAAGGTCAGTTCCCAGAGGAAAAGAGCTCACTACCAAAAACACCAAAATACTTAACCATCATCAATAAAAATTTTTGAAAATGTTTTATATAACTTTTACTGAAGTTGAGAATATAATTTAACCTTTTCTGCATCTTAAAATTGAAACCATATTGAGATAATTACAGTTGAGGTGCAGTTATAAGAGTAATACTGAGTTTATCCCGGTGGTAATATTTGCAAAACAGTATAGTGTAGTATAATATCACAACCAGGATAATGACATTGAAATAACCTGCTTGTTTTATCAGGATTTCTCTAGTTTGACTTGGATTCATTTTTGTGTGTGTTTGTGTGTGTGTCTGTATTAGGTTATGTACAATTTTATTACATGTGTAGGTTTATATGTCTACTGCTATAGTCAAGATATAAGGAAAGGAAGAACTGATACATTTGATTGTGAAGAATGTTGAATATACCGTAGACTGCTATAACAGTGAACAAATGTGTGTTGGAAGAAGTACAGCCAGATTACTCCTTAGAAGCAAGGAGACTTCTTCTCATATACTTTGGACATGTTATCAGGTGGGACCACTCCCTACAGGAGGACATCATGCTTGGTAGAGTAGAGGGTTAACAAAAAAGAGGAAGACACTCAATGAGATGGATTGTCACAGTGACTACAACAGTGTGAGTATGGTACAGGATATTCTTTCTCCCTCTTTTTCTGTTCTGTTGTACATAAGGTCACTGTGAGTCAGGACTGACCTAATGACCCTTAACAACAATACAGTCAAAATACTGAGAAGATATAATGTAGGAATGTCCTCATGTCTTTTTATGATCACAACTGCCTTTCCCCAACTCTGTCAGTGTTTTTTTATTTACACAAATAATACAAAATCAACACATTATGTTTTAAACCGATTAGCCTAATTACATATAATAGGATAAGTTGATGGCCCTTCAGTGAATTTGTAAGTAGGGAGCTGTGTTTGCCAGCCAGGAGGTACAGCTTGCCACCCCAGGGAGTCCACTGGGGTCAGTCACTGGAGTACACAGAGATGGCTGGTGACCAACTCCCTTCTCAGAACTATGCCTCAGCTCCTGTTGAGGTAACACAAGAGCCTCTAGATGGCCCAAAGGCAACAAGCCATTCCTAACCATGTAAAGAAACAGTCCACTGTGGCTCCAGAAAACTCCCCAAATAAAGAATGATAAAACTTCACAGATGAAGATCTGAAACTATCAGAGGTCAAGTACAAGAATTATATAGAGAGACCTCCTAGAGATTAAACAAAATGCAGCAGAGCAAAATGAAAAATTAAGCAAGCTATATGAACTGATGGAACAACAATGATCTGAAATCCAGTAGATCAATAACAAAATCACACAGACAATTAAGTCCAAAGCTAAAAGAGCAGAATTGAGAGGATGGAAGTCAGACTTAGTGACCTTAAGGATAGAGCAACTTACACCAGCATTTATGAGGAGAAATCAGAGAAAACAAATAACAAAAATGAAGAAGGATTAAGAAATGTGTGACTATATTAAAAGGAATAATCTATGATTAACTGGAGTTTCTGAACAAAGAGGGATAGCTGAAAACACAGAGAGTATTGTTGTTGAGTTGCTGACAGAAAACTTCCCTGACTTCTCAGCAGAAATGATGATTGTAAGGAGGCAGTGGGGTGACACATTCAAAGACTTGCAGGAGAAAAACTTCCAACAAAGAATTGTATATTCTGCAAAACTGTCTGTCAAATACGAAGATGAAATTAAGACATTCACAGATAAATGGAAGCTTAGAGACTTTGTAAAAACAAAACCACAAGAAATACTGACAAAGAAACTCTTTCCTTAGAAAAACAAAACCATTAAGTGTATATTTAAGGAGACAATGCAGGACACAGGATCCAGAATCGTAATTGATTAGGGAAGTCACAAAACTCAATCAAAGCTACAATATTAAGGGAACCAGTGATCATATCATGAAAACTATGACACCATCACACTAAAAGAGGGGTTACTACAGTAGTTATAGTCCTTTCAGATTGAGAGGAAGTTTGAAAGATATGTAGAAGTTAAAATGCCATTTAAACTTTGAATATTAAGGGGAAAATCGGGGTAGCCACAAAGCACAATAACAATGCAACATATCAAAACAAGAAACGTAATGCAGGAGTCTCCACAAACACAAAACCTACACTGAAAAGATGAAAAGTAAACCCGTAAAGAAGATTGACCCAGAACAGACTATTAAGAGCAACATAGAAAACACCAACACAAAAGTAAATACATCAAAATGACAGCACTAAACACATGCCTATCAATAATTACACTGAGTGAAAATGGACTGAACACTCCAATGAAGAGACAAGTGTCATCCTGGAAGAAAAGACATGATGTGTCTGTATGTTGCTTAGAAGAAACACACCTTAGACTTAAAGATAGGAACAAACTGAAAATTAAAGGATGAAGTAATATATACCAGGCTAACCACATACAAAGAAGAGGTGTGGCAATACTAATCTCAGATAAAATAGGTTTTAATGTAAAATGCACCACTGTGGACAAGGATGGTCACTATTTATTGCTGAAAGGTTGAGTACACAAGCAGGACTTAACAATATTAAATACCCAATACCAGAGCATCTAAATACATCAAACAAACAGTGACTACATTGGAAAATGAGATCAATCACTCCGCAATAATAGCTGGAGACTTCAACACTCCATTTTCAGTAATGGACAGATCATCTAGAAAAAAGCTCAGTAAAGACACAGAAGATCTTATTGCTGCAGTCAACCAACTAGACCTCATCAACGTATACAGAACTTTTTATCTATCAACAGATTCTTCTTCAATGCACATGGAACATTTTCCAGAATAGACCATGTATTAAGACATAAAGCAAGTCTCAACAAAATCCAAACCATTGAATTACTGCAAAGCATATTCTCGAACCATAAAGCCATAAAAGTAGAAATTAGTAGCAGAAAAAATATAGACAGAAATTGAAACTCATGAACACTGAACAACACTTTGCTCAAAAAGCCATGGGTTATAAAAGAAATCAAGAATGAAATAATGAATGGAATCAAATGAAATTGAAAACACATCCGTACAAGAACCTATGGCATACAGCAAAAGCAGTGCTCAGAGGTCAGCTTATCTGTATAAATGCACACATCCAGAAGGAAGAACCCAAAGAATTAACCCTACCGCTTGAACAAGTAGAAAGAGAGCAACAAAGGAACCCCTCAGGCACTGGAAGAAAACAGATCATAAAGATTTGAGCAGAACTAAATGAATTAGAATAGGAGAACAATGTAAAAAATTAGCAAAACCAAAGGCTGTTTTTTTTTTTAAATGAACAAAATAGATAAACTGGTGGATAAGTTTACAGTAGAGAAACAGGAGAGAAACAGGAGAGGAAACAAATAACCCATATAAGAAATGAGATGGGAGATACTGCAACAGACCCAGATGAAATCAAAAGTATCATAACAGAACACTATGAAAGACTAACAGAGTTGAAAACCTAAAGAAAATTTATAGATTTCTAGATTCATATCACCTACCAAAATTATCACAAGAAGTACAACAACTTAAAAAAGCCATCACAAGGGAAGAGATTGAAAAGGTCATCAAAAAACTACCAACTAAAAAAAGTCCTGCCCAGATGGCTTCACTGGAGAACTCTACCAAACTTTTAGAGAAGAGTTAACTCCAATACTGCTGAGACTATTTCACAGCATAGAAAGGGATGGAATACTCCCAAATTCATTCTAGGAAGTCAGCATAAACCTGATAACACAAATTCATTCTAGGAAGCCAGCATAACCCTGTAATTTTCTTTTTTGTGTGGGGAAAAAAATCCCCACACAATTATATTATAGACCAATATCACTCATGAACCTAGATGCAAAAATCTTCAACAAAATCCTTGCCAATAGAATTCAACAACACATCAAAAAAATAATTCATCATGACCAAGTAGGATTCATACCAGGGATGCAAGGCTGATTCAACATCAGAAAAATGGTTAATGTGATCAACCACATAAATAACACAAAATGTAAGAATCGCCCAATTTTGTCAATTGGTGCAGAAAAGGCATTCACCAAAGTCCAACATCCATTCATGCTAAAAGTTCTTAGCAAAATAGGCATAGAAGGGAAATTTCTCAATTCAATAAGGGGCATCTATGGAAAGCCAACCACCTACATCATCCTGAATTGGGAGAGACTGCAAGAATTCCGCTCAAGAATGGGAATTAGACAAGGAAGCCCACAGTCACCACTTCTTTTCGAGATTGTGCTAGAAGTTCTAGCCAGAGCAATGAGACAAGACAAAGAAAGACAAAGAAATACAGGGTATCCACATTGGCAAAGAAGAAGTAAAAATCTCCCTGTTTGCAGATGATGTGAGTGTATATGCAGAGAATCCTAAGAAACCATAAGTAAACTACTGGAACTAATAGAAGAGTTCACCAAAGTATTAGGATAGCATAAATCAGTAGGATGCCTTTATACCAAACAGATTATCAAAAAAGAAATCACCAAACCAACACCACTTACTATAGCCCTCAAGAATATAAAATACCTTTGAATAAATATAACGAGAGAAACAAGAGGCCTATGCAAAGAGAACAATGAGACTTTACTGCAAGAAACTAAGAGAGACTTACATAAATGGAGAAACCTACCCTGTTCATGGATAGGGAGACTTAACGTGGTAAAAATGTCTATTTTACCCAAAGCAATCTACATATACAATGCAATCCCAATAGAAATTCTAGTAGCATTTTTTAATGAGATGGAGAAACAAATCGCCAACTTTGTTTGGAAAGGGAAGATACACCAGATAAGCAAAGTACTACTCAGGAAGAGGAACACAGTGTGATTTCTCACACTACATGACCTTAGAACCTATTACACTGCCACAGTAGTCAAAACAGGCTGGTACTAGTACAAAAAGAGACATACAGACCAATGGAACAGAGTTGAAACTCCAGAGATGTGACCATCCTGTTATGAACAGTTGATTTTCTACAAAGCCCATAAGATTGTAAACTAGGGTAAAAAACAGTCTCTTTAACAAATGCTGTTTACAAAATTGGATATCCATCGATGGCACTTGGCTTTTGCTTTTGCTTTTGCTTGCTCTGAAAAAAACTGAAACAAGACCCATATCTTACACCTTACCCCAAAACTAACTTAAATTAGATCAAAGACCTAAATATCAATCCTAAAACTATAAAAATCATACAAGAAAAAATACACAACTTAGACAGACTTCAAAATCTGACAAAGCACAACCAACAGAAAATAGAGCAATGGGAACTACTAAAATCATACACTTTTGCTTATCCAAAGGCTTTATCAAAAGAATTAAAAGACCACCTACAGAATGAGAAAAAATATTCAGTAGCTACATGTCAGACCAATGTCTGGTCTCCATAATCTACAAGGTACTACAAAATGTCAACAAGAAAATATCAACAATTAAGTGATGGACAAAGGAGAAGGACAGACACATCACCAAAGAGGACATCCGGGCAGCCAAAAGACAACACATGAGGAAATGCTCACGATCAATAGATAGTAGAGAAATCCATATCTAAACTACAATGAGGTATCACCTCACCCAAACAAAACAACAAATGCTAGAGAGGCTGAGGAGAGACTAGAACTCTCCTACATCACTGGTGGGACTGCAAAATAGTACAACCTCTATGGAAAGCAATCTGATGGTTCCTTAAAAAGCTGGAAATAGGTATATCATTTGATCCAGTAATCTCACTGCTTGGAATGTATCTTACAGAATCAAAGACAGGCACACAGATACATGCACATGAATGTTTATTGCAGCACAGTCTACAATAGCAAAAAGATGGAATCAACCCAGATGCCCAACAAGAAATAAATGGATAAACTATGGTACATATACTCAATGGAACACTATGCAGTGATAAAGAACAATGATGATTTTAGAAGCATCTCATAATCTTGTTTCAGCTGGAAGACATTATGCTAAATGAAATCAGTCAGTGCCACAAGAACAAATATTGTACGAGATTCCTACTATAAGGACTTAAAAATAGACGTATGTACAGAAAAAAAGACTATATGATGGCTGTAAGGGTGGAGGGGAAAGGAGAGGGCTGGTCATAGATTAGACAGTTGATATAAATTTGGTTGGGTAAAAGCACTGAGCACACAGCAGAAAGAAGATCAACTGAAAACTCTTCTAGTCTTAACCTGATATTGCAAGGATAGAGTAGCAGGGGCAGGGCCCCAGGGACCATGCTCTCAGGGGACATCGAAGCCAATTGGCATAACTAGCCTATTGCTAAGAGAGTTCTTTGCACTCTATATTGGTGAGTGGTGTCTGGGGTCTTAAAAGCTAGCATGCTGCCTTCTGAGGTACACCTAATGGTCCCTACTCATCTGGAACAGATGATCACCAAGAACAACAGACACACAAGAAAGAAAGAGCCTAGGAGACAGAAGGACCCATGTGAATGGGTGACTGTCAACGTGACCAGAACCAGATGGTGCCTGGCCACCAACAAAGACAGCCTTGATGGGGCACACAATGTTGAGTCCCAGTGGCAACACGAGAGAAAGAGGGGTGCACCTCAAGAACTCCACTAAAAGATGACAGTTGACGGTCCAGCAGCCTGGGGATTCCCCTGGGAGCATAGCCCTTACATCTGCTGCTGCCCCTGGCCAGAAAACATTATTGAGGCCAACTCTTTGGACAGGAATGGACTGGATTTGGGGACACAGTGTGACCATAAGGTGCATGTACTTCATGGTTCTGTGCAGCTATGGGATGTCATCTTACTGTCCTCTTACTGGAAGGGAGACGAATGGGTGGAGAGGATGGGACAGGAGATTTTTAAGACGGTATGACATACATAGAATGAAAAGTAGGACTGTGCAGTCACTGGGCAAGGAGAGCAGAAGGAGCTGCTGATATGCAGGCATACAAATTCAATTTGGATTATATACTTTCACTAAATCACAATAAAATATATTTTTTAAAAGAAATGTAAATTACATTGATAATTCTTTACAAAATTGAGTCAAAAAATCAAAAACACTTCTACAAGGAAGCTGTCACAGGAACCTTCTACCAAGCATTAGTTTTATATAAACTCTTACAGAAAATAGAACTAAAGGGGACTTCTCAAGTCATTTAATAAGGCTAGCATAATCTTTCACTTAAACCTAACATGGGAGACAGGAAAAATGAAAACAACAAGCTTATTTTCTTCATAAACATACATTTAAAAAAATGATGCACATGTTAGTAACCTGGATCCAGTAGTATGTAGCAAGTATGAAATGTCTTGGTGGAGCTGGATGTATTTCAAGAATGCAAGGTTAGTTTAAAATTTGAAAACTATTCAATAAAATTCACCAAATTAACAGAAAGGAGAAAGGAGAAAAAAAAATATGATTGTCCCAATAGGTACAGAAAGGCACTTGATAAAATTTAATCCCCCCTTAGGATTTAAACTTGTATCTGCAAACTAGGAATAGAAGGGAATTTCCTCAATCTGACCAAGGACCTCTACACAAAATCTACAACCAATACCATATTTAATGGTGCAGTGTTCACTTCATCACCCCCTAGGTCAGTGATGAAGAAAGGTTGTCCACTCTCCCCACTTTTATTCATAAGAAAATAAACAAATTGAGTTATGACTTTTTTTTGTGTGTGATTTAGGTGAAAGTCTACAGAGCAAATTAGTTTCTTATTAAACAGTTAATACACAAATTGTTTTGTGACTGTGTGATGTATTAACACTTTACCCTTCTCTATCCCAGATTCCCTATTTCTATTCGTCCAGTTTTCCTGTCCTTTCCTACCTTCTTTGCTTTGGGGTTGGTGTGCCCATTAGTTTCACAGATGTCGTTGAACTATGAAGCATATCCCTCATGTGTGTTATTGTTGGCCTTGTAGGCCTGTCTGATCTTTAGCTGAAGGGTGAACCTCAGAAGTCACTTCACTACTGAGTTAAAAGGAAGTCCAGGAGCCATACTATTGGGGTTCCTCCAATCTGTCAGAGCAGTAAGCCTTTTTTAGTGTGTGACTTTGAATTCTGTCCTGCGTTTTTCTCCTATTCTCTCTGGGACCCTCTGTTGTGATTCCTGCTAGAGCAGTCAGTGGTGGTAGTTGGGTACCATTCTAGTTTTTCTGAGTTCATTCTGACAGAGATTGTGGCCCATCCATCCTTTGGATTAATCATTCCCTTGTACCTTTCATCTTTTTTGTTCTCATTTGCTTCAGCTGGGATAGGATCAGTAGCTGTATCTTAGATGTCCACTTACAGGCTTTTAAGATTCCAGTCACTGCTCATCACAGTTGGATGTATAATATTTTCTTGATAGACTATTTTATGCCAGTTGAGGTAGATTCCTTAAAACGTGATGACTTGAAAGGGATACATAAAACTCAGCATTAAAGAAGTTTAAAGTTTAAACTTTAACGCTGAGAGTTTTATGTATAAGATTATTTATATAAAATACCCCAAAGAATTTGCATAATACACATTTCAATGTCATTTTTTTTAATGAGATGGACAAACAAATCACCAACTTTGTTTAGAAAGGGAAGAAACCCCTGATGAGTGAAATACTACGGACAAAGAGGAACACTGTGGGAGGGCTCACACTACCCAACCTTAGGACCTATTACACAGCCACAGTAGTCAAAGCAGCCTGGTACTGGTACAGAAACAGATATATAGATCAATGGAATGAAATAGAGAATCCAGAAATATCACCATCCTCCTATGACCAGTAGATATTTGACAAAGACCCAAAGGTTGTAAACTAGGCTAAAAACAGTCTCTTTAACAAATGGTATTGGCAAAATTGGACATCTATCTGCAAAAAGCTGAAACAAGACCCATGTCTCACACCTTATGCAAAAACTAAACCAAAATGGACCAAAGGACTAAACATCAAACTTAAAACAATAAAGATTATGGAAGGAAAAACAGGGACAACAATGGAATTTCTGATACACAGCTTACAGACTACAGAACCTTACCAACAACGTACAAATAACAGAAGAGATAATAGACAAATGGGAACAATTAAAAATCACTTCTACTCATCCAAAGACCTTATCAAAAGAGTTAAAAAACTGCTTACAGACTGGAAAAAAAATCTGGCAACTACGTATCAGATCAACGTCTAATTTCCATAATCTACAAGGTACTGCAAAATGTTAACAAGAAACAGATGATTAACTCAAGTAAACAATGGGCAAAGGACGTGAACAGACACACCACCAAAGAAGACATCCAGACAGCCAAAAGACACATGAGAAAATGCTCACAATTGTTAGCTATTAGAGAAATCCAAACGAAAACTACAATGAGATAACATCTTATGCCAACAAGGTTGGCACTAATCCAAAACACAAAACAACAAATGCTGGAGAGGCTGTGGAGACATTGGAACTCTCCTGCACTGCTGGTGGGAAAACACAATGGTACAACCTCTTGGGAAAGCAATTTTGCATTTTGTTAAAAACCTGGAAATAGAAATACCATATAATCCAGTAATTCTGATGCTTGGAATACATCTTACAGACATGAACAGATGCATGCACATGAATGTTTATTTGCAGCACTGTCCACAATAGCACAAAGATGGAATCAACCTAGACACCCATCAACAGATGAATGGGTAAACAAACTATAGTATATATACACAATGGAACACTATGCAATGATAAAGAACAATGATGTTTTAGGAAGCATCTCATTACCTGGTTTCAACTAGAAGACATTATGCTGAGTGAAATCAGTCAGCTGCAAAAGGACAAGTACTGTATCAGCCCACTATTATAAGGACTTACAAAAGGACTTATGCACAGAAGTGAAGACTCTTTGATAGCTTCAAGGGTGTGGAGGGATGGAGAGGGTTGGTCATAGATTAGATAGTCGATAGGAATTTGGTTAGGTAAAGGTAGTAACAGTACTCAGTAGAAGGCTGGTCAGCATAACTGAACTATAGCATAAACTAAGAGGTTTTCTAAATTCAAACCAACATTTCAAAGGATAGAGTATTGGGGACAGAGTTCTGGGGATTGTGTTTTCAGGGGATGTCATCAATTGGCATAACTAGCCATTTGCTAAGGGAGTTTTCTGTACCACATATTGGTGAATGGCATCAGAGGTCTTAAAAGCCAACAAGATGCCATCTGAGGAACATCAGTTGATCCCAGTCCACCTGGAATGGGTGATGACCAAGAACATCAATGACAGGAGGAAAAGTGAGCTCAGGAGACAGAAGGACCCATATGATTAGGAGACTACATCAGCATGAGACTGGAAGAACCAGATGGTGCCTGGTCATTACCAAAGACAGCCTTGATAGGGAACACATAGAGTCCCTGATGTAGCACAAGAAAAAGAGATGTGCAGATCAAGAACTCAACTGAAAGACCAGAATTGATGTCCTACAACCTGGAGGGGCCCCTGAGAATGTGGCCCCTAGACTTGCTGCTGCCCCAGACCGGAAACCAGTACTGAAGTCAACACTTCAGGCAAAGAACGGACTGGACTTGGGGACACAGAGTGCGTATGTGGAGTGTGTACTTTATGGTTTTATATATTTATAGAAGGCTGTCCTATGTGTTTCTAGAGGGGAGATAAGAGGGTGGAAAGGAGGGGACAGGTGCTTGTTGGGAGGATACTGGAAGAGTGGAAAGGAGGAATGTGCTGTCACAGGGTGGAGAGAGCAGACAGAGATGCTGAGAGGTTGGTATGAACAGTTGACTTGGACTGTATACTTCTACTTAATCATAATAAAGAAATTTAAAAAAGAATTTGCAGATGCAATATTAGCATTAGTAAGGCAGTTTGACTGGCTACAAAAACAGTATACCAAAATTAATCATATTTCTACATGCTAACAAGTAGAAAATAAAAATGTAAAAATGTCACCACTTCAAATACATCAAGAAATATCAAATACCTAGAAGCCAATCTAACAAATCATATGCAAAACCCCTATGGAGAAAATTATGAAATATTAAAAAAACAAAACCAAACCAAAAAACACACTGCCATTGAGTCAGGCCCCACTCATAGTGATCCTAGAGGCCAGAGTAGAACTGCCCTATAGAGTTTCCAAGGAGCGCCTGGTGGATTTGAACTGCTGACCTTTTGGGTAGCAGATGTAGCTCTTAACCCACTGTACTACCAGAATTTCTTATAAAATATTACTGAAAGACAATAAATAAGCCCTAAATAGACTTATACTATGTTCATAGATTGGGAGACTCAATTTTGTAAAGACATCAATTCTTGATCTATATACACTCGGTGTAATCTCAAAGTCCCAAATGGTTTATTTTGTGGAATTTGCAAAATGATTCTAAAATGTATCTAGAAATGTAAAGGAAGAAGAATAGCAAAGATAAACTTGCAGAAAAAAGAACCCAGCTGTGTAGTGCTTCCAGAACACTTACTATAGAACAATAGTTAATGTGATATTGGCACAAGAATAGGCAAATAGACCAATGGAAAAGATTCAAGAACCCGCAAACAGACCATAATACATGGATGTGGTTTTATGACAAGGATGCCACTGCAGAGCTGTGAAGTTCTTTTCGATAAATTGTGCTGAGAAAATTGGATACCTGTATGGAAAAAAAGAAACAAAAAACTTGTCTTTTCCCCCACATTGTACCAGGGGGCAGGGGGAGATCTAGATCTGCTGTTCACGTAAATGAGAAATGTAGGACAATGAAACTTTGAGAAGATATGATCTAGGACAATGTCTTCATGACTTTGGGGTAGGAGGGTTTTTTTTTTAATAGCTCACGAAGACCTAAACATAAAGGAAAAAGATTACATTAAAATGATGTATTGATGCCTTAAAAATTTTCTAAATATAAATTATATTTAACAATAAAAATGCTTTTAAGATCTCAGCATTTAGAAATACCTGACTGGTTGACTGTCAGTGTGCTCAACTGCTAAATGAGAGGTTGGAATTCAAGGTCACCCAGAAGCACTGCAGAAGAAAGGCCCAGTGATCTACTTCAGAAAAATCAGCCATTGAAAACCCTCTGGAACACATTTCAGCTGTGATGCACGTAAGGTTACCATGGGGTGGAATTGACTGGATGGCAGCTGGTGTTTATTTGGTTGGCTGAGCCTGGTGAACTGTAGGTGCCAGAGGGTAGAGGTAGGGCCGGGTGATTTTGCATAGATTTGGTTTCCTACCATATCCTTGCAACTTAGGCACTGAAATGTGCTTTTTACAGGTGAGTTAGCTGACAATCAGAGAGGTTCAGCCACTTGTCTGAGTTCACATGGTTACTTTGTGGCTGAGCCAGAATTGGACCCTAGATCTAGGTCTGTGCCTATTCTGCTAGATATTACAAATACCCCTGAAGCCTCCACTAACCATACTTAACCATTTGTCAGTAACATTCTGAAAGCTGCCGGAAATGTTGACTTTAATTGACTCATCCCCTGCTAATGGCAGGAGGTTTGACGATGAGATCATTTTCTGCAGCTTCCAGGTTATTCACAGGCACTGGCCGTGGTAGTGTCCACCCTGTTGGTCTGGTAGGGCCGGGGACTGTGTGTCTCTGTACCTTGTTCCTCTCACTCCGCAGGCTCAAGGAAAGCAAGATGTAGCTGCTGATACTGAGGCATATTGCAATCCTGACGATGCCTCCTGACTTTTCCAGCCTGTTGTTTTGGAGCAGTGACCCAGGCCACATGTTGATAAACAACCTCTTTGGCAGGTGGAGCCCTGCTGGCCGGTGTGGCCTGTGCATTGTGGATTACTCACAAACTTGCCACAATGGATTCTCAGCCAGTAAAGCCCTTCACACAAACCCCTGCCCCTTGGCCCCTTTGTTTGTTTTGCTTTGCACCGACCTGAAATGGATACCTTCCTGGGTCCTTTGAGCGGGACAGACAGCAGTTGGATCATGTGGGGACAATGGCTAGGCCCACCTGTAGGTCAGGGGTCAGGTTCGGCAGGGCAGGCCTGTCAGTGCTTCAAAAGCCAAGGTCCCTGTTCTGTCAGGCTCCACCCACAGATCTGTGGTTTGCTGGCCCACAGGTGTGCCTGGCTAGAGCCACCACCTGACCAGGAGGCGGGTAGCGCTGGGCTGTGTGAAGCGGGGCTTACCTGGGGATTACAGCAAAACCACAGGTGTCTACTCAACAGCAAAGAAGGAAGGCTGGGCAGGGGCCTCGCATGCACAAAGCAGGGTGGGAGTGTAGGCCGGGACACCTGGGTCTCCTGCCTGTGGGTGGTCAGTTCTTGACCAGTGTTTTTGAGAACTTCTGGAAACTTTACAAATTTGAATATACTCTTTTCAGTCTGAGTAAATGCTTATCAAGTGGTTCTTTTAGAAAGAGTGGAAAGAGGGTGATGGAGAGCTTTCTTTCGTGTGTGTATGTGTGTGTGTACTAGGAGAGGATGGTGCTGGGAAAAAAAAATCAGACCCAGAGGTCCAGTGGTGATGGCTGTTGTTAGCTGCCATTGAATCAGGCCCTGCTCCTCAGGTGCCAGAGCCAGTGCTTGTTACTGTGTGCCGTGGTGTCTGTTCCAACTCCTGGTGATCCTATAGAGCAGAACAGAACTGCATGTAGGGTTTCCTGGGCTTTCATCTTTACAGGAGCAGATCAGCAGATCTTTTCTCCTTTAGAGTGACTGGTGGGTTTAAACTGCTGACCTTTCAGTCACCAGCCAAATACTTAATCATTGAGGTACAGGAATCCCAGGACCAATGGAGGGATACGGTATTCATGCAACCCAAACAAGTAACGTTCATCGTACCCCTACCGTGTGCCAGGGAAGTGCCGATCGCTGAGACACAGAGCCATTCATTCATTCATTCACTGTGCCAGTGAATAAATTGACCAGCCAGTGTTTTCTATGTGCCTATTGTGCCCCAGATTCTGGGCTGGGCCCCGGGGATACAGAAAGAAGCAGCCATGCCTCTCAGTCCCTGTGGCAGAGAAAGGAATATAAACAGATAATTACAAATGGCTACAACATAGACTGATAAAGCAATAGCAGGGTGTCTAGGGAGGGGTGTCCTAGAGCCCTAGAGTGAACAGTAATTGAAGAGTGAAGAGAAGTTTTCCAGTGGATCTGAGGGAAATGGGAGCAGGAGGCAGGTCCAAAGATCTGAGCATCTGGAGAACCGCAGGCTAGAGGTCAAGGTGGCGTGAAGCCTGGGCGGATGCTGTGGTTGGAGGGGTCAGGTGGGAATGAGAGTCTGGGGCCAACTGTGAAGGTTACAGTAAGTGGCTGTGCTGAAGAGTTTGGTCTTTATCCTGAGGAAAACTGAAAGCGGGGCTGGGTTTTAAGCATGGAAGTGACCCAACCCAATTTGAAATGTGGAAGGCTCGTTTGGGGAAAGGTGGGGAGAATGGGTTGAGGGGAACACAGAATTGTTAGCTGGCTCAAATGTCCGGTGATGAAAAGCAGAAGTTCCCATGGAACAACAGGTCTCTGAACCTCTGGATGAGGAACCAAAGGAGCTGGTCCTGTGGTAGGCAGGCAGGCTTTGAGGGGATAAGTATGCCTACAGCAAAGAAAGTCTGCCAGGGATGACTGAGTGACCTGAGCCCCTAGGCCTTAGAAGAATTGTCCAGGACCTCCAGGCAGAGGCCTTCAGGTGTTTGAGAAGTCCCTAGAATACGCGGACCAGCCCATTCAGTCTGCCAGCTGTTTCATGCAGCAGAGTAACTACTGTGTGCCAGGCCCTTTGCTAAACACTGAGCTGTAAGAGAAGCCCTGGTAAAACAGTGGTTAAGAGATTGGCACTTATCAAAAGGTTGGCAGTTCATATCTACCCTAGTGAAGCAGTGGTTAAGAGCTTGGCTCCTTACTAGAAGGTCAGCAGTTCAAATCTACCAGCTGCTCCTTAGAAATCCTATGGGACTGTTCTACTCCATCTTACAGGGTTGCCATGAGTTGAAATTGACTCGACAGCATTGGATTTGGTTTGGTCTTTGAATCCGTGGGAAGGAGTCTCTGGCTGGTTCAAATATAAGCTCTTAGCTACTGTCGAAAAGGTTGGACAGATTTTGTTTGGTTTTGGTTGGGGCTCTAGGATAAGCTAGGTGATTCTGATTTCTGATCTTATCGATGACAGTCTAGTAGGAAGTGACTTGTTGCTGTCAAACTGATTCGGACTCATAGTGACCCTGTGGAACAGAGAGGTACTGCTCCATAGTGTTGCCAGGGTGGATTTGAACTGCCAATCTTTCGGTTGGTAGCCACAGCTCACCATAGCTCTTAACCACTGTGTCACAGATAGTTAAATACAGAAAATTAAAGGAGTGATAATGGTAATGCTAATACTATAATTTATTCAGTGTTTACCACATGCTTGGCACAATTCTAAACACTATAAAAAAGGACTCCTTTAACCCTGACAATAAGCCTTTGAGGTAAGTCCTGTTGCTGTGCCCATTTTACAGGTGAGATGACTAAGGTCCATAGGTCTAAATTTACTTTTTCATATTCATATAGCTTGTAAGTGGAAGGAGCTAAGATTTCAACTGAAATATATCTCAGCCTAGGGTCTGTAGTCTTAACTGTTTTCTAACACTACTGTTTCCTTGGGATCCACTTGGTTTAAACCTTTTTAGGCCTCCTCAATACCTTCAGGCTGGTGTGCAGATTCTTTAGCCTAGGGTTGCTGAGTCAGAATTAACTGGATGACAATGAATTTGGTTTTTTGTTTTGTTTTGTTTTTTGCCCCCTTCTACCCACCCTACCACCAAGATCCTCCTTGGAAACCCTTCTGTTCCCGCAGGTTCCACATCATCTTACTCCTCTTCCCCCACAGCCCCACTTCTGGGCTAACGGTTCCCAGGCTTGGCACACTGTTCCACACCACCCTGCCTTTACCCAGGCTACTGTCTCAGGAATGAAGCTCCGAGAGGGGGTGAGAAACAAGTGGATTCCTCTTTTTCCACTTAGTTTAAATATCCTGACTCCTCATGGGGCCATGCTGATATTTCAGGTGGTCAAGTGATCATTTCCCTGAGCAGCAGGGAGATTTGTTCATTTATTGATTACAGCATATTTTTGTAGACATTATGTCTCTGTCTTTCCCATTAAACTGTCAGCTTTTTGAAGGTAAGAATGAGTCTAACTCATCTTTGTGTCCTCCATGAGTTTCAGCAAGTCTCTATCTAGCACATGATACAGAGTAATTATAAAATAGAACAACCAATGTATTTTTCCTGTGTATTCACTGTGTGTTCAGGAGGAAGAACCACCCTACCGTTATGGGTTTATATTCATATTAACTAGCTGATTAACTCTGGCACCTATTTCTACTAAGTGCTGTGGTGGCCTGTAAGCTTCTTAGGGGAAGTGTGCACATTTTATAGGTAACTGAGGCACAGGACCAGACCATTACATAACTTGCCATGTCAGTACAGCTTATTTTATCTACCTTTGAAGCATCTCCTGCCCCAAGGTGGCCAGTACATGTCTGACATCCGACAAGTGTTCAAAGAAAGTTGAAGCTGAGAAAATAAATGAGTCTATTTGACAATATTGTTTAACTACTGGAAAGTTCCTTTGTCAGAGCTCTGGAAGTTGGGACTGATGGATGGGACCTGATTGCAAAGATCTGAGAATGGCTGGCTAGTGTGAATGCCAGATGTCAGAGGTTTCCATGGCTGTGTGGTCATCTCCCCCTAGTACAGATATCTAATCGTGTGCTCAATGGTGTGCTTCACCCCATAGGGGCATTTGGCCAGTATTGGTAGTACAGCTTCTCAGGGCATAGTATGGTAAGTACTTTGGTTAGAGGTGACAGAAAATAGGACCTTGGGTCTGAGAGGTCTGGAAAGGTCTGGAAGGACTTCCTGGAGAGGGTCTTTGGTTAGCTCTGATATTCTAGGACTAACAACAAAGTTAGCAAATGGAGAAAGTGCAGACAATGTCAGAGGGCTGGGAGAAGCCACGTACTACCAAGCCTTGTAGCCAAGGTTAAGACTTTGGGCTTTACTCCGAGATGGGAATGTTGGATGGATATTGAGTGGAGAGGAGTGATACGTGTTTCTGTATGGGTTCACACTGTAGGAGTCAAGGACTGAAGAAAGGGGTCTTGGTGGGGCCATTACAGTGATCCAAGTGTGAGAGATCGGTGACCTGAGCCAGTGTGGTGGTGATGGAGGCGGTGAGAAAAGTGGTTACATTCTGGATGTATTTAGATGACAGAGCCATTGGAAATTAATGATCCCAAGGTTTGGGGTTTGAGCAAATGGAAGAATTAAAAAGTTGCTAACTAAGGTGCGAATACCAGTTTTAATGTTGTTCCTGGGGGCTAAATATCACTTCCATTGTAGTAGTCTATTTTGCTACAAGTTTTCAGGAATGCACACGGACAAATGAAAGGTGTATGGACATACAGGACAAGCTTGTATTCTCCTTTGCCACCCATTAGCCTTTGCAGAGACTTGATTCTCCCTCTGTCTCAGCATAAGAGCTTGCCTCTTCTGTGTGGCTCTAGATGCTTTCATCTTACCGTCAAGTCCAAAAGCCCTTTAGGTAATTGGAAAGAGAGAAGAATGAGTTAAGTAGTTCAACTAGCAGTAATCAATGTCAGTTACAAGATTGCTTCTAGATGGATTGCTGTGGCAGGCAAGAAATAGATGCCTACCTGTCGAGGAGGAAACAACCTCCCATGAGAGAATAACTGAAGGCAGCAAAATCTGGGTGTGGGAACAGAACGCAATGACTGGAAGCTGGAAGAGAGAGATACTGAGAATGCTCAATGCTTAGAGGTGGCTTTTGCGAGGAAGGTGTAAGCTGGGATGGTAGCAACAGGCAAGAGGGAGGGCATTCCAGACTGGGAACATAGTGTGAGCAAAGGAGATGACTGCCAGTGACTACAAGGACTGCAGGTGGCTGTGGCGCAGCCTTGCCTGTGAATAAAGACAGTGGCAACTATAGAGTTCGTGCACAGGAGGGGCAGGGGGAAAATCTTGATGGAGGCTCTGTTTTCATAGTATGCACACAGTTTCTCCTTAGTTTGTATGCTAATTGGGAAAAGAGCCCAGTAAACCAATGGAGATGGGGGTTGAGGGGAGAACCCCCACTCAGCCCTGTGCTTCCTAACATCCTCCAAAGGTGATCCATTTTTTTGTATCTTTATGATCTCGATATTTAAACATCTTTAATGCTTCTTATTCCGTTGTAGTTATTGTCCCTAATGATGGTCAAGTTGTGCCATCTTTGGTCATTGAAGTGTCAAGTTGTTGGCATACCAACAACTGTTGGCAGAGACAAACTATTTCCAGTGAAGTAATTTGACAGTCCATTTCTGGTAGGATATTTTTTCCAAACAAAAAGAAATTTTTTTTAATAAAAGAAACAAAACAAAACTATTTTCAGTAATTGTATTGTTGGTGCTGTTAGTATTACTAACCTAAAGCTTCAGTGTGTCTATTGTGGGCTAAATCAAATGAGTAATTATTTTGGTGTTTTGCTGTTTGGGGAAACCACCTGTTTTAGCATGGAAAGAAACAAAGGCAAAAAAACTGAGCTAAAGCAGAACCCCTACAGCTCTAAATTTAAATGGGAAGAATCAGCAGGAGCTCATGATTTATTTTATCTTAAAAGCAAGTATTGGCTAGTTCTGTCCTCAGAAAGGTTTAGGGACGATGATCAAACTAGTAACCACGGGCACCACCAGCAAGCGTCACAGTTACGGTCTGTGAAAAGACTCTCTAAAGAGGAGCTATGTTCCCTTGGGGAAATGGCTGATCCAGGTTACGGGCAGGAAAGGTACAAAGTAATCCAGGATCACCTTATCATATCAGACAGGAGGAAGGTATCAAGATGTATGGTGCTGCATCAAAGTAAAAGTTAATGTTTTAAATTACTGCCCTCACAGACGAGAAAACAATTCCTACGTGCTTCATTGGTTAATGGATAGGATACTGTTGCAATAAATCTAAGTTTTAAAAACATCCACTTGATTGAGGAGGACTGACACATGCACATGAACTAGAAGCTCCATTTACAGTAACTTCCAAAACCAAATCCAGTGCTGTTGAGTCCATTCCAACTCTTGGTGACCCTATGGAACAGAATAGGACTGCCCCATAGTGTTTCTAAGGCTATAAATCTTTATGGAAGCAGACTACCATGTCTTTCTTCCACACAGTAGCAGGTGGGTTTGAACTGCTGACCTTCAAGTAGCAGTTGAATATTTTTACCACTGCCCCACCAGTAGAGATGGGGCTCTCTACCTGAAGTGCTTTACCAACTTAAAATTTTAAGAAATGTTTTAATTTGCTTCTTGGATTTTGTTTTTCATTGGATTTTTCCTGGTGAAGGCTTCTGACTTTATGTTGTAAATTATTTCATGATTTGTCTTTGAAGTTGCTTACTTCATTATTTTCCATTTCACTGCAGAAGGAATGGCTTCATGTCTTTGTTTGCTCATTTGTATCTCCACTAAAATAAAACCAACCTGAGGTCACTCTGCCTAGCGGGCAGTGGTGGCCCGGTGGTAGAATTCTTGTCTTCCATGCCAGAGGCCCAAGTTTGATTCCTGGCCAATGCACCTCATGCTCAGCCTGTGTGTCAGTGGAGGCTTGCGTGTTGCTATGATGTTGAACAGGTTTCAGTGGAGCTCCCAGTCTAAGGTGCACTGAGAAGAAAGGCCTGGTTATCTGCTTCTAAAAATCAGCCAGTGGAATCGCTACAGATCATAGTGGTCTAATCTACAAGACTGCGCCCCTTTTATTACTGCTGTACCTGAGGCTCCCGTGAGTTGGAAGCCGACGTGATGGCGAGTAACAACAGGATCAGTTGATGGTATTCTAGGAGGCTATTTACTACCAGACCACTAGACGGCGCTGGAGTGTAGCTACGCTTGTAGCTGTTATGGTCACGTGGTGAGTCTCACGGTCACCAGCACTCCTGTTACAACCCCTGTGACTTATTAGTGGTCTGAATTTGCCACAGTGACACCGTGTTAGAGTCTCCTATTTTTAACAACCAATCCATGTTCAATTTGAAAATATAATTTTAAATTATTGTGTTGCTCAGTGGTTAGAGTTTAGCTGCTAACCCAAAGGTCAGCATTTCAGATCCACAGCAGCTCCTTGGAAATACTATGGAGCAGTTCTATTCTGTCTACAGATTTGCTGTGAGTCAGAATTGACTTGGCAGCAAACAGGTTTGTTTGTTTGTTTGTTGGTATACTTTAAAACCTACCACTGCCGTCGAGTCGCGTCCTACTTATAGCAATCCTGGAGGTCAGAGTGGACACTGCCGCACAGAGTTTCCAAGGAGCACCTGGCAAATTTGAACTGCCAACTTTTTGGTTAGCAGACATAGCACTTAACCCACTCTGCCACCAGAGTTTCCGAAAAGGGATCAAAATTAACAAAATTATACTCTTCTCCCCTCAGACTTCTGTTTTTTTGTGTAGTTGGGGAAAACTCCCCGCAGTAGGAGGTGGAAAGATGCTCTGTAATATTTGCAAACCGCACATTTGATCAAGGGGAACAATAGCAAGACAGTGGACAGATTTGAGAGGCTCGTGGACTTCTTCTGTAGCCAAAGTGAAAATGAAACTAGTTTTTAAGTCGGCAAACTATTTCTCCGGAATATTTTAGGGAATTGCTGAGGAAACATCCTCCCTGTCCAGTCCTAGGCAGTGGACTGAGACATCAGCAAATCTGTCTTTGCTGTATGCAGTGGCACGCTTGTTTCACCTCACCTGGGGAGTACAAGTTTCCTTCATAACCCTGAGAGCCTCCTGGTTTCATTTCTCACTATACGCACTACTTTTCTGTTATGTGTCTGAATAGTTGCTGTAGAGTCAATTCCGACTCATGGTGAGGTCATGTGTGTCAGGATAGAACTGTGCTTCTTAGAGTTTTCAATGGCTGATTTTTGGGGAAATAGATTGCCAGGTAGACTGGAACCATCACCTTTTTTTCAGTTAGCAGCTAAACACGTTAACTGTACCATTCAGTCTTTCTGTTCTTTAGTCTTTAGGAAAAAAGATGTGAATCAACAGAAAACAGTAGGCTTTTGTCAGTTTTTGCTTGTGCAAATACGAGGCCTGACAATTAAGTTCGTGGACTCACCCTAGAAAAAGTGCTACATACCTCGTTGCTGAATATCACCACAGTCACCTTCCCTTGGGAAGTACTTCCCTTGGGAAGCTGTTCCCAGACTCTAGCACCCAGTCCACCCTTAAAAGCCATTTTGGAATTCTTTTTCTGGAATGGCCATAAGAGCTGTCGTCATAGCACTTGAGGTCCTGAATGTCATTGAAATGTCTTCCTTTCAATATTTCCTTTATCTTTGGGTAAAGAAAAAAGTCACTGGGGGCCAGATCAGGTGAGTAGGGAGGGTGTTCCCATACAGTTATTTGTTGCTGCCTGAATACTCCCTCACAGACAGCTATACAATTATGTTTGCAAACATGTGACCGTGCCACCGTGTGCAACGGCTGTTCCAGAGAGAGTTCCAAAATTGCTTTGGAGGGTGAGCTAGGCACTGACGTTGCTGCATAGCTTTCCAATGGGAGTACTTTAAAGGTGCTCTTAGTGATATTCAGCAACGAGATATGTAGCATTTAGAACAGTTAAATTCGTGGACTTAATTGCCAGACCCGGTATCTCACAAATCATCTTGTTTTCCAACTTACTTAAAATATGTTTTTAAGATTATTAAAGTAATTCATGTTCACTGTTAGAACTCAACCAGTATAAAACTCAGTGGCCAAAGAAACTCAGTAAAGAACTTGAAATTTCTCTGCCCTCGCACTCACTACTCTCATCCTCGTTCACTTCCAATTCCATTCCCTAATCATTATTAACAATTTACAGTGTGTCTTCTCAGATTTTTCTTTTAATGGGACATACAAACATATAAATGTATATCACTATAACATAAAAACATACAGGATCATGTAATTTTACAACTTGCTGTTTTCACTGTTGAGCAACTTTTTTTATTACCTGATGTATTGCTTTGCGATAATTTAACCATTCTTTTGCTCATTTGCCAAAGCCAAGTGCCGTCGAGTCGGATCCGACTCATTCACACTTCTAATTTTCTCTGTAGCAAAAATCCCAGTGAACATCCTTTGTATGTATGTCCCTGTGCACTTCTGAGGGTAGTTCTGTGAAGTAGAGTCCAAAGTGAAATTGTGGGAGTCAATGGGCTGGCGCACTTGAACAGTGCTGCCAAATTGTCTTCTAAAAACATGCTATTTATATTTCCACTAAAAAAGAATAAGAATATTAGTCTACCCAAATCCTTGCCATTTGTAGTTCTTATTAATCTTCAACATGTTTGCAGTCTGGTAATAGAAAATATTGTTTTATTATTAATTTAATTTGCAATGGTCTGTTTGTTGTTAAAGCTGAAAAATCTCATTGTTATCAAGTCAATTCCAATGCATATCTATCCAGTAAGACAGAGTAAACCTGCCCCATAGGGTTTCCTAAGAGTAGCTGGTGGATTTGAACAGCTGATCTTTGTTAACAGCTGAGCTCTTAACTACTGTGCCAGCAGGGTTCCATTCATGTGAGGCTGACCTGATTTCTGTAATTTTATTAGCAGTACTTCTCAACCTGGGGTAATTTTGCCTCCCAGGGGACATTGGTGATGTCTAGACATAACTACTTCATCTGCTTACCAAAAGGACAGCAGTTCAAAGCCCCAGGTGATCCTTGGAAACCACAGGGCAGTTCTATTCTGCCCCACAAAGTCACTGTGAGTTGAAATTGACTTGATGGCAGTGAGTTTAATTTTGTTTTTTGAGAGGCATTTTGGTTGCCCAAACTAGGGGAGTGATGGCTACTGCTGGCCTATGGTGGGTAGAGCCGGAGATGCTGCTGAGCATCCGACAATGCAGAATACAGTTCCCATAACAAGAAATTATCTTGTTCAAAATGTCAGTAGTGCTGAGGTTCAGAAATCCTGGTTTACCAGCCATCTGTGTTTTTCCTATGAATTGCCTGTTGTCTTTTTGGAAAGCTTAATTGTTTGTCTATTGTATATATTACAAATACCTCTTCCCTACCTTTGATTTGCATTTCATCCTGTTTTTGATGTCTTTGGCACTAGCTGTAGTGGTGGTGGCAAGTTGATTCCAACTTGTAGTGACTCTACAGAATTTAAACATTTTATGTAGCTTTATCTATTTGATTTCCTTAGGGCATTTCAGTTTTGTGCCAAATGCTTTTTGTTTTCAAGAGCATAAAATTATTTTCTTGTATTTTATTCTAGTATTTTCATAGTTTTATTTATTTCATTGTTTAGTTTTTTATCTGGAACTTATTTTTATGTAGTGTGATGAAAGTTTCAAGAACTCTCTAATTAAAGTCTTCCTCTTCAAATCTGTAGGCAGGGTTGTTGCCATAGGGAGGTGAATTAATTTTATCCCCTGATAGTCATCTGAGGACACATTCAGTGAAGGAGAAGGAGCCAAAGATACAAATTTTAATTCTCCAGTGGTGCCTTAAAGGGAGGCCTGGTGGTACAGGGGTTAAAAGCTCAGCTGTTAACCAAAAGGTTTGGCAGTCCAAATCCACCAGCTGTTCCTTGGAAATCCTATAGAGCAGTTCCTCTCTGTCCTATAGGGTCAATATGAGTCAGAATCAACTTGATGGCAATGGGCTTTGGTTTTGGTTTTAGTGTCTGGAAGGAGCCCTGGTGGTGTAATGGCTAAAGCATTTGGCTGTTAACCCAAAGGCCAGTGGTGTGAGCCCACCAGCCAGCTGGTGGGAGAAAGATGTGCCAGTCTGCTTCTGTAAAAGTATAGCTTTGGAAACCCTATTGGACAGTTCTACTGTGCCCCACAGGATTGCTGTGAGTTGGAATCTACTTGACAGTGATGGATTAGAAGCGCCTTGAAAGCCCTCTGTGATCAGTCTCCAAACTACCTTCCCAGTTTCTTCTTATCTGCTGCCCCTTTCAGAAGGCCTTCCTGGATTCCAGCTGAAATGATGCTTTTCACATGCCTTCTGTTATTCTTGGTGGTTTTGCTTTATTTTTATTTCTAAGGAAGACTTATCCACCTAGTCAGCTGGCCAGCTTCTGGAGGGCAGGTTCTGTGTCCCAGTTCAGTGCATCCTGCACACTATAGGTGCTGAAAAATCTTTTTTCTAAGTGACATAAATGTGCTACCATTCTCAGAACTCGGGGAGGGGGAGTGCCTGGGAAGTTGGCAGAAAGCTGTGGGGGGTATGGGGATCTGGGATCCTTTTACTACTCCTTTGAGAGAAAGAAGTACCAGAAAGG
This sequence comes from Heterohyrax brucei, assembly GCA_028571685.1. NCBI lineage: Eukaryota > Metazoa > Chordata > Mammalia > Hyracoidea > Procaviidae > Heterohyrax > Heterohyrax brucei. The sequence continues at coordinate 38,585,086 of CM053149.1, forward strand.
GGACAGTGAAGAAACTTTGTGCTGGTTTTGCCACTGACACTCAGTATGGCTTTGGGTAGCCCCTTTCCTGTTGTAATCTTCTTCTCTGAAAAGGAGTAGGATTTTAGTGGTGGGAGACATAAGTTCTATGTGGAGCAAAAATTGTCTCTTTTTCTTCCTCACTGTCTCCCCAACCTCTTGCATAGCACTTGACAGTCACTAATTGCTTGTGGAATGAATGAGTGAGTGAGTGTACTGCTTAATCCTTTGCACCTTATGTCATACATCTGCTAGGCATTGCTAATCAATTGTGACATTCTTTCCTCTCAAGTCGGATGTGACTTTGGCACTGGTAATCAGTTGGCAGTGGTGTCGGAGAGAAAACTTGCTCACCAGCTCTGGGCATCTTCAGAGCCCTCCTGCAGTGTTCTGGTCCCAGGTTCAGGGCTTGCACCCCAAAATGGCAGTGGTGTGGTTGGACATATTTTCTCCCAAGCCCCTATGAGTGGATGCCACTGCTTCACCAGGGCTCTGTTTTATTTCATGAGTTTGAGTTTCTCATAAAAATCAACTTGCTGCAAGGGACTACCAGGCCTGTTTTTTTTTTTTTTTTTTAAGAAAATGGGAGTAATTAATGGGCTTATCTGATGAAAAGTAATGCTGCTAATGATTTATTAATTATCCTGAGGCTTATCTTTCTGCTTCTTATTGATCAAAGATGTCCTGGAGTTCTGGAGTTTTCACATGAGGGGAACAGACCTAGCTGTGGCCTGAGAGTAAGGGGGTGGGCTTGAGCACAGCATTTCTAACTTCCTTTGATTCTTTTCTGGACCACTCCATCCCATGAGTTCAGTTTCCTCAGACTGTGGGCAAGAAGAGCTGCAAAGGCAAAAGAAGAAGAATACTACCACAGGTTGAATTTCCCCTATGTGGTATCATAGTAGTGAATATATTCATAGCTTCATTTCATTTGTGCAAGGAAGGAGTGTTGTCCATTTTTTCAGATAAAGAACCTGAGGCCAAAAGATGTTAGGGAGGTTGCCCAAGGTTACACAGAAAAAGTGGAGCTGGGGTCTGACCACAGTGGACAGTGGTAGTTCAGTGGTAGAGTTCCTCTTCCATATGGGAGAATAGGATTCAATTCCTGACCAATGCCCCTCATGCGTAGCCACCACCCATTTGTCACTGGGAGCTTGTGTGTTGCCATGATGCTAAACAGGTTTCAGAGGAGCTTTCAGGCTAAGAAAGACTGGGAAGAAAAGCCTGGCAATCTGTTTCTGAAAATCAGCTAATGAAACCCCTGTGTATCATAATGGTTCAGTCCATCGTGCATGGAGTCACCAAGAGTTGGGGCCAACTTGACAGCTGCTAATAACAGCATGTCTGACTCTAGCATGGATGCCTTTCAACTGAGGGGGACTAATTTAGAGTGAGTAGGGGACAATACCTACCTCTGCAGTATGTTTTTCAGGGCTGCGAGATAGAGAGGCACAGTTCTTTGATCCTTGAAGCTTTTACCTTCTCATGGTTTAAACATGGTTCAAACCCAGGAAGCAGGTAGGAACACGTGAGCTCAGGTACACCTTCGTGGGTGACCCAAAGTTCAAGCTTGTTCCTAAGATACCAGTGTGGCTTACGCAAGCAACAAAATTTCGTAGGGGCAGGGATTTGTTGGGGTCTTACAGACTGAGTAGGATTAGGTAAATGGGACACCAGGGGCACACAGGCAAGGGAAACAGCTTCAGTAAAGGTGAGGAGGATCAGAAATGTCCATAATTTATTGAGCAGAGTGGAAAAAAGGAGATCAGAAAAATTGCCATGGGGGGAGGGTACGCTAGGGAGGCAGCCAAGGCAGGGTGGTCGGAACTGCCATTATGGAGTCAGACCCAGGAAGCTGCCACTCCTGCCTTCCATGACCCCTTTCCAACTCTAGTGAGGTCAACTGCAGATGTCTTGAATGGTCAAAGCAAACCTGTAAGGACATGTCTCTGTGTGTGTGTCTGCATGAGTGTTTCTAAGTTTGAGACTGTATACATGTGTGGGAGAATGTGTTCATATGTGAGAATCTTTGCAAGCACTTGAATAACTGTGAGGTTTTCTGTGTATGTGTGGAAAAGTATGCAAACATTTGTGTGTGTTTGCATAACTGTGCATTGGTGGGAGTGTGTGAATGCAAATAGGTGTGTTGGAGTGAGTATATGAATGAGTGTGAGACTGTGTAAGTGGTTATGTTAGTGTCTGTCAGTATTCGTTCTTGTGTGAAAGTATGTTTGTGTGTTGTGGGCTTTGGACAATGCAGGTTCTTGGCTGATGTGGCAGAAGGGGCAGGTGGAGCTGTGGGTGGACAGAGACAAAGTTTGGAGGGCTCAACTGGGACTGTGGGATGCTGAGAGCTCTGCTTTTTGGTGCTTTGCTTAGGTGCTAGAGCTAGGGCAGTGGCACTCAGACAGGAGGCACTTCAGATGATACCCCTCCACAATCTCACCCGTGACCTGGGAGCCACTTCAAATCTGGTAGTACCCTGGGGAAGGGAGAGAATCCATTTCGGAAGCTTAGAGTCACCGTTCTTGGGCTATGACTCACATCAGCCTTACCTGCCTCTCTGTGTGTTTTCTGCCCTATTTCCATGGCTCTGAGGCTGTCCCCTTTCCTACTTCCTTTGGGATGGTGTGAGGGGAGCTGCATGGTGCTGGTATGAACCATGAGGCCACTGGGGCCAGGATTCCCTGGACAGGATGGCAGCTGTGGAGCTGCATTTGGGGCAATGTCCTCCATGGGTAATGTCTTTTGTCCTTGAGGTCACCTCTGTCAGCACACTTGTGCCCCAGAGGGAAGCCAGATGGGCCAAAGGCTAACATGAGTGAAACCTGCTTCCTTAAGAACACTACTTTCTGGAACAACTAAGTTATTTCCCAGGACAATAAACAAAAAAGATCAAACCCACTGCCATCAAGTCAGTTCTGATTCATGTCCACTCCAAGTGTTTCAGAGGTAAACTGCCCTCTGTAGTATTTTCATAACTGTGACCTTTTGCCAGGCCTTTTCTCCTGATGTGTCTCTGAGTAGGTTCCAACAGCTGACCCTCCAATTAGCATTTCATTGCTTGTGCCACCCAGGGACTCTTCTCGGGACAATTTAAAAACAAACAAAAACCAACCTCATTGCTGCTGAGTTGATTCTGATTCATAGCAGACTGTTTAAAAGCTTCATAATAGTTCATGGCACTTGGCTGGCTTGGCTAGAAACAAATAACAAATGGGGTATGATAGGAGTTGAAAACAGGAAACGGAAGTCTTCCACTTGGGAACTTGAGCAGTCCCTGCCTTAGGTTCTGCTGAGGCATGGTCTTTACCAGACCTTCCACTTGAGGTTCCTCTGTGCATCTTGTTCTTTCTTAGCTGTTCTGTCCTCCTTGTAGTCTGTGGGACATAACCCCCCACATCTCCTGTTTCCTGCCCTAGGCTGACCTTATCTCAGGTCTGGGTCTGCTCTAGTACCATGGGGGTGTACCATCACAGTGGTCTCGTGCCCACTTGCAGCCTCCAGCCTAGGTCAGTTGCTTCTCCCTGCTGCCATGTGGAGATTCTCTGTCAGCCAGGTCTCCATACTGCTCTGCTCCTGGCCCAAAAGTGGGGGTAAGAAATGCTGTTCCCCTCCTGCATCTGAGTGGGCCTGTCTCTTTTCAAGCAGTTGGGCTCCAGCTGCAAACTCCCAAACACATACTTTGGGAGGTCACCCTGGCCCACAGCTGCACTATTCCATTATTCCAGTGACAAGCCTTTGAACATGCTGCAATTCCAGCACCCCAAGTGCAGGCTCCAGTCCCAGACCAGACTGAAACAGTTCTCACCTCCTCACTTGACTTCTTTCCCCTGGCTGGAAAAGTGTGCTTGGGTCACAGCCCTTGACTGGCTTTTATGTAGAAACAAGAGGTATACCTATGCAGGGCCATGCCTGAATCCTCGCCATTCCAGTTATTTGAACTAAGCACTAACCTCAGTGCTTCTTTTCAAATGCAAATACTGTGGGGAATGGCGACGCTATTCTTAATACCTGAGCACAGAAGATTTTTTTTCTATCTTTTCCTCCAACAGTGAGGCTCTCAAGGAAGAAAATGCAAAAACTAGTGTTGGCCTACTTTATGATTTTCTCCCTATAATCTAGCACTGATTCCAGTGGTTCTATCTACAAAAAGTCCTTTTTGATTGATCTATTGTGAAGTATTAAAAATGGCACTCCAGCAGGATGATGGACTAGACACACATCTCCTCATTTTCTTCTGAGAACTAAGGCCAGAAATGATAATTGAACAGAGCACTCTGCACATCTAGGAAGCTGTAGGATATGTCATAGGGTTGTCAGATTGGACTACATGCCACTAAAGGGGAAACTACCTTTCTAACACTAGGCAGCACACACTGAGCCACACTCTTGCTGGCTCATCACTCAGACTGAAGGTACTGATGCCTTCTTTGTTATCTGGGGGGCGAGGGCTGGACATGACCCGACAAATACACTGAAGTGCTAAAGTAAACAGCATATAGCACAGCAGAGAGATAATGCGTGTGATAGCCACATTTTGAGAGCCCACGTGCTGACTGAGGGCACCATTGCCCCTCCATCCTCTCTTTCTTGAGCTGTGCAGCAGATTTTGTGATGGGAAGGGCAGCCCAGGCATAATGCTATCTTGGCGAGCTTGGAGGCAGAGTTATCCAATCAGAGGTCTCAGCAGGGGCTAATTCCCAAGCTAAGAAGCAGTGCCCAGACTGGAAAGTACTTTTCCAACAGAAAGGCTGCATTGAGAACAGTGTTACCTTACAGGTGGGGCCCATTTGCAGATGGTAACAAAGCTGTAACACCTTCCTACCTTGAATCACATCATAGCATCAGAGGACAGTCAAAGAAGTGCTGCCATTGTCAGCTGGAAGGTGGGGCCTGCCATACCTGAGAGCCTGACTGATTTCAGAAGCTGTTGGACAGCTCTCAGTTTAACAGTAAAGTACCTTTTAAAAATAAAAATTAAATGGCCTGGACAAATAACTGTGGAGCGGCCTGGCAGTATCTCCTCCACCCTTCACTGACCCACTTCATAGGGTCCGCCATAGCTCTGGACAAAAACCAAAATAAAGAACCAAAAAGTTTCCCAGGTGAAGAGGCCTTTCTGAAATTATCAGAGGTTGAGTACAAAAGGATTATATAGAGAGCCCTCCTAGACATTAAACAAGATGCAGTAGAGCAAAATGAAAAATCAAGCAAGCTATTTGAACTGATGGAACATCAATGATCTGAAATCCAGCAGATCAGTAACAAAATTACAGAATTAGACAATTCAATCCAAAGCCCAAGGAGCAGAATTGAGGAGTCGGAAGTCAGACTTAGCGACCTTGAGGACAGAGCAACTGATACAAGCATGTAAGAGGAGAAGTCAGAGAAAAAAAATAAGAAACGTGGGGGTGGAGTCAAGATGGCAGACTAAGTATACATTTCCCTAAATCACTCTGGAAACCAACACCTGAACTGATAATTAAACGGAGCCTTCTGGTCACCTAGTGAGCCCTAGGACACGACATAGGGCAGTTAATTTGGACTTCATACCGCTGAACGGAAAACCTCTCCTTAGCTGATTCCTGCTCCTGGCCAGACCTGGCTTTCACAGACCAATGGTAATTCACCATTTTGACTTTTCTTTTTCTGTCTCAGTCAGCTGGTGAAGCTACGTCTTGATTGGCGACTGGTCTTGGACACACTGATGATGGGATCAGCGGGTGAGGTTGCCATATTTTGGGAGCCCAGCTTGGGACTCAGTGCATTTTGCCACCTTTGGCTTCTCTTTCTGCCTCTGTCATGGTGTAGTTTGTACACAGGTGGTGGGCGGCAAGCTTGTGTGGGACACCATCTTGGATACGGAGGCTAAAGCAAGACCTAATTCCTAGGCTAGGAGGCAGCACCTGCCTGCAGGAGAGTGCTTTGCTGGCAGAAAAGCAGTATTTTACAGTGTCACCTGTGGCTGGGGCCTGTCAGCAGAGGCCAACAGGGCAGTAGCCTAGGTGCATTTTGAACTAGTTCATAACATCTCGGGTTGGATATAGAGGTGCTTACTTTGCCAATTGGGAAGAGGGCCCTGTACACCTGAAAACCTGACTGACCTGGGAAGTAGTCAAATACCTTTTACCTTTCATTTTTAAGATGGCTTAGAGAAAAAACTGTGGTCCATCCTCAGTGCATCTCTCCCAGCCTTTATTGATTCACATGAAGCCCCCAAAGCAACAGACTCTGGAGAAAGCCGTAACCAAGAAATCACCCTTGGCTTCAGAGACTCCCAAATGAAACAACCAAAGAGGATTCCAGACGAAGAAACTTTTTTGAAATTATTGGAAGGTGAATACAAAAGGACTATACAGAGAGCCCTCCTAGAACTTATAGAAAATGCAGCAGAGCAAAAGGAAAAATTAAGCAAGCTGTTCGATCTGATGGAACACCAGTACTCTGAAATCCAGCAGATTAAGAACAAAATCAAAGAGATAGAAACTTCAATTCAAAGCCAAGAAAACAGAATGGAACAAGTGGAAAAGAGACTTTCTCACTTTGAAGACAGAGCTGCTGTCTCAAGCATTAAGGAGGAGAAATCAGAAAAAAGAAACAAGAAAAAGGAAGAAGCATTAAGAAACATGTGGGACTCTATTAAGAGGTACGACCTACAGTTAATTGGAGTCCCTGAACAGGACAAGACACCTGAGAACATAGAGAGTATTGCTGCTAAGCTGCTGACAGAAAACTTCCAGAAATCATGGAGGAAGAGAATATAGATATCCAAGATGCATGTTGAACAACACTCAATATAAATCTCAAAAGAAAGACTCCAAGACATATTATAATAAAGCTTAACAAAATGAAACATAAGCAGAAACTGTTAAAGGCAGCAAGACTCAAAGCAAAGCTAACATTCAGAGGGAAACCCTGTAGGCTTTTGTCAGACTTCTCAGCTGAAACAATGCTGACATGGATACAGTGGCATGAGATATTCAAAGCTTGAAGGAGAAGAACTTCCAACCAAGAAACTCACCTTAGAATTAAAGATATGAACAAACTGAAAATTAAAGAATGGAAGAATATATCTCAAGCTAGCAATGAACAAAGAAGAACAGGTGTGGCAATTCTAATCTCAGATAAAATCGATTTTAATGTAAAATCCACGATCGTGGACAAGGATGGGCACTATTTTTTGCTGAAAGGTTCAATACACAAGCAGGACTTAACAGTACTAAATATTTATGCACCTAATATTAGAGCACCTAAATACATAGAAGAAATACTGACTATACTAAAAAATGAGATAGCTCAGTTCACAATAATAGTGGGAGACTTCCCCACTCCACATTCAACACTGGACAGATCATCTAGAAAAAAGCTGAATAAAGACACAGAAGACCTTATTGCCACAATTAGCCAACTAGATGTCATTGACATATACGGAACTTTCTATCATCAGCAGACAACTACACCTTCTTCTCCACTGCACATGGAACATTCTCCAGAATAGACCATGTGCTAGGACGTAAAGCAATTCTCAACAAAATCCATACCATTGAATTAATGCAAAGCATCTTCTCAGATCATAAAGCCATGAAAGTCGAAATCAATAGCAGAAAAAACATAGATAATAAGGGGAACTCATGGAAACTGGACAACATCTTGCTTAAAAAACCATGAGTTGTAGAAGAAATCAAGGATGAAATAAAGGAATTCATGATTCCAATAAGAATGAAATCACTTCTTGCAAGAACCTGTGGGATACAGCCAAAGCAGTGCTTCATAAATGCACACATCTGGAAGGAAGAAAGAAACCAAATCAAAGAACTAACACTACAGCTTGAACAAGTAGAGAGAGTACAACAGAGGAACCCCTCAGGCACCAGAAGAAAACAGATCATAAAGATTAGAGCAGAGCTAAGCAAATTATAGAATAGAAGAATTGAAAAAATTGAAAAGACCCAAAGCTGGTTTTTTGAAAAGATCAGCAAGGTTGACAAACCACTGGCTAAACTTAATAAAGGAAAAGAGGAAAGGAAACAAATAACCCAAATAAGAAATCAGAAGGGGAGTGGTGACAACAGATCCAACAGAAGTAAAAAATATTAGAATACTATGAAAGACTGTACTCTAACAAATTTGAAAACCTAGAGGAAATGGACAGATTCCTTGATTCATATCACCTACCAAATTTATCACAAAGTGAAGCAGAACAACTTAATAAACCCTCATAAAGGAAGAGATTGAAAATGTCATCAAAAAATTGCCAACCAAAAAAAGTCCGGCCCCAGATGGCTTTAGTGCAGAATTCTACCAAGGTTTTAAAGAAAAGTTATCTCCAATACTACTGAGACTATTTCACAGTATAGAAAGGGATGGAATACTTCCAAATTAATTTTACAAAGCTAGCATAACCCTGATACCAAAGCCAGGTAAAGACCCAACCAAAAAGGAGAACTGCAGACCAGTATCAGTCATAAATCTAGATGCAAAAATCTTCAACAAAATTCTTGCCAATAGAATACAACAACATATCCAAAAAGTAATCCAACATGGCCAAGCTGGATTCATACCAGAGATGCAAGGCTGGTTCAGCATCAGAAAAACAATTAATATGATCAACCACATAAATACCACAAAAGGCAAGAATCACCTGATCTTGTCTATTGATGCAGAAAAGGCATTTGATAATGTCCAACACCCATTCATGCTAAAAACTTTCAGCAAAACAGGAAAGGACGGCCAATCCCTCAATGCAATAAGGGCCATAAAAATGGCCAATTGCCTATGTCATCCTGAATGGAGAGAGACTGAAAGTTTCCCTTGGGAATGGGAACTATACAAAGATGCATACTCTTACCACTTCAATTCAACATTGTATTAGAGGTTCTAGACAGAGCAATTAGACAAGACAAAGAAATAAAGGACAGCCACATCAACAAAGAAGTAGAAATATTCCTATTTGCAGATGATATGGTCATATATGCAGAGACTCCTAAAGAATCAATAAGTACACTACTGGAACTAATAGAAGAATTCTTCAAAGTGCCAGGATATAAGACAAACATAAGTAAATCAGTAGGATTCCTTTATATCAACAAAGAGATCATCAAAGAAAAAATCACCAAATCAATACCATTTACTATAGCCCGCAAGAAGATAAAATACCTAGGAATAAACCTAACTAGAGAAATAAGAGACCTATACAGAAATAATTACAAGATCTTACTGCAAGAAACCCAAAGGGACTTACATAACTGGATAAACCTACCCTGCTCATGGATAGAAAGATATAACATTATGAAAATATGTTTTACCCAAAACAATCTGCATATACAATACAATCCCAATGCAAATTCCAGTGACCTTTTTTAATGAGATGGAGAAACAGATCACCAACTTTGTTTGGAAAGGGAAGAAACCGCAGATAAGCAAAGTACTACTGAAGAAGAGGAACACAGTGGGAGACCTCACACTACCTGACCTTAGAACCTGTTGCACTGCCACAGTAGTCAAAATAGCCTGGTGCTGGTACAAAAAGTGCCATATAGACTGATTGGAACAGAGTTGAGACTCCAGAGATGCCACTGTCCTCTTGTGAACAGTTAATACTCAACAAAGGCCCTAAGGTTGTAAACTGGGGTAAAAATAGTCTCTTTAACAAATCGTACTGGCAAAATTGGATATCCATCTGCAAAAAAATTGAAACAAGACCCATATTTCACACTTTACACAAAAACTGATAAAAGACCTAAATATCAAATGTGTAATGGTAAAGATGTCAAGAAAAAATGTCAACAATGGAAGTTTTAATACATAGCTAATACAATACTAAGCTAATACATAGGTTAGTATTCTGACAAAGCACTATGAACAGAAGAGAAAATAGATAAATGGGAACTGCCAAGAATCAAACACTTTTGCTCATCCTAAGACCTCACCAAGAGAGTTAAAAGACCACCTATGGAATGCAAAAATATATTTGGCATCTACATGTCAGACTGACATTTGATCTCCATAACTTACAAGGTACTACAAAATATCAAAAAGAAAAAGATAAATAACCCAATTCAGTGATGGGCAAAGGAGACAGATAAACACTTCATCAAAGAGGACATCCAGGCAGTCAAAAGACCCATGTAGAAATGCTCACAATCATTAGCTATTTGAGAAATCCAAATCAAAACTACAGTGAGATACCATCTCACCCTAAAAAAGTTGGCTATGATCCAAAAAACACAAAATGGCAAATGCTGGAGAAGCTATGGAGAGATTGGAACTCTCCTACACTGCTGGTAGGATTGCAAAAATGGTACAACTTCTTTGGAAAGCAATTTGACACTTCCTTAAAAAGCTGGAAATAGATATACCATTTGATCTAGTAATCTCACTGCTCGGAATACATCTTGTAGAAACAAAGGCTGTCACACAAACAGACAAATGTACATGAATGTTTATTGCAGCACAGTCCACAATAGCTAAAAGATGAAATCAACCCAGATGCCTAGCAACAGATGAATAGATAAACAAACTATGGTACATATACTCAGTGGAACACTATGCAATGATAAGCACAATGATGATTTTAGGAAGCATCTCATAACTTTATTTCACTTGGAAGACATCATGCTGAGTGAAATCAGCCAGCAGCGAAGACAAATAATGTATGAGACCTCTACTATAAGGACTTTAAAAAGAGACTTACATGCAGAAGAGAAGACTCTTTGACAGCTGAAAGGTGGGGAGGGAGGGAGGGCTGGTCATAGAAGAGACCGTTGATTGAAAATTGGATGGGTGAAAGCAGTGACAGCACACAGTAGAAAGTGTATCAACTTAACTGGACTCAAACATAAACTGAAAACTTCTATCTTAACCCAATACTGCAAGGATAGGGTAGCAGGGGTAGGGGTCTGGGGACCATGCTCTCAGGGGACATCGAGGCAAATTTTCATAACTAGCCTATTGCTAAGAGAGTCTTCTGCACCCCATATTGGTGAATGGCATCTGGGATCTTAAAAGCTAGCAAGGCTGCCATCTGAGGCACACCAAAGGGTCCTTACTCATCCAGAACAGATGATCACCAAGAGAATGAAAGAGAGGAGTGTGCTGACACGGAGCAATGAGAGCAGAAGGAGCTGCAGATAAAGGGGCATGCAAATTTAATTTGGATTGCATACTTTCACTTAATTACAATAAAAAAAATTAAAAAATGGCACTCCAGTGAGGGTGGCCAGGGAACGAGCTCCTGGCTAAAGACAGATTGAAAAAAATAATGTAACCAGTTGTCATAGAGTTGATTCAGACTCATGGTGACTGCTTCATAGAATTCTCTTTCTTTTTTTAAATTTTGCTTTAAGTGAAAGTTTACAGCTTGAGTTAATTTCTCCTATAGAAATTTACACATATATTGTTATATAACATTAGTTGCAGTCCCTGTAATGTGACAACACAATTTTCTCTTTCCACCCCAGATTTCTTTTTTCTGCTCGTTCAGTTCCTGTTTCTTCCTGACTTCTCATTTGGCCTCCACCCATTTGGTCTCACGTATCTGCGTAAGAAGCACACTCTTCATGTTTATTATTTTGTGTTTTATAGTCCAGTCTGATCTGTGTCTGAAGAGTGTGCTAGGGGAATGTTTTAGTTCTGGGTTAACAGAACGTCTAGGGGCCATGGCCTTGGGGGTTCCTCCAGTTTCAGTCAGACCATTGAGTCTAGTCTTCTTTGTGAATTTAAGTCCTGCAGCATACTTTTTTCCTATTCCGTCAAGGAATCACTTTGTATTTCTTGTCAGAGAAATCATTGTGGTAGCTGCACCATCCATCTAGTTCTTCTGATCTCAGGCTAATGGGGTCTCCAGTTCATGTGGCCATTCTGTCTCTTAGGTTAAGATTTTCCTTGTGTCATTGGTGTTCTTCACTCTTATTTGATCCAGGTGGGTTGGAATCAATTGATGCAAACTTCTAAGACCCTGGATGGCCCTCACCAAAGTGGGATGCAGGGCATTTTCTTAATAAACTTTGTTATGCTAGTTGATGTAGATGTCCTCTGAAACCATAGGCCTCAGACCCTAGCCCCAGCTGCTCTGTCCCTCAGAGTGTTTCGTTGTTGTCATAGATTGAACTGTGTCCCTCCAGAAATTTGTGTAACAATTGGGTTGGGCCATGATTGCCAGTATTTTGTGATTTTCCTATGCTGTAAATCTGGAGATTTAATACCCGTTGTTAACAGATTGGGTTATGTTAAAGAGGATTAGGGTGGGACTAGCATCCTTCCTAAGGTTACATTCCTGCTCCAGTGTAAAGGGAGTTTCTCTGGAGGGTGGCTTGTATTACCTTTTATCTTACAAAAGATAAAGGTAAGGGAAGCAAGCAGAGAGTTGGTGACCTCATACTGTCAAGAACAAAGCACCAAGAGCAGACTGTGCCCTTTGAACCTGAGGTTCCTGTGCTGAGATGCTCTCATACCAAAGAAAGACTGATACAACACAAGAACATTTCTCTAGAGCCGACAGAGACAGTGTGAACTTCCCTGGAGCTGCCACCCTGAATTCAGACTTGTAGCCTCCTGGACTGTAACAAAATAAATTTCTCTTTGTTAAAGCCATCCACTTGTGGTATTTGTGTTAGAGTAGTATCAGATGACTAAAATAGTTGTGTTCAGAAACTTCTTAGCTTTTGCTTTAGTCCAGTTATGCTGGCTTTCCAATATTGTGCATTCCCCTTCCTTTCACTTAAGATGATCCTTGTCTACTATCTACTTAGTAAATTCCACTCTGCCTCCCTCCCGACTCTTGTAACGATCAAAGAATGTTTTCTTCTGTGTTTAAAACTTTTCTTGCATTCTTCTGGTAGTGGTCTTGTATAATATTTGTCCTTTAGCAACTAGCTAATTTCACTCAGCATAATCCATGTTGTAAGAGATTTTGCAGATTCATCACTATTCTTTATTGGTTTGTAGTATTCCATTATATATATGTACTGTAACTTGTTTATCCATTCATCTATTGATGGACACCTAGGTTGTTTGCATCTTTTTTGCCACGGTGAACAGTGCTACAATGAACATGGGTGTAGAAATATCTATTCTTGTGATGACTCATATGTCTGTAAGACATATTGCAAGGAGTGGGATTGCTAGATTAAGTGGTATTTCTATGCGTAGCTTTTTAAGGAAGTGCAAAATAGATTTCCAAAGTGGTTGTACCATTTTGTATTCCCACCAGATGTTTGGAGAGTTCTTGCCAGTCTCTCCACAATCTCTCCAACATTTATTACTTTGTGTTTTTTGAATTAGTGCCAGCCTTATTGAAGTGGGGTGGTATCTCATTGTAGTTTTGATTTGCATTTCTCTAACAACTAATGGTCATGAGCATTTCCTCATCTGTCTTAGTGGCCTGAATATCTTCTTTGGTGAAGTGCCTGTTTGTATCCTTTGCTGATTTTTAAATTGGGTTATTTGTCTTTTTATTGTTGAAGTGTTACAGTATCTTGTAAATTTTAGAGATCAGACCCTTATCAGATATGTTGTAGCCAAAAATATTTTCACAGTCGGATTCAACTCGATGGCACTTGGCTAGGCTTGTCTTTTACTCTTTTGGTGAAGCATTTTGATGACAGTGTTTGATTTTTAGGAGCTGTCAGTTACCTAGGTTCTATTGTAGTGTTTGTGCATTGTTATTTATGGCTTATATTTTGTTTATGCCATATATTATGGCTCTTGTAGTCCCTAGTTTTCTTCCATGATGTTTATTGTTTTAGATTTATATTTCAGTCTTTGATTCATTCTGAGTTAGTTTTTATGCATGCATGAGGTATGAGTCTTGTTTCATTTTTTTTGTGATGGATATACAGGTAGACAAGGACTGTTTGTTAAAGAGACTGTCCTTTCCTCGCTTAATGGACTTTGGGCCTTTGTCAATTGTCAGCTGCTGAGAGGTGGATGAATTCACATCTGGATTCTCAATTCTGTTCCAATGGTCTGTGTATCTGCTGTTGTACCAGTACCACACTGTTTTGACTATCATGGTATTGTAACATGTTCTAAAATCAGTTAGTGTGAAGACTCCCACTTTATTTTTCTTCTTCAGTAATGCTTTGCTTATCTGAGTCCTCTTCCCTTTCCATATAAATTGGTGATTTGTTTTTCCTTGTTAAAAAAAAAAAAACTGTCATTGGGATTAGGATTGGGATTGTATAGTATCTGTAAATTGCTTTTGGTAAAATTGGTATTTTCACTGAAGAATTGAGTCTTCCTATGCATGAGCATACTATGTTTTTCTACTTAATGTAGATCTATTTTGGTTTCTTGTAGTCTTGTCGTTTTCTCCATAGAATTTATGGTGGCTGGGTTTTTCGGAAGTAGATCATTAGACTTTTCTTCTAAGATACCTCTGGTGGATTTGAGCTTCCGCTGTTTCAGTTAACAGCCAAGTTCATTAATTAGTTGTACCTGACAGGGACTTTTTATTGTTGTTATTCATTGCCATTGAGTAGACTGCAACTCATTGCAAATCCATGTATGCAGATCAAAAGTACTCCACTGGGTTTTCAAAGCTGTGATTTTTCAGAAGCAAATCATCAGGTCTGTCTTCCAAAGCACCTGTAGGTGAATTTGACCTACCAGCCTTTCAGCCAGTAGTTGAGTGTTTAGCTGTTTGCAATACCATTCTACCTTAGGCCTGCTTTCTTTTTAGCCCCATCCTGGCTGTGCTTCATGAGGTAAGTTGACAGCATGTTCCCTAACCTCACTAAGCCCCAGTTCCTCAAGTTCTTTCCCTCTGTGTCTGCACTCATGGTTTCAGGGCACTCTTGCCTGTTCTTGAGAACCCTGCTGCCTGCTAGGCTGAAGAGAAGACCTACTGCCTGCTGTGTGTCCAAATAGACTGATATAAAAATTATGGCTATCAACAGCTCTGCTAGAGCTGCCTACTCCATAACGCCTAGGATGTGCAGAGCCAGTGGGTGGTTGAGTCTTATGGGCTCTTCCAGTGAGTGCTGTCTCCACACGGGGAAGTGTCTCCTCCACAAACTCATTCTCTGTTGTATAATAAAAATGCCAGAATTCTGGAAATGACTCACTACTATGGAGAAGAGTGCATTCTTCTTCTGAACAAAGTAAAATCGTTTGTTTATCACTTGCTGCTAACTGGGGGCTTGGCATGCCAGTGTATTGTATCTTCCTTCATTAAAAGATAGATGTTGGTACTACCACTTCCTGGGTGAGGAAATGAAAGCTGCCAGAGGTTAGATAACTTGCCTGAAGTTAATAAAGTGAAATTAACTAGAAACATGACACATAGACATATATAGAACACTCAACACAACAGCTGCAAAGTGCATATTATTTTCCAATGCATGTGGCATGTACTGAGGAACAGACCACGTCTTAGGCCACAGAGTAACCTTCAACAAAATCAGTATCACTGATGTAATATGAAGGATCTTCTCTGGTCACTATGTGATCAAAGTAGAAAATAACAACAGGAAAAGTAAGGAGGAAAAAAAAAATCAAATACGTGGAAACTGAATAACACCCAGCTTAAAAACAACTGGGCAATAGAAGAAGTCAAAGATGGAATTAAAAAAAAGCCCTAGACTCAAACAAGAATGAAAACACATCATACCAAAACCTTTGAGACACAGCAAAGGCAGGGCTCAGCGGTTAATTTATAGCAATGAAGGTACATATCAAAAAAGAAGGAAGGGACAAAATAAAAATATTAGCTACACAACTGAAACAAATAAGCACTGAAAGAAACCCACAGCCACCAGAAGAAAGGAAATAATAAATAGCAGAGCAGAAATAAATGAAACAGAAAATAGAGAAACACTAGAATTAATAAAACCCAAAACTGGCTTTTTGAAAGGTTCAACAAAATTGACAAGCTGTTGGCCAAACTGACAAAAGAAAAAAGAGGGAGGAAACAGATGACCCAAATAAGAAATGAAATGGTGGCCATTACAAGAGACTCAACTGAAATACAAAGGATCATAACAGAGTACTATGAAAAACTACTCAAAACACCTGAAAACCTGGAGGGAATGAAGAAATTTCTAGAAACACACTACCTATTCAAACTAATGCAAACTGACTTTGAAAATCTGAAGAGACTCATAACAAGATAAGAGATTATAAAGTTAAAAGAAACTTCCCCCACCCTGCCAGAAAAAAAGCCCTAGCCCACATGGCATCACTTAAGAATTCTACCAAACATTCAGAGAAGAGTTTATACCAGTACTACTCAAATTATTTTAGAACATAGGAAGGGATACTTCTAAGTTCATTCTCTGAAGCCAGCATAACCCTTATCCCAAAAACAAAGACACCATGAAAAAAGAAAATTACATACCAATACCTCTTATAAATATAAATTCAAAAATTCTCAACAAAATAGAATTTCAGCCTTATAGAGAAAAAATTATACACCTCAAGTAAGTGGGATTCACACCACGTATACATGGATGGTTTAACGTTAGAAAATAAATAAACATAATCTACTACATCAACAAAATAAAAGAATAACATGATAATCTCAATTGATGCAAGAAGGCATTCAACAAAGTCCAACGTTCATTTAGAATAAAAATACTCAATAAAATAGGTATAGAAGGGAAACTCCTGAACATAATAAAAAGCATCTATACAAAACCAACAGCCAACATCATTCTTGATGGAGAGAGTCTAAAAACATTCCCGTAGAGAACAGGAACAAGAGAAAGATGTTCTTTATCACTACTCCTATTTAAAATTGTGCTGGAAGTCCTAGCTAGAACAATAAGGCAAGAAAAAGAAATAAAGGGCATCCAAATAGGAAAGGAAGAAGTAACACTGTTCTTATTTGCAGATTTATGATACTATACATAGAAAACCTAAAAGATGCCAATGAGAAAACTGCTGGAAATAATAGAAAGATTCAGGAAATTACCAAGATACAAGATAAACACACAAAAACCAGTTGGATTCCTATACATCAATGAAGAGAATAATGAAAAGGAAATCAAGAAAAACAATACCATTTATAATAATCCCTAAAACAATAATTTGGCTGGCAAAACAATATTGAGGAATAAATCTAACCAAGGATGCAAAAGACCTGGATGAAGAAAACTACAAAATATACTGCAAGAAGCCACAAGAAATCTGCATAAATGGAAAAACATACCATGCTCATGGATGGGTAGACTCAATGTTGTGAAAATACCAGTTCTACCCAAAGTAATCTACAAATACAATGCAATCCTGAACCAAATACCAATAGCATATTTAAAGAGATAAAAAAAAAAATCATTAACTTTATATGGAAAGTGAAGAGCCTCTGGATAAATAAAGCACTACTGAAGAAGAGAAAAATAAGAGGATTTACACTACCTGTCCTAAGAACCTGTTGCAGAGCTATGGCAGTCACAAAAGCCTGGTACTAACACAACAATAGATATATTGACCAACAGAATAGAATGCAGAATTTAGCTGTAAATTCATACATCTGTGGTCACCTAATCTTTGAAAGGGACTAAAGCCCATCAAATGTGGGAAATATAGTCTTTTTAGCAGATGGTGCTGGCATTACCGGATATCCATCTGCAAAAAAGTGAAATGACACCTCTTTCTCACACCATACACAGAAACTAATTCAAAATGGATCAAAGACCTAAATATAAACCCAAAAAACTATGAAGATCATAGAAGAAAAAAATAGGATCAATTCTAGAAGCCCTAAAATATGGCATTAACAGGACATAAACCGTAAGTAACAACACACAAGCTCTAGAGCATAAGCTAAATAACTGAGATCTTCTAAAAATTAAACACTTGTACTCATCAGAAGTCCCTACCAAAACAGTCAAAAAAGAAGCTATAGACTGTGAAAAAAAAATTGGCTAAGACAAATCTGAGAAAAACCTAATCTCTAAAATCTAGGGGGAAATCCAACACTTCTACAGCAGAAAGACAAATAATCCAGTTAGAAAATGGAGGGAAAATAAAGAACAGACATTTCACCAAAGAAGACTTTCAAGCAGCTAACATACACATGAAGAAATGCTTATGATCACTAGCCATTAGAGAAATGCAAATCAAAACTACAATAAGATGCCATGTCATCCTGCTGTTACTGATTTGAATTTTTTTTAAAAGACAGAAAATAACAAATGTTGGAGAGGCCACAGGGAGACTGGAATTCTTCTGCCCTGCTGGAGGGAATGCAAAATGGTACAACCATTTTGAAAAATGATATGATGCTCTCTTAGAAAGCTAGAAATAGAAATACTGTATGATCCAGCAATCCCACTGCTTGGAATGCATCCTAGAGAAATAAGAGCTATCTTACGAATAGACATATGCAAACCCATAATCACTGCAGTATTGCTCACTATAGAAAAAGAGAAGAACAACCTAGGTGCCCATCAACAGATGAGTGGAAAAACAAACTATGGTATAGACACACAATGGAATACTACACAACAATAAAGATAAATGAGGAATCAGTGAAACATCTTACAACATGGATAAATCTGGAGGGCATTATGCGGAGTGAAGTACGTTAATCATAAAAGGACAAATACATGAAATTGCTACTGTAAACATTCATGAAAAGGCTTAATTACAAAAAGAAATGATGTTTGATGGTTACGAGGGAGTGGGGGGGTAGGGAGGGAAAAAAACACAAAATAAAGTGGTAACTGGGTGAAGATTAGGGTGGTACACAATGTGGAGAAAGCCAGCATAACTTGTGCAAGGTGAGGTCAGGTCATGGAAGCCCCATAGACACATCCAAACTCCATGAATGATCAAATTACTGAGCTGAGGGTTGTAGGAACCACTGTCTGCGGAGACATCTAGCTCAACTGGCATAACATGATTCATAAAGAAAATGCCCTGCATCTAAATTTGGTAAGTAGTATATGGGTTCTTAAAAGCTTGTGAGTGGCCATCTGAGATAATCCATTGGTCTGACCTCATCTGGAGCAAGAGGAATGAAAATCAAGTTTACAGGGGAAAGATTAGCTTAGAGGACTAATGGGCCACAGCTAGAACAGTCTCCATCAGATTGAGTCTAGCGCTATTATATGGTACCCAGTTATTACCTAGGAAACATTGCCATAAATAGAGAAAGGATTGAGGTTGTGAAGGATTTCATTTCACTTGGGTCAACAATCAATGCTCATGGAAGCAGCAGTCAAGAAATCAAGACACGCTGCACTGAGAAAGTCTGCTGCAAAGGACCTCTTTAAAGTATTCAAAAATAAGGATGTCACCTTGAAGACTAAAATGTGCATGACCCAAACCATAGTATTTTCAGCCACATCATATGCATGTGAAAGTTGGACAAAGAACAAAGAAGACAGAAGACGAATTGATGCCTTTGAATTGTGATGTTGGGGAAGAATGTTGAATGTACAATGGACTGCCAAAAGCACAAACAGAGGTGTTCTGGAAGAAGTACAACCAGAGTGCTCCTTGGAAGCAAAGACAGCAAGACTGCGTCTTACATACTTTGGCCATGTTGTCAGGAGGAATCAGTCCCTGAAGAAGGACATCATGCTTGGTAGAGTGGAGGATCGGTGAAAAAGAGGAAGACCTTCAACAAGGTAGATTCACACCGTGGCCATGACAATGGGCTTAAGCATAAAAACAATTGTGGACATGGCGCAAGACCAGACCGTGGTTTGTTCTGTTGTTCACAGGGTCGCTATGAGTCAGAACCGACTCAACGGCACCTAACAACAACAGCTATTACCACTGACTACTCTGACAGGGATTGCAACACACGATCCTCCACAGAGCTGGAGAAAAAGGTAGTGCAAAATACAAACTCACAAAAAAGACCAGACTTTCTGGTCTGACAGAGACTGGAGAAACCCTGACAGTATGGCCAGTACATACTCTTCTAATTCAATACTTGATTTAACTTAGACAAGGAGAAGTTAAAAAATGCAAGCAGAGACCTGGGTCCTAGTCCTGGCTTCTGAATGGGATCCTGGTACCTCCAGGAGGTTCTTGTATCCTGTCTTGCTTTAATGTTGTCATGTGTAAAATGTGTGTATTGCATCAGTCAGAACTGTCTTGTCAGTTGACAAAAATCTAGGCAAATTGGCCAGAGTAGAGAAGGGAGTCACATTTGCTCATGTAAGTGAGAAGCTCAGGGTAGCTCCAGCTTCATGCATGCTTGAGCTTCCATGTGAGATCAGAATTCAGTGTTCCTCTGTTGTGATTTCATCGGACTGCCTAACCTCTCAGAAGACCTAATAGAAAAGAGACCACCCTCTCCCTGTCACTCCAGCAGAAGTTTTGAAATTAGCTCTAATTAGCTTTGCTTTTGTTACCTTTTTTCCCTTTATTGTGATTAAGTGGAAGTATACAACCCAAATCAACTTTGCACGCCCACGTGTCTGCAGCTCCATCTGCTCTCCTCACCCAGTGACAGTACTTTCCTCCTTTTCACTCTATACTTCTAGTATCCTTGTAATTAGTACTTATCCCCTCCTCTCTGCCCTTTTCTCTTTCATCTGGAAAGAAACTAGTAGGACAGCCTCCTATAAATGTATAAAGCCATAAAGTAAGTGCATCATATAGTCACACTGTGTCCTTGAGTCCAGCCCATTCTTACCTGGAGAGTTAACCTCAGTACTGGTTCTGGTCTGGGACAGCAGCAGGTATAGGGGCCATCTTCCCAGGGGACTCTCCAGGCTGTTGGACCATCAATTCTGGTCTTTTAGTAGAGTTCCTGAGCTGCACACCTCTTTTTCTTATGTTGCCTCAGAGACTCTACGTTGTGTCCCCCCTTTGCCTTTGGTGGTGGCTGGACGCTATCTGGTTCTTCTGGTCTCATGATGATACAGTCTCCCATTCATATGGGTCCTTGCTTTTGTCACCCTTTATCTTTGAACCAATTACTGTGGCCAGGGATGGAGTATGCTGGTATAGCGAACCTGGATCTTGTGACCACTACTGGATGGGGTGGGGTGAAAGTGAGACTGCGATGGAGGCCTGCTCCATCCAACCACATGGCCTGAATGGTAGGACTGTTCCCAAGGCTGTTAGCAGAAAAGAGAAGGAAGGGGCACTGGGCCAAGTCCTTTGGTGGTACAAATGG
The DNA here is from genome assembly GCA_028571685.1 of Heterohyrax brucei. Taxonomy (NCBI): domain Eukaryota; kingdom Metazoa; phylum Chordata; class Mammalia; order Hyracoidea; family Procaviidae; genus Heterohyrax; species Heterohyrax brucei. The sequence goes on from CM053149.1 coordinate 38,606,186, forward strand.
TTAACATGCTTGACTGCTAACTGAAAGATTGGAAGTTCAAGTCCACCCAGAGATACCTTGGAAGAAAGGCCTCTATTCTGACACTCATGGGGCTACTGTGAATCAGATAACAGCTATTTTTGATGCTGGGCAGGACCCAACCAAGCCACCCACCACTGGTAGCTTAGTAGCTTTCAGTCTTTGCTCTGGGAAGGAATTTCAGGGAAATCTATAAATTGGGAAGTATTTTCCAAAAATCAATAATGCTTTAAATGGTCTAAGGAACCTATTTATCACTTTTGTCTGCTTAAATACTGGGACTTCACAAAGTTTTTATTTTGATAAGTAAAGATTTGGGTACTCTAAAAAAAAAAAAAAAAGATATAGCCCTGAAATCATTGGATTAGATGGTGTTTAACGTTTCTGTTTAAAAGGTTTTGGTGGATTATATGTCAAGGGAAATACTTTTCTTCAATTGGGAGTAAATTTTAAATAGTAAATCTTCCACCCTGTCTGCTCATCTCTTACTTTCTGCCTTGCCCCTTCTCCCAAATAATACTGCTGACTTTCAGCATCTCTGTCAAGGTACAACCATTTCTGCCCTTTCCCTGTCCCTAAGAACTTGACTGGGAAACCCTGGAGGTCTAGTGGTTAATAGCTGCAGCTGCTAACCAACAGATCAGCAGTTCCAATCCACCAGTAACCTGGAAACCATTGCTTCAGGTTTTCCACATATTCTTACAAATGCTAAAGAAAAAGTGTCACTTGTAGTGTAAGAACAAGCCAGGTACTGATGCTTGCATTTTATCAGCCTGACTGCAGAGTTACTTGGAGCCATAGCCACTTCATGAATGCCATTTTCTGGTTTGAATAATGTGGGAGCAGAAAAGGAGGAGTGCCCAGGTATAGACTGCTCCTAAAATTTAGAGGCCCAGAGCAAGAGTAAGAGCAAGAGGTCCTCATATCACGTGTCTAACTATGTTTAAGTCAAGCTAACAGAGTTAGATATGTTTCTTGTCTCCTGCCTTGATGAATACCCCTTTGTGATGACCTGAATGGCTGGGTTTAAATTCAGCATTCTCAGACTCCTCAGAACTCTGCACTAAAACTTGGCTAAGCAGAGTGCGGAGGCCCCCAAGCCACAGCCTATCCCTGTCCTCTTCCCATCCTGATTCGGCCCTAATCTGTGAGGGGTCTTGCATGCATGTGGACATCTAGCTACTGTCCCAAGTACGTATACACCTTTCTCCAAGCAGCCACCCTTGGCCATCTCATGGGCTGAGAGGTGCACATACCAGTTGCTCAGTTTGCCTTTGGCAAAACCAGGGAAGAAGTCCTCGGAGACCCTGGAAGGCAGCTCAGGGAATTTGAAAGCCCCAGATATTCAGGATGTAATATAGAATGGGGTCATGTGTGAGCGGTCATCTTCTGTTTGGTCTGTTAATTTTTACCCTAGGAGCTATGGTGTAGCCAGAGAAGGCTGGAGCAGAGCTATCTAAGGTATGGTGTCCAGGGCAGGAGTCTCACTTGTCTGAGTGCTTGGGTGAATGGGGCTGAACTTGAGGTGACAGGACCCTCAGAAACTAGACTCTCTGAGATAGAGACCCAGGAACTATGACAGTTGTCAATTTTGGAGGTTGACCACCAGCTCAATTGGTTATTAATGTTAACCATTCATGTGTTGACATGTACCCAACATGTCCATTCATGTGTTAACATGAATGTGTCTAACAAAGGTGTCCAACAACATTTTGGCATGGTCGTTGGACAAGATGCATCAAAACTAAAAACAAAAACCCTACCTGCCTCTTGGTCCAGTAACTCCTCTGCTAGAGAGGAAGCTAAAGTATTGGAGAAACATACAAAGGTTTATCTTCAGGGATATTAACTGTGATGTTCTTAATAGTAACAATACACTAGGAGGGAATTTTAATGACATTTTATGATACATTCAGATGATAGAATGGTTTTGCATATAGGATGTAGTCAGCTGCAAGGAACCAAAAACATGGCTGCACTGGCTTTGATAGATGAGAGTATTTGTCACCCAATAACATGAAGCCCACAGGCAGGCAGGCCTAGGCTGAAGCAGCAGCCTAAGGCTGTCATTAAGAACCCAAGCTCCACCTAGTTTCCTGTGCTCGTCTTCAAGGTTACAAAATGGCTCTGACCTCTTCAGTCACTCACTACCTTGGCATTCCAGAGAGGAAGAAAGGGGAAAAGACAAAAAGGCATATCCATAAGCCTTCCCATTTTTATAAATTTTACCAGGAGCTTTATGTACTGATTTCTGCTTTTGTCTATTAGCCAGAACTATGTCACATGGTCACATGATAACTACAAAGAAGCTGGAAAGGTAAAAATTTGTTTTTTCAACTTTTTGTTTTTCAATAAGTCAAGGAGGACCAAAACCAAAAAACCAAATGCACTGCCATTGAGTCGATTTTGACTTATAATGAGCTTATAGGACAGGGTAGAACTATTCCATAGCATTTCCAGCCAACGTCTGGTAGATCAGAACTGCTGACCTTTTGGTTAGCAGACATAGCACTGAACCACTACTACCCCAGGTTTCCCCTGTTAAGAGAGAAGGGAGTCGTAAAACCGAATGGCTTTTGGGCAGTCTGTGCAGTGTCGGTCACAACAGAGCTGACTTTAGAAACTATTTGGTAGTAGAAAAAACATCAGGCAATGTAAAGTTTAATGAAAAAGCTGGATACAAAACTGTAGCTACAACATTATTCTAATTTGTAAGCATATTATATCTTATATTTATCATATGAAAGATACGGGAGGATATATATTGAAGTATTAACAATTACGAAAGTAACTGTTGTTAATGTGATTATGGGATTTTAAAGTAAGTTTTCTTTATCTATCTTTTTACAATGCTCTTCTTAAAAAAAGATTTGGTTTTTTTCTTTTTTTAACCCCAGCCAAGTGCCACTGAGTCGGATCCAACTCATGGCGACTCAAATCTTCACCAATCCGAAAACCTAAGGCCAGACCCTTACCCAGATTAGTGGCTTTGAGGTGGTGGCTGCAAGTACCAGTATTTCAAGAGCAGGGATATTCGCTGTAATGCTGTTTATAGTAGGGGTTATACATGCAGTCTGGCAACAGTCTGGCAGTCAATATAACAGGATTCTGGAAGCTCTCCCCACTGCTTCTGCCCCAGGCAGCGCTCTGTTAGAACTTGACCCCCGCAGCTATGTCAGCAGGACTTTGCAGCGCTCTCATGGGATAATCTCACACTGAACTGTGATCAGTCCCTCTTGGAGTGGGTGGATTCCTGTGCTTCCCTGAGAGGTGGAAACCTTTGACTCCAGGGAGAAGGAATGAGCCTGAGGGAGAATCTCTAAGGCAGAACTGGGAAACTTGCAGACTGCAAATGCAGAAGGCAAGCAGGTAGTAAGTTTTCTTTCTGAACTTGGCTAGGTCTACCCAGAGCTGAGCGAATGAAGGGTCAGCAGGTAGGAATGTGAGGTGGGTCATGCTGTCGGGGCTGGCAGACCTGGGTATACCACCTCACCTCTCTGAGCCTCAGTAAAAAGGGGAATAGTGATATTAAGAAGAAAATAGGTCACATTCATTGAGTATGTCCATAGTTGTGTTAAGTTCTCTATTATACTCATTTGTTCCTGAATGGAGCAAATGGTTTGTGACTGACTGCTAATCTAAAGCACCACACGTTTGTCACTATGTCATAGTGCGGTAGCTTGTGTGTTGCTGTGATGCTGGAAGTTATGCGACAGTATTTCAAATACCAGCAGGGTCACCTGTGGTGCGCAGGTTTCAGCAGAGCTTCCAAACTAAGAGAGACTAGGAAGAAGGACCTAGCAGTCTACTTCTGAAAATATTGCCCAGAGAAGAGCTTATGAACAGCAGCAGAACACTGTCAGATATAGTATCAGAACATTAGCCTCTCAGATTAGAAGGCATATATCTTAAGAGATACAACTGGGAAAGAGTTGCCTCCTCAGAGAATTGCTGACCTTAATGATGTGGATGGAGTCAAGCTTTGAGGCCCGTCATGTATGGATGAGACAAGACTTAAAATGAGAAGAAACAGTTGCAAACATCTATTAGTCATTGGAACATGGAATATATGAAGCACAAATCTAGGACAATTGAAAAGTTCAAATGAAAGACAATGCATAAAGACTCTTATCCTAGGCATTAGTGAGCTGAAATGGACCAGTGTCAATACTTTTGAATGTGACAATCAGGTGATCTAAAGAGTCTTCCAATAAGGGCGTCCTGTCTTTCAATTTGAATGAAACAAGTTGTGTAAATGATACAATTTTACCTGTTTTGTTTTTTTGAAGTACATTGATGGCATTGTGCATGGGAATGAGCTTTGGATAAATGGCCTCCGTGGAACCTTCCAAATGTGGCCAAAAATAATCAGTTATCACAGCCCAATATTTTTTGCCATTGACAGTCACAACCTTTCCTTATCCATCTTGGAAAAAAATAAGGGCTAATGATTCCATTGTACTAAAAGCCACACCAAATGGTAACTTTTGGGGGATGAAGTGCTGCTCTAACAGAAATACCACGAGTGGATGTCTTCTTTGCTGAAGTGTCTGTCCATGTCTTTGCTAATTAGGTCAATTGTCTTTTTCCTGTTGACACTTTGTTGTACCTTATAGTTGTACTTTGTTGTACCTTTGATTTTTAGTAGTTCCCGTTGATCTACTTTCTCTTCTGTTGTTTGTGCAATATCAGTAAGATTTTGTAGTTTGTCTAAGCCTTTTATTAGAACTTCCATAGTTGTCCCTATTTTTTCTTCCACAATCTTTACCACTTTACATTTGATATTTAGGTCTTTGATCCATTTTGAGTTAGTTTCTGCATAAGGTGTGAGATATGGGTCTTGTTTCAGTTTTTTGCAGATGGATATCCAATTTTGCCAACACTATTTGTTAAAGCTACTGTTTTTAGCCCAGTTTACAACCTTTGGGCCTTTGTCAAATGTCTCTCATTCATAGGAGGATGGTGATATTTCCAGATTCTCTATTCTGTTCCATTGGCCTATATATCTATTTTTGTACCAGCACCAGGCTGTTTTGACTACTGTGGTGGTATAATGGATTCTAAGGTTGGGTAGTATGAGGCCCCCAATTGTGTTCCTCTCCTTCAATAGTGTTTTATTTTTCTGGAGTTTCTCCCCTTCCCAAACAAAGTCAGTGATTTGTTTCTCCATTGCGTTAAAAAATGACACTGGAATTTGTATTAGGATTGCATTGTAAATGTAGATCACTTTGAGTAGAACAGACACTTTCACAATGTTTAGTCTTCCAATCCATGAACAAGATAAATTTTTCCATTTCTGTAAGACTCTCGGTTTCTTGCAGTAGGGTCTTGTGATTTTCTCTTTATAGATCTCTTACATTTCTGGTTAAATTTATTCCTAGGTATTTCATCTACTTGGAGGCTATTGTAATTCTTTTTGATTTGGTGGTTTCCTCTTTGCTGATCTCTTTGTTGGTGTAAAGGAATCCTACTGATATATTTGTATTTGTCTTATATCTTGATACTTTGTTGAACTCTTCTGTTAGTTCCAGTAGTTCACTGATAGATTCTTTAGAGTTTTCTGTGTATACGATCATATCATCTGCAAATAAGGATACTTTTACTTCTTCTTTTCTGATGTGGATGACCTTTATTTCTTTGTCTTGTGGATTGTTCTGGCCAGAAGCACTAGCACAATATTGAATAGAATTGGTCATAGGGGGCATTATTGTCTAGTTCCCATGCTCAGGGGCAGTTCTTTCAGACTCTCTCCATTCAGGGTGATGTTGGTGGTTGGCTTTGTGTATATGCCCTTTATTACATTGAAGTGTTTCCTTTCTATTCCTGTTTTGCTCAGAGTTTTTTTTTTTTTTAACAAGAATCAGTGTTGAACTTTGTCAAATGCCTTTTCTGTACCAATTGATAAAATAACATGATTCTTATCCTTTGTCTTATTTATATAGTTGTTCACACTGTTTTTCTGATGTTGAACCAACCCTGCATCCCTGATATGAGTTCTGTTTGGTCATGATGAATTAACTTTTTGATATGTTATTGCATTCTGTTGGCTAGGATTTTATTGAAGATTTTTGTATCTAGGCCTATGAGTGATACTTGTCTGTAATTTTTTTTTTTGGTGGGATCTTTACCTTGCTTTGGTATTAGAGTTATGCTGGCTTCATAGAATGAATTTGGGGGTGTCTCATCTTTTTGTGTGTTGTGAAATAGCTTCAGTAGTATTGGAATTAACTCCTCCTTAAAATTTTGGTAGAATTCTCCAATGAAACCATCTGGGCCAGGACTTTTTTTGGTTTGTAGCTTTTTTTTATTATTATTACTTTCTCAATCTCTTTTTTTTGTAATGGGTTTATTAAGTTTTTCTACTTCTCTTTGTAATTATTTTGGTAGGTGACGTGAATCTAGCAATTTGTTATTTCATCTAGGTTTTGAAATCTGTTAGAGTACGATTCTTTTTGTGGTATTGTGTTATGATACTTTTAGTTTTGTTTGTGTTTGTTGTGACATCTCCTGTGTCATTTCTTATTTGGTTATTTATTTCCTCTCCTGTTATTCTTTTGTGAGTTTAGCCAGTGGTTTATAAATTTTGTTGATCTTTTAAAAAAATCAGCTTTTTTTCCCAATTATTTCAATTGTTTTTCTATTCTCTAATTTAGTTCTGCTCTAATTTTTAGTATCTTATCTATTTGATTCTGCTGCCCAAAGAGTTCTTTTGTAGTTCTCTTTCTACTTGTTCAAGTTGTAGGGTTAATTCTTCGATTTGGCCTCTTTCTTCATTCCAGATGTGTGCATTTATAGAGATAAACTGACCTGTGAGCACTGCTTTTGCTGTATCCCATAGGTTCTGGTAGGATATGTTTTCATCCTCATTTGATTCCACAAATTTCTTTATTGCATCCGTCATTTTTTATACTATTGATTTCAACTTCAATGGCTTTATGGTCTGAGAAGATACTTTGCAATAATTCAGTGGTATGGATTTTGTGGCAACTTGCTTTATGGCGTAATACATGGTCTATTCTGGAGAATGCTTCATGTGTGTTGGAAAAGAAGGTGTGCTTGTCTATTGTAGGGTAAAAAGTTATGTATATGTCTGTAAGATTGAGTTGGCTGATTGTAACAATAAGATCTTCTGTATCTTTATTGCACATTTTTTCCGGATGATCTGTCCCTTAGTGAAAGTGGAGTGTTGAAGTCTCCTACTATTATTATGGAGTAATCTATCTCATTTTTCAGTGCTGTCAGCATTTGTTTGATGTAGTTATATACTCTGATATTGGGAGCATAAATATTTAATACTGTTATATCCTCCTTATATTGAACCGTTAAGCAATAGTGGCCATCCTTGACCATGGTGGCAGATTTTACTTTAAAGTCTACTTTATCTCAGATTAGTATTGCCTTTCCTGCTTTTCTTTGCACTTGGTTAGCTTGATATGTATTTTTTCCATCCTTTGATTTTCAGTTGGTTATATCTTCGAGTCAAAGGTGTGTTTCTTGTAAGCAGCATATAGATGTTTTCTGATATGTTTTTGGTGTGTTTTTTGATCCAACCTGTTACTCTTTGTCTATTGTACTATTCAGTCCATTTACATTCAGTGTAGTTATACTGATAGATATGTATTTGGTGCTGTCATTTTTTGTCTTTATTTTTATGTTGATGACATTTTCTTCCACTTAATGTTCTGTCCTGGGTCATTTTTCTTTATGGGTTTTCTTTGCATCTTTATCTATATCAGTTTTGTGTTTGTTGAGACTTCTGTGTTTCTTGTTTTGATATGCAGTATTATTAGTTTGCTTTGTGGTTACCCCTTTGTTTCCACCGAATGTGCTAAGGATAAACCAGTCTTTAACTTTTTTATATCTCCTTAACTTCTTCTCCATCTGAGAGATCTATGAGTACTGTAATATATCCCTCTTTATAGTGTAAGGTTGTCATAGTTTACATGTTGAGATCTCTGTTTCCCTAATTTCAATATGTTAGCTTTTGTTGAGCTTTGTGACTTCTGTAACTTACGTAGGATTCTAGATGCTGTATCCTGCATTGCATCCTTGAGTACACATCTGGTGTTATTGATGTTCTAATCAGTTCTAAACAGTATTTCTTGTAATTTTGGTTTAGTTTTTGCAAAGTCTCTAAGCTTCTGTTTATCTGAGAATGTCCCAATTTCACCTTCATATTTGAGACAATTTTGCAGGATATACAATTCTTAGTTGAAAGTTTTTTTCCTTCAAGGCTTTGTATGTGTCATCGCATTGCCTTCTTGCCAACATGGTTTTGACTGAAAAGCTGGAGGTCTGTCTAAAAGAAGCCATTTGTACGTTAGTTCTGGTTTAAGCCTAACTGCTTTTAGGAGCCTCTCCTTATGTTTCATTTGATTAAACTTGATTATAATATGTCTTGGTGGCTTTCTTTTGAGTTCTACCTTTTGTGGAGTTTGATGAGCATATTGAATGGCTATTTTCTTTCATGATGCCAGGGAAATTTTCTGTCAGCAACTCTTTAACAATTCTCTCTATATTTTCTGCTATCCCTTTGTGTTCTGGAACTGTAGTTGCTTATAAGTTGTTCCTCTTGATAGAATCCCATGTAGTTCTTAATGATTCTTAAGTTTTGTTGATTCTTTGTCTGATTTATCCTCATAAATACTGGTGTCAGTTGTGTTATCTTCAGTCTCACTAATTATGCATTCCATTTCCTTAATACTACTACTTTGGCTTTTAGTTAAATTGTCCAGCTCTGTAATTTTATTGTTGATCTGCTGAATTTTAGATCGTTACTGTTCTAGCAGATCGTATAGCTTGTTTAGTTTTTCATTTTGTTCTGTTGCGCTTTGTCTAATCTCTGTCCTAAGATCAAGAAGGGTTCTATACAAAATTCTTCTGTATTCTACCTCTGATAATTCAGGAAGCCTTCTTCATCTGGGAAGTTCTTTTACTCTTTATTTTGGGAGTTTTTCGAAGCCATGGTGGTCTGCTTCTTTCATTGGCTATATATTGGTGTTGTCTTCAAGCCATCAGAATGCTGTTCAGCTTCTCTGGTATTGCATCAGCAGAAGTTATTGTGCAGTTCATAGAAAGAAGGGGGGATGGGCACTGCTGCACTTGGCAGCCAGTGCCTGCTGTGTTCTTTAAGTGCGGCTGTCTTATGTACAGCTTTTCTTGTGAGAGAGACACTGTCTAGTCAGGTGGTGCTGCTCAGCTTGGCATCCAGCCCCAGCTGGGCCCTCAGGGGTGGCAGGTACTGCGTCCTGGCTGACAAAGATGGCAACCGATTTGTGCAGACTTTCCAGAGTCGTGTCATCAGATGGTATGGCATAGCTCAGAGAGGGGAGAAGAGAAGTGCATTGCTGCACTCAGCCACCAGCTGCTGCTGTGTTCTCTAGCTGCAGCTGTCTTAAAAACAGTTTTCTCCTGAGAGAGACACAGTCCAACAACAGCCAGCTCCAGCTGGGCCCTCAGACTCAGCAGACTCCACCTCCTGGCTGACAAAGGTGATGACCTACTTGAGGTGGTCCTGAGCTATGCCAGCAGATGCTACAGTGTGGCTTAGAGAACAGAGGAGGGAAGGATGCGACACTTGGCTGCCAGCCACTGCTGCATTCTCTATATGCAGCTATCTTAAAAACAGCTTCTCTGCTGAGAGAGGTGCTGCCCAGTCAGGTGCTGCTGCTTAGTGTGGCAGCCAGCCTGAGTCGGGCCCTCAGGTGTGGCTGATTCTGCTTCTCAGTTAACTAAGGTGGTGTCCTACTGTGTGACCTCTCTTCTGTTGTGCCAGCAGAATCTGTGGCATACCTCAGAGAAGAGAGCTGGGGAGGGCACTGCTGCGCTCAGTCACCTGCTGCTGCTGGGTTCTCTAGATGTGATTGTCTTAACTACAGCCTTTCTGCTGAGAAAGATGCTGTCCCCTCATTCATTGCTACTCAGCATGGCAACTGACCCCAGCCATGCTCTTGAGTGCAGCAGCCCCAGCCCCAGTATCGTGCTTGGTAAAAATGGCATGTGCATCTGTAAGCCTCTCTGCTACAGTGTCAGTTGTCAGAAGGAGCAGTACCCTCTGTGTTGCTGATGCACTTCTGACAAAGATAGTTTTCCCCTTTCTGTTGCCTAGTCTGATCTCATAACTCTCTGCCTGATCTTTAGGCTCCTAAAATGTCCACTCTGTTTCATTCAGTTGTTTTTCTAGGCCTTAGTTCTCAGAGAGAATCAAGGGGATGTGTGACTAGTCCATCATCTTGGCCCTGCTTCCCTGAAATTTTTTTTTTAATTCATTCTTTGAATAGGTATTGTGTATTCATGGTTTAACATTAAAAACAAAACAAAACAAAGCAAAGTAAAGCAAAAAAAACAGCATAAAACCAAAAAACTAAACCAGGGGCTATTGAGTCAATTCTCACTTGGAGCAACCTTATAGTACAGAGTAGAACTGCCCTATAGAGTTTCCAAGGAGCAACTCATGAATTTCAGTTTCTGATCTTTTAGTTAGCAGCCATAGCTTTAAACCACGGTCTGAGTCATCTGGTACTGTTTTAACAAAAATGCCATGAGTGGATGGCTTCAACAAAGAGAAGTTTATTTTTACAAAGGCCAGCAGGCTGCAAGTCCAAATTCAAGGTGTCAGCTCTTAAGGGAAGGCTTTTCCTCTTTGATGGCTCTGGAGGAAGGTTCTTGCATTACATTAGTCTTCCTTTAGTCAGGGACAACTTGGCACAGGAACTTCAGGTCCCAAGGAGGCATTCTGCTCCCAGTGCTGCTTTCTTGATAGTATGAGGTCTCCAGCTCTCTGCTTGCTTCCCTTTCCTTTTATTGACTGTACAAAAAAATTATAAAAGGTGGTCAAGCCACACTCCAGGAAAACTCCCTTAGTAAGGTTATTGCAGTGTCACCTTAACCCTCTTTTAACATAATCCATTCACCCGACTCAATGCCACTGGGTAGAGATTAGGATTTACAACATAGAGAAATCACAAAAAAGAAGGCAATCACATAATACTGTCAAATTGCTACACACGTTGTTTTGGAACACAGTCCAATCCATGATACCACCACACTACTACTCTCATCTCTCGATTACCTAGTTCCTCTCCCTGGAGGCAAGTGACATTATTAGGTTCTTGTAATAGACATTTTGTCTGTATATAAACATGCGTATGATGCCCTGGTAGTAGAATGGCTAGGAATTATCACTGGCATCCTAAAGATCAACTGTTCAAATCCCTCAGCTGTTCCTTGAAAACCCCACAGGCCAGTTCTACTCTTGGACAGAGGTGAATGAATTGAAATGGACTCATTAACAATGGGAAGTCATAGTAGTAAGTAGACATGTTTCTAGTCACCACATAGCTTCTTCTTTCACTTAACAATTTATCTTGGAGATTATCTCATTTCATTGTATGAAGAGCTTCTGTATTCTTTAATTTTTGCATATATGTTAACATACTGTAATTTATTCTATTAGTTTATTCAACTAGTGCATCTGATAATGCTGTAGTGAATGACCTTGTACATATGACATTATGTGCAAAATTCGGTGGGGTAAATTCCTGGAAGCCAAAGGACTGGATCAGTTCTGATTGCAATTCTAGTGTCCTTCTCATAGAGGCTATTCCAACTTACAGTTCTACCAGTGTGTGTGTATTTTTGTAAATCCTGTGTGTTAGATCATCGCTAATCTGGTCAGTTAAAAAATGTTTCTCAGTATAGTTTCAATTTATATATCTGTTATTTGGACTGAGGTTCTCATTTCTTTAAAAATAATTTTATTTCCTTTTCTGTGAATAGTCTGTTCATGTCATTTTGTTTCCTATTTGGAGTTTACACTCTTAAAAAATCCTCAAAGAGCTCTGAATAACCTCTTTAATAATAATCATAGTCCTGATTCTCACCCATTACATCCTGTAACCATGATCTTCTCACCAGTGTGAAGTCAGTGGGGAAGATGAGGTAAATGAGTCTCAGAGAGGTTAATTCACTCAAGATAATGTAGCTAGTCATTTGGGGATCTAATGTTTGAATCCAGTCTGTCTAGATACAAAAGCCATATTTCTACCACCATATACAAACTTTGGATGTGTTATCAGGAGGAACCAGTCCTGGAGAAAGACATCATTCTTGGTAAAGTAACATGTCAGTGCAGAAAAGAGGAAGACTCTTGATGAGATGAACTGGTGCAGTGGCTACAACAATGGGCTCATACATAGCAATGATTGTGAGGGTGGCGTGGGATCATTCTGTTGTGCATAGAGTTGCTGTGAGTTGAAACTGACTTGACGGCATGTAATAGCAACATATGCTTCATGCAGCAAATGTGGCCTGTCTAAATCCTGATTTCATCATACAAATTGGGCAGATAGTGGGGTGAGGATGTGGATCATGGCTAACAACATCACTGGGAAAAATGGTGATTCAGTGGAAGAATTCTAGCCTTCTGTGCAAAAGACCCAGGTTTAACTCCTAGCAGATACACCTCATGCGCAGCCATTATCTGTCTATCATTGGGGGGTTATATGTTGTTGTGATGTTGAACAGGTTTCAATGGAACTTCCTGACTAAGGTGGACTAGGAACAGATACCTGGTAATTTACCTCCATAAATAAGCCAATGAACTCTATGGATCACAATGGTGTGATCCACAGCCAATCATGGTGCTGGCTAAGAACCAGGTAGTGTTTCACTCCACTGTGCCTGGTAGCTAATAACAAAATTAAGGTTGTAGTGGAAATGGCCTGGGGTTAATCTCTGGTAGGCAATAGATGCTAACTGAAAAGCACTTACTCATAGGCTGGTAAGCTACTGTGTGGTACCCTCCCCTCTCCCCACCAGGACCACTTGCAGTTTCATTGAGAATGATGGACAATCTCCAAGACTTGACTTTTAAATGGCAAACCTCCAGGATGATGTTTTTGGGTGTACATGTAGGGGAGAAACCCTGGTGGTGTAGTGGGTTAAGTGCTACTTCTGCTAACCAAAAGATCAGCAGTTCACATCTGCCAGGCACTCCTTGGAAACTATGGGGCAGTTCTACTTTGACCTCTAGGGTCCCTATGAGTTGGACCTGACTCGATAGCAGTGGTTTTTCTGTGTGTGTGCGTGGTCCTCATATCTGATCATTATTTCAAATGAATGATTTCTTACTCCAGTGATAAGTTAGGCTGGTTCTAAATAGTATTGCTATTAATTTCCAGATTCTTGGGAACACATATTAAAAATATTAATGTGCAATCCCCAGTTACCATTAAAGAAAGGTGTACAAGTAGACTTGAGCCTTCAACATTTTGGTTAGCAGTCAAGTGCATTAACCATTTACATCATCTAGGGGACCCTAAACAAATGAAAGGTTTTGTATATGTGTTTGAAGATTTAGCTGGGGTCTTTTCCAAAAATCATCAGTTTCACAGTATCTATTCAAATCTACCAGGTGCTTCTTGGAAACTTTGTGGGGAAGTTCTGCTCTGACCTCTAGGGTCACTATGAGTCGGATCTGACTGGACAGCAGTGGGTTTGGCTTCTTGGTTTTTATTATGTTGTAAATTGCCTTATCCAGCTCACAATTTCTGCTTCTAAAAATACTCAAGTGTGATAAAATTCGTGTATGAGAATATACAGCATTGTGTGGAAACGTGAAAAGCTGGAAAAACTCAAATGTCTATGACTAGGAAATTAAAAAATGTGATGCATCCACACACTGGAATACTATGCAATTATGAAAAAGAGTGGTACTGATATATTTTTGTGAACATAGAAAATTTTTCACAAATTTTTGTGAATGATGAGTGACATTAGAGAATGGCCTCAGATTTGCAAACAATAAAACCAGTCAACAAACAAACTCATTGCTGTCAAGTCAATGCTGACTTTTCTAAATACAATAAATATACATAAATACAGAATGGGCTCAAAATGTCTGATGTTCATGATTGCATGAGGATGAGACTGTGGGGGACTCGCTTTCTGCGGTATCTGCCTCTACATTATTATTGTTTTGTAATAATAATTAAAAAAAACTTGTTTTTAAGGGAACTTGAGGGGTAAGTAGCATCAGATGGCCCCTGAGGATTCAGTTTTCATCTGTGTAAAGTGAGAAGATGACTGTCCTAGCAACTCCACAGAACCATTATGAGGAAGGCTATCAGTGTCCTATTTGTTGCTGGCAGTGAACTTTTCTGAGACTTTGGCGCAGCACTTGCAGAAAGTGCACCTTGAATTTCTTTCTTTCTCAGCATACTCAGGGCCCTCACAGATCCCCAAGACCAATCTCAACACATGTACATTCAGTCTCTTTGTACTTCAAGATATGATGTGGTTAGGCCGTTCTGCCTGCTGGGCTGGCTACCCAGACAGACACTTCCTGGAGAGGACAAGCCATTGGGTGCAAATTAGCCTATAGGTTCTGACTGTTATGCCTACTGCATAGACGGAAGTTGGGAGCTGGGATGGGAAGAGGCTTTGTAGTTGTACAGAGTGAGTCCTATCTTGTAAGCATCCTAATGTGTAGTAGAGCCTGGCTTTGTTCACTGTTCCTCTCTTGTACCTTTGATAAGAATGTTTTTGCCTAGATGCAGAAACCCAAGTGGCATAGTGGTTAAGTGCTGTGGCTGCTAATCAAAAGGTCAGCAGTTCAAATCTACCACTACAGTTTGTAATCAAATCAACAGCAGCAGTTTCGGTTTAGCAGATTTTGCCTAGACACAGGAGTATTAGAGGAAGCTGGAGCTGAAGAGTTACAGAATGAACAATGCTCCTGAGGGTGGTATAGGGTGACAAGATAAGGAGGAAGGCAACCTGAGGGGGTGACTCTTAGGCACAAAGATCAGGAAACAGGCATTCATTGTCCCAATCCAGGACACTGTTCTCCAGGTGTTAGAACTCATGCACTTGCTCATCTGACTCCCTCTCTGCTTCCCTCACTTCTCCTTGTAACTCCTCTTTGTTTTCCCCACCCTTTCTGTTCCTCCCTTTCCTTCTCTTTTCCCCTTCCTCTCACCCCAACCCAGCTCCATACAGGTACCCTACTTTCTCCAAGTATTGTATATTCTCCAGCCCTTTCTTGGTTTCTAATCACCTTGTATTCCCTGTGTGTCAGTGAAGACAAAGTGAAGGGAAGGAGGGAGAGAGTCCATATGGAGTCCGAGGGTAGACTCAGCAGAACACTTGTGACTCTAACACTAATTTCCAATAGGCACAAAAGAGTAAAATAAGCAAGGAAGACAGAGTTGGTCTAACTTCGGTGGGTTTATTTTATCTGTAATAAGTGAAAGGAGTCAGTGGGGCACTGAGCCTCTCCAAAAGACTGGCTGGCTCATTTAGGGTAGTAAAGTAGGAGCTTATATGTGTGGAGCTATAGTGATCAGGTTCTGCATATTCATGAGGTGGATACATATATTTCCGCAAGAGGGAGTTTAGCTTTGTTGAGCATGCTCAGTATTGTTCTTGTGTCTGGAATCTTGGTCTGAATTCCCAGAGTGGGTCTTAGCTCACTTCTGCCTCCAGTGGAAGATCAGGTAATGACCACCTCTGGTTCAAACTGCACACTTGGTACCTGGTTACTTGAAAGAACAGCTTAGGTGGAACAAAGAAAGAACATGTTATTAACACATTCACCCGTATGAGCTAAGAAACAAGAATGCAAGCATGAGGTCCAAGTTGGTTTTACAAGTCTCTTGTCAACTCTCTCTATTTGAACTGGTTTCTCCTTGGACATCTACTGTGAATTGAAGGGCAATGTACAGCTATGGCAAATGGAATGCTCCTTTGGGTAGTGGATGCTGTCCTGAAAGACTGAGTGGAAACCAATTTTCAGAACTCATTTCTTGTTATTCTGTTCAGTTAACCCTGACCATGACAACGTTATGTATTATAGTAGAACTGTTCCATAGGGTTTTCTTGATAGAAATCATTACAGAAGAAGATTCCAGGCTTTTTCTTCTGTGAAACTGTTGGGTGGATTCAAATTGCCAATATTTTCTATTCTAGATTCCTAGTTCATTGGTGGCAAACTGGTGCCACCCTTAATATCAACTTCTTCCTCAGACACCATGGTATTGCTTAATAGGTATTGACTTAAATTCTCATAATAACTCTAAACTAGGGACCATTATTATCTCCATTTGATGGACAAATCTGTCAAATGAAAACTGAACCGAGGTTAAGTTATGTTGTCAAACTTGCCCAAGGGTGCAATCTAACTGATGGAGCCTTGGTTTCTAGCCAGAAACAGTCCTAACCATTGAACAGAGTGCTTTCCGGAATCATGTTGGGCTTTGCCTCCTCTGGGGTGGTTTCTCTGTTTGGGTCATTTCTGTTGCTCTGTGTCCAAGTTCACTGACTCACTTCTTTATGTCTAAAAAGCTGTTTAGTGCACTTTTTATTTTTGAGCATTGTAGTTTTTATAGAATTTTTTTCCTTTTTTTATAGTTTTCATTACTCTGCTGAGATTTCCCATCTTCATTCATGAGAAGCGTATTCCCCTTACATCCTTGATCATAGGTATAGTACCAAAAACCAAACCAAACATAGTGTCATTGAGTCAATGCTGACTCATAATAACCCTATAGGACAGAGTAGAACTGCTCCATCAAGTTTCCAAGGAGCACCTGCCTGCCAGATTCAAGCTGGTTAGCAGATGTAGCACTTGACAACTAACCTTCTGGTTTAGAAGCACTAACCTTCTGGTTAGCAGATGTAACACTTAACAACTATGCCATCAGGGTTTCCATGGTTATAGTAGCTGCTTTAAAATTCTTGTCTTCTAATTACAGTGACCTCCATTGGTTGTTTTTTCTTCTAGGAATGGTCATTTTTCATGGTTCTTCATATGCTTGAATAATTTTTTATTGTACCCTATGCATCGTGATCCTGCTAGTATTTCAGATAGCAGTAGTGTGGCTTCCTGCCTCACAGCAACATGCACACAGGGCCACTAACAGTGTATGAATTTCAGTGGAGCTTCTAGACTGAGAGAGACTAGAAAGAAAGACCTACTTCTGAAAAAATTGGATGATGAAAACCTTATGAGTAGTAGGTGTCATAGATTGAACTGTATCTCCCGCCAAATGTGTGTAGCCGTGTAGCTGAGCCACGATTCATAGTATTTTATGATTTTCCTATGCTGTATGTTAAAGGATTAGGGTGGGTCTGTAAATCCCTTCATATGATCACCTCCCTGCTCAACTGTAAAGAGAGTTTTCCTGGAGTATGGCTTGTACTACCCTTTATCCTTTAATCCTACAGGAGGTAAAGTGAAAAGGAGGCAAGCAGAGAACTGGGAACCTTATGCCATAAAGAAAGCAGCACCAGGAGAGGAGTGCATCCTTCAGACCTGCGGTTCCTGCACCAAGATGCTCCCTGACCAGAGACTGATGCAACACCAGACTTTCCTCCAGAACTGACAAGGGGGAAAAGCCTTCCCCTGGGGTGGACATCCTGAATTTGGACTTGTAGCCTACTGGACTGTGTAAGAATAAACTTTCCTTTGTTAAAACCATCCACTTGTGGTATTTCTGTTAGAGCAGCACTGGCTGACTGAAAGAGGAGGGGAACATTGTTTGATACAGTGCCCCTCGGGTCAGAAGGTACTTAGAAGACCATGGGAAGATCTGCCTCCTCACAGTGGGATTGACCTTAAAGATGCAGATTGAGTGAAGCCTTCAGGATCTTCATTGCTGATGTGGCCCAACTTGAAATGAGAAGAAACAGCTTAAAATATCCATTAAAAATCAAAACATAGAATGTGTGAAGTGTGACTCTAGGAAAAACTGGAGTCATCAAAACTGGAACACATAAAAATCAATATTCTAGGCATTAGTAGGCTGAGATGGACTTGTATGGGCCATTTTGAATCAGAAAATCATATAATCTACTATGCTCGGAATTACAAATTAAAGAAGAATGGCATCACATTCATTGTTAGACAGAATATTTCAAGACCTATCCTGAGATACAACACTGTAATAGGATAATATCCATGTGCCCACAAGATCAATTAATATGACTATTATTTAAATTTACAAATCAACCACTAATGCCAAAGGTGATGAAAATGAAGATTTTTTACCAACTTCTGCAGATTAAAATTGATCAAACATGGAATTGAGATGAGTTGATAATCCCTGGTAATCTGAATGAAAAAGTTGGAAACAGTGTAAAAAGGATCTGTAGCTGGAAAATATGGCCTTGATGAAATAAACCACTGTGGAGACTGCATGATAGAATTTTGCAAGACCAACAACTTATTCATTGTAAATGCTTTTTTTCAACAACATAAATGATGACTGTACACGTGGACTTCAATAGGTGCAAAACACAGAAATCAAATCAACTACATTCATGGAAAGAGCCAACAGAAAAGGTCAATATCATCAGTCAGAACAAGGCCAGGGGCTGACTGCAGGGAACAGATCCATCAGCTGCTCATGTGCAAGTACAACTTGAAGAAAATTAACAGTTCCATGAGAACCAAACGATGACCTTGAATATATCCCACGTGAATTTGGAGACCATCTCAAGAAAAGATTTAATACATTAAACACCAATGACTGAAGACCAGATGAGTCATGGGATGACATCAAGGATATCATACTGAAGAAAACATTGTCATTAAAAAGACAAGAAAGAGAGAAAAGACCAAAAATGGATGCCAGAAAGGACTGAAACCTGCTCTTGAACATAGAGTAGTGTTGTTGTTAGGTGCCATCAAGTCTGTTCTGACTCATAATGACCCCACGTACAACAGTACGAAACACTGTCTGGTCCTGTGCCATGCCGACAATTGTAGCTATGATGGAGCCCATTGTTGCAGCTACTGTGTCAATCCATCTTGATGAGAATCTCCTCTTTTTCCCTGACGCTTTACTCTACCAAGCATGATGTCCTTCTCCAGGGACTGATCTCTCCTGACAACATATCTGAAGTATGTAAGACACAGTCTCACCATTCTTGTTTCTAAGGAGCACTCTGGTTGTACTTCTTCCAGAACAGATCTGTTTGTTCTTTTGGCAGTCAGCATTCTTCTCCAACATCACAATTCACATGTGTCATTTCTTTTTCTGTCTTTCTTATTCATTATCAAACTTATGAGGCAATTGAAAATACTATGGATTGAGTCAGGCACACCTTAGTCTTCAAAGTGACATAGAGTAGCTAATGCAAATGGAAGAAATAATGAAGTAAAAGAGCTGAGTGGCAGATTTCAAAAAGTGGCTAGAGAAAACAAAGTAAAATACTATAATGAAATGTACAAACATCTGGAGATAAAAAATCAGAAAGGAAGGGCATGGTCAGCATTTCTCAAGCTGAGAGAACTGAGTAAAAATTTCAAGACTGGAGCTGCAATTCTGAAGGATTCTGTGTAGAAAATACTGAACGACACAAGAAGCATCAGCAGAAGATGAAAGTAGTACAAACAGCATCACCAACCTAAAGAAACTGACAGATGTTCAGATATTTCAGGAGGTAGCATATGACCAAGAACCAATGGTACTGAAGAAAAATAGAAGTCTAGGAACTTTATAAAACCCAAACCAAAATTAAAAGAAATGCTAAAAGGAGTACTTTGGCTAGAGAACCATAATATCAGATAACACCTCAAGACTAGAATAGAAAACAGAGCTAGATGTCAACTCAGATAGGGAGGTCACAACAATAAGTCAAAGATAAGACACTGAAAATCAGGAAATAGAAACATCAGTATGTAAAAGATAACAATATTAAACCAAAAAAAGAGAGACTAAATAGTGTAGTTATAGAAATTTCATGTGAGGGGGATGTTAAGGCAATAATATGAAACAAAAGATTCGTTTAAACTTAGAAAAATAAAGGTAAATTTTAAGGTAACTGCAAAGGAAACTAACAAAGCATCAAAATTAAAAAAAAAAGAACACAAAGACTCAGCAAATACAAAATTAAGAGCAATGAAAATATGTAAAAAAAATGACTCAGCAGAGAAAATTAAATGGAACAAAGAAACTGTCAATACCCCCCCACAAATATATAAAAATGATAGAAATAAACTCATAATTACCAATAAGTATGCTGGATGTAAGTGGCCTAAATTCACCAATAAAGAGACAGAGAGTAGTAGAATGGCTTAAAAATACACATACATGCTGTCTCCAAGACCTTAAATCAAAGACACCTTAAATCAAAAACACAAAGTAGAAATCATAGGATGGAAAAAAATACATCGAGGGAACAGCAATCAGAAGGGCAAGAGTGGGAAAATAGTCTTTAAAGCAGAATCCACCACAAGGATAAGGAAGGACATTATGTGATGTTTAAAGTGCCAATACACTAGGAGGATATAACCATAATAAATATATCCCCACCCAAAGATGGTGCTCCAAAATACATAAAAGGGAAATAGACACCTTCATAATAATAGCAGGAGACTTCAACACACCATTTTCAGTGGACAGAACATCTAGACAGAAGCTCAATAAAGACACAGAAGATCTAAATGCTAAAATCAACCAACATGACCTCATAAACATATACAGAACATATCACCCTATAGAAGTCAAGTATATTTTCTTTTCCAGTACAGATAGAACATTCTTCAGAACAGACCACATATTAGTTCACAAAATAAGCCTTAGCAGAATCCAAAACTTTGAAATATTACAAAACGTATTTTCTGACCAAACCAAAGAAAACCAAACCTACTGCCATTGAAAGATTCCAACTCACAGTGACCCTGCAGGGCAGTGTAGAACCACTCAGAAGAGTTTCCAAGGAGTGCCTGGCAGATTCAAACTGCCAATCTTTTGTAGACCTGCAGAAAGCGAGGAAAAACAAACATGGAAACTGAAAAATAGCTTGCTCAAGAACTACTGTATCACACAAGTCAAGGATGGAATAAAGAAGTTCGTAGAGTAAAATGAGAATGAAACACATTCTGCTAAAACCTTTGGGACACAGCAAAAGTAGTGCTGAAGGGTCAGTTTATTCAGTAATTCCATACATTCCAAAAGAAGAGAGGACCAAAATCAAAGCATTAACCCTACAACTCAGGTAAATAGGGGAAGAACAGCAAAAGGAGCCAGCAGGCACCAGAAAAAAGGAAGCAATAAAGCTTAGAGCTCCGATAAATAAGATACAGAATATAAAAACAAGCAAAAGAGTCAGCAAGACCAAAAGCTGTTTCTTTCAAAAGATCAACAAAATTGATAAAACATTGGCCAAACTGACAAAAGACAAATGAGAGAGGAAGCAAATAACTCAAATAATAAATGAGATGGGCAATGCCACAACAGGTCCAACTGAAATTAAAAGTATCAGAAGAGAATACTTTGAAAAACTCTACTCCAACAAATATGAAAACCTAGAGGAAATGGACACTTTTCTAGAAATATGCTTACCTACCTAAACTAGCACAGATCTATAACAATGCCCCTAGGGTTGCCATGAGTCAGATCTGACTCGACGGCCCTTGGCTGGCTTGGCTTGACTACCTAAACTAGCACAAACCTGTAACAATAGAAAAGATTGAAGAGGTATTGAAAAAAAAATACCAAAATAACCTTCTGATTAAAAGAAGCCCTGGCCCTGATGCCTTCCCTGGAGAATCCTACTAAACGTTCTCGGAGGAATTAATACCAGCACTAGTAAAAGTATTTCAGAGCGTAGAAAATGATGGAATACTTCCAGACTTACTCTGAAGCCAGCATAACTCTGAAACCAAAGCCAGATGAAGACTTGACAAAGGCAGAAAATTACAAGCCAATATCCTTCATAAACTTAGATGTAAAAATGCTCAACAAAATTTGAGACAACAGAATTTAACAAAATATCAAAAACCAATTCATTATGACCACATGGGATTCATGCTTGGTATACAAGGATGGTTCACCATTAGAAAGCAATCAGTGTAATCTATCACACAAACAAAACAAAAGATTAGAACCATGTGATTTTATCAATTGATACAGAAAAGGCATTTAACAAAGTTCAACACTCATTCATAATGAAAACTCTCAGTAAAATAGGAATAGAAGAGAAATTCTTCAGCATAATAAAGGGTATTTATACAAAGCCAGTAGCCATTATCATCCTAAATGGTGAGAGTCTAAAAGCCTTTCCTTTGAGAATGGGAACCAAACAAGGATGTCTTCTATCACCATTCTTATCAAATATCAGCTGCTCATAAGTGGATGAATTTACATCTAGATTCTCAATCCTGTTCCAGTGGTCTATGTGTCTATTGCTGTACTAGTACCAGGCTGTTCTGACAACCATACTGGAGGTCCTAGCCAACATGGCTTTTGACTACTTATTGCTATTGGCTTGGTCCTAGCCAGAGCAATAGGGCAAGAAATAAGCTTTCAGATTGGTCAGAAAGAAGTAAAAGTATCCCTATTCACAGATGATATGATATTATACCCAGTAAACCCCCCACTCCCCCAAATCCACAAAAACACTATTGGAATTAGTAGATTTCACAGATGTGTCAGGATGCAAGACAAACATCCAAAAAATCAGTCAGATTCCTCTACAACAAAGAGAACTTAGGAAAGGAGATCACCAAATAAACAACATTTACAATAGCCCCCACAAGGACAAAGCACTTAGGAATAAATCTAACCAGAGAGACAAAAGATTTATACAAAGAAAACTCCAAGGCACACTACAGCAAGAAACCATAAGGAACCTACATAAGTGGAAAAGCATACCATACTCATGCATAGGAAGGCTCAACATTGTGAAAATGTCAGTTCTACACAAAGTGACCAGTTGGCCAGGACAGCTACCTGGCCAATTGACTGGAAGAAATCCATATTTATGCCCATTCCACAGAAAGGTGATCCAACTGAATATGGAAATTACCAAACAATATCATTAATATCACATGCAAGGAAAATTTTGCTCAAGATCACTCAAAAGTGACTATGACAGGAACTATGACTCAAGATCATTCAAAAGTGACTATGACAAGGAACAGCCAGAAATTCAAACTGGATTCAGAAGAGAATGAGGAACCAGGGATATCATCACTGATGTCAGATGGATCTTGGCTGACAGCAAAGAATAACAGAAAGCTGTTCACTTGTTTCATTGACTATGCAAAAGCATTCAACTGTGTGGATCAGACTAAATTGGCTAACATTACAGAGAATGGGAATTCCAGAACTCCTATTTGTGCTCTTAACAAATCTGTATATGGGTCAAGAGGCAGTTGTGCAAATAGAACAAGGGGACATTGCATGGTTTAAAGTCAGGAAAGGTGTGTGTCAGGATTGTATCTTTCACCATACCTTTTTAATCTGTGTGCCAAGCAAATAATCTGAAAAGTTTGATTCTATGAAGAAGAAGGAGGCATCAGGATTGAAGGACGGCTCATTAACAACCTGCATTACGTAGATGACACCACCTTTCTTGCTGGACATGAAGATTTGAGACACTTACTGATGAAGATCAAGGATCACAGCCTTCAGTATGGATTGGACTTCAACATCAGGAAAACAAAAATCCTCACAAATGGACCATAAGCAGCACTGTCATAAATGGAGAAAAGACTGAGGTTGTCAATGATTTCAGTTTACTTTGATCTACAATCAACGCCCGTGGAATCAGCAGTCAAGAAATCAAAAGCTGCACTGCAGTGGGAAAATCTGCTGCAAAGGACTTCTTTAAAATATTCAGAAATAAGGATGTCACCTTGAAGACTAAAATGCACCTGACCCAAGCCATGGTATTTTCAGTTGCATCATACGCATGCGAAAGCTGGACCATGAACAAAGAAGACAGAAGAATTGGTGCCTTTGAACTGTGGTGTTGGAGAAAAATGTTGAATGTACCATGGACTGCCAAAAGAACAAACAGATGTATTCCTGAAGAAGTACAACCAGAGTGCTCCTAGGAAGCAAAGATGGCAAGACTGCATCTTAAATACTTTGAACTTGTCAGGAAAGATCAGCCCCTGGAGAAGAACATCATTCTTATATAGTGGAGGGTCAGCGAAAGAGAGGAAGACCCTTGACAAGATGGATTGACACAGTGGCTGCAACAATGGGCTTAAGCATAAAAACAACTGTGGACACAGCGCAAGACCAGGCAGTGTTTTTTGCCGTTGTTGGCAGGATCACTGTGAGTCTGAACCAACTAGATGGCACCTAACAACAACAACACCCAAAGTGAGCTACAGATACAATGGAATCCTGATCCAAATTTCAAAGACATTATTTATTTAATGAGATGGAGAAACAAATCAATAGATTCATGTGGAAAAGGAAGAGGTCCTACATAAGTTAAGCATTGCTGAAGAAGAAAAACAAAGTGGGAGGCCCTGCACTACCTGATTTTAGAACTATTATACCTCCATGGTAGTCCAAACAGCCTGGTACTACTACAATAGCAGTTACATATGCAAATGGAAGAGAATTGGGAATCTGGATGAAAATTCATCCACCTGTGAGCAGATAATATTTGACAAAGACCTACGTCCCTTAAATACAATGTCTTTTAACAAGTGGTGCTGGCATAACTGGATATTCCTCTGCAGAAAATGAAACAAAACTCATATCTTACAACTCATACAGAAACTAACTCAAAGTGTATTAAAGACCTAAATATAAAATCAAAAACATGGAAGAAAAAACAGGGATAACATTATGAGCCCCAATACATGACGTAAACAGAATACAAACCATAGGTGACGATGCATAACACCAGAAGGAAACTAGACAACTGAGAATTACAGCAAATCAAACATCTATGCTCACTCAAAGATTTCACCAAAAGAGTGAAAAAACAATCTACAGCCTGGAAAAAAATTTGGGGTATGACAGATCCAATAAAGGTGTAATCTCTAAAATCTGCAGGATACGGAACACTTCACAACAAAAAAGACAAATAACTCAATTAAAAATGGGCAAACGATATGAGCAGACACTTCACCAAAGAAGACATTTAGGCAGTTAACAGTTACATGAAGAAATGCTCGAGATTATTGGCCAAGCCAAGTGCCATTGAGATTATCAGCCTTTAGAGAAATGCAGATCAAAACTACAAAGAGATTATCGTCTCATCTCGGCAAGGCTGTCCCTAATTAAAATACAACACACACACACACACGTACACACAAAATAATAGTGATGGAGACATTGGAGCACTTATACACTGCTGATGGAAATATAAAATGATATAACTACTTTGCAAATTGACTTGGCTCTTCCTTTAGAAGCTAGAAATAGAAGTTCCATATGATCTACAAGTTCCACTCCTTGGAATATATTCTAGAGAAATAAGAGCCCTCACATGAATAGATACATGGACATCCACGTTCACTCCAGCACCGTTCACGAAAGCAAAAAGGTTGAAACAACTTAGGTGAATGGATACATAAACTGTGGTACATACCTACACATGATGAAATACTATGCAGTGATAAATAACAATGATGAATCTGCAAAATTTCTCACAACACGGATACATCTAGCAAGCATAATGCCAAGTAAAACTAGTTCCCAGAGGACAAATACTGTATGAGACCAATATTACAAGAGCTCAAGGAAAGGTTTAAAGAAAGAAGAAAACATTCTTTAATGGTGACAAGGGTGGGGAGTGAGAGAAAGGAGTAGACAAGAATCATCTTAGGCAAAGGGAAGAACAATGAACAGTATAGGTAAAGTCAACACAATTTGACTAAAGCAGAAATTAAGAAGATTTCAGAGTATATCAACACTTCGAGGTACAGAGTAGGTAGGACTGGGTTTGGGGACCATCGTTTCAGGGGACATCTAGGTCAATTGACGTGACAAAGTTTATTAAGAAAATGTTCTGCATCCTACTTTGGTCAGTGGCATTTGAGGCCTTAAAAGCTGTCAAGCAGCTATCTAAGATGCATCAATTTGTATCAGCTCATTTGGAGTAAAAAAGAAAGAGGAATGCCAATGACACAAGGAAAGATCACTTAAACCAGAGAATGGGATTTGACTGTGTGGATCATAGCAAATTATGGATAATACTGTGGAGAATGGGAATTCCAGAATACTTAATTGTGCTCATGATGAATTTGTACATGGAACAAGAGACAGTTGTTTTAACAGAACAAGGAGACACTGTGTGGATTAGTCAGGAAAGGTGTGCATCAGGATTGTATCCTTTTCATTATACCTTTTCAGTCTCTATGCCTAGCAAATAATCTGAGAAGCTGGACAATATGAAGAAGAATGAGGCATCAGGATTGGAGGATTGGTTGTGCGGATAACACAATCTTGTTCACTGAAAGTGAAGAAGATTTGAAACACTGATGAAAATCAAAGACTATAGCCTTTAGTATGGATTGCACCTCAACATCAAGAAAACAAAAATCCTCACAAATGAACAAGTAAGCAACATCTTGGTAAATGGAGAAAGGATTTCATTTTACTTGGTTCCACAGTCAACCCTTATGGAAGCTGCAGTCAGAAAATTAAAAGATGCTTTTCGGTGAGAAAATATGCTGCATAAGACCTGTTTAAAGTGTTGACATGTAAAGATGTCCCCTTGAACACTAAGGTACTCCTTGCCCAAGCCGTAGTATTATCAGTCATGTCATATGCATGCAAAAGCTGGACAGTGAATGAAGAAGAAAGAAGAGTTGACATCTTTGAAGAGTAATACCGTAGAAGAATATAGACTATACAATCGACTGCCGAAAAAGCAAACAGATCAGTCCTAAAAGAAGTACAAGCAGATAGCTCCTTAGAAGCAAGAATAGTGACACTATGTCTTATGTACTTTGGCCGTGTTGCCAGGAGGAAAAATAATCTCTGGCAAAAGACATCAAGCTTGGTAAAGTAGAGGATCAGTGAAAAAGAGGAAGACCTTCAGCAAGATGGATTAACACACCATCTGCATTGATGGGCTTAAGCATAAAAACAGTCATGAGCATGGCATAGGACCTGACAGTGTTCCATTCTGTTGTGCATAGGGTCACTATGAGTTGGAACAGACTTGATGGCACCAAACAACAACAAACCAGAGACTCCATCAGCCTGAGAGCAGAAAAACTAAATAGTGTCTGATTACTGTCAATGCCTGCCCAGCAGGAAAGACAAAAGAGAGATTGTGATGAAGCAGATGAAAACCGTGGCCTTAATGGTCTGGTTGAGACTGAAAGTATCCCTGGGGGATGGAGTCAAGATCGCAGACTAGACACATATCTCCTTATTCCCTCTGAAAAGTAAGGCCTGGATTGGTAATTAAACTGGGCTTACTGGACACCCAGTGAGCCCTAGGACATGGCATAGGGCTGTCAGTTTGGACTACATGTGACTGAGCAGGGAACTGTGTCTTTTGCTGAACCCTGCTCTCGTTGAATTGGTCTGCTACCACAGACTGAAGGTAACTGGCGTTTTTAATTTTTTTTTCTTTCTGTTGGCCACAAGGCCAGAGATGGGCCCAACCAGCAACTAAGCAGAGTCACAGTGCTTAAGTGATCAGTGGGTAGAATAGCCATTTTTTGAGAGCCCAGCTCCAGACTCAGAGCACCACAGACCCTCTGCCCTTTTCAGACTCCACCATAGATTCTGCTGTTTTGTTGGGGCAGAACAGCTTGACAGGGATGCCATATTGTTTGACTGGGAGGTGGAAATACCAAACCAGAGGCTTCAGCAGGGGCTAATTCCCAGGCTGGGAGGCAGTCCCAGCCCAGGGAGTGCTTTTCCAGCGGAAAAGCTATATTTAACACAGTGTAGCCTTATGGGTGAGGTCTGGAAGGGGATGACAGCAGGACAGTAACCGGTCCTACTTTGAACTATATCACAGCGCCTGGGGACCACTGACGAGGTACCTCTGTTGTCAGCTGGAAGGAGGGGCTTACTACACCTGACAGCCTAACTGATTTTGGAACTGGTCAGATAGCTTTTACCTTTTAAAATAAGACTGCCTAGAGACATAGCTGTAGTGCAGCTCGATAACATCTCTTCCAGCCTTTACTGAACCTCAGTGACACCATAAATAAGGCTGTGTCTTTGCCAGCCAGGAGGCGGAGTCTGCTACCAAAGGGATTCCACTTGGCTCAGTCACTGGAGTACATAGAGGTGGCTGTTGATCAATTTCCTTCTCACAACTGCACCTCAGCTCCTGTTAGGCAACACCAGAGAAACTACACAGCCTCTAGATGTCCTGTAAACAACAAACCCTAGCCAAACACTTTAAAAAATCCACCCATGGTTCCAGAAAACTACCAAAATAAAAAACCAAAGAACTCTCCAGATGAAGAAGCCTTTCTGAATCTATCAGAGGTCGAGTACAAAGGAACTATATAGAGAGCCCTCCTAGACATTATACAAAATGCAGCAGAGCAAAATGAAAAATTAAGTGAGCTGTTCAAACTGATGGAACACCAGCATTCTGAAATCCAGCAGATCGGTAACAGAATTAGACAATTCAATTCAAAGCCAAAAGAGCAAAATTGAACAACTGGAAATTAAACTTACTGACTTGAAGATAGAGCTACTGACACCAGCATTTATGAGAAGAAATCAGAGAAAAGAAACAAGAAAAATGAAGAAACATTAAAAAACGTGTGGGACTCTATCCAGAGGAATAATCTATGATTAATTGGAGTTCCTGAATAGGGAAGGATACCTCAAAACACAGACAGTATTGTTGTTGAGTTGCTCACAGAAACTTCCCTGAAATTATGAAAGAAGAGAACATAGATATCTGAGATGTGTATGGAATGGCTCCAAAAATAGACCCTAAAAGAAAGACACCAAGACATACTATAATCAAGCACTGTGTTTTTGATGGTATGAAGTTCCCATGACTCCACTATTAATTCTGTCTTTTAGGATTGGCGTAAGACACTGTCCAGTCTTGCAGACCTTGTCAATATAACTGCCACCAATCCATCTTATTCAACTGTAGTGATAAAATTTACAGTACATAGGAAAATACCATCAAATGACAAAACGGTGGCCAATCATGCAATACTGCGAACCGTGGCCTAGCCAAATTGCTGCACACATTTTTTGGAGGGACATAATTCAAGTATGTATGTTGGACATGTTATCAAGAGCGACTAGTCCCTGGAGAAAGATACGATGCTCAGTAAGGTAGGGAGTCCAAAAAAAAGAGGAAGATCCTCAATGACTTGGATCGATACAGTGGCTACAACAATGGGCTCAAACATAGCAATGATTATGAGGATGGTCCAGGACAGAGTGTATGCACCTATGTACCAAAGATGCTTGGGAGGGTTCTGTGGGTGTCTCCTGTTTGTCTGCCCCTTTGTTTTCAGATAAAGCATCACTACCATTGCAGCCACACTTTATTGCCCTTAGTCTCCTAAGAAGCTCCTCTGGGCTCACAAGTTCTAGGCTTTTCTGTTTCTCCTGACACCTTTCTGCAAGATTTTGCTCAGTTCAGTTCACAACTGTTGTACACCTGTGAGTCACCAGGGATTTGTTCTGTGCCTGAGGGAGGTTCAGATCTCAGCTGAGTTCTTATCTCTTTAGCTTCATGACTTTGAGCCTACCACACTTACACATGGTTCTGTGACAGAGTTTATATGCAGAATTTGGGGCTCATTGTCTTTTGCTCTCTTTTCTAGAATTTCTCTGCCTTTACACCAGCTGAGATTCCCCTAAGCTTTATCCCCTGGTTTTTCAGAAAAACTGTGGGTTTTCTATAAGAGATTTACCTGCACAGCACTTTATGCTCATGCTAACTTTAACTGCTTAACTTTAACTTTAACTGCCATATAAATAGGAAATACCTGATGTCCCAATCCCTTCTTCCAAATATCACCCCCTTCACTAGAATCTGCCAGCTTTTGTTCCCTCTCTAGTGTCTTTTGATGTTGTTATTAGGCGCTGTCAAGTCGTCTCTGACTCATAACCACTATGTATATAATAAAACAAAATGTTGCCTGTTCCTCTACCGTTCTCAAAATAGTAGGCTTTTCTGAGCACAGTGTTGCAGCCACTGTCCCTTCATCTTCCTGAAGTTCTTTCTTTTAGATAACCATACATTTTATTTTGTCCAGTGTTCATAGATATTTTTACTAGGAGGTTTGGTCTGATAGGCGTTTCCTTGGTCATGTAAGAACTGAAACTCTTTCTATTCATCATTTCAGACTATGGCCTCTGTCAAGGTTGCCTCATGGTTGCACAATGGCTTTGCAATTCTGTAGTCTTTATGTCAACGTGCCATGATGGATGACGAAGGGAAGAAGGATAAAAGGTGCTTTGTGCCTACACCAACCACTTACCAACTTCCATGTGCATCCCATTGGCCAGAATTTAATTGCAAAGTTATGAATAAAATGTAATTATTAGGCAGGACATGGGACATTGGTGGTTTTAGAATTCTTGCTTTCCATTCAGGAGCCCTGAGTTGAATTCCTGACCAGCGTGTCTCATGTATAGCCATAACACTCAGTTAGATGAAGCTTACGCACTGCTGTCATGTTGAACAGGTTGTGACAGAGCTTTCAGGCTAAGATGGACTGGGAAGAAATGCCTGGTAATCAGTTCCCCAGAACCAGACAATGAAAACCCTGTGGATCTTCACTGAAACCCGGAAATCTGACCACAGCTAATGGATGGTATAGGACTAGGAAGCATTTCATTCTGTTGTGCATGGGGTTGATGTGAGGTGGGGCAGACTTGATGATTGCTGACAACAGAGAAAGCAAGCTGGGCACATTGCTGTTCTCAGTAGAATTAGAGGTCAGTTATTAGGAAAGGTATGAGAGTATGTAAACTGTTTAGTATTATTCCTGAAACATAAAACCCAAACCCAAACAAACCACTTGCTGTTGAGCTGATTCCGACTCATAGCGACCATGCAGGAAAGAGTAGAACAGCCCCAGAGGGTTTCTAGGGAATCCCTGGTGGATTTGAACTGCCAACCGTTTAGGTTAGCAGCCATAGTTCTAAACCACCGTGCCACTAGCAATCTAGAGCACAGAAAGTGCTCCATAAATCTTGGGTTTTAGTATTTCTATAAATTTCCCAATAGAGATATGCCCAGGGCATATCCCAACTTGGAAGTGAAGGGCAGACTTCTTGGAGGCAGTGACCCCTGAGTCAAACCTAAAAGACAAAGGAAAGGAGTCTCATGTATGCATGGGAACACACACACACAGACATGCACGCATGCACATGCAGACAGATTTACCTACCCTGTGGGGTTCCTCATTGGGAACCCCATGCCACAGTCCTGCTCTGTCCTATAATGGAATTCACTCTACAGCAATGGATTTTTATTTTTTACTTTTTTGGCAGGCCTCCATGGGAGAGAAGCTTGATAGGAAAAAAGCCATGTGACCTGAGCATTGCAGACATTCCCCTCCCTGGGAGTTTAGGGAAGAGGTGCAGAGCTGTAGACTGGGTGGTCACTGTGGCCCCCTGAAAGATCTGGGACCTCACCTCTCTCATAAATCTTCCCAAGGATAGGGGCGTTCAAAAACACACTTGACAAGTTTGGTCAAACAGGAAGACAAGAGCTGATAGTATGGGAAGGAGGCCCGGTCCCTGGGCCTGTTCCAGCCTTCTCTTCCCACTCTCACTTCAGCCTGAATTTGATCCCAGACTCCCAGGCCCTCCTCCCATGTGGCCTTGGGAAGAGTGTATGCATCTCTCTACCAGATATGCTTGGGCACGTACAGTGGATGCTCCTTCTCCTTCTGCCCTTTTGATTTCAGAGAAAGTATCACCACTGCAGCCATAGTTTCTTACCCTATTTTGGTTTCTTAAGAAGGCCCTCCAAGTTCACAAGTTCTAGATCTTTCTGTTTCTCCTGATACCTTTCTGCAGGATTTTGCTCAATTCACTTCATATCTATTTAGCACTTATGAGGTGTCAGGGGCCTGTGCTGGGCCTGGGGGAGATCCACCTGGTGTGTGTGTATGAAGGGTGAGTATTTGATACCAGACTTTTGATATCTAGAGGGCAGATATTTCCGCTCCCGCCCACCGCCCCGTGTATTCTTTCACTGAGGGAGTGGCTGTTTAAAAGCCCCGGTCTTCTCTGGGGGAGAGGGGCTGAAATGTGGTGGGGAACCCAGTTTGGCCCAAGGCCTTGTCTCTTCTGTGGCTGATAAACTTTGAGACTCCAGGGTACCGGTATCAGCAAATGCTGTGCCTGAATGCTGCCCCGGCACAGCATGGTTCTCTGGACAGGAGGTCTGCCCTCCTCATCACCTCTTAAGTTTCATGAGTGCCCAATTGCATCTAAGCTCAACTTGGCATTTAAAAGGGCCATTTGATGTAATCCATTCTGCTTCTTTTCCCTATCAGGCAGTTGATTTATTTGTATGCTTTTTAAAATGTTGTCAGTAGCAGTAATCCTTGTCAGGATTTTGAAGTACTAGTAGTTCATTACTACTCAGCACTCAACAAACTGTGCCTTACTTATTTCATGACTGGCAGTTTACTCGGTTCTTTTCCGTGTCTTTCAGATTCCTTAGATTCGGTGTCAGGTTCTGGACTGAGCTTGTCTTCACGCTGCAGAGCACTGGTGTGGACCAGGCCCTTACTGACCCCATTCCAGGCTTCTCTGCTGTATCTCCGCTATTGGCTCACAAGGCAGAGCAAGCAGCTCAAACCTCTCTGCAAGGTGGTCCCTCGGCACAGGCCATGTCATTACAGCCTGCCCACCTGGCAAGCTCCTGCTCTGTCTCTGTGCCTCCTGGGACCCTCTGAGACTTGATCTCAGCCACAGGACCCTGCCACCCTACTGGAAAACCTGCCCTACATTCTTCTCATACCTTCCACCCAGCCAGCCAGCCAAGTGCCGTCAAGTCGGATCCGACTCATGCAACCAATGCCTATTCTAATATTTGAAATTCTGTGGTTAGAGATATATTCTTTGGAGATGTCCCTTCTTGGAATAGTTATGGAAAACAGACCTGGTCAGTTTCATTTGACTGTGAATGAGCTTTTCTGACTCTACAATATTGATAACAGCACTGACTAAACTATAGAGTACTAAGCAACTTTCATCGGGGCACCACACTGAAAGCAGGGATAGGGTAAGATCCATCTACAGATTAAGGTACGCTCTGGGAGGAGAGAGATGGCCCAGGGTTCCCAGGTGTGATAGAGCTGGTAAGGGTCCTGGAGGCTTGTAAAGGGGGAGTCATAACTGGGAAGGGAGGGAGACAAACAGATAGTCACTGGCATTCAGTCAACAAAAGTTCCCTGAGCACCTACTGAGTGCCAGGCAGTGTGTTGGATACTGGGGACTCAGACAAGAATAGGGCGTAGCCTCTGCCTTCAGGAAGCTTAGAAGAACCTAAAACAAACAAACAAAAAAACACCAAAAAACAAAATCAAACCCACTGCTACCAAGTCGGTTCCAAGTTATAGCAACTCTATAGGAAAGTGTAGAATGGCTCCATAAGGTTTCCACGGGATGGCCAGTGGATTTGAACTGCCAACCTTTTGGTTAGCAGCCTGACCACTTGTCACAAAGATCATTGACATGAGTCCCTGACTGTAGACTTGAAGTAAATGAGGCCCAGGGAGGGGAGGAACTAGCTCAAGGTTGCACAGCAAGTACTTCATCACAGAGATAGCCAGGAGGCCATGACATGTCTGCAAGTCACTTGCCTACAAGGCAGCTTTTGGCCTCCAGGGGTGGCTAGGGATGGGGTGATTTGGAGCATCCTTTCATTTCCTGTTGGTCCCAGGGCAGAGAGGACCCCTGAGAAGGCCTGGCTGCAGTGGGGTGGGGGATTCCTCTCCCACCCTGTCTGAGCCTCTTGAATCAGAGCTGTCTTTATCAGGCCCAGTTGTGGCTGCCTTGGGCTTGCTGGGAGGTGCTGGGGCTGGGAGAGACGCTCAGGACAGGCTGACATTGCCAAACAGAGATAATTTCAATCTGTAGCCTCCAGATTGGGGGAGAAATGTAAACAAAGGTACTGAGCCAGCAGCCAGGGGGCACAGGGATGAGTGGGGGTGGGGTGGGCAATTGGTACCCTGTTGGCTAGATCTCCCCCATGTAGCTACTTTGAGGGGTCTGAGTTTAATTTTCAGCGACTTGTTCATTCACAGGAGTGTAAGGGAGTGACTGCTTTGAATTTCTACTCCCTGCAGGCCAATTTCACTCTCAGTGACCTGAGCAGTGACTGGGGAGGTGGCAAGTCTTTGTGGATGAGAGTCCCAACCTTGAAACCAGAAACATCGTGCTATCCTAGTTCCACTTCATAGTTAGCTGTGGGACATCCTTCAGCAAGTCACTTGATACTTCTAAACCTCAGTTTTCTCATCTGTAAAATGGGAATCACATTAGATACAACCTCGTAGGGGTGTTTGATTGTACATTCATTCATTCTACAATTATTTATTGGCACCGCCTGTGTGCTTGGTCCCATTCCACATATTGAGGACACAGCCATGAACAAAACACACAGAGCCCTTCTTGCAGAGGTCAAAGTGAAGCTTCAATATGATCTGTGATTTAAACTCCTGACACTGACTTGACTCAAGAAAATGCTCACTCAGTGGTAGTTATTTGTTGTAGAGGTAATCTTTATTATTAGCAATTAATTTCAGCCAGTGCTTCTCCCATCGTTCCCACCTATCTCCCACCCACACTCTTTCACGTGGCTGATTTGACCTTCAATATGTAGATGTTCGCTCCTAAAAGAAGCTTTCCTTGACCTCCCAAGGCTGAGCTAGCCCCCAACCGATCCCCTGTGCTCCTTTACTATGGCACTTAACACAGACCATTGTCACCATCAGTCTTCCTCTGTACTGCTGCCCAGCTCTGTACTCCTCAGGAAGGACTGGGTGCTTTTCATCAGGGCCTGACCCGCTATAGGTGCCCATGAAATATATATTAAATGAATGAATAAGTCCATGCTGTCTACTCTCAGTGTACACTGGATTGTCAAAGAGTCTGGGAAAGGAACTCCTTGGCCTGTGACTGGGAGTCACTTATGCACAACACTAGGTGACATAGTTGAAGTATGTAAGTACATAAAAATGAACACTGACATTTTTTGAGCACTTAGGAAACCTTGGTGGTATAGTGGTTAAGCATTATGTCTGCAAAACAAAAGGCTGGCAGTTCAAATATGCCGGGTGTTTCTTGGAAATTCTATGTAGGAGTTCTACTCTGACCTATAGGGTCAGTATGAATGAGAATAGACCCAACAGCCGTGGGTTTGGTTTTTTTGTTTTGATTTCTGATAGCTAGAGGAGTCCCTGGGTGGTATAAATAGCTGAGCACTCAACTATTAGCTACAAAGTTGGTGGCTCAAGGCCACCAAGAGTCATCTAGGAAGAAAGGTCTGGTGACCACCTTCTGAAGGATCACAGCCTTGAAAATCCCATGGAGCAGTTCTACTCTGCACACATAAGGTCACCATGAATTCGTATTGACTGTGTGGGAACTGAAGAAGTTCTTTAGGTAGATTCAACCTTCAGCCCATATCTATGAGATAAAAAGTACTATTTTCCCCATCTTGAAAATGAGGAATTGAAGGCATAGAATAGTTAAATAACCTGACTGAGGTCACACAGCTGGTTAAAATTGGCAGAGTTGGGATTTGAACCCAGTAAGATACCTTCAGAGCCTGTGTTCTTTGTCTCTTGCTCTGCATAACACCCCCCACCCCCGACAAACACCTGTATGTCTGTGCATAGCTATGTGGGCAGGTAGACACACTAATGCTGGCTTGTGGCAAATGTATCTTTGGGGTAGTTCCTGCCATGCTTGTTAGCCTCTAGTCTTGAGCAGATCCTGAAACTTGTGGGCAGCAGAAAGGAAGAAGCCGTTGCTTTAGGTCCAAGTAACAGGTAAGAGTAAGCTAGAAGCATGTGCCATCCTGAAAACCATGAGCAATAGCTGGTGTGGTCTGAGGAGCCATGTGTCTGCATGGTTGAGTGGCAGCCCTTAAGCCTGGCAGGGTAGGCACTGCTACAGGTCTGAGAAACCACAGACATGCCTGGCATGGCATATTTATCGGTTAGTTGTAACATTTTCCAGGTCACGTGTCTCCAGGAATCTTCAAGACATGCTGAGAGGCACAGAATCTTTTGTCAGTTTTTCTGACTCTTAATTCTGTTTGTTTCTTTTTTCCCCAGCTGTGGTCAAAATGCTTCTTAAGAAATGAGTGAATGTCTTTTGGTGACAGGGATGGGTCTCTTTGTCTCTGGATGTATCTGTGTGGAGCACCCAGAGTGTACCCTGTGTATTCTTGGCTCTGTGTGCTCCAGCACAGGTCTCTACCTTCATTACTCAGAAAAAAAGAAACTTTCTTAAAGCAATTGTCATTCATTCATTCATTCATCACTCTGTAAGAATCTATTGTATGCCAACCTTGTGCTGGATGCTGGGGAGAAAAGGGGAATGAGACCAAGGCCCTGCCCTTGAGGAACTGATAGTCCAATGAGAGTCAGGATAGAAAGCAGACAATGACAGCCCAGGAAGGTGAGGGCTTTACTGGAGGGACACACTGGGGGCATACCATGGGGTAGCTAACTGGTGCAGTGAGGGGATGGGGTGGGTAGGGAAGCTTCCTGGAGCAGGTAACAATTGAGTTTTGAAGGATGCATTTAAGATAACTAGGGGAGAAGAAGAGACAAGTGCTTTAATGAAACGAAGGTCATATACAATGCCTAGCAGGGAGCAAGGTTCAGGGTGCTGAAGAAATATAAAATAGTTTGGTTTGGGTGGGTCATCATGTGCATTTGCCTATGTGTGCTTGCACATGTCTTTCGTGGGTGTACATTTGTGTGTGTCTCTCTGTGTGCACATTTGTATACTGGAGAAGGTACTGGCTGAAGAGTTGCACTAAAAATTTCTATTTATATATTTTATTTGAAAGGTATCTGTGAAAGTTGATGATTTAGTAATATTTAGTCATTCACATTTTAGTGTGAATAAGTTTATACCCTTCTTTCCTGAAGAAGCTTGGACCCTTGAATGGAAAGGAATGCTGAGAGCTGTGCTCCTGTCAAAATTAGGCATGTTCCTTTCTCTTTCACATTCCACCAAGCTCTAAAAACCCTCCTGAAACCTGCTGATATTTTCAGCATGTATCCTTTCTCAGAGGTGACAAATTTTTGGTCTGCCCTGAGCTGCAGGAAGTTGAGAAACCTGGCATTTGTCTCCACACCCATTCTGACCGGCTCTGTGGGTAGGCAGAGCCCTCCTTGTACAGAAGCATGGCTCAGGTGGGCATCAATGATGCAGTGAGGAAGTGAGTCAGGGGTGGTGCCAGGCAGGCTGCCGGCCAGATCACCCTGGCCCAATCCCCTGTCCACTGTCCCCATGTTCAGACCTTTCCCTGTTCCAGGTTGCAGTACCCTCTCCCTGATAGATGAAAATAGACCACCGACCTTAAAGGGGGCCCCGGTAACCCAAACCATGTGTTCGTGTGCTTTCCCCAGAGTGGGGTAGAGTGAAAACACAATGTTGGAGGGAGAGAGGAAGGCAAAAGAGAAAGCCATTGTCTCAGTAACACCATGTGCACAGGGCCTCCGGGTGGATGCTTGACAGGCTTGCCAGTTGAGTCATGGAAGCCCCAGATCGTCTGACTCCCCAGCCACTCGATTGGCTAACTGGCTGACTGACTTATAGGCCTAGCTTGAGATGACACCAGTGGACCAGCTGCAGGCATGTCTCCAGGATGGAGCTTTGCGGGTGTAGGACTCTGTTATGAGTCGAATTGTGTCCCTCAAAAAGATATGTTGAAGTCCTAACTCATGGTATCTATGAAGCTAACCTTGTTTGGAAATACGGTCATTGAAGATATCATCAGTTGGGTTAGTGGAGGGGGGAGGGATGTTCTTATAAAAGAGAAGAGATTCAGAGAGATACAGAAGGAAGACGCCTGTGTTAAGACAGAAGCAGAGGTTCCAGTGATGCTGCCATCAGTCAAGGAAGTCCTGGGGTGGCCACATGGTGCAAGGGGAATGGGAAGTTGTCCCAAGAGACCAAAGAAAGAGCATGACCTGCCCATTTCCAGCTTCTAGCCGCCAGAACTGTGAGACCATAAGCTCCTGTTGCTTTCAGCCACCTACTTGCTGTACTTTTTTGCAGCAGCCCTAGGAAATTGATACAAGCCCCTTTGAAGCAGCAGAAATAAAACTTCTACAAAGGGATTCTGCCTCTGTCAGGACCCAGTGGTTTGAGCTTTCAGGATGACAGCTTCTCTCGTGGAGTCCAGCAGAACTTCTGAGGGGTCTGGGGTTCAAGGGTCCCCACAGTAGGGATGATAAGCCTCAGTTTCCAAACTAGGCAGGGGGACTGCTTGCTGGGAATGCAGTGGGGACTCATTGTCAGGTGGGACTGCTGCAACAGATTCTCTGAGAAGCTGTGCTTTGGGCCCATACAAGGATGCACGCAGATGCATTGTCTCTTTTGATGTTAGAACAAGTCTAGTCCTGCATTAGGAATTAAATTATTCAAAGGGGAACATGCCCAGGGTCTCAACTAGGAACTAGTGAAGGCAGACTTTGAATCTAGGCCTAAAGTCTATTTCCATCCCCAGAGTCCCATTGTGAGTCTTTGTCTCTAAGCTGTATCTTTAGGATACTGAGGTTCGAAACTTCAGTGTTGCTACTTCTGTGCAGAGTGAACAAGGGCAAGTTACTTATCTGTGCCTCATTGATAAAAACAAAAAACTTAAGATGACTCTTTAGCCATTGGACCACAAAGGATCCTTTTGTTAGTGTAGTTCATATTAAAGAAATATGCTCTTACATTTCTGTGGTAGGATGTGGGGTAGTCTGCGAGTGGGAAGCCACATGTCCTAGATCCCAGGACAGTGCTGGTTGTGCATGCTGTCCCCAAGTAGTGATTAACAGTGCCCTTTTCACTCTTAAAAGTGTGCTAACTTGGATGACAAATTGTTAAATTTACCCTAATCTGAGCTACAGGCCAGGCGTTATCCAGCTAAGGACTACCTACCTGAGTGTGAGATGTGCTAGGGAACACCACCTTCTTCCTTAGCAAGGCCTGCCACCTAGGGGCTACTTTGTGCCAGGCTTGGTGGGATCAGTCTAGGGAGGCATCCTTGAAGAGACTGCAGTACTTGGGAACGAGGATAGCATCCTGATGTGCTGAGTGCACCCTGACCCTGACAAGTGGGGAGAGGGGAGGATGATCTGAAGTTCAGTGCAGCAGACAGCATGGAGGCCCCTGCCTTGATTTGGAGACCCACACTGCTTTGCCACCTGTGTAGCTGGGGAGATTATTTAGTTTGAAGAGATATTGGTCTGGCTTGGATTTTTCATTTTCCTGATGACAGTAACGGCAATAGTAATCA
The DNA here is from genome assembly GCA_028571685.1 of Heterohyrax brucei. Classification (NCBI taxonomy): domain Eukaryota; kingdom Metazoa; phylum Chordata; class Mammalia; order Hyracoidea; family Procaviidae; genus Heterohyrax; species Heterohyrax brucei. Next base: position 38,645,408 of record CM053149.1, read on the forward strand.
CAACAACCCTTAAGCTCCAAATAAGTGTCCCCTCCACCACAGGCATGTGCGCGCGCGCGCACACACACACACACACACACGCATACGTACATCCCTTAAAATAATCCACTCATGAAGGATGAGACACAAAGAAGGGAAATGACATTCTACAGGTCACACTGCTAGTAAGTGGCAGAGTCACGATCTAGACCTAGGTCCCTTCACCCTCCTGGCCAGCACTTATTGCCGTGCACCTCATGATCCTCAACAGCTTGCAAAGTGACCAAGGCACTAAGTGACCAAGGCTGGGCTTAGGAGATTAGGAGGCAGAGGTGGGCAGGTTTGCCGGGGAAGTCTTTCTTGTGCCTGCCTGCCCTCCCTCTCCTCGGGCAAGTCTGTCAGGGCAAGGCCAACCTCGAGGTCACACGAGGAGTTCCCAAGCTGTCTTTCATTGAGTCCTGCAGTTATTTGTTCAGCATGCAGTGCAAATTTCCCTGTCTCAGGACATGGAATCTGGTACAGCTTTGCCTGGATCAATGTCCAACTCCTTTCAAGTTCTGGAGAAAGTTACTGCTCTCCAAAGTTCAGACCTGCCAGACTCAATAACTCCACAAAAATGCTTGGATGAAAATTGCTCCAAGCAATCCCAGCGGAAAGCCAGCACCTCACCCCTTGTTTAAAGTTATGATCCTTATCATAATTAATTCAATAAAGAAGTAATGTGCTTCAACCTAGGCAGAGAGAATAATTTTGTGTCCTGACTGGTATAAACTTTCAACTACGGACGTTTAAACTCTGGGTCTGAGCTCTCGCAGTAAGTAATAAATTGCAGACCCTAGCCAGCTGCAGAACCCTGGTTTAAATGGTGGTAAATAGACCACTACTGAAGAGAGGAAGATTTGGATTCTGGTGGGCAGATCCAATAAATAGCAGAGCATTGTTTATAAACTCTGTGGGCCCGGATGGCCTCTGCCTTGAAACAGGCAGTAGTGTTTTCATGTTGAAAGTACCAAAGCATTTGATTCTCATCCTTGAAGGACCTACCTTGAGCTTGAATTTAAAATCCATTTCCTTCTATAATTGAAAGGTAGGATTAGCCTGGCTTCTAAACAGACAAACACGTTCCCAAGTGGAGATATTGACTTGGAGATCAAGCCAGCCTATCCTCCCAGAGTTTCCCATCCTTTTATCCTCCCAGAGTTTCCCATCCTTTCCTCGGAGGTTGCAACAATTTAGGCTCTCTCTGGATTTGTTTTGAACATATTCAGAGCACTGAAGCTCCTGTGTTGTCTCAGAAGTCAGTTGAGTTTTCCAAAATGACAAATTTAGCAGTCAAAGTCTTGGGAAACAAGTTAAAACAGAAAGCAAGTTTGGTTTAATCAAAATAACTTTCAGATTGCATGTTATTCGGAGACATGAATTCAGCTTCCTTTGCTTTCTGAACGTAATTCAGTGACGGGGAGGCAGGGCTTTGCAAAGTGAGTAAATTTGGGATCATCAAGACAGTTGTCTGACTTGTGTTCTTTCTTTCCTGGCTCCCGATTTTGGATACCTCTTTTGTGAACCTGCAGCAGGCATGCAGTTTTGGAAACGAAAGAGGGCCTTTCTCTCCACTTCTAGGGGGTTTAACAAAACTGTCTTATCCGGCCCACATTCTGCTCAGTCGACATCAAGCTCTTACAGAGATGCAGTGTGACAAGTTTACCATAACGTTACCCATTCCAAACCCCGCTAGCTTGCAAAGTATTTTATACAAGACAAATAGCTGGCTCTGGAGAAGCCATTGAGAATCTTTGTAGATGTTATTCATCAAAACTCACTCTAAGTACACATATTAAGTCACCTAGACTCTTTCTGTGTCACAAAAAAATATGAACAACAGCCACAGAAGAGGGTAGAAGAGCAACCTTTTGACACTTAGATGAGGCAGATAGCCTAGGTGAGAGGATGGGTCAGCTAATTCAGCATTCCAGGGTAGGGTACTACCTCTTATATCCTTTTTAGAATTTGGGAAAATAGAAATAAATAGCTTGATTAATAATAATAAGTGTGTGCCAACACAGATGGACATTTTTCTGTGACTTTGTAAAGCAAAAATATGAATCTTGATCTTTTCTGTGTCTTGCTTGTATTTGTGTCACTCATTCAAATGAAGCTGAAGTTACTTCAGCTGCAGACATGGCCAGATATTTCCAGTGAAAGTTGCTCTTAGGCTTTCCAGTTAAATTTTTAAAGTGACTGAAATACTCAGTTAATGATTTGGAGCACCGGCCACCCAATTTAATACAAGAAAGGCCCATCACCAGACACAGGCTCGATACTAGTGACTGGTCTTCCTTTCCAAACACTGCACTCAGACTGCATCTGACCCTCTCTTGGTCCAATTTGTCTGGTGAGGGAGCTAGAAGTGTGTTTTCCCTGCTTTCCCTTGTGGCTTTGAGATAGAAGCTTGGGTGTCGGTGGTATCTGTGAGTTCTGCCTCTCTAACATTGTCTGCCAAATGATACGTGGCCTTTCAGACTTTCTGGGCCTTCCTCTTTCAAACCTGAGACATCACCACTCAGCAATTTCAAATGAACCCAGTAATGCAGCTGAAATCAGGCACGAGAGGGTACCCCCAGATGAAAGAACAGGTTAAAGAAACCACTGAAACCCAGAAAGCCGGGACTCGGTTGCTTTTACAACACACGCCTTGGAGCCAGCACGTTTGACCAACGCTTGCAACCCCACCCGCGCCCCCTTCCACCCCCAATCCCTCTTGGATTGATTAAATTGGCTCAAGATGACACCAATAATTGGCTCAAGATGGGGCTTCGACAGGCCCAATGATCCATATCTTTGCATTCCCTAAAATCAGTCCTTTCAGCTCTGTGTTGGATTTAGGATGGTTTACATTGGCTCCGTCACAAACATTTTAATAAAGTCCCAGAGAAACCACAAACGGGTGACATCATTGGATGGTGTTAAAAAAAAAAAAGAAAAGTGTCCAGTTTTGTAAGAGAGGCTGGGCCTCCTGAGCATGATCAGGGTCTGCTCTCCCATTTGGTCATTCAATAATCCTCCGCTGTAATTAATTAAGACCATAGTATTGAGAACGGAGTGTGCTATAGGGTGGCTGGTAACAGATACTAGGTAATGAGTAAAAAACAAATATGAATATTTTGACATAAAGTAGCCAAGAAGATGAATGACTGTAGGGTGGGTCTTTGGTTCTAGGGCTGAGGGACTCACAGCTGGATCCTGGCTGAGGTGTTTGCAGCCATACAAAAAGAGACCCTTGTGTCCTGTCCCCGGACGCAGAGAGAATAGCTAGTCCTGGAATTAGAGACTGAAGGTGGACAGGGGAGCTGGTCAGAGCCTGGGGCTTCTATTAACAGGACTTCTTGCTGGAGGTTAGGCTCTAGGGGATTTTTATTTTATTTTCTTCCTTCCACTGTTCTGTTCACTTACTTCAAACATCCTGTAAGGGCTTGTATTTATTTTATAACCAGAAAAAAATGCTATTATTTTTAAAAAATGAATGTAGCAATTTTGATTATGCTTAGTAATTACAATGATATAGTTTTTAGACTGGGAACGTGTGGCAAAATGTGCTATTAATGTTAATGACGGTTCTGTCTGAGAGGGAGGACTGCTAAGAGAGCTTTTGTCTTCTACCAAAATTTTTGAAAATTACTTTCACAATGGACTAAAAAGATTAAAAGAAAATTGAAACATTAAAATCTCAAGAAAGTGAATTTGATTCATTTTCATAAATATGAATATATGGCAGATTATATTTACATGTTAATCCCTCCAAAAACATACAAGTTATTATTTTTATTTTAGTATTGTATTAAAATCTTCCTAAATAAATTTCCTAAATACATTTCCTAACATACATTTTCCTGAATATGTTGATTATGAACATGCAAGACATGAGAGTTATTAAATGACGGCATCCAGTTTCCCAGCTGAGGAAGGGACATATGCCAATCTCCCTGAATGTCAGGGTCATGCTCTCTGAGAGGCACTGGTGTGTTGGAGGTCCCCCCAACTCCCTGCTCTCACTCCTTGCTCCCTCAGAAAGAGCTGGAGCATTTAATGTGTCAGGCTACAGGGCTGAAGTCATGTCACAGATTTCCCAGAATAATCGATCCATTATGGCCATCACATTGAATTGACTTTTCTGTGACTTGGGGTCAGTCTGATGCCAGAACCTACACTGATCACTTTTTCTGGAGAGAGAGTTTGGGATTGCTTTGACTTGTTTCCTTTATAAACATAACCATGGCTTTATGGCTTACACTGAAAGGGGGACCTGGGAACCTTACCATCTCTGTAGAAAATAGAGAAGTGAAATACATATTATAGTATGTATATATGTGTGTGTGTGTAACTATATATATACTTAACCATGCATCTTTTAAAGACTGCATCTGGTTGAGACTGCTTGCTAACGCCGAGCCAGACCATGCCAACTAGTGACTCCCAAGCCAAGTGCCGTCAAGTCGGATCTGACTCAAGGCAACTAGAGACTAGGCACATGAAAATACCTGTTGAAACAAACCAAATACACCAAGTATGAAAAGTGGACCCTGTTCTTCATGCTAAATAAATGCATTAACAAATGTACACACTGTAAATTCACTGCTTTGACTCCTGCTGGCCCCCAGGTATTGCTAGGCTTAGTTTTTCCTCTCTCTTCTCAACCTTATTTTCTCTTGGAGAGCAACTGGAAAGGAGCATAGATTTTGGAATTAGACTGACTTAAGATCAAATTCCTATTTTTCATTTTGTGACCAAGATCACTCTCCAAAACCTCAGTTTCTATTAGCTATAAAAATGAAAATTGCATCCATTTCAGAGGCTTTGGCTAGGCTTGATGAAGGAAGGTGAAGCTTGCTAGTAGAGACTTTGTGGTAGAAAGGAGGAGATCTGAATGAGAAATGAAGGGGACTAAAGTTTTAGTCACAGCTGAATCACTTTGGGAGAGTCACACCTCTCTGTAACTTGTAGCACTGGAAAGAAATGACCACCATGATGCCATCAAGAGCCCAAATCAGAGCTCCACTGCCCAGGTTCGAATCTCCACCATGGGGGCTTGGGTGAGTGGCTTTGCTGCACTGTAAATTTCCTTCTGTGTAACACAGGGTGGTCTTTGAGGAGTCCTGCATAAAAAGCCCTTGCAGCAATGTTTTGCATGTGATAAGTTCCAAGCAAGTGTTCTCTTAGGCCATAGTTCTTGCAATGATGTTTTTTAGGTCCCTTCTGGCTCTGAGTGACAGTGTTTAATTTTTGCCTTCTCTGCCCTCACACTTTTAGGGAAAGAACCAGTTTTTTATTTTCTTCTTCAACATTAAGGTAACTACAGGCATGCTATTGAAATAAAAGTTACTTTTTTCAGACTTCAGTCTGCAGCAACTTAAGGAAAAGGACCCCCAAAGGGGGGGTGGTGGGAGAAAATCAAGGACCCAGAACTGTCTTGATTCTGTACAAATGTTCACCTCCTTCAAAGAGGCAAGAAGGCAAGTCCTGCCAGATCTGATTGTGCAGACCCGGAGGATCTGATCGCCCGTCACTAAGGCTACTAATCAAATTTCCATCCAATATGCTCACGCAGGATTTCCTGATCAAACACTTAAGCCTGCCCCTCTGCACCCCCATCAGCTAACATGTTTTATATGCAGAGGGGTCATCAAAAGTGTAATTGCCTTAAAGAAACTTAATCCTCACATTTTTGTCAACTAGCAGATAGGTAACAATGCTCACTAGCTGATATTTTTCCAACATCAAGAATGCATCAGAAATTAGGATCTTGTTTTTAATCTACCTCCCAGCAAATAAACTTAGGTGACTGATATTTCTCACAGGCCAGGTAAAGGAAATGAATTTTCTCTAAAATTAGTTGGCTTTTCTGGGAAAGCACGTTACTGTCTTGTGATGCTAAAAAACAGGAATCAGCCATGAGACTCAGCCAGGTGGGTTTTTGACTCAGTGTAATATTAGTCTGGTGTCCAAGCTCAAAACATACACATGAATGTTTATGAGGATACTGCTTCCGTTTTACATTCATATTCAATCAGTCAGCTAACATTTTGGAGTACCTGCAAGAGATTTGTTAAATGCTTGATGAAAATGTAGTTGATAAAGTGAAAGTGCAGCTCAAGTGAAAGAGATTGTGTCATTAATTGGTTTCAATGTTACTTATTATATTTAATAAAGATAATTAAAACCATTATGTGATCGATATTGGTATATTACATGGATATAGCCTAAACATATTTTATGCCTAAGATTTTTGCCATGCGTTATGAATTTTAATTTTAATTTATGAATTTAATTTTCATTTGGTCAGTTTATCAGGAAATCGTGTTTTTGGAAAGTTGAGATGTTTTTTAGCTCGTACTTTACGAAGGTGTTTCTCATTTTTGAAGCCTGGTTTTTGCTGCCATTTTCAAATAATCACTAAGTGCAGATGTATTTTTGGTTACCTTGCTGTGTTTTTCCCTAATTTTGTTGATAGATTGGAACTAGCTTAGGCCTCGAAAGATGTCTTGTTTGTGATGTCCACCATGTACACACATAGGCGCTTATGTATATGGTCACACACATGCCCACAGAGACACATCAACAATGGCTTTCTGGGACTTGTGGTTTGATTGAGAAATGGTCCCCGTCAGACTTGGACAAGTAGGTCAGGAAATTTAACCTGACTTTCCAGCCCTAGTCATCATTGGAAAGGGCTGAAAAGTCTAGGTTTGTCAGAACTGAAAGATCTTTGGTGTCTGAATGGCAAAACTGATTTGAGGTCCTGTCTGTTCTATCCAGACATTTGGCCCCGATGCCTCTGATGAGCATTGCCTCTCCTCTGCTTCTGTGCACAATTCCCCAGCTCCTCTTGATCTGGGTACAGAGTGAGTGTGATGACCTTGACTCTGGTTGAGGTCAGGGGTCATCTACATAGATTTGTTTGACTGCTTCAGAAGGAGGACAAAGAAAATGTGTTCCTTGTGTTTGTGGAAAGAACAGAGCTAGCCTTGAAGACGTGGGGAGACCAGTGTAAAGTAGGCCCAGACAACAAAGAGATGCTACAGGTTGTCGCCAGTTATGGAGCTCTCTGTAGGTGCCTGTGAAGAAAATATGGTTTTCCTTTATTTATAGACAATAGGCTAGGTAACTTGTCAATGTCATAAGGTTCTTCAGTGATCCTGAGATAAAAATTCAACCTTGCCTAATTCTACAGCCTGTGTTCACCACTCCACCCTGCCTCTTGAAGGAAATGCTGGCCACTGGCATCCTGTCCAGGGAACACACCCATGTGCACAGTCACACCTGGGAAGAGGCATTTGTTATTGTTGTTGTTAGCTGCTGTCGAGTTGGCACCTGAATGATAGTGATCTCATGCACAACACGATCAGAACTGTGTGATCCGTAGGGTTTTTATCGAATGAATTTTGGAAGGAGATCACCATGCCTTTCTTCCTAGTTTGCCTTCATCTAATAGCTCCCCTGAAAGCTGTTCATATGATTTAATTGATTGCCTGGTCTGGGGCTTGTGCAGATGAATGGGGGATGCACCTGAACATTTTCCCCAGTCCTGGATACCTTTGGATGAGACATCCTTTAAGGACATCCCCAGTCATCATGGCCCCAATCATCCTTCGTGTCATCTGGGGATGGCTTGGGAAGAGGACTTCCTATATTCCCATTACCACCTTCGTCCCTAGCCACTCTAAGTCACACTGCCATTGAGTCAGTTCTGACTCATAGTGACCCTATACATCAGAGTTAAACTGCTCCAAGGCGTTTCCAAGGAGCACTTGGCAGATTTGAACTGCTGACTTTTTGGTTAGCAGAATTAGCAGCTAACAGGTCCACCACCAGGGTTTCCACCCTAAGTAAATCTACCAAAATCAGGAAACCAGTTGCTGTTGAGTGGTTTCTGACTCGTGGCAACCCCGTGTGTGTCAGAGCAGAACTCTGCTCCATCAGGTTTGTAATGGCTGTAATCTTATGGGTGTAGATCACCTGGCCTTTCTTCTGAGCACCCCTGGGTAGATTTGAACAGCTAACTTTTCACTTAGTAGCTGAGCACAACTGTTTATGCCATCCAGGAAATAGTTCTTGTAAATTTGAGGTCCTTACTGAGCAATCATTGCTCAAAGGCAAGTGTCCTAGCCTCCTCCCTGTCTTTCTTGACAGATTTTTCCCTCTAAGCCTCATCTATATAAATATTCAAACGGCCCTTGCTAATAAGTGTCTAGTTTGACAGCTTCAAAATACCTCTTTTATCCAATAAACTGTTACTATACATTTTGCCAGGCCCTGGTTTAGAAGCTAGACATGGAGAGGTGAACAACGTGTGGTTCCAGAACCCAGAGGATCTCAGGTGAGGTTAAACTGCTTAGGCATGCCTTCAGTTTAGAAGGGCAACCAGTGTACTATACAAATTTATATTTACACAAAGGCGTGACTGTGTACTGAGCTACCATTAGAAAGCCATTCTTAGCAAGTTTTCATTCCGGAAGGGCATCTCTTTATTCTTCAACATAATCATGTCCTTGAATTGGGCACATCTCAGACTGGATGGAACAGTGACAAAGAAGTGGTTCATTTCAGGTCACTTTGGGCTGCTCCTGGAAAACTGGTGGTTACTTGATTGCACTGTGTGACTCAAGTCTGATTTGAGAAATCACTCAGCAATCTGATCTTTTTCTAATTTAAGAAAAAAATATTCCCTAAGAGTAGAATGAAAATTCCACTTTATATGCTAATGAACCATTGGAAACAAACTCAGAGGATGTTGATGCATAGACTGTAAAGCATAGAGACTAGCCTCCTCCACGAATGGGGATACCAAGGCTCAGAGGGTAAAGGACTTGCTCAGAGTCACAGCGTGACCAATGAGGTGGCAGCTGATGGGTGTTACTATTACTGGGGCGTTTTCCAGGTATTTTATTGCCACTAATACAACGGACTCAGATACCCTGGGCAGCCTGTAACTTGACAAAACTCAGTAAGTCATTCCAATGTCAAGAGTTTCACATATTTTCAACTTTGTTTTACCAAAAAGCATCTGCTCTTCAAAAACATCCTCACATCTTCTAGGAGAAACATCCCAAAAGGAGAATGGGAATTGTTTCTATTTTTATAATGATGTCTGATCTTTTATCTTTGGGAGATTTGTATTTAAACAGACTCAGCTTGCCAACTTTCCTTAAAGAAAAAGTCATTAAATTTCCAATTGGAAATCTGAGCACAAACGAGAGATTTCAAATGAAAACAGCAAGGAATTCTGCAAAGGCATCTGATCCTGCGTCATATTCCCAAATCTTCTTTAAATTAGCTCTGTGTCAAAAGGCTACGTGGAAAGATCTTTTCTTTTGCCTGATAAAGGAAAAATTGGAACAGTATCACTTCAAGTTAGGATCCAAGCAATCATTTGATTTCATTCCAAGGAGAGTTTCTTTATTTTTTTTTCAGAAAAATACTTTGGTCTGTAACTACACTAATCAATTTCTTCCATGGCTTTGCATTTACCCTATTCTTTACTCAGTGACCTTTCTTCAGATTAGATGGGTGAGTCTTGCATACAATAGGGCATTTAAATCTACCAGCAGAGAAATATTTTAGCTAGAAGTATGTAACATCACTTTACTAGATGAAAATACAAGGTTCTTCTGAAAAGGTAGCTGGAGAGCAAGATGAGTTCATTATCCCAGTACCTCCTAGGGCTGTTCCTTATCCAAGCATGTGATTCCATTAAAAACAAAAGTGACCATGCAGAAATGCCCACAGCTCCACTGGAGTCTATTCCAGTTCCATTCTGTGCCTTTTTTGGGATCTCAATGGACAAGAAAACTCTTTGCTAAGACTTAGAGTCTAAATCAGTTCCCCAAGGGAAGTATTCCTGGTGACTCACTGGCCCTACTAGGCTTATGTCATCTCCTGTCCGAAGACCAGCCTGACCTGTTGGTTCTTCCAGTGATGGTCCTGTCTCCAATAGCAGAACTCAAGTTCAAGAGAAGCAAAGGCAGTAGGCTTCCAGAGAGCCAAAGACAATCTAGGCTGGTGCTCAGCCTTTGAGCTACATGGTAGACGGTTGCTTCTGGAGCCTGTGTTTCTTCTTTCCCTCTAGTTGTTCCATCAATAAACATTTATGGCACTTACTCTGCAATCAATCCATGCCAGGAACTGGGCACTAAGTCCTGTACTTTCATGGTTTGTTGGAAAACTCAAATATGAAATTAACAATCACGAAAAGGAGAGAAACAAGTAGGCTTACTTGTTTCCAGAAATCAATGAATGTCCTTTTGTGGGGTCATGTAGCCACGCTCTTCCTGTCACATCTTTTGCCTCTCTCAAAGAACATGATGAGTGAGTGAGTACTTGGTAGATTCAAACTGCTGACCTTCTGGTTAACAGCCGTAGCACTTAACCATTATGCCACCAGTGTTTCCCCATCAGAAGAAAGGCCTGGTGATATTTATGAAAATTCAACTATTGAAAACCTTATGAAGAGCTCCGGTCTACTGATACACAGGAGGTTGCCATGCAGTGAAATCAACTCAACAGCAACTGCTACCAGGAAGGGCATTTACAGCAGAGCCCAAGATCTTAGCTAATTATAGGTGCATTTTTCTCAGGAAGTTTCCTCTACCAGGAAGAGATATCAGCCAGAGATGGGGTAGGGGTGGAGGTGGAGACTAATCCCAAGTACTGTGCTTCTTTCCTGTCAGAGAATCATTGAGTAGGTATGTTTCTTCCTTCTTTCCTCATGTTGTGCTCCAGGAAGAGAATAAGCACCTCAGGAAGAGAAACACAGTAGCTGTTTCCCGAGTAGAATTTTAAGCTTGCACCCAAAGCAGAGTGGGCCCAGAGTAACTGTGGTATCTTGAATTTTGGCCTTCAGCATTCTCCCCAGCCCTTTGTGGACCCATCCTCTGACCGCATCTCCCTCTTCCTCCTCACAACGGAGCCTCCTCTTCCTTCTTCTCCTCCAGTTCCCCTCTGCCTCCAAACACCCTTCCTCAGAAAATTTAACTTTCAATACAGGTTTGGAGACTTTTCTGCCTTCCTCACAGAGCTATTTCAATTTTAAATAACAAGGAAGGAGACAGTGCTCAGACAAGCTCTTGGTGTTTATTTTGGAAGTCTTAAATGGAGTGAAACAAAACCTTTAGGTTGCATTTCTGCCTTCAGGCTCAGGGAATTGGGGTACTATTTTCTGATGAGGGGACCTTATTGGTACACTACACATTGTGGAGCATTGCCTTCTCTTCCTACTCAAAACTGTGGGCTCCCTGAGGCAGCGACAACGCCATGGTCATGCTAGTGCTCTCAGCAGCCAGCACCAAGTAGTTGTTTGTGAAACAGGATTGTTGGAGGAGTTCATCTGTGCACAACCCTCTTCTCCTGGGTGCCTAGGCACTCACATTAGATCATGATCCTTCTCTTTCCTATTTCTTTTTTCTGCTCCACCACTTCTGTTTTCTTACTCTTTGCTTTTCCAGTTGCTAGTAACCAGTGAAAGAGATCCATAGGATTTTGACTTTTGGGAATTGTGAAAAACTTTTCTGTAGCCGATTACTCTTCTGGTTCATGTGTTTTGAGGAAAACGCATACTGTTAATTTGTTGAGCATTAAGTTCTATATATAGCTGTAAGAGTGTTAATCATCTATACTGCAATTTTTCTACTGCATTTGTTGATTTTTGAGAGAGAAGTGTTAATGCCTTCATTTTCTAGATTTGTCTATTTTTCCTATTCATATATATATGTATGTATATATATACACACATATGTGGACTAAATATGTGTATATGTGGTGAACTAAATATGTGTATATGTGGTGAACTAAATATGACACATTTGCCAATTCAACACTTTTTACAGGTACAATTCAGTGACACTGATTACATCAATTGTGTTGTGCAGTCATCACCAGTATCTGCTGCCCAGTTTTCTATCATCATTAACAGATTCTCAATACCTTCTCCTTCCCTAGTAACCACTAATAAACTTTGGTCTCTATACATTTGCCTATTCTAGATATTTCATATGCAGTAAGTGGGATCAGACAGTATTTGTCTTTTTGTGAGTGACTTCACTCAGCATAATGTTTTCAAGGTTCATCCATGTTTTTTGCTTTATATATTTTTCAGCTTTATGTTAGGGGTGTAAAGATTCATGATTTTTTTGGTGTTCCCTTATCAGTACAAAACATTTCTCTGTCTCTTTTAATGACTTTTTTATCAGGCATTCTGTTTTCTAATATTAATACTGTTGTGTCTGTTTTCTTACCATTTGCCTCATGTTTAATTTTTTGAAATGTTGTTTAAATAGAAGAGTATGTCGACTTAGCACGCATACCTATTCACACAACAAAGAATTAATAATGGCCTTTTTTAAGAAATAAAACATTGCAAATTGAGCTAAAGGTCTCTAAACTGACACTTCCTGTCTCCTAAGACTTTCCTGAAACACCCAGTTATCGTGTTGGGTAAGTGCTCTTCCTGTCTAATACATTTATGTCTTATATGTATTATACATATTAATTAATTAGTAAACACTATTTAATCTACATAAATGATACCATACCTTTTGTAACATTCTGCATATTTGTTTATTTATTTTTTTTATTTAACATAACTGAGTGAAAATGTACATTCACATGTAAATTTACATGCCCCCCCCATATGCAGCTTCCACTGCTCTCCCTGTCCGGTGACTGCACACTATTCCTCTCTGCTCCATACATGTCTCATCCTCCCAACAGCCTCCTTTCCCCTCCTCTCCACCCATTCTCCTTCCTCCAGCCAGAGGTCAGCAGGATGATATCCTATAGATGTATAGAACCATAAAGTGCTTCCAACATATAGTTACTCTGCATTGCCAAGTCCATTCCATTCCTGTCCAAAGAGTGGACCTTTGTTATAATTTATGGGAACGGGCAGCATCAGGGCCGGGGCCATGCTCTCAGAGGAACCCCAAAACCGCTGGACCATCAATTGAGGTCTTTTAGTGGAGATCTCATGATGCACCTCTTTTTATTCTTGTGTTGCCAGTGAGGCTCCTCTCTGTGAGCTCCGTCATGGCTATCACTGGTGGTGGTCGGGCACCATCCGGTTCTTCTGGTCCCAGGTCGATGTAGGCACCCACTCTTGTGGGTCTCTCTGTCTTCTCGGTTGTCTTTACCGCATGCCATTTTGGCCCTCGGTGAGCATCCGTTCCTGCTGAGTTGGGACCATTTGCTGAGCCCTCGGATGGGAGCTTGGCAGCTTTTAAGACCCCAGACGCCACTCACCAATGTGGGGTGCAGAGAGCTCTCTTAGCAAAACGCTAGTTGTGCCAATTGGCCTGGAATTCGCCTAAGAGCATGGTCCCCCGCCCCCCGCCCCAGCTGCTCTATCCTTGCAGTATTGAGTTAAGATGGAAGGAGTACTCAAGTTATGCTGAAGTCCACTTAATGTTGTTCTTGTTCCTAATGTGTGCTGTCACCGCTTTCTCCCAACTAGATTTCTAGTAACTACCTAAACTAAGCCCTCCCCCTCTTGCCCTCCCTCCCTCCCTCCCCTCCCTTGCAGCTGTCAAAGAGTCTTTTCTTCTATACACAAGTCTGTTTTTGAGATCTTATCATAGAGGTGTCATACAGTATTTGTCCTTTTGTCGCTGACTACTCTCACTCAACATAATGTCTTCCAGTTGAAACCAGGTTAGGAGATGTTTCCTGGAATCATCGTTATTCTTTATCATTGTGTAGTGCTCCATTGAGTATATGTACCATAGTTTACCTATCCATTCTTCTATTGTTGGGCATCTGGGTTGATTCCACCTTTTTGGTATTGTGGACTGTGCCGCGATAAACATTCTGGTGCATGTGTCCGTTGGTGTGAAAGGCCTTGAATCTGTAGGATATATTCCAAGTAGTGGAATTACTGGGTCAAATGGTATATCAATATCCATTTTTTTAAGGAAGCGCCAGATTGCCTTCCAAAGAGGCTGGACCATTTTGCAACCCCACCAACAGCGTAGGAGGGTTCCACTTTCTCCACAGCCTCTCCAGCATTTGTTGTTTTGTGTTTTCTGGATCATGGCCAATCTTGTTGGGGTGAGATGGTATCTCATTGTTGTCTTGATTTGAATTTCTTTAATAGCTAAAGATCGTGAACATGTCCGCATGTGTTTTTTGGCTGCTTGGATCTCCTCTTTAGTAAAGTATCTGTCCATCTCCTTTGCCCATTGCTTAATTGGATGGTTTATCTTCTTCTTATTGATATTTTGTAGTATCTTATAGATTATGGAGATCAGGCGTCGATCTGACATAGAGTTGCCAAATATTTTTTCCCCAGTCTGTGGGTGTTCTTTTAATTCTATTAATAAAGTCTTTGGATGAGCAAAAGGGTTTGATTCTTAATAGTTCCCATTTATCTACTCTCTCTTCTGTTGATTGAGGTTTCTTTGACAGATTTTGGAGTCTGTCCTCATTGTGTATTAAAACTTCCATTGTTGTTCCTGCCTTTTCTTCGATGAGCTTTATTGTTTTAGGTTTGATATTTAGGTCTTTTATCCAGTTGGAGTTGGTTTTTGTATAAGGTGTAAGATATGGATCTTGATTCAGTTTATTGCGGATGGATAACCAATTTTGCCAGCACCATTTGTTGAAGATGCTGTTTTTACCCCAGTTTAATATCTTAGGGCCTTTGTCGAATATCAACTGTTCATAGGCAGATGGTGTCATCTCTGGGGTCTCAATTCTGTTCCATTGATCAGTCTGTCTGTTCTTGTACCAGTACCAGGCTGTTTTGACCACTGTGGCAGTGTAGTATGTTCTAAGGTCGGGTAATGAGAGGCCTCCCAGTGTGTTCTTCTTCTTTAGTAGTACCTTACTTATCCGGGGCTTCTTCCCTTTCCAAACAAAATTGGTGATTTGTTTCTCCATCTCATTAAAAAATGATGCTGGAACTTGTATTGGGATTGCATTATATAAATAAATTGCTTTGGGTAAAATAGACATTTTCACAATGTTAAGTCTTCCTATCCATGAGCAGGGTAGGTTTTTCCATTTATCTAAGTCTCTCTTAGTTTCTTGTAGTAAGGGCTTGTAGTTCTCTTTGTAAAGGTCTGTTGTTTCTCTGGTTAGATTAATTCCTAGGTACTTTATCTTCTTAGGCGCTATCACAAATGGTATAGATTTGATAATTTCCTACTTAACAGTCTCGTTGTTGGTATAAAGGAATCCTACTGATGTACTTATGTTTATCTTGTATCCTGAAACTTTGCTGAACTCTTCTATCAGTTTGAGTAACTTACTTATAGATTCCTTGGGGTTCTCTGCATATACAATCATATCATCTGCAAACAGGGAGACTTTAACTTCCTCTTTGCTGATGCAGATGCCCTTTATTTGTTCATCTTGTCTAATTGCTCTGGCTAGAACTTCTAGCACAATGTTGAATAGGAGAGCTGACAGTGGGCATCCTTGTCTAGTTCCTGATCTCAGGGGAAAGTCTTTCAGTCTCTCTCCATTCAGGATGATGTGGGCAATTGGCTTTGTATAAATGGCCCTTATTGTGTTGAGGAATTTGCCGTCTATGCCCATTTTGCTAAGAGTTTTTAGCATGAATGGGTGTTGGACTTCATCAAATGCCTTTTCGGCATCAATGGACAAAATCAGGTGATCTTGTCTTTTGTGTTATTTATGTGGTTAATCACATTAATTGTTTTCCTGATGTTGAACCAACCTTGCATGCCTGGTATGAATCCCACTTGGTCATGATGGATTATTTTCTTGATATGTTGTTATATTCTGTTGGCAAGAATTTTGTTGAAGATTTTTGCATCTAAGTTCATGAGTGATATCGGTCTGTAGTTCTCTGTCTTTGTTGGATCTTTCCCGGGCTTAGGTATCAGGGTTATGCTGGCTTCATAGAATGAGTTTGGGAGTACTTCATCCCTTTCTATACTGTGAAATAGTTTCAATAGTATTGGGGATAACTCTTCTCTAAATGCTTGGTAGAATTCTGCCATGAAGCCATCTGGGCCCGGACTTTTTTGGGTTGGCAGTGTTTTGATGACCTTTTCAATCTCTTCCTTTGTGATGGGTTTATTAAGTTGTTCTGCTTCACGATGTGATAATTTGGGTAGGTGGTATGAGTCAAGGAATTTGTCCATTTCCCCTAGGTTTTCAAATTTGTTAGAGTACAGTCTTTCATAGTATTCTGTTATGATGTTTTTGATTTCTGTTGCATCTGTGGTGACAACTCCCTTCTCATTTCTAATTTGGGTTATTTGTTTCCTTTCCTGCTTTTCTTTAGTAAGTTTAGCCAGTGGTTTATCAATTTTGTTGATCTTTTCAAAAAACCAGCTTTTGGTCTTTTTGATTTTTTCAATTGTTTTTCTATTCTCTAATTCATTTAGCTCTGCTCTAATCTTTATGATCTCCTTTCTTCCAGTGCCCGAGGGGTTCCTCTGTTGTTCTCTTTCTACTTGTTCAAGCTGTAGAGTTAGTTCCTTGATTTGGTTACTTTCTTCCTTCCAGATGTGTGCATTTATGGAGATAAAGAGACCTCTGAGCACTGCTTTGGCTGTATCCCATAGGTTCTGGTAGGAAGTGTTTTCGTTCTCATTGGAATCCATGAATTTCTTTAATTGATCCCTGATTTCCTCTATAACCCATGGCTGTTTGAGCAATATGTTGTTCAGTTTCCATGAGTACCACTTTCTGTCTATGCTTCTTCTGCTATTGATTTCAACTTTGATGGCTTTATGATCTGAGAAGATACTTTGCAATAATTCAATGGTATGGATTTTGTTGAGCATTGCATTATGGCCTATCACGTGGTCAATTCTGGAGAATGTTCCATGTGCACTGGAGAAGAAGGTGTAGTTGTCTGCTGATGGGTGGAAAGTTCTGTATATATCAATGAGGTTTAGTTGGTTAATTGTGTCAATGAGGTCTTCTGTATCTTTACTGAGCTTTTTTCTAGATGATCTGTCTAGTAATGAGAGTGGAGTGTTAAAGTCTCCCACTATTATTGTGGAGTCATCTAACTCTCTTTTGAGCATAGTCAGTGTTTCTTCGACATATTTAGGTGCTCTGACATTAGGTGCATAAATGTTTAATATAGTTAAGTCTTGCTTGTGTACTGAACCTTTCAGCAGTAAATAGTGTCCATCTTTGTCCACGATGGTGGATTTGACATTAAAGTTGATTTTGTCTGAGATTAGAATTGCCACCCCTGCTCTTCTTTGTTCATTGTTAGCTTGATATATATTCTTCCAACCTTTAATTTTCAGTTTGTTCCTGTCTTTAGGTCTCAAGTAAGTTTCTTGTAGACAGCATATGGATGGGTCGTGTCTTTTGATCCAAGATGACACTCGGTGTCTCTTTACTGGAGCATTCAGTCCATTCACATTCAATGTAATTATTGATAGGTATGTGTTCACTGCTGCCATTGTGATATGTTTATTTTTATGTTGATGTTTTCTCTGTTGTTCTTATTAGTCTGTTCTGGGACACTCTTTTTTGTGAGTTGATTTCTCACCTTTTTCAGAGCTGGTTTTATAGTTGTTGAGACTCGTGTGTTAGATTTCTTGAAATGGTATGATACATCTTTGTTGTGCTTTACAGCTGCCCCTATGAACCCCCTTAATAAACTATTTATAAACCCAATTTTAATTACTACCAGTCTTGTCATCTTCCTCTCCATCTGGAAGGACTATAACGACTGTAGTACATCCCTCTTTTATTATGATGACACCATAGTTTACATGATGATCACTGGATTGCTTCTTTCCAAATCAAAGCTGTGATTTACTTTGGAGCCTTCCCTAAATGAGTATTGAGTAGTGTGTCATTCTAAAATATAAAGTTAGTGGTTTCGTTCTTCTAAGCCAAAGCTAAGAACTTCTTTCAGTATTTCTTGTAGTTTGGGTTTGATTTTTACAAAGTCTCTGAGTTTCTGTTTATCTGGAAATGTCTTAATTTCGTTTTCGTGTTTGAAAGACAGTTTTGCAGGATATATAATTCTTGGTTGGAAGTTCTTCTCCTTCAAGACTTTGAATGTTTCGTGCCAGCATGGTTTCTGCTGAGAAATCTGACGAGAGCCTACAGGGTTTCCCTCTGAATGTTAGCTTTGCCTTGAGTCTTGCTGCCTTTAAGAGTTGCTGCTTATGTTTCATTTTGTTAAGCTTGATTATAATATGTCTTGGAGTCTTTCTTTTGAGATCTATATTGGGTGGCATACGATATGCATCTGAGATGTCTATATTCTCTTCCTTCATGATTTCTGGGAAGTTTTCTTTCAGCAGCTCAGCAACAATATTCTCTGTGTTCTCAGATGTCTCACCCTGTTCAGGGACTCCAATTAATTGAAGGTTGTTCCTCTTAATAGAGTCCCACATGCTTCTTAATGTTTCTTCATTTTTCTTGTTTCTTTTTTCTGATTTCTGCTCATAGACACTGGCATCAGTAGCTCTGTCTTCCAAGTCAGAAATTCTTTTTTCTGTTTGTTCCATTCTGTTTTCTTGGGTTTGCATGGAAGCTTCTATGTCTTTGATTTTCTTCTTGATCTGCTGGATTTCAGAGTACTGGTGTTCCATCAGATCAAACAACTTGCTTAATTTTTCATTTTGTTCTGTTGCATTTTGTATAAGGTCTAGAAGGGCCCTGTATATAATCAATTTGTATTCACTTCCTGATGCTTTCATAAAAGTTTCTTCATCTGGAAAACTCCTTGGTTGCTTTGTTTGGGAGCCTTCTGAAGCCATGAGTGATTGCTTGTATGCCACAATTGTCTGTTGCTTTTTGGGTCCCATGTGAGTATATAGAGGCTGGAAGAGGTACTGTGAAGATGGATTGCAAATGTTTCTCTAGGATGTCTTCAAATGTAAAGCAAAAGGTATCTGACCAGTTCACAAGTCAGTTAGGTTTTCAGGTGTAGAGGTCCCTCTTCCCATCCGACAAAGTAAGCACCACTCTATCCAACCCCAGATGATAACAAACTAGTTCAGAATACAGCACTGCTAGTGCCCTGGTGGCCTCTGCTGACAGGGCCTAGCCTTATCCAACACTGAGTCGAGTACTGGTTTTGTGATAGAAAAGCGCTCTCTTGTGGGCAGGGTCTGGCTCCCAAGCTAAGAATTAGGTCCAGCTGTGGCCACCGTACCCAAGATGGCGTCCTCCACACAGGCAGCAGACAGGGGGGCTAAAGATGCCCGGAGGCAGCGATTCCTCAGCTTCTGTTGCAGGGCCTCCAATGTAGGCAGCACTATGCAAAATCACTACTTTTCTGACGGAGAAGCGCTATCCCGTTTGCAGGCGCTGGCTCCCAGGCTAAGAATGAGGTCCCGCTAAAATCTCGGTACCAACATGGCGTCCCGCACCCTGACCACGGAGTTCCGCACAAACCCCACTGAGGCAGCTACAAAACGAAAAGCTCAAAGTGTCTAGATTAACAGAGTCCCGAGCCTGGCTCTCAGAACATGGGAATTTCGCCTGCCTATCCCCCCAGCAGCGTGTCTGAGTCCAGCCACCAGGCAAGGCTCAGCTCCGCCCGCCAGCCGAGACTGAGGAAAAAAAAAGTCAAAATGGTGCGTTTACCTTCCGTCCGTGAGAGCCGGGGCTAGCCAGGAGCGGGAGTCAGCGAAGAGAGGAAGTTTTTCGCTGAGTGGTATGAAGTCCCAATTAACAGCTCTGTGCCGTGTCCTGAGGCTGATTAGGTGCTCAGAAGGCTCTGTTTGATTGTCAATTCAGGTCTTGGTTTCCAGAGGGATAGAAAGAGACGTGGGCTTAGTCCGCCATCTTGACTCAAACACACCTCTGCATATTTATTTTTAAGCTCAATGTTATGTTTTTGAAAAAATTCATCTTTGTTAGTGTATGTAGGTCTTGTTCTTTTCTTTTAACTGCTAATTTATGAAGAATTTTATGATATAATGTACGTATTTGATGTATATACTTATTACTGGACATTTATGTAGCATTCTGTTTTCCAAAACTGGAAACAATACTGCTAAGTACCTCCTTGTACAAGTCCTGTACATGACTAAACACGTCAAGATTTGTCCATAGACTAGCTACACCATTACACATTCTTTACAGCATATGAAAGAGTTCTTCTCTGGTATGTACCACTAAGTGGAATCTCTGAATTGTGGGATGTGGGTATTTGCACTCTCACCGGATCCTGCCAATGGCTATCTGAAGTAGCTTACCATCTGCATAGCACCCACCCGCTTCCCCAAGCATCATACGAGAGGGTCCCTCCCCGCTGCGTCCTCATCGGCACTTACTACTGTGAGTACTTCAAAATGTTTGCCCATCCGGTAGGTAACAAATGAAATGTTGCTTTTTGTTTTGGTTTGCATTTCTCTAACAGTAAGCATGTTTATGGATGGGGCTTTGAAGTTTCCTCTTTGAGCAGTATATATGCAGAGTAACATTTTGCCATTCCCTTAGATGTCTTTGTATTTTTAAACTTAATTTGAGATTCATTAAGAGGACATTTTATTAAATTATTTTAATTTCTGAAATATTAAATTTATGCCATTTTACTTTATGTTTTGTTTTACACTGCTTTCTTATTGTCTTTTTTTTGTTGTCCCATTTCCTATTCTTTGTTTCATTTTTACTCTATGATCGCCTGTTTATTCTATTGTCAGTACTTAAAGATATTATTTCATTCGTGTCTGGAATTAGTAGCATCATTCTTCGGATTTTTTTTTTTGTGTGTGTGTGTGTGTGATCTGGAGTCCATAATCAAGCCATTTCGAGACAGTTTGTAGATAATAAGGTTTCTGAATGCATCTGTGCTTGAAAATGCCTTTAGCCTTGGCATGGGTTGAATTGTGTCCCCCCAAAACATGTGTAGCATGTGGCTGAGCCATGAGTCACAATATTTTGTGGTTGTCTTCTGTTTAGTAACTTTCCTGTGCTGTATGTTAAAGGATTGGAGTGGGATGTCATAGGATTACCTCCCTGCTCCATTGTAAAGGGCGTCTCCTGGGAGTATGGCTTGCCTCACCTTTATTCCTTTTGTTTTACAAGAAATAAAAGGACAGAGAAGCAAGCAGAGAATTGGGATCCTCACACCATCAAGAAAGCAGCACTGGGAGAAGAGAGCGTCCTTCAGACACGAGGTTCCTGCACCAATATGCTCCCTGGACAAAGACTGATACAATATCGAACTTCCCTCCAGAGCTGACAAGGGGGAAAGGCTTCCCCTGAAGCGGACATCCTGAATTTGGACTTATAGCCTACCGCACTGTATAAGAATAAACCTTCCTGTTACAAAGTCATCCACTCTGTGATATTTCTGTTAGAGCAGCCCTAGCTGACCAAAACAAGCCTCCTTTCATATCTGAATGATTGTTTGGTTGGGTACAAAAGTAGAGGTTTTAGTTTTTTTCCCTCCTCAGAACATCAGAGTTACTTTTCTACTGTTTTCTTCTAATGTTGCTTGCAAGTCACCTGGTTAATAATATTTTTATTCCTCTTTAACATCTATCTTTTTCCTGTCTGGGAGCACCTAGGACTAAAAATAATTCTTTGATATTTCTTAAGAATATGAGGGGTAAACTAGTGATCATTTACATGTTATTTATCATTGTACTGATAAAAATGAATAAATTATCAATAGTTCACACCTGATATTCTTTTATTTATTGTGCTTTATGTGACAGTTTACAGAGCACATTAGTTTCTCCTTCAATAATTCACACATAAATTGTTTTTTATCATTGATTGTGGTCTCCTTGACGTGTCAACACCCTCCCCCTCACTGCCTGGTTTCCTCATTTCCATCCATCCGTTTTCCCTGTGACTTTCTGCCCTTTCACCTTTGCTTTTGGGCAGGTGTTGCCCATTTGGTCTCCTATACTTGACTGAACTAAGAAACACATTCCTTATGTGTTCTTTGTTTTATGGACTTCGATAATCTTTAAAAGAAAGGTGAACTTTAGGAGTGGCTTCAGTTCAATGGATGTCATGGGGCCGTAGTCTTGGGGGTTTCTCCAGTCTCTGTCATACTACTTAAGTCCGGTCTTTTTTTGGTGAATTTAAATTTTGTTCTATATTTTTCTCCCACTCTGTCCAGGACTCTCTTCTGTAATCTCTGTCGAAGTATCATGCGGTAAAAGCCAGGCGCCATCTAGTTTTTCTGGGGTAAGACTGGTGGAGACTGTGGTACTTAGGGTCTGTTAGTGTTTTGGACTAGTAGTTCTCTTGTGTCTTTGTTTTTCTTCACGCTCCTTTGCTCCAGATGGTATGGAACTACTAGATATATCTTATATGACTGCTTGCAAGTTTTTAAGAATCCAGATGCTTGTCACCAAAGTTGTACATATTTTCTTTATGAACTGTGCTATACCAAATGACCTAGATGACACTCCAATCCTAGTCACCAGCACTAAACTCCAGTATCTCAGTCCCTCAGGGTATTTTGATACATCTATTTGATATTTGACATTTCTATGACTTTGCCTTGGTCAAGTTTTGCTGACTTCCCCTGTATTGTGTACTGTCTTTTCACCAAAGTTAACACTTGTCTCCCATCTACTTGGTGACTTCCCCTTCCAGCTTTTTCCTTGGTAACTAACAAGATTATTTCTGTGTGTAAACTTTTTCTTGGGTTTTTCTTTTCACTTTTTTTAAAAATTGTGTTTTAGGTGAAAGTTTACTGCTCAAATTAAATTATACACATGCAAATATTGGTACACATATTGTTATATGATATTACTTGCAAATCCTTATAATGTAGTTGCACACTCTCCTTTTCTATCCTAGCTTTCTTGTGTCCGTTCAACAGAGCCACCCACTTTCTTTCTTTCTTTCTTTTTTTATTGTGATTAAGTGGAAGTGTACAATCTAAGTCAATTTTGTATGCTTACCTATCTGCAGCTCCTTCTGCTCTCCTAGGCCAGTGACAGCACACTCCACCTTTTCACTGTATACGTCTAGTATCCTCTTAACAAGCTCCTGTCTCTTCCTCTCCACCCTCTTCTCTCCCATCTAGGAGACCAGTAGGATAGCATCCTATAAAGCATAGAACCATAAAGTACACACACCACATGGTCACATTGTGTCCCTGAGTCCAGTCCATTTTTGTCCAAAGAGTTGACCTCGGTAGAGTTTTCTAGACAAGGACACCATCAGGTCTAGGGTCTATGCTCCCAGGGGACCCTCCAGGCCATCAGACCATCATTTGTGGTCTTTCAGTAGAGTTCTTGAGCTGTACCCCTCCTTTTCCCGTGTTGCCACAGGGACTCAACATTGTGCACCCCATCAAAGCTGTCTTTGGTGGTGGCCAAGCACTATCTGGTTCTTCTGGTTAGATGTCGATATAGTCTATTAACACGGGTCCTTCTGTCTCCTGAGCTCCTTGTTCCTCGTGTTTTTGTTGTTCTCAGTCATCATCTGTTCCAGATGAGTTGGGACCATTTGGTGTTACCTCTGATGGCAGCTTGCCAGCTTTTAAGACCCAGACGCCACTCACCAATAGGGGGTGCAGATGACTTACTTAGTAATACACTAGTTATGCCACTTGGCCTGGATGTCCCCCCAAAGCATGGTCCCCAGACTCTGCCCCTGCTACTCTATCCTTCCAATATTGTATTGAGGTTAGAAGAGCTTTCAGTTTACGGTGAAGTCCATTTAAGTTGATCTACTTTCTACTATGTGCTGTCACTACTTTCACCTAACCAAATTTGTCAGTTGTCTAGTCTATGACCAACCCTCTCCTTCCCTCCCCACCCCTGTAGCCATCAAAGAGTCTTTTGTTTTGTACGTAAGTCTCTTTTTAAGTTCTTATAGTAGGAGTCTCAGTAAAATGTCTTCCACTTGAAACCAGATTATGTGATGCTTCCTAAAATCATTATTGTTCTTTATCATTGCGTAGTGTTCCATTGCATCTGTTGACAGCCTTTGTTTCTGTAGGATATATTCCAAGCGGTGGGATTACTGGATCAAATGGTTTATCTATTTCAAGCTTTTTAAGCAAGTACCGGATGGTTTTCCATAGCGTTTGTACCGTTTGGCAATCCCACGAGCAGTGTAGGAGAGTTCTGATCTCTCCTCAGACTCTCCAGCATTTGCTGTTTTGTGGGTTTTTTCATTATGGCTAACCTTGTTGGGGGTGAAAATAATATCTCATTATAGTTTTGATTTGGATTTCTCTGATAGCTAATGGTCATGAGCATTTCTTCATGTGTTGTCTTTTGGCTGACTGGATGTCCTTTTTAGTGAAGTGTCTGTCCATCTTCTTTGCCCACTGCCTAATTGGATTATTTACATTTTCTTGTTGATATTTTACAGTACCTTGTAGATTATGGAGATCAGACATCAATTTGACATGTAGTTGCCAAACATTTTTTTCGCATTCCCAGTTTTTGGATGAACAAAAGTGTTTCATTCTTTGTAGTCCCCATTTATCTACATTCTCTTCTATTCATGTTTTGTCTGTCAGATTTTGAAATCTATCTAAGTTGTGTATTAGAATTTCCATTGTTGACTGTATTTTTTCTTGTATCATCTTTATCATTTTAGGTTTGATATTTATGTCTTTGATCCATCGAGTTAGTTTTGTGTAAGAAGTGAGATATGGTCTAATTTCATTTTTTGCAGACGGATATCCAGTTTTGCCAACACAAATTGTTGAAAGAGACTATTTTTACCCCAGTTTGCAATTTTAGGGCCTTTGTCCAAAATCAGCTCTTCGTAAGTGGATAGTGGCATCTCTGGGAACTTAATTCTGTTCCGTTGGTCTATATGTCTCGTCTATATGTCTCTTTTTGTACCAGCACCAGGCTGTTCTGACTACTGTGGCAGTGTAATAGGTTCTAAGGCTGGATAGTGTGAGAACTCCCACTGTGTTCCTCTACTTCCTAGTGCTTTAATATCCAGCTTTCTTCCCTTTCCAAGCAAAGTTGGTGATTTGTTTCTCCATCTTATTAAAAAATGATGCTGGAATTTGTATTGGCATTACATTGCATATGTAGATCACTGTGTAAAATAGATGTTTCACAATGTTAAGTCTTCCTATCCATGAGCAGGGTAGGTTTTGTCATTTATGTAAGTCTCTTCTCGTTTTTTGCAGTAAGGTCTTGTAATTCTCTCTATATAGGTCTCTTATTTCTCTGGTTAGATTTATTCCTAGGTATTTTATCTTCTTGGGGGCTACAGTAAATGGTATTGATTTGGTGATTTCTTCTTTGATGATCTCTTTGTTGGTATAAAGGGATCCTACTGATTTACTTATGTTTGTCTTATATCCTGATACTTTGCTGAACTCTTCTATTTGTTCCAGTAGTTTACTTATGGATTCTTTAGGATTCTCTGCATATAAAAATCATATCATCTGCAAATAGCAAGATTTTTACTTCTTTACCGATGCAGATGCACTTTATTTCTTGGTCTTGTCTAATTGCTCTGGCTAGAACCTCTAGTATGATGTCAAATAGAAGTGGTAAGAGTGGGCATGCTTGTCTAGTTTCCATTCGCAAGGGGAACTCTTTCAGTTTCTCTCCATTCAGGATGATGTAAGCGGTTGGCTTCGTGTAGATGCCCCTATTGTGTTGAGGAATTTCCCCTCTATTCCTATTTTGCTGAGAATTTTTAGCATGAACTGATGTTGGACTTTGTTGAATGCCTTTGCTGCATCAATTGACAAAATCGTGATTTTTATCCTTTGTGCTGCTTATGTGGTTGATCATGTTATTGTTTTTCTGATGTTGAACCAGCCTTGAGTCACTGGTATGAATACAACTTGGTCATGATGAATTATTTCTTTGAGATGTTGTTGAATTCTATTGGTTAGGATTTTGTTGAAGATTTTTGCATCTAGGTTCATGAATTATATTGGTCTGTAATTTTCTTTTTTGTGGGATCTTTCCCTGGCTTTGTTATCAGGGTTATGCTGGCTTCCTAGAATGAATTTGGAGTCTTCCATCCCTTTCTATACTGTGAAATAGCCTCAGTAGTATTGGAATTAACTCCTCTTTAAAAGTTTGGTAGAAGTCTCTGGTGAAGCCATCTCGGCCAGGACTTTTTTTTTGGTTGGTAGTTTTTTGATGACTTTTTCAATCTCTTCCTTTGTGATGGTTTTTTGAAGTTGTTCTACTCCTCCTTGTAATAATTTTGGTAGGTGATATGAATCTAGACATTTGTCCATTTCCTCTAGGTTTTGAAATCTGTTAAAGTACAGTTTTTTTGTACTGTTCTGTTACAATACTTTTCATTTCAGTTGGGTCTGTTGTGACATCTCCCATATCATTTCTTATTTGGGTTATTTGTTTCCTCTTTTTCTTTTGTAAGTTTAGCTAATCGTTTATCAATTTCATTGATCTTTTCAAAGCTTTTCAGTTTTGTTAATTTTTTCAATTATTCTCCTTTTAGTTCTGCCCTAATCATTATTATCTGTTTTCTTCTGGTGCCTGAGGGGTTTCTTTGTTGCTCTCTTTTTACTTGTTCAAGCTGTAGGGTTAATTCTTTGGTTTGGGCCCTTTCTTCATTCCAGATTTGTGCATTTATAGAGATAAACTGACCTGTGAGCACTGCATTTGCTGTATCCCATAGGTTCTTGTAGGATGAGTTGTCATTCTCATTTGAATCCATAAATTTCTTTATTTCATCCTTGATTTATTCTATAACCCGTGGATTTTTGAGGAAAGTATTGTTCAGTTTCCATGAATTCAAATTTGTGCGTATGTTTTTTCTGCTGTTGATTTCAACTTTTATGGCTTTATGGTGTGAGAAGATGCTTTGCAATAATTCAATGGTTTGGCTTTTGTTGGGACTTGCTCTGTGTCGTAACACAGGCCTGTTATGGAAAATGTTCCATGTGCACTGAGGAAGATGGTTTACTTATCTGTTGATGGGTAAAAAGTTCTGTATGTAGATGAGGTCTATTTGGTTATTGTCACAATGAGATCTTTTGTGTCTTAACTGAGTTTTTTTTCTAGATGATCTGTCCATTACTGAAAGTGGAGTGTTGAAGTCTCCAGCTATTGTTGTGGAGTGATCTATCTCATTTTTTGATGTTGTCAGTGTTTGTTCAATGTATTTAGGTGCTCTGGTTTTGGGTGCATAAATATTTAATATTTTTATGTCCCGCTTATTTACTGAATCTTTCAGCAATAAATAGTGACCGTTCTTGTCCACAATGGTGGATTTTATATTAAGGTCTAATTTATCCGAGATTGGTATTGCTACTTCTGCTCTTCTTTGTATGTTGTTAGCTTGGTATATGTTTTCCCATCCTTTGATTTTCAATTTGTTCATATCTTTGAGTCTAAGGTGTGTTTCATGTAAGTGACATATAGACAGATTATGTCTTTTGATCCAGGATGTGACTGTCCATCTCTTTATTGGAGCATTCAATCCATCTACATTCAGTGTAGTCATTGATAGGTATGTGTTTAGTGCTGTCCTTTTGATGTATTTATTTTTGTGTTGTTGATATTTTCTGTGTTGGTCTTAATATACTCTTTTGATCATTCTTCTTTATGGGTTGACTGTTCGTCATTTTCCAGTGTTGCTTTTGTGTTTATTGAGACTCCTGTGTTACATTTCTTGTTTTGATATGTTGCATTGTTACTTTGCTTTGTGGCTACCCTTATGATTCCAGTTACTGTTCTGGACTTTAACTTCTGCATATCTTTTTAATTTGTTCTCCATCTGAAAGGGTTATACCTAGTGTAATGTATGCCTCTTTTTATTGTGATGATGTTCTAGGTTTTGTGTTAAGCTGTTTGGTTTCTCTGATGTTGTCTCAACAGGAGCTGAGATGTAGTCCTAAAAGGAGAGTAATGTCACTACTAGATTTAGTTACCAGTTACCTCTTTGTACTGTACTGACTGGCCCTGGGTGGACTCTCTGGAATAGTGAACTCTACCTCCTGGCTGCAAAGATGGTGCCACACTTATGGAGTCACTGAGAAGCCATCAGCTGATGCTATGATGTGGATTAGTGAAAAGTGGCAGAGATGTTGCCACCCCACTCAACTCTCAGTTCTCCAGGTGGTCTTATTTTAAAAAGGTGCTTTACTGCTGAGTGAGGAGCTGTCCAACAGCTGCCAAAATCAGTCAGGCCCTCATGTGTGGCACACCCTGCCTTCTGACTAATGACAGAAGCACCTAATAGGCTGTATTCAGATACTATGACAAGGTTCAAAGAAGGGAGTGGTTAGGGCCTTGCTGCCATCATCTGCCAGGCCCCATCTGTAGATCTAGGCACCACCATCCTAAACCCTGCTTTTCTGCTGGAGAAGCACTATCCAGACAGGTATTGCTGCTTAACATGAGAATTAGCCTCAGCTAAGACCTCTGGGTGGCTGATTCCACCTCTTAGCTGACCAAGATGGTATCCTGCTGGAGCTTCCCTTCCTGCGATGAAATAGCAGAATCTATGGCACAGCTCAGAAAAGAGAGGGTTGAGGGGCAGTCGTGCCCTCAGTAGGCAGCTGGACTCTCAGTATGTGACCATCCCAAGCACAGTCTCCCTACTGCCTTCTATGCTGTTTATTTAAGCACTGCAGTTCAGCTTATTAGCTGGCTCATGCCCAGTCTCTACCTTGCAGATAACAAAGAAGGTGTCAGTACTTGCAGTCCTCCCAAATGATGAGTCAGCAGAAGCAGGATTCAGTGAGCTGATGTCTCATCTTTGAGAGAGGTAGTTTCCCTTTACTGGTGCCTAGTCCAATCTGACAACCATATGCTGGATCTTACAGCTCCCGGGATGTCCGTGCTGCTCTGTTCAAGTTATCATTCCAGGCCTTAGTTCTCAGAGGGAATTGAGGAGATATGTGTCTAGTCCACCTTAGCCCTGTGTCATGGATTGAATTGTGTCTTCCCAAAACACATATAGCCATGTGGCTGGGCCATGATTCCCAGTATGTTGTGACTGTCCTCCATTTTGTGGTTTTCCTATGCTGTATGTTAAAGGATTAGGGTGGGGCTATAAATCCCTTCATAGGATTACCTCCCTGCTCCACTGTAAAGGGAGTTTCCCTGGAGTATGGCTTGCCCCACCCTTAGTCCTTTCATCCTACAAGAGATAAACGGACAGAGAAGCAGGCAAGAATTAGGAACCTTGTACCATCAAGAAAGCAGCACCAGGAGAAGAGTGCGTCCTTCAGACTAGAGGTTCCTGTGCCAAGATGCTCCCTGGACAAAGTCTGATGCAATACTGGACTTTCCTCCAGAGCCAACAAGGGGAAAGCCTTCCCCTGGAGTGGACACCCTGAATATGGACTTGCAGCCTACCAGACTATGTAAGGATAAACCTTCCTTTGTTAAAGCCATCCACTCTGTGGTATTTTTGTTAGAGCAGCCCTAGCTGACTAAAATACCCTGCAACCCCCACCCCATTTTCTTATATATCTTCTTGAACTAAGGCGCTCACTCTTTGCAAGTATTAATTTAGATTTTATAGTTCAGTGTAATCTTTGTCTGAAGAGTCGGCTTCAGAAATGGTTTTATTTCTGGGCTAACAGAGCACCCAGGGATTGAGTTTTTATAATAGTTGTCTCATATAGTATTTGTCCTTTTGTGATTGACTTATGTCACTCAGCATAATGCACTCCAGATTCAACCATGTTGTGAGATTTTTCTCAGAGTCATCACTGTTATCAATGGGTAGTATTCCATTGTGTGCATGTATCATAATTTGCTTATCCACTAATCTGTTGATGGGTACTATCATGGATTACATTGTGTCCCCCCAAAATATATATCAGTTTGACTAGGCCAGGATTCTCAGTATTGTTTGATTATCCACTGTTGTCATCTGATGTGATTTTCCTATGTGTTGTAAAATTCTAACTCTATGTTGTTGGTGAGGTGAGATTAACAATGATAGTTATGTTAATGAGACAGGACTCAACCTAGAAGATTAGGTTACCTCTTAAATCAGTCTCTTTTGAGATGCAAAAGAGAGATGCAAACAGGGAGACATGGGGATCTCATACTACCAAGAAAGAAGATCCAGGAGAAAAGTGTGTCCTTTGGACCCAGAGTCCCTATGCTAAGAAGCTCCTCAACCAAAGAAGACTGATGATAGGACCTTCTCCCACAGCCAACAGAGAGAGAAACTCTTCTCCTGGAGCTGGCACCTTGAATTTGGACTTCTAGCTTCCTAGATGTAAGAGAATAAATTCTTTGTTAAAGCCATCCACTTACATTTCTATTATATCAGCCCTAGGTGTCTAAGACTGATACATAGGTTGTTTCTATCTTTTTGCTACTATGACTAAGTCTACAATGAACATGGATGTGTATATGTCTGTTAGTGTGACAGCTCTTATTTCTCTGGTGGCATAGTGGTTAAATGCTATATTTGCTAACCAAAAGATCAGCAGTTCACATTCACCATGAACTCCTTGGAAACTCAATGGATCCGTTCTGCTCTGTCCTAGATGATCACTATGAGTTGGAATCAACTTGACAGCTGTTTTAGTCAGCCAGGGCTGCTCTAGCAGAAATACCACAGAGTGGATGGCTTTAACAAAGGAAGGTTTATTCTTACACAGTCTGGTAGGCTACAAGTCCATATTCAGGGTGTCTGCTCCAGAGGAAGTCTTTCCCCTTGTTGGCTCTGGAGGAAAGTTTGGTATTGCATCAGTCTTTGTCCAGGGAGCATCTTGGCACAGGAACCTCAGGACTGAAGGACGTGCTCTTCTCCCGGTGCTGTTTTCTTGATAGTACAAGGTTCCCAATTCTCTGACTGCTTCTCTGTCCTTTTATCTCTCGTAGGATGGAAGGATTAAGGGTGGGGCAAGCCATACTCCAGGGAAACTCCTTTTACAGTGGAGCAGGGAGGTGATCTTATAAAGGGATTTACAGTCCCATCCTAATCCTTTAACATACAGCATAGGAAAACCACAAAATGGAGGAGAGTCACAAGATACCGGGAATCATGCCAGGTATATGGCTACACATATTTTGGGGGGGACACAATTCAATCCATGACAACAGCAGTCATTTTATTTATTTTTTATTCTTAAGAGCAGGATTACTGGATTGTTTGCTATTTCTATTTCTAGTTTTGAAAGGAAACAACATTTTTCGTAGCGGTTTTACCATTTTACGTTCCCACCAGTAATACATGAATCTAATCTTCCTGCAACTTCCCCAACGTTTGTTATTTTCTGTTTTTTAATTAATGATGGTAGCAGTAAGACTGTATCTCAGTGTAGTTTTGATTTGTATTTCTCCAGAGGCTATTGATCACAAGTATTTTTTCACATGTCTGAATATCTTTTTTGGTAAAGTGTCGCACTTGGCTCGGCTGGTCTGTTCATATCCTTTACCCATTTTTTAATTGGCTTGTTTGTCTTTTTGTGGTTCAGATGTTGTAGTATCTTACAGATTTTGGAGATCAGATACTTGTCAGATACTGTCATAGC
Source organism: Heterohyrax brucei (assembly GCA_028571685.1). NCBI lineage: Eukaryota > Metazoa > Chordata > Mammalia > Hyracoidea > Procaviidae > Heterohyrax > Heterohyrax brucei. The sequence goes on from CM053149.1 coordinate 38,676,768, forward strand.
CAAAAAAAATGTTCCCAGTCTGTAAGTTGTCTTTTTATTCCTTTGCTGAAGTCTTCTGATGAGCACAAGTGTTTAATTTTCAGGAGCTCCCAGTTACCTGGTTTGTCTTCTGGTGTTTGTGCATTTTTACATATGGTTTGTATCCCATCTATGCCACGTAGTGTGAGCCCAAGCATTGTCTCTTTTTTTCTTCCACAATTTTTATTATTTTAGATTTTGTATTTAGATCTTTGATTCATTTTGAATTATTTTTTTTGTGTATGGTGTGAGGTATATAGGTCATGTCTTTTTTTTTTTTTAATAACAGATAGACATCCAGGTTAGCCAACATTATTTGTTGAAGAAACTGTCTTTTCCTCTGTTTAGTAGATTTGGGGACTTCGTCAAAGACCAGCTGACCTTAAGTATATGGACTTAAATTTAGGTTCTCAATTTTGTCCCATTGGCCTATGTGTCCTTTGTTACAACAGCACCAGGTTATTTTGAATGCCATGGCAGTATAGTATATTCTGGGATCAGATAGCCTGAGGTCTTCTTTTCTTCTTTTTCAGTAATAATTTTAATGATTAGTTTTCCCGTATCTTTAAAGGATGCTATTGAATTTGAATCAGAATTGCATTTTATCTGTAGATTGATTTGGGTGGAATTGACTTTTTTGCAATGTTACTTCTTATCCATGAACATAGTATGTTTTTTCATTTATATGGTCTCTTGGTTTCTTGTAGTAATGTTTTGTAGTTTTCTTTGTATAGGTTTTTTACATTCTTAGGTACATTTATTCCTTAGTATTTTATTTTTTTAGGGACTGTCTTAGTTATTTAGTGCTGCTATAGTGGAAATACAACAAGTAGATGGCTTCAACAAAGATAAATTTATTTTTTCACAGTGTAACAGGCTATTTCTTTTTCTTGTCTTATTGCTCTAGCTGGGATTTGCAGCACACTTTTAAATGAGACTCACGATATAGAGTATCCTTGTCTTGTTCATATTCTGAAAGGGAATGCTTTCAGTCTCTACTTGCAGAATGATATTGGCTGTTGTTTTTGTATAAATCTTCTTTATTATGCTGAAGGATTTTCCTCCTGTTCCTATTTTACTGAGAGTTATGTCAGTAATGGGTGTCATACTTTATCAAATGCCTTTTCTGTGATTCTTTTGTTTTATTTATGTGGTGGATTACATTGATTGCTTTTCTAATGTTGAACTATCTTTGCATACCTGATCATGGTATATAATTTTTTTTATGTGCTATTGAATTCTATTGGCTAGAATTTTGTTAAGAATTTTTCATCTATGTTCATGAGGGATGTTTTTAATTGTAATTTTCTTATTTTCTGGTATTTTTGCCTGGTTTTGATATCAGGGTTATGCTGGTTAGTAGAATGAAGTCTAGAGTTGTCTCAGTTATCTAGTGCTGCTATAACAGAAATACCACAGCTGGCTGGCTTTAACAAAGAGAAATTTATTCTCTCACAGTTCACTTGGCTGGAAGTCTTAATTCAGGATGCCAGCTCTGGGGGAAAATTTTCTTTCTCTACCAGCTCAGGAGAAAAGCCCTTGTGATGCACCAGTATTCCCTTGGTCCGGGAACATTTCAGCACATGGACCTTTGCTCCTGGCACTGCTTTCATTGTGATGTGAGATCCCCCACTCTCTGCTCATTTCCCTTTCCTTTTTATCTCATGGAAAATAGAAGGTGGTACAGGGAAATTCTCTTTATATTAGATTAGGGATGTGACTTTAGTAAGGCTGTTACAATCTCACTCTAATCCTTTTAAACATAATCCAGTCTTGCCTCATTAAGCACAGGCAGAGATTAGGATTTATAACAAATATAAAAATTACAATCACACAATAAAAGACAACTACACTAAACTGGGAATCCTGCCCAGCCAAGTTGTTATACACATTTTTTTTTTTTTTGGAGTGGGGTTGCCAGTGGGAGCATAATTCAATCAATACAGGAGTATTCCTTTCTTTTCTAGGCTCTAGAATAGTTTGAGTAGTACTTATGTGAGCTCTTCTCTGAATCCTTGGTAGAATTCTCCAGTAAACTCACGTGTGCAGGGCTTTTTGTTGTTGTTGCTGGGAGGTTTTTTTTTTTTTAAATTCATTAATTTTGTCTCTTGTTATGAGTCTGTTTATATTTCCTATCTCAGTTTGTGTTAGGTTAGGTGTGTAGTGCATTTCTAGAAATATGTATGTCCATTTTCTCTAACCAAAACCTAATGTTGCCTTTGAGTAGATTCCAACCCATAGGGACCTGACAGGACAGAGTAAAACTACCCTCATAAAGTTTTCAAGGGTAATTTGAACTACTGACCTTTCAGTTAGCAGCTATAGCTCTTAAGTACTACACCACCAGTCTCCCCCTCTCCTCTAGGTTATCAAATTAGTTGGAGTACAATTTTTCAAAGTACACCATTGTGATTCTTATTATGTCAGTTGGGTCTTTTCTAACATCCCCCATCTCATTTCTTACATAGGTTACTTGCTTTTCTCTGTTTTTGTTTTGTTAACTTGGCAAGCGCTTTGTCAATTTTGTTGGTCTTTTCAGAGAACCAGCTTTTGGTCTTGCTGACTCTTTCAATTATTTTTCTTGTTTCTATTTCTTTGATTTCTGCCCTAATCTTTATTATTTCTTTTCTTCTGGTCTGTAAGGGCTTCTTTTGCTATTCTCTATTTGTCTGAGCTTTAAGGCAATGTTTTGATTTTGTTCCTTTCTTCTTTCTCAATGTGTATGTTTATTGGTACAATTTGACCTCTGAGTGCTGCCTGTGTCCCAAAGGTTTTGGTATGATATGTTTTCATTCTTGTTTGATTATGGGAATTTTTTTATTCTCTTTTTGATTTATTCTACTAATTTCCAGTTGTTTTTTTAAAATGGTGCTACCTAGTTTCCATGTATTTGATTTATTAGCATTGTCCTTAGTGATGAGAGAGAATGCTTTGTCTTATCTCAATGATTTGGATTTTGTTGAAGGTTGCTTTGTGGCCTGAAATGTGGTCTATTATGAAGAATGATGTAGGTGTGTGGGAAATGAATGTATACTTTGCTGTTGTTGAGTCGAGTGTTCTGTATGTATCTATGGGGTCGGGTTATTTGATTTTGGCTTTTAGGTCTTCTATATCTTTGTTGAATTTCTTTCTTGACATTCTCTCCTTTAGTGAGAGTTCACACTTCATATTCTTAAGAAATATCATGATATCAAAGGATTCTTTTTAATTCTAGAAGCACCCAGAAAGGAGAAAGATAGATTCATTAGTTATCATTCTATTAACATCATAATGAATAGAGAAAATATTCAGGTTGTTAGATATTTCATTTTACTTGGAACCACAATCAGTGCTCATGGAAACAACAGTCAAGAAATCAAAGTGGGTAAATTTGCTGCAAAAAGGCTATTTAAAGTGTTAAAAATCAAAGATGTCACCTTCAGAACCAAGATGTACCTGATCCAAGCCATGGTGTTTTTAGTTGCCTCATATGCACATGGAAGCTGGCAGTGAAGAAGGAAGACCAAAGAACTGATGCCTTTAAATTACAGTTTTGAAGGATAATTGAATATAGCATGGTCTGCCAGAAAAATTAATAAATCTGTCTAGGAAAAACTATGCCAGAATATTTCTTAGAAGCAAAGTTCGTGAGACTTCATCTCACATACTTTGAACACATTATTAGGAGGGACAAGTCCCTGCAGAAGAACACCATGCTTCCTAAGATAGTCAACAACAACAACAAAAAAACGAAGAGCCTCAACAAGATGAACTGAGCCAATGGCTGTAAAGATGGGCTCAAACAGGAATGATTGTGAAGGTGGCACAGGAACAGGCAATGAAAATTTATTCTGTTGTCAATGGCACCTAACAACACCTAACACCATCATTGTATTAGTTGATAATTATTTTTAATAAACTTAGTACTTGATCTTTTTAATTGGAAGACTTCAGGGTCTTCAGATTTTGGAAACTGTCTTCTATTATTTCTTCTCTTTCTTTAAATTTCTGATACACATTTGAGTTTATCACTCTCTTCCATTCATATTCCACTCTCAGCATTGGTCTGTGCATAACTTCTCTCATTTAATTTTTCCATTGGCTGGCTATCTCCTTTATTCTTAATCTTCATTGCTGTTCTGCTCTGCCCCCAGTAATACTCTTAAATGTTTTCGGCATACATGCCAGCCAAGCCAAGTGCTGTCGAGTCGGATCATAGCGGCATACATACTTGTACTATATCATATTTTTGTTTATGCACATATGCTTGTTTTTTTCTTCTTGTAGACCTCACATGCAAAGGATTGAGTTAACCAAACTCCTCAATTTATGAACACTGTCATTATCTGTCTGATTAAAGCATTTTTCTTGTTTTATTTGTTCCATTTTGTTTTCTTGTCTACACTAATTATTTTTCTCCCCACTCTTGGACAGTTGTGTTTCTGCTTGTTAAATATGTAGGATTGTTTTGCTCTTTTTCAATTTACACACATAGCATTTTACTACAGATCTCATTAGTTTTCTTCTCCTTTTCACTGAAGACTTGTGTTTAAAGATCCATCTATTTTGCCTTATGTCCATACAGTCCTTCAACGTGGTACCTGTAGTCCAACATTGCATCCCACAGTGAAGCACATCCAGGTTGCCTTCATCTTCTGCTACCTCAGGTAACATGATACTGCATTATCTGCATATATCTTGTGAACCTTTGTGGAATTTTCTTGAGGAATTCAATTTATGAGCCATAGGGTGTGTGTTTTCTTAGTTTGATTAGCTACTGCTGGATGTATGCCCCAAATGTATTCACCATTGCACACTATCACCATCCATGAATGAAAGTTGCTATATTCTGACATTCTTTCAGTAATTGCCATTATTTGGTTTCTAATATTTTGTCAATCTAGTAAGAATATGGAGATTTCTGTTTATATTTTATTTTTCATTTCTCTAGTTACTAGATATCATAGCAATTTCACTCTTCTCTTTGTGTTCATGTATTTGCCCATATTTTGTTCTGTTGGGCTTCCTGGTTTTGTTGTTCTTGTTGATTTTGAGAAGTTCCTTGTATAGTCTAAAAATTAGATTCTTTCTGTTTAATACATTTTCTCACAACCATGCTATTATGTCTGTCAGTGATGATAAATTCTTAAACTTTAATCAAATCCATCATTTACCTGTTTACTTACCTATTTATTACTCATGATTTGTGGTTTTGGAGTTTTATTTAAGAAGTTATATACCATCTTCTTGGAAACCCTATGAGGCAGTTCTACTCTGTTCTGTAGGGTTGCTATGAGTCAAAACTGCCTTGACGGCACAACAAACAGAACAACAACAATACTATCTTCAGGTATAGAGGTTCATTATCTATCACTAACTTTATAGTTTTCCATTTTACCCTTAAGCCTTTGATCTATCTGAATTCCATCTCTGTGTCTTGTATTTTACTTAAGGATCCAGTTTAAATTTTCTTTCTGAAGTAAACTATTTTCCTATTTGGTCTTTCCTACGACCATCTCCTAAAGAGGTTACTTTTTCCACATTAACTTGTTTATTTTTTATTGTATTTTTTAAAGATGTTTTATTTTGATTATGAGAAAAAGAGGTGTGCAGATCAAGAATGCTACAAAAAGACTCAAACTGAATACCAGACAACCTGGTAGGTCCCATGGAAACACAGCCTGTAGACTTGCTGCAGCCCCATACCCGAAATCAGTACTGAGATCAACACTTCAAACAAAGAATGGACTGGACTCAGAGATACAGAGTGAGCATGTGTACTTTATGGTTTTATGCATTTATAGAAGGCTGTCCTATTGGCTTCTTTTTAGAAGGAAAGAGGAGAGGGTGGAGGGAAGGGACAGGTGTTCATTGGGGTGATACTTGTAGTGAAGAGTGAAAATGAGAAGTGTGTTGTCACAGGGCCGGGAGACTAGAGTTGTAGGGAGGTAGGTATGCAAAACTGGCTTCAATTATATACTTTCACTTAATCGTAACAATATTTCATTGTGATTATGTGAGAGTTCACAATCTAAGTCAGTTTGCCATAGAAAACCTGCTACACACACCTATATGCAAACTCTAGCTGCTTCCCCAACACTGTAATAGCACTCTCCTGCTTTCCACACTGTACTTCCCATATTCGTTAAACCAACTCCTGTCCCCACCTCTACAACCCCTGTCTTTTTTCTATAAAGGAGCTTCTTCAACAGCTTTGTATCTTATACTCCAGTCAAATTTTTGTCTAAAGAGTTGCCTTCAGTACTGGTTTCAGCTCTGGGCTAGCAGCGAGTCCAGGGGTCATGTTCTCAGGGGACCCTCCAGGATAATGGACCATCAAGTCTGGTCTTTTAATAAAATTTTAGATGTGCACCCCCATTTTTCTCCCACTATGTCAGGGAGTCTATGTTGCATTTCCTGTCAAGGCAGTCATTGTTGGTGGCTGGGCACCATCTATTTCTTCTGGTCTCATGCTGATGTAGGCTCTGGGTCATATGGCTCCTGGGCTCATGTTTTCCTCCTGTCTTTGATATCCTTTGTTCTTCTCTGCTCCAGGTGTGTTGGAACTGATTTTTGCATCTCAAATTGCAGCTTGCTAGCCTTTAAGACCACAGATGCTCTCACTAAATTGGATGCAGAACATTTTCTTAAGGAAAAAAACCCAAAAACTTAGCTAGCAAATTGAGCTAAATAACTCCTGAAAGCATGGTCTGCAGACCTCTGCCCCTGCTATTCTGACTTTCAAAATGTTGGGTTGTATCTTAGCCACCTGGTACTGCTCCAACAGAGAATACCACGAGTGGAGAATTTCATGAAGAGAAGCTTTTATTGTCACAGTCCAGTAAGCCGCAAATCCATTTATAACTTACAAGTCCATTCAGCAAGAGAATTTATTACAGTCCAGTAGACTGAGTCCAAATCCAGTGGGAGCACCTCATCACAGGAACCTCAGGTCCAAAGGATGTGCTCTGCTCTTGGTGCTTCTCTCTTGGTGGTATGAGGTTCCCAACTTCCTCTGTTCACTTCTCTCCCTTATATAACACAAGCCTGTAGCTTGAATCCTGCCTCACGAATGCAGCTGCAGCTCATTCTCCCTCATCAGTATCACAGAGGCAGAATTCACAACACACGGGAGGAATGGCACTATATTGGGACTCCTAGCCAAGTCAAATCAACACATACATTTTTGGGGGACACAATTCAATCCATGTCAGGTGGTATTTAGGAAACTTCTTCACTCTTGGTATAGGCCAGCAGTGTTGCTCTCCCTTTTATTGTGTGCTGTCACTTCTTTCACTTAACCAATTCCTACCTACTATCTAATCTATGAATACTTGTCCTCCCTTGTTCCCCTCCCTGTTAGCCATTGAAAATAGTTTTCTTCTGTGCTTAGCCCTTTTCTTGTTTCCTCATAATAGTGATCTCATATAGTATTTATCTTTTTGCGACTGACTAATTTCACTCAGCATAATATCTTCCAGATGATCCTGTGTTATCAGGTGTTTCCCAAGATTGTCGTTGTTCTTCATCATTGCATAGTATTCCATGGTGTGAATATGTCACAGTTTGTTTATCTGTTCATCTGATGGTCAACTACATTGATTCCATCTTTTTGCTATTGTAGACAGTGCTGCAAATAAACACTGGTGTGCATGTATCAGTTCATATGACAGCCCTTATTTCTCTAGAATATGTTCCAAGAAGTGAGATTGCTGGATCATATGGTATTTCTATTTCTAGCTTTTTAAGCAAGCAACAAATTGATTAACAAAGTGGTTTTACCATTTTACATTCCTACCAGCAATGTAGAAGAGTTTCAGCCACTTCACAACCTCGCCATTTGCTTTTTCTTCACTATTGCCAGCCTTGTTAAGGTATGATGGTATCTCCTTGTAATTTTGATTTAGATTTCTCTAATAGCTAATGATCATGAGCATTTCCTCATGTATCTGTTAGCTACTTGGATATCTTTTTGGTGAAGTGCCTGTTGATATCTTTGCCCGTTTTTTTGAGGTTTTTAAGTACCTTGTAGATTATGGAGATTAAATGCTGATCAGATTGGTGGTTGCCAAAATTTTAGTGAAGTCTTTGCATGAACATACATGTTTGATTTTTAGAAGCTCCCATTGTATGTTTTTCTCTTCTGGTGTTTGTGCATTGTTTGAAATGTATTACAGTCTGTTTATGTCATATATTAGGGCTCCCAACAGTGTCTTGAGTTTTTCTTCCATGATCTTTATCATTTTAGGTTTTATATGAAGGTCTTCAATTCATTTGGTTAGTTTTTGTGCATAATGTGAGATATGGGTTTTGTTTCATTTTTTGGCAGAGGGATATCCAGTTTTGCTGACACTGTTTGCTGAAAAGACTTTTTTCCACAATTCATGGACTTTAGGTCTTTGTTAAATGTCACCTGCTTAGAGGTGGTTGGAGTTACATTTGAATTCTCTTTTCGGTTCTGTTGATCTATATATCTGTTTTTGTACAGGTCCTAGCCTGTTTTGGCTACTGTGCCGGTGTCATAAGTTCTAAAGTCAGGATGTGTAAGGCCTCCAACTTTGTTCTTCCTTTGCAGTAATGCTTTACTTATCTGAGGCTTCTTCCCTTTCCATATTATGCTGGAGATTTGTTTCCTCATCTTGTTAACAAATGCCTTTGAGAAATTTGTTGGGACTGCTTTGTATCTATAGATTGTTTTGGGTAGAATAGACATTTTCATGATGTTTAAGTTTTCTTCTCCACGAACAAGGTAGGTTTATTCACTTATGTAGGTTGCTTTTGTTTCCTTGCAACAGAGTCTTGTAATTTTCTTTGTAAAGGTCTTTTACATCTATAGTTAGATTTATTCCTAAGTATATTATATTCTTGTGGGCAATTGTGAATGGTATTGATTGGGTGATTTCCTCTTTGATGGTCTCTTTGTTGGTATGAAGGAATCCAACTGATTTACCTATGTTATCTTATATTCTGATACTTTGCTGAACTCTATTAGTTACAGTAGTCTCTCTGTGGATTCTTTAGTGTTTTCTCTGTATAAGATCACATCTGCAAACAGAAGTACTTTTACTTCTTCCTTACCAGTGTAGATGTCCTTTATTTCTTTATCTTGTCTGATTGCTCTGTCTAGAACCTCCAGCACAATGTTCAATAAAATTGGTGACAGTGGGTATCCTTGTCTGGTTCCTGTTCTCAGGGGGAATTCTTTCAGTCTCTTTCCATTCAGTATGATGTTGACTTGCTGGCTTTGCATAGGTGCCCCTTATTAAGTTTAGGAATTTCCCTTCTATGACTATGTTGTTGAGAGTTGTTAACATGAATGGGCATTGGACTTTGTCAAATGGCTTTTCTGTATCAATTGATAAAAATCAGGTGGTATTTGTCTTTTGTTTTATTTATGTGGTTGATTGCATTAATTGTTTTTCTAGTCTTGAACCATCCCTGCATCTCTGTTATAAATCCTACTTGGTCATGGTAAATCACTTTTTTCATATATTGTTGAGTTCTATTGGCTAGAACTTTGTTGAGGAGTTTTGGGTCTAAGTTCAAGAAGGAGAGTACTCTGTAATTTTCCTTTTTTGTGCTATCTTTACCTAGTTTTGATATTAGGGTTATGATAGCTTCATAGAATGAATTTGGGAGAATTTCCTCCTTTCCAATTCTGTGAAATACTGTTAATAACAATGGTGTGAACTCTCCTCTAAAAGTTTGTAGAATTTTCCAGTGAAGCCATCTGGGCCAGAAATTTTTTTGTTGGGAGTTTTTTAATTACTGTTTTAATCTCTTCTTTTTGATGGCTTTATTACCTTGTTCTACTTTTGATTGTATTAGTTTTGGTAGTTGGTGTGTTTTTAAAAATTTGTCCATTTCCTCTGTTTTCAAATTTATTACAGTACAATTTTTCATAGTATTCTGTTATGATATTTTTAATTTCATTTGGGTCCATAGTGATATTGCCTATCTCATTTCTTATTTAAGTTGTTGCTTTTTCTCCTGTTTTTCTTTTGTCAGTTCAGCAAATGGTTTATCAATTTTGTTGATCTTTTCAAAATACCAGCTTTTGGTTTTGTTAACTCTTTTAGTTTTTTTTCTAGTCTCTAATTCATTATGTTCTCCAGCTTTTATCTGTTTTTCTTCTGTGGGGATTGAATTGTGTACCCACCAAAATGTGTATAGTAACTTGGCTGCAATGGTGATTCCCAGTATTGTGTGATTGCCCTACATTTTTGTGATTTTCCTATGCTATAAATCCTAATCTCTGCTTGTGGTTAATAGAGTAGATTATGTTAGACAAGTTTAGGGTGGGACTGTAAAACTCTTCCTAAGGTCACCTCCCTGCTGCAGTATAAACTGAGTTTCCCTGGAGTGTGGCTTGCACCACCTTTTATCCTTTGATCCTACAAAAGACAGAAGGAAAGGGAAGCAAGCAGAGATTTGGGAAACTTATACCATCAAGAAAGCAGTACCAGGAGTACAGCACATCTTTCAGACCTGAGGTTCTCATGACAGAATGCTCCCTTACCAAACACTGATGAAACACAAGGACTTTCCTCCAGAGCCGACAAAGAGATAAACCCTTCACCTGGAGTGGACACCACGCATTTGGCTCTGTGTCCTGCTGGACTGTGTAAGAATAAACTTTTCTTTGTTAAAGCCATCCACCCATGGTATTTCTGTTAGAGCAGCACTAGATGATCAAGACACAGTGCTTCAAGAGTTCTTTTGTTGCTCTCTTTCTACTTTGAGTTGTATGGGCCTTTGCTACTTTTTGGATGTACATATTTAGATAAATTGACTTCTGAGTACTGTTTTCCTGTGCCCAGTAGGTTTTGGTAGGATGTGTTTTCAGTCTCGTTTGAGTCTATGAATTTCTTTATTCCATCCTTGATTTCTTCTGTAACCTAGAAGTTTTTGAACAAGGTGCTATTCAGTTTTCATATGTTTGACTTTTACCCTTACTTTTCCTGCTGTTAATTTTCACTTTTATGGCTTTGTGGTTGGAGAAAATTCTTTGCACTATTTCAGTGATTTAGATTCTGTTAAGACTTGCTTTATAGCCTAATATGTGGTCTGTCCTGCAAAATGTTCTATGTACACTGGACAAGTAGGTATACTTATCTGTTGTTGGGTGGAATATTTTGTATATGTCTATGAGGTTCAGCTGGTTGGTTGTGGTATTCAGATCTTCTGTGTCTTTATTGAGCTATTTTCTGGATGTTCTGTGCATCACCAAAAGTGGTTTGTTGAAGTCCCCTACTATTACTGTAGAGCTGTCTGTCTCACTTTTCAGTAATGTTAGAGTTCATTTGACATAGCTAGAGGCTCTGTCCTTGAGTGTGTAAATATTTAATATAGTTATGTCCTCTGGATGTGTTGACCCTTTAAGCAACATATAGTGACTTTTCTTGTCTACTTTAGTAGATTTTACTTTAAAGTCAATTTTATATGAAATTAATACTGCCACTCCTGCTGTTTTTTAGAATGCTCTTAGCTAGGTATGTATTTTTCCATCCTTAAAGTTTCAGTTTGTTTGTATCTTTAATTCTAACATGTGTCACTTACAAGCAGCATACAGATGGATCATGCTCTTTTTATTTATTCTGCTACTTTTTGTCACTTGAATGGTGCATTTAACCCACTTACACTGAAAATGCTGTCATTTTTAATGCCTTTTTTGGTGAGTTGTAGACAAATTCTTTGTTCCATTTAATTTTCCATGCTGTTACTTTTCTTTGTGGGTTTTCTTTTCATCCTTTTCATCGTTGTGAGTTTTATATCTGCTGAAACCTCTTGATTTTGTTTCTTGTTTTGATGTGTTGTATTGTTAACTTTCTTTGTGGTTACCTTTATCTTTATCTCTAATGTTCTAAGTTTAAACCAGTCTTTAATTTCTTTGTGTCACCTTAACTTCCTCTCCATCTGAAAGATCTATTGTGGTGGTCAGAATTATGTCAACTTGGCTACTCCATCAAGTGGCAAGGTGGGGCCTGTGTGGCTTCCTGCTCCTCAGCTCTCATCTCTCTGCCTTCCACCAACTACTACCAGTCTGCTCATGTAGCCAGCAGCTCCTCCTCTCATCAGGCATCTGGTACCTGGACCTGAACTAGCAACTGTTGGATTAATCAACCCTTACAGCCGGCACTTGAGAGTTTTGTTCCCTGACCTGCCGATCCTGGGTTGCCAGCCTCTGCAGCTCTGTCTCATTGACAGCTTGGGATCTGCAGACCTACATAACCAGTGATCTAGAACTCTGATCTCTGATCTGCTGACCTTGGGTTCACCAGCTCCCATGGCCACTTGAGGCTTGTGTCAGGACTTGGGATGTTCAGCTTCTGCAATTCCATGAGTTGTTTCCTTTATATATAAATCTTTCCTTATACATATACATGTTACTGGTTTTGCTTCCCTAGGAAACTGGCCTAAGACATCTATGAGTACATTAATTTGTCCCTCTTATGGCTTGGTGTTGTCATCATTTACATACTGAGATCTGTTTCCCTATTTTTAGTGTTTTTGCTTTTATTTTTGTGGATTGTCCATTTGTGTTGGTATCTGGATGCTCTGTCCTGCCTTGTATCCTTGAGTATATATCTGATGTTACTGATTTTCTAATCAAGAAACTTCCTTCAGTGTTTCTTGTAATTTTAGTTTGGTTTTTGCAAATTCTCCAAACTTCTGTTTATCTGGGAATGTCCTAATTTCATTATCCTATTTGATAGACAATCTTGCAGGGTATATAATTCTTCATTTGCTGTTTTTTTTCTTCAAAGCTTTGTATATGTCATCCCTTTGACTTCTTGCCAGCGTCCTTTCTACTGAGTACATGAAGTTCAATCTCAGTGACTCTCCTTTGTATGTTAAATTTTATTCAAGCTTTGTTGTTTTTAAGAGCTTCTTTTGTCTTTTTTTAAGTTTGATGATAATATGTCTTGATGTCTTTCTTTTGGAATCTACCTTGTGTGGAGTTTGATGAATATCTTTGACAGATACTTCTCATCTTTCCTGAAATCTGGGAAGTTCCCTGTCAGCACAGCTCTGACCGTTTTCTGTATTTTCTGTTATCCCCTTTCTCCCCTTGTTCTGGAACTCCAATAATAGTAGATTATTCTTCTTGATAGAGTTCCACGTAACTCTCAGTGATTCTTCATTTTTAAAAGTCTTTTGTCTGATTTTCCTCAAATATGTTGGTGTCAGTTGCCTTATCTTCAGTCTCATTAATTCTGCATTCCACTGCCTCAATTCTACTCCTTTGGATTTCTATTGAATTGTCTAATTCTGCAATTTTATTGTTAATCTGCTGAATTTCATTTCTTTGTTGCTCAGTTGTTTCTTGCAGCTTGTTTAATTTTTCAGTATGCTCTTTTGCAGTTTGACTAATTTTCTCCCTAATGTCTATCAGAATTTTGAAAATTACTCTTTTGTGTTCTACCTCCAATAGTTGCAGGAAGTCTTCTTAATCTGGAAAATGTTTTGATTCCTTGCTTTGTGAAGCAAAGAATGGTAGTCTGCTTCTTTAAATGGTTTGAAATAGACTGTTGCCTCTGAGCCATCAGAAAATAGTTTTATATAATTTCAGTTATTGAGTTCCAACCTGTAAGTGTGTATGTGTGTGTGTGTGTGTGTGTATGTATATACACACACCCACATAGAGAGAGAGCAGTACAAATGGAGCAGTAGAAATTCCAAAGTGTTGTTACCATTTGACTAGAGCTGTTACTAGGCACGGGGGCCTCAGTGTTAGTTTAGATTTCTTGTGGGTGTTCATCCTGGACACCTAGTCATTTGGCTCCAAATATGCAGTGTCTGTTGGGGAATGTTGATTACTGTGGGCTCAGATTGCTAGCTGTGCATGCTCTAAATGGAAGGGGTCCCATGTCTGTGCTGGGAAAGAGAGGCTGCCTGTGCTGAGAAAGGTGAATGGCCAGCAGACTTGAACCTAGGGAAACAGCCTGTGTCTGCCCTGTGTTCCCAGCTCAGTGATACCAGTAGACTTCCTTTCTTTCCTCCTTTGTTAAGCTGCTCGTCTGCATTTTCAGGTACAACGTCAGAATCAGGCACCCAGAAAAGCACAGAAAGGAAAGGGAGGAGCACCAGAGTTTGTGCTCCAAAGAAAAGTTTTTGATCGACATGGGTTTGTAAAAACTTATCTTTGGGTATTCAAATGGAAGAATGCTGCAATTCTGTAGGTGTATGTGTATGAAGCTGGCTTCTCCACTAAGAAATATCCTCTCCGAATGTGATCATGCTCACTATGCTGGTGCAGTAGGTCCTCCAGAGAAGTGTGGACTCTCGCCGGCCCATCCTGTCCTGTCTGAGCAACTCTGCACCCACTGTCACCTCTCTGTTGGCCAGCTCATTCTCCCTGGTGTTCAGGACTCCTAGAATGTCTTATTTAATCCATTAAGAAGTTTTTCTGGATCTTTGTTGTTAGAGGGATCAGAGGATAGCTCTGGCTACTCTGCCATGTTAGCCACTCCACATTAATTTGTGATGCCATCATTATTTGTATCACATTCTCATACACTAAAAGGCAGGCCTAGGAACTCTGTCTGTTGTACCATTGTCCATTTGCCCATTCTTGTACCACCAATAGACTTTTGTAGTATGTCTTAATACTGTTTATGGTTCTTTATTCTTCTCTGTATATTTTCAAATAAGTTTATTAAGCTCTCAAAAAAAAACCCTCTTGGAAGTTTAGTTGTCATTACATGGTATTTTAGATGATTTGGTGTGGTATCAATGTCTTTATAACTCAGTGTTCAAATCCAAGAGTGTAGGATGTCTGTTCTTTCAATCTTTCTGACCTTCAGTGTAACAATTAGACATTCTTTGTTAATTCTTAAATGACAGTTTTTGTTGAGATTCTGAATGACATTTTTTGTTGTTGTTATATTTTCTAGCTATTTCTAGTTAAGAGATTGTCACTGATTTATTTAATTTGATATTGCATCTGACAACTTGCTAAACTCTCTTTTTAGTTTTCTTGTTTGTTATGATTCTGTTGGCTTTCCTTGCTGGGGATAGGACAGGACTTTGAAATATTTAGTAGTTCTTCTGTGCTTATGTGTGTTTTAAATTTACATAGATGATATGGTACAGACTTCATTCTGTTCCTTTCTTTTTCCACCCAACATAGTGTTTCTAAACAATATCTGTGTTAATGTATGTATCTCTTCATACAATTCATATAATTCATTTTGCTATCTACAGAGTATACGACTACACTTTCTGTACTTTCTCACCTTTCCTAACTCCCTGTTATCAAAATCAATGCTGTGCTAAACATTTCTATGTATGCTCCTTTATGGAGCTGTGCACAGATTTCTCTGGATTATGATCAGGAATGGGGCTGATGGGTCATAGAGTATATGCAGATTGAGTTTCACTAATTTCTTCCAGATTGTTCCCCAGAATTATTGTACCAGTCTGTGTATTTACAGTTATGAAACAGGATATCTTCTCTTATACACATCATTACTGTCATTTTTATTCAATTTTATAATTTTTACTACTGTAATGCCTGCAAAGTTGTATCATCTTCATTGATCTTTTTCTATAATTACTAATGAGGTGGTGTATCTCTTCATAAAATTGTTAGTAATTCAGGTTTCCCCTATTTAACCTACCTTGATTTTCAAGAGTTCCTTTTAAATTCTAGTGTCAATTAATCATTGCAGCTATCTCCCCTCCACCTATCATCAGCCTACTCAATTGGTCCAAAGAAACCTTTGTTGTGCCTTCTTTATCAGGAAACTTCTAGGTGCTTTGTCTTTTTCTGCTGTAATTGTGAATGATGTCTTATTTTCTGTTTGGTTAGTTGGTTATCACAGATCAAGAGACTAATATTGTTTTTGGGGGCTTGATCTTACTTCTAGAAACTTGCTAAACTCTTATTACAATGAAACTTGAAAAAAGAGTGTGTATAGTGTGGAAACCTGTCAGAAAAGGAAAGCTCAGATATTTTACACTGAAACAAACTATACTAAAGTGGTAAGACTGTGCCCTGTCAAAGGTGGAAAACTTATGGGACCCAGAAAAACAAGGTCATTCTGCTGAGTTCTGGTTGTCATGAGTTTTTCTGTATTTCTATTGCTCATCCAATTTTGTTACATTTTCATGCAGATAATCAAGTCACCTGCAAATAGTAAAAGTTTATCTTCTTTCCTTCTTATCTTTTACCTGTTATTTCTCTTTCTTGTCTTATTCTGTAGGTTAACTTTAACTAGACTGAACTTAGTTAAAGCAGTGACAATGGGTATCTTTATTTGGATGCTGTTATTAAGGAGAGCATGTCTAAAAGTTTTCCATGAAATAAGTATGGAGGAGCAGACATATGTGAAAGAGACATGTGCTACCTTCAGGAGTATCCTGACTCATCTTCTTAGGCTTCCTTGGCCTACACTTATGGCTTCAGCTTGGAGGCTGATAGTTCTGCTGCCTGGTGTTTGGCACAAAGGATTTGCTCCAGGTATTTTACTCCAAAGAACCATTCTGACGGTCACCCCTTATTGTTCCATGTCCCAGTTGTCTTTGAGCTTGGAGCACCTGGAATGGTCCCATATTTTACATTCATCCCAAGTTGAGTGTCATTAACTGGGAATACATCCTTCAGCCAAAGCCCATCTAAGTTTTGCATTTCAAGAATTATTAATAATTTCTGGTAACCACTAGAGCTGTTTCTTGTTTTCCACTGCTATTATGTGTGTGTTGTTGGGTTTCGTCATTGTTATTTTTAAGGAATTGTGGAAGGACAGACAGATACATATTTCCTATGTGCCATCTTGATAAAATTTCTATAGACTATGATTTAAAAAATTAACTTATTGGTTTAAATTATTTGTATTATGTATCAAAACCAAACCTACTGCTGTTGAGTCAATTCTGATTCATAGTGACCCTATAGGACAGAATAGAACCACCCCATAGGGTTTCCAAGGAGCCTCTGATGGATTTGAACTGCCAACATTTGGTTAGCAGCTGTAGCTCCGAATCACCACACCACTGGGTTTCCATTAACTATCAAGTAGATAAAAATTACACAGAACAGAAACTCAGTTACTGGAAGATACTGATAGTTGTGAATTGATTTACAAAACTCAAGGAGTAAGAAATACCACTTTTCATCGATTGAGTGAGGGTCTCTCCTTTCCCTTAAGAGGAATAGGACCCCAGGGATCTGCAGCTCTGGAAGCTCACGGGGATGGACCTCCACTGTGCAGACTCACCAGATCTGCTCAGAGGCAGCAGCTCTGCTAATGGTATTGGCTGTGTCCCATCCCTCCATACTAGGCTTGGCCACAGGAACCTTCTCTGTGGCTGACACGAACACAAGACTCAGTGCTGAAAGTATGGAAGCTGACAGTCACTCTTGCTCGAGTCCTGTCACTTTTAGGGCTTTGTGCACCAGCAGACATGGGTCCCCACCACCCCACAGGAAAACAACTTCCCTGTCTCACGAACTCTCCCTCTCCCACCTCCCCTTTTTCTTTTTCCTTCTTTATCTTCCTTTTCTCTAATATTCTCCTGTTACCCTATTGTTACTGTTATTGTTGTCTTGGGTAGAGGTTGCACAACTACCAAAGCCCACCCTCTCCATGAACACAGGTTTCTTCCTGCACCAGACTGAGAGGACTCCTGGGTCAGAGGCCTTTCCTTCTGGTACAGACGGACAGCCCTTGGCAATGCTTGTGACACTGGAGAAAGATCTCTCGTGTAGGCAGAGGAGACATGCTTTTGTTGGTGTAGTTTGGGACTTGCGGCTGTCTGAAAGTTCAACCCGAGAGCATTCATTTGTTGAAGTAGTGCCTGTCCTCTCTGCAGACATAACCATGAGTGATGGAGGTGAGGAAATCTTTAAATACCCCTTTTGTGGGTGAAACAGTGTAATAGTTCTGAGATTTCAACTAAGTCAGGGACATTGATGGGATCTGGAGAGGTGAGAGAAGCCAGGGTCACACTTTCCCAGTTCATCCCTCTCCCTATCATCCTGGGCAGGATGCTGTACCCAGAAATGGCCAGAGGAGGTTATGGCCAGGACTGCACTAACACAGTCCTCAGAGGTCCAAGGTGACCAGACCTCTGAGTCAGCAGAGGCCTACACATAATGGCCAGATTGTCTTGGCTCAATGCCTCTGATCTTTGGCTGCCCCTGCAAGCCTCAGGGGTCTGTGAAGCCATCTAAGCACAGGCTACACTGTTCATGCTCCCCATATCACATGGTACACAGAGGGGGCTCCAGGGCCATGACACTCATTTACCGGTCCTTGTGCCCCCTAACCTTAATGCAGGTCTCTGGAAAACTGTGGGAAGTTTTTGGCGCCTGAGGAAGCCCAGCCAGCGGGAAGTATTTTCTGAGCCTAGCTATGATCTGAAGTGATCACGAGGTCTCTGAACATGCTCTCTCCCCGTGTTGAAATGCTCTTCTTTCACCTTTGTATCTGCTCAGTTGTCATTAAACCTTGATGACCCAGCCTGCATATTATACCCTCTTGGAAGTCTTCCTTGATCCTACAAGCTGAGCCAGGAGCCCTTTTTCTGGGCCTCTTTGAGGCTCATCTGTTGTAACAGGTTCCATGGCTGGATTGTGGGCTCTTCACAGACAGGGATGATGTTTGACTACTTAGTAGGCCCAACACTTAGCCTAAGGCCCAGTGCAAGGAGGCTCCATGAATGTTCATCAATCAGTCATGAATCCATTAGACATAAATTGTAAGGAAAACGCGGTGTCTTCCTTTGTACTATGGCTTTTGCCAGCTAAGTTCATAGTCCCTACCCAGTCCTACTTTCTAAGTCCTCTGTTGTCCTACTCAGCCTATTCTGGGGCAGGAGTTCTTTCTTGGATGCATTCCCCCACAACCCACAGGGATCACTTTCTTGAGACCTTCCGGAAGTCAACTCTCAAAGGGTCCAGTTTCAAGGCCCTGGGAACACTCCCTGCAGTTCCCCACCACCTCGCCAATCATAACTGAGGCCGCAAATTCCCTTCTTTGGATGTAAGAGATTTCACTGGTAAGTTAAAGATGAATATTAAATGCCAAAAATCTTTGAAGAGAGTAAATGCACACTAAGGTGAAAATGACCAGCATTGTACACTTACCTGGGGGCAGATGTGGACTTCTAGGGCAGGGCCAGCAGCAGTGGTTCTCTGGCCACCTATAAGGGGGTAAGAACCTGTAAGAGAGGGAATGGCTTCTACCAGGCTGCCTAGCCTCTACCATAAGACAAAGTTCTCCATGCACTGTTCTCTAACATGTGAGTGGTATTGCCTCTGCTACAACTCCTAGAAGCAGAACATATACTGTATTTTCTTGTTGTTCCCATAACCTCAGCAATGAGCTGGACACTCAGTTGATGCCTAATTAGTACTTTTAGCTAGCTTGTTGCCCCAGAGCTTGGCTTTCCAGTTGCCCCAATGGAGATCCCTATCAGCTTCCCTCCTCAGCAGGTAGGAATAGTCCCTGGTTTTCCTTGCTGCTTTGTAAGTTCCTTTCCCAAGAACTCCTTGCCCCTCCAGCAGCTACACTAATTATCTAATAGAAAAGCTCTCTGGAAGGCAGGGAATAGTTGGTGGACAAGAAAGCCTGGCAGTGCTTCCAAGGTCCCAGCTCTTTTCTAGGGCAGAGTCCTCCCTGGGGACTGTGCAGTTCCTAGAGATGGCCCAAAGCATTTTCTCTGCTCCCACCCACCTTTGACTGTCTCATAGTATTGAGCACTGGTCTAGGTGCTGGGGATACAGTCTGTTTTATTTAAACAGACAAAAATGTCTACCCTCATAAGAATAATATTCTATGCTTTTTATAAGGGATAGGAGGGTAGTAATAAATAAAAAAATACTGAAATATATAATGTATTAGTGATAAGCAATAAGAAGAAAAATACAACAAGGAAAGGAGATATGAAATGCCTAGTGGGGGTAGAACTGAAGTTTTAGAGAGAGTAGCCAGGAAAGGCATCGTTTGAGAAAGTAATTACGAAGTAGAAACAAAGTAGAAAAACAAAACATGTGGATGTCTGGGAAAGAGAGCCCAGAAGAGGGAAGAGCCAGGGCAAAGGCTGTAAGATGGGACATCAGGAAGGACAGGCTTGGCTGAAGTGAGCAAGTGAAGCAGAGAGTGGTAGAAGATCAGGTCAGAGAAGTTGAGGTCAGTGAGAGGTGGGGTGGCCAGCCATGGATGGCCTGTGGGTCACAGCAAGAACTTTGCGTTAGCCCTGAGTAAATTCAGAAGCCACTAGAGGGATGTGGACAGGTGAGTAACATGACTCTATATTTCTAACTTGGCCCAGTGTTGAGAGCAGACTTAGGGACCCAGAGCAAAGCAGGAAACTAAAAAGGAAGTCACTCTCAAACGAGAGAGGATGGCCTGAGCCAGGAGGCTACAGGTGGTGAAATCCAGACAATGGAACTTGATGATTGGCCACATATGGAGTGTAGTGGAAGAGAGAGAATAGAGAGGGGAAGACACAACTGGAAAAGTGGAGTTGATACTAAACAGAGGGAGAAAGACTGTGCAGACACAGGTTTCAGGGAAAAAATAAGAATTTCAGTTTCGAAAGTATTATGTTTGAGGTGGATACCCATCAGACATCCACGTGGAAGTAGCAGGTGGGCAGTTGGATGGGTCTGGAGTTCAGGAGAGGTTCCTGGCTGTGCCATGGAGCAAGCAAGATGGTCTCTACATTGCTACATTACCTTAGGCTGATCCATTCTTTCCCTGGGCCTCAGTCTTTTCACAGACAAAATAAGATATTTGGATTAGATGCTCTAAAAACCTGGTAGCTATTCTGTAAATATTACAGCTTAAAAAACCCTGTGAGGGCAGCTTTACTCTGTCACATGGGGTCACTATGAGTCAAAATCAACTCTATGACACACAACAACTACAAAACAACCTTCTGGCTCTGGTGTTTTCTGATTGTGATTGGAGGACACCCTGCCTTCCCTGTGGATCCTTCCTAAATGATCTCCAATTAGGATCTGCCCCGACCCCTAGTCCCAGCAGATTGGCCGGGAATTGAGACTCAAGGTTTAGATCTTGGAGAACACCATTGTAAGGAAGGAACGCAGCCAGAATCACTTTACACAGCCTCTCTCCAGGGTACTGTAGGCTCCTTTTGCAAGACAGTACTGGAACCACCGAATGAAGGCCTGTGGGTAAAATAAGGTAGCTGTACTCTAGAGGGCAGTTCTACTCTGGCCTCTAGGGTCGCCATGAGTCAGATCCGACTTCACGACACCGGATTTTTTCTGGGTAGTAGAGTGATTTGCAAAGCTAAACACCTCTTGAATTTTAACCACTCTTAGCTTCTAACCTTTGCTTGTAACCAGAGAGAGAATAGAAAAGGAGAATTCTCCTGAAACCAGTGACTATAATTTTTATCTGTCACAGTAAACAGCTACCAATTTTGAGTAGTAACTGTGTTCTAGACATTGTACCAAGTGTTTGTAACAGTTCTGTAAGGTATATGTCCTTCTATTTTAACATCCAGAGAACTGATGCTCAGAGAAGTTAATTAACTCTTCTCAAGCCACACAGCAGAAAGTATTAGATTTGAGTTTTGTTACATAAATATAATCAATCCAGAAGAATTTAATAAAAGTACATGAGGAAACTGGGGTTAACAGGAAGTCAAGAGTGGAAAAGAAAATAACATCAGAGGTCAGAATAGTGCTCCAGAGTACCTATTACTGCCTCTCAGAAATCTTCTTCAGAAGAACCAACAAGTCTGAGAGCATTGCCCTAAAGAGCTCTTGGCTGGTAGACAGGCAGTACATGGCCCTGACCTTCTAAACCACTACAGTTAAACAGAGCCAGGTGCCCCCTTGCACAGAGTGGTACTCCATTATTTGTGGAAGGGAGGAGGCAGTGAGAAGACTTATGCCATTGGGAGCACCTCCATGAGAACTCTCTGAAGGTAGGCTTCTTTTTTTTTAATGGTTATTTAATCTTTTTTATTGAGTTTTGAGAGTTTAGAGTACAAATTAGTTTCCCATTAAAAGATTTATGAACAAATTGCTTTACAACAGTGGTTACAATCCCTGTAATGTGTTAGCACTCTTCCACTTTCCCTTTCCACCTTGTATTCTCTTCGTTCATTTGTCCAGTTTTCCTGTCCCTTCCTGCTGTCTCATCTTTGCTTTTTGGCAGCTGTTGCCCATTTGGTCTTGTATACTTGATGGAGTTAAGAAACACATTCCTCATGTGTTATTGTTTGTTTTGTAAGCCGTCTAATTTTGGGCTGAAAGGTGGACTTCAGGAGTGACTTCAGTTCTGAGTTAGCACGATGTCCCAAGATCATAGCCTCGGAGGTTTCTCTGGGTCTGTCGGATCAGTAAGACTGGTCTTTTTTTGTGAATTTGAATTTTGTTCTACTTTTTTTCTCTTTCTAGGACCTTGTATTGTGAACCCCACCAGAGCTGCTGGAGGTGGTAGCAGGTCACCATGTTGTTGTGCTGGACTCAGTCTTGTGGAAGTTGTGGTTCATGTGGTCCATTACTCCTTGGAACTAATATTTTCCTTGTGTTTTCTTCATTCTCCATTGCTCCTAATGTGATGGAGCAATAGATGTATTTTAGATGGCTGCTCACAAGTTCTTTTTTTGTTTTTTAGGTGTTCCGTATCTGATTTTATTTTATTTATTGTTATTTTATTGTGCTTTAGATGAAGGTTTACTGAGCAAATTAGTTTTCTAATTAAATAAATAATGCACATATGGTTTTGTGAAATTAACTGCCAGTCCTGCAACAGGTAAACACTCTCCCTTTCTCAGTCATGGCTAACCCATTACCAGCTTGCCTGTCCCTTCCTGCCTTTTTACCTTGCCCTTTTAGTTTCCCTTTTTTTTTTTTTTTTTTTTTCCAAATGAGCATGCCTAATCCTTGGCTGAAGGGTGAACCTCAGGAATGACTTCAGTACTGAGTTAAAAGGATGTCTGGGGGCTATACTGTCAGAGTTTCTCCAGTTTCTGTCACACTTCTGTCAGTCTGGTCTTTTCTTGTGAGTTTGGATGTTGTGGTATATTTTTTTTCTAGCTTTGTCCAGGGCCCACTATTGTGATCCCTGTCAGAGCATTTGGTGGTAATACCCAGGTATCATTTAAATGTGATGGACTCAGTCTAGAGGAGGTTGTGGTATTTATGGTCTGTAAGTCCCTTGGGAACTAATCTTTCCATTATGTCTTTGCTTTCCTTCATTCTCCCTTGCTTCGGACAGGGTGGGATCAGTGGAGTATCTTAGATGGTTACTTACAAGCTTTAAGACCCCAGACACTACTCGCCAAAGTAGGATGTAGGACATTTTCTTTATAAACTATGTTATGTCAGTAGAGCTAGATGTACTCCCAGCCCATTGATTCAGTCCCTCAAGGATTTTGGATGTGTCTGTGAAGCTTCCATGTCCTTGCCTTAGTCAAATTGTGCTCACTTTCCCACTACTGTCATACCCTGCACCAAAGTTACCATTTATCTATTGTTTATTGAGTGTTTTTCCCTCCCCAGTGCTCCCCTCAATCATAGCCATTGAAGATTGTTTCTTTTTATGTGTAAACCTTTTCATAAGCTTTTATAATAGTGGCCTCTTTCAATATTTGTCTTTTTGTGATTGACTTACTTCACTCAACACAACACCCTCTAGATTGATCTTCATTGTGAGATGCTTTTTAGATTCATTGTTGTACGTTACTTCATGGTATGTATGTACTATAGTTTGTACATTCATTCATCTGTTGATAGGCACTTAGGCTGTTTACATCTTTCTACTGTTGGGGATTAATGCTGCAATGAACATGAGAGTGCGTATACCTGTTGATGTGAAGCCTCTTATTTCCCTGGGATATGTTCTTAGGACTAGGATTGCTGAATTGTATGACATTGTTATTTCTAGCTTTCTAAGAAAGTACCGTATCATTTTCTAAAACAGCTGTACCATTTTGTATTCGTACTAGCCCTGCATAAGAGTTCCAGTCTCCCCACAGCATCTCCAGCAGTTGTTATTTTTTATTTTTCTGATTCATGCCAGTAATGCCAGGTTGAGATGATGGCTCATTGTGGTTTTGACTTGCATTTATCTGATGGCTGGTGATTTCAAGCCTTTTTATCTTTTTGCTGCTTGAATGTGTTCTTCGGTGAAATGTCTGTTCATATCCTTTGCCCATTTTTCAGTTGGGTTATTTGTCTTATTGTCATAGAGGTGTTGGATTTTCCTGTAGATTTGGGACATTAGACTTTTGCTGGATTTGTCATAGCCAAATATATTTTCCCAGTTCTCTTTTTACTCTTTTGGTGAAGACTTTTGGTAAGCATAAATGTTAAGTTTTTAGAAGATCCCAATTATCTAGCTTATCTTCTGGTGTTTGTGTTTTGTTATTTATGGTTTGTATTCTGATTATGTGGTTGACTGTTTTTTCTTCTATAATTTTGGTACATTTTGGGTTTATACTTAGGTCTTTCATCCATTTTGAATTAGCTTTTGTGAGTGGTATGGAGTATGAGTCCTGTCTTTTTTTTTTTTTTTCCATTTTTACAGATGGACAGCAAGTTTTGCCAGTATCACTTACAAAGCAAGCAAGCAAGCGAACAAACAAAACCCTGTGTTTTCCCTCATTTAATTGACTTTCAGCCTTTGTCAAAGATTAGGTGATTGTAGGTGGAAGAATTTATATTTGGGTTCTCAATTCTGATCCATTTCTTTACAGGTCTGTCACTGTGCCAGTACCAAGATGTTTTGACTACCACAGCTGTATAGCAGGTTCTGAGGTCAGGTAGTTCGAGTCCTCCAACTTTCTTCTTTTTCAATAGCATTTTAATTATCCAATACCTCTTCCCTTTCCATATAAAGTTAATGATTAAATTGTACATCTCAGAATTGCGTTGTATTTGTAGATTGCTTTGAGTAGAGATGACTTTTTCACAATATTGAGTCTACCTATCCATGAGCATGTTAAGTTTTTCCATTTGTGTAGATCTGTTTTAGTTTCTTGCTAGTTTCTTGTTTGCTAGTTTTCTTTCTATGGGACTTTCATGTCCCTGGTTAAATGTATTTCTAAATATTTTATTTTTTGAAGGGATATTATAAGTGGTATTGCCTTCCTGACTTCATGGTTCTCTTTGTTATATAGGAATCCAAATAATTTTTGTATGTTTATCTTGTATCGTGCTGTTTTACTGAAACTTTCTGTTAGTTCTAATAGTGTTCTTGTGTAGTTGTTTGAGTTCTCTATCTGTAGTATCATAGCATTCACAAATAGGGACAGTTTTACTTCTTCCTTACCAATTTGAATTCCCTTTATTTCTTTTTTGCCTTATTGCTCTAAGACTTTTAACACAAAGTTAAATAACAAAACACAAAAACAAACCGACTGCCATCAAGTCACATCCAACTCATAGCAACCCTATAGGTCAGAGCTGAACTGTCCCATAGAGTTTCCAAGGAACACCTGGCAGATTTGAATTGCCAGACTTTTGGTTAGCAGATTCAGCACTTAACCCATCATACCACCAGGGTTTCCCAAAGTTAAATAGGAGTGATGATAAAGGATATCCTTATCTTGTTCCTGTTCTCTAGGGGCATGTTTTCAGCCTCTCTCCATTATGAATGACGTGGATGTTAGTTTTGTATAGATGCCCTTTATTACATTGAGAAATTTCCTTTCTATTCCAATTTTGTTGAGAGTCTTTATTAGAATGGGTGTTGGACTTTGTCAAATGCCTCTTCTGCAACTGAGATAATCATGTGATTCTTTTGTTTATCTGGTGGATATCACTGATTTTCTAATGGTGAACCATGCTTCCATGCTTAGTATGAATTTCACTGGTATATGTATATACACACATATATATAAGTATGTATGTATATATATATATGTATGTGTGTATATATACATGTGAGATATATGTACATATGTGTGTATATATATATGTATGTATGTAAATATTTTGTTGTTTTTAGGTGCCATTAGGTCATTTCTGACTCATAGCTGCCCTATGCACAACAGAATGAAACACTGACCAGTCTTGTGCCATGTCCACAATCGTTTTTATGCTTAAGCCTATTGTTGCAGCGACTGTGTCAATCCACCTTGTTGAGGGTCTTCCTGTTTTTTACTGACCCTCCACTCTCCAAACATGATATCCTTCTCCAGGAACTGATCCTTCCTGACAATGTGTCCAAAGTATGTAAGACATAGTCTTGCCATCTTTGCTTCCAAGAAACACTCTGGTTGTACTTCTTCTTGGGTCAGACAAACCATCTTCAAGTGAAATCTTTGCTTTTCAACACTTTAAAGAGATCTTTTGCAATAGATTTGCCTAATGCAATGTGTATTTTGATTTCTTCACTGCTACTTCCTTAAGTGTTGATTGTGGATCCAAGTAAAGTGAAATCCTTGACAGTTTTAAGCCTTTCTTCATTTATCATAATGTTTCTTACTGGTCCAGTTGTGAGGATTTTTGTTTTCTTAATGTTGAGGTGCAATCCATACTGAAACCTATGGGCTTTGACCTTCATCAATAAATGCTTCAAGTCTTCTTCATTTTAAGCAAGCAAGGTTGTTTCACCTTTTTTGTGGTTGGTTTTGCAGATGTTGAGACTCCTATATTACATTCCTTTATATGGTATGTTGCATCTTTACTGTGCTCTATGGCTGCCCTTATAATCCCACTTAATAAACTATGTATAAACCCAATTTTAATTACTATCAGTCTTGTCAACTTCCTCTCCATCTGGAAGGACTATAACAACTGTAGTAAATCCCTCTTTTTAATATGATTACATAGTTTTCAAGATATGATCACTGGATTATTTTTTCACTATTATAGCTTTCATTGAGTTTGAAGCCTTCCCTAATTGAGAAGGATTCTGGATGATATGCCCTTCTAGAATATATAGTTAGTGATTTTGCTCTTCTAAGCCAAAGTCAAGAGTTTCTTTCAGTACTCCCTGTAGCTTTGGTTTGGTTTTTACAAAATCTCTGAGTTTCTGTTTATCTATGAATGTCTTAATTTCATTTTCATATTTGAAAGATAGTTTTGCAGGATATATAATTCTTGGTTGAAAGTTCTTCTCCTTCAAGGCTTTGAACGTGTAATGCCACGCTCTCCGTGCCAGCATTGTTTCGGCTGAGAAATCTGATGAAACCCTACAAGGTTTCGCTCTAAATGTTAGCTTTGCTTTGAGTCTTGCTGCCCTTAAGAGATTCTGCTTATGTTTCATTTTGTTAAGTTTGATTAGAATATGTCTTGGAGTCTTCTTTTGAGGTCTATATTTAATGTCATTGGATACACATCTTCAATATCTATATTCTCTTCTTTCATGATTTCTAGGAAGTTCTCTGTCAGCAGCTCAGCAACAATACTCTCTGTGTTCTCAAGTCTTGCTGTATTCAGGAACTCCGATTAATTGTAGGTTGTTCCTCTTCATAGAGTCCCACATGCTTCTTAACGCTTCTTCATTTTTCCTGTTTCTTTTTTCTGATTTCTCCTCATAGATGCTGGAGTCAGTAACTCTGTCTTCCAAGTCAGAAAGTCTCTTTTCTGTTTGTCCCTTTCTGTTTTCTTGGGTTTGAATTGAAGTTTCTATGTCTTTGATTTTGTTCTTGATCTGTTGGATTTCAGAGTACTGATGTTCTATCAGATCAAACAGCTTGCTTAATGTTTCATTTTTCTCTGCTTCATTTTGTATAAGGTCTAGGAGGGGTCTCTATATAGTCCTTTTGTATTCATCTTCTGATAATTTCAGAAAAGTTTCTACATCCAGAAAGCTCTTTGGTTGTTTCATTTGGGGGCTTTCTGAAGCCATGAGTGGTTTCCTGGTCATGGCTTTATTCAAGGACTGCTGCTTTTTGGGCTTCATGTGTGTCACTGAAGGTTGGGAGAGATGCCATAGGATGGGCTGCAGATATTTCTCTAGGCAGTCTTAGAATAAAGGATAAAAGGCATCTGACCACTTCTCCAGTCAGTCAGGTTTTCAGGTGTAAGCAACTCTGTATCCAACCCCAAATGTTATAAACTAGTTCAAAATACAGGAAGGCTACTGCCTTGTTGGCCTCTGTTGACAGGCCCCAGTCATAGGTAACACTGTGAAAAATACTGCTTTTCTGCCGGCAAAGTGCTCTCCTGTTGGCAGCACTGCTTCCCAGCCTAGGAATTAGGTCATGCTGAGGCCACTGTACTCAAGATGGCATCCTGCACAAGGTCGTCATAATCTCTGTACAAACTGCACTGTGACAGAGGCAGAAAGAGAGGCCGTAGGTGCAAAGGTCAACAGAGTCCACAGGCTCTGTTGCCGGGCCACGGCCATAGATGACACTGTGTAAACTGCTGCCTTTCTGCCGGAAAAGCGCTCTCCTGCAGGCAAGTGCAGCCTTCCAGGCTAAGAATTATGTCCAGCTGGGGGCCCCATACCCAAGATGGCATCTCACACTAGGTCACCGACACATCTGCACAAACTACACTATGTCAGTGGCAGAAAAAGAGAAGCTAAATGTGCCATGATGCATAGAGTCTGCAGCCTCTGTTGCCGGGCCCCAGCTGTAGGTGACACTGTATAAACTACTGCTTCTCTGCTAGAAAAGCACTCTCCTGCAGGGAGGCACAGCCTCCCAGGCTAAGAATTAAGTCCAGCTTCAGACTCCTTACCCAAGATGGTGTCCCACATAAGTTCTCCACAAGTTCTGTACCGACTGCACTGTGGCTGTCATGGGTTGAATTGTGTCCCCCCCAAAATACGTGTAGCCATGTGGCTGGGACATGATTCCCAGTATCTTGTGACTGTCCTCCATTTTGTGGTTTCCCTAAACTGTATGTTAAAGGATTAGGGTGGGGCTGTAAATTCCTTCATAGGATTACTTCCCTGCCCTGGGGTAAAGGGAGTTTCCCTGGAGTATGACTTGCTACACCCTTAATCCTTTCAGCCTGCAAGAGATAAAAGAAAAGAGAAACAAGCGGAGAATGGGTAACCTCCTACCATCAAGCAAGCAGCACCGGGAGAAGAGTGTGTCCTTCAGACCTGAGGTTCCTGCGCCAAGACGCTCCCTGGACAAAGACTGATGCACTACCAGACTTTCCTCCCTAGCCAATAAGGGGAAAGCCTTCCCCTGGAGTGGGCATCCTGAATTGGACTTGTAACCTACCGGACTGTGTAAGAATAAGCTTTCCTTTGTTAAAGCCATCCACTCTGTGGTATTTCTGTTAGAGCAGCCCTAGCTGACTAAAACAGTAACAGAGGCGAAAAGAGAGGCCAAAAGTAGTAAAATGCATAGAGTCCTAAGCTGGGTTCTCAAATTATAGCAATTTCACCTGCCTATCCTACCAACAGTGTCTCTTAGACTAGCTGCTAGTCAAGAGCCAGCTCCACGGGCTGGCCAAGACAGAGAAGAAAAAAAAGTTGAAATGGTGAGATACTTTCCCTCCTTGAATGCCAGGACTGGCCAGGTGCAGGAGTCAGTGAAAGAGAGGTTTTCTGTTCAGTGGTATGAAGTCCAAATCAACAGCCCTATGCCGTGTCCTAGGGCTCACTAGGTGGTCAGAAGCCTCTGTTTAATTATCACTTCAGGTCTTGGTTTCCAGAGGGATTTAGGGAGATGTGTGCTTAGTCTGCCATCTTGACTCCACCCCCCTAAGCAAGCAAGGTTGTGTTATCTACATATTAGAGGTTGTTAACAAGTCTTTATCCAATCTTGATGCCCCGTTCTTCTTCATATAGTTCAGCTTCTTGGATTGTTTGCTCTGCAAAAAAGACTGAATAGGTATGGTGAAAGGATACAACCCTGATGCACACCTTTCCTGTCTTTAAACCACTCAGTATCACCTTGTTCTGTCTGAGCAATTGCCTCTTGATCACATACAAGTTCCTCATAAAGACAGTTAAGTGGGAGCTGTTTTCCAAATTTCTTGGCATAGATGAATGAGCACTTACAGCACAGCATTTGTTTGTTGAAACATCTCAGCTAATATTCTAGATTCCTAAAGCCTTGTTTTTCCTGTGCCTTCAGTGCAGCTTGGAATTCCTCATTTAGTACCATCAGTTCCTGATCATATGCTATCTCTTGAAATGACTGAATGTCAACCAATTCTCTTTAGTTTAGTGACTTTGTGTATTCCTTTCATCTTCTTTTGATGTTTCCTGCATCATTTAATATTTTCCCCATAGAACACTTCACTATTATAGCTTGAGGCTTGAGTTTTTTCTCCAGTTCTTTCAGCTTGAAAAATGTTATGTGTGTATCTTCCCTTTTGGTTTTTCATCTCCAGCTCTTTGCACATGTAGTTATAGTACTTTACTTTATCTTCTTGAGCTACCCTTTGAAATCTTCTGTTTAGTTCCTTCATTTCATCAGGTTTTCCTTTTGCTTTAGCTGGTTGATGTTCAAGAGCAAGTTTGAGAGTCTCTTCTGACATCCATTTTGGTCTTTTCTTTCTTCCTTGTCTTTTTAACGGCCTCTTGCTTTCTTCGTATATGATGTTGTTGATATCATTCCACAAGTCTTCTCTGATTATTAGTGTTCAACAAATCACATCTATTGCTGAGATTGTCTCTAAACTCAGATGTGGTGTATTCAATGTCGTATTTTGGCTCTCATGGACTTGTAATTTTCTTCAGTGTCAAAGTTAATTTGCATATGGGCAATTAATGGTCCATTCCATGGTTGGCCCCTAGTCTTGTTCTGACTGATGATTCTGAGTTTTTCCATCATCTCTTTCCACAGATATAATCAATTTGATTTCTGTGTATTCCATTTGGTGAGGTCCAAGTGTATAGTTGCCAATTTTATTGATGAGAAAAGGTATCTACAGTGAAGAAGTGGTTGGTCTTGCAAAATTCTATCATGTGAGCTCTGACATCATTTTTATAAACAATGCCATATTTTCCAACTACTGGTCCTTCTTCTTTGTTCCCAATCTTTTGTATACCAATCACCAGTAATTATCAGTGCTTCCTGATTGCATGTTCAATCAATTTCAGACTGTGAAAGTTGGTAAAAATCGTCAGTTTCTTCACCTTTGGCTTTAGTGCTTGGTGTGTAAATTTGAATAATAGTTATATTAACTGTTCTTCCTTATAAGTATGCAGATGTTATTCCATCACTAACAACTTTGTACCTCAAGATAGATCTCGAAATGTTCTTTTTGATAATGAACGCAATGCCATTCCTCTTCAAGTTGTCATTTCTGGTATAGTAGATCATATGATTGCCAGATTCAAAATGGCCAATAACAGTCCATTTCAGTTCATTAATGCCTAGGATATTGGTGCTTTTGTATTCCATTTCATTTCTGATTATTTTCCATTTTTCTAGATTCATACTCTGTACATTCTATCTTCTGATTATTTATGGATGTTTGCTGCTTGTTTCGAGTCATGTTATATCAGCAAATGATGGTCCTGGATGCTTGGCTCCATCCATGTCATTAAGGTTAACTTTACTTTGAGGCAGCAAGTCTTTATTTATTGTCTGTTTATCTTGAAATGTCCTAATTTTTCCATTATAATTGAATGAGAGCTTTGCAGGATATATTATTCTTAATTGGTAATTTTTTTTTGTTTCAAGGTTTTATGTATGTCTTCTTATTGCCTTCTTGCTTATATGGTTTCTGCTGAGTAATTAGAGCTTAGTCTTATTGTTTCCCCTCTAAATATGACTTTTTGTTTTTTTCAAGCTCCTCTCAGAACACTTTGTTGGCCTTTTGTTTTTAGCGAGTATGATCATGATACGTGTTGCTGCCTTTTTTTTTTTTGGCACCTAACCAATTTGGGTTTGGTTGAGCTTCTCAAGTGGTCAGTTTTTAATCTTTCATGATATTAGAGAAGTTTCTGTCAGCAAGTCTTCACTGATCCTCTCTGTATTTTCCATTTTCTCCCCCTGTTCTGCAACTGTGATCACATGCAGAGTTTTGTTTTTGATTATATCCCACATCATCCTCATTTTGCTTCATTCTTTTCTCCAATTTTTCTCAAAGTCGTAGCCAAGGATAATTGTCTTTGGTTTTGCTAAGCCTATCTTCCACAGTTTCAAGTTTGCTCCTAAACTTTTTATTGCACTGTCTATTTCTGAAATCTTGCTGTGTGTCTTTGGTATTTCATATTGCCTTTTTTTTGGTATTTTTTTATTAATTACAATAAAAGAATAAAATTTCTAACATCTATCAATTAACTCATCTATGATAAACCCTCAGCCCCCACCCACCCATGTAGCCAACACAGTCATTTTCTTCTATGGATAATTCTCTTGTTAAGTCTTTATAATAGGGGTCTCATACAAAATTTGTCCTTCTGACACTGATTGATTTCACTCAGCATGATCTCTTCCAAATGAGACCATGTTATGAGATGTTTTCTAAAACTGTCATTGTTTTTTTTTTTTTTATCATAGCATAACGTTCCACTGAGTATATGTACCATAGTTTGCTCATCCATTCATCTGTTGATGGACATTGGGGTTGATTCCAACTTTTTGCTATTGTGGACTGTGCTGCAACAAACATTCATGTACATGTGTCTGTTTGTGTAACAACCTTTGTTTCTGAAGGCTATAAATTCTGAGCAGTGGAATTACAGTATCAAGTGGTATATCTATCGCCAGCTTTTTAAGGAAGTACCAGACTGTTTTCCAAAGAGGTTGTACCATTTTGCAATCCCACCAGTATTGTAGGACAGTTCCAATTTCTTCACAGCCTCTTCAGCATTTGTTGTTTTGTGTTTTTTGGATCATAGCCAACCTTGTTGGGGTGAGATGATATCTCCTTGTAGTTTTGATTTGAATTCCTTTAACAGTAAATGATCGTGGGCAATTCTGCATGCGTTGTTCAGCTGTCAGGATATCCTCTTTAGAGAAATGTCTGTCCATCTCCTTCGCCCATTGCACAATTTGATTATTCTTTTCTTGTTGATATTTTTTGTAATACCTTATAGATTATGGAGATCAGATGTCGGTCTGACATAGAGTTGCCAAATATTTTTTCCCATTCTGTAGGTGGTCCTTTAATTCTTTTGATGAATTCTTTGGTTGAACAGGAGTGTTTGATTCTTAGTAATTCCCGTTTATCTATTTTCTCTTCTGATGAATGTGCTATGTTTGTCAGATTTTGAAGTCTGTCTATATTGTGTATTAAAACTTCCATTGTTGATCCTATTTTATCTTGGATGAGCTTTATCATTTTAGATTTTATATTTAGGTCTTTTATCCAATTTGAGTTGATTTTTGTATAAGATGTGAGATATGGGTCTTGTTTCAATTTTTTTTGCAGATGGATATCCAGTTTTGACAACATCATTTGTTAGAGAGACTGTTCTTACCCCAGTTTAAAATCTTAGGGCCTTTGTCAAATATCAGCTGTTCATAGGAGGATGGTGGCATCCTTGGGATCTATACTCTGTTCCATTGAACTATCTGTCTCTTTTTGTACCAGTACCAGGCTGCTTTGACTACTGTGGCAGTGTAATAGTTTCTAAAATCAGGTGATGAGAGGCCTCCCCGTGTGTTCTTCTTCTTCAGTAGTGCTTTACTTATCTGGGGCTTCTTCCTTTTCCAAACAAAGTTGATGATTTGTTTCTCCATCTCATTAAAAAATGTCACTGGAATTTGTATTGGGATTGCATTATATAAGTAGTTGCTTTGGGCAAAATAGACATTTTCACAATGTTGAGTCTTCCTATCCATGAGCAAGGCAGATTATTCCATTTATGTAAGTCTCTCCCAGTTTCTTGTAATAAGGTCTTGTAGTTCTCTTTGTAAAGATCTCTTATTTCTCTAGTTAGATTTATTCCTAGGGTATTTTATCTTCTGGGGGAAATTGATTTGGTGATTTCTTCTTTAGTAATCTCACTGTTAGTATAAAGGAATCCTGCTGATTTACTTATGTTTCTCTTGTGTCCTGTACTTTGTTGAACTCCTCTATTAGTTCCAATAGCTTACTTATGGAATCCTTTGGATTCTCTGTATAAACAATCATATCATCCTCAAAGAGGGAAATCTTTACTTCTTCATTGCCAATATGGATGCCCTTTATGTCTTTGTCTTGTCTAATCGCTCTGGCAATTAGAAGTCGTTAGAGTGGGCATCCTTGTCTAGTTCCTGTCCTCAAAGGGAATTCTTTCAGTCTTTCACCAGTCTGGATGATAAAGGCAGTTGGCTTTGCATAGACGCTACTTACTGATTACATTGAGGAATTTCCCCTCAGTGGTTTCTGGTTGTTTGTTTATTTTGACATTTTGCTCCTGTATTATTTTCCTGAAATTTTCCCGTGTTTTGCCTGTCTTTTCCATGATTTCACCATTTTTGCCTTATTTTTGTGTGTGTTTTCCTTAATCTCTTTGAGAGTCTTGTATATTAGAACTTTGAATTCAGTGCTGTAATGATGAAGAGCTATGGCTGGTAACCCAAAAGATGGCATTTTCAAATCCACCAGGTGTTTGTTGGAAACCCTATGGGGTGGTTCTGCTCTGTTGTATTCTGTCCTATGTGGTCACTAAGTGTGAGAAACAACTCAAGGGCAGTGGATTTGGCTTTTTTAAAATCTTTAACAGGTTGTTTCATGCCTTTTGTTCTACTGGAAGGTCATCTGTTGTTTTACTTTGGATCCTTCCTGGAGCCATCTTGCCCTTTTTTATATGTGTTTTGATGTAGTTTGCTGTTCTCAGGACATTCAGGAATTATTTTCTTCATGTATTGATTATAATTTGTTTCATTCTGCTGTTTTTTTTATTTTTTTTTTATTGGTTATGTCTGGGCAGGTGGGCTGGAGGTTCTTTGCTGTTTGTGGGCATGATATTTCTGATGACATTTTTCAGGTGGGCAGAGCTGGTCACTCAACTGTGGTGCTGCAAGACAAGTCTAGGAGAGGGAGAAAGGTAGAGGCAGGTCATTTGTTTCATGTACCAAGTCTGACAGGTCAGGCCTGAGGGGCAGTGCTGGGTGGGGTCTACTGGTCTGCCTTTGCTCACTGTGGGTACAGCACTTGGCCCATTGTGCAGACAGGCCAAAGGAAAAAGAAAGGATGTGATGTATGCAACTCTTACTCTGTCTCCTGTTGGGATCTCTGTGAAGCTGCCTTAGTATACTTCCTGTCCACTGTTGTTGGTGGCCGAGTTCCATGCCATATTAGCTGGTAGGGAGCCTCTGCTCCATAGAGCTCTTGTTCTATATTTCTTGTTCTATGTTTGGTTGAATTCTTTGTCTCTTCATTTGATGCTTAGTGTTCTAGAGTTTATATTTATAACTCTATTACTTAGTTTTTTAGGTCTTTGCTGCAGAGGGACAGTGTGGTGCTTTTGTCTATAGTGTGATGTTGGCTCTGTACCTGCTCATAAGCTTTTAGAACCTTAGCATTACTCACCAAAGTAGGATGTAGAACTGTTTTTCATGAACATGTTATGCCAATTGACCTGGATATCTGGTGGTGGGCTTCTAATCTTCCTTTGTGCTCTTGGCTCAGAGCAAGGGAGAAGTCCTTGGGAAGGTGGGCTGGTGTCTTGGAAGTAAGGCTGCCTTCTCAGCCTGTGTAAGGTGAGGTGAAGGCTACCATACTTTTAGGCCTGTGTATGGTGGGGTGAAGGGTAGAAAGAGTATGTCAGTGGAGTCAGCAGACCTATCTTTGAATCTTACTCCAGATCTTGGCTGAGAAGCTGTGGACGCTACGTATGTCTTCTCTGGTAGCTTCCTTCTTCTTGTGTAAAGTAGGGATAAAACTATCTACTTCCCAGAGCACACTGTTGTGGAGAATATATGAAGCACGTGAGGTACTAATATCTGTCTGACACAGTGGAAATTCAATAAATGATTATTCTTCCTAGGGGATAAAAGTTCAGATTCTTGCTCAGTTGTTGTAAGTTGTGTGACCTTGGAACTTCCAGGAGCCTCAATTTCTTCAGCTGCAAAATGGGAGTAAAAATATTTGCCTTGCAGGACCATTGGGGGAACTGAAAGAAGTCATATATAGTCTCTGTCATAGTGTCTGGCACATAGTAGACGGTCAGTTAAGGTTCCTGTGGCTATTGTTATTATCAGAGTCCAAACTATCCGATAGGGGTGAAAGTCAAGAGAAAAGACAAGCAACCAAGGTCCAAGGGTAATTAGGAAGCACTTCCTGGAGGAGGATTGGATGAAGTTAGGATTTTGTAGGTCTCAAAGGAGTGAGCTATTATTCCAGAGCATGGCATAAAATGAGAGAGGTCAGGGAGGCAGGGTATTTATGGGACTAACCTAAAATTTAAAGAAGAATTTTGGAAAAGTAGCAAGAAACAAAATCATCTGATCACCAGTAGAAGATTACAGATAACTCTGAAAGGCCAGTAGAGAAGAAGCAGGTGCTACTCAGGCAAAGGAAGAATTAATTTTATTCTACAGATGTCAAAATAACTTGCTCAGAAAGCTGACGATCTTGGCACTAGAATACAGGAGTCTGGAGGGCTAGTCCAGTGTTCATGGTTTGTACTTTCTGGTATCTTGGATTAAAACTAAGACAGTGGAGGGTGTGGAGCTCATGGTGAGGAGGGTCCTGAAACAACAGGAGGAGGTGATGGGTATAGTGCTCAGCTTGGGCTGTTTGGGAAAGAACACAGACAAGACGGAGTCTCCCTTCAGCTGTTACAGAGATTAATGGCCACATACAATAACCCTAATGCACCACTAGAGAAAGAATTTCAAAGACCCTTAAAAATCACTGGGAAACATTGTTAAAAGAAATTGATTGCAAAACTGTCAGAGGCTGGCCAAACACCCTGGCGTATATTGCTCTCTAGGCAATGCTTGTAATCTAATTGCCCATGAGCAAGAGTTTAAAACAATATTTACAATATGGAAAAATAGCTCATGATTTGATTTGTAGAGAAGAAACACACCTAATGAGTAAATTAAATTTTGATCTTGCTGGCTTGGTTTCTGTGGGTGGAGTCTGGGCCTTTGGAGAGGCAGACTCACCTGCCTATCACCTCCCTCCCCATGTCTTAATCCCAGAGCGTTCCTGGTGATAGCTGTGTGAGCTGGAATGAAGTCCAAGGTAACCACCATTTCTTTGATGTCCTTGTGGTCCCTGACTAGACAGAGCAGCCAGGAAAATTTATTCTTCTTGGGAACCACCAGTCCTTTATGGAGTCCCTGGGTAGCACAAATAATTAAGCAATGGGGTACTAATTGAAAGGTCATCAGTTGGAACTTACCCAGAGACACTTTGAAAGAAAGGCCTGGTGAGCTCTTCTAAAGGGTCACAGCCATGTAAGCCCATGCAGCACAGTCCCACTTTAATTACACATGGTATCACCATGAATCCAAATTTAAAACAAGTGTTTGATTTTCTTTGCCAGTTCTTTAAACTTACACCTCTAGGAAGCCTACCTGAGTGCTCCGGTTACCCTATCTTTTCATTTCCAATAGCCCTGAAAGTTCAGTTTCGATGACACAGAACTTGGCTTTTAGTTACCTGTTCACTGTCCTGGATTATTTTTGCTTGGTGTGTTGTCTTCTTAAGACTGTTGCATTCTCCCTTGCTGTTTGATCTTGCTATTACTTTTCTTGACTTATTAATGGAGGAGCACTAGTGAGCATTAATTGCTATTGCCTGGCCAATATTCATTCCCCTTCTTCCACAAAGAGAACCCTGATATCCCTTGGGAAAACTTCCCTCCCACAACCTCAATCCGTATGGTCTGGGTAGGCATGATCATGTTCTACTTCTAGGGATGAGTATGTGACCCACACTTAGCCGATCAGAGCACCACTCTGCTGAACATGGTGATTAGTTCAGGGATAGGCACACAGCCCATGCCAGGCCAATGAGAGGTCTCCCTGGGATTGTTGCTGGAGCTATCAGGAAAGAGACATGTTCTTTATTTATGAAACTGTTAACATGGTAGAATTAAACTCTCCGACTCCTGGTGGCCATCTGGTCACATTGTGGGGAAAACTTGCCTGCAAGTGAAATCAAAGCATAGAAAATGGAGCTAAGGATTACAGACAGATTGCTAGTGCCATGGCCAAGCACCATGTAGTTCATACATAGCTTTAAAACAATGCCTTTCCCCATTTTTTTTTTTTTTTTGCAGCCAACTTGAGTTGCATTTTAGTCTTTTATACTGAGACCAATAGTTCTGACTTAGTCAGGCATAGAACAGGTGCCCAGGAGTGATAAATAAAACTCTTCTAGTACTGACTGAAATTGTTTGGATCAGGCACAGACTAATGGGGACCCCAGGCATAACAGAATGAAACCTGCCTAGTTCTGTACCTTCTCTGTGATCAGTTGTGGATCAGACTGTTGTGATCCACAGGGTTTCCATTGGCTGATTTTCAGAAGTAGACCTTCAGGCCTTTGTTCCTACTCCAGCTTAGTCTGCAAGCTCCACAGAAACCTGTCCAGCAACACAGCAACGCACAAGCCTTCAGTGACAGATGAATAAAGGCAATGCATGAGGTACATTGGCCTTCAGTGATGGATGATGAAGGCTATGCGTGAGGTACATTGGCTGGGAATTGAACACAAGCTTTCTAGTGAAAGATGAAAAGTTTACCACTGAACCACTAATGCCTCATGATATGTGGAGATCCTCAAAATAATAAAGCTGTTTCTAGACACAGGGTATTTGTGAGTAAAGCCAATTTGCCAGATTCTTCCTGAACACCTGCTTTGTGTTAGCTCCCCTATAGGTGCTGGGGACATAGAGAAAAATCAGAGCAGACTGCTAGAGGAGACGTAATCCTGCTGGGGAGATAAGAGGAGTACCAACAAGCCGCAG
Source organism: Heterohyrax brucei (assembly GCA_028571685.1). NCBI lineage: Eukaryota > Metazoa > Chordata > Mammalia > Hyracoidea > Procaviidae > Heterohyrax > Heterohyrax brucei. The sequence goes on from CM053149.1 coordinate 38,715,482, forward strand.
CTCAAGGCTGAAAGAAGTGGATGTGTGTGCATTGCTGCAACCATGAGGCTATGGAAGCCTTTGATGGTTGAACAGGCATGATAGCTAAATTTAGAAGGATATGCAGGATTTCATAGGAAGATGGGAAGGAGTAGTCAGGGGGGATGACAGCGTGAGTGATAAAACTGGCAGCAGCATCAGGACTGCAGCAGCATCAGATATAGCCTTGAGATCTGTTGTCCCAGACTTCCAGCAGAAAGCCCAGAAGCCACTGTTGTGCACTTGATGCAGGTCACCTGGTTTCCTTTCTTCCTGTGGAATCCACAGCAGTCCCTTAACAGGGAAATGAATGAGAGCCATACAGTGGTAGTGTGGGGGTAAATGTGGACATTTGGGACCAGCTGGAATGTCACTGGGGCATCCAATTGTGTGGTCAGGCAGGGGCACTAGCCAGTCACATTCGCTATGATGCTCAGTCTCCACTGCATTGTTGATCTCAACAATAACACTTTGGATTATGATGTTTGTCAGGCACTTCATGTGGCAGGCACTATGCTGAGGGCTTTACATTCAACTCTTGTGTCCTCAGATTCTTAAAGGTTAATAACCTGTCTTACCTCTCACCTTACTTGCAGTCCTTAGAATGGCTTACAGCCTTGCAGCAGGGCAGGCTCACCCTGAGAAGAAAATCTGCTTGACAGCTATGATGATGACTTCATATAAAGTAAATCAAGACGAACGTGACTGGTCCACTCACTAAGTATATGCCATCTCCTGAGACTGCTTCTCTCTCTAGACAGCTGGCAAGAATAGAATAAGAAGCAGACCCTAGCTGGAAATGCAGATGTGTTAGCTATAAACCTGTAGCATGGGATGCCTGCAATGATGGAAGTATGACCAGGTACAAACATACACATTGAAAAGAGTAGCATTAATTCTGTCTCCGTGATTAGGAGGAGAGGACAGAGGTGCTGATGGTCAGGCAGGGATTGGAGGATGGCAATAAGAAGTAGCCTTCAGCAAGTTTGTCATGCAGTAAAATCCTAATGGTAGCAGGGCTGCTATTTAAGATGATTCACATACTGTCATCTTTTGAGAAGTAGATACCATCACCCCATTTTACAGAGAGGAAGTGGAGGCTCAATAAACTAACTTGCTAAGAAAAGTTCAGGCTGTTTTTCTCTATAACTTGCTACCTTTTAAGTATCTGTGGCTTCTATCCTCTCATCAACGAATCTGCATTAGAAGAGAGCCTCCCCGTGCTCTGCTGGGTTGACACTTTCTAGTCCTCAGTGCATGCAGAGTGTCACAGTTGCAGAGTGTCACAGTGCTAGGAGAGATGGCAAAGACACTTGCATCCACCCACCCCCACTTTACAGCTTGGCCTGCTGGGAAGACACAGGCTCCCAGCTCTCAGGCTTGGCCCTCCCTATTGTCTCACTTCCGTGATTGTGGGGACGGATGTCAGACTTCAAAGGCCACAGTACGCTGTCTCTCCACTCCCTAGCCTAAATCCCAGAAACTGCCTAAATCCCAGAACAAAGGCCATTCCAGACTCTTAATCACCTGCTCTGCACTTAGCATGGGGCTTAATTAGAGGAAACAGAGCTTCTTAGAGTGACAACCAGAAGTGAGTGAGAAAGTTGATAACACTAAAGATACCGCCACTAATAACATCCCACTTGAATTCAAAACAGGACAAATAATTGGAAATCTGAGCAGCGTGAGTGGTGAGGCCAGTGGCATGGATGACAGAGGTCCCGCAGCTGTGGGAGACCTTCTGTACGGGAGACATGGCTAGGACAAAAGATCCTGGAGTGATGCACTCAGCCCTCGGCCAGCATCCTTCACTCAGCAGGCAACCAAAAGCTGAGACCCAGACGGTGGCAATAGCTGACACTCAATAGCACTTGAAATGTGCCAGGCACTGTTGTCAGTGCTTTATAGATGCTAATTCATATAATCCTTCCTAATGAAAGAATATATATATTTTCTTCTCTGTATGTGCACATACACCCACGTGTTATGAGTTAAGTAACACTGTCCGTATTTTACAGAGGAGGAGGCTGGAGCCCAGAGGAGTTAAGTAGTTTTCCCAGGAACCCTAGCTTGCAACGACTGAGCTGGGCTTACGAACTTAGGTGCTATGACCTCAAAGTATATGCGCCTAATATTAGACTGCATTGCCTCACCTGATTAAGCTGGCCTCTTCTTCATTTTTATTAATTATATTTATATGTAGGAAGGTTTACAGAGCAAATTAGTTTCTCAGTAAGTAACACATATATTGTTTTGTGGCATTAGTTGCACCCCAACATGTCAACACTCTCTCCCCTTCTTGAACTTGGGTTCCCCGTTATCATCCTGCCTGCCCTCTCCTGCCTTCTTGTCCTTGCCCCTTGGTTGGTGTGCCCATTTAGTCTAGTGTTATTTTATGGGCATGTCTAATCTTTGGCTGAAGGCTGAACCTCAGAGCGACTTCAGTACTGAGTTAAAAAGGTGCCTGGGGGCCATACTCTCAGGGTTTCTTCAGTCTCTGTCAGACCAGTTAGGTGTAGTCTTTGTGTGTGTGTGTGGTTAGAATTTCATTCTACATTTTTCTCCAACTCTGTCCAGAAACATCTACTGTGATTCCTGTCAGAGTAGTTGGTGGTGGTAACTGGGTACCATGTAATTGTGCTGGATTCAGTCTGGTGAAGGCTATGTAGCTGTGTTCCACTAGTTCTTTGGACTAATCTTTCCCTTGTGTCTTTGGATTGCTTCATTCTCTCTTGTTCCAGATGTGGTGAAACCAGTGCTGTATAGTAGATGGCCACACACAAATTTTTAAGACTCTAGATGCTAGTCACCAAGGCAGGATGTGGAACATTTTCTTTATAAACTACATTATGCCAATTGAGCTAGATGTCCCCGGAAACCACGGTTCCCAGCCCTCAGCCCTATAATTTGGCCCTTCAGGGAGTTTGGATTTGTCTGGACAGCTTTCGTGATCTTGCCTTGGCCAGGTTGTGCTGGCTTCCCAGGTGTTGTGTACTGTCTCACCCTTCAACAAAGGTTACGTTACCAATTACCTATTGTGTATTTAGTGTTTTTTTCCTACCTATACCCCTCCTCCCTTGTAACCACCAAGATTTGTTTCTTTTTGTGTATAAAACTTTTTCATGAGTTTTTATAGTAGTGGTCTTACACAATATTTGTCCTTCTTGATAGACTTATTTCACTTAGCATAATGGCCTCCAGATTCATCTTGTGAAATTTTCACAGATTCATCATTTGTCTTTATCCCTGTGTAGTATTCCATGGTGTGTATATACCACAGTTTGTTTATCCATTCATCTGTTGATGGACAGTTTGGTTGTTTTTCCATATTTCTGCCAATGTGACTGATGTTTCACAATACATGGGTGTGCCTATGTCTGTTCATGTGAAGGCTCTTTTTGAAAATTTTTTTATTATGATTGAGTGAAAATGTACAGTCCCATATAAATTTGCATGCCTGCCTATGTGCAGCTCCCCCTGCTCTCCCTGCCCAGTGACAGCATACTCCTCCTCTCTGTTCTATACGTGTCATATCCTCCCTGTCCTATCCCCTCCTGTCCATCCCCTCCCTGCCTCCAGTAAGAGGTCAGCAGGACGACATTCTGTAGATGCATGAAACCATAAAGTGCACACATGATATGGTCACTTGGCGTCTTCAAGTCCAGTGTGTTCCTTTATGAGGAATTGACCACCGTTATGATTTATGGACAAGGGCAGCATCAGGGCCAGGGGCCATGCTCCCAGGCAAACCCTAAGGCCCCTGGACCATCAGTTGTGGTCTTTTAGTGGAGATCTCAGGGTGCACCCCTTTTTATTCTCGTGTTGCCAGTGAGACTCAACTTTGTGACCCCCATCATGGCTATCACTGGAGGTGGCCAGACACCTTCTGGTTCTTCTGGTCAGATATCGATGTACTCACCCACTCAACATGTGAGTCTCTCTGTCTTCTGGGTTCTCTTTCCCCCATGTCGTTTTGATCCTTGGTGATTATCCGTTTCTGCTGAGTTGGGAACATTTGGTATACCTCAGATGGCAGCTTGGCAGCTTTTAAGACCCCAGATGCCACCATGTGAAGGCTCTTATTTCTCTAGGTTACATCACTGGGAGTCAGAATGCTGGATCACATAGTATTTCTATTTCTAGCTCTTTAAGGAGGCACCAAATTGTCTTCCGAAATATTTGTATCATTTTCCATTCTGACCAACAGTACCTAAGTTTCAATCTTCCCACAGCCTTTCCAACAGTTTATTCCCCCCCCACCTTTTTTTTTTTAATTCATGCCAGTGATGTCAGGATAAGATGGTATCTCATTGTAGTTTTGATTTGCATTTCTCTGATGGCTAATGTCATGGATTGAATTGTGACCCTCCCCGCCGCCTCCTGATGTGTATTATTTAGCTAAGCCTTGATTCCTGGTATCGTGTGATGTTCTTTTATATTGTAAACCCTGCCTCTATGATTTCAATGTGGGCAGATAGCAGGTAGCAGTTGTGTTGGTGGCACAGGACTTAGTATGTAAGATTATGTTGTGCCTTGGGGTAGTCTCTTGGGATAAAAAGGAAAGGGAGGCAAGCAGAGAGTTGGGGATTTCACACCAGCAAGAAGCAGTGCTGAGAATAGAGCTCTTCTTTTGGAAAGGACTGGGATCTTGGTGCCTCAGAAGCTTTCAGTCCAAGGGAAGATTGATGACACGGACCTTCCCCTAGAGCCAGCAGAGAAAGCCTTTCCTTGGAGCTGACATCCTGAATTTGGACTTTTAGCCTACTGGACTGCGACAAAATAAAATTTCTCTTTTGAAAGCCATCCACTTGTGGTATTTCTGTTAAAACAGCATTAGATAACTAAGATGGCTAGTGACTATAAGCATTTCCTCATGTGTCTGTTAGCCCACCTGAGTGTGTTCTTTAATGAAGTATCTGTTCATATCCTTTACCTATTTTTTAATTGGGTTATTTTTTGTTGTTGTTGTAGAGGTGATGGATTTTCCTGTAGATTTAGAGGTTAGACTATTGTCTAATTTGTCATAGCCAAATATTTTTTCCAAGTTTGTAGGTTCTCTTTTTACTCTTTTGGTGAAGTCTTTTGGTGACCATAAATGTTTAAGTTTTTGAAGATTCTTGTTATCTAGCTTAGCTTCTGGTGTTTGTGTGTTGTTGGTTATGGTTTGTATCCTGTTTATGCCATGTATTAGGACCTCTAACGTGGACCCTTTTTTCCTTCCATGATCTTCATTGCTTTTGCTTTTATGTTTAGATCTTTGGCCCATTTTCATTAGTTTTCGTGTATGGTGTGAAGTATGTGTCCTGTTTCACAACTTTTGCAGATGGACATGCACTTTTGTCATCACCATTTGTAAAAAGACTGCCTTTTCCCCATTTGATGAACTTTGGGACTTTGTCAATGATCAGGTGACTGTAAGTTGATGGCTTTATGTCTGGATTCTCAGTTCTTTTCCTTTGGTCTATGTGTCTGTCATTATACCAGTATCAGGCTGTTTTGACTACTATAGCTGTATAGTAGGCTGTGAGGTCACATAGTGTAAGTCCCCCTCCTCTATTCTTCTTCTTCAATAGTGCTTTACTTATCCAGGGTCTCTTCCACTTGCATAGTGAGTTGATGATTAGTTTTTCCAGTTCTTTAAAGAATGTTGTTGCTATTTGGATTGGGATTGCATTGTATTTGTAGATTGCTTTGGGTAGAATTGACTTTTTCACAACACTGAGTCTATCTATCCATAAGTCAAAATTCAAAACCCAAATCCACTGCTATCAAATTAATTCTAACTCATACAGGACAGAGTAGAACTGTTCCATAATTTCCAAGAAGCACCTGGAGGGTTGAACTACCAGCCTTTTGATTATCAGTTGCAGCACTTATCCACTACACCACCAAGGTTTCCAAATCATATTTTTATGGTTTATTTTTTCCATTTAATTTGTTTGGGTTTCTTGTGGTAGTGTTTTGTAGTTCTCTTTCTATAAGTCTTTAACATCCCTGGTTAGATCTATTCCTTAAGTATTTTATTTTTTAGGAGTTATTATGAATGGCATTATCTTGTATCCTGCTGCTCTGCTGAATTTTTCTATTAGTTCCAGTAGCTTTCTATTGGTGTCTTTTGGGTTATCTATGTACAATGTCACATTATCCACAAACAGGGGCAATTTTACTTCTTTCTTATCAATTTTGATACCTCTTCCTTCCTTCCTTCCTTCCTCCTTCCTTTCCTCCTTCCCTTCCTTCTTTCTTGCTGTAGCAGGAATTTCTAGTACAGTGTTAAATAGGAGTGGCGATAAAGGATATCTTTGTCTTGTTCCTGTTCTCTAGGGAATGTTTTCAGCCTCTCTCCATTAAGAATGATGTGGGTGCTAATTTTGTATAGATGCACTTGGTTATGTTGGGAAATTTCCCTTCCATACCTGTCTTATTGACTCTTTATCAGAAATGGGTGTTAGACTTTGTTGAATGCTTTTTCTATGTCTATTGAGACATAGATAATAATTGAGATAATTATGTCATTCTTTTGTTTTATTTATGTGGTAGCTTACATTCATTGATTTTCTAATGTTGAACCATCCATGCATTCCTGGTACAAATCCCATCTGGTTGTAGTCCTATTTTTTTTTTCTGATGTGATGCTGAATTCTGTTGGCTAGAGTTTTACTGAATGTTTTTGCATCTATATTCATGAAAGATATTGATCTGTACTTTTCTTTTTTGTGTGTGTTGTCTGCCTGATTTGGTATCAAAGTTATGTTGATTTCACAGAATGAATTTAGAAGTATCCTTTCCTTTTCAGTCCTGAAATAGTGTGAGTAGAACAACTTCTCTGAATGTTTGGTAGAATTCTCCAGTGAACCCATCTGGGCCAGAGTTTATTTTTGTTGTTGGGAATTTATTATTATTATTATTACCTTCTCAATCTCTTCTCTTGTTATGAATCTGTGCAGATTTTCAAGTTCAGTTTGTGTTAATTTTTGTGGTTAGTATGTTCCTAGAAATTTGTCCATTTCCTCTATGTTTTCAAATTTGTTGGAGTATAGTTCTTCATCATACTCTGTTATGATCATTTTTTTCCCCATTGGGTCTGTTGTTATGCCTCCCATTTTATATATTACTTGAGATAGCTGCATCTTCACATGGTTTTCTTTTGTCAGTTTGTTCAATGGTTTTTGGAACATTTCAAACAACCAGTTTTGGGTTTTGTTGATTCTTTCTATTGCTTTTCTATTCTCCATTTCGTTTTTCTCTGCTCTAATCTTTATTATTTTCTTTCTTCCAATGGCTGTGTGTTCTCTTGATGTTTTCTATTTGCTCAAGTTGTGTAGACAATGTTTTAATTTTGTTCCTTTCTTCTTTTTTGATATGTGCATTTATTGCTACAAACTTACCTCTGAGCACAGACTTTGTTATGTCCCAGAGGTTTTGGTGTGTTTCCATTCTTGTTTGAGTCTAGGAATTTTTTGATTCCAATTTTGATTTCTTCTATTACCCAGTGGTTTTTAAGCAGGGTGTTAATCAGTTTCTACATATTTGATTTTGTTTCCATGCTCTTCCTATTATTAATTTTTACTTTTATGATCTTGTGATCACAGAAGATACTTTATATTGTTTTAATGTTTTGGATTTTTGTTGAAGGTTGCTTTGTGGCCTAAGATGAGGTCTATTCTTGAAAACATTCCGTGTGTGTTGTCAAAGAACGTGTACTTTGCTGCTGCTGAGTGGTGTTCTATAGATATATGAGGTCAAACTTGTTGATTGTGGCTTTTAGATCTTTTATATCTTCTTGAATTTCTTTCAAGATGTTCTGTCCATTACTGAAAGTGGTATTTTGAAGGGTTCTACTATTATTGTTGAACTGTCATTTTCTCTTTTCCATGCCATTAGAGTTTGTTTTATGTATTTTGGAGCCCTGTCATTGGGTGCATAGGTATTTATGATGGTTATGTCCCTTTAATCATTATATAATATCTTCTTTGTCTTTTATGGTAGATTTTGTTTTAAAGTCTATTTTGTCTGAGGTTAGTCTGGCCACTCCTCCTCTTTTTGGTTGTTGTTTGCTTGATGTAATTTTCCCATGCTTTGATTTTTTTAATATATCTATGTCTTTGTTTCTAAGGTGTTTCTTTTGTAGACAGCATAGTGATGAATCTTTTTTTTCCACCCAAATTCATTCTGTTCTTCTCTTTCTCTTTATGGGTACATTTAAACCATTTACATTCAGTGTAATTATTGATAGGCTTATTGCTTTCATTTTGTTGTGCTTTTTTTATTGTGTTGACATATTATTTGTTCCGCTTACTTTTCTGTGCTGAATATTTTTCCATTTCTTTCATCTTTGTTTATTTTGCTTTGAGACTTATGTATGAGGTCTGGCAATTAGGTTTGTGAACTTGACACTGTGCACTTACGTTGGCAGCATTATACAAACAACTTAACAAGATTTTATAACTTTGGTATATCAGTGTCTCACAGCTGTTTTCATATCAATGTGTGTTGGTATCTTGCTGAATGGCGTTCATTACTGTTGGGTGTTTTGTGTGCCATTTCAAGAATGTCAGAGCTTGAATTATAGCAATGAACAGACATTCAATTTCTTGTGAAACTTGGCAAGAGTGGAAGTGAAATCAGGGACATGTTAGTCCAAGTTTATAGGGATAATGCCATGAATAAAATGGCAATGTACAAATAGATTAAGTGTTTTCCTGAGGAGAGAGAAAGTGTCACTGATGAAGAGACGTCAGAGTGGCCAGTAATCATTGGAACTGACAAAAACATTGCAAAAACTCAGACCAATAATAGCAGACCACAGAAACGTTGATAGAAAAATAGGAAAGTTTTCAAGGAAAATTTTGGCATGAGAAAGGTGTGTGCAGAAATGGTCCTGAAGGAGCTCACCAGTGAACAAAAGTGAAAGAGAGCTGAAGTTTGCCAAGACCTTTTGAAGAGGCAAGACAAAGTTTTCTGCCATGTAATCACTGGTGATGAAACATGGGTGTACCAACATGACCCTGAAACAAAGTGTCAAAGTGTACAATGGAAGTTAGTTGATTCTCCATGGCCAAAAGAGTTCCATCAGTTCAAATTAAGAGTCAAAGCAATGTTGATAAACTTTTTTAATATCAGAGGGATTGTTCACTATGAATTTGTACCAACTGGACAAACAGTTAAACAAGATCACTATTTGCAAGTGCTGAAAAGGCTACATGAAAAAGCTAGACAAAAATGACCTGAACTTTTTGCCAACAAATGGATCTTGTATTACAACAATGTATGAGCTCACACGGCACTGTCTGTGAGGGGCTTTTTAGCCAGTAAACAAATAACTTCATTGAAACACCCTCCTCACTCCCCTCATCTGGCCCTCAATGACTTTTTTCTTTACCTGAAAATGGAAAGAAGACATTTTTATGACATCCAGGACATCAAGGGTAATACAACAGCTCTGATGGCCATTCCAGAAAAACAATTCCAAAATTGCTTTGAAGGGTAGACTAGGTGCTGCTGTCAGTGCATAGCTTCCCAAGTGGAGTACACCAAAGATGAGCATAGTGACTTTCAGCAATGAGGTGTGTAGCACTTTTTCTAGGATGAGTTCACAAACTTAATTGCCAGACTTCTTATTTTTCTTTTTTCTTTTGATGCTTAATGGTTACTTTGAAATTTCCTGTATCTTCCTAAGTTTGAGTCAATGTTTTATTCTTTGATATCACTTTGACTTTGTGTGCATTTAAAAATTCCATACCTACACCATTTATTCCCTCTTCTATTGTTCTGTAAACATTAGCATTTATAAATTGAAATCTCTGGTTCCCAGTTGTAAATTTTATAGTTTTATTCTTCAGAGTTCATTACCTAGGTCAGTATCTGGTGTTGTGCACTAGATTCAGGCTGTTGTCTGATGTTGGTTCTCGAAACAAAGGACTCCATTTAATAATTCTTTTAAGTTTGACTTGTTTTCCACATATTCCCTTAGTGTCCATTTGTCTGAAAATGTCCTAATTTCACAATCCCACATGAACAAGAGTTTTGCAGGGTATATTATTCTAGGTTGCAATTTTTTAAATTCCAATATTTTATATGTCATCCCATTGCCTTCTTGCCTGCATGGTTTCTGCTAAATAATCAGTCTTATTTTATCCCCTCTGTACATGACTTTTTTTTTCCAAGCTGCTCTCAGAAGTTTTTCTTTGTCTTTGATTTTAGTGAGTGTGATTATGACATGTGTTTGTGATTCTTTTGGAATCTATCTTATATAGGGTTTATTAAGAGTCTTGGATGATCAACTTTTCATCTTTTATGATATTAGGGAAGTTTCTGTCAGCAATTCTTCAATGATACTCTCTGCATTTTCCATTTTCTCCCCCTGTCCTGCAGTCCTAGTGACACAAGAGATTTTTGCTTTTGACTGTATTCCACATCATTCCAGGGCTATTTCATTTTGCTTCATTCTGTTCTCTGATTTTTCCTGAAACAAAGTGGTAGCCAAGGATTTATCTTCAATTTTGCTGATCCTGTCTTCCATTGTTTCAGTTTTGCTCCTAAATCTTTTTATTGTACTTTCTATTTCTGAAATATTGTTGTATATCTTTTGAATTTCCAATCGATGTTTTTGTATGCATTCCAATTGTTTATTTTGGCATTTTTGTTCCTGTATTATTTTCTGACATCTATTGTTTTGTCTATCTTTTCCAGGGTTTTGTTTGCATTTTCTGTGATTTTGTCTATTTTTCGCTTATTTTTGTCTGTTTTTTTTTTTTTTTTTTTTCATCTCTTGAAGACACTTGCATATTAGAGTTTTGAATTCTCTATCAGGTACTTCCAATGCCTTTTATTCTACTGGAAGACCATCTGGTGTCTTATTTTGGATACTTTCTAGAGGCATCCTGTCCTATTTATACGTGTGTGTTTTGATATGGTCTCCATCTTCAGAACATTCAGGAATTAGTCTCGTCATCTATCAATTATACACTTGCTTGTTTTGTCTTGTTCTTTTGCTTTATTTGATTATGTCTGGGCAGATAGGCTGGGAGTTCTTTGTTGTTTGCTCATCTATAAACGTGAGACTTCTTACCACCTTTTCTGGGTGGGCAGGGCTGGCTGATGGGCTGGCCCAGTGGAAGGAGATAGGTGAAGATAGGCAGTTGAAGCAGGTACTGGGGCTAACAGTGTGAGGCTTAGGAGAAGTTCAGGCTGGAGTCTGGTGATCTTTGCCTTTGTCATTTCCAGTGCAGCACTCAGTGAGAAATGCAGTTAGGCAGGAGTGAGAGGGAGGATGTGATGTGTGGAGCTAAATGAGTGTCAGAAAAAGGAGAGAAGAGAGAAACAGAAGCTGAAAACAAAATAGAACAAAAGAAATGATGCTGAGATAACCTGCTGGTGCAGTGGCACAGACCTGGGAAAGTTATAGTTGGTGGCTTTCTAGCTGGGTGGTGTGTCATGGCCCATCAGGAAGGGACAGAGACAGTCTCATAGCTACGTGGATGGGACAAAGGGCAGCAAAGAAAGGAGAGAGAAAGGGAACTGAAAGGAAGAAAAAGGTACACACACCAAGTGATATGATGAAAGGAAAGTTAGGAATGTAGACAGAGACAAGAAACCAACAAAAAAATTATTCAATGGAAGCTATACTGTGGCAGCAAGGACTGGGGAAGCAGCTACCTAGCTGAGCAGTGTGTCATGGCCCATCAATAAGAACAAGAGATGGCACATGCAGCCAGAAAGGAAAGGAAATAAATTAGAGGGACAAGGAACTGAGGAAAAAAAAACTGTCCCAAGAGAGTCTGCCTGGTGGTAGTGAGGACAGTGGAAGTCATGTGCCAGTGGCTCTGTATCCAAGCATTGTGACTAAGTGTGTCAAAAATCACATAGATGGCACTTGTAGTCAGACGGTCAGGAGAAAGGAAAGGAAGGATAAGAGAGAGAGAGAGAGAGAGAGAGAGAGAGACAGAGACAGAGAGAGAGAGAGAGAGACAGAGAGAGAGAAAGAGAGAGAGAGAGAGAGAGAGAGAGAGAGAGAGAGAACAAGAAGAAGCTGAGAAGAGGAGAAGAGAAGAAGAAAATAAAAATTGCCCCAAGGGAGCCAACCAGCTGAGGTGACTCAGACTGCAGAAGTTGTATGTCAGGGGCTCCCCAGCTGGGCAGTGTGGCACAGTCCATCAAACAGTGGTGGGATTGCACATGAAGCTAGATCATCAGGAGAAAGACAGGTATAGTGGCTTAATCTGGGGAAACTATGTCAGTGGTTCCCCAACTGAGCAGTGTGGCGCAGTTCATCAGAAAGTAGCAGAGATGGCACCTGAAGAAAGAAAAGGAAGTAAGGTAGAGAAAATCAAGAAACTGAGGGGAAAAAATGCCCCCCAAGGAGCCCATGGTGTGACAGTGTAGACTAGGGAAGCAGCCTCCTAGCCAAGCAGTACAGCATAGCTTGTCAAGAAGAAACAGAGATGTCATATGGCACCAATTAGGTGAGAGAAAGGGAAGGAAGGGAGAGAGAGAAGAAACAAAAAGAAGCCAAAAAATAACAATGGTGGGGGAAAAAAAAGAGACGCTGAAGGAATCAGCCAGTGGGCACACGGCAAATCCAAGCATCAAGGTGCTAGCGTCTCTACAACTGAGTGATCATTGTTGCTAGAAGGTGGCTGAGTCTGCAGAGAGGGGAAAAAGTGTAGGTTGGAGAGAAAGCGTGTATCCCTCATTACCAAGTGTCCTGTTTCCTGCTGGGAGCAACCTGGAATTGCTTTCTAGTACCCTTTGTCCACCATTGTTGGAGGCTGAGGGGTCAAAGGTGGTGTGTCTGTACCTCTTTTGTTGGTAAGGAGTCTCCACTCCACAGCTCAACTTGTTCTCTTGTCAGTGTCCTATTCCATTCAGTGCTTGACTGAGTTCTTTTATTTGACACTTAGGGTTCTAGGACTGGTGATTGTATCTGTTTTGCTTACTTTTTCATGTCTTTGCTCTAGAAGGACTTCTGTCTATAGTATCATGTTGGCTCAGCTTGCCTAGATTGTTGTTCCTAGATTGTTGGATAACTTTGAGCAAGGACTGTCATTCACTCAATCAGTGAACATCTGTCAGGAATAATGCAGTCTTATAATAGTAGTAATGGAAACACTGGTGGCATAGTGGTTAAGTGCTACCACTGCTAACCAGAAAGTTGGCAGTTCAAATCTGCCAGGCACTCCTTGGAAACTCTATGGGGCAGTTATCTTTTGTCTGTAGGGTCACTATGAGTCAGAATTGACTCAACGGCAGTAGGTTTGGTTTTTGGTTATAATACTAATAGCCACTGTGTGTGATTCCCACATGATAAACACTAACTCTTTACATGTATCATCTTTAATTTCCCAGATAAACTTCAAGGTGGTACTTTCACTATCTCCATTTTATAGAGAGGGAAACTGAGTCTCAGAAGGCTACGTGACTTCCTCTTGGTCTCAGGAATAGCTGGTACAAAGTTGGGGTTCAAACTTGCACCTTTTGGTTTAAAGAAGAGTCGCTAAACAGCTTTTCTACCCAGTGCTTATTCTCAAAGGCTCCTCATGTAGACCCTGGGCAGGTATGCTCAAAGGCAGTTAGTTATGACACTGGCTAATGAGAGCTGCACCTAGATGAGAGCATTCCAGAGAAGGGCAGGAACCAGAATAGCCCACTGAGCACCAGTCATTTATGTCCTCATGACCATGACCTCAAGACATTGCTCTATCTCTCCTCAACCCTTATTCTTCCCTATCTTTATTCTACCTGGTCTCCCAGCTGTTCATTCTAATAGCCCTAAATCTGAGGGCAGCTACCCTGGGAATTCTGTGCCATTCTGAACACTGTGGGGAGGATTAGTAATGCATTCTGCACAGGAAACTAGCTCTACACTGGTGCAAAACAAAATCTTCACCTATTCAAGAAACAACATAGAGGAACAAAAGGGGCACAGAGATTGGTATCAGGCAGGCCTGTGTTTAACTCCTGATTTCTGAGCTCACTCCCTATCTGTGAAATGAGAAGAGTAGGAGAAGGCTAGTTGTATGGGGGCTTGCTAAAATCTGAGGTAACCCCCATCTCTGGAGAGGGTTGGGAGAAAACAGAAAGGGTCAGCTCCGGTGAACTCTAGGAAACAGAGAGAGCACAGCAAGGCTACCTTCCTCTGGCCTATCATACTGAAATACACGGCCTCTTCAAGGTGAGAACATTAAGGACAAATGAGAGGAGGTATGAGCACCAGGGAGGAGACTTAGAGTCTCACTGCTCTGGTGATGCTGAAGCCTGGAAATGTCAGCTGATCCAGAAGACAGAAGTCACCTGAGGCATGAGGCCAAAGGGTGAATGACATGGGTCAGGGCATGGCTTTGTCTTTAGGGTCATTATCCTGGAGCATTCCAAAGCTTCAAGGTCAGCTGTTTCCACTTCCATTTCCCAGGCTCGGAGGGTCTCCCTCACCTTTCACCTGAATCCCAGTAGGCTTAGAGAATGGCCTCAGGCTTAGTCCCTGTATGAAATGTGCTCATCTCACCTGTACAGAGATGCTGGCAGGGTTGCTTTGGCTTCTTTTGCTGCTTTAGAGGCAGAGAAAGGTCAGGGGAGACTGGAGGGGATGTTCTGGAGAAGTGATCAGTGCACACAGAGAAAGCTCTGATGTTTGCTGCCCTAGAGAGTTCTCTCCCAGTCTAACACTGAGTTTAATGACTTTAACCACTGAATAGCTCAATTGTTGCTGTTGTTAGGTGCCATCAAGTCAATTCCAATGACTAGCAACCTTGTATGTGAGAGAATAAAACATGGCCCAGCCTTGTGCTATCCTCACAAAAATTGCCGTGCTTGAACCCATTGTTGCAGCCACTGTGTCAGTCTATCTTGTTGAGGGTCTTTCTTTCACTGACCCTCTACTTCATCTAGCATGATATCCTTCTTCAAGGATTGGTCCCTCTTGATGATGTATCCAAAGTACAAGAGATGAAGTCTCACCATCTTTGATGCTAATGAGCACTTTGGCTGTACTTTTTCCAAGACAAATTTATTTGTTCTTCTGACAGTGCATGGTGTATTCAATATTCTTTGCCAACACCATGATTCAAAGGCATCCGTTCTTCTTCAGTCTTCTTTATTCACTGTCCAGGTTTCACATGACTATGAGATGCTTGAAAACACCACAGCTTGGGTCATGTGCACCATGGTCCTTAAAGTGACACCTTTGTTTTTAACACCTGAAAGAGCTTTCTCCAGCAGACTTGCCTAATGCAATGTATTTTTTGATTTCTGGACTGTTCCTTCCATGGGCATTGATTGTGGGTCCAAGTAAAAAGAAATCTTTGACAACTTCAGTTTTCCCCATTTATCACAATACTACTTATTGGTCCAGTTGTGAGGACTTTCATTTTCTTTCTTTTTTTAATTGTGATTAAGTGAAAGTATACAATCCAAATTAATTTTGCATGCCCGTCTATCTGCAGCTCCTTCTGCTCTCCTTGCCCAGTGAAAGCACACTCCTCCTTTTCATTCTATACTTGTTGAACCTCTTAACAATGTCCTGTCCTCTCCTCTCCACCCTCTTCTCTCCCATCTGGAAAGAGACCAGTAGGACAGCATCCTATAAATTCATATAGCCATAAAATACACACACCATGTCTTAGTCACCTGGTACTGCTCTAACAGAAAATATCACAAGTGGAAGGTTTCATGAAGAGAAGCTTTTATTGTGACAGTCTGGTAAGCTGCAAATCCATTTATAAATTGTAAGTCCATTCAGTAAGAGAATTTATCACAATCTAGTAGGCTGAGTCCAAATCCAGTGAGAGCATCTTGGCATAGGAACCTTGGGTCCAAAGGACATGTTCTGCTCTCGGTACTTCCCTCTTGGTGATATGAGGGTCCCAATTCTCTGCCTGCTTCTTTTTATCTCTTGTAGGATGAAAGGATTAAGGGTAGGGCAAGCCATACTCCAGGGAAACTCCCTTTACAGTGGAGCAGGCAGGTGATCCTATGAAGGGATCCGGTTTATAGCCCCATCCTAATCCTTTAACATACAGTATAGGAAAACCACAAAATGGAGGACAGTCACAAGATAGGGGGAATCATGGCCCAGCCACATGGCTACATGTATTTTTGGGGGGATGCAATCAATCCATGATATTCCACCCTTTGGTACCCCCCAAATCACATTATTGAAACATGTAACACATTCATCTTATCATAGCAAAATCATGTCCATCTCATATGATAGAAGTCTTAAATCACTTCCAAGTCCAAAATTCAAAAACTTCCTTACATCTATGGAACCTAGAATGCAAGCTGTCTGCTTCCAAAGGTACAATGACAGAACAGGCACAAGTTAGACATTCCATTACAAATGAGAGAACTTGCAGGGAAAAAAGACAACAGGCAAGTCAGCAGAACATATTACGTTAGCCCTCAAAGCTTTGAAAATACTGTTACATTTTTTTAGACTTTTTTACACAATGGCCCTGCCCTCCAGACTGTAGGTATTGGCCACATTCTCGGGATTCTGAGTGGAGACCCCCAGCCCTGTACTACAACTCTGCTTTCAAGGCCCACTTGGACAGAAACTCTGCCCTACCAGCTTTAGGTGCACCCTAAGTCCAACCAAGTGGCAATTGCACCCTTACAAACACAGGATGCTGTGCTTCCACCCTTTCAAACCCCTAAGGTCGTGGCCATACCTTTTGAGAATGAGGCAGCTCAGCTTCTCATACTGTTTGTCTCGTCAACTTCTGCTTCCTATAGCTGCATGGCCCATGCCTCAGGCCCACGTCTGCCCTGCCGGGGCAAGTGTTCCAAAGTTTTGTAGCCCCACTGATTCAAGTGCCCTGAGGTACCCTACTCTTGCTGGAAACCATCCTGCACCAAGGCACTCAGCTCTCTCGCTTTGTGGGTCAGCAGATTCAAGTGCCTGGAGGCACCCCCGTTCCAGGAGGAAAATTCTGTGCACAGACACTTACTTCTCTTGCTCCATGGGTCAGCTCTAGTGCTGCCTCTGTTTCTGCTGTTGCCAGTGTTGCTGTCACCACTCCTCTGTTGTTTCTCACCATCTACACCTTCTTCATTCCTTCTGAATCTTTTATCCATTCACAGTTTCAAAATAGCTCCCACATTTTAGGTATTTGCTAGAGCAACACCCCACTCTAATGGTACCAAATTCTGTTTTAGTCAGCTAATGCTGCTCTAACTGAAATACCACAGAGTGGATGGCTTTAACAAAGGCAAGTTTATTCTTACACAGTCCAGTAGGCTACAAGTCCAAATTCAGGATGTCTGCTCC
Organism: Heterohyrax brucei; assembly: GCA_028571685.1. Classification (NCBI taxonomy): domain Eukaryota; kingdom Metazoa; phylum Chordata; class Mammalia; order Hyracoidea; family Procaviidae; genus Heterohyrax; species Heterohyrax brucei. The sequence goes on from CM053149.1 coordinate 38,732,766, forward strand.
AGGAGATGGCTTTGCCCCTTGTCGGCTCCGGAGGAAAGTCAGGTGTTGTATCAGTCTTTGTCCAGAGAGCATCTTGGCACAGGAACCTCAGGTCTGAAGGATGCACTCTTCTCCTGGTGTTGTTTGATGGTGTGAGGTTCCCGATTATCTGCCTGCTCCTCTTTCTTTTTATCTCTTGCAGGATGAAAGGATTAAGGATGGTGCAAGCCATACTCCAGGGAAACTCCATTTACAGTGGAACAGGCAGGTGATCCTATGAAAGGATTTACAGACCCATACGAATCCTTTAACATACAGCAGAGGAAAACCACAAAATGGAGGACAGTCACAAGATACAGGGAATCATGGCCCAGCCACAAGACTGCACATATTTTTGGGGGGACACAATTCAATCCATGACACACTGTATAGTGACATTGTGTCCCCTAGCCCAGTCCATTCCTGTCTGAAGAGTTGACCTCAGTAATGTTTTCTGGACAGGGGCAGCAGCAAGTCTAGGGGCCACGCTCCCAGGGAATCCCCCACATTCCCATCAGTTGTGGTCTTTTGGTAGAGTTCTTGAGTTGCACCCCTCTTTTTCTCATGTTGCCACATGACTCAACATTGTGTGCCCCATCACAGCTGTCTTTGGTGGTGGCTGAGCACCATATGGTACTTCTGGGCACATGTTGATACAGTGTCCCATCCACATGGGTCCTTCTGTCTCCTGAGCTCTTTTTTTCCTCATGTGTTCGTTGTTCTCAGTGATCATCTGTTCTTAATGAGTTGGGACTGTTTAAAGTACCTAAGATGGCAGCTTGCTAGCTTTTAAGACCCCAGATGCCACGCACCAATATGGCATGAAGAAGACTGCCTTAGAAATAGCCTAATTATGCCCATTGATGTCCCCCAAAAGCATGGTCCCCAAACCTCACCACTGCTACTCTATCCTTTCAATATTGGGTTGAGATTAGAGGAGTTTTCAGTTTATCTTGAAGTCCAGTTAAGTTGATCTACTTTCTACTGTGTGCTGTCACTACTTTTACCTAACCAAATTTCTATCAACTCTCTAATCTATACCAACCCTCTCCCTCTCTCGCCACCCTTGTAGCCATCAAAGAGTTTTTTGTACTGTACAAAAGTCTTTTTTTAAGTCCTTCTAGTAGGGGTCTCAAACAATATTTTTCCTTTTGCTGCTGACTGATTTCACTCAACAAAATGTCTTCCAGTTGAAACCAAATTATGAGATGCTTCCTAAAATCATCACTGTTCTTTATCATTGCGTAGTGTTCCATTGAGTACAGTATTTGTTCATCCACTCATCTGTTGATGGGCAACTGAGTTGATTCCATCTTTTTGCTATTGTGGCCTGTGTTGCAGTAAACATTCCTGTGCATGTATCTGTTCATGTGACAGCCTTCGTTTCTGTTGGATATATTCTGAACATTGGGATTACTGGATCAAATGGTATGTCTATTTCTGGCTTTTTAAGGAAGCACCAAATTGGTTTCCAAAGACCTTGTACCATTTTGCAATCCCACCAGCAGTGTAGGAGGGTTCTGATATCTCCACAGCTCTCAAGCATTTGTTGATGTGTTTGGGGGTGAGATGGTACCTCATTGTAGTTTTGATTTGGATTTCTCTGATAGCTAATGATCATGAGCATTTCCTTATGTGTTTTTTGGCTGCCTGGATGTCCTCTTTGGTAAAATGTTTGTGCATCTCCTTTACAGTGGATGTCCAATTTTTCCAACACCATTTGTTAAAGAGACTGTTTTTACCCCAGTTTACAACCTTCAGGCCTTTGTTGAATATCAACTGTATTTCATCAGAGGATGGTGGCATCTCTGGGGTCTCAACCCCATTCCATTGGTCTATATTTATCTTTTTGTGCCAGTACCAGGTGATTTTGACTACTGTGGCAGTGTAATAGATTCTAAGGTTGGGCAATGTTAAGCCTCCCACTGTGTTCTGCTTCTTCAGCAGTGATTTACATATCCGGGGGCTTCTTCCCTTTCCCAACAAAGTTGGTCACTTCTTTCTCAATGTCACTAAAAACTGACACTGGAATTTCTATTGGGATTGCGTTGTATATGTATATTACTTTGGGTAAAATAGACGTTTTCACAATGTTAAGTCTTCCTATCCATGAACAGGGTAGGTTTCTCCACTTAATGTAAGTCTCTTGGTTTCTTGGAGTAAGGTATTGTGGTTTTCTCTGTATAGGTTTCTTGTTTCTCTAGTTAGACTTATTCCCAGGCATTTTATCTTCCTGGAAGCTATAGGAAATGGTATTGATTTGGTGGTTTTTTTTCTTCGATGATCTCTTTGTTGGTATAAAGGAATCCTACTGATTTACTTAAGTTTATCTTGTATCCTGATACTTTGCTGAACTCTTCTATTAGTTCCAGTAGTTTACTTATGGTTTCTTTAGGATTTTCTGCATATATAATCATATCATCTGCAAATAGGGTGATTTTTACTTCTTCTTTGCCAGTGCAGATGCTCTTTATTTCTTTGTCATGTCTAATTGCTCTGACTAGAACCTCTAGTACAATGTCAAATAGAAGTGATGAGAGTGGGCATCCTTATCTAGTTCTCATTCTCAAGGGGAATTCTTTCAGTCTCTCTCCATTCAGGATGATGTAGGTGATTGGCTTTATTTAGATGCCTCTTATTGCATTGAGGAATTTGCCCTCTATTCCTATTTTTCTGAGAGTTATTGGCATGAGTGGGTGTTCGACTTTGTCAAATGCCTTCTCTACATCAATTGACAAAATCAAGTGATTTTTATCCTTTGTTCCGTTTATGTGGTTGATCACATTAATTCTTTTTCTGATGTTGAACTAGCCTTGCATCCCTAGTGTAAATCCAACTTGGTCATGATGAATTATTTTTTTGATATATTCTTGAATTCTGTTGGGTAGGATTTTGTTGAAGATTTTTGCATCTAGGTTCATGAGTGATGCTTTGTTTATAATTTACTTTTTTGTGGGATCTTTCCATGGCTTTGGTATCAGGGTTATGTTGGCTTCATAGAATGAATTTGGGAGTATTCTGTCCCTTTCTGTGCTATGAAATAGCTTCAGTAGTATTGGAGTTAACTGTTCTTTAAAAGTTTGGTAGAATTCTCTGGTGAAGCCATCTGGGCCAGGATTTTTTTTTTGGTTGGTAGTTTTTTTTATGACTTTTTCAATTTTTTCCCTTATGATGGGTTTATTAAGTTGTTCTACACTCCTTGCGATCATTTTGGTGTTGACATGAATCTAGAAATTTGTCCATTTCCTCTATATTTTTAAATCTGTTAGAGTACAGTCTTTCGTAGTATTCTGTTATGATACTTTTGATTTCGGTTTGGTCTATTGTGACATCTCCTATCTCATTTCTTATTCAGGTTATTTGTTTCCTCTCTGTTTTTCTTTTGTAAGTAAAGACAATGGTTTATCAATTTTGTTGATCTTTTCAAAAAAACAGCTTTTGGTTTTGCTAATTTCTTCAGTTGCTCTTCTGTTCTCTAATTCATTTGGTTCTGCTCTAATCTTTATTATCTGTTTTCCTCTGGTGCCTGTGGGGTTCCTCTTTTGTTCTCTTTCAAGTTATAGGGTTGATTCTTTGGTTTGAGTCCTTTCTTCATTCTGGATGTGTGTGTTCACAGAGACAAACCGACCTCTGAGCACTGCTTTTGCTGTATCCCATAGGTTCTAGTAGGATGTGTTTTCATTCTCATGTAATTTGTAAATTTCTTGATTTTGTCCTTCATTTCTTCTATAACCCATGGCTTTTTGACCAAGGTGGTCAGTTTCCATGAGTTCAAATTTCTACCTATGTTCTTTCTGCTATTGATTTTAACTTTTATGACTTTATGGTCCAAGATGATGCTTTGCAATAATTCAGTGGTTTGGATTTTATTGAAACTTGCTTTATGTCATAACACATAGTCTATTCTGGAAAATAGTCCATGTGCATTGGAGAAAAGGATATACTGACCTGTTGATGGGTAAAACATTCTGTATATGTCATTGAGATCTAGTTGGTTAATTGTCACAATAAGATCTTCTGTATCCTTACTAATCTTTTTTCTGGATGATCTGTCCATAACTGAAAGTGGAGTGTTAAAGTCTCCAGCTATTATTGTGGAGTAATCTATCTGATGTTTCAATGTTGTCAGTGTTTGATCCATGTATTTAGATGCTCTAGTATTAGGTCCATAAATATTTAATATTGTTATGTCCTGCTTATATATTGAATTTTTCAGCAGTAGTGACTATCCTTGTCCACAAAAGTGGATTTTACTCTAAAGTCTATTTTATCCAAGATTAATATTGCCACTTCTGTTCTTCTTTGTGTGTTGTTGGCTTAGTAGATATTTTTTCATCATTTAATTTTCAGTTTTTTCATGCTTTTGAGTCTAAGGTGTGTTTCTTTTAAGCAATGTATAGATGGATAGTGTCTTTTGATCCAGGATATCACTCTCTGTCTCTTTGTTGGAGTGTTCCATCCATTTCTATTCAGTGATAGATACATGTTTAGTGCTGTCATTTTGATGCCTTTATTTTTTGTGTTGTTCATGTTTTGTTTCTTTTTTTATTGTGACTAAGTGAAAGTGTACAATCCAGTTCAAATTTGCATGCCTGCTTATCTGCTGCTCCTTCTGTTCTCCTTGCCCAGTGACAGCACACTCCTCCTTCCTGTTCTATATATGTCATATCCTCTTAACAATCTCCTGTCCCCTCCTCTACACTCTCTCCACTCCTCTCTACTAAGAGGCCAGTACAACAACATCCTATAGATGCATTGAACCATAAAGTGAACAGACAATATGGTCATTCTGTGTCCCCAAGTCCAAGCCATTCCTTTCCAAAGAGTTGACCTCAGTAATGATTTATGATCAGGGGCAACATTGGTCTAGGGACCATGTTCCCAGGGGAACTCCTAGGCCTTTGACCATCAATTTCAGGAGTTCTCAGGGTGCACCCCTTTTTTTAATGTGTTGCCACTGGGACTCTACATTGTGGGCCCCATCACGGCTGTTGTTGTTGGTGGCTAGGTACCATCTAATTCTGGTCACATGGTGATGTAGTCAACCATTCATGAGGGTCATTCTGTCTTATGGGTTCTCTTTCCCCTAATTCGTTGTTGTCCTTGATGTTCATCTGTTCCAACTGAGATAGGACCGTTGGTGTACCTCAGATGGTAGCTTGCTAGTTTTAAGACCCTAGACACCACTCACTAATAAGGGGTGCAGAAGAGTTTCTTAGCAACAGGCTAGTTGTGCCAATTGGTCTTGATGTCCCCTGAGAGCATGGTCCCCAGACCCCCACCCTTACTATTCTGTCCTTGCAATACTGGGTTATGATTGGAAGAGTTTTCCAGTTATGTTGACGTCCAGTTAAATTGATCTTCTTTCTAATGTGTGCTGTCACTGATTTCACCCAATGAAATTTCTACCAACTATCTAATCTATAAGCAACCCTCTCCCTCCCTCTTTCCTTCCCTTCCCTCCCTTGGAGCTGTCAACGAGTCTTTTCTTCAATACATGAGTCTGTTTTTAAGTCCTTATTAGTAAGGGTCTCATACAATATTTGTCCTCTTACTGCTGACTAATTTCAGTCAATATAATGTCTTCCAGTTTAAACCAGTTTTCATAAAAATCATAAATTGTTCTTTATCACTGCATAGTGTTCCACTGGGTATATATACTGTAGCTTATTTATGTATTCATCTGTTGTTGGGCATCTGGGTTGATTCCATCTTTTTGTTATTGTGAACTGTGCTACAGTAAACATTTGTGTGCTTGTGTCTGTTCTTGTGACTGCCCTTGCTTTTTTAGGATATATTCCAAGCAGTGGGATTACTGCCTCAAATGATATATCTATTTCCATCTTTTTAAGGAAGCACCAGATTGCTTTCCAAAGAGGTTGTACCATTTTGTAATCCCACCAGCAGTGTAGCAGAGTTCCAATTTTTCCACAGCCTCTCCAGCATTTGTTGTTTTGTGTTTTTGGATCATGTCCAACCTTGTGGGGGGTGAGATGGTATCTCATCGTCGTTTTAACTTGGATTTCTTTAATAACTAATGATTGTGAACATTTCTGCATGTGTCTTTTGGTTGCCTTGGCATCCTCTTAGAGAAGTGTCTGTCCATCTCCTTTGTCCAACACTTAATTGGGTTATTTATCCTTTTCTTGTTGATACTTTGCAGTACCTTGTAGATTATGGAGATTTGATGTTCATGTTTTCTATGTTGCTCTTAATATTCTGTTCTGGGTCATTTTTCTTTACGGGGTGTCCTTTCATCTTTTTCAGTGTTGGTTTTATGTTTGTTGAGACTCCTGTATTATGTTTGTTGTTTGGATATGTCACATTGTTATTTCGCTTTGCGGCTACCCTGTGATCCCCCTTACTGTTCTAAGTTTAAACCAGAGTTTAAATTCTGCATAAATTTTGTATTTCCTCTCCATCTAAAAGGGTTATGACTGCTGTAATATATCCCTCTTTTTGGTGTAATGGTGTCATAGTTTTTGTGTTATGATAACTGGTTCCCTTCTTTGAATATTTTGACTTTCATTGAGCTTCATAACTTCCCTAACTGAGTAGGATTCTGGATGCTGTCTCCTGCATTGCCCCTTTAAATACACACTTAATGTTTTTATTTTTCTAGGCAAATAGCTTCTTTCAGTATTTCTTGTAGTTTTGGTTTGGTTTTTACAAAATAAGCTTCTGCTTATCTTTGAATTCATCTTCATATTTTATAGACAATTTTACAGGATATATAATTCTTGTTTGGAAATTTTTCTCCATCAAGATGAATGTGTCATCCTATTGCCTCCTTGCCAACATTGTTTTTGCTGAGAAGTCAGACGAAAGCCTATAGGGCTTCCCCCTGAATGTGAGCTTTGCTTGAAGCTTCGCTACCTTTAAGAGTCTCTCTTTACATTTCATTTTATTAAATTTGATTATAATGTCTGACTCGATGGCACTTGACTTCGGCTATATGTCTTGGTGTACTCTTCTTTCATAATTTCAGGGAAGTTTTCTGTCAACAACTCTACAACAATACTCACTGTATTTTCAGCTATTCCTCCCTGTTCAGGAACTCCAATTATTAGCAGAGTATTCCTTTTAATAGAATTCCACGTGTTTCTTAATGCTTCTTCATTTTTCGTATTGATTTTCTCTGATTTCTCCTCATAAATGCTGGTGTCAGTTGCTCTATCCTTAAGTCCGACTTTTATCTCCTCAGTTCTGCTCTTTTGACTTTGAATTGAATTGTCTAGTTCTGTATTTTATTATTGATCTGCTGGATTTCAGATTTGATGTTCCATCAGTTCAAATAGCTTGCTTAATTTTTCATTTTTCTCTGCTGCATTTTGTTTAAACTCTAGGAGGTCTCTCTATATAATTCTTTTGTACTTTACCTCTGATAGTTTCAGAAAGTCTTCTTCATCTGGGAGGGTTTTTGATTCTTTATTTTGGGAGACTTCTGGAGCCATGGTGGACTGTTTCTTTAAATGGTTAGTTATGGATTGTTGCTTATGTGCCATCTACAGGCTGTTCAGTTTGTCTGGTGTTTCCTCAGCAGGAGCTCAGGCATAGCTCTTAGGGGAGGAGTTGGTCACCAGCTGCATCTGTGTCCTCCAGTGACTGGCCCCAGGTGGACTCTCTGGGGTGGAAGGCTCTGCCTCTTGGCTGGCAAAGACAGTGTCCTACTTTTGAGGCCCTTGAAGGGCCGTCAGCTGACCCTATCATGTGGATCAGTGAAGGGGGGAGGAGATGCTGCCAGGCCATTCAGCCATCAGTTCTCCAGGTGGTCTTATTTTTTAAAAAAGTACTTTACAGTTGAGTGAGGAGCTGTCCAGCAGCTGCAAAAATCAGTCAGGCCCTTCTGGCTGACAACAAAAGCACCTCATACGCTGTCCCCAGTTGCTATGATATGGTTCAAAGTAGAAAGGGATTACAGCCTCCCTGCCATTCTCTGCCAGGCCCCATGTGTACCTCTAGCTGCCATGGTCTGGGAAGCAATTTCCAGACAGGAATTGCTTCTCGGCTTGAGAGCTAGCCCCTGCTGAGACCTCTGGTAGGGTGGCTGCACCTCCCAGCTGACCAAGATAGCATCCTGCCTGAGCTGTCATCCTGTCGTGAAACAGCAGAATCTATGGCACGGCTAGAAAAGAGAGGGGGGAGGGGCAGTGGTACCCTCAGTCAGCAGCCAGACTCTCAATATGTGGCTATCCCATGCACAGTCTCTCTGCTGTGCTATATGCTGTTTACTTAAGCACTACAGTTCAGCTTACTAGCCAGCTCATGCCCAGCCCATGCTTCCTGGATAACAAGGAAGGTGTCAGTACCTGCAGTCTTCCCAAATGGTGAGTCAGCAGGAGCAGGAGCCGCCTTGTCTTTGAGAGAGGTAGTTGTCCCATTACTGGCACATGGTTCAATCTGACATCACTATGCCAGATCCTAGGGCTCCCCAGATGTCCTTGCTGCTCTTTTCCATGATCATTCCAGGCCTTAGTTCTCAGAAGGAACAGAGGAAGTGTGTATCCAGTACACCATCTTGGTCCTGCCTACCAATTTTTGTTTTGTTTGTGTTGAGATATAATCCACTGAAGGCTGTGGTCTTTGATCCTCATCAGTAAGTGTTTCAAGTCCTCTTCACTTTGAGCAGGCAAGACTCGTCCTGTACTGATGACCTTCTTCATATAGTCCAGCTGCTTAGATTGTTTTTTCAGTATACAGGTTGAATAAGTATGGATACAACCCTGACATTCACCTTTCCTAACTTTAAACCACTCAATATCCCCTCAGTTTGTTCAAATGACTGCTTACTGGTCTGTGTACAGATTCCACATGAGCCCAACTAAGTGTTCTGAAATTCCTGTTCTTTGCAGTGTTCACCATAATTTGTCATGATCCACACAATTGAAACATCTTTCTAGTATTCTCTGCTTTCAGCCAGGATCCATCTGGTGTCAGTAATCTTACCCCTTGTTCTGTGTCCTCTTCTGAATCTAGCTTGTTTCTGGCAGTTATCTGTAGATGTACTGCTGTGGCTGTTTTTGAATGGTCTTCAGTAATATTAACATTAATGATATTATTAATTTCCATATTATGATGGATGACTTTTCTTTGGATAGGTACAAATATGGATCTCTTCCAGTCAGTTGGCCAGGTAGCTATCTTCCAAATTTCTTAGCATAGATATAATCACTTCCAGTGCTGCATCTGTTTGTTGAAACATCTCAATTGGTATTCCACCAATTTTTGGAGCCTTGTTTCTCACAATGCCTTCAGTACGGTTGGTCTTCTTCCTTCAGTACCATCAGTTCTTGATCACATGCTACCTCCTGAAACGGCGGAGTGTTGACCAGTTCATTTTGGTACAGTCACTCTCTGTATTCCTTCCATTGTATTTTGATGTTTCTTACATTATTTAGCATTTTCTGCAGAACCCTTCAAAATTGAAACTCAAAGCTTGAGTTTTTTCTTCAGTTATTTCAGCTCAAGAAATGTTGAGATTGTTCTTCCCTGTTAGCTTTCTATTTCCAGGTTTTGCACATTTTCTTGAAGTACTTTTTCTTCCTGAACCAGCTTTTGAAATCTTCTGTTCAGCTATTCTACTTTGTCATTTCTTCCATTCACTTTAGCTACTCTACATTCAAGGGCAAGTTTCAGAGTTTCTTCTGACATCCTTTTTGCTATTTTATTTTTAATGACTTTTTGCTTTCTTCATATATGATATCCTTCCACAATTTGTCTGGTCTTCCATTACTAGTGTTCAATGCATCATATCTATTCTTGAGATAGTCTCTAAATTGAGATGAAATACACTTATGGTTATACTTAGGCACTCATGGACTTGTTCTAATTTTCTTCAGCTTCAACTATATGTGTAATTGATGATCCGTTCCATAGGTGGACCTTGGCTGTCATGGATTGAATTGTGTCCCCCCAAAAATGTGTGTAGCCGTGATTCCCAGTATCTTGTGACTGTCCTCCATTTTATGGTTTTCTTTTGCTGTATGTTAAAGGATTAAGGTGGGGCTGTAAATCCTTTTGTAAGATCACCTTCCTGCTCCACTGTAAAGGGAGTTTCCCTGGAGTATGCCTTGCCCTATCCTTAATCCTTTCGTACTACAATAGATAAAAGGAAAGGGAAGCAGGCAGAGAATTGGGAAACTCGTACTATCAAGAAAGCAGCACCATCCAATACAAGTTCCAGTGTAATTTTTTAATGAGATGGAGAACAAATCACCAAATTTGTTTGGAAAGGGAAGAAACCCACATAGGGTACTACTAAATGAGAAGAACACACTGGGAGGCCTCTCATTACCTGACCTGAGAACATACTGCACTGCCACAGTGGTCAAAACAGCCTGGTACTGGTACAAGAACAGACAGATCGATCAATGGAACAGAATTGAGATCCCAGAGATGACACCATCTGCCTATGATCAGTTGATATTTGACAAAGGCCCTAAGACATTAAAGTGGGGTAAAAACAATCTCTTCAACAAATGGTGCTGGCAAAATTTGATATCCTTCTGCAATAAATTGAAACAAGATCCATATCTTACACCCTATACAAAAACCAACTCCAACTGCATAAAAGACCTAAATATCAAACCTAAAACGATAAAGCTCATCAAGAAAAGGTAGGAACAACAATGGAAGTTTTAATACACGATGTAGACAGACTTCAAAATCTGTCAAACAAGCCACAGTCAACGGAAGAGAAAATAGATAAATGGGAACTATTAAGAATCAAAACTTTTACTCATCCAAAGACTTTATTAATAGAATTAAAAGAACACCTACAGCATGAGAAAAAATATGTGGCAACTCTATGTCAGACCAACGCCTGATCTCCACAATCTATAAGATACTACAAAACATCAATAAGAAGATAGATCATCTAGTTAAGCAATGGGCAAAGGAGATGGGCAGACATTTCTCTAAAGAGGAGATCCAAGCAGCCAAAAAACACATGCAGTCATGGTCATGATCTTTAGTTATTAAAGAAATTCAAATCAAGACTACAGTGAGATACCATCTCACCCAACAAGGTTGGCCATGATCCAAAAAACACAATACAACAAATGCTGGAGAGGCTGTGGAGAAAGTGGAACTCTTCTGCACTGTTGGTGGGGTTGCAAAGTGGTCCAGCCTCTTTGGAAAGAAATCTGGTGCTTCCTTTAAAAAATGGATACAGATATACCATTTGACTCAGTAACTGCTTGGAATATATCCTACAGAATCAAGGCCTTTCACACCAATGGACACATGCACAAGAATGTTTCACAGCACAGTCTACGATAGCAAAAAGATGGAATCAACCCAGATGCCCAACAACAGAGGAATGGATAGGTAAACTATGGTATATATACTCAATGGAGCACTACGCAATGATAAAGAATAATGATGATTCCAGGAAACATCTCCTAACCTGGTTTCAACTGGAAGACATTGTGTTGAGTGAAAGTAGTCAGCGACAAAAGGACAAATATTGTATGATATCCCTACGATAAGATCTCCAAAACAGACTTATATACAGAAGAAAAGACTCTTTGACAGCTGCAAGGGAGGGGAGGGAGGGAGGGAAAGGAGGGAAGGGTTTAGATTAGATAGTTGCTAGAAATCTGGTTGGGTGAAATCGCTGATAGCACATATTAGAAACAAGAACAATATTAAGTGGACTTCAGTATAACTTGAATACTTCTTCCATCCTAACCCAATATTGCAAGGATAGCGTAGCTGGGGCATGGGGTGGGGGACCATGCTCTTAGGTGAAATTGAGGCCAATGGGCACAACAAGCATTTTGCTAAGAGGACTCTCTGCACCCCACATTGGTGAGTGGCGTCTGGGGTCTTAAAAGCTGCCAAGCTGCCATCCGAGGACACAGCAAATAGTCCCAATTCAGCAGGATGCTCACTGAAGACCAAAATGACATGGGGTAAAGACAGCCTGGAAGATAGACCCACATGAGTGGGTGCCTACATCAACTGGAGACCAAAAGAACTGGCTGGTGCCTGGCCACCACCAGTGATAGCCATGATGGAGCTCACTAAGTTGAGTCTCACTGGCAACATAAGAATAAAAAGGGGTACACCCTGATATCTCCACTAAAAGACCTCAATTGTTGGTCCAGTGGTTTCAGGGTTCCCCTGGGAGCATGGCCCCTGACTCTGATGCTGTCCTTGCCCATAAATCATAATGAAGGTCCACTCTTTGGACACGAATGGATTGGGCTTGGCGATGCAGAGTGACCATATATTGGATGCACTTTATGGTTCTATGCATGTATAGGATATCATCCTGTTGACCTCTGGCTGGAGAAAGGAGAGTGGGTGGAGAGGAGGGGAAAGGAGATTGTTGGGAGGATGAGACAGAGAAGAATAGTGTGCTGGCACTGGGCAGGGAAAGGAGTGGAAGCTGCATATAGGTGGGCATGTAAATTTATACGGGAATATACATTTTCACTCAGTCATAATAAAAAAAGAAAAGAAAGCAGCACCAGGAGAAGAGCACATCCTTCAGACCTTAGGTTTCTGTGCCAAGATGCTCCCTGGACAAAGACTGATGCAATACCAGATTTTCCTCCAGAGGCAACAAGGGGAAAGCCTTCCCCTGTAGTGGACACCCTAAATATGGACTTGTAGGCCTACCAGACTGTGGAAGAATAAACCTTTCTTTGTTAAAGCCAATAAAAACTCTTTTATTTCTTCATCTTTGGCTTTAGATATTTGTACATAAATCTGAATAATAATCATATTAATTGGCCTTCTTTGTAGGTGTATTGCTATCACCTTATCATTGACACCTTATCATTGACCTGCTCTGTACTTCAGAGTAGGTATTGAAATATTTTATTTGATAATGAGTGCTATGCCATGCCACTCCAATTTTTCATAAATAGAGTGCCAGATCCTTCTTCCTAAGCTGTCTTAGTCTGAAAGCCTCAATGAAACCTGTCCACAAATGGTGACCCTATTAGTATTTGAGACACTGGTGGCAAAGCTTCCAGTATCACAGCAACATGGAAGCCAATGCAGTAAGACAGACAGACAGACACCTGGTGGAATAGCCCAGCAGTGATGGTCACTAACAGTGACTTTGTGCCAAGGGCCATACTAGCACTAGAGGTAATTGTAAGTTGAGGGATTCATTGGAGCACTAACAAATGTTTAACAATCTGTCCTGCTGTCTTAAAAAGCTAGAAACAGAATACCATAGAATCTGGCAATCTCACTTCTTGGAATATGTCCTAGAGAAATAAGGGTTATCACATGAGCAGATACATGCACACCAATGTGCATGCACATGTGCAGCACTGCCTATAATAGCAAAAAGAAGGAATCAACTTAGGTGCCTATCAACAGATGAATCGATAAACTGTGATATATTCACACAAAGAAATAGTGTGCAACAATAAAGAACAATGATGATTTTAGGAAACATCTCATAATGTGGAGTCATCTGGAAGACATTAGACCGAGTGAAATTAGTCAGTTGCAAAAGGACAAATGTTGTATAAGACCATTATTATAAGAACTTAAGAAGAGGGTTAAGCACTGAAGAAAATAATCTTTCATGGTTACAAGGTTGGGGAGGGAGCAAGAGGAGTATTCATAGATTAGATAGTAGATAGGAATTGGGTTAGATGAAGGGAGTGATGGCACCCAATAGAAGGGAGGTTAGCACGACTGGACTGCACCAAATGCTAAAAGGTTTTCTAAATATAATCTAATATTTTGAAGGATAGAATGGGTGGGGCCGAGGTTTGGGGACAGTGGTAGCTGGGGTATTTAGGCTAATTGACATAACTAAGAGTTTTTAAGAAAATATTCTGTATTGCACTTTAGTGAGTGGCATCTGGGGTCTCAAATGCTAGAAAGCAGCCAGTGAAGTAGCATCAACTGGTCCTAATCCAAATGGAGCAAAGGAGAATGAAGGATATCAAAGACATGAGGAAAATATGATCCCAGCAGGCAGTAGGTGCCATGTGATCCAGAGACTACATCAGCATAAGACCAGAAGACCTAGATGGTGCCTGACTGCCACCACTGACTGCCCTGACAGAGAACACAACATAAAGTCCCTGATATAGTGGGAGAAAAAGGGTGTGCAGAACTAGAACTCTATTAAAAGGCCACACTTGATTGCCCATCAGACTGGAGAGTGGCCCCCAGACTTTCTGTTAGCACAGAGCTGAAATCAGTACTTAAGCCAACTGTTCGAAGATTGGACTGGACTGTAAGACATAGAGTGATACTGGCAAAGAATAAGCTTCTTGGCTTAAATATACAAGAGGCAGTCTTGTCCAGAGGTGAGATGAGAGGGTGGAGGGGAACAGGAATTGGTTTAATGGCTCCAGGAAGTACAGGGTAGAAAGGGGTATGCTGTCAAGGGGGGTGAGGGTGGGGAGGGAGAGCAGTTAGAATAGCATAGTGGTGTGTTTTCGGGTTTTATATGGCAAACTTATTTGGATTGTAAAATTTAACTTAAAGCACAATATAAAATATTTTCCAAAAAATCTGCCTTAATCTGTGGAGTCTGTGTAAATGCTTCTACTATGGCCAATCTCAAGCTACCAACGCGATGCCACTGAATATGAAGTAGGGAAGGGAGGCTATCGACTGTTTCTTATGAGCCTCTATAAGCTGGCTCTGGCATACCACTGGGCAGATTCAGCATGAGGCTGCAGGACAGGGATTATGTGCAGGGATCCTTCCAACACCCATGTAATATGGTCACATGGTAATATGGTTTTATTCAATTTGTAATTGTCAAATATACTAACTGCAACTGGTTAAGATTGCTGCCTCCTTCCACTCTGAATTCCCTCCATTTCATTTCCCCCTTTTCAGAATCACTCAGAGTAGCCATGAGCATACTGTGATTCCCTTTTTGGTGCTATAATCACTTTGTACCTAAATTTGATTTGTATTTTTTTCTTAAAGAGAGCCTCAAAACTTCTATCCACTTTTTCAGCTACAAAATACTGATCTGTGTTGAGAGTAAACTGGATTGAACTTTATCCTCCAGAAATTTTTGATGACTGTTACTCTGTACCTTGGAGTCACATTGGTATATGTGTATTTATCACTGAATAATTTGGTCTAGATTAGCTTCCTAAAACACCACCTTCATTAGCTAAAGCTCTGCTCAGAATGCCCATAGCTTTCTAAGGTTCTCCATAGATTGGCCCCAAGCCCCTTTCTGAAAATGTCTTCTTCACCCCCTGTACATTCCTCAAATAAAACGTTTTACTTTGTGCCTTTGTTTAGGTTTTGTCCTCAATCTAAAGTGTCTTTCCTTCTCCTATTTTGAATTTTGTCAAATGCTTTCTCTGTATCTATTGAGATGATCATTTTTTATTGTTTATTTTATTAATATAATTGTTATTGTTAGGTACTGTCAAGTTGGTTCCGACTCACAGTGACTCTGTGCATAACAGAACAAAACATTGCTCAGTCTTGCATCACGTCCACAGTTCTTTTATGCTTAAGTCCATTGTAGCCAGTGTATCAGTCTATCTTGCTGAGGGTCTGCCTCTTTTTTTGCTGACCCTCTGCTTTACCAAGCATGATGTCCTTCTCAGGGATTGATCCCTCCTGACAGCATGTCCAAAACATGTAAGACACAGTCTCTCCATCCTTGCTTTCAAGGAGGACTCCGGTTGTACTTCTAAGACAGATCTATTTGGTCTTTTGACAGTACGTGGTATATTCAGTATTCCTGTCCAACACCACAATTCAAAGATGCCAGTTCTTCTTCTGTCTTCCTTATTCATTGTCCAGCTTTTGCATGTATATGATGTGACTGAAAATACCATGGCTTTGGTCAGGAATACCTTAGTCTTCATGGGGATGTCTTTACTTTTCAATGCTTTAAAGAGGTCTTTTGCAGCAGATTTCCCCAGTGCAATGCATATTTTGATTTCCTGACTGCTGCTTCCATGGGTGTTGATTGTGGACCCAAGTAAAATGAAAACCTTGACAACCTTAGTCCTTTCTCTTTTATCACAGTGTTGCTTAGTAGTCGAGCTGTGAGGATTTTTGTTTTCTTGATGTTGAGGTACAATCCATACTGAAGGCCATGGTCTTTGATCTTCACCAGTTAGTATTTCAAATCCTTTTCACTTTCAGCAAGCAAGGTTGTGTCATCTGCATAATGCAGGTTGTTAATGAGTCTTCCTCCAATCCTGATGCTTCATTCTTTTTCATATAGTCCAGCTTCTCAGATTTTTTGCGTAGCATACACATCACATGACTAAACCATACAATGTTCCCTTGTTCTGTTTGAATGACTGCCTCTTGATCCGTGAACAGATTCCTCATGAACACGAAGTATTCTGGAATTCCCAGTCTCTGCAGTGTTATCCACAATGTGTTATGATACACATAGTCAGAAACCTTAGTGGTGTAGTGGCTAAGTGCTATGTCTTCTAACCAAAGGTTGGCAGTTTGACTCCACCAGATGCTCCTTGGAAATTCTATGGAGCAGTTCTATTGTGTCCTGTAGGGCTGCTATGAGTCAGAATCACCTCAACAACAGTAGGTTTTTTTTTAATTAATATTTTAAAAAAATATTCAGATGTTAAAAGAATCTTGCATTCTTGGGATAAGTGCCACTTCACTGTGGTATACAGTCCTTTCAGTATTTTGAGAGAAGCAGTTTGCTAATATTTTGTAAGGGTTTTTGCATCTATAATTATAAGAGTAGTTTTCTTTTGTGATGTCTGTCTGATTTTGATATCATAGTCATCCTGACATCTCAAAATAAGTTGAGAACTGTTACCACCTGTTCTGTTTTTGGAAGTGTTTAGTAAAGGTTCGTATTTATTCTTATTTAATGTTTGGTAGAATTCGCCAGTGAATGAAAGACTGCAACTGATGGTCGAAGGCCTAGGCATTCCCCTGGGAGCATGGCCCCTAGAACTGATGCTGCCTCTGATCATAGATCGTTACTGAGATCAACTCTTCGGATAGGAATGGAATGGAGTTGGGGGCACAGTGACCATATTGTGCGTGCACTTGATGGTTCTATGCATCTATAGGATGTTGTCCTACTGGCCTCTTACTGGAGGAGAGTGGAGAGGATGGAGAGGAGGGGACAGGGGATTGCTAAGAGAATATGACATGTACAGAATAGAAAGGAGAAGTGTGCTGTCACCAGGCAAAGAGAGCAGAGGGAGCTGCAGATAGGCAGGGATGCAAATTTGAATTGTATTGTAAACTTTTGCCCAATCACAATTTTAAAAAATGATAAGAATTTTCCAGTGAAACTATCTGGGCCTAAGTTTTACTTTTTCAAAAGGTTTCTTGATATAAACCTACACAGATTTTTTATTTCTTCTTGAGTCAGTGTTCATAATTTGTGTTATTCTAGGGATTTTTCCATTTCATCTAAGTTATCTAACTTGGTAACATACAGTTGTTTGTCTTGTTCTCTTAACTCTTTTTTGTTTCTGTAAGTTCATTGCTGATGTCGCCTCTTTTCTGATTTTAACTGAGTCTTCACTTTTTCTTGATTAGTCTAGGCAGAACTTTGTTAATTTTATTGATACTTTCAAAGAACTTGTGTTTGGTTTCAATAATTTTTCTCTATTGCTTTTTCCCTCTATTTATCTTCTCTCATTTTTATTATTTCTTTTCTTATACTTGCTTTGGTTTAATTTGCTCTTATTTTTCTAGTACTGGGAATGATACTAAAAGTTATACAACAGAATACTGATGCTTTAGAAGGTTAGTCAAAGTCCTAGAGCTTAAAAGATATCATGACATAAGATGCCAGCCACATCCAAGCATATAACTAGAAGGTAGCAGAAACAGTCTATCCATTCTCATCTCCCACCTCCAGACTACATCAAAGAAAATATGGATTTGAAAGTAATTCAAGAGCCCTTAAGTTTTCCCATTTCCGCTACTCCACGGGGAAGAGAGGGACTGTTCCAGCAAACAGGTAAGTAGCACTTCCAAATTACTCACAGAATGGGCTAGAAGAAGGTGAGTCCACTGTCAGTGTCAGACAGGAAATAGCCGAGCTTCAGAAGCCCATGGGTAATCTTTCTACATACAGAAGAGGAGACAGCAGTGAGAATGATAATCACATACACCATATGGAATTTGGGGGTGTTTTGAAACATGGAGACTACCACTTATTTCTTTACAGAGACCCTAGGGGTGGACGCTGGCTGGAGTGTCTTGTATGGCAGGAGGAGAGGCAAAGGCAGTAAGGGTGCAGCAGTCTTCTCTCAGAGTTTCCTGGGGGGCATAAGCATTCCATAGAAGGCTCTAGGACTAAAGCTGTCTTGATGGGACCTGTCTGTGAGAGGGAACCTGGGGAGTAAGAGGATGTAAGGAGGGCAACTTAGGGACTAGTAAGGAAGGGATCTTGAGAGGTCACCAAAGAGTCCATAGCCATCATTGGAGAGCTGCACTGTTCAGTGCTGTCTCCTTTAAGAGCCTCCGAAGAACACACAAATGCATTTCCCATGGAAGATCAGCATTGGGGTGCCTAATACTATAAAAGGCAAACTCACCATCCAATGATGGCCTGGAGAGAACCACAAAAAGGTCTTAATACCTCCTTTTCCTCCCTTCCTTCATATCATAACCATGGAATGCTGTGGGAAAGGGAAGAAGAGGTAAAAGAAAGACCATCTTCTCTTCCCTACTATAGGTTCCTTAGCTAAGTGTCACAGGCTAGTCATAGAAAAGGATTTATGTGTATCCACCCATAGACATACACACACTCTGGTGCACACACACATATACACACAGGATCACACATCGCAGTGAACTGAATTGGAGGTGTGAAGTTTTAAATTGGACAGGACTAGCTTTTTAAATGGCTGAGGGTGACAGTTAATTTCTGGCTGTAGGAACTACTGAAACATTGTGAAGGGAACAATAAATTTTAGAGGATTTTTGAAGATATGGGTTAGGAAAAACTGTAGCTATACTTTATGTGCACTCCTATCGTGTCAGACCCTACAACATAAAGGTGACTATTGTTTGTTGGATGCTGTTGAGTCAATTCTGACACATAATGACCCTACAGGATAGAGTAAAACTGCCCGTAGGATTTCTTAGGCTGTCAACATTTGAGAGTAGGTCGTCCAGTCTTTTTTTGGTGCCATGTGTTTTCTCCGATGTTGCTGCTGGTAGGTTTGAACTGCTGACCTTTCAGCTAGCATCCAGGTGCCTAACCACTGCACCACCAGGACTTCTTCAATATGAAGCTAGATTATAAATAGCATCAACAAGAACTTTTATGAACACTATATGACAAAGAACAACCCACATGTGCAGGTTGATTCCTACCATTTTATTTTGTTTATGGTCTTCACTTCTCTCCCCACTCCCACACACACTGACTTGGAGAAATAAATAGGAGACTCTCAGGCCAATCTTTCTCCATTTTAGATGAAGAAACTAAAGTCCAAAGAGGAGAAAGAGTTGGCCCTGACCTTGGAATTAGGTAGCTGTGGCACTTCCCTACTCATTTAACACAGAGAACTCTAGTTATTAAAGGACTTACCTTTGGGAGGAAGGGGAAGCCACAGGGAGTAGATGAGATGTAGACACTCTAAATTTTATTTCCATCATAAGATGTTTCTCTGGGAAAATGATGGTTCCAGATCAGATAGGAAAGTGGAAATGGCCCATGCTCCAGTCTGGAAGCTGTGGAAAATGCTTTATTTTAATTCTGTTCCTCCAGAATTCATATTCTTCCATGTGAAACTGCCACTCAACCTTCCAGCAAAGGAAAATGCGCGCACACACACATGCACACACATATACACACAACCCTCTACACAAATGGCTTTGATTAGACTTAGCTGTAGGTTTAAGAAAATTTAATCATCTTAACCTGTTTGGTCTTTTTCCCTGATGAAAATCATCAGTCAGATTCCAGCATGAACAAGTTAGAGCTCAGCTGCTGTCAGCACCATTGTTTATGTTAATACATTATAGGCATGAAATGGAGGAAAGTAGAATTATAGGAAAAAGTTCTGAATGAATTACGAGAGTGAGAGTCTGCAGTAGGCCCCTAATACTGACAGGCTGGGCCAAGAAAGGACTGTTTATTTATGACACTGGAGATACAACCTCGTTCAACCTGTTAGAAACAATGTTGACAAACTGTAAAGTATATTTTTCCCTGTGGTCAGAACCTGCTTTCAGAAGAGCTAAAGAAAAGTCTGAAACCCCACAGATACCATTTGTTAGCTTTAAATGTCAGTTTCTCTATCTGAGAAATGTAACTGCTAGGAATGACTAGCTCACTGCATGGCTGTGTAGATAGGCTGGCATATGGGTAAAAGGATTGGCTCAGAGTCTAGTCCACAGTGATGCTCAGTCAAAGTCTCCACTGTATCAGCATTGTTACTCATACTTGATGCCAGTTATGGTACTCTCTCCCAGACCGTTAGGACATTGGCTGACAGGTGATCCCCACTAGAGGTGGAGTAATCTGCCAGAACGGTAGTGCACAGACAGAAAAACCTCAAATCTGTGTCCTTAACCCACGTCCAACATGAATAAACTTTGGGGAAATTCTTAACTTCTCTGGACTTTGGTTTCTTGGACTGCTGGTTGTCCCCCAACATCCTTTCACCTCTTCTTCCCAGAAAAATATTCCAACCACCACCTAACCCCAAAGTCACATTATTGTTCTCACGTATAGGCTCTCTTTCAGCTAATTGCAATCATGTGACTATTTTTGGCCATTAAAATTCAAGAGGAAATGTTATATAGAACTTCTAGAAAGTATCCTGAAAAAGAAGGAGGGAGAGGCAAAGCTAAGTTGGTACAGTGGAAGAATGCTTTCTGTGATTCTGCTAACAAAGACCCCCATAAAATGAATTGATTATATATGATATTCTAGGAGCACTGAATTCCAGACAGAAAACTGCAAAATGCAGCAGAACATAATGACAAATTGAGCAGGCTGTGAAAAAGCACAGAGAGACACAAAGTAGAAACTTAGAGGCTCAATTACAAAATTACAGAATTAGAGAACTCAGTAGAAAGTCGAAGGAGCAAAATTGTGGCAATGCAACACACAATTAAGGAGACTGAAGATATAGCAATTGACACCAACATATTTGGGGAAAAATCAGATAAAAGAAGCACATACACAAAAAAGAAACAATAAGAATTATGTGGAGCTATAGAGATAAACTCATGCCATGAGTCGGATCCGACTCGACGGCACTTGGCTTGGCATAGAGATAAACTGATCTCTGAGCACCACTTTTGCTATATCCCATAAATTCTGGTGGGATGTATTTTCATTCTCATTTGATTCCATAAATTTCTTTTGTCCTTGATTTCTTCTATAGCCCAAGGCTTTTTGAGCAAAGTGTTGTTCAGCTTCCATAAGTTTCAACTTCTACCTGTGAATTTTCTGTTATTGATTTCAACTTTTATAGCTCTATGGTCCAACAAGATACTTTGCAGTAAATCAGTGGTTTGGATTTTGTAGAGAATTGCTTTATGGCCTAACATATGGTCTGTTCTGGAGAATGTTCCATGTGCGTTGGAGAAGAAGGTGTACTTATCCATTGATGGATGAAAAGATCTGTATATGTCAATAAGGTCAAGTTGGTTGATTGTTGCAATAAGATTTTTGTATCTTTACTGAGCTGTTTTCTGGATGATCTGTCCCTAACTGAAAGGGGAGTGTTGAAGTCTCCAACTATTACTGTGGTATGATCTATCTTATTTTTCAGTGTTGTCAGTAATTGTTCAATGTATTTAGATGCTCTGGTATTGGGTGCATAAATATTTAATATTGTTAAGTACTGCTTGAGTATTGAACCTTTCAGCAACAGTGACCGTCCTTTTCCACAATAGTGGATTTTAATTAGAATCTATTTTATCTGAGATTAGTACTGCCACACCTGCACTTCTTTGTATATTGTTAGCTTGGTATATATTATTACATCCTTTAATTTTCAATTTGTTGATATCTTTAAATCTATCTTGTAAGCAGCATATAGATGAGTTGTGTCTTTTGACTCAGGATGTCACTTGCTGTCTCTTTACTGGAGCATTCAGTCCATTTACATTCAGTGTAATTATTGATACATATGTGCTTAGTGCCATCATTTTGATGTAATCATTTTTATGTTGATGTTTTCTGTGTTGCTCTTAATGTTCTCTTCTGGGCCATTCTTTTTTATGGGTTGTTTTTTCAGTGTCAGTTTTGTGTTTGTTGAGACTCCTGTGTTGTGTTTCTTATTTTGATACTATGCATTGTTAATTTGCTTTATGGCTACATTATTTTCCCCCTTAACAAACTAAAATTAAACCCAATTTTAACTACTGCATAACTCTTTAACTTCCTCTCCATCTGAAACGACTGTAACTACTGTAGTGTATCCCTCTTTTAATGTGATGGTATCGTAGTTGTCACAGGCTCCCTCATTTTAATATTGTAGCTTGATTAAGTTTTGTGACTTCCCTAACTGATTGTCAGATCCAACTCAAGGGCACTTGGCTGGCTTGGCTAACTGATTAGAATTTTGGATGATGTGTCCTACACTGTCACCTCAGATATACATTTAATGGTTTTGCTTTTCTAAGGAAAGAGCTTCTTTCAATATTTTATGTAGTTTTGGTTTAGTTTTTACGAAGTCTCTAAGCTTCTCTTTATTTGCAGAAGTCTTAATTTCACTATCATATTTGTTAGGCAATTTTTCAGGATAAATAATTCTTGGTTGGAAGCATTTCTCCTTCAGGGCTTTCAGTGTGCCAGCCCACTGTTTTCTAGCCTGCATAATTTCTGCAAAGAAGTCAGACAAAAGCCTATAGGGTTTTTCTGAGAGTGTTAGCTTTTCTTTGAGCCTTACTGCCTTCAGAAGCATCTACTTATGTTTCATTTTATTAAGTTTGATTATAATATGCCTTGGTGTCTTTCTTTTGGGGTCTAGCTTTTGTGGTGTTCTATAAATATCTTGGATACCTATGTCCTCTTTGCTCATAAACTCAGGAAAGTTTTCTGTCAGCGTCTCTACATCAATACTCTCTATATTGTCATTTACGCTCCCTTGTTCAGGAACTCCAATTAAACATAATTATTCCTCTTAATGGAGTTCCACATGTTTCTTAATGCTTCTTTCTTTTTCTTATTTCTCTTCTCTGATTTCTCCTCATAAATACTGGTGTCAGTTGCTCTGTCCCCAAGGTCACTTAGTCTAACTTCTATCTGTTCAGTTCTACTCTTTTGGCTTTGGATTGAATTATCCAGTTCTGTAATTTTGCTATTGATCTGATGTATTTCAGATTCTTCATGTTCCATCAGCTCAAATAGCTTACCAAATTTTTCATTTTGTTCTACTGCATTTTATTTAATCTCTAGGAGGGTTCTATATATAATTCTTTGGTATTCAACCTATGATAGAAACTGAGGGCTGTCATCTGATCCTACGGTGTGTGTCAGAGAAGGGTGGGAAGAAAAGATGCCAGGCCTCGCAACAGACAGATCTCCAGGCAAATATGTAAGCCTCTCAGCCTTAAAAGTAAATTTCACATCTATGTGGAGAGCTGTCCAGGTGTTGAACTAGGAGCTGTCCAACGTGCTGGCCCAAAACAAGCCATCAGGAGCAGCAGACTCCACCTTCCAGCTGATAATGAAAGTACATTACTGGCTGTTTGCAGAAGCTGTAGTTCTCCTGTACCCTGAAACAGCAGAAGTGGAGGTCAGACGGCCACTGGCTCATTTTTGAGAGGGGAAGATTAGTCCAATACTGGTGCCTAGTCAAATATGCTAGGTCCTGGGGCTTCCCAAATGTTCAGTGCTCCACACAAATATCATCCAGGCCTTGGTTCTCAGAGGGAAATGAGGAGACATGCATCTAGTCTGCCATCTTTTAATGATCATCTTTTAACGGCATACATCTGGAAAGAAGAAAGAGCCCAAATTAGAGAATTAACCCTACAGCTTGAATAAGTAGAAAGAAAGCAATAAAAGAATCTCTCAGGTACCAGAAGAAAACAGATTATAAGGATTAGAGAAGAACTAAATTAACTAGAGAATAGAAAAACAATCGAAAAAATTAACAAAACCAAAGCTGGTTCTTTGAGAAGATCAACAAAATGGATAAACCACTGGATAAACTTACAAAAGAAAAACAGCAGAAGATACAAATAACCTGATTAAGAAATGAGATGGGAGATGTTACAACAGACTGAGCTGAAATAAAAAAATATCATAACAGAATACTATGAAAAGTTGTACTTTAATAGCTTTGAAAACCTAGAGCAAATGGACAAATTTCTAGATTCATATCATCCACCAAGATTATCACAAGAAGTAGATCAACTTAATAAATCTATCACAAAGGAAGAACTTGAAAAAGTCATCAAAAATCTACCAACCAAAAAAGTCCTGGCCTAGATGGCTTCACTGGAGAATTCTACCAAACTTTTAGAGAAGCATTAACTCTGATACTACTGAGGCTATTTCACACCATAAAAAGGGATGGAATACTCCCAAGTTTATTCTATGAAGCCAGCATAACCCTAATACCAAAGCCAGGGAAAGATCCCACAAAAAAAGAAAATTACAGACCAATATCACTCATGAGCCTAGATGCAAAAATCTGCAACAAAATTCTAGACATTAGAATTCAACAGCATATTAAAAAAATAATTCATCATGATGAAATTGGTTTCCTTCCAGGGATGCAAGGCTGGTTCAACACCAGAAAAACAATTAATGTAATCAACCACTTTAGTAACACAAAAGATAAGAATCACCTGATTTTGTCAGTTGATGCAGAAAAGACATTTGACAAAGTCCAACACCCATTCATGCTAAAAACTCTCAGAAAAATAGGAATACAGGGGAAGTTACTCAATGCAATCAGTAGCATCTACACAAAGCCAACTGCCTTTATCAACCTGAATGGTGAAAGACTGAAAGAATGCCCTTTGAGAATGGGAACTAGGCAAGGATGCCCACTCTCACCACTTCTATTCAGCATTGTGCTAGAAGTTATAGCCAGAGCAACTAGACAAGACCCAGAACTAAAAGGCATCCATATTGGCAAATGAAGAAGTAAAAATCTCCCTATTTGCAGATGATATGATTGTATATATACAAAGAATCCATAAATAAACATTGGAACTAATAGAGGAGTTTAGCAAAGTGTCAGGATACAAGATAGACATAAGTAAATCAGTAGGATTCCTTTATACCAACAATGAGATTATTAAAGAAGTAATCACCAAATCAATTCCATTTACTATAGCCCTCAAGAAGATAAAATACGTAGGAATAAATCTAGCTAGAGAAATACAAGACTTTACTACAAGAAACTAAGAGAGACTTATATAAACGGAGTAATTGCCCTGTTCATGGATAGGAAGACTTGACATTGTGAAAATGTCTGTTTTACCCAAAGCAATGTAGTTATATAATGCAATCCCAATACAAATTCCAGCGACATTTTTAATGAGATGGAGAAACAAATCACCAACTTTGTTGGGAAAGGGAAGAAACCTCGGATAAGTAACGCACTACTGAAGAACAAGAACATACTGGGAGACCTCTCACTATCCGACTTTAGAAGCTATTACACTGCTACAGTTGTCAAAACATCCTGGTACTAGTACAAGAAGACATATAGACCAATGGAACAGAGTTGAGACCCGAGAGATGACACCATCCTTCTGTGAAAAGTTGATATTCTACAAAGGCCCTAAGATTTTAAACTGGGATAAAAATGGTCTCTTTAACAAATGGTGCTGGCAAAATTGGATAACCATCTGCAAAAAATTAAAACAAGACCCGTATCTCACACCTTATACAAAACCAACTCAAATTGGATTAAATACCTAAATACAAAATCTAAAACAATAAAGCTCATCCAAGATAAAATAGGATCAACAATGGAAGTTTTAATACTCAGTGTAGACAGATTTGAAAATCTGACAAAGCACAATCAACAGAAAATAGATAATGGGAACTACTAAGAGTCAAGCACTTTTGCTCATCCAAAGACTTCACTAAGAGAATTAAAACACCACCTACAGAATGGGAAACAACATTTGGCAACTCTGTGTCAGACCAATGTCTGATCTCCGTAATCTACAAGGTACTACAAAATATCAAAAAGAAAAGAATAATCCAACTAAGTGATGGGCAAAGGAGATAGACAGACACATCTCTAAAGATGATATCCAGGCAGCGAAAAGACACATACAGACATGCTCACGATCATTAACTATTGAAGAAATTCAAATCAAAATGATGATGAGATAACATCTCACCCCAACAAGGTTGACCATGATCCAAAAACACAAAACAAAAATGTTGGAGAGCCTGTGGAGAAATTGGAACTCCCCTACACTGCTGGTGGGATTGCAAAATGGTGCAGTCTCTTTGGAAAACAATCTGGCACTTCCCTGAAAAGCTAGAAATAGATACACCATTTGATTCTATAATTCAACTGCTTGGAATTTATCCTTCAGGAACAAAGGTTGTCACACAAACAGACACAATACACGAATGCTTGTTGCAGCACAGTCCACAATAGCAGAAAGATGGACTCAACCCCGATGCCCATCAACAGATGAATGGATAAACAAACTATGGTACATACACTCAATGGAACACTATGCTGTGATAAAAAACAATGACGATTTTAGAAAACATCTCATAGCGTGGTCTTACTTGGAAGAGATCATGCTGAGTGAAATCAGTCAGTGTCAAAAGGACAAATTTTGTAAGAGACCCCTGTCATAAGGACTTAACAAAAGAATTATCCACGAAAGAAAATGACTGTGTTGGCGACATGGGTGGGTGGGAGCCTGAGGGTTTATCATAGATGAGATAATTCATAAATGTTAGAAATTTTATTATTTTACTGTAATTAATAAAAAACAAAAAAGTTATTAAAAGAAGAAGAAGAAGGAAAGGGATGGAATATTCTCAGACTCATTTTATGAAGTCAGTATAACCCTGATAACAAAGCCAGGTGAAGACATCACAAGAAAGGAAAATTACATACCATATTCTGCATGAAGTAACCCTGGTGGCATAGTGGTTAAGTGTTACAGCTGCTCATCAGAAGGCCAGCAGTTCAAATACACCAGGCGCTCTTTGGAAACTCTATGGGGCAGTTCTACCCTGTTTATAGGGTCACTATGAGTCAGAATTGACTCAACGACTACAGTAGGTTGGTTTGTTTGTTTTGGTATTCCTGATGAACTTAGATGCAAATATCCTCAACAAAATTCTAGTTAATATAATTTAGCAACATATCAAAAAAATAATAATAATTCACCATGATCAAGAGGGATTCATACTAGGGATATCTGCAGGCATGATGCAACATTAAAAATCAATCAATATAATGGCCACAAAAATGAAAGACAAGAACTACTTGATTTCATCAATTCATGCACAAAAGGCTTTTGACAAAGTCTAAAACCCACTCATGGTACAACCTTTCAGCAAAATAGTAATAGAAGGGAAAGTCCTCAAAGTAATAAAGAATACTCATACAAAGCTGACAGCTGATATCATTCTAAATGGAGACAGTCTGAAAGCATTTTCCTTGAGAATGGCAACTAAACAAGGATGCCCTTTGTCACCACTTGTATTCAATATTATGCTGGAGGTTCTAGCCAGGGCAATCAGATTAGAAAAAGAAATAAAGGGCATCCAAATTGTCAAGGAAGAAGTAAAAGTATTTATTCACAGATGATGTGATCTTATACACAGAAAACCCTAAAAAATCCACACATGCACACACACACACACACACACACACACACACAAACTACTGAAATCAATAAGAGTTCAACAAATTCCCAGAATACAAGATGTTGTTGTTAGGTGCTGTCGAGTTGGGTCCAACTCATAGCAACCTTATGCACAACAGAACAAAACACTGCCCAGTCTTGTGCCATGTCCACAGTTGTTTTTATGTTTAAGCCGTGGTTGCAGGCACTGTGTCAATCCATCTCGTCAAGGGTCCTACTGTTTTTCCCTGATCCTCCACTCTACCAGGCATGATGTCCTTCTCCAGTGACTGATCCCTCCTGGCAACATGTCCAAAGTGTGTAACAAGCAGTCTTGCCATCTTTACTTCCAAGGAGCACTCTGGTTGTACGTCTACCAGAACAGATCTGTTCTTTTGGCAGTCTAAGGTATATTCAGCTTTCTTCTCCAATACCACAATTCAAAGGCATCAATTCTTCCTCTGTCTTTGTTCGTTGTCCAACTTTCACATGCATATGATGTGATTGAGAATACCATGGCTTGGGGCAGGCACACTTTAGTCTTCAAGGTGACATCTTTACATTTCAGTAATTTAACTTAAATCTCCTTTGCAGGAGATTTTCCCAAGGCAATGCATCTTTTGACTTGACTGCTGCTTCCATGGGTATTGATTGTGGATCCAAGTGAAATGAAATCCTTGACAACCTCAGTCCTTTCTCCACTTATGACGATGTTGCTCCCTGGTTCAGTTGTGACGATTTTCATTTTCTTGATGTTGAGGTGCAATCCATACTGAAGGCTATGATTCTTGATCTTCATCAGTAAGTATTTCAAATCTTCACTTCCAACAAGTAAGGCAGTGTTGTCAGTGTAACACAGGTTGTTAATGAGTCTTCCTCCAATCCTGATGCCTCATTCTTTTTCATATAATCCAGCTTCTTGGATTACCTGCTCAGCGTACAGATTAAAATGGTATAGTGAAAGGATACAACCCTGACCCACACCTTTCCTAACTTTAAACCATACAGCATCTCCTTGTTCTGTTCACATGACTGCCTCTTGACCCATATACAATTAAGTGTTCTGGAATTCCCATTCTGTGCAATGTCGGTTATAATTTGTTATGATCCACACAGTAGAATGCCTTTGCATAGCCAATAAAATACAGATAAACATCTTTCTGGTATTCTGTGCTTTCAGCCAAGATCTATCTGACATCAGCAGTGATACACCTGGTTCCATGTCCTCTTGAATCCAGCTTGAATTTATGGCAGTTCCTTTTCAATATACTGTTGCAGTTGCTTTTGAAGGAGGTAAATTTTACTTGCATGTGGTATTAATGATATTGTTCAGTAATTTCTGCATTTGGTTGCATCACTTTTCTTTGGAATGGGCATAAATATGGATCTTTTCCAGTCAGTTGGCCGGGTAGCTGTCCTCTAAATTGCTTGGTGTAGACAAGTGAGCACATCTGTCACTGAGTCTGTTTGTTGAAACATCTCAGTTGATACTCCATCAATTCCTGGAGCCTTGTTTTATTTGCCAAAGCCTTCAATGCAGCTTTGACTTCTTTCTTCAGTACCACCAATTCATGATCATATGCTATCTCTTCAAATGGCTGAATATCGACCAGTTCTTTCTGGTATAATGACTCTGTGTATTCCTTCCTTTTTTTTTTTTTTTTTTTTTTGATGCTCCCTGAGTTGTCTAATATTTTCCCTGTAGAATCCTTCACTACTGCAACTCGAGGCTTGAAGTTTTTCTTTAGTTCTTCCAGTTTAAGAAAGGCAGAACTTGTTCTTCCCTTCTGGTTTTCCTTTTCCAGCTCTTTGAAGATGCTGTTACAATACTGTCTTTTGTCTGCTCAAGTACTCTTTGAAATCTTCTGTTTAGGTCTTTTATTTCATCATTCCTTCTTTTTGCTTTAGCTTCTTGATGTTTAAGAGCATGCTCAAAGTCTCTTCTGCCATTCAATTTAGTCTTTTCTTTCTTTCCTGTCTTCTTAATGACCTCCTGTTCTCTGCGAGGGTATTTTGATGTTATTCCACAATTTGTCTAATTTCCAGTCATTAGTGTTTCACACATCATATCTGTTCTTGAGAAGGTCTTTAAACTCAAGAAGGATATCCTCAAAGTCATACTTTGGCTCTTTTGGACTTGTTCTAATTTTCTTTAGTTTCAGTTTGAATTTACATATGAGCAATTGATGGTCTGTGCCACAGTCAGCACCTGGTCTTGTTCTGACTGCTGATATGGAGCTTTTCCCTTGTCTTTTTCCGCAGATGTAGTTGATTTGGTACTAGTGTATTCCATTTGGTGAGGTCCATGTGTACAGTCACCTTTCGTGTTGGTTCAAAAAGGTTATTTGCAATGAAGAAGTCACTAACCTTGAAAAATTCTATCAGGAGATCTCTGGCATTATTTCTATCACCAAAGCCATACTTTCCTACTACCAATCCTTCTTCTTTGTTTCCAACTTTTGTATTCCAGTCACCAGTAATTATCAGTGCATCCTGACTGTATGTTCAGTCAATTTCAGATGGCTGAAGCTGGTAAAAATCTTCAATGTCTTCATCTTTGGCCTTAGTGTTTGATGCATAAATTTGAATAAGAGTTGTATTAACTGGCCTTCCTTGTGGGTGTATGGATATTATCCCATCACTGACAGCACTGTGCTTCAGGACAGACCTTGATGTGTTCTTTTTGATGATGGACACAACATCATTCCTCTTCAAGTTTTCATTCCCAGCATAGTGGACCATATGATTGTTGGATTGGAAATGGCCAGTTCTGGTCCATTTCAGCTCAATAATGGCTAACATTGTGTAAAATGGGAATTCGATAGCACTTAATTGTGCTCTTAAAGAATCTGTATATGGATCAAGAGCCAGTCTTGTGAACAGAACAAGGAGACAGTATGTGGTTTAATGTTGGGAAAGGTGTGTGTCAGGGTTGTATCCTTTCACCGTACCATTTTAATCTGTATGCTGAGCAGGTAATCCAAGAAGCTGGATTATATGAAGAAGAATGAGGCATCAGGATTGGAGGAAGACTCATTAACAACCTGTGTTACACTGACAACACCACCTTACTTGTTGGAAGTGAAGAAGATTAGAAATACTTACTGATGAAAATCAAGAATCACAGCCTTCAGTGTGGCTTGCACCTCAACATCAAGAAAATAAAAATCCTCACAACTGGACCAGGGAGCAACATCGTCATAAGTGAAGAAAGGACTGAGGTTGTCAAGGATTTCATTTTACTTGGGTCCACAATCAGCAACCATGAAAGCAGCAGTCACGAAGTCAAAAGACGCATTGCATTGGGAAAATCTCCTGCAAAGGATCTCTTTAAATCATTGAAATGTAAAGATGTCACCTTGAAGGCTAAAGTGTGCCTGCCCCACACCACGGTATTCTCAATCACATCACATACATGTGAAGGTTGGACAATGAACAAAGAAGACAGAGGAAGAATTGACGCCTTTGAATTGTGGTATTGGAGGAAGAATGCTGAATATACCATGGACTGCCAAAAGAACAAATGGATCTGTTCTGGAAGAAGTACAACCAGAGTGTTCCTTGGAAGTAAAGATGGCAAGACTGCATCTTACATACTCTGGACATGTTGTCAGGACATGTTGTTACTCTGTCCCTAGAGAAGGACATCATGTTTGGTAGAGTGGAGCATCGGTGAAAATGAGGAAAATCTTCAATGAGATGGATTGACACAGTGGCTGCAATCAGGGGTTTAAGCACAAAAACAATTGTGGACATGGCACAAGACTGGGCAGTGTTTCGTTCTGTTCTTCATAGGGTCGTTATGAGTCAGTACCAACTTGATGGCACCTAACAACAACAACAATGCCTAGGATATCGATGTTTATGTGTTCTATTTCATTTTTGGTGATTTCTAATTTTCCTAGATTCATGCTTTGTACATTTCAGGTTCCAATTATTAATGTATGTTTGCAGTTGTTTCTTCTCATTTTGAGTGAGGCCACATCAGCAAATGAAGATCCTTAATGCTTTACTCCATCCACATCATTAAGGTCAACTTTACTTTGAGGAGGCAGCTCTTCCCCAGTGGTTTTCTGAGTGCCTTCCAACCTGCAGTATATCTTACAAGGTTCTACTGCTATTCGTAAGGTTTTCCCTGACTAATTCTTTTCAGAAGTAGACTTTCAAGTCCTAACTCCTAGTCTGCCTTAGTCTGGAAGCTCAGCTGAAACCTGTCTGCCTTGGGTGACGCTGCTGTACCAGCAGCATAGCTTCCAGCATCACAGCAACAAGCAAGCCTCCAATAACAGACAAGTGGGGTCTGCTCACTCTGTCTTTACTCTGAGAACACAGGAAGTGACAGGAAAAAAGGCAGGATGGAAACAGAGAATACATAAACAGGGAAAAGGAAGAGCAGTGACACATCGCAGGGACTGCAACCAATGTCACAAGACACTTTATGTATAAATTGCTGGATGAAAAACTGATTTTCTCTGTAAAGTTTTGTCCAAGATTTTTCAGGATTGAAAGGCAGGAAAGTGTAGCACCGGGGACCCTAGAGAAATTAAAAACTGCCTTGCAAATAGAGAAATGCACACCAATGTTCACAGTAGTACTTTCCACAATAGCAAAAAGATGGAATCAACTTAGGTCCCCAACAATGGATGAATGGATAAATAGTGTAGTCAAACAGTGGAATATTGTATGAGGATAAAGAACAAGAGTGAATTTGGGAAACATCGCTTAACATGGAGGAATCTGGAAGGCATTATGTTGAATGAAATTAGTCATCACAAAAGGACAAATATTGTATGAGACCACTGCTGTAAGAACTCCAGAAATGGTTTAAACACAGAAGAAAATTTTCTTTGACAGTTACGAGGGTGCAAAGGGAAGGAGGGAGTATTCACTAATTTGATAATAGATCAGAATTATTTTAAGTGAAGGGAGGGACAACACACAGTAGAGAAGTCAGAACAATGGGACTAAACCAGAAGCTAAGAAGTTTTCTAAACACAGTGAAACACTTCAAGGGCAGAGTAGCAGTGACAGTGGTATGCAGACCATGGTTTCAGGAAACATCCAGGTCAACTGGCATAACAAAGTTTATTGTGAAAATATTCTGCACCCCACTTTGGTGAATGGCATCTGGGGTTTTACAAGCTAACAAGCAGCCATCTAAGAAGCAACAGTTTGTTTCAATTCACCTGATGAAAAAGAAGATGAAGAATATAAAAAACATAAGGAAAATATGAACCCGAAAGACAGAAAGTGCCAGATAAAGCAGAGACTACGTCAGCATGAGACAGGATGAACTAGATGTTGTCTGACTACCAGCAATGCCTTCACTTACAGGGAACTCAACAAAGAGTCCCTGGTACAGTGGGAGAAATGTGGAGTGCAGAACTTGAATTCTAGTAAAAATCATTCCAGAAGTCAATCCTGAGACAAAGATTGAACTTGTCTATAAGACAAAAAATGGTACTGGTGAAGAATATGCTTCTTGGCTTACATAGATACAGGAGACTAACTGGGAAGCTTCTGTCCCCAGCTGACATGAGAAGACAGAAGGTGACAGGAGGTGGCTGAATGGACAGGGGAAATACAAAGTGAAAGAAAGGAATGTGCAGTCACAATTGGCAGGAGAGAAGGTGAAGATCAGCTAGGATCACATAACAAACTGTATGTAAGATGTTATGTGAAAAACTGGCTCAGACTGTAAACTTTAAAATACAATGAAAAATCTAACACTTTAACAAATAAAGAAGAGAGAGGAAACATCCCAAGTGTCTACCAATAAGTGAACAAATAAAGTATGGTAATCCATGTTACGCAGCACAACTCAACAACAAAAAGAACAAACCCCTGATACATGCAACAAGAGATATATCTCAGAAATATGCTGAGCAAAAGAACACAGACATGGAAGTGCACGCGCTACATGATTACTTTTACATGAAGTTCTAGAACAGGACAACTAATGTGTAGTAATGATAAGTGGACCATTGACCATAAAGACATGAGGGAACTTTCTAGGGAGATGTAAATGTTTTGTCTCTCAAAAGAGGTGGTGCTTATATGGGTTTTCACATTTGTTAAAAGTCATTGAACGCTGTACTAAAATGTGTGAGTTTTGTATAAAATGTGTCTCAGTGGAGTTTTGATGTGTAGAGCTCCAGCAGTCACCTTGAACCTGAAAACAGGGACTTTGCACTGGGAATTATGGAGCAGTGAATTACAAAGAGTCTAGGTCTCTGTGGACTTAGTGGAGCTGCCATACCAGGCCTAGTCTGCTTTCCTCTGGACTACTTGTATATAAAAGAAAAATATTTACCTTGCTAAAGTCACTGTTAGTTTTTACTATTGTTGTTGTTTTCTACAGTTGAACTAAGTTCTGACAAAAGGACAATGTCCAAGGCAACCAGCAAGGCCAAAGTGAACCATTATGAATAGCTGCTGTGATGGTTATTTCTAGTTTTCTCTCTCTGGTGTGCTGCCAGGAGGTGGAGGGCAGGACAGACAATGTGGAGACATGGGGTAGGACAGCCTTCCCTTGGGCCAAGTGTTACGTGATACGCCAAGCCCTTCATTCTCCCATCCCTTCCCCTTTTACCTAGTCCTTCCAGACCCTAATAACACCCATCTCACCTGATAGGGAGAAATAGACCCAAAGTTGGACAGCTGGTATTGGAGAACTTCTGTGCATAAGCCTGTAGGTCAGGGTTGCCTGACTCATGCTGGGAATCAGTGTTCTCTTTGTGAATTCTCAGGCTCAAGCTGGGCAGGAACTATTCCAGACTTCACAGAAAATCAGTGGAAGAGCATTTCCAGTTCCTTTCCCCTGCATCACACTGAGTTTGGACCATAGGCAATTCTAGCAGAGGTGGTGGGTCATTTTAGGGTATCCCAGAAGGCCTGAGGAGGAGGTGAGTGGGCTGCCTTAAGTCTAGGCCCTGGACTGGTCTCCTTTTCCAAATGCTACAAACCAATCATGGATCATTTCATCATGTGCTGTGTGGAGAGCTCCAGGTAAAAGGGGCCAGTAGGGATGGGTCATGAATTCCCTTGGGATGCATGGCAGCAGAGGTGGGGCGTGTATTCCCTAGACCTTTGGATTACAGAATAGGAGCACTGCTCAGCTTAGCCAGGTGCACAGTTAGTGCTCACGATGCTGCTGTACATGCAACATATACACATACATACTCATACATACACATAGAGACTTGTACATACTTCTGGTGTGCATGGAGTCCTGCATCTCTCTTTCTGAACTGTCATCACCCTTTTGTGATAATGGCTTTGGTGCCAGTCTTCTCTGACACACTGTGACCTCCATGAGGACAGGGTCTGTCCAGCCTGTACTCCAGCTTATCCTATAGGGTCACGGTGAGTTGGAATTGACTCAACAGCAACATACAACAACAAACAATGTACCAACCTAGGGATATACGTATATTCAGGCTTCTACACACACACACACACACACACACACACACACACACACACACACACAAGCAGTTACCATACTATCTTTGAAGTCCTCAAGTGCTTCATTTTCTTTCCTCTGGCGCTTCATATGAACTCTTCCCTGTACTCCAGCACCCAGCACAAGACTTGGAACTTAGTAGGTTCTCAAACAGTGTATGTCAGGTAGATTGAGTAAATATACATACTAATTCATATGTGTGTTTTCCCACATGACTGGGAGCTGCTTAGAGTGGGAACCGTGCTTTGAATGACC
Source organism: Heterohyrax brucei (assembly GCA_028571685.1). Taxonomy (NCBI): domain Eukaryota; kingdom Metazoa; phylum Chordata; class Mammalia; order Hyracoidea; family Procaviidae; genus Heterohyrax; species Heterohyrax brucei. Next base: position 38,768,230 of record CM053149.1, read on the forward strand.
TGGAGGAGGTACTCAGATGTGCTTCCTGGATGAGTGGCTAAATGACACATGTGCCTGTGGGTAGTGTGACTACCCATACACATACATGAACTCTCGCTCACAGGTACCTGTCCATAAACCCAGGCACAAAATCGCATACTTATACATAAATCTGGACACACACACAGGCATAACTACCTGTGTGTCTATATACATGCACAGGTACAAATCCAGGTAGAACAGGAGCCTAAATGCACTGGGGAGTGGACACGGAGGCATATATTCAAGTTATTCGTCGATAAGCTTTAAGCATTTATCACAGGCTAGGGTTAGGAACTCTGTGCCAGAGTCGCAATGGGATCTGCTTTTATTTTGGTTCATTCCAACCATGACCTTATTCTCTCAAAAGCCCCCTAAGATCAAGAGGATGGAAAGTGCTGGTGAGAGTCAAGTGAAGAGACTGAGGTGTGTTGGACCATATAGAGAGCTCTGGCATGATCCCAGCATCCATCACACTGGCAGTCTTGACCAGTTCTAGAGTACAGGTAGACACAACGCCATGGTGGGCTGCCAGGTGAGGGGTTCAGGAACCCTGTGGGTCTTATACATTTTGGGAATACTTTCATTTCTTCTGCAGTGATGCCCTAAATGCCCTGAACAACTCTCCAAATGAAAATAGGGATATATCATATAAAATATTTAAAAAAATTATAATGCACTACAGAGTTGGGAAGAAAGTAAGGAACCAGAAAGACAAAAACTGAGTGGATAGTGTGACCACTGGATGATGGATTACCAACGCCAACTTCTGTTAGACATCTGCCAAGCCCTAAAAACCTTGTACCTTCTTGTTGATGGTGGGCTGGGACAGTTCTGGGAGGCAGAGGCTGTTATGATTCTCGCTTAGTGCTGGGGAGACTGAGGCTTAAAGAGAGAAATGGATATATCCAAGGCCAGCGTAAGGGGCTGGATTGGAATTTGAACTAAAAGCCCATGCTTTCAACCACTCCTCTATCCCACCTTTTTTCTGAGGAGAATGCAATACAGCTATTAATCCCAGACTTAATTTATGTTTATAAAAGTTGAAAAACATTTTTTAAATATTAGAAATTAAGAACTACTCACATTTATTGCATAAGTTAGAAAACATCAAAGGGCATAAAGTATGTCATCGAAACAATCTCTGCCCCACCACGGGGAAGCATGGCTATTGGGTGAGGCCTGCCCAGGTTAGACAAGAAGAGTTCCCAGGGGGACCTACATGGTGACATATGAGAAGACTGTGCAGATAGCCAGAGTCTTACGCCCAGAGTCTTGTATGTGACATTTGTCCAAGCTGAGGCATGCTCTGTGAGTGCTGCTGAGAAGGGCATTGGTTGCAGTAAACTAGTGGCAAGGGACAGCTTCCAGGAGAAAAAGGTTCTGAGGGGTGTTGTCAGAAAGTGTTGGGCAGGGGAAAATCAAGATTACCCTGGCATGCCGCAGGTGATGGTAGTGGACTTGCTGGGCCCTACAGGAGTGAAGAAGTGGCTGAAGACAGATCTGGAGATGTGCTGCCTCAGAGCAGGAGAAACACTGGGTAAGCCACGTGGACTTAGTGAGCAGGGACTGGGAAGCACGTGCGCATGGCGGCAGCGGTCACAGTGTGACCACAAGCCTATTGCCAAAGACCAGACCAAAGGATATCCAAAACGGAAGCCAGCACTGGCCAGAGGCAGCTGGAGGAGAGAGGCCTAGAACGTCCTTTCCCCTAAGGACAAAGAAGAGAGGGGAAGTAGAAAAATACAAGATTGACTGGGAGTTTACCTTCAAGAGACTGAGAAAGTCCTGCAGAGACAGGGTGCCCTGTAAAGAGGCTACACGGTTGCTTGCTCTCAGTACACAGAGGGACTCAAGAACTAAGCTAGGCTGGGATATAAAGAAAGGTGCTACTTCGCCTGTGGGAGCCTGAGTGTGAAAAATCACACTCTACTGTACAATGTGTTTATTCTTTCTCCTCTGAGGTAGGGGACTTCCCTTTGACAGCCAGGGAGCTGGACATACCGGAGTGAAACAACTGGGCCAACACCACAAGTGACTTACCCTGGGCTGTGAGCCCACTTTGTCTGACTTCAAAGTCCATGTCTGTCCATTTGACTTCACTATCTGTGGCAGCTTCCTGATAGTCCTAGTATAGCATGTCATCTGCACACAGAACTGCAGAGCCACAGAAGGGTTCTAGCAATGCCCTGAGGCTGGGTTCCCCATCACTCAGTACCTACCTGCAGGCAGAGCTGGAAAAGGTGGCTCCAGGAAGGAAGACCGCAGGGCCCTTTTCTCCCCTTCCAGCACAGCCCTGAGCACTGCTGGGGGGAAATTTCTGGAGGCTGTTGTAGGGGTAGGCCCCATGCATGAAAACATCTGAGTGATCTGTCATCTGAAAGCCTGCAAACTTGGTGGAGAAATCTTGATTAGCCAATCGCAGAAGATGATGCAATTCCCTTGCCTTTGGTGCGTACGTCTCCAGTGGAAAGATATCACCTCCAGATGTGGTATCCTCTAAAAATAGCAGGTGGAGTCATCTCCCCCAGTTGATTATTCTAAGTGGTTGCTCTGTGCCATCTGGAAGTAGGTCTCACCAATGTCCCAGGGACAATGCTCCAATTATCTGTGCAACGGCTCTTCAACTTTGGCTCCACAACAGAGGGGAGTCAACAGTCTCAGCTCACTCCCCTTGCTGGCTGGCACCTACTGTGCTCTATCCTGTACCACATGTCCTCAGCCTCAGGCCCTGCTGAGGAAGGCCTGTCTGCTTGCAAGAGGTGCTAGGATCCTTCCAGAGGCAAGGCTCTGGCAGAAGGAGGCAAGGCTCTGGCCCTCTCCCAGGGCCATAGGAAGACAATTAGGGTAAAGACAGGGCTGCTTTCTTTTTTCTTCACTCCAGGGAAATTTGTACCAGGTCACAACACTGGCAGATGTTGCTATCTCTGAGTATGTGACCTCCATTCTGGAACCACCTTCCTGCCAGGCCCTCTGGCAGCCAGAATAGAAGATGTGTATCTGCCTGTCCCTTGGGATGTTGGCAAGTTAAGAGTGGCATCCACATACCAAGGGTTTTACAGGCCATGGTTTGGCACTGAGCACATCTTTGACTATAGACAGCTACACTACCAGGGATCCAGAGGTTGTGTACTTTGACTACAAAGCTTGTCTGAAATTGGGGGCAGGGCCTCTGACCACCTCTGGTTGAATTAGCTGGTCTCTCTGCTGTGTTTACCCGTCACTTGTGAGGAGCTTAGCAGACAAACTCCTCAGGTGTCTCTTGGCTGGCGACAGAGTGCTGGGAGTACATGTTGTGCCTATGATTAAGAACCAAGTCAGGGACTTAGAGGAGCACGTAAGGGAAGGGAGGTGGGGATCCTGGTTCCAGACTTAGGGTGTGTTGGTGCCTGTGCCCCACTCCTGTCATGAGGTGAGTTGGAGAGGGACAGGAAGTCTTCCTGGAAAGCAGGTAGTTCAGGCTGCTGAGGATTGCCAACAGAATTAGAGTCACATAGCACCGGGGACAGACAGTGTTGCAGTCATTCACCAGGATATGGCCCAATTGCTCTACCAGGCTCATCAACCAGAAAGCACATCGTTAGGATTCCAGGAAGCTAGGGCTCAGTGACATCTACACTGTCATCTGGCAAGTTAGAGGAGGAGTTTTTTAGACTACAGGGCTTCAGAAGTCTAATCTGGGCTGTTTTACTGGCCCTCCATTCTGATTGCTTCACCTTTTCTCTGAAGGTCTGTGAGTCTTCAGATGGAGCAAGGCTGTAGGCACCCTGGCCTGCAGATGTGACACAAGTACCCAGAATGGTAGCATTTGGGAGTGGAAAAGACTTCTCAAGCTGTCAGAGCTTTGGGAATCCAGGGCCCATCCTCACTTTCCAGAGCTTTCCCTTGGGTCTCTGAGTTAGGGATACCTTAGTTCAGCTTCATTCAGCAATATTCTTAAGGAACATGCCTGAGCCAGATCTGTGCCACTCACAGGTGGTCCCTGCCCTCAGGGAGCTATGGTCCAATAGGAAAGATTATCACTGTCAGAGTGGGCACTCTTGTGGCAGAGGGGGGCTGCTACGCAGCTCAGCTTTGTCTCTGTGACCTTATATATATTGTTCTCTTTTCTAGAATGTCCTGCTCTCCCTTCTCTGTCTGGAAAACGTCTACTCAGCCTGCAAAATTCATTTCATGCTTCACTTCCTCCCTCAATGCTCTCTCCACTGTGCCCTTGGGGCCCTTCCTCAACGTACACACACCATAAACCCTCTGTGCTGAGTGTCCCTCCACAGGGACATACTGTCTCCCTGGCTAGAGTGGGACCCCCTGAAGGGTCCACTCATTTGACCAACATGATATCTCTCATTTAGTAGATACCAAATATGTTTTGTTAAATAAATGTTTGGGAACCAAAGAGAGACTCAACAGTGGGTTGATACACTGTCCTTTTCCTACCGTCATCAGAACAGGTTTTTCGCTTTGTTAAAAGAACTTTCTTCTGGTGGGGAGTAGGCAGTCACATGGACGACCCTGGGACCAGGCCTGCACAGGATTTTGGGTTGGGAAATGAGTAAGATTCAGTCCCTGTCCTCAAGGAACATGATGTGGTGCATAGGAAGGCTGAAATTAGGGCCTACCAGGCCGTAGGTGGTAACTACCAAGGCGGCTCTAAATGCCAGAGGATCCTAAATGAAGACAGCTGGTGGTGACTGTTAGGACTGTTTTCCAGGGTGGAGAGGAACTAATAGAGCTTCAGAAGGTTTGGATAAAGACGCAGGGCCAAGATGGTGATCAGACACTTCCTGTGGTCCCTCTCAAAACACAAGTGAATTCTTTTTTATATGACAAACTGTGAGCCCTGAACATCAAAAGAAAAGTTGAGGAATCTCACTGAACAGCAAGGGGAGGAAGAGATGGTTCAGAAGCAGCAATGAATTGCCATACCTGACCCAATGGGAACTGGTACCCTGCAGGCCAGATCTGCTCGTACAAGCACAGTGAGGCAAGCAGTATTGTTCAGGAGACATTTTCAACAATGGGAGAGATCATGGCAGAGAGTTTACTCAGGCCCCCAGAATCACTTTATGAAAAGCAGTATGCAGTCCACAAAAGATAAGTACTTGCATGTAACCTGCCATGTGGACCAAAATAGAGTCCTTGGGGATAAACCACTCTCCCATTTACCTACCCTCTTCCCACTCTGCATTGGCCTTAGTCAGAGTCAGAGACTGACATGTTCCCATGGGCCAAAAGTAGTACCCCTCACGAACCCTGAACCATTCTCCCAGTCTTGGAAAGGAATAAATGAACAAATGAAAAAAAATAATCTGCTGGCTCCTCTGAGGTGGTAACTCAGGGCATAAACAGCTACATTCCTAGCCACAGGCATAAGAAGCCCATGGAAACTGAATGCCTTTCCCCTTGGCATACCTGTATGGGCCCATTACAGTGATGTAGGCTCTTATTAGCACAGTACAGCAGGGCAGAGGCCAGAAGCCTACCCTCAGCTGTGTCTGCTATGTGGTGGGAGGCAGGTCCATGATCTTTTACACCACTTGCCTATTAAGCAGGCTCCTTAACTGGGGCCTGAGGACTAGGACTCCATCCATGCCTCTGTACCACCCATGACAGGGCTCTGAAAATAACTGGTACCTCTCAGTCATTACAGCAAACAGCATTGAGTGCCCATAGTGCAGTTGCAAAACCCACTCACCTAGGCAATTTAGGGAAAAAGGGCACACTTTCCTCCCAGACACTCAGGGGAAGCTGTCAGCCCCCCTACCTTGCTCAGCACGTGACCTCCTACTGCAGCCAGATACCTATGCCTACACCAGTCACCCCTGCCTGTCTAGGACGGTAGGTAAGATCCTGTACCACACACTTCGTGACCAACTACCTGGACACCTGAGCCGAATCCATACAAGAAAAATGAATGGACTCCTAGGCTCACATAACTAGCAACCTATCTAACCACCTGGTGACAGGACTTCAGAGCTTCAAACTGGCTCACGCAAGCAGTGTATTTCAGAATATCAGAACAAAACAAAACAAAAAGCTAGAACTCAGTAAGCAATTTTTGAAATAAACAAGTACAATAACTTATTCACAGCTCATAGACAACAATCAATACCAAATCACATAAAAAGACAGACCATGATGACTTCAACAAGCTTGCGAAACAAAACAAATAAATAATCAAATCTTCTGCCCCTGGACTTGCTGCTAATCCAGAGCTGAAACTGGTACTGAAGACAACTCTTCAGACAAGAATTGGTCTGAACTCTTAGACAAAGAGTGATGCTAGTGTTGTGTGTGCTTCTCAGTTTAAATGTGTACATGAGGCTGTCAGAGCATCTCCTCTATAGAAACAAGATGGGAGGGTGGAAAGGAGTCGATAGGAGTTGCTTGAATGAAAACAGGAAGTAGCAAGTGGAAAGGAGGAGTGTGCTGTCACAGAGTAGGGAGAGCAGCTAGGGTTGTGTAGAGGAGTGTGTACATGGTTTTATATGTCAGGATGACTTGGATTGTAAACTTTCACTTAATCACAGTAAAATATTTAAAAAGAGAAAAAAAAAGAAATCCCGATGAACAGAACTTCCTGGAATTACCAGAGGTAGAATACAAAAATTAGCATCTAGAACACCCTAAGAAATCTAAAGGAAATTAGGCAAAATGTAGAACAAGCCAAGCAGCACATAGACAAAGCAACTGAGGAATTTAAGAAGATTAGAGAAGAGCATAATGACAAATTTAACAGGTTGCAAGAATCCATAGTGATGCAGCAAACCGAGATTCAAAAGATTAACTAAAATTTTCAGAATCAAATGACTCAATAGATAATCATAGGAGCAGAACTGAGGCAATGGATGTCAGAATTGGGGAGACTGAGGATAAAGAACATGACACCAACATATTTGAGGAAAAATCAGATAACAGAATTAAAAAAAAAAAATGAAGAAACCCCCAAATCATATGGGACTCTATCAAGAGAAAAACCTGCAAGTGATTGTAGTACCAGAAAAGGTGTGTTGGGGGTTGTTAAACCAAAAATACAGAGAGAATTATTGAAAATATGTTGGCAGAAAACTTCCCTGGTATAGTGAAAGATGAGACAACATCTATCTAAGATGCTCATCAAACACCACACAATGTAGATCCCAAAAGACAGTCTCTAAGACATAATGGAACTGTCAAAACCAAAGATAAAGAGAGAATTTTAAGAGCACCTAGGGATAAACAAAAAGTCATCTACAAAGAAGTCAGTGAGACTAAGATCAGAGTACTCAGCAGAAACCATGCAAGCAAGAAGGCAATAGGACAATGGATACAGAGCCTTGAAGGTGGGAAAATGCCAATTAAGAATTATATATCCAGCAAAATTGTCTCTCAAACATGATGGTGAAATTAGGAGACTTCCAGATAAACAGCAGTTTGGGGAATTTGTGAAAACTAAACCAAAATTACAAGAAATACCAAAGAAAGTCCTTTGGTTAGAAAATCAGTAACATCAATTAACAACCCAAGACTAAAACACAGGACAGAACAAGTATATGTCAACCCAGATAGAGAAACCACAAAAGTGAATCAAAGCTAAAACACTGAAAATGGGGAAAGAGATCTAAAAGATAACAGCCTTAAAACAAAAATGAGGGACAAAATATTCATAGAACTTTCATGTGGAAAAGTAAAGGCAATATAAAGAAATAAAAAATAGGTTTGCACTTGGAAACATAGGGATAAATATTGAGATAACCACAAAAGAGGCTAACAATCATAAGCATAAAATAACTAATGTAAAGACTCAGCAAATAAGTCAACAATGATGAAAAAAATAAAGAAAAACTCAGCACAGAAAATTAGGTGGAAAAAAGAAACTGTCAACAATACACATAAGAAAAGCATTTAAATGACAGCATTAAACTTATACCTATCAATTTATACTAAATGTAAGTGGAATAAATAAACCAATAAAGAGACAAAATGGATTAAAAAAAAAGATTCAGATATATGAGGACTTGCTAATTAAGTTCATGAATGCAACCTAGAAAAAGTGGTACATACCTCATTGCTGAATATCACTGTGGTCACCTTCAAAGTATTCACCTTGGGAAGCTATGTGCCAACACCAGTGCCTAGTTGTCCAAATCACTTGGTACTTCTCTAACAGAAAATACCATGAGTGGAAGTCTTCATAAGGAGAAACACAGTCCAGTAAGCCACAAATCCATGCCTAAGTTACAAGTCTCTTCAGTATGAGAAATCATCACAGTCTGGTAGGCCAAAAGTCCAAATTCAAGGACAGCATCTTGGCACAGGAACCTCAGGCCCAAAGGAAATGCTCTGCTCTTGGTGCTGCTTTCTTGGCGGTGTGAGGTTCCCAACTTCGTCTGCTCACTTCTTTCTGTTATACCCCACAAGCTTATTGCCGCTTGAGTCCTACCTCACCAACACAGCTGCTGCCCATTCTCCATCATCATTTATCACAGAGGCAGTATTCACAACACGTGGGAGGAATGGCACCATATTGGGACTCCTAGCTGAGTCAAATCAACACATGCATTTTTGGGGGGACACAATTCAATCCATGATAGTAATCCATGTCCGCACGTGTTTTTTGGCTGCGTGGATCTCCTCTTTAGAGAAGTGTCTGTCCATCTCCTTTGCCCATCGCTTAATTGGATGATTTATCTTCTTATTGATATTGTGTGGTACCTTATAGATTATGGAGATCAGGCATTGGGCCGACATATACTTGCCAAATATTTTTTCCCATTCTGCAGGTGGCCTTTCAATTCTATTAATAAAGTCTTTGGATGAGCAAAAGTGTTTGATTCTTAGTAGCTCCCATTTATCTGTTTTATCTTCTGTTGATTGTGGTATGTTTGACAGATTTTGAAGTCTATGTTGTGTATTAGAACTACCATTGTTGTTTCTACTTTCTCTTGGATGAGCTTTATTGTTTTGAGCTGGTTTTTGTATAAGGTGTAAAATATGGATCTTAATTCAATTTATTGCAGATGGATATCCAGTTTTGCCAGCACCATTTGTTGAAGAGATTGTTTTCAACCCAGTTTAATGTCTTAGGGCCTTTGTCGAATATCAACTGTTCATAGGCAGATGGTGTCATCTCTGGGGTCTCAATTCTGTTCCATTGATTGATCTGTGTGTTCTTGTACCAGTACCAGGCTGTTTTGATCAGTGTGGCAGTGTAATAAGTTCTGAAGTTGGGTAATAAGAGGCCTCCTAGTGTGTTCTTCTTCTTTAGTGGTACTTTACTTATCTGGGGCTTCTTCCCTTCCCAAACAAAATTGGTGATTTCTTCCTCCATCTCCATGACACTAGTCCGAAGCAATTTTGGAAGTCTCTTTCTGGAATGGCCATCAGAGCTGTCATCATGTTACCCTTGATGTCCTGAATGTTATAAAATTGTCATCCTTTCAGTATTTCTTTTATCTTCAGGTAAAGAAAAAAGTCATGGAGAGCCAGATGAGGTGAGTAGGAAGGATGTTTCAATGCAGCTAAAAACTCCCTCACAGACAACTATACAATTCAGTTCATGAGCTTGCCACTATGCCAGTGTGTGCAATGGCCATTTTAGAAAGAGTTCCAAAATTGCTTTGAAGGGTAGACTAGGCACTGGCATCAGAGCATAGCTTTCCAAGGGGAGTGCTTTGAAGATGACCATGGTGATATTTAGCAATGAGGTATGTAGTACTTAGAACAATTAAGTTCACAGGCTTAACTGTCAGAACTCATATGTTGCCTACAAAAGACACTCTTTAGACTTAAAGACACAAATAACTAAAACTCAAAGGATAGAAAAATATACATCAAGCTAGCAACAACAAAAAAGAGCAGGAGTGGTAGTATTAATTTCTCACAAAATAGACTTTAAAGTAAAATCCACCACAAAAGACAATGAAGGACATTATACAATGATTACAGGATTATTACACCAGGAGGACATAACCATATTAAATACTTACACACCCAATGACAGGGCTCCAACATACATTACAAAAAAAGAAAAGAAAAGAAAAACCTCTAATACCATTGAGAAGACAGACAGACATCTCCACAACAGTAAGAAACTTCAACACATCACTTCTGGTGAAGAACAGAACATCAGAGAGAAGCTCAGTAAAAATATAGAAGACCTAAATTCTTCAGTCAACCAACTTGACCTCATAGGCATATATAGAATACTCTACCCAACAGCAGCCAACTGTGTTTTCTTTTTCAGTGCACATGGAACATTCTCTAAAGCAGAACACATATTAGGTCATAAAGCAAGCCTTAACACAATCCAAAATTCTGAAATATTACAAAGTATTTTTTTAGGACCATAAAGCCATAATAATAGAAATCAATAACAGAAGTAGCAACAAAGAAAAAAGGTAAATCAGATATACAGAAACTGAACAAAACTTTGCTCTAAAACTACTGGATTGTAGAAGAAATTAAGGATAGAATAAATAAATTCACAGAATCAAAGGAGAAGAAAAACATTTCTTACCAGAACCCTTGTGATACAGCAAAAGCTGTAGTCGTAGGTCTCTTTGTGGCAGTAAATGCACACATCCAAAAAGAAGGGACCAAAACCAAAGCATTAACCCACAACTTGAACAGATAGAAAAAGAGCAGCAAGATAAGCTCTCAGACACAAAGACACTCTTCCTCAACATTGTGCTAGAAGTCCTAGCCAGAGCAAATAAGCTAGAAAAAGAAATAAGGCATCCAAATTGGTAAGGAAGAAGTGCAAGTATCTCTATTTGCAGATGATATGATCTTATACACAGAAAACCCTGAAGAATTCACAAGAAAACCTCTGGAACTAATAGAAGATTTCAGTCAAGTATGAAGATACAAGATAAACATACAAAAATCAGCTGGATTCCTCTACACCAACAAAGAAAATGTTGAAGAAGAAATCAGCGAATCGATACCATTTGCAGTTGCTCCTGAGTAGATCAAATACTTAGAAATAAATCTAATAAGAGATGTAAAAGACCTGTACAAGGAAAACTGTAAGACACTACTGCAAGACACTTACATAAATGGAAAAATATACTTTGCTCATGGAGAGGAAAACTCAACTTGTGAAAATGTCCACTCTACCAGAATGATCTATGGATACAATGCTAACCAAATCCAAGTTCCAATGGAATTTCTTGATTCAGTTTCTTGCAGATGGATAACCAATTTTGCCAGCACCATTTGTTGAAGATACTGTTTTTACCCCAGTTTAATGTCTTAGGGCCTTTGTCAAATATTAGCTGTTCATAGGCAGACGGTATCATCTCTGGGGTCTCAATTCTGTTCTGATGGAATTTCTTTAAAAAAATGGAGAAAGAAATCACTAGCTTCATGTGGAAGGGGAAGAGGCCCCAGGTAAGTAAGACGTTACTGAAGAAGAAGAATAAAGTGAGAGGCCTCACACTACTTGGTTTTAAAACCTGTTATACTGCCACATTAGTCAGAATAGCCTGTTTACTGGTACAGCAACAGATGCATGGACCGGTGGAACAGATTGAGAATCCGGACATAAAAACCATCCACCTATGAGCAGCTGATATTTGACAGAGGCCCAAGTTTCATGACCTAGAGAAAAGACAGTCTCTTTAACAAATGGTGCTGGCATAACTGGATATTCATTTGCAAAAAAAGGAAACAAGAACCACACCTCACACCATGCACAAAAACTAACTCAAAATGAGTCAAAGACCTAAATATAAAATCTAAAACATTAAAGATCACGGAAGAAAAAAAAATAGGGACAATGCCAAAAGACTGATTGTCATTCAGTCAGTTCTGACTCACAGCAACCCTATTGCACAGAATAGCACTGCCCTATAGAGTTTCCAAGGAGCATCTGCTGGACATGACCTTTTGGTTAGCAGCCACAGAACATAGCTACTAAGCCACGGGGGACAACACTAGTAGCTCTAATACATGGCATAAATAGAATACAGAGCATTACTAATACCAGAAGAAGAAATAAGTAACTGGGAGCTCCTAAAAATCAAACATTTATGCTCATCTACAGACTTCACCAAGACAGTAAAAAGACAACTTAAGGACTGACCAGCATTTAAAATCTAAAATCCACAAGATGCTGCAAAACCTCAACAACAAAAAAGATAAATAACCCAATTAAAAATGGGTTATATGAACAGACGCTTCACCAGAGAAGACATTCAGATGGTTAACAGATACATGAAGAAATGCTAACAGCCACTAGGCATTAGAAAAATGCAAATGAAAGCTACTATGAGATACCATCTCACCCCACCAAGGCTAGCATTAATCCAAAAATTACAAAATAATAAATGTTGGAGAGATTATGGAGAGATTGGAAGACCTATACACTGCTGGTGTGAATGTAAAACGGTACAGCCACTTTGGAAATCAATTGGATTCCTCCTTAGAAATGTAGAACTAAAAGTACCATACAATCCAGTAATCCCACTCCTTGGAATATATCCTAGAGAAATAAGAGCTGTCACATAAATAGATATATGCACATCCATATTCATGGCAACACTGTTCACAACAGCAAAAAGATGGAAACAACATAGGTGCCAGTCAACAGATGAGTGGATAAATGAATTGTAGTATATTCACACAATGGAAAACTATGCAACGATAAAGAACAATGATGAATCTGTCAAACTTCTCATAACGTGAATGAATTTGGAAAACGTTATGCTGAATGCAGTTAGTCAATCACAAAGGACAAATACTATATGAGACTACTATCATAAGAACTCAAGAAAATATTATTTGGATGTTTATGACAGTGGGGAGGGAGGAAGTGGGGTATTCCCTAACTAGGTAGTAAACCAAAACCAAACCCACTGCCACTGAGTCAATTCATAGTGACACTGTAGGACAGAGTAGAACTGCTCCAATAGAGTGTCCAAGGATTGCCTGGCAAATTCGAACTTTTAACCTTTTAGTCAGCAGACATAGCACTTAACCACTACACCAGTAGACGTGAATTATTTTAGGTGAAGGGAAGGACAACACACAGTATAGGGGCAATCAGCACAACTGCATTAAACGAAAAGCTAAGAAGTTTCCTGAGTATAACAGAACACTTTGAGGGACAGAGTAGCAGGGGTGGGGATGTGGGGATCATGGTTTTAGGGCATATTTAGTTTATTTGGCATAACAAAGTTAATTAAGAAAGTGTTCTAAATCTCCCTTTGGTGAGTGGCATCTGGGGTCTTAAACATTAGCAGGCAGCCACCTAAGATACATCAATTGATAGCAATCCACCTGAAGCAACTGAGCATGAAGAAAACCCAAGACATCAGGAAAATATGAACCCAAGAGACAGAAAGGGCCTCATAAACCAAAGACTCTGTCATCAGCCTGAGACCAGAAGATCTAGATGAGGATTGGCTACCACCAGTGACCACCCTGACAGGGAGCACAACAGAGAGTCCCTGATGGAGTGGGAGAAAAGCGGGGTGCAGAACTCAAACTCCAGTAAACAATACCAGATTTGATAGTTGGATTGAGATAGGATAGACCTCAAAAAACATGGCTCAAATGAAAACCATTCCTGAAACCAACTCTTTAAACAGGATTAGACCAGACTAGACGTAATGACAGTGGTGAAGGACATGCTTCATGGCTTGAGTAGATACATGAGACTAAGTGGGTAGCTCTTGCCTGCAGGACAAAAAGAGGCAGGAGCTGGCTGAATGGGTGTAGGAAGGGACAGAATGGGTGGGGAGGAAGGGACAGAAAGGGACAAGAACTGGTTGAATGGATGTGGGAAGTACAGGGTCGAGTGGAGGAATATGCTGTTACATTTAGGGAGAGCAACTAGGGTCACATAACAATGGGTGTACCATTTTTTTTTTAATAAGAAACTGACTTTAATTGTAAGCTTTTCCTTAAAGCACGCGTGTGTGTGCACGCGCGTGCGCGCGCGCACACACACACACACACACAAAGATTTGGATGAAAGGAAAAAGCATTCCAAGCAGAGTGAACACCAAGGACAAAGGCAGAGAGGCAAGAAGCTGAAGAGAACTTTCAGATCAGAGAAGTTGTGTGAGATCTTGGAGCAACGTGTGGGAGAAGGATAAAGAGGTAAACCTGCAGTCTGCGACTGTCGGAAGCATCCTATCTAAGCCCTCCTTCTGGGTAGGAGAACCAGGCAGAGAGGCCAGGGTGCATGCCAGGAGAGCGGGCTAGACTTTTGAGAGAGACTGAGCCCATCCAAGGTGTTTAAGCTCAAAGCAAGAGGAGTACAGGCTAGTCAAACATTAAGGCAGGGGACTAGGGTTATCCTCTTTGCAGTGCCACGTGTAATTTGGAAGATCTCTGTGACTCCATGTATCTCTGTCACTGATCTGCCATGAAACCTCCATTTCCCGTTTGGACACCCTCCCTTTCAGTTAAGACTTTGTCTTCTCTTATGATGCCAGCACTCTTAGAGACAGTAGCACATCAGAGACCTCAACATGGGTCCGTGTAAATTGGACTGGAGAGATCCAGGTGAACACAAGTGTCCTGGAAGGCTGAGGAAGAGACCAGGAAGAAGGACACCAGTAGTAGGACACCAGGGCCACTGTCAGCTGAGGGAGACCTGGGCCTCTGTCATGCCTGAGATGTGGGGTAGCCTGCCAGGCAGCCACATCCAGCTGTCACTCCGTCAGCCCTGCAAGACTGTAGAGACTTGGCTGTGACCCAAGAGTCACCTCCGGGAGTAAACCGACCACAGGACTTCTGTTCCAGGATAGCCACTGCAACCTTGAAAAAGAGTAAGATGGGATTTTTATGTACTGACGTGAAACCCTTTCCAAAACATTGTTAAGTGAAGAAAGGAAGTAACAGAGTAGCATACATAGTAGGTAGTATATCTGTTACCAAAAATGTCTCCACTACTGTTGTGGAATGATCTATCTCATTTTTCAGTGTTGTCAGTATTTGTTCAATGCATTTAGGTGCTCTGGTATTGAGTGCATAAATATTTAATATTGTTTAGTCCTGCTTGAGTATTGAACCTTTCAGCAGTAAATAGTGACCATCCTTGTCCCCAACAGTGGATTTTACATAAAAATCTATTTTATCTGAGATTAGTATTGCCACACCTGCTCTTCTTTGTGTATTGTTAGCTGGATATGTTTTATTCCAACCTTTAATTTTCAGTTTGTTCATATCTTTAAGTCTAAGGTGTGTTTCTTGTAAGCAACACATAGATGGGTCGTGTCTTTTGATCCAGGATGTCACTTGCTGTCTCTTTACTGGAGCATTCAGTCCAAAAAGACAAACAAAAAAAGTCATGTGTAAGAGCTTGTAAAGTCTATAATTGCATAGAGAGGTTCTGCACAAGCCACAGGATCTTATAACAGCAGTTACCCCTGGGGAGCTACTAGAACTGGTGAGGGGTCATATGTGCATGTTTTACTCTGCACGTATGCTTCTGCATTGTGAAGTATGCAGCTGATCTTGGCTGTGTGGGCACAGCCAACATCTGTGTGGCTGCCAAGGGCAATACAGGGACAGGAGTCTTCCCCCGGCCAATGACTCAGGCAGAGCAGGTGGCCCCTTAGGAGTAACCACAGATGCTTCCTACCGATGTTGTTTAGTTGCTTCTTGACCAGAGGGGACACTGAGGACTTGAAATCAGATTTGGATTAATTCCTGTCATTGCTGCTTTCTAGCTGTGAGAAACTGGGCCCCACACAGCCTCACTTTCCTTTTTTGTAAAAGGGGAAAATTATCACCCACCCTGAAATATGACTCCAAGCATTAAACAAGATAATCTATGTGGACATACTGAGTGCACAGTGGCATCAGTACATGGTTGTGTCCCACCCTTTTCCACACCGATACTCAGGAATATGTAAATAGATGAAGATCTGAGCTCCATTCTCTAGCAGGAAACACTATTCCTCATGGTGGCCCCAGCAGGCTCAGAGTCCAAGGCAGCCCCCTGAGCATGTCCACCCGCCATTGTCAAGTGTGCTGTGTTTTGTGTTTGCTTGGGGAAGGGTGTCCCTACTGTATTCTTCTCCACATTGCTCTGCTGCAGAATGCAACTCAGAACTTCATCCCACTCCAGTGTTCTGAACATTCCTGCAGCCCAAATAAGGGGATCCCTCAGGACAGGGATTTGGGGGTCTTTCTTGGGAAAGGACATATGCAGACTTTCCCCGAAGCTGCCCTAGTGGGCAAAGAGTGGCACAGGCAGCTCCTTGTAGCACAGAGCAGAGCACTTATACTGGGAATCTTCCAGAGCTGTAACTAAGGTATGGCAGGTAGAGTGCTTGTTCTGGGCACAGCTTGAGGCAGGAAGCTTATGAGCAGCGTCTATAGGCCATAGTCATTTCCATTGCCAGCTGTCAGAAATAGTTAAGCAATTTTCTGTAGATAGGTCCCTGGCTGGATTCCACCTGAACTCTGCTCAACTCCTAGCTGATTGTGTTACCTCCAGTAAGTGGCTCACTGGTAAAGCCAAGTGTTGGTTCTAGATCTGACCATGTGTTACTATTGTGAATGAATGCAAGGAAAGGAGACAGAAAAAAAATACAATTCAAATTCATGCTTAGGAGAACAAGTCAGCTGGGGACGGACTGTGGCCAACACCTCCCTGAGGCTACCGAGTCAAAGGGTACCTGGAGAAAGAAGCCCCAACCCCTCCACCTCTGGTGTTCCTGGCAGCCTCTGCCATACACACATTTTCTGGCAGAGTTATTCCTTGCCTTATCTTTGACCTCTACTGCAAATGGGGCTCTTTCTGACAAGGGTTTGAAGTCATGAATCACCCCTTCTAGGGCTCGGCGAAACCCAGCTGGACTTGGCTGAGAGCAAGGCAAAAGTTGGGGTCCATGTGGCTCAATTTAGGAGAAGGAAGACCCCTAGCACGCCACTGAAGTGGGGTGGGGGTTGGGGAGGAAGGTAGGGCTGGGGAGAGAGGAGCAGGGCTGGTGCAGGCAGGATAGAAGTAATCAGCAGTGATATCAGATGGTGACAGGAAGTGGATTCCAGGAGGGCAGGGGAAGAGGCAGATTAGCTAATGGGCAAGATAAGCGTGGTGCTTACTTTGCTTACCAGATCATCAGTAGTGAAAGGTTCACAGGAATTTCACCACAGGGCTTTGAATTGGTTCTTGTTTGAACCCTTCTGAGAATTTGCTCTTTAATAAGTTTCCTGCTGAGAATTTGCATTTCTAGATAAACTGAATCATAATCGACCTTTTAACAGGATCCCGGGGGATTCTTATGTATAACTTCCTGGGAAACAAAAATTATCAGTCAGGACCTAACCCAGTGCCATCGAGTTGGATCCAACTCCTGGCAACCCTAGAAATGGGTCTTAGAAATGCAAATGGACCTAGAAATGCAAATTATCAGCAGGAATTCAAACGACACTGGTTCAAAGCCCTGGGTGAAACCCATGTGAAATTGTTCACTCTAGATTAGTAAGTAAGCACACATAACCCCATGCTTATCTTGTTCTTGGCAGAAATGGGTGGCTCCAGGCACTTAATGGCAGAGCTAAAAGGGCTTTGTAACACGTGCCCTACAGGGCAGAGGCCAGGCTGAGGGCCAAGGGCTGAGGGTGAGAGAGGAAGCCTGTGCTGAGGAGCCAAGAAGAGCCTGTGCTCAGGGGGCCAAGTAGAGCCCTGCACAGCCCAGATGAGCTGAGAGCTGTCTTGCAATGCCTACCTGCTTCCAGTTCCTGATTCTGAGTTGTCACCTGTTGATCCTGATCCTGAGTTGTCACCTGTCGATCCTGACCCTGAGTTGTCACCTGTCGATCCTGACCCTGAGTTATAACCTGGTACTTCCCCAATAAACTCCATGGCATGGATTGAATTATGCCCCTCCTTAAAAACTGTAACAATTTGACTGGGCCATGGTTCCCAGTATCGTGTGGTTGCTGTCTATTTTGTGACTGCGATTTTCAAATATGTTGTAAATCCTAATCTCTTCCAGTGGTTAATGGGACAAGACTGGATTACATTAAGGAGGATTAGGGTAGGATTGTAACATCCTTTACTAAAGTCACATTGTCTGATCCATAGGGAGTTTCTCTGGGGTGCAGCTTCCACCACCTTTTATTCTATAAGAGATGAAAGGAAGCAGACAGAGAGATGGAAACCTCGTATTGCCGAGAAACCTGTGCCAGAAATGGAACATGTCCTTTAGACTGGAGGTTTCTTGCACTGAGGTGCTCCCAAGCTGAGGGAAGACAGATACATACAGGGACATTTGTCTAGGGACTATAGGAAGAGAAAATCTTTCCTTGTATTTGGACTGGTAGCAGACTATACTGTGAAAGAATAAATTTGTTGAATCCATCCACTTACGATATTTCCATTATATTGGCACTAGATGATTAAGACGCCTCATAACTGTGAGTGTGATCTCTGAGTTCTGTGTGGTCCGTGTGGTCAATTATCAAATTCAGCAGAGCAGTAGAGAGTGCCTTGGGAGGGATAGCTGTTGTCAGAATTGGTTAAAAGTTTGGAGAGAAGAGATATTTGACCATTGCCTCGTAAGAATCAGCCTTGGGCTGATGCCAGTGGTGGCCCTCCTCCCTGCTTCTGAAGTTGCAGACCTCTGACACTACACCAGCATTTTTCACGGGATTATGGTTTCCATTTTAGGGAAGGGAAAACCGAGACTCACAGAGTCATCCCAAGTCACCTGCTGGCCAGTGGCAGAGTGAGAATTTGAACCCAGGCATCCTGGCCCCAGAACCTCCATGGCTGAAACCACAATGCTCTATGACCTCTCCAGAAAGACAAGTGAACAGTGACCATGGGATCAGTCCAGAGCCTGGAAAAACCCCTGCATATGGAGGACCTGTGCACACCACTCTGCCCCCTGATGCTTCTTGCCCCCGTCATGGCCTTCCTAAGCTGGCTGAACCTGCCTGGATAGTTGGATAGCCAGCAAGTGGGGGGAAAGAGAGAAAAGCATGGAGTAAGGAGACCCAGGGGAGCATCTTGACTGCTGCTGGCCTGTAAGGCTATACTGTGTACTTGACCCCTCTCAGGTCCTATATCACTATTTGTGAAATGAGAGGGCTGGTGTCTGTTGCACACTGCCTATTAAATACTAACTTAAAGGGGTGCTAGATGGAGTGCAGCCACCTGGGGCCTGGGAGGGTTCAGGACCCCTGTGACCCTCCCATGGTTGCTAGTCACCTATCTGTCTAGAAGGGCCGTGGACTATTGTGGCCAGGCCAGGCTCTGAGGCCAGATTGCCTGGGTTCAGATCCTGACTCTACTACTGGTCAGCCTGTAACTTGAGGTGACTCTGTGAGTCTCAATTTTCCCTTCTTTAAAATGGAAACAATAATCCCATTTTACAAGGTCCTTGTAAGGATTCAATGAGATAAGTTAAGTAAAGCTGAACAAACACTTTAGGATGAAGGAGGGACAGAGGGTAGACCTGACTGTCCGAAAATAGGTCCCTTCTTTGCCCTCTCTACTAAGCCTGCTAGGGTAGAGCGCTGGGTGTATTCCCAGAGGGGAACAAAACTCCAGGGGGCAGGACTGAGCCTCCCTGCCTTCCCTCAGCCTTATGTGATAGCATCAAGAGTGCTAAAATATTGGCTTAGCTCCTTCTACTTTTTTTCCCCCTTTTAAAACTGTTTCTGAAGCTCCTTATCCTATATTTTACTTTTCAGTTGAAAGAGTTCTTCCTGCCCTTTCCAATCCACTTGGCTGGATAACTCCTGGACTGTATATATTCCAAAAAACATTGTCATATGTGTGCCTCTCTGGGTGTGAACATGTGTGAGTGATGGTCTCTGCAGACATACGTGATGTACAGGCATGCACGTGCATTTGTGTGCAGATTGTATGCATGTCTGGGCACATACATGTGGGCTTCTGGGTACACACTGCCTCACTGAACTTCCCAGATGGGCACTGACCCCTAATTGTGAGCAGATGTGTCTCTCAGGGCCAGGCAAGGATCACAGCTGTTCAGCTGCCAGAAGGCGGCCAGCTCTGGGGGCCCAGAAGGGAGCCTGGAGCACCTTGACCCAGCAGAGGAACACCTCACCCTCACTGCTGTGGCTGGTCAGCCAGAAGGGCCTCTGCTCCCAGGCTGTGCTGCAGGGTAGGGTGTGGGGGAGACAATCCCTCCAAGCTGTTTATCAAGCCCTTTGAAATGGTCAGGGGCTGCTGGCCAGGCCAGAGGGGGAAGCAGTGCTTTATGAGACTGACTCAGTGGTGACCTCGCCTCTTAGTCTTCTATATTATTCTCCTGCACCTCTGACCAGTCACTGTGGGATTGCCCCACAGTGGAGGTGCCTGAGAGAGAAATTTAGTCCACTGAGCTATTTACTTTGCAGGCTTGTGGGGCAGGAACAGCCCCTGGAGGGTACAGACAGCAAAGAGGAGGGGACAGGAAGGATCCCTGCATCCTCGGGAAGCGTGTGGCCTGGAACTGGAGAGGGGTCGCAAGGCACAGTTTTGTTTGCTCTGTTCCCCTCTGTGGTTACGGGGCAGCCCTGACCTCCATCTTATCCCAAGAAAGACCCCAAGGGAAGGCAGAAAATGACAGAAAGCAAGAAGACGTTTGCTAGAGTATTCTCTATATTGGCCCATCCTTCTATATCCAGTGCTTAGCATAGCCCCTGGCACATAGCAGGTTGTTAAAAATGTTTGTTGGCTATTTAACAAGTGTTATTGAATGAAGAGCGAAAGAGCTAGAAGAGAGTAGAGGTAAACGAAGCACTAAGCAAGTAAGGTAGCTGGAGGAGGGACAGAGTTGCCCTTTGTTCCCCTGCACAAACCCTTCGGAGACCAGGCCCCTGCCCCCACCTGGAGGGAGTGCCAGCCAGGCAAGGTCATCTCCAGGCCTTGGCCTTTATCTCTGCTTTCCCTTTGCTGGAGAAAGGGTGATGGGAACTACGAGGTTGGCCTCTAGGTTTGCATTCCTTTTAGGGGCAGAGGATGCTCCAAGGAGAGAGCCAGTTTCCTCCCCTGTAGCTTCAAAGAAGTGCATCACACTTTGATAGTAAAGGAGCAGTGGGGTGGCCATCTAGATGTGAAAGAGGTGCTTGATCTGAGAGGGAAGGACTGTGCCAGGCTAGCAAAGCCCCGTCGTTATCTTCTAAGGTTGTCACCAAACCTCTGCTTCAGAGGAACTGTGGGTACATTCTGCAACTACAGAAACTAAGGCTGAAAAAGCCTAAGAGGAGGGGAAAGGAAGGAAGGAGGAGAAGGAGCAAAGACGGGGAAAGAACCCTAACTTTCCTGGCATATAAATCCCAGAGGTTAGGACAGGACCGGAAGTCTTCCTGGAGGAGGTGGACTTTGATAGACCAAAACTTCAGTGATAATAAATTGTATTATCTGTAACAAGCAGTTAGATGGAAAGAAACTCCCTATGTTTTCTTAGTCAGGAGAGACATCCTGATCAGGCTGCCACAGCTGCCATACGGTATTAGGCTGCTTTCAGACCCCTGCACAGAGCAAGGGAAATTAGAGCCAATCAGTGCAATTTCAAGGCAGCAGCTCCTTCCCAGCAGCCTGTGGCCATGCCTGCTAACCAACCCAAAGCCTGACTGGCCCAATTCCACAAGCAAATGGCCCCTAATGGAGACCAGACCTCCTCCAACCCTCCTGCCTGCCCTCCTGTGTGTTTGCAAGTCTGTGTGTGTTAAGCTGAGAGTTTGGTTCCTGGGTTCCTGTCCTGCCTGCCTGAAGGCCCCAAAACCCCTCACCCACCCTGCTGGCCAGGCTTTGGGGAAGCTTGCTGGGGTGCAGGTCCACAGATGTCCCCTCTTCCACAGGGAGCAGGACAGCCTTAGCCTGTGGGGTGAGTATAACCCACCCACTGCTCTTTAGTCGATGCTGACTCATGGCGACCCTGTAGGACAGAGTAGAACTGCCCCATAGAGTTCCCAAGGAGCACCCGGCAGATTTGAACTGCTAACCTTTGGGTTAGCAGCTTTAGTACTTAACCACTATGCAACCAGGGTTTCTAGGGTAGGCAGAGTAGGGCTTAACTCAGACCCAGGAAACTACAGTTCAGTAACGGTTCTGGGGAGATTCTGCTGCATCACATTGCTCCCATCCAGGTACCTTACTGAGCCCCATTTCTCAAACCCCAAATGCAGTCTTGTCTTGGGATCTTAGGTCTCTCACTTAAGGTTCTTGGATTAACTCCTTACAGGCCACCCTGCTCACATTCCTGGCCTCTTTCCACCCTGCTGATGCTGGCAGACTTTCTAAAACACTTTCGATGACATTACAATTCTGCTTTACTACCCTCAGAGTGCAAATGGTTAATGTGCTTGGCTACTAACCAAAAAGGTTGGTGGGTCCAGTGCACCCAGAGGCACCTTGGGAGCCAGCTGATTACTACCCTTAGTGGCTCCCACTGCCTTCAAGGTGAAAGGGAAACTCGAGAGCTGAGAGGGTTGCCCCTGGAGCTCCTGTCCTGCCCTCTTCCTGAGCCTTCTCTCTTGAATGGGCTGTGACTAAGAGTGAGGCACTTAGTGTGCAAAATTTAAGCAGGTGCTAAAAATACTGAAAAATATTTTAATACTATTTTTATTTTATAAAATAAAAATCAATGCAAAAATCCATGACAAACAAAATATCAAAATTTTAAATAAAGACATTAGAGTAAGGCGAGTGAGGAGTAAGAGTCATTCAAGTTCACGGTCAGATCCAGTCTTTATGCAGGTCATGCTAACCTCCCAGTGGTCCTGGTCCATCTCATTCTGCACAGTGCAGATGGGCTTAAGTGACAGCTGGGAATCCGCTGAGCAGCCGAGGCTTTTGGTTATGTGGTGCCCCCTGACTGGAGTGCTACTTCCATCTGGGTCACTCTCTAGAACTACGTTTCCCTAGCCTCGGCTCAGACCCTAGTTGTCTGTCACACGGGATTCTTGGACTGGTTCTTTACAGGTGTTTGTGCTTCCAATCCCTTCCCTCTCAGCTCCTTTCTATCTTCTGTTCTGTACTTCAAACCAAACCAAACCCAGTGCCGTCAAGTCAACTTCAACTAATAACGAACCTATAGATGGAGTAGAACTGCCTCATAGTTTCCAAGGAACACCTGGTGGATCTGAACTGTCAACCTTCTGGTTAGCAGCCACAGCACTTAATTACTGTGCCACTAGGGTTTCTGTTCTGCACCTAGATCCTTTGAAACCCCTCTAAAACTCAGCTCTGACAGCACCTCCCTGACCCCCCAGGCCAGGTGAGGAGCCCTTCCTGGTGCCTACAGAGCCCTTATTCCCATGATTACTGCACTGAATACACCTGGCTCTGACTATAAATCACCATTGGCCCTGCAGCCAGATAGGGGCGCCCTTGAGAGCAGGATGATGGCTCATTCACCTCTGCATCCTCAAAGCCCATCATGGGCCTGATGCAGATGAGGCTTCACTCCTCTTGGTCTGAATGAATGAATGAATAACAGGGCTATGGGTCACATCTAATTGCAACTAATACTTCAGTGACCAAAACCAAACAAAACCCTTGAAGTTCCTTAGACCCAGATGGGTGCACATGCTATCATCCCTTCCAGAATAAATGCTGCAACATTTTGGTTCAACAAAGAGATTCTAGCAATCCCTGAAATTCCTGACAAGGGAATTTGATGTATACTTTAAAAAATTACTTTCTTTTTTCATGATGAAAGCCTTTCAGCTTACTCTAAAAGACAACACAGACAAAGGAAGACAATACAGGCCAATTCTGTCCAAATAAGGCAAAATCCAACTTCATTTTTAACATTGATTTTCCCAACTGCAAGAAAGCACAGTCCCATGAGCCAGCCTTGCAGAAACTTACCAATGTCCAGAAAAGTCTCAACAACTCATAAAGATTCACATGTGCATGAAAAGACAGTGACCTCTCATATAGAAGGAGCCCCCAGCCAGAGCTTAAAGCCTGGGCCAGCGTGCAGTTGCACCTCAGGAAAAGATACCATCTTCAGGACAGCTGTCCCACCAGCTTGGACAGGGCAGCCCCCTGAGCAAGCTCAGCTTTGCTGGATTGGGATAACACATCTTTTCTCAAACTCCTAGAGAAATTCTTTTTACAATGTCCTGATATCAGGAAATCTGATATGAGAGCATCCTCAAAAAGTTACAGTCCCTGGAAAATCTGACCAAACAGTAAGAACAAAAGAGACTGTCAGCTAAATTCACAAGGACCTACTGAGAGCCAAGCCCTAAGCAGAGCAGCCAGAGGGAGAGACACTTAAAATTGGTCACTATTGTTGACCATTCATCACCGTCTCCATCCCAACAAACTGGGGCCTATTATGCTTTTACCACTGAGCAGGGGCTGCCTGCAAAAGGGAGAGCTAGAGGCAGACACATGGGCTGTCCTCTGGTTAAGTCATCAGCTCTAAGAGTCTGTTGACTCATCTGTAAAATGGGGAAAAGGGCAGGATGAGTTAATCAACACAAAAACCAGAAAGCTAAGGCCTTGCTGTGTCTGTTTCCAATATGCTTTTTATGGCCTCGGAGATGGTGTCTCCTTGTAATCTCTTTCTGCAGCAGGCTCGTTTTTCTCCTCAAATTCCCTTGTGTTTGGCTAGGAGCAATCTGTTTTCCCTACATTTGTCAAATTGCTCGAAATTCCTATTGCCCATTCACGTCTTTTCCAAGGTTTAGAAGAGCACTTCTTGTTCATCTTTCATCACGCTTCCTCCACATGCAGGGGAAGATCACATTTGAGTAGAATTCTGGTTATCAATGCCTGTAAAATGGAGACTTTGGCGAGACTCGCACAGGTCAGAGTGGGAATGAGGCCGCAGAGCAGGCTCAAGCATCGTTAATGATGTGCAGAAAGAGCGAGGCCCCTGTCCACACAGGCAGATGTGCACAGCTGCTAATGGAGAAGCCCCGAGTCTGCAACCAGTGCCGAGAAATGGATCCCCCCAATGCTTCCTAGCCGAGTTAAGAATTTTTTGTTGATCGTGCCTTTGAACTAAGGTCATTTAAGTATACAACAGATGTTCCTCCGAGGGAAACAGACTTTTAAAGCCAGGAACACAGAAGGGACCTAATGTTTACGGGGGATGGTGCATGAAGTTCATAGCAGTTTAACTCCTTTCAATGTTAAACAAAACAATGACGAAATTTTATGCACAATAAAAACCTGTCAAAACAATCATCCTGGACAGTGGAGGTCCTTTCAGTCATTCTTCTTCGAAAGATAAACGCAGGGCACAAATAGCAGACATTTCTGGCTTCCCCACTGGGTTGAAGCAATGGGTGTGGTGGGCCCAGCAACTGAAGGTTGAATCTTCTAGGAGGGATGAAGACCAAAGCATGGGCATGGGGGGAGAGGCAGAAATAAATTCAAAAGGCAGATAGTGCGTAGTCTGAGTGGCTTAGTGGCCATGCTCATCTTCCACAGGAGGAATCACTGGTCACCCGGGAGGCTAGGCAAGATCCACTGCTGAGTAACTCCTTCTACCATTTGCCTTCAGGTCTCAAAAGCCACCTTTCAAGCCTTATCAGTTAGACCACAAAGCTTTAGTGAGCGTCTACTAAGAGTCAGGCACACCCACGGGTGGTTAGAAACCTCTGCTCCAGGGTCCTCTATGTAAATGTGGCTCTCTACAGGATGGAGCATGGCCAAAGAGGACAGGATTTGGATTCAGACAGATCTGAGTCAGAATCCTAGCTTTGGCATTTATCAGCTGTGTGACTTTGGGCAAGATACTTAACCACTCTGAGCCTTGATTGCCCCATTTATAAAATAGAGGCAGTCACACGTTATGGAGTTGCCACCAGGCTCAAGAGAAAGAATAGATGAACATCCCTGCAAGTTCCTGGCATAGAGAAGGTGTTCTATGAGTGTTTGTTCACTTCCACTTTGCAAGGCAAGAACAAGGTGGCATCCCTATCCTCAAGAAGCTTGTTGTCTAGATGAGTCAGCAAGCTTTGTGCACACAAAAGGCAAGTGACTCATTGGGTATTAGGAAAGTAGTGGCTAATGAAAGACAGGACCACAGGGACTGGGTGACCAGGGACACGCTACAAGCTGGAGCTAACAGAGTTTGGAAAGCAGAAAAAAAGAATGTCCTAGTCAGGCTGGTCCCAGTGAGCAAAAGCATGGAGATAGGACTATTGAAGGCACATTTGAGACTGGTAGCGAGGTGGCCAGTCTAGGTGAAGCAGAGGTTTTAATGCATAACTAATGGTGAGAGCCATGACTGGATAGGCAGGTGGGACACAGATTATAAGAGATCTTGAATATCAAGCTTAGCTTTTTCTGGAGGCAGCAGGATCCACTACAGCTCTTTGAACTAGTGAATAACAATATAATTTGTATTCTAAATTTGTCCCAAACCTGGCACATTCCCCTGTCCTGTGCGCATAGCAGACTTTGCTAATCAATCTCAGCCTGGTGGCCAGGAGATGATTTGGAAGCTGTTTTCATATTCCATGTATGGGTTGATGAGGGTATGCCCTGAGCAAGCATGAATCCCCCTAATTCTATTTTAAGACAGATGAGGAGGAAGAGCTCACCATTAATGTACAATAACCCTTCATCTTTGCTGCTCCCTGGATCAGAGGCGCTGGAACCTTCTCCCCAGCATCCTGGCTGCTCAGCCTTCACAGACTGGAGCAGTCTCTGGTGCCCCCTGTTGGATCCCAGATCACAGTCTGAGAGCTGAGCCCCAGTGAGGGTCTGGCCACAGGGAGAGGGACTGAGGGCTGAAAGGCCTGGCCACATGGACCTCTGGATCTAAGGTTCAGCAATAAGCAGTGAGTAGCAGTTTCCCATCTGCACCTTCTTTGGCAGCAACACGCGTCTGAAATATCTGACTGTGCAGGAGCTTTGCAAGCCTGACCTTATGCTGGCATGGGAATGAAATTTTCCTGAAATGACAAACCATTTAAATCTTTCAGAACTTCCTAAAGTTACTGGGGTGCCAGAAATAGAAGGCAAGTCTGTTTCACATTGTTGTAATTTCCTTCTTCATTTGCATTTAGAGCCAATTTTGGTTCTTGGAGTTGGCATCTCCACATGACCACTGAATCCCAGAGCAGATGCCTGTTTCTGCAGGAAAGAGAGAACTGTGGAGCTGGCTGGAAAACAGAGGCTGCTCTTCAGCCAACCAGGGCCCCTGGCCTCTGTGAGGACCCTTCCAATGCCACCCAGCCCTTTCCAAAAGGGAAGAGCACCTCCCTTTTTACCATCTGAGAAATCTTCTAGAGCAGTCGGGGAAATGGGAATGCCAGTAGGCATGTCCACCTATGCTCCAGGCACTCTGGCTATCTCATCCATGCTATCTATTTCATTCCCGAACACTGCCAAGTCCTGCAGCCTGTCCTCCAAATACATCTAAAGTCTTCTTGCTCCCTGCATGTCCCAGTAACCATCATCTCTCACCTGGGAAAAATGCAACAGACTCCTCAGTGGCCTCCCTGCCTCCTCTCTTCCTTCCCTCCCTGCTCCCCTCCACCTTTTCATCCCTAGTAGCCAGGGTGATCTGTGTAGATGTAATACTAGAGACTAATATGGGCACTGTTCTAGATTCTTTCGAGGAAACAATGTTTGTAGGGAGAAATTATCATTTTCTTCATGCCCATTTTATAGATAAGGCAACTGAGGCACAGAATGCTCAGTTGGAACTCCACAACTAATGGTGGCACAACCTGGACTAGAGCCCAACTAGTCTGGGTCCTAAGTCCATATAGTTGACTGCCAATGCCATACTGGCCCTATTAATGCCACATCTCTGCTTAAAGCTGACCTCTGTATTCCCATTATACTTACCATAATATCCTGCCCTTGCCAGGTCCTGCCCCTGGCATCCACTTCTGACCTCTCTCAGGGCATTTCCTTCTTACTGCTCTGCTCAGCCTGGACTGGAGTTGCCAGATAAAATAAAAGATGACCAGTTAAATTTGAGTTTTAGGCATATAACAAATACAGTTAAATTTGAATTTCAGATAAACAGCTAATAATTTTTTTTATTGTACTGTAGATAAAGGTTTACAGAAAAGCTAGCTTCTCATTAAACAGCTCTTTCATGAAGTGGTTAGCAACTCGTGATATGTCTTCACAACTTCGAGTTCCCCGTTACTAGCATTCCTGTCCCCTCCAGCCTTCTACTCCTTGCCCCTTAGTCTCCTTTTGTCTTATGGACCTGTGTGTAATCTTTGGATAAAGGGTGAACCTCAGGAGTTAAATCCATTACTGAGCTAAAAAGGAATCTGGGGTCTATATTCTCAGCATTTTTCCAGTCTGTTAGTCCCAAAAGTCTAGTCTTTATTTTTGAGTTAGAATTTTGTTCTCTGTTTTTTTCCCACAGCTTTCTCTAGAACCTTCTGTTGTGCTCCCTGTCAGAGTAGTCACTGGTGGTAGGAAGATACTATCTGGGCGTACTGGATTCACTCTGCTGGAGGCCATGGCAGTTGTGGTCCGTTAGTCCTTTGGACTTCTTTCCCTTGTATCTTCAGTTTTCTTCTTTCTCCCTTGCTCCTGAAGGAATAAGACCAATGAAGTATCATAGGCTTTTAAGACACCAGACACGACTCACCAAAGTAGAATGTAGAACATTTTCTTTGTAAATTATGTTATACTAATTGAGTTAGACATTCCCTGAAACTGTGATCACCATAGCCCTCAACCCAGGAATTTGGTCCCTCAGGGACAACTAATAATATTTTAATCTAAGCATACACCATGCAATGTTTAGGATATCAAGACCTGAAACCAAACTTATTGCTGGTAAGTCAGTCCTGATTCATAGTGACACTGTAGGACAGAGCAGCACTGCCTGTAGGACTTCCAAGGGGGCAGTCCTTTCCAGAAGCAGTCGGCCACATCTTTCTCCTGAGGAGCAGCTGCCGGGTTTAAATTGCCAACATTCCATCAGTAGCTGAACACTTAAGCACTGTGCCACCAAGACTCCTAATTTGAGATATGCTAAAAAAGTATTCTCTATTTGTCTGAAATTCAAATTTAATTGTAGGTCCTATTTATTTGTTTCTTTTTTGTTTTGTATGCATGTGCCCTGGTGGTGCAGCGGTTAGCAGCCAAGCTAATTGACTTGACAGCAATGGTTTGGTTTAATTTTTGGTTTTGCTGTTAAATCTGGTAATCCTAGCCTGGACTTTTTCTGTTCCTCCGATCATCAAGCTTATTCCCACCACAGGGTCTCCATTGCTCTTTTCCTTCTGCCTGCAATGTTCTTCCCTCACTCATCCTTCATGTCTCAGCTTAGGTGTTACCTCCTCTGGGAGGTCTTCCCTGACTACCAGTGTAAGGTTGGCTCTCAATTATTCAGCTTTAGAATATCCTCCTCCTTTTCTCACACTTTGTAATCACATGTGTAACTAGGCACACCTCCCGAATGCCTGCCTCCTCCACAAGGCTGTAAGCTCCCCCAGGGGAGGGAGAACGTGTGCTTTGTTCATTGCTGATACCCAGTGCCGGCCTTAGCTGGGCCCAAGATGCTTCTATTAGTAAATATCCCTGCTGGTACCCACGCTACCTCCCTCCTCCTGTAAGCTGTCTGTTTTTCCCTTCACCCACTTTGACACTTTTCCATGCAGTTCTTGCAATTTGTTTTATTCATCACAGTTAATAAGACTAGATGAGTTTTCAGGGCACCAAAGTGAGGAAATTCAGTCCTCTCCCAAGTTGGTCACAGTGACTGGAGGAGACGTGTGGGGCAGCGTGGGGCAAGTGCTGAGATGACGGCCTAGGGAACACGTTTGGGAATAGTACCCCCCAGGAAGACCCCTGTACTGACTGCCCTCTTCCTCACTTCAGGAACGACCTGCGCTCCTGGCCCTGTCCCACGAGCGCCCGGTGACCCGCCTTCCATGACTCTTCAAGGGCAGAGACCGTGTCTTGCTTCCCTCCACATCCTCAGCTCATCCTAACATAGCCTGGGTCATGATTAAGTTTGTTCGTCTCTTAGAACACTTTGGGCTGCAAGTAACAGAATCCATGTGTCTAACAATCTTAGTCAATAAGGAAATATCTTATCCCACACTACAGGAACCCCAGAGATAGAGTGGGCCTACTCAGCAGGTCATTAATGGCATCAGGGTTTCAGATCTCCCCGTCTCTCCGCATTGCTGTCTTCAACGTGGTTGTCACACTGAGACCAGTGGCACTTGGGTCTTCCTGCTACTCCATTCCTTCACAGCATGACAGAATCATTTCCTTCAACCATGGCATAAGTGTCCTTCTCCTTGATCTGATCAGGACAGGGGCCCACACCAGACCGTTGGTATTTCTCAAGGACATGTCATATTCTGATAAACTTAGGACAGAAGTTCTCAGACGTTCTCTGTGTGTGGCACCCTAGCATCCTAGGTCAAAAGAAATACCTAACAATTCCATTTATCAGGTAGTTGAGTCCAAACAATTTAATAGGTGTACATGTCCTTACACTTAGTAGCTGCTTTTAAAAATAATATACATAAATTGAAATAAACAATACTTTTTATTTCTAGTTAACTGCAATTACTTACTAATGGGATTTATGTTTCTGTTGAGCATAATACAACTTCTGAAACCTAGAATCAGATTGGCTATCAGCATCTTCTCTTCCTATCTACACTGATTCTTGTGATATTGCATCTTATGACAGCAACCACTGCCAACCTGGCTACACCAAGATATGATGCCATTAATGTGAAAACAGTGAAGTATCCTGGGCTAAAAAGGAAGACTGGTGGCATAATGCTTGAGCACTTGACTGCTAACTGAAACATCAGCAGTGTGAAACCACGAGCCACTCTGTGGAAGAAAGATGTGGCAATCTGCTTCTATAACTACTACAGCCTTGGAAACTCTACACGGCAGTTCTACTCTGTGCTATAAGGTAACTATAAGTTGGAATGAACTTGAGGGCACACAATAACAAAAACAACGCCAACAACCCTGGGCTAGTACTTTTGCAGGATATTCAATAAACGAGCCTCTGTTTACCCTCAAAATTTAAAAATACCTGTTTCTACTACTGTAAGCTCACTGTGGTGCCACAGGATGCTTTGCTACCATTTGGGAACTATGAGCGTAGGGTAATTATCATGCTTCTTTGGAGATGAGAGAAACCCTGGTGGTGTTGTGGTTCAGTGGTATGTCTGCTAACCAAAAGATCTGCAGTTCAAATCTACAAGGTGCTCTTTGGAAACTGTGGGCAGTTGTACTCTGTCCTATAGGGTTGCTGTGAGTCAAAATCAACTTGATGGCAGTAGGTTTATGGAGGTGGGTGTGAGGGAGACAAATACCTGAACAAAACTAGGAGTTTTTTCAAAAGGGAGAAAGTGGATACTGTCCCAGGTAATAAGGTGCACTGACATGGACATTAATGATTGTTGAATTTCCATCAATTAAGAAGCAGGGAGAGTATGCTGCAGAAACTGAATTCCTGTTAGCTGGGCTTATTTCATTTAATGTCTTTAGGATGATTTTGTCCAGCCAATCCATAACCAGGTTAGCAGTTCTTTTTCTGTTTTGCGCCAGGCTGGTGAAGCCTATGAGGCCTTCCCAGGGAAACAAGATAGAGAAGACTTTCATTGCTGCGCTAGCCTGGCCTCTTACTCCCTTTATTATTACTTTAAACATATATTTTGACTGCTTACAGTCCCCCGTTTCTCTTTGAGATCTATACAATCCAAGAGGTACCCCCACCCTGTACCCGTCCCATAAGGACTGTCTGTCCCAGGGGTTTCTTTTGCCACTGAGCAAAACTGCGATGTCAAGGGCAGCTGTTAATCTGCACCATGATCCCTACCTCATGAGAGCCTAGGAATCACCCTGAATTAGCTTCCTACCCAGTGCGGAGACCCAGCTTGCTCTGGAGTGACTGGTTCAGGCTTTTTATCTCCACCCTCAACCCGGAAAGCTCAAGAGAGAAGTGAATCGAGGCTGCATAGTTTCTGTCCTGTTCTAACCCCACCCTCTACCACTTAAGACGCTGATCTAGCTTCTGACTCACTGTGGCCCCTAAAGAAATACCTGCAGGTTGAGTTAGCGAGGCATTCCCTGAGCTTCCAGGTACAATCCTCCTTGGTGACAGCACAGCGTTATCAGAGTCCAGTGTCCTTGTTCCCAAACAAGCTTGAGGGCAGACAGTCTCTTTCCGGAGATGGTGTTTCTGAGCCTCTGTGGTGGCTGGGCTATGATAACCACCTGGCACAGTGGCCTTCGACTTTCCTCCCACAGAAGCATCATGTTTCAGAGCTGCCTGAGTGACCTGAAAAGCCAGGTATCTGCTCAAACAAAAAGCACCTGCTGGCGTTGTTTGGGCCAGACAGGGATGAGTAAGGCCACTGCTAGACAACACGGACCCTTGTACAGGGCCAAGGAGCATTATCGTTCTCTTTGACTTGGTTTATACCAACCTTAGGGGACACTTTTGGTTATGTAACAAAAAGCAAGCAAATACAATGACATCAAACCTCTAGTATTCACTTGCCAGGTATGTGCTCACAATATATACTCACATTCAGCCCTCCTGGTGATATAACAGGACAGGCAATGTTATTTACTTCATTGTCACTTTACAGATTTTTAATTTTGAGGCATGTCGTTGTTAGCTTCTGTGGAGTTGGTTCTTTTGCCCTGCTACATCCCATGGAGACCCACATTTGCACAGGGACATTTAGGCCAGGTAAATAACTTGCCCAATATCTTGTGGCTGGTGATTGGCAAAGCCAGGACTTAAACCCCTAATTTTGTTCTGGTATTTACCTCCATCATGCCCATCTTCATGTACCCACTGCCATCGAGACCGATTCATAGCAACCCTGTAGGACAGAGTAGAACTGCCCCATAGAGTTCCTAAGGAGCACCTGGCGGATTCTTACTGTAGATCGTTTGGTTACCAGACACAA
Source organism: Heterohyrax brucei (assembly GCA_028571685.1). NCBI lineage: Eukaryota > Metazoa > Chordata > Mammalia > Hyracoidea > Procaviidae > Heterohyrax > Heterohyrax brucei. Next base: position 38,801,059 of record CM053149.1, read on the forward strand.
CAATTTGACACCACAATCCAAACCCCAACTCCTTGTCCCGTTACACAGTGTCTGAAGGTGTGTGCGGTGGGGCGCTTTAGGGACCATCCAGCCCAAGCATTCAGCATGATGGATGGAGACTCTAAGGCCTGAGTTCCCCCAGCCGGCTGGTCACAGAGACATTCTGGAACCTGGTTTTCTTATCTCCTGGGCTCAGAAAAGTTTTCTATTTTGTGGGGAATGTGGCCTTTGGGGGCAAGAGAGAAGAGGAATTATCTGGTGCTAAGAAACCCCTGAGTTGATAGCAGTGCAAGATAACCAGAGTCCCAACAGCAAAGTCTATGGTCGAGGGGCCCTGTAGCACCAGCACTAAGCACAGTGTATTGAATTTTCTGTTTGCCGAGTATCAACTGGTTCAGTTCACCCAGGGCCAACTGGGCAATCAGAACCAAGGCCCCTAAACATGTTTCTGCATTTTGCCTGATCACGCTGCTTCCAGGAACCTGTCCCCCAGAAATATTTTGGATGTAAGCAAGGCTCTTCATACTATTACTTTTGTAATACCATGAAGCAAACAAATAAAACACAAATGGAGAGGGGTGGGGAATCCAATATAAACTTTGGCTAGGCCCAGTGAATGAGGGCTATGCAATCTTTGAAAGTGGTGATATTTAAAAAGAGAATAATGGAATGAGAAGAAAAAAAAAAACTGCTAATATAATGTTACACCAAAGATGAGAAAATCTTGAGTAGAGAATGGTAAAATGACAAATATTTTATTATCTCTACGATGTAAGGAAACTGTGGTAGTGTAGTGGTTAAGTGCTATGTTCGGTCAGCCATTCAAATCCACCAGGCTCTCCTTGGAAACTCTGTGGGGCAGTTCTACTCTGTAGGGATGCTATGAGTCAGAATCGACTCAAAGGCACTGGGGTTTGTTTTTTTTTCCACAATGCAAGGAAAACCCATTGCCATCAAGTTGATTCCAACTCATAGAGACCCTACAGGGTACAGTAGAACTGGTGGTGTAGTGGTTAAGAGCTGCAGCTGCTAATGAAAGGGTTGGCAGTTCAAATCCACCAGAAGCTGCTTGCAAACTCTGTGGGACAGTTCTACTCTGTCCTATAGGGCCGTTAGAATCAAAACTGACTAAATCACAACAGGCTTGGCTTGGGCTTAGACGATGTAAGAAAAATGAGCAGGGATAGGGGAAAAGACTAGAAAGAAAACAGCATATATGTTGATTGCCATTCTCTACAATTCTGTTTGTCACTTTTTCTTCACATTTAACACTAGTTGTGTAGTTGGAAAAAACAGCCCAACCCAGCTGGCTGGGCCTTGTGTGCAGGGCGTTCTCAGTTGTGTACGCTTCCTCAGAGCCTGGCTGGAGGAATGGGAGGGCTCAAGGGGCATCAGGGGCACCAGTGCACTGAACTGACTTAGGGATACCCTTTTCTGGGGAGGCAAATGTTTTGTCTTTAATCATTCAAGGGAGGAATATGAGTATGGGTAGAGGGAAAGGAGGAACAGGTGCTGCTTTTCTGCCAGTGTCCTTCTCTTCCACCCAGCCAGCTCAGCAGCCTTTGCCTGTGGCTCAAGGAAAGCCCTTGAACTCCCAGATGACACCCAGAAAAATGAATAGGCTCACAAAGAGGTTGATCCAGCCAGCCAAGAGTTGATACTTAGTCTTCCATTCATCCCATCTGTAAAGCAAAATCTGTATTGCCTTTTAAAGGTGCTGGTGAGTTCAACGAGTGGAAAAAGCTGGAGGTTCCATTGTAGAGCCAAGGCCTCAAGTGGCTTGAACCTGAGGCAGTCAACAATTGGCTTGGGTAGTGAGTAGACTGAGGCTAAGCAGGGGAGATTGTGTCCCCCCACTAAGTGGGCTCCAGAAGGTCCAGCTGTTTCCAACAAGGAACTACTTGGGATGTCTGCACAGCAGGCAGTAAGATAAAAGTTTAGAGCAGCCTGGGGCCAGCCCCTTTACCTGGCCTGCCACCTTGGAGGATTTACAGAGAACAAGCAGTTGGTTGGTTTGAGGTAAGACAAGCTGATCCCCAGGGAGAGCCACAGGGTCCTGAGGAATGCTCCCTGAGCAGTTAGGCGAAGCAGTTGCCTAAGCAAGCAAAGCCACTGCTTCCATGTGGCATAGCTGACAACGAAGTTGTCATGGCCTTGCTCTGTTTGTTTGATGTCTCGTGTTCTGGGGCAAGGATTTAGGTCGCTCCTGATCCTCATGAACTAAAGCTGTGCTTTCAGCGCCAGAACTATGTACACAGGCCTCACATAGCCTCCTGAGCTTCAGCCATTACCAGGAGCACGTACATAGCACCCCCTGCTACCCTTGCTGCCTTGTCTCCACTGTGGAGTCTTACTCGGCCCACAGGAGCCTCACGAGCTTTCTTTACTGCATCTGACCAAGACGTCTCTCTCTTTAGCTGCTGCTCCAGCTCATCTAGGCTGTCCTTAGTACCTGTGTGTGGTCACAGGGAACAGCTACAGAGTTGTTTGCTGCTGGTTTTGTTTTTTGGTACTGTTTTTAAATAATGCTTAAGATCAGACTGAGATGTGGTTGTGCAAAAAAAAAAGTAAGAAATGTTGGCTGTGGCCAAGAAAATTCACAATGCCATGTTTAATTTTTTTCATTTATTTAATATCAAAAAAAACCTTGCTCTTAAGTTGATTCTGACTCATAGTGACCCCTACTGGATGCAGTAGAACTGCCCCACAGAGTTCTCAAGGTCAAGCTGCTGACTTGTTGGTTAGCAGCCAAGCTGCTGACCACTGTGCCCCCAGGTCTCAGTATTTACCGAGTGCTTGCTGTAGGGTTGCTGTGAGTCTGAATCAACTCGATGGGTTTGTTTTTGTTTGTTTGCTATGTACTAAGCCCCTTCTTCATCATACCATCACTGTCCCTCAGAGCCACACTATGAAAAAGGTGCTGTTGTTCTCAAGTATTCTTTCCACCGATCTTTAATGTCTCTATATTTCAGGCCTTATTTTCTCCCCTCTGCTAAGTTGCAGTCACTGAGGCTCGGAGAGGTCAGCTAACTTGCCTAAAAAGGCAAGGCGGGGAATGATGTGAGGTAAGGCAGCACTGGTAGAAGTCAGTTCTGATCCAGAGGTAGAGTGTTTGTGTCAGGCCAGAGTTAAAGGATTGCTACTGAGAATGGGACCACTGGGAGCAGTATTTAGAGCAAGTTGAGAATAGGCTGTTCAGGGTAGAGCTGAAATCTTTCTTAAAAAAAATAAAAATGTGAATTGCCTTGTTACAACAAAAGCAGTCATTTCAACCCCAGTTGCCCAAGCTGACTGATGAACAGTGTCTCCGGAAGACTTTGGAAGAGTGGAACGCTAGATCCTTTCCCACTGAGTTGTACGTGTGGGGATAGAGATGGAAAAGGTTGTTTAAAACTAGAATGAGAGGTATACTTACTCAGAATAAAAAACCCAAAGAAGACAGTAAAGTGAAAAGTCCATCAGGCAACAATACTCCCTTCACCCCTCCCTGAGGTCACATTTCTTAGGGGCCACCGTGGACATTTTCCCTGGGTGTTCTCCTAGGGATGAAAAAACAGGAGCAATTGTTGATGAGCTTGAGATCTGCTGGAGAGAACTCTGCCTTTCATTCAACAAAGCAAGCTAAAGAAAATTCTGAGAACATAGGAGCAATGAGGACTCTAAACACAGAATATTAAATTTGTCTTACTGGATCAGACTTTCTAAAAAAGTTCCTTATAAGACTCAGATTGTTCTCTCCTCTGGTTCTGTTCAAAATGTTTTTAGTGAGCACATACCATGTGCTTGTTCCTGGGATAGCTGTTCCAGGGAGAGAGAGCAGGAACAGGTGTAGTCCCTGCCCATGGGGAGTTACACTCATCAGTCCAAGTAAGGTGACAAAACCAACACCCATGTCCGTGCACTGTACGCTACAGTGCCCATAGAGGACTCCACGGAGGAGGTGACATCCAAGTTGGGCCTTAACAGAAGGGTAGGAGCTGGGTTGATGGTGATACAGAGAAAGGGGCTTCCCAGGTAGAAGGCACAGTATGACTAAAGAAGGGATAAGTAATAAGTGTAAGGAGCCCTAGGGGCATTATGGAGCCTTGGCTGCGTAGTGGTTAAGAGCTCAGCTACTAACCAAAAGTTCAGTAGTTCAAATCCAACAGCCACTCCTTTGAAACCCTATGGGGCACTTCTACTATGTCCTATAGGTTCTCTATGAGTAGGAACTGATTCAGTGGCACTTAACAACAAGTAATCAGCATGACCATTAGGGTCAAGGGCTGTCTCTAAGGTAGTAGAAGAGAGCAGTGTACTTTGAAAGCTGTAACTTATCTTAGATGCTCCCACTGAGAAAGAAAAGCAGAGTCTCACCCCCAATCTGCAGAGTACCTGTCTCAGATGGCTGGCCCACCCTGTTCTCACCTGGGAAATAACTCTTGAAATCTCCTCTACTAAATGCCTCTACTCTTTCAATAAGATACAAAGTTTAAGATGCGAGATGATTAAGAGCTCAGTCTCCAGAGTTAGAAACACCTGGATTCCAGTCTTGGTGCAGCCACTTCTCAGCTCTGTGCCCACAGACAAGTTGTTTAGGCTTTCTGGATCTTGTTTTTCTCAACTCTTTAAAGGAGATGATAGGAGTTTCATCAAATTGCTGCTGAGTCATCAGAATCATGTGAGACGTAATCCTTATAAATTGCAGTGTCCCAGTAGCTCAGACTCTGCACTGAGTCACATTTGAAGAAGCAATGTCAAGGAGCCAAAAGTAACTTTAAAAGTATTTCAATCTTTATTGCACTTCCTGAAAGACATCACAGGAGATCTATTCCAAAACTCACCATAAGGATCCCCGTAGCCGCCCTTCTCTCCACCTCTTTTCTCCATACCTTTCCCTGTTCCAAAAATCCTCACTCACCAAAAGGCTCTTCTGTTGTCTCCTCACTAATTAGCTGATTTACATCATAATACAGCAAGTGGAAGAAGCCTCCGAATGCCCATAAAGTAATAATTTTTAGCCCTGTTACAGAAATAATGCTTGTAAAGCACTTAGCACAGAGCTTGGCATGTAGTAAGATCTCAATACTTCCAGTTATCAATAAGAGAAACTAATTGCAAGTGTTGAAAACTTGAAACTTAGTAATCGTTGAAAAGTTGGAGTTGAAAAAATATAATTGGATAACACAAGTAGCACTTTATCACCTAAAAAGTGAGCAGCCCTCCTGCCCCCCCGCCCCCCCCCCCCCCCCCCCGTCTGTCAGTAGAGGCTTCTGTGGGAAGGTATGCCATTGACTTATGTACCAGCAGGGTCAACCATGGTAGACAAGTTTCAGCTGAACTTCCAGACTAAGACAGACTAGGAAGAAGGACCTAGCAGTCTGCTTCTGAAGGGAATTAGCTAGGGAAAACCTTATGAATAGCAGCCGAACATTGTCAGGTATGGTGCCAGAAAGTGAGCCCCGCAGGGTGGAAGGCACTTGAAAGATAACTGGGGAAGAGCTGCCTTCACAAAGTAGAGCTAATCTTAATGATGCGGATGGAGTAAGGCCTCTGGGATCTTTGTTCGCTGATGTGGCATGACTCAAAATGAGAAAAAAACAGCTGGAAACATCCATTAGTAATCTGGGTATGGAAAGTAAGAAGTATGAATCTAGGAAAATTGGAAATTGTCCCAAATGAAATGGAATGCATAAACATCGACATCCTAGGCATTAGTGAACTGAAATGGACCAGTTTTAGCCATTTTGAATCTGACAATTGTATAGTTTACTTATTGTGCTGGGAACAAAAACTTGAAGAGGAATGGTGTTGCCCTCATCATCAAAAAGAACATTTCAAGATCTGTCCTAAAGTACAGTGCTGTCAGTGATAGGCTAATATCCATACACCTACAAGGAAAGCCATTTAATACAACTATTATTCAAACTTATACACCAACCACTAAGGCCGAAGATGAAGACGTTTAAGATTTATACCAGCTTCTGTAGTCCAAAATTGATCAAATATGCATTCAGGATGCATTGATAATTATTGGTAACTGAAATGCAAAAGTTGGAAACAAAGAAAAAGAGTTGGTAGTTGGAAAATACGGCTTCGGTGATAATGATGCTGGAGATCATATGATAGACTTTTGCAAGACTAATTTTCATTGCAAATACCTTTTTTAACCAACACGAATGGTGACTGTACACATGGACCTTGCCAGATGGAATACACAGGAACCAAATTGACTACATCTGTGGGAAAAGATGGTGGAAAAGCTCTGTATCAGCAGTCAGGACAAGATCAGGTGCTAACTGTGGCACAGATCGTCAATTGCTCATATGCATTGATTTTTCACCTTTTTCAGGGTTGGTTTTGTGGTTGTTGAGACTCCTGTATTATGTTTCTTGGTATAGTATGTTGCATCTTTATTGTGCTTTACAGCTTCCCCTGTGATCCTTCTTAATAAACTATGTATACACCCAATTTTAATTACTACCAGTCTTGTCAACTTCCTCTCTTTCTGGAAGGATTACAACGACTGTCATTTTTAATATGATGACATCAGAGTTTTAATGATATGATCACTGGAATATTTCTTTCACTATTATAGCTTTGACTGAGTTTGGAGCCTTCCCTAACTGAGCAGGATTCTGTATGATGTGTTCTTCTACAATATAAAGTTAGTGGTTTTGTTCTCTAAGCCCAAGCCAAGAAATTCTTTCAGTATGTCTTGTAGCTTTGGTTTGGTTTTTACAGTCTCTGAGTTTCTGTTTATCTGCGAATGTCTTAATTTCATTTTCATATTTGAAAGATAGTTTTGCAGGATATGTAATTCTTGGTTGGAAGTTCTTCTGCTTCAAGGCTTTGAATGTGTCATGCCATTCTCTCTGTGGCAGCATTGTTTCGGCTGAGAAATCCAATGAAAGCCTATAGGGTTTCCCTCTGAATGTTAGCTTTGCTTTGAGTCTTATTGCCTTTAAGAGTTTCTGCTTATGTTTCATTTTGTTAAGCTTGATTATAATATGTCGTAGAATCTTTGAAGATCTGTATTGAGTGGTGTTCAACATGTATCTTGGATATCCATATTCTCTTCTTTCATAATTTCTGGGAAGTTTTCTGTCAGCAGCTCAGCAACCATACTCTCTGTGTTCTCAGGCGTCTCGCCCTATTCAGGGACTCCAATGAATTATAGGCTGTTCCTCTTCATAGAGTCCCACATGCTTCTTAATGCTTCTTTATTTTTCTTGTTTCTTTTTTCTGATTTCTCCTCATGGATGCTGGAGTCAGTAGCTCTGTCTTCCAAGTCAGAAAGTCTGTTTTCCATTTGTTCCATTCTGTTTTCTTGGCTTTGAATTGAAGTCTCTATGTCTTTGATTTTGGTCTTGATCTGCTGGATTTCAGAGTACTCCTGTTCCATCAGATTGAACAGCTGGTCTAATTTTTCATTCTCTCAGCTGCATTTTGTATAAAACCTAGGAGGGCTCTGTATATAATCCTTTTGTGTTCACCTTCTGATAGTTTCAGAAAAGCTTCTTTGTCTGGGAAGTTCTGAGGTGGTTCCTTTAGGGGACCTTCTCATGCCATGGATGATTTCTTGGTTACTGTTTTCTTCAGAGTTTGTTGCTTTGGGGGCCTCATGTGGGTCAATAGAGGCTGGGAGAGATGCTGTGAAGATGGACCACAGTTGTTTCTCTAGGCCGTCTTAAAATGAGAAGTTAAAAGTATCTGACAACTTCCAAAGTCAGTCAGGTTCTCAGGTGTATAGGTCCCTCCTCCCAGCTGGAAAAGTAAGCACCTCTATATTGAACCCCAGATGTTATAAGCTAGCTCAAAATACAGAAAGGCTACTGGCCTGCTGGCCTCTGTTGTTGGGCCCCAGCTGCAGGCTATACTGTGTAGAATTCTGCTTTTCTGCTGGAAAAGCACTCTCTTCTGGGCAGGCACTGCCTCCCAGCCCAGGAATTAGGTCCAGCTGAGGCTTCCGTATGGGTATACCCACCTCCTAGCCAAAAAAGATGGAGTCCCACACAAGCTTGCTACCTGGCTGTCACCAGGCTACTGGCAGAAAGAGAAACCAAAGGTGCCTAGATGCCCAGAGTCCATAGCCTCTGTTGCCAGGTCCCAGCCTCAGGCGACACTGTGCAAAACACTGCCTCTCTGCTGGAAAAGCTCTCTGCCCCTGGCAGGCACTGCCTCCCAGCCTAGGAACCAAATCCAGCCAGGGCCTCCACCTGGGCATCTCTGTCTCCCAGTGGATCAAGATGGAGTCCCATACAAACCTGTCACTGCATCCATACGGCTACCACAGGGTGGAGGTAGAAAGGTAGGCCAAAAAAGCTGAGATGCAGAGTCCAAAGCCAGACTCTCAGAACGTGGCAATTGCGCTTGCTGATCCCACCAGCAGTGCATACGAGACCAGCGGCTAGTGAAATCCCAGCTCCGTCCACTGGCCAATGCAGAGGAAGAAAATGATCAAAATGGTGAGTTACCTTCAGTCCATGCAAGCCTGTGCTCACCAAGAGTGGGGTCAGTGAAAGAGAGGAGGCTTTGCATTGAGTGGTGTGAAGTCCAAATTAACAGCCCTGTGCTGCATCCTAGGGCTCACTAGGTGTTCAGAAGGCTCTGCTTAATTATCAGTTCAGGTCTTGGTTTCCAGAGGGACTTAGGGAGATGCATGTTTAGTCCACCAGCTTGACTTTGCCCCTAATTGCCTATATGCAAATTGAAATTGAAACTGAAGAAAATTAGAACAAGTCTACAAGAGCCAAAGTATGACTTTGAGTATATCCCTCTTGAGTTTAAAGACCAGCTCAAGAACAGATATGATGTGTTGTGCAGTAATGTCTGAAGATCAGACAAATTGTGGAATGACATCAAAAATATCATCCATGAAGAGAACAAGAGGTCATTAAAAAGACAGGAAAGAAAGAAAAGACCAAATTGGATGTCAGAAGAGACTCTGAAACTTTCTCTCAAACACTGAGCAGCTAAAACAAAAGGAAGGAATGGTGAAGTAAAAGACCTAAACAGACTATTTCAAAGAGAAGCTTGAGAAGAGACAAAATAAAGTACTATAATGGCATGTGCAAAGAGCTGGAAATGGAAAACCAGAAAAGTAGAACACATTCTGCATTTCTCAACCAGGAAGAACTTAAGGAAAAAGTTCAAACCTCAAGTTCTAATAGTGGAGAGTTCTACAGGGAAACTATTAAACGATGGAAGCAGTACATAGAGTCATTATACCCACAAAGAACTAGTCGATGTTCGTCCATTTGAAGTGGTAGCATCTGATAGGAACCAATGGTACTGAAGGAAGAAGTCAAAGCTGCATTGAAGGCATTGGCGAAAAACAAGGCTCTGGGAATTTATGGAATATCAATTGAGATATTTCGACAAACAGATGCAGTGCTGGAAGTGCTGGAAGTGTCTACTCCAAGAAAATTGGAGGACAGCTACCTGGCCAAATGGCTGGGAGAAATCCTTATTTATGCTCAATCCAAAGAAAGGTGCTCCAGCCAAATGTGGATATGACCGAACAATATCATTGATATCACAAGCAAATAAAATGTTTTTCAACATCATTCAAAAGTGACTGCAACAGTAGCTTGACAAGGAACTACCAGAAATTCAAGCTGGATTCAGAAGAGGACATGGAACAAAGGATATCATCACTGATGTCAGATGGATCTTGGCTGAAAGCAAAAAATATCAGAAAGATGTTTACTTGTGTTTCATTGTCTATGCAAAAGCATTTGACTGTGTGGATCATACTAAATTATGGCTAACATTGCAGAGAATGGGAATTCCAGAACACCTAATTGTGCTCTTAAGGAATCTGTATATGAATCAAGAAGCAGTGATGCAAACAGAAGAGGGAGACACTGCATAGTTTACAGTCAGGAAAAGTGTGTGTCAGGGTTGTATCCTTTCACCATACCTTTTTAATCTGTATGCCAAGCGAATAATCCAAGAAGCTGGATTATAAAGAAGAATGATGCATCAGAATTGGAGGACAACCCATTAACAACGTGGACGACACTACTTTACTTGCTGGAAATGAAGATTTGAGAAATTTACTGATGAAGATCAAGGACCACAGCCTTCAATATGGATTGCACCTCAACATTAGGAAAACAAAAATCCTCACGACTGGACCAGTAAGTGACATTGTCATAAATGCAGAAAAGAGTGAGGTTGTCATGGATTTCATTTTATTTTCGTCCATAATTAATGTCCATGGAAACAGCAGTCCAGAAATCAAAAGATACATTGCATTGGGAAAATCTGCAAAGGACTTCTTTAAAGTATTCAAAAGTAAAAACTAAAGGCTAAAAATGTGCCTTGAAGACTAAGATGCACCTGACGCAAGCCATGGGATTTTTAATTGCATCATATGCATGTGAAGGACAATGAACAAAGAAGAACTGATTTTGAACTGATTTGAATTGTGGTGCTGGAGAAGAATGTTGAATGTACCATGGAATGCCAGAAGAACAAACATCTGTTCTGGAAGAAATATAGCCAGAGTGCTCCTCGGAAGCAAAGATGGCAAGACTGTGTCTTATATGCTTTGGACATGTTGTCAGGAAGGATCAGTCCCTGGAGAAGGACATCATGCTTGATAGAGTGGAGGGTCAGTGAAAAAGAAGAAGACACTCAGTGAGGTGGATTGATGCAGTGGCTGCAACAATGGACTTAAGCATAAAAACTATTGTGGACATGGTGAAAGACTGGGCAATGTTCGTTCTATTGTTCATAGGGTCACCATGAGTCAGAACCGACTCAACAACATCTAACAACAACACCTAAAAATATTAAATAACTAAAGACAGTTATGTACAGCTTGAAAACTTTTCAAAAGAGACATGTAGCTAGTATTTTGGTTCCAGAGATTTGCTTCCTGAAATTATGTCTTTGGCTCTGCAAAGGTGATACTTTCCTCAATATGCCCTGGCAGCATTTGCAGTTCCCTTTAGCATGCTCCTGCTCCCTAAAAGCACTACTGAAACTCTTTGGGGATAGTTCTGAGAACTCTGAGCTAGAAAGAACTTCATGGCCTCTTGGCCTTCAAAATGGAAAGAAGGGTTATAACTTACCATTTGGGCTCACTGGAGTTGGTTGGAGTCATAACTGAGAAGAATCATGGGAGCACAGAATGGAGAGAAGGACATACAGTCATTCCTCAGTCCTTCACTGAGTACCTGCTGATAACACACTATAGCAGAATGTACTTTCCAAAGATCGTCACTCTTTCAACTTTACTCCACCAACATGCTTTCTTACAGAGTGACTGACACTTCTCCCACTGAGAAGTCAGGCCCTTGTATCTTGATGGGCACATGCGACTGCCTAGACCAACAGAAGTGATGCTAACCTTCCAAATTTATATCATAAAAATGATACAGACTCTGCCTCTCTCTTTCTTTCTGTTTTGGGATGCTCACCACTGAAATCCAACTACCACGTTGGGATAAAGCTCAGGCCACATGGAGAGGTCCAGCTAGTCCCTCAGTTAATAGGCAGTGTCAACCACCAGGCACTGTGAATGATCCTGCATGATTCCAGAACCTAGACAAAGACCCGGGCATTGTGGATCAGAGACAAGATGTTTCTGCTGTGCTGAATTCCCGCCCTCTTGAAATCTTAGAGATAATAAATACTTGCTGTCTCAAGTCACTAAGTTTTGGGATAATTTGTTATATAGCAATAGATAACTAATGCATAGGCCCTGTTGGGAAGCTGGCGCACAAAGAAGAATTGGTCTCAGAGTCGATGAGGTGATCTCTAAGTAAACAGGCAGTGATTATGTTGTTTGACAAGACTGTGATTGAAGGAAGCGCTGGGAAATATATCTAACTCCCTTGAGGACAGTGGAGGTGGGATTCACAAAGACTTGATCTAGAAGGATGAATCAAAGTTAGCCAGATAAAGGCGAGGATGGAAAGTTGGAAAAAGTTGGCGGAGAAGAGATGTCCAGGGAGAACCTGAACTGGCAACTAAGTCCCTGGGAAATGACTGTGCAGAGAATTATCTGGCTTTCCTCAGCATGTGAATGACAGGTCTCTCCAAGAAATGACCTTTCTATGGAGCCTCATGATTAGCAAAGCTCTTTGCACCTGCCTAAGACAAAAGAAGTCTGGATTGAAGGCTCTGAAATCTGTTCCCAGCCAGGCTGTGTCAAGTAAGGCATTTCCTGGCCACAGTGTGGCCCCATGGAAAGCAGTGATTCCTCTCCCGGAGGCCACTCTACCTCCTTGGGCCAGGCCAGCAGTACTCCTGGTCAGCCTCTGAAGCACTGGACACTAGCAGTTGTGGGGAGGGCAGCAACTACAGCCAAGTTAACCAACCAGCATTGCAGAGTCCCCTCAAATAACAACCTACTCAGAGGGGCAAGGTGTTTTTAATATGATTGATTCATGTGTTTTAATATGCATGTAGATCAAGTTGATGTGTAAGCTATGCTGGAGCAGAAAGACTGGGATCTGATTCCCTCCAGATGCTCTCCTAGAGCTGCTTATGGCCTGGCTACACAATATGATCTCTTTTTCTGAATACAGTTTATCCCTGGTGTCCTTTGGTCTTCATGCCCAGCATGTCCTTGCCTGCCATTTCCCCTAATCACTCTGCTCAGGCATCCGTCTTCTGGCCAGATCTCCTAGAACCCTGGGCTTTCTCAGACCTACACAGCCCCTTCCACCATAGGCCTGAGGTGTGGTGGTACAACTCCCTGTTTACCTGTGTGCATCCCAGACTAGACAGGACTTCCCGGAGAGCACAGACCATGTCTCATCTGTTTTGTATTCCAGAGCCTAGCTCAGAGCAAACCTTCTTCAGAATCTTGTTTCTAGGTGAAAGGACAAGAAAGATATACCTTCTCTGCCTTCCTCCTTAGATCTGTGAGGACTGCAGGGCTCTTCACCAAGGAGCTGTCCACTAGGTACAGACTGAATGGACTGTGTGTGTCTGTGACACTCAAGCGTGGGGCAATGAACATTTCTGTGTCTGATCATTCAGATCGTGGGATTCAGATATCACGCCATATATCACTGTTGGATCAAGCTGAGCCAGATTCTGGACTTAAGACAGTAAGGTATTAGGTGAGGTGGCCTTATGTCTATGCATGTACGAGCCCTTCTGTAGCTGTGTGGTTTCAGCTTGTGTGTCATAGCTGGGTGCGTGTGTCCGGCTGAGTATCTGTGTAATCTCTCCCTGACGTGTCCATATGTGGCTTCTAGGACTGTGCATACCTAGATGTGTTTCGTATCTCTGTGACAGCATGGGGTTGAAACACTTACTGCTCAGTAAGAAGCTTCTCCATTGGGTCTCTCACCTGCCAGATTCTCGAAACAGCCAGCCCAGTAAAGACAGCAGAACTCTCTGCACTGTTTCTCACCAGTTCCAAGTTGTGCCCCAGAAGTAATCCATTGTGAAGCCTGCCCTCTGGCCCTCTTGCACATATGGCAACTACCAGTGTCTCCTGGGTCTTGATGCTGTTCAGAAAGGAATGGCTTACAGTTTCTGGGCAGGTGTCCTCTGTAACTAACTTTGGTGAAACACTTGCTGAGCCATTTGGGAGGAAAAAAATTGTAGCAAGGAACTTCAATCCAGCTAGCCACTCGTGTCACTAAACTACACTAATCTAAGTCCACAGAGCCTTAGCAGACTCCAAGGTGAACTTTCTCTACATAACTCTCAGAAATTGCCACTGCAAATTCCCAAGCAGGGGTGAGCATCAGGGGACACCATAGATAGTGATGTCTCAGCCTGAGAAGGGGACCAGTCAAGTCTCAGGAACTGGACTGTGCAGGAGGAAGCCTGAGCAGAGAGTCAGGCCCCAGCTCTTGGGCTTGTCCCAAGGGCTCCAGGTCTCACCTGTTCTTACCCATCTCACAAAGGCTCTTAGAAAGATCAAGTGAGTAAAAGGAAAAAGTCCCTCAGATGTGAGAAGCTGAGTACCAGTGAGGCCTGAGTTCCTGCAATGTTGTTTTTGTATTGTTCTTTCAAGGCGTATCTTGTTGACCCCAAACAAAAACCCACTACCATCGAGTTGTTTCTGAATCATAGAAACCCTATAAGACACAGTAGAACTGCACCATAGGGTTTCCAAAGAAAATTTGGTGGATTTGAACTACTGACCTTTTCGTTAGCAGCTGTAGGTCCCAACCACTATGCAACCAGACACAAGCAAGGGTTAAATGGAGGAATGAATGAAAGATGCACCTGTACAGTGAAGTCCAGCTTTTCTAAGGAGTCCAGTAAATCATTAACTCATTTTCCCATTCAACATTTAGTCACTCATACTTCAGTCATTCCTTTCCTCCTTTATTCATTCTTTTCTTAGATCCTTTACTCTCCCTTTGTCTCTCTGATTTGCTCATCTGTTCCTTGGCTCGTTCTTCCCTCCCTTTTTCCTTCTTTCACTTTATTCCGTGCTTCAAGGAATTGCCTGGTAGGTGCTCATTCCAGTGGCTGCCTATAAATTAAAGAATATGGAGCATGCTGCCCTAGGATTAGTCCTCAGCCTGTGGCCCCTGGTACTTGCTACCACTGTCCCCTTGCAGGAACAATTTCCTCTCAGCCCCCACCCTCGGGGACAGTGTGAGCTGAGGGTGAGCTGCTGGTCAGCCTTTGTTGCAGGAAGGAAAGATGCCAAACTAACCTGATGGCTGAGGCACCAGTACTGTGTGGCCCAGCTCTCCTCCCCTTTTGATCAAAAGCCTCTGAACCCCTGATGACATCCCTTGGTATAGTTCTCTATTAATCAGAAAAGCCTTGACAGATGTAAGCAATTTGTCTTGGGAGAGGACTCGAGAGTGGGGGGTGGAAGAAGCCTAGCTCCGGCCCCTTTGGGGTGGAGGATATGCTGAGGCTAAGTCTTGAAATGAAGGCTGAATGCATGCATACTAAAGAAGTCAGGGAGCACAGGAGCCAGGCAGATCAGGAAACGAAGCGTTTTCATTTCAAAGCATATTTCTTCCTTGATTGAAACCTCCTCTCCTGCCCCCGCTCTCCCATCACCACCAAACCAAGGATGCTGAAATGAGGCTGGGATCCAGGGGTTAATCCCACCCAGACCCCTTCATGGGTTAGATGCTTGAAGCGACAGGGACTCAGCCAGTCGGGTTCAGTTGTGGCATTCTCTGGGAAAATGGCAGTCCATGCTCTCATAATGCTATGCGGATGCTTCCGATTTTGTCTATATGTAGCAGTGATGCTCAGTTTAAAAACATCACCAAATGCCTGATAAACCTGCCATACAGCAGCTTGAGAACTGGGCAGTAGGGTACAGAGGAGAAAAACTACTGCCAGCTCTCTAAAACCTCCAGCCTAGACCACTGGGCAGATAAATGACTCAGGAAGTAGAATTTGGCATGGAGATGGCCGCGACAGCAAGCATAAAAGGCATAGTATGCTAACAGAGAGAAGTGACCAGCTCAGCAACAGGCGATACTTCTCCGAGGAGGAGACATAAACTGAATCTTTTGTTTGATTATTGTACTTTGGCTGAAGGTTTACAAAACAAACTAGCTTCCCATTAAACAGTACACGTATTGTTTTGCAGTGTTGGTTACCAACCCCACAACATGTCAACACTCGGACTTTTCAAAGTCGAGCTCCCTGTTACCAGCTTTCCTGTTCCCTCCTGCTTTCTAGTCCTTGCTCCCGGTTGGTGTGCACCTTTAGTCTCCTTTTGTTTTATAGGCCTGTCTAATCTTCAGCTGAAGGGTAAACCTCAGGAGTTCTTCATTAATGTGCTAAAAGGGTGTTCAGGGGTCATTCTCTTGGGGTTGCTCCAGTCCTTGTCAAGCCAGTAAGACAAGTCTTTTTTGTGAATTAGAAGTTTGTCCTAATTTTTTCTCCAGCTCTGTTGGGAACCCTCTATTGAGATCCCTGTCAGAGCAGTCGGTGGAGGTACCCAGGTACCATGTAGCTGTACTGGATTCAGTCTGATGGAGGCTGTGGGAGATGTGGTCTGTTTGTCCCTTGGACTAATCTTTCTCTTGTGTCTTTGCCTTTCTTCATTCTCCCTTGCTCTCGATGGGGCAAGACCAGTAGGGTGTCTTATATGGCCACTTACAAGCTTTTAAGAACCCAGATGCTGTTTTCCAAAGTAGAATGTAGAACATTTTCTACATAAATTGTGTAATGTCAGTTGAGCTAGATGTTTCCTAGTCCCCACAGATAACCTGGATCTTCAAACATGAGTAGAATTTCTCAGAGTGGACAAATAAGGGAAGGGCATTCTGTTAACCTTGCTTTCTCACTAATTCCTTGAGGTCAAGGACTCTATCTGATTAATCCATGTCTTCAATGCCCAGGGCCTGCCAGAGAGGAATGGCAAATCCTTTCTAAAGTCAATAGAGCAGACTTATAGGCATGTGCAAAGGGAATAGCATGTACAAAGGCATAGAGGGTGGCATGGTTCTGCATGGGGTATCCAGAGAGCACCTATGTGTGTGAGTCACAAAGGCCATGTCTAAAGTATGCTGCCTATCAACAGGAAAACCGAATTGCATTTCTTAATTTTCACACAGTTATCTGGCACCATATAAAGACAGCCCAAAAGTTTCATTCCAACTGAGGAGTATTATACAATCTTATTCCAATTATGGTTTAAAAAAAAAATAGTGCTCTATAAATCTGTTTAGATGCTTAAAACATAGATTTTAAAACTTTCTCTTGAAAGTTCTAGAGACTCAAACCATGGCAAACGTTTTTATCATTTGCCTCTTTCCGCTTCCAATAAACCCCTGCAACATTTTGTCAAGCTTTCCATGACCAGGATTTACAGGTCTGTGATTCACCCAAGTGAGCCAGGAAACATGAAAAGATGTCAGTAGGAGAAATATGCAGGGGAGGGTGGGAGAGGTCAGCATCCCTACCAAGCAGAAGAGACTCCCACAGCTTTTCCTAATAAACAAGTTTCCAGGGCCTTTGAATTCTTCCGGAGAGGAGAGGGATGTTACCATCCACACTGAAGGGAGGAACATCATGGACAGTGATCACATGCGCTTGTGTCCTCAGAAATGGGAGTTAAAGGCTCAGTCAGGAAGCAGAGATGGCAGGATGGCTAGTCTGGAGCTGTGGTTGCTGACAACCATCACTGAACACGCGCTGTTGACCAGGCCCTGTACGTTGCCTATCACGTAAAGGAGGCTCAGGGAGGTGAATTGCGTTGTCTAAGACCACATGGCTGATAAGTGGTGAGTTGGAATTAGAGCTGGGTGAGTTGGTCCCAAGGGCCTGATTTTCCAGATTTCTGTGATTTGGGACAACACTGGGCCTTTCATGGCACTCTGATGCAGGCCTGTGCTGCCTCACCATTCAGACCATCATTCAGTGCAAAGTACCCAAGGATACTATTAAAACCAAGGCCCTTGAACTACTTCCAAAAGAGTGTAAGCTATGAGAAATTTTTCTTGGGGTTCTCTCTGGGCTTAGTGTTTCCTCTGTATTAACCTCTGACCCGCAGGATAAGCTCTTTGCCAACTAGGCCTATGTGGGTGCAAATTCCATTCTCTGTGTCCACATTATCTCCTGCCCCCTGGCTTCTTCATATGGCCCAGTTCAGTGTCCCTTCCAACCCCTCCACGAAATCCTCCTTGGCTCCTCTGCCCTTCATTTACTTCCCAGTGTCCAAGTGCCTGATAATGATAATACAACTCTGTTTGGTTTATTGAGTGCTCCTACCATCTGGTCTGTGCTTAGAATTTTACATACACTAACCTAATTGATTCTCAGAAGCCTGCTCAGAGGTACATTGTATTGTCTTTGCTTTGCAGGTGAGGCAGTAAAGATTTAGGGAAGTTAAGTAATTTGTCAAAGGCCACACAGTCTTCCTAGAGACCCAGTGTTCCCATAACCACCATGCTCTTCTGTCTGCAAGCCACATCGCTTAGCTTCCTTTTTTCCCTCCTGTTTGTAACTGTCTCTGTCTCTTCCAGTTAATTCTGACTTCCAGGTATGAGAGGACTGGCACTTTCATCATCTAGGTAGATGAAAATACTATTGAAAGCCACTTTGCCCTGTGTGTTTAAGGCATTTTAGTACACGCAGGTCTCAGTATACACTTTCTGGAAAGCCACTTAGTGCATGAATGAACCTGGGGTTATAGACATGTCTATGCATATATGACAGCATGCATGAATGTATTCGTGTGTGTGCGTGTGCAGGTATGTCAGCATATGAAGGTAAAAGACAAGAGCAGGGAGGTGAGTTGGGAGGAACCCAGGGCAGTGCACAAAACAGGTCTTGCCAAGCTGAGGGTAGATAAGTATTCCCAAGGCTTTTTGTTGTGTCCACAAAGGACAAGAGGATTTGTCCCAGAAGATGTACAAATTCTGAAATAGAAAATAAAGTGGAGGCCTTGGGGTGGACAAGGCCTTTGCGAGGTAGATATTTTTCTCCTGTGGTGCACCTGGAAATGGCTGCCAAGAAGCTTAAGTGTTGTCTAGTCTTGTATAGACTCATCGGAGGAAAAAGACAAGCTTCTTTTCAAAGTCGGATCTATCTTAATGGATGCAAGTTGAAGAAATATAGTAATAGCTGCCATTGATTACTATGTGCTAAGCACAGAACATAGAAAATCTGTAGACTTTTTCAAGGGGTAGATTAGGATCCCCTCATTATGAACAAGGAAACTAAACCAGAGACGGTAAGAAACTTGCCAAAGCCACACATCCAGTTAATGAATTTAGTAACATGTGGCAGGACAGGGATAGATAATCGGAGGCTGGGGGAAGGACATGGATGTACAAGGTCATGGGATAAGTTTTAGAGGACCACAGAGGGGTCTTCCTTACTCATGGCCAATGGATCAGCCTGAATTGTAAGGCATTAGGCAACTATAGAGTAGAAGTGATGGGCTGCCAGTTTCCAAGCTGATGGGGTAACTGGCTACCTTCACTGGGAGGGGCCTATATCTCTCTTACTATCTGGCACAGAGTATATGCCAACAATGTTGATGGAATCTCAGAGACCTTTGAAGCTGAGTCTTGAAGTAGGGGTTGACCAGGGGGACTCTAGGGGAAGCATACATTGTTATCTAGCTCATTCCTTCCTCTGAGTTATTGAGCATACTGTTCCTTCCTTTCATCCTACTGTTCCTTACCCCCTTCAGGGATGAATTCATCCCAGAAGCCTTTTCTGTCTAGCCCAGCACCAGTGTTCACACCTTCAGGGTTGCCCTGTCCTAGCGTGGGTACAGGAGGATGGCCTGGTCTGGTCTGCCTTGTGGAAGCACCACAGTCTAAAGGCCTAGCCAGAAAACAGCTGAAATGGAGAGGTAAGTGTGGGAAAGAGCCATTGACATCTGCTGAATAAGCCCAGCAAGAGGCAGCCATTGCTAGCTTCTCACGTGGAAATAAATTCAGTCAAAGAGCTGGAAGACCATGGCAAATAGCAGGTGTAGCCTATGCAGCAACTAAGCAGGTCTTCAAAGTATGTGGGAATATGAATGTAAATAGAGTGCTATTTTTAAAATATTACTTGCCACATATTCCAATGTGGATAAGCTAGCTATTCTTTCAGAAATCCCACCAACCCACTGTGGCAAAGACATGAGGTTAGCACCCCAGGGAAGACAGAAGATATAGTGTAGAATGCAGATACAGGTAGGGCAGACAAAGAGGAAATGGCTATAAAAATTTACCGTCAGACTGCAAAGAGAGGGAAACTTCTTCTGGTACTGGGTGGAAGAAGGTGGAAGGCAGGAGCTGCAGTGATTAGACTGGGCCTTTCAGCTTTCCCTATGTCATGGATTGAATTGTGTCCCCTCCAAAATATGTGTAGTAATTTGCCTGGGCCAGGATTCCTGTATTCTGTGCTTGTCCTCCATTTTGTAATTTTTCTATGCTGTATGTTAAAGGATTAGGGCAGAACTGTAAATCCCTTCATAGGATTACCTCCCTGTTCCACTGTAAAGGGAATTTCCCTGGAGTATTGCTTGCACCATCCTTAATCCTTTCATCCTGTGAGGGATAAAAGGAAAGGGAAGCAGGCAGAGAATGGGGAACCTCTCACCATCAAGGAAGCAGCACCAGGAGAAGAGTGTGCCTTTCAGACCTGAGGTTCCTGTGCCAAGATGCTCCCTGAACAAAGACTGATGCTATACTGCACTTTCCTCCAGAGCCGACACAGGGAAAGCCTTCCCCTGGAGCAAATGTCCTGAATTTGGATTTGTAGCCCACCGGACTATGTAAGAATAAAATTTCCTTCGTTAAAGCCATCTACTCTGTGGTATTTATGTAAGAGCAGCACTAGCTGACTAAAACACCCTACAAAACCCTTCCCCATGAAACCCAAGAGAGACACAGTGTAAGAAAATACAGATAAAATGTAGCACTGTTTTGTATCCCAGGACATATTTATCAACTCCACTAACGTAGAATGAGGAAATTCGCAGCCCTCATTAACAAGCGCAGTATCCCAGCCACTGCCCAAAAGATATGATCTCAGTACTGGATGCACAGATGGTGAATGATCTCCTTTGGTTCCCAGAGATGAATCTGGAAGTATCCGCAAGCTACCAGTAGATGTCAGAAGTAGAAGAGGTAAGTTGAGCTGCAGTAGAGCTGTCAATGTGAGGACTGAGGTAACCCCATAGAAAAGATCAGGATAAGGGAAGGTTAAATCAGAGCCAGACAGTATGTGTGGCTGAGGTACACAGTCTACAGGTGGGGACAAGTTGGCCCAGTGGGAGAGAACACAGAGCACTGACTACACAGAAAGAAAGGAATTCTCAGCCCTTAGCTCCATCATTGGAGATTAGGAAGGTGTTTTAGTCAGCTAGTGTTGCTCTAACAGAAATACCACAGAGTGGATGGCTTTAACAAAAGAAAGTTTATTCTTACACAGTGCAGTAGGCTACAAGTTGAAATTCAGGATGTCTGCTCCAGGGGAAGGCTTTCCTTTATGTTGGCACTGGAGGAAAGTGCGGTATTGCATCAGTCTTTGTTAGGGAGTATCTTGGCACAGGAACCTCGGTCTGAAAGATGCACTCTTCTCCTGGTGCTGCTTTCTTGATGCAGTGAGGTTCCCATTCTCTGCTTGCTTCTTTTTACTTTTATCTCTTGCAGGATGGAAGGATTAAGGATGGTACCAGCCATACTCCAGGGAAACTCCCTTTACAGTGGAGCAGGGGTGTGATCCCATGAAGGGATTTACAGCCCCACCCTAATCCTTTAACACACAGCATAGGAAAATTACAAAATGAAGGACAATCACAGAATACAGGGAATCATGGCCCAGCCACATGGCCACACATATTTTTTGGGGGACACAATTCAATCCATGATGCAAGGTGTCAAGAGAATGCCACCAGGATTTCTGTCTCATATTACGGAGATGACGCATAAACTTCCCATATTCCTAGACATCATCTTGGGGAGCAAAGGGGAACAGAAGATAAAGACTAAACACTTACCTGAAAGAGACTGTGATTCTTTTTGTTGTTAACCTTAATGCCTCTTATCACTTCCATCCAGTGTCTTTGCCCCCACATGACTGTCACTTTATCATGCCATTGGAGCTTGCATATTGCTGTGACTCTGTAAGCTGCATGTGCAGATACCTGCAGGCTCACCCTTGGCAGACAGGTTTCAGCTGAACTTCCAGATTAAGACAGACTAAAGAAGAAGTATCTGTCAGTCTACTTCTGAAAAGAATTAGCTAGTAAAAAACCCTATGAATAGCAGTGGGACATTGTGAGGTGTGGTGCCAGAAAATGAGCCCCCAAGATTTGAAGGCAAGAATTGCTTTCTTAAAGTAGAGTCAACCTTAATGATGTGGGTGGAATAAACTCTTTAAGGCCTTCATTTGCGGATGTGGCACAACTCAAACTGAGAATAAACAGCTGCAAATGTCCATTAATAATCAGAATGTGAAACACACAAAGTATGAATCTAGGAAAATTGGAAATCATCAAGAATGAAATGGAACACATAAATATTGGTATCCTAGGCATTACTAAGGTGAAATGGACTGGTAGCAGCCATTTGGAATCAGACAATCTTATGGTGTACTGTGTCAGGAATGACAACATGAAGAGGAATGGTGTTGCATTCTTCATCTAAAAGAACAATACTGTCAGTCATAGGATAATATCCACACACCTACAAGGAATGTCAGTTAATAGGACTATTATTCAAACTTAGGCACTGACCACCAAGACCAAAGATGAAGAAACTGAAGATCTTTACTAGCTTCTGCAGTCCAAAGTTGATTGAATATGCAATCAAGATGAGTTACTGGTGATTGGAAGGCAAAAGTTGGAAACAAAGAAGAATGATCAGTAGTTGGAAAACACAGCCTTGGTGATAGCAGTGGTGCTGGAGATCACATGATAGAATTTTGCACGACCAATGACTTCTTCATTGCAAATACCTTTTTTTCACCAACATAAATTGTGGCTATACACATGGACTTAATCAGATGGAATGTACAGCCATCAAACTGAGTACATCTGTGGAAAGAGCCAATGGAAAAACTCAGTATCAGCAGTTAGAACAAGATCAGGTGCAGACTTGACTGTGGAACTGACCATAAGTTGCTCATATGCAAGTTCAAACTGGAAACTGAAGAAAATCAGAACAAGTCTACAAAAGCCAAAATATGACCTTTTAAGTACGTTCCCCTGAGTTAAAAGACTGACTACTAGATGAGTTGTGGAATATCAAGACATTATACATGAAGAAAGCAAGAAGTCATTAAAAATACAGGACAGAATGAAAAGACAAAATCAGATGCCAGAAGAAACTCTGAAACTTGCCCTTGAACATCAAATAGCTAAAGTGAAGGGAAGAAATGAAGTAAAAGAAATGAACAGAAGATTTCAAATGGTGGCTCAAGAACACAGTATTATACTGTCATGCGCAAAGAGCTGAAGATAGAAAACTGAAAGGGAAAAACATACTTTGCATTTCTCAAGCTAAAAGAACTGAAGAAAGAAAGCCTTGGGTTTGGAATAGTGAAGGATTCCTCAGGGAAAATATTAAATGACTGAGGAAGCATCAAAAGAAGATGGGAGAAATACAAAGAATGCCAATTAAGTCTGTGAACTCATTCTAGAAAAGGGGCTACAGGGGCAGAGCCAAAATGACAGACTGAACACATGTCTTCTCAATTCCCTCCTGGAAAGATTATTGAATGGAGCACTCCCAACACCCAGGGAACCGTAGGATATGGCAAAGGGTTGTCAGATTGTACTATGTGCTACTAAATGGGAAATTACCTCTAACAGGAGACAGCACACAGTGAGCCCCACTCCAGCTGACTCACCACTTGGGCAGACTGTAGGTACTGACACCTTTTTTGTTATCTGGGAGTAGAGGATGGGTATGAGCCAGTAAATACACCAAACTGCAGTGCTAAAGTAAACATCGTATAGCACAGCAGAAAGATGATGGATGGGACAGTCACATTTTGAGAGCCTGGCTGCTGACTGAGGGCACCACTACTCCTCTACCCTTTCTTTTCTGAGCCCTGCCATTGATTCTGCTGTTCTGCAGCAGAAAGGGAAGCTTGGCTGGGAAGACATCTTGGTGGGCTGGGAGGTGGACTCACCCAACCATAGGACTCAGGAGGGGCTAATTACCAAGCTGAGAAGGAGTACCAGTCCAGAAAGTACTTTTCCAGTACAAAGGCTGTATTCAGCACAGTGTTACCTTATGGCTGGAGCCTGGCTGAAGATGACAGCAAGGTCATACTCCCTCCCTACTTGAACTACTTCATAGCATCTGAGGACAGCCACAGAGGTGCTTCTGTTGCCAGACAGAAGACAGGGCTTGCTACACGTGATGGCCTGACTGATTTTGGCAGCTGTCAGACAGATACCAGCTTTTTAAAATAAGACTGCCTGGAAAAATAACTGCTCAGGGGCCTTGTGGCATCTATTCTAGACTTTACTGACTGACATCATAGAGTCAGTTGGTGGCCCCCCTCCATAAGTAGGGCACTGTCTTTGCTAGCTAGGAGGTGGAGCCTACCACCCCAAAGAGTCCACTGGGCCAGTCACTAGAGTACACAGAGGTGAGTGGGACCAACTCCCTTCTCAGAACTATGTCTCAGTTCCTGTTGAGATAATCCCAGAGAAAGTGAACAGCTTCTAGATGGCCTGAAGGCAAAAATCATTGCTAATGATATAAAGAAACTGTACACCATGGCTCCAGAAGTCTCCCAAAATAATCAAAGAAACTCTTCACAAGAACAAGCCTTTCCAAAACCATTGGAAGTCAAATACTAAAGAATTATAAAGAGAGCCCTCCAAAAATTAAACAAAATGCAGCAGACCAAAATGAAATATTAAGCAAGCTATTTGAACTGATGGAACATCAATGATCTGAAATCCAGCAGATCAATAACAAAATTACAGAATTACACAATTCAATCCAAAGCCAAAAGAGCAGAATTGAGGAGATAGAAGTCAGACTTAGTGACCTTGAGGATACAGCAACTGACACCAGCACTTATGAGAAGAAATCAGAGAAAAGAAATAAGAAAAATGAAGAAGCATTAAGAAATATGTGGGACTCTATTAAGAGGAATAATCAGCAAACAGTTGGAGTTCCTGGACAGGGAGGGATGGTTGAAAACACAGAGAGTATTGTTGTTGAGTTGCTGACAGAAAAGTTCCCTGAAGTTATGAAAGAAGAGAACATAGATATCCAAGATGTGTATTGAATGCCACATGATATAGACCCCAAAAGAAAGACATCTAGACATATTATAATGAAGCTTAATGAAATCAAACTTAAACAGCCAAGTGCTGTTGAGTTGGATCCAACTCATGGCGACCCCAGAGGCCAGAGTAGGACTGACCCCTAGAGTATTCAAGGAGTGTCTGGTGGATTTAAACTGCCAACAGATTCTCTTAAAGGCAGCAAGGCTCAAAGCAAAGCCTACATTCAGAGGGAAGCCCTGGAGGCTTTTGTCTGACTTCTCAGCAGAAACAGTATTGGCAAGGAGGCAGTGGGAGGACACATTCAAAGTCTTGAAGGAGAAAACTTCCAACTAAGAATTATATGTCCTGCAAAACTGTCTCTCAAATATGAAGGTGAAATTAAGACATTTGCAGATAAACAGAAGCTTAGAGACTTTGTAAAAACCAAACCCAAACTACAAGAAATATTGAAAGAAGCTCTTTGCTTAGAAAAACAAAAACATTAAGTGTGTATATTTAAGGAGGCAATGCAGGACACAGCATCCAGAATCCTACTCAGTTAGGGAAGTCACAAAGCTCAATCAAAGACACAATGTTAAAAGAAGGGGATCAATGATCATGTCATGAAATCTGTGACATAAACACACTAAAAAGAGGGATATACTACAGTAACTATAGTCCTTTCAGATGGAGAGGAAGTTAAAAAGATATGCAGAAATTAAAATTAGGTTTAAACTTAGAATATTAAGGGGGATTGTAGGAGTAGCTGCAAAGCACAGTAACAATGCAACATATCAAAACAAGAAATGTAATACAGGAAACTTAACAAACACAAAACCAACAGTGAAAAAGATGCAGGCAAGCCATAAAGAAGAATGACCCAGAACAGAATATAAAGAGCAACATAGAAAGAATCAACATAAAAATAAAGGAATCAAAATTACAACACTAAACACACATCAATAATTATGCTGAAATTAAATGGACTGAATGCTCCAGTAAAGAGACAACGAGTGACATCATGGATCAAAAGACACAACCTGTCTATATGTTGCTTACAAGAAACACACCTTGGACTCAAAGATCGGAACAAACTGAAAATTAAAGGATGGAATAATATATACCAAGCTAACAACATACAAAGAATAGCAGGTGTGTGTGGCAATACTAATCTCAAATGGAGTAGATTTTAATGTAAAATCCCCCATAATGGACAAGGTGGTCACTATTTACTGCTAAAAGGGTCAATACACAGGCAGGACTTAACAATATTAAATACTTATGCACCCAATAACAGAGCATCTAAATACATCGAACAAACACTGACTACACTGAAAAATGACATAGATTACTCTACAATAACAGCTGGAGACTTCAACTGTCCACTTCCAGTGATGGACAAATCATCCAGAAAAAAAGCTCAGTAAAGACATAGAAGATCTTACTGGGACAATTAACGAACTAGACCTCATCTACAAATACAGAACTTTTTACCCATCAACAGATAAGTTACACCTTCTTCTTCAATGCACATGAAACATTTTCCAGAATAGACCATGTATTAGGACATAAAACAAGTCTCAACAAAATCCAAACCACTGAATTACTGCAAAGCATCTTCTTGGACAATAAAGCCATAAAAGTCAAAATCAATAGCAGAAAAAAAACAGAAATTTGAACTCATGGAAACTGAACAACACCTTGCTCAAAAAGCCACGGGTTATAGAAGAAATCAAGGACAAAATAAAGAAATTTATAGAATCAAATGAGAATGAAAACACCTCCTACTAAAACCTATGGCATACAACAAAAGCAGTACTCAGAGGTCAGTTTATCTCTATAAATGCACACATCCAGAAGGAAGAAAGGACTGAAACCAATGAATTAATTCTACGGCTTGAACAAGTAGAAAGAGAGCAACAGAGGAACCCTCAGGCACCAGAAAAAAACAGATAATGAAGATTAGAGCAGAACTAAATGAATTATAGAACAGAAGAACAATTGAAAAACTTAACAAAACCAAAAGCTAGTTTTTTGAAAAGATCAAAATTGATAAACACCTTGGCTAAGCTTACAAAAGAAAAACAGGAGAGGAAACAAATAACATGAATAAGAAAGGAGAGTGACATTTCAGACCCAAGTGAAATAAAAAATATCATAACAGAATACTACAAAAGACTACTCTAACAGATTTAAAAATCTAAAGGAAATGGACAAAATTTTAGATTGATATCACCTACCAAAATTATCACAAGAAGAAGTAGAATAACTTAGTAAACACATCACAAAAGAAGAGATTAAAGAAGTAACCAAAAATCTACCAACCAAAAAAAGTCCTGGCCCAGATGGCTTCACTGGAGAATTCTACTAAACTTTTAGAGAAGAGTTAACTCCATTCTAGGAAGCCAGCACAACCCTGATACCATAGCCAGGGAAAGGTCTGATAAAAATAAAAAAGAAAATTATAAAACAATATCACTCATGAACCTAAATGCAAAAAATCTTCAACAAAATCTTTGCCAATAGAATTCATCAACATTTCAAAAAAATAATTCATTATGACCAAGGTGGATTCATACCAGGGATGCAGGACTAGTTCAACATCAGAAAAGCAATTAACATACTCAACCACATACATAACACAAAAGAATCACCTGATCTTGTCAATTGACGCAGGAGAGGCATTTGACAGAGGCCAACACCCATGCATGCTAAAAACTCTCGGGAAAATAGCCCAGAAAGGAAATTCCTGACTCAACAGCACTTGGCTTGGCTAACACAATAAGGGGCAGCTACACAAAGCCAACCTCCTATGTCATCCTGAATGGAGAGAGACTGAAAGAATTCCCCTTGAGAATGGAAACTAGACAAGGATGCCCACTCTCACCACTTCTGTTCACCATTATACTAGAAGTTCTAGCCAGAGGAATTAGACATGACAAAGAAATAAAGAGCATCTGCATAGGCAAAGAGAAAGTAAAAATCTCCCTATTTGCAGATGATATGATTGTACATGCAGAGAATCCTGAAGAATCCATAAGTAAACTACTGAAACTAATAGAAAAGTTCAGCAAAGTATCAGGATACAAGATAAACATAAGTAAATCAATAGGATTCCTTCATACCAACAAAGAGATCATCAAAGAAGATATCACAAAATCAATACCATTTATTATAGCTCCCAAGAAGATAAAATACCTAGGGATAAATCTAACTAGAGTAATGAGAGACCTGTACATAGAGAACTACAAGACTTTACTGCAAGGAACCAAAAGAGACTTACATAAATGGAGAAATCTTCTCTGCTTCTGGATAGTAAGACTTAACATTGTGAAAATGTCTATTTTACCCAAAGCAATCTACATATACAATGCAATCTCAAGACAAATTCCAGTGTTATTTTTTAATGAGATGGAGAAGCAAATCACCAACTTGGTTTGGAAGGGAAAAATTCCTTGACAAGCAATGCACTACTGAAGAAGAGGAACACTGTAGGAGGCCTCACACTACCTGACTTGAGAACCTATTACACTGCCATAGTAGTCAGAACAGCCTGGTACTGGTACAAAAAGAGTCATATAGGCCAATGGAACAGAGTTGAGACTCCAGAGATGTCACCATCTTATGGACAGTTGATATTCGACAAAGCCCCAAGATTTTAAACTGGGATAAAAACAGTTTCATTAACAAATAGTGCTGGCAAAACTGGATATCCATCTGCAAAAATTTGAAACACGACCCGTATCTCACACCTTCACAAAAACGAACTCTAATTGGTTAGAAGACCTAAATACCAAACCTAAAGCAATAAAGATCATGCAAGAAAAATAGGGTCAACAATGAAAGTTTTAATACACAGCTTAGACAGCCTTGAACAGCTGACAAAGCATAATCAACAGAAGAGAAAATAAATGGGAACTATGAATCAAACACTTTTGCTCATTCAATGTCTTTATCAAAAGAATAAAAAGACCACCTACTGAACGGGAAAAGATATTTGGCAACTACGTGTCACACCAATGTCTGATTTCCACAGTCTACAAGCTACTGCAAAATATCAAAAAGAAAAAGGTAAATAACCTAATTAAGTCATGGGCAAAGGAGATGGACAGAAACTTCACCAAAGAGGACATTCAGGCAGCCAAAAGACACAAGAGGAAATGCTTGTGATCATTAGTTATTGAAGAAATCCTAATCAAAACTGCAATGAGATACCATCTCTCCCCTTCAAGGTTGGTCATGATCCAAAAAACACAAAACAACAAATGCTGGAGAGGCTGCAGAGAGACTGGAACACACCTACACTGCTGGTGAGATTGCAAAATGGTACAACCTCTGTGGAAAGCAATATGGCACTTCCTTAAAAAGCTGCAAACAGATATACCATTTGATACAGTAATCCCACTGCTCAGCATATATCCTGCAGAATCAAGGGCTGTCACATGAACAGACACATGTACACAAATGTTTATTGCAGCACAGTCCACAATAGTAAAAAGATGGAATTAATCCAGATGCCCAACAACAGATGGTAGATAGATAAACAAGCTATGGTATATATACCGAAAGGAACACTACGCAATGCTAAAGAACAATGATGATCTTAGGCAGCATCTCATAACCTGGTTTCAAGTGGAAGGCATTATGCTGAGTGAAATCAGTCAGTGGCCAAAGAACAAATATTGTATGATATCCCTGCTATAACAACTTAAAAGTACACTTATGTACACAGGAAAAGTGTACATTGGTGGCTGCAAAGGTGGGGAGTGAGGGAGAGGACTGGTCGTAGCTTAGTTGACAGAAATTTGGTTGGCTGAAACAGTGATAGCACACAGTAGAAAGATCAACTTAAATGGAATTCAAATAAACTGGAAACTCTTCTAATCTTAACCCAATACTGCAAGGCTAGAGTAGCAGGGGCAGGGGTCTGGGGGCCATGCTCACGGGGGCATTGGGGCCAACTGGCATAACTAGCCTATTGCTAAGAGAGTTTTCTGCACCCAGTATTGGTGAGTGGCAACTGGGGTTTTGAAAGCTAGCAGGCTGCCATCTGAGCTACACCAAATGGTCCCAACTCATCGAGAACAGATGATCACCAAGAACAACAGACAGGAGCAAAAAAGAGCCCTGGAGACAGAAAGACCCAGGTGAATGGGTGGCTATATCATCGTGTGACCTGAAGAACCAGACAGTGCCTGGCCACCACCAAAGACAGCCATGATGGGGCACACACTGTCAAGTCTGAGTGGCAACATGGAAAAAGTAGGCTGCATCTCAAGAATTCCACTAAAAGACCACAATTGACAGTCCAGCCAACTGGGGGATCCTCTGGGAGCAAGACCCCTAGACCTGCTGCTATCCTTGTCCAGAAAACATTACTGAGGTCAACTCTTTGGACA
This sequence comes from Heterohyrax brucei, assembly GCA_028571685.1. Lineage (NCBI taxonomy): Eukaryota > Metazoa > Chordata > Mammalia > Hyracoidea > Procaviidae > Heterohyrax > Heterohyrax brucei. The sequence goes on from CM053149.1 coordinate 38,831,083, forward strand.
GAAATGGACTGGACTCAGGGACACAATGTGTACTTTATGGTCCAATGTATCTATAGGATGCTGTCCTACTGGTCTCTTACCAGAAGGGAGAAGAGAGGGTGCAGAGGAGGGCACAGGAGATTGTATAGAGGACTCGACATATGTGGAATGAAAAGGAGGAACGTGCTGTCTCCAGGCAAAGAGAACAGAAGGAGCTTAAGATAGTCGGGCATGAAAATTTAATCTGGCTTGTACACTTTCACTTAATCACAATAAAAGGAAAACAAAGAAAAGTGCTATATACCTCATTGCTGAATAACACTATGGTCATCTTCAAAGTACTCCTCTTGGGAAGCTATGCACCAATGCCAGCACCTAGTTCATCCTTCAAGGCAGTTTTGGAGCTCTTTCTGGAACGGCCATCAGAGCTGTCATCATATTACCTTTGATGTCCTGAATGTCATGAAAATGTCTTCCTTTCTATATTTTCTTTATCTTTGGTAAAGAAAAAAGTAATTGTGGGCCAGATGAAGTGAGTAGGGAGGGTGTTGCAGTACAGTTATTTATGACTAAAAACTCCTTCACAGACAACTCTACGGTTCAGTTCTTGAATTTGCCACCATGCATAATGGCCATGACAGAAAGAGTTCCAGAATTGCTTTGATGGGTGGGCTAGGCACTGGCTTTGGTGCATAGCTTCCGAAGGGGAGCATCTTGAAGATGACAGTAGTGATACTGAGCAATGAGGTATGTAGCACTTTGAACAATTAAATGTATGGACTTAATTGTTAGACTTCGTATACAGAGTCATCATACCAGAAAGAGGCAGCATATGATCAGGAACCATTGGTACTGAAGGAAGAAGTCAAAGCTACACTGAAGGCCTTGGCAAAAAAACAAGTGTTTTACTCAGCTAGAGCTGCTCTAACAGAAATACCACAGAGTGGATGGCTTTAACAAAGGAAGGTTTATTCTTACATAGTCTGGTACGCTGCAAGTCCATATTCAGGGTGTCCACTCCAGGGGAAGGCTTTCCCCCTTGTCGGCTCTGGAGGAAAGTCCAGTATTGATCGGTCTTTGTCCAGGGAGCATCTCGATGCAGGAACCTCAGGTCTGAAGGACGCGCTCTTCTCCCGGTGCTGCTTTCTTGAAGGTATGAGGTTCCCAATTCTCAGCCTGCTTCCGTTTCCTTTTATCTCTTGTAGGATGAAAGGATTAAGGGTCGGGCAAGCCATAACCCCAGGGAAACTCCCTTTACAGTGGAGCAGGGAGGTGATCTTATAAAGAGATTTGCAGTCCCACCCTAATCCTTTAACATACAGCATAGGAAAACCCACAGAATGGAGGACAGTCACAAGATACACATATTTTGGGGGGACACAATTCAATCATGACAACAAAGCTCTGGGTATTGATGAAATATTAACCGAGATGTTTCAACAAATGGATGTCACACTTGAAGTGTTTACTTGTCTATGCCTGTAAAAAGAAATTAGAAGACATCTACGTGGCTACCTCACTGGAAGAGATCCATGCTTATGCCTATTCACAAGAGAGTTGATCAAACCGAATATGGAAATTATTGAACAATATCATTCATACCACACACAAGTGAAATATGGCTGAAGATCATTCAAAAGTGACTGCAGTAGTACAGTGACAGGCAACTGCCAGAAATTAAAACTGGATTCAGAAAAAGACATGAAACCAGGGATATTATTGTTGATGCCAGATGGATCTTGGCTGAAAGCAGACAATACCAGAAAGATGTTTACCTGTTTTAATGGCTATGTAAAGGCATTCAACTGTGTGGATTATTACAAATTATAGATAACAGTGTGAATGGGAATTTCTAAAACACTTAATTGTGCTCATAAGGAATCTGTACATGGATCAAGAGGCAGTTGTGTGAACAGAACAAGAGTACACTGCGTGGTTTAAAGGCAGGAATGTTGTGTGTCAGCGCTGTATCCTTTCACCACACCTTTTCAGTCTGTATGCTGCTCAACTAGTCCAAGAAGCTGGACTATGTGAAGAAGAACAAGACATCAGGATTGGAGGAAAACTCATTAACAATCCGCATTATGCAGATGTTACAGCCTTGCTTGCTGAAAGTGAAGAGGATTTGAAACACTTACTGATGAAGATCAAAGATCAAAGCCGTCAGTGTGGATTACACCTCAACATCAAGAATGCAAAATCCTCACAACTGGGCCAGTAAGCACCATCACAATAAATGGAGGCAGGATTGAGTTTGTCAAATATTTCATTTTACTTCATTCCACAGTCAATGCCCACGGAAGCAGCAGTCAAAAAAATCGAAAGATGCATTGCAGTGGGAAAATCTGCTGCAAAGGACCTCTTTAAAGTCTTGAGAAGTAAAGATGTTACCTGGAAGAATAAGATGTGCCTGACCAAAGTCATGATATTTTCAGTCAAATCGTATACATGCAAAAGCTAGACAATTAATAAGGAAGACCAAAGAACTGACACCTTAAAATTGTGCTGTTGGAGAAGAATATTCCATGTACTGTGGACTGTCAAAAGAACAAACAGATCTATTGTGAAACAAGTACAACCAGTACGCTCTTTGGAAGCAAGGATGGTGAGACTGCATTTTACATATTTTGGACATGTTGTCAGGAGGGATCAATCCCTGTAGAAGGACATCCTGCTTGGGAAAGTAGAGGGTTAATGGAAAAGAGGAGGATTCTTAACAAGATGAATTGACACAGTGGCTTAAGCATGAGAATGATTGTAGGCATGGTACAGGAGTGGGCAGTGTTCAGTTCTGTTGTACATGTGGTCTCTGAGTCAGAATGTACTCAACAACACCTAACGACAAGAACAACCACTCTCTTTGTAAAGAAGATACACTACAAAAAATGAAATAAAGCCTCACTTTGAGGAATAGTCCAGTGTGGTTGTTATTAGGTGAAACTGAGTCAATTCAGACTTACAGTGACCCCATATGACACAGTAGAACTACCCAAGCAAGGTTTTCTAGGCTATAACCTTTACACGAACATATAGCCAAGTTTTTCTTCCATGGAGACACTGGGTAGGTTTGAACTGCTAACCTTTCAGTTAGCAACTGAGTACTTAACTGTTGTACCACTTGGGCTCCTTAGTCCAGTGTGCAATGTGTTCAATTGTTGACGCTGAAACAAGATTAGACCCAAATTTGGCCGTAAATGTATGCTGAGAGCACAGTATCTCTGACATTCTACCTTTTCTCTCTCACAACCATCATGTTAAAAGTTATAGGAAACCTTTGAAGTTAGAGTTATGCCTCATTCCTGCCACCATTCAAGTGGCAATGTTCTTGCTGTGCCACTTTATTCCTCCAATCTAATGCCTATCCACCCTCTAGGGGCACTTCAGTGTGCTTTCATTCTTCTGGAGGGGGAGGATGAAGAAAGGTCAAAGGCAAATTTCCAGCAGACTTAGCTCAACTAGTGTCTTATGAAGAGGGCACGTGACTGACTAGAGTATAGATTTGTATAAGGAGAGCTAGGTCAGAACTTTGCAGACAGCCTGAAACTATGTTTGCCGTCTCGCTCTTTTCAGAGGTCTTTTGGCTGCAAGTAACAACTTAAGTAATTGTAACTTATACAATATAGACACTGAAAAAGAAGCATGAAATAAAGTTGAATCCAAAATCAGTTCAGTAAATCAAGGATGTCATCAAGTACTAAGGCTCTTCCCAACTGTCTGCTTTCCTATTCCTAGCACATTATGTTGTCTCATGATCACAAGCAGGCTGCCACAACTCCAGACATCATATTCTTGTACAACTGTATTCAAGTCAGGCTTACACGCTTTTCATTTACGGGAGGAAATTTTTACCCCATAAGCTCTTCCTGGGCTGGTTTGTGTGCCTAACTGCCAGACCAGGTTCTGGGTCCACCTTTCCTGATATCAATGTGTGTTCGTTCTTGTTAGTCAGATGATCAGGGTTCCATTAACAAGGAGAGGGATTAGGATGAGTTTGAGCTGGAAAAATGCTAAACAACAGTGCTGTTGCATGGTTAAGTGAGAGCAGGCAATGAGAGGTAGCAAGGTCAAGAAGCATCACGTTGCAAAGACTAAGGGATCAACAAAGGAGAGGGTTTTACAGGTGTCATCCTTGAGCTGCCGTACAGACAGTGATGGCAAAGTGGTGACAGGGGTGGTGGTGATGGTGATGGCAGTGGTGGTAGTGGAGATGGAGCTACAAGTTATGAAATACCTACTGTGTGTCGGACTTAATCCTCACTAGGCATGTCACGCTGAGTCCTCACAGCAGTTCTATTACTTTCCTTATGAGGGAACTGAGACTCATTCCCACATGCTGGCAGGTGGCTGAGCTGAGGTCGTTACTGTACCACCCTAGCAGCTGGTGTGGGCTGCTGGAAGCATTTCAAAGCAGTTTCTATGCAGAAGAATGTATCTTTCCTATTCCATCATGTATTCAGTGCACATTTAATGATCTCCTCTATAGACTCATCGAACACTCTGGCAATGAGGGGTCAGTCACGAGCAAGGTAGACAGTGTTCCTGCTTTCAGGAAACTTACATTTTAGCAGGGAACATGGGAGATAGTAAATGAGAGTAATCTCAGATCACAGGAAGGGTGAAGTAGGAAATTGTGACAAGTTGAAGGATCCGGGGACAGAGTTTTTTTTTTTTTTTTCAGTGGTCTAGGAAGGCCTGACTGAGGAGATGGCATTTGGGGTGAAACTTTGATGGTAAGATGGAGCAGCCATTTAAAGATCTAGGAGAAAGGAATTTCAGGCAAAGGAACAACAAAGGCCCAGGCTCTGGGACAGTAGACAGTATATGAGGAACAAATCGGGCTGGAGCCCAACTTCACGGCCTGGAGAATCTTGGTGAGGTGTCTGCATTTCTTCTGATGTGAGATGTGATGCAGTGTAGCATGTTCAGCAGGGCCGTGCATGATCCGTTTTGTGTTTTTAGATGTGTTCCCCCTTTGGACAGTGCTCCCTTTTCCATGGTACACGTTGATGTTCCTTGGCCACCGTCATCTGTCCTGTCTCCCAGGTGAACTGCAGGCTCCTGGAGGTGAGATCTAAGCATTCCTGCTTTTGCACCCACCTGAAGCTGTCTTCAGGGAGGCAGTGAAGGAGGAAGATGACAATCAATGTACATAAATATTAAAAAACTCCAGTCTTTACCTGTGGGAGCTAAGAGAGAACATCCCTGGTGGGAAAAAGTGCATAAAGGCCTGGTGGGGAAAAGTGCATAAAGGCATCTGTCTTTCTTGGGTGCTAGGATCAACAATTTCACTCAATAAGGCTCACTCTGAGGGAACATCTTTGTTCCCTTGGAGATGTTTCTCTAAGTAAATGGTGCGCTGTCTCCATCCAGCCTCCGACACAAGCTTGGAGCAGCCCTGGGTCTTATTAGAAGAAGACTGTGAGACAATTTCAGTGTCTTAGCTACTTATCAGACATGCACTCCTCTGATGAAGTCTGATAGGTAACAGACATGCACGCTGGGAGTGACCTTGTGGCAGCTTCACCTCTGCACCCACCCACCAACCAGTGGCCTCCCCACCCCTACAAGGTGCTCTGCAGAACTCAGCTCTGCAACACATGAAACATGAGGCCATCCCCCATAATGAGAACTGACTTATGGGAAAATTAAACACAGAAGGGCATGCCAGTCCCAGTGAAGACTCTTTACCTGCCTTCTCAAGGCCAGTATGACTCTAAAAACCATCAGAGAGAAAAACTGACCCTGGTGTCAGCCAGAGGGCCATGGCTAAGAGGAAGCAGTCACATCTAGATGATATGTCTGTATCAACTGGAGCAAGAAGACTAGTAACGTGTAAAAGATTGGAATTATTTTGTTTTGAATTTTGTCTGTTCTCTAGGCCTCTTAAGTGTATTTCATTTATTTTTCAGAAGTATGGAATTGAAGTTACATTAAGTTTGTCCTATTGAATCCACAGAAAACTACAAATCCTTCTAGAGCCAGTAGAAGGGATGTAGGTTCTGTTTAAGGTTATCTAGGAGGAGTCAGGGCACCAGGAACGTCAGAAAATGTTCCTGGAGATTGAGCCCTTTGGCGTTAAGAATTAATTAGGCCATGACTCAATACCTCTGCCACCCACTTATAGATTGAGGACAGACCATAAATTTTCTCTCTCGTGGGCTATGTTGACTTGCATGCTGAGCAACAACAATGACAGAGTCAGGGATCTTCCTCACCCACTGTAATTTGTCCAGATAGACTTTTGAAATCTGAGGTGTACCCCATTGTCCGGGAACATGTGCTGTCTGCTGAGTCCCATGTCCTACCAACTTAGGAGCCTGGCACAGGACTCAACATACTATATGTGAGGCTCTTCCTGGGGCTATTAATTATGTTGGGTCTTTTCATGTGCTTATATGCCACTTGTATATTTCATGTCCAAATTATTTATTTTTGAAAAAAAAATCAGGTGGCTTTCTCATTACTATGTTGTAAGAATTCTCCAGGGACATTCATAGTTCATTGGTAAAACTCTCACTTTCCATGTGGGAGACTTGGATTCTATCTGTCTGTGGATAGACCTTCATCTGTTGGTGGAGGTCTGCCTACTGCTACAATGCTGAACAAGTTTCAATGGAACTTCCATACTAAGATGGATTCAGAAGAAGAGCCTGAGGTCTACTTCCAAAAATTAGCCAGCGAAACCACTATGGATCACAGTAGAATTGATTAGAAACCAATGAAGGAGATGGCGCTTCACTGGGCACCATTTAGTTCCACTGTGCATTGTGTTGCTACAAGTTGTGGGCTGACTCCACGGCAGCTAGTGAAAACAACAACAAAGAGTTCTTTATTCCTTGTAACTACTTTAGCCCTGGTGACACAATGGTTAAGAGTTCCACTAACCAAAAGATTGGCAAGTCCAATCTACCAGCCATTCTTTGGAAACCTTGTGGGACAGTTCTACTCCTTGCCATTGGACCACTGTGAGTTGAAATCAACTCAATGGCAATGGTTTTGGTTATTACCTCTGTGATGTCGCAGCATTCCTTTTGTGTCTTTTCAGTTCTGTAGTTCCTCATTAACAGTGCCTAGTATGAAATTTATCCCGTCAAGAAGACAGTTTCACAAACAAGATACATCTGTCTGCCTTCGATTCCTTACCGGAAACAACAGCTCCATCTCAAATGTAGCCATGAGGATGCAAAGAGGAGGTGCCTGTGGATAGTATAGTGGTGCAGGCCTGGCATAGAAATGAGAGCCTAGGCAGGGTGAGGGAAGACTTGGCAGCTACAACAGGGCCCAAGCCATAAGCCCCCAGGTGTATCCTCTCATGTCTGTTTTAAGCCAAGGGAAACAGCAGAATGCTCTGTTTTGGCCTGTCTCATCTGATGTGGAGCCAGTGATTTCAGCTAGGCCTTCCATGTGTACAGGTGGGATGAAAGAAAGGTTTGTGCCTGCGTGTCCCTTTGTGTCGGAAAGGGGCAGAGTTAAGGAAAATCAGCCCTTCTTGTATAGCTTTTATGGATTGAATTGTGTGCCCCTAAATTCTGTGTTAACTTAGCTAGGCCACGATTCCCAGTGTGGTTGTTCACCATTTTGTGATCTGATATGACCCTCCTATGTGTTATAAATCCTAACCTGTGCGATGTTAATAAGGCAGGGTTAGAAGTAGTTATGTTAATGATGCAGGACTCAATCTGCAAGCTGAGGCTGCATCTAGAGTCAGTCTTCTGAGATATAAGAGAGAATCCAGCAGAGAGGAAAGAGACCTCACACCACCAAGAAGGAAGTACCAGGAGTGGCGTGTGTCATTTGGAACTGGTGTCCTTGCACTGAGAATCTTCTTGACCAGGGAAAGATTGATGAGAAGAGCCTTCTCCCAGAGTCTACAAAGAAAGAAAGCCTTCCCCAGAAGCTAGCACACTGAATTTTGACTTCTAGCCTCCTAGACTGTGAGAGAATAAATTTCAGTTTACCAAAGCCATCCACTTACTGTGTTTCGTTTGTAACAGCACTAGATATCTAAGACAACAGCCTAATGTTGTTGTTAGGTGCCATAGAGTCAGTTCTGACTCATAATGACACTACACACAAAAGAATGAAACACTGCTGGGTGCTGTACCATGCCCACAATCATTTTTATTCTTAAACCCATCATTATAGCTACTCTGTCCATCCATCTTGGGGAGGGCCTTCCACTTTTTCGTTGACCTTCTACTTTACTAAGCATAATATCATTCTCTGGGGACTGATCCCTCCTGACAACGTGTCCAAAGTACATAACCTTACTTCCAGGGAGCACTCTGGTTACTTCTTCCAGGACTGATCTGTTCTTTTGGTAGTCTAGGGTGCATTCAATATTCTCCAACACTGCAATTCAAAGTGGTCAATTCTTCCATCTTCCTTGTTCCTTCTCCAGCTTTCATATGCATATGATGCAACTGAAAATACCATGGCTTGGGTCAGCACACCTTAGTTTTCAAGGTGATATCTTTACTCTTAAATGCTTTAAGGAAGTTCTTTGCAGCAGATTTTCCCAATGCAGGGCACCTTTTGACATCTTGACTAGTGCTTCCATGGGCGTTGATTGAGGAACCAAGCAAAATGAAATCTTTGACAGCTTCAGTCCTTTCTCCATTAATCATGATGTTGCTGACTGTTCCAGTTGTGAGGATTTTTGTTTCCTTGGTGTTGAAATGCACCCTGTACTGAAGGCTGTGGTCTTTGATCTTCATCAGTAACTGTTTTGAATCCTCTTTACTTCCAGCAAGCAGGGTTGTATCATCTGCATAATGAAGGTTGCTAATGAGTTTTCCTCCAATCCTGATGCCTCATTCTTCTTCATATAGTCCAGCTTCTTGGATTGTTTTCTCAGCATACAGATTGAAAAGCTATGGTGAAAGGATACAACCCTAACTCATACTTTTCCTGAACTTTAAACCATCCAGTGTCCTCTTGTTTTGTTCACATTACTGCCTCTAGATCCATGTACAGATTCCTCATGAGCACAATTAAGTATCCTGAAATTCCCATTCTCCATAATGTTATCCATAATTTGTTATGATCTGCATAGTTGAATGCTTTTCCTTAGTCAATGAAATACAGGTAAACATCCTTCTGGTGTTCTCTGCTTTCAGCCAAGATACATCTGACATCAGCAATTTTATCCCTGGTTCCACATCCTCTTCTAAATCTGACTTAGATCTCTGGCAGTTCCCTGTCAATATACTGTTGAAGCTGCTTGTAGTTAAATGATCTTGAGCAAAATTTTACTTGAGTGTGATATTAATGATGTTTTTCAATAATTTTCACATTCAATTGGATCACCTTTCTCAGGAATAGGCATAAATATGGATCTCTTCTAGTTGACTGGCTCTCTTCCAAATTTATTGGCACCTGCTGTGATGCATCTGCTTGTTGAAACACTTCAATTGACATTCCATCAATTCTCGGAGCCTTGTTTTTCACCAACGCCATCAATGAAATTTTGATTTCTTCCGTAAGTACCACTGGTTGCTGATCATGTGCTGCGTCTCGAAATGGTTAAAAGGTAGTTATCAGTGCATACTGATTGCATGTTCAATCAATTTTGGACTTCAGAAACTAGTAAAAATCTTCAATTTCTTCATCTTTGGCCTTAGTGGTTGGTGTGTAAACTTGAATAATAGTCATATTAATTGGCCTTCCTTGTAGGTGTATGGGTATTATCCTATCACAGACAGAACTGTACTTCAGGACAGATTGTTCATTATTGTTCAGGACAGATGTTCTTTTAATGGTGAATTCAGCACCATTCCTCTTCAAGTTTTCATTCCTGGCGTGGTAAACCATGTGATTATCCAGTTCGGAACGGCCTACAGCAGTCCCTCTTGACTCACTAATGTCTAGGGTACCTACGTTCTTTTTGGTATAGTAGCTGTGTATTCCTTCCATCTTCTGTTGATGCTTCCTGAGTTGTCTAATATTTTTCCTTTAGAATCCTTCACTATTGCAACTTGAGGCTTCAATTTTTCTTCCATTCTTTCAGCTTGAGAAATACAGAGCATGTTCTTCCTTTCTGGTTTTCTGTCTCCAGCTCTTTGCACATGTCATTATAACATTTTACTTTGTCTTTTCAAGGTGCCCTTTGAAGTCTTATGTTCAGTTCTTTTTACCTTGTCGTTCTTTCCTTTTGCTTTAGCTACTCGATGTTCAAGAGCAAGTTTCACAGTCTGTTGACATATCCAGTTTGGTGTTTTATTTCTTTTCTGTCTTTTTAATGATATCTCACTTTCTTCGTGGATAATGTCTTTGATGTTATTCCACAACTCATCTGGTCTTTGGTAATTAGTGTTCAACACATCATATCTGTCCTTGAGATGGTCTTTAAACTCAGGTGGGATGTACTCAAAGTTGTACTTTGGCTTTTGTGGACTTGTTCTAATTTTATTCAGTTTCAATTTGACCTTGCATATGAGCAGTTGATGGTCTGTGCCACATTCAATGCCTGGTCTTGTTCTGATGGCTGATACGGAGCTTTTCCATTGTCTCTTTCCACAAATGGAGTCGATTAGATTCCTGTTTATTTCATCTGGTGAGGTCCACATATGTAGTCATCATTCATGTTTCAGAAAAAAACAGGCATTTGCAATGAATAAGTCATTGGTTATTGCACAATTCTATCAAGCAGTCTCTGTCGTCATTTCTGTTGCCAAGGCTCTGTTTTGCAACTACCAATCCTTCTTCATTGTTTCCAACTTTTTCATTCCGATCACCAGTAATTATCAATGCATCCTGATTGCATGTTCGATCAATTTTGGACTACAGAAACTGGTAAAAATCTTCAATGTCTTCATCTTTTGTCTTAGTCGTTGGTGTGGTTGAATAATAGTCGTATGAATTGGCATTCCTTGTAGGTGTGTGGATATTATCCTATCACTGACAGCATTGTACTTCTGGACTGATCTCGAAATGTTCTTTTAGATGATGAATGCAGCACCATTCCTCTTCAAGTTTTCATTTTGGGCATAGTAAACCATATGATTGTCCAATTCACAATGGCCTATAACAGTCCATTTCAGCTTACTAATGTCTAGGGTATCTATGTTTATACATTACATTTCCTTTTTGATGATTTCCAATATTCCTAGATTCATACTTCATACATTTTAAACTCTGATTATTATTGGACTTTTGCAGCTGTTTCTTCTCATTTTGAGTCATGTTACATCAGCAAGTGAAGGTCCCAAAGACTTTACTCTATTCGTATCATTAAGGTCAACTTTACTTGGAGAAGGCAACTCCTCCCCATTTGTCTTTGGAGTACCTTTGAGCCTGGAGGTCTCATTTTCTGGTACTATATTTGACAATGTTCTGTCGCTATTCATTAGGTTTTCACTGGCTAATTCTTTTCAGAAGTAGATGCTGGGTCCTTCTTCCTAGTCTGTCTTAGTCTGGAAGCTCAGCTGAAACCTGTCTGTCATGGGTGACCCTGCTCATATCTGAATACCACAGACTTATCTTCCAGCATGGCAGCAACACACAAGCCCCTACAGTGGAACAAGCTGACAGGCAAGTGGAAGGCAGCCTAATAGTCACATTTAAATAGGACTTTAATGAGAAATCATAAACATTTGCTCTTTGAAATGCACTGTTAAGAAAACAAAAATGTGAAATGGAGCCAACATGGCACTACAGACTGAAGCATCATGACATTTCTCTGCAACAAGAATCTGAAAAATTATGTAAAACAGACACAAACATCAATCCTGAAACCCCGAGCATCAAATGAAGGACTGAAAAACTCAATCAAACACCAAATTGAGTAAGAAACTATCAGAGAACAGAGACTAAGGAGAGCTACAGAGTGAAAGTACCCTATCAGTTAAAGTGTCAGAGATTCACCGTCTTAGACAGTAGCCACCAGGGGACACAAACAGGGAGTACAGGAAGGTAACTTCACAGAGCTCCCAACAGGAGACAGAGCATCTGGTAGCCAGTGATACACACTTTCTCTCCCTCACTCTTCTTACTTGTACAAGGCCTCCTCCACTTGGCAATGGGGCACAGTTGCTTGGCCAGACAGTAGGTTACACCCACCTGGATTCACCATCTCAGACATTTACCATCAAGGACTACAGACAGGGCATACAGGAAGCCAAATTCATGGAACTCTGAACAGAAGACAGAGCACCCAGTAACCAGAGATACAGGCTTTCCCATCCCCTTCACTTCTGTCTACATTGCCTCTACCAGTTTCCAACAGGCCTTGTATCTTGACTACAGAGACACTAGCTCAGTGCCCCAGGGGTCTGCCTGCTTGTAACAGTCAGCCCCTTCAGGACCATTTTTGTTTGTTCGCTTGTCAATACTGTTTTCTGGCTTGGCTTTTTTTTGTTACTTCTCTTCTTTCCTTTCTTTTCACCCACCTGGCTAGCTCCATGTGCCATCACCTCCCGTTTCTAATGAGCTATGATTTTTTGGTTGTTTGCTTTGTTCCTTTTTTTTCCTGTTTATTCTCTCTTTCTCCTTTCTTTCCTTTATCTTGTTCACCCAGCCCATGCATCACTACCACCCTTTCTTGAGAGACTGTTCTGCCACTGTTCAACTGAAGAGTCACTGCACACAACCTCCCCAAGACTGCATAGCTGTCACTAACCAGCTCCTCAGTGCTATTTTATTTTCTTTTTGTTGTATTTTTCTTTGTTGTGGTTGTTTTTCTGTCTCCTTTCCTATCTCCTACCCACCTAGCCTCATGCACCACCACCCCTCTTCTTGGTGGGCTCCGCTGTACTGCTCAGCTGGAGAGCCTCTGGCACATGGCCTCCCCAGGTCTATGCCACTCCCACAGGCCAGTTCCTTCAGACCTGTATTTTTTATATGTTTTTATTTTTTCTTTTCTCCTATTTCCTTCTTCCTGCTACCTAGGCCTTATACTGCCTGCATCCCTTCCTTGCAGGCCATGCTGTGCCTCACCTGGAAAGAAAGTCATAAGCTTGCTGCTGCCTCAATTCTGCACTATCCCCAACAGCCATACCTGTATATTTTTCTTTGTTCTTGTTGTTTTTATTTATTATTTTTTATGTATTTATTTTATTGGCTGTTTTATTCCTTCTTTCTTTTTACCCTCTTTTCTTCCTCCTACCCAGCTAGCCCTGTGCACCACCCATGGTCCTTGCTGATACAGGCCACACTGCATGGCTAGAGAGTTACCAGCACATGGGTGCACTGGGTGTGTCTTGCCCTCATCTGCCAAATCCTACTACACCACCATTTTATTTACTTTTATCTGTTTTCTCTTTTCCTTCACTTTTTTCTTTTCTTTTTGATCTTGTTTGTCTCTATTCTTTCTCTTCTTTCACTTATATACCTACTTCAATACATCACATCCTATTCTTTTCCTCTTGCTTATCTGCACTACCCACCAAGAGCCAGGCTCCCAAGTAGCACCAGCGTGGTCTCCTGGGCCTTACTTTATGCTACCCTCTGGCCCTAGCCCACTGCCTCAGTTTGTGTTGCAAGTTACCCATATCTGCCCCTCCACCTATGCTAGACCTGTCCTGGTAACATTATAGCTCAGTGACTGGCCCTGCCCACATGGACAAGATAATGAGAAGCAGCATATTCATAGTGAGCAAGCTACAAAACATGTCCAACTGCCTGCCAAGACATAACCAAATGAAACAAAATAGCAATATGAAACAATCAATTTAATAAATGGAAAAGAATAATTCCTGAATGTCCCAGAGACAGCAGACAATACCAAAACACATAAAAAATAAGAGAAGGATGGCTCCAGAAAGAGACCAAAATAAAACATTAGATGACCTTCTGGTAGAAGAAAAGCCACTGAAACTGCCTGATCTAGAATTTAAGACTCAAGGAGGCAGACTCAAGATGGCAGACTAAGCACATGTCTCCCTAAATCCCTCTGGAAACCAAAACCTGAATTGATAATTAAATGGAGCATTCTGGTCACCTAGTGGCTTGGTAGTGAGCCATAGGACATGGCATATGGCTGTTAATTTGAATTTCATACCGCTGAATGGAAAACCTCCTCTCTTTAGCTGACTCCCACTCCTGACCAGTCCTGGCCTTTGTGGACCAAAGGAAACCCACCATTTTGACTTTGTTTTCTCTGTCTTCACATACCGGGGGAGCTGGGTCTTGACTAGTGGCTAGTGTCAGATGCACTGATGATGGGATGGATGAGCAGGTGAAATTGCCATATTTTGAGAGCCTGTCTTAGGACTCCATACATCTTGCCAACTTTGGCTTCTCTTTCTGCCTCTGCCGTACTGTAGTTTGTACGGAGGCAGCAGCAAGCTTGTGCAGGACACCATCTTGGATATGGAAGCCTCAGCTGGACCTAATTTTTAGCCTGGGAGGCAGTATCTGTCTGCAGGAGAGTGTTTTCTAGCAGAAAAGCAGTAGAATACACAGTGTCGCCTGCGGCTGGGGCCTGGCAACAGAGGCTGTGGACTCTTGGCACCTTTGGCATCTCTTTCCGCCTCTGCCATAGTTTGTAGTTTGTACAGAGGTGGTGGTAAGCTTGTGCGGGACACCATCTTGAATACAGAGGCCTCAGTGAGACCTAATGCCTAGGTTGGGAGGCAACACAGGCCCACAAGAGAGCTCTTTGCTGGCAGAAAAGCAGTATTTTACAGTGTAACCTATGGCTGGGGCCTGTCAGCAGAGGCCAACAGGGCAGTAGCCTTGCTGAATTTTGAACTGGTTCATAACATCTGGGGTTTGATATAGAGCTACTTACTTTGCCAGTTGGGAAGAGGGCCCTATACGTCTGAAAACATGACTGACCTGTGAAGTGGTCAGATACCTTTTACCTTTCATTTTAAGATGGCCTAAAGAAACAATTGTGGTCAATTCTCACAGCATTTCTCCCAGCCTTTATTGACTCACAAGAAGCTCCAAAAGCAACAGACTCTGGAGAGAACTGTAACCAAGAAATCACCCATGGCTTCAGAAGGTCCCAGATGAAACAACCAAAGAGGTTTCCAGACAAAGAAGGTTTTCTGTGATTATTGGAAGATGAATACAAAAGAATTATGTATAGAGCCCTCCTAGACCTTATACAAAATGCAGCAGAACAGAAGGAAAAATTAAGCAAGCTGTTTGATCAGATGGAACACCAGTACTCTGAAATTCAGCAGATTGAGAACTAAATCAAAGACATAGAAACTTCCATTCAAAGCCAAGACAACAGAATGGAACAAACGGAAAACAGACTTTCTGACTTGGAAGACAGAGCTAATGACTCTAGCATCTATGAAGTCAGACAAAAGAAACAAGAAAAATCAAGAAGCATTAAGAAGCATGTGAGACTCTATTAAGAGGAACAACATGCAGTCCTTGAACAGGACAAGACACCTGAGAACACAGAGTATTGTTGTTGAGCTGCTGACAGAGAACTTCCCAGAAATCATGAAGAAAGAGAATGTAGATATCCAAGATGCATATCAAATGCCATTCAAGATATATCTCAAAAGAAAGACTCCAAGACATATTCTAATTAAGCTTAACAAAATGAAACATAACCAGAAACTCTTAAATGCGATAAGACTCAAAGCAAAGCTAACATTCAGAGGGAAACCCTGTAGGCTTTCATGGGATTTCTCAGCCGCAACATTGCTGGCACGGAGACAGTGGCATGACACATTCAGCCTTGAAGGATAAGAACTTCTAACCAAGAATTATATATCCTGCAAAACTATCTTTCAAATACAAAAATGAAATTAAGACATTTGCAGATACACAGAAACTCAGACTTTGTAAAAACCAAACCCAAGTTTACCTATCCATTCTTTTGTTTTTGGGCATCTGGGTTGATTCCAACTTTTTGCTATCGTGCACTGTGCTGCAATGAACATTCATGTGCATGTAGCAGTTGGTGTGAACGGCCTTGATTTTGTAGGATATATTCCGAGCAGAGGAATAACTGGGTCAAATGGTATATACACTGATAAAGAACAACGATGATAGCGGGAAACATCTCTCAATTTGGTCTCAACTGGAGGACGTTATATTGAGTGAAACTAGTCAGCAACAGAAGGACAATTATTATATGAGACCCTTACGATAAAAACTTAAAAGTGTACTCATACATAACAGAAAAGACTTTTTGATGGCTACAAGGGTGGGGAAGGTGGGAGGCCTGAAGGCAAGGGGCAAGGGTTTAAATTAGATAATTGTTAGAAATTTGGTAGGGTGAAATTGGTGACAATTCACATTAGTAAGAAGATCAATATTAATGGGACTTCGACACAACTTGTGTACTCCTCCTCTCTTAACCCAATATTGTAAGTACGGAGTATGTACACTTTAATTTTTTTAGTTAATAAAAAAAACCAAATCTACAAGAAATACTGAAAGAATATCTTGACTTTGGCTTAGAAGAACAAAGTCAACTTTATAATTTAGAAGGACACATCACCCAGAACCCCACTCAGGGAAGGCTCCAAACTCAATCAAAGCTATAATAGTGAAAGAAATATTTAAGTTGTCATCATATTAAAAAGAGGGATGTACTACAGTCGTTATAGTCCTTCTAGATGGAGAGGAAATTGACAGGACTGGTAATAATCAAAATTGAGTTTCTACATAGTTTATTAAGTGGTCTCATAAGGGCAGCTGTAAAGTACAATAAAGATGCAACATACCATATCAAGAAATGCAATACAGGAGTCTCAACAACCACAAAACCAACCCTGAAAAAAGAGGAAAGATCAACTCACAAAGAAGAAAGTCCCAGAACAGATTAATAAGAACAACAGAGTAAACATCAACACAAAATTAAAAATATTACAATGGCAGCACTGAATGCATAACTATAAATAATTACATGAATGTGAATGAACTGAATGCACCAGTAAAGAGACATCGAGTGACATCTTGGATCAAAAGACATGACCATCCATGTGTTACCTACAAGAAACTCACCTTAGAATTAAAGATAGTAACAAACTGAAAATTAAAGGATGGAAGAATGTATATCAAGCTAACAATGAACAAAGAAGAGCACTGGTGTCAATTCTAATCTCAAATAAAATCAATTTTAATGTAAAATCCATCATCTTGGACAAGGATGGATACTATCACTGAAAGGTTCAATAAACAAACAGGCTTAACAATATTAAATATTTATGCACCTAATATTAGAGCAGGAAACACTGGTGATGTAGTGGTTTAAGTACTACCACTGCTAACCACAAGGTCAGTGGTTCAAATCCATTAGGTGCTCCTTGAATACTCTGGGGGCCAGTTGTACACTGGCCCCTAGGGTTGTCATGAGTCGGATCTGACTAGATGGCACTTGGCTAATATTAGACCACTTAAATATGTCAAAGAAACAGTGACTACACTCAAAAAGGAGACAGATCACTCCACAATAATAGTAGGAGACTTCAACACTTCACTCTCAATATTGGACAGATTGTCTAGAAAAAAACTCAGTAAAGACACAGAAGAAATTCTTGCCACAATTAACCAACTAGACCTCATTGACATATAGAGAACTTTCTATCCATGAGCGGACAACTACATCTTCTCCAGTGCCCATGGAACATTTTCTAGAATAGACTATGTGTTAGGACATAAAGCAATTCTCAACAAAATCCATACTATTGAATTAATGCAAAGCATTGTCTCAGATCATAAAGTCATCAAAGTCAAAATCAATAGCAGAAGAAGCATAGACAGAAAGTGGTACTCATGGAAACTGAACAACATATTGCTCAAACAGCCATGGGTTATAGAAGAAATAAAGGATGACATAAAGAAATTTATGGATTCCAATGAGAATGAAAACACCTCCTACCAGAACCTATGAGATACAGCCAAAGCAGTGCTCAGAGGTCATTTTATCTCCATAAATGCACACATCTGCAAGGAAGAAACCAAATCAAAGAACTAAGCCTACAGCTTGAACAAGTAGACAGAGAACAACAGAGGAACCTCTCAGGCACCAGAATAAAACAGATCATAAAGATTAGAGCAGAACTAAATGAATTAGAGAATAGAAAAACAATTGAAAAAAATGAAAAGACCAAAAGTTGGTTTTTTGAAAAGATCAACAAAATTGACAAGCCTTTGGCTAAACTTACTAAAGAAAAACAGGAAAGGAAACAAATAACTCAAGTAAGAAATGAGAGGGGACTTGTCACAACAGATCCAACAGAAATAAAAAATAAAACAAAATGCTATGAAAAAGTATACTCTAACAAACTTGAAAATCTAGAGGAAATGGACAAATTCCTTGATTCGTATCACCTACTAAATTTATCACAGTGTGAAACAGAAGAACTGAATAAACCCATCACAAAGGAAGAGATTGAAAAAGTCATCAAAAAACTCACAACCAAAAAAAGCCCGGGCCCAGACGGCTTCACTGCAGAGTTCTACCAAGCTTTTAGAGAAGAGTTATCTCCAATACTACTGAGACTACTTCACAGTATAGAAAGGAATGGAATACTCCCAAATTTGTTCTATGAAGCCAGCATAACCCTGATACCAAAGCCAGGGAAAGATCCAACAAAAAAAGGGAACTACATGAATCTAGATACAAAAATCTTCAACAAAATTCTTGCCAATGGAATACAACAACATATCAAAAAATAATCCATCATGACTAAGCTGGATTCATTTTAGGAATACAAGGCTGGTTCAACATCAGCAAAACAGTTAATGTTATCAACCACATAAATGACACAAAGGACAAGAATCACTTGATCTTGTCTACTGATGCAGAAAAGGAATTTGATAAAGTCCAACACTCATTCATGCTAAAAACACTCAGCAAAATAGAAATAGACGGCAAATTCCTCAGTGCACTAAGAGCTATTTATGCAAAGCCAACTTCCTACGTCACCCTGAATGGAGAGAGACTGAAACAGTCTCCCTTGAGAACAGGAACTAGACAAGGATGCCCACTCTCACCTCTCCTATTCAACATTGTGCTAGAAGTTCTAGCCAGCACAATTAGACAAGACCAAGAAATAAAATGCATCTGCGTCAGCAAAGAGGAAGTAAAAATCTCCCTATTTGCAGATGATATGATCGTATATGCACAGAATCCCAAAGAATCCATAACCAAACTACTCAAACTGGTAGAAGAGTTCAGCAAAGTCTCAGGATACAAGATAAACATAAGTAAATCAGTAGGATTCCTTTATAGCAACAACTAAATTATTAAGGAAGAAATCACCAAGTCAATACCATTTACTATAGCCCCTAAGAAGATAAAGAATCTAGGAATAAATTTAACCAGAGATAACAGACCTTTACAAGGAGAACTTCAAGTTCTTGCTGCAGGAAACTAAGAGAGTTTTACGTAGATGGAGAAACTTACCCTGCTCATGGATAGGAAGACTTAACATTGTGAAAATGTCTGTTTTACCCAAAGCAATCTACTTATATAATTCAATACCAATTCAAGTTCCAGCGAAATTTTTCAGTGATATGGAGAAACAAATCACCAACATTGTCTGGAATGGGAAGAATCCCTGGATAAGTAAAGCACTGCTAAAGAAGAACACATTGGGAGGACTCTCATTACCAGACTTTAGAACTATTACACTGCCACAGTAGTCAAGACAGCCTGGTACTGGTACAAAAAGAGACAGATCAATGGAACAGAATCAAGACCTCAGAGATGACGCCATCTGCCTGTGAACAGCTGATATTCGACAAAGGCCCTAAGACATTACATTGGGGTAAAAAAAAATCTCTTCAACAAATGGTGCTGGCAAAAAGGGATATCTATCTGCAGTAAATTGAAACAAGACCCATATTTTACACCTTCTACAAAAACCAACTCAATCTGGATAAAAGATCTAAATATCAAATCTAAAACGATAAAGCTCATCCAAGAAAAAGTAAGAACAACAATGGAAGTTTTAATACACAACATAGACAGACTTAAAAATATGAGAAACAAATCACAAATGATGGAAGAGAAAATAGACAAATGGGAACTATTAAGAATCAAACACTTTTGCTCATCCAAAGACTTTATTAATAGAATTAAAAGGCTACTTACAAAATGGGAAAAAATATTTGGCAACTCTGTGTCAGACCGATGCCTGATCTCCATAATCTATAAGGTACTACAAAATATCAATACAAAAATGATAAATCGTCCAATTAAGTGGTGGGGAAAGAGATGGGCAGACACTTCTCTAAAGAGGAGATCCAGGCAGCCAAAAAACACTTGTGGACATGTGTATGATCATTAGCTATTAAAGAAATTCAAATCAAAACTACAATAAGATACAATCTCACCCCAACAAGGTTGGCCATGATTCAAAAATCACAAAACAACACATGCTGGAGAGGCTATGGAGAAATTGGAACTCTCCTACACTATTGGTGGGATTGCAAAATGGTGCAACCTCTTTGGAAAGCAATCTGGCACTCCCTTAGAAAACTAGATATAAATATACCATTTGACCCAGTAATTCCACTGCTTGGAATATATCCTACAGAATCAAGGCCTTTCACACCAATGGACACATGCACAAGAATGTTTCACAGCACAGTCTACGATAGCAAAAAGATGGAATCAACCCAGATTCCCAACAACAGATGAATGGGTAGGTAAACTATGGTATATATACTCAGTGGAACACCATGCAATAATAAAGAACATTGATGATTTCAGGAAACATAACCTGGTTTCAACTGAAGGACATTATGTTGAGTGAAAGTAGTCAGTGATGAAAGGACAAATATTGTATGAGATCCCTACGATAGGAACTTAAAAACAGACTCATGCATAGAAGAAAAGAGTCTTTGATGGCTGCAAGGGTGGGGAGCGAGGGGGAGTAGAGTTTAGATTAGATAGCTGATAGAAATTTTGTTGAGTGAAATCAGTAACAGCACACATTAGAAAGAAGATCAATATTAACTGCACTTCAACACAACTTGAGTACTCCTCCTATCTTAACCCAATATTGCAAGGACAGAGTAGCTGAGGTGGGGAGCCGGGGACCATGCTCTCAGGGGACATTGAAGCCTCTCTGCACCCCACATTGGTGAGTGGCATCTGGGGTCTTGAAAGCTGCCATGCTGCCATCTGAGGGTGCTGCAAATGGTCCCAGCTCCACAGGAGCAGATGATCACTTAGGACCAAAATGACATGGGGGAAAGAGAACCCAGAAGACAGAGAGATCCATGGAAGTGGGTTTCTATATCCATAACTAGAAGAACCAGGTGGTGCCTGGCCACCACCAGTGATAGCCATGATGGAGCTCACAAAATTGAGTCTCACTGGCAACACAAGAATAAATATGGGTGCACCCTGAGAACTCCACTCAAAGACTGCAACTGATGGTCCAGGGGCCTTGGGGTTCCCCTGGGAGCATGGCCCCTTACCCTGATGCTGCCCCTGTCCGTAAATCATAATGAAGGTCAACTCTTCGGACAGCAATGGATTGGACTTGGCTATACAGAGTGACCATATCTTGTGGGCACTTTATAGTTCTATGCATCTATCAGATATCATCCTGCTAACCTCATACTGGAGGAAGAGAGGTAGGTAGAAAGGAGGGGACAGGAGATTGCTGGGAAGATAGGACATGTATGGAGCAGAGAAGAAGAGTGTGCTGTCACTGGGCAGGGAGAGCAGGGGGAGCTGCACTTAGGTGAGCATGTAAATTTATATGAGAATGTACATTTTCATTCAATCACAATAATAATAAAAAAAGAATTCAGAACTCTAATATACAGCATTCATTGACAAACTAACAAAAATGAAAACAAAAATAAGGAAAAAACTCATGGGAGAAGAGACAAAATCAGGGAAATACATACAAAGCAATGGAAGAATTCAGGAAAATAATACAGGAATAAAATGTGAAAACAAACAACTAGAAGTTTTGAAAAAACTGCAATTATGAATTCAGAAGATAACAAGATTTCAGAAATGGATGTGCAACAGAAGGTTTTAGAGCAAATTCAAAACAATGAAAGACTGGATCAGTGAAATTGAGAACAAATCTTTGAATACCACTTTATTTGAAGAAAAATCAGAGAAACAAATGAAGGAAAATGAAGAAACCCTAAGAATAATGTATAATATACTCAAAAGCAAAAATCTGCATGAGTTCCAGAACAGGACGCAAAAACAGAAAAGACAGTATCATTGAAGATTTGCTGACAGAAACTTCCCTAATGTCATGAAAGATGAAAAGCCAACCATCTAAGAAGCTCAATGAAACCCTTATACCAAAGACCCCCCAAAACTACAAATGTATATCATAGTCATAATTATGCTTACTAAAATCAAAAACTAAGAAAGAATCCTGAGAGCAGCTCAAAGTAAAAAAGTCACTTACAAAGCAGAAACAATAAAACTAAGCTCTGATTATTCAGCAGAAACCGTGTAAGTAGAAAGGCAATGGGCTGACATACATAAAACATTGAAAAAAAAAATTGTCAGTCAAGAATAATATATCCTACAAAACTCTCATTCAAATATGATGGCAAAATTAGGACATTTCCAGATAATCAGAAATTAAGGAAATGTGTAAAAAAACAAACCAAACTTATAAGAATTATTAAAGGGAGTCCTTCAGTTATAGAACCAACAACATGTAGGATGCAAGACCACATCAGCCAGATAAAAACCTAGATAATGAACTATTAAGGATGAAACAGAGCTAAAAAAATTTACAATGAAAACTAGAGAGGTCAGTCTGTAAATGATGACAGCAACAACAGAACAGTAAAAAAGGGAGCAAACAGTGTAGGCATACAACTTTCAAATAGAGAGGATGTCAAGTAATAAAATAAACAGTAATAAACAGAAGAAATCAAGTAATAAAATATTATAAGATGGGGTAAATTTCACACAAAAAAGTTAACAATCCTATTCACCAAAATAAAGAAGAAAAACATAATGTCTCAGTAAACACAAAATCTACAAAAATGAAAGAAATGGAAAAAATCTACAATAAAAGGCATTCAGCACACAAGAGTAAAAGGAACAAAGAAAATGACAATACCACAAAAAAAAAACACTAAAATATGATAGCAACATACTCCAACCTATCAATAATCATGTTGAACATAAATGGCTTAAATGCATCTGTAAAGGGACAGAGTAACAGGAAGAATTTTTAAAAATTAAAAAAACAATTAATGCATCAATACACACATCTTAGAAACAAAGACATAAACATATTAAAAATCAAAGAATGGAAAAAATTATATCAAGTAATCACCACCCAAACAAGATCAGGAGTGGCAAAACTGATCCCAAATCAAACAGACTTGAAAACAAAATCCACCATAAAAGACAAGGAAGGACATTATGTGTTGATTAAAAGGACAATCCACCATGAAGACATAGCCATAACATACACTCAACAACTCCCAAAACAAATCAAACCCACTGCTATCAAGTTGATTTTCACTCATAGTGACTCTATAGGACAGAGTAGAATTGCTCCATAGTTTCCAAGGAGCACCTGGTGGGTTTGAACTGCTGATCTTTGGTTTAGCAACTATAGCATTTAATCACTATGCCACCAGGGTTACCACACCCAACAACAGGTCTCCAAAATACATAAAACAAACTCTAACAGCATTGAAAAGAGAAATTAATAGTTTCACAGTAATAGTAGGAGAATTCAACACATCTTCCTCAGTAAAGGACAGAATATCTAAAAACAAACTGAACAAAGATATAGAAGATCTAAAGACCACAATCAAAAACTTGACCTCATAGACATATGAGGTCTGACAAGTCTGCAAACTTAACTATTCTAAGCGCTACACACTTCATTACTGGATATCACTAAGGTCCGTCCCCTTTGACATACTCCCCTTTGAAAGCTGTCATGGATTGAATTGTGTCCCCCCCAAAATAGGTGTAGCCACATGGCTGGGCCATGATTTCCAATATCTTCTAACTGTCCTCCATTTTGTGGTTTTCCTATGCTGTATGTTAAAGGAATAGGGTGGGACTGTAAATTCCTTTATAAGATCACCTCTCTGCTCCACTGTAAAGGGAGTTTCCCTGGAGTATAGCTTGCCCTACCCTTAATCCTTTCATCCTACAAGAGATAAAAGGAAAGAGAAGCAAGCAGAGAATTGGGAACCTTGTACCATCAAGGAAGCAGCACCAGGAGAAGAGCGCGTCCTTCAGACTTGAGGTTCCTGTGCCAAGATGCTCTCTGGACAAAGACTGATGCAGTACAAGACTTTCCTCCAGAGCCAACAAGGGGGAAAGCCTTCCCCTGGAGCAGACATCCTGAATTGGACTTGTAACCTACCAGACTGTGTAAGAATAAACCTTCCTGTGTTAAAGCCATCCATTCTATGGTATTTCTGTTAGAGCAGCCCTAGCTGACTAAAACAGAAGCTTTGCACCCACGCCAGTGCCTAGTGCACCCTTCAAAGCAGTTTTGGAACTCTTTCTGCAACGGCCATTGCACACAGTGACAGGGTGGCAAGTTCATGAACTTAACTGTCTGTGATGGAGTTTTTAGCCAGTAAGCAAGTAACTGCATTGGAGCACCCTTTCTACTCGCCTGATCTGGCCCCCAGTGACGTTTTTCATTACCGAAAGATAAAGGAAATATTGAAAGGAAGACATTTTGACGACATTCAGGATATCAACGGTAATACAATGACAGCTCTGATGGCCATTACAGAAAAAGAGTTCCAAAATTGCTTTGAAGGGTGGACAGAGCACTAGCATCAGTACATAGCTTCTCAAGGGGAGTATGTCAAAGGTGACTGTAATGATATTCAGCAATGAGATGTGTAATACTTTTTCTGGGATGAGTTGACAAACATAATTGGCAGTCCTCCTATAGAGGAGGCTCTGCCCGACAGGAACAAAGTACATATTCTTTTCCAATGCACGTGGAACACTATGAGGAATAGATCACATTTTAGACCACAAAGCAACACTCATCAAACTTCAAAACACTAAAGGATCTTCGCTGATTGTGACATCATAAAAGTAGAAATGAATAACGTGAAGGGGAAGAGAAAAAAACCAAGTACATGGAAACTGAATGACATCTTGCTGGGAAAAAAACACTGAATAATAGAAGAAATCAAAGATGGGATAAAAAAGAAACCTTAGCAGACAAGAATGAAAATACATGAAAACCTGTGGGACACGGCAAAGATAGTGCTCAGAGGTCATTTTATCCCAATGGATGCACACGTCAAAAAGAAGAAAGGGAAACAAAATCACAACATTGGCTATTCAATGGAAATAAATATAAAGAGAATAGCAAAAGGAGCCCATGACTACCAGAAGAAAGGAGAAAATAAAGAGCAGATTAGAACAAATGAAGTAAAGAATACAAAAGCAATAAAAGAATTAACAGAACCATAACATAGTTTTTTGAAAGGATCAACAAAATTGAAAAACCAATGGCCAAACTGACAAAAGAAAAACAGGAGGAGATGCAAACAACTCAAGTAGGAAATAAAACAGGGGACATTACAACAGACCCAACTGAAATAAAAAGGCTCATAAGAGTATTATGAAAAACTGTACTCCAATAAGTTTGAAAACCCAGAGTAAATGGACAAATTTCTAGAAACACACTACATACCTAAATGAACATAAACCAAATTCAAAATCTGAACAGATATATAGCAAGAGAATTTTAAAAAGGAAATAACTCTGACCACCACTACCAACAAGCCCTAGCCTGGATGGCTTCACTGGAGTATTCTACCAAACATTCAGAGTAGAGGTTGCATCAGTACTACTCCAACTGTTTTAGAACATACACAAAGAAGAGATATTCCAAATTCATTTTATGAAGCCAGCACAACCCTAATACCAAAATCAAGCAAAGATCCCACCAGAAAGAAAATTAGAGACCAATATCTCTCATGAATATAGATGTAAAAATACAAAATTCAAACCAATGAAATTTAGTGTTATATCAAAAAATAATACATCACAACTAAGTAGAATTTATACCAGATGTGTGAAACTGGTCCAACATTAGAAAAAGAATACGTGAAATCTATCACAAAATAAAGCAAAAGACAAAGACTACATGATCATCTCAGTTTGTGCAGAAAAATCATTGAAATAAAGTTTAACATTCAGTCTTGATGAAAACCCTCAAAAAAAGAAGTGTAGAAGGGAAATTTCTCAACATAGTAAAAGATATCTATATGAAAACAAAGACCAACATCATTCCAAAGAGAGGTTGAAAACATTCTTCTTGAGAAGACAATCAAGACACTTTTATTTAACATTGTCCTGGGAGTTCTAGTTACAGCAACAAGACAAGAAAAGTAAATACAGAGCATTCAAATTGGCAAGCCAAGCCAAGTGCCGTCAAATTGGTAAGGAAGAAGTAAAACTATCCCTATTTGTAGATGATATTACACTATAAGTGGAGAACCAAATGGATTTCACAAGACAACTATCAGAACTGACAGAATGATTCAGCAGAGTGGCAGGAAATAAGATAAATACATAAGTCAATTCGATTTCTGTACACTAAAAATGATAACTATGAAAAGAAAATCAGGAAAGCAATATCATTTGTAATAGCCTGTTAAAAAACAAAGAATTATTGTATTTAAAAAACTACTATATACAAAATAATAATGTTTTGAATGTACCATACTACAAAACACTATGGCAAAAAACAAAATGGAAAAACATGCCAAGCTCATGGCTAAGTAGACTCAATACTGAAATGTCAGCGCTAACCAAAGAAATGTACAAATACAATGTAATCCCAATCCAAAAACCAACAGCATTCTTTAATAAGATGGAAAACTTTATACAGTAAGGAAAAGAAGCATTGGATAAATAAAGCACTGTTGAAGAAAAAGAATAAATTAGGAGGGCTCCTACTACCTGACCTCAGAACCTACTATACAGCTACAATAGTCCAAACAGCCTGTAACTGGTACAATGACATACACAATGATTAATGGAGCATAATTAATAACTGAGATGTAAATCCATCCACCTACGGTCACTTGATCTTTGTCAAAGGACCAAAGTCAATTAAATGGGGTAAGAGAGACAAGCTTTTTTAAGAAATGGTGCTGGCAAAACTGAATGCCCATCTATAAAAATATGAAACAAGATCCATTACTTACGCTATACACAGAAACTAATTCAAAATGGATCCAAGACCTAAACATAAAACCCAAAACTATAAAGATCATGGAAGAAAAAATAGTGTCAATGCTCAAGGCCCTAATAGTATATAATAGCATAAATAGTATATAAGCCATAAGTAACAGTACACAAATACTAGAAGATAAGCTGGGTAACTGGGGTCTTCTAAAAATTAAACACTTGTGCACATCAAAAGACTTAACAAAAAAGAAAAAAAAGAACCTATATACTGGAAAATCCAATACCTCTACAACAAAAGAACAGATGTTGTTGTTGGTAGGTGCCATCGAGTTGATTCAGCCTCACAGCGACCTTATGAACAACAGAACAAAACACTGCCTGGTCTTGCACCATATCCACAACTGTTTTTATGCTTAAGCCCACTGTTGCGGCTACTTTGTTAATCCAACTTGTCAGGGGTCTTTTTCGCTGACCCTCCACCCTAACAAGCATGATGTACTTCTCCAGGGACTGATCCTTCCTGACAACATGTCCAAAGTATGTAAGATGCAGTCTTGCCATCTTTGCTTCCAAGGAGCACTCTGGTTGTACTTCTTCCAGAATAGATCTGTTTGTTCTTTGGAAGTCCGTGGTGCATTCAACATTCTTCTCCAGCACCACAATTCAAAGGCATCAATTCTTCTTTCTTCTTCATTCATGGTCCGGCTTTCGCGTGCATATGATGCAAATGAAAATCCCATGGCTTTGATCAGGAGCATTTTAGTCTTCAAGGCACATTTTTAGCCTTTAGTTTTGACTTTTGAATATTTTAAAGACATCATTTGCAACAGATTTTCCCAAAGCAATGGGTCTTTTGATTTCTGGACTACTGCTTCCATGGGTGTTGACTGTAGACCCAAGTAAAATGAGATCATTGACAACCTCACTCTTTTCCCCATTTATGACAATGTTGCTCATTGATCCAGTTGTGAGGATTTTTCTTTTCCTGATGTTGAGGTGCAATCTATACTGAAGGCTGTGGTTCTTGATCTTCGTCAGTAAGTGTCTCAAATCTTCATTTCCAGCAAGTAAGGTGGTGTTGTCTACATAACGCAGGTTGTTAATGAGTCGCCCTCCAATCCCGATGCCTCATTCTTTTTCATATAATCCACCTTGTTGGATTATTTGCTCATCATACAGACTAAAAAGATATGGTGAAAGGATATAACCTTGGCACACACCTTTCCTGACTGTAAAGCATGCAGTGTTCCCCTCTTCTTTTCACATGACTGCCTCTTGATCCATACACAGATTCCTAAAAGCACAACTAGGTGTTCTGGAATTCCCATTCTCCACAATGCTAGTCATAATTTAGTATGATCCACACAGTCTTATGTTTTTGCATAGTCAATGAAATACAAGTAAAGATGTATTTGGTATTCTTTGCTTTCA
This sequence comes from Heterohyrax brucei, assembly GCA_028571685.1. Classification (NCBI taxonomy): domain Eukaryota; kingdom Metazoa; phylum Chordata; class Mammalia; order Hyracoidea; family Procaviidae; genus Heterohyrax; species Heterohyrax brucei. The sequence goes on from CM053149.1 coordinate 38,859,551, forward strand.
GCCAAGATCTATCTGACATCAGCGATGATATCCCTGGTTCCATGTTCTCCTCTGAACTCAGCTTGAATTTCTGGCAGTTCCTTGCCAATATACCTTTGCAGTCACTTTTGAATGTTCTTGAGAAAAGTTTTACTTGCATGTGATATCAACGATATTGTTCTGTAACTTTCACATTCAGCTGGATCACCTTTCTTTGGAATGGGAATAAATATGGATCTCTTCCAGTCATTTGGCCAGGTAGCTGTCCTCCAAACTTCTTGGCATAGATGAGTCAGCACTTTGAGCATTGCATCTGTTTGTTGAAACACTTCAATTGATATTCCATCAATTCCTGGAGCCTTGTTTTTTGTCAATGCCTTCAATGTAGCTTTGACTTCTTCCTTCAGTCCCATTGGTTCCTGACCATATGCTATCTAAAAGAACAGATAACTGAATTTAAAAAGGGGGCAAAGAATAAGAACAGACGGTTCACCGAAGAAGACATTTAGGTAAGTAACATAAGAGTGAGGAATTCCTCATGATTACTAGCCATTAGAGACATGCAAATCAAAAAGATACCACAACACCCCGATATTACTGACATGAATCGAAAAAATAGAAAATGACAAATGTTGGAGAGGCTATGGGGAGACTGGAACTCTTAAGCACTGCAGGCGGGAATGTATAATGGTACAACTATTTTGGAGAAAAATATGGTGCTTTCTTAAAAAGCAAGAAATAAAAATATCATATGAGCTAGCAATCTGACTCCTAGGAATGTATCCTAGAAAAAATAAGAGCCATCACATGAATGGCCAGCCACATTCCCATGTTCATTGCAACATTGTTTTTAAAAAATATTTTATTGTGCCTTAAGAGAAAGTTTATAATCCAAGTCAGTTTGACATACAAAACCTCGCACTCATACCCCTATGCAACTCTAGCTGCTTTCCCAACCTTGTGATAGCCTGCTACTCCTTTCCACTCTGTACTTCCCATATTCATTCAGCCAACTCCTGTCCCCTCCCCTTCACCCTCCCATCTCACCTGTGGAGAGAAGCTACTTCTGACAGACCCATATATATATATGGGTATATATATGGGTATATATATATATATATATATATATATATATATACAAGAACTAACAATTAAGTTCGCAGACTTGTTCTAGGAAAAGTCCTATGTACCTCATTGGTGAAGACCACTATGGTCACCTAGTGACTGTGAGCATTTTCTCACGTATCTGTTAGCTGCCTGAATGTCTTCTTTGGTGATATCCTTAGCCCATGTTTTAACTGGGTTATTTGTCTTTCTGTTGTTCATGTTTCCCACTACCTTGTAGATTTTAGAGATTAGATACCAATTAGATTTGTGGTTGCCAAAAATTTTTTCCCGGTCTGTAGGTAGTCTTTTTACTCTTCTGGTGAAATCATTGGATAAGTATAAGTCTTTGGTTTTCAGGAATTTCCATTTGTGTATTTTCTCTTCTGGTGTTTGTGCAATGTTATCAATATTTTATAGTCTGTTTACACTATGTATTAGGGCTCCCTGCATTGTCCCTATTTTTTTCTTTCATGATCTTTATCATTTTAGATTTTATATTTAGGCCTTCAATCCATTTTGAGTTAGATTTTCTTGCATGGTGTGAGATACTGGTCTCGTTTCATTTTTTTTGCTGATAAATTTCCAGTTTTACCAACACAATGTGTTGAAGACGCCGTTTTATTCCCTCACAGACTTTGGGCCTTTGTCAAATATCAGCTGCTGATAGGTGTATGGTATTATGTCTGGGTTATCTGTTCTGTTCCATTGGTTTATGTATCTGTTTTTGTACCAATAACAGGCTGTTTTCACTATTATGGCACTGCGATAGGTTCTAAAGTCAGGTAGTGTGAAGTCTCCCACTTTGTTCTTCTTCAGTAATGCTTCACTTATCTGAGGCTTTTTCTCTTTCCATATTAAGCTGGTGATTTGTTTCTCCATTTCATTAAAAAATGCCATTAGAATTTGTATTGGGATTACATTGTATCTATAGATCCCTTTGGATAGAATAGACATGTTCACAATGTTAAGTCTTCCCATCCATGAGCAGGATAGGCATTTCCACTTATGTAAGTCTTTTGGTTTCCTGCAGTAGAGTCTTGCAATTTTCTTTGCATAGGTCTTTTACATCTGTCATTAAATTTGTTCTTAAGCATTTTATCTTCTTGGGGGCTACTGTAAATGGTATTGGTTTGGTGATTTCCTCTTTTCTGGTTTCTGTTGGTATAAAGGACTCCAACTGATTTATTTGAATTTATCTTATATCTTGATACTTTGCTGAACTCTTCTAATAGTTTGAGTAGGGTTGGTTTTTGTTTTTGTTTTTGTTTTGTTTGGTGGATTCTGTAGGGTGTCCTGTGTATAAGATAGTATCATTTGCAAATGGACATGCTTTTAGTTCTTCTTTATCAAGTGGATGCCTTTTATTTCATTATCTTGTCTGATTTCTCTTTCCAGAACATCCAGCATAATGTTGAATAAAGTGGTGACAATGAGCAGCCTTGTCTGTTTCCCACTCTCAAGGGGAATGAATAGTTTCAGTCTCTCTCCATTTAGGATGATGTTTGCTATTGGCTTTGCATAGATGTCCCTTATTGTTTTGAGGAATTTCCTTTCAATTCCTATTCCAATGAGAGTTTTTAACATGAATGGATTCTATACTTTGTCATATGCCTTTTTGGCATCAGTTAATAAAATCAAGTGACTATTGTCTTTCGTTTTATTTATGTGATTGGCTACATTAATTGTTTTTCCAATGTTGAACCATCCCTGCATCCCTGGTATGAATCCTACTTGATCATAGTGAATTAATTTTTTGATATGCTGTTGAATTCTATTGGCTAGAATTTTGTTGAGGATTTTTCATCTGTGTTAATGAGAGATATTAGTTTGTAATTTTCCTTTTTTTTTGCTACTTTTACTCAGTTTTGGTATCAGAGTTATGCTGACTTCCTAGCACACACTTGGGAACGGTCAATCCTTTTCTATTCTGTGAAATTTCTACAGTAGTAGTGGTGTTAACTCTTCCCTAAAAATTGGTAGAATTCTCCAGTGAATCTATCCAGGCCACAACATTTTTTGATAGGGAATTTTTAAATTACTTTTTCAATCTCTTCTTTCGTGATGGCTGTATTAAGTTGTTCCACTTACATTTGTGTTAGTTTTGGTAGGGAGTGTGTTTCTTGAAATTTGTGCATTTCCTCTAGGTTTTCAAATTTGTTAGAGTACAATTTTTCATAGTATTCTGATTATTTTGATTTCAGGTGGGTCTGTTGTGATATCACTCATCTCCACTTTGTATTTGAGTTATTTGTTTCCTCTCCTGCTTTTCTTTTATCAGTTCGACCAATGATTTATTGATTTTGTTGGCCTTTTTTGAAAAACTAGCTTTTGGTCTTGTTAACACTTTCAGTTTTTTTTTATTCTCTAATTCATTACGTTCTGCTCTAATTTTTATTATTTGTTTTCTTCTGGTGCCCAAGGAATTCTTCTGTTGTTCTCTTTCTCCTTGTTTAATCTGTAGGGTTACTCTTTGATTTGAGCCCTATCTTCTTTTTTGGATGTGAGGATTTATTGAGATAAAATGACCTCCGAGCACTGCCTTTGCTGTATCCCATGGGTTCTGGTAGGATATGTTTTTCTCATTTGATTCTATGAATTTCTCTAGTTTGTCCTTGATTTTTTTTTTTCTGTAACTCATAAGTTTTTGAACAAAGCGTGGTTCAGTTGCCATGTGTTTGATTTTTCTACCCTTGCTTTTTCTGCTTTCATTTTCAACTTTTAGGCTTTGTGGTCTGAGAAGATGCTTTGCAATATTTCAGTGCTTTGGATTTTGTTAAGACTTGCTTTATGGCCTAATATGTGACGACGGCACTTGGCTGGCTGGCTATGTGATCTATTCTGGAGAATGTTACCTGTGCATTGGAGAAGGAGGTATATTGTTCTGTTGTTGGATGGAGTGTTCTGTATGTCTGTGAGGTCAAGCTGGATGATTGTGGCAATTAGATCTTCCATGCCTTCATTGAGCTTCTTTCTGGAGATGATCATTCATCACCAAAAGTGGTGTGTTGAAGTCTCCTACTGTTGTGGAGCCATCTATCTCAGTTTTCAGTGTTGTTAGAATTCATTTGGTGTATTTTGAAGCTCTGTCATTTGGTGCTTAAATAACATGGATGCATCCTCCTGATGCATTGACCTTTTAGCAATATATAGTTACCTTCCTTGTCCACCGTGGTGGATTTTACTTTAAATTCCATTTTAGGGGTGCACCCTGAGATCTCCACTAAAAGACTGCAATTGATGGTCCAGTGGCTTCGAGGTTCCCCTGGGAGCATGGCCCCTGGCCCTGATGCTGCCCTTGCCCATAAATCATAATGAAGGTCCACTCTTCGGACACAAATGGATTGAACTTAGCAATGCAGAGTGACCATATATTGCATGCACTTTATGGTTCTATGGATCTATAGGATATCATCCTGCTGACCTCTGGTTGGAGGAAGGGGAGTGGCTGGAGAAGAGGGGAAAGGAGACTGTTGGGAGGATGAGACATGTATGGAGCAGAGAGGAATAGTGTGCAGTCACCGGACAGGGAGAGCAGTGGAAGCTGCATATAGGTGGACATGTAAATTTATATGGGAATGTACATTTTCACTCAGTCATAATAAAAAAAAATTCCATTTTAACTGAGGTTAATATTAACATGTCAACTCTTTTTTGAACGTTGTTATCCTGGTATGTATTTTTCCAACCTTTGAGTTTCAGTTTGTATCTTTAATTTTAAGTTGTGTCTCTTGTAAGTAGCATGCAGACAGATTTTGAGTTTTTATCCATTGTTACCCTTATTCTCTTTAGTGGTGCATTTAATCCATTTGCATTCAATGTAATTCTTGATAGGTAAGAATTTAGTGCTATCACTTTGATGCCTCTTATGTGTGTTGTTGTGAGTTTCTTTGTTCCACTTAATTTTCTGTGCGGAGTCATTTTTCTTTATGGATCTTCTTTCCATCTTTTTCATTGTTGTTGGTTTTAAATCTGCTGAGACTTCTTGATTTTGTTTCTTGTTTTGATATGTAGGACTGTAAATTTCCTTTGTGGTTACCTTGACATTTAACCCTTATGTTCTAAGTTTAAATCAGCCTTTAGTTTATTTGTATCAACTTAACTTCTACATTTGAAAGACCTGTGAATACACTGATTTGTCCCTTTTTTGGTATAATGTCATCATTTATATATGAGATCTCTGTTTTTCTCTTTTTAGTGTTTTCACTTGGACTTTTGTGGATTCCCTGTTCATTGTTGATATCTGGATGTTGTATCCTTGAGTATATATCTGATGTTATTGAATTTCTAATTGAACTTCATTCAATGTTTCTTATAATTTGAGCTTGATTTTTGAAAAGTCTCTAAACTTCTGTTTATCTGGGAATGTTCTAATTTCACTGTCACATTTGAGAGATAGTTTTGCAGAATACATAATTCTTTGTTGGCATTTTTTTTTTTTCCTTCAAGGCTTTCTATGTGTCATCCCATTGCCTCACTGCCAGCATGGCTTCTGCTGAGTAACTGGAGCTCAGTCTTAATGACACTCCTTTGTGTATTACTTTTTGTTTGAACCTAGCTGTCTTTAAAGCTTCTTCTTATCTTCATTATGTTGAGTTTGATTATAGTATGTCTTTCTGTCTTTCTTTTGGGATCTACCCTGTATGGAGTTCAATAAGCATCTTGCATAAATATTTTCTTTCATGATATTAGGGAAGTTTTCTGTCAATGTATCTTCAACAATTCTCTCTGCATTTTCTATTGTCACCTACCTGCCTCCCACCCCCCTCCCCCCACTTTCTGGTACTGCAGTCACTAGTAAATTAGTCCTTTTGATAGAGTCTCACATAACTCTCAATAATTCTTCATTTTTTTAAAGTTCTTTTATCTGATTTTCCATCATATATGCTGGTGTCAGTTGCTTTATCTTCTGTCTCACTGATTCTGCATTACATTGGATCAATCCTGCTCCTTTCACTTTCTGTTTAATTGTCTAATTCTGTAATTTTATTGTTAATCTGTTGCATTTCAGATTATTGTTGCTCAAGTATTTCTTGTATCCTGTTTAATTTTTTTGTTATGCTCCGCTGCACTTTGCCTAATTTCTCTCCTGATGTCTTGAAGAGCTCTAAATATTATTGTGTTGTATTATACTTCTAATAACTGCAGGAAGTCTTTTTCATCTAAAAAAATTTTTGATTCTTTGTTTGGGGGATTTTCTGGTGCTCTCCTTATTTAACTAATTAGAAATTGTTTGTTGTCTCTAAGCCATCAGAAAATTGTAATTTATTTGTTTTGTTATTGTGTTCTAACCTATATATGCACATGCATATGTGTATGTGTAAGTTTTGTTTTCAAGTGTCCAAATCATCTGATCATTTGAGCTGCACTGATTATTGGAGCCTTATAAATTCCAATGTCCTGTCACTGGATGGCTAGAGCTGTGAGCACACTCAGAAAGGTAGCAGGAGTTGCCATCTCAAGGTAGCCAGCAGAACTTTTATTTCTTTCCCTTCCTTTGATCCCCTCTCCAAGTCTGGGATAATAGCTCAGGGCACACATGTAAGATGTCCCACTTCCAGCCCAGGTAGTATGTCAGAGCTTAGCACTCATTACAGAGCAGAGAAGAAAGAACTGCTAGGGAACAGGAGAGAAATCAGCACATAGGAAAGGTTAAAATCTTCAAGAGGTCAGAAACAATTAGCTTAGGATGCTCAGGTCAAAGTCCTCTATTTTTCTGTATGTGCTGCTTTCCAAAGTTCAGCTTTCCACACTGAGAAAGATGTACACCATTTATGGTGCTGCTGCTGTGTTTGGCTGCTGGATGCCATAGTGCCACAACTCCCCTTCGCTGGCTGAAATGGGTCCCTCTGTGGGGTGTGGACTGAATTCTGGCCAAGGGAGTTGCTGCTGGAACTACTCTCTCCTCCCTGTCACCCAGTACAATCTATCAGCTTTCTGCCTAACACTGAGGGCTCCTAGAATGCCCTATATGTACATATATACAATGCATTCAGTTGTTCTTCTGGTTGTTAGTTATTACCCACCCAGTGCCATCGAGTCAGGTCTGACTCACAGTGACCCTAGAGTGGCTACTCTGCTGTCTTAGCACTACCTTTGCAACATTATTCACAATAGCAAAAGATGGAAACAACCTAAGTGTTCATCATCAGCTGAATGGGTAAACAGAGACTTTTGGATGCAGTGGGTTTCATTTAATCGAAACTATGTAGTAGAGGAAAAACCAGAGAGAGGAGGAGAAAGAAAAAGAAGAGTTTATTTGCATCCAGGGTGGCTTTACAGAGTTCTCAGAGGGGACTTCGTAGAGCCACTTGCTGGCTCCGGGGTTGAGGGTTTATAAAGGGGTGCCAGCAGACTTTGTTGAGGACAGCACTGAGGACAGAGCCATTACAATGAGAACAGTGCCTGCGGCAAGTAGCCAATGGAGTTGTGGACGATTAGAGTCCCTTAATTAACATAAAGACGTATTATTTTGGTGGAGTGAGGTAAGGAGAGGTCTAGTTGAGCCTATGGGGAAGGAGTGGTAGCTAGTCGGCCTGGGCAGCTAGTCTCATTTGAATGCAATTTCTGGAATAGTTGGTGGATGAAACATTTTGGCTCCGGCTGTTCTGGGAATGGTTGGGGGAGGGAGCTTGGGTTTCAGCCTAATACAAACTGTGGTACATACACTCAATGGAATAATATTCAACAATAAAGAACAATGATGAATCTGTAAAATATCTCACAATGTGGATGAATCTGCTGAGTGAAATAATTCAATCACGTAAGGACAAATATTCTATGAGATTACTATTATAAAAACTCATGGGAAGGTTTAGCCCTGGATTGAATTGTGTCCCTGAAAAAAAAATGTTTGTAGCAATTGGGATTGGTAGTGATTCCAAGTATTGTGTGATATTCCTATATGTTGTAAATCTTGCCTCTGTGATGTTAATGAGGGAGATGGGTAGCAGCTGTGTTGGCAGGGAAGGACTAAGTACACAAGATTGTACTGTACCTTAAGGCAATCTCTTGAGATATAAAAGAATGAACCTAGTAGTAATTAGTTGGAGACCTCATACCACCAAGAAACAGTGTCAGGAGCAGAATATGTCCTTTGAACTTGGAGTCTCTGCTCCTCAGGAACTGCCAGTCCAAAGGAAGATTGACAACAAGGACCTTTCTCCTCAGGTAGCAGAGAAAGACTTCCCCTGGAACTGATGCCCTGAATTTGGACTTTTGCTAACTTTTCTGTGAGGAAATAAATTTCTCTTTTTAAAGCCACACTTTTGTGGTATTTCTGTTAGAGCAGTACCAGATGACTAACATAGGATTCCACACAAAAAGAAACAATCTTTGATGGGTATTAGGAACAGGAGAGGTGAAGAGGGAAAAACTTAAATAGTAAATATATAAGTGGCGACTTTGTTGAAGGGCAAGACAAAAAACACAGTACTTGGAAAGTCGGTTCAACTTGACCACAGCAAGGTCATGGAAGCTCTATAGATACATCCAAACTCCTTGAGGGTCCAAATAACTGGCTGAAGGTTAGAGACAATGGTTTTGAAGGACATTTAGCTCAATCAGTGCAACACTTACTTTGGTGAGTAGCATCTGGAATCTTAAAAGCTTGTGAATGGCCATCTAAGATACACTACTGGTCCCACCCCATACATATGGAGCAAGGGAGAATGAAGAAAACAAAAGGCACGAGGGAAAGACTAGTCCAAAGGACTAACAGTCCACAACTGTCACAGCCTCCACCAGACTGAGTCCAGCACAACTGGATGGTGCCTGGCAACTACCATTGACTGCTCTTTAGGGATCACAACAGAGTGTCCTAAACTGGAGAAAAATTTAGCATAAAACTCAAACTCACAAAAAAAGACTTACTGATCTGACAAAGACTGGAGAAACCCTGAAATTATGCCCCCCCACCCCACCCTTTTAATTCAGTACCAAAGTCACTCTTCATTTTCACCTTTCAACCAAAGATTAGATAGACCCATTAAACAAAATGAGGCTAAATGAACATACCAGCTCAGGGGCAAGGACAAGAAATCAGTAGGTGACCAGAAAGCTGGGATCCCAAGGTTGAGAAGGGAAGAATGTTGATGTCACAAAACAATATATGTATTATTTGTTTAACAAAAAGCTAATTTGCCTATAAACCTTAGTCTAAATTACAATTTAAAAAAATTATAGAAAATGTTAAAAAAAAAAAAAGACACAAGCCAGGGTCTAGGAGAAAGCACCCATTAAAATGGCTCAAGTTAAAAAGATTAACCATACATAGCAAGGGAAAAATTAGGATGGTGAAAGATGAGAATGCTGAACAACTAGAACCTTATACTACCCTGATATGAAAGCAAAATGATAGAGCCACTCTGGAAAACAGACAGTATCTTATTCAGTTAAAAATATACTCACAATATGACCTAGTAATACCACTCACAGGTATTTGCCTAAAATAAAACATTTGTGTATGTACAAAGTTCTGTATGCAAGTGTTCGTAGCAGCTTTATTTATAATAGCAAAAACCTAAAGACAATCCAAATGTCCATCAACAGATAAGTGAAGAGTAATACATTAATATAATAAAGTACAACACAGCAATGAAATCAATGAATAAGTGGTACACAGAATAATATGAATGAATGTCAGAATTTGTTGAGCATAAGAAACCAGACACAAAAGAGCCTGTTTTGCCCACAGACCTTTAGGAACCTGCCCCATGTGCTTCCCTTGGTCCCAACTCTCCCCTGCACCATGGCTGCCTCATCTGTCTCTCTCTCTCTACCCTGGGAGCCCCACAGAGGCATGTGTCTGTTACCTCAGTGTCCCCCAACCCCGGCAGACAACTGAATTTTGGATGAATGAAGAATAATCCTAGGGAAGAGGGGTTGTGCACACATAGTCCTCCTTCTGACCCAAGGAGAAACTACAGTCCAGCGGAGTTAAGCAATGGGCTCAGGACCTTAATGGGCAGGCAGCAGAAAGTCCACCTTGGGCAAGGCCCTGTGTCGTGGGTTGAATGTGTCCCCCACAAAAAATTGTATATAGCAGTTTGGCTGGACCATGATCTCCAGCATTTTGTGATTGCCCTCCATTTTGTGATTTTCCTATGTTGTAAATCCTAATCTCTATCTGTGGTTAATAGATTGGATTATGTTAAAGACGATTAGGGTGGGACTGTAACACCCTTCCTAAGGTCACCTCCCTGCTCCATTGTAAAGGGAGTTCTCTAGAATGAGCCTTGCACTACCTTTTATCTTAGAAAAGAAAAAAGGAAAGGGAAGCAAGCAGAGAGTTGGAGACCTCATACCATCATGAAAGCAGCCCGGGGAGCAGAGCTCATCCTTTGGACCTGAGGTTCCTGCACCAAGATGCTCTCAGACCAAAGAAAGACTGATCTTACACAAGGATCCTTCTCCAGAGCTGAAAGAGTATGTGTTCGCCTGGAGCCAGCACCCTGAATTCAGACTTCTAGCCTGGAATAATAGAAGAAGAGTCAAGGATACAGGGAGGAAATGGAATGTGTGCCTAATTACTTCTATAAGCAGTTGCATCCTTTACCATGAGACTAGAACTGGATGGTACCTGGCTACCCTTAGTGAACACTGTGATCAAAGATTCTTCAGAAATAATCCTGATGAAAAGGGGAAAAATGCAGATTTCAAATTCTCATGGAATCCCAACTTTCTTGAGCAATGGAGGTTGGTGAAACCCCAAAACTATTGCCTAGAGATATAGTGTAAACCTTAAACCATAAATATCCCCGGAAGTCTTCTTGAAATTAAACAGTAATATAGCTTAACTAGGAAAAAAAGTCTGCCTTGAGCATTGTGATCATTTCAGATTTATCTATACGGGATCAAATTCCTAGCTAAGGAAATTTAGGGGGTAGTTTATATTAGGGGGATAGGAATAATTTGGAAAAGGTGGGTGAGAATGGTTGCACAACCCAAAGATTATAAGCAGTGTCACTTGATTACACATTAGGTAGGAATTGTTGAATTGGTGCATTTCTGCTGTGTATATTCTCAATCACAACAAAAAATTAAATAAAATTACCAAAAAAAGGACAGAAAACTTTTAAAGATAGGACTAATGTCACTTCCACGGCACAGATGAAGTCTCTGAGGTACGGCTTGCTTAGTCAAGGTCCTCTGCTCATCCGGCAGAACACAAGCTCCAGCCGGGGTGCTTGAATAGCCCTGTGGACTTTGCGCTGCACCATCAGTGTCACAAATACAAGCTATGGTGATGGCAGTGAAGGATTCCCAGAGCAGAAGGACTTTAGCGGCTTCCAAGAACCCTACCGAGCTTCTCCAGACCCTGGGGGTGGGCGATAGCAAGAAGACCTGAGAGTCAGGGGGAACACGCATTGGAAGAGCCGGGGTGCCCTTTAGAAATGAAGAGACGCTGCTGGGGTGGGAGTAGGAATAGAAGCAAGTTGGGGGCGGGCAGAGCTTGAAGTGTAAGATTATCTTGGTTGCTACAGTTGTTATCTACCACTTTTCCGGAATACCTTCCCACATTTACATTTTTCAAGCCCTCTCCCTCAGGAGATCCATTGTAATCTCCCTGAAGGGGCAGAAGTGCCAGATAAAATACAAGATGCACAGTTAAATTCAAAGTTCAGATAAACACATGATAATCTTTTTAGCATGAATACGTCCTCAGTATTGCATGGGATACTAAAAACTGTTGTTTTCTGAAATTGAAATTTAATTGGGCAACATACATCTTTATTTCCTAAATCTGGCAGTCCTACAAGGGAGGCCTGCGCTGTTAACACTCCCATTTTATTCACAATGGAATGGAGCCAGGAAGAATCTGAATGGTTCACACAAGGGTGCTCAGCTAGTGCCCAGCGTAGCTGCCACTGGCGTCAGGTACCTCCAGTTCCTAGCCTGGGTCCTTTCCGTTCCACAGCAACAGCCACCTTTGAGAGCTAATTGCTGAGCAGAGTTGCAACTTGACATCTGGGGCGTGTATCAAACCACAACAGAGCCTGTCATCCCTTTCATCAAGCAGCTGGGGAAGCTGCCGGAGCCCTGCAGGGAGGAAAGCCCTCACTTCAAAGGCTCCATCCTGGAGAATTCCAGCCACAGCCCTCCAGGTTAGCTTTTGGCTTCTTTTCTCAGACTCAACTGACTTTAGACACTGAGGTTTTCTTTGCACATATTGAGATGACATTACTTATTTCCTTCACTGAGTGGAAAATACTACCTTCATTAAATGATGCATTGCCCTTTTCCAAATACTTTTATATCTGTCAGTGCATCCTCATGGCAACTCTGTGGAAATGTCTTTCTGCACTCTTACCATAGTGATGATGGAAAAATAGAAGCACGAGAACTTTGGGAGTGCCGGAGTGCCAGGGGGTACAGAATGGAGGTGAAACCTCGGCCTCTTTACCGGTCTAGGATCTTGCCAGACTACCACATGGAGGGGAAAATCACGTGATATATGAAGTTGTGCCCAGGTTTCAGGATGTATGTCTTGCTAAGCCAGAACCTGACAAGTCACTCTTTGTCCCAATTCCTCTCTTCTTCTGCCTTCTCTATATTGGAGGAAGGGACAGAATGTAAGGAAATAAACAGAATGAAAGTTTTATCCAAAGATAAACAAACCAGTAAACAAAAAGCTAAACCCATTGTCCCATGTTGATTCCAACTCATGGCAATCCCATGTGTCAGAGAATAGAACTGCTCCATGAAAGTTTTCTTGACTGTGGTCTTTGTGGAAGCAGATCACCAGGTCTTTCTTTTGCAGTGCTGCTGGGTGGGTTCACACTACAATTCTTTAGGTTAGTGATCAAATGCAAAGCATTTGCATGACCCTGGGACTTAGTCCCTGCATAAGTCTTCAGGCCAGAAAGCACTACCTGACATCTTGCCCTTGTCCTCCTCCTGAGTTCCTCCGTTGCTGGTGTTCAGAGTTGGCATTCAAGGGGCATTCCATCTCAAAGTCACCAACAAAAATGGGAATGGGAATACCAAAATTTCAGCAAGATTATCAGCCACAGGCAGAGAAAAGAAGGCAATCTGAGCGACCTCTCCTCCCCCCATTAGAAGAGCCTCGGGCAGCCAAAGCTTCCTGACCAAAGTTGTTGGTAAACAAGACACTAAATAAGAGGGCCTCAAGACCCCACTGGGGAGAGCACATCCCTTTTACATATGTGGCCAGGGAGATAAGACTGGCCATTGTGGCTTTGCCCGACTTCCGCTCAGAGCAGAGCAAACCCTATCCACCACACATCTCTATCCCCAAGTGTGCAATTTTTAGTGTCACTATGCCCTGAATATTGCAACAGATATATCTGAGATATCGTCCATGGGATATAAAATCAGACTGTTTTAGAATGTTGTGTGTTGCGGGGGAGGGAGGTCTTGGGTTGCATAACCCAGCTTCTCTCCTTGAGACAGTTCACTGGGGCCTCCTGCCTCAATGGGGAGGGCGAGGAGGGAAAGCATCAGGGATGCTGCTGGTAGTGTCAGTACAGATAGGATCACACAGTAACAGGGGCAGATTGTCCAATAAGCAAGGTACCACAGTGCTTATGTTGCTTACCAGATCACCCATAGTGAACCATTCACATTCTTCACATCTAAGATCCTGGTTCTAGGTATGGCTGGCATTTGTCTGTCTCCCAACTCCACAGGACCTTCCTACAGAATCAAAGTCTCTTTTCAAATGTGAAACTATTCGCCACAGATTAGTAAGTAAGCACAAGTAAGCCTGTGCTTGCCTTGCTTACTGGGTCATCTGCCTTTACGTGGACAGCATGATATCATCTATCCTGTGCCTACCATGGCCTGGCCAGTCTTCCCATAACAGGCAAAGAAAGGGTGACAGAGCCTCAACCATTTCAAGCCCATTTCAATGGTGAGTAAAGCTGGACAAGGAATTGGGTTTTCAAAATCACAGTTGAGAATGGGGTGGAATTCATGCGATAGCCTCCAAGCTGCTTTCCTGTCTTTCTCATTCTCATTGCTGCCAGAAAGATCTTTCCAAGAGCTGGCTGTCCCTTCCTGGATTGAGACTGAGAATCCTTAGGGGTTCCCTAATGGCTGTGATATGGGGTTCAGATTTGGCAGCCACGTACTCCAGGCACTCCTGATCTGGCTCTTTCCTTTCATCCCAGCCAGGCAGATCATGCCTCAGTTACCCTGCACTTTCCATTACTGTGAATCCCACTTCCTCTCACACTTTAAAACCTAACTGTTAAACTCACAGGCCATCTCCTCCTTTCCAGCCCACTTGTATCCCCCTGGCATTTGCTGTCCACACTAGCATTCTGTGGGTACCCCAAGGCTGTCCAAGCATGTTGTATTCCTATGATAATCATTCTTATAGATGTCTAGAGCTTTTGAAGGCACAAAGCATGTCCACACTATGTGCTCACTTATTTCTCACTGCAACTCTGAAAAGTAGGAATTATTCTTCCCACTTTGCAGATAAGGTTCAAAGAAGTTATGAGTCTGATTTTAATTCCTCCACTTGGTGGAGGCTGGGCCCAGTGGTTCAGGTCTGATGGTTCCCTGTCCACGCAGGCTCTCTCCTCTGCCCCACACTGTAAGACCTACAGCAAAGGCCTGTGGGCACAGGAGGCGCCTAAGTGCCAAGTGGAAGGAAGAAGTAACCTTCCACTTCTGGTCTACATAACCAGACCATTGTAGAATAATAAGTTAGTTGTCTTCTAGAAAAAAGACAAAGTTTTAGATTTATCAGCAGTCTCCAATTTCACAAGAAGGGCTGGAAAGCCCAGATGTGGGTTTGAGGCATTTAAGAGGTAGATGAGGTCTTTGCAGCAAGATCACCTTCTCTGCTAAAACGAGTGCTCTTGTCTGATCCGCTCCCACCACCAAGGAACCAAGAGCCTGCAGGAAAAGCCAGAATAGGCCGGTGTTAATTCAGTTACAGATCTGAGGCTCACGAAGGGCCGTTGCCCGGCTCTGCCCTGGAAGATCCAAATTGCCAGGGCCTGGGTCCCTACTACGGTCCCACAGCGCCATCTAGTGTCTTTATAGAACATGTCACCACCCCCCCCTTCCCCGCCAAGGAGGCCTCTGGACAGGAACCCCGCGCTTCTTGAAGTACAGAGGCCTGGGACAGGGGCTTTTGCACATTGAGTGACTAAATTCCCTTGTTTAATTCTCCACGACCTTGCCTGGCAGGAGAAAGGAGCTGGGCGTAGAGAGGGCAAATGGCCTTAAAGGAATGTTGCTCCTCGAAGGGACAGATCAGAGTTTCTTCCAGCAGTGGCTCCATCTCTCACGCCGCTTGGACCATGCACATCCAGGTTAACAGGCCGGTGCTGCGGCCGATCGGGGCCTTACACCTCTCATGATATCCTTGCCGTCCCTCTCTCTCTCCAAGTCATTTTAGGAAGCAAATGAAAAGACCACAACATAAGCCTTTCGAAAACAACACTGAGTGCCTACGCTGTACCTGACGCTGCTAATTGTGTGACAGGTATTATCACCAAGCCCAACAACAGCGAGGTTCAGAGAAGTAGAGTAGTTGGTCCGAAGTCGCCATAACTGTACAGAACTGAAATTCACACAAATCCCAAAGCCCTGGATCCCCTGGCTTCCCTAGGGGGAACTGTCGCATGATCATCACTGTCATCTTCAGAGCTGCTTCGTCCCTGTGGAAGAGCACAGTCCTTCTACCACTCATACCCGTGGAGTCCATAGCTGACTTTACCCGTTAGCCCTGGTTGGGCCCGGGCAGGTCATGTACAGACCTCAGGGCCTCACTCAAAGCACTTCCTCCTCAGAAGGAGACTCCTTGTGTCCAGACTGAAAAAGTAAAATTGTCATTATCCGCAGGTGACACAATTGTGTATGTAAAAGTAAAACCAGGCAGGATCTGCAAAAAGTTACTAAAACTAATTAATGAGCTTATCAAATTTGCAAGACGTAATATCAGTAAACAAAATCAATAGTATTGCTATAGGGTAGCAATAACAAATAAGTTGATGAGAAAACAACAGTATTTACAACAAACCAAGCCAAACCCACTGCCACTGAGTGCATGCCAACTCATAGCGACTCTGTAGGACAGAGTAGAACTGCCTCATGGAGTTTCTGGAGTATTTGAACTGCCAACTTTTGGTTAGCAGCCATAGCACTTAATTACTACACCACCAGGGTTTCTAGTATATATAATAGCATCAAAAATATAAAATGCTTATGGGTAAATCTGACAAAAGATGTGACTTTTACACTGAAAGCTACAAAATATTGCTGAGAGAAATTAAGAAGACCTAAATAAATGGAGAAATAAACTTTATGGGTTGGAAGACTCAAGTCTCTCCAAACTGATTTACAAATTTTACATAATCCCAACAAAAATTTCAGAAAGTTTTTGAAGACAGTGAAAACATGATTCTAAAATCTATGTGGAGATGCAGAGAACAAGAAAAGCCAAACAACTATGGAAAAGAAAAAAAAAAGTGGAGAACTAACAACACCTGATTTCAGGATTTATGATAGAGCCATAGTAATCAAAAGTTTGGTATTGGTATAAAGATAGACAATGGATCAATGGAAGACTATAATAGAGTCCAAAAATAGAGACATACATATACAGAATAACTGATTTTTAACAAAAGTGCAAAGGCAATTGAATGCAGAAAAGATAGTTATTTCAGCAAATGATTCTGGAACAACTGATACACACAAGCAAAAAATGAATTGTAATCTAAACCTCACATCATATTAAAAAATTAACTTACCCAATTAAAATATAGGAAAGGATTTGAAGAAACTCTCCAGAAGATACATACAATCAGCAATAAGCACATGAAATGATGCTCAATATCACTAGTCATCAGGATAACACAATAATCAAACCACAATGAGACATAACTTTGTACCCACCAGAATGGCTATGAGCCAAAAGACGGCCAGCAGACAGTGTCAGTGAGGACACAGAGAAATGGGAACCATCGTCCAGTGCTGGTGGGAATATGAAATGGTGCAGCCACTTTGTAAAACAGTCTTGCAGTTCTTCAAAAAGGCATTGGACTCCATTCTCTTCATTGAGCTATTTGTCTATCATTGTGCCAACACCACACATTTCATTACTGTGGCTTTATAATAAATCTTGAAATCTTAAACACAGGATTGTCATATTCTCCAGTAAATCTACTCCTAAGCTATATACCCAAGAGAATTGAGAACATATGCTCACACAAAAACCTGTAAATGAATACTCGTATCATTGTAATTAATAATACCTTAAAAGTGAAAACAACACAAATATCTTATCAATTGATGAATGAATACATTCAGTGGAATAGTATTCAGCCATAAAGAAGAATGGACTACTGATACATGCTATAACATGGATGAACCTCAGAAAACGTGCTAAAGTAAAAGAAAAAAAAAACAAAAAACAAACACACACCACTGCCAGTGAGTTCATTCCTATTCTGAGCAATCCCGTAGGGTTTCCAAGGCTGTGAATGTCTGGAAGCAGACTGCGCATCTTTCTTCTGAGGAGCAGCTGGTGGTTTCAAGCTATCAGTCAACATTTGGGTTAGTAGTCAGTCACTTTAACCACTGCTCCCGCATAAATATAAAGCCTAAAACCACAAAGCTTCTAGAAGACATAGAAAGGTTTTGTGACCTTAGATAAGGACTTCTTAGATTTTATAACAAAAGCAAAATCCACTGATAACCTGTACTTCATCAAGATTTAAATGTTCTGTTATTTAAAAAGGTATTGTTTGCAAACATGTATTTGAGTGGTTTTCACAATCTATAACAACTTTCAAAATTCAATAATAAGGCAATTTTTACCCATTTGAAAAATGGGTAAAGTATTTGAATGGACACGTCACCAAAGAGGATATGTGGGTGACAAATGTCGCATGAAAAGATGGTGAACATTATCAGTCATTTGAAAAATACAAATTAAAACTGCAATGAGAGACCAGTATGCACCTATTAGAATGGATCAATTTACAAAGAATGACAATATCAAGTGTTGGTTAAGGAAGTTGAGTAAGTGCAGCTCACACATTGCTGGTGGAAATGTAAAATGATACAATCACTTTGGAAAAATGTTCGACAGTTTCTTAAAAAATTAAATAGATATCCTGTGATTTAGCTAATCCATTCTAAGGTGTTTATTAAAGAAAAATACAAGTAATATGTTTAAAAACTTGTGCACAAATATTCACAGCAACTTCATCTGAAAGAGTCCAAAGCTGGAAACTACCTAAAAGTCTGTTAACAGGTAAATGAATAATCAAATTGTAGTAAATTCATACAATGGAAAATTAAAATAAAAAGGAATGAATGATTAATAAACACAACAGCATGGATAAATCTTTAATTATGCTAACTGAAAAGTCAAACAAAACAAGAGTACATAATTATGATTTGTTTTCTTTATAAAAATCTAGAAAATCCATAGTGAAAGAAAAGTTATTGCCCAGAGGGGACAGACTTTTGAGGGGAGAGGCAAGAGGAAGGGGCTATAATAGGGCATGAGGAAATTTGGGGTGACGGATACTTTTATTATCTTGATAATTGTTATGGTTTCACAAGTGTGTATAAACACTAAAACTTACCAAATTATACAATTTAACTATGCGTAGTTTATTCGGATCCGACTTGACGGCACTTGGCTTGGCAGTTTATGTGTGCCCTTTATACCTGAAGCAAATTAAAATTTTCTTGTCTATTCATTTACTTACTTATTTCCTTATTAAAAAAAAAAACAAGATCAACAACACTGGGAAATCATTAAAAGCCAGCCAAGTGCCATAAAGTCAACCAAAAAACAAACTCTTTGCCATCAAGTCAATTCTGACTCATAAAGAACCTATGGGATGGAGTAGAACTGCCTCATGGAGTTTCCTAAAAGCTGGTAGATTGAAGTTGTCAACCGTTTGGTTAGTACTCAAGCTCTTAACCACTGTGTCAACAGGACTTCTTCGCTGAAGTCAAAGGTATGTCTATTCTCTTCTCATGTTACTCATATAGTCTGTCTCAGATCTAAGTATGCAGGAGGTGGCCAACAAAGGTTTGATTACTTTCATCCCTTCAAGATGTGCCAGTGTAGAAGAAAACTCAAGAAGCAAGGATGCTTCCTGGTGCCACTAACTGATGAGGACATTATGATTTCCTGATGTAGCCAAAGTCAAGGGGGTTGAGGGCCATTGGTCTGATCACTTGTCTCTGGAATGCTAGTTCAAGTTAGTTCAAGTCAATTCATTTCAAGCTGCAGTACTTGAAGCCCTGGAAGAGTTTTGAAAGAGACACAACTAATGTCACCTGGCCAAGGAACACAATGAGAAGAGACAAGAATGATGACAGCGATGATGGTGATAATAATCATAACGCTGTCTACTAATTGAGCCATGCAGTGTGCAGGCTGTCTGTTTTATGTCTGTTAACCCTCACCCCAGCTCTGTGTGGAAGTTGTCATAATGCCATCTTACCAAACCAAACGCTCTGCTGTTGAGTTGATTCTGACTCATAGTGATCCTACAGACAGAGTAGAACTGCCCCACAGAGTTTCCAAGGAGCACCTGGTGGATTTGAACTGCCAACCTTCTGGTTAGCAGCTGTAGTGTTTAACCACTATACAACCAGGGTTTCCATCTTTGGGAGATGGAAACCAAAAGGTGAATACCAAAGGCACATACAGCTAAGAAGTTGTGGAGCCACCATTTGAACCCATGTCTTCCTCCATAACCAGGTTGATACACACGTGTGAACTCATGTATGCCCACCTGTACACTCATACACAATCACACACATGCACATATCCACCCTTACATGCACATGTGTATGTACACAAAATTTTACACACGTTCCCCACGAGACACATACACGTACACACACATTTACACAATGGACAGTCATGTATGCACACATTTGCGCACACACACACACACACACACACACACAGAATCTTAGGGCATCCTGAGAGCCTATAGTCTCTTCTTCCAGTTCTGGCTTCCCACTGCCTACCTCTCCCAATCCAGGCTCCAGGAATCTCCAGGACACTGCCGTCCTGAGGTAGGGTAAAAGTACATTCAGGCCCCTGATCTGGGGGCTACTTGCAAGTCAAGGCAATCCGATCTATCACATTTTCTCATGAAAGAAATTTTTGACAGGCTTATTAACCTTTGAAAATACCAGCTCTCAGTCCGAAGGACTTCCTGAGCCCAAATCAAACTGAAAAATAACCTCCTGACAGACCACCCAGTTCTGAGCTGATGGGAATTACTTTCAACCCAGGCCAGCATGTCCCTCAGACAAAATGTTCCACATACCAAACCTGACGGCAGCCAGCTCTTGGGAGCAGGGGAGCCAAGTGTTGGCTATAACAGTTCAAACCCATGATGGCTGCAACATGGCACAGTTGCTTGGGCCTGTGTCAGTGGGGGAGAGGGGAGCAGCTGAGTTGCAAGAAAGGAGCTGGTCTGAATGTCTTTGACATTTACATCCTTTGTGCTATAGGACAGGGGGTCTGCCTCACATCACAGACAGATGTAACCTTGGCCTCTGGCAATCACTTTCTATTTGAGTGTTCGGTTTGAGGTAGAATTGTATTTCAGTGAATCCTGTCAGAAGAAAAGAGAGTGTCATGATGAAAACTGGAGATAAAACAATAACTCCAGAGTTGGAGTTCAGAGTGGGAGTAACTGACTCATCTAATTCTACCATCTCGAGGTAGACATTCTCCCATCCTGATCTTTTTTGGCCACATTCTGGGCTCACAAGGCAATCTACACCATTTTTAGAAGTCCCAGTGTTTTTCCTCACACCCTGACACATGTTTGAAATAGAGATTTTCCACCATAGCAGCTGCTGGGACAATAGTTTGTTACATCTCCGTATTGAGTATATTGAGTAGCCTTAGGCAAGACACTAACTTCTTCTGAGCCTCAGTTTACACATAAAAGTTGGATATATTGGTACCTACCCTGTATATAGAAGCCCTGATGGTATAGTGGTTAAGTGCTACACCTGCTAACCAAAAGTTTGGTGGTTCAAATCCACTAGGCACTCCTTGGAAACTCTATGGAGCAGTTCTACTCTGCCCTACAGGGTTCCTATGAGTTGACATCGACTCGACAGCACTGGTTTTTGTTTTTTTTACGCTGTATATGGAAAACCTAGTGCATAGTGGTTAAGTGGTTAAGTGCAGTGTCTGTTAATCAAGAGGCTGACAGCTCAAATCCATCAGGTGCTCCTTGGAAACTCAATGGAACAGTTCTACTCTGTCCTATAGGGTTGCTATGAGTCAGAATCGACTTGCCAGCAGTGGGTTAGAAACCAATTTGCTACGAAGACCAACAGGGCTAATGAGAACACAGTGCACTTTGAGTTACAGGGAAGCTGGCTGTGCTTTGTCACATCTTTTACCAGTCACTATTTGCTCTATGTTTTCCCGGCCAGATACAGCTTTGCACAGATATCCAGGTATGCTTTCAAATGTTTTCTGCTAGAAGTGCCCACAAATATTTTTCTGTCTACCAGATGCGGGCTTCCTCTCCTCATGCACTACTGCAGATAGTCTCCCCCCACCTCACCCCAGCACATCCTACCCTACCTACCTCACTCCACACTAGATAGGTTGTTGTGGTTTAATGTTCTAGCATCTCAAGCAATTGTTCTGAATCCACCTGGAGAGAAATAGAATGAAAGACATCAAAAACATAAGGAAAACAGAAGCCTAAGAGATCAAAAGAGCCAGATAAACCAAAGATTACGTCCACATGAGACCAGAAGAACCAGATAGTGCCTGGCTACTACCAGTGATTACCCTTACACGGACTATACAAGGAGTTCCTAATGAAGCAAGAGAATTGGGGGAGCAGAACTCAAATTTCAGAAAAAGACCAGTCTTGACGGTCTGATGGACTGGAGAGTTCCCGGAGGAATGGCCCTGACTCTCTGTTAGCCCAGAACTGAAACCATTCTAGAAGCCAAGCCCTCAGACAAAGATTGAACTGGTCTATAAGACATAAAATGATGCTGACGAATAATGTTGACTTAAGTAGATAGAGCAGACTAACTGTGCAGCTCCTAGAGGTCAGAAGACAAAGAGGGATAAGAGCTGGTTAAGAGACATGGGAAATATGCGGTGGAGGGGAAGAGTGTGTTGTCAGTGTTGAGAGCGCAGCTAGAGTCACATAACAAAGTGTGTGTAAGTTTTTGTATGAAAAACTAGCTTGAATTGCAATTTTTCACTTAAAACACAAAAAATAATTAATTATTTATAACATCACAGCCGCAAGCTCAGCCCCCAGCAGCCCCTTCAGACGTCTCCCTTCTGCAGCACCCGACACTCCTTCTCATTCAATGATTTTGCTTTTCATTACTCAGAGAAAAAAAAGAGGCAAGAAGATCCTTAAGTTTCTTCCCCAGGATTTATCCACACTCAACCCATTTTTAACTCCTTCCTTTCTGGTACAAAAGTCCCCTCCTATCACAGGTCAATTTCTCTACTTATAGTCCGTGTCCTGCAGCTTCCTTCAGAAACTCCCACCATTTCTGTCCATTCTCATGGCTGGATCTTAACTCTGTTTTTACTGAACTCTTTCCAGCACATGAAGGGCTTTGGCCATGGAATTTGTGTCCCTGTAGGAACATATGAAAAGTTTGGATTCTGATCCAGGGCCAGGGGTGTAATATTCTGAGTGAGGGAAAAATGGGGCATATATGGACCATGGGGAAGGCTTCAAGGATAGTTCTGAAGACTATATAAAAGTTATAATGGTGTTGCCGGACATTGCAAGGATTGTCCAAACTGTCATACTTCTCCCATAGACACTGGCTTTTCTGTCCCTCTCCACCCCCATTTTGAAGAATTCTAAAAGCTCAGGACAAAATTCCAGTTCTTTTAAGGAAACAAAAGTGCAGGTCCCTGTAAAGCCATAGACAGTTGAGCAATCAAGACTCTGGTGTCACAGTGGTTAAGCACTTGGTTGCTAAACAAAAGGTCAATAGTTGGAATCCACCAGCTGCTCGGTAGGAGAAAGATGTGACAGTCAGCTTCTGTAAAAATTTACAGCCTTGGAAATCCTATGGCGCAATTCTACCATGTCCTATAGGATTGCTGTGAGTCAGAATCTACTCAACGGCTGCTAGTTCGGCTTGGTATACTTTTGTGTAACAAAGAGTAGAAAACCATTATTGTTCCACATTGCTGCTGATCATTCTCCTAGACAGGATCTGACAGGTCCTCCTACTAGCCACAGCCAGGTTGTCTTGGGACTGTGGATCAAAGGGCCCCTTGCTCCGAGCCTCAGGGGCGAAAGGGCTCCACCCAGCGACCAATCAATCTATCTCACTGGCATTTGAATTTGATGGGAAGCCTGTAGTTACAACGAAGTAATTCTGACAGTCTTTTATACAGATTCCTTGAGTTTTTTCCTCTTGGGCCCTGGAGTTACCTCCTTTAAGGCCTTCCTGAATCTTAGCTGTTTAGCTTTCCTTTTAAGTCTGTGAGCTACTCAGCATCCTTCCAAAAACTTTTATCTCTTTTTCAGTCAGGGATGATTTCTTCTGCTTGCAACCAGAGAGCCTTAACTGAGACAGCTTATAATTCTCAAAGCTCTTAAGATCTTCTTCAGAACGCCAAGTGGCCTTCTGTTACTCTACAGTCTAGGGAAAGAAAACACATATACGGAGTTAGGAAAGCATGCTGCAGATCTTATCACTTGAACAGCCATTTATTCAACAAATGCTTGCTGTGCACACCGTCTTACCAGGCACCTGGCTAAGTGAGAGTCTAATATAATACGTAGAAACTCTTGCTGTTCTCACAGAATAAGAAAAACAAGCCACAAAATAAATAGTAACCAAAATAATCACAAACCGTGAAAAAGGCAATGAAGGAAAGGAGTAGGCTGCTGAGACAGAGGATAAGGTGTGTGAGTTAGTGGAGAATGAAGATGGTGTGGTGATCAGGGCTCAGAATCAGGAACCAGGACGTGGGGGAACTGTGCCTGGGGCTGAAAGGAAAGATTTGGGCACGAGCCAGAAATGTATTTAGAACCATGGGAACGAATGAAATAGCCCGGTTAAAGAGAGTATAGAGTAAAGGTGCACTCTTAACTCTAGCTCTGTATTTAGGGAAGAACACGAAAACCTGTACAAGTGAACAAACTGTTTGGAAGAAACGATAAAAGACCCAGGAACCTCATCGATTTCGTCCTTCTTCTCCCTCAGACTACATTTCCCAGAATGCCGCAGAACCTTTGGTCGAAGCGGAAGTTGCTCTGAGCTATTTCCGGCCCGGCGGGGCCCGGGTAATCATGGCGTCGCTCAGACGCTTGGTGTGTGTGGGGAGGTCCTTGACCTGCTTTCGGGGCGCGGAGCGGTTCTTTTTCTGTGACCGAACCTCACCTAACATCTTGCTTCAGCCTCTACCTGGACCCTGCAGGGCAGGGTCGCCATGTCGCCGGCTTGCTTCCGAGGCCAGTAAGTGATCCGTCAGACGTCCTCTTAGGACATCTAGAATTTGCTTCTGAGTAACGAAAACCAGCTTTACCCCCAGCGCGTCCTAAGATCCAACTAGTTCTCTTCCATACTGGCTCCGTGTTCGTTTGGCTGTTCACTTATTCACTCAGCCAATAAATGGTTCCTGAGAGCCGATCCTCCATAATTCTAGCAAAGCTCTGGGTCCAGTGGAAAAGTGGCGGTGCACGTGTGAACCGACCTTTATGGAATGCACGTAGAAGTGGCACCCAGCCTAGTTTGGAAGAGTAAGGAAGACTTCCTAGAAAATACGGCCAGACTTGATACCTGGTTAACTATGTTAGCGAGGAAGGAAGAAGCAAGGGGAACAGCATGGGCAAAGGCCCCAAATTGAAACTGAACACAGATCGTTCGGGAACTCATTTTGGAGGTACAGTTGATAATACTGCTTGTCCTTGGGCAGGACTTATAATCCCCATTTTATAAAGTTGGCATAGTTATATCTATCTTTTAGGGCGTTAACATTTCTGAAGATGTATGGGATACATGGCCTGTAGGAGACACTGAATAGTGGCAACTGCCCTCGTTGTTAATATAGCAATTATTTTTTCTGTTATTTCCCTCTCTGACTTGAAGTCCTTTTTTGGCAGAAACTGTCTTTTTGGCAGAAACTGTCTCTCTCCTCATCTCAGTGGATGCTCAGTGAATTTTATATGAGTGAATGAATTTCATAGATGTTAGTATTGTATACAATGCTGAGGTAGACATTTTGCCTGTAGCTTTTATTATTAACTTAGTTTTCTATTTAGAGATCTTGTTTGCTTGTCATTTTTGACAGCTTATTTACTAAAATCCATTTTAGGTGCATCTGGAAACTCAGAGATCAAGAAACCTACCTTTATGGATGAGGAAATCCAAAGCATACTCATCAAGATGACAGGTTTGAATTTGCAGAAAATTTTTAAGCCAGCTGTGCAAGAACTGAAGCCCCCAACCTATAAACTAATGACCCAGGCGCAGCTGGAAGAGGTATGTGAATGCAGGAATATTGGTAGACTACCTTTCTTGGAATTTTAAGTAAGATTTCCAGAGGCGTCTCAGATGCTCATTGCTGCTGTTTCATAGGCACTAATGAGGGTAAAGGAAACCCTGGTGATGGAGTGGTAACTACTATGGTTGCTGACCGAAAGGTCAGCAGTTCACATCCATCAGGCTGTCCGTGGAAACTATGTGGGGCAGTTCTGCTCTGTCTTATAGGGTCACCATGAGTCAGAATTGACTTGACAGGACCAGTTTTTTGTTTTTTTTAAGTGAGGGGAAGGACCAGGCACAGAACTGGGAAGAAATTTGAGAGTAGATTGCCAGAGAGGAGCAGGGAACATGCCAGAATTAGGCAGACTGGGCACATAGGTCAGGTCTGAGTGTCCAAGCGGAGCCTCCTCTCTTCCAAAACTAACTGGAGCAGTGTTTCCCTTGCCTGCTTGAGCTGCCTTCCCAGAGGAACATCTGTTACTATTCAGTGTCTACAGGCCATGTATCCCATACATCTTCAGAACTTCTTTGGTGCTAAAGATTTGGTATAATCACAAGAGCCTGCTAAGCAGTCACCAGAGACTTCTGAAGCCATAATTACTGAGTGTGTTATGCAGAATGCTTTGCTGTACAAATATATAAAGCATTATGGCCCTCATTT
This sequence comes from Heterohyrax brucei, assembly GCA_028571685.1. Classification (NCBI taxonomy): domain Eukaryota; kingdom Metazoa; phylum Chordata; class Mammalia; order Hyracoidea; family Procaviidae; genus Heterohyrax; species Heterohyrax brucei. Next base: position 38,885,772 of record CM053149.1, read on the forward strand.
TCTAATTCAAAGGTGATTTAGGGTCATAGCAAAAAACTCAAGTATCCAGTAGTACATCACATGAAAAAGGAGCCCTGGTGGCATAGTTCTTAAATGCTTGGTTGGTGACTGAAAGGTCAGTGGTTGTGACTATTAGTGACCTTAGAGTTCATGAAAGAACTGTGCCACTGAGTTTCCAAGGAGCTCCTGGAGGATTTGAACTGCCAACCGTTTGGTTAGCAGATATAGCACTTAACCCACTATACCACCTGGGTTTCGTATGATATGACAGTCCACTTCTGTAAAGATTACAGCTTTGGGAATCCTGTGTGAGCAGTTCTGCTTTGTCTTGTAGGGTCACTATGAATTGGAATCAGTTGTGTGGCATGCAACAACATCACATGAAGAGGGAAAGTCCCCTTCCCCACTATCAAGAGGATAGAAAGCACTTGGAGCATGAACTCCAAGGTTGAGCTCCTTGGATTCACATCCTAGTGCTGCCACTTCATAGTTACTTAATATCTCTGTCTGCTTCTATTTTTCTTCCCATAAAATGGAGATGATAACAATAGCACTTATTTCATAGGGTAGTATGGGCAAATGCGTTCAGCATGTTTGGGACCACAGCATTCAGTAAATGCAATCCCTTATTTCAAGCAACGTTTGGAGACTGGTTGTATTTTAGGCACATGTTTTGGCTGTTTCTTTGACCACTGAACTGGCATGGGTGCTCTGGCAAAGGCCAGGGACCAGGAGTGAAAGGCTTGCTCTTCACTCAGTGATTTGTGAGTACAATGTGTTGTCTTTGCAGAGTTGAGCGTGTTTGATTAGTATCTACTTTGTTAAATGATCCTTTGGTTTTATAACATTGTAGGATTCTTTAAGAAATACTTTATTTCATTAGGCTACAAGACAGGCAGTTGAAGCAGCTAAAGAACAATTAAAAATGCCACCAGTTCTGGAAGAGCGAGTACCAATAAATGACGTGCTAGCTGAAGACAAGATTTTGGAAGGAACAGAAACAACCAAGTACATATTTACTGATATATCATATGACATACCACACCGGGTAAGTCTGTCTAGTAGCAAATTGGTCTTTGTTTGAAATAACCTGTGGAGGTGGGTTTGAGGGCTAAGGGTTAACATCACATTACCTGGTTTGATGCTTCCAAACCAGAATTCCTGTGACTGAGTGAGATTCTTCTGAAAGTTATGGTATAAGGAGTCAGAGGATGCAGGACAGCATTACCCTCGTTGTCCTGTTACCATTTTCCTACAGATTATAGACACAGTGTATTACAAATTGACTGCAGAAAAAGAGGTGTGCTGAGATAGAACAAGGGCTAGATAGGCAACCAGGCATGCACACACAAGCTTACACATACACACATCAAAACCATGAATAAGAGTTTTAAGGGGAATAAAATAAGAGAGATTGCTACCTAAGCATGTAGCAGCTTTCTTAATTGTAGCTTTGTGAGAAATGGAGCGCTACTTTCCAGAATTTACAGTAAGAGTGGGAGATGGTCCCCCAAGTAATTTTCAAACAGCACTGCTTCTTGTAGTTTTTATTTTCTAACTTTACTTAACTTGATTGCCAACTCCACAATAACACTATGGCACTTTATAAATTTGATACTGGTTATCTTAGTCATCTAATACTGCTCTAACAGAAATACCACAAGTGGATGGCTTTGGCAAAGAAAAATTTACTCTTAACACAGTGCAGTAGCTATAAGTCTAAATTCAGGGTGTCTGCTCTAGGGGAAGGCTTTCCCTCTTTGTCAGGTCTGTGGGAAGGTCCTTGTGTTGCATAAGTCTTTAGTGAGGGAGCACCTTGGAACAGGAACCTCAGGTTTGAAGGATGCTCTCTACTCCTTGTGCTGCCTTCTGGTATGAGGTATGAGGTTTCCAACTCTGTTTGCTTCCCTTTCCTTTTATTTCTTGTAGGATAAAAGGTGGTGCAAGCCACACTCCAGGGAAACTCTGTGAGTTAGAATGTTACAGTCCCACCCTTATCTTTTAACATAAATCCTATCACTCACAGGCAGAGATCAGGATTTACAGCACAGGAAAATCACAAAATGGAAGGCAGTCGCATGATACTGATAATCATAGCCCAGCCAAATTTCTATATATACTTTTCTGGGGGCACACAATTCACTCCCTGACACTGATTGTCTGCCTCAGCCTTTAAAAGGTAAAAGAGTAGAAGTAATTTACAGTTGAACCTCATAACATTCAGTAGAATACTACATAATTCTGAGCTTCGGAGAAGGACCAACCCCATGTTAATAAGTTTTATCATATGGTTGGAAGACTTGGTTCAAACTGCCTTCGTGTCTTTCCATCAGCCATTTGCATACCTGACAGAAGAAGCAGGTTTCGCAGACATCAAAATTAGAATTTATGTTTTGAGTATATTAACATAAAGTTTGCAGTGCTGTAAAGGCTGGTTGTGGTAGCATTTTATAACCTTAAAAGGATAAAGAAACTTGGGATTCAGATTTGGCGAATTACCAAAATGCATTTGAGGAATAATTACATTATTTTGGCATCTGCTTTATTTTCTTTTCTCTTATATTCAGTTTTACAGTACTTGGTAAAAATTGTAATTTTAACATCCTCAGAATACATCTAGAGGCTCTTAAGACTTTAAAACATTGAGAATCGTACCATCTGGTTATTTTAAACATTAATCAGATGTGTATCAGTTATCTATTATGTTCAAGGCTCTGTGTAAATCAGTCTGGGTGTTGGCAAAAGAATTGTAATCCACTGTTTGTGCTGTGTTCCAGTTATATATAACGTCAGCTGAGTGGTATGAGAAATCTCACATGGTTGATTGCCAGTTGAGTGTTAGAGACATGCCCTGGGAAGAGTGAAAAGACCGGAAGCATATAGACTAGCAGTCTTTTGACACATATGTGTCTAATGCCAGTGTGAAAAATCATAGAGGTGTGCAGAATTAAGACTCCACACATTTAGGTTTGTTTCTTTTATCACAAAGGCTAAAAGTAGATCATTCTTACAATGGTGCTTAGTGGGGCACCATTAAAAGTAAATCTCGCAGATTCATCCTTGGTTATGTTTTCTATTTCAGGAGCGTTTTATTGTTGTCAGAGAACCAAGTGGCACACTACGTAAAGCCTCTTGGGAAGAACGGGATCGGATGATACAGATTTATTTCCCAAAAGAAGGTCGTAGAGTTTTGACACCAATAATTTTCAAGGAAGAAAACCTCAAGGTAAGGTGACTTTGGTTTCTTGTATCAGAGTACGTGGTGATGGGTTCTTTGTTGAACCTGTTGCCTCTGGTACTGTTCAGTAGTTCACCTTGGTTCATACAGATAAACATTTCCCATGAGTAATTTAACTGGAGCTGTGTCTCTTGTAGTTGGTAGTTGGCATAGCTGGGATTTGAATCCACATATGACAAAGCCCATCTACGTTTTTCTGCACACTTCTGGCTTGGTGTACATGTGGTGTGTAGATGGTGTGTGGGTAAGCCTGCTGTGGTATCAGGGCAGGTATTTCTCTTCCGTGTTCTTCTCATCTAATTGCAATTCTTCTATGGTTTTAGACCATGTACAGCCAAGACCGTCATGCCGATGTCCTCAATCTCTGCATTGCTCAGTTTGAGCCAGATTCCACTGAGTATATCAAGGTGAGTATTATTTTATAGTTTTTAAAGCATGAACTTACGTATGGCTATAAGTAGAATTTTTTAATCTAGCACAGCGAGCTTGTACTTGGGGACACAAAGGAAAATATGTGGACACATATTGAGTACCTAATATGTATCTGATACATATTTTATCTTTACAACAACCTTTGAGTTAAACATGAAGGAAGTTAAACTTAGAGAATTAAATAGCTTTTTGACAGTTGCACAGCTAGTAAGTGGTAGAGTTAGAACCCAGACTCAATGGCAAAGCCCATTCTCTTTTCACTTAGCATATAGGCACAAATGTTTACTAAAATTAACCAAAATGCACCATTGCTTGGGGTGTGTGTGGGTGGGCATGGGTGGATGTGTGTGGGTGGGCACACACATGCATTGTATAGTTAGTAAGTACTCATGCAGTAACTTCTGTATGTAAGGTATTGTAGGTAGTATAGGTGATGGCTGATGAGGAGTAGGATAGAGTATACTGTATATAAAAGCTTGCAATCCAGAAATGAGTGTGGGGAAGGGTAGGAGAAAAGTTTACTTGTTGCTGTCAAGTTGATTGTCGTGTTAGGCCTAAATTGTTAAGTGCTAAGAAAAGTTTACCGAGTGCTCTTAGGAGAATCTTCATAGGGACCTTGAGAGTGTTGTAGAAGGGCAAGGAGCACCATGGCAGATGGAGTACGGTGAGGAGATGGTATAAAGTAGAGGGAACAGTAGGAGCAGCAGGCAGGAAATAGCAGTATGTTTGAGAAATGACCGGTTGTCTTGTTTGCTTATATGTTCTGTATGTATAAGATTAATCTGGAAGGGTGGACAGTACCACATTACAGAGGACCTCAGATGTTAGGCTGAGGAATACAGACTTGTTTATCCAACCTTTGAAAGCCTTGTAACACAGGACTGCCCTCATCCAAGTCCTCCTTCAGGAAATCAATCTGGAAGGAAAACTGAAGGAACATACCACCAGTTAAAAGGAATGGGAATAGTTGATGGAATGGAGAGAATGAGGAGTGGCCAAGTAATGGTAGTCCATTATTTCTAGTGGCTTCTATGTGTGTAAAAGGAGCCCTGGTGGCACAATATTTTAAGCATTCAGTCACTAACCAAAAAGTCAGCAGTGCAAACTTACAAGCCTCTTTAAGAGAAAGATTTGGCAGTTTGCTTCTGTCAGTATTGCTGCCTTGGAAACCTTATGTGATAGTTCTACTCTGTCCTGTAGGATTGGTGTTATAGATTGAATTGTGTTCACCCTTCTTGCCTTCTCTCCCACCCCCCAGCAAAAAAAAAAAAAAAAAGATATGTCAGCTTGGCTAGTCCATGATTCCCAGTACTGTGTGATTATTCATGTTTTGATCATCTGATAGCATTTTCCTTCATGTTGTGAATATGAGGTAGAATTAGGGCAAGAAAATACGTTAATGATGTAGGACTCAATGTACAAAATTAGGTTGTGTCTTAAAGTCAGTCTGTTTAGAGATGTGTAAGAGAGAAGGGAACGGAGAGACAGGGAAACCTCCTACCATCAGGAAGGTAGTGCCGGGAACAGAGTGCGCCCTTCAGATCTGAGATCTCTGCACCTGAGAAGCATGTAGAGCAGAGGAAGATTGATGATGAAGACCTTCCTTCAGAGCCAGCAGAAAGACTTCTCCTGGCGTTGGCACCTTGAGAGGGACCTTGAGAGTGTTGTAGAAGGGCAAGGAGCACCATGGCAGATGGAGTACGGTGAGGAGACGGTATCAAGTAGAGGGAACAGTAGGAGCAGCAGGCAGGACTTCCAGCCTCCTAGACCGTGAGAGAATAAAGTTTGTTCAAGCTATCAACCTGTATTTCTGTTACAGCAGCACTAGGTAACAGTGAGTCACTATGAGCCAGAATCAGCTCTGTGGCAGTGGGTTATGTGAATGTGATAGGTGCTTACTAAATAGTGCTTGGTAGCTGGAAAGTAACTGATACATTAATAAATATTTGGCATAACTTGCTCTAGGTTACTGTACAGTCATACAGTGGAAAAGCACAGATTTGCTATCATTTAGACCAACTCTTCTTTCTTAGTAGATTCCTTCCTTCCTAAGGTGAGTTGTACAAAGATTGGTCTAACATCATGGCTACTGATTGACAATAATGGAGGTGGCTTTAAGAAGACCTGGTTTTACCAATACTTTCTTGGGCAGCACTTGTATGTATTCAGGAGTGATGCTAACTTTTTTATTTTCATGTTTCTGAAGAATTGCTTTTTATGTGGATAGGTTCATCATCAGACCTATGAAGATATAGATAAACATGGGAAATATAACCTTTTACGTTCAACCAGACACTTTGGTGGAATGGCTTGGTATTTTGTAAATAAGAAGAAGATTGATGGCTTGCTGATTGACCAGATTCAGAGAGATTTGTAAGTATTATCCTGGTAAGTAAAGGAATAACTCTTGTTGCTGTACGTCAGCTATGTTATTTTTCCTATGAAAACAATGTATTATCCAATTGAAGCTTTTACTTAGTTCAGTTTTTACATCAGTTTGTTTCTTCTAACACTAACCAGTCTTCTCAGTCTTTGCTTGTGTTGCCCTAATGAGGCTAGATTCCCTGAAGGAGTGATTTTGGCTCTGTACTAGACACCCTGGTTTGTATCCCTAGGCTTAACCAATGCACCTGGGTATCCAGGAATTTACCAAGTACTCAGAGGGTGATTAAATAGGAAATGTAAGGAAGTAGACAGACACTTTTTTTTTTTATTTTTATTTAACATAACAGTGAAAATGTACATTCACATATAAATTTACATGCCCACCTATATGCAGCTTCCACTGCTCTCCCTGTCCGGTGACTGCACACTATTCCTCTCTGCTCCATACATGTCTCATTCTCCCGACAACCTCCTTTCCCCTCTTCTCCGTCCACTCCCCTTCCTCCAGCCAGAGGTCAGCAAGATGATATCTTGTAGATGTTTAGAACCACAAAGTACTTCCAATATGTGGTCACTCTGCATTGCCAAGTCCAATCCATTCCTGTCCAAAGAGTGGACCTTTGTTTTAATTTATGGGAAAGGGCAGCATCAGGGCCGGGGGCCATGCTCTCAGAGGAACCCCGAAACCGCTGGACCATCAATTGAGGTCTTTTAGTGGAGATCTCATGATGCACCCCTTTTTATTCTTGTGTTGCCAGTGAGACTCCTCTCTGTGAGCTCCATCGTGGCTATCGCTGGTGGTGGCCGGGCACCATCCGGTTCTTCCGGTCCCAAGTCGATGTAGGCACCCACTCTTGTGGGTCTCTCTGTCTTCTCGGTTGTCTTTACTGCGTGTCATTTTGGTCCTCGGTGAGCATCCATTCCTGCTGAGTTGGGACCATTTGCTGTGTCCTCGGATGGCAGCTTGGCAGCTTTTAAGATCCCAGGCGCCACTCACCAATGTGGGGTGCAGAGGGCTCTCTTAGCAAAACGCTAGTTGTGCCATTTGGCCTGGAATTTGCCTAAGAGCATGGTCCCCTGACCCCTGCCCCCGCTACTCTACCCTTGCAGTATTGAGTTAAGATGGAAGGAGTACTCAAGTTATGCTGAAGTCCACTTAATATTGTTCTTGTTTCTAATGTGTGCTATCACTGCTTTCTCCCAGCTAGATTTCTAGTAACTATCTAAGCTAAACTCTCCCCCCCTCACCCTCCCTCCCTCCCCTCCCTTGCAGCTGTGAAAGAGTCTTTTCTTCTATACACAAGTCTGTTTTTGAGGTCTTATCATAGAGGTCTCATACAGTATTTGTCACTTTTGTTTTTTGATAAAATTGTTTATACAGGAATTGGAGGTGTGATTACTGTTATCTGTGCAGAGTTAATACAGGTTTTTGACTTGTGATCCTGCTACCTGCACAGAGTTAATACGGGTTTTTGACTCATAATCCTGCATGTAATCTGAACCATAAACAATAAAGGTGAAGCATTTGGAACCTCAGGTTTCCACGTGCAGTGTAGCCCACCATTTGGAAATGTGGCATTATTTTTCACAGAAATAGCATTCCAAATGGTAGATGATTTCCAGACCCACCCAATTCAGAGGACAGAACCTTCATCCCACAATAAGCGTGGGGCGGGTGATCATGAGCATGCTCACTGTGACTTGCTTTGTGTGCATTAGCAATGACATCTTGTGTGAACAGACTTCCACTTAACAGTTTCTTGAATTTAATTATTCTAAAAACAAGAATTTTACAGTAAATTCAAACAGCACAGGAATGTGTGTCTTTGAAAGTTAAAGTTCTTTATTGAGGTTTATCATCAAATGTAAGGGCTACAGCTGAAGTGGCTTATTTGCATACTGGAGGGAGATGTGAATAAATACACAGCATTTCCTGTGGTAGTATGAACTAGACTCTGTTGCAAATCCCAGGCTTGGGAGTAGAAGATGCACTTCCTCACTTGTATGCAGTCCAGGTGAGACACAAGTGCCACTGTGGGTTTTGAATTCAGATCCTTTAAAAATCTTTTAGAAAATACAGTTTGCTCTTCATTTCAAATGTGGGCTTTGTTCTCTGTGGTGTTGCCATATCGTTTAAGATGAATCTCTGAACGTGATTCTAACATGTAGAAACCCAGTTCAACATTTCAGAGGACCAGGTGCACGCCCTCTGAAGAGGATTACTTTTGGCTTTTATTCAGGGGCTATTTTATTTCCATGTTTATTTAGATTATAACAACAGATTTGTCATGAACATTTTAGGATCTCTTCCCTGTCACAGAAAGGTTTACATGTAAGCAGCTCTGGTGTCTCAGTTCTCCCAGGACATGGCCTTTTGTAGAGGTGGGCCTCGGGTTAAGCCCAGAGCATTTCTCTAAGGTCATCATGGCTTAAAGAGTTACCTATATTTGCTGTCCTGCTCTCAGCTAAGTTAACAGGGAAGCAGGGAAGGCTGAAGAACGGTTAGGGTCTCTTCACCCTAGACCCCTGTGGTAGAAGCCAGTAGCTTACTAAATACAGGTACACAGCAGAACCTCAAAAGCGTGAACATTTTGGAAGGGTTGTTTTTATGTACACCCGGTCTTTGGGTAGGAAAGTACAAACTATAAAACTCACTATTTTGTTCTGCCTTCATCATAGTTATGTGACACTAAATTGAGACAAACTGCTCAAGTGGAACCTGAGTTTCCTTCTGTCTAAAAAAGAAATCAAAGCTGGATCATAGCAACCCCACAAGACAGAGAACTGCTCCATGGGGTTTCTAAGGAGTGGCTGGTGGATTTGAACTGCTGACCATTTGGTTAGCAGCCGAGTTCTTAACTGCCGCACCACCAGGGCTCCTTCTTCTGTCTGAGCGTAATTTCAAATTTGCTTCACTAGGAGGCTATTTTTTAACTTAACAGGTGCCTGTGCATAGTGCAGTGGCTTAGGAGACTTTCCTTGGAGTCCTAGGAAGCTTCCTGTAGAGGCATCTGAGGTATTTATCCACAGAGTCAGAATGCTGATTACTTTTTTTGCTGGAAATGTCACTGCTAGTGAACATTCCAACAACCACCAACCTTTTGCTTATGGGGGATAAAGGTGTATTTTTGTTGTGAGACTACACATGCTGGGGGAATAGAAAAGCAGGCTGACCCAGAAATTATCTACCATCCAGAATACTGTTTATCAGCAAATGATGCCCTGTCTTCCAGAAGTCACATTTGGAATGTATTCCCTTTCACTAAGTTGGGTATTGCCTGCAATGATGGCTGCCCTGCCTGCCTCGCTGAGTTGGTGTGAGGCCTAAACTAGCCACTTTTTCCAAAAATGTTTTTGAAAATATAAAGCAAAATGTTATTTTTTTCCCGACCTTTCTCAGAGTTGATGATGCCACCAGCCTGATCCAGCTGTATCACATGGTCCATCCAGCCAGCCACTCAGCACAAGAGGCCAAAGAGCAGGCTGCTGATGGATTAAACTTAATTAAGGTAAAGGGTCTTTTTTTCACATTGACTGTTTGGTGGGGATTACGTTGGGAAGAATTCAGAAGTGAGTCCTATTTAGCACAGTGGTTAAGAGTTCGACAGCTAACCAGAGGTCAGCAGTTTGAATCCACTAGCTAGCTGCTCCTTGGCATCCCTGTGGGGCAGTTGTATGCTTCCTATAAGGTCATGATGAATTGGAATCAACCTGATGGCAGTGGGTTTGTTTTTTTGGTTTATACAGTATTTGTGAATACCGAATATTTATAGTCTTGAAAACATTTACCGAATATTTATAGTCTTGAAAACACTTACTTCCGTATTTCTTCAGCCTGGACAACAGACACAAAAAAGAGTACAGTAAGGAGGTGGTGCTGCTGCAGCTGGAGTCCACAGAGGTTCTGATAGGGCCGTGGGGGCAGCACCCCTCTTGTTTCTGGGAGTGCTAGCAGGGCTGAGCACCATCTGAAGTTTCCTGTTCTTCTAGGTAAAGCCTGGCTCAGTCATAGTAACTTTCCCATGAGGCAAGAGAGCAGGTGTTAGAAAGAGTGGTGCTTGTGCATTTCCTGTATTTCTAAGTGTTAGTTGCACTATCATTTTGAAATCACATACCTCTTAAAACCATAGGTGCACACAGAGTTCTCTGTAAATGTTGAGAATTGAGTTTGTTTTAGGAAGATTAGCTTTCATTGTAAAATTTCATCTCTTAGTGTTCAGAATAGGTGTGGTTTTGTGGAACTGGCTTCTATCACAGTAGTATTTTTTGTGTATTGCAACAAAGTCTTATGGTAGTCTATGTTATTTGATAATCATTTGAAAAAAATTATTGTGAAACTTAGACTTTTTAAAACTGGGATGTTTTCTTTGTTATTACAGAAATGTTCTATAGATTTAAAACTTTTTTTTGAAAAAACAGGTTTTTGCAAGAACTGAGGCACAGATGGGAGCACATATAGAATTAACACTGCAGGCATATCAAGATACATTCATTAACCATTCTGCAACTTCCTGAAGATATTTTTAAGTAAATTTCATTGTACTAACAAGGTTATCTGTTAATATTGAACCCCAAATGTGCATATTAAAGTGTATTAATTTGTACTTCCTTAAGTTTTTTTTTGTATTTTTTAAAATTTATTACGGTAAATGAATAAAATTTCTAACATCTGTCAATTATCTCATTTGTGATAAACCCTCAACCCCCACCCTTGTAGCCAACAAAATTATTTTCTTCCTTAGAGAATTCTGTTTTTAAGTCTTTATAACAGGGGTCTCATATAATATTTGTCCTTTTGACACTGACTGATTTCACTCAGCATGGCCTCCAGTTGAAACCGTGTTACGAGATGTTTTCTAAAATCTACATTTTTTTCTTTTACCATAGCATAATGTTCCATTGAGTATATATACCAAAGTTTGTTTATCCATTCATCTGTTGATGGGCATCTGGGTTGATTCTATCGTTCAGCTGTTGTAGACTGTGCAGCAGTAAACATTCGTGTACATTTGTCTGTTTGTGTGACAGCCTTCATTTCTGAAGGTTAAATTCCAAGCAGTGGTATTACAGGATCAAATGGTGTATCTGTTTCCAGCTTTTTAAGGAAGTGCCAGATTGCTTTCCAAAGCAGTTCTACCAACTGGCAATCCCACCAGCAATATAGGTGAGTTCCAGCCTCTGCACAGCCTCTCCAATGTTTGTTGTTTTCTGTTGCTTGGATCATGTCCAACCTTGTTGGGGTGAGATGATATCTCATCGTAGTTTTGATTTGGATGTCTCTGATAGTTAATGATCATGAGCATATTCTCATATGTCTTTTGGCTGCCTGCATGTCCTCTAGTGAAGTGTCTGCCCTTCTCCTTTGCCCATTGCTTAATTGGGTTATTTACCTTTTTCTTGTTGATATTTTGCAGAACCGTGTAGATTGCGGAGATCAGTCAGACATATATTTGCCAAATATTTTTTACCACTCTGTAGGTGGTCTTTTAACTCTTTTGATAAAGTCTTTGGAAGAACAAAAGTGTTTGATTCTTAGTAGTTCCCATTTATCTATTTTTCTTTCTTTTTTCCTTTTTATTTAACATAACTGAGTGAAAATGTACATTCACGTGTAAATTTACATGCCCACCTATATGCAGCTTCCACTGCTCTCCCTGTCCAGTGACTGCACACTATTCCTCTCTGCTCCATACATGTCTTATCCTCCCAGCAGGCTCCTTTCCCCTGCTCTCCATCCACTCCCCTTCCTCCAGCCAGAGGTCAGCAAGATGATATCCTGTAGATGTTTAGAACCACAAAGTGCTTCCAATATGTGGTCACTCTGCATTGCCAAGTCCAATCCATTCCTGTCCAAAGAGTGGACCTTTGTTTTAATTTATGGGAAAGGGCAGCATCAGGGCCGGGGGCCATGCTCTCAGAGGAACCCCCAAACCGCTGGACCATCAATTGAGGTCTTTTAGTGGAGATCTCATGATGCACCCCTTTTTATTCTTGTGTTGTCAGTGAGACTCCTCTCTGTGAGCTCCATCGTGGCTATCACTGGTGGTGGCCGGGCACCATCTGGGTCTTCCGGTCCCAAGTCGATGTAGGCACCCACTCTTGTGGGTCTCTCTGTCTTCTCGGTTGTCTTTACTGCGTGTCATTTTGGTCTTCGGTGAGCATCCATTCCTGCTGAGTTGGGACCATTAGCTATGTCCTCGGATGGCAGCTTGGCAGCTTTTAAGACCCGAGCCGCCACTCACCAATGTGGGGTGCAGAGAGCCATCTTAGCAAAACACTAGTTGTGCCAATTGGCCTGGAATTCGCCTAAGAGCATGGTCCCCCGCCCCCTGCCCCAGCTACTTTATCCGTGCAGTATTGAGTCAAGATGGAAGGAGTACTCAAGTTATGCTGAAGTCCACTTAATATTGTTCTTGTTTCTAATGTGTGCTATCACCGCTTTCTCCCAACTAGATTTCTAGTAACTGTCTAAACTAAACCCTGTCCCCCACCCTTCCCTCCCCTCCCTCCCTTGCAGCTGTCAAGGAGTCTTGTCTTCTATACACAAGTCTGTTTTTGAGGTCTTATCATAGAGGTCTCATATAGTATTTGTCCCTTTGTCGCTGACTACTTTCACTCAACATAATGTCTTCCAGTTGAAACCAGGTCATGAGATGTTTCCTGGAATCATTGTTATTCTTTATCATTGCGTAGTGCTCCATTGAGTATATGTACCATAGTTTACCTATCCATTCTTCTATTGTTGGGCTTCTGGGTTGATTCCATCTTTTTGCTGTCGTGGACTGTGCTGCGGTAAACATTCTGGTGCATGTGTCCCTTGGTGTGAAAGGCCTTGAATCTGTAGGATGTATTCCAAGTAGTGGAATTACTGGGTCAAATGGTATATCAATATCCATTTTTTTAAGGAAGCGCCAGATTGCCTTTCAAAGAGGCTTGACCATTTTGCAACCCCACCAACAGTGTAGGAGGGTTCCACTTTCTCCACAGCCTCTCCAACATTTGTTGTTTTGTGTTTTATGGATCATGGCCAATCTTGTTGGGGTGAGATGGTATCTCATTGTTGTCTTGATTTGAATTTCTTTAATAACTAAAGATCGTGAACATGTCCGTATGTGTTGTTTGGCTGCCTGATCTCCTCTTTAGTGAAGTGTCTGTCCATCTCCTATGCCCATTGCTTAATTGGATGGTTTATCTTCTCCTTATTGATATTTTGTAGTATCTTATAGATTATGGAGATCAGGCGTCAATCTGACATAGAGTTGCCGAATATTTTTTCCCACTCTGTGGGTGTTCTTTTAATTCTATTAATAAAGTCTTTGTATGAGCAAAAGTGTTTGATTCTTAATAGTTCCCATTTATCCACTTTCTCTTCTGTTGATTGAGGTTTCTTTGACAGATTTTGGAGTCTGTCCTCATTGTGTATTAAAACTTCCATTGTTGTTCCTACCTTTTCTTGGATGAGCTTTATCGTTTTAGGTTTGATATTTAGGTCTTTTATCCAGTTGGCGTTGGTTATTGTATAAGGTGTAAGATACGGATCTTGATTCAGTTTATTGCAGATGGATAACCAATTTTGCCAGCACGATTTGTTGAAGATACTGTTTTTACCCCAGTTTAGTATCTTAGGGCCTTTGTCAAATATCAACTGTTCATAGGCAGATGGTGTCATCTCTGGGGTCTCAATTCTGTTGCATTGATTGATCTGTCTGTTGTTGTACCAGTACCAGGCTGTTTTGACCACTGTGGCAGTGTAGTGTGTTCTAAGATCGAGTAATGAGAGGCCTCCCAGTGTGTTCTTCTTTAGTAGTACCTTACTTATCCGGGGCTTCTTCCGTTTCCAAACAAAATTGGTGATTTGTTTCTCCATCTCATTAAAAAATGATGCTGGAACTTGTATTGGGATTGCGTTATATAAATAAATTGCTTTGGGTAAAATAGACATTTTCACAATGATAAGTCTTCCTATCCATGAGCAGGGTAGATTTTTCCATTTATCTAAGTCTCTTTTAGTTTCTTGTAGTAAGGGCTTGTAGTTCTCTTTGTAAAGGTCTGTTGTTTCTCTGGTTAGATTAATTCCTAGGTACTTTATCTTCTTAGGGGCTATCGTAAATGGTATTGATTTGATAATTTCCTCCGTAACAGTCTCGTTGTTGGTATAAAGGAATCCTACTGATTTACTTATGTTTATCTTGTATCCTGAGACTTTGCTGAACTCTTCTATCAGTTTGAGTAACTTACTTCTAGATTCCTTGGGGTTCTCTGCATATACAATCATATCATCTGCGAACAGGGAGATTTTAACTTCCTCTTTGCCGATGCAGATGCCCTTTATTTCTTTGTCTTTTCTAATTGCTCTGGCTAGAACTTCTAGCACAATGTTGAATAGGACAGGTGAGAGTGGGCATCCTTGTCTAGTTCCTGATCTCAAGGGAAACTCTTTCAGTCTTTCTCCATTCAGGATGATGTGGGCAACTGGCTTTGTATAAATGGCCCTTATTGTGTTGAGGAATTTGCCGTCTATGCCCATTTTGCTAAGAGTTTTTACCATGAATGAGTATTGGACTTTATCAAATGCCTTTTCTGCATCAATGGACAAAATCAGGTGATCCTTGTCTTTTGTGTTATTTATGTGGTTTATCACATTAATTTTTTTCCTGATGTTGAACCAGCCTTGCATCCCTGGTATGAATCCCATTTGGTCATGATGGATTATTTTCTTGATATGTTGTTGTATTCTGTTGGCAAGAATTTTGTTGTAGATTTTTGCATCTAAGTTCATGAGTGATACCGGTCTGTAGTTCTCTGTCTTTGTTGGATCTTTCCCTGGCTTAGGTATCATGGTTATGCTGGCTTCATAGAATGAGTTTGGGAGTACTCCATCCCTTTCTATACTGTGAAATAGTCTCAGTAGTATTGGGGATAACTCTTCTCTAAATGCTTGGTAGAATTCTGCCATGAAGCCATCTGGGCCCGGACTTTTTTTGGTTGGCTGTGTTTTGATGACCTTTTCAATCTCTTCCTTTGTGATGGGTTTATTAAGTTGTTCTGCTTCATGTTGTGATAATTTGGGTAGGTGGTATGAGTCAAGGAATTGGTCCATTTCTCCTAGGTTTTCAAATTTGTTAGAGTACAGTCTTTTATAGTATTCTGTTATGATATTTTTTATTTCTGTTGCATCTGTGGTGACAACTCCCCTCTCATTTCTAATTTGGGTTATTTGTTTCCTTTCCTGCTTTTCTTTAGTAAGTTTAGCCAGTGGTTTATCAATTTTGTTGATCTTTTCAAAAAACCAGCTTTTGGTCTTTTCAATTTTTTCAATTGTTTTTCTATTCTCTAATGCATTTAGCTCTGCTCTGATCTTTATGATCTCCTTTCTTCTGGTGCCCGAGGGGTTCTTCTGTTGTTCTCTTTCTACTTGTTCAAGCTGTAGAGTTAGTTCCTTGATTTGGTTTCTTTCTTCCTTCCAGATGTGTGCATTTATGGAGATAAACAGACCTCTGAGCACTGCTTTGGCTGTATCCCATAGGTTCTGGTAGGAAGTGTTTTCGTTCTCATTGGAATCCATGAATTTCTTTAATTCATCCTTGATTTCCTCTATAACCCATTTTTTTTTTGAGCAAGATGTTCAGTTTCCAAGAGTTCCACTTTCTATCTGTTTTTTCTGCTATCGATTTCAACTTTGATGGCTTTAGGATCTGAGAAGATGCTTTGCAGTAATTCAATGGTATGGATTTTGTTGAGCATTGCATTATGGCCTATCAGGTGGTCAATTCTGGAGAATGTTCTATGTGCACTGGAGAAGAAGGTGTAGTTGTCTGCTGATGGGTGGAAAGTTCTGTATATATCAATGAGGTTTAGTTGGTTAATTGTGTCAATGAGGTCTTCTGTATCTTTACTGAACTTTTTTCTAGATTATCTGTCTAGTAATGAGAGTGGAGTGTTAAAGTCTCCCACTATTATTGTGGAGTCATATAACTGTTTTGAGCGTAGTCAGTGTTTCTTCAACATATTTAGGTGCTCTGACATTTGGTGCATAAATATTTAATATAGTTAAGGCTTGCTTGTGTACTGAACCTTTCAGCAATAAATAGGTTCCATCTTTGTCCACGATGGTGGATTTGACATTAAAATTGATTTTGTCTGAGATTAGAATTGCCACCCCTGCTCTTCTTTGTTCATTGTTAGCTTGATATATATTCTTCCGTCCTTTAATTTTCAGTTTGTTCCTGTCTTTAGGTCTCGAGTGAGTTTCTTGTAGACAACATATGGATGGGTCATGTCTTTTGATCCAAGATGACACTCGGTGTCTCTTTACTGGAGCATTCAGTCCATTCACATTCAATGTAGTTATTGATAGGTATGTGTTCACTGCTGCCATTGTGATATGTTTATTTTTATGTTGATGTTTTCTCTTTTGATCTTATTAGTCTGTTCTAGGATACTCTTTTTTCTGAGTTGATTTTTCACCTTTTTCAGAGCTGGTTTTATAATTGTTGAGACTTGTGTGTTAGATTTCTTGAAATGGTATGATACATCTTTGTTGAGCTTTACAGCTGCCCCTATGAACCCCCTTAATAAACTATTTATAAACCCAATTTTAATTACTACCAGTCTTGTCATCTTCCTATCTATCTGGAAGGACTGTAACGACCATAGTACATCCCTCTTTTTATTATGGTGACACCATAGTTTTCATGATGATCACTGGATTGCTTCTTTCCATATCAAAGCTGTGATTTACTTTGGAGCCTTCCCTAAATGAGTAGAGTATTGAGTAGTGTGTCGTTCTAAAATATAAAGTTAGTGATTTTGTTCTTCTAAGCCAAAGCCAAGAACTTCTTTCAGTATTTCTTGTAGTTTGGGTTTGGTTTTTACAAAGTCTCTGAGTTTCTGTTTATCTGGGAATGTCTTAATTTCATTTTCGTATTTGAAAGACAGTTTTGCAGGATATATAATTCTTGGTTGGAAGTTCTTCTCCTTCAAGACTTTGAATGTGTCGTGCCACTGTCTCCATGCCAGCATGGTTTCTGCTGAGAAGTCTGACGAGAGCCTACAGGGTTTCCCTCTAAATGTTAGCTTTGCCTTGAGTCTTGGTGCCTTTAAGAGTTGCTGCTTATGTTTCATTTTGTTAAGCTTGATTATAATATGTCTTGGAGTCTTTCTTTTGAGATCTATATTGGGTGGCGTACGATATGCATCTGAGATGTCTATATTCTCTTCCTTCATGATTTCTGGGAAGTTTTCTTTCAGCAGCTCAGCAGCAATACTCTCTGTGTTCTCAGATGTGTCACTGTGTTCAGGGACTCCAATTAATCGAAGGTTGTTCCTCTTAATAGAGTCCCACATGCTTCTTAATGTTTCTTCATTTTTCTTGTTTCTTTTTTCTGATTTCTGCTCATAGACGCTGGCATCAGTAGCTCTGTCTTCCAACTCAGAAATTCTTTTTTCCATTTGTTGCATTCTGTTTTCTTGGCTTTGCATGGAAGTTTTTATGTCTTTGATTTTCTTCTTGATCTGTTGGATTTCAGAGTACTGGTGTTCCATCAGATTCAACAACTTGTTTAATTTTTCACTTTGTTCTGCTGCATTTTATATAAGGTCTAGAAGGGCTCTGTATATAATCAATTTATATTCACTTCCTGATGCTTTCATAAAAGTGTCTTCATCTGGAAAACTCCTTGGTTGCTTTGTTTGGGAGCCTTCTGAAGCCATGAGTGATTGCTTGTATGCCACAACTGTCTGTTGCTTTTTGGGTCCCATGTGAGTATATAGAGGCTGGAAGAGGTACTGTAAGGATGGATTGCAAATGTTTCTCTAGGCTGTCTTCAAATGTAAAGCAAAAGGTACCTGACCAGTTCACAAGTCAGTTAGGTTTTCAGGTGTAGAGGTCCCTCTTCTCATCTGACAAAGTAAGCGCCCCTATATCCAACCCCAGATGATAAGAAACTAGTTCAGAATACAGCAATGCTATTGCCCTGGTGGCCTCTACTGACAGGGCCTAGCCTTATCCAACACTGTGTCGAGTACTGTGTTCTCCTGTGGGCAGGCTCTGGCTCCCAAGCTAAGAATTAGGGCCAGCTGCGGCCACCGTATCCAAGATGGCATCCTCCACACCGGCAGCAGACAGAGGGTCCAAAGGTGCGGAGAGGTAGTGATTCCTCTGATTCTGTTGCAGGGCCCCCAACGTAGGCAGCACCGTGCAAAATCACTACTTTTCTGTCGGAGAAGCGTTGTCCCGTTTGCAGGCACTGGCTCCCAGGCTAAGAACAAGGTCCCGCTAAAATCTCGGTACCAACATGGCGTCCCGCATACTGACCTCAAAGCTCCGCGCAAATCCCGCTGAGGCAGCTACTAAACGAAAGGCTGAAAATGGCTAGATGAACAGAGTTCCGAGCCTGGCTCTCATAATGTGGGAATTTTGCCTGCCTATCCCCCCAGCAGCGCGTCTGAGTCCAGCCGCCAGGCAGGACCCAGCTCCGCCTGCCAGCCGCGACAGAGGAAAAAAAAAGTCAAAATGGTGCGTTTACCTTCTGTCCGTGAGAGCTGGGGCTAGCCAGGAGTGGGAGTCAGCGAAAGAGAGGAGGTTTTTCGCTGAGTGGTATGAAGTCCCAATTAACAGCTCTGTGCCGTGTCGAGGCTGATTAGGTAATCAGAAGGCTCTGTTTGATTGTCAGTTCAGGTCTTGGTTTCCAGAGGGATATAAGGAGACGTCTGCTTAGTCCGCCACCTTGACTCCGCCCCTACCTATTTTTCTGTTAATTGTGCTTTGTTAGATTTTGAAGTCTGTCTGAACTATGTAATAGAACATCCATTGTTGATCCTATTTTTTCTTGTCTGATTTTTATCATTTTAGGTTTGATATTTAGGTCCTTGATCCATTTAGTTTTTCTGTAAGGTGTGAGATATGGGTCGTTTCAGTATGATGCAGATGGATATCCAATTTTGCCAGCACCATTTTCTAGAGACTGTTTTTACCCCAGTTTACAATCCTAGGGCCTTTATCAAATAACCATTCATAAGAGGATGGTGGCATCTCTGGGGTCTCCAGTTTTATTCCATTGGTCTATATGTCTCTTTCTGTACCGTGTTGACTACTGTAGCAGTGTAATAGTTTCTGAGATTGGGTAGTGTGAGGCTTCCTGTTGTGTTCCTCTTCTTCAGTAGTGCTTTACTAACCCGGGGTTTCTTCCCTTTCCAAACAGAGTTGGTGATATGTTTCTCCATCTCATTAAAAGATGACACTGGAATTTGTATTGGGGTTGCATTGCATAAGTCGATCACTTTAGGTAAAATAGACATCTTCAGAATATTAAGTCTTCCTATCCATGAGCAGGCTAGGTTTCTCCAGATTTATAAGTCTTTAGTGGTTTCTTGTAAGAAGGCCTTGTAGTTCTCTCTGTATAGGTCCTGTTTCTCTAGTTAGACTTATTCCTAGATATTTTATCTTCTTGGGGGCTATAGTAAATGGTATTGATTTGTTGATTTCTTCTTGAATGGTCTCTTTGTTGGTATAATGGAATCCTACTGATTTACTTATGTTTATCTTGTATTCAGATACTTTGCTGAACTTCTCTATTAGTTCCAGTAGTTCACCCATGGATTCCTTTGGATTCTCGGTATATTTAGTCGTATCGTGTGTGGATAGGGAGATTTTTACTTCTTCATTGCCAGTGTGGATGCCCATTATCTTTGTCTTGTCTAATTGCTCTGGCTAGAACTTCTAGCACTGTGTTGAATAGAAGTGGTGAGAGTGGTTATCCTTGTCTAGTTCCCATTCTCAAGGGGAATTCTTTTACAGTCTTTCACCATTGAGGATGATGAAGGCAGTTGGCTTTCTGTAGATGCCACTAATTGCATTGAGGAATTTCCCCTCTATTCCCGAGTTTTTAGCACAAATGGGTGTTGTACTTTGTCAAATGTCTTTTCTGCATCAGCTGACAAAATCAGGTGATTTGTATCTTTTATTTATGTGGCTGATTGTTTTTCTGATGTTGAACCAGCCTTGCATCACTGGAATGAAAACAGCTTGATCATGGTGAATTATTTTTTTTATGTATTGTTGAGTTCTGTTGGCTAGAAGTTTGTTGAAGATTTTTGCCTTTAGGTTCATGAGTGATAGTGGTCTGTAATTTTCTTTTTTTTGTGAGATCTTTCCCTGGCTTTGGTATTAGGGTTATGCTGGCTTCATAGAGTGAATTTGGGAGTATTCCATCCCTTGCTATAGCGTGAACAGCCTCAATGCTTTTGCAGTTAACTCTTCCGTCAAAGTTTGGTAGAATTTGCCAAGTGAAGCCGTGTGGGTCAGGACTTTTTATGGTTGGCAGATTTTTTTAATGACTTTTTCAGTCTCGTCCTTTGTGAGATTTATTAATCTACTTCTTGTGATAATCTAGGTGAGTGATATGAATCTAGAAGTTTGTCCATGTCCTCTAGGTTTTCAAACCTGTTAGAGTACGGCCTTTCCTGGTATTATTCTGTTATGATATTCTTTATTTCAGCTGGGTCTGTTGTAACATCTCCCATCTCATTTCTTAATCGGGTTATTTGTATCTTCTGCTTTGTAAAGTTTAGCCAGTGGTTTATCAATTCTGTTGATCTCTTCAAAAGACCAGCTTTGGGTTTTGTAAGTTTGATTTTCCTTCTATTCTCTAATTCATTTAGTTCTGCTTGAATTTTTATTATCTGTTTTCATCTGCCTGAGGGGTTGCTCTCTACTTGTTCAAGCTGTAAATTTCATTCTTTATTTGGGGCCCTTTCTTCTTTCTGGATGTGTGCAGTTATAAATTGACCTCTGAGCACCACCTTTTGCTGTATCCCATCGATTCTGGTAGGATGTGTTCCATTATTTGAGACCATATTTTATCCTTAATTTCTTCTGTAACCCAAGGCTTTTTGAGCAAAGTCTTCTTCGGTTTCGATGTGTGAATTTCTACCTATGATTTTTCTACTGTTGATTTCAACTTTTATGGCTTTATGGTATGAGTACTTCACAATAAATCAGTGGTTTGGATTTTACAGAGGATTGCTTTATGACCTAATACATGGTCTATTCTGGAGAATGTTCCATGTGCATTGGAGAAGGTATACTTGTCCACTGATGGGTGAAAAGATCAGTGTATGTCGATAAGGTCAAGTTTGCTGATTGTTGCAATTTTAGATCTTCTGCATCTTTACTAAGCTTTTTTCTAGATGACCTATCCATAACTGAAAGGGGAGTGTTGAAGTTTCCAACTATTATTGTGGAATGATCTATTCATTTTTCAGTGTTGTGTTTGTTCAGTGTATGTAGATGCTTTGGTATTGGGTGTGTAAATGTTTAGTATTGTTAAGTTCTGCTTGAGTATTGAACCTTTCAGCAAGTGACCATCCTTGTCCACAATAGATTTTACATTAAAAATTATTTTATCTGAGATTAGTATTGCCACACCTGCTCCTTTGAATGTTGTTAGTGTGGTATAATTTTCAGTTTGTTCGTATCTTTGAGTCTAAGGTGTGTTTCTTGGAAGCAACATATAGATGGGTCATGTCTTTTGATTCAGGATGTCACTCACTGTCTCTTTACTGGAATGTTCAGTCCATTTACATTCAGTGTAATTATTGATAGGTATGTGCTTAGTGCCATCATTTTGATGTAATTATTTTTATGTTGATGTTTTCTATATTGCTCTTAATCTTTCCTGAGTCATTCTTTATGGGTTGACTTTTCAGTGTTGGTTTTGTGTTTGTTGAGACAGACTCCTGTACTGTGTTTCCCATTTCAATATGCTGTATTATTTTGCTTTGCAGCTATACCTGTGATCCCTCTTAACATACTCAGATTAAACCTAATTTTAACTTCTGCATAACTCTTGACTTCCTCTCCATCTGAAAGGACTGTAAGTACTGTAGTATATCCCTCTGTTTAGTGTGATGGTGTCATAGTTTTCATAATATGATCAGATTGCCTTCTTTTAATATTGTAGCTTTGGTTAAGTTTTGTGACTTCCTTAACTAAGTAGAATTCTGGATGTTGTGTCCTGCATTTCCATCTTAAAAATACATTTAATAGTTTTCTTTTTCTAAGCAAAGAGCCTCTTTCAGTATTTCATGTAGCTTTGTTTCCGTTTTTACAAAGTCTCTAAGCTTCTGTTTATCTGCAGATGTCTTAAGTTCACCATAATTGATACACAACTTTGTAGGATATATAATTCTTAGTTGGAAGTTTTTCTCGTTCAGTGCTTTGAATGTGTCATCCCACTGTTTTCTAGACAACACAGATTCTGCAAAGAACTCAGACGAAAGCCTACAGTTTCCCTTGGAATATTAGCTTTGTTTTGAGACTTGCTGCCTTTCTTCTGTGGTGTAGCTTTTGTGATGTTCGATACACATCTTGAATACCTATGTTCTCTTTGCCCATAATGTCAGGAAAGTTTTTTGTATCTCTACAGCAGTGCTGTCTGTATTGTCATCTATCCCCTGTTTTTCACAAACTCGAATCAAACATAGATTATTCCTCTTTACGTTTCTTAATACTTCTTCATCTTTCTTTCTTTTCTCTGAGTTCTCCTCATAAATGTTGGTGTCAGTTGCTCTGTCCTCAAGGTCACTATCTGCTCTATTCTAGTCTTTCAGTTTAGATTGAATTATCTAATTCTGTAATTGTTATTGATCTGACGCACTTCAGATCATTCATGTCCTGTCAGTTCAAATAGCTTACTTAATTTTTCATTTTCTTCTGCTGCATTTTGTTTAATCTCTAGGAGGGTTCTATATATAATTATTTTGTACTCGACCTCTGATAGATTCAGAAAGGCTTTCTCATCTGGGAAATTTTTTAAATCTTTATTTGGCAGTTTTCTGGAGCATTTTAAGTCTACTTCTTTAAATGATTAACTGTGGTCCACTGTCTGCATGCCATCTAGACACTGTTTGATTTCCATTAAAAGATGGCAGACCAGATACACATCTCATTTCCCTCTGAGAACTAAAGGCAAGGAATGATACTTGTATGGATCACTGAACTTCTGGGGAGCCCTAAGATCTGGCATATTTGACTAGGCACCAGTATCGGACTAATCTTCCTCTCTCAAAAATGAGTCAGTGGCCATCTGACCTCTGCTTCTGCTGTTTCACTATATTGGAGAACTGCAGCATATGCGAACAGCCAATGACATACTTTCTGTATCAGCTGGAAGGTGGAGTCTGCTGCTCCTGGTGGCCTGTTTTCAGCTAACATCTTGGACAGCTCCTAGTTCAGCACCTGGGACAGTTCTCCATATGGAAGTGAAGTTTACTTTTAGGTTAAGAGGCCTATGTCTATGTATTTGCCCAGAGATCCCTCTGTTGAGAGGCCTGGCAGCTTTTCCCTTGCCCTTCTCTGACCCATACTGTAAGGCTGACTGACAGTCCCTAGTATCTCCATAAGTATGGCAGTGTCTTTGCCACCCAAGCAGAGACTTCCACCCCAGAGACAGCTGGTGACCATCTTCTTTCTTAGGAGCCTCAGCTCCTGTTGAGGTAATGTCAGAGAAATCAAGTATCATCTAGCTGGCACGCAGACAGCAGACCTTATGAGTTTTAAAAGTTCTGTATAGTGCCTCTAACAAAACTATAAGAAAAATGTTACCCTGGCTTATTTTTTTGGTTACAAGGAAATCACTGAGAAGTAAATCTGGACATGTAGGTATGAATTGCTCTAATCATGTCAAATGAGTACAGGGTAAAATGTACTCTGCTTTTCTGTGTTACCAGGTAGGTTCAGTGGTAGTTCAGAATGCCTCTGGAGTTGCAGGCCCTCTAATTCCAGAAACAAACAGGGCAGGGCAAGGTGAAAAAGAATTCATACCAGCCAAGCTGTACAGGCTGAGGAAATAATGCAGTGAAATGAAAGAAAGGGGTTTAGAGGCTTTATCACAAGATAGTCAGTCTAAGAAAGATGTGATGATATTTGAAACGACAGATTTACTTGTTTAAAGAGAATACAGGGTGATCCCTGTGTGAAGTGTAGTTTTCGCTTAGCAGCCTAAACTACAGGCTAAAAAACCAGAAGCCTATGTATTTATTTGTTCAGAATGTTTTAGAAAGGAAACTGTGAAGCATTTTTATTAATTCAGAAGATTTTATGAGACATGGTTTAATAACTATGAAAAAAACCAAAAACCATGTCCTGCATAACAGCAAAAGCATGGTGATTTAAATGGTGGGCATAAAAATCTTAAACAAGGAAAGTATTTTGCTGTCAGTGCTCCACAGCTTCTACATGTGAAACTTAAGTTTTTCATAGTCCAAAGCACTATGTGCAGGGTGGAGATCAATACCAGTACATAAGGATCTGTTTAGTTGGGTAAATAGGAAACAGTAAGTTCAGTCATCCAAAATATCTTCATCTAGATTGATATCTGTTGTGTCAATATCTTCTAATTCCAAATTATCCAAATCTACTTCCAGTTCAAGTAAACTCTGCAAAGAAAAGAGGGAAATGAGTTGTTATGTAGTACTATATTAAAATTTTATCTGTGGTTCATAAATCCAAAATGAGAACTGCAAGTTTCCTAATACTGAGTCAAAAAAGACATCTTTCTATTTCAAAGCCCCTGCTCTTGAAATGGTCTTATCACTTGACTAGTGAAGACTTGCACACCCTGCAGACATCCTTGTGAGTGTGTGAAGAGACTGTGTGGGATGTGGTTCAATGGGATGTTTGGTATCTGCCCTACCTTTTCTTCTTTGCTGGATGTGTGGGAGGCCAGTATCACTGGAGTAGTTGACGCAGGCTTCCCATCAAGTTCCTAAAAGCCCAAGTGGACATACATATGAAGACAAACGTATTTGTTCAGAAAGTTGAAATATCCTCCCCAGGGAAGAATGATCAGGATTAGAAAGTGGAAGATACTAACACATTTCAAGTTACATTTAAGAAATGTACATGCAGTATTCCACTAACCTGCTGGGCTGCAGCTTTTGAGGGCTGAAAGCCTTTTGCCTCTTCCATAACATTTCTTTCTTCATTTGGCTACCAGAGAGTAAGGCAGTGATAAAATGAAATATTCTGAAATCATAGTTAATCTGTAAATTTGCCCTAAACGCAGATACTGGCTTGAAATCCAACTAGTAGAATGCATTTAACTTTTTGTTCAGAATCTGTTGTGAATGTGTACTGGACCTAGCAGTCATACTAATTGAAGGCTGCCACTCACCGTGATTAGTGGATATTGTTTGGCTGGCCACAGATCAGCATGTGTTTGCTTCACCCATTCTTCAACCACAAAGGCTTCTTTTAATCCAGGGAAGAGGTTTTCATACTCTGTTGGATCCGCAAGGGATTCTGCAGCTTTCTGATTGACTTTTGAGAGATTTTCCCTCCATAGTTTCACTACCCTATAGATACCATGGAACCAGAGAGAGACTTAAATAAGTTTGAGCTGTTTTTAACTGAAACATTTCTCCCTAAGTTAAAAGCCATACCTTGAAACATGACTTGGTAGGTATGTTCGGGCCAGGAAAGCAGCCTCTGGCAGTCGTCCAATTCTAATCAGGAGTTCAAGGCAAGCATCAAGCCTATAGATGAAATGTGAGAGCGACTGTTACCTGGAATAAACACTGATGATGGCACTTCACACACACTAACACTGCACTGCCTGTGCCCGTCCCACTCCCCCAGCACACCTCATTTCTATCACAAAGCATCAACTTACCAGGATATGTTACATTATCAATGAAGTTTTAGGAGATAAGATATCTTTTGTGACCATTTTCAGTCTACTTAGTTTTAACAACTCTTCAAAATTAAGGGGCTTTTCAAGACAAGTTAAGGCCACTTAAATCAGCAAATTTTAGACTTCAGGATATAATGCACCCCAAAACAATTTCGCAAGTAGAAATATCTAGGACAGTGTCTCCAGCATGGGGTGCACTAGACAATTCAGCAGGAAAACGATTTATCAAAGTGTCCTTTTTTCCAATCCCTTTTTAATTTCAGTTGTTTTCTGTGTTAAGTTTTATCATGTGGAGAACAGTTACAGCCACATCTGTGTCACAATTCAGAATGTTTTAGATTTTAGAAAGGTAATACAGTGCTTCTAGTATACCTGGTCTAGCATCATACAATAGCATCCATAAATATTTCAGCAACAGTACTTGGACACTAAGTAGGAAAAAACATCAATGGTGGGGGGCAATAATAGTACCTCAGAGGTCAGGTCAGTTTTCACCATCACACAGTTGCAAAAAATACAGAAGAATATCTCTGGATTTTTAAATTATGAATAGGAAATAGAAGATCTATTTGTACATGAATATAAATTTATAAATACATACACTGGAGTACATACTCAGATTTTATCTTGTGTAAGATCACTTGTCATTCAGGTACCAACTGGGACAGTACAACAGATTCATCCTGCCTTCATAAAGTAATAGCTGTCGCAGCTTTTAAATGGCAGGGCTGTTGAGAAAGAGGTTCACCATTTCTCCTACTTGAGCCTCCTTAAAGAGCTCATTTATGTCAGATGTTTGGAGCAAACATGCTAATAAGTGCTTCCCTTGTTGCAGTCTGAGGACCACAAAGGTATAACTGTCCTTTCCCCCAACTACCAGGCACCATTTGACTAGCCATGCATTCTCTGCAGGGTCCATTCCTCATACTCACCTCCAAAATTCACCCTCAGAATAGAAATAATTTTTTAATTATCACAAGCATACCTCTTTTAGACTTTGTGTTAATACTTACTTGCCCTGTAAAAAGTAGCTCAGGAAGGCCACGTTATTCTTGCCATCTCTCTCTGCACCCTCCGCTAGCTTGTTCACCATACTAGCATTTCCAGAGGCAGTGGCCAACAGCAAAAGACCTCCATAATCCTGTGCATGGTGCAGGCACTCCTGGGCCAGGCCAAACTGACATTTACTAATGGCAAGCTCAGCAAGTTGTTTCCACTTCTGTTCTGACTGTAAGAAAGAGATCCCAAGTATGTTTGGATGTATTTAAATTGCCAACATTAATGTAACTCTGTTAATGTAAACATTAATTCAAACACAGAAATCAATTTTAATGGTGCATGAATAATCAGCACCAAACACACTACATTTTTATTTTGTAATTACACTGTGAAACAGTAAAACCATCTGATTGGAGTTCTAAGGTAACTTTTTAAAAAAAGCATCGAAGTTGATTCTAACTCACAGTGACACTACAGGACAGAGGACTTCCCAGAAGAGGCTGATGGATTCACATTGCAACCTTTCGGTTAGCAGTCTGAACTCTTAACCACTGTGCTAGCAAGGGCTCCTTACGGTAATTAGATGATAATTATTTTAACAAGTAATGTACTACTAGCTTGTTGGGTTTTTTGTTGTTGTTGTTAAAGAGTAGGAAATTGTGTCCTTAAATATTTAACAATAATAAGTGTCTGCAGTTGTTAGCCTCTCAGAAATCAACTAAAATACACTGGATTTCAGTATAGCTAAAGTTAATTATGCACATCTGTAATGAATTTACCAACAAACACTAGACAAACCACAATCAGGAACTCTCACTGTATAAAGGTCATAAAAATGGCATTAAAGTTTCAAAAATGCCAGAACCTTTCTTTAAAAACCAACATTTTCCTGTTTAGTTTGTGATATTTGTAAATTACTGCTACATCTGCACTCTAATTTTAGAATTTCCAGACTAGTTTCTTCACTAATCTTACATCTTTCCTTCCATTCCAAGATAATCTCTTGTAAGATATAGAAACTTGAACAACTTCTTAAGAGTGCTAAGACTGTCAATATAATCCATTAAATTTATGCAAGGATTAACATTCATGTTTAAAGAAGACCACAGACTATAACCTCACCAAAATGGGTTACTAAGTTGCATTTCAGAACACTTTAACAACAAAGCAGCATAAAAAACACAGAGAGATAGCTACGGAACTAAGGAATACATACCTCTGCTTCCACTGCCAGTTGGTAAGCAATTTTTAACTCTCCCAGCTGAAGGGCAAGCTCAAAGCGATGCTCAGGATCTGTGGACACTGTAAGAGCTTGCTGCTTGAAGCCCTAAAGAGATTTTTAAAAATGTATGTATGTATTTATGTACACAAAAAGGTCTGTGTGGTGCAAATACATGGTATACATACACACAGCAAATCATTTCCTTCACAAGTTAAAAATATCTTGCTGACACTGAAATTCTACTCCTTAAAACAAAAGCAAATGATAATTATCTTTAATGAGAAGCCAGTATATTGTTTTTGTTTTTAATTCTGTTGCTGATGAGTTGACTCCAACTCATAGTATCCCTATAGGACAAAGAATTGCCCACAGGGTTCTCAAGAGATGGCTGGTAGGTTCGAACTGCTGACTTGTTGGTTACCAGCTGAAAACCACCATGCCACTGGAGCTCCAGAGTAAAATTAAAGAGTCATTAACTGATAGGAGAACAAACCCCTAAGACTTAACAGTCTACCATACGATGCCTATTTTCTAACTGAAGCTGGCCAATGCTACATGAATAAAACAACAACTGAAATTAGAAATGTAACAAAATATCATCTGGCTTTCTTCCAAGGCACTTCTAGGTGGGTATGAACCTCCAACCTTTGAATGGCAGCCCAGTGTATTAACTGTATGTACCAGCCAGAGGCCTCTGCTTCTAAAAAATTAGCCGCTGAAAACCCTATGAAGCATAGTTCTAGTCTCACACACACAGGGCTGCCATGAGTCAGAATGGATTCCACAACAACTGGTTTGCTGGTTTATTATACTCACTAAATTAGCTTTTCCCCTAAGACAAAAAGTACTGATGGATCTACCCTATGGGCTAGTACTGCAGCTCTAGGGATGTGGCATGTCCGACAAAGAACTCAGGGCTAGTTTAATGTTTCATCAGACTGAGGGGAAATGATCCTTTATTGGTGGTCAAGATGGAGAACATGAACAGGTAAGTTTTGTCTGGCTTCAGACATGACTTCATCTTTGTATCTGAAGTGTTTTAACTTCCCAACTAAAACTAATTCCCTGTCTCCCATTTATCCATGAGTACAATATAAGTAAAGTACTCTGAATAATCTGAATTACTTCTTTACCAGCACTGAGATAAACATTTTAAAATCCAAGAGCAGAGGAAAAAGATCTATGGAACTAGTCAGACAAGGCAAAGGCAAAACAGATGAAATGGACTAAATATATGCATTTACTTTTATTTCCCCCAAATATCCATTAAAGTGTTTAAAAAAACAAACAAACAAAAAAAACAATAGGGGGCATTAACTCCCAAGGACTCACAAAATTTTGGAAGTTGGAAGGCTGGTGGACAAGTATAAACACTAAGAACGAACCTTAGAGAAAACGAATCCTAAAGCAGGAATGTAGGAACTATGTGAAGCAGCAGCAGTAAAAGACAGGTTTACTCAGTGGCGTGGGTAAATTAGATGGTGTCACATCTAGGGTATAGCCGGCACATGTGAAGAAAGGAGTATCAAGTAGAAAACAGGCGATTATGGGCATGGATACAGAATACTACATGTCAAGGCTTTAAGCCTTCTTTTTGCCTAGTTGGTTCCTAGGGTGATGGTAACTGAGTTGCTTCTCTGTAAAATATAACCAGCCCAAGAGAAAGACCTAAAAACACTAAAATGTCAACTCAATGACCAGCTAGCTAGCACAGTGCCTGGTTCAGTGTAAAGTGCTCATGCAATTCATTAAGTAAACAAATTTGTTAAATAAACTCATTAAATGATAAAAGATTTTTAACTTACTTGATCCTTTTTCAAAAGTACAGATACAACTCTAATCTAAAGAAATACTACACTAGGAAGATGGCAGATGGGATAGAGAAAATTTCAAATTAAAATATTAATAGCATGAAAAAGAAGTCTATTAAATGGAAGACTACTACTAATCACCTTCAATATTTAAACGAGGTACATATTAAGGGTACTGAGGAAGGAAACGAGTACAGACAAAGTGAATCATATGTTTTAACATGTGGTTTAAACTTAGAGGAGAAACTATTTCTACAAGGAAATTAGTGGCAACTGAGAAAGAACATTTTCCAAATCCATACTAATATTCTTTCATATTAACTAGTTTTAAAAATAAAACTGTATCTTACTTGCTTCTCCAAAAAGTGTGCAACTCTGGTCCTTTGTTCTTTTGGAATGGTAGGGAGGACCTTATCAGCCATGCCAAAGTCCCTCCTCATGACAGCCGTCTGGTATTCCAGCACTGAAACTAGCAAGGAGTAGCTAACGATGTTCAGTTCTTTATCCCCCAGATAAAGCCTGTTGTCTTTAGGAATATAGCCCAGGAGATACATTGTCCTACAATAAAAATGAAACTAATTCAGAAATAAGCCCAAATTAAACACAGGTATGTGCGCGCGCACACACAAACACACACACACACACAACACCTGCTGCTATCTATTGACATGTATACATGTGCCTCGTGCTCAAAATCTTTCAGTTTGACTGATGTGAGTTTATTACCAGTAGCCAGCCTACTAAAACTAAAGGTTGAAAAATTAGGCCTATCATTGCTATAAAAACCAACAATAAGATTTGTTTAAAGGGAACACTTGTAAATTCATGATGTTTAAGAAGAAAGCAAAAAGATACTCAGTTACCTGTCCAGGTGAGCAATGGTGACTATTTCTCCTCCAACATAATAATTTAATCTGTTGACAGAACTTGTATAAATGAAACAGTCGCCTACCCACAACCCTGTTTTCACAATTTCCTGAATCTCACCAAGAACCTGCAGAAACGGAAGGGGCAGGTAGAAGATCCCCATTAGAAAACCTGTCAAGCTGCACTGGGGGTGATGAGTTACAATGCGCACAAGAAGTAAAATCCTACTTCAAGAAAAAAATCTTTCCCTTGCAATTTCTAACTCTTCTACATTTTAGACAGATTTCTGGGTAAGTATTTATACTGTGAAATCTCATTCTCAAATCAAAGCTGTGATCTAAAGAGTGGATTTAAACCCCTAACACACATGAAATTGGAGTATAAGGTTTCATAACATATTCCACGACATTTCCACAATGGAGGATTTCTCTTCATCACCTGGGAATTCATTTAAGTCACTCTTGCTGAAAAGTCCTAAGACCAAAAGGACTTCTAATTTCCTTAATGAAAGATAGCAATGTTCATACAAAGCTTCCCTAAAATCAAAGCACAAATTTCATTTAAACATATATGCTTTTAAACTCTGATCCTTGAGTCAAAATTTTAATTAATTACATTTTACCAGCATTCTTTCTTACATGCTTAAGTTTCTCAGACTTAATTTGTAATGAAATGTTAAAATCAGTCAAGTTCTGTTACAAGAATATAATCATTTAAAAACAAAGGTAAGAACTGTGCTGATACAGTTACCTCAAAGGCATCTTCAATGCCATCTTCAGTAACTCCTTCGTGGGTTTCCTGTGCAGCCAAGACTTTTTCTGACAAATACTTAAGGATGAAAAATGATTCTTCAGTGGCAATACAGACAAGCTCTCCAGAGTCAGACCAGAAAATCTGCAACACAACAAAGAGAGCCACAGGCAACTGATTTTGGATTTCTAGGCAGAAATAGAGAAGTACACACTTTTTTCCTTACAAGATGTACCTTCTTAGAGTAAGATAGTAAGTATGTACTTAATAATGTTCTGTAATGGATACACACATAAATATAGGGCAGAGGAGCTGTTGTATTTAGCATAACAATGGAATAACCAAAGAGAAATAGGCAGGAAAGCTGTCATTCAGCACTGGATGTGCTGTAATTTAGTGGGGCAACAGCATATTCTTGTTATTCTAGAACAGTGTTTCTCAATTTTTTTTCCTCATTATCACTGTCCTAATGAGCTTTTTAAGATATTTTTTCCCGTTCCTCCCCTTGTGACATTTAAATATGACCAATATACACATATATACAAAAAAACACATATACATATAGACACACACCAGGTACATATACGTATACTAGTAACATCAAAGAGAAGCTTGACCCTCCTAATATGAAGCACAAATAACAGAAATGTCTGATGTGAGCATTTCCTACTTCCACATACCTCTTCATGACCTGGGAAGACAATGATTTAGAGAAAGACTGGACGGAGGATGTAGAGATTCCCTAAAGAAGAGTAACACTAATTATGTGAGGGAGGGATACAAGCTGGGGCTTAGACCTCAGTTTTCCCTTCTGGGAATGCAAGACTATCAAGGATAACCTCAAATGAAAGAAAAATACCTGAGAAGTTTAACAATCTGTACCAAATGGAGATCAAAATAATACTTCACAAAACTAGACAGAAAAAAAACAAATGCACTGCTGTTGAGTCAATTTTGACTCACAGCAACCTTAAAGGCAGAAAAGAACTGCCCCACAGAGTTTTCAAGGAGTGGCTCACTGGTACATTCAAACTACTGAACCTCTTTGGTCAGAAGCCAAGCTCCTGACTATTGTGAACTCTCCCAGAATATATAAAAATTAAGGAGTTATGGAGAATAGAAACAGATGTCAACAACCATTAACAGTCTCAGAAGGAGATCAAAATAAAAAGGACAAGAAATATTTGAAGAAAATATGACTTAGAATTTCTTAGTAATACAAGCAAAGCAAAGAAGTCCACAAAGAGTAAGAACTCTCAGAATCTCAAAACAGCTTACCTGAGAGGAAAAACAAACAAGGCTAAACACAAAATTAAAGATGGAAAATTTCCTAAAAGCCTCTATCTGTATTTTATACACAAGAAATAAAAATCTCTTCACCCTTCTCAAAAAAACAATTTTTGCCTCCTTGGAGACAATGTCACCCTGTTGAGAATGCATGCTTTAGAAGACAGAACTAGCCGAAGGGAAGCTGGTGTGTCTCCACAAGATAATTTCCTAGGATGAAGCTGCGAAACAAGGAGGTACGCAGCTCTGACTGGTAGGAAACTATGTTACTGGAAACATTTGCCTAAAGTTTGCCATCATCATAAAGAGTATAAACTGTGACTCTATTACACCTCTCCAAGATAAGAATCCCTAATATGTCTTCAAAGCATGTTTTACTCTATTAAAAACCATTTAAGATATGAGTAGTGCCTAACATTTGGGTAACTTCTTATGCTTTTCAAAAATACTAGTATCTATACTCATTCAAATTAACACTGTTTTCTAAGCATCCCCTAGGTAAATAGCAGTATGTCCAACACAAAGGAACAGGGACAGGAGGGCACAAGGATGCTGCTTGGCTTCAGGGACACAGAGATAGTCACAAAGAAGCATGCTATAAAAAGAATGAGTGAAAGAAAACATACATGTTTGGGCTGGATTTCAATTCTCCGTATAAGTTCTGTATTGTCCCAGTCATAGAAGGCTAAGCCATTTACAGATCTGACTCCCAGTAAGAAGCCTCCATAGATACCTGAAAAGAAAAAAAAAAAAAGCTATGTTTTTGAGCTATTACAAATCCCAAAAAATTGTATGATTTGTAAATAGTACTTACTTTCAGCTCCAAAATCTGGTTTAAATGATTTCTTTTCTTTAAAGTTCTTAAATATTTTTACAACACTGTTGCTCTCCCTTATTGCATACCTAGAGGTAGAAAGGAAGGCAAACACAGCATATTATATACTAAAGCATACTACCATCAAATGTTAGAAATATTTTAAAGTGTTTTTGAGTAATGGATTATACAAAAATACAAAAATGAAGAAGATTCACTCATGTATTTTTATCCTATGAGATCAGTGAATTCCTTATAGTTTGACCAAAAAATGAACAGATTTCATAGTGTCAATTACACAAACTCCTAGGGTATACAAACCATTTTAGGAACTGGAAACACTCCAAATATTCATCAACAGGTAAACGAGTAAATAAACTGTGGTATATACAGTGAAACAAACAAACAAATAAAAAAATAATGTTGATTAGGATTCATGAGAACCTCTAGTCAGGTAAAAAAAAAAAAAAAAAAAAAAAGGTGGGGGGGACTCATTACTGATCCCACACAGCAACATGGATAGATCTCAAAAATACCATGCCGCAGTGGCCAGATATGAGTGTATACTAAAGACTGCATTTATGTACATCTCCAAAGACAAATCTAATATACAGTGACGAAAAGCAGATCAGTGACTGCCTGGGGCCAGGGATTATGGGCAGGGGAACTGACTGTTAAAGAAAACATAAGGATTTTTGGAAATGACAGAAATATTGTGTACCTTGATTGTGTTAGTGGTTACATATGGTATACACCTGTCCAAATTTACTGAAATTTGTACTTAAATAATACCTTTTATTATATATGCATTATACCTCAACAGAGGTGCTTTTAAAAAAGTAAAGAAAAACTTTTAAAAGCAGCTAGTCCACTGTTTGGCTGCAACTTAGGAAACTGCTTCTATTCAGGACCCTGCCTGAAAGAGAGGGGCTGCAACTGTGCTACATAAGTAAGAGTGTGAAGTGTAGGGCATGGGCAATGTTGTACAGGGTTCTGGCAAATAAAACTGAAAACAGGGAGTTATCAAAACTGAAGGAAAGTGGTAAACCAGTTCATGAACTTGAATTCTGCCCCAAATAACCATATACTGTGTATTTATAAGTGTATTGATGAAAACATTGATTTTACTCTGCAGTGCTAAGGCTCAACTTATCCCACTGCTAGGTGCTAGGGAACCATAAAATATGGGGAAAACAAAAGTAGGAAAAAGAACTATGAAGCTGTAATTTATCTGTGTGGTCTGAAAACACCAAAGTCCTAGTGCTTATTAGATGTACCAAGCAGGAATCACAAAGGAACCAGAGGCAGTGACTGCTAATGTAACAATAATTCAGTTAAATGATTTTGTTTTTAGTGGGAACACTGTATGAACATTGTAATTTAGATAGGAATTTGTTTTGCTGAGAAAATAAAGTGGGGAGTGGGGAGACAGAACCACAGAAAACTAGTTTTAATGGAGATTCAATGAGGTTCACATTCAGGTGACAGACCACAGCATCTCTCCCAGCTAGTTCATACAAAGTCAGCAGCACCTTAAGGTTCTGAGTCCAGGGAAAACAAGTCCTAGGAAAGGCCTTCCAAGGACTTCATCTGATGGCTTACTTTACCTGAACCCTGTAAGTTCCAAGCCATAGGTTCCATCAAGGAAATGGGAACCAGGCTCCCGGTTTAATGGGATTAGATTAGATCAAGTAGGCCAGCTCAATACTGAATATAGAAAGGCCAAAGACAGCTCATACTCCAGGGCTGCCTGACGCTAACCATCTAACAGGCAGCTCTAGTGACAACAGTTCTTAAACCTACAGAAGCACTGCTCATGCTGAGCCACAAGATCCTCTTAAATGTATTTGCATACATAACACCCATCTACAACATGGTAAGCTGAATATCACATACATGGACAAAACTTACTCTGAAGAATCGTGGGCCCAAGCAAACTCCTGAGCAGACCCAAAACTCTTGTTTCTCAACGCCATTGCTGTGTAGATGATATACTCACCATCACCACACACCACAACAAACCTAAGAATTAAGGCAGAGAGGGGAGTTCAGAGAGCTGAGAACATATCAGAAGTTCAGAAATGATGATTCTCTGTTAATATTATAAAAAATTCTAATAATAAATGTTATGTCAGTTGATAGTTATAATTTAATCTAGTATCTTTAAAGATACATATTTCTTTAAATACCCAAACCAAACCTGTTGTCACTGAGTTCATTCAGATTCATAATGACCCTATGGGCAGAAAAGAACTGACCCACAGGGTTTCCAAGGAGTGGCCACTGGATTCAAACTGCTGACTTATTTTTTTTTGCTTAGCAGCTTAGCCCTGAACCAATGGGCCACCATGGCTCCTCTATAAATAGATACCTAGACAAACATTCTAGCCAACAAATCCAAACACAAATTATGATGGTGAGGTTATTGCTGTTGTAATGGCCTTCCTTTAAATGAAAGGGACTGGGGAGAGGAAGAAGAGAACAGCTGCACCTGTACATGGAAGAGAGATTGTAATTACAGCACCAACATGCCTACCAGTCTGCTCATTACATTTACACTATGAGAAAGCACTGTCATGTTATAAGACTATCTCCTTTTTAAAGCTTATCAACCAAATAAATAAAACACTTTACCCCCATTTTTAAGTTTATCACAATAAAGAAGCTATCTTTATCTATCAGCAAAAACAGAATGTTGTATATTCAAATACAATTTTGTCAATACACACAAAATAGTTCATTTTAGTTATCACGCGGAATGTGATGACTGTTACCAAAGGACAGCCAAAGGTAACAAACAAAATTGGTGGCAAAGACTATTTTCTGATATTAAGGGGAAAATACATACCATATTTTAATGCAAACAATATGAGCCTCCTACAATCATACTGTCTCTTCTAAGGCACTTCCACAAGGCTGCTAGGCTAATTTTATTTTTTTACAGCAATGTGTAAACATAACTTGGCACAGCAACACTTGTGAAAACACTTCACAAGGAGTGCACTGGCAAACACATGTAGAAGGTGCACGTTATTCATGTAAAAATATGGAAATGCATTCCTCATCTTCACAAAATAATTGTATTATAAATAATTATAGATACCTTTTATTGAACTACACCTCATACTTGAGTTTATACATTTGGCCTTTTTAAATAATAAGGATGGCACTGTAAGATGCCCAGGACCGTAAAATAATTTACAATTTCAGTTTAAACACATTGTGTTAAAACTCCTCTCCTGTAAGATTTTCAGTGCTTGATAAACCTTAAGGTTGAGAAAGGACCCAGAATTCAAATTCCAAGTAAGGAGTTATTACCAATCCCAGAACTTTTTCAAGAGACTCCTCCCTTAAGAGCAATGAGTCAGCTGGTATGCAGGGAGCACCTCCTGAGTCTTAGGATAAGGTACAATCCTTGTTCTCACAGGAGCTCAAGGACATAAACCCAATACATTCGAAATAAGAGTAATCACCAAATTATTTAACTGTTCAGAACTGTATGGTATAAGAAAGGCCAGAGGGCAGATGCATGTCACCTCAGATGCCAACTCCATCAATGTGCATGGTCATCTACGGCTATGTTAAAGATTGTGAGCCCAGGGCAAAAACTCAGTGAGGAACATTAGAGATGGGTGCCAGAGGGTGGCACATGTACTGAATAGACAAACTCCGCTCTACCATACATAGGCACTAAGACATTTCTACGATCGCTTACCGTCCATTAGGATTGTGCTGAATAGTCTGAGGGTATATTTCACAACTGCCCATATCCTTTACTGCCAGTGGCAATCTTTCTCCATCTTTAATTTCAGCATCTCCCATTGCTTTCAGGTTGGCCTGCTGGACTTCTGAATGCTTGGCCCAAATTATCTTTCCATTGGCATCCATGGACATGGCAGGTTCCTCCCGACCCAGCTGGAAGAATGACAAATAGCTCTTAGCAACGAAAAGGAAAAACAAACCAAACAGACATTCTTATTTCATTTAACAGAGAGCTCTATTTCCTTTCTCCTGCTTTAAATCTCAGGGCTTAAAGACAGAAGTGCCAATTTAACAAAACTGGTGACTCAAAATAATAGTATTAAAATTCTAGCGAAACTACTTTCCCTATGTCCCTCTATTTAGATAGGTAGTGTAACTCTAGGCATTACCTTCACAATGATGCTCCCTTCATCATACCCCAAAGCGACATTGTTGGACCCTCTTAGACTGGCCACACACCACACCCTTTCCATTCCATAATTCAGTGTGCTCTCAAGACGGTAGGTGCTTGAATGCCAAATACGCACTGTTCCTAAAAAGAACCATGTGAACAGTACCTTTTTATTTGAATATCTAACAATGAACTGTCGGAAAAACAGTCACAGGGAAGTCTTTCTAGACAAACAAGAAATATTGCCTGGCACCTTAATGACCAGTTCTTTGGTATGGGGTCCATATGTGATTTTGTAAAGCAACATAAGTAAGCCTAAAAATTTAAAAAAAAAAATTAAGAACAATATTTAAGAAATGTGAAATAATAACAGGATTTCCTGGGCAGAGGGTTTACTATGCACCAGGTACTTTATACAGGTGATCTCTTTTCTTTCTCACTATAATCCTATGATGAGGACAGTTGTTTCATTTCATAATCTGCCCATATCACATATACATGATGCAGCAAAGGCTGAATGTGACTCCAAAGCAATTCTTCTTTAGTTTTTCTCTAGAACATTTGAATCTCCCCTTATTTAGAAGACAGAATAAAAACACACGATGATAATGATGACGATACTCCTTTACTGTTCTACAGCTCAAGTTCACTACCTTAGTAAAAATAACTAAGTTTTTGGAAGCTTCCATCTACAAGGCAGGGAAGGACACTACCTGGCTTAAAAATTTACTTAATATTTATGAGCATAGGAAGAAAAATATACTTCTAACTTACCATCTTCTGAACCTGTGATGATGATTGGCAACTCAGGATGAAAACTGGCACAAGATACATTTTGGGCATGCCCCTCAAGTGTCTGTACACATGTTTTATTCTGTTTAAGACACAGAAATCCTTTTTAATTAGTAAAAAAAACAAGTAACCCAATCTTAATCTCCCTAATGTATAGTAAGATAAATGACAATGGTAATGACAATCTAAATAGTATTCAGTAAAGAAGTATCTGAGATAGGATTTTATTGTTATGCACATGACCATTTTCTCCAGTTATTCCTAACAACATAGAGGCAAACATACATGTAACCATCATACTTAAAGAAAAAAAAAAAAACTGGAAGATTTTGGTTTTCATCTAAAAATATTG
Source organism: Heterohyrax brucei (assembly GCA_028571685.1). NCBI lineage: Eukaryota > Metazoa > Chordata > Mammalia > Hyracoidea > Procaviidae > Heterohyrax > Heterohyrax brucei. The sequence goes on from CM053149.1 coordinate 38,924,568, forward strand.
TTCCCCAAATTCCTAGGATAACAGTTTTTCCCCTTACCACTCACATTCACCGTCTATGGGCTAAACAGAACAATGCTGCTTTGCCTTTAACATTCCTATTCTGGATTTAAGTATACACTTTTATAAGTTTCAAACTAAAACCAGTTTTTTCAGACCTCATTTAATTGACTACTTGCAGAAACTTTTCCATGTGAGAAGCAAAAAACTGGACTTTAAGAAAATCTTGAGATAAAAAGCACAATAACAAGAGTCCACAGGAAGTTTACAAGAGCTCTATGTGGCCAATAATCTGTACCATGCCTATGTCACAACAATAATTAATTTGCTGCAGTATTCAAATATAAAAGGTATTTGGCCAATGAGAATACTAGAGAAAGTCAGAATTAATTTAAACTACAATGTTATAACCTCCCATTTCTACTACAGAAAACTAAACACACTGGCATTTTATTTTAAAATCTTATTTCTTCAACTGTGGAACTGCAATTAAGTACAAATACTGAGGCCTTAAGTTATTATGCTATGATTAGAAATCAACTTCCCAAGTTTTAACTTTCCTGTAAGCAACGGTCAGAAATGTATCTAATATATGGCAAGTAAAGTTATGAAAAAAGAATACCTGGTAATCCCATATTTTAACAAGTCGGTCATCTGCGCCTGAAATGAGGTATGGTTTGTCACCACCACTGTAGTAATCAATACAATTCACACCTTTCTCGTGTCCCTCCAGAGTAAAGTTTGGAGATGAAGAGCCTAGCTGCCACACCTTCAGAGAGCAAGAGCATCAGCCAGTCAATACCAAGCCTTGCCTTTCAAAAGATAATACCACCAATCTTCTGACAATTATGTAAAATACTGAAGCCCAAAGAGAGAAGCTGGGAAATATTCTTTTTTTTTCACCTGTTTGTTTTTCTCACTTTAATTTTCAGGGGATAGAGTTTACAGAGTTACTACGGCATTCACTGAAAATGCCCATTTCCAGACTTTTCTCCTAGATATTATGACTCAGTTCATTTACAGTAAAGCCCAGGAAGCTAGATTTTAAACAGACACTCCCAGAAATCTGCAAACTACACTTTGAAAAACACTACCTTCAGAGTAGAAAATTGTTTTTAAGAGAGACCGAACATAAAGCTAATGGAAGTGGATCTAGGAAAACGTGTTAGGTGAAAATTACTGCTTAATTAAAAAATTAAAAGTTTAGAAACGAAGTAAAAATAATTAGTAAAGCTTTATTACTGAGCTTTATCCTTACAAATATTTATTGAGTACCTACTATGTGGGAGTCCCCAGTTGGAGTATACAGATATAAAATCAAACATCTATCACTTACTATCTATAACAAACTTTATTGTAGTCAAAGACATCTGTTCTCAAGATAAACTGCATTTAGTACAGTAAGTTTTCAATCTACATCAAAAGCCAAGACAATGAAAAACATAAGGTCACAACACTGAAATAACACTACCAAAAACCAAAGCTACTGACATTGAGTTGACTGTGACTCATAGTGACCCCACGGGTTTCTAAGGCTATAAATCTCTACAGAAGCAGATACCACGTCTTCCACAGAGCTGTTGGTGGTTTTGAACCACCAACCTTTTGATCAGCAGTTGACAGCTTTAACCACAGAAGCACACAAGTGTAAGCAAGAGCCAACACATAATTTTACACCCATGCATACAAAAGTATTTTAAATATTACAATATAAAAAAGAATACGACTGCACTCATTACAACATGTACTGAGCATCTATTTTAGGCAAGACACTTATACTGCTTGCCAGTGAATGTATGTTTACAGGCACAAGGGGTGACCCAGTTCCTATACCAGACATCCAACACGTCAGAGGAGAAAGACACATTTCCAGACATATTAATTATGAGGCAGCATGACAATGGCTGTAACAGAGACAGAAAACAACAGAATGAATGGTATGAGGATGGCTGGCTCTGGCTAGAGGTAAAAAGGTATCTGAAGAGAGTTTCTTAGAGTAAATCCTTGTTCTAAGCCTTGACAAATGAGTAGCTGCCTACAGGAAGATGAATCAAAAAGGGAAAAGTAAGATGACTGTAGGCAAAGGGAGCAGCTGAATAAGGTAAAGTTTTGGTGAACATTCATATCCCCTCTACTCCACCCGCTGCCGCTGAGATGATTCCCACTCATCATAGTAACTCTACAGGACAGTGAGAACTGCTCCAAAGAGTTTACAAGGAGTGCCTGGCTGATCTGAACTGCTGATCTTTTGGTTAGCAGCTATAGCACTTAATTACTATGCCACCAGGGTTTAAACTAGAGGATGGTTAAGCAGGGCAGGGTCATAGGAGAGATCTCATAACATTATCTGAAGCTAGCCTTGGAAAATCCTTGTATTCCATATTAAGTCATCACTTGGACTTTATCCTTAGAAAGATTACTGGCATGGGTATGGGGGAATGAAATATGTGAAAACTGTGGCAGATAGAATTTAAATATAAAATAGATTAATAATAAATGTATGTCAACAACAACTAGACTAAGTGAAAACAGTAACCTAGAAAAGAACAGTATCTTTCTTACTCTGGGTATCCAGAGGCTTAGAAAAGTCTTACAACATACTGCCTTCCCATGGAAAAACTCCTTCACTAAGGGCCACAGTTGCCCACACTGTTTCTAAACAGAACATGCCCTTTAGGATCAAAATGAGAAGCTCTACTTTTATTTCAAAATGTGCTTTTGAGACAAAAATAACTTTCTGGGCAACCACTAGTAAAACATTTTGCCCAGTCATAACTGACCCAAACAGCGAACATCTTACCTTGATGGTCCTGTCCAAAGAAGCACTGGCAAACTGGTTATTATCTTTGGGGTTGATCACAATCTGCATAACATAATGGGTGTGTCCTTCAAACACTTGTGAGCAAGACCATTTTTTATCCCAGTCCCATAGCTTAATAAGCATGTCATCTGGGCCAAAAGAAAGTTTCAAGTTAGGTGCAATTTCAATTTCATTTCAGAACTAAGACACAGAGTTTCCGTGTCTTCTAAAGCAGGAAATCTAATGCAAATCCTACCATCCAAGACTTAAGAAAGAGAAGGAGAATGAACAGATTTTTCAAAATCCTTAATTAAAATCCTTAGAATAAATGTAACTCTCTACAGAAGGTGAAACCCTGGTGGCACAGAGGTTAAGTGCTATGGCTGCTAACCAAAAAGGTCAGCAGTTCAAGGCCACAAGGCACTCCTTGCAAACTCTGTGCGGCAGTTCTACTCTGTCTACAGGGTCACTACAAGTTGGCATTGACTCAATGGAACTGGGTTTGGTTTTTTTTTTAAATATACAAGTGAAAATAAAGACATTACAAACTAACAGCGAATATAAAAACCTTGTGATAAAATTTAAAAAACACAGTGAGATAAGAGTTACAGAAGATCAACACAGATTTGATTAGAGTCTAGGTATGCCGCAGTAATGATGCTATTGACTACAGAACAATCATTTGCTTTTCTGATAGAAGACTGTTAAAATAGAATTCCCAATTTTTACTCTAAAAATGCTCCACAGAACTATTTACCACTTTAGTACTACAGTCTTAATTGTCCTCCAAAAGATCCATTGTTTTATATATAATACCAAGGAACAGACTAGTCTGACTATAAAGATAAATTGACTAGGGTATAGCCATCTGCCAACAACTCACTCATCAGCATTGTAAAATGGGCTTTCTGTTCACCAGATCTGAGCAACTGCTATACAAATCCCATAGATATCTTGTGAAAATACAAAAGCAACCAGCACTGATACAGTATGTTAATGGATTTAAATAGTTTAAAGACTACTGGAATTAGAATTCTACTTGAGACAGCAGTAAGAAAATACCATGTCTCACCAGAAGAGACATATATGACAAAAAGGGGTAATCTCTTACCACTGCTAGTTAGAATGAAAGGCTGGGTTGGATGAACAGCAATACAGCGAATGTAGTCTGAGTGTGCTTCAAACATATGAACTCTTTCCAGAGTATTGTAATTGAACACTCTAATCTGCATGTCATCCTGGAAAAACAGAAGTTTTAAAACCATCATCACTATTAGGAAGTAAATAGCATGTAAAAACTGCACTATAGACTCAAGGAATGAAGTCTGTTTTAAAATACTGTGGTAAAAATTAAAAACTGGGAATTAAAATTCCACAACTCATTTACACAATCACTGATCCATTCAGAAAATGGATTACAGGCAGAGAATTACTTACTGCTCCAGTCACAACCCAATTCTTCCTTGCAACAAACTTTGCAGCTCGAACAGGGAGGTCACACACTTCAAAAGTCTTCACCAGCGTCTTAAAATTTAACAAAAATATATACTTGAGTTATGAGAAAACAATTGAAAATGTATTCTACTGTATTTAAACACTGAATTATTCAGATCACTTGGAATTTTAAAAAATTCTCTGACTAAAATATGAAAGCTCAATATTCAAACAGACAGTAAGGAATCAATCATCTTTTCTTTAAGAGGTTCAAAATTAAGATACTTTAAAAAGCTGCCACATACTTGCTGAATTAAAAAAAAATTAGCCAACAACAGAGGAATGGATAGGTAAACTATGGTATATATACTCAGTGGAACACTATGCAATGGTAAAGAACAACAATGATAGCAGGAAACATCACTTAACCTGGTTTCAGCTGGAGGACATGCTTAGTGAAAGTAGTCAGCGACCAAAGGTCAAGTGTTGTATGAGACCCCTATGATAGGAACTTAAAAACAGACTCATGCATAGAAGAAAAGACTCTTTGAAGGCTGCAAGGGTGGGGAGGGAGGAGGGGGAAGGTTTAGATTAGATAGTTAATAGAAATTTGGTTGGATGAAATCGGTGACAGCACACATTAGAAAGAGGATCAATAATAACTGGACTTCAACACAATTTGAGTACTCCTCCCATCTTAATCCAATATTGCAAGGGCAGAGTAGCTGGGACGGAGTGCCGGGGACCACGCTCTCAGGCAAAATTGAGGCCAATTGGCACACCTAGCATTTTGCTAATGAGGACTCCCTGCACCTGACATCAGTGAGTGGCATCTGGGGTCTTAAAAGCTGCCAAGCTGCCATCAGGGTTTTCTATATATAACATATGAAGGCAGAAATACAGGAGAACCTCCTGGAAAAAGCAGGGATAAATGCAACTTTTTGTCTTCCTACCTTGATGCCTTTTCTTTAAAATTTTGAAAATCAAAGAATCCCTCTTTCTGTACCAGTCAGCAATGATGAATAAGTAGGGAACATAAGCACAACCTTACTGTTTAATTAACCATGTACATTTCTGCCTTTAAAAAGACTTGAACAGGGACCGTTTCACAAGAACTGATGAATCTACTCTTGCTTTCCAAGTCAGACTTCAAAGATCACTCAGACGAGGAGTGAATGGAGACATCTGCCCCCGGTTATATTACTATTAAAAGATGAATATGACACAGACACTGAGGGGAGATGTGTCAGAAAGACCATGCAATCTACATGGCAGAAAAATGCACAATAGTTCACGAAGAATAAATCAACTCTGAGATGCAATGAGCAGTGAAAATAACGCAGGTGTAGACTGGTGGTGTAGCGGGTTAAGTGCTATATCTGCAAACCAAAGAGGCAGAAAGTTCAAATCCGCCAGGCGCTCCTTGGAAACTCTATGGGGCAGTTCTCCTCTGACCTCTAGGGTTGCTATGAGTCAGACCTGACTCGACCTGACTCGACCTGACTTGAAAGCAGTCAGTTTGGCTTTGGTAGAACACACAGTTATGATTCAACATGTTATGTGCCATGTTGCTGTTAGATGTCATTCAGACAGTTCAGACTCACAGTGACCCTGTTTAGATCAGAACCACCAGTCCTATCCTCAAAATTGTTGCTATGCTTGAGCTCACTTCTGCATATTCAGTGTCAATTCATCTCATTGGAGGTCTTCCTCTTTTTTTGCTGACCTGATAAAGTCTCATCATCTCTTCTTCTAAGAAGCATTCTGGCTCTACTTATTCCAAAACAGATCTGTTCATTCTTCTGGTAGTCCATGATACACATACCATTCTTTGGCAGCATTATAATTCGAAAGCATCAATTCTTCTTCAGTCTTCTTTATTCACTTCAGCTTTCACATTCATATTATACGGCTACTGAGAATACCAAGGCTTACTTGGGCAGGGTACATCTTAGTCCTTAAAGTGACATCTCTGCTTTTAATACTTTAAAGAGGTCTTTTGCAGCAGGTTTGCCCAGTGCAACATGTCATTTGGTTTCCTGACTGCTGCATCCATAGGCATTAATTGTGGATCCAAGTAAAACGAAATCCTAGACAATTTCAATAATTTTTGTTTATCATAATATTGTTTGTTGATTCAGTTGTGAGGATTTTTTTTGTCTTTATGCTGATGTGTAATCCATCCTGAAGGCTATCGTCTTTGATCTTCATCAGTAAGTGCTTCAGGTCCTTTTCCCTTTCAGCAAGAAAGGTTGTGTCATCTGCATATCACAGGTTGTTAATCAGTCTCTTCTCCAGTCCTGATGCTACATTCTTCTTCATAAAGTCCAGCTTCTTGGATTACATGCTCAGCACACTGAGTAAGTATGATGGAAGGACACCACCTTAATGCATACTTCTGCCAACTTTAAACCATGTACTGTATCTCCTTGTTAAGTTCCAACAATTGCCCTTTGATCTATGTGTAGATTCCTCCTGAGCACAATTAAGCGTTCTAGTGCTCACATTTTTCAGTGTTACCTATATTTTTATGAATCTGCAAAAACAGCTTGGAGGCAGTGTCTGATCTACTCCAACTTCACAACAGAAAATGAGAACCAAGATCCACAACCAAAGGCTAATTTCTATGAGGCAGAGGTCAGAGATGCCTCCTTCCTCTGCCATCCTTACCAACTCTGACACCAACTGTTCCTTCTACAGTGTTCTCAATTGGCTTCTCAATTGTAATTCATTACAATAGCCACACAGAACTCACAGAAAGCAAGTGGTTACAATTTAGGCTCAGGAATACTCTAGGATACAGGTTTTCTATTAGGCTGGCCTCTTCTCAGCCATGCTCATATTCCCCTTCCGGGAGGCAGCCCTCTTGCCCAAAGGCACTTAGTTTTCTCTCTGTGGGCCAGGAAACCCATCACACTGCCTCCTGCTGCCACGACTCTACCACTTCTCACCATTGTCAGGGTTACAGCTCACTCTGTGTACTACTCCCAGGGGCTTGTCAGCAGCACATGCTGGTTCTTGGCTGTTCTTCCATGTCAGTGGTAGGATCTTCTTATCTGTTCTGAAATTGATTCCCTTTAAGGTGAAATTGACCATTCCCCTCAGCAGGCCACAATTACCCTATCATACAGTCAGTCCTACCCACACACCTGGGTGGAAGTTACAATATCATGGCTAGAAAAGCCACACACAAAACTAACTAATTGCATTACAGATCCATACAGTCAAATGGCCTTGGCAAAGTCAATAAAACACAGGTAAACATCTTCTGGGTATTCTCTGCTTTCAGCTAAGACCTATCTGACATCAGCAATGATATCCCTTGTTGCATGTCCTCTTCTGAATCCAGCTTGCAATTTCTGGCAGTTCCGTCAATGTACTTACTGCAACCATTTATGAGGTATCTGTGGCAAAATTTTACTAGTGATAGTAATGATATCCTTTGAAAATTTTTGCTTTCTGTTGGATCACTTTTCTTTGCAACAGGCAGAAATATGACTCTCTTCCAGTCAGCTGGCTGGGTGACTATCTCTCACGTTTCCTGAGCAAGCACTTCCAGGGCTCCATTCATTTGTTGAAACACCTCAACCAGTATTCCATCAATTCCTACAGCCTTATTTTTCCTACGCCTTCAGTGCAGCTTGGACTTTTTCCTTCAGTACTACCAGTTCTTAGTCACAGGCTACCTTCTGAAATGACTCAATGCTGACCAATTCTTTCTGGTACCGTGACTACGTGTTAGTCCTTATTTTGCTGCTTCCAGCGTCATTCAATATTTTCTCTGTAGAGTGCTTCAGTTTTGCTACTCATGGCTTGAATTTTTTCTTTAGCTCTTTCAGCTTGAGAAATGCCGACTTTAAACCATATGGTATCCCCTTCTGTGCAATCAACTGTGGCTGGGTCTACGTACAGGTTACTCATGAGCACTGTTAAGTGATCCTGGAATTCCCATTCTTTGCATTGTTATCTAGTTTGTTAAGATTCACAGTCAAATGTCTCTGTATTTGAAACTCAAGTATTTTCAATTTAGTTCTAAGCCCCATCTCCTCTTTAGCTCACTCAAGAATTCTGACCTTAATATACGTAAATTCAAGTAACTGCTGCAGGGGATAATAAGAGAAAAAAATGAAAACGGGGAAACCAAAGATAGAGCAATCATTCCACAAAGACATCTGAGTATCTATTCTAAGTCAGACACTATGTCAAGTAGTGTGCCATGATCTGGAGGAACAGTAGGGAATGAGATTAGTGTAATCTCTGCCTTTACAGAACCTTCTGTTTTGGAAGAAAAAAGAAAATTAAATAACCAAATGAATTACAAAAGGAGAAACATGGAAAATGGGAGGGTGGAGACAGTACAAAAGAAAAAAGAGGTAAGCAAAGAGGATGACTCAAAGTAGAGGTATAGTATTGTCTTAGTTATCTAGTGCTGCTACAACAAAAATACCACAAAGAAGATGGCTTTAATGAGAAACTTATTCTCTTACTCTCTCAAAACCTAAACCCAAAACCAAACCAGTTGCCACTGAATAGACTGCAACTCACAGTGACTCAAAAGGAGAGTAGAACTGCCTCACAGGGTGCTCTCACAAGTCTAGGAAGCTCGAAGTCCATATTTAGAGTACTAGCTCCAGTGGAAGCTTGTCTCTCTGTTGGTTCTAGGGAAAGATCCTTGTCATCAATTTACCCCAATCTAGAAGCTACTCAGCTGGGGATCCCAGGTCTAAAGGACATGTTCTCCTCTTGGTTCCTCATTCTTGGTGACACGAGGTTCCTTCTTTCTGCTTGTTTCTCTTTTTACCTCTTGTACCATAAAAGGTGATGCAAGCCACACCTAGGGAAATTCCACTGTGACCTGAGTTAGAGTGTTGTGCCCTACCCTAATCCTCTTTAACAAAACCTAATTCTACCTCATTAACCACAGATAGAGATTAGGATTTAAAATACATATGAAAAAGAATCACATCCGATCACAAAATGGTAGACAAGCACACAGTGCTGAAATTCACAGCCCAGACAAGTTGGTACACATTTCTGGGAGACACAATTTAATCAGTGAGAAGTATGATGAAACGTTGGGAAATCTCATGGAAAGTATACCTATGCTTTAGAACATACTAGAGTGAAAGGGGTAAGAGTTGAGAGATGGGTAAATGGAGTGAATATAGAACCTGGGAAGAATGGACAAAAGGATTACTAACATACCTGGAAGTATAAAATCAGAAAGCGTCTAAATATTTGGATGGAGAACTAAAACTAAAAAAATATCCTTTACTAAGGATACTATCTTTAACAAAGCAAAAGGATTTCACAAGTTATAAACATGAAAGGAAAACAGAAATCTTGAAAGGTCTCCGTGACAAATGAAATTATTATTATTCATCAGTTCAGTGAATAATGACATTAGTGAGCACTTACTCTTCATTAGATACCATTACAGACAATGGGCAACTAGGGGTGAACAACATGTTGACATGTGTAAAATGTTACTGATGAGGTCTTGATTTAGTTCGAGGTCCTTACTGTTTCATTACAGTGAGTATACACACTGTGTATCAGATACTATTACAGACACTGGGGATCTAGTGGTGAACAACACACTAACATATTGATGTGTCAAATGTTGCTGATGAGGTCTTGATTTAGGTTGTAGTTGCTACTGTTCCATCACAGAAGTATATACACACTTACTACATATTAGATACTGTTACAACACTGGGTATCTAGTGGTGGATGACATGTTGACAAATGTAAAATGTTGCTGAGGAGGTCCTGATATAGAGTGTATGTATTCCTTGTTGTTCCATTATAGTGAGCATACACACTTACGCTGCATTAGATACTATTATAGACACTGGGGATTTAGTGGTGAACAACTTGCTGACATGTAAATTTTCACTGAAGAAGTCTTTATTTAGGGTGCAGTCCTTACTGTTCCATTACAGTGAGTATACACACTGTACATTAGACACTATTATGGACACTGGGGATCTAGTGGTAAACAACATGCTGACAAGTGTAAAATGTTGCTGTGGAGGTCTTGATTTAGCATGCAGTCCTTACTGTTTCACTGTAGTGAGTATACACACTTACTATGCATTAGATACTATTACAGACACTGGGGATCTAGTAATGAACAACATGCTGACATGTATAATGTTGCTAAGGAGGTCCTGATATGGGGCGCTTTCCTTACTGTTCCATTATAGTGAGTACACACTTACTGTGCATTAGATACTATTAGAGACACTGGGGATCTAGTGGTGGACAACATGCTGACAGGTGTAAAATGCTGCTGAGGAGGTCTTGATTTAGGGTGCAGTCCTTACTGTTCCATGACAGTTAGTACACACACTTACTGTGCATTAGACACTTTATGGACAGTGAGGATCTAGTGATGAACACGCTGACAGGTGTAAAATGTTGCTGGGGGGAGCTTGTGATTTAGTATGCGATCCTTACAGTTCCCTTACAGTGAGCATACACACTTTACTGTGCATCAGACACTATTACAGACACTGGGGATCTAGTGGTGAACATGCTGACAGGTGTAACATGCTGCTGAGGAGCTCCTGATGCAGGGTGCAGTCCTTCCTGTCCCATTATGGTGAGCATACACATGTAAAGGTGCTTTTAGGTTTAGTGTTGACCTTGGTTCTAGTTCTATTTTTTATCTTAAATTTCTCAAACATGAATTTTAGCTGAACTTAAAGAACATAATCTGGATGTTTAGGAGTACAGTGTTGCTGCCAAGTTTACTTCAACTCATAGTGACCTTATGGGGGCTGGAGTGGACTGAAAGATAATCAGTATATAACTAGACGACTGTGTGGTACAGTGCTAACTATGTATGTTCTATAGTTTTTGAACAAGATTAAGGATGTCAACAAAGACTGGAAAAAAAGAAGTAAACTAATTTGAAGGATACATTATTTACTCAAGTGAAAGAGAACAATGTAATATTTAAGTCAGATAATTCGTAAGACTGACACTCCCATGTACATAATTGAAAGTTGGCTGCAAATTCACATAATGATCAGCATGGCTGAAAGTAATTTGTCTACAAAACACTATGTACAGCATTGGGGACAAAATATAAAATATCTTTTAAAACTGTCAAAATATTCACTAAATACAAATTTCACCATTTTATCAAGACTAAGTGATCCTCTATCAGTCTAAGTTTCAAATTCAAAAAGAGATAATACTATCTATATCAGAGTTGCAGCAAGCCTTGTACATAAAGTGCTCAGAACAGTTTCTCCCATAAGATACCTATCTATTCATGTAAGTTCATCTTGAAAATATTTTTGCACCAATATGAGAAAGCAGTTAATGTATAGCTATTTCACTGTGACATTTCTTCTCTTTTATGATAAACAATCTGACACAGTATTTTATTTATCACAGTAAAGTTCCCACCTGTGTTTCATGATTCCATACGCATACACTGCCATTATAAAGACTTGCCAACATCCATGGCTCTGTAGGATGCAAATCCACACTCTTGACTCGATCAGATCGAGCAGTTAGCTTTCTCTTGATGTCAAGACGCAGAGGCTAAGATGGAATAAACAGAACACTAAATTGCTAAACCAAGTAAATTTCAGTTTGAGATACTAATTAAAAACAATGCATGAACAAGTCTAAAAAATAATTCAGTTTTTATTTTGCTAAATTGTGGACACAGTCAAGTGCAAATCAATACTAACATATTTTTAAAAATGAGAATATTTACAATTTCAAAGGTTTATAGCAGTACTCAAATGTCTTTGTCTCAGGATCCAAAATTTAAAAATTTTGAGAATCCCAAAGAATTTTTGTTTATAGGGGTTACATCTACTGATACTGACCATATCAAAAATTACAACTGAGAAAATTTAAAAACATTTATACATCATTTTAAAATAACAGAAATCATAGGCATTGTAAGTTATTACATAACATTTTTAAGAAAAATAATTATTTTCAAAAGGAATTTAGTAACAAACAGCAATTTTTTCTGTTTTATTAACCAGTAATATTACTATGTTCTCAAGGAAGCTGATGTTTCATTTATCCCAACATTTTACTGGAGAGGAAGATACTTCTCTAGCCAGGCATCAGTGTACAACCACATCCTTTGAAGTACTAATTTCCTTAAAACATGTTTCCTGTAGAACTCACAGTAGTCCCTTAATGAACAGCATTTCAAAAGCCAAAATCCATCAAGTCAATTTTAACTCATAATGACCCTACAGGACAGAACTGAACTGATACAGTTTCCAAGGCTATACATCTTTACAGAAGCAGACTGCCACATCTTTCTCCCCCTCAGTGGCTAATGGGTTCAAATCATCAATCTTTCACTTAGCAACTGGGTGATTTAAACACTGTGCCACTAGGGCTCCCTAAGCTCTTATATTCGAGCTATTTATTCATTTTCATTGAGCAAATTAGTTTCTCCTTAAATAATTAATATGTACACTATTTTGTGACATTGGCTCCCAACTCTGCAACACATCAACATTCTCCCCTTTTTGACCTTGGTCCTGATTTCCATTTGTCCAGTTTTCCTGCCCCTCCTGCACTCTTGTCCTTGCCCCTATGCTAGTATACCTATTAAGTCTAACATACATGGTTAAACTACATATAATTGTCTGTTTTATACCAAACCAAACCAAACAAACCCACTGGCATCAAGTTGACTTTGACTCACAGTCATCCTACAGAACAGGGTAGAACTCCTCAATAAGTTTTCGGGGGAGCAGTTGGTTGAAGCAAACTGCCAAACTGCAGTCTAGCACTTAAGCACTGTACCACCAGTCTGGCAGAAAGAGTAAACTGCCAAGAGTTACTTCAGTACCTACTTAAAAAGGTATCTGGCAGGGCTGTTGGTCAATAGGTCACGGGAAGTTCCAGATGAAGAGGTGAAGCATGCTGTCATTGTGGGTGGGGGTTGTACAGTTAGAACACAGTGAAGTTCTAGCTGTTACACGGCAAAGCCAAATCAATATAAATTGTTACATTGCTCTTAATAAAATTTTTCTTTTTTTTAAAAAAAAAAAAAAAAAAACTGCTATCTGGGGACTGTACTCTGCAAGTTTCTCCAATTTCTGCCAAACCAATAAATCTGGTCTTTTTTTGTGAGTTACGATTTTGTTCTACATTTCTTCCAGCTCTGTCCAGGATCCTCTATTGTGATCCCTGTCAGGACAGTCAGTGTAGTAGCTGACTGTATCATATCATCTAGTTTGTACTGAACTACCTAGTGGAGGAAGTGGCAGTTGTGCCAGTTAGTCCTTTGGACTTATCTTTCCCTTGTATCATTGGTTATCTTCATTCTCACTTGCTCCAGACATGGATGAACCAGTGGACATATCTTAGATGACTGCTCATAAGCTTTTAAAACCCCAGAGCTATGCACTAAAGTAGGATGTAGAATATTTTCTTTATAAACTATGTTACGTCAACTGAGCTAGATGTCCCCTGAGACCATGATCTCCAGGCATAAGCCTATTAATTTGGTTCCTCAGGGAATTTAGATTAATGTACAATCTTCTGTGACTTTGTCCTGGTCAAGCTATACTGACTTCCCCAGCGTTGTGTACCGTCTAACCATTCACCAAAGTTACCACTTACTTACTGTCCAGTTAGCATGTGATTTTTCTTTTTAATTACAAGAGAACTGGTTTCTCACACCTGTTTCAACCTTCAAATGACTGTATGTTTTGGCTGACATATATAAGAAAACCTAGCCTCATGACGAATGGAAAAAAAAGGAGTATTTTAATAAACTTTTTGAGAAATTATAATTCTCTGATGACACACTGAAACTCACCAAGTGGGAGTCTCTTATAAATTACTGCAAACTCAAAAGTGCAATATAAAATTATATTAATGAACTTTTAAATCTGTAGTAATTTATAAGAGACTAGTGGATCTTGTTGCTTTAAAATCCACTGGTCTACAATGGAAAAGAACTGAAAGTCCAGACATAAAATCATCCACCTATGAGCAGCTAATACTTGACAAAGGGCCCACATTCCATGAGTTGGGAGGACAGTCTCTTTAACAAATGCTGCTGGTATAACTCAATATCCATCTGCAAAAAAAAAGAAACAAGACCCATATCTCACACTATGCACAAAGTTAACTCAAAATGGATCAAAGACCTAGATGTAAAATCTAAAACAATAAAAATTAGTAAAGAAAAAACAGAGATAATGCTGGAAGCCCTAATACACAACATAAACAGAATGCAAAACATTACTCAGTGCAAAAAACACCAGAAAAGAGACAACTAGGGCCTCTTAAAAATCAAACACTTATGTTCATCCAAAGACTCTACCACAAGAGTAGCTTCAGATACTGAAAAAATTTTTTGCTTATGACAAATCCAATCAGCATAAAGCATCCATAATCCACAAGAGGCTGCAAAACCTCAACAACAAGAAGACAAATAACCCAATTAAAAAATAAGCAAAGGACACAATCATTAACCATTAGAGAAATCCAAATCAAAATTACAATGAGATATCATCTCAACCCAATGAGGTTGGCACTAATCCAAAAAACACAAAACAACATATGTTGGAGAGGCTCTGGAGAGAATGGAACTCTTCTACACTGCTGGTGGGAATGTGAAACGGTACAATCTCTTTGGAAGGTATTTGGTGCTTTCTTAAAAACCTAGAAACAGAACACCAAATGATCCAGCAATCTCACTGCCTGGAATGTATGTTACAGAAATAAGGGCTGTCACACAAACAGAAATGCACATGAATGATTATTGCAGCACTGTCCACAATAGTAAAAAGATGGACTCACGCTAGGTACCTATCAACAGATGAACGGATAAACAAACTGTGGTATATATACCCAATGGAACACTACACAGTGATCAAGAACAACAATGACTTTAGAAAATATCTCAAAATCTGGAGTCATCTGGAAGACATTATGCTGAGTGAAATGAGTCAGCTATGGAAGGACAAGTATTATATGAGGTCACTATTATAAGGACTTCGACGGCACTTGGCTTGGCCATTATAAGGACTTAAAAAAGGACTTATGCACGGAAAATACGCTTTGATGGCTACCAGGGTTGGGAGGGAGGAAGAGGGTTAGTTACAGCTTAGACAGTCATCAGGAATTTGGTCAGGTAAAGCAAGTGGCAGCACACAGTAGAAGACATATTGGTCTAACTGGGCTACACCATAAGCTAACAGGTTTTCTAAACTCAACCCAAGATTTCAAAGGGCAGAGAAGCAGGGACAGAGGTCTAGGGACCATGTTTTCAGGGGACATCAAAGTCAACCGGTGTAATGCGTATTTCTCTGAGAGTCCTCTGCACCTCATATTGGTGAGTGGCATCTAGGGCCTTAAAAGCCAGCAAGCTGCCATCTGAGAACCCTTAACTGGTCCCAATCCACCTGGAACAGATGACAATAGAGATCAAAAACATGAGGAAAAATGAGCTCAAGAGACAGAAAGACCCATATGACTGGGAGACTACATCAGCACGAGACCAGAAGAACTAGGTGGTGTCTGATATCACCAAAAACGGCCCCGACAGGAAGCCAAGTAGAATCCCTGAGACATCATGAGATAGAATCAAGAACTCTATGAAAAGACCAGAAATGATGGTCCAACAACTTTGAGGGTCTGCTGAGAACATGGCCCTAGATTTGCTGTTAGCCCACAGCTGAAACCAGAACGGAAGTCAACACTACAGACAAAGAATGGACTAGACTTGGGTACACAGGGTGATGTATGTGGTATGTGTACTTTACGATTTAATATATTTACGAGGCTGTCCCACTGGTTTCTTTTTAGAGGGGAGAGGAGAGGATGGCAAGAAGGAGACAAGTGGTAGTTGACTGGATACTGGAAGTAAAAAGTGGAAAAGAAGAGTGTGCTGTCACAGAGTAAGGAGAACAGACCAAGTTGCAGAGAAGTGGGTAGTCAGGGTTTTACATGGAAAACTGGATTAGTAAACTTTAACTTCATCACAATTAAAAAAAAAAATGAGGAAAGGATATGAATAGGCACTTCACCAAAGAAGACATTCAGATGGCTAACAGATACACGAAGAAATGCTCATGATCATCAGTCATTGGAGAAATGCAAATCAAAATTACAAAGTCATACCACCTCACCCTAACAAGGCTGGCAATAATTCAAAAAACACAAAATAATAAATTCTGGAGAGGCTGTGGAGAAAACTTGAACACTTACATACTGCTGATAGGAACATAAAATGGCACAACTATTTTGAAATCGATTTAAGGCTTTCTTAAAAGCCAGAAATACCACGTGACCCAGCAATCCCACTTTTTGGAATACATTCTAGAGAAACAAGGGTTGTTACATGAATAAATACATGCCATCAATGTTTACTGCAGCAATATCCAAAACAGCAAAGAGATGGAATCAACCCAGGTGCCCATTAACAGACAAACGGATAAACAAACTACAGTACATATACACAATGGAATACTATGTAATGATAAAAAACAATGATGAACTTGGGAAACATAGTATGGAGGAATCTGGAAAGCATTATTCTGAGTGAAATTAGTCAGCTGCAAAAGGACAACTACCGCATCAGATAGCTATTACAACAAGTCAAGAAAAAGTTTAAGCACAGAAGAAAACAGTCTTCCATGGTTACAAACGAGAGAAGGGAGGATGGGAGAGGGGTAGAAAGCAGACAAGAATTATTTTAGGTGAATGGAGTGCTAAAACACAGTAGTGGAGACATCAGCACAGCTGGACTAAACCAAAAACTTAGCAGTTTCCAAAATATAACCCAACACTTCAAAAGACAGAGTAGCAGAGTGAGGGGTCTGGGGACCATGGTTATAAGAGACATCTAGGTCCACTGGCATAACAAATTTTTTTTTAATTGTGATTAAATGAAAGTATACAATCCAAATTAAATATACATGCCCGCCTATCTCCAGCTCCTTCTGCTCTCCTTGCTCTGTGACAGCACACTCTTCCTTTTCATTCTATACTTGTAGTATCCTCTTAACAATCTCCTGTCCCCTCGTCTCCACTCTCTCCTCTCATCTAGAAAGAGACAAAGTTTTTAAAGAAAATATTCTGGGAGATGGACAGACACTCCACTAAAGAGGAGATCCAGGCAGCCAAACAACACATGCGCACATGTTCACGATCTTTAGTTATTAAAGAAATTCAAATCAAGACAACGAGATACCATCTCACCCCAACAAGATTGGCCATGATCCAGAAAACACAAAACAACAAATGCTGGAGAGGCTGTGGAGAAAGTGGAACCCTCCTACACTGTTGGCGGGGTTGCAAAATGGTCCAGCCTCTTTGGAAGGCAATCTGGTGCTTCCTTAAAAAAATGGATATTGATATACCATTTGACCCAGTAATTCCACTACTTGGAATATATCCTACAAATTCAAGGCCTTTCACACCAACGGACACATGCACCAGAATGTTTATCGCAGCACAGTCCACAACAGCAAAAAGATGGAATCGACCCAGATGCCCAACAACAGAAGAATGGATAGGTAAACTGTGGTACATATACTCAATGGAGCAGTACGCAATGATAAAGAATAACGATGATTCCAGGAAACATCTCCTAACCTGGTTTCAACTGGAAGACATTATGTTGAGTTAAAGTAGTCAGCGACAAAAGGACAAATACTGTATGAGACCTCTACGATAAGATCTCAAAAACAGACTTGTGTATAGAAGAAAAGACTCTTTGACAGCTGCAAGGGAGGGGAGGGAGGGAGAGCGAGGGGGGGAGGGTTTAGTTTAGATAGTTACTAGAAATCTAGTTGGGGGAAAGCAGTGACAGCACACATTAGGAACAAGAACAACATTAAGTGGACTTCAGCATAACTTGAGTACTCCTTCCATCTTAACTCAATACTGCAAGGATAGAGTAGCTGGGGCAGGGGGCGGGGGACCATGCTCTTAGGCGAATTCCAGGCCAATTGGCACAACTAGCGTTTTGCTAAGAGAGCTCTCTGCACCCCACATTGGTGAGTGGCGTCTGGGGTCTTAAAAGCTGCCAAGCTGCCATCCGAGGACACAGCAAATGGTCCCAACTCAGCAGGAATGGATGCTCACCAAGGGCCAAAATGGCATGCGGTAAAGACAACTGAGAAGACAGAGAGACCCACAAGAGTGGGTGCCTACATCGACTTGGGACTGGAAGAACCGGATGGTGCCCGGCCACCAGTGATAGCCACGATGGAGCTCACAGAGAGGAGCCTCACTGGCAACACAAGAATAAAAAGAGGTGCATCATGAGATCTCCACTAAAAGACCTCATCTGATGGTCCAGCGGTTTGGGGGTTCCTCTGAGAGCATGGCCCCCTGCCCTGATGCTGCCCTTTCCCTTAAATTATAACAAAGGTCCACTCTTTGGACAGGAATGTATTGGACTTGGCAATGCAGAGTAACCATATATTGGAAGCACTTTTTGGTTCTATACATCTATAGGATATCATCTTGCCGACCTCTGGCTGGAGGAAGGGGGAGTGGACGGAGAGGAGGGGAAAAGAGACTGTTGGGAGGATGAGACATGTATGGAGCAGAGAAGAATAGTGTGCTGTCACCAGACAGGGAGAGCAGTGGGAGCTGCATATAGGGGGGCATGCAAATTTATATGTGAATGTACATTTTCACTCAGTTATGTTAAATAAAAATAAAAATTAAAAAAAAAAAAAAAGCAAAAAAAAGAAAATATTCTGCATCCCACTTTGGTAAATGACATCTGGGGTCTTAAAAGCTAGCAAGTAGCCTTCTAAGTACCATCAGTTGATCCCAACTCACCTGGAGGCACGAAGAATAAAGGACATCAAAGACATGAAGAAAACATGAGCCCAAGGGACAGAAAGGGCCACATAATCCAGAGACTACACAAGCATGAAACCAGAAAAACTAGATGATGCCTGGTCACCACCACCCTGCCCTAACAGGGAATACAACACAGAGTCCCTGACAGAGTGGAAGAAAAATAGGTGTGCAGAACTCAAATCCTACTAAAACGACTAGAGAAGAAAGGCAAATGATTCCAGCAGGTGTCCAAAATAAAACATCAGGTGACTTTCCAGCAGAAGAAAAGGCACTAGAATTACCTGATAGGGAATTCAAATCTTCAACATTTGGTGCTATCCAAGAGCTGAAGCAAAAAATGATAAAAATGAGGAAAAAACAGACAAATCTGCGCAAAAGGCAAACAAATTCACTGAAGAATTCAGGAAAATATTAGAGGAACAAAATGTCAAAATAAATTCACAACTAGAAATCATACAACAATCAGAAATCTAAATGATAAACAAGATTTCAGAAGAGGTGAGGAGCAAGTATGAAATGATGGGAGACAGGATCAGTAAAATGAAGACAAACACTGCCTATAAATCTTGGGGGGTAACAACATAAAAAAAAAAAAAAAGAAAGATCCTAAGAATTATGTACAGGATGATCAAGGCAAAAATCTACATGTGACTGGAGTTCCATAACACGGGAAGAAAATAGAGAGGAGCACTGAAGAACTGCTGACACAAAACTCCTCTAATATCATGAAATATGAAAAGATGACCATTCAAGCAGCTCAGTGAACTCCACATAAGACAGACCCTAAAAGAAAATCACCAATTCATATCATAACCACACTCATTAAAACCAAAAGCAAAGAAACAATTCTGAGAGTAGCTGAGAAAAACAAAGAGTCACATACAGAGAAGAAACAACAAGACTGAGATTTTTCTGTAGAAACCATGCAAGCAAGAAGCCCATGAGATAACATACATAAAACCTTGAAAGAACAATACTTCCAAACAAGAATAATAAATCCTGCAAAATTCTCTTTCAAGTATGATGGTGAAATTGGACATTTCAGATACACAAATATTAAAGGAATATGTACAAACCAAACCAAACTTACAAGAATTATTAAAGGGAGTCCTATGGTCTGAGAACAAACAACATTAGACCACGGCCTAAATCTAGGATGCAATACTGTACCTGCCAGATAACAGCCTAGGAAAAGAACTCTCAGGGAATTCCAAAACCCAAAAGAACTACAACAAGGAAACTCAAGAGGTTAATCCATAAATAATATCAATGTCAGAACAACAAAGAAGGAATAAATGCTGTATAAATAGAACTTTCTAACAGAGTGAAAGACAAGGCAATACCAAGCAACAACAAAGAAACTTAACAAACCTACTCATCAAAATACAGAAAGAAAACAAAGTCTCAATAAAAATAAAACCTACAAAAACAAAAGAAATGAAGAAAGAAAATCCCATAAACAAAAGGGATACAGCACAGGAGAGTAAGAGGAACAAAGAAAATGTCAGCACCAGCAAAAAAAGTACTGCAAAATGACAGCAATAAGCCCACATCCATCAATAATTTACACTGAATGGAAACAGCCTAAATGTACCCATAAAGGGACAGAGTTGATGTAACGGATTTTAAGAAAAACAAGATCCATCAATACGCTGTTTACAAGAGACTCACCTTAGAAACAAAGATATAAATTTATCAGAAATCAAAGGTGGAAAAAATGTATCAAACAAACAGTTGCCAAAAAAGGGCAAAAACAGCAATAATTTCAGATAAAAGAGGCTTTAAAACAAAACCCACCACAAAAGACAAAGAGCACTATGTAATGATTAAAGGGACAATCCATTATGAAGACATAACCATTATAAACACCTACACACTTGTTTTAGTCAGCTAGTGCTGTTGTAACAGAAATACTACAAAGTGGATGGCTTTAACAAAGGAAAGTTTAATTCTTACACAGTCTCGTAGGCTACAGGTACAAATGCAGGATGTTTGCTCCAGGGGAAGGCTTTCCCTCTGCAGGCTCTGCTGGGAAGCCCTTGTACAGCATTAGTCTTTGTTCAGGGAGCATCCTGACACAGGAACCTCAGGTCTGAAGGATGTGCTCTTCCCCCGGGTGCTGCTTTCTTGATGGTGTGAGGTTTCCAGATCTCTGGTTGCTTCCCTCTCCTTTCATCTCTTGTAGGGTGAAAGGATGAAGGGTAGTGTAAGCCATACTCCACGGAAATTCCCTTTATAGTGGAGCAGGGAGGTGATCTTATGAAGGGATTTAAAGCCCTACGCTAATTCTAACATAATCCACTCTGTTAACCACAGGCAGAGATTAGGATATACAACATCAGAAAATAACAAAATGGAGAGCTATCACAGAATACAGGGAATCCTGGCCCAGGCAAATTACTATACATATGTCTGAGGGGGGACACAATTTAATCAATGACAACACCCAATGACACGGCTCCAAATTCTAAGCACTGAAGAGCAACACTGACAGTTACACAATAATAGTAGGAGACTTCAACATACCATTCTTGGTAAAGGACAGAACACACAGAAGGGCACAATCAGTCAACTTGATCTCATACACATATACAAGGCCTGCTAATTAAGTTCATGAACTCACCCTAGAAAAAGTGCTACACATGAGGTCCAACAATTAAGTCTGGGAACTTAATTCTGCTGAGTGCTACATGCCTCACTACATTCCTCGTTGCTGAATATCACTACGGTCTCCTTCAAAGTACTCCCCTTGAGTAGTTATGCACCAACTCCAGTGCCTAGTCTAACCGTCTGGAACTCTTTCTGGAATGGCCATTGCATATGGTGGCAAATTCAGAAACTTAACTGTATAGTTGTCTGTGAGGGAGTTTTTAGTCAGGACACAACTAACTGTACTGGAACACCCTTCCTACTCATCTGATCTGGCCCCCAGTGACTTTTTTCTTTACCTGAACATAAAGGAAATACTGAAAGGAAGACATTTTGATGACATTTGGGACATCAAGGGTAATACAATGACAGCTCTGGTGGTACTTTTTATAGGATGAGTTCATGAACTTAATTGTCAGCCCTCATACCTCACTGCTGAATATCACTACACTCACCCTCAAAGCTATGCAGTGACATCAGTGCCTAGTCCACCCTTCAGAGCAATTCTGGAACTCCTTTTCTGGAATGGCCATCAAGGAGGTCATCGTTTTACCCTTGATGTCCTGAATGCCATCAAAGTGTCTCCCTTTATCTTCAGGTAAAAAAAAAAGTCATTGGGTGACTCACATCAGGTGAGTGGGGAGGGTGTTCCAATAATTTGTTTAGTGGCTAAAAGCTCCCCTGCAAGACAGCTATGCAATTAAGTTTGTTAATGTTCCACCTTGACACTGTATGCAATGGTCATTTCAGAAAGTTTCAAAATTGCTTTGCAAGGTGGACTACGCACTGGCATTGGTGCATAGCTTCCCATGGGGAGTACTTCGAAGGTGACTGTAGTGATATTCAGCAACAAGATATCTAACACTTAGAATAATTAAGTTCCCGGACTGAACTGTCAGAGTTGGTAAAAACACTACCCAACAGCTGCTAAGAACACAACTCTTTTCCACGGCAAAGGAATGTTCTCCAGAATAAACCACATCTTAGGCCACAGGGCAACCGTCAACAAAATCCAGAACACTCAGATAAATACGAAGTATCTTCTCCAAACAAAACATTATCAAAGTAGCAATTAATAACAGGAAGAATAAAGGAAAAAAAATTACATGGAAACTGAGTAACACCTTGCTTAAAAACCACTGGGTAACAGAAGAAATAAAAGATGGAATAAAAAATTCCCAGTATCACATGAGAATGAAAATACATCATACCTAAAACCTCTGGGACACAGCAAACACAGTGTTTACACTTAAATTCAAAGCAAGAAATGCACACATCAAAAACAGGACAAAATTCAAAACATTTGCTTAACTTAAATAGAAAGAAAACAGCAAAAGAAGTTTACAGCCACCAGAAGAAAGAAAGATCAGAAAAGAAGTTAACTAGAGAATAGAACACAACGGCAAAAAGATAGAATCAACCTAGATGACCATCAACAGATACGTGGATAAACAAACTGTGGTATAGACACAATGGAGTATTATACAACAGTAAAGGACAAGGACGAATCTGTGAAGCATCTCAACACGGAAAAAACTGCAGAGCATTATGCTGAGGGAAATAAGTCAACCGCAAAGGACAAATATTGTATGAGACCACTGCTGTAAAAACTCATGAAAAAGTTCACACATACAAAAGAAAACAATCTTTGATAGTTAAGAGGGAGGGGTGGAGATGGAAAACACTACAGAGACAAGAGATACATGGGAACTTTGGTGAATGGTAAGACAGTAAACAACACTAGAGAAGTCAGCACAACTTGAACAAGGCAAGGTCATGGAAGCTCCATACCATGTCCAAACTCCCTGAGGGACCTAACAAGACCCTAAGTTCCAGGTTGAGAGGGGTGGTGACCATGCTCTCAGGGAACATCTACCTCAAGAGGCATAACACAACTTGTAAATTCACTTTGGTGTGTAGTGTTCAGGGTTTTAAAACCTATGAGCAGCCATAGGATACTCCACTGGTCTCACCACTTTGGAAGCAAGGAATAAAGAAAACTAAAGGTACAAAAGAAAGATTGGTCCAAAAGACTAACGGATCACATCTACAACTGCCTTCACCAGAATAATTCCAGTACCAATCGATGGTGCCCAGCTATCACCACTGACTGCTCTGACAAAGATTATATCAGAGGCTCCTAGACAGAGCTAGGGAAAAATGTAGAACAAAATTCAAACTCAAGAACCTGCAGCCACTGAGTCGACTCCAATTCACAGGGACCCTATAGGACAGAGTAGAACTGCCCCATTGAGTTTCCAAGGATTTAAATTGCTGACCTTTTTGTTAGCAGCCATACCACCGAACCACAACAACACCAGCGTTTCCAAAAGAAAGATCAAACTTGTTGACCTGAGAGTGGAGAAACCCTAAGGATATGGCCCCCCACACTCTTTCAGCTAACTAATGAAGTAATTCCTGAGGTTCACCTTCTCAGCCAAACAATGGAAAGAAAGGTCCCTAAAACAAAATGAGATTAAAGGTGCATGCCAGCTTAGGCACAAGGACTAGAAGGCAGGACAGGACAGGAAAGCTGGTAATAGGGAACCCGAAGTTGAGAAGGAAGATGTTGATCTGCTGTGGGATTGTTACATGTGTACTATTTAATGAGAAACTGGTTTGTTTCTAAACCTTCATCTACAGTACCAATAAAATAAAATGACATATCGCATTAGGCAAATATGCTGCAACAAACCTCTTTAAAGTGTTTAAAAGCTGTCACTTTAAGGGCTAAGATATACATTGCCCAAGGCATGGTGTTTTCAACAGCCTCATATGCACAGGAAAGCTGGACAATGAATAAGAAGACCAAAGAGGAGTTGATGCCTTTGCATTACGGTGCAGGCAGAATACTGAACACACTGTGGACTCTGGAAACCCTGGTGGCCTAATGGTTAAGTACTACGGCCGCTAACCAAAAGGGTGACAGTTCAAACCCACCAGGCACTCCTTGGAAACTCTATGGAGCAGTTCAACTCTGTTCTATAGGGTCCCTATAAGTCAGAATCAACTCAAGAGCAGTAGGTTTAGTTTTTTTGTTTGTTTGTTTGGTATAGACTAGAAACCCTGGTGGCATAGTGGTTAAGTGCTGCTAATAAAAAGTCTAGCAGTCAAAATCCACCAGGTACTACCTGGAAACTCCATGGGGCAGTTCTGCTCTGTCCTACAGCTCTGCTCTGTCCTATGAATCGGAATTAACTCATTGGCAATGGGTTTTGGCTGCCCAAAGAACAAACCAACGTGTCTGGAAGAAGCACCATCAGGACACTCCCTGCAAGGACGGTGTCGAGACGTCACTTAACATGCTTTGGGTGTTTTATCAGGAGAGAACAGTCCCCAGGAGACAGACAAAAAGTGTAAGACCCTCAAGGAGATGGAGTGACAGTGTCTGCAACAATAGGCTCAAAAGTAACAACGATCTTGAGAAGTACACAAGACCAAGCAATGTTTTCATTCTGTTGTACACTGAGTTGCTGTGAGTTGGAACTGACCAGGCAGTGCCCAACAACAACAAGGCTCTGGAAAATCTATTTCTTACTTTTTTCTAAATTACCTTTTCAGACTTAACTCCCAACATGCTCCTAAATAAACTTTACACTCTAATCAAATTTACTCAATATTCTGTTCCCTGAATATGGTGGACCACTCTTTTCTTTTACATGTTATTAACTGCATTATTTTCACCAAAAAAAAAAAAAAAAACCAACTCAGGTGCAAGGATAAATATTTCTACAGGATATGGAGGGAAACAGCTTATTATACTTAGGGAGAGTGGAGAGTAGTGGGCGGGTTCACTGGGAAAAGATTCTGGTCTTGCTTATATTAATTGAACCCTCAACTCTAAATGTCTCTCTCCATTTCCATCTTCCTAAAGCCGCAGCATTTAGGACTCTGCTTAATAACATCTTTCCGATGACCTGAGCCATAAATATCCTTTCCTTTCTGATATGATTTCAATTATTCATGTGTACATTTTTGTACATGTCTCTCAGTTACTAGAACAGGTCCTCCTTGAGAACTGGGTCATTGCTTAAACATGTCTTGATCTCCACAGTACCTCACATATTTGGATATGGAGGACTGGGAACAGATAGTATAACTCAAGTCCAGGAATTCATGCTGCCTAGAATCAAATTCCAGTTCCACAACTCATTTTTAGATGTGGAATAGTGGGCAAGTTTACCTAACCTCTGTCAGTTTCGATATACATAAAACAAGGATAATACTATCATCTGTTGCATAGTGTTTTGTGAATTGAACCCTTAGAACAGTGCCTACCATATAGTACTGACTCAATAAACATTATTTATAGCTCTATTTCACACTTGTTGTAGAATATGGAAAGAAAGCAAGTTTTGGCAAAATGTATGACACATAATAAATATTCTCTGGTAAAGAAGAAAATGAATGCATTTGTTTATTTGCATCTTACATAAAAGTTTTTCATTGTTAAAGAATACAGTAATAATTTATTATGAAAATAATTTTCTTCACTACAAAGAATGCAAAAGAAATGAAATCAGGTAGATCCAACCAAGATCCTTTTCTGGCATAATTTGGTATAATTAAGAGATCTCAGATCTCATTAAAGCCTCTTAACCTGGAGATGTAAGATTCCAAAGATGAGGCTGAGGATATGAAGTGCATCCGTGTGCTGTCATTATGTTCCACCAAGTTGATTCTGCCCTATAGGACAGAGGAGAACTGCCTCACAGGTTTTTTCAGAGAGTGTAGCCAATGAAATGCTACACAAAACCGTGTACATTCTTTGACACATCTTTCTGGGAATACTCATCACTTTTATCAGTTTCTCCAAGAGATCAATGATCCATGAAAGATGACACAAACTCCATGTTTAACATCAATTTCACTGCAGTCAGCTGTACAAACTTAAGGATTTTTTGTTTGTTTAATTGCACAATGAGGGACTTGGATTAATTACCTGAAGTCTTCAAGCTTAAAATTATTGGTTCTGTGTTTTCTAACAAGTACAAAGGCAGGAAAACAAATATAAAAAATGGACATACTTTTCTGAAACGATCCTCTCACACTACTGTATCTGTTTTCCTGTATTTTGGGGTGATAATAAAGTGCAGTTGTGACTGTCATTCTTACCAGCCGTTATATTTACAAATGCAGAAAAAAATACACTAGCCAGTTCCTATATACTCCCCACCCCAACTAGTTTCCCACCAGAAATCTAAGAGCTGGTATCCTAAAGGGCTTAAAATTCTCCTTTTGACTCCACATAAAATATTACTTACTTTTTAAGTTTCTCTGCTAAGTTGACAGTTTGTCATCAGCATACACTATGCCAGGGACAAGCCCAACTTGAGCGCAAGGTTAACTGTTATCGTTTTGCGGCCTGTATGAAATAACTTTACCAAAGCTTCCCAGTTTGACATTTTCTGTCTCTTAGATTCTCCGAACCACGGACCCCAGTGCAGACCGGTGGGGCTCTGACAAGCGCCAGAGGTATCAAAGATCCCTCACTTGCAGCCACTGCCTCAACAAACCACCTTGGATTCCTGGGCCTCAGAGCTTGCTCAACCTTCGCAGGGCTCACACTTGACCGGTACTCGGCAAGGCCGCAACAGGAGCCCAAGCAGCTGATAACTGCTGGCCCCAGCACAAGAGGCCCCAGAACCAGCTACACCCTGCGGCGCCCCGCTTCGTTTTCCGGGGCCTGGACCTACCATGGCTCCGTCGGTCCAGGTGCAACAGCTCTCACTCGCTACCGCCGACTCTGCACCAGAAACACACACCTACCAGGGCTGCTGAGGAGTCGACTGAGCGACGTGGAACTTCCGGGAGGCGATTCTCGCGATAGTCCCAGGTATGTTCTCAGCGCCTGCGCAAACCTGGAGCAAACCAGTCGCTGATCCAAGCCCCTCCCCCGTGTCTTAGGCAACTAGGCTGTAGCTAAACTGTAGTCAGAACGGCCGTGCGTAGTTTGAGAGGCACGATGTGAACCAGAACGAAGCAGTGCCCCGCCGCTTTAAGGAAAAGGAAGGCCTGGAACCGGAAAACTGAGACCGAAAAATAATGAGAAAAGCGGAGTGTTTAACTCACTCTGGATACTAACAAGGGAGGAAGTTCACACTGTAGTAGTGTCCATTAAGCGGGGGGGGGGGGGGGGGTAGAGAACGAAGACTAAGCAAGGGTGCAAAGCCATTACACTGGTGGGCAAAGGAATGAGACCCGGCACTGGTTGAAGTTGAGAAAATATGCTGCCTAGCAGCTTTGCGATCAGGTGTGAGCCGTGGGGAGCCTGAGCAAGCTTTGGGACTCCGGAACCCAAGGTCATTTGTTCAGACAGTGCCTGCAAGAGAGGGACCTTTGACCCCCCTGGTGCTTGTCAGAGCCCCGCCCGTCTGCAGTGAGGTCCGTGGTCCAGAAAATCCAAGACACAGAAAATGTCGAAATATGTAAGAAGTTCTGGCAAAGTTGCTACATTCAGGTCTTAAAACGGTAACAGCTGAGCATCGGGCCTCTCTGAAGTTGTAGGGAGGTGAAAGAACAGTTCTGTAGCTCCCTAGGAGATGGGAACACTGAACTGTGTATGATCACCGTTCATTATTAGCTTTGTTTTTCATTTATTCAACAAATATTTACCAGTATTAAGCTGTATGCCAGGCATACTTCCTCTCAGATCCTCACATCAAACCCGAATTATGTCCATTCTGATGATAGGAAACAAGGTCAAAGGCATGTCCTGGCCAAAGCCATGAACATAGTAGTGTTGAGTAAGCAAGTAAACTGAGGAACTAGACTGAAGTAAAACAGCTGCGTTAGAGTTTGGGGGCCCTACACCATTGTGCCTTTCTTTTAATATATACAGATTATTTGATAAGAGCTATCAAGACCCTTTCTGAAACAGTGTCTCAGAAACAGGACTTTGTTGCTGATGCTTATCTAGGTCTTCTAGGCAACTGCTGAAGAGAGAAGTTTTACTTGAGCAAGCTGTTTTTAAGAGGAATATCCTGTAACCTTCTCCCTCCTAGTTCTGCTTCAGTAACCTGCCTTATATTAATCTACTTGGTAATGTCCTGAAAAGAACCCTCACAGTACTGTATGCTTTATCTAGCTTCTTACCTTGACAGTGTTATATTGCAAAATCATTTACTTTGCTGGGCTCCGTGCCCCAGCTCAGCTTAACATTTGAATCCCCTTTTGGACGTTTTATGTAAACCGTCTTGAGACTGTGTTGTATGATTAACAATGTTGGTGACATAGTCTGCTTGTATCAACTCCGTACTCTACTTGTAAACCCCTCGGTGAATAGTTTTGGCAGCAGTAGCTCCAATTGCTCCATTTCCTTGTACAGTGAAATAAAGGTGCCTTGTTCTCCCACCTGAATCTCTCATTCAGTTTATTGGTCAGTATGAGTCGTGCTGAGTAATAACCTGGGGTTTCTACCCAGTTTAACACTTCTGGAGAGCCAGCTAGGAGACATTTGCCCAGTTCCTGAGGTGACCAGAAAAACAGAAACAGCCCTGATGTCTATCACCACCAGAATACTTCTCCTAGAGACTTTGGAACAACTCTGAAAACTAGAGGAGCCCAAACACTTGCTCTGTGAGACACGGAACATACCTGGGTTGTTTGGTAAGTGCCTAGGTAAGGCCTTAAAAGAGTCCCAAGAAGCGAGAGAAATTGACCACTGAGGACATGAAAAAACTCAGGTACCTTTTAAGTTGGTGTACTAGATTAGGTTGTGTGGGTGTTTAAGTGCATATGTCTAGAGAATGGAGAACACTCAAGGGAACCCTGAAATTCTCTCTGCTAAGATGCATGCTTCAGAACCAGGAACAGACACTTGAACAAACATGACTTTGGCAACCTGTTTGTTTCTTTCCGACTTTTTCCTCTTTAAATATATGCCAAATAAAACCTTCCTTTCTGCTTTATTAAACTTCGTGATGTTTTCACCCTACAAGATTTAGTTGCTGCAGGGATTCTAAAACCACAAATCCTGTATACCTTGAGAAGACTTGTGTGGTGGAGCAGATGCCAGCTAAAAGAAAGGTCCTATTTTCTGAACTCAAGCTTTCTCACTCCGTGTTCTGTTGACACTAACAAGGCGAGTGCTCTCAGAAAACAAGCCTTTGTTTATTCTATTTGTTTTTTTTTCATGTCAAGTTTTATTTAGCATATTTTTTGAAAAATGGGTTGTTTGGTAAAGAAAAATCTTAAATTTTTGCTTCATCATTTGTTTAAGAATGATATCTAGCAACTCTTGGCAAACTTCAGTTTAGGTCTGGATTTGGGTGCTAGAAACATTAAAGGAGTAATTCTATTTTCAAAGAGTTCTGAGCTACCATAAGCCACAAAAATTGGGGCACAAGTTGACCAGTAAAAGCCATCAGGGTGGTCACTGATACTCATCAAGTGTTAAAGGCTCCCATGACAAGGTAAGTTGGTTGCAAGACAGGCTAGAGCACAAGGCTGCCTGTGACCCACAAGCAAACACTTGTGCAACAAAGGTCCAAACTCCACGGTATTCCTAATCAGGTTTTTTTTGTTTGTTTGTTTGTTTGTTTTTGTGTGTGTGTGTGTGTGTGTGTGTGTGTGTAGCTCAGAGAAAACCTGGAAGGTAGTGCTCTGTTTTGCCAAATCTGCCAGAAGTGGTAGCTCCATGCTTGTTTTATGATAGAGTTTCTCAAAAAAGAATCACAATAATACTTTTCCATCTGATGCTTTGGCATGTTAATAAGTTTTTTTTAAATTTGTAATTTTTGTTAAGTTGATCTTAACAAAAATTGCTGATACACTTTAAGAAACCTTGTTTTGTATGGTATTATTTGGTGAATTTATGTGGTCTTTCTGCCTCCTTTTGTTCTGAGAGCTTGCCTCTGGTCCAGAGCATTGTGTCTAAGTTTCTATCTTCTATCAGGTTGGAAGCTCTAACTGTGAATTGCTGGATTTTTTTTGTTTTTTTTGGAATACTGTCTTAGAACTTTAGTTCTTTCCTCACTGAAGAAAAACTGTGTTTGGTGTCTGTCTTATGATTTAGACTAGCAGACATACTGAAAAACTTTAAGTCAATCATAAAAGCAAAGCGTAAGTAACTTAAGCTAGACATTGTATGAAATGGGTTTTATTTAAAGAAAAAGAATAATTTCGTCTTAAAGTGAAACTAATAGTTTCAGAATATGAAAAAGGCAAGCCTAGAAAAACAAATTGCTAAAATGCTTTGGTATTTACTAGATGGATAAAAAGTTATGATAAAGAGAAAGCAAAACTCCTTTCCAAGGGCATAATAAAAGGGAAAGAAATTATCTCTTGCCTTTCAAAATACATTGATGGATTTAAGTATCTATAAATGAATTATAATCTGCCCCCACCTATAGCCCCTATCTCACTAGCCAAGAAGTGATGGATTCATTTGCCAAATTGCTAAAATACTTTGGTGTGTACTGGATAGACAGCTTTTCAAAATGCCTTGATAAATTTAAACACATATAAATGAATCAGAATGGCCTAATCTTATCTTCTATCATGAGTCAAAAAACAGGGAGGGAGAGAAAACATCAGGGTTTCCAGGCTCCAGTTTCCAATGTCATGTAGAAATCACAATGAGACACCTGAAATGGCCTGGAAAAATGTTTCCAACCTTAACCAGAAACTTTGAAGTTATAGCCATATCAATGAATTGGTCAGTTGAACAGACACTTTGTGATTTCCAAAGCCAACTGACAAAGTCTTTAAAGGCTAAAATCAGATTGGGAAATATGGGAAATTATATTGGAAAACTTAGAGTGTTTGAACAAACTTTCTTTCAAAAACAGTCTTTTATGGTATGTAGTATAAAAATAACTTTGAAGACCTTTTAGGTAATGTATTGGTGTTGAATTCAGTTAATAGATGTTTGTTGTAACCTAAGTATATGTACTTTTTTATGCCGTAAGAGGAAAGATATATGTATATGGGTGTGTATATTTGGGTATGGAAACCCTGATGGCATAGTGCGTTAAGTGCTACATCTGCTAACCTAAAGATCACCAGTTCAAATTCACCATGTGCTCCTTGGAAACTCTATGGGGCAGTTCTCCTCTGACCTATAGGGTTGTTATGAGTTGGACCTGATTCGATGGCAGTAGGTGTATATTTGGGTCTGCTAACGACTGAGTTTCCCTACTTGTCTGTCAGTTTGTTGTACTGTGGGGGCTTGCGTGTTGCTGTAATGCATTCAACTGTGTGGATCATAATAAGTTATGGCTAGCGTTGTGGAGAATGGGAATTCCAGAACATTTAATTGTGCTATTAAGGAATCTGTGCATGGATCAAGAGGCAGTCATGCAAACAGAACAAGGGGATGCAGCATGGTTTAAAGTTAGGAAAGGAATGTTTCAGGGTTGTATCTTTTCACCATACCTTTTAAATCTCTATGCTGAACCAATAATTCAAGCTGGATTGTATGAACAAGAATGAGGTGTCAGAATTGTAAGAAAACTCATTAACAACCTATGTTATGCAGATGACACTTGCTGGAAGTGAAGAGGATTTGAAACACTGATGAAGTGGGTTGCATCTCAACATCAAGAAAAAAAATACAACCAGACCAGTAAGAAACGCCAAGATAAATGGAGAAAGGATTGAGGTTGTCAAGGATTTCATTTTACTTGCTTCCACAGGCTTGGCTGGCCACAGGCACTGACTGTGGAAGCAGCAAAGAAATCAAATGTGCATTGCATTGGGAAAATCTGCTGTAAAAAGTGTTGAAAAAATAAAGATGTCTCCTTGAAGACTAAGGTGTGGGTGACCCAAGCCATGGTATTTTCAGTGGTATGATGTATATACAAAAGCTTGACAATGAATAATGAAGACAAAAGAATTGATGCCTTTCACCTGTGGTGTTGGAAAAGAATGTTGAATGAACCATGGACTACCAAAGAACTAACAGATTTGTTCTGGAAGCAGTACAACCAGAGTGCCCCTTGGAAGCAAAAGCAAAGATGGCAAGACTTCATCTTACATAGTTTGGACATGTTGTTATGGGGGATCAGTCCCTGGAGAAGGAAATCATGCTTCGTAGAGTGGAGGATCAGTGAAAAAGAGGAAGACCTTAAAAAGACGGATTGATACAGTGGCTACAATGATGGGCTTAAGCGTAAAAATGATTTTGAGTATGGCACAGGACTGGGCCATATTTCCTTCTGTTGTGCATGTTCTGTCACTATGTGTTGGAACTGACTTGATGGCCCCTAACCACAACAATGAGTAAATTAATTTTTACTATTTAAAGAGATGCACTATAGGAGATATGTAACAAAGACAAAATTTAAGAGGTTTATAAAAAAATAAATGTATTTGATATGGTCAGAAGTTTTATCTGACTAAAGTTCAATGGTTTCATTTAGGGGATTTTTAGGAGTTTTAACATTAAATAAAACAAAATAAAGTATTAGGTTTCTTACTGTTAAAATAACAAAATTTTCTTTGATTTCTGAGTTGAAGCACTAACTCATTCTTTACGTAATCTGCCTTTGAGGTTTGGCCTCTCATTAAAATAAGATTCGTGAGCTGAAAATCAAGCCACGTGACATTTAGGCTGAAAAAAAAAGCCAAGGTTTTTCCTTTAAGATCTTTGTTTAAAATAACTTAAGTATTGTTTCACAGAGATCTATAGTAAATTCCTGACAACTCTGAAATTTCATGGAAAGCCACACACACAAAAAATTTATAAAGGAAAAGTACTAAAAAGTTTTGTGTAGTAAATCACATGGAAAGTGTTAAAATCATGAAAAATACCTGATTCTCTTTGGGTTAAGATTTTTATGTTAGTATTTCCTCTTGTGTTTTTGCTTAATATTAGGCAGCAAATGCACAATATTAGGTCATAATTTTGTTGCCAAGCCAAGTGCCGTCGAGTCGGATCCGACTCATGAATTTTGTTATTATTTCTTAATTGCTAACTTGGTCCACAACTTTGTCAAAGCCAGTGGTTTGGGAATTCACAACATTTATCTATGAAGCTTTTTTTTTGTTACTATTCGAGTTTTTAAAGATTTGATAATCTGTGTATTCTACATATATCTTTACCTGGCATATCCTGATATCATGTCTCAAGATTATTATGTATTATAGTGGAAGCTGTTTTTAAAAAAATGTGATTAATAGTTATATTTAGAGATATTTTTATCTAAAAATTTTTTTGATTTGTTTTACTTGGCCTTTACATTATGCTTTTAATTAATTTCTATCAGGGCTTTCACTATAAGAGTACTACTTTCATGAATTTCAATTGTGGCCATATTAAGTTTTGTCTTCCAGGAAGGCAGCACCAGGATGGCAGACTGAACACCCATTTCCTCAATTCCCTCTGAGAACTAAGGCCTGTAATGACATCTGAATGGATCAGTGAACACCTGGCATCTGACAAAGTATTGTCAGATATGACTAGGCACATGTGATGGACTAAACTACCTCTCTCAAAGACGAACCAGCGGCTGCTGACCCCCAATCCTGCTAACTCATTGTTTTGGAGGACCGCAGGTACTGATGTCTTCTTTGTTATTTGGGAGGTGAGGACTGGGCGTGAGCTAGCAAATACACTGAACTGCTGCACTTAGGTAAACAGTGTATAGCACAGCAGAAAACCAGTGCGTGGAGTAACCACATATTGAGAGCCTGGCTGCTGACTGAGGGCACCACTGCCACTCTCCCATCTCTTTTCTGAGCTGTGCGACAGACTCTGTAGTTTCGTGGCAGAAAGAGAAGCTCAGCCAGGACACCGTCTTGGAGGGAGGTGGAGTTACCCAGCCAGGGACTTTAGTTGTGGTTGATTCATAAGCAGAGTAGCAGCCCGTCTGGCAAGTGCTTCCCCCACAGAAAAGCAGCATTTGAGACAATTCCTGTCTAGATTCATGGGTGGGGCCTTGCAGAGGACTGCTGAAGGCCCTAACCTCTCACTACCTTGCACCACATCACAACACCTACGGATGGCCTATGAGGTGCTTTGGTTGTCAGTTGGAGGGTGGGGCCTGTCACACCTCAGGACCTGACTGTTTTTGGTAGCAGCTGGACAGCTCCTTGCTTAGAAGTAAAGTACATTTTTAAATAAGACCAGCTGGAAAACAGACAGTGAGAAGCCTGGCACCACTTCCTCCACCCTTCACTGATCCACATCATAGGGTCGGCAGATGGCCCCCCCAGTGACTCCATAAGTAGGGTGCCATCTTTGTCAGCCAAGAGGCAGAGCCTGCTACCCCAGAGGGTCCAACTGGGACCAGTCACTAGAATACATAGGTATGGCTGGTGACCAATACCCCTCTTAGAACTACACCTCAGCTCCTGTTGAGGTAACACCAGAGAAATCAAACAGCTTCTAGATGGCCCATAGACAATAGACCATGGCTAATCATTTAACAAAACAGTCCACCATGGCTCTGGAAAACTCCCCAAATAAAGAACCAAAAAATTTCCCAGATGAAGAAGCCATTCTGAAACTATAAGATGTCAAGTACTAAAGAATTATGGATAGAACCCTCCTAGAAATTAAACAAAATGAAAAATTAAGTAGGCTATTCGAAGTGATGGGTTATCAACAATCTGAAATCCAACATATCAATAACAGAATTACAGAATTAGGCAATTCAGTCCAAAGCCAAAAGAGCAGAATTGAGGAGATGGAAGTCAGACTGAGTGACCTTGTGGATATAGTAACTGACACCAGCGTTTATGGGGAGAAATCAGAGGAAAGAAATAAGAAGAATGAAGAAGCATGTGGGACTCTCTTAAGAGGAATAGTCTATGAATAACTGGAGCTCCTGAACAAGGAGGGATACATGAAAATACAGAGAGCATTGCTGTAGAGTTGCTGACAGACAGCTTCCTTGAAATTATAAAAGAACAGAACATAGATATCCAAAATATGTGTCCAATTCCAAAAAGAAAAAAACTAGACCCCAAAAGAGAGACAGCAAGATATAATCAACCTTAATAAAATAAAACATAAAGAGTGGCTCTTAAAGGCAGCAAGGCTCAAAGCAAAGCCAGCATTCAGAGGGAAAACCTGTAGACTTTCATGTGACTTCTCTGCAGACACAGTGTTGGCAAGAAAGCAATGGGAAGACACATTGAAACCACTGAAGGAGAAAAACTTCCAACCAAGAAATATATATCCTGCAAAACTGTCTCTCAAATGTGACAGTGAAATTAAGACATTCACGGATAAACAGAAGCTTAGAGACTTTGTAAAAACCAAACCAAAATTGCAAGAAATACTGAAAGAACTTCCTTGCTTAGAAAAACAAAAATATTAAGTGTATACTTAAGGAGGCGATTCAGAACACAGCATGAAGAATCCTACTCAGGGATGTCACAAAACTCAATCAAAGCTACAATATTAACAGAAGGGAACCAATGATCATAACATGAAAACCATGACATAACCACACTAAAAAGAGAAATATATTACATAGAGATAACCCTTTCCAATGGAGAGGATATTAAAAAGATATGCAGAAGTTAAAGTCTGGCTTAAACTTAGAATAGTAAGTCAATTTATCTCAATAAATGCACACACTGAAAAAGAAGAAAGGGACCAAATCCAGAAAATAACTCTACAACTCAAACAAGCGGAAAGACAGCAGCAAAAGAACCCCTCAGATACCGGAAGGAAGGCAAATAATAAGATTACAGCAGAGCTAAATAAAATAGAATATAGAAAAAGGAGTTAACAAGACCAAAAGCTATTTTTTAAAAAAATAATATTTTACTGTGGTTAAGTGAAAATTTACAAATGAGGTCAATTTACCATATCAAACCGCACACAGAGACATCTCTGCAACTCCATCTACTGTCCTAGCCCTGTGACAGCACACTTGTCCCTTCTACTCTGTACTTTCCATATTCATTCAGCCTCCTCCTATTCCCTCTTCTCCACCCTTCCCTCTCATTACTATAGGGGAGCTGCTTCAACAGCCTTATGGTTTACTGCCCAGTCCAATTTTTGTCTGAAGAGTTGTCTCCAGTGGTAGTTTCAACTCTGGGGTAGGAGCAATACCAGGGACCATGCTCTCAGGCAACCCACCATGGGTTGAGACCATCAAGTCTGGTCTTTAACAGAATTTTAGATCGCACACCTGTGTTTCTCCTGATATGTCAGAGAGTCTGGTGTTGTGTTGCAGACATTGGAGGTGGCCAGGCACCATCTAGTTCTTCTGGTCTTATGCTGGTGTAATCACTGGAATATTTGGCCCCTTCTGTCATCTGGGCTCAAATTTTCCTCCTGTCTTTGATGCCCTCCCATTCTCTTCTGTTCCAGTTGGATTAGGACCAATTGACACTCTTTCAATATCAGCTTGCTAAAAAAACTGGCTTTTTGAAAAAAAAAAATCAGCAAAATTGACAAACCATTGGCCAAAGTGACAAAATATAACCAGGAGAATAAATAACTCAAATAAGATGTGAGATGGGCGATAACACTACAGACTCAACTAATATTAAAAGAATCGTAATGGAATACTATGAAAAATAGTACTCTAATAAATTTGAAAACTTAGAGGAAATGGACGAATTTCTAGAAACACATCACCTACCAAAACCAGCACAAACAGAAGTAGAACAACTAAATAAACCCATCACAAAAGAAAAGACTAAAAAGGTAATTTAAAAACTTTCAGTTAAAAAAGCCTGACCCTGATGGCTTCACTGGAGAATTCTACCAAAATTTCAGAGAAGAATTAGCACTTCTATTATTAAAGATATTCTATAGCATAAAAAAGGATAGAGTGCTTCCAAATCTATTCTATGAAGCCAGTATAACTCTGATACCAAGAACCAGGTAAAGACAGCACATAAAAGGAAAATTACAGACCAATGCCTCTCATTAACTTTTGTGCAAAAATTCTCAACAAAATTCTAAGTAATAGAATTTAACAACATACCCCCAAAATAATTTATTATGACTAGGTGGGATTCATAATAGAGATGCAGGGATGTTTCAGCATTAGAAAAACAGTTAATGTAACTAACCACATAAATAAAAGACAAGAGCCACTCAATTATATCAATTGATGCAGAAAAGGCATTTGACAAAGTCCAACACCCATTTGTGTTAAAAACTCTTTACAAAATAGGAATGAAAGGAAAATTCCTCAATATAATAAAGGACTTTAATACAAAGTCAACAGCCAAGATCATTCTAAACAGAGACAGTATGAAAGCATATCACTTGAAAATGGGAACCAGACAATGGTGCCTTTGTCACCACTAATATTCAACATTGTGCTAGAGATTCTAGCTAGAGTTACCAGGCATGAAAAGAAATAAAGGGCATCCAAATTGGCAAGGAAAAAGTAAAAGTATCTCTATTTATACATATGATCTTATAAACGTAAAAACTTAAAGTATCCACAAAACTAATACTGGAACTACTAACACAAATACAGCAATGTATCAGAATATAAGATAAACACCGCAAAATTGGTTAATTCCTCAACACCAACAAAGAGCATGTCAAAGTGGGAATCACCCAGTCAACACAGTTTACATTAGCCCCCGAAAATATAAAATGCTTCCTAATTGAACCAGGGACATAAAAGACTCATCTACAAAACACTACTGCAAGAAACCAAAAGAGACTTACATGAGTGGGTGGAGAAATCTACCTTGCTCATGGATAGAAAGATGTATAATAGTGTGAAAATGTTTATTCCAACCAAAGTGATCTACAGATACAAAGCAATCCTTATCCAAAGTCCAATAGCATTTTTTAATGAGATGGAGAAACAAATCAGCAACTTCACATGAAAAGAAAATAAGCCCTAGATAAGTAAAGCATAACAGATCAAGAAGAAAGTGAGAGACATCACATTACCTAACTTTAGAACCTATTACACTGTCACAGTAGTCAAAACATCTTTTTACTGATACAAAAACAGATACATACATGAATGCACAGAACTGAGAACCCAGTCAGAAAATCATTCACCTAAGAGCAACTGATCTTTGACAGAGGCCCAAAGTCCATAAATTTGGAAAAGGCAGTCTCTGTAACAAATGATGTTGACATAATCACAAAAAATGAAAAAAGACCTGTATCTCTCACCATGCACAAAATACTAACTAATCAAAGATGTAAGTGTAAAATCTAAAATGATAAAGACCATGGAATAAAAATTAGGGCGAACACTAGGAACTCAACTGGGTTGTGTAAGCAGAATACAAACATTACTAACAATGTACAAACACCAGAAGAGAAAATAGATAACTAGCAACTTCTGAAAATCCAATAATTATGGTCATCCAAAAATTCACAGGAGTCGAAAGACAACCTACGCACTGCAAAAAATATTTTGGTTACAACAAATCTGATCAGCATCTAGTCTGCAAAATCTACAAGACACTTCAAAATCCTGTCAACAAAAAGACAACCCATTTAAACAATGGGCAAAGGATATGAACAGGCACTTCAACAAAGACTTTCAAGTGACTAAGAGACACATGAGGAAATGCTAATTTTCATTAGCCATTAACCCAGTGCCATCGAGTCGTATCTGTTTCATTAGCCATTAGATACATGCAAGTTAAAACTAAAAAGAGATGCCATCTCTCTCCAACAATGCTGGCATTAAGCCAAAAAATAGAAAATAATAAATATTAGAGAAACTGAAACACTTATACTCTGCTCATGGGAACGTAATTTTTTTAAAATTGTGATTAAGTGAAAGTATACAATCTGAATTAAATTTACATACTTGCCTATCTGCAATTCCTCCTCCTTGCCCCGTAACAGGACACTCTTCCCTTTCATTCTATATATGTTGTATCTTCTTAGCAATCTCCTGTCCCCTCCTCTCTACCATCTCCTCTGCCTTCCAGTAAAAGGCCAGTAGGACAGCATCCTATAAATGCATAGAACCATAAACTACACACAATATGATCACATTGTGTCCCTGAGTCCAGTCCATTCCTGTCTGAAGGCTTGACCGCAGTAATGTTTTCTGGTCACAGGCAGCAGCAGGTCTGGGGACCATGCTCCCAGGGGAACTCCCAGGCCTCCAGATCATCAGTTGCAGTCTTTTAATGGAGTTCATGAGGTGAACCCTCTTTTTCTCATGTTGTCACTGGGACTCGACATTGTGTGCTCATCACAGCTGTCTTTGGTGGTGGCTGGGCACCATCTGGTTCTTTTTGCCACATGTTGATACAGTCAGCCATTCACAGGTGTTCTTCTGTCTCTTTGGTGCTTTTTTTGTTGTGTCTTTGTTGTTCTTGGTGACCATCTTTTCGAGATGAGTTGGGACCAACTGGTGTATCTCAGACAGCAGCTTGCTAGATTTTAAGACCCCGGATACCACTCACCAGTATGGGGTGCAGAAGACTCTCTTAGCAATAGGCTAGTTATGCCAATTGACCTAGATGTCCACTGAGAACAAGTTCCTCAGACTCCTATTCCTGCTACTCTATCCTTGCAGTATTGGGTTAAGATTAGAAGAGTTGTCAGTTTGTGTTGAAGTCCAATTAAGTTGATCTACTTTCTACTGTGTGCTGTCACTGCTTTCACCCATCCAAATTTCTATCAACTATCTAAACTATGATCAGCCCTCTCCCTCCCTCCCAACCCTTGCAGACATGAATATTTCCTTCTGTACATAAGTCTACATTTAATTCCTTATAGTAAAAGTCTCATAAAATATTTGTCCTTTTGCTGCTAACTGATTTCACTCAGCGTAATATCTTCCAATTGAAACCAGGTTATGAAATGCTTCTTAAAATCATTGGTCTTTGTTATTCCATAGTGTTCCATCGAGCATATGTACCATAATTTGTGTATCCATTCATGTGTTGATGGGAATCTAGAATGATTCCATCTTTTTGCTATTGTGGACTGTGCTTCAGTGAACATTCACGTGCAAGTATCTGTTCGTGAGACAGCCTTTGTTTCTGAAGGATATACTCCAAGCAATGGGATTACTGGATCAAATGATGTATCTATTTCCGGCTTTGTAAGGAAGTGACAAATTGCTTTCCAAAGATGATGTAACATTTTGCAGTCCCATCAGCAGTGTAGGAAAGTTCCAATCTCTCCACAGCCTCTCCAGTGTTTGTATTTTGTGTTTTTTGCATCATGCCCAGCCTTGTTGGGGTGAGATGGTATCTCGTAGTTTTCATTGAATTTCTTTAATAGCTAATGATTGTGAGTGTTTCTTCATGTATGTTTTGGCTGCCTGGATGTCCTCTTTGGTGAAGCATCTGTCCATTTCCTTTGCCCATTGCTTAATTTGGTTATTTACATTTTTCTTGTTGAGATTTTGCAGTAGCTTGTAGATTATGGAGATCAGACGTTAGTACAACATGTAGTTGCCAGGTATCTTTTCCCATTCTGTAGGTGATCTTTCAAATCTCTTGATAAAGCCTTTTGATGAGCAAAGTGTTTGATTCTTAGTAGTTCCCAGTTATCTAGTTTATCTTCTGCTGATCGTGCTCTGTCAGAAGTCTCTCTATGCTGTGTATTAAAACTTCTGTGTTGACTCTATTTTTTCTTGCATGTTCTTTACCATTTTAGGTTTTACAATTAGGTCTGATTCGATTTGAGTTAGTTTTTGTGTCTT
This sequence comes from Heterohyrax brucei, assembly GCA_028571685.1. Lineage (NCBI taxonomy): Eukaryota > Metazoa > Chordata > Mammalia > Hyracoidea > Procaviidae > Heterohyrax > Heterohyrax brucei. Next base: position 38,965,842 of record CM053149.1, read on the forward strand.
TGTGATATTGGTCTTGTTTCAATTTTTCTGGAGATAATTTGCCAGCACCATTTGTTAAAGGGACTGTTTTTACCCCAGCTTAAAGACTTTGTCGAATATCAACTGGTCATAAGAGGATAGTGGCATTTCTGGGGTCTTGACACTGTTCCATTGGTCTATATGTCTCTTATTGTACCAGTACCTGGCTGCTTTCACTACTGTGTCAGTGAAATAGGTTAGAAGTTCAGGTAGTGTGAGGTCTCACACTGTGTTCCTCTTCTTCCTTAGTGCTTTACTTATCTGGGGTTTCTTCCCTTTCTAAACAAAGTTGCTGATTTGGTTTTCCATTTCGTTAAAAAAAAAATGACACTAGAATTTGTTTTGGGATTGCATTGAATATATAGATCACTTTAGGTAAAATAGGTATTTTCGCAATGCTAAGTCTTCTTATCCATGAGCAGAGTAGTTTTCTCAATTATGTAAGTCTCTTGGTTTCTTGCAGTAAGGTCTTGGAATTCTCTCTGAATAGGTCTGTTATTTCTTTGGTTAGATTTATTGCTAGGTATTTCATCTTCTTGGAGGCTATTGTAAGTGGTGTTGACTTGGTGATTTCTTCTTTGTTGATCTCTTTGTTGGCGTAAAGGAATCCTGATGATTTACTTACATTTATCTTCTATCCTGATACTTTGCTGAAATTTCCAGTAGTTTATTTATAGATTCTTCTGGATTCTCTGCATATACAATCATATCATCTGCAAATAGGGAGATTTTACTTCTTCTTTGACAGTGCAGATGCCCCTTACTTTTTGTCTTGTCTAATTGCTCTGTCTAGAACCTCTAGTACAATGTTGAATAGACATCGGGAGGATGGCATCCTTGTCTAGTTCCCGTTCTCAAGGGAAATTCTTTGAGTCTCTCTCCATTCAAGATGATGGAGGCAGTTGGCTTCGTGTTGATGCCTCTTATTGCACTGAGGAATTTCCCCTCTATTCCTATTTTGCAGAGAGTTTTTAACATGAATTAGTTTGGGACTTTGTCAAAAGCCTTTTCTGCATCAATTAACAAAATCAGATGATTCTTATCCTTTGTGCTGTTTTGGAGGTTGATCACATTAATTGCTTTAACTAGCCTTGCATCGCTGGTGTGAATCCAACTTGGTCTTGATGAATTAGTTTTTTTGATATGTTGCTGAATTCTATTGGGTAGGATTTTGTTGAGGATTTTTGCATCTAGGTTCATGAGTGATATTGGTCTGTAATTTTCTTTTTAAGTGGGATCTTTCCCTGGCTTTGGTATCAGGTTTATACTGGCTTCCTAGAATGAATTTGGGAGTATTCCAACCCTTTCTATGCTGTGAAATAGCTTCAGTAGTATTGGAGTTAACCCTTCTCCAAAAGTTTGGTAGAATTCACTGGTGAAGCCCTCTGGGCCAGGACTTTATTGGTTGGTAGTTTTTTGATGACTTTTTAAATCTCTTCTTTTTGTGATGATTTTATTAAGTTGTTCTACTTTTCCTTGTGGTAATTTTGGTAGGTAATATGAATCTAGAAAGTGGTCTATTTCCTCTAGGTTTTCAACTCTGTTAGGGTACAGTCTTTCACAGTATTCTGTTATGATACTTTTGTTTTCTGTTGGGTCTGCTGTGTCATCTTCCCATCTCATTTCTTATTTGGATTATTTGTTTCCTCTCCTGTTTTTCTTTTGCAAGTTTAGCCAATGGTTTATCAATTTTATTGATCATTTCAAAGAATCAGCTTTTGGTTTTGTTAATTTTTTCAGTTGTTCTTCTATTCTGTACTTCATTGAGTTCTGCTCTGATCTTTATTATCTGTTTTCTTCTGGTGTCTGAGGGACCCTTGTGTTGCCCTTTTTCTACTTGTACAAGGATTAATTTTTTGGTCTGGACACTTTCTTCATTCCAGATGTGTGCATTTCTAGAGCTAAACTGACCTCTGAGCACTGCTTTTGCTGTATACCACGGGTTTTGGTAGGTTGCGTTTTCAATTTCATTTGATTCTATAAATTACTTTATTTCCTCCTTGATTTCTTCTATAACCGTTGGCTTTTTGAGCATGGTGTTATCCAGTTTCCATGGGTTCAATTTTCTACCTATGTTTTTTCTGTTATTGATTTCTACTTTTATGGCTTTATAGTCTGAAAAGATGCTTTGCAATAATTCAGTGGTTTGGATTTTGTTGAGACCTGCTTTACATCCTGTTTTAGTAAGCCAGTGCTTCTCTAAAAGAAATACTACGGAGTAGATGATTTACATAGGGCAGTAGGCTACAAGTCCAAATTCAGGATGTTTGCTCCAAGGGAAGGCTTTCCCCTTGTTGGCTCTGGAGGTAAGTCCAGTATTGCATCAATCTTTGTCCAGGGAGTGTCTTGGTGCAGGAACCTCAGGTCTGAAGGATGTGTTCTTCTCCTGGTGCTGCTTTCTTGATAGTGTGAGGTTCCCAGTGCTCTGCTAGCCTCCTCTCTTTTTCTCTCTTCTAGGATGAAAGGATTAAGGGAGGGGAAATCTGTGCTCCAGGGAAACTCCCTTTACAGTAGAGCAGGGAGATGATCTTATAAAGGGATTTGCAATCCCACCCTAATCCTGTAGCATACAGCATAGGAAAATCACAAAATGGAGGACAATCAAAAAATATTGGGAATCATGGCCTAGCCACATGACTACACATATTTTGGGGGGTACACAACTCAATCCATGACACTCCACCCTTTGGCACCCCCAAAATCACATCATTGAAACATGTAACACATTTATCCCGTCATAGCAAAATCGTGTCCATGATAGACGTCTTAAATCAGTTCCAAGTTCAAAATTCAAAAATGCCTTAACATCTATGAAATCTAGAACAAGTTAATCTGTTTCCAAATCTACAGTGCTAGAACATGTACAAGTTAGACATTCCATTACAAATAGGAGAAACTGCAGGGAAAGAAGGTATTAACGGGCAACAAGCGAGTCAGCAGAACACATTACATTAGCCCTCAAAGCTTTGGAAATAATCTTCCACTTTCTGAGACATTTTACACAATGGCTCTGCCCTCCAGACTCTAGGTATTGGCCACACTCTCTGGTCTCTGAGTGAAGACCCCCAGCCTTGTACTACAACTCTGCTGTCAAGGCCCACTTGGGCAGAAACTCTGCCCCATTGGCTTTAGGTGCATGCTAAGCCCAAATGAGTGGCCGTTCCACCCTTACAAACACAGGACACCATGGTTCCACCCTTTCAAACGCTTGAGGTCATGGCCATATGTTTTGAGACTGATGCAACGCGGCTTCTCATGCTGTTTGTCTCTTCAGCTTTTGCTTCCTGTGGCCACATGGCCTGGGCCTCAGGCCCACATCTGCCCTGCCAGAGAAAGTGTCCCAAAGCTCTGTAGCTTCACTAATTCAAGTACCTGGAGACACTCCACTCTTGCTGGAAAGCGTTCTATACAAATGCACTCAGCTGTCTTGTGCTGTGGGACAGCAAGGCCAACTCCACTGATTCAAGTGCCCAGAGGCACCCCATTCTGTGAGGAACACTCTGTGTACAGGTATTTAGCTCTCTTACTCCATGGGTCAGCTCCAACGCTGCATCTCATTCTGTTGTTGCTGCTGCTGCTGCTGGTGGTCCTCTGCTGCTCAATTCTCACCATCTGCACCTTCTTCAGTGTTGACAGTTCTCCTTGATTCTGTCTGAGTCTTCTGTCCATTCACAGTTTCGAAATGGCTCCCACATTGTAGGTATTTGCTAGAGCAGCACCCCACTCCTGGTATCAACTTCTGTTTCAGTCAGAAACAGAATTCTGCTCTAACAGAAATACCACAGAGTAGATGGCTTTAACAAAGGAAGGTTTATTCTTACACAGTCCAGTAGGTTACAAGTCCACATTCAGGATGTCCATTCCAGGGGAGGGCTTTCCCCTTGTTGCCTCTGGAAGAAAGTCCAGGACTGCACCAGTCTTTGTCCAGAGAGTGTCTTGGTGCAGGAACCCCAGGTCTGAAGGATGCCGTCTACTCCCAGTGCTGCTTTCTTGATGATGTGAGGTTCCCAATTCTCTTCTTGCTTCCCTCTCCTTTTATTTCTTGTAGGACAAAATGATTAAGGGTGGGGCAAACTATACTCCAGGGAAATGCCCTTTACAGTGGAGCAGGGAGGTGATGTTATAATGGAATTTACAGTCCCATCCTAACCTTTAACATACAGCATAGGAAAATCACAAAATGAAAGACAATCACAAAACATTGGGAATCATGGCCCAGCCACATGACTACACATATTTTGTGGGGGGGACACAATTCAGTCCATGACATGTCCTAACACTTAGTCTATTCTGGAAAATGTTCAACATATGTTGGAAAGGAAGGTGTACTTACGGGTAAAGAGTGCTATGTATGTTAATGAGATCTAGTCAGTTGATTTTTGCAGTAAGATCTGTGTCTTTCCTGAGATTTTTTTTTTAGATGATCTTTCCATTACTGAAAGTGGAGTGTTGAAGTCTCCAACTATTATTGTGGAGTGATCTATCTCATTTTTCAATGCAGTCAGTGTTTGTTCAATGTATTTAGATACTCTGGGATTGGGTGTGTAAATATTTAATATCGTTGTGTCCTGCTTATGTGCTGAAACTTTCCACAACAAATAATGACCATCCTTGTCCCTGATGGTGAAATTTACATCAAAATCTATTTTATCTGAGGTTAGTATTGCCGTTCCTGGTCTTTGTACGTTGTTAGCTTGGAATACGTTTTTGCATCCTTTAGTTTTCAGTTTGTTCATGTCTTTGAGTCTTAGGTGTGTTTCTTGTAAGTAACGTATTGACAGATCATGTCTTTTGATCCAGGATGTCACCCCCTGTCTGCTAACTGGAGTGTTCAGTCTGTTTACATTCAGTGTAAGTATTGATAGGTATGTGTTTAGTGCTGTCATTTTAGTGTCTTTATTTTTGTGTTGATGCTTTCTATGTTGCTCTTGATATTCTGTTCTGGGTCATTCTTCTTTATGGGTTGACTTTTCATTTTTCAGTGTTGGTTTTGTGTTTATTGAGACTCCTGTATTATGTTTCTTGTTTTGATATGTTGCATTGTTATCATGCTTTGCAGCTACTCCTGTGGTCCTCCTTAATATTCTAATTTGTAACCCAATTTTAATTTCTGCATATGTTTTAACTTCCTCTCCCTCTGAAAGGAGTACAACTATTGTAGTATATCCCACTTTTTAGTGTGATGATGTCATAGATTTTGTGATATGATCACTGGTTCCCTTCTTTTAATATTATAGCTTTGATTGAGTTTTGTGACTTTCCTAACTGAGTAGGATTCTGGATGTGTGTCCTGAATTGCCTCCTTAAATATACACTTAATGATTTTGTTTTTTGAAGCAAAGAGCTTCTTTCAGCATTTCTTGTAGTTTTGGTTTGGCTTTTCCAAAGTCTCTAAGCTTCTGTTTATCTTTGAAAGTCTTCATTTCATTTTCATATTTGAGAGACAGTTTTGCAGGACATACAAATCTTGTTTGAAAGTTTTTCTCCTTCAAGGCTTTGAACGTGTTTTCCCATTGCCTCCTTGACAACATTGTTTCTGCCAAGAAGTCAGACAAAAGCCTAGTGTTTCCCTCTGAATGTTAGCTTTGCTTTGAGTCTCACTGCCCTTAAGAGCTACTGTTTATGTTTCTTTTTATTAAGTTTGGTTATAGTACATCTTGGTGTCTTTCTTTTGAGGGTCTACTTTTCATGGTGCTCAAGATGCATCTTGGAACTTTATGTTCTCTTCTTGCATAATTTAAAGGAAGTTTTCTGTCAGCAACTCAACAGTAACACTCTCTGGGTTTTCAGCTATCCCTCCATGTTCAGGAACTCCAATTTGTAGATTTTTCCACTTAACAGAGTCCCATATGTTTCTTAATTCTTCATTTTTCTTATTTATTTTCTCTGATTTCTCCTCATACATGCTGATATCAATTGCTCTATCCTCAAGATCACTCAGTCTGACTTCCATCTCCTCAATTATCTTTTTTGATTTGAATTGAATTGTGTAATTCTGTCTTTGTTATTGATCTGCTGGATTTCAGATAGTTGATCTTCCATCAGTTCAAATGGCTTGCTTAATTTTTCATTTTGCTCTGCTGTATCTTGTTTAATCTCTAGGAGTGTTCTTTTGTACTCAATCTCTGATAGTTTCAGAAAGGCTTCTTTATCTGGGAAGTTTTTGATTTTATTTTGGGAGTTTTCTGGTGTACTGGTGTTTCATGGTGTACTGTTCTTTAAGTGGTTAGCATTCATTTGTCACCTTTGTGCCATCTAGAGGTTGTTTAGTTCTATGGTGTTACCTCAACAGGAACTTAGGCATAGTTCTAAGAAGGGAGTTGGTCACCAGTTGCCTCTACGAACTCCAGTGGCTAACCCCACTGGACTCTCTAGGGTGGCAGACTCCACCTCCTGGCTGGTAAAGATGTTGTCCTACTTATGGAGAAACTGGGGGGGTCCATCAACCGATGCTACAATGTGGTTCAGTGAAGGGTGGAGGAGATACTGCTGGGATGTTCCAAGGTTGTCCAGCCTGTCTTATTTTGAAAGGTACTTTACTGTTAAGCTGGGAGCTGTCCAACAGCTGCCAAAATCACTCAGGCCCTCAGGTGTGGCAGGCCCTGCCTTCTGGCTGACAACAGAAGCACCTCTTTGGTCATGCCCCAATGCTATGATGTAGTTCAAAGTAGGTAGGCATTATGGCCTTGTTGCTAGCCTCAGCCAGGCCCCATCCATAAGGTAACACTGTGCTAAACTCAGTCCTTCTTCCAGAAAAGCACTTTTCAGTCTGGCACTGCTTCTCAGATTGGCAATTAGCCCCTGCTGAGACCTCTGGTTGGGTAACCCTGCCTCCCAGGTGACCAAGATGGCATCTCACCCTAGCTGCCCTTCCTACTGCAAAACAGCAGAATCTATGGTAGAAAAGAGAGGGTGGAATGCACTGCTGCCCTTAGTCAGCAGCTGGGCTCTCAACATGTGGCTATCCCAAGCACAATGCTTCTATTGTGCTATACACTGTTTACTTTAGCACTGCAATTCAGAGTGTTTGCAAGCCCCTACCAAGCCCCTGCCTCCTGGATAACAAAGAAGGAAGTCTGCAGTCTGCCCAAGCGGTGAATCAGCAGGAGCGGGGCTCAATATTCACTGCCTCTTGTTAGGGGGAGTAGATTCCTGTTTAGTGGCGTGTAGTCCAGTCTGACAACTTTATGCCATATCCTAAACCTTCCTGGATGGGAAGAGTACTCCATTCAATTATCATTTCATATCATTTCAGGCCTTGGTTCTCAGAGGGAATTTAGGAGATGTGTCTTGTCTGCCATCTTGTCACCACGCCTGAGAATGTAAAATGTTAACAGTCACTTTGGAAATCAATTTGGCACTTTCTTAAAAAGCTAGAAATAGAAATACAAGATACAGCAATCCCACTTCTTGGAATATATTCTAGAGAAATTAAGAACTGCCACTCAAATAGATACATATACAACAGCATTCATTACAGCACTGTCCACAAAAGCAGATAGAATCAACCTAGGTCCCTATCAATGATGAATGGAGAAACAAAGTATGGCATATTCATACAGTGAAATGTTACACAATGATAAAGGACAATGATGTATTTGGGAAGCATCTCATGACATGGAGAAATCTGAAAGGCATTGTGTTGAGTGAAATTAGTTGTGAAAGGACAAATATTGTATGAGATCTCTAGTATAAGGATTCAAGAGAAAGATTAAACACAGAAGAAAACATTCTTCAATGGCTACAATGGCGGGGCTGAAAAGAGAGATATTCACTTATTAGGCAATATGAGGTCTGACAATTAAGTCTGCAAACTTATTTGTTCTAAGTGCTACATGCCTCATTGCTGAATATCACTATGGTCACCTTCAGTGTACTCCTCTTGGGAAATTATGCACTGACAACTATACAGGTAAGCTCACTTTTCCACAGTGTGCAATGGCAATTCCAGAAAGAGTTCCAAAATTGCTTTGAAGGGTGGACTAGGCACTGGCATCTATGTGTAGCTTTCCAAGGGGAGAACTTGGAAGGTGACCATAGTGATATTAAGCAGTGAGGTATGTGGCACTTTTACTAGGATGAGTTGACTAATTTAACTGGCAGTGTTTGTAGACAATAATTATTTTAGGTGAAGGTAAGGTCAACACATAATAGAGGAAGAGTCAGCACAACTGGAGTAAACCAAAAACTAAGAGGTTTCATAAATACAACCAATCAGTATGAGGAACAGAGTATCAGGGGCATAGGTCTAGGGACCATAGTTTCAGGGGACATCTAGGTCAGGTGACATAACAGAGTTTATTAAGAAGATGTTATGCATCCCACTTTGGTGAGTGGTGTCTGAGGTTTTAAAAGCTAGCAAGCAGCCAGCTTAGAAGGATCAATTGGTTGCAACTCAACTGGAGGAAAGGAGAATGAAAAGCATCAAAGATAGACAGAAAATATGAGCCCACAAGAAATAAAGAGCCACTTAAACCATAGTATGTCAGCATGAGACTGGAAGAACTAGCTGGTACCCAGCTACTCACAAAGACAGGGAATTCAACAAAGAGTCTCTGATGAAGTAGGTGAAAAATGAGGTGCAAGACACAAAATCTAATAAAAAGACCAGGTCTGACGGTCTGGCAGATTGGAGAGTCCCCTGAAGGCATGGCTCCTGGACTCTCTGTTAGCTCAGTATTAAAAGCATTCCTGAAGCCAGCCCCTGAGACAAAGATTTAACTGCTCTACTAGACATAAAAGGATACTGATGAAGAGTGTGCTTGCTGGCTTAAAGTAGAGATAGGAGACTAACGGGGCAGGTCTTGTCTGGAGGTCAGATGAAAAGGCAGCAGGTCATCGGAGCTGGTTGAGTGGATATGAGAAATACAGGGTGGCAAGTAGGAGTGTGCTGTCACAGTCTGGGAGTCGCAGCTAGGGTCACATAACAGTGTTTATGTAAGTTTTTGTTTTTCTGTTTTTATTTTATTTTATTGTGATTAAGTGAAAGTACACAATCCAAATTAAATTGGGATGCCCACCTACCTGCAGCTCTGTCTGCTCTCCTTGCCGCATGACAGCACCCTTCTCCTTTTCGTTCATGTATATATCATCACCTGTTAACAATTTCCTGTCCCCTCCTCTCCACCCTCTACTCTCCCTTCTAGTAAGAGGCCAAGAGGACAGCATCCTATAGATGCAGAGAACCATAAAGTACACACATTGTATGGTTGCATTGTGTCCATGAGTCCAGTCCATTCCTGTGTGAAGTTTTCCAGTCAGGGGCAGCAGCAGTTCTAGAAGCCATGCTCCAAGGGGAGCCCCCCAGGCTGCTAGACCATCACTTGCAGTCCTTTAGTGGAATTCTTAAGGTGCACCCCTTTTTTTTCTCATGTTGCCACTGGAACTCAACATTGTATGCCCCATCACAGCTGTCTAGTGATGACCAGGCACCTTCTGGTTCTTCTGGTCACATGTTGATACAGTCACCTATTCACATTGGTCCTTTCATCTCCTGGGCTCATTTTCCCTCATGTCTTTGCTCTTGTTTGTGATCACCTGTTTCGGATGGGTTGGGACCATTTGGCATACCTCAGGCAGCAGCTTGCTACCTTTTAAGACCCCAGATGCCACTCACCAGTGTGCGGTGCAGAAGACTCTCTTGACAATAGACTAGTTATGACAGTTGGCCTTGATGTCCCTTGAGATCATAGTTCCCAGACCCGTGTCTGTGCTACTCTATCCTTGCAATACTGAGTTAAGATTAGAAGAATTTTCAGTTTATGTTGAAGTCCAGTTAGGTTGATCTACGTTCTACCATGTGATGTTACTGCTTTCAACCAACCAAATTTCTGTCAGCTATCTAGTATATGACCAGCTCTCTCCCTCCCTCCCTCCCCACTCATGCAGCCATCACAGAGTCTTTTCTTCTGTTCATGGGTCTATTTTTAAGTCCTTATAATAGGGGTATCATACAATATTTGTGCTGTACCACTCATTGATTTCACTCAGCATAATGCCTTTCAATTGAAACCAGGTTATGAGATGCTTCTTAAAATCACCGTTGTTCTTTATCATTGCATGATGTTCCATTGAGTATATGTGCCATAGTTTGTTTATCTGTTCGTCTGTTGTTGGGCATCTGGGTTGATTCCATCTTTTTGCTATTGTGGACTGTGCTGTAATGAACATTCATATGCATGTATCTGTTGGTATGACTGCCCTTGATTTTGTAGGATATAATCCGAGCAGTGAGATTACTAAATCAAATGGTATATCTGTTTTCAGCTTTTTAAGGCAGCACCAGAGTGCTTTCTAGAGACGTTGTACCATTTTGTTATCCCACCAGCAGCATAGGAGAATTCCAGTCTCTCTAGCATTTGTTGTTTTGTGTTTTTTGGATCATGGCCAACCTTGCTTTGGTGAGATAATACCTCATAGTAATTTTGATTTGGATTTCTCTAGTAGGGAATGATCGTGAGTATTCCCTCATGTGTCTTTTGGCTGCCTGGATGTCCTCTTCAGTGAAGTCTCTGTCCATCTCCTTTGTGAGTTGGTAAAGAACATGGGTTCTTTACCTTTTTCTTGTTGGTATTTTGCAGTACCTTGTGGATTATGGAGACCAGATGTCGGTCTGATATGTAGTTGCCAAACATTTTTTTCCATTCCATAGGTGGTCTTTTAATTCTTTTGATAAAGTCTTTGAATGAGCAAAAGTATTTGATTCTTAGCAGTTCCCACTTATCTATTTTCTCTTCTGCTGATCGTGATTTGTCAGATTCGGAAGTCTGTCTAAGCTGTGTTTTGGAAATTACATTGTTGGCTCTATTTTTCTTTTCATGATCTTTATCGTTTTAGGTTTGATATTTAGGTCTTTGATCAATTTTGAGTTAGTTTTTGTGTAAGGTGTGAGATACAGGTCTTGTTTCAGTTTTTGGATATCCAATTTTGCCAACACCATTTGCTAGACTGTTTTTACCCCAGTTTACAATCTTAGGGCTTTGTCAAATATCAGCAGTTCATGGGGGCATCTCTTGGATCTCAACTCTATTCCATTGTTCTATATGTCTCTGTGTGTACCAGTACCAGGCTGTTTTGACTACTGTAGCAGTGTAATAGGTTCTAAGGTAGGTTAGTGTGAGTCCTCCCACCATGCTCCTCTTCTTCGTTAGTGCTCTGCTTATCTGAGGTTTCTTCCCTTTCCAAAGTTGGTGATTTGCTACTCAATCTCGTTAGAAAAAGGACTCTAGAATTTGTCTTGGGGATTGCATTGTACACATAGATTGCTTTGGGTAAAATGGACATTTTCACAGTGTTAAGTCTTCCTATCCCTGAGCAGGGTAGGTTTCTCCATTTATGTAAGTCTCTGTTGGTTTTTTTGCAGTAAGTCTTAAAGGTTTGTAGTTATATTTATATAGGTCTCTTTATTTCTCTTGTTGGATTTATTCCTAGGTAGTTTATATTCTTGGGGGTTTTGGTAAATGGTATTGATTTGGTGATTTCTTCTTTGCTGATCTCTTTGTTGGTGTAAAGGAATCCTACTGATTTACTTATGTTTGTCATCTATCCTGATACTTTGCCGAACTCTTCTACTAGTTTGAGTAGTTTGCTTATGGATTCTTTAGGACTTCCTGCATTTACAATCACAACATCTGCAAATAGGGAGATTTTTATTTCTTCTTTGCTGATGTGGATGCACTTTATTTCTTGTCTTGTCTAATTGCCTGGGCCTGAACTTCTAGTACAGTGTTGAAATAAGTAGTGAGACTAGATGTCCTTGTCTAGTTCCCATTTTAAAGAGGAATTCTTTCAGTCTCTCTCCACTGAAGATGATGTACGCTATCGGCTTTGTAGAGAGGCCGCTTATTGTGTTGAAGGAATTTACCTTATGCTTCTATTTTGCTGAGAGTTTTTAGCATGAATGGGTGTTGGACTTTGTGGAATGTCTTTTTCTGTATCAATTGACAAGATCAAATGATTCTTATCTTTTCTGTTATTTATGTGGTTGATCACATTTATTGTTTTACTGATGTTGAAGCAGGTTTTCATCCCTGGTATGAATCCAACTTGGTCATGATGAATCACTTTTTTCATATGTTATTTGTGAGGAACATATCCTACTGGCAAGGAATTTGTTGAAGATTTTTGCATCTAGGTTCATGAGTGATATTGGTCTGTAATTTTCTTTTTTTGTTGTTGGATCTTTCTCTGGCTATAGTATCAGGTTATGCTGGCTTCCTAGAATGAATCTAGGAGTATTTCATCCCTTTCTATGGTGTGAAATAGTCTCAGTAGGATTGGAGTTAACTCTTCTTTCAAAGTTGGTAGAATTCTTGGTTGAAACCATCTGGGCCAGGACTTTATTGGTTGATAGTTTTTGGATGACTTCAATCTGTTCCTTTGTGATGGGTTTAATAAGTTGTTCTACTTCTTGTGATAATTTTGGTAGATAATACTAACCTAGAAAGTGGTCTATCTCCTCTAGGTTTTCAAACCTGTTAGAGTACAGTCTTTCATAGAACTCTGTCATGATACTTTTGATTTCCGTTGGGTCTGTTGTGTCATCTCCCATCTGATTTCTTATTTGTTTCCTCTCCTGTTTTTCTGTTGTAAGTTTAGCCGATGGTTTATCAATTTTGTTGATCTTTTCAAAGAATCAGGTTTTGGTTTTGTTAATTTTTTTTTAGTTGTTCTGTTCTCTGCTTCATTTAGTTCTGCTCTAATCTTTATTATGTGCTTTCTTCTGGTGTTTGATGGGTTCCTCTGTTGCTCTCTCTCTATTTCCTCAAGCTGTAGGATTGATTTTTTCCTTTGGGTCCTTTCTTCCTGCTGGATGTGTGCATTTCTAAAGATAAATTGACCTCTGAGCACTGTTTTTGCTGTATCTCATAGGTTTTGGTAGGATGTGTTTTCATTCTCACTTGATTCTATAAATTTCTTTACTTCCCCTTGATTTCTTCTATAACTATTTGCTTTTTAAGCAAGATGTTGTTCAGTTTTAATGAGTTCGTTTTCTATCTATGCTTTTTGTGCTATTGATTTTGACTTCTATGGCTTTATGGTCTGAGAAGATGCTTTGCAATAATTGAGTGGTTTGGATTTTGTTGAGACTTGCTTTATGTCCTAAAACATAGTCTATTCTGGAAAATGTTCCATGTGCATTGGAGAAGAAGGTGTAGTTATCTGTTGATGGATAAAAAGTTCTGTATATGCCTATGAGGTCTAGCTGGTTAGTTGTTGCAATAAGATCTTCTGTATCTTTACTGAGCTTTTTTCTGGATGATCTGTACATTACTGACAGTGAAGTGTTGAAATCTCCAACTATTATTGTAGAATGATGCATCACATTTTTCAGCATAGTGTTTGTTCAATGGATTTAGATGCTCTGTTACTGGGTACATAAATACTTAATATTGTTAAGTCTCGTTTGTGTACTGAAACTTTCAGCAATAAATAGTGACCATCCTTGTCCACAATGGTGGAATTTACATTAAAGTCTATTTTATCTGAGTATTGCCACTTCTGCTCTTCTTCGCGTGTTGTTAGCTTGACATATGTTTTTCCACCCTTTAATTTTCAGTTTGTTCACAGCTTTGAGTCTTAGTTGTGTTTCTTGTAAGCAACATATTGAAGGATCATGTCTTTTGATCCAGGATATCAATTGCTGTCTGTTAATTGGAGCATTCTGTCTATTTATGTTTAGTGCAACTATTGATAGTTATATGTTTATGCTGTCATTTTCGTGTGTATATTTTTGTGTTGGTGTTTTCTATGTTGCTCTTAATATCCTGCTTTGGGTCATTCTTCTTTGTGGGTTGACTTTTCATCTTTTCAGTGTTGGTTTTGTGTTTGCTGAGACTCTTGTATTAAATTTCTTGTTTTGATATATTTTTATTGTCCTTTGTGGTTACCCATATGATCCCCCTTAATATTCTAAGTTTAAAATGAATTTCAACTTATGCATATTTTTTTTAACTTCCTCTCCATCTGGATGATTGTAACTACTGTAGTATATCCCTCTTTTTAGTGTGATGGTGACATAGTTTTATGACATTATCACTGGTTCCCTTCTTTTAACATTGTAGCTTTAATTGTGTTTTGTGACTTCCCTATCTGAGTAAGTTTCTGGATGCTGTGTCCTTCATTGTCTCCTTACTTGACGGCACTTGGCTTGGCAAGCAAAGAGCTTCTTTCAGTATTTCTTGTCGTTTTGGTTTGGTTTTTACAAAACCTCTAAGTTTCTGTATATCTATGAAAGTCTTAATTTTATCTTCATAATTCTTGTTTGGAAGTTTTTCTCCTTCAAGGCTTTGAATGTGTTTTCCCACTGCCTCCTTGACAACACTGTTTTTGCCACAAAGTCAGATGAAAGCTGTCATGGTTGGAATTGTGTCCCCCCAAAAATGTGTGCAGCCACGTGGCTGGGATATGGTTCCCAGTGTCTTGCGACTGTCCTCCATTGTGTGGTTTTGCTAACCTGTATGTTAAAGGATTAGGGTGGAGCTGTAAATTCCTGCTGTAGGGGGAGTTTCTCTGGAGTATGGCCTGCCCCACCCTTAATGCTTTTAGCTTTAAGGAAAAAGAAACAAAGGACAATTTGAGAACCTCGCTACCATCAAGCAAGCAGCACTGGGAGCAGAATGTGTCTTTCAGACCAGAGGTTCTTGCGTCAGGACGCTCCCTGGACAAAGACTGATGCAATACTGGACTTTCCTCCAGAGTCGACAAGGGGAAAGTCTTTCCCTGGAGTCGACACCCTGAATATGGACTTGCAACCTTCTGGACTGTGTAAGAATAAATCTTTGTTAAAGCCATCCACTCTGTGGTATTTCTGTTAGAGCAGCCTAGCTGACTAAAACAAAAGCATATAGGTTTTCCTTCTGAATGTTAGCTTTGCTTTGAGTCTGACTGCTTATAAGAACTTCTGTTTGTGTTTCATTTTATTAAACTTGATTATAATGTATCTTGATGTCTTTCTTTTGGTGTCTCATTTTTGTGGCATCCAATATACATCTTGGATATCTATGTTCTCTTCTTCCATAATTTCAGGGAAGTTCTGTGTTAGCAACTCAACAACAATACTCTTTGTGTTTTCAGTTATCCCTCCTTGTTCAAGAACTCTAATGAATCATAGATTATTCCTCTTAATAGTGTCCCACGTCTTTCTAAATGCCTTTTCATTTTTCTTCTTTCTTTTTTTCTGTTTTCTCTTCATAATTGCTGTTGTCAGTTGCTCTGTCCTCAAGGTCACTAAGTCTGACTTTCAGCTTCTCAATTCTGCTCCTTTGGCTTTGGATTGAATTCTGTAATTCTGTAATTTTGTTATTATCTGCTGGATTTCAGATCGTTGATGTTGTATCAGTTCAAATAGCTTCCTTAATGTCTCATTTTGCTCTGCTGCATTTTGTTTAATCTCTAGGAGGCCTGTCTATATAATTCGTTTTGTAGTTGACCTCTGATAGTTTCAGAAAGGCTTCTTCATCTGGAAAGTTTTCTGATTCTTATTTTGGGAGTTTTCTGGAGCCATGGTGTACTGTTTCTTTAAATGGCTAGCTATGGTTTGTTGCCTTTAAGCCACATGGAGGTTATTTTGTTTCTCTGGTGTTACCTCTATAGGAGCTGAGGCATAGTTCTGAGAAGGGGTTGGTCAGCAGCAGCTTCTGTGTACTGTATTGACTGGCCCCAGTGGATCTGGCATGACAGGCTCCACCTCCTGGATGGCAATGATGGCACCCTAGTCATGTAGTCACTAGTGGGCTGTCAACTGACCCTATGATGTGGTTCAGTAAAGGCTGGAAGAGATTCTGTCAAGCCTCTCAGCAATTATTTCTCCAGGCAGTCTTATTTTAAAAAGCTAGGAGCTGCTTAACAACAGCGAAGATCAGTTAGGTTGTCAGGTGTGGCAGGCCCCTCCTTCTGGCTGACAACAGAAGCACCTCTTCAGCCATTCACAGATGCTATGATGTAGTTCAAAGTAGCAGGTGGTTATAGCATTGCTGCCATCCTCAGTCAGGACTTATCCATAAGGTTACACTGTGCTAAACACAGCCTTTCTGCTGGAAAAGCACTTTCTAGACTGGCACTACTTCTCAGCTTGGCAATCTGTCCCTGCTGAGGCTGCCAATTGGATAACTTCACCTCCCAGCTGACGAAGATGGCACCCCAGCTGAGCTGACCTTCCCTTCATGAAACAGCAGAATCTATGGCAGAGCTTAGAAAAGAAAGGGTGGAGGGGCAGCTGTGCCCTCAGTCAGCCGCTGGGCTCTCAAAATGTGGCTATCCCACATACTATGTCTCTGCTGCGCTATACGCTTTTTACTTTATCTTTGCAATTCAGCATATTTGTTGGCTCGTTCTCATCCCCTGCCTTCTGAATAACAACAACAAGAGCCTCAGTACCTGCAGTCTGCCCAAGTGCAGATTCAATGGGAGCGGGGCTCAGTGTGCGCTGGCTCATGCCAGAGAGAGGATGTTTCCTGTTTAGTGGCACATAGTTCAATCTGACAACCCTCCATTTAGGTAACTCCACCTCCCAGTCGAGTTGTGAGTCGGCTCCGACCCGACAGCACTTGACTGGCTGGCTTGGCACCTCCCAGTCAAACAAGAAGGCGTCCTGCACAAGCTCTCCCTCCTGCTGTGAAATAGCCGAATCAATGGCAGAGGTTTGGAAAGAGAGGTTGGAGGGGCTGGGGTGCTCAGAGTCCAGAGCTGGGCTCTCAAAATGTGGCTATTCTGCCTGCTGATCACATCAGCAGTGCAGCTGAAATTTGCTGCCAGTTAAGCCCAAGCCTGCTGGCTAAGACAAAGAAAAAAAAATTAAAAACACTAGTTACCTTCAGTCTGCAAGAGCAAGTCATTTAACAAGGGCATGGGTCAGCCAAAGAAAAGTTTCTCATTCAGTGGCATGCAGTCCAAATTGACAGTCCTCACTGGGTGTCCAGAAGGCTCTGTTTAATTATCAATCCAGGCCTTAGTTTTCAGAGGGAATTAAGGAATCGTGTGTATAGGCTGCCACCTTGACTCCACCTCTCCTGGTTTAATTATTTTTGAAAACATGTTTTGAAGTTCCTGTAGTGTTGACTGTTAGAAAATGTCTGTATGCTAAAATGAAATTTTCTTCTATTGAAAATCCACTGGAGAATTATTATCAGTAAAGGATAACAATGCATTTCCTATTGTTTCACTCCAGTGCAGCTGTATACATCTACTTGTACATTTATACCTTTAGGCAAGTTTTATTTCAGCAAAATAAATGTTTTAAAATAGTTTATAATATTTGAAAGCATTTACCAGCTTTCATATTTGCTGTGGACAAGTATATGGAAAAGGTATTTTAACTGGTTTTTTAAAAAACTAATTCATATTCTATACAGCTGCACACGGATCCTACTCGACAGCATTTGGTTTTGGCTTGGCACACATATTGGGGGAAAAGCATGAAAAAATGTAATTTAAAGTTATGCTTAGAAAATAATTTGTAAGTTTGCTTTCTCCTGACATGACCCATCATAGTTTCTCTCTCAGATTTTAAATATAGTCATAGATACACATATATACACATCCCATAAAAAGTAGATACTGTCATAATGTAGTAAAGTCTTTAAAATTACTTCAGTGTGGTGTTCCCAACATGATACTGACTTATGTTTTTTCCCCAAGGCAATAAGCCTGTGTTGCTGTTGTGGAACCAACTTCCTACCTTGTTTGAAACACAAATCATTAACTTGTTACCAGTTTACATCAGAAGTCTGAATATAAAACAATTTAAATATATGAATTTAGATACAGCTAAGCTTTCAATACATTCAAACCACTGAGAAGTTCGTACAAAATCCACAAGCTTCTTTTGTCTTGTAGGGTTTCTTTGTACTCTTAAGAATAAAGCAGTTGCCTGAATATATTCTATAGCTGTTTCTACAAATCAATAATTTGATATGCATGCACAGTTCAATTTAAAAAGGAGGAATACTGAATCTTATTGTTCAACTAATTTTTCAGAATCCTATGAACAATGAGCTACACATTTCTAACATTTCACCATGGGTTAAGTGACTCAGTCTATTTAGGATAAATTCTCTTTCTCCCTGCCTCCTCCCTCTTAACCTTTCTCTTTCTTTCTACTATTCTTTCTTTAAACTATTTCATGTCAAGTGCTTACTAGTTTCTAGACAATGTCCTAGGAATAAGTGGTTCCACTGATGGAAAAACAAATACTGCCAGACTCTAGTGTGAAGGAAAAAATTAAAAATAAAATCTATACAATGTTAAATGAAGATACAAGAGAGGAGAGCAAAGGAGAATTTTACTAAAGTAAAATAGCTAAACTAAACCATGTCTCTGTTGTATTTAGCAAGGCTAGCATAAAATCAGAAATGCATGATTTCTGAATCCCTTGTCTGATCTATAGCCATGGGTAACTAAAGATCTTTTTTTTTTTTTCCTTCCTCTGTAGTCAAGTGAGGGTATGGAACGAAAGTACCCTGAGAGGGTGGTCTGGATGCAAATGGACACTAAACCATTTGGTGCAAGACATCTCGAGGAAATGAGTTGATTTAAACATGTTATTTTTAAACCTGGAAAAATATGTGCTGTTACCATATTGTGACTACTGTATATAATTTTTTTAGTCATTGCTTATTTCTTCAATTAAGTTTGCAGTCAATCTGATTAGACCATTGTACTAATGTAGCCAAAGATGTACCACCCCCACTTTCTGACGTGTCCTGCCTCCCATTCCCTTACTTCAGAAAAATCAATCACAATACTGTAGGGTAATTTTCTGATTTTGCCCTATAATCACTTGTTCTTGGAGCACCCTCCCAGATTCATTGATTTTAGTGGAGACCATGATTCCCCATTAAAATGTATCTCTTCAACACTATAATAAATATTCTGAATTTCATCTGATCAAAATCTGGAGACTACTCTGTGACAGTGGTTAATACAATGAAGATAAATAAAATTGTACAGAGAAATAGAGTAGCAAGAGGGAATTATAGTTTGAAACAGTGTGTGATGCTCCCTGAGAAGGTCATTTCTAAAACAATTTCATGGGGTGAGGAAATAAGACAAAGGAGTTTCTGGGGAAGAACGTCCCAAATAGAGGAAAGGGCATGAATAAAGTTTTTGAACTGAAACAATGACATTTCACATATTTACTATGTAGCTTGTCAAAAACTGAATATCAGATTGCTCATACCCTTTAGAGTAGTTGTAGGGACTAAGTGAGCAATGCATGAAAAAAAACTTTGCTCAGAACCTGGAAAATAATAACTCATTAGATTTTAGCAATTGTCATAATATTATGATACCATACAAATATTCTTCTTCTCATCCCCCCAAAATCATCAACATAAACAGCCAGATATCAGGCAACTGAGATATATATACACTAGGGAAATCAATCAAGGTGTATGACCCATTTCCTGAACTCTAGGATATTCATTCTGTGAGAAATTTAACAAATGCACACAGGATCAATGCACAAATAATGGAGAAACATGATTAATGCACAAATAACGGAGAAGTAAGGCCATTATGAGAAGATGTTGGTTGAAATAATTCTATCAGTGTTTTCAATTAGTCTTCTAACCATGCCTGAAGGCACCTTCAATTTTTTACCTCTAATTTATATGCTATTATTAGGCTTATAACTGATGACAAAATTAACTCACATCTCTTTACTTGACCTTCATGTCATAGGACATCTATAGTTTTTGCTTAGGATGCTTTGTTTTAAAGATGTTGTGAAAGAATTTCTCCTTTACTCACAAAAGTGCTTTGCTGTTTGTATTTTCTTATCAGACAGTCACTGCATACATTGATTCCTCATATCTCAAATAACACAGAGGGGTCAAAAATTCATTATCCAGATTATCAATTGGAGTTTGGTTGTCAGATATAGATTCCTAGTCTTTAAAGATACTGTTTAATTTAAGAAGGAAAAAGAAAAAAAATCAAGTCATAAGTATAAATGCCAACCCACGTTTCAAGGATATTGACTTATTGTTGATTTGAAAGGAACTGATTACTACTGAGAGAATGCAACATGGGTTAATTTCTTCTTCACTTGGAAACCTAGAACCTGAAACTACGCACTTGGAATGTATAGCTCTCTACCAGTGTGCAGTATTTCTTTCCTGTACAATATTTCATCTTCAAAAAGAAAAAAAGCCATGAGTTCCTCATAGCACCCGAGATGAAAGAACATAACACGAAATTCCTGAAAGACTAAAGAATAGAAGAATAATAAAGTACTATAAGAGAGTACAGGGAGCCTTGGTGGTGCAGTTGTTAATGAGCTGAACTGCTAACCCAAAGATCAGTGGTTTGAAACCACAAGCAACTCCCTGGAGAAAGATGTAGCAGTCTGCTTCCATAAAGATTACAGTCTTGGAGACTCTATGGGGTCGCTTCGAGTCAGAATTAGAGAGTACTCATGATGAATAAAGGTAAGTAAAAATCAAATAGAGCATTTCAAATTCACTGGGACAGAAAAAAGAAATTACAAAATGCACTATAGCTATTCATTGTGAGTGTAGTTAAAAGAAGTACATACTTGAGTTTTTGTGGATCCTAGAGTTTTGCTATGCTTGTGAGCTTAGGTCCACTGTATGAGAAATGGTCATCTTCTACGCCGTCTTTTGGCATCACTCGAATAAAGGCCTTGGGCCCAGAGCATTATCTAATAAGGAGGCTGGGAACTGGATCATCTTCTCTCTCCCAGTTTTTTCTACTTCTCAGAAAACCCACTCCCTGTTCTGGGCACAAAGAAAAACTTTTCCATCTCTTGCACATGTGCATGTATCATATGACATCTAGCCAAACTCATTTGTATATTAATTCTTGGAGAGAAGGAAACAGGATGTCTCATACTATGGCACAAGAAGGGCAGTGTGCCAGATTGTAAGAACCAGTCTCAAGGAGTAGACTGAAAGGTAAGTATGCTTTTTGAGGCTGAACATCAGTTCCCATATACAAAAATCAAAAACAAAAACAGTACTGTAGAGTCAATTCTGACCAACAGTGATTTTATAGTTCCCATATATGGTCTACTAATTTGCTAAGGTTTGCTAAGTCATTCTTCTTTAACTTCCTGGGAAGTAGCCACTGTTATCCACCACCACTAAGAAACTTCTGCTCTTTCACAGTAGAACATGGAGATCTGTTTTGGTCCTTCAGACACCCAGGACTCATCTCATTTGTAAATCTCCCTAATAAATTCCTTTGACGACACCATGGAGTTTCCCATCTCTGTCTTTAGTCTCTCAGCACCTTCCATTTTTGTAGACAAATTTTGTGTTACTAGTCCATGCCTAGACAGCCCACATAGATAAAATGTGAATAATGCCTTTGTTAGCATCCATCAAAATAAAATCATGTCTCTCTCAGAATATTGTAGCTATGCTAAGTACTTTATGCAAGAAGATTAGACAGCTTCCTCCTTTTGTATGACTGTAGTTCTGGTGGTAAATTTCTTTTCCATTTCTGATTAATGTTTACTTTCATGTCAGGCATATTAATTATCAAAGCATTTGTGACATCTCTTTGTCTTAACACACTATGTTCGGGGTAGAAGAAAAATTGTCAGATTGGAAAATTTGAGAAAATGAACAATAGGAGCTCCTCCTTTTTTCTTATGGGCATTCTGCCTACAGAGAACGAATTCTGTGCTCCACTGGGGCAGGCTCTTCTTAGTGTGTTTTGACCTCAGTTTGCCACTTTTTTGTCTTATTTTGGAGATAGTGGCGGTGTGGTGGGTGACAGTTAACCAAAAGATCAGAAGTTTGAGTCCACAAGGTGTGTTGGAAACCCTATGGGGCAGTTATACTCTGTCCTATAAGGTTTCTATGAGTCAGAATCAATTCAAGGGCAATGGACTTAGTTTTGGTTAGTTTGTTTTGTCTCAGTGATTATTGGTTTGGAAGCTGTGTGGGAAAGATTGGTACTATTTATTTGACCATTTTAGGCAATTAAACAATCCTGGCCTTTTGTTTACGGTTGACTGCATGTCATAATTAACTAGGAGAAAATACATTTGCAGCTTTTTCAGTAAAGAAAGAAGTGCTGTCTTAGTGCTATATACCCAAATGTGACTCAGTGAATTATCATAGTAATAACGATCTCACTTTATGTGATAGCTTACTATGGATGAAGAAATGCTTTAAATACTGTGTTTATAGTAACTCTTTTAGAACCCTCAATAGCCAACTTAAAGATGATGGATGTGAAACACAAACAAGTTGAGTAACTTGCAAAAGTCAACCAGAGGAGTGTCAAGGTGATTTGGACCTTGATAGTCTGGTTCTTCAGCAGTGCCCTCAGCTACTGTGCTATGCAACTAGAAGCAACTAACAAGGAAAGAAATGTCATGTCGTGTCCTAGAAATATAAGCACAAGTTGCAAAAGCTGAGCCAAATTAAGTCTCAGGGACAACTTTTCAATCGCTCTTCCCTGAGAGTATCTGAAACATTTCTAAAATGATCAGTTGATTGCCACTGAAAAGAACTGATTCAACAGGAGAATGAAAAATGATAGAAAATCCAATTATGAATTTAAAGTCCCACACTGTTCATGCATGCCATACATATTTATAAAGTGTACAGGGTGAGCCCTGGGAGGCCTAAAATGACAGGTTTTCTCATAAAGAGATCCTGTCAGTCTGACTAGCTGGAAAAGACTCTTTTGACTATTTGTCTGAGTATAATGACAGCAGCTTTCTCTGAGTCCTGGAAAAAACAAAAATGACACTAATATACTAAAAGACACTGTCACCTATCAGGTAACCTCTATTAGCTATACAGTGTTTCATATATAAAATTCAACACTTTCAATTGAAGATATATCTTCATATAGAAAAATTCAGCTGTAATGGGTGCTACTGAATTAATATCAATAGGCAGTTAGGTTATAACTCAACAAAGAGCCTAATTATTCTCAAAGTGATCTAGACAAAAAAAATCAGTATGATTTTTTGAGCCTGAAAACAAACAAACACACACACACACACACACACACACACACACACACACACACGCATTGCATTTATCTGACAATTTGATGTGAAAAATATCTGAGAAATGGAAATGTTTTAATATAAATACAGGATATTTGAAATATTTTGCATTGATTTTCTAGTTTACAACTGTTTTGTGTTCCTAAGACATGTTAATGAGATAAATTATATAACTACAAAGGTACACAAAACCAAGAAACATGCTTTGACTGCATGAATGGTAGACCCAAGGTCATTACCTACTGAAGAATTTATTAATTCAAATGTGTTAAGCTGCATATCCAGTGCATTATTCATTAATAACAGGGGAGATCTAAGTGATGCATCCTAGTATTTATGGGAAAACCAAAAAGCTACAATTAACAACAACAACAAAACTCCACTGCTATTGAGTCAATCCTGACTCATAGTGACCTCGTGAGTCAGAGCAGAACTGCCCAATAGTGTTTCCAAAGAGTATCTGGTGGATTTGAACTGCTGACCATTTGGTTAGCAGACATAGCACTTAACCACTGTGACACCAAGGTTTCCACAATTAGGATACCTAAAATGTTTGTCAAACTGTACATACATTACAGAGTTAGGTAAACTGTCCTCAAACTTATCTCCAAAGCAGAATAACTTGTGTGACTTAAAATTAAGGAGTATTGTCTAAGAAACATCTTAGGGTGAAAGAAAGAATACCTACACATCCAGGACTTCTCATTAATCTTTTCTTTTTTTTTAACCCTCATCATTTTTTGCAGGAAAAATAGAATGGGAAGTAATTACTTTGGAATTAAGCACTTATTGTCCCCATGAGTGCTTTAAATCTTGGAGTCCTGCTGAATGTTATCCAAATAGGCTTTGCCACTTTCTATGTCATCTGCTACCCTAATAGAATTTTGTATCAAACAATAAATTTACTAAATCTGGATTCCAGTGGTCAGATTTTCTATTTCTATGACTAAAATCTAAAAGTATAATTCTAAGTTATTATTACCTGGTAATCAAGTCACAAAAAATGAAAAATTAAGTAAGTTATTTGAATGGATGGAATATCAATGATCGGAAATCTAACAGATTGATAACAGTATTACAGAATTAGACAACTGAATCAGGCCAAAAGACAGAATTAAGGAAATGGAAACAGAATTAGTGAGCTGGAGGACAGAGCAACTGACACTAGCATTTATGAAGTGAAATCAGAGAAAAGAAATAAGAAAAATGAAGAAGCAGTAAGAAACTTGTGGGACTCTATAAAGTGGAATGATCTACAAATAATTGGAGTTTGTGAACAGGGAAGGGTAGCTGAAAACACAGAAAGTATTGTAGGGTTGCTGACAGAAAACTTCCCTAAAATTATGGAAGAAGAAAACATAGATATCCAAGACATGTATTGAACATCACAAAAATGAGACCCAAAAAGACACAATGACACATTATAATCAAGCTTAATAAAATGAAGCATAAAGAGAAGCTCTTAAAGGCAGTGAGGCTTAAAGCAAAGCTAGCATTCAGAGGGAAGCCCTGTAGGCTTTCATCTGACTTCTCGGCAGAAATGATGTTGGCAGGAATGCAGTGTGATGACACATCTAAAGCCCTGAGAGAGAAAAACTTACAACCAAAAATTATATATGCTGCAAAAATTGCCTCTCAAATGTAATGGTGAAATGAAGACACTTGCAGATAAACAGAAGCTTGGAGACTTTGTAAAAACCAAACACAAGCTACAAGAAATATTGAAAGAAGCTCTTTACTTAGAAAAACAAAAAACAACAAATGTGTACCTAAGGATATAATGTAGGACACAGCATCCAGAATCCTATTCAGCTAGAGGAGTCACCAAGATCAAGCAAAACTAAAATATTGAAAGGCACCAATACTTTTAACAAAAAAAACTATGACAACATCGCAATATAAAGGCAGATAGTTTACAGTAATTATAATCCTTTCAGATGGAGAGGAAATAAAGAAGATATACAGAAGCTAAAGATTGGCTCAAACTTAAAACATCAAGGGTGAGTGAAAACGGAGCCACAAACAAACTAACAATGCAACATATCAAAACAAGAAACAATACAGGAGTCTTAGCAAACACAAAACCAACACTGAAAATGATGAAAAATAACCCATAAATAAAAATGACCCAGAACAGAATGTTAAGAGAAACAAAGAAAAAAATCAACAACACAAAAATAAAGGCATTACAATGACAGCACCAAACACATATCTATCAATAATTACACTAAGTGTACATGGACTAAATGCTCCAGTGAAGAGGTAGCAAGGGACAAGAAACACATCTTAGATTCAAAGACAGGAACAAACTGAAAATCAAAAGATGGAAGAATACAAACCAAGCTAACAGCACACAAAGAAGAGCAGGAGTGGCCGTATTAATCTCAGACAAAACAGATTTTAGTGTAAGCTCCACCATCATGAACAGGGATGGTCACTGTTTATTACTGCAAGTTTCAATACACAAGCTGGACATAACAATACTAGGTATTTATGCATCCAATACAAGAGTATCTAACTGTATCAAGGAAATGCTGACAATACTGAAAAATCACATACATCACTCCACAGTAATCGTAGACTTCCACACTCCACGTTCAGTAATGGACGGGTCATCCACAACAAAGCTCAGTAAAGATACAGAAGATCTTGTTTTCACAATCAATGAACTAGATCTCATCAACATACACAGAACTTTTCACCCAACAACAGATAAGTGCATCTTCTTTTCCAATGCACATGAGCATTCTCCAGAACAGATGACATGTTAGGATATAAAGCAAGTCTCAACATAATCCAATCCCTTGAATTATTTCAAAGCATCTTCTCAGACCATAAAGCCATGTAAGTTGAAATCAATGGGAAAGGAAAAAAAAGACAAAAATCAGAACTCCTGGAAACTGAACAACACCTTGCTCAAAAATCTATGGCTTATAGAAGAAATTAAAGATGCAATAAATTCCATAAATGGAATCAAATGAAAATGAAAACACATCCTATCAGTACCTATGGGATACAGCAAAAGCAGTGCTCAGAAGTCAGTTAATTTCTATAAATGTATGCATCCGGAATGAAGAAAGGGCCCAAACCAAAGAACTAACCCTACAGCTTGAACAAGTAGAAAGAGAACAACAAAGGAAACCTCCAGACACTAGACGAAAACAGATAACAAAAATTAGAGCAGAACTGAATGAATTAGACAATAGAAGAACAACTGAAAAAATTAGCAAAATCAATAGCTGGCTCTTTGAAAAGATCAATAAAACTGATAAACCAGTGGCTAAACTCACAAAATTAAAACAGGAGAGGAAACTAATAATCCAAATAAGAAATGACATGAGAGATGTCACAACAGATCCAACCAAAATCAAAAGTATCATAACAGAATACTACAAAAGATTGTATTCTAACAGATTAAAAAACCTGGAGGAAATGGGCAAATATCTAGATTTACATCACACCCCAAAATTAAATCACAAGGAGAAGGAGACAACTTTTTAAATTGATCACAAAAGAAGAGATTGAAAAAGTAATAAAAAAAACTAGCAACCGAAAGAAGTCCTGGCTCAGATGGCTCCAGTAGACAATTCTACCAAGCTTTTAGAGAGGAGTTAATTCCAATACTACTGAGGCTCTTTCAGAGCATAGAAAAGAATAGAATACTCCAAAAGAACGGAATACCCCTCATTCTAGGAAGCCAGCATAACCCTGATACCAAAGCTGAGGAAAGATCCCACAAAAAAAGAAAATTAAGGACTAATCTCAGTCATGAACCTGGATGCAAAAATCTTCAACAATCTCCTAGCCAATAGAATTCAACAACGTATCAAAAAAATAATTCATCGTGACCAAGTTGGATTCATACCAGGTATGCAAGGCTGGTTCAACATCAGAAAAACAGTTAATGTGATCAGCCACACAAACAGCACAAAGGATAAGAATCACCTGAATCTGTCAATTGGTGCAGAAAAGGCATCTGACCAAGTTCAAACCCCATTCATATTAAAAACTCTCGGCAAAATAGGAACAGAGGGGAAATTCCTCAATAAAACAAGGGGGAATCTATGCAAAGCTGGCAGCCTACATTATCCTGAATGGAGAGAGACTGAAAGAATTCTCCTTGAGAATGGGAACTAGACAAAGATGCCCACTGTCAGTACTTCTATTCAACATCGTTTGAGAGGTTCTAGCCAGAGCAATTAGACAAGACAAAGAAATAAAAGGCATCCACATCAACAAAGCTGAATTAAACATCTCTCTGTTTGCAGATGATATGATCGTATACACAGAGAATCCATAAGTAAATTACTGGAACTAATAGAAATAGAAGAGTTCAGCAAAGTATCGGGCTACAAGATAAACATAAGTAAAGCAATAAGATTCCTTTACACCAACAAAGAGAGCATTAAGCAGGAAATCACCAAATCAAGGCTGTTTATGACAGCCCTCAAGAAGATAAAATGCCTAGGAATAAATCTAACCAGGGAAATAACAGACCTATACAGAGAGAATTACAAGACCCTACTGCAAGAAACCAAAAAAGACTTACATAAGTTGAGAAACCTTCCTCCCTCATGGATAAGAAGACTTAACATTGTGAAAATGCTTACTTTACCCAAAGCAATCTGCATATACAATCAATCCCAGTGCAAATTCCAGTGTCATTTTTTAATCAGATGGAGAAACAAATCAGCAATTTTGTTTGGAAAAGGAAGAAACCCCGGATAAGTAAAGCACTACTGAAGAAGGGGAACATAGTGGGAGGTCTCATGCTACGTGATCTTAGAAACTATTACACTGCCACAGTAGTCAAAGCAGCCTGGTGCCGGTACAAAAAGCAACATGTAGACAAATGGAATAGAATTGAGACCGCAGAAATATTGCCATGTTCTTATGAACACTTCATATCTGACAAAGGCCCAAGAGTTGTCAACTGGGGTAAGAACAGTCTCTTTATCAAATGGTGTTGGTAAATTGGATATCCATCTGCAAAAAACTGAAGTAAAACCTATGTCTCACACTGTATACAAAAACTAACTCAAAACAGATCAAATACTTAAATATCAAAACTAAATGGCTGGCTAAGAAAAAGTAAGGTCAACAACAGAAGTTCTAATACAGACTTCGAAATCTGAGAAACAAGGCACAAATGATAGAAAATAGATAAATAGGAAGTACTAAGAATCAAACACTTTTGCTCATCCAAAGACTTTATCAAGAAAGTCGAATGACTATTTACAGAATGGGAAAATATATTTGACATCTATATGTAAGATTGACATCTGATTTCCACAATCTTCAAGGTACCACAAATTATCAACAAGAAAAAGGTAAGTATCCCAGTTAAGCAATGGGCACACACTTCACTAAGAAAGATGTCCAGTTACCACAAGACACATGTTGAAATGCTCCTGATTATTGGCTATTAGAGAAATCCAAATCAAAACTACAATGAGACATCGTCTCACTCCAACAAGAGTGTCCCTTATCCAAAAGCACAACAACAAATGCTGGAGAGGTTGTGAAGAGATCAGAACTCTCCTACACTGCTTTGGGATTACAAAGTGGTACAACCTCTTTGGAAAGCAATCTGTTGGTTCCTCAAAAAGCTAGACAGGGAAATACCATTTGATCCAGTAATCGTCCTGCTTGGAATGTAGCCTACAAAAATAAAGGCAGTCACAGGAACAGATACATGCACATGAATGTTTATTGCAGCACTGTCCACAATAGCAAAAAGATGGGATCAACCTAGATGCCCATCAACAGATAAATGGATAAACTATGGTACGTATACTCAGTAGAACACTATGCAATGATGAAGAACAATGATGATTTCAGGAAGCATTTACTTTGTTTCAGCTAGAAGACATATGCTGAGTGAAACCTGTCAGTGGCAAAAGAACAAATATTGTATGAGACCTCTGCTATAAGGACTTAAAAATACGTACAGAAGAAAAGACTCTTTGACGGCTACAAGGGTAGGAGGGACGGAGAGGGTTGGGCATAGAGTAGAAGTCAATAGGAATTTGGTTAGATGAAAGCAGTGACAGTGCACAGTAAATCAGCTTAACTGGACTTCACTATAAACTGAAAGATTTTCTAAACTCAACACAATATTTCAAATAGAGCAGCAGGGATGGGATTCTGGGGACCATGTAGTCAGGAGACATTGAGGCCAACTGGCATAAATACTCTATCGCTAAGAGATTCTTCTGCATCCTACATTAGTGAGTGGCATCTGGGATGTTAAAAGCTAGCAAACTGTCATCTGAGGTACACCAAATAGTCCCAACTCATCTGTAACAGATGTTCACTGAGAACAAAGACATGAGCTGAAAACAGCCAAGGAGGCAGAAGGACCTATAAGAATGGGAGACTGTCAACATGAGACCAGAAGAACGGTGCCCAGCCATCACCAGACAGAGTGACAGGGGAGACAATGTAGAGTCCCTGAGGCAACACAAGAAAAAGAAGTGTGCACTGCAAGAACTCTCCTGAAAGACCTGAACAGATGGTCTGACAGCTGGGAGGGTCCCCTGGAAACATGGCCCCTAGATCTGCTGCTGTCCTTGATTGGAAACCAGTAATGAGTCAGCTCTTCAGACAAGAATGGACTGGACTCGGGGACACAGTGTGACAATACGGTGTGCACACTTTATGGCTCTATGCATTTGCAGGACTGGCTGTCCTACTGGCCTCTTTCTAGATGGTAGTGAAGAGGATGGAGATGCTGGACAGATGCTTGTTAAGAGGATACTGGATATATAGAGTCAAAAGTAGGAATGTGCTGTCACCATGTGGGGAGAGCACTGGGAGCTGCAGATAGGTGGGCATGTAAAACCGATTTGGATGGCATACTTTAACTTAATCACAATAAAAATAGCAGTCCCTGAAAATTTTCTCCCAGTCTGTTGTCTTTCATTTTGTTAATAAAGTGTGCATTTTTGAATTGCATACATTTTACTTTACATGTTTAATAACCTTTTTCTCATTTTAAAGGCAAAGTTGGTTCATTGTCAGGGTTTTGAAAATGTGAAAATGTACATATAACAAATGAACACTACTCGTAAACCTATCCATTATACCTAAATAAAAACATTACTGTTTTTAAGATAATAATTCTAAATCATGTTTAGATCGGTTCTAAATTGATTGTATTTCATTAAGCTCACGTCAACATTTTAGCAAAATCCCTTTGAGGTCCTACCAGGTTATCATGCTCACTTGTATTTTAGAATCATTTACAACTACTTCTCATTTTGATTATTAAAACATTTAAGATTCTAAAATTCATCTGTAGTATTTCAGAGTCTATGCTGAATAAAATCCAACTCATTTTTATAACAAATTTGACAGTAGGCTCTTCCTTGTATTCAACTCCTCTTTCCTTCTACCCTACAGAAAACTTGAATCAGTAAACGTACTGCAGCCTATCAGTCCATGTGATGACAGAGAGCGTCAAACATCTTTGACTAACAAAAAATAATTACCGAACATTTGAAAACCTATTTGTAGTCCTCATCCTGTGATACTTTTTTTCTCGTGTCTGTTCTCTTATCAACTACCATTCAAAGTGCTTCTCTTTAACTAACCTAAAAGATTAAAACTTTCACTAAGTAACTTGGCTTTAAGTAATATGTGCTACTCTTCCAGACTCACATTTTTCCTGGTACTGTCACCAATAATTTAAAAAAGATAAATAAGGAAGGAAGGAAAAAAAAAAGAAAGAGAAGGAAGGAAGAAAAGAGAAGAAAGGAAGGAAAAAGAAGAAAGGAAGGAAAGAGAAGACAGGAAGCAAGGAAGGCAGGCGGGAAAGAGAAGGAAGGCAGGCAGGAAGGAAGGAGGCAAAGAAGGAAATAGTTGGGAGTTAGCTAGATGAATAAACATAGAAATGCATACTAAAAGAGAACAGCCTATTTTGGTAATAAGAACTTGTAAGATTAAAGTCAATGCATACCTCTCTTCAAATTTTGCAGTATTTGCTTCCAGCATTGATTTTAATGCTATGCACACACACATATGTTGTCTGCCAATGAAGTTTACAAACTCATCCTAGAAAAAGTGCTGCATGTCTCACTGCTGAATGTAACTACAGTCACCTTATAATTACTCCCTTTGGGAAGCTATGCACTGACAACAGTGCCTAGTTCACCCTTCAGAGCAATTTTGGAGCTCTGGAATGACCATTGTGCACCGTGGCAAGTTCTCAAACTTACTTTTGTAGTTGCCTTTAAGGGAGTTTATAACCAATATACAAATACTAGTTGTGGTGGTCAGGATGATATCAACTTGGCTACTCCATATTTGGCTGCTGTATTAAGTGGCAGGGCAGGGTTTGTGGTGGATTCCTGCCCCTCAGCTCTCATTTCTTGACCTTCCACTGCTACTGCTGGTCTGCTCATGTAGCCAGGAACACCTGCTCTCTTCTTCCTGCGTCTGGTTCCTGGACTTGAACTAGCAGCTATTGCATTCATCAGTCCTTACAGTTGGCACTTGAGAGTCCTGTTCCCTGACCTGCCGGTTCTGGGTTTGCCAGCCTCTGCCGCTTCGTCTCACTGCCAGCTTGGGATCCACTGACCTACACAACCGGTGATCTAGAACTCTGGTCTCTGACCTGCTGACTTTGGGTTCATCAGCTTCTGTGGTCACGTGAGGCTTGCACCAGGACTTGGGACATTCAGCTTCTGTGACTGTGTGAGCTGTTTCCTGTATCTATATCTATCTACCTATCTATATTATAAATCTTTCCTTGTACCTACACGTGTTACTGGTTTTGCTTCCCTAGAAAATCCAGCCTAAGACACTAGTATATAATCACCTGCTATTACTCTCACAGATAATAAAATTTATCAGAGTTTATTATTACAAGGTAGATATAATACTGAGACTGAAGTTCACTAAAAAGACTTGTTTTCATTACTTTCTTGTAGAATCAGGTGTAGTGAAGTTATCCAGAGATCTAAAGAACAGCAGGGTTTTTTTGTAGCCCAGAGAATGTATTGCAATTGTCTTCCACACAGGGTGCAGATTTGCCTGTGTCTCCCCACTACTTGCTTAACAATAGCTCTGTGTTTCCAGAGACTATAATCTTGCCTGCCTTACACTAGAAGAGCTCTCAGCACTGTAGGAATGTGGAAGACCTGAGGTATTAAACTCCCATGTGTTTTTGTCTACCAAGTCTCATTTTCATTATTTAACTGGGATTTCATGCCTCGGAATTCACTTATTTATCCAGAAAAGGCAATGTTAGAATCTGGGGTTTGTGCAACTAGGACTTAAAATTTCATGCAGTTAATTTATGAAAGCATATCAATCCAAGAAAAGGATTTTGAACCACATAATATAGTACAATAACCATATAATTTCCCTGCTGAAAGAAATTTGCTGTTGGCTTTAGTTTTAGAGAGCACAGTTAGAAGTATCAATTTAATTCCACACAAGGGTTGCCTGTGAAATGAAAAATATAAGGCTAGGTTTTGCCAAGGATTCATAAATAAGTCTACATTCACTATTTGGTCATTATTTTGTACTAACAATAACTAATTGTTTTCCAGTATTTCTTTATTTTTATTTTTTTTATTGTGATTGAGGGAAAGTGTACAATCCAATTTATTTTTATTTGTTTATTTTTTATTATGACTGAATGCAAATGTACATTCCCGTATAAATTTACATGCCCACCTATATGCAGCTTCCACTGCTCTCCCTTCCCGGTGACAGCACGCTACTCCTCTCTGCTCCATACATGCCTGGGATCTTAAAAGCTGCCAAGCTGCCATCCAAGGGCACAGCAAATGGCCCTAACTCAGCAGGAATGGATGCTCATCGAAGACCAAAATGACACATGGTAAAGACAATCCAGAAGATAGAGAGACCCACATGAGTGGGTGCCTACATCGACTTGGGACCAGAAGAACCAGATGGTGCCCGGCCACGACCAGTGATAGCTGTGATGGAGCTCATTAAGTAGAGTCTTCTGTATTTCTTCAGTTTTAGACATTGTACTTACATTATTTTAATTAGTTTAATTCTCACAATTCTATTTTGTAATATAAAACCATAAAATTCACATTTATAAGTATATAGTTTTGACTAAAAAAACCTATTAAATAATTGGGCGGATGTCACAGTTTGTTATATAAAAGGTGTTTGGTAAATTGTATGTAAAGATCAAGTCTATGCTGTTAATTATGTTTTATTGTCTTCAAGATGTTGGACACTGGATAGGAAATCCAAGTATAAATATGTTGTTGTTGTTAGGTGCCACAGAGTCTGTCCCAACTCATAGCGACCCTATGAACAACAGAACGAAACACTGCCTGGTCTTGCCCCATGTCCACAATCATTTTTATGTTTAAGCCCATTGTTGTAGCCACTATGGCCATCCATCTCATAGAGTGTCTTCTTTTTCACTGATGCTCCACTCTACCAAGCATGACGTCCTTCTCCAGGAACTGATCCTTCCTGAAAACATATCCAAAGTATGTAAGACACAGTCTTACCATCTGCTTCTGAGCAGCACTCTGGTTGGACTTCTTCCAGAACAGATCTGTTTTCTTTTTTTGGTGGTCCATGGTACATTCAACATTCTTCTTCAACACCACAATTCAAAGGCTTCAATTCTTCTGTCTTCTTTGTTCATGGTCCAGCTTTTGCATGCATATTATGCAACTGAAAATATCATGGCTTGAGTCAGGCGCACTTTAGTCTTCAAGGTGACATCTTTACTTTTGAATACTTTAAAGAGGTCCTTTGCAACAGATTTTCCTAATGCAATGTGTCTTTGAATTTCTTGACTGCTCCTTCCATGGGCATTGATTGCATATCCAAGTAAAATGAAATCCTTGACAACCTCAATCTTTCCTCCATTTATGACAATGTTTCTTATTGGTCCAGATATGAGGATTTTTGTTTTCCTGCTATTGAGGTGCAATCCATACTGAAGGCTGTGGTTTTTGATCTTTGTCAGTAGGTATCTCAAATCTTCTTCAAAGTGGTGCTGTCTGGGTGATGCAAGCTGTTAATGAGTCTTCCTCCAATCGTGGTGCCGTACTCTTCTTCATATAATCCAGCTTCTCAGATTATTTCCTCAACATACCAATTGAAAAGATTGACAGGATACAATTGATAGGATATAACTGATACAATTGACAGGACACCAATTGACAGTATACAACCCTGACACACTTTTCCTGACTTTAAACCATGCAGTGACCCCATGTTCTGTTTGCACGACTACCTCTTGATCCATATACAGATTCCTTAAGGGCACAATTAGGTGTTGTGGAATTCCTATTCTCTGCAATTTTAGCCATAATTTAGTATGGTCCACATAGCTGAATGCTTTTGCATAGTCGATGACACACTAGTAAACATCTTATTGGTTTTCTCTGCTTTCAGCCAAGATCCATCTGACATCAGCAATAACATCCCTGGTTCCACATCCTCTTCTGAACCCAGCTTGAATTTCTGGCAGTTCTTCACCAATATACTGTGGCAGTCACTTTTGACTGATCTTGAGCAAAATTTTACTGGTGTGTGATATAAGTAATATTGTTTGGTAATTTCTACATTCAGTTGGCTCACCTTTCTTTGGAATGGGCATAAATATGGATCTCTTCTAGTCAGTTGGCCAGGCAGCTGTCCTCCAAATTTCTTGGCATAGATGAGTGAGTACTTCCAGTGCTGGATCTGTTTGTTGAAATATTTCAATTGCTATTTCATCAATTCCTGGAACCTTGCTTTTTGCCAAAGCCTCCAGTACAGCTTTGACTTCTCTCTTTAGTACCATTGGTTCCTAATCATATGCTACCTCTTCAAATGGCTGAACATTGACTAGTTCTTTCTGGTATAATGACTCTGTCTGTTCCTTCCATCTCTCTTAATCCTCTGTGAGTCATTTCATAGCTTCCCTGTAGAATCCTTCACAATTGCAACTCAAGGCTTAAATTTTATCTTCAGTTCTTTGAGCTTGAGAAATGCAGAGGCTTTTCTTCCCTTCTGGTTTTCCATTTCCAGATCTTTGCACAAGTCTTTGTGATACTTTCTTTTGTCTTTTCAACCTGCTCTTTGAAATCTTCTGTTTAGGTCTTTTACTCTCATCATTCCTTTTTGCTTTAGCTACTTAATGTTTAAGAGCAAATTTCAGAGTCTCTTCTGACATCCAGTTTGGTCTTTCCTGCCTTTTTAATGACCTCTTGCTCTCTTCATGGATGATGTCTTTGATGTCATTCCACAATTCATCTGGTCTTTAGTCATTAGGGATCAACATATCAAATCTGTTCTTGAGAAGGTCTTTAAACTTAGGAGGGATATGCTCAAGATCATATTTTGGCTCTTGTGGACTTGTTCTAATTTTCTTCAGTTTCGATTTGAATTTGTGTATGAGCAATTGACTATCTGTGCCACAGTCAGAACCTTCTCTTGCTCTGACTGCTGATATGGAGATTTGCCATCGTCTTTTTCCACAGATGTAGTGAATTCAGTTCCTGTATATTCCATCTGGTGAGGTCCATGTGTACACTTGCCGTCTGTTTTGGTTAACAAAGGCATTTGCAATGAAAAACTTGTTAGTCTTGCAGAATTCTATCATGTGATCTCCAGCATTATTTCTATCACCAAGACTGTATTTTCCAACTACTGATCCTTCTTCTTTGTTTCCAACTTTTGCATTCCAGTCACCAGTAATTAACAATGCATTCTGATTGCATGTTCGATCAATTTTTGGACTGCATAAGCTGGTAAAAATCTTCAACTCTTCCTCTTTGGCCTTAGTGGTTGGTACATAAATTTGAATAATAGTCGTATTAACTGGCTTTCCTTGTAGATGTAGCCTATCACTGACAGCATTTTACTTCAGGACAGATCTTGAAATGTTCTTTTTGTTAATGAATAAATATAAAAACCTAAAACATAATTCCAACAAATTCCATTAAGGAAAAAGAAAAGATAATTCTTTGGAAGCAGTGATGTGGGGCATAATTTGATCGGAAATAAGAAAGACTGAAAAGATCCAAAAGAAATGAGCAATTTTCTGAGTCTGACTTTGAGGTAAAGAGAGAAACGCCATAGCCAGAACAGTTACACTGGCTGAGGACAGGACAGCAGAAGAGGAGAAATCTCAAAGTGTACTGCAAATTCTCAAAGGGTGAGAATAGTATGAAAAAAAGGTATATGGCAGTAAAAAACACAAGGCTCTGTCCAGGAATGGAAAGAAGCTGATGTGGACATGCAGAGGAAAATTGGACCATAACAATATTCTGTTGAATGGTTTTGGACAGCATTTAATCTCAGGTTAAACTATAAGGAATTAATTTTTGAAAGGCTTGTAGTTCAGTTGTGTATGTTTCAATCACCACAACACAGACTGTCAAAAGTAATAGATAACAGTGTCTTTACTTCTATAAAACTTTTTTCCTTTCTTAGAGAATTCTGTGTTTTATAAACCAGCTCATAGGCCTAGAAGTGAGAGAGCAAAGAGAATGGAAAGGGTGAGACTAGAGTACCTAGAAGAGGGGGAAATAGTCGTAAGCTTCAAAAAATAGAAACTTGTTATATGTATGAGACTATCAATGCTTATTATTTTCTATTTTTAATTTTTGCCCTAGAATTTCAGAGTGGAAAATTCTTTTCTTCTCGTTGATGTACTATAACTTTCTCCATTTCCACCTGCACAGTGTGGTTAAGCTATGAGCCACGTCATGACTGAAGAAGTGCTTTTCTAAGTACACCTGTCGCTTAAATCACTTTTAAATACTTCACAAATGAAATAATAACTCTTCATTTTGTATTTTCGGTTTATACAAACAACATTCAAACCTAATATTAGAATATAGAATAATTCTGAACAAGTAATGCCTATTCCAAATCATTTGGATAAAAGTTTAATGAAACTTTCCAAAAACCAAACCCATTGCCATCAAGTGGATTCTGGCTGTAAGACAGACTAAACTGCCCTATAAGACTTACAGGGCTTTTATTTACAGAAGCAGACTACCACATCTTTCTCCCACCAAGCAGCTGGTGGCTTTCAATTGTCAACCTTTTGATTTAATAGCTGAGCACTTTCATGCCTATACCAGCAAATCTTTAGAGTCTTAATATATGGGCTAGATTGCAATGAATCTTCTAAGTTCTTTTAAGTGACCTCCATCAATTACCCTTATAATAATTCTTATTGCTTTATTGTATACATACCAGAAGAGAATAAAATTTATATTATCCAAAATAATGAAGACTCAATTAATAGTCCATCATTTGCTACATTTGAAGACATTCAGTCACAATGTAATTATTAGAAATAAATTTTAATTTCAATTTTTTAGTTTTCATATGATGTTCTTACCAGTATCATTTAAATTACGCATGAATGAACAAAATACAAAAAAAAATTTTAAGTCTAAAATTAGGAATATGTATTGATTATATGCCAAGTCAAGTGCCAAGTGCCGTTGAGTCCAATCCTATGCTTCATTTTACACCTCTGAAAATGTAGTAAAATACCATGAGTTTATTTATTCATTTTTGTTAATGTTCTATAACCAAAACCCACTGCTGCTGAATTGATTCTGACTCATAGTAACAGAGTAGAACTGCTCCATAGGGTTTCCAAGTCTGTAAATCTTTATGGAAGCAGACTGCCACATTTTTCTCCTGAGAAATGGTAGGTGGGTTCTAACCACCAAACTTTTGGTTAGCAGTTGACCACTTTAACCACTTTACCACCAAGACACCTTAAAATATTCAATTACAAGTATAAAATCTAATCTTGAATTCCCTATTACATTAGGGCTCTTGCATACCTGTTGTTGGTAATTTCTATCAAAAAAACCATCAAGTGAGTATAAAATTATTAATATGTTAGCATTTAAAATGTTTTAGACATCCTGTTGATGGTCATTTTCCACATCCTATTTTCCTAGTGAAAAGAATCATCTAGTGAAGTGAAATAACAAAGGAAGTGGAAGCCAACAGAAGAAAGTAAATAAAAGCAGATTTACAACCTTTCGTAGAAGAGTAGTTTCAAGCAATTATTCTTGAAATATTATCCTGCTTATCTTTCACTCTCAAATCTAACTCTTTCACTCGATACTTACCTTGCATGTTTGTTGCTTTACTTCTGGTTCTCATAATGAACATTACAAAAGACAGGATAAATGATGTTTTGCTTTGTGTGCCTTTCCTCCTCAGAAAAATAAGTGCAAGTTTCCACTAGAACTTGTCTCATTAAAATTTCTGGTTTTGTGGGACAGGAGGACCTATGTGATTGGAATACTGCATCAGCATGGGACCAGGGGAGCTAGATAGTGCCCAGCTACCACCGAGGACAGCCTCGATGGAGGACACAGTGTAGAGCCCCTGGCGAAGCACAGGAGAAGGAGGTATGTGGATTGGGAGCTCTACTGAAGGACCAGAGGTGATAGTCTATCTTGAGAAAATATTTTGAGGGAGGAAGGAGCAGTTGCTAAACACATAAAATGTGTGTTGTCTGCATAAAAATAAAGTATTCCTACATAAATAGTTTCTGATTTATTTTGTTCTTTTATAAAATCAAATTGTTTTGCTTTTTTTAGTTTTAAATTTACTCTTTTATATATAAAACATCATTTATTCTTCTTCTCCAACCTCATTTTGATGGCTATGTAATGAAAAGCCACTGCTATTGAGCTGATTTTGACTTATGGTGATAATGCTATAGCTCAAAGTAGAACTTCCCCATAGTTTCCAAGGAGTGCTTGGTGGATTTGAACTGCTGACCTTTTGGTTAGCAGATGTGGCACTTAACCATTATAGCACCAGGGTTTCCAAATAATAGTGCTTCCAAATACAAAAACACCATGAATTATTTAACTAAGTATCTATTGTCCAGTATTTAAGCCATTTTGTTTCTCTAGGGTCTCCATGAGTCGGATCCGACTCGACGGCACTTGGCCATTGCCAATAATTCAGTGATACTTGTATCATATTTGATAATGAACAATTTTGTCATTAAAATTTGAATAATTTCATGGATATTTCCTTAGAACTTATTATTTTTAGAAGGGAACATATTCTGGTACAATATTCATTTTTTTAAATTTAAATGTGATATGTTTTATAAGACTGATTAAAAAATCTATTTCTTAAGATCTTTTGAAAAACATTGCACAATAAAAGAAGGCTTTGCAATTCCCTAGGTCATTTTTATCTGTTATTAAGTGCACTTGAAGATGTCAAGTAGATTCTATCCTAGTGCTTTCCAATCAATTCCAACTCATAGTGACCCTGCAGGACAGTTTGTCCCATAGAGTTTTAAGGAGTGGCTGGTAGATGGTTTCATTAGTATCTGCTGACCTTTTTATTAGCTGTTGAGCTCTTAACCATTATACCTCAATGTTAACATAACACTCGATACATAAACAGACTATAGAAAATTGATACAACGGAAAGTTTTCTTTTAACTCCCCCTTTGGCAATGACCATAAAATACTAATATAAATGTTACTTATTTATGTACTTTATTAAGACTGACAGCCTTAGTATGGTCTGTAGTCACAGAACATGTTTTATACAAGTCTTCTGCATTTAGAAAACTATGAAATTACCTTAATTCAGATAAGCAAATTATAGCTCCAGCTGTGTATAGGACAAGGAGTTGTTTTCACAAGGGTGCCTGTAAAATTAGCAGTGCTTCCCAGTGTAGTAGTATTTTGTGTTCAAGAAACTTTGAATAATACTATCTTTTAGCATGTTTGCAGAAGAGGATATTCAGAGTTAGAGACACAATACGCTAGACACAAAATTGAGATAATTGTCTTATTTTGAATCTGGACAGCTTTAAACAGCAAATGACTTATTTGTTTTCGA
Source organism: Heterohyrax brucei (assembly GCA_028571685.1). Taxonomy (NCBI): domain Eukaryota; kingdom Metazoa; phylum Chordata; class Mammalia; order Hyracoidea; family Procaviidae; genus Heterohyrax; species Heterohyrax brucei. The sequence goes on from CM053149.1 coordinate 39,005,701, forward strand.
AGACTCGACTCGATTTGATTGGTTAATCTCAGATCTCACCACACTACTGTTTCTAACAGCTTAAAACATGATCTACAAAAAATGTTTTAAAAGAACTAACATAGGTTCGCTTAGGGGATTCACTCAGGGTAATTTTGAAAACTACCCGTTTAAGGGTGGGACCAATATAGCAGACTAGACACATGCCTCCTCAATTACCTCTGAGAACTAAGGCCTAAAACAGTAACTGAAGGAGCAGTGTGGACATTCTGGGAGCTCCAAGATCAAGTGTAGGGTTGTGAGATTGGACTGTACAATAGGAATGAGGAAAATACCTTGTGGTGGTGAGACAGTGCCCCAGTGAGTACTGCTTCTACTGGCCCAGAACCTGGGAGGATTGCAGGTATGCATGCCTTCTTTGTCAGCTGGGAGGCTGGGACTGGGTCTGTGGAGCTTGTGAGTCTAGCAGCCCAGCTTCTTTGCTGATCTGCAGTGCGTAAGTGAACAGAGTACCTCATAACAGAAAGATGGTGCTTGGGACACCCACATTTAGACATCCCAGCACTGGCAAGTGACTGAGGGTGCCAGTGCCCCTCTCCCCTCTTTTCTGAGCTGTGCTGTGGAATCTGCTAACTTACACTGTAACAAAGGTGGCTCAGGTAGGATGCCACATTGGTCAACTGAGAGGTAAATTAACCCTCCCTGAGTGCTCAACTTAGGGTGATTTTCATGCTTAGCAATATTACCTGTCTGCTTAACACTGCTCCTAGCAGAAAAGCTGCTCCTAACACAATTGTACCTAGAGAAAGTAGTGCTGGCTGAGGACAATGTGGCCCTAACTCCTCCCTTCTTTAAGCCAAGTCAGAGCATCTAGTGGCTGCCAAGGAGGTACTGTCTTTGTCAGACAGAAGATAGGACCTGCTACTCCTGAGGGCCTGATTGCTATCAACTATGGCTAGTCAATGCCTCTCTCTGCATAAAATTCAATGTTTAAGACCTATGTCACAGCTCTTGTTGGTGTAACACCAGAGAAACTGAACAGGTTATGGATGGAGTGAAGACAACAATCATATCTAACCATTTAAAGAAGCAGACTACCATGGCTCTGGGAAACTCCCGAAATAAAGATTCAAACAACTTCCTAGATGAAGAAGATTTTCTGAAACTATCAGAGGTAAAACACACAAGAATTACAAACAGAGCCCTTCTAGAGATTAAGCAAAATGCAGCAGAAGAAAATGAAAAATTAAGTAAGGTTTATGAATTGCTAGAACATCAATGATTGGAAATTGACCACATCGGTAATAAAATCACAGAACTAGACAACTCAGTGCAAAGCCAAAAGAGCAGACTGGAGGACTTGGAACACAGAAATAGTCAATTGGAAGATAAAGTAACTGACACCAGCATTTATGATGAGAAATCAGGTAAAAGAAACAAGAAAAATGAAGAAGCTTTAAGAAGCATGTGGGACTCCATTAAGAGGAATAATGTACAAATAACTGGAGGTCCTGAACAGGGAGGGATGGCAAAAATACAGAGAGAATTGTTGAAGAGTTGCTGACAGAAAACTTCCCTGGCATGATGAAAGAAGAGAACATAGATGTTCAAGATGCTTATCAAACATTACAAAAAACTAGACTCCAAAAGAAAGTCACCAAGACATATTATAATTAGGCTTAATAAAAGGCAACATAAAGAGAGGCTCTGAAAGGCAGCAGGACTTAAAGCAAAACTAATGTACAAAGAGAAGCCTTGTAGGCTTTTGTCTGACTTCTTGGCAGAAACCATGTTGTCAAGAAGATGGTGGGATGATATCTACAAAGACTTGAAGGAGAAAAATGTTTAACCAAGAATTATATATCCTGCAAAATTGTCTCTCAAACAACGATGAAATTAGGATATTCTCAAACAGAAGCTTAGAGACTTTGCTAAAACCAAGCCAAAACTCCTAAGAATATTGAAACATTTTCTTTGTTTAGAAAAACAGTAACATCAGTTGTATACTTAAGGAGGTAATACAGGACAGAGCATCCAAAGTCCCACTCAGTTATGGAAGGACAAAGCTCAAGCAAAGCTAAAATATTAAAAGTAGAGAACCAGAGATCTTAACATGAAAGCTATGACATCATCATGTTATAGATGGGGATATATTACAGTAGTTATAACCCTTCCAGATGGAGAGGAAATTTAGGAGATATAACAAAGTTAAAGATTGGTTTAAATTTAAAATATTAAGGAGGATCAAGGGGGTAGCTGCAAAGCAAACTAACAGTGTTACATACCAAAACAAGAAACACAATACAAAAGTCTCAATAAACACAAAACCAACACTGAAAAAGATGAAAAGTAAACCCATAAAGAAAAAGCACCAAGAATAGAATATTAAGAGAAACAATGAAAGGGCATAAAAATGACAGCACTAAACACATACCTATCAAAAATCACCTGAATGTAAATGGTCTGAATGCTTCAACATAGAGGCTGAGAGTGGCAGCCTGGATCAAAAGACATGATCCATCTACATGTTTCTTCCAAGAAACACACCTTAGACTCAAAGATGTGAACAAACTAAAAATCAAAAGATGGAAAAATATATACCGTTAACAACACACAAAGAAGAGAAGGAGTGGCAATACTAATCTCAGATAAAATAGATGTTACTGTAAGCTCCACCATTATGGTCAAGGATGGTCACTATGTAGTACTGAGATGCTCAATACAAAATACAATAGCAGGATATAACATTTAATAAACACTTTTACACCCAATATCAGAGCACCTAAATATGTCGGACAAGCACTGACAACATTGAAAAATGAGATAGATCACTCCACAATCATAGTAGGAGACTTCAATGCTACACTTTCAGTAATGGCCATGTCATCTAGGAAAAAGTTCAGTAAAGACACAGAAGATCTTGTTGCAACAATCAACCAACTAGACTTCATTGGTATATACAGAACTTTTCATCCCACAACAGATAAGTACACCTTCTATTCCAGTGCACATGGAACATTCTCCAGAATAGACCATGTATTAGGACATAAAGCAAGTCTTAACAAAATCCAATCCATTGAATTATTACAAAGCATCTTCTCAGACCATAAAGCCATAAAAGTTTAAATCAATAGCAGAAAAAAACATAGTTAGAAATCTGAACTCATGGAAGCTGAACAATACCCTGCTCAAAAATCCCTGGGATATAGAAGAAATCAAAGATGCAATAAAGAATTCATGGAATCAAATGAGAATGAAAACACAACTTATCAGAACCTCTGGATACAGGAAATGCAGTGCTCAGAGGTCAGTTTATCTCTATCAGCGCACATACATGGAATAAAGAAAAGGCTCAAACTGAAGAATTAACCCTACAGCTTGGAAAATGTAGAAAAAGAACAACAAAGGAACCTCTCAGGCACCAGAAGAAAACAGATAATAAAGATTAGAGCAGAACTAAATGAATCAGAGAACAGAAAAACAACTGAAAAATTACCCAAATCCAAGGCTGGTTCTTTGAAATATCAACAAAATTGGTAAACCATGGGATAAACGTACAAAAGGAATACAGGAGAAGAAACAAATAACTTAAATAAGAAATGAGATGGAAGATGTCACAATAAATCCAACTGAAATCAAAAGTATCATAACAGAATGCTATGAAATACTGTAATCTAATAGATTTGAAAATCTGGAGGAAATGGACAAATTTCTAGATTCACATCACATACCAAAATTATCACAAGGAAAAATGGAACAACTTAATCTACCCTTCACAAAAGAAGAGATTGAAAAAGTAATAATAACAGTAAAAAGTTACCAAGCAAAAAAGTCCTGGCCCACATGACTTTCCTGAGGAATTCTACCAAGCGTTTAGGGAGTAGTTGTTTCCAGTACTACTGAGGCTATCTCACAGCATTGAAATGGATGGAATACACCCAAATTCATTCTATGAAGCCAGCATAACCCTGATACCAAAGCCAGTGAAAGATCCCACAAAGAAAATTAAAGACCAATCTCTCATGAACCTGGATGCAAAAATCTTCAACAAAATCATTGCCAATAGAATTTAAAAATACATCAAAAAAATAATTCTTCATGAGCGAGTTGGATTCATACCAGGGATGCAAGGCTGGTTCCACATTAGGAAGAAAAAAAAAAGAAAAAAAATTACTGTGATCAATCACATAAATAAAGGATAAAAATAGCCTGATTTTGTCAACTGATGCAGAAAAGGCATTTAAAAAGTCCAACACCCATTCACATTAAAAACTCTCAGCAAAATAGGAATAGAGGGGAAATCTGTCAATGCAATAAGGGGTATCTATGCAAAGCCAGCAGCCTACATCATCGTTAATGGACAGAGACTGAAAGAATTACCCCTGAGAATGGGAACTAGACAAGGATGCCCACTGTCACTACTGCTGTTCAGCATTGTGCTAGAGGTTCTAGCCAGAGCAATTAGACAGCCAAGCCAAGTGCCGTCGAGTCAAGACAAAGAAATAAAAGGCATCTGCATCAACCAAAGACGAAGTAAAAATCTCCCTATATGAAGCCGATACGATCACATACATAGAGAATTCCAAAGAATCCATGACTAAACTACTGCAACTAATAGAAGAGTTCAGCAAAGTATCAGGATATAAGATAAACATAATTAAATCAGTAGGATTCCTCTCTACCAACAAAGAGAGCTTTAAAGAAGAAATCACCAAATCAATACCTAGGAATAAATTGAACCAGAGAAACAACAGACCTATGCAGAGGGACGTACAAGACTTTACTGCAAGAAAACAATAGAGACTTATATAAATGAAGAAACCTACCTTTCTCATGGATAGGAAGATTTAACATTGTGAAAATGTTGATTTCACCCAAAGTGATCTACATATATAGTGTAATCCCAATACAAATTCCAGTATCATTTTTTAATGAGATGGAGAAACAAATCACACTTCGTTTGGAAAGGGAAGAAACTCTGGATAAGTAAAGTATTGCTGAAGAAGAGCACAGTGGGAGGCCTCACAGTACCAACCTGAGAACCTATTACACTGGCACAGTAGTCAAAACAGCCTGGTTCTGGTACAAAAAGAGACATATATACTAATGGAACAGAGTTGAGACTCTAGAGATGCCGCCATCCTCTTATGAACAGTTGATATTCAACAAAAGCTGAAAGGTCATCAACTGGTGTAAAAACAGTCTCTTTAACAAATGGTGCTGACAAAATTGGATACCCATCTGCAAAAAACTGAAACAGGACCCACATCTCACACCTTATACAAAAACTAACTCAAAGTAGATCAATATCAAACCTAAAATGATAAAGATCATGCAAGAAAAAATAGGATCAGCAATGGAAATTCTAATATGCAGTTTACACAGACTTCAAAATCTGAAAAATAAAGGACAAACAACAGAAGAAAAAAATAGATAAGTGGCAACTACTAAGAATCAAACACTTCGCTCATCCAAAGACTTTATCAAGAGATTCAAAAGAAACAGACAGAATGGGAAAAAATATTTAGCAACTGCATGTTGGACTGACATCTTATCTCCATAATCTACAAGATACTCCAAAATATGAACAAGAAAAATGTAAATAGCCAAAGCGTCGTAAATAATCCAATTAAAAAATAGGGAAAGGAGATGGGTAAAGACTTAACCAAAGAAGACATCCAGGTAGCCAAAAGACACATGAAGAACTGCACACAATCATTAGCTATTAGAGAAATCCATATAAAAACTACAATGAGTTATCATCTCATCCCAATAAGGTTGGTCATTATGCAAAAAATGCAAAATAACAAATGCTAGACAGGCTGTGGAGAAATTTGAACTTTCCTACACTGCTTGTGGGATGCCAAAATGGTACAACTTCTTCAAAAACCAACTTGATGCTTCCTGAAAAAGCTAGAAATAGAAATACCACTTGATCCAGTAATCCCACTGCTTGGATATATCCTACAGAAATAAAGGCAGTCACAGGAACAGATACATGCACATGAATGTTTATTACCACACTGTCCACAATAGCAAAAAGATGGAATCAACTCAGATGCCCGTCAACAGATGAATGGATAAACTATGGTACACATACTCAGTGGAACACTGTGCAATGATAAAGAACAATGATGATTTTAGGAAGTATCTCATAACCTGGTTTCAGCTGGGAGACAGGCTGAGTGAAATCAGTCAGCAGCAAAAGGAAAATATTGTATGAAAACTCCACTTTAAGAACTTAAAATAGACTTATACACAGGAGACAAACCTCCTCGACAGCCACAAGTGTGGGGAGGGAAGGAGAGGATGGGCCATAGATCAGATAGCTGATAGAAATTTGGTTAGATGAAAGCAGTGACAGCACACAGTAGAGAGGAGAAGAACTTAGCTGAACTTCACTATAAACTGAAAGGGTTTCTAAACTCAACCAAATATTTCAAAGGATAGAATATCAGGGACAGGAGTCCAGGGACCTTGTTTTCAGGGGCCATCAAATGTTGCCATGATGCTGGAAGTTATTGCACTGGTATTTCAAATAATAGTGTAGTCACCCACAGCGGACAGATTTCAGCAGAGCTTTCAGACTAAGACAGACTAGGAAGAAGAACCTGGCAATCTACTTGCAAAACAAACAAACAAAAAACTGGCCAGTGAAAAGCTTTTGAAAAGTAGCAGGGTATTGTCATATAGTGCTGGAGGATGAAATTCTCAGGTTAGATGGCACTCAAAATATGACAGAGGAAGAGCTGCTTCCTCAAAGCAGAAATGAAAAACTAAACCAAATTCATTACCATTGAGTCAGTTCTGACCCATAGTGACCCTGGAGGACAGAGTAAAACTTCCCCACAGAGTTTCTAAGGAGTGACTTTTGGTTAGCATCCATAGTTCTTAACCACTATGCCACCAGGGTTCCTCATAGTAGATGCAACCTTAATGACGTGGATGGAGCAAAGCTTGTGAAACAGCAGCAAACATCCATTAATAAGCAAAACATAAAATGCACAGATTATGAATCAAGGAAAATCTGAAATCTTCAAAACTAAAATGGTATACCTAAAGATCGACAGCTTAGCCATTACCCACTGCCACCAAGTTGTGTCCAGCTCATAGAGACTCTAGAGATCAGTGTAGAACTGCCCCATAGAGTTTCTAAGGATTGTCTGGTAGATTTGAACTGCCAACATTTTGGTTATCAGATGTAACACTTAACCCACTATGCCACAGTGTTTCCAACCTAGGCATTAGTGAACTGAAATGGACTGGCATGAGATAGATTAGATGGGATGACCATATGGTCTGCTATTCTGTGAATCACAAACTGAAGACAAATGGCACTGTGTTAATCATCAAAATAAACACTTCATGATCTGTCCCGAAGTACAACACTGTCAGTGATAGGATATTATCCATTCACCTACAAGAAGCACCAGATAATAATAACTATTACTCAAATTTATGCACCAACCACTAGTGCCAAAGATGAAGAAACTGATGATGTTTATCAAATTCTGCAACCTAAAATTGGTCAAGCATGCAACCAAGATACATTGATAACCCACTTGTGATTGGAATGCAAAAGTTGGAAACAAAAAAGAAGAATCTATAGTGGAAAATATGGCCTTCGTGATGGAAACAACACCAGTGATCACATGATCAATTTGTAAGATCAAGGACTTATTCGTTGAAAATACTTTTTTCCAACCAAATAAACAGTAACTATAAATGTGGTTCTCATCAGATGAAATAAATAGAAATCATACTGACTACATTTTATGCAAAGAGACAATGAAGAAGCTCAATATCATCAGTCAGAACAAAGCAAAGGACTGACTGAGGAGTAGACCCTCAATTGCTCTGTAGCAAGTTTAAATTGAAGCTGAAGAAAATTAAAAGAAGTTCACAAAAGCCAAAGTACAACTTTGACTACATTCCACTTGAATTTAGAGACCATTTCAATAGATCTGATGCATTGAACAGTAATGACTAAAAATCAAATGACTAGTGGGATAATATCAAGTACATTATAAATAAAGAATGCAAAATCTTGTTAAAAACACAGGATATAAGATAAATATCCCTAAATCAATAGAATTCTTTTACACCAACAAAGAAAATACCACCAAATCAATGCCACTTACAATAGCACCCAGGAAGATAAAATATTCAGGATGTAAATCTAACTAGAGATGTAACACTCCTGTGCAACGAAAATTACAAGACACTACTGGAAGAAACACCTACATAAATAGAGAAGCCTACCTTGCTAATTGACAGGAAGACTCAGTATTGTGAAAATGTCTATTCTGCTTAAAGTGATCTATAATTACAAGGCAATGCCAGTACAAATTCCAAAGGCATTTTTTTTTAACAAAACAGAGAAACAAATTGCCAACTTCGTGTAGAAAGGAAAGAAGCCCCAGAGAAGAACAAAGTGGGAGGCCTCACACCACTTTACTTTAGAACCTATTACACTGCCACGGTAATCAAAACAGCCTAGTTGTTGTTGTCGTTAGATGCTGTCGAGTCAGTTCTGACTCATAGCGACCCTGTGAACAATAGAACAAAACACTGCCCAGTCTTGCGCTATGTCCACAACTGTTTTCATGGTTAAGCCCGTTGTTGCGGTCACTGTGTCAATCTATCTTGTCGAGGGTCTTCCTCTTTTTTGCTGACCCTCCACTCTACCAAGCAATATGTCCTCCAGGGACCGATCTTTTCTGACAACGTGTCCAAAGTATGTAAGATGCAGTCTTGCCATCTTTGCTTCCAAGGAGCACTCTGGCTGGACTTCTTCCAGATCTGTTTGCTTTTTTGGCAGTCTATGGTACCTTCAGCATTCTTCTCCAACACCACAATTCAAAGGCATCTATTCTTCTTCTGTCTTCTTTGTTCATGGTGCAGCTTTCACATGCATATGATGTGACTGAAAATACCATGGCTTAGGTCAGGTGCATTTTAGCCAGAGGTGCATGTTCCCAATTCATTGTGTGGATGAGAAACAAAAATACAGTTTCTGTCATTTTGCTTGATGAACTCAGAGTTTTGTCACTTATAGAGAAACATTCAGTATTACGTTGCCTGTGTGTTTTCTCAATTGGAAAAGAGTGGAAAAATCTTCTAGTCCAATATGTGCAGCCACTAAGGTTTGTTAGGTATCCAAAAGTATATTGTGTACACTGAATGTGCACGTGCCACCACAATGCCTGAAGGCAAAAACAGGGCAAAATATCTTGTTTCAATACAATACTGCAAAAAACAATGATTTTGTATGTAAGCCTCATGTTAGCATTGGTGTCTGTTCCCACTGTATTGCTTGAAACAGAAAGCAAACTACAGTTCCTCTCATTTTACCTGACTAAGTCAAAGCACTTTATCTCGTATGGATACACACTGTGTTTGAATCATAGGAATATTGCCCATTCAGATCTTCTGTAGGAAAGAATGGAAATTTTATCCCAGGCCAATGCACTCAGCCACCAGGGTTTTCTGAGTTTCCAACATACACTCTGTGAAACTTCATGGACTTTACACAACGCCTGAACATGAATTTTCACTCAGTTATAATAAAAAAAAAGACTGTTTCTGTGATTCCACTACAATCATGCCACAGCCATTGAAGCTTGCTTTGTAAACTCTGTGTTAAGCAGAAATGTATGTTCCCAAGTAACGTAATATATAGCAAACCATAACAAAATTCCTCTCATTCTATTTGATTGTACAAAGGTTTTATCTATTTTTAAGGAATCCAGTGTGTTACAAATGCCAGCGTGTTGCCTATGTAGTCTCAATGGGAGAAGAATGAAGAATTTCCCACAATTGTATCCATGCAGCCACCAGTTTCCCAAGTTTCCAAAGACATCCACTCTCTGAGACCGCATGCAATTGTGTCTCCTCCACAAAGCCTAAAGGAGAACACAAGGCAATTTCTTCCATGAAAGTGGAATACCACAAATGCACTTCAGTTTTCTGAAGGAAATCTTGCATTAGCCATAAGGATAAGCTCCCACTGCACTACATGATAAACAGAAACTTACACTAGTTTCTATAATTGTACTTGAAGAAGTCAGAGAGTTTTATCTCTTAATGAAAAAACCCTTAGTGTTACAGACATGAAAATATTGTATATGAAGTCTGTCAAGTGGAATAGTACGCAGAACTGCTCCCGATGAAATACATGTACCCACCAGTTTTATGAGACTTCCAAAGAGCAATGGAGCAGTGTTTCTGAAACCTAGGGTCACCAGGAGGTGAATGTTTCTACTTGATGGAGTCAGAGGGGTTTCTCTCTTTGTGAAAAATCCTTGGGGTTAAACAACAAGAATCTTGTCTCTGCAATCTCTCAAGAGAATATAAAGTTCCTTGCAGTCAAATATAGGCAGCCTCCAGGGGTTTAGAAGTTTGGGGAAAGCTCTTTGTGAATCAGCCTGTGAAACTGCCTTACCAAATGCCTGTATGAGAAAAACAAGGCAGGGTCTTTGGTTGCAATTCAGTACCATTAAATGGAACAAGTTTTGCTAAGCAAACTTGTGTTACCCAGAGATGCATGTTCCCAATTCACTGTGTGAAAGAGAAATAAAAATACAATCTGTGTAATTTTACTTGGTGAAGTCAGAGAGTTTTATCACTTACAAAGAAATGTTTAGTGTAACATACATGAAAAACTTGCCTCTCTGTTTTAATCAACTGGAAAAGAATGGAAAAACCTCCCAGTCCAATACATGTAACCACCAGGGTTTATTAGGTTTTCAGTAAGTATGTTGTGTACACCAAATGCGCACATATCCTCCACAATGCCTGAATGTGGAAACAAAGGAAATGTTTTGTTCCAATACAACATCATACAAGTGACCCTCCCACATTACATAAACCTAGTGTTAGTAAGAGGCACCTGTTTTACTTCACTGCATGAAAAAGAAAGCAAACTACAGCTCCTTTCACTCTAGTTGATCAAGTCAAAGAACTTTAACTATTACCAATGCATCCATTGTGTTAGAAACACAGGAATGTTGGCTAGGCAGACTCTCCACTGGAAAAAAATGAAATGCTTCCATTCCCCCAGGCCAATGCTCTCAGCCACCAGTTTTTCAATATACACTTTTTGAAACCTCATGGGACTGCTTTACACAGCATCTGAAAATGAAAACAAAGTTGTTTCCTCAGTTCCAATACAATCCTGTGACAGCTATTGAGGTTTGCTTTGTAATCTTGTGTTAAGGAGAGATGTATGCTCCTAATCACTTCATGTAAGGCAAACCATAGTTGAGTTCCTCTCATTCTATTTAGTTATATTGGAGGGGGGAGGCTTTATTCCTGAGGAATCCAGCGTGTTATAGATAGCAGAATGTTGCCTGTGCAACTCCTATTGCAGTCTCTCGATAGCAGAAAAATGGAGAATTTCTCCTGGTCACATACATGAGGTTGCTAGAATTTTCCAAGTTCCCAGAAACATACACTTTACGAAACTGAATGTGAATATGTCTCCTTACAAAGCCTGAAGGACAAAACCAGGTAGTTTCTTTGTTGAAAGTAGAATACCACAAAAGAGCTTGTGTTTTCTGAAGGAAATCTTGTGTTAGAGTTGCATGTTCTTACTTGACTACATGAAACAGAAATTAAAATATGGTCTCTGCCATTGTACTTGATGAAGTCAGAGAATTTTATTACTGATAGAGAAACCCTTCATGTTCCATACATGTCAATCTTGCCTGCTTGTTTCCTCAACCGGAAGAGAATGTAGAAATTCTCCCAGTCAAATAAATGCAGCCACTAGGGTTTGTTACATTTTCAATATGCAAATTGTGTACATGATATGTACATGTGTCCTCCACAAAGCCTGAATGCAAAAACAGGACAAAATGCCTGGTTGCAATTCAACACAGCAAGAGCAATGGTCTAACATATGTATATCTCATATTTGCAAGAAGTGCCTGTTTCCACTTCATTGCATGAAAGAGAAACCAAGCTACATTTTCTCTCATTCTACTTGATGAAGTGAAAGTGTATCTGTCATGGACACATGCATTGCATTAGCAACACAGAAATGTTGCCCAGGCTGACTCTCAGCGGGAAAAGAATGCAAGTTTCTCTTAGGCCAATCCACTAACCCACCAGGATTTTTCCAGTTTTCCAATATGCACGTTGTGAAACTTCATGTGACTGTGCCATGCACAATGCCTGAACTGGAAAACAAGGCCATTTCTTCAGTTCTAATACAACTGTGGGAGAGCCATCACATTTTGCTACTTGATTAATTAAAAGGATTTTTATCTCTTATTGATCCATCCCTTGTGTAATAAATATAGGAATGTTGCCTATACAGTATCTCAATGGCAAAAGAATGGAAAGTGTTTTCCAGTCCTGTATGTTTAGCTATGTGGGTTTTCTTAGGTTTCCCACATGCCCTTTGTAAAACAACGTACAAATGTGTCTGACACACCGCCTGAATGAGGAAGAATACAGGTTCCTCAGTCCAATACAATGCCATAAAAAATGATCAAGCTTTCATAAGAAAACCTTGTGTTAGCCAGATTTCCATGTTATCAATTAACTGTATGAACAAGAAACCAAAATACAGTTCTGCCATTCTACTAGATGAAGAGAGTATTGTCTCTATTGAAAAAACCCATAGTGTTACACGAGAATACCGCTTCACTGTCTCTGAAGTCGAAAACCATGCAGACCTACTGCCAGTGAAATATATGTTCCCACTACAGTTTATTAGATTTTAAACAGTTTTTTTAAAACCCATGTGCACATGCCCTCCACAATGCCTGAATGTGAAAACAAGGCAAAGTGTCTTGTTCAATCAAATACAATACTGCAAAGATGAAGATCCTATATGCTACTTAAAGCTTGCATTAGCCAGAGGTGCTTGTTTCAACTTCACTGCTTGAAAGTGAAACCAAAATATACTTATCATTCTACCTGGTAAAGTCAAAGGATTACATCTTTTAATGATACATTCTTTCTGTAAGAAACACAAGAATGTTGCCTATATGCAGTCTCTCAATGGAAGAAGAATGGAAAATTTCTCCAACCCAATACTTTCTGCCACCATGGTTTTCTACATTTCCAACAAGCACTTTGTGAAATTTCACGTAATTATACCTTACACAACAAGGCAATTTCTTTGTTTCAAAAACAGTTGTGCCAGAACAACCAAGAAGTTTTGCCTGTGTTAACAAGAGGTGTATGCCTGTAATTCATTTCATGTAAGAATACCCAAAATAGAGTTTTCTAAGCTTCCATCTATATGCATTTTGTGAAATCACACATGAATGTGCCTCACACAATGCCTGAAGGATAAAAACAGGCAGTTTCTTCTGTGAAAGTACACACTGCAAAAGAGATGGAGGAAACCTTGTGTTAGCCACAGGTGCATGTTCCTACATTACAGCATGAAATAAAAACCAAAATATAGCCTCTAACATTGTAGTTGATAAGTCAGAAAGTTTTGTCTCTTATTGAGAAAACTCTTAGTACTACATATGTGAGAATGTTGCCTCTGCAGTCTCTTAATTGGAAAAGAATGCAGAATTTCCCCCAGTCAAATGCATTTTCCTGATATGGTTTATTAGATTTCCAATAAGCACAGCATGTAAACTTCATATGCATGTGCCCTGCACAAGGCCTGAAAGTGAAAACGAGTACTTTTTTTGGTTCAAATATAATGGAGTAATAGCTATTAGGTTCTGTTTTGTAAACCTTGTGTTACCAAGAGGTGCATGCTGCCAATCCCTTGCAAGAAAGAGAAAATAAACTACAGATCTTCTCATGCTACTTGATGTACTCAGAGGGATTTATCTTTTACTGAAAAACTCTAGTGTTACAAACACCTGAACATTGCCTATATAGTTTCTGAATGGGAATAGAATGTAAAGTTTTTCCCAGTCAGATGTGGGCAGCTGGCAGGGTATTCTAGGTTTCCAATATGCTGTTTGTGAAACTGTGTATGAATGTGCCTTACAAAACATTTGTAGGAGTAAACAATGCAGGGTCTTAGGTTGTAGTACAATACTGCATACATGATTGTGTTTTGCTAACGAAATCTTGTGTTAGCCAGAGGCACATGATATCACTTCACTGCATGAAATAGAAACCCAGGAATGGTCTCTGTCATTCTACCTATGAAGTCAGAGAGTTTCATCTCTTATTGAAAAATTTTTAGAGTTACATACACAAGAATCTTGCCTATGTGTTTCCTAAATTGGAAAAGAATGCAGAATTTCTCCCAGATACATGCAGCTACTAGGTTTTAGCAGGAATCCAATAAGAACACTGCTTAAACTGTACTTGCGTTTGCCCTATACAATGCCTGAACACAGAAAAAGAAAGTTTCTACAGTTCAAATGCAATAGGTCAATAGTGGCCAAGTTTTGCTTTGTGAACCTTGTGTTAGCAAGAAGTATATATTTCCCATTCATGATATCAAAGAAAAACTGTAATTCAGATATTTTCATTCTACTTGAATGTCAAAGGTTTTTTTTTTTTTCTCTTACTGAAAAATCCATCATGTTTCAAACACAAGAATATTGCCTATGCAGTTTCTCAATAGAAAAGAATATAAAGTTTCTCCTGGTGAAAAATGTGCAACCTCCAGGGTTCTGTAGGTTTCCAACATGATTCTTGTGCTACTGCATGTGAATGTGCATTGCAATGCACCTAAATGAGCTAACGGTGCAGTGTCATGTGTTCCAGTACTACATCTAAACTGTGAATGAGTTTTGCTAAGGAAATCTTATGTTAGCCCTATCCAAAACCAAACCAACTGCCTGTGAGTCAATTCCAACTCATAGCAACCCTACAGGTCAGAGTAGCACTGCTCCGTAGAGTTTTCAAGGAGCACCTGGTAGATTTGAACTGCAGACCTTTGGGTTAGCAGATGTAGCACTTAACCACTACACCACCAGGGTTTCTGTGTTAGCCATAGGTGCATGAAAAAAAGAAACCCAAATACAGGCTCTGACACCTACTTGATGAAGTTAGAGAATTTTATCTTTTGTTGAAAATCCTTTAGTGTTCTCTATAGGAGAATGTTGCCTTCACAGTCTCACAATTGGAAAAGAATGTAGATTTTTCTCCCAGTCAGTCAAATACAGACAGCCTGGACAGTTTCTTAGGTCTCTAATAAGTGCTTGGGTGAACCATGGTGCATAGTCCCTACACAATGCCTGAACACAAAAACAAGGCAGTTTTCTCAGTTCAAACACAATACCTCAAGAGCAGTCAAGTTTTCAAACTTGTGTTAGCAAGAGGTGCATGTTTCCAATACATTTAATGAAAAAGCAATCAAAACACAGTTCCTCTCATTCTCCTTGATTAAGCCAATGTTTTTATCTCTTACTGGAAAATCATTGTGTGAGAAACACAAGAATGTTGCATATGCAGTCTTTCCAGGGGAAAAGAATTCAAAGTTTGTCCCAATCAAATCTATGAAGCCATCAGGGTTTTATAGGTTTTCAACATGTACTTTGTGAAACCATATATGAATGTGCCTTATGCAGTGCTTGAACATGGAAACATGGCAGTTTCTTCAGTTCAAATATAATACCATCAGAGTGACTGAGTTTTCCTATGTGTAAACCATATGTGTATGTGTACTATAAGACACAGGACATGAAAACAAGGCTGTTGTTTCAGTTCAAAAACAATACCATAAAATCATTCCAGTTTTGCCATGTAAATGTTGTCTTAGCAAAAACTGTATGTTTGTGATTCATTGTATGAAAGAGACCAAAACACAGTTTGTCTCATTCATCTTGAGTGTCTCTTATTGAAAAACTCTTAAAATTGCATACATGAGAACGTTACCTAGGTAGTCTCTGGGTTGGAAAAGAATGTAGGATTTTACCAGTCAAATGTGTGCAATTGTTAGGGCTTTTTAGGTATTCAATAACCTCGTTGTATAAATGTCATATACATATGCCATATACAACACATAAATGAGAAAACAAGGTAGTTGCTTCAGTTCAAGTATAATACCACAAAAGTGATGGAGTTTTGCTAATGAAATAGTGTATCAGCTACAGGTGTATGTTCTCAATTCACTGCATGAAAGGGAAACCAAAATAGTCTCTGTTTACTTGACAAAATAAGTTTAATCTCTTATTGAAAATGCTTATTATTACACACAGGAGAATGCTGCCCACGCAGACTATTAATTGGGTAAGAATGTAGAATTCATGTCAGTGGATATGTGTACTTGATAAGGGTTTAATAGGTTTCCAATGAGATGAGATCTTTATGTAAACTGTATGTGCATGCCATCAAAGCAACACCTGAAAATGAAAGGAAGCCAGTTTATTCAAATCAAATACAAGACCATGAAGCAGGGCCAAGATAGTGGAGTAGATCGCTCTAACCACAAAGACACAAAAGAACAGATGAATCCAGTCCATATGACATCCTAGGATCCGTCAACATCAAAGGCAGAGTGGAGAAATTGGACTGAGCAAGGGGGAGGAGAGAATAGGACTAGAAACACACAGGATTCCATGGACCTAACCTACTGCATAGTAGGCAGTGCTGCCACACATAGAAGTTTGTGGGTATTAGTCTCAGTAATATTAGCCTCAGGTGATTTTGTGGAGAGTTCACTTATGCCTGTAAAGCCAGTGAGGTGCAGCACCATATCCTTGAAAGCTAAATCTGTGAGGTAACCTAGTGTGTGGATCTGAGTTTTTCTACATGGGTCTATCTGCCTTCTCCTGTCACATCCCTCTCCCTTCTCTGAACAGTTTGCCACACTGCAGTCTGATTCCATCAACTCAGCTGGAAGTAGGACTGCTTAAGGCTCCCCTGAGCCATTTTCTGAGATTTCAGAGGTGGAGGAGTTTAACACACTTAGAGAAGGGTGAACATATATACATGTATTTTTTTCTGCCAAATCTCTTGTGCCAGAAAATTTAGGCAGAAACTGTTCCTTCATAGAGATTCAAACACATGGGGATACACCAACCTCACAGACACTCAGAGATGACTGTTAGCCCACTGTGTTTCTCAGCATCTGCAGCCAGATGCTGGTGCCTGTATCAATCACGCATGCCCACCTAGGACAGTAGGCAAGAGTCTGCACCACACACTTGGTGACTGACCATGGGGATACCTGAGCTACATATGTGTAAGAAAAGTACTGTGCATTTTAAAATAAGAAGCTCCAACACAGTAGGTAAACATAAGATAAATAACTACAATTTGTGTACAGCTTGGAAACAGCAGTCCATATCAAAGCACTTAAAGGGGTGGACTATGATCTCTTCAGAGAGCTTCCAAAACAGAGAATCAGATTTCCCTGAGAAAGAGAATTCCCAGGAATTATCAGAGGTAGAATACAAAAGATTAATATTTAGAACTCTTCAAGAGATGAGGAAGGAGATGAGGCCAAATACAGTGAGCATAATGACAAATCAAACAAGCTGCCAGAAAACATTAAATGGCAAAAGTTAGAGATTCAAGGGGCAGAGCCAGGACGGCAGAGTAGACACATGTCTCCTTGATTGCTTCTGAGAACTAAGGCCTGGAATGATAATTGAATGAAGCAGCGTGGACATCCGGGGAGTTCTAAGATCTGGCATAGGGTTGTCAGATTGGAATAGGTATCAGTAGGGGGTAAACTACCTCTCTCTAACACAAGGCGGCCACATGCTGAGTCCTTCTTCTGCTGACTTATTATTTAAGAGGACTGAAGGTACTGACACCTTCTTTGTTATTCAGGAGGTGGGGACTGGGCATGAGCCAGCTAATACATTGAACTGCAGTGCTTAAGTAAACTGTGTGTAGTGCAGCAGAGAGACTGAGCTTGGGATAGACACATACTGAGAGTCCAGCTTTTGACTCAGGGTACTGCCCCTCCAACCTCTCTGTTTTGAGCTGTGTCATAGATTCTGCTGTTTCAAGACAGGAAGGGCAACTCAGATGGGATGCTATCTTGGTCAGCTGGGAGCCAGAGTCACCCATCCAAAAGTCTTAGTTGGAGCTAATTCTCATGTGGAGCACCAATTCCTGTCTGGAAAGTGCTTCTCCAGCAGAGAAACTGTGAAGGACCCTGGTGCCTAGCAGAAGATGGCAGCAAGGCCATAAACTCTCCCCAGTTTGAACTATGCCATAGCATGTGGGCACAGGCTATGAGGTGCTTTTGTTGTCAGTTGGAGGTGGGGCCTAGCACACTGGAGGGCCTGAATGATTCCAGTAGCTGTTGGACAGCTTCTCACTTAGCAGTAAAAGACCTTTTTAAAATAAGACCACCTGAAGAACTGACCACTGAACAGCTGGCAGCATCCCCTTCACCCTTCACTTACCTACGTCATAGCATCACTTGATGGCCCCCCAATGACTCCATAAATAGACCACCACCTTTGCTAGCCAAGAGGCAGAGCCTGCCATGCCAGAAGGTCCCCCTGGGCCAGTCACTAGAGTACACAGAGGCAGCTGGTGACCAATCCACCTCTATGTCTCAGCTCCTGTTGATGTAACAAGAGAGAAACCAAACAGTTTGTAGGTGGCATGAAGACAGCAATCAATAGCTAACCATTTAAAGAGGCAGTCCACCATGGCTCCAGAAAACTCCCAAAATAAAGAATGAAAAAATTTTCCAGATGAAGAAGCCTTTCCAAAACTATTCGAGATCAGGTATAAAAGAATTATGTATAGGTCTGTCATGGTTTGAATTGTGTCCCCCCCAAAATATGTGTAGCCACGTGGCTGGGATATGATTCCCAGTATCATGGGACTCTCCTCCATTTTGTGGTTTTGCTAAACTGTGTGTTAAAGGATTAGGGTGGGGCTACGAATTCTGCATAGGATTACTTCCCTGCCCTGCTGTAGGGGGAGCCTCGTTACCATCAAGAGAGCAGCACCGGGAGTAGAGCACATATTTCAGACCTGAGGTTCCTGTGCCGGGACGCTCCCTGGACAGAGACTGATGCAGTGCTGGACTTTCCTACAGAACCGACAAGGGGAAAGCCTTCCCCTGGAGCGGTCATTCTGAATATGGACTTGTAACCTACCAGATTACTTCCCTGCCCTGCTGTAGGGTGAGTTTCCCACCCTTAATGCTTTCAGATAGAAAGGAAAAAGAAACAAAGGACAATTGAGAACCTCACTACCATCAAGCAAGCAGCACTGGGAGAAGAGTGCATCCTTCAGACCAGAGGTTCTTGAGCCAGGAAACTCCCTGGACAAAGACTGATGCAATACCGGACTTGCCTCCAGAGCCGACAAGGGGAAAGCCTTCCCCTGGAGCGGACACTGTGAATATGGACTTGCAACCTACCGGACTATGTGAGAATAAACCTTCCTGTGTTAAAGCCATCCACTCTGTGGTATTTCTGTTAGAGTAGCCCTAGCTGACCAAAACAAGGTCCCACCTAGAGATTAAACAAAATGCAGCAGAACAAAATGAAAAATTAAGTAAGCTATTTGAACTGATGAAACATCAATGATCTGAAATCCAGCAGATCAATAATAAAATTACAGTTAGGCAATTCAATCCAAAACCAAAAGAGCAGAACTGAAGAAACAGAAGCTAGAGTTAGTGAGTTTGAGGATAGAGCAATTGATACCAGCATTTATGAGAAAAAATAAGAGAAAAGAAATAAGAAAAATGAAGAGGCATTAAGAAACATGTGGAGCTCTATTAAGTGGAATAATATATAAAATACTGGAGCTCCTGAACAGGAAAGGATAGCCAAAAAGACAAAGAGCGTTGTTGTAGAGCTGCTGACAGAAAGCTTCCCTGAATTATCAGAGAACATAGTGAATGCCACAAAAACTAGAACCCAAAAGAAAGACACCAAGACATATATTAATCAATCTTAATAATATGAAACATAAACATGTTCTCTTAAAGGCAGTGAGGCTTAAAGCAAAGTTAACATACAGAGGGAAGCTGTGTAGGCTTTTGTCTGATATCTCAGCAGAAATGATGTTGACAAGAAGGCAGTGGGATGACACATCCAAAGCCCTGAAGGAGAAACACTTTCAACCAAGAATTATATACTCTGCAAAACTATCAAATATGAAGAGGAAATTAAGACATTCACAGATAAATAGAAGCTTAGAGGCTTTGTAAAAACCATACACAAATCACAAGAAATACCGAAAGAAGCTCTTTGTTTATAATAACAAAAACATCAAGTGTATACTTAAGGAAGCAATGCAGGACAAAGCATCCAGAATCCTACCCAGTTAGGGAAGTCACAGAACAGAATCAAAGCTACAATATTAAAAGTAGTTTACTAGGGATCATAGCATGAAAACTAATACATCATTACAATAAAAAGTGGGATATATTACAGCAGTTGTAACTCTTTCAGACAGAGTGGGAAATTAAAAAGGCATGCAGAAGTTAAAGTCTGATTTAAACTTAGAATAATAAGGGATATCACAGGGGTAGCTGCAAAGCAAAATAACAATGTGGCGTATTGAAACAAGAAACATAATACAGGAGTCTCAACAGACACAAAACCAACACTGAAAAAGATGAAAAGTCAACCCATAGAGAAGAATGACCCAGAACAGAACATTAAGAAAAGCTTGGAAAACATCAGCAACACAAAAATGAATGCCTCAAAATGACAGCACTAAACACATATGTATTAGTGATTATACTGAATGTAAATGGATTGAATGCTCCAGTAGTGACAGTACAGGATATCCTAGATAAAAAGTCATGATCTGTCTGTATGTTGCTTACCAGAAGCACACCTTAGACTCAAAGGTATGAACAAACTGAAAATTAAAGGAAGGGAAAATGTAAGTCAAGCCAACAACATACAAAGTAGAGCAGGAGTGGCAATACTAATCTCACATAAAATAGACTTTAATGCAAAACACACCATCATGGACAAGGATGGTCACTGTTTATTGCTGAAAGGTTCAATACATAAGCAGGACATAACAATAGTAAAATGTTATGCACTCAATGCCAGAGCATCTAAACACACTGAACAAACACTGAGTACACTGAAAAATTAGATAGATCATTCCACAATTAACAGATGGAGACTTCAACACTCCACTTTCAGTAATGGATGGATCATCTAGGAAACAGCTCAGTAAAAATGCTGAATATTTTATTGCAACAATTAACCAGCTAGACTTCACTGACATATACAGAACTTTTTATACTTCAATAGATAAGTACCTTCTCCTCCACTGCACGTGGAACATTTTATGGAATAGACCACTTGTTAGTACACAAAGCAAGTCTCAACAAAATCCAAACAACTGGACTCTTAGAAAGCATCTTCTCAGACCACAAAGCCATATAAGTTGAAATCAATATCAGAAAAAAAATATAGGTAGAAATTTGAACTCATGGAACCTGGACAACACCTTGCTCAGAGCCATGGATTATAGGAAGAAACCAAGGATTAAATAAAGAAATTTATGGAATGAAATGAGAATGAAACATATCCTATCAGAACCTATGGGATACAGCAAAAGCAGTGTTCAGAGGTCAGTTTATGAATGCACACATCTAGAACAAAGAACGAACCCAAACCAAAGAATTAACCCTACAACTTGAACAAGTAGAAAGAAGGCAACAAAGGAACCCCTCAGGCACCAGGAAAAAACTGATAATAAAGACTACAGCAGAACAAAATGAATTAGATAACAGAAGAATAATTGAAAAAGTTAACAAAAACAAAATCTGGTTTTTTGGAAAGATCAACAAAATTGATAAACTGTTGGCTAAGCTTAGAAAAGAAACAGGGGAGGAAACAAATAACCTGAATGAGAAATAACAAGGAAGGTGTCCAACAGATCCAATTGAAATGGAAAGTATTATAACAGAACAGTTGGAAAGACTGTACTCTAAAAGATTTGAAAACCTAAAGGAAATGAACAAATTTCTAGACTGGTATCACCTACCAAAATTATCATAAGGAGAAGGAGAACAGCTTAATAAATCCATCACAAAGGAAGAGATTGAAAAAGTAATCAAAGAGCTACCAACCAAAAAAAGTCCTGGCCCAGATGGCTTCACTGGAGAATTTTACCAAACTTTTAGAGAAGAGTTAGCTTCAATGTTACTGAGGCTATTTCATAGCCTATAAAGGGATGGCATACTCCCAGATTCATTCTATTAAGCCTACATAACTCTGATATCATAGCCAGGGAAAGATTTCACTGAAAGAGAACATTATAGATCAATATTACTCGTAAACTCAGAAGCAAAAGTCTTCAGCAAAATACTAGCCTATAGAACTCAACAATGTATCAAGAAAATAATTCATCATGATGAAGTTGGATTCACACCAGGGATGTAAGTCTGCTTCAACAAAGAAAAACAATTAATGTGATCAACCACATAGATAGTACAAAGGATAAGAATCACCTGATTTTCTCAACTGATGCAGAAAAGACATTTGAGATGTCCAACACTCATTCATGCTAAAAACTCTCAGCAAGATAGGAATAGAAGGTAAATTCCTCAGTGCAATAAGGGGCATCTACGCAAAGCCAACCAGCTACATCATCCTGAATGATTACAGACTGAAAGAATTCCCCATGAGAATGGGAACTAGACAAGGATGACCACTCTCACCACTTGTATTCAAAAGTGTACTAGAGGTAATACTGAGAGCAATTAGACAAGACAAAGAAATAAAGGGAATCTGCATCAGCAAAATAGAAATCTCCGTATTTGCAGGTGATATAACTGCATATGCAGAAAACCTTAAAGAACCTGTAGGTAAAGTACTTGAACTAATAGAAGAGTTCATCAAGCTATCAGGGTATAAGATAAATGTAAGTAAATCAGTAGGATTCTTTTATACCAACGAAGAGTTCATCAAAGAAGAAATCACCAAACAGTACCGTTTACTATAGCCCCCAAGAAGATAAAATATCTAGAAATAAATCTAACTAGAAAAATAAGACCTATACAGAGAAAACTAGAAGACTTTACTGCAAGAAACTAAGAGAAACTTACATAAATGGAGAAACCTACCCTGCTCATAGATAGGAAGGCTTACTGTTGTGAAAATGTCTATTAATTCCAATTCCAATACAAATTCCAGTGTTATTTTTTAATAAGATGGAAAAACAAATCACCAGCTTTGTTTGGAAAGAGAAGAAAACCCAGATAAGTAAAGCACTACTGAAGAAAAGGAACACAGTGGGAGGCCTCACACTCCCAGACCTTAGACCCTATTGCACTGACAGAATAGTCAAAACACCCTGGTAATGGTACAAAAAGAGACTCATCGAACAGCATTGAGACCCTAGAGATGCCACCATCCTCTTCCGGACAGCCGATATGTGACAAAGTCCAGAAGATTGCAACCTGGGGTAAAATCAGTCTGTTTAACAAACGTGTTGGCAAAATTGGATATCCATCTGCAAAAAACTGAAACAAGACCCATATCTCACACCTCATACAAAAACCAACTCAAAATGGACCAAAGACCAAAATATTAAACCTGAAGTGATAAAGATCATACAAGAAAAAGTAGGATCAACAATGGAAGTTCTAACACACAGCTTAAACAGACTTCAAAATCCAGGAAACAAAGCACGATTAACAGAAGAGAAAATAGATAAACAAACTACTACATATCAAACACTTTCGCTCATCTAAAGACTTTATCAAAAGTATTAAAAGACTAGCTACAGAATGGGAAAAAATGTTTGGCAACTACATGTCAGACCTACGTCTGATCTCTATAATCTACAAGGTACTGCAAAATATGAACAAGGAAAAGGTGAATAACCCAATTAAGTGATGGGCAAAGGAGATGGACAGACACTTCTTCAAAGAGGACATCCAGGCAGCCAAAAGACAGATGAGGAAATGCTCACGATCATTAGCCATCAGAGAAATCCAAATCAAAACTGCCATGAGATACCATCTCAGCTCTACAAGGTTGACCATAATCTAGAAAAAATACAAAACAGCAAATGCTGGAGAGGCTGTAGAGAGATAGGAAGTCTCCCACACTGCTGGTGCAATTCCAAAATGATACAACCTCTTGGGAAAGCAATTTGATGCTTCCTTTAAATGCTGGAAATATATATAACATTTGATCCTGTAATCCCACTGCTCAAAATTTATCCTATAGAAACAATGGCTGTCACATAAACAGATACATACACATGAATATTTATTGCAGTACAGTCCACAAGAGTAAAAAGATGGAATTAACCTAGATGTCCATCAACAGATGAATAGATAAGCAAACTACAGTACATGTACTCAATGGAACACTATGCAATGATAAGGAACAATGATGATTTTAGGAAGCGTTTCATAACCTCTTTTCAACTGAAAGACATTATGCTGAGTGAAATCAGTCAGCAACAAAAGGACAAATACTGTATAAGACCCCTGTTATCAGGACTGAAAAATAGACTTACATACCGAAGGAAAGATTCTTTGACAGCTGCAAGGGTTGGGATGGAGAGAGAGGGTTGGTTATAGATTTAGATAGCTGGTAGAACTTTGGTTAGGTGAAAACAGTGACAGCACACAGTAGAAAGTAGATCAACTTAAGTGGGCTTCACCATAAACAGAAAGCTCTTCTAACCTCAACCCAATATTGCAAGGATAGAGTAGTGGGATGTGGTCTGGGAAAAATTCTCTTGAGGGATATTGAGGCCATTGGCATAAGTAGCTTATTGCTGAGGAGTCTTCTTCATCTCATATTGGTGAGTAGCATGTGTGTTCTCAAAAATCAGAAATCTGCCATCTGAGGTACACCAAGTAGTCCCAACTTACCTGGAACAGATAAGCACTGAGAACAACAAAGACACAAGGATAAAAGAGCTCAGGAGACAGAAGGATTCATTTGAATGGGAGACTATAAACATGTGACCAGAAGAACCAAATGGTGCCTGGCCACTACCAAAGACATCCGTCATGGGCACACAAAGTCAAATCCCTGTGACAACGTGAGAAAAAAGGGGTGCAGCTCAATAACTCAAAGACCACAGTCGATGGTCCAACAGCCTGGAAGATCATCTGGAAGCATGGTGCCTAGACCTGCTGCTGCCCCTCACCATAAAACACCACTGAGGTCAACTCTTCAGACAAAAATGGATGGGACTCAGGGACACAATGACCATATGGTGTGTGTAGTTTGTGGTTCTGTACATTTACAGGATTCTATCTTACTGGTCTCTTTCTAGATGGGAGAAAAGAGGGTGGAGAGCAGGAGACAGGAGCTTGTTAAGAGGATACAAGTATAGAATAAAAAGGAAGAGTGTGCTGACACTGGGCAAGGAAGGCAGAAAGATTTATAGATAAGTGAGCATGAAAATTAATTTGGATTTCATACTCTCACTTAATCACAACAATAAAAAGAATTAGAGATTCAGGAAACTAATAACAAAATTACATAGTAGACAACTCTATAGAAAGTCAAAGGAGCAAAACTGAGGCAATGGTAGCCTGAGTTAGTGAGACAGAAGATACAGCACACAACATCAACATATTGGAGGAAACGTTGGGTATGAAAAGTTAAAAAAAATCAAGAAACACTCTGAATTGTGTGGAACTCTATGAAAACGAATAATCCAAAGTGATGAGAGTGCCAAAATGGGGGAGAGGGGGGTAAAAAAAAGAGAATAGTCAAAAGTTTGTTGACAGAAAACTTCCCTAGTATCATGAGGTATAATGATACCTACCCAAGACACTCATCAAACTTCACACAAGATAGAACCCAAAAGAAACACACCAAGGCATATTATAATCCAACTGGTCAAAACTGAGGAAAAGGAGACACTTTTAAAAGTGGCTAAGAACAAATGAAAAGTAACTTAAAAAGGAAAATATTTAAGATTATGTTCCAGTTACTCAGAAGAAACCATGCAAGCCAGAAGACAATGGGATGACACATACAAGGCCTTGCAGGAAAATAATTGCCAGCCAAGAACTGTATTTCTGGCAAAATTGTCTCTAAAATATGATAGTGAAATTAGGACATTTCAAGACAAACATAAATCTAAAGAATTTGTGTGGAAAAAACCCCCAAAAGTACAGGAAATACTATGACTAGAGCACAGAACACAGTAACTGGAAATCAACCCAGATAGAGGAATCTTAAAAATATCACAGACAAAACACTGAGAATAGGGTAACAGAATTTTCATTATGTAAATATTATATTAAAAAAGAGGGGCCAAAAGAAAATGTATGAGTAAGTCTTCAATGTAGAGATAAAGTCACAGTGACATTAAAAAAATTAGAGATTAAATTTAAATTTGTAAAAATATGTGTAAATGTTAAGGCAAACACAAAGGAAATTATCAACCCTATGCATCAAAATAAAAAACGAAGATAAATGGGAAGTCTCAGAAAATACACAACCACCAACACTGGAAAAGAGGAAAAGAAAATACATGAAGGAAAAAGACCACAGACAGTTAAATGGAGCAAAGGAATTTTCTACAACAGACGAAGAAAGAGAACAAAATGACAACACTAAGCTCATGCCTATCAGTAAAAACACTTGTATGTAAATGAATCCAGTGGCAGACAGGATTTAAAAAATGACCCATCTGTTTTAGTCAGCTAGGGCTGCTCTAACAGAAATACTACAGAGTGGATGGCTTTAACAAAGAAAGATTTATTCTTACACAGTCCGGTAGGTTGCAAGTCCATATTCAGGGTGTCCGCTCCAGGGGAAGGCTTTCCCCTTGTCGGCTCTGGAGGAAAGTCCAGTATTGCATCAGTCTTTGTCCAGGGAGTGTCCTGACGCAAGACCCTCTGGTCTGAAGGATGCGCTCTGCTCCCGGTGCTGCTTGCTTGATGGTAGCGAGGTTCTCAAATTGTCCTTTGTTTCTTTTTCCTTTTATTCCTTGCAAGCTAAAAGCATTAAAGGTGGGGCAAGCCATACTCCAGGAAAACTCCCCCTACAGCAGGAATTTACAGCCCCACCCTAATCCTTTAACATACAGGTTAGCAAAACCACACAATGGAGGACAGTCCCAAGATACTGGGAACCATATCCCAGCCACGTGGCTGCACACATTTTTGGGGGGACACAATTCCAACCATGACACCATCTATATGTTGCCCAGAGGAGACACAGCTTAGACTCAAAGACAGGAACAAACTATGACTCAAAGGGTAGGAAAAAAATATATCAGGCTAACAACATTCAAAATAGAGCAGGAGTGACAATATTAATCTCTGATAAAATAGACTTTAGCATAAAAAACAATATGTTGGATAAGGAAGGACATTATACAAGGATTAAAGGATTAATACACTAGAAGGATATAACCATAATAAATATCTACCCACCTAGCAACAGGCCTCCAAAATACATAAAACAAACACTATCTGCATTGAAAACAGAAATAGACAGCTTCCATGATAACAGTAGAAAACGTCAACACACCACTATCAGTGAAGGACAGAGCGTCTGGAAAAAACTCAGTAAATACACAGAAGATATAAATGCCACTATCAACCAAGTTGACCTCATAGACATACACAGAAAAATCCACCCAACAGCAACCAAGTATACTTTCTTTTCCAATATATATGGAACATTCTCCAGAAGTGCCCACACACTCAGCCACAAAGCAACTCTTAACAAAATTCAAAGCACTGAAATATTACAAAGCATCTTTTCAGGCCAAAATGCCATAAAAGTAGAAACCAATAACAGAAAAAAGAAAGAAAAAAATCAAATACATGGAAATTGAACAATTCCTAACTCAAAAATACTGGGTTATAGAAGAAATCAAGAATGGAATAAATAAATTCATAGAATCAAATGAAAATGAAAACACATCCTGCCAGAAACTATGGGACTCAGTAAAAGCATTGCCCTGAGGTCAATTTGTTTCAATAAATGCACAGATCCAAACTGAAGAAAGGGCCCAAATGAAAGAATTAACTTCGCAACTCAAATAAGTGTAAGGAGAGAAGCAAAATAATCCCTAGGGGACCACAAAAAGCAAATAAAAAAAGTTAGAATAGGACTAAATGGAATACAGAATAGAAAAATGGTTGAAAAAGCTAACAAAACCAAAAGTCATTTTTTGAAAAGATTGGGCTGGCTTGGCTGGCAAAATTGGTAAACCATGGGACAAACTGACAAAAGAAAAACAGGAGAGGAAGCAAATAACTTGAATGAGAAATGAGATGGAGGCTATCACAACAGATGCAACTAAAATGAAAGGAAATCACAACAGAATACTAGAAAAATTTGTACTGTAATAAATTCAAAAACCTAGAGGAAATGGACGAAAACTAGCACAAACAGAACAATGAAATAAACCCCAAACAAGAGATTGAAAAAAATAATTAAAAAAAAAAAAAAAGTATCTGAAAAACCCTGGTTCTGACAGTGTCAATGGAGAATTCTACCAAATTTTCACTGAAGTTACCACTAATGTTGCTAAAGCAATTCCAGAGCAAGGATGGAATAATCCCAAATACATCATAAAGCCAGTAAAAACCTGGTACTAAAACCAGATAAAGGCAGCACAATAAAGGAAAACTACAGACCAATATCTCCTATGAAAAAATCCTCACTATAATTCTAGCCAATCGAATTCAACAATGTATCAAACAAATAATTTACCATGACCACATGGAATTCACATACATGATACAGGGATGGCTCAACATCAGAACAACGATTAATATAATTAACTACATAAATAAAACAAAAGACAAGAACCACTTCATTTTATCAATTGATAGAGAAAAGTCATTTGACAAATTCTGTTACCTATTCATGTTAAAAACTCTCATGAAAATAGGATTAGAAGGGAAATGCCTCAGCATAATAAAGACCATCTAAGCAAGGCTAACAGCCAATATCATCCTAAATGGTGAGAGTCTTGAAAGCATTCCCTTTGAGAACAGAAACTAGACAAAGAAGCCCATGGTCTCCAATCTTATTTAACATTGCACTGGAGGTCTTAGACAGAGGAATCAGGCAAGATAAAGAAATAAGCCAGCCAAGCCAAGTGCCGTCGAGTTGGATCTGACTCACGGCGACCCTAGAGACCAGAGCAGAACTGCCCTCTAGAGTATTCAAGGAGCACCTGGTGAATTTTAAAGGGCATCCAAATTAGGAAGGAGGAAGTTAATGTATCTCTATGTGCAGATAAAATGATCTCATACACAGAACACTTTTTAAAAAATCCACACACAATAAAAACCTACTCAGGGGGGCGGAGTCAAGATGGCAGACTAAGCACATGTCTCCTTCTATCCCTCTGGAAACCAAGACCTGAATTGACAATCAAACAGAGCCTTCTGATCACCTAATCAGACTCAGGACACGGCACAGAGCTGTTAATTGGGACTTCATACCACTCAGCGAAAAAACTCCTCTCTTTCGCTGACTCCCACCCCTGGCTAGCCCTGGCTCTCACGGATGGAAGGTAAACACACCATTTTGACTTTTTTTTCCCTCTGTCTTGGCCGGCGGGCAGTGCTGGGTCTTGCCTGGCGGCTGGACTCAGACACGCTGCTGGGGGGATAGGCAGGCGAAATTCCCATATTGTGAGAGCCAGGCTCGGGACTCTGTTAATCTAGCCATTTTGAGCCTCTCTTTTTGTAGCTGCCTCAGCGGGGTTTGTGCGGAGCTTCTCGGTCAGTGTGTGGGACGTCATGTTGGTACCGAGATTTTAGCAGGACCTCGTTCTTAGCCTGGGAGCCAGCACCTGCAAACGGGACAGCGCTTCTTCAACAGAAAAGTGGTGATTTTGCACAGTGCTGCCTATGTTGGGGGCCCTGCAACAGAAGCAGAGGAATCGCTACCTCTCCGCACCTTTAGCCCCTCTGTCAGCTGCCTGTCTGGAGGACACCATCTTGGATATGGTGGCCACAGCTGGCCCTAATTCTTAGCTTGGGAGCCAGAGCCTGCCCACAGGAGAGTGCTTTTCTATCACAAAACCAGTACTCAACGCAGTGTTGGATAAGGCTAGGCCCTGTCAGCAGAGGCCAACAGGGCAGTAGCATTGCTGTATTCTGAACTAGTTTGTTATCATCTGGGGTTGGATATAGTGGCGCTTACTTTGTCAGATGAGAAGAGAGACCTCTACACCTGAAAACCTAACTGACTTGTGAACTGGTCAGAGACCTTTTGCTTTACATTTGAAGACAGCCTAGAGAAACATTTGCAATCCATCCTCACAGTACCTCTTCCAGCCTCTATATACTCACATGGGACCCAAAAAGCAACACACAATTGTGGCATACAAGCAATCACTCATGGCTTCAGAAGGCTCCCAAACAAAGCAACCAAGGAGTTTTCCAGATGAAGAAACTTTTATGAAAGCATCAGGAAGTGAATACAAATTGATTATATACAGAGCCCTTCTAGACCTTATACAAAATGCAGCAGAACAAAGTGAAAAATTAAGCAAGTTGTTCGATCTGATGGAACGCAGGTACTCTGAAATCCAACTGATCAAGAAGAAAATCAAAGACATAGAAACTTCCATGCAAAGCCAAGAAAACAGAATGGAACAAATGGAAAAAAGAATTTCTGAGTTGGAAGACAGAGCTACTGATGCCAGTGTCTATGAGCAGAAATCAGAAAAAAGAAACAAGAAAAATGAAGAAACATTAAGAAGCGTGTGGGATTCTATTAAGAGGAACAACCTTCAATTAATTGGAGTCCCTGAACAGGGTGAGACATCTGAGAATACAGAGAGTATTGTTGCTGAGCTACTGAAAGAAAACTTCCCATAAATCATCAAGGAAGACAATGTAGACATCTCAGATGCATATTGTACACCACCCAATATAGATCTCAAAAGAAAGACTCCAAGACATATTATAATCACGCTTAACAAAATGAAATATAAGCAGCAACTCTTAAAGGCAGCAAGACTCAAGGCAAAGCTAACATTCAGAGGGAAACCCTGTAGGCTCTCGTCAGATTTCTCAGCAGAAACCATGCTGGCATGGAGACAGTGGCACGACACATTCAAAGTCTTGAAGGAGAAGAACTTCTAACCAAGAATTATATATCCTGCAAAACTATCTTTCAAATACGAAAATGAAATCAAGACATTCCCAGATAAACAGAAACTCAGAGACTTTGTAAAAACCAAACCCAAACTACAAGAAATACTGAAAGAAGTTCTTGGCTTTGGCTTAGAAGAACGAAACTACTAACTTTATATTTCAGAACGACACACTACTCAATATTCTACTCATTTAGGGAAGGCTCCAAAGTAAACCACAGCTTTGATATGGAAAGAAGCAATTCAGTGATCATCATGAAAACTATGGTGTCACCATAATAAAAAGAGGGATGTACTACAGTCGTTATAGTCCTTCCAGACAGAGAGGAAGATGACAAGACTCGTAGTAATTAAAATTGGGTTTATAAATAGTTTATTAAGGGGGTTCATAGGGGCAGCTATAAAGCACAACAAAAATGTATCATACCATTTCAAGAACTCTAACACACGAGTCTCAACAACTATAAAACCAGCTCTGAAAAAGGTGAGAAATCAACTCACAAAAAAGAGTGTCCCAGAACAGACTAATAAGAACAACAGAGAAAACATCAACATAAAAATAAACATATCATAATGGCAGCAGTGAACACAACCTATCAATAGTTACACTGAATGGGAGTGGACTGAATGCTCCAGTAAAGAGACACCGAGTATCATCTTGGATCAAAAGACACGACCCATCCATATGTTGTCTACAAGAAACTCACTCGAGACGTAAAGAGAGGAACAAACTGAAAATTAAAGGATGGAAGAATATATATCAAGCTAACAATGAACAAAGAAGAGCAGGGGTGGCAATTCTAATCTCAGACAAAATCAATTTTAATGTCAAATCCACCATCATGGACAAAGATGGACACTATTTATTGCTGAAAGGTTCAGTACACAAGCAAGACTTAACTATATTAAATATTTATGCACCTAATGTCAGAGCACCTAAATATGTCGAAGAAACACTGACTACGCTCAAAAGAGAGTTAGATGACTCCACAATAATAGTGGGAGACTTTAACACTCCACTCTCATTACTAGACAGATCATCTAGAAAAAAGCTCAGTAAAGATACAGAAGACCTCATTGACACAATTAACCAACTAAACCTCATTGATATATACAGAACTTTCCACCCATCAGCAGACAACTACATCTTTTTCTCCAGTGCACATGGAACATTCTCCAGAATTGACCACGTGATAGGCCATCATGCAATGCTCAACAAAATCCATACCATTGAATTACTGCAAAGCATCTTCTCAGATCATAAAGCCATCAAAGTTGAAATCAACAGCAGAAAAAACAGAGATAGAAATTGGAACTCTTGGAAACTGAACAACATCTTGCTCAAAAAAACATGGGTTATAGAGGAAATCAAGGATGAATTAAAGAAATTCATGGATTCCAATGAGAACGAAAACACTTCCTACCAGAAACTAGGGGATACAGCCAAAGCAGTGCTCAGAGGTCTGTTTATCTCCATAAATACACACATCTGGAAGGAAGAAAGAAACCAAATGAAGGAACTAACTCTACAGCTTGAACAAGTAGAAAGAGAACAACTGAGGAACCCCTCGGGCACCAGAAGAAATGAGATCATAAAGATTAGAGCAGAGCTAAATGCATTAGAGAATAGAAAAGCAATTGAAAAAATTGAAAAGACCAAAAGCTGGTTTTTTGAAAAGATCAACAAAATTGATAAACCACTGACTAAACTTACTAAAGAAAAGCAGGAAAGGAAACAAATAGCCCAAATTAGAAATGAGAGGGGAGTTGTCACCACAGATGCAACAGAAATAAAAAATATTGTAACAGAATACTATGAAAGACTGTACTCTAACAAATTTGAAAACGTAGGGGAAATGGACAAATTCCTTGACTCATACCACCTACCCAAATTATCACACCGTGAAGCAGAACAACTTAATAAACCCATCACAAAGGAAGAGATTGAAAAGGTCATCAAAACATTGCCAACCAAAAAAAGTCCCGGCCCAGATGGCTTCACGGCAGAATTCTAGCAAGCATTTAGAGAAGAGTTATCCCCAATACTACTGAGACTATTTCACAGTATAGAAAGGGATGGAGTACTCCCAAACTCATTCTATGAAGCCAGCATAACCCTGATACCTAAGCCAGGGAGAGATCCAACAAAGATAGAGAACTACAGACAGATATCACTCATGAACCTAGATGCAAAAATCTTCAACAAAATTCTTGCCAACAGAATACAACAACGTATCAAGAAAATAATCCATCATGACCAAGTGGGATTCATACCAGGGATGCAAGGCTGGTTCAACATCAGGAAAACAATTAATGTGATTAACCACATAAATAACACAAAAGACAAGTATCACCTGATTTTGTCCATTGATGCAGAAAAGACATTTGATAAAGTCCAACACCCATTCATGGTAAAAACTCTTAGCAAAATGGGCATAGATGGCAAATTCCTCATTACAATAAGGGCCATTTATACAAAGCTAATTGCCCACATCATCCTGAATGGAAAGAGACTGAAAGACTTTCCCTTGAGATCAGGACCTAGACAAGGATGCCCACTCTTACCTCTCCTATTCAACATTGTGCTAGAAGTTCTAGCCAGAGCAATTAGGCAAGATGAAGAAATAAAGGGCATCTGCATGAGCAAAGAGGAAGTTAAAATCTCCCTGTCTGCAGATGATTGTATATGCAGAGAACCCCAAGGAATCTATAAATAAGCTACTCAAACTGATAAAGAGTTCAACAAAGTCTCAGGATACAAGATAAACATAAGTAAATCAGTAGGATTCCTTTATACCAACAATGAGACTGTTAAGGAGGAAATGATCAAATCAATACCACTTACGATAGCCCCTAAGAAGATAAAGTACCTAGGAATTAATCTAACCAGAGAAACAACAGACCTTTACAAAGAGAACTACAAGCCTTTACTACAAGAAACGAAGAGAGACTTAGATAAATGGAAAAACCTACCCTGCTCATGGATAGGAAGACTTAACATTGTGAAAATGTCTATTTTACCCAAAGCAATTTATTTATATAACGCAATCCCAATACAAGTTCCAGCACCATTTTTTAATGAGATCGAGAAACAAATCACCCATTTTGTTTGGAAAGGGAAGAAGCCCTGGATAAGTAAGGTTCTACTAAAGAAGAAGAACACACTGGGAGGCCTTTCATTACCCGACCTTAGAACATACTACACTGCCACAGTGGTCAAAACAGCCTGGTACCGGTACAACAACAGACAGATCGATCAATGGAACAGAATTGAGACCCCAGAGATGACACCATCTGCCTATGAACAGTTGCTATTTGACAAAGGCCCTAAGACATTAAACTGGGGTAAAAACAGTCTCTTCAACAAATGGTGCTGGCAAAATTGGTTATCTATCTGCAATAAACTGAATCAAGATCCATATCTTACACCTTATAGAAAAACCAACTCCAACTGGATAAAAGACCTAAATATCAAACCAAAAACGATAAAGCTCATTCAAGAAAAGGTAGGAACAACAATGGAAGTTTTAATACACAATGAGGACAGACTCCAAAATCTGTCAAAGAAACCTCAATCAACAGAAGAGAAAATAGATAAATGGGAACTATTAAGAATCAAACACTTTTGCTCATCCAAAGACTTTATTAATAGAATTAAAAGAAAACCCACAGAATGGGAAAAAATATTTGGCAACTCAGACCGACACCTGACCTCCATAATCTATAAGATACTACAGAATATCAATAAGGGGAAGATAAACCATCCAATTAAGTGATGGGCAAAGGAGATGGACAGACACTTCACTAAAAAGGAGATCCAGGCAGCCAAACAACACATGCGGACATGTTCACGATCTTTAGTTATTAAAGAAATTCAAATCAAGACAACAATGAGATACTATCTCACTCCAACAAAATTGGCCATGATCCAGAAAACACAAAACAACAAATGCTGGAGAGGCTGTGGAGAAAGTGGAACCCTCCTACAGTGTTGGTGGGGTTGCAAAATGGTCCAGCCTCTTTGGAAGGCAATCTGGCGCTTCCTTAAAAAAAAATGGATATAGATATACCATTTAACCCAGTAATTCCACTACTTGGAATATATCCTACAGATTCAAGGCCTTTCACACCAACGGACACATGCACCAGAATGTTTACCGCAGCACAGTCCACGATAGCAAAAAGATGGAATCAACCCAGATGCCCAACAATAGAAGAATGGGTAGGTAAACTATGGTACATATACTCAATGGAGCACTACGATGATTCCAGGAAACATCTCCTAACCTGGTTTCAACTGGAAGACATTATGTTGAGTGAAAGTAGTCAGTGACAAAAGGACAAATACTGTATGAGACCTCTACGATAAGATCTCCGAAATAGACTTGTGTATAGAAGAAAACACTCTTTGACAGCTGCAAGGGAGGGGAGGCGAATTCCAGGCCAATTGGCACAACTAGCGTTTTGCTAAGAGAGCTGTCTGCACCCCACATTGGTGAGTGGTGTCTGGGGTCTTAAAAGCTGCCAAACTGCCGTCTGAGGACACAGCAAATGTTCCCAACTCAGCAGGAACGGATGCTCACCGATGACCCAAATGACATGCAGTAAAGACAACCGAGAAGACAGAGAGGCCCACAAGAATGGGTGCCTGCATCGACTTGGGACTAGGAAGGGTTTAGTTTAGATAGTTACCGGAAATCTAGTTGGGAGAAAGTGGTGACAGCACACATTAGGAACAAGAACAACATTAAGTGGACTTCAGCATAACTCGAGTACTCCTTCCATCTTGACTCAATACTGCAAAGATAGAGTAGCTGGGGCAGGGGGCGGGGGACCATGCTCTTAGGCGAATTCCGATTGGCACAACTAGTGTTTTGCTAAGAGAGTTCTGTGCACCCCACATTGGTGAGTGGCGTCTGGGGTCTTAAAAGCTGCCAAGCTGCCATCCGAGGACACAGCAAATGGTCCCAATTCAGCAGGAACGGATGCTCACTGATGATCAAAATGACATGAGGTGAAGACAACCAAGAAGACAGAGAGACCCACAAGAGTGGGTGCCTACATCGACTTGGGACCGGGAGAACCGGATGGTGCCCGGCCACCACCAATGATAGCCATGATGGAGCTCATAGAGAGGAGTCTTACTGGCAACACAAGAATAAAGAGGTGCATCATGAGATCTCCACTAAAAGACCTCAATTGATGGTCCAGCGGTTTGGGGGTTCCTCTGAGAGCATGGCCCCTGGCCCTGATGCTGCCCTTTCCCATAAATTATAACAAAGGTCCACTCTTTGGACAGGAATGGATTGGACTTGGCAGTGCAGAGTGACCATATGTTGGAAGCACTTTATGGTTCTATACATCTATAGGATATCATCTTGCTGACCTCTGGCTGGAGGAAGGGGAGTGGACGGAGAGGAGGGGAAAGGAGGCTGTTGGGAGGATGAGACATGTATGGAGCAGAGAGGAATAGTGTGCAGTCTCCGGACAGGGAGAGCAGTGGAAGCTGCATATAGGTGGGCATGTAAATTTATACATGAATGTACATTTTCACTCTGTCATGTTAAGTAAAAATAAAAAAAAAACCTACTCAGCTAGTAGAAGAGTATGGCAAAGTATCAGGATACAAGATCAACATACATAAATCAGTTGGGTTCCTTTATACTAACAGAAAGTGTATCAAAGAAGAAATCACTAAATCATTGCTATTTATTATAGATAAGATAAAGAAGATAAAATACCTGGGAATAAATGCAATCCAAGAGGAAAAAGACCTACACAAAGAAAATTAAAAGACTACTGCAAGAAACTGAAAGAGACCTCCCTAAGTGGAGAAACTTATCTTGTTTATGGACAGGAAGACCTAACATTGCCAAAGTATCTATTCTACCTAAGCAATCTATAGATGAAATGCAACCCTAGCACAAATTTCAATGCCAATTTTAATGAGATGAGAAAAAAGTCACCAACTTTATATGGAAAGGGAAGACTCATTGGGTAAGTAAAGAGTTACTGAAGAAGAAGAAGAAAGTGGGAGATGTTTACTTGATTTTTGAACCTATTACACTGCCATGATAGTCAAAGCAGCCTTGTACTGGTACAAAAATGGATGCATAGGTCAAGGGAACAGAATTGACAATCCAGGTATAATATCATACACCTATGAGCAGCTTATATTTGATAAAGTCCATAAGCTGGCAAAAAAGGCAGTCTCTTTAACAAATGGTGATTGCATAACTGAATATCCTTCTGCCAAAACATGAAACAAAACCAATATCTCATACCATGCACAAAACTAGCTGAAAATGGATTAAAGACCTAAGTATAAAATCTAAACCAGTAAAGATTAGGCAAGAAAAAACAGGGACAGCACCAGGAGTCTAATATATGGCATAAACAGACTACAAAATCTCACTAACAATGCACGAACAACAGAACAGAATATAGATAACCAAGAACTTCTAAAAATCAAATACTTCTGCTCATCCAAAGACTTCACGGAAAAAGGAAAAGGAGTAATCACAGAACGAGAAAAAACTTTTGGCTACCACAGGTCTGATCAGCCTCTAATCTTTGTAATCTGCAAGGTACTGACAAACCTCAACAAGAAAAAGACAACTAATTAAGAAATGGGCAAATGATATGAGCAGGCACTTACCAAGGAAGACATCCAGGTTGCTAACAGATACATGAGGAAATGCTCAGGATCATTAGCCAGTAAATCAAAACTACAGTGAGATATCATGTCACCACAGCAAGGCTGGCATTAATAAAAAACAAAACAAAACAAAACAATACACAACATAAATACTGGAGAGGTTGTGGAGAGATTTGAACTCTTAGGTGGGAATGTAAAGTGGTACAACCACTTTGGAAATCTATTTGGTGCTATCTTAAAAAGCTAAAAATGCAAACCCTGTATGTTCTAGCAATCCCACTTCTTTGAATCTATCTTAGAGAAATAAGGACTGTCACACGAACAGATGCATGCACACCGATGTTTATTGCAACACTGTCCACAATCATAAAAACATGGAATCAACCTAGGTGTCCATCAACAGATGAATGGATAAGCAAACTATGGTATATTCATATGATGGAATATTATGCAACTCTAAAGAACAAAGACAATTTTAAGGAACGTAACAGTCATTATGTTGAGTGAAATTAGTCTGAGGCAAAAGGACAAATATTGTATGAGACCATTTTTGTAAGGATTTAAGAAAATAATCTTGGAAGTGTGCCAGGGTGGGAAGAGAGAGGAGCACTCATAGATTAGATAGTAGATAGGAAGTGAGTTAGGTGAAGGGAGTGACAGCATGCAGTAAATGGGAAGTTAGAACAGCTGGACTACACCAAAATCTAAAAGGTGTTCTAAAGACAACCCAACAGTTTGAAGGACAAAGTAGCTGGGGCAGGGTTCTGGTGACCTCGGTTTCAGGAGACTTCTAGGCTAATCAGCATAACTAAGTTTTTTTTTAAAGAAAATGTTCTGTGTGCCACTTTGGTAAATAACATCTAGATTCCTAAAGACTGGTGAATGGCCATCTAGATAGCATGAATTGGCCCCAATCCACCTGGAGCAAAGGAGACCAAAGGACATCAAAGACATGGGAAACATACGAGCCCAACAGACAGCCAACATGATCCAGACACTATATCAGTGTGAAACCAAAAGAACTAGAAGATGCCCAGCCACCACCAATGTTTGTCCTGACAAGTAAACACAACACAGAGTACCTGATGTAGCAAGAGAAAAATGGAGGTACAGTACTAGGACTCTATTAAATGACCTCCTTTGATGGTCCGTCAGACTGGAGGATCCCCTGACATGGTCCTCGGCTCTCTGTTAGCCCAGAGCTGAAACTAGTGCTGAAGTCAACTCCTCAGACAAAGCTTGGACTGGACAAAGGTGAAGAATATGCTTCTCAGCTTACATATATACATGAGGCAGTCTGAGCAGCTCTTGTCCAGAGGCGAGATAACAGGGTGGAAAGGGGACAGGAATTAGCTGAATGGATACGGTGAGTATAGAGTAGAAAGGAGGAGTGTGTGACACGAATGGGTAAAGAGAGGAGCAGTTAGGGTTGCATGGTGGTGTGTGTTCAGGGTTTTATATGGCAAACTGATTCGGACTGTAAACTTTTACTTAAAACTACAATGAAATACTTTTTAAAAAATAAAAGAAAATAACAAATACAAGATCGTAAGAGTAACTAAATTTTTCCATGTAAGTTTCATGTTAGTAATATTGGACATAAGAAGAATTGCAGTTTTCCTTTTCTGCATTTTGCTAACCGCTTTTTTCCTTCCTTTCTTTAAGTTTCAACAAGAAGGTTTAGAATTAATCAATGTCTTTCCTGGAAATGTAAGAAACATCAGACAACAATCTGCTGGTTGAATAGTGACCATGACCCCTGTCCCCCCACTTCTTATCTCTCTACTTACAGTTCTTTTTCTCAGTTGAAAAACCACAAAGGATGAAACCCTCATCCCACTCCCCTCTTAGCTCCCTCATTGTAGTTACTTTTGAGGTTGAATGCCCAGAATTATGCCAAGAGACTTAGATGACTGCTCACTCCATCTCATGATGAGTTCTTCCTAGAAACTGACAAACTTGTATAAGCCAAGCCAAGCCAAGTACCGTCCCCTTGTGTGAAGGAACTTAAAAATGCTAGACACAAATCATTTGGCTATAGGTGAACTCAAAGTGAGAGTGAGGAGTCCAACTCTCCTTTCTGTGCCAACCCTCAGCTGGGCCCCTTTTTGAATATGCATGCTATTTCCCAGCAATTTAATGAGTATACATAACTCTATTTAGTATGGAACTTCATACAGCCATTTGTTCAGAGAGGTCAACTTTAAAGGAACCTATCCCTTGTCTCTTTATGTACCTGTATTTGGTAAAACTTCTTTCTTTTCATCTCACCCCTGTCTCAAGATTGGTTATTTGCAGCAGGTGGCAAGAACTCTGCTTATGTTTGGTGCCCAATGTAGTGTATTGCTATTTGTGACTTGGGAGCCCTAGGGTGGGTCCAAGCTTCTCATCAGCTCCATAGCAGATGGTCACTGCTCGAGACACTGTCAACTCCAAACTGAGCTACTGGTAAGTCTGAGGCCCAGCCATGGGATCACCAGTTTCCTATACCCCATAAAAGAGGGTGAGCACTTAAGCAAGACTTGAAAAGCATTCTTAAGTTTACAATTCTTTCCCTGGGCACCACAGGGCCATGGTAGACAAGAGCAAGCCAAGGACCCTTGGTTTCTGGGAAAAAATTTCCTCAGATGACCAATCCTGTGAGGAGGATCATCATAAGGGGCTCTTTGTAGCCCTAGAATCTCAGTTTCAGAGTGTGTGAATGTTCTCGGGTTTTATCTGAGAGGTTGAGGGGACCAAGGTTACCTACACATGTGAGTCTTATGTATGTCTTGCCCTGACTCCCTTGTCTTTTTGTGTCAGAGCCAACATCAACCTTATTTGTATCAGACCTCTTGAATGGTTCTGGAGCATTTCTAGTCTGAGATTTTCAAAGCTGATAATTAGTTCTGTTGTTTAGAAAAAAAGTCTATCACACTCAAATTCTTTTAATAAAGTTTCTTTCCAGGGACGCATGGGGACCCTGAGCAGGGATTTGGGGAATTTCATCTGACCTGGTTGAGACTGACAAACAAGTAGAATTTCAGGTGGACCAACTGATAAGTTATGATTTAGGCCGAGGAAGTAAAACTGGAGAATTCAGATGAAACAATAGAAAAAGGGGTCGGTAATCAGGGTGGGAATAGGATCACCTATCTTGGAAAAATCACCACTAAGGCGCATTGTAGCAAGTTGGAAAAAGCACAGTTGTGACCTTCTGACCATTATGTAATAATGTGTGGTCACAGTATCAGTTGGGCCACAAATTTTGTCTATTGCAGAGTTCTTTGGCTTATGCCATGATTTTACTGCTTGATCAGTTTTGTGATAGAACTAAGAAATGGGATGAAATCCCCCATGTTCTAGAACCACAGAAACTGAGCAAGAAGAAAGGAAAATCTGTGCAAATTTGATGTCACCAGGCATGCTCTTCCCTTCCCTTAACCCGGAAAGGTCTGGTTTTTTGATGAGGGTGCCAAGGAATCTGGAGTAGGACAATTTTCTCTGAGGGAAGCCTTCAAGGGGCTGGATGCAAATGGGTAGCCCCAAGGGACAGCACTGGTGCACACACCTTTCTCCACTTTTGACCTTTATAATTGTAAGAATCATAACCCTCTATATCAGAATGACCCAACACAAATGGCAGAATTATTCCCCTCCATTTTTTCCACCCACTGCCCTCCTTGGGCAGACATACAGGCTCATGACTGCACTATTAACATTAGAGGAGGTCCATACAGTATTGGAACAGGCTAGGAAGGCAGCTGATTAGCTCCATAATCTGAACCTGACTCAGCCCGTAGGGACAGAAGCAATCCTGACTTGGTACCTAGGCTAGGGGCAGGGAGGAATGTGTCATGAGGCTCCAACAATGTAGAGATTGTGAGATTGCTGGGTTAAAAAATGAGGCCACAGTACCTAAAAACTTGTGAAAAGCTAAGGAAGTTATTCAAAGGGTCAAAGAGCACTGTCCAACATTCCTAGGCTAGGTGACTGACTCCTTTAGCCGGTACACAGATATTAACTCTGAAGACTGGAACAATGCCCCACTTAAAAGCATGGCTTTAGTTTCTAAAAGTACCCCAGAAATATGGAAAAACTACAGAAATTAAAAGGCAGGACTTGGAATGCCAATAGGACAGTTTCTTGCAGTTGCTTTCAAAGTATTTATCAACAGAGATCAAGTGCCCAAGTTAAAAAAAAGAAGAAAAAGAAGAAGACAAAGAAAGAAAAGGTGAAACTGCTGGCAGCTACTCTGGTCCTCCTACATTACAGGCTGCTTAAATACAGACGAGGGGCAGAAGCAAGAGGTGGGACAGAAAAGAGAAGGAGACTAATTCTGGAAAAAGACCAGTGTGCCTATTACAAAAAGTGAAGACACTAGAAGTAAGAGGGCCCCAAAGCAACAGGCAAGTGAACGGAGCTTGAATTCTCTGCTTTTCAGGCCTACCAAGAAAAAGACACCCAGGGAAGGGACTTGGAGTGACAGGGCCAGAAGTTAGAATCTTCAGTTTCTATCTTCCCTTGTCAGCCTCAAGTAACCTTGAGGGTGATGGGTACTCCCACTGATTTTATCTTGGACACAGGAGACATGCGTTCAGTTCTAAGCCAAGTCCCCCCTGAGCTCCTACACTGCACCAGTAATCCGAATCTCGGGAAAGCTCACAACATGATTATTTCTCCAATGTGTGAACTGTGAGATTGGTAACAAATTATTACATCATAATTTTTTTTATATGCCAGAATGTCTGATTTCCTTGTTAGGGAGAGATTTTTTAGCAAGATTGAGAGCTAAAGTTACATTCAGCCTCTCCCAAATACTCCTTCAAGTTCTACCAGAGAGTACACGCACCTTACACTCAGCTTTATTACAAGACAAAGGGGAGACACCTAGTGGCATCCCAAATGAAATACTAAACAGAGTGAACCCAGAAGTCTGGGTAGCAGGAAAGCCTGGACAGGTGTCATGGGTTGAATTTTGTCCCCCTAAAAAAGTACATAGCAGTTTGACTGGGCCATATTTCCCAGTATTGTGTGATTGCCTTTCATTTCATGATTTTTTTCTTCTGCTGTCAATCCTAGTCTCTGCCCGTGGTTAACAGAATGGATTATGTTAAAAAGGATTTGGGTGGGACTGTAATATTCTTGCCAAGAAATTTGGAGGACAGATACCTGGCCAACTGACTGGAAGAGATCTGTATTTATGTCTATTCCCAAGGAAATTAATTCAACTGAACATTGCAATTATTGAACAATACCAATATCACATTCAAGTAAAATTTTGCTAAGGATCATTCAAAAGGGACTGCAACAATATACTGACAGGAAACTGCCAGAAATACAAGCTGGATTCAGAAGAGGACATGAAGCCAGGGATATCACTGCTGGTGTCAGATGGATCT
Organism: Heterohyrax brucei; assembly: GCA_028571685.1. Lineage (NCBI taxonomy): Eukaryota > Metazoa > Chordata > Mammalia > Hyracoidea > Procaviidae > Heterohyrax > Heterohyrax brucei. Next base: position 39,048,667 of record CM053149.1, read on the forward strand.
TCACTAAAAGAAGAGAATACCAGAAAAATGTCTGCCTGTGTTTCATTGACTATATAATGACATTCAACTGTGTGGATCGTAACAAATTATGGATAACATTGCAGAGAGTGGGAATTCCAGAACACTTCATTTTGCTCATGAGGATTCTGCATATAGATCAAGAGACAGTCACGCAAAGAGAACAAGGAGACACTACATGGCTTAAAGTCATGGAAAGTGTGTGTCATGGTTGTATATTTTCACCATTCCTCTTCAATTTGTATGCTGAGCAAATAGTCCAAGAATCTGAAAATTATGAAGAAGAATGAGGCATGAGGATTGGAAGAAGATTAACAATCTGCATTATTCAGGTGACACAACCTTGCTTGAGAGAAGCAAGGAGGATTTAAAACACTTACTGATGAACACCAAAATCTACAGCTTTCAGTATGGATTGCACCTCAACATCAAGAAAACAAAAATCCTCACAGCTGGACCAGTAAGCAACATCATGATAAATAAAGAAAATATTGAGATTGTCAAGTATTGAACTTTATTTGGTTCCACAATCAATGCCCATGGAAGCAGCAGTCAGGAAATCAAAAGATGCATCATGCTGAGAAAATCTAAAGACCTCTTTAAAGTATTGGAAAGTAAAGATGTCACCTTGAAGACTAAGGGGTGCCTGACCAAAGCCATGGTATTTCCAGTCTCATCATACACATGTGAAAGCTGGACAATGAACAAGGAAGACAGAAGAAGAATTGATGCCTTTGAACTGTAGTGTTGGAGATCACTGAATGTGTTATGCACTGCCACAAGAACGGACAGTTCTATTCTGGAAGAAGTACAACCAGAGTGTTCCTTGGAAGCAAAGACGGTGAGACTGCATTTTACATCCTTTGATCATGTTGTCAAGAGGTCTCAGTCCCTGGAGAAGGACATCATGCTTGGTAGTGAGGAGGGTCAGTGATAAAGAGGAAGACCTTCAACAATATGAACTGACACAATGGCTGAAACAAGAGGCTTAAGCATAAAGATGATTGTGGGCATGGTACAGGACTGGGCAGTATTTTGTTCTGCTGTGCACAGGGTTACTGTGGGTCAGAACTGACTCAATGGCACCTAACAACGACAACTAACACTCTTTTTAAGGTCATCTCCCTGCTCCAATGTAGAGGGAATTTCCCTGATTGTGGCTGTACCACCTTTTATCCTACAAGAGATAAAAAGAAAGGGAAGCAAGCAGAGTAGGGACCCCACACTACCAAGAAGTGCTGGGAGAAAAGCACATCCTTTGGACCTGAGGTTCCTGTGTGAGATGCTCTCAGACCAAAGAAAGATTGGTGAAAAACAAAGATCTTTCTCCAGAGCTGACAAAGAGGAAAAGCCTTCTCGTGGGTGGACACCCTGAAGTTGGACTTGTAGCCTACTGGACTGTGTTAAGAACAAACTTTTCTTTGTTAAAGCCATCCCACTTGTGATATTTGTGTTGGAGCAGCACCAGATGACTGAAACAGCAGGCCAGGTTTTTCTAAGGTCAGGAGCCCTCTAATTAAATCAGGAACAGTATCCCCTTTGGAAAGAAGCACTTGAAGGGATCATACCTTAGTCAACCAGTACATTAAGATTAGACATTTGAGATTTTTTTCAGTCCCAATATAATACTCCTATCTGCCATTTTTAAAACCAGAAACAAAAGAGTACAGATTCATTCAGGACCTGAGAAAAAAAATTAAAATGTAGACAGTTTGCATCTAGTGATGCCAAATCCATACGTTCTTCTGGTTACTATCCCTAGTTGGTGTACCTGGTTTTTGGTGATGGATTTGAAAGAAGTTTTCTTTTGTGTTCCCCTTCATCCGGAGTTACAGTCACTTTTTGCATTTGAGTTAACTCATGCAAAGACAGGGACAAAACAGTGCATCACTTGTCAGGTTCTACTGCAGGGTTTAAAAAACTCACCAATTATTTTTGGAGAAGTTTCAGCAAAAGGACTTAAGGGGTTTAGAACTAGATAAGGTTATGATCCTGCAGCATGTTGATGAGATCCTGGAGGCAAGTGAGACCAAAAGACCCTGTGACCAGAACGCCATAATAGTTCTGAACTGTTTAGCCAAATATGGGTATCGTGTCTGTCAGAAAAAAAAAAAAGGCCCAAAATTTACAACAGAGGATTTAGGATACCAGGAGGGCAATTAAATCTCCTTCAAGGTCAGTGTGAGGCCATTGTGAGATGAACATCCTTCACTTCTAGATGACAGTCAAAGGGATTTTTGAGGGGGGTGGGAAATGGCTGGGTTTTATCAGATATGGATTCCTGGGTTTGGAGTACTTGAAAAACACTTGCATGAGGCTCTGAAGAGAGACAAAAAAGAACCACTGAGTGCCAACAGGCCTTTGACAAAATAAAAGTAGAAACTGATGAAAGCCCCTGCTGGAGGGCTTTCTGGTGTTCAAAAACCATTTCAACACTTTGTACATCGGAGCAGGGGGTAGCCTTGCAGTCTTGACTCAGACTCTAGGACCCATTAAATGGGCAAATACTTATATTTTAAACAGCTGAGCAGCATGGCTTGGCGCTGGACTCCTTGTCTTCCACCTGTAGCTGCAACATATGATCTCTGGGACAAGAGGTTAACAATATACTCCCCTCACATTGTCTCACCTGTCTTAAAACAAGAGAGGGGATTTTTGGCTCTTAGCTGAACTTATGGGCAAGTGCCAGACTATCTTGTTTGACAACCCTAATGTGACTTTAAAGACTGTCTCTACACTCAACCTGGCCAGTCTATTGCCAACATTCAAAGACAAACCAGTACATGACTATCTGAAAATTATAGACAAAGTATGCCAGCAGACTTGACTTGTTGGAAATTCCTTTAAGTGGACCTGATCTAGAAATGTACACAGATGGCAGGAGCTTTATGCTTGAGGGAAGCTGAAGGGCACCCTATGCAGTGTTCTCTCAGGCAGAGGTCCTAGAAGGAGCTCTGCTCCCTCCTGGTGCCTCAGCACAGAAGGCAGAACTGATAGCCCTTGTGGGAGCCTTGTAACCATGAATGGGAGAAGAAATGACTGCGTACAGTGACAATAAATACCTCCTCCGTGTACTATATTCACATGGGGCTTTGTGGGAAAAAGAGGGCCTCCTCATTGCTGCTAGCTGAGGAATAAAACATGTACCAGAAATCCTTGAACTTCTAGAAGCAATCAATGACCCCCTTCAAGTGACAGTAGTGTAGTGCCACAGACATCAGAAGGCAGAGTCTCCTAAAAGTAGGGGAAAAAGGAAAGCAGACACAAGCAAAAAAGCTATTATGTGAACAGAAACAGAGATGGCCCTAATCTTTCATCTGGACCCTGTTGATCTTTCTACACCTGTTTCCACTGACCAAGACCTAGCAAGGGCGGAAGAATGGTGCTGTCAATTAATTCCCCACTGCAACTGGATGATGAACCTGAAAGGAAAAGTGTTGTTCCTAGAAGTCCGGGTGTGTGATGTACTCTCAACTATGTATTAAAAAAAAGAAAGAAAGAAAACCTATTATGGAAGAGACGCCAGCCTCAAGTGGATACAACAGGCAATGACAGGACCAAAATCCTCTTAAAGCTGTTCCAGAGGTCAGAAAGAGATGCCATCTCTGTCTGAGAAATATCCTGAAGACTGTGCCACATCCACCAGAGCCTGGGAGGCAGCATCTGGGAACCAAAGTGGGAAAGGATTGGCAAGTAGACTTTACAGTAACGTGGAGCACCTGGAAATGTACTGGTTTTTGTGGACACTAACTCAGGGTGGATAGAGGCTTTTCTAGTGTTGAGGATGGTGCCCATGACATGGGTTATGGAGGGAGTGCAAGTTGAGATCATCATGTGGCTTGTGCAGCAGTAGATGACGAAGACAGTGAACATGATTAGGGTAGTGATGCAGGTGAGGGCTTTTTGCATTGCCGTGGTGACCATAATGTGGGTGGTGGCAATTATACAGATGGTAAACTTTATGCTGTTTGTGGCAGAGGCGCTGATGGAGACAGCGACGTAGTTGGTACCAGCGGCATAGGTGGTGGTAGCACCTCAAGTTGTGGGTTATGATGATGATGATGCAGATGGTGGCGGCAGTAAAGGTGGTGACCATGATGTAGGTGGTGGGGGTGGCACGAGTGGTGGCAGTGGATCTAGTGGTGGCAGCATTGCTGGAGTGATCATGGTGCTGGTGGTGATGGCAATGTAGGTAGTGGTCATGATACAGGTGCTGGTAATGGTAAGGGTGGTAACCATGATTTGAACGGTGACTAGGGTAATGGTAGTGACCTTGTAGCATGTGATGGTATAGGTTCAAGTGGCTTCGAAGTGCAGGTGGGGGCAGTGGAGCCAGATGTGGCAGCACCCATGCAGGTGATGATCATGATATGAGTGGCGACGGCAGTGCAAATGGTAACTATAATGTAGGTGGTTGTGACAGTGTGAGTGGTGACTTGATATGGGTGGTGGCAATGGTGTTGGCAGCAACAGTGTTGTGAATGGTGGCAAAGGTATATGTGGTGACTATGTATATCACTGTCACCACCCTCACCACTGCTAACACCCTAGCCACCTCCACTACCATCATAATGCAAGTAGCGGCAGACATTCAAGTGGCAGTGGTGGCTACTATCATGCAGGTGATGACGACGATTCAAAAGGTGATCAAGATGCGAGTAGTGGCATAGGTGCAGGTGCTGACCATGATTCTGATGGTGATGGTGCCCCAGTGGTGACAATGATGCATACACACCAGCACTATGGGAGGTGACAATGGTGCATGTGGTGGTGGCAGTGTGGGTTGTGGCAGCAGTGCCAGTGGTGGTGACAGTGTAGACTGGTGACCACGATTTGGGCATGATGGCAGTGCTTGTGGTGACTGAAGTTGGAATGATTGTAATGTGGTGGTGACAGCATCATTGACTACAGCTGTGAGAGTGGAAGTCGTGGTGGTGGCACAGGTGGTGTGTGTGATTCAGGTGGTGGCAGCAGTGAGGGTACTAATCATGATTTGTGTGCTGGTAGTAGCTGTGATATCAATGTGTTTAAGGGGATGAAAGGGCTAGGTGGTGGCTGCGTGAGTGGTGACTATGATACATGTTTTGGTGGAGATGCAGGTGGTGAACATGATGGAGGTGGTGACAATGACACAGGAGGTGGTGGCATTGTGGTGTTGGCATAGCTAGTGGCAGTAAAGTGGGTGGTGGCAGAGGCACAGGTGACGGCAGTGGCATGGGTAGTGATCGCAATGAGGGTGCTGATGGTGGTGCTGTGGTGACCATGCGGCAGGTGGTGGCAATGGTACAGGTGGTGGCATTGAGGCAGGTGGTAACAGTGATGATAGAGGGAATAGGTGCCCCTTTCTCTTTGTTCTCTTATCTCTTTTATACCTCAGAAGGGACTGACTTATGACACAACCTAATCTCGTGGATTGAATACTGTCTCATTAGCATAACTGCCTCTAATCCTGCCTCATTAATGTCATAGACGTAGGAAAGTCATACCAGGTGACAAAATGGTGGAAAATCACACAATACCAGGAATCATGGCTTACTCACTCAAGCTGACACACATTCTGGGGGGACGCAATTCAATGTATGACATTGCTACATGGGTGGCATTGGTGGCATGGGTTTTGTGGTGCCACGAATGTTGGAGGAAGCGTGGGCTATGGCAGTGACTCAAGGGGAGGTGGTAGCGTGAATGGTGATAGCAGTGTGGGTGGCAACCTCGATGTAGGTGGTAACAATGATGTGAATGTTAATCACGATGCGTTGGTGGCAGCCATGCAGGTGGTGGCCACAGTTTGGATAGTGACTATGATGTGGATGTGGGCAGCTCCCCTGGGTATGACTGCCACGCAGGTGGTGACATGGATGTGGGTAGCAGCAGTGTTGTGGGTGCTGACCATCGTGTAGTTGCTGGTGTCAGTGAGGGAGGTGAACATAATGTGATTACAGGTGGTGGTGTGGATAGCACTGGGGTTATAAATGGTAGTGGTTACCTGGGGGATGACAGAACTGAAGGAAGTGGCAGTGATTTGGGTGGTGGTGGCATGTGTGGTGATCATAACGCAGGTGTTGTGGGCGCAGGTAGTGACTATGATACAGATGTTGCAGGTGGCATGTGTGGTGGTGGCTGCATGGATGGTTGTTAAAGCTTGTTTAGAGGCAGTGGTATGAGGGTGGCAGTGGTACAGATGGGGGGGTGCAGGCAGAGATGGCAGGGCAAGTGGTGACCATGATGTGGGTGGTGACAGTGGTGCGGACAATGGCAGAGCACTTGGTGGCTGGGCTGTAGGAGGTGATGGTGACGTGGGTAGTGTCTGTGTTGCAAATGGTGGTGGCTTTGTAGGTGGTGACCACGATGGAGGTATTAACAAAGCTGGGTGGGTGGGTGATGGTGGTAACGTTGATCACGGTAAAGCACAGGTGATGATCATGATGGGGTGGTTGTGAAGATGTTGGCAGTCACCATGATATGGGTAATGAGGGTGACATGAAGGGCAAACACGATGTGAGTGGTTACAGTGGTGTGGGTTGTGACCATCATGCAGGTGGTGGAGACAGCACAAGCAGTGGTGACTGCATGGGCAGTGACCACATGGTAATGACCATATGACCATATGGTGAAAGTGGTCCAAGTGGTGGCTGATTCAGGTAGTGATGGCGACATGTGTGGTGTTGGTATTGTAGGTTTTAGTGGTGGCACAATTGTGAAGGTACAGCTGTTGGTGGCAGCATGGGTGAATGATGGCGACAGTGAGGGTAGATGCAGTGTTGGTGATGATAGCAGTGGTGGTTGATGGTGACAGCGGTACAGGTGGCAACAGCCGTCCAAGTGTGAGCATGCTGTGGGAGACCGTGGTGGCATGGGTTATGGCAGCAGTGCTGGTGTGACCAGGACATGGGAAGTAGAGGCATAGTAGGTGGTGGCAGTAATGCAGGTGGTGATGCAGTTGGTGACCATGATAGCATGGATGGTATTGGCAGTGCAGGTGGTGATCGTGGCAGTGTGGTGATTGTGCTGGTGAGTTTGATGACTATGATGAGACTGGTAGAAGCTGCATGGGTGGTGGTGGTGGTTGCACAGGTGGCGGTGTTGGTGAGGGCACTGGCAGAACTGTTGGTGGTGATCATGATACACATGGTAACTCCAGTTAGGTGTTGACCGTGACGTAGGTGGTGGTTGGTGTGGCTGGTGACCATGATGTGAGTGGTGGTGACAGCACAGGTGGTGGCGGTGGCATGGGAGGTGGTCACATGGGTGGTTTAGGGGGCATGAGTGGTGTCAGAGGTGTAAGTAGAGATAGTGGTAACGCAATTGGTAATAACTATGATATCAGTGGTGGCAGAGGTGTAAGCTGTGACAACAGTGTGGGTGGTGATGTTACTGAGGGTGGTGGCAACTGTGTGAATAGTGACTATGTTGCAGATGGTGGCAATAGTGCAGGTGGTGGTAGCAGCGCAGGTAGTGACCACAATACAAGTGATAGCAGTGATGCAGTTGGTGACTGTGTTGTGGGTTGTGGTGATGGCTCAAGCGATGACCATGAGATGGTGGTGCTGATGGTGTGGGTGGTGACCATAATGCTGATTATGGTGGAGGAGGAGGAGATGACATTGAAGTGGGGTGTGGTGGCAGCACGAGTAATGATGGTGGTGTGGGTGGTAAACTTGATGCAGGTGGTGGCAGTAGTTCAAGTGGTGACAACGATGGTACAGGTGAACTTTATGTGGATGGTGACAGCAATGCCAGTGGTCACTGTGATGTGTGTTGGGGTGGTAGAGCGGGTTTTGACCACTTTCTGGGTGGTGACCATGATGCAGGTGGTCGCAACTGGGAGAGTGGTGATCATAATGCACGTGAAAGTGTAGGTGTTGTTGTTGGTAGTTACGGAGGTGTTGATGGTGGGACATGTGGTGGCAGTGGAGCTGGTGACATCTGTGGCACAAGTGGTGGTGACTGCACAAGTGGTGGCCATGATGTGGGTGTTAGTGGTGGTGCCTGTGCTGACCATGACTTGGGTGGTGGCCATGGTGCAGGTAATAATGGCAGTGCTGTTGGTGGCAGAGGCACAGGTTGTGGTGGCATAGGTTGTTGTGCTGGCATGGGAGGTAGCAACAGTGTAAGTGGTGATGGTATTGCGGATGATGATCATGGTGTGTGGGATGACATTGACGTAAGTGCTGGTGGCAGTGCAGGAGATGGCCATGATGTTGTTGGTGGTGAAGCTGTGGGTTGTGGTAGTAGTGCACATCATGATCATGATGTGGATGGTAACAGCTGTGTGGGTGACCATCATGATGCAAAGCTGTGGTTGGTGATGGTAGTGCAGGTGGTGGCAGTCACATGGGTTGTGACCATGAAGTGGGTCTTGGCAGTGATGTAGATGTTGACAGTGGTAAAGATGATTGTGGGGATGTAGTGGTGGCAGTACTGCAGTTAGTGAGCATTATGTAGGTGGTGACTATGGTGTCACTGGTGACTATAATGTAGGTGATGGCAGGAGTGCAGATGGTGACAATGCTATGTGTGCTCACAGTGGTGTGGGTGGTAACCATGATGTGGGAGATGACCGCAGCTTGTGTAATAATAGCAGCACAGCAGTACAGCGGTGGTAGTGGTGAAGGTGGTATTGCTCAGTTGATATGGGTGGTGGTGGCACTGCAGGTAGTGTGAACATTATGTAGGTGGTAGTGGCAAAGTGGATAGTGAGGGTGGTTCAAGAGTGGTGGAGGTGCAGGTGGTGGCAGTGGTGTGGTGGTGAACATAATAAGGTTGTCCTTGTTGTATGTGTGTCGATATGATATGGTGGAAGCAGCAGTTCAAGTGACACTGACTGGTGCTGGTTGCACTGAGGGTGATAGCAGTGGTGCAGATGGTCACAAGGCACGCAGTGTGGTGGTATGGATGGTGACCATGATATGGGTGGTTGGCAGTGCAGCTGGTGAGCATAAGAATGACGGTGGCGTTGTGAATGGTGATCATGATACAGGTGGTAGCAGCACAGAAGCTGAAGGTCGTGAGAAAGCTGACGATAGCGCATGAAGTTGGCATGGAGGGTGGTTGGTAGTGGCCTTGTGGGTGTGGCAGGGATGCAGGTGATAGCAGGGCTGTAGATAGTGGTAGCAGTGCACGTGACCATAATATATGTGATTATGGTAGTGTGGTAACCATAACACAGGTGGTAGCAGAGGTGCAGATGATGACCATGACACAAGTGATGGCGGTGGTGTGGGAGGTGACCATGATGTAGGCTATGGTGGTAATACAGGTTGTGACTATGATACATGTGGTGACAAAGGTGAGGGTGGTGACCACGATTTGGGCGGAGGTGGAGGTATGGTTGTTAGTGGCAGTGCAGGTGTTCGTGATAGCTCACATGGTGTCTGCAGAGCAGGGTATGTTGGTAGTGCAGATGGTGAAACAGGTGTTGATGGTGTTGCGTGTGATGACCATGATGCAGGTGGTGGTGGCACTAAAGGCTGTGCAGTGGCGGTATCATAAGAAGTGGTGGTGGAGAGGGCCAGGGTGGAGTTGCAGTTGTTGATGATGGTGTGGGTGATCAGATAGCTGCAGACAGTTGTAACAGTGCCAACAGTAACTATGATGCAGATGATGGTGGCAGTGTTGGTGGTAACAAAGTTGCATGTGTTGCTGGTGCAGGTAGTGGCCATGATGTGGGTGGTGACAGTGGTTTGATGACCATGATGCAAATGGTGGTCAGAGTGTGGTGGTGGTGGCTACGTTGGAGTTGACAATGGTACAGGAGATACCCATGATGCGTGTGGTGACGTAGGTGTGGGTAATGAAGGCAACGTGGTTGGTGAACTCGATGCAGATGGGGGCAGTGGGACTGGCTGTAACCCTAATGCCAGTGGTGACAGCAGTGTGGTCAGTGATGGTGGTGTTTGTAGTGACGATGGTACAAGTGGTGGTAACGCTGCCGGTGATGACAAAGATTCAGGTAGTGGGAGGGGTACAGGTGGGGAAAGCAGTGTGGTTGATGGCCATGATGCAGTTGGTGGTGGCAGCGGCACGGATGATGATGGCAGCACAAATAGTGGTAACAGTTTGGGTACTGTGGTGTGGGTATTGACCTTGATGCAGGTAGTTGCAGTGGAAAAGGTGGTGACTGCATTGTGAGTTGTGGCCGTAAAGAGGCAGATGATGGCGTTGTGGGAGGAGGCAGTGTATGTGAGGACAGCAGAGCAGGTGGTTGGTGTGCATGGTGACAATGATGCAGGTGGTGGTGGCTGTATGGGTAACGACTGTCATGCAGGTATTGGTGATGGTGGTGTGGGTGTTGACAAAAGTGCAGGTCATGACATCAGTACTGATGGTGGTGGTTGCATGAGTGGTTGTGACTGTGAGCGGTGGCAGTGGTGTAGGAGGTGACAATGGTGTGAATGGTGGTGAAGGTGTTGACCGTGATATAGTTAAGACATGAAGATGAGAGTGTGGAATGCGTGGTTTGAAGTGTACAGTGGGAATTAAGCAATGTGAGTTATGCTGTGTAGTGTGCACTGTGATGTATGCAGTGTGCTCTTTGCAGTGAGCAGTGCGTTCTCTGATATGTCAGTGTGCAGTGTGATCTGTGAACTTCAATGTATGCAATGTGCAGTGAGAGTATTCCGTTGTCAGTGTGCTATGTGCAGTGAGTAGTGCTTCATGTGTAGCAATGGGTGTGCTAGATCCAGAGGGCTTTCAACTGTGTGCAGTGTGTCTTCTGTGTGCCATGCGCTGTATACACTGTGAAGTGTGCTCTGTACAGCGTGCAGTGTGAATTGTGCAACATGCATTGAGCAATGTAATGTACAAAGTGGAATGTAAACTGCAGTATGCTGTGTGAACGATCAGTGTGCTTTGTGCTATGTTTTGTGTCAATGTGCTCTGTGTACTCTATTGTGTGCAACGTGAAGAGGGCATTGTGCTGTGTTCAGTGTGCTGAGTCTGATGTGAAGTGCAACGTGTTCAGTACACTGTGTGCAGTTTGCAGTGTGCATTGTGCTGTGTGCACTGTGCTGAACTCAGTGTGCTTTGTGCAGTATGCATTGAGTAGATTGAAGCATGCAGCATGAACTGAGCAGTTTGATGTGATGTATAGAGTCTGCAAGGTGTAATTTTCAGTGTGTAGTGTTCATCTTTTCATGTGCAGTTTTCAGTAAACAGCATGATATGTACAGCGTGCTGTGTCAGTGTGGTGTTGTCCTCAATGCACTGTGATGTGTGAGATGTACTTTGGTCAGTGTCATGGATTGATTGTGTCCCCCTAAAATATGTGTAGCCATGTGGCTGGGCCATGATTCCCAGTATCTTGTGACTGTCCTCCATTTTGTAGTTTTCCTATGCTGTATGTCAAAGGATTAAGGTGCAACTGTAAATCCCTTTATAAGATCACCTCCCTGCTTCACTGTAAAGGGAATTTCCCTGGAGTATGGCTTGCACCACCCTTAATCCTTTCAGCCTGCAAGAGCTAAAAGGAAAGAGAAGCAAGCAAGATTTGGGAACCTCGTACCATCAAGAAAGCAGCACCAGGAGAAGAGCGCGTCCTTCAGACCTGAGGTTCCTGCACCAAGATGCTCCCTGGACAAAGACTGATGCAGTATTGGACTTTACTCCAGAGCCAACAGGGGGACAGTCTTCCCCTAGAGCAGACACCCTGAATATGGACTTGTAGCCTACCAGACTGTGTAAGAATAAACCTTCCTTTGTTAAAGCCATCCACTCTGTGATATTTCAGTTAGAGCAGTCCTAGGTGACTAAAACAGTCAGTGTGCAGTATGCAGTTATGTGTATTCTGGGTGTTGTGTGTTTTCTCCTGTGCATAGTGGGCAGTGTACTTTCTGCAATGTGCTTTCAGCTGCATGCAGTGTGCAGTACAAAGAGTGCTCTCTGCTGCGTGCAGTGTGTACACTGACAACTAAATGCTGCACATTACACATTGCACACATCAGATACCACGTGTGTGCAGTGTGCAGTTGTCAATGTCTTCTGTTATGTACACTGTGCTGCATACTATGTGCAGGGTTCTGTGTGCTGTATGCAGTGTGAAGTTTGCAATGTGCACTGAGCAACATGGATGTGACAAGTAGAGAGTGCAGAATGAGTTTTAAAAAGTATGCTATGTAAAGTGTGCAGAGAGCAATGTGCCTTATGCAGTATGAAGTATGCGGTCTTTATGATGCTGTGTGTAGTGTGCTGTATGAAATGTTCGACACATGTGCAGTTTGCAATATGCTGTGTATTGTACACTGTGCAGTATGAAATATGGTATGTACACTGTGCAGTTTACTGTGTCTTGTGCAGCATGTAGTCTGATCTGTGCAGTGTGCTGTGTGCAGTGTGCTCTGTAGTTTGTGGTTTGTTTAGTGTGCATAAGACTATGCATGTGTGAAGTGTGAAAAGTGAAGAGTAGAGTATGCAGGATAAAGTGTGCAGTGTACAATGTGAAGAGTGCAGTGTGCAGTAAGTGTTGAGTGTGAATTATACACTGTGTAGTGTACATTATGCAGTATCCTGTGTACAATGTATATTGTGTGTGCTATGTGTAGTGTGCTATATAGTGTGCACTTTCTTCAGAGTGCAGTATACTAGGTGCAGTGTAGAGTGTGAACAGTATAGTGTGCAGTGTAAAATGTTCAGTGTGTTGTCTGTCTACTGTGTGCTTTCTGCTGCACAGTGGTCAGTGTGCTGTGCATAGTGTGAAGTGTGCTTTCAGAAGTGTGTGATGTGCTTTGTATGAGTGTTCTGTGTAATATACAGTGTGGTGTTCTGTGTATGGTGTTCTGTTTGTTGTGTGATATATGCAGTGTGTTGTTCTAGTGTGCATTGTGGTATGTGTAGTGTACACTGCAATGTGAAGTATGTTATGTGCCACGTGCAGTTTGCAGCATGCGGTGTCCTGTGTGCGGTGTGCAACGTACTGCGTGCAGTTAATTATGTGTTGGGTGCTGGGTGCTTTCTGCTCTGCAGTGTGCAGTGTGCTATCTGGAACATGCTTCTAGTGTGTGCAGTGTGACTTCCGTTTTTTTACAGTATGCTGAGTATACTGTTTTGTGTGCAATGTGCACTGGGCTATATACTTTCTGCTGTACATAGTGAGCTCTGAGTTTTTGTGTTATGTGTTATGCATTGTGCTGTAGACTGTATGCAACATTAAGTGTGCTGTGTACAGCATGAAGTGTGCAGTGTGTAGAGTGCATTTACATTGTGCAATGTACCTTGTGAAATGTGTTGTATGAAGTGGGCAGTGGACAATGAGCAATGTGAAGTGTACAGTGTGGTATATGCTCTTTGCAGCATGCCTTTGGCTGTATATGGTATAGCTTGTTCTGTGTGCTTTCTCTGCAGTGTGTCTTGTGCTCTCTGCTTTTTGCTGTGTACCATGTGCTTTGTAAAGAGTGCAGTGTGTTATATACATCGTGAAGTATACTGATGCGATGTGTAGTTTGAAGTGTACAATGTACTGCAGTATGCTATATGAAGTTTGCAGTTGGCATTGTTAAATGGGTAGGGGACAGTGTGCTGTGGCAGTACGCACTGGTGACTGCGAAGTATGAAGTATGCTATTCTCAGTGTCCTGAGTGCTGTGTGCAGTATGCTGTATATAATGTGCTATGTGGAGTAAGCTATATGTAATGTACAGCATACTGTGTGAAGTGTGCTGTGTTCCATGTGCACTGCACTCTGTGTAGAGTGCTGTGCTTGTAGTGAAGCTGCTCGTGTAGTGAGCTTTCTTCAGGGTGTAATGTGAAGAGTACAGCATGCAGTTTAAAGTGTGCAGTGTGCAATTCAAAGTGTGCAGTAAGGTATGTACAATGACAAATATGCAATGTAAATTATGCCTTGTGTAGTGTGCTGTGTACACGGTGCAGTGTGCTGTGGTGAGTTGTTGATATGCTATGTGCAGTCAGCAGTGTACAATGTGCAGTTATAAGTTATAAGTACTTTCTGCTTTGTGCAGTGTGCCAAAATGCTATTTTCCCTCTGTTGTGTGAAGTGTGCAGGATGTCTTCTTTGTGTGTGCATGCAGTATGCTATGTGCAGAATGTAGGGGCTGTGTGTAGTGTGCACTGTATTGTTTACAGTGTGCTATATGATCTGTGCAATGTGGTGAGTGATGCATACAGTGTGCTTGTGAGCAATATGCAGTATGTTGTTTAGTTGTCAGTGTGCTATGTGCAGTGTGCAGTTTGCTCATTGTTGCTGCTCATAGCACACACCATACTGACAACTAAGAACAGTACATTCCACATTATTTCATGTATTGCTGTGTTTTGAGCAGTGTGCTTTGTGTTGTGCGATTTCTGCTGTATACAGTGTATGTTACGTAGAGTGCAGTGTGCAGTATTCAGTGTGAAGTACAATGTGCAGTGAGCAGTGTTCAGTGTGAAGAGTGTAATGTGCAGTGCAAACTGCAGCAGGAAGAGTGTAGTGTGCATGGTGCTGTGTGCTGTTAGCTGTGCACAGTGTGCTGTGTGTTTCCTTCTGTGCACAGTGCTCAGCAAGGCTAGTAAATTGTGAAGTGGGTGTTGTGCTGTTTGATATGTGATATGTAAAGTGTGCAGTATGCTTTATGCAGTGCACGTTTTTCAGTGTGCAGTGTGAAGTGTAGAATGGGCATTGTACTGTGTTCAGTGTCAGTGTGCAGTAGTCTGCATGTGCAGCATGCAGTCTGATGTGTTAAGTATGCATTTTGCTGTGTGTCTTCTGCTGTTTGTAGTATTCAATCTTCTGTGTTGGGTGGTGTCCTGTGTGCTGTATACTGGTACAATGTGCAGTGTGAAGTGAGCTGTACACCCTGTGTAGTTTGACACACAATATATACAGTGTAAATTATGTAAGATGTAGTGTGTGCTTTGCTCTGTGCAGTGAGAAGTACAGAGTGAAGTGTGCTTTATACTGTGTACAGTGTGCTATGTACAGTGCACTGTACCATTGTGTGGTGTTCTGTTTCTGTGTGCTGTGTATTTTTACTGTGTGCAGTGATTTGGTGTGCTGTGTGCAGTTGCTTTATGCTTGTGCCACTGGCTGTGAGCCATGGTCAGTGGGCAGTGTGCTCTGTGTGCTGTGTTCAGAGTGCAATTTCTGTATGCAATGTGAAGTGTGTTTCAAACTGTGTGTAGCGTGCAATATGCATTGAGCAGTGTGTGATGTGCAGAGTGAAGTGTAAAGTGTGCACTGTGCCATGTGAAATATGCAGAAGACAGTATGAAGTAGAGTTTGCAATGTGTATTGAGCACTTTGTATTTAAAGAGTGGAAAGTATGGAACAGATAGTAAAGTGTGCTGTGTGTAGTGTGAAGTGAGCAGTGTGCTGTACTTAACATGCATTGTACTACGTGCAGTGTGCTGTGTGCACTATGTGGCATGTAGTATGCTGTGTGGTGGGAAGTATGTTGTGTGCATTTTGCAGAGAATAATGTGTGCAGGGTATATGTGCAATTTGCAGTCTAATCAGTGCAGTGTGCTGTGTGCAGCATACACTGCAGTGACTTGTATGCAATTTTCAGTGTGTAGTGAGCAGTATGTTGTGTGTAGTTTAAACTGCTGTGCAATTTGAACTTTGCCATGTGCTGTGTCCAATAATAACTGTGTAGTATGAATTATCCTGTTCAATATGTTATATGCACTGTGCACTGCAATATGTACACAGTGCTGTGTACAGTGTACACTGTACAGTGTAGTGACTTGTGTATGCAATATGCACTGTGCTATGTTCAGTTGTCAGTGTGCTATGTAAATCTCTCTGCCAGCTTCTTTTTTATACACCCCAAGAAGTTGCCTCAAGGCACAATACAATTTTATATATTAAGTCCTGCCCCACCCACATAACAGCCACCCATCTTCCCTAATTAACATCATAGAGGCAGGATTTACAACATGGAGGAACATCACACAATACTTGGAATCATGGCCTAGCCAAATGGCTACACACATTTTTGAGAGAACACAATTCAATTCATGACATGCAGACTGAAGATGTAGATCATTAATGCATACCTTAGATGTAAATATGTACTGCATGTTTATACTCCAGATATATGCACCAGATGAATACTACAGATGCATACTGTAAAGGTACAGTAGATGTGTTCTAGAGATGCACCCTGTACTCTTATAGTATAGATGAACACAGAAGATGTACAATACAGATGTATACTACAGATGTGCATTGCAAATATGCCCTGAAGTGTGTAACAAGATATATATTGCAGACATATATTGCAGATGAACATGGCTGATATATACAGCAGTTATATACAGGAAATGTGTTTTACAGATGTACAGATTTATACTGCAGATTTTTTCTGCAAATGTGTTCTGCAGATATAAAATACAGATCTATACTGAGATGTGTATGATAGATGTACACTGCAGATACATACTGCAAATGTATACTGCTGGTGTACACAGCATATGCATAGTGCAGGTGTATAATGCAGATGTATACTGGAAATGTACTCTGCAAATATGTTTTCCAAATGTACAAGTTAGGTGTATACTGCAGGTGAATACTACAGACACATGCTGCAGATGTATAAGGCAGATACATTCTCCAGATATAGAAGGCAAATATGTACTCCAAATGTACACTCTAAATGTATATTGCAGATGTATAATGTAGATGTATACTGCAGATGAATACAGCATGTATACAGTATAAATCTACAGTAGATGTGTACTATTCATCAGATGTATATATGCAGTATGCATCTGCAGGGTACATCAGTAAAACACATTTCATGTATATAACTGCTGTATACATCAGCCATGTTCATCTGCAATATGTCTGCAATATACATCTTGTTACAGCGTGTGTACATCTTCAGATGTGTACTGAAGATGAATACAGCAATTATACACTGCTCATATATTCTGCATAAGTATAAGGCAGATTGGCCTTGCTGATGTGTACTCCATATGTGTATTGAAGGTATATACTGCAGATGTATATGATACATGAATACTGTAGATATTTTATTAAGGTATTTACTGCAGATGTATACTATCATGTATATTGAAGAAGTATACTTCATATGTACACTGCAGGTGTACACTACAGAAGTGTACTGCAGATGTATACTGCTGATATAAACTGCAGATGTACACATAAAGGCATACTGCAGAGGTCCATTGCCAATATATACTGCAAAGATATACTTCAGATGTGCCCTGCAGGTGTACATGACAGATGAATACTGAATAGATGAACACTGAATGTTCATACTTCAAGCTTATGATAAAGATACATACTGCAGATGTATAAGACAAATGTACACTGCAGACGTGTAGTGCCAAAGTACGCTGCAGATGTACCTTAAAGATTTACAATGCAGATGAGTACCATAGATGTGTAGATGTGTGCAGATGTGTATTGCAAATGTAAACAGCAGAGCAAGACATACACTCATGTGTATACTGTAGATCTACACTGCCAATGTTTACTGCAGGTGTACAAATCAGATGTACGCTACAAATGTACACCTTCGGGTGTACAGTACAGATCCAAATGTACACCTTCAGGTGCACAGTACAGATCCACACCTCAGATGTATGCTGCAGATATATACTTCAGATGTGTACTTCCAATATATACTGAGGATGAATATAGCAGATATGCACAGCAGATGTATACAGAAGCTGTATACAGAATGTGTACATTGCACATGCACTCTGCAGTTGTGGATGTATGCTGTAGATGCATACTGTGAATGTGTTCAGTAGATGTATACTCAAGTTATACACTGGAGATGTATGCTGCAGATGTATCCTGTAGATGCATAAATCAGATGTATACTACAGATGCATGAAGTGGGTGTATATTGCAAATATACACTGCAGAAGTATACTGCAAATGTATACATTAGATATACACTGCAGATGTACACACCAAATATATGCTGCAGATGTATGCTGTACATGTATTCTACAAGTGCATACACCAAATGTATTCAGCAGATGTATACAGTAGATAAAAATGCAGATATAAAATCCAGTTGTGTTCTGCAGGTATAGCTTATAGATGTACAGTACAAGTGTATACTGTAGATGCATAGTGCAGACACACAGTCCAGGTATATACAAAATGTAGTGTACATTGCTGATGTGCAATACAGATGTACAGCTTTTATACCCTAAGGTGTACAATGTAGGTGTATACTGGTGATGTGTACTGCAGATGTCTACTTCAGATGTCTACTGTCAATACACACTTCAGACGTATCCTGCAGAGGTACATTCCAGATGTATACATTAGATATATACCATAGAAGTAAACCACAATTTATGTTCTGCACATATATACTTCAAATGTACAGGGCAAGTATATACTATAGATGAATACTGCAGAGGTACACTGCAGATGGACACTACCGATGCATACTACAGATGTGTCCTGCAAATGTATACTATGGAGGTACACTGCAGATATATACCTCACACATATATTGCAGATGTACATTGAAGATGTAGACCAGATATATGCTGCAGATGTACATTGCAAATGTGTGTGTTAGATGTACACTGCAGATGTACGCAGCAAATACATGCTGCAGATGTATATTGTAAGTTTATATTGCATGAAAATACTGCACATATTTGCTGTATATTGCACTGCAGATGCAAAAAACAGATATACACTCCATATGTATATTGCACGTGTTCACTGCAGATATATACTGCATATATGTAATGCAGATGTGTATGGCAGATACATACTACAGACATAAACTAGAGATGTATGCAGCAGATGTAGTGTACAGATGGGTACTGTAGATACACTGCTGCAGATGTGTAATATGGATATATACTGCAGCCATATACTGCAGGTGTGCACTGCAGATGTGCACTGAAGATGTTCAATATAATGTATACTCCCGATGTATACTGCACATTCATGCCACAGGTGTATACTGCAGATGTACACTGCAGATGTATTTTCTAGATAGATGTATATTGCAGATATACACTGCAGGTGAATGCTACAGATACATACAGCAGATGTATACCATAGATGCATAGTCCAATGTAGACTGCAAATACATACAGTAGATGTACACTGCAGGTATATTGTGTAGATATATACTTAAGATATACAATATAGATGTGTATGGTAGTGTATATACTGCAGGTGTATCCTGGAAATGCATAATACAGAAGTACACTGCAGATATAGATTGTAGAGGTACACTGGAGATGTATACATTGCAGATGTATACTGCAGATGCACAGTGCAAATGTATATGCTAGACATACACTGCAGATGTATACAGCAAATATATGCTACAAATGTATACTGTATGAAAATATTGCAGATGTACACTGAAGATTTAAAAAGTAGATATAGGCTGCATATCTATCCTTAATATGTTCACTGAAGAGTTACAGTGTATATGTATAGTGCAAAAGCACACTGCAGGTATGTAGTATAGAAATAAATTGAAATTTGTATTCTACATACATACTCTGCAGAATGTTCTACAGATATACACCTCAAATATACACAGCAGATGAATAGTGCAAATGTGCACCACAGATTAATACTGCAGATGTAAAGTGCAGATGTGTCCTGAAGCTTCACAGAGCAAAAGTATACTGAGGCTGTACACATCAGATAGATATATACTGCAGATGTACACTGCAAATGTATATGTTAGAGGTACTTCACAGATGTATATTACATCTACATATACTGCAGATGTATATTGTAGATGTATAATGCAGATACATACTACAAACATAAACTAGAGATATGTAACTATGCAATATGTATCTGCAGAGTACATCTAACATACATTTGCAGTATATATCTGACATGTACAGCTGCAGTGTACTTTTGCCCTATACAGCTGCAGGACACATCTGCAGTTTACACTGCAGCATTTATCTGCAGTGTATACAAGCAGACTGTATCTGATATATGAGGTCTGACAATTAAGTCCACAAACTTCAGTGTTCTAAGTGCTGCATACTTCGCTGCTGAATATTGCTATGATCAGCTTTGAAGTACTTCCCTTGGGAAGCTGTGCACTCACTCCAGCACCTAGACCACCCTTTAAAGCAAATTTGGAACTCTTTCTGGAATGACCATTGCACATGGTGGCATGGTGGCAAGTTTGTGAACTTAAATGTGTAGTTGTCTGTAGGAAGTTTCTTTTTTTCTGGTGATAAAGTGAAAGCTTACAATCCAAGTCAATTTTCCATACACACCTCTCCGCAACTGTATGACATCATATTTTTCTTCTTCATTCTTTACTTATAATATCCACTCAACCAATACTTGTCTCCTCTCCTCCTCTGTAGAAAGAAACCAGTAGGACAGCCTCATATGTACATATAAAACCATAAAGTACACACACCACATACATCTCTGTGTCCCCGAGTCTAGTCATTTCTTTGTCTGAATGTTGGTTTCATTACTGATTTCAGCTCTGGGCTAGCAGCAAGTGTAGGGTCCATGTTCTTAGGGGACCTTCCAGGCTGTCAGACCATCAATTCTGGTCTTTTAATACAGCTCTTGATCTGCACACTTCTTTTTTCTCATGTTACATCAGGCACTCTACATTGTGTCCTCTATCAAGGATGCCTTTGGTGATAGCCAGGCACCATCTGTTTCTTCAGCCTTGCCCTGATGTGGTCTCCCAATCATATAAGTCCTTCTGTTTCCTGGGCTCTTTGTTCATGTTTTTGGTGTTCTCAATTTTCATTCGTTCCAGGTACACTGGGACCAACTAATGTTCCTCAGATGGCAGATTTCTGGATTTTAAGACCTCACAAGTCATTCACCAATATGTGTGCAGAAGACTCTCTCAGAAAAAGACTAGTTATGCTAATGGACCTCAATGTCCTCTGAAAACATGGTCCCCACATTCTTGTCCCTGCTACTTTGTCCTTTGAAATGTTGGACTGAGTTGAAAGGAAGACATTTTGATTACATTCAGGACATCAACAGTAATAGGAGAACAGCTCTGATGGCCATTCTAGGAAAAGAGTTCCAAAATTGCTTTTGGAGGGTAGACTAGCATAGCTTCTTCCCAAGAGAAGTATTTCAAAGGTGACTGTAGTGATATTCAGCAATAAAGTATGTATGTAGCACTTTTGCTAGGAAGAGTTCACAAACTCAGTTGTCAGACTTTGTAGAAAACTCACTGATGTCGAGTCGGGTCCGACTCATAGAGATCCTAGAGGTCATAGTAGAACTGCCTCATAGAGTTTCCAAGGAGCGCCTGGCAGAGTTGAGCTCCCAACATTTTGGTTAGCAGACATAGCACTTAATCCACTACATCACCAGGATTTCCAGTTTTAAAATAAAGTTAGGGGCCAGATTAGGGCTAGGTTTATGGTTATAATTCGTGTTAGGATATCTATAGGGTTTTATCTAAAATTAGGATTTGAATAGGGATTAGTATTAGAGTTATGGTAAGGGTTAGGGTTTGTTCATTGTCTATGAACAAACTATGGATCATACTAAATTATGGCTAACATTGCACAGAGTGGGAATTTCAGAACACCTAGTTGTGCTCTTAAGGAATCTATATATGGGTCAAGAGGCAGTCACGCAAACAGAACAAAGAGACACCGCATGGTTTAAAGCCAGGAAAGGTGTGTGTTAGGGTTGTATCTTTTCACCACACCTTTTTAATCTATATGCCGAGCAAATAATCCAAGAAGCTGAATTATATGAAGAAGAACGAGGCATCAGGATTGGAGGATGGCTCATCAGCAGCCTGCATTATTCAGACAACACCACCTTACTTGCTGGCAATGAAGAAGATTTGAGACACCTACTGATGAAGATCGAGGACCACAGCCTTCAGTATGGATTGCACTTCAACACCAGGAAAACAAAAATCCTCACAACTGGACCAAACTGATCTTAAAGACTAAAACGTGCCTGACCCAAGTCATGGTATTTTCAGTCACATCATATGTGTGCAAAAGCTGGACCACGAACAAAGGAAACAGTAGAAGAATTGATGCCTTCAAATTGTGGTGTTGGTGAAGAACGCTAAATATACTGTGGACTGCCAAAAGAACAAACTGATCTGGAAGAAGTACAACCAGAGTTCTCCTTGGAAGCAAAGATGGTTAGGCTGCGTCTTATATACTTTGGTGATCTTAGGAAAGGTCAATCCCTGGAGAAGGACATCATGCTTGGTAGAATGGAGGGTCAGCGAAAAAGAGGAAGACCCTTGAGAAGATAGATTGATACAGTGGCTGCAACAACGGGCTTAAGCTTAAGCATAAAAATGATTGTGGACATAGCACAAGACTGAGCAGTGTCTCATTTTGTTTTTCATAGGGTCTCTATGAGTCGGAACTGACTCAACAGCACCTAACAACACAGTTTGAGGACTAGTCTTAAGGTTGTGGGTTTGTTTAGGTTTAAGACTAGGGTTAGAAATTGAACTTCAGCTAGGGCTAGGGCTGGTTAGGGTTAGGATTAGTTTTACAACTAAGGCTAGGACAAAAGCTATGTTTAGGTTTAGTTTTAGGATTAGAGTTAGAGTTAGTTCTAGTTTAGGATACTCATTAAGTTCTGAGTAGAATTAGAATTTAGGATTAGGGTTATGTTTAGGATATAAATTAGTTTTAGGGTTACAATTACCACTAGGACTTGTGTTAGCATTAAGATAAGGAGTTACAAGAGAAGCAGAGGTAGCGTTAGGGTGAGAGGTGTAGGGTTAGCATTAGAGTAAAAGTTTTAGTTTTAGTTACTGCCTTGGTCATTCAGTGCTGATAAATCAAAACAAAGGTCCACTCTTCAGACACAAATGCATTGGACTTGGCAATGCAGAGTGACCATATACTGGATGCACGTTATGGTTCTATGCATCTATAGGATATCATTCTGCTGACCTCTGGCTGGAGTAAGGAGAGTAGGTAGAAAGGAAGGGAAAGGAGACTGTTGGGAGGATGAGACATGTATGGAGCAGAGAGGAATAGTGTGCAGTCACCGGACAGGGAGAGCAGTAGAAGCTGCATATAGGTAGGCATGTAAATTTATACAGGAATGTACATTTTCACTCAGTCATATTAAATAAAAATAAATAAATAAATAAATAAATACCATTAGGGGTTGACTTCATCAAAGAAAAATTTATTTTTTAATTGTTCAGTAAGCTTCCAGGGCATCAGCTCCAGGTGAGGCTTTTCTGTCTCTGCCATCTCTGGAGGAAGGTCCTGTGATTCATCAGTCTTCCCCTCTTCTGGGAGCATGTCAGTACAGGATCTGAAATCCAAATAACACACTCTGTCCCCAGCATTGCTCTAATAGCAGTATGAGGTTCCCATGTTTCTCTGCCCATGTCTCTCTTTTATATCTCAAAAGAGATTGGCTTAAAACACTATCTAATATTATAAATGTTATCAGTATAACTGCTGCCAATCCATCTTATTAAATCATAGTGATCAGGAAATCTCATCAAATGACAAAATGGTGGATGGTCACGCAGTCACGGGAATTATGGCTCAACCAAGTTCATACACACGTATTTGGGTGGACACAATTCAATCCATGAGAGTTCGGAAGATTAATTAGCAGTAGGGTAGGGTTAGGCTGTTGATTATGGTTAGGCCTAGGGTTTGTACTAGGGCTAGGGCTAGGGTTAAGGTTAGGGTTTGGGTTAGGTGAATGACTAAGGCTAGAATAGTATTAGGGTTAGTGTTAGAGCAAAAGTTAATGTTTTAGTCAGCTAGTGCTGTTCTAACAGAAATACCATTGAGTGATGGCTTTAACAAAGGACAGTTTATTGTTACACAGTCCGGTAGGCTACAAGTCCATATTCAGGATGTCTGCTCCAGGGGAAGGCTTTCCCCCTTATTGGCTCTGGAGGAAAGTCTGGTATCACATCAGTCTTTGTTCAGGGAGCATCCTGGCATGGGAACCTCAGGTCTGAAGGATGCGCTCTTTTCCTGGTGCTGCTTGTTTGATGGTGTGAGGTTTCCAATTTTCTGCTGGCTTCCCTTTCCTTTTATCTTTTGTACAACAAAAGCATTAAGGGTGGTGCAAGCCACACTCCAGGGAAACTCCCTTTACAGTGGAGCAGGGAGGCAATCCTATGAAAAGATTTACAATACCACCTTAATCCTTTAACATACAGCGTAGGAAAAATCACAAAATGGCAGACAATCACAGAATATAGGGAGTCCTGGTCCAGGCAAACTACTACACATATTTTTGGGAGGACACAAGTCAATCCATGACAGCGAAGTTTAGGGTATGATAATTTTAGAGGTATAATTGGAGTTTGGGCTACAGATCTGTTATGGTTACTGTTAGTGATTTGTTTAAAGTTAAAATTAGATATAATTTAAGGGTTGGGGTTAGAATTAGGAGTCAGAGTTATAGGTAGGGTTAAAGGTTACATTTAAGGTTAGGATTCATAATACAGTTAAATCTGGTTTATGGTTAGAATCAGCCTTCATGTTAGATCTAGTGTTAATGACAGAGTTAGATCTAGGGTTAAGATTAGAGTTATGGTTATGTTTAGATGTATGTTTAATATTAGGACTAGGGTTAGGGTTAGTGTTCAGATTAAGGCTAGAACTGGGCAGTGTTTAAGATTACACTTTAAGGTTACTATTAGCTTCAGGTTGATGGTTAAAAAGTTTAAGACTAAGGTTAGGGTTCAAGTAAAGATTAGGGCTATAATTAGGGTTAGTTCTCAGTGTGTAATTATGACTAGGATAATATTATGTTAAGAATTAGAGATAGGGCTAGAGATAGTGGTAGGAATAAGTCTAGCAGTACAGATATGGTTACATTTACTGTTCTGGTTAAGGTTAGGGCACAGCCTAATTTTTAAGGTATTGTTAGGGCTAGGAATAGAGTTTGGTTACACTATGTTAGATTTAGCTTTAATGTTACCCACCCACATAATAATTTAAAAAAATCACTGATGTTGAGTTGATCCTAACCCATAGCGACCCTATAGACAGTACAGAATTGCCCTATACAATTTCCAAGGAGTGCCTGGTAGATTTGAACTACCGACCACCTGGATAGCAGCTGTAGCACTTATCCATTACACCATCAGTGTTACAGTTAGAGTTATCTATAAGATTGGGGTTATGGCTGGAGATTAAGGATGCTGCTAGTGGTAGGTTTTTGCTTAGGTTAAATCTTGGGTTATTGTTAGGCTTAGGTTTAGGGTCAGTTTTATGGTTTCAGTTACAGTTAGATCTAGGATTAGGGTTATGTTAATGGTTATAGTTGGTAGAAGAATTTGGGTTATATCCTATTAGGGGGTTAAGTTAAAATTTAGATTAGGGTTAGGATTAGATCCACAGGGAGGATTATGAACCAGGTTTGAGTTAAGGTTAAATTATGGCTGGAACTAAAGTCTGGAGTTGTGTTGAGGTGAGGACTTGTTTTAGGATTAGTGTCAGGGTTAGGTCAAGGTTTAGAATTAGATTCCAGGGTTAGAGTTAGAACTGGTGGTAGTCCAGAATGGTTTCAGTTAGTATTATGGTTGTGGTTAGATATACTGTTAGGGTCTGGTTTAGGATTAGGATATGATTAGAACTAAGGTGTGAGAAATAGTACTGTGTTTATGGTAGGGATGGGGATTATAGTTACAAATAGATCTAGGGGTAAGGTTAGCATTAGCTTAAGCGTTATGTGTAAGGTTAGTTTAGATTAGAGTTTGAATTAAGCTTAGTTTTACATCTAGGTTAGTTTTTTCAGGATTAGAGTAAATTAAGGTTTGCTCTAGGGTTAAACTTAGGGTTGGGGTTTGGGCTGCAGTTAAATTTTAGTATTAGGCTTACTGTTACATCTAGGATTAAGGTTAAGATTACAATTAAGATTAGAGTAGGCTTTGTGTTACGTCTAGGGTTAGTATTAGTATTAGGATTAGGATTACGGTTAAATCTAAGATTACATTTAGGTATCAGGTTAGGGTTATTTGTAGTGTTTGTGCTATGTTCAGGCTTTGGGTTATATCTAGGGTTAGATTTAGATCTAGGGTAATGGTTAAGGCTGTGGTTGTCATTAGATTTAAGGTTAAATCTAGTGTTAGATTTATGGTTAACGTTAGGATAAGGGTAAGTGTAAAATCTAATATTATCCTTACAGTTAGGATTTGGATTAGGTTTAGATTCATTGTAATAATTACAGTTAGGGGTAGATTTAAGTATAGAGTTACGGTTAAATCTAGGTTTAGGCTTACGTTTATTCCTAATGTCATATATATGGGTAGGTTTAGGATTAGATTTAGCATCTAACATTAAGGGTTAGATCTAACATTATGGTTACCCCTAAGGTCATGTTTATGGGTAGGCTTAGAATTAGATTCAGCGTCTAACATTAGGGTTAGATCTACTATTAAGTTTCAGAAGCAGATTAGTATTAGTTATGAAGTTGAGGTTAGGTTTACATTTACAGTTAGGTTGAGATTAAGAGTGTTAGTGTTATATTTTGCTTTGGAGTTTATTTTAGATATTAGGTCAGAATAAGGATTCAGTAGGGTTACAGTTAATTTCATTGCTATTGTTTGGGATGGGGTTCAAATTAGGATTAGAGGTAGGATTAGGTTTAGGTTTAGTATATCTAGGGTTACAGCAAGGGTTAGATGTAAGGTTATGGCTATTATTAGATTTAAGTTTAAGGTTTGGATTAGATCTGGTGTTAGGGTTTACTATGCAAAGGTTTTTACTCTGAATCAAGACAAATTATGGATAGCATTACAAAGTATGGGAATTCTAGAACACTTAACTGAGCTCATGAGGACTCTGTCTGTGTATCAAGAGGTAGTTATTCCATAGATTAAAGGGATACTGCTTGTTTTAAATCAGGTAAGGTGTGCATTATGGTTGTATTCTTTCATCATACTTAATCAATATGCTGAGTAACTAGTCTGAGAAACTGGACTATATGAAGAAGATTGGGAAATTAAGATTGGAAGAAAACTCATTAACAACTTGTGTTATGTAGATAACACAACCTTGCTTGCTGAAAATGAAGAGGACATGAAGCACTTATTGACTGTCTTAGTCATCTTGTCCTGCTGCAACAGAAATACCACAAATGGATGGCTTCAATAAACAGAAGTTTATTTTATCATAGTTTACGGGGTTAGAAGTCCAAATTCAGGGTTTATCTCCAGGGAAAGGCTTTCTCTGTTGGCTCTAGAGGAAAGTTTTTGTCATCGATCTTTCCTGCTTGAGGAGCTTCTTAGCTCAGGAGCATTCTGCTCCTAGTGTTATTATCCAGTTGGTATGAGGTCACTAACTCTCCACTTGCTTCTCTTTCCTTTTGTCTCTTGTAAGATAAAATGTGGTTTAGTCCATACCCCAGGGAAGCTCCCTTATGTTGGATCAGGGATGTGTCTATAGTAAAGTTGTTATAGTGTCACCCTGGTCCTCTCTAATATAATCAAATCTTGCCCCATTAATCACAAGCAGAGGTTAGGATTTGTGACATATGCAAAAATCCTAATCACAAGACAAAAGATAACCACACAACACTGGGAATCATGATCCATCTAAATTGCTATGCACAGTTTTGGAGGGATTTAATTCAAGCCACAACACTTATGAAGAATAAAAACAAAGTTTTCAGTATGGCTTACACCTTAATATAAAGAAAACAAAAATCCTCACAACTGGACCAATAAACATCACAATAAATGGAGAAAACATTGATGTTGTCAAGGATTTCACTTTCTTTGGATCCATAATCAACAGCTGTAGAAACAGTAGTCAAGAAATCAAATGACATACTGCAATGGGCAAATCTGCTGCAAAACATTTGGTTATTAAGTTGTTAAAAAAACTTGTCACCTTGAAGACTAAAGTGCACATCACCCAGCAATGGTGTTTTCAATAACCTTATATACATGCGAAAGTTGGATAGTGATTAAGAAAGACCAAAGATGAACTGAATTGTGGTGTTACAGAAGAATATTGAAAATATCATGTACTGCCAAAAGAAAGAACAAATTTGTCTTGGAAGAAATACATTAAGAATGTTCCTTAGAAGCAAAGGTTGCAAGACTACATCTCACACACTTTGAATGTGTTATCAGGAGGGATCAATCCCTTTATAAGTGCATCATGCTTGGTAGAGGGTCTGTGAAAAAGAAGACCCTCAGGGAGATGTATTGACACAGTAGCTGTAATAATGGGCTGAAGTATAACGATTGTGAGTACAGTGCAGGACTGGATAGTGTTTCGTTCTGTTGAACACAGGATCATTATGAATTGTTAACAGTGGTAAGGTTAATGTTATGGTAATCTTTAGATCTAGGGTAATCTAAGACATTAACTTAGGGATAGGGTTAGGTTTAGAGTGTAGTGGAGGGATAGAATTAGGATTAGGTTTAATAGCATAATTAAGTCTAGCATAAGGTTAGGATTAGGATCAGGTATAGGGTTAGTGTTAGTGTTTGAATTAGAGTTGGAGATAAGATTACAGTTACGGTTAATGCTAAGGATACAATTAGAGTTATGTTTAGTGTTCTAGCTAAGGTTAAAGTCAGTGTGTTTTAGATTTAGTAGTATTGTTGGACTAAGGCTATCAACTGTTTACAGTTTAAAAAAAAAACCAAACCCATTGCTGTGGAGTCGATTCTGACTCATAGCAACTATATAGGACAGGGTAGAACGACTTTATAGAGTTTCCAAGGAGTGCCTGGTAGATTTGAACTGCCAGTCTTCTAGTTAGCAGCAGTAGCACTTAACTACTATGCCATTAGGGTTTCCTGTTTAAGATTAGGTTTAAGTAAACCCAAATGAACCAAAGCCATTGTCATCGAGTCAATTCTGACTCTTAGTGATCCCATAGGACAAAGTAGAACATTTCGAAGTACTGCCTGGTAGATTCAAACTACCGACCTTTTGGCTAGCAACCAAACTCTTAAGCACTACGCTACCAGGGTTTTTATAGGATTAGTTTTAGTGTCATCTGTAGGGATGAGCTAAGATGTGAAATTTGAGTTTGGGTTAGGATTAGCTTTGTTTGAGTCACAGCCAGGTTTAGAAGTACACTTAGAGCTAGAATAGTGTTAGTACTAGAATGAGGGCTAGTGTTAATGTTAGTTGTTAGTTGTTAGTTGTTAGTTGTTAGTTGTTAGTGTTAGTGTTAATGTTTGGATTAGGGTTATATTTAAGGTTAGGGCTAGAGATATGGTTAGTGTTGGGGCTAGACATAGGATTAATGCTAGTAATACAGCAAGGTTTATGTTTAGTGTTAGAGTTAAGGTAAAGTTAGGAGATGGTTTTAGTTCACGGTTTGGGTAGAGTTAAGGTTAGGAGGAGCGTGGGTTAGTGCTAGCTTTAGATATAAGGTTAGTGTTAGGGTGAAGTTAGTGTTATGGCTATAGTTTAGGGTTTAAGTTACAAATACTTTATGAAGTGAACTACTCTAGGTGACATTTCTTTTTCTTTTTTTGGTTTGTAATGGATATTTTTCTCCTGTTTTCTTACAGGTACACGGCCTTTGAAGCACCTCATAGGAATCTGAAGAGAATCTGGAATACAATTTAGGGACCCCTGGACTCTCGAACCCAGAAGCTCATTCCTACTCTGCCCACACAATAGTTAGAAAATCTTCCTTGCCCAGGATATTTTGTCATCTGGCATATGCCATCAAAATCTGTAATATGGCCCATGTTATGTTAATGAGGTCATATCAATCTAGAGTGTATCCTAACACTGTCACTTCTGAGTTATAAAAACAGCAAACTTACCAAATATTGGTGAGTGGTGCCTGGGGTATTAAAAGCCAGCAAGCTGTCATCTGAGGAACACCAATGCATCTGAAGCCACCTGGAACAGATTACATCAGAAAACATCAAAGACATGGGGAAAAAATGAGCCCAGGAGATAGAAGGACCCTTATGATTGGAAGACCACATCAGCAGGGGATCAGAAGAACTAGATGGGGGCTGGCCACCACCAAAGACAGCCCTGACAGGGAACACAATGTGCAGTCCCTGATGTAGCAAGAGAAAAAGGGGCATGCAGGTCAAGAACTCTATTAAAAGGCTAGACTTGATAGTCCAACAACCTGAGGAGTCCCCTGGGAACATGACTTGCTCCTAGCCCAGAGCAAGCCAGGACTTCAGACAAAGAATGGACTGGATTTGAGAACACAGAGGGATCCATGTGTTATGTGTACTCTATGGTTTAATATGTGTGAGACTGTCCTACTTATTTCTTTCTATAGGGGAGAGGAGACAGTAGAGAGGAGGGGTTAGGTGTTGGTTTAGTGGATACCGAAAGTAGAGTAAAGAGGATGAGTGTGCAGTCATAGAGTGAGGACAGCAGATAGTGTTGCAGAGAGGCTGGTGCTCAGGGTTTTATATGTAAAATTGACTTGGATTGAATATTTTCACTTAATCACAGTAAAAAAATTGAAGTAAATAAAACCAAAATAGATAAGCTAATAAAAGGAATTTTATTCTTTTCTAGACCTGGCAGAATAAAGATTATTTTACGTCTGAAACATCATAAAATTTTGGTGACAGATGACAAAATAATATTTGCAATATATGATACATGTCCTGTATACAGAAAGCTCTTGTAGGTTAATAAGAAGAAATAGAAACTAGAAAAATGGACAAAGGATGTGAAAAAAAAAAAAAAGAGCAGATCTGACACAGAAGTAAGCACATATTATGGAAGACAATGCCATGTGAGGATTACCAAGTGACCAGAGAACTAAGAAGTGCCTGGGCCACCAACAAGGAGAGAATCAACACCACTGAGACTCTGACTTGAACTTTCAACTTCCAGAATTATGAGAAACTAAATTCCTGTACTCTAAAGTCACCCACTTTTGATATTTTTGTTCCAGCAGCACCAACCAACTGTTTCAGTTGGCCTCTACTCCACATCTTCTGATGCTGTGCCCAGATCCACCCATACTGAGTTTTGTTTGCTAAGCTGAGAAACACACTGTTCCAAGGACAGAGTCTACCCTGGTTCTGGATTGTTCTTTCCCACTTTGGGATGAGCAAGCTATATGGATAAAAAGTTGACATAAGAGTATGCCTGACTGCTCAAAGCTTTCTTCTTTGGTGACAATATTCTTTATTCTCCCTCTGTGCCAGTTGGTCAATAGGATTGGCAGGGCCCCAGCTTTGCGATGGCCTGCACTCACCAGCTAATCTGACCCTCTTGAGTTACAAGAGTATCCCCATAGCTCACAGTCTGAGTGAGCTCATGCTACTAGTAAATGGTAAGAGCAGAGAAAAAAACACTCATAGTGGCTATGTGCTGTGCTATAACCTGTGCCACGAGGGCATCTAAATGTCATAAATTTGCTGTGGTTGGTGCTATACAAAGGTTCCCACTATTTCCCTTCAAGCTAATAAACTCCAATTCTCAAGTACAAAATTAGGAGATATTTGTGGATTTTTAGAGAATGTCCTCAGCCTTTCCTACAATGCTGCATTGTTCTTTAGTAAAGAAGAATTTTACATTTGTCTAATCAAAGTGACAAGGAAGAAATTCTTAACATGTTGTTCATGACCTAAGACATTGCTAATCGCTGGCTTCAGTGAGGACAAGCCTTTTTACTTTTTTTTGTTAGTTTCTTGTCATTTTAGTTGGTTCCTGGGAAGAAAGGATTTGACTCATTCTTACTCAATTCTCTTTTCATGAAGTTCCTGATCTTTACTTTAAAATGAGAAAACCAAGTTTGAGGAGAGTGTATATGAGCCTAGTTCAGTGGTGTGCTGGAACTGGCTTCTACAGCTCCCCAGTACCAACCATGGGTTTCTCTTTCCAGCTCTGTGGTCAGTGACATCATGTGGGTAGTGCAAAATCTCTCATGGTAGGAGTATTTACACCATGGGAGACAGCAAACAGTGTAAATCAGAACCTGATACGTTCTCCACCAGAAAGCAGGTCTACCAGCATTTCATGAGCTCAGAGGCCTATACCTAGCAAAATGGATAGCTAGAACTTGTGCACAGTCTTCTGTCTAGAAACCTGTGTATTATTTAATTTCAGTAAACTACAGAGTATTTATTTAATGGCTTTTGGCTCCAGGTTATAAAAACAATAAGCATATGGAGTCAATAATTTTATGTGTATTATGTCATCAGACATGGGCTCTATATACTACATCTGTATGTTGAGTCATCTAAAGAAACTTAGAAGTGAGTTGAAAGCTTTAAAGATGTTCATATAAATTGGCCAATATTTTAAATTTTATAATTCTGAGCTTGAGGAAATAAGCCAAGCAGTAGGAAAAAACTGTGCACATAATTCATATTGACTTTCAATATTTATTAGTGTTTCATTAAGATATTTAGAATAAGTAAAAATATTCAAACATAGAGGGTTAGTAGATAAATTATGATATATGCTATACATCCATTGCCGAGTGCCATCGAGTTAATATTATTGAGACTATTGTATGGCAAATACACATACAGCTTAACAGCAATTATGTAAAAAAGGAAACAATTTCAGATTAGTAAAAATCTCTCAAGCTTTTTTTTAAGTGATGAGACAGTAATTTTCTTCTTATTAAAAAAGATTTCACAGATGGAGCCAAGTTGGTGGATTAGACATATGTCTTCTTAATTCCCTCTGAAAAGTAAGGCCAGGATTGATAACTGAAGGGAGCTTTCTGGACACCTACTGGGCCCCAGGACATGGCATAGGGCTGTCAGTTTGCACTACATGCCACTAAATGGAAAACTTTCTCTCTCTCACTGAGCACCACTTCTGCTGAATAGCCACTTGGACTGACTGAAGGTACTGGTGATTTTAATTTTTTGTTGTTGTTGGCTGGTAGGCAGGAGACAGGCATGAGCCAGCAGTTACACCAAGCTACATTACTGAAGTGAACAGCATGTACTATAGCAGGGAGACAGTGTATGGAATAGCCACATTTTGAGACCCCAGCTACAGACTGAGGGCACCACAGTCCCTTCCCCCTCTCGAATTGAAGCTCCACCATAGATTCAGATGTCTCACAGTGGGAGGGTTAGCTTGAATGTGATGCCATCTTGTTTGGCTGGGAGGTGGAGTTACCCAACTGGAGGCGACAGCAAGGGCTAATTCCCAGGGTGAGAGGCAGTGCCAGTCTTGGGAGTGCTTTTCCAGAAGAAAGGATGTGTTTAACTCAGTGTTGACTTATGGGTAGTACATGGCGGGCAATGGCACCAATAAAGTAGCCACAGCCGAAGAGGTAACTCTGTTGTCAGCCAAAAGGAGGGGCCTGCCATGCCTGTAGGCCTGACTGATTTTGGAAGGTGTTAGATAGCTTTTAGCTTTTTAAAATAAGATTGCCTGGAGGAAAACTGCTGTGCAGGCTGACAAAAATCTCTTCCAGCCTTTACTGACCCACATCATATGGTTGGTTGATGTCTCTCCCCAGTGACTCCATAAGTAGGATGGTGTCTTTGCCAGCCAGGAGGTGGAACCTGCCTCCCCAGAGTCCACTGGGACCAGGAACGAGAGTACACAGAGGAGGCTACTGACCAACTCGAGTCTCAGAACTACACCTCAGCTCCTGTTGAGGCTTACCAGAGAAACTAAATAGCCACTAGATGTCACAAAAGCAACAAACCATCACCAAGCATTTAAAGAAACAACCCACCATTGCTTCAGAAAACTCCCCAAATTAAAGATTAAAATACTTTCCAGATGAAGAAGACTTTCTGAAACTATCAGAGCTCAAATATAAAAGAACTACATACGCAGTCCTCCTAGAGATTAAACAAAAGGCAGTAGAGCAAAGTGAAAAATTTAAGCAACCTAGTCAAATTGATGGAACACCAATGATCTGAAATCTGACAAATCAATAACAAAATTACAGAATTAGACAATTCAGTTCAAAGTCAAAAGAGCAGAATTAATGAATTGGAAGTCAGATATTCTGATCTTGAAGATAGAGCATCTGACACTAGCTTTTATAAGGAGAAATCAGAGAAAAGAAAAATGGAGCAGCATTAAGAAATATGTGTGACTCTATTAAGAGGAATAATCCGTGATTAATTGCAGTTCCTGAACAGGGGGGAATAGGTAAAAACATAGGGAGTATTGCTGTTGAGTTGCTAATAGAAAACTTCCCTGAAATTATGAAAGAAGAGAACATAGGTATCCAAGACATGTATTGAATATCACAAAAAACAAATTCTAAAAGAAAGCCACCAAGACATATTATAATAAAGCTTAATAAAATGAAACACAAGCAGAAACTCTTAAAGACAGCAAGACTCAAAGCAGCGCTAACATTCTGTTATACATAAGGTCACCAGGAGGTGGAGGCAACTCAATGGCTAGTAACAACAGCAACATATTACTCTTAAAATTAATGAAAAGATCTTTTCTAAAAAGTATTAATCTCATTTGATTCAAATTGAAATTCAGATAAAACTAGAATCCCAGATACAGGGATAGAGTTGGTGATAAAGTTGAATAGGCAGTCGCCCCACTCTTGGAGGGCCTTGACAGTACAGTTGAGCCAGTAGGTAAGAGGATACAGGTAAGAGATTCTGCTTAGAGCCATGCTGCAGGAGAATCAGGCTGACAGTCATGCTAGGGATGAGTAGATCAGGAGAAGAAGCCAAAAGTTATTCAAAGCCTCTTCTGTTCCTGTGTCATACATATACCTCTCTCCTTTGTGGTTAAGGCAATCAAGACTAAGAGAAGTGACTTACCCTCTGTCACAGAGCTGGCAGGTGGCACAAGTTTGTCTTGAATTCAGATGTGTCTAATTCCATACTCCTGCTCTTTCCATCACACATGGACACACTCCATGGATCCATAAATGAAAGAAAGTGAAAAAAGTGGTGGGAGAACAGAAGGCACAGAAAATGGGAATAAATTTGAAAAAGACAGAAAAGGAATGAAGAACCAGGAGATATTCAAAACAAACAAGAACAAAACTTTAAATAAGGCCCTGAATATTCACTGAACTTTTGACAATTATGGTTTGTCAGCATGGGAACAGATTCATAATTATTTTATGGAAGTTTAGCAACTCTGCATGTAAGTGGTACAGAGCAGTTGGAGAACAGTTAATCCTGAATGTCTATTACCCATCATTCAGTAAATAGCTTAATAAATCTAAAGAAGTTCAATTTATGGGAATGGTTATAGCATGCTATTCAAATTCCAAGTAGTCACAATAAAACCACATCTAGTGAGGGTAACATAATTTTCTTTTTTTGTAATTTGATGTCAGAGAATGGCTAGAACTTGAAGTTTTTTTAAGCTACTCTTGCTCTCTCTATAGGAGGTCAGGGTAGAACAGAGGTCAGCGGCTATTTCTTGGTTCGCTCCTGACCCCGCCCCCCGCCCCCTGCCCCAAAGGAAATGATGTGAGACTGGGCTACAGGCTTATAATTTTCCATAATGTCTAGTGATTTAGATTCCCAGTGACAATGAGTTTTCAAGACTGATTGATATTCTGTTGAAAACTCACTTCTGACCAGCTAAGTGGGCCTTGTGGCATGTTCCAGGAGGTTAATGGATTTGTAAAGAACCAAGAGCAAAGACTCTTCTCCCCACACTTCCTTTCAAGGGCATGAACTTTTCTGTTCTTATGGCAGATCAAGGGTTATAGATGTAATCAGAATAAAGATAAACACCACACACACACACACACACACACACACACACACACACACACACACACACACAAACTTAGTATTTATCCTTTGGCTCATGAGTGTCCTCTAGCTCTGTGACACTTTGCCTTACATTTTCTCCCATTTAGGAGGCAAGTAGTTCAAGATAAAACAAAGAGGAAGCAGATAGAGAATCAACTTAGTGGAAAAGACTGAGAGTTAGGAGATTGGGTTCTAGCCTTGGCTCTTATTGTAATCACAATCATGGATCCATGTCACCTGTCCGCAAAGTCAATATTGAGACAGGAGGTGAGGTGATTAAACAAGGACATCTATTGAGTGCCAACACACAAGAGGCAAGGGGGAATAAGCTCCTCCAAAGCTTGCCTGCATGCACAGGCTAAGCCTGGAGGTTATATGTAGGTTGATTCAGGGGTGGGGGTGGGTGGGTGCTGACTAATATTTTTCCCAGTTAATGCAAGTAATTCTTTCAATGTTTCAACAATATTCTTTGGCTCCAGCAAGTCAGGGCTTGATAATCGTCCAAACCAGCTGGTGATTCAGTTCAGTGGTCTTAGACAATAACTGAAAAGAGATAAACAGAACAATTAATCAATGTTCCCAGTGGGGGGAAGAATAGCCATGTGACTAATCACAAATACAAGGTAAATTCTTACAGATGGAGGAGAATCAAGTTCTCAGGACTTAATGTTTATACCATGGTTGTCTTAGACACTGCTTGTAGCAAGATGGGGTCAGGCTGGCCAAGGGCCTCCAAGCAGAACAATTAATCAAGCCGTGTGACTTATGACCAGTACAAGGTAAACTCTTACAGATGGGAGAGAACTGAGTTCACAGGACTTAATGTTCACAGCATGGTTGTCTTAACTACTGTTTGTAGCAAGATGCAGTCAGAATGGCCAATGGATTCCCTTTCATTATCTTTACTGTATGGTCTTGGACAAGTTACTTCAACTGCAGGGTCTCAGTTTCTCCTTCCAATTCTGATATTCTGTAGTTCTATGCAAAGGAACAGGAATGAATTAATGAAACAGGCAGAAGAGGTGCTCTGTAAAGAAGGTAACTGTCTGTTTTAATCAGCTAATGCTGCTTACTTGGTGTGAGGTTCCTGATTCTCTTCTTGCTTCCCTCTCTTTTTATCTCCTGTGGAATGAAAGGATAAAAAATGGTACAAGCCACACTCCATGGGAACTCCCTTAGTAAGGCTGTGGCAGGCCCACCCTAATCCTCTTAACATAATTAGCCACAGGCAGAGATTAGGATTTACATCATCACAAAATCACAAAACAGAGGGAAATCAGAGAATACAGGGAATCCTGGCCCAACCAGATTACTACACATATTTTGGGGGGACAAAATTCAATCCATGACATTCTACCTTTTGGTCCCCGAAAAATCACATCTCTTAAACATGTAACACATTCACCCCATCACAGCAAGAAGTACAGCAAAGACATGTCCATCCCACATGACGGAAGTCCTAAATCAGTTCCAAGTCCAATATACAAAAACTCTTCTACATCTGTGAAACCTAGAATACGATCTATCCACTTTCTAAAGGTACAATGGCAAAACAGGCACAAGTTAGACCTTTCTATTACAAATGGAGAAAGAAGGCAAAACAGGCAACAAACAAGTCAGCAAAACACATTACATTAGTTCTGAAAGTTTTGAAAGTAATCCTCTGTTCTCTGAGACAATTTAAACATTAGCCTTGGTCTCTAAACTCTAGGTGTTGGCCACACTCTCCGGATTCTGAGTGGTGACCCTTTGGCCCTGTACTACAACTCTGCCTTCTAGACCCACTTGGACAGCACTCTGCCTCCTCAGCTCTAGGGACGCCCTAAGCCCAACTTAGTGACAATTCTAACCTTAGAAACACAAGAAGCCATGGCTCCACACTTTCAAACCCCTGAGGTCATGGCCATAACTTTTGAGACTGAGGCAGCTCAGCTTCTCCTGCTCTTTGTCTCTTCAGCTTCTACTTCCTATGGCCTCACGGCCCAGGCCTCAAGTCCACATCTGCTCTGCAGGGCAAGTGTTCCAAAGCTCTGTAGCTCCACCAATTCAAGTGCCCAGAGGCACCCCCACTCTGCCAGGAAACCTCTCTGTACAGGCACTTAAGTGTCTCACTCTGGAAGTCAGATCCTGCACTGTCTCATGCTGGTCTGGTTCTGCTACTATTGTTTCTCACCATCTGCACCTACTTCGGTGTCTTTGGTATTAATAGTTCTCCTCTATTCCTTCTGAGTCTTCTATTTATTCACAGTTTCAAAGCCACTTCCACATTTGAGGTATTTGTTACAGCAATACCCCACTCCCTCAGTACCAAAGTCTGTTTTAGTCACTGCTGCTTTCTTGATGGTGTGAGGTTCCTCATTCTCTTCTTGCTTCCTTCTCTTTTTATTTCCTGCAGGATGAAAGGATAAAAGGTGGTACAAGCCACACTCCAGGGAAACTCCCTTAGCAAGTGTGTGGCAGGCCCACCCTAATCATCTTTTAACATAATCACCCTATCTATTAGCCACAGGCATAGATTAGTATTTACATCATCAGAAAATCACAAAATAGAGGGAAATCACAGAATACAGGGAATCCTGGCCCAGCCAAATCACTACGCATATTTTTGGGGTGACACAATTCAATCTATGACACTGTCTATACTGAAGTCAAGACTTCACAACATCAAAAAGTAAGAATGTGCCTCCACCTTCTTTCAGCTCTAATTCTAATATTTCTTGAGAATTTACCTATGCTGTGTTAAGTTCAGCATTTAAAACTATCCATGAGTAAGCCTCATTCTTCTTCTTTAAAGAGTTCAAATCTAGTGCAGAAAGTGACATATTCAAAATAATTATAGTACAAGAAGGGAAATGCTATGCTGGCATTTCACATAAAATGTTTAGGAGCAAAGAGAAGGACAGTGATTTGTTTAGTCCAAGTGTTTAAATCAACCTTCACAGAGGGATTGATATTTGAGCTAGGCCTTAAAAGATGGATATTTACCCCTGAGAAACAAAAAAGGCATCCCAGTAAAGGTGACAGCAAAGACAGAGAAGTATTGAAGTGCATCCATTAAAATACTGTCTAGTGGCTGTCATGGATTGCGTTGTGTCCCCCCAAAAGTGTACATATTGATTTGACTTGGCCGTGAGTCCCAATACGGTGCAATTCCTCCTATGTGTTGTGAATCCTGCCTCTGTGATATTGATGATGGAGAATGAGCAGCAGTTGTGCTGGTGAGGCAGGACTCAAATTACCAGCTGTGGGATATAAGAGAGAGAAGTGAGCATAGACAGTTGGGCACCTCATGCCACCAAGATCGAGAGCAGAGCATATCTTTTGGACTTGAGGTTCCTGTGCTGAGATACTTTCCTGAAACTTGGACTCAGCCTACTGGACTGTGACAGTTTCTTCTGCTGAATGGACTTGTAACTCATAAATGGATCTGTGACTTACCAAACCATGACAAAGTTTCTCATTATAAAGCCTTCCTGTTAGAGCAGTACAAAATGACTAAAACAGTGGCCATACCAAACAAGATAAATTTCCTGATTTCACAGAGCTTACTTATCTTACTTAACAATTCCTGGCCAGTGTATGTCATACATGGTCACTTTCCATCTGTCATTGGAGCTTGTGTGTTGCTACGATGCTGAACAGATTTCAGTGGACCTTGACGGCTAAGACAGAGGAGGAAGAAAGTTCTGATGATCTACTTCCACAAATCAGCCAGTGAAAACCACCACATGGGTCACAATCATCTGATTCCCAACTGATCACAGGGATGGACGAGGATTGGACAGTATTTCACTTCATTATGAATGTGGTAACTATGAGTTGAAGATAGCAACTAACAAAAACAATGAGTCAAAGGGATGGAGAAAGATACGAAGCAGTCAAGCACTTAAATGTTTAAGGTGGCCTTAGGAAATTGAGAAAGAGTCCTGAGTCCCTGAAGTGCGGGCTCCATATTGCAGTGAAACTGAATATGAGCTTGAAAAGACAGAAACTTAAAATACTGTGAAGAGTTTTGAAAGGACCACATAAACCAGAGACTACACAAGCTTGAGACTGGAAGAACTAGATAGTGCCTGGCCACCACCAAAGAGTGTCCTTACAAGGAACTCAACAGAGAGTCCCTGATGGACTGAGAGAAATGTAGAGTGCAGAACTCAAACTGTAGTGAAAACACTAGACTTGATGGTCTTACAGACTGAAGGATTCATGGAAGACAAAGCTTCAGACTCTGTTAGCCCAGAATTGAAACCATTCCCGAAGCCAAATCCACAGATGAGATGGAACTGGTCTATAAGACAAAAAAAAAAATGATACTGGTGAAGAGCATGCTTCTTGGCTTAAGCAGTTACAGAAGACTAACTGGGAAGCTCCTGTCTGGAGGCAAGATGAGAAGGCAGAGGGGACAACAGCTGACTGAATGGACAAGGAAAATAAATGGTGGAATGTGCTCTCACACTGTGGGAGAGCAGCTAGTGTCGTATAACAAAGTGTGTGTAAGTCTTTGTATGAGAAACTGATTCAGATTCTAAACTTTCACTTCAAACACAATGAGAATTATTGTGAAGGGTCTTAGCTGTAGTGGTAAGGAATTTGCACCTTGCACCTCAGGTAGTGGGAAGTGAACAAAGGCTTTTCTGAGGGGAAACATTACCAGATTTATTAAAATTAGTTACTGAATAAACAACGCAGAAGAGGGAAAAGAGACTGGATGTGGAAAAAGCGCTTAGACTGTTATTACTATAATCTAAGTAAAAGACAACGAAAATAGGCATAGGACCATATCTGTGGGAATGAAGACAGGGAAACAGATTTGAAAAGTGTTTAAGAGGCACAAACAAACTTTGGTGTCATAGACATTGTGGGAGCAAGAGGATGCAGAGATGATACCATTTTCAGATCAAGTGACTTGGGAAATAGTTACGCCATTCTCAAACATGAGGAATACAGAAGGAAGAGGGATTTTAAGAAAAAGCGCGTAGTTGAATTGGATGCCTTAAAAATTCAGAAAAAGAGGAAGTGAAGAAATTTAGAAAGAGCTCTCTGGAACAATAATGTCCTGGAATCTAAGGAAGAAGTTAAAATGAGAAGAGACTTAACAAAAGCAATTTGGCCTGAAGTCCAGCAAAACCAAGAAAAAGTTAGTGGAGCAGGCTTTTAATAATTCAGCAATGAGAAGGCTATTGGAATCTTCAGGCTAAGCCATTTTATTGAAAGGGTCAGGAAAGAAAGCATTATGTAGAACGTTCACAAGGACTGAAAAGTCCAGAAAAAGACAAGACAAACATAGTGAAACTCTGAGGAAGTTTTTCAGCAAAGGCGTATGTGCAATAATTGGATAGTCCAGCAATGAGATTAATCCACTCAAATAATAGATACTTTGTCAGGGGGATCCCAGTATGTTCAGGCAGTGATTTAGGAGCTGTTATACAGACCAATGGGACATAGCTTCTGTCTTCATGGTGCTCATAGTTTTATAAGACACAGATGAAAGCATAGAAATTACAATGCACTGTGATAAAGGCAATAATACCAAGCAATTTGGTATTGTCGGAGCATGAAGCATGTTGGAAACTGTTATCCAATAGGCTAAAAGGCATACAAAGACTAGATCATGAGTGACTTTAGGTAATATGCTAAGAAACTTGGGCTTCACCTTGTAGTTGAAAAGATTTAAGCAAGGAAGAACCATGATTAGATTTGGTGTTTTGAAAGATCTCTTTGATTTCTACATTTCTCTTTATTAATTACTTTTCCTTGACTATTAGTCTATTCCATTTTTCTTTTTCTAGTTTCTTAAGGCAAGCACCACTATTTTACTTTAACTGCTCTCTCTACTCCCTCACCCCCACCTCTCTGTGACAGCACATTTTTTAATTTTCATTGTCATCCTTTAATAGTTAAAGAAGTTAAGTGTAAGCACCTCTTTCATTTGTTGTTGTTGGATACTGTTGAGTCAGTTCAAACTCACAGTGACCCTGTGAACAACAGAATGAAACACAGCCTATTCCTCCATCATCTCCACAATTTTTACTGTGTTTGAGCCAATTGTTGTGGCCACTGTGTAAATCCATCTCATTAAAGGTCTTTCTCTTTTTTTTGCTACTTTATCAAACGTGATGCCCTTCTCTAGGGACTGGTCTCTCCTGATGGAGGGTCCAAACTATGTGAGGCATAGTCTTGCCGTTGTCTTTCTAAGGGTCATTCTGACTGTAATCCTGAAAAGACAGATTTGTTTGTTCTTCTAAAAGTTCATGGTCTTCATCAACAAATGCATCAGTTTTTTGATCTTCCTTCTTCATTTTCCAACTTTCACATGCATATGAGACAACTGAAAACATCATGGCTTGGGCAGGAGCACTCAAAGTGACCTCTTTGCTTTTTAACCCTTTGAAGAAGTCTTTTGCAGCAGATTTGCCCAATGCATCATTTGATTTCTTGATTAGTACTTTCGTGGGCATTGTGCATCCAGGTAAATGAGATCCTTGACAATTTCAGTCTTTTCTTTATTTATCACGATGATGCTGAATAGTTCAGTTGTAAGAATTTTGTTCTCTTTATGTTGAGATGTAATCCATACTGAACGCTGTAGTCTTTGATCTTTATCAGTAAGTGCTTCAAGTCCTCTTCACTTACAGCAAGAAAGACTGTTAATAAGTCTTCCGCCAATCCTAATCCCCCGTTCTTCTTTTTTGTGTACATAAATCATGACTTTCTTTTTAGAAAAAAATAACTTTTATTGTGTTCTAAGTACAAGTTTACAATCCATATTATTTTGCTGTATAATACCTGGAACTTTCACCGCTATTTTGCTTCAGCTGCTCTCCACATCCCTTTACTCCTACCTCTCCATAACAGCACATTCCCCGCTTTCATCTGGTACTTCCCACGTCTGTTTCACTAAGATCTGTCCCCTTTCACCCTATCACCTCACCTCCAGCGATGAGCTTCTTGGATACCCTAGTGTACATATTCAAGTCCAAAAGTTCGTTCCTTGCCAGTCTCACTCTATGTTTTGCATAGTCCAGTTCGCTTTTTGCCTGGAGAGCTGGCTTCAGTGCTTGATGCAGTTCGGGGATAGAGACCCTGGGGACAACATTCCTAAAGGATCATGCAGACTGATGGACCATCAAGTGTGGTCATTTGGTAAAGTTCTAGTTCTGCCCACTAGCCCTTCTCCCACTATGTCAGGGAACTGATACTATGCACCCCATCCAGGCAGTCATTGGTAATGACTGGGTACCATCTAGTTTTCTTGGTCCCATGCTGAAGCAGACTCTAGTTCATATGGCCCCTTTCATCTGGTGTGATCATATTTTCTCCTGTCCTCAATGTTCTCCGTTTACCTGTTGTCCAGGTGGATTGAGGCCAATTGATGCTACTTAGATGGCAGTTTGCTAGCTTTTAAGACCCCAGACACCACTTACCCAAGTGGTATGCAAAACATTTTCTATACAGAAAAAGAAAAAAAGCTTGGGTATACCAGTTAGTCTGGATGTCCCCTGAAAGCATGGTTTCCTGACCCCTGACCCTATTACTCTGTCGTTTTAAAGAGCAGGGTCACATTCAGGGAACAATTTAGCTTTGATATAGTGCAGTTGTGGGTACCTCTTTTCTAGTATGTGCTGTCACACCCTACACCCAACCTGAATCCTAACCACTAATTTGTAGAAATCTCTCTCCCTCCTTCCTCACATTGGTAACTATTGAAGATTGATTTCTTCTGTACTTAAATGTTTGCTGCATCCTTATAATAATAGAATATATGTTCTTTTGCATCTGGATAATCTCACTTAGCATAATGTCCTCCAAATGGTCCCACATTATCAGATATTTCCTCTAAATCATCACTGTTCCTTATCATTGTGTAGTATTCCATTGTATGAATATGCCATAGTTTACCATTCATCTGTTGAGGAGCATCTAGGTGGCTTCCATTTTTTTTGCTATTGTGAAAAGAGCTGTAACAAATATTGGCATGCATGTATCTGTTTGTGTGGTGGTCTTTACTTCTTGGGAACATATTCCAAGGAGTGGGATTGCTGGATCATATGGTATTTCTACTTCTAGTTTTTTAAGGAAGCACCAAATCAATTTCCATAGTGGTTGCACCATTTTACACTCAAACCAAAAATGCAGAAGAGTTGCAGTCTCTCCACATCCTCTCCAGTATTTATTATTTTGTGTTTTTTTGGATTATTGTCAACCTGTTGGAATGAGATGGTATCTCATTGTAGTTTTGATTTGGATCTCTCTGATAGTTAGTGATCATGAGCATTTCTTCATGTGTCAGTTGACATCCTGTATATGGTCTTTGGTGAAGGGCCTGTTCATGTCCTTTGCTTAATTTTTAATTGCATTGTCTTTTTCTTATTGAGGTTTTGCAGAATTTTGTAGATTAGAGAGATTAGATGTGGATCAGAAATGTGGTAGCCAAAAATCCTTTCCCACTCTATAGGTGGCTATTTTACTCTTTCGATGAAGTCTTTGGATGAGCATAAACGTTTGACTTTTAAGAGTTCCTAATTGTCTGTTTTCATTTCTGATGATTTTTTTGTAGACTGTTAGCACCATGGATTAGGATTTCCAATATAGTCTCAATTTTTTTTAATGCAAGATCTTTGTTGTTTAAGTCTTTGATCCATTTTGACTTAGTTTTTGTGTGTGATGTAAGATAAGGGCCTTGTTTCTTTCTTTTTTTTTTTTTTTTTGCAGTTACGCCAACCCATTTATTAAAAAGGCTGTCTTTGGGCCTTTGGGCCTTTATCAACTAACAGTTGCTCGTAGGTGGATGATGTTATATTTGGATTCTCAGTTCTATTCCATTGCTTTATGTGTTTGTTTTTGTGCCAGCAGCAGGTTGTTTTGACTACTGTGGCAGTGTAATAGGTTTTAAGGTCAGGTAGAGTGAGGCCTCCCACTTGGCTTTTCTTTAGTAATGTTTTACCTACCTATGGCTTCCTTCCTTTCCATATGATGTTGGTGATTATTTCTCCATCTTATTAAAAAATACCAGTGTGATTTGCATTGGGATTGTGTTGTATTACAAGTTGCTTTGGATAGAATAGTTACTTTCATAATGTTCAGTCTTCCTATCCAAGAGCA
Source organism: Heterohyrax brucei (assembly GCA_028571685.1). Lineage (NCBI taxonomy): Eukaryota > Metazoa > Chordata > Mammalia > Hyracoidea > Procaviidae > Heterohyrax > Heterohyrax brucei. Next base: position 39,093,353 of record CM053149.1, read on the forward strand.
AGGGAAGTTTCAGTCTCTTTTAGTTTTTTTGCGATAGGATCTTGTAGTTTTCTTTGTATAGGTCATTTACATCTCTGGTTATGTTTATTCCTAGGTATTTTATCATTTTGGGGGCTATAGTAAATGGTAATGATTTTGAGATTTCCTCTTTGATTGTCTCTGTCAGTGTAAAGGAATCCAACTAATTTATGTATGTTGATCTTGTATCCTGATACTTTGCTGAAGTCTTGTATTAGATCCAATAGATTTTTGGTGGATTCTATAGGACTTTATGTGTAAGGAATCATGTCATTTGCAAATAATGATACTGTGACTTCTTCTTTACCAGTCTGGATGCCCCTTATTTCTTCATCATGCCTGATTGCACAGGCTAGGGCCTATAAAACAATGTTGACTAGAAGTGGTGACAGTGAACGTCCTTGTCTGGTATCTGTTCTTACGGGAGATGTTTTCAACTTCTCTGCATTCAGTATTATGTTGAATATTGATTTTGTGTAAGCCAAGTCAAGTGCCGTAGATAACCTTTAGTATACTAAGAAATTTCTCTTTTATTCTTATTTTTCTGAGAGTTTCCATTATGAATGGGTGTTAGAATTTATCAGATGCTTTTTCCGCATCGATTGATAGAATTAAGTGGTTCTTTTTGATTGTTTATGTGGTTGATCACATTAATTGCTTTCCTGAAATTGAACCATCCATGCATCCCTAGTATGAATCCTACTTGGTTATGCCAAGCCAGGCACCATCGAGTCTGATCCAACTTATGGTTATGGTGAATTACTATTTTTTAAAATATGTTGTTGAATTCTATTGGCTAGAATATTTTATTTTTTATTGTGATTGAGTGAAAGTGTACAATCCAGTTTAAATTTCCATGCCCACCTATCTGAAGCTCCTTCTGCTCTCCTTGTCCCATGACAGCATACTCCTCTTTTCCATTCTATACATGTCATATCCTCTTAGCAATCTCCTGTCCCTACTCACCACCCTCTCCATTCCCTTCTAGTAAGAAGCCGGTAGGATGACATCATATAAACGCATAGAACTATAAAGTGTACACAAAATATGGTCACTGTGTGTCCCTGAGTCCAACCCATTCCTGTCAGAAGAGTTGACCTCGGTAATGATTTATGATCAGGAACAGCATCAGGTCTAGGGGCCATGCTCCAAGGGGAACCCCCAGGCCTTCGGACCATGAGGTGAGGTCTTTTAGTGTAGTTTTCAAAGTGCACCCCTTTTTTTTTTCTCATGTTGCCATTGTGACTCAACATTGTGAGTCTCATCAACGCTGTCATTGGTGGTGGCCGGACACCATCTGGTTCTTCTGGTCACATGTTGATGTAGCCACTCATTCATGTGGGTCTTTTTGTCTTCTGGGTTCTCTTTACCCCATGTTGCTGTTATCCTTCGTGATTATCTGTTCCAGATGAGTTGGGATCATTTGGTATACATCAGATGGCAGCTTTCTAGCTTTTAAAACCCCAGATACCACTCACCAATATGGGGTGCAGAAGACTCTCTTAGCAATAGGTTAGTTATGCCAACTGGCCTTAACGTTGCCTGACAGCATGGTCCCTGAACCCTCAACCCTGCTACTCTGTCCTTGCAATATTGGGTTAAGATTGGAAGAGTTTTCAGGTTATGTTGAAGTCCAGTTAAACTGATCTTCTTTCTAATGTGTGCTGTCACTGATTGTACTCAAACAAACTTCTACCAACTATCTAACCTATAACCAACCCTCTTCCTCCCTTTCTCCCTCCTCTACCTTGCAGCTGTCAAAGAGCCTTTTCTTCTGTACCTGAGTCTGTTTCTAAGTCCTTATAGTAGGGGTCTCATACAGTATTTGTTTTTGTGTCACTGCCTGATTTCACGCAACATAATATCTTACAGTTCAAACCAGGTTATGAGATGCTTCCTAAAATCATCATGTTCTTTATCATCGCATAGTGTCCCATTGAGTATATATGTCGTGGTTTATTTACTCTTTCATCTGTTGTCGGGCATCTGGGTTGATTCCACCTTTTTAGTATTGTGAATTGTGCTGCAATAAATATTTGTGTGCGTGTGACTCGAGTATTTTTGCTTCTAGGTTCATAAGAGATATTGGATTGTAATTTTCCTTTTTTGTGCTGTCCTTATAGGATTTTGGTATTTGGGTTATACTAGCTTCATAGAATGAGTTTGGGAGTATTCCATCCTTTTCTGTACTCTGGGATATCTTTAATAATAGTGGTGTTAACTCATTTCTGAATGCTTGGTAGAATTTTTAGCTGAAGCCACCTGGGCCAGCACTCTTTTTAGTTGGGAGTATTAAAATTATCTTTTCAACCTCATCTCTTGTGATGGGTTTTAGTTATTCTATATCTGTTTGTGCTAGTTTGGGGAGGTACTGTTTTTCTACAAAATTGTCTATTTCTTCTAGGCTTTTTAATAGAGAACTTTTTTTTATAGTATTTTGTTATGTTTCTTTTAATTTCAGTTGGGTCTGTTGTGATATCACCCATCTCATTTCTTAGTTGGGTTACTTGTGTCCTCTCCTTTTTTTCTTTTGTTGATTTGGCCAATGGTTTATCAATTTTGTTGATCTTTTCAAAAAAAATAAAACAGGTTTTGGTCTTGTTGATTCTTTCTATTTTCCGTTTCATTTACTTTTTCTCTAATTTTTATTATTTGCTTTCTTCTAGAGCCCAGTGGGTTCTTTTGGGTTGGGGGTTCTTACCAGTTATTCAAGTTGAAGAGTTAATTCTTTGTATGTTTGTGTTTACTGAGATGAATAGACCTCTGAGCACTGCTTTTGCTGTGTCCCATGCCAAGCCAAGTGCCGTCAAGCTGTGTCCCATAGATTTTGATAAATTTCCATCCTTATTGGAATCTATGAATTTCTTTATTTCATCTTTTGGTTTCTTCTATTATCCAGTAGTTCTTGAACAAAATGCTGTTCAGTTTCCATATTTTAAATTTTATTTCCATCTTTCTTCTGTTATTGATTCCTAGTTTTGTGGCTTTATGTTCTGAAGAGAAGCTTTGTGCTATTTCAATATTTCATATTTTGTTAAGGATTTTTCTGTGGCCTAATATGTAGCCAATTCTGGAGAACATTCCTTGTGTATTGGAAAAGACAGTATACTTAACTGCTGTGGGGCAGAATGTTCTGAATATGTCTGTAAGGACAATTTGGTTCATTGTGGCATTTAGATCTTCTTTGTCTTTATGAACTTTTTTCAAGATGTTGTGTCCTTTACTGAAAGTGGTGTGTTGAAGTCTCCTACTGTTATTTTGGAGCTATCTATTTCTGCTTTTAGTGTATATAGTATTTGTTTTATGTATTTTGGATCCATATTGTTGGGTTCATAGATACTTAACATGGTCATATCCTCCTGGTATATTGAGCTTTTAACCATATACAGTGTCCTTCTTTATCTAGTGTGGTAGATTTAACTTTAAGGTCTATTTTGTCAGAGATTCATATTGCCACTTCTACTCTTTTTTGAACGTTATTAGCCTTACATATTTTTACCACATCCTTTAAGTTTTGGTTTATTCGTGTCTTTGAGTCTAAAGTGTGTCTCCTGGAGGTAGCATACAGATGGGTCATTTTTTAAACCCAGTCTACTACTTTTCATTTCTTTATTGGTGCATTCAGTCCACTTACATTCAATGTGATTATTGATGAGTGTGAGCTTAGTGCTGTCATTTTGCTGACTTCTTTTGTGTGCTGTGGACAATTCATCTGTTCCATTCACTTCTCTGTTCTAAGTCTTTTTTCTTTATGTGTTTTTATGTCTTCCAGTGTTTTCTCTTTTGTAATTGCTCGGACTTTGTGTTTTGTTTTTTATTTTGCTTATGGTTTTGATGCATAAAATTGTAGCTATCTTTTACAGTTACCCCCATATTTCCCTCTACTGATCTAAATTTAAACCAGTCTTTGATGTGCTTGTGTCACTTTGACTTTCTACTCAACCCAAAGATCAATGAATAAATGAATTTGTACCTCTTTTTTGTATAATGTTTTGTCATTTGTATGCTGGGATGATCTCTGGTTTTCTAATTTTAGGGATTTGGGTTTGAGTATCTTTTGTGGATTTCCTATCCTGATGGTACCTGGGTGCTCTGTTGGGCATTGAATCTTTGAGAGCCTATTTGATGCTACTGATTAGAGATCAAAGAATATGCTTTAATGTTTATTGTAATTTTGGTTTGGATTTTGCACATTCTCTAAACTTCTGTTTATCTGTGAATGGTCTAATTTCACCATCATATTTGAGAGACAGTTTGCAGGGTATATAATTCTTGGCTCAATGCTTTTATATGTCATCCCATTGTCTTCTGGCCACTATGATTTTATCCAAGTAATCTGAGCTCACTCTTGATGGTTTCACTTTGTAAATTATTTTTTGCTTCAGTCTAGCTGCCTTTAAGTCTCTCTCTTCTGCTTTAATTTTACTCAGTTTGCTTATAATACGCCTTGGTGTTTTTCTTTTGGAATCTACCTTGTGTCAGGTTCAGTGTGCATTCTTAAATGATAATCTCACCTCTCAAGATGTCAGGGACGTTTTCTCTCAGCAAGTCTTCAAAGATTCACTACATATTTTCTGTCATTCCTTCTTGTTCTGGTACTGCAATCATCCATAAATTACTCCTTTTGGTAGGATCCCACATAACTCTTAGTGATTCTTCATTTTTTAAAATATCTTTTATCTGATTTTTCTTTGTCTTTGCCAGTATCTGTTACTTTGTCTTCAATATCACTAATTCTGGATTCCATTTCCTCAGTCCTATTCCTTTGGCTGTCTATTGAGTCATCTAATTCTGTAATTTTATTGTTAATCTGTCAATTTTCAGATTGTTGTTGCTCAAACATTTCTTGCAGCTTGTTTAAGTTTTCAGTGTGCTCTGCTGCATTTTGCCTGATCTCCTTCCTGATATCTTGCACTGCCCTTTACATTATTCTTTTGTATTCTACCTCTGATAACTCCAGGAAATCTTCTTTGTCTGGGAAATTTGTTGATTCTTTATTTTGGGAGTTTTTGGAAGCCATGGCACTCTGTTTCTTTAGATGTTTAGAACTGGATTGTTTTCTCTGTGCTATGAGGACATCATTGCAATTTAATTGTTTGGTTGTAGAGCTTTAAGTTGTATCTATAGATACTCACACTGTTTGAGTTGATTTGATTGTTTTGGAGCCTCAATAATTTGGATGACCTGTTCAACATGGCAATTTGGGGCTTGGGCTGGCACTTTCTATGTGTCTGGTGACCTTCTGTCCTGAGATCTTACTGCCCTGCACTGTGGTCAACTGTCTGGTATAGCCGTCATTGGCCCAGCATGGCCTAGTTCCACAGTAGTCTAGTCTGTGTGCACTCCCTAGCACCATTTCCTCTAGCCCATATGTTCATGTTCCCTGACACTGTCTCTCCAGTCTGAGCACCCTACCCCCCAGCCTCACTGTACTGAGCTGCTCATACTCCCAGAACCACTTCCCCAGCCCCTATGTGCTCCCTGGTGCTGTTGCCCCTGCCCCACAAGCTCCTTTACGCCACAGCCCAGGCCCACGTGGATTTCCTGGTTCCACTTACCTGACTCACATGTGCTCCCTCGTATCACCAACTTGGGCTACTCACCTGGTGCCATCTCCCAGGCCCCCATTTGCTCCCCAGAGCTGCTACCTTGGCTCCGTCATGCTATTCCATGCTGCAGCTCAGGTCCACACACTCCCATGCTCCAGTGCCCTAATCCAAAGGGTCCTAAGATCCTCCAGCTACAGGACCCTATGCCTCACCACTTTGCCTGTTTATAGTGCTTCACATTAGTTTTACATAAAGTGTACTTTTTGCATAAAGCTTTGTTAAAGTGTACTTTTCTTTGGTGTCTAGCCAACCCAAGTGCTGTCGAGTCGGCAGTGAATAACTGCATCCTTAAATTTCCTTTATGAAATCAGTGAAATGCAAATTAAAAGAAGACTAATAAATCTCAAATCTCATTCTTTCAGACAACCAATAAAATAATTTATTCAAATCTAATTAAGGATAAAAGACAGCACAAAAAATTGACAAGATAAGCTATGCCTCATAGCTCCATGCTGGAATTATGTGGTAGCAAAATTTAAAACTCAGATGAAATGAATTAATTCTAGGTAAAACACATTCTATTGAAACTGGTTTAAAAAGAAACAAAAATCTTGATGTGATGAAATAAACAACAAAAATCTATTGTAGTTGATTCAATTACGACTTATAGCAAGCCTATATGACAGAGCAGAACTGCCCCATAGAGTTTCCAAGGAAGATCTGGAGTGGATTCGAACTGTCAATCTTTTGATTACCAGCTATAGTACTTAACCATTATCCTACCAGGGTTTCCAACTTGATCAGATACCAGGGATGAAATTGGAAAGCTGATTTGTAAGTTACTATTGAAAATGTCAACAGATCTCAAGCTGAGATTCTATATGACCTTAAGAACAGGCAATTACAACGCTGATCAACTATTCAAGATGATAGAAGGAAACAGAAACTTTCTATAACTTTACTAACAACTTTACTAACAACTACTAACTTTACTAACTGCCAAAAAGAACAAGGAGAGAAATTTAGACAATAATATCATTTAGTTATAGCTGTTGAAAATTGTAAAAAAAAGAATAAATAATAATATAGTAGTAATACATACTGTTAAAAGATGGCAGAGTAGACACACGCATCTCCTCATTTCCCTTGGAGAACTAAGGCCTGGGTGATATTTGTAAAGAGCACTGAACATCTGGGGAGCCCTAGGACCTAGCATATTTGACTAGGCACCAGCATCAGACTAATCTTCCCCTCTGAAAAATGATTGAGCAGCCATCTGACCTCTGCTTCTGCTGTTTTGTGGTATTAGAGAACTGCAGCTTCTGTGAATGGCAAGTAATGTACTTTCATTATCAGCTTGCAGATGGAGTCTGCTGCTCCTGACTGCCTGTTCAGGGCAGTTTCCACCTGTGAGCTCCCAGTTCAGCACCTGGGCAGCTCCCTGCACACAAGTGAAGCTTACATTTAAGGCTGAGAGGCCTATTTATTTGCCAGAAGATCTGTCTGTTGAGAGGCCCAGCATCTTTTCCTACCACTTTTCTCTGACCCACATTGTAGGGTTGGCTGACAACCCACAGTTTCTCCGTAAGCAGGGCAGCCTCTTTGCCACCCAGTAAGCAGAGTCTTCCACCCTTGAGAGTCCACCTGGGGCATATCACTAGAGTATTACAGACAGCTGGTGACCAACAATTCTCTTAGATCCAGTACCAGAGAAATCAGTGTCTAGATGGCACGCAGGCAGCAGACCATAATTAATCATTTAAAGAAGCAGCCTTCAAATGCTCCAGAAAATTCCCTAAAGATTCAACAAATTTCCCAGATGAAGAAGCCTTCTGAATCTATCAGAGGTTGAATATGAAAGATTTACATACAGAACCCACCTAGAGATTAAACAAAATGCAATAGAACAAAATGAAAAATTTGGTAAGCTATTTGAGCTGATGGAACATCAACAATCTGAAATATATCAGATAAATAACAAAATTATAGAATTAGATAATTCAATCCAATCAAAAGAGTAGGATTGAACAGACGGAAGCTAGACTCAGTGACCTACAAGACAGAGTAACTGACACCATCATTTATGAGATGAAATCAGAGAAAAGAAATAAGAAAAATGAAGAAGCATTAAGAAACATGTGGGACTCCATGAAGAGGAATAATTTATGTTTAACTGGAGTTCCTGAACAAGGAGGGAATCAATGACAACATGGGGAGTATTGTTGTAGAGATGCTGACAGAAAACTTTCCTGAGGTTATGAGCAAAGAGAACATACGTATCCAAGATGCCTACCAAACACTGCAAAAGCTAGATCTAAAAAGGAAGACCCCAAGGCATATTATAATCAAACTTAATAAGCTAAAACATAAACAGATGCTTCCAAAGGCAGCAAGGCTCAAAGCAAAACTAACACTTCAAGGGAAACCCTGTAGGCCTTTGTCTGATTTTTCTGCAGAAACAATGCTGGCTATAAAACAGTGGACAGACACATTCAAAGTCCTGAATGAGAAAAACTTCCATCCTAGAATTATTTATCCTGCAATTGTCTATCAAGTATAATGGTAAAATTAAGACTTTTAAAGATAAAGAGAAATTTAGAGACTTCATAAAAACTAAAAACAAAAACCAAAAACCTACATGAAATATTGAAAGAAGCTCTTCCCTAAATGTATATTTTAGGTGACAATTCAGGACACTTCATCCAAAATTCTAATCAGTTAAAGAAGTCACAAAACTTCATCAAAGCTACAGCATTACAATAAGGTAATCCATGATCATATCATGACAACTATACCATCACATTAAAAGAGGGGTAAACTAAAATAATTTCAGTTGCTTTTGATGCAGAGAAAGTTTCAGAGTTATGAAGTAGTTAAAATTGGGTTTAATCTTAGTATGTTAAGGGGGATAATGCAGGCAGCTTTAAAGCAGATTAACAATGCATTGTATCAAAATAAGAAATGCAATACAGGAGTCTCAACAAACACAAAACCAACACTGAAACAACAACCCATAAAGAAGAGTGGCCCAGAACAGAACATTAAGAGCAATATAGAAAACATCAGCATAAAAGTAATTACATCAAAATGATGGCACTAAGCACATACCTATCAATAATTACACTGAATGTAGATGGACTGAATGCTCCAGTAAAGAGACAGTGAGTGACATCCTGGATCAAAAGACACAACCTGTCGATATGTTGCTTACAAGAAACACACCTTAGACTTAAAGATATGAACAAGTTGAGAATTAAAGGTTGGAATAATATATATCAAGCTAACAATACACAAAGAAGAGCAGGTGTGGCAATACTAATCTCAGATAAAATAGATTTTAATGTAAAATCCTTTATTGTGGACAAGGATGGTCAACGTTTATTGCTGAAAGTTTCAATACTCAAGCAGGACTTAACAGTATTAAACACTTATGTACCCAATACCAGAGCACCTAAATACGTTGAACAAATACTGACAACACTGAAAAATAAGATAGATCATTCCACAGTAATAGTGGAAGACTTCAACACTCCCCTTTCAGTTAGGGATAGATCATCCATAAAAAGTCTCAGTAAAGATTCAGAAGATCTTATTGCAACAATCAACCAACTAGACCTTATTGACATATTCAGATCTTTTCATCCATCAGTAGATAAGTACACCTTCTTATCCAATGCACATGGGACATTCTCCAGACTAGACCATGTATTAGGTCATAAGGCAATTCTCTATAAAATCCAAACCATTGGTTTAATGCAAAGTATCTTCTCAGGCCATAGAGCTATACAAGTTGAAATCAAAAACAGAAAATTCATAGGTAGAAATTCAATCTTATGGAAACTGAACAACACTTTGCTCAAAAAGACTTGGGTTATAGAAGAAATTAAGGACAAAATAAAGAAATTTATGGATTCAAATGACATTGAAAACACATCCTACCAGAACTGATGGGATACAGCCAAAGCAGTGCTCAGAAGTCAGTTTATCTCAGTAACTGCACACATCCAGAAAGAAAAAAGGGCCCTAATTAAAGAATTAACCTTACAGCTTGAAGGAGTAGAAAAAGAACAACAGAAAAACCACTCAGACGCCAGAAGAAAACAAATTATAAGGATTAGAGCAGAAATAAATGAGTTATAGAATAGAAAAACAATTGAAAAAATTAACAAAACCAAAAGCCAGTTCTTTGAAAAGATCAACAAAATTGATAAACCATTGGCTAAACTTACAAAAGAAAAACAGCAGAAGATACAAATAAACCTATTAAGACATGAGATGGAAGATGTTACAACAGACCCAGCTGAAATAATAAATATCATAATAGAATATTATGAAAGGCAGTACTTTAACAGGTTTGAAAACCCAGGGGACATGGACAAATTTCTAGATTCATATGACTCACCAGATTATCACAAGGAGAAGTAGATCATCTTAATAAACCTATCATAAAAATGCCATCAAAAGTCTACTAACCAAAAAAAGTCCTGGCCCAGATGGCTTCACCAGAGAATTCTACCAAACTTTTAGAGAAGAGTTAATTCTGATACTATTGAGGCTATTTCATACCATAGAAAGGGATGGCATACTCCCAAATTCATTCTATGAAACCAGCATAACCCTGATACCAAAGCCGGGGAATGATCCCACAAAAAAAGAAAATTACAGACCAATATTACTCGTGAACCTAGATGCAAAAATCTTTGGCAAAATTCTAGCCAATAGAATTCAACAGCATAAAAAAAAATTCATCATGATCAAGTGGGTTTCATTCCAGGGATGCAAGGCTGGCTCCACATCAGAAAATTAATTAATGTAACCAACCACATTAATAACACACAAGATAAGAATCACCTGATTTTGTCAATTGGTGCAGAAAAGGCATTTGACAAAGTTCAACACCCATTTCTACTTAAAGTTCTCAGAAAAATAGGAATAGAGGGGAAATTCCTCCATGCAATCAATAGCATCCATGCAAAGCCAACTGCCTTTATGATCCTGAATGTTGAAAGGCTGAAAGAATTCTCTCTGAGAACAGAAACTAGACAAGGATGCCAACTCTCACCACTTCTATTCAATGGTGTGCTAGAAGTTCTAGCCAGAGCAATTAGATAAGACAAAGAAATAAAAGGCTTCCATATTGGCAATGAAGAAGTAAAAAAACCTCCCTCTTTGCAGATGATATGATTGTTTATAAAGAGAATCCAAAGGAACCCATAAGTAAACTATTGGAACTAATAGAGGAGTTCAGCAATGTATCAGTATACAAGATAAACATAAGTAAATCAGTAGGATTCCTTTATACCAGCAATGAGATTATTAAAGAAGAAATCACCCAATCAATTCGATAGCCCCCAAGAAGATAAAATACCTAGGAATAAATCTAACTGGAGAAATAAGTGCCCTATACAAAGAGAACTACAAGACCTTACTACAAGAAACTAAGAGAGACTTACATAAATGGAGTAACCTACCTGCTCATGGATAGGAAGACTGAACATTGTGAAAATATCTATTTTGCCCAATCAATCTACGCATATAATGCAATCCCAGTACAAATTCCAGCAACATTTTTTAATGAGATGGAGAAACAAATCATCATCTTTGGAAACTGAAGAAACCTCGGATAAGTAAAACATTGCTGAAGAAGAACAACACACTGGGAGGCTTCTCACTATCTGACTTTAGAACCTATTACACTGCCACAGTAGTCAAAACAGCCTGGTACTGGTACAAAAAGAGACATACAGACCAATAGAACAGAGTAGAGAACCAAGAGATACCACCATCCTCCAATGAACAGCTGATATTTGACAAAGGCCCCAAGATTTTAAACTGAGGTAAGAATGGTCTCTTTAACAGATGGTGCTGGCAAAATTGGCTCTCCATCTGCAATAAATTGAAACAAGACCCATTTCTCATACCTTACATGAAAAGCAACTTAAACTGGATAGCCAAGTGCCAAGTGCCGTCGAGTCGGATCCGACTCATAGACTTAAATATAAAATCTGAAACGATAAAGCTCATCCAAGATAAAATAGGATCAACAATGGAAGTTTTAATACACAACGTAGACAGACTTCAAAATCTGACAAAGTACATTCATCAGAAGAGAAAATAGATAAATGGGAATTACTAAGAATCAAACACTTTTGCTCATCCAAAGACTTCACTGAAAGAATTAAAAGGCCACCTACAGCATGGGAAATAATATTTGGCAACTCTATGTCAGACCGGCATCTGATTTCCATAATCTATAAGGTATTACAAAATATCAACAAGAAAAGGATAAATAATCCAATTAAGTGATAGGCAAAGGAGATAGACAGACATTTCTCTAAAGAGGATATCCTGGCAGATGAACAATACATGCAGAATTGCTCACAATCATTAGCTATTAAAGCAATTCAAATCAAAGCTACAGTGAGATATCATCTCACCCCAACAAGGCTGGCCATGATCTAAAAACCACAAAACAACAAATCCTGGAGAGGCTGTAGAGAAATTGGAACTCTCCTCCACTGCTGGTGGGATTGCAAAATAGTACAACCTCTTTGGAAAACAGTCTGGTGCTTCCTTAAAAAGCTGGAGATAGATATATCATTTGATCCTGTAATTCCACTGCTTGAAATTTATCCTTCAAAAACAAAGGTTGTCACACGAACAGACACATGTACATGGATGTTTGTTGTAGCACAGTCCACAATAGCAAAAAGTTGGAATCAACCCCAATGCCCATCAACAGACAAATGGATGAGCAAACTATGGTACATATACTCAATGGAACACTATGCTATGATAAAAAACAATGACAATTTTAGAAAACATCTCATAACATGATCTCATTTGGAAGAGATCAGGCTGAGTGAAACCAATCAGTGCCAAAAGGACAAATTTTTTATGCCCAAGCCCGTTATAAGGACTTAACAAGAGAATTATCCATAGAAGACCATGACTGTGTTGGCTACATGGGTGGGTGGGGGCTGAGAGTTTATCATAGTTAAGATAATCGATAGGTGTTAGAAATTTTGTTTTTTTATTGTAATCAATAAAAAAAGAAAGAAAAAATAAGTAGTGTGGTTGTGATCTAACAAATAAGCAGATTTTACAATAGTTATTTAATATGCATGAATCTATCAAAATAACTTACCATATCAATACATTGAATAATAAAAACATATAATTATATCAATAGATGCTAAAAGAACACTTGACAAAAACTAAACAGCCACTTTTAATTAAAAACACTCTGAGCCAAAAAAGTTCAAAATGAAACCCTTCAAGCAAAAGAAAAACTAATTACCCTAGAATAACCACTAATATCCTGAATGGCAAGATGCTAAGCTATTTTAATTAAATTAGCAATCTGGCAGGAATGCCTGCTATCACCAGTAGGTTAACATTATCTTGGAGTTTTGAGCAAATGCAATTAAGAGATACAGAAAATTCCTGTAATCCATAAACATTGGAAAAGAAGAAATAAGATTGTATAGTTGAAAATATATTATTACCAGTACCCCATAGAAGTAATAAGAAGATCTTATTAGGAAAATTTGGTAAGCTGACTAGATTCATAATAAATAGGAAAAAAAAAGCTTCCTCTATTTTAACAATAAGCATCTAGAAAAAGACATGAGAGAAAATATCCTACTCATTTGAAGATACTTAGGAATAAATTTAATAAAGAGAACCCAGAATTTAAATGAAAAATAATTTAATATCCTATTAAAAGGCACAAAATATGAGCCAAATAATTAGATACATCAAGTAGTTGGATGAGAAAGTTTAAAATAATAAATCTTTTAAATATTATATTTTTGTGTGCATATACCCTTGTCTGTCAGTTTGTTGAATTGTAGTGGCTTGTGTGTTGCTATGATGCTGGAAGCTATATCACCAGTATTCAGATACCATCAAGATCACCCATGGTTGAACTTCTGGGCTTAAGGCAGACTAGGAAGAAAGACCCGGCGGTCTGCTTCTGAAAAGAATAAGCCAATAAAAACCTTACGAATAGCAGTAGAACTTTGTCAGATATAGTACCAGAAAATGAGGCTCCCAGGTTGTAAAGCACTCAAAAGATGACTAGGGAAGAGATGGCTCCTCCTCCTCAAAGTAGATGTAGATGGTACTAAACTTTCAGGACCTTCATTTGCTGATGTGTCATGACTCAAAATGAGAAGAAATAGTTGCTAACATCCATTAATAATCAGAACATGGAATGTAGGAAATATTAATCTAGGAAAATTGGAAATAATCATAAATGAAATAGAACACATAAATGTCAATATCTTAGGCATTAGTGAGCTGAAATGCACTGAAATTGATCATCTTGAATCAGACAATCGTATGGTTTACTATGCCAGAAATGACAGCTTGAAGACAAATGGTGTTGTCTTCATCATCAAAACATTTCAAGATCTGTCCTGAAGTACAATGCTGTCAATGATAGGCTAATATCCATATGCTATCAAGGAAGGCCAGTATATATGATTACTATTCCAATTTATGCATAGACCTCTAAGCAAAAGAAGAAGAAATTGGAGACTTTTTTTTTTTTTACCAGCTTTTGCAGTCTGAAATTGACCCAACATGTAATCAGGATGCATTAATGATTACTGGTGATTGGAATGGCAAAGTTAGAAACAAAGATGGATTGGTAGTTGGAAAATACAGCCATGGTGACAGAAATGAAGCCAGAGATCACATGATAGAATTTTGCAAGACTAATGACTCTTTGTTAAAAATACCTTTTTTCACTGACATAAACACAACTATATGCATGGACCTCACCAGATGGAACACACAGGAATCAAATCCACTACATTTGTGGAAAGATAGGATGAAAAAGCTCGATATTATCAGTCAGAATAAGGCCAGGGGCTGATTTCAGTATAGACCATCAACTACTCATATAGAAGTCCTGAACCAGCACAGGAGAGCCAAAGTACTACGCTGAATATATCCCACCTGAATTTAGAGATCATCTCAAGAACAGAGTGCATGTGTTGAACACTAATGACCTAAGACCAGACTAGTAGTGGAATGACATTAAAGATATACAAAAAGAAAGTGAGAGGTCATTAAAAAGAGAGGATGGAAAGAAAAGATCAAATTGGATGTCAGAAGAGACTCTGAAACTTGCTGTTAATGTTGAATAGCTAAAGCAAAAGGAAGAGATAAAGTAAAAGAATCGAACTGAAGATTTCAAAAGGTGGCTCAAGAAGACAAGTTAGAGTATTAAAATGACATATGCAAAGAAGTGGAGATAGAAAACTAAAAGGAAAGAACATGCTCTGTATTTCTCAAGCTGAAAGAATCAAAGAAAAAATTCAAGCCTTCAGTTACAATACTGAAGAATTCTATAAGGGAAAATATTAAATGACTCATGAAGCATTAAAAAAAGGGGGAAAGAATACACAGACTCATTACACTAGAAAGGACTGATCAACATTTAACTATTTCAAGGGTAGCATATGATCAGGAACCAATGATCCTGAAGAAAAAATTTGAAGCTGCATTGAAGAAATATGTGAAAAACAAACCTCAAGGAATTGACAGAATATCAACTGAGATGTTTAAAAGAACAAATGCACTGCTGCAGGTGCTCATTCATCTATGCCAAGAAATTTGGAAACAGCTACCTGGCCAACCAACTAGAAGAGCTCCATATTCATGCCTATTCCCAAGAAGGGTGATCCAACAAAATTCAGAAATTACTGAACCATGTCATTAATATCACACACAAGTAAAATTTTGCTAAAGATCATTCAGAAGTGACTGCAGCAGTATATTGACAGAGAACTGCCAGAAATTCAAGCCAGATTCAGAAGAGGGCATGGAATCAGTAATATCATTGCTGATATCAGATCTTGGCTGAAAGCAGAGATGTTTACCTATGTTTTACTGACTATGCAAAGGGATTTGACTGTGTGGATCATAACATATGATGGATAACATTGCAGAAAATGGAAATTCAAGAATACATAATTGTGCCAATGAGGAATCTGTATGTGGATCAAGAGGCAGTTATGTGAATGAAACAAGGGCACACTACATGGTTTAAAGTCAGGAAAAGTATGTGTCAGTGTCATATCCTTTCATTGTACTTAGTCTTTATGCTGAGCAAATTACCTAAGAAGCTGGACTACATGAAGAAGAATGAGGCATCAGATCAGTAACAAAATTACAGAATTAGATAATTCAGTCCAAAACCAAAAGAGTGGAATTGAGCAAATAGAAATTAGGCATTGTGACCTTGAGGACAGAGCTACTGACACCAGCATTTATAAGTAGAAATCAGAGAAAAGAAATAAGAAAAAGGAGGAAGCTTTAAGAAACAAGTGGGACTCCATTAAGAGGAACCATTTATGTTTAATTGGAGTTCCTGAACAAATGAAAATATAGAGTATTGTTATAGAGATGCTGACAGAAAACTTTCCTGAGATTATGAGCAAAGAGAACATAAGTATTCAAGATGTGGATTGAACACCACAAAAGCTATACCACAAAAGAAAAACACCAAGCCATATTATAATCAAGCTTAATAAAATGAAACATAAACAGATGCTTTTGAAGGTAGCAAGGCTCAAAGCAAAGCTAACACTCTGAGGGAAATCCTGTAGGCTTTAGTTTGACTTCTCTGTAGAAATGATGTTGGCTATAAAACAGCCGGATGCATTCAAAGCCCTGAAGGAGAAAACTTCCAATCAAGAATTATACCTACCCTGCAAAACTGTCTATGAAACATGATGCTGAAATCAAGACACTTTCAGATAAAGAGAAGCTTAGAGACTTCTTAGAAAAGAAAGCAAAGCTACATGAAATACTGAAAAAAGGTCTTTGCTTAGAAAAACAAAACCATTAAATGTATATTTAACATGACAATGCAGGACACAGCATCCAGAATTCTACTCAGTTAAGGAAGTTACAAAACTTAATCAAAGCTACTATATTAAATTCAGGGAATCAGTGATCATATCATGAAAACTATGGCACCATCACACTAAAAAGAGGGAAATGCTATAGTAGAGTCTTCAGATGGAGAGGAAGTTAAAGAGTTATGCAGTAGTTAAAATTGGGTTTAATCTTCGTATGTTAAGGGGGATCATATGTGTAACTGAAAAGCAAATTAACAATGCAACATATCAAAACAAGAAATGCAATACAGGAGTCTCAACAAACACAAAACCATAACTGAAAAGTTAACCCATAAAGAAAATGACCCAGAACAGAATATTAAGAGCAATGTAGAAAACATCAACATAAAAACAATTACATCAAAATGATGGTACTAAGTACATACCTATTAGTAATTACACTGAATGTAAATGGACTGAATGCTCCAGTAAAGAGACAGTGAGTGGCATTATGGATCAAAATACAAGACCTATCTATATGTTGCTTACAAGAAACACACCTTAGACTCAAAGATATGAACATATGAAAATTAAAGGATGGAATAATATATACCAAGCTAACAACATACAAAGAAGAGCAGGTGTTGCAATACTAATCTCAGATAAAATAGGTTGTAACGTAAAATCAACTATTTGGACAAGTATGGTCATTATTTATTGCCGAAAGTTTCAGTACACAAGCAGGACTTAATATTAAATATTTATGCGCCCAATTCCAGAGCATCTAACACATTGAACAAATACTGATGATGCTGAAAAATGAGATAGATCATTCCACAATAATAGTTGGAGACTTCAACACTCCCCTTTCAGTTATGGATAGATCATCCAGAAAAAAAACTCAGTAAAGATACAGAAGATCTTATCGCAATAATTAACCAACTTGATCTTATTGACATATAAGGATCTTTTCACCCATCAATGGATAAGTACATTGTCTTCTCCAATGTACACGGAACATACTCCAGAACAGACCGTGTGTTAGGTCATAAAGCAGCTGTCTATAAAATCCAAACTATTGATGTACTACAAAGTATTTTCTCAGACCATAAAAGTCAAAATCAATAGCAGAAAATTCATAGGTAGAAATCCAAACTTATGGAAACTGAACAACACTTTGTTCAAAAAGCCTTGGGTTATAGATGAAATCAAGGACAAAATAAAGGAATTTATGGAATGAAATGAGAATGAAAACACATCCTACCAGAATCTATGAGATACAGCAAAAGCAGTGCCGAGGCCCGTCACCCACAAAGGCCTCTGTGAGCAAAGCTACAAGCCTATGTGATGGCGGGTGGACGCATCTCACCCCTGACATATTTCTGGCCGTACTCTTCCTGATGATATTTTGCATCCTAATTAAACTTTCCTCAAAAATACCCCCTTATTTCCCGGTGCAAGGATCAAAGAAGATGCCTTCTAAGAAGGGTTTTACAACCCCCTCAGCTTAATGAATCCCAACACAGAACACCCAGTCCAGGAATGCCCAGCCCAGGAATGCCAAGGCTGGCCCAGCCCTGTGGCTTCCCCTAACTGCACATCCCCCTCTATATGGGAAGAACGGGAAAGAAGGCCCTGGGAAGCTCCCCAGGGACGACCCCCCGCACAGCTCTTAGATACAGACATCCCATTCCCTGCATCAGGAAGATGGATAGGCTCCCAAATCTATTATATTTGGTATGGCAAATGAGTAAATACTAAAGAAATACCCTTCTTAGAACAGCTTAAGAAAGGCATAGGGTGGGGGATGGTAGGTGGTTACTGTCCCCACAGGAAGAGATAAAATAAAGAGCAAAGAAGGAACAAATAGAGACAGCCAGATTATAACCTTTAGACCCCTCCTCCTGCACCTTTTAACCTTAAGGTATAGATAGAACTGATTGAGCTCAAGACATAACTTTGTTTTCACTGTTGATTATAACCACAGTATACTTGTCTTGGGCCATTACCTAAAAAACCATAATGATTAACATGAAAAAAAGACCACAAGGTACCAGCAAACAGCTTATGTGGTCAAAGATATCACATCACTCACTGAGTATATAAAAAATAAAGAAAGACAGACCCTGACGGGCTGCTGATCTCCAGATTCCTGGTTGTCTCAGTCTCATTTCTTTCTATGCCGATGCCACCCATCTCTCCTCTGTGATCCCAGACCCTGCTGAGGTTGGTTCCTGGCACAACAGACTTGAAAACCTACAGTAAATGAACAAATTTCTAGGCTCACATCTGTTACCAAAATTATAACAAAGAGAAGTAGAACAACTTAATAAATCCATCACAAAAGAAAAGGTTGAAAAAGTACTTAACAAAACTATCAAGCAAAAAAAAGTGCTGACCTGGGTGGCTTTACTGAAGAATTCTACCAAGCTTTTAGCGAGGAGTTAATTCCAATAATACTGAAGCTATTCCACAACATAGAAAATGATGGAACATTCCCAAATTTATTCTAGGAAGCCAGTGTAATCCTGATACCAAAGTCAGGTAAAGACCCAACAGAAAAAGAAAATTACACAAGAATATCAACCATGATGCAAAAATCTTCAACAAAACCCTAGCCAATAGAATTCAACATGTCAAAAAATAATTCCAAGTAGGATTCAAACCAGGGATGTAGTGTTGGTTCAGAATCAGAAAAACAATTAGTGTGATCAACCACATAAATAACACAAAGGATAAGAATCACTTGATCCTATCGATTGATGCAGAAAAGACATTTGATCAAGTCCAATACCCATTCATGTTAAAAACTCTCAGAAAAATAGGAATAAAAAGGAAATTCTTCAATGTAATGAGGTGCATCTATGCAAAACCAACCTCTGATATAATTCTGAATGGAGAGAGACTGAAAGAATTCCCTTTGAGAATAGGAATTAGACAAGGATGCCCACTGTCACCATTTGTATTCAACATTGTGCTACAGGTTCTAGCCAGAGCTATCAGACAAGACACAGAAATAAAGGTGCCTGCATCAATAAAGAAGAAGTAAAAGTATCCGTTTTTACAGATGATGTGATCATATACACAGAAAACTCTAAGGAATCCATAAATAAACTACTGTAACTAATACAAGTGTTCAGCAAAGTATCAGGATATAAGATAAAAATAAACAAATCAGTAGGATTCCTTTACACCAACACAGAGATCATCAGAGAGGAAATTACCAAATCAATACCATTTATATGTAGCCCCCAATAGCCCCAGGAAGATAAAATACCTAGGAATAAATCTAATAAGAGACGAAACCTATACAGAGAAAATTAGAAGACACTACTACAAGAAACCAAAAGAGACTTACATAAGTGGAGAAAACTACCTTGCTCATGGACAGGAACACTTAACATTGTGGAAATGTCTACTTTATGCAAAGTGGTCAACATATACTATCTAATCCCAATAGAAATTCCAATGTCCTTTTTTAATGAGATGGAGAAACAAATCACCAACTTTGTTTGCAAAGGGAAGAAACCCTAAATAAGTAAGATACTACTGAAGAAGAGAAACAGCAGAATGCCTCACACTAGCCAACCTTAGAAACTATTACACTGCCATCATGGTCAAAACAGCCTGGTACTGGTACAAAAACAGATACATACACCAATGAAGACAGAATAGAGAATCCAGAAACATCACCATCCTCTTATGAACAGCTGATAATCAATAAAGACCTAAAGGTTGTAAACTGGGGTAAAAACAGTCTAAGAAATGGTGCTGGGTGACTACATCTACTTGTGATGGGAAGAACTGGATGGTGCCCAGTCATCTCCAGTGATAGCTGTGATGAAGCTCACAAAGTTGAGTCTAACTGGCATCACAAGAAAAAATGGGGGTGCACCCTGAGATCTCTGCTAAAAGACTGCAATTGATGGCTCAGGGGCCTTGCAGTTCCCCTGGGAGCATGGCCCCTGACCCTGATGCTGCCCCTGTCCAGAAATCATTATACAGGTCAATTCTTCAGACAGGAATGGATTGGACTTGGTGACAGAGTGAGCATATCATGTGTGTACTTTATGGTTCTATGCATCTATAGATGACCTGCTGACCTCTTACTGAAGGTGGGGGAGTGGGTGGAGAGGAGGGGATAGGAGATTGTTGGGAGGATAAGAAATGCATGTAGTAGACAGGAAGAGTGTGCTGTCACTGGACATGGAGAGCAGTGGGAGCTGCATATAGGTGGGCATGCAAATTTATATAGGAATGTACATTTTCATTCAGTCATAATAATAATAATAAAAATGGTGCTGGCAAAATTGGATATCCATTTGCAAAAAACTGAAACAAGACCCATATCTCACACCTTACCCAAAAACTAACAAAAATGGATCAAAAACCTAAATATCAAACCTAAAAGGATAAAGACCATGTTAGAAAAAAAAGACCAACAATGGAAGTTCTAATACACAGTTTGACAGACTACAAAATCTTACCAACAATGCATGAACAACAGAAGAGAAAACAGGTAAATGGGAACTACTAAAAAATTAAACACTTATGCTCATCCAAAGACTTTATCAAGAGAGTTGAAAGACTGCTTACAGAGTTGAAAGACTGCTTACAGAGTTAAAAGCCTGCCCATTTGGCAACTATGTATTGGATTGATGCCTAATTTCCACTATCTACAAGGAGCTGCAAAATATCAACAAGAAAAAGATGAATAACCCAATTAAACAGTAGGTACAGGACATGGACAGAAACTTCACCAAAGAAGATACTCAGTCAGCCATAAGACACATGACAAAATGCTCATGATCATTGGTTATCAGAGAAATCCAAGTGAAAGTACAATGTGATACCATCTCACCCTGATGAGGCTGGCAATAATCCAAAAAACACAAAACAACAGAGGCTATGGAGAACTCTCCTGCACTGCTGGTGGGAATGTAAAGTGGTACAGCCTCTTTGGAAAGCAATTTGGTGCTTCCTTAGAAACCTGGAAATAGATAATACCATTTGATTCAGCAACCCCACTGCTTGGAATACATCCTACAGAAGTAAAGGCTGTCACATGAACAGATACAGTCACAAGAATGTTTACTGCAGCACAGTCTGCAATAGCAGAAGGATGGAATCCACCTAGGTGCCCATCAACAGATGAATGGATAAACAAACTACGGTACACATACTCAGTGGAACACTATGCAATGATAAAGAACAATGATGATTTTAGGAAGCATCTCAAAACTTGGCATCAACTAGAAAACATTATGCTGAGTGAAATCAGTCATCTACAAAAGAACAAATGTTGTGTGAGACTACTTTATAAGGACTTAAAAAAGGACTTATTCACAGAAGAAAAGACTCTTTGACACCTACAAGGGTAGGAAGGGAGGGAGAGAGTTGATCATAGATTAGACATTCGATATGAATTCTACTAGATGAAGGGTGTGACTGCACTTAGTAGAAGGCAGGTCAGCATAAATGAACTACACTATAAACTAAAAAGTTTTCTAAATTCAACCCAACATTTCAAAGGATAAAGCAGAGGTCAGTTGGTATAACTAGCCTTTTGCTAAGACAGTTTTCTGCACTCCATTTTGGTGAGTGGTGTCTGGGGTTTTAAAAGCAGAAAGCTGCCATCTGAGAAATATCAGGTGGTCCCAATCTACCTGGAATGGATGACAACTGAGAATGTCAAAGACATGAGGAAAAAGGAGCCCAGGAGACAAAAGGACCCATATGATTGGGTCCTTCAGCATGAGACCTTAAGAACCAGCATGAGACCTGAAAAACCAGATGATACCCAGCCACCACTAAAGACAGCCTTGATAGGAGACACAGTGTAGAGCTGCTGATGTAACACAAGAAAAAGTGGTGTGCAGATTAAGAACTCTATTAAAAGAACAGAATTGATGATCCAATGACTTGGAGGGTCCCCTTGGAACATGGCCCCTAGACTTGCTGCTGCCCCAGACCTGAAGTATTGAGGTCAGCACTTCAGACTAAGAATGGACTGAACTCAGGGGCACAAAGTGAGCATGTGGTATGTGTACTTTAAGGTTTTATACGTTTATGGAAGGCTGTCCTACTGGTTTCTTTCTAGATAGGAGAGGAAAGGGTGGAGAGGAGGGGACAGGTGTTCATTGGGAGGATACTAGTGGTAAAGAACATAAAAGAGGAGTGCGTTGTCACAGTGTGGGGAGGGTAGACAGAGTTGTAGAGAGGCAGATACACAAAATGGACTTGTATTGCATACTTCCACTTAATAATTGCCAAGAAAAACAAGTACAACAAAATTTATAGGTGGATAACAGATCCAGAAATGTTTTTAATTCATCTGACACATAAAGACTTTTCTATGCGCAAAGAGAAATTAGAAACTGACAACCAAACCAAAACCGAAATAACAATGAGTAGAGCAAATTATATGAAATCACAGTTCATGGACCACAAGTGACAAGAAATATGCTCAGCTGACTGATAGTCATAGAAATACAAATGAAAATAACAATGAGATATCTTTTAGCAGTTATCAAACTGAAAAAAAGTAAAAAGAACTGTCATATCTATTGCTAGCAGTGATGTAGAAAATAAAGTGCTGTCATACATTGCTATTTGAGATAGTGAACTAGTTAATCTAACTAGTTAATCTAACTAGTTAATCTAACACACACCATTTATTAATATTCAAATCACATGTATCATTGGAGCTAGTAATTGTGAGCCTATTTACATAAATAGAAACAACAGTTTCTATTACTGTAAGGACACACACAGAAACAGAAATTCAAATATATATTGTTGTGAAGCTATTGCTGTTTATGGTGGCCCCAAACTGAGAAACTTTTGTAGTATATCTACCCTGCAGAATATTATATGGTCACAAAAATAAAAAGTATGATTCGGAGTGCTAACAGAAGAATTAGGGAGAATTTCATAGATGAGAAAGAATGATGCAAAAAATACATATAATACAATTTCCTTTTAATGAAATAATGACAATGAAGACTTAGAAAAAAATCAAAGTCAGAATGTATTTAAGGTCTTGCTCAGATACCCTCTGTGTTTAGATATTAGAGCTGCTGCTTGACCTGGTGACAGATGTCCTGGTTTCCTGTTCCATTTCCACTTCTCATTTCTCCATCTTACGTTCTCTTTTTTTCCACAAGCCTAGTGCAGATGGAAGTACCTGTGTAGCTTCTCCCTCATCCCACACCAGGCATGGCCCTGACCAAACTCTCACATCCTTCTTATATTCTCCACAAATTTGGGCTATGGAAAGCAAAGAAAACAGAGTCAATAGATACCCAACATGATATCTTAAAGACCTTTCAGAGTATCTATTCCTAGTCTTTATGGACATAAAGGGATGTAAGTGTAACCTTCTTCTCTCCTGTCCTCTGCGTGTTTTCTTTCTTCATTTTTCTTCCAAGAATTAACACCACTCTCATGTTCTGCCTAGAGGCCAAGTTCTCTCAAAACTCCACATATTCCTCCATACCAGCTCGATTCTCATTTCTTCAGTCCTAGAACAGAGATTCTTACACTGAGGAAGAGATAGTATATCAGAATCCTCAGAGAAAGCTTTCAAAAAATATACATGCTTGTCACTCTCTATCTTGCTCTCTCCTTACCACAGAGTCTGGAAAAAGTGAACTCTTTTTTTTAATTGCAGTATTAGAACAGCACCATATGCCATCTCCCTTTCCTAGATTGGGAAACTGAAGACCAGTGTAATAAAGTAATATTCTTAGGATCTTCTGACTTTTGAACATACTCTTTCTACTGTTTCTGCAGTGTTTTAAGAGAATTCACCAAGACTCTGAAGGGGTGTCTTTCCTCTGAGAGGACCCCCGGGGAGTCTAATGTCCAGTAGCTAGTTATAGTTTTCATGTATTTTTGCAAATTATGACTAACTTCTAACATGTTCCAGACACCATGGTAGGTGCTTGGAGTGGAAGTGAGAAGGTTGGAGAAGAGACGTGGAAATACAAAACAAGCCTTTGAGAAGCTTACAGCAAGTGGGAGGGGAAGATCAGTTATAAAAAAGGCACTTATAATCAATGTGGTAGTTGCCTTTAGGGAGGACAGAGCACAGGGGGAAGGCACCCTGGTGACACACTGGTTAAGAGCTCGGCTGCTAACCAAAAAACTGACAAGTGAAACTCCCAAGCTGTGCTGCAGGATAAAGGTACATTGTTAAATTTGCTTCCACAAAGATTACAGACTTGGAAACCCTGTGACGCTGTCCTCCTCTGTCCCATAGGGTTACTGTGCATCAGAATCCACAGTGAGGAGAGCAGTGGGAGTTTATACTTCCAGGGAGTCCCATTTCTCTCTCTGAATCTGTACAGTGCACTTACCTGGGGCCCATCATATTTCAGCCTTAACTCAGGATCAGTCAAGAACAAAGGCACTGTTTTCTCCCAGTATGGGCTGTGTGAAAGAACCAGGCCACTGTGGGGTTTTTGACAGCCAGGCCTTTGGATTCTTCTAAACTTTAAACCCAAACATCAAACCCATATCTTTCAAGTATATTCTGACTCATACTGATCCACTGAGTGGGCAAGCACGTGAGCAAATAAAATGAGTGGATCTTTAAAGTGCTTTTCAAGAAGTGAATGTGACCTTATGTAAAAGAACAGGAGATCACCAAGGAAGAAAAGGGAGGAGAATTTTGAACAGTATAAGAAAAGATTCAAATGAACCTATGGTCTAGGAAGGGTGGAACATTTCTCATTCTGAAATAGAGAGAAAATGAAGTGTAGAAGAGGCATGACAATGCTCAAATGGTATATTGATCTAGATTATAAAGGATTTCACAAGAATGAATGTGGGCTTTCCTTTAGAGAAAATGGTATGCTAGGCAAGATTTTTAAGGTGAGCTGTTATGAAGTCTAAGCATATATACATTTTTGATCATTTAATCATAACTTCCCAGTGGGAATTTCCTACCTGGTGGGGATTTCCATGAAATATCTGAAGAGTGCTGGTAAGTGAAATCAGCCACAGAGAGGCAGCAATTGAAACACACGTCTCACATGCACTGACTCTCCTATCTCTTCAAAGCAGAGTAGACCCAGGGCAGGAGAGAGATGTCTCAGAGGGAAGGGAAGGGAAGGGAGCTGGGGGGTGGGGGTGGGTTGCCTGCAAAGCCAGACATTTGTAAAGCCCCTCCTGTAGTGCCTGAGAACTTCTGAAACTTCTGCTCTCCCTCGGTGCTTTCAATCTCAAATACCACCTCCTTAATTTAAAAGAAATTAAAAATGGAGTCACCTTGTAGGTTAGTGCTGTTGGATCGCCAGCCAAGCCAGGTGCTGCCGAGCTGGATCTGACTCATGGCGACCCTAGGGGTCAGAGTAGAACTGACCCCTAGAGTATTCAAGAGCGCCTGCTGGATATGAACTGCCGACCTTGTGGTTAGTAGTGGTAGCACTTAACCCATTACACCACCAGGGTAAGTAGTCCAGAAATGCTGCATGCATGACTTAAGCATGAGCAGAGAACCAGGCATCAGAAGAGGCATCTGTGTGAATAAAGGCAATTCACAAAACCTCTGTGTTTTCATCAGAAAAAGAGGAGGTAATCCCTGTGCCGTGTCCTTTCCTGTAATTATTGGTGTCATCAAACAAGGTCTTTACATCAGTCATCTGTTGCCAGAATAGTGCTGCTCAACAAACTCAAAGCCACTGTGGCATACAACAGTATACATTTCTTTAGTTCAGGTGTCTGTGGGGTGCAGCTGACCTGGGCTTGGTTCCTCCCCAGAGTGCTTGCCCTTGTGATGGCAATCAGGTCACCTAAAGGGGTCTGCTGATTTGTTTCTGGGCTCCCTCATACACCTAAAGTTGGCTGTGGATTACTGAGATATGATGTCCTCACCTGAAAGAATGCTGACATAGCATGACCTTGTCTCTGTTCCACGTGTTTCTTACCCTTCCTTTCAGCAGGTTGGCCCAAGCATTTTTCTGTACTGACCTCAGCACAGGGCAAGTTTGAGTGTAAACATTCAGCTTTTCAAGTCTCTGCTTGTGTCATTTCTCCTAACACTCCACTGATCAAAGCAAATTACACGGCTAAGCCCAGATCAGTGTGAGAGAACATTACAAAGTTGTTGTTGCTAGCCCCCAGCTCATAACGATCATGCAATGAAAGGAAACACTGCCCGGTCCTATGCCATGCCCATGATGGGACTGTGGATTGGACCATTGTGACCCATATAGAATTTCATCAGCTGATTTCCGGATAGATCACCAGCCCCTTTCTTCCCTAGTCCGTCTTAGTCTCAGTTTGTCTTCCATCTTCGTCTGGAAGCTCTGCTGAAACCTTTTCAGCATCGCAGTAGCAGGAAGCCTCCACTAGGCAACAAGTGATGGCTGTGCATAATAAGCACTGGTCAGGAAGTGCACAGAAAATGAGAATCCTAGCACTGAGCCAACAGTTATCACCCTTACAAAGTCACAATGGCAAAAAGTGAAGATGCAAGCAGAGGTAAAAGAGTGGGGTCATTCAGCCCTTTTTCCAAGGCTCTGTAAACTGTAAGCTATGTAAATAAATACAAGGTAGTATCAGCATCCAAAAGCTATTTAATCAGTGTGTGCTCGTAGAGTTGATTCACATGAACATTGGTCTGTTTCAGATCTGTTTATTTTCACATGTATTATACAACTGCCCCATAGTTTTTCATAGCTAGAATAAAATTTCATTTAAAAATTGTCTGTAAATTTCTGCTGAGCAGCTGAAGCTCTCAGCTTTCCTTCCATGTGATATTATGGTGTGTGTATATGTGTGTGTGGAGGAGTGTTTGAGGTGACTGTCTCTTTCCATTTACCATTAAGTCATCAGTGATAACTTTAACTTGGCAGTTTCATCATGGCTCTTTCTAAATGTGTTGACATTTCAATTAAATGTCAGTGGCATCATTCTGTTTACCAGCTGGAAGATTTGTAACAGAGAATATTGGTAGTGACAATGACTAGAGATTTCCATTTGGGAAAATGCTAGACAATGTCTTTTGTCTCTACAACATTCTGCATGCACTCTGCATGTGTATTTTGACAAACCATTTGGCTTTTCAAGACGTTCCTGGTGCGCTGGTCCGGAATTTCCAAACTTTTTCCTGAACCCTGGGGAGATGCTGTAGGGGATTAAGTATGTTTGCATGTATTAGAAACATGAAATGAAACCTCTGCCCTCCACATTTAAGAATTGCCTGAGGTTGCAAGGTGAATGATTAAGAAGTTATTACTTACTACTAGGTATGTCTATGTGTATAGATATATATGTTTGAATGCAGTGTGCTGTATGAGGTGCACCCTGTGAACTGTGCAATGTGAACTGCACAATATGCAGTATAATGTGTGAAGTGTGTAGTGTGCAATGAGAAGTATGCAGTGTGGCAAATGTTATATGCAGTCCACTGTGTGCAGTGTGCAGAGTACTGTGTGCTTTTCAGAGCATGTGGTGTATTTAGTGTAGCTGACAATACGTATATAAACGGAGCTCTCTCGGTACAGTGATTAAGAGCTCAGGATGCTAACCAAAAGGCTGACAGTTTGAATAACCAGCTGCTCCTTGGAAACCCTACAGGGCAGTTCTATACCATCCTAAAGGGTTGTTATAAGTTGGAGTAAACTTGACTGAAATGAGATTGGTTTTATTTATTTATATTGATATATATATATACATACATACATATACATGACTATACATGTACAGTATATATAATACATCACAAAAAAGAAAAACTCAAATGCATTACTATCAAGTTGATTCAACACATAGTGGCCATATATGCCAGAATAAAAATGCTCCACAGGATTTCCCAGGCTGTAATTTTTGAGGAAGTTAGTTGCCACATCCTTCTTCAGTGGAGTGGCTGGTGGGCTCAAACTCCTGACCTTTCAGTTCGCAGCCAAGTGCTTAACCACTGCACCACCAGGTCTTTCACTCTCTCTATATTAATTTATCTATCTACATAGATATAGACAGACAGACAGACAGACTGACTGACTACATATACAGTTCCTGTGTCAGGCAAATAGTTAAGCAGTCAGCTGTTAACTGAAAGGTTAACTGAAAGGTTAACTGAAAGGTTGGTGGTTCAGTTTCACCCAGAGGTGCTTGAAAGTAAGACCAGGGGATCCACTTCTGAAAAGCCACTTGTTGAAAACCCTGTGGAGCACAGTTCTAGTCTGAAACACAAGGAGTCATGGGGTCTCTGTGAGCTGAAGTTAACTTGACAGCAACTGGTAGGTAGATAGGTAGGTAGGTAAATAGATAAGCAGGCAGAATTCTGATCACAGACTTGGGAGTCAGGCTGCCTGGATTTGAGTCCTCACTCCACCACTTGCCAGACTGTGACTTTGAACAACTTATCTAGGTCTCTGGGACTTGATTTCCTCACCTGAAAATGATATTATCTCATGAGGCTTAAATGAGTTAACATATTAATTATTGTTTACTGTTAATACAATATAACCTAAATAAAATAGACATAAATTAGATGCTGAAACTGACATAAAAATACAACTGTCACCCATTATTTCTGATTTAATCTTTTTGCTAATCAAAACAATCTCATCATTGTCACTGACTTTGTGAAAAGTAAATATGATTAATTAAAAATTATAAAACATGCACATAAAAAGCAAATACCACTTATTTGTTTAATATATATTCAAGTTTCAGATACAATTTCATTTGGAGAAAAAAAATTGCAGCTTAGAAATCTTGAAAATCAGCATTCTTAACTATCTCACATAATTCTGAACTAAGGGCTTAAAAACCAAACTCAGGTACTCATCTAGCTCCCTACCTCTACGTGCTCCTGCAGGACAAACTGCAGATTAAGTGTGGAAGTATAACAGTACAGAGATGAAATGGCTCCAGAAAGGTTTCTGCTAATACAATTGAACCAAACGATTGTTTAAAAAAGTATTTATTGTGCTCATCAGAAGAAAAGACTCTTTGGCAGCTACAAGGATGGGGAGGCAGGGAGAGGGTTGGTCATAGATGAGATAGTTGATAGAAATTCATTTACGTGAAGGGTGTCATGGCATTTAGTAGAAAGCGGGTCAGCATAAATGGACTACACTATAAACTAAAAGGTTTTCTAAATTCAACCCAACATTTCAAAGGATAAAGTAGCAGGGTTCTGGGAACCAGGGAACATAGAGGTTAATTGATATAGCTAACCTTTTGCTAAAAGAGTCTTCTGCACCCCATTTCGGTGAGTGGTGTCTGGGGTCTCAAAAGCCAGCAACTTGCCATCTGAGAAATGTCAGTGCATACCAATCCACCTGGAATAGTTGACAACCAAGAATATCAAAGACACAAAGAAAAATGAGCCCAGGAGACAGAAGGACCCATATGACTGGGAGACTACATCAGCATGAGACTAAAGAGCGAGCCAGATGGTGTCCAACCACCACCAAAGACAGCCTTGATAGAGGACACAATGTTGAGTTTCTGACACAAGAAAAAGAGGTGGGTAGTTCAAGAACTCTACCAAAAGACCAGAAATGATGGTCTGATGACCTGGAGGATCCCATTGGAACATGACCCCTAGACTTGCTGCTGCCTCAGACCTGAAAGCAGTACTGAAGTCAACACTTCAGACTAAGACTGGGCTGAACTTGGGGACACAGACTGAGCATGTGGTGTGTGCACTTTATGGTTTTATATGTTTATGGAAGGCTGTCCTACTGGTTTCTTTCTAGATAGGACAGGAAAGGATGGAGAAGAGGGGACAGATGTTCATTGGGAAGATACTAGTAGTAAAGAATGTAAATGAGGGGTGTGTTGTCACAGTGTGAGGAGAGCAGACAGAGCTGCAGAGAGGCAGGTATGCAAAATTTACTTGAATTGTATATTTTCACTTAATCATAATAAAAAATATTTTAGTGTGCTTTCAGTGAAAGCTTACAATCCAAATCAATCTTCCATACAAAACCTCATGCAGACACTGCTACACTAGCTGCTCTCCTTCCACCCCATCTCCATGACAGCACTCTCTTTTTTTACACCCTGTATTTCTGGAATCCATTCAACCAACACCTGTCCCCCTCCACCATTTCATCTCACCACTGGACAAAATCTTCTCAAGTAATGTTGTATACATATGAATATTTAGGCAAAGGAGCACATTCTTAGCCAGCGTCACTCTATGTCTCATAGTCCACTCTAATCTTTGTTTGGAAAGATGGCTTTGGTACTGGTTTCAGCTATGGGCTAGCAGAGAATCCAGGGACCACGTCCCCAGGGGACCCTTCAGTCTAACAGACCATCCAGTCTGGTGATTTCACCAGAGTTCAAGTTCTGCACTCCGTTTTTCTCCCACTCCACCAGGGACTGTTTGAGTCTTCTCTGTCAAGGAGGTCATTGATTGTAGCTGGGCACCATCTAGTTCTTCTGGGCACATGCTGAAGTAGTCTCTAGCTTATGTGGCCCTTTCTGTCTCTTGGGCTCATGCTTCCCTAATGTCTTTGGTAGTTTTCATTCTTCTTTGCTCCAGGTTGGTTACCACCTATTGATGCCCCTTAGATGGCTCCTTACTAGCTTTTAAGACCCCAGACACCACTTACCAAAGTGGGATGCAGAACACTTTTTAATAAACTTGGTTATGCTAATTGACATAGGTGTCCCCTGAAACCATGATCCCCAGATCCACACCCTTGCTACTCTGCCTCTCAGAGTGTTTGGATGTATTCAGGAAACTTCTTGGCTTTTAATTTAATCCAGTTTTACTGATTTCTCCAGCACTGTGTATTGTCCTACACTTCACCTAAATAATTCTTGTCTACTATCTAGTAAATAACCGTTTGCCTCCCTCCCCAACCTTGTAACCTACCAGGGATATTTTGTTCTACATTTAACTCTTTTTTTTTTTTTTTTGAGTTTTTGTGATATTGACCTCATACAGTACTTGTCCTTTGGTGACTGACTAATTTCACTAAGTATAATGCCTTTCAGAGCCTCCATGTTACATGTTATCAGATTCATCATTTTTCATGTTAGCAGATTCATCATTGTTCCTTATCATTGTATAATATGCTATTGTGTGAATATACCATACTTTGTTTATTCATTCATCTGTTAATGGGCACCTACATTGAATGCACATTTTTGCTAATATGAACTGGGCTGCAATGAACATGGGTATTAAATATACCAATTCATGTAACAGCTCTTATTTCTTGCAATATATTCCAAGGAGGGAGATTGCTGGATCCTGTGATGCTTCTATTTCTACCATTTCTACTGAATTGTTTTCCAAAATGGTTGTACCATTTTACCTTTCCACTGGCAGTGTATAAATATCCCAGTCTCTCCATAATTTATCCAACATTTATTATTTTCACTATTTTGGATTAACACTAGCCTTGTAGGGGGTGAGATAGTATCTCACTGTAATTTTGTGTTAGGACGTAAAGCAATCTCAACAGAATCCAAAACACTGAATTATTGCAAAGCAAGTTCTCAGATCATAAATCCATAAAAGCTGAAATCAATAGCAGAAAAAAACATAGATAGAAAAGGGAACTCATGGAAACTGAACAACACCTTGCTCAAAAAGCCTTTGGTAATAGAAGAAATCAAGGATGAAATAAATAAATTTACATATTTAAATGAGAATGAAAACACCTCCTACCGGAACTTATGGGATACAGCCAAAGCAGAGCTCAGAGGTCATTTTATCCCTATAAATGCACACATCTGGAAGGAAGAAAGGACCCAAACCAAAGAATTAATGCTATAGCTTGCATAAGTAGAAAGAGAGCAACAGAGGAACCCCTCAGTCACCAGAAGAAAACAGATCATAAAGATTAGAGCAGAACTAAATAAATTATGGAACAGAAGAACAATTGAAAAAATTGATAAAACCAGAAGCTTTTTTTTTTTTTAAAGATTAATAAAATTGACAAACCACTGACTAAACTTACTAAAGAAAAACAGGAGAGGAAACAAATTACCCAAATAAGAAGTGAGACGGGTGATGTCACAACAGATCCAACAGAACTCAAAACTATCATAACAGAATACTACAAAAGACTGCATTCTAACAGATTTGAAAACCTAGAGGAAACTGACCAATTCCTATATTCATATCACCTACCAAATTATCACAAGGAGAAGTAGAACAACTTAATAAACCCATCACAAAAGGAAGAGATTGGAAAAGCCATCCCAAAACAACCAACTCAAAAAAGTGCTGGCCCTGATGGCTTCACCACAGAATTTTAACAAGTTTTTAGAGAAGAGTTAACTCCAATACTATTGAAACTATTTCACAGCATAGAAAAGGATGGAATACTCCCAAATTCATCCCACGAAGCCTGAATAGCCCTGGTACCAAAGCTAGGGAAATCACCCACAGAAAAGGAGAATTACAGACCAGTATCTCTGATGAACCTAGATGCGAAAATCTTCAACAATGTCCTCAGCAAAATCATCAACAAAATCCTTAGCAACATAGGAATAGAAGGCAAATTCTTCAACACAATAAGGCCCATCTATGCAAAGCCAACTGCCTACATCATCCTGAATGGAGAGAGACTGAAAGAATTCCCTTTGAGAACAGGAAATAGACAAGGATGCCCACTCTCACCTCTCCTATTCGGCATTGTACTAGAAGTTCTGGCTACAGCAATTAGACAAGACAAACAAAGAGCATCTGCATCGGCAAAGAAGAAGTAAAAATCTCCCTATTTGCAGATGATATGCTTGTATACGCAGAGAATCCTAAAGAACCCATAAGTAAACTATTCAAACTAATAGAAGAGTTCAGCAAAGTATCAGGATACAAGATAAACATAAGTAAATCAGTAAGATTCCTTTATACCAAGAGATCACTGAAGAAGAAATCACAAAATCAATACCATTTACTATAGCCCCCAAGAAGATAAAATACCTAGGAATAAATCTAACTAAAGAAGTAAGAGCCCTGTACAGAGAGAGCTACAAGACCCTACTGCAAGAAACTAGAGAGACTTAAAACCTACCCTGCTCATGGATGGGAAGACTTAACATTGTGGAAATGTCTATTTTACCCAAAGTGATCTACATACACAATGCGATCCTAATACAAATTCCAGTGACATTTTTCCATGAGATGGAGAAACAAATCACCAACTTTGTTTGGAGGGGGAAGAAACTCTGGATAAGCAAAGCACTACTGAAGAAGAACACACTAGGAGGCCTCTCCCTACCTGACTTTAGGACCTATTACACTGACATCATGGTCAAAACAGCCTGGTACTGGTACAGAAACAAGATATACAGACCAAAGAAACAGAATAAAGAATCCAGAAACATCACTATCCTCCTATGAACAGCTGATATTCAAAAAAGGCCCAAAGGTTGTAAACTGGGGTAAAAAGTCTCTTTAAAAAATGGTGCTGGGGAATATTGAATATCCATCTGCAAAACACTGAAATCTCATACCTTACACGAAAACTAACTGAATCTGGATAAAAGACCTAAATATGAAATCCCAAATGATAAAGATCACCCAAGAAAAAATAGGAACAATGGAAATTTTAATACACTATGCAGACAGACTTCGAAATCAAACAAAGTACAATCAACAGAAGGGAAAACAGATAAATGGGAACTATTAGAATCAAATACTTTCGCTCATCCAAAGACTTTATCAATAGAATTAAAAGACCACCTACAGAATGGGGAAAAAAAATTTGACAGCTATATGTCAGACTGACAAGTGATCTCCATAATCTACAAGGTACTGCAAAATATCAACAAGAAAAAGATAAATAACCCAGTTAACCATTGAGCAAAGGAAATGGACAGACACTTCTCTAAAGAGGATATCCAGGCAGCCAAAAGACACATGGGGAAATGCTCACAATCATTAGATATTTAAAAAAATCTGAATCAAAATGGCAATGAGATACTATCTCATTGGCCACGATGCAAAAAAACACAAAGCAGCAAATTCTGGAGAGGCTGTGGAGAAACTAGAACTCTCCTACACTGCTGGTGGGATTGCAAAATGGTACAACCTCTTTGGAAAGCAATATGGCACTTGTTTAAAAAGCTGGAAATAGATATACCATTTGATCCAGTGATCCCACTGCTTGGTATATATCCTACAAAAGCAAGGGCAGTCTCATGAATAGATACTTGCACAAGAATGGTTATTGCAGCACAGTCCACAATAGCACAAAGATGAATCAACCTAGATGCCCAATAACAGATGAATAAGTAAATGATAGTATATATGCTCAATGGAACACTACACAACGACAAAGAACAATGATGACTTTAGGAAGCATCTCTTAACCTGGTTTCAACTGGAAGACATTCTGTTGAGTAAAACTAGTCAGCAGCACAAGGACAAATACTGCATGAGATCCTTAGTATAAGGACTTAGAAAAACAGACTCATGTACAGAAGAAAAGACTCTTTGACAGCTTCAAGGGAGGGGGAGGGTTGCTTATAGATTAGATAGTTGATAGAAATTTGGTTCGGTGAAATCAGTGACAGCACATATTAGAAACAAGATCAATTTAACTGGACTTCAACATAACCCGAAAACTCCTTCAATCTTAACCCAATATTGCCAGAATAGAGTAGCAGGGGTGGGGTCCAAGGGACCATGCTTTCAGGGATATTGAGGCCATTTGGCATAATTAGCCTATTGCTAAGAGAGTGCTCTGCACCCCATATTGGTGAGTGGTGTCTGGGGTCTTAAAATCTAGAAGGTGACATCTGAGGTACAGCAAATGGTCCCAGCTCAGCTGGAACAGATGATCACCAAGAACAACAATGACATGGGATAAAGAGAACCCAGAACTCAGAAGACAGAAAGACCCACGTGAATGAGTGACTGTATCAACATGTGACCAGAAGAACCAGATGGTGGCCAACTGCCACCTAAGACAGTCATGATGGGCTCACGATGTTGAGTCCCAGTGGCAACACAAGAAAAAGAAGGGTGTGTCTCAAGAACTCAACTAAAAGACTGCAGTTGATGGTCTGGTGGCCTGGGGGTTCTCCTGGGAGCATGGACACTAGACCTGCTGCTGTCCCTGACTAGAAATCATTACTGAGGTCAACTCTGATGATAGGAATGGATTGGACTCAGAGACACAGATTGACCACATTGTGTGTGCATTTTATGGTTCTATGCATCTATAGGATGTCGTCCTACTGGCCTCTTACTAGAGGGAAGTGGAAAGAGTGGAAAGGAAGGGACAGGAGATTGTTCAGAGAATATGGCATGTATAGAATGGAAAGGAGGAGTGTACTGCGACCAGACAACGAGAGCAGAAGGAGCTGCAGATGGAAATTTAAACTGAATTGTACACCTTCACTCAGTCACAATAAAGCACATATATATATATATATATACACACATATATATGTATATATATATTTAAAAAGAAAACAATTTGGGAGACTGAGGATTTAGAAATTTACATAGTGGTTTGTGTATTAATGTTTTAATCTGTTTTAAAAATTCTCCTGGCAAGAACCCAAAGGAAAATAATCTTCACTAAATATCCTAACATTTTTTCAGGATAAAAAAATGATGCTAATTAGAAGGGTTTTCTTCCGGGTGTGCTTAATTCACATTGCTGATGCTGACCAGACCTTTCAGTTTCTCTCAGTTCCTATGGGTGGAACAGAATGACAGGAGGAATGTATTTTGAACTTGTTAGGTAATACAAAGGTTAAAAATCTATAGCCTTTCTGCTTCATCTCTTTCAATTTTGTTTTCATCTCTCTTATGTAGAAATAAGTACAGTAACTGAAGAATGGCTGGTGCATTTGGGGAAATTAGATGTGTTTTACCAAGTAATGTAGTAAAGTTTTTCTGAGCGCCATTACAAACATCTACTGCAGAGAGTCTTTGTAAAAGTTGTGTTGTTGTGTTGTGGAGGAGGGAACAACCTGGAACTGCAATGCCCCGTACAGTAAACACTAAGCCACAGGAATTTAAAATCTGTATTCTCAGTCATACCAACCACATTCCAAGTTTCAGGAGCTACATATCTATCTAGTAGCTACTGTTTCAAACAGTT
Organism: Heterohyrax brucei; assembly: GCA_028571685.1. Classification (NCBI taxonomy): domain Eukaryota; kingdom Metazoa; phylum Chordata; class Mammalia; order Hyracoidea; family Procaviidae; genus Heterohyrax; species Heterohyrax brucei. Next base: position 39,129,821 of record CM053149.1, read on the forward strand.
CATGTTTAGACCATTTCTATCATTGCAAAAAGTTCTATGGCACAGCACTGACCTAGAGATTGATGTCTGATCATGGAGCTGAGTCTCAGAATGTTAGAGAACTGATAAATATTAGAGATTATTTAATCTTGGCCCCAAACCAGAAGGGGAGAGAGAAGATCTATGTTTCAGTCCCAGTTCTGCCATAATTTAAATATTATTTGGGCTATCAACTAAGGGTCACAGGACTTGGTCTTCTCATCTATAACATGGGTTTAATCATGCATTTAGCTTGTCAGCTAACAACTGTTGAGCATCTCTATGTCCAGACACTGAAGTACACATAAAAAATGAAGAAGGGTCCTGCCAAATTTCAAGCAGCATTCCTCAGAGCTGATTGAAACATCAATGTGTCACAGTGCTGCTAGAGATATATGCCCAGATGATAAATAAAGTGTCTTCCACAGGGCCTGGGACACAGGAGGAGCTTAATTTGGTGACTGTGCTGTCAAAAGCTACTGGAGATAAAGATCTCCTTTCAGAGAACTCCTTTCACATTCTCCCTTCATACTTTGATGGTCTTTTATGCATTTTTCCAAGCTGAAAATGGCTTAGAAAGAAGACAGCAAGGATACAAAAGTTGATTGTCCAGGCGAGGCTGGATGCATGCCCAGCTACAGGACTCCCACCTGTTCAGGAGTGCCTGAGCTGTCTGCTTCAGAAAGAGAATAAGAGGAACTGCCTCCACACCTTATTTTTGTCCTGCAGCATTTTATCTATGTGAGAAGATGGATGGGAGGAAGAGGGTAGAAGATCGGCAGTTACAGTTTCTGATATTCAGGCCTCCTGCAGTGGCCAGAATGGATGATGAAGACCCCACCTCCACTTCCACCACCTATATTGAGGCCTGTCTGGCCATTCTTGCTCATGTCAGCACAGGATGTCTGTCATGAATTGAACTGTGTTCCTCTCCCAAAATATGTATAGAAAGTTGACAGGGTTGTAATTACCAGTATTGTGTAATTGCCTTCCATTTTGTGATTTTTCCTATGCTGCATGCTAAAGAGAATTAGCGTGGGACTGTAAATCCCTTCCTAAAGTCACCTCCCTGCTCCATTGTAAAATAAGTTTCCCTGGAATGTGGCTTGTCTCACCTTTTATCCTACAAGGGATAAAAGGAAAGGGAAGCAAGCAGAGAGTTGAGAGCCTGACACCATCAAGAAAGCAGCACCAGGAGTACAGTACATCTTTTAGACCTGAGGTTCCTGCGCCAAGATGCCCCCTGAATGAAGACTGATGGAACACAAAGATTTTTTTCCAGAGCTGATATAGAGGGAAAACCTTTCCCTGGAGAAGACATGCTTAATTCAGACTTGCAACCTACTGGGCTTTGTAAGAATAAACTTTTCTTTGCTAAAGCTATCCACTTGTGGTATTTCTGTTAGAGAAGCACTAGCTGACTGTAACAGTCTCTATCATCTGCATGCTCATGTGAAGACACCTCAGCCCTGCAGATATGTGCTTCACGATGAGGTCTTTGGGCTAGGGGAAAGGGGATCTAAGATCTTGTCTCACACCTACAATGTTCTCAGCTGTGTGATCTTGGGCAAAGCAACCCACCTCTAAGGTTTAATGCATCGGGAAAATGACCATGCTATTTACCTCTTGTCTATGTGTGTTTTAATGAGAATCAAATGTTGAAAGCTAAAAAGAAAGTGTTTGCACAAATTTAAGGTCCCAGACAAAAGTATTGCTATTTTGTGATCAGGAATACTGCTCAAAAGAACTGCAGATGTATGGGGAAATATCCAATGTAAGGAATATGTGCTTTCAGGATTGTCTTAGTTACCTAGCGCTACTGTAACAGAAATACCACAAGTGGATGGCTTTAGCACAGAAAGAAGATTATTCTCTCACAGTCTAGTAAGCTACAAGCTCAAATTCAGGGCATCAGCTCCAGGTGAAGGCTTTCTCTCTTTGTTGGCTCTGGAGGGAGATTCTCGTTATCAGTCTACCCTTTGATCTGGGGGCATCTCAGTGTAGGAAACTTGGGTCCAAAGGACGCACTCTGCTATCAGTGCTGCTTTCATGGTGGTACAAAGTTTTGTGCTGCTTTTCCACTGGACACTATCTGATTTTTCACCAAGATCTCAAGTAAGACTAACATTCTCATCAATCGCATAGACAAGAAAAGCAGACTCAGTGTACATCAACATTTTAGCCTTTCAAGTATGTAAGAGAACAGAAGATAAGTTTTATTATGCCTAATATTGTCAGGATGCAGACTAAGACTATTATTATTCTTTGAAATAGAGATCTAGCTCATGTACTCTAAATCTGATATTTATGAGTATTACAGTGTGTAGCCAAGTAACTTGCTATCTAAGTCCATTATATCCTGCTTTACTTGTCCTGTGTTATTTACCAATATGGAATGACAGGTATTTGCTAATAGGACATCTTAGACTATTCTGTTACATCACTTTGGTTAATGAGGTCAGAGAGTGCTGTTGAGCTTCCACCCAAATAGAGACTTCGTCTGCTATTTGTCCCATAATGATTGATTAGTTTCTTAAAGACTTCTCCAATTCAGCTATATCACAAGTAGGAATTAAACTCTTACAAATGACTAACTCTACCCTGAGTTTTGGATTAATAGCTTTTCTTGTGACTCTTGCTTTATAATACGTAATCAATTAACATTACCTTCCCAATAGTTACTAGAGTCATTACTATGAATATCTAAAAATAATCCTAAAGTTGCCAAAGTGTACTGCCTACACATTCTCCAGGAATCTTAACAAGACATTGTCCACTTACATTTACTATCAGCTGAAAAGGTATCATAGAAACTAGTACAGTTGGATCCACCACACAAAAATACATCCATAAGGAGCACACAAAATTTGTCTAGAGAAACAGAAGAAATAGACAAATTTACATGTGACAACCTAACTTCCATTCGAGAATGCGTGATTAGCAAAGATGGGCCTCTCCTGCTGAAGGTCTTCATATAATCTATTTAACAAACTAAGTGTTTTTTCTAAGGAAAGTTGCCCCTCCTTGGTTTGCCTATTAACAGTCATGAATCACTTTCTCAGAAGCAGACGTGGAGTCTAAGACAAAACAGAGTCTAAGCCAAGTGTTTAATCTCCTTTGAGAACCTGATTTCTTTAAGATAACTTAATTTTCTACATAGCAAAATATTACGGGAGAATTATAACTTTTGTCAATCTCTCCTGTGGATCATTATCCTTCTATAGAGTCTTTGATCAAAAACATTCAATAATGTTAATTGGGCACCATTTTTTGTTTCTTGGGTTTTGTTTGTTTTTTAAGATCCCAGGCATTATACAAGAAACAGGAAGCAGAACAGAAAGAATAACAATAATATTAGGCCGACTGTCTGAACTAGCCAATGAAACCATGACCCTAAGGACTTTGAACCAAAGAAACAAATCTCATGAAGTGCTTGTTTATATGTAAGTAGCATCAGTAATTGCTTTACATGTGCCTCAATAGCAAATGCATTCTGCAAAAACTCATATTGCATTTTAATATGTACACCACAATAGTTATCTATTATGGCATTAACTGTTCCTTGGGAGACTAACAGGAAATCTAATGCTATTCCACTTGTAAAATCCAAGCTAAAACTTCAGACACATCTCTGGTTATGATGTTTACAACTTGGCTAAGTCTACCAAGCCATATCCATTGCCACTGAGTTGATTTTAACTTTTAGAGACCTGATAGAGACCCAAACTGCCCCCATTAGGCTTCCAAGGAGCGGCTGTAATTTGAACTGCCTACCTGTTGACTACCAGCTGAGTTATCACACCATGCCGCGTTCTCTCCCTTAAAAGAAACTGCTAAAATACAAATTATAATCCAAAGAGAATCAGACACTTCTCTTGATTAAACACAGGTTTTTAGCAGTTTTCCTTTACAAAATTCCTTTTGTGGCTTTCCATGAAGTGTCAGAGTTGTCAGAAATTATTGTAGGTCACCAATAAATAATATTTAAGTTACTTAACCAGATATATTAAAGGTAGAACCCTTAACTTTGTTTTTTAAGTCATACAGTTTGATTTCTGACTCAGGAATCTTACTCTAATGAAAGGTCAAACTGTAGTCCTTGATGCAAATTACACGAATTGTTGCTGATTCTGCTCAGCATGACTCACCTCAGCCAATAAATGAGAGACTGAGGTGGGAGAGTGGAAAAAAACAAACCAAACCCACTGCCGTCAAGTTGACTCTGAATCATAGCCACCCTATAAGACAGAGTAGAACTGCCCCAGAAAGGCATCTTAATTTTGTTGCACAAGGATAGGAAACAGATAGAGATGCTGTCGCCAAGATTACTCACCGAGGGCAAGGGGAAAGGTTACTTTTAAGAGGTTTATAAGTATGAAGTTTATATAAATTACACCAGCAACATTCTTAATCATACTACACAGGCACAAAGGAGTTTGCATATAACTTTATGCATTGCATATTCAGAAATGGCTCTTAAATTCTACTAAGAGGTGGTTACTATGTAGCTAAAATACGATCCTGAACATCAAGATAGTGCTTAAACCAGTTTCTATCAATTTCCTCTAGTTCTGGGGTAGCAGTGAAGGAGAGAGGAACCAGAAGTTTAATGTAAAGTTATGGGGCTTGCCAAAGTGAAGTTTAAGATTGTCTGTCAGTCTGGCTGGATGTTGATTCTCGGTTTAATAGTTGTATAGTATTGTGATCATTTCCACAAGGAGATTTGATGTTATGTGACCACTTTTGTAACAGGATCTGCTATAAATAGCAAATCATTTAAAAAGAAATTTCTTTGGGTGTATGGCCAACACTGAATACAAGCAGATAGGCTGGCAAGTCTTTGTGAGTTTTTGCTTGTTCTGGATTCTACAGCTGGCTCCTGTTCATCTGAACTCTAATTCTTGGGACTCGAGCCAGCAGCTTACCTGCCGGTCTTGGGATTTGTTGATGTTCACAGCTCGTGAGCAAGAGCCCTGCTCTCTTGTCTGCTGATCTTAGATTTGCCAGCCCCTGCAGCTACATGAATCAGGAAAAGCCTCTATTCTGACCTACAAACATTGGACATTCTAGCCCCTACGACTGTGTGAACCATTTTCTTGACATAAATTTCTCTCTCTTTCTGTATATATCTTTATAAAGTTTACTGGCTTCTCCAGAGAACTCATCCTAACACACCAAACAAGTTGTTTGAGGCAAAGAAATTTTTCACAGCCTGGGGAACTCTGTCTTAAAAGGATAAAGTAACCATTTAACACAGTAATCAAAAAAATTTTATGGAGGGTGTGGCCAAGATGGTGGACTAAACACATGTCTCTTCAATTCCCTCTGAGAACTAAAGCCTGGAATGATAACTGAATGGAGCAGCATGGACATCCATGGAGCCCTAGGATCTGGCATAGATTATCAGTTTTGACTAGGGACTAGAAATGGTCTAAAATATCTCTCTGAAGGATGAGTCAGCAGCTGCTGAGTCCTGTTCCTGCTGACTAACCATTTCAGAGGACTGCAGGTACTGGTGCCTTCTCTGTTACCCAGGAGGCAGGGACTGGGCATTAGCTAGCAAATACACCAAATTTCAGAGCTTAAGTAAATAGCATGTAACACACCAGAGAGCCTAGCTGCTGACTGAGGGCCCCACTGCCCCTCCACCCTCTTTTTCTCTGAGCTGCACCATAGATTCTGCTGCTACATGACAGGAAGGGCAGCTTGTCTGGGACACCATTTGGTTGGCTGGGAGACAGAGCCACCTAGCTAGGGCCATTAGCTGTGGCTGATTGTCAAGCAGAGCAGCAGAACATCTGGGAAACTCTTCTCCAGCAAGAAACCAGTGTTTGAAATGATTCATGTCTAGATTTACAGGTGAGACCTGGCAGAGGATGGCAGGAAGGCCCTAACCCCTCCCTACTTTCGACCATGTTGTGGCATCTGAGGACAGCCTAGGAGGTATTTTTGTCAGCAAAAAGGTGAGGCCTGCCACACCTGAGGGATTGTTTCCAGTAGTTGTTGAACAGCTCTTCACTCAGCAGTAAAGTATCCTTTTAAAATAAGACCACCTGGAAAACTGATGACTGAGAGGCCTGGTGACATCTCCTCTGCCCTTCACTGATCCATATCATAGGGTCAGTTGACAGCCCTCCGGTAACTCCATAAGTAGGGTGCCATTTTTGCCAGCCATAAGACAGAGACTGCCACCCCAGAGAGTCCACTAGGGCCAGTCACTAGAGTACAAAGAGGTAGCTAGTGACCAACTCCTTTCTCAGAACTATGCCTCAGCTCCTGTTAAAGCAACAGTAGAGAAACTAAACAGCATCTATATGTCCCACAAACAACAAACCAACACCAGGAATTTAAGAAACGTTGCACCATGGTTCCAAGTCAATGGCACTTGGCTGCCTGGTGACATGGTTCCAGGAAACCTCCAAAATAAAGAATAAAAAAACTTCCCAGATGAGGAAGACTTTCTGAAATTATCAGTGTTTGAGTACTGAAGTTTTATATAGAACGCTCCTAGAGATTAACCAAAATGCAACAGAACAAAATGAAAAGTTAAGTAAGTGATTTGAACTGATGGAACATCAACATTCTGATATCTGATAGATAAATAACAAAATTATAGACTTAGACAATTCAATCCAAAGCCAAAAGAGCAGAATTCATGTATTGGAAATTAGACTAAGTGAAGACAGAGCTACTGACACCAGCATTTATGAGGAGAAATCAGAGAAAAGAAATGAGAAAAATGAAGAAGCATTAACAAACATGTGGGACTCTACCAATAGGAATAACCTACGATTAATTGGAGTTCCTGGACAGGAAGAGACAGTTGAAAACACAGAAGTATTGTTTTTGAGTTGATGACAGAAAACTTCTCTGAAATTACGAAAGAAGAAAACATAGATATCCAAGACGCATATCAAACGCCACAAAAAATAGATCTCAAGAGAAAGACACCGATACATGTTATAATCAAGCTTAATAAAATGAAATATAAACAAAACTCTTAGAGGCAGCAAGACTCATTCATAGCCCGGAAGGAGAAAAACTTTCAACCAAGAATCATATATCCTTCAAAACTGTCTTTCAAATGTGAAGATGAAATTATGACATTCACAGATAAACAGAAGCTTAGAGACTTTTTAAACATCAAATCAAAACCACAAGAAATACTGAAAGAAGCTCTTTGCTTCAAAAACCAAAACCATTAAGTGTATATTTAAGGAGGCAATGCAGGACAGAACATCCAGAAACCTATTCAGTTAGTTAAGACACAAAACTGAATTATAGCTACAACATTAAAAGAAGGTAACCACTGATCATATTATGAAAACGAAGATAAGCCAAGTGCACCAAGAGCTGTCGAGTCGGAGCCGACTCATGGCGACCCTAGGGGCTAGGGTAGGACTGACCCCCAGAGTACTCAAGGAACATCACATTATAAAGAGGGATGTACTACAATAGTTATAATCCTTTCAGATGGAGAAGTTAATAAGATATGAGAAGTTAAAATTAAGTTTAAACTCAGAATATTCAGGGGATGATGGGGTAGCTGCAAAGCACAATAACAATGCAACACATCAAAATAAGAAGTGTAATACAGGAGCCTCAACAATCACAAAACCAACACTGAAAAAGATCTGAGTCAATCCATAAAGAAGAATGACCCAGAACAGAAAATTAAGAGCAACAGAGAAAACACCAACACAAAAATAAATACTTCAAAATGACAGCACTAACCACATACCTGTCAATAATTGCACTCAGTGTAAACAGTCTGAATGCTCCATTAAAGAGACAATAAGTGACATCTTGGATCAAAAGATACCACCTATCTATATGTTGCTCACAAGAAAAACACCTGAGACTTAGTGATATGAACAAACTGAAAATTAAAGGATGGACTAATACATACCAAGCTAACAATATACAAAGAAGAGCAAATGTGGCAATATTAATCTCAGATAAAATAGCTTTTAATATAAAATCCACCATTGTGGGCAAGGATGGTCACTATTTATTGCTGAAAGTTTCAATAACAAGCAGGACTTAACAATATTAAATATTGATGCACCCAATACTAGAGCATCTAAATACATTGAACAAACAATGACTACATTGAAAAATGAGATAGATCACTATACACTAATAGTTGTAGACTTCAACACTCCACTTTCAGTAAAGGACAGATCATCCAGACCAAAGCTCAGTAAAGACACAGAACATCCTATTGCCACAATTAACCAATTAGACTTCATTGACATATACAGAACTTTTTATCTATCAACAGATAACTATACCTTCTTGTCCAATGCACATGGAACATTTTCCAGAATAGACCAGGTGTTAGTACATAAAACAAATCTCAACAAAATCCAAACCACTGAATTATTGCAGAGTATCTTCTCAGACCACAAAGCCATAAAAGTGGAAATCAATAGCAGAAAAAAACGTAGATAGAAATTGGAACTTGGGGGTGGAGTCAAGATGGTGGACTAAACACACATCTCCCTAAATCCTTCTAGAAACCAAGACCTGAAATGATAATTAAACAGAGCCTTCTGGACACCTAGTGAGCCTTGGGATGCAGTATAGGGCTGCTAATTTGGACTTCATACCACTGAAAGCAAAACTTCCTCTCTTTCACTGATTCTACTCTTGGTGTTTGCTGGGCTTGCACAGACCAAAGGTAACTCACTACTTTAACTATTTTTGTCTGTCTTAGCCAGCAGGTGGAGCTGGGGCTTGACTAGCAGCTAATTTCAGATGCACTGCTGGTGGGAACGGCAGTTGAAATTGCCATGTTTTGAGAGCCTGGCTTTGGATTCTGCGTGTCTTGGAAACTTTGGCCTCTCTTTCTGCCTCTGTGATAGAGTAGCTTGTACTGAGGCAGGTGGTGAGCTTGTGTGGGATGCCATCTTGATCAATTGTGAGGTGGAGACATCCATACGGAGGCCCCAGGTGAACTTAGTTCCTAGGCTGGGAGCAGTGCCTGCCTGGAGGAGAGCACTTTTCTGGCAGAAAAGAAGTGTTTTACACAGAGTCACCTATGGCTGGGGCCCGGAAACAGAAGCTATGGATTGTGCATCTCAGCACCTTTGGTCTCTCTTCCTGCCTCAGCAGAGTAGCTGGTACCCAGGTAGATGGCAAGCTTGTGAGGGACATCATCCTGTTCCACTGGGAGGTGGTTATACCCATACAGAGGCCTCAGCTGTGCCTAATTGCTGGGCTGGGAGGCAGCACCTACCCAGAGGAGAGTGCTTTTCTGGCAGTAAAGCAATATTCTACATAGTGTTGCCTACAGCTGGGGCCTAACAGCAGAGGCAGGGCAGTAGCCTTTCTGTATTTCGAGCTAGTTTATAACATCTAGGGTTTAAAATAGAGGTGCTTACTTTGCCAGCTTGGATGAGGGACCTATATACCTGAAAACCTGACTGACTTTAGAAGTTCTCAGATACATTCTATCTTTCATTTTAAGATGGCCTAGAGAAACAACTGTAGTCCATCCTCTCAGCATCTCTCCTAGCCTCTATTGACTCACACGATGCCCCCAAAGCAACAAACTCTGGAGAAAAGCATAACCGAGAAATCACCCATGGCTTCAAAAGGCCCCCAAAAGAAAACATCAAAAAACTTCCCAGATAAAGAAGCTTTTCTGAAACTATCAGAAGGTGAATAAAAAAGGATTACATATAGAGCCCTCCTAGACCTTATACAAAATGCAGCTGAGAAAAATGAAAAACTAAGCAAGCTCTTCAATCTGATGGAACAACAGTTCCCTGAAATCCAACAGATAAGAACAAAATCAAAGACGTAGAAACTTCAATTCAAAGCCAAGAAAACAGAATGGAACAAATGGAAAATAGACTTTCTGATTTGGAAGACAGAGTTACTGACTCCAGCATTTATGAATGCTGGAAAAATGAAGACGCATGTGGGACTCTATTAAGAGGAACAATCTACAATTGACTGCAGTTCCTGAACAGGGTGAGACATCTGAGAACACAGAGAGTATTTTTGCTGAGCTGCTGACAGAAAACTTCCCAGAAATGATGAAAGAGAATATAGATATCCAAGATACAGATTGAACACCACTCAACATAGATGTCAAAAGAAAGACCCCAGACACATTATAATCAAGCTTAACAAAATGAAACATAAGCAGAAACACTTAAAGCCAGCAAGACTCAAAGCAAAGCTAGTATTTGGAGGGAAACCCTGTAGGCTTTCACTGGATTTCTCAGGAGAAACAATGCTGGCATGGAGAGAGTGGTATGATGCATTCAAAGCCTTGAAGGAGAAGAGCTTTCAACCAAGAATTCCAAGGATTATATATCCTGAAAAACTGTCTTTCAAACATGAAAATGAAATTAAGACATTGGCAGATAAACAGAAACTCAGAGACTCTGTAAAAACCAAATCAAATCTACAAGAAATACTGAAAGAATCTCTTGGCTCAGAAGAACGAAACTACTAACTTTATATTTTAGAAGCATATACAGGACACATCACCTATGATCCTACTAAGTGAGGGAAGACTCTAAACTCAGTCAAAGCTATAATAGTGAAAGAAATAATCCAGTGATCATGTCATGAAAACTATGATGCCATCATATTAAAAAGAAGGATGTACTACCTTCATTATAGTCCTTCCAGATGGAGAGGAAGTTGTTAAGAATGGTAGTAAATGAAACTGGGTGTATACATAGTTTATTAAGGGGGATCACAGGGGCAGCCATAAAGCACAATGAAGATGCAACATACTATATTAAGAAATGTAATACAGGAGTCTCAACAACCACAAAACCAACTCTGAGAAAGGGGAAAAATCAACTCACAAAGAAGAATGTCCCAGAACAGATTAATAAGAACAATAGAGAAAACATCAACACAAAAATAAACATATCACAATGGCAGCACTGAACACATACCTATCAATAACTACACTGAATGTGAATGGATTGAACATTCCAGTAAAAAGACATCGAGTGACATCTTGGATCAAAAGACAAGACTCATCCATGTGTAGCCTATAATAAACTCACCTTAGACTTAAAGATAGGAACAAACTGAAAATTAAAGGATGGAAGAATATACATCAAGCTAACAATGAATAAAGAAGAGCAGGTGTGGCAATTCTTGTCTCAGATAAAATAGATTTTAATGTAAAATCCACCATTGTAGACAAGGATGAACACTATTTACGGCTGAAAGTTTCAATACACAAGCAAGACTTCACAATATTAAATATTTATGCACTTAATATTAGAGAACCTAAATACATCGAAGAAACACTAAACTCAAAAATGAGATAGATTACTCTACAATAATAGTGGGAGAAGTCAACACTCCACTCTCAATACTGGACAGATCGTCTAGAAAAAAGCTCAATAAAGACACAGAAGACCTTATTACCATAATTAACCAATGAGACCTCACTGACATATACAGAACTTTCTATCCATCAGTGGACAACTACACCTTCTTCTCCAGTACACATGGAACATTTTCCAGAACAGACCATGTGAGAGGACACAAAGTGTCCCCAAAAAATCCACACCATTGAATTACTGCAAAGCATCTTCTGAGAACACAAAGCCATAAAAGTCAAAATCAATAACAGAAAAAGCATAGATAGAAAGTGGTACTTATGGAAACCAAACAACATCTTGCTCAAAAAGCCATGGGTTATAGATGAAATCAAGGATGAAATAATGAAATTTACGGATTCCAATGAGAATGAAAACACTTCCTAGCAGAACCTGCAGGATACAGCTAAAGCAGTGCTCAGAGGTCAGTTTATCTCCATAAATGCACTCATCTGGAAGGAAGAAAGAAACCAAATCAAAGAAATAACCCTATCACCTGAACAAGTAGAGAAGACAACAGAGGAACCCCTTAGGCACCAGAAGAAAACATATCACAGAGATTAAAGCAGAACTAAGTAACTTAGGGAACAGAAGTATAATTAAAAAGACCAAAAGGTGGTTTTCCAAAAAGATCAACAAAATTGACAAACCACTGACTAAGCTTACTGAAGAAAAACAGGAAAGGAAACAAACAACCCAAATAAGAAATGAGAGGGGAGTTGACATAACAGATCCAACAGAAATACAAAATATCATAACAGAACACTATGAAAGACTGTACTGTAACAAATTTGAAAACCTAGAGGAAATGGACAAATTCCTTGATTCATATCACGTACCAAAACTATCACAAGGTGAAGCAGAACAACTTTATAAACCTATCACAAAAGAAGAGGTTGAAAAAGTCATCAAAAAACTACCAACGAGAAAAAGCCCAGGCCCAGATGGCTTCACCACAGAATTCTACCAAGCCTTTAGAGAAGAGTGATCTCCAATACTACTGAGACTATTTCACAGTATAGAAAGGGATGGAATACTACTAAATTCATTCTATGAAGCTAGTATAACCCTGGTACCAAAGCCAGGGAAAGACCCAACAAAAAAGGAGAACTGCAGATGGATGTTACTCGTGAATTTAGATGCAAAAATCTTCCAAAAATTCTTGCCAATAGAACACAACAACATATCCAAAAAAGCATGGGCTTTTTCTCGTTGTTAGTTTTTTGATGACTTTTTCAACCTCTTCTTTTGTGATAGGTTTATAAAGTTGTTCTGCTTCACTTGTGATAGTTTTGGTACATGATATGAATCAAGGAATTTGTCCATTTCCTCTAATTCATGAAGACCAAGCTGGATTCATACCAGGGATGCAAGGCTGGTTCAACATCATAAAAACAATTAATGTGATCAACTACATAAATAACACAAAAGACAAGAATCACCTGATTTTCTCTATTGATTCATAAAAGGCATTTGATAAAGTCCAACACACATTCATGCTAAAGCTCTCAGCAAAACAGGAACAGACAGCAAATTCCTGAATGCAATAAGGGCCATTTATACAAAGCCAACTCCCTATGTCATCCTGCATGGTGAGAGACTGAAAGAGTTTCCCTTGAAGACAGGAAAGAGACAAGGATGCCCAATCTCACCGCTCCTATTCGACATTGTACTAGAAGTTCTAGCTAGAGTAATTAGATAAGACCAAGAAATAAAGGGCATCTGCATCAGCAAAGAATAAGTAAAAATCTCCCTATTTGCAGATGTTATGATTATATACACAGAGGATCCTAAAGAATCCATTAGTAAACTACTCAAACTGATAGAAGAGTTTGGCAAAGTCTCAGAATACAAGATAAACATAAGTAAATCAGTAGGATTCCTTTATACCAACGATGAGATTATTAATGAAGAAATTCCCAAGTCAATACCATTTACTATAGCCCCTAAGATGCTAAAGTACCTAGGAGTAAATCTAACTAGAGAAATAACAGCGCTTTACAATGAGAACTACAAGTCCTTACTTCAAGAAACTAAGAGAGACTTACATAAATGGAGAAACCTACCCTGCTCATGGATGGGAAGACTTAACATTGTGAAAACATCTATTTTACCTAAAGTGATCTACTTATATAATGCAATCCCAATAAGAATTCCAGTGACATTTTTTAATGAGATGCCAAGCCAAGTGCCGTTTAATGAGATAGAGAAACAAATTATCAACTTTCTTTGGAAAGGGAAGAAGCTCTGGATAAGTAAAGTACTACTGAAGAAGAAGAACACACTGGGGGCCTCTCACTACCCAATTTTGGGACTTATTACACTGCCACAGTAGTCAAAACAGCTTGGTACTGGTACAAAAACAGACAGACAGATCACTGGAACAGAACTGAGACCCCAGGGATGACATCATCCTCCTATCAACAGCTGATATTCAACAAAGGTCCTAACACATTAAACTGGGGTAAAAACAATCTCTTCAACAAATGGTGCTGGCAAAATTGGATATCCATCTGCAATAAACTGAAACAAGACCCATATCTTATATTTTATAAAAAAAACAACTCAAACTGGATAAAAGATCTAAATATCAAATCTAAAATGATAAAGTTTATCCAAGAAAAGGTAGGAACAACAATGGAAGTTTTAATATACAACTTAGACAGACATCAAAATATGTCAAACAAACCACAAACAAAAGAAGAGAAAATAGGTAAGTGGGAACTACTAAGAATCAACCACTTTTGCTCATCTAAAAATTTTACTAATAGCATTAAAAGGACATCTACAGAATGGGAAAAAATATTTGGCAACTATATGTCAGACTGATGTCTGATCTCCATAATATATAAGGTACTACAAAATATCAAGAAGAGAAAGATAAATCATCTGATTAAGCGATTGGCAAAGGAGATGGACAGACACTTTTCTAAAGAGGAAATCCAGGCAGCCAAAAAAACACATGCCGACATGCTCATGATCATTAGCTATTAAAGAAATTCAAATCAAAACTATTATGAGATACCATCTCACCCCAGCAAGGTTGGCCATGATCCAAAAAATGCAAAGCAACAAATGGTGGAGAGGCTGTGGAAAAGTTGGAACTCTCCTACACTGCTAGTGGGATTGCAAAATGGTATAACCTCTTTGGAAAGCAATCTGACACTTCCTTAAAAAGCTGGACATAGACATACCATTTGACCCAGTAATTCCACTGCTCAGAGTATAACCTACAGAATCAAGGCCATTCACACCAACTGATACATGCACACTAATGTTTATTGCAGTACAGTCCACAATAGCAAAAAGATGGAAACAACCCAGATGCCCAACAACAGAGGAATGGTTAGGTAAACTATGGTACGTATACTTAAAGGAACACTATGCAATGATAAAGAACAATGATGATTTTAGGAAACATCTCATAACCTGGTTTTAATTGGAGAACAGTACGTTGAGGGAAAGTAGTCAGTGACAAAAGGACAAATACTGTATGAGTCTCCTACTATAAGAACTTAAAACCAGACTCATGCATAGAAGAAAAGACTCACTGACGGCTGCAAGGGTTGAGGGGGAGGGTTTAGATTAGATAGTTGATTGAAATGTGGTTGGGTGAAATTGGTAACAGCACACATTAGAAAGAAGTTCAGTAATAACTGGACTTCAACACAATTCTAGTACTTCTCCCATCTTTACCCAATATTGCAAGGGCAGAGTAGTCGGGGACCATGCTCTCAGGCGAAATCAAGGACAACTGGTACAGCTAGAGTTTTGCTAATGAGGATTCTGTACCCCACATGGGTGAGTGGCGCCTGGGATCTTAAAAGCTGCCAAGCTACCATCTGAGGGCACGGCAAATGGTCCCAACTCAACAGGATTGGATGATCACCAAGGACAAGAATGACACGGGGGAAAGAGAACCCAGAAGACTGAGATCCATGTGAGCAGGTGACTATATGGAGTTGTGACTGGAAGAATCGGATGGTGCCCGGCTGCCACCAGTGATAGCTGTGATGGAGCTCACGAAGTTGAGCCTCACTGGCAACACAAGAATAAAAAGGGGTACACCCTGAGATCTACAATAAAAGACTGCAATTGATGGTTCAGGGGCTTTGGAGTTCCCCTGGGAGCATGGCCCCTGTCCCTGATGCTGCCCCTGTCCATAAATCACAATGAAGGTCAACTTTTCCAACAGCAATGGATTGGACTTGGAGATGCACAGTGACCATATCTTATGGGAACTTTATGGTTCTATGCATCTATAGGATGTCATCCTGCTGAACTCTTATTGGAGGAAGGGGAGTGGGTTGATAGGAAGGGACAGAAGACTGTTGGGAGGATATGACATACATGGAGCAGAGGAAGGGTGTGCTGTCACCCGGTAGTGAGAGCAGTGGGAGCTGCATATAGATGAGCATGTGAATTTATATGAGAATGGACATTTTCATTCAGTCATAATAAAAAAAATAAAAGAACTCAGATGCGGTAGTGTGTTGGGCAAATCTTCTGCAAAAACCCTCTTGGAAGTGTTCAGAAGTAAAGACATTACTTTGAGGACTAAGGTGAGCCTGACCAAACCCATCATATTTTTAATTGCCTCATATGCATGTAAAAGCTAGACAATGAATAAGGAAGACTAAACTAGAATTAATGCCTATGAATTACGGTGGTGGCAAAGAAAATATTGAATATATAATAGACTACCAGAAAAAAAAATCTATCTTGCCAGAATGCTTCTTAAAAACAAGAATGGCAAGACTTTGTCTCATGTACCTCAGACATGCTATAAGGAGGGAAGTAGAAGATCACTGAAAGAGAAAGAACCTCAATGAGATGCATTAATGCAGTGGCTGCATCAATGGGTTCAAGTACAGCAAAAATTGTGAGAATGGCACTGGACCAGGCAGTGTGTCTTTCTGTTGTACACAGGGTTGCTGTAAGTCTGAACAAATTCAGTGGCACAACAACACATGGGATGGATGTAGCATAACTGCCCTCCAGTGCCAGGAGTTGTTCTGTGAGTTAAAATTTATTTCTACTTACTTGTCTTTATTTTTCCCTACAAGGAACACTGTTGATGTCCTCCCCAAGTATTAATCCTCTCTTCCTCATAGTTTTGCTCAAATTGCCACTGTTCCTCCACAAGATTTCAGAAAAAGCTGACCTACAGCATGTCCAGATTGGGTGATGACCAGACTCCGCCAGCAAAAGTAATCTCATCCTTCTAACTACAATGATTAATTCAGAAATAGGCGTGTTACACAATTCCATCCAGTGAATAGTGACTGGAGGCATTTCCTTGGGATATCTAAGACTTTCCTTCATTCTCATAAGGGTTACAAACAGCCAGTTCTTGCTCTCCTATGATAAGTGAATGAAAGAACATGTAGCCCTTTGCTACTGGTACCATCATAAACACACCATAATAACCATTTTAGGATAAGACAGATGCTGTGGACAAACCAAATCAAACCAAACCCACTGTCAATGAACCAGTTCCTACTCATAGTAATCCTACAGGATGAAACAGAACTGTCCACGTAGTATTTCCAAACAGCTGCTGGTGGATTCGAATGGCTGATCTTTTTTGGTTTAGCAGCCATAGCATGCTGTAGCTCCTAACCACTGTGCTACTATGGCTCTGCAAATTGTAGAGGGGAAATATGGAAAGAACCCGAGACGTAGATTACAACATTAAGGCACTAGCTAAACCAGCCCTGAAGTTCAGCCTACCTTGGGACCTCCAGTTAGCCAGATTAATAAATGCTCTGGTTATTTAAATCAGTCAGAGTAGAATATTTCATTGTCTGCACTGAGTCCTTTCCTTGAGCCACGTAGATGTAACAATTTTAATTCATGTTGAAATCTCTAGCAAAATTCACCTTCTCTATATTCTCTGTTTCCTTCAACAATTCCACGTCTGAAATGACTGCAAGTAGCTTAAGTATTTTGATAGTTTTCTCCTGATATATTCGAATTATATTTTTGTGTGTGTGTGATTAACTGAAACTATACAATCCAAACCAGTTTTGCATGCCTGCCTGTCTGCAGCTCCATCTGTTCTCCCCACCTAGTGACAGCACACTCCTCCTTTTCACTCTGTATTTCTAGTATCCTGTTAACAATCATCTGTCCCCTCCTCTTCACCTTCTTCCCTCTCATCCACAAAGAGACCAGTAGGACAGCCTCCTATAAATGCGTAGAACCATAAAGTACCCACACCACATGGTCATACTGTGTGCCCGAGTCCAGTCCATACTTGTCTGAAGAGTTGACCTCACTACTGGTTTCCAGTCAGGGGAAGCAGGTCTAAGGGCCATAAACCCAGCGGTTCCTCCAAGCAGTCAGATCATCAATTCTGGTTTTTTATTAGAGTTCTTAGGCTGCACATCTCTTTTTGTCATGTTGTGTCAGGGACTCTACACTGTGTCCCCCATCATGACTGTCGTTGGTGGTGGCCAGCCACCATCTGATTCTTCTGGTCTCATGTTAATACAGTCTCCCATTCACATGGGTCCTTCTGTCTCCTAGGCTCTTTCTCCCTTGTATCTTTGTTGTTCTTGGTCATCACCTGTTTCAGATGAGCTGGGAACATTTGGAGTACCTCGGATGGCAGCTTGCTAGCTTTCAAGACCTCAGAAGCCACTCACTGATATAGGGTACAGACGATTTTCTTAGCAATAGACTACTTATGACAATTTGTCTTGATGTCCCTTGACAACTTGGTCCCCACACCACCATCTCTGCTATTTTCTTCTTGAAAATATTAGGTGAAGTTTAGAAAACCTTTCAGTTTATGATGAATTCCAGCTCAACGGTTCTACTCTCTACTGTGCGCTGTCACTGTTTTCACCTAGCCAAATTTCTATTGACTAATTGATGACCAGCCCTCTTCCTCCCTACCCATCCTTGTAGCCATCAAAAAGTCTTTGCATCTGTACATAGGTCTATTCTTAAGTCCTTATAGCAGGGGTCACATACAATATTTGTCCTTCTGCCACTGACTGATTTTACTCAGCATGATGTCATCCAGTTGAAACCAAGTTATAACATGCTGTCTAAATTCATCACTGTTTGTAATCATTGCACAGTGTTCCAATGAGTATGTATACCATAATTTGTTTATCCATTCCTCTGTTGTTGAGCACCCAGGTTGGTTCCATCCTTCTGCTATTGTGGATAGTGCTACAATGAACATTTGTGTGCATGTATCTGTTTAGGTGACAGACTTTATTTCTGTAGGATATATTCCGAGAAGCAGGATTACTGGATCAAATGATATTTCTATTTCCAGCTTTTTAAGGAACACCAAATTGCTTTCTGAAGAGGTTGTACCATTTTGTAATCCCACCAGCAGTGTAGGAGAGTTCCAGTCTCTCCACAGCCTTTCCAGCATTTGTTGTTTTGTGCTTTTGGATTATGGCCAACCTTGTTGGGGTGAGATGATATCTCATTGTAGTTTTGATTTGGATTTCTCTAATAGCTAACGATTGTGAACACTTCCTCATGTGTCTTTTGGCGGCCTGGATGTCTTCTTTGGTGAAGTGTCTGTCCATCTTTTGCCCATTACCATTGCTTAATTTGGGTTATTTACCTTTTTCTTGTTGTATTTTGCAGGACTGTGTAGATTATTTAGATCAGACTTTAGTCCAACATGTAGTTGACAAATACTTTTTCCCATTCTGTAGGTAGTCTTTTAACTCTCTTGATATAGACTTTAGAGGAGCAAAAGTGTTTGATTCTTAATAGTTTCCATTTTTCTGTTTTCTGTTCATACGTCATTTATCAGATTTTAAAGCCTATCTAAGCCATGTATTAGAACTTACATTTTGACCCTATTTTTTCTTGCATGCTCTTTATTGTTTTAGGTTCAATATTTAGATCTTTGATCCACTTTGAGGTAGTTTTTGTGTAAGGTGTGAGATACAGATCTTGTTTCAGTTTTTTTGCAGATGGATATCAAATTTTGCCAACATCATTTGTTAAAGAGACTGTTTTTACCCCAGTTTATGACCATTGGGCCTTTGTCAAATATCAACTGCTGATAAGAATTCTGTTCCACTGGTCTATATGTCTCTTTTTGTACCAGTATCATGCTGTTTTGGCTACCTAATCTCTGGTAGTATGAAACCCCCCACTGTGTTCCTCTTCTTCAGTAGTGCTTTACTTATCTGGAGTTTCCTCCCTTTTGAAACAGAGTTGGTGATTTGTTTCTCCACCTCATTAAAAAAGGACACTGGAATTTGTATTGGGATTGCATTGTACATGTAGATTGCTTTGGGTAAAGTGGACATTTTCACAATATTAAGTCTCCTTATCCATGAGCAAGGTTGTTTTCTCCACTTATGTAAGTCTCTTTTGGTTTCTTGCAGAAAGGTCTTTTAATTCTCTCTGTGTAGGTTTCTTAGTTCTCTGGTTAGATTTATTCCTAGATATTTTATCTTCTTGGGGGCTATAACACATAGTATTGATTTGGTGATTTCCTCTTTGATGTTCTTTTTTGCTGTAAAGGAATCCTACCAATTTACTTATGTTTACCTTATATCCTGATACTTTGCTGAACTAGTCTATTAGTCCAGTAGTTAGTTTACTTAGATATTCTTTAGGATTCTCTGTGTATATGATCACATTATCTGCATACAGGGAGATTTTTACTTCCTCTTTGCCCACGCAGATGCCCTTTATTTCTTTGTCTTGTCTAATTGCTCTGGCTAGAACCTCTAGCACAGTGTTGAATGGAAGTGGTTAGAGTAGGCATCCTTTGTGTAGTTCCCTTTCTCAGTGGGAATTCTTTCTATCTCTCTCCTTTCAGGATGATGTAGGATGCTGGCTTTGCATAGATGCCCCTTATTACACTGAGGAATTTCCCTTCTATTTTGAATTTGCTGAGAGTTTTTAACATGAATGTGTGTTGGACTTTGTCAAAAGCCTTTTCTGCATCAGTCGACAAAATCCGGTGATTCTTATCCTTTGTGTTATTTATGTGATTGATCACATTAATTGTCTTTCTGATGTTGAACCAGGCTTGCATGCGTGGTATAAATCCAAGTCGGTCATGATAAATTATTTTTTGATGTATTGTTGAATTCTATTGCCTAGGATTTTGTTGAAGATTTTTGCATCTAGGTTCATGAGTGATATTGGTCTGTAATTTTCTTTTTTTGTGGGATCTTTGCCTAGCTTTGCTATCAGAGTTATGCTGACTTCCTAGAGTGAATTTGGGAGTTTTCCATCCTTTTATGTGCTGTGAAATAGCCTCAGCAGTATCGGAATTAACTCTCCCCTAAAAGTTTGGTAGGATTCTCTAGGAAAGCCTTCTGTGCCAGGACTTTTTTGGTTTGTAGTTTTTTATTACCTTTTCAATCTCTTCTTTTGTGATAGGTTTATTAAGGTTTTCTACTTCTCTTTGTGATAACTTTGGTAGGTGATATGACTCTAGAAATTTGTCCATTTCCTCTAGGTTTGCAAATCTGTTAGAATAGTCTTCTGCAGTATTCTGTTATGAAACTTTTGATTTCAGTTGGGTCTACCGTGGTATCTCCCATCTCATTTCTTATTCAGGTTATTTGTTTCCTCTCCTGTTTTTCTTTTGTAAGTGTAGCCAATGGTTCATCAAAATAATCAGCTTTTGGTTTTGTTAATTTTTTCAATTGTTCTTCTATTCTCTAATTCACTTAGTTCTGTTCTAATCTTTGCCAGCCAAGTGCCTGTGAGATTCCTTTGTTGCTCTCTTTCTACTTGTTCAAATTGCAGGATTAATTCTTTGGTTTAGGCTCTTTCTTCATTTTGTATGTGTGCATTTATAAACTGACCTCTGAGCCCTGCTTTTGCTATATCCTGTAGGTTCTGGTAGGATATGCTCTCATTCCATAAATTTCTTTATGCATCTTTGATTTCTTCTACAATCCATGGCTTTTTGAGAAAGGTGTTCAATTTCCATGAGTTTGAACTTCTACTTCTGTTTTTTCTACTACTAATTTCAACTTTTATGGCCTTATGGTCTGAAAAGATGCTTTGTAATAATTTGATGGTTTGGATTTTGTTGAGACTTGCTATGTGGCCTGACACATAGTCTGTTCTGAAGATTGTTCCATGTTGATTGGAAAAGATGTACTTATCTGTTGCTGGGTAAAAAGTTCCGTATATGTCGATGAGTCTAGTTGGTTAATGATTGCAATGAGATCTTCTGTATCTTTACTGGGCTTTTTTTCTGGATAATCTGCCCATTACTGAAAGTGGATTGTTGAAGTCTCCTACTACCACTGTGTAGCGATCTATCTCGTTTTTCAGTGTTGTCAGTGTTTGATGTACTTACATGTTCTGGTACTGGATGCATAAATATTTAATATTGTTATAGCCTGCTTATGTATTGAAACATTCAGCAATAAATAGTGACCACCCTTGTCCATGATGGTGGATTTTACATTAAAATTTATTTTATCTGAGATTAGTATTGCCACTCCTGCTCTTCCTTGTGTGTTGTTAGCTTGATATGTACTTCTCCATCCTTTGATTTTCAGTTTGTTCATATCTCGGACTCTAAGGTGTGTTTCCTGTAAGCAGCATATAGACAGATCATGTCTTTTGATTGAGGTTGTTGCTCTATACCTCCTTATCGGAGCATCCAGTCCATTTACACTCAGTATAACTATTGATAGGTATGTGTTTAGTGTTGGTACCTTTATTTTTGTATTGTTGATGTTTTCTTTATTTCTCTGTTCTGTTCTAGATAATTTTTCTTTTTGCATTTACTTTTCATCCTTTTCAGTGTTGGTTTTGTGTTTGTTGAGACTCCTGGATTATGTTTCTTGTTCTGATATGTTGCATTGTTAATTTGCTTTGTAGCTCCCACTTTGATCCCACTTAGTGTTCTAAGTTTAAACCAATCTTTAACTTCTGTATATTTTCCTAATTTCCTCTCCATCTGAAAGGCTTATAACTATTGTAATATATCACTCTTTTTTGTGTGATGATGTTATAGTTTTTGTGTTAAGATCACTGGTTCTCCTCTTTTAATATTTTAGCTTTGTGACTTCCCTAACTGAGTGGAATTCTACATGCTGTGTCCTGCATTACATACTAAGTATACATTTGATGTTTGGTTTTTCTAAACAAAGTACATCTTTCAGTATTTCTTGTAGTTTTGAAGTCTTTAAGATTCTGTTTATCTGTGAATGTCTTAATTTCACCTTCACATTTGAGAGACAGTTTTGCAAGGTAAATAATTCTTGGTTAGAAGTTTTTCTCCTTCAAGGCTTTGTATGGGTCATACCACTACCTTCTTGCTGAGAAGTCAGATGAAAGCCTACAGGGCTTCCTTTTGAATGTTAGTTTTGTTTCAGGTGTCACTGCCTTTAAGGCCCTCTCTTTATGTTTCATTTTATTAAGCTTGATTATATTATGTGTTGACGCCTTTTTGGGAGTGTAGTTTTTGTGGCATTCAATAAGCATCTTGGACATCTACAGTTTCTCCTTTCAAGATTTCAGGGACTTTTTCTGCCAGCAACTCGTCAACAATTCTCTCTGTATTTTTGGCTATTCTTCTCTGTTTAGGAACTCCAATTATTCATACATTATCACTCTTGATAGAGTCCCACATGTCCCTTAATGCCTGTTCATTTTTCGTATTCTTTTCTCTGATTTCTCCTCACAAATGCTGGTGTCAATTGCTTTATCTTCAAGCAAATTCTGCCTTCCACCACCTCAATCCTGCTCTTTGGCTTTGCATTGAACTGCCTAAATGTATAATTTTTATCATTTATCTACTGGATTTCAGATTGTTGAAGTTCCAGCAGTGCATGTAACTTACTTAATTTTTCGTTTTGTCCTGTTACATTTTGTTTAATCTCTAGGAGGGTGCTACCTATAATTCTTTTGTATTCTGCCTCTGATAATTTCAGAAAGGCTTCTTCATCTGAGATGCTTTTTGATTCCTTATTTCGAGAGTTTTCTGGAGTCATGGTGGTCTGCTTCTTTAAATGGTTAGATATTGATTGTTGTGTTTGTGCTATCAAGAAGCTGTTTGGTTTCTCTAGTGTTACACCAATAGGAGCTTTGTCATAATTTTATGAGGGAAATAAGGGCACTGCTAGATTTGGGCACCAGTCATCTCTACATTCTCAAGTGGTTGGCCCCAGCTGGGCTCTCAAGGGTGGCAGACTCGGCCTTCTGGGTGCTAAAAGTGGTGAGTTACTTATGGCAACTCTCCACCTTTATGTCAGTTAAGCCTGTGGTGTGGCTTGGGGACGGAAGGAGAGAAGGATGCCCCTACAGTTGGCTGCCTGAAATGGCTGTGCATTCTAGCTTTGATTAACTTAAAAACCACTTTTCTTCTAAGAGGGGTGCTGTCCAGCAGCTGTCAAAAGCAGCCAGGACTTTCGAAATGGCAGGCCCTGCCTCCTGGCTTGCAGAGCTGGTTCTCTGTTTGTGGAGTCTCTGGGAGGCCATCAGTCAACACTATGATGTGGTTCAGTGAAGTGTGTTGGAAATGCTGCCAACACATTCAGTTGCGATTTACCAGTGTCCTCCAGTCAGTCTTATTTTAAAAGCTGCTTCACCACTGAGAGAGGTGCTGCCCAGCAGCCCCTGAAAGTAGCAAGGCCTTCAGGGGTGGTGAGCCAACAATGATGGCATCTTGTAGGCTATCCCCAGAGACTATGACATGGCCCCAAGAAGGGACAGGTTAGGGGACTGCCACTGCCAGCCACTAGGCCCTACCACAATCCCTAGGTAGGATTGTCTTAAAAACAGCTTTTCTGTTGGAGAATCACTATCCAGACACAGTATTGCTCACTGAGAATTAGCCCCAACTAAGACTTCAGACAAGGCTGACTCTACCTCTCAGCTGACCAAGACAGTGTCCCTCCTGAGCCACCTTTCCTGCAATGAGTCAGAAGGCTCTAAGGTAGAGTCCAGAGAAGAGAGAGTTGTGTGGCACTGGTGACCTCAGTTGGCAGCCGGGTTCTCAAGATGTGGCCACCCCAAGCACAGTCTCTCTGCTGATATATGCTATTTAATTAAGCATTGCAGTTCAGCATATTAGCCAGCTTGTGCCATGCTCACAAGCTTGGCAGACCCAATTCCTGCCTCCCAGATAATAAAGAAGGCATCCGTACCTGTAGTCCTCTCAAATGAGGACTCAGAAGAAATAGAACTCAGTGCACCACTGCCTCCCTCCAACAGAGGTAGTTTTCCCTTTTCTGTCACCCAGTCCAATCTCACAACCCTGTGCCAGATCCTGGGGCTCCCGACACTGCTCTGTTCACTTATTCTTCTAGACCTTTGTTCTCAGTGGGAATCAAGAAGACATGTGTCTTCTTGGCCCCATCACCCTCTCAAACTGTTTTGATGTCTTGGGTAGATCTTTCAATGTCCCCAAATTTTAGTTTTTCACCTGTAAAATGGGGCCACTCCATTTACTTACAGAGTTGCTCTGGAGAGTTATATAGTAAATAACAATATAACTCCTGATAGTGTTTTCTGCTCTTCACATCTAGGCATCTGGTGAGGCCAGCAGAAAAGTCAGTATCAAGTACAGACTCCTGCTGTCCCTGCTGCTGATTCTGCCCCAGGAATCCATCTGCTGCTATTGGTCACAGGGGGTTTCAATTTCCATAGCTTGGGCAAGGCAGCCAAGTTCTTCCTGACTTCTAGGTAAGTAACTCATGTTCTCTCCAGTGTACAAAATAGATAGTTTTCAGTGGGGTTCAATGTAAGTGCTATCACCTATCACTTTAATAACCTAGTGAAGTTGAGATGTAATTAGGGTGTGGAATACGGAGTTTGTTTAACAATTGTCTATATAGCTGGGTGGATTATCAGCACAGAACACTGCCTTTTAAAATCCCAAGCAACATGTGGGATAAATGTTCATCACTGAATAACTTAAATGGGCTTGTGGTCAAATTCTGTCTTAATTTCTTTTTGATCCTTTGAATACTGATGCAGGTTTGTATGCACTGGGAAATAGGCTCTGAGGAAAACTACATGAAAGCCATTTTTTTAAAAAATCAAATCTTCATTTTTTTATTGATTCGTATTAAAATTACAAGACTGTTTCTCTTCTCTTGATCTCTCTTAACTGCTTCTGGCTGTCCTGTTTGAAGAACCGTTAATGAGTTCTAAGCAAACATTATAATTGTTCTGGAATTGCTTGTAAAAGGAAACTCCAATGAACTACCATTCCTTTATTTCGAGTTAAAAAATTTCTAACTGAGATTTTAAATACACAAATCCTTCAAGAGGAATTTACCTCTCCCAGTGCCCAGCAACAGCAAGGCCTCTGACTGTGGAGCAGAATTGATGATCATGAGGCTACTGGAGCCTCACTACCAAGTGGATGTGAGCCAGGTGTTTGCATCTCATGGCACATGACAGATGAAAGCACCACATTACATACTAGTTGGGGTAAGACAACAAGTTCCTGGATTTGGGGAGAAGCAGATGTGGCCCTACTCACTATCTTGAGTTCTGTTGTAGGTTTCTCAACATATATAAATTCCAGTTTTTTGATCTGTAAAATGAGTCCACCTTCTACTCACAAGATTATTCTAGGGGGTTAAATAAAATGACAAGGTGGAAACAGCTGGAAAGTACATGTCAGACCCTCAGTATAATCCAGCCACATAGTTATTCATGGTTGCACCTTGAAGCCAAAAAAAAAAAGAAACCTAATCATTGCTGTCAAGTTGATTCTGACATTTACAGTGATCCCATAGGACAGGACAGGGTAGAACTGTCCCCATACGGTTTCCAAGCAGTTCCTGGTGGATTCAAACTGCTGACTTTTCAGTTAGTAGCTAAAGCACTTAACCACTATACCACCAGAGTGATCACCTGGGCTACTGTTAGGCTCAATTTGTCCAAGTGTGAACCTCAAAAATTCCATGAAGGCACACACACTAAATTATATATTCTTTTTATTTCCCCAGTAGCCTAGTATCATCTTGGGAATATAAGCCTCATTATTAATTGAAGAATTCCTTACTTAGCCGGTAACTTTCAATCTAAGACCAAAAGAGGTAAAGTAACAGAAAGAAGGCTAACTGAAACTTTGGAGGTTCAAGTCCATCCAAAGGCACTATAGAAGA
Organism: Heterohyrax brucei; assembly: GCA_028571685.1. Taxonomy (NCBI): domain Eukaryota; kingdom Metazoa; phylum Chordata; class Mammalia; order Hyracoidea; family Procaviidae; genus Heterohyrax; species Heterohyrax brucei. The sequence continues at coordinate 39,156,291 of CM053149.1, forward strand.
ATGGCCTGGTGATCTACTTCTGAAAAATCAGCCATTGAAAACCCTATGGAGCACAATTCTACTCTGACACACATGGAGTCAGCAGGAGTCAGGATTGGTTCAATAGAAACTGGTATAGTTTGATTTGTTTATTTTTACTTGAACCCAAGTCTTCTGATACTGGATCTTGGGCTGATTAGATGGCAGTCGATTCCGAGCACCTTGAAACAAACACATCAGAATCTGGTTTGGTGGCAGAAGACAAGCAGCACAGACCAAGACACATAAGACCCTACTTTCTTCCTCCTCAACACTTAGAACTTGTTCTTCTAGATGATTTACTGGATGGTCTGTTACAATTATATAGTTCACAGGTTACTGGAATAGAACCGAGGATTATCCCTGGTATTGTGTCTTTCATTTTCTCCCAAATCTACACATTTGCCAGAATCCAAACTCAAACCTCTTTCTCTGTTGAACTATGGGCTGACCATCAGCCCTAACCATCTTCCCCTCACCCCCTCTACTGCCCCTATCACCTTGTTTGGATGTGGTGTATCTCATAATCAGGAATCAACAGCATTATAGACCACTGGATAGTTGACCGGTATTTAGAAGATACTATCGTGGGAAGACCATTGTCACGAGATAATGATCACTTGCTGCTAGATAAGTGCTAGGACTTGTTCTTCTGATGGATGTTGTGCAAGAAAATAATTATTCATCATTGTTTTGCTGGATTATCATAGCATTTACTCTTGTCAACAAACCAACACCAGTACCATTATGGGAAATGAGCCATAGGGTACAGAGAGTAGCCTCCATTTATTCACCTAGTGCACAGACCAGGGGGCAGTAGACAACAAATATCAAAGTGGAGTCAAAGAAAAGGCTCAATAACCAGCTCCATCACCAACCTACTATGAAACTCTGGGATTTTTTTTTTTATTAATTACAATAAAAGAATAAAATTTCTAACATCTATCACTTAACTCATCTATGATAAACACTCAGCTCCCACCCACCCATGTAGCCAACACAGTCATTTTCTTCTATGGATAATTCTCTTGTTAATTGTTGGTAACACGGGTCTCATACAAAATTTGTCCTTTTGACACTGATTTCACTAAGCATGATCTCTTCCAAATAAGACCATGTTATGAGATGTTATCTAAAACTGTCGTTGTTTCTTATCATAGCATAGAGTTCCATTGAATATATGTACCATAATTTGCTTATCCATTAATCTGTTGGTGGACATCGGCATTGATTCCAACTTTTTGCTATTGTGGACTGTGCTGCAACAAACATCTGTGTACATGTATCTGTTCATGTGACAACTTTTGTTTCTGAAGGATAAATTCCAAGCAGTGGAATTACAGGATCAAATGATATATCTATCTCCAGCTTTTTAAGGAAGCATTAGATTGTTTTCCAAGAGGTTGTACTATTTTGCAATCCCGCCAGCAGTGTAGGAGAGTTCCAATTTCTCCACATCCTCTCCAGCATTTGTTGTTTTGTGCTTTTTAGATTATGGCCAACTTCGTTGGGGTGAGATGATATCTCAGTGTAGTTTTGACTGTAATTTCTTTAGTAGCTAATCATCGTGAGCAATTCTGCATGTGTCATTCAGTTGCCAGGATATCCTCTTTAGAGGAATGTCTGTCGGTCTCCTTCGCCCATCGCTTAATTGGATTATTTATCCTTTTCTTGTTGATATTTTGTAATGCCTTACAGATTATGGAGATCAGACATCAGTCTGACATACAGTTACCAAATATTTTTACCCATTCTGTAGGTGCTCTTTCAATTCTTTTGATGAAGTTTTTGGATGAGCAAAAGTGTTTGATTCTTAGTAATTCTCATTTATCTATTTTCTCTTCTGATGAATGTGCTTTGTTTGTCAGATTTTGAAGTCTGTCTATATTGTGTATTAAAACTTCCATTGTTGGCCCTATTTTATCTTGGATGAACTTTATCATTTTAGACTTGATATTTGATATTTAGATTTGATATATTTAGATTTGATATTTATCCAATTTAAGTTGATTTTTGTATACGGTGTGAGGTATAGGTCTTGTTTTAATTTTGTGAAGATGGATATCCATTTTGCCAGCACCACTTGTTAAAGAGACTGTTCTTACCCCAGTTTAAAATCTTAGGGCTTTTTTCAAATATCAGCTGTCCATAGGAGGATGGTGGCATCTCTGGGGTCTCCACCCTGTTCCATTGGTCAATATGTCTCTTTTTGTACTAGTACCAGGCTATTTTGACTACTGTGGCTGTGTAGTAGGTTCTAAAGTCAGGTAGTGAGAGGCCTCTCAGTGCGTTCTTCTTCCACAGTAGTGCTTTACTTATCCAGGGCTTCTTCCCTTTCCAAACAAAGATGATGATTTGTTTCTCCATCACATTAAAAAATGTCACTGAAATTTGTATTTGGATTGCATTATATAGTAGATTGCTTTGGGCAAAATAGACATTTTCACAATGTTGAGTCTTCTTATCCATGAGCAGGGCAGATTACTCCATTTATGTAAGTATCTCCCAGTTTCTTGTAGCAAGATCTTGTAGTTCTCTTTGTAAAGATCTCTTATTTCTCTAGTTAGACTTATTCCTAGGTATTTTATCTTCTTGGGGGCTATAGTAAATGAAATTCATTGGGTGATTTCTTCTTTAATAATCTCATTGTTGGTATAAAGGAATCCTACTGATATACTTATGTTTATTTTGTATCCTGATACTTTGCTGAACTGCTCTATTAGTTCCAGTAGCTTACTTATGGATTCCTTTGAATTCTCTGTATCAACAATGATATCTGCAAAGAAGGAGATCTTTACTTCTTCACTGCGAATATGGATGCCCTTTATTTCTTTGTCTGTCTAATTGCTCTGGCTAAAACTTCTAGTACAATGTTGAATAGAAGTGGTGAGAATGCGTATCCTTGTCTAGTTCCTGTTCTCAGAGGGAATTCTTTCAGTCTTTGACCATTCAGGATCATGAAGGCAGTTGGCTTTGCGTAGATGCTACTGATTTCATTGAGGCATTTCCTCTCTATTCCTGTTTCTGAGAGTTTTAAGCAGGAATGGGTGTTGAATTTTCCCAAATGCCTTTTCTGTATCAACTGACAAAATCAGGTGATTCTTATCTTTTGTGTTATTAATGTGGTCAATTACATTAATTGTTTTTGTGATGCTGAACCAGCCTTGCATCCCTGTAATGAAACCAACTTGATTACAATGAATGATTTTTTTTTTCATATGCTGTTGAATTCTATTGGCTAGAATTCTGTTGAAAATTTTTCCATCTAGGTTCATGAATGATATTAGTCTGTAATTTTCTTTTTTTCTGGGCTCTTTATGTGGTTTTGGTACCAGGACTATGCTGGCTTTATAGAATGAATTTGGGAGTATTCCATCCCTTTCTATGGTGTGAAATAGCTTCAACAGTATTGGAGTTAACCCTTCTCTAAAAGTTTGGTAGAATTCTCTGGTAAAGCCATCTGGGCCTGAACTTTTTTTGGTTGGTAGATTTTTGATGACTGTTTCAATCTCTTCTTTTGTGATAGATTTGTTGAGATGATCTACTTCTTGTGATAATCTTGGTGAGTCATATGAATCTAGAAGTTTGTCCATTTCCCCTAGGTTTTCAAACCTGTTAGAGTACAGCCTTTCATAGTACTCTGCTGCAATATTTTTTATTTCAGCTGGGTCTGTTGTAACAACTCCCAAATCATTTCTTAATTGGGTTATTTGCATCTTCTGCTGTTTTTCTTTTGTAAGTTTAGCCAATGGTTTATCAATTTTGTTGATCTTTTCAAAGAATCAGCCTTTGGTTTTATTAATTTTTTCAATTGTTTTTCTGTTCTCTAATTCATTTAGTGCAGCTCTAATCCTTATAATCTGTTTTCTTCCGTTACCTGAGGGGTTCCTCTGTTGCTCTCTTTCTACTCATTCAAGCTGTAAGGTTGATTCTTTAATTCAGGCCCTTTCTTCTTTCTGGATGTGTGCAGTTATAGAGATAAACTGACCTCTGAGCACTGCGTTGGCTGTATCCCATCAATTCTGGTAGGATGTGTTTTCATTCTCATCTGAATCCATAATTTTTTTTTATTTTGTCCTTAATTTCTTCTATAACCCAAGTCTTTTTGAGCAAAGTATTGGTCAGTTTCCATAAGTTTGAATTCCTACCTATGAATTTTGTGTTGTTGATTTCAACTTTTATAGCCCTATGGTCTGAGAAGATACTTTGCAGTAAATCAATGGTTTGGATTTTATAGAGAATTGCTTTGTGACCTAACACATGGTCTATTCTGGAGAATGTTCCATGTGCATTGGAAAATAAAGTGTACTTGTCTGCTGATGGATGAAAAGATCTGTACATGTTGATAAGGTCAAGTTGGCTGATAGTAGAAATAAGATCTTCTGCATCTTTACTGAGCTTTTTTTCTGGATGATCTGTCCCTAACTGAAAGGGGAGTGTTGAAGTCTCTAACTATTATTGTGGAATGATCTATCTCAGTTTTCAGTGTTGTCAGTATTTGTTCAACGTATTTAGGTCCTCTGGTATTGGGTGCATAAATAGTTAATACTGTTAAGTCCTGCTTGAATATTGAACCTTTCAGCAGTAAATAGTGACAATCCTTGTCCACAATAGTGGATTTTACATTAAAATCTATTTTATCTGAGATTAGTATTGCCACCCCTGCTCTTCTTTGTGTATTGTTAGCTTGATATATATATTATCCCAACCTTTAATTTTTGATTTGTTCATATCTTTAAGTCTAAAGTGCGTTTCTTGTAAGCAACATACAGACAGGTCATGTCTTTTGATCCAGGATGTCACTCGCTGTCTATTTACTTGAGCGTTCAGTCCATTTACATTCAGTGTAATTATTGATAAGCATGTGCTTAGTGCCATCACTTTTATGTAATTACTTTTATGTTGATGATTTCTATATTGCTCTTAATGTTCTGTTCTGTGCCACTCTTCTTTATGGGTTGTTGTTTCAGTGTTCGTTGAGACTCCTGTATTGCATTTCTTATTTTGATACAATGCATTGTTAATCTGCTTTATGGCTGCATGTATTATCCCCCTTAACATACTAAGATTAAACCCAATTTTAATTTTAACTACTTCATAACTCTGAAACTTCCACTGCTTCTAAAACAACTATAACTACTGTAGCGCATCCCTCTTTTAATGTGATGGTATGATAGTTGTCATGATATGATCACAAATTCCCTTATTATAATGCTGTAGCTTTGATGAAGTTTTGTGACTTCCTTAACTGATTAGAATTTTGGATGAAGTGTCCTGAAGTCACCTAAAATATACATTTAGGGAAGACTTTCTTCAATATTTCATGTAATTTTGGCTTAATTTTTTGAAGTCTCTAAATTTATCTTTATCTTCTAAAGTCTTAATTTCACCATTATATTTGATAGACAATTTTGCAGGATAAATAATTCTGGATGGAATTTTTTCTCATTCAGGGCTTTGAATGTGTCTGCCACTGTTTTCTAGCCAGCATTGTTTCTGCAGAAAAGCCAGATGAAAGCCTACAAGGTTTCCCTCAAAGTTTTAGTTTTGCTTTGAGCCTTGCTGCTTTCAGAAGCATCTGTTTATGCTTTAGCTTATTAAGCTTGATTATAATATGCCTTGGCATCTTTCTTTTTGGGTCTAGCTTTTGTATTGTCTGATAAATATCTTGGATACCTATGTTCTCTTTGCTCATAATCTGAGGAAAGTTTTCCATCAGCATCTCTACAGCAATACTCTCTATATTGTCATTAAGCCCCCCTTGTTCAGGAACTCCAATTAAAAATAAATTATTCTTCTTCATGGAGTCCCACATGTTTCTTAATGCTTCTTCATTTTTCTTATTTCTTTTCTCTGATTTCACCTCATAAATGCTGGGGTGTCAGTTACTCTGTCTTCTAGGTCACCGAGTCTAGCTTTCATCTGTTCAATCCTACTCTTTTGACTTTGGATTGAATTATCTAATTCTGTAATTTTGTTATTGATCTGATGTATTTCAGATCATCAATGTTCCATCAGTTCAAACAGCTTACCAAATTTTTCATTTTGTTCTACTACATTTTGTTTAATCTCTAGGAGGGTTCTACATATAAATCTTCTGTATTCAACCTCTGATAGATTCAGAAAGTCTTCTTCTTCTGGGAATTTTTTTGAATCTTTAGGGAATTTTCTGGAGCATTTGATGGCTGCTACTTTAAATGATTAATTATAGTCTGCTGCCTGCGTGCCATCTGGACCCTGTTGATTTCTCTGGTATTGGATCTAAGAGAATTGTTGGTCACCAGCTGTCTCTAATACTCTAGTGATTAGCCCCAAGTAAACTCTCGAGGGTGGGAGACTTTGCTTATTGGGTGGCAAAGAGGCTGCCCTGCTTACGGAGAAACAGGAGGTTGTCAGCCAACCCTACAATGTGGGTCAGAGAAGAGTGGGAGGGAGAGATGCTGGGCCTCTCAACAGACAGATCTCCTGGCAACTACATAGGCCTCTCAGCCTTAAATATAAACTTCACTTCTATGCAGGGAGCTGTCTAGGGGCTGAACTAAGAGCTGGGAGTTGGGAGTTGAGAGCTGTACTATGCGCTGGCCTGAACAGCCATTCAGGAGCAGCAGACTCTACCTGCTGGCTGATAATGAAAGTATGTTACTGGCCATCCACAGAAGCTGCAGTACTCTGATACCATGAAACAGCAGAGGCAGAGGTCAGACTGCGACTGGATCTTTTTTGAGAGAGGAAGATTAGTCTGATACTGGTGCCTAGTCAAATATGCTAGATCCTAGGGCTCCCCAAATGTTCCATACTCCATAAAAATATCATCCAGGCCTTAGTTCTCAGAGGGAAATGAGGAGACGTGTGTGTCTCGACCATCTTTTAACAGTCCTCTCCTTTTCATTGTGTGTAGTGCTACCTCAGCAAATAAACGTTTCCATGTCTTCATTCCATCCATCTATGTCATCAAGATAGACTCTACTTTGAGGAGGCAGCTCTTCTCCAGTAATATTTTGATGCTTGCATCCTGAGGGGTTCATTTTCAAGCATTCTGTCAGACAATGTTCTGATGCCATTCATAAGGCTTTTACTGGCCAGTTTTTTTTCAGAGGTAGACTGCCAAGTCTTTCTTCCTAGTCTTAGTCTGGACACTTTGCTGAAATCTGTCTAACAAGGGTCATCCTGCTGGTATTTGAAACATGTGTGGTACAGCTTCCAGCATCACAGCAACATGCACACCACCAGTATACAACAAACTGACAAATGAGTGCTGGCCTATAGCTGCCAAGTCTGTTCCAACTCATAGAGATCCTACTGGACAGAGTAGAACCGTGTCATAAGTTTGCTAAGGAGTGGCTAGTGGATTCAAATTGCTGACATTTTGTTTAGCAGCTGAGCTCTTGACTACTGTGCCACCAGAGCTCCCCAGATTACAACCTAGGAAACGATTTGGAAGTTTGACTAAGAAAAAGGATATTTAGGTTCAGCCCACTAAAAGCCTGATCTCAGCAATCCTTTTGCCTTTTTAAAAGCTCAAATTTATATTTAATTTTTTTAAATCAAGGCAATATTTGTTAAAGGTAATACTTGCTAATGTTGTATATTTGTCTTAGTTATCTAGTGCTGCTATAACATAAATACTAAGAATGGATAGCTTTAACAAGATATTTATTTCTTTACAATAAAAACCCAAAACTAAACCAAGTGCTATCTAGTCAATTCTGATTCACAGTGACCCCTACAGGGCAGAGTAAAACTGCCCCATAGAGTTCCAAGGAGCACCTGGCAGATATGAACTGCTAACCTTTTTGGTTAGCAGTTGTAGTACTTAGGCACTATGTCTCTTTACAATAAAATAGGATAAAAGTCCAAATTTAGGGTATAAGCTCCATGGGAAGTCTTTCTCTCCCTGTTATCCTTCTCAATCTTCTCCTGGACTGGGAGCATCTTCCTGCAGGAACACAAGGTCCAAAGGCTGTGCTCTGTTCCTAGCACCGCTTTCTTGGTGGTATGAAGTTCCCCACTCTTCTTATCCCATTTCCTTTTATCTCCCACAAGAAATTCCCTTTATGACAGATCAAGGATGTGACCTTAGTAAGGGTGTTAAAATTCTACCCTAATACTCTTTAACATAAAATTATAGTCACAAAATAGAGGACAATCACATAATACTGGGAATCATAGCCTAATGAAGTTGATGCATATTTTTGGAGGACACCATTCATGCCATGACAGTGCTAAACTGGGAATTTTGAAACTCATTTAAAAAAACAAAACAAAACTAAAACTAAAACAAAAAAACACTGCCATTGAGTTGGCAGTGACCCAGTAGAAGAGAGTAGAACTGCCCCATACAGTTTCTAAGGAACATCTAGTGGATTCCAACTGCTGACCTTTTGGTTTGCAGCTAGAGCACTTAACTACTATACCACCAGGGTTTCCTCTAACTCATAGCCACTGTGTAAGACAGAGTAGAAATGCCCTATAGAGTTTTCAAAAAGATTTCAGGCTAAGAAACCCTATGAGAGCAGTTCTATTCTGTTCTATAGGGTTACTGTGAGTCAAGAATCACTGTTTGACTCACAACAATAAAAATATATGCAAGTATTACCTCAAGCAAGTATTGCTTTAATGAAAATGATTTTAAAATATAAATGTGGGAAGGCGGAGCCAAGATAGCAGACTAGACACACTTTCCTTAATTCCCTCTGAAAACTAAGGCCTGGATTGACAATTAAACAGAGCTTTCTGGACACCAAGTGAGCCCTAGAACAAGGCATAGAGCTGTCAATTTGGATTACATACCACTGAATGGGAAACTACTTGTCTTTGGCTGAGCTCCACCCACTCTGGTTGAATTGGCTGGCTACCATGCACTGAAGATAACTGGCATTTTTAACTTTTTTTTTCTTTTTGTTGGCTGGCAGGCAGGGGATGGGCTTAATCAGCAGCTATGCAGAGTCACAGAGCTAACGTGATCAGCAGGTGGAATATCCACATTTTGAGAGCCCGACTCTAGACTCAGAGTACCACAGCCCCTCACCCTCTCCTCTCGGACTTCTGCCATAGATTATGCTGTTTCACTGGGGTGGTACAGCTTAACCAGGATGTCACCTTGTTTGACTAGAAGGCTGAGTTACCCAACAGGAGGCCTCATCAGGGGCTAATTCCCAGTCTGGGAGGCAGTTCCAGCCCAGGAACACTTTTTCCAGCAGAAAAGCTGTGTTTAGCACTGTATAGCCTTAAAGCTAGGGCCCAGAAGGGGATGACAGCAGGCCAGTAACCTGTCCTACTTTGAACGATTATCACAGCATCTGAAGGCAGCTGATAAGGGGCTTCTTCTGTCAGCTGGAAGGACCACACCTGACAGTGTGGCTGATTTCAGACAGCTTTTACCTTTTAAAATAAGACTGCCTAGAGAAACAACTGTGGTGCAGCCCATCAGCTTCTCTTCAAGCCTTTACTGACTCATATCATAGGGTCAGCTGACAGCCCCCAGTGACTACACAACTAGGGCTGTGTCTTTGCCAGCCAGGCAGTGGAGCCTGCTACCCCAGAGATTTCACTGGGCTTACTCACTGGAGTACATAGAAGTGTTTGTTGATCAACTTCCTTGCGAGAACTATACTTCAGCTCCTGTTAAGGCAGCACCAGAGAAACTGAACAGCTTCTAGATGTCCCATAAGCAAACCAATCAAACTGTAACCAAACATTTAAATAAACATCCACCCATGGCACCAGAAAAGTCCCAAAATAAAGAACCAAGGAACTTCCCAGATGAAGCCTTTCTGAAACTATCAGAGGTCGAGTACAAAAGAATTTTATATAGGGCCCTTCTAGACATCATACAAAATGCAGCAGAGCAAAATGAAATATTAAGCAAGCTGTTCAAATTGATGGAACACCGGCATTCTGAAATTCAACACATCAATAACAAAACTACAGAATTAGACAAGTCAATTCAAAGCCAAAGAAGCAGAAGTGAACAACTAGAAACTGGACTTGCTGACCTTGATGATAGGACTACTGACGCTAGCATTTATGAGGAAAAATCAGAGAAAAGAAACAAGAAAAATGAAGAAGCATTAAGAAGCATGTGAGACTTTATCAACAGGAGTAATCTATGATTGATTGCAGTGCCTGAACAGGGAGGGATTACTGAAAACATAGGAAGTATTGTTCTTGAGTTGTTGGCAGAAAACTTCCCTGAAACTATGCAAGAAGAGAAAATAGATATCCAAGATGTGTATCAAATGCCACAAAAAATAGACACTCAAAGAAAGACACTAAGACATATTATAATTAAGCTTAACAAAATGAAACATAAGCAGAAACTCCTAAAGGCAGTGAGACTCAAAGCAAAGCTAACATTCAGAGGGAAGCCCTATAGGCACTCGACTGACTTCTCAGCAGAAATGTTGGCACAGAGGCAGTGGCATGACACATTCAAAGCCTTAAAGGAGAAAAACTTCCAACAAAGAATTATATATCCTGCAAAACTGTCTTTGAAGTATGAATATGAAATTAAGAAACTCACAGATAAACAGAAACTTAGAGACTTTGTAAAAACCAAACAAAAGCTATAAGAAATACTGAAAGAAGCTCTTGGCTTACAAAAAGAAAACCATTAAGTGTATATTTAAAGAGGCGATGCATGACACAACATCCAGAAACCTACAAAACTCAAAGCTATAGCATTAAAAGAAAGGATCCAGTGACTGTAACATAAAAACTGTGATACCATCACATTAAAAAGAGAGGAAGTTAATACAGAGAGGAAGTTAATAATATATATAGAAGTTAAAATTGGGTTTAAACATAGATTATTGGGGGGGACATTGGGGTAGCCACAAAATACAACAAAGATGCAGCATTTCCAACCTAGAAATGTAACACAGCAGTCTCAACAAACACAAAATCAACCCTGAAAATGATGAAAAAATCAATCCATGTATAAAAATGACCTCAAACAGAATATTAAGAGCAACAGAGAAAACACTGACACAAAAATAAAGGCATCAAAATGACAGCCCTAAACACATATCTATCAATAATTACACTCAATGTAAATGGAATGAAAGCTTCAGTAAAGCGACAATGAGTGACATCTTGGATCAAAAGGCATGATCCATCTATATGTTACTTACAAGACACTCACCTTAGAATTAAAGACATGAACAAACTGAAAATAAAAGGATGGAATGACATATACCAAGCTAACAGTATAAAAAGAAGAGCAAGTGTGGCAATATTAATCCTAGATAAAACAGATTTTAATATAAAATCCACCATCATGGACAAGGATGGTCACTATCTACTGCTGAAAGGTTCACTATACAAGCAGGACTTAACAATATTAAATATTTATGCACCCAATACTAGAGCATCTAAATACATTGAACAAACACAAACTATACTCAAAAATGAGATAGATAACTCCACAATAATAGTTGGTGACTTCAACATTCCACTTTCAGTATTAGACAGATCTTCTATAAAAAAGCTCAGTAAAGATACAGAAGATCTTATTGCCACAATTAACCAATTAGACCTCATCGACATATACAGAACTTTTCATCCATCAACAGATAAGAACACCTTTTTCTCCAGTGCACATGAAACATTTTCCAGAATAGACTATGTGTTAGGATGTAAAGTAAATCTCAATAAAATCCAAGTCACTGATCATTGCAAAGCATCTTCTCAGACCATAAAGCAATAAAAGTCAAAATCAATAGTAGAAAAAAAATAGAAATTTGAACTTACAGAAACTGAACATCTTGCTCAAAAAGCCATGGGTTATAGAAGAAATCAAGGATGAAATATAGAAATTTATGGATTCAAATTAGAATTAAAACACTTCCTACCAGAACCGATGGGCTACAGTCAAAGCAATGCTCAGAGGTCAATTTATTTCTACAAATGCACGTATCTGGAAGGAAATAAAGACCCAAACCAAAGAACTAACCCTATAGCTTGAACAAGTAGAAAGAGAGCAACAGAGGAACCCCTCAGGCACCAGAAGAAACCAGATGATAAAGATTAGAGCAGAACTAAGTGAATAGGAGAACAGAGCAACTGAAATAATTGATAAGACCAACAGGTGGTATTTTGACAAATCATTGGCTAAACTTACTAAAGAAAAACAGGAAGGAAACAAACAACCTCAATAAGAAATGAGATGGGAAATGTCACAACAGATCCATCAGGAATCACGAGTATCATCACAGAATACTACAAAAAACTGTACTCTAACAAATTCAAAAACTAAGAGGAAATGGATCAATTTCTAGATTCGTATCACCTACAAAAATTATCACAAGGAGAAGTAGAACAACTTAATGAATTCATCAAAATGGAGGACATTGAAAAAGCCATCCAAAACTGCCAAGCAAACACAGCCCTGGCCCAGATGGCTTCCCTGCGGAATTCTACCAAGCTTTTAGTGAAGAGTTAACTTCAACACTACTGAGATTATTTCACAGCATAGTAAGGGATGGAATACTCCTAAATTCACTCCATGTAGCCAGCATAACTCTGATATCAAAGCCAGGGAAAGACCCAACAAAAAAGGAGAACCACAAATCAATATCACTCATGAACCTACGTGCAAAAATCTTCAACAAAATACTACCCAGTAGAATTCAACAACATATCAAAAAATAATTAATCACAACAAACTTGGATTCATACCTGGGATGCAAGGCTGTTTCAACATCAGAAAAACAATGTGATCAACCAAATAAACAACACAAAAGATAAGAATCACCTGATTTTGTCAATTGATGCAGAAAAGGCATTTGGTAAAGTCCAACACCCATTCATGCAAATTAAGAATCGAAGTAAAATTCCTCAACAAAGTAAGGGCCATCTACGCAAAGTCAACTGCCTACATCATCCTGAATGGAGAGAGACTGAAAGAATTCCTTGAGAATGGGAACTAGACAAGGATGTCCACCCTCACTTTTCCTATTTAACATTATCCTAGAACTTCTGGCCAGAGTAATTAGACAAGACAAGGAAATAAAGGGCATCTGCATTGGCAAATAAGTAAAAATCTCCCTATTTGCAGATGATATGATCATATACCCAGAGAATCCTAAAGAATCCGTGAGTAAACTACTCAAACTAATAGAAGAGTTCAGCAAAGTATCAGGATATAAGATAAACGTAAGCAAGTAAGTAGGATTCCTTATACCATCCAAGAAGAAATCACCAAATCAACACCATTTACTATAACCACCAAGAAGATAAAATACTTAGGAATAAAACTAACTAGGGAAACAAGACAACTGCAAGACCTTACTACAAGAAACTAAGAGAGACTTACATACATGGAAAACAGCCAAGCCAGCCAAGTGTCATCGAGTCAGATCCCTACAAATGGATAGGATGTCTTAAGATTGTGAAAATGTCTGTTTTACCCAAAGTGATCTACATTTACAGTGCAATGCCAATACAAATTCCAGTGACTTTTTTTCTTTTTAAAAACCTTTTACTTTTTTTAAACTTTTTTGTTATTGTGATTTAGTGAAAGTATACAATTTAATATAAATTTGCATGCCCACCTATGTGCAGTTCCCACTGCTCTCCCTACCCGATGACAGTACACTCCTATCTGTTCTCTACATGTCATATACTGATAACAATCTCCTGTCCCCTTCTCTTCACCTGCTCCCCCACTCCGGTAAGAGGCCAGCAGGACGATGTCTTATGGATGCACAGAATCATAAAGTGCACATATGATATGGTCACTCTGTGTCATTGAGCCCAATCCATTCTTGTCTGAAGAGCTGACCTCCATTATGATTTATAGACAGGGGCAGCATCAGGACCAGGGGCCATAATCCTAGGGGAACCCCGAGGTCCCTGGACCATCAATTGCGGTCTTTTAGTGGAGTTCTCAGGGTGCACCCCTCTTTATTCTCATGTTTCTACTGAGACTCAACTTTGTGAGCTCCGTCACGGCTATCACTGGTGGTGCCCGGGAACCATTTGATTCCTCCATTCACATGTTGATGCAGTCATCCACTCACGTGAGTCTCTTCTGGCTTCTCTTTCCCCCATGTCGTTTCAGTCCTTGGTGATCGTCAGTTCCTGCTGAGTTGGGACTATTTGGTGTGCCTCAGATGGCGGCTTACTAGCTTTTGAGACCACAGATGCCACCCACCAATATGGGATGCAGATGACTCTCTTAGCAATAGGCTAGTTATGCCAATTGGGCCTCAATGTCCCCTGAGAGCATAGACCCCATACCCCTGCCCCCACTACTCTGTCCTAGCAATACTGGGTTAAGATTGGAGGAGTAATCATGTTATGTTAAAGTCCAGTGAAACTGAACTTCTTTCTAATGTGTGCTGTCACTGATTTCACCCAACCAAATTTCTATCAGTTGTCTAGTGTATAACCAATTCCTTTTCTCCCTCCCGTCCCACCCTTGCAGCCATCAAAGATTCTTTTCTTCTGTTCATGAGTCTGTTTTTAAGTCCTTATAATAGGGGTCTTATACAATATTTGTCCTTTTGTTGCTGACTACTTTCACTCAACATAATGTTTTCCAAATGAAACCAGGTTATGAGAAGCTTCCTAAAATCATCTTTGTTCTCTATCATTGCATAGTGTTTCGTTGAGGATATATATCATAATTTATTTATCCATTCATCTGGGTTGATTCCATCATTTTGCTATTGTGGATTGTGCTGCAATAAACATTTGTGTGCATGTATTTGTTGGTGTGAATGCCCTCGATTCTGTAGGATATTTTCCAAGCAGTGGGATTACTGGGTCAAATGGTATATCTATTTCAATCTTTTAAAGAAAGCACCAGATTGCTTTCCAAAAGAGGCTATACCATTTTGCAATCCCATCAACAGTGTAGGAGAATTCCAATTTCTCCACAGCCCATCTAGCATTTGTCGTTTCACGTTTTTTGGATCATGGCCAACCTTGTTGGGGTGAGCTGATATCTCATCATCCTTTAGATTTGAATTTCTTTAATATCTAATGATTGTGAGCATTTCTTCATACGTCTTTTGGTTGCCTGGATATCCTCTTTAGAGAAGTGTCTGTCCATTTTCTTTGCCAATCACTTAATTGGATGATTTATCTTTTTCTTATTGATATTTTGTAGTGCCTTATAGATTATGGAGATCAGATATCAGTCTGACTTACAGTTGCCAACTATTTTTTCATGTTCTGTAGGTGGTCTTTTAGTTTTTGATACAGTCTTTGGATGAGCAGAAGTGTTTGATTCTTAGTAGTTCCCATTTATCTATTTTCTCTTCTGATGAATGCACTTTGTCAGATTTTGAAGTCTATCTATGTTGTATATTAAAACCTCCACTGTTGATTCTGTTTTTTTGGATGAGCTTTATTGTTTTAGTTTTGATATTTAAGTCTTTTATCCAGTTTAAGTTGGATAAGTTAAGTTCAAGTTGGTTTTTGTATAAAAGTGTGAGATACTGGTCTTATTCCAGTTTTTTGCAGATGGATATCCAATTTTGCCAGCATCATTTGTTAAAGAGATTGCTTTTACCCCATTATGAAGTTTTAGGGCCTTTGTCGAATATCAACTGTTCACAGGAGAATGGTGGCATCTTTGGGGTCTCAATTGTGTTCCATTGATCTATGTGTCCCTTTCTGTACCAGTACCGGGCTGTTTTAACAACTGTGGCAGTGTAATAGGTTCTCAAGTCAGGCAGTGAGAGGCCACCCAGTGTATTCTTCAGTAGTGCTTTAGTTATCCGGTGCTTCTTCCCTTTCCAAACAAAGTTGGTGATTTGTTTCTCCATCTCATTAAAAAATGTCACTGGAATTTGTATTGATATTGCATTATATAAATAGATTGTTTGGGGTAAAATAGACATTTTCACAATGTTAAGTCTTTCTGCCCATGAGTAGGGTAGGTTTCTCCATTTATGTAAGTCTCTCTTAGTTTCTTGTAGTAAGATTTTTCTAGTTCTCTTTGTAATTGTCCCTTATTTCTATAGTTAGATTTATTCCTGGGTATTTTATCTTTTGGGGGGCTACAGAAAATGGAATTAATTTGGTGATTTCTTCTTGAATGATCTCATTGTTGGTGTAAAGGAATCTTTCTGATTTACTTATGTTTATCTTGTATCCTGATACTTGCTGAACTCTTCTATCAGTCTGAGTAGTTTAATGATGGATTCTTTAGGATTCTCTGCATACATAATCGTGTCATCTGCACATAAGGAGATTTTTACTTCTTCTTTGCTGATGCAGCTGTCCTTTATTTCTTGGTCTTGCCTAATTACTCTGGCTAGAGCTTTTAGTACAATGTTGAATAGGAGAGGTGAGAGTGGGCATCCTTGTCTAGTTGCTGTTCTCAAGGGGTATTCTTTTAGTCTCTCTCCATTCAGGATGACATAGGCAGTTGGCTTTGTATAAATGGCCCTATTGTGTTGAGGAATTTACTGTCCATTCCTATTTTGCTGAGAGATTTTAGCATAAATGGGCGTTGGACTTTACCAAATGCCTTTTCTGCATCAATTGACAAAATCAGGTGATTCTTGTCTTATGTATTATTTATGTGGTTGATCACATTAATTGTTTTTCTGATGCTGAATCAGCTTTGCATCCCTGATATGAATCCAACTTGGTCATGATCAATTAATGTTTTGGTATGTTGTTTAATTCTATTGGGTATTATTTTGTTGAAGATCTTTGCATCTAGGTTCATGAGTGATACTGGTCTGTAGTTTTCCTTTGTTATTGAGTTTTTCCCTGGCTTTGGTATCAGGATTATGCTGTATTCATAGACTGAATTTGGGAGAATTCTACCCCTTTCTATGCTGTGAAATAGTCTCAGTATTACTGGAGTTAACTCTTCTCTAAAAGCTTGGTAGAATGCTGCAGTGAAGTGATCTGAGCCAGGGCTTTTTTTGGTTGGTAGTTTTTGGATGACTTTTTGAATCTCTTCCTTTGTGATGGGTTTATTCAGTTGTTCTGCTTCACCTTGTGATAATGTTGGTAGGTGACATTAATCTAGGAACTTGTCCATTTTCTGTAGGTTTTCAAATTTGTTAGAGTAGTCTTTCGTAGTATTCTGTTATTATATTTTTTATTTCTGTTGGATTGTTGTGACATCTCCCCTCTCATTTCCTATTCGGATTATTTGTTTCCTTTTCAGCTTTTGTTTACTAAGTTTAGCCAATTTTGTTGATCTTTCAAAAAAAACAGCTTTTGGTCTTTTCATTTTTTTCAGTTGTTCTTCTATTCTCCAATTCACTTAGTTCTGCTCTAATCTTTATAATCTGTTTTCTTCTGGTGTCTGAGGGGTTCCTCTGTTGCTCTCTTTCTACTTGTTCAAACTGTAGGGTTAGTTCTTTGGTTTGGGTTCTTTCTTCCTTCTGGATGTATAATTCACAGAGAGAAACTGACCCCTGAGCATTGCTTTGGCTATATTCCATAGTTTCTGGTAAGAAGTGTTTTCATTCTCATTTGAATCCATAAATTTCTTTATTTCATCCTTGATTTCTTCCATAACCCATGGTTTTTTGAGCAAGATGTTTAGTTTCCATGAGTTCCAATTTCTATCTATGTTTTTGTGCCATTGATTTAGACTTTTATGGCTTTATGGTCTTAGAAGATGCTTTGTAATAATTCAGTGGTACAGATTTTGTTGAGATTTGCTTTATGTTCTAACACATGGTCCATTCTGTAAAATATTCCATGTGCCCCAGAGAAGAAGGATAGAAAGTTCTGTATATGTTGGTGAGGTCTAATTGGTTAATTGTTGAAATAAAGTCTTCTGTGTCTTTATGGAGTTTTTCTCTAGAAGATCTGTCCAGTACTGAGAATGGAGTGTTATTGTGGAGTGATCTATCTCATTTTTGAATGTAGTAAGTATTCTTCAATGTATTTAGATGCTCTAGTATTGGGTGCCTAAATATTTAATATTGTTAAGTCCTGCTTCTGTATTGAATCTTTCAGCAATAGTGTCCATCCTTATCCACGATGGTGGATTTTGCATTAAAATCTATTTTATCTGAGATTAGTATTGCCACACCTGCTCTTCTTTGTGTATTGTTAGATTGGTATATATTCTTCCATCCTTTAATTTTCAGTTTGTTCATATCAAGGTCAGTTTCTTGTAAGCAACATATAGAAGGATCAAGCCTTTTGAACCAAGATGTGACTCATTGTCTCTTTACTGGAATGTTCAGATCACTTACATTCAATGTAATTATTGATAGGTATGTGTTTGGTGCTGTCATTGAGATGTGTTTTTTTGTGTCAATGTTTTCTCTGTTTCTCTTATGATTCTGTTCTGGCACATTCTTCTTTATGAGTTGATTTTTCACACTTTTCAGTGTTGGTTTTGTGTTTGTTGAGACTGCTGCATTATCTTTCTTGATTTGATATGTTGCATCTTTATTGTGCGTTGTGGCTACCTCTGTGACCCCCCCTTAATAATCTATGTTTAATCCCATTTTTAACTTTTACATATTTTATTAACTTCCTCTCTATCTGAAAGGACTATAACTACTGTAGTACATTCCTCTTTTTAATATGATGATATCATAGTTTTCATGATATGATCACTGGATCATTTCTTTTAATATTATAGCTTTGATTGAGCTTTGTGCCTTCCCTGGGGCTTTTGGATGATGGGTCCCATATTGTCTCCTAAAACATAGTTAATGGTTTTGTTCTTCTAAGCCAAGAGCTTCTTTCAGTACTTCTTGTAGCTTTAGTTTGGTTTTTACAAAGTCTCTGAGTTTCTGTTTATCTGTGAATGCCTTCATTTCACATTCAGATTTGAGAGACAGTTTTATAGGATATATAATTCTTATTTGGAAGTTCTTCTCCTTCAAGGCTTTGAATGTGTCATGCCACAGCCTTCATGCCAGTATTGTTTCTGCCTAGAAGTCAGATGAAAGCCTACAGGGTTTCCCTCTGAATGTTAGCTTTCCTTTGAGTCTCCCTGCTTTTAAGAGTTTCTGCTTATGTTTCATTTTGTTAAGCTTGATTATATGTCTTGGAGTCTTTCTATTGAGATCTATATTGAGTGGTGTTCAATATGCATCGTGGATATCCACATTCTCTTCTTTCATAATTTCAGGGAAGTTTTCTGTCAGCAGCTCAACAACAATACTCTCTGTGTTTTCTGCTGTCCCTCCCTGTTCAGGAACTCCAATTAATCATAGATTGTTCCTCTTGAAAGAGTCCCACATGCTTCTTAACTCTTCTTCATTTTTCTTGTTTCTTTTCTCTGATTTCTCCTCATAGATGCTGGACTCAGTAGCTCTGTCTTCAAAGTCAGAAGGTCTACTTTACAGTTGTTCAATTCTGCTTTCTTGAGTTTGAATTGAATTTTCCATATCTTTGATTTTGTTATTGATCTGTTGGATTTCAGAACACTGCTGTTCCATCAGTTTGTACAAGTTGGTTAATTTTTCATTTTGCTCTGCTGAATTTTATACAGTGTCTAGGAGGGCTCTATATATACTCCTTTTGTACTCACCCTGCAATTGTTTCCGAAAGGATTCTTTGTCTGGGAAGTTCTTTAGTTCTTTCTTTTGTCAGCCTTTTAAAGCCATAGGTGAATTTTTCTTTAAGTATCTGTCCAAAGTTTGTTGCTTTTTGGGCATTTGAAGGTTGTTTAGTTTCTCTAGAGTTAACTTAACAGGATGTAAATCACATTCTGATAAGGAAGGTGATAACCAGTCACCTCTATGTACTCTAGTGAGTTCATAGAAGGGCCCGGTGGAATCTCTGGGGTAGCAGGCTCTGCCTCCTGACTGTCAAAGACACAGTCCTACTTATGGAGTCACTGGGGGGCCATCAGTTGACCCTATAATGTGGGTTAGTGAAGGTTGGAAGAGATGCTGTCAGGATGCACTGCAGTCATTTCTCTACATAGTCTTATGTTGGAATGTAACAGCTATCTGACAGCTTCCAAACTCAGTCAGGATGTCAGATGTTCAAGACCCTCTTCCCAGCTGGCAAAGTAAGCACCTCTATAGCCAACCCAACATGCTGTAAACTAGTTCAAAGTATGAAAAGACCACTGCCCTGCTGTTATCTGCTGCTGTGCCCTGCCCATAAGGTTAGTCTGTGCCAAACACAGCTTTTCTGTTGAAAAAGCACTCCCTGGGCTGGCACTGCCTTCCAGCATGCGAATTAGTCCCTGTTGAGGTCTTAGTTTGGGTAACACAGCCTCCAAGTTGAACAAGATGGTGTCCTGCACAAGCTCTCCTGCCTGTTGTGGAATGGCTGATTCAATGGCAGAGGTTCAGAAAGAGAAGGTGGAAAAGCCTAGATGCAGGGAGTCCACAGCTGGGCTCTCAAAATGTGGCTCTTCTGCCTGTTGGTGCTGTCAGCAGTGTGGCTGAGCTTTGCTGCCAGTTAAGCCCAAGCCCCACTTGCTGGCTAAGACAGAGAAAAAAAAGTGGTGGGCACTGCCTCCCTGTCTGGGAATTAGCTCCCACTGAGGCTTCCATTTGGAAAACTCCACTCCAAGTCAAACAAGATAGTGCCCTGTACAAGCTCTCTTGCACACTGTGGAATAGTCGATTCTATGCTAGAGGTTCAGAAAGAGAGGATGGAGAAGCCAAGGTGCACAGAGTCCAGAGCTTGGCTCTCAAAATGTGGCTATACCTTCTGCTGGTTCTGTCAGCAGTGTAGCTGAACTTTGCTACCAGTTAAGCTCAAGCCTGCCTGCTGAGTAAGACAGAGAAAAGAAAGTTAAAAGTTACCTTCCATCCATGATAGCCAGTATTCAACAAGGGCAGGGGTGAGCAAAAGAGATGAAGTTTCCCATTCAGTGGTATGTAGTCAAAATTGACAGCCCTATGCAGTGTCGTAGGGCTCATTGGGTATCCAGAAGGCTCCATTTAATTATCAATTCAGGCCTTAGTTTTCAGAGGGAGTAAAAGAGACTTGTGTCTAGTCTGCCATCTTGACTCCACCTCCTACCCAGTGACATTTTTAATGAGATGGAGAAACAAATCACCAACATTGTTTGGAAAGGGAAGAAACTGTGGATAAGCAAAGCACTACTGAAGAAGAGGAACACAGTGGGAGGCCTATCACTACCCAACTTTAGAAACTATTACACTGTCACAGTAGTCAAAACAGCCTGGTACTGGTACAAAAAGAGACATACAGACCAATGGATCAGAATTGAGACCCCAGAAATATCATCCTCCTCCTACGAACAGGTGATATTCAACAAAGACCCTAAGATTGTAAACTAGGGCAAAAACAGTCTCTTTAACAAATGATGCTGGGAAAATCGGATATTTATTTGCAAAAAATTGAAACAAGACCCACATCTCACACCTTATATAAAAACCAACTCAAATTGGACAAAAGACCTAAATATCAAACCTAAAATGATAAATATCATACAAGAAAAAACAAGACCAACAATGAAAGTTTTAATATACAACTTAGACAGATTTCAAAACCTGACAAATGAAGCACAATCAGCCAAAGCCAAGTGCCGACGAGTCGGATCCGACTCATGGCGACCAATCAACAGAAGAGAAAATAGACAAGTGGGAACTAAGAATCAAACACTTTTGCTCATTCAAAGACTTTATCCAAAGAATTAAAAATCCACCTACAGAATGGGAAAATAGTTGGCAACTATACGTCAGACTGCATCTGATCTCCATAATCTACAAGGTATTGCAAAATATCAACAAGAAAAGGGCAAAAAACAGAATTAAGCATTGGGCAAAGGAGATGGACAGACACTTCACTAAAGAGGATATCCAGGCAGCCAAAAGACACATGAAGAAACACTTACGGAGGTGGAGTCAAGATGGCAGACTAAGCACACGTCTCCTTATATTCCTCTGGAAACCAAGACCAGAACTGATAATCAAACGGAGCCTTCTGATGACCTAGTGAGCCCACAGGACACGGCACAGGGCTGGTAAATTGGAGTTCATAGCACTGAACGAAAAACCTCTTCTCTTTTACTGACACCGCTCCTGGCTAGCCCTGGCTCTTACAGGCTGAAGGTAAAAGCACCATTTTCACTTTTTTCCTCTGTCTTGGCCAGTGGGTGGAGATGAGTCTTGCCTAGCGGCTAGACTCAGACACACTGCTGGTGGGATAGGCAGGCAAAATTGCCATATTTTGAGAACCAGGCTTAGGACTCTGTTAATCTAGCCACTTTGGGCCTGTCTTTTTATCTCTTCCACAGTGCGGTTCATACGGAACCACAGTGCTTGTGTGCTGGATGCCATGTTGGATATGGAGATTTTAGTGGGGCATAATTCGTAGCCTGGGAGCCAGTGCCTGCAAACAGGACAGTGCTTCTCCGACAGAAAAGCAGTAGTTTACACAATGTCACCTACATTGGGGGCCTGGCAACAGAGGCGGAGGACTCATTACCTCTTGGCAACTTCAGCCCCTCTACTTACCGACTGTGTGGAGGGTACCTTCTTAAATACGGTGGCAGCAGCTGGACCTAATTCTTAGCTTGGAAGCCAGAGCCTGCCCACAGGAGAGGGCTTTTCTACCAGAAAAGCAGCAGTTTACACAATGTCACCTAAGGCTGGGCCCTGTCAGCAGAGGCCAACAGGGCAGTAACAATGCTGTATTCTGAACTAGTTCATATCATCTTTGCCAGTTGGGCAGAGGGACTTCTACTCCTGAAAACCTGACGGACTTGGGAAGCAGTGAGATATCTTTTGTTTTACATTTTAAGACAGCCTAGAGGAACATCAGCAGTCCATCCTCATAGTATCTCGCTCAGCCTCTACTTACTCACATGGGACCCAAAAAGCAACAGACACTTGTGGCAAACAAGAAATCACCCATGGCTTCGGAAGGCTCACAAACAAAACAGCCAAGAAGTTTTCCAGATGAAAAAACTTTTCTGAAATCATTGGAACATGAATGTAAAAGGATTATATACAGAGCCCTTCTAGACCTTACACAAAATGCAACACAACAACATGAAAAATTAAGCAAGCTGTTTGATCTGATGGAACACCAGTAGTCTGAAATCCAACAGATCAAGAATAAAAGACATAGAAACTTCCATTCAAAGCCAAGAAAACAGAATGCAACAAATGGAAAAAAGAATTTCTGACTTGGAAGACAGAACTACTGATGCCAGCGTCTATGAGGACAAGTCAGAAAAAGAAACAAGAAAAAGGAAGAAGCTTTAAGAAGCATGTGGGATTCTATTATGAGAACCAACCTTGGATTAATTGGAGTCCCTGAACAGGATGAAACACCTCAGAACACAGAGAGCATCGTTGCTGATCTGCTGACAGAAAACTTCCCAGAAATCATGAAGAAAGAAAATATAGATATCCCAGATGCATATTGTACACCACCCAAAATAGATCTCTAAAGAAAGATTCCAAGATATATCAAAATCAAGCTTAACAATATGAAACACAAGCAGCAGCTCTTACAAGTAGCAAGACTCAAAGCAAAGCTAACATTCAGAGGGAAACCCTGTAGGCTTTCATCAGATTTCTCAGCAGAAAACATGCTGGCACAGAGACAGCAGCATGACACATTCAAAGCCTTGAAGGAGAACTTCCAATCTAGAATTATATATCCTGCAAAACTGTCTTTCAAATATGAAAATGAAATTAAGACATTTCCAAATAAACAGAAACTCAGGGACTTGGTAAAAACCAAACCAAAACTACAAGACATACTGAAAGAAGTTTTTGGCTTTGGCTTAGAAGAACAAAACCACTAACTTTATATTTTAGAATGACACATCATCCAGAATTCTACTCAGGGAAAGCTCCAAACTCAATCACAACTTTAATACTGAAAGAAACAATTCGGTGATTATCATGAAAACTATGGTGCCATCATATCAAAAAGAGGAATGTACTACAGTCATTATAGTCCTTCCAGATAGAGAGGAAGTTGACAATGGGGTTTATAAATAGTTTATTAAGGGGGATCTTAGGGGTAGTTGTAAAGCACAACAAAGATGCAACATAGCATATCAAGAAATCTAACACAGGAGTCTCAACAACTACAAAACCAGTTCTGAAAAAGGTGAAAAATCAACTCACAAAAAAGAATGTCCCAGAACAGACTAATAAGAACAATAGAGATAACATCAACACAAAAATAAATATATCACAATGGCAGCAGTGAACACATACTTATCAATAATTACATTGAATGTGAATGGACAGAATGCTCCAGTAAAGAGACATCGAGTGACATCTTGGATCAAAAGACATGACCCATCCATATGTTGTCTACAAGAAACACACCTGAGACCTAAAGATAGGAAGAAACTGAAAATTAAAGGACGGAAGCATATATATCAAGCTAACAATGAACACAGAAGAGCAGGTGTGGCAATTCTAATCTCAGACAAAATCAATTTTAATGTAAAATCCAGCATCGTGGACAAAGATGGACACTATTTACTGCTGAGAGGTTCAATACACAATGAAGACTTAACTATATTGAATATCTATGCACCTAATATCAGAGCACCTAAATACGTCGAAGAAACACTGACTGCACTCAAAAAGTTAGATCACTCCACAATAACAGTGTGAGACTTCAACACTCTGCTCTCAATATTGGACAGATCGTCTAGAAAAAAGCTCAATAAAGACACAGAAGACCTTATTGCCACAGTTAACCAACGAGACCTCATCAACATATACAGAACTTTCTATCCATCAGCGTACAACTGCACCTTCTTCTCCAGTGCACATGGAACATTCTCCAGAATAGACCACGTGTGAGGACACAAAGTGATTCTCAACAAAATCCACACCATTGAATTACTGCAAAGGATCTTCTCAGATACAAAAATAGAAATCAATAGTAGAAAAAAACATAGCTAGAAAGCGGAACTCTTGGAAACTGAACAACACCTTGCTCAAAAAACCATGGGTTATAGAAGAAATCAAGGATGAAATAAAGAAACTCATGGATTCCAATGAGAACAAAAACACTTCCTACCAGACCCTATGCAATACAGCCAAAGCAGTCCTCAGAGGTCTGTTTATCTCCATAAATGCACACATCTGGAAGGAAGAAAGAAACCAAATCAAGGAACTAACTCTACAGCTTGAACAAGTAGAGAGAACAACAGAGAAACCCCTCAGGCAACAGAAGAAAAGAGATCATGAAGATTAGAGCAGAGCTAAATGAATTAGAGAATAGAAAAACAATTGAAAAAATTGAAAAGACCAAAAGCTGGTTTTTTGAAAAGATCAACAAAATTGACAAACCACTGGCTAAACTTACTAAAGAAAAACAGGAAAGGAAACAAATAACCAAAATTAGAAATGAGAGGGGAGTGATCACAACAGATCCAACAGAAATAAAAAATATCGTAACAGAATACTATGAAAGACTGTACTCTAACAAATTTGAAAACCTAGGGGAAAGGGACAAATTCCTTGATTCATATCACCTACCCAAATTATCACAACATGAAGCAGAACAACTTAATAAACCCATCACACAGGAAGAGATTGAAAAAGTCATCAAAAAACTGCCAAACAAAAAAAGCCCAGGCCCAGATGGCTTCACCACAGAATTCCACCAAGATTTTAGAGAAGAGTTATCTCCAACACTACTGAGACTATTTCACAGTATAAAAAAGGATGGAGTACTCCCAAACTTATTCTATGAAGCCAGCATAACCCTGATACCAAAGCCAGCAAAAGACCCAACAAAGAAGGAGAACTACAGGCGAATATCACTCATGAATCTAAACGCAAAAATCATCAACAAAATTCTTGCCACAGTGGTCAAAACAGCCTGGTATTCGTACAAGAACAGACAGATTGATCAATGGGGCAGAATCCAGAACCCAGAGATGACACCATCTGCCTATAAACAGTTGATATTTGACAAAGGCCCTAAACTGGGGTAAAAACAATCTCTTCAACAAATGGTGCTGGCAAAATTGGATATCCATCTGTAATAAATTGAAACAAGATCCTTATCTTACACCTTATACAAAACCCAGCTCAAATTGGATAAAAGACCTAAATATCAAATCTAAAACAATAAAGGTCATCTCAGAAAAAGTAGGAACCACAATGGAAGTTTTAATACACAGACTTCAAAATCTGTCAAACAAACCACAATCAACAGAAGAGAAAATAGATAAATAGGAATTACTAAGAATGAAACACTTTTGCTCATCCAAAGACTTTATCACAAGAGTTAAAAGACCACCCACAGAATGGGAAAAAATATTTGGCAACTCTATATCAGATTGATGCCTGATCTCCATAATCTATAAGGTACTACCAAATATCAATAAGAAGAAGATAAACCATCCACTTATGCAATGGGCAAAGGAGATGGACAGACATTTCTCTAAAGAGGAGATCCAGGCAGTTAAAAAACACATGAGGACATGTTCACGATCTTTAGTTATTAAAGAAATTCAAATCAAAATTACAATGAGATACCATCTCACCACAACAAGGTTGGCCATGATCCAAAAAACACAAAACAACAAATGCTGGAGAGGCTGTGGAGAAAGTGGAACTCTCCTATACTGTTGGTGGGGTTGCAAAATGGTCCAGCCTCTCTGGAAAGCAATCTGGCTCTTCCTTAAAAAAATAGATATAGATATATCATTTTACCCAGAAATTCCACTACTTGGAATATATCGTAGAGAATCATGGCCATTCACACCAACGGATACATGCAGAAGAATGTTTATCACAGTACGGTCCATAACAGCAAAAAGATGAAATCAACTCAGATGCCCAACAACAGAGGAATGGATAGGTAAACTACAGTATATATACTCAATGGAGCACTATGCAATGCTAAAGAACAATGATGATTCCAGGAAACATCTCATAACCTGGTTTCAACTGGAAGACATTATGTTGAGTGAAAGTACTCAGAGACAAAAGGACAAATATTGTATGAGATCCTTACAATAAAAACTCAAAAACAGACTTATGCATAGAAGAAAAGACTCTTTGACAGCTGCAAGGGAGGGGAGGGAGGGTGGGTGAGGAGGGAGAGTTTAGACTAGATAGCTGGTAGAAATGTGGTTGGGTGAAATCGGTGATAGCACACATTAGAAACAAGAACAATATTAAGTGGACTTCAACATAACTTGAATACTCCTTCCATCTTAACCCAATATTGCAAGGACAGAGTAGCTGGGGCAGGGGGCAAGGGACCATGCTCTTAGGCGAAATCGAGGCCTATTGGCACAACTAGCATTTTTCTAAGAGGGCGCTCTGAACCCCACATGGGTGAGTGGCTTCCGGGGTCTTAAAAGCTGCCTAGCTGCCATCCGAGGGCACAGCAAATGGTCCTAACTCAGCAGGAATGGATGCTCACTGAGGACCAAAACGACAGGGGGGAAAGACAACTGAGAAGGCAGAGAGACCTACATGAGTGGGTGCCTACATCGACTTGGGACCGGAAGAACCGGATGGTGCCCGGCCACCACCTGTGACAGCCGTGATGGCGCTTACAAAGTTGAGTCTCACTGGCAACACAAGAATAAAAAGGGGTACACCTGAGATCTCCACTAAAAGACCACAATTGATGGTCCAGCGGCTTCGGGGTTCCCCAGAGCATGGCCCCTGGCCCTGATGCTGCCCTTACCCATAAATCATAATGAAGGTCCACTCTTCGGACACAAATGGATTGGACTTGGCGATACAGAGTGACCATATATTGGATGCACTTTATGGTTCTATGCATCTATAGGATATCACCCTGTGGACCTCTGGCTGGAGTAAGGGTAGTGGTTGGAGAGGAGGGGAAAGGAAACTGTTGGGAGAATGAGACAGGTATGGAGCAGAGAGGAATAATGTGCCGTCACTGGCTAGGTAGAGCAGTGGAAGAGGCATATAGGTGGGCATGTAAATTTATATGGAAATATACATTTTCACTCAGTCATAATAAAGAAAGAAAAAGCAGTATATAATCTACTGTTTTTCTAACTGTACTACCAAACTACCAAAAGAATGTTACTACTAATAAAGATGATTGGAATAATCATAAAAAAAAAAGAAATGCTCACTATCATTAGCTATTAAAGAAATTCAAATCAAAATGATGATGAGATGCCATCCCACCCCAACAAGTTTGGTCATGATCCAAAAAACACAAAATAACAAGTGCTGGAGAGGGTGTAGAGAAATTGGAACTCTCCTACACTGCTGGTGGGATTGCAAAATAGTACAACCTCTTTAGAAAGCAGTCTGGCACTTCCTTAAAAGCTGGAAATAGACATATCATTTGACCTAGTAATACCACTGCTTGTAATATATCCTACAGAATCAAGGGCGGTCACATGAACACATACATGCACACAACTGTTTATTGCAGCACAGTTCAAAATAGCAAAAAGATGGAATCAACCCAGATGCCCAATAACAGATGAATGGATAGATAAACTATGATATATATACTCAATGAAACCTTATGCAATGATGAAGAACAATGATAATTTTAGGACGCATCTCATAACCTGGTTTCAGTTGGAAAATATTATGTTGAGTGAAATCAGCCAGCGGCACAAGGACAAATACTGTATGAGACCGCTAGTATAAGGACTTAAAAACAGACTTCTGTACAGAAGAAAAGGCTCTTCGACAGCTGCAAGGGAAAGGAGGGAGAGCGTTCGTTATAGATTAAATAGCTGATAGAAATTTGGTTGTGTGAAAGCAGTGATAACTGGACTTCAACATAACCTGTAAACTCTTCTAATCTTAACCCAATTTTGCAGGGACAAAATAGCAGGGACAGGAGTCTGGTGACCATGCTCTCAGGGGACATTGAGGCCAGTTGGCATAACTAGGCTATTGCTAAGAGAGTCTGCTGCACCCCATATTGGTGAGTGGTGTCTGGGGTCTTTAAAGCTAGCAAGCTGTCATCTGAGGTACACCAAATGGTCCCAACTCAGCTGGAACAGAAGATCACCAAGGACAACAATGACATGAGGGAAAAAGAACCCAGAAGACAGAAAGACCCACATGAATGGGTGACTATATCAATATGTGATCAGAAGAACCAGATGGTGCCAGGCCACCGCCAATGGCAGCCATGATGGTGCTCACAATGTTGAGTCCCAGTGGCAACATGAGAAAAAAGGTGGCTCATCCTAAGAACTCCACCAAAAGCCCTCAACTGATGGTCCAAAGGCCTGTGAGTCCCCCTGGAAGCATGGCCCCTAGACCTGATTCTGCCCCTGAGCAATGATCATTACTGAGGTCAAATCTTTGGACAGGAATGGATTGGACTTGGGAGGGACACTGAGTGACCACATAGTGTGTGCACTTTATGGTTCTGTGCATTTATAGGATATTGTTCTGCTGGCCTTTTACTAGAGGGGAGTAGAAAGGGTGGAGAGGAGGGGACAGGAGATTGTTAAGAGGCTAGTGAATCCCCAATTGGCAAACAATATGACAAGTATCTGGCTCATTTATTAGGAAAGGAAAGCAGAAGGGAGTTAGCATTTAGTGAATAAATATTGGGCCAAAACTATGTTTTTGTACATTCCAGGTCCCAGAAGCAGAGGTCAGATGACAATGAGCCAG
Source organism: Heterohyrax brucei (assembly GCA_028571685.1). Taxonomy (NCBI): domain Eukaryota; kingdom Metazoa; phylum Chordata; class Mammalia; order Hyracoidea; family Procaviidae; genus Heterohyrax; species Heterohyrax brucei. Next base: position 39,185,813 of record CM053149.1, read on the forward strand.
AGCAAACAAGCATTCTTTGTCAGTCTGTCCCATATATATGATGAATGCAGACCATACTCCCAAATAAACTCACAACCAAATAGCTGATCACATCAAATCATAACATGGAGAATTAAAAACATTACATAACAGCCAAACTGTATCATTACGCAGTGCCAAGTTATTATCATGTCCCAATCAAGATGACACACAACCTTAACCATTACAGCAGTATTTTGTTCTGTTGTACATAATGTCATCAAGTCAGAACTAACTCCATGGAGTTAATACCATGGTTTCATTGTATTGCTGAAGTTGTAGTGTACTGGTCTGGAAAAAAATGTATATGGTGCTGGCCTGGCTGATTGTTAGAACAGGAGTAGATTAAGGAATAGCTTAATCAACACCCTCTGGAACAAAATCTGTTACAGTCCACTAAGGAGTTGGTTTGATTCAGCAAGCAGCCTCTGAGCCAGACCCTGCCAGACACAGTATGGCTCTCATCCTTTGAGGAGCTTAAAAAAATGTGAGGCAGGAAGATACACATACAGAGAGAAGGTAAAAGTCATCAGGCCTATGGTGAGACATGCAATGCAAACACACAAGTCCTTGGCACACGGTAGGTACAGACAGGACTAAAGTGTACAGGAGGAAGCACCAGCTGGGGGAAACGCCAGAGAACTAGATAAAATGAAGTATCAGAACCGATGGAGAAAAACAGTGCTATGGGTATACTGTGTTCCCCCCAAATGTGTATTGAAGTTCTATCCCCTGTATCTACAGACGTGATCCTGTTTGGAAATAAAGTTTCTTTTATGTTAATGAGGTCATAATAGAGTAGGGTGGGTCTTAAATCTAATCACTTCTGAGTTATAAAAGAGCAGAATAGATGTAGACACACTTGGGAAATACATATATTAGAAACAGATGAATTCACAAATCCAGGAATGGCAAGAATTGCCAGCCAAAACCAGAAACTAGCAGAGACTCACAGAAAGAATGGATAGAGCCAACATCCTGGTTTAGACTTCTAGTCTCCAGAGTGTAAGAAAATAAATTTCTTGGTTTAAAGCCACCTACTTGTGGTATTTTTTGTTATGGCAGCACTAGGCAACTGAGATGTGTACCATTCCCTCATTGATCTGCACTGCTCTTTTTGCTTACTTTCCCTTTCTAGGCTCATCATCAACAGAACCAATAAGTAGAAGCTGTAGGGGTTCTGAGTCCTTCTCCATGACTCTTGCTTTGGGCATCCCCACACAGAGCCCTAGTCCCAACTCTAGTGCACCTCTAAAGATTGAAGCATCAGTCCTCAACACTTACAGGCCTTGCCGCCTGCTGTGTCGGGACCTGAATCTCAGTCCTCACAATGAAATGATAACAGGTAATAACATTTTTGAGGCTATACTATGGGCCAAGCTCTGTGCTGAGAACATCATATGTATTATTTCATGTAATCTCCACAACAAAATTTTGAAGCATGTATAACCACTAGCCCCATTTACAGATAAAGACATTGAATTCAGAGAAGTTAAGAAACTTGTTCCCAGTCACACAGGATTTGAACCCGCATTATCTGACTCCAGAGTCCATTGCAAGAACCACTAGTGTGAATTTCAGAGAATTGTACTGGTCAGAGTAAAAGGAGATGTTATTCTTGAGAAGATTTTTTCTTTAGATTAGGGTAGAAGAATTTTTTTTATTGTGATTAAGTGAAAGTATACAATCCGCATTGGTTTTGCATGCCCATCTACCTGTGGTTCACTCTGCTGTCTCCAACCAGTGACAACACACTCCTCCTTTTCACTCTATATTTCTAGTATCCTCTTAACAAGCATCTGCTCCCCCCTGCTCCAACCTCTTCTCTCCCATCTAGAAAGAGACCAGTAGGACACCCTCCATAATGCATAGAACCATAAAATACACATACCATGTGGTTACACTGTGTCTCCAAGTCCAGTCCATTCTTGTCTGAAGAGTTGAGTCATTATTGGCTTCTGGTCAGGGACAGCATAGGTACGAGAGATTTGAGGGTTACCATGTAAATAAGGCAGAAACCCTGGTGATGTAGTGGTTAAGTATTATGGCTACTAACCAAACAGTCAGAAGTTTGAGTCCACCAGGCACTCCTTCGAAACTCTGTGGGGCAGTTCTACTCTGACCTATGGGGTCACTATGTATTGGAATTGACTCAGTGGCAGTGGGTTTATGTTAATGGGGAGAAGATAGCAGATGGAGACCTAACTAATGGACTGAGAAGGGAGAGAAGGAGTCAAGCACAGGTGAGAGTGGTCTGTCTTGGAGAAGGCTTCTGAAGAAAAGAAGGGGGAGCTCATACCAGATGGCCTCAGACTGCTCCAAATACAGAAACAGAAGCTGTTTTCCAAAAAATGAGGGAGAGGGCCTTAAAGCCAGGATGGAATAAAGGAGCTCAGTGTCGACACTGTGGGGACAGGCCAAGGTATCACCTCAAGACAAGGGACACACCCGCACAACAGAATAAAAGTCCCAGATGAGACTGGAGGCCTCCCTTGAACAGCACACCTGATGCTGTTAATGATAACAGCTTTTCAAAAGAGCTTTGCCTCTCTGCTGACTTCTATTTAGTGTCTGGCTGTTAGCTTACATCAGAAGCACCCAGTAAGAGTAGATCAGAGTAGAGACCCATTTTCTTTCCTGGATCCAGGATGAAACCCATGGGTGAAGCTGCTTCATTTCTTCATGGGAAAGAGGGTACAGCGCACAACCACCTTCAGGTCACCCCCCTATCAATAACGGCAGACTTCTCCCCAGATGTGTAGCCTTCAGGGGAGGACACTGAGCTCTTAGAGGCTGGAGTCGCTCAGAGGGCTATCTGGTGGGCTGTCTGCTGGGGTGCTCACCTCACCTTGTGACTGCACAGTGAGCTTTGCAGCCCACGATCTCCGGCAGCAGGTGATAGTCTCAGCCCTACCACAACACAGGGAATGTGTCTCTCATGCAAGGCTTTTCTTTTCTCCCCTTTCTTTATTATGTTTGTAATTTGCTTTATTATTTCCCATTGGAAAGCTGTGAAGTGAAAATGATGCAATCTACTGCTGTGAAATAATGTTATACTTGAGCCCTTTTCCAATAAGCCCTGAGGTTTGCACTGTGATGGCTTTGTTAAATTAGCTGGCTCCATAGCAAATGGAAAAGGGCTGGTAGCTTTGGATTTCAATAATATCCAAATAGGGCTGCCTGAGACCACTAAGCAGAAGGGAGATTGGGAGGTTTGTTCTGCAGGCTTGGGGAGGGGAAGCTTCCCTCATCTCCTACCTGTGAAGTCCTAGAGGCTACAATGTCTGCACAGCTGCTCAACCTCTGAAATAACTCTCATGTTGTCTCCATTCTTACTGTGTGCCAGACATTGTTCCTGGAGTTTTCATGTGTTAAGAGCATGGATGAGCTACAGCAGTGTCTCTCCAGAGGCACAGTGGAGTAGGGAAGACAGCAGGCTTACTTACACTGTAGGTAAACTACGGTGGACTGTGTGTCAAAGGCGAGCCTCTCCTGGAAGTAATCTTCTGAAACCCCAAAAGTTAGCCAAGGCTCATGTAGCCAAGTGCCAGTGAATATGCCGGCAACCCTTGCACATGAAATAAGAGCTCTCCCCACCCACCTTTCTATTATCTTCCCCAGGGTTTCGGGAGATATGTTCTCTCCTGCTGGGCTTTACTGCAGTGTTAAAGATTTCCATTACTGATACTTTTTTCCAGTTAGTATTTTTAGTATTAACCTTGTCATTCTTCTCTGGCCTCTAGGGTCACCATGAGTTGGATCCGACTCATCGGCACTTGGCTGGCTGGCTTTATGAAGTGAAATATGCATCATCCCTACATCGATGCTTATTATGAGATTTCATTGTTTTAAATTGGTCTTCTCATCTCACCATTTCTTCCTTTGCTGTCTTTTTAAAACTGTGTCTGGTAACTATAGCCAGGAGGTGATTAGAAAGTGGTACTAAAGAATCACAAGCTCATTCTCTCACTCACTCACTGAGATTTATCCAACATCTATAATAAGATATGGTCCCATAGCCTGTGGCACATGGTGACAGCTAATTATAGTACTAAGGACTTTCATCTGAGCTGACAATGGAAGACTTTGCCCCATCCCTTACACATGTAAATACTGGATAAAATATAGCCAAGCCAAGTGCCATCATATAACAAAAACAATTTAAAATCACAACTGTGTTTGTAAAAGAGAAAAGGAAAATTCCAAATCCTAGAAAAAAGTGAGAATTCACAGCTAGAGTGGTAAGAGAGCTGAAGAGGAATTGAAGCCAGATGTGTATCACCTGGGCTGGGGTGTAACAAAGGCAGATGAAGACCACAAGCCTCGTGGGTGGCAGGGGCCAGAATTGAAGCTCTACATATAGCGGGGTACCTAGAAGGACTAGATAAGCTCTACCTACCAGTTGGGTGAGCGGTGATGGCAGAGAAGATGGCAGAAAAAGGGAAATCATTAGCCTAATTTCACATGTAGATGTAGCATCGAAATTCTCATTGCTTTCACAATGTGGAAACCACAAATGGCGAAATGAATGTGAAAACTGGTTTGGAATCAATGAAATAGCTGAGGCTAACTGGAACCTTCCCAGAGGTCAGCCACCATAATCGCTGAAATTGGGATACCCAGAGAAAAAGACTTCTGGTGAAGATGAGCCCACAGAGAGGAATTACAAAGCATGTAATGAAATAAACTGCCACAGGAGAGTCTTCGAGTCAACACAACACCAGGTTTAGCTACCCATGCTCAGTTCAAAATTATCTAAAACCCCCCATTTATCCCCATCCACCATCATCCTCAACACCATCATCCTCCCAGCTTTGATCCAGCTACCAGAGTATGTGAAGTTTTTTTGCCACTCCCCCTTCTTCATAAGAGCATCTCTCCATGTATATAATGTATGTAAGTATAAATTTCCTTTCATTTAATTTGCACATCAAACCATTAAGATACTCATAAGCCCGTACTGATTACATCTGTTTCTAAACACACAATACTGGGAATTATGGCCCAGTCAAATTGGTACACACATTTTGGGTAGGACATAATTCAATCCATGATACTATCTTATCAGTGTTATCTTCAGCCTTGTTTTGAACTGGGGCAACTGCTGCTATTCTAGTTTTTAAATCACAAATAACTTTCACTTTGGCTTCATCACCATCAGTGGATACTGATATTTGGAGAAATCTACAGAGGTGTAGTGGTACCTATTTGCATTACTAGAATTTTAATTTGTTTTCCACTAGGAAGACTTGGAAAACCAAGGAGAAAAAGCTTTACCTGTTGCCGTGGAGTGGATTTTAGCTCCTAGTGATCCTGTAGGACAGAGTAGAACTGCTCCATACTTTCTAAGATATATATATATGTGTATATGTATATATATATATATATATGCATTGCAGCTGAGATGTAAACCACTCATTTTTACTGCTGTTGTTAGGCACCACTGAGTGGATTTCAACTCAGTGACACCATGTAACAGAGTAGAACTTCTCTAGGGTTTTCTAGGTTGTAATTTAAAGGAGCACATTGCTAGGTACTTTATCCCACAGAGTTACTAGGTGGGTTCAAACCATCAGACTTTTGGTTAGCAGCTGACACTTAACCATTGTACCACCAAGACTCCTTGTATCTGTGCAAGGCTCCAAAACTGAGGTACCTAGCCTGACTACACTGGCTGGCTCAGATGTAAGTCCATCTCTGTTTTGTGACTTCTGCCTCTGCATTCCTGAGAATGTAACCTCAACTTCTTCATGCACATATGGGTCCAGCTGTGTGGAACCAACAGACTAACTTCTCATTCACATGCATATGACTGTAAATCTCTGGCTGGGTGGAACCAGCAGACACTGGCCCCCTATCAATCACCTTGTGACCCCCTGTGAGTACTTCCACAACTATGTGTGTGTACCCAATCCAAATATTCCACATTTGTGTTTCCAACCAATCACTGTAAAGACCTCACTTCAAGTTGTCCCAACACCAGCTTACCTAATCTTGAAACATCTAATCAGAATGCTGTATTTTACCTTATAAACATGCTTCTGTGACTCCATCATTTGGGAGTGCTGGTTTTCACTTGGTAAGATCCAATGTGTCCCCTTTTCCAGCTGCCTTTGCTGTCAATAAATTTCCTTATCTTCAGTTCAGGGTATGCACTGTGACTTGATGACAGTGTCTACCTCAACATTCCAAAAAAACATGCCAAATTAGTTGCTGCTGAGTCAATTTTGATTTATGGCAACTCCATGTGTTTCAACGTATAACTGGGCTCCACAGGTTTTCAACTGGCTGTAATCTTTTGGAAGCAGATTGCCAGGCCTTTTTTATGAGGCCTATATGGGTGGATTTGAACTACAACATTTTGGGTAGAATAAATTTCTGAGTCAAAAACCAAGCCCCATGGCTCTGAAAGAGTCTAAGGTTTTTACCTTTAAGATCTTTGGTTAAATAACTTAAGTATTTTTTCTCAGTGACCCTTGATAAACTTCTGACAACTTTGAAACTTTTCAGAAAGTCACAGAGGATTTGTTTCTAAGAAAAGTGTTAAAAAGTTTTATTTATTATAAATTGCATGAGACATATTACCAAATCAAAAGAAGTGTCTTTCTCTTTGGGTTAAAAATTTGTGTATCAAATACTTCCATTTATATTTTTGCCTGATATTGGCAACTTTGCTTTTTTTGAATTCAGCATCACCAGGGCCAGTGATTTTAACTCAGAAATTTAAATCTTTTACACAGAATTGTTACTACTATTCGGTTGTATATAGACTGGATTGTCTTGGTACATTCTTGGCTTATCCTAACTAAATGGTGTTGTGTCTTAAGATTATTGTGAATATATCTGAATGTCTTTAAAAATCAGGTTAATCATTATGTTTAGAGATATTTTATTTGAGTTGATTTTGTTTCTGCATTATTTTTTGTAATTAATTTCCATCAGGTTTTACACTTGTAAGACATATTCCATATTGTTTTATCACCTACAGATAAAGTTTTACTTTGTTGGAAATGCTCAAACTATTTCAACAAAATGTAGACTGAGCCAAGATTTCTAGAACTCTTGTATAGAAGCTGACAAAGCTTTTAGACTGCTGTTTATCCAGAAGTGCATGGAGCCAAAGTTAATTACATAGGACTTAGTAAACTAAAAGAATTACTGTAAGGTTTATATGAGGAGACTGCTGATGTTTAATGTTCTATTTTTAGACCTAAGAAATTTTTATTCCTTTTCTTCTTTCATTATAAGAACCAGTTATGTTGGCTACAGAATATTTTATGGATTAGAAGCATGTCAAATTTCTAGATCAATATAATTGGAGTATTTTCAATTATTACATACTTAATTTCACTTTGAAAATGTTTTTCACAGGTTAAAGAAGGCTTTGATGAACACAAGTTAGACTCTCAAAATCTTCTTCACACTGCCCCAGGAGAATATGCTGACAGATATTAATTAAAGGATTCTCTTGAATCTTGGTGGAAAGGATCTTACCTGGTCCTTCTCACTAATCCTGTGCCACTAAATTTCTGAGAGGTAAGACTTGAATTTGTATCTCCCAACTAAAGAGACTGACTCCTGCCTGGACAAATCAGTTAACTGAGGGACTTAAAGTGAAATTTAAATGCCCTGGTGGCCAGAAGCAGATGACTGCACTCAAACAGGACAGCTTTTCCATGATCTCAGAACGAGATCCTGAGTGGTTTGAAGTACTCTGCTGAATGCAAGCCCCTGAGGTTGCTGGTTTTGTTCAATCCTCTTTGCTTTTGATGTTGCATTGTGTTCCCAGTTTGGGTTTATTGGCTGGTAAGAATTTTCCATATAGACAATAGAGTCATTTTGCTGTTTCATATTCATTGCTATGCCCCATTTTTATACTAGTCTTTTTCCACACTTACCGTCACTTTAATCTTTTAGCTGCTATTTTGTTACTCACTCCGTTACTTTACTAAAGTTTTTACAGGTCTATATTTCAAACACTTGTTAATGCCCTATTCCCCATCTCTTTCCTCATTGCTATTCTTTTGTTCATTGGATTATCCTGTTTTCAGACCTTACTCTCCAATGGTGGTGGATGAAAATGCTTCTTTTATCATACCCATTTTTTATTACCTTTTCCTTGTTATATTATTTGTAATTTGTGTTTTGCACTATCAGACTCTTCTTAAGTATTCTGTTCCTTTGTCTTTTGCCACTCCGGCTAACACCTGGCCTAAGAATGCCTTTGTCAAGGCAGCTCAGTAAGTAGCTAGCATCAGTAACCAGAGTGATTACTGGATTTGCCAACAAATTCTGAAAAGTGAGCAATATAACTCAGACCTGCTGGCTTTGCCAGCACTTACTGTTTTATACCTAGCACCACTGGCAGATTTACCAGTAAGCATGTATGCTACCTGCTTACATTTAGCAAGGTATGCATGAACTTAATTGTGTTTACTTGCTAATATGTAGTGAGCAATTTCACATCGGTTTCATCACAACGTTGATGTGGTGGGGCAGGTTAAATTGGGTGAGAAGGTGCAGCTGGATCCATAAGTTGCTTGGTAAACTCTAGAATGTGGTATTTTTACTTTATAAATATGACTCTGTGACTCCTACCATTTTGTAGTGCTGCTTTTCACTTTGTGAGATCCCTGTATTTCCTTCTGGAGCTGCCTTTGCTCTTAATAAATCTTATTTTCAGTTCAAACAGAGTATATACCTTGTCACTTGATGGCATACGTATACCAGCAGATTCCCAAAATCCAAACCAAACCAGTTGTTTTGAGTCAATTTTGACTCATAGCAATCTCTTGTGTTTCAGGGTAGAACTGTGCTCCACAGAATTTTCAGTGGCTGTGATCTTTTGGAAGTAGATTGCCAGGTCCTTCTTATAAGGCACCTCTGGATGGATTCAAACTACCAACCTTTTGGTAAGTAGCTGTGTGATTAACTGCCCTAACTAAGGGATTTCCACTGGCAGATTACCCATCCATATACCTTTTCAATGACTCTGTGAAAGAAACCCCCCCGAAAGAAGCTTTCCCTTATCTTATCCTGCCCCATTCTGCCCATAGTCCTGTCCCCTTATCTCTTCCTGCCCCGTTTTGCCCACAACCCCGTCCCGTTATCTTATTCTGCCCCGTTCTGCCCACAACTCCCTGCTTTGCACACCATGTCTGTAAAAGGCTGCTCCGCTTCCCCATCGGGGCCAGTCCTTGGAGGTCTGTAAACCCCCGGGGCCCACTAGCGTTACTCCAATAAATGGCTGCTTCTTCTCTCCTTGGGTGTCGGTTGATTTCCTATAACATTTGATTCCCTGACCGGAAAGCCAACCACACCAGCCCCTTGAGCCGTCTGCCCTCCCCGGCTTGGCTGTGTCCGGGCCCGGTTGGGGCTGACAGGACGGCGCCACCCGTTCCCTTTAGACAGCGTCCTTCTCCCTCTCCGACTCCGGGTGCTCCCAAGTGCGGGAACGACGGAACCTAGCAGGAGAAATGAACCAGACAGAAACCCGGTAAGAAGACAGTATCAGATGAGGTCCCGGGACCCTGAACCCAGCCAGGCCTACCGCTATGGGTAGAGGAGGAGGCTGATCACTTCCTAGATCCAGCTGGATCTCAGAATAGGGATATCCCAGCTGGGAGGAAGTCTGTTGTGAGAGTCCATGTCCGTGTGTGAGTGTCTCTGTGAAACTCCAAGGCAATAGCTGCGGAGCTTGAGTGGGCTTGTAATTGCGGTTCCCGGGTGCTGTTGAAAGGCATAACGGTGTGGGCACTCGGGCCTCTCCGCCCCAGGGTTTATACGGTGACACGTTCAGCCAAACAGTATCTTAAACTTTCACGAGAAGTGCCGCCAGCCGAGCGCCTGAGTGACAAAGTCCTTCATTCGTGTGTGAAACCGACACAATGGGAGGGTCAGAATCTAAGCCCACTGTATTAGACTGTGTGCTGAAAATTTTCAAGAAGGGGTACAGTGGTGATTATGGAGTTAAGCTAAGTTCCAGTAAACTAAAAACCCTGTGCCAAGTACAATGGCCCTCCTTCAAAGTAGATTGGCCCCCTGAGGGCACCCTAGACATGACCAGGGTCAAGGCTTTGTGGAAGGTAGTCACCGGTACCGCTGGGCACCCAGACCAGTTTCCATACATTGATCTGTGGTTAGGAGTAGCCCAGACCCTTCCCCTTTGGGTGCGGTTCTCTACCAATAGGTAGGAAAAAGCACAATCCTGCTGAACACAGCCACAAGGAAGCAAGAACAGAGCCCACCAGTGTTTCAAGGAGCCCCAGAAGAGGAGCCCCCTCCATACATTCCACTGCCACCCATGGCCCTAGTACCGGCAGGGCCCACTGTATCTGAAACCTCTCCACCTTCAGTCTCCTCTGTGCCCCCAGAGTCAGAGCAAAGGCTGCCCCATATGGAAACATCCCACAGACCTCAGACCAGAAGTTCCCAGCGGTATTACAAATGCCTCTTAGAGAGATCGGAGGCCCAGCCCATGTAAACGAGGATGGAACCATGACTCCATGACAACCAGTATTTTATTACCAACCCTTCACAACTGTAGATTTGCTCATTTGGAAACACCATACACCCTCCTCTTCGGAGAGGCCCGAGGCCACCATTCAGCTCACGGAGACCGTTTTTAGTACCCACTAGCCCACATGGGATGACATCCGTCAGCTCCTCTTCAGCCTCTTCAACACAGATGAGTGGAGACGAGCCATGGACGGGGCTCCCAAATGGCCCCAAGAAAACCCCCGCTGCAGGGGTTCTGGACACCAAGGCATATGTCTGGAGGGCCCTCCCTGAAACACGATCCCCATGGGACTTCAACACAGATGAGGGGCACAGACAGCGGGAAACATACCGTGAAGCCATCTTGTAGTGCATCTGGGCAGGAGGCAGAAAAATGACAAATATGTCTAAAGTCCAAACCATCATCCAGGGACCTAATGATTCCCCCTCTGAGTTTTACAAAAGACTGTGTGCCACAGAATGTGGACACCCTTTAACCCGGAGGCCCCTGAAAGCCAGACCCTAATAAATACTGCCTTTGTTACCCAGGCCTATGAGGACATCCAAAGAAAGTTACAGAAACTTGAAGAGTCTGTAGGAATGACTATAACTCAAATAACAGGAGTGGCTAACAAAGTTTATGTGAATAGGGACCGAGAGGCTAAGAGAGACGCCGATTGCAAAGCAAACCAACAAGCCACCACAGTAGCGGCAGCCACAGCAGGGAAGCACCCCTGGTCTGGGGCAACACCTTGTAGCCAAAGCAAGACCTCCAGACTGCCACTTGGGCAAAACCAGTGTGCCCGCTGCAGGCAAGAGGGTCACTGGATACGAGACTGTCTGACGCGACCCCAGAGGAACCCTGACCAAGGTCGAGGTTACTCAGGAAAGGTAGAAGAAAAGCCATTCAAGTCCTCACAGTACTGAGTGGGGCCGAGCTCACATCGACCAGGCTCCATCGATCTAGTTCCCCAGGAGCCTATGATCATAATGAAAGCGGGGGACCAGCCTGTTAACTTTCTGGTAGATACCAGAGCTGAGCATTCAGTGTTGACAGCACTGATTGGGCCTCTCTCCAACTGAATAGCCATCGTAACTGGAGCTACTGGAAACCAGGCCTGAAAAGCTTTCAAGTCTAGAACCTGCATCCTGGGAGGACACTGCATACAACATGAGTTTCTGTACATTCCTGAGAGTCTGGTCCCACACCTGGGGAGAGAACTCCTTACCAAACTAGGGGCAGAGATCACTTTTCACCTGAACCTGGGACCTAAGCTAATTGTACAAGCCCGGGACCCCTGATCCTCTCCGTCACTGTAAACCGAGAGCAAGAATGGAAGCTATATGCTACTGAAACCAAGGAAGAAAATATACACCATGCTGATCTAAAAACTGACTTTCCGCTGTCTGGGCTGAGGGAAACCCACCAGGCCTGGCAGTCGACAGACCCCTGATCATCGTTGAGTTCAACCCAGGAGCAGTGCCTGTCCGAGTGGCCCAATATCAGATCCCCAGAGAGGCCCGAACTGGGATAACTCCACATATCAATAGGATCCTCGCCCACAGGGTCCTGGTCAGGTGCCACTTGCCCTGGAACATGCCCTTACTCCCAGTAAAGAAGCCGGGGGAAAAGGGATATCAGCCAGTACAAGATTTAAGAGCTATTAACCATAGCACAATGACAGTCCACCCAGTTGTTCCCAACCTATACACCTAGCTGGGACTGATAGCCCCTGAGGCAGCGTGGTTCACTTGCCTGGACCTAAAGGACGCTTTCTTCTTCATTCAACTGGCCACAGCCAGCCAATTTCTGTTTGCCTTTGAGTGGGAAGACCCAGAAACTGGGCAGAAAGGACAACTTACCTGGACTAGACTCCCACAAGGATTTTAAAACTCCCCTATGCTCTTTGGGGAGGCCTCAGTGGCAGACTTAGTTGAGTTCCAACCCAGAACCCATTCTGGCAGACAGTGTTGTTACTGTATGTTGATGATCTATTGCTGGCATGCGAAACTGAGTCCCAGTGCTGGCAGGAGACATGAGGCCACCTGGGGTACCTGGAGGCCAAAGGTTATAAGGTGTCCTGGGAAAAGGCTCAGATCTGCCAACAAGTTAAATATCTAGGGTTCATTATCTCCAAGGGACACCTGGCCCTGGGCACAGACAGAAAACGAGTTATTGCCTCCTTTTCAGTGCCTAGGACAAAGAGGCAACTAAGAGAGTTCCTGGGGGAGCCAGCTTTCCTGAATTTGGATTCCTGGATTTGAGACCTGGCCAGACATACTCAAGGGCCCCGAGACCAGCCCCTTCGTCTGGAACCAGGACCAAGAGAGGGCATTCCAGGTTATCACAGAAGCCCTCACAAGGGCATCGGCCCTTGGAATACTGGACGTAACAAGGGATTTTAATCTCTTCGTCCCCCAGACAGTGGGACCGTGACAGAAACTAGTAGCATATCTGACCAAACAGTTAGATCTGGCTGCCTCAAAGCCCTGGGGGTTCTGACCCAGACAGTAGGACAGTGGCAGAGACTAGTAGCATATCTGTCCAAACAGATCTGGTAGCGGCCGGATGGCCACCTTACCTGAAAGCCCTGGCAGCCCTGGCAGTCCTAGTAAAAGAAACCAACAAGCTAACTTTCGGGCAGCCAGTTAGAGTAAAAGTACCTCACCATATCCAGACCCTAATAAATACCAAGGGGGATCAGTGGCTGACAAACGTCTGCATTACTCAGTACCAGCCTCTGCTATGTGGAAATCCTAATGTTACCACAGAGTCAGTAAAAACTTTAAATCTGGCCACTTTCCTCCCCTCAGAAGATGGGCCCCCAGAACAAGTGGCTAAGAGGCTGTTGAAACTCTTTACTCCAGCAGACCTGACCTCTTGGATGTGCCGCTGCCTAACCCGGCCCTCACTCTCTACACAGATGGGAGCAGTTTCGTCTGAGAAGAACTGGATATATAGTAACAGCTCAGCATAAGGTCATTGAAAGCAACCAGTTACCGCCTGGCTGGTCAGCACAACGGGCGGAACTATGGGCCCTCAAGAGCACTTGAATTGTCAGAAAAGCAGAAGGTTAATGTATATATGGACTGTCGTTATGCCTTTGCCACCCTACATATACATGGAGCTGTCTACAAGGAAAGGGGGCTCCTAAGCTGAAGAAAAGACTGTCAAACACAAGAATGAAATCCTTCATCTTCTGGACGCCGTCTGGAAGCCCCACCAGGTGGCAGTCATACATTGCAAAGGACATCAAAAATCCAACACTCCAGAAGCAAAGGGCAACTGGTTAGCCAACCACGCAGCACGGGCGGTAGCCGAGTCAGATGGCAGGCCAGTCACACCCAGCCACATCCTCATAGCCCCAGAATTGCCCCAAGATCCCAGCTATAGTCTGACAGAAGACCAGTGGGTCAAGCAAGAGCAGGCAGTCCTAGACCGCCAGGGTTGGTGGAGGCTACCTAATCAAAAAATCTTCCATCCTCAGCACCTGGAGTTCCCCCTAGTACATCACCAACACTACTTGACTCACTGGAGAAAGACCAAATTACAAGAAGCTCTAGAAAAATACTTGTACATCTCCAATCTGGTCACCCTGTGTGTGCAGGTAACCAAGCGATGCATCACCTGTCAGCGAAACAACCCAAAGCAGGGACCTGTGGCCCTGCCTGGAGTTCAGCATTCTGGTGTCTCACCCTTTGAAGATCTCCAGATAGAATTCACCGAATACTTGCCCTGGGAGGGCTATCGGTATTTGTTAGTAATTGTATGCACCTACTGTGGATAGGTAGAAGCATTCCCCACCAGAACTGAAATGGCCAGAGAAGTAACTAGGGCTCTCCTAAAAGATATACCTAGATCTGGAACGCCACTGTCTACAGGAAGTGACATGGACAAGCCTTTGTGGCCTGCACTGTTCAAGAACTAGCTAAAGCCCTAAAAATCAAGAGGAAATTACACATCACCTAGAGACCCCAGAGCTCTGGAAGAGTAGAATGAATGAATTGCTCCCTTAAAGCATACCTAGCCAAATTACGTCAGGAAACTGAACTCTCATAGGTCCAGTTGTTACCACTGGCTGTATTCAAGGTTAGGTGCACCCCAGGGCACCACAAATTTTACCCCTTTGAAATCCTGTTTGTTAGGCCACCCCCCCCCCAATCATCCCTCAGGTAAAATCAATCCATGAACAAGGTCAGGCAGACCAAGGCCTTAGGAAAAGTCTTAAACCAAATATCACAGTTCGTGCTAGAAAGAACTATAACATTAACCTAACCAATTCACAAAATCAAACCAGGAGAAAGGGTATGGGTCAAACGGTGGAGACTAGAACCCCTTAAGCCCTGTTGGGAGGGCCCACATAAAATTATCCTAACCACCCCCACAGATATTAAAGTTGCAGAACTTCAACCCTGGATACATCATAGATGCGTAAAACCAACCGTTCCTGAAAATGAATGGACCATTACCACGCAACCTGACCAGCCCCTGAAGTGTACCTTAAAGTCAGCCAAATAGCACTGAGCCTTTCGGATGCCGTCCTGTGGGTCATTCTTGGAGCCTCTATCACCCTACTTCTCACCGAAGGATTGACTATAATGGCCCTGGAGGACTGGACTCTGGGCCAAACACTGTGCCTGGCCATGCTGTATCTCTTTATAATCTCATGTTTTGCCTTCTTGCTGTGCTCATATTCCATTTCCTAACTAGTCTCAAGGGTCTCCAAGAAAGCACAGCATGCCTGGGAGGGCTGGGAAAGTGTACCAAAATAGTATCCTACATACACTCTGCCTGCTATGCAGGACAAAGCCCAGAAATCACCACCACCTGCGGTAGGGAGGTCTGGAGGTTAGAAAGACTGAATCAGTGCCACGCTAGCCAAGACAGAGTGTAAACAATATTGGCGCAAGCCGGTATGCTGAAAGAAAATGACCCACGTGGGACTGTCAGATGGAGTGGGGGTTGCAGACCACAGTAGAAATGAGTGGGCAAGCCAGGCAGTGACCAACATCACCCAAAGCTTTATTCAACCTCAGTATAAGCCTATCTGTCTCTGAATTTTAAGCTATCTGAAACGGCCCCTCACCCACACCCTCAAAACAATTGGACAGACCACACAGAATATAACCAAAGAAGCTTGCTGGATATGTGTCTGCTTCCAGGAGCTATATGGCCACCGCCATGAATGAAACTCCTGCTGCCCAAATTTCAGAGAAGAACCTTACCTGTGGTGTCAGGAAACTAAAATCCTTGGCCACTAGAGTCCCACTACCAAACCATACCATGCCTGTTTGCTGGGTAAGGGGCAGCACCCGAACCATTCCTTAACCTGCAGCCAAAACATCACTTACCAGGATCTAACGTGCGTTAATAATGTAACCTTCCTGTTGTATAGGGGAAACCTGTGTAAGTGTCTACCCAAGAACTCCACCTGCACCATAGTATACGCTTTCCCCAATTACCACATATACACTCCAGAGGATTTTGAACAGAAAGTCATCCCTGGTCAAAGAATGAGGCAGGCTGTGGGCCTAGCCATCCTAGGAGTAGCTTCAGTAGTAGGATTTGCTACAGGCACAGGAGCCCTGGCAGGATCACTCACACTATATCATAAAATCTCTGAAGCACTAAACACCTGTCATGGATTGAATTGTGTCCCCCCAAAAATAAGTGTAGCCATGTGGCTGGGCCATGATTCCCAGTATTTTGTGACTGTCCTCCATTTTGTGGTTTTCCTAAACTGTATGTTAAAGGATTAGGGTGCAGCTGTAAATCCCTTCATAGGATCACCTCCCTGTTCCACTGTAAAGGGAGTTTCCCTGGAGTATGGCTTGTTCCACCCTTAATCCTTTCAGCTTACGAGAGACAAAAAGAAGAGAAGCAGGTAGAGGATTTGGAACCGCTTACCATCAAGTAAGCAGCACCGGGAGAAGAGCGCGTCCTTCAGACCTGAGGTTCCTGCACCAAGACACTTCCTGGACAAAGACTGATTCAGTAGCAGACTTGCCTCCTGAGCCAACAAGGGGGAAAGCCTTCCCCTGGAGTGGACACCCTGAATATGGACTTGCAGCCTACCAGACTATGTAAGGATAAACCTTCCATTGTTAAAGCCACCCACTCTGTGTTATTTCTGTGAGAGCAGCCCTAGCTGACGAAAACAACACCAATATGGAACAAATAGCTGATAGTCTCCTGGAATTACAAAATCAAATCAACTCCCTAGCCTCAGTAACCTCCAGAACCACAGAGCCCTAGATCTCTTGCTGGCTGATCGGGGAGGAACATGTCAGGCCCTAAAATGAAGAACATTCTTACTACGTCAGTGAATCTAACACAGCTATCTCTAAGGTCCTAGAGCTGAGAAGTCACATAGAACAGAGACGGAGAGAGCTTACCTCCTCGGGATGCACAACAGTGGCCTTGTGGCTCCCCTGGCTCCTGCCACTGCTGGGACCAATTCTTGTCATCTTCCTACTTGCCAGTTTCGGACCCTGCATGTCTGGATCCTATCCTAGACCCTGGAGCCAACCATAGTGAACCAGACCACCTCCCGGATCCTAGCACTGCAGGGATACTGGTGCCTATACCCGGAACAGCCTATACGATACCCCCTCCCTCTACATCATTAAAGGGGGGGTTATCAATGGGGGGAATGTGAAGGAAAAACCCTCTGGAAGAAACTTCCCCTTATCTTATCCCACCCCTTCTGCCCACAACCCCGTCCCCTTATCTTATTCTGTCCCGTTCTGCCCACGACCCCCTGCTTTGCACACCATCTCTATAAAAGCCTGCTCCGCTTCCCATCGGGGCCAGTCCTTGGAGGTCTGTAAGCCCCAACTGGCCCACTAGCGTTACTCCAATAAATGACTGCTGCTTCTCTCCTTGGGTGTCGACTGATCTCCTGTAACAACTCTTCATTACTATCAAGCTCGTTCCCAGGAAAAAAAGTTAAGTGGGAAAGCTTAAGTGTTAGCTTTTCCATCACATCGAGAAGCAGCATTTTAAAAGTTCACCACACTGGACGCAGCTCTGTGTTCCCTTTTTGTCCTTCCGTGAGTGCTTGCAGAGAGGCAGTAAAATGTAAACTGAGTCATTTCATTTGGGCCAAGACCAGTCCTTTTAATCATCCATTTGAGAAAATATTCACTGATTGCTCAGGGCCAAGCTCCAGACATGCAAGGCACATTTCCTGCCATCAAAGAACTCAGTGGCAGACACACAGAGGGAGATAACAGATGAGGCCAATACGAGACTCCGCTTTCATCTGTTTTAGTAGAGTACCTGTTCTATCTATGTAACGGAAAGGATGTTGGCCAACTTATCTGCTTGCTGTTCTCTTCACGGCTAATTTGAGCCCTGTGTATGGACACACAGCTTAAGGAGCCATCAGGATGTCTTCTACAGGTGTCTGGATCTATTCCATGCCCTTCTCTCATCTTTACAGTGCAGTAAAAGAACTCTAACAAAAGTCAAATCACAAGTAAAGAAGGCAATGGAAGGACTGTGTAAAGATGACAACTAAGTCTCCAGAGGAGATTCTGGGTCTGTACACACTCAACTTTTAACTTTTTAAATCATAGTAGTCCACAGTAACATACTCTATAGTGATGAGCTTAGACCACTGTCTATTACTGAAGGGCTTTCTGGATGAAGGAGAGATAGACACCTGTGTAGAATATAATAGTTACCATGGCAGACTGTTTCAAAAATAGTTCCCTTTCATCCCACGATACCTATCCCCTGGTAATCACTCTCTTGGATAAACCCCCATTTCACTGAATGTGAGTTGGATCTAGCAAATTGCTTCCAATGATAGAAAATGGCAAGAATAAAACCCAAAACCAAACTCATTGCCATAAAATCAATTATGATTCATAGTGACCCTATAGGACAATGTAAAACTGACCTATAAAGTTTCTAAGGCTGTAACTTTTACAAAAGCAGACTGCTACTTCTTTTTCCCATGGCATGGCCAGTGGGTTTGAAATGCTGACCAATAATTTCTGTGATTAGGTTGTGATGTGGTTATGTAGCATCTATTTCATTGGTGCTATCCCTCTTGTTGGCATTCTTTTTTTAAAGTTGTGATTAAATGAAAGTTTACAATCCAAGTCAATTTGCCATATAAAACCCCAAACACATGCTCTATGGCACTCTGTCTGCTCTGTGCACCCTGTGACAACACCCTACTTTTCACTCTGTAATTTCGGTATTCATTCAACCAACACTTGCCCCTCCTGACCACCCTCCCTTCTCACCTCTGGAAAGCAACTGGTGAGACAGCCTCACAGATATATATATATATGTGTGTGTGTGTACATTTAAGCCAAGAAGAACATGCACACCTGCATCACCTGTTGGAATACTTGATTCTTGGCTGGATTGTTTGGTGGAGTCAGTGGCCATACTGGGGAGGCTTGTGTGGAAAACAACTGAAGGTGGCCCCTGGGCAACAGTTTGCTATAAACTGAATCATGCCAACAGCCACTTATTAAGCTTTGAACAGATACTGCCCCCGTTGAACCTTGAGGTGACTATGGTTTCGGCCAACATTTTGATTGTAGTTCTTGTAAGAGATCCTAAAGCACAAGTTCTTCATCTCATGAAGCTGGGTCTGGTTTCCTGACTCACAGAAACTCTGAGATAATGTGTGACACTTTAAGTTTTGGGGTGATCTGTTGTAATGCAATAGATATCAAAGACAGTTATGAAACAGCCTATGGTGAACTTACAGCAGAGAATGTACAAGCGTACTTTGGGAAACTTAAAACAATACGGATTGCAGTTCTTCTCTTGTACCCTAATAAGAATATGAATAGGCAGCCCCAGTGCCTAATTCCTAGACTACACTGGTATATTGGGGATTTATTAAAGTAATAAACTCCTATGTTAATGACCACAGATTGTTAAAGCCATAGAGACCATAAGAGTGTCTGAACCAGTGTTCTAAACCAGGCAGGGATGTCATGAATCAGCTGAACAGCCTGGACCCTGCCCTGGACCTACTGAATCAAGATCTCCACAGGTGAGTCCTACAGCACCTTAATTAGATAAAATTTCCCTAGATGAGTCAGACTGTGTATTCCTGGGTAAGAACCATTGATCTAGCCCTGTTCCCCACCAGGACATGGAGGCCAGATAAGTTCCATGTCTTTTCAAGATCACAAGCTAGTCAGTGGCAGAGCCAGGACAAAACACAGATTTCCTATGTCCCTTTCCTCCCTTTTGTCCACTCTGCCACCAGATCCCAACCCATGCACACTCCTTCCACATAGGATGGAAAACTGAGTTTAGCTCAGAGCTTATATAAGTAGAAAAAAGGAACAGATATGCCAAACAAATATCTAAAGTTATCTTTATTTGTTTTGAAAACAACTTCCATTCTTTCATTACATAATATAGTCCAAGCCTGGGGACAAAAAATGCTTCTCTGTCTGGTTTCCCCCAAGCATGTCCTTTGTAAGCAAGGAGACGACACACATACTTCCCATTAGATATCTCTCCAGGGATACCATATGGGAATTCAACACATAGGACTTCAATTCAACACACTGAGAACATGTGGTGTTTGTCTTTGAGTCCCACGTGGCTTGCAATCTTTTCTTTCATCCTCCCTGAGACAGCTGTTTCTTTCCTAGGCAGCTCCGTCTTTGCCTCCCAGTCCAAGATGTCTGGGGTAGCTGAGGAATGCTCACAGCTTCGTTTCCAGTCTGCTTTTCTCGTCTGGGAAGTACCCACAGCCCAGGCTGGTTCTTGGAGGCCCCATTATGAACTTACCATATCCCAGTGCTGGCTCAGAAGTGAGGACTCACACGGGTTGACAACAATCTCCCTGCCGTTCTCAGTGCCTTCACCAAACATGTCAGTGTCCAGGCATAGGTGGGAGGCCATGTGCTCAATGCGGGAACCAGTCTTAGTCCATTGCTGAGAGGACAGGAAAGAGGGTGAACCAGCCTTCTCTGCCAATGCTGGAATCCAATATATCCAAGATGCGTATACCACATGCTTGGGATCACTCAGAGACCTGACTTCACAGTCTCATGGAGGGATGAAACTGCAATTAATCGCTTTGCCAGGTTTTTATTTATTTATTTATTTTACTGGATTTTAAAAAACAGTATGTTTGCCAACAAATCTCATCATGAGGCAGTCACTTTCTAAGCAATAGGACAGAGAATGTAAGCAAGTTAGTCCCAGGAAAAATTTAAAAAAAGGGGGGGGCAAGCTTTGGTATATGTAGTATTACAAAGAATGGGAGAGAGCTGGGAATGTCAGGAGCAGGGAGAATGATGGGAACAGGGACAGGGGGCTCCTGGACAGCACCCATGTAGTAAACCTTTGCTTCTGTAGAGGACTTCAGCGCACAAGGCGCTCAAGCAGAGGTGGGTTTCCTGCTGCTGTTTCTCAGATTTTGCTTCCAATGACAAGGAGAAAAGAGGAAGGACACGTATTGGAGAACTGAGGTCTGTGCTTCATTTAATGTCTGTGAACAGCTACCCTATATGGTGAACATCAAACACCTCATTTCAGAGAGGAAGAACCTGAAGCTTATGGAGGTCGGTGAGCCTGCCCTGATTCACACAGTCAGTCACAGAGCAGGCATTTGAATCAAGATCTCTCTAATGCCAACATCTAGTTTGCTTAGAAAACTAGTGCCAACAAGGCCATGCGGCTAGAAGAAGCAGGCGCCTGGCATATCCAGAGTGCTCAGGACTTTTGGGGAAACACTGATAGTCTAAGGTCCCCCAAAGTAAATGTTTCAGTCTTGATCATGCTTGAGGCCCTGAAGGCCCAGACTTCTCTGATCTGGGATCCCAGCTTCAGATCAGGACAATGGCAGGACAAGACAGCAGGAGCCTGCTGGTGTGGTCCAGCAAGGTTGGCAGTCTTTCACAAGGCAAGCAACTCATGGAGGGGAAGCTGTCACTGATGTCTGCACCATGGGGGACAACAGGAGCAGCATCCCAGTCCCACTCCTAACTGACAGGACCCCTTTCTCATCAACCTTTCTTGCTGCCCCAAACACTTCATCTCATATTTTTACTCCTTTCCTGGACCTACACATGGAAGTTACATTATTGAAGTCTGCCCTCTCCCTGGGTGGCCCTCTTGGCACTTACTTGTCTGTCATCTCCATTCTTGCAAAGCACAAGAACCACTGGGGCACCAGGGAAGAAGGTGATGACTGAGAGGCATAGCTCCTCTTGGAGAATCTGCTGGGTGTATGTGAAGGCCCACACCTGGGGGAAGAGATCAGGGAAGGTTCACAGCATTTTTGAAGCTACCTACCACTCCTTGGATACAGTTACTATGTGTAATGATCATTACAGCTTGGTAAAGAGTACTGGGGCAAGGGAGGGCAATCCTGGCAGAAAGCGACCTTGGACAAAGGTGCTGTTAAAGCACTAGAGACCCAGAGTTCGTTCACATTCCCACTGAGGCCTCTGTCCCCACACCTGGGAAAGGGTCAAGCCTTGGGCCCACAGGCTGCCTGTAGGAGTTACTGAACAATACTAAGCTTTGGGAGAGAGCCTGAAGAACATCCCAGTGAGTGACTTGGTCTCCGGTTTCTTTACTTGGAAAAAATGTCTCAGTCATAACCTGTTCCTCACATGTGACATTTTAAGCATCTACCTGACAGGCCAAAATAATACACCCTTTTGTTTACAAGACTACACCTTTTCCTTTGACAGGGAGTCCAAATCTAAGTCTCAAAACACAGACATATGTCAAGGCAGACTGGCAAAGGGAATGAGGAAATTTTCTAAGAGAAAGGGTGGAGCAGGAATTGAACTGTAAAGGAGGAAGTCACGAGTAACAAAACTATTTCAGAGTGTGCGTCGGCCTCGGTATGTCACTACATGAGATCATCTGTACAACAGATCTCATGCAGGGAGAAACTGAGACACTGAATATACTAGCATTCCTCTAAAGATATACAGAAAGAGAACATTCTGTGGGGTTCTTTACAAACAGTGATTCTCACATTTCTCCAAAGTGCCCAAGACTGCAAAGGAAGCATAGCTCAAGCAACCTACAGTGCTTTCCAGTTCTTCAGTTAGAGGGGTAGAAAGTGCTAGCATGATCCTTGTCAAATGGAGAAGCTGGAAAAGAGATTTTATTTCCCTAGATTGTGAAATGCGGATAGTTCCTACCCTTTGCCTTCATCATGGAGCAATGAATGTGATTCTCGAATCAGTTCCTGGAGGGAAGGACCCCTGTTAAAGCTCTATCCATTCCCCTCCAACGCACCCCTGCTGACCAGATGATTCTTAGCCTCTGAACCAGGCCACCTGTAAGCTACTTCTCCTTGGTCCAAGAATGAAAAAGGGCCCTTAGCAAACCAGCACCCTGTCCCTGAGATGTTCCCTGAGATGACATACTGCTGTCCATTACCTCTCATTGTGACTCTTCTTTGCCTGCCTTGAGCCAGTAGCCTCCTGGTTCCAGTGCCCTGCTGACCTCCACTGTGTGCTGAACATCTCTAACTATGTGATCTGGCTTGTTCTCCTCATCTCTCCCACAGACTTAGGCCCCTCCTGTCATGACCGAAGTATGTGTCTTCTCTATGAGTCGGCCTTACCACTATGGTGCCAACCACTGCCCCACACATTTTGGACCTTCTCTTCCATCCTCATGCTGGATGAAGCCACCAGCCCCTGAGAACTGCTACACTCCAAGGATGGTTGTTGCCTGCATTCCCTGTCTGTTTTCGAACTGCTAGTATTGGGATAAGAAAGACCAGAAAGTGTTCCCTGGAGAATGGATGGAAACATGGCTGGAATAAAACACTGTCTATGAGTTGATAACTCTTGAAGCTCAGCAACAATAAATGGGGGTTCTTTATACTACCCTCTTCTGTATTAATATATATTTGAAATTTTCTGTAACACAAAGTTGTACGACTTACTTATGGGAACACATCAACAAGTTCCCTGCTAGCCTTGTGAGCATCACCATCCTTTACACATATCATCTGCCTTCCTCCAGGATGTCAGGCACGGAATAGTAATGCAAAATTTGTCTCCCAGAAGGGAGGGTGATGAGAAAAAGAGGTGGGAAACTCCAGTTTGACAGTAAAGGGGTATGTTAGGGAGATTATGTATGAGGCCAAGTCCTGGGTAGCTGAGTGGCCAAAGATCTCTGCTTTCCCCAGTGGGAAGGCAGAGGTTTTATAGTGGTGGTAGGTGATAGTGGCTTCATTCCAAGGGCTTATATCTGATGTCAATAATGATATCCCTGGTTCCATGTCCTCTTCTGAATCCAGCCTGGATTTCTGGCAGTTCCTTGTAAATTTAAGTCCTGCTATAAGGGCTTAAAAATAGGCTTACACACAGAAGAAAAAAATCTTTGATGGCTACAAAGGTGGGGAGGGAGGAAGAGGGTTGGGCATAGAGTAGAAGTCAATAGAAATTTGGTTAAGTGAAAGCAGAGACAGTACACAGTACAGAGTAGATCAGCTTAACTGGACTTCACCATAAACTGAAAGGTGTTCTAAACTCAACCTAATATTTCTGAGGATAGAGTAGCAGGGAGGGGGATCTGGGAACTATGTTGTCAGGGGACATTAAGGCCAATTGGCATAACTAGTCTATTGCTAAGAGAGTCTTCTGCACCCCATATTGATGAATGGTGTCTGAGGTCTTACCATCTAGCGAGCTGCCATCAGAGGTACACCAAATAGTTCCAACTCATATGGAACAGATGATCACTGAGAACAACAAAGATATGAGGAAAAAGAAGCCCAGGAGACCCACATGAATGGGCAATTGTATCACCATGAGAACAGAAGACGCAGATGGTGCCCAGCACCACCAAAGACAGCTGTGATGGGGGACACAATGTACAGTCCCTGAGGCAACATGAGAAAAAGAACTCTGCTAAAAGACCTGAATTAATGGTCTGACAGCCGGAGGGGTTCCTGGGAAACATGGCTTCTAGACATGCTGCTGTCCCTGACCAGAAACCAGTAATGAGTCAACTCTTCAGACAAGAATGGACCGGACTCGGGGACATAGTGTAACCATATGGTATGAGTATTGTTCTACACATTTACAGGAGGCTGTCCTACTGGTCTCTTTCTAAATGGGACAGAATAGGATGGAGAGTGGAGAGAGATGCTTGTTAAGAGGATACTAGATATACAGCGTGAAAAGGAGTGTGCCGTCACCAGGTGGGGAGAGCAGAGGGGGTTGCAGATAGGTGGGCATGAAAAACTGATTGGATTGTATACTTTCACTTAATCACAATAATAAAAAAAAGATTTATAGCTGTGGAAATCCTATGGGGCAGTTCTACTTTGTCCTACAGGGTCACTATGAGTTGACATTGACTCAATAACACTAGATTTGATTTGATATTTTAGTGCCAATTTTGCTGAGCCTGGAAATCCTAGCCCAGTCTTAGGGGATTAGGCTGAGGGTAGTTGGCCTATGTCTAAATCCTGTTTTGGCATTTACTCATGTGTGATTTGGGTAGCATTGCTCAACTTCTCTAAGACTTGCTTACTGCACCTGTAAAATGGGGGCAAAAACAACATAAACTACGTAAGGTTTGCTTCATCAGCTGTGCATATGTGCAGCCTAAAGCTTTCTGTGTTGTAAGCTATCCAGTCAGAGATAGCAGGGGACTGCACCTACTCTCCAAGACACATTTGATCTGGACCTTTACTAGACTCATATTTTCAGTCTTTCCTTTAGATTTTCAGCCAACATCACTCAAGTTATAAAAATATACTTATATGTTTGTTTAAAAACCTCCACCCAACACATTTTCTGTTTGGTCATTTGTTGGTCTCTGGAGAGACAACTGGAGCTAGAATCCTGGCTCTTAGTTATTAGTTCTGAGAACTTGAATGAGTTGCTTAACTCTGTGTACATTAGTTCCTTCATATGACAGACAGAAGATCAGTTTCTACATCAGGTCACTGTGAGGAACACATGTGTGTGCTCAGAACAGGGCCTGGCATACAAGTGCTCAGTTTAGGTCTGCTGTCTTGATAATGATGCAGCAAATATGAAGAGAGATGGTCCTAGAGAACACCTTTCAGCAAATTGCCTTTTCTTTATCTCCCAGGAGATTTACACCAGAGCAGCAGCCAGTCCCCAAAATACCCTGAGAAAACAAGGGAAGAAAGGGGTCACCAGGTAGGGAAGAGTCCATGCTGTACCAGTGGGAGACTCAGGTTTTACATACTTAAAGGTGCCAAATTGAGTCTGGGTTTGGGAAACTCTGGTGGCATAGTGGGTTGTGCTACATTTGCCAACAAAAAGGTCAGCAGTTCAAATCTGCCAGGTGCTCCTTGGAAACTATGGTGCATTTCTACTCTGACCTTTAGGGTTGCTACGAGTTGCACCTGACTCAAAGGCAGTGTGTTTTGTAGATTTTTTTCTCTTTTTCTCCATCTCGCCTATTCAGGGTATTTAGCTGCCTGATGCATGTTTCATATGCCAGTATCCTAGACTTCTGGGGATACTGTAGAAGAAGACACCATAAAATAAAAAGATTATTAATTTTTGTTTCTTCTTTTCCTTAAACTGGAATAGTAACTACACTAGTAAATTGTCTCCTGTCTCACAGATTTTTTCCCTCTGGAGAATCCAGTAAAATTCAGAAGAAATTTGTTTACCTGGAGAATTCTTGGGTTATACATGTTTACAAACTGATGATGTATTTCTCTTTCATTTCATCGAAGGCATCACTGTGCTGACACCTTCAATAAAGATGCAAATTAAAAACATCTGCTCCCAAGGTTGACAAAGCAGCTGGGAAAGGAGGAGAGGCAGGGTGAGGGATGGATAGCTATGTGGGGCAGGAAGTTAAGTCTGGGTCACAGCTGAAGGAACAGCCAGAGTCTGGGAGTCTCATTTCAACAACGAGGGCACCTGAGCCCAAGAATCACACACTGAGTGGGTGCATGGCCAGCTGGAACTAGATCCCAGAACTCCTGGGACCTGCCCTCTAGTACTCTTTCACTCCAGATATCTGGGACTCCAGGATCCCCGACCCACATGGTTTGAACCTGATTTCAGGACCTCTGTTGATCTCACCCTTGGGTTGTCTGTGAACCACAGTATGGGAGGAACTGTACAAAAGGGTAACCAAGCTTGGATGTGCAGGCTGGAGAGTTTAATCATGTGTTATAGAGCCAGGGTGGGAAGAAAAGGGGGCAGGCACAGTCTGGAACCCAGCACATTGCATGTGGCCCCACGATCTTAAGTGGTTAGAGGAATGTGGACATTCATTTATCCCTTGCCCCAATGTCAGGGAATGGGCATTCTTGGTGGCCCGTCTCCTTCCCCATTCTTGGTACAGGAATATGATATGGCCTCTGTTTACCTTACTAGGGGATGCCACTAAAACTGGCCAAGCAGAAGAATTTTTTGTCAGACATATCCTGTAATGGTTTGATCATGTTTTAAATTTATAACTCATGAGAGGGCTCTTAAGGACAGCTATGATTCTACCACCATCAGCAATATAGCTGTTTAAGTGTCCAAAGAGGCAACTTTCCAAATCCTGCCTTCATCACTCACTAATATGTGACCATAGACCACCTGTGAGCCTTGGTTCTATCATTTGTAAAATGGGGATAATAATACCTACTTAGAGGATTCTTATGGCACTACTGTGATATGACTCTCAGGGGCAGAAGAAGTAGAGTAGGGAGAGGGGATTGAACTGGTCAGGGGAAAGGGTGAGGGGCAGATGTGACATGCTAAGTGGCAGAACAAGTAGAGAGGACAAAGGTGGAGAGAGAAGTAAGCAAAGCAGGACTAGGAGGATAAAATCCTGCCAATACCATTAGCAGAAAGTGCTAAGAAGCAGAAAGCCGGGAAGCGTAGTTTATGCAGGAAGGAGGTGTATAACTGGTAGGAAGAGAAAGATGCCAGGAATCAGTTCTACCAGGGCATCTACTAAATACACACACACACACACACACACACAATTTTGGCTACAATGATTATATGGATTTTCAACAGTTTAGGATGGGTCTTTCTGACTATGAGTGTAATGCTGTTCCTCTTCAATTTGTCATTCTGGCATAGTAGGTGCTATAATTTTTCCACTAAAAATGGCCATATGGGTGCATGTCTGCTCACTAATGCCTAGGATGTCAATGTTTATGCATTCAATTTCATTTTTGGTAATTTCCAGTTTTCCTAGATTCATATTTCTTACGTTCCATGAGCCTATTATTAATAGATCTGTTCCTTGCCATTTTGAGTTGTGCCAAATCAGCAAAAGAAGGCCATGAAAGAACATTTCAAGATCTATCCTGAAGAGCAATGCTTTCAGTAGTAGGATAATATCCACATGCCTATAAGGAAGACTGACTCAACAGCAATGGGTTTTTTATAAGGAAGATCAGTTAATTCAACTGTTATGCAAATTTATACACCAACCTCTAAGGCCAAAGATGAAGAAATTGAAGGTATTTACCAACTTCTGTGGTCTGAAATCAACTGTACATAAGATCAGGATGCATTAGTGATTACTGTTGATTGGAATGCAACAACTGAAACCAAAGAAGAAGGACCAGTAGTTGGAAAAGACAGACGTGGTGATAGAAACGATGTCAGAGATGACATGACAGAATTTTGCAAGGCCAATAACTTCTTCTTTGTAAATACCTTTTTTCAACAACACAGACAGCAGCTGTACATGTGGACCTTGCAGGATGGAATATGCAGGAATCAAATTATCTACATCTGTGGAAAGAGACAATATCATCAATATTATCAGTCAGAACCAGGTCAGTGGCTGACTGTGGAACAGATCATTAATTGCTTATATGCAAGTTTAAGCTGAGGCTGTATAAAATTAGAACAAATTCACAAAAGCCAAAGCATGATCTTGAATATATCCCAACTGAATATAGAGACCATCTTAAGAATATACTTGACACATTAAATACTAATTATTGAAGACCAGATGAGTTGTGAAATGACATCAAGACATCATAAATTTACAGGAAAAAAGGGAGAGATCATTAAAAAGACAAGAAAGACCAAAATGGATGCTGGAACAAACTTTGAAACTTGCCCTTGAATGTCTAGTAGTTAATAAAGCCAATTGAAGAAATGATGACGTAAAAGACCCAAATACAAGATTTTGAAGGGTGACTGAAGAAAGCAAAGTATTGTAACAGAAGTGTAAAGACCTGAAATTAGAATAACTGAACATGTTCAGTATTTATCAAGCTGAAAGAACTGAAGAAAAACTTAAAGCCTCAAAAGTTGCAGTATTGAAAAGTAATACAGGAAAAATACTGGAAGCCTCATAGAAGATGGAAAGAACACATAAGGTCACTACACCAAAAAGAATTGGTTAGCATTAATCATTTCAGTAGGTTGTATGTGATCAAGGACCAATGGCATTAAAGGAAGAAGTTCAAGCTGCACTGAAGACATTGGTGAAAAACAAGGCTCTAGGAACTGACAAAATACCTATTGAAGTTTTTCACCAGAGAGATGCATGGCTAGAAGTGCTTTTTAGTTTCTGCCAAGAAATTTGGAGGACAACTACCTGCCCAATGGTCTGGAAGAGATTCATATTTATGCCTTTTCCAAAGAAAAGTCATCCAACAGAATGTAGAAATTATCACATGCAAGTAAAATATACAAGAGTGGTTGTAGCAGTACACCTACAGGCAACTGCTAGGAATTTAAGCCAGCTTTAGAAGAGGATGAGGAACTAGGGGTATCATTTCTGATGTCAGATGGATCCTGGTTGAAATTACAGAATATCTGTGTTTTATTGACTATGCAAAGGCATTTGACTGTGTGGATCAAAACAAATTATGGCTAACATTCCAGAGAATGAGAATGCCAGAACACTTAATTGTAGCTCATGAGAAACTTGTACATAGATCAAGAACCAGCCATTTGAACAGAACAAGTGCGTACTGTGTGGTTTAGAGATGTGAATATGGTTGTATACTATAACTGTATTTAGGTTAAAGTCTCAATTTATATGCTGAGCAAATAATCAGAGAAGGTAGACTATAAGAAGAACAGGACCCTCAAGATTGAAAGAAGACTCATTAACTACCTGTGTAATGCAGATGATGAAACCTTGCTTGGTGAAAGTGAAGAGGACTTGAAGCACTTTTTCATGAAGATCAAACACTATAGCCTTCAGTATGGATTACACCTCAATATAAAGCAAGCAGGAAGCCTCACAACTGGACTAGTAAGTACCTTTATAATAAATGGAGTAAAGAATGACTTATCAAGGATTTCATTTTACTTGGATCCACAACCAACACCCATGCAAGCAGTGGTCAAGAAGTCTAATGATAAATTACAGTAGGTAAATCTGTTGCAAAAGACTTCTTTAAAGTGTTAAAGAGCAAAGATGTCACTTTAAGGGCTGAGGTTCACCTGGCCCAAGCTGTGGTATTTTCAGTTGCCTCATACAGAAGCTGAGCAATTAACAAGGAAGACTGAAGAAATGATGCCTTTGAACTACAGTGTTGGTGAAGAATACTGAATACACCGTAACAAAAAACAACCCCCAGCCGCTGAGTCGGGTCTGACTCATAATGATCTTATAGGTCAGAGTAGAACTGCCCCATAGAGTTTCCAAGAAGCACTTGGTAGATTTGAACTGCTGGCCTTTTTGTTAGCAGACGTAGCACTTAACCCATTATACCACCAGAGTTTCCAAATATACCACACAGTGTCAAAAAACTCCTTAGAAGCAAGAATGGAGAGACTCACACTTTGGACATGTTATCAGGAGGAATCAGTCCCCAGAGAAGGACACCATGGTTGGTAAAGTAGAAGGTCAACAAGAAGATCCTCAACGAGATGGGCTGATGCAGCGGCTGCAACAATGGGCTCAAGCATAACAATGACAGTGAAAATGGTGAAGGACCAGGCAGTGTTTCTTTTTGTTGAGCATAAAGAACTGACTTGACATCACCTAACAACAACAAAAACATGGGTCTAACACCACAGCTGATGGGGGTGTGGATCTATCTAGAATGGGGGCTGCATCCAGCCCCATTAACTCCACTCTACTCCAGCATGCAGCCTGGTGCCTGGAGGAAAGCTGGCAGTCAGTACAGTCTGAAGTGGACTATTTTTTCATCTCAGGGCATTCTTTCATTCTCTTCAGTTCATATTACTGCTACACCAACCCATCTATTCTATCCACAGTGAAGAAGAGTGACAGTACTAGAAAAGAACTCTTTGCCCACTTGAAGACTTTCCTTCTGACTACCTTTTTTGTCTAGGTAGATCACAACTTTCCCTTTCTCACAACATGGAGTGGTCTGCTGGGATGGTCACAGTTAACCTCTGGTCAAATGAAGGCTTGGAAGTCTCTCCTTGGAGAGGTCTCCCTACTCATAGATCCCAAGACTGTATCTCCTCTTAAGGAATCAGTCAAAACATTCAGCACTGGAAAGGACCAACTTTGCTGGAGACAGACCAAGCAAACTCCTTTCCCAGGAAAAGGGGAAAACAACATCCTAGCTCCTGGAGTCTCCCACAAGTACTGCCACCCACAGATTCAGAAGAGAGTGATGGGAGTCACTGTGATATTTGTATGTCAACTTGGTTGGGTCATGACTATCATTAGTTTGACAGTTATGGAATGATGTAATCACTTCCATGATGAGATCTGATATAATGTAATTTCCTCCATGACAAGATCTACCATGAACAGCCAGTCAGTTAAAAGAGAGTTTCCTCAGGGGTATCAGGGACCTGCATCTAATACATATGGACTTTCTAGCAAAGTTGCTGGCTTTGCTCTCCTCTGAAACTGTGTGAGCCATTTCCTTGATATAACTATTCTCTCTCTCTCTGTTTATACACACACACATCTACATACACATGCATGCATGTGCAATTTGTTGATTTTACTTCTCTAGAGAACCTAGTCTAAGACATTTGGCAGCAGAAGTGGTTCTAGAGAAACAAAATTGTAAGGATGAGCTTTCTAAATTGCTTTTCAAGCCTAGTTAGTCTTAAAGATGCTGATGACTCTCTTCCAGTAATAAAGAGGGCACTATTAATCTGTGGCATGAGATGGAAAGATAAATACACAAAATATCACCACTAACAGATCAAGTACTGATGAGAGGTAAAAATCTAGGTGATCACATGTTTGATACTTTTTGACAATTCTGTCAGAATTAGAAGTATAATGAAACTGGTTGTTTGGTCCTACTTTTACTAGACAAAGTAGTTGAAAGAAAGAGATAAGTTCAAGACTTCAGAGTCAAAGCTTAAGTTCCACATAAATGACCTCAAAGTTTCTACTTGTAGCCTGAAAGAGGCTTATTTCTCGCAGTAACAGAGCTGATACAGTGAAAAATCAAGCTCAGAGTCTTATTATAAGGGTGGCTAAACTACAACATAAACTGAATACCCATCGTGCCTGAAGTTAAAGTCAGGGCACTGATGGGAAGAAATGGGATCCTGAAACTTGGGATGGAGATACATGGGCAGAAAATCAAGAAACTGGGAATACTGAATCTCTAAATTCTGTCAAATTGCTCCTGCCAACAAAATCATTAAATCCTCTACACCCATCTGATGAGACTGACCTAGCTGTGTCTGAAGAGCCTTTGAGATATAGTCTGGTGCAGTGTCTGAGTCATTGTCTTCCTGAGGCATCAAATTCAATCACATTTGAAGTTTTACTTCTCAACTTCTAACAAGACAAGTCACAGCGAGTCCCAAAAGGTGAAGTACGAAGTGTGACCCAGGAAGAGTTATGGTACATTCTAAAAGGAACTGCTTAACTTTTCTAATACGTACAAAGAGAAACTTTATGAATATGTGTGGGAATGGTGCAAGGAAAATAAAGTTGGATCAAGCTGAGTTTATTGATATGGGTCCAGTAAGCACAAATGCTGCCATTCAGTGTTTCAGCCTGACAGGTTAGGAAAACAATCTATTATATCTTTTATATCTATTATTTGACTGAGTCACTGAAGCAGGGATTGTATGGTGGTCTAGACTAAATCAAGTTGAAGTACCAGACCTGTCTTAGTATACTGCAGAAGAAGGTATTCAAAGGCTTAGAGAAATTGTCATGCTAGAGTGTATGTATGAGGCTAGACCTACAGACCCAAATGTAGAGTGCCCAGAGAGCACACCTTTTACTGCAACAGTGAGAAACAAATTTGTGAAGGTAGCTTCAACATCCTTGAAGACTGCTATGATTGCTATTTTATGCAAGTCAGGTTTGACAAGGGAAGTTGCCCTGAGTAAGGACATATAACTACAGTGGGACTAACCAGACCCTGTGGTGCTAGGGGGCAAGTGGTAGCATTCAATCGACAAGGACAAGATGAATGTGGCTACCATAAAGGACAGAAGAATCAAAGCAGCAATCAGAATATTTTGACTTATATGGATTTAAGGCACCTTTACTCATGATGCTCTTGGGAGTGAAAAAACTGGGAGAGAAATCTACCAAATAGGCACTCTAACTCCAGTCACCAGAATAGAGTCACAGCCCCTCAATCATTTCCTAGACTTGAGCAAGTGTACAGATCTACAACCTCTTTGAAGTATGGGAGGCTGGTCCTATTGAGGAAGGAGTCTACTACATTGCCTTCCTCACTCTTGTGTAGGCTTTCACAAGAGTAACTGTTCACTGGGGAAAAGGAAATAATCAGATTTATTGGGGATTACTGGATACTGGCACTGAACTGGTACTAATTGTAGTAGACCCAAAATGCAACTGTAGCCCATTAACCAGAATGTAGGCATATGGAGGTCAGCTAATTAATGGAGTACATCTTTGCCTAGTTTCTCTAGACAGTAAAATCAGTAAGGCATATAAATATGTATGGAAAGAAATTTATATCAAGAAAATGGCTCACGTGATTGTAGACCCTAGAGTTTCTTCAATTTGTGGATCAGGATGGAGTCTTCTCTCAAGTCACACAGCCGCAGGAGCTACCAAACTTACGATCAGCAGGTCAGGGAGCAGGGCTCCCACTCTTAGGTTGTGTAGATTGTTGAGTCCCAAGATCTACAGATAAGCTGACAGCTCAAATCCCTATATCCAGAAGTCAGACAAACAGGAGGCACCCACAGGATTCAGAGCAAGCAAAACCCAGAAGGTACGCTTATATTGCTAATCTAGGCCACACCTTCAAAGAAACTCCCTTTAAACTGATTAACTACTCACAGCAGATGCGATAATGGGAGTGGTCGCATATATACTCTAAGACTTCATGGACCAGGCAAGTTGCGACACAGTCTTAACCATCACAATGTGTTAGCTCATGTCCATCTCACAGTGAGTCCAGTGGGTCCCTGAACCATTACTGTAGTGATTTCTTCAGTTACAGAATTAATAAGTGGAAGAGACATACTCAGCATGACATACCCACACACTGGATTCCTGACATGTAAAGTAAGGTAAAGGCTATTACAGTAGGAAAGGCTAAGTGGAAGACACTAGAATTGCCCTTACCCAGGAAAATAGTAAACCAAAAGCAATACTGTGTTCCTGGAAGAATAAAAAAGAATAATTATTGCCACCGCCAAGGACTTGAAGGACATAGGATAGTGATCTCCACCATATCTCCCTTCGACTGGTTTATTTGGTCTATGCAAACATCAGATGGATCTTAGAGAACGACAGTGTATTACTGAAAACTTGACCAGGTGGTGCCTCTAATTACAGCTAGTGTTCCAGAGTAGTTCTATTGCTTAAGCAAATTAATATATCTTCTGGTACCTGGTATGCAGTTATTGACCTGGCTAATATGTTTTTCTCCATACCTGTTTTGAAGGGCCACAAGAAGCAGCTTGTCTTCAGCTGGCAAGGCTAGCAATACATCTTCATTGTCCTACTTCAGAAGTATATTACTCTGTAGCCCTATACCACAATTTAGTCTACAGGGACCTTGATTGCATTTTCCTTCTACAAGATGTCACAATGGTCCATTATATTGATGACATCATGCTGATTGGACCTAGTAAGGAGGAAGTGTCAATGATTCTGACCTTAATGGTAAAATATTTGTAAATTAGAAGGTAGGAACTTAACCCAACAAAAATTCACATGCCTTCCACCTCAGTGAAATTTCTAGGAGTTCAGTGGTATGGGCTATGTTTAGATATTCCTTCCAAAATAAAGACAAACAAACAAAAAACCTTATAGGACAGAGCAGAACTGGCTCATGGAGTTTGCAAGGAGTACCTGGTGGATTTGAACTGCCAACCTTTTGGTTTCTGTTGCCTTGAATTATAGCATGAACTGGATACAGCTGTGGGCTCACTCAGAGAGGGAGAGCCCAGGCAGGACTTCTAAGTGCAAATCTGTGTGTTGCCCAAACCTTCTCCTGGGATCTATTAGCACCCCTCACATGAGGATAAAACTCAGCCTCCTCAGCATGGCAAAAAGCCCACAATTTGGCTCTTGCTCTCTCTGTCTTCATCTTGCACTGCTCCCTCCTACATCACCCTGCCACCCACAAGCTCCCTGCAGCCCTCAGAAAGTATCACCTTGCTCTCACCTCCAGGTCTTTGCACAGGCTGTGTTTCCTGGGCTACTCTTTCTCCCATCCCAGTTGGGCCCACTTCTACCTGCCTTTTAGGATGAAGCTCTTTTTCAAGATATTTGAAAGACTTCCTGATCCTGAAATATAATTTGGATGCCATTTCTTGGTGCTTCTATACCACTCTAAAGAAAATTTTACTGGAGAGAAACTTTACCATGATGGTTTCCTCTTGGATTGTTTCTGTACTCTTGAGTGGTCTTTGAGGTCTGCAGATTAGTCTTAATCTCTGCATCATTACAGCAGAGACCTACAGATGTGGTAGGTACTCAATAGATGTTTGCTTAATGCATAACTGAATGAATGAGTGAATTCACAGGTGGAGAAGATACAGAATTTGCAAATCTGTGAAACAGATTGCCAAAGCCGGAAGCATGAATAATAAAAAAAACACTGAAAAAGGAAAGAACAGTGTACTGAGAACCTTGGTGAATACTTGCCACTAACCAAAACCAAACCCACTGCCATCAAGTCAATTCCAACTCATGGTGGCCCTATAGGACAGAGTAGAACTGCTACATAGAGTTTCCAAAGAGCTCCTGGCAGATTTGAACTGATGACCTTTGGGTTAACAGATGTAGTGCTAAACCACTATGCCACCAAGGTTTCTGCTACAGTTTGAGAACTGGGCAGAGGGACCAGAAAAGAGAACAGAGAGGGAAAGAACAGAAAAGTAGGAGAATCAGACTTATGTGGTGCCAAGAAGCCAAGAGAAGAATTTCACGACAGATGTGCTTTATTGTACTCAGCAGAGCAGTGTTAAGTGCTAGAGTGGGTCCCTGGAAGATGCAACTGGTTAATATGCTTGGCTGCTAATCAAAAGGTTGGAGGTTTGAGTCCACCCAGAGGTGACTTGGAATATAGGCCTGATGATCTGCTTCCAAAAAATCAACCACTGAAAACCTGTCAAGCAGTGTTACTCTGATACACAGTGAGTTGCAATGGGTTGGAGTCAGCTTGATGGCTGAGGCAGGACTGTGAATTTGGCAGTGATCTATAAAAGAGCAGTTCCATCCTTAGAGGTGTTGCAGAATGGAGGATACTCCATTGAATACATAAGTAAAGCACAAGCAAATTTTTGAGAAATAGTTACACTGGCTCTTGTGGACTTAAGGGGAGTACCAGATAGCAGAGGCAGAACCAAATGCCTGCTAAGGGGAAGATGGCTCTGAAAGAGGCACTGTCCTGGCAGCAGATGATGCCAAATTTATGAGTATTTGGAAGTTGGTGTAAATCTGTGGCAGACTCACATACCAGGCATGTCATCCTGGAAGCCAGCATGCGCTTCTCTGCCTTTCATACTGGCAAGGTGACCATGCCATCCAGCCTGCCTGACTCAGGCCACATTTAGCACCAGTAGGTATGACATCAATAGAACACCCATTAATACCCTGCTAACTTCATGGACAATCTCTATAAGCATGATGCTGCTTCTTATGCTGTCTTTCAGAGAAAGTCTACGTATCTGGAAACCAAGAGGAGTAAAGGCAGTCAGGGAGCGAGAGAAGCCACGCTGCTCCTGGTCCACTGGTCTCTGATGAAACTGAGCACTTGATATCACGTAAAACCAGGCAATCACGGCTGACCAGTGATCAGTGGCCTCTCTTCTCTCTAGCCCACAAAGTCCTGCATCCCAGCCAGTTACTTTACCTGTGATTTTGTTTCCTTGCCTTTGATCTTGATACAGGGGCTTAATTTTAAGTTGGGGATCTCTTGGTTTTTCTGCTTTTGAGTCTCTAGGCACTTCTGCCTCTGCCGGATGTTGCCTTTTTGGATCAAGGAGTCCCTGGGAATCCTAAAGGAAAGACACAGGAGATGTGAGCATCTACTACTTTTTGGGTAGTAATGCCAGTTGCAAATTTTGGACAGTGATTTGAGAATGGCAGGGTATCTCAGTGGGCTCAGTTGTACCAATTTGCATTGCTGGGGGAAAGGTATAGACACTTTGAACAAAGCCATAAGCAGTGATCTATGAGAACAAGGTAGATGAGATATCTGGAATGGAGCCAGGATCAGTGAGTCCATGGCCTCAGATTGCAACCTAGGGTTCAAGACCCCAAGAGTTGAGAAGTATTGCTACTAGCTATCCTAACTCCTTCATGGTATTGATGAAATCTAGGGGTACTGGTGTTTAAGTGGCAGTATTCTTGCCTTCATACTGGAGAGCTAGATTCAATTCACCTACACAGCAGAAGCCTGTATGTTGGTATGATACTGAACAGGTTTCAGCAGAGCTTCCAGACTAACATGGACTAGGAAGAAAGTCCTGGCAATCTACTTTCAAAAATCAGAGAGTGAAAAATGCTATGGATCACAGTGGTCTGATCCACAACCGATCATGGGGATTGTGCAGAACTAAGCAGAGTTTCATTCTGTTGCATACATGATCACATCATGAGCCAGGGACCAAGTCAACAGCAGCTAACAAAAAATAACATTGATGAAGTTTAATTCATTTCTGGTTTCAGAGAACAGGAAGTGAACTGGTCTTACAGATTTCACTGACTTAACATTTTCTTCAAGGGGACCACAGGTTGTTTCCCCCAGACTAGATCAGCCAAGAACCCCTCTCAGCATCCAACAAAGTGTCAAAGAAATTGGGAAATACCTGAGTTCTGGGTAGACATTCTCCAGGTACCACTTGAAGCTCTCACACTGCAGATTCTTCCTCAGGTTCAATCTGTTCTCAATGCTGGGGGTGGGGAAACACAATGACAAAACACTGTGTATAAGAGGTAGGCACCAGCACTAGTAGCTTAAGACGGGGTGCACAAAGTGCAATCTGTGCCTATATTTAGCACCCACATCTCTCCAGAGGACACTAGAGGAATTCAGCAGGGAGAGATACTGCTATAGCTATGGAAAACTTAGCAGTATCTCACAGCAGTGCAATAATGACACCAAGCACTTGTACATCGACTTGAAAATGGAACTTAGGGATGGTTTCACTTTTCATTAAAAACAAAGCTGCAAGAACATTCATTGTGTTATTCATAATTCACTCCAGGGCTTTGCGCCTACTCACAATCTCTTTGGACTCTGTAGTCACAATTCCACCTACCGTGGCTCCAACATCACAGAATTCTCTTTTTTGGCTGGCTCTGGAGTTTGGTTATATAACTATTAATCAAATATTTATTGAGCACCTACTTTGTGCTAAGCATTGTTCCCACCCTGGGATTTGATGGAAAGTTTCAAGCCATAGAGAATGTGGTGAAACACACTGTACATGGACATATGGTGGGCATACAGGGCTGTGAGCACCTCTGAGGTGTACCCTTGCTTTTGGGGTTCAGGGTGGTCCAGATGGCAGTTTGGAAGCTGGCAAGTGGAAGAAACAGAGGATGTTCTCTACATAAACCAGAAAGTGTGTGAGGTAGAAGTCTCCGCCACAAGCAAGAAGAACAACAAAGAACACTCAGTGTGTGTTAAGAAGTGAAGAGTTTTGTTGGCAGGAGCAGCACCATAAGAACTTAAAATATGTGTGTATGTGAATATGTCTGTGGGGACTAAAGAGGAAGATTGAACGTAAGATGGGAAATTGAGGCACAGACCATAAACGGTCTTTTGAGACACCAGGATTTTGGACTTCATTTTAAAGGCAACAGGAAGCAGTTGTTGGGTTATAAGTGGAGAATGTATGTGTCCAATGCGGGTAAAGATGAAGATAAAGATGACGATAAAGATGAAGATAAAGATGAAGATAAAGAGAGCATGTAGGTGGCTGTTACAGAAATCCAGGTGATGATGGTACTTTCAAGTAGGGCAGTTGGGATGAGAGTAGAGACAAGTGACACGTACAAATCCCTCCCCTACTCCCTGTTGGAACAACCCAAGTTCCGTCCAAACCTTTCCAGCCTCGTCTCCTCCTACCTCCACTTTCTCCAGTCACCCCATCCTCAAGAGTGGACCAGGTACTCTCAAGCACTAGAAATTCTTAACACAGCACTAACCACACTGGTAATTTAAAGGATTGTCCATAAAACTACATGTTTATAGCCTACCTTCATCACCAGACTATAAGCTCCATGGGAACAAAAATTATGTCAATGTGTTTAAAATGCTGAGTTTTCAGCATTTGACAAGGACCCAAGTAGTCAATGCCTGTAGAAGGCAGTATCACCAACTGGGAGAGTGTCTGGATATGGGAGGGAGGACTCCAAGTTGACTTCAGATTTCCGACATAGATAACAGGATACAAGGACAATGGTTCACTGAGATAGGGAGCATAGGGTGAGGAGAAAATTTATGACTCGGTAGGATGGAAGACATCCAAGTGGAGATGTCCAGGTTACATTTGGATAGAAAGGACTAAGCTCAGAGGAGAGGGCTAGATTAGAGACAGAGAGGTGAGCATCAGCAGTATAGATGTGATGGTTAATGCCAAGGAGAATGTGGTAGGAAAAGAAGATGGCTTATGACAAGCCTTCAGAGAAGACCAACATGCCAAGTGGCAGAAAGAGGAAATTAAGCCTGCAAATGCAAGCCAGCTACAGGAGCCTGACAGCAGAAGAGAAGCCAAGACTGCACAGTTTGGGAAGTCTGGGTATCAGAAGGACACTTGAAGAGTGGGATGGAGACACAGTACAGTCAGATGCTGACAGGTAGCATAACAGCATGATTATAAATGGTCCCTTGGAGGCAAGAGTCAACCAGGAAAGTGGACAGAGCTGTCTCAGAGGATTATGAGGCAAGTCCTCATATGTGCCTCAGGAAAAGAGTAAGGAGTAATGGGAGCTGTAGACAGTGAATACGGACAGCTGTGCCATGAAGCTTAGCTCTGAAGGAAGGGAAGGCACAGCGGTGCAAGTGATTGGTACCCTTTGGAGTGAAGTAGGGTTTTGTAGTTCTCTTCCTTATTATTGTTATTTTTTAAAGACATAAGATACTTGAATAAATTCGAATGCTGAGGAGAGAGATGTAGTAGAGAAGAGATTAGGATCAGGGCAGGAAGACCCATCTGAAAGGACAAGTTCCCTAGAAAGTGGTTCCCACACTCATCATACATTTGAATCACCTGAGGGTCTTTAGAAATTCACATCATAGGCCATGCTGCAGACCAGGTAAATCAACTCTCAGTAACTGGGGACACAGGCATCGTATATTTTGAAGCCCTACAGGTAGTTCTGACTCCATGAGTCGGATCCAACCTGATGGCACTTGGCTGGCTTGACAGGTAGCTCCAATATGCTGACAAATTTGGGAACCATTCCCTAGAACCTCAAATTACGGTCCTTAACACTGCATCATCTGATAATTTACCAGAAACGAAGACCTCCTCAATAAGAATACACATTTTAATAAGATCCTCAGATGTGTGTACATGTTAAAGTTTAAGAAGCTCTGCTCTAGGAGGCAAGAGAAGATGAAACTAGATAGGGGGTACTAGATAAATGTTGATTTATGAATAAATTCAGGAATAAGAGGTGGATCCTGAGTACTGGTAGAGGGCTGGCTTAACACAGCGGGAATCGTATCTGTCTTTTACAAGGAAAGAGGCATAGAAGGTGGTGCAAATGTGATAAAGTCAACAGGTTTGTTTTAGGAAGCTGATTCTCTCTATTTCATTTGTAAAGCAAAAGGTGGGTTATCTGCTGAGGGTGAAAGAAGATGGGGAGGGTTTAGGGAAAGTAGAGGTGGTTTCTTTGCTTTTAGCCAAGATCTGTTTGTGGTGTTAAAGAAGAATACTGAGTGTACCATGGACTGCCAAAAGAACAAACAGATCTGTCCTGGAAGAAGTACAACCAGAGTGCTCCTTGGAAGCAAAGATGGCAAGACTACATCTTACATACTTTGGACACATTGTCAGGAGCGATCAGTCCATGGAGAAAGACACCATGCCTGGTAGAGTGGAGGTCAGTGAAAAAGAGGAAGACCCTCAATGAGATGGATTGACACAGTGGCTGCAACAACGGGCTTAGGCATAAAAATGATTGTGGAGATGGCCCAAGACTAGACAATGTTTCATTCTGTTGTGCATAGGGTCACTGTGAG
This sequence comes from Heterohyrax brucei, assembly GCA_028571685.1. Taxonomy (NCBI): domain Eukaryota; kingdom Metazoa; phylum Chordata; class Mammalia; order Hyracoidea; family Procaviidae; genus Heterohyrax; species Heterohyrax brucei. Next base: position 39,226,861 of record CM053149.1, read on the forward strand.
TTGCAAATGACTCGACAGCACCTAACAACTAACAACAACAGAGGAGGTTTAAGTGGAGGTTGAGGCGGCTAGGTTAGTGGCAGGACCAGTGGGCATTCTGTAGCCTTACCAAAACTGATGGTCACGGACTGAGTTTTCCCACTGTTGCCCATCAGCCTGTGCACAGGGGTAGAAAATCAGGTGTATCAAGGGTTGAAAAAACTTTGCCAGGGTGATATTGCTAGATGGGCAATAGGGTCAAACAGAGAAGGACAAGTTTTAAGCACTCTTTTTAACCCTTTCAGAACTGGCAGTACATATCTGTAGCACTTTCTGTGGAAACCCTGTTGGCACAGTGGTTAAGTGCTACAGCTGCTAACAAAAAGGCACACAGTTCCAATCTACCATGTGCTCTTTAGAAACTCTGTGGGGGCAGTTTTACTGTGTCCTATAGGGTCACTATGAGTTAGAATCAATTTGATGGCAGTGGGTTTGCTTATGTACCTCTGGGGTTCAATGGCAAGCTGAGGCCTCACTGACAGTGTGTGCTGCAGCCAGTCAGGGCTCTATCCAACAGTCTGAGATGGAAAAATCAGGCATGTGCACAAATGACTGTTTTTGCAGGGTATTGTGTGAGGTGGTGCAGACTTATTGAATTTTTGGTAGGAAAAACATGAATTTCAAAAAATGTTTATTTATTATATACATGTACCTCTGGACTCTGAGGGTAGAATTTATGTTCACAAAGGGTACACTTATACCCCTTTAAATTCCAAGGGTAATATTTCTAGCATGAGGCATAATACAAAAACCATGTTGCTTACCAAAAATTCAGATACACTCAATGATTAAGCATGCCTTGCATTAACTGAAAACATACAGTATGAAAAAAAAATTAAAAGGAGAAGGAAGCAGGCAAAGAAGGGGTGTATGGCTAATGGACTGCAAGCTTTGCTGAGACATAAGAATGAATGTCATGGCAGATTTTGAGTGAAAGAACTGAAGGGACAGGATGAATTTACAATTTTAGAGGTGGAAATCACTTTGGCTGGTTCAGAGCTAATCTTCCAAAGTAGACCAGCCCAACCAATGATGTTTTCAGTTGCCAAAACCCTATCTGTTCAATAGTGTCCATGTGATTAGTATGTGACCAGCCATTGGTTTCCCTCAAAGAAATGCAAATAATAAATGAAATTGCCATTTCTCTCTACTCATATCAGCTCTGGGTTGTGAATTACAATGTTGTGTTGCTTCAGATACTTTTTCTTTTGTTTTTTTGAAACTTCTGATTTATATCTAAGTCTCAATTTTTTTTTTTTAATTGTAGTCAAGTGAAAGTATACAGCACAAGTTAAATTTGTATGTCCTCCTATCTGCCCCTCTTTCTGCTTTCCTTGCTGGGTGACAACACACTCCTCCTTTCCATTCTAAACATGTTATACCCTCTTAACAATCTCCTGTCCTCTCCTCTCTATCCTTTGCTCTATCTTCTAGTAAGAGGCCGGTAGGACAGCATCTTATAGAGACATGGAACTGTAAAGGGCACATACCATATGGTCATTTTGTATCCCCTAGTCCAATCCATTCCTGTCTGAAGAGTTGACCTCAGTAATAATTTATAACCAGGGGCAGCAGCTGGTCTAGGGGCTATGCTCTCAGGGGAAACCCCCAGGCTGCTGGACCATCAATTGCAGTCTTTTAGTGCAGTTCTTGAGTTGCTCCCCTCTTTTGTCATGTTGTGGCTGGGAGCTGACATTGTGTGCTCCATCACAGCTGTCGTTGGTAGCCGGGCACCATCTGGTTCTTCTGGTCACACATTGATACAGTCACCCATTCACGTGGGTCCTTCTGTCTTCCAGGCTCTTTTTCCCACACGTCTTTGTTGTCCTTGGTGATCATCTGTCCCGGCTGAGTTTGGACAATTTGGTGTACATCAGATGGCAGCTTTCTAGCTTTTAAGACCTCAGATGCCATTCACCAATGTGGTGTGTAGAAGACTCTCTTAGCAATAGGCTAATTAGGCCAGTTGGCCTTGATGTCCCCTGAGAGCATGGTCCCTGAATCCCTGCTCCTGAAACTCCATCCTTGCAACGTTGAGTTAAGATTAGCAGAGTTTTCAGTTTATGTTGGAGTCCAGTTAAGTTGATCTTTTTTCTAATGTGTGCTGTCACTGCTTTCACCCAACCTAATTTCTATCAACTATCTAATCTATAACCAACCCTCTCCCGCCCTCCATTCTCTCTCTTGCAGCCATCAAAGAGTCTTTTCTTATGTACGTGAGTCTCTTTAAAAGTCCTTATTGTAGGGCTCTGAGAAAATATTTGTCCTTGTGTCACCGACTGATTTCACTCAGCAGAATGTCTTCCAATTGAAAAAAGGTTATGAGATGTTTTCTAAAATTATCATTGTTCTTTATCATTGCACAGTGTTCCATTGAATATATATATTATAGTTTATTTATCCATTCATCTGTTGTTGGACATCTGGGTTGATTCCATCTTTTGCTACTGTGGATTGTGCTGCAATAAACATTCGTTTGCATGCATCTGTTCATGTGACTGCCCTTGATTCTGTAGGATATATTCCAAATGGTGGTATTACTGGGTTAAATGGTATTATCTATTTCCAGCTTTTTAAGGAAGCACCAGATTGCTTTCCAAAGAGGTTGTACCATTTTGCAATCCCACCAGCAGTGTAGGAGAGTTCCAATTTTTCCACAGCCTCTCCAGCATTTATTGTTTTCTGTTTTTTTTGGATCGTGGCCAACCTTGTTGAGGTAAGATGGTATCTCATTGTCGTTTTGATTTGGATTTCTTTAATAGCTAATGATCGTGAGCATTTCCTTATGTATCTTTTGACTGCCTGGATGTTCTCTTTAACAAAGTGTCTGTCCATCTCCTTTGTCCAATGCTTAATTCTGTTTTTTATCCTTTTCTTGTTGATATTTTGCAGTACCTTGTAGATTATGGAGATCAGACATCGATCTGACATGTAGTTGCCAAATGTTTTCTTCCCATTCTGTAAGTGGTCTTTTAATTCTTTTGGTAAAGTCTGTGGATTAGCAAAGTGTTTGATTCTTAGTAGTTCCCATTTATCTACTTTCTGTTCTGTTGGTCACACTTTGTCAGATTTTGAAGTCTATCTAAGTTGTGTCTTAAAATTTCCATTGTTCACCCTATTTTTTCTTCCATGATCTTCATCATGTTAGATTTGATATTCAGGTCTTTGATCGAATTTGAGTTGGTTTCTACATAAGGTGTGACATATGGGTCTTGTTTCAATTTTTTGCAGATGGATATCCAATTTTGCCAGTACCATTTGTTAAAGAGACTGTTTTTACTCCAATTTACAATCTTAGGGTGTTTATTGAATATCAGTTGTTCGTAAGAGGATGGTGGCATCTCTGAAGTCTCAATTCTGTTCCATTGGTCTATATGTCTTTTTTTTGTACCAGTACCAGGCTGTTTTGACTACTGTAGAAGTGTAATAGGTGCTAAGATCGGGTAGTGTGAGGCCTCCCACTGTGTTCCTCTTCTTCACTAGTGCTTTGCTTATCTGGGGTTTCTTCCCTTTCCAAACAAAAGTGGTAATTTGTTTCTCCACTTCATTAAAAAATGATACTGGAATTTGTATTGGGATTGCATTGTATATGTAGATTGCTTTGGGTAAAATAAACATTTTCACAATGTTAAGTCTTTCTAATCAATGAGTAGGGTAGTTTTCTCCATTTTTGTAAGTCTCTCTTAGTTTCTTGCAGTAAGGTCTCGTAGTTCTCTTTGTATAAGTCTCCTACTCCTCTAGTTAGATTTATTCGTAGGTATTTTATCTTCTTGTGGGCTGCCGTAAATGGTATTGATTTGGTGATTTATTCTTTGATGATCTCTTTGTTGGTATAAAAGCATCCTACTGATTTACTGAAGCTTATCTTATATTCTGATACTTTGCTAAACTCTTCTATTAGTTCTAGCAGTTTACTTATGGATTCTTTTGGATTCTCTGCAAATACAGAGATTTTTACTTCTTTACTCATGTAGATGCCATTTATTTCTTTGTCTTTTCTAATTGTGCTGGCCAGACCTTCTAGTACAATGCTGAATAGCAGTGGTGAGTATGGGCATCCTTGTCTAGGTCCCATTCTCAAGAGGAATTCTTTCAGTCTCTCTCCACTAAGGATGATGTAGGCAGTGGGTTTTGCATAGATGCCTCTTATTGTGTTGAGGAATTCACCTTCTATTCCTATTTTGCTTAGAATTTTTAGCATTAATGGGTGCTGACTTTGACAAATGCCTTTTCTGCATCAATTGACAAAATCAGGTGATTCTTATCTTTTGTGTTATTTATGTGGTTGATTGTATAAATTGTTTTTCTGATGTTGAACCAGTCTTGCATCCCTGGTGTGAATCCACCTTGGCATGATGAATTATTTTTTTGATCTGTTGTTGCATTCTACTGGCAGGGATTTTGCTTAAGATTTTTGCATCTAGGTTCATGAGTGATGCCAAGCCAAGTGCTGTCGAGTCGGATCTGTAATTTTTCTTCATTGTGTGATCTTTCCCTGGCTTTGGTATCAGGAGTGTGCTGGTTTCATAGAATGAATTTGGGAGTATTCCATTCCTTTCTATTCTGTGAAATAGTCTCCGTGTAATTCTAGTTAATTCTTCTCTAAAATCTTGGTAGAATTCTGAGGTAAAGCCATCTGGGCCAGGGCTTCTTTGGGTTGGTAGTTTTTGATGACTTTTCAACCTCTTCTCCTGTGATGGGTTTATTAAGTTGTTCTGCTCCTCCTTGTGATAATTTTGGTAGGGGATATAAATCTGAGAATTTATCCATTTCCTCTAGGTTTTCAAATCTGTTAGAATACAGTCTTCTGTAGTATTGTGTTATGGTACTTTTGATTTCTGATCGATCTGTTGTGACATCTCCCATCTTATTTCTCATTTGGGTTGTTTCCTTTCCTGGTTTTCTTTACCAAATTTAGTCAATGGTTTGTCAATTTTGTTGATCTTTTCAAAAAAGCCACTTTTGGTTTTATCAATTTTTTCAATTGTTCTTCTGTTCACTAATTCATTTAGTTCTGCTCTCATCTTCATGATTTGTTTTCTTCTTGTGCCTGAGGGGTACCTCTGTTGCTGTCTTTCTACTTGTTTAAGCTGTAGGATTAATTCTTTGGTTTGGGTCCTCTCTTCCTTTCAGATATGTGCATTTATAGAGATAAATTGAACTCTGAGCACTGTTTTGGCTGTATCCCATACGTTATGGTAGGATGTGTTTTCCTTCTCATTTGAATCTGTAAGTTTCTTCATTTCATCCTTGATTTCTTCTATAACTCATGGCTTTTTGAGCAAGGTGTTACACATTTTCTATGAGTTCCAATTTCGGTTTATGTTTTTTCTGTTGTCGATTTAGACTTCTTCGGCTTTACGGTCTGATAAGATGCTTTGCAATAATTCAATGGTTTGGATTTAGTTGAGATTTGTTTTATGTGCTAACACATGGTATATTCTGGAAAATGTTCTGGGTCCATTGGGGAGGAAGGTGTACTCATCTGTTGATGGAGAAAAAGTTCTGTATACGTCGATGAGTTGTAATTGGTTAATTCCTGCAATAAGATCCCCCGTGTCTTTACTGAGCTTTTTCCTAGATGATTTGTCCATTGTTGAAAACGGAGTGTTGAAGTCTCCCACTGTTATTGCGGAGTGATCTATCTTATTTTTCAATGATATCAGTGTTTGTTCAATGTATTTGGATGCTCTAGTATTAGGTGCAGAGGTATTTAATATTGTTAAGTCCTGCTTGTGTATTGAGCCTTTCAGCAATAAATAGTGACTGTCCTTGTCCACAGTGGTGGATTTTACACTAAAATCTATTTTATTTGAGATTAGTGTTGCCACATCTGCTATTCTTTGTATATTGTGAGCTTGGTATATATTATTCCATCCTTAAATTTTCAGTTTGTTCATATCTTTAAGTCTAAGGTATGTTCCTTGTAAGTAACATATAGATGTGTTGTGTCTTTTGATCTACGATGTCACTGATTATCTCTTTTACTAGAGTGATCAGTCCGTTTACTTTCAGTGTAATTATTGATAGGGCTGTGTTCAGTGCTGTCATTCTGATGTATTTATTTTTGTGTTTGTGTTTTCTGTGTTGTTCTTAATAGTGTATTATGGGTCATTCTTCTTTACAGATTTACTGTTCATGTTCTTCAGTGTTGGTTTTGTATTTGCTGAGACACTTATATTACATTTCCTGTTTTGATATGTTCCATTATTATTGTGCTTTGAGGCTACCCATATAATCCCCCTTAATATTTTAAGTTTAAACCCAATTTTAACTTCTACATATCCATCTGAAAGGACTACAACTACTATAGTATATCCCTCTTTTTAATGTGATTTCATCTTTGATTTCTTCTATAACCCATGGCTTTTTGAGCAAGGTATTGTTCCGTTTCTATGAGTTCTATGATGTGATCACTCATTGTCTTCTTCTTTTAATATCATAGGTTTGATTGAGTTTTGTGCCTTACCTAACTGAGAAGGTTTCTACATGTTGTGTCCTGCATTGCTTTCTTAAATATACACTTAATGGTTTTGTTTTTTTCAAGCATAGAGCTTCTTTAGTACTTCTTGTACTAAGTTTGGATTTAGTTTTTACAAAGTCTCTAAGCTTCTGTTTATCTGTGAATATTTTCATTTTATCTTCATATTTGAAAGACAGTTTTGCAGGATATATAATTCTTGGTTGGAAGTTTTCCTCCTGCAAGCCTTTGAATGTGTAATCCCACTGCCTCCATGCCAAAATTGTTACTACTGAGAAGTCAGACCAAATCCTACATGGCTTCCCACTGAATGTTAGCTATGCTTTGAGTCTCACTGCTTTTAAGAGTTTCTGCTTATGTTTCATTTTATTAAGCTTGATTATAATATGTCCTGCTGTCTTTCTTGTGAGGTCTAGTTTTTGTGGTGTTCAACAGACTTCTTGGTTTTCTTCTTTCATAATTTCTGGGAAGTTTTCTGTCGGCGACTCAACAATAATATTCTCTGTGTTTTCACCTGTCCCCCCCTTGTTCAAGAACTCCAATTAATCATAGATTATTCTTCTTGAAAGAGTCCCACATGTTTCTTAGTGCTTCCTTATTTTTCTTATTTCTTTGCTTGGATTTCCCTTCATAAATACTGGTACTAGCTGCTATGTCTTCAAGGTCACTAAGTCTGACTCTCAATTCATCAATTTCATTTTTTTGGCTTTGAATTAAATAGTCTAATTTTGTAATTTTGTTATTGATCTATCAGAAATTAGAATGTTGATGTTCCATCAGTTTGAATAGCTTGTTTAATTTTTCGTTTTGCTTTGGTGCATTTTTAATCTCCAGGAGGGCTAAACATATAATTGTTTTGTGATCAATCTGTTCTTTTCCGACCTCTGATTCTGAGTCTGATTCTGATCTCTGATAATTTTAGAAAGTCTTCTTCATGTGGGAAGTTTTTTGATTCTTTATTTTGGGAGTGTTCTGGAGGCATGGTTTTGTTTTTTCTTTAAATGTTTGGTGATGGTCTGTTGCTTTCAGGACATCTAGAAGGTATTTAGTTTCTGTGGTGTTGCTTCAACAGAAGCTGAGGTGTAGTTATGGGAAGAGAGCTGGTGGCCAGCCACCTCTGAGTACTGTAGTGACTGGTCCCACTGGACTCTCTGGAAAGGCAGGATCTGTGTCCTGGCTGGCAAAGACACTGCCCTACTTAAGGAGTCACTGGGAGGCCAGCAACCAACACTATGATGGTTGAGATGCTGGAAGAGATGCTGTCAGGCTGCACAGCAGTTATTTCTCCAGGCAATTTTATTTTAAAAAGCTAAAAGCTAACTGACAGCTTGCAAAATTAGTCAGGCTGTCAGGTGTGGCAGGCCCCTCCTTCTGGCTAACAAGAGAGGCATCTCTTCAGCCATCCCCAGATGCCATGATGTAGTTGAAAGTAGGGAGGGGCTACTGTGCTGCTGCCGTCGCCTGACAGATACTATCTGTAAGGCAACACTGTGCTAAAAACAGCCTCTCTACTGGAAAAGTGCTCCCTAGACTGGCACTTTCTGCCTCTCAGCCTGGAATTTAGTCCCTACTAAGGCCTCCGGTTAGGTAACTTCACCTCCCAGCTGAACAAGATGGCATCCTGGTCAAACTACCCTTTCCACACCTAATTCTATTGCACAGCTCCAGAAAGAGAGGCTGGAGGGGCTGTGGTGCCTGCAGTCTGCTTCCAGGCTCTCAAAACGTGGCTATTCCACACACTTTCTCTCTGCTGCAGCACAAGCTGTTCACTTCAGCACTGTAGCTTAGTGTAACCGCTGGCTCATGCCCATCTCCTGCCTGCTAGCCAACAAAAAGGAAAAAAAGTTAAAAACAGCAGTACCTTCAGTTCGTGCAAGCCAGCCATTCAGCAAGAGTGGGGCTCAGTGAGAGAGACGAAGTTTCCCATTTAGTGACATGTAGACAAAACTGACAGCCCTGTGCCGTGACCTAGGGCTCACTGGGTGTCCAGAAAGCCATTCAATTATCAATCCAGGCCTTAGTTTTCAGAGGGAATTACAGAGATGCATGTCTAGTCCACCATCTTGACTCCACTCCCTAATGTATTTATTTTTGTGTTGATGTTTTCTATGTTGCTCTTATATTCTGTTCTGGGTCATTCTTCTTTATTGGTTGATTTTTTTATCTTTTTGAGTGTTGGCTGAGACTCCTGTATCACATTTCTTGTTTTGATACACTGCATCTTTATTGTGTTTTGTGACTATTCCTATTATCCCCTTTAATAATCTAAGTTTAAACCTAATTTTAACTTCTACATATTTTTTAACTTCCTCTCCATCAGAAAGGACTATAAATAATGTAGTAGATCCCTCTTTTCACTGTAATGGTGTCATAGTTTTAGTGATATGATCACTGGCTCCCTTCTTTTAATATTGTATCTTTGATTGAGTTTTGCGCCTTCCCTAACTGAGTAGGATTCTGGATGCTGTGTTTTGCATTGCATCCTTAAATATACACTTAATGTTTTTGTTTTTCTAAGCAAAGAGCTACTTTCAGTATTTCTTGCAGTTTTGGTTTGTGTTTTACAAAGTTTCTAAGCTTCTGTTTATCTGCAAATGTGTCAATTTCATCTTTATATCTAAGAAACAATTTACTAGGATATATAATGATATATAATTCTTTTTTTAAAAAAAATTTATTTATTGTGATTGAATGAAAGTGTACAATGTGGTTTAAATTTGCATGCTCGCCTATCTGCAGCTCCTACTTCTCTCCTTGCCCAGTGACAGCACATTCCTCTTTTCTGTTTTATACATGTCATATGCTCTTAACAATTTCCTGTCCCCTCTTTTCCACCTTCTCCACTCCCCTGTAGTAAGAGGCCAGTAGGATGACATCTTATAGATGCACGGAACTAGAAAATGTACACACAATATGGTGACCCTGTGTCACCAAGTCCACTCCATTCTTGTCAGAGGAGTTGACCTCAGTAATGATTTATGAACAGACACAGCATCAGGTTTAGGGTCCATGCTCCCAGGGGAAACCCCAGGCCTTCAGACTGTCAATTGTGGTCTTTTAGTGGAATTCTCAGGGTGCACCCCTTTTTATTCTCGTATTGCCACTTGGACACAACTTTGTGAGTTCCATCACTGCTGTCGTTGGTGGTGGCTGGGCATCATCTTGTTCTTCTGTTCACATGTTGATGCAGTCACCCACTCATGTGGATCTTTCTGTCTTCTGGGTTCTCTTTCCCCTATATCATTTTTGTCCTTGTTGATCATCTGTTCCTGCTGAGTTGGGATCTCTTGGTGTGCCTCAGATGGCATCTTGCTAGCTTTTAAGACCCAAGATGCCACTCACCAATGTGGGGTGGATTAGATTGTCTTAGCAATAGACTAGTTATGCCAATTGACCTCCATGTCCCCTGAGAGCATGGTTCCTGGACCCTTGCTCCTAGCAGGATATATGATTCCTGGTTGGAAATTTTTCTCCTTCAAGGCTTTGGATACGTCATCCCCTTGCCTCCTTGCCAGCATCATTTCTGCCAACAAGTCAGATGAAAACCTACAGGGCTTCCCTTTGAATGTTTGCTTTGCTTTGAGTCTCACTGCCTTTAAGAGCATCTGTTTATGTTTCATTTTAGTAAGCTTGATTCTAATATGCTTTGGTGTGTTTCTTTTGGGATCTAGTTTCTGTGGCATTTGATATAGTTCTCAGAAATCTATGTTCTCTTCTTTCTTAATTTCAGGGGAGTTTTCTGTCAGCAACTCAACAACACCACTCTGTGTTTTCAGCTATCCCTCTCTGTTCAGGAACTTCAGTTAACTGTAGATTATTCTTCTTAATAGAGCCCCATATGTTCCTTAATGCTTCTTAATTCTCCTTTTCTATTTTCTGGGATTTCTCCTCATAAATGCTGATGTAATTTACTCTATGCTTAAGCTCATTAACTCTGGTTTCCATCTCCTTAATTCCATTCTTTTGGCTTTAAATTGTCTAATTCTGTAATTTTGTTATTGATCAGCTGGATTTCAGATCACTGATGTTCTATCAGTTCCAATAGCTTGCTGAATTTTTCATTTTGCTCTGCTGCATTTTGTTTAATCTCTAGGAGGGTTCTATCTACAATTTTTTTGTACTTGACCTCCTATAGTTTCAGAAAGGCTTCTTCATCTGGGAAGTTCTTTGATTCTATATTTTGAGAGTTTTCCAGAGTCATGGTAGACTATTTCTTCACATGGTTAGCAATGGTTTGTATTCTGGCTATCTAGAGGCTATTCAGTTCCTCTGGCATTACCTCAACAGAAGCTGAGGCATAGTTCTGAGAAGGTAGTTGGTCACCACCTGCCTCTGTATACTGTACTGACTGGCCCTAGTGGACTCCCTGCAGTGGCAGTCTCCGCATCCTGGCTGGCAAAGACACTGCCCTACTTGTGGAGTCACTGTGGGGCCATCAACTGGTCTTATTATGTGGGTCAGTAAAGGCTGGAAGAGATGCTGGTAAGCTGCTCAGCAATTATTTCTCCAGGCAGTCTTATTTAACAAGTTGGAAGCTGTCTGGCAGCTGCCAAAATCAGTCAGGCCATCAGGTATGTCAGGCTCTGCCTTCTGGCTGACAATGGAAGTACCTCTCCAGCTGTACCCAGATGCTATGATGTACTTTAAAGGAGGGAGAGGTTATGGCCTTGCTGCCATCCTCAGTTGGGCCCTACCTGTAAGGTAATACCGTGATAAACACAGTCTTTCTGCTGGAAAAGCACTTTCCAGACTGGCACTTCTTCTCATCTTGGGATTAACCCCTGCTGAGTCCTCCAGTTGGGTGAATCTGCCTCCCAGCCCACCAAAATGGCATCCCGGCCCAGGTGCACTTCCTGCTTTGAAACAGCAGAATCTATGGCAGAGCTCAGAAAAGACAGGGTGGAAGGGCAGTGGTGCCCTCAATCAGCAGCTTGGCTCTCAAAATGTGACTGTCCCACACATTGTTTCTCTGCTGTGCTATACGCTGTTTACTTTCCCACTGCAGTTCAGCATATTTGCCAGTTCATTCCCATTCCCCACCTGCCAGATGACAAAAATGGCATCAGTATCTGCTATCTACCCAAGTAGTGAGTCAGCAGGAGCGGGGCTCAGCATGTGCTGTCTTGTGTTAAAGAGAGGTAATTTCCCATTGAGTGGAGCATAGTCCAATCTGAAAACCCTATGCTGTATCCTTGGGCTCTGCTCAATTATCAAACCAGACCTTAGTTCTAAGAGGGGATTGAGGAGACATGTGTCTAGTCCACCACTTGGCCCTACCCCTTTCACATTTCTTATAGAGTTATAAAAATGTATATAAAATAACACTTGCCAATTTAACACTTGGCTTTGGCTGCCAATTTAACATTTTTCAAGCTTACAATTGAGTCACATCAATTACATTAATTATGTTGAGTAACTCGACTCTATGGCGCTTAGCTTGACAACCATCACCGATATCCATTATAAAAACTTCCATCAGGGACAGAAATCATTTTCAGGCTCTATCTTTCCCTTAACAGTGTGTGACTTAGGTCAAGTTTCTTAAGTTGATTAAGCCTGAGTCTTCTCATCTGTGTAGTGGGGATCACTAACACAGTTCTCAGAATTTTGGAAGGATTAATGAGGTAACTTATACAATGGTATTGAGTGTTGATAAACATTCCTTCCCTTTCCTCTTCTAGCCCCATGAGGCTAGAGTATTGCTGGAAGGGACATATATAGGCATCTTATTCTGAAGACGAAGGAAGTTAGGCTTGACTGTCTGAGAACAAAGAGGAAGGTTTCCAGAATGCTGACCCAGGAGGGACCTATGTGTTTAGTACAATATTCTACCTTTCTGAAAGAAGTCAGCTCCACCTATACTGTTAGGTAAGAATTCTACAAGAACTACCTAAAGCTCTATGATCCCAGAATGGAGAAGAAGCTATAACGATGCAGAAGAAGAGTAGCTACTCCGCTGGCCTCTAGCAGAGCTCAGAGACTCAGGAAGCCCTCATTAGTACACAGGATCTCCTTAGTGTACAAGTCTGTCACCCATTTGCCTCGGGCCAATGGTTTTTTCCAGTCTCTCTGCACTAGTCAACCTGAAGGGCACTTACTTCCCAAAGGGCCTCTCCAGGGCAAAAGGCCGGGCAGCATAATAGTATTGTTTGTATTCATCCATCCATACTTCAGCTGTCCGCTTGGTGTTCCTGGGGAGACAAGGAGTGTCAGGAAGGGGCAGAAAGGACCTACGACATATTCTGTTAAGACTATACATGTGGCCAGTTTGGCAGCATCACCTAGGCATCCAGCCTGTGGAACTATCACAATATGCTAACACTATTGTTCCAGGACTTGAACCCAGCCAAACCAAATGTAATCTCTAGAGGTGGCTTCTACCCCAGGACACAAGGTTTAGCATAGTAAACTCTTCCCACAGAGGCACAGGCCAGATAAATCACACCAGAAACTGAACTTCTGTGGCCCTCATAAAAACAGGGAGAAAAGGGCCGTGAGAACCTGGAGTACCGCTTTACTGCCAGCAACCAAGAGTGAAAAGGCAGGGTTGTGTTGAGTATCTTGCCTCTGGTCTCTCACTAGGTTATGCTCCCCATTTATACAAGAGCAATGCTTACATCACAGGGTCTCCAAGGATAAAGTTCACAATGGATCAGATCTTTCCTAGAGGCTGTGCTATTATAAACTTTCTTGGTGAAAGTGTGAAGGATCAAGTAATTAAGCCATCTGTTTCAGGTACTTTTTCAGCAGGCCTTAGTTTTTTTAATCAGATATTTGTCCTGAGTCTGACCAGAAAGGTCAAAGGCAAAACACAGAGATAAAACGACACTTTGAATGCCATCTTTCAGCAGTCAGAGATGCAGGGGTACAAGGTAAAGCCCAAGAGTAGAGAGGAAAGATATTGGGAACAATTGTGCCCCAAGCAGTACAAGAGCAAGTAACATCTAACAAAGCCCATGGAAGTGTACTAGGGGTCTAACTTTTCAGAAAGGGCTTACTCTTCCTCTAGATTTCTGGTTGTGTTCTGAGCAGAGGCATCTGACAGAGGTGTGTGGCAAGTCCTTCCAAGCTACTGGACCTGGAATGGTCTTCTGCATACCCAGTCCAGTTCTCAGTGCATTAAAGGACATTAACAGTGACTTGCTGGTTCCTCCCATTGGCCTAACCATCTATAAACTGGAATCTTAAGAGACATATGTGTCACATTCCTCCAACCACTGAATTACCTATCTGTGGCATACATAGAAGGAGCTCTCATGGGGCAGTTGTTAAAATGATTGACTGCTGAACACATGGTCAGTTGTTTGAAATCACCAGTGGCTTCATGGAAGAAAGATGTGATAGTCTGCTTTCAGAGATTGGAACTCTATGGGGTCATTATGAGTCAGAATCGAATAGTTGGTCAGTGGGTGGGAGCATGCAAAGGATGGATTAATCAGTAAGCAAGGTATGAAAGGGCTTTGATGTGGTGAGAAACAGATGAAACTGTGCCCTACAGATTAGTAAGTAAGCACAAGTCAGCCTGTGTGTACATTGCTTATTGAGTATTCTGAGCCACACATTGATGCCCATTGGCCAGGAGCCAATCTCTACAACAATGCCCTGAATCTGGCCCCTCCTAGGTGCCCACGTGGCTCCCGTACAGCCATGTTACTTTCCCATGCCAGCTGTCCATGGCTTCTCTTTCCTTCCTTAAAAACTTTATAGAGATTAGTCTGCCCTCCCTTTGTTTCCTCCCCTGCCCCTTGGCCTACTGATTTTCTAATTGCCCTTTCCTTGCCTGCCATGTTTCTGCAAAAAGGTGTTGCTAATTTTTCCACAGTGCGAAAGCATTTCTCAAGACTGTATGCCAGATGCAATCCATACTCATTCATACATGTGAAAACTGAGGAAGGATGAATACAGGAGAGGAAATGACATCTCAGACGAAGAAAAATACAAAAAGAAGTGCTTTCTCCCTGTGATGGTTAATGTTATGTGTAAACCTGGCTAGACTACAACTATCAGTGCTTTGGCAGACTCTGGACTGGGTGCTTTTCTTTAACAAAATCACCTTCAACAACATGATATGATGAGACCAGCCAAGCCAAGTGCTATCGAGTCGAAGACCAGCCAATCAATTAAAAAGAGAGTTTCCTTGGGGGGTGTGGCTTGTCACCTGATCTGTAGATTCTGGATTCACCAGCCCTTGCAAACTCATGAACTACCAGAAGTCTATAGCCTGCTACCTTACCTGTAGTTCTGGAACTTGTCAGCCCCCACAGTTGTCCATTTCCTTGAAATAAATCCATCTCTCCCTATATATATATCTCTCCCTATATATATATATATATCTCCCTATATATATATATATATATATACATGCCACTAGTTTTACCCCTTTAGAGACTAAGACACTCCCCTTCTGCCTAATGGACCAAATGACAAAGAAAAGAAGAGGATACATGGAGTGAAGGTGTCAGATGATTAGAGACATGAGGACTAGAAAAGAGAGAGAAGCTAAAGAGGAAGATTTAATCAAAGAGAAGACAGAAAAAGGGATATAGTTATTTTGAAAGGAGAGGAGAAAGCTTGCAAGTGAAGAAATAAAGGAAAGAAGAATGCATATGGAGGGAAGGACAGGGCAGGAATAGGCTAGCAGGCACTGCTGTGGTTGGGTTCCGATATTTTCCTAGGGAAGGAACCCAGGATCCCAACATCTGCCTGTCTGAACCCTTTCTGCATGATGACTAGGCTCTGGAGGGGGCCTGCCAATTGCATGCACTGTGCTTCCTTGGGCCCCACATAATCCCAAGGACCCTTCCCCTAGTCACCCAGCCTGAAGGTGGGAGCAGTGAAATTTCTAGATTTCATTGGCAAAAACAGCTGGCCCTATACTCATCTAAACAACCCGAAATTAACCTAGAGGCTAAGTTGGGTCGGGCAGTGCAGGCCAGCAACTTAAGTCTCTGAGGCCTTATGCAAAGCCTTGTCAGGTGTCAAGGGAATCAATGGATGGAAAATACTCTGTGACTTCTCCAGTTCTACTGCTTGGTGTGGTGGGCTGACCTCCCTCTCAGGCTGTCCCATGAACTGTAATGTGTGGCTCCTGCCCACCCAAAATGCTCAAACATCCTCACAGAGCACCAGGGACTGCTACATCCCATTTCCCAAAATCCCCTGACAATGGCCCTTGTGTTCTGGATACTCACTTTATGTAAGTGTTGGCGTTTCCATCTGGGAAAATATATGGATGCTTTTTTCTGAAGACATGTCCAACTCGGCTGCAGGGGATGATCTCTAGGCTGCCACCACACATCCACACTCTGAAGGAGATTTCTGCAAGAGAGTCACACCCCTTCTCTTACCAGTCTGCTTCCCCCAGAAGAGAGAAGGCACAAGACCTCAGGAAAGCAACAGGCCCAGGAATCCCAGGTATAAAGACATGGTGAAAGCCTGAAGCAACTAGCACAGGCACGGTGGTTAAAAACAGGCTCCACAGCAAACAGTTGTTCCATTGACTAGGTAGCCTTAGTTTTCCCATCCGTAAAAGGGGTGATAATCAGAATGCCTCAGAGAGTGATGTGAGCTGAAACAGGAACAGTGTCTGACAGAGAGAAGCCCCTGTTCACTCTCATGGAAGAACATGCTAACCCCTGGAACACAGTGACATGCTTTAGCTAGGAAAAGAGAAGACTCATGGGCAACTTGAAAGCTGCTCTTGAACACATCAAAGCTCGTTGTGTAAAAGATGGGTTAGAATTAGTCCATGTGACCCAAAAGTTATAACCAGGGTAGAGGAGAAAGACATTTCATTTGAGAATATGGAAGAATTTTCTAGTAGTCAGGGCCAAAATGGAATGCACTGTCAAGATAAGTAGTGTATTTCTCACTCCAGACAGGCTAGATAACAATATGGCCAGGACCCAATTGAGAGGACTAAACCTCAGAAGGCATTTGAACAAGGAGTCCACATCTTCTTTCTGACTCTGCAGTTCCATGGTTCAAGAGCTACCTGAATTATAGCCCAGGAGATGGACATCTGAGCAGTTACTGAGAATTGAGGGCAGCTGCTGCAAATACCAGAGGCCTCAGTTCTGTCTTTGAGTGTTCTCCTGTGGGACTTCTGCACAGAAACCCATTTCTTCCTGGCTGCTGCTGTTGCAGGGAGCTTGGAATGGTGGGTGGGGAGGAGTCAGCAGAGGCAGCTGTGACCTGACTGTTGAAATGAAATGCGTTTCTCTCCTTGCTAGCAGGCTTGAAGTAGTGATCCTACTTGGAGAAGGAAGTAGTTGCATGCAAAAGGGGAAGTCGGGGTTGCTGCGATTCTGTTGGAGGACTATTTTATCACTGACATTGTTTAACATTGCCAACACATAGTGGTGATGAAAAGCAGACCCTCTGTTCCAAACCAAAAAACCCATTGCCATCGAGTTGATTCCAACTTGTTAGTTTTATGACTTCTTCTAAATTTCCTATGTATGGTGTTCCCCTACTGCCTGCACCCATACCTCACTTGGTATACTGAGGGAAGGAAAGGGCAGCTTCTGGTCTGTGGATTTCCTGCCTGCCCTATGATTTTCTAGCCATGCTAAAGTATGAGGAGGACAGGTTGGCTCATGAAAAATCCAGAAACTGCCCAGATGAGGGGTTATATTGAGGCAGATTGGGAGTATAGAAGAAAGAACAAAGGTGCAGGTGTTTCTTGTGTCTTCCTAGCACATATCTGCATCCTCCAGGAACCGAGGCAACACCTGCCTGCCTCATCTAGTTTCCCTTCCAAGGGTTTTCCTTCCTCCAGCTTTCCTTTCCAGTTCCTGCTCTCCATCTCCCTTCATTCCAAGTCTTCAGAGCAGATGCTTAGGCTCACATGTTTTGTCCCGATCCTCGCCTGTTCACTTGTCCTCAGCCATTTCACTTACCTGTGTGCTACCGGCTCTTTGCATGTATCTTTGGGAAGGCCATTGAATGGAAGGCAACACTTCCTTGACCTCATCCATCCTTCCAACATCACCTTCTCTATACCTGCTCCTCTGCCTACTGCCCAGGTGCTCTTCTGAACAGGCTGCAGCTCATTCCCAGGAAGCCTGACTTCTCTCATTGAGTGGAGAGAGGGTGTAATCTAGAATGAAGAAAGGACTTCTCAAGACTCTTACTGAATGATGGCAAGAACATGGAAGCAGAAAGAGCTTGAGTCAGCAAACCCCAGGCTGAAGTAATGAACTAGCTACATCCTTCAGAAAACCAGCTTAAGTTGTCATGGCTCTATTTCTTCGTATGTTAAACAAATACCCTAATACTTTGTAGAATTGCTATCAAGATCACCATTATGAGAATAATTGTGTAAACTTGAAGTACTACTTAGAGGTCACTTGCCATGTTTATGAGCATCTCTCTGAAGCCAGTCTTTTTAAGACATGGACACTAATAGGCATCACTTATCCATGACCACTTCCAACTTCCTTGATGACTTAAAACTTTCTTCTGCCAACTTTGGCCACAATAAAATCTTGAAATTCATGTAATTAACATCTAAGATTTTTATTGTCCATAAAGGTCCATGATACATAGCAATATGCCATCTTGCTAAGGCATTATTTGAATTGTGTGTCCTTCCAGGTCGGTGTTTACATGCGAGTTGTTATGAACTGTGTCCCCTGCAAAGGTATGTTGAAGTACAATCCCAATACCTGTGAGCATTACCTTGTTCAGAAATAGGGTCTTTGAAGATGTCATCAGTTAAGTTATGAGGTCATACTGCAGTAGAGTGGGTCCTAATATAATCTGAAGTGTCCCGATAGAAGAAGAGACAAGACATAGAGAGATAGATGGGGAAGACTCATGTGAAGATGTGTCTACAAGCCAAGGAACACCAAGGACTATTAAAAGACACCAAAATTTGGGAATAGCGGCATGGAGCAGATTCTCCTCCAGAGCCCTCAGAAGAAATCAACATGACCGATACCCTGATCTCAGAGTCTCAGGCTCCAGAACTATGAGACAGTATCTTTCTTTTATTTAAAGCCACTCTGTGATATTTTGTTACAACTGCCCTAGGAGACTAATACAGTCCAAGGTGTCTTCCTAGCACATATCCGCATCCTCCAGGAACTGAGGCAACATCTGCCTGCCTCACCTGGTTTCTCTACCAAGAGTTTTCCTTCCTCCAGCTTTCCTTTCCAATTCCTGCTCTCCATCTCCCTTCATTCCAAGTCTTCAGAGCAGATGCTTAGGCTCACATGTTTTGTCCTGAAAACAAGTGAGCTCAGGTCGACCACCCAACATCAACATCTCTACATGGTGGTGAGTTCATTTAGGGATTTAAGGATTTGGACAGTGGAATTAATGTTAGCACACTTGTGAGTCTGAGTGTCTGTATGTCTTTCTTGATATGTTAAGGTCTACTGAGCCTCAGTCAACTTCTCACTGGGCATGCAAAGCAAGCTCTTCTCTAGTTCTCAGGAAAGAAAATCTATTTCCTCAAAACTAGAGATTAATCCTTGATTGCTAGATACAACCTAAAAATCTTATGTTTGCTCCCTTCTAAAAATATGTGTGTTTCAGCTATAGTCTCTTCCTTTCCAGGTACTCAAATAAGATATAAGTCCCTCATTTGCAAAGTGAATCCCTCCAATGTATGCCTCAACTCCATCTTCCACTCGCTTTCTCCACAACCTATTTCTTTTCCTGCATTTCCCACTGTTGCCTAGAATTTTGCTTCTTTCTGAGTCTAGTGACATGGTCATGCATAGTTTCCCCACCTTGGAAAATACTGTTACTCGACTCTGATCTTTCTCAGCCTTCCTTTTGATCTCCTGGCACTCTTTTCGTACTTTACCTCAAGGCTTATCTTTGAGTAACTTCCTGACTCTGCCTTCTTCAGAGACCTCATGCAGTGGCAAATTTCATTTGGTGTTAAGGACTCACTTCCATCTCACAAGCCCGAACTCTGTTCCAGGGCTCCGGCATCACTGTTAGGAGCTTCCACTAAGGTGCTCTGGTCACCATCGAACCCAGGATATCTTCTCTACATCTCAGTATCTTCACACAGCCTGCTGCATCCTGCCCCCTCTCCTCTACCTCTAAAGCCATTTTTTCTACCACCTAATTTTTCTGTTTCTGTACCTTCAGCTTTAAAATCCGGAGTATCTCACTTCAGTAAACATTTGCAATAGAATAGCATGAACTTTTTTTCATTTACTGCTGGACTCAGCTTTGTTAGGCTCTTTTTTGGATGGTATCTCATTAGTCTTCCTAACAACTTTTCTCAGTGGTTATTAATGTCCTTGTTACACAATGCAGAAACAGCTATGATAGGGTAATTGACAGCTCTTACAAAACTTTCAGTTTTACTGTGAAACTCAGTACTGAACATCTACAATGGGCAATATACCTCTGAAAGCAATGATGACTTCAAGGCATTCACAAATTAGCAAAAGATATAACAAATATATCTCATTTCTGGAGGCAGTGATAGAATTCTCACCTTCCATGTGGGAGGCCCATGTTTGATTCCCAGACAATATGCCTCACATACAGCCACCAGCTGTCTGTCAGTGGAGGCTTGTGTGTTACTATGATGCTGAACAGATTTCAGTGGAGCTTCCAGACTACGAGGGACTGGGAAGAAAGACCAGGGGATCTACTTCCAAAAATCAGCCTACAAAAATCCTGTAGAACACAACAATCCAGTTCCATTGTGCACGGGATTACCACAAGCTGGGGTCTGACTTGGTGGCAGCTGGTAACAGCAACATCACATTCCTACCTCATCAGCTTATCCAGTCTGGGAAAATGTCTACTTCTCCTTTGGGTCAGCTGATGTGGCCCAGAGGAACTTGCAGCCTGAGACGGGTTCATAGTTTCTCTACTCAGACCTGAAGCTAATGAGATGTGGATTACTGTGATGCTTTCAGAGTCAAAAATCTGGGTGATGCAGCTTGGATGCAGTTAGAACTTTCAGAAAAGTACATTGCAGTTATCTGCTAAAGTCTCTGGAAAAGTCTTGAAATACTAATGGTCCACCAGAATCACTGGGGATAAATATGGGAGGCAGTGGGCTTTCCAGATCCAGCTTAGAGTCTCTGTTATTGTAGTCTCCTGCTTCTGCATAGTTATCTGTTTCAGGAGATCACCTCTGTTAAGTGAGAGCAGGAAGAATCAAGAAAACTTTGTGTAATGACTATGTAGAGGGTTCTCACTGAGTCAGCATCCTCATAATCTCCTTTTGATAAGTGTCATACTGAACCAAATCAACTTTGAATCTCTAGCCAGGAAATGTGTAATTATTCTGTCCTCACTGGAGAGAATAAATTGCTCTCCTCATCCTCCATCTCTATCTCTTTCCATCTTAACCTCTTCCTGACTGTATAGTTAGTTTTTCACCTGTCCTCACAGGCCTCCTAAACCTACACTAGAAACAAAATCTACTTGTTGAGCCTATAAATGACTAACAGGAATTAAGGGAGAGGGGACAGCTTTCTCATCACGAATCTTACCACAGTTAGCCATATGCCCCTATTCTGCCACACCAGCCTAGACTCTAATCTTACATACAACATGGTTTCTATAAGGGCAAAGATGAGCATTAGGCATGTGCTCCACTTAATGTGATGGGACCTGTTATGAATGGAACCTCATATATTGTATACACACATACATATTGTATACATAGTAGCATTATCCATTCTATCTTTAGCTAGGTTTAAACCTATTGAGGTCAAAGGAATTGGGAGAATAGTTGTGGAAAAAAAGGGACAGATATTCACTTGACTCCTCATCCTTAAGTCCACATATACATAAGTGACTGTATTTCAGAACTCTTTAAATTCCAAGGCTATTGGGCCAGGAACCTCTAATATTATTTTTTTAGGAGTATAGATGACCTTACTTGCTGTTGTAAACTACCACAGAGTTGGACCCCTGCTCACGGTGTCCCCATGCATAATGGGATCAGACATTGCGATCTGCTGGGTTTTCACTGGCTGAGTTTTGGGAGGTAGATTGCCAAGCCATCTTCAGAACAGACAAACAGACACAACTCATTGCCACTGACTATATTCCAACTCATAGCGACCCTATAGCATGGGGTAGAACTGCCCCATAGGATTTCCAAAGATGCTGCCTTTATGGAAGCAGGCTGCCACAGCCTTCTCCTGTGGAGCAGCTGGTGGGCTTGAACCACCAACCTTTGGGTTATCAGCAGCTGAGTGCTTAAACAATGTGCCCTCAGGGCTCTTTTGTTGTTGCTGTAAGCAACTGTAGAGTTGACCCCCAGCTCATGGTGACCACATGTACAATGAATAGGATCACACTGTGTGATCCACATGGTTTTCATTGGCTGATTTTTTTAAGGTAGATGGCCAGGTTATCTTATCAATCTGTAAGAGGCAAGCATGATACTATAAGCAAAACTGCAGTTCATACTTATCTGGAAGAATCAAGCCTGAATCTAGAGCCCTGAGTTCTTAAGATTTATTAATTGCAGGCATACCATGGTCACCAGTTGTCATCTGACTACAAATACCAAGACCACACCTTTTATCTTCCTTTATTCCCATGGAAAATGAACTAGCAGAATCCTTTCTTTTGGAATGCAATAGACTTGGGAACTTCAGGAGCAGTAGGCAAGGATGACCCCAGGGGATCTCCCTTGGGAATAGGGCATTAGCAAAGTAAACCAGAAAGTAACAGACTGGAGGCTTGCTTTAGCTTTACTCTTCATCTAGGGGGAAAGATGACTTTTCATTAGAAAAGTATACTCATCTCAGATGAGGCCGTTCTTCTAATCTTGAGTCACCAAATATGGAAGTGATGAGGCCTAAAGAGAAAGTCCAAGGAATATCCTACCCTAGCAGATGAGATACAGTCTTTGTTTAACAAACATTGTTCACGATTAGCCTGAAGGGAAAAGCAACTAAACCAGATGCAGCAGAGGCACTGCATGCTATCCAATGTCATCTTCACAGCAGCCCTCTGACAAACGACCATGCAAATCTAGTACCTTGAAAAGCACAAATTTTCTAGCTCACAGTTTATGTAGTCAGGAGTCCTGGTAGGCTTGGCTGGGTCCTCTGCTTAGGGCTGTCATAATTCTGTTCTGGATGCTCCAGGGGAAGAATCTGCTTCCAACATCATGCAGGTGGTTGGGAGAAGTCAGCTCCATGTGGCTGCAGAGCTGAGTTCCCCTATCCTGGCTGGCTGGTGGCCAGAGCCTCTCAACTCCTTAGGTGGTTTGTCTTCAAACCAGCAATGTATCTTGAGTCCCTTCTATAATTTCAGTCTTTCTGACTTCTGCACCTTTCTGCTTCCCCACCAGAGAAAAAATTCTCTGCTTTTAAGGGCTCGTGTAACTAGATTGGACCCATCTAGACACTTCAGGTTACCCGGTCTGTTTTAAGGTTACTGATTAATGACCTTAATGACATTTGCAAATTCTCTTTTGCCAGGTGAAGCAACATTCAGTCTCAAAGGACTGGGGTTAGATATCCTTGGGGAGCTATTCTGCCTACCACAGGGATCACTGTCTCCAGTTCAAAGACTTAGAAACAGGCTCAGTGAGGTGAAGAAACTTTTCCAAGTTCACATAGATAGCCAGTAATGACTACAGAATTCAAACATAAACTTATTCCACATAGCCCATGTTCATTCTGCAACACACGCACACACACACACACACACACACAAACACACATGCCAAGTCTGATACAGCTTGATATCCCTGATTACATTCTGGTAAACGTAGGTTGGTGGTAGCTCTTATCTGGGCCCTATCTCATTTTTCGATGCTCACCACTGTCCTTTGTAAATGATGTACTCTCTGTAATGGGCTTTGGGAATCTCCTGTTATAAATTCAGAAATCCCACACTCTCATATACATTCCAATGCCTTGTTTACTGGAAACATGCTCCCCACTCCAACCCCACATTTACACACACACACACATTCTTACTGGGCAACAGATTCCTTTTATCTCTAGTGACCAAGACCTAAAAAGCGAAGCGCACTCTGAAGTGAGGAGCTGTATTATGCATACGGTTTACACTGCTCCAGATCTCAAGAACAAGAAGTTGGATGAAATCCTCTCACCTTTGAGGAGTGCCCATGTTTAATGAGAGAATACATAAGAGGGCTAAATGCTAAGACAGAGACGAGAAACTAGCCCAGTGCTGACAGGCACCTTAGCAATAGAGGGGTCAGAAGTGGGAGGGCAGGCAAACCATCCTAGAGGATGAGTTCCACTGCAGAACCAAACCATCCTTCGGCAGAGAATGAAGGCAAAGGTTAAGTTGTTTAGAGAAACTGCAGGAGGTTCCATCAGTAAGTCTGAACTGAAGGCTGGAGAGGAGGAATATGGGCCTCATTCCTAGGATAAGAGGAAACCACTGGTAGATTCCAGACCTTGGAGTGGTGGAGCTTTTTGGCAGGACTGTGGGAGGACAGATTTTATGGTAGCAGAAAGGAAGTGGAGGGACCCCTGAGGAGAATATTAGGAGGGATGGAAGCAGGTGATGGCTGCAAGCAATGCTGAGGAAAACAGATCTTCAGGACTGAGTGACTCAAGGACGAGGAAGTGCTTTCTGTCACACTCTAGACCTGGGTTTCCTTCACTGTGACATGCAACTTTCTCTTCCACTTAGCATCATCTCCCCTTTGCAGCTGACACATTTCTCACAAACCCAGTGCTTCTCCTGATCACCACCCTAGTCTACAGGGACTGTTCCCACCTGAGGATCTACAGCTGTTATGTGACACAATCACTGCTGAGAAAGCACTTCATTTTCTGGCACATAAAATGGTGTGTGTGTGTATGTGTGTGTATGGATATCCATACACACACATACACACACACACACCCCCAATAATGGCTTTCGAAGTGCTAGTAGTGGGCTGTAACAGAATGGATTACCAGGGCGGAAGAAGACAAAGCACTTCCTATGATAGCTGTCTGCAGAGCTTTTTGTTTTTGCAGTTTGAAAATTTTTGTGATGAATTATAAATGTCTCTCCCACAACTCCCCAACACCCCTCCCAACTTGTCTGCTTGAATCAACACTTATTAAAAACAACTGACTTGGAAGCAGATGAGATTAGATAGTTACTTGATTTGAACAGAGGTATGTCAACATTGCTATATAATGTACTGCTAGATTGGACCGGAAACCCTCGTAGTGTAGTGAGTTAAACGCTACATCTGCTACTCAGTAGGTCAGTAGTTCAAATCTGCCAGGTGCTCCTCGGAAACTCTATGGGAATGTTCTACTCTGACCTCTAAGGTTGCTATGAGTCAGACCCAACTCGACAGCAACGGGTTTGGTTTTTAGAAGGTTGGACTGGAAACCCTGGAGGCATACTGGGTAAGTGCTATGGCTGCTAACCAAAAAGATCAGTAGTTCAAAATCACCAGGCCCTCCTTAGAAACTCTATGGAGCAAGTGTACTCTGTCCTAAAGGGTTGCTATGAGTTACAATTGCCTCAACAGTAATGGGTTTGCTTTTCGCAGGGAGGTTGTACCAGTAAGAGCCACCATTAAAAATAACACACTACTTGGAATCAAATGTAAGTGCCACACAAAAGAAGGCTCATACTCATTTTGTACCAATTAATAGACAGATTAAGCCTCAGCAGGCAGAAGTTGGAGGGTAACAGGTTTCAACTTAGAAGAATTTTCTAACAATTCAACAAAAAACTTTTCAACAATAGAATGTGAACACATCACCCTAAGTAGCATTCAAGCTGACACTGGATGACTGCTGACTATTTAAAATCCTGCAGAAAGGATTCATTTGATGGGTAGGAGGAAAGCGTTGAACACGTCCTTAAGGATTATAGAGAAACAGTGATTGCAGGGAGATACAATTCACTCCCGGGGGCAGCGGAACTTCAGTGGTAGAATTCTTACCTTCCGTGTAGGAGGCCTGGGTTTGATTCCCAACCAATGCACCTCAGGCACAGCCTCCACCCATTTGTCAGAGGAGGCTTGTGTGTTGCTATGACGCTAAACAGGTTTCAGCAGAGCTTCCAAACTAAGATGGATTTGGAAGAAAGCCCTGGGGGAAAGTGTCTGTCACCAAATATCAGCCAATGAAAACCATATGGATCACAATGGTGCAATTTACAACCTATCATGGGAATGGTGTGGGACCTGGCAGCATTTTGTTGTGTTGTGCATGAGGTTGCCATTAGTTGGGGGCTGACTCGATGGCCGGTAACAACAATTGGCTCTGTCCAGGAAGAGAGAAATCCCTGCTCCAGCGAAAACACCAAGGATCTACCAGGCTCCAAGTTCTCCTGGGTTGGTTTGGGCAGACCTGGCCTCCACTCCTGCTACTTCAGCCCCTATCAAGTTCCAGCAGGCCTCCATGGACTGGTGAGCAGGCACTGGCACTTTGTGTTTTGTTTGCTGAGCTTCTAAGACGGCCCACACAGTGTAGGGCAGTGACTTCTCTGATGGATTTTTCTACACTGCCCAGTTTCAGAGAACAGATGCTGTGGGTCAGGCTAGCAGCCATAAATTTCCAGAAAATATCTTTCTGTGACTGAAAAAGAAATCCATAAAGCACTTGGGAGGCAAGGATGGGAAAACAGTGGCAGTGGACAGCAGACAGGATTACTGCTAAATGCCAGCAGATGTCTCATGAATCATTTTCTTGGCTTGCATTATAAGCTCCCAGAGCCAGCGTTAGACATACTACCCAGTGTGGACAGAGGGGACATGGACCCCAACACCCAGGGATTCTTCCTTTTACTCCACTGTGATTCGTTTTTACAACAAATTAGGGCCTCTGAGGTGGCAGGAAATGTTTTACATAGTGGGGGTAGAGCTGAGAGCAAAACATATAAAATTTCCTGCACTTGTGGAGCTTGTATTCTAGTGATCTCTCAGGCCTTACCTGCTGGAAGAAAGAAAAGAAGACTGACATCAGGCATTGCTGGGACTTTTACACACCTACCTCAATGGATTTTAACACCAACAACAAAAAGTAGGATTATTATTATCTCCATGCCACACTTTCAATATACAAGATAAATGGGGGTCCCTTAGTGTCACTGGCTAGATAGAATGGGTCTTTCTGACTATACTGTCTTCTGTAGCTGCAAATTTCAGCTCTAAATCACTGTAGCCGGGCCTGACCATCAGTTTGCACTGCTTATGACTCTATAATCAATCATCCCCTGTGCCCTCACCCCATTTCACTTACTAAAGGTAAGGGGAAGACACCCCACAGGTTTCTGCGGCAATTAAGCAAAGTCTTCCTCATTAGCAGCACTAAGTGCTATCTTCTTGAACACTGTACCAGTGGATATTGATGTCACTATCATTCCTGTTGCTCATTCTCTCTAACCAGTCCTCTTCCAACTTCAGATTCCCATGTTCAGTGCCTCAGTTCAGCCTGCTTTGGGCTCTCTGGACCTGGTATTCTTCCTGGTCTTTGTATCTCCGCTTTCCTCTAACAGACTGCCCAAGCATGTTTCCTGATACTCTGTGTACCAGAGGAATGGACTTACTCACCCTCCCCCTGGCCCTTACCCCAGTGACATGTGTCTGTCAACTTAGTGCAAAGCCTAAGGACATAGGAATTCACAGCCCAGGGTCCTAGGTCTGAGGGTAGAGTAAGCTCCAAGGACATACAGGCTGGTATATACGCTTGGACATTGTCTTAGTTATCTAGTGTGACTGCAAAAAAATACTACAGTGGATGGCTTTAACAAAAAGAAATTTATTTTCTCACAGTTTAGGAAGCTATAAGTTTGAATTCAGAGCACCAGCTCTAGTGGAAGACTTTCTTTCTATGTTGGCTCTGGAGGACGGTCCTTGTCTCTCTGGCTTCTACTTCCCAGTTCCTTAGAGATCTCCATGTGTCTTGGCATCAGTCTTCCTCTGTGTCTAGGAGGTTCTGAGCACAGAGATCCTGGGTCCAGATGACGCACTACTCTCAACTCTTCTTCTTTGATGATAGTGAGGTTTCTCCTTCTCCGCTCATTTCCCCCTATACCTGACTCAAGCAAGGGTGTTACCTGAGTGAGGGCGTGACTTAAGTGAAGGTGTAGCTTCAGTAAGGTTGTGACTCGAGTCACATTCTCTTGGTCCTGCCTCATTAAGATATGGAGATTATAATTTATAACACATTACAAAATGGAGGATAAAACCATCAGGTCACAAATGGAGGATGACCACATAACACTGGGAAACACAGCCCAGACAAATTAACACGTATTTTGGGGTTACACAATTTGATCTATGACACATGTCTAGGACAGTAACTCACCAAAGTTCTCCCCACCCCAGATGTCCATTTCTGTATCATATTTCCCCAGGTAATCGAACCAGGCTTTGTCAATCACGAAGACCCCACCGGCTATGATTGGAGTCCTGTGCATTTGGAACAAAAAGAGGGAGAACCAGTTATGAAAGGCGAACCATTCTCAAGTTCTTCTGCCCTGTCATCCAGAACTCAAGTTCATTTTCTTTCTGTTTCTGTTCCTCTTCAGGAAGGCCAGTAAGTTTTTCAGTTACCTAAAATAAGGACATGCTCTAGTATGTTCTTCCTTTGATTGAAAATTCCCTGACCTTGCAGACAGGCTAGTCTACTCATCAGCACACTTCATGTGGGAAGATGGAACTCACTCAGAATGCCAGCTGTTCTGATAGCGTCCACAGTCCTCTGCCACTGGCTCTGCCAGTGTGATTCTCTAGGGAAGTCTATTAGTAGAAGCAGGCAGTGAGTCATGGACCAGGGCCGAGAAGAAGGGCTGAGGCAACATCTATTAACAGCACAACCATTTCATCAAACTGAATTCTCTTCCTTTTTAACTCCTTAACTTTCGCCTTCATTTGTTCTTGGTTGGAGCCCCACTACGACCTTCCTTAAGCTTTGATTGCTGAGAGAGATGTCAGAGTGGACACTCGGAAATGAAGGGTTTGAAAAGGAAAGCAAACAAGATAGTAGAGTCCAAGCAAGTAAGTAATCCGGCCAGCTGAAGGAGTTAAGTTTTTAAGCATCAGTGGCTGAGGTAGGTGGGAGAGACCTTAGGGAGCTGGACTCTCATTCAGTGGGTCCAGAGGGTGAGTGAGTTCTCTCCTGGATAAGAGAGTTAGCTGATGAACAGCAGGTCTGAAATCCAGATGCCATGATACCTTGCTGCTCCCTACACTTGGCATAATACTGGGAAACACTTATCTGAATGAACAGAGATATCTCCTAAGAAGGGAAACTGCCCCCAAGAACCCTGCCACTGAGAAAAGGATGGGAAAAACCCAGAGGTAGCTTTTCCAGTACCTTTTTCCTTGACTTAGTACCCTCCAATGACTCAGCTGCTCTGGATAATAACTGAGGAGGTGTCGTGCATTGCAGTGTTCTAAACGTGATAAGAAGGTTCTACCATCCCTTTGGAAATAAAGGACATTATTGGGAGTGCCATCTGGCTCCAGTCTCCCTCTTGGCATCACTTCAGATCAGAGAAGAGGGAATGGAGCACAGACAAGACAGAGGTCCCAGCATAGAGGTCTCAGAGTTCCAACCCATCTCTGAAACATCACTACTCAACTCTTCCTAAGCCCTTTGGTCCTCAGTTTGACCATAGTCAGTTCAGCGAATATTATCAAACCTTTACCACATAGAAGGCACCAGAGATTCAGAGATGCCCTTAAATAATCCCGGACATCCCTACATCATTGAGTTGAGAATGCCTACTCCAGCGGCCTTTTCTGTAATTCTTCAGGCACAGTTCTTATTCTCTTGACACTCCCTGTGAGACAGATATGTTTTAGCTTATAAATTCCCAAGAGGCCTTGGACATGGTCTGCTATCCACTCTATTTAAGTAGGAACAGCAAAGCCATATACCCTTGATGTTGACACCATAGGATCCCCACACTGCACTGTCTTCGACTCCAGGCCCCTAGATGAGCCTCGGCCTCATGCGACCATCTTGCCAACATATACTATGGGCCACAAGGGGAGTGGCAGAGAGACTGTGGGTGAGAACAAAGCCACTGGTAGTGCTGGGAAAGCAGCATAGCATTCATGTGTCCCATTGTGTTCTTGCACAGAAGGGAATAGGTGTGTTCATTCACACATAGTGGTGGGCATGCCTTGATATCTGCCTCTATTTACAGTAGCCCTTTCTGGGTCACCAGGAGTCGGGTGCGACTTGGCTTTTTTGCTTCCTGGGCTAAATCTTGATATTCAAGACCAGAGGGTCCTGTCCTTGATCAGGACCAGAGGCCCAAATGGGACCATTCTGGAGTCATGAATATTTAGCAGGAAGCCTAAGTGCATCATGGCACATGTGTGAGTGGGTAACACTGGGCTCCAGCAGGCTGCCATCCCCTTACATAACTGAAACCTTCTAAAATAAAGGAAAAAGTGCATATGTACGTTCTGGCAAGGGGTACTCTTCATCTCTCCCATATCTTTTCAGTATCTAATACAGAATGCCTCCCTGCCTCCCCACTTTGCACTGACCCTTCCTACTTACCTAATGGGCTCAGTGGGGTCCAGACGTCGAGCCTTCTGCTCTGGGGAGAGCTGTTCCCACTGGAAATGGAGGCTCCAGTCAAACCCTAAAACACAGCACCAACTTGTTTGATGTGGTCTTCCAGAGGTACTTGCAAAGCTTGCCCATTTTACGACTTCTCTGGAAGTTCACAAATGCACCCAAGCTCCCAAGGGAGTTGGTCTCAGGAATAACAGGACTCACAGAGACTGA
Organism: Heterohyrax brucei; assembly: GCA_028571685.1. Taxonomy (NCBI): domain Eukaryota; kingdom Metazoa; phylum Chordata; class Mammalia; order Hyracoidea; family Procaviidae; genus Heterohyrax; species Heterohyrax brucei. Next base: position 39,257,071 of record CM053149.1, read on the forward strand.
TCAGTAACATGGCTGCCAAGTTTTAGTTTCCTTCTTGTTCTCCACCTCCTACCCCTTCTCTGAATCTTCTCTGCTGTAGTAGAGTTAGTGAATAAACAGCAGAGAATAAGGAGTCAGATTTGGCAGAGACCAGGGGTAGGGCCTGTAGGCAAGACGAGCAATTGTGGAATGAGATCCTTGGCCATGAATCTCAGGAAGATATACTCAGGTTTGCAGGGGTCATTAGATGACCTAAACATCCTAAAACTGGTCTTGGGTTGGTGACTAGCCAAGGTGGAGAGATAAGGTGGCTTCCTAGGACAGGGTGTTGCCGAACACTGAGGTGCCCCCCCAAAAAACCGAGCCTAATGTAGCAAAAGATCCTTAGGTAACAGGCAAGCTCTATCTTAAAGCTAGAGTTCTGGAACTGGGAATGTCCTGCCTACTCCCCAGTCCTTATCTTTCACAGACCCAAGCGGCGAGGGCCAAGCTGGGGTGAGTTACATTGCAGAATGCAGGACTTGGCATTTCAGACAAACCAAGATGAGTCTTTCCCTCATGTTCCACCCTCTTTAAAGCAATAACTAAGAGAAAATTCAATCCTTATTAGGGGGAAAGAGCTAGCCTCACTCACCCCCTCTCAGCTCTGAGGCAGACTCAATGTAGTTGAACGTGTCCAGGTTAATGATATCAATCACTGGGCACACCACCCGAGTGTAGTCCTGTAAAACAACAGATGCTGTTTTCAGTCTGTGGTGCTCAAGAGCCTGACTGGGAGGCCAGGGGCTTCAGTGTTTGCGAGCTAATTCCCATATCTAAAATGCAAGTTTATCCTCGCTCCTGGTGTCAGCCCCCATGGCCATCTAAGGCTGGCTGAAGAGTGCTGCACGCTGAGAAAGGGGACTTGGGGAAGCAGCGGGTCAAGAGGTCCTTTTAGATCAGTGGGGCTCTGGGAGACAACAGGCAGAGTTAACTGAGCAGTTAACTGACCACAGTCCCAAGCAACTTCAGTGACAACCTCTTGAAGTTTCCAAATATTCTGGAAAAAGTATCTTGCTACACTTATGGTACATGGACAAGCTGATTGAATGGTGTCTCTAGAAATTCCTAACTTCAGTGAATATATGTAGATCGATACTCTCAAATCTGTATTTCCAGCCCTATATTTCAGACTCAATTCTAATATGCCATTGGCCACATCCTTGTGGATTTTACAGGGCCCCTTGAATAGTGGTTTTATCATTTTTTCCCTGGACATGCTCCTATCCATGCACTCCCTATTTCTGTTGCTAGAACCATTACCCTCACCTAACCACAGCTAAATTAAGAAGCTTCACCCCTGACCATTAACCAGACCAAATACTGCTAACTCTAAAATTTCTCTTTTAAACTTTTCCTCACCCTCCTTCATCCCCAGAATACTGCAGTGGATATCTAACCACCACCCACCCACCCTCTTGCCTCCTAGTTCACCCTCTTTCCTGTTCATTCTACACAAGGCTGCCAAAATTGTCTTTCTGATATGTAGATCTGCCTCTGACACTCAACTATTAAAGCCTTCAATTGTCTATAAGACAAAAATTAAAATTCCTTAGCACAGCTCCTGAGATCATCAAAAACAGGTATGTCCCAAGCTTTTCAGCCTCACCTCTTGCTGTTTTCCCCAGGCTACCCTGTAGGAATCAAAATCAATTGTACAAGACAAATTGTACAAGAAAAATCCACCCGTTCTTGGGAGCAGTCAATGCATTATATGTGTGTGTCTATGTATATGCATATACATATATACACATATGCTTATATATATGTGTGTACTGTATATACACACACACAGAGACAGACATATATACACACACACCAGGTGGCTCCAAAGCCCTGGTGACACAATTATTAAATGATAAGATGCCAACCAAAAGATTAGCAGTTCAAACCCACCTAGCGGTTCCAGAGGAGAAAGACCTGCCAAGGCAAGCCAAGTGCCGTCAAGACCTGGTGATCTGTAAATATTACAGTCAAGAAACCCTATAAGACAATTCTACTCTGTCACATGAGGTGGCTATGAGTCAAAAGTGACTCGATGGCACTTAAAAACAGCAACAACCAGTGAGTTGCAGTTCCAGTCCACCCAGAATCCTTGGTGATCAGTTTTCAAATAACTGGCTATTGAAAACTCTGCAAAGCACCATTCTAGTCTGACACATGTAGTGTTGGCATGAGTTGGAGTCAACTGTTTTCTTCACTGTGTTTCAGGAAGTCAGGAACATGTCAAGGGCTCTTGCACGTCCAATACATACATACATATATACATATACATAAGATTTCTGACAATTAAGTCTGTGAACTGAATTGTCAAAAGTGTTACATACTTAATTGCTGAATATCACTATAGTCACCTTCAAAGTACTCCCCTTGGGAAGCTACACACTGACACCAGCACCTAGTCTACCCTTCAAGGCAATTTTGGAACTCTTTCTGGAATGGCCATTGCACAAGATGGCATGGTGGCAAGTTTGAGAACTTAAACGTATAGTTGTCTGTGAGGGAGTTTTTAACCAGTAAACAAGTAACTGTATTGGAACACCTTCCCTACTCACCTGATCCGGCTCCCAGTGACTTTTTTTCTTTACCCAAAGATAAAGGAAGACATTTTGATGACATTCAGGACATTAAGGGTAATACAATGACAGCTCTGATGGCCATTCCAGAAAAAGAATTCCAAAAGTGCTTTAAAGGGTGGACTAGGCACTGGCATCACTGTATAGCTTCCCAAGGGGAGTACTTTGAAGGTGGCTATAGTGATATTCAGCAATGAGGTACATAGCACTTCTGTTAGGATGAGTTAGGGAACTTAATTGTCGACACTTGTATGTATATATGCTTTCCCATCTTGGCTGAGTACTCCTGCTCTCAACATGCAGAAGGTGAAGAACTAGGCCCCCAGTGGGTAGCGTAGACCAGATGTGAACAAGGAGACTCTTGGATGGCTAAATGAGAACCAGGTTGCCTGGGAGGGCCAGCTGGTCTCAGGAGAACCAGGTAGGAAGGCTTTTCCAGTCCTTAGCATCTAGTACACTTTGGCTGATGCACACAGAAACCTCTGTCTCTCCTTGAAGCCATTTAATTTCCTGCTTCAGTCTCTGTCCTAAACGAGGCTGTCTTCTTATTTTAACCACTAGATTCACCGAGCGCCTGATTTTCAGCTCACAGACTTAATTTGGCCCTTAGCTTCCCATACATGACTCATTCTGACAGTAACAAAGTGCCTCAGAAAACCAATTGGTCCACATGGACAGTAGTATTTATTTCTACTGCATTGCCTCTACTGCTGGGACGTCCACAGATGTTTCATTCACAGTCAGCATGACACCCACCCAGCTGTCACAGTTCCTTAGGCCCTCTCTCAGGCCACTATTGTTGTGGTCTGCGTGTATAGTCACAGAGCATGCACACATACCAGCCACTGACACAAAGGCCTATACACAGACACAAATCCTGAGACATTTTTGTGACAAGAATTCTGTAATGTTCTTAGAAGTTCGGAGACTGACTTTCTCCCACGGTCTGACAAAGTCCTTATTCTGCTTTTTCTTACTGACTTTTGGGACCTCCATGCCTATAAGTCTAAGGTCTTATCCCATGGTCCTCATCAGAAGCAATGCAGAAGGTTGACTGTATGTGTCTCTGGCCACTGATCACCACTGTGGCTCATCAAGTCCTTTTGTGTACATATTTTGTTTTTGTCTTTTAAAAAATCTGTCTTCAATATTTGGAGACCAAAATGCAAAATAAACATGCTGGTTGCTTACCTGGGCCATAGGGTTCTCCAGGAGCCACGTATGGCTCTGTCTCAGGGCTGTGACAGCTTTGGCACACTCTCCCTCTAAGTTCTAAGGATTTTCATCCTATTATTCCTGTCACAATTAAGTTGTGACATCTGCTTAGCTCAGCCATGGACACAATGACACCAAGCAGAGGGGAATGGATATTTGGGGCTAGATGCTGTATGAAGCCAGCATTTAGCTATGAAAAAGAGCTGCATGGGACTCTGTAAATGACTCATCAAATCCAGGACATAAGCCTCTCTGAGTGACTTAGGGGGATCAGTAGCTGCTCCACTTTTATACTCTACAGCTCCCTTCCAGCCTCTAGAAGGTAGCAGGTGTTCAATCAGTGTTGGCTGAAAGATGGCATGTATTAACTCCCTCACAGGACATTATGCCAGCAGCTTCAGAAGGTTGACTGGGTCATTAAGAGCTGAATGAGATGGCTTCTCCTTCTGTAAAATCAGGGATTGAGGGACTCTCCATACAAATACCCATATCTGATTCAGGCGGTTTGTCCACATACCTGTAAAGCTAGTACCACTAGGAAGCTGGTGGAATTCCTGGAAGATCCTGGGGCTATGACTCTTCTCCTTGCCTGCAAGTCTAAACTCCCATCCCATGGTCCTCACCAGAAGCAATGCAGAAGGTTGAATGTGTGTGCCACTGGCCAGCGACCACCATTGTGGCTAACAGCTGTCATTCTTCCACTGACTTATATATTTAAAATCACATTGTGAGTGAGCAATGAAAAACTCCAGCAGAGACAGTCATTCACTTATTCAATCAACTTACACTATTGAGCATCTATTTTAGGAGCCTCTAAGTAGTGCAAGGAAATCCTAGTGGTATAATGGTTAAGTGCTACCGCTCGCTGCTAACCAAAGAGTCAGTAGTTTGAATCTGCCAAGTGCTCCGTGGAAACTCTATGGGGCAGTTCTACTCTGCCATATAACATTGCTATGAGTTGGAATCCACTTGATGGCAGTGGTTTTGGTTTTGGCTAGGTGGTACAAGGAATTAACGTGTTTGTCTGTCAACTAAAAGGCTGGCAGTTGTAATCTACTCAGAGGTACCACAGAAGAAAGGCCTAGTGATCTACTTCTGAAAACTTAGTTATCAGAAATATTATGGAGGAGGTGGGGCCAAGATGGCAAGATGTTTCTTGAAGTCACTTAAAAACAAAAGCCCGAAAAAACAAGTGAATCAAATGTATATGAAAATCTAGGAGCCCTGAACATCAAAGACAAAGTTGAACAGTCAGAATGAGTGGTAGGGGGAGGGAGAGACAGCTTAAAATCACTGAGGATTTGCCAGATCTGACCTGGCTGGCACCCTGAAGACCAGGTTGGCTGGTGCATGTGGGCTGAACGAGGCACTAGCGCTTAGGATATGTTTTTCATTTTGGTAGAAACATAATAGGGGACAGTCTTCTAAAGCCTTCATAACTGGGCAGAAGCAGTGGTGAACTGGTGAAAGCTAAGTGCAATTATATAATCTATCATGGAGGATCAAAACCACCTTTCTCCCTCTGGGAAGTACCTCTCTCTCTTTTACCCGCCCCTTCCCTACTCTGCTCTGAGTCCAGTCTGGCTTCAGCAATTGCTGAAACACCTGGGCTGGAAGTAGGGTCCATTGCATTCCCTGAGTCACTCTCTTGGCTTTGGAAAGGGAACAAATTAAGAAAGAGGAAAAAATGATTTCCATAAGCCAGGAACTCACAGCAGACACAACTCCTTTGCCTATGCACAGGCATAAGGGGTCCTTGGACACTGAATGCTTTTCACCCCTGCCTACACTTGTGTGGGCCTATTTTATCAGTGTAGTCCTTTATTAGCACAACAAAACAGAGTATATATTCCTGAAGCCTAATTTCAACTGCAGTAGGTAAGGAGTGGCAAATTCTTGACATTTGACACTACCCTGCCTATTAAGCAGGGTCCTAAACTACCCACATAAAGGATAGATCCACTGCAGCTAGTCATCTGTAACAGGGGTTTGAGAAAAAGTGATGATTCCCAGTACTTACAGCTAATAGCACTGGGTGCTCAAAGTCCAGCTGTAAAACCCTAATGGGGACTGTTTTTCACTCAGGCACTGAGGGCAATCATCAGCCCCCTGCCTTCCTCAGCTTATGACCCCTACCGCAACCAGATATGTGTGCATACTCCAATCACCCTTAACCATCTAGAACTGTTGGTAAGAACCTGCACCACACACTGTGAGTGACAAGCTGGACACCTGAGTTGAATCCACACAAGAAAAGTAAATGGACTCTTGGGTATGTACATGTAGTAATGGCTCTAACCACATAGTAACAAGATGTAACAGCTTCAAAAACACCAATGATCAGAGTAGCTCACATGTGCAACCTATTTGGGTATATCAAAACACAACAAAACCATAAACTAGGAGACCATGAGCAAACATAAATAAATAAATATAACTTATTTTCATGGAATGAATTATATCCAACCCCCCAAATGTGTCTGTCAGTTTGGTTGGACCATGATTCCCGGTACTGAGTGACTTACCATACGTTGTAAATCTTCCTCCTGTGATGTTAATGAGGGAGGGAACAGTTTTATTGATGAGGTAGGAATCAATTTGTAAGATTGTATTGTGTCTTAAGGCAACCTCTAGAGATGCAAAAGAGAGATGTGAACAAAGAGACAGGAGGACGTCATACTATCAAGAAAGCAGTGCCACAAGCAGAGCATGTCCGTTGACTTGGAGTCCCTGTACCTGAGAAGGTCTGCAGTCTGAGGAAGAATGAGGACAAGGACCTTCCTCCAGAGCTGAGACAGAGAGAAAAGCTTCCCCCAGAGCTGATGTCCTGTATTTGGACTTTTAGCCTGCTTTATTGTGAAGAAATAAATTTCTCTTTATTAAGCCATTGACTTGTAATATCCTTTGATATAGCAGCACTGGATAACTAACCCACTTATTGAAGGACAGAAAGAAGCTCAATAAAGACACAGATCTACATGCCATAATCAACCAACTTGACCTCATAGTCATGTACAGAGCACTCTACCAAACAATAGCCAAGTATATCCTTTTTCTGAACACATATGGAACATTCTCCAGAATGGACCACATATTAGTTCATAAAGCAAGCTTTAAAGAATTGAAATATTACAATGCATCTTTTCTAGCTATAGAGCTAGAAAAGTAGAAATCAATAACCAAAAAAGGAATGGAAAAGAGTCAAACACATGAAGGTCAAACAATATATTGCTCAAAAACTACTGGGTTATGGAAAAAATTAAAGATAGAATAGAGAAATTCACAGAATCAAATGAGAATGAATAAACATCCTATCAGAAACTTGAGGACACAACAAAAGCAGTATGCAGAGGTCAATTTAGAGCAATAATTGCACACATCCAAAAACAAGAAAGGGCCAAAATCAAAGCAGTAATGCTATAATTAAAACAAACAGAAAGAGCAAAAAGAAACTCTTGGACACCAGAAGAAAGTAAATAATGAAAAAGTAAAGCAGAATTAAATGAAACAGAGAATAGAAAAACAATTGAAAGAGTTAACAAGACAAAAATCTGGCCCTTCAAAATGATCCACAAAAGCAATAAACCGTTGGCCAAACTGGCAAAAGAAAAGCAAGCAAGGAAGCAAGTCATCTGAATAAGAATGAGGTAGGTAATACCACAACAGAACCCACTGAATTTAAAATAATCATAACACAATACTATGAAAACTTGTACTCTAACAAATTGAAAACCTAGAGGTAATTGATAAATTTCTAGAAATACATCATCTACCTAAGCTAACACAAACACAGAACAACTAAATAAATCTGTTACAAAAGAAGAGATTGAAAAGATAATTAAAAAAATTCTTAACAACAACAAAAAACATTGGCCTTAATGGCTTCACTGGAGAACTTTACTAAACATTCACAGAAGAGTTAATACCACAGCTACTAAAGGAATTTCAGTGCATAGAGAAGGGCACTCATTCTATGAAACTAGAACAAACCTGGTACTAAAACCAGGGAAATACACAACTCGAAAGGAAATTACAGACCAATATCTTCAAATAAACATTGACACAGAAATCCTCAACAAAATTCCAGCCAATAGAATTCAATAACATACCAAAACAATAATTCTCTGTGACCAGTTGGGATTCACACCAGATATGCAGGGATGGTTCAACATTAGAAAAACAATCAATATAATCCACCATGTAAATAAAACAAAAGAATCACATGATCTTATCAATTGATGCAGGAAATGTACTTGACAAAGTCTAATACCGATTCATGATAAAAACTCTCAGTAAAATTCAGTAAAATATGAACAGAAGAGAAATTCCTAAACATAATAAAGAGCATTTATACAAAACTAACAGACAATTTCATTCTAAATATAGTCTGAAATCATTACATGTGAGAAGAAGAAACAAGATAATGATGCCCTTCATCATCATTCTTATTCACCATTGTGCTGGAGGTCCTGTCCAGAGCAAAAAAGCAAGAAAAATAGAAGGCATTGAAATTGGTAAGGAAGAAATAAAAGTATCCCTACTTGCAGATGATACAATCTTATACATACAAAACCCTAAAAAGCCCACAAGAAGACTACTGGAACTAATAAAAGAATTAGGCAAAGTATCAAGATACAAGATAAACATGCAAAAATCCACTGGATTATTCTATGCCAAAGAAAGAGAGCATCAAAAAGAAAATCACCAAATTAGCACTATTTACGATAGCCCCCCAAGAGTTAAAATACTTAGGAATAAATTGAACCAGTGATATAAAAAACTTATACAAAGAAAAATACAAGAAACTACTGCACACACAAAAAAGAGGGTGGGCAGAGTCAAGATGATGGACTAGACACATGTCTCCTTAATTACCTTTGGAAACTAAGGCCTGGATTGACAACTAAATGGAGCTATTTGGACACCCAGTGAGCCCTAAGACATGGGGTAGGGCTGTCAGTCTGCACTAGATGCCACGGAATGGGAAAATTCTTTCTTTAGCTGAGCCTTGCTCTGGTTGAATTGGTGATGAGCTCCCGCAGACTGAAGGTAGCTGGCATTTTTAACTTTTTTTCCCCATTTGTTGGCCAGTAGGTGTGGAATGGTCTGAACTGGTTGCTACACTGAACCACAGTGTTGATGTGATCAGCAGGTAGAATAGACACATTTTGAGAGCCCAGCTCAAGACTGAGAGCACCACAGCACATCCATCTTCCCTTTTGAACCTTCTGCTGTTTCATAGGGGCAGGACAGCTTGACTGGGATGTCATCTTGTTTGACTGTGAGGCAGAATTACTCAACTGGAGGCCTCAGCAAGGACTAATTCCCAGGCTGGGAGGCAGTCCTAGCCCACAGAGCACCTTTCCAGTGGAAAATTTGTGTTTAGCACAGTGTAGCCTTACAGGTGGGGCCTGGAAGCGGATGACAGCAAGCCAGTGGCCTGTCCCTAGTTTGAACTATGTCACAGCATCAGAGAATAACTGAACAAATGCTTCCATTGTCAGCTGGAAGGAAGGGCTTGCATATCTGGCAGCCTGACTGATTTTGGAAATGGTCAGATAGCTTTTACCTTTCAAAATAAGACTGACTACAGCAATAACCAAGGTGCAGCCTGATGCATCTCTTCCATCTTTTACTGATGCATATTATAGGGTTGGTGGATGGCTGCCCAATGACTCTATAAGTAAGGTCATGTCTTTGCCAGCCAGGAGGCAGAGCCTACAACTCCAGAAATTCCACTGGGCCCAGTCACTGGAGTATGTAGCAGTGGCTGGTGATCAACTTCCTTTCCAGAACTATGCCTTCACTAGTGTCAAGGCAACACCAGAGAAACTGAACAGCATCTAGATGTCCTGAAAGCAACTAACCTTAGTCAAACATTTAAAGAAAAATTCACCCATGGCTCCAGAAAACTCTCAAAATAAAGAACCAAAGAACTTCCCAGATGAAGAAGCCTTTCTGAAACTATCGAAGTATCAGAGGATGAGTACAAAAGAATTATATAGAGAGTCCTCCTAGACATTATACAAAATGCAGCAGACCAAAATGAAAACTTAAGCAAGCTATTCAAACTGATGGAACACAAGCATTCTGAATTCCAACAAATCAATATCAAAATTACAGAATTATATAGAGAGTCCTCCTAGACATTATACAAAATGCAGCAGACCAAAATGAAAACTTAAGCAAGCTATTCAAACTGATGGAACACAAGCATTCTGAATTCCAACAAATCAATATCAAAATTACAGAATTAGACAATTCAATTCAAAACCAAAGAGCAGAACTGAACAACTGCAAATTGGACTTACTGACCTGGAAGACAGAGCTACTGACATCAGCATATATGAAGAAAAATCAGAGAAAAGAAACAACAAAAATGAAGAAGTGTTAAGAAACGTGAGACTCTAGCAAGAGGAATAAGGTATGATTAATTGGCGTTCCTAAACAGGGAGAGGGTCCTGAAAACACAGAGTACTGTTGTTGAGTTGCTGGCAGAAAACTTCCCTGAAATTATGAAAGAAGAGAACATAGATAGCCAAGACGTTTATCAACCACCACAAAAAGTAGACCCTAAAAGAAAGACACCATGACATATTATAATCAAGCTTAACAAAATGAAACATAAGCAGAAACTCTTAATGTCAGTGAGACTCAAAGCAAAGCTAACATTCAGAGGGAAGCCCTGTAGGATTTCATTTGATTTCTTGCAGAAATGATGTTGGCATGGAGGCAGTGGAATGACACAGTCAAAGGCTTGCAGGAGAAAAACTTCCAACCAAGAATTATATACCCTGCAAAACTGTCTTTCAGATACAGAGATGAAATTAAGACATTTGCAGATAAACAGAGGCTTACAGACTTTGTAAAAACCAAACCAAAGCTACAAGAAATACTGAAAGAAGCTCTTGGCTTACAAAAAGAAAACCATTAAGTGTATATTTAAGGAGGCAATGCAGGACACAACATCAAGAAACCTATTCAGTTAGGGAAGGCACAAACTCAATCAAAGCTACAATATTAAAATAAGGGATCCACTGACCATATCATGAAAACTGTGATACCATTACCTTCAAAAGAGGGATATAGTACAATACTTATAGTCCTTTTAGATGGAGTGGAAGTTAATAAGATACGTAGAAGTTAAAATTGGGTTTAAACTTAGATTATTAAAAGGGCACATGGGGTAACCTCAATGCATAATAAAGACGCAGCATTTCAAAACAAGAAGCATAATACGGGAGTCTCCACAAACACAAAACCAACACAGAAAAGGATGAAAAATCACCCCATAAAGAAGAATGACCCAGAACAGAATATTAAGAGCAACAAAGAAAGCACCAACACATAAGTAAATACATCAAAATGTCAACACTGAACACATGCCTATCAGTAATTACACTGAATGTAAACGAACTGAATGCTCCAATAAAGAGACAATGAGTGACATCTTGGATCATAAGATATCACACATCTATATGTTGTTCACTAGACTCACTTTAGACTTAAAGATATGAACAAACTGAAAATTAAAGGATAGAATAATATATATCAAGCTAACAATATACAAAAAAAATAAGGTGTGGCAATACTAATCTCAGATAAAATACATTCTAATGAGTCGGATCCGACTCGATGGCACTTGGCTTGGCACTTGGCATTAATGTAAAATCCAACTTCATGGACAAAGATTGCCACTACTGCTGAAAGGGTCAATTTACAAGCAGGATTTAATAATGTAAATTATTTTGCACCCACTACTAGCGCATCTAAATACACTGAACAAACACTGACAACATTGAAAAATGAGATAGATCACTCCACAATAAGAGTGGGAGACTTTAACACTCCACTATCAGTACTGGACAGATCATCTAGAAAAAAGCTCAGTAAACACACAGAAGACCTTGTTGTCACAATTAACAAACTAGACCTCATTGACGTATAGAGCACTTTTTATCCATCAACAGATAACTACACCTTCTTCTCCAGTGCATGTGGAACATTTTCCAGAATAGACTGTGTGTTAGGACATAATGCAAATCTCAGTAAAATTCATACCATTGAATTATTGCGAAGTATCTTCTCAGACAATAAAGCCATAAAAGCTGAAAACAATAGCAGAAAAAACATGGGAAGAAATTTAAACTCGTGGAAACTGAATAACATCTTGCTCAAAAAGCCACGGATTATAGAAGAAATCAAGAATGAAATAAAGAAATCTATGGATTCAAATGAGAATGAAGACACTTCCTACCAGAGCCTATGGGCTACAGCTAAAGCAGTGCTCAGGGGTCATTTTTTTTATCTGTATAAATGCACACATCTGGAAGGAAGAAAGGACCCAAACCAAAGAATTAATCCTACAGCTTGAACGAGTAGAAAGAGAACTACAGAGGAACCCCTCAGGCACCAGAAGAAAACAGATCATAGAGATTAGAGCAGAACTAAATGAATTAGAGAATATAAGAAAAATTGAGAAAACTGATAAGAACAAAAGCTGGTTTTTTTAAAAGGTCAAGAAAATTGATAAACCACTGATTACACTTACTAAAGAAAAACAGGAAACAAATAATCCAAAAAAGAAATGAGATGGGAGATGTCACAACAGATCCAACAGAAATCAAAAGTATCATAACACAATATTGTGAAAGACTGTAGTCTAACAGATTTCCAAACCTAGAGGAAATGGACAAATTCCTAGATTCATATCACCTACCTAAAATATCACAAGGAGAAGTAGAACAACTTAATAAACCCTTCATAAGGGAAGAGATTGAAAAAGTCATCCCCAAACTACCAACCTAAAAAGGCCCTGGCCCAGATGACTTCGCCACAGAATTCTAACAGCTTTTAGAGAAGAGTTAACTCCAATACTACCGAGAAGATTTCACAGCATGGAAAGGGGTGGAATACTCCCAGATTCATTCTATGAAGCCAGCATAAGCCTGATACCAAATTCAGGAAAGATCCAACAAAAAAGGAGAACTAAAGATGAGTATCACTCATGAACCTAGATGCAAAGATCTTCAACAAACTACTACCCAGTAGAATTCAACAACATATTAAAAAAATAATTCATCATGACCAAGCTGGATTTATACCAGGGATGCAAGGCTGGTTCAACATCAGAAAAACAATTAATGTGATCAACTACATAAACACCACAAAAGACAAAATCACCTGATTTTTTCAACTGATGCAGAAAGAGTATTTGACAAAGTCCAACACCAAGTCATGCTAAGAACTCTCAGCAAAATAGGAATAGAAGATAAATTCCTCAATGCAGTAAGTGCCATCTATGCAAAGCCAGCTGCCTTCATCATATTTAATAGAGACTAGAAGAATTCCCCTTAAGAACGGGAACTAGACAAGGATGCCCACTCTCAGCTCTCCTAGTCAACATTCTACTACAAGTTCTATCTAGAGAAATGAGACCTATACAAAGAGAAATACAAGACTTTACTTGAAGAAACCAAGAGAGACTTACATAGTCTGAGAAACCTACATTCTCATGGATAGAAAGAGCTAACATTGTGAAAACGGCTATTTGACCCAAAGCAATCTACATATACAGTACAATCTCAATACAAATTCTAGTGACATTTTTTAATGAGACAGAGAAACAAATTACCATCTTTGTTTGGAAAGGGAGGAAACCCTGGATAAGCAAAGCACTACTGAGGAAGAACACAGAGAGAGGCCTCTCACCACCCGACATTAGAACCTATTTCACTGCCACAGTAGTCATAACAGTCTGGTACTGGTACAGAAAGAGACATACAGATCAATGGAAGAGAGTTGAGACCCCAGAGATGCCTCCTATGAATGCCTGGTATCTACAAAGGCCCTAAGATTTTAAAGTGGGGTAAAAACAGTCACTTTAACAAATGGTGCTGGCAAAATAGATATCCATCTGCAAAAAATTGAAGCAAGACCCATATCTCGCACCTTACACAAAAACCAACTCAAATCGGATAAAAGACCTCAATATTAAACCTAAAATGATAAAGATCAGGTAAGACAAAATAGGATCAACAATGGAACTTTTAATACACAACATAGACAGACTTCAGAATCTGACAAAGCATGATCGACAGAAGAGAAAATAGGTAAATGTGAATTACTAAGAATCAAACACTTTTGCTCATCCAAAGACTTTATCAAAATAATTGAAAGACTACCTCCAGAATGGAAAAAAATATTTGGCAACTATATGTTAGACCAATGTCTGATCTCCATAGTATACAAAGTACTGCAAAATATCAACAACAAAAGGATAAATAACCCAATTAAGCATTGGGCAATGGAGATGGACTAATACTTCTCTAAAGAGGACACCCAGGCAGCTAAAAGATACATGTGGAAATGCTCATGATCATTAGCTATTAAAGAAATCCAAAACGAAATGACAATGAGACACCATCTCGCCCCAACAAGGTTGGCCATAATTCAAAAAACACAAAACAACAAATGCTGGAGAGGGTGTGTAGAAACTGAAACTCACCTACACTACTGGTGGATTTGCAAAATGGTACAGCCTCTTTGGAGAGCAATCTGGCGCTTCCTTAAAAATCTGGAAACAGATATACCATTGGCTCAGTAATCCCACTGTTTGGAATATACTGTATGGAAGCAACAGCTGTCACACAAACAGGTACGCACAAAAATGCATATTGCAGCACGGTCCACAACACTGAAAATATGTAATCAACCCAGATGACCAACAACAGATGAATGGAGAAACAAACTGTTGTGTATATACTCAATGGAATAGTATGCAGTGATAAAGAACAATGATGATTTTATGAAGTATCTCATAATCTGGTTTCAATTGGAAGACATTCTGTTGAATCAAATCAGTTTGTGGCACAGGACAAATATTATATGAGACCCATAATATAAGGACTTAAAAACAGACTCAAATACAGAAGAAAGGACTCTGATGGCTGCAAGGGAGGGGTGGGAGAGAGGGAGAGGGTTGGTTATAGATTAGATAATTGATAGAAATTTGGTTAGGTGAAATCAGTGACAGCACATATTAGAAAGAAGAGCAATGGAACAGAAAACTCTTCCAATCTTAACACAATATTGCAAGGATAGAATAGCAGGTATGGGGCTCTGGGGACCATTCTCTCAGGGGACACTGAGGCCAGTTGGCATAGCTAGCCCATTGCTAAGAGAGTGTTCTGCACCCCATATTGGTAAGTGGTGTCTGGAATTTTAAAAGCTAGCAAGCTGCCATCTGATATACACCCAACAGTCCCAACTCAACTGGAACAGATGACTATCAAGGACAATGACATGAAGGAAAAAGAGCCCAGAAGACAGAAAGAGCCATGTGAATGGGAGACTCTATCAGCATGTGACCAGAAGAACCAGATGATGCCCAACCACCACTAATGATAGTCGTGATCGGGCTCACAATGTTGAGTTCCAGTGGCAAAACAAGAAAAAGGGGGTGCATCCTAAGAACTAGAACTCCACTAAAAGACTGCAAGTGATGGTTCAAAGGTATGGGAGTTCCTGTGGGAGCATGGCCCCTAGACCTGCTGCTGCCCCTGATCATAGATCATTACTGAGGTCAACTCTTCAAATAGGAATGGATTTGCCTCGGGGCCACAGAGTGACCACATCGTGTATGCACTTTATGGTTCTATGCATCTACAGTACGTTGTCCTACTGGTGTCTTACTACAGGAGCATGGAGAGGAGGGGACAGTAGATTGTTAAGAGGATATGATATGTATGGAATGGAAAGGATAAGTATGCTGTCACCAGGCAAGGAGAGCAGAGGGAGCTGCAGATAGGCAGGCGTGCAAATTTGAATTGTATTGTAAACTTTCACTCAATGACAATAACAAAAGTAAAACAAAGAAAGAAAAAGAGACCTGTATAAGTGAAAACAATACGTTATTCACAGATACGAAGACTCAACATTAATTCTAGCCAAAGCAATCTATGAAAACAATGCAATTTTGACCCAAATTCCAACATCGTATATTAATGAGATGGGGAAACAAATAATGAACTTCATAAGGAAAGGGAAGAGGCTCTGGATAAGTAAAGCATTGCTAAAGATGAATAAGGTGGGAGACCACACCAAACTTGATTTTAGAATGTATTATACTGCCATACTCATCAAAACAGCCTGGTACTATTATAACAGCAGATACATGGCCTATGTATCTGTTGTTATAAATTATCCATCTATAAGCCAAGCCAAGTTCAAATCCATCTATAGGCAGCTGTTATTTGACAAAGACCCTAAGTCTGTTAAATGGGGGAAAAGAGTCTCCTTAACAAACTGTGTGGACAGAACTGGATATTCGTCTGCCAAAAAAAAGGAGAAAAGAAACAAGAACCCTCCCACCTCACACCAATTACCAAGACTAACTGGAAATGGATCAAAGACCTAAATATAAAGTATAAAATCGTAAAGACCATAGATGAAAAAATAGGACAACACCAGGAGCCCTAACACATAGTATAAACAGAATACAAAATATAATTAAAAATGCACAAACACGTGAAGAGAAACTAGTTAACTGGGAGTTCCTAAAATTAAACATTTAATGCTGTCGCCACGAATTGGATCCGACTCCACGGCACTTGGCCACTTGGCTTTTAAAAGAGTGAAAAAACAACATAATGACTGGGAAAAAGTCTTGGCTATGATGTATCTGATCAGGGTCTAATCTCTAAGATCTGCAACATACTGAAACACTTCAACAACAAAAAGACAAATAACCTATTTAAAGAATAGGCAAGGGATACGAACAGGCACTGCACTAAAAAAGGCAGTCAACAGACACCTGAGGAAATACTCGTGATCATCAGTCATTAGATAAATCCAAATCAAAACTACAGTGAGATACCTCTCACCCTGACAAGGCTAACATTAATCTAAAACCCACAAAATAATAAATGTTGGAGAGGTTATGGAAAGACTTGTATACTTATACGTTGCTGATGGGAATGTAAAATGGTACAATTACTTTCAAAATTGATTTGGTGCTTCCTTAAAAAACTAGAAATAGAAGTACTATAGGATTGAGCAAGTGCACTGCTTGGAATATATCCTAGAGGAATAAGAGCCAAGAGAAATAAGAGCAGTCATACAAATAGATATATGTGCACTAATGTTCACTGCAGCACTGGTCACAGGAGCAAAAAGAAGGAAACAACCTAGGTGCCTGTCAGTGGATGAATCGGTAAAGAAATTATGGTATATTCACACAATGGAATACTGAGCAATCATAAAGAACAACAATTAATTCAAGAATGATCTCAGAACATGGATGAATCTGGAACTCATTATACTCAGAGAAATTCAACACAATTAATCTCTTTGCTGTTGAGTCCACTCTGACTCATCAAGACCATATAGGACCGACTAGAACTTCCTCATAGGATTTCCAAAAAGCACCTGGTGGATTTAAACTACCAACATTTTGAGGGATGGAGTCAAGATAGCAGACTAGACACACGTCTCCTTAATACCTTCTGAAAACTAAGGCCTGGATTGATAATTCAACAGAGACTTCTGGACACCCAGTGAAGCCCTAGGACACGGCATAGGGCTATCAGCTTGGACTACATGCCACTGAATGGGAAACTTCTCTTCCGCTGACCGCACCCTTGTTGAACAGACGGCTGTTGTGGAGTGAAGGTAATTGGTGTTTTTTACTTCTATTCATTTGTCTTAGCAGCAGGCAGGACTTGGGCTTAACCAGCAGCAAAGCTCAACTACACTGCTGATGTGATAAGTGGGTGGAATAGCCAAATATTGAAAGCCTAGCTCTGGACTCTGACCACCTCGGTCCCTCTGACCTCTCTTTCCAAACCTCTGCCATTGATTTGGCTGTCTCATAGCAGGCAGGATGCCATCTTCTTCATCTTGTACCCAAATAGAGGCCTCAGCAGGGGCAATTCCCAGGCTGGTAGGCAGTCCTAGCTTGGGGAGAGCTTTTCTGGCAGAAAAGCTGTGTTCACCACAGTACAGCCTTACAGGTGGGGCCTGGCAGCAGATGACAGCAGGGCAGTAGCTTGTCTGTACTTTGAACTAGGTTACAGCATGTACGGACAGATACAGAGGTGCCTCCATTGCCAGGTAGAAAGAGGGGCTTGTACACCTGACAGCCTAACTGATTTTGGAAGCTGTCAGATAGCTTTTACCTATCAAAATAAGACTACCAAGAGAAATAACTGCGGTGCAGCCTGACGGCATCTCTGCCAGCCTTTACTGACCCACAACATAGGGTCAGCTGATGGGACTCCAGTGACTCCATAAGTAGGGCCACATCTCTGCCAACCAGGAGGGGGAGACTGCTAGCCCAGAAAGTCCACTGGGCCCAGTCACTGGAGTACGTAGAGGTGACTGGTGATCACCTTCCTTCTCAGACTGTGACCCAGATCCTATTAAGGCAATACTAGAGAAACTAAACAATCTCTAGATGCCCCCAAAGCAACAGACCTTGGCTAGACACTTAAAGAAAAATATGCCAATACCTCCAGAAAGCTCCCAAAAGAAAGAACCAAAGAAATTCCCAGTTGAAGAAGACTTTCTAAAACTATCAGAGGTCGAGGACAAAAGGATTATATATAGAGCCCTCCTAGATATTATACAAAATGCAGCAGATCAAAATGAAAAATTAAGCAAGCTTTTTGAACTGATGGAACACCAGCATTCTGAAATCTGACAGATCCATAACAAAATAAAAGAAATAGAAAATTCAGTTCAAAGCCAAGAAAACAGAATTGAACAAAAGGAAAATAGACTTTCTGACTTGAAAGACAGAGCTACTGACATCAGCATTTATGAAGGGAAATCAGAGAAAAGAAACAAGAAAAATGAAGAAGCATTAAGAAACATGTGGGACTCTATCAGGAGGAACAATCTACAATGAATTGGAGTTCCTGAACAGGGAAGGACAGCTGAAAACACAGAGAGTATTGTTGTTGAACTGCTGACAGAAAACTTCCCTAAAATTATGAAAGAAGAGAACATAGATATCCAAGATGCATATAGGATGCCACATAATGTAGACCCCAAGAGAAAGACAGCAAGACATATTATAATCAAGCTTAACAAAATGAAGCATAAGCAGAAACTGTTAAAGGCAGAAAGACTCAAAGCAAAGCTAACATTCAGAGGGAAGCCCTGTAGGATTTCATCTGACTTCTCAGCAGAAATAATGCTGGCACAGAGGCAGTAGGATGACACATTCAAAGCCTTCAAGGAGAAAAACTTTCAACCAAGAATTATATACCCTGCAAAACTGTCTTTCAGATATGCAAATGAAATTAAGACATTCACAGATAAACCAAAACTCAGAGACTTTGTAAAAACCAAACCAAAGCTACAAGAAATACTGAAAGAAGCTCTTGGCTTACCAAAACAAAATCATTAACTCTATATTTTAGGAGGCAATACAGGACACATCACCCAGAAACCTATTCAGTTAGGGAAGGCATAAAACTCAACCAAAGCTATAATATTAAAAGCAGTGATCCAGTAATCGTATCATGAAAACTATATCATCATAATAAAAAGAGAGATATACTACAGTAGTTATAGACCTTTCAGATGAAAAGGAAGTTATTAAGATATGTAGAAGTTAAAAATGGGCTTAAACATAGATTATTAAGGGGGATCATAGGGGTAGCCACAAAGCACAATAAAGATGCAACATATCAAATCAAGAAACGTAATACTGGAGTCTCTACAAACACAAAACCAACGCTGAAAAGGGTGAAAAATCAACCCATAAAGAAAAAGGTCTTGGAACAGAATATTAAGATCAACAGAGAAAATGCCAACACGAAAATGAATACATCAAAATGACAGCACTAAACACATACCTATCAATAATTACATTAAATGTAAATGGACTGAATGCTCCAGTAAAGAGACAATGAGGGACATCTTGGATCAAAAGACACGACATATGTTGCTTACAATAAACTCATTTTAGACTTAAAGATATGACAAACTGAAAATTAAAGGATGGAATAACATATACCAAGCTAACAATATGCAAAGAAGAGCAGGTGTGGCAATACCAATCTCAGATAAAATACATTTTAATGTTAAAATCCACCTTCGTGGACAAGGATGGACACTATTGCTGAAAGGTTCAATACACAAGCAGGACTTAACAACATTAATTGTTTTGCACCCAACACTAGAGCATCTAAATACATCAAAAAAACAGTGACTGCATTCAAAAATGAGAGAACACGCTGCAATAATAGTGGGAGACTTCAACACTCCACTCTCAATACTGGACAAATCTAGAAAAAAGCTCAATAAAGACACAGAAGATCTTACTGCAACAATTAACCAACTAGACCTCATCAACATATACAGAATTTTCTATCCATCAGCAGATAACTACACCTTCTTCTCCAGTGCACGTGGAACATTTTCTAGAATAGACTACATGTTAGGACATAAAGCAAATCTCAAAAAAATCCAAGCCATTGAATTATTGCAAAGCATCTTCTAAACTGTCAACATTTTGGTTGGAAGCTAAACAAATTCTTAACTTCTTTACCACTGGGCTTCTGAGAGAAATAAGTCACAAAAAGACAAATATTGTATAACACCACTATTATAAAAACTCAGGAAAAGGTTTAAGCACAGAAGAAAACCTTTTTGATGGTTATGAGGGTGGAGTGGGTGAGAGAGAGGTACTCACTAACTAGAGAGCAGAAAAGAATTTTCTTAGTAAAGGGAAGGACAACACATAATGCAGGGCAAGTCAGCACTATTGGGCTAAACCAAAAGCTAAGAAGTTTCCTGGATACAACCAAACACTTTAAGGGACAGAGTAGCAGAGTTGGGGGTGTGGGGATCTTCGTTTTGAGGGACATCTAAGTCAACCAGCATAACAAAGTTCACTAAGAAAACACTCATCATCCCACTTTGGTGAGTTGTATTGGAGGTCTTCAAAACTTGTGAGTGCCATCTAAGATGCATTAATTGGTCCCAACACACGTGACGAAAAGGAAAATGAAGAACACCAAAGATACAAGGAAAGTATTAGCTCAATAAACAAAATTGGTCACATCAACCAGATACTCCTCCCATTTGAGATCATAGGTAGATGGTTTCCAGCTACCACCAGAGACCACCCTGACAGAGAACACAACAGGGAGTCCCTGATGGAGCAGGAGAAAAGTAGGGCTCAGAACTCAAATTCACATAAAAAAGATCAGACTTAAATGGTCTGAATGAAATTAGAGGAACTCCAGAAGACATGTCCCCTGACTGTCTGTTAGCCCAGAACTAAAACCAATCCTAAAGCCAATTCTTCAGACATAGACTGGACCATAAAGCATAAAATAATACTCGTGAATAATGTTCTTCTCAGTTCAAGTATATTTATAAGGGTAAATAGGCAGCTCCTGTCTGGAGGCAAGATGAGAGGGCAGAAAACGATACGAAGGTGTTTGAACAGACATGGGAAACCTGGTGTGGAAAGGAGGAGTACATTGTCACTTTGCAAAGATCAACTAGGGTCAGAGTAACAATATATAAATTTTTGTATGAGAAAATATTCTGCAGAATTTTAAAAAAAGAAAGAAAACTTTATGGTGCATGGTATTACTCCCAGACACTTGGAGTTGCTATGAGTTGGAGGTGACTTGGCAGCCACTGTTTTGTTTTTCACTGTTTTTGGAAGTCTTCATCTTAGGCTGAGTTCTCTAGAGAAGAAAAATCAGTGAAGCCTTTACAAATATGTATAGAAATAAATTTATATAAAGGAAATGGTTCACGCAATCGTAGAGGCTGGAAAGTCCCACTTCCATGGGTCAGGCTGGAGGCTTCTCCTGATTTAGGTAGCTGCACGGGTTGACAAGCCCAAGATTGGCAAGTCAGAAAGCAGGGTACTTGTTCACAGGCTGTGAAGACCAATGAATTTCAAGATCAGCGAACAAGACAGCAGGTAAACTACTAGTTAGCTCAAGACCCAAAGACTGAATGTCAGACAAAGAGGAACCAAATGCAATATCCAGTGTGAGCAAAAGTCCACAAGCCTTGCCAGAAAGTCCACCTACATTGGATGCATGCTACACTCACAAGGGAACTCTCCTTCAACTTACTATCCAATCACAGCAAATACCATCACGGAGGTGATCATATTACATTAAATCTCATCATGGAGGTGATCACATCATTATACGGCTGCCAAACTACATGACAACTGGTAAACCACTGAGAATTATGGCCAAGCCAAGCCAACACACAACCTTAACGATCGCAGTCTTCCAAGGATGTGGGTCCAATGATGAATAAGACCTCATAGCCTAGACACAGTAGTAGACTGGTGAATAGCCGATTATAATGTGGTGTATAGACACAGCCCGGGACCTCCATGTTAGCATGGAGGGAAGGGGTCAGGAGGGATCTTAAAGGAGATGACAATATGAAGTAGCATTAGGAACATGTGGACAAGTCAACAGGACACCTGGGTTCTAGGCCTTATTCTGCCATCCAGAATGCATGTGACTGTAAGCAAATCAGCACGTTCTCTAGGACTCTGTTTCTACATTTTGAAAATGAAAACAGATTATGATTTGCAAAGCTCTCCTGCCTCTCCAACATGCTTTGGGGAAGAATAAGTGGAAAGTATGTGAAAGGATTTTGAGAATACGTCAGCTACTATTTATATACATTTATCTTTTTGGGGTATTTGTTTCAGTATCATGTAATCAAAGGCAAGAGATGGAAAACTGAGGAAATTTCAACTGTAAAACACCAACTAAGGACAGTGTGGATGACAGTAGGCCATTCTTTTTCTTCTTTATTTTTGAAAACCCCAAACTCAATTACAGTTTAAAATTTCTACTCACAAGGTCAAATCACTTTTTTACTCTGAGACAGGACACATGCAAACTCAAACGGACACACACCCATATTCCCAGAGGAATAGTCCATCAGCCAGACTCAGGGTCTTGTCGAAACCTCTAAGGCCCCCATAATGCTGCAGCAGTCCTTTTGTTCCTAGTGTTTTAGGGAGGCTAAACTCAATCTTTAGGCTGACTGACTCTCCAAAGAAGGAACAACTTGGCAGCGGGCGGGGCTCATACTCAGGAATGGGAAAGTAGGGGTTCCATTCTTTAACTGTCTCCTTAACCCTACCAAACAAGAGTCTAGACTCCCTGACTTCACCCCAGAGTACACAGAGAGACAAAGAGAGGTAGCAAGTCCCAAAAGTGTGGCCTGTGGAAGAGCTATAGCCCTCTTGGTTGAGAAAAGGGAGAGGCAAGCAGATGGCCTGAATTCATGCCTAGATAACATCTCTTCATTTCCTTCTCTGAGATGAACTCTGTGAATGTTCAGTATACATCACTGGGAAAAGAGCAATTTACCTTAATAAGATCACTCAGAAAATGCTAACATACAAATTTCCAGGGGAAAAGCAGAATAGAAAATTGTATAAATATGGCATGATTACAACTAGGTACATAGTATGACTACAACTATCTAAAACACTTTGTGGAAAAAAGAAAAACAATCCTAGGTGAAAAGAATGTTAGTTGATTAGTTTTCATTCTGCATTTTCTAAAATTTCTATGACTGGAAATTACTTTTGTAACAGAAACAACAGTTTTGGCAGCCTACTCTGCCTCTCTCCTCTGCTCCCTGCCAAGAGATTTGCCATTCTATCTGAACCACCTTCTTCTTTTTTTTTAATACCAAAATACACGTCCTTTTTAAAAAAAATTCTAAATTGTGTTTTAAATGAAAGTTTACAATTTGAGTCAGTTTCTCATTCAAAAACTTGCACACTTTATTTTATGACCCTAGCTGTTCATTGCACACCATAACAGCACACCCCTCTTCTCCACCCTGTAGTTCCATGTCTACTCAACCAGCTCTTGTTCCCCTCTGTCTTTCTCATCTCACCTCTGGACCGGAGCTGTCCACTAGTCTTCTGTATTTACTTAAGCCAAGAGGCCTACTCTTTATCAGTTCATTTTAGGTTTTATATACCAGTTCAATCTTCGTCTGCAGTGTTAGCTTTGAGAATGTTTTCACTGAACCACGTTCTTGGGTTTCAAATATATTTCTTGATTATGTGATCAGATCTTGGTTTAAATTGGAACCACCTTGTGTCTCAGGTCTGACTATGAGTCAGAATTGACTCAACAGCAGCGGGTTCTGTCTCTTCAGTATAAAATTTTTTTGTAATCAGAGACACGGTCTCCAACTCCAGCCTTTTCTTCCCCAGGAAAACATGCCTAGATACTCTTTTCTTTTTTATTCTGATTCTGCAAACCCTGTCATTTTTATTTAGGGCACTCCAGCTTCTTTTTAGCTACAGACCTGTACTGTGATGATAATCTCAGCTAGTCCTGGAGTTGTGTCAGCAATTCACAGGCAGAGAGGCCTTTTTTGCAGGGGAGAAGGGGCAGTATAAATGCCCCTGTGGGAGTGGATTTTTCCCACTTCCATATCTAAGAGGTGACCAAAATGTTTTACATATTTGATTCACACAAAGGATTTCCTTATTACTAAAGTTCTCACATCCTTTTCCCATAGGTCATCTGCCAAGCCAGCCAAGCTCAGCCTGATTTAGAAATCATTTGCAAACCAGCGAGGTACAAGGTACATAACAAACCTCAAAGAATCAAAGTGCATCTTACCAAGCAGGATGTGCATTCACTTTATATGACCCATTCCAAACCCTGGGGTTCAGTCCAAAATACAAAGTAAGGAAGTGTCTGCTAATTAATTTGGGGACAGGAATTGGGCCTGCTATTCTAACTTGATCACCTCCCCATTGCATCTGGTTTCTTCTTACTATCATTTCTGAACACTGAGTACATACCTGTCAGTGCCTCCATTTGGTTTGCAATCTGTTTGGGGAAACAGAGAACTAAACCCAGAAAGGGCAACTGCAAGGCCAAGTGGTCAGTTATGGCTAGCAATAGTCTCAACCAGTTGTAGCAATCAAGACAGGTTCCATGGAAGAAGGGACATGTGAGGTAGTCCTGTAGGGCAAGGTGTTTTGTGCACGTGGAGAGCAGGGGGAGACCACATAGTACAAGCAAGGTCTGGTCAGAAGTGGAGCAGTGATATTGTGTGAGTATGTCAGGGAAAAGAAGCAGCCCAGTGATGTAAGTGAGAAGGACTAGGGAGGGGTGTTGCAGCTGTAGGTACAAACGGAAGGTCCCTGAGTCCTAGACAAATTCTCCTCAACTAAATGTTCTATTCATAAATTACCATCACTTAATCCAGACCTCTTCATCCAGATTATGTCACAAGAGAGAGGAAGAGATTTCTGACTCAACATTAAGTGTATGAGTCCTCCCAGTCTCTGGGAGCGTGATCAATTGATGAAGACCCACAGGTTAGAGCTTTGTAACTTCACCAGGCTCTGTCTCTGGAATGGAAATGCTGTGAAGGATTTCCTAGTTCCCTTTTGAGGCATTTACATCTCTCAGTTCTTTCCTTCTTTTAATATCTTCATTATGCAGGTAGGAGTCCAATAGCTACATGAAGAGCAAACAGGAAATGACTACAGCACAGGGAAGATGCTACTGAGGCAAGATTAAGGTTCTGGTCCTGCTAGTGTCATCTAAGGAATATCGGGCCAAGTCAGATAATTTCTCTCAGGTTGCATTTTAACCCGTTAGATAGATATGTAAAAATATGCAACCTCTAAACTGTTTTTTTCATTTTCCAAAGAAATGATAGAGACAGGGAGACAGGAAGCACACAGAGTTTGAGAGTAAATGCAGAAAAAAGGCAAGGCACTCAGCTCTTTTAGCATTCAGCTGACATGCCTTGCCATTGGGCCTTTGAGTGAGTGTACAGGTGACAGTGTTGATATATGGGTGGAGGTAAGACAGAGGCCTCAGGAAATGGGTGACGGGCCGTGGTTAATTCTGCTATCTCTTCCTATAAAAAAACTAGCTCTGCAGTTTCTGCTGTCTGGTAAAAACAAGGTCCCTCTCTTGACTAGGAAGCTGTATGTGTCCTTTGCCAGCTGCTTGCAGTTGTAACCATGTAGGCCTGCTGCAGGTGACTCAGCAGGTGGCACCCAGTATAATAGAACAAAGAAGTCACAGTCCTTGCTCCATCCCTGACTAGCTGTGTGACCTTGGCCAGGCTTGGTTTCCTCATCTCTAAACTGGGGACAGTATTCTCTGTCTTGTCAACCTCCCAGTAGGACTGAGGGAAATATGTGGAGTAATGGGCTCAAGAGCCAGGGGAGTGCGGGGCATGTGATCCACCTTGCTCCTCAGCCTCACTCACCTCTTTGACCCTGTGCAACAGGGGCTGGAGCCAGTCCCTGTTCACCTCACAATGGCTGTCAAGGAAAGTAAGAGTGGTGCCTTGGGCAATGCCAGCGCCCCGAATCCGGGATCGGACCAGACCTGTAGTCAGGGACAAATGGCTGAGTGCCACTGTCTCTCCATTGTCCAGCAAGACCATGGAGGAGCTAACATTTCTGCCCACCCCCTACACCCAAACACACCACCACCAGTCCCCTTCACAAACACACACATACCACCAATTCCTTCCTTCAGTACACATACACACCACAAAACCCCTCCTCAAATACACACACCCAAACCCACTTGCACACTATCAATCCCCTCCCCCAACACACACACACACACTCAAGCACACACACCAGAAATTCTCTCCCCCAACACATATACCGAGGTCCCTAGTCAGCAGCACAGGTTGGACCTACCTTGCCGCTCATTATTGCGTAGGCATTTCACCTTGGGTAGGTTGATCAGCAGTTTGCAGTCATCAGCTACAAAAACAAAAGTTATGGAGGGTGAGTATCTGGGGACTCACTGGCACAATGCAACTGTGCACTGCAGCCCTGACTAGTATGCTGCCCTGTCCTGACTCAGGGTTTCTGGGCTTTGCAAGGGGCTGCTTGAACAGTTATTATACAAGGTGGCCCATACAGTGCAAAGTGGTCCCACGTAGGACTTTTTGGAGTAGGTCAGTCACACAATGGCTCCTACATACTTGGTTAAAAACATTTCCAGGTGGGAAGCTTTGGAATGGTTATTGGAGACAAGATCTTTTCTATCGCTCCTTAAAAGCATAAGCTAAGAGTCTTACTCACTCTAGTGTGAGTCTAGCAATAAAATGCTAGGAAACCAGAGCATGGGTGAGATCAATTTTGGAGTTTCCTTTCAGATAACAGACACTTAACACAGGAGAACACTTTTTTATTCATTTATTTTATTGCTATTGTTAAGAATATACACAGCAGAACATACACTGATTTAACAAATTTTACATGTACAAATTCAGGACACAGATTACATTCCTTGAGTTGTGCTATCATTCTCACCCACCTCTTCTAAGCTGTTCTTTTCCCATTAATATAAAGTCACTGCCTGTTTCATTTCCTTTCTAGTCTTCCGAGTTGCTGTTGTCAATTTGACCCTATACAGACTGACCTTAAAAGAATACAATGCTCATAATGTTTTTGGTGGAAAGTTTAAAGATTATCTTAGGACAATAGGTTTCATGGATTCATTCAGCCTCCACGGCTTTAGAAAGTTTGGATTCCATGAGAATTTGAAATTCTATCTTACATTTTCTCCATTTTGATGAAGATTCTTCTATGTACTTATGACCAAATTGATGGCACTTGGCTGGCTGGCATTCACTAATAGTAACCAGGCACCATTGATTTCATCTGGTTACATGGCAAAAGAGGTAATTTTTCATGGATGCAATTAGCCACACATTCTGTTTCTTCCTCCTATCTTACTCTGTTGCTCCAAGTAAACTGAGACCAAATTGTTGCACCTTGGATATCTGCTTGCAACTTTTAAACCTAGGACACTACACAAAGAACTAGGAGGTATAACAGAAGTGTTAAACATGTTCTTAGGCCAAGTAACTGGAATGTCCTATGAAACCATGACCCTAGCCCTCCAAACCAAAGAACCAAATTCCATGAGGTGTTTGTTGTACATAAGTAGCCTTGGCAGGTACTCTTTTTTTTTTTTTTTGGAGGGAGAGGACACGGGGTTCATTGTAGTAAATATACCACAAAACTTTGTCAACTCAATTTTTTATAGGTGTACAACTTATTGGCAGCAATTACGTTAATTAGCTGTGCAAACTTACCCTTAATCAATGTGATTTTTCTACCACCATAAACTGGAATGCAAAACTGAACAGGCCATAACCCCTCCTTCTCCTCCCCACTGAACCACTAATAAACTTTGGTCTCTATGCAATCCCCTGTTCTTTTATTTTTATGTAAGGGCCAAACCAAGCCAAGTGCCGTTGCATACAATTTTTGTCCTTTTATAGCAAACTTGTTTCATTCTGCATAACGTCATCAAACTCCATCCATACTGTAACGTGTATTAAGACTTCATTTATCTTATTGGTTGAGTAGTATTCCACCGTATGTACCACACTTTGCCTATTCATCCCTTGATGGGTGTTTAGGTTTCTATTATTTTGTTACGGTGAATAGTGCTGCAATGAAGACTTGTGTTCAAGTATCTGTCCCAGCCATTGCTTTCAAATCTCTTGGATAAAGTCATGGATTGAACTGGGTTCCTCCCAACAATGTGTAGCATTTTAGCTGGGCCATGATTCCTAGTGTTGTGTTATGTCCCTTTAAGGTGTATACTCTGCTTCCACGACATTAATGAGGGAGGATGGATGGCAGTTGTGTTGGTGGGGCAGTACTCAATCACTGGGATTGAATTGTGCCTTGGGAAACCTCTTGGGATATAAAGGAAAGAGAGGCAAGCAGAGATTCAGGGACCTCTTACCACCAAGAAAGCAGTACCTGGAGCTGAGCACATCTTTTGGAAACGACCTGGGGTCCCTATCCATTAGAAACTCCGAGTCCAGGGGAAGCTTGATGACAAGGACCTTCCTTCAGAACCAGCAGAGACAGCCTTCCCCTGAGATGTTAACCCAGGGTGTTAACCCTGAATTTTGACTTTTAGTTTACTGGACTGTGACAAAATAAAATTTCTATTAGTAAAGCCATCTACTTATGGTATTTCTGTTAAAGCTGCACCAGCTGACTAAGACAGGTATATGAGGACTGCCAATTAAGCTCATGAAATCATCCTAGAAAAAGTGCTATATATGGCACTGCTGAATATTACTATTGTCACGTTAGAAGTACTCCCCTTAGGAAACTGTGCACAGATGGCAGTACCTAATTCACACCTGAAAGCAATTTTGAAACTCTTTTTCTGCAATGGGCATCAGAGCTCTTATCACATTACCTTGATGTCCTGAATGTCATCAAAATGTCTTCCTTTCAATATGTCCTTTATCTTTGGGATAAGGAAAAAATCATGAGGCAGGGGGCAGATGAGTAGGGAAGGTGTTCTGATACAATTATTTGTTTACTGACTAAAAGTTCCCTCACAAATAACTATATAATTAAGTTCACAGACTTGCCATCATGCCAGAACACTCAATGTCCATTCCAGAAAGAATTTCAAAATTGTTTTGAAGAGTGGACTATGTGCTGGCATCAGTGCATAGCTTCCCAAGTGGAGTACGCTGAAGGTGAATGTAGTGATATTCAGCTATGTAGCACTTAGAACAATTAAGTTCTCAGACAAAATTGTTGGACCTCATATTTAAGGTGTAAAATAGGAGACCAAGTCTCTAGCCAGCAGAATAAATGTAATTGGAAAAAAAAAGGAAAAAGGCTTGAATCTTAGTGCTTAACGTCTTTTTCAATGCTACATATCAAAACAGGAAACATAATACAGGAGTCTCAACAGACACAAAAGCAACACTGAAAAAGATAAAAAGAAAGCTCATAAAGAAAAGCAACCCAAAAGAGAATATTGGTAAGAACAAAAAAGATGTTAACAACACCAAAATAAAAGCACAAAAATGAAACAACCTAAGCACATATCTACCAATAATTACACTGAATGTAAATGGATTGAATGCTCAAATTAAGAGGCAGGAAGTAACAGCTTGGATCAAAAAACATGATCCATCTATATGTTGCTTACAAGAAACAAACCTTGGATTCAAAGATATGAACAAACTGAAATATCAAAGGATGGAAAAATATATACCAAGCTAACAACATGCAAAGAACAGCAAGAGTGGCAATATTAATATCAGACAAAATAGACTTTAACGTAAAATAAACCACTGTGGACAAGGGTTGTCACTATTTATTGCTGAAAAGTTCAATACGTAAGTAGGATATAACAATATTAAATACTTACGCACCCAATAACAGAGCTTTTAAATACGTTGAACAAATGCTGACAACACTGAAAAATGAGATGAGTCACTCCACAATAATAGTAGGAGACTTCAATACTCCATCTTCAGTAATGGACAGATCATCCAGAAAAAAGTTTAATAAAGATACAGAGGAGCTTATTGTAACAATCAGCCAACTAGAACTCATTGACATATACAGAACTTTTTATCCAACAACAAATAAATACACCTTCTATTTCAATGCACATGGAACATTCTCCAGAATAGACCATGAGTTAGGTCATAAAGCAAGCCTCAACAGAATCTAAACCACTAAATTATTGCAAAGCATCTTCTCAAGCCATATAGCCATAAAAGTTGAAGTCAATAGCAGAGAAAGTATGGGGAGAAATTTAAACTCATGAAAACTGAACAACACCTTGCTCAAAAATTCATGGATTATAGAAGAAATCAAAGACACAATAAAGAAATTCATGGAATCAAATGAGAATGAAAATACATTCTACCAGAACCTATGGGATACAGCACAAGAAGTGCTCAGAGGTCAGTTTATCTCTATAAATACACACATCTGGGCTGAAGAAAGTACCCAAATCAAAGAAGTAGCCCTACAACTTGAACAAGTAGAAAGAGAACAAAAGAACCCCTCAGACACCAGAAGAAAAGCAATAATAAAGATTAGAGCAGAAATAAACAAATTAGAGAATAGAAAAACAATTGAAAGAATTAACAAAACAAACAACTGAGTTTTTGAAAAGATGAACAAAATTGATTAACCACTGGCTAAACTCACAAAAGAAAAACAGGAGGGGAAACAAATAATCTGAATAAGAAATGAGATGCGACATGTTACAACAGACTCAACAGAAATCAAAAGTACCAAAAGAAAATACTGTTAAAAAATGTACTCTAACAAATTTGAAAATGTAGAGATAAGTGGACAAATGTCTAGATCCACATCAACTACCAAAATTATCACAAGAAGAACAACTTGATAAATCCATCACAAAAGAAGACATTGACAAAGTAATCAAAAGACTACCAACCAAAAAAGTCCTGGCCCAAAGAGTTTCACTGGAGAATTCTATCAAACTTTCAGAGAAGATATAATTTCAGTACTACTGAGGCTGTGTCACAGCATAGAATAGGATAGAATAATCCCAAATTCCTTCTGTGAAGCCTGCATAACCCTGATACCAAAGCCAGGGGAAGATTCTACAAAAAAGGAAAATTACATAGAAGCACAAACTTCAGCAAAATCTGAGCCAATGGAATTCAACAACATATCAAAAACATAATTCATCATGACCATGTTGGATCCATACCAGAGATGCAGGGCTGGTTCAACATCAGTAAAACAATTAATGTCATCAACCACATAAATAACAGAAAGATAAGAATCACCTGATTTTGTCAATTGATTCAGAAAAGGCATTTGACAAAATCCAACACCATTCGTGTTAAAAACTCTCAGCAAAATAGGAATAGAGGGGAAATTCGCTAGTGCAATAAGG
Source organism: Heterohyrax brucei (assembly GCA_028571685.1). Taxonomy (NCBI): domain Eukaryota; kingdom Metazoa; phylum Chordata; class Mammalia; order Hyracoidea; family Procaviidae; genus Heterohyrax; species Heterohyrax brucei. Next base: position 39,288,623 of record CM053149.1, read on the forward strand.
GGTATCTATGCATAGCCAACCACCTACATCACCCTAAATGGAGAAAGACTGAAAGAATTCCCTCTGAGAATGGGAACTAGATGAGGATGCCCACTCTAACCATTTCTACTCAACATTGTGCTAGAGGTTCTGGCCAGAGCAATCAGACAAGACAAAGAAATAAAGAGCATCCATATCAGCAAAGAAGTAAAAGTATCCCTGTTTGCAGATGATATGATCGTGTACACAGTGAAACACAAAGAGTCCATAAATAAACTACTGGAACTAATAGAAGAGTTCAGCGAAGTAACAGGATATAAAATAAATATAAGTAAATCAGTACAATTCCCTTACACCAACAAAAAGATCATTCAAGAAGAAACCACCAAAGCAATACCATCTACTATAGCCCTCAAGAAGATAAAACACCCAGGAGGAAATCTACCCAGAGGAGAGACCTATACAGAGAAAATTACAAGACCCTACTTCAAAAAACTGAAAGAGACTTACAGAAGTAAAGAAATCCATCTTGCTCATGATAGGAAGACTTAACATTGTGGAAACGTCCATTTTACCCAAAGCAATCAACATATATAATACAATCTCAATACAAATTCCAGTATCATTTTTTAGTGAGATGGAGAAACCAATCACCAATTTGTTTGGAAAGGGAACAAACCCCAGATAAGTAAAGTACTACTGAAGAAAAGTAACACAGTGGGATGCCTCACACTAGCAGTCCTTAGAGCCTACTACTCTGCCATGGTGGTCAGAACAGCCTGGTACTGCTACAGAAACAGACATATAGACCAATGGGCAGAATAGAGAACCCAGAAATATCACCATACTCCTATGAGCAGTTGATATTTGACAAAGGCACAACGGTTGTAAACTGGTTAAAAACAGTCTCTTTAACAAGCGGTGTTGGCAAAATTTGATGTTGTTGTTAGGTGCTGTCGAGTTGGTTCCAACTCATAGTGACCCTATGAATGGCAGAATGAAACACTGCCCAGTTTTGTGCCATGTCCACAATTATTTTTATGCTTAAGCCCATTGTTGCAGCCACTGTGTCAATCCATCTTGTCAAGGGTCATCCTCTTTTTCGCTGACCCTCCACTCTACCAAACATGATGTCCTTCTCCAGGGAGTGATCTTTCCTGACAACATGTCCAAAGTATGTAAGATGCAGTCTTGCCATCTTTGCTTCCAAGAAGCACTCTGGTTGTATTTCTTCCAAAACAGAGCTGTTTGTTCTTTTGGCAGTTCACAGTACTTTCAACATTTTTCTCCAACACCACAATTCAAAGGCATAGATTTTTCTTCTGTCTTCTTTGTTCATGGTCCAGCTTTTTTTATGCATATGATGCAACTGAAAATACCACGGCTTGGGTCAGGTGTGTTTTAGTCTTCAAGGTGCCATCCTTATTTTTGAATACTTTAAAGAACATTTTCCCAATGCAATGCATCTTTTGATTTCTTCACCATTGCTTCCATTGGTGTTGATTGTGGACTCAAGTAAAATGAAATCCTTGACAACCTCAATACTTTCTCCATTTATGACAATGCTGCTTACAGGTCCAGTTGTGAGGATTTCTGTTTTCCTGGTGTTGAAGTGCAAGCCATGCCGAAGGCTGTGGTCCTGGATCTTCATCAGTAAATGTCTCAAATCTTCTTCATTTCCAGGAAGTAAAGGGTGTCATCTGAGTAATGCAGGTTGTTAATGAGTCATCCTTCATTCCTGATGCCTCGATCTTCTTTGTATAATCCAGCTTCTCAGATTATTTGCTCAGCATACAGATTAGAAAGGTATGGTGAAAGGACACAACTCTGACATACAAATTTCCTGACTTTAAAATATGCAGTCTCCCCTTGTTCTGTTCTCACGACTGCCTCTTGATTCATATACAGATTCCTTAAGAGTACAATCAGGTGTTGTGGAATTCCCATTCTCCACAATGTTAGCCATAATTTAGTATGATCCACACAGTCAAATGCTTTTGCATAGTCAGTGAAACACAAGTAAACATCTTTTTGGTATTCTTCGCTTTCAGCCAAGCTCCATCTGACATCAGCAATGATATCTCTGGTTCCATGTCCTCTTCTGAATCCAGCTTGAATTTCTGACAGTTCCTTGTCAATATAATGTTTTAGTCACTTTTGAATGATCTTGTGCAAAATTTTACTTGCATGTGATATCAAGGATATTTTCTAGGAATTTCCACATTTGGTTGGATCACTTTTCTTTGGAATTGGCATAAATATGGATCTCTTCCAGTCAGTTGGCCACACAGCTGTCCTACAAATTTCTGGGCATAGAAAAGTGAGCACTTCTAGCACTGTATCTGTTTGTTGAAATATCTCAATTGATATTCCATCAAAATTGGATATCCATCTGCAGAAAACTGAAATGAGACCCATATCTCATACCTTACACAGAAACTATCTCAAAATAGATCAAAGACCTAAATATCAAATCTAAAATGATAAAGATCATGCAAAAAAAAAAAAAAAAAAAAACAGGGACAACAAAGGAAGTTCTAACACACAGCTTAGACAGACTATGAAATCTTACCAACAATACATGAACAGAAAACAGATACACAGGAACTCCTAAAAATCAGATACTTATGCTCATCCCAGACTTTATTAAGACAGTTAAAAGATTACCTACAGAATGGGAAAAAATATTTGGCAACTATATGTTGGACTGATATCTGGTTTCAATAGTCTACAAGGTACTGCAAAATATCAACAAGGAAAAGATAAATAACTCAATTAAGCAATGGGCAAAGGAAATGGACAGACACTTCCCCAAAGAAGACATCGAGGCAGTCAAAAGACTCATGAGGAAATGCTCATGATCATTAGCTGTTAGAGAAGTCCAAATGAAAACCACAATGAGATATCATCTCATCCCAGTGAAGGTGGCCATAATCCAAAAAACACAAAAAAACAAGTGCTAGAGAGGCTGTGGAGAGATTGGAACTCTCCTACACTGCTGGTGGGAATGCGAAATGGTACAACCTCTTTGGAAAGCAATTTGGTGCTTCTGTAAAAAACTAGAAGTAGACATACCATTTGATCTAGCTATTCCACTGCTTGGAATACATCCTACAGGAATAAAGGCAGTCACACAAACAGGTACGTGCGCACAAATGTTTATTGCATTACTGTCCACAAAAGCAAAAAGATGGAAACAACCCAGGTGACTATCAACAGATGAATGGATAAACAAACTATGGTACATATACACAATGGAACATTATGCAGTGATAAACAACAACAATGATTTTAGGAAGCATCTCATAACCTGGTTTCAACTAGAAGATACTGTGCTGAGTGAAATCAGTCAGCTACAAAAGGAAAAGTGTTGTATGAGACTTCTGCTATAGGGACCTAAAAACAGACTTCTGTGCAGAAGAAAAGACTCTTTGATGGATACAAGGATGGGCAGGTAGGGAGAGGAACATTCATAGATTAGATAGAGGATACAAATTTGGTTAAGTAAAGGAAGTGACAGCACTCACTAGAGAGCAGATCAGCATAACTGGACTACACCATAAACCAAAAAGTTTTCTAAACTCAACCCAATATTTCAAAGGAGGGTTGAGCAGGGATGGGGGTCTGGGAACCATGTTTTGAGGGGATGTCAAGGTCAATTAGCATAGCTAGTCTTTAGCTAAGAGAGCCTTTTTCAACTCCATATTGATGAGTAGCATCTGGGGTCTTAAAAGCTAGCAAGCTGCCATCTGAGGTACACCAAGTAGTCCCAACCCACCTGGAATAGATGGTAACTGAAAATATCAGACACGCGGCAAAATGAGCCCAAGATGCAGAAGGACACTTATGAATGGGAAACTACATCAGCATCAGACCAGAAGAACCAGATGGTGCCCAGCCACAACCAAATACAGCCGTGATGGGGAACACAATACAAGATGGGGAACACAAAACAAGAAAAAGAGGTGTGCAGTTCAAGAGCTCTTCTAAAATACCAGAACTGATGGTCTGATTGCCTGGTGGGTCCCTAGGGAACAAATCTAGGACTTGCTGTTGGTGCTGACTTGAAACCAGTGCTGAGGTCAACACATCAGTCAAGAATGGACTGGTTTTGGCAACACAGTATGAGCATATGGTATGTGTACTTCATGAATTTATACATTTATCAGAGGCTACCCTACTAGTTTCTTTCTAGATGAGAGAGAAGAGAGTGGAGAAGAGGGGACAGGTGCTCATTAAGAGGATACTAGAAATATAGAGTGAGAAGGAGGAATGTGCTGTGACAGGGTGAGGAGAGCAGATTGAGCTGCAAATAGGTGGGCATGACAAATTGATTTGGATTGTATACTTCCACTTAATCATAATTTTAAAAAGTGCATTAATAAAATAAGGTCTATATTTTAATTGGTATAACAAGAAACATTGCTGTCAATCTTAGAATCAAAACCTAAGTAACTTGAAGTAAATATGATGTAAAATGTGTTTTATTTAAAAAAAAAAGGAAAATTTTGTCTTAAAGTAATCTAGAAGTTCCAGAATAGGAAAAAGGAATATAGCAGAAGCCCAGAGAGAAGCAATGAATAGACAGGCAGATAGATAGATAGACAGACAGACATATAAATATGGAGAGCAGGGCAGTATCAGACCACCCCAGCCCCAGTCTCTGAGGTCGTGTATCTCCAGAAAAACTTTTAAAGACTCCTTCCAACTAAGTGAAGACCTTTTTAAAACAAAAAAAGAGGAGAAAGAATAAAATCGCTGCTTTACTACAGCTAACAAAAGTTGGATAGATTTCAATTGTAAAAGTTATGTAAAGAGATTCTATCGATTGTAGAACTCTAGGAAGCCAAAACACAGTAATCACAATGAGAGACACCTGAAATGGCCTGTAAAAATGTTTCCACTCCTGGCTAGATACTTGAGGGTTATATCCACACCAATGAATTAGTAAGTTGAGCAGAGACTTTTAGAATTATGAAAGCCAGTTGATGAAGTATTTATGGGCTAAAATTAGATTGGAAAAATATGAAAAATAGTAAAAGTTGAATAAAAACTTAGAATATGTAGACAAACATTATTTCAATAGTTATGTTTTATTATGTATAGGATTTAAATAATTTCCAAGACCTTTTAGGTAATTTACTGACATTGATTTGAATTAACAGACATCTGTCATTACGGAATTTTATATTCTTTTGCCTTTTATGCCACAAAAAGACACACACACACACACACACACACACACACACACACACACAAGCCACCACCATCAAGTTGATTCCAACTCATAGTAACCCTATAGTTCAGAGTACTACTGCCCCATAGATGTCCAAGGAGCACCTGGCAGATTTGATCTTTTGATCTTCTGGCATCAGTTAACCACTAGACCACCAAGGCTTCCATATATACAAAAGGACTTCTGATAAGGACTCATGGCGACCCTACATGTGTCAGATCTGACTTGACGGCACTTGGCTGGCTTTGGCTCTGATAAGGGTGTCCTATTTATGACAGTTCATGGCAGTGATATTTGGGAAGCTATAATAGCAACATTTATCACTTTTTTTGATTAGTCTTAAAAAATAGCCATGAAAAGTTATGTGATTTACAGCACAGTTAAAGTTTATCATCAAAATGGCTGTCTGTTCACCAGAGTCCATGAGATATGTGAAATTTATGATGTACATAATCAGCCTACTGAGAGAATTTGACATGTAATAAAAAATTTGAGACAACCAGGTCTCTTGCCGAACACACAATGCCTGTGCATCAATTAACTGCATGTTCCAATGAAAACATCTCCACCACTTATCAGAGTGTACATGAGAATCCATCTTAATCAATTTCTCATAAAGCACAAGAACTTGGCCTTTTGTTGACCACAATTTGGCAGATTTTGCATCTGGACTTGAATCTTTAAACTTGAAAAATGGTTTTAACTCCAGAACTGAAGTCCAACAACCATAGATTGTGCCATGCATTTGCTAACTGGGCTCTGGAGCAACTGGAAGTTGACCATACATTTTGCCAAAAATATCATCTTCAGTGATGAGGCCCATTTTTGGATGAACGGTTTTGTTAACAAACAAAATTGTTGAATTTGGAGAGATTAGAACCCAATGGAGATTCAGGAACATCCACTTCATCCACAGAAAATTGCTGTTCAGTGTAGATTTTGGTCGAGTGGAAACATTTGCCCTTATTTTTTCCAGGATGAATGAAGAGAAGCTGTGAGTGTCAATGGAAGAAGATATGGGACTATGGTAACTGATTATTTTTGGCTCCATTTATAAGTTGCTACAGTGCTCATTTACATGATGTTCTTTTCCACACATAATGTCATCAAATATACTTGAAATAATAAAACAATTAAAACTGCATAGTTTATACAACTTGCTTTATTCAAATTTAAAGATAGGACATCCTTATTGGAAGACCTGTTATACACACACACACACACACACACACAGAGAGAGAGAGAGAGAGAGAGAGAGAGAGAGAGAGAGAGTACAGAAAGCAAATAATCCAAATAAAAAGCTGGATTAGAGGAAGACTTTACAACAAACTGCATTATGCAGATTACACAACCTCGCTTGCTGAAAGGGAAGTGGACTTTAAACACTTCCTGATGAAGATCAAAGAACACAGCCTTCAGTATGGATTACATTTCAGCATCCAGTAAACAAAAGTCTTCACAGCCGGACCAATAAGCAACATTCTGATTAATGGAGAAAAGACAGAGGCTGTCAAAGATTTAACTTTATTTGGATCCACAATGAACACTCATGTAAGCAGCAGTCAAGAAATCAAAAGATGCACTGTGTTGGAAAGATTTGCTGCAAAAGACCTCTTTAAAGCATTGAAAAGATGTCACTTTGTAGCCTAAGGTGTACCTGATCCAAGTCATGGTATTTTCAATCACATCATATGCATTGTCTTAGTCACTTAGTACTGTTCTAACAGAAAATACCATAAGTGGAAGGTTTCATGAAGAGAAGCTTTTATTGCCACAGTCTGGTAAGCCACAGATCCATTTGTAAGCTACAAGTCCACTCAGTAAGAGAAGTTATCACAGTCTGGTAGGATACATCAAAATCCAGTTCAAAGGACATGTTGTGCTCTCACTGCTTCTCTTTTGGTAGTAGGAGGGTCCCAACTTCCTCAGCTCACTTCTCTCCCTTATATTCCACAAGCTTGTAGCTTGGGTCCTGGCTCACTAACACAATTGCAAACCATTCTCCATCATCAGTATCACTGAAGCAGGATTCACAACACATAGGAGGAATGGTACCATACTGGGACTCTTAACCAAGTCAAATCAACACATACATTTTTGGGTGGACACAATTCAGTCCATGACATGCATGTTAAAGCTGGACAACGAATAAAGAAGACAGAAGAAGAATCGTTGCCACTGAATTGTGGTGTTGGAGGATGAAGATGAATACACCATGGACTGCCAGAAGAATAAACAGATCTGTCTTGGAAGAAGTACAACCAGAGTGCTCCTTAGAGGCAAGGATGGTAACACTATGTCTTACCTACTTTGGACATGTTGTCAGGAGGGATCAGTCCCTAGAGAAAGACATTATACTTGATAAAATGGAGGGTCAGACAAAAAAGGAAGGCCCTCAACAAGATGAATTGACACAGTGGACACAACAATGGGCTCAAATATAACAATTGTGGCCATGGTGCAGGACCATGCAATGTTTCCTTCTGTTGTACATAGGGTCACTATGAATTAGAACTGACTTGACAGCACCGAACAACAACTATATATATGCATTTAAGGCTGCTAATGAGTATGTTCACTCTTGTCATTTAAAGAGATGAACTATAAGAAATGTGCAACAAATACATTTAAGAGGTTTATTAAAAATAAATTTATTTAATGACAGTCAAAAGTTTTATCTTTTGCATTTAATGGTTTAATTTATGGAATTTTAACTGCTTTACAGTTAAATAGCATATAAAACAAAGAACTGTGCTTTTTCTTATTAAAATCACAAAATTTACTTTGATTTTTGAGTGGAAAGGTTAATTATTCTTTGTGTAGTCTGACTTGAAGGCAAAGGTTCAGTGTCAATAAAATAAGACCCATGTTTGGTGCAGGGCTAGGATGCCAGAGTAGCCACAAGTATTCTCTGATCTGTCTAACAACAGAGGACCAATGAAACAAATGAACGGATAATATGAGCCAGTCTAGGAGCCCTGAATATCAGGAAGAAAGCTGAGAGATTGGACTGAGGGACAGGGAGAAGACAGCAGGTTAAGAAACAAATGTTTTGGCCAGAATTAAATCTGTACCTTGCTCAGGGACCTGCTTCACCCAGCCAAGGTGAGCTGCAGCACAGCAGCAAGCAGCCAAACAGGACGGCAGTGTAATGAGAGGAACACATCTTTCTCAGCAAGTAAGCTGAGCATTGGACAGCCACATATACCAGAGCACAGAGGCCTTTCATCTAAGTATCATAAACTAAGGGCTTGTGAACTCTTGTGGATTTAAATTGTTCCTATGCGCTGATGTCTCTCTTTCCCCAGCACTTCTTCAACCTTTCTGCTCTGAACTGGGTGCTAAACTCTGATGAACTATCTTGGCTGGAAGTGTGGCATATTATAGATGCATCTTGAGCTACTCTTCCTAACATGGAGAGGGAAACAAAAGGGAGGTGGGTGAAAGGTCTGGCAGCTCCTTTGAGCTGAGAACTCACTCTACCTTTCTCAGTGTGCTCACAGTGCTAGCCACCAGATGACACAGCAGTGGAATTTCTAAGGCCCCAATAATCAAACTAGCTCAAAAGACCAGACTATTTAGACACTCAAAAACTAAGTTGAAAAAGTATGCACATAGAAGTTAGAACACAAATAAATTACAACTTTCTGATGGCTCAGAGACAACAATCAGTTTCTGATCATTTAAAGAAGCAGACCACCAAGGTGAGATGCCATCTTGGTCAGCTAAGAGGCAGAGTCAGTCATGCATGAAGTCTTGGCACATACTAATTCTTATGCTGAGCAATCAATACCTGTCTGGAATGAGACAATCCTACCTATGGATCGTGGTGGGGTCTGGTGGCTGAGGGCAGCAGTGCCCTAACCCTTCCCTTCTTTTAGCCACACCATAGCATCTAGGGATGGTCTACAAGGTGCTGTCATTGTCAGCTGGGAGGTGGGGTCTGCCATCCTTGAGGGCCTGGCTGCTCTCAGCAGCTGATGGACAACACTTCTCTCAGTAGTAAAGCAACTTTTAAAGGAAGACTCCTGGAGAATGTGGTTGTGACTGGTGCCTGAGTGGGTTGAAGGCATTTCTACTACCCTTCATTGACCTACACCATAGCATGGGCTGGTGGCACCCAAGAGACTCCATAAGTAGGGCATTGTCTCTGCCAGCCAGGAAGGGAGGCCAGACAACCCTGAGGGCCTGGCTGCTCTTAGCATCTGCTGGACTATGCCTCTTTCAGCAAAAAAAAAAAAAAAAAAAAAAAAAAACAGTCTTTAAGTCAAATGCATCTAGAGAGTGCATCAGTCCTGGGCATCCAAGTGTGGTGGCATCCTTCTCTCCTCTCTTCCCAAAGCTACACCATAGGTTCAACAGATGTAACAATGGAGAGTTGCCACAAGTAACTCACCACCTTTAGCAGCCAGAAGGTGGGGCCTGCCACCCTGTGATCCCAGCTGGGACTACTCACTAAAGAACACAGAGGTGACTGGTGACCAAACCTAGAGGTCCCCATATTTCTCTCTTAGAACTACATCACAGCTCTCATTGGTGTAACACTAGAGGAACTGAACAGCTTCTTGATAGCACAAAGACAACAATCAATATCTAACCATTTAAAGAAGCAGACCACAATGGCTCAGGAAAATTCTCAAAATAAGGATCAAAAAACTTCCCAGATGACAAAGCCTTTTTGAAATTATGCACAAAGCCCTCTTCCAGATTAAACAAAATGCAACAGAACAAAATGAAAAATTAAGTAAGCTACATGAACTGCTAAAACATCAATGATCTGAAATTCAGCAGATCAATAATTCAATGGAAAGCCAAAAGAGCAGGACTAAGGAGTTGGAAGGCAGAGTTAGTGAGCCTGAAGATAAAGCAACTGACACCACCATTTATAAGGAGAATTCAGAGGACAGAAATAAGAGAAACGAAGAAGCATCAAAAAACATGTGGGACTTTATCAAGAGGAATAGTTTATGGATAATCAGAGTTCATGAACTGAGAAGGATAGCCAAAAATACAGAGAATATTGTTGTAGAGTTCCTAACAGAAAGCTTCTCTGAAATTATGAAAGAAGAGAACCTAGATATCCAAGATGTTTATCGACTGCCACAAAAACTAGACTTGAAAGAAAAACACCAAGACATATTACAGTCGAGCTTAATAAAAGGAAACATAAAGATAGGATCTTAAAGGCAGAGAGACTTAAAGCAAAACTAATGTATAAAGGGCAGCCCTGTACACTTTTGTCTGATTTACCAGCAGAAACCATGCGAGCAAGAAGGTAGTAGGATGACACACTCAAAGCCCTGAAGGAGCAAAACTTCCAACCAAGTGTTATATATCCTGCAAAACTGTGTCTCAAATATGAAGGTGAAATTAGATATTCACAGATAAACAGAACCTTAGAGATTTTGTAAAAATGAAAAATGAAAAAACAAAAGTAAAACTACAAGAAACACTGAAAGAAGCTGTCTCCTTAGAAAAATAAAAACAAAAACATGTATACTTAAGGAGACAATGCAGGGCACAGCATCCAAAATCTTATTCAGCTAGGGAAATCACAAAGCTCAATCAAAGTTACAGTATTAAAAGAAGGGAACCAGTGATCTTAACAAGAAAACTATGACATCATCCAATATAAAGAGAGATATTTACAATATTTATAATCCTTTCAGATGAAGAAGAAATTAAGAAATACAAAAGTTAAAGATTGGTTTAAACTTAAAACATTAAGGGGGATTAAAGGAATATCTGCAAAGCAAACTAACAATGTGGCATATCAAAACAAGAAACAATACAGGAGGCTCAGCAAACACAAAACCAACACTGAAAAAAATATGGAATACTAAGAGTTAGGGGGACTCTATCAAGAGGAATAATGTACAAGTGATTGGAGTACCAGAACAGGGAGAGATAATAAAAAATACAGACAGAATTGTTGAAGATAAGTTGACAGAAAACTTCTGTGTTATCATGAAAGATATCTGTCCAAGAAGCTCATCAAACACAATACACGGTACATACCATAAGAAAGATGTCCAAGACATTATCAAACTTCCCAGCACTGAAAATAAGGAAGGCTTTTTAAAGGCAGTTGGCTGGCTGGCTTGAAAGGCAGCTAGGCTTAAACAAAAACATAACTTACAGAGTCATTAAGACCATCCTCAGATTACTCAGAAGAAAACATGCTGGCAAGAAGGCTATAGGATGAAATATGCAAAGCTTTGAAGGAAAAAAAATGCCAATGAAGAATTATATAACTTGCAAAATTGTCTCTCAAATATGGTGGTGAAATTGAGACATTCCTGGATAAGCAGAAGTTTAGAGAATTTACAAAAACCAAACCAAAATGGCAAGAAACACTGAAGAAAGTTACTTAATTAGAAAATAATTAATATCAGATATATACTTAAGGATACAATGCAGGACAGAGCATCCAGATATCAACATGGATAGGTAAATCACAAAAATAAATCAAAGCTAAAACACTAAAAATAGGGGAACAGAGATCTTAGTATGTAAATGATGATTATACTATACCAAAATGACAGATAAATTAATGTATTCATAGATCTTTCAGATGGAGAGAAAGTCAAGGTGATACAAAGATATTAAAGACTGCTTTAAATTTAGAATATTACTGGCCAAGGCCTAGTAAACATTAAAGTGACCACAAAAGAAATTAACAAACCTATACATCCAAAGAAACAAAATCAAGAAGTCTCAGCAAATATAAAGCCAACAACAAAAAAGAAAAGAAAATCCATAAAGGAAAACAATTCAACACATAAAACTAATTGAAACGAAGACAGTCAGCATCACAACCCCAAAAAGTCACACAAATATAGCATTAAATTGAAACCTATCAATGATTACATTGAATGTAAATGGGTTAAAGGCCCCAATCGACAAAGAGTAGCAGGATAGATGAAAAACATGATCTATGTATATACCTCTTACAAGAGATGTACCTTACACTTAAAGATACAAACAAACTGAAACTCAAAGGATGGAAAGTATATGCCAAGCTAACTACATTCAAAAAAGAGCAGGAGTGGCAATACTAATTTTATAAAAAGTAAAATTTAAAGTAAAGTCTACTATAGTGGACCAAGAAGGTCACTATATTGCTTGAAGATTCAATACATCACGAGGACATAACCATATTAAATATTTACACATGCAATGACAGAGCTTCTAAATATATCAAATGAATTCTGACAGCATTGAAAAGTGAGATAGTACCACAATGATATTACGAGACTTCAAGACAATACTTTTGGTGATGGGCAGAACATCAGTAAAGACATGGAAGATCTAAATGTCCCAGTCAACCAACTCAACCTCACAGGCATATGTAGAACATTCCACTGAACAGACAAGTATAACTTCTTTTCCAATGTACATGCAATATTATCCAGAACAGACCACATTTTACCCCACAAAGGAAGCCTTAAAAAAATCCAAAGCATTGCAAGCATTTTTTTTCAGACCATAAAATCAGAAAAGTCTAAATCAATAGCAGAAAAAGGAACAGTAAAACATCAAACACATAAAAACTGAAGAACACCTTGTTCAAAAACTTCTAGATTATTGAAAAAATCAAGGGTGGAATAAAGAAATGCATAGAATCAAATGAGAACGAAAAGACATCCCACCAGAACATACGGGACACAGCAAAAGTAGTGCTCAGAGGTCAATTTATCTTGATAAAATACACATCCAAAAAGACAAAAGGGCCCAAATAAAAAAATTAAGCCTGTAACTGAAACAAATAGAGACTAACAAAAGAACACCTCAAGAACCAGAAGAAAACAGATAATAAAAATTAGAACAGAACTAAATGAATTAGAGAATACAAAAACAATTGAAAGAACTAACAAGACCAAAAGCTGGTTTTTTGAAACGGTCAATAAAGTTGATAAATTATTGGCCAAACTGCCAAAACATAAAAATAAAAACAGGAGAGGAAGAAAACAAATTGAATAAGAAATGAGACAGGTGATATCACAACAGACCCAACTCAAAAGAATCATAACAGAATACTATGCAAAATTATACTCTAATAAGGGAAAACCTAGAGGAAATCGACAAATTCCTACAAACATGCTACTTACCAAAAGTAACACAAACAGAAGTAGAATAACATAACAAACCCATTACAAAAGAAGAGATTGAAAAAGAAATGTAGACTCCCGGCCAAAAAATGTCTTGGCCCACACAGCTTCACTGGAGAATTCAATCAAACTTTTAAATAAGAGTTAACATCACTGTTACTAAAAGTATCTAATGCATAGAAAAAGATGGAATACTCCCAAATTCAATCTATGAAGCCAGCAGAACCCTGATACCCAAACCAGGTAAAGTCAGTACAAAGAAGGAAAATTAAAGACCAATATCACTCATGAGCTTAGATGCAAAAGTCATCAACAAAATTCTAGGCAATAGAATCCAACAATTAAAAAAAAATTCACCAGGACAAAGTAGGATTCATACCAAGGATGGAAAGATGGCTCAACACTAGAAAAACAATTAATGTGATCACCCACATAAATGCAATAAAATATAAGAATCACCTGATTTTAGCAATTGATGCAGAAAGGCATTTAAAGATCAACACCCCTTCATGTTAAAAACTTTCAGCAGAATAGGAAAGGAGCTGAAAGTCTTCAGCATGTAAAACCAAGAGCCAGCATCATTCTAAATGGTAAAAATCTGAAAGCATTCCCCTGAGAACCAGAACCAGACAAGGATCCCCACCGTCATCACTTGTATTTACCATTGTCCCGAAGGTTCTAGCCAGAGCAATCAGAGAAGATAAAGAAAGAAATAAAGTGTATCTACATTGGTAAAGTAGAAGATATTATCTTATACATAGTAGTCTACAAAACTATTGCTGGAACTAACAGAAGAATTCAGCAAAGTATCAGTGTATAAGATAAACACACATAAATCAGTTGGATTTCTTTACCAGCAGTGTCGAAGTTTCTTTACCAACTGTGTCAAAGTTTCTTTACCAACAAAGAGACCATCAGAGTGGAAATCACCAAATTATTACCATTTACAAAATCCACCAGGAATATAAAACACTTAGGAAGAAATGTAATCAGAGATGTAAAAGACCCACACAGAGAAAATCACAAGACTATTGCAAGAAATAAAAACAGACCCACATAAGTGTAGAAACCTACCTAGCTCATGGATAGGAGGACTTAACATTGTGAAAACTTCTATTCTACTCCAAATTGCCTATAGGTATAATGCAATCCTAATACAAATTTCAGTGGCAATTTTTAATGAGATGGAGAAACAAATCACCAACTTCACATGGAAAGGGAAGAAGCCCTGGAGAAGCAAATCTTTACTGAAGAAGAACAAAGTGAAAGGCCTCCCATTACCTGACTTTAGAACCTATATACTGCCATAGTAGTCAAAACAATCTGGTACTGGTACAAAAACAGCTACATAGACCAATGGTACAGAATAAAATCCAGGGATAACAGCATCCACCTATGAGCAGCTGATATTTGAAAAAGACCCAAAGGCTGTGAACTGGGGTACAAACAGTCTCTTCAAAAAACGATGTAGGTAAAACCAGATATCCATGCCGAAAAAGTTAAAAGAAGAACCCTGTCTCACATGATGAACAAAAAATAACTTGAATGGATCAAAGACCTAAATATAAAATCTAGAACAAGAAAAATAGTGGAAGAAAAAATAAAGACAATGCTGGGAGTCCTAATATACTGCATTAGTCCAAGCCAAGTTCACTGCTGTCAAGTTAGGTCTGACTTACAGGGACCATAGAGGTAGAACTGCCACATAGAGTTTCCAAGGAGGGCCTGGTGGATTTGGACTGCCGAAACAGACTATAAAATACTACTAACAATGTACAAACACCAGCAGAGAAAATATATAACTGGAAACTCCTAAAAATCAAACACTTTGCTCATCTAAAGACTTACCAAAAGAGTAAAAGGATCACTTACAAACTGGGGAAAAAAAGGAAATTGACAACCATGAATCTGATCAGCATCTAATCTCCATAATCTATTAGGTACTGCAAAACCCCAACAACAAAAAATCTAATAATCCAATTAAACATTATGCAAAGAATATGAACTGAAGAAGACATTCAGGCAGCTAAAAGATACATGAGAAGATGCTCATGATCATTAGCCAATAGAGAAATCCAAATGAAAATTATAATGAGATACCATCTCACCCCAACAAGGCTGGCATTAACCAAAAAAATAAAACAATCAATGTTAAAGATGTTGTGGAGAGACGAGAACTTTATATAGCTGGTAGGAATGTGCAAATTTCAGTATGCAAGCAAAAATGCTCAAATTTCAATATGCATGCAAAAGCGTACATTGCATGCCTGCCTATGTAAAATGTTACAACCACTTTGGAGATCGACATGGCACTTTCCTAAAAAGCTAGAAATAGAAATACCATGTGATCTAGCAATTGAACTGCTTGGAATATATCCTAGAGGAATAAGGGCTGCTACACAAATAGATACATGCACACCAGTGTTTATTGCAGCACTGTCCACAACAGCAAACATCAACACATAAGTGGATAAACTAACTGTGATGTATTCACACAATGGAATACTATGCAATGATAAAGACCTGTGATGATCTTGGGACACATTTGATAACGTGTGGTCATCTGGAAGTTATTAGACTTGGTGAAATTAGTCAGTTCCAAAAAGGCAAATATTGTATGAAACCACTATTATAAGGACTCGAGATAAATTTTAAGCACAGAAGAAAATAATCTTTGATGGTTAAAAGGCAGGAAGGCTGGTATTCATATAGTAGACAGAATTGGGTTAAGTGAAGGAAGTGACAGCACACAGCAGAAGGGAGATTAACACTGCTGGACTACACCAAAGAGGTTGCCTAAATATGACCTAACATTTTGAAGGTCAGAGTAGTAGGTTCAGGACCATGGTTTCGGCATACACCTAGGTAAACTGGTGTAACTAAGTTATTTTTTTTTAAAAAAAATATTCTGCATTCCATTTTGGTGAATGGTGTTTGGAGTTTTAAAAGCTAGCAAGCTGCCATGTAAGTAGCATGAACTGGTCCCACAATGCACCTAGAAGACAGGAGAATGAAGGACATCAAAGATATGAGGAAAATATGAGCCTAGGAAACAGATGGGTGCATACAATCTGGAGACTACACCAGCAGGAAAATGGAAGAACTAGATGGTGCCCAGCCATGACCAGCCTTGACAGAGGACACAACATAAAGTCCGTGACGTGGTGGGGAAAAAAATAAAGGTGCAGAACTAAAACACTATTGAAAAACCAGACTTGATGGTGTGACATCCTTGGAGGGTCCCCTGAGGACATGGCTCCTGGTCTTGTTGCTAGCCCGGAGCCAACTCTGCAGACACAGATTGGACTGGAGTATAAGACACAGAGTGATGCTGGTAAAGTGTATGCTTCTTGGCTTAAACATATACATGAGGCTGATGGAAAAGTTCCTGTCCAGAGGCAAGATGGGAGGGCAAAGATGGAGGGCAGAAGCTGGTTGAATGAGTAAGGGAAATACAGGGTGCAAAGGAGTATACTGTCACAGGGTGGGGAGAACAGCTAGTGTTGCATAGTGGTGTGTACACCTGGTTTTATACGGCAAATTGACTTGGATTGTAAATTTACACTTAGAGCACAATTTAAAAAACAAAACAAAACAAAACAAAACCCTGAATTGAAAATCAAGCCACATGGTTAAAAAAAAAAAAAAAAAAGGCTAAAGTTTTTTCTTTTAAGATCTTTGGTTAAATAACTTAAGTATTGTTACACGCCACCAAGCCAAGTGCCAAGTGCAGTAGAGTCGGACTCAGTGAAAGTTGATTCTGACTTAAAGCAACCCTACAGATCAGCTTCTTGATCAGAGTAAAACTGCCCCATAAAATTTCCAAGGAGTGCCTGGCAAAAAGGAACTGACGATATTTTGGTTAGCTGACATAGCACTTAATCACTATAGCACCTGTGTTTCTCACAACTTTATGGAAAGCTGCAACAAAAAATTTTATAAAGAAACAGTACTAAAAAATTTTATAAAGAAACAGTACTAAAAAATTTTATTAAATGTTATAAATCACATGAAATGTGTTATCAAAATACAGAGAGAGGTCCCTGATTCTTTTGGGGTTTAAATTTACTAGAGAGCAAATGTGTAATATATCACAATTTTATTAATATTTCTTTATTGCTGACTTGTAACTTGATTTATTTTTTTTAATCTAGTGTCATCAAGGAAACCCTGGTGGCCTTAGCGCTTAAGTGCTACAGGTGGTCATCAAAAGGTTGGCAGATCGAATATACTAGATGCTCCTTGGAAACTACGTGGTGCTTCTTCTATGTCCTATAGGGTCACTATGAGTCAAAATTGACTTGACAGCAGTGGATTTAGTATCATCAAAGTCAGTGGTTTGACTGGGCATTGGGCAATTCAAATCATTTACCTGTGAAGTTTTTTTTTTTTTTAAATTACTATTCAAGTATTTAGAGATTTGATACCCTGACTATATGGTATGTCTCAAGATTATTATGTATTGTATCTGAAGCTCTTTGAAATGAAAGTTAATCATTATATCATGAAATGTTTCTGTCTAAAATATTTTTTAAAGTCATTTTATTTGGCTTTACTTTTTTTGTAATGAATTTAAATCAGGTCTTTCAATCTTAAGAGTTTATACATGTGCATACATGATTTATCCATTAACCATGAGCATATTGGAAACCCTGGTGTACACTGGTTAAAAACGATGGCTCCTAACCAAAAGGTTGTTAGTTCAAATCCACCCAGTGTTCCTTGGAAATTCTATAGGCAGTTCTACTCTGTCCTATAGAGTTGCTATGAGTCAGAATCAATTTGGTGGCAGCGACTGTTTTAGGTTATGGCCATACAGAGTTTTGTCATCTACAGGTAAATTTTTATTTTGCTGATTTCTTTCCCCTTTTCTATTATGACTGAGTGAAAATGTACATTCCCATATAAATTTACATGCCCACCTATATGCAGCTTCCACTGCTCTCCCTGTCCGGTGACAGCACACTATTCCTCTCTGCTCTATACATGTCTCATCCTCCCAACAGTGTCATTTCCCCTCCTCTCCACCCACTCCCCTTACTCCAGCCACAGGTCAGCAGGATGGTATCCTACATTTTGCTGATTTTCAAAAAATGATTAAAAGTTATTAATCAAAATATCTCAACAAAAAGTAGACTGTGTTAGATTTCTTTTTATTATGATTAACTGTAAGTTTACAATCCAAATTAAATTTGCGTGCCTGTCAATCTGCAGCTCCTTCTGTTCTCTTTGCCCAGTGACAGCATACTCCTCCCTTTTGTTCTATATATGTTGTATCCTCTTAACAATCCCCTGTCCCATCTTCTCCACCCTCTCCTCTCCCTCCAGGAAGAGGCGAGTAGGTCAGCATCCTGTAAGTACATCCTGTAAGTACATACACCATATGGTCACATTGTCTCTCCAAGTCCAGTCCATTCCTGTCCAAATGGTTGACCTCAGTATTGTTTTCTGCTCAGGGGCAGCAGTAGATCTAGGGGCCATGCTCTCAGGGGACCCTTCAGGCTGACAGATCATCATTTGTGGTCTTTTAGTGGAGTACTTGAGGTGCAACCCTCTTTTCCTCATGTTGCCACTGGAACTCAACATTATGTGACCCATGACAGCTGTCTTTGGTGGTGCCTGGGCACCATCTGGTTCTTCTGGTCACATACAGTCACCCATTCACACGGGTCCTACTGTCTTCTGGGCTCTTCTTTCCTCGTGTTTTTGTTGTTCTTGGTGACATCTGTTTGGACCATTTGGTGTACCTCAGATGGCAGTTTGCTAGCTTTTAAGACCCCAGATGCCACTCAACAATACAGGGTGCAGAAGACTCTCCTAGCAATAGGCTAGTTATGCCAATAGGCTTCAATGTCCCCCTAGAGCATGGTCCCCAGGCCCCCACCCCTGCTACTCTGTCCTTGCAATATTGGGTTAAGATTAGAAGTTTTCAATTTATGTTCAAGTTCAGTTAGGTTGATCTACTTTCTACTGTGTGGTGCCACTGCTTTCACCCAATCAAATTTCTATTAACTATCTAATCTATGAGCAGCCCTCTTTCTCCCTCCCTACTCCTGCAGCTGTCTAACAGTCTTTCCTTCTGTACATAAGTCTATTTTCAGGTCCTTATAGTAGGGATCTCATGCAATATTTGTCCTTTTGCTGCTGACTAATTTCACTCAGCAGAATGTCTTCCAATTGAAACCAGGTTATAAGATATTTCCTAAAATCATCATTGTTCTTTAACATTGTATAATGTTCCATTGAGTATATGTACCATAGTTTGTTTATCCATTCATCTGTTGTTGGGCATCTGGGTTGAATCCATCTTTTCGCTACTGTGGACTGTGCTACAATAAACATTCATGTGCATGTATCTGTTTGTGTGACAGCCTTCGTTTCTGCAGGGTAAATTCCAAGCAGTGGGATTACTGGATCAAATGGTATATCTCACTTCCAGCTTTTTAAGGAAGCACCAAATTGCGTTCCAAAGAGGTTGTACCATTTTGCAATCCCACCAGCAGTGCAGGAGAATTTCAATTTCTCCACAGCCTATCCAGCATCTGAAGTTTTGTGTTTTGAGGATCTTGGCCAATCTTTTGGGGTTAAGATGGTATCTCACTGCAGTTTTGATTTGGATTGCTCTGAGAGCTAATGATCATGAGCATTTCCTCATGTGTGTTTTGGCTGCCTGAATGTCGTCTTGGGTGAAGTGTCTGCCCATTTCCTTTGCCCATTGCTTAATTGGGTTATTTATCTTTTTCTTGTTGATATTTTGCACTACCTTATAGATTACAGAGATCAGACGTTGGACCGAAATGTAGTTACCAAGTATTTTTTCCCTTTCTGTAGATGGTCTTTTAACTCACTTGATGAGAGAGTTGAAAGTTAAAAGGCTCTGCATGGGTAAAACTGTCTGATTCTTAATAATTTGCATTTATCTATTTTCTCTTCTGTAGATCCTGCTTTGTTTTTCAGATTATGAAGTCTGCCAAAGCTATGTATTAAAACTTCCATTGTTGACCTGATTTATTCTTGCATGATTTTTCTCATTTTAGGTTTGATATTTAGGTGTCTTATCCAATTTTAGTTAGTTTTTGTGTAAGGTGTGAGATATGAGTTTTTTTTTTTTTTTCAGTTTTTTTGGAGACAGATATTCAATTCTGCCAGCACCATTTACTAAAGAGACTGTTTTTACCCGTTTACAATCTTAGGTCCTTTGTTGAATATCAACAGTTCATGATAAGATGGTGGCATCTCTGGTGTCTCAACTCTATTCCATCGGTCTATAAGTCTCTTCTTGTACTAGTACCAGGCTGTTTTGACGACTGTGGCAGTGTAATGGGTTCTAAAGTCAGGTAGCATGAGACCTCCCACTGTGTTCCTTTTCTTCAGTAGTGCTTTCCTTACCTGGGGTTTCCTCCCTTTCCAAACAAAATTGGTGATTGGTTCCTCCATCTCCAAGTGACACTGGAATTTGTATTGGGATTGCACTGTATATGTTGACTGCCTTGGGTAAAACAGACATTTTCACAATGTTAAGTCTTTGTATCCATGAGCAGGGTAGGTTTCTCCATTTATGTAAGTCTCTTTTGGTTTCTTGCAGTAAGGTCTTGTAGTTCTCTCTGTGCAGGGCTCTTATTTCTTTAGTAATATTTATTCCTGGGTATTTTATCTTCTTGGGGGCTATAGTAAATGGTATTGATTTGGTGATTTCTTCCTTGATGATCTCTTTCTTGGTATAAAGGAATCCTACTGATTTACTTATACTTATCTTATATGCCGATACTTTGCTGAATTCTTAGTTGCAGCAGTTTACTAGTGACTTTTTAAGGATTCTTTGCATATACAATCATATAATCTGCAAATAAGGAGATCTTTTTTCTTTGCTATCATGGATGCCCTTTAATTCTTTGTCTTGTCTAATTGCTCTGGCTAGAACCTCTAGTATAATATTGAATAGAAGTGGTGAGAATGGATATCCTTGTCTAGTTCCTGTTCTCAAGTGAAATTCTTTCAGTCTCTCTCCATTCAGGATGATGTTGGTGGTTGGCTTTGTGTAGATGCCCCTTACTGCGTTGAGGAACTTCCCCTCTATTCCTATTTTGTCGAGAGCTTTTAGCATGAATGGGTGATGGACTTTCCTGAATGCATTTTCTGCATCAATTGACAAAATCAGGTCATTCTCATCCTCTGTGCTATTTGTGTGGTTGACCACATTAATTGTTTTTCTGATATTGAACAAGCCTTGCATCCATGAATTCAACTTGGTCATGATGAATTATTTTTTGAAATGTTGTTGAATTCTATTGGCAAGGATTTTGTTGAAGACTTTCGCGTCTAGGTGTATAAGTGATATGGGCCTGTAATTTTCTTTTCTTGTGGGATCTTTCTTTGGCTTTGATATCAGGGTTATTGTGGCTTCATAGAATGAATCTGTGAGTATTTCATCCCTTTCAATGCTGTGAAATAGTCTCAGTAGTATTGGAGTTAACTTTTCTAGAAAAGTTTGGTAGAATTCTTCGGTGAGTGTGTCTGGGCCAAGACTTTTTTGGTTGGTAGTTTTTAGATGACTTTCTAAATCTCTTCCTTTGTGATGGGTTTACTAAATTGTTCTACTTCTCCTTGTGATAATTTTGGTAGGTGATATGAATCTAGAAATTTTTCCACTTCCTCTAGGTCTTCAAATCAGTTAGTGTACAGTCTTTTGTAGTATTCTGTTATGATACTTTTGATTTCAGTTGGGTCTGTTGTGACATCTGTCTCATTTCTCATTTGGGTTATTTGTTTCCTCTCCTGTTTTTCTTTTGAATGCTTAGCCAATGGTTTATCAATTTTGTTGATATTTTCAAAAAACCAGCTTTTGGTTCTGTTAATTTTTTCAGTTGTTCTTCTATTCTCTAATTCATTTAGGTCTGCTCTAATCTTTAGTATCTGTTTTCTTCTGGTGCCTGATGGATTGATTTGTTGCTGTCTTTCTGCTTCTTCAAGCTGTAGGGTGATTTCTTTGGTTTGGTTCCTTTCTTCTGGATGTGTGCATTTTTGGAGATAAATTCACTTCTGAGCACTGCTTTTGGTGTATCCCATAGGTGCTGATGGAATGTGCTTTCATTTCAATCCATAAATTTCTTTATTTCGTCCTTGATTTCTTCTCTAACCCATGGCTTTTTGAGCAAGATATTGTTCAGTCTACATGAGTTTCAATTTCTATGATTTTGACTTTTATGGCTTTATAGTCTGAGAAGAAGATTTGCAATAATTCAGTGGTTTGGATTTTGTTGAGACTTGCTTTATGTACCAAGACCTGGTCATTCTGGAAATTGTTCCATGTGCATTGGAGAAGAAGGTGTACTTCTCTGTTGATGGTTAAAAAGTTCTGTGCATGTCGATGAGGTCGAGTTGGTTAATTGTTGCAGTAAGAACTTCTGCATCTTTACTGAGCTTTTTTCTGGATGATCTGTCCATTACTGAAAGTGGAGTGTTGAAGTCTCCAACTACTATTGTGGAATGATCTATTTCACTTTTCAATGTAATCAGTGTTATTTTGAGGCATTTAGATTCTCCAGTACTGGCTGCATAAGTATTTCATATTTTTAAATCCTGCTTGTGTATTGAAACTTTTAGCAATAAATAGTGATCATCCTTGCCCACAATGGCAGTTTTCATATTAAAATCTATTTTGTCTGAGATTACTATTGCCACTCCTGCTCTCCTTTGTATGTTGTTAGCTTGGTACATAATTTTCATCCTTTAATTTTCAGTTTGTTCATGTCTTTTGAGTCTGCGGTATGTTTCCTGTAAGCAACATATTGATGGATCACATCTTTTATCCAGGACGTCACTTGCTGTCTCTTAATTGGAGCATTCAGTCCACTTGTGTTCAGTGTAATTAATGATAGGTATGTGTTCAGTGCTGTCATTTTAATACCTTTATTTTTGTGTTGATGTTTTCTATGTTGCTCTCAATATTCTGTTTTGGGTCATTTTTCTTTACGGGTTGGCTTTTCATCTTTTTCAGTGTTGGTTTCATTGAAACTCCTGTATTATGTTCATTGTTTTCATATGATGCATTACTTTATATATATATATATTTTTATTATGATTGAGTGAGAATATATAATCTCATGTAAATTTGCATACCCAACAATGAGCGACTTACACGGCTCTCCCTACCCAGTGATAGCACACTCCTCTTCTCCATTCTGTACATGTCATATCCTCCTAACAACCTCCTATCCTCTCCCCTGTACCTGATCTGCATAATCTATAAAGTACTGCAAAATATTAACAAGAAAAAGATAAATCATCCAATTAAGTGATGGTCAAAGGAGATGGACAGACACTTCACTAAAAAGGAGATCAAGGCAGGCAAAAATCATGCAGACATGCTCATGATCATTAGCTATTAAACAAATTCAAATAAAAACCACAATGAGATACCATCTCACCCCAACAAGGTTGGCCATGATCCAGAAAACACAAAACAACAAATGCTGGAGAGGATGTGGAGAAATTGGAACTCTAATGTACTGTTGGTGGGATTGCAAAATGGTGCAACTTCTTTGGAAAGCAATCTGGCGATTCCTTAAAAAGCTGGATCTAGATATAGCATTTGACCCAGTAATTCCACTGCTCGAAATATAGCCTACAGAATCAAGGCTATTCACTCCATCTGATACATGCATACGAATGTTTATCACAGCCCAGTCTACAAGAGCGAAAACATGGAATCAAGCCAGATGCCCAACAACAGAGGAACAGACAGGTAAACTATGGTATATATACTCAATGGAACATTACCAATGATAAAGGACAATAATGATTTTAGGAAACATCTCATAACCTAGTTTCAACTGAAGGACATTATGCTGAGTGAAAGTAGTCAGTGACAAAAGGAAAAATATTGTACGAGACCCCTATGATACAAACATATAAACAGACTCACTCATAGAAGAAAAGACTCTTTGACAGCTGCAAGGGTGGGGTGGGTGGAAGGGCGAGAGGGCGAGGGGAAAGTTTAGATTAGATAGGTGACAGAAACTTGGTTGGTTGAAATACAGGACAGCACACACTAGAAAAAAGATCAATGTTAACTGGACTTCAGCATAACACGATTACTTCTCCCACCTTAATTCAATATTACAAGGACTGAGTAGCTGGGGTGGGGGGCACTGGGGACTATGCCCTCAGGGGAAACCGAGGCCAACTGGTACAGCTAGCATTTTGCTAAGACAGCTCACTGCACCCTACATTGGTGAGTGGCATCTGGGGTCTTAAAAGCTACCAAGCTGCCATCCAAGGGTACAGCAAAGGGTCCCAACTTAACATGAACGAATGATCACCAAGGACCAAAATGACATGGCGGAAAGAGAACCCAGAAGACAGACTCACATGTGTGGACGACTACATCAACTTGTGACCAGAAGAACCAGGTGGTACCAGACCACCACCAGTCATAGCTGTGATGGAGCTAACAAAGTTGAGTCTCACTGGCAACAGAAGAATAAAACGGGGTGTGCTCTGAGAGCTCCATTAAAATACCACAGGCCTCGGGGTTCACCTGGGAGCATGGCCCCTGGCCCTGATGCTGCCCCACTCCATAAATCACAATGGAGGTCAACTCTTGGACAGGAATGGATTGGACTTGGTGACACAGAGTGACCATATCATGTGTGCACTTTATAGTTCTGTGAATCTATAGGATGTCATCCTGCTGGCCTCTTACTGGAGGTGGGGAGTGGGTGGAGAAGAGGGGATAGGACATTGTTGGGAGGATAAGACATGTATGGAGCAGAGAGAAAGAGTGTGCTGCCACCGGGCAGGGAGAGCAGTAGGAGCTGCATATAGGTGGGCAGGCGATTTATATGGGAATGTACATTTTCATTCAATCATAATAAAATAAATAAATAAAAATAAAAAACAATATTGGAGCCATTATTCCATGTCTTTGAGCATTAAAAATGTGACCTAGCTAGAGCTAAACTCACAAGAACTCACAAAAACACGTCAAGTGGGCCCTGAGGTATGACGACAATCTTAGAAAACATCTTTAGGAAAATTGGACAATCTTGGAAAACATCTTTTAGAGAAACACTTATATAAAGATAACACAAAAGCCATGCTTTTCTTTCAGCATTTAGTAAATAGTTACAGCATAGGTAACAATTGCCAGATTGGTTCACACCCGCTTCATATGTCGGGCAATCATTACTCATAATCTCTTTCCATCCAACTTGCTGGCTAAAAAAAGAGGGGGTGTAACAAACAAGTAAGTGTAATTAGTAAATTAATTTCTACTGCCTCAAGCAGTTTGCTTAGCTCTTCCCATAGCTTTCCACTAGAATCCTGTTTCCTCTCCTTGGCTTACCCCTATAGCTTTGCATTAGAATCTTATTTCCTTTGCTTGACACAGCCACAATTTTACATTAAAATCCTGGTGATGTATAAAGTCATATGTAAATCTCATTGCATCTGCATAGTATGATTAAGAATGTTGCTGATGTAACTTTTATGAACTTCCTACTTGCAGCCTCCTAAAAGTAGCCTTTATCCTTGCCTTTGCTAAGCATCTTGGAGACAGTAGTTCCAACTGTCTCCTTTCTTTGTGCAATGAAATTAAGGTACCTTTCCACTCTTGCATCTGACTCACTTGTTTATTTAGCTCAGTAGAATCAAGGGTTTCCACACAGTAACACTTATACACTGTTACTATTTAATCGATACATGCTATTATCATCATTTCCATTTTATGGATGAAAAGACTCAGGCACACTGAGGTTAATACCTTGCCCAAGGCATATAGCTAGTAAGTGACTAGTCTAAGATTTTAACCCAAGCAGTTGGTTCCAGAGCCCATAGTCTAGCCACTAGGCTCCTCTAAGTGTCACTTGGAATCCAGGTACTTTCCTTTCTCTAGCTTCAGCTTTAGGCAACCCCACAGCAGGATAAGTGTTTCCCAACCTCCAACCTCATCTTCATTAGGAAAGGGAGATTAGCTCATTAGGCTTCAGAACTCGGAATTCGGAGTCTGAAACTTGTTACTTTGGATCTGGTGTACAACCCACCCATCCATTAATTCTTGAAATTTTTAAGGCTGTGCCATTGAGCCGGCGTTTCCAGCATACGCGCAGCAGATTCCATCCAGGTAGTGGCTCCTGTGTTCAGCTTCCAGCATCAGGCTGGGGTTTGGCCTTCAGCCTAATGCTGGTAGGAAGATTCCATTGTCTTGAGAATTGCAGCTGCCCCAGAGGCCCCCTTTATCCCTGCCTCATCACCGGGAAGAGACTGTTGTACTTGGACATGATAACTACCTGAGAATGAACCTGTCCTACAGGAATGACAGAGCTCAGGAGCGGTTGGCACTCTAAACACTTGAAGTCTCACAATGCTTCTAATACCTTTCAAACTTAACACAGATGTCTGGAACACCCACAGATATTACTTGGGAAAAGGTGATTCAGGGTGTGAATTTGAATGGGACCCAGGACTTTTGATGGGACAACTGGAAGGATGTGAGATAGGGAATAAGACGACCAACGTGTTGGAAGGAAGCTGCTCATTGTCTCACAGCACATGATGGCTGTTGCACCAAGGGCCCCAAAGCCAGAAGTCATCTAGTCTTCCCATGCGAATGAAAGAGAGAAGGCATTCTGGCCTCCTCTCAGCAAGAATCAAGAATCACAAGAATCAAGAATCTCTAGTTAAGGCCATACACACATGCATGGATGCACAAAGCAACTCAAGCATCTAATAAGCATATTTGGCTAGGGCCTCAAAGACTCACAGCAGGTCAAACAAAATTTTTTATCCTTTTCCAATGTAAAGTTTATCCCCTTCTTGAGCCCAGTTGTAAACACTCAAAGTCTTCCACACAATTAGAAACCTAGGCTTTCCTTCATCCCAACGAGTCATGGACTCACCTCTGCCTGTTATGCAGAAGTTGGAAACAGACATTTGGGCTTAAAGTGAATGTGAGAGATAATACTTACGGTCATTGCTGAAGTCATCCACTAATAAGATTTCCTGAATCAGATGCATAGGGGTACGGTTTAAGACACTGTGAGATGAAAGGGGAAAATTCATTATGACTTCTACTGGCAAAACAAATACATTAACACTGAGTTTTACATAGCACCACTGCATTTAAGGAGAGAAAACTCACAGAAATCAATGGGTTAGTTGACCCACATTGCTCATCGTGAGTCACCACAAATGTAACTTGGAGTCCTCTACTGCCCATGTGCCTTTTATGACTCACAGAGGCCCCCTTTGGACATCACCCTATCTCCTTCCTGCTACCCATCTTCAGCTTTGATTCTCAAACTGTTTCCCCAACCTGCCCAGTCCCTACTCAACTGTGGCTTAACTCATCATGTCTGTCCATGCTACAGCTAGTCAGATAAAGGATGAAGTGTGGGGTATGCTAGGTCTTTGGCAACAGGACATGGACATAAAGATGCCCCATGGACACCACAAGGCAGAGGATTGCAGACTATGAGGCAGGTGGCACAGCGAGTCACATAATCTGGCCCAGGCTGTATTGAAACTACTTGAATTTACAACCTCGTTGGATCCCTGGGTGGTGTAGATGGTTAATGTGCTCAACTGCCAACAGAAAGGATGGAGGTTCAGGTCCACCCAGAAACATCACAGCAGAAAGACCTGGAGATCTGCTTATGAAAAATGAACCATTGAAAACCGTGTGGAGTTCTATTCTGACACACATGGGGTTACCATGAGTCAGAGTTGACTATGGCAAGTGGTGTTTTTACAACTCAGTATCAGAAGGATAAGGACCTCTTGTGGTGCAGTGGTTAAAGAAATCTATTGCTAACTAAAAGGTCAGCAGTTCAAAACCACCAGCTTCTCCATGGGAGAAAAATGTGGCAGTCAGCTTCCACAGAGCTTAATAGCCTTGGAAACCCTATGGGGTCACTATAAGCTGTAATCAACTCAATATCACTGGGTTTGGATTACCCAGAGGACAGTGTCACTCTCTAAAGGTGTCCTGATCATTCACAACTGACAGCCTTTTCTCCTACTGCTGCCACTGCCCCTGCTCTACCTACAAGGCCCAGTTCAAATGTCTTTTCCTTTCTGAACATTTCCTAGTCTACTTAGTGAGAATTATTGTTTCCTTCTCTGGGCTCCTTCAGCGCTTTGTACCCAATGCCCCTGCTGTATTTATCACTGCCTAGCTCCGAGGGCTGGCTTTGTACTTCACCCATGTATTCCCCCGAGGGCAATGTCCTTGTCATGTCAGTGTTCATCAGAGTTCAGCAGAGCAATTCAAGCCCATAACCACTATGTGTCTGTCGTACTGTGATGGCTTACATGTTGCTGTCATATTGGAAGCTTTGCCACTGGTATTGCAAATACCAGCAGGGTCACCCTTGGTCAACAGATTTCAGCGAAGCTTCCACACTAAGATAGACTAGGAAGGACCAGGCAGTCTACTTCTGAAAAAGCTAGCCAGTCAAAACCTTATGAATAACCACTTACTCAAAGGATACTTAGTTATACCAGTACTAGGCAGTGGTGTAAAATGATGAACAAAAAAGATGTTGTCTCTACCCTCCAGAAGTTTATGGTCTAGCAGCTACTTTCTACAAGCTATGTAATTATAGGCAAGTTACTTTACTGTTCTGTTCAGTAAAATGTCCCTGTCTATAGAATGGAATAATAATAGTAGCACCTTCTTCATAGGGCTATTGACAAAATTAAAGAGTAAAACACATATAAAACATTTAGCACAATGTTTGACAACTTCAGCAAAACAAAAAACCAGTTGCTGTTGAATTGACCTCAATTCATGGCAACCACATATGTCTTCATGCGTGTTCCATAAGGTTTTCAGTGGCTGATTTTTCAGTAGTTGGTTGCCAAGCCTGTCTTCCAAGGCACCCCTGGGTGGATTTCAACCACCAAGTTTTCAGTCAGTAGCTGAGGTCCTAACTGTTTACTGAGGATACAGTGGTAGCAACTATTACAGTTTTGTGCATTATTCATGATTTTCTGCTTGAGTTCACTGACAGGTCTAACAAGGGGCAAGGCTTAGGTTTCAGTGCTAACTCCAGGCCTTTGGCATGACTGAGATGGTTGGGTCCTGCCCCTCCTGGATGCCCTCTCCTGCACTACATGGTTCCTCAGAACCATGGGCCACACCACCTACCACAGGACCCCTTGTTTATGGAGAGGGGACTCACAATGGGTGCTGCGTGGGCCCTTCCTGTAAGGATTATCATTTATGATCCCCCTTTTGAGAGAGCTATTTCTTCTAGGGAGGATGCAGAGACCCTTCTTGAGGAGAACTTTGTCAAGATCTGCCTTTATTTATGAAGGCTTAATTCTCACCATGGCAACTAGTGTAAAACTCACTGCTATTGAGTCAGTTCCAACACATAGCAACTGGTGTAAGGCAGAGAACAAATCTTAGCCACAAAGACCTGTTGTCAGGTGCATGGTGGGGGTTGGAGAGTGGGGAAGGGCAGGAGGCTGTAGCTTGCAACCTAGGGTAGGCAGTAGTTAGAGTGGACTCCTACCATGGTCTTGTCCAGAGAAAAGGCCCACAAAAGCAACAGCCATCCTTCTAACGGTGGAGGGAAGAGGAGAGAGACAAAAAGAGAGGGAAAAACCTGCTTGAAGAAGAACGTCTAATGAGGATTGATTACAGTTGCAGCGTCTGCATTTGATTCTCCCAGATCCCTGTCAGCTCTTTGATATTCAAGAGTTCTCTTCTGTGAACATCAAAAGATAAACCACAGCTGGCTCTGTGATGGTCAAACTGAAAGATGATTAGTGAATAAAAAATGTCCAGTGTTTAAAAAAGAAATTATCAGCAGTAAGTGCTAATTACACCATTTCCTGGGAACACCTGGCTTGTTTTAGCTCCTCTAATCAGAGCAATCGGAGCCCTGGCAGTACAGTTGTTCAGAACTTGCCTGCTAACCAAAAGGTTTGCAATTTGAACTCACCAGTTGCCCCTTGAAAATCATATGAGGCAGTTCTACCCTGTCCTATACGGTCACTATGAATCAGAATCAACTTGATGGTAACGGGCTTCGGGGTGTTTTTGATCAGAGTAAGTGGAGTGGTGGCAGGCCTCCTTAAAGTGGCTCCAGGATGTGAGGTCTCAGATGGGGCTTGTGCTCTGGGTCCCTCGGGAGGCTGGAGAAGGAAAAGGTCAAATCCTGTCCATCGGAACCAGATGGTTCCACAAGCTCCTTGACTGCCATATACCTGCCCTGACTCCCATTTCCCACACCCTGCTTGTTTCTGTGTCTTCTCACAGTTTCTTCTGCCAGGACACCGCACTACCATCTTCCCATCTCTACAGCACAAGATTCCAACTGATGGCAACCTCTTGTGTGTCAGATAGAACGGTGCTTCCTGAGGTTTTCGATGGCTGATTTCTTGGAAGTAGATGGCCAGGGTTTTCTTCCAAGGTGCCTCTGTGTGACTTCAACATCCGATGTTTCAGGTAGCAGTCCAGTGTGTTAATCATTTTCACCACATATGGACTTGTCAGGCCTGGCTTAGCATACAAATATGCTTCTTTTTTGCTTTCCTCCGTGCTAGCTGTTCCAAGTCCCTTCTTACATGTCCTTCCATGGCAGTGTGTGCAACACACTTGCTGGTATTTATAGGTCACATTGCCTGAAAATTGTTCTAGAACTGAGTCTCCCATAAGCATCTCACCTCTCTGCCAGATAGCAGCTACACAGGCAGTATGGATGCCCTCTTCTTTCTGCCAGCTGTGCCTCAACCCTGAAGCATGTGGAGAAGTGCCCAGAGATGTGGCATGCAACGTGAAAGCATGGACATGGAAGCCCACCTACTAGCTGGACCTTCATGAATCAGACACTGGTTCTCTCTAAGCCTTACTTTTCTCCTGTAATTGCATTTTCATTGTGAGAGCAGGTGATATTAATACTTGACCTACTTCACAGGCTTTTGCATATATGAAATGAGAAAATGCATTTGAAATTGCTTTGTGAACTCCACAGTGCTATACACAGGCAGATTTTTATCAAAAGCTCTATAAATATCAGTTGAATAAAGGGTCAAGGCTAGTTGGTGGTAGAGTTGAGTCATTTTGGAGTGAGATTAATTTGAATTCAAGTATACCATTCACTTGCTGGTAGATCTTCAGTAAGTATTTAACCTTCAGAACTACAATTTCCTTGGCTGCACAATGGAAATGTTACTACCTACCTCACAGGAACGCTACTATGTAATGAAAGGAGCTTAGCAACTGAAACACAGCAGTTCCATGAGTGTGGGTATTGATAATAACAGTGATATTGGAGCTAAGAATAGCAACATTTATGGCTTAGTAGCAGTGGTTCTCCAATTATAGTCCGTGAACCAGCAGCATCAGCATCATGTGGAGTCTTGTTAGAAATGCAAACTCTCAGGCCCCGTCCTGGACCTACTGAGTTGGATTGCTGGAATCAGGGCCCAAGAAACGGTTGTAATAAGCCCTCCATGGTACCACTCAGGTTCAAAGGCTGTCAACCCAGGCTGAGAAGAGTCATCATACCACCTGCTGTCACTTGTACCAGTTCAATATGCACCAGGTACTGTTTCAAGTCCTTTACTTGCAGGAACTCGTTCAGTATTCTCAAAAATGATTGTGCTGTTTAGTATTTGTAGTTCGTCTTTTGAAGACAGCTGAGAACTTCATGTCTGGACAGGTCCCTCCCTGTGTCAACAAGATCACAGTGAATGTTCAGTTGTAGTGAAGACTTGGGACTTTGCTCAGGTCAAATCCTCTCATTACAGGCCTTTCAAGGAGCCACATCTGTGTAGTGGTTAAAGCATTCAGTGTTAACTGAATTGTCAGTGGTTTGAAACTACCAGTCAGTCTGAGGGAGAAAGATGTGTCAGTCTGCTTCTGTAAAGACTTACAGCCCTAGAAACCTTACAGTGCAGTTCTACCTTGTCCTACCTGGTTGCTAATAATCAGACTAGACAGCAGTGAACTTGGGTTTCTGTTTTTTATTATTGGCTTTTTGACAGAGTTGCTATGTGTCAGAATCAACTTGATGGAGGATTGCTTTTCTTGTGGTTTTATTTATTATTATTATATTTTACAACCTTACACTAGCCTTAGAATTCTTGCCTGCTCACAACCACAGCAGATATACAAAGGAGAAACACTTTGTTATTAGGTGCCATCAAGTTGGTTCCAACTCATAGCAACCATATGTACCACAGAATGAAACACTGCCCACTTCTGTGCCATGCTCACAATCACTGGTATGCTTGAGCCAATTGTTACAGCCATGTATCAACCCATTTCGCTGAAAAATCTTCCTTTTCTTGACTGACTCTGTCTTTACAAAACATGATGTCCTTCTTCAGGGACTGATACCTCCTGACAACACGTCCAAAGTATATAAGACAGTCTCACTATCCTTACTTCTAAGGAACATTCTGGTTGTACTTCTTCCAAGATAGATTGGTTCCTTCTTTTGGCAGTGCATAGTATATTCAGTATTCTCTGCCAACATCACAATTCAAAGGCATAAATGCTTCAGTCCTCCTTATTCATCTTCCAGTTTTCTCATGCTCATGATGTGACTGAAAATATCATGGCTTGGATCAGGTGTCCCTTAAATTTCTGAAGTCACGTCTGTGCTTTTCAGCACTTTAAAGAGGTCTTTTGCAGTTGATTTACCCAATGTAGTGAATCTTTTGATTTCTTAAATGCCACTTCCATGGTTGTTAATTGTGGATCCAAGTAAAATAAAATCCTCGACAACCTCAATCTATTCTCCATTTATCAGAATGTTGCTTATTGGTTCAACGTGAGGATTTTTGCTTTCTTTATGTTGAGATGTAACCCAGATTGAAGACTGTGATATTTGCTCTCCATTAGTGTTACAAGTCCTCTTCATTATAGGGCAGTGTCATCTGTATAACACAGACTGTTAATAAGCCTTCCTCCAATCTTGTTTCCTGTTCTTCTTCATATAGTCTATTTTCTTGGATTATTTGATGACATACACACTGAATAGGTATGGTGAAAGGATACAACCCTAAAGTGCATCTTGTCTGACTTTAAACCACATGGTATCCCCTTGTTCTGTCCAAACAACTGCCTCTTGATCTATGTTCAAGTTACTCATGAGCACAATCAAGTGTTTTGGAATTCCCATTCTTTACCATAGTTTGTTATGGTAAATGTCAAATGCCTTTGTACAGTCAATAAAACACAGATAAACATACTTCCTGTATTCTCTGGTTTCAGCCAGGACCTATCTAACACCAGCAGTAATATCCCTGGTCCCATGTTCTCTTGTGAATCCAGCCTGAATTTCTGGTTGTTCCCTATGAATTTACTGCTTCCGTCACTTTCGAATGATGTTCAGCAAAATTTTACTTGCATGTGACATTAATGACATTGTGTGATAATTTCTACTTTCAGTTGGATCGCATTTTGGGGACTAGGTATGACAAATATGGGATATTAATGATACTGTTTAACAGTTGACACATTCTGTTGGATCACCTTTCTTGGGAATAGGTATAATAACTGTAATGAATAGGTATAATAAATAATGTAATAAATAGAATTTTCATTTCTAACAAGACTCTATGTGGTGCTGATGCTGCTGGTTCAGGGACCACACTTGGAGAATCACCACTACTAAGTCTTCAAGTTGATCGGCCAGGTAGCTGCCTTCCAAATTTCTTGGTGTAGGCAAGTGCTGAAACACTTGGTGCATCCATTTGCTGAAACATCTCAAATGATATTTCATCAGTTCCTGGGGCCTTGTTTGTCACCAATGCCCTCACTACATCTCGGGCTTTTTCTGTCAGTGCCATAGGTTCCTAATCACCTGTCCCCTTCTGAAGTGGTTAAACAATGACCGGTTTGTATATTCCTTCCATCTCCTTTAGATGTTTCCTGCATCATTTAATATTTTCCACAGAGAACCCTTCACTATTGCAATTTGTGGCTTGATTTTTTTTTTCTCCTGATTTCTGAACTTTCCCTTTGATTTTCAGGGCTCCTGGAATGTTATGTGTAACTATTTCATTTGTCCTTTTTGGTCTTTGTTGTTATAAGAATCATCCGGCTACTCTGCCATCTTGGACCCACCTCCTAAGCATGGTTTCTAAACTCAGGATATACTCAAGGTCATACTTTGTCTCTCATACACTTGCATATGAGCAATTAATAGTCCTGTTTCACAATCACCTCCTGGTCTTTTTCTGACTGATGATGTTGTGGTGGTCAGGATTATGTTAACTTGGCTACTACATATTTGGCTGCTGTATTAAGTGGCAGGGCGGGGTTTGTGGTGGCGTCTTGCCCCTCAGCTCTCATCTCTTGACCTTCCACTACTACTGCTGGTCTGCTCATGTAGCCAGGAGCTCCTGTTCTCTTCTTTTGGCGTCTGGTTCCTGGACTTGAACTAGCAGCTGTTGGACTCATCAATCCTTACAGTTGGCACTTGAGAATTCGGCTCCCCGACCTGCCGATCCTGGGTTCACCAGCCTCTGCCACTCCATCTTGCCACCAGCTTGGGATCCACTGACTTACACAACCGGTGATCTAGAACTCTGGTCTCTGACCTGCTGACTTTGAGTTCCTCAGCTTCCATGGCCACATGAGGCTTATGCCAGAACTTGGGACATTCAGCTTCTGTGATTGCGTGAGCTGTTTCCTATATCTATATCTATCTATCTATATATATTATAAATCTTTCCTTGTACCTACACGTGTTACTGGTTTTGCTTCCCTAGAAAACTCAGCCTAAGACAGATGTAAAGCTTTTGCATCACCTCCTTCTACAGATGTGGTAGATTTTGATTCCTGTGTATTCCATCAGTGAAGTGTGTATACTCGAAATTTATATCAGTGTATAAATGTATCTGCAATGAAAAAGTCGTTGGTCTTGCAAAAATTGAGTAATGTTATCTCCAGCATCATTTCTGTCACCTAGGCCATAATCTCCAAGTATCTATCTTTCTTCTTTGCTCCCAACTTTCGCATTCCAATCTCTTAAACGAAACCTCACTGCTATCAAGCTGACTCCAACTCATAGTGACTCTATAGGTCAGAGTACAACTGACCCATAGAGTTTCCAAGGAGCACCTGGAAGATTTGAACTGCTGGCCTTTTTGTTAGCAGACACAGCATTTAACCACTACACTGCCAGGGTTTCCATTCCAGTCTTCAGTAATTATCAACGCATTCTGATTGCACTTTCAATCAATTTCAGGCTACAGAAGCTATTAAAAAACCTTCAGTTTCTTCATATTTGGCCTTAATGGCTGGTGTGTAGATTTGAATGATAGTCGTATTAACTGGCCTTCCTTGTAGGCATATTGATAATATCTTATTACTGACAGCATTATACTGCAGGATAGATCTTGAAATGTTCTTTTTGATGATGACTGTAATGCCATTTCTTTTTAAGTTGTCATTCCCCCTCATAGTAGACTATAAAATTCTTGGTTCAAATGGCCAATACCAGTCCATTTCAGCTCACTAATGTCTAGGATACTGATGTTTATATGTTTCCTTTCATTTTTGACATGTTCCAGTTTCTCCAAATTCACTGCGTACATTTCACATTCCAATTTTAGATTAGATAGTTGATAGAAATCTAGTTGGGTGAAATTGGTGATAGCACACATTAAAAACAAGAACAACATTAAGTGGACTTCAGCATAACTGAGTACTCCTTCCATCTTAACCCAATATTGCGAGGATAGAGTAGCTGGGGCAGGGGGCAGAGGACCATGCTCTTAGGGGAAATCGAGGCCAATTGGCACAACTAGTGTTTTGTTAAGAGGGCTCTCTGCACCCCACATTGGTGAGTGGCGTCTGGGGTCTTAAAAGCTGCCAAGCTGCCATCTGAGGGCACAGCAAATGGTCCCAACTCAGCAGGAACGGATGTTCACTGAGGACCAAAATGACATGGGGTAAAGACAACCCAGAAGAGTGGGTGCCTACATCAACTTGGGATTGGAAGAACTGGCTGGTGCCCAGCCACCACCAGTGATAGCCACGAGGGAGCTCACTAAGTTGAGTCTCACTGACAACACAAGAGTAAAAAGGGGTGCATCCTGAGATCTCCACTAAAAGACCTCATTTGATGGTCCAGTGGTTTCGGGGTTCCTCTGGGAGCATGGCCCCTGGCCCTGATGCTGCCCTTGCCCATAAATCATAACGAAGTTCCACTCTTCAGACATGAATGGATTGGACTTGGCAATGCAGAGTGACCATATGATGGAACTGGCAAGATGCACTTTATGGTTCTATACATCTATAGGATATCATTCTGCTGACTTTTGGCTGGAGGAAGGAGAGTGGGTGGAGAGGAGGGGAAAGAAGACTGTTGGGAGGATAAGACATGTATGGAGCAGAGAGGAGTAGTGTGCTGTCACCGGATAGGGAGAGCAGTGGAAGCTGCATATAGGTGGGCATGTAAATTTATACAGGAATGTACATTTTCACTCAGTCATTTCAAATTAAAAAAAAATTATTAGTGGATGTTTCCAGCCTTTTTATCTCATTTTGAGTCATGCAACATCGAAAAACGAAGATCCTGAAAGTTTGACTGTCAGTGTCATTAAGGTCAACTCTACTTTTTTTCCAGTCATCTTTTGAGTGCCTTCCAACCTTGGGGGCTCATCTTCTGGTACCATATTGACAGTGTTCCACTGCTGTTCATAAGATTTTCACTGGTAAATTCTTTTCAGAAGTAGAATGCTGAGTCCTTCTTCTTAGTTTGTTTTAGCATGGAAGCTCAGGTGAAACTTGTCTGCTATGGGTGACCCTGCTGGTGTCTGAATACAGTTGGTATATTTTCCAGTGTCATAGCAACACACAAGCACCTACAGTATGACAAACTGACAGACACATAAGGGACAATTTAAGTAGTCTGATGGAACTGGCAAGAGAGTATGCTTCATTTGGTGTACTCTCTTTGGTCCCCATTCAATCTGATCACCTTCTCTGGGACTGGAGGACAATCTGAGGTGCTGGCTAGCTAGCAGATTTGGGACTGGATGCAGCAGGGTACACGTCAGAGGAGTACTTAACTGCAGTCATTCTAGTCCTAGACTGAGAAGGTGGCTGTGCGCATCCTTTGCACTAACATCTCCCCTAGTGAGGCTGAAATGCCACTTATGTGACTAGCCTTGCTCCATTCGGGCTGCTGAGAAGATCTCTGAGGTCCAAGTGCAAGGTCTGGACTCCTGTGTTGTGATTCTTAGCTAAGTTACATCAGGCCTTAATGTAGTATCTGTAAGGCTCCATTCTCTAAGCTGCAGGTGAGCACAGCAGTGGCATCCTGCCTCATCCAGTAGATAGGAGCCAAGACATGTCTGCACAGCATGGGGACCTCACAGTTGTTGGCTGTTGTTCCTATCACCTAAGACACAAATATTGCCAGAGGATGAATGAGGAAAGGTGTGGCAGAGACATTCAGCTGATAGTAGGGAGGATGGCCCCAGGGAAAGGACCCTGGAGGAGTAGGGGTTGGGTCACCTCAAGGCAAGAAGGGAAGGTGAAATGCCAGGGTCTTCCAAGATTTAGGTGAAGAATTAATTTCTTGGCAGTTTTTCTGGGTACAACATTTACGTTCTGAGGGGAGCAGTGATAGGGGCTGGGTTGGGGACATTTGTATATCAAAAAGCCATGCAGGTCACAGGTCATTTGTGGGAAGGATCTACCTAATAAAGCCAGCACATGGCCAGGCAAAGATCTGAGGGCAGATGGAGATGCCTGAGGGAAAATGGAAACTGGAACAGCTCAAAGACTGCACAAAGAGTAAACTTTAATATTACCCTTAGGCTATTCTTATTTGTACCATCTTCACCCCTAGAAGGCCAGTGGAAGCAGTGGAGAGGCAGCGTGCAATGGAAAGCAGACCATGTTATTACGCAAACTTGATGCTGCTTGTTACGCAATCTCACACATGGGGTGTGTTAACTTAAATTTCTGGGTCTTGGTTTCCTCATCAGTGATAAAGATTAGAACTAACATTCTATAGAATATCTAGCCTAGCGGTTAAGGGCTAAGGGTTCTGGGACCTAACTCTGCTATGTATTGTCTTAGACAAATTACCCAAAACCTAGGGCCTTTGTCTTACCTCCCTCATATGATAAGGAGTGACTGAGTCAATGCCTATGGAGGTGCCAGTCCCTGGCATATAGTTAGAAATGCTTGGTACTCTCAGTACAGGGCTGTGCACACACTTTTTGTAAGTGCTAAGGCCAGCACCAGTTGATGGATGGCGAAGAAAGTCCACCTTACCTGCGAATGGTTCTCAGCAAAGTGGAGCGGGCCTCGTTATGGAAAGTGATGATGATGCTGGTAGGTGGAAGGTCTGTACAATATACCAGCAGATTACATCTGGAGAAGGAAAAAGCAGCAGGACACGTAAGACATCTGGCTACAAAGGAGATCTAAAGTGCTAGAATGAAGGGTATGATGGCGGTCACTAATATTACAGATACTTGGCACCTCGTGGGGCCGCCCTGATGCACGGCAATGGGTAAGACCCCGGGCTTTTGCCTCGCCTTGAGTGGTGGGAGAGAGCACCGAGAACGATGGCAGCTGAATTTGCTCTCATCTGGGGAAACTTGGGGTTGGAGTCAAATTGAGTTGATGTACAGAAAATAAAGGAGTTCCTAGGTGGTGCAAACGGCTAGCCAAAAGGTTAGTGGTTCAAAACCACCTAGAGGTGGCTCAGAAGATAGTCCTGGAGCCCTGTTCTGAAGGATCATAGTCTTGAAAACCCTATGGAGCAGTTCTATTCTGGATATATAGGGTTAACATGAATTGGAACCAACTTGACAGCAACTAACATAAAGAAAATAAAGGTGGTATTTCTTACATGCCTGAGTCTGTGCACAGTAGTTTCTGTTGTTATGGTGTGTCACCGTGACCCTGTAGGACAGAGTAGAACTACCTCATAGGGTTTCAAAGGCTGAAATCTTTATGTAGGCAGACAGTGACATCTTTCTCCTGGAGAGTGGCTGGTGGGTCAGCAGGAAAGTGCTTAACCACTGTACTACCAGGGCTCCTCCAATGGTTCCTTGTAGTCACATAAACCCGATACCAAATCTTGGGTACCTTTACTCAGTCTGTTCCTTCTAGCCCCTCCAGTTGTAGCACTGGGCTAAGGACAGATCCCAGCCATCATGTTGTGAGCCATCAGTTCCACTCCCATGCACCATGCACCATGCTGCCCCTGTACAACCACTCCTCACATCTAAATCTGGCTTGTTTAAAAAGGTAGAGTCTCCCAAACCCCTGTATAAGCAATAAGACCCCAACTTGAAAAAGCATGTATTTCCACACATCCTGGATTATTTTGTATAACAATTACACCTGGAGAGGTTTCAATTTAACATCTCCCTGCAAGTAAAAATTGTAGGCTGCAGTCCCCAAATTACTATAATAATGAAAATAAATCCACCAAGTAAGACTCGTGCCACCAGGGGCTATTGCTGGGTAAACGCTTCCTCCTGTTTCTTGCCATTTCAGGGACTGTCCAATTACAAGGAGGGAATATTAAAAAAGGCAAAGTAAATAACAGATGTTTGGGGAGTCAAACATTTGCTCTCCTCATTTTTCAATTTGTTCCTAGGCCTGAGGCTTTTAATTTGAAGTCCAAATACACAAGGATGGGCTTCAAGGGGACTATCAGCTCTCCAAAGTTGTTTGTAAAACTGTTCAAATGTACATTTTCTATTTACTAAGATGGTTTATAATCTTCAATAGATTCTCAAAGAAGTCTGTGGCCTAGAACTGTTAAGGACCTCTGTTCTAAAACAATGGGTCTGATGTCTCTCCCTGATAATTCAAAACGCTTTTATCTGTCTTGTGGCCACAGGTCAGAGAGTGATCACTCCTCATGGGATGACTACAGCAGCCTCTTGCTTAGTTTTCCTGCCTACAGTTTCTTCCCCTGTCAGTCATGCCCTGTCCACCATACAGGTCTCTCTAGGCTGCCCTCTGACTTGAAACTCTCCTGTGACTCCTGATGTATGAAGTATAAAATCCCTAACATTGCATTTAAGACTCTTCGCAATTTCAATCTCACTCGCTACAGTGATTCTCTGTCATTGTACACACTATTACTTCTGCATATCCTTCCTCGTTTCTTCATCTGCAAAAGTGTCTAATATTCTTTTACATATATAATCACGTACCCTTTGTTCTCTAATAATTCTGTACATGTATGTCTTCCAGTACCTCTAATGATGAGATTACTTGCCATCTTAGAGAGGGAACTCCATTTCCGTGACCCTGAATAAAATTTAGGTATACCAGTGTGTGTCTTAAACCTGGTGATATAGTGGTTAAGTGGTATGGCTGTTGACCAAAAGGCTGGCAGTTTGAACCCACTCAGCACCCCTTGAAAACTCTATGGGGAGTTCTACTCTGTCCTATAAGGTCATTGTGAGTTGAATAGACTTGATAACAGCAAGTTTTGGGTTAGGTTTATATCAATGTCTTAGTCATCTAGTGCTGCTATAACAGAAATACCAGAAATGAATGGATTTAACAAAGAAAAATTTATTTTCTCACAGAAAAGTAGGCTACAGTTTCAAGTTCAGGGTATCAGCTCCAGGAGAAATCTTTCTCTCTTGGCCCTGGAGGAAGGTCCTTGTCATCAGTCCTCCCCTGGGCTGGTAGCTTCTGAGGTATAGGGACCATTGGGTACTTTCTACCCCTGGCACTGTTTCTTTCTTGGTGGTAAGAGGTCCCCAACCCTCTGTGTGCTTCCCTTTCCATTATAAACCAAGGAGGTTGCCTCAAGGCAACACTATCTCATGAGACTGAGTCCCACTTTACTAATACAACCATGGCCCATCCTCCTCATTAACATTATAGAGGCAGGATATGCAACACAAAGGAACATTGTACAATACTGGGAATCAAGTTGTTAGGTGCCATGGCATCAGTTTTGACTCACAGTGACCCTCTGCACAGCAGAACAAAACACTAAATGGTCCTGTATCACGCCCAAAATTGTTAGTATGCATGAGCTCACTATTGCAGCCCATGTGTTAGTCCGTCTTGTTGAGGGTCGTTCGTCCTTTCTCGCTGACCTTCTACGTTACCAAGCTCGATGTCCTTCTCTGGGGGTTGATCATGCCTGACATAACATTCCCTCCAGGAACAATGGCCGAACCAAATTGCTACATAAGTTTTTCAGGGGGCACAATTCAATCTATGACAACCAGATACTCAGAGAAGGGTGAAAGAAAGTGAGGAAATACATTCCTAGCTCAGGTTAAGATGTAACGTTTTATGACGTTAAAAGCCTCTGGGTTGGCTTTCAATGGTCCTCCTGTACTAGTCTTCACACCTTTGTGTAGTCTCTTCACACAGTGAATCAGAACTGACTTGTAGGATGAATAGAATGTGGTGGACATGACAGCGTATGACTTCCAAAGCTAAATCATGAAATCCCTCCAATCTTTGCTTTGATAACGCGAAGGGAAGCCAGGTGCTGTATTATGAAGGCTCAAGCAGCCCTGTGAAAAGATGACCACATGAAGACACACTGGGGCCTCCTGCCCACAGTCACCACCAACTTGCAGACTGTGAACAAGCCACATCAGAAGTGGGATTCCCAGCTCCATTTAAGCCTTAAGATGGCTGTTGCATCCATAGGTTTCTGACTGAAACTTTATAGCATACTCCAAACCAGGGCTGCTCAGCCAAAACACTCTAAATTCTTGACTTTCAGAGACTATGAGAAATAATTAATGATTTTATTTCAAAGTTTTAAAAGGTTGTGCTTTGAGTGTTCTGTCCCTTACAGTGT
This sequence comes from Heterohyrax brucei, assembly GCA_028571685.1. NCBI lineage: Eukaryota > Metazoa > Chordata > Mammalia > Hyracoidea > Procaviidae > Heterohyrax > Heterohyrax brucei. Next base: position 39,330,736 of record CM053149.1, read on the forward strand.
TTGGTTGTATTTTGGAAACTTTTTAGCTTCTAGTTTAGTTGTACTGACTTCCCCTATATATGTGTGTGGTCCTGTCCTTCACCTAAAATAATTCTTTTTCTACTATCTAGTCAATTTCTCACTGAATTTCTATGATTTTCATCAGTTTCTTATACAAAAACTTATACACACATTACTATGTGACCCTAGTTGCTCCCTCAGAAGTGTGACAGCACACCCCTCCTTTCTGCCTTGTATTTCCCAGGCTATTCAACTAGCTCCTGTTTCTCATCCCACCTCCAAATGGGAGATGCCCATTCAGTCTCCTATATCTACTGAAGCCAAGAAGGACACTCGTCAGCAATATCTTTTTAGACCTTATGAGCAAATTTAACTTTTGTCTGAAGAGTTGACTTTAGGAATGGTTTTCATCCTGGTCTAATAGTCTTAGGACCATGTCTTCTAGGGTCCCTCTAGTCTCAGTCAGACCATGAAATCTGTTCTTTTTGCTAGAATTTGAGTTCTGCACCTCACCTTTCTCCTGCTCTATAAGAGACTCTCCTGTTGTATTCCTTGTCAGGGTAGTCTATTTCTTCTGGTCTCAGGGTGACAAATTCTTTGGTTTATGTGGCCCTTTCTGTCTCTTGGTCTCGTATTTTCCTTATGTCGTTGGTGTTCTTCATTTTCCTCTGTTCCAGATGGATTTGGGACCAATACATTCATCTTAGATGGCCACTTGTTAACTTTTAAGACCCAGACATGAGTCACTAAAGTGGGATGCAGAATATTTTCTTACTAAATTTTGTTATGTCAATTGACCTAGTATCCTCTGAAACCCTGGTTCCTGTATCCCTGGCCCTGCTGCTCTGTCCCTTAAAGTGTTTGGTTGTATTCATGAAACTTCTTAGTTTTTAGTTTGGTTCAATTGTACTGATTTCTCTTATATATGTGTGTGCTGTCCTTCCCCTCACCTAAAATAATTATTTTCTACTATCTAGTTAGTGAATACCCCTCTCCCTCCCTCCATACCTTCATAACCATTAAAGAAAGTTTTCTTCTGTTTAAACCTTTTCTTGAGATCTTATAATAGTGGTCTTCTACAATATTTCCCCTTTTTGTGACTAAATTCATTCAGCACAAGGCCTTCCAGATTCTTCCATGTTACGAGATGTTTACAGATACGTTATTCTTTATCATTGCATAGTATTGTGTTGTATGAATATACCATAATTTGTTTATCCATTAATCTGTTGATGCACACTTAGCTTGTTTCTACCTTTTTGCTACTGTGAATAGTGCTGTGAACACAGATGAGCATTATCTTTCATGTGATGGCACTTTTATCTAAGATATATACCAAGGAGTGGGACTGCACAATCATATGGTACTTCTATTTCTAGCTTTTTTAAGGAAGCATCAAAGTGATTTCTAAAGTGAATGTACTATTTTACATTCCCACCAACAAACTGTAGGTGTTCCAGTCTCTCCACAACCTTTCTAACATTTCTTTTTTTGTGTTTTGTGGATTAATGCTAGCCTTGTTGTGGTGAGAAGGTATCTCAACTGTACTTTTGATTTGAATTTTTCTTGTGGCTAATCATCATGGACATGTCTTCATGTATCTGTTAGCTACCTAGATGTCTTCTTTGGTGAAGTGCCTGCTCACATCCTTTGCCAACTTTTAATTGAGTCATTGTCTTTTTGTTTTGCAAGAGCTTGTGTATTTTAGAGATTAGACTCTGATCAGATTTGTCACAGCAAAAATTTTTTTGTCTCCCCAGTCTGTAGATTGTTTTCTTACTCTTTTGATAAAGTCTTTGTATGAACGTAAGTGTTTGATTTGGGGGAGCTCCCAGTTATCTACTTTTTCTTTTGGTGTTTGTGCATCATTAGTAATGGTTTCTATTTTGTTTATGCTACGTATTAGGGCTATAGAATTGTCCCTGTTTTTGTCCCATGAGGTTTATGTTTTAGATTTTAGATCTAGGTCTTTATTCCATTGCAGTTTAGTTCTTGTGCATGGTGTGAGATAAAGGGTCCTGTTTCACTTTTTGGCAGGTGGACATTCAGTTTTGCCAGCACCGTTTATTGAAAAGACTGTCTTTTCCACATTTGATGGACCTTATGCCCCTGTGGAAGGTTACGTGACCATAGGTTAATGGATTTACTTTGGGTTCTCAATTCTGTTCCATTGGTCAATGTATCTATTATTGTACCAGTATCAGGATGTTCTGACTTCCACAGATGTACAGTATGGTCTGCGGTCAGGTACTTTGAGTCCCACTGCTTTATTTGCCTTCTTCTACAGTGTTTTGAATTTGTGGGACTTCTTGCCCTTCAATATAACGTTACCGGTAAGCTTTCCCATCTCTTTAAAGAATGTTGTTGGTATGTTGATCAGGACTGCATTGTGTTTGTAAGTTGCCTTGGGTAGGATTGTTATTTTCATGATGATGACTCTACCTGTCCATGAGCATGGTGTGTTTTTGTGTTTATGTAGATCTCTTGTGGTGTCTTCCAGTTATGCTTTGCTGTTTTCTTTGTATAGGTCTTTTACATCCCTTGTTAGATTTATTCCTAAGTATTTCGTTTACTTGTGGGATATTATAAATGGAATATGCTGCAAAGGACCTCTTTAAAGTGTTGAAAAGTAAAGATGTCACTTTGAAGATTAACGTGTGCCTGATCCAAGCCATCATACTTTCAATCACTGTATATGCATGTAAAAGCTAGACAATGAATAAGGAAGACAGAAGAACTGACATCCTTGAACTGTAGTATTGGAGAAGAATACTGAATATAGTTTGGACTGCCAGGAGAACAAACAGGTCTGTCCTGGAAGAAGTACAACCAGAGTGTTCCTTAGAAGCAAGGATGGGAGACTACATCTTACATATTTTGGACATATTGTCAGGAGGGATCAATCCTTGGAGAAAGACATTTGGCTTGGTAGAGGATCAGTGAAAAAGAAGAAGATCCTCAACACAATGGATTAACACAGTGGTTGCTACCATGGGTTTAAGCATAAAATGACCGTGGGAATGGTGCAGGACAGAATAGTGTTTCATTCTGTTGCACACAGAGTTGCTATGAGCTGGAACCAACTTGATGGCACCTAACAACAACAAGATAATTGAAATTGTTCTACTGATTTCCTTTTCTCATCCTCTTTGCGTATAGGAATTCAACTGATTTTTGCATGTTTATCTTGTACCCTGCTAATTTAGTGAATCTTTCTATTAGTTTCATTAGTTTTCTCTTAGGTTTTCTATGTATAGTCTCACATTATCTGCAAATACAGACAGGTTGAGTTCTTCCTTATTAATGTGAATGCTCTTTATCTCTTTTTCTTGCCTTATTGCTCTAGCTAGGTCCTCCAGCACAGTGTTAAATAGGAGTGATGATAAAGGGCATCCTTGCCTCGTTCCTGTTCTCAAGGGCAATTGTTTTAGCCTCTATTCATTAAGAATGATGTTGTTCATTGGCTTTGTATAGATGTTCTTTATTATGTTGAGAAATTTCCCTTCCATAAATATTTTGAAAACCCTGGTGGTGTAGTGGTTTAAGTGTTAACAATCCGCTAACCCAAAGATCGGCAGCTCAAATCTGCCAGGCACTCCTTGGAAACTCTATGGGGCAGTTCTACTCTGACCTATAGGGTCACTATGAGTCAGACCCAACTCGATGGCAGTTTTTGGTCTTATACCTATTCTGTTAAGAATTTTCACAGGAATCCTTATTGCCAAGTAAGCCAAGTGCCATCGAGTCGGAGCCGACTCATGGAATCCTTATTAGACTTTGTTAAATATCTTTTCTGAATCAACTCACATGATTACATGATTGCTTTCTGACCTTTTATTTATGTGGTTGATTATATTGATTGATTTTCTAATATTGACTCATCCTTGCATACCTGTTAGAAATCCTACTTAGTCATGGTGTATTTTGGGCATGGTGCTAAAGATTTTGTTGAAAAGTTTTGCATCTAAATTCATGAGAGATATTGGTCTGTAGTTTCCTTTTTTTTTGTGGTGTCTTTGCCTGGTTTTGGTTTCAGAGTTATGCTGGCTTCATAGAATGAATTCTGAACTATCCCTTCTCTTTCTGTATTCTGAAATAGTTTTAGTAGGACTGGTGTAAGCTCTTGTCTGAATGCTTGGTAGAATTATCCAGTGACACCATCTGTACCAGTACTTCTTGTTAGGAGTTTATCATTATTATCTTTTCAATCTCTTCTTATAGGACTGTTGAGATTTTAAACATCATTTTGTGTAAGTCTGGGTAGATAGTGTGTTTCTAGAAATTTATCCATTTTCACTAGGTTTTCAAATTTTTTAGATTATAGTTTTCCATAATATTCTTATGATCCTTTTTATTCAATTGGGTCCATTATAATGTTTCCCAAGTCATTTCCCACGTGGTTTAACTGATTCTTCTCCTATTTTTGTTCTGTCAGTTTGGGCAGTGGTTTGTCAATCCTTTCACAGAATTGACTTTTAGTTTTATTAATCCTTTCTATTATTTTTCTATTCTTTATTTCATTTATTTCTGCTTTGACCTTAATTATTTCTTTCTTCTTGTGGCTGTGGACTTCTTCTGCTTTTCCTTTCCAGTTTGAGCTATAAGGCTAATATTTCAATTTTCTCCCTCCCTCCCTCTGTCTTTCCTTCTTCCCTCTTTCTCTCCTTCCTTCTTTCTTTTCTTTCTTTCTTATGTGTATTTGTTACTACAAATTGACCTCTAAGGACTGCCATTTGGGAAATTTTGCTGTTTCTCAAAGTTTTGGTATGATGCGTTATTCTCATTTGATTCTAGCAACTTTTTGATTCAATCTTTGATTTCTTCTATTATCCAGCGGGTTTTGAGCAGAGTGTTGTTCAGTTTTCATGTAATTGATTTTTTTCTCACTTTTCCTATTGTTAATGTCTACTTCAATGAAATGTGATCAGAGAAGTTAACTTTATGTCATCTCAGTGTTTTGAATTTTCTTGAGGGTAGCTCTTCAGCCTAAGATGTAGTCTATTCTGGAGATGTTCTTCTGTGTTGGAAAAGAATGTGTACTTTACAGTTGTTGGATGGAGTGTTCTGTGTATGTCTACGAAGTCTAGTTGACAGACCCTTTAGCTCTTCTGTATCTTTGTTGAGTTTTTCTAGATGTTCTAGCCTTTACTGAGAGTGGTGTGTTGAAGTCTCCTACTATTGTTATTGTAGAACTGTCAACTTTTCTTTTGTTATCATATGTTTTATGTATTTTGGAACCCCATCATCTGGTCTAAAAATGTTTGTTATGGTTAAGTCCTCACAGTGGATCATCCTTTTTATCATTATATAGTGCTGTTCTTTGTCTTTTAAGGTAGCTTTTAATGTCTATTGTATCAAAAATTAATATTGCCTCTCCTGCTCTTTTTTAGTAGCTATTTGCTTGATTGTATCCTATTCTTTGACTTTTAATAAATTTATATCTTTGTTTCTAAAGTGTATCTCTTGTAAACAGCATTTAGATGGATCCTGTTTTTTAATCCCTTATGTTATGTCACTCTCCATCTCTTTATGGGTGCATTTAGGCCATTTACATTCAGTGCAATTATTGATAGGTGTGAGTTTACTGCTGTCCTTTTGTAGTACTTTTTTGTGGTACTAACATTTTCATTGTTCCTTTTACTCTCCTGTGCTGAATTCCTTTGGCTTGTGGATTTCTTTTGTTTTTATTAAGACTTTATGTTTTTCTTCTTTATTTTAACAAGTACGTTTGTTACCTTTCTTTTTGGTCACCTTGACATTTACCTTTACTTCCAAGGTTTAAACCAGTCTGTCATTATTTGATCTCTTCTTGCTTTCTACACTATTAGAAGGTCCTATACCTACGCCATTTATTCCCTCTTTTATTGTTCTGACACTGTTGGCATTTGCAGATTAAACTCTGATTCCCTGTTGTAATTATTTCAGTTTTGGACAGTCTTCTAGAGTTTATTTCCTAGATTGGTGTCTGGCTGGTAAAATCTTGCATTCTACTTCAGGCTGTGGTCAGATGCTGTCAGACTTAAGGACTTCCTTTAATAATTCTTGTAAGTTTGTTTTGGGTTTTACACATTACCTTAATTTCTGTTTATCTGCAAAGGTCCTAATTTCACCATCATATTTGAATGAGAGTTTCACAGGATATATTAGTCTTGGCTGGCAATTTTTTTCTTTCAAGGTTTTATATATAGCATCCCACTGCCTTCTTACCTACATTGTCTCTGTTGCATATTCAGAGTTTAGTCTTATTGTTTCTCCTCTGTATGTCACTTTCTGTTTTTAATGAGCTGCTCTCAGAATTTTTTGGTTTTGGTTTTGCAAGTGTCATAACAGTACGTCTTGGTGATTTTCTCATAGGATCTGTCCTACAGGAGGTTTGCTGAGCTTCTTGGATGTCCACCTTTTAAACTTTGATGATATTACAGAAGTTTTCAGTCAGCAGTTCTTCAATGATCTCTGTGTTTCCCATTTTCTCCACCATTCTGGAACTTTTATTCCAAACTTCCTATTTTTGATTATATCCTGCGTAATTCTCAGGGTTTCTTCATTGTTTTCAGTTATAATTAAGTGAAACCATACAGTCCAAATCAGTTTTGCATGCCTGCCTATCTGCAGCTCCTTCTGCTCTCCTTGCACAGTGACAGAACACTCTTCTTTTTCATTCTATCCCTGTGGTATACCCTTAATAAGTTCATGTCCCCTTTTCTCCACTCTCTTCTTTCCCATTTACAAAGAGACCAGTAGGACAGCATCCTATAAATGCATAGAACCATAAGGTGCACACACCATATGGTCACATTGTGTCTCGAGGTCCAGTCCGTTTTTATCTAAAGGGTTGAACTCAGGGGCAGCAGCCGGTGTAGGGGCTACACTGCCAGGGGATCCTGCAGGCTGTCAGACCATCAATTCTGGTCTTTTAGTAGAGTTCTTGACACCTCTATTTATCGTGTTGTCACAGGGACTCTACATTGTATGCTCCATCATGGTTATCTTCAGTGGTAGCTGGCCACCATTTGGTTCTTCTGGTCACATGCTGATACAATCTCCCATTCACAGGGGTCCTTCTGTCTCCTGAGCTCTTTCACCCTTTTGTCTTTGTTGTTCTCAGTCATCATCTGTTCTGGATGAGCTGGGGCCGTTTGCTGTACCTCAGATGGCAGCTTCCTAGATTTTGAGACCACAGATGCCACTCAACAGCATAGGGTACAGAAGACTCTCTTAGTAATAAGCTACTTATGCCAATTGGCCTTGATGTCCCCCCAAAGCATGGCCCAAGACCCTCACCCATGCTACTCTATCTTTGCAGTTTTGGGTTGAAATTAGAAGAGCTTTCAGTTTATGGTGAAGTCCAGTTACATTAATCTACTTTTTAATGTGTGCTATCACTGCTTTCACCTAACCAAATTTCTATCAACTATCTAATCTATGACCAATCCTCTCCCTCCCTCCCCACGCTTGTAGCATCAGAGTCTTTTCTTCTGTACGTAAGTCTGTTGTTAATTCCTTACAGTAGGACTCTCATACAATATTTGTCCTTTTGCTGCTAACTGATTTCACCCAGCATAACAACTTCTAATTGAAATCCGGTTATGAAATGCTTCCTAAAATCACCATTGTTCTTTATCATTGCATAGTGTTCCGCTGAGTACATGTACCACAGTTTGTTTATCCATTCATCTGTTGATGAATGGACATCTAGGTTGATTCTATCATTTTACTATTGTGGACACTGCTGCAATAAACATTCGTGTGCATGTATCTTTTTGTGTGACAGCCTTTATTTCTGTAGGATATACACCGAGCAGTGGGATTACTGGATCAAATGATATTTCTATTCCCAGCTTTTTAAGAAAGCACCACATTGCTTTCCAAAGAGGTTGTACCATTTTGCAGTGCCACCAGCAGTGCAGGGGAGTTCTGGTCTCTCCATAGCCTCACTAGCATTTGTTGTTTTGTGTTTTTTGGATTCTGGCAAACCTTGTTGGTGTGAAATGGTATCTCACTGTAGTCTCGTTTGGATTTCTCTAATAGCTAACGATTGTGAGCATTTCCTCATGTGTCTTTTGGCTTCCAGGATGTCCTATTTGGTGAAGTATCTGTGCATCTCCTTTGCCCAATGCTTAATTGGTTTATTTACTTTTCTTTTATTGATATTTTGTCGAACTTTGTAGATTATGGAGATCAGATGTTGATACAACATAGTTTCTTCATTTTTTCATTCATTTTTGCTGAGTTTTCCTCAGAGTTGTGTCTAAGTATCTTTCTTCAGTTTCTCTGATTCCATATTCCAAAATTTCAAATCTCCTCCTCAGCCTTTCTATAATACTTTCCACTTCTGAAATCTTGTTTGTCTTTTGGATTTCTAATTATTGTTTCTGTAAGATTACCTGTTGTGAATTTATTTTAGTATTTTTCCTAAATTCTTCTGTGAATTTGTCTGCCTTTTCAATGGATTTTTCTACTTTTTCTTCATTTTCTGTCTGCTTTTTGCTTCACCTCTTAAACAGCTCTGAATTTTAGAGATTTGAATTCCTTGTCAGGTAGTTCTAGTGCATTTTCTGCTGCTTGAATGTCATCTGGTGTTTTATTTTGGATGCCTGCTGGAACCATCCTGTCCTATTTTTTAACGGCTTTTGATATTGTCTGCTGTCTTTAGGGCACTCAGTAGTTATTTTAGATTGTAGATTATTTTGTTTTGTTCTGCTTTTTGTTTTATTTATTTATGTCAGAGCAGGCAGGCTGTACTTTGTTGTGTGCTCATCTGTGGCCACTGTGCTTTTCACCTGCTTGTCCAATGAACAGGGTCTCTCAGGTATGCTGCAGCAGGGCAGGTGCATCTCAAGGGGAAGGGTTAAGGTAGGTTGTTAGTGGCCAAGTACTAGTGTTGACCAGATTAGCTAGGAATCAGTGCTGGGGAGGTTCCCGTAGACCATATTTGTGTGGGCGATCTGAGTCCTGCTAGAGACTCATGAAGGTGTTTTCACATGCTCCCAATATGCTGATCTCTGATGTGGCTGTGTCAAATCCAAGTGGCACAGATGTTGTACTCCCTAGCTGGTTGAGCCACCATGGCTAGCTAGGAGATTTCAGAGGCAGAGTAGTGCAGAAAAGATAGATAGTGGTAAAGTGTGCATTGCTGGTTACAAGTTACTTTGTACCTTCCTAGGATTTTCATGAAGCTGCTTTCCCATGTTCTCTGTCTGCTGATCTGTGACAGTAGCCCCAAATGGTTAATCTGTCCTGAGTTAGCTGATATGGGGACTTTCTATCATGCCTCTTTTCACTCTCTGTAAATTTCTTAGTTCACTTGGTGTTTGGCTGAGGTCTTTATCTCTTTATTTGACACTTTGGGTTCCAGGATTGAAATTTGTTTTATTTAGTTTTTCAGGTCTTTGCTATAGTTGGACAGTGTGATGCTTACACCCATGACAGCATGTTGGCTGGCAGTCCCTAAGGTCTGTCTCTTGTAGGTAGCATATAGACAGATCATGCTTATCATCCTCGCACTCTGTTTCTTTATTGGAGCATTTAGTCCATTTGCATTCAGCATAATTATTGATAAATGTAGCAGTGTCATTTTGATGCCTTTCTAATGTATTGCTGACAGTTTCTTTGTTCTGCTTAATGTTCTGTGCTGTATTTTCTTTCCATCAAAATGACTTTTTCATTGTTGTTGATTTAGTTTTTGCTGAGCTTTTGTGTCTTTCTTGTTTTTTATTTTGATGTGTAGAATTGTTTTCTTTGTGGTTATCTTAATATTTACTACTATTTTTCTAAATTTAAACCAAATTTTTCTCTTTATATCATCTGGATTTCCTCTCCATATGAAAGATACATGACTAAATTATTTAGTTCCTCTTTTTTTGTGTTATTATTGTCATCTTTTACATAAATATGTCTTGGGAGCTTTCTTTTGGCATATATCTTGTGTGGGATTTGATAAGCATCTTGGATAGATATCTTCTCATATTTCATGATATCAGGGAAGTGTCTTGCTACTGTATCTTCAACAGTTTTCTCTGTATTTTCTATTATCTCCCCTACCAAACTCTGATACTGCAGTTACTCATAGCTTATTCCTCTTGATAGAGTCTCACATAATTCTTAGGGTTTCTTTATTTCTTACATTCTTTTATCTGTTTTTCCCTTAAATATGTTAGTGTGAAGTGCTTTATCCTCTATCTCACTAATTATGATTTCCATTTCCTCAATTCTGCTCTGATAGCCTTATACTGAGTTGTCTACTTCTGAAATTTCATTGTTAATCTTCTGAATTTCTATGCTGTTTCTCTACAGAGTCTCACAGCCTTTTAAATTTGCTCTTCTCTAAACTTGTGAAGTTTCTCAACTGCTTTATCTGTGTCTTTCTTGACGTATTCTGCATTTTGCTTGATCTCCTGAAGAGTTGTCTACATTAATCTTTTGTATTTTACCTCCAGTAACTCCAGGAACTGTTCATCCAGATGGTTTATTTCTTTGTTTTGGGAACTTGCTGAAACCATCATGGTCTGTCTCTTTATATGATTTGTTATAGACTGTTGTCTCCAAGCTATCAATAAGTTATCATATTTATTTATTTTATGTTTGCTTACTGTGACCTAGCTTGTTGTTTTTTGATATGCCTGAACAGGCTGAGCTACTTTGGTTATTGGCACCTTTGAAGCTCTCACATCCTGTCACCAGGTGGTTACTGCTGATACTAAGTATCTGAACCCAGGACTCTATTTTTTTGTATGAATTCAGCTCAGGTGTCCAGGTTGTCAGTGACCAAGTATGTGATGCAGGCTCTCACCTACACGTAGGTATGGGTATCTCTGGTTGTAGCAGAGGGTCATGCACTGAGCTAGGCAATGGGCTAACAGATGTCCCTGAGTGTCTGTTAGGAAAGCATGTTCCTACTTCTTAGATTACGTAGATCAGTAGGTTTTACAGCCAGGCAGTGGGCACACAGCACTGTTAGCTGTATGGACAAGAAGGTAGCACATACTCTTAGATCCCTGTCATGGGCAGCTAGGTCATATAAGTGGTGCTACCAATCTCCTGTACCCTAATGTAGGTAGGTGAGGATCCTGCTTAATAGGTTGATCAGTGTCAAATATCAGGAGTCTATCTCTCTACCATATAGCTGAAAGAGTTGAGATTTTAGACTTCAGGTGTATACCCTGTTGTGCTGTTCTAATGAGTACCTACACTGTTGAAATGGGCCCACAAATCCATAGACCCCTTTTGCCTGTACCTAGGCAAAGGAGCTGTTACTGCCACAGTTCTTGGCTTAGAAGGGCTTGCAGATTTTTTTTCCTGTTTGTTAATTTGTTTCCTCTTCAACACCAGAATGGCTCAGGGTATGTGAAGTATCCTAATTCTGGTCCAGCGGAATGCGTCAATCTCTGAGGCCAACTTGGATCCAGTAGGCAAGAGACAGGAACAGATGGGAAGTTTTTGCTAAATAGGTATTTTTTAAATCTGTACAGTAGGATAGACACAGGTCCTTATCTTCTGCCAACCAAGTTCAAATTTTCCCTGATTCAGAAGACTCTCCACCACTCTTTCTCCATTGTGGAAAATACATCTCAACTGCCACTGCTTGCTTCACCACGCTCATACTAGAATATCTGGCCTATGGGATACCATTCCTGCTGGGTCAGGTCTGGAAATCCCTTACTGCTTCTGAGCCATCCATCCCTCTCTCTGCCACCAAGTGCAACTACTTAACTTTGTCTTTAATGTTCACAGCTGTTACATTGTCACATACAATTGATTCATTTGTGTGTTGGGACCTTTGTTGTAAGAGGGACCAGAAGAAATGTCTGGCTACTCTGCCGTCTTGGTCCAGCTTTTTCAAGTACTGTTTGTTCAAGCCACTAAGTTATAGTCTTTTAGGAAAAGATCAAATTGGATGTCAGAAGAGACTCTGAAATTTGCTTTTGAATGTCAAGCAGCTCTAGCAAAAAGAAGAAGTGGCAAAGTAAAAGACCTAGAGAGAAGATTCCAAAGGGAAACTCAAAAACACAAAATAAAATATTATAATGACATATGCAAACAGAAGGAAAGAAAAAATCATAAGGAAAGAACATATTCTGCATTTATCAAGCTGAAAGAGCAGAAGAAAAAATTCAAGCTTCAAGTTGCAATAGTGAAGGATTCTACAGGGAAAATACTAAACGACTCAGGGAGCGTCAAAAGAAGATGGAAGGAATACAGAGTCATTATATCAGAAAGAACTGGCCAATGTTCAGCCATTTGAAGAGGTAGCATAGGATCAGGAACTGATGGTACTACAGGAAGAAGTCAAAGTTGCTTTGAAGGCTCCAGAAGCTGATGGAATATGAAATGTAATATTTCAACAAACAGACACAGCACTGGAAGTACTCACTCACCTATGCCAAGAAATTTGGAGAACAGCTACCCAGCCAACTGACTGAAAGAGATCCATATTTATGCCCATTCCAAAGAAAGGTGATCCAACCAAATGCACAAATCACCAAACAATATCATCAATATCACATGCAAGTAAAATTTTGCCCAAGATCATTCAAAAGCAACTGCAACAGTATATTGACAAGGAACTGCCAGAAGTTCAAGCTGGATTCAGAAGAGGACATGGAACCAGGGATATCACTGCTGATATCAGATGGATCTTGGCTGAAAGCAGAGAATATCAGAGAGAAGTTTACCTGCATTTCATTGACTATGCAAAGGCATTTGACTGTGTGGGTCACAACAAATTACGGCCACAATTGCACAACATGAGAATTTCAGAACACTTAATTGTACTCTTTAGAAATCTGCATATGGATCAAGAGGCAATCATGCAAACAGAACAAGGGGATAGTGCCTGCTTTAAAGTTAGGAAAGGTGTGCATCAAGGTTGTATCCTTTTACCATACCTTTTCAATCTGTATGAGAAGCAAATAATCTGAGAAGCTGGATTACATGAAGAAGAATGAGGCATTAGGATTGGAGGACAACTTACGAACAACCTGTGTTTCTCAGACACCACCTTACCTGCTGGAAGCGAAGAAGATTTGAAACACTGACTGATGAAGATCAAGGACCACAGCCTTCAATATGGTTGGACTTCAGCATCAAGAAAACAAAAGTCCTCACAGCTGGACCAGTAAGCAATACCGTCATAAATGGAGAAAGGATTGAAGTTGTCAAGGATTTCATTTTACTTGGGTCTACAATCAATGCCCATTGAGGCAGCAGTCAAATAAAAAGACGCATTGCATTCAGAAAATCTGCTGCAAAGGATCTCTTTAAAATACTGAAAAATAAAGATGTCACCTTGAGAACTAAACTGCACCTGACTCAAGCTATGATATTTTCAGTCACATAATATACATGTGAAAGCTGAACAATGAACAAAGAGGACAGAAAAAGAAATGATGTCCTTGAATTGCGATGTTGGAGAAGAAGGTTGAATGTACCATGGACCGACAAATGAATAAATAGATTTGTTCTGAAAGACGTGCAACCAGAGTACTCCTTGGAAGAGAAATGGCAAGACTGTATCTTACACACTTTGGACATGCCGTAAGGAAGGATCAGTCCCTGGAGAAGGACACCATGTTTGGTAGAGTGGAGGGTCAGTGAAAAAGAGGCAGACCTTTAATTAGATGGATTGACCCAGTGGCTGCAACAATGGACTTAAGCATAAAAATGATTGTGGACATGGTGCAAGGCCAGGCAGTGTTTTGTTCTTTGTACATAGGGTCACTATGAGTTGGAACTGACTTGATAGCAGCTAATAGCAACAAGTTTTGGTGTAATTTGTTAGTACTGTTTTTGTTAGTTGTCAATGAGTCAATTCCAACTTATGGTGAACCCATGTGTACATAACAGAACTGCACTCCAAAGGATTCGCAAGTCTGAGAGCTTTGACAAAATCACTAGGCCTGTTTTCCAAAGTGCCTCTGGGTGGTTTCAAACCACTAGGCTTTCAGCTAGTAGTTGAACTCTTAAACTCCTTTGTTAGCATTTGATAGCTATTATAAAAAGAAAAGGAAATTGCTTCAAATGGCCTCAGTGAGAAGCGGCACTGACCTGAGAGACTCCCAACATTCATTTTTCTGTCCCAGTCTTGCTTATCTTTGGATAGAGTCCTGACTCTGAGTTGGGGAACAGAGGAGAGTGAGGAGTGCATGGCCATGTGGGGGTTGAGGGGGGCTTTGCCTGGTGTGAGGTATGGAAGGGTAAGTGCAGTGAGCAACAGAAGGAACAGGTGGAGCTCAGAGGACAGGGAAGGGATGGCTATCTATCTCTTTAAATGAAGGCAATAAAGTTGAGAGATGAGCTGAAATTCCTTGTCTCCAAGGGAGATAGGGAAGGAAATACTGAGTAGAGTGACTCAGAAAGCTGCCAGGACAGTGCATGGCTGGATGCCAAACCTCTCTTGCTATGTGGCAATTACCAATGCAGGGAAAGCTTATACAGTAAGAAAAGTGCACATCAGCTTAATTGTACTCACTTATTAGTCTGTAGTGCACAATGTGGTGACTCAGGTGAAATTATTCACTACAGATTATTAAGTAAACACAATTAAGCTTGTGTGTACCTTGACTGTTGTAAGCCAGTGCACAGTAAGTTTATGGGTTAATCTACCCTTGTTTGGATTAATGTACAACGCTCAGAAGTATACAAACATACAGTACTAGGGGAGTGGAGAGATGGAGGCTATAAGTCTACCCCAGTACTGGAGGTTATGTTGAGAAGAATCTGGATCTCACAGAGAGACAGGCAGAAAGATAGACAGGGTGTAGCAAGGTAAAAGACACACAGTATTACATTCATGGACACAGTTCTGGACCTGCAGGCCAAGTGAGGCAAGGCCCAAGGTCCAAGGCTGTGGCTCATCTGTAAAGAAAGGGTTTTCTGATCAATGGTCTAAGCTGAAAGATGCTCACAGCCACAGTTATCAGAAGCTATGATAGTAGCAGGCATTCTAACAAAAAAAGGTGCCAGTGGGGTGGGTGGGGCCATGCTGGCAGACTAGACACACATCTCCTCAATTCCCTCTTAGAACTAACTGAACAGAGCACTCTGGACACCCAGGGAGACCTGGGGTATGGCATAGTGCTGTCAGATCAGACTATGTACCACTAAATAAGAAACTGCTTTTCTTTAACACAAGGTAGCACACAATGAGCTCTACTCAAGTTGACTCACTGCTTAGGTGGACTGCCAGTACTGATGTTTTTTTGCATCCAGTAAGCGGGGCATGGGCTTGAGCTGGCAAATATGCTTAACTGCAGTGCTAAAGTAAACAGCATATAGCACAACAGAGAGACAGTGTGTGGGATAGCCACATTTTGAGAACCTGGCTTCTGACTGAGAGGGCTCACTGCCCCTCCATCCTCTCTTTTCTGAGATCTACCATAGATTCTGCTGTCTTGTTGTAGGAATAGCAGCTCGGCTGCAGTGCATTTTTGTTCAGCTGGGAGGTGGAGTCAGCCAACCAGAGGACTCAGCAGGGGCTAATTCCCAAGCTGAGAAGCAGTGCCAGTCTGGAAGGCACTTTTCCAGTAGAAAGGCTGTATTTAGTATAGTGTTACTTTATGGGTGGGGTCTGACTGAGGATGGCAGCAAGGTTGTAACCCCTCCTTACTTTGAACTATTTCACAGCATCCCCAGATGGCCAAAGAGGTGCTTATGTTCTCAGCCAGAAGATGGGGTGGGGCCTGCTACACCTGATGGCCTGACTGATTTCAGCAACTGTTGGACAGCTCCCAGCTTGTAAAAATAAGACTGCCTGGTGAAATAACTGCTGAGCCACCCAGTGGCATCTCTTTCAGCCCTTACTGACCCACATCATAGAGTTTGCTGACAGCCCTCCAGTGACTCCATAAATACAGCACCATCTTTGCCAGCTAGGAGGTAGAGCCTATGACCCCAAAGAGTCCACTGGGGCTAGTCACTAGAGTACACAGAGGCAGCTAGTCTCCAACTCCCTTCTCAGAACTACACCTCAGCTCTTGTTGAGGTAACACCAGAGAAACTAAGCAGCCTCTAGATGGCCCAAATACAATAAACCATTGATAACCATTTAAAGAAACAGTCCACTATGGCTCCAGAAAACTCCCAAAATAAAGAATCAAAAAAGTTCCCACATGAAGAAACCTTTCTGAAACTATCGGAGGCTGAGTACAAAAGAATTATATAAAGAGCCCTCCTAGAGAATAAAATGAAAGATTAAGCTAGCTATTTGAACTGATAGAACACCAACAATCTGAAACCCAGCAGATCAATAACAAAATTACAGGATTAGACAACTCAATTCAAAGCCAAAAGAGCCAAATTGAGGAGATGGAAGTCAGACTTAGTAACCTAGAGGACATATCAACTGACACAGCATTTATGAGGAGAAATCAGAGAAAAGAAATAAGAAAAATGAAGAAGCATTAAGAAACATGTGGAATTCTATTAAGAGGAATAATCTATGATTAATTGCAGCTTCTGAACAAGGAGGGATAGCTGAAAACGCAGACAGTATTGTTGTTGAGTTGCTGACAGAAAACGTTCCCAAAATTATGAAAGAGAACATAGATATCCAAGATGTGTATTGAATGCCACAAAAACTGGACCCAAAAAGAATGACACCAAGACATATTATAATCAAGCTTAATAAAAATGAAACATAAACAGAAGCTCTTAAAGGCAATGAGGTTCACAGCAAAGCTAATATTCAATGGGAAGCCCTGCAGGCTTTTGTCTGACTTCTCAGCAGAAATAATGTTGGCAAGAAGGCAGTGAGATGATACATTCAAAGTCTTGAAGGAGAAAAACTTCCCACCAAGAACTACATATCCTGCTAAATTGTTTCTTAAATATGAAGATGAAATTTAGACATTGGCAGATAAACAGAAGCTTAGAGACTCTCTAAAAACTAAACAAAAACTACAAGAAACACTGAAAGAAGCTCTTTGCTTAGAAAAATAAAACCATTAAGTATATATTTAAGGAGGCAATGAAAGACACAGCATCCAGAAACCCACTCAGATAAGGAAGTCACAAAACCCAATCAAAGCTACAATATTAAAAGAAGGGAATGAGTGATCACATCATAAAAACTATGACACCATCACACTAAAAAGAGGGATATACTACAGTAGTTACAGTCTTTTCAAATGGAGAGGGAGTTAAAGAGATACGAAGAAGTTAAAATTGTGTTTAAACTTAAAATATTGAGGGGGATCATGTGGTAGCCACAAAGCAAAACAACAATACAGCATGTCAAAATGAGTAATGTAAGAAAGGAGTCTCAACAAACACAAAACCAACACTGAAACATATGAAAAGTCAACCCACAAAGAATGACTCAGAACAAACTATTAAGAGCAACAGAGAAAATACTGACACAGAAACAAATACATCAAAATGATAGCACTAAACACGTAATAAACAGCACTGAATGTAAATGGACTGAATACTCTAATAAAGAGACAACGAGTGTCATCCTGGATCACAAGACACAATCTGTCTATATGTTGCTTACAAGAAACATATCTTAGACTCAAGGTATGAACAAACTGAAAATCAAAGAATGGAAAAATATATACTGAGCCAACAACATACAATGAACAGAAGTGGCAATGCTAATCTCAGATAAAATAGAGTTCAATGTAAAATCCACCATTGCGGACAAGGATGGTCACTATTTATTGCTGAAATGTTCAGTACCTAAACAGGACATAACAATATTAAATATTCATGTACCCAATACCAGAGTATCTAAATACATTGAACGAACACTGACTACATCGAAAAGTGAGATAGTTTGTGCCACAATAATAGAGGGAGACTTCAACACTCCACTTTCAGCAATGGATAGATCATCCAGGAAAAAACTCAGTAAAGACACAGAAGATCTTATTGTATCAATTAACAAAATAGACCTCAATGACATCTACAGAACTTTTCACCAATCGATAGATAAGTACACCTTCTGTCCAATGTACATGGAACATTTTCCAGAATAGATCATGTGTTAGGACATAAAGCGAATCTCAACAAAATCCAAACCATTGAATTATTGCAAAGCATCTTCACCGACCATAAAGCCATAAAAGTTGAAATCAATAGCTGAAAAAACATACACAGAAATTCAAACTCATGGAAACTGAGCAACACCATGCTCAAAAACTCCAGTGTTTATAGGTGAAGTAAAGAAATGTATGGAACTGAATGAGAATGAAAACACATCCTACCAGAACCTACAGGGTACAGCAAAAGCAGTACTCGGAGTTCAGTTTATCTCTACAAATGCACACATCTGGAATGAAGAAAGGACACAAACCAAAGAATTAACCCTACAGCTTGAATAAATAGAAAGAGAACAAAAGAAGAACCCCTCAGACAACAGAAGAGAACACATAATAAAGGTAGAGCAGAACTAAATGAATTAGAGAACAGAATAACAATTGAAAAAATTAACAAAACCAAAGCTGGTTTTCTGAAAAGATCAACAAAATTGATAAACCACTGGCTAAACTTACAAAAGAAAAACAGGAGAGGAAACAGCCTGAATAAGAAACAAGATGGCAGATGTCACAACAGACCCAACTGAAATCAAACGTATCATAACAGAATACTATAAACGACTGTACACCAACAGATTTGAAAACCTAGAGGAAATGAACAAATTTCTAGATTCATATCATCTACCAAAATTATCACAAGGAGAATTATAACAACTTAATAAACTCATTGCAAAGGAAGGGATTGAAAAAGTAATCAAAAAACTACCAACCAAAAAAAAGGCCTGGCCCAGATGGCTTCACCAGAGAATTCCACCAAACTTTTAGAGAAGAGCCAACTCTGACACTACTGAGGCTATTGCACAGCATGGAAAGGGATGGCATACTCCCAAATACATTCTACGAAACCAGGATAACCTTGATGCCAAAGCCAGGGAAAGATCCTACAAAAAAAAAGAAAAAGAAAATTATAGACAAATATCAGTCATGAACCCAGATGCAAAAATCTTCAACAACATCCTAGCCAATAGAATTGAACAACGTATCGAAAACATAATGCATCATGACCAAGTTGGATTCATACCTTGGATGCAAGGCTGGTTTAACATCAGAAAAACAATTAGTGTGATCAACCACATAAATCACACAAGGGATAAGAATCACTTGAAGTAAGAGGTCATTAAAAAGACAGGAAAGAAAGAAAAGATCAAATTGAGTGTACAAAAAAGACTGAAACTTGTTCTTAAACGTTGAGTAACTAAAGCAAAAGTAAGAAACACTGTGGTAAAGGAACTGAGCGGGAGATTTCAAAGGGGAACTCGAGAACATGAAGTATTATAATGATGTTTGCATAAAGCTTAGATACAAAACCAAAAGGGAGGAACACATTCTGCATTTCTCAGTCTGAAATAGCTGAAGAAAAAATTCAAGCCTCAAGTTTCAATAGTGAAGAATTCTATAGAGAAAATATTGAACGGTGCTGGAAGCATCAAAAGAAGGTAGAAGGAATGCACAGTCATTATACCAAAAAAAACTGGTTGATCTTCAACCATTTCAAGTGGTAGCATGTGATCAGAAGCCAGTGATACTGAAGGAAGAAGTCAAAGGTGCAAGCAAGTCACTGGTGAAAAACAAGGCTCCAGAAATTAACTGAATATCAGTTTGGATGTTTCAGCAAATGGATGCAGCTCTGGAAATGCTCACCAGGAATTAATGGAATATCAGTTTGAATGTTTCAACAAAAAGATGCAGCTCTGGAAGTGCTCACCTGCCTGTACCAAGAAATTTGGAGGACAAGCTACCTGGCCAATCGACTGGAAAATATCCATATTTTTGCCTATCTCCAAGAAATGTAATCCAACCAAATGTGGAAATTATTGAGCAATAGCATTAATATCATATGCGAGTAAAATTTTGCTAAAGTTCAATCAAAAGTGATTGCAGCAGTATGTTGACAGGGAACTGCCAAAAATCCAGGCCAAATTCACATAATTAATTTTTTTTTTCCTCTCTAAGAAATTGTTCTGATTAGGGATGATCCTAGCCTCGCAGCCTACCCATCCTCCTGTGCCAATGAAAGAAAGCATAGTGGGTTTCCTCCATGAGGCTAGGTAGTGATAATTTAAGTTCCTCGTTAGTGTCAGACATGGGTATCCCAGCCCACAGGACTACATGGAGCCTGCCTTCTGCCCTATTTAAAGTTCACAGAGTTCTTACTCTCTGTTTTACTCAGCTAGAGCTGCTCTAATAGAAATATCACATGTGGATGGTTTTAACAAAGGAAAATTTATTCTTACGCAGTCCAGTAGGCTACAAGTCCAAATTCAAGATGTCCACTCCAGGGAAAGGCTTGCCCTCTGTTTGCTCTGAAGGAAAGTCCTTGTGTTGCATTAGTCAGCATCTTGGCTCAGGAACCTCACATCTGAAGGATGCTGTTCTCTTGGTGCTGCTTTCTCAGTGGTGTGAGGTTCTCAACTCTCTGCTTGCTTCTCTTTTTACTTCCCATAAGATAAAAGGATAAAGGGTGGCACTAACCGCACTCCAGGGAAACTCCCTAGCAAGTGTGTTGCAGTCCCACACTAAACCTCTTTTAAGATAATCATCCTGTCTATTAGCCACGGGCAGAGATTAAGATTTACACAAAACGGGGGTTAATCACAGAATACAGGAAATCCCAGCCCAGCCAAATTACTACACATATTTTTGGGGGGGACACAATTCAAACCAGGACATTCTCCCTTGTCATATTGGACCCTCACAGCAGCCTTGTAAGACTGCGACTCTAGAGATGAGGAAAATGGAAGCTCAGAATCTCACTCGAAGTCACACATCTGGTGAATGACCGGGATGAGCAGAGGCCAGGTCCTGTGCCTCCTAACCTGGGCTTGTTCCATTCACCCACGTGGTCTTGCTCTCAGACCTCACCCATGCTCAAGGCACAGGACACCCAGCCTCTAACCCCCATGTACACAAACCACTTGCCATTTAAGACCAGGGTCTGCAGACTCATTTGTGAAAGCATACTAGGGACAGGCAACGATATGGCTGAGAGAAATCCTTAAAGCTGGATACCTTGAGAAAGCTGTCAGCTTTCTGTGAGAGGGATCTAAAAGATTTTTCAAACAATAAGACCTATTGGGGGCAAGAAGAGAAAGCAAAAGGCTGCAAGTACTGAGATCTGGCACTGTCAGTCAGAAGAGAAAACATGTTTAATGTATTCAGGATTTAGAGGGTTTACTGGAGAGAGAGAAAAGTGAACAGGAGAGACACGTATGGGGGTGGGGCCACCAAAACACTCCTGGAATCACAGGGGGGAAGATTGCTGCTGAGAGGGAACGCAGACTCATAGGGTTGATACCCTGATTGCTGCAGCAGCTCATGAATAACATACGCTCTTCTGATCTGATTTTTTGAGATAAAGGTGTTTTTGTTTTTGAAAAAAGAAAAACTCATATAAGATTCTTGATTCCTCCAAGTTAAAATGAGGCTTAAAGAGCTTCCTGGACTGTCAGTCTCTTGAGTATTCAGTGCCACTTCTTGATGCTTCCAAAAAATGCTCTGAAATGCTATTGAACTGTATCCCCCAAAATATGCATTGGAATTCTAACTCCTGTACCCATGAATATAATCTCACTTGGAAACAGGGTTTCTGTCATTAGGCTAATGAGCACATAACAATGTAGGGTGTGTCTTAAACCTAACTCTTTCAGTATATAGAAAGAGCAGATTAAACCCGCAAGCACAAATGGGGGAGGGAGAGATACCATGCGAAGATCATAAGGAACCTAGAAACACCAAGGCTAGAGAAACCAAAATAAGAGTTTTCCCTGAGATTGCACAAAGAGAGAGAGAGAGAGGTAGACTTTCCCTAGAGCTATCAGTTGGACATGAATTGACAGCAGTGGGTTTTTACGGTCTAGCCTCCTCAACTGTGAGAAAATAAATTTCTGTTCATTAAAGCCACACACTTGTGATATTTCTGTTACTGTAGCAGTAGATAACTAAGACAGATGTTAAGTCCAGGGCACTGGATATAAGCTTCTCCCCTCTTCTGGCTCTCCACCAGCCAATCAAGAATTCTCTGATTTCCCTCATCCCATCCTTGAGTTTGAATATGTGACAACTTGGGCAAGTCAGAAATACAGTGAATGATGATCATTTCCAATTATCACAGTGACATAATGATGTGTACTTTATGACATGAACTCTTAAATACTGGCAGTTACCCTGGCATCAGCATCCTTATTTTATCAATGAGCAGCACAGGCTGCTAGTGGCTCCTTGGCTTGTTTGCTAGAAGTAGGACCTCAGCTGTCTGACCCTGGACACCTGGGGATTTACCTACAGCATGTTGCCCTGATGAAAAACAAAGACTTAGTTACAGATTATGCAAACATTTAGGATTTTATTCTCACGAATAAAATATAAGGAAGTGATGCTGAGTCAGACCAAATAATTTTGAAGTAAAGAGGAGAACATAATTCATTTATTACTAAAACATCTGTGTAAAGAAAAGCTGCTTTGGCCTCTCCAGAACTGACCAGTGGCTCTGAATCTGAGCAAACAAACTCCTGAAAGGAGGCTCTAGCATCTCAGAGGGGAGATGACAACAGTTAGAGAATGGGGAAAGATCACAGAAGCACGCAGCATGTACTGAAAATCAGCAGGCTTGAATGAGGACACACTTGGGTTTAATCTTAGTTGTTTGGATATCTGACAGTAACTTCACTTCTCTGAGCCTTAGTTCCATGGTTTAAAGTGATCATAATATCTACTTCATGGCATGTTTTTAAACTACCATGTGTTAAGCCCACACTGCTAGGTGCTAAACTGAATAAGCCAATGAAATGGCTGCTGCTTAATGTATTCACTAATGAGTAGACTCCTCCCCCAGTGCCCTGCATCTGCCAGTTTGTTGTACAGTGGTGATTTGTGTGTTGTGATGCTGGAAGCTATGTCACCAGTATTTCAAGTACCAGTAGGGTCATCCATGGTGAACATATTTTAGTAGAACTTCCAAACTAACATAGACTAGGAAGAAAGGTCTGGTAATCTACTTAGGAAAATTAGCCAATTAAAACACTAAAGATCACAAAATATTGTCTGAGACTTTGACTTGCTTGCTTTGGAGGTGTCAACAAAATTGACTGATTGTTGGAGAAGAACATCATGTTTGGTAAAGTGGAAAGCCAATGAATGTGAAGGAAGCTCTCAATGAGATGGATTGGCACAAACATACCAGCAATTATGAAGATGTGACATAGAACCAGGTAACATTTAATTCTGTTATGTGTGAGGTCACCATAAGTTGGAGCTAGCTTGATGTCAGCCAATGATGACAACAATGAGAATGAGGCACAAGGAGGTTAGGTACCTAATTTCAGGTCAGACAGCTCCGGTAAGTCTCTGTCTCACTCATCTATGCTGCTAAAACAGAAATACCACAAGTGGATGGCTTTAACAAACAGAAATTTATTCTCTCATAGTCTAGGAGGCTAGCAGTCCCAGTTCAGGGTTTCAGCTCTAGGGGAAGGCTTTCTGTTTCTGTTGGCTCTTGGAGAACGTGCTTGCCATCAATCTTCCCTGGTTAAGGTGCTTCTCAGTCCAGGGATCCCAGATCCAAAGGATGCAATATTCTCCTGGCTCTTGTTTCTTGGTGGTCTGAGGTCCCTGTATCTCTCTACTTTCTTCTCTCTTTTATTTCCCAAGAGACTGACTTAAAACACAACCTAATCTTGTAGATTGAATCCTGCATCATTAACATAGCTGCTGCTAATTCCACCTCATTAGCATTGCAGAGATTGGATTTAACACATACAGAAATCATATCAGATGACAAAACGATGGACAATCACAACTGGAATTACAGATTAGCCAAATTGACACACATTTTTGGAGGAAATAATTCAGTCTATTACAGTCACCTAGGTCCTTGTCTTTAACATGAGGCTACAAAGCCTCCATGCCAGGACTATCTAAAGTCTAGGATACATGTAAGCTTCTAGATATTAGTATAAGGGTCTATTCTGTGTTCCTTTTAATTGTGCACACATGTGCTCACACTCAATGAACACCCAAAGAACCATTTTCTACTGAACACTAGAAATCATCAGTTTCAGTGATCTGACCAGAATGCAAGGGCAGATTACTATTCCTGGGTAGTAAAGGGAAGATGGGGAAAATGCTGGTGAACCACGGTACGAATTCTTACTTACAGCCTAAAAGGAGTGTGACAGAAAGATAGGCCCTAACTAGGCCCTGGGTAAGGATGTCAAAGGTTTATTACTTAACAGAAAGCTATGGTTCTTCTACTCTATTACTTCAGTTTCAAATCAAACTAGAGAGATCAAACCCAACAGAGAAAATTGTGGGTTATCTTTCACTATGTTCCATGTCTATGAACATCATAGCCACAAAAGGCAAAGGGACACACAAGTTTAAGACATACAAGCAATAATGGAACAAGTTTGCTTGGAAAGACCTGTCTGTCTCTGAGGGAGCCATATGTTGTGGATTCTCACTTCCTCCTCCTCCACTTAAATTTCTTGACTCTGTGTCTCAGCCAGCTAGTGTTGCTTTAAAATAAATACCACAAGTGTATGGCTTTAACAAGATAAATTTCATCTGTCACAGTCTAGTAAGTTAAAAGTCCAAATTCAGGGTACCAGCTCCAGGGGAAATCTGTCTCTGCTGGCTCTGGAGGAACGTCCTTGTCGTCAATCTTCCCCTGGACTGGAAGCTTATGAGGTGCAGGGATGCTGGTCCTTTCCAAAAGATGCACTCAGCTTCTGGCACTGCTTTCTTGATGGTATGAAGTCCCCAAATTCTCAGCTAGCTTATTTCTTTTATATCTCAAGAGATTTCCTTGAGGAACAATACAGTCTTGTACAGTTATGCTGTACCAACACAACTGCCAACCGTCCTCCATCATTAACATCATAGAGGCAGGATTTACAACATGTAGGAACTTCACAGAATACCAGGAATCATGGCCTCACCAAACTGCTACACCCATTTGTGTAGGACACAATTCAATCCATGACACTGTTATCACTCTAACCAGTTGCTATGAGGTTGATTCCAACTCACAGTGACCCTTTCAGTTTCAGTGCAGAACTATTCGCCACAGGATTTTTAATGGCTGGTTTTTTGAAAGTACATTGCCAGGTCTTTTTCAACGTACCGCTGAGTGGACCAGAATCTAAGGAAGCAAAAGGCCTAGGAAATTGGTTGGGCCTTGTGAAAAGCAGATGTCAAAGATGTCCCTCAATCTCCATTCATTTTTGTTATCTTCTCCTCTTGAATATGGGATGAATCTAGCAACAAAGTACAGCAAAACTTACCACTTTTACAACTGTATTACAAAAAACTATGGCTCTTGTCTTTTTCGCTTGCATACTACCTTGATGATAACTGCTACCATGGTGGAGAAATCCATGCGGCAAGGAGCTGAGAGTGGCCTCTGGTCAGCAACCATGTGAGTGAGTGAGATTGCTACAGACCTACCTAAGCCATGACTGGATTCCTGACCAACATACACTATGAAATAATAAACGTAGTTGTTTTAAGCTACTAAGTTTTTAAATAATTTGTTATACAGTGTTAATAATGAATACAAGTGACTGTGTTACTGTTAGCTGATATGGAGTTGGGCCTTGACTCACAGTGACATATACACAGTGGAATTAAACTCTGGTCAGTCCCCACGACATGCTGTGGATCAGACTGTTGTGATCCATAGGGTTTTCACAGGCTGATTTCCAGAACCAGAATATTGGGCCTTTCTCCTTAGTCTGTTTTAGTCTAGAAGCATCACTGTGACTTGTAAGCATCAACATGCAAGCCTCTAATGGGAGACTGCACATAAGGTACACTGGCCTGGTACTGAATTCAGTCTCCCACATAGACAGCAAGAAATTCTAACACTGATAAACTATTAGCGACCTAAAAAACCAAGCCCACCAGGGTTTCTCTCTCCCATCGGTGAAAGGTAAATGTCATTGGGTACTTTATAGAAGTTCTATGTAATAGCATCATAATTCACCCAAAACATTCCAGAGCCCCCATATGGCCCTTTATCCATGCACTAATGGACTTCCATTCCACAAGATGTTTCTAGACATGAGATCGCTTGGGATCCCATATCCAGTGGGATGTTCTTCAGTAGCACTATTAGGGGTTGTTCTGATCTTTACAGATCCAACTCTCTCAAGGTTCCTCATCTGAACCACAAAACAGAAACTTATTTGACTGAAGAGACAAGGTTAAGATCACAAAGTAGTCAGATGATTCCTGTGTTCCTGTAACAACAAAGACACCAAAAAAGAAAAAAGAAATGAATTCATTACATATGACATTCTAGGAGCCCTGAATATCAAAGAGAAAGATGAGAAATTTGGCTGAACAATGAGGAAGGAAAAATAGTTCCAGGAGTACCTACGACTGGCCAGACCTGACCCAGTGGTAATTGCTACCCCTCAGGCAGACCTGTGGCAGTGAGAGTAGCGAGGGCAGCATTGATATTTTTAAAGTGTACACCTCAGCAGGAGAGACCAAGCAGTGGAGAGTATACTCACTCCTCCAGAATCAGTGAAAAACAGCAACAGATCAACAAAAGCTAAGTGGCTTACATCTCACCTACAACACAGGTCTAAAACTTTCCTCTAGCATAAACCCCTCTCCCTTTTGTCTGTGCTTCCCCCTCCCTTCTTTGCACTGCACCTGGGTCAAAACACTGACTCATTACCCAGGCCAGAAATAGGATTCCTTAAATTTGCCCTGAACTATTCTCCCAGACTTGGAGAAGGAACATTTTAACAAACAGAGGGTCAGGGAGGTGTAGGAGTGGAGAACAACACTCTACCAGCTCATCTAAGCCAGGAAATCAGGTCAGAAACAGATCCTATGACTAGGTACAGAAACAGGAGAACATGTCTTACTCACAGACACTCACTGACAGCTATCAGCCCCTAACTTTCTCAGTGTGTGTAACTATGCCTATGCCTACACCAATTACCCCTGCACATTTAGGATTGTAGGGGAGAACCAGCACCACATACATGGTGACCAACAACTAGGCACCTGAGTTGAATTCTACAAGAAAAGAAAATAGGTGCCTTGGATCACATGCATAGTAACAGCTCTAAACACCTAGTGACAGGATGTTACAACCTCAAAAGTACCAATAATCAAATTACCTCACCCCAAGCCAAGTGCCGTCGAGTCAGTTCTATCCTGGCCCCTAGGGTCGCCATGAAATTAGCTCACATGGCCAGCTTTACTTGGTATTTCAAAACAAACAAAACCAAGAAACTATAATGTGGTAAGCAAATATATAACAAAAAAAAAAATACAACTTAGAGATAACTGTCGGTATCAGTTCACTTGCAGAGGCAGACTACGATAGCTTCAGCAAGCTCCCCAAACAAGAATCAAGAAATTTTGAAAATGAAGACAATTTTATAGAATTATTGGAGGTAGAATATAAAAGATAAATATTTAGAAGTCTTGGGGGGCAGGGTCAAGGTAGTGGACTAGACATGTCTCCTCCATTCCCTCTGAGAATGTGGGCCTGGAATGATAATTGAATGGCGCAGCATGGACATCCAGGGAGCCCTAAGATATGGCATAGCATTGTCAGATTTGACCAGTAAAGACCAGGCAGTTGTACTCTCAGCCCGGCTTCTGCTGATTCATTGTTTGGGAGGACTGCAGATACTGATGAATTTTTTGTTATCCAGGAGTCAGGGGCTGGGCATGAGCTGGCTAATGTGCCGAACTGCAGTGCTTAAGTAAACAGTGTACAGTGCAAGAGAGAGACTGTGCTTGAGACAGCCACATATTGAGAACTCAGCTGCTGAATGAGGGCACCACTGCCCATCCACCTTCTCTTTTGTGAGCTGCCTCATAGATCCTGCTGTTGCATGGCAGGAAGGGCAGCTTGGGTAGGATGCCATCTTTGTTAGCTGGCAGGCAGAGACACCCACCTGGAGAGCTTAGCTAGGGCTAATATTCATGCCAAGAAGCAAGGCCTGACCAGAAAGTGCTTTTCTAGCAGAAAAGCTGTGTTTAGGATGGTGTCTAGAAATATGAGTGGGGCCTAGCATAGGATGGCAGCAAGGCAGTAAACCCTCCCTACTTTGAACCATGTTATAGCATCTGGGGTGCATTCATTGTCAGCTTGGAGGCAGGTCCTGCCACACTTGTGGGCCTGACTGATTTGGGCAGCTGTTGTATAGCTTCTTCCTTAGCAGTAAAGTACCTTTTTAAAATAAGACAACCTACAGAAATGACTGCTGAGTAGCTGGTAGCATCCACTCCACCCTTCACTGATCCATATCTTAGCATTGGTTGATGGCCCCCCCCCAGTGACTCCATAAGTAGGGTGCCATCCTTTCCAGCCAGGAGGCACTGCCTGCTGCCCCAGAGTTCACTTGGGGCCAGTCACTAGAGTATACAAAGGCAGCTGTGACAAATTCCCCTCTTAGAACTATGCCTCAGCTCCTGCTGAGGTAACAAAGGAGAAACTGAACGGCTTAGGGACGGCATGTGGGCAACAATCAATTGCTAACCATTTAAAGAAGCAGTCCACCATAGCTCCAGAAAATTCCCAAAATAAAGAATCAAAAAACTTCCCAGATGACAAAGCTTTTATGAAACTATTGAGGTTGAGTACAAAAGAAGTATATAGTGAGACTTCCTAGAAACTAAACAAAATGTAGCAGAACAAAACAAAAAATTAAGCAAGCTATTTGAACTGATGGAACATCAATGACCTGAAATCCAGCATATCAATAATAAAATTACAGAATTAGACAATTCACTGCAAAGCCAAAACAGCACAGTTAAGGAATTGGAAGCCAGAGTTAGTGATATTGAGGATAGAGCAACTGACACCAGAACTTATGAAAATACATAGAATATTGTTGTAGAGTTGCTGAAATTATAAGAGAACACATATTTCCAAGATATACATCAAACATCACAAATATTAGGCCCTTGACAGAGAGACACTAAGACATATCATAATCAAGTTTGATAAAACAAAACATACAGAGAGGCTCTTAAAGTCAGTGAGGCTTAAAGAAAAGCAAACATTCAGAGGGAAGCCTTGAAGGCTTTCATCTGACTTCTCAGCAGAAATGATGTTGGCAAGAAGGCAGTGAGATGACACATTCAAAGCCCTGAAGGAGAAAAACTTCCAACCAAGGATTATATATATTGCTAAATTGTCTCTCAGATAAGAAGATGAAATAAAAAATTTGCAGATAAAGAGAAGCTTAGAAACTTTGTAAAAACCAAAGCAAAACTACAAGAAATACTGAAAGAAACTCTTTGCTTAGAAAAACAAAAACATTAAGTATATACTTAAGGAGACAAAGGAAGACACAGCACCTAGAAACCTACTCAGGGAAGTCACAAAGCTCAGTCAAAGGTACAATATTAAAAGAAGGGAACCAATGATAATAACACAAAAACTATGACTTCATCACACTAAAAAGAAGGATATATTATAGTAGTTATAACCCTTTCAGATGGAGAGGAAATTAAAAAGATATGCAGAAGTTAAAGTCTGGTTTAAACTTAGTATAGTATGGGGAATCATAGGGGTGACCACAGAGCAAAATAACATTGTGACATATCAAAACAAGAAACAATACAGGAGTCTCAACAAACACAAAACCAACACTGAAAAAGATGAAAAGTTAACCCACAAAAAAGAATGATGCAGAACAGAATATTAAGAGGAACACAGAAAACATCAACACACAAATACATGCATCAAAATGACAGAATGAAACACAAACCTATTAATAATTACACAGAATGTAAACAGACTGAATGCTCCAGTAAAGTCAGTGAGTGACATCCTGGATCAAAAGACGCAATCCATCTATATGCTGCTTACAAGAAACACACCTTAGACTCAAAGACATGAACCAACTGAAAATCAAAAATGGAAAAATATATATGAAGCCAACAACATATAAAGAAGATCAGGAGTGGCAATACTAATCTCAGATAAAGTATGCTTTAATGTAAACATCCACCATCATAGACAAGGATGGTCAGTACTTATTGCTGAAAGACTCAATACACAAGCAGGATTTGACAATATTAAGTATTGATGTACCCACCAGAGCATCTAAATACATAAAAAAAAACAAAAAAAACCCAGTGACAACACTGAAAACTGAGATAGGTTGCTCTGCAAAAATAGTAGGAGACTTCAACTCTCCAGTAAACAAATTTACGGAATTGAAAGAGACTGAAAACACATCCTTACCAGGTCAGCATATGTCTACAACCGCACACATCTGGAATGAAGAAAGGGCTCAAACCGAAGAATTAACCCCACAACTGGAAAAAGTAGAAAAAGAACAGAGGAATTTCTCAGGCATCAGAGGAAAACACGTAATAAAGATTAGAGCAGAACCAAATGAATTACAGAAGAAGGTCAATTGAAAGTTGACAAAACCAAAGCTGGTTTTCTGAAAAGATCAACAAAATTGATAAACCATTGGCTAAACTTACGGAAGACAAACAGGAGAGGAAACAACCTGAATAAAAAACAAGATCACAGTTGTCACAACAGACCCAACTGAAATCAAAAGTATTGTAACAGAATACTGCAAATGACTGTACACCAGCGGATTGAAAACCTAGAGGAAATGGACAAATTTCTAGATTCGTATCACCTACCAAAATTATCACAAGGAGAAGTAGAACAGCTT
The DNA here is from genome assembly GCA_028571685.1 of Heterohyrax brucei. Lineage (NCBI taxonomy): Eukaryota > Metazoa > Chordata > Mammalia > Hyracoidea > Procaviidae > Heterohyrax > Heterohyrax brucei. The sequence continues at coordinate 39,361,442 of CM053149.1, forward strand.
AATAAACCAATCACAAAGGAAGAGATTGAAAACAACAACAACAAAAAACTACAAACCAAAAAAAGGCCTGGTCCAGATGGCTTCACCAGAGAATTCTACCAAACTTCTACAGTAAACTTAACTTCAATACTACTTAGGCTATTTCATGGCATAGACATTCTATGAAACCAGGACAACCCTGATACCAAAGCCAGGGGATCTCACAAAAAAAGCAAATTACTGACCAATATCATTTATGAACCTAGATGAAAAAATCTTCAACAAATTCCTAGCCAACAGAACTGAGCAGCATATCAAAAACTAATTCACCATGACCAAGTTGGATTCATACCAAGGATGCAAGGCTAGTTCAACATCAGAAAAACAATTAACGTGATCAACCACATAAAGAACACAAAGACAAGAATCACCTGATTTTGTCAATTGATGCAGAAAAGGCATTTGACAAATTTCAACACCTATTCATGCTAAAAACTCTCAGCAAAACAAGAACAGAGGGCAAATTCCTCAATGCAAAGGGGCATCTGCACAAAGCCAATGGCCTACATCATCCTGAATAGAGACTGAAAGAATTCCCCTTGAGAACAGGAATGAGACTAGCTCTCTCACCACTTCTATTCAACATTGTACTAGATGTTCCAGCCAAGGCAATTATACAAGACAAAGAAATAAAGGGCATCTGCATAGGCAAATAAGAGGTAAAAATCTCCCTATTTGCGGATGATATGATTGTATATGCACAGAATCCTAAGAATCCATAAATAAGCTACTGGAGCTAATAGAGGAGTCCAGCAAAGCATCAAATGTAAGTAGGTCAGTAAGCCTTCTCTACACCAACAAAGAGATCATCAAAAAATCACCAAATCAATACCATTTATTATAGCCCCCAAGAAGATAAAATACCTAGCAATAAATCTAATTACAGATAAGAGACCTATACAGACAGAGCTAGAAGACCTTACTGCAAGAAACCCAAAGAGACTTACCTAAATGGAGAAACCTACCCCACTCATGGATACAAAGACTTAATATTGTGAAAATGTCTATTTTACCCAAAGTGTTTCACATATACAATGCAATTCCAATACAAGTTCCAGAGTCATTTTTTAATGAGACGGAGAAACAATCATCAGCTTTGTTTGGAAACAGAAGAAACCCCAGATAAGTAAAGCAGTATTGAAAAAGAGGAACACAGTGGGAGGCCTCACACTACCCAACCTTAGAACCTATTACACTGCCACAGTAGTCAAAAACAGCCCAATAAGAGACATATAGACAAATGGAACAGACTTGAGACCCTGGAAGTGCCACAATCCTCTTATGAACAGTTGATATTCAACAAAGTCCCCAAGATTGTAAACAGGGGTACAGTCTCTTTAACAAATGGTTTTTGGCAAAACTGGATATCCATCCTCAAAAAACTGAAACAAGACCCATATCTCACACCTTAAACAAAAACTAGCTCAAAATAGATCAAGGACCTAAATAACAAACCTAAAACAACAATGATCATGCAATAAAATATAGGGTCAATAATGGAAATTCAAAAACACAGCTTAGACAGACTTCAAAAGTCTGACAAAGCCTGATCAACAGAAGAGAAAATGGATAAATGAGAACTGCTAAGAATAAAACACTTTTGCTCATCCAAGGACTTTAACAAAAGAGTTAAAAGACTACCTACAGAATGGGATAAAATATTTGGCAATTACAAGTCAGACGGACATCTGATCTCCATACTTTACAAGATACTACAAGGTATCAACAAGAAGAAGCTAAATAATCCAATTAAGTGATGGGCAAAGGAGATGGTCAGATATTTTATTAAACAGGACATCCAGGCAGCTATCAGAAAGTCCAAATCAAAAGTACCATGAGATACCATCTCACCCCAACAAGGTTGGCCATAATCCAAAAAGCACAAAACAACAAGTGCTGGAGAGGCTGTAGAGAGATCAGAACTCACCTGTACTGCTGGTGGGATTGCAAAATGGTACAACCTCTTTGGAAAGCAATTTGGCATTTCCTTTTAAAGTTGGAAATAGATATATCATTTGACCCAGTAATCCCAATGCTTGAAACATATTATACAGAAACAAAGGCTGTCGCACAAACAGATACGTGCACAGGAATGTACTGCAGCACAGTCCACAATAGCAAAAGCTGGAATCAACCCAGGTGCCCATCAACAGACGAATGGATAAACAAACTATGGCACATATACTCGAAGGAATGTTACGCAATGTTAAAGAACAATGATGATCTTAGGAAGCATCTCATCTCCTTGTTTCATCTGCAAGGCACTATGCTGACTGAAATAAGTCAGTGGCAATAGGACAAATATTGGATTAGACCCCTATTATAACGACTTAAAAATAGATTCATGTACATATGAAAAGATTCTTTGACAGCCACAAAGGTGGGGAAGGAAGGAGAGCATTGATCAAAGATTAGATAATCCAAACCAAACCCCCTGTCATGAAGTCGAGTACAACTCGTAGTGACTCTATAGATCAGAGTAGAACTGTCCCACAGGGTTTCCAGGGAGTATCTGGAAGATTTGAACTACTGAGCTTTTGGTTAGCAAATGCAGCATTTAACCCACCATGCCATCAGGGTTTCCATAGATTGGACAGTTGATAGAAATTTGATTGGGTGAAAGCAGTGACAGCACACAGCAGAACATAGATCAACTTAACTGCACTTCACCATAACCTGAAAACTATTCTAATCTTAACACGATATTGCAAGGATAGAATAGCAGGGACAGAGATCTGGGGATGATACTCTTGGGGGACATCGAGGCCAGTTGACATAACTAGCCTATTGCTAAGAGAGTCTTCTGCACCCCATAATTGTTAATGGCATCTGGGGTCTTAAAAGCTAGCAAGCTGACATCTGAGGTACACCAACTGGTTCCAACTCATCCAGAACAGATGATGAGTGAAAACAACAAAGACATATGGAAAAAAGAGCTCAGGAGACAGAAGGACCAATGTGAATGGGTGACTGTATCAATATGCAAGCAGAAGAACCAGATGGTGCCTGGCTACCACCAAAGACAGACACGATGGGGCACAAAATGTTGAGTCCATGTAACAACACAAGACAAAGAGGGATGCTCCTCAAGAACTCTACTAAAAGACCACAATTGATGGTCCAGTGACTTGGGGGTTCCACTTGGAGCATGATCCCTAGACTTGCTGCTGCTGCTGCTGCTGTCCAGAAAACACTACTGAAGTCAACTCTTCAGACAAAAATGGACAGGACTTGGGGACACGATGTGACCATATGGTGTGTTCACTTTATGGTTCTATACATTTATAGGATGTTGTCCTACTTATCTCATTCTAGGTGGTACAGGAGAGGGTGGAGAGAAGGGGACTGGAGATTGTTAAGAGGATATGATGAGTATAGAATGAAAAGGAGGAGTGTGCTGTCACCGGGAAAGGAGAGCAGAGGGACCTCCGCTTAGACAGGCATGCAGATTTGATTTGAACTGCATACTTTCACTTAATCACAACAAAAGGAAAAAAAAATCAGCACTCTTAAGACACGACGAAGCAGAACAAACAAAATGCAGCCAAACATGACAAATTGAACAGGATGCAAAGAAAGTGTATAGAAACAGCAAGTAGAAATTCAGAAGATTAATAATAAAATTACCCTGGCCCCTAGGGTCGCCATGAGTCAGATCCTACTAGATGGCAGTTGGCTGGCTCAACAACTCAATAGATATTAAGTCAAAGAAGCAGAACTGAGGCAAAGAAAGACAGAATCAGTGAGACTGAAGACAAAGCACTTGACACCAAAATATTTGAGGAAAAAATCAAATAATAGAATTTTTTTAAATGAAGAAATAATAAAAATTACATGGTACTCTATTAAGAGGAATTACCTACAAGTGATTGGAGTACCAGAACAGGGGATACAATAGTAAACACAGAGAGAATTGTTGAAGTACTGTTGACAGAATACTTCCCTGACATCAAGAAAGATGAGAAGATAACTATTTAAGACACTCACCAAACTCCACACATGGTAGACCCTCCCAAAATAAGATGCCATGACATATTATAATCAAACTTGTAAAAACTAAAGATAAAAAGAGAATTTAAAAAGTGGCCAGTGGTAAATGAAAAACAATCTTCAAGTGGAGTTGATAAGACTAAGCACACATTACTCAGCAGAAACAAAGAAGGCAATGGGAGGACGCATACAAAGAATTGAGGGGAATAAATGCCAGCCAAGAACCATACACCCAGCAAAACTGAGTCTGTTTTAGTCAGCTAGGGCTGCTCTAACAGAAATACCACAGAGCGGATGGCTTTAAAAAAGGAACTTTTATTCTTGCATAGTCTGGTAGGCTACAAGTCCATATTCAGGGTATCTGCTCCAGAGGAAGACTTTCCCCCTTGTCAGCTCTGGAGGAAAGTTCGGTATTGCATCAGTCTTTGTCCAGGGAGCATCTTGGCGCAGGAACCTGAGGTCTGAAGGATGCGCTCTTCTCCCGGTGGAGCTTTCTTGATGGTGTGAGATTCCCAATTCTCAGCCTGTCTCCCTTTCCTTTTATCTCTTGCAGGCTGAAAGGATTAAGGGTGGGGCAAGCCATATCCAGAGAAACTCCCTTTACAGTCGAGCAGAGAGGTGATCTTATAAAGGGATTTACAGTCCCACCCTAATCCTTTAACATACAGCAAAGGAAATCCACAAAATGGAGGACAGTCACAAGATACTGGGAATCATGGCCCAGCCACGTGGCTACATCTATTTTTTGGAGGACAGAATTCAATCCATGACAATGTCTCAAATATGATGGCAAATTCAGACATTAACCATATTAAATACTTATGCACCCAATGATAGGGCTCCTAAATACAGAAAACAAACTCTAAAAATGTTAAAAAGAGAACTAGACAGTGCCACAATAATAGCAAGAGACTTCACAGCACTTTTGGTGAAGAAAAAAATATTCACAAAGAAGCTCAGTAAGGACATGTAAGAGCTAAATGTCGCAACCAACCAACTTGACCTCATATAAAAACACTGTACCCAACAGTAGCCAAGTATACTTTCTTTTCTAAAGCATATGGAACATTCTTCAGCATAAACCACATACTAGGTTGTAAGGCAAGGTTTAACAATGATCCAAGGCAATGGAACATTGCAAAGCATCTTTTCAGGCCATAACATCATAGAAGCAGAAATCAATAAAAGAAGAAGGAAGGGAAAATATGAAATGCATGGAAACCGAACAACATCTTTCTCAAAAACTACTGGCTTATACAAGAAATCAAAGACAGAATAAAATATTCACAGAATCAAATGATAAGGAAAGCACATCCTAGCAGACCCCTTGGGACACAGCAAAAGCAGTGCTCAGGTCAACTTACATCAATAAATGAATACATCTGAAGACGAGAAAGGACCAAATTGAAGGATTAACCTTAGAACTTTAATGGATAGAAAGAGAGCAGCAAAAGAAGCTCTAGCAGAAAGCAAGTGATAGAAATTAGAGCATAACTAAATGAACTAGAGAATAGAAAAATTATTGAAAGAGTTAACAAGGCCAAAAGCTGATTCTTTGAAAATATCAACAAAATGAATAAACTATTGTCTAAAGCAATGAAAGAAAAACAAGAGAGGAAGCAATAACCCAAATAAACATTAAGTGGGCAACAGTGTAACAGATCAAACTGAAATTAAAAACTTATAACAACACTATGAAAATTTGTAGTACCGCAAAATTGAAAGCCTAGAGTAGATGGACAAATTTTCTTGAAACACAATACCTACCTAAACTAACACAGAGGTAGACCAATTAAATAATGCCATAACAAAGGAAGAGATTGAGAACATAATTGAAAAATTCCCAGCCACCACGAAAAAGCCCTGGCCATGACAGCTTCACTGGAGAATTCTACCAAACTTTCAGGGAAGAGTCAAAAGAACTTGTGTACTCCTCCCATCTTAACCCAATATTGTAAGCACAGAGTATGTACACTTTCATTTTTTATTTAATTAAAAAAAATCGACAACAAAAACAAAACAAATCAAATAATAATAATAATAATAATAATTCTTTATTTTGATTATATGTAGAAATGATTATATTTGGACATATTGGGTTAAATAAATATATATTGAATTGATTTCACTTGTTTCTTTTACTTTTACATTGTGGATACTATAAATTTAAAATCACATACATGTGGCTTGCATCTATTTTTATTGCACATTGTTGCTCTAGGTAGTTATTGGACTTAAACTGTATACAAATTTAAATTTTCAACATTAGTATCAACTAAGGATTCTCCAGTTGCTGAGTATTTTGTGTATGTGTATGTGTGTGTGTGTGAGAGTCAAACAAAATTTTAAGAGTTACAGAGACCTTTGCTAGGTTTTCAAGATTTTGTTTTGCAAGAAAGTATACTTTAAAAAATATTTCATCATTTATCATCATAATCATTTCATCTTAAAAAAGGTGTTTAAATACCAGAGACGGCGACAATCTCGTAGTAATTAGAAGTCTTCTAAATTCAAAATTTTAGGTTTAAGAAAACCTCCCTCGTTGTCCCTCCTGACCCCCACTGCCATTGTCTGACCGCTCTCAGCAGACAATGTAAAACAAAACACAGAAGATATGGCATTTTCCATTCATTTGCTTGAGAACCAACAGTCCCAAATCTGTTCTTCAGTGCTGCTGAAGCTAACAAGTCTGTGTGGTATTTTAGACTGACTCCAATCCCACCCCCTCTTAGAAATGCATGCTGCTTCACTATGCACCAGGACCCCTTTGTTTTTCCAAACAAACCTTAGTCTTGTATGCCGACAAGTCACTTGTGGGCAAGTGGGAACCAAAAGCTTTGTGAAAGGTGGCAGCTCCTCTTTAGGAATACCAACAGCTCTCTTAAGGTTACAAAGAGACTTTTCTTAGGAAACAGCCAGGATTCATGTCAGCTGGTATAAAGTACCACCCAAGTGGTACTTTCAATTTTGCTGTCTGCATGTGTGTGTAAACATGTACAAAGCAGACTGTTCATGAAAGGCAAATGTGAACCTGTCTGGGACCAGGAAGGTGAAGGTGGGCCAAGGCTTACTTTCGAAATATTTCCTTTACAAGATTCCTTCATGTCTGGGGCTGCAGATCCTTCATATTTTAGTTTAACCCTGTTAAACTATACACAATAGTAATAGTGATATTACTATTACACAATAGTAATATTAGATGACATTTATTGAACCCTTATTATGTCTCTGGTGATTTCTTCCAAGAGCCTTAAATTGATATGATAGCTCTCTGAGGTATGCTCTGATTCTATTTCTCTCATTGCAGAGAAAACTGTGAGGTCACAGCTAATAAGCAACAAAGCCTTGATACAAAATCAACTGGTCTGGCTTCCAATTATCTCCTCTCAAATGCTCCATCAGGATGCCTTTTGATGATCACCCAGACTCACTGGCTTACAAATCTTAACTTCATTTTCATCTTTCTCTCTGTCTTGTCTTGATAAACAGGACACATGCAATGTGCAATGTTTAGCTCATTTCTGCTCCCTCCATCACATTTCTCAAGGGTTGCTTGATGCTATTTTTTCCCTTTCTGTAGAGTTGCTCCATTGTCCTAGTTAACTTGTTGCCTAGGGGTTGGTTTTCGACTTCTTTCTATTCCTATAGGCAAGTTACTTCAATCAACGTCCTTGCCTCTAAAACCAAATCGCAGTAAAGTTGCTGTAACCTTGAACTGACAGAACATACATAATATGCCACCCAAAGTCAAGGGTGTGATCAATAAGCAGGTGCTAATTATGGTACTAGATTCAAGTGCTAGCACTGATCATTGTTACTGAGTAAAACTGGTTTTAAATTTCCCAAGATTTTATTTTCTCCCACTGTTCTAGGGATTCATTCCCATTCCTGCTCCCCCAAATCATGATGTTTTCAGTAAGTAGCTAGAGAATGAACTCAATAAAGCTGCCTTTGAGACCATATTCCCTCAGCCAACAGTAATAAAACAGGTCTGGGTACCAGCAAGGCACAGTTCTGGAGATACAGAGACACAAGTCAGCATCTCTGCCCTCACATGGCTCAGGATTTGAGAGCAGAGACAGAAAGAAAAGTAATGCTGTCAACTCAGGGCAATGAGTACTGCTCAAAAGTGAGCACAAAAGCCAGGTAGTGTCTTTGACCTTAGCCTGCTGGTAAAGAACTTTTGCTCCAATTCCTGGAAGATGGTAGAGCATCCTGAGCCAACACAGTAAGACAGATGTTGAGGTGTGTGCTGTGATGGCAGTCAGGCAGAGGCAAGCCATGAGCATGACTGAGTAGCTTTGCTCAGAGTGTAGTGAGCAGAGACAAGAAACAATATGAGCTAGAAGCCACGGAGACATCTGAGAGGTTTCAGAAGAGAAGTGATCTGTTTGTGTTTGGAAGCTCTCTGTGGTAGAGGTGTGAGGGACGGGCTGCTGCAGACGCTGCTCTAGTGACCCAGATGAAAGGGGAAAGCTGCTGAGTGTGGCAGCAAAGTCTGGGACAAGAGGTGTATGGCAGGTCAATCCAAGATAATGAAAGTGAGAGAGAAAAGACTATGATAGCTCCAAAGATTTGGGCAAACAATGCAAACAAGGATACCTGCCCTGCAACGGGGCAGGTGAAAGCAAAGAGGGTGCTGACCACCTAGACAGGTGGTACAGGCAGGCTGAGGTAGGTTAGGAGTAAGGAACAAATGAGGTGTCCAAGCAACAAATCCAGAAGGAGACACAGGAAGCAGTACAGAAGCAGTAGAACAGGTAGGGTGATGCTTTCTCCAGCCAGCTTCATAGTTACTGGGGGATCAGATCAGGTCAGATGGTTGAATAGCTTGCAGATAACAAATACAATTTTACTAATATAAGGGGCTCCTGATGTTGCATTTCCTGACCTTGCCCTACCTGACTAAGTGACTCCCTGGATCCCCCAGAGCTGGGCAGACCTCAGTGCTTTCAGGCATGTTGTATTGAAATCCATTCCTCCAAGCTCTTTTCCCTAGAAGTTTCTGGCCAGATTTTCCCAATATAATTTCATAAGCCGAGGGGGTTGTAAAGCCCCTCTTAGAAGGCATCATCCTTGATCCTCATGTCAGGAGAGGAGGGGGTCCACCCTCCACACCCTCTTTATAGTTTCATGATGTCATAATTTTGTGTTAAGATCACTGGCTCCTTTTTTGTAATATTTTAGCTTTGATTGAGCTTTGTAACTTTTCTAGCTGAATAAGATTCTGGATGTTTTGTCCTGCATTGCATCCTTAAGTATACATTTGTTGTTTTTATTTTTCTAAACAAAGAGCTTCTTTCAGTATGTTCTGTAGTTTTGGTTTGGTTTATACAAAGTCTCTAAGCTTCTGTTTATCTGCAAATGTCTTAATTTCTCCTTCATATTTGAGTGACAGTTTAGCAGGATATATAATTCTTGGTTGGAAGCTTTTGTCCTTCAAGGCTTCTTGCTAACATGTTTCCTGCCAAGAAGTCAGACGAAAGCCTGAAGTCCTTCCCTTTGTACATTAGTTTTGTTTTAAGTCTTGTTGCCTTTAAGAACCTCTCTTTATGATTCATTTTATTAAGCTTGATTATAATATGTCTTGCTGTCTTTCTTTTGGGGTCTAGTTTTTGTGGCATTCAGTAAGTATCTTGGATGTCTGTATTCCCTTCTTTCATAGTTTCAGGGAAGTTTTCTGTTAGTAATTCTTCAACAATTCTCTCTGTATTTTCAGCTATCCCTCCCTGTTCAGGAACTCCAATTATTCATAGATTATTCCTCTTGATTGTGTCCCTTGTGTTTCTTAATGCTTCTTCATTTTTCTTATTTCTTTTCTCTGAGTTCTCCTCATGAATGCTGGTGTCAACTGATTTGTCTTCAAACTCACTAACTCTGCCTTCTAACTCCTCAATCCTGCTCTTTTGGCTTTGCACTGAAGTGTCTAAATCTGTACGTTAATTTCTGATCTGCTGGATTTCAGATTGTTGATGTCCTAGCAGTTCATATAACTTAATTTTTCATTTTGTTCTGTTGCATTTTGTTTAATCTCTATGAGTTCTCTATACATAATTATTTTGTATTCTACCTCTAATAATTTCAGGAAGTCTTCATCTAGGAAGTTTTTTGATTCTTTATTTTGGGAGTTTTCTGCAGCCATGATGATCTGCTTCTTTAAATAGTTAGGTATTGATTGTTGTCTTTGTGCCATCAAGAAGCTGTTCAGTTTCTTTGGTTTGGTCACCGCCACCTCTGCATTCTCTAGTGACTCTCCCCAGCTGGGATCTCAGGGATGGTAAGCCTCACCTCCTGGCTGCTAAAGGTATCAAGTTACTTATGGTGACTATCCATCATTATTTTAGTCAAGCCTATGGTGTAACTTTTGTGGGGGGAAGGATGCCAACATACTTGGCTTCCTGGGATTACTACACCCTTTAGATGCATTTAACTTAAAAACTGCTTTTTTTGCTGATAGGGAAACACTCTAGCAGGTACCAAGAACAACCAGGCCCTCAGGATTGGCAGGCCCTGCCACCTGGCAGGCAGAGACAGTGCCCTACTTGTGGAGTCTCTGGGGGGCCATCAGCCAATGTTAGGGTGTGGCTCAGTGAACAGTGGTGGAAACGCACTAACCCACTCAGCCCCCTGTCACCACTGTGTACTCCTGCTGAACTTATTTTAAAAGCTGCCTTACTGCTGAAAGAAGCATTGTCCAGCAACTGCTGATAGCAGCGAGGCCCTCAGGGGTGGCAGGCCCCGCTCTCTGGCTGACAACGATGGTGCCTCATGGGTAATCCCTAGATGCTGTGATGTGGCTCAAAGAAGGGAGGGGTTAGGGCACTGCTGCTACTGGCTGCCAGGGCTCACCATGATCCCTAGATAGGATTATCTGAAAAACAGCTATTCTGCTGGAGGAGCACTTTCCAGAAAGGCATTGTTGCTCATTGTGAGAATTAACCAGCACTGAGATGTCAGGTGTGGCTGACTCTGCCTCTCAGCTAACCTAGATGGTGTTCTGTCTGTGCCCCCCTTCCTGCTGTGAGTCAGCAGAGTCTATGATGCAGCAAAGAGAAGAGAGTGAGAGGGCCACTGACACCCTTGGTTGTCAGCCGGGCTCTCAAGATGTGGCTGTCCCAAACACAGTTTTTCTGTTGCAGTATACACGATTCACTTAAGTACTACAGTTCAGTGCATTAGCGTGCCAGGCTCACAGGCTCAGCAGATCCAGTCCCCACCTCCCAGAAAACAAAGAAGGCATCTGTACCTGCAATCCCCTCAAACGACATGTTAGCAGAAACAAGATTCAATGTGCTGCTGCCTTGCCTGCAGCAGAGGTAGTTTCCCATTTCCTGTTGCTCAGTCCAATTTCATAACCCTCTGCCAGATTCTGCTGCTCCTAAAATGTCCACACTGCTCCAGTCACTTGTTATTCCAGTTCTTAGTTCTCAGAAAAAATCGAGGGGATGTGTGTCTAATCTGCCATCTTGGCTCTGCTCCCCTCCTCCTTTTCTATTGTTGGGGTAGATGGAATCCTATCAAATCCCCTTAAAATTCCTTCTTTAACCTGACAACTAGGTCACTTAAGTTTTCACAACACTTTTCTTGTTATCCCCATATAGTCCACCCCTTATTAGAGAACCCCTTAGCAAGCTCCAGTAAACCTTCATGCTATAATCCATCCAACCTAGATGAACATATTCAGCTCCTGACACTTCTATCTCTATCTAACTCTCTGGTACTCCTAACCCATAAGATGAGTCCCATACCTTCTTTCCCATGCCCTCTCTAGGAATATTCAACAACCCAATCTTAAACTTACTTTCACCCAATCCACCAGAGACTCCTGAAACTTTACTTGTCTTGGATTGATATTTACAGAGGGAATTCATTGATTATTCATGGCAGGAACTCTCCCAGTGCTTAAAAACAGGTTCTCTTACCTCCTTATAGTCACCTGCCTCTTCATAACCAGCTCCCTCTCTACCAAGGCCTCCACACATATATCCCCTTCCCTGTTTAACGTCCTTAACCCAATTTATTCTTTCTTGAACCGCATTGATAAATTTCAGAGGTTCTGGATTTGTTTCTTCCTCTCCACAAGCACTTGCACTGCATTTTCAGTCCCTAGAGAGACATAGGCCAAGACCACCATCCACTTGGCATATACTAAATATAAAGAGTATGCCTTTCTTGACAGAGCAGACACTGTCATAGAAGTTACCCAACCTCCTTGGCCAGTCAAGCCACACTACTGTTCCAAACCTTCATGGGACACACACAGCCCTTCCCCAACAATCCCACCCAAATCTCAGGACCAATAGCCCTGAGCTTAGCTCTCTTAAGGCAAGCTCCCTTCTGCATGCAATGAATAAAGGCCTAAAAGTAGGACACCCAGAGTGTGAACTCTGCAGCAACATTATCAGATTATCCCACTACCCACACAGTACTCAAAGTCAAAGGGTAGACTACCCCTTTTTCCCCTCAGCCAGTGGAATGCTTATTCAAGCAGTACATTTCTCAGGACCACTCCAGCTCCAAGGTGGGTCCTCTGAAATGTACATTGCCCAAGCCAAAGCCTCTTTCCATGGATTAACACCCTCCTCTGCTTCCAATAACCTTTCAAAAGAAGCCCAGTTTTATGGCTAGCCCTTTTTAACACCTTTTTAATATGGAGTAATGAGCCATCCACTAGCTGGGGGTCGCATGGTGTCTTCCACTTTTCCTCTGTACATGTCAGCACGCATCAAGAAGATGGCCTTTTATTGTTTTGTGGGGACAAGGCATATTCATGTCTACACACAAACTGGATGGAAACATGAACTCTGATCTACTTATCCCCAAACACCGTTATCACCCTTCCTGACTAATCTTTGACAGTACCTGTACAATACCTCTACTGGCTGCCCTGGGGGTCCCCGCATGTTATGGTAGCAGAATAGGAGGATTAAGCACCTCACTATATTATTTCTACCTCCTCTCACAAAACCTGCAGGAAACCATGCAAGATAGCCAAAGGATTGGTAAAAATACAAGACCAAACAGATTCTCTAGCTGCTGTCACCCTACAAAACAGATGCACCCTGGATCTGTTAACTGCAGAGAGAAGGGAGGTACTTGTCCCTTTCTAGATGAAGAATGCTGTTTCTATGTTAACCAATCAGGCCTGGTCTGAGATGTAGCTAAAAAACTTTCAGAGAGAGTGGCCAAATTATGAAAACATTAAGGGAGTGACTGGGATACCTGGCTATATTCACAACAAATGGCTTCCCTGGTTTCCTCCATATATAACACCTCTTGTCTTACTCATTTTAAGACTCCCTCTCAGCCCAGTTATGGTTTTACATAACACAGCCGATCCAGCGGTCAGTCCACAACCTTACCAACCAACAAGTGCACCAGATTCTGTTCCTCCAAGAGACTCAACAATAACTATAGCAAAATCTCCCTAAAAACAACTAACAGACCTCTCTCTTTAGAGAATGCCAGGAGGCCAGATGACCCCCTGACTCCCCATATACCCTGCAATAAGTCAACCACCGTTGTCAACAAGAAGCAGCTAGAAAGATAACAATGCCTCTCTGTCACTAAAGCAAAAGTCAGGAATTGAGGGGACTCTGTCTCTGGATTTCAGAAAGGTTTAACATACGCCATCTTCTCCTACCATGTCCCTGGATTTTGGAGAGGCTTTAGCATAAGCCATCCTCCCCTACCATACCCAGAAACAGCCCACAGAAATTTGACCACAAACAAAACTTCATGCCTGCTACCCCTGCCCTCTAAGCAAACCTCTTCCCTTGTCATACCTTGACTGTACCAAACCTTACTCCCTCCCCTTTCTGATCAACATTTCTTCCTTATCAGACCACAAATCCCCTTACCAGAATTTCCAGCTACGCTCTCTCCTGTTTTTAACATCCTTTCCTTATTAAGCCATAAATCCCCTCACCCTACACTACTTCATTGGAAGTTTAGAACTATAAAAAACTTTCTCTACCAGCCAGAGGTGGGCTGAATGACACTCAGCTCAGACCCCACTCTCTATTTGAATAAACATCACTGGATCCGTGGACTGGTATGTCTCTGCCTCTGTTTCACGCCATTCTTTCCCCAACAAGCTGGAGTCTACAGACCACAAAACCACTTCGGACACAATCTAACCAACCTGACATGCACAGAACCATATCTCTGTCTTCTGGGTGACACTGTAACTTTTCTCCCACTGGACAGAACCAAACCTTAGCAGGCCAGTATTGGGGGAAGATTATCAGAAATGAAGCATCTGAACCTAAGATCCGGTTTGAGAGCACCCTCTTTTGAACCAAGCAAACATAGACAGTGGAAGTGTGCCAGGGACATCTCCTTCCAGTCAACCAATCAATGACCTTGCCCCTTCCTGCTAGAACCCTTCCCCTAATATTCAGGGAGCCATCCTGACTATATAAGTTCCAGTGCTCTCTGTTTGGCCAACCAAATAAAGCTTCTTCTTTTACTTTTACCTGTTTACTACATCTATGACAATGTCAAGAGATATCTGAGGCATCAGTAACAAGAAGACAGGGAAAAAACTCCATGTCTCCCCTTCCCCACCATATAAATATCTTTAAGTTACGATTCCCACATCAAGCTTTAATCCTCTTAGGTCAGTGCTCAGCTCAGGTCACCCTCTATTTTATGTTGTTGCCTACTTTTCTCTTGGGGGAATATGACTCTAATTCTCTCTAACATGTTTTCTTCTTTATAAAATGGGCCTCTGTTTGTCATAAGTAACACCATGATCAGCTGTTTTTCTCCTTCCTCTGCCCACCTCCTCCTTTTCTTATACCTTTGTCAAGGACTTTGCTTTGACCTGATGCAAATAACTTTGTTCAGGGGTTTGTTTTCACTTCTTTTGATCTGATGCTAATAACTTTGTTGCACTCTGTCCCACCACCTGTTATAACCCCCCAACAAGGAGACTGGAGCCCAGATGTCTGATACACCTATCTTTAGTCTGATGAAGAGTCTTTCATCACTATCTTGTAATGAATAACTCCTTAAGCCATGCCATCTGCCAGCTGAAAAGACACTTTCAACTTTAGTAAAATCATATATAAGCTCTGATGTTGTCATGAATTGAATTGTGTCCTCCTAAGAATATGTGTGGCTATTTGGCTGGTCCATAATCCCTGGTATTGTGTGATGTTTGTCCACTTTGTAAATCCTGCCTCTATTATGTCAGTGAGGGAGGATGGGTGACAGCTGTGGTGACTGGACAGGACTCAACGTATAAGACTGCATTGTTTCTTGAGGCAATCTTTTGGGATATAAAGGAAAGCAAACAGAGAGTCGGGGACCTCATATCACCAAGAAGTGCTAGAAGCTAAGAGTATCTTTCATAAAGGACCTGGGATTCCTGTGCATCAGAAGCTCCCAGTCCAGGAGCAGATTGAAAATAAGGACTGTCCTCCAGAGTCAGCAGAGAAAGTCTTCCCCTGGAGCTGACACCCTGAATTTGGATTTTGAAAAGGGTCATGATGAGTCAGAATCAACTTGACGGCACTGGGTTTTTTTGTTTAGGACTGTGACAAAATAAAACTTCTCTTTACAAGAAAGCCTGTAATATTTCTGTTAAAGCAGCACTCGATGACTAAGACAGAATTTGGTACCAAGGAACTGGGATACTGCTCTAATAGATACCTAAAATGTGGAAATGGGTTAGAAACTGTGAAGGGGTAGAAGACTCTGAAGGAACTGTGGAGAACTGTTAACACCAAAGTAGGTGCAGAGGGTGAGAAGCATCGAACTACCAATGCAGTACCAACAGACCAGTGTGACATAACGCTATAGCCGGCTTATGTGGTGAGAGCAGTGAGTGTCTGTGCTCAGGAGGTTTTCTGGAGGAATGGGGTGCCTATGGGTGTTTAAATTGATGGAGTTAGGCTTGCTGACCCATGGAGCAAGAAAGCTGAGCACTTGTGTGCAGGAGGCTTCCTGGCAGAGTGGGGTACCTATGGGCACTTAAATCAGTAAAGCTATAGAGCACTTGTCTCAGCAGGGCAGATGCAGGCAGGAGGCCCAGACCATGAGGACACAGGAAGCAGAAGTTGAAGAGATAAAGAACTGAGCTGCCTCAGTCTCAAAATGTATGGCCATGACCTTAGGGGTTTCAAAGGGTGGAATCATGGCCCCCGGTGCTTTTAATGATAGAGTTCCCACTCAAATGGACTAGAAAAATGGTATCCCTAAAGCCGAGGGAGCAGAGTTGCTGTCCTAGTGGGCCTAGGAGGTGGAGCTGTAGCCCAGAGACAAAAGATCGCACTCAGAATTGAGGGAGTATGGCCATTGCCTAGAGTCTGGAAGGCGGAGCCATTGTGTAAAATGTCTCAGAGAATGGAGGATTATTTTCAAAGGCTTGAGGGCTGATGTAATGTGTTCTGTTGCCTTGTTTGGTGCCTGTTACATCTTCCTTGTCTGCAATTTCTCCCTTTTGTAATGGAAATGTCTAGCTCGTACCTGTTCTGCTGCTGTATTCTGGAAGCAGATAACTTGTGTTCTAGATTTCACAGCTGAAGAATTTCTGGATTTTGGACTTGGACTTAAGACTTTGTCATGATATGAATATGTTTTGCATGTTACAAGGGTGTGATGTTTGGGTTGCCAAAGGGTAGAATGTCGTGGAATGAATGTGTCCCTCTTCCAAAATATGTGTAGCAATTTGGCTAGGCCAGGATTCCTGGTACTGTGTGATGTTCCTCCATTTTGAATATCCTTCCTCTATGATGTGAATGAGGGAGGATGGGCAGCAGCTGTGTTGGTGGGGCAGGACTCAATGTGTATGATTGTATTGTGCCTTAGGCAATCTCTTGGGATATAAAGGAAAGAAAAGCAAGCAGAGAGTTGGCGATCTCATACCACCAAGTAGTGCCAGCAGCTGAGCATGTCCTTTGGAATGGATCTGAGTCCCTTCACTTCAGACACTTCCATTTCAAGGGAAGATTGGTGACAAGCATCTTCCTCCAGAGCCATCAGAGAAAGCCTTCCCCTGTTGCTGACACCCTGAATTTGGACTTTCAGCCTACCAGACTGTGACAAAATAAAATTTTTCTTTTTAAAGCCATCCATTTGTGATATTTCTGTTAAAGTAGCACTAGATGAGTAACATAGATTTAAATATTGTTCTTTGAGACTCCATAGGAGAGGCTGCACAGCTGTCGGGTCCACTGGTATCATATCTCACAATAAACCTTCTTACTCTTTCTGACTTGGAATACATTAAATTGGTTCAATTGCCCTGGGGACAGGCCCTAGTCTTGAAACAGGAGGATACACCATGCTGCCTGGAGTAGTTCTGATGGCTCCCAGTAGATGCTGTTACAGGAGCACTGGCCAAGGATATATTGCTTAGGACATCTCCATGGGTTGCTGTGATGATAAGGCAATGGCAATGTGAATATAAGAACACCCTATTGTTTACTGAGTTCACTTGAAGCTCTTCACTCTGAATTCTAGACTGTCACAACAGAACCCCAAGCTTGACTTCAAGAATTATCCCTCTCTCCACTTCTTTCCTTCATGACCTCACTCCAAGCAAACCAGAATACTTCCTACAAAGCACTGGCCTTCTATTTTTCTTTGTTTATGCTCTTCCCTCAACTTGGAAAGTCCAGCATTTGCTCAAGTCCTACCTGCCTTCCCCAGTTCTACCTTAAATGTCATCTCCCTCAAAAAGCCTCTGTTCTCCATCCATGTTTAAATCTCTTTTCCTTTGTAGGCCAGCCTAATGTGTTTTGTCTTTTTCATAGGACAGCACCAAACTCCTCTGGTTTGTTACTTAGCCAAGATGGAAATAGCTTCACCAAGGCCAGACAGGAAGTCTGTGAATCAACAGGAGAATTGAGGGTATGGTCTTGGTGCAATCTACAATTTGAGTAACAGGAGTGTGTCCCATGTCCATTTCTTTTTCTATACCTCAAGCTTCTAGGGCTGGGGATTGAGGGGGTTACCAATTCCTAACACAGAACTTGGCACATGGTCATGAAACCGGAGGCTGAAAAGAGCCATGGGGAGGGAGGACATAAGATTGAGGGTGTGAGAGGTATTGTTTCAGATGACCCCAACACGCAGGCAAAGACATGACCTTCACATTCGGCAAGCCCCAGATGTGGTGATACTAAGGGTGGAGTCTCACAGTCACCAATACAGATTCAGTAAGCTATATGCAATGAATAACTCCCCTTTTCTTGATAATCAGATTTTAACCAATGATAAAAGAATTAAGTAGGGGGCAAGGAGAACAGGGAAGTAACTTTGTTTGCGCATTCTTCTTTCAGCTTGCTGACCAGATGATGTTTAGCACTACTTTGTTTTCCTTGATGGTCAGTGATGGCCTGCAATTGTGAAACAGACAACTTCCACCCAGTCAACCCTCCCAGTTGGCCTTCACTCAATAAGCCTTTACCCAGCTGACCATCCCCCCCACCACCACATGCCCTCAACTGCTCATATGGTTCCCTGCATCTGCATGTGGTCTTTCCCTTTAAATACTCAACCTTACCTGACAAATGTGGACAGGTTCTGAGAATGTAAATGCTGTCTGTCCCCTGTGCTGCTGGTAGCAAAGAAATAAAATCTTTGATCATTTACTTAATATCCAGTCTCTGAGATTGGCTTTAAGTGTCAGGTTGCTGAAATCTGATGCTTTTACAGTAACAGCAGGTGCCCAATAATGTGTTAAGTGAATGAATGAATAAAAGACATGCAAATCTAAAGTCAAAGTTGATGGGAATTAACTGGAAAACAAGATGTGAGACTAAAGCAGTTTGCCCTGTGAAAAATCGTCAAAATTGTGACCTTAATACCTTGCTACATGTTTTCTCCCTTTCAAAATGAGTGACTGAAAGCTTGACATAACTAATGCCATAATAATAATCTAAGTAATCTACAAGTGTTTCTTATTGCACCTGCTGCACTGGTGTCTTTCCAAAGAGATGTGGAGCCCCCTCAGCTCCTATGGCATTGGTTTCACTCTCCTTTTCAGACTCTTGATACATGGCTTCCAGCCTATTAAACAATAGTTAGACGGCAGCCAGGGAGGCTGCCTGACACTTCCAGTCTGCAGCTTTCTTCCCTGCTCCTTGTCTTGGTTAGGGTGGGCTTGACAGGCCAGCTCTTACTAATTAAAAGCTTTTACGTAAGTTCTTTTTACTTCTAGTTTGTTATAAACATACAGATTAGAACCTAGGTGTTCAACATATATATTTGTCGTGGATTGAATTGTGTCAATTTGCCTGGGCCAGGACTCCCTGTATTCTACGGTTGTCCTCCATTTTGTGATGTTCCTATGCCGTAGGAGTATGGCTGGAGTATGGCTTGCCCCACCCTTAATCCTTTCATCCTACAAGAGATAAAAGGAGAGAGAAGCAAGCAGAGAATTGGGAACCTCACACCATCAAGCAAGCAGCACCGAGAGAAGAGCGATGCTTCAGACCTGAGGTTCCTGCACCGAGATGCTCCCTGAACAAAGACTAATGCACTACCTGACCTTCCTCCAGACACAACAAGGGGGAAAGCCTTCCCCTGGAGTGGACATCCTGAATTTGGACTTGTAGTCTACTGGACTGTGTGAGAATAAACTTTCTTTTGTTAAAGCCATCCACTTTGTGGTAATTTTGTTAGAGCAGCACTAGCTGACTAAAACAATATCTATGGCTTAATAAAGAGTTTCTTGCAGTTATTTTGTGACGTATAAGATTAGTTGTAGACTAAGTGCTTAAAAATATTAGGTAATCCTTGCCAAAATCATACATAAACTCTGATGTAAAAGCTGTCTTTTAAGACTCCACAGTGTTGGGGAGAGGGTGGCCCAAAACAGGGGCCAAGACACACCAGTTCAAGGGTCCAAGAAGTTTACTGGAAGAGAAAGAGTGAGGTCTGAGCTGAGTGGCTCAGTATCCCCTCCCTAGTAGGGCAGGTTTTTTATAGGTTTAATGTTTCAGTTAGGTAGTGTGGGGTGAGAGGGGGGGCTATGGTTTGATAAGAAAGAGGAGTAGCAAGGGGACTTATGGTCTGAATAAGGAAGATGTTAGAAGAGAAAGGGCTAGGGTTTGTTTATTGTGAAGATTTTGATAAGGAAAAACCTTTCAATTAGGAGTGGGGCAGACAAACGTAACGTTATTTATGGTTGTACTGGGTGGGGCCTACTAGGCTATTTTCAGTTGATGGCAGTTCTGATCTTTGGATAAGGTGACCTCCCTGAAGGACAGAATCCTCTTACTGACCTCCCTGAATTTCAGGAACAGAGTTCCCTCATGCAGAAAACAGCCTGAGTTGCCCTCCAGTCTCCATTGTTATGGTATCTCCTAATACACGTTCTCATTCTTTCTGACCTGGAATATTGAAACTGGAGGCTGAAAAGCACTGAGGAAGGACCTACGACTGAGGGCCTGAGAGGCATTGTTTCAGATCCACCATCCCCAGCTCACATGGAAATCATGACTTCCACATTCCACAAGCCCCAGGTGGCAATGCTTGGGCAGGGTTCTCAGAGGCACCATCATAGATTTAATAAACTATAGGCTATGAATGATTCCTCTTGTCTTGATAATTGGGCTCTAATCAATGATAGAAGAACTAAGCAGCCCTGAGATTTCCACTAAAAGACTACAATTGATGGTCCAGTGGCTTCAGGGTTCCCCTGGGAGCATGGCCCCTGGCCCTGATGCTGCCCTTGTCCATAAACCATAATGAAGGTCCACTCTTCGGACACAAATGCATTGGACTTGGCAATGTAGAGTGACCATACACTGGATGCACTTTATGGTTTTATGCATCTGTAGGATATCATTCTGCTGACTTCTGGCTGGAGTAAGGGGAGTGGGTAGAGAGGAGGGGAAAGGAGACTGTTGGGAGGATGAGACATGTATGGAGCAGAGAGGAACAGTGTGCTGTCACTGGACAGAGGGAGCAGTGGAAGCTGCATATAGGTGGGCATGTAAATTTATATGGGAATGTACATTTTCACTTAGTCATAATTAAAAAAAAAAGAACCAAGAAAAAAAAGTCAGAAAAAAAGAACTAAGCAGGAGGCCAGGACAATAACTTGTCTCTCAGCATTCTTCTTTCAGATTACTGGCCAGATGGCTTCTCGCACTATTTTCTGTGATGCCTGATGATGGCCTGTGAGAAGCAGGTGGTGCCTTTACACCCCGATGGCCTAGAGAAATCAAAGGATTGAAGGAACCCAGCCCCTTCCTCAAGCCCCCTTTGAATCCCTACACTTGCACGTAACCTTTCCCTTTGAAAACCTTGACCTTGCCTGACAAATTCAGACAGGTTTTGAGGGCGAGAAGGCCCTGTCTATTTGTAACCCCGGCTTGTAAATAAACCTTTGATCACTTTACTCCTACCCTGTGTCTCCGAGATTGGCTTTGTGGCACATGGCACAAACCCTGAGTTTTGTCCAGTAATAATGTTTCACTGGATCAGCTGCTCCAGGACACAGACCCTAATCAGGTGACAAAACTCACTGAAATTTGAACACAAGATTAATCTGAGCAGTTATTCTACATGAGTTGGAGTCAGCTCAATGGCAACTAGTTTTTTTTGTTTTTTTAATAGGGATATTACTGGGTAGAAACCTCAGATTCTTACTTGACATAACTCAAATTGGCCAATTAACAAGAAAACAGGATGGGAGAACAAGAAAAGCACCTTTATTTCATTCGAAAAGGAAAAGAAGTCTTTCAGAGCTATTGTTGCCAAGACTGCTCGTCAAGGGTAGGTAGGTAAGTTACTTTGAAAAGGGATTTACAAGTAGGGAGTTCATATAAGTTATGCCAGCCAACATTCTTGATTAGACTCTGCAGGAGCTGGCTCGAGATTTACATATAACCTCCAAGCAAAAGCAGGATTCAAAGGGAAAGCTAAGATGGTGTAGCCCAGAAAAGGAAACAATTTATTACATCATAGTGAAGTGAAAGAAGCCAGGTAAAGAACATAAGACTGGCGGGTTCTGTCTTGGGAAGGTCATTTTGATTCCCCCCCAAAAGCAAATGGCTCTAAGAAGCTAGGTACAACGGGGTTTATAAAGAAAAACCAAAAAAGCCACTGCCTACAAGCAGATTCTGACTCAGAGAACATTAACTACTGGGTCATCTTGATGTGACTGGTTGACCCTTTCCTCTTGGTGGCATAGTTGTTAAATGCTATAGCTGGTAACCAAAAAAGGTCAGCAGTTCAAATCAACCAGGCATTCCTTGGAAACTCTATGGGGCTGCTGTTCCACTCTGTCCTGTAGGATTGCTATGAGGGCTAATCAACTCAAAGGGCAGTAGGTTTGGTTTTTTGTTTGTTTTTTTTTTTTTTTTTGGTTCCCCTTTACTGAGATCCAAAGATACCAGGTTAATTCTGGCCTGGTTGCTTCTAATTTGGCCCTCTGCCTACTTGTATCTGTGAGACTTTTTGAGGCTCAAATTAGAAAGCAATGGTTTGACAATTATCCTTTTCTAGTAGACAAATTTACATTGCTATAGACCAGTCTCTGGCAGGCTTTTGCAGTTTGAATCAGGCCACCGATGGCTAAAATTTGGATTCCTGGATAGAAAAACCTTGAAATCAAAGCACGATGTCTGTTACTAATTTTACTATTCAACAGTTCAAATGAAGTCTCATCAAGCAGGCTTTTCCTGGCAAATGGTGACCTTTTGAAGGCTGAGGAGTTGCTCATTTGTTCCTTGAAACTGAAAGAGCTGGCAGCTGTTGGTGGGCGGGGGTAGGGGTGGGGTGGGCAAGAAGGGACATAGTATTCAAAGAACCTGATGAACATGAATGGGAAAAGATCCTGACCTAGAGGCACTGGCTGTACCAACCTCCTTGTCCTCGCTCCCCATCAGAGTGGTGAGAATGCAGCCTAAAAGGTCCCCAGGTGTTCTACAAACAGCTAGCCAGGGCCCTGCAGGCAGGTAGCACAGTTCCCCTGCAGAGCCATCACCAGGATGCTCAGAAACTCCTGCTGCTGGCTTCTTCCCTTAAAAGCTGCTTGGAACTCTTGAGATGCTCTGCACTGAGGTGCACCCAGAGACACCACCAAGAGGCTCACAAAGCTTCTGTATTAAAAAATAATACTCAAGAGGGGCCAGAATGTAGCAGAAGCTAGCTCCTTTGCAAAAGTTAAATGTCTGTGATCAGTTTCCCTGTCTCTTTCCCTCTGCCTTGACATGAGATCACTGACTCTGTGCTGAGCTAGTGGGACAGCCTTGACTCAAATGGAGTTTGAATGTTTTCTGTGCTCAGCCATTCCAGCCTTAACGATTTGATCCTATTTCTGCTAAGGGATGCTCAGCCATTCCAGCCTTACAGATTTCGTCCTGTCCCTGCTAAGGGATGCTCAGCCACAGCGGCCTTGAAGATTTGATCCTGTCACTGCTAAGGTATGCTCAGCCATCCCAGCATTACAGATTTGGTCCTATCCCAGCTAAGTGATGCTCACCCACCCCAGCCTTACAGATTTGATCTATCACTGCTAAGGGATGTTCAGCCATCCCAGCCTTAGAGATTTGATCCTGTCACTACTAAGGGATGGTCAGCCATCCAGCCTTACAGATTTGAACCTGTCACTGCTAAGGGGTGGTCAGCCATCCCAGCCTTACAGATATGATCCTATTCCTGCTAAGGGATGCTCAGTCATTTCAGCCTTACAGATTTGATCCTATCACTGCTAGGGGACGATCAGCCATCCCAGTCTTACAGATTTGACCCTGTCACTGGTAAGGGATGGTCAGCCATTCCAGCCTTACAGATGTGATCCTGTCACTGCTAAGGGACAAGTACAAGGAGAGCAGCGACTGTGATCTTTGGCAGCCATCCCAGCTGAGTAAATGCAAGGTGGGAGAAATGCGGTCAGAGGCTGGGCCACTACCCCTTCATTTCCCAGAATAAAAAGAAGCAAAGGAAAAATGTCTTGCTGGTGAGATAAACTGAAGTGTTGGATTTTCCCTCCAGGTGCCCCACTGCTGGAAACATTTAACACCATACTAGACAAAAGCCTGAGGAATATGGCTGAGGAGAACAATCAGAGCCAGCCTGGCAGAAGGAGGTGACCTAATGAGGCTTCCACAGCTTCAATTCCCTCCACTCCCAGCTTGTGGTCTGAGTCCACCATGACACCTGCTTCTCTGCAATCAAAGCAACCCCATAATAAGCACTGCTAGGCAGCAGCAAAAATATACATTTACATTATCAAAAATATTTCTTCTTCTCTAGAGGTGCTTCTTGTCCCGCATACAGCTTATGTGCTACTTAAATCACCACAAAACTCACTGCCATCAAGTCAAATACAATTCATAGTGACTACTGGACAGAGTAGAGCTGTTCCACAGGGTTTCCAAGTGGCAACTGGTAGATTTAAGCTGCTCAACTTTTTTGGTTAGCAGTCATAGCTCTTAACCACTATCCTACCAGGGTTTCCACGTGCTATTTCTGTTACCAAACAAAGCTCTGAGTTCTTGCTACCTGCGGAAGCCAATCTCTGAGACAGGTGCTTGGGTAAGAGATCAAAGGTCCTTGAACTAGTGCCTCTACTTGTTTGATGCTACTAAAGAAGAAGCTTCAAAGGCTGCGAAGATTTTATATCAGTGGCTCCTATAAGTTAATATGTGATTTTCTGCCTGAACCAGGCAGTGTTAAGAAGCCAAGAATTTTAAGAAAAACAGGTAAAGAATTAGTCCTGAAAAGCAAGTAAAGAATTAGTCCTGACTGTCTATTTCAATCTACCATTTGAAAATGGGGCCTGAAGTCTCCCCACTCCCGTTTCACCCAGATGAGGGTAAATCGAGTTGTTGTTACCAGAAATGTAGCAACAGTGGTGGGGTGGGGCAACTGGAGAAGGAGGTCTATTTATCAGAACAGTCAATGCTTTATAAACAGCAGAATTCCTTTACAATATCTCAGATTCGCCCCAGTTAGAAGCTGGCTCTCCCATCCATTTAAATATTTATGAAAAACACCAACCCCACCTTCTGTTATTATAACAAAAACAAACCAAACCCAGTGCCACTGAGCTGATTCTGATTCATGGCAACTCCATGTGTTGTAGAATTGAACTGTTATATAGAGCTTTCTTGGCTGTATTGTGAGAGCAGATTCCCAAGCCTTTCTTCCTGAGCTCCAACAGATGAGTTCCAACTGCCAAATTTAGGTTAGAGGCAGAACAAAAACTACTTACAGCATCCAGGTGCCCTTTGGACATCATCACAGCTATATCTATTCACCCTTGTGACTCCACAGGAACTAGACAATGCCCTGGAAATTAAGGCTTTAGACAATGTTAATAGAATGCAGGCTTTAGGGGGAAAGTCAGGGCTAGTAGGTTTCCTGATTCTCATATGCAAATGTAATGTTTTGTTCATGTTGAAGTAGGTTGAGGTTATATGAAAAAATGTTGCCAAACTAAAGCAAGTTCATTCTGCTTGTCACTGTAGCTGAAAATTCAGAGGTGGTGTGGGGTTCAAGGAATACTTTATTTGTAGATATGCCGGTAAATTTGGGGAAGAGTGAGAATAACTTCTCCAAAAAACTGTCCCATTTGGGTTATGTTTCCAGCAGTTTTTATAGCCAGAATTCAAACAGGTTGGTGTTTGTCACAGAACAATAGTGTCACAAGATTTAATTACATCATAAGGCTTCATTACATCTTTTCAAACAGTATGAATTACCCAAACTTTAATTGTCTCTCTCTGAGGTCTTAATCAATTTTACTTCCTCAAAGACAGGGGAATGCAGACTTGCTAATCTGGTCTGAGGGTGATAACTGAAGCAGAGTTATCTTAAGTGACCTTTGTTAGATTCTTACATTTACCACCATATATATCTGGAATATGTATATATGTTTGGAATAAGAAGACCACATGGAAGAACAAGTTAATCTATAATTGTGTGTGGACTCATGAAATGATAAAGCTTTGAAATTTATCAGGTTTAGCAACACCCACCCTTATTTTACATGAGGCCAAGAGAGGTGCAATGACAAGCTGAAGGCAGTCGGTGGTTACCTTATTCCCACTCCTCTCATATGGCCTGAAATGAGGATGAGGACATGAAGCCTTTGCAAAGACAGCGTAAGTTTCAACATCATTTTCACAATCAGGCCAAATCTTATTTAAGAGGTGGGTGGAGATGGGAAAGTTGTGACCCTCAAAGTGTGGATGATATGGGATTCACTTAAAACTATAAAAACTCATTTTCTGAACCACACTTGGTGTCACATCACTCACTGCCCACCTGCAGGAACTCCATAAACCCCAGGAAAGGAATTCAAAGCCTGATGCTATCTTATCTTTCCCCACCCGTTGCCTCCACTATCACACATTCCAGTAAATTGGACTGCCTTCCACAAAACACCATGGCCTTCAAGGGGTCAAGGACCAAGAGAAAAATGGTTGTTCTGCACTCTTCTACATAGGGCAATTAACTCCAGGAGTCTGCCAGGCTTCTTTTCTAACATAATAGCTAATATGTTCTGCTATTCAATCAGCACAGGTGCCCACAAGACCTTCTCAGTACTCCTCACCCCACCTGCTGTTCTTCCCAAGTAACACACCAACTATTTTAGTCACCTAGTGCTGCTCTAACAGAAATACCACATAGTGGATGGCTTTAAAAAAGGAAAGTTTATTTTTACACAGTCCGGGAGGCTACAAGTCCAATTTCTGGATGTCTGCTCCAGGGGAAAGCTTTCCCCCTTGTCGGCTCTGGAAGAAAGTCTGGCATTGCATCAGTCTTTGTCCAGGGAGAGTCTTGGCACAGAAAGCTCAGGTCTGAAGGACATGTTCTTCTCCCAGTGCTGCTTTCTTGATAGTGTGAGGTTCCCAATTTTCTGCCTGCTTTCCTTTCCTTTTATCTCTGGTAGGATGAAAGATTAAGTGTGGGGCAAGTCACACTCCAGGGAAATTCCATTTACAGTGTAGCAGGGAGGTGATCTTCTGAAAGGATTTATAGTCCCATCCCAATCCTTTAACACACAGCACAGCAAAATCACAAAGAGGAGGACAACCGTAAAATACAGGAAATCATGGCCCAGACACATGGTTACACCTGTTTTGAGGGGGACAGAATTTTATCCATGACATCACCCCAACTTTGGATTTCCAAGTGTCATGGATTGAATTGTGTCCCTCCCCAAATATGTGTAGTAACTTGCTTGGGCCAGAATTCCCTGTATACTGATTGTCCTCCATTTTGTAATTTTCCTATGCTCTATGCTAAAGGATTAGGGTGAGACTGTAAATCCCTTCATAGGATCTCCTCCCTGCTCCACTGTAAAGGAGTTTCCCTGGAGTATGGTTTGTACCACCCTTAATGCTTTCATCCTACTAGAGATACAAGGAAAGGGAAGCAAGCAGAGAATTACGCATCTCACGCCATCAAGAAAGCAGCACTGGGAGAAGAGTGCATCCTTCAGACCTGAGGGTCCTGTGCCTGGATGCTCCCTGAACAAAGACTGTTGTAATACCGCACTTTTCTCCAGAGCCAACAAGGGGGAAAGCATTCCCCTAGAGCAGACATCCTGAATTTGGACTCATAGCCTACCGGATTGTATAAGAATAAACTTTCCTTTGTTAAAGCTGTCCGCTTTGTGGAATTTCTGTTAGAGTAGCATTAGCTGACTAAAATACCAAGCAATTCACCTTACAGCAGCACTTGCCTTAATGCTTAGTAAATAGTTACTTGGTTCCAGTGCTGTCCAAATGCATGCTATAAATCAGAATACAATTACTGTGTAAGAAAATTAGTAGAAAATTTAATAAGCTCAGACACCTCTCACACCTGCCTTCACTCCTTGCCTTTCAAAAATGAGTGCTTTTTAAGGGACAAGGCTCTTTTAACTCTCTCTAAATCTGCTCTCCTGTTTCCTAACATGAGGTCTCTGAAGATCAAAGGATAATGAGAAGGGGATTTCTTACAGCTTCTTCTTTCATCTGCACACATAAAGCAGGTGACTGACAATGGTCAGTTATTTCTGGTCTTCCTTTCCCTTTCATTCTTCAATAGGCACATATTGAATTTCTCTCACTCACCAGACACCGTAGTAGATGCTGTCAAAGTGTTACCCTACAAGAAAATTTAAGTTATGACTAACAGAACTTCAGTTGCAAAATATAATGGGACAGCACAGGTAGACCAGGGCACAGAAAGCTGTCATCGGTAGATTTTGGCCCTCCAAAAGGAACTATGAATCCACTGTGAGCAAGTGCTCATGTTGTGATGGTGTCTTCACTATGAGCTGCTGAGGAGGATGGCAAGGCAGGGCCTTACAGTTGAATGATTTGGGAGGGGAGTAAGGAGCACAAAGGACTCATAGAAGTCAAGTCTCCACAGGGCCTGAAAAAGAATTCATGTCATGTAGACCGGATGCACAGACAGAGAAGGCAGCATGTAGACAGGTGAGTAGGCTTCATCCAGGCTCTATTCTCTACTCAAAAATCCCAGTAATGTGGTGAATAACTTTTATGGCTTCTAACCAAAAGGTCAGCAGTTTGAACCCACAGAGGCTCCTTGAAAACTCAATGGGGTGGTTCTTCTCTGTCCTGTTAGGTTATTAAGAGTCAGAATTGATTCAACAGCAAAGACTTTTCTTTTTATTCTATACTCAGTTGAAGATTGCAGAAATGAACTGATCAAACTCGCAGTCATGATGCACTGAAAACTACTGACAATTGGAATGTGAAATGCAGAAACAAAGAAGGATTAGTAATTGGAAAACATTGCTCTGACAAAGGAAACAATGCTGGAGATGACATGATAGAATCTTGCAAGAATAACGAATTCTTCATCATACCAACATAAAGGCAACTATACTTATGGATCTTGTCAGACAGAAGACACAAGAATCAAATTGATTATGTTTGTGAAAAGATGATTGAAAAGCTCAATATCATCAGTCAGAAGAAGGCCAGGGGCAGACTATGGAACAGACCATCAGTTGCTCCTATGGAAGTTCAAGTTGAAACTGAAAAAGGTTAGAACAAGAAGACTACAGCCAAGGTACAACCTTGACTATATTCCAAGTGAGTTTAGAGACTATCTCTAGAATAGATTTGACCTGTTGAACAACAATGACCGAAGACCAGAGGAGTTATGGAAGGATATCAAGGACATCATATACGAAGAAAGCAAGAGTTTATTAAAAACAAAGAAAAACAAACAGGAAAATCAAAATTGATATTGAAAGGACTCTGAAACATGCTCTTGAACACTGAGCAGGTAAAGCAAAAGTGAAGAATTGATGAAACAGAAGAAATGAACAGAAGATTTCGAATGGTAGCCTGAGAAGACAAAATAAAGTGCAAAGACCTGGAGGTAGAAAACAAAAAGGGAAGGACATACTTGAAATTGCTCAGCTGAGCAAAATGAAGAAAAAATTAAGCCTCAAGGTGCAGTGAACAACTGCACGGGGAAAATACTAAACAAAGCAGGAAACATCAAAAGAAGAATGAAGGAAAACACCAAAAAGAACTAGTTAACAACTGGCCATTTTAAAAGGTAGCACACAATTAGGAATCTATGGTACTTCAGGAAGAAGTCCAAGTGGCACTGTCGGCACTGGCAAAACAAGGGTCTAGGAATTGATGGAATATCAAAGGAGATGTTTCAACAAACAGATGCAGTGCTAGAAGTGCTCAGGTATCTGTGCCATGAAATTTTGAAGAGAGCTACCTGGTCAACTGATTGGAAGAGATCATATTTATGCCTGCTCCTATGAAAGGTGATCCAACAAAATGTGGAAAGTATTGAACAACATCATTAATATCACATACAAATAAAATTTTCCTGAAGAAGCTGAATATAGGTGAGCATGTGAATTTATATGGGAATGTACATTTTCATTCAATGATAAAAAAAAAAAAATCCTGAAGATCATTCAAATGTGGATGCAGCAGCATACTGACAAGAACTGCCAGAAAATCAGCCCAGACTCAGAAGAGGATGTAGAACCAAAGACATTATTGCTGATGTCAGATGGATCCTGGAAAAAAGCAGACAACACTAGAAATCTGTTTACCTGTGTTTTATTAACTATGCAAATGTATTTTACTGTGTTTATCATAACAAATTATGGGCAACGCTGTGAATAAAGAACTCCAGGACACTTAACGGTGCTTATGAGGAATCTGTACATAGATCAAGAGGCAGTTTTTCTAACAGAACAAGGGGATATTATGTGGTTTAAAGTCAGGAAAGGTGTGCTTTATGGTTCTGTCTTTCACCATATCTATTCAGTCTTCATGCTGAACAAGTAATCCAAGAAACTGAACTATATGAAGAAATGCAGGGCACCTGGATTGGAGGAAAACTCATTAACAACCTGTGTTATGTGGATGATGCAAAACTGCTTGCTGAAAGTTTAGAAAGCTTGAAGCACTTACTGATGAATATAAAAAACCACAGCCTTCAGTATGAATTGCACTTCAACATGAGGAAAACAAAATTCCTCACAACTGGGCAAATAAACAGTGTCATGATAAATGGAGAAAGACTGAGTTTGTCAGGGATTTCATTTTACTTGAATCCACTGTCAACATCCACAGAAGAAGCAGTCAAGAAATCAAAAGGCACACTGCGGGCAAATCAACTACAAAAGACTTCAAAGATGCCACTTTGAAGACTAAAGTGTGCCTGAACCAAGCCATGGTATTTTCAATCACATTGTATTTGTAAGAAAGTTAGACAATGAATGAGGAAGACTGAATAAGAATTGATGCCTTTGAATTGTGGGGCTAGTGAAGAATACTGAATATGCCATGGACTGCCAACCAGAGTGCTCCTTAGCAGCAAGGATGGTGAGACTATGTCTTTACATACTTTAGACACGCGTTCTGGAGGAACTGGTCTCTGGAGAAAGACATAATTCTTAGTAAAGAAAAGGGTCAGCAGAAAAGAGGTAGAACCTCAACGAAATGCATGGATACAGAGGCTGCAACAACAATGGGCTCTAGCATAACAGCTCTGTGGTACATAGCACTGCTACGAGTTGGAACTAACTCAGTGATATCTAACAACAACAACAAATTCAAGTTGAAGCTGAAGAAAATTAGAACAGGTCCATGAAACCTAAAGTAGGACCCTGACTATATCCTACCTGAATGTAGAGTTCTTCTGAAGAATGCATTTAACTCACTGGACACTAATGACTTAGACCAGATAAGTTGTAGGCTGACATCACAGACATCATACATGAAGAAAGCAAGAGGTCATAGAAAGAAAGGAACTAGAAAGACCAAAATGAATGTTAGAAGAGATTCTGAAACTTGTTTGTGAATGTTGAGTAGCTAATGTATAAGGAAGAACGTTACAGTAAAAGACCAGAAGACTTCAGAAGGCAGCTCAAAAAAGGCAAAGCAAAGTATTATACTGACAGGTGTAAAGACATGAAGATAGAAAATAAGAATATGCTCTGCATTTTCAAGCGGAAAGAACTGAAGAAAAAAGTTCAAGTCTCCAATTACAGTATTGAAAGACTCTACAGGGAAAATATTAAATGATGAAGGAAGCATCCAAAGAAGATGGATAGCAAGGAAGGGTGATGATGGCAGAGTAGTCAGACACTTCTTGCTGTTTCTCTTACAACAAAGACTCGAAAAACAAGGGAACTGAACATCAAAAACAGAGTTAAGGCATTTTACTGAGAGTGAAAGGAAGGGAGGTGTTTTAGTCAGCTAGGGCTGCTCTAAAAGAAATGCCACAGAGTGGATGAATTTGACAAAGGAAGGTTTATTCTTACACAGTCCGGTAGGCTACAAGTCCAAATTCAGCATGTCCACACCAGGGGAAGGCTTTCCCCTTTGTTGGCTCTGGAGGAAAGTCCAGTATTACATCAGTGTTTGTCCAGGGAGCATCTTGGCCCAGGATTCTACCGGTGCTGCTTTCTTGATGATACGAGGTTCCCAATTATCTACTTGCTTCTTTTTCCTTTTATCTCTCATAGGATGAAAGGATTAAGGGTGGGGTGAGCCGTACTCCAGGGAAACTCCCTTTACAGTGGAGCAGGGAGGTGATCTTATAAAGGGATTTACAGTCCCACCCTAATCTTTTAACATACAACATAGGAAAACCACAAAATGGAGGACAATCACAAGATACTGGGAATCATGGCCCAGCCACATGGCTACACATATTTTCAGGGGGACACAATTCAATCCATGACAGGAAGGATCTCAGAAACATGGAGAATTTGCTTGGAGCCAATAAAGCCAGAACCCTGAAGGCTGGATTTGTCAACACGTACAAGCCGAAGCAAGCAGTAGCACTCCAAGTGTGTTTTTCACCACAAGAGAAACCAAGTGATGCAGAGTTTGCTTAGCCATCTGAAACCAGAGAGAAGTGGCGTCGACTTGGTGAACAGACAGTACAAGTGTCTAACCTATCAAGTGGTCCAAAATAAACCACATTTTTTTCTCACTTGGAAAGTGAGAAAATCTCTATCCTATTACTATTTACCCTCCTCACTCCACTCAGGGTCTTGGTTCACCTTCAATAACCGCTGTGCTGTCTAGGTTGGAAGTAAGACCCATCATGCACTCAGAGCCATTCTCAAAGCTTTGGAGAGGTAACAAATTAACAAACAGGAAAAAAATAATCTGCCAGCTCTCTTAAATTGGGAACTCAAGGCAGTCACAGTCTCTTTGCCTAGGTACATGCAAGAGGGGTCCATGAACTCTGAATCTCTTTCACCCCTGCAGAGACCTGTGTGGGCCTACTTCAACAGCACAGGCCCTCATTAGCACAGTGAAACAGTGTAAATACCTGAAGTCTATCTTCAGCTGAAACAGCTAAGGTGGAATGGCAGATTCTTGATGTTTCATACTGCAATGTACACTCAACAGGGTCCTCACCTACCCACATCAGGGTCCTGAGGACTGTGGATCCACCCACTCATCCAAGCCATCAGGGATCCAAGAATAAGTGGTACCTTCCCATTACTTACAGCCAACAGTGTTGGTGCTCAAAGACTGCCTGAAAAGTCACTCACCAACACACTCTAGGAAACAAAAACACACCTTCCATCTAGGCATTTGGAGCCAGATGTCAGACTCCTGCCACCCTGAACACATGACTCCATACTGCAGCCAGATATCTGTGTCTACTCTAGTCATCTCTGCCCATATAGGGCTGCAGGTAACAGCCTGCACCATACACTCAATGACTGACTATCTGACACACAAGCTGAATCCACAAGAGAAAAGTATATGAATTACTGGCTACATATACCTAGTAAAAGCTCTAACAGCCCAGTGACTAGACATGAGACCTCCAAAGATGCCAGTAATCCAAGTAGCTCATACTAACAGTCTACTAAAGTGTAACAAGAAGCTAGAACACAGAATGAAAAATAATAGAATAATTTATTGATGGTTTGGAGACTAGTGTCAATGTCAGATCACATAAGAGGTTGCTTCAGCAACCAAAACAATGAACCAAGAAACCTTCTAGAAGAAGAGAACTTCTTGGAATTATTGGAGGTAGACTTTAAAACATTACTATAGAGAGCTAGTTCTTCAAGACATAAGGAAGAACATCAGGCAAAATGCAGATCAAGCCATGGAACGCATAGACAAAGCAACAGAGGAATTTAAGGTGCTAGAAGAGCAAAATGACAAATTTAATGGGCTTCAAGAATCCATAGAGACACAGTAAACAGAAATCCAAAATATTAACAATAAAATTTTAGAACTAGATAGTAGAAAGTCATAGAAGAATTGAGGCCATGGAAGTCAGAATTAGTAAGACTGAAAAGAAGGCACTTGAAATCAACTTATTTGAGGAAAAATCAGATAAAAGAACTTAAAAAAGAATGAAGAAACCATAACAACTATATGGGATTCTATCTAAGGAACAAACTACTCGTCATTAGTGTACCAGAAAATACAGAGAGAATAGTTGAAGATTTGTTGGCAGAAAATTTCCCAGATATTGTGAAAGATGAAAATATATCTATGTATGCAACAAGCTAACCAAATCTCACAAAGGGTACATAGTAAAAGAAAGTTACCATGATGTATTATAATCAAAGGTGCCAAAGACAGAGAAAAAATTTTAAGAGGGGCCAGGTAGAAAGAAAAAATAACCTACAAAGGTGAACTAGTAAGACCAAGCTTGGACTACTCAGTAGAAACCATGCAAGCAAGAAGGTGATGGGATGCCATCTATAAAGTCTTGAAGAAAAAAAAATGACAACCAAGAATTATATATCCAGCAAAACTCTCTTATATATGATGGTAAATTTAATACATTTAAATAGTTTAAAGAACTTTCAAAACCAAAAGGAAAGTACAAGAAATATGAAAGGGACTCTTCTGGTTAGAGAATCAATACCATCAGTTAACAATCCAAAACTAGAACACAGGACAGAGCAAACAATTATCAATCTAGACAGGGAAGTCAAAAAATAAATCAAAACTAAAACATCAAAAACAGGAAAAGAGACATCAATATGTAAGTGATGACAACATTAAAGCAAAACAAGAGGGACTAAATAATGTAGTCATAGAAATTTTATATGGAGAGCAAGGCAAGGCAATATCAAGAAGTAAAAGATCAATTTAAACTTATAAGAATAGAAGTAAATTTAAGGTAACCATGAAGGAAACAATCTTACACATCTAAAGAAAAATCAAAAACAACATTAAGACTAAGAAAAATGCAAAATCAACAATAATTAAATAAAAAAGAAAATACTTAAAGAAAAATGACTCAGCATAGGAAATTCAGTGCAAAACTGAAACAGTCAACAATACCTCTAAAAATACATAAAAGTGTCAGCACCAAACTCCTACC
The DNA here is from genome assembly GCA_028571685.1 of Heterohyrax brucei. NCBI lineage: Eukaryota > Metazoa > Chordata > Mammalia > Hyracoidea > Procaviidae > Heterohyrax > Heterohyrax brucei. Next base: position 39,396,260 of record CM053149.1, read on the forward strand.
TATCAATAACTAAGCCAAATGTGAATGGACTAAATGCACCAATAAAGAAACAGAAAGTGGCAGAATGGATTAAAAAACACAGTGAAACACGTAAATATGTAATACTCTAACAGGTTTGAAGACCTAGGGGAAATGGATGAAGTTCTAGATTCATATCACCCACCAAGATTATCACAAGGAGAAGTAGATCACTTAATAAATCTATCACAAAAGATTGAAAGAGTCATCAAAAATCTGCCAACCAAAAAAAGACCTGGCCCAGATGGTTTCAACAGAGAATTCTACCAAACTTTTAGAGAAGAGTTAACTCCTATACTATTGAGGCTATTTCACACTATAGAAAGGGATAGAATACTCCCAAATTCATTCTATGAAGCCTGCATAACCCTGATACCAAAGCCAAGGAGAGATCTCACAAAAAAAGGCAATTACAGATCAATATGACTCATGAACCTAGATACAAAAATCTTCAACAAAATCTTAGCCAACAGAATTCAACAGCATATCAAAAAACTAATTCACCATGACCATGTTGGATTCATACCACAGATGCAAGGCTAGTTCAACATTAGAAAAATAATTAATGTGATCCACCACATAAATAATACAAAAGATAAGAATCACCTGATTTTGTCAATTGATGCAGAAAAAGCATTTGACAAAGCCCAACATTCATTTGTGCTAAAAACTCTCAGAAAAAATAGGAACAGAGGGTAAATTCCTTGACTCAGTTAGTGGCATCTATGCAAAGCCAACTGCCTTCATCGTCTTGAATGGTGAAAGACTGAATGAATTCCCCTTGAGAACAGGAAATAAACAGAGATGCCCACTCTCACCACTTCTATTCAATATTGTGCTAGAAATTCTAGCCTGAACAATTAGACAAGACAAAGAAATAAAAGGCATCCGTACTGGCAATGAAGTAAAAATCTCCATATTCACAGATGATATGATTGTATATACACAGAATCCTAAAGAATCCATAATTAAGCTACTAGAACTAATAGAGGTGTTCAGCAAAGTATTGAGATACAAGATAAACATAAGTAAATCAACAGGACTCCTTTATACCAACAGTCCATCAAAGAAGAAATTACCAAGTCAATACTACTTACTATACACCCAAGAAGATAAAATATTTACCTATATATCTAACTAGAGAAATAAGAGACCTATACAAAGAAAACTACAAGATTTCTGCAAGAAACCGAAAAAGAATCACAGAATTGGAGAAACCTACTCTGCTCATGGATAGGAAGACTTAATATTGTATAGATGTCTACTTTACCTAAAGCAATGTACTTATATAATGCAATCCCACTACAAATTCCAGTGTCATTTTTTAATGAGATGGAGAAACATATCACCGACTTTGTTTGGAAAGGGGAGAAATCTTGGCTTAGTGAAGCACTACTGAGAAAGAGGAACATGGTTGGAGTCCTCACACTCTCTGACCTTAGAATCTATTACATTGCCACAACAGTCAAAACAGCCTGCCACTGGTACCGAAAGAGATACATAGACCAATGGAATAGAGTGGAGACCCCAGAGATGCCACCATCCTCTATGAACAGTTGATATTTAACAAAGGCCCTAAGACTGTAAACTGGGATAAAAACAGTCTCTTTAGCAAACAATGCTGGGAACACTGGATAGCTGCCTGCAAAAAGCTGAAACAAAACCTGTATCTCACAGCTTATACTAATGCAAACTGGATTGAAGACCAAAATATTAAACCTAAATGATAAAAATCATGCAAGAAAAAATAGAATCAATGTTCCAACATACAGCTTAGACAGACTTCAACATGCAACAAACAAAGCACACAATTAACAGAAGAGAAAATAGATAAATAGGAACTGCTAAGAATCAAACAGTTTTGCTCACCCTAAGACTTTATCAAGAGTTACAAGACTACCTACAGAATAGGAAAGAAAAAGGTAAATAACCCAACTAAGTGATGGGCAAAAGAGATGGGCTGACACTTGACTAAAGATGACATCCATACAACCAAAAGTCATATGAGAATATGCTCATGATCATTAGCTATCAGAGAAATCCAAATCACAACTACAATGAGGTATAATCTCACCCCAACAAGGCTGGCCATGATTGAAAAAACACTAAACAACAAATGCTGGCGAGGCTGTCGAGAGATTGAAATTCTTCTACACTGCTGAGTGAGATTGCAAGTTGGTGCAACCTCTTCGGTTCCATTCTGTTTCCTTGGCTTTGAATTGAAGTTTCTATGTCTTTGATTTTGTCTTCATCTGTTGGATTTCAGAGTACTGATGTTCCATCAGATTGAACAGCTTGCTTAACTTTTCGTTTTGCTCTGCTGCATTTTGTATAAAGTCTAGGAGGGCTCTCTATACAATCCTTTTGTATTCACCTTCTGATAGTTTCAGAAAAGCTTCTTCTTCTGGGAAGTTCTGAGGTGGTTTCTTTTGGGGGCCTTCTGATGCCATGGGTGACTTCCAAGTTACCATCTTCACCAGCGTTTGTTGCTTTTGGGGTTTCATGTGGGTCAACAGAGGCTGGGAGAGATGCTGTGAAGATGGACCACAGTTGTTTCTCTAGGCCGTCTTAAAATGAGAAGTTAAAAGTATTTGACAACTTCTAAAGTCAGTCAGGTTTTCAAGTGTACACATCCCTCTTCCCAGCTGGCAAAGTAAGCACCTGTATATTGAACACCAGATGTTATAAACTAGCTCAAAATACAGAAAGTCCACTGGCCTGCTGGCCTCTGCTGTTGGGTCCCAGCTGTAGGTGATGCTATGTAGAATTCTGCTTTTGTGTTGGAAAAGCAGTCTCTTCTGGGTAGGCACTGCCTCCCGGCCTAGGAATTATGTCCAGCTAAGGCTTCTGTATGGATGACCTTGCCTCCCAGCAAAACAAGATGGCGTCCAGCATGAGCTTTCCAGTTGGCTGGGAGCAGGCTCCTGGTGGAAAGACAGGCCAAGAGTGCCCAAATGCCTGGAGTCCACAGCCCCTGTGGCTGGGCCCAAGCCCCAGGCGACACTTCAAAACACCACCTCCCTGCTAGAAAAGCACTTTTCACCCTGCAGGAGCCACCTCCTGGCCTAAGAACCAAGTTTGGTTGGAGCCTCTGTCTGGGCTTCTCTGTTTCCTGATAGGCCAGAGTAGTCAAGATGTATAGAGTCCAAAGCCAGGCTCTCAGAACCTGGAAATTACGATTACCTGTCCTATCAGCAGTGCCTCCAAAACCAGCAGTTAGTAAAGTCCCAGTTCTGCCCACTGGCCAAAACAGAGGAAAAAAAAATTGAAATGGTGAGTTACCTTCAGTCTGTGTAAGCCTGTGCTCACCTAGAGTGGGGTCAGTGAAAGTGAGAGGAGGTTTTACATTTAGTGGTATGAAGTCTAAATTAACAGCCCTGTGCCATATCCCAGGGCTCACTAGGTGTCCAGAAGGCTCCATTTAACTATCATTTCAGGTTTTGGTTTCCAGAGGGATTTAGGGAGACGTGCTTTTAGTCCGCCATATTGATTCCCGAGAGATATAACCTCTTTGGAAAGCAATCTAGTGCTTCCTTAAAAAGCTGTAAATAGATACACCATTTGATCCAGTAATTCTACTGCTTGGAATTTATCTTTCAGAAACAAAGGTCATCACACAACAGATACATGTTGTCATGGATTGAATTGTGTCCCCCCCAAAATATATGTAGCCATGTGGCTGGGCCATGATTCCCAGTATCTTGTGACTGTCCTCCATTTTGTGGTTTTCCTATGCTTTAAGTTAAAGGATTAGAGAGGGCCTGTAAATCCCTTCATAGGATCACCTCCCTGCTCCACTGTAAAGGGAGTTTCCCTGAAGTATGGCTTGACCCACCCTTAATCCTTTCATCCTACGAGAGATAAAAGGAAAGAGAAGCAGGCAGAGAACTAGGAACCTTTTACCTTCAAGAAAGCAGCACTGGGAGAAGAGCGTGTCTTTCAGACCCGAGGTTCCTGTGCCAAGATGCTCCCTGGACAAAGAGTGATGCAATACACGACTTTTATGCAGAGCCAACAAGGGGAAAGCCTTCCCCTGGAGCAGACACCCTGAACATGGACTTGTAGTCTACCAGACTATGTGAGAATAAACTTTCCTTTGTTAAAGCCATCCTCTCGGTGGTATTTCTCTTAGAGCAGCCCTAGTTGACTAAAACACATGTACATGAATGTTTATTGCAGCACAGTCCACAATAGCTAAAAGATGGGATCAACCCAGATGCCCATCAACAGATGAATAGATAAACAAACTATGGTACATATATTCAATGGAACACTATGCTATGATAAAAAACAATGTAGATTTTGGAAAACACCATGGTTTCAATTGGGAGACATTATGGTGATTAAATCAGAGTCAAAAGGACAAATACGGTATGAGACCCCTGTTATAAGGACTTACAAATAGAATTATCTACCGAAGAAAATAACTTTGTTGGCTTCAAAGGCTAGGTGGATGAGGGTTTATCATAGATGTTAGAAATTTTATTCATTTACTGTAATAAATAAAATTAATGAATAAAAACACACAGTGTGTCTGCTGCCTAAGAAAGACACACCTTAGATGAAAACAAAACAAAACAAAATGAAAAATGGAAAAAAAAATTACATCAAGCAAAAAAAGGATTACACCTATGAATCTTGATAAAAACAGACTTTAAGGTAAAATGTACTACAAAGAATAAGAAAAACTCACTGCCATCCAGTCGGTTCTGGCTCACAGAGACCCTAGAGGTCAGAACAGAGCTGCCTCACAGAGTTTCCAAGGAACTTCTAGCAGATTCAAACAGCTGATCTTTCATTTAACAGATGTAGCACTTAAAAAGAATAAAAAAGAGTACTATATAATGATGCAAGGTGCACTATGTATGGTGGATGTAATAATAAATATTTACGAGTCAAACAACAGGGCTGCAAAATACATAAAACAAACTCCAACAGCATTGCAAAGCGAAATAGACAGCTCCACAATAATAGTAGAAGACTTCAAAACATTAATTTTGGTGAAGGACTGAATATCCAGAAAGAAGTTCAATAGACACGGAGGATCTAAATGTGACAATCAACCAACTTGACCCCCAAAGACATACACAGAACATACTACCCAACAGCAACCAAGTACACTTTCTTTTCCAAGGCACATGGAACATTCTACGGAATAGTCAAATATTAGGCCACAAGGCAAGCATTAAAGGAATCCAAACATCAAAATATGACAAAATATCTTTTCTGAACATGAAGCCATAAGAATAGAAATTCATCACAGAGAAAGCAAGGAAAAAATCAAATACATGAAAACTGAACAACATCTTACTCAAAAACTATTGGTTAATAGAAGAAATTAAGGACAGAATAAAGAAATTCACAGAATCAAATGAGAACATACAGCCTACCAGAACCTTCGGGACACAGTAAAACCAGTACTCAAAGGTCGATTTATAGCAATAAATGCTCAAATCCTAGAAGAAAAAAGGGTCCAAAATCAAAGCAGTAACCCTAAAACACAGACAGCAGTTGAAGGAGACCTCAGGCCCAGAAACGAGCAAATTGTAAAAATTTGATATAGAATAGAGAATAGAAAAACAACTAAGAGTTAACAAGACCAACAGTGGTTTTGGAAACTATCAAGAAAACCAATAAACCACTGGCCAAACTGACAAAAGAAAAATAGAAAAGGAAAGAAATAAGCTAATTTACGGAAACTAACACAAACACAGGTAGAACAACTAAAAAAACATGTAACATAAAAAGACATTGAAGCAGTAACAAAAGTCTCAACAAAAAGTGACTTGGCCCTGACAGTTTCTCTGTAGAATTCTATCCAACTTTCAGGGAAGAATTAAACATTACTACTACTAAAGATATTTCAAAAGATATATGTTCACTTCTTCTTTACCAATTTGAATGGTCTTTCTTTTTCTAGACTAATTCCTCAGGCTAAGATCTATTGCACAATGTTGAACAACAATAGTGACAAAGTGCATTTTTTCTGGCTCCAGTTCTCAAGAGGAATGCTTTCAGACTCTCTCCATTTAGGATGATACTTGCTGTTCATTTTATATAAATGTCCTTTATCATGTTGAGAATTTTCCCATCTACTTCAATTTTGCTGAGAATTTTTATCATGATTGGGCATTGGACATTGTCAAAAGCCTTGTCTGTATCACTTGATAAGATCATGTGGTTCTCGTCTTTTCTTTATTGATGTGATGAATCCCACTGATTGTTTTTCTGATGTTGAACCATCCCTGTGTAACTGATATAACTTCCACTTGGTTATGGTGATTTATTTTCTCTCTTTCTCTCATATGTTGTTGAATTCTATTGGCTAGAATTTTGTTGATGATTATTGCATAGAAATTCATGAGGTAAATGGTCTCTAATTTTCTTGTTTTGTGGTGTATTTATGTGGTTTTGCTATCAGGGTTATCTTGGCTTGATAGAATGAGTTTGGGAGTATTCCACCCTTCTCTATGCTCCGAAATACCTTTAGTAGTAATCTGTTTCTAGAAATTTGTCTAATTCCTCTAGGTTTTCAAATTTGTTAGAGTATGCCAAGCCAAGTGCCGTCGAGTCGGATCCGACAGTTTTTCATAATATTCTGTTATGATTCTTTTAATTTCAATTGGGTCTGTGTGATATCTCCCATCTCATTTCTCACTGAGCTTGTTGGCTTCTTTTCCTGATTTCATTTGTCAGTTTGGCCAATGGCTTATCAATTTCACTGAGTTTTTTCAAGAACCAGCTCTTGGTATTGTTAATTTTTCCAACTGTGTTTTCTATTCTCTACTTCATTTAATTGTAATCTAGTAACTATGATTTGCTTTCTTCTGGTGTGCAAAGGCTTCTTTTATTACTGTCTCTTTCTTTGTGTTGTATGTTTACTATTTTGGTTCTGGTTCTTTTATCTTTTTGAATGTGTGCATTTATTGCTGTAATTGACCTTTAGGTACTGCTATTGCTATGTTCCAAAGGTTCTGGTAGAATGTGTTTGCGTTCTCATTTGATTCTGTGTTTATTTATTCCAGTCTTACATTCTTCTATATAACCCAATAGTTTTTGAGCAAGGTGTTATTCAGCTTCTATGTGTTTATTTTTTCCCCTTCTTTTTTTCTGTAATGAATTTCTACTTTTAGAGCTTTATGGTCATAAAGGATACTTTGCAATATTTCAATGCTTTGGATTCTGTTAAGCCATCCTTTATGTCCTAATATGTGGTTTACTCCATGTGCATTGAAAAAGAAAGTAAACTTGGTTGTTGGGTGGCATGTTCTGTACATGTCTATGAAGTCAAGTTGTTTCATTATGGCATTTAGATGTTCTGCATCTTTATTCTTTCTGGATGCTCTGTACTTCACCAAAAATGGTGTGTTGATGTCTCTTACTGTTACTGTATCTATCTCTCTTTTCAGTGCTGTTAGAGTTTGTTTTATATATTTTGGATCCTTGTCATTGGCTGCTTAAATATTTAATATGGTCATGTCCTCTGAGTGTATTGGCTCTTTAATATAATATGCAATGTCCTTCCTTATCTATTGATCCACTTATTTTTTCTGTGCTGATTCTTTTTCTTTACGCATTTTCTTTTTTTGATAATCTCTTACACCATAATTTTTTTAAATTTTATCAAATATTTTATTGTGCTTTAAGCAAAAGTTGGTATACAAGTAAATTTACCATATAAAACCCCACATACATAACTCTATGCAACTCTAGATACTTTCACAATACTGTGACAGCACCCTCCTCCCTTCTCTGTGTACTTTACATATTCACTTAAACAACTGTGATCTATTTCTCTCTACACTTCCATCTAGCCTCTATAGAAAAGGAGCTCTCACAGCCTCATGTATATATTTAAGCTAAGAAGCACACACTTCACCAGCATCACTCTATGTCATAAAGTCCAGTCCAATTTTTGTCTGGATAGTTGGCTTCAGGTCTGGGCTAGTACCAATTCCTGGGGCCGTGCTCTCAGGGGACCCTCCAGGATGTCCAACCATCGATTCTGATTGTTTAGTAGAATACTAGATTAGAAAACCCATTTTTTCCTGATGTCACAGAGTCTACATTGTGTTCCCTGTCAGGGCAGACATTGGTAATGGCCAGGTACCAGCCTGGTCTTCTAATAGAGTTCTTGATCTGCACACCCCTTTTTCTCATGCTATGACAGGGACTCTACAATGTGTTCCCTATCAGGGCCCTCTTTGGTTGTGGCCAGGCACCATCTAGTTCTCCTGGTCTCATGCTGATGTATTCTCCTGATTATATGAGTCCTTCTGTCTCCTAGGGTTATTTTTCTTCGTGTCTTTGATGTTCTTGGTTGACATCTGTTCCAGGTGGGTTGGGATCAATCAATGTTCCTCAGATGGCAACTTGCTGGCTTTTAAGACTCCAGATGCCACTCACCAATACAGAGTGCAGAACACTCTCTTAGAAAAAGAATAGTAATATCAATTGACCTCAGTGTCCCCTGAAAACATGGTCCCCAGACTCCTGTCTATGATACTCTGTCCTTTGAAATATTGAGATGAATTTAGAAAATCTTTTAGCTTATGGTGTAGTCCAGTTATGCTGACATGCCCCCTACTGCATGCTGTCATTCCCTTCATCTTCCCAAATTCCTATCGACTATCTAATCTATGAATAACCCTCGCCCTTACTTCCAAACCTTGCAGTCAGCTGTCAAAGAATGTTTTCTTCTGTGCGTCTTTTCTTAAGTCCTTACAGTGGTGGTCTCATACAATATTTGTCCCATTGCAATTGACTGATTTCACTCAGCATAATGTCTTCCAGTTGATTTGAAGTTAGGAGATGTTCGATAAAATCACCATTGCATCATTTTTTATCATTACATAGTGTTCCCTTGTGTATATATATATACCATAGTTTGTTTATCCATTCATCTTTCGATGGGCACCTAGGTTGATTTCATCTTTGTGCTATTGTGAACAGTGCTGTAATAGACATTCACGTGAAAGCCCTTATTTCCACAGGATATATTCCAAGCAGTGGGATTGTTGGTTCATACGGTATCTGTATTTGTAGCTTTTTAAAAAATACCAAATATCTTTCCAAGGAAGTTGTACCATTTGACATTCCCAGTAGCAGAGTAGAATTTCAATCTCTCCACTGTCTCTCCAACATTTGTTGTTTTGCATTTTTTATATTATGGCCAACCTCGTTGGGGTTAGATGGTATCTCATTGTAGTTCCCACTGTATTCCTTTTCTTCAGTAATGCTTTACTTATTCAGGGTTTCATCCCTTTCCAAACAAAGTTGGTGATTTGTTTCTTCATCTCATTAAAAAAAGACATTGGAATTTGTATTGTGATTCACTATATATGTAGATGGCTTTGGGAAGAACAGACATTTTTGCAGTGTTAAGCCTACCTATCCATGAGCAAGGTAGGTTTCTTGACTTATGTAAGTCTCTTTTGGTTTCCTGCAGTAGGGTCTTGCACTTTTCTTTGTATAAGTTGCAAACATCTCTGGTTAGATGTATTCCTAGGTATTTTATCTTCTTGAGGGCTATCACAAATGGTACTGATTTGGTGATTTCCTCTTTGATGGTCTTTTTGTTGGTGTAAAGGAATCCTACTGATTTATGTATGTTTATCTTATATCTTGATACTTTGCTGAACTCTTCTATTAGTTCCAGTAGTTCACTTTGTGAAACTTTAGGGTTTTCTGTATATACAATCATATCATCTGCAAGTAGAGAGACATTTACTTCTTCTTCACTAGTGCAGATGCCCTTAATTTCTTTATCTTGTCTGATTTCTCTGGCTAGAACCTCCAGTACAATGTTGAATAAAAGTGGTGACAGTAGGCATCCTTGTCTAACTCCTGTTCTTAAGGGGGAATTCTTTCAGTCTCTCTTCATTTTGGCTTTGCCTAGATGCTACTTATTACGTTTAGGGATTTCCCTTCTGTTCCTATTTTGATGAGAGTTTTTAACACAAATGGTTTTGGACTTTGCCAAATGTCTTTTCTGTATCAATTGATAAAATTAAGTGATTCTTATCTTTTTTTCCTTTATGTGGTGGATACATTAATTGTTTTTCTGATGTTGTAACAACCTTGCATCCTTGCTATGCATCCTACTTGGCGTGGTGAATTTTTTTTTTTGATATGTTGTTGAAGTCTGTTGGCTAGGATTTTGTTGAAGAGTTTTGCATCTCAGTTCATGAGAGATTTTGGTCTGTAATTTTCTTTTTTTCTTTTTTTTTTTTGCTGTCTTTACATGGCTTTGGTATCAGGTTTATGCTGACTTCATAGAATGAATCTGGGAGTGCTCCATAGTAGCTTCAATACTATTGGTATTAACTCCTCTGTAAAAGTTTGGTAGAATTCTCTCCAGTGAAGCTGACTGTGCCAGGAGTTATTTTAGTTTCTAGTTTTTTGATTACTTTTTCAATCTCTTGTGAGGAGTTTATTAACTTTTTCTACTTCTCTTTGTGATAGTTTTGGTAGCTAATGTGATTCTAGAAATTTATCTATTTCCTCTAAGGTTTCAAATCCATTGGAGTACATTTTTTCATAGCATTCTGTTATGATTAGTTAATTTTGGTTGGATCTGTTGTGACATCTCCCATCTCATTTCTTACTCACGTTATTTGTTTCCTCTCCTGTTTTTCTTTTGTGAGTTTGTCTGATGCTTTATTGATTTTGTTGATCTTTACAAAAAAACAGCTTTTGGTTTTGTTTATTTCTTTGATTATTTTCTCTGATTCATTTAGTTGTGCTCTAATTTTTATAATCTGTCTTCTTCTGGTGCCTAAAGCAGTTCTTTTGCTTTTCTGTTTGTATTTGTTTGAGGCATAGGGTTGATTCTTCAGTTTGGGTCCTTTCTTCTTTTTGGATGTCTGCATTTATTGAGATAAACTGATCTGCCAGCACTGCTTTTGCTGTTTGCTAGCTTTTCAGACCCCAGACTCTACTCACCAAAGTGGAATAGGATGCAGAACATTTTGTTAAAAAAAAAAAAACAAAAACTTAGTTATGCCAATTGACCTAGATGTTCCCTGAAATCATGGTACCCAGGCCCCCACCACTGCTACTCTGACCTTTGAAATGTTGGGTTGTATTTAGGAGATCGCCTAGTTTTTGGTGTATGCCTGCAATGTTAATCTCCCTTCCACTGCATGCTGTCACTTCCTTCACTTAACCTAATTCCTGTGTACTATCTAATCCATGAAAACTTGTCTCTCTCCTACCCCTCCCTAGTAACAATCAAACATTATTTTCTTCAGTACTTAAACATTTTCCTGAGTCCTTATAATAGTAGGCTGTTACAGTATATATCCTTTTGCAACTGACTAATTTCAGTCAGTATGTCTTTCAGATGATTCCCTAAGATGTTGCCAAAGATCACCATTTTTTTAATCATTGCATTGTATTTCATTGTGTGAATATACCATAGTTTGTGTATCTATTCATGAATTAATGGGTGCCTAGTTTGATTCTATCTTTTTGCTATTGTGGTAACACAGCAATAAACACAGGTGTGCATACATCTATTTGTGTAACAGTCCTTATTTCTTTAGGATATATTCCAAGAAGCTGGATGGTGAATCCTATGGTATTTCTATTCCCAGCTTTTAAATAAAGCTCCAAATTGATTTCCAAAATAGTTGTGCCATTTTTTTTTATTTCCACCAGCAGTATAGAAGAGTTCTAGTCTCCACACAACCTACCAAACATTTACTGTTTTGTGGTTTTTTTATTTGTTTGTTTTGGATTAACACCAGCCTTGCTGGGGTAAGATAGTATCTCATTGTAGTTTTGATTTGGATTTCTCTAATGACTGTGAGCATTTCCTCAGGTATTTGTTATCTGTCTGGATGTCTTTGTTGTTGAAGTACCTGTTCATATCCTTTGCCCATTTTTAAATAGGGTTCTTTGTCTTTTGCTTGTTGAGGTTTTGCAGTACTTTGCAGCTTACAGAAATTAGATGATGATCAGATTCTTTGTTGCCAAAAATTCTTTCCCAGTCTGTAGCTAGTCTTTTTACTCTTTTGATAAAGTATTTGTATGAACATGTGTTTGATTTTTATGTGTTCCCATTTAACTACTTTCTCTTCTGGTATTTGTGCATTGTTAGTGATGTTTTGTAGTCTGTGCCATGCACTGGGGCTCCCAGCATTGTACCAATTTTCTCTTCCATGATGTTTACTGATTTAGACTTTATATTTAGACCTTTAATCCATTTTGAGTTAGCTTTTGTGTATGGTGTGAGATATGGTCTTGTTTCATTTTTGTGCAGATGGATATCAAGTTTTGCCAGCACCATTTGTTGAAAAGATTTTTCTCCTGGCTCACAGACTTTGGGCATTTGTCAAATATTAGCTGCTCCTAGGTGGATGATATTATATCTGGATTATCTCTTCTGTGCCATTGATCTATGTATCTGTTTTTTTTTTTTTTTTTTTAACCAGTACCAGGACTGCTGTGGCATTGTTATAGGTTCTAAACTCATTTAGTGTGAGGCCTCTCACACTGTTCTTAAGTAATGCTTTACTTATCTGGGGCTTCTTTCCTTTCCATACGAAGTTGGTGATTTGTTTCTCCATCTTAAAAAAGACATTGGAATTTGTATTGGGATTGCATTATATCTGCACATGGCTTTCAGTAGAACAGATAGTTTTGCAATGTTAAATCTTCCTATCCATGAGCATGGTAGGGTTTCTCCACTTCTCATTTCTTATAGTAGATTCTTATAATTTTATAGGTCTTTTACAGCTCTTGTTAGATTTATTCCTAGGTGTTTTATCTTCTTGGAGACTATTGTAAATGGGTAATGATTTAGTGATTTCTTCTTTGATGATCTGTTTGTTGATGTAAGGGAATTCCACTGATTTACTTATATTTATCTCATATCCTGATTCTTTGCTGAACTCTTCTATCGGTTACAGTAGTTTGTGTGTGTGTATCTATTCTTCAGGGTTTTCTGTGTATAAGATCATATTATCTGCAAACAGGCATACTTTGACTTCTTGCTTACAAATCTGGATGCTTTTTATTTTCTAATCTTTTCTGATTGCTCTGACTAGAATCTCTAGGACAATATTGAGTAACAGTCATGAAAATAGGCATCCTTGTTTGGTTCCTGCTTTTAAGGTTAATGTTTCGAGTCTCTCTCTCTACTTAGGATGATGTTAGCTGTTGACTTTGTATATTTGCCCCTTATTATGCTGAAGAATTTATCTTCTGTGCCTATTCTTCTGTGAGTTTGTAACATCAGTGGGTGTTGGACTTTTTCAAATGCATTTTCTGTGTCAACTGATAAAACCAAGTGACTCTTACCTTTTGTTTTATTTATGTGGTTGAGTACACTAACTGCTTTTCTAGTGTTGAATCATCTGTGAATCCCTAGTAGTGATTCCTACTTGGTGACAGTGGTTTTTTTCATATGTTGATGAATTCTACTGGCTATAATTTTTTGAGAATTTTTGCATCTCAGTTCCTGAGAGATATTGGTCTGTACTTTTCTTTTTTTGTGCTATCTTTACCTTGTTTCAGTATCAGGGTTATGCTGGCTTCATAGAATGAATCTGGGACTATTCCATCCTATGCTGTGAAATACCTTTATTAATAATGGTGTTAACTCTTCTCTAATAGTTTGGTTGAAATCTCCAGTGAAGCCATAGGGTTAGGATTTTTTTGGTTGAGAGTTTTCAAGTATTTTTCTGTCTCTTCTTTTGCTACAGGCTTATTACATTGTTTTACTTTTGATTCTGTTAGTTTTCATAGGTGGTGTATTTCTAGAAATCTGTCCATTTCTTCTAGGTTTTCAAATTTATTAGACTATGTTTTTCATAGTATTCTGTTAAAACCTCAGTGAGAAAAAGACAAACAACTCAACTAAAAAATGGGAAGAGGACATGAAATGGCACTTCATTAAAGAAGACATACAGGATGCTAACAGATATATGAGGAAATGCAATCATCGGCCATTACAGAAATCGAAATCAAACTACAATGAGGTACACTCTCATCCCAACAAGGCTGGTAGTTGTACAAAATAGTAAATGCTGGAGAGGATGTGGAGAGACTGGAACTCTTCTACACTGTTGGTGGGAGCGCAAACTGGTATAGCCACTTTGCAAATAGACTTGGCAATTTAGAAAACTAGAAATGGAGATACCATATGATTCATCAATCCCACTCCTTGGAATATATCTTGGAGAAACAAGGTACACTACTAAAACAGATACATGCATGCCAATGTTTATTGCAGTTTTTTCCATGACAGTTTTTTCTACGTGTTAGGACTGAAAGCAAATCACAACAAAAACCAAACAATGAATTACTGCAAAGCATTGTCTCAGACCAGAAAGGCATAAAAGTTGAAGAGATGGAAGGATGACCCACAACAGAAAATTAAGAGCAGCAGAGAATACAACAACACAAAAATAAACACATCAAAATGACAGCACTAAACATACACCTATCAATAATCACACTGAATTTAAACAGACTGAATGCTCCAATAAAGACACAATGAGTGACTTCCTGGATCAAAAGACACAACCCATCTATATGTTGCTTACAAGAAACACACATTAGACTTTAAGATGCGGACAAACTGAAAATTAAAGGATAGAATAATATATACCAAGCTAACAATATACAAAGAAGAACAGGAATGGCAACACTAATCTCAGATGAAATAGATGTTAATGTAAAATCCACTACCGTGGACAAGGATGGTCACTATTTATTGCTGAAAGGTTTAATACATAAGCAGGACTTAGTAATATTACATATTTATGCACCCAATACTAGAACATCTAAATACATCGAAGAAGCACTGAGTACACTGGAAAATGAGATCCATCACTCCACAATAATGGTGGGAGACTTCAACACTCCATTTTCAGTAATGGACAGATCATCTAGAAAAAAAGCTCAGTAAAGACACAGAGGATCATATGTGACAATTAACCAATTACACCTCACTGACACATTCAGAACGTTTTATCCATCAGCAGATAAGTACACTTTCTTCTTTAATGAACATAGAACAGTTTTCAGAATAGACTACGTGTTAGGACAGAAAGCAAATCACAACAAAAAACCAAACAATTGAATTACTGCAAAGCATTGTCTCAGACCAGAAAGGCATAAAAGTTGAAATCAACAGCAGAAAAACATAGATAGAAATTGGAATTCATAGAAACTGAAAAACATCTCGTTCAAAAAGCCATGGGTTATAGAAGAAATCAAGGATGAAATAAAGAAACTTACAGATTCAAACAAGAATGGAAACACATCTTAACAGGACCTATGGGATACAGCAAAAGCAATGCTCAGAGGTCAATTTATCTCTACAAATTACACATCTGGAAGGAAGAAAGGACGCAAACCAAAGAATTGACCCTACAGCTTGAGCAAGTAGAAAGGCAGCAACAGAGGAACTTCTCAGGCCCCAGAAGAAAACACATCATAAAGATTAGAGCAGAACTGAATGAATTAGAGACTAGAACAACTGAAAAAATTGGTAAGACTGAAAGCAGTTTTTTGAAAAGATCAAAAAAATTGACAAATCATTGACTAAATTTACAAAAGAAAAACAGAAAAGGAAAGAAATGACCTGAGTAAGAAATGAGATGGGAGATATCACAACAGATCCAAATGGAACCAAGAGCATCATAACAATACTATGAAAGGCTATACTCTAGTAGATTTGAAAACATAGAGGAAATGGACAAATTCCTAGATTCATATCACCTACCAAAATTATCACAAGGAGAAGTAGTACAACTTAACAACCACATCACAAAGGAAGAGATTGAAAAAGTCATCAAAATACTACCAACCAAAAAAAGCTGTGGGCCAGATGGTTTGACTGCAGAATTCTACCAAACTTTTAGAGAAGAGTTAACTCCAATACTACTGAGACTATTTCACAGCATAAAAAGGGATGGAATACTCCCAGTTTCATTCTATGAAGCCAGCACAACTGTGATACCAAAGCCAGGGAAAGATCCCACAAAAAAAGTAAAATCACAAACCAAACATCACTCATGAACCTATATGCAAAAATCTTGAAGAAAATCCTTGACAATAGAATTCAAAAACATATCAAAAAAATAATTCATCATGACCAAGCTGGATTCATAGCAGACATGCAAGACTGCTTCAACATCAGAAAAGCAATTAATGTGATCAACCACATAAATAACACAAAAGAATCACCTGATTTTATCTATTGATGTAGAAAAGGCATTTGACGAAGTTCAAAACCTATTCATGCTAACAACTCTCAGCAAAATAGGCATAGAAGGCAAATTCCTCAATGCAATAAGGAGTATTCATGCAAAGCCAATAGCCTGCGTCATCCTGAATAGAAAGAGACTGAAAGAATTCCCCCTTGAGAACTGGAACTACACAAGGATGCCCACTCTCACCACTTCTAATCAATATTATACTAGAAGTTTTGGCCAGAAATAAGACAAAGAAATACAGCATATCTGCATTGGCAAAGAAGAAGTCAAAATGTCCCTATTTGAAGATGATATGCTTGTATATATATGCTTATATATCCTAAAGAATCCATAAGTAAACTATTCAAACTTATAGAAGAGTTCAGTAAAGTATCAAGATATTAAATAGCATAAGTAAATCAGTTGTATTCCTTTATACCAACAAAGAGATCATTAAAGAAGAAATTATCAAATCAATATCACTTATTATAGCCACCAAGAAGAAAAAATACCTAGGAGTAAATCTAACTATAGAAATAAGAGACCTATACAAAGAGAACTACAAGGCCCTACTGCAAAAAACCAAAAAAGACTTACAGAATTGGAGAAACCTACTCTGTTCATGGATAGGAAGACATTGAAAATGGCTATTTTACTTGAAGCAATCTACATATACAATGCAATCCCAATAAAAATTCAAGTGTCATTTTTTAATGAGATGGAAAAACAAATCACCAACTTCATTTGGAAAGGTAAGAAACCTTCGATTAGCAAAGCACTACTGAAGAAGAGGAACACAGTGGGAGACCTCACACTACTAGACCTTAGAACCTATTACACTGCCACAGCAGTCAAAATGGTGTAGTACTGGTACAAAAAGAAACATATAGACCAAAGGAACAGAGTTGAGATCCCAGTGATGCCATCCTCCTTTTATGAACAGTTGATATTTGACAAAGGCCCTAAGACTTTAAACTGGGGTAAAAACAGTCTCTTTAACAAATGTTGCTGGCAAAATTGGATATCTACCTTCAAAAAATTGAAACTACTCATATCTCCCATCTTACACACAAACTAACTCAAATTAGATAAAAGACCTAAATATCAAACCTAAAACGACAAAGATCATGCATGAAAAATAGGGTCAACAATGGAAGTTCTAATATACAGCTTAGACAGCCTCCCAAATCTGACAAAGCGGGATCAACAGAAGAGAAAATAGATAAATGTAAACTACTAAGAATCAAACACATTTGCTTATCCAAAGACTTTATCCAAAAAATTAAAAGATTATTTACTGAATGGGAAAAAATATTTGGCAACTACATGTCAGACCAATCTACAAGGTACTGAAAAATATCAACAAGAAAAAGGTAAATAACCCAATTAAGTGATGGGCAAAGAAGATGGACACTTCAGCAAAGAGGACATTCAGGCAGCCAAAAGACACATGAGGAAATGTGCACGATCACTAGCTATTAAAGAAATCCAAATCAAAACTACAATGAGATGCCGTCTCACCCCAACAAGGTTGGCCATGATCCAAAAACTAAGAAACAAGAAATGTTGGAGAGGCTGTGGAGAGGTCACAACTCTCCTATACTGCTGGTGGGATTGCAAAATAGTACAGCCTCTTTGGAAAGCAATTTGGTACTTCCTTAAAAAGCTGGAAATAGATATACCATTTGATCCAGTAATCCCGCTGCTCATAATATATCCTCCAGAATCAAGGGCATTCAAAAGCTGGAAATAGATATACCATTTGATCCAGTAATCCCGCTGCTCGTAATATATCCTCCAGAATAAAGGGCACTCACATGAACAGATACATGCATGCCAAGCCAAGTGCCGTCGAGTCGGATCTGACTCATGGCAATGAGTTGGAGATAAATGCATATGAATGTTTATTGTGGCACAGTTCACAATAGCAAACAGATGGAATCAACCCAGATGCTCAACAACAGATGATGGATAGATAAACTATGGTACATATACTCAATGGAACACTATGTAATGATAAAGAGCAATGATGATTTTAGGAAACATCTCATAACCTAGTTTCAATTGGAAGACATTATGCTGAGTGAAATCAGTCAGCGGCAGAAGGACAAATATTATATGAGACTCCTACTATAATGACTTAAAAACAAACTCATGTGCAGAAGAAATGACTCTTTGGAAGCTGTAAGGGAGAGGAGGGACAGAGAGGGCTGGTCGCAGATTAGATAGTTGATAGAAATCTGTTTGGGTGAAAGCAGTGACAGCACACAGTAGAAAGAAGATCAACTAAACTGGACTTCAGCATAAACTGAAAACCCTTCTAATCTTAATCCAATATTGCAAGAGTAGAGTAGCTGGGGTGGGGGCCTGGGAACCTTGCTCTCAGGGGACATCAAAGACAACTGGCATACCTAGTGTATTGCTAAAAGAGTCTTCTGGACCCCATATTGGTGAGTGGCATCTGGGGTCTTAAAAGCTAGCATGCTGACATCAAATGGTTCCAACTCAGTTGGAGCAGATGATCACCAAGGACAACAAAGACATGGGGAAAAAAGAGCCAAGAAGACAGAAGGACTCATCTGAATGGGTGACTGTATCTACAGGTGACCAGAAGAACCAGATAGTGCCTGGCCATCACCAAAGACAGCCGTGATGGGGCACACAATGTCGAGTCCGAGTGGCAACACAAGCAGAAGAGGAGTGCACTTCAAGAACTCCACTAAAAGATCACAACTAATGGTTCGAAACTCTGGGGGTTCCCCTGGGAGCATTGCCCCAGACCTGCAGCTGCCCATGACCAGAAAACATTACCGAGGTCAACTCTGCTGATAGGAATGAACTGGACTCAGAGACACAGTGTGACCATATGGTGTGTGTACTTTATCGTTCTATGAATCTATAAGATGCTGTCCTACTGGCCTCTTACTAGAAGGGAGAGGAGAGGGTGGAGAGGAGGAGGGGACAGGAGGTTGTTAAGAGAGTATGATATGTATAGAATAGAAAGGATGAGTGCCGTGCAAGGAGAGCAGAAGGAGCTGTAGACAGGCAAGCATGCAAATTTAATTTGGATTGTATATGTTCGCTCATCACAAAAAAAATAAAAAAGAAACAAAATGATGTATTGGTCAAATCTGTTGCAAAAGACATCTTTAAAATGTTACAAAGTAAAGATGCCACTGTGAGGATTAATGTGCACCTGGGCCAAGCCACGGTATTTTCAATGGCCTCATACGCATGTGAAAGCTGGACAATGAATAAAAAAGACCAAATTATGGTGTTCATGAGGGGCACTGAGTATACCATGGACTGGCAGAAGAGCAACCCAATCTGCCTTGGAATAAGTACAGCCAGAATTCTCCTTAGAAGTGAAGACTGTGAGATTTGGTCTCAAGTACTTCAGACATGTTATCCAGAGGAACCAGTCACCGGAAAAAAAACATCATGCTTGGGGTGAGAAATAAACTGTCAAAATGGTCCGTCTTCAGAAGAAAGGCCAAGATAAGAAGTTACTAGTTAACATAAAAGAAGAGGTGAACAGGAGTGGGGGGAACCTGTTTAGAAAATGGGAGATGGAATATTAAGACTTAGGCGACATTTGACATTCGGGAGGGATTGTTAACCCCTTAGTACTCAGCCAGTGAGGAACTTGGGGAGGGACTCACAAGTTAGAAGATAAAAAGGGCTTGTAACGAACTGTTTGGCACATGTCCCTCTCTGACCATCCTCCTTTGTGGGCTCAGGCCACCCAATTTTGCAAAATCACCCAATAAAGCCTGGCTCTCTCTAAGGACGGCACTTGGCTTGGCTTGGCTCTCTAACTGGATTTGAATTGGGTTTCTTGAGCGTTTGTTGGAAAAGGACACTGGTAACTGTCTATCGGCGACCTCATAAGGGATAAGGTGGCCTGCCTCGACCACTGAGGCAGGTTTCTAGCCAGGGGTTTATACCTGCCCGCCAGTTGCCAAGAGAAACCGGAGCAGTGTCCAGGGTGCACACAATGTTTCTAACACTTGGTAAAACAGAAAGTTAGCAAAGGAGAGGAAGACCCTTGACAAGATGGCTGACAGTGGTTGTCATAATAGACTCAAACATAGCAAAAATTATGAGGATGGTGCAGGACTGGGTAGTATTGCATTCTTTTTTACACAGTGTTGCTATGTGTCAGAACAAACTCACCAGGGCTTAACAATATTCTTAACTCAAATTCTGGGCTTTCCAGCGGGATGAACCCACTCACGGTCTGGTACCCCAAAGCAAGCCACAAGCACAAGCTGATGTTCTACAGGTCTCAAACTTGAGTGTGTATAAAAATCACCTTGAAGGCTGCTTAGAACACAGATGGTTTGGTTTAATAGTACAGGGGTATAAATCTGCATTTTTGTGAGTTTCCAAGTGTTGCTGAAGCTGCTTTTCTGTTTGTCTGGAATCTTTGCTCTAAGTCCTTGCTACAAAGGGTGATTGTCATGGACCGAATTGTGCTCCCTCCAAAAGGAGTGTAGTGGTTCAGCTAGGCTATGATTTCTGGTATTGCGTGATGTTCCTCCATGTTTTAAATCCTGTCTCTACAATGCTAGTGAGTAATGAGGGTGGACAGGCAGCAGTTGAGTTCATGGAGCAGGACTTAGTATAAGATTGTTTTGTGCCTTGAGGTAGTCTCTGGTAGTCAGAGAGATTTGAAGGCCTCATACAAGAAGCCGAACCCGTCCCTTGGAAAGGACCAGGGTCCCTGCATTACAGCAGCTTCCAATCCAGGGAAAGATTGATGACAAGTACCTTCCTCCAGATGCAGCAAAGAAAACCTTTCCCAATAGGCTCCTAGCTTATTGGACCGTGACAGAACAGAACTGCTTTTTAAAGTCATCCACTTGTGGTTATTTCTGTTAAGGCAGCACTAGCTGACTAAGACAGTGATGTTTGAGTACTTATCTACAGAAAGGGTTTTCAACTTTGGTTACCCATTAGAATCACTTTGAGAGCTTAGAAACAGACTTACGCTGGTTGGAATATGGGTACTGGCATTTTTAAAAAGTAGTTTTCTTATAGGAAGTCTGGATTGAGAACTGCTGAGGCCAATGTGCACGATCAACATTCCACTCCCACTGGGGTTTGATTTCACGCACTCTCTTTCTCTGGCACTGTAATCCTCTAACCTTGAAACTCACTCACGTTCTCCCTTGCTTCCACTGCCAAACTCTTCACAAAACAGTGGTCTTCCTAATGCTTGATACTCAGGACGTTGGTGCTTCCTCAGTTTTCAGCTTTGGTTGCATCTCTTGCCTGAACATCTTCAGTTATCTCAGGGGAAACCTCTCCTTTCTATTTCAGGCCCTGAAGTATTAGTCTGCTCACACACCCTCTGATAATAATGACGGACTTTTTTACTACTTGCAGTGCAAGTAACTTACACATAAAAAATTAAATAGGCTTGGCATCATTATTATTACTGTCATCCCTATTTTATAAAAGAAGAAACAGTTACAGAGAAGGCAGCCACTCAGATAGTAAGCAGCATAGCCAGGACCAGAAAGAGGGCAATCTGACACCAGAGCCTGTGTCTTTAATCCCTCAGCTGCACTGCCTCCCCTATGAGTCTGTTGTATGGAGAAGCTTTGGCCTTACTCTGTTCCTGGGGTAGGACTCACACTGTATGTTTAGGATTCATTCTTGAGGACGTGGATATAAAGCAGGGTAACTCCACAGCAGTGGTGGTTACTGCGATTTTGCCTCCCACCCCCGCCTGCCAGGGAACATCTGCTAATAGAGACATTTTTGGTTGTTACACCTTGGCTCAGGGGTTGCCACTGGATTCTAGTGGGTAGAGCACAAGAATGCTGTTAAACATCCTTCAGTACACACAAAAGAGGCCTCTCCCTCTCCCCAGTCCAAACTGTCAAAGTGCCATGATTAATAAATCCTTGTCTATAACATTTGGTTACTGGCAGCCACAGCTGGCCAGAGCTGAGGAAAGGAAGGCCCAGGCACTAGTACATCAGGATAAAGTCAGGATGCAGCAGACAGGTTGAAAGAATTAAGGGACTCAGCCAGAGACTTCTGCCTATGGGCAAGGATTCAACCTCATTAACACATTTTCCCATAGAAGGAAGGGCCAGAAGTGGGAGCTCCTAGAGATTAAGGTCTTCACCCACTGGGCCTCCTGGAGGGGTGAACAGAAGACTCTGCTGGCAGTCTCAGAAATCTTGTCACTATAAAAGTCATACAGGTACAGGGCCAGCAACATACTAGCCCATTTCCTTGCATGAAGGCGCCCCCGTGTCCCTCTGGAGGTCCTCCACATCTGGGATCAGGACAAGGGACCACTTGAGACCCAGGAGGGCTTCTCAGACTTCTGACTCCTTCTTTCCCAATCTCTTATACATAGCCTCTGGTCCAGGAAATAACCTAATTACATAAAACTCTTTCAGATGCTGAGGACCACAATGAGTGTTGGGCAAATTATACAGGGATAATACAAGAGTCTGACTTTAAGAAGCATGTAGGTCAGCAGAAAGGAATGTTCTAGGCATAATCATCTCCTGTTCCCTGAATGTTGAGAGCTGCCAGGTACTGTTGTTAAGGAAAAGTCTCAGAGTACTCTGAGAGGCGAGTTTAATTCACAGACTGTCAAAGTTGGAAAAAATACAGAAACAACTGAGTCCATCCCCCTTACTTTTTCAGAGGGAAACCAACGCTCCTTTTAAGAACGATGGTGAGTAACAAGGACTGGGTGAGTCTCTATGCAGGATACATGCTATATAAGACAAGATTTCTTGGTTATCCAAAGAGTGGCGAAACTGATTCTGCCAGCCTTCAAGGATTGCCAGTGTAAGTACCACTGGATTAATCATCCTCTGCAGTCACGACAATTCTCAGTCTCCAGCTTGTAAACTCCAGTGACCCACATACCCAAACAAATACAAAAAGCTAAAAAGCCAACATCAGTTCTGTATCCTTCAGTGTAACATAGCCTTCAACCAAGGAGCTCTGGTGGGGCAGAGTGGTTAAATGCTCAGCTACTAATCAAAAGATCAGCAGTTCGAACCTACTAGCTGCTCCAAGGAAGAAAGCTGTACTAGTCTGGTTTCCTAAACATTACAGCCTTGAAAGCCCTATAGGACAGTTCCACTACAAGTTTGAATCGACTTGCCTAAAATGGGTTTTATTTTCTGTTTCCAAAACCCTCTACCCAAAGCTTATCAGTCTCTTATTTGCAGCTGGTGCAAAGTGAATGTCCTGTAGCAGACAGGAAACATGGCCACATGGGCCACCAACATACTTAAGTCTCCCACCCTGGAGACTAGGAAAGAGAAGCTGGGACTGGCAGTGGCCTCCTTACTCATGTAGACATAGGCCTCATTAGGAGGCACGTGGGCTTGGTATTATTCTAGGAAGGGGTAGTAACGAGGCTCACCTGTTGGGAAATAAAGCCCTCCACAGACCACCTGTCAAGGTTTTGACAACTCAACTGCAGGTACAGCCTGAGCAAGAAGATGACAGATCAGGGTTGTGTGAATGGAAGACTCACTCTCCTGCTCATAAACACAGTAAACCTGTGGCAAATGCAGAAACCCCCAGGCTCCTGCCTTCACATGGCAAAATATGCATGTATGTCGCAAAAGAGGCCTCTCCCAACAACAGAAAAGACTTCCATGGGTCTGCTTGATGGTGGACACGAGGGCCTAACAAAGGTCACTTAGATTATTAAGCTACATTCTATTTTCTGCCTTAATAAACTGGACTAACAGGTCTGCATTCTTCTCCCTATCTCTTCCTCTCCCTACCTTTGAGGATATAGAGTTGACTGAGACCTCAGAGAGAGGTAAAAATTTTTGGATGATTTACTCTGCTGGATTACCCTGTGACAAACTTTGGATAGTTTGCTCTGTTTAATTATCCTGTGATAAACATTTGGGTCTGCTGTATTTGATTATCCTGTGATAAACTTCAGGTCTGCCCTGTTTAATCATCCTGTTGACAAATTTTAAGTCTGCTCTGATTATCCTTGACAAGCTTTGGAAATTCACACTGTTTGTTAGATGTAATGAAATCTTGTGACTCCTGACTATTGTTCTGTGACAAATCCCCTCCCCTTTGAATTCTGGCTATAAAAACCACTCGAAATATAACTGAAATGGGACAGTTATTGGCCACTGTCCTCCAGGTTGCTAGCAAATCTGCCAATGAATTATTCCTTGAAGCCCACACTGTCTCTGAATTTTCAGTTACAGTGACAGGCAGACAAACATGGATTCAATTTGGCCACATGCCCACCCCATGCTCCCCCAGTTTGAAAGCCATGTGGAGATCAGCCAGGGACAAACAGGCCCTGACCATTGCATCTTTAGGGCTCCATGATTTCATGGCAAGTTGCCCAGGGTAGCCTCTAGGTGACAGGAGCAAGGTACAAGCAAAGAAGGCCTACCAGCCTTTCCAATCTCTCACTGGCAAGTGGGGGAATTACAGATGCCTCACAGCAACAAGCAGCGCAGACAGGGTGAATTACCATACCACAATGCCTTTAGTGGGCAACTTGCAGCTAGTGGCTTGCCTGCCCCAATTCTTGGCACTGGGTACGGTAGTCCCCCATACAGAAAGGGGTTGAGATAACAGAGTGGGACGAATTGGAAGTACCTCAAATGGCGAGTGTCCGGGACAGCCCGATTGCTGGAGATCCGCTCACTCTCCCTCTGGTTGAAAGCATATAGCTTATAAGGATCATCACCAACACGCCACTTTTTGGCATTCAGATACCGCCGCTCATCAAACTGGTCCCACAGGTCATCCCAGTCAGCTTCCGGAGGCTGTGTGACAGGAACAGAAGTCTGTGAGAATGGCTCTGTTATCCTTGTCTGCCTGTTCAGTGGCATCCAACCAGGGGAGCTGCCCACTGAGATCAGCTTATGCTGGCATGGTTAGGCTCAAAGACAGGGCAGAAAGAACATTAATACAACTATCAGAGAGAATAATAACAAACAAGACATTGACCACACTGGTAGCTACCACTTACTGAGTGCCATGTACCACGTGCTATTCTAAGACCTGCATTCATGTTACCTCATACAATTCTCATAGCAATTCCATGAGATGGATATTCCTATATTCCCATCATCCAGATGAAGAAAGAGCCTAGAGAGGGTCAGTAATTTGCCCTTAGTCATCAATTAGGGAGTGACAAGGCTGGGATTTGAATTCTAGCATCCTGACCCCAAAGGCCATGCTCTCCAGAGGAATTTGAGACTTCCCATTTGTTTGGAACTCACTGGTCTAAATGACTGGAAAGGTGGCTGGTGCACCATAGATACTTCATGACTGCCATTAATTCTTTCACTACAGGGAAGATAGCAATGGAAAGTAAACAATCCATTTTATTAATAGTTGTAATCCACCAGAGTCAGTGTGTGGTACAATGCTGACTACTCTTGGCTGCTAACTTAAAGGTGGTAAGTTTGAGTCCACACCCAGAGGCACCTTGGGAGAAAGTTCTGGTGATCTACTTCCAAAAGACCACAGCAACTGAAACCTTATGGTGTGGTTCTACTCTGACACACATGGTGCCACCATGAGATGGAACTGACTTGACAACAACATTTTTTTTTTTTGAATTCACCAGAACACTCATTTGCTCCTTTCATTCTCCAATCCATGAATCCGATTTTTAAGAAGCATCAATGGGGAAGTAATAATAGTCACTATACATCGATACAATGTTTTAAAATGTAAGGCAATTTTTGTATTCATGATCTTGTTTCATGCTTACCAAATCCTGTGAGATAATTAGGAATGATGAGATTTCAGAAAGGTTATGTGACTGATGTGAGGTCCCACATGAAAGACATAGAACTCACACTAGAACTCGGTCCTCTGGCCTGTTCGGTGGCTCTTAGCAGAGGGAGGGCGTGGATGCTCCAGTTGCTTGCCCATATAGCCAGCAGGATATTTGGGCCTCACAGACTCAGCAAGATGAATGCTGATTGTTGCAGTTAGCCAGTGCTGATTTAACAGAGACACCACAAGTGAATGGCTTTAAAAACAGAAGTTTTATTTCATCACAGTCCAGTAGGCTAAAAGTCCAAACTTAGAGTGTCAGATCCAGAAGAAGGCTTTCTCTGCTGGCACTGGAGGAAGGCCCTTGTCAATATGCCCCTGGACTGGAAGCTTCTGAGGCACAGGGACCCCCAGTCATTTCTAAAGGATGAGCTCAGCTTCCAGCAAACTCTTCTTGGTGGTATGAGGTTCTCCAATCTCTCTGCTATCTTCTTTCCTTTCCATCTCAAGAGACTGTCTCAAGGCACAAAACAATCTTACACAGTGAGTTGCCTTACCAATGGAACTGCTACCCATCCACCTTTGTTAACATCATACTGGCAGGATTTACAACATGGAGGACACCATACAATACCAGGAATCACGGCCTAGCTAAACTGTTACAGAGTTTTGGCAGAACACAACTCAATTCATGACACTTACCTATGGAGTCCATTTGGGAAATGGAGTCCATTTCGCAATGTGCCATCACCCCTTGAGAGAAGCCAGCCTGTATCTAACAAAGCTCAGGACTTTTGAATTCACTCAGAGTATAAGAAAGGTGCATCTTTGTGACTATTATGTTTAATATATTATGTTTATATATATTCATGAGTTGAATATATATAAACATAATGTATACAAACGTGAGTCAGATCCGACTCAACAGCACTTGGCTTGGCTTTGTATATATTAATATATATATATTATGTGGCTATTATGTTTAAATGATTCTGGTCCAGAATAGCTGGTGCCCCAGGGTAGGCATCAACACCAAGGATAAGATAGTTATTCATCTGTCTTACCCAAGTTGCTCTACACATCCCTAAAATTGTCCGTATGCTCTGGGAAGTAATACCTAACACTTGCCACCAGTGACCAGGATATATCTCTTGCACCTAGCCAGGAAGGCCCAGGTCAGGTCCACCAGATAGCAGCAGCACATCCCTCTGCCTAAGGACTCCAGGTAAGAGGGTCCACCTGCCGGCTGCTCATTCATCTCAAACACTGTGTGACTTTATCCAGTAATTGATCTCTCTTTCTCTGTCTTTGCCTTTGGAAACAGCATTCCTCTACTAATAGCACAAAGTAAAGCTTTGGACAACTAGGGATTTTTATCCAATACTTGATTTTATTAGTGTCCTGTTACACTGCTGTTGTAAGAATATCCTAGGGGGAATTTGGGTGGAGACTGCGTAGGGAAAGTATAGGCAATTTTCAGCCTGTGCTACACAGTGTCATTGCCTTACAGCTGTCATCTCTGGAATATCACTCCAGGGAAACCTTGATATCCCACCCTCACAGGAAAGGGCAAAGGGGTCCCAACTGTCTCCTGCTAGCTTATTTCCACTTAACTCATTGCAATTCTAGAAATAGATTTTGAGTACCTCTAGTGACCTTTGCTACAGCCTGGGGGAGACTAGAGATGCTCAAGAGGCTTGTGATTTGAAGAGATAAGCATGAAGAGACCTATAATACAATGCAGGATAAATTCACCACAGAAGTTCAATAACAATGCTTTGATGGCACTGAGAAGTGAGAGAAACAAGGGAATGCTTCTTGAAGAGATGTCACATGAGTGTGAAGCTGAGATGAGTGGAGTTTTTATTTTGTTTAAGGGGAGAGGTCGAGCAGGGAAGCACATGAAGGCTGAAAAGCCAGAAAAAAGGTAGGCAGGCAGGAAAATCGACAATATTTAAGGATGACTATCTCAGAAATGGGGACTGTGGATTAAAAAGAGGGCAATAATAAAAGGAAATCCTGAACAGAAGCTAGGTGTTCATGAGTTAGGCAGTGGGGAAAAGCTTTTCTGGCCACGGCATGTAGGTTAGAGTGGAGGGAAGAGAGCTGGCTGGGGACATATCAGTTGGGACGTGAACTCAATATTCCAATGTGGTAGGAACATAAGCCTTAACTGGGGTCCTGATGCGTCCTAGAGGGGATGGTTCTAGACTTCAGCTGTAGAAGTAGTCACCCACGGTGAGGCACAAGGGGCTTTATTGCATCTTCTACCCACTGTTCATACCACAGACGGCATAGAGTCAGGAGGGCACGGGCCCACGCAGTCTGCTTAGTCTGACTATGGCCATCCCAAACATCAACTAAGATCCCCAAATTCTAGGCAGCATCTGCCTTCCTGGAGATAGGGCTACAGGAACTCAGCCAGGATTGTGGTCCCTAGAATGCCATACAGCAGCAGCCATGAGCTTGTACTAAACAGCTAGTAGAGGGCGTCATTAAAGGGACAGTTCCTCACAGATTGTCTGGTGTATAGAGCTCATTTTACTTGTTCACTGAGGGTGGGGAACTGCTTGTAACTGGGAGACTTGACTTTTCTATAATGACAGTAAAAGAACATTTGAAATAACTCATACTTGAATATCAATACTGTTAGTTGCTGTCAAATGCATCTCAACTCACAGAAAGCTTACATGTGCAAAGTAGAATTGCTCCACAGATGTGATATTTTGGAAGAAGATCACCAGGGCTGATTTCCTAGTCAAGTCTTGGTGGGTTTGAACCACTAATCTTTCTTCTAGGAGTCAGTTTGTCCATTTAGGGTATGTACTCCATATTTAAGTAGCACTTTGTATTTTACAGAGAAGTTTTCACATACTTCCTCATGTAATCCTCACACTCTATTTGTATAGGAGGAATTAGCTTGGAGAGACTATGTGGTTTAGCCAAGGTTACCAGCTACTAAGTACTGTCACAGAACTTGGAACCACTGGCTTAAATCCTCCCACAGAGCCTCCCAACCCTGCATGTCTTCTTTTTTATCATGGACAGTAATAACTAAGGCCATATCCTTTGCTTAGGGAGAGTGAGCAGAGAACCCTTAAGGACCCAGAGAGTATCTGTGTAGTTAGAATGCTGGGGTAAGCTCAAGACATGCAATCATTCTTTCCCTCTTTGACATGAGAAAAGAACTGGCTAAAGACCCTACTAGGTTTTCTGAAGGGTCACTGACTGCCCAGTAATTCCAGTAATAAGCTGGTAATTGACTTCAGAATTCTTCAGTTCACAAGTCCCCAAGGCCAGCCTCTGTATATACAAATCACTACAGGATGGCAGACTGCAGGATAACTCTGACAACCCAATCAAAAGATGCTGACCTCTTCACATTCTAAGAAACTTTTTACAGTACACTATTCCCATGTTTTGGATCTCTGGCTTCTTGGGGCTCATTAAAACATCTGCAAGAAAGACAGGCCAAAGTCACAGACTAGCCAGTATCTCCTTGATTTCCTCTGAGAGATGAGGCCTAGAAAAACAGTTGAACAGAGCACAGTGGACATTCTGGGAGCCCAAGATCAGGCATAGGATTATGAGATTGCACTGGTGACGCGTAAGGGAAAACTACCTTTGTAGAAAGCAAGATGACAAGGCAAATAGTCCCACTTCTGCTGACACAGAAGCTGAGAGGCTTACAGGTATAGACATCATCCTTGTTAACCAGGAGATGGGACTGGGATTGCTAAGCCTGAGAGTCCAGGGCCACCTGCCATGAGGAGTTGCAATGCCTAAGTAGACAGCGTCTTTGCAGCAGGGAGGCTGTGCTTAAAACATTTACATTTAGAGAACCCAGCAGGAGCTGCTGGCTGAGGGTAAAAGTTCCCTTCATTCTTCTCTGCTCTGACTTGCACCATAGACTCTGCTGGCTCAGCACAGGAGAGGTGGCTCAGGCAGGATGGGATCTTAGTCAACCAACAGGAGGAGTTGGCCACGCCTGAGGGCCTGGCTGGGGCTGGCTGCCACACTTAGCAACAGTGCCTGACTAGACTGTCGCTGCCTAACTGTCTGCCAGCGGAAAGAAGACAGGACACACGGATACGAGCCGCCTTGCAAGTTGCTTGCTTTATTCTTCCTCCCACACCCGGTCCCCACACGCTTTTATCCACAAGGTTCCTCCAATCATCATAGGCCAAGTCCTCCGAAAGCGGGGCTCTCAATAGGCTGACCAGCAGCCACTGCTCACAAGCATGTGCTATGAAAGCCCTAAGTCTGGTAAACAAGGGTGTGGAATAAGGAGGGGCTCCGGCCTTGGGCGCCATCTTGGGCTGGACGCTCCGCTCCCCACATCTCCCCCTTTAGTCTATAAATCAGTCGAGAAGGTGCCTGTCTTAGGTCATCTTCGGCTAGGATGCTCCTTACCCATCTTTGGGATGCCTCACAGCTTGGTGAGGTCCCTGTCTTAGGTTGGTAGCACCCCCAGAAGAGGTTGCCTGTCCTTGACTACCCTTCCATCATGCTGAGCCAGACATTTGCCAAGGACTGTTCGCTAGGAGTGGCCGCAATAGCCTGCACAAGCAGGGCCCGCTCCTGCTGCCTCTGCCGGGAGGCGCGTCGGACTGCTACAAACAAGTAAATGCAAAGGCAGAAAAGGAGGAGGGTCAATGGTCCGGTGCCCATCAGACCCTTAAGGTAAGAACGGATCGAGAAAAACAACTGCTGGAGAGTTCTAGCAGAAACTGGGTCCATCCGTGTCTCATTGACCATGGCGATTTCTAGCCGCAGGTCCTCAAGAATGTCTTCAATGTCTTTCCTCCAGTTTGACCAAATCTGTCGAGACAACATTCTAGAGAGGTTAGCAGCATGAGAGAAATTCTGAAATTGAACAGCACAAGAGCAATGCCGGCACGGAGCTGCTGATCAACGTGCAGTTGTGTGAGGCTGGCGAGTAACTATTGCTAGGTGAAACTCGGAGGCATTAACAGGCAGGGACCTTAAGGCCTGTCTCAAAACCCTCAGTGGAGTTCCAGACACCGGTGCAGTTTGCTATAAGCCCTCCACGAATCATACTGAGGGGAGATATATCAGAACAGCTTCCATTGACGCCACGTAGAAGCCAGAGATCAAGTGCATTAGAATGGACAGCCATGGTGGGAAGTCTGATTGAAGTAAGTTCTGACAGCCCGTCCAGGCATGGGGCCACGATCGTGAGCCAACACACCGGGGTGCCCACCGAGGCTAGGGGGGAATGGAGGCATTGTTTTTAAGCACAAGAGCAGGGATATGTCCTTGCAGGATTGTGCCATTACTAGAACTATTGCCATCTGCATGCTTTGGTGTGTCAAACCATCCTGCTGTCTGATTATACAAGGTGACACAAGGGGGGTTGTCTGAATTATAGTTACTGGAGTTACTGGAATTATTGTGGTCAGTGGGGATAGCAAAACAAAGCAGGCCTGGTAAAGTAATATTCAAAGATTTTGTTAGAAGTCAACTTCAGGAACACAACAGGATGTTTTTCCATAAACTGTAAGAGAGGGTCCTTTGGGTAATGATTGTCAACATTGCCTTGGAAGATGAACAGCAATATTGCCCAATCATCACTTGCCACACCAAGTGTCTGTACTTGCTCTCTTGTGTAGGGTACGACCACTTTTGAAGGGGGCGACCTGAAGATCTGAGTACAAGCCTGGAGTCCCAGTAGGGCTAGTTGGGCAACTGCAGCAGGGTACCAAGTAATGCTTTTCCCTGCTGAAATTCTAGGATGGATCCAGTAAAGTGGGCCCCCCTGCCATAGGGTCCCTGTAGGTTGATTAGGTGAGGGGAGAATGCACAGCTGAATTTCAGCGTTGGGATCATGCCTCCTAAGGGCAGCTGTGCTAATGACCTGCTCGATGTTATTAACTTGCTCGTACACTTGTTGAGGATAATGACCTGCTGGATGTTATTAACTTGCTCGTACACCTGTTGAGGATAATGACCTGCTTGATGTTATTAACTTGCTTGTACACCTGTTGAGGATAGCCAGTCTGCTGGTTAGTAAAGCGCCCTTGGCTCATCAGCATGTCTACATCCCAGGCCTGCTGACCATTGCGGGCGTTTCGGGCCACCTGCTCTATGGCAAACTCAATTACAAGAGACTTCCAGTCTAAGTACTGGCCCGATGTGAGACAAGCACGAGCTAGATTCTGCCAGTCTCCTGGGGTCATAGCATACCTATGTAGGTTATCTAACAAGGCTATCACAAAGGAGGCGGCCACACCATATGTTCTCACTCCCTCCGCTATGTTTTTAACTATCTTCCAGTCTAGGGGCTCATGGTACCTATTACCCTGCTGATCCTGAAACACTGGAAAAGCACCCATGGTATACGGCACTTCTCTCCATACCTCAGGGCAGAAACTTCTGCCTGATCCTTCGGTCCTTGTTCTAAGCTGTTTTTTATTCCGGTTATAAGGTGGGGGTGTATCCTGATGTACATCCGGCGGTTTCTTGGGCAGCTCCGGCGCTGAGAGTTTCAGGGATGTCAGACGGAGACGCCCAAAACGGCTCGCCATTTCTTCCACTTTCTCTTCCTCTGACTCCTCTGCACTCTCCTCCCCCTCTGACTCACTCACTTTCTGCTCTACATTTTGTTCTCTGCAGACACTGCTCTGCTGGGAGTGTTCCTCCTTAACTTGCTCTAAGGCTGATTGTCCCTTCTGCAAACATCTTTGGAATACACCAGACTCATCCTCCAAACAGGTCAAAATAAGTATCCAGATGCCCATTACTCCCGGAGGCAATGTGCCGCTGGTATCAGCCGCTGTGAGGTCTTTCCCCAGTTTTATCCATGCGGCAACAGTAAGATGACCAGACACCAAAAACCAGGGGGCCACTTCCTCCACTGCCAAGAGGAAGCGTTCCAGCATAGCCTGCTTTATACCAATGCCATGCTGCTTAAACAAACTCTTACAGGCATTCTGAAGGTGTCTGGCGGACGGCTGATTCCCCATGGCGAAAGTGAAACTAACCTCCCACGACAACTACCCCACTCCTGCCCGGCGCTCCCCGCCCCGGGCTCTGCCGGTGCTTAGTGCACTTGGCTATGGTCTCCGATTCCCCGGAGAACTTCCCCTCCCGATGGTCTCCTCTTACCCGGAGAACTTCCCCTCCCAATGGTCTCCTCTTACCCGGAGAACTTGAGATTGCCCCTCTTACCCGGGGACTTGCCAGCGCTGCTCCTCTTGGGCTCACGGGGGGCCGGGGGGCTTAGAGAGATCGAAGAGTCCCCGTACAGGCCACCACTTGTCGCTGCCTAACTGTCCGCCAGCGGAAAGAAGACAGGACACACGGATACGAGCCGCCTTGCAAGTTGCTTGCTTTATTCTTCCTCCTACACCCGGTCCCCACACGCTTTTATCCACAAGGTTCCTCCAATCATCAGGCCACGTCCTCCGAAAGCAGGGCTCTCAATAGGCTGACCAGCAGCCACTGCTCACAAGCAGGCGCTATGAAAGCCCTAAGTCTGGTAAACAAGGGTGTGGAATAAGGAGGGGCTCCGGCCTTGGGCGCCATCTTGGGCCGGACGCTCCGCTCCCCACACTAGACAGTTCCTCTCCCAGCAGAAAAGCTGTTTTTAAGACAATCATACCTGGAGAATATAATGGTGACTGGCAGCCAAGTGGGGGAGTACACTTACTCTTCTCTTCTTTGAGCCACGTAATAGCACCTGCGGCCACAGCCCCTCAGAGGCTCCACAAGTAGGTCACCATCTTTGTCAACTAGCAGACAGGGCCTGCCACCCCTGAGGGTCCAGCTAATGTAGACTGCTGCTGGACAGTGTCTTTCTCAGCAGAAAAGCAGTTCTCAACAAAATCACATCTAGAGCATGCAGCAGTGGCTGGTGGCTGAATGTAGTGGTACCATTTCCCCCTTCCTTCATTGAGCCATGCCTAAAATACTTCATAAGCAGGGTGCCATCTATGTCAGCCAGAAGGCAAGGCATGCCACCCCTGAGGGCCTGGCTGCTAATGGTTGTCACTGGATAACACTGTCTCAGCAGAAAAGCAGTTTTTAACATAAGTGCATCTACAGATCGCAGCAGTGGCCCACAGAGAAGTGTGGTGGCCCCCTTCTCTGAGCTATGCCATAGCATCTGTTGGTGTGACTCTGGAGAGTTGCCACAAGCAGGCTGCCAACTTTATCAGCCAGGAAGTGGGACCTGCTGCAACCAGGGAGCCAGCTGGGGCCAGCTGCCAAGTTGAGCAGCATTGCAGTGCTGGACAGCATCTTTCTTACCAGAGAAGCTATACTTAAGTCAGCTGTACCTAGAGAATGCAGTGGTGATTGGCGGCCAAGTCTCACAATGCCCTTACTCACTCCCTACTTATGCTATGCCATAGCTTCTGTTGGTGCAACACCAGAGAAGCTGAATAGCTTTTCGATGATGTGAAGACAAGTAATATCTAACCATTTAAAGAAGGAGACCACCATGGCAACAGAAAATTCCCAGAATAAACAATCAAAAATCTCCCCAGATGAAGAAGCCTTCCTGAAATTATTGGAGGTAGAATATAAAAGAATTTTGTATAGAACCCTTCAAGAGATTAAGCAAAATGCAGTAAACTAAATGAAAAATTAAACAAGTTGTATGACCTGGTAGAACATCAACAATCTGAAATTCAGCAGAACAGTAATAAAATTACAGAGTTACACAATTCGATGCAAAGCCAAAAGAGCAGAATTGAGGAAATGGAAGGCAGAATTAGTGAGACTGGCAGTAAAGCAACTGACACCAGCATTTATGAGAAGTCAGATAAAAAGAGTCAAGAAAAATAAAGAAGTATTATGAAGCATATGTACCTCTATCAAGAACAACAATCTGTGAATAACTGGAGCTCCTAAACAGGGAGGGATAGCAGAAAATACAGAGAGGACTGGTGAAGAGTTGCAGACAGAAAGCTTCCATGACATCACGAAAGAAAACATAGCTAGTCAAGATGCTTATTGAACTCCACAAAATGTAGGACCCCCCAAAGAAACACCCAGACATTTTATAATCAAGTTTAAAAACACGAAACATAAAGACAGCCTCTTGAAGCTAGGCTTAAGTCAAAACTAACATACAAAGGGAAGCCTTGTAGGTTGTCAACTGACTTCTCAGCAGAAACCAAGTTGGCCAGAAGGAGGTGAGATGACACATACAGAGCCTTGAAGGAGAAAAATTTCTAACCAAGAATTACATATCCTGCAAAACTGTCTATCAGACATGACAGTGAAATTGAGAAATTCTCAGATAAATAGAAGTTTATAGACTTTGCAAACACCAAACCAAAATTACAAGAAATGCTGAAAAAATTTTCAAATTA
Source organism: Heterohyrax brucei (assembly GCA_028571685.1). NCBI lineage: Eukaryota > Metazoa > Chordata > Mammalia > Hyracoidea > Procaviidae > Heterohyrax > Heterohyrax brucei. Next base: position 39,431,589 of record CM053149.1, read on the forward strand.
GAAAATCAATAACATCAGATGTATACTCAAGAATGTAACACAAGACAGAGCATCCAGAGTCACAAAGCTCAATCAAAGCTAAAATATTAAAATCAGGGAAACAGGGATTTTAACGTGTAAAAACTGTGACATCAACACACTATAAAGACAAATATATTACAGTATTTATAGCCCTTTCAGATTGAGAAGAAGTTAAGGAGATATGCAGACGTTAAAGTCTGATTTAAACTTAGAACATCAAGGGGAAATAAAGCGATGGCCACAAAGCAAACCAACAATAGTACATATCAAAACAAGAAATACAATACAGGAGTCTCAAGAGACATAAAGCTAACATTGAAAAAGCTGCAAACAAAACCCATAAAGAAAAATGACCCAGAACACAATATTAAGTGGAACAAAGAAAACATCAACAACACAAAAATAAAGGTACCAAAATGACACCACTGAATACATATCTATCAATAATTATACTGAATATAAATGGATTAAATGCTCCAAAAAAGAAACACAGAGTAACAGATTAGATCAAAAGACATGAGCCATGTATATGTTGCTTACAAGAAACACCTTAGACTCAAACATATGAACAAACTGAATATCAAAGGATGGAAAAATATACACAAGTTAACAATATGCAAAGAAGAGCAGGAGTGGCAATACTAATTTCAGATAAAATAGATTTTAAAATAAAATCCACCATCATGGACAAGGATAGTCACTGTTTACTGATTAAAAGCTCAATACACAAGCAGGATGTAACAATATTAAATGTAACAATATTAAATATTTATGCACCCAATACCAGAGCATCTAACTACATTGAACAAATGCTAACAACATTGAAAAATGAAAGAGATCACTCCACAATAATAGTAGGAGACTTCAAAACTCCACTTTCAGTAATGGACAAATCATCCAGATAAAAAACTCAAAAAAGATACAGAAGATCTAGTGGCAACCAACCAATTAAACTTCATTGACATATACAGAAATTTTTACCCAACAACAGATAAGTACACCTTCTTTTCCAGTACACATGGAGCATTCTCTAGAATAGCCCATGTATTAGGTCATAAAGGAAGTCTCAACAAAATCTAAACCACTCAATTATTGCAAAGCATCTTCTCAGACCATAAAGCCGTAAAAATTGAAATCAGTAGCAGAAAACCATGGATAGAAAATCAAACTCATGGAAACTGAACAACACCTTACTCAAAAATTCATGGATTATAGAAGAAATCAAAGATGTAATAAAAAATTCATGGAATCAAATGAGAATGAAAGTACATCATGCCAGTGTGGGAAAAATGCTGACACTCTTGACGTGACCATGGCCATCTTGAGCCACCATAGTGTTGTTTATCACAACTGTGCCTAACCCTTTGTACTGGGGACGTGAAATTAACATCTTAACTCTTTTAATCTAGAAGTGACCTGATGGTACATCCAGATCAAGGAGGCAAGTCACGGAGGGACACGGAAAACCATGAAAAAACAAAGGACATGGCAAACCACTCCCTTTAAGATAAATAACTAGACAGATCTGAATGTCTTCAAGTGTTTAACTTTAAAGAGCTTAACCTCCTCTAGTAAACACTATAAATACTTCAATAAAACTCAGTTCTGGGCTCTTGGCAGTGAGAGCTGTTAGCCCCCTGGTCCCACTTTAGCTTGTATTGGTTCACTCTTATTCTCAGTGTCGCCCCTACCTTTCACCCTGTCCATTGGAGACATTCTCTGATATGCCAGATTCTATGAGATACAGCAAAAGCAGTGCTCAGAGGTCAGTTTATCTCTATAAATGTACATATCCAGAATGAAGAAAGAGCGGAAACAAAATAATTAACCCTAAAACTTGAACAGGTAGAAAGAGAAAAACGAAAGAACCCCTTGGGCACCAGAAGAAAACAGATTAAAAACAATTAGAGCAAAACTAAATAAATCAGAGAACAGAAAAACAATTGAAAGAATTAAAAGCAAAAGCTAGTTCTTTGAAAAGATCAACAAAATGGATAAGTCACTGTCTAAACTTACAAATGAAAAACAGGAAACAACTCAAATAAGAAATGAGATGGTAGATGTCACAACAGAGTTAATTCCAACACTACTGAAGCTATGTCACAACATAAAAGGGACATAATATTCCCAAATTCATTCTATGAAGCCAGCATAACCTTGATCTTAAAGCCATGGGAAGGTTGCACAAAGAAAATTACAGACCAATATCACTCAATGCACCCAGTTGCAAAAATCTACAAAATTCTAGCCAATACAATTCAGCAACATGTCAAAAAATAAAAAAATAATTGATTGTGACAAAGCTGGATTCATTCCAAGGATGCAGGGCTTGTTCAACATCAGAAAAACAGTTAATGTGATCAATCACACAACTAACACAAAGGGTAAGAATCACCTGATTTTGTCAACTGATACAGAAAAGGTATTTGACAAAATCCAACACCTATTACTGTTAGGAACTCTCAGCAAAATGAGAGCAGAAATTCCTCAATGCAATAAAGAGCATCTATGCAAAACCAACTGCCAACATCATCCTGAATGGAGACAGACTGATAGAATTTCCCCTGAGAACAGGAAATAGACATGGATGCCCACTGTTACCACTTCTATTCAGCATTGTGTTGGAGGTTTTGGCCAGAGCAATTAGAAAAGACAAAAAAAATAAGGGGCACCCACACTGGTAAAGAAGAACTAAAAATATCCCTACTTGCAGATGATATGATCATACACACAGAGAACTCTAAAGAATCCATAAACAAACTACTGAAACTAACAGAAGAGTTGAACAAAGTATCAGGATATAAGACAAACATAAACAAATCAGTAGGATTCCTTTACAACAACAGAGATCATTAAAGAAGAAATCACCAAATCAATACCATTTACTATAGCCCCCCAAAAGATAAAATACTTAGGAATAAATCTAACTAGAGAAATAAGAGTCCTACACGGAGAAAATTACAAGACCTTACTGCAAGAAACTAAAAAGAGACTTATGTAAGTGGAGAAATCTACTTCACTCATGGATAGGAAGATTTAACATTGTGAAAATGTCTATTTTACCCAAAGCAATCTATGTATATAATGCAATCCCAGTACAAATTCCAGTGTCATTTTTTAACGAGAGGGAGAAACAAATCATCAACTTTGTTTGGAAAGAGAAAAAACTTTGGATAAGTAAAGAGGAACACAGTTGGAGGCCTCACGCTATCCAGCCTTAGAACTTACTACACTGTCACGGTAGTCAAAATAGCCTGGCACTGGTACAACAACAGACATACAGACCAATGGAATAGAATAAAGAACACAGATATATTAGCATCCTTCTATGAACAGCTGATATTCGACAAAGGCCCAAAGATCATAAACTGGAGTAAAAACAGTCTTTTTAACAAACGGTGTTGACAAAATTGGATATCCATCCGCAAAAAACCGAAACAAAACCCCTATCTCACACCTGGCACAAAAGCTAACTCAAAGTGGATCAAAGACCCAAATATCAAACCTGAAATGATAAAGATCATGCAAGAAAAAATAAGGTCAACAATGGAAGTTCTAATACATGGTTTAGACAGGCTACAAAATCTGACCAACAACACAGGAATAACAGAACAGAAAATAGATAAACAGGAGCTACTAACAATTAAACATTTATGCTCATCCAAAGACTTAATTAAGAGAGTTAAAAGACTGCCTACAGAATGGGGAAAATATTGGCAACTACATATTGGATTGATATCTGAGTTCCATAATCTACAAAGCACTGCAAAATATCCATAGCAAAAGGGTAAATAACCCATTTAAATAATGGGCAAAGGAGATGGACAGACACTTCATCAAAGAAGGTATATAGGCAGCCAAAAGACACATAAAGAAATGTTCATGATTATTAGCTGTTAGAGAAATCCAAATAAAAACTACAATGAGATACCATCTCACCCCAACAAGGTTGGCCATAATCCAAAAAAACACAAAACAAAAAATGCTGGAGAAGCTGTGGAGAGACTGGAACTCTCCTATACTGCTGGTGGGAATGCAAAATGGTACAACATCTTTGGAAAGCAATTTGGTGCTTCCTTAAAAAGCTAGAAATACCAATACTACATGACCCAACAATCCCACTGCCTGGAATATATCCTATAGAAATAAAGGTGGTCATGAATGACTTTTTATTGAAGCACTTTCAACAATAACAAAAAGATGGAATTAACCTATCTGTCCATCAACAGATGAAGGGATAAACTATGGTCCATATACTCAATGTAATACTACTCAATGATAAAGAACAATAATTTTAGGAAGCATCTCATAACCTGGTTTTAACCAGAAGACCTTGTGCTGAGTGAAATCAGTCAGCTGCAAAAGGACAAGTATCATATGAGACTTCTGTTATAAGGACTTAAAAATGGATATATATATACAGAAGAAAAGACTCTTTGATGGCTACAAGGGTAAGGAGGGATGGAGAGTGCTGGCCATAGATTAGATAGTCTATAGGAATTTTGTTAGGTGAAAGGAGTGACAGCATGCAGTAGAGATCAGATCAATTTAACTGGACTACACCATAAACTGAAAGGTTTTCTAAACTCAACCTAATATTTCAAAGGATAGAGTAGCTGGGACAGGCATCCAGGGATCATGTTTCCTGGGACATCAAGGTCAACTGGCATTACTAGTCTTTAGCTATGAGAGTTTATTGCACTCCATATTGGTGAGTGGTGTCTGATGTCTTAAAAGCTAGCAAGCTGCCATATGAGGAACACCAAATGGTCCCGACTTATCTGGAATAGCTGTTGATTAAGAACATTGAAGACATGAGTGAAAACAAGCTCAGGAGACAGAAGGACTCATAGGACTGGAAGACGCCCACAGCACAAGACCAGAAGAACCAGGTGGTGCCCAGCCCCCAACAAAGGCAGCCATGATGGGGGACACAATGTAGAGTCCCTGAGGCAACACAAGAAAAAGAGGTTTGCAGTTCAAGAACTCTGCTAAAAGACCATAATTGATGATCTGACAGCCCGGAGGGTTCCCTAGGAACCTCGACCTTAGACTTACTGCTGGCCCTGAACTGAAACCAGTACTGGGGTCAACTCTTGAGACAAAATGAACTGGACTCAGGGACACAGTGTCATCATGTGATGTGTGTACTTTATAGGAGGCTGTCCTACTGGTTCCTTTCAAATAGGGAGAAGGGAACAGGTATTCATTAAGAGGATCCCAGAAACAGAGAGTGAAAAAGAGGTGTATGCTGTCACAGGGTGAGGAAGGCAGATAGAGTTGTAGATAGGTGGGCATGCAAAACTGATTTGGATTGTATACTTTCACTTAATCATATATATATATATATTTATTAAAGAAACACACAAAAAATATCTGTGAAAACTTCTCAAACATTTTCACAAATTCTCTGGGGCATAGGTGGTGATATTCCTCCCAGAAACAGCATAAAACTCTCCATATCCCTGAAAGGGTGTCACTGGATGAATGAAGCTGGAAAGCTATGCCACAGTTCAAAACACTGGATGGATAAACGACTTATGTCATCTTTAAATAATAGATCTATCATTTTTAAAAAGTCTGACCTTGTCCTAGTTTAGACCAGCATCTCTCCACCAGCTTTCAGCAGTCTGCTTTGAGGCACTGCCTTCTGTAGCCCCAACTACCAGAGACAGACCCTGCTGTGGGGAAGTGAGTGACAGAACAACAAAGAGTGAGGGCCCAGGCGGGGTGGAGGAGAAGCACGTGTCAGAAACCCTTTGAAGGAGAAAGTGTCCAAGGCAAAGAAAAGAATTGACTGATGGTAAATGTACAGATATTCTTTGAAGATGACCCAGGAGAACGGCACTGGGGCTGTGAGAACTATAGTTTTGTTTAATGGTTTAGAGCATAGGAGCTGGAACTATACCTGTAGAATTCTGGCTGTATTGCGTAGTAACTCAGTAACACTGGGAAACTGTCTCAACCTCTTTGTCCTTCAGTTTCCCCCATTATAAAATGGGAATGGTAATATAGGTATCTATTATTGAGAGGATTAAATGTAAGTATTTATCACACATGATAAGTACCTTTTCCAAGGTGATACATGCTTTATTATAGGCATAAGTTGAAAAGTTTTATCAAAGATCAGGCACAATCTAGATAGGACAAACACTTTCATTAAGGGATTGAGGTGTTCTCACTTTAGAGATGAACAAAAATACAACAAGCAGGACAACAAGAGAGAATAAGGAATGCTGAAATGCAGAAAGAGGAAGGGAAACAAAAATGTCAGTGGGAAAAAAAGGTAGCTCCAGAACTTGACAGAAGAGAAGGACAGACTACAACTTGTAAGCAAGCAAATAGTTTGAAACTAGAATGAGAGAACATAGGTCGCGGGAAAGATGGAGAAAGGGAATTCAAGATTTCTTGTAGAAGTATGGTCGGAGAAAAGAAATTAAGTAAGTTAACAGATGTGCTTTGGAGCTTTAGTTTTTGTTGTCAAATTATTTGAGGAATGGTCTTGGCCAGGTGGGGGAGGCAGGTGACAGACTTAACCAAACATTTTCTTTTTAAAACAAAATAGTTTGAGTCCCAGATGATGATGATTATGTCTTTGTTTTCTATTTGTTGCATCACAGTTATCTTCTCGAACACACCCACTCTATTGTGAATAATTTCTTATTCAAAAATCAAGTGAGGGCTCCGCTTAGAGGCTATGGGTGATGATGAGGGTCTGACAATGGAGTGTATGTTGTCCTGTTCTGCTTGCCACCACAGGGTAAGCACTCTTGATCATGGCCCAGGGCCTACCTTCTAGAAGCAAGCCTTCTATGTCATTCATGTACCTATTTGGATAAGCGGATTTGAGGGACTACTCTACCACTTCTTCCCACAAGGACAACTGGCCATGCTGTTCCCAAATTGGAAATAAAACCCCAAACCCACGGCCACGGAGGTGATTCTGACTCACAGAGACCCTATAGGACAGAGTGGAACTGACTCGTAGTAGTTTCCAAGGAGTACCTGCTGGATTTGAACTGCTGACCTTTTGATTAGCAACTATAGCACTTAACCACTATGCTACCAGGATTTCCATAAGTGGGAAATAAGAAGCTGTAAACCCTGTCACCATGAGTCGGATCCGACTCAACAGCACTTGGTGTGGCTTGGCAAACCCGATAGTAAAGTTCTATTCTGTTTTACAGTGTGGCTGTGAGCCAGATTTATATTATCTTCAAGCAATTTGACATTCTCTAATTCTATTTTTACCAAAACACCTTGCCTTAGGGGTTAGAAGTATTGCTTGTCTAAAGTAATGAAATCAGTATTTGTTTCCATTTGTTTGCTGATTCCTGTGCATGTTCGTCTTGTAAGGACTCCAGGGGGAAGCACAGAATGATGGGTACATCCAATTATTTCTAACTCTCACAAATCTAATATACAACAGACTATCTTATCCCCAATTTACAAATGAGGAAACTGAAGTACAGGGACAATAAATGATTTGTCCAAGAGTTTACACATCTAGTGAGTGTCTGTCTCAAAGTCTGTGCTCTCTCCTCTATTCTCAACAGGACCAGTTTACATGTCAGCTCTGTGGAACCGAAAAGTTGGTGGTTCAAACTTACCACAGAAGAAAGGCCAGGCAAACTGCTTCTGTAAAGATCATAGCCAAGAAAACCCTATGGAGCAGTTCTATTCTGTAACACATGAGGTTGCCCTGAGTCAGAATCAACTTGAGAGCAACAGGTTTTTTTCTGTTTGTTTGTTTTTTGGTGCAGCACTGTCTTCTCTCTTCTCATCTACATGCATCACAGGCTGTTTCCAGAATCACACTTTTAGCTTTCCAGCCACATTCCAAGTGCCCCTGCTTCCCATCAACCAGACCATGGGAGACTAGATGCTCTCAGGAGACAACCTTTTTTTTTTTTTTTAAACTTTTTTATTGTGATTAAGTGAAAGTTTACAACCTAAGACAATTTGCCATATAAAACCCTGAACACCCACCTCTCTGCAACTCTGTCTGTTCTGTTCACCCTGTGACAGCCCTCTCTTCTTTTTCACTCTACTTCCGGTGTCCATTCAATCAATACTTGCCCCTTCCTCTCCACCTTCTCTTCTCTCCTCTAAAAAGAATAGCAGGACAGCCCCATATGTATACTAAACCATAAAGTACACACTCCACCTGCATCACTCTGTGTCTCCAAGTCTGGTCCATTCTGTCTGAAGTCTTGACTTCGGTACTGGTTTCAGCTGTGGGCTAGCAGCAAGTTTAAGGGCCATGTTCTCAGGCAACCCTTGAGGTTGTCAGAGCATCAGGTCTCGTCTTTTAATAGAATTCTAGATCGGCAAACCTCTTTCTCTCATGCTACATCAGGGACTCTAGATTGTGTTCCCCGTCAGGGCTGTCTTTGCTGGTGTCTGGAGACCATACAGTTCTGTTCTCCTGTTGATACAGTCCTTCTGTCTCCTGAGGTCACTTGTCCTCATGTCTTTGATGTTGTTAGTTTTCATCTGTTCCAGGTGCGATGAAGCCAGTTGATGTTCCTTAGATGGCAGCTTATTGGCTTTTAAGACCCAGGCACCACTCACCAATACGGGGTGCAGGACACTCTCTTAGAAAAAGACAAGTTATGCCAATTGACCATAATATGCCCTGAAACCATGATCCCCAGACCTCGGTTCTTGCTACTCTGTCCTATGAAATGTTGAGTTGAATTTAGAAAATCTTTTGGCTTATGGTGTAGCCCAGTTATGGTGATCTGTCTTCTACTGCTCAGGAGATATCATTGCTTGAATATAGCTCAACTTTGGATAAATTACAACAAGTATCATTTTTAATGTATTGTGGGTCATTCTAGAAGGAAAATCATCAATGTGTGAGGAAGGGCAAGGTCAGACAATAAAACAGGTGCTGAAATCAGAGGTGGGATGGTTGAATGGAAAGAAAAGCAAAGTGTGGGGCTATTCTAAAGATAAACATCATTGAGAAGTTAAACCATGGGTCCTAAATTACAGAAAAGCAGAACTTGAGTCTTTTGCAACTAAGCCCAAGAAAAAGGGGGCTAAGTGTTCCCAGATAAGTTACACCCTTGGCTCCAAGGAGAGGCAAACATAAATCCTATCTGGAGGAAAGCATCTTCACTGGAGGCCTGTAGGATTTCCACAAAGCTCATCTAAAGATTAAGTCATAATAAAAAAATTACCAGACACACAAGGAAACAAGTCACTATAACTGAGTCAATGGGAAGTATAAACCAAGATTTAGAGCCTCCAAAGACTTCAGATAAAGGAATGATCAAATAGATAATCAAGCAAAAGTACAAATAAAATATTTAAAATATGAAATAAAAGATTAGCAAAGAACAAAAGGTCAACAAAAAATGTGTATGTAGGTAGATATGAAAAAGAGTCAAACATAATTTTCAAAAATAAAAGGTATAATTATTTAAAAATCAATACAACACAGGCCAAACATAAATACTTTCAATCTGCAAAGAATTTTTACCTGACTATATCTTTTGTTAGTTTTATGAAACAGGTCAGTCTTTCATAATGTTTCCATCTCAAAGATGAGAAAACTGAAGCTCGAGGAAGCAAAGGAGATAGCTAAGAACACATACATAAGTCCTGAGACTTGAACCCAGGACTTCTGATCTCAAAATTTGCACTTCTTCCACATTACTAGGTGTTCTATTCATCCATAGGGCCAGGTTTCCCCTGCCAAACATGTACAAAATGCAAAATTATCTGCTCACTGCTGTACTGTTCTGTTGTCCATTCAGCTGGGACTGACCTCCCTTTTCCAAGGGTCAGCCAAAAGACTGAAGATATACAACATAACCCCTCTTCACCTAACACTGCTAATGTATGTCCTGCCTAAAGTTAACGGTCTGGGAATAAAACTGTTGGTAACAGACTTCCTCCCAACTTCCAACTTGCAGAACAGACTCAGAAAGGGACAAGCAAGCCCTCTCCTCACATGGGATCATGGCAAAAGAAAGAGCTGGAAACTCTTTTCCCTCATATAGGGACAGGACACCAATTATGAATTATTAGATAAGATCTTCATTTATTTCCACCACATATTATCACCTCTTCCTCTCAGTAGAATTCTTTCTTGGGAATTCTTCCCCCAGTATTTAGAAATCTAAATTTAATTTATTATGATCTAACTCACTTTAAAAGCTAAATTACCCTGCACTAAAAAAGGATCAAGTCAGTATTCCACCTGTCAGGGTTTCCTCTCCTTCACTTTAGTATATTCATTGTATCTCAGGTGCTGGTAATAAATTTAAATTTTCCTTGGAATTAAGCAATTGTTCCTTCCAAGTGTTGTAGTTTAACGGTTGGTATTAATTATATGAAGGTCACTTTTTAAAGAGTTTTTTTATGAAGTGACCTTCATATAGTTAATACTAACCTTGGGTTACGTGCTACCACTGCTAACCACAAGGTCGGCAGTTCAAATCCACCAGGCGCTCCTTGAATACTCTGGGTGTCAGTTCTACCCTGGCTCCTAGGGTTGCCATGAGTCGGATCCGACTCGACAGTACTTGGCTGGCTCTTAAAGAGTTTGATAGGTGGAATGGAAATACAATGCAGGAGAAAAAGGGCTTCTTGTATTTTTCAGACCAAGTGAGCTGACAGGTAATTGAGCAGTGCTGAGTGGAAGCACACTACCACGCCGTATGTCCTCTTCCCCATTCTCCTCCCTGCCTTATTCCACCAAGAGCTGTTGTGCTGTGGCTTCCCTGAGCACCTAGTGTCTACCAGCCTGGATTTCCAGCCTAGATTCCTGTCTGACGCTGGCTTCTTTCTTTCTTTGTTTTAGTTTCATTTAGTCTCTGAAAACAAACGTGACCACAGCCAAGCTCTCTCATCCCAATTATCACCCAGCTACATGCACTCACTACCCCCCTCTCAATTCTATATCACATGCAAGTCTACCTTTGTGGAAAAGCTTCAAAATTTCTGAAAGGAAACAATTACCAGTAATTACTATAATTGCCTTAAAATTCCAATCATGAAATACAATATGATTAGCCAAATGGAAAGAAGCCCAGTTTTTTTTCTGGAATAGAAAAACAATTCACAAAACTTAGATCTTATATGCAATATATTTGCTTACCAATCAGCATGAGAGCAGATGCCAGGGAAGATTAAGTGAGTGGAAGAGAGGGTCTTTAGGTGACCCCCTGCATGTGCCAGGGTGTGAGAGTTCTCGGGCTGATGTGCCTGCTCTCCTCTGTAATGTTCTACAAATTCCACCACCAAGGCTCATTTACGTAGTGGGCATTCAGATCACTTGTTGCTGAAAGAACATGTCATGATTGCTGGTAGACATGAAAGATGAAGAAGAGTCTATTCTTAATTCAGTTGCTGGCCTGGCCGCATCATCTGTTTCTTCATCCTTTTTCTGTGGTTATAGATAGAAGTAGGAAAGCAGTCAGCAGAACACGAGGAGACTGTGCTTCTTCCAGCCCTGGGTCCCAGACAGCAGAAAGTTAAAGTAAAAGAAGTTAGGAATCTACATGGGGTTCAGGAGAAAGAGGACTTGGTGGCCTGGTTGGTAGCACAGGAGGGCAGATTTGCACATAAGCAGGAGGCTGATGCTGGGAGCATGAACTCAGAGTGCCCAAAAGGGATCAAGGAAAGGGGCTGGACTCAGGGTGAGAAGATATGGAAGTAAGTTCTGGGAGAAGGCCTGCAGCTGGACAGTGCTGAATGCTGAAACACAGCATCTCTAGTTCAGACTGTTGAACCTGTATTAGGTGTAGGGTCCTGTCAGCAAGGGTGACACTACAGACATCTTCCAAGGACAGGGATATGAAAAAGAGGAGGCCAAATCTTCCCGGGGTGGCCTCCAGCAGGGCAGAGATGGGACATTGTAGTCAGAAGCCTGCCCCACTGGAAGTCACCTTGAGAAGGAACAACAGCCAAAATAAAACACTTCTCACAGCGACAGGTTTCCCTCCAAAAGTCAGATTTCTATCTTTAGCTAGCTGTATGGGTTTGAGAAATATCTAAAGGCATCGTCAGAAAACTATTTTGCCTTAAGAGGTCACTATGGGGCCAAACAACATTCAACAGGCCCTACTGAATGAAGGTCTCCAGCAGGAGTCACAGTTATTACAGTCCCTGATAACAGAGTATGAGAGGGTGCCTAGTACCTCTTGGCACTGCACAAGACTCAGCTACTTACACTGTTTTAAATCTCCCTTGGAAAATGAAATTAAATATCCCATGGGCTCAAACTGTGACCTCTGGGACAATAATAGTATAAAAGTAAAATAAAGAAAGAAAAAGAAGGCAAGAATGAAGAGAAGACAAAAAACTGTTCATATTACATGTTGTGCTTTCGTGACTGCTTTTTGTCCTTCAAAGGGCCCTTTGTTCAATTTAATGCAATTTCACCTGGACAAGAATGCACTGGAGAGAGTGTTGTGTGGGGAGGCAATGGAAGGGGGTAGACACAGAGAAGAGGAAACACAGCACTGGGGCTGTTAGCGTAATTTCTTTCTTCTTGACAAGTTTCCCGGATGCCATGAGACAACAGAAGTCAGGAAAGCCAGGGACCAGAGCCTGGCTCTGCAGCACACTCTTTCAATCTCCTGTGGTCAGTTTCTTGCTCTGCCACATGGGGATGCTAATCTTCACTAGTACTCAAATTAGATCTTAGAAATAAGGCATGAAATATTGCTAGGTAAAACATGCATGTCCAACATACTACTATCATCAGTATTGCTGTGGTTACTGTTATTTCTTTCTGAGACTAAATGTTAATGCAGAAAAAGGCAACTTACATTCAGCCAACTCATGTTTTTCTGTTTTCTTCCCTGTAACAGAAATGGTGGACTCTGACAGCAACCCTAGACAGCCAGATGCATCATTTACTGTCTACTTGTGATTAATGCAGAAAGTCATTAACAACATTGACACTTCCCGGGGCTCAGTAGATCTTTTTCTATCCCAAACCTCCATCTCAAAGATGGCTTGGGAAGAGAAAAGCCATGCACACACACAGGAGCATGTTGTTGCTGTGTTACATCTTGTTGATTCCAACTCACAGCGACCCTACAGTACAGGGTAGAGCTGACTCATAGACTTCCAAGGTGGTAATCCTTACTGGAGTAGATTACCAGATGTTTTCTTCCACAGAGCTGCTGGTGGGTTCCAACCTTCTGGTGAGAAGCTGAATGTTGACCATTGTACCACCATGGATCCTTAAGTTGGAGCATTTCCATAAATCTGTTGATGCTGAGTTGATTCTGACTCATAGCAATCCTACAGAACAGAGAAGGACTGCCCTGCAGAGTTTTCAAGGAGCATCTGGTGGATTTGAACTGCTGAGCTTACAGTTAGCAGCCATAGATTTTAATAAGTATGTCACCAGGCTTTCCAAGTTAGAGCATAAACCCACTGCCATTGAGTTGTGTCCGACTCATAGCAACACTACAGTTCAGAGCAGAACTGCCCTATAGAGTTTCCAAGGAGCACCTGGCAAATTTGAGACTGCTGATCTTTTGGTTAGCAGACATAGCACTTAACTCACTAAGCCACCAGGGTTTCCAAGTTAGAGCACAGTACCACGCAAATGATAAGACAAGAAAACTAAAGAAACATAATTCAGAGTTATTGCCATTTTAAAAGGCTAGAAATTGAGCCTTGTGTAGCTTTTGTGCTAACTCCCTTTTCACAGATGTGCATGTGGAAATGTTGTCTGAGCCTTACATGGAAGCCTCCCAGCATGTCAAAGATTCTGGGTTACAAAATCATCTACAATTTCTGGCCCCATTTTCCTTGGGACTTAATATCCCAGAAGGGCCCTCTCCATGCCTTCTGGGATTTTGCTTCCAAAGGCCTGCAATGAAAAAGCCAGTTTACCAGATACGCCCACAAAGAAGATGTTTCACAACTCTGAAGCCTCCCAAAAATCTCCTTTTGGGATCTTCTCAACCAAGGATGATTTTGGGAGAAATCTGAATGGTACTAGCTAAGGAAGTCAAGAGAAAGGACTGACTAGAAGAGCTGGCAACTTCTTACCCCAGACATAGACGGCCAGTACAACAAAAGCTATAGCAACTCAGTTTTGTTGTGTTTACAACAAGTGAACTTCTGTTCTAAAAAAGTCGTTCCTTCAATTATTTAGAACACCCCTACAGTAAGCACTATAAATAACCCTACTTTCCTGAAGAGGAAAGTGAGTTTTGTCAAGTTAAGACATTTGGCCAAGGTCACACACTATATGTGGAGGTTCTAGGATTCAAATTCAGATTTGTGGGATCCACGCACATCCTTAACCTATATCTGCACTCACAGAGGGTCATTTCTGAAGAGAAGCTTCTGAACCTAACACCTGCCCAGAGACAGACAAATGGAGGAGGAGGGAGAGGATGCTGAGCTTACTCACTGACATACTTTTTACAAGGTTATCCTGGAAACACCTTCCCTAATCTATGTGCCAAAAGGTGCTAAAATGCAATTTGGCAGAAGAGTTTCAGAGTTAAGTATCCCCATAGGCTCTGTCATTCATTCTCCAAAGGTGATATTAGCAAGTAGCCTCAAGCTGTCAGCTGAGCAGAGCTTGTCCCTTTCTCCTCTGCTTCCAAAGTAGATGCTAGATCTCCCCAGATGCTGTGTGCCCCAGAGCTCAGCACATGTCTACCCACTCTGTAAAAAAGGTGACATCTAGATATCCTTCAGCTCCCTCAAAACTAGGTCAGCTGCTGGGTATGAAGGTGCAGGGTTGAAGTGAGTAACTCTGAAATGACTTGACCTCCTCAGCACTTCATGGGGGCCACTTACTAGCTTTATATGGAAGGTGATCCTTTTGTTGGATTTAAGCCCCCTGCCACAAGGCCAATACTGAGACAGGGGTAAAGTACATGACCAAAAGGCTTATTGTATGCCAGCGTGCAAGGGACAGGGGGAATTTGGGTTCATTTAGTGTGAGGGAAGAACAAATGAGGGCAATTGGGTGGGGGTCTGGTGAGGAGATGCACATCTGCAACTGGGGGGTCCATCTGGAGGCAGACCTCCGAGGTCCAGAGGCTCTCGGTGGTAGTCATCTGGGCAGGTAGTCAGCCACTGGCACCTCCACTTATTTTGATGATTCTCAGAAAAAGGCTTTAAAGGCTCCAAAGATTTTATCTCAGTGGCTCCTACAAGTTACTGTGTAACTTCCGGGGCCAGGTAGTACTACAAAGCTAGGATTTTTAAGAAAAACAGGCAAAAAAATGGTACTAGGCCTAACTATCTACTTCACTTTTATTCCAAAAGCCAACTCAGAGTACTCAGATGTCATACTTACTGAATCTGTGTGGAGGTGGAGTTTCTGCTTCAGCCACAAGAAAGTGCTGCCAAGGACGCGGCAAGTGGTCATGGCAGCAGTCTGAACTCCTGGGAGAAATATTTATGAGCCTATCTTAATACTGTCTCCACCACATAGCAGGAATCTGTGCCACAGCACATCTAGTATGAATATAAAGAATGGGTTTATGATGCACTTGCTTATGTAAAGCAAACGTCAACAAATCTGTGACAATTCTCTCTGAATTTTCTGTTATTTCCCTCTTCCCATTCTGGTACTCCAATCACTCATAGATTATTCCTCTCTATACAGTCCCACATAATTCTTAATGTTTCTTGATTTTTTAAAAAAATATTTTATCTGATTTTTCCTGAAATATGTTGGTGTCACATGCTTTATCTGCAGTCTCACTAATTCAGCTTTCCATTATCTCCATTCTGCTCCTTTGGCTTTCTATAGAGTTGTCTGATTCCACAATTTTATTATCAATCTTCTCATTTTGTACTTCCTGTCTCTGAATGCTTTTTTTGTAGCCTGTCCCATTTTTCATTATGCTGTACTGCATTTTGCCTCAACTCTTTCCTGATCTCTTGAAGAGTTCTAAATTTTGTATTCTACCTCTAATAATTCCAGAAAATTCTCTTCATCCATGAGTTGGATCTGACTCGATGGCACTTGGCTAGCTAGACAATTTCTTGATTCTTTGTTTTGGCAGCTTTCTGAAGCTACTGTAGTCTGCCTCTTTAAATGATTTGATATTAACTATTATCTCTGAGGCATCAGTAAGTTGTTGTATTTATTTTATGTTTGCTTACTATGTTTTAGGTTCTTGGTTTTTGGCTTGTTTTGAAACTTGCAAACAAGCTGATCATGTGTGCTAGTTTGGTTACTGGTGTCTTTAAGCTCTAATGTCCTGTCACCAGGTGGTTAGATCTGTTACTAGGCATATAAGCCCAGGAGTCTGTTTACTTTTCTTGTATGGATTCAGGTCAGGTGTTCAGGTAATCAGTCACCAAGTTCAGACTTTCCCGTAGTGTCCTACATATGCAGCAGTGATTGGTGTAGGAATAGGTATCTAGGTACATGTGCTAAGAAAGGCAGGGGCCTGACAGCTCTTCTTTAGGGTCATGAGGAGGGTATTTCCCATTATCCCTGAGCCTAGGCAAAGCAACTCCTTCTGCCATGAATTCCTGGCTCAGGGAAGTTGACAGATTTTTTTCTTTCCTCCTGTTTGTTAACATGCTTCCTTTCCAAGTGCCGGAGAATAGCTCAAGGTGCATGTAAGGGATCCTATTTCTAGACTAGGAACAGATCAGTCTCTGAATCCAGGGGTAGTGCAGACAAAGGAGGGGGAAGTGTTGGTAAAAAGTAGAGAGGTTTGTCCCCAAAGAAAGATTTAGATGAACACATGGTAGCGTAGATGCTAGCTGCCTACGTTTTGATGATAAAATGCTGTTTTCCCCTAGTTCTGGAGGCATACTGGGCTCTCCACTGCACAGTCTCTCCTCTGAATGCCTTGATTCACTCACCATACTGGCTTCAGCCTATTCCCACTGGGTCAGGTCTGTCCAGTCCTAGGTACTTCTGGACTGACTCTTGTGATTTCTCAATGTTTCCTTTGATGTTCATGGCTCCTGGAATGCCCTAAGTAATCAATTAATTCATTCTTTTGGATCTCTGCTGTCAGAGGAATCACAGGAAGCATCTGACTACTCCACCATCTTTGACTTTCCTAGGATAGAATTTTTAAACTACAGTTACTGTGAATGTCACAGCTAACATGTTCTGAAAGAAATGACAATGCCTGCCAAAATCTTGAGGGGGCTGGAACAAAGGAGATATAATATAATGCTGGATAATGGAGAATTTGTCAATATGGGCATCTTCTCCCATGATAGAAAATTTAGCATCTTGGCAAGGGTCCCAAGAGACTGTCCCTATATGCTTCTGAGGTGAATCACAGATACTTAGAAAAAAACAATAGCTTACATTAAGTAGAGATGCTAGAATAACTGTGGCAGGTTGTGGAAGCAGGTATGAGAAAGCTCAGGAAAGTGTGTGTGCTATAAATCTATTACATAAGACAAAATGAAAAGCCATGAGTTGACCGTGTTCCTTGGGAATGCCTAGAAGATACTCCATTTTTTAAGGCAATAAAACATGCAGGGATGGTAAAAGACATAACACAAAATTGTGTTCACCAGTTGCAGTAGTAATGGTAAGATCCCAGAATAGCAGAGGCCAAGTGACAACACTTAAATATTAGAAGCAATGTGGGAACGACTATTATACAGAGTAGCAAGGGCAGTGTGGCATCCAGGAGAACCCGACTCCAGGGATCTGTCTATGGAGATGACTCATAAAACATCTTCTTTCCAGGGGTAAGAAAGGATGGTAGGTGTTTTAGTCAGCTAGGGCTGCTCTAACAGAAATACCACAGAGTGGATGGCTTTAACAAAGAAAGATTTATTCTTCCACAGTCTGGTAGGTTGCAAGTCCATATTCAGGGTATCTGCTCCAGGGAAAGACTTTCCCCTTGTCAGCTCTGGAGGAAAATCTGGTATTGCATCAGTCTTTGTCCAGGGAGTGTCCTCACGCAAGAACCTCTGGTCTGAAGGACGTGCTCTGTTCCCGGTGCTGCTTGCTTGATGGTAGCGAGGTTCTCAATTGTCCTTTGTTTCTTTTTCCTTTTTATCTGAAAGCATTAAGGGTGGGACAAGCCACACTCCGGGGAAACTCCCCCTACAGCAGGACAGGGAAGTAATCCTATGCAGAATTCGTAGCCCCACCCTAATCTTTTAACACACAGTTAGCAAAGCCACACAATGGAGGACATTTCCAAGATACTGGGAACCATATCCAAGCCACGTGGCTGCACACATTTTTGGGGGGACACAATTCCAACCATGACAGCAGGCAACAAAGATATTGCTTACGTCTATAAATCAAGAATGGATGAGCAAAAAGATAAGGTAAGAAGTCCAAATGGAAAGTTACATCGTTTGCTCAGTTCCAACTGTGATCCAGTTCTCAGACCCAGAGCCCATCAAAGAAAGGTTATGTTTCCATGGGGACACTCTGCAAGTATATACAGCAAATGTACATGGTAGAGATTCAGTCTTCAGAAGGGTAACCATAGCCAGATCTTTGAGGACAGTTAATAATACGGTCTAATGTGCTAACAATACTTGGCAACTCAAAGCCCTATGATGATTTCTCTGTTAGACTCACATGGATGATAAAGTAAAAAGTGGAGTCTTCACCCAGATCAGCCCTAAGTCTGGAGACCCAACTGCTGTCACTTCCTGGTTCTGAAAGGTAAAATTGGAAATGATGTACTTAGCTGGTAGAGCTACCATATTGGATTTTTTTAAATTTCATTGTATTTCAGGAGAAAGTTTACAAGGCAAATGATTTTCTCATCTAAACATTTATATATAAATTAATTGCAATCCTCACAATGTTGTTCCACTCCGGACTCCCTATGTCCAATTGTCCAGTTCTTCCTTTCCTTTCCTGCCTTCTCATCATTGCTTGTGGGCAGGTGTTGACCATTTGGTATCATATACTTAACTAAGAAGCATATTCCTCATGTGTACCGTTGTTTGTTTTATAGAATCAAAAAACTTCACTTCTGAATCTCCAGATTCATCCATGTTGTGAGATATTTCTTGGAGACACAGTTATTGTTTTATAATTATAGTTTTAATCATTGTATTGTATTCTATTGTGTGTATGTACCATAATTTCTGATTCATTCATTTGTAGATGGGCACTTAAGTTGACTTCATCTTTTTGTTATTGTGAATAATGCTGCTATGAATGTCGGCATGCATGCATCTGTCCATGTGATGGCTATACTTCTCTCGGATATATTCCTAGAAGTGGGATTGCTGGATTGTATGGTATTTCCAGCTTTTTAAGCAGGAGTCATATCATTTTCCATGGTGGTTGTTCCATCTTACATCCTCACTAGTAGTGCATAAGAGTTTTCACTCACACTGCAACCACTTCAACATTTGCTGTTTTCTATTTTATTGATTAATGCCAACAATGTTGGGGTGACATGGTATCTCACTGTAATTTTGATTTGCTTTTCTCTAATTGGCTAATGATTGCAAACATTTATTCACATGGCTATTAGCTTCTTGAATGCCTTCTTTGGTGAAGTGTCTGTTCATACCCTTTGCCCATTTTTAATTGGATTATTTGTCTTTTTGTTATTTTATTTTTTTGCGGTGTTGAAATTTCTACAGATTTTAGAGATTAGGCTATTGTTGGATACGTCATAACCAAAAAAATTTTCTGTTTGTAAGTTCTCTTTTTACCCCTTTGTTGAAGTCTTTTGATGAGTATAAATGCTTAATTTTTAGGAGCTCCCTGATATCTTGTTTATTTTTTGGTGTTAGTGCATTGTTAGTTACAGTTTACTATATTAGATCTTCAGCTGTAGAGTAAGAGCTACTAAGACAGGTAGGAAAAGTGAAAGATCATAAAATGGTCAAAATAGTAAGTCAAAGCAATATTTCATACCCTAGACAATTGGTGCCTAAAAGTCTTAAAAGATAAATTAGTGGTGCCCAATCATACTCCCTTAAATGGCAGGCAGAACCATGTAAAAATTGGTTGCATTGTGACAGATAACAATGGGCTATCACAAACCTGCTATGGAAGATACAGTACCTTTGCTAGAGCAAACTAACACAGCTTTGATCCAGTTGATTCACCTGATTCAGCAAATGAATATTTTATTTTCAATACCCACTAAAGGAGAATCAGAAGCATTTAACTTGCTCATGGGTGGGACAACAATATATATTTAAAGACTCCATCTAGTACTGTGGTAATTCTCCTGCTGTCTGCCATAACATCATGGACTATGTGGACATACCTTAGAATATCATACTGGTACACTTTATTGACAATATCATGTTAATCAGACCAGATGATTAAAAACTAGAAAGTGTGCTTGAAGACTTGGTAAGACACATGTTTTCCAGAGAGTGAGAGATACAACCTAAACAATTCAAGGCCCTAAACAATTACTAAAATATTTAGGGGCTCAGAAATCTGAGGAGTAGTGCATCCTGTATCTCCTCCACTCAGAAACACAATACTTAGTAGGACTCTTCAGTTTTTGTAATCAGTTCTTACCCATTATCAATTAACACAGAAGGCTGACAGTTTTAAAGGAGGTGCAGAAGAAAAAAGAGCTCAGCAATAGATCTAGACCGCAGGATAAGAATCTATGACCCTTGGAATTCACAATTTGTCAGGGCCCGTGGTGAAAGAGGTATCTGTGGCAGAGAAAAATGTTGTATATAGCCTCTTGAAAATCAATAGAGGAGTTGCAACATACATCACTAAGGTTCTAGAGCAAAGCTGAGGCACAGAATTAAATGCCTGAGGCAGAGAATGAAACACTCAGACATGCCAAAACATTAAAAAATTCCTTTATCTTCAGGTAAAGAAAAAAGACATTGGGGGCCAGATCAGGTAGGTACGTAGAGCGTTCTAACACAATTATTTGTTTATTGGCTAAAAATTCCCTCACAGACAACTGTACAGTTACATTCACAAACTTGCTACCTTGCCACCTTGTGCAATGGCCATTCTGGAAAAAGTTCCAAAATTGCTTTGAAAGGTAGACTAGGTCTGACATCAGTGCATTGCTTCCTAAGGGGAGTACTTTGGAAGTGACCATAGTAATATTAACCAGTGAGGTATGCAGTGCTTAGCACAATTAAGTTCCTGGACTTAATCATCAGACTTCATGTGGTACTGTATGTTCAGTGGCATCCTTGGGTAATGCAGGCAGGTAATTGTTCAGCTGCTAACTGAAAGTTTAGAAGTTCAAATCCACCCAGAGATGCCTCAGAGGAAAGGCCTGGTGATCTACTTTCGAAAGATCACAGCCACTGAAAACCCTATGGAATAGTTCTATTCTGAAACACATGGGGTTGCATTATTCACAACTGACTGGACAGACATGAGTGTCTATTTACTTATTTTTGGTATATCTAATGAGTGGGATTCATGTTTCATGAAATCAGGGAACATTATTCTCACATTTAGTGAACTGGTCCTTCTTTTCTCTGTAACTTTAGATTCCTTCGGTCTAGAGGTCTTGGATCTAGTGTGGGGACACTTCCACCTAGAGACTCAGAGTCCCACTCAACTTAGAGCTATGCCTACCACCTCTTTGATTTTCATCCCTCATGCCAGCAGACCAGCAGGCATAAAAAAGAGAGCCACCAACCTGGCAGAAGCAATCGATTCCTGTCATCACCAGGAGGTAGGGCTACTGCACGATTAGAGCAGGAAGAATTCACTGAAGCATCCCTTGACACACCAGTGCTCAGCTGCAACTGTAAATCTATAGCACTACAACCACTGACTGACAAGGTCGTGCTAGTGTGGATGAATTCCCACCCCTCAGGATGAAGGTCTGTATCACCACACCAACTAAGCCACCTAGGCCAGACCTCAGGATAGGAAGGGGTAGGAATTTAGGATTAACAGTGACAGAGTCAGATGATGAGAATCCGTTACAGCTTCAGGAACAACTGCAGCGGCAGGGGTTACATATTTCATTCCATAGCTTTCCTTTCACAAGTTTTCCTAGAAATTGTGACTAACCACAGAAGTTGTATATCGATGGAATATACTGGAAGAAGAGGTAGACTATAGTGGGTGCTACTGTTGCCCAGGAGCCTTTGTGGTGCAGGCCCAGTGGTTAAGCACTGGACAGCTAACCAAAAGGCCAGTAGTTAGAAGTCACCAGCCACTCTGCAGGAGAAAGGTATAGCAGTTTGTTTCTGTAATGATTCAAGCCTTGAAAATCCTTTGAGCAATTCTACACTGTCCTACAGGGTTGTTATGAGTCAGAATTGACTCAATGACAATGAGTTATGGGTTACTATTGCCCCACCCAGATATCTCCACAGAGCCTGTACACACACCCCTGGCTGCTAACAGCATTGGTTGCTAACTTCTCATAGCTTCCTTTTTCTATAAGGGAATTGTTCTCCGTTGAACAGAAGTTGCCTCTCCTGGGAGATTACACCCACACACACAGTCTGGGGAGCAACCAGTGTCAGTTACTAAATAATCTTTGCTCCAGGACTTCCTGTGGGACTAGGCTGAAAGTAATTTCCACCTGAGACCGTATTTTTGCAGACCATCTTCCTCCACGCAGTCTTGCTTCTTTCACTCTCTTTTCTGGGAATACACTTGTATGAAGTCACTTTCATAAGGTTCTGCTTTTACAGAAACTGATAAAAAACACAAGGTAATACTGTAAAGCTTAGGATACTGCCTGACATATTGCAATGTTTCAGTAGATGCTAGTTGTTATCAAAATAACAAGCCACACTCTGTGTTAGGTGCATTATACTCAGTATTCCTTGAATCCTGAGAGCAACCCCGCAGTGTAAGTAATATGATGACTCTTTTACGAATAAGCTAACTATGAAAGACTTCTAGAAGCCCAATCCATCTGGCCACATGATTATTCTCTTAATTCCATTTCTGTCTCCCATATTAATTCTCTCCCCACATTTTTCAAAAAGTTTCCTCAGACTCTAATGTCATTTCATTCCCATGGCCTTCAGCACCTATGACATGTCCCCTGGCACCTTGCTAGTCAGCGCTTATCCTCCTGTGGCCTGGAAGACCTGCTAGGAGTGACTGTGCATAATGAGGATCCCACCTCCCTTCCCCTTGCCCAGCTACAGCATTTCTGAAGGGCCCTAGCAATATCAATTCTCCTAACTCTACCATAAACTTAAGGACACGTGAGTTTACTGGAACAGAGTACATATTTTTATAAATCTTTAAATACGCTATTAAGAGAAGACAGCCCTGGTGGTACAGTGGTTAAAAGCTTAGCTGCTAACCAAAGGTCGGCAGTTCAAATCCACCAACCACTTCTTGGAAACTTTATGAGGCAGTTCTACTCTGTCCTATAGGGTCACTATGAGTTGGAGTCAACTACACAGCAACGGGTTTATTAAGAGAATTCAGTATTTTTACTGTTACCTACAGGGAACCTAGTTTCTTGGGTAGATTGAGGAAATCATCAAAAGGTTCAAAGGAAAGGAAAAAAAAAAACTTCTGTCCTAGGTACTGAGTCACCGGTAGGTGAGGGGAGGGCAAAAACAGTAATTCACACACCTCACCCAGGGCTCACTGTGCAGAGAAAGGGCTCCTGCTCATTCTTCTGGCTCTTATCTTGAAGTCCACAGAGACCACCAGGAACACCCAGAGATAACTCATCACTGACACACAGGCCACAGTGGAATGGTTGAGAAAGGCAGCACTTGGTTACATTAAAAGGTAGCCAGCTTAAAAGAGATTAAACAGGGAAAAAGGGGCTTAATGATCAGCCTTTGCCATTGTGAGCTAACTGAAGCCAGCACAGAGACTAACGGTTTAACAAGTTGTTAAAGAAGGGCAAGACATCTGTGTGAGTAATAAGGTCATCTGAGGTTACAATGGAGAAAACCAAACCCGTGGAAGTGGTGTCAAACTGCTCTATAAAGCGTCAGGGAAGCAGACTGTTACATCTTTGTCCCATGAAGCAGCTGGTGAGTCGAACCAACAGTCTTTTCGTTAGCAGCCAACTGCTTAACCACTGTACTATCAAGGCTTCTCAGGTACAGCAACAAGGGTAAAATAACCCTCACCACAGGCCCTCAGCCTTGGGGTAGCCCCAGTTCATTTCATAATGTCATGGTCAACTATTCAGCTGCTTCCTTGGACCCTAGAAAGATGATTTTCACAGAAAGGGGGCCTGGAGATGAGACAGATGTATGAAAGAAAGGAAACCTTGGAAAGCAAGCAATAAGAGGGTGAGCACAGTAGCTCACAGATTTAACTCAACAGAACAGCAGCTTCTGGCAGTGGAGCAGAGGCTACCCTTTCTCAGACCAAGACTGAGCTTTTCAGGAATGCAGAGGAATAACCCAGCCCTGGTGGTTCAGTGGTCAAAGCAGACAGCTGCTAACTGAAAGGTCATTGATTCAAATCCCAAAGCTGCTTTATGGAAGACAGATGTGGCAGTCTACTTTTACTGCACAATGTAGCTGGAGTGGGTGCTTTATCCTCCTTTAAATGTGTTTGAGTCAAATGACATCTGGAACAGTAAGGACTTTGGAGAACTGGGTAGAAGTGAGTCCACAGGAAATCTGCGCCTATTTTTAGGATGTAAGCCCACAGTGCAGTGATGGAGACAATGAAAGGAATAATGAATTTCACTCAGCAAACAGCCGTTTTGACCTTCAGACCTCTCATTGTAGGCTACACAGTCCTTGAGAGGCACTGCATTGTGTGGTCTATAGTTTCCGACATTGCCCAGCCTATTGCAGGCTCTACAGTGCACAGATAGATTCTCAGTGAAAGGTCATTAAATAAGTAACTGAATGTGTTAATGGCCCCCTCCACCAGACTCCTAGTAAATGACAGGGTAAAAAGGCTTGATGACAGAGAGTTAGGCATCTCCAGGTACTAGGCTTAATACTTTGTTGGGTTTCACCTTATATAATCCTTAAAATACTCTGTGAAATATACAAGATTACATATCCACCCCAGGCTGGGATAGGACAGTCAAGCTTCCAAATACAGGCATCCTAAATTACCATCCTACCTCCTCAACCCACTTTTGGACTGGGAAGAAGGGAAGGCCCAAAGGCACAAACCCTCTCACTTCCATGCCCGTGTTCAGCTCTCTGCTGAAATTCTGTCTCAACACAGAATAGTGTAGCATTAAAATCTGAAGTTATCCCTGGGTTGTGCAGTGAACACACTTGGCTGCTAAACAAAAGGTTGGGGATTCAAGTCTATCCAGAGGTGACTAGGAAGAGAGGAAGGCCTGGTTTTCTACTTCTGAAACATCAGCCACTGAAAATCCTGCGGAGTACATAAGTTGACACATATGGGGTCACCTTAAGTCAGACTTGTCTCAACAACTGGTAATATGTCTGAGTTATGGTGAAAATTTTTTTCACATTAATATTTATTTTTGAGTGGGCTTTGATTTATTTTTATTAGCAAAGAACTAGTCCCTCCTGGATATAGAGTCTGCTGTCCAGCATCTAACTCCCTAACACACTGTCTGCTACACTGTCATTTTGTGAGGGGGCTGTCCAGTATTACCCACTCATTCACTCATTTAATGACCCTCACTGAGAATCTATCTGCACCCTGCATGGCTTGGGCTAGGAGGAATGCAAGCACAAGCAACTACAAGCCACACAATCCAATCTACCCTCAAACAGCCTGCAAGCCATAAAGGAAGGTCATGAGAGTTTTGCCTACGCAAGCCTGAGAACATACAAAGGTTTCTCAGAGAGGTTATGTATCTATTGCTCCCTTTCCAGAGGCTGGCACCCTGCCTTCACTCCAGAGTCCAGGCCCTCAGGAGAACTGCAGCTTGGGACCAGGAAAAGAGTATTAGATTCTATTAGTTGCTCTGTCTTTACTCCCTGCTTGACCCGGAGAGAAGGGCTTAGAGCCTCTGTTTCTTCATCTATAAACCTGCTGTATCTACATCACAGAGTCATTATGAGAGCTAAGTAAAACAGTGCATTTTAAGTACAAGTGCCTTGAAAATATGCAAGTCTCTACAAATATAGGGGATAATTACTATGCCAGAATTTAACCACGAAATTATAGCAGTGTGGTGTGAGAGGTGGCAAATACTCAGAGAAGCTGGGCTATAATGAGGAACACAGCACTAGGATTGGAGAGACTCATTAATAACCTGAGAAATACAGGTGACACAATCTTGCTTCCTGAAAGTACAGACAAAGCACTTACTGATGAAGGCAAATGACCACAGCCTTCAGTATAAATTACTTCTGAATATAAAGAGAAGGAAAACCCTTGCTACTGGACCAATATACAACTTCATGATAAACAGAAAATATTTCATTTTACTTGCATCCACAATCAACACTCAAACAGAAAATATTTCATTTTACTTGCATCCACAATCAACACTCATGGAGGCAGGGGGCATATGACATACTGCGCTGGGCAAATTTGTGTGAAAGCATGTCTTTAAAGCATTAAAAATCAAAGACACTCCTTTGATGACTAAGGTGGGCCTGACACAAGCCATCATTCAGGGCCAGATTACCCATTAAGCAAGGTACACACAGGCTCAATTGTGCCTTCCCACCAATCTGCAGTTTACAATTTCATCTGCCCCCACCACATCAAAGATGTGGTCAAACCCATATGAAATCACTAATCACAGAACAACATGCAAATACAATTAATCCCACATGTGTCTTGCTCAATTCAAAGCAGTACATACAGTGCTTATTGGTTAATCTGACCCTGCTTATAGGCATGAAAGAGCTGAATGATGAAAAATGAAGATGGAAGAAATGACGCATTTGAAACGTGGTGTTGGAGAAGAATACCGAACATACCATGGACTGCCAAGAAAGTGACCAAATCTGTCTTAGAAGAAGTACAGGCAAAATGCTCCTTAGAAGTGAAAATGAAAGGACTTTGTCTCACTTCGCACACATCATCAGGAAAGACCAATCACTGGAGAAGGATATCATGCTTGGTAAAGTAGAGGGTTGGCAGAAAAGAAGACCAAAATATCAGAGCACCCTTTCTGGAAGAAAGCTGAGAATGGACAGTTCTCATCTGTGCCCCAAATTCAAAGTGGCCTCTGAATGGCTTTGTCTACAAGATCTGAGGCACCAGCCATTCAGGGGAAGATAGAGAATTCCTTACTTCTCAACATTCACACTGGGTTTAGGAGTGGCCTTTTAAGGCCCGCTCCCCTCTCTGCCCATCAGGGAGGGGACAGGTGCTGCTAGTAGTATCAACCTACTTCCTGTCTTGTCCTAACCTGCCTCTTAGCTCCCATGACATATTGCTTATAGTGATCATTTGAGACAAGCTGGCCTGAATCTGCCAAAGTAGAATTCATCCAATTCGCCGGTTCCTAGGGAGCCAGGCTTGGCTCTTCTGTAAAGAGCAGGGTATGCAGCAGAAACAAGATTTTTAGCAGCATGCATAGTTCTAAAAAGCCAATTACATGCATATTACTCTTCTCCAGGAATGAACTACGTGTCCCACGTGGACGGTCTCTTCTCCAGAACACACTCATTTGTCTGAGCCTCTCAGTCCTTTCTGTCAGTCACCACTGTCAGAAATGCGTAGCTGGGATTTTAATCACCTGCCAAGGGGCCTGGAGGAAAAGTGGACGTGTCAATGTCCATCCTGGAGCCAAAAGCTGGAAAAGGCAGCAGGTGCTGCAGCAGATGGGTCAATATGGAGGCATGGAAGGGACACATCAATGACCATCTGGGGCTGCAGTCACAAAAGGGCATCAAAGTAAGAGGCAGATTGGGAAGATTGGGGATCCTCTTCTTCATACTCAAAGTCAACCTGCCAAGTGTTTCTGCAAATAGTGAAACACAACCATATCCATTAATTTCCTATTTTTTGAAGCTGAAAGTTAGGCAGAGGTTCGAGTCCATTCAGAGGTACCTCAGAAGAAAGGCTTGGTGATATACCTCTGAAAACCAGGCACTGAGAACCCTGGGAGGTACAGCTCTGCTCTGACACACACAGGGCTGCTAAAAGTCAGAAATGACCCCACACCCACCGCTTTCCTGTTAGAGCAACAGGGTGCAGTGTTGGGACCATGATCTCACAGAACACAAAGGCTACAAGGTTTACTAGGAGGCCCTCTACGGAAAAGTCCACCAACCCTTGATGCACTGGAAAGGAGCAGAAGGTATACAAAATCTGCAAATCAGAAGACTTGAACTTAAATGTATGCTTTATTCAATCTCAGCTGTGTTCGTTCTCCAGAAATAAATTTTTCTCATCTGTGAAATGGACTGGAGACATAATATCTCCATTACAACACTGTTCTCATAATTAATACAAGTGAGACTAGTTGTGTGTGCCGTGCAGGCCTCAAGACAGATGCCTCAATAAATAATTACACAGACACACAGGCAGATATACAGATGAAAGATTTTTCTTCTTTACCCTCACAGTTCCAGAATACATCTGTGCATCTGATTCTTCTCTTCTCACTGCGCTGGAATATTTTCAGAAACACTGCACGTGTTTTGCAATCATGTGCATGAGTGAGAATCTGGGTCAAAAAGAAAAAAGAAAGATTAAAGAAGGGGAAACTATTCTTTGACATCAACTTGATTTTCTCAGGCAAAATAGTGATAAGCACGCAAATCAAACTCTGCCTTCTCATACACTTCACGAAGGAAGACATCCAGGCAGCCAAAAGACACATGAGGAAATGCTCATGATCATTAGCTATTAGAGAAATCCAAATCAAAACTACAGTAAGATACCACTTCATCCCAACAAGATTGGCCATAATCCAAAAGACACAAAATGACAAATGCTGGAGAGGCTGCGGCGAGACTGGAATTCTCCTACGCTGTTGATGGGACTGCAAAATGGTACAACCTCTTTGGAAAGCAACTGGGTGCTTCCTTAAAAAGCTGGAAGTAGAAATGTCATTTGTTCCAGTAACCCCACTGCTCAGAATATATCCTACGGAAATAAAGGTGATCACACCAACAGATATATGCACATGAATATTTATTGCAGCACTGTCCACAATAGCAAAAAGATAGAATCAACCTAGATAGACACATAGATACATCAACAGATAGATACATAAACTACTACGGTACATATACTCCATGGAACACTATGCAATTATAAAGAACAATGACGATTTCAGGAAGCATCTCATAACCTGGTTTCAACTGGAAAACATTAGGCTGAATGCAGTCAGCAGTGAAAGGACAAATATTGTATGAGATCTTGCTTAAGGACTTAAAAATAGACTTACGCACAGAAGAAAAGACTCTGCGACAGCTACAGAGGTGAGGAGGGAGGGAGAGCACTGGGCACAGATTAGATAAGAAAACTACCCAAACTCAGCACCGTCGAGTTGGGTCCGACTCATAGCGACCTTAGATTAGGTAGCTTAGATAGTCAATAGTCCATAGAAATTTGGTTAGGTGAAAGCAGTGACAGCACCCAGTACAGAGTTGATCAACTTACTCGACTTCACCAGAAACTGAAACTGAAACCGAAAGGTTTTCTAAACTCGACCCAATATTTCAAAGGATAGAGTAGCAGGGACGGGGGTCTGGGGATCATGTTTTCAGAGGACATCAAAGCCAATTGATATAATTGGTCTATCGCTAAGAGAGTCTTTTGCACCTCATTATGGTGAGTGGTGTCTGGGGTCTTAAAAGCTACCAAGCTGCCATGTGAGGTACATCAAATGATCCCATCTCATTTGGAACAGATGATCACCAAGAACAACAAAGATAAGAGCCAAAAACAGCCCAGGAGACAGAAGGATCCATGTGAATGGGAGACTGTATCAACATGAGACCGGAAGAACCAGATGGTGCCCATCCACCACCAAAGACAGCCATGACAGGTGATACAATGTAGAGTCTCAGAGGCAAGACAAGAAAAAGGGGTGTGTAGCCTAAGAACTCTACTAAAGGACCTGAACTGATACTCTGACAGCCTGGAGGATCTCCTGGGAACATAGCTCCTAGACCTGCTGCTGTCCCTGACCGGAAACCAGTATTGAGTCAACTCTTCAGAAAAGAATGGACTAGACTCAGGGACATGATATGACCATATGGTGTGCATACTTTATAGTTCTATGCATTTACAGAAGGCTGTCCTACTGGTCTCTTTCTAGATGGGAGAGAAGAGGGTGGGTTGGGGTCAGATGCTTGTTAAGAGGATACTAGATATAGAGAGTGAAAAGGAAGTGTGTGCTGTCACCAGATAGGGAGAACAGAGGGAGCTGCAGATAGGTGAACATGCATAACCAATTTAGACTGTATACTTCCACTTAATCACAATTAAAAATAAAAGAAAAAAGAATCAAAGTCTGACGTCTCTTTTAATATTGTTAGTGTTATGCCCAAAATATAGCCCCCAGAGAGTTTATTCAGTGAAGGATGATAGGATGCTGGGCCTATCACAAAACCCTTGGGCTAAGGATTATTAATAGAACTTGACTCTATTTGGCTATGCATCCCTCACCCAGGTTCTGGAATAAGACCACTTTTTACCAGCATTCTATCTCACCTTAGCTCCTCTAAGATGTCCCTGAGTAGTACAAATGGTTAATACCCTCAGCTGCTAACTGAAAGGTTAGAAGTTTGAGTCTACCCAGAGATGGCTTGGAAGAAAGGCCTGGTGATTTACAGCCAAAAAATTAGCCATCAAAAACCCTATAGAGCATGGTCTGACTCTGACATGCAGAGCTGCGATGAGTTGGAATCAACCCAGTGGCCACTGGTTTACCTGTCCTAGAGTCCAAATCTCATCTCACACAGGGACTCCAGGTGCCATGTAACACTCATACAAAACATGGTCATTCTTACATTTGACAAACTCAGCAAATGTGTATATGAGGGATAGGGAGGTACCACAGGTTTCCCAAGATTGGTGGGATACAGTGCTTGCTCGAAGTGCTTAAAACCTACCTAGAGAATAACGGGGACAAGAACAGCCAAATAAGGGTCATTAGAGGCCCCAAGACTGAAGAAATGATGGCGTTCCCTTATGTAATTCTAAATAAAAAACATGTAACATTAAAGTACAAGATTTGTAAGTATACTGAAATGGACATACTTCATTCTAGATTTTCTAAGTAAGTTCAAGGAAGTCAAACTCATTCTCTCCAGCCACTGGTGGCCCTGCGTTTCCGTTATCTGCAGCAAGCATTCAGTTTATGTACTGAAGAATTCAGCACTGATAACATGAGCTCTGCAGAGCCCAAGTAAAGGGTGCAGCTAATCAAGAGAAGTCATTTCTAGAGTGCTGTAGAAGTGCTACATGAGGTAGCATAGGGGATATTTGAGACCAGCCTTGAAGAATGGGTAAAATTCTGAGAGATTAAGATAAAGGAGAACATTATCTAAGTTATCTAAGGTCTTGCATAACAAAGCTATGGAGGCATGTTTGAAAGGAACAAGAATAGGAAGAAATTTTACTTTTTCCTGGAGTAAATTATGGTGTATGAGAAATGATGCTGTAAGAAGGTTTGACAAGAACATGATGGCATTCAACATCAACATTATTATTTGGATCTTTCCGCTCTTGTGTACTCAAGGAATTCCTTCCTGTAAGTATGTGTTCATTCTCTCTACCATCTTCATCATCAAATTTCCCACCCTCTGCTGGATCAGTGCCGTCAACACACAAACATGGTATAATATCTCCTATCTTTAGAAAACCCTCCTTTCAGCTTAAATCTTCTCTAGCAATAATCCCTTTCTCTATTTCCCTTCACAAAGAAAGAATTCTGTCTTTGCTTTATCTCCTCCTGTTCTCTCATGAGCCAGCCTAATCGGGCTTTCATCCTCGCTCTGCCACTGAAATTGCCCTTGTGAAAGTCATACCTGACTTAACCACTGTCAGATCCCACAGGCAATTCTTAATTCTCATCATGTTTGATCTAGCAGCATCACTGATAGAGTACTTTTAGCCCTCTCCACTGGGACACTTTCTTTCTTGGCGCTCAGACACCATTCTCTCTTGGTTTCCTCCCAACTCTCTGGCATTCCTACCCCATACAGTCTCCTCCTCACCAATAAGTGTTGAAGTGCCTCTGGTTGTGTCCCCAGCCATCATCCTTTTTGTTTCCCAAAACACTGCTTAGATGACCTCATCTAGTCTTCTGGGTTTAAATGCAGAGATG
Organism: Heterohyrax brucei; assembly: GCA_028571685.1. Lineage (NCBI taxonomy): Eukaryota > Metazoa > Chordata > Mammalia > Hyracoidea > Procaviidae > Heterohyrax > Heterohyrax brucei. Next base: position 39,463,655 of record CM053149.1, read on the forward strand.
GCTCCGAAACTTTATCTTTACCTCCAACCTCTCTCCTTCTTCATATCCAGCTACTTAGCATCTTCACTTTTAGGTCTAAAATATATTCTGGATATAATGTGTGCCCAACTGAATTTCCGATCTGAACCTACCCAGCCTTACCCATTTCTGTAAATAAAAATACATTCTTCCAGTTTCTCAAGCCTGAAACATAACTAGCACACTGATACTCTCTCTCTCACACCTCATGTTCATTCTGTTAGCAAATCCTATGGATTCATTCTTGAAATACAACCCAAGTATCTCTCAGCACCTCCATCACCATCATCCAAATCCAAGCTGACTTCATCTCTCATATGACCTCCAGTGGTCTCCCTCTTTACTACTTTTTCTTGTTGAGTTTATTCTCAAGGATGGCAACCAACCAGAATGATTCTTTAAACATCTTCTAAACTTCAAGACAGATCATGTCACCAGACCAAAAAACAAACCCAATGCCAACAAGTCAGTTCTGACCCAGCAAGAGAAAGTAGAGTTGGCCCATAGGGTTTCTAAGAAGCAAGCAGCAACTGGATTCCAACTGATGACCTTTTGCTTTGCAGCCGAAGTCTTAGCCACGGTGTTACCATGCCTCTAAACACATCACAGCTCTGCTCAAAACATTCTGCCCATCTCACTCAAGCAGAAGTTCAAAGTCTTAATGACAGGCCAAAGTCACCACACATTCTCTTCCTCTACTGCTCTCTTTCCCTGTCCCCACTGCAGTCATACTATATGCCACCATGCCAGCCAAGTGCCTACCTGAGCACCTTTGCACTTACTGTTCTCTCCACCTGAAATGGCCTCCCCCAAATAACACATGGCTTACTCTATCCTACTCAAATCTCGCTTTGGCAAGACCAAACTTCCCTTTATTCTGCTCAAATTTTCTTTCTCTTCTTTTTTTTCTGCAACATAAATTTTTATTATAATACTGGTGTTTATAAGTCAAGATAAAATTAGATGCATCAGATACCGAAATAGATTTTCTTGCTCCAGTCAAATCCATTTATTATTCATCCATATAAATAAAAAGTAGTGTTGTTAAGCTTCTACATACTAGTTCTTCAATAATATTAAATCACTAACACATTAATATAACAAAATTCCAATTAAAGGAGAGCTATATTTCATGAAATATGACAGAGGCAGAGATTGTGCATTCCCCTCTTTCACTTTTGGTTTTAGTTGTGCGTTAGGGGAAACTGAAGACACAATAGCTTCTCATTCAACAATCTATACACAGATTGTTTTGTGACATTGGTTGTAATCCCTGTGATGTGTCAACATTCTCCCCTTCTACCGCCCAATTCCGTGTTACCATCCATCCATCCATTTTCTTTGTCCCTTACGGCCATCTTGTGATTGCTTTGGGTCATGTGCTGCCCTTTGTTTCTCCCACGAAAGAGTGAGTTATGAAGTACCTTCTTCACATGTGTTATAGCTCTGTCTAACCTGTGGATGCAGGGTTAATCTGGGAGTAGCTTCAGTTCTGAATTAAAAGCATATCTGGGGATATGGGCTGGAGGTAGAGTCAAGATGGCAGACTAAGCACAAGTCTCCTTATATCCCTCTGGAAACCGAGACCTGAATTGATAATCAAACGGAGCCTTCTGGTCACCTAATCAGCCCCAGGACACGGCACAGTGCTGTTACTTTGGACTTCATACTACTGTGCGAAAAACCTCCTCTCTTTCACTGACTCCCGCTCCTGGCTAGCCCCGGCTCTCATGGACGGAAGGTAAACGCACCATTGTGACTTTTTTTTTTCCTCTGTCTTGGCCAGTGGGCGGAGCTGGGTCTTGCCTAGCAGCTAGACTCAGACACGCTGCTGGGGGGACAGCCAGGCGAAATTCCCATATTTTGAGAGCCAGGCTTGGGACTCTGTTAATCTAGCCACTTTGAGCCTGTCGTTTTGTATCTGCCTCAGCGGGGCTTGTACGCAGTTTCACAGTCAGTGTGCGGGACGCCATGTTGGATACGGAAATTCTCGCTGGACCTCATTCTTAGCCTGGGAGCCAGCGCCTGCAAACAGGACAGCACTTCTCCGACAGAAAAGCAGTAATTTATCTAGTGCCATCTGCTTTGGGGGTCCTGCAACAGAATCAGAGGAATCACTGCCTCTCAGCACCATTAGTCCCTCTGTCTGCTGCCTGTGTGGAGGGCGCCATTTTGGATACGGACCTACTTCTTAGCTTTGGGAGCCAGAGACTGCCCACAAGAGAGCGTTTTTCTATCACAAAAGCAGTACTTGACACAGTGTCAGCTAAGGCTAGGACCTGTCGGCAGAGGCCAACAAGGCAGTAGCATTGCTGTATTCTGAAATAGTTTATATCATCTGGGGTTGGATATAGTGGCGCTTACTTTGCCAGTTTAGAAGAGGGAACTCTACACCTGAAAACCTAACTGACTTGTGAAGTGGTCGGATATCTTTTGCTTTACATTTCAAGACAGTCTAGAGAAACATCTGCAGTTCGTCCTCACAGTACCTCTTCCAGCCTCTACATACCCACATGGGTCCCAAAAAGCAACAGACACTTGTGGTACACAAGCAATCAGCCATGGCTTCAGAAGGCTCCCAAACAAAGCAACCAAGGAGTTTTCCAGATGAAGAAACTTTTATGAAAGCATCAGAAAGTGAATACAAAATGATTATATACTGAGCCCTTCTAGATCTCATACAAAATGCAGAACAAAATGAAAAATTAAGCAAGATGTTCGATCTGATGGAACACCAGTACTCTGAAATCCAATAGATCAAGAACAAAATCAAAGACATAGAAACTTCCATGCAAAGCCAAGAAAACAGAATGGAACAAATAGAAAAAAGAATTTCTGACTTGGAAGACAGAGCTACTGAGGCCAGCATCTATGAGGACAAATCAGAAAAAAGAAACAAGAAAAATGAAGAAACATTAAGAAGCTCTATTAAGAGGAACAACCTTCGATTAATTGGAGTCTCTGAACAGGTGATACATCTGAGAACACAGAGAGTATCGTTGCTGAGCTTCTGAAAGAAAACTTCTCAGAAATCATGAAGGAAGAGAAAATAGACATCTCAGAGGTATATCGTACGCCACCCAATATAGATCTCAAAAGAAAGACTCCAAGACATATTATAATCAAGCTCAACAAAATGAAACATAAGCAGCAACTCTTAAAGGCAGCAAGACTCAAAGCAAAGCTAACATTCAGAGGGAAACCCTGTAGGCTCTCTTCAGATTTCTCAGCAGAAACCATGCTGGCACGGAGACAGTGGCATGACACATTCAAAGCCTTGAAGGAGAAGAACTTCCAACCAAGAATTATATATCCTGCAAAACTCTCTTTCAAATATGAAAATGAAATTAAGACATTCCCAGATAAACAGAAACTCAGAGACTTTGTAAAAACCAAACCAAAACTACAAGAAATATTGAAAGAAGTTCTGGGCTCTGGCTTAGAAGAACAAAAGGACTAACTTTATATTTTAGAACGACTTTACTACTCAAAAGTCTACTCATTTAGGGAAGGCTCCAAAGCCAATCACAGCTGTGATAAGGAAAGAAGCAATCCAGTGATCATCATGAAAACTATGGTGTCATCATATTAAAAAGAGGGATGTACTACAGTTGTTATAGTCCTTCCAGATGGAGAGGAAGATGAGAAGACTGGTAGTAATTAAAATTGGGTTTACATATAGTTTATTAAGGGGGATCATAGGCGCAGCTGTAAAGCACAACAAAGATGTATTATATCATTTCAAGAAATGTAACACAGGAGTCTCAAGAACCACAAAACCAGCTCTGAAAAAGGTGAAAAATCCACTCACAAAAAAGAACGTCCCAGAACAGACTAATAAGAACAACAGAGAAAACATCAACATAAAAATAAGCACATCAAAATGGCAGCACTGAACACATATCTATCAATAATTACATTGAATGTGAATGGACTGAATGCTCCAGTAAAGAGACATCGAGTGACATCTTGGATCAAAAGACATGACCCATCCATATGTTGTCTACAAGAAACTCACTTGAGACCTAAAGATAGGAACAAACTGAAAATTAAAGGTTGGAAGAATATATATCAAGCTAACAATGAACAAAGAAGAGCAGGGGTGGCAATTCTAACCTCAGACAAAATCAATTTTAATGTCAAATCCACCATTGTGGACAAAGACGGACACTATTTATTGCTGAAAGGTTCAGTACACAAGCAAGACTTAACTATATTAAATATTTATGCACCTAATATCGGAGCACCTAAATACATCGAAGAAACACTGACTACACTCAAAAGAGAGTTAGATGAATCCACAGTAATAGTGGGAGACTTCAACATTCCACTCTCAATACTAGACAGATCATCTAGAAAAAAACTCAGTAAAGATACAGAAGACGTCATTGCCACAATTAACCAACTAAACCTCATTGATATATACAGAACTTTCCACCCATCAGCAGACAAATACACCTTCTTCTCCAGTGCGCACAGAACATTCTCCAGAATTGACCACGTGATAGGCCATAATGCAATGCTCAACAAAATCCATACCATTGAATTACTGCAAAGCATCTTCTCAGATCATAAAGCCATCAAAGTTGAAATCAATAGCAGAAAAAACATAGACAGAAAGTGGAACTCTTGGAAACTGAACATCTTGCACAAAAAAACATGGGTTATAGAGGAAATCAAGGAAGAAATAAAGAAATTCATGGATTCCAATGAGAACGAAAACACTTCCTACCAGAACCTACGGGATACAGCCAAAGCAGAGGTCTGTTTATTGCCATAAATGCACACATCTGGACAGTAGAAAGAAACCAAATCAAGGAACTAACCCTACAGCTTGAATAATTAGAAAGAGAACAACAGAGGAACCCCTCAGGCACCAGAAGAAACAAGATCATAAAGATTAGAGCAGAGCTAAATGAATTAGAGAATAGAAAAACAACTGAAAAAATTGAAAAGACCAAAAGCTGGTTTTTTGAGAAGATCAACAAAACTGACAAATCACTGGCTAAACTTACTAAAGAAAAGCAGGAAAGGAAACAAATAACTCAAATTAGAAATGAGAGGGGGGTTGTCACCACAGATGCAACAGAAATAAAAAATATCATAACAGAATACTATGAAAGACTGTACTCTAACAAATTTGAAAACCTAGAGGAAATGGACCAATTCCTTGACTCATATCACCTACTCAAATTATCACAATGTGAAACAGAACAACTTAATAAATTCATTACAAAAGAAGAGATTGGAAAGGTCATCAAAACACTGCCAACCAAAAAAAGTCTGGGTCCAGATGGCTTCACTGCAGAATTCTACCAAGCATTTAGAGAAGAGTTATCTCCAATACTACTGAAACTATTTCACAGTATAGAAAGGGATGGAATACTCTCAAACTCATTCTATGAAGCCAGCATAACCCTGATACCTAAGCCAGGGAAAGACCCAACAAAGAAAGAGAACTACAGACTGATATCACTCATGAATCTAGATGCAAAAATCTTCAACAAAATTCTTGCCAATAGAATACAACAACAGATCAAGAAAATAATCCACCATGACCAAGTGGGATTCATATAGGGATGCAAGGCTGGTTCAACATCAGAAAAACAATTAATGTGATTAACCACATAAATAACACAAAAGACAAGGATCACCTGATTTTGTCCATTGATACAGAAAAGGCATTTGATAAAGTCCAACACCCATTCATGCTAAAAACTCTTAGCAAAATGGGCATAGACGGCAAATTCCTCAACACAATAAGGGCCATTTACACAAAGCCAATTGCCCACGTCATCCTGAATGGAGACAGACTGAAAGACTTTCCCTTGAGATTAGGAACTAGACAAGGATGCCCACTCTCACCTCTCCTATTCAACACTGTGCTAGAAGTTTTAGCCAGAGCAATTAGACAAGACCAAGAAATAAAGGGCATCTGCATTGGCAAAGAGGAAGTTAAAATCTCCCTGTTTGCAGATGATATGATTGTATATGCAGAGAATCCCAAGAAATCTATAAGTAAACTACTCAAACTGATAGAAGAGTTCAGCAAAGTCTCAGGATACAAGATAAACATAAGTAAAACAGTAGGATTCCTTTATACCAACAACAAGACTGTTAAGGAAGAAATTGTCAAATCAATACCATTTACGATAGCCCCTAAAAAGATAAAGTACCTAGGAATTAATCTAACCAGAGAAATAACAGACCTTTACAAAGAGAACTACAATACCTTACTACAAGAAACTAAGAGAGACCTAGATAAATGGAAAAACCTATCCTGCTCATGGATAGGAAGACTTAACATTGTGAAAATGTCCACTTTACCCAAAGCAATCTATTTATATAATACAATCCCAATACAAGTTCCAGTGACATTTTTTAATGAAATGGAGAAACAAGTCACTAATTTTGTCTGAAAAGGGAAGAAGCCCCGGTTAAGCAAGGTACTACTAAAGAAGAACACACTGGGAGGCCTCTCATTACCTGAATTTAGAACATATTACACTGCCACAGTGGTCAAAACAGTCTGGTACTGGTATAAGAACAGACAGATCTATCAATGGAACAGAACTGAGACCCTAGAGATGACATTATCTGCCTATGAACAATTGATATTCGACAAAGGCCCTAAGACATTAAACTGGGGTGAAAACAGTATCTTCAACAAATGGTGCTGGCGAAATTGGATATCCATCTGCAAGAAACTGAAACAAGATCCATATCTTACACCTTATACAAAAACCAACTCCAACTGGATAAAAGACCTAAATATCAAACCTAAAACGATAAAGCTCATCCATGAAAACGTAGGAACAACAATGGAAGTTTTAATACACAATATAGACAGACTCCAAAATCTGTCAAAGAAACCACAATCATCAGAAGAGAAAATAGATAAATGGAATCTATTAAGAATTAAACACTTATGCTCACCTGAAGACTTTATTAATAGAATTAAAAGAACACCTACAGAATGGGAAAAAATATTTGGCAACTCTATGTCAGACCAATGCCTGATTTCCATAACCTATAAGATACTACAAAATATCAACAAGAAGAAGATAAATCATCCAATCAAGCGATGGGCAAAGGAGATGGACAGGCTTTTCACTAAAGAAGAGATCCAGGCAGCCAAAAAACACATGCGGACATGTTCTCAATCTTTAGTTATTAAAGAAATTCAAATCAAGACGACAATGAGATACCATCTCATCCCAACAAGGTTGGCCATGATCCAAAAAACACAAAACAACAAATTTTGGAGAGGCTGTAGAGAAAGTGGAACCCTCCTACACTGTTGGTGGGGTTGCAAAATGGTCCAGCCTCTTTGGAAGGCAATCTGGCGCTTCCTAAAAAAAATGGATATTGATATACCATTTGACCCAGTAATTCCTCTACTTGGAATATATCCTACAGAATCAAGGCCTTTCACACCAATGGACACATGCACCAGAAAGTTTATGGCAGCACAGTCCACGATAGCAAAAAGATGGAATCAACCCAGATGCCCAACAACAGAAGAATGGATAGATAAACTATGGTATAGATACTCAATGGAGCAATGATAATGAACAACGATGACTTCAGGAAATATCTTGTGACCTGGTTTCAACTGGAACACATTATGTTGAGTGAAAGTAGTCAGCAACAAAAGGACAAATATTGTATGAGACCTCTATGATAAGATCTCAAAAACAGACTTGTGTATAGAAGAAAAGACTCTTGGACAGCTGCAAGGGAGGGGAGGGAGGGAGGGAGGGGGTAGGGTTTAGATTAGATAGTTGCTAGGTATCTGGTTGGGTGAAATCGGTGATAGCACACATTAGAAACAAGAACAATATTAAGTGGACTTCAGCATAAATTGAGTACTCTTTCCATCTTAACCCAATATTGCAAGGATAGAGTAGCTGGGGCGGGGGGTGGGGGATCATGCTCTTAGGCAAAAGTGAGGCCAATTGGCACAACTAGCGTTTTGCTAAGAGGGCTCTCTGCACCCCACATTGGTGAGTGGTGTCTGGGGTCTTAAAAGCTGCCAAGCTGCCATCCGAGGGCACAGCAAATGGTCCCAACTCAGCAGGAACGGATGCTCACCGAGGACCAAAATGACATGGGGGAAAGACAACCCAGAAGAGAAAGAGACCCACATCAGTGGGTGCCTACATCGACTTGAGACCGGAAGAACCGGATGGTACCCGGCCACCACCAGTGACAGCCGCGATGGAGCTCACTAAGTTGAGTCTCACTGGCAACACAAGAATAAAAAGGGGTGCACCCTGAGATCCCCACTGAAAGACCTCAATTGATGGTCCAGTGGTTTCGGGGTTCCCCTGGGAGCATGGCCCCTCGCCCTGATGCTGCCCTTGACCATAAATCATAATGAAGGTCCACGCTTCGGACAGGAATGGATTGGACTTGGCGATGCAGTGACCACATATTGGATGCACTTTATGGTTCTATACATCTATAGGATGTCATTCTGCTGATCTCTGGCTGGAGAAAGGAGAGTGGGTGGAGAGGAGGGAAAAAAGAGACTGGAGAATGAGACATGTATGAAGCAGAGAGGAATAGTGTGCTGTCACCGGACAGGGAGAGCAGTGGAAGCTGCATATAGGTGAGTATGTAAATTTACATGGGAATGTACATTTTCACTCAGTTATATTAAATAAAAAAATATAAAAAAAAGCATATCTGGGGCCATATTCTCAGGGGAGTCTCTCAGTCTGTGAGAGCATGAAGTATGGTGTTTATTTGTGAATTTGAATGTGTTCTACATTTTCTCTCCCTCTTTCTAGGACCCTTTATTGTCATCCGTATCAGACCATAGAGCTCTTCTGGGTTCAGGCTAATAGAGGCTATGGTACTTGTGGTCTATTAGTCCTCTGGACTATTATTTCCTTTGTGTCTTTGACTTTCTTCGTTCTCTTTTGTTCCAGACAGGATGGTGCTACCCACCAAAGTTGGATGTAGAACACTTTATAAACTAGATTATGCCAATTGACGTTGATGACCCTGGTCCTTAGCCATTAGCCCCCGTAACTCAGGGTGTTTGGATGTGTCTGTGAAGCTTGTATGACTTTGTTAAGTTGTGCTGATTTCCTCTATATTGTGCACTGGCTTTCCTTTCACCAAAGTTAACACCTGTACTCAACGGCACTTGCCTTGGCTATTATCTAGTTAATGACTTTTCCTTCCCAACCTTTCTCAACTTCATAACTATCAAAAATTGTTTCTTTCTGTGGTGTAAACCTTTTCTTGAGTTTTTATAATAGTGGTGTCATACAATATTTGTACTTTTGCAACTGATTTATTTCATGTAGCATAATGCCTTCTAGATACAACCATGCTGTGAGTTTCCTGGGTACTATTCCATTGTGTACAAACTATATATACCATATATAATTTGCTTATCCATTTCTCTGTTGATGGGCATTTAGATTGTTTCCACCATTTTGCTATTGTGAATGTTGCAGTAAACATGGGTGTGCATATGCCTATTGGTGTGATGGCACTCATTTCTCTAGGATATATTCCTAGGTGTAAGATTGTTGAATTGAATGGAATTTCTATTTCTAGCTCTCTAATGAAGTACTATATTGTTTTCCAAAATCATTGTATCATCTTGTATTCCTGCCAGCAATGCATTACAGTTCTGATCTCTCCACAGCCTCTCCAACATTTGTTATTTCCAGTTTTAATTTGTACCAATAATGTTGGAGTGAGATGGTATCACAGTGTGGTTTTGCATTTGCATTTCTCTAAAGGCTAGTGATCACAAACATTTTCCCATGCATCTATTAGATGCCTGAACGTCTTCTTTGATGACATGTCTGTTCATATCTTTAGCTCATTTTTAAATTAGATTACTATTGTCTTTCTGTTGTTGAGGTTTTGTAGAATTTTGTAGATTTTACAGATTAAGCCCTTGTTGGATACATCGTAGACAAATTTTCCCAGTCTGTATGTTCTCTTTTTACTCATTTGTGAAGTCTTCTGATGAATATGTCTTTAATTTTAGGAGCTACCAATTCTGTAGTGTATCTTCTGGTACTTCTGCATTGTTAGTTATGCTTTGTATCCTATTTATAGGAACCCTAGCATTGTCTTTATTTTTTTATCCCATGATCTTTATCATTTTAGGTTTCATATTTATGTCTTCGATACATTTTGAATTAGTTTTTGTGAATCATGTGAGGTATGGGTCCTGTTTCTTTCTTTTTTTTTACAAATAGGCAACAGTTTTTTCAGCACTATTGGTAAAAACAACAAACAAACAATCTTTACCTCATTTAATGGACTTTAGTCCTTTGTCAAAGATCAGCTGACCATAGATGGACAAATATACATCTAGGTTCTTGGTGCTGCTGCTGACTGGTCTACATCTGTCATTATACCAATGCCAGGCTGTTTCAACTACTATGGCTATACAGAAGGTTCTGAGAATAGTTAATGTGAGGCCTTCTACTTTGTTCTTTTTCTTAAATAATATTTTGTCTGCCCCAGGATCTCTCTCTTTTCCCCAGTAAGTTGATGATTAGTTTTATTGCCTTGTTAAAGAATGCTGTTGGTATTTGGATTGCGATTGCAGTATATTTATAGATTGCTTTGAGTAGAAATGACATTTTGACAATATTGAATTTTCCTGTGCGTGAGCATTGTATGTTTTTCCATTTATGTAGGTTTCTTTTGCTGTCATGCAACATTTTGTACTTTTCTTTGTGTAGGCTTTTTACATCACAAGTTAGAATTACTCTAATGTAGTTATCTTTTTTGGGGGCTATTTCAAATGATATTGTTTTCCTGATTTCCTTTTTGATGTTTTCATTGCTGGTATGTAGGAATCCAGATGATTTTATATAATCACCTTCCATCCTGCTACTATGCTGTATCTTTTTATTAGTGTCAACAGTTTTCTTATAGAATCTTTGGGCTTCTCTAAGATCACATCATTTACAAATAGGGATAGTTTTACTTCTTCCTTGGCTTGGCTTGGCTGGCTTTTCCGATTTATATGTCCACATTGTTCTAGCTAGAATTTCTAGCACAATGTTAAATAGGAGGGTGATAAAAGGGATCCTTGCCTTGTTACCACTCTCAGAGGAAACATTTCAGCCTCTCATTTAGAATGATGTTAGCTGTTTACTTTGTACAGATGCAACTGACTGTGTTGAAGAATTTCACTTTTATGCCTATTTTGCTGAGAGTTTTTATCCGGAAGGTTTACCAGACTTTATCAAGTACCTTTTCTGCATCAATTACGATGATTGTGTGATTGTTTTCTTTCATCTGACATATGTGGTATATTAAGTTGATTGATTTTTCTAATGTTGAATCCTGCTTGCATACCTGTGGGTATGAATCCCACTTGGTGATGTTCTATTTTTCTTTCTTTTTTTTAAAGATATGATGTTGAATTCTATTGGCCAGGTTTTTGTTAAGAACTTTTAATTTATATTCTTTAGAGATATTAGTGTGTTCTTTTTTGTTGTCTCTGCCTGGCTGTGATATCAGCATTATAGTGGCTTCACAGAGTGAATTTAAGCATTACAGTGGCTTCACAGAGTGAATTTAAGAGTACTCCTTCCTTTCTCACACTCTGAAATAGTGTGAGTAGTACTGGTGGGAGATCCTTTCTGAACATTGAATACAATTCTCTAGTGAAACCCTTCATGTCAGGACATTTTTTTGTTGGAAGTTTTTGTTTTGTTTTAATCACCTCCTCAGTCTCTTGTTTGGGGTATTTTCAGATTTTCTACCTCAGTTTGTGTTAGTTTAGGTAGGTAGTGTGTTTCTAGAAATATGTCCATTTCCCCTAGGTTTTAAAATTTGTTAGAGTACAACTTTTCAAATTATTCTTTTTTGGTTAATTTTCTTTGAGCTGGGTCCACTGTAATGTCCTCCATCTCATTCCTTATTTGGGTGATTTGCTACCTCTTCTGTTTTCTTTTATTAATTTGTCAGTAATTTGTTAGTTTTCTTAATCTTTTCAAAGAACCAGCTTTTGGTCTTCTTGATTCTATTATTTTCATGTTGTTTACTTCATTTATTTCTGCTTCAATCTTTATTATTTCCTTTCTTCTGCTGGCTGTGGGCTTCCTTTTGTGTTCTTTTTCTGTGTTCAATTATAGGGCTTATGTTTTAATTTTGGCCTTTTTTTTTAATGTGAACATTTATTACTATAAACGGACCTCTGAGCACTGTCTTTGCTATGTCCCAAAGATTTTGGTATAATATGTTTTCATTCTCATTTGATTTTAGGATTTCTTTCTTTTTTTTTTTTTTTTTATTCACTGGCTGATTTCTTTTATTGTTCTTTTTAGGAAAGGTGTTATTTGCTTCTCACGTATTTTTTTTTTTTATCTTTGCTCTTACTGTCATTGATTTTTACTTTGTAGCACTGTGATCAGAGAGAAAACTTCATATTATCTTGATGTTTTGGATTTTATTCAGGGCAGCTATAAGTCAGAATCAACTCGACAGCAGTGGGTTTGATTTCATTGTTACCTAATACGTAGTCTGTTATGAGGATGTTCAATGTACATTGTGAAAGAATGTATAGGTTGCTGCTATTGGGTGGAATGTTCTATATCTGTCTACGAGATCCAGTAGAACAAATTTGGCTTTTAGATCTTCTATATCTGGCATATCTCTGTAATGCTTTTTCTAGATGGTCTGTCCTTTATGGAGTGTGGTGTGTTGAATTCTGCTATTACTGTGAAACTATTTCTCTTTTCAGTGCTGTTAAAGTTTGTTTTATGTATTTTGGAGCCCTGTCATTGGGTGCATAGATATTTATTAAGGCTATGCTTCTTTGTGGATTGTCCCTGTCATCATCCTACAATGTCTTTTCCTGTCTTTTACTGCTGACTTTACCTTCAGGTCTATTGTATCAGAGATTAGTATTGCCACTCTTACTCTTTATGGTTACTGTTTGCTTGATACATTTTTTTCCATCCTTAGATTTTAAATGAATTTATATCTTTGAGTCCAAGATGTCTATCTTGTAGACAGCATATTGGTGGGTCGTGTATACATTCTTCCACTCTCTGTCTCTTTATGACACATTGAAACCATTTATATTGAGTGTGATTATTGCTAGGCATGAGTTTATTGCTTTCATATGGAGACGTTTTTGTGTTTCCCTTCACTTTCTGTGCTGAGTTCCTTTTGTTTATGGACTTTCTCTTCTTTCTTCATTATAGGTTTGGTGTTTACTGAATCTTTCTATTTGCAGTCTTTTTATTCTGATGAATAGGTTTGTTAATTTCCTTGTGGTTACCTTGAGCTTTACACTTATCATCATAAGTTTAAACTAGTGTTTGGTTGTGTGATATTGCTTTGACTTCCTCTCCATTTGAAAGTCGTGTACTTATTCCATTCATTCTTCCCTTTTATTGTTTTGACATTGTTGTCATTTATAGATTAATGTCTCTTTTTCCTTGTTTTAAATCTTTTAGACTTGTTTTATTATCATAAGTTCCTGGTCTGGATTGGTATCTGGCTGATGCTCCTGTGTCCTAGTCTGTAGTTGTTCTCTAACCTAAGGACTCCTTTTAATATTTCTTATAAGGTTGGTTTGTTTTCACAAATTTCTGTAATTTCTCTTTAATGTATAGGGTCGCTATGAGTCAGAATTGACTTTATGCAGAGGGTTTTAGGAAATGTCCCAATGTAGCCATTGTATGAAAGACAGTTTTTCACGATGTATTTCTCTTGGTTGGCAACTTTTTTCAAAGTTTTACATATGTCATCTTGCTGCCTTCTTGTTTCCATAATTTCTACCAAGTAATTAAAGCTTAGTCTTATTATTTTCCTCCTGTATTTTTGCTTGTTTGTTTTCTTGATCTGCTCTGAGGATTCTTTCTTAGTCTCTAGTTTTGGCATGCATGATTATGATATCCTTGATGACTTTCTTTTAGGGTGTATCCTATATGGAGTTTGTTGACCTTCTTGGATGGTCAGCCTTTTATCCTTAATGATATCTGGGAAGTTTTCTACCAGCAAATGTTCAATACTCTCCATGTTTTCCACTCTTCTCCTCCTGTTCTCAAACTCCAATATGTAAAAATTCTTGCTCTTGATTGTATTTAACATAGCTCACAGTTCTTCATCATCCTTTTGTCAGATTTGTTTCTGAAACAAAGTGGTATCCATGTATTTGTCTTCAGTCTCACTGGTTCTCTCTTCTATTGTATTAAATATGCTCCTAAAGCTTTCCATTGAGTTGTCCATTTCTGAAATTTTGTTTTTATCTGGATTTTTAAGTGCTGTTTTTGTTTGATTTCTAGTTATTTATTTATTTTAACATTTGTTACTCTGGGGGTCAGTTCTACCGTGGCCTCTAGGGTTGCCATGAGTTGGATCTGACATGATGGCACTTGGCTTCTTTTGTTGTTTACCTTGATTTTGTTCATGTTTTCATTAGTTTTGTCTGTGTTTTTCTTGATGTCTTTTCTTATCTCCCAAAGAGTCTTAAGTACGATTCTTTTGAATTCCATTTTAGGTAGTTCCACTACCTTTTCTCCTACTGGAAGGCCATCTGATTCTTTATTTTGGAATTTTTGGGGCACCATCTCTTCCTGATTTTTCGTATGGTTTGACGTGTATGCTGTCTCTGAGACATTAAGGCATTATTTTTAATATTTTTTAATTGTGATTAAGTGAAAGTTTACAATCCAAGTCAATTTTCCACATAAAACACCAAATACCTGCCTCTCTGCAACTCTATCTGCTTTCCTCACCCTGTGACAGCACACTCCTTTTTTTCACTCTTTACTTCCAGAATCCACTCAACCAAACACTTGTCCCTCCTCTCCCTTGTCCTCCTCTCCCCTCATGTATGTATGTATATTAGACCATATAGTACACACACCACCTGCATCACTCTGAGTCCCCAAGTCGAGTCCATTCTTTGAAGTGTTGGTTTCAGTACTGGTTTCAGCTCTGGGCTAGCAGCAAGTCTAGAGGCCATGTTCTCAGCAGATGCTCCAGGTTGTCAGTCCATCAA
The DNA here is from genome assembly GCA_028571685.1 of Heterohyrax brucei. NCBI lineage: Eukaryota > Metazoa > Chordata > Mammalia > Hyracoidea > Procaviidae > Heterohyrax > Heterohyrax brucei. The sequence goes on from CM053149.1 coordinate 39,478,680, forward strand.
GTCTAGTCTTTTAACAGAGTTCTTGATCTATACATCTCTTTTTCTTACGCTATGTCAGGGACTCTACATTGTGACTCCTATTGTGTTTGTCTTTCGTGGTGGCTAGGAACCATCTATTTCATCTGGTCTCATGCTTATGTAGTCTCCCAGTCATCTGGGCTCTTCTGTCTCCTGAGCTCATTTTAACCCATATCTTTGATGGTCTCAGTTGTCATCTATTTCAGGTGGATTGGGACCAGCTGATGTTCCTCAGATGGCAGCTTGCTGGCTTTTAAGACTCCAGACACCACTCACCAATATCAGATGCAAAAGACTCTCTTAGAAAAAGACTAGTTATGACAATTGACCTCAACATCCCCTGAAAACATGGTCCTCAGACCCCTGTCCTTGCTAGGTTAAATTTAGAAACTGTTTTAGCTTATCGTGTAGTCCAATAATGCTGACCTGCCTTCTACTGAACACTTGCACTCCTTTTATCTAAAGGAATTCCTGGACCTGCCTTCTGCTACACACTGTCACTCCTTTCACCTAAAGGAATTCCTGTTGACTAATCTGCAGATAACCTTCTCCCCACAACCCTTGTAGCCAACAAAGAGTATTTTCCTCTGCACATAAATCTTTTCTTAAGTTCTTATAATAGTGGTCTCATACAACATTTGTCCTTTTGCAGCTGACTGATTTCACTCAGCATGTCTTCCAGTTGATTTCAGGTTATGAGATATTTCACAAAATCCTCATTGTGTATGATCACATAGTGTACCATTGTGTATATGTACCACAGTTTGTTTATCCATTCATCTGTTGATGGTCACCTGGGTTCATTCCATCTTTTTGCTATTGTGAATAGTGCTGCAATAAACATACATGTGCACATATCTGTTTGTGTGACAGCCCTTATTTCTGAAGGATACATTCCAAGCAGTGAATTGCTGGATCATATGGTATTTCTATTTCTAGCTTTCTAAGAAGGCACCAAATTGCTTTCCAAAGAGGTTGTACCATTTTACATTCCCACCAGCAGTGTAGAAGTTTCCAATTTCTCCACAGCCTCTCCAACATTTGTTGTTTTGTGAAGGCATTATTTTCTTTCTTTTATTTTAGCTTGTTTCATTGTGCTTTTTAAATTTGTTTTGACATGTCAAGGCTGGAAGGCTAGGTGTGTTTTGTGTGAGTACAACTGTTCTCACCACTTTGAATGAGTAGACAGGGCTAGCCTTCTTCAGTGTAACTCTTTTGATTAAGGTAGCTGAAGGCTCCTTGCTTGATGCACTTGGATAGGTGGAAGGAAGAAAGGAAAAGAGATTAAAAAGAAAGAAAAAGTTCAGTGGAAACTAGCTGGTGAAGGCAGGATGGATCTGGGGACTGGTTGGAAGAGAAAGAATGTAACCTGTGGAGCTAGTTAGAAGGGAGAAGGAAAAGAAAGAATAAATAAAGGCAAAAAGAATGGTGGTATGGTAAGAGCTAGCTGATGGAGGTACAGCAGACTTGGGAAGGCTGTGTTCCCGTGGCTCTCCATTGAGTTGTGCGGCATGGCCTGTCAAGATGAGGCAGAGATGGTGCATGGAGCTAGGTGGCTGAGAGAAAGAAAAGGAACAAGATGAGGAGAAATGAAAAAAGTAGTGCTGAGGGAACTTGTTGTTGGGGGTGGGATAGAACTAGGGTAGAAGAGAACTGCTGTCTCTCTCACTGGACAGTGCTGTGTATAGTGCTGTGTAGCACATGGGGTTAGGTGGGAGGGAGAAGGAAAAGGAACAAAAGAGAAGAAAAAGGAAAAAAACGGTACTGAGTGAGCCAGTTGGTGTAGGTGGGGTGATTGGTGTAGCAGTTGGTTAGCATCTCTTTTACCATGCAGTACAGCTCGGCCCATCAGTAAGGTATGAATGTGGCACATAGTGCTAGGTGAGAAGGAAAAAGAAAAGGAAGGAGACAGGAAAAAAAATGGCTCAGTGGGAGCTGACCAGTGGCAGTGGGGTAGACTTGAGGTCTGGTTGTAAGGGACAGGCTGTGATGTGCAGTGCTAGGTGGGAGGGAGAAATAAAAGAAGAGATAAAAAAAATAAGAAAACAAAAAATCATGGCAGCATGGAGTCAGAGGGTAGCAGCAGGGCAGACCCAGGGAAGCTTGTATGCTGATGGTTCTCTGGCCAAGTGGTGTGCCATGGCTCATCAAGAAGGGGCAGAGGCATTGCATGCAACTAGATGAATGGAAGAAAAGGAGGCAAAAGAAGGAAAAAATGGCACTGAGGGAACTAGCTGTTAGTGTTTGGGCCGGAACCACGGTGGCAACAAGGGAGATGAAAAAGTTAAAAAAGGAAAGAGAAGAACATTGCACTAGGGAGCTGGCCAGTAGAGGAAGGACAGACCTGGAGCCTCAGCGAGCTGGCTTCTGTTTAGTTGAGCAACTGTGGCCCACTGAGAAGCACTGACAGTAGCATACAGTGAAGAAGTATAAGTGGTAGAAAAGCATATCTCTGGTTACCAGTGCTTTGTTTTCTGTTGAGAGCTCCATGAGGACAGGCCTGGTGATCTACTTCTGAAGTCATAGCTTGGAAAACTCTACAGAGCAGTACTTTTCTGCACAGATAGGCCAGCATGAGTTGGAGGCAACTCACCAGCAACTAACAAGCACTATAATCCATTTTTAAAAATCCCTGGTCCATTTGACACTGCATCTAAGCAAGACAAAGAACCAGACACCCATGTGCTCTAGTCTGGGTATTAATGACAGACTTCTCTCAGTATCTTATACCCCTGTGAAGCCAAGAGGTCCTGACAGAGATTATATCTTCAGACTGGGGAGGGAAAGGAGGATCTTAGTACTGAGTACACAGAGGCCAGAAAAAAGGAGTCATATCTGAGATCAGTGAACCACGGCAACTTTAGTAATAAACCTGGTAAATGGAGACAAACAAACAACAACACCAAAAAAAAAAAAAAAAAAAAACCACACACACACACACCAAACCAGTAATCCTTGAGTCAAATACAACTCACAGTGACCCTAAAGGACACTATAGAACTGCTCCACAGGGTTCCCAAGTGTCAGGGATTGAATTGTGTCTCCCCCCCGCCCCCAAGTGTATTTAGCAGTTCGGTTAGGCCATGAGTCCTGGTATTGTGCGCTGTTCCCATATGCTATAAACTCTGTCTGTATCATGTTAATGAGGGACTACCAGTGGCAGTTGTGTTGGCAGGGCAGGACTCAATGTGTACGACTGTATTGTGCCTTGAGGCAATCTCTTGAGATCTAAAACAAAAAGAAGCTAGCAGGGAGATCTGGGGACCTCATGCCATCAGGAAAGAAGCAGTGCCAGAAGCAGAGTATGTCCTTTGAACCTCAGAAGCTCTCAGTGCAGGGAAAGATTTATGGCAAGGACTTTTCTCTGGAGCCAACAGACAAAGGTGATACCCTGAATTTGTACTTTAAGCCTGCTTTTCTGTAAGAAAATAAATTTTTCTTTGTTAAAGCCATCTGTTTGTGGCATTTCTGTTGCAGTAGCACTAGATGCTTAAGACATCAAGGAGTGGCCCATTGATTCCAACTGTTGACCTTTTGGTTAGTAATGCTTGAACCACTGAACCACCAGGGCTCTTCATGGAGACCAGTGGGTTAACGTTAGCCTGTTCCAGGCATACTCTGGGGAACTGGTAACAGTCTCGGTTGTACATGATTTGTGTTTCTGTTTGTCATTAAGATTTAATGTTTCCCCCTCACATGATTAAATAGGAACTTAAATCAAATTTGTTTCCACTCATGTATAGCCCTGGAAGGATTTAGGCAACAAATGCAGCCCAAGAGAAAATGAAATGCTAAGACACCTATGTGAGCTGCCGGGTAGGCTGCTTCAGGGGCACCATCATCAGGTAAAAGAATCACTAATGAGCATATGAGAACGGATAGTTAAGTTCAAAAACCCATCCTAGAAAAAGTGCTACATTCCTCATTACTGAATATGACTGTGGTTACCTTCAAAGGACTCCCTTGGGAAGCTATGCACCTATGCCAGCACCTAGTCCACCCTTCAAAGAAATTCTAAAACTCTTTCTGGAATAACCATCACAGCTGACAGCCTGAATGTCACCAAAATGTCTTTCTTCTGGTATTTCCTTAATCTTTGGGTAAAAAAAAAAAAAGTCATTAGGGGCCAGATCAGGTGAGCCAGGAGGGCGTTCCAGTGCAGTTATTTGTTTACTGGCTAAAAACTCCCTCACAAACAACTATAGAGTTAAGCTGGCAAACCGTGTACAACGGCCATTCCAGAAAGAGTTCCAAATTGCTTTGAAGGGTGAACTGGGCACTGGAGTTGGTGCATAGCTTCCTGAGGGGAGTATTTCGAAGGTGACCATAGTGATACTCAGCAATAGGCATGCAGCACTTAAAACAATTAAGTTCATGGACTTAATTGTCAGACCTTGTATTTAGCAAGGTTCATGATGCATATGTGTATACCTGGTAAATGCTAATCTCTTCTTAACTGTTCCTATTAACAATTCTCATCATTAACTGCATGTATGTTTCCTCATTTTCTTCCTGTTCCAAAGTATCTGCCTTATCACAATGGGAAGTTTGACACCTTCACCTGTAAGGTTCCCAGGAGGGTTTATGGACTCTCTGAGGGGCAAAAATTACTAACCCTTCTGTGTTATTATCCTGTAGTTACCATACAAAAAAACAGTGTCATTGTCTTAGTTATCTAGTGCTGCTATAACAGAAATTCCACAAGTGGACAGCTTTAACAAAAAGAAATTTATTTTCTCACAGTCTAGTGGAGAAGGAGGGAAGAATGGCTCACATATTAAGAAGCAATTGCTGAGAATAGCTTAAATTCAGGGCATCAGCTCCAAAGTTAGGCTTTCTCTCTCTTTTGGCTCCAGAAGAAGGTCCTTCTCATCATCCCCCGGTCAAGCTGCTTCTCAGGCTCAGGGATCCAAGATCCAAAGGACAAGCTGTGCTTCTGTCCTGGTAGTATGGGGTTGCTAACTCTCTGCTTGTTTCTATTTCCTTTCATCTCTTGAAAGATAAAAGTAGTGCCTGATACACTCTAACTCCCTGTACAAGGCATCAGGGACTTGAAGTTGGTAAAAGTGTTACAATTTCATTCTGATACTCTTTAACATAAAATTACAACCACAAAATGGAGAATAACCACACAATACTGAGACTCACAGCCTAGCCACACTGATACACACATTTTGGGGGGGCACCTAATTCAATCCATGGTAGTCATCTTGTGGATTCCGACTCACGAAAACTCCTCATGTTAAAATAGGGTTTTCTTGGCTGCAGTCTTCATGGAAGCAGACTGCCAGACCTTTCATCTCCAAGTACCACTTTGAATCATCAGTCCTTAGCTTAGCAGCCTTTAGGAAATCATTTGCACCATACAGAGATCCACTCGGTCAAGGGCTCCACAACTTTCTCTAAGGGAATCCTTTGTCCTCTAGGTCAGAAGAGGCTGAAGTTGTTCCTTGTCTCAGGTATCCAACTAACTGAGAGAAGGATCAGAACCTAAGGCTAGCACAGTCCTGAATGAGCCAGAAGTCCCATTAACACCTGAAGGGATGATAGTACCAACATTTAGGGTTTGGGGGCAGCTGTCTTCTGCCAGGTCCCAAGAATTGTGTGATCTCCATCCCAGTTAGAGTTCTGTTGTCTATGCTTCTCCCCACCATGCTCCAATCTATGTCAGCAATAATGCTACTTTATTATAACTATGCAAAGCTTGGGAGGCAGTAGGTGGGGGGGATAAAATACTAGAGATTAGTTACAAGCCCCTGACTCTGCAGTGGAATTTTATTTGCATAATGAATGGCCAGGGCCAGTCATCAGTCCAGGGATTTATCTGTCACTAGAAGCAGAAGGCACCAGGATGTGCAGATGTAAAAATGACAAATTCTCTTGCTTGCCCAAGGTGGTATTTCACTGTGACAATACCAAGGAGAGAAGGGAAAGTGAGGAGGAGGGAAGAATGGCTCACATGTTAAGAAGCAATTGCTGAGAGTAGCTTAAATCTGAAGGATTAGTCATGTAAAATAATACAACACTAAAATAAAAACAATGCTCTCCAGAATGAAGGCTGAGAGCTAGGAATGATAGTGTTTATTAGCAGTTCCCAAATGCCCAGCTCTCCTGGCTGATCCTCAAAGTTCAATTTATCAAACCACTTAACCCAACAAAAATTTTACTCAGAGGAAACAGTATTGGCTCAGAGATGGGAAGTTAGGTTTAGGTGCCTATTCTATATATACTATTCTATATATATATATATACTAGTGGTATGACACTGAGCAAATCACTTCATCTCTCTGGATCTATTTTATTCATTTGTAAAATGAAGGGTTAGACAAGCTCCATGACTGCTGAAAGCTGAGAAATAGAAAGAACAGAAGTCAGAGATAATCAGCTGTCTATTCACAGAGACTGTCTCCTCCACCTCCACATTCATTGTCACAGATGCCACTGCATCACCTCAGCCACCAACAGCACTTCTTCCCTCTAACCTACCACGTTGAAGAAGTCCAGTTAAAAAAGTTACAGCCTGCTAGATCCATCTAAACAAGATAACATAGAAAGAAAGAAGTCTTTTGATCCTCTTCCAAAGTCTTGAAAATAGTTGCCATCCTTTGGGTCCCAGAGGGAACTATAGCTTTGGATGTACAAGATGCAGTGGGTTCCTTTTCCCTTCCACACCCAAATACAGAGCAAGAGTATGCCTCAGAACCCCTAAACCTGGGGTGAATATTTTCTCTACTAGGGGACTTTCTATTTTAACCCTTTGTCTGGCAATGCTCTGCTGTAGAACTCCTCTGGGAACTCCCTAAAGCTGCCACTCTAAGTTGACCAGAGGCTTTCATTAACTTGGAAGGAGGTGTCTTTGTAACTTAAAGATAGCCATGCTGAAACCACAGTGGGATTTTGGGAAGAATATCCAGAAGCAGACTCCAACTTATTGCTATCAAGTCAGTGCCAACTCAGCAACCCTGTAGAAAAGAGTGGAACTGCCCCACAGGGTTTCCAAAGCTGTTCTTTTTTTACAGAAGCAGACTGTCACATCTTTTCAACATGGAGTAGTGGATGGGTTCAAATTGCTAACCTTCTGGTTAGAAGCCAAACACTTAACTATCAGGGATACTTAGAGGCAGAATCTAGTGGAAGCAAAAGGACTTCTTGAGGAGCATGATGAGACCAGGTCCCTAGGGTAGATGATCCCTCAGGATCAGGGGCCAAGTCTCAACCTATAAAAGACTGAGTTCCTCCCAGAAAGTTCTCTGTGCCCAGGAACCTAAGGGCAGTGTTGGGGATGGCTAATTAAGGACTCACTCATTCATGACACTCCCAGCCACTGACACCATGAAACTTTCATCCTCTTCATTTGTCTACAAAGGCTGGGAATGATAAAGATAGGGAAAGAGGACTAGAGGGAGAATATGAGTGTCCACAGACCCCAAAATGATCTCAGAGTGGGGTTACTGAATGTCACTGACAAAAGGCAGGACAGTTTTCCTTTCAGGCTACAAGAAAGAGATGAGGTAGGCAGTTCAGGGTAGCTGGATTCACCTTTGCTGCTTTTACTTCCCAGGGGCTTCTGAGATCAAGCATGTTAAGAAGCATCTGGGGCCTTGAAATGACTGAAGCAGCCCATAGGCCTATGTAGGCAAAGGGACAACTTGATTCTGTACTCTTCTTGTCACAGCAACTGTTGAGAATATGACCCTCCTGTCCAGGCCAGAAGTGTCTTCTTGGCACAGCTCCATAGTGCTGCTAAATCATCAAGGTCATATTAACCTTCCCCTGGTCTGCTGAAAAGAACAAAAGTTAAAGACTTTTTTAAACTTATAACATTAGGGAGGAATAGTAGGGTAGCCACACACACACAAAAAAAAGCTAACAATACTAGAGATCATAACAAGAAACACAATACAGAAGCATCAACAGATACAAAGCAAACATTGAAAGACATGAAAAGAAAGCCCATCAAGAAAAATGACTCAGAACAGGATATTAAGTACAACAAAGAAAACAGCAACAATACAAAAATAAGTGCACCAAAATGGCAGCACTAAATTCCGAACTAGCAATAATTACACTCAATGTAAATGGACTGAATGCCCCAATAAAGAGACAAAGAGCAACAGGTTGGATCAAAAACCATGATTTGTCCATATAATGCTAACAAGAAACACGACTTAGACTCAAAGATATGAACAAACTGAAAATCAAAGGATGGAAAAATATATACCATGCTAACAATATGCAAAGAAGAGCAGGAATAGTGATATTAATCTCAGGTTAAATAGATTTTAAGGTAAAATTCATCATCAAACGATGGTCACTCTTTAATGCTTAAAATTTCAGTACAGAAGAAGGATATAACAATATTAATTACTTACACAGCTAGTATCAGAGCATCTAAATTCATTGAACAAATGCTGACAACATTGAAAAGTGAGATTGATTGCTTTGCTCCACACTAACAGTAGGATACTTCAAGACTCCACTTTCAGTAATGGATGGATCATCCAGAAAAGAGCTCAACAAAGATATGAAAAATCTTATTGTGACAATCAACCAACCCTACCCCATAGATATATACAGAAGTCTCTACCCAACAACAGACAAGTACAACTTCTTTTCCAATGCACATGGAACATTCTCCAGTATAGACCATGTATTACACCATAAAGCAAGTCTCGACAAAATCCAAACCACTGAAATATTGCAAAGCATCTTGTCAGGCCATAAAACCATAAAAGTTGAAATCAAAAGCAAAAAATATATATATATATATATACATATGGGTAGAAATGTGAACTCATGAACATCTTGCTAAAAATGTTCATGGGTTTCAGAAGAAATCAAGGATGAAATAAAGAAATTCATGGAATCAAATGAGAATGAAGACACACTCTAACCAAATCTACCAGATGCAGCTAAAAGCAGTGATTGGAGGTCAATTTATCTCAAAATGAATAAAGGGCCTCAAGCAAAAAATTAACCCTACAACTCAAACAGGCAGAGAGAGAACTACAAAAGGACCCCACAGACACCAAAAGGAAACAGATAATAAAGATTACAGCAGAACTAAATAAATTGGAGAATAGAAAAACAATTGAAAGAATTAACAAAACCAAAAGCTGGTTTTTTGAAAAATATCAACAGGAGAGAAAACAAATAACTCAAATAAGAAATGAGATGTCACAGCAGACCTAACAGAAATTAAAAGAATCGTAACAGAACACTATGAAATGTTGTACACAGAAAGATTTAAAAACCTAGAGGAAATGGACAAATTTCTAGAATCACATCACCTTTCAAAATTATCACAACAAAAAGTAGAGCAACTTAATAAGCCCATAACAAAAAGGAGATTGAAAAAGTAATTAAAAAAAAAATACCAACCATAAAAAGCACTGGCCCAGACAGCTTCACTAGAGAATTCTATTGAACTCTTACAGAGAAGTTAATTTCAATACTACTAAAGCTATTTCACAACATAGAAAAAGATGAAACACTGATTAATACTATGAAGCCAGATAACCCTGATACCAAAGTTAGGTAAAGATAGTACAAAAAAAGAAAATTACACACTAATATCACTCATGAACCTAAATGCAAAAATCCTCAACAAAATCCTAGTCCACAGAATTCAAACATATCAAAAAACTAATTCATCATGACCAAGCAGGATTCATACCAGGGATTCAGGGATGGTTCAACACCAGAAAAACAACTAATGTAATCAACCACATAAATAAATCTAAATATAAGAATAAATTGATTTTACCAATTAATGCAGAAAAGGCATTTGACAAAGTCCAATATCCATTTATGTTTAAAACTCCCAGCAAAATAGGAATAGAAGAGAAATTCCTCAACAGCCAATATCATCCTAAATAAAGACTGAAAGAATTCCTGCTGAGAAAGGGAACCAGCCAAGGATGCCCCACTGTCACCACTTTTATTCAGCATTGTACTGTAAGTTCCAGCCAGAGCAATCAGACAAAATAAAAAAATAAAAGGCATCTGAATCAATAAAGAAGAAGTAAAAGTATCCCTCTTTACAGATGATATGCTATTATACACAGAAAGCCCTAAAGAATCCATAAATAAACTATGGGATTAATAAAAGAGTTCAGCAAAGTATCAGCATATAATATAATCATAAATAAATCAGTAGAATTCCTCTACACCAACATAGAGATTATCAAAGAAGAAGTCACTAAATCAATACCATTTACTATAGCCCACAAGAAGATAAAATACCTAGGAATAAATCTAACCAGAGACGTAAGAAACCTATATAGAAAGAATTACAAGACCTTACTGCAAGAAACCAAAAGAGACGTACATAAGTGGAGAAACCTACTTTGCCCATGGACACAAAGACTTAGCACTGTGAAAATGTCTATTCTACCCAAAGCAATCTACATATGTAATGCAATCTAATAAAAATTCCAAAGTCATTTTTTAATGAGATGGAGAAACAAATCACCAACTTTGTTTGGAAAGGGAAGAAATCCTGGATATGTAAAACATTACTGAAGAAGAGCAACACAGTGGGACGCCTCACACTATCAGACCTTAGAACCTATTACACTGCCACAGTAGTCAAAATGGTGTGGTACTGGTACAACAACAGATATACAGAGCAATGGAACAGAATAGAGAATTCAGAAATAACACCATTCACCTATGAACAGATGATATTTGATAAAGGCCCACTGGTAGTGAACTGAGGGGAAATAAAACGTCTCTTTAACAAACGGTGATGGCAAAATTGGATATCCATCTTCAAAAAACTGAAATAAAACCTGTATCTCACATCTTACACAAAAACTAACTCAAAATGGATGAAAGACCTAAATATCAAATCTAAAACAATAAAAAAATGGAGGAAAAAGTAAGCCAACATTGTAAGTTCAAATAACACGGTTTAAACAGACTACAAAATCTTACTAAGAATGCACAAACAGCGAAGAGAAAATAGATAATGGAACTACTAAAAATCAAACACTTATGCTCATCCTAAGACTTTATCAAGAGAGTAAAAAGATTGCTTACCGACTTGGGAAAAATATTTGGCAACTACACATCAACCTTTAATTTCCATAGTCTGCAAAGTACTGCAAAATATCAACAAGAAAAACACAAATAACCTGGTTAAACAATGGGCAAAGATATGGACAGACACTTCTCCAAAGAAGACATCCAAAAGACACATAAGGAAATGCTTGCGATTATTAGCCATTAGAGAAATCCAAATCCAAGCTATAATGAGATACCATCTCACCCCAACAAGGTTGATATTAATTCAAAAAACACAAAACAACAAATGTTAGAGAGGGTTTGGAGAAATTAGAACTCTTCTCACAGCTGGTGAGAATGTGCAATGGTACAACCTCTTTGGAAAGCAATTTGGTGCTTTCTTAAGAAGCTATAAATAGAAATACCAAATGATCCAGCAATTCCACTGCTTGGACTATATCCTACAGAAATAAGTGCTGTCACACAAACAGGTGCATGCGTATAAATGTTTATTGAAGCACTGTCCAAAATATGGAATCAACTTAGGTGCCCATCAACAGATGAATGATAAACAAACTATGGTATATATACACAATGGAACACTATGCAATGATAAAGAATAATGATGATTTTATGAAATGTCTCAATCTGAAATCAACTGGAAGACATTATGCTGACTGAAATCAGTCAGCTTCAAAAGGACAAACATTGCATGAGACCACTATTATAAGAACTTCAGAAAATACTTCTGGGCAGATGAAAACATTCTTTAATGGCTATAGGAGTGGGAGGGACAGGGTTATGCATAGATTAGATAGCTAATAGGAATTCCGTTAGGTGGAAGCAGTGACAGTAGGCAGTAGAAGCCAGGTCAGCATAGCTGGACTATACCATAAGCTAAAAGGTGTTCTAAATTCAACCCAACATTTCAAAAGACAGAGTAGCAGGGACAGGGGCCAGGGGACCATGTTTTCAGGGGACATCGAGGTCTTTTTCTAAAAGATGTGCTTTTCTAAGAGAGTCTTCCAGACCCCATACTGGTGAGTGGCATCTGGGGTCTTAAAAGCCAGTAAGCTGACATTTGAGAAACATCAGTTTTTCCCAGTTCACCTGGAACAGATGAAAACCAAGAACATCAAAGACTTGAGGAAGAATAAGTCCAGGAGACGGAAGAACCCATATGATTGGGAGACTACATCAGCATGAGATTAGTTGAATTAGATGGTGTTTGGCCACCACCAAAGACATCCCTGACAGGGGACACTATGTAGATTTTCTGACATAGTATGAGAAAAAGAGGTATTCAGATCAAAAACTCTATTAAAAAGACCAGAGTTGATGTCCACCAACCCTGAAGCATCCCCCGAGAACATGGCCTCTAAACTTGTTGCTTACCCAGAGCTGAAACCAGTACTGAAGCCAATATTTCAAAGAATGAAGTGGACTTGGAGACACAGAGTGATGCATGTGATATGTGTACTTTATGGTTTAATATATATATGAGGCTGTCTTACTGGTTTCTTTTTAGAAGTTAGAGGAGAGAGTGGAGAGGACAGACAGTGCTGGTTGAGTGGATACTGGAACGAAAGAGTGAACAAGGAGTGTGTGCTGTCACAGGGTGAGGAAAGTTCCAGAGAGGTGGGTACTCGGGATTTCACGTGGGAAATCAACTTGGATTACAAACACTCACTTAATCACAATAAAAATAATTAAATAAAAATAAACAGATGCAGTGCTGAAAGTGCTCACTTGTCTATGTCAAAAAATCTGGAGGTCTACCTAGCCAACTCACCAGAAGAGATCCATATTTATGCCTATTCCCAAGAAATGTGATCCCACTGAATGTGTAATTATTAAACAATATCATTAATGTTTCCTGCAATGAAAATTTTGCTGGTGATGATTCAAAATTAGCTGCGCCAAGCCAAAGGCAGCTGCAGCAGTGTATAAATAGGGAACTCCCATAAATTCAGGCCTGATTCAGAAGAGGATACGGAACAAGAGATATTGCTAATGTCAGATGGCTCCTTGTTAAAAGTAAAGAATACCAGAGGATATTTGCATGTGTTTTATTGTCTGTTCATAGGCATTCAACTGCATGGATCATAACAATTTATGGTTAACATTGCAAAGAACAAGAATTTCAGGACACATAATCCTGCTCATTAGGAACCTGTACATAGATTAAGAGGCAGTTGTTTATGCAGAACAAGGGGATGCTGCATGGTTTAAAGTCAGGGAAGGGTTCTATCCTTTCAAACTGTCTACTGAGCAAATAATAGAGAAGCTAGACTGTATAAAGAAGAACATGGCTTCAGGATTGGTGGAAAATCCATTAACAACCGGCAATATGCATATGACACAAACTTGCTTGCTAGAAATGAAGAGGACTTGAAGTACCTACTGGTGAAGATGAAACACCATAGTTTTCAGTATGTATTACACCTAATATAAAGAACCAGAAAGCAACACCATGATAAACAGAAAAGACTGAGTTTGTGAAGTATTTCATTTTATTTGGATCCTCAATCAAGACCCATGAAAGCAGCAGTTAAGAAATTAAACAGAACATTGCATTGGGTAAATTCGCTGCAAACGACGTCTTTAAAGTGTGAAAAAGCAAAGATGTCATTCTGAGGGCTCACGTACTATAGACTCAAGGTGTGGTTTTTCCAGTTGCCAAATATGAATGTGAAAGCTGGACAATGAAAAAAAAAGACTGCAGAAAAATTGATATTGTCAACTGTAGCTTTGGTGAAGATTATTGTACAGACTGTGGACTGCCAAAAGGAGGAACAAATCTGTCTTGGAAGGAGTACAACTTTTATGATTATGAAATGTCCTTCTCTGCTTCTCTAAAAGTTTTTCTGTCTTAAATTCTATTTTTTCTGACCTTAGTATAGCTTTCCTTTGGTTATTGTTTGCATGGCATATCTTTTTTCCACTTTTATTTTCAACTTGTTGAATCTACAAAGTTGTTGTCTTTGAATTTAAAGTATGTTTTATAGGTGCTTATAGCTAGATCATGGTTTTAGGGTTCTGTTGCTGTTTTTAATGAATTCTGCCAATTTCAAGTTTGACTGGAATGTTTGATCCAGTTACATTTAATGTAATTCCTAATAAGATTTACATCTATGAATACACTATTCACTTTTTTAATATTTTCTTTTGATCTTCTATTTCTCCATTCTGGCTTCTCTCCTAGTAAGTAGATCTTTTCAAATGTACCATTATTATTCCTTTGTTTATTTTATGGGGTTATTTTCTAAGTGGTTGTCCTGGATACAAGTAACATCTTGACTTATAACAATCTCATATAATTAATACCAGTTTAACTTCACTTGTGTATGCAAAATTTGCTCCAATATGGCTTCATTCTTTCCATTTTATTTGGTATTATTATTGTGATGCAAAAGAAATGTTTATATACTACATACCTATCAAACTCCTGGTGGTGTAGTGGATTAAGTGCTACCACTGCTAACCAAAAGGTCGGCAATTCAGATCCACCAGGTGCTCCTCGAATACTCTATGGGTCGCTTCTACTCTGGCCCCTAGAGTCACATGAGTCAGATCCGACTCAATGGCACTTGGCTTGGATCGACAATTATATAGTTATTGCTTCATGCAGTTATCTTTAATCAGGTAGAAAAAGGAAAGAGTTAAAGAGTACATTTACACTGACATCTATATTCCCCTATACAGTTATCTTAGTTTTCCTTTGTGTCAATTTCAGTTATTGTCTAATGTCCTTTTGTTTCAGCCTAAAGAACTCCTTTTAGCATTTTTTGTAGGACAGATTGGTTAATAATAAATTGTCTGTTTTTGTTTATTCTGAAAATGTCTTTATTTCTCTGTCATGGAAGAATGTTTGCCAGCTATAGATTTCTTAGTTGACAGTCTTTTTTTGGTACATTCAATATGCCATCCCACTGCTTTCTAGCATCCATCATTTCTGATGATAGTCAGCTGTTAATCTCATTGAAGCTCCATTTTATGAGTCTCTTTTCTCTTTCTACTTTCAGTATTTTCTCTCTGTGTTTGTCTTTCAATAATTTGACTACAATGTGTTATGTGTGGATCTCTGAGTTTACTTGGCTTGGAGTTCATTAACACTTCTGGAATATATAAGTTAATGTTTCCAACCAATTTAGAAAAGTTTGGGACATTATTTCTTCAAATATTCTTTATGCCCCTTTGTCTTTCTTCTTCTGGGACCTCCATTATACATGGGTTGGCATCCTTCATACTATCCCAAAGGTTGCTTAGGTTCTGTTTATTTTTCTTTGTTTTTTTTTTTCTTTCAGTTCTTAAAAGTGGATAATCTCAATTAACCTATCTTCAAGTTTATCGATTTTTCCTTCTGCTAGGTCAAATTTGATGTTAAATCACTTTTTTACATTTTTAATATTCATTATTATACTTTTCAACATCAATATTATACTTACAACATCTATTTGCCTCTGTTAAAACATAATTTTCTATTCTATCACTGATATTCTGTAGTTGTTAAGACATTGTTCTCAAATTTAGACATGGTTTTCTTTAGTTCTTTGACACAGTTACATTACAAAGAGAAAATGAACAATAAATCCTATTGACATGAAGTCACTTCCAACTCATAATGACCTTACATTGGATTCAGTGGTTAATAGCTTAGCTTTGGCAGTTTAAATCCACAAGATACTTCTTGGAAACCACATGTGGCAGTTATATTCTATTCTACAGAGTTACAATGAGTTGGAATGAACTCCAAAGCAAATGGTTTTATACTTACAACAGCTAATTTAAAGTCTTTGTTTAATAAGTCTGAAGGATGAGTTTCTCAGACACAATTTATATTCATTGTCTTTTTCCTGTGTATGGCCGTATACTCCTGTTTCTTAGTACATCTTAAAGTTTTAACTGAAAAGTTGGACATCTTAAATAATGTAGTGAACAGCAGATGCTTCCCCTCCCAGCATTTGTCACTGTCATTTGTTATTGTTGCTACTGCTGCCGTTTGAGTCTTCATTGACTTTTCTGGACTAATTCTGTACTTTTTATCATGTGTATGTACTGCACTCTTACCTTAGTGGTCAGATAATGACTGGACAGAGATTTCCTGAAGTAAATTGAGCTAATATGCCTTCCAGCTTCTAAAGAGAAGTTCTGTGTGTGTAGGTGTTGTGCTGAACCTTCAACCCTCCAGCAGATTACAACTCTACAATGGCTTTAACTTCCTGCTTGCCTAGAGCCCCTAAGTCAGTCAGAGGTGAAGGAACAGGAATTTTTCAAATCTTTTCTGTGCATTAGCATAATGTTGCACTTGTGTAAAGCTTTTAGACACCCAGGAACATGTCAGATATTTTCAGTGCCTCTTATAAACATCTCATTTCCTAGGCTTTTAAAAAGCTTTATGGTCAATCTCTTATCGGCCTCAGAACTATTACCACCTCATTAAGCTACGATATTAAACAACTACCACTAATTGTTTTCAGCAAATGCATGGCTGGTGCAAATGAGTCAGGTCAAATAAAGAAAAGACCTGAGAATGGAGTATTTCCAGTGGATTCCAGAAAAGTAAAATAGTGATACCTCTTTATGACATAAGGGAAAAATACAATAATCAGTTGGTTCCTTTACACCAACAAAGAGAACTTCTAAGAGGAAATCAATTAAAATAATCTCCAAGAAGATAAAATTCACATGCACAAATTTAACCAGAGACACAAAAGACTTTTACAAAGAAAACTGAAAGACATTATTGCAAGAAACCAAAAGCAAACTACGTAAGTGGAGAAACCTACCTTGCTCATGAATAGAAAGACCCAGCATTGGGAAAATGTCTATTCTACCCTAAGTGTAGATACAATGCAATACTGATACAAATTCAAGTAGCATTTTTTCATAAGATGGAGAAGCAAATCAACTTTATATGCAAAGGGAAGAAGCTCTGGATAAGAGAAGCACTACTAAAGAAGAAAAAAAATAAGGAGGCCCTCACTCTACCTGGCTTTAGAAGCTATTATACTACCACAGTCATCAAAATAGCCTACTACTCACACAAAAACATATACACAGACCAATGGAACAGAATTGAGACTTCAGACATAAAACCATCCACCCAGGAGCAGCCAGTATTTGACAAAGGCCCAAATCCATAAACTAGGGTAAGGACAGTCAGCTTCTTTTAAAAAATAGTGTTATTATAGCTGGATATCCATCTGCAAAAAGTGAAATAAGATCCATATCTCACACCATACACAAAAATTAACTTAAAAATGTCAAAATGGATCAAATACCTAAATGTCAAATCTAAACTGATAAAGTTCATGGAACAAAAGCTAAGGACAACGCTGGAAGCCCTAATACATGGCATAAACAGACTATAAAATATTAACAGTGTAAAAATATCAAGAGAGAAAATAGATAACTGGGAGTTCCTGATAACCAAACATATATGCCCATCCACATACTTCATCAAAAGAGTAAAAAGACAACCTACATACAGACTGGGAAAAAAATTTTGGAAGAACAAATCTGATCAGCATCTTATCTTCAAAGCCTACAAGATACTCCAAGTCTTCAATAAAAAGAAGAATAATCCAATTAAAAAATGGGATAAATATATGAACAAGCACCTCATCACAAAAAGACTCATAGGTGGCTAACAGATATATGAAGAAATAATGCTCACTATAAGTAGCAATGAGAGAAATCCAACCAAAACTACAATGAGATAGCATCTCACCCTAATAAGCTTGTCATTAATGCAAAAAGCACGAAAAAATAAATGTTGGGGTGGCTCTGGAAAGAATGGAACACCATTTGATTCAGCAATTCTACTTCTTGGAATATATCCTAGAGACATAAGGGCTGTCACATCAATAGATACATGCATACCAATGTGTACTGTAGCACTGTCCAAAACAGCAAAAAGATGGAATCAACTTAGATGTCCATTGATGGATGAATGGATAAACAAACTAGGGTATATTTACACAATGAAATACTATGCAGTGATAAAGAAAAATAATGAACTTGAGAAATATAACATGGAAGAATCTAGATGGCATTATGGTGAATGAAATTAGTCAGTTGCTGTGAGACTACTATTATAAGAAATCAAGGGAAGGTTTAAACACAGAAGAAAACAGGCTTTGATTATATCTTAGTCATCTAGTACTGCTGGAACAGAAATATCACAAGTGGATGGCTTTAACAAAGAGAAATTTTATTCTGTCACAGTTCAGTGTGCTACAAGTCCAAATTTAGGGCATCAGCTCCAGGGTAAGTCTTCCTCTGTTGGCTCTGGAGGAGGGTACTTATCGTCAATCTCCCTCTGTACTGGGAGCTTCTGAGGTGCAGTGACCCTTGATCCAAAGGACATGCTCAACTCCCAGCACTGCTCTTTTGGTGGTATGAAGTCTCAACTCTCTGCTACCTTTTTTCTTTTCTATCCCAAGAGATTGCCTCCAGGTTCAAGACAATCTTATACACTGAGTCCTGCTCCACCAATACAACTGCTGTCCATTCTCCCTCACTACCATCACAGTGGCAGGATTCACAACATATAGAAACATCACATCATACCAGGAATCAAATTACTAAACACATTGTTGGGGGAACACAACTCAATCCATAATAGACGGTGGCCAGAAGCAATCATTGTTGTTAGGTGCCATCAAGTTGATTCCAACTCATAAACACCCCATGCACAACACAACGAAACACAGACCGGTCTTGTGACATGTCCGCAATTGTTTATGTGCTTAAGCCCATCGTTGCAGCCACTGTTGAGGGTCTTCCTCTTTTTTACTGACCCTCCACTCTACCAAGCATGATGTCCTTCCCTAAGGACTGATCCCTCCTGACAACATGTCCAAAATATGTAAGACATGTATGGCCATCTTAGCTTCCAAGGAACACTCTGGTTGTACTTCTTCCAGAACAGATCCATTTGTTTTTTTGGTAGTCCATGGTACATTCAACATTCTTCTCTGACACCACAACTCAAAAGTATCAATTCTTCTTCTGTCTTCCTTATTCATTGTCCAGCTTTTACAAGCATATAATGACACTGAAAATACCATGGTATAGGTCAGGCACACCTTAGTCTTCAAAGTGACATCTTTACTTTGAATACTTGAAAGAAGTACTTTGCAGCAGATTTTTTCCCAATGCAATGAATCTTTTGATTTCTTAACTGCTGCTTCCATGGGTACTGACTGTGTAACCAAGTAAAGTGAAATCCTTGACAACTTCAAAACTTTCTCATTTATCATGATGTTGCTTACTGGTCCACCTGTGAGGATTTTTGCTTTCTTGATGTTGAGGTACAATCCATACCGAACGCTATGGTCTTCGATTTTCATCAGTAAAGTGTTTCAAATCCTCTTCACTCCCAGCAAGTAAGGTGGTATCATCTGCATAATGCAGGTTGTTAATGAGTCATTCTTCTTCATATAGTCCAGCTTCACAGATTATTTGCTTGGCATGCAGATTGAAAAGATACCATGAAAGGATACATCCTTGATGCACATCATGCCAGACTTTAAACCATCGAGTTTCCTCGTGTTCTGTGTGCACCACTGCCTCTTGATCCATGTACAGATTCCTCATGAGCACAATTTAGTGTTCTGGAATTCCATTTTATGCAATGTTAACCATAATTTGCTATGATCTACACAGTCAAATGCCTTTGCATAGTCATTGAAACACAGGTAAACATCTTTCTGGTATTTTCTGCTTTCAGCCAACATCCGTCTCACATCAGCAATGATATTCTGGGTTCCACGTCCTCTGAATCTGGCTTGAATTTCTTATTGCTCTTTGTCAACATACTGTTGCGGTTGCTTTTGAA
This sequence comes from Heterohyrax brucei, assembly GCA_028571685.1. Lineage (NCBI taxonomy): Eukaryota > Metazoa > Chordata > Mammalia > Hyracoidea > Procaviidae > Heterohyrax > Heterohyrax brucei. Next base: position 39,498,550 of record CM053149.1, read on the forward strand.
TGATCTTGAGCAAAATTTTACTTGCATGTGGTATTAATGATATTTTTCAGTAATTTCTGCATTTGGTTGGATCACCTTTCTTAGGAATGGACATAAAAATGGATCTCTTCCAGTCAGTTGGCCAGGTAGCTACTTGGCATAGATGAGTGAGTACTTCCAGTATTACTTCCATTTGCTGAAATATCTCAGTTGGTACTCCATCAATTCCTGAAGCCTTGTTTTTTGCCAGTGCCTTCAAAGCAGCTTCAACTTCTTTCTTCCATACCATTAGTTGCTGATCATATGCTCCCTCTTCAAATGACTGACCATAGGCCAGTTCTTTCTGATATAATGATTCTGTGTGTTACTTCCACCTTCTTTTGATGCTTCCTGAGTTGTTTAATTTTTTTTCCCCATACAGTCCTTCACTATTGCAACTCAAGACTTCAATTTTTTCTTCAGTTCTTTTAGTGTGAGAAATGCAAACACGTTCTTCCATTTTGGTTTTCTTTTCCCATACATTGTACATGTCACTGTAATACTTTGTCTTGTCCTGCTACACTTTGAAATGTTCTGTTCATTCTTTTACTTCATCATTCCTTCCTTTTACTTTATCTGCTCAATGTTCAAAAGGAAGTTTCAGAGTCTGTTCTGACTTCCAATTTGATCTTCTCTTTCTGTCCTGTCTTTTTAATGACTTCTTGCTTTCATCAAGGATGATGTTTTTTATGTCATTTCACAATTCGTCTGGTCTTTGGCTGTTAGCGTGCAACACATCAAATCTGTTCTTGAGATGGTCTTTAAAACTCACATGGCATATAGTCCTAGTCACCTTTTGGCTCTCATGGACTTGTTCTAATTTTCTTCAGTTTCAATTTGAACTTGCATGTGAGCAACTGATGGTCTGTGCCACAATCAGCACCTGCTCTTCTTTCAATTACTGATATGGAGCTTTCCCATTGTCTTTTTCCACAGATGCAGTCAATTTTATTTCTACATTTCTATTTGGTGAGGTCTGTGTGTATAGTTGCCATTTATGTTGGTGAAAAAAGGTATTTTCTATGAAGAAGTCATAGTTATTGCAAAATTCTATCATACAATCTCCAGCATAATTTCTATCAACAGGACTGTATGTTCCAACTACTGATACTTCTTATTTGCAACTTTTGTATTACAGTCACCAGTAATTATCAATGTACCTTGACTACAGGTTCAATAAATTTCAGATTTCAGAAGCTGGTAGAAGCCTTCAATTTCTTCATCTTTGGCCCTAGTGGTGGGTGTATAAATCTAACAGTCATATTAACTGACCTTCCTTGTAGGCATGTGCATAGTACCCTATCACTGACAGCCTTGTACTTTAGGACAGATTTTGAAATGTTCTTTTTGCTGATAAATGCAACACCATTGCTCTTCAAGTTTTGGTTCCCATTGTAGTAGATCATATGATTGTCTGATTCAAAATGGCCAATACCAGTTTATTTCAGTTTATTAAGGTCTAGGATATCAATGTTTATGCATTCCATTTCAGTTTTGATGACTTCTGTCTGTCATTTTTTCATACTATCGGGGCTTGCTTGTTGCTGTGATGCTGGAAGTTATGCCACCAGTATTTAGATAACAGCAGGGTCATCCATGGACAGATTTCAGCTTGCTTCTAGACTAAGGCAGACTACGAAGAAGGACCTGCAGTCTACTTTTGGAAAGAATTAGCCAGTGAAATCCTTATGAATAGCAGCAGGACATTGTAAGATACAGTGCCAGAAAATAAATGAGCCCCTCAATATTGGAAGGCACTCAGAATACAACTGCGGAAGAGCTGCCTCCTCAAAGTAGAGTCGACCTTAATGACGCAGATGTAGTAAAGCCTCTGGGATCTTCATTTGCCAATGTGGACAACTCAAAATGACAAGAAACAGCTGCAAATATTCACTTAAAATTGGAACATAGAATGTACAAAGTATGAATCTATGAAAACTAGAAATAGTCAAAAATGAAATGGAAGGTATAAACATCAATATCCTAGGCATTAGTGAACTGAAATTAGATGGTAGATAAAAATTAAGTTAGGTGAAGAGAGCAACAACACACAATAGAGAAGTCAGCACAACTAGACTAAACCAAAAGCTAAGAAATTTTCTAAACATAATCCAACATTTCAAAGGACAGAGCAGCAGGGACAGGAGTCTGGGGGCCATCATTTCAGGGGACATCTAGATTAGTTGGCATAACAAATTTTATAAGAAAATGTTCTGCATCCCACCTTGGCAACCGGCATCTGGAGTCTTAAAAGCTAGCAAGCAGCCATATAAGAATCATCAACTGGTCTCAACACACCTGGAGCAGACAAAAATGAAGGACTATAAAAATGTAAGGAAAATACGGGTCCAAGAGACAGAAAGGGCCACATAATCTAGACACTACATTATGATGAGACCAAAAGAAGTAGATGGTACCTGGCCACAACCAATGACTGCCCTGACAGAGAACAGAATAAAGGCTCCCTGACATAGCGGGAGACAAATGGGTGTGCAAAACTCAAACCCTATTAAATAGGCCACACTTGATGGTCCAACAGACAGAAGGATTCTCCAAATATGTGGTCCCTGGACTCTGTTAGCCCAGAACTGAACACATTTCCAAAGCGAACCCTTTAGGCAAAGATTGGACTGCACTATACCAGAACTGCCAATTAAGTTCATGAGCTCATCCCAGAAAAAGTGCTACATACCCCATTGCTGAATATCACTATGGTCACCTGCAAAGTATCCCTCTTGGGAGGCTATGCACAGATGCTAGTGCCTAGTCTCCACCCTTCAAAGCAATTTTGGAACTCTTTTTCTCAAACAGCTATCAGAGCTGTCATTATATTACCCTTGACATCTTGAATGTCGTCAAATAGTCTTCCTTTATTTCCTTTATCTTCAGATAAATTAAAAAAGTCATTGAGGGCCAGATCAGGTGAGCAGGGAGAGCATTCCAATACAGTTATTTGTGTACTGGCTAAAAACTCCCTCACAGACAGCTATACAGTTTAGTTCATGAACCCACCATTGTGCCACTGTGCACAATGGACATTCCAGAAACAGTTCCAAAATGGTTTTGAAGGATGCTAGGCACTTGCTTTGGCACATAGCTTCTCAAGGGGTGTACTTTGAAGGTGATAGTGACATTCAGCAGTGAGGTAAGTAGATCTTAGACTTAACTGTTCGACCTCATAAGACATACAATTTTACTACTGAAGAGAGTGCTTCTTGGCTTAAGTAGATACAAGAGACTAACTGGGAAGCTCCTGTCTGGAGGCATGATGAGAGGGCAGAGGGCATCAGGAGCTAGTTGAATGGACACAGGAAATACAGGGTGGAAAGGAGGAGCATGTTGACACAGTGTGAGAAGAGCAGCTAGAGTTACATTACAATCTGTGTACAAGTTTTTGTATGAGAAATAGACTTGGACTGTAAACTTCCACTTGAAGCACAATAAAATATTAAAAAGAAAGGAAAAATAGTGATACTCCTACAGATCTACATGCAATACTCCATGAATTTTTATAGAAGTCTTTGCTTGTTATTCCCGTCATAAACCCTCACAAGAAAAATTTATTTTAGAACAAATTAATAGACAAAACATTTCTTCTTTTGAGAAACTGATTTTTCCTCCTTTTTTGATAGGAGAGTTATGAAACTACGTCTTCCTTTCACACTGACTACCAGAAAGTTTAAAATCAAACAGAAGCCAATTATAGTTGTTGGAACTTTGTATTCCATCCCTCCTAGTCTTGACTATCTATACTTACACTTTTTCTGGTCCAAATTCTTTATTTCTACTTCTATAGCATCACGAATTTATGGCATGTGCACTCAGTATAAATCGGTTTTTTGAGAGGTGTGACAGAAAAATCATTCAGATGTCAACTGTTTTTGTTTTGTCAATACTGAAAGATGTTAAAAGGAACAACTGTTATTTTCTCTCCCTCATCTAGATAATCTTGGGTATCCTAGCCTCAGAGGTTTTTACTCATTGGTGTGGATAAATTCAGAAGCTGTTAGGCACCAAGAAGACAGCCCCACCCAGTCTTAGAGGGGTAGCCAACCAAAGAAAGATACGCATGCACACACACACACACACACACATAGGAAACAGCTCACACAATTGCAGAAGCTGAATGTCCCAAGGCCTGGCACAAACTTCATATGGCCATGGGAGCTGGTGAACCCAAGTTCAGCAGGTCAGAGACCAGAGTTCTAGAGCACTGGTTGTGCAGCTCCTGCTCTCTTCTGGCGTCTGGTTCCTAGACCTGAACTAGCAGCTGTTGGATTCACAAACCCTTACAACCAGTGCGTGAGAGTCCTGTTCCCTGACCTGCTGATCCCAGGTTTGCCAGCCTCTGCAGTTCCATCTGGCCACCAGCTTGGGATCCATTCACCTATACAGAACTCTGGTCTCTGATCTGCTGACCTTAGGTTCACCAGCTCCCATGGCCACATGAAGCTTGGGCCAGGACTTGGGGTGTTCAACTTCTGCAATTGCATGAGCTGTTTCCTATATATGTGTGTGTGTGTGTGTGTGTGTGTGTGTGTGTGTATACATATATATATCTTTCCTTGTACTTTACATATATGTAAATCTTTACTTGTACATACATGTGTCACTGGTTTGGCTTCCCTAGAAAACACAGCCTAGCCAAGCCAAGTGCTGTTGAGTCAGATCTGAGACACAGGTTTTCCCAGCCCTCCCCCATTTTCTTCCTGCTGTGCTACCTCTGAAACCTCCTGGCTAGTTGTAGTGGCTCAGCAGGCCAGCAGTTGCAGTAAGGGCACAGCTTGGATTGGACCTACCCACATCAGAGATCAACAGACAGGGAGTACACAAAAGCACCTTCAGGAGCTCCCAGCAGAATACACATCACCAGCTCCCTTAGCACTCTTTTTGTTTTGTTTTCGTTTCTGTTCCTGTTTCTCAATCCTCTCTCCCATTTTAGCTCCACACAACATAACCTCTCTGATCCCTCCTACCTACCTGAAACAAGTGTGGAACATCACACCCCTGAACATGCATGGTCTTCTGAAACCTACCCAGCACTGACCCCTGGTTTGCCCTATCAGCCAGTACTTGCCACAAAACAACCCACACTAGGCCCTCTTCTTCAAGTGCATATGTCCTACTGCACCACAGCTGAACAACTGTCCCTGCCCACTGGACAAAGAGGTGAAAAGTGACCACAGACAAGCAAACAACAAAGAATACAGAGCCTTCCTGCTCTGACATAATCAAATAAAGCAAAAAAGCAGGACAAAACATCTACAATCAATAAACAAAGAAAATAACTACTGAATGACCCAAAGGCAGACAATATCAAAACTTATAGACAAACAGTGCAGGTTAGTTCCAACAGGCATCCAAAATAAAACACCAGATGACTTTCCAGCAGAAGAAAAGCACTAGAACTATCTGACAGGGAATTCAAATCTCTAATACTCAGAGTTATTCAAGAGTTGAAGCAAAGAGCAGACAAAAATGAGGAAACAATTGACAAATTCATGAAAAGGCAGACAAATTCACAGGACAATTCAGGAAAATATTACACAAACAGCCAAATAAATTCACAACTAGAAATCATACAAAAACAAGAACTGGAAATAAAAAAATAAATGAGATTTCAGAAATAGTGTCATGCTGAGGTGTAGGTTTGAAATCATGGAAGATATGATCACTGAAACTAAAGACAAACACTTGGATATAAATTTGTTTGAAAAAAGACTTAGAAAAAAGAATAAAGAAAATGAAGAAGCCCTGAGAGTTACGTGGTATACAATCAAAAGAAAAAAGTTGTAAAGTTTGCAGTTTCAGAAAGGGGAAGATGACAAAAAACATAGAGATCACTGAAGAATTGCTGACAGAAAACTTCCCTAGTATTATGAACAATATAAAGCTAGCCATTCAAGAAGCTCAACAAACCTAAAAAAAAAAAAAATTACCAAGGCCTATAATAATCACACTTGCTAAAATCAAAAACAAAGAAAAAACTCTGAGAGCTGCTCAATAAAAACAAAAAGTCATATACAGAGGAGAAACAGTAAGACTAAGCTCTGATTATTCAATAGAAACTATGTATGTAAGAAGGTAATATAAAACCTTCAAAGGAAAAAAAAAGTCAGGCAAGAATAATATATTCTTCAAAATTCTCATTCAAATGTCATGGTGAAATTAGAACATTTTCAGATAAACAGAAACTAAGGAAATATACAAAACCGAAACCAAACTTACAAGCATAATTACAGGGAGTTCTTAAGTCTCACCACAGCCTGAATCTAGAACACATGATTGTACCAGCCTGATACCAATGTAGGAAATGAACTCCTAAGGGCTATCCAAGACCAAAATAATTACAACAGGGAGCCAGAGAGGTTAACGTGTAAATGACAACAATAAAAGAAGGAGTAGATGGTATAGGTATAGAATTTTCTAATACAGTGGAAGGCAAGATGATACCAAATAATAATAGACTGGTTCAAACACAGATAGATAATGGCAAATTTCAAGGTAACCACAAATAAAGCTGATGAACCTACTCATGAAAATGAAGAAGAAGCACACAAATCTACAAAATCTACAAAAACAAAAGAAATAGAAACAAAATCCATAACCTAAAGGAATTCAGTACAGGAAAGCAAAAGGAGCAAAGAAAATGTCATCACAAAAAGAAAAAAAAACTACAAAAGAACAGCAAACACTTATCAAAAATTACAGTGACTGTAAAACCAAAACAAATCCACTGCCATCAAGTTAATTCCAACTCATAGTGACACCGTAGGACAGAATAGAACTGCCCCATTGAGTTTCCAAGGAGTGCCTGGTGGATTAAAAGTGCCAACTCTGGGGTTTCCAGCCATAGATCTTAACATGCCACCGGTTTCCAAACAGCCTAAATGCACCTGTACAGAAATGGGGAGTGACAGAATGGATGAAAAGAAAAAAACAGGACCCATCAAAATGCTGTTTATCAGAGACACACCTGAGAAACAGAGACATAAACTTAACATTCAAAGAATGGAAAAAAAAAAATCAAGCAAGTAGTTAACAAAAAAAAAGCAAGAGTGGCAGTATTAATTTTGGATGAAGTGGACTTTAAAACAAAATTTACCATAAAAGACAAAGAAGGGCACTAAACAATTAAAGGGATGATCCATCATGAGGACTTAACCATAATAAACATCTACACACTCAATGATAAGGCTCCAGAATACATAAAACAAACACTAACAACACTGAAAAGAAAAGCTGGCAATTCCACAGTAATAGCAGAAGACTTCAAGACTCCGCTATTGGTAAAAGACAGAATATCTAGAAAGAAACTGAACAAACATACCGGGGAGCTAAAGAACATAGTCAACTTGACCTCATAGATATATATAGAACACTGTATCCAACAGCTGCAAAGTGCACATTCTTTTCCAAGACACATGGAATGTCTCTAGAATAGAAGACCCTTTAGGCTGCAAGGCTACTCTCAAGAAAATCCAAAATATTACAATACAAAGTATCTTCTCTGATTACTTCTCTGAAGTAGACATTAAAAATAAGAATAGCAAGGAAAAAAGATCAATTACATGGAAACTCAGTAACATTCTGCCCAAAGCACTGGGTACTATAAGAAATCAAAGACAGAATAAAAAATTTCTAGAATCAAATGAGAATGAAAACACATCATACCAAAACCTTTGGAAAACAGCAAAGATACTCCTGAGATGTCAATTAATAGCACTAGATATACACATCATAAAAAAAGGGGGACAAAATCAAAACATTAACTATACAATTCAAAAAAACTGAAAAAGAAAACCAAAAGAAGCCCATAGCCATGAGAAGAAAGGAGATAATTAAGATCAAAGCAGAAATAAGTGAAACAGAAAATAGAAAAGCAATTGAAAGAATTAAGAAAACTAAACTAAAAGTTGATTCTCTGAAAGGAGTAAAAACCACAAGCCAAAGTGACAAATAAAAATAAGTCAAACAAGAAATGATATGGGGACATTACAACAGACACAAGTGAAATAAAAAGGATCACAACTGAGTATTACAAAAAACCATAGACTCATAATTTTCAAAATGACAATTCTACCCAAAGCATAATACAATTCCAATATAAATACCAACATTCTTTAAAGAGATGGAAAAATTTATTGTGAACTTCATGTTGAAAGGGCAGAAGATCCAGATAAGCAAAACATTACTGAGCCTTTTCTGACTCAATTGAGATAATCAAGTGATTGATTCCTTTCATATATGTGGTTGAGTATGAGCATTGATTTTCTAATGCTGAATAAACTTTCATATCTGGTGCAAATCCTACTTATATTTTTTGATATGGTGCTGAATTCTATTGGCTTAGATTTTGTTGAGAATTTTTGCATCTACATTCATGAGAGATTTTGTTCTGTAGTTTTCTTTTTTGTGGTATTTTTGTCTGGTTTTGGTGTCCAGGTTACGATATCCTCATAGAAAACCTTATCTCATCTGAAAGAAAAAAGAAAAGAAACAAAAACCATACCTCAGCCATATACAAAACCTAATTTGAAATGGATCAAAGACCTAAATATAAAACCACAAATTATAAAGTTCATGAAAGAAAAAATAGGATCAAGGCTAAAAGCCCTAAATCATGGCATTAACAAGATAAAAACTATATCCAACAACATACGAACTCCAGAAGATAAGCTAGATAATTGGGATCCTCCAAAAATTAAACATTTAAGCTCATCAAAAGATTTCACTAAAACAGTAAAAAGAGAATCTCCAAAGTCCCCCCCCAAAAGTATACGCTGTTGAGTTAATTCCAACTGACAGCAACCCCATAGGACACAGCAGAACTGCTTCACAGACTTTCCAAGGAGCACCTGGCAGATTTGAATTGCTGATCTTTGGTTAGTATTTAACCACTATGGCACCAGGGTTTCCAAAGAGAGATCTACAGACAGAGGAAAACAATCAGAAAAAGGCCTAATCTCTAAAATTTATAAGGAAATCAAAGGCTTCAACAATAAGAAAACAAATAATGCAATTAAATATTCAGCAAAAGTAACACACAGATACTTCAAGGAAGATATTGGAGTGGTCAACAGACACATGAGGAAAAGCTTGAAATCACTAACCATTAGAGAAATGCAAATCAAAACCACAAGGACAGAGAATTTCACACTGGCATTACTGGCACAAAACAGGAAATAACAAATGCTGGAGGGGCTACAGGGATATCAGAACTCCTGCGACCTGCTGGTGGGAATGCAAAATGACAGAATAATTTTCAAAACCAATATACTGCTTCCTTAGAAAGTTGGAAAGAGAATACCGACCCACAGACTGCGAAAAAATATTTGGCTACAACACATCTGATGGGCATCTGATCTCCTTAACCTACATAATACTGCAAAACGTCAACAAGAGATAAACCAATTAAAAAATGGGAAAAGGATATGAACAGGATCTTCACCAACAGGAAGTGCACACATCATAAGCCATTAGAGAAATCCAGATCAAAACTACAAAGAGATACCATCTCACTGCAACAAGGCTGGCATTAATCTAAAACACACAAAATGATAAATGCTGAAGAGGCTGAGGAGAGACAGGAACAATTCTGCACTGTTGTTGGGAATGTAAAATAGTACAACCACTTTAGACATTGATCTGACTTAAAAAGATAGCAATATCACACAATGATAAAGAACAGTGATGATTTTAGGAAACATAACCTGGTTCCAATTGGAGTACATTATGCTAAGTGAAAGTAGCCAGCGACAAAAGGACAAATATTGTAGGAGACCCTTACGATAAGAACTTAAAAACAGATTCGTGCATAGAATAAAAGACTCTTTGATGGCTGAAAGGGTGGGGAGGGAGGGATGGCAAGAGGGGCTGGGTTTAGATTAGGTAGTTTATAGAAATTTGGTTGGGTGAAATCTATGACAGCACACATGTGAAAGAGGATCAATATGAACTGGACTTCAACGTACCATGATTGCCCCTCCCATCTTAACCCAATACTGAAAGGACAGTGTAGCTGGGGTGGGGAGCCAGAGACCATTCTTTCAGGGGAAATCAAGGCCAAATTGGCACAACTAGCATTTTGGTAAGAGAGCCTTCTGCACCCCACATTGGTGAGTGGTGTCTGGGGTCTTAAAAGCTACCACGCTGCCATCTGAGGGTACAGCAAATGGTCCCAACTCAGCAGGAACGGATGATCACCAAGGACCAAAATGAAATGGGGGAAAGAGAACCCAGAAGACAGAGAGACCCACGTGAGTGGGTGACTACGTAGACTTGTGACCGGAAGAACCGGATGGTGCCTGGCCACCACCAGTGATAGCCATGATGGAGCTCACAAGGTTCAGTCTCACTGGCAACACAAGAATAAAAAGGAGTACACCCTGAAATCTCCATTAAAAGACCACAGTTGATGGTCTAGGGACCTTGGAGTTCCCCTGAGAGCAGGCCCCTGGCCCTGATGCTGCCCTTGTCTATAAATCATAATGGAGGTCAACTCTTCGGACAAGAATGGATTGGACTTGGAGACACAGAGTGATCATATCATGTGTGCTCTTTATGGTTCTATGCAGCCATAGGATGTTGTCCTGCTGACTGCTTACTGGAGGCGGGGAGTGGATGGAGAGAAGGGGATAGGAGTTTCCTGGGAGGATAAGACATATATGGAGTGGAGAGGGACAGTGTGCTGTCACCGGGCAGGGAGAGCAGTGGGAGCTGCATATAGGTGGGCATGCAAATTTATATGGGAATACACATTTTCACTCAGTCATAATAAAAGATAAAAATATCACATGATGTAGCAATCCTACTTCTTGGAATATATCCTACAGAAATAAAGGCTATCACACAAATAGATGCATTCACACCAGTGTTTACTGCAGCACTGTCCACAATAGCAAAAAGATGGAATCAAGCTAGATGCTTTATCAGCAGAAGAATGATTAAATGAACTACAGTATATTCACACAATGGAATACTATGAAATGATAAGGAGCAATGATGACCTTGAGAAACACCTCATACCATGGAGGAATCTGGAAAACATTATGATTAGTGAAATTAGGCAGTTTGAGACCATTATTATAAGGACACAAGAAAAGGTTTAAACACAGAAGAAAACAGTCTTTGATGGTTACAAGGGTGGAGAGTGAGAGAAAGGGTTATTCGTGGATTAGACAGTACATAGGAATTGAGTTAGCTGAAAGGAGGGAGAGCTCACAGCAGAAAGGACGTCAGCCCTGCTGGACCACCAGAGGTTTCCTAAATATAACTCAAAACTTCAAAGATCATGGTAGCAGGGGCAGGGGTCTGGTGACCATGATTTCAGGGGATATAACTAAGTTTTTTTTTTCACTTTAAGAAAACGTTCTGCATCTTACTTTGGTGAGTGGCATCTGGATCCTCAAAAGCTAGCAAGCAGCCACCTACGTAGCACCAATTTTTTCCAATCTACATGAAGCAGAGGAGAATCAAAGACATAAGGAAAATATGAGCCCAAGAAATAGAAAGGGCCATATAATCCAGAGACTACATCAGCATGATAACAGAAGAACTAGATGGTTCACTGGCCACCACCAATGACTGCACTGACAAAAGAGAATATATACAAGAATTCCTGATGTAGCAAGAGAAAAACAGGTGTGCAGAAATAGAACTCAATTAAAAAGAGCACACTTGATGGTCTGACAAACTGGAGAATCTCCTGAAGACATGGCCCCCACATTCTCTGTTGGTCCAGAGCTGAACCCATTCCCAAAACCAACTCTTCAGGCAAAGATCAGACTAGACTGTAAAACATAAAGTGATCTGCTAAAGAGCATATTTCTTGGCTTAGATGAGGCTAACTGGACAACTCCTGTTCAGAAGTAAAATGAAAGGGTGGCATGTGACGGGAGCTACTTGAATGGACACAGGACATACAGGGTGGAAAGGAGGAGTATGCTGTCCCAGGGTGAAAGGACAGCTAGAGTTCCATAGCAGTGTGTGTGCAAGTTTTTGTATGACAAATTGACTTGGATTGTAAGCTGTCACTTAAAGCACAGTAAAATATTTAAAGGAAAAAAATAGAAATACCATGTGATCCAGCAATTACTCTACTCGCAATATAGACTAGAGAAATAAAAGTCATCACACAAATACTCATACGTACTCCCATGTTCACTTCATCACTAATCCCAGTAGCAAAAAGCTGCAGACAACCTAGATGCCTATCAACCGATAAACTGATAAAGTGTGGTACATACATGCAACATATTACACAACAATGAAGAACAATGTTGTGTCTGTGAAGCATCTCACAACATGGATAAATCTGGAGGGCATTACGCTGAATGAAGTAAGTCAATCACAAAAGAACAAATACTGTATGAGACCACTACTGCAAAAACTCATGAAAAGGTTACACACACAAAAAGAAACAATCTTTGATGGTTACCAGGGAGATGAAGGGTAGGAATGGAAAAACACTAACCAGACAATAGATAAATTGTAACTCTGATTAAAGGGGAGACAGTGCACAGTACTGGGAAAGCCAGCACAGTTTGTATAAGGTAAAGTCATGGACGTTCCGTAGTCACATCCAACTTCCCTGAGAGACCCAGTTACTGGGTTGAGTGCTGGGGGTACCGTGATTTCAGAGAACATCTAACTCAACTGGCATAACAAGAGTTTATAACGAAAATGTCCTGCATTCTACTTTGGTGGGTAGCATTTGGAGTCTTAAAATCCTCTGTGGGGCCATCTAGGACACTCGACTGTTCTCAGCTCTTTGGGAGCAAGGACGAATGAAGAAAGCTAAGGAAACAAGGGAAAGATCAGTCCAGCAGACTGAGTCTAACGCAACTAGACAGTGTCCAGCTACCGCCACTGACTACTCTGACAGTGATCCCAACAGAAGATGCCAGGCAGAGCTAGAGAAAAAATTCAGGTACAACTCTAACTAAAAAAAAGAAGAACAAGAATTGCTGGCCTGATGGAGACTAGAGAAACCATGATACATGGCCCCTGGACACTCTTTGTTTCAGTAATGAAGTCACACCTGAGACTTACCTTTCAGTAAAAGATTGGACAGGCCCATAAAACAAAAGGAAACTTGAGGGGCACACCAGCCTAGGGGCATAGACTAGAGTGTAGAAAGAGACAGGAAGCTGGTACTACGGAACCAGAGTTTGAAAAGGGAGAGTGTTGACCTATTGTGAGGTTAGTAGCTAATGCCATAAAAGCGTATCTGTACGGTTTAAGGGGAACATAGTCTGTTTGATAAACCTTCACCTAAAGTACAGTAGAAAATAATAATTGAATAAAAAAGTCTTCTAGCATGCCGCAAGCCAGAGCTGGCTGAACTGCTGGGCTTCCAGGGTACCAAACAGCGAGGTGGGCGTGGCTGCCGAGCTGTGGCACAGGGTGACAAACCTGGCAGCTAATCCCCTGGCTTTCAGGTCATGGAGGATCCTAGAACTAGTGGTATGTATGCTGGTGGAAGATGCTAGGGCTGAGAAGAGGGAAAGAGTGCCAGGCAATACAGCAGGGAGGGTCAAAGCAGACAGCTCTCCTCTTTCACTGCTGTAGAAATAGCCAGGGCTGCATTGAGGGCAAAAACCAAAACCAGACCAAGCCAAGCCAAGTGCCGTCGAGTCCGATCTCACCAGTTACCCTCAATCCTGTTCCATTGTCTAAAGAAGTCAAGTGTGTCACAGAACTGTGCTTCCACAAGGATTTCAATGGCTGATCTTCTGAAAGCAGATCATCAGGCTCTTTTTTTCCAAACAAGTGTCTGGGAGGACTCTAACTTCCAGATTTTCAGCCAGCAACTTCACAGGTTAACCATTTGTACTACCCAGGGACTCCTGGAAGTAGGGCAGCAAACTACAAAATTCTGGGTCTATAACATCCGTTTCTCTTTCATTCAGGATTCTGCTCAGCACTCCTCTGACTCATTCCCCTTCTGATTTCGCGTTAAACTTAACTGTAGTACACAACCTGTAAATGACATCAAAACAATTTACTACCACTTTTACCTGCCTTTGTTTAATAAAAAACACTTATATTTCTCTTTGAAAGAAAACTCTTGAGGGATAAAGTGTGGAAAAGTGGAAATCGGACCAAGAAGTAGGGCAGAAGGAGCAGGGCAAAAACGTCGGGTTCTATGAGGCAAGTAGTCATATTGAGGGACACTGCTCAGGTGGGCTCTACTACACAACAGACATCCTAATGTTAATACATTACATAGGCTTTTGGCCCCCAAATGGCACTTGGCTTGGCTTGGCCCCCAGTGGACAACCCCCTGAAAGAAAACATGCCTTGGAGAAGAATGGAAGAGGAAGAGGAAGAAGACTTGGACAGAATGATTTGGAAATGAATTTCAAGCAGGGTAGACGAGGGGACAGAACTAGGTCAAAGGTTCGGGCCAATGAGTCCAAGGCACAAGGCACCTGGCTCCCACATCCTCGCCCCAGAGGCTTTGGCAGCCAGACAACCAGCCCAAAAGCATCAGAAATCACTTCTGGAATGCTCCAGTTGCATAGCAGCACTAAAACTCCTTAAGTGGAAATCATTTAAACTCCCAGGCCTCTCTCTAAACCTGAAAGTGTCAGCAACCAGTCAGCTTATTACTTACTTTAACTAATGCCTTTCTATTTCCTGCAGAGTAAGCAACTCGATTCCATTAGATGTTACGAAATACTAAGCAGCCAGTCAAGCAGGCTGCCTTCCACCCAGCATACAAGAAGAAAGAAGGTGCAGGGTTAGATTTCTGAACCAGGATTAGCAGACATCAGCATGAGCTTCCAGTTAGTGACCATTCAACCAGAAACATTTAGACCAGGAGGAAGGGAGAGGTAGAGAGATTTGGAAGGGAGGACAGTGAGAAGGTACAGGCTGGAGACAAACTAGTCTGCCAGAAAAGTGACGGAATACCAAAGACACCATGAGATTCTATACTGGATTCTAGAACAGATTAAGGGCATCGGTGGGAAAATGGATGAGATTCTAGAAAAGATTGGCATTCAGTTAATAGTAATGTACCAATACTAGTTCCTATGGGTAACAAAAGTACCACAGTAACATAACATGTTGAGGGCAAAGGTGGTTCTGTGGTAGAATTCTTGCCTTCTCTGCTTGAGACCCGGGTTTTATTCCTACCACCAAACCTCACGGGTAGTCACTACCATCTGTCAGTGGAGGCTTCAGTATTGCCATGAAGATGAACAGGTTTCAGCAGAGCTTGCAAACTAAGATGAAGAAAGTCTTGGTGATCTACTTGTGAAACCCCTGTGGACCTCAGTCGTTCTCCATGGAGTTGCCATGAGTCCAAGACACCTGGCAACAATGTAACGATATTAACATTAGGGGAAACTGAGTGAGGGGTATATGGAAACTTTCTGTACCCCTTTTGCAATTTCTCTACAAATCTAAATTACTCTAAAATAAAAAGATGACTACAGACTAAAATGTGAAAAATTCAGAAACAGGTAAATAAAACTTCATGCTTACCACACTAAAATTTCAACTCATTTTATTTTGATTTTAATTCATGTTAATTCTTTTTGTTTGCTTTCTTTTTCTGGTTTTTCCATAATTTCACTTTTTTAAAAAAATATTTTTTGTGCTTTAAGTGAAAGTTTCAAATCCAAGTCAATTTGCAATCTAAAACTCTGCACACATACCTCTGTACAACTTAAGCTTCTCTCCCCACCCTGTGACAGTGAACTTCTCCTTTTTACCCTGTATTTCTCATATTCATTGTGCCAACTCCTGTCTCCTCTTCACCTCCCTCTAGTCTGTGTTTCAGATGGTGCTGTTCCAACAGCCTCATGTATATGTTTAAGCCAAGAGGCACACACTTCACTAGCATCACTTAATGTCTTATGATCCAGTCTAATCTTTGGGGAGTTGGCTTCGATACTGGTTTCAGCTCTGGATTAGCAGTGAATCCAGGGGCCATGTCCTCAGGGGACCATCCAGGATATTAGATAATGTAGAGTTCCTGAAGTAGCCAGACCAAATGGGCATGCAGAGTTGATATGCTGTCTGTACCCCCATTTTTGTCTGGCTTCTACAGGAACTCTACATTCTTTTTTCTGTCATGACAGTCACTGGTGGTGGCTGGACACCATCCAGTTCTTCTGATGTAGTCCCCTGATCATAGGGTGCCTTCTGTCTCCTGGGCTCATATTTCCTCACATTTTTGATGTCTGTCATGGATTGAATTGTGTTCCCTAAAAAATCTGTAGCAGTTTTGCTGAGCCGTAATTCCTGTTGCTGTGTGATGTTCCTCCATGTCAGAATTCCTGCCTCTATGATATTAATGAGGGTGTATGGGTGCTGTTGAGTTGGTACAGGAAGATCTAATGTGTGGGACGATTTTCTGCCTTAAGGCAATCTTGAGATATAAATGAAAAAGTCTGACAGAGAGATTTGGGGACCTCATTTGGGGATCTCACCAAGAAAGCAATGTCTGCAGCTGAGCGTGTCTTTGTAGAGGACCAGGGTCCCCACACTTCTGAAGCTTCCACTTCAGAATAAGATTAATGATAAGGTCCTTCCTCCAGTGTCAGCAGAGAAAGCTTTCCCCTGGAGCTAACCCCCTGAATTTGGACTTTTAGCTTACTGGACTTTGACAGATAAATTTCTTCATTTAAGGTCATCTACTTGTGGTATTTCTGCTAGAGCAGCATGAGATAATTAAAACAATGTCCTTTGTTTTTTTTCTGCTCCAGGTGGTGGTCTGCTACCAGTTGGTGCTCCTTAGATGGCAGCTTGCTAGCTTTGAAGATCCCAGACACCACTCACCAAGAAGGGATGTAGAGTATTTTCTTAAAAAACAAAACAAAACAACTTAGTTATGCTAAGGTGACCTAGATGT
Organism: Heterohyrax brucei; assembly: GCA_028571685.1. NCBI lineage: Eukaryota > Metazoa > Chordata > Mammalia > Hyracoidea > Procaviidae > Heterohyrax > Heterohyrax brucei. The sequence goes on from CM053149.1 coordinate 39,515,435, forward strand.
CACCTGAAATCATGGTTTCAAACTCCTACCCCTGATATCCGGACCTACAAACTTCGGGGTTGTATTTAGGAAACCCAGCAGTGTTAAACTCCCTTCTGTTGAGTGATATCACTTCTTTACTTTATCCAAATCCATTCTACTATTGAATCCATGAATACCAATCTTTCTCCCTCCCCTATCTTCTTACAATCAAACATTTTACTGTTCTGTGCTTGAACGATTTTCTGAGTCCTTATAATAGTTGTCTCATACAGTATTAGCTCATTTGCAACAAATTTCACTCAGTATAATGCCTTCAAAATGACTTCAGATTATCAGATGTTTTCCAAGATCATCATCATTTTTTATCATTTCATAGTACTTCATTGTGTGAATATACCACAACTGGTTTATCCATCTGTTGATGAGCACCTAGGCTGATTCCATCTTTTTGATATTGTAGACAGTGCTGCAGTAAGCATTGGTGTACATGTATCTATTCTTGTGATGGCCCTTATTTCTCTAGGATATATTCCATTCAGTGGGATTGCTGGATCATATGGTATTTATATTTGTAGCTTTTTAAGATAGCACCAAATAGACATCCAAAGCGGCTATACCATCTTCAGTTACCAGCAGCAGTGTAGAAGAAATCCAGTCCCTCCACAACCTCTCCAGTACTTACTGTTTTGTGTCTGTTTTAATTAGTGTCAGCTTGGTAGGGGTGAGACAGTGTCTCATTGTAGTTTTGATATGGATTTCTCTACTGGCTAATGATCGTGAGCATTTCCTCATGTGTCTTTTAGTTGCTTGGGTGTCTTCTTGGGTGAAATATCTGTACATATCCTTTGCCCATTTTTCAGTTGGGTTACTTGTCTTTTTCTTGTTGAGGTTTTGCAATACCTTGTAGATTATGAAGACTTAGATGCAGATTGGATTCATGGTAGCCAAAAACTCTTTCCTACTCTGTAGGTAGTCTTTTTATTTCTTGGGGTAAGTCTTTGGATGAGCATAAATGTTTGGTTTATTAGGAGTTCCCAATTATTGATTTTTCTCTTCTGGTGCTTTTGTGTTGTTACTAATATTTTGTAGTTTGTTAATGCCATGTAGTAAGGCTCCAAACATTGCCCCTGTCTGAATTGTAGGGTTAATTGTTTGATTTGAGCCTTTTCTTCATATTAAATGTGTGCATTTACTAAGATAAATTGATCTCTGAGCACTGCTTTTTCTGGGTCCCATAGGTTCTGGTAGGATGTGCTTTATTCCCATTTGATTTAACGAATTTCTGTACTCAGTCCTTGATTTCTATAACCCAGAAGTTTTTACCAAAGTGTTGTCAGTTTCCATGCGTTTGAATTTTTACTCCTGCTTTTTCTGCTATTGATTTTATCTTTATGGCTTTATGGTCTAAGAAGATGCTTCATAATATTCAATGTTATGAATTTTGTGAAGACTTTCTCTATGGCCTAATACATGGTCCATTCTAGAGAATGTTCCATGTGCATTGGAAAAGAAGGTATACTTATCTGTTGATACAGTACCATATAACTTTTAGTGATTCTTCATTTTTCAAAATTCTTTTATATATTTCCTCATATATGCTGGTATCAGCTACTTTATCTTCATTCCCATTAATTCTGCATTCTATTGCTTTGATCTTGCTCTTTTGACTTTCTATTGAACTGTCTAACTGTTATTGCTGATCTGCTCTATTTCACATCATTGTTGCTCAAGAATTTCTTGCAGAGGCAAGGCTAAGAAGGCTGACTAGCCACATGTTTCCTTTAATCCCTCCAACAAATAAGATCCTTAAAAACAACTGAATGGAATAAAAAGGACATTTTAGGTACTCCAAGGTCAGGCAGAAAGCTATGAGATCAGACTGGATAATAGGAAGAGGAACAACTACCTTTACCAGAAGTGGAAGGGCAATCACAGAGGGGCCTGCTTCTGCTGACACAGGAACAGAGTAGCACTACAGAAGCAGAGACTATCTTTAGTGGCTGAGAAATTGGGTTAGGGACTGCATTGCCTGAGAGTCCTGGTGGGGCTGGCAGCCACATTGGACAGTGGTTCCTGTGTGGAGTGTGCCTTTCTTAACAAGGAAGCTGAACTGATGTTGGCCACACCTGTAGAACACATCAACAGCTGGCAGCTGAATGAAGAAGCACCCTTCTCCCTTTCCGTCTCTGAGCTACACTGGAGGCTAAATTCCGGTGCACTACCTAGGCCTGAAGTAGTACATTGTACATGTGTATCCTGAGATGTTCTTCTGGATTCTGAGAGGGAAACAGAGGGAGGATACAAGAAAAGTTCAGCTGGCTTTCCTGAGCTGCCATTCACTGTGCCTGGAGAGCTCCAAGAGACTTCCAAAAGACTATCTCAAGCTAAGTGTTTGTGAACTCTTGGGCCTCAGTCCTTTCCTATGTGCTGATTTCTCTCCCTATCCCTAGGCTTTCCCCACTGTCTTCTCTGCTGTATACTGCAAACTAAATTCTAGTGAACTACTTCGACCTGAAGTAGAACATTGTATGGGTATACCCCGAGGTTTTCTCCAAGACTCAAAGAGGGAAACAAAAGGAGGGATACAGGAAAATTTCAGCTGGTTTTGCTGAGCTACCATTCACTGTACCTGCAGAGCCCTGAGAGATATTCACCAGACCATCTCAAGCTAATTGTTTATGAATGGCTGGGCCTCAATCCTTTCCTATGTGCTGATTTCTGAATGTATCCCCAGACCTTCCCGCCTTCCTTCACTGCTCTATGCCAGACATTAAATTCTGGTGCACCACCCAGGTCATAACTGTGACATTTTACATGTGTGCCCTGAGCCTTTATTCTGTTTTCAGACAGAAAAACAAAGAGAGACAGAAGATATGTTCCTGTGTCCTCTAAGCTGCAGACCACAGCACCCACAGAGAAACAGAAGACATTCACTGGAGCATCACAAGCTCAGTACTTGGCCATTCTTGTGACTCAAACTTTTCCTACACATTGACTTCACTCCCTATCACCAGCTATTCCCTCTTTGTTCACTGCTCTACACCTGACTCTAAATTCTGGCACACTATGTGGGACAGAACTGGGACATTTTGTGTGTATGCCCTGAGCTGCTGTCCCAGACTTGGAAAAGAAAACAAAAGGAGAGTTGGAGGAAAAGTTTTGCCAGCTTCCCAGAGCCAACAATGTCTGCTACTTTTCTCACCACTTGAAACATCAAGTGATCACTTGATATTCAAGTAGTCACCACTTGAAACATCACGTCACAGAGCATCAGAATTATTCTGGCTCTAACAATTACTTTACCTCAAAAAACTACACTACTTGGACAAAGCCAAATTAAAATACATACATACGTAAGTTACATCATAATAAACTAACAAATAAATCACAACTTTCTGATGACTTGGAGACAACAATCCATTTCTAATCATTTAAAGAGGGAGACCACCATGTCTTCATAAATAAAGAATCAACAAATTTTCTAGATCAAGAGTGCTTCCTGCAATTATCAAAAGTAGGATACAAAAGACTATGTATAGAGCTCTCCATCAAATCATGATAGAGATAAGACAGAACACTGCAGAACAAAATGAAAAATTAAACAAGTTACAGGAATTGCTAGATCAATGATATGAAATTCATTAGATTAACAATAAAGTCAGAGTCAGTCAATTTAATAGAAAGTCAAAGGAGCAGGACTGAGGCAATGGGAAGCAGAATTAGTAACACTGATGACAAAGCTACTGACACAAGTATTTATAAGGAAAATTACATGAAAGAATTAAGAAAAAAGAACCATTGAGTTATGTGAGAATCTATCAAAAGGAATAATTTATGAATAATTAAAGTACCAGAATACAGAGGAATATCAGAAAATACAGAGAAAATCATTGAAGATTTACTGACAGGAAAGTTTCCTAACATCAAGAAAGATGAGAAGATATCTAAGATGCTCATCAAACTCCACAAAAGTTTATCCCAAAAGGAAGAACAGGGTGGAATCAAGATGGCAAACCAGACACACGTCTCCTTAATTCCCTCTGAAAACTAAGGCCTGGATTGATAATTAAACAGAGCTTAGTGAACACCCGGTGAGCCCTAGGACATGGCATAGGGCTCTCAGTTTGGACCACATGCCACTGAAGGGAAACAACTTATCTTTCACCAACCCCTGCCCTTGTTGAATGGCTGGCTCTCACAGCTTGAAGGTAGCTGGCATTTTTTACTTTTCTTTCTTTTTGTTAGTTGGCAGGTAGGGGACAAGCTTAATTGCCAGTAAAGCTCATCTGCACTGCATGGAATAGCCACATTTTGAAAGCCCAGCTCAAGACTCAGAGTACAACGGCCCCTCCACTCTCTTTCAAGACCTCCACCACAGATTCAGTTACTTTGCAGCAGGCAGGACAGTTTGTGCAGGATGCCATCTTGTTTAACTGGGAGCCAGATATACCCAAAGGGAGGCCTCAGCAGGGAAGAATTCCCAGGCTAAGAAGCAGTGCCAGCCTCAGAAGTGTTTTTCCAGTAGAAAAGCTGTGTTTAGCACAGTGTAGCCTTGTGGGTGGAGCACGGCAGGGGATGACAACAGGGCAGTAGCCTGTTCTGTACATTGATCTATATCATAGCATCTGTGGATGGCTGTAGTAGTACTTCCATTGCCAGCAGGAAGGAGGGGCTTGGACACCTGACAGCCTCACTGATTTTGGAAGCTATCAGATTTACCTTTTTAAAACAAGACTGCCCAGAGAAACAACTGCAGTGCAGTCTGACAGAACTTCTTCCAGCCATGACTGATTCACATCATAGAGTCGGCTGATGGCTGACTGGAGTGACTCCAAAAGTAGGGCCGTGTCTTTGCCAGCCAGGAGGTGGAGTGTGCTACCCAAAGATTCCATTGGGTCCAGTGACAGAAGTACATAGAGGGGGCTGGTGAACAACCTCCTTCTTAGAACTGGGCCTCAGTTTCTGTTAAGGCAACACCAGACAAGCTAAACAGCCTCTGGATGTCCAGGAGGCAACAAATCCTAGCCAAACACTTAAAGAAAAATCCACCCATGGTTCTAGAAAACTCCCAAAATAAAGAACCAAAGGGGGGGCAGAGTCAAGATGGCGGACTAAGCACATATCTCCTCATATCCCTCTGGAAACCAAGACTTGAATTGATACTCAAACGGAGCTTTCTGATCACCTAATCAGCACCAGGACACGGCTGAGGGCTGTTAATTGGGACTTCATACCACTGAGCAAAAAACCTCCTCTCTTTTGCTGACTCACGCTCCTGGCTAGTCCTGGCTCTCACAGACGGAAAGTAAACGCACCATTTCAACTTTTTTTTCTCTCTGTCTTGGCCGGTGGGCAGAGCTGGGTCTTGCCTAGTGTCTAGACACAGACGCGCTTCTGGGGGGATAGGCAGGTGAAGTTCCCATAATTTCAGAGCCAGGTTTAGGACTCTGTTTATCTAGCTGCTTTCAGCCTGCTGTCTTATCCCTGCCACAGCGGGGTTTGTATGGAATTCTGCAGTCAGTTTGCGGGACGCCATGTTGGTACCGAGATTTTAGCGGGACCTAATTCTTAGCCTGAGAGCCAGAGCTTGCAAACAGAACAATGCTTCTCTGACAGAAACACAGTAATTTTCCCAGTGCCACCTACGTTGCGGGCTCTGCAACAGAAGCAGAGGAATCGCTAGCTCTCGGCACCTTTAGCCCCTCTGTCTGCTGCCTGTGTGGAGGACACCATCTTGGATATGGTGGCCGGAGCTGGACCTAATTCTAAGCTTGGGAGCCAGAGCCTGCCTACAAGAGAGCACGTTTCTATCACAAAAGCAGTACTCGATGCAGTGTCGCTAAAGGCTAAGCCCTGTCAGTAGAGGCGAACAGGGCAGTAGCATTGCTGTCTTCTGAACTAGTTTGTATCATATGAGGTTGGACATAGTGGTGCTTACTATGTCAGTTGAGAAGAGGGATCTCAACACCTGAAAACCTAGCTGACTTGTGAAGTGGTCAGATACCTTTTGCTTTACATTTTAAGACAGCCTAGAGAAACATCTGCAATCCATCCTCACATTACCTCTTACACTGTCTACATACTCACATGGGACCCAAAAAGCAACAGACACTTGTGGCAAACAAGAAATGACCCATGGCTTCAGAAGGCTCCCAAAGAAAGCAACCAAAGAATTTTTCAGATGAAGACACTTTTATGAAAGCATCAGAAGTGAATACAAAATGATTATATACAGAGCCCTTCTAGACTATACAAAATGCGGCAGAACAAAGTGAAAAACTGAGCAAGCTGTTCGATCTGATGGAACACCAGTACTCTGAAATCCAACAGATCAAGAACAAAATCAAAGACATAGAAACTTCACTGCAAAGCCAAGTAAAAAGAATAGAACAAATAGAAAAAAGAATTTCTGACTTGGGAGACAGAGCTACTGATGCTAGCGTCTATCAGCAGAAATTAGAAAAAAGAAACAAGAAAAATGAAGAAACATTAAGAAGCATGTGGGACTCTATTAAGAGGAACAACCTTCGATTAATTGGAGTCCCTGAACAGAGTGAGACATCTGAGAACACAGAGAGTATCGTTGCTGAGCTGCTGAAAGAAAACTTCCCAGAACTCAAGAAGGAAGAGAATATAGACATCTCAGGTGCATATCATACGCCACCCAATATAGATCTCAAAAGAAAGACTCCAAGACATATTATAATCAAGCTTAACAAAATGAAACATAAGCAGCAACTCTTAAAGGCAGCAAGATTCAAAGCAAACCTAACATTCAGAGGGAAACCCTGTAGGCCATCAGATTTCTCAGCAGAAACCATGCTGGCACAGAGACAGTGGCAGGACACATTCAAAGCCTTGAAGGAGAACTTCCAATCAAGAATTATATATCCTGCAAAACTGTCTTTCAAATACGAAAATGAAATTAAGACATTCCCAGATAAACAAAAACTTAGGGACTTGGTCAAAACCAAACCACAACTACAATAAATACTGAAAGAAGTTCTTGGCTCTGGCTTAGAAGAAAGAAACCACTAACTGTATATTTTAGAACGACTTTACTACTCAAAGTCTACTCAGTTAGGGAAGGCTCCAAAGTCAATCACAGCTTTGATACGCAAAGAACGAATCCAGTGATCATCATGAAAACTATGGTGTCATCATATTAAAAAGAGGGATGTACTACAGTTGTTATAGTCCTTCCAGATGGAGAGGAAGATGACAAGACTGGTAGTAATTAAAATTGGGTCTATATATAGTTTATTAAGGGGGATCGTAGGGGCAGCTGTAAAGCACAACAAAGATGTATCATACCATTTCAAGAAATGTAACATAGGAATCTCAACAACTACAAAACAGCTTTGAAAAAGATGAAAAATCCACTCACAAAAAAGAACGTCCCAGAACAGACTAATAAGAACAACAGAGAAACCATCAACATCAAAATAAACATATCACAATGAAAGCAGTGAACACATACCTATCAATAATTACATTTAATGTGAATGGACTGAATGTTCCATTAAAGAGACACTGAGTGTCATCTTGGATCAAAAGACATGACCGATCCATATGTTGTCTACAAGAAACTCACTTGAGACCTAAAGATAGGAACAAACTGAAAATTAAAGGATGGAAGAATATATATCAAGCTAACAATGAACAAAGAAGAGTAGGGGTGGCAATTCTAATCTCAGACAAAATCAATTTTAATGTCAAATCCACCATCGTGGACAAAGATGGACACTATTTATTGCTGAAGGGTTCAGTACACAAGCAAGACTTAACTATATTAAATATTTATGCACCTAATATCAGAACACCTAAATACGTAGAAGAAACACTGACTACACTCAAAAGAGAGTTAGATCACTCCACCATAATACTGGGAGATTTTAACACTCCACTATCAGTACTAGACAGATCATCTAGAAAAAAGCTCAGTAAAGATACACAAGACTTCATTGCCACAATTAACCAACTAAACCTCATTGATATATGCAGAGCTTTCCACCCATCAGCAGACAACTACACCTTCTTCTCCAGTGCACATAGAACATTCTCCAGAATTGATCATGTGATAGGCCATAATGCAATGCTCAACAAAATCCATACCACTGAATTACTGCAAAGCATCTTCTCAGATCATAAAGCCATCAAAGTTGAAATCAATAGCAGAAAAAACATAGATAGAAAGTGGAACTCTTGGAAACTGAACAACATCTTGCTCAAAAAAAAAATGCGTTATAGAGGAAATCAAGGATGAAATAAAGAAATTCATGGATTCCAATGAGAACGAAAACACTTCCTACCAGAACCTATGGGATACAGCCAAAAGAGTGCTTACAGGTCTGTTGATCTCCACAAATGCACACATCTGGAAGGAAGAAAGAAACCAAATCAAGGAACTAACCCTACAGCTTGAACAAGTAGAAAGAGAATAACAGAGGAACCCCTCAGGCACCAGAAGAAACGAGATCATAAAGATCAGAGCAGAGCTAAATGAATTAGAGAATAGAAAAACAATTGAAAAAATTGAAAAGACCAAAAGCTGCTTTTTTGCAAACATCAAACAAATTGACAAACCACTGGCTAAACTTACTAAAGAAAAGCAGGAAAGGAAACAACCCAAATCCGAAATGAGAGGGGAGTTGTCACCACAGATCCAACAAAAATCAAAAATATCATAACAGAATACTACGAAAGACTGTATTCTAACAAATTTGAAAACCTAGGGGAGATGGAAAAATTCCTGGACTCATACCACCTACCTAAATCATCACAACGTGAAGCAGAACAACTTAAAAAACTCATCACAAAGGAAGAGATTGAAATGTCATCAAAACACTGCCAACCAAAAAAGCTCGGGCCCAGATGGCTTAACTGCAGAATTCTACCAAGCATTTAGAGAAGAATTATCACCAATACTACTGAGACTATTTCACAGTATAGAAAGGGATGGAGTACTCCCAAACTCATTCTGTGAAGCCAGCATAACCCTGATACCTAAGCCAGGGAAAGAAGAGAACTACAGACCGATATCACTCATGAATCTAGATGCAAAAATCTTCAACAAAATTCTTACCAATAGAATACAACAACAGATCAAGAAAAGAATGCATCATGACCAAGTGGGATTCATACCAGGGATGCAAGGCTGGTTCAATATCAGAAAAACAATCAATGTGATTAACCACATAAATAACACAAAAGATAAGGATCACCTGATTTTGTCCATTGTTGAAGAAAAGGGATTTGATAAAGTCCAACACCCATTCATGCTAAAAAGTCTTAGGAAAAGGGGCACAGATGGCAAATTTCCTCAACACAATAAGGGCCATTTATACAAAGCCAATTGCCCACATCATCCTGAATGGAGCTAGACTGACTTTTCCTTGAGATCAGGAACTAGACAAGGATGCCCACTCTCACTTATCCTATGCAACATTGTACTAGAAATTCTATCTAGAGCAATTAGACAAGACCAAGAAATAAAGGGCATCTGCATCGGCAAAGAAGAAGTCAAAATCTCCCTATCTGCTGATAACATGATTGTACATGCAGAGAATCCCAAGGAATCTATAAGTAAACTACTCAACCTGATAGAAGAGTTCAGCAAAGTCTCAGGATACAAGATAAACATAAGTAAATCAGTAGGATTCCTTTATACCAACAACAAGACTGTTAAGGAAGAAATTCTCAAATCAATACCATTTACCATAGCCCCTAAGAAGATAAAGTACCTAGGAATTAACCTAACCAGAGAAATAACAGACCTTTACAAAGAGAACTACAAGCCCTTACTACAAGAAACCAAGAGAGCCTTAGATAAATGAGAAAACCTACTCTGGTCATGGATGATGCTGGAACTTGTATTGGGATTGCATTATATAAATAAATTGCTTTGGGTAAAATAAAATAGACATTTTCACAATGTTAAGTCTTCCTATTCAGGAATGAGATGGAGAAAGAAATCACCAATTTTGTTTGGAAAGGGAAGAAGCCCCGGATAAGTAAGGTACTACTAAAGAAGAAGAACACACTGGGAGGCCTCTCATTACCCAACCTTAGAACATACTACACTGTCACAGTGGTCATAACATCCTGGTACTGGTACAAGAACAGACAGATGGATCAATGGAACAGAATTCAGACCCCAGAGATGACACCATCTGCCTATGAACAGTTGATATTCGACAAAGGCCCTAAGACATTAAACTGGGGTAAAAATAGTATCTTCAACAAATGGTGCTGGCAAAATTGGTTATCCATCTGCAATAAACTGAATCAAGATCCATATCTTACACCTTATACAAAAACCAACTCCAACTGGATAAAAGACCTAAATATCAAACCTAAAACAATAAACCTCATCCAAGAAAAGGTAGGAACAACAATGGAAGTTTTAATACACAATGAGGACAGACTCCAAAATCTTTCAAAGAAACCACAATCAGCAGAAGAGAAAATAGATAAATGGGAACTGTTAAGAATCAAACAGTTTTGCTCATCCAAACACTTTATTAATAGAATTAAAAGAAAACCCACAGAATGGGAAAAAATATTTGGCAACTCTATGTCACACCGATGCCTGATCTCCATAATCTATAAGATACTACAAAATATCAACAAGAAGAAGATAATCCATCCAATTAAGCGATGGGCAAAGGAGATGGACAAACACTTCACTAAAGAGGAGATCCAGGCAGCCAAAAAACACATGCGGAAATGTTCACAATCTTTAGTTATTAAAGAAATTCAAATCAAGACAACAATGAGATACCATCTCACCCCAACAAGATTGGCCATGATCCAGAAAATGCAAAACAACAAATGCTGGAGAGGCTGTGGAGAAAGTGGAACCCTCCTACACTGTTGGTGGGGTTGCAAAATGGTCCAGCCTCTTTAGAAAGCAATCGGGCACTTCCTTAAAAAAATGGATCTAGATATACCCTTTCACCAAGTAATTCCACTACTTGGAATATAACCTACAGAATCAAGGCCTTTCACACCAACGGACACATGCACGAAAATGTTTATCGCAGCACAGTCCACGATAGCAAAAAGATGGAATCAACCCAGATGCCCAACAACAGAAGAATGGATAGGTAAACTATGGTACATACACTCAATGGAGTACTATGGAATGATAAAGAATAATGATGATTCCAGGAAACATCTCCTAACCTGGTTTCAACTGGAAGACATTATGTTGAGTGAAAGTAGTCAGTGACAAAAGGACAAATATTGTATGAGACCTCTATGATAAGATCTCAAAAACAGACTTGTGTATAGAAGAAAAGACTCTTTGACAGCTGCAAGGGAGGGGAGGGAGGGAGCGTGAGGGGGAGGGCTTAGATTAGCTAGTTGCTAGAAATCTGTTTGGGAGAAAGCAGTGATAGCACACATTAGAAACAAGAACAACATTAAGTGGACTTCAGCATAACTTGAGTACTCCTTCCATCTTAACCCAATATTTCAAGGATAGAGTAGCTGGGGCAGGGGGCAGAGGACCATGCTCTTAGACGAAATCGAGGCCAATTGGCTCAACTAGCATTTTGCTAAGAGGGCTCTCTGCACCCCACGTTGGTGAGTGGCGTCTGGGGTCTTAAAAGCTGCCAAGCTGCCATCTGAGGACACAGCAAATGGTCCCAACTCAACAGGAGTGGATGCTCACTGAGGACCAAAATGACATGCGGTAAAGACAACCTAGAAGACAGAGAGACTGACAAGAGTGGGTGCCTCCATCAACTTTGGACTGGAAGAACCGGATGGTGCCCAGCCACCACCAGTGATAGCCACAATGGAGCTCACAGAGAGGAGTCTCACTGGCAACACAAGAATAAAAAGTGGTGCATCCTGAGATCTCCACTGAAAAACCTCAATTGATGGTCCAGCGGTTTCGGGGTTCCCCTGAGAGCATTGCCCCCAGCCCTGATGCTGCCCTTACCCATAAATTATAACAAAGGTCCACTCTTTGGACAGGAATGGATTGGACATGACAATGCAGAGTGACCATATATTGGTTGTACTTTATGGTTCTACACATCTATAGTACATCATCCTGCTGATCTCTGGCTGGAGGAAGGAGAGTGGATGGAGATGAGTGGAAAGGAGGCTGTTGGGAGGATGAGACATGTATGGAGCAGAGAGGAATAGTGTGCTGTCACCGGACAGGGAGAGAGGTGGAAGCTGCATATAGGTGGGCATGTAAATTTATACAGGCATGTACAGTTTCACTTAGTCATATTAAATAAAAAAAAAAAAAAACAGCAAAAAAGTACCAAAGAACATCCCAGATGACAAAGCTTTTCTGGAGCTATCAGAGGTCAAGTACAAAAGATTTATATAGAGAGCCCTGAGTCAGATCCAACTTGACGGCACTTGTCTTGGCCTAGACATTATACAAAATGCAGCACAGCAAAATGATAAATCAAGCAAGCTGTTCAAACTCATGGAACAACCAGTATTCTGAAATCCAACAGATAAATAACAAAACTACAGAATTAGAGAATTTAATTCCAAGACAAAAGAGGGGAACTGCACAACTGGAAAATAGACTTACTGACCTTGAAGATAGAGCTACTGACACTAGAATTAATGAGGAGAAATCAGAGAAAAGAAGCAAGAAAAATGAAGAATCCCTAAGAAACATGTAGGACTTTATTAGGAGGAACAATCTACAATTAATTGGAATTCCTAAACAGGGAGGGATACCTGAAAACACAGAGTATTGCTGTTGAGTTGCTGACAGAATACTTCCTTGAAACTATGAAAGAAGAGAACACAGATAGCTCAGATGTGTATCGAATGCCACATAATATAGACCCCCCCAAAAGACAGCAAGACATATTATAATCAAGCTTAACAAAATGAAACATAAGCAGAAACTCTTAAAGTCAATGAGATTCAAAGACAAGCTAACATTCAGAGGGAAACCCTGTAGGCTTTTGTCTGACTTCTTGGCAGAAACGACATTGGCACGGAGGCAGTGGGATGACGCAGTAAAAGCCTTAAAGGAGAAAAATTTCCAATCAAGAATAAGATATTTGGCAAAACCGTCTTTCAGATATGAAGACGAAATTACATTTGCAGATAAACAGAAACTTAGAGACTTTGTAAAAACCAAACCAAAGCTACAAAACATAGTGAAAGAAGCTCTTGGCTTAGAAAAACAAAAGCACTAAGTGTACAAGGAGGCAATGCAGGACACAACATCAAGTAATGTACTCAGTTACGGGAGGCACAAAACTCAATCAAAGCTATAATATTTAAAAATGGGATCTTGTGATTATATCGTAAAAACTATGATGCCATCACATTAAAAAGAGGGATATACTACAGTGGTTACAGTCCTCCAGATGGAGAAGTTAATAATATATGTAAAAGATAAAATTAGGTTTAAACTTAGATTATTAAGGGGGATCATACAGGTGGACACAAAGGACAATGAAGATTCAGCCTTTCAAAACAAGAAACACAACACAGGAGTCTCCGCAAACACAAAACCAAAATTGAAAAGGGTGAAAAATGAACTTATAAAGAATGACCCAGAAAAGAATATGAAGTGCAACAGAGAAAACACTAACACAAAATAAATACATCAAAATTACAGCATTAAACACACACTGTCATGGATTGTATTGTACCCGCCCAAAAAATGTGTAATCATGTGGCTGGGCCATGATTCCCTGTATTCTCTGATTGTCCTCCATTTTGGGATTTTCTTGTGTTGCATGCTAAAGGATTAGGGTGGGACTGTAAATCCATTCATGGGAGCACCTCTCTGCTCCACAGCAAAGGAAGTTTCCCTGGAGTATGGCTTGTCCCACCCTTAATCCTTTGATCCTACAAGAGATAAAAGGAAAGTGAAACCAGCAGAGAATTGGGAATCTCACATCATCAAGAAAGTAGCACCGGGAGAAGAGCACGTCCTTCAGATCTAAGGTTCCTGCGCCAGCATACTCCCTGGACAAAGACTGATCCAATACCAGGCTTTCCTCCAGAGCTGACAAGGGGGAAAGCCTTCCCCCGGAGTGGACATCTTGAATTCGGACTTGTAGTCTACTGGACTGTGTAAGAATAAATCTTCCTTTGTTAAACCCATCCACTCTGTAGGATTTCTATTACAGCAGCACTAGCCGACTAAAACTGAATTTGGTACTGTGAGAGTGGAGTGCTGCTCTAGCAAATACCTAAAATGTGGGAGCCATTTTGAAACTGTGAATGGATAGAAGATTCAGAAGGAAACAAAGAAGGCACAGATGGTGAGAAACAACAGAGGACTGGTGGCAGCAGCAGAAGCAGCAACAGAACCAGAGGCAGCACTGGAGCTGACCCATGGAACAAGAGAGCTAAGTGCCTGTGCACAGAGTTTTCCTTGTGGAATGGGGTGCCTCTGGGCACTTGCATCGATTAAGCTAGCTTTGCTCACACACAGAACGAGAGAGTTGAGTGCCTTTGTGCAGGGCACTTTCCAGCAAGAGTGGGGTGCCTCCAGGCATGTAAATCAGTGGAGCTACAGATCTTTGGAACACTTGCCCTGGCAGGGCAGATGTGGGCCTGAGGCCCGGGGCATGGGGCTATAGGAAGCAGAAACAGTGTGAGAAGCTGAGCTGCCTCAGTATCAAAAGGTATGGACATGACCTCAGGGGTTTGAAAGGGTGGAACCATGGTGTCCTGTGTTTGTCAGGGTGGAATTGCCACTCAGTCAGGCTTAGGGTGCACCTAAAGCCAATGTGGGCAGAGTTTCTTTCCAAGTAGGCCTTGAAATCAGAGTTGTAGTACAGATCTGGGATCTCCACACAGAATCCAGAGACTGTGGCCAATACCTAGAGTCCAGAGGGCCATTTTCCTTCAGACCTGAGGTTCCTGTGCCAAGATGCTCCCTGGACAAAGACTGATGCAATATCGATCTTTCTTCCAGAGCCGACAATGGGGAAAGCTTTCACCTGGAGTGGACATCCTGAATTTGGACTTGTAGCTTACCAGAATGAGTAAGAATAAACCTTACTTTGTTAAAGCCATCCACTCTGTGGTATTTTTGCTTTAGTCAGCTAGTGCTGCTCTAACACACACCTATCAATAATTACACTGAATGTAAATGGACTGAACACTCCAGTAAAGAGACAGCTTGGATCAAAAGACACGACTCATCTATATGTTTCTTACAAGAAACTCATCGTAGACTTAAAGACATGAACAAACTGAAAATTAAAGGATGGAAGAATATATACCAAGCTACAAAGAAGAGCAGGTGTGGCAATACTAATCTCAGATTTAATGTAAAATACACCATAGTGGGCAATGATGGTCACTATTCATTGCTGAAAGTTTCAATACACAAGCAGGACTTAACAATATTAAATATTATGCACCAAATACTAGAGCATTTAAATACATCAAAGAAACACTGACCACTTTGAAAAATGGGAAACTTCAACACTCCACTTTCAGTGTTGGACAGATCTTCTAGAAAAATGCTCAGTAAAGACACAGAAGACCTTATTACCACATTTAACAAACTAGACCTCATGGACATATAAAGAACTTTTTAGCCAGCAACAGATGAGTACACCTTCTTCTCCAAAGCACATGGAATGTTTTCCAGAATAGACCATGTGTTAGGACATAAAACAAATCTCAACAAGATCCAAAACACTGAATTATTGCAAAGCATCTTCTCAGACCATAAAGCAATAAAAGTCAAAATCAACAGCAGTAAAAACATGGGAAGAAATTTAAACTCACAGAAACATCTTGTTCAAAAAGACATGGGTTATAGAAGAAATCAAGAATGCAATAAAGAAATTTATGGATTCAAATGAGAATGAAAACACTTTCTACCAGAATCTATTGGATACTGCAAAAGCGGTGCTCAGAGGTCAATTTATCTCTATAAATGCACACATCTAGAAGGAAGAAAGGACCCAAACCAAAGATTAACCCTACAGCTTGAACAAGTGGAAAGACAGCAGTAGAGGAACTCTCTGGCACCACAAGAAAACAGATCATAAAGATTAGAGAAGAACTAAACAAATTAGAGAACAGAAGAACAATTGAAAAAATTAGTAAGACCGAAAGCTGGTTTTTTGGAAAGATCAACAAAATTGACAAATCATAGGCTATACTTACTAAAGAAAAACAGCACAGGAAACAAATAACCCAAATAAGAAATGAGATGGGAGATGTCACAACAGATCCAATGGAAATCAAAAGTATTAAAACATGAAAGACTGTACTCTAACAGATTTGAAAACCTAAATGAGAGGGACAAATTCCTAAATTCATATCACCTACCAAAATCATCACAAGGAGAAGTAGAACAACTTAATAAATCCATCACAAAGGAAAAGATTGAGAAAGACATCCACAATCTATCACCCCAAAAAAGCCCTGGTCTAGATGGCTTCACCACAGAATTCTACCAAGCTTTTAGGTGACAGTTAAGACTATTTCACAGCATAGAAAGGGATGGAATATTCCCAAATTCACTCTATGAAATCAGCATAACCCTAATACCAAAGTCAGGGAAAGATCCCATAAGAAAGGAGAACTACAGACAAATATCGCTCATGAGCCTATATGCAAAAATCTTCAAAAAAAGCCTTGCCAAAAATCTCATAACCTGCTTTCAATTGCAAGACACTATGTTGAGCCAAATTAGTCAGGGATACAAGGGCAAATATTGCATGAGGCCCCTACTTTAAGCACTTGAAAACAGACTCATGTACAGAAGAAAAGACTCTTTGACGGCTGCAAGGCAGGGGAGGGAGGAAGAGAAAGGGCTGGTTATAGATTAGATAGTTGATACAAATTTGGTTGGATGAAATCAGTGACAGCACACATTAGAAAGAAAATCAATTTAACTGGACTTTAACATAACCTGAAAACTCTTCCAATCTTAATCCAGTATGGCAAGGACAGAGTAGGAGGGGCAGGGGCCAGGGACCATGCTTTCAGGGGACATTGTGGCCAATTGGTATAACAAGTCTATTGCTGAGGGAGTCTTCTCCACCCCGTATTGGTGAGTGGCATCTGGGGTCTTAAAAGCTAGCAAGCTACAGCTGAGGTACACCAAATGGCCCCAACTCAGCAGGAACAGATGATCACCAAGGACAAAATCCATACAGAGGAAAGAGAACCCAGAAGACAGAAAGACCCATGTGAATGTGTGACTACATCAACATGTCACTGGAAGAATCACATGGTACCCAGCCACCTCCAGTGACAGCTGTGATGGGGCTCACATAGTTGAGTCTCAGTGGCAACACAGGAACAAAACTGTACACCCTCAGACCTCCACTAAAAGCCCACAGTTGATGGTTTAAAGGCCTGGGGGCTCCCCTGGGCACATGGCCCCCAGACCTTATGCTGCCCTGATCATAAATCATTACTGAGGTCAAATCCTTGGACAGGAATGGATTAGTCTCGGTGACACAGAGTGACCATATCATGTGTGCACTTTATGGTTCTATGCATCTATACAATGTCGTCCTGATGGCCTCTTACTAGAGAGAAGTGGAGTGGGTGGAGAAAAGGGGATAAGGGATTGTTAGAAGGATATGACTTATACGGAACAGAAAGGAGGAGTGTGCTGTTGGCAAGGAGAGCTGCAGCAGCTGCACATAGGCAGGCATGCAAACTTAAAGTGGATTGTACACTTTCACTCAATCACAACTAAAAAAAAAAAATCCTTGCTAATAGACTACAACAACATATCAAGAAAATAATCCATCATGACCAAGTGGGATTCATACCAGGGATGCGAGGCTGGTTCAACATCAGAAAAATAATCAATGTGATTAATCACACAAATAACACAAAAGACAAGAACCACTTGATTTTGTGAATTGTTGCAGAAAAGACAATTGACAAAGTCCAACACCCCTTCATGCTAAAAACTCTCAGCAAAACAGGAATAGAAGGCAAATTCCTGAATGCAATAAAGGCCATGTATAAAAAGCCAACCACCTACATCATCCTGATGGAAAGAGACTGAAAGAATTTCCCTTTAGAATGGGAATTAGACACGGATGCCCACTCTCACCTCTCCTATTCAGCAAAATTCTGGCCAGAGCAATTAGATAAGACGAAGAAATGAAGGGCATTCATAGTGGCAAAGAAGAAATAAAGATCTCCCTATTTGCAGACGATATGATTGTATACACACAGAATCCTAAAGAATCCATAAGTAAACTACTGAGACTAATAGAAGAGTTAGGCAAAGTATCAGGATATAAGATAAACATAAGGAATTCAATTTGATTCTTTTGTACCAACAAAAAGATCATTAAAGAAGAAATCACCAAGCCAAGTGCCATTGAGTTGTATCCATTGAAATCACCAAATCAATACCATTTACTATAGCCCCCAAGAAGATAAATACCTAGGAGTAAATCTAACTAGAAAAATAAGAGACCTATGCAAAGGGAACTACAAGACATTACTGCAAGAAGCTAAGAGAGACTTACATAAATGGAGAAACTTATTCTGCTCCTGGGTAGGAAGACTTAACATTGTGAAAATGTCTATTTTACCTAAAGCAATCTACATATACAATGGAATCTCAATACAAATTCCCATGACATTTTTTTATGAGATGGAGAAACAAATCACTGCTTTTGTTTGGAAAGGGAAGAAACCCCAGATAAGAAAGAACTACTGAAGAAGTATACACTGGGAGGCTTCTCACTACTTGAGTTTAGAATATATTACACTGCTATAGTAGTCAACACAGCCTGGTATTGAGACATAAAGAGACATGTAGACCAATAGAACAGAACTGAGACCCCAGAGATGCCACCATCCTCCTATGAACACTTGATATTCAACAAAGGCCCTAAGATTGTACACTGTGGTAAAAACAGTCTCTTTAACAAATAGTGCTTGCAATATTGGATATCCACCTACAAAAAATTGAAACAAGACCCATATGTCACACCTTACACAAAAACTAACTCAAACTGGATAAAAGACCTAAATATCAAACCTAAAACAATAAAGCTCATGCAAGAAAAAAATAAGATCAACAATGGAAGTTTTAATACACAACACAGACAGACATCAAAATCTGAGAAACAAAGCTTGATCAACAGAAGAGAAAATAGATAAATGGGAACTACTTAGAATCAAACACTTCTGTTCATCCAAAGACTTTATGAAAAAAATTAAAATACCACCTACAGAATGGAAAAAATATTTGGCAACTATATGTCAGACAGACATCTGTTCACTATAATCTACAAAGTATGGCAAAATATCAACAAGAAAAGGATAAATAATGTAATTAGGCAATGGGCAAAGGAGACACAGAGACACTTCTCTGAAGAGACTGTCTGGGCAGCCAAAAGACATGTGCAGAAATGCTCACGATCACTAGCTATTGAAGAAATTCAAATCAAAACCAAAAGAAATACACAAAGACATATTATAAGCAAACTTAACAAAGCAAAAGACAAGGAGGGTCTTTAAAGGCAGCTAGGCTCAAACTAAAATTTGCCTATTAACGAGAATCATTTAAACTGAGTTCCAATTACTCAGTGGAAACCATGTTGGCAAGAAGGCAATGGGATGACATATACAAGACCTTGAAGGAAAACAAACTTCTAACCAAAAAATATATCCTGCAAAATTATCTCTGAAATGTGATGGTTAAATTATGACACTTCCAGATAACAAGAAGTTTAGAGAATTTGCAGAAATCAGACCAAAATTACAAGAAATACTGAAGGAGTTCCTCATTTAAGTTCCTACTGATTTAGAAAAATCGGTAAAATTAAATATATACTAAGAATACAATTCAGGACACAACATCCAGAGTCTAAACTGAATAAGGAAGCCAGAAAGTTTAATCAAAACTAAAATATTAAAATTAGGGCAACAGACATTTCTGTACGTAAATTGTGACATGGTACCAAAAAGAGGAACAAATTAATGTATGAGGCCCAACAATTAAGTCCATGAACTTAAATTGTTCTAAGTTCTACATATCTTACTGCTGAATATCACTGCAGTTACCTTTGAAGTACTCCCCTTGGGAAGCTACGGACTGATGTCAGCACCTAGTCCTCCCTTCAAAGCAGTTTTGGAACTCTTTCTGGAATGGCCATTGCACACAGTGGCACGGTTGCAAGTTTGTGAACTTAATGGCAGAGTTGTCTGTGAGGGAGTTTTAAGTTACTAATCAAACAACTGTCTTGAAACAACCTTCCTCCTCACCTGATCTAGCTCCCAGTGTCTTTTTTCTTTACCCAAAGATTAAAGAAATATTGAAAGGAAGACATTTGGGTGACATTCAGGGCATCAAGGGTAATACAATAATAGCTTTGATAGCCATTCCAGAAAAAGAGTTCCAAAATTGCTTTCACGGTGGACTAGGGTGCACAGCTTCCCAAAGGGAATACTTTGAAGGTGACCACAGTGATATTTAGCAATAAAGTATGCAGCACTTTTTCCAGGATGAGTTCACAAATTTAACTGGTACTCCTTGTATTCAGACTTCTCAAATGGAGAGGAAGTCAAGGCGACACAAAAAAAGTTATAGTAGCTTAAACTTAGATTATTATGGGGCAAAACTGGGGTAGTCACAAAGTAATCTAACAATATGACATATCAAAAAAGAAACATAATCTGGAAGGGTCAAGAGATATAAAACCAACGTTGAAAAGGATGAACGGAAAATCCATTAATAAAAATGACTCAGAACAGAATGCTAAGTGGAACATAGAAACTGTTGACAACACACACACAAAGGCACTAAAATGACAGTTGTCAATTCCACACTGAATGTAAGTGTGTTAATTGTACCAATAAAAAGACAAAGTGTAACAAGGGGGGTTAAAAAACACAACCCATCTAAATGCTGCTTACAAAAAACACACATTAGACTCAAAAATGTGAAACTCAAAAGATGGAAAAATACATACCAAGTTAACAACATGCAAAGAAAAACAGGAATGGCAATACTAATCATAGATAAAGTAGACTTTAAATTAAAATCCACTACTGTGGACAAAGATGGTCACTATTTATTGGTTAAAGGGTCAATTCATAATGAGGATACAACAATATTAAATATTTACACAGCCAACAGAGATCCTAAATATAGCAAATGAATGCTGAAAATATCAAAAAGTAAAATAGATCACTTCTCAGTAATTGCAGAAGACTTCAACACACCACTTTTGGTAATGGACAGAATGTCCATAAAGAAGATCAATACAGAAGATCCTATTGTGACAATCAACCAACTTAACCTTATAGACATATGCAGAACTCTCCACCCAGTGGCAGACAGGTATACGTTCATTTTCAATGCACATGGAACATTCTCCAGAATAGACGACATATTAGGCCACAAAGGAAGTCTCAACAAAATCCAAAGCACTGAAATATTGCAAAGCATTTTCTGAGACTGTAAAGTCGTAACAGTTGAAATCAATAGAAGAAATAGCATGGGGAGAAATTTAAACTCATGGAATTGAACAATACCTTGTTCAAAAATTTCTGGGTTATAGAAATCAAAGATGCAAGAAAGAAGTTCATGGAACCAAATGAGAATAAAAACATCCTACTAGCAGCTATGGAATATGGCAAAAACAGTGCTCAGAGGTCAATTTATCTCTATAAACACACATATCCAAAATGAGGTAAAGGTCCAGATCAGAGAATTAATTCCTACAACTTGAACAAGTAGAAAGAGAATAAATAAACAATAAAAGAACCACTCAGTCACCAGAAGAATACAGATAATAAAAATTGGAGCAGAACTAAATGAATTACAAAACAGAAAAACAATAGAAAGAATAAATAAAACCAAGAGCTGTTTTTCTAAAAGATCAACAAAATTGATAAAACACTGCCCAAATTCAAAAGTGAAAAACAGAAGTGGAGAACATAATACATATAAGAAATGAGATAAGTAATTTCACAACAGAGAAAACTGAAATGAAAAGAATCATAACAGACATTATGAAAAACTATAACATAACAGATTTGAAAACCTAGAAGAAATAGACAAATTTCTGGAATAACATCACCTACCAAAACTAACGTGAACAGAAGTAGAACAGCTTAATACATAATTCACAAAAGACATTCAAAAAGTAATCAAAAAATTACCAACCAAAAAGAGTCCTAGCCCAGAAGGCTTCACCAGAGCATTCTATTTAACTTTCAGAAAGGAGTTAATACCAATACTAATCAAGATATTTCACAGCACAGAAAAGGATGGAACACTCCTGGATTCATTCTATGAAGCTAGCATAACATGATCAAGTAGGATTCATACCAGAGATACATTGATGGTTCAACATTAGAAAAACAATTAATGTAATCAATAACATAAAAAAGATAAGAATCATTTGATTTTATCAACTGATGCAGAAAAAACATGTGACGAAGTCCAACACCCACTCATGTTAAAAGCTCTCAGCAAAATAGGAATAGAAGGAAAATTCCTCAACATAGTAAGGGTTATCTATGCAACTCCAACAGTCAACATCCATCCTGAATGGAGAGAGACGGAAAGAATTCCCCATGAGAAGGGAAACCAGACAAAGACGGCCATTGTCACCAGTTTTATTAAACACTGTGCTGGAGGTTCAAACCAGGGCAATCAGACAAGATAAAGAAATAAAGGACATCTGAACTGGTAAAGAAGAAGTAAAAGTATCTCTATATGCAGATGGAATGATTTTATACACAGAAAACCCTAAAGGATCCATTAAAATAAAAAAACAAACTACCGAAACGAATATTTCACTATATAAGATAAATATAAATAAATCAGTTGGATTCCTTTACACCATAAAGAGACCATCAAAGAGGAAATCAGCAAATGAATACCATTTACAATAGCCCCCAAGTAAATAAACTACCTAGGAATAAATCCAACAACATATGTAGGAGATCTATATAAAGAAAAAGTACAAGAAACTAAGAGACTCACAAGTGGAGAAACCTACCTTGCTCATGGACAAGAAGACTTAGCATTGTGAAAAAGTCTATTCTACCCAGTGATTTATACATGCGATGCAATCCCAATACAAGTTCCAAAGTAATTTTTTAAGGATGTGGAGAAACAAATCACCAACTTCTTTTGGAAAAGGAAGAAACTCTGCATAAGCAAAGCACTACTGAAGAAGAGGAACATAGTGGGAAGCCTCACATTATCTGAATTCAGAATGTGCTACACTGCCACAGTAATCAAAACAGCCTAGTACTGGTACAAAAACAGATGCATAGACCAATGGTCTATATATACAGAATCCAGAAATAACACTGTCTACCTACGAATAGCTGATATTTTACAAAGGCCCAAAGGTAGTTAACAGGGGGAAAACAGTCTCTTTAACAAATGGTATTGGCAAAACTGGACATCCATCTGCAAAAAACTGAAACAAAACTTGTATCTCATGCCTTACACAAAAACTAACTGAAAATGGATCAAAGACCTAAATATTAAATCTAAAACAATAAAGGTTATGGAAGCAAAAAGAGGGACAACACTGGAAGCTCTAACACATGGTAATAAACAGACTACAAAATACCACTAGCATCACTAATATCACTAACAGCAGTGTATAAACAGCAAAAGAGAAAATAGATAAACGGAACTACTAAAAATCAAACATGCTCTTCCAAAGACTTTATCAGAAGAGTAAGAAGACTGCCTACAGATGGGGAAGAAATATTTGGAAGCCACAAATCTAACTGATGTCTAATCTTCATAATCTACAACAAAGTACAAAATTTCAACAAGAAGAGACAACCCAGTTAAACAGTGGGCAAATGATATGGACAGACACTTCACCAAGAAGATATCCAGACAGCCAAAAGACACATAAGAGATGCTCACAATCATTACTCATTAGAGAAAATCACATAGAAACTACCATGAAATGCCATCTCACCTCAACAAAGATGGCATTAATCCAAAAAACACAAAATAAAAAATTTGGAGAAGCTATGGAGAGACTGGAATTCTTCTACACTGCTGGTAGGAATGTAAAATGGTATATAACCTCTTTGGAAAGCAATTTGGTACTTTCTTAAAAAGCTAGAAAAAGAAACACCATATGATCCAGCAATCCCACTGCTTGGAATATATCCTACAGAAATAAGGGCCATTGTAAGAACAGATACATGCACATGAGTGTTTATTGCAACACTGCTCACAACAACAACAAAAAAAGGAATCAACCTATGTGCCCATCAACTGATGAACGGATAAACAAACAATGGAATGCTATGCAATGATAAAGAACAACAATTTTAGGAAACATCTCATAACTTGGAATCATCTGCAAGACATTATGCCAAGTGAAATCAGTCAGCTGCATAAGGACAAATGTTGTATGAGACTACTATTTATAAGAACTTAAGAAAAGGCTTATGCACAGAAGAAAACAATCTTTAATGGCTACGAGGGTGTGGGGAGGGAGAGGGTTATTTATAAACTAGATATGATAGAAATTAAGGGAGTTCAGCACAACTGGCCTATCCCATAAGGGGTCTCTAGACCCCTTTCCCTGCTGTTATGTCCTTTAAAATAAAGCCATTAGAGAAAGGACACAGTCCAACTCGATGCCACTTGCCTTGGCAGCAGGAAAAGGGGTCTGGGAACCACAGTTTCAGGGGACATCGAGGTCAACTGGCATAACTAGTTTTTTTTCTAAGAAATTGTTCTACATCCCATATTGTTTGGTGTCACCTGGGGTCTAAAAAGCCTGCAAGCTGCCATCTGAGGAAAATTAATTAGTTCCAACCCATCTGGAGCAGATGAAAACCAAGAACATCAAAGACAGGAGGAAAATATGAGCTCGGAAGACCGCAGGTCCATATGACTGGGAAACTAAATCAGCATGGGATCAGAAACTAGATGATGCCTCGCTACCACCAAAGACTGCTTTGCTAGGGAAAACAATGTAGAATCTTTGACAAAACCAAGCCAGCCAAGTGCTGTCGAGTCAGACCCGACTCATGGCAACCATGAGAATAAAGGGAGTGCAGACAGATCTAGAGCTCTATCACAAGACCAGACTTGATGGTGTGACATCCTGGGTGGGTTATTGAGAATACATCTCTTGGACTTGCTGCCAGCCTAGAAGTGAAACCAGTACTGAAGCCATCTCTTCAGACAAAGATTGGACTGGACTATGGGGCATAGAGTGATGCAGGTAGTGTGTGTACTTCTTGGCTTATATGTATGTATATATATATATATATATATATATATATATATACGAGGCTGTCTAGCTGGTTCCTCTTTGAGGGGAGTGGGGAGGATGGAGAGATGTGTTGAGGCTACATGGGAAATACTGGGTGGAAAGGAGGGTGGTGCTGTTACAAGGTAAGGAGAGCAGAGTGAGTTACCTAGAAGAATGTATTTGGAGTTTTATATGGCAAATTGGCTTGTACTGTAAACTTCCACTTAATCACAATAAAAGTAAGAATTTCTTGCAGCCTGTTTAATTTTTCATTATGCTCTGCTGCACTTTACCTAATCTCCTTCCTGATTCCTTGATGAGCTCTGTACATTATATTCTACTTCTTATAATTGCAGGAAGTTTTCATCTGGAAAATATTTTTGACTTTCTGTTTTGGGAGTTTTCTGAAGTCATGGTGTTCTGCATTTTTAAATGATTACAAATTGACTGTTGTCTCTGAGCGACTCGACAGCACTTGGCTTGGCTGAGCCATTAGAAAGTTGTATTTTATTTGTTTGGTTATTGTGTTCTAACTTACATATCTAAACATTTTAATTTTGTTTTTGGCCATCCAAATAATGTAGTCATATGAGTTAGTTTGATTTTTGGAGGCTTTATAATCCTGATGTCCTGTCACCAGATGGTTGATGCTCTGACTGGGTTGAGAATGATATGAGGAGATGCCAGCTCCAAGGACCCATTAGAACTTTTGACTAGCCTTCCATTCTTTTTCCCACTCCACATCTGGGAGAATAGCTCAAGTCATGTATGTAAGATGTCCCACTTTCATCCCAAGTAATGCATCAGAGTTTAGCGCCCTGTGCAGAGCAGAGAAAGGAAGGTGAATTGTTGGGGAAAGAGAGAGAAATCAGCACATAGGAAAGGTCTGAATCCAGGAGAGTTCATAAGTACTCAGTTTACTGACACACAGATGAAAATTCTGTCGTTCTGTAGGTGTGGCTGTCCAAAGCACAGCTTCTATGCTGAGAAAGACACACTCTGTTTGACGTGCTGCTCGGCTCAGCTGCTTCTCTGCTGTGCCCTGTCTGTGCTTTGCTGGCAGAAGTAGGCCACTCTGGAGCCTCATAGAATATGTATCCCAATGTTAAGCAAGGAGTAGAGCTGGCAGCCGTCTGATGCCTGGCTAGAGCACACATGTGGCTTTTCCCATTTCTCCTATCTCATGTCAGCCCTGCTGGCCACGGCCTGAACTTCTTGACTAACCTCTGAAAGAAGAGGGAATGGATCAAGTGAATGTGAGACTATAGTATGAGTCGATCCTTTTCCTACTCTCACTGTACTCCTGATCTTGACCAAACTGGGCAAAATTACTGTCTCGGAATACATGTGGTTGTACTTTTACTTGGCTCTCTTCAGGTTCCCCAAGTATAGGGAAAAGTGGGCACAGTAGATCAGATAGATGGCTCAGATGGAAGGGAAACATGGGTTTAGGGAAATCACAGGCAGGACCAGAAGTGTTTTCTCCACTGAATACCTATTCACAACACTACCTGTGTGGATCCAGAAATGGTAACACTCATAACTGGTGCCTCCACAGCAACATAGTTTTGTTATAGAAATAAAGAATGTGTACTAACGGTCTTAAGAGCATGCATTTCCCTGTACCCAAAGGTGACAATAAGTGACAAATACTTCAGAAATATCATGGTGGACTTTTCCACCACTGTCTCACATTTTCAACATACACACACAAAACACATCACTCAACTTCCTATCCACTTTCCTCTCCAGTCACGTGTTAATACAATTTCCTCAGTGACAAGAACAAACGTGCCACCATCCAAGAAGATATTCTCATGGAGGTGCTGAATGATTCAGGAGCTACAACAGAACCACCACTAGCATAGGCTGCTAGTCCTTCTAAGATGTCCTTCTGCCTACAGTTCTTTTGACATCAAGGGAACTAGGATCCATCCTTTCTACCTCAGAAGATGCTGTTTTCCTCATCTGCCTGTACTTCTGTGAACTTGGTTCCCCCATACTGTGAAGCAGAGTGCTTAGACCTGGCAGAAATTCTTCAAACTAGACAGTTGGGTGAGTAAGTGTGACATCCTAAAGGTCACTCTTACACAAAATTCAGTCAAGAGCAGCAAGCAGTTGGACATTTTCAAGTGGCTTCACGAAGGTAGAAGATTGTCCATCTGCATGCTATGCTAACTGCACAACCTGCTGTCTGTGGAAGCTCACCATCTGCCTTAGTCACCCACTGCTGCAGTAACAGAAACACATTGATGGCTCTAAAAAGAAAAATTTTATTCTGTCATAGTCCAGTAAGCTACAAGAACAAAGTTAGGGTCAGGAGAAGGCTTTCTCTTTTGGTTCTGGAGGTTTTTGTCATTAATCTTCCCCTAGACTAAGGGCTATTGAGGTGCAGAGAGACCAGATTCTTTTTAAAAGATGTGCTCTGCTCCTAGCATTACTTTTGGGTGGCTTGAGGTCCCCAACTCTCTGTTTCTTTCCCTTTCCTTTCTATCCCAAGAGACTGCCTCAAGGCACAAAACAATTTCACACATTTAGTTCCTTCCCCACCAACACAACTGCTACATACGCTCCCTCATTAACATCATAGAAGCAGCATTTTCAACAAGCAGAAACTTCACACAGTACCAGGAATCAAAGCTTAGTCAAATAGTTACATATATTTCTGTGGGGATAGAATGATAGCATCCTAAGAGACATTAGGGCATCCTTCCTCCACTGGCCAACACACCTCTTCCCTCTCCGCATCAGCCCTGCCACTCTGGCTCCTTCGTTCAGTTAACTGCTGACTCATGAGGGACTCATGCTCAGAAATGGGGAGCAGAAGAAGCAGCCTCCATAAGGCCTCCACACTTTATAGTCTGGTGTGCTTCTTGAAAGCTCCCACCTGTAACTTCAAATTGGGGTTATCAGATTTAACAAATGAAAACAGAGGATGTCCATTGGAGTTTCAGGTCAACTACAAACATATCCATGAACTAACTGGGACACACTTATTTTTTTTTTAGTTGTGATGCAGTGAAGCTATACAATCCAAGTTAAATTTGCACGCCTGCCTATCTGCAACTCCTTCTGCTGTATGGTTGACAGCATATTCCTCCTTTCCATTCTATACATATCATGTCTAACAATCTCTTGTCCCCTCCTCTCCACCTTTTCCTCACCCCTTTAGTAAGAGGCTCGATGGCACTTGGCACTTGACGTTAGTAAGAGGCTAGCAGGACAGCATGCATAGAGCTATAAAGTGCACACATGCTATGGTCACATTGTGTCCCCTAGTCCAATCAATTTCTGTCAGCAGAGTTGACCTCAGTGGTGATTTCTGGTAAGGGGAGCAGATCTAGGGGCCATGCTCCCAGGTGAACTCCCAGGTCACTGGACCACCAATTGCAGTCTTTTAGTGGTGTTCTTGAGAAGCACCCCTCTTTTTCTTGTGTTGCCACTGGGACTCAACATTGTGTGCCCCATCACGACTGTCTTTGGTGGTGGCCGGGCACCATCTGATTCTTCTGGTCATATGTTGATACAGTCACCCATTCATGTGGATCCTTCCGCCTTCTGGGCTCCTTTTCCCTCATATCTTTGTTGTCCTTGGTGATCATCTGTTCTGGCTGAGTTGGGACCACTTGGTATACCTCAGATGGCAGCTTCCTGGATTTTAAGAACCCAGATGCCACTGACCAGTACGGGGTGCAGAAGACTCTGATAGCAATAAGATATTTATGCCAAGTGGCCTCAAAGTCCCCTGAGAATGTGGTCCCCAGACTCCCACCCGCACTACTCTATCCTTGCAATATTGGGTTAAGATTAAAAGAGTTTTTCATTTATGTTGAAGTCCATTTAAGTTGATCTTCTATCTAATGTGTGCTGTCACTGCTTTCACCCAAGCAAATTTCTATCAGCTGTATAATCTATAACTAGCCCTCACCCTACCTCTTTCCCTTCCCTCCCTTGCAGCCATCAAAGAGCCTTTTCTTCTGTACATGACTGTTTTTAAGTCCTTATACTAGGGGTCTCATACAATATTTGTCCTTGTGCTGCTTACTGATTTCACCGAATATAATATCTCCCAATTGAAACTAGGTCATGAGATGTTTTCTAAAATCATCATTCTTCTTTATCATTGCATTCATCTGTTGTTGGGCATCTGGGTTGATTCCATCTTTTTGCTATTGTGGACTGTGCTGTAATAAACATAAATGTATATGTATTTGTTTGTGTGACTGCCCTTGATTTTGTAGGATATATTCCAAGCAGTGGGATTACTGGATCAAATGGTATATCTATTTGCAGCTTTAAGGAAGTGCCAGATTCCTTTACACAGAGGCAATCCCACCAGCAGTGTAGCAGAGTTCCAATTTCTCCATGGCCTCTCTAGAATTTGTTATTCTGTGTTTTTTAGATCACGGTCAACCTTGTTGGGGTGAAATGGTATCTCATGACAGTTTTGATTTGGATTTCTTTAATAGCTAATGATTTTGAGCATTTTGTCACATGTCTTTTGGCTGTCTGGATGTCCTCTTTAGCAAAATGTCTGTCCATCTCCTTTGCCCAACATGTAATTGGGTTATTTACCCCTTTCCTGTTGATATTTTGCAGAACCTTGTAAATTATTCAGATCAGACATTGATCTGACATATAGTTGTGAAACATTTTTTCCCATTCTGTAGGTGGTCTTTTAATTCCTTTGATAAAGTCTTTGGATGAGCAACAGTGTTTGATTCTTAGTAGTTCCCATTTATCTATTTTCTCTTCTGTTGATCGCACTTTGTCAGATTTAGAAGTCTTTCTAAGTTTTGCATTAAAACTTTCATTGTTCACTCTAGTTTTTGCTGTGTGATTCTTATCATTTTGGGTTTGATATTTAGGTTTTTTATCCAATTTGAGTTAGTTTTTGTGTAAGGTGTAAGATATGGGTCTTGTTTCAATTGTTTGCAGATGGATATCCAATTTTGCCAGCACCATTTGTTAAAGAGATTGTTTTTACCCCAGTTTACAATCTTTGGGCCTTTGTCAAATATCAACTGTTCATAAGAGGATGGTGGCATATCTGGGGTATCAACTCTGTTTCGTTGATCTATTTGTCACTTTTGTACCAGTATCAGGCTTTTTTGACTACTGTGGCAGTGTAATAAGTCCAGAGGTCAGGGAGCAGGAGGCCTTGTACTGTGTTGCTCATCTTCAGTGTGCTTTGTTTATCTGGGGCTTCTTCCCTTTCCAAATAAAGTGCTGATTTGTTTATCCATTTCATTAAAAAAATGTCACTAGAATTTGTATTGGGATTGCATTGTATATGTAGATTGCTTTGGGTAGAACAGACATTTTCACAATGTTAAGTCTTCCTATCCATGAACAGGGTAGGTTTCTCCATTTTCATAAGTCTCTCTTGGTTTCTTGCAGTAACGTCTGTAGTTCTCTTTGTATAGGTCTCTTATTTTTCTAGTTAGATTTATCCCTAGATATTTTATCTTCTTGGGGACTATAGTAAATGGTATTGATTTGGTGATTTCTTCTTTAATGATATTTTTGTTGGTACAAAGGAATCAAATTGAATTCCTTACGTTTATCTTATATCCTGATACGCTACTGAACTGTTCCACTAGTTCAAGTAGTTTACTTAAGGATTCTTTAGGATTCTCAGCATATACAATCACATGATCTCAAATAGGGAGATTTTTACTTCTTTGCTAATGCAAATGCCCTTTATTTCTTTCTGTTGTCTCATTGCTCTGGTTAGAACTTCTAATACAATGTTGAATAGAAGTGGTGAGAAAGGGAGGCATCCTTATTTAGCTCCCGTTCTCAGGGGAATTCTTTCAGTCTCTCTCCATTCAGAATGATGTTGGCTGTTGGCTTTGCATAGATGGCCCTCATTGCATTGAAGAATTTGCCTTCTATTTTGCTGAGAGGTTTTAGCATGAATGGGTGTTGGACTTTGTCAAATGCCTTTTCTGCATCAATTGACAAAATCAGGTGATTCTTATCTTTTGTAGTATTTATGTGGTTGATCTCATTCATTATTTTCCTGATGTTGAGTAAGTCTTGCATCCCTGGTATAAATCCAACTTGGCCAATTTTTTTTGGTATGTTGTTGAATTCTGTTGGCAAGGATTTTGTTGAATATTTTTGCATCTAGGTTCCTGAGTGACATTGGTCTGTAATTTTCCTTTTTGGCATATCTTTATCTGGCTCTGGGTTATTCTGGCTTCATAGAATGAATTTGGTAGTAGTCAATCCCTTTCTATGCTTTGATATAGTCTCAGTAGTATTGGAGTTAACCTTTCTCTAAAAGCTTGGTAGAATTCTGTGGTGAAACCATCTAGACCGGAGCTTTCTTTGGTTGGTAGTTTTTGGGTGACTTTTTCAATCTCTTCCTTTGTGATGGGTTTATTAAGTTGTTCTGCTTCTTCTTGTGATAATTTTGGTAGGTGATATGAATCTAGGAATTTGTCCATTTCCTCTGGGTTTTCAAATTTGTTAGAGTACAATCTTTTGTAATATTGTTATGACACTTTTGATTTCTGTTGGATCTGTTGTGACATCTCCCATCTCATTTCTTATTCAGGTTGTTTCCTCTTCTGTTTTTCTTTCGTAAGTTTAGCCTATGGTTTGTCAATTTTGTTGATCTTTTCAAAAAAACAGCTTTTGGTTTTATCAATTTTTTCATTTGTTCTTCTATCATCTAATTCATTTAGTTCTGCTCTAATCTTTATGATCTGTTTTCTTCTGGTGCCAAAGGAGTTCCTCTGTTACTCTCTTTCTTCTTGTTCAAACTGTAGGGTTAATTTTTTGCTTTAGACCCTTTCTTCCTTCCAAATGTGTTCATTTATAGAGATAAACTGCCCTCTGAGCACTACTTTGGATGTATTGCATAGGTTCTGGTAGGACGTGTTTTCGTTCTCATTTGAATCCATAAATTTCTTTATTTCATCCTTGATTTTTTCTATAACCCATGGCTTTTTAAGCAAGGTGTTCAGTTTCCATGAGTTCCAATTATTATCTATGTATTTTTCT
Source organism: Heterohyrax brucei (assembly GCA_028571685.1). Taxonomy (NCBI): domain Eukaryota; kingdom Metazoa; phylum Chordata; class Mammalia; order Hyracoidea; family Procaviidae; genus Heterohyrax; species Heterohyrax brucei. The sequence goes on from CM053149.1 coordinate 39,547,642, forward strand.
AATACTGATTTAGACTTTTATGGCTTTATGGTCTGAGAAGATGCTTTGCAATAATTCAGTCTTGGATTTTGTTGAGATTGGCTTTATGGTCTAACAAATGGTCTATTCTGGAAAATGTCATGTACTTCAGATAAGAAGGCGTACTTATCTGTTGATGGATAAAAAGTTCTGTATATGTCAGTAAGGTCTAATTGGTTCATTCTGACAATAAGATCTTCTGTGTCTTTACTGAGCTTTTTTCTACATGATCTGTCCATTACTGAAAGTCTAGTGATGAAGTCCCCCATTATTATTGTGGAGTGATCTATCTCATATTCCAGTATAGTCAGTGTTTCTTCGATGTATTTAGATGCTCTGGGATCAGGTGCATAAATATTTAATATTGTTAAGTCCTGCTTCTGTACCAAACCTTTCAGCAATAGATAGTGACCATCCTTGTCCATGATCGTGGATTTAACATCAAAATCGATTTTATCTGAGATTAGTATTGCCACACCTGCTTTTCTTTGTTTATTGTTAGCTTGGTATATATTATCTTATCCTTTAATTTTCAGTTTGTTCATATGTTTAAGTCTATGGTGAGTTTCCTGCAAGCAACATATAGGCAGGTTGTGCCTTTTGTTCCAAGATGTCACTTGTTGTCTCTATTGGAGCATTCATTCCATTTACATTCAGCATAATTATTGATAGGTATGTGTTTTGTGCTCTCATTCTGATGTATTTATTTTGTGTTGGTGTTTTCTATGTTGCTTTTGATATTCTGTTGTGGGTCATTCTTCTATATGGGTTGATTTTTCACCTTTTTCAGTGTTGGTGTTGTGTTTCTTGAGAGTCCTGTATTACATTTCTTGTTTTGATATGTTTCATTGTTACTGTGCTTTGTGGCTACCGCTATGATCCCCCTTAACGATCTAAGTTTAAACCAGACTATGACTTCTGTACATCTTTTTAACTTCTTCTCCATCTGAAATGACTATAATTACGGTAGTATGTCCTTCTTTTTAATTTGATGGTGTCTTTTCTAGATTTGATCACTGGTTCCCTTCTTATAATATTATAGTTTTGATTGAGTTTTGTGATTTTCCTAACAGATTAGGGTTCTGTATGTTGTGTCCTGTATTGCCTCCTTAAATATACACTTAATGGTTTCGTTTTTCTAAGCCAAGGGCTTCTTTCAGTAATTCTTGTAGTTTTGGTTTGATTTTTACAAAGCCTCTAAACTTCTGTTTATCTGCGAATGCCTTAATTTCATCTTCATATTTGAAAGACAGTTTTGCCAGGTATCTAATTCTTGGTTGGACATTTTTCTCCTTTAAGGATTTGACTGTGTAATCTCACTGCCTTCTTGCTTACCAACCCCCACTGGGCCCTACCTGTAAGATAACAGTGTGCTAAGCACAGTCGTTCTGCTGGGAATGCATTTCCCTTCTTCTCATTTCTCTGAGAAGTCAGACAAAAGCTACAGGGCATGCCTCTGAATGTTAGCTTTGCTTTGAGTCTCACTGTCTTTAAGAGTTTCTGCTTATGCTTCATTTTGTTAAGAGTGATTATAATATGTCTTGGTTTCTTTCTTTTGGGGTCAAATCTATATGGCATTTGATATACACTTTGGATATCTATGTTCTCTTCTTTCATAATTTCAGGGAAGTTTTCTGTCAGCAACTCAACAAAAATACTCTCTGTGTTCTCAGCTATATCTTCCTGTTCAGGAACTCTATAATTAAATGTAAATTATTCCTCTTGATAGAATCCCACATGTTTATTAATGCTTCTTCATTTTTCTTATTTCTTTTCTCTGACTTCTCCTTATAAATTCTGGTGTCAGTTGTTCTGTCTTCAAGGTCACTAAGTCTGACTTCCAGTTCCTCAATTATGCTCTTTTGGCTTTGAATTGAATTGTCTAATTTTGTAATTTTGTTATTGATCTGTTGGATTTCAGAACATTGATGTTTCATCAGTTCAAATAGCTTGCTTAATTTTTCATTTTGCTCTGCTGCATTTTGCATAATATGTAGGAGGGCTCTTTACATAACTTTTTTGTATGACCGCTGATAGTTTCACAAAGGCTTCTTCATCTGGAAAGTTTTCTGATTCTTTGTTTTGGGAGTTTTCTGGAGGCATGGTGGCCTGTTTCTTCACCTTCTTTATGATGGTATGTGGCTTTTGGGACATGTAGAGGCTGTTTTGTTTCTCTGGAAGCAGGAGCTGAGGCATAGTTCTGAGAAGGAAGTTGCTCACTATCTGCCTCTGTGCACTCTAGTGACTGGCCCCAGTGGACTCTATCACCTGGCAAGCTCTGCCTCTTGGGACCATTAGACAACCCTATGATGTGGGTCAGTAAAGGCTGGAAGAGATGCTGTCAGGCTGCACAACAGTTATTTCTCCAGGAAGTCTCATTTTGAGAAGCTAAAAGCTTCCAAAGTCAGTCAGGCCATCAAGTGTGGCCTGCTTTGCCTTCCAGCTGACAACATAAGCACCTTTTTGGCTGTCCCCAGATGCTAGTTCAAAGAAGGGGAGGGCTATTTCCTCATTACCACCCCCCACCAGGTCCTAACCCGTAAGGTAACAGTGTGCTAAGCACAGCCTTTCTGCTGGAAAAGCATTTCCCGGACTGGCATTGCCCCCCAGCCTGGGAATTAGCCCCTGCTGAGGCCGCCAGATGGATGACTCCATTTCACAGCTGACCAAGATGGTGCTTGGGCCAAGCTGCCCCTCCCACCACTACACAGCTGAATCTACAACAGAGTTCCCAAAAGAAAGGGTAGAGGGGTTGTGGTGCCCTATGTCCACATCTAGGGTCACAAAATGTGGCTATGCCACACACTGTATCTCTGTTGTAGCACATGCTGTTCACTTTCACCGGCTCATGTCCATCGCCCACATACTGGTCAACAAAAAGCATAAAAAGTTAAAAGGGTCAATACCTTCAGTCTGTGCAAATGGGGCTCAGTGAGAGAGGAAATTTCCCATTTGGTGGCATGTAGCCCAAACTGATAGCCCTATGCCGGGTCCTAGGGCCTACTGGGTGTCCCCAGAAAGCTCAGTTCAATTATCCATCCAGGCCTTAGTTTTCAGAGGGAATTAAGAAGATGTGTGAGTCCACCATCTTGACTCTGCCCTCTATACTTTTAATAAAAAGAAAATTATCAGTTGTTTATCTTGAATTCAAATGTAAGTGGGAAATCTATCTCTTATCAAGTGCCTCTGCTTCAAATGAAAGACGGGCATGAAAATTATACTACCAGGTCCTGCTTTGTCATCAGTCTCCCAGGCATGTAGTGCACATGTATAGTTTGAACTGGGTCCCCTAAATAGGTATTTTAGTCCTAAGCCCTGGTAATAGTGAATGTGACCTTATTTCAAAATGAGATCTTTGAATGTTATCAGTTAATGATATACTGAACTACGGTTAGTCCTACTCCAATCTGAGTGGTGTCCCTAAAGAAAACTCAGGAACACATTGAGAGAAGAATGCCACATGACTATGATGGCACAGATTAAAGTAATGCTGTAGTTTCAAGTCAAGGAACACCTGAGCTACCAGTTGCTGAGATAAACATAAAATGAGACTTGTTTAGAACCTTCAGAGAGATCATGGCCCTACTGGCACCCTGAATTTGGACTTCTACCCTCCAGGGATGTCAGTCAATAAATTGTTGTCATTTCAATTCACTGGCTTTACTGTATTCATTATGGTAGCTCAAGGAAACTAACAGAGCTCTGGTGTCATAGTGGTTAAGAGCTCAGCTGCTAACCAAAATATTGGCAGTCCAAATCCACAAGCTTCTCCTTGGAAAGCCTATCAGTCAGTTCTGCTCTGTCCTATGGGGTCACTATGAGTCAAAATTGACTTGACAGCATTGGTTTTCTGGTTTTGTTTTTGATTTTTAGGAAACTGATACAGCCTACATTCTCACAGCTAGGGCTATTCATTCAGACCAAGCCAAGCCCTAAGCTGAGCCAAGCAGATTTAACTAGCCTTAGACTCATACCAGGGAATAACCTCAGTTTTGCTAATGGGCCCTTACTTTGTCCGTAGGCCAGGGTCTTGCATTCCACTTGTTGTATCTGCATACTGCATTTGTGTTCAGCCTGGCAGCCTTTCGAAGCCTTTGCCCATGCTCAAGTTCATCTTAAATACCAGAAAGGGAAGAACCATTGCCAGAAGGTCCCTAACTGCCAGGATAGTTAGCTCTTTCATCTGGAGACACTCCCTGGAGGATGTATGACTAAAGACAACCATATCCTCTGATACCTGCGCTCCTTGCAGATTTACTTTCACCCACTAGTACCTGAAGCTGGGTTAGTTCTCAGTGGACTTGTACCACCTAGGTGCATGGACTCTTCTCAAGTACCAGGCCTTCCCACCTGCCCTGTCAGGTCCTCTCGTCCTGCCCATCACTAACTTTGATAACCATGGATCAGACCTTAGCCAAATCCACTTACTGAATAAAACCACCCCACAAGTAAGGGCCACAAAAATACATCTAGGGACCACCATGCCACACCAGAAATCTCACCACATCCCTTTTGTCACAGATTGAACTGTCTCCCCCCAAAATACGTGTATCAATTTGGCTAGGCGATGATTCTGAGTATTATACGAATATCTACCACTTTGTAATCATGATGTATTTTCCTGTCTGTTTTAAATCATGCCTCTACGATGTTAATGAGGTGGGACAGGCAGCAGTTACATTAACGGGGCAGAACTCAATCCACAAGCGAATTTTGTCTCAAGTCAATATCTTCTGAAATATAAAAGAGAGAAACAAGTAGAGACAGGGGGATCTTACACCACCAAGAAAGCAATGCTGGGAGCATAGTGCATCCTTTGGATCTGGGGTTCCTGCATAGTGAAGCTCCTACTTCAAGGAAAGATTGATGACAAAGACTTTCCACCAGAGCCAACACAAAAGCCTTCACCTGGGACTTATGCTTTGGATTTGGTCTTCTAGCCAGTATTCTACTAGAATATGATAAACTTTTGTCTGTTAAAAGCCATAGACTTGTGGTATATCTGTTACAGCAGCACTGAATGACTGACACATCCTACGACACCTGCTTCATTTGAAACCTGAGTCCTAGGGTGCTCCCTCAGCTTTTCTGCATTGAATATCAGTCAACAGAATGAAACACTGCCCAGTCCTGGGTCATCATCACAATTGTTGCCATGTTTGAGTCCATTATTCCAGCCACTGTGTCAATACACTTCATTCAGGATCTTTTCCTTTTTCACCAACCCTCTATTTTAGCAAGCAGGATGGCCTTCTCCATGGACCAGTCCCTCCTAATAACACGTCCAATTTATGTGAGATGTAGTCTCACCATCATCATTTTAAATGAGCTTTCTGGTTGCACTTCTTCCAAGACAGATTTGTTTCTTTTGGAAATCCATGGTTTCTGCAATATTCTTTGTCAGTGCCACAATTCAAAAACATCAGATTTTCTTCAGTCTTCTCATTCACCATCTAGCTTTCACGTGCATAAGAGGTAACTAAAAACACCATGGCTTGGGTCAGCAGCACTTTATTTTTTAAAAAGACATCTTTGCTTTTTAACACTTTAAAGATGTCTTTTGCAGCAGATTTTCCCAAGGCAACGCATTATTTAAATTTCTTGACTTCTCCTTTCATGAGTGTTGATTGTGGATCCCAGAAAAGTGAAATCCAAGACAACCTCAATCTCTTCTCCATTTATCATGCTGTTATTTACTGGTCCAATTGTGAGGATTTTTGTTTTCTTTATGTTGAGGTGTAACCCATACTGAAGGCTTTGGTATTTGATCTTCATCAGCAAGTGAGTGATTCAAGTCCTCTTCACTTTCTGCAAGCAAGATTGTATCATCTATGTAATGGAGGTTGCTAATGAGTCTTCTTCTAATCTTACTGCCTGGTTCTCCTTAATATAGTCCAGCTTCTCAGATTATTTACTCAGCATACAGAATGCATGGGTACGACAGAAGGATACAAACCTGACACACACCTTTCCTGACTTTAAACCATGTAGTATTTCCCTGTCTGTCTGAACAACTGCCTCTTGATCTACATACAGCTTCTTCATGAGCGAAACTAAGTGTTCTGGAATTCCTCTTCTTTGCAATGTTATCCATAATTCGTTATAGTCCACATAGTCAAATGCTGTTGCACAGTCAATAAAACACAGGTAAACATTCTTCTGGTAGTCTTTCTTTTAGCCAGGATCCATCTGACATTAGTAATGCTAACTCTTGTTCTGGGTTCTCTTCTGAATCAGGCCTAAGTTTCTGGCACTTCCCTGTCAACACACTGCTGTAGCCACTTTTGAGTGATCTTTAGCAAAATTTACCTTGCGTGTGATATTAATGGTATTATTTGATAATTTACACATTCAGTGAGATCATGTTTCTTGGGAAGAGGCATAAATTTGGGTCTCTTCTACTTGGTTAGTCAGGTAGTTGTCTTCCAAGCTTTTTGGCATAGATGAGGGAGCACATCCAGTGCTGCATCATTTATTGAAACATTTTATTTAGTATTCTGTTACTTCCTGGAGGCTTGTTGTTTTGCCAACGCTTTCAGTGCAGTTTGTACTTCTTCTTTCAGTACTGTTGGTTCCTGATCACATGCTACATCTTGAAATGGGTGAACATTCACCAATTCTTTTTGGAATAGTGACTCTGTATTCCTTCCATCTTCCTTTGATGTTTTCCTGTTTCATTTAATTTTTTCCTCTTAGAAATCATCAATATTTCAACTTGAGGCTTGATTTTTTTCTTCTTTCAGTGTTAGAAATGCTGAGCATGTTCCTCCCTTTCGGATTTCCGTCTCCACATCTGTTTTAGTCAGCTAGGGCTACTCTAACAGAAATACCACAGAGCATTTGGCTTTAAAAAAAGGAAGCTTTATTCTTACATAATCCGGTCATGCATCAGTCTTCATCCAAGAAGCATCTTGGCACAGGAACCTCAGGTCTGAAGGATGTGCTTTTCTCTTGGTGCTGCTTTCTTGATGGTGTGAGATTCCCAATTCTCAACCTGCTTCCCTTACCTTTTATCTCTTGTAGGATGTAGGATTAAGGGTGGGGCAAGCTACACCCCAGGGAAACTCCCTTCACAGTGGAGCAGGGAGGTGATCTTCTGAAGGGATTTACAGTCCCACCCTAATCCTTTAACATACAGCACAGCAAAATCACAAAATGGAGAGCAATTGTAGAATATAGGGAGTCATGGTCACACGGCTACAACTATTTTGGGGGGACACAATTCAGTCCATGACAAAGTCTTTGAACATATCATAATAACACTTTACTTCATCTTCTGGAGCCACCCTTGAAAATCTTCCTTTCAGCATCTATTACTTAATTGTTTCTTCCTTTTACTCTAACTGCTGGATGTTCAAAAGCAAGTTTCAGATTCCCTTCTGGCATCCATTTTGGTTGTTTCTTTTCTTCCTTTCTTTAATCTTAAATTTTTATTGTGCTTTAAATGAAGTTTACAATTCAAATCAATTTGAAATATAAAACCCTGCACATACACCCCTGTGTAGCTCTGCTAGCCCCGCCTCGTGACAGCACACTCCGTCTCTCCACCCTGTGTTTTGCATTCAGTCAACCAACTCCTGGCCCCCTCTACCTTCTCATCTCACCTCTAGACAGAAGCTGCTCAGATAGCCTTATGAAATTTAATCTTTATTTGCATGACACTGCAAGACATGAAATTCCACATGGAAATAAGAAACCCAATGATAGGAGAGGCTTCATACAGTATATACAGTTTGGAACTGTTCAAGTATCATTTCTTTGTAAAAAGTGCAATGTAATAAATCACATTATAAAGATTTCGTAGTAGAGAAACAGTAAGACAAGCTTATACCTCACAGTACACAACAATTTTGACTTAGCTGCACAGTCTTAAAAGTTGAGGGTCCTAGGATTGCCATTCAGAACTTGGAAGTCACACCCTTCAGAGGTAGGTTCTGGCACAACATTCTGATATTCTTCCCCTACAGAGAAATACTTCTTAATCAAGCTTAATGAAGCCTTGTAGACATTCATTTTCATGGCTCTATAGAGCTTCAAATTTGTCCAAGCCTCCACATTCTTCAATCACTATGCTCAGTTTTTCAGTTTCACCTAGTTTCTCAGCAGCCTGAAAGACATTTGAAATGGCATCCAGAATAACCAAAATAATTTCGGTATCCTCAGCTGTTAACAGGTTCATCAACAGTTCTAATATCCCACAGTAAACAAGGTACACAATCTGTTCAACTGTCCTGCCACTTGTATCATTGGTCACAGCCCACACAGCTTCTTTTTCACTCTTAAAGTCTGTTTTAGAGAGAATGTCAACGAGGAATGGGAATAACCCATGGTTTCACTGCTTGCTGTATCTGATCATGACGGCCAGCAGTGATATTTGACTCTGTGCATGTAGCTTCCTTCTAAATATAAGTTTTGGGGTTAGTTAGCAGGTTGGGAAACACAACAAGTGCTCCTGCATCTATCACAACCTGAGTCTGTTCATCAGTCCCAGTGACAATGTTTCCCATGGTTCTTAGGCAGGAGTTGCAATTGACAACTAAGTGGCTCCTAGAAGCTTCACAAGCTGGGGTACAACTCCAGTTTTTGCAACTATTTCAATCTGTTCATTGGCCCAATGGTAAGATATGAAATAGCCCAGCAGGTATCTGCAAAACTTTTGGATCACTGTGATGCAGCAGATGAAGTAAAGTTGGAAGAATTTGCTCAACAGCATCTAACAGAGGTGCAGGATTCTTATTTCGACACAGATTTGGAAGTGTTCAGGTACGACTGTGCAAGTAACCATTGCTAGAGATGACATATCAGGAACTGCAAGTAGAGACAACAGAGGATCAGCTGCACAATACTTGATAACCAAGTCTCAGAAAGGTGAACCATCACCTGCAACGTCTCCTAGAGCCCATACTGATGAGAGCATGGGGAGATGCCATCAGGAAAATGAACACTGGAATAGCACTTCTATCTACCACAGCCTTGGTCTGTTTGGATGTTCCAAAAGCAATGTTAGTGAGTACCCAGGCAGATTCAAAGTGAATGGGACTACAGTCAGTTCTGTCCGAGCAGGACACAAATTTTGGAATTAAACCAGCCTGGATGATGTTGTCTATGGGGTTTGCTTTTCCCTGGAAAGCAGTTTCCCAGCAGCTTGAATAGTTTGGAGCTGGCTTTCCAAATTGTTGCTCTTTACATCTTTGACAGTGTCATCAACAGATCGATTTACAGCACTCTGGTTGATGCAGTTTTCCCGCAGCAGAGAAGGAGCATCATCAGGAAAAGAGCTGATATTTCTTCTTTTCAGCATCTGATCATCCTTCTTGGCTTTCCTCAGTTCCACATTAACTTCTATACGGCATCACAGCATTTCCATACTGTCTTTACCCTTGGTTTTGAATCTGTTAAGCCAGGCAGCTGGTGAATTAGCATTCTCATTGGTAGACATTGTTGTAAAAGAAAGGGACAAAAGGAATGGGCTCTGTCCAGAAGGCAGTGCTGGGGCTCACACACTGCGGGTCAGCTGCTACTGTTTTTTCTAACACAGCTCAGACTGAAGACAGAGTGGCTTGTGCATCCTGCCGGCACCAAGAAGGACATTCTTTGCCAGCACCATTCTGTTTTTTATACTCCAAGCCAATCTTCGTCTAAAGAATTGGCTTTGGTACTGGTTTCAGCTCTAGGTTAACAGAGAGTCTGGGGGCAATGTCCTCAGGGGACCAACAAATGTGGGTCAATTACAAGAGTTCCAGTTCTGCATACACATTTGTTTCCAGCTACGGCAGGGATTTCACGTTGTGTTCCCTCTCATCGCTGGTGGCCAGGCACCATCTAGTTCTGGTCTCATGCTGATGTAGTATGGGGGATCATAGGGCACCTTCCATCTGCTGGGCTCATATATTCCTCATGTTTTGATGTCCTTAAGTCTCTTCTGCTCCAGGTGGATTGGGACCAATTGGTGCTACTACGGAAGGCCATTTGCTAGCTTTTAAGGCCCAAGATGTCACTCATCAAAGCAATATGCAGAACAGTTTCTTTAAAAAAAAATTATTTCTGCCAATTAGTCTAGACGTCCTCTGAAACTGTGGCCCCCAGGTTACTGTCCTTTAAAATATGGGTTTGTATTTAAAAAATCCTTTAGCTTTTGGTGCAGTCCGGTTGTGCTAACCTCCTTTCTACTGCACACTGTCACTCTGTTCCCTAACCCAATTCTTATCTACTATCTAATATATGAATACTACTCTCCCTCCCTCGCCACCCCTACTCCCCCATCTTGTAACCATCGAAGATTACTTTCTTCGGTGCTAACAATGGTCTAATGGTGGTTTAGTATAATATTTGTCCTTTTGCAACTGTCGTGGATGGAACTGTGTTCTCCCAAAAAATGTGCGTAGCCATTTGGCTGGGCCATCGTTCCCACATTTTGAGATTTTCCTATGCTATACATCCTACTCTCTGCCTGGGGCTAATAGGTAGGAAGACTATGTTAAAAGAGAATTAGGATGGGACTGCAACTCCTTGGCTAAGGGAGTTTCCCTGGAGTGTGGCTTGTACCACCTTTTGTCCTTTCATCCTATGGGAAATAAAAAGAGAGGGAAGCAAGCGGAGAATTGGGAACCTCATGCCATCAAGAAAGGAGCACCAGGAGAAGAACGTGTCCTTCAGACCTGAGGTTCCTGCATCAAGATGCTCTCTCATCAAAGACTGATGCAACACAATAGAGCCAGCAAAGAAGGAAAGCCTTCCCCTGGAGCGGACAATGAATTCAGATTTGTAGCCTACTGGGCTGTGTAAGAATAAACCTTCCTTTGTTAAAGCCATCCTCTTTGTGGTATTTCCGTTAGAGCAGTACTAGATGATTAAGACAGCAACTAACTAATTTCATTCAGCACGATGCCTTCCATATGACTTTATATTATCAGATGTTTCCTAAGTTCACCATTGTTCTCTATCATTGCATAGTATTCCATTGAGTGAATATATCATAGTTCTTTTATCCTTTCATCTGTGGATAGGAACTTATGTTGATTCCATTTCTTGTGACAGTCCATATTTCTCTGGAATAGATTCCAGGAAGTGGGACTGGTGGATCATATGATATTTGTATTTCAAGTTTTTTTTAAGAAAGCATCAAATTGATTTCTGAAGCACTTTTGCCATAAACATTCCCACCAGCAATACATAAGATTTCCAATCTGTCCACAATACCTTGAACATTTATTATTTTGTGTTTTTTTATTTAATGCCAGCCTTGTTGGGGTGAGATGGTAGTTCATTGTAATTTAATTTGGATTTCTCTGATGACTAATGATCATGAGCATTTCTTCATTTATCTGTTAGCATCCTGGATATCTTATTTGTTGAAGTTCCTGTTCATATCCTTTGCCCATTTTTCAATTGGGTTATTTGCCTATTTCTTGTTGATGTTTTGAAGTACCTTGTAGACTTTGGAGACTAGATGCTGATAGGATTCATGGTAGCCAAAAATTCTTTTCAACTCTGTGAGTAATCTTTTTCTTTTTTCAGGGAAGTCTTTGGATGTGGACACGTGTTTGATTTTTAAGAGTTCCCAGTTATCTGTTTTCTCTTCTGGTGTTTCTGCATTGTTAGTGATATTTTGTAGTCTGTTTATGCCAATACTCCTAGCATTGCCCCTAATATTTCTTTCATGATCTTGATTGGTTTGGATTTTATATTCAGGTCTTGGATCCATTTTGAGTAAATTTTCATGAGTAGTGTGAGATATGAATCTTGTTTTACTTTTTGCAGATAGATATCTAGTTATGCTACCACCATTTGTTAAAGAGACTGCCTTTTCCCAGTTTGCAGACTTTGGACCTTTGTCAAATATCAGCTCCTCAGAGGTGTGTGGTTACATCTGGATCTTCTATTCTATTACATAGATATAGCTACCAGTTTTTGTACCAATACCATGCTGTCTTGACTACCATGGCAGTACAACAGGTTTTCAAGTGAGGAAGTGTGACACCTACCACTTTTTTCTTCTTCAGTAATGCTTTACTTATCCAGGTCTACTTCTCTTTCCATATGAAGATAGTGATTTGTTTCTCCATCTCCTTAAAAAATGACATTGGAATTTGTATTGGGATTGCATTGCATCTATAGATCACTTTGGGTAGAACAGAAATTTTCTCAATGGTAAATCTTCTTACCCACAAGCAAGGTAGGTTTTTCCACTTTGGTCTTTTGTAATAGAGTCTTCTAATTTTCTCTGCATGGGTGTCTCTGCCTATGACTAGATTAATTCCTAGGTATTTCATCTTCTTGGGGGCTACTGTAAATGGTATTGATTTGGTGATTTCCTCTGTAATGTTTTGTTTGTTGATGTAAAAGAATCCTACTGATATATGTTTCTGTTCTATCCTGATACTTTGATGAACTGTTTTATTAGTTCCAGTAACTTATTTTTTGATTCTTTAGGGTTTTTTGTGTATAAGATCATATCACCTGCAAATAGAGGTACTTTTACTTCTTCCTCACCAAACTGTCTATCCTTTATTTCTTTCTTGTCTGATTATTTTGGCTAGTACCTGCAGGACAATGTTGAATAAGAGTGGCGGCAACGGGCATCCTTGTCTGGTTCCTGTTCTCAAGATGCATACTTTCAGACCCTCCATTTAGGATGATGTTGGTTGTTGGTTTTGTATAGATGCCCCTTATTATGTTGAGGAATTTCACTTCTTCACCTACTTTTCTAAGAACTTTTAAAATGAATGGGTGTTGAACTTTGTCAAGCGCCTTTTCTGCATCAACTGATAAAACCAGTCTTTTGTTTTATTTATGTGGCTTATTACATTAATTGTTTTGCTAATGTTGAACCATCCCTGAATCCCTTGTATGAATCCAACTTGCTCATGGTAAATTACTTTTTTGATATGTTGTTGAATTCTAGTGGCTAGAATTTTGTCGAGGACTTTTACATCTAATTTCATGACAGATACTGGTCTGCAATTTTCCTGTTCTGTGTAGTCTTTATGTGGTTTTGGATTCAGGTTTACACTGACTTCACATGATGGATTTGGGTGCATTCTATCCTTTCACGTGGTCTGAAATACCTTTAATAATAGTGGTATTAACTCTTCTCTAAATGTTTCATAGAATTCTGCATTCTAGTTGTCTGGGTCATGGCTTTATTTAGTTGGGAGATTTGGGGGGTTTGCTTTTCTTTTTTAAAAAATTATGATTAAGTGAAAGTATACAATTCAAGTCAATTTTGCATGCCTACCTCTCTGCAACTCTATCTGCTCTCCTCTCCCTGTGACAGCACACTCCTCCTTTTCACTCTTTACTTCCAGTAACCACTTAAGGAACACCTGTCCCCTCTTCCCCACCCTTTCCTTTCCTGCTTAGAAAGAAACCAGTAAGACAGACTCCTATATATGTGTTGTCATGGGCTGAATTGTGTCCCCCCAAAAATATGTGTAGCCGTATGGCTGGGCCATGATTCCCTGTGTTTTATGATTGTGCTCCATTTTGTGATTTTCCTATGCTATATATTAAAGGATTAGGGTGGGACTGTAAATCCCTTTATACAATCACGTCTCTGCTCCACTGTAAAAGGAGTTTCCCTGTAGTGTGGCTTGCCCCACTCTTAACCCTTTCATCTTACAAGAGACAAAAAGAAAGAGAAGCAAGCAGAGAATTGGGAACCTCATGCCATGAAGAAAGTAGCACCAGGAGAACAGCACGTCCTTCAGACCCGAGGTTCCTGTGCCAAGACGCTCCCTGGACAGACTGATGCAATATCGGACTTTCCTCCAGAGCCAACGGGGGGCAAAGCCTTCCCAGGGAGCGGACATCCTGAATTTGGACTTGTAGCCTACCGGACTGTGTAAGAATAAACCTTTCTTTGTTCAAGCCATCCACTCTGTGGTATTCTGTTAGAGTAGCACTAGCTGACTAAAACATGTACAAAACCATAGAGCACACATACCACATGCTCACTCTGTGTCCCAGAGTCCAGCCCATTCTTTATCTTCTTATAGTATTTCTTGTAACTTTGGATGTTTTTTTTTTTACAAAGTCCCTAAATTTTTGTTTATCTAGAAGTGTCTTAATTTCATCATCATATTTGGGAGACAATTTTGCTGGATATATAATTGTTGGCTGGCACTTACTTTCCTTCAAGGCTTTGTATATGTTATCCCATTGTCTTCTTACTTGCATGGTTTCTAGTGAGTAGTTTGAGCTTATCTTACTGATTCTCCTTTGTAGGTTATTTTTCATTTATCTCTACTGTTGTTAGGTGCCATTGAGTTGGTTCTGACTCATAGTGGCCCTATGCACAACAGAACAAAACACTGCCTGGTCTTGCCACATGAACACAATCATTTCTATGCTTGAGACCACTGTTGCAGCCATTGTGTGAATCCATCTTTTCGAGGGTCTTCTTTTTCAGTGATCCTCCACTTTACCAAGTATGCTGTCCTACTCCAGGGAATGATCCCTCTTAACAACATGTCCAAAGTATGTAAGACACAGGCTCACCTCTTCGCTTTCAAGGAGCACTCTGGTTGTATTTCTTTCATAACACATCTGTTTGTTCTTTTGGCAGACCATGGTACATTCAACAGCCCCCCTAACACCACAATCCAAAGGCACCAATTCTTCTGTCTTCCTTATTCATTTTTCAGCTTTCACATGCATATGATGCAATTGAAAATATTATAGCTTGAGTCAGGTGCACCTTAGTCTTCAAGCTGACATCATTACTTTTCAGCATTTTAAAGAGGTCCTTCGCAGCAGCTTTTCCCAATGAAACACATCTTTTGATTTTTTGACTTCTGTTTTCATGGGCATTGATTGTGAAACTAAGTAAAACAAAATCCTTCACAACCTCAATCCCTTCTTCATTTATCATGATGTTGCGGAATGGTCATGTTGTGAGGATTTTTGTTTTCTCAATGTTGAGGTGCAATCCATACTGAAGTCTGTGGTCCTGGATCTTCATCAGTAAGTGATTCAAATCTTTTTCACTTCCAGCAAGCAAGACTGTGTCATCTTGTATAACACAGGTTGTTAATCATTCTTCCTACAATCTTGATGTCTCATTTCCCTTCATACTGACAAGTTTCCCAGATTATCTGCTCAGCATTCATCTTGAAAAGGTATGGTTTATTACTGGCCACTTTTAAAAGTGTCTCCTCATTTTTAGTTTTGGTGAGTTTGATTCCAATATTCCTTGGTGTCTTTCTTTTGGAATCTACCTTACGTGGAGCCCAATGAGCATCTTAGATAGACTTCTCACATTTCACAATATCAGGGAAGTTTCATGTCAGCAAATCTTTAACAATTCTCTTTGTTTTCTGTTAATCTCCCGTTCCCTCATTCTCGTACTCCAGTCACTAGTTGATCACTTCCCTTCAGAGTCTCACATAAGTTTTAGTGTTTCCTAGTTTTTTAAAAAGTTGTTTTGTGTAATTTTTTTTCCCTCAAATATATTAATGTCATGTGTTTTATTTTCAGTCTCACTAATTTGGGCTGTCATTGCCTCAGTTCTGTTCCTTTCATTTTTCTATTGAGTTGTATACATCTCTAATTTTATTATTTTCTGAATTTGTAATTTTTGTCACTCTACACTTTCTTGCAGTTTTTCAATTTGTCATTGTGCTGTGCTGCATTTTGCCTCATCTCCTCTCTCAGCTCTTGAGTTCTAAATATTAACCTTTTTTATTCTACCTCTCACAATTGTAGGAAATTCTCTTCCTCTAGAAAATGTGATTCTTTTGGGGGGAGCTTTGTAAAGAAATCATGATCCACACCTTTAAGTGCTTTGATATGCACTGCCATTTCCAAGCCATCAGTAAATTACATTTATTTATGTTTACCTACTGTATTCTAACTTCTTGTTTTGAAGTGTACACTTTATTTTTTTACGTAGATTCAACTCAGGCTTCCAGCTAGTTAGTCACAAAGTGTGTAGTGCAGGTTCTCACCTACTGTCCTCCATGGCCAGGGGTGCTTGCTGTAGGCACAGGTGTCTGGCTGCATCTGCTGAGACTGATAGGGTGCTAATATCCATCTCTGAGTTTCTATGAGGAAGGTGTATCCCCTCATGTTTTAATCTAGGTGAAAGAACAGTTTCTGCTCTGATTTTCAGGCTTAGAGAAGTCAGCAGACTTTTTTTTTCTTTTATTGTCCCCTTTCTAGAGTTTTTTAAATTATTCCCCTTCTGAGTCTCAGAAAATGGCTCAGTGGGCTTAAAGAGACCTACTTCTTGCTTGGTTAATGGCAGCAGACTCCAGAGCTGGGTGCAGTACAGAGAATGGAGGAGAGAATGGTTCAGGGCTGACCCAACTGGCCCCACTTCTGGCACAGTCAATGACTTCAGAATTCAGACCCAAGCTTGGCACCAAGAAGAGAGGGGGAGAACAGCTCAGAGTAGGCTTTAGAAGTTATGCTTTTGGCTTAGTTACTGGTGTCAGACTCTAGCACTAGGCACAATGCAGAGAAGGGAGAGTGCAACACTGGGAGAAGGGAAACAGGCCTATTTCATAGAAAATATTCAGATCTTCACATATGGCAGGTTACATGCAAAGACTTAGCTTTCCATGATCTGTTGCTATCCCCTATTTGCACTGGAGGCTAGAGTAGATTGTCCAGACAACTGCTCCTGCTGAGGAGGGCACCCAACAACCTTCACTGTGAGCCCACCATGTAGCAACTGCAGCTATTTCCCAGCAAGTCAGGTTTGCGGAATCTTAAGTACTTCTGGTGATTCTCTCCCTTCCCCATTGCTCAATCCAATTTCTCAGCTTTCCCTTTGATGTTCAGGGTTCCTAGAATGTCAAATGTACTACATTCATTTGTTCTTTTGGATTTTCTTTGTTACAGGGGTCACAGGAAGCATCTGTCTACTCTGTCATTTTGGCTCTGTCTCCTCTTTCCTGTCTTTTCAAGGTATCATGTCCTTTCACAGCTCGTCTAGTCTTGAGTCATTAGTGTTCAGTGCATCAAGTGTATTCTTGAGACAGTCTCTAAATCGAGGTGGGATATACTCAAAAGTTGTGCTTTGGCTCTCATGGACTTTTTCTTAGTTTTGTCAGTTTCAACTTGAATGTGCATATAACCATTTTATATTCTACTCTATAGTTAGCCTTTGGACTTGTTCTGACAAACGACATTGAGCATTCTCATTGTCTCTCTCCACAGATGTTGTCAGTTTGACTCCTGTGTATTCTATCTGGAGAACTGCATATGTATAGTTGCTTTTTATATTGTTGAAAAAAATGTATTTGCAATGAAGAAGACTTTGGTCTTAAAAATTCTATCATGCTATTTCCAGTATCATTTTTATCACCATTGTTATCATCAATTATGTCCCTTCTTTGTTTCCAGCTTTCAAACTCCAAAACCAAAAAAAATCCAGTGCCGTTGAGTCGGTTCAAACTCCAATCACCAGTAATTATCAATGCATCCTGATTGCATGTTTGATCAATTTCGTAATGCAGAAGCTGGTAAAAATCTTCAGTTTTTTCATCTTTGGTTTCCATCATCCAGGGACCCTTGGCTGTAATAACTGGGTACTGTGAGCTATTTCTCATATATTCCAAAATCTATCAGATTTCATTTGTTTGCTTGCCCTTGATAAAGCCCCCCAGAAGACATAAAATGTCACATTTCTTCGCCTTGTACTGGAGTTATATCAACTTAGTATTACTGGTTCTCCTGCTAAACAGAAACTAACTAGTAAACATATTTTGGTTATTAAAGTTAGGAGAATAAAATCATCATAGTGTAAGAGCCATTTATTTTTAAGATAACAAGTTTTCAAGGCAGGGAACCATGAAGAAAAATAAAAGGCATTAAATAGTTTTTGTGGTAGAGGACAGCTGGAATATCTACCTATTTTATGGGTGGCAAGACAGAGGCTTGAGTCGTGAAGAGGCACAAGCCAGTTACAGGTTAGAGTTCTGCTCATTACACTATCTGTGCAAAAGAGAGTGAGAGTTGGCAATGAAAACATTGCTCATAAAAGAAATTATACTCTGAAAAAGGATTAATTTGAATAAAAGCTACAATTATTATTCACAGCACAGGTACTATATATCTGCACGCTTCCCACAATCAAATGGATTGTCCCTACAACACTGGCAATCCCCAGAAGTGTTATTGAAAAATTTATAAACTGTGAATCCATTAGTGAGGTGCCAACATTCTACTTTTCATTTATTCTAAGAATTTAAAAAATGGAAATGACATGAGCACTTATCCCTTTGAAGTTCTGACCTTTGAGTAGTACTTGAAAGTACTTGAAAGTGCTGTATAAAACCATGGCCTGTCGGTTCACATGATCAATTGACTGGCCTTTACAATGCAAAAATTCTGAGTCAAAATAGAACAGCCCAGGTCAGTGGAGCCTCAAGCTCCTAAAGCCAAATGGGCCATTATCCCATTATTGGAGCTCTGAGCTCTGGTTTGCCCTGCCAAATGAGAATATCTTTGCCACCAATCCAAGCAGCAAGCTGGGCCTTGAGAGGAGCCTCCTGTTGTAACAAGAGGGCCCTGAGTAGGCTCCCTGCAACAGAGAGAGGCTTCCCACTGGTCAGCCTCTAGTTAATGGAGCCCTGAATTGCCATTTGGATGGGACCTAATAGAAGAGGTCCTACTAGGACAGTAATTGGCTGATTTATTTTTCTTATGGAAAGTAACTCTGCCAGAGAGAATAGCCATAAGCCTAGCCTGACAGCAAGACCTCTACTTACACTGGACAGTAACAAGAAGCAGCCTGGGTAGTGATCTAAACAACGATTTCCCTCACTTGAATTCTTTCCTGAAACAACAGGAATGCAACTTTGTTTAGCAATTCAACATGTTCCTGAAAATTCCATCATGTTTGAACTTCAGGAAAAACGGAAAGCACTCTGGGGCACCAGTAATCTCAAGCAGTGCTTCTGAGTTGCAAACCACTCAAGAAGTTGGTAATATGCAGACTCTTAGGCCCCACTCTGAAATTTGGATTCAGCACATCTAGAGTTGGGGTCTTAGAAGTTTTCAATTTTAACAAACTTCTCAAGTGATTCCAAGATAGGCAGATAATAAGTGAGTCATATTTGCTGGAAAATGACAGTTGAAGGTGATAGTCAAGTTTATCTCTGTCCATTTGGTAGATTCAGAGTTATTTGTCTCACTCTTTTCTCAAGACACGTGACTCAGAACTCTGATGGTGATAAAGGAGTCCTTCAGGTTTAGGTTGCAGTCCCTAGGTGATGCAAATAATTAACATGCTCAGTTGCTAACTGAACAGTTGTAGGTTCAAGTCCACCCACAGGTCTAGGTCAGCGAATTAAGATGCAGAAAGAACTTCAACGATCCTAGTGATACTACTGGAGATTGGTTCAGGGGCCACAACCGTAGGGCCTGGAGATTCACTGGCCATGCTTTCCAGCCCAGACCCTCTCAGAACAATGATTAGGTACCTAGGATTATAATTCAATATTCTTAGGGTCTAAGATGATCCAGTCCAGAGGTTGTGGACTTGTTTGTTATGTGCATGCTAGAAGGGAAGCCTCTGTACTTATAAATGTGTAAAATAAAATGCACAGTATTATGAAAGAGAAAAATTATATTCATACTGTTTTTCAAAATACTTTTAAAATTTAATATACAATGATACAGGTGTGTCTTTATTAATGCATTAAATAACAAAATCTAGCAGTGGGTATAATAAATGCTGTAATTCCAGATAAGTGACAAGATACGAAAACATTTCAAAATATCTATGGCAAGGATATTGTGTTACAGTAAGGCTAGGGCCACACTTGGAAACTAGGGCTTAGGCTGGGGCTCTGGACTTGGCTCCAATCAAACCAAGAGTCATCTGCAACAGCCCCTCCACAATCACCAGAAGAGCAATCACTAAGCACTTTACAAGGTCTTTCACTGTGTTTCATATATGACAAACAACACTCCCTCACAGACAGGGTATACCACTATTTGTCCTTAGTGAAATGTTTAAAGAGCCCTGGTTTTCACACCAGAGACTCAGGATTGCATGCTGATTATTTTCCATTTGCTGCAAGCTCCATATATATGGTCTTCGACATTTTCCTTCCAGCTCTGATGCTAGGAGCTGATCACTACAAACCCTTCCCCTAGGATCCTTGTCCTCAAGTTTATGGCTGAATTCAGTCAACAGAAGGCACTGTAAAAGACTTGAGAAATGGAAACAGGGAGGAAGGAAAATATGGAGAGAGAGCGTTAGGTTTTTACTCCCATTTCCTCCCTAATGCTACTCCTCTGGCAGTGACAGTGTCCTGTGGTTACAACTTCTCTATAAGAGCCCCAAGGTGGCTCAGAAACACTATAAACTTATGGCCCTTCTAGCACTTGGTGGTAAATGCATCCTACTGTTGCTATTCCCCAGAGCATTCACCAGCACCTGTTTACTTCCTTACCCTGCCCACAGATCTTTACAAAGTCCCTTCATTAGGTCCAAGTGGACAAGGTGGCAGAGAAGTCAGACAATTCCTATGATCCCTCTAACAACAACAGCCCAAAGAAATAAATGAATCACATATACATGACATTCTAGGAACCCTGAACTGAAAGTGAAAGCTGAGAAACTGGACTGAGTGACCAGGAAGGGAGAAGTACCTATGACTGGCCAGACTTGACCCACCAGGAAATGACTGCAACCAGCATAGTGAATGGGGCAGTGGTATTCAGTGTCCTCCTCAGTAGAAGAGACTGAGATTAAGCATCAGACTTCACTCACACCTCTAGAATCAGCGAAAAATGCCACTTGATCACTACAAGCAGGGGGGCTTGCATCTAACCTATGGTGCAGCTCTAAAACTTTCCTTTGGGATAAACCTACTTTTTCCCTAGTGCTTCCCTTCCCTTCTCCATACTATGCCTGGCTCCAGAGTCTGATGCCATTATCTGAGTCAGAAGTAGGACTCCTTAAGAGTGCACTGGATCATTTTCCTAGACTGAGAGGGGACAATTTAACAAACAGGGATAACTGGGGAAAAAACCTGCTGACCCACCTGAGATGGAAATTCAGGGCAGACACTGTTCCTTAGCCTATTATCAAACATAAGGGGACACTATTTCCTTACAGACAGACAGTGATGGCTGTCAGCCCTCTGAATTTCTAAGCCTATGCAGCCAGACATTTATACCTGTACCCATCACCCCTGGTCACCTAGGACTGTAGGGTTGAGCCTGCACCACACACTTGGTGACTGACTACCTGGAAACGTGAGCTGAATCCATGCAGGAGAAGTAAATAAACTCCTGGTTTCACAGCTCTAACCATGTGGTGACAGGACACAAGAGCTTTAAAGGCAAAAATAACCAAACTAGTACACACCAACAGCCTATTTAGACATTTCAAAACAAATAAAACAAGAAACTACAACATAGTAGACAAACATAAAATAAATAAATACAAATTATAGATAGCTTGGAGACAACAATCAATTTCAAATTGCTTAAAATGGCAGACCATGACAACTTTAGAAAGTTCCCAAGACAAAGAATCAGATTTTCCAGCATGAGACTCAAAGAACTAGATGAGCCAGCCAAGTGCTGTCGAGTCAGAGCCGTTCCCTAATTAGTCATTGGTAGTGGCCAGGCACCATCTAGTTCTTCTAGTAGCCAGAAAAAAAAAAAAAAAAAAAAAGGATACATATAACTAGAAACCTATTAAAAAGACCAGACTTGGCAGTCCAACAGACTGGAAGACCCGCAGAAGAAATTGCCATCAGACTCTCTCTTCAGACAAAGGTTGGACTGGACTAGACTACATGAAATGATACTGTCAAAGAATGTGCTTCTCGGCTTAAATAGATATATAAGGCTAACTGGGCAGCTCCTGTCCAAGAGCTAATATAAGTATGTGGAGGAGACGTGCAGCTGGCTGAACAGACACTTAAAATACAATATGGAAAGGAGGAGTGGGCTGTCACAGATAGGGGAGAGCAGTTACAGATGCACAGCAGTGGGAGTGTAAGGTTTTTTTTTTTTTTTTTAATGACAAATTAACCTGGATTACAAACTTTCACTTAAAGTATAATGAAATATATGTATATATTTAATCTATGAGCAATAGAAAAAAGAAATACTAAAGCAAGTCCTTTAATTAGAAAATCAACAACATCACATAACGACCCAAGACCAGAACAAAGAACACAGCAACCCCTTATTACTCCCAATATAGAAGTCACAAAAATAAATGAAGGACAAAACACTGAAAATAGGGAGAAAGAGATGTCACTATGTAAAAAACACCAACATTATGGCACAAAAAGGGACTTAAAAATGTAGCCGTAGATCTTTCACATGGAGAGGAAGTCAAAGCCATACAAAGAAATTAAAGACTGGTTTAAATTTAGAAAGCGTTAAGGTAACCACAAAGAAAATTAACAGTACTACACATTAAAAGGAAAAATAACAAAAAAGAAGTCTCAGCAAATACAAACCCACCAATGTTGAAAAACATGAAAACACGTAAGGAAAAACGACTCAGCACAGAAAATTAAGTGGAACAAAGGGACTGTCTACAATGCAGAAAAAGGGCAACAAAATGACAGCTCAATTCATACCGATCAATAAATACACTGAATATAAGTGGATTAAATTACCAATAAAAGATAGAGAGTAGGTGACAGCATAAAAAAATCATGATCTGTCTACATGCTGCTTACAGGAGAGGCACCTTAGACTTAAAGACACGAACAAACTAAACCTCACAGGACAGAAGAAAAAATAAACCAAGCTAACAATGTTCAAAAAATAGCAGAAGTAGAATATTACTTTCTGATAAAATACACTTTAAAGTAAAATCCACCACATTAGATAAGGAAGGAAATTATGTAACGATTAAAAGGTCAATACTCCAGAATGACATAACCATATTAAATATTTATGCACCTAACCACAGGGCTCTAAATACACAAAACAAACTCTAACCGCATTGAAAAGTGAAACACACAGCTCCATAATAACAACAGGAGACTTAACACATCACTTTTGGTGAAAGACAGACATCCAAAAAGAAGCTCAACAAATACACAAGAGTTAAATGACATATTCAACTAACTTGACCTCCTAGACATGTACGGAACACTCTCCCCAACAGTAGACAAGTACTGTACAAGGAACATTCTCCAGAATTGACCACATATTAGGCCAGAAAGCAATCCTTTACAAAATTCAAAGCATCGAAACTATCACAAAGCATCTTTTCAGACAATAAAAAGCCCCTTCATTGAATTTCCCTGGGTCAAACCTCACCAGGTACAATTTGTTTCTGGCCAGCACCCCAGCTGATAAACAATCACTTATTATCTATATGACCTTAAGGATATTTCTATCCCTCTGTGAGCCTCAAGTTGCTAGTCTTGGAAGGGAAATGTGACACCAACTTACAGAGTTGCTGTGCAAATTAAATGGGATAATATTTGTAAAAGGTTTACAGTGTGACTGGCCCATGGCCAGCTCTCATTAATTGTGACAGTTCACAATTAAACTGTCCCTAAACTCTGAGGGCAGGTTACTCTGCAGCTTCTTTGTGGTAAACAAGCCCAGTATACACTTTGACCAGAATGTCCAGAGTCATTCTAGACAAGTCTTCTAGTGGTTCAAAGGGACGCAGGCTTCTTGCTACTGTGCTTAGTAATAGCAAGTGGTTTCCAGAAGCAGAAAGGAGAAGGTGGGGCCAAGATGGGGCTAGACACACGTCTGCTCAACTCCCTCTGAGAACTAAGACCTGGAATGATAACTGAATGGAGCAGCGTGGACATCCTGGGAACCCTAGGATTTGGCATAGGGTTGTGAGTATCTGCCAGTAAAAGGGAAATTACCACCCTGGAAGATAGGATAGCAGCATGATGAGTTCTGCTTCTGCTGATGTGTCATTTAGGAAGATAGCAGGTACTGAACCCTCTTTGTTATCCAGCAGGCAGGGACTGTGCATGAGATGGCTAACACAATGAACTGCAGTGCTTAAGTAAAAAGAATACAGTGCAGCAGAGAGACTCTACTTGAGATGGCCACACATTGAGAGCCCAGCTGCCAACTGAGGGCACCAGCGCCCTTTCACTCTCTCTTCTCTGAGCTGTGCCATACATTCTGCTGTCTCACAGCAGCAAGGCAGCTCAGGCAGGACACCATCTTAGTCAGCTGAGAAGAGGAGTCAGCCAAGCTGCAGGACTCAGCTGGGACTAATTCCCATGCTGAGCTGCAGTGCCTGTCACAATAGTCCCTCTTCAGCAGAAAACCTGTGTTTAATATGATCATGTCTAGAGTTATGGGTGGGCCTTACAGATGTGGGCAACAAAGCCTTAACCCCTCTCTTCTTTGAACCACGTCATAGCATCTAGAGACAGTCTATAAGGAGCTTTTGTTGTCAGCGAGAAGGTGGGACAGACCTGAGGGCCTTACTGATTGCAGAAGCTGATGGACAGCTCCTTGCTCAGTATAAAGCATATTTTTAAAATAGGACTACCTGGAGAACCGACTGCTGAGCCAGGTGGTAGCATTTCCACCACCCTTCACTGATCTACATCATAGCCTCAGCTGGTAGCTCCTGTGACTCCCTAAGTAGGGCATCATCTGTAACAGCCAGGAGTTAGAGCCTGCAACCCTTAAGGGCCCAACTTCTTTTAGTGGATGCTGCACAACACCTCTCATAGCAAATAAGTGGTATTTAAGCTAAACACATCTACGGTGGTCCTGGTCACGGGAGTGGGGTGGCATCCTTCTCTCCTCCATTCCCTGATCTACACAATAGGCTCAACTGGTATAATGAGAGAGAGTCAAAACAAGTAACTCTCATCTTTGGCAGCCAGGAAGTGGGTTCTGTCACCACAGAGTCCACCTGCAGCCAGTTACTAGAGAACACAGAGGCAGTTAGTGACCAAATATAGTAGTGTACTTTTGACTTTTTTAGAACTTCACCCCAACTCCTGTTGGAGTAACATCGGAGAAACCAAACAGTTTCTTGGTGGGATGAATACAACAATCAATATCTAGCCATCTAAAAAAAGTCCAAAATGCCTCCAGAAAACTCCAAAAATAAAGACTCAAAAACTTCCCATGTGAAGAACTCTCTGAAATTATCAGCAGTTAAGTACAAAATGATTATATAGTGAACCCTCCTAGAGATTAAGCAAAAATGCAGCAGAACAAAGTAAAAAATTAAGTAAGTTGTTTGAACTGATGGAACATGAATGATCTGAAATCCAGAAGAAAAATAATAAAATTACAGAATAATACAATTCAATCAAAAGCCAAAAGAATAGAATTGAGGACATGAAAGACAGAGCTAGTGAGCTTGAAGATAGAGCAACTGACACCAGCATTAACGAGGAGAAACCAGAGAAAAGAAATAAGAAAAATGAACAAGCATTAAGAAATACATGAGTTGGATCTGACTCGATGGCACTTGGCATTAAAATAAATAATATATGAATAACTAGAGTTCCTGAAAAAAGAGGAATAGCCAAAAATAGAGTATGGTTGTAGAGTTGCTGAAAGAAAATATCCTTGAAATTGTGTGAGAACATAGATATCCAAGATGCTTATCAAACTCCACAAAAACCAGAACCCAAAAGAAAGACATCATACCATTATAATCAAGCTTAACAAAATGAAACGTAAACAGAGGCCCTTAAAAGTAGAGAGGCTCAGAGTGAAGCTAACATTCACAGGGAAACCCTGTAGGCTTTCATCTGAATTCTCAGCAGAAACCATGCTGGCAAGAAGGCAGTGGGATGACATACTCAAAGCCTTGAAGGAGAAAAAGCTTCCAACCAAGAATTATATATCCTGCAAAATTGTCTCTGCAGTATAAAGGTGAAATGAAGACAATTCCAGATAAACAGAAGCTTAGAGACTTTGTAAAAACTAAACCAAAAATACAAGAAATACTAAAAGAAGTTCTTTGTTGAGAAAAACAGAAATAAAAAAAAAATGTATACTTAACGAAGAAATGCAGGATACAGCATCAAGAATCCTACTCAGTGAGAAAAGTCACAAAGTGCAATCAAAGTTAAAATAGTAAAAGAAAGGAACCAGTGATCTTAACATGAAAACTATGACATCATCACCCTAAAAAGAGAGAAATACTACAGTAGGTATAACCCGTTCAGATGGAGAGGAAATTAAAAACATACACAGAAATTAAAGTCTGGTTTAAACTTAGAATAATAAGGGGAATCATCAGGGTTACCCCTATGCAACATATCAAAAGAAGAAACATAATACAGGAGTCTCAACAAACACAATACAAACACTGAAAAAGATGAAAAGTCAACCAATACTGAAGAATACCCCAGACCACAATATTAAGAGTAACAAACAAAACATTAACAACACAAAAATAAAGGCATCTAAATGATAGAACTAAAGATATACCTATGAATAATTACACTGAATGTAAACAGACTGAATGCTCCAATTAAGAGACAGAGAGTGACAGCCTGGATCAAAAGACACAATCTGTCTATATGTTGCACACAAGAAACACACTTCAGACTCAAAGGTATGAAAAAACTAAAATTAACAGGATGCAGAAATATATACCAAGCTAACAACATACAATGAACAGCAAGAGTAGCAATATTAATTTCATATAAAAGATTTTAATGAGAAATATACCATCGTGGACAAGGATGGCCAGTATTTACTGCTGGAAGGTTCAATATATAGGCAGGACATAATAATATTAAACATTTATATGTCCAATGCGAGAGCACTTAAACACATCAAATAAATACTGACTACACCAAAAGATGAGAAGGATCACTCCACAATAATAGTTGCAAATTTGAACACTCCATATTCAGTAATGGACACATCATCCAGAAAAAAGCTCAGTAAAGATACAGAAGATCTTATTGAGACAATTAACCAACCAGACATCATCAACAAATACAGAACCTTTTATCTATCAACACGTAAGTACACATTCCTCTCCAATGCACATGGAACATTTTCCAGAATAGACCATGTGTTAGCACATAAAGAAAATCTCAACAAAATCCAAAACACTGAATTACTGAAGATCATCTTCTTGGACCATAAAAATATAAAAGTTGAAATCAATACCAGAAAAAATGGATAGAAATTGAAAATCACAGAAACTGAACACCTTGCTCAAAAATCCATGGGTTAAAGAAGACAAGTATGAAATAAAGAAATATATGGAATCAAATGAGAATGAAAACACATCCTACCAGAACCTATGGGATACAACAAAAGCAGTGCTCAGAGGTCAGTTTCTCTCTACAAATGCACACATCCAGATTGAAGAAAGGACCCAAACAGAAAAATTAACCCTACAGTTTGAACAAGTACAAAGAGAAAAACAGAAGAATCCCTCAGGCACCAGAAGAAAGCAAATAATAAAGATTAAAGGAGAACTAAAAAAATGAGAACAGAACAATTGAAAAAATTAACAAAACCAAAAGTTGGTTCTTTGAAAAGATCAACCAAACTGATAAACCATTGGCTAAACTCACAAAATAAAAACGGGAGACAAAGCAAATAACCCTAATAAGAAATGAGATGGGAGACATCACAACAGACCCAGCTGAAATTAAAATTAGCATGAACACAATACTACAAAAGATTGTACTCTAACAGATTTGAAAACATAGATGAAATGGGCAAATTTCTATATTCATATCACCTACCAAAACTATGAAAAGGAGAAAGAAAACAACTTAATAAACTCATCACAAAGGTAGAGATTGAAAAAATAATCAAAAAACAGCAACCAAAGAAAGGACTGGACCACACGGCTGCACTGGGGAATTCTACCAAATATTTTGTTGTTGTTGTTAGGAGCCGTCCAGTCAGTTCTGACTTATAGCAACCCTATGAACAACGGAATGAAACACTACCTGGTCATGTGCCATGCCCACAATCATTTTTATGCTTAAGTCCATTGTTGTGGCTACTGTGTCAGTCCAACTTGTCTTTCTCTTTTTTGCTGACCCTCCACTCTACCAAGCATGATGTCCTTCTCCAGGGACTGATCTTTCCTGACAACATGTCCAAAGTATGTAAGATGCGGTCTTGTCATCTTTGCTTCCAAAGAACATTCTGCTTATACTTCTTCAAGAACAAATCTGTTTGTTCTTTTGGCAGTCCATTGTACATTCAACATTCTCCAACACAATTCAAAGGCATCAATTCTTCTTCTGTCTTCTTTGTTCATAGTCCAGCTTTCGCATGCATATGATGCAATTGAAAATACCATGGCTTGGGTCAGGTGCATTTTAGTCTCCAAGGTGACATCCTTACTTTTGAATACTTTGAACAGGTCCTTAGCAGCAGATTTTCCCAATGCAATGTGCTTTTTGAGTTCTTGACTGCTGATTCCAAGGCTGTTAATTTTTAACCCAGGTAAAATGAAATCCTTGACAACCGCAATTCTTTCCCCATTTACGACAATTTTACTAATCCAGTTGTGAGGATTTTTGTTTTCCTGATGTCGAAGTACAATTCATATTGAAGGCTGTAGTCCTTGATCTTCATCAGTAAGTATCTCAAATCTTCTTCATTTCCAGGAAGTACGGTGGTGGTGTTTCCATAACACAGGCTGTTAATGAGTTGTCCTCCAATCCTGACGCCTTGTTCTTCATATAATCCAGCTTCTCAGATTATTTGCCTGGTATACAGATTAAAAAGGTAAATTGAAATGACGCAACCCTGACGCATGCCTTTTCTGACTTTTAACCATGCAGTGGCCCCTTGTTCTGTTCGTAGACTGGCTTTCAATCCATACACAGATTTCTTTTATTTTTTATTTTTATTTAACATGACACAGTGAAAATGTACATTCACATATAAATTTACATGCCCACCTATATGCAGCTTCCACTGCTCTCCCTGTCCGGTGACTGCACACTATTCCTCTCTGCTCCATACATGTCTCATCCTCCCAACAGCCTCCTTTCCCCTCCTCTCCGTCGCCTCCCCTTCCTCCAACCAGAGGTCAGCAAGATGATATCCTATAGATGTATAGAACCATAAAGTGCTTCCAATATATGGTCACTCTGCATTGCCAACTCCAATCCATTCCTGTCAAAAGAGTGGACCTTTGTTATAATTTATGGGAAAGGGCAGCATCAGGGCCGGGGGCCATGCTCTCAGAGGAACCCCAAAACCACTGGACCATCAATTGAGGTCTTTTAGTGGACATCTCATGATGCACCCCTTTTTATTCTTGTGTTGCCAGTGAGACTCCTCTCTGTGAGCTCCATCATGGTTATCACTGGTGGTGGTCGGGCACCATCCGGTTTTTCCAGTCCCAAGTCAATGTAGGCACCCAGTCTTGTGGGTCTCTCTGTCTTCTCGGTTGTCTTCACCACATGTCATTTTGGTCCTCGGTGAGCATCTGTTCCTGCTGAGTTGGGACCATTTGCTGTGTCCTCGGATGGCAGCTTGGCAGCTTTTAAGACCCCAGATGCCACTCACCAATGTGGGGTGCAGAGAGCTCTCTTAGCAAAATGCTAGTTGTGCCAATTGGCCTGGAATTTGCCTAAGAGCATGGTCCCCTGACCCCCGCCCCCGCTATTCTACCCTTGCAGTATTGAGTTAAGATGGGAGGAGTACTCAAGTTATGCTGAAGTGCACTTAATGTTGTTCTTGTTTCTAATGTGTGCTACCACCGCTTTCTCCCAACCAGAAACTATCTAAACTAAACCCTCCCCCTCCACTCCCTCCTTCCCCTTCCTTGCAGCTATCAAAGAGTCTTTTCTTCTATACACAAGTCTGTTTTTGAGATCTTAACGTAGAAGTCTCATACAGTATTTGTCCCTTTGTCGCTGACTACTTTCACTCAACATAATGTCTTCCAGTTGAAACCAGGTTAGGAGATGTTTCCTGGAATCATCGTTATTCTTTATCATTGTGTAGTGCTCCATTGAGTATATGTACCATAGTTTACCTATACATTCTTCTATTGTTGGGCATCTGGGTTGATTCCATCTTTTTGCTATCGTGGACTGTGCTGCGGTAAAAATTCTGGTGCATGTGTCTGCTGGTGTGAAAGGCCTTGATTCTTTAGGATATATTCCAAGTAGTGGAATTACTGGGTCAAATGGTATATCGATATCCATTTTTTTAAGGAAGTGCCAGATTGCCTTCCAAAGAGACTGGACCATTTTGCGATCCCACCAACAGTGTAGGAGGGTTCCACTTTCTCCACAGCCTCTCCAGCATTTGTTGTTTTGTGTTTTCTGGATCATGGCCAATCTTGTTGGGGTGAGATGGTATTTCATTGTCGTCTTGATTTCAATTTCTTTAATAACTAAAGATCGTGAACATGTCCGCATGTGTTGTTTGGCTGCCTGGATCTCCTCTTTAGTGAAGTGTCTGTCCATCTCCTTTGCCCATTGCTTAATTGGTTGGTTTATCTTCTTCTTATTGATACTTTGTAGTATCTTATAGATTATGGAGATCAGGCATTGGTCCGACATAGAGTTGCCAAATATTTTTTCCCATTCTCTGGGTGTTCTTTTAATTCTATTAATAAAGTCTTTGGATGAGCAAAAGTGTTTGATTCTTAATAGTTCCCATTTATCTATTTTCTGTTCTGTTGATTGAGGTTTCTTTGACAGATTTTGGAGTCTGTCCTCATTGTGT
The DNA here is from genome assembly GCA_028571685.1 of Heterohyrax brucei. Taxonomy (NCBI): domain Eukaryota; kingdom Metazoa; phylum Chordata; class Mammalia; order Hyracoidea; family Procaviidae; genus Heterohyrax; species Heterohyrax brucei. The sequence goes on from CM053149.1 coordinate 39,578,275, forward strand.
ATTAAAACTTCCATTGTTGTTCCTACCTTTTCTAGGATCAGCTTTGTTGTTCTAGGTTTGATATTTAGGTCTTTTATCCAGTTGGAGTTGCGTTTTGTATAACGTGTAAGATATGGATCTTGATTCAGTTTATTGCAGATAGATAACCAATTTTCCCAGCACCATTTGTTGAAGAGACTGTTTATACCCCAGTTTAATGTCTTAGGGCCTTTGTCGAATATCAACTGTTCATAGGCAGATGGTGTCATCTCTGGGGTCTCAATTCTGTTCCATTGATCGATCTGTCTGTTCTTGTACCAGTACCAGGCTGTTTTGACCACTATGGCAGTGTAGTATGTTCTCAGGTTGGGTAATGAGAGGCCCCCCAGTGTGTTCTTCCTCTTTGGTAGTATCTTACTTATCCGGGGCTTCTTCCCTTTCCAAACAAAACTGGTGATTTGTTTCTCCATCTCATTAAAAAATGATGCTGGAACTTGTATTGGGATTGCATTATATAAATAAATTGTTTTGTGTAAAATAGATATTTACACAATGTTAAGTCTTCCTATCCATGAGCAGGGTAGGTTTTTCCATTTATCTAAGTCTCTCTTAGTTTCTTGTATTAAGGGCTTGTAGTTCTCTTTGTAAAGGTCTGTTGTTTCTCTGGTTACATTAATTCCTAGGTACTTTATCTTCTTCAGGGCTATCGTAAATGGTATTGACTTGATAATTTCCTCCTTAACAGTCTCGTTGTTGGTATAAAGGAATCCTACTGATTTACTTATGTTTATCTTGTATCCTGAGACCTTGCTAAACTCTTCTATCAGTTTGAGTAGCTTACTTAAAGATTCCTTGGGTTTCTCTGCATATACAATCATGTCATCTGCGAACAGGGAGATGTTAACTTCCTCTTTGCCGAGGCAGATGCCCTTTATTTCTTGGTCTTGTCTAATTGCTCTGGCTAGAACTTCTAGCACATATTGAATAGGAGAGGTGAGAGTGGGCATTCTTGTCTAGTTCCTGATCTCAAGGGAAAGTCTTTCAGTCTCTCTCCATTCAGGATGATGTGGGGAATTGGCTTTGTATAAATGGCCCTTATTGTGCTGAGGAATTTGTCGTCTATGCCCATTTTGCTAAGAGTTTTTAGCATGAATGGGTGTTGGACTTTATCAAATGCCTTTTCTGCATCAATGGACAAAATCAGGTGAGCCTTGTCTTTTGTGTTATTTATGCGGTTAATCACATTAATTGATTTCCTGATGTTGAACCAGCCTTGCATCCCTGGTATGAATCCCACTTGGTCATGATGGATTATTTTCTTGATATGTTGTTGTATTCTGTTGTCAAGAATTTTGTTGAAGATTTTTGCATCTAGATTCATGAGTGATAGCGTTCTGTAGATCTGTCTTTGTTGGATCTTTCCCTGGCTTAGGTATCAGGGTTATGCTGGCTTCACAGAATGAGTTTGGGAGTACTCCATCCCTTTCTATACTGTGAAATAGTCTCAGAAGTATTGGAGATAACTCTTCTCTAAATGTTTGGTAGAATTCTGCCATGAAGCCATCTGGGCCCAGACTTTTTTTGGTTGGCAGTGTTTTGATGACCTTTTCAATCTCTTCCTTTGTGATGGGTTTATTAAGTTATTCTGCTTCACGTTGTGATAATTTGGGTAGGTGGTATGAGTCAAGGAATTGGTCCATTTCCCCTAGGTTTTCCAATTTGTTACAGTACAGTCTTTCATAGTATTCTGTTATGATATTTTTGATTTCTCTTGCATCTGTGGTGACAACCCCCCTCTCATTTCTAATTTGAGTTATTTGTTTCCTTTCCTGCTTTACTTTGGTAAGTTTAGCCAGTGGTTTATCAATTTTATTGATCTTTTCAAAAAACCAGCTGTTGGTCTTTTCCATTTTTTCAATTGTTTTTCTATTCCCTAATTCATTTAGCTCTGCTCTAATCTTTATGATCTCGTTTCTTCTGGTGCCCAAGGGGTTCCTCTGTTTTTCACTTTCTACTTGTTCAAGCTGTAGAGTTAGTTCCTTGATTTAGTGTCTTTCTTCCATCCAGATGTGTGCATTTATGGAGATAAACAAACCTCTGAGCACTGCTTTGGCTGTATCCCATAGGTTCTGGTAGGAAGCATTTTCGTTCTCCTTGGAATCCATGAATTTCTTTATTTCATCCTTGATTTCCTCTATAACCCATGTTTTTTTGAGCAAGATGTTGTTCAGTTTAAAAGATTCCACTTTCTATGTTTTTTTCTGCTATTGATTTTAACTTTTATGGCTTTATGATCTGAGAAGATACTTTGCAGTAATTCAGTGGTATGGATTTTGTTGAGCATTGCATTATGGCCTATCACATGGTCAATTCTGGAGAATGTTCCATGTGCACTGGAGAAGAAGGTGTAGTTGTCTGCTGATGGGTGGAAAGCTCTGTATATATCAATGAGGTATAGTTGATTAATTGTGTCAATGAGGTCTTCTGTATCTTTACTGAGCTTTTTTCTAGATGATCTGTCTAGTAATGAGAGTGGAGTGTTAAAGTCTACCACTATTATTGTGGAGTCATCTAACTCTCTTTTGAGCATAGTCAGTGTTTCTTCGACATATTTAGGTGCTCTGACATTAGGTACATAAATATTTAATGTAGTTAAGTCTTGCTTGTGTACTGAACCTTTTAGCAATAAATAGTGTCCATCTTTGTCCACGATGGTGGATTTGACATTAAAATTGATTTTGTCTGAGATTAGAATTGTCACCCCTGCTCTTCTTTGTTCATTGTCAGCTTGATACATATTCTTCCATCCTTTAATTTTCAGTTTGTTCCTGTCTTTAGGTCTCAAGTGAGTTTCTTGTAGACAACATATGGATGGGTCGTGTCTTTTGATCCAAGATGACACTTGGTGTCTTTTTACTGGAGCATTCAGTCCATTCACATTCAATGTAATAATTGATAGGTATGTGTTCACTGCTGCCATTGTGATATGTTTATTTTTATGTTGATGTTTTCTCTGTTGTTCTTATTAGTCTGTTCTGGGACACTCTTTTTTGTGAGTTGATTTTTCACCTTTCTCAGAGCTGGTTTTGTAGTTGTTGAGACTCGTGTGTTAGATTTCTTCAAATGGTATGATACATCTTTGTTGTGCTTTACAGCTGCCCCTATGAACCCCCTTAATAAACTTAATAAACCCAATTTTAATTACTACCAGTCTTGTCATCTCCCTCTCCATCTGGAAGGACTATAACGACTGTAGTACATCCCTCTTTTTATTATGATGACACCATAGTTTTCATGATGATCACTGGATTGCTTCTTTCCATATCAAAGCTGTGATTTACTTTGGAGCCTTCCCTAAATGAGTAGAGTATTGAGCAGTGTGTCGTTCTAAAATATAAAGTTAGTGGTTTCATTCTTCTAAGCCAAAGCCAAGAACTTCTTTCAGTATTTCTTGTAGTTTGGGTTTGGTTTTGACAAAGTCTCTGAGTTTCTGTTTATCTGGGAACGTCTTAATTTCATTTTCGTATTTGAAAGATTGTTTTGCAGGATATATAACTCTTGGTTGGAAGTTCTTCTCCTTCAAGACTTTGAATGTGTCATGCCACTGTCTCCGTGCCAGCATGGTTTCTGCTGAGAAATCTGATGAGAGCCTACAGGGTTTCCCTCTGAATATTAGCTTTGCTTTGAGTCTTGCTGCCTTTAAGAGTTGCTGCTTATGTTTCATTTTGTTAAGCTTGATTATAATATGTCTTGGAGTCTTTCTTTTGAGATCTATATTGGGTGGTGTACGATATGCATCTGAGATGTCTATATTCTCTTCCTTCATGATTTCTGAGAAGTTTTCTTTCAGCAGCTCAGCAACAATACTCTCTGTGTTCTCAGATGTCTCACCCTGCTCAGGGACTCCAATTAATCAAAGGTTGTTCCTCTTAATAGAGTCCCACATGCTTCTTAATGTTTCTTCATTTTTCTTTTTTCTTTTTCTGATTTCTGCTCATAGACGCTAGCATCAGTAGCTCTGTCTTCCATGTCAGAAATTCTTTTTTCCATTTGTTCCATTCTGTTTTCTTGACTTTGCATTGAAGTTTCTATGTCTTTGATTTTCTTCTTGATCTGTTGGATTTCGGAGTACTGGTGTTCCATTTGATCGAAGAACTTGCTTAATTTTTCATTTTGTTCTGCTGCGTTTTGTATAAGGTCTAGAAGGGCTCTGTATATAATCAATTTGTATTCACTTCCTGATGCTTTCATAAAAGTTTCTTCATCTGGAAGACTCCTTGGTTGCTTCGTTTGGGAGCCTTCTGAAGCCATGAGTGATTTCTTGTATGCCACAATTGTCTGTTCCTTTTTGGGTCCCATGTGAGTATATAGAGGCTGGAATAGGTACTGTGAGGATGGATTGCAAATGTTTCTCTAGGCTGTCTTCAAATGTAAAGCAAAATGTCTCTGACCAGTTCACAAGTCAGTTAGGTTTTCAGGTGTAGAGGTCCCTCTTCTCATCTGGCAACGTAAGTGCCACTATATCCAACCCCAGATGATAACAAACTAGTTCAGAATACAGCAATGCTACTGTCCTGTTGGCCTCTGGTGACAGGGCCTAGCCTTAGCCAACACTGTGTCAAGTACTGGTTTTGTGATAGAAAAGCACTCTCCTGTGGGCAGGCTCTAGTTCCCGAGCTAAGAATTAGGTCCAGCTGCGGCCACCATATCCAAGATGGCGTTCTCCACACAGGCAGCAGACAGAGGGCCTAAAGGTGCCGAGAGGTAGTGATTCCTCTCCTTCTGTTGCAGGGCCCCCAATGTAGGCAGCACTGTGCAAAATCACTACTTTTCTGTTGGAGAAGCGCTGTCCCGTTTGCAGGCGCTGGCTCTCAGGCTGAGAACCAGGTCCCGCTAAAATCTCAGTACCAACGTGGCATCCCGCACACTGACTGTGAAGCTCCGCACAAACCCCGCTGAGGCAGCTACAAAACAAAAGGCTCAAAGTGGCTAGATTAACAGAGTCCTGAGCCTGGCTCTCAGAATATGGGAATTTTGCCTGCCTATCTCCCCAGCAGCGCACCTGAGTCCAGCCACCAGGCAAGACACAGCTCCGTCTGCCAGCCGAGACAGAGGAAAAAAAAAGTCAAAATGGTGCTTTTACCTTCCGTCCGTGAGAGCCGGGGCTAGCTGGGAGTGGGAGTCAGCGAAAGAGAGGAGGTGTTTCGCTGAGTGGTATGAAGTCCCAATGAACAGCTCTGTGCCGTGTCCTGAGGCTGATTAGGTAATCAGAAGACTCTGTTTGATTGTCAATTCAGGTCTTGGTTTCCAGAGGGGTATAAGGAGATGTGTGCTTAGTCCGCCATCTTGACTCTGCCTCCTCCCATACACAGATTTCTTAAGAGCACAATTAGGCGTTCTGGAATTCCCATTTTCTTCAATGCTAGCCATAATTTATTATGATCCACACAGTTGAATACTTTTGCATAGTCAATGAAACACAAGTAAACATCTTTCTGGTATTCTTTGCTTTCAGCCAAGATCCATCTGATATCATTGATGATATCCCTGGTTCCACATCCTCTTCTGAATCCAGCTTGAATTTCTGGCAGTTCTATTGTCACTATGTTATTGTAGTCACTTTTGAATGATCTTTAGCAGAATTCTACTGGTGTTGTGATATTAATGATATTGTTCAGTAATTTCCACATTTGGTTGAATCACCTTTCTTTGAGATGGGCATAAATATCGATCTCTTCCAGTCAGTTGGCCAGGTAGCTGTCCTCCAAATTTCTTGGCACAGATGAGTGAGCACTTCCAGCACTGCATCTATTTGTTAAAATATCTCAGCTGACATTCCATCAATTCCTGCAGCCTTGCTTTTTGCCAATGCCTTCAATGCAGCATCGACTTCTTCCTTCAGGACCATCAATTCCTTATTATATGGTACCTCTTCAAATGGCTGAACATCGACCAGTTCTTTCTGGTATAATGACTCTGTGTATTCCTTCCATCTTGTTTTGATGCTCTCTAAGTCATTTAATAGTTTCCTTGTAGAATCCTTTACTATTGCAACTCACGGCTTGAATTTTTTCTTCAGTTCTTTCAGCTTGAGAAATGCAGAATGTGTTCTTCCCTTCTGGTTTTCCATTTCCAGCTCTTTGCACATGTCATTATACTACTTTCTTTTGTCTTCTCAAGCTGCTCTCTGAAATCTTCTGTTTAGGTCTTTTACTTCACCATTCCTTCCTTTTGACTTAGTTGTTTGATGCTCAAGAGCAAGTTTCAGAGTCTCTTCTGACATCCAATTTGGTCTTTTCTTTCTTTACTTGCTCTCTTCATGGACGATGTCTTTGCTGTCATGCCACAGATTTTCTGGTCTTCAGTCATTAGTGTTCAACCCATCAAACCTGTTCTTGAGATGGTCTTTATACTCAGGAGGGATATACTCAAGGTCATACTTAGGTTCTCGAGGACTTGTAATTTTCTTCAGTTTCAATTTGAATTTGCATATGCACAATTGACCATCTGTGCCACAGTCCACAATTGGTCATGTTCTGACTGCTGATATGGAGCTGTTCCATCATCTTTTTCCACAGATGTAGTCAATCTTGTTCCTGTGTATTTCATCTAGTAAGGTCCATGTGTACAGTCACTGTCTGTGTTGGTTAAAAAAGGTATTTGCAATGAAAAAGTCATTAGTCTTGCAAAATTCTATCATGTGGTCTCCAGCATTATTTCTGTCACCAAGGCTGTATTTTCCAACTACCAATCCTTCTTCTTTGTTTCCAATTTTTGCATTCAAGTCACCAGTAATTATCAATGTGTCATGATTGCATGTTTAATCAATTTCAGACTGCAGCAGGTGGTAAAAATTTTCAGGTTCTTCATCATTCTCCTTCATCGTCAGTGTGTAAATTTGAATAAAAGTCATATTAACTGAACTTCCTTGTAGGCATATGGATATTAACCTATCAATGACAGCATTGTACTTCAGGACTAGATCTTGAAATGTTCTTTTTGATGATGAACGCAACAGTGTTCCTCTTCAAATTTTCATTCCCAGCATTTTAGATGATTTGATTATCAGATTCAAAATGGCCCAAACCAGTCCATTTCAGTTCACTAATATCTAGGATGTCAATATTTATGCATTTCATTTCATTTTTGACAATTTCCAGTTTTCCTAGAATCATACTTTGTACAATCCATGCTCCAATTATGAGTGGATGTTTGCAGATGTTTCTTCTCATTTTAAGTCATGCCACATTAGTGAACAAAGATCCCAGAGGCCTTACTCCATCCACATTGTTAAGGTTGGCCCTGTTTTGAGGGGGCAGTTCTTCCCCAGTCATCTTCCAAGTCCCTTCCAACTGGAGGGGGGGCTCACTTTCCGCCACCATATCTGACAATGTTCAGCTGCTATTCATAAGGTTTTCTCTGGCTAGTTCTTTTCAGAAATAGACTGCCAGGACCTTCTTCCTAGTCTGTCATAGCCTGGAATCTCAGCCAAAAGTTGTCCACCATGGGTGACCCTGTTGGTACCTAAATACCAGTGGTATAGCTTCCTGTCTTGTATCACAGCAACAAGCAAGCATCCACTGACAGACAAATGGGGGCTGCTCACTCCCTCCTTACTTGATGATGTCACCCTGTTACCTGATGGTGTTACCCTCCTTACCTGATGCTGTTATCCTCCTTGCCTGATGCTGCTACCCTCCTTGCCTGACAGTGTTACCCTCCTTATCTGATGGTGTTACCCTCCTTACCTGATGATGTTACCCTCTTTGCCTGATGCTGCTACCCTCCCTGCCTCCGCTGACAGACAAGTAGGGGCTTCTCACTCCCTCCTTACCTGATGGTATTACCCTCATTATTTGCTTCTACTACCCTCCTTACTTGATGCTTTGCCTTCCTTACCAAGTTTTTAGATAGGAGTTAATTCCAATACTACTGAGACTATTTCAAAGCATAAGAAGCAATGGAATACTCCCAAATTCATTCTATGAAGCCACCATAACCATGGTACCAAAGCCAGGGAAAGATCCCACAAAAAAATGAGAATCACAGACCAGTATCACTTGTAAACCTAGATACAAAAATCTTCAAGAAAATTCTACCCAGTAGAATTCAACAACATATCAAAAAATAACTCATCATGACCAAATTGGATTCATACCAGGGATGCAAGCCTGGTTCAACACCAGGAAAACAGTAACTGTGATTAATGATATAAACACAAAGGATAACAATCGTCTGATTTTGTCAATTGATGCAGAAAACACATTGGAAAAACTCCAGCACCCATTCCTGCTAAAAACTCTCAAAAAATAGGTATACAGGGGAAATACATCAGTGTAATAAGGGGCATCTATGGAAAGTCAATTGCCTACATTATCCTTGATGGAGAGAGACTGAAAGCATTCTCCTTGAGTATGGGAACTAGAGAAGGATGCCCACTCGAACCACTTTCATTCAAAATTGTACTACAGGTTCTAGTCAGAGCAATTAGACAAGACAAAGAAATAAAGGGCATCATCACTGGCAAACAAGAATTAAAAATCTCTTGATTTATAAATGATACAACTCTATATGAAGATAATTCTAAAGAATGAATAAGTAAACTATTGGAAGTAATAGAAGACTTCAGCAAAGTGTCAGGATATAAGATAAGTATAAGTAAATCAGAAGGATTCCTTTAAACCATCAGAGATAATCAAAGAAAAAATGATCAAATCAATATTATTTACTTTACCCCAAGAAGATAAAATACCTAGCAATAAATCTAACTACAGAAATAAGAGGCCAACACAGAGAGAATTAAAAGACCACACTGCAAGAAACAAAAAGAGACTTACATAAATAGAGATACCTATCCTGCTCCCTGTAGGAAGACTCAACACTGTGAAAATGTCTATTTTACCCAGAGAGATCTACACATACAATGAAATCCCATTACAAATTATGGGGTCATTTTATAATGAGCTAGAGAAACAAATCACCAACTTGGATTAGAAAGGGAAAAAAATTGATAAGCAAAGCACTACTGAAGAAGAGGAACACAGTGAGAGGCCTCACACTACCTAACCTTAGAAACTATTATACTGCTACAGCAGTCAAAACAGCCTAGCACTGGTACAATAAGAGACATATGTATCAATGAAATAGAATAAAGACCCAAGAGATGTTACCATCCTCTTATGAACAGCTTATATTCAACAAAGACCCCAAAGCAGTCAGTTAACAGAGGAAAAAAGTTTCTTTAAGAAATTTGTTGGCAAAATTGGATACCCATCTGTGAAATGCTGAAGAAGATTCACATCTCACATGTTACATAAAAACTAACTCAGAATGGATGAAAGACCTAAATATCAAACCCAAACAATAAAGATTATGTAAGAAAAAGTGGAAGTTCTAATAAGAGCTTAGACAGATTTCAAGAACTGATAAGCAAAGCACAAACAGCAGAAGAGAAGACAGATAAATAGGAACTACTAAGAATCAAACAGTTTTGCTCACCCAAAGACTACCAACAGTTAAAAAAACACCCACATAATGGGATAAAATATTTGACAACTAAATGTAAGAACAATGTCTAATCTCCATAATCTACAAGGTACTGCAAAATATCAACAAGAAAATAGGTTAATAACCCAGTTAAGTGATGCACAAGGGAACAGACACTTCACCAAAGAGGAGAAGAAGGCAGACACATGAGGAGATACTCACGATCATTAGCTATTAAAGAAATCTGAATCAAAACTACAAGGAAACACTATCTCACCCCAACACAAAGCAACAAATGCTGGAGAGGCTATGGAGAGATCAGAACTCTCCTATATTGCTGGTATGATCACAAAATGGTACGACCTCTATGGAAAGAAATTTGGTGCTTCCTTCAAAAGCTGGAAATAGATAACCATTTGATCCAATAATCCCACTGCTGGAAATATATCGTACAGAAAGAGAGGCTGCCACATGAACAGATACATGCACATAAATGTTTATTGCAGCACAGTCCACAATAGCAAAAAGATGGAATCAACCTAGATGCCCATCAATAGATGAATGGATAAACAAAGTATCGTAAATATACTCAATGGAACACTATGCAATGATAAAGAACAATGATTTGGGAAGCATCTCATAACCTGATTTCAACTGGAAGACATTATGCTGAGTGAAATCAGTCAGCAGAAAAAGCACACATATTATGTGAGACCCCTGCTATAAAGAATTAAAAACAGACTTATGTACAAAAGAAAAGACTCTTTGACAGCTACAAGGGTGGGGAGGGATGGAAAGAGTTGGTCATAGATTAGATAGTTGATAGAAATTTAGATAGGAGATGGATGGTGACAAAATGGTGAACTAAAAACATGTCTCCTCAATTCCATCTGAGAACTAAGGCTTGGATTGATGAATGGAGCACTGTGGATTTTCAGGGAGCCCTAGGATACAGTACAGGGTTTTCAGATTGGACTACATGCCATTAAATGGGAAACTTTCTCTCTCTAGCATGAACCAGCCCACATTGAGCCCCACTCCTACCAACTCACCACTCAGGAGGACTGCAGGTACTGATGCTTTTTTTCATTATGCAGGAAGCAGGGGATGGGCACAAATCTGCAAATACATTGAACTGTGGTGCTAAAGTAAGTAGTGTATAGTGGAACAGAGAATTAGTGTGTGCGTACCCACATTTTGAGTGCCTAGCTGCTGACCAAGGACACCACTGCTCCTCCACCCTCTGCATTCTGAGCTCCACCATAGAGTCTGCTGTTTCTCAGTAGTAAGGGCAGCTTGGCCAGGATGCCATCTCAGTCTCCTGGGAGGCAGAGTCAACCAACCAGAGGACTCAGCCAGGGCTAGTTACCACGCTGAGAAGCAGTGCCAGTTCGGAAAGTGCTTTTCCAGTAGAAAGGCTGTGTCTAGCACTGTGTTACCTTATGGGCGGGGCCCAGCAGTGGATGGCAGCAAGGCTAACTCCTCTGTACTTTGAACTATGTCATAGCATCTAGGGAAGTCTGAAGAGGTGCTTTCAGTGAAAGCTGGAAGGCAGGGCCTGCCACACTAACAGCCAGACTGATTATCACAACCGTCAGACAGCTCACAGCTTGTTAAAATAAGACTGCCTGGAAAAATAACTGCTGAGTGGCCTGGCAGTATCTTTTCCAGCCTTAACTGACCTACACCACAGGATCAGTTGACAGCCCCCCCAGTGACTCCATCAGTAAGGTACCATCTTCGCCAGCCAGAAGGAAGGCCCTCCCACCCAAGAGAGTCCACTAGGACCAGTTATTAGAGTACATAGAGAAGGCTGGTGAACAAGTCCATTCTCAGAACTACAGCTCAGCTCCTGTTGAGGTAAAATCGGAGAAACTAAACAGCCTCTAGATGGCCTGAAGGCAACAAATGATTGCTAATCATTTAAAGAAACAGTCCAACATGACACCAGAAAACTCCCAAAATAATCAAAAAGCTTCCCAGATGAAGAAGGTGTTTAAAAACTGTTGGAGATTGAGTACAAGAGAATTATATAGAGAGTACTCCTAGACATTAAACAAAATGCCTAAGATCAAAATGAAAAATTAAGCAAGCTACTCTAACTGATAGAACATTAATGATCTGAAATGCAGCAGATCAATAACAAAGTTTATAGACTTTGTAAAAACCAAACAAAATTACAAGAAATACTGAAAGAAGCTTTTTATGTAGAAAAACAAAACTATCAGGTGTATATTAAAGGAAGCAATGCAGCATACGGCATCCAGAAACCTACTGAGATGGGGAAGTCACAAAACTCAATCAAAGCTACAATATTAAAAGAAGGGAATCAGTGATCATATCATAGAATGTATGGCACCACAAAACTAAAAAAAAAGGGAATAAACTACAGGAGTTACAGTCCTCTCAGATGGCAAGGAAGTTAAAAAGATATGCAGATGTTACAATTGCACATAAACTTAGAATATTAAGGGGGATCATAGGAGTAGCCACAAAGCACAATACCAACGCAACATATCAAAACAGGAAACATAATACAGGAGTCTAAACAAACACAAAATCAATACAGAAAAAGATGAAAAGTCCATCCATAAAGAATGACCCAGGACAGAATATTAAGAACAACATAGAAAACACCAACACAAAAAGAAACACATCAAAAGAAAGCACTAAACACATACCTATCAATAATTACACTGAATGTAAATGGACTGAATGCCCCACTGAAGAGAAAATGACTGATATCCTGGATCAAAAGACATGAACAATCTATATCTTGCTTAAAGAAACACACCTTAGACTTAAATATATAAACAAATTGAAAATTCAAGGATGGAATAATATAAACCATGCTAACAATATACAAAGAAGAGCAGGTGTGGCAATACTAATCTCAGATAAAATGAATTATAATGAAAAAAATCCACCAGAGCATCTAAACACATCGAACAAACACTGAGTACATTGAAAAACGAGACAGATCACACAACGATAATAATGGAGACTTCAACACTGCACTTTCAATAATGGACAAGTCATCCAGAAAAAAGCTCAATAAAGACACAGAAGACCTTATGGTGACAATTAACCTATTAGACTTCATCAACATATACAGAACTCTTACACATCAACAGATAAGTACACCTTCTCCAATGCACATGGAAAATTTTCCAGAATAGAACATGTGTTAGGACATAAAGCAAGTCTCAACAAAATCAAGCCAAGCCAAGTGCCGTTGAGTTGGATCCAACTCATGGCGACCCTTGGGCCAGGGTACAACTGACTTCCAGAGTATTCAAGGAGTGCCTGGTGGATTTGAACTGCCAACGTGGTGGTTAGCAGTGGTAAAACTTAAAACACACGGAATTATTGCAAAGCATCTTCTTGGATCATAAAGCAATAAAAGTCAAAATCAATAGCAGAGAAAAAGCAGGTAGAAATTTGAACTCATGGAAACTGAACAATATCTAGCTCAAAAAAAAAGTTTATAGAAGAAATCAAGGATGAAATAAAGAAATTTATAGAATCAAATGAGAATGAAAACTCATCCTACCAGAACCTATGGGATACAGCAAAAGCAGTGCCCAGAGGTCAATTTATCTTTACAAAGACACACATCTGGAAGGAAGAAAGGGCCCAGACTAAAGAATTAACACTAAAGCTTGAACAAAGAGAAAGAGAGCAATAGAGGAGTCCCTCAGGCACCAGAAGAAAACAGATAATAAAGATTAGAACAGACCTAAATGAATTATAGAATGGAAAAACAATTAAAAATATCAACAAAACCAAAAGCTGGTTTTCTGAAAACATCAGCAAAATTGATAAACTATTGGCTAAACTTACAAAAGAAAAACAAGAGACAAAACAAACAACCTGGATAAGAAAAAAGAAGGGGAATAGAAGAGAAATTCAACACAATAAGGGGCATCTACGCAAAGCCAACTGCCTACATCATCCTGAATGGAGACTGAATGAAATAATTGCTTTTGAGAATGGGAACTAGACAAAGATGCTCACTCTCACCACTTGCATTCAACATTGTACTAGAAGTTCTAGCCAGAACAATTAGACAAGACAAAGAAATAAAGGATATCCACATTGGCAAAGAAGAAATAAAAATCTCTCTATTTGCAGATGATATGATTGTATGTGCACAGAATCCTAAAGAATCCACAAGTAAACTACCGGAAGTAATAGAACCAGGATATATGATAAACATAAGTACATCAGTAGGATTCCTTTGAATCAAGAAAGAGATCATCAAAGAAGAAATCACCAAATCAATATCATGTACTACAGCCCCCAAGAAGGTAAAATACCTAGGAATAAATATAACTAGACTAATAAGAGACCTATACAAAGAGAACTACAAGACCTGACTGCAAGAAACCAAGAGACACTTAAATGGAGAAACGTACCCTGCTCACAGATAGGAAGACTTAACATTGTAAAAATGGCTATTGTACCCAAAGTAATCTACATATATGAAACAATCCCAATACAACTTTCAGTGACAGAAGTTCTTAAGCTAGAAAGTCAGGCAGTTCCAATGACAAACATAAATGGCAGCAAAGACCTTTAGTCAGTCATTCATCTGCTAGTCCATGAATGTTTGTGGTTTAATTGTGTAATTTAGTAAAAGTAAAATGAAAAATAAACACTGGCATCAAGTCGACTTTGAACCATAGAAACCCTATAGGGCAGAGAAGAACTGCTCCATAGAGTTTCCAAGGAGTCCCTGGTGGATTTGAACTGCTGACCTTTTGGTTCACAGACGTAGCACTTAACCACTACACCACCAGGACTTCCCCGGTAAAAGTAATTTCAATAAAATTCCACAGATGAAAGAGAAACCTTATGTTTAAGTAAAAGTAGGATAGCTCAAAATCTTATCCTCTTATTTCCCAGTAGCTACCATCTGTGAGTTTGTCACACCATGGTAGTTTGCTGTTGCTATGATACTAGAAGCTATACTACTAGTATTTCAAATATCAGCAGAGTTACCAGCTGTAGAGAAGTTTCAGGCAAGGTTCTGGATTCAGCCAGACTAGGAAGAAAGGCCTTGTGGTCAACCTCAGAAAATTAGCCAATGAACAGCAATTGCTGCTGAGACTTGAGCAAGAAGGCATGAGTGAGCAACCATTCCCTCTCCCTACACCTGAGTCCAAGACTGAGGCTCCATGACAGACTTGCCCAAACAAGAGGCAGCTTCAGCAGTGGCACTTGAGTCTTGCCCACCTTGGAGTGGTTGTGAAAGTGACACGACTGTGAAAGTGACCTCCTCCCAGCCCAGAGGCAGAAGCAGTAGTGGTGCTGCTAAAGGCAGGCACAATTCCCTCTCCTGGGAACCGAGCCAGAAGCAGCAGTAGCAGCAGCAAACTAGTGCAGGGTAGTGAGAGCAAGCAACATAACATAATCAGATTGCACAGAGAATCTACCGCCCAGCCCCAACAGAGAGATGCTGGTGAGGCCAACTAAACTGTTACGTCTCTTCCACTGCAACAACTTCCAGATGGCTCAGAGACAGCAATCAATCTCCAAATACCAAAAAAAGCACACTAGCATGGCTGCCGAAAATTCCCAAAATAAAGCATCAACAGATTTACCTGATGAAGAAGAGTTCCTACAAGTATTAGAATACAAAACATTGATGTACAGAGCTGTGCAAGATATCAGGAGAGAGATCAGGCAAATTGCAAAAGAGCACAAAGCTGTAAGAAATGCTTAAGCAGCAATGATCTGAACTTTGACAGATTACAATAAAATCTCTGAGCTTGGTAACTCAACAGAAAGTCAAAGGAGCAGGACCAAAGATGTGGAAGCCGAAATTAGCTTGAAGGACACTAGCACATACGAGAAAAATCAGATAAAACATTCAAGGGGTGTGAAGATTCACTAAGGGTGACGTGTGATTCTATTAAAAGAAATAATATCCATGTGATCACAGCACCAGAACAAGCTGAAAATACAGAGCGAATAGTTGAAGACCTGCTGACAGAAAACTTCCCTGATACCATGAAACATGAGAAGATTTCCATTCAGGATGCTCATCGAACCTGACTCAAGATAGATCCCAAAAGAAGTATACCAAGGCATATCATAATCAAGCTCAAAAAAGCTAATGGAGAGACTAATGAGGGCAACCAGAAATAAAGAAAACATAACCTACAAAGGAAAATTATTAAGATTAAGCTCAGATTACTCAGCTAAAACAACGCTGGCCAGAAGACAGTGGGATAACATATACAAAGCCCTGAAGGAAAAAACTTTCAACCAAGAATAACATATCCTGCAAAACTGTCTCTCATATATGAAAGTGAAATTAAGCCTTTCACAGATAAACAGAAATTTAGAGAATTTGAAAGAACCAAATCAAAATTACAAGAACTATTAAAGGAAGTTCTTAGGTTAGACAATCAAGACGTTAAATACATACTTAAACATCCAGCACTTGACAGGGCATTTAATAGGTATCATCAGGAAAGGAAATCCAAAAATGATAACCAAAACCAGATCACAAAAGTCAGAAACTCAGAGATCTCAGGATATAATCAACAACTGCATTATATGAAAAAGAAGGTCAAAGAAAGGTACCCATAGACCTTCCAGATGTGGGGGAAGACAAGAAGAAACACAGACAAGGAAGTTTGGACTACTTTTAGATTTTTAAAAGGGACTAAGGGGTAACCACAAAAAAACCCTGTAATTCTATGACTCAAAAAGCAATATACAAAATCACAAATTCAAGAAAACTAACACTGAAAACTATGAAAAGAAAATAATAAGGAAAACAGACTCAGCACAAAAATGGAATGCAACAGAGGAACTGTTCACAACACCCCAAAAGGTGTCAAAATGACAATGCTAACATCATACTTATCAATAATCACACTTAATGTAAATGTACTAAATGTACCAATTAAGAAGAGAGGAGCAGATTGGATGAAAAAAATGACCCATCTATATGTTGCTTACAGGAGACACACCTTATACTCAAAGACACAAACAAACTGCAACTCAAAATTTGGAAAAAATATATCAGGCTAACAACATTCTAAAAAAATCAGGAATGGCAATACTAGTCTCTGACAAAATAGACTTAAAAATGAAATCGACCATATGAGATAAAGAGAGTCACTATCTAATAGTGAAAGGCTCAATTCAACAATAGAATACAATCATACTAAATATCTACACATCCAGTGACAAGGTTCCAAAAACACTATTTGCACTGAAAACAGAAATAGACAGCTCCACAATAATAGCAGGAGACTTACAACACACCACTCTCAGTAAAGGACAGAACATCCTGAAAAAAGCTTAGTAAACACACAGAGGATCTAAATGCCACAATCAATCAACTTGATCTTACAGAAACATTCAGAACACTTCATCCACCTGAAGCCAAGTATACTTTCTTTTCCAATACTCATGGAATGTTCTCCAGAACTGGCCACATATTAGGTTACAGAGGGATACTCAACAAAACTCACAATACAGAAATAATGCAAAAAAGCTTCTTCTCAGACCACAAAGCCATGAAACTAGAAATCAGTAACAGAAAAAAGACACAAATTAAATCAAAAACATGGAGACAGAATAACATTTTGATCAAGAACTACTGGGTAATAGAAGAAATCAGTGATGCAATAAAGAACTTTATAGAATCAAAAGGGAATGAAGACACATCCTACCAGCAGAAGTAGTGCTCAGAGGTCAATTCATCTCAATAAACACATCTAAAAAGAAGAAAGGGCACAAATCAAAGAATTAACACATTAACTTGAACAACTAGAAAAATCTCAGCAAAAGTACCCATCACACTCCAGAAGAAAGCAACTTACTAAAACGAGAGCAGAGATTAATGAAATAGAAAACATAAAAATGACTGAAAGAGTAGACAAGTCCAAAAGCTAGTTTTTCAAAAAGACCAACAAACTTGATAAGCTATTGGCCAAACCGACAAAAGAAAAAGAGAAGAAACAAACGATCTGTATTACAAATTCAATGGGTGATACCACAGTGAACCCTGCTGAAATTAAAAGAATCACACAAGAATACTTTGAAAAATTATACTCTACTAAATTTGAAAACCTACAGGAAAGGGACAATTTTCTGGGAAAAATACCACCTACCTAAACCAGTAAAATCAGAGATAGAACAACTAAACAAACCTGTTACAAAAGAAGAAATTGAAAAGATAATTTAAAAATTTCCATCCAAAAAAGACCTGGCACAGATGGCTTCACTGCAGAATTCTATCCAACATTCAGAGGAGAGTTAACATCATTACTTCTAAAGGCATGCCAGAGCATAGGAAGGGATGAAATATATCCAAATTCAATCTATGTACCCAAACCAAGTAAGGACAGCACAAAAAGAGGAAAATTACCCGACTCGATGGCACTTGGCTTGGCATCTCTCATGAACTTAGATGCAAAAATCCTTACCAAATCCTAGGTAACAGAATTCAACAACACACCAAAAAAATCACAACCAAGTAGGATTCACATGAGGGATGGAGGGATGGTTCAACACGAGGAAAACAATGAATGGAATTGACCACAGAAAGAAAAGACAAGAACACTTTGATTTTATCAGTCAACACAGAAAATGCATTTGATACGATCCAACACCCATTCATGTTAAAAACTCTCAACAAGACAGGAATAGAAAGAAAATATCTTAACATGATAAAGGCCATCTACGCTAAACCAACAGCTAACATAATACTTAATGCAGAGAAGATGAAAACATTCACCTTAAGAGCACATACTAGAGACAAGAATGCCCATCGTCACCACTTCTATTTAACATTATTCTGGAGGTCCTAGCCAGAGCAATTAGATATGATAAAGAAATAAGGGGTCTTCAAATTGGAAAAGAAAATGTCAAAGTACCATTATTTTTGGATGATACAATCTTATACACAGAAAACTCAAAAGAATCCACCAAAAAACTACTAGATCTAATAGAAGACTTAAGCAAACTATCAGGATACATGATAAACTCACATAAATCAGTACGGATTCCTTTACACCAACAAAGAGACAACCAAAGAGGAAATCACTAGATCATTGCATTCCAGTCCCTGCTGCAATAAACAAAAAATGACTTACACAAATGGAGAAATCTACTGGCTCCTTGGACAGGAAGACTTCACATTGTGAAAATGTCTATGCTACCCAAAGCAATCCATACATAGAATGAAATCCCAAGTTAACTTCCAATGAACAGCTTCATATGGAAAGGAAAGACACCATGAATAAGTATATTATTACTAAAGAAGAAGAACCAAGTCAGCCTTCCTGACCTACTACAGTAGTCAAGACAGCCTGGTACTGGCACAAAAATAGATGAATAGACCGATGGAACAGAATTGAAAATCCAAATATAACTTAACCCATCTATGAATAGCTGATGTTTGATAAAGGCCCAGTGAATTGGGGTAAAGATAGTCTCATCAGCAAACGGTGTTGGCATAACTGAATATCCACCAGCAAAAAAATGAAACAAGACCCTCATTTCATGCCATGCACAGAAATTAACTCAAAATGGATCAACAACCTAAATATAAAAGCTAAAACAATAAAATTCTTGGAAGGAAAAATTGGGAAGACAATAGAAGCACTAATCCATGGCATCAACAGTCTACCAAAAACCACCAACAACCTTCAATCATCAGACACGAAAACAGATAATTGGGAACTCTTAAAAATTAAACACTTAAGCTTATCCAAAGCTTTCATCAAGAGTAAAAAGACAACCTACAGCATGGAAATGAATATTTGCCCACTATGATTCCAACCGCCGCCTAACCTCTCTAATCTACAAGATACTGCAAAACCTCAACAAGAAAAAGACAAACAACCCAATTAAAAAATGGGCAAATGACATGAACAGGTGCTTCACTACAGAAGACATACAGATTGGCAACAGATACACAAGGAAATGTTCATGATTGCTAGTCATCAGAGACCACAATGAGATACCATCTCACCCCAAAAAGATAGCAATAATCTAAAAAACACAGAGTAATAAATGCTGGAGAGGATATGGAGTGATTGGAACTCTTCTATACTGTTGGTGGGACTGTAAAATGGCTCAACCATGATGGAAATTGATTTGACACTTTCTTAAAAAAACTAGAAATAGAAATACCACATGACCCAGCAATCCCACTTATTGGAATATATTCTAAAGAAATAAGGACTAACACTCAGATACTTGCATGCCAATGTTTACTGCAGCTCTCTCCACGATAGCAAAAAGTTGCAAACAATTTAGATGACCATCAACAGACAAATGGTTAAATAAATGGTGGCATATTCATACAATGATAAGAAACAATTATGGCTTAGAGAAATGCCTGTCAAAGTAAGACCATATAGAGGAAAGCATGCTGAGAAAACTAGCCACACACAGAAGGACAAAGTTTGTATGAGACCATTATTATAAGGACACAACTAATCATTTAAGCACAGTAGAAAACAATATTTGATGGTTACAAGGGTGGGCAGCAGGGAGGAAGAGGGATTTTTTTACAAATTAATAGTGGTTAGGAGTAGGGATGAGTATAGAAAGTGACAGCATGCACTAGAAATGGGGTACCCCACAACTACTGAACTTCAAAACCAAATTGTCCCCTTAATGTGAACCACCACTTTGGAAAAACAGAGAAATTGGGTCTGAAATCAGGAATTCACGCTCTCAAGGGACATCCAGACTAACTGGATAACCCACAGTTTTTCACTCTCCCTCTTTCAAGATATTACTCCACATACCACCTGGGTGAGTGGCAACCAGGGTCTTGAAAACTAGCAAACTTCCATCTAAAAAGCATCAAATGGTCCCAATCTACCTGGACCTGGGGCAAATGGAGGATATCAAGGACAGAAGAAAAGTATGAGTCCACCAGTTGGAAGTGACCATATGAGCCATATCCTGCTTCAGCATGGGACCAGAAGAACTAGATGATGCCTGGCCACCACCAATGACAGCCCAGATAGACTACACAAAATGGAGCCCTGTACACAGCAAGTATTGGAGTAGAGGGCAGAGCTAGAACTCTCACAAAAGATCACACTTGATGGTCCTTCTGAATGGACGGCCCCTGGGAACATGGCCCCTGGACTCTCTAACCCCAAACTGTATCCAGCACCAGGGACAGCTCCCCATACAAAGAATGACCTGACCTGGACCATAGAAAACATAGAGTGATACTTGAGGCAAGGAAACCTTTAAAAATGAATGTGGGATTGTCTGAGCTGGAGCTGAGTTGAATGGATAAAGAGGGCCACACCTTTATCAAAAGGCCACAGGAAATTTTGAACAAAAGGGGAACTATGCTGTCGCATGGGCTCGGGGTGTGGGTGGGAGGGGACAGCTAGAACAGAATAGAGATGAAAGTTCTGGGTGTTATATGGCAACATGATATAGGCTGTAAAATTGTTCTTAATTCACAATTAAAAAAAAGAAAATTAGCCAATGAAAGCTCTATGGATCACAACAGATTATGGCCAATAAAAGATTAGCTCCTAGGTTGAAAGGCGTATCAGTGATCATGAAAATGATTGCAGGACTAAGTAATGTTCTTTTCTGTTGTACATAATATCACCGCGAGTGAGAGCCAATCAACAACAACGACAAAGCAATTTCTTCACCTTTGCTTTAAAGGGGAAAGTCAGCCAGTCTGGTGTCTTTGACTACATGCTTGCCTGTCTTGCACTAATTCTCTTTGAATTAAAAACTGAAATTACAGGACAAGACCAAAATGGTGGAATAGTCAGATGCTTCCTGTGGTCTCTCCTAAAGCAAAAACTCTAAAAAATATACATGACAAACTAAATATCAAACACAAAGTTGAGGAATGGAACTTAGAAACAAGAGAGGAAAGGGGTCCATCCTGAGAGCTCCACTAAATGACCTAAATTGATGATCCAGTAGTTTCGGGGTTCCCCTGAGAGCATGGCCCCCGGCCCTGATGCTGCCCTTACCCATAAATTATAACAAAGGTCCACTCTTTGGACAGGAATGGATTGGACTTGGCAATGCAGAGTGACCATATATTGGATGCACTTTATGGTTCTATACATCTATAGGATATCATCCTGCTGACCTCTGGCTGGAGGAAGGAGAGTGGGTGAATGACCTCTGGCTGGAGGAAGGAGAGTGGGTGAAGAGGAGGGGAAAAGAGGCTGTTAGGAGGATGAGACATGTATGGAGCAGAGAGGAATAGTGTGCTGTCACCAGACAGGGAGAGCAGTGGAAGCTGCATATAGGTGGGCATGTAAATTTATATGGGAATGTACATTTTCCTTCAGTCATGTTAAATTAAAAAAAAAGAGAGAGAGAGAGGGACAGACACTTCAGAAGCAAGGGGGAATTGCCAGACCTGATCTAGTGGGAATCAGCACCATGCTAATAGATATGAGGGTAAGGGAAGCAGTAGTGTTTGACATGTGTGTTCCACATCATAAAAGACTGTGCAGTAGAGAGTCCAATCATACATCCAGAATCACTCAAAAGTTGCACCCAGTCAGCAAAAGATAAGTAACATGCATCTGTTCTACCATGTGAATCAAAAATATCCCTTTAAGAAAAGCCTCTGTCATTTGTATGCTCCCTGCCTGTTCTCCACTGGATCCAAGCTGGATTCAGAGACTGATGTATCCCCTGGGCTGAAAGCAGGAGTGGTCACATGTTCTAAGCTATTCTCCTAGGCTTAGAGAGGGAACAAATTAATGGGGGGAAAAAAATCTGCCAGCTCTGCCAAGCTGGGAAGACAGGACAGTAAGTTCTTTTGCCTGGGCACAGCCATGAGAGGTCCACAGACTTTGAATGCCTGTCATCCCTGCAAAGTCCTGTGTGGGCCTAGCACAGCACAGCAGAGTATATACCTGAAATCTAACCTCAACTGTCTCATCCATTTGGTAGAGAAGCATGTTTGTGACATCTGACACTGCACTGCCTATCAAGCAGAGTCCTCACCTCCCCACACCAGGTGCCTGAGGACTGGTGGCTCCCACCATGCCATATAGCCACCCACAACAAGGGTACAAGTATAAGTGGGGCATCCTAGTCCTTCAAATCAACAGCACTGGATACCCAGAGTCCAGCTGCAAAACCCACCCAACTATACCCTGTAGAGAACAGGGGTATGCTTTCCTCACAGACACTCTGCAGCAGCTATCAATACCCTGCTCTGCTCAGCTCATGACTCACTAGGGCAGCTGGATAGCTGTGCCTATGCCAACTACCCCTGTCTGACTAGGACTGTAGGTGAGAGCCTATATCACACACTTGGTGACTGACTACCTGGACACCCAATATGAATCCATACCAGAAAAGTAAATGGATTCCTGGGCTTACAGATCTAGAAAATCTCTAACCACTTTAGACATGACATTAGAGCTTCAAAGACACCGATAATCAAACTAGCTCACATGACCAGCCTATTTGGGCACACCAAAACAAAACCAGAAGCTAGGACACAGCAAGCCAACACAAAACAACTAAACACGATAACTTATTGATGGCTTAGACAAAATCCACACCAAACAATAAAAAAATAAAAACAAAGTACTGCTATTAAGTCAGTGCTGACTCATAGTAACCCTACAGGACAGAGTATAGAACTGTCCTACAGAGTTTACAAGAAGCACCTGGTGATTTGAACTGCTGACCGTTTGGTTAGCAGCTATAGCATTTAATCACTATGCCACCAGTTTCCAAGACAACGATCAGCATCAAATCACATATTTGAGGAAAAAACAGATAAAAGAATTTTAAAAAATGAAGAAATCCTAAAAACTGTGAGACTCTATCAAGGGGATTATCCTATGAGCATCTGGAATACTAGAACACAGGGGTATAACAGAAAATACAAAGGAAATTGTTGAAGATTTCTTAGCCGTGAACTTCCCTGGTACTGTGAAAGATGAGAAGATATCTATCCAAGATGTTCATTGCACTCTACGCAAAGTAGATCTCAAATGAAAGTCACCAAGACATACTATAATCAAACTTACCAAATCGAAAGATAGAATTTTAAGAGTGGCTAAGGACAAAGAGCCACTCCTTGGAAACTCAATGGAGCAGTTTTACTCTGTCCTATAGAATCACTATGCACCTGCATTGACTTGATGGCAATGGGTTTGGGTAATTTGGTTTTAGAAATAAACAAAAAGTCACCTACTATCGAGAGTCAGTAAGACTCAGCATTGATTACTCAGCAGAAACTACCCAGAGAAGAAGGCAATGGGACGACAAATATAAAGACCTGAAGGGAGAGGAAAAAAAAAAAAGCCAGCCAGGATTACATATCCAGCAAAACTCTTTCTCAAATATAATGGCAAAATTAGGACATTTTCAGATAAGTAGAAATTTAGGAAACTTGCGAAAACCAAATCAAAATTACAATAAATACTCGACAGGACAGAAGGGGGCAGGAGCTGGTTGAATTAACACAGGAAATATAGGGTAGAGAGGAGTATGCTAACATATTACAGGGAGAGCAACCAGGGTCACAAAACAATGTATGTATAAGTTTTTGAATGACAAACTGATTTGAATTATAAACTTTCACTTACAGCACAACAAAAAAATCTAAAAAACTGAAATTACAGCCTGTTTTGATTCTGAACAGAAATCATTCAGTGCTATCTAAACCTGTTATGGACTGAATTGTGTCCCCCCAATACCTTGTGGTATTTCTGTTAGAGCAGTACCAGCTGACTAAAACAGAACCTATCCTAAAATGCCACTTATCTTGAAGAAATACTACCAGAAACTCAATTTAACATGTGATTTACTGGTACTACTAAATTCTATTTCCTGTACCCTTTCAAAGGGAATTCTCAACCCTCCTTGAATGCTTATTATTTACATCACCTCAGTCTCTAGTCCTTGAAACCCTTCATGGTCGTTAATTCTTACAATACCTCTGAGAGGAAGAGATGCTATTAGCTGTGCTTCACAGATGAGGGAACAACAGGCAGAAAGGTTAAACGGCTTGCCTTAGCGCTCTAGCCAGTATGAGAAGCAAGGAGGTACCCGACCAGAGGATTTTCTCTACCAGACTGGGTAGAGGCTGCCAAGATGAAATTTTCCAGATTTTCTTTTTCTGCCCACCATAAACAAGTGCACTTTGCCAATAATCAGCATAACAACCCTACACACACACACATGCGTGTCCCCAAGTGCCTTCTTCAGAACAAGCCCCATTTAACTTAAATAGGGCCAGTGTTAAACACTCCCACTCCTTTTAGAGAGAAAGGCTTTCAGTCGAGGAAAGGAACTAATTATACACTCCTGAGCTTAATAAGGGAAAGCAAATCCATCCGGAATAAATTGAATCAGCCTTCACAGAGTACAAAGAACCTGTACATAAAACATTTGCTCAGCATTAACTACAGTCCTGCCAGTAAATGCTGTTAATAGCAACTTCTCCAAACTATGTCCCACCAGTCTAGCTGCACCTCTAATGCGCTAGTGGCTGTCATTGTGAAAGTGGGCCCAGCCACAACACAACGGCATGAGACCATGCAGCCAAGGTGATATATTTAAGTTAAACAGCTCTCTCAATTAGTTTTGGAGTTTTGAGCTCAGCAGGTCACCTTTCTCCAAAGACAGCCAACTCTGCAGAACCACCTGGCTCTGTCATTCTGCTTCTTCATGGCATTCCACCCAGGCAGGACTTTCCTCGGGAAGCACCAAGGCACAGTAGGAGGCGGGAGTTTTACAGCCACAGGATGGATCCACATGCAAGACAGAAGAAACTGCTGCAGGAACTGCATCCCAGGATGCTTTCAAGAGAACACAGACCGTCTTCCTGCTCTTTCCTCTACATTTTGTCTGATTTTCCTTACTTCCTTATTAAACATTTGTGTCTCTTTTCATATTTCATGTGATTCTTGACACTCATCCATTCCCATGCAGTCAGCTGTCACCCATAAGTCAAGGATCTCAAACTCCACCCAAGCTTCACTCCTGAGTTCCAGACTCCCTACTGAATTTCCAACTTAGATGTTTCATTAAAAAAAGAAATCCACTGCTGTCAAGTTGGTTCTGACTCATAGTGACCTCTGAACTGCCGACCTCCCTCCAACTCACTATTTTCAAATTTACCTCTACTTTCCGTATGCAAGCTGTTCTTTCTCCACTGTTAGGGCTTGAATTGTGTTCCTCCAAAAAAATATTGAGGTCCTAACCTTGTACCTCTGATTGTGACTGCATTGTCATATTAATTAAGCCATACAAGAGTAGGGGAGTACTAAACCTAACCCTTTATGAATGTTATCTTATAAAATGAGAAAACAGAGACACACACATGTACAGATCACAGACACCAGATTCATCTACAAGCAGCCAACTCAAACCTTTTGCCATTGAGAAGTTGATTCCTGTATTTTGGGCCTTTCAGAATAGAACTGCTAAGGCTGTAAATCTTTTTGGAAGCAAATTTCTGAGAAGCAGCTGGTGAGTTTGAACTGCTGACCTACTGGCTACCAACCAAGCACTTAACCACTGCATCACAAGCAGCCAAAGAACATCAAGAAACACTGGGAGTTACAGAAGCTCACAGAGATTAGAAGCTTATTCCCCTATAGGCCGCAGAGAGTCTAGCGCTGCTGATTCTCTGAACTTGCATTCCTACCCTCCAGATTTATGAGACAACAAGTTCCCATTCTTGTGGTATGTTACAGCAGCCCTAGGTAACTAAGGCATCTGTTGTTATTTCAGGTGCCATTCAGTTGGCTCTGACTCATAGCAGCCCTACTTATAACAGAAGGAAAAGCTGCCAGATCCTACACCATCTTCACAATAGTAGGTACGTTTGAGGCCACTGCTGTGGCCACTGTGTCAATCCATCTCACCTACAGTTTTCTTCTTTTCCTTATCCTCTTCTTTACCAAGCCTGATGTCATTCTCCAGGGATGAGTCCTTCCTGAAGACAAGTCCAAAGTGAACAAGATGAAGTTTTGCCATCCTCAGTTCTAAGGATCACTCTGGTTGTACTTCCTCCTAAACATCCACCTAACCCCAATTTCAGTTAATTGCAAGTTTCTCTCTCCATCTAGTTTCTGGCCAGAAATCTGGCCTCTTAAATCTTAATTTCTCTATCCTACTCCTTCTATCTGGTGGTGAGTTTATCACTTCTACTCCCAAATATCTCTCACATCCACCCCTTTCTCTCTCCTGTTTTAAATAAAACTATTCTATCTCAGTAGAGGCTCCTATCATTTTTCCCAAGGACAACTAGGTCTCCCTTTCTACTCTCTCCAATATACATCTTCTAAGATATCCTCACAGAATCCTGATGGTACACAGCTTAACAGCTCAGCTGCTAGCCAAAACGTTGGCACTTTGAATCCACCAGCCTCTGCTTAGAAACCCTGTAGGACAGTTCTACTATGTCCTATAGGGTTTCTATGAATAGAAATCAACTTGAAGACAATGGGTTCGGTTTTAGTTTTTAAAATATCCTCAAGGTTATTTCTCTAAAACTGACCAATGACCATAACTTTCCTTTCTTGTAACAAATTCTCCAAATGTAGATTACATGGCCTTCCTACTTGGGCCTCAAACTCTCTAGCCAGCCTAACCTCTAGATATTGTCCCCAACCAATCTGATACTCCAGCTACCAAAGACTACCTTGCAACTTTAAAGGGCCAGGGACCATAGCACCTGCAAGTATCTGTGCATGCTATTCCCACTCTACCACTCCATGCTTACAACATTCTTTACGTTATTCCTTATCCTTTAAATGCTATTCCCCGGCCCTTTTAGAATGAAGTCCTTGCAACCTACTCTATACCTGCCTCTTTTCAGCATTCTCATCACTGTTATCTAATAATGCTTTCAATTTCCCCACAGTGCCCACTGTTAGCAGCACAGAGCAATGCTTGAGCACCTGCAAGTATTTAATTATCACCAGTATTTAATGTAATGTCTGAAACAAATGTTTCAATAAATGCTTGAAAATAAATTGAAGACCTGCCTGGTATTACAAAATATAATTCTGTCCTGATGGAAAGGTTTCAAAAAGACAATTTTGTAGGTGTTGACTTCCAAAATGAGGAGTTCATTCTTGTCTCATCCCTATCAGGCAAAAAGTCCCCTTTTGCAGATGACAAGAGAGGATAAATGGCAAAACTCATGGCCAGCTCTGCAAGCTGTAAGGACTCAGAGAATTAGTCACATCTAGACTGGTGGATAGTGGCTCTCCCCCTAGATAACCACAGCAAATGCTCACAGTGAGAATGAAGATTTAAACTCAACTGGATGAGAACAGGAAAACCTGATGGTGTAGTGACTAACAGCTATGACTGCTGACCAAAAGGCCTAGCAGTTCACATCTGTCAAGGCATTCCTTACAAACTCCACGGGGCAATTTTACTCTGCCCTATAGGGTTGCTATGAGAAGAAACTGACTTGACAGCAATGGGTTTGGCTTGGTTTTGGTTGGGTATGAATATGTTTTTATGAGCTCCTACTGTGTGCAAGGGTAGAGACCAAATGTAAAATAATATCTCTGCCACCACAGCTTCCTTGACCCCTGGAGAGTCCCAGGCCAAAAACAGTAGAGAAAAAGAATGTCAATTCCTACAATATTAGATCTAGAGAAAACCTCAAGGGACCTGAGTTCCATCAGAGCCCCAAAGTGTAGGATTATACAGAGGGAAGACCAAAAGTTAGGCCTGTCTCTTCTCATTCCGCCAAACCATTGGAGTTCTGCTTTTATCTGATTCATACCTGGAACCTGGCATAAGATTTCAACTGAACTAAAAGAACTCCACTGATAAAAATCTTTGAAAATTAATATATATTCTAATTCCCTCAGGTTAGTCAACTGTTGATAGAAGAGCCAAGACTATCTGTTACCCATACCCATTGCCACCAAGTCGAGTCCAACTAATGGAGACCCTAGAGGTCAGAGTAGAACTGCCCCCTAGAGTTTCCAAGGAGCGCCTGGCAGCTGTGAACTGCTGACCTTTTGGTTAGCAGAGGTAGCACTTAACCCACTGTACCACTAAGGTTTCCTGGACTATCTGAAAACATGTCAAGATATATGGCATAGAGAATATTGATATCTATTGGGCTGGCAGATTTAAATCATGTCATCAGATCCTACAGATATCCCTGTACCTTGAGAGCTCATGCCAAGAGGACAGTTATGTCTCCTTCCCTACTCACCACTGGAATTTCTCTAATCCTGGAGACAGGGACAGACTAATCAGTAAGCAAGGGATGAATGGTGTTTATATACTAGTCTGTAATGCATGATTTCACATGAATTTCATGACATCTTTGAAAAACAGGTGTAACTGTGCACTACAGGTTTGTAGCACAAGTAGGCCTGTGCATACCAAGAGTATTGAATAACTCCTCCCTGCCTGGAGGGCAACCCTCTTGGAAAGGGCCCTGGCTCAGGAAGCAAACATCTTCACCTACAGGATAAAGGAGCTCACTGTGCACAGCACCACGCTGCACTGGCCTTCTGGGCCCTCCACCACCCTGCTATGTACCAGGCTGCAGTAGTTAGAGCTTGCCACTGCTCAACACTGTTGCCACAATATCATCCCACACGAAATAAATGAGATGGGGAAGGCAAGGGGAGAAGGGAAGAGGGACTAAGTATATTTTTTAACATTACATAGCCAGGTCCTCTCCTAGGAATAATTTTCACTGTGTCTGTATCAATCTCCAGAATAACAGGGATGAGAAGGTAGAGAGCAGTAGAAAAACTGCTGGCACATTTGAAACAATTTGTCTGCTCCTCACTCCTGCAGAATTAAGCACTCATGCTTATGGGCTGGTTGAGCTCTTCTGAAGAGTGACAAAAGAGGAGTGAAGACGGAGAACAGCTGGAAGTAAGTCCCAGACTGACATCTTCTTTCCAGATAGTCCCTGAAGAGCCCCCACGCACTGACTGCCAGAGTATTTGCATCAATCTTGGTTCTTTGTAATCCACCTCTTAGTTTTATTATTTTAACTATTGTGTAGTTGTTTTAAGTCCCCAATGAGATGAGGGCAGAGATGATATCTAACACTTTTTTCAAGCCTCTTCTCTTCCTCTCCCTTCACTGAAGGTTGGAATGACAGTGTGAAAAGCGTGACGGAGAGTCCACTCAAATCACTCCCCTCCACTGAACGGCTGTGCACATTTAAGGAAATCAGTGACTCTCTTTGAGCTCCATTTTGTGCATATAAAAAATAGAATAATTTTTCAGGAGTATGATGAAAAGTAACTCAAATTAGATGCTGTATGTAAAACACATACAGCCTAGCAAATGTTAACAGAGAAGAGACAGGAGAGTGCTGCTGACCATCTTCCTCCCATCAACTTGGTTTGCTTGTAAAAGAGAAACAGGAGCTTATATATGTCACTAGGGCTGAGCAAGCTGTGAGAGGGCTGTGAAAGAAAACCTTTAACTAGATCTCTTCCCCTCAGAAATGCTGACATGAGTCAGACACAAAGTACAGCTCAGCCGAAACATCATCATTCCAATGATCCCAGTGGAAAGATAAAATCAGTTTGCAAGCACTGGTTTCTGTGAGGAGCCAGCACACACAGCAGCCTGCATGAGCTTAAACGCAGGTGTGCAGTGATGCTGACAGACACACAGCCTGGGCTGCAGGCAAACATCTGCTTGCCTGTCTGCCCTCTGCTGTCTTGCACCCTCCCGGAGTACCAGACTCAGTTTTCAGGGTTCTGTCTCCCCGCATAGGACCAGCACCCCCATAAGCCACTCTCTAAGAAGAGAGAGGAGAAATCTACTCACACAAGGAAGCTGCCCAGGCAGCGGAGAATCCAACTCCCAGGCCCAATCAGTCTCTGAGAAGCAGCTCAACTCCCTGAGACACTGGGCAGCCACATGTCCAACTCACTTATATCACTGTTGACATAAAAGACACCAGCTTTTCTATGGTTTCAAGGGAGAGGAGGCCCATTCAGCAATACCACCCATGCATGTGGAGATAGTAATAGTCTCATTTTCAGGCAAGGCAGGATACAAGGTAAACATAAAATAAAATCAGTTGGATTCCTCTTTGTTGGTGTAGAGGAATCCAACTGATTTTTTGTGTGTTTACCGTGTATCCTGGTATTTGTGGGACCCTTCTATTAATTCCAGTATTTCTCATGTATACTAGGTTTTCTGTATTCAAGATCATATCATCTGCAAAGAGATACTTATACTTCTTCCTTATCAATCTCGAAGTCCATTATTTCTTTTTCTAGACTAAATAATCTGGCTAGTACCTCCAGCACAATATTAATTAAGAGTGGTGACAAAGGGCATCCTTGTCTGGCTCCCATTATAAATAGGAATGATTTCAGATTCTCTTCGCTTAGGATGATGCTGCCTGTTGGCTTTGTATATACACCCTTTGCTACACTGAGGAATTTCACTTCTCTTATTTCATAACTGTGTTAGACTTTGTCAAATGCCTTTTCTTCATCACTTGATAAGTGCATGTGATTCTTGTCTTTTGTTTTATTTACATGATAGATTACATTGATTGTTTTTCTAATATTGAACCAGCCCTGCATAACTGGCACGAATCCCACATAGATATGGTCTTTTTTTTTTTTTATGTTACTGAATTCTATTGTTGAGGATTATTACATCTAAGTTCATGAGAGATAACACTCTGTAATTTTTCTTTTTCGTGGCGTCTTTGCCTAGCATTGGTATCAGGCCTATGCTGCCTTCATAAAATAAGTTTGAAAGTCTTCCATTCTTTTCTATGAACTGAAATACCTTTGATAACTCTTTTCTGAAACTCTGGTAGCATTTTCCAATGAAGCGATCAGAGCCATGGCTTTTTTTGGTGGGAGTTTTTAATTACTTTTTCGTTTGTTGTTGTTGTTATTGCTGTATTTAGCTTTCTGTGTTTGTGTTAGTTTAGGTAGCTAACATGCTTCCAGAAGTTTGTCCATTACTTGTAGATTTTCAAATTTCTTAGACTGCAATATTTCATAGTGTTCTATTAACAATCTTTTTGATTTCAGTTGGATATGCTGTGATGTCACCCATGTCATTTCTTACTCAGGTTAATTGCTTCCTCTTTTCCATGAGTCGGCTCCGACTCGGCGGCACTTGGCTGACTTGGCTTTGTTTTTCTTTTGCCAGTTTGGCCAGTGGTTTACTGGTTTTGTTGATCTTTTCAGAAAGAGTAAGATTTGCTCATGGTAACATTTTCAATTGTTTTTCTATTCTCTATGTCGTTTAATTCTGCTCAGTTCTCATTTTCTTTTTGTGCTCCAGGGCTTCTTTTGCTGCTCTCTTTCTATTTGTTTGAGTTGTGGGGTTAACGCTTTGATTTTGGCCCTTACTTCTTTTTGAACATGTGCATTTACTTTTATAAATTGACCTACAAGCCTGCTTTTGTTGTGTCCAAAAGGTTCTAGTAGGATGTGTTTTCATTCTCCTTTGACTCTGTCAATTTCTTTATTCTATCTTTAATTTCTTCTAGAACTCATTAGTTTTTGAGCAATGTTTTGTTCCATTGCCCTGTGTCTGGTCACCCCCCCCCTTGCTTTTTCTGTTATTGATTTCTCCTTTTATGGCTTTATGATCAGAAAAGATACTTTGTAATATTTTTATGCTTTGGATTCTGTTAAGAGTTGCTTTATGGCCTAATATGCGGTCTGCTCAGGAGAATATTTCATGTGCATTAGAAAAGAAAGTATACTTGACTACTGTTGGGTAGAGTGTTCTCTGTATGTCTACGAGGTAAAGCTGGTTGATTGTGGCAATTAGATCTTTCATGTTTTTACTGAACTTCTTTCTGGGTGTTCCACCCTACAATTTTATGGAGTTGTCTATTTCTCTCTACAATGCTGTTAGAGTATATTTAATATATCTAGGAGATCTGTAGTTGGATGTCTAGATATTTAATATGGTTATAGCCTCCTGGTGTGTTGACCCTTTAAAATTATTACGTGCCTTTCCTTATACCTTATGCTAGGTTTTCCTTTAAAGTCTATTTTGTCAGAAATCAACATTGCCACTCCTGTTTTTTGTGATTGGTTGTTGCTTGCCTGATTTTTTTTTATCCTTTGTGATTTGTGCCTTTAAGTCTAAGATGAGTCTCTTGCAGGCAGTATAGACAGATAGTAGTTTACTGGTACTCTACCCTCTTGGTTTAGTGGTATATTTAATTCACATACATTCAGCATAATTACTGATAGGCATAAGTTTGTTGCTGTCAGGTGCCATAAAGTGGGGTCCAACGTATAGCAACTCCATAAATAGCAGAAGGAAATACTTTCCAGTCTTGTGCAACACCCACACTTAAGCCCATTGCTGCAATCCATCTCCTTGAGGGCTGTTATAGTTATCTGGTACTGCTCTAACAGAAATACTACAAAATGGATGGCTTTAACAAGACTAATAGACCACATATTAGGCCATAAAGGAACTCTTAACAGAATCCAAAGCATAAAAGTATTACAAAGCATCTTTTCAGAGCATAAAGCCACAAAAGGAGAAATCAATAACTAAAAAAGCAAGGAAAAGTAGTCTTACACAATTCAATAGGCTACAAGCCCAAATTCAGGATGTCTACCCCAGGGTAAGGCTTCCCCTGTGTCAGCTCTGGAAGAAAGTCCTTGTGATGCATCAGTCTTTGGTGAGAGGGCATCTTGGTGCAGGAACTTCAGGTCTGAAGGATGTGTTCTACTCCCAGTGCTGCTTTCTTGACGCCATGAGGCTCCCAACTCTGTTTGCTTCCACTTTCCTCTTATCTCTTGTAGGATAAGAGGCTACAGAAGGGTACAAGCCACACTCCAGGGAAACTTCCTTTACTATGGAGCAGGGAGGTGACCTTAGGAAGGGATTTCCAGTCCCACCATAATCCTCTTTAACATACAAAATATGTATGAAAATCACAAAATGGAGGACAATCATAAAATACTGCCCCAGACAAATGGCTATACACATCTTTCGGGGGAAAACAATTCAAGCTATGACAAGGGTCTTCATCTTTTTCACTGACCCTGTACTTTACCTAGAAGATTGTTCTTCTCTAGAGACTGATCTCTCCTGACAACATATTCAAAGTATATGTAAGATGCAGCCCCACCATCTTTGCTTCCAAGGAGCATTCTGGCTACACCTCTTTCAGAATAGCCTGTTTATTCTTTTGGCAGTCCGTGGTATGCTCAATATTCTTCTCCAAAATTGCAATACAAAGGAATCAGTTCTTCTTTCTTCCTTACTGACTGTCCACGTTTTGCATGCACATTATGTAACTGAAAATAACATGGCTTGGGTCAGGCACACCTTAGTCTTCAAGGTTACGTCTTCACTTTTCTACACTTTAAAGAAGTCTTTTGCAACAGATTTTCCCAATGCAATGAGTTTTTTTGATTTCTTGACTTCTGTTTCCATGGTGTTGATTGTAGTGCTAAATAAAATGAAGTCCTTGACAGCCTTAATCCTTTTTTCACTTATCATGGTGTTGCTAACTGGTACAGCAGTGAAAATTTTTGTTTTCTTGATGTTGAGGTTCAACCTACACAGAATGCTCTGGTCTATGAGCTTCGTTACTAAGTGTTTCAAATCCTCTTCACTTCCAGCAAGCAAAATTGTGTTATCTGAATAATGTAGGTTGTTTATGAGTCTTCTTCCAATCCTGATGCATCCTTCTTCATATAGTCCAGTTTCTCAGACTATTTGTTCAGCATACAAAATGAAAGGTATGGTAAAAAGACACAACAATAATGCACACGTTTCTTGGTTTTAAAACAAGTGTCCCTTGTTCTGCTGACATGGTTAACTCTTGATCCATGTACAGACAGATTCCTCATGAGCACAGTTAAGTATTCTGGAACTCTCATTTTCTGCAATGTTACCCATAATTTGTTATAATCCACACAGACATATACCTTTGCATAGTCAATGAAACACAGGTAAATATCTTTCTGATATTTTCTGCTTTCAGTCAATATCCATCTGATATCAGCAATGACATCACTGGTTCCAAGTTCTCTTCTGAATCAAGCTTCAATTTCTGGCAGTTTCCTGTCACTATACTGTTGCAGTTGCTTTTGAATGATCTTTAGTAAAATTTTACTTGCATGTGATATCAATGATATTGTTGTATAATTTCCACAGTTGGTTTGATCACCTTTCTTGGCAGTAGGCATAAATATGGATCTCTTGCAGTCTGTTGGCCAGGAAGCTGTCTTACAAACTTCTTGGCATAGATGAGTGAGTGCTGCATGCATTTGTTGAAATATCTCAATTGATACATCATCAATTTCTGGAGCCTTGTTTTTTGCCAATGCCTTCAGTGAAGCTTGGACTTTTTCCTTCAGTACCATCAGTTCCTCCTGATCACATAGTACCTCTTGAAATGACTGAATACTGACTAGTTCTTTCTAGTATAATGACTCTCTGCATTCATTACATCTTCTTTGGGTGCTTCCTGATTTAATATTTTCCATTTGGAATCCTTCACTATTGCAACTCAAGGCTTGAATTTTTTCTTTTTTAATTCTGTCAGCTTTAGAAATGCGGAGTGTGTCCTTCCCTTTCAGTTTTCTATCTCCAGCTCTTTGCACATGTCATTATAATACTTTACTTTGTTTTCTCAAGCTGCCCTTGAAATCTTCTGTTCAGTTCTTTTACTTCATCATTTCTTCATTTGTTTTAGCTACTTGATGTTCAAGAGTAAGTCTCAGTGTCTCTGCTCACATCTAATTTGGCCTTTTCTTTCTTTCTTTCCTGTTTTATTAGTGATCTCTTACTTTCTTCATGTATTATATCTCTGGTGTCATTCCACAACTCATCTGGTTTTCTGTCACTGGTATTCACTGCATCAAACCTGTTGCTGAGATAGTCTTTAAATGCAGGTTGAATGTACTCAAGTTTGTGCTTTGGTTCTCATGAACTTGTTCTAATTTTCTTCAGTTTCAATTTCAAGTTGCACAAGAACAGTTGACAGTTTTTGCTGCAGTCAGCACCTGGTCTTATTCTTACTGATGATACTGAGCTTTTCCATCATCTCTTTACACAAATGTAGTCAATTGATTCCTGTGTATCCATCTGGCAAGTGCATAGTCGCTGGTTATGTTGGTAGAAAAACGTATTTACAATAAAAAAGTCTTTGGTCTTGGCCAATTGGCATAACTAGCCTATTGCTAAGAGAGTCTTCTGCCCCCATATTGATAAGTGGTATCTAAGGTCTTAAAAGCTAGCAAGCTGCTGTCTGAGGTACCCTAAACGGTCCCAACTC
Organism: Heterohyrax brucei; assembly: GCA_028571685.1. Classification (NCBI taxonomy): domain Eukaryota; kingdom Metazoa; phylum Chordata; class Mammalia; order Hyracoidea; family Procaviidae; genus Heterohyrax; species Heterohyrax brucei. Next base: position 39,613,991 of record CM053149.1, read on the forward strand.
ATGCAGAACAGATGATCACTAAGAATAACAAACACACAAGGAAGAAAGAGCTCAGGAGACAGATGGATGCATGTGAAGGGGAGACTGTATTAACATGTGACCAAAAGAACCAGATGGTGCCTGGTCACCACCAAAGATAGCAGTGACGGGCACACAGTGTTGAATCCCTGTGGCAACACAAGGAAAAGAGGGGTGCAGATCAAGAACTCTACTAAAAGACCAAAACTGATGGTCTGACTGCCTGTGGGATCTCCTGGGAGCATGGTCCCTAGACCTGCTGCTGCCCCTAACTAGAAAACACTACTGAGGTTAACTCTTCAGGCAAAAATGGACAGGACTCGAGAATATAATGTGACCATATGGTGTGTGTACTTTATGGTTCTGTGCATTTATAGGATACTGTCCTACTGTTCTCTCTCTAGATGGGAGAGAAAACGGTGAAGAGGAGGTGACAGGAGCTTGTTAAGAGGATACAGCAAGTGTAGTATGAAAGGAAGAAGTGTGCTGTCACTGGGCAAGGAGAGAAGAAGGAGCTGCAGATAGGTGAGCATGTAAAATTTATTTGGATTGTATACTTTCACTTAATCACAATTTAAAAAAGGGGGGAGGAAGTCTTCGTTCTTGAAAAATGCTGTCATGCAACAGCCAGCACCATTTTTATCACGAAAGTCATATTTTCCAACTACCAATGCTTCTTCTTGGTTATATTCAAATCATCAGTAATTATCAATGCATCCTGATTGCATGTTCAATCAATTTCAGACTGCAGAAGCTAGTAAAAAGTCTTTATTTTCTTCATCTTGGCCTTAGTGGTTGTCATGGATTGAATTCTGTCCCACCAAAAATAGGTGTAGCCACGTGGCTGGGCCATGATTCCCAGTGTCTTGTGACTGTCCTCCATTTTGTGGTTTTCCTATGCTGTATGTTAAAGGATTAGGGTGGGGCTGTGAATCCCTTCATAGGATCATCTCCCTGCTTCACTGTACAGGGAGTTTCCCTGAAGTATGGCTTGCCCCATCCTTAACCCTTTCATCCTACAAGAGATAAAGGAAAGCGAAGCAGGCTGAGAATAGGTAACCTCATACCATCAAGAAAGCAGCACCAGGAGAAGAGCACATCCTTCAGACCTGAGGTTCCTGCGCCAAGATGCTCCCTGGACAAAGACCGGTGTAATATTGGACTTTCCTCCAAAACCAACAAGGGGGACAGCCTTCCCCTAGAGCGGACACCCTGAATATGGACTTGCAGCCTACCAGACTATGTAAGAATAAACTTCCTTTGTTAAAGCCATCTACTCTATAGCATTTCTGTTAGAGCAGCCCTAGTTGACTAAAACAGTGGTTGGTGTAGAAATTTTAATAATAGTCATATCAACTGACCTTCCTTGCAGGCATATTAGATGACAGCATTGTACTTCAGAACAGATCTTCAAATATTCTTTCTGATGGTGAATGCAACACTATTCCTTTTCAAGTTGTAATTTCTGGAACACCAGACCACAAGACTGTCAGGTTCAAAATGGCCAATACCAGTCCACTTTAGTTCACTAGGATATTGATGTTTATGCATTCCGTGTCAATTCTGTTGATTTCTTATTTTCCTAGATTCATATTTTACTCATTCCATGTTCCAATTATTAATGGATGTTCTTCTCAGTTAGTTGTGCCACATTAGCAAATGAAGGTCCTGAAAACTTGACTCCATCCACGTCATTAGGTTGACTTTAGTTTGGGGAGGCAGCTCTTCCTCAGTTGTCTTTTGAGTGCCTTCCAACATGGGGGGCTCATGTTCCAGCTATATCTAACAGTGTTCTGCTGCTTTTCATAAAGTTTTCACTGGCTAATTCTTTTCAGAGGTAGATTGCCAGGTCATTCTTCCAGATTTGTCTTAATCTGGAAGCTGTGCCAAAACCTGTCTACAATGGCTGACCTTGCTGGTACATGAATACTGGAGCCATGGCGCCCAGCATTATAGCAACACATTCACCACATTATAACAAACTGACAGAAAAGTAGAAGAGGTATGAGTTTAGTATTGTCATTTTATGTATGCTTTTGATAAATTCTTTGTTCTGCTTAATCTTCTGTGCTGTGTTGTTTTCTTCATGTATTTTCCTTTTATCTTTTTCATTGTTGGTTTTGTATTTATTTAATCTTTACACTTCTCTTATTTTTTATTCTGATGTGTAGGATTCTTAGTTTCCTTTGTGGTTACCCTAATATTTACCCCTATTTTCTAAGTTTAAAGGAAATTTCTTTTTCTTTGCATTGCCTTGACTTCCTTTCTAGGTGAAAGATCTAGAATTATATTTTTCAGTCCTTCTTTTTTGTTTTAATATGTCATCTTTTACATCTCTGTTTTCCCTATTTTCAGTATTTTAGCTTTGATGTATTTTTGTGATTTCCCTATCTGAGTCAATGCCTGGTTTCTCTGCCCAGCATTCTAGTCTTGGGTTGTTATCTGATGTTTTGATTTTATAACCAAATGACTCCCTTTAGTAGTTCTTCTAATTCTGGTTTGGTTTTTGCAAATTCCCTAAACTATGTATCCGAAAATGCCCTGAAAATTTCACCATCATATCTGAGAGACAGTCTTGCCAGATATATAATCTTGGCTGGCCATTTTTTTCCTTCAAGACTTTACATACAAGTCTTCCCATTGTCTTCTTTCCTGCATAGTTTCTGCTGAGTAGTCAATGTGTAATCTTACTGGCTCTGTCTAGTAAATGGCTTTTTGTTTATCCCTAAAACCAAAAAAAAAAAAAAAACAACAACAACAACAAAAAGAATAACGCATTGCCATTGTGTCAGTACAAACTCTTAGTAACCCTAGAGGACAGAGCAGAACTGCCCCACTGAGTTTCCAAGGAAACTCTTAAAAATTCTCTGTCATTTGATTTGGCAAATTTGATTATAGCATGTTTTGCTGACCTTCATTTGTGAGAGTGCATTCAGCATCTTGGATAGATATCACCTTATCTTTCACAACACCAGGGAAGTTTTCTGCCAACAACTCTTCAGCAATTCCCTCTGTATTTTCTGTTATACTGCGATGTTCTGATACTCCAATTACTTGATAGAGTCTTGGGGTTTCTTCTTTTTTTAAAAATTTTTTAAAATCTGATTTTTCCTCAGATATGCTGGTGTCAAGTGCTTTATCTTCAGTGTCACTAAATTCTGACTTCTGTTGACTTAACTCTGCTCCCATGACTTTCTGTTTAGTTGTCTAATTCTGAAATTTTATTGTTAATCTGGATTTCCATTTGCTGTCCTTCTGTTAAATTTGTCATTAGTAATTGCTAATGGGTACAGGTTTCTTCTGGGAGGATGAACATGTTCTAAAATTAGATTGTGATGATGGCTGCACAATCCTGTAAATATACTACAACCATTGCCAAGCCATTTTATATGGGTGAATTTTATGATATGTATATTATATCTCAATAAAGTTGCTAAAAAAAAGATACTACCCTATCTCCCTTTGCTTTTCTTTTCAGAGAGGGATGGGGGTAATTCAACATCTAAGAAATAGTATTACACATTCTTACTGTTATTTATCACCAGACCACACAAACAAGGTGAGAAGGTCTGTGTTTACTGGAGTAGACTAGACAGGTAGACTAGACAGCCTGTATCTACTTTATAGCCATAACATTTAATATTTACTGCATCCTAGATACATACTAAGCTACCAAGCACTTTTTTGTATTTCTTCATTTATTCATTACAATAGCCTTGTGAAGTGAACACTTTTTATTATCCTCATTTTACAAATGAAGAAATGGAATATCAGCAAGGCTAAATATAATGCCTCCACAAAGCACAGGCAGATGATGCAGGATGGCACTGGGATTTACATCCAGGCAGTCTGACTCCAGAGCCTTCCCTCTATAACCTGACCCTGGGGTAACCACTTTGAGAAAATTCATTAGAGCAATCCAGGTTCACACCAACCAGGAGAAGAGGGACCCAAGCATTCTGAAAACTGGTGCCCAGCAGCAAAACTGAACCCACAATAGGCAGATCTCTGTCTCCCTCACAGGTCTTAGGCAACACTCAGATAGATTCCTTTTAAATTACCATCCACTGTTCCGTGTGATAGGTCTTTGGTTTTACTTAGTCTTCCTCATTTCACATTAGTGCTAGCATTTGTCTCTCCCATTCCAATGGACTGATGAACTACCTTGTTCAGTGAGAGACAGGTGCTGTGTGAGAGATGAGAGAAATACATCAATTTTGACCCAAACCTAGCTGAAGAAAAGAATGGCTCAGTCAACCAAGAGCGAAGTCACAGTGTCTCCTCCATCTGCTTACAAGTCCTCGGTGAGTCCCACAAAGCATCCTCTCAGGATCTCTGGTGAAAAAGAGGCAAAGCCAAAAGCTGAAGTCTCAGTTAAGGCTCAAGAAAGCCTTACCACTGCATGGCATTACACACAGTCTGCTCACACAGCGAAAGCCTTTTTCCCTAGGTTAACTGGAAGCTGCTCTATAAGCACATTCACTGACTGAATACCTGTTACAAATTTAGTGTGCCAGCCAGCCAAGTGCCATCGAGTCAGATCCAACTCATGGCGGTTCAAATCCACCAGGCACTCCGTGAATAATTTAGTGTGGACTCAACAAATATCAAACTTGAAAGATGCCCCCCCAAAATACTCAAGACATCAGAGTTTGTGTATCAGTTAAAGGCGACTGTTTAGAGTCCCATGTTCTTCTAAAGATGGAAGGAACGTAGAAATGGCAACCTGATCAAAATCTTGCCCAGGTCATCATATTTTCAGAAACAGAGATACATACATGCCTGGACATGCCTCTGGCTCAGATGTCAACTTTGTCTCTTTATCATTTTATCATTCACCCAAGTTTAACGATGGACTCCAAAAACTCTGTGATTTGCACACATATCCATTTCCTACTAGTCTGGAAAACACTCAGCAGCCATTTATCAGTAGGCCGGAGGGGGAACAGCTGACAGACCCCAACAGAAGCAAACATGGGCAATACTGTGAGCCACACTTCTAATATTAATTTGAAATCCTACATTCTGAACTCAAAATATTTTCCAAGTTCACCCAAATTCCAGCGTGTAGTCAAATGTCCAAAGAATTAAGTTGGTGCAGCAACCTAAGGTCCGTAGTCAAACTTCGCTGTGGAAGCAGACTGTGTGTAATGCCATGCAGTGGTAAGGCTTTCTTGAGCCTTAACTGAGGCTTCAGCTTTTAGCTTTGCCTCTTTCTCCCTAGAGACCCTTAGAGGATGCTTTGTGGGACTCACAGAGGACTTGCAAGGAGATGGAGGAGACACTGTGACTTTGCTCTTGTAGATTTGGAAGTATGGGTGATTTGATGAGGTGGAGAGACTGTCCTGATAGGGGCTGGGTACTGTGCTTAAGGGAGCAGCAAGTATTATCTTTAATAACAGAGAGGAACCCAAGACCTCCTTGGACTTGGAGAAGAGTTTAGACTTGGAGAGAAGTGAAGGTAGAACCAGGGTCAACTAACTATGTGCCTATCATGAGTCTGAGTTCTATCTGGATTTGACCTTTTCTTGACTATTTTCTGAACAATGTCCAGAGGGCATCAGTGTATTAAGGACAATAAAGAGCCAGTAGCTTTAAGCAGAGCAATTTGCATCTGAAATTAAGAGTGGACAAGGAAGCTTCTTTCAAAAACTGCTGTCAAGTACTGTCGCACCCCTCACTGCAGCCAGCAGGTCCAGATTCTTTCCCTGTCCCCACAGTCAAACCCTCCACAGTGACTGGGGCTCAGCAGGTTCTGGCACTGTATATTCCCAGCCTGCCTCCTATGGTCAGGAATCTATTCCACAACTTTCAGTCTGCTCCTGGCCCTAATTTCTCTTCAGTTGGCCTGGTTTGCCTACAGCTGTCCTAACAGAGATTCAGACTGAAGATGCTGATTTAGCACTACCATCACAGATGATGCCCATGGGATGGTGAGAACTGGATTGTGGAGACCACAATCCAGAAAGGAGAAGGAAGAAATGGGAACACTGGAAAAGGAAGTGTGAGAGATACACACAGAGGAATACAGAAAACCCTGAGGCAGAAAATCATCTCAACATGGAAGGACTGAGGCATGGTATCCAGCCTCTACTTTGGCAAAGGTCATGAGAAGGAGCGCGCAAGAAGACGATAAGACAGAAGAACTAAAAGAGGAAGGAGGAGGAAGTGCAGCACTGTAGGCTCAGTCTTCTTGTTGTTAAACGCAGTCTAGTTGGTTCTGACTTACAGCAACCCTACGCACAAGAGAACAAAACACTGCCCAAGGTCCTGTACTATCCTCATAATTGTTGTTATGCTTGAGACCACTCTTGTAGCCACTGTATCAATCTATCTTGCTGAGGTCTTACTCTTTTTTGCTGATCTACTTCACCAAGCATGATGTGCTTCCCCACGGATTGGTTCCTACTGATAACATGTCCAAAGTATGTCTTACAGTCTTAATTACCCTTTCTTCTAAGGGGCAATCTGGCTGTACTTTTTCCAAGACAGATTTATTCATTCTTTTGGCAATCCATGGTATATTTGATATTCATGCCAACACCATAATTTGGAGGTGTCAGCTCTTCTCTCTTTCTTATTTACAGTCCAGTTTTTGAATGCATATGAGGTGACTGAAAATACCATGGCTTGATTCCAGCTTACCTTGGTCTTTAAAGTGACATCTTTGAACTTTAACATCTTAAAGAAGTCTTTTGCAGTAAATTTGTCCAATGCAATGCACCATTTGATTTGGACTATTGCTTCCATAGGTTTTGATTTGAGGATCCAAGTAAAATGAAATCCCTAACAATTTCAATCTTTTCTCTGCATATCATGCTTTTACTAACTGGTCCAGTTGTGATGATTTTGTAATCCATACCGAAGGATGTAGTCTTCGATCTTCATCAATAAGTGTGTCAAGTCCTCTTCATTTTCAGCAAGCACGATTGTGTCATCTGCATATCACAGATGGTTAAGGAGTCTTCCTCCAATTTTTATGTCCTGTTCTTCTTCATATAGTCCAGTTTTTCAGATTATTTGCCCAGTGTACAGACTGAGTAAGTATAGTGAAAGGATACAGCCTTTACACACACATCTTTCCTGACTTTAAAACACAAAATATTTCCTTTCTCTATTCTGAAAGACTGCCTCTTGATCTATGTACAGGTTCTTCACAAATACAATAAAGCATTTCAGAATTCCCATTCTTTGCAACAAGAGAATAGAAAGGGGTGCTCCCTGAGATATCCACTAACAGACTGTAGTTGATGGTCCAGGGGCCTCGGGGTTCCCCTGGAAGCATGGTCTCTGGCCCTGTTGCTTCCCCTGTCCATAAATCATAATGGAGGTCAACTTTTCAGACAGGAATGGATTGGACTTGGCAACACAGAGTGACCATATCGTATGTGCACTTCATGGTTTCATGCATCTATAGGATGTCATCCTGCTAAACTCTCACTGGAGGTGGGGAAGAAGGTGGAGGGGAGGAGATAGGAGATTATTAGGAGGATATCATATGTATAGAATGGAGAGGAGGAGTGTGCTGTCACCAGGCAGGGAGAGCAGTGGGAGCTGCACATAGGCGGGCATGCAAATTTATACGGGATTGTACATTTTCACTCAATCATAATAAAAAAATAAAAATAAATTTTAAAAAATTCCTTTCTGTTAATGACGGAGTAAACAGACATCTCTCATTTCCCTCTGAGAACTAAAGCCTCGATGATATTTATATGGACCATTGAATACCGGGGGAGCCTTCGAACGTAACATATTTGATTAGCCAACAGTATAAGACTAATCTTCCCCTCTCAAAAAATGATCCAGCAATCGTCTGACCTCTGCTTCTGCTGTTTCATTGTATCAGAGACCTGCAGCTTGCGCAAACAGCCGGTAACATACTTTCATTATAAGCTGGCAGGTGGAGTCTGCTGTTCCCGACTGTCCGTTCAGGCCAGCCTGTTGGACAGCTCCCAGCTCCCAGTTCAGCACCTGGACAGCTCCCTGCATAGAAGTGAAGTTTACTTTTAAGGCTGAGAGGCTTGTGTATCTGCCTGGACACTGTCTGTTGAGAGGCCTCAGCGTTTCCTACCTCTTTTCTCTCACTTACATTGTAGGGATGGCTGACAGCTCCCAGTTTCTCCACAAGCAGGGAAGCCTCTTTGTTACCCAAGAAGCAGAGGCTTCCACCCTTGAGAGTCCACCTAGGGCAAATCACTAGAGTATTAAAGTCTGCTGGCTACCAACAATTCTCGTAGATCCATTACCAGAGAAATCAAACAGTGCCTAGATGGTACACAGGCAGCAGACCATAATTACTCATTTAAAGAAGCAGCCTTCAAATGCTCCAGAAAATTCCCTAAATAAGGATTCAAAAAGTTTCCCAGATGAAGAAGTCTTTCTGAATCTATCACAGGTTGAATACAAAAGAATTATATACAGAACCCTCCTAGAGATTTAACAAAATGCAGTAGAACAAAATGAAAAATTTGGTAAGCTATTTGAGGTGAAGGAACATCAACAATCTGAAATACATCAGAATAATAACAAGATTACAGAATTAGATAATTCTACCCAAAGTCAAAAGAGTAGAATTGAACAGATGGAAATTAGACTCGGTGATCTAGAAGACAAAGTAACTGACACCAGCATTTATGAAGTGAAATCAGAGAAAAGAAATAAGAAAAATGAAGAAGCATTAACATGTGGTACTCCATGAAAAGGAATAATTTATGTTTAATTGGAGTTCCTGAACAAGGGAGGATTAATGACAATATAGAGAATATTGCTGTACAGACGCTGACAGAAAACTTTCCTGAGATTATGAGCAAAGGTATCCAAGATGTTTATCAAAAACCACAAAAGTTAGACCACAAAAGAAAGACGCCAAAGCATATTATAATCAAGCTCAATACGCTGAAACATAAACAGATGTTTCTGAAGGCAGCAACACTCAAAGTAAAACTAACATTCCGAGGGAAACCCTGTAGGCTTTCATCCGATTTTTCTGCTGAAACAATGCTGGCTAGAAAACAGTGGGCAGACACATTCAAAGCCCTGAATGAGAAAAACTTCCATCCTAGAATTATTTATCCTGAAAAATTGTTTATCAAATATAATGGTGAAATTAAGACTTTTGAAAATAAAGAGAAATTTAGAGACTTCATAAAAACTAAACCAAAATTACATGAAATATTGAAAGAAGCTCTTCACTAAATATATATTTTAAGTGACAACTCAGGACACTTCATCCAAATTTCTAATCAGTTAAGGAAGTCACAAAACTTCACCAAAGCTACAGCATAACAATAAGGGAATCCATGATCATATCATGACAACTATAATACCATCACATTAAAAGAGGGATACACTAAAATAGTTACAGTTGTTTTTGATGCAGAGGAAGTTTCAGAGTTATGGCCAAAAGCCAAGTGCCGTCGAGTCGGATTGGGTTTAATCTTAGTATGTTAAGGGGGATAATACATGTAGCCATAAAGCAGATTAACAATACATTATATCAAAATAAGAAATGCAATACAGGAGCCTCAATGAACAAAAAGCCAACACTGAAACAAACCATAAAGAAGAATGTCCCAGAACAGAATATTAAGAGCAATATAGAAAACATCAACACAAAGGTAATTACATCAAAGTGATGGCAATAAGCACACACCTATAAATAATTACACTGAATGTAAATGGACTAAACGTTCCAGTAAAGAGACAGCAAGTGATATCCTGGATCAAAAGACATAACCCGTCTATATGTTGCTTACAAGAAACACACCTTAGACTTAAAGATATGAACAAATTGAAAATTAAAGGATGGAATAATATATACCAAGCTAACAATATACCAAAAGAGCACATGAGGCAATACTAACCTCAGATAAAATATATTTTAATGTAAAATCCACTATTGTGGACAAGGATGGTCGCTATTTATTGCTGAAAGGTTCAATACTCAAGCAGGACTTAACAATATTAAATATTTATGCACCCAATATTAGAGCACCCAAATACATTGAACAACTACTGACAACACTGAAAAATGAGATTGATCATTCCACAATAATAGTTGCAGATTTCAGCACTCCCCTTTCAGTTATGGATAGATCATCCAGAAAAAAAGCTCAGTAAAGATGGAGAAGATCTTATTGCAGCAATCAACCAACTTAACCTTATCGACATATTCAGACCTTTTCATCTATCAGCTGATAAATACACCTTCTTCTCCAATGCTCAAGGAACATTCTCCAGAATAGACCATTTGTTAGGTCATAAAACACATCTCTATGAAATCCAAACCACTGATTTACTGAAAAGTATGTTCTCATACCACAGAGCTATAAAAGTTGAAATCAATAACAGAAAATTCATAGGTAAAAATTCAAACTTGTGGAAATTGAACAACACTTTGCTCATAAAGCCTTGGGTTATAGAAGAAATTAAGGATAAAATAAAGAAATTTATGGATTCAAATGAGAAGGAAAACACATCCTACCAGAATATATGGGACACAGCAAAAGCAGTTCTCAGAGGTCAGTTTATCTCTATAACTGCACACATCCAGAAAGAAGAAAGGGCCCAAATTAAAGAATTAACCTTACAGCTTCAACAAGTAGAAAAAGAACAACAGAGGAACCCCTCAGGCACCAAAAGAAAACAGATTATAAGGACTAGAACAGAACTAAATGATTTAGAGACTAGAAAAGCAACTGAAAAAATTAATAAAACCAAAAGCTGGTTCTTTGAAAAGATCAACAAAATTGATAAACCATTGGCTAAACTTACAAAAGAAAAACAGCAGAAGATACAAATAACCCAATTAAGAAATGAGTTGGGAGATGTTACAACAGACCCAGCTGAAATAAAAATATCATAACAGAATACTATGAAAGGCTGTACTCTAGGTTGGAAAACCTAGTAGAAATGGACAAATTTCTAGATTCATATGACTCACCAAGATTATCACAAGGAGAAGTAGATCAACTTAATAAATCTATCACAAAGGAAGAGATTCAAAAAGTCATCAAAAATCTACCAACCAAAAAAAAAGTCCTGGCCCAGATGGCTTCACCAGAGAATTCTACCAAACTTTTAGAGAACAGTTAACTCTGATACTCTTGAGGCTATTTCACACCATAGAAGGGGGTGTAATACTTCCAAATTCATTCTATGAAGCCAGCATAACTCTGATACCAAAACCAGGGAAAGATCCCACAAAAAAAGAAAATTACAGACTAATAAAACTCATAAACCTAGATGCAAATATCTTCAACAAAATTCTAGCCACAATAGAATTCAACAGCATATAAAAAAAAAATCATTCATCATGATCAAGTTGGTTTCATTCCAGAGGTGCAAGGCTGGTTCAACATCAGAAAAACAATTTATGTAATCAACCACATTAACAACAGAAAAGATAAGAATCACCTGATTTTCTCAGTTGATGCAGAAAAGGCATTTGACAAAGTTCAACATCCATTCCTGTTTAAAACTCTCAGAAAAATAGGAATAGAGGGGAAATTCCTCAATGTAACCAGTAACATATACGCAAAGCCAACTGCCTTCATCATCTTGAATGGTGAAAGACTGAAAGAATTCCCTCTGAGAACGGGAACTAGACAAAGATGTCCACTCTCACCACTTCTATTCAACATTGTGCTAGAAGTTCTAGCCAGAGCAATCAGACAAGTCAAAGAAATAAAGTGCATCCACATTGGCAATGAAGAAGTAAAGATCTCCCTCTTTGCAGATGATATGATTGTTTATACAAAGAATCCAAAGAAATCCATGAGTAAGCTATTGGAGCTAATACAAAAGTTCAGCAAAGTATCAGGATACAAGATAAACATAAGTAAATCAGGATTCCTTTATACCAACAAGGAGACTGTTAATGAAGAAATCACCCAATCAATGCCATTTACTATAGCCCCCAAGAAGATAAAATACCTAGGAATAAATCTAAGTAGAGAAACAAGAGATCTTTACAAAGAGAACTACAAGACCTTACTACAAGAAACTGGGAGAGACTTACATAAATGGAGTAATCTGCCCTGCTCATGGATAGGAAGGCTCAACATTGTAAAAATGGCTATTTTACTCAAAGCAATCTGCTTATATAATGCAATTCCAATACAAACTCCAGCGGCATTTTTTAATGAGATGGAGAAACAAATCATCAGCTTTGTTTGGAAAGGGAAGAAGCCCCAGACAAGTAAAGCACTACTTGAGAAGAACACACTGGGAGGCCTCTCACTACCTGACTTTAGAACCTATGACACTGCCACAGTTGTCAAAACAGCCTGGTACTGATACAAAAAGAGACATAGAAACCAATGGAACAGAGTAGAGACCCCAGAGATGCCACCATCCTCCTACGAACAGCTGATATTTGACAAAGATCCTAAGGTTTTAAATTGGGGTAAGAACAGTCTCTTTTTAACAAATGGTGCTGGCAAAATTGTATATCTATCTGCCAAAAATTGAAACAAGTCCCATACCTCACACCTTATACAAAATCAGCTCAAATTGGATAAAAGACCTAAATATAAAATCTAAAATGATAAAGCTCATCCAAGATAAAATAGGGTCGACAATGGAAGTTTTGATATACAATATAGACAGACTTCAAAATCTGACAAAGCACATTCATCAGAAGAGAAAATAGATAAATGGGAATTAATAAGAATCAAACACTTCTGCTCATTCAAAGACTTCATCAAAAGAATTAAGAGACCACCTACAGAATGGGGGAAAATATATGGCAACTCTATGTCAGACCCATGCCTGATCTCCATAATCTATAAGGTACTACAAAATATCAATAGGAAAAGGATAAATCATCCAATTAAGCAATGGGCAAAGGAGATGGACAGATATTTCTCTAAAGAGGAGATCCAGACAGCCAAAAAACACATGCAGACATGCTCATGATCAATGGCTATTAAAGAAATTCAAATCAAAATGATAATAAGATACCATCTCACCTCAACAAGGTTGGCCATGATCCAAAAAATGCAAAACACTAAATGCTGGAGAGGCTGTGAATAGATTGGAACACTCCTACACTGTTGGTGGGATTGCAAAATGGTCAACCTCTTTGGAAAGCAACCTGGTGCTTCCTTAAAAAAAATGGATGTAGAGATATCATTTGACCCAGTAATTCCACTGCTTAGAATATATCTTTCAGAATCAAGGCCATTCACATTAACTGATACATGCACACGAATGTTCATCACAGAGCAGTCCACAATAGCAAAAAGATGGAATCAACCCAGATGCCCAACAACAGAAGAATGGATAGGTAAACTATGGTATATATACTCAATGAAACACAATGCAATGATACTCAATGAAACACAACGATGATAGCAAGAAACATCTAATCACCTAGTTTCAATTGGAGGACATTATGTTGAGTGAAAGTAGTCAGTGACAGAAGGACAAATATTGTGTGAGACCCCAACGATAAGAACTTAAAAGCAGACTCATTTATAACAGAAAAGACTCTTTGACAGCTGCAAGGGTACGGAGGGTGGGAGGGCAAAGGGCGAGTGTTGATTAGGCAGTTGTTAGAAATTTGGTTGGGTGAAACTGGTGACAACACACATTAGTAAGAAGATCAATATTAACAGGACTTCAACTCAACTTGTGTACTCCTCCCATCTCAAGCCAATATTGCAAGGACAGAGTAGCGGGAGGAGGGGGGGAGTGGGGACTGTGCTCTCAGGGGAAATCAAGGCCAACTGGCACAACTAGCATTTTGCTAATGAGGACTTTCCACACTTCACATTGGTGAGTCGTGTCCGGGGTCTTAAAAACTGCCAAGCTGCCATCTGAGGGTACAGCAAATGGTCCCAACTTAGCAGGAACAGATGATCACCAATATCCATAATGACATGGGGAAAAGAGAATTCAGAAGACAGAGACCCCACGTGAGTGGATGTCTGCATCAACTTGTGACTGGAAGAACCAGATGGTGCCCAGCCACCACCAGTGATAGCCACAATGGAGCTCACAAAGTTGAGTCTCACTGGCAACACAAGTATAAATAAGGGATGCACCCTGAGATCTCCACTAAAAGACCACAACTGATGGTCTAGGGACTTCGAGATTCCCCTGGGAGCATGGCATCTGGCCCTGCTGTTGCCTCATCCATAAATCATAATGAAGGTCAACTTTTCAGAGAGCAATGGATCGGATTTGGTGAGACAGAGGAACCATTTTGTGTGGACACTTTATGGTTCTAGGCATCTATAGGAGGTCGTCCTGTTGACCTCATACTCGAGGAAGGGGAATGAGGGGAGAGGAAAAATAGGAGACTGTTGGGAAGATGAGACATGTATGGAGCAGAGAGGAAGAGTGTGCTGTCACTGTACAGGGAGACAAGTGGAAGCTGCATATAAGTGAGCATGCAAATTTACATGGGAATGTACATTTTCATTCAATCGTAATAGTAAAAAACATCCCATTCTTTGAAGTGTTCTCCAAAATTTGTTACGATCCACACAGTTGAATGCCTTTTGCATAGTCAATGAGACACAGGTAAACATCTTACTGGTATTCTCTGCTTTCAGCCAGGATCCACCTGACCTTAGCAGTGATATCCTTTTGTTCCATGCCCTCTTCTGAATTCAGGTTGAATTTCTGGTAGTTCCTTGTCAGTGTTCTACTGCAGTCACTTTTAAATGATTATCAGCAAAATTTTACTTGCATGTTATATTAATGATACTGTAAAACATTTTCCACATTTGACCAGTTCACCTTTCTTTGAAACAGGCATCAACACGGATCTCTTCTACCTGGCTGGCCAGGTAGTTGTATTCTAAATTTCTTGGTATTCACAAGTAAGTACTTCAAGCACTGCATCTGTTTGTTGAAACATCTCAACTGGTACTGCATCACTTCTTGGAGACTTATTTTTCACCACTGGCTCAGGTAAGAAGAACTCATTCTCCAATCCTCACTTCCATTCTCCTTCCTCCACCGTGTTTATATTTCAAACACACACACGTCAAGTATACACATATACATATATAAGAAAACTGACAATTATGTTCACAAATTCATCCTAGAAAAAGTGCTATATACCTTCTTGCTGAATACAGTCAACTTCAAAGTACTCCCCTTGTGAAGCTGTGCAACATCAGCAGCACTTAGTCCACCCTTCAAAGAAATTTTGGATCTATTTTACTGTAATGGCTGTCGCCTTATGCTTGATGTCCTGAATATCATGAGAATGTCTTCCTTTCAATATGTCCTTTATCTTCAGTAAAGAAAAAAGTCATTGGGGGCCAGATCAGGTGAGTATAGAGGGTGTTCTAATACAGTTATTTGTTTACTGGCTAAAAACTCCCTCACAGACAACTATAATATAAGCTCGGAAATTTGCCACCATGCATTATGGCAATTTCAGACAGAGTTCCAAAACTGCTGTGAAGGGTGGACTAGGTGCTGGCATCAGTGTAGTTTCCTAAGAGAAATGATTCAAAGGTGATTTGAATGATATTCAGCCATGAGGTATGTAGCACTTAGAACAATAAGTTCCTGGAATTAATTGACCCAGTGCCACTGAGTCAATTCTGACTCACAGAGACCCTATAGGACAGAGTAGAACTGTCCCACAGAGTTTCCAATGAGCACCTGGTGGATTTGAACTGCTGATCTTTTGGTAAGAACTCATATATGTGTGCATGTGTATGTATATACACACATATGCATGTATGCATACATATATATGTATGTACACATATATATGCGTATATACATACACATACACACATATACACCCATGGCCATCAAGTCGGGTACAACTCATAGCAACCCTAGGGTCAGAGTAGAACTGCCCCATAGTTTCTAAGGAGTGCCTGGTGGATTTGAACAGCTGACATTTTGGTTAGCAGATGTTGCACTTGACCCAGTATGCCACCAGGGTTTCCATGTATATATGTCTTTTCTTTTTTCTCCTGCTCTGTTCATTCCTTTCATGTATTTCTTTTCATATTCACCTCCTCTGCCCTCCTCACCTCTCCTGTCTTTATCCTCTTTCTGTTTCACTTCTTTCTTTCTTTCCTTTCCTTTTCAAATCCCTCTTTGATTTGCATCGGGAAAATCATCCTTTGTTTCTCCTTTATTGGAATTCCAGGCTCAGACTCCTCAGGCTGCAGAAAATCTACAGGCCATAAAACCAGTTGCCACTGAATAATTCCAACTCATGGTAATCAATGATCTGCACAAAAATCTGACATATGGATCCTTCTCAGGGCTGCATTAAGGCATCTGACAGACTGAAACACTATAAATTTGTGGTGTTTCCCTCTTGTGCTTACTCATGCATTAGAATAGGATGTGTTCATTAGTTCTGTGCATATGTACATATGTGTGTGTGTTTCTTAGCTATCCATGATGTACTTTTTTATTCAATTTTTTTATTATGATTAAGTGAAAGTATACAATCTAAGTCAATGTTGCAGACCCACCCATCTACAACTCTATATGTTCTCCCCATTCTGTGACAGCACACTTCTCCTTTTCACTCATTACTACTAGTATTCTCCCAGCAACACGTGTTCTTCCTCTCTACCATCTTCTCTCCCCTGTAGAAAGAAACTAGTAGGACAGTCATGTATAAACATAAAACCATAAAATACAAATACTACATGCTCACTCTGTGTCCTGAAGTAGAGTTCATTCTGAGTCTAAAGTGGTGACTTCAGTACTGGTTTCAGGTCTGGGGCAGCAGCAAGTCTAGCGTCCATGTTCCCAGGGGAACCTCCAGGTTGTCAGACCATCATCTCTTGTCTTTTTGTAGAATTCCTGATCTTCACACCTCTTTCTCTTGTGTTACATCAGGGACTTTATACTGTGTCCCCTATCAAGGCTGTCTTTGGTGGTGGCCAGGCAATATCTGGTTTTTCTGGTCTCGTGATGATGTAGTCTACTGATCATATGGGTCATTTGTCTCTTAGGTTCATTTTTCCTCATGTCTTTGATGTTCTCACTTGTCATCCATTCCAGGTGGATTGGTACCAGCTGATGTTCCTCAGCTAGCAGCTTGCTGGCTTTTAAGATCCCAGATACCACTCACCAACACTGGGTGCAGAAGACTCTCAGCAAAAGTCTAGTAGTCCACTTGACCTTGATGTCCCCTGAAAACATGGTCCCCAAACTCCTTGCCCTGCTACTCTATCTTTTAAAATGATGGGTTGAATTTGGAAAACCTTTTAATTTTTGGTGTTATCCAGTTATGCTGACCTGCCTTACCTGCATGCTGTCACACTCTTCACCTAATCAAATTCCTATTGATGATCTAATCTATGACCAACTCCCTCCCTCCCTTCCCACACTTGTAGCAGTCAAAGAGTCTTTTCTTCTGAGCATAAGTGCTTTTTTAAGTCCTTGTAAAAGTGGTCTCATACAACACTTGTACTTTTGCAGCTGACTGATTTCACTCAGCATAATGTCTTCTAGTTGTTATCAGTTTATGAGATCATTGTTCTTTAACATTGTATAGTGTTCCATTGAGTATATATACCATAGTTTATTTATCCATTCATTTGTTGATGGGCATCTATGTTGATTCCATCTTTTTGCTATTGTGGACTGTGCTGCAATAACCATTCATGTGCATGTATTTGCTCATGTGACAGCCCTTATTTCTGTAGGATATATTCTAAGAAGTAGGATTTCTGGATCACATGGAATTTCTATTTCTAGCATTTTAAGAAAGCAGCAAATCACTTTGCATTCCCACCAGCAGTGCAGGAGAGTTGTAATCTCTCCACAGCCTCTCTCCAGTATTTGTTGTTTTGTGTTTTTGGATTATTGTCGATCTTGTTGGGATGAGATGGTGTCTCACCGTAGTTTTCATTTGGATTTCTCTAATAGCTAATGACAGCCAGCATTTCTTCATGTGTCATTAGGCTACCTGAATGTCTGCCTTTGTGAAATGTCTGTGCGTGTTTTTGCTCATTATTTAATTTGGTATTTTTCTTTTTGTTGATATTTTGCAGTACCTTGTAGATTACTGAAATTAGAAGTCGATCCAATAAAGAGCTGCCAAATTTTTTCCCATTCTGTTGGTAGTGTTTTAACTCTCTAGACAAAGTCTCTAGATGAGTGTGTTTGATTTTTAGTAGTTCCCATTTATCTAGTTTCTCTTCTGTTATTTGTGCATTGTTAATAAGATTTTGTAGTCTAAGCTGTGTATTAGAACGTCCATTGTTGTCTTTATTTTTTCTTGCATGATCTCTATCGTTTTAGTTTTGATATGTCGGTCATTGACCCATTTTGAGTTAGCTTTTTGGGTAAGGTGTGAGATATCAGTCTTGTTTCAGCTTTTTGCAGATGGATATCCAATTTTGCCAACCCCATTTGTTAAAGAGATTGTTTCTACCCTGGTTTATATCTTTCGGGCCTTTGTTGAATATCCACTGTTCACAGAAGGATGGTGATATTTCTGGATTTTCTATTATGTTCCATTGGTCTATTTATCTGATTTTGTACTAGTACCAGTCTGTTTTGACTATCATGGCAGTGTCAGGTTCTAAGGTTGGGTAGTGTGAGGCCTCCCGCTGTGTTCCTCTTCTTCAGTGGTGTCATACTTATCCAGGCTTTTTGCCCCTTCCAAAGTTGGTGATTTGTTTCTCCATCTCATTAAAAGATGGAGTTGGGATTGTGTTGTGTTGGGATTGCCTTGCATACGTAGATCACTTTTTACAGAATAGACATTTTCACAATGTTAAGTTTTCCTATCCATGAGTAAGGTAGGTTTCTCCACTTATGTAAGTCTGTTGTGGTGTCTAGCAGTAGGGTTTGTAATTTTCTTTGTATAGGTCTCTTACATCTCTGGGTAGATTTATTTGTAGATATTTTATCTTTTAGGGGGCTACTATAAATGGTATTGATACGGCGATTTCCTCCTTGATGATCTCTTTGTTGGTGTAAAGGAATCCTACTGACTTATTTCTGTTTATCTTATATCCTGATACTTTGCTGAACTCTTCTATTAGTTCCAATAGTTTATTTAATGATTGCTTAGGGTTTTCCGTGTATACAATCATATCATCTGCAAGTATGGATACTAACACTACTTCTTTACTGATGTGCCAAGCCACGTGCCGTCAGATATTCTTTATTTCTTTCTTTTGTCTGATTGCTCTGGCAAGAACCTCTAGAACAATGCTGAATGAAACTGGTGACAGGTGAAATTTTTGTCTAGTTCCTGTTCTCAGAGGGCATTCCTTCAGTCTCTCACCATTCAGGATTACGTTGGTGCTTCATTTTACATAGATGCCCCTTATTGCATTGACAAATTTTCCTTCTATTCCTATTTTGCTGAGGGTTTTCAACATGAGTCAGTGTTGGACTTTGTCAAATGCCTTTCTGCATCAATTGATAAAATAAAGTCATTCCTATCCTTTGTGTTACTTATGTTGTTGATCACATTAATTGTTTTCTGATGTTAATCCTAACCTGCATCCCTGGTATGAATCTTAATTGGTCATGATGAATTACTTTTTTGATATGTTATTGAATTCTGTTGGATAGGACTTTGTTGAATATTTTTGCATCCAGGTTCATGAAAGATACTGGTCTGTAATTTTCTTTTTTTGTGGGGTCTTTAACTGGCTTTGATGTCAGGCTTGTGCTGGCTTTGTACA
Source organism: Heterohyrax brucei (assembly GCA_028571685.1). Taxonomy (NCBI): domain Eukaryota; kingdom Metazoa; phylum Chordata; class Mammalia; order Hyracoidea; family Procaviidae; genus Heterohyrax; species Heterohyrax brucei. Next base: position 39,633,658 of record CM053149.1, read on the forward strand.
ATGAATTTGAGACTGCTCTGTATTTTATATGTTGTGGAATAGCTTTAGTAGTGTTGGAATTAATTAATCTCTAAAAATCTGGTAGAATTCTCCAGTGAAGCTATCTGGGTGAAGACTATTTCTGTTGGTAGTTTTTGGATTTCTTTTTCAATCTCTTCTTTTGTGATGGGTTTACTAATTTGCTCTACTTCTCTTTATGATAACCTTGGTAGGTGACGTGAATCTACAGATTTATCCATTTCCTCTAGGTTTTCAAATCTGTTACAGTACAAGTTTTCACAGCATTCTGATGTGATATTTTTAATTTGGGTAAGGTCTGCTGTGACATCTCCCATTTCATTTCTTATTCAGGTTATTTGTTTCCTCTCATGCTTTTTTTTTTTTTTGTGTGTGTGTGTTTAGCCAATGGTTTATCAGTTTTGTTGATCTTTTCAAAAAATCAGCTTTTGGTTTTATTCATCCTTTCAACTGGCTTTGTATTCTCTAATTCATTTAGCTGCACTCTAATCTTTATTTATTTATTAAAAATTTATTTTATTTTATTTTTTATTTAACGTGACTGAGTGAAAATGTACATTCCCATATAAATTTACATGCCCACCTATATGCAGCTTCCACTGCTCTCCCTGTCCGGTGACAGCACACTATTCCTCTCTGCTCCATACATGTCTCATCTTCCCAACAGCCTCCTTTCCCCTCCTCTCCACCCACTCTCCTTCCTCCAGCCAGAGGTCAGCATGATGATATACTATAGATGTATAGAACCATAAAGTGCATCCAATATATGGTCACTCTGAGATCCGACTCGACGGCACTTGGCTTGGCTTGGCTGCATTGCTAAATCCAATCCATTCCTTTCCAAAGAGCAGACCTTCGTTATAACTTATGGATAAGGGCAGCATCAGGGCCGGGGACCATGCTCTCAGGGGAACCCCGAAACCGCTGGACCATCAATTGAGGTCTTTTAGTGGAGATCTCAGGATGTACCCCTTTCTATTTTTGTGTTGCCGGTGAGACTCCTCTCTGTGAGCTCCATAGTGGCTGTCACTGGTGGTGGCTGGGCACCATCCAGTTCTTCCAGTCCCAAGTCGATGTAGACGCCCACTCTTGTGGGTCTCTCTGTCTTCTAGGTTGTCTTTTGCACTCTAATCTTTATTATCTGTTTTCTTCTGGTGTCCAAGGGGTTCCTTTGTTGTTTCCTTTCTACTTGTTCAAGTTGTAAGCTTAATTCTTTGGTTTGGGTCCCTTCTTCATTCTGGATGTGTGCAATTATACAGATAAACTGATCTCTGAGCACTGCTTTTGCTGATAGAATATGTTTTCATCCTCATTTGATTCCATAGATTTCTTTATTTCATCTTTGATTTCTTCTATAAACCACGAATTTTTGAGCAAAGTGTGGTTCCGTTTCTATGAGTTCAAATTTATACCCTTTGCTTTTTCTGGTACTGATTTCAAATTTTTTGGCTTTATGGTCTGAGACAATGCTTTGCAATAGTTTAATGGTTTGGATTTTGTTGAGACTTGCTTTATGGTCTAATATACAGTCTATTCTGGAGAATGTTCCATGTTTGTTGTTGCATAAAAAGTTCTGTATAGGTCTGTGAGATTGAGTTGGTTGGTTGTTGCAATAAGGTCTTCTGTATTTTTGTTGAGCTTTTTTCTGGTTAATCTGTCATTTACCAAAAGTGGAGTGTTGAAGTCTTCTGCTATTATTGCGGAGTGATCTATCTCATTTTTCAGGGTTGTCAGCTTTTGTTCAATGTATTTAGATTCTCTGATATTGGGTACATAAATATTTAAAATTGCGAGATCCTCTTTAAATACTGAAACTTTATGCAATAAATAGTGATCATCCTTGTCCACCATGGTGGATTTTACTTTAAAATCTATTTTATTTGAGATTAATATTGCCATTCCTATTCTTCTTTGCAAGTTGCTAGTTTGGTATATATATTTCCATTCTTTCATTTTCAGTTTATTCATCTCTTTGAGTCTAAGGTGTATTTCTTGTAAGTAACATATAGACTGAGTGGGTTTTTTATCCAACCAGTTAATCTCTGTCTCTTTATTGGAGCATTCAGTCCATTTGCATTCAGTGTAATTATTGATAGATATGTATTTAGTGTTGTCATTTTGGTGCCTTAGTTTTTGTGTTTCTGATATTTTGTTTGTTCCACTTAGTATTCCCTTCTGGGTCATTTTTTCTTTATGGATTTTCTTTTCATCCTTTTCAATGTTGGTATTGTGTCTGTCGAGACTCCTTTAATGTGTTTCTTGTTTTGATATGTAGTATTGTTGGTTTCTTTTGTGGCCACCCCTTTGTTTCCCTTAATGTTCTAAATTTAAACAAATCTTTAACTTCTATATATCTCCTTAACTTTCTCTTCATCTGAAAGGGCTGTAAATATTGTAATAGATCCCTCTTTATAGTGTGTTGAAGCCATAGTTTACATGTGAAGATCTGTTTCCTTACTTTCAATATTTTATCTTTGATGATCTTTGTGACTTCCCTAACTGAGAGGGACCTTGAATGCTGTGTCCTGCATTGTATCTTTGAGTATACATCTGATGTTACCAATTTTCTAATTGAAGAGATTCTTTCAGTATTTTCTGTAATTCTGTTTACCTGAGAATGTCCTAATTTCACCATCTTATTTTAAAGACGGTTTCACAGGATATATAATGCTTAGTTGGAGGTTTGCTCCTTCAAGGCTTCGTATGTGGTGTCCCATTGCCTTCTTGCCAATATGATTTTAGCTGAAAAGTTGAAGGACATTCTACAAGGCTTTCCTTTGTACATTAGTTTTGGTTTAAGCTTAGCAGCCTTTAAGAGCCTCTCCTTAGGTTTCATTTTGTTAAGCTTGGTTATAATATGTATTGGTATCGTTCTTTGAGGGTCTACCTTTTTGGAATTCAGTGAGCATCTTGAATAGCTGTCTTCCCTTCTTGCATGATGTCAGGAAAGTTTTGTGTGAAGAATTCTTCAGCATTTCTCTCTGTATTTTCTGTTATCCCACTCTGTTCAGGAACTCCAATTACACATAAATTGTCCCTCTTGATATAGTCCCACATGATTCTTACACATTCTTCATTTTTCTTGATTCTTTTATCTGATTTCTCCTCATAAATACTCATGTCAGTTGCTTTATCTTCAAACTCACTAATTCTGCATTCTCTTTCCTCAGTCCTGCTCTTTTTGGCTTTCCACTCAATTGTCTAACTCTGTAATTTTATTACTGACCTTCTGAACTCAAGATCATTGGTGTTCCATCGGTTCATATAGCTTGTTTATTTTTTCATTTTGTTCTTCTTCATTTGTTTAATCTCCATCCTAAAATCATGAAGGCTCTATACACAACTCTTTTGTATTCTACCTCCAATAGTTTCAGGAAGGCTTCTTCATCTGGACGTTTTTTGATTCTCTATATAGGGAGTTTTACAGAGTCATGGCATCTGCCTGTTTAAATGGTTAGATATTGATTGTTGTCGTCGTACCATCAGAAAGTTGTTCATCTTGTCCAGTGTTGCACCAGCAGAAACTATGATGTAGTTCTAAGAAGAGAGTAAGGGCACTGCTAGACTTGGCTGTCAGTCATTGCTGCATTCTCTAGGTGCAGCTGTCTTAAGTAAAACTTCCCCGGTGAGAGAGACACTGTCCAGCCTAGACGTGCTGCTCAATTTGGCAGCTGGCCCCTGCTGGGCCCTGAGGGGTGGCAGAGTCCCCCCTCCTATCTGATAAAGATGGCGACCTACTTGTGCCACCTCTCCAGAATCATGCCATCAGACACTATGCCATAATTCAGAGAACTGAAGACAGAAAGGTGCTTCTTCACTCAGCCACAGCTGCTGCTGTGCTGTCCAGGAGCAGCTGTCTGAAGAACAGCCTCTCTGCTGACAGAGATGCTGTCTAGCGGCAGCTGGTAGCAGTTAGGCCCTCAGAGGTGGCATATCTTGCCTCTTGGCAAGATAACTCCATAACCCAGTTATGGAGTTTCTTGGAGGCTGTATCAGGAGATGCTATGGTGTGGCTCAGTGAAGGGAGGAAGGGAACTGTCACAATTAGCTGCTAGCCACTGCTGCGCTCTCAAGACGCAACCATCTTAAAAAATGCTTTTCTGCTGAGACAGTGCTGGCCTGCAGCAGCCAGAACCAACCAGATCCTCAGCAGCAGCAGGCTCCACCTGCTGGGTGACAAAGATGACGACCTACTTATGGAGTCTCTGAGGCAGATGCTATGGCATGGCTCAGAAAAGGGAGGGGGAAGGGTAACACTACAATTGGCTGCCAGCCACCAGTGAGTTCTCTAGGTGCAATTTTCTTAAAAACAGCTTTTCTGTTTACAGAGGCACTGTTCAAACAGGTGATGTTGCTCAGGGTGGCAGCCAGCCCCAGCCAGGCCTTCAGGAGTGGCTAACTCTACCTCTCAGCTGACTAAGATGGTATTTTACCTGTGCTGCCTCTCCTTTGCTGCACCAGCAGAATCTATGGCACAACTAAGAAAGAGAGGGGTCAGGGGCACTTGGTACCCTCAGCCACCAGCCACTGCTGGGTTCTCTTGATGTGACTGTCTTCAGTTACAGCCTCCCTGCTGTGAGAGAGGCTGTCTACTTAGGCACTACAGCTCAGCATGGCAACTGGACCCTGCTAGGCTTGCAGGCTCAGCAGTCCCAGTCCAGTCTCTCAGATGACAAAGATCGTGTCCATACCTGTAAGCCTCTCAGTTGCTGTGCCAGCATAAGTGGGATCCTTTGTCCTGCTGTCTTGCCTCTGACAAAGGTGGTTTTCCCCTTCCTGCACCCAGTCTGATCTCACAGCCCTCTGCCTGATCTTGGGGCTCCCAGAATGTCTACTCCTTTCTGTTCAATTGTTTTTCTAGGCCTTAGCTCTCAGAGGGAATCAAAGAGATATGTGACTAGTCTGCCATCTTAGCCCTTCTCTGTAGCATTTTTTAAAACACTACTATAACGTTAAGAACGAAATGCAAAAGTGGCACATATCATTTTACCAGAATGAGATGAAATGGATTATAAACTTTTAGTGGATGCAGGTACTAAGATTTTCACTTATACTACATATTCTACAATAATAATACTCCACATATTCTACAACAAGGAAAACATGTCAGTGGACTTACTTGTTTCAACAATTAATATAAATTCCTTTGATCTCTCATGAGAAACTTTCATCAACTTTGTCTTCAACAGCTAATACTTAAACTTTTATATTTGTTTTGTAGTAAATGGTATAATTATAAATAGATTAAAATAAATCAAAAAAGAAAATGCAATGATCTGATAACAAATATTACAATGAATTACTACATTTTTAGATAGGTCTTTCACCCCTAACATGTCATAATCAACAGCATTTTTTAATTATTTACTCCTACAAATTCTTCAGTGATTTCATCACAATTTAGCTGCTGAACAACATCTAAATTTACTTCCACACACAACAAGGATAACGAATCAAGTCTTTTTTGAATCATTGTCATGCACTCACTTTTCCTTGTTCACTGTCTGCATAGTATTTATGGACCTATGTTGTCGGCAACTTATTTACCTGTTTTGTTGATGCCCTAAGTATGTGCTTATCTTATTGGGTAATCTATAACTGGTCCTTCCAATAGGATTCCTCATCTCAGCAAATAGGGACAATGTTAATTCCCTTGCAGTCCTCTAGATGAGGTGAGAGAGAAAGCAAAGCTGTGTCTATCAGTCCCTTCATTGAAGAGATGTGCCACAAAGGCTGGCCCAGGCCACCAGACTCCTAATCCAGTGTTCCTTCCATTAATGTAAGCTGCCTGTCTGCCCAGGACTAGACTTGCTAATTGTCTACCTGTGTTGTATTTGAGCCTTACGTTCTCTACACGTAGTGATAAAGTGCATTTTGCAATTAAATGGATAAGCACTAGCTACATGGGAGAAGACATGGGTGGGGAAAACTCTAAAGTTCTGAGAAAAATACCAGGAATTGCAGGGGCATGATATCTTTGGAACAAAAGTCCACACCCCAATTGTTTCAGTGATTACAGTAAGTGGTCTCCCAAAAACAGTGTTTAAGGACTTACGATATAGAATCCAACAGCCAAGCACCAAAACACAACTAGCTGTAGGATCTTAGATAAGCTACCCAATTACTTTGTGTTCCAGAATGCTCACCTGAAAAACACGAATATTACCAGGATTCACATCATGAAGTTTTTATGATGTTTAGGTAGCATAAATAACTTTGACCGTAGCTAGCATATTGTATGTATTATAAAATGTTAGCTCTAATGATGAAACTCGAATACAAATATTTATTGCATGCCAACAGTGTTGTAGGTGTATTTTAGGCATACAGAATATAGTGGTCAAGATAACTACCAAAGACTCTACCCTCAAAGAGCTGACATTGTACAACATACAACAAATAGATACATCATCTGTGCAATGAAGAGAAACAATATTAGGGGAACAGAGAGGAAGGAAGAAATGACATTTTCAGCAGTGTATGTAGCAAAGGCATCTGCAAACAAAGTGAAGGAGCAAGCAGTACAGACTCCTGAAGGAGGAACAACTTCAAAAGGCCTGAGACAGGACATATTGTAGGCTCAAGGACCAGCAGCACGGGCCAGCAAGGCTGAGACAGCGCAGTTGAAAGAGAAGAGCAGTTAGAGATGAGATCACGGAGACAAGGAATGCCAGCTTGTGTGCAGCCTTGGAGGCCATAGTGAGAACTGCTTGTTTTACTCTAAGTGTGACAGACAGCCACTTGGGGGGAGGAAGTGGGGGTAGTATAGTAAGCAGGGCTGTTGAATACAATTTATAGTTTTAAGGCATCACTAGCCTCTGTGTATAGCAGGCTACAGGGAGACCAGTAGGAGGGCACTGTGGCACCCAAGAAGAGATAATGATGGCTGTGATCAGGGTGAAAATGAAGCTCCTTAAGTGCTAAGGGCATTTTCTATTGCCACATTGGGCCTTCTTCCCTACCTTTGGCTGGCTACTTACCTACTCATATATTATTTCAGTCCCAAGATCTCCATACATAATAAGCCAAGCCAAGTGCCATCGAGTCAGATCTGACATAATAGTAAGTTGTATTTTATGTTGCAAATGAACTGCCTGTGAGTTTGGTTACCTAGAAGAGGCAAATATAGATAAGGAATGATGCCCACATACAAGAGAAGTAGATGAGGATGTGATGGAGATCACTACAGGAAAGGGCACGGATCTAGTGGAGATTCTCAGCTGACAGAATGCAACAATAGCATTGGAAAGAGGGCTCTGTTTCTGGGCTAGCAAATTCTCTTTCCACAGGAAAGCCCAGTGCCACTGGGAGAAAGCAATGTGATGGAACAAGGATGACTCATGCCCCTTTCAAGTACCCTCTCACTGGTCTGAGAACACCTATGTAGGACCTAGGGAGAGCTCTACCTTTGTTAGATATGTGAACTGAGAGAAGTCACTTAACATTTAAAGCCTCAGCTTCCTCACCAGTAAAATATTAAAAAGTTACTGTATTAGTGATAGTACATACACACAGCTTAACACCTAGTACAGGCTCAACTGTCCTGATACATTTTTCACACACAAACCAAGCCCAGGTACAGCGTGAACTTTTCTTTCTTCTCATCCTTGCTGTCACACACATCTTCCTTCTACTCACATAGAAGCTGCTCCAAAAAGTTTTGTTGATTAATATGGCGACAATCAGAAACAATCTCTGGGTCCCAGAGACATAAGTTTAAGAGCATTTCTTGACTGATACAGGATGCATGTCACAGCATTTCAGAGGAATGGAGATAAATGTCAGGAAGTGATACAGTTGGACCGTGCCCAGCCTGGAGAGTGACAGCGTGTTTACAAGAGTTATTAGGGTCTGCTGCTACTCATATGCTTACAGGATGATTTGCTCCACCAGGACCAGCAGGCTGCTCCTTTCTCTTTCACTGTTGAATTGATTATTGAATCATAAATATTCCATTTGAACAACATAATTTAACTTCAAGGCAGGCAAGAAATCCAAAGCCATTGTAAAAAAAACCCTTCCCCAGATGCGGGGATCTGCAGCTCTCGCAGGTTCTACAAATTCATGAGTTAGAGAAAGAAACCTGTCTAGCGCTCACTACAAACAACTCTGATAGCCACAAGTTCCACAAGAGCAGGTACCAAACACATCCAGTTGTTTACTGTAGATTTCCAGTGCTTAGTACAGTGCTTGGCATTCACTTAAAACACACATTGAAAGAGTGAATAAACAAACCCATCTACCTGGCCAGAGCTGACTTTAGTCCTGTATGCAGGTCACCACTAGACATGGAAACCACAGTGTATAAGGAACCAAAAAACCAAAACCAAATCTACAAGTCAATTCCGACTCATAGCAATCCTACAGAGAGTAGAGAACTACCTGTAGAGTTTCCAAGGAGTGTCTGGTGGATCTGAACTGGTTAGCAGCTGTAGCACTTAACCACTACACCACCAGGGTTTCTGTATAAGAAGCAGCTGGAAGACATCAACTGTGAGTAAGAAGAAAGCTGTGACATAATATCTGCCCACGGCACTTGGTGGCTGGCACATATAAATTTAGAAGGCTGTCCTCCTGAGCACCCACTATGATCAGGCACCCACTGAGCAACATAATCCTAAAAACTTCATTTGGCTATCCCTAGTTAGTTCTTATTGTCCAAGCATGATTGTTGCCAGCACTTTCTGTGTCCCAGCACAACTGTTGAAAGCACTTTCTGTCATTCTTAAAAGTGTTCCAGTTTGGATGACAAATCATATAGTTACCCTACATACAGTTTTATTATCTAAATCAGGAAAACAGCATTATGGCTTTAGTCATTGTTTTCTGAAACAGAATGTGAGTTTCCTGAGCTCACTATATATACGTGCTAATACAAATACATACATGCTTTTGTCTTAGATGCCATCAAGTTGGTTCCAGCTCATAGAGACCCTATAGGTCAGAGTAGAACTGCCCCATAGAGTTTCCAAGGAGTGCCTGGTGGATTTGAACTGCCAATCTTTTGGTTAACAGACATAGCAATTAACCACTATGCCACTAGGGTTTCCAAATACATAAATATAAATTCGTATCTGTATATACAAATACATATAATGCTTCTATATTATATGCTTCTATATGCATACAGAGCCTTGGTTGCATAGTGGTTAAGCACTTGGTTGCTAATCAAAAGGCTGGCAGTTGTCCTTGGAAACATATGGGGCAGTTTTCTGTCCTATAAGATCACTATGAGTAAGAACTGACTTGGCAGCTATGGATTTTTGTTCCTAAAAACTGTGTTAGTATTTCTATATGGATCAGTTGTTGTTAGTTGCCATTGAGTCAGTTCCAACTCATGAAAAGCTGCATCCCCCAACCCCTATGTGCAGAGTAGAACTGCCTCATAGGATTTTCAAGGCTATAACCTTTCAGAAGCAAATCACCAATCCTATCTTCCAAGATGTCTGTGTGGATTTGAACTACTAATTTTTCAGCTAGCAGTTACTAGCTTCACCCAGCGTACATATATAGATCATCAAGATCTACTTTATTACTCACATTTTTAGTATGAGAAAACTAAGAGTCACAAAATGACTCAGGAGGACATAGCTTCTAAATGATAGGCCAGGATGCAAACCATGCTGCATGACTCCCTCTGTGAACACCTCATCTCCCTCCACTGCTTAGTCCATCATCCTCTGAAAATTTTCCTTCTGGAAAAGGTCCACTGATAAGCAAACAGTGAAATGGAAAGGTCCTGTAAGATGACCACTGAAGTCATTGACATCTGTGTATGATAAGCACTGTTCGGGCATTTTGCAAGTATAAAAGAGGTACTTGTGGGTGTATATGTTTATACATATACATATATATATATGCACACATTTATATGTACGTATTTATGTAAGTACATATATATAGCGATGTTGTTGGGTGCCACCATCAACTCAGTTTTGACTCACAGGGATGCTATGTCAAAGAGTAGAACCGCCTCATAGGATTTTCTAGTCTGTAATCTCTGTGGAAGCAGATTGTCAGGTCTGTCTTCTGTGGAACCACTGCGTAGGTTCGAATTGCCAACTTTTCAGTTAGCAGCTGAACTTTTAACCATGGTGCCACCCAAGTTCCTTTATATATTTGCATAAATATGTACATGTAGTGCCATCATGAAACTCATAGTCTATTTGACAAAATAGGAAACAACAAATAATACCATAGTACTATCTTACTAATTTAGATAGTACAAACTGTAAGTTACAGGTAGGGTAATCATGCAATTTGTCAACCAAACTAGAACACTTTTAACAACAAAAACAGGTCCTGTTAATAATTATGCTACGACAACAGGTGTAAACTGGGACTGGCCAAAGTGAATGACAATGTAAATCTCACCATAGCTACAGGATTAAACACCCACCAAGGTTATGCAGACTCAGTGTTCAAGTGTCCTCAACAAGTGCTGAATTCTGCACAGTGCCACTCTGCACTCTGTAATAACAGCATTGTAGAAGTTTTACAGAAAGATTAATGATTACTGTTGCTATTTGCATTATGATATGATAATCCTATAATAATCGTAGCTTCCATTTATTTCATAGGCCAGACAGTATGCTAAATCTCAAAGCTCTGGTGCCCCACAGCCTTGGGTGACAGCAGAGCTGCCATTGCGGGGTGCTAGAGTTAGGTTTAGAGTGGGATGGGTGCATCTAGACATCAGGTGTCAGCAATTTTCAATAGAAAACACCTAAGAAATAGGAAATGGAAATGCATGCCGTGATAAGGGACACAGTGGTAAACCAACTTGTTTAAACCAACAGCCATAGCCCAGGCACCATGTCAGCACAAAAGATGGATGGGCAAAAAGAAGTACTTCTCCCTTCAATTAGAAGCCCACACATCTAGGGATAATTGGCTTCTACATGAAGCTCTTATCAACCAGCAAAGAGATTATGTCAGACAAGAACATTCCACAGGCTTCTTTAGCCATATAGGGTCTCACAACACAATACACATCTCCCACTCTGTCAAGCCTCTGTCACATAGCTACTCTCTCTGGTGGGCACCCCCCAAGTGTTGAGCCCTGCTAGCATTCCTGGGGAAGACCATTGGCTGGACACTCAGGGCACTGCTCTGATGCCAAAAAAAAAAAAAAAAAGAAAACAAAACCCTACTGCTATGGAGTTGATTCCCACTCATAGTAACCCCATAGGACATACTACAATTAGCCCCCATTAAGTTTGCCAAGGAGCATTTGGCAAATCAGAACTGCCAACCTTTCAGTTAGCAGCCGAACTCATAACCACTAGGCCACCAGGGTGTCTAATGCCTGACTCCAGCAGTCCTTTTATCTAGCCAGTTCCATGTGATTTGGCACCTACATAGGTTGGCTTAGGCAGTCACTGGTTCTGCAAGAACCAAGAGCCCTGCTCAAAGGGACACAGTGGAGTACACAAATGAAAACAGTACAGAGGCAAAGTCACAGCTGATCAAAATGATTTTTTAAATGAAACCAAGTAAGTACATTATGTAATGAAAACATTAATCCAAATTGTGTTTGGACTCCTGGAAGGTAGACTATGTTACTTGACACTTTAGGTACATCATGGGAAACCAAACAAAACACATTACGCTAACCTCCTAGAGAATAAGGTTGCTAGATAAAATACAGGACTCCCAGTTAAACTTGAATTTCAGATAAGCAATAACTTTTTCATATAAATATGTTCCATACAATACTTGGAGCATACTTGTACTACACTAGCTGATAAAAACTCTATGGGTCACACAACATATTGTCCAATATAGTGTTGAAAAATGAGCCCATAGCTGGAAGGCACTACACAATGACTACAACAATGGATTCAAACATGCTAGCTTTCATGAAGATGGCACAGCACTATACCATGTTCTGTTATGTTGTACTTTGGGTTGCCATGAGTCAGAGCCAACTCAATGGCAACCACAATCACCAATGGCAATGTCTTAAATCCACATGTAACTGCATGTCTTGTATTTTCATTTGCTAAACCTGGCAACACAACCAGACAACCAAATGGGGTACATTCCATACCCACATTCTAAGTACAGCTACATAGAAGTCCAGAAAAGGACAGTTATAAATGAACAACAGTTAGGTTTTTGTATTTGTAGAACAGTCTTTTAAATACATATATTTTCCAGAAGAGAGAGACAAGAACAAATGACCCAAATCCAGGGGTGGTTTATGACCAAAAAATATCCTGTTCTGGGAGTCTCACAGGACCCAGCTTCTCATCTCAGGTTTCATGCATGACCTGTCTAAATTACTTATTACATTAAAAAAGTTAGTTTGAACATGAGACTAGGCTGTGCTCTTGCCAACCCTAAAACACTAAAGACTATACAAATGGGGTTAACACAAATTTATTTATTTTCCAAATCCCAGGAAAGCAAAACTAGAGGCACCTGTTTCTGCCTGAAAGATGCAGGTCTTTCACTTGCCAGCAGGCCGAACACGGATGTGGTCTTATTCTAAGAGATACCGTCATGAGTCTAAATCAGGAACAGGCTCAGAAAAGACAGCTGTAACACCCATAAACCCAACAAAGTTATCTGTGCTTCTGAAATGGAAGGAGTTCATCCTGAACATTCCAAGGCCATTATAAAGGAAGAGAATCACATCTTTCCTTAACAGTATATTGACGATATAGATGGGGTAAGTCCGATTCCCAATGAACTTCATATTTTTTGTTGTTGTAAAAATATTTTCTGAAAATAAAATTCAAATGATCCCCATGAAGAGAATGTGTTTCAGATTTGGTAAATCTCAGTTAACCACAAAAAAGGCTGATAAGGATTCATGGAAAACACGTTATGCTGGTACCTGGGATAAATCCATTAAACATAAGGAGTCTCAACAATGACTGAAATGAATGTAAAGTTTGTAATTACAGCTATTTCTTCTGTATACATAGCAGGAGTGTTTTCCAAAGAAGTTTAATCCCATCTAAATTTAAAAATCCTTCGGGAACTGTGAAATAGAAAATCTTACCTTTCTTTCCTAACATGAATAAGCGAAACAGAAAGGTAAAGATTGGGTTAACTCCAAACCGTAATATTTTAAGGGTTTTGGATTGGACCTGGCTGAAACAGTCTAAGTTATCTCAGCAAAAACACATTTTTACTTTTACAGCAAAAGTAGTTAAACATTGAAAAGTGCGAATGCTTAATTTGTTGGGAAAATTATACACATTTGTTTGAATAGCTTTCGTAAATAAAATAAACAAGTCATCACTCATTCTCAGACATGGCTGCAAAACTGATTCAGTAAAATGTCAAAATAAATCACGGCTTAAAAATGCACAGAACATAACTTCTAAAAATGAAAACTGATCTATCTCTGTCAGAGTTATGAAAACTGTACATTAAAATTATATCAAGAATGAATGCAGTTTTGAAGGTAAAATATTGATTTAATCGACTCTTCCTAACCAGTGATTCAAATTATGATTTGAATCAATTTGATTTTAATTGAGCCTACCCTACCCAAAAAGTTATTTATATGTGTCTTGGAGTACACAATGTAATTTTCAGAGTCTATTTGTCCTCCTAGTTATAGGAAGCACAGCCTGACATGGAAAGAATTGTGTCCCACATGTCACATCAACAGGGCAGTGAACAGAAGTTTCTGTAAACTTAGACCAGTTGCAGATAATAGCAAGGCTAACTAACCAGGAGTCAAACAGCGTTAATGAGAGGCTGACCAACAGACTCAAGGATGGCCAGGACCTGAGATCACGCAGAGTCTTGGAACTCGGGAGATTGCAGTCAGTGTCTGCAGGAAGAAGAGTAGTGCTTCCCTGCAGATTCTGTATAACAATAGAGAAATCAAGCAGTAGGCTAGGGTCCAGGCAGCAACTTGGTATTCAGAGAACAAGTTTTAAGGCTCAGCACTCTCAGCAACTGGAGTGTAAGTGCAAGATTTGGTAAATCTCAGTTAACCACAAAAAAGGCTGATAAGGATTCATAGAAAATATGTTACGCTGGAGGAGGTCAGGCACAAGGCCAACTGTAGTTCCAATAAGCAAGTCTCAGCCACACAATAGGTTGAGAGCCAGAGACCAGGAAAAGGCTGAGGCTTAGAAGAAATCAGGTTTCATAACCAAAAAATTAGAGCAGTGCTAGCAGGAGACTGGTCTGATGCCCAAAACATGAGTTATGGGTTCAGGGAGACAGAATAGTGTAGGGGTTGATCGCATGGATTAATTGTAACCTCTCTCCTTCAGTTTTCTGAAAAATAATATCTACCTCATAGAGATTTAAAGTATTGAACCCACCCAGAGGACGGGTTATGCTGGTACGTGGGAAAAGTCCATTAAACATAAGGAGTCTCAACAATGACTGAAACGAATGTATTGTTTGTAATTACAGCTATTTCTTCTGTGTAGCGATATGCTTCTAAAGTCTGGTGATATGCTTCTAAAACGTCAGAGCCACTGAAAACCTTATGGAGTAGTTCTCCTTTGCACACATGCGGTCTGCATGAGTCAGAATAGTGTCAACAGCAACTAGTTTGGATTAGATTTTTACTTGGCATTCAGTTTTGGCATATAGGAAGTACTTGACACTTCTTGGCTATTACTGATGATTTTGATAGTGATGGCTGCAATAAGACATTTACTTTAGTTTGGTAAAAATATACAGCCTTAAATAAGTCACTTAACTCTCTGAACCTCAGTTTTTTCACCAATATATAACCTGGCCCATTCATAGCCTGTATGAATATCAAACAGCATATATATCACATACTTAGTATTGTCTGAGGTTCAGTATAGTGTGCTATGTGTAGGGAGCAAATATGTCAAGCAAATATTTGCTAACCTGCTAAAGTGTCAGTCCCACAAGACACACAGAAGCTACTCTACTCCTAGTTAGAGATATTTTAACCATGCCACACTGCCTTGTCTGACGTGGAGCCTGACAGAAGTCTATCTTCTACTGCCTTGTCTTTCAGTAACCCAGAAAAGGGGGTCTAGATCTCCTCAGTATATACATTACCAGGGCATCACAGATACCCCAAGGTGATCAGAATAATGTGAATGGCTGCCAGAGAGAGGGATGCGCTCATGCTGAAATGTGAGTTTCAGGACCTTAAAATGACAGTCCCAAGAATAGCCTGCAAATGAGTTTCAGCTCCATGTAAGAACTGGGAGTGGAAGTTTGTGCATCAGTATACCTGTCTGGAGTCAAGAGGAAGAACAGGGAGCCCTCAACACAGGAAGGCAGAACACAGCAGGCTGGGAGCCATGTCAGGGGAAGCAGGGGAGTTAGCTACTGCCCCATCCTAGCCTGGGCACTAATGTAGTTAATTATCATGAAACCCCAAGGGCTCAAGCTGTACACTGACTCCTGTCTCTCACTTATTATCCCTGCCATCACCCTAGGGGGATCATTAGAAATCATTCCCTTTCCTTTCTGCGCGTTGCTATAACCTTCATGCCTTCTTGATGTCTCCCTAATTCAAATGGTCAGTGCTTGTCTATAGGAGACACTTTCTCCACCCTCACACTGGCCGTCAGGCCCACACTGCATCCCAAGATGCCTGGATTGGAGTGACATTCTATTCCGGGCTAAACAATTTTAGACATATAGAGTACTTTCTATTCTTACACCTGCTGCTACCTTCTAAAGATCACTACATTTCAATCATGCACATCAGCGCAGGCTCAATAACCTGGGACTGCCTTGTTGAAGCAGGTATTTCTGGAGTGTCTGGCAATACTAAAGTCCATGACCCTAATCACTGAGCTACACAGGTCACTAATCCTCTGCCTTTTCCTTTCTGTGGTCCTCTGGTCCTTTCTGCTGCTTAAGAATGTGACCACGAGCAAGTACCTTATCCCTCTGGATCAGTGTTTCCAGCTATAACATCAGAATTATACTATTACCTTAATAGTTTTGAACACATGAGTATGAATAAACATATGAGAATGCTTTTACAAATATCACCTTAGAAAATGCATAAAGAGAAAAGATCCTATAAATGTATTAGTACCTTCAAATCAAATACTCATTATCATACTATCATTTGAAAAACAGTAGCACATATAAGAGTGAGATTTATTACTTAGCTCAAAGCTTAGCAATGATTAGCACACTATGGACTCTTAAATCCAGAGTATCGATTCCACTGTCCCTCACATGTTCACAGCCTGTAGGTTGGCAAGAGAAAACCAAACAATCTCCAGGAGCTTTCCAATGTCATTTATTCAACAAATATTTACTGAATATCTGCTAAGAAGTGAACATTCTAAGAGGGAGACAAGCAAAATGATCAATTAAAATAATTGATAGAAACAGGATCGACACAAAAAATGACGTGGCAAGGGGCACACGGCCTTCTTCAGACAGGATGGTCAAGAAACGCTTCTCAGTGGTTCCAACTGTTAGGTGTCATCGAGTTAGTTTGGATTCATAGCAACCTTACATATAACAGAATATAATGTTGTCCAGCCCTATGCCATTCTCACAGTCTTGTGCCATTCTCACAATCATTGCTAAGTTTAAGAGCGTGGTTGCAGCCACTGTGTCAATCCACCCCAGTGTGGGTGTCCTTTTTCAGTTACCCTCTACTTTATCAAGCATGGTATCTTTCTCCACGCACTGTTCCTTCCTAATAACATATGCAAAGTATTTGAGTATATCAGTACTTGCAATGTGCACTTCTAAAGAGTACTCTCGCTTTACTTCTTTTAAGATAGATTTATTCATTCTTCTGGCAGACCATGGCATATTCAATACTCTTTCCTAACACTGTAATTCAAATTTGTCAGTTCTTCTTTGGTCTTTCTTTTTCACTGTCCAGTTTTTGCATGCATATGAGGCAACTGAAAAGACCATAGCTTAGGTCAGGACTGCCTTAATCATTAAAGTGACTTCTTTGCTTTTTAAAACTTTGAGATCTTTTTGCTGCAAACTTATCCAGTGCAATTTCATTTGGTTTTGTGACCAATACTTTCCATAGGTATTGACTGTGGATCCAAGTAAAATGAAATCTTTAATGATTCCAATAGTTTTTCTGTTTATTATGATGCTGCTTATTGGTCCAGTTGTAAGGATTTTTGTTTTATGTTGAAGCATAATGCATACCGAAGAGTGTTGTCTTTGATCTCAGAGGTGGTAACATCTAAACTAAGACCTAGAAAATGACAAGGTGTCAGCTACAGGATGCAGGGGACAGGAGGGCAAAAGCATTCCAGGCAGTTCTAAGGCAGACACACACCAACTTCATCTGTTTAAAGACCTTTATAGCTGAGTGTAGGGACACAAAGGGGGAAAACCACAAAGGGAAAAACAAACAATTCATTTGTATATACTAAGTTTGAAAGACATGCATGATATCGAAATGGAAACCTTAAGACAGTTGAATATAAAAGGAGGTTACAACTCAGTGGGAACTGTGCTAAAGAAATCAACATATAAGAGATATTTTAAACTCTGTGAATGGGGAGAGTCTAGGTCAAGTCTTTAGAATATCGTCATTGAGCAGGGACAGCAGGAAAATCCAGCAAAGGGATGGGGTGGGGACAGAGGGTAGGTGAAGGCATAACCCTCAAAACAAAGAAATTTAAGGACAGAGTGGCCAACTGTGGAATGCTACTGAAAGATGGAGAAAGCAGATAAAAGTGGAAACACAGCCACTGGATTTGGCAATATGATAGTGGTGACCCTGACAAGAGGGGCTAAGGTGCAGCAGTTGATGCAGAAGCTACTAGAATGGGACAAAGAGAGGAGAAGTGAGGACCTAGACACATACACAGGCTACCCCTGCTATAAGTTTGACTATCATGAGAAACAGAAAAAAAGCTGAAGATGTAAGGGTATGACAGATCAGTGTTCAGAAACATTCCCTCCTCTTCTCTCCATCTCAATGGGAAGAATGTATTCCCCACCATGCTGATGTTGGCCTTGGCCATATGACTTGGTTTGACTACTGGAATGTGTGGATAGGTCTTGAACAGGTGCCTGAAATGCACTTTTAAACTGGGTGTGCCCTCCTGTGCTTCTGCCATTTTCAGTGAGAAGAACAGACCATGGGCAGCTTCTGGATAAAGGAAGACGTACAGTAAGTGCCACAGACCTGAAACATAGTTCATAACGTGAAGCCCAGCTTACATATATGGAATCCTAGCCACCAGAGAATCCCGTGAGCAAGAAATGCTTATTGTATGCCACTGAGACACTGTGGTTATTTGTCACACAGCATTACTGTGGGTATAACTAACTGATGCGAGGGGGACTATACAGTCCAGAAAAGGTTATTTTTAAGATACGTGATGCTGAAGTTCATTTTGAGGAGACTGATGTCTAAAATGAAAGAGGATTTTGATGTCTGAGAGAGGTGACATAGTCTTGAAAGGGTTGTGTCTGTAAAGAGGATAAAACCCAGGGAAAAGGTTGAGGGGCTGGCCTTACATAAGAGAAGAGATACAGGGTGGTGGGGTCAAGATGGCAGACTAAGCACATATCTCCTTAAATCCCTCTGGAAACCAAGACCTGAATTCATAATTAAACAGAGCCTTCTAGCCACCTAGTGAGCCCTAGGACATGGCATAGGACTGTTAATTTGGACTTCATACCACTAAATGGAAAACTTCTCTTTCACTGGCTCCTGTGCCTGGCCAGTCCCAGCTTTCACGGTCCACAGGTATCTCACCATTTCAACTTTTTTTTCTCTGTCTTGGCCAGCCAGCAGAGCTGGGTCTTGACTAGCAGCTGGTTTCAGATGCACTGCTAGTGGGACTGGCATGCAAAATTGCCATATGTTGAAAGCCCAGCTTAGGAATCTGTACATTTTGCTACTTTTGGCCTCTCTTTTCACCTCTACCACAGTGTAGCTTGTACAGAGTGGCAGCGTGCTTACGCAGTACGCCATCTTGAGTACAGAGCCTGCAGCTGGACTTAATTCTTAGCCTGGGAGGCTGCACCTGCGTGCAGGAGAGCACTTTTCTGGCAGAAAAGCAGTAGTTTACACAGTGCCGCCTACGGCTGGGGCCTGGCAACAGAGGCTGTGGACTCTATGTATGATGGCACCATTAGCCTCCCTTTTTCTGCCTCTTCCATAATGTAGTTTCTAAGAAGGTGGTGGTGACCTTGTGCAGGACACCATCTTGGGCACAGAGCCCTCAGCTGAACTTGATTCTTAGCCTGGGAGGCTGCGCTTGCCTGCAAGACAATGCCTTTCTGTCAGAAAGGCAGCAGTTTACAGTGTCGCCTCCAGCTGGGACCCAGCAACAGAGCCTGTGGTCTCTGTGCATCTTGGCACTTGTAGCCTCTATTTCTGCCTCTGCTATAGTGCAGTTTGTATGGAAATGGTGATGGCTTTTTGTGGGACACAATCTTGATTACGGTGGCCTCAATGAGATCTAACTCTTAGTATGGGAAGCAGCACCTGCCAACTGGAGAGTCATTACTGGCAGAAAAGCAGTATTTTTCACAGTGTCACCTACAGCTGGGGCCTGTCAACAGATGCCAATAGGGCAGCAGCCTTGCTGTGTTTTGAACTAGTTCATAACATTTGGGGTTGGATATAGAGGTCCTTACTTTGTACATGTGAAAACCTGACTGACTTGAAAAGTGGTCGGATACCTTTTATCCTTTAGGTAAAGATTGTCTAGAGAAACATCTGCAGTTCATCCTTATAGCGTCTCTCCCAGCCTTTAGTGACACACATGGAGCCCAAAAAGCAACAGACTGTGGAGAAGGCGGTAACCAAGAAATCACCCATGGCTTCAGAAGGCCTCCAAATGAAACAACCAAAGAGCTTTCCAGACAAAGAAACTTTTCTGAAATTATCAGAAG
The DNA here is from genome assembly GCA_028571685.1 of Heterohyrax brucei. Taxonomy (NCBI): domain Eukaryota; kingdom Metazoa; phylum Chordata; class Mammalia; order Hyracoidea; family Procaviidae; genus Heterohyrax; species Heterohyrax brucei. The sequence continues at coordinate 39,653,497 of CM053149.1, forward strand.
ATGAATACAAAAGGACTACATATAGGTCCCTCCCAGGCCTTATACAAAATGCAGCATAGTAAAATGAAAAGTTAAGCAAGCTGTTCAATCCAATGGAACATCAGTACTCTGAATTCCAACAGATCAAGAACAAAATCAAAGACATAGAAACTTCAATTCAAAGCCAGAAAAACCAGAATGGAACAAATGGAAAAGAGACTTTCTGACTTGGAAGACAGAGTTACTGACTTCAGAATCTATGAGGAGAAATCAGAAAAAAGAAACAAGAAAAATGAAGAAACATTAAGAAGCATGTGGGACTCTATGAAGAGGAACAACCTATGACTAACTGAAGTTCCTGAACAGGGCGAGACACCTGAGAGCACAGAGAGTATTATTGCTGAGCTGCTGACAGACAACTTCCCAAAAATCATGAAAGAAGAGAAGATAGAGATCCAAGATGCTTATCAAACGCCACTCAATATAGGTCACAAAAGAAAGATTCGAAGACATATTCTAACCAAGCTTAACAAAACGAAACATAAGCAGAAACTGTTAAAGGCAGCAAGACTGAAAGCAAAGCTGACATTCAGAGGGAAACTCTGTAGGCTTTTGTCAGATTTCTCAGCAGAAACAATGTTGGCACTGAGACAGTAGCATGACATATTCAAAGCCTTGAAGGAGAAGAACTCCCAATCAAGAATTATATATCTTGCAAAACTATCTTTCAAACATGAAAATGAAATTAAGACACTTGCAGATAAACAGAAACTCAGAGATTTTGTAAAAACCAAACCAAAGCTACAGGGAATACTGAAAGAAACTCTTGGCTTTGGGTTAGAAGAACAAAATCAGTAACTATATATTTTAGAAAGACATATTATCCAGAACCCTACTCAGTTAGGAAAGGATTCAAACTCATTCAAAGCAGTAAAAGTGGAAGAAATAAGCCACTGATCATATCATGAGGACTATGATGTCACCACAGTAAAAAGAGGGATGTACTACAGTCCTTCTAGAAGGAGAGGACGTTGTCAAGACTGATAGTAATTAAACTTGGGTGTATACATAGTTTACTAACTGGGCTCATAGGGGCAGCTGTAAAGAACAATAAAGATGTAACATGCCATATCAAGGAATGTAATATGGGAGTCTCAACATCCACAAAACCAACCAAGAAGAAGGTGAAAAATTAACTCACAAAGAAGAATGTCCCGGGACAGATTAATGAGAAAAACAGAGAAAACATCAGCATCAAAACAAACATACCAAAATGGCAGCACTGAACACATACCTATCAATATTACATTGAATGTGAATGGACAGATTGCTCCAGTAAAGAGACATTGAGTGGTGTTTCAGTCAGCTAGGGCTGCTCTAACAGAAATACCACAGAGTGGATGGCTTTGATAACAGAAGGTTTATTCTTACACAGTTCGGTAGGCTACAAGTCCAAATTCCATGTGTCTGCTCCAGGGAAAGGCTTTCCCCTTTGTCGGTTCTGGAGGAAAGTCTGGTATTGCATCAGTTTTTGTCCAGGGAGCATCTTGGGGCAGGAACCTTGGGTCTGAAGGATGCGGTCTTCTCCTGGTGCTTCTTCCTTGATGGTATGAGGTTCACAACGTCTACCTGCTTCTCTGTCCTTTTATCTCTCCTAGGATGAAAGGATTAAGGGTGGGGCAAGCATTACTCCAGGGAAATCCCCTTTACAGTGGAGCAGGGAGGTGATCCTATGAAGGGATTCACAGCCCCACCCTAATCCTTTAACATACAGCATAGGAAAACCACAAAATGGAGGACAGTCACAGGATACCGGGAATCAGTGGCTACCCTTATTTTGGGGGGGACACAATTCAATCCATGACAAGTGGCATCTTGGATCAAAAGACATGATCCATCCATATGTTGCCCACAAGAAGCACACCTTAAAGATATGAACAAACTGAAAATTAAAGGATGGAAGAATATATGTCAAGCTAACAATGAACAACAAAGAGCAGGTGTGGCAATTCTAATCACAGATAAAAGCGATTTTAATGTAAAATCCACCATCATGGACAAGGATGGACACTATTGCTGGCCTCTGTGTGTTTTCCTTGGAGCAGAGCTAATGGTCTTCCTGAAATTTGTCTCTCAGCACACCATTCAGTGACTGGCATGTTATCACTATTTCCTGCCTCCCTGACTTCTTTCACTTTTATACCTACAAGCAGGAATTAACAATATTAAATATTTATGAACCCAATATTAAAGCAACTGAATATGTCAAAGGAACACTGACTACACTCAAAAAGAAGATAGATCGCTCCACAATAATTGTAGGAGACTTCAACACTCCACTCTCAATATTGGACAGATCATCTAGAAAAAAGCTCAATAAAGACACAGAAGACCTTATTGCCACAATTAACCAACTAGACTTCACCAACACATACAGAACTTTCTATACATCAGCAGACAACTACACCTTCTTCTCCAGTGCACGTGGAACATTTTCCAGAATAGATCATGTGTTAGGACATAAAGTAATTCTCAACAAAATCTACACCACTGAATTAATGCAAAGTGTATTCTCAGATCATAAAGCCATAAAAGTCAAAACCAATAGCAGAAAAAACACATATAGAAAGGGAACTCACAGAAACTGAACAACACCTTGCTCAAAAAAACATGGGTTATAGAAGAAATCAAGGATGAAATAAAGAAATTTATGGATTCCAATGAGAACAAAGACACTTTCTACCAGAACCTATGGGATACAGCCAAAGCAGTGCTCAGAGGTCTGTTTATCTCCATAAATGCACACATCTGGAAGGAAAAAAGAAACCAAATAAAAGAACTAACCCTACAGCTTGAATCATTAGAGAAAGAACAACAGAGAAACCCCTCAGACACAAGAAGAAAACAGATCATAAAGATTAGAACAGAACTAAACGAATTAGAGAATAGAAAAACAATTGAAAAAATTGAAAAGACCAAAAACTGGTTTTTTGGAAAGATCAACCAAATTGACAAACCGCTGGCTAAACCAACTAAAGAAAAACAGGAAAGGAAACAAATAATCCAAATAAGAAATGAGAGGGGAGCTGTCACAAGAGATCCAATAGAAATCAAAAATATCATAACAGAATACTATGAAAGACTGTAACAAATTTGAAAACTTAGAGGAAATGGACAAGTTCCTTAATTCATATCACCTATCAAAATTATCACAAGGTGAAGCAGAATAACTTAATAAACCCACCACAAAGAAAGAGACAGAAAAAGTCATCAAAAAACTGCCAACCAAAAAATTTCCAGGCCCAGATGGCTTCACCACAGAATTCTACCAAGCTTTTAGAGAAGGGTTATCTCCAATACTACTGAAACTACTTCACAATATAGAAGAAGAAAATATTTCACAGTATAGAGGAGGATGGAATACACCAAAATTCATTCTGTATAGCCCAGCATAACCCAGGTACCAAAGCCATGGAAAGACCCAACCAAAAAGAGAACTACAGACCAACATAACTCATGAATCTAGATGTAAAAATCTTCAACAAAATTATGGCCAACAGAATACAACAACATATCAAAAAAGTAATTCATCATGATCAACTGGGATTCATACCAGGGATGCAAGGCTGGTTCAACATCAGAAAAACAATAAATGTGATCAACCACATAAATATCACAAAATACAAGAATCACGTGATCTTGTCTATTGATGCAGAAAAGGCATTTGATAAAGTCCAACACCCATTCATGCTAAAAACTCTCAGCAAAATAGGAGTAGACGGCCAATTCCTGAATGCAATAAGGGCTATTTATACCACGCCAACTGCCTGCATCATCTTGAGTGTAGAAAGTCTGAAATAGTTTCTCCTGAGAACAGGAACTAGAGAAGGATGCCCACTCTCACTTCTGTTATTCAGCATTGTACTAGAAGTTCTAGCCGGAGCAATTAGACAAGACCAAGAAATAAAGGGCATCTGCATCAACAAAGAGGAAGTAAAAATCTCCCTATTTGCAGATGATATGATTGTATATGCAGAGAATCCCAAAGAATCCATAAGGAAACTACTCAAACTGACAAAAGAGTTCAGCAAAGTCTCAGGATACAAGATAAACGTAAGTAAATCAGTAGTATTCATTTATACCAACAATGAAATTATTCAGGAAATCAACAAGCCAATACTGTTTACTATAGCTACCAAGAAGATAAAGTATCTAGGAATAAATCTAATCAGAGAAATAACAGACCTTTGCAAAGAGAACTATAAGCCCTTTCTACAAGAAACTATGACAGACTTACATAAATGGAAAAACCTATCCTGCTTATGGATAGGAAGACTTAACATTGTGAAAATGTCTATTTTACCAAAAGCAATCTACTTACACAATGCAATCCCAATACAAGTTAAAGTGTCATTTTTTAAGGAGATGGAGAAAGAAATTACCAACTTTGTTCGGAAAAAGAAGAAGCATCAGATAAGTAACGCACTACTAAAGAAGAAGAACACACTAGGAGGCCTCTCATTACCCAACTTTAGAATCTATTACACTGCCACAGTAGTCAAAACAGCCTGATACTGGTACAAAAAGAGACAGACAGATCAACAGAACAGAATCGAGACTCCAGAGATGACACAATCTGACTGTGAATAGTTCATATTCGACAAAGGCCCTAAGAATTAAATTGGGGTAAAAACAATCTCTTCAACAAACGGTGCTGGCAAAATTGGATACCTATCTGCAATAAATTGAAACAACACCCATATCCTGCGCGCTATACAAAAACCAACTCAAACTGGATAAAACAACTAAATATCAAGTCTAAAACAATAAAGCTCATCCAAGAAAAGCTAGGAACAACAATGGAAGTTTTAACACACAATGTAGACAGACTTCAAAATCTGTCAAACAAACCACAATCAACAGGAGATAGATAAATGGGAACTATTAAGGATCAAACACTTTTGCTCATCCAAAGACTTTATTAATAGAATTAAAAGGCCACCTACAGAATGGGAAAAAATATTTGGCCACTATATGTCAGACTGACGCCTGATCTCCATAATCTATAAGGTACAAGATATCAACAAGAAAAAGATGAATTATCCAATTAAGTGATGGAAAAAAGAGTTGGACAGATTTTTCTCTAAAGAGAAGATCCAGGCAGCCATAAAACATATGCAGACATGCTCATGATCATTAGCTACTAAAAAAATCCAAACCAAAACAATAATGAGATACCATCTCACCCCAACAAGATTAGCCATGATCCAAAAAACACAAAACAACAAATGTTGGAGAGGATGTGGAGAAATTGGAACTCTGCTACACTATTGGCGAGATTGCAAACTGGTGCAACCTCTTTGGAAAGCAATCTGGAGCTCCCTTAAAAAAATGGATACAGAGATGTCATTTGACCCAATAATTCCACTGCTTGGAATACATCCTACAGAATCATGACCATTTACATCAACTGATACATGCCCACAAATGTTTATCACAGCACAGTCCACAACAGCAAAAAGATGGAATCAATCCAGATGCCCAATGACAGAGGAATGGATAGGTAAACTATGGTATATATACTCAGTGGAACACTATGCAATGATAAAGAACAATGACAGTTTCAGGAAATGTCTCATAACCTGGTTTCAACCAGATGATATGTTGAGTGAAAGTAGTCAGTGACAGAAGGACAAATACTGTATGAGACCGTTATGATAAGACCTTAAAAACAAGACTCATGCATAGGAAAAACAACACTCTTTGATAGCTGCAAGGGTGGAGAGAGAAGGAGTACAAGAACAGGAGGGTTTAGATTAGACAATTGACAGAAATTTGGTTGGGTGAAATCGGTGACAGCACACATTAGAAAGCAGATCAACATTAACTGGACTTCAACATAACTTGAGTACTCCTCCCATCCCAACCCAATATTGCAAGGACAGAGTAGATGGGGCGGGCAGCCAGTGACCATGCTCTCAGGCAAAACTGAGGCCAACTGGCACAACCAGCATTTTGCTAATGAGGGCTCACTGCACCCCATATTGGTGAGCAGCATCTGGGGTCTTAAAGGCTTCCAAGCTGCCATCTGAGGGTACGGCAAATGGTCCCAACTCAACAGGATCGGATAATCTCGGAGGAACAAAATGATATGGGGGAAAAAGAACCCAGAAGACAGAGAGACCCATGCTATTGGGTCTGTACATTGACTGGGGACCAGAAGAACCAGATGGTGCCTGTCCACCACCAGTGATAGCTGCAATAGAGCTCAGAAAGTTGAGTCTCACCTGCAACACAAGAATGAATAGGGGTGCACCCTGATCTTCACTAAAAGACTGCAATTGATGGTCCAGGGGCCTCAGAGTTCCCCTGGGAGCATGGTCTCTGGCCCTGTCCATGAATCATAATGAAGGTCAACTCTTCGGACAGCAATGGAGTGGACTTGGCGATGCAGGGTGACCACACCTTGTGGGCACTTTAAGGTTCTATGCATCTATAGGATGTCCATCCTGCTGACCTCTTACTGAAGGAAGAGAAGTGGGTGGAGAGGAGAGGATAGAAGACTTTTGGGAGGTTAGGTCATGTATGGAGCAGAGACGAAAAGTGTGCTGTCACCAGACAGGTTGAGCAGGTGGAGCTGCATACAGATGAGCATGCAAATTTACATGCGAGTGTACATTTTCATTCAGTCAGAATAAAAAAAGAAAAAGAGAGAGAGAAGAGATACATCCTCTCACGTAATTTGAAGGAGTAAGGTATATGCAGATGCCAGACAGAAGTTTGGTAGAGGAAATATGAAGAATTCAGGTCAAATGAACTGTAAATTCTCAATGAATTCACAAAATCATCAACAGAGCGGTAGTGGTGGTGAGGAGGGTACTGGTTGCTTGCTATTTCTCCTTAAATATCTTTCTAAGTTTCCCTGCCGATGTAAATTCTAGTGAGTCCCATCTTCTTAAAAATCTTTGCTAACTAGCAGAGGCTACAAGGACACTTCCATTTTTATACAGTATCCGTAATCTCTAAAACCAAAAAGACTAAGCCAGTAGCCACCAAGCTGACTCCAACTCACCATGATTTCATGTGTGTCAGAGGAGGAATGCACTTCATAGGCTTTTCAATGGCTGGTTTTGGAAAGTAGATCACCAGGTCTTTCTTCCCAGGTGCCTCTGGGTGGACTTAAATTGGCAACATTTTGGGTAGCATTTGAGCATTTGCACCACTCATGGTCTCCTTTGTAACATCTACTCCAGTCCAGTACTTGATTACTGTCTGCTGTCAAGCAGATTCCAAATCAAAACAACCCTGTATGACAGAGCAGAACTGCCCTGCATGGTTTCCTAGGCTTTACGGAAGCAGATCCCCAGGTCTTTTCTCCTGTGGAATGGCTGGTTAGTTGGAACCACCAACCTTTCAGTTAGTGGCTAAGCACTTAAGCTTTGTGGCCACGAGGGATTGTTTGATGCAGGACTTAAGTATCCTTTCCATTCTGCTGGACTTAAGCTTCATGACAGTCAGTGTCATGCTGTTTACTTCTTTTGAATCTCACACAACAGTTAGTATAATGATATTCTAGACTGAGGAGGCTTAAGTATTACTTATTAATTTGTGGAAATTAAAAACATAAAAAAGTATTTGTTACTGTTTCCTTTTACAGAACAGCCAACTTGGGGAAAAAAATCAGGCAAGACCAACTGCAAGCAGCCACCAGAGCTATGTTTCTGAAGTTGGACCTGTTTTCTGTCTTAGGGTTAATATTCTCTTGCTTCTTATGACAAATTCCTTGAAGCTGATTCATTTTTGTTTGGTCAGTCGGTTTGTTTTGTTTTGTTTTGACTCCTTCAAAATTTTATTCTTCAGTCCTATTCTGGACATTCTGACATATCCCCCAAGAAAGCAGAAAGAGTTATTTTCCAGATGTTCTTTAAATTCATTGCTTAAAGGGTTTTGTTTCATTTTTCATGAAGCAAAAAACACCCAATCTGACAGCTAATGTTAGGAAACTGCTTGTCATGCAAGGGGTCACAGAAGTAACAAGCAGTCGGTATGGTCCCTCCATCCCAACTATGCATATCTTATTTATATCTGAATAGGAGTAGAGACTCTCTTTCAGAGTCTTCCAGGCGGAGTGGCTGAGTGCATCAAGTCTCAGTCTGACAGTTTCAGAAGATCCTGTGCCACCATCTTCAATATCCACCAAAGTTATATGCAGATTAAACAGGACGTGTTCCACGGAACAATGTTGTCTGGCAACAGGGCTGCTATAAGCAACCTTGTGAGACAGGTGAGGGCTCTCACCTCTCCCACCCTTCCTAAGTCTTCACCATCACCAGTAACCAACTAATCAACTGCCTATAGAGTCCATTCTGACTCATGGAAACTCCACGTGTGTCTGAGTAGAACTGTGCTCCACAGGGATTTCAATGGCTAAATTTTCAGAACTAATGGCCAGATCTTTCTTCCAAAGTGGCTCTTGGTGGACTGGACATACTATTTCCAGAGACCTAGAATTGTCCATTTGGGCCATCCCTCCTCCTCTGTTGTAACAGTGTCTTATTCAAGATAGCCTACCATCAGCAAGAAGGTCACTGGCTTAGGCTAGGATGGATGAATGTCTCCTCTTCTGAGCTTCCAGAGCTCCCTACTCTTAACTTCTAGTCAAACACTAACAAGGACATTAGTAATCTCCCTCACTACAGTTGACTCTACACTTCCCTGGGATGGTTGCATTTTCTCCGCCTGTCACTCTGCCTATCACTTTATTTCCGCAGCATCCAAAAGGTGTTGAACGCAAAAACTGTAAAACACTGCTGTAGATGTCTTAGTTATCCAGTGCCCCTTAACAGAAATACCACAAGTAGATGGCTTTAACCAATGGAAATTTATTCTCTCACAATCCAGAAGGCTGTTAAGTCCAAATTAAGGGTCACCAGCTCCAGGGGAAGCTTTGCCTCTCTGTCAGTTCTGGCGCAAGGTCATTGTCATCAACCTTCCCCTGGCCTAGGAACTTCTTGGTACAGGGATCCTGGTTTCAAAATATGTGCTCTTCTCCTGGTTCTTCACATGTGGAGGTAGAAGTTGCCCCAACGTCATCTCTCTACTCTGTCTACTTCTGTCTTTTGTATCTTAGAGAGAATAACTTAAAACACAACTTAATCAACTATGTAAGACTAAAGACCAACAATTACTTTAAAACAAAGATGAGAATGTAACGGAGCAGGGAAACTAGAGTAAAGTGAATGTAACAACCAGGCTGGAAATAATGAGAATATTCACACATCGTGAAGAATATAACCAATATAACTTGTACAAAAACTGTTGAATGGGAACCTAAACTGATACGTAAATCTTCACTGAAAATACAATAAAATATATATATTTTTAAATTGTGAATGAGTGAAAGTGTACAATCCAATTTAAATTTTCATGCCCTCCTATCTGCAGCTCCTTCTGCTCTCTTTGCCAGGTGACAACACACTCTGCTCCATTCTATACACGTCATATTCTCTTAACAATCTCGTGTCTCCTCACCACTCCCTTCTGGAAAGAAGCCAGTAGGACAACACACTATAGATGCATAGAACCATAAAGTGCACACACAATATGGTCACTCTGTGTCCCTGAGTCCAATCCATTGCTGTCCAAAGAGTTGACCTTAGTAATTATTTATAATCAGAGGCAGCATCAGGTCTAGGGACCATGCTCCCAGGGGAACTTCTGGGCCTTCAGACCATCATTGCAGTCTTTTAGTAGAGTTCTTAGAGTGCACCCCACTTTTTCTTGTGTTGTCACTGGGACTTGACATTGTGAACCCCATCACAGCTGTCACTGGTGATGGCCAGGGACCACCTGGTTCTTCTGGTAACAAGTTGATATAGGCACCCATTCATGTGGGTCCTTCTGTCTTCTGGGCTTTTTTTCTCTCATGTCATTGTTGTCCTTGGCGATCATCTGTTCCTGCTGAGTTGAGACCATTTAATGTACCTCAGATGGCAGCTTGCTAGCTTTTACTACCCCAAAGGCCACTCACCAATATGGGGGCAAAGACTCTTTTAGCAACAGGCTACTTATGGCAACTGGCCTCAATGTCCCCTGAGAACATGATCCCCAGGCCCCTGCCCCTGCTACTCTATCCTTGTAACAGTCATTTAAGACTGGAAGAGCTTTCAGGTTATGTTGAAGTCCAGTTAAACCGATCTTTCTAATGTGCGCTGTCACTCATCTCACTTAACCTAATTTCTATCAACTATCTAATCTACAACCAACTCTCTCCCTCCCTCCCTTCCCTTACAGCTGTCAGAGTTTTTTCTTCTGTACATGAGTCCATTTTTAACTCCTCATAGTAGCGGTCTCAAACAGTATTTGTCCTTGTGCCATTGACTGATTTCACTCAATACAATGTCTTCCAATTGAAACCAGGTTATGAGACGCTTCTTAAAATGATCATTGTTCTTTATCATTGCATAGTGTTCCACTAAGTATATACACCACAGTGTATTCATTCATCTGTTGTTGGGCATCTGGGTTGATTCTATCTTTTTATTATTGTGGACTGTGCTACAATAAACATTCATATGCATGTATTTGTTTGTGTGACTGCCCTTGGTTTTGTAGGATATATTCCAAGCAGTGGTATTACTGGGTCAAATGGTATATCTGTTTCCAGCTTTTTAAGGAAGCACCAGATTGCTTTCCGAAGAAGTTGCACCATTTTACAATCCTACCAGAGGTGTAGGAGAGTTCCAATTTCTCCACAGTCTCTCTAGCATTTGTTGTTTTGTGTTTTTTGGATCATGGCCAACCTTGCTGGGGTGTGATAGTATCTCACTGTAGTTTTGATTTGGATTTCTTGAATAGCTGATGATCATAAGCATTTCCTCAAGAGTCTTTTGGCTGCCTGGATAGTCTCTTTAGTGAAGTGTCTGTCCATCTCCTTTGCCCAATGCTTAGTTGGATTATTTACCATTTTCTTCTTGATATTTTGCAGTACCTTGTAGCTTATGGAGATCAGATGTCGATCTAACATATAATTGCCAAATATTTTTTCCTGTTCTATAGGTGGTCTTTTAATTCTCTTGATAAAGTCTTTGGATGGGCAAAACTGTTTGATTCTTAGTAGTTTCCATTTATCTATTTTCTTGTCTGTTGATTGCACTTTGTCTGATTTTGAAGTTTGTGTAAGTTGTGTATCAAAACTTCCATTGTTGTTCCTATTGAGCTTTATCATTTTACATTTTATATTTAGGTCTTCTAGCAGTTTGAGTTCTTTTTTGCATAAGGTGTCAGATATCGGTTTTGTTTCAATTTTTTGCAAATGGATATCCAATTTTGCCAGCACCATTTGTCAAAGAGATTTTTTTTAACCCAGTCTACAATCTTAAGGCCTTTGTCAAATACCAACTGTTCGTAGGAGCACAGTGGCATCTCTGGGGTCTCAACTCTGTTCCATTGGTCTATATGTCTTTTTTGTACCAGTACCAGGCTATTTTGATGACAGTGGCAGTGTAACAGGTTCTAAAGTTGGGTAGCAAAAACACAATAAAATATCATTAAAAAAGAAAATACAACTTCATCTTGTAGATTGAGTCCTGCCTCACTGACACAACTGCCTCTAATCCTCCCTTACTGACATCATAAAGGTAGGATTTATAAGACATAGGAAAATCACATGAAATGACAAAATGGCAGACAAATCACAAAATACTGGGAATCATGGCTCAGACAAGCTGCCACACATTTGGGGGAGACACAATTCAATCTATAACAGTGAGGTTACGACCTTAACAGAAAAAAATTCTGGAGTGCAGAATAGTATAACTACTAGATTCTTCCAAGTGTTGGACTCAACTACCCTGAGCAGCCCTTGAGAAGTCTCTCTCAAGCACGCTTATTGCCTGGAAAGCCATTGATCTGGGGCTACTCATATTTGTTTTGGATTTAGATTCTGACACTGCCTCATTTGGAAGCCAAAGTTATTTGTGAATTCAGAGCACCATAGAAGTTGGACATGAGCAATATGGTCAGAGGTTCTTGAACATTCTGCTCTGATACTATAATGGCCTTGGGACTCATTCATTCTATATGTCACACTTCACCATTTTTGGGGTCTCTCAGCTTCTTCTCTGTTCTGTCCATTTTCATAGGGAGAGTCGACATTCACCATTAAGTGACTTTCCCAAGGAACATGAGACTGTTCTAGATATTGAAAGAAACAAGCCACCTGTGGTCCAGCAATGATGTTCTTTTGGGGACTCACTTAGAGGCCATATTGGGTTAAGGGGCAAGGCACTGAACAGGAGAGACTGAACTCTGGCCCCACTGCTGCCCAGTGATACTTGAAGCCAGGAGGGTCATTTCCCATCTCTGGTCTCAGTGATGCATCTGTTCAATGAGCAGATTAGACCAGGAACCAGAAGACCACAATCAAGAAAAGGGCAAGAATAGATACAAAAAAACACCAGATAAATGTCAAACCTAGAGTAGAATCAATGAGTAATTCTAGTTGATTCATTGAGATTGAAAATAAAAGACAAATGAACTGAGTTAAAGAGGTATCAAAGCAAAATTGAATGGGAGTAAGAAAAGCAAGAAAGGCAGTAAAAACTCAGAGAAGACAATGCAGACATAAACGTGGTTGAGTGTTGCTGTGGGATAACTTAATGTCATCAACCCAAACACCTGGATGATCTGTAGGGTCCCACCCAAAACCCTCACAGTCTTTCAGTATCTGTCTTGTCCCAACAGTTCCAAGCATTCTAACAAATGTGCAGTAGTCCCCCAACAATGGTGCAATTTTAAGCTAAGTATCTGACATGGCATGGACTCTTTTCCTACTAGTAGCTCCTTTCCTACTAGTTAGGAAACCAGCCCCCAAAAGGGCAAGTGCCAAAGTTTCTACTTCAAGGTATACAAAAGTGGTTTCTGCTTCAGACTTCTTACTTTCTGCTTTCCCACTGTGAGCTCCTTAGCTCTGAAAAAAAGTCAACTGCCTACTTATCAGGAAAAATAATGATTAACCAGGTCAATAAAAAATTGTAAAACTCTTCAGTCTCCATGGGAGAGTGAGTTGCAAGCTAACTAAACAGATGAAATTTTTTTTCCGAGATCAGATATTGAATATCCTTATCTGTCCCAGACTATCTTCCATAGTACAGTTGTTAAATGTATTCTTCCCATCAATTTCTTTCCCTAGGATAAGTTTCCAAGGTAAACTTGAGGTTTAGGGTTGGTAAAATCTCCACCTTTCTATGTCCACTTTTTTCATCTATAAAAGGTAGGAAATGGTACCTGCATAAGTTCTTAACGCCTGTTGTAACAAACCACTACAAACATAGTGGTCTCAAAACAGAAACGTACTTTCCTACATTTCTGTAGATTAGAAGTCCAGTACAGTGTCATAGGCCTAAAACTAGATATTATTCCTTTTTCTAGATTCTAAGAGAGAATCTATTCTCTTTTGTTTTCCAGCTTCGGGAGATGGTTTGCATGCCTTGGTCTATGGCCTCCTTCCTCCATATTCAAAGCCAGCAACAACAGGTCAGATCTTTCTCACATCACATCATGATGACATCTTTTTGATCTCCCTCTTCTCTTTTTCTTTCTTCTTTTGTGAATCAAGAACAATTTTACAGTCTATATCATGATGCCATATAACCTCAAGGATTTTTACTTCTACTCTGTTCTAGCTGTCTGTTTTAGTCAGCCAGGGCTGCTCTAACAGAAATACATAGAGTGGATGGCTTTAACAAAGGAAGGTTTATTCCTATACATTCCAGTAGGCTACAAGTCCAAATTCAGGGTGTCCACTCCAGGGGAAGGCATTCCCCCTTGTCGGATCTGGAGGAAAGTCTGGTATTGCATCAGTCTTTGCCCAGGGAGCATCTTGGCGCAGGAACCTCAGGTCTGAAGGATGCGCTCTTCTTTCGGTGCTGCTTTCTTGGTTGTATGAGGTTCCTAATTCTCAGCCTGTTTCCCTTCCCTTTTATGTCTTGCAGGATGAAAGGATTAAGGGTGGGGAAAGCATTACTCCAGGGAAACTCCCTTTACAGTGGAGCAGGTAGGTAATCTTATAAAGAGATTTACAGTCCCACCCTAATCCTTTAACATACAGCATAGGAAAACCACAAAATGGAGGACAGTCACAAGATACTGGGAATCATAGCCCAGCCACATGGCTACACATATTTATGGGGGGATATAATTCAATCTGTGACACTGCCTACCCGCCCCATCAGCCTCCCCCCATCCTGTCCCCCAACCCATGTGACAGCACACTTCCCATTTTGTTCGGAACTTCCTGTGACCTTTTGATAAAGGTTTGACTATCTTCACCCAATCAACTCAGCTCCAGCTCAGACAATCCCATGTGCATTTTTAGAGGTTTGCTTGCCTCAAGTATCACTCTGTGTTTTGTATGGTCCAGGTCAGTCTTTGTATGGGGAGTTGGCCCTGCTGCTGGATGCAGTTTGGGGCTACAGAGTCCACAGGCCGTGCTCCTAGGGGGCCATCCATTCAGAAGCACCATCAAGTGTAGTCTTTTGTGATAGTTCTAGCTCTGCTCTCTACTCCAACACCTGCTGTGTACAGAGCTCCATTTTGGGCTGTCATTGGTGGTGGCCAGTCACCGTCTAGTTTGTCTGGCCCCCTGCTGAAGCAGACTATGGGTCATACAGCCCTTTCCATCTGGTGGACTTATACTTTTCTTTTGCCCTCCATTGCCCCAGATCCAGGTGGGTTGGGACCGTTTGTTCCTATTTAGATGCAGTTTACTAGCTTTTAAGACCCCAGTTGCCACTCACCCAGGTGGTATGTGGAGTGATATCTTGAAAGAGGGAGAGAGAAAAACCTTGGTAATTGAATTAATCTGGATGTTCCCTGAGAGCATGACCCCCCAATTCCAGACTCCATTTCTCTGTTCTTCCAAAGAAGTGGTCCACATTAAGGGGACAACTTAGTTTTGATGTTGAGTAGTTGTGGTATCCCACTTCTATTACATGGTGTCACATCTTATACCCATCTCTAAACCTAACCGCTATATAATTTGTAAAGAACCCCTCTCCCTGACTGCCCCCTTGTAACTGCCAAATATTGATTTCTACTGTGCTTAAATGATTAGTTGAATCCATTTTTTAACAATGGTTTCATACAAAATTTGTCCATTTGTGTCTGGTTAATTTCACTCTGCATAATTTCCTCTAGATGGCCCCATATTCACAGGTATTTCTCTAAGACATTGTTATTTCTTATCACTGTGTAGTATTCCATTGTATGAATATACCAGAGTTTGTTTAATCATTAGTCTGTAGATGGACATCTAGGTTGTTTCCAAGTTTTTGCTATTGTGGGGAGAGCTGCAGTAAAGACTGGCATGCAAGTATCTGAGTGGTATTCCTTATTCGTACGGGATATATTCCAAGGAATGGGATTGCTGGGTCATATGGTATTTCTATTTCTAGTTTTTTAAGAAAGTGCCTGTTTTAGTCAGCTAGTGCACCTCTAACAGAAATATCACAGAGTGGGTAGCTTTAACAAAGGAAAGTTTATTCTTACACAGTCCAGTAGGCTACAAATCCAAATTCAGGATGTCTGCTCCGCGTGAAAGTTTTCCCCTTGTTGACTCTGGAGGAAAGTCCACTATTGCATCAGTCTTTGTCCAGGGAGCGTTTTAGCACATGAACCTCAGGTATGAAGGACATGGTCTTCTCCCGGTGTTGCTTTCTAGATGGTACGAGGTTCCCAATTCTCTGCTTGCTTCTCTTTCCTTTTACCTCTTGTAGGATGAAAGCATTAAGGGTGGGGCAAGCCACACTCCAGGGAAACTCTCTTTACAGTGGAGCAGGGAGGTAATCCTATGAAGGGATTTAAAGTCCCACCCTAATCCTTTAACATATAGCACAGGAAAATCACAAAATGGAGTACAATCACAAAATACAGGGAATCATGGCCCAGCCACATGGCTACACATATTTTGAAGGGGACACAATCCAATCCATGACAGCATCAAATCAATTTCCATAGTGGTTGAAACATTTTGCAGTCTCACCAACAGTGAAAAAGAGTTCCAATCTCTCCACATCCTCTCCAGCAATTATTATTCTGTGTTTTTTAGATTACTGCCACCTTTGTTGGGCTGAGATGGTATCTCATTGTAGTTTTGATTTGGATTTCTCTGATGGCTAGTAATCATGAACATTTCCTTATGTATCTGCTGGCAATCTGAATGTCTTTGGTGAAGTGCCTGTCCATGTCATTTGCCCATTTTTTTTAATTGTGTTGTTTGTCTTTTTCTTGTTGAAGTTTTGCAGTATCTTGTAGATTAGAGAGCTTAGGCAGCAGTCAGAAGTGTGGTGGGCAAATAAATATTCATTCCCACATCGTAGGTAGTCTTTTTACTCTTTTG
The DNA here is from genome assembly GCA_028571685.1 of Heterohyrax brucei. Taxonomy (NCBI): domain Eukaryota; kingdom Metazoa; phylum Chordata; class Mammalia; order Hyracoidea; family Procaviidae; genus Heterohyrax; species Heterohyrax brucei. The sequence goes on from CM053149.1 coordinate 39,669,875, forward strand.
ATGAAGGCTTTGGATGAGTTTACGTGTTTAATTTTTAAGAGTTTCCAATTATCTATTTTCATTTCTGATGATTGAAGGTTGCTGGTGGTTTTGGGTAGACTGTTGATGCCATGGACTAGCGCTTCCATCATCTTCCCAATTTTCCCTCTTCTCTACTAAAGATTCTTGTGATTATATTGGGCCCATCAGACAAACCAGGATAATCTCCCTTCACAGGTGAGCTGAGTAGCAATCTTATTTCCATCTGCAACTTTAATTCCTCTTTTCAATGTAACCTAACATATTCACTAGTTCCTGAAATTAGGATGTAGACATCTTTGGGGAAAAGTATTACTAAGCTTAACATACTACCTACCTTGAGTGTGTGGGAGACAGCCTCTTCTACTAGGTAAGCATGTGACCTCTGCCAAGTCACTTCTCACTTTGGTTTCCTCCTCTAAAAGTGGGTAGTTTAGCCTAAAAAGATTTTAAAGACTCCTGATTTTAACATTTTATAACTTTACATTGATAAAATAGAGTTGTTAAAATATTAGCTGCTGTCTTGTACACTTTTATGTTGTTGTTGTTAGGTGCCACTGAATCAGTCCCAACTCACAGTGACCCTATGCACAACAGGATTAAACACTGCCCAGCCCTGTACCATGCCCACATCGTTTTTTACTTAAGCTCATTGTTGGAGCCATTGTGTCAAACCACCTTGTTGAATGTCTTCCTCTTTTTCGCAGATCCTTTACTCCACCAAGCATGATGTCCTCCAGGGATTGATCCCTCATGACAACATGTCTAAAGTATGTGAGACATCATCTTTCCATCCTTACTTCCAATGAGCACTCTGATTGTACTTCTTGCAGAAGAGATCTGTTTGTTCCTTTGGCATTCCATGGTACATTGCATATTTTTTTCCAACACTACAATTCAAAGACATCAGTTCTTCTTTTGTCTTCCTTATTCTGTGTCTAGCTTTCACGTGCATATGAGGTCTAACAATTAAGTTTGTGAACTCATCCTAGAAAAATTGCTACAAAACTCACTGCTGAATATCACTATGGTAAGTACTCCCCAAGGCCAATACCTAGTTCACCCTTCAAATCAATTTGGGGACTCGTTTTCTGCAATGACCATCAGAGCTGTCATTGTATTACCCTTGATATCCTAAATATCATCAAAATGTCTCCCTTTCAATATTTCCTTTATCGTCAGGTAAAGAAAAATGTTACTAGGGGTCAGATCAAGTGAGTACAGAGGGTGTTCCAATAAAGTTATTTGTTTACTGGCTAAAAAGTCCCTTACAGACAGTACAGTGTGAGCTGGTGCATTGTCATGATGCAATAGCCGTGAGTTGTTAGTGAAAAGTTCAGTTTGTCTTCATCTAACATTTTCACACAGCCTTTTCAGCACTTCCAAATAGTAAACCTGGTTAACTGTTTGTTGAGTTGGTACAAATTCATAATGAGCAATCTCTCTGATATCAAAAAAGATTAGCAACATCACTCTGACTCTTGATTTGGACTGACAGAACTTATTTAGTCATGGACAAATGGCTGAGGCTGACTTCCACTGTGCACTTTGATGCTGTTTCATGGTCGTATTGGTACACCCATGTTTCATCACCGGTGATAACACAGCCCAAAACATGGTCTTGCCTCTCCAAAAGGTCTTGGCAAACTTCGACTCTCCTTTGCTTTTGTTTAGTGAGCTTCTTTGGGACCATTTTTGCACACACTTTTCTCATGCCAAGATTTTCAGTTAAGATTTTCCTGTTTCTCTATTCATGTTTACTTGGTCTGCTATGCTTCTCACAGTCAGCCAATAATTCTGATGCACATTTTTTTTTTTAGTAAAGCAAAAAACAAGTTTTATTTAGCATATACACAAAATTGAAACATCTACAAGTGTGCTTCCAGATCATGCCTGCCTAAATCCAAGAAAATTACAGAACAGACAAAAGTGGGAAAACAGACTAGCATGGCGCTAGAGCTGCTGACACACATTTGATGAAATTTTGCAATGTTTTTGTCAGTTTGGCTCTTTACTGGCCCCCTGATCTCTCTTCATCAGTGACACTTTCTCTCCCCTCAGCAAAACATTTAATTCATTTGTGCACTGCCATTTTCCTCATGACATTACCATTTCCCTGATTTCACTTCCACTCTTGCCAAGTTTAACAATAAATTTAATGTGTGTTTATTGCTCTAATTCAAGACCCAATATGTTGCCATTGAAAATATTATGGCTTCAGTCAGGAACACCTCAGTCTTCAAGGTGATTATCTTTGCTTTCCAACACTTTAAAGAGGTCCTTTGCAGCAGATTTTCTCAATGCACTATATCTTTCGATCTCTTGACTGCTGCTTTCACGGGTGTTGACTGTGGAACCAAGTAAATGAAACTCTCGACAACCTCAGTGTTTCTCCTTTTATCACAATGTTGCTTACTGGTCCATCTGTAAGAATTTTTTTTTTTTTTTTATGTTGAGGTGCAAGCCATATTGAAGGCTATGGTCCTTGATCTTCATCAGTTACGTGTTTCAATTGTCTTCACTTCCAGAAAGCAAGGTTGCAACATATATATAATGTAGGCTGTTAATGAGACTTCCTCCAATCCGGATGCTTCGTTCTTCTTCACACAGTCCAGCTTCTTGGATAGTTGCTCACCATCTAGATTAAAAATGTATAATTCTGACATACATCTTTCCTTTAAACCATGCAGTGTCCCCTTGTTCTGTCTGCATTACTGCCTGTTGAACCAGATACAGATTCTTCATGAGTGCAATTAAGTGTTCTTCACAAAGGTAACCATAATTTGTTATGACCTATACAGAAGAATGACTTTGCATAGTCAATGAAACACAGGAAAACAAACATCTTTGTGGTATTCTCTGCTTTCAGCCAAGATCCATCTATCATCTGCAATGATATCCCTGATTCTACATTCTCTTCTGAACCTGGCTCAAATTCCTGGCAGTTTCTTGTCAATATTCTTTTGCAGTCATGTTTGAATGATCTTCAGTAAAATTTTACTTTTATATACTTTGTCGATATAAATAATATGCTGCCATTATTCTTATTTTGTAAAAGTGTAATGTGAAAGTAAAAAATTAAATGATTTGCCCAAGATCACACAACAAAGAAACAATAGTCCTATTTTCAAACTTAGTCTTCTAATAACACACGTATTGTATTACAATTTGTTCTAAAGACTGTGGAAATATACACAGAAGGAATATGCTAACTGCCACCATCACTTACCACTACCATTCAGTCAAATCACAAGTTGATCTAAATGAGCGAGTTGTGGTAATGGCAGACATTGGTCTTTGAAGATAGCTCAACTCTCTGGGCTGTCCAGTTGGATTTCTATCCTCTATCTGGATGTGCCTCATTGGAAGTACCTTTCTAAAAAGTACTCCTTGTTCTTTGCTATGATACCACAAACATTAGCACAGTCCTGGATCTAAACAATGAGAAATAATCAGGAGCCTCTAACTGGGAAAGAAAAGGAGAGAATCTCACGTACTCTGTGCAATGCCAAATGGTCTAAGCACCCCCCTCCCATTTGTTTCAGGTAGGATAGCTAACCACAGTTAGGGAATTTTGCTCAAGCCTTCCCAAATCAAATGCAATACAAGAAAAATATGAACAGCAAAGACACTTTTAAGAAACAAGGGAGGAAAAGAAAGCTAAAGAAGTCTTTGAGGTTCAGTGGACATCTGTTATCGTTTGATCCCTACTATCCATTACCACAGCTCAATTTCTCTTTGAGAACAATCTTTTCCCCAATCTCAAGCCATGAGCCACCTCCACCTTCCCTTCCCCAAGGATAGAGAATTAATTCCCTCTACAACTACTTACTGAGCATTTACTATGTGCTGTCTGCATAGGAGATACATCTGCATGGGAGATACATTAGTAGACAAGCCAGATAAGGTCCTTGTTGTAATAGAAGTTTCAAATAAATAAACATGAGCCAAGTTAAACAAAATAATTTTTTTTTTAATGACATAGGCTATAAGAAAATAACAAAAGGATTTTGTTACAAAAAGGGGCCAAAAGTGTCACCTGGAAATTTCAGTTTGAGTTTGCTAATTCTTCTCATGTTTAAGTTAATTTGGGTCAAGTTTCCTGCTTTTCACACCTAAGTGTCCTAACATAGATTGCACTCACTCCCCGAATTATAACCCTCCCTACTACCGTATTGTCAGTGGAGCAACATTTTGCTGATGGGGCACAAGACCTCTGTGATCAAAGAAAACAGGCTGATGTGAAAGAAGCCAGAACTAGCATTCCGAACCTCACCTTTTAGTTCTGGCACTGCATTAAGTGGCCAAGTACCTTCAATCCCTCACCAGTGAAATGTAGGTGATTCATAAGTCATTCTTTACAATCCACTTGAGTTTCACCATTTTATGTCCTACCTCTGTGTAATCAGAGATTCTCAGATTTATGTTATAATTTAGAACAAAGGAATCTCAAGGTGGTATCAATCACCTATGCATATGTCTATTGAAAAGCTGCCAAAAATCATCTGACACTTGATCCATACTGTATCATCAGTAAAGAGATGCAAACTGCACACTTAGCTAATGCAGTGCTTTCTTCAAACAAACACTCCAGAACCTAATAAAAGTCAGTGACTTGAAATGACGGTAATTTCACTTGGAAAACTCACAGTGGACTCTGCAGAGTTCTGCCTCTATTCTTCGTGGCTTGTAAAGGGAAGAAAAATGCTCTGGTAAAATTACACTTGGTGGGTGTAGAAGCATTCCTACACTTTTCCATGAGGGGTGTCTTAAGATAAGTTCTCCAGAGATAACAAAACCAGCAAAGCATATAAATATATATAGAAAGAGATTTATATCAAAGAAGTCATTCACACAATTACAGAGATGGAAACACCACAAGTCCATGGGTCAGGCTGGGGGCACTTCTTTTGATTCACATAGCTACAGGGGCTGGTGAATCCAAGATTGGAGGTCAGACAGCAAGACTCTTGCTCACAGGCTGTGGAAACTAACAAATCTCAAGATCAGCAGACAATCTCACATGTAAGCTGCTAGCTCAAGTCCCAAAAAGAGGAAGCCAGAAGAATAGGAGCCAGCTGCCAGATTCAGAGTGACCAAAAGCACGTGAGCCTTACCAGAAAGTCCACCTATACTAGATGTAGACCACGTTCCCAAGTAAACTTTCTCTCACTGAAGGGCTGCTCACAGCAGATTCTACCATGGAGGTGATCACATCATTATAGAGTTGCCAAACTACATCATAACTCTCAAACCTCTGAGAATCATGGCCCAGACCATTTGACATACAATTTTAACAGTAACAGGGGCAAAGTGAAATATATACATCATCTTGTGACATAAATGCATCAGTGGGTATGTCAGAATTCTGTTCATCAGGTCTTTCTTCTGAGGGGCTTTCAGATGGACTTGAACCTTCAACTTTTTGGTTAGCAGTCAAGCATGTTAACCTTTTGCACCACCTAAGGACTCTATAAAGGTGATAAATACTTTATTTGTTGTTTCAATTTATCTCCATTCTTTTGCCATTCTTATGATTGTGTTTTTGTTTCTCAATTTTCATCTAGCCAAACAGATTTTTCTTTTATATCTTTAAGATTTAAGTATTGGTTAGAAAGAGCTTCTGTGTGTGTTTTCATAGTTTTGTTTTCACATTTAATCTCATTCTAATTTTGAATTTTATCCCGGTATATGGTGTCAAGTACAGATCCAATCTGATTTGCCCCCATAGGGCAACCAGTTATCCCAATAGAATATATTTAATCTTTCCTCCAATGATTTGACACCTTTATCAAATACTAAATAAGAGAGTCTGTTAAAAGATGGCAGACTAGGCACACATCTCCTCATTTTCCTCTGAGAACTAAGGCCTGGAATGATATTTGTATGGTGCACTGAACATCTGAAGATCCTTGCCAAGTGCCAAGAGCCGTCGAGTTGGATCCGGCTCCTGGAATATTTGACTAGGCACCAGTATCAGACTATAATATTTCCCTTTCAAAAATGAGCCAGCAGCCATCTGACCTTCACTTCTGCTGTTTCACCATATTGGGGAACTACAGTTTCTGTGAATGGCTGGTAATGTACTTTCACTATCAGCTGGAAAGCCTGTTTTTGGCTAGCACAGTGGACAGCTCCTAGTTCAGCACATGGTACAGTTCTCCACACAGAAGTGAAGTTTACTTTTAAGGTTCAGAGGCCTATGGAGACCTCTCTGTTGAGAGGCCTGGCAGATTTTGCCCTCACTGTTCTCTGACCCACATTGCAGGGTTGGCTGACAGGCCCCAGTAACTCCATAAGTAGGGAACCATCTTTGTTATCCAATAAGCAGAGACTTCCACCCCAGACAGTCCACCTGGACAAATCATTAGAGAATACAGAGACAGCTGGTGACTAACTCCTCTCTGAGATCTACACCTTAGCTCCTGTTGAGGTAACACCAAAGCAATCAAACAGTGCCTAGATGGCACACAGAGAGTAGACAGTAGTTAATCATTTAAAGAAGAAGTCTTTACATGTTCCAGAAAACTCCCAAAATAAAGGTTAAAAAAATTTCCCTGATGAAGAAGCCTTTCTGAATCTATCAGAGGTTGGGTACAAAAGAACTACATATAGAACTCTTCTAGAAATTAAACAAAATGCAGAACAAAATGAAAAATTAAGTAAACTATTTCAATTGATGGAACAGCAACAATCTGAAATACATCAGATCAATATGAAAATTAAAAAATTAGATAATTGAATCAAAAGCCAAAGAGTATAACTGAGCAGACGGAAATTACACTTAGTGACTCTGAGGACAGAGCAAGTGACACCAGCATTTATGAGGAGAAATCAGAGAAAAGAAATAATAAAATGAAGAAGGCTTAAGAAACATGTGGATCTCTATTATGAGGAATAATTTACTTTTAATTTGAGTTCCCAAACAAGGGGGGGATAGATGACAATACATAGAGTATTGCTGTAGAGATGCTGACAGAAAAATTTCCTGAGATTATGAACAAAGAAAACATAGGTATCCAAGATATGTATTGAACACCACAAAAGCTAAACCCCAAAAGAAAGACACCAAGGCATATTATAATCAAGCTTAATAAAATGAAACATAAACAGATGCTTCTGAAGGCAGCAAGGCTCAAAGCAAAGCTAACACTCTGAGAGAAACCCTGTAGACTTTCATCTGACTTTTTTGCAGAGACAATGTTGGCTAGAAAACAGTGGGATGACACATTCAAAGCTCTGAAGGAGAAAAACTTCCAAGAATTATATATCCAGCAACATTGTCTATCAAATATGACAGTGAAATTGAGACATTTTCAGATAAAAAGAAGCTTAGAGACTTTGTTTAACTAAACCAAAACTACAAGAAATACTGAAAGAAGCTCTTTGCTTAGAAAAACAAAACCATTAAATGTATATTTAAGGTGGCAATGCAGGACACTGCATCCAGAATTCTACTCAGGGAAGTCACAAAACTTAATCAAAGCTACAATATTAAAAGAAGGGAATCAGTGATCACGTCGTGAAAACTATGACACCATCACACTAAAAAGAGGGATATACTACAGTAGTTATAGTCCTTTCAGATGAAGAGGAAGTTAAAGAGTTATGTAGTCGTTAAAATTGAGTTTAATCTTAATACGTCAAGGGGGGTCACAGGTATAGATGCAAAGCAAAATAACAATGCAGTATATCCAAACAAAAAATGCAATACAGGAGTCTCAATAAACACAAAGTCAATACCGAAAGATCAACCCATAAAGAAGAATGACCCAGAACAGAATATTAAGAACAACATAGAAAACATCAATATAAAAATAATTACATCAAAATGATGGCACTAATCACATGCCTATCAATAATTACACTAATATAAATGGACTGAACTCTCCAGTGAAGATACAGCGAGTGACATCCCTTATCAAAAGACACGACCTTAAACTCAATGATACGAACCAACTGCAAATTAAAGGATGGAATAATACATACCAAGCTAACAACATACAAAAAAGAGCAGGTGTGGCAATAGTAATCTCAGATAAAATACATTATAATGTAAAATCCGCTACTGTGGACAAGGATGGTCACTGTTTACTGCTGAAAGGTTTGATACTCAAGCAGGACTTAACAATATTAAATACTTATGCACCCAATACCAGACCATCTAAACTTATTGAACAAACACTGATAACACTGAAAAATGAGATAGATCATTCTACAATAATAGTTGGAAACTTCAAGACTCCCATTTCAGTTATGGATAGATTATCCACAAAAAAGCTCAGTAAAGATACAGAAGATCTTATTGCAACAATCAATCAATTTGACCTTACTGACATACAGAGATCTTTTCACCCATCAATGGATAAGTACACCTTCTTCTCCAGTGCACACAAACCATCCTCTATGTGTTAGGTCATTCTGGATGCTGGAGCTGGCTCCTGTTCATATGACTTTCAGTTTTTGAGACTAGCAGCTTACCTGCAGTCTTGCCTGGCAATCTTGTGATTTGTTGATCTTTGCAGCCTGTTAACAAGAGTCTGGCTTTCTGACCTGCTGATCTTGAGTTTGCCAGCCCTTGCAGCTATGTGAATAAGGAGAAGGCTCTGTCCTAGTCACAGAACTTGAAATGTTGCAGCCCCTATAGCCACATATGCCATTTTTTCATATAAATCTCTCTGTACGTATCTCTCTATACATGCATCGCTGTGTGTGTGTGTGTGCATGTGCGCATGTGTATGCTTTACTGATTTCACTTCTTTAGAGAATCCAGCCTAACACGGTATCTTTGATAATACTTTTATTTCTGCCTTGAAAATCAAGACGTTTTGATTTTTCAGATTATCTTTCAGGGTCAGTAGGTAAATTTTATTTTCCTGGAAAATGACCAGATTCTCAAGTGTACTTGTTATGAGTCTCTCAACTGTCTGTTCAAGTGATTACTCTCCATGTATCATTTCTTATTTTTTGTATCTATATGTGTGCCCACATTTTTTAAAATCAGGTTAGCTAATAATCTGTTTTATTGTTGCTTTTCTTCCCAAATACAGCTCTGAGATCAATTTCCACTGTTGCACTTTGTAACTCTACTTTCTACTTTTATCTGTTTATTAGTTTATTTTAATTTTGTTGTTTTTAATAATTCCATATTTATGATTATTAATTCATTTATAATTTTTCTTGTATATATTTGAGGCCATAATTTTTCCTCTAACATTGCCTTAGCCATATTTCATAGGTTCAGATATTTAGTGATTTTGTTGATTGTTGTTTTCTAGAAAATCTGCAATTTCAGTTTCCATTTTCATCTCTCAGCCATTCATTGAGTGTTTCATTTAGTTTGACTTTCAGAGGAATGGTATTTGGTTTTTTTGATTTATCACCAATTTCTAATTTAATTGCTCTGGGATCAAAAAATACCACATATCTTTATTTCTACCTTTGGGGATTTACTGATGTTTCCAAAGCCGAGCAGGGGCCATCAGGCCCCAAATTTCAAAGAGGAAATTAAAATACACAGTCAGGACTCATTCTTTGCCTGTTTTATAGAACTGGCTTTTTACTTGTTTTTTCTTTTCTTAAAATTCCTGGCATCCTTTACCTGGCTCCAGCAGGAAATCACACACTAGGCGGCAGGAGCCATTGGAATAATACCTCTGCAGCTACTTTTTACAGTCTTTATGAACTTCAAGCAAGTGGAGGCACCAGTAAAGGCCTTGGTGGGGACCCCTTACCTTAGCTGACGACTGAGAGTTTCTTGGACTTCAGATCAGATACAGCCTGCTCCTGGACGGGTGCCCCTCCTAAATCGCTCTCACTGTCCTCCTGACTGTTGCCCTGTGTGCTAGCACAGCACGCAGCTTCCCCTTAAAATATCCTGACCTTACTTGATGGTGGCAGACATGTTCTGAGGACCGCAAATTCTCCCTGCCCCTTACATGCTGGCATGTAATAAACCTCTCGGGCATTTACTTTATCCCTGTCTCAGTATTGACTTTTGCAGCAGGTGGCTGAAGTTCATGCTTTCAGTAACATTACCTTTGTGGCCTAATAGATGGGCATTATTTATTAATGTTTCATAGGCCTTTCAAAGACAATAGAATTATTTTTCACTTTGTTAACAAAGTTTGATATTTATGAATTAGATCTATTTTTACTTATGTTAATTAGGTCTTCAATATTGCTTTTTATTCCTTGTCCAGTTACCTAGATGGAGACATGTAAATTAAAGTGGTGTTTCTAGTATGATTTTGTCTATTTCTCCTTCTATCTCCTGAAAATCCTGGGGAGGGTTTCCTCATAATTGCTCTCATACATTTTGTCCATTGTGAATTGTATCCTTTAGCATTATGAATTTTCTTTCTTTATCTTATTCAGTGCATTTTTCCCTAATTCTACTTTGATGCAAACTCATGATTACTGCTTTTTATTTCTATACTTATTTTTTTTAAACTTTTTTTTTGCATTGCCTCATGTTCTTTTACTTATCCTTTTGTTTTCAACCTTCTTGCACTGTTTTCCTTTAAGCGTATCTCTACAAGCAACACAGCTGGACTTTGATTTGTTACCTAATCTGAAAACCATTTTAAAAGGTGACTTAAACTCATCTATATTTAGAAATATGATGAACAGGTTTATTTCTGTTCTCTTATTTTATTTTTTCTGGCTTTTGGGGATTATTTTTAGTCTCTTTGTGATTGTTTCTCTGTGTGATTCTCCTGATATTTACAAGTTTATGGCTTTATTCTAGTGGCTACATTAATAACACCTTTACATAATAGCCTTAACCTATGTCGTGCATATTATTTATTCATTCTACACTATTAGCAAAGATAAAACTGGTATATTCTCTGTTCTTTCCTTTCATCTCCCTTTCGTCAGAGGCATAGAAAACACATGGAGAGAGAAACAGACATGTGCCCCTTGATGCCAATTACGAAGGTACACAGAGGTGCCAACACAGTGGCAAATGCACACAAAGAGGGAGATGACAGTACATCACACAGCCCCTGGGTACCATTTACTGTTGCCATGCTCCTGCCTTTCCTCCACCATCTGATTTTAGTCAATATTATCTCTCTTCATGTTTACTTTCTATTGTTAAATACAATAATGCTTATATTTCTTTGTCAGTTTTAAATATGTGCTTTTGACTCTCTCTGGTTCTTCTTTTCTTCCTCTCCTTCCAGTCTTTGTTGATTGCATCATCTGCATGTTTTCAACACACAAACCATTTACATTCATCTCTGCTGCTCTAATCCTCATATTTTGTGTGTCTTAGCTTTAGTTTTATTTTACATTTAAAAATATTCAGTGCTCACCCTCAGACTTCTCTTTGTTGGCTGAAGTACATGCTCTACTAGTTTACTTAGAAAGGGTTCAGGGAACAGCATTTCCTGAGTTACTGAATGCCCCAAAATTGTCTTTAAATGAAAAGACAGTTGGTGACACAGTGTTTAAGAGCTTGGCTAAAAGTCAGCAGTTCTAGACCACCAGCCACTCCACTGGAGAAGGATATGGTAGTCTGCTTCCCTTAAGATCACAAAGTAGAAAATTCTATGGGACAGTTCTGCTCTGTTCTATAGGGTCACTATGAGTTGAAATCAACACGAAATCAGTGGGATTTTTTTAGGGAGTCTTTGGCTCATGCTTTCTTTCCTGGCTTATGTTATAGTTGTTGTTCCAGTCTTATAGACATCAAATGTTGCTGCAAAGGGAATAGGGCCAGTCTACTATTTTTATCCCAAGAATCATGAAAACTTTGCCTGGATTCCCAACACATTCTTTCTTCTTCTTTTTAATTTTTGTTCTTATTAATTCTGAAACAATTTCATACCTATAGAAAGGCTGCATGAACAATAAAGACTCCTTCCACATGAACTTCCCAGCCAATAACAGTCTGTTGTGTTTTCCCATTTTTGGAGAAAAAGTGAGTGAGTGAAAGAGAAAAAAATCTTTGCTGTCATTGTTTGGTTTTGCACATGCTACTCATAAACTCTAAATAATCTAGTATACGCTTCCCAAAGACAAGGATAATCTCCTGCATAGCTACCATACCATCTTCCTGGACAATCAACACTAATATAACACAGACCCAACACACAAACCCCACTCAGATTTCTCCAACCATCCCAGCTGTCATGGACTTAATTGTGTCCCCCAAAATAGGTACATAGCCATTTGACTTGGCCATCACTACTAGTATTGTGTGATTGCCCTCCACTGTCTAGTTTTCCTATGCTGTAAATCCTAATCTCTGCCTGTGAGTAACAGATAAGATTACGTAAAAAGAGGACTAGGGTATGACTACAATGTTCTTACTAAGGGAGTTTCCATGGAGTGTGGCTTGCACCACCTTTTATCTTACAAGAGATAAAAGGAAAGACAATCAAGCAGTGAACTGGGAACCTCATTGCCACCAAGAAAGAAGCACTGGGAGTAGATTGTGTCCTTCAGACCCAAGTTTCCTGCACCAAGATGCTCCTTGACCGAAGACTGACTCAACACAAGGATCTTCCTCCAGAGCCCACCGAGAGGAAAAGCCTTCCCCTGGAGTGGACATCCTGAATTTGGACTTGTAGCCCGCTGGAATAGGTAAGAATAAACTTTTCTTTGTTAAAGCCATACACTTGTGGTATTCCTGTTACAGCAGTACCAACAATGCCTGTTTTCCCTTCTTGCATCAGGATTCTATTTCTGAATACATATTGCATTTAGTTGTTACATCAATTTGGAACCGTCTCTCAGTTCTTCCCTCTGTCTCACGTTCTTCAAAGTCTCCAAGAATACAGGTCCTTCATTTTAAAGGACTTGCGCTCATCACAACCATACGTTCCTCATAACCAACCTTAATTCTTGCCTTTGTGGCAGGAGAACAATATGAGTGGGCTATGTTTTTCTCAGTGCACCACTTACAGGGACACACTAGCAACCATTCCACTGGTGATGTTAACTTTAGTTATCTTCTCAAGTTGGTGTCTGTCAGGTTTTGTTACTGAAAAGTCACTGTGTTTCCACTGTATTTGATGTAATATTGTGGCATCTATTCCACTTTTGGAAACCCTGGTGGCATAGTGGGATAAGTGCTATGTCTGCTAACCAAAAGGTGAGCAGTTCAAATCCGCCAGGCGCTGTTTGGAAACTACGGGGCAGATCTACTCTGACATCCAGGGTCGCTATGAGTCAGACCTGACTCGATGGCAGTAGAGTTTATTCTACTTTTGTGCCAATATACTGAACTTCCTGAACCTTCCATGCAGACAACTGAGCATCCATTGGCAATCCTATCTACCTCCACTACCACTAGGGTGGCTGCTAAATAACCAAAAACCAAACCTGCTGCCGTCGAGTCAATTCTGACTCATAGAGACCTGACAGAATTGTTCATAGAGTTTCCAAGGAGCTCTTGACAGATTGCAACTGCCGACCTTCTAGTTAGCAGCCATGGCACTTAACCACTGTGCCACTAGGGTTTCTAGTTGTCAAACAGTGACCATTTATTTCCATCATTTCTTCTAAATTTGTTTGTTGGCTAGGAGGCCTTTCACCTTCTCCCTCATTTATTTATTCTTTCATTCATTCATATCAGTATGGACTCATACCTGTTGCCATGGAGTCAATTCTGACTCATAGTAACCCTATAGGGCAGAACAGAAACTGCCCTATAGGGTTTTCAAGGAATGGCTAGTGGGTTTGAACTGCCAACCTTTTGGTTAGCAGCCCAGCTGCCTAGCTCTTAACCACTGAGATACCAGGACTCATGAATTCCTAATTTATTCAGTAGGCTGTAATCTGATACTCTTATTATTTAGTTTGTTGGCCACATGGCCTTCAATTTGGCCCATGGAAGTTCCTTCAACACGGCTCCATGTGCTTTTGTTCCTATCATTTCTTAATCATATTCTGACTCTGGCATAACAAGATATTTCAGGTTCTTTTTATCCTTTCTCTGCCCAGTTCCTGAAACCAATCATTTCTTTGAGTGGTCTTGGTGGTTTTAGCAGAGGATGCTATTTAGACACCAAGATCTGAGTACTCAAGTGTGTACTCATTGCTACTGGTATGCCATCTCAGCTAGAAAATACATGTGTACATATAGATGCTCCCAATTCCAATGTAACACCCCAAGTTCCTTCTAGCCTTCCCTTTCCCCCTTTCTACATTTATATATCCCTTTTCAGGTCATGAGAGACATGGTTCTCACTATGCTGTGTATACTTAGCTATTTGCTCAATAAATTAACTGTCCCATTTAACTAACCTTCCATCCACTCTAACCAACTCCTCTGCCTGTCACTTACACACCTAACTCTACCTCATTACCTTGGGAAGACAAAGAAGAACTCATTCTTTATCTCAAATAGCTAAACATTCCTAGCCTGTATCTCGGCACTCATTAACTGTCCTGTGTAATTTTCCCTGATACAAAAAGTTGTATTCTTTTAACATGCAGATGCAAATCTTCTGTTATATAATGAAAGCTTTCCTAATTTAGATTTTCAGTATTTGCTTTATTCCATTATTTTGTTTCCTTCAGGGATTAGAATTATGCTTATGTCAGATTTTCTTTTCCTGTCTTCTATATCTTCCATTTTCTTCTACTTTTTATGAATGCTTCCCTTAATTCAATTGCATTTATTCAATTTCCTCATTTCTATCATCTGTGTTCCACGCTATGTTTTGCATAGTGTCCAGTTGCCTTTAAGATTTTTCCACAACTATCTTCATTTCTGAGATGGTTTTGCTTTTTTCTCCTATTCTTGAGTGCTGCCTGCTTACATTTCATCCCCTCTTGCTGTCTTGCCATCTCTTCCAGAATTCTTCTTTCTACTTTGTGATTTTTCTTCATAGAAATGACTGCTTCATAGAATTCTTCAAATACACAGTGAAATACAAGATTACAACTTTAATCAGCTCCCTAAAGATATTTTCCTGGGAGTGTTCTTTATTTTGGGTTAATGTTGTGGCTCTTGTTCATACTTGTCTCTATATCTTTGTTTATACTCTAGCAACTTCTTTTTATTACTTATCGTTTCATGAAATTGACTTTCCTAGATCAATTCTTTGCAGATAGTTCCTGTGGGATGGGAGGCAGGACCAGAGTAGCCTTTCACTATAACAAAGGCTTACTTTATAGGTGAGGAGCAATGATGGGGACAGGGGCAAAACACAGACTCCCAGAGTGCTGAATATGTTCTACGTCTTGATCTGGACAGTAGTTACACAAGTGTACCACTTGTAAAAGTATACATATGTAGAAGTCTATTAAGTTAAAAAAATGATCCATGTACTTTATTAGCATGGATTGAATTGTGCTCCCCCCAGAATATGTATACTAATTTGGCTAGGGCTTGATCCTCGTATTGTGCGATGTTCCTTTGTGTTGTGAACCTCCCTCTGTCATGATTATGAGGAAGGATGGGTGGGCAGTTGTGTTGGCTGGGAAGGACTCAGTGTGGGGGATTGTATTGCACCTTAGGGCAGCTTCTTGGGATATAACAGAGAGGGAGACAAGCAGGTTGTGGGGGACTTCATACCATCAAGAAGCAGTGCCAAGAGTTGAGCACATCTTTTGGAACGAACCTAGGGTCCCCAACACATCAGAAGCTCCCTGTCCAGGGGAAGACTGACAGCAAACACCTTCCTCCAGAGCCAGCAGAGAAAGCCTTCTCCTGGAGCTGATGCCCTGAATTTGGACCTGTAAGCTATTAGTGACAGAACAAAATTTCTCTTTTTAAAGCCATCTACTTGTAGTATTTCTATTATTGCAGTACCAGATGACTACGACATTTGCTATATGTATGCTGAAGAAAAATGGAGGCAGGGAAGCAGGAAGGGAAGAGGAGGGGATGGGGGAGGGGAGCGGGAGAAAGCGGGAAGAGAGAGAAAAGGAGGAAGGGCAGGGGAAGAGGAGGGAGGGAGGAAAGGAAGGAGGGAGGAAGTAGGGAAGGAAGGAGGGAGTAAAGGAGGGAGGGAAGGAAGGAGAGAAGGAAAGAAGGAGGGAGGGAGGGAAGGGAGAAAGTAGGGAGGGAGGGAGGGAAGGAGGGAAGGAAGGGAGGGAGAGAGAGAAAGAGAGGGAGAAAGGGAATGAGGGAAGAAGGGAGTGAAAGAGGAAGGAAGGAAGGAAGGGAGGGAGGGAGGGAGGGAGGGAGGGAGGGAGGGAGGGAGGGAGGGAAGGAGGAAGGAGGGAAGGGAGGAAGGAGGGAAGGGAGGAAGGAAGGGAGGGAGGAAGGAAGGAAGGAAGGAAGGAAGGAAGGAGGGAGGGAGGGAGGGAGGGAGGGAGGGAGGGAGGGAGGGAGGGAGGGAGGGAGGGAGGGAGGGAGGGAGGGAGGGAGGGATGGAGGGAGGAAGGGAGGAAGGAAGGAAGGAAGGAAGGAAGGAAGGAAGGAAGGAAGGAAGGAAGGAAGGAAGGGCAGGTTTCTTCTGGGTGATCATTTGTATAACATACTTCAGGTGTTTCCCAGCAGTGGAACAAAACCAAGAGGCACCTTCCTTATGGTTTGCTCACCACATTCCCACTCACCCTATTCATTGTTTACAAATAAAGAACATACCTGTGGCTCTTCAGGATGTGTCCCTCATCTTTAGATCATACATTTTGCTAGCCCTGCTACTGCTGCCCCTGGTCCTTTCTGCCACTCTCCTAAGCCTATTCCCTGCCTCTTCATGACCTCTCCCAACCCCAGCTGCTTGTAGCAGCCCTTGCACATATCTCAGATTCCACAGATTGTATCTATTCCATAATCTCACTGAAAAGGAATTTTTGAAATTTGCTCTTGTTTTCTTTGTTTCTTTTCTATGTTATCCAGGAGGAGAAGGCAAAAGCACTGTGTTACAGAGCCAAATTACACTAGAAGTTCTGTTTGCCTGTCCTACTGACTCCCTACATCTCAAACTAGTCATTCTTCGAGCTTTAGGCTGTCCATTAGCATAATGGGCAGAATGAACTACTGCCCCGCTCCGTAACTCCTCAAAATTATCAGAGTGCAGAAGGTACAGTCATGAAACCAGGTCTAATTTCTGTTCAGAATAGTTTCTGAACAAGAAACATGAGTGTTTTCCATGGTGCTGATCATTTTACCATGCATCCTATTTTTCCCTTAATATTTCTGTGGGCATAAGATCTATTCCTCCATGGGCCAACAGGCAGGAAAAAGCTAGTTCTTTAGGACCAAAATCTTATCCTACACCTCAGATTCTTATCACCTCCTCAACAGCACACACATTCACACCCAAAACATAGCAGATTCTTCAAAATACCAACTGGATAACTGCCCTGCCACATTTTTCTTGCTGGCTGCAAAAGCAGAAGTAGAATGTGCCAAAACTTGGCACCATCTGGCTGGCTGTGAGAAAACACAGGCCCTGCTGTCAGGCAGTGTGAGCCAGGTAATACCAAATTCAGACTCCTGCCCCCAATCCCATGTGAACACTGAGGTTTCAGGACATAGATGGGAAATGTCATCACCAGGACCTCACCATCACTACATCATCATAAGTACCTTCCTCACTAATAGAAACAGCAGATGGGAACATAAATTTTTAAAAGCAACTTTCTTGCCAAAGACTAAGGAACATATGAATGATGTGTGAAGAGAAAATTTTTTCACATTTAGGAAGCTGGACATATCACTTGCTCAGCTACACAAACGTGCTCTAGAAGACTCAATCTAGCTTTCCATCATCCTGAAAATGTGTTATACAAGTGTACCACTTAGAGGCAAATGCAAGGTTTTAGTCTCTTTTCCTTTGTTGCCTCTTCAAGGAAGGCCCACAACTAAAAAAAAAAAACCTCAAGAAAGGCAACATGGTACGAACACTGGCATTCAGTTTTTCCAAAAGCATGATAAAAACAATCCTTTGATAAAATAATCATTTAAAGCATTACAGCCTCCTTCAGAAACCTCCGTAGAATGGAAATTGTTTCCTAAGGGAATGAAGACTACACAAGTGCTAGCCATTTGTGTGCTGTGGTGATTTTCATGACTGGAAGATCCAGTAGGTATCCAACATCCCTGTTGTCAGCTCTCTGTTCCCTACTGAGCTCTGTATTTTACAAAGGTAAGCACAGTTCAGGTAGGAACAGGCAGAAAGAAAAGACCTTGGACCAAGGGCCAATCAACTAGGTTCTGTATGAGTTCAACCACTAATCAGCTCAGTCCTCTGGAGAAAGTCATTTCCTCTCTCTAATCTCAGCATTCCCAGATGTGGAAAAAGCATGTGAATCTGATACATACAGAGTCTCTCAGCCTCACCCAGTCTTTCAAGCTTGAGCTGAAATTTCCTTCTCAGATTTCATACACCTGCCATCATAACATTACTACAATGTGATCAGAGTGCCTTGTACTTACCCTGTGTTATGGACTGAATTTTGTCCCTCCAAAATATATGTTAACTTGGTTAGGTCATGATTCCTAGCATTGTGTGGTTGCATCTTATGTTAATGAGGATGAGAGTGGGGTTTTTAACACCCTTACTAAGGTCACATCTCTGATTCAATGTAAAGGGAGTTTTCCCTGGAATGTGGCCTGCACCATCTTTTATCTTACAAAAGATGAAAGGAATTGGAAGCAAGCAGACAGTAAGGACCTCCTGCCATAATAGAACAAGCATCATGAGCAAAGCAAATCCTTTGGACACAGGATTCCTGCTCAGAGAAGCTCCAAATCCAAGACAAAATTGGTGAGAAGGACTTTCTTCCAGAGCTGACAGACAGAAAGCCTTCCTCTGGTGCTGACACCCTGAATTTGGACTTTTGGCCTACTTTACTGTGAGGAACTCTAGTGGCATAGTGGTTAAGTGCTATATCTGCTAACCAAAAGGTCAGCAGTTCAAATCCACCAGGCACTTCTTGGAAACTCCATGGGGAAGTTCTAAGTTCTATTCTGTCTTCTAGGGTCACTAAGAATCAGCAACAACTCAATGGCAGTGGGTTTTACTGTGACGAAATAAGTTTATCTTTGGTAAAGCCAACTACTTGTGATGTTTCTGTTGCAGCAGCACTAGATGACTAAGACAGCCTGAAATGTGACTATGACCATGACAAGATGCAGTCATTGCTTCAGAACCAAAAGCAGTGGTGAACAGCAGAGAAAAATCACAATTCAGTCAACTCATGCCATAAAACCAAACTGACAGGGGTTAAAAAGAGAAGTAACTGCCTATGGAACATTTTTATACATTACTTACTCTTTCCTTCTCCATGAGAAAGATAACACAAAGCAGCCACCCACTGAATCAGA
The DNA here is from genome assembly GCA_028571685.1 of Heterohyrax brucei. Taxonomy (NCBI): domain Eukaryota; kingdom Metazoa; phylum Chordata; class Mammalia; order Hyracoidea; family Procaviidae; genus Heterohyrax; species Heterohyrax brucei. Next base: position 39,689,133 of record CM053149.1, read on the forward strand.
AAATGCATCATCCCCTGTTCTCACATGAATTCAGGATGCTAACAGAGCAGATCTCCACTTGTCTGTTAGTTTGTCGTACTTCAGGGGCTTGTGTGTTGCTGTGATGCTAGAAGCTATGTCACTGGTATTTAGGAATCATCAGGGTCACCCACAGTGGCCAGGTGTCAACAGAGATTCCAGACAGAGGCAAACTAGGAAGAAGGGCCTGGCAATCTACTTATGAAAAGAATTAGCCAGTGAAAACCTCATGAATAGCAGCAGAATACTGTCAGATATGTTGCCACAGAAATGAGTCCCACAGGTTGTAAGGCAACCAAAAGATGACTGGGGAAGAGCTGCCTCCTCAAAGTAGAGGTTACCTTAATGACGTGGATGGAGTAAAGCCTTTGGGATCTTCATCTGCTGATGTGGCATGACTCAAAATGAGAAGAAACAGCTGCAAATATCTATTAATAACCAGAACATGGAATATAAAAAGCATGAATCCAGGAAAATTGAAAATCATCAAAAATGAGATGGAACACATAAACATCAACATCCTAGGCATTAGTGAGCTAAAATGGATCAGTACTGGCAATTTTGAATCAGGCAATCACATAGTCTGCTATGCCAAGAATGAAAACTTGAAGAGGAATGGTGTTATGTTCACTGTCAAAAAGAATATTTCAAGATCTATCCAGAAGTACAATGCTGTCAGTGGTAGGATAATATCCATCTACCTAAAAGGAAGGTCATTAACACGATTGTTACTCAAAATTATGAATCAGCCACTAAGGTCAAAGTTGAAGAAATCAAAGACTTTCACCAGCTTCTGTAGTCCAAAATTGCTTGAGCATTGTTATTTGCTGGTGATTAGAATGCAAAAGTTGGAAACAAAGAAGAAGGATCTGTATTTGGAAAATACAGCCTTAGTGATAGAAATGATGCCAGAGATTCATATGACAGAATTTTGCAAGAGCAATGATTTCTTCATTGAAAATATCTGTTTTAAACAACATAAATGGTGACTATACACAGACCTCTCCAGATGAATGATACACAAATCAAATCAACTACATCTGTGGAAAGAGACAATGGAAAAGCTCAATATCATCTGTCAGACAAGACCAGGTTCTGACTGTGGAAAAGACCGTCAATTGCTTATACGCAAGTTCAAATTGAAACTTAAGAAAATTAGAGCAAGTCCACAAGAGTCAAAGGAAAACCTTAAGTATATATGACCTCAGATTAGAGACCATCTCAGCAACAGATTTGATGTACTGAACATCAATCATCAAAGACTCCAGAAAAGTTGTGGAATGACATCAAAGAGATGATACAATAAAATACCAAGAGGTGATTTAAAAAAACAGGAAGAAAAGAAGAGATTAAATTGGATGTCAAAAGAAACTCTGAAACTTGCCCTTGAACAGTAAGTAGCTGAAGCAAAAGATAGAAATGATGAAGTAAAAAGACTGAAGATTTCAAAGAGTAGCTCAAGAAGACAAAGTATTATAATGACATGTACAAGAGCTGAAGATAGAAAATCAAAACAGAAGAACACACACTGCATTTCGCAAACTGAAAGAACTAAAGAAAAATTCAAGCCACAGGATGCAGCAGTGAAGGATTCTATGTGGAAAAATACTAAATGACTCAGGAAGCATTGAAAGAAAATGGAAGGAATACGCCAAGTTATTATTACAAAAATAACTGCTCGACGTTCAACTATTTCAACAGGTATGATCAGGAACTGATCATATTGAAGGAAGAAGTCAAAGCTGCACTGAAGGCACTGGCAAAAAACAGGGCTCCAGGAATTGGTGGACTATCAGTTGAGATGTTTCCACAAAGGTATGCAGCTCTGGAAGTGCTCATTGATCTATGCCAAGAAATTTGGAAGACAGCTACCAGTCCAACCAACTGGAAAAGATTCATACTTATGCCTAGTCCCAAGAAAGGTGATCTAAACAAAGTGTAGAAATTAACAAATAACATCATTAATATCACAGACAAGTAAATTTTGCTAAATATCATCCAAAAGTGACTGCCAGTATATTGACAGGAAACTGCCAGAAATTCAGCCCAGACTCAGAAAAGAACATAGAATTAGGGATATTATTGTTGATGTCACATAGATCTTGCTGAAAGCAGAAAATGCCAAAAAGATGTTGATCTATGTTTCATTAACTATGGAAAGTCATTCAACCATGTGGATCATAATAACAATGATAATATTGCAGAGAATGGGAATTCCAAACCACTTATCATGAGAAATCTGTTCATGTAGAGGCAGTCATGTGAACAAAGCAAGGGGACAATGCATGGTTTAAAGTCAGGAAAGTATGCAGAAGGGTTGTAACCTTTCACTATACCTTTTCAATCTGCATGCCAAGCAAATAATTCAAAAAGCTGGACTACATCAAGAAGAATGAAGTATTAGCATTTGAGGAAGACTAATTAACAACCTGTGTTACACAGATAACACCACTTTACTTGCTGGAAGTAAAGAGGATTTGAAACAATTGCTGATGAAGATCAAAGACCACAGTCTTCAGTATGGCTTGCACCACAACATCAAGAAAGCAAACATCCTCACAACTGGACCAGTAAGCAACATCATGATAAATGGACAAGAGATTGAGGTTACCAAGGATTTCATTTCATTTGGTTCCACAATCAACAATCATATAAGCAGCAGTGAAAAAATCAAGACTCATTCCACTGGGAAAATCTGCAGCAAAAGATTGCCTTAAAGCACTGAAAAGTAAAGATGTTTCCATAAAGACTAAGGTGTGCCTGACCCAACCCATGCTACTTTCAGCTGCACCATATGCATTTCAAAGCTGGACAATGAATAAGGAAGATATTAGAATTAAAGCCTTTTGGACTGTGGTATTGGAAAAGAATACTGAATATACCATGCACTGACAGAAGAACAAACAGATCTATTCTCAAAGAAATACAAGCAGAGTGCTCCTTGGAAGCAAAGATAGCAAGACTGAATCTCACATACTTTGGATATGTTGTCAGGAGGGATCAGTCTCTGAAGAACATTGTATTTGTTAATGTAGAGGATCAATGAAAAAGAGTAAACCCTCAAGGAGATGATTGACACAGTGGCTGCAAAAATGGGCTTAAGCATAAAAACAACTGTGAGCATGGCACAGGACCGGGCAGTGTTTCATTTTGTTGTGTACAGGGTCACTATGAATCAGACCCAACTTGGTGGCTCCTAACAACAACAGAGCTACTACTTTTAGAAAACCAATTACAGTATCCGGGCCCGAAAAGGAGCCTGCCAGAATATAAAATGATGCCCAGTTCCCTTCCTTTACAGCATACACTAGTTAGGTTCAAATTATGTCCATACATAAACATACAAAGGCAAAGAACTCTCAGAGGTGGGGGCCCCTGTGTCCCAATGACAGCGTGAACAGATTGCAACGGACATGACGCAGCCTAATCATTAAACATCTCTCCAGCTTATCTGCATGCAGTGTGTCTCAATAATGTGTTATGAGGTGTGTTTGTAATTGGTTACTGCTGATAGTGGTCCTTGAAAGGGAAATGAAGTGTGTCTAAATGCAGACAAAGCTACTTAGCACGCCAGGAGAAGATGAGATGCTCCTCACAATGTCCAAATGGGATACTCAGGGCTCTTCCACCCATAGCTGGCAGAGAGAAAAAAGAATAATCTACCTCAATTTTCTCAGCTTCAGAAACAATATTTATAAAATAGAAGGTGATTTCAGAATTCATTTGCTTCCCTAGTTCACAGTTCCCACTCTCTGCTGACACCATTTGCTAGCCAATTTTATTTTCAGCAATCATAGGATCAGCCTCAATTCTACTTGAAATCATTAAAAACAAATCAATTCTTTCCTTGTCATAAAGCCTCATCTTTCAAAGAATGATTTAACCTCTACATCGCCTTTCCTTGAAAGAATATTTCAAGTCTCAGAACAGCTGGAATAGACCTTTATTTCTCCCCATCTTACTTTCTAAGTTACTGTATTCACTACAAATGTAGGAATCACATAAATTCCTTTTGGGCCTCATTTCTAGGCACTCCACTCACTGGATATCTAAGTCAAAAGTTGCTCTACCTATAGATATGTAATGATTCCAAGGGATGTGTCTGTCAAAACAGCAGGTATCTTGAGGGTTGAGTAAGCTAATTATGTACTCACAGACAGAGAAAATCTTTTTCTGTGTTAGAAGGTAATCTCTGCAAGCAAAATCAAAGCACAGCAAGGCATAGTAAACATGAGGGTGGCTTTCACAACCACAGTGGGCAGCTCCTGTTATACTGGGTAATGAGTATTGTCTCCAATGAGGTACACGAACAAGGGAGTGAGAGCACAGGATCCAGGGCTGGCATCTTCTTTATCTCCTTCTTCTGACCTCCCCATGGAACAACCACAGGAAAGAAGAAACAAGGGTCACATTGCATGCTTTGTTCCTGGGAAAGCCATACTAGTCCTGGTAAATACCACATTTTTCTCTAAGCACTCAGAAAATCATCGGTTCAAAAATTTTTCTCTGATTTGCTAGAGTGAGAGACACCAACTCTAAGAGACACCAATTCTCACACAGACATTAGATTCATGCAGAGATTCTTAAAGCAAGAATTTCAGAGCCATTATCTTGATACAGGTGGGTTAATAAAAAATATGGGAACTTGAATTATAACCTCAAGTCTCTGAATGGCATCGCATAGTACTTTGGTCAGATAACTCCATTTATAATATAAATAAAGAAAAAAAAAAACAATGCCATAGTGCTATTGAGCTGATTCCTTCTCATAACAACCCTATAGGACAGAGTAGAACTACTCCGTAAAGTTTCCAAGGAGCACTTGGCAGAATTTGAACTTCTGATCTTTTGGTTAGCAGATACAGCATTTAACCACAATGCTACTAGGGTTTCCTTTTAACACAGAGACACTTCAAAATCTCAGTGAGAAGTAACCAAGAGCTAGCATTAAAAAATAAAACACACTTAAAAACAAAGTCAGTCAAAGGTTGTTGTTCTTAGGTGCTGTGGAGTCAGTTCTGATTCACAGCGACCCTATGAACAACAGAACAAAATACTGCCCAGTCCTGTGCCATGCCCACAATCATTTTTATGCTTACTACCATTGTTGCAGCCACTGTATCAATCCATCTCCTTAAAGGTCATCCTCTTTTTCTCTGACCCTCTACTTTACCAAGCATAACATTCTTCTCTAGGGACTGATCCTTCCTGACAATAGGTCCAAATTATGTAAGACGCAGTCTCACCATCTTTGCTTCCAAGGAGCACTCTGCTATTACTTCTTTGAGAACAGATCTGTTTGTTCTTTTAGCAGCCCATGTATGTATAATATTCTTCTCCAACATCATAATTCAAAGGCATCAATTCTTCTATCTTTTGTATTCATTGTACAGCTTTTCCATGCATGTGACAGGACTCAAAATACAATGGCTTGGGTCAGGTGTGCCCTAGTTTTCAAGGTGGCATCTTTACTTTTCAACACTTTAAAGAGGTCTTTTGCAGCAGATTTTCTCAATGCAAAGTATCTTTTGATTTCTTGACTGCTGCTTCCATGGGCAGCATGGAACCAAGTAAAATCAAACCCTTGACAACGTCAATCCGTTCTCCATTTATCATGACGTTGCTTACTGATCCAGTTGTGAGGACTTCTGTTTTCTTGATATTGAGGTGTAACACAGACTGAAGGTTGTGGTCAAAAGTAACTACCAAAAAATAGCTCTTCTATTATTATGAGTATTACTATTACTACAGAATATTACATTTTACAGAAGCAATGAAGCATCAAGTAAATTACAACACAAAATGCCAGGAATTGGATTTCAGTAGCTTCTCAAATACTTCAGCATGCTTCCTAGTTCATGATGCTTTTACTGAGACTTCAAAAGGAAGGAAACAACAGAATACTCAAATTGTTCTCAAACCCAACCCACTGCCATTAAGTTGGGTCGGACTCATAGCAACCCTAGAGAAGAAAGGACCTAAAGAAAAAAAAACCGCTTTAGGGAAAGAAGAGAAAAACTTACAAACAGAATTGGTCCCTGAATCCTGTGAAAAGGATCATAGAGGTCAATGGCTCATGGAAAAGAGGTGATGGGAGTCCCTCCAATACACAGGATCTGTGTAAACAGCTGCCAACCTCTGAGGGCTGACAGGGACAATGGGGGTGCTGACAGGGACGGGGGGAAGAGCAAGAAGAGACTATAAAGAATTGAGGCTGAGGGTGGGAATCACAAGGCCATGGAGTAGTTACCACAAATACTCTTCATTTTTGGGAAAACTGGTCTTCAGCTTCTCTGATGCATGCCACGTAGGATGCTATATGCAAATCTATCCTATTGCAGGCTCTTCTCTCCTTATTCATATATGGGCATGGACACTTTATGCTCCAGGGTGAAATGGAACAACGATAAAGAACTAGGATAGTAATATCCACTGATTAGGCAGGACCCAGAAGAGGAAAAGGGCCACCAAGCCCAGGATGTGAAAAATGGCATGATTTCTTCACATAAAGCTCAGGAATCTGGATGACATCAAGGACCCAAGACATAAAACCAGATCTGCCTGCTGCTTTCCCAGCCACCTTCTACAGCAATGGTGCCTACTGCATGCTTCTCTACCCCCAACATCACTATGTACCTCTTGCAGCCTTGAGTCCCACACATCTGACAGTAGGCGGGATGATGGAAAGTAGGTTCAAAGTTCTAAAAAGCTGTCCACAAGCTATCTCCCTGTAGAAGTTCAGTCTTCCAAGTCCACAGAAAGAAATATCTCCAACTCTACTTCGTCCCATGACATGCAGGAAGGAGCAGAAGGAAGCTACCTGCTCTCACCAGGTCCTACGATAGGTAACATACATGACTGCATCAATCTTATAAGCCTTTGAAAAAATGAGAAGTCAAAGGATCTGCCTGAATACACACATCTAGCAGAAGACAGAACTGGGAGCTAAGTCCATGGATAACTGAGACAGAGTGACAGGGCCAATGAAATTGGCAGAGGCAATCAATGGCCTTTGGTGATCACAGTCCAACTCTCCTAATGTCCAGGCCACTAAAGAGTAGGCTTGATTCTCTCCTGCACGCTGGTATATCAGTGATATTGAAGCCACAGGTAAAGATTTATGACTTGATGTCTATAAGTACCCACTCAGCTGGTGTACCTATGATTTCCTCCTCTCCTCCACTGTGTGAAGAAAAGAAGGAGGATCTGATGTGCAACATGCCAACTTCTAGGCACACAATAGGCAGCATATGGAGGAAGCCTATTGAAACAGACTAGAATTTTAGACAGTGCTAGGCTTCCAAAGACATGATCCTTAGCCTACCAGATAAACTGGGAAGGTAGCTAGCTGGTTTCTGAGAAATGCCTTTCACTCCTATCACCTTCTAGAAGAGCTAAAAGAATTAAAACTGCAGACATTCCACAGATTAACAGACTACTGAGGGCACAGAGAACACCACACTGTCACCCTACTCCTATACTTATGCCCCTGGGATTCCCCAAGATATGGAGAAAAGGAGGGCCAGAATGGTGGAGTACTTAGATGCTACCTATGATACCTCCAACAACAAAGACCCAAAAGAACAAATGAATCCATTACATATGATATTCTAGGAGCACTGAATATCAGGAGAAAGTTAAGAAATCACACTGAGTAACAGAAAAGGGAGAACAGGTCCAGAAGTACCTAGGACTTCACAGATCTGACCTGCTATAAATCAGCTGCAGCTAGTGTGGTAAATGGAGCAGTGGGAGAGACTGAGCAGAGAGTCCACTTGTGCCTCCAGAACCACTAAAAAAAGGACAGTCAATCATCAAAAGCTAAGTGGCTTGCATATAACCTAAAACTTTGCACAGATCTAAATCATTCCTTAAGGAAAATTTTGTCTCCCTTTACCCAGAAATTCCTCATCACTTCTCTGCAGTGCACCCAGCTCCAGAGTCTGATGCCATTGCCTGAGCTAGAAGTAAGACTCCTTAAGCCTGCCCTGAGGCATTCTCCTAGACTGGAAGAAGGAAAAAATTAACAAATTGGGGAATGGAGAAAAAAAATCTGTCCATTCCTTTGGGCTAGAAATTCAGGGCAGAAACACTTCCTCCATCTGAAATTAGACAAAAGGGTACATGCCATTCTCATAGATACTCAGGGATGGATGTCAGCCACTTGCCTATCTCAGCACCTGGACCAAGATATCTATGCCTATATCTGTCACCGTTGTACATCTAGGACAGGAAGGGACAACATATGCTACACTCTGGGTGACTGACTACCTGGATACTTGAGCTGAATCCATACAAGTAATTGGACTCCTAGGCTCACATGTCCAGTAAGACCTCTAACCACATGGTAACAAGACACTGGAGATTCAAAGGCACCCATACATAAACTAGCACACACAATCAGCCTATTGGACATCTCAAAACAAAATAAAACGAGTTAGAACACAGTAAGCAAACATAAAGTAAATAAATTCAACAGCTTACTGATGGCTAGAAGACAAAAGTCAATACCAAATAAAGAGGCAGGCCATGATGACTTCAGAAAGCTCCCAAAAGAACCCTCTGCACCCCACATTGGTGAGTGGCATCTGGGGTCTTAAAAGCTGCCAAGCTGCCATCTGAGGGTACAGAAAATGGTCCCAACTCAGTGGGAATGGATGATCACCAGGGACCAAAACCACATGGGGGAAGAGAACCCAGAAGACAGAGAGACCCACATGAGTGGATGACTACATTGACTTGTGACCAGAAGAACCAGATGGTGCCTGGCCACCACCAGTGATAGCCATGATGGAGCTAACAAAGTTGAGTCTCACTGCCAACACAAGAATAAAAAGGGGTGCACCCTGAGATCTCCATTAAAAGACCACAATTGATGGTCCACAGGCATCAGAGTTCCCCTGGGTGCATGGTCCCTGGCCCTGATGCTGCCCTGTCCATGAATCATAAGGGAGGTCAACTCTCAGAGAGGAATGGGTGGGACTTGGCGACACAGAGTGACCATATCATGTGTGCACTTTATGGTTCTATGCATCTATAGGATGTCATCCAGCTGACTTCTTACTGGAGGAAGAAGAGTTGGTGGAGAGGAGGGGATAGGAGACTTTTGGTAGGATAAGACATGTATGAAGCAGAAAGGAAGAGTCTGCTCTCACTGGGCAGGGAGAGCAGTGGGACCTGCTTATAAGTGGGCATGCAAACTTATATGGGAATGTACATTTTCATTCAATCATCATCATCATCATCATCATCATAATAAAGAAAGCTCCCAAAAGAAAGAATCAAGAAATTTTCCAGATGAAGAGAACCTCCTGGCATTATCAGAGATAAAATACAAAAGATTAATGCTTAGAACTCTTCAAGAGATTAGGAAGGAAATGAAGCTAAATGCAGTGGAGCATGATGGCAGACTGAACAGGATACAGCAAAGCATACAGAGACAGGAAGTGCAAATTCAGAAATTAACAATAAAATTACAAAACTACAAAACTCAATAGAAACTCAAAGGAGTAGAATTGAGGAATTAGAAGGCCAAATTAGTGAAACTGGAGATAAAGCACATGACATCAACATATTGAAGGAAAAATCAGATAAAAGAATTTTTTCAAAAATAAGAAACACTAAGAATTATATGAGACTCTATCAGGAAGATTATGAATGACTGGAGTACCAGAACAGTGAGGAATAACAGAAAACATACAGAATTACAGAAGATTTGTTAACAGAAAATTTTTCTGATATCATGAAAGATAAGAAGACATCTATCCAAATTACTCATCAAACTCCACACAAGATAGATCCCAAAAGACAGACACCAAAGTTTACTGTAATAAAACTTGCTAAAAGTAATGATAAGGGGACACTTTTAAAGCTGGCTAGAGATAAAAAATAATCTACAAAACAGAGTCAACCAGAGTACTCTGTAGAAGTCATTCAGGCAAGAAAGCAATGGGATGACATATACAAAACTTGACAGAAAATAATTGCCAGGAAGAATTACATATCCACCAAAACTGTCTCTCAAATATAACGGGGAAATTAGGACAAGTTCAGATAAACAAAAATTTAGGGAATTTGCAAAAACTAAATCAAAATTACAAGGAACACTGAAGGGAGTCCTTGAGTTAGAAAATCAGTAACATCAGATAACAACCCAAGACTAGAATGCAGAACAGAGAACTCAATATCAACCCAAATACAGAGATCACAAAAATAAATCAAAGGTAAAACACTGAAAATAGGGGAACAGAAATGTCATTATGCTGACATTAAAATGAAGAAACAGGGACTGAAAAAATTGCAGTCATAGATCTTTTATATGGCAAGTAATTCAAGGTGATAAAAAGATACTAAAGATTGGTTTAAATTTAGAAAAACAGAGTAAAATATTAAGGTAACCACAAAGGAAATTAATAATCCTACACATCAAAATTAAAAAACAAAAAATACATAGTTTTACCAAATACAAGACCACCAACAATGAAAAACATGAAAACAAAGTGTGTAAAGAAAAACAACTCAGCACAGAAAGTGGAACAAAGGAAATGCCTACAATGCACAAACAAGGCATAAAAGTCACAGCACTAAATTCTCACCTATCAACAATTACACCGAAAGTAAACAGATTAAATGCACCAACAAAGAGACAAAGAGTAACAGATCGAATCAAAAAAAAAAAAAATACATCTATATACTGCCTACATGAGACACACCTTAAACTCAAAGACAAGAACAAACTAAAATATAAAGGATAAAAAAATATATAAATCAAGAAAACAACATTCAAAAAAGAGCAAGAGTAGCAAAATTAATTTCCAATAAAATAGACTTTAACATGAAATCCACATTGGACAAGAGAGTGCATTATATAATGATTAAAGGATCGATACTGAGGAGGACATAACCACATGAAATAGATGCACCTAGCTTCAGGGCTCCAAAACACATTTTAAAAAAATAAACTCCAACTGCTCCTAAAAGAGAAAGATACAGCTCTGCAACTGTAGTAGGAGAATTCAACATACCACTCTCAGTGAAGGACAGAACATCTAGAAAAAGATCAGTAAAGACACGGAAAGTATAAATACCACAATCAACAAATTTGACCTGTATGAACACTCCTCTGTGCAAAAAAATGAAGCAAGACTCGCACCTCATACTATGCACAAAAACTGAAAATGGATCAAACACCTAACAATCAAATCTAAAATGATAAAAAAAAGGAAGAAATAATAGTGAAAATTCTGGGATCCCTAATACGTGGCATATACTGACTACAAAACATTATTAACAAACCACAAACATCAGATGAAAAAATACCTAACTGGGAATTCCTAAAAATTCAAACACTTATGCTCATCCAAAGACTTCAGTAAAGAAGTAAAAAGACAAACTACAGCCTTGGGGGAAAACTTGGCTATTACAATTCCAATTAGTGTCTAATCTCCATAATCTTCAAAACCTCAACAACAAAAAAGACAAATAACTCAAATTAAAGAACAGGCAAAAGATATGAAGACATTTCACCAAGGAAGATATCCAGAGAGGTAATGCTTACGATCACAAGCTATTAGAGAAATCCAAACCGAAACAACAGTGACATTCCGTCTCAAGAAGTCTGGCACTAATACAAAAAACTTACAATAATAAATGTTGGAAAGACTGTGGAGACACTGGAACACTTCTGCACCTTGGTGGGAACATAAAATTGTGCAATCACTTTGGAAATCAATTTGATGCTTTCTTTAAAAGCTAGAAATAGCTATTATAGCTATTTATACTAAAATAGCTATTACACCTTTTATACTAAAAGATTCAGCAATCTCACATCCTGGAATGTATTTTAGAGAAATAAGAGCTGTCACATTAATAGATAATACATGAATGGTTGTTGCAGCACTGTCCATAACTCACTCAACCTAGGTTCCATTAACAGAGGAACAGATAAAGAAACTATGATATATTCATATAATGGAATACTAAGCGATGTTAAAGAACAATGATGAATTTGGGAAACATCTCATAGTGTGGAGGAATCAAGAAAGAATTATGCCTAATGAAGTCAGTCAGCTGAAAAGGAAAAATACTTGAGACCATTATTATAAGGATTCAAGAAAATGTTTAAACACAGGAGAAAAAAGTCTTTGATGGTTACAATAGTGGGGAGGGAGAAATTCACTGATTAGACGGTAGATAGAAATCGAGTTAAACACACAGTGGAGGGGAGGTCAGCACAGCTGGACTAAAACTGATAGTTATGAGGTTTTCTAAACATAACCTAACACTTGAAGGACACAATAGTAAGGGCAGGGGTCTGGACACTACAGTTTCAGGAGTTACTTTGGTCATTGGCATAGCAAATTTTTTTTTAAATGTTCTGCATCCCACTCTGATGACTAGCATCTGGTGTCTTAAAACTACACAAGTGGCCATCTAAGTAGCATCAGTGCATCTCAACCCACCTAGAGTACAGAATGAAAGATGTAAGGAAAACAGGAGCCCCAAAGACAGAAAGGAACACACAATCCAGAGACAACAGTACTGTCAGACCAGAAGAACTAGATAGTGTCCAACCACCACTAATGACTGCCTTGACAGGTAACACAACATACAGTTCCTGGTGTAATGAAAGAAAAATGATGTGCAGAACACAAATTCTATTAGGAAGACCAGATGTGATGGTCCAATAGACTGGAGAGACCCCAAAAGACATGGCCCCTGGAATCTCTGTTAGCTCAGAAATGAAACCATTCCCAAAGCCAACACTTTTTTTTCAACTTATTTTTTTTAATATTTTATTGTGCTTTAAGTGAAAGTTTACAACCCAAGCTATTTTGCTGTATAAAATCCTGCACACAAACCACTATGCGACTCTACCTGCTCTTCCCATTCTGTGACAGCACATGCCTCCTTTCCACCCAGTACTTTCAGGATTCATGCAGCCAATTCCTGCCTCCCTGTATCCACCCTCCCATCTCAGTCCTAGACAGGAGCTGCTCTGACAGCCTCATGTATACATTTAAGCCATAAAGCACACACTTAACCAGCATCACTCTGTATCTTAAAGTCTAGTCCAGTTAGTCTTTGCCTGCAGAGTTGGTTTCAGTACTACGGTTTCAGATCTGGGCTAGCAGATAGTCTAGAGGCCATGTCCTCAAGGGACCCTACAGGATGTCAGACCATTAAGTCTGGTATTTTAATTGAGTTAGAGATCTGCACCCCCATTTTTCTCCTGCTATATCAGGGACTCTAAGGCAGTCATTGATGGTGGCAAGATACCATCCAGTTCTTCTGGTCTCATGCTGATCTCATCTCCAGATCACATGGCCTCTTCTGTCTTCTGGGATCATATTTTCCTCAAGTCTTTGATGTCCTTCATTCTCTTCTGCTCCAGGTGGATTGGAACCAGTTGATGTTACTTAGATGGCAGCTTGCTTTTAGAACCCTAAATGTCACTCACCAAAATGGGATGCAGAATATTTTCTTAAAAAAAAAAAAAAAAAGGCTCAAATCAAAGCTAACACTCTGAGGGAAACCCTGTAGGCTTTCATCTGACTACTCTGCAGGAACAATGCTGGCTAGAAAACAGTGGGCAGACACATTCAAAGCCCTGAAGAAGGAAAACTTCTATCCAAGAATTACTTATCCAGCAAAAGTGGCTATCAAATACAATGTGAAATTAAGACTTTTAAAGATAAAGAGAAGTTTGGAGACTTTATAAAAATTAAACCAAAATTACATGAAATACTGAAAGAAGCTCTTCCCTTAGAAAAACAGAACCATTAAATGTATACTTAAGGTCACATTTCAGAACACATCAGCCAGAATTCTAATTAGTTAGGGAAGTCACAAAACTTCATCAAAGCTACAGTATTAAAATGAGGGAATGTGTGATCATATCACGACAACTATAATATCATCACATTAAAAGAGGGATAGACTACAGTAGTTGTAGTCGTTTCAGATGCAGAGGAAGTTGAAGAATTATGCAGTAGTTAAAATTGGGTTTAATCTTAGTATGTGAAGGGGGATGATACAAGTAGCCATAAAGCAAATTAACAATGCATTGTATCAAAATAAGAAATGCAATACAGGAGTCTCAACGAACACAAAACCAACACTGAAGCAACAACCCATAAAGAACAATGGCCTAGAATAGAACATTAAGAGCAATATAGAAAACATCAACATAAAAGTAATTACACCAAAACGACGGCATTAAGCACATACCTATCAACAATTACACTGAATGTAAATGGACTGAATGCTCCAGTAAAGAGACAGTGAATGACATCCTGGATCAAAAGACACAACCCGTCTATATGTTGCTTACAAGAAACACACCTTAGACTTAAAGATATGAACAAATTGAAAATTAAAGGACGGAATAATATATACCAAGCTAACAATATACAAAGAAGAGTACACGAGGCAATACTAATCTCAGATAAAATATATTTTAATGTAAAATCCACTATTGTGGACAAGGACGGTCACTATTTATTGCTGAAAGGTTCAATACTCAAGCAGGACTTAACAATATTAAATATTCATGCACCCAATATCAGAGCATCTACATACATTGAACAAATACTGACACTGAAGAATGAGATAGATCATTCCACAGTAATAGTTGGAGATTTCAACATTCCCCTTTCAGTTATGGATAGATCATCCAGAAAAAAGATCAGTAAAGATGTAGAAGATGCTATTGCAACAATCAACCAACTTGGCCTTATCGACATATACAGATCTTTTCATCCACCAACGGATAAGTACACCTTCTTTTCCAATGCACATGGAACATTTTCCAGAATAGACTATGAATTAGGTCTTAAAACAGTTCTCTATAAAATCCAAACCATTGATTTACTGCAAAGTATCTTCTCAGACCACAGAGCTATAAAAGTTGAAATCAATAACAGAAAATTCACAGGTGAACAATACTTTGCTCAAAAAGCCTTGGGTTATAGAAGAAATCAAGGACAAAATAAAGAAATTTATGGACTCAAATGAGAATGAAAACACATCCTACCAGAATCTATGGACTACACAAAAGTGGTGCTCAGAAGTCAGTTTATGTCTATAACTGCACACATCTGGAAAGAAGAAAGGGCCCAAATTAAAGAATTAACCTTACAGCTTGAACAAGTAGAAAGAGAGCAACAGAAGAACCCCTCAGGCACCAGAAGAGAAAAAAAAAAAAAGATTATAAAGATTAGATCAGAACTAAATGTATTAGATGACAGAAAAACAATTGAAAAAACTAACGAAACCAAAAGCTGGTTCTTGGAAAAGATCAACAAAATTCATAAACCGTTGGCTAAACTTACAAAACAGAAACAGCAGAAGATATAAATAACCTGATTAACAAAGATAAATTTATAGATTCATATCATTCACCAAGATTATGACAAGGAGAAGTAGATCAACTTAATAAATCTGTAACAAAAGAAGAGATTGAAAAAGTCATCAAAAATCTACCAATCAAAAATTTCCTGGCCCAGATGGCTTCACTGGAGAATTCTACCAAACTTTTAAAGAAGAGTTAACTCTGATACTACTGAGGTTATTTCACACCATAGAAAGGGATAGAATACTCCCAAATACATTTGACAAAGCCAGCATAACCCTGATACCAAAGTCAGGGAAAGATTCCACAAAAAAGAAAATTAGAGACCAATATCACTCACGAACAATGATGCTAAAATCTTAAACAAAATTCTAGCCAATAGAATTCAACAGCATATAAAAAAAAATCATTCATCATGATCAAGTTGGTTTCATTCCAGGTATGCAAGGCTACTTCAACATTAGAAAAGCAATTATCGTAATCAACCACATTAATAATACAAAAGACAAGAATCACCTGATTTTGTCAATTGATGCAGAAAAAGCATTTCACAAAGTTCCTCACCCATTCATGCTTAAAACTCTCAGAAAAATAGGAGTAGAGGGGAAATTCCTCAACACAATCAACAGCATCTATGTAAAATCAACTGCCTTCATCATCCTGAATGGTGAAAGACTGAAAGAATTCCCTTTGAGAACGAGAACTAGACAAGGACGCCCACTCTCACCATTTCTATACAACATTGTGCTAGAAGTTCTAGCCAGAGCAATTAGACAAGACAAAGAAATACAGGTAATCCGTATTGGCAATAAAGAAGAAAAAAATCTCCTTATCTGCAGATGATATGATTGTTTATACAGAGAATCCAAAGGAATCCATGAGTAAACTATTGGGATAAGTAGAGGAGTTTAGCAAGGTAATGGGATAAAGATAAACATAAGTAAATCAGAAGGATTCCTTTATACCAAGTATATCAGTAGGATTATTAAAGAAGAAATCACCAACTCAATTCCATTTACTATAGCCCCCAGGAAGATAAAATACATAGGAATAAATCTAACTATGGAAATAAGAGATCTTTACAAAGAGAACTACAAAACCTTACTACAAGAAACTAAGAGAGACTTACATAAATGGAGTAATCTACCCTGTTCATGGATAGGAAGCCTCAACATTGTGAAAATGGCTATTTTACCCAAAGCAATCTACTTATATAATGCAATCCCAATACAAACATTTGTGTGCATGTATCTACTTGTTTGACAGCCCTTATTTCTCTAGGATATATTCCAAACAGGGGAGTATTGGATTATGTCACAGATTGAATTTCATCCCCAGAAAATAGGTATAGAAATTTGGCTGGGCTGTGATTACCAGTACTGTGTGACTGCCCAAGATTCTGTGCTTTTCCTATGCTTTAAATCCTAATTTCTGCCTGTGGATAATAGATAGTATAATGCTAAAAAACGATTAGAGTAGGACTGCAACAGCCTTACTAAGGGAGTTACCCTAGAGTGCAGTCCTTTCACCTTTTATCCTTTCATCCTACAAGAGATAAAGGGAAGGAGAAGCAGAGAGTTGGAAACTTCATACCACCAAGAAAGCAGCACCAGGAGAACAACACATCCTTCAGACCTGAGGTTATTACACCAAGATACACCCTGACCAAACACTGATGCAACACAAGGACTTTCCTCCAGAGAGACAAAGGAGGAAACCCTTCCCCTGGAAGAGACACCCTGAATTCACACTTGCAGCCTATTCAACTGTCTAAGGATAAACTTTTTTTTCCTAAAGCCATCCACTTTGCAAAATTTCCGCTAGAGTAGTACCAAAAGACTAAAACAGATCATATAGTATTTCTATTTTAGGTTTTTAAGAAGGTGTCAACCTGATTTTCAAACTCATTGTACCACGTTACATTTCCACCTGTAATGTAGGCAACTTCCAGGCTTCCCGCACACTCTCCAACATTTACTATTTTGTTATTTGGAATAATGGCAGTCTTTTGGGGTGGGATGGTTTCTCATAATAGTTTGAATTTAGATTTCTCTAATGGCTAAACACTGTGAACACTTCCTCATGTATCTGTTAGCATCCTAGATGCCTGTTCATATCCTTTGTCTCTCTTTTAATTAGGTTGTCCTTTTATTGTTGAGGTTTTGCAGAAGCTTGTACCTTACGGAGATTAGAGGCCAACTAGATGCATGGTTGCCAAAATTTTTTCCCAATCCACATGGTCTTTTTATACTTTTAGTGAAGGCTGCAGATGAACATTAAGTGTTTGATTTTTGATAGTTTCCACTTATCTACTTTCTCTTCTGTTGTTTGTGCATTGTTAGTTAATATTTTGTAGTCTGTTCATGCCATGTCTTAGAGTTCCCAGCATTGTCCTTATTTTTTCTCCTGCGATCTTTATTGTTTTAGATTTTATGTTAAGATTTTTGATACATTTTGAGTTAGGTTTTGTGCACAGCATGCAGGATACAGATCTTGTTTCATTCTTTTGCAGATAGATATCCAGTTATGCAAACACCATTTGTTAAAAAGACTGTTTTCTTCTGAGTTCCAGGACTTTGTTGCTAGGTGCCATCAAATAGGTTCCAACTATTAGCAGCCCTATGCACAACAGAATGAAACACTGCCCAGTCTTGTGCCATGTCCACAATCGTTTTTATGCTTAAGCTCATCATTGCAGCCACTGCGCCAATCTTTATCATTGACGGTCTTCTTTTTCGCTTACCCTCCACTCTACCAAGCATGATGTTCTCCAGGGACTAATCCCTCCCAACAACAAATCCAAAGTATATAAGATGCAGTCTCACCATGGTTGCTTCCAAGGAGCACTCTGGTTGTACATCTTCTACAACAGATTTGTTTGTTTTTATGGCAGTCCATGGCACATTCAATATTCTTCTCCAAAATTAGAATTCAAAGGTATCAAGTCCTCTTCAGTCTTCTTTATTCATTGTCCAGCTTTTGCGTGTACATGATGCCACTGAAAATGGCGTGGCTTGAGGTGCATGTTAGTGTTCAAAGCGACATCTTTACTTTTCAATACTTCAAAGAGGTCCTTGCAGCAGCTTTTCCCAATGCAATGCATCTTTTGATTTTTTTGACTGCTGCATCCATGGGTGTTGATTACTGAACCAAGTAAAATGAAATTCTTGACAGTCTCAGTCCTTTCTCCATTTATCAAGATACTGCTTACTGGTCCAGTTGTGAGGATTCTTCTTTCCTTTTTTTTTTTAATTGTGATTAAGTGAAACCATAAAATCTAAATCAATTTTGTATGTCTGCCTATCTGCAGCTCCATCTGCTCCCGTCACCCAATGACAGCACATTCCTCCTTTTCACTCCATATTTCTAGCATCCTCCTAACCTGGTCCCTGCTCTCCACTCTTTTCTCCCCATCTACAAAGAAACCACTAGGACAGCCTCCTAAAACTGTATAGAACCGTAAAATACATACACCATATGGTCACACTGTGTCTCAAGTCCAGTCCATTCTTGCCTGAATAGTAGACCTCAGTACTAGTTTCTGGTCAGGGCCAGCAGCAAGTCTAGGGGCCATGTTCTAAGGGGACTTTACAGGCTGTCAGACCATCAGTTCTGGTCTTTTAGTAGAGTTCTTGAGCTGCCTCAGGGATCTTGTGTCTCCCAACACAGCTGCTGTTGGTGGTGGCTGGGCACCATCTGGTTTTTCTGGTCTCATGTTGATACAGTCTCTAATTCAAATGTGTCCTTCTGTCTCTTGGGCTCTTTTTCCCTCATGTCTTTGTTGTTATTGTTCACGATCTGTTCCAGATGAGCTGGAACATTTAGGTGTAACTCAGGTGGAAGCCCGCTAGCATTTAAGACCTCAGATGCCACTCACCAATATGGGGTGCATAAGACTCTCTTAACAAGAGACTAGTTATGCCAAATGGCCTCGATGTCCCCTGAGAACATGGTCCCCAGACCCACATCTCTGCTACTCTATCCTTTGAAATATTGGGTTGAGTTTAGAAAACCTTTCAGTTTATTGTTTAGTCAGTTACGTTGGTCTGTTCTCTACTGTGTGCTGTCACTGCTTTCACCTAATCAAATTCCTATCTAATGTATAATATATAACCAACCCTCTCCCTCCCTTTCCCTACCCTTGGAACTATAAAAGAATTTTTTTTCAGTACTGTCTGTTTTTCAGCCCTTATAGCACAGGTGTCATACAATACTTGTCTTTTTGCCATTGACTGATTTCACTCATCATAATGTTTTCTAGTTGAAACTAGGTTATGAGATGCTTCCTAAAACCAACACTGTTCTTTATCATTGCATAATGTTACACTGAGTATACATATCATAGTTTGTTTATCCAGTCATCTCTTGACGGACACTTAGGTTGATTCTGTCTTTTTGCTATTGTGGACAATGCTGCAATAAACATTTGTGTGCATGTATCTGTTCAGGTAACCACCTTAATTTCTGTAGGATGTATTACAAGCAGTGAGACAGCAGGATCATAAGGAATTTCTATGTCTACCTTTTTAAGGAAGCAGCAAATTGCTTTCCAAAGAGGTTGTACCTTTTTGCATTCCTGCCGGAAGTGTAGGAGAGTTCCAACCTGTCTGCAACCTCTCCAGCATGTGTCATTTTGAGTTTTTTGGATTATTGCCAACCTTGTTGCGGTTAGATAGTATCTCATGGCAGTTCTGATTTGAATGTCTCTAATAGGATCCGACAGCACTTGGCTTGGCACTTGGCTTGGCACTTGGCTTGGCTTAATAGCTAATGATTGTGAGCATTTCCTCATGTGTCTTTTGACTGCCTGGATGTCTGCTTAGGTGAAGTATCTGTCCATCTCCTTTGCTCATTGTTTAATTGGCTTATTTGTATGTTTCTTGCTGATATTTTGCAATATCTTGTAGGTTATGGAAATCAGACATCGATCCAACATATAGTTGCCAAGTATGTTTTCCATTCTGTAGGTAGTCTTTAACTCTCCTAATAAGCAGAGTTCTCATTTATCTATTTTCTCTTCTGTTGTTCATGCATCACCAGTCAGATTTTGTAGTCTGTCTGAGTCATGTATTAGGACTTTCACTGTTGACTCTACTTTTTCCTGCATGATTTTTATCATTTTAGGTTTGATATTTAGGTTTTTGACCCATTTTGAGTTAGTTTTTGTGTAAGGTGTGAGATATGGATCTTGTTTCAGTTTTTGAAGATGGATATCCAATACTGCCAGCACCACTTGTTAAAGAGACTGCTTTTACCCCAGCTTACAACCTTTGAGTTTTCGTCAAATATCAAGTGTTCATAAGAGGATGGTGATATTTCTGCGATCTCAATTCTGTTCTGTTGACCCATACGTCTTTTTTTTACCAGTACCAGGCTATTTTGACTACCATGGCAGTGCAATAGCTTCTAAGGTCAGGAAGCATGAGGCTTCCCACTGTGTTCTTCTGCTTCAGTAGTGTCTTACTTATCCAGGGTTTCTCCCCTTTCCAAACAAAGGTGGCGATTTGTTTCACCATCTCATTAAAAAATGACATTAGAATTTGTGTTGCAATTGCATTATATATGCATACTGCTTTGGGTAAAATAGATATTTACACAATGTTAAATCTTCCTATCCATGAGCACAGTAGGTTTCTCCACCCAACGTACGTCTCTTTGGATTTCTTGCAGTAGGGTCTAGTAATTTTGTTTGTATAGGTCTCTGGCTTATCTGGTTAGATTTATTTCCAGGTATTTTATCTTCTTGTGAGCTATTGTAAATGGTATTGATTTGGTGATTTCCTCTTTGATGATTGCTTTGTTGGTGTATAGGACTCCTACTGATTTATTTATGCTTATCTTATATCTTGATATTTTGCTGAACTCTTCTATTAGTTTCACTCATTTATTTCTGGATTTTTTTAGAGTTCTCTGTGTATCCAATCATATCATCTGCAAATAGAGATATTTTCTACTTCTTTGCTGGTACTGAAGTCCTTCATTTTTTTGTCATGTCTAATTGCTCTGGCTAGAACCTCTACCACAATGTTGAATAGAAATGGTGAGAGTGGGCATCCTTGTCTAGTTCCTGCTCTTGTTCTCAAGAGGAATTCCTTCAGTCTCTCACCATTCAGGATGATCTGGGTAGTTGGCTTCTCATAGATGCCCTTATTGCATTGAGAAATTTCCCTTCTATTCCTGTTTTGCTGAGAGTGTTTAACATGAATGGGTGTTGGACTTTGCCAAATGCCTTTTCTGAATCAATTGACAAAAGCAGGTGATTCTTATCCTTTGTGCTATTTACGTGGTTGATCATATTAAATGTTTTTCCGATGTTGAACCAGCCTTACATCCCTGGTATGAATCCAACTTGGTCACGATGAATTATTTTTTGTTGTTGTGTTGAATTCTATTGGCAAGGATTTTGCTGAAGATTTTTGTGTCAATGTTCATGAGTAATATTGGTCTATAATTTTCTTTTTTTGTGGGATCTTTCCCTGGCTTTGGTATCAGGGTTATACTGGCTTCATAAAATGAACTTGGGAGTATTTCATCCCTTTATATGCTGTGAAATAGTCTCAGCAGTACTGAAATTAATTCCTCTCTAAAAGTTGGGTACTATTCTCCAGTGAAGCCATCTGGGCCAGGACTTTCTTATGCTGGTAGTTTTCTGATGACTTTTTCAGGTTCTACCTTTGTGACAAGTTTATTAAGTTGTTCCTCCTCTCCTTGTGATAATTTTGGTAGGTGATATGAATCTAGAAATTTGTCCATTTCCTCTAGGTTTTCAAATCTGTTAGAGTACAATTTTTCATAGAATTCTGTTATGATATCTTTTGATTTTGGTTAAGTCTGTTGTGCCATGTCCGGTCTCACTTCTTGTTTGGGTTACTTCTCTCCTGTTATTCTTTTGTAAGTTTAGCCAATGGTTTATCAATTTTGTTGATCTTTACAGAAAACTAGCTTTTGGTTTTCTTAATTCTTTCAGGTGTTTTTCTCTTCTCTAAATCATTTAGTTCTGCTCTAATCTTTATCATCTGTTTTCTTCTAGTGTCCAAAGGGTTCTTTTGCTGTTTTTCTGCTTGCTGAAGTTGTAGGGTTAATTCTTTCATTCCAGATGTGTGCATTTATAAACTGACCTCTGAGAACTGTTTTGCTGTATCCCATAGGTTCTGGTAGAATGTGTTTTCGTTCTCATTTGACCTCATAAATGTCTTCATTGAATCTTTGATTTCTTCTATAACCCATGGATTTTTGAACAACAGGTTGTTCAGTTTTCATGAGTTCAAATTTCTACCTATGTTTTCTCTGCTATTGATTTCAACTTTTATGGCTTTATGATCCAAGAAGCTGCTTTGCAATATTTCAGTGGTTTAGATTTTATTGAGGCTTCCTTTATGACCTAATACATGGTCTATTCTACAGAATGTTCCATGTGCATTGGAAAAGAAGGTATACTTATCTGTTTGGGGATAAAAAGTTCTGTATATGTTATTGAGGTCTAGTGGGTTAATTGTCACAATAAGATTTTTCTGTATCTTTACTGAGCTTTTTCTGGAAAGTCAAAGGAGCAGGACTGAGGCTATGGACTGTAGAATTAGTGAGATTGAAGATAAAGCAACTAATGTTTACAACTCTTTTCTATTTTACCTCCAATAATTTCAGGAAGCCTTCTTCATCTGGAAATTTTTTTGATTGTTTTGGGTGTTTTCTTAAGTCATGGAGGTCTGCTTCTTTATATGGTTAGAAATTTATTATTGTTTCCGAGCCATCAGAAAGGTGGTGTAATTTATTTATACTTGATGACTGCGTTCTAACATACATATATGCCTATAGAAAAGATAGACAGACAGACAGACAGATAGATACATAGGTAGATGCCAGCCAAGCCAGGATAGAGCTTATTAATTTAGTTTTTGAGTATCCAAGTAGTGCAGTCATTCAAGCTGGATTTGATTATTGGAGGCTTACAAATCCCAATGCTCTGTCACTGGTGGTTAGAGCTGTGAGCATGCTGAGAAGGGTAGAGGGAGTTTCCAGTTCAAGGGAGCTGACAGACCTTCCCCCTACATTTGTTTCTCCAACTCTGGGAGAATAGCTCAGGGAACACAAATCAGGTGACCTACTTCCAGTCCAGGTACAGCATCACTCTCTAGCACCTGGAGAAGTGAGAGGAGAGTTCTGGGGAAAGGGAAAGACAACCATGCATAGGAAATATTTAAACCCACAACAGTACACAACACTTAGCTTGTGATGCTCAGGTGGAAGTCTTCTGTGATTATCTAAGCGTGACCATCCAAGCTGAGTTTCCCAGCTGAGACAGACATGCTCCACTTGCTGTGCCACTGCTCTGTTCAGCCATTCTCTGCTGTGCCATGTCTCTGCTTGGCTGGCTGAAGCAGGTCCATCTATGGGGTGCTGATTTAATTCTAGCCAAAGTAGTTGCTTCTGAACCTGTGTCTCCACTCCCTGTCACCCACTCCAATCTCTCAGCTTTCCCTCCAATGTTGAGGCACCCAGAATGTCCTACATAACCCGTTTTTCTGGTTACTAGAGAGATCACAGAGTATGTGTGATTACTCCACCATCTTAGCCCAACCACCTTGAAGCCAAGTCTTCATATAAACATTGGACTGAACTATAAGACACAAAATGATACAGGCAAAGAGTGTAGATACGTGAGGCTACC
This sequence comes from Heterohyrax brucei, assembly GCA_028571685.1. Classification (NCBI taxonomy): domain Eukaryota; kingdom Metazoa; phylum Chordata; class Mammalia; order Hyracoidea; family Procaviidae; genus Heterohyrax; species Heterohyrax brucei. The sequence continues at coordinate 39,713,171 of CM053149.1, forward strand.
TGGGGTGCCTCTTGTCCAGAGGTGAGAAGAGAGGGTGGAGGGGGACAGAAGCTGGTTGAATGGACACAGGAAATAAAGCATGGAAAGGAGTGTGCTGTCACAGAGCAGGACAAGCAGCTAGAGTTACATAGCAGTGAATGTATAAGTTTATGCATGACAAATTGTCTTGGATTGCAAACTTTAACTTAAAGCACAATATTAAAAAATGAAAGATTAAAAAAAAATAGTCTGTGGACCTGCCTGTAGGAGTCACTAACATAAACCAGGACCACCCTAGGGGATGCCTTGCAAAAGCACACGTCTCCAAGTAAGAAGCCAGGGCTTACAAGTCTCTTCCCACATGCTACTCTCATAAAGCTCAGCATAGCACAGGACACACAGTACATATTTGTTAGACATCTGTTCCTATGTTCCTAAGTGAGATGCATAGCACAGAACCTGGCACAATGTTCTTAAGCTTGCTCACATTTGCTGTAAAATATGCTGAATCAACAGCAAGAAAGTTAGATGCAGGGTCAGGAAGAAGTATTTGCTTGTTCCCAAGGCTAGTATAACTGGGAACACCTTTACCTTAACCCCCATGTGGCTTTTGCCCAGGATTTCAAAGTACACTTCACCAAGCCAAAAACAAACCACATGAAAGTCCTTACCTCATTTTAGTCTCCTTTTTCTATACAAGAGAAATCTGAATTTGATCTTTTCCTCCTAATGCATCCATTTTGCTTCTTTCTCATACTTGATCTGCCTTTTAAGTTTTTTAACAGGCTATCAGAAGTATCATCAGTCATGGATGCATAGTGTAATTAACGTAATTGAGATGACTAAATTGTGAAAATGTTGAATGGGCAAATGCTGTATTATGTATTTTTTACAAGGAAAAAAAGAAGACACACTATCACCAAGAGGATATTCCCATTCCCACAGATAGCAATTGCCTCAAACAGTGGTGCCAGATTCCTTCTCTCCCTAAAAACTGAAACCTGTTGCCGCCAACCCTGCCTCATAGTCCCTACAGGACAGTGCAGAACTGCCCCATAACGTTTCCAAAGAGCAACTGGCACATTTGAACTGTCTGTCATTTGATTAGTAGCCAAATCCTTTACCACTGTGCCACTGGAGCTCTCTTTTCTTCCTACAACTTTATATGTATTTTTTTCTTTTTACCTCCCTCTTTGTTCCACAGAAGATCCTATACTATCTGGGAACTAAGCTCCCATTCAAGTCATCAGTGCTGTAAAAACTATGCTCAGGACTCAGGGGAAGGCTAACAGTCTCACTCCTGTAGTCTTGTTCTTGCCCAGTTAGTAGAAGTGTCCCCCCAGGGTACAACAAGCACAACTCTAGGGGACAGGAAGAAAACAATAGACTCTGGTTTCTTTCTTACTGAAAGTACTATTGGGCAAATGCTGGACCCAAAAGCAACCCTATGCTTTTCAACAGCAATGTCACATTAGTCAAGCCTCCTGATCAACTCACTAGTTTCATGGGGATTTATTGATATCTGACCTTGAATAAGTCTCTTAGCTTCTCAGTCTCATTCTTCATTGTGCACTGTTAAAAAATACTTCTGAACTTGGGGTGTTGGGTGACAATAACATAACATGTATATAACAGCATGTAGCACATTTAGTTTGAAACAGATGGAGATCTCTGAAACTGTTCTTGATGAACTAATCATTGTAACATGTCATAACTTTCAAAGAACAATGCCCAACATTCACGACCTTATCCATACTCCAGTTCTGCTCACTGGGACAGGACATCAAGACACCATCCTGGTCAACTAATTTCCCAGTGAATCAGGGTCCACTTGGCCCTGTTGTCAGCTAACACTCTAACCCATCTTTAGGACAAGATTAAATTTTCATTGGCCCATAGGATTATGAAGTCTCAGAACTTGTCCTTCTTAACACCCCAAAATTCTCCATTTTGATCCTCATGCCCTTACCAATTCCTCCTCTACAATCTCTTGGTTATAGAATTGCATTACTATCTGCTTCTGGAACTCTCACTTGGTTTAGAGCCTCAAGATGACCTAAAGGAAGATGAGTCTAGATGAGTGAAGTCTATTAAACCATGGTGTTAATGCAGCTACCAAAAAATCACAGAAGCTAGTATGCCAATGAATATTTCTTCTGATGAATACAATCCTTTCAAAACTAAAATAAACCCCTCTCTTAGAATGCAGCAGGAACCACAGAAATTCTATTTTCTCATCTTCCTACCAGAAGTTGGTTCCTTTACAGAGAAACCTAAATTCAAAAACAATATTTACTTAGAAGTTTCCGAAAATTTACTGTTGAAATTTCAGAAGTTAAGGAAGACATTCTGGGACAACAGTAGAGTGAATATGCCCCTGCTGACAACAGGAGTTGTGCTTTCAACTCCAGGCTAATTGCAGATTGCTTTCTTGAGCCTGGTGGTTGCTGAATTCTGTCAGAAAGGACTTGGGTCTGCAGGCTGGATGGAGAAAGCTGATGCAGAATTGAAAGATAACCTAGACAGCAGCAGTAGACAGGCTCTGAGTAAAAGAAGAGTGTCTTAAATCATGGGGACATCTTGGCCTAGAGTACCATGAACCACTGAGAAAAAGGGAACTTCAGCTAAGCAGGTACATTCCAAGAGCATCTCCCGTCTCTGTGACCCCAAAAGGCAGGGAAACTGAGCAGGTCTTTCCAGTCCTCTCTAGCCTGGAGTTGTGGCAGCTCAGGGGTTTCTCACTGGAACATTAGGAAAGTCACAATTTGCGAGGTGGTATCACACCAAGCTACCAGAGCCAAGACCACAATACCATTCCATTCTCACTTCACCTAATGGCAGCCTGACAGCTACTCCTAGGTAGACAAAACAAAATAGCCACCCACAGAGGATACCAGGGGCCACAGAGATGAATTAGCAAAATACATGGGGTGGGGGAGACATAGGGAAACTCATACTAAAAGTATTAACAGCACTGAATGTCCTTCAATTATAGCACAAAAGGACTTTTTGGAACTAAAACCCACGATTTTCAAACTCAGCAGATGTATTAATGAAAAAGACAGTTGTTCTAGAACCCTAAATTAGTGGCCTAGAAGATCGAGTGAAAAAATATCGCAAAAGGAGAAAAAATTCAAAGAAATAAACATCAAAGCCAAAAAGATATTTAGATGAGCAATCCCAGAGACTCAGTTTGTGAATCACAGCAGTTACAGAAGGAGAAAAAAGGAACAAGTAAACAATAGACAAAAATTAAACAAATGAAAGTAGAAAAAAACCTCTGACTTAAGTCTATGAGTGGAACACATCTCCTTGCAGAAATCATGGGAAAGAATATATTCTGAAGTGTGATCCTGAGCTCCAAGGATAAAGATAAAATCCCACATGCTTCCAAAAAGAAAGGACAAGTCACAAATGAAAAACAAGTATATTTCAAGCAAGCTCGTCATCATCAAAATTGGAATCTAGAAGACACTAAAAAAAGACCCACAGACTGCTGGAGTGGAAGAACCCTGACTTGCCACCCAGTGTCCAAGCCAGAATGTTACCCACCTGGCCATTTGAGGAATATTCATGGGCACGCAATCCAAAAACTACCAAACCAAACCCATTGCCGTCAAACTGATTCTGATTCATAGTGACCTTATAAGACAAGGTAGACCTGTCCCAAAGAGTTTCCACGGAGCACTTGGTAGATTTGAACTGCTGACTTTCTGATTAGTAGACGTAGCACTTAATCACTACACCATCAGGATATACAAGGAATCACAAAAACGATAACTTACTAGATTCCCAGCCTGAGGAAAACATTCAAAAAACTAAATAAACCTAAAAAAGAATTAATTCAAGTAGAAGACTTAAGGTTGGTAAAATAAAGAGAAGAGAAAGTGAGAAAACTTGGAATTTGCAGAGTTAAGTCCAAATGGAGAGCATTAAAATGACTGGAAACATGTAACAAAAGTGATAAATAAGAGTAGTTGAAAAAGTCATTCTGCAAGGAAAAATCTGACACTGAGTTCCAAAAATGTTAAATTATTGTCTCAGCAAAACACAGAAATTAAATGTGGTGTGGTGAAAGGCAGGGTGAGTGGGGAAAAAAGCCTTCTAAAGGTCTGTTGGCTGAGTACGGAAAGAAGTAAAGTACTCCTAAAAGTCTCAACACATTAGGAGAATAATGGAGGGGTGAATAAAAAATCTTGGGGAAAATATTGATAATCTAGTTTTCACAGAAATACATCTTTTTAGTGTCCTTTAAGGAAAGCCAGTAACTAGTACGGTCATATATTAAGACTTCCAAATTAAAAAAGGAAAAAAGTTCTTGTAGTAACTGGCCAAACTAGCAAAAATAGGAAAATGGAAAAAAGAGATAACAACAAAGAAAAATAAAATATTCTGTTATAAAGACCCTGTTTTAGTCAGCTAAGGCTGCTCTAACAGAAATACCACAGAGTTGATGGCTTAACAAAGGAAGGTTTATTCTTACACAGTCCGGTAGGTTGCAAGTCCATATTCAGGGTATCCGCTCCAGGGAAAGGCTTTCCCCTTGTCGGCTCTGGAGGAAAGTCCATTATTGCATCAGTCTTTGTCCAGAGAGTGTCTTGGTGGAGGAACCTCAGGTCTGAAGGAGGCACTCTTCTCCCAGTGCAGATTTCTTGATGGTGCGAGGTTCCCAATTCTCCTTGCTTCTCTTTCCTTTTATCTTTTGCAAGCTGAAAGGATTAAGGGTGGAGCAAGCCATACTCCAGGGAAACTCTCCCTACAGCAGAGCAGGGAAATAATCCTATACAGGAATTTACAGCCCCACCCTAATCCTTTAACATACAGTTTAGCAAAACCACACATTTTGGGGGGGACACAATTCAACCCATGACAGACCCATTGCCATCAAGTCAATTCCAACTCATAATGACTCTATTTAAAAACAAACAAACAAATATTACCACTGAGTGGATTCTAACTCCTAGTGACTCTGCAGGACAGAGTAAAACCACCCCAGAGTCTGAAAAGAGCACTGAGTGGATTCAAGCTACCAATCTTTTGGTTAGAAATGGTACCACTTAACCACTGTGCCACCAATGTTTCCAAATATTTGGTTATATGAGTTTTCTAGTAAAAGACAATGGTTGTTTTATCAGATTTTAAAAAATGAAAACCACTTATAGTGATTTGTTAGAAAAAACACTTTATATACTAGAGATTTATTATGTATACTATATAGATAGATACATTTTCCGACTCAACGGCACTTGGCTTGGCATGTCAGCCAAGTGCCGCCGAGTCGGATTCAACTCATGGCAACTATTATATCATAGATCTCTATTATATTATATTTATATAGATCTATTATATAATAGAGATGAGCACATACAAACGAAAACAACACAACACAGACAATATTAACATTAGATAAGGTGAAATTTAAGACACAACTTAAGAGATCATAAACCACAAATTTTGAAGAACAAATCAAAACACCATCTGAACATAAGAAGCCAAAAGTTTTGATGGGAAGGCACTTTCATTAAAATAAAATTACAGTATATGATTTCAGAACTGAACATCTCTAGCAGACAAAAAAATATGCAAAGACAATGATAAATTTAATATAAAAAATGTACCTAATACATATCTGACTCGCCATGAGTCGGATCCGACTCGACAGTACTTGGCACTTGGCAATACATATCTGGAGAAAGAACTTTACAACTATCAAGTAAAAAAATACTCAGTTTTCCATTATGTCTTAAAGTATTTCAAGAAATGTCATGAGCTATAAATAAAAACTTACAAAATTTTAAAAGTAACTATCGTACGGGCTACATTCTCATCTCATAATTTCATAAATTAGAAACAGTTAATAAAAGTATAAAAATAATAAGGAATTGGAAATAACTACTAGAATAAGAAATTAAGAAACGTGTTCCTAGGTAGGTCTTCACATAAAAAAGAAAATCAAAATTAAAATACAAACCACTCAGTACGGATTGGAAAGAGACAGAAAACTTACCAAAACCCATGGGACAGAGTAAATGTCAAAAGCATGAAAAAGTATATAAACTTACATTTTTGTAATTATAAATGAAGAACTGTTACTTAAAAACTAAGTAGAGAGAATTACTAACAAATAAAGCTAAAATTAATGAACTCATAGAAAATATGACACGAAGATATATAAATACAGAAGCTTGTTCTTTGAAAAGACCTCTGTTAGTCTAATTAAGAAAGAATAAAATAAATGCAATTAGAAATGTGAAAAGAGATATAATCACACATGTAGAATAAAATAAAAAATCAAACCCAATGCCATTCAGTCAGGTCCAACTCATAGCAACCCTAGAGGTCAGAGTAGAACTGCCCCATAGAATTTCTAAGGAGCACCTGGTGGATTTGAACTGCTGACCTTTTGGTTACAGAATGCAGCACTTAACCCACTACATCACCAGGGTTTCCTAGATATAAAACAGAAAACCATAAAACAATACTATGTATACTCTATGATAAAATTTGAAAAACTAGAGGATATATGTAATTGCCTAGCAAAAGAGAAACTACTCAAATTGACCACAGATGAACTTAAAAACATCACTTGCAAAAAGCTATAGTGTAGGCTACTCTATGCTAACCAATAGGTACCAATATTTTAAGACCAATAGAAGTCTTTGCTTACACAGCAGTCTTTGGAAGGTATTCTGTTTGATGAGGAAGCTTCTCTCTATGCCGTGATTGAGACAAGGCTACTAACTTCATGTGGCCTAGCCATATAAGACTCATCATCTGCATTGATCAAGCAAAAGGAGAAGGATATAGCAGAGTGTACATGGGAGGCTTTCTGGGTCATTCATGGAAATAGAACTCAACATTTTCACTCTATTCTATTGGACAGAAGTTACATGGTACCACTTAATAGAAGGGAGAATGAGATATGTAATATTGCTGTGTGTCAAAAGGAGAGACAAGAATCTGCTGAGCAGTTAATAGTACGTGCCACGTAATGGCAGAGATCTTAAAGGAGATTAAAGGGCTACTACTGGAGAAGTTAATACCAGTAACAACACCAGTTGCCATCAAGTCAGTTCCAATTCATGGTGACATCATGTATGTCACAGAACTGCATTCCATAGGGTAATCAATGGCTCAGTTTTTGGAAGTAGATCACCAGGTCTTCCCCCAAGATACCTCTGGATAGACTACAATCTCCAAGGTTTTGGTTTAGCAGGACAGCATGTTAACAATTTGCACTACCCAGGGACTCTAAAGAAGTCAATAAACCGAATCAAACCAAACTCATTTCCTTTGAGTCAATTCCAACTCATACTGATCCTGTAAGACACAGCAGAGATGCCCCCAAAGAGTTTCCAAAGAGTAGTTGCTGGACCCAAACTGCTGACCTTTTGGTTAGCAGCCAAGCTATTACCTGTCATGCCCAGGGCTTCTAAAATCAGATAATTTCACATTTGTGTTTTATGTGGCCATTAGTTAACAAGGAAATGACTAATTACCTAAACTATTCCCACAATAAAAATTCCCCTAATTAGTCATGGAGGCCAACTGGCATAACCAGTCTATTGCTGAGTCTTCTGCACCGCATACTGCTGAATGGATCTGGGGTCTTAAAATCTAGCAAGCTGCCATCTGAGGTACACTAAATGGTCCCAACTCATCTGGAACACACGATCACTGACAACATCAAAGACACTAGGAAAAAAGAGCCCAGGAGAGAGAAGGGCCCATATGAATGGGAGATTGTATCAACATGAGACCAGAAGAACCAGATAGTGCCTGGCCACAAACAAAGACAGCTGTGACAAGACACAATGTACAGTCCCTGAGACAATGAAAGAAAAATTGGGTTATAGCCCAATAACGCTTCTAAAAGACCTGAACTGATGGTCTGACAGCCTGGGTGCTCCCGTGAGAACATACCCACTAGATCTGCTGCTGTCCTAACTGGAAACCAGTAATGAGGTCAACTCTTCAGACAAAAATGTACTAGACTCAGAGACACAGCGTGACCATATGGTGTCTGTATTTTACAGTTCTATGCTTCATAGGAGGCAGTTCTACTGGTCTCTTTCTAGATGGGAGACAAGAGGGTGGAAAGCACAACACAGATTCCTGTTGATGGGACACTAGAAGTATAGAATGGAAAGGAAGAGTGTGCTGTTACTGGGTAGGGAGAGCAGAAGGAGCTACAGATAAGTTGGCATGCCAAACTGATTTGGATTGTAGACTTTCATTGAATCAAATAAAAAAAAAAATCCCCTAATAGATTTTTCTGTCTCTGGATGCTTATGTAATACTATGATGCTGGAAAAGCCCTACAGAAGCTTCCAGACTGAAACACACTAGTTCTGAAAATCAGCAAATGAAAACCCTATGGATCATGACGTTCTGATCCTGTTGTACATGTGGTAGCCAGAGTTGGGGGCCAACTCAAAGAAGCTAACAACAAAAACAAATTAATTCTAGGGGTGGAGCTACGATAGCAGACTAGACACATGTCTCCTTAATTCCCTCTGAAAACTTAGTCCTGGATTGATAACTGAATACAGCTTTCTGGATACCCAGTGAGCCCTAGGACACAGCACAGGGTTGTCAGATTGGACTACATGTCACATAAAGAAGAAAGTTCCTCTCTCTCACTGAGCCCCTCTCCTGCTGACTTGCCACTTGGGTTGACTGCAGGGACTAGAGCTTTTAATTTTTTTCCTTTTTGTTGGCCAATAGGCATGGGATGGACATGAGCCAGCAGATATGCTGAGCTGCAGCACTGAAGTGAACAGCATGTGGCACAACAGAGACACTGTGTGGGATAGTCACGCTTTGACAGCTCAGTGGCAGGCGGAGGGCACCACAGCCCCTCCAGCATCTCTTTTCTGAACTCCACTATAGATTCTGCTGTTTTGTGGTAGGAGGGGCAGCTTGAATGAGACGCCATCTCAGTCAGCTGGGAGGCGGAGTTATTGAATTGGAGGCCTCAGCAATGGCTAATTCCCATGATGGATGCAGTATGAGTCCAGAGAGCATTTTTCCAGCAGAAAGGCTGTATTTATCACAGTGTTACCTTATGGGAAAGGCCCAGTAGAGAATGAAAGCAGCGCCATAACCCCTCCCTACTTTGAACTACATCATAGCATCTGGGGAAGACTGAAGATGTGCCTCTGTTATCAGCTAAAGGATGGGGCCTGCCACACCTGATGGCCTAACTGATTTTGGAAGCTGTCAGATAGCTTTTAGATTTCTAAAACAAGACTGTCTGGAAAAAAACTGCTGAGTAGCTCAAGGACATCTCTTCCAGCCTTTACTGACCTATGTGATAGGGTCAGATGATGGCCCCCCGGTGACTCCATAAGTAGGATGGTGTCTTTGCCAGCCAGGTGGTGGAAACTGCAACACCAGGGAGTTCACAGGACCAGTAACTACAGTACACAGAGGAGACTGCTGACCAACTCCCTTGTCAGAACTACACCTCAGCTCCTGCTGAGTAAACATGAGAGAAACTAAACAGCCTCCAGATGGCCTTAAGGCAACAGACCATAGCTAAGAAGTTAAAGAAACAGTCCACCAAGGCTCCAGAAAACTCCCAAAATAAAGAATCAAAGCACATCCCAGATGAAGAAGTCTTTCTGAAATGATCCAAGGTCAAGTACAAAAGAATTATATATAGAACCCTCCTACAGATTAAACAAAATACAGCACAGCAAAATGAAAATTTAAGCAAGCCATTTGAACTGATGGAACACCCACAATCTGAAACCCAGGAGATGAATAACAAAGTTACAGAATTAGACAACTCAATCCAAAGCCAAAAGACCCAAATTGAGGAGACAGAAGTCAGACTTACTGACCTCGAAGATATGGCAACCGACACTAGCATTTATGAGAAGAAATCAGAGAAAAGAAATAAGAAAAGTGAAGAAGCATTAAGAAACATGTGGGACTCTATCAAGAGGAACAATCTATGATTAACTGGAGTTCCTGAGCAGGAAGGGAATAGCTGAAAACACAGAGAGTATTGTTGTTGAGTTGGTTACAGAAAACTTCCCTGAAATTATGAAAGAAGAGAACATAGATATCCATGGTGCGTATCAAATGTCAGAAAACCTAGACCCCAAAAGAAAGCCATCAAGACATATTATAACCAAACTTAATAAAATGAAACATAAGCAGAAATTCTTAAAGGCAGTGAGACTCAAAGCAAACATTCAGAGGGAAGCTCTGTAGGCTTTCATATGACCTCTCAGTAGAAACAATGTCAGCAAGGATACAATGGGTTGATATATTCAAAGCCTTGAAGGAGAAAAACGTCCAAGCAAGAATTATATATCCTACAAAATTGTCTTTCAAATATGAAGATGGAACTGAGACATTCACAGATAAACTGAAGCTTGGAGACTTTGTAAAAAACAAACCAAAGCTACAAGAAATACTGAAAGAATCTCTTTGCTTAGAAAAACAAAACCATTAACTGTATATTTAATGAGGCAATGCAGGACACAACTCCCAGAAACCTACTCAGTTAGGGAAAGCACAAAACTCAATTGAAGCTACAGCACTAAAAGAGTGGAACCAGTGATCATAACATGAAAAGTATGACACCATTACATTAGAAAGAGGGATATACTACAATGGTTACAGTCTTTTCAGATGGACAGGAAGTTAAAAAGATGCAGAAATTAAAATTGGGATTAAACAGAATATTAAGGGGGGTCATAATGCTAGCCACAAAGCAAAATAATAATGTAACATATTAAAACAAGAAATGTAATACAGCAGTCTTAACAAACACAATATCAACAATGAAAAAGATGAAAAGTCAATCCATAAAGAACAATGACCCAGAACAGAATGTTAAGAGCAACATAGATAACACCAATGCAAAAACAAATACACCAAAATGACAGCAATAAACACATATATACCAATAATTACACTGAATGTAAACAGACTATACATTCCAATAAAGAGACAATGAGTGACATCTTGGATCAAAAGATACAACCCATCTATATGTTACTTACAAGAAACACACCTTAGACTTAAAGATATGAATGAACTGAAAATTAAAGGATGGAATAATATATACCAGGCTAACAATATACAAAGAAGAGCAGGTGAGGCAATACTAATCTCAGATAAAATAGATTTTAATGTAAAACCCACCATCGCGCACAAGGATGGTCACTATTTATTGATGAAAGTTCCAATGTACATTCCGGACTTAATATTAAATGTTTATGCACCTAATACTAGAGCACCTAAATACAATGAAATAGATCACAATTAACAGTGGGAGACTTCAACACTTCACTTACAGTAATGCACAGATCATCTAGAAAAAAGCTCAGTAAGGATGCAGATCATATTGTGACAGGTAACCGATTAGACCTCATCAACATATATAAAACCTTTTATCCACCAGCAGATAATTACACCTTCTTCTTCGATGCACTTGGAACATTTTCCAGAATAAACCATGTGCTAGGACGTAAGGCAAATCTCAACAGAATCCAAACCACTGAATTACTGCAAAGCATCTTCTCAGACTATAAAGTCATAAAAGTCTAAATAAACAGCAGAAAAAAACATAGAAATTGGAGCTCATCGAAAATGAACAATACCTTGCTCACAAAGCCATAGGTTATAGAAGAAATCAAGGAAGAAATAAAGAAATTTATGGATTCAAATGAGAAAGAAAACACATCCTAAAAGGGCCTATGGTCAATTTACCTCTATAAATACACTCATCCAGAAGGAAGAAAGGACCCAAATGAAAGAATCAACACTACAGTTTGAACAAGTAGGAAGAGAGCAACAGAGGAACCCCTCAGGCACCAGAAGAAAACAGATAGTAAAGACTAGAGCAGAACTGAATGAATTAGAGAACAGAAGAACAACTTAAAAAATTGACAAAACCAAAAGCTAGTTTTTTGAAAATATCAACAAAATAGACAAACCACCAGCTAAACTTACAAAAGAAAAACAGAAAACAACTAACCTGATCAAGAAATGAGATGGGAGATGTCATAACAGACCCAACTGAAATCAAAAGTTTTATAACAGAGTACTCTGAAAGACTGTACTCTAAAAGATTTGAAAACGTATCAGAGGAAGGGGACAAATTCCTAGATTCATATCATCTACCAAAGTTATCACAAGGAAGAGAACAACTTAATAAACTCATCACAAAGGAAGAGATTGAAAAAGTCATACAAAAACTACCAACCAAAAAAAAAGCCCTGGCCCAGCTGGTTTCACTGAAGAATTCTAACAAGCTTTTGGAGAAGAGTTAAGTCCAATACTGTTGAGACTATTTCACAGCATAGAAAAGGACAGAATACTCTCAAATTCATCCTATGAAGTCAGCACAACCCTGATGCCAAAGCCAGGGAAAGATCCTCCCAACAAGAAAATTACAGACCAATATGACTCATGAACCTAGACGCAAAAATCTTCAACAAAACTCTTGCCAATAGAATTCAACAACATATCAAAAAAATAATTCATCATGACCATGTTGGATTTATACCACAGATGCAAGGCTAATTCAATATCAGAAAAACAATTAATGTGATTAACTACATAAATACAACAAAGAATCACCTGATTTTGTCAATTGATGCAGAAAAGGCATTTTACTAAGTGCAACACTCATTCATGCTGAAAACTCTCAACAAAATAGGAATAAAGGGGAAATTCTTGAATGCAGTATGGGGCATCTACACAGAGCCAAGCACCTACATCATCTTGAAAGGAGAGAGACTGAAAGAATTCCCCTTGAGAATGGGAATTAGACAAGGATGCCTGTCCTTGCCACTGCTGTCTAACATGGTACTAGAAGTTCTTGCCAGGGCAATTAGACAAGACAAAGAAATAAAGGGCATCTGCATTGGCAAAGAAGAAGTAAAAATCTCCCATTTGCAGATGGTATGATTGTATATGCAGAGAATCCTAATGAATCCATTAAGTAAACTACTAGAACTAACAGAAGGGTTCAGAAAAGTGTCAGGATATAAGACAAAGTAAGTCAATAAGATTCCTTTATACCAACAAACAGATCATTAAAGAAATCACCAAATCAATACCATTTACTATAGCCCACAAGAAGATGAAATACCTAGGAGTAAACTGAACTGCAGAAATAAGAGAACTATACAAAGAGAACTGCAAGAACTTATTGCAAGAAACTAAGAGTGACTTACATAAATGGAGAAAAACCTACCTTGCTCATGGATAGGAAGACTTAACATTGTGAAAATGTCTGTTCTAACCAAAGTGATCTACATATACAACACAATCCCAAAACAAACTCCAGTGACTTTTTCTAATTAGATGGAGAAAGAAATAATCCACTTTGTTTGGAAAGGGAAGAAACCCCACATAAGCAAAGCAGTAATGAAGAAGAGGAACACAGTGGGAGGCCTTACACTACCCAACCTTAGGACTTATTACACTGCCACAATAATCAAAACAACCTGGTACAGGTACAAAAAGAGACATATAGACTTATGGAACAGAGTAGAGACCCCAGAGATGCCACCATCCCCTTATGAACAGTTTATATTTGACAAAGGCCCTAAGATTATAAACTGGGGTAAAAAAAAAAAAAAAAAAGTCTCTTTAACAAATGGTGTTGGAAAAATTGGATATCCATTTGCAAAAAATTGAAACACCTTGTACAAAAACTAACTCAAATTGGATTGCCAAATTGGATAAAAGACCAAAATATCAAACTTAAGAGGATAAAGATCATACAAGAAAAACTAGGGTCAACAATGAAAGTTTTAATACACAAGTTAGACTTCAAAATCTGAGAAAGTACAATCAACAAAAGAGAAAATACATAAACAAGAACCACTAAGAGTCAAACACTTTTGCTCGTTCAAAGACTTTATCAAAAGAATTAAGAGAACACCTACAGAATGCAAACAATAGTTGGCAAATATGTGTCAGACCAACATCTCATCTCCATAATCTACAAGCTTCTGCAAAATATCAACAAGAAAATGGTAAATAATCCAGTTAAGTGATGGGCAAATAGACAGACACTTCACTAAAAAGTACATGCAAGAGGGGGCAGAGTCAAGATGGTGGACTAAGCACACGTCTCCTTATATTCCTCTGCAAACCAAGACCTGAATTGATAATCCAACGGAGCCTTCTTATCACCTAATCAGCCTCAAGACACGGCACAGGGCTGTTAATTGAGACTTCATACCACTAAACCAAAAACCTCCTCTCTTTTGCCGACTCCAGCTCCTGGCTAGCCCTGGGTCTCACAGACGGAAGGTAAGTGCACCATTTTGACTTTTTTTATTCTGTCTTGGCTGGCGGGTGGAGCTGGGTCTTGCCTAGTGGCTAGACTCAGATGCGCTGCTAGGGGTATAGGCAGGAAAAATTCCAATATTCTGACAGCCAGGCTTAAAACTCTGTTAATCTAGCCACTTTGAGCCTTACGTGTTATATCTGCATCAGCAGAGTTTGTACGGAATTCCGCAGTCAGTGTGCAGGAAGCCATATTGATACCGAGATTTTAGCGGGACCTAATTCTTAGCCTGGGAGCCAGCGCCTGCAAACAGGACAGCACTTTTCTGACAGAAAAGCAGTAATTTTCCCAGTGACACCTAAGTTGCAGGCCCTGCAACAGAAGCAGAGGAATCACTAACTCTCAGCACCTTTAGCCCCTCTGTCTGCTACCTGTGTGGAGGACACCATCTTGGGTACGGTGGCCGCAGCTGGACCTAATTCTTAGCTTGGGAGCCAGAGCGTGCCCACAAGAGAACGCTTTTCTATCACAAAAGCAGTACTCGACGCACTGTTGCCTAAGGCTAGGACCTGTCAGCAGAAGCCAACAGGGCAGTAGCATTGCTGTATTCTGAACTAGTTTGTTATCATCTGGGGTTGGATATACTGGCGCTTACTTTGTCAGTTGAGAAGAGGGACCTCCACACCTGTAAACCTAACTGACTTGTGAAGTGGTCAGATACCTCTTGCTTTACATTTTAAGACAACCTAGAGAAACATTTACAATCCATCCTCACAGTACCTCCTATACCTTCTACATACTCACATGGGACCCAAAAAGCAACAGACACTTGTAGCATACAAGAAATCACTCATGGCTTCAGAAGGCTCCCAAACAAAGCAACCAAGGAGTTTTCCAGATGAAGAAACTTTTATGAAAGCATCAGGAAGTGAATACAAAATGATTATATACAAAGCCCTTCTAGACCTTATACAAAATGCAGCAGAACAAAATGAAAAATTATGCAAGCTGTTCAATCTGATGGAACACCAGTATTCTGAAATCCAACAGATCAAGAACAAAATCAAAGACATAGAAACTTCCATGCAAAGCCAAGAAAACAGAATGGAACAAATGGAAAAAATAATTTCTGACTTGGAAGACAGAGCTACTGATGCCAGCATCTATGAGGACAAATCAGAAAAAGAAACAAGAAAAATGAAGAAACATTAAGAAGCATGTGAGACTCTACTAAGAGGAATAACCTTCAATTAATTGGAGTCCCTGAACAGGGTGAGACATCTGAGAACACAGAGAGTATCGTTGCTGAGCTGCTGAAAGAAAACTTCCCAGAAATCATGAAGGAAAAGAATATAGACATCTTAGGTGCATATCATAAGCCACCCAACATAGATCTCAAAAGACAGACTCCAAGACATATTATAATCAAGCTTAACATAATGCAACATAAGCAGGAACTCTTAAAGGCAGCAAGACTCAAAGCAAAGCTAACATTCAGAGGGAAACCCTGTAGGCTCTCATCGGATTTTTCAGCAGAACCATTCTGGCACTGAGACAGTGGCATGACACATTCAAAGTCTTGAAGGAGAAGAACTTCAAACCAAGAATTATGTATCCTGCAAAACTATCTTTCAAATACGAAAATGAAATTAAGACATTCCCAGATAAACAGAAACTCAGAGACTTTGTAAAAACCAAACCCAAACAATAAGAAATACTGAAAGAAGTTCGTGGCTCTGGCTTAGAAGAATGAAACCACTAACTTTATATTTTAGAATGACATACTACTCAATACTCTACTCTTTTAGGGAAGGCTCCAAGTCAATCACAGCTTTGATAAGGAAAGAAGCAATCCAGTGATCATCATGAAAACCACGATGTCATCATAATAAAAGGAGGGATGTACTACAGTTGTTATAGTCCTTCCAGATGGAGAGGAAGATCACAAGACTGGTAGTAATTAAAATTGGGTTTATATATAGTTTATTAAGGGGGATCATAGGGGCAGCTGTAAAGTACAACAAAGATGTATCATACCATTTCAAGAAATCTAACACACGAGTCTCAACAACTACAAAACCAGCTTGAAAAAGGTGAAAAATCAACTCACAGAAAAGAATGTCCCAGAACAGACTAATAAGAACAACAGAGAAAACATCAACATAAAAATAAACATATCACAATGGCAGCAGTGAACACATACCTATCAATAATTACATTGAATGTGAATGGACTGAATGCTCTAGTAAAGAGACACCGAGTGTCATCTTGGATCAAAAGAAATGACCCATCCATATATTGTCTACAAGAAACTCACTTGAGACCTAAAGATAGGAACAAGCTGAAAATTTAAGGATAGAAGAACATATATCAAGCTAACAATACACAAAGAAGAGCAGGGGTGGCAATTCTAATCTCAGACAAAATCAATTTTAATGTCAAATCCACCATCGTGGACAAAGTTGGACACTATTTATTGCTCAAAGTTTCAGTACACAAGCAAGACTTAACTATATTAAATATTTATGCACCTAATATCAGAGCACCTAAAAACGTCGAAGAAACACTGACTACACTCAAAAGAGAGTTAGATGACTCCACAATAATAGTGGGAGATTTTAACACTCCACTCTCATTGTTAAACAGATCATCTAGAAAAAAGCTCAGTAAGGATACAAAAGACCTCATTGACACAATTAACCAATTAAATTTCATTCATATATACAGAACTTTCCACCCATCAGCAGACAACTACACCTTCTTCTCCAGTGCACATGGAACATTCTCCAAAATTGACCACGTGATAGGCCATAATGCAATGCTCAACAAAATCCATACTATTGAATTACTGCAAAGCATCTTCTCAGATCATAAAACCATCAAAGTTGAAATCAATAGCAGAAAAAACAGAGATAGAAAGTGGAACTCTTGGAAACTGAACAACATCTTGCTCAAAAAAACATGGGTTATAGAGGAAATCAAGGATGAAATAAAGAAATTCATGGCTTCCAATGAGAACAAAAACACTTCCTACCAGAACCTATGGGATACAGCCAAAGCAGTGCTCAGAGGTCTGTTTATCTGCATAAATGCACACACCTGGAAGGAAGAAAGAAACTAAATCAAGGAACTAACCCTACAACTTGAACAAGCTGAAAGAGAACAACAGAGGAACGCCTCGGGCACCAGAAGAAACGAGATCATAAAGATTAGAGGACAGCGAAATGAATTAGAGAATAGAAAAACAATTGAAAAGACCAAAAGATGGTTTTTTGAAAAGATCAACCAAATTGACAAACCACTGGCTAAACTTACTAAAGAAAAGCAGGAAAGGAAACAAATAACCCAAATTAGAAAAGAGAGGGGGGTTGTCACCACAGATGCAACAGAAATCAAAAATACCATAACAGAATACTATGAAAAACTGTACTGAAACAAATTTGAAAACCTAGGAGAAATGAATAAATTCCCTGACTCATACCACCTACCCAAATCATCACAACATGAAGCAGAACAACTTAATAAACCCATCACAAAGGAAGAGATTGAAATGTCATCAAAACACTGCCAACCAAAAAAAGTCCAGGCCCAGATGGCTTCATGGCAGAATTCTACCAAGCATTTAGAGAAAAGTTATCCCCAATACTATTGAGACTATTTCACAGTATAGAAAGGGATGGAGTACTCCCAAACTCATTCTATGAAGCCAGTATAACCCTGATACCTAAGCCAGGGAAAGACCCAACAAAGAAAGAGAACTACAGACCGATATCACTCATGAATCTAGATGCAAAAATCTTCAACAAAATTCTGGCCAATGGAATACAACAACATATCAAGAAAATAATCCATCATGACCAAGCGGGATTCATACCAGGGATGCAAGGCTGGTTCAACATGAGAAAAACAACCAATGTAATTAACCACATAAATAACACAAAAGACAAGGATCACCTGATTTTGTCCATTGATGCAGTAAAGGCATTTGATAAAGTCCAACACCCATTCATGCTAAAAACATGCAAAATGGGCATAGACGGCAAATTCCTCAACACAATAAGGGCCATTTATACAAAGCCAATTGCCCACATCATCCTGAATGGAGAGAGACTGACTTTCCCTTGAGATCAGGAACTAGACAAGGATGCCCACTCTTACCTCTCCTGTGCAACATTGTACTACAAGTTCTAGCCAGAGCAATTAGACAAGACCAAGAAATAAAGGGCATCTGCATCGGCAAAGAAGAAGTCAAAATCTCCCTGTTTGCTGATGATATGATTGTATATTCAGAGAACCCCAAGGAATCTATAAGTAAGCTACGCAAACTGATAGAAGAGTTCAGTCTCAGGATACAAGATAAACAGAAGTAAATCAGTAGGATTCCTTTATACCAAGAAAGAGACTGCTAAGGAAGAAATTATCAAATCAATACCATTTACGATAGCCACTAAGAAGATAAGGTACCTAGGAATTAATCTAACCAGAGAAACAACAGACCTTTACAAAGAGAACTACAAGCCCTTACTGCAAGAAACTAAGAGAGACTTAGATAAATGGAAAGACCTATCCTGCTCATGGATAGGAAGACTCAATATTGTGAAAATGCTATTTTACCCAAAGCAATTTATTTATATAATGCAATCCCAATACAAGTTTCAGCGTCATTTTTTAATGAGATGGAGAAACAAATCACCAATTTTGTTTGGAAAGGCAAGCAGCCTCGGATAAGTAAGGTACTACTAAAGAAGAAGAACACACTGGGAGGCCTCTCATTACCCGACCTTAGAACATACTACACTGTCACAGTGGTCAAAACAGCCTGGTACTGGTACAAGAACAGACAGATGGATCAATGGAACAGAATTGAGACCGCAGAGATGACACCATCTGCCTACAAACAGTTAAAATTCGACAAAGGCCCTAAGACATTAAACTGGGGTAAAAACAGTATCTTCAACAAATGGTGCTGGCAAAATTGGTTATCCACCTGCAATAAACTGAATGAAGATCCATATCTTATACCTTACACAAAAACCAACTCAAACTGGATGAAAGATCTAAATATCAAGCCTAAAGCGACAAAACTCATCCAAGAAAAGGTAGGAACAACAATGGAAGTTTTAATACACACTGAGAACAGACTCCAAAATCTGTCAAAGAAACCACAATCAACAGAAGAGAAAATAGATAAATGGGAACTATTAAGAATCAAACACTTTTGCTCATCCAAAGACTTTATTAATAGAATTAAAAGAACACCCACAGAATGGGAAAAAATATTTGGCAACTCTATGTCAGACCGACACCTGATCTCCATAATCTATAAGATACTACAAAATATCAATAAGAAGAAGATAAACCATCCAATTAAGCGATGGGCAAAAGAGATGGACAGACATGTCACTAAAGAGGAGATTCAGGCAGCCAAAAAACACATGCAGACATGTTCACGATCTTTAGTTATTAAAAAAATTCAAATCAAGACAACAATGAGATGCCATCTCACCCCAACAAGATTGGCCATGATCCAGAAAACACAAAACAACAAATGCTGGAGAGGCTGTGGAGAAAGTGGAACCCTCCTACAATGCTGGTGGGGTTGCAAAATGGTCCAGCCTCTTTGGAAAACAATCTGGCGCTTCCTTAAAAAAATGGACATCGATATACCTTTTGACCCAGTAATTCCACTACTTGGAATATATCCTACAGAATCAAGGCCTTTAACACCAACAGACACATTCACGAGAATGTTTATCGCAGCACAGTCCACAATAGCAAAAAGATGGAATCAACCCAGATGCCCAACAACAGAAGAATGGATAGGTAAACTATGGTACATATACTCAATGGAGCACTACGCAGTGATAAAGAATAACGATCATTCCAGGAAACATCTCCTAACCTGGTTTCAACTGGAAGACATTATGTTGAGTGAAAGTAGTCAGCAACAAAGGGACAAATACAGTATGAGACTTCTATGATAAGATCTCAAAAACAGACTTGTGTATAGAAGAAAAGACTCTTTGACAGCTGCAAGGGAGGGGAGGGAGGGAGGGAGAGCCGTGGAGGATTTAGTTTAGATAGTTTTTAGAAATCTGGTTGGGAGAAAGCAGTGATAGCACACATTAGAACAAGAACAACATTAAGTGGACTTCAGCATAACTTGAGTACTCCTTCCATCTTAACCCAGTATTGCAAGGATAGAGTAGCTGGGGCAGGGGGCAGGGGACCATGCTGTTAGGTGAAATCGAGGCCAATTGGCACAACTAGCATTTTGCTAAGAGAGCTCTCTGCACCCCACGTTGGTGAGTGGCGTCTGGGGTCTTAAAAGCTGCCAAGCTGCCATCTGAGGACACAGCAAATGGTCCCAACTCAGCAGGAATGGATGCTCACCGAGGACCAAAATGACACATGGTAAAGATAGCCTAGAAGACGGAGAGTCCTACAAGAGTGGGTGCCTTTATCCACTTGGGAACTGGAAGAACCAGATGGTGCCCGGCCACCACCAGTGATAGCCACGATGGAGCTCACTAGGTTGAGCCTCACTGGCAACACAAGAATAAAAAGGTGTGCATCCTGAGATCTCCACTAAAAGACCGCAATTGATGGTCCAGCAATTTCGGGGTTCCCCTGAGAGCATGGCCCCCAGCCCTGATGCTGCTCTTATCCATAAATTATAACAAAGGTCCATTCTTTGGACAGGAATGCATTGGACTTGACAATGCAGAGTGACAATATATTGGTTGCACTTTATGGTTCTATACATCTATAGGATATCATCCTGCTGATCTCTGGCTGGAGGAAGGAGGGTGGGTGGAGAGGAGTGGAAAGTAGGCTGTTGGGAGGATGAGACATGTATGGAGCAGAGAGGAACAGTCTGCAGTTACCAGACAGGGAGAGCAGTGGAAGCTGCATATAGGTGGGCATGTAAATTTATACAGGAGTGTACATTTTCACTCAGTCATTGTAAAGAAAAAAGAAAAAAAAAAGTACATGCAAGCAGCCAAAAGACACGTGAGGAAATGCTCACAATCGTTAGCTCTTATAGAAATCCAAATCAAAACTACAGTGACATACCATCTCACACCAACAATCTTGGTCATGATCTAAAAAACACAAAACAAGTGCTAGAGAGGCTATGGAGAGTCTAGAACTCTTTTACACTGCTGGTAGGATTGCAAAATGATACAGCCTCTCTGGAACACAATGTAGTACTTCCTTAAAAAGCTGTAAACAGATATACTGTTTGATCCAATAATCCCACTGCTCGAAATATACCCTACAGATTCAAGGGAAGTTATACAAACAGATACATGCATACAAATGTTTATTGCAGCACAGTCCACAATAGCAAAAAGATGGAATTAACCAGATGCCCAACAACAGACCCATGGATAAACAAACTATGGTAAATGTATTCAGTGGAACACTATGCAGTGATAAAGAACAATGATGATTTTGGAAAGCATCTCATAACCTAGTTTCAATTAGATGACATTATGCTCAGTGAAATCAGTCAGTGGCACAGGACAAATATTGTATGAGACCCCTATTATAAGGGCTTAAAAACAGACTCATGTGAAGAAGAAAAGACCTCTGACAGCTGCAAGCAAGGGGACGGAGGGGAGGGAGGGTGAGAGCTGGTCATAGATTACATTATAGAAATTTGGTTAGGTGAAATCAGTGACAGCACACATTAGAAAGATCAACATAACTGGACTTTAACATAAACTGAAAACCCTTCTAATCTTAACCCAATATTGCAAGGATAGAGTAGCAGGGTCTGGGGTCCGGGTACCATGTTCTCAGGGGACATGGAGGCCAATTGACATAACTAGCCTATCGCTGAAAGAGTCTTCTGCACCCCATACTAGGGAGTGACATCTAGGGTCTTAGCAGTTAGCAAGCTGCCATCTGAGGTACACCAAATGGTCCCAACTCAGCCAGAACAGATGATCACCAAGGACAACAAAGACATGAGGGAAAAACAGCCCAGAAGACAGGATTCATGTGAATGGGTGAATGTATCAACATGTGACCAGAAGAACAAGATGGTGCCTGGCCACCACCAAAGACAGGCATGATGAGGTACACAATGTCAAGTCCCAGTGCCAACACAAGAAAAAGAGGGGTACACCTTAACAATTCCACTAAAAGACCACAATCGACGGTCTGATGGCCTGGGCGCTCACCTGGGAGCATGGCCCCTAGACCTGCTCCTGACCCTAACCAGAAAATATTACTGAGGTGAACTCTTTGGACAGAAATGCTTTGGACTCAGGGACACAACATGACCATATGGTGCGTACACTTTATGGTTCTATGCATCAACAGGACGCTGTCCTACTGGCCTCTTACTAGAAAGGAGAGGAGAGAGTGGAGAGGAAGGAACAGGAGATTGTTAAGAGGATATGACATGTGTCATGAATTGAATTGTGTCCTCCCAAAAATCTATGTGTTGACTTGACTCTACTAAGAGTCCCAACATGGTGCCATTCTTCCCATGTGTTGTGAATCCTGCCTCTGTGATATTGGTGATGGAGAATGGGCAGCAGCTGTGCTATTGAGGCAAGACTCAAGTTACAAGCTTGTGGGATATAAGGGAGAGAAATGAGCAAAGGAAGTTGCTCACACCACCAAGAAAACAGCACTGAGAGCAGAGCATGTCCTTTGGACCCAAGGTTCCTGTGTGGAGATGCTCTCCTTAAATTCAGACTCAGCCCACCAGACTGTGATAACCTCTCTTGTTGAACAGACTTGTATCTTGCAAATGGATTTGCAGCTTACTGGACTATGCCAATAAATGTTTCTCTTCACGAATGCATCCACTCATGGTATTTTCTGGTGCAGCAGTATAAGGTGACTAAAACAACATATAGAGAGTGGAAAGGAGGTGTGTGCTGTCACTTGGCAAGGACAGCAGAAGGATCTGCAGATAGGTGAGCATGAAAATTTAATTTCAAATAAATAAAATCCAATTTAAAAAAATACATTTTACGTTAAATTTGAAATACTATAAAGTACCCCAAAAAAAAAACAAATAACTGTAAGCCAATCAATCTGATTCATGAAGATACATACTAAAATTCTAAATGTCAGTAAAATCTAGCAGCATAAATATAAAACAAACTATAACTGGAACGTGTATGTTCCAGGAATGCAAGGATGTTTCAAAAACAGGAATCAACATAATTAACTCCACCAACACAGGAGTAGTCACATAATTCAACAAAAATTTGACTTTTTTTAAAAAAAGAAGAAACCTTAAGCAAATTGTGAAAACAGCTGGTGGGCAGTGTCTGACTTCCTCTAACATTACGAAGGGGAAGGAGGCTCAGCATAAGCAGGCCAAAGTTAACAGTGAGGGAGGCAGAGGTCAGACATGCCTTCTCTCTCTGCCATTTTTACTGAGTCTGACACCAACTGTCCTACCCCAGCACACTTTACTCTCAGTTAGGTCCAATAATTCATTGCAATGGCTATACACAACTCACAGAACATATTCATGTTTATTAGCAAAGTAACAGGTTACAATTCAGGCTCAGGAACACTCAAGGATACAGTTCTTTGAACAGGACAGCCTCTTCCCAGCCATACTCACAGGAATGCCTCTCCCTGGTTCTAGGCCCAGCCCAAAGACTTATTCTGTCTGGGGGCCAGGAAACCCACTGCACTATATCCTACTGCTGGGTGTCTCCTGCAGTGTCTTTCCCACCACCTCTTCTCACCATCTTTGAGATTACATCTTGCTAACTCTGCTTCTGTCTCTGCTTCCAGAAGCTTCTTAGCACAGGGATCCAGAGTCCAAAGAACATGCCAGTTCCTGGCTGTTCTTCCTTGGTGGCAGTGGAATTCTCTCTTTCTCACCTCCGGGGTGGCTCATTTCAAAGCCAGTGGGGTAACATAACTAACCATTCTCTTTGGTGGGTCACAATTCCTTTGGTGGGTCACAATTCCTTTGGTGGAAGTTAAAACACTGTGGCCAAAAAGGCCCCACCAAAGTAATCAATCACAATGCACCAACCAACGGTCAAAGAAGAAATGAAAATGAAAACTAGAAAACATTTAGAGAACAATGAAAATGAAAGTACAACAGACCCAAACTTGAGATGCAGCCAAGGTATTACCTAGTGGTAAATGCCTATATTAAAGAAGAAGGAAGACCTCAAAGCAATAACCTAAATTTACAACTTGAAGAACTGGAAATAGAGCAAACTAAGCCAAAAGCTACAGAAAGAAGGAAAAAACAAAGGAAAGACAAGTGAAATAAAGAATAGAAAACCAATACCAGTAGTTACCAGGGTGACAAAAGGAGATGGGAAGTTATTGCTTAAGGGACATTTATGACAAGAAAGCTGAGTTTCTAGCAGGAAAGATGAAATACAAACAGAAACACATAGTGATGATGGTTGTACAACATGGTGTATGTAGTTAATGTTACTGAACTATATACATAAAAATGGTTGGAATGGCAAAATGTTTTCATGTATATACACATATACACACACACACAGCCACAGTAATATTTTTAGTAATAAAATTATTTTTTAATCTCAAAGGAACAAAAACAATGTCATTTCTAATAAAACTTGAAGTAAAATAAAAATGAAAAAATATCAAATTATGATAGAGTAATAAGAGAACAATAAATAGTTAAACACTTAACCATGTGCATTAAAACCAGGAAAGAATCCTATACTGCCACAGTAGTCTCACACTATTTTGAAGGTTTTTATAAATGTGTGAAAACAAGATAATGAAATAACCAATACAAATACTTTTTAAAAGGACATATTTTCCTATTGATAACAATATATACCCAGGAATCCATCAGACTAAGAAGTAATAAGTGGATTTAATTTTAAAATTCTGATAAACAGTATAATATTGGCATAGTATGAGACAAATGAGTCAATAAAACAGAAAATAATTCTCATAAATAGAATTCAGTGTTTATGAAAGATAAATATACGAAAAAGGTGATATATTAGCTAGTTGGGGAAATGAAGGTTTCTTTAATTAATCATATTGACACAAATGACATCCACCTGGAAGAAAATAGTTGAATCCCTACCTCAAACTAGACATAAAAGTAAATTCTGGATAAATTTAATATTTAAAAGTTGTTTAAAAAATCATATAGGAAATTCAGGTTGTTCCATGTACAACTTATGAGTTAGGATGCTCTTTTAAACAAGGCAGAACACTCATAAGCTATTTTTTAGGAAAGACATTTGACTATATCAAAAAAGTAAAAATGTCATGACAATAAATACCACCAACAGAATCAACAGAGCACCAAACTGATTAGGAAAAAACTTGCAACACATATGACTAGTAGAAAACTAGAACATAGAGCCCATATTCTTGACAACAAAAAGCTTAAGAGTCCTGTGGAATACTGGGCAGAGGACATGAATAAATGCTTCGTAGATGTGCACATTCTTATGAACAACAAACCTACACAAAAAATATAAAATTATTGTAAAATTCCATTTTACACCTTTGGATAGGGGATGCTGGGAAAACAGTACTCTCATACTTTGCTAGTGGGAAGATAATTATGCTTTTTAAAAAGAATCTTAAAATATCCCTTAACATAAAAGTTATAGACCCCTATTAACCCAGAATTCCCACTGTTTAAATTCTATCCCATAGGAATTAAAAACACCAGTAATATGCACAGAGACACTTACAGCTGGAAATGCCTACCTTAAAAAGGAAGGATGATCTCAAATCAACAACCTAACTTTACAACTTGAGGAACTAGAAAAAGAGGAGGAAAATAATATATCACATGGGAAGGATAAAACAAAATAAGTCATAGTCACATCATGAAATATACAGTCATGAAAACAAAACTAGACAGCATGGAAAATTTCTAGGATGCATAATTAAGTGACGAGTCCCTGGATGGTACAAATAGCCAGTGCACTCTGCTACAAACAAAAGGCTGAAGATTACAGTCCAACCAAAGACATGTTGGAAGAAAGGCCTGGTGATCTATTGCCAAACCATCAGCTCCCAGAAAAACTCTAAGGAGCACAATTCTACTCTGACACATCTGGGGATCACCATAAGTTGGATTCAACTCAATGGCAACTGGTTTAGTGAGGTTAAGTAAAGAATAAGATGCAAAGAGGACAATAGCAAGAGGTTATTAAAAATAGACTGAAAAGAACCAAAATGGGTGTCAAAAGAGGCTGAAATTTGCCCTTGAACATAGAGTAGCTAATGTGAATGGCAGAAATGATGAACTAGAGGAATAGCCAACATGGTGCTACAGACAGAAACACCATGCCACCCATCCACAGCAAACACCCCAAAATCTAAGTAAAACAAAGACAAACATCAGTCCTAGAACCCTAAGCACAGAATGTAATAAGAAACTGACAGGAAAGAGAGTGAGGACAGATATACATAGAGGTCCCCTATCAACTAACACAGCATGGATTTGCCATCATGGACTACATTCATGGATCAGCAGACAGCATGTCTTAGTCATCTAGTGCTGCTATAACTAAAATATCACAAGTGGATGGCTTTAAAAAGACAATTTTATTCTGTCATAGTCCAGTAGGCTCAAATCCAAATTTCAGGCATCAACTGCAGGGAAAGAACTTCTCTGCTGGCTCTGGAGGAAGGTCCTTGTTGTCCATCTTCCCCTGGAAGGGGAGCTTCTGAGATGCAGGGACCCTAGTTCCTTTCCAAAGGACGCTCTCTGCTCCTGGCACTGCTTCTTGATGGTGTGAAGTGTGGGAAATTATGTTAAACTCTCTTGACATAAGTCCAGCCATCCTGGATGCTGAACCGTTACTTTAACTCTGTATAACCTCTTGTACTGTTTGTGTACTGTAACCTAGAGGCAGTCTGGGAACATCTCCAAGCCCTTGGCCCGAACATGGGAAACAATGTATGACCGAAACTGTAAACACCTGACTTAGTTACTGTATGTTTTAGTTCCTTGTATACTAAGTTACCAAAAGAGCATAAGTACTCTAATAAACCTTTGCTCTGGGATCTCGGCAATGGGAAGCCATTAGCCCCCTGATCTGAAACTGTCTCATGTCTACCTTTTCTCAGTTGTCGGCTCAAGTCTCCTCCACCCATGTTCGTTGGAGTGACTTCTGATCTCCGATAGTGAAGTCCCCAAATCTCTTTGCTAGCTTCTTTCTTATATATCTCAAGAGACTGCCGCAAAGCACTATATGGTCTTACATACTGAGGCCCGTCCCACCAACACAGCTACTGCCCATCCTCCCTCATTAACATCACAGAGGCAGGATTTACATCATAGAGGAACATCACACAATATCAGGAACCATGGCCTAGTCAAATAGCTACACACATTTTGGGGGGAACACAAATCAATCCACGATACAGGGAGTATAGGAAAGCAGCTTCACAGAGCTCCCAGCAGGAAACAGAGCACCAAGAACCCAGAAACATATGCTCACCTGTCCTGCTCAACCTTTGCCACTTGCTAGCTGGCTGTGGTCTCTCTGCCTACCAGGAAGTACAGAGTGCATGTAGTTTGATTCATCCCACACACATCAAAGAGTGGCAAACACAGAGGAAGGGAAAGCAGCTACAGCTCCTAGCAGGAGACAAAGCATCCAGTAATTTGTGATGTATGCTTTCTCAGCCCCCGCCCTTCTCCCCCCTACTCTGTATCTACTCCTTCATTGCTGGCTATGGTCCCTTAGCATGCCAGGAAGTGCCAGCTCTGTGCTACTTGTATTCACCTAGTCCACAATGAAGTTAAGCAGACAGGGAATATGGGAAAACAGCTTCATAGAGACCTCTGTATGAAACAAAGCACCTGGTAACCACTGATACAAACTTGCCCAAGTAAAAATCTCCCTCTTTGCAGATGATACGATTGTTTATACAGAGAACCCAAATGAATCCATAAGTAAACTATTGGAACTAATAGAGCAGTTCAGCGAAGTATCACGATACAAGATAAACATAAGTAAACCAGTAGGACTCTTTTATACCAACAGTGAGATTATTAAAGAGAAAATCACCCAATCAATTCCATTTACTATAGCCCCCCAAAAGATAAAATACCTATAAATAAATCTAACTGAGAAATAAGAGATCTTTACAAAGATAACTACAAGACCTTACTACAAGAAACTAAGAGAGACTTACATAAGTGGAGTAATCTGCTCTGCTCATGGATAGGAAGACTCAACATTGTGAAAATGTCTATTTTGCCTAAAGCAATCTACTTATATAATGCAATCCCAATACAAATTCTAATGACATTTCGACTCGACGGCACTTGGCTGGCTTTTTTAATGAGACGGAGAAACAAATCATCAACTTTCTTTGGAAAGAGAAGACGCCCCGGATAAGTAAAGCACTACTGAAGAGGATAAGTAAAGCACTACTGGGAGGCCTCTCACTACCTAACTTTAGAACCTATTACACTGCCACAGTTGTCAAAACAGCCTGGTACAGGTACAAAAAGAGACATAGAGACCAATGGAACAGAGTAGAGACCCCAGAGATGCCACTATCTTCCTATGAACAGTTGATATTTGACAAAGGCCCTAAGATTTTAAACAGGGTTAAGAACAGTCTCTTTAACAAATGGTGCTAGTAAAACTAGATATTCATCTGCAAAAAAACTGAAACAAGACCCATATCTCACACTTTAAACAAAAACCAACTCAAATTGGATAAAAGACCTAAATATAAAAGCTAAAACGATAAAGCTCATCCAAGATAAAATAGGGTCAACAATGGAAGTTTCGATACACAATATAGACAGGCTTCAAAATCTGACAAAGCACATTCATCAGAAGAGAAAATAGATAAATGGGAATTACTAAGAATCAAACACTTCTGCTCATCCAAAGACTTCATCAAAAGGATTAAAAGACCACCTATGGAATGGGAAAAAATATCTGGCAACTCCATGTCAGACTAACGTCTGATCTCCATAATCTGTAAGGTATTACAAAATATCAACAAGAAAAGGATAAATAATCCAATTAAGCGACAGACATTTCTCTAAAGAGGATATCTAGGCAGCCAAAAGACACATGCAGAATTGCTCACGATCATTAGCTATTAAAGAAATTCACATCGAAACTACAATGAGACATCATCTCACCCCAACAAGGTTAGCCGTGATCCCAAAAAACACAAAACAACAAATGCTGGACAGGCTGTGGAGAAACTAGAAGTCTCCTACACTGCTGGTGGAATAGCAAAATAGTACAACCTCTTTGGAAAACAGTCTGGGGCTTCCTTAAAAAGCTGGAATTTATCCTTCAGAAACAAAGGTTGTCACACAAACAGACACATGTATATGAATCTTTGTTGCAGCACAATCCACAATAGCAAAAAGTTGGAATCAAACCCGATGTCCATCAACAGATGAATAGATGAGCAAACTATGGTAAATATACTCAATGGAATACCATGCTATGATAAAAAACAATGACAATTTTAGAAAACATCTCATAACATGGTCTTATTTGGAAGAAATCATGCTGAGTGAAATCAATCAGTGTCAAAAGGACAAATTTTGTATGAGACCCCTGCTATAAGGACTTAACAAGAGAATTATCCATAGAAGAAAATTAATGCGTTGGCTACATGGCTGGGTGGGAGCTGATGGTTTGTCATAGATGAGTTAATTGATAGATGTTAGAAATTTTATTTTTTTATTGCCATTAATAAATTTTTTTTTTAATGTTTAAAAAAATAAACTTGCCCACCTTTCACCTTTCTTCACTTTCACTAAGCTGCTTCTGTGACCTACTGCCCACAATTTCTTGGCCAGAAGGCCCTACCACTGGCCTAATGCTTCTTGGATTTGCCTTTCCCACACTATCTAGCTCCCTGAGTGTCATTTGTTTGTTACTAGTGTTGTTTTTTTCCTCTTTTTATGCTTTATTCTACACCTCTCACCACCTACCCTTCCTTTTTCTCAAACTCCTGGATCCATGTGCCACTTCTGCTTCTTGAAAGGCTATGAAGTACTGCACAACTTGGGAACTGCTTTCCCCCACTCATATCACCACACCAGTGGGAACCCCAGGGCTTAATTGCTTTCTTTGCTTTTATTTATTTGTTTTATTTTTCTTTTCACAGCTTAGAAACCCTTTCCAGCTCAGTAATATTGTTCAGGTTAGGAGGCCACTTCCTTGACTCTCCAGCTACACCAGTAGGATCCCTGGGGGTATTTCTTTTTTCCGTTTTTTACTTTTTGTCTTTTTAAAATTACTTTTTCTCATCTTTTTTTACTTACCTTCTTTTCCTGTCTACTTAATACCTGGTGCTGTGTGATAGCCTTATCTTTTCTGGCAAAGCTGTAACACATGATCTGATAACCATTTCCTCAGAGCCATTTCTCCAATCTACATGGTTGCACCAATTTGATCCCTGTGGGCTTTGTTTGTTTGTTTTCTAATTTTTAGTTATTTATTCTTCTTTTTCTCCATTTCTCAGTTTCTCATCTCTCCATTCTAACAGCAAGCCCCCTTTCTCTGTTTGCTTGTTTTTGGCCTGCGTTTCCTTCTCTTATCTCTCTTTTCTCCCTTACCCATCTCAGTGCCACATATCATAGTCACTCATCCCCTTCCTGCCTACCTGCTAAACATCACAGCCACAAGAGCACATATACAGCCTATTTGAACCTGCACTATATGTATTCCCAACCTGCCCTGTCAAAACTAACACATGCCACAAACAACTTACTCCAGCCTTTTCTCTTCAGCCAGACCTACCCTGCTACAATAGCTGAGTGACTGGCCTTACCCACTGGACAAGAACATGAAAAGTACTGTGCCTACAGATGAGTTCACAACAAGAAACAAAAAGCTGACTTGCTTAGACATAACCAGATGAAATAAAAAAGCAACATGAAAAAGATAAATCTAGAATCAATAAACAAAGACAAAAATCTACAGAATGTTCTGAAGACAGTAAACAATACCAAAACATATAAAAAATAGGATATGATGGTTCCAGAAGGCATCCAAAATACAGCACCAGATGACTTTCCAGTAGAAGAAAAAACAAGGAAAAAACATACAAATTCAAAGAAAATGCAAACAAGAAAATGGAAGTATTCAGGAAAATAACACAGGAACAAAATGTCTAAATAAATTCACAACTATGAATCATACAAAAACAACAATTAGAAATTCTAAAGATAAACAACAAAATTCCACAAACGGGCAGTATCACAAAAGTGCTGTAGAGCAGGTTTGAGATGATGGAGGACAAGATTAACAAAATTGAAGACAAATAATTGGCTACAACTCTATTTGAGGAAAAATCAGGAAAAAAGGAACAAAGAAAAATTAAGAAATTCTGAGAATTATATGGGATACAATCAAAAGCAAAAATTTACAAGTGATCAGAGTTACAGAACAGAGAACCAGATGGAAAACACAATGAGGATTATGGATTGATTGTGTTCCCTAAAAAGTCAGTATCAGTTTGGCTGGGTCATAATTTCTGGTATTGTGTGATGTCCCTACAAATTGGAATTCCTGCCTCTATGATGTTAATGAGGGTGGATGGGTGGCAGTTGTGTCGGCAGAGCAGGCATCAATGTGTAAGTTTGTTCTGTGCTTTGAGGTGGTCTCTTGATATATAAAAGAAAGGAGCTAGAAAAGACATTTGGAGACCTCATACCATCAAGACAGAAAACAGTGCCAGGAGCTGAGTGTGTCCTTTGGAAAGGACTGGAGTCCATGTGCCTCAGAAACTTCCAGTCCAGGGGAAGATTGATGACAAAGACTTTCCTCCAGTGCCAGTATAGGCAGCCTTCTCCTGGAGCTGACACCCTGAATTTTCATCTTTTCTCCTACCTTTAAACTCATTTTTAAACTTGTTTGTTTTAAAATGATGATTAAATAAAGTTTCTCTGAGAAATCAATAAATAAATGAAACAAAATAAAATTTTTCTTTTTGAAGCCACTCACCTGTGGTATTTCTATTACAGCAGCACTAGATAATTAAAACAGAATTTGGTACCAAGGGAGTAGGGTGCTGCTCTAACAAATACCCCAAAATGTAGGAACAGTTTTGACAATGCATAGAAGACTCAGAAGGAACCAAGGATAACTATGAACACCAAAGATGGTGAGAAACAACAACAGCAGAATCAGAGCACAGAAACAGCACTGGAGCCAAACCATGGAGAAAGACAGCTGAGTGCCTGTGCAGAGAGGTATCCAGGCAGAGTGGAGAGCCTCAAGGTACACTTGAATCAGTGGAGCTAGGCTTGCTGATCCACAGAGCAAGAGAAATGAATGCCTGTGTGCAGGAGGCTACCTGCTAGAGTGGGGTTCCTCTGGGCACTTGAATTGGTGGAGCTACAGAGCTTTGAACACTTGCCTGAGCAGGGTAGATGCAGACCTGAGGCCTGGACCATGAGATCATAAGAAGCAAAAGCTGAGCACAAGAAGCTGAACAGCCTCAGTCTCAAACATATGGCCATGACCTCAGGGGTTTGAAAGGTGGCGCCACAGCCCTTGATGTTTCTAATTGTGGAGTTGCCATTGATGTGGACTTTGAAAAAAGTACACTTGAGCTGAGGGGGCAAGAGTTGCTGTCCCAGTGGGCCTGGAGGGCACAGCTGTAGTACAGGACTTGTGGCTTCCATTCACAATCTGGAGAGAGTACCTAACACCTAGAGTCTGGAGGGCAGAGCCATGGTATGAAATGTCTCAGAGAATGGAAGATTATTTTTAAGGTTTTGAGGACTACTGTAATATATTTTGTTGACTTCGGATCCGACTTGACAGCACTTGGCTTGGACTTTGTCATCTGTTTTGGCTCCTTTCTCCCATTTATAATGGAAACATCTTAATTTGTGCCTGCCTGTTCTTCCATTGTATTTTGGAAGCAGATTTCACAGATAAAGAGAAATTTCTGAATTTTCAACTCAGACTTTAAGGCTTTTGCTATGATGGGGTGAATGTTTTATATGATGCAAAGATGTGATTTTTTTAGAGAACAAATTATGGGATGTCATGGATTGAACTGCATTCCCTAAAAAATCTGTAGCAATTTGGTCAGGCCACAGTTCCTAGTATTGTGTGATATTCCTCCATGTTGGAATTCCTGCCTCTATAATGTTAATAAGGGTGGATGGATGGCAGTTGTGTTGGTAGAGCAGGGTGAATGCTTAAGTTTGTTTTGTGCCTTGAAGTGGTCTCTTGATACATAAAGGAGAAGAGCTAGCAGAGACATTTGGGGACATCATACCATCAAGAAAGAAAGCAATGCCAGGAGCTGAGTACATCCTTTGGAATGGACTGGGGTCCCTGTACTTCAGAAGCTTTCAGTAAAGGGGAAGACTAATGATAAAGACCTTCCTCGAGAGACATCAGAGGAAGCCTTCTGGAGTTGACACCCTGAGTCTGGTCTTTTAGCTTATTGGACTTTGACAAAATATCGTAACTCTTTTTAAAGCCACCCACTAGTGGCATTTCTTTTAGGGTAACCATGAGTAGGATCCGACTCGACGGGTACTTGGCTTGGCACTTAACTAAAATGAGGATCAATAAAGAATATCATGAATATCATCAAATATCATGAAAGATGAAAAGCTGACCATCCAAGAACCTCAGCAAATACCATATAGAATAGACCCCAATAGAGTAGAAAGGAAAGTAAAACCAACAAATAACAGACTGGTTGAAATGTAGAAAAATAGGTGAAAATATCAAAGTAACCACCAAAAAAGTAACAAACCTACTCACCAAAATAAAGAAGAAAAGCACAGTCTCAATAAAAACAAAATCTACCAAAAAAAAAAAAAAAAAAACCAGAAAAACAAATCCATTAACCAAAGGAATTCAGTACAGGACAGGAAGAAGAACAAAGAATATGTCAGTACCACAAAAAAAAAAAAAGCACTTCACAAAGACAACAATAAAATCACACATCTCAATATTTACACTGAGTGTCAATGTTCTAAACGCACTCCAAAAGAGACGAACGTTAACGGTATGGATTTTTTTAGAAAACAATAGATAAATATTCTGCCTACAAGAAATACATCTTAGAAACAAAGACATAGATTTCTTAAAAATGAAAACATGGAACAATATATCAAGCAAACAGTTTCATAAAAGAGCAGGAGTGGCAATACTAATCTCAGATAAAATAGTGTTTAAACAAAATTTGCCATAAAAGACAAAGAAGGGCACTATATAATGATTAAAGGGACAATCCATCAAGAAGACTTCACCATGATAAATACTTACATGCCAATGACAGAGCTCCAAAATACATAAAATATATTCTAACAGCATTGAAAAGAGAAGTTGACAGTTTCACAATAAGAATAGGAGACTTCGACATACCATTCTTTGTAAAGGACAGAACATATAGAAACTCAAGAAAGATACAGATGAGCTCAAGAACAAAATCAGCTAATGTTACCTTGTAAACATGTATAGAATACTCCACCCAGCAGCTTCAAAAATACACATTCTGTTCCAGTTCACATGGAATGTTCTGCAGAATAGACCACATCTTATGGCACACAAAATTTAAAACGTTGAGATAATACAAGATTATCTTCTGAACACAACGCTATCAAAGTAGAAAGTAACAACAGGAAGAACAAGGGAAAAAAGAAAATCAATCACATGTAACTTGAATGGTACACTGCTTAAAAACCACTGGGTAATAGAAGAAATCAAAAAATTTCTAGAATCAAATGATAACAAAAACACATCATACCAAATCTCCGAAAACAGCAAAAGTAGTCCTCAGACATCAATGATACCAACAGATGCACACATCAAAAAAGAAGGAAAGGATGAAATCAAAACATTAGCTACAGAACTCAAACAAATAGAAACAGAACACCAGAAGCCTACAGACATCAGAAGAAAGGAAATAATAAACATCAGAGCCAAAATAAATTAAATAGAAAAAGCAAAATAGAAAGAGTCAATAAAGCCAAAACATGATTCTTTGAAAGGAACAACAAAACTGACCAACCATTGAACAAACTGACGAAAGAAAAACAGGACAGGATGAAAATAACCTAAATAAGAAATGAAATGAGTGACATTACAGCAGATCTAACTGAAATAAAAAGGATCATAACAGAGTATTATGAAAAGCTATATTCCGAGAAATTAAAAAACCTAGAGGAAATAGATAAATTTCTAGAAACACATTACCTACTCATACTAACACAGAATAATGTTGCAAATCTGACTTCTCTTGATTTGTAACAAGAGAACAGATTGAAAAGGTAATTTAAAAAATTCCTGCTCCTTACCAAAAAAAAAATCCCTGGTCCAGATGGCTTCCCTGGCAAATTCTACCAACCTACAAGACAAGATGTTACACTGATACTACTAAAACTATTAGAACACAGAAAAGGAAGTGAAACTTTCATTCTGTGAAGCCAGCATAACCCAGATATGAAAACCAAGAAAGACACCACCAAAAATAAAAAATTACAAATCAGTATCTCTCATGAACATAGATGTAAAAATTGTCAACAAAACTCTAGCCTAAACAATTCAGTACAATAACAAAAAAAATACTACATGAAAAACTAGGATTCATACCAGCTATCCAAGGGTGGTTCAACATCAGAAAATCAACACAATCCAATAAATGAAACACAATCAATAAATGAAAAGAATCACATAATCATCTCAATCTATGGAGAAAAGACATTCCACAAAGCTCATTACCCATTCTTGATAAAAACTCTCAACAACACAGTTATAGATAGGAAATTTCTCAATATAATAAAGGGCATCTATGTAAAACCAAGAGCCAACATCATTCTTACAGTGAGGCTGAAAACATTCCACTTGAGAACAGGAATAAGACAAGGATCCCCTTTATCACAACTCCCATTTAACAACATGCTAGAAGTCCTACCTACAGCAATGAAGCAAGACAGAGAAATAAAGGGCACCCAAATTCATAATGGAAACCCTAGTGCCATAGTGGTTAAGTTCTATATCTGATAACCAAAAGGTTGGTAGTTTGAATCCACAACGCACTCCTTGGAAACTCTGTGGAGCAGTTCTACTCTGCCCTGTAGTGTCGCTATCAGTTGGAATCAACTCAACAGCAGTGGGTTTGGGTTTTTGGAAATAGGAAATGAAGCAGTTAAACTGTCCCTATTTGTGGATGATATGATACTATACACACAAAAACCTGAAATACAGCAGGAGATAGTTAGTGGAACTAATAGAAAGATTCAGCAGAGGAGAAGGATACAAGATAAATATACATGACATCTATACACCAATAAAGAGAACAATGAAAATCAGGAAAACTATACCATTTATTATAACTTCTATAAAAGTAACATACTTAGGAATAAATCTAAGGATGTAAAAGACCTATATATAGAAAACTACAAAACACTACTGCAAGAAACCAAAAGAGAAACACATAAATGGAAAAGCATACCACGGGTCATATGTATATATAATCAATATTATGAAAATGACAATTCTACTCAAAGCAATTTACAACTACAACGCAATCCCTATCCAAGTATCAACAATATTCTTTCATGAGATGGAAAAATCTATCATTAATTCTATACAGAAAAAGAAAAAGCCTGGATAAGTAAAGCACTACAGCCAAGTGCCGTCGAGTTGGATCTGACTCATGGTGACCCTAGGGGCCAGGGTAGAACTGACCCCCAGCAAAGAATAAAAATAAGAGGACTTACACTAGCTACTCATGGCAACCCTACCTAATCTCAGAAACTAGTCTACAGCTATGGTAACCTAGTAGCCTGGTTCTAGAACAAAGAGAGAGACACTGACCAGTGGAACATAATTGAGAACCCAGATTTAAATCCATCTATGTACGGTCACTTGATCTTCAACAGTGGCCCAAACATCATCAAATGTGAGAAAAGACAGTCTGTTTAACAAATTGTGCTGGCAAGACTGAATGTCCACCTGCAAAAAAAATGAAACAGGACCCATACCTCACTCTATATACAAAAACTAGTTCAAAATGGATCAAAGACCTAACTAGAAAACCAAAAACTATCAAGTTCTTAGAAGAAAAAATAGGATCAATGCTAGGCTCTAATACATGGCCTTAACAGCATATAAACCACAATTAACAACACACAAGCTCTAGAACATGAGCAACATAACTGGAATCTTCTAAAAATCAAACACTCTCATCAAAAGAGTTAACCAAAAGAGTGAAGAGAAAGCCTACAGAGGCGTAAAAAATTAGGGTATTACAAATCAGACGAAAGTCTGATCCTTAAAATGTACAAGAAAATTCTACACTTCTACAACAAAAAGACAAACAATCCAGTTTACAAGACAGGCAAGGGAAATGAACAGACACTTCATCAAAAAAATATCCCAGTGGCCAATGGACACATAAGGAAATACTAACGATCACTAGCCGTTAGAGAAATGCATAGCAAAATCACCATGATGTAACATCTAACCCCAATATTACTGGCATGAATGAAAAAAAAAAAACAGGCAGTAACAAATGTTGGAGAGGCTGTGGAGAAACTACAGCTCTTAAGCACTGCTGGTGGGAATGCAAAATGATACAACCATTTTGAAAAATAATCTGGCACTTACAACACTAGAAACAGAAATACCATATGATCTAGCAATCCCACTCATAGGAATATAACCCAGTGAAATGAGTCATAACATGAACAGCCATATGCACACGCCTGTTCATCGTAGCATTGTTCACAGTCACAAAATGATGGAAACAACCTAAGTGCCCATTAATAGATGAATGAGCATGCACACAATGGAGTATTACACAAAGATAAACAACAGTGAGTTTTCTATGAAGTATCTCATAACAAAGATGACTCCAGAGAGAGTTATGCAGTGTAAGAAGTCAATCACAGAATATTTTATGACATCACCACAGTAAAAACTTATGAAAAGACACATGCACAGAAACAATTTTTGATGGTTACAAAGGAGGGGGATGAAAATGGAAAAAAAATAGATAAGTCATAACTTTGGTGAAGGGTAAGACAGTATAGAATACTGCAGAAGCCAGCACAACTTGTATAATGCAATGTCATTCAAGCTCCACAGACCCATCCAAACTCCCTGACAGATCAAATTACTAGGCTGAGGGCTGTGGGGACCATGGTCTCAGGGAATATCTAGCTCAAATGGTATAACATAGTTTATAAAGAAAATGTTCTACATTCTACTTTGGTAAGTAGCATCTGAGGTCTTACAAGCCTGTGAAAGGCCATCTAAGATACTCCATTGGTCTCATCCCTTTGGGAGCAAAGGAAAATGAAGAAAAATAAAGGCACAAGGGAAAAATTAGTCCAAAGTACTAATGGGCCACATCTACTGTGGCCTCCAACACAGCAACTAGATGGGGCCTGGGTACTACCACTGATTTCTCTGACAGGAATCACAACAGAGGGTCCAAGACAGAGATGGAGAAAACCATACAATAAAATTCTAATTCACAAAAAAGATCAGATTTACTGGCCTGATGGATACTGGAGAAACCCTTTTAGCCCAGTAATGAAACCACTCACAAGGTTCACCCTTTATCTAAAGATTAGACAGGCCCACAAAACAAAACAAGACTAAAGGGCACAGCAGTCCAGGGTCCAGGACTCGAAGGCAGGAGAGATGGGGAAATCTGGTAACAGGGAATGCAAGGTAGAGAAAGTTGAGTGCTGACATATTGTAGGGTTGTTAATAAATGTCATAAAATAATATCTACACTAACAGCTTAATAAGGAACCAGTTTCTTCTGTAAACCTTCATCTAAAGTACAATGAAAAAGCTTTAGCTTAAAAAAAAAAAACAAAGAAAAGAAATGACAAAGTAACAGAGCTAAACAGAAGATTTCAAAATGTGGCTAGAGAAGACAAAATACAATAATGAAATATACAAGAACTTACAGTTAGAAAACCAAAAGAGAAGAATATGTCTGGCATTTCCCAAATTGAAAGAAATGAGGAAAAAAACTCAAGCCTCAAGTTGCGATTATCTATAGGCAAAAATATTGAATGACATAGGAAACTTCAAGAGAAGACAGAAGACTCACTGTACCAAAAAGTACTGGCTGGCATACAACCATTTCATGAGACAACACATGATCGAGGCCAATAGGATAGAAGGAAGAAGTCTAACCCATACTAAAAGTACTGGAGAAGAACAAAGCTCCAGGAACTGACAGAACATCAAGTGAGGTGTCTCAACAAACACATGCAGCGCACGGGGTGCTCACTCGCCTATGTCAAGAAATTTGAAAGACAGCTACCAGGCCAACTGATTAGAAGAGAACCATATCTGTGCACACTGCAAAGAAAGGTGATCCAACAGAAAGCAGAAATTATCAAATAATATCATTGATATCACATGCAAGTAATTTTTAAATAATGAAAAAAATGGCTACAGCAGTATACTGACAGGAACTGTCAGAAAATTTAGCCAGATCCAGAAGTTAAAGCTGGATTCAGAGGAGGATGCAGAACAAGGAATATAACTGCTGACATCATATGGAACTTGGCAGAAAGCAGAGTTTACCTGTGTTTGTTGACTATGCAAATGTATTCCACTGTCTGGATAATAACAAATTATGAGTAACACTGTGAAGAAAAGGAATTACAGAACACTTAATTATGCTCACACTGAATCTGTACATACACCAAGAGATAGTCATTTGTATAGAACAAGAGAGTACTGTGTGGTTTTAAATCAGTAACGGTGTGTGTCAGGGCTTTCCTTTCAGCATACTTACGGAATCTGTATGCTAAGCAAATAATCAGAGAAGCTAAACTGCTTGAAGAAGAACATGGCATCAGGAATGTTGGAAGACTCATTAAAATCCTGTGATATGCAGATGATACAACCTTCCTTGCAGAAAGAGAAGTGCACTTGAAGCACTTACTGATGATGATCAAAGACTACAGCCTTCCTTTTGGAGAAAACACTCAAGTTGTCAAGGATTTCCTTTCACTTGGACCCACAATCTAAGCCAATGGAAATAGCAATCAAGAACTTAAATGACATTATTTAACTGAGAAAATCTCCTTTGAAAGACCTATTTAAATGTTAAAAAGCAAAGATGTCACTTAAGGACCAAGGTACCCCTGACCCAAGTTACAGTGTTTTTTAATCACCTCATATACATGCAAAAGCTGGCCAATTAATAAAGATTGAAGAATAATTCATATCTTTGAATGGTTTTGGCAAAAATACTCAATATACCATGGGCTTCCAGAGAAACAAAGAAGGCTATCTTAGAAGAAATACAGCCAGAGTGTTCCTTGGGAGCAAGCATCATGCA
This sequence comes from Heterohyrax brucei, assembly GCA_028571685.1. Taxonomy (NCBI): domain Eukaryota; kingdom Metazoa; phylum Chordata; class Mammalia; order Hyracoidea; family Procaviidae; genus Heterohyrax; species Heterohyrax brucei. The sequence goes on from CM053149.1 coordinate 39,753,714, forward strand.
ACTTCATCTTGTATACTTTGGACATGTTATCAGAAAGGATCAGTCCCCAGAGAAGATTATCTACACTTGGTAAGGTAGAGGGGTGTCAGCAAAAAGAAGACAGTCCTGAATGAGATAGATTGACACAGTAGCTCCAACAATGGGATGAAACACAGCAACAACTGTGCAGGTGGTGGAGGACCAGTCACTGTTCTGTTCCGCGGTACACAGGGGTGGCTATGACTCAGAAGCTACTCATGGGCACCTAACCACAAAAGAAATATACATACGAGGACTGACAAGTGCCACATACCTCATTGCTGAATATCACTACAGTCACCTTCGAAGTACTCCCCTTGGGAAGATATACACTGATGCCAGCACCTAGTCCACTCTTCAAAGCAGTTTTGGAACTCTGTCTGGAATGGCCGTTGCACACAGTGGCAAGTTTGCAAACTTAATGGTATAGTTGTCTGTGATGGAAGTTTTTAGCTAGTAAACAAGTAAGTATATTGGAACATCCTACCTACTCACCTGATCTGGCCCCCAGTGACTTTCTTCTTTACCTGAAGTTAAAGGAAATATTGAAAAGGAGACATTATGATGACATTCAGCACATCAAGGGTAATACGACAACAGCTCTGATGGCCATTTCAGAAAAAGAGTTCCAAAATTTCTTGGAAGGATGGACTAGGGACTGGTGTCCGTGCGTAGCTTCCCAAGGGGAGTACTTTAAAGGTGATCATAGTGATATACAGCAAAAAGGTACATACTACTTTTCTAGAATGAGTTCATGAACTTAACTGGAAATCCTCAAATGCACAGAAATGCAGGTAATTCAATTTCTCTTTCAAACATATCTGTAGATGTTTATATATTTTTACATACTGACTACAGGATGCACACAAAAAGATATGAAAGTGTACAGGTTGCTTATCTAGATGGGTAGAAGCGTATAACTGAAAAGAGTCAGTGGAAAGATAAACAAACATAAAGAGCACAAACAACATCCTACTTACATAAATCACTCATCTGATGCTTCCTCTAAGATTTCTTTCCATATTCAAGGTCTGACAATTATGTTCACAAATTCACCCTAGAAAAAAATGCTATATAACTGAATGCTGAATATTACCATGGTCATCTTCGAAGTACTCCCCTTGGGAAGTTGTATACTGATGCCAGCACCTAGTCTATACTTCAAAGCAATTTTGGGCCTCTTTTTCTGGAACAGCCATCAGAGCTGTCATCGTCCTGAATGTCCTGAATGTCATCAAAGTGTCTTCCTTTCAATGTTTCCTTTATCTTCAGGTAAAGAAAAAAGTCACTGGGGGCCAAATCAGGTGAGTAGGTAAGTTGTTCCATAACAGTTACTTGTCTACTGGCTAAAATCTCTCTCACAGACAGTACTGTGTGAGCTGGGATGCTGTCATGATGCAAGAGCCATGAGTTCTGGAGAAAAGTTCAGCTTGCTTTCATCTAACTTTCCCATGCAACTTTTTCAGGACATCAAACTTGGTTAACTGTCCAGTTGGTACAAGTTTTTGCAATTTTTTTAAATCTGTTCTACTCATTTAATCCATTTGCACTTAACTGTCATTTGAACCTTAATTGTCAGGTGTCATACAAATTGTCACACAAGGTCTCATAATTGCACTGGCATACTTGCCACCACGTGCTTATGTTGGCAGCACTATATGAACAACTTGGTAAAGTTTATAACCTTTATATATCAGTGTCTAACAGTTGTGTTCGTGTCAATGTGTGGTGGTGTCTTGCTGAGTGGCATTCATTATTGTTGTTGCGTGTTTTAGAGTGCCATTATGAGAATGTCAGAGCTTGAATTAGAGCAATGAACAAACATTAAACTTCTTGTCAAACTTGGTAAGAGTGAAAGTGAAATCAGGGACAGGTTAGTCCAAGTTTATGGGTATAATGCCATGAAGAAAGTAGCAGTATACAAAGGGATTAAATGCTTTTCCAAGGGAAGAGAAACCATCATTGATAAAGAGAGGTCAGGGCAGCTAGTAACAAGCAGAACTGATGAAAACATTGCAAAAATTCATTGAATTGTGCACCAAAATTAGAAAAATCTTATCTGAAAATCTTGGCATTAGAAAGGTGTATGCAAAAATGGTCCCAAAGGAGCTCACAGATGAACAAAAGCAAAGGGAGAGTTGAAGTCTGACAAGACCTTCTGGAGAGGAAGATGATGTTTTGGGCTATGTTATCATCACTGTGATGATAACATGGGTGTACCAATATTACCCTGAAACAAAGCATCAAAGTACACAATGGAAGTCATCCAATTCTCCATGACTGAAAAAGTTCCGTCAGTCCAAATAAAGATTCAAAGCAATGTTGTATCAGAGACTGCTCATTATGAATTTGTACCAACTGGATGAACAATCAACCAAGCTTACTAATCGGAAGGACTGAAAAGACTGCATGAAAAAGTTAGACGAGAATGACCTGAACTTTTCACCAATACCTCATGGCTCTTTCATCACAAAAATGCAGCCGCTCACATGGCACTGTCTATCAGGAAGTTTTTAGCTGGCAAACAAATAACTGTATTGGAAAACCCTACCTGCTCACCTGATCTGGCCCCCAGTGACTTTTTTCTTTACCTAAAGATAAAGCAGATATTGAAAGGGAGACATTTTGATGCCATTCAGGACATCAAGGGTAATACGATGATGGCTCTGATGGCTGTTCCAGAAAAAGAGTTCCAAAACTGCTCTGAGGTGTAGAGTAGGTGCTGGGGTCTGTGCATAGCTTCCAAAGGGAATGTCTTCCAAGGTGCCTGTAGTGATATTCAGCAATGACGTATGTAGCAATTTTTCTAGGATAAGTTCGCAAACCTAATTATCAGAACTCATTTATCTTATTTTACATAAAACGGACACAATTTTTGTTTTTGTCTTTTTAATTTGGTATGTCATGAGTGTATTTCTATGCCCACTGTTGTAGGTCCTATCCTGGTTCAGTTTCTCAAAGAACAGTTTGGAGAAAGGCACAATGGATCTGCCACACGTCTCAGTTAACAACAGATGGTATGTCAATTTTGGGCCTACCTGGTGTAGGTAAAATGAAAGTCTTCCATGTCTTGATCTTGTCCCATCTTTCTCGTAACAACAGCAAGACATCTTCACCTCTCAAGTCCTAACTGGCAGGGAATCCACTAATGGGCAGGAACGCAAGCTTTCATAACTCAGGGTCCCCAGGACATTCCTCAGAGGTTATGGACATTCTAAGTGACTTTCGCTATGAATGTGTCACAGCCTCATCACTCAGGAATCTTGACAAGCAAGTAACACCTGCACAGGATATTTAAGAGTAACTATATAAATTAAAATGAAAACAGGTGTCCAACAACAGCCAAAATCAATCTCAGTCAGAAATGTAGAATATAAGAAGCAGCTCTCAGTTTGGGCCACGTGGGTAAGAGAAAGGTAATGCCACATTAAAGTGCATCTTTAAGAGCAAATAACAGGATCTGAGCAGTTAAGACCCTTAAATCCAAAACATTTAATGAACAAAGTCTCCAGTAAGTAGGTTATAATATTCCAAACTGGTGAGATTATTTTCAGACATATTCTCCTTCCAGATGGAGAGAAAGTTAATAAGATATGTAGAAGTTAAAATTGGGTTTAAACTTAGATTATTAAGGGGGATTATAGGTGTAGCCACAAAACACAATACAAATACAGCATATGCACACTAGAAATGTAACACGGAAGTCTCAACAAACACAGAACCAACACTAAAAAAGATGAAAACTCAACCCATAAAGAAAAATGACCCAGAATAGAATATTAACAGCAAAAGAGAAAATGTCAACACAAAAATAAATACATCAAAATAGCAGCACTAAACACATACCTATCAATAATTACACTCAATATAAATGAGCTGAATGCTCCAGCAAAGAGACAAGTGACATCTTGCATCAAAAGACATGATCCATCTATATGTTGCTTATGAGAAACTCACCTTAGACTTAAAGATATGAACAAACTGAAAATTGAAAGATGGAATAATATATACCAACCTAACAATATACAAAGAAGAGCAGGTGTGGCAATACTAATCTCAGATAAAATACATTTTAATGTAAAATCCACCATAGTGGACAAGGATGTTTACTATATATTACTGAAAGGTTCAATAAACAAGCAGGACTTAACAATATTAAATATTTATGAACCCAATGCTAGATTATCTAATACATTGAAGAAATACTGACTACACTGAAAAATGACATAGATCGCTCCACAATAATAATGAGAGATTCAACACTCCATTTTCAGTATTGACAGATTTTCCAGAAAAAAGCTCAGTCAGGACACAGAAGATCTTATTGCCACAAAGAAACCTCATCGATATTTATAGAACTTTTCATCCATCAACAGATAACTACACCTTCTTCTCCAGTGCATATGGAATATTTTCCAGAATAGACCATGTGTTAGGACATAAAGCAAATCTCAACAAAATCTAAACCACTGAATTATTGCAAAGCATCTTTCAGACCATAAATCCATAAAAGTTGAAATCAACAGCAGAAAAAAACACAGACTGAAACTAGAACTCATACAAACTAAACAATACCTTGCTCAAAAAGCCATGGGTTGCAGAAGAAATCAAGGATGAAATAAAGAAATTTATGGATTCAAATGAGAACGAAAACACTTCCTACCATCACCTATGAGATACAACAAAAGCAGTGCTAAGGGGTCAACACACATCCCGGAGGAAGAAAGGACCCAAAGCAAAGAACTAACCCTACAGCTTGAACAAGTAGGAAGACAGCAACAGAGGAACTCCTCAGACACCAGAAGAAAACAAATCATAAAGATTAGAGCAGAACTGCGTGAATTAGAGAATAGAAGAACAATTGAAAAAATTGGTTAAGACCAAAAGCTGGTTTTTTGAAAAGTTCAACAAAATTGGCAAACCATTGGCTAAACCTACTAAAGAAAAACAGGAAAGGAAACAAATAATTTGAATAAGAAATGACCTGGAAGATGTCACAACAGATTCAACAGAAATCAAAAGTATCATAACAGAATATTATGAAAGACAGTATTCTAACAGATTTGAAAACCAAGAGGCGATGGACAAATTCCTAGATGTATATCACTTACCAAAATTATCACAAGAAGCAGAACAACTTTAATAAACCCATCACAAAGAAAGAAACTGAAAAACTCATCGAAAAACTGCCAACCAGAAAAAGCCCTGGCCTAGATGGCTTCATCGTAGAATTCTACCAAGCTTTTAGAAAAGAGTTAATTCCAACACTACTGAGATTATTTCACAGCATAGACAAGGACAGAATACTCCCAAATTCATTCTGTGAAGCTAGTATAACCCTGATACCAAAGACAGGAAAAGATCCAAAATAAAAAGGAGAACTACAGACCAATATCACTCATGAACTCAGATGCAAAAATCTTCAACAAAATCCTTGCTAACAGAATTCAGTAACATATCAAAAAAATTATTCCTCATGAACAAGTTAGATTCATACCAGGGATGCAAGGCTGGTTCAACATCAGAAAAACAATCAATGTGATCAACCACATAAATAACAAAAAAAAAAAACTGATTTTGTCAATTGATGCAGAAAAGGCACGCTAAAAACTTCCAGTAAAATAGGAATAGAAGGGAAATTCCTTAATGCAATAGGGGCCTTCTATACAAAGCCAACCACCTACACCATCCTGAATGGAGAGAGACTGAAAGAATTCCTCTTGAGAATGGGAACTAGACTAGGATGTCCACTCTCACCTCTCCTATTCAACATTGTACTAGAAGTTCTGGCCACAGCAATTAGACAAGACCAAGAAATAAAGGGCAACTGCATTGGCAAAGAAGAAGTCAAAACCTCCCTAAGTGCAGATGATATGATTGCATGTGCTGAGAATCCTATTGAATCCATAAGGGAACTACTTGAACTAATAGAAGAGTTTATCAAATTATCAGGATACAAGACAAACATAAGTAAATCAGTAGGATTCCTTTACACCAACAGAGAGATCATTTAAAAAGAAATCATCAGATCAATACCACTTACTATAGCCCTCAAGAAGATGAAATACTTAGGAATAAATTTAACTAGAAAAATAAGAGACCTATACAAAGAGAGCTACAAAACATTACTGCAAGAAACTAAGAGAGACATACATAAATGGAGAAACCTGCCTTGTTCCTGGATAGGAAGACTTAATATTGTGAAAATGTCTATTTTACTCAAAGTGATCTACATGTACAATGCAATCTCAATACAAATTCCATTGACTATTTTTAATGAGATAGAGAAACAAATCACCCACTTCGTTTGGAAATGGAAGAAGCCTCAGATAGGCAAAACACTACTGAAGAAGAACACACTAGGAGGCTTCTCACTACCCAGCTTTAGAACCTATTACCATAGTAGTCAAATCAGCCTGGTACTGTACAAAAAGAGACGTATAGACCAATGGAACACAGTTGAGACCCCAGAGATGCCATCATCCTCTTATGAACAGTTGATAGTTGACAAAGGCCGTAAGATTATAAACTGGGGTAAAAGCAGTCACTTTAACAAATGGTGCTCTCAAAATTGGAAATCCATTTGCAAAACATTGAAACAAGACCCATATCTCACACCTTATACAAAAACGAACCCCAATTGGATAAAAACCCTAGATATCAAACCTAAAATGATAACGATCATGCAAGAAAAAATAGGGTCAACAATGGAAGTTTTAATACACAACTTAGACAGACTTCAAAATCTGACAAAGTGCAATGAACAGAAGAGAAAATAGATAAATGGGAACTACTGAGAATCAACACTTTTGCTCATCCAAAGACTTTATGAAAAGAATTAAAAGAGCACCTCTAAAATAGGAAAAAAATATTCTGCAACTGTGTATCAGACCAATGTCTGATCTCCATAATCTACAAAGTACTGTAGAATATCAACAAGAAAAGGATAAATAACCCAATTAAGCACTGGGTAAAGGAGATGGACAGACACTTCTCTAAAGAGGTCATCCTGGCAGCCAAAAGACACATGAGGAAATATTCACAATCATTAGCTATTAAGGAAATCCAAATCAAAACAATGATGAGATACCCTCTCACCCCAACAAGGTTGGCCATGATTCCAAAATACAAAACAACAAATGCTGGAAAGGCTGTGGAGAAACTGTAATTCTCCTACACAGATGGTGGAGTTGGAAAATGGTACAAATGGTACAAAATGGAAAGCAATCTGGTGCTTCCTTAAAAAGATGGAAATAGACATACCATTTGACCTAGTAATTGCACTGCTTGGACTATATCCTACAGAAGCAAGGGCAGTCACACAAACAGATACAAGCATGCAAAAATTTATTGCAGCACAGTCCACAGAAGCAAAAAGTTGGAATCAACCTAGAAGCCCAACAACAGATGCATGGATAAACAATCTATGGTATATATACTCAGTGGAACACTATGCAATGATAAAGAACAATGATGATTTGGGGAAGCATCTCATAACCTGGTTTCAATTGGAAGACATTATGTTGAGTGAAACTAGTCAGCAGCACAAGGACAAATACTGCATGAGACCCCTACTATAAGGACTTAAAAGCAGACTCATGTACAGAAGAAAAGACTCTTTGATGGCTGTAAGGGAGGGAGGAAGGGAGGGAGGGAGCTGGTTATAGATTAGATAGTTGATAGAAATTTGGTTGGGTGAAATCAATGACAGCATACATTAGAAAGAAGATCAATTTAACTGGACTTCAACATAACCTGAAAACTCTTCCAATCTTAACCGAATACTGCAAGGATAGAGTAGCAGGGGCAGGGGTCTGGGGACCGTGCTCTCACGGGGCCTCAAGGCCAATTGGCACAACTAGCCTCTTGCTAAGAGAGTCTTCTCCACCCCATATTGGTGAGCAGCATCCAGGTCTTAAAAGCTAGTAAACTGCCATCGGATATATACCAAATGGTTTCAACTCAGCTGAAACAGATGATCATCAAGAACAACAATGACATGTGAGAAAAAGAGCCAAGAAGGCAGAAAGACCCACATGAGTGAGTGACTATATCAACATATGACCAGAAGAACCAGATGGTGCCCAGCCACCACCAATGACAGCCGTGATAGGGCTCACAATGTTGAGCCCCAGTGAAAACATGAGAAAAAAAAAGGACCCACCCTAAGAACTCCACTAAAAGATCACAACTTATGGTCCAAGGGCCTGGGAGTTCCCCTGGGAGCATGGCTCCTAGACCTCATACCACCCCTGATCATAGATCTTTAGTGAGATCAATTTTTTGGATAGGAATGGGTTGGACTCAAGGACACAGAGTGACCATATTATGTGTACACTTTATGGTTCTGTGTATCTATAAGGTGTCTTCGTACTGGCCTTTTACTAGAGGGGAGTGAAGAGGGTGGAGCAGAGGGGACAGGAAATTGTTAAGAAGAGGAGTGTGCTGTCACCAGGCAAGGAGAGCAGAGGGAGCTGAAATAAATAGGCTGGTATGCAAACTTGTAAACTTCAACTCAGTCCCAATAAAAAAAAAAAGAAAAGAATTCCCGAATGTCCAAGAAATAGCACATAATATTAAAACATATTTAACAAAAAGACAAGTGTATGGTCCGGAAAACAATTAAAATAAAACACCAGAGGACATTCTGCTAGAAGAAAAGGCACTAGAACTACCTTATAGGAAATTCAGAACTCTACCAGCAGAACTAGAACTACATTACAGCAGTGGTATCTTTGTTTTTGAGGAAAAATCACAGAAAAGAACCAAGGAAAGTGAAGAAACCAGAGAACAATGTGGAATAAAATCAAAAGCAAAAATCTGTGTGAGATTGGAGTTCCAGAACAAGAGGAAAAAGTGGAAAACAGAGAGGATCACTGATGATTTGCTGACAGAGGTCTTCCCTAATATCATGAAAGACAAGAAGTCCAATGAACACCATGAAGGGAAAGACATATCATACTTACTAAAATCAAAGACAAAGAAAGAAGCCTGAGAGTAGCTTGAGTAGCTTGAGTAACAGGGGGAAACAATAAGATTTAAACTCTGATTACTCAGCAGAAGCCATAAATAAAATCTTGAAAGAAAAAAAGCTGCCAATCAAGAATAACATACCCTTCAAATTCTTGCTCAAATATGATGTCAAAATAATGACATTTCCAGATAAACAGAACTTAAGAGGTTATATAAAAAGCAAACCAAACTTAGATGAATTATTAAAGGAAGACTTTTAGTTACAGATTCAAATCTGCCAGATGCTCCTTGGAAACTCTATGAAGCAGTTCTACTCTGCCCTACAGGGTCACTGTGAATTGGAATCTACTCAACAGCAGTGGTAGCAGTGGTGGTTTCAGTTACAGAATCAACAACACCAGACAACAATCTGAAACTAGCACATAAGACAGCATCAGCTGGATACTGTCTAAACAATGAACTCTCAAGGATGAAATAAAACCAAAAAGTTTATAGCAGGGAACCAGAGATGTCAATAACAGAACAATAAAAAGGCAACTAATGATGTATGAACAGAACAGTAAAATGGAAAAGAAGTCAAGGCATTATCAAATAATAAAAGACTGGTTTAAACTTAGGAAGTTAAAGGTAAATTTCAAGGTAACCACAAAGACAGTTTACAATCTGTCTTAGCTATCTAGTGCTACTATAATAAAAATACCATAAGTGGAGGGCTTTAGCAAAGATCAATATACTCTCTCATAATCCAGTGGACTGCAAGTCCAAATTCAGGGCATGAACTCCAGGAGAAGGCTTTGTCTCTGTGTTGGCTCTAGAGGAATGTCTTTGTTACCCTGGTTGAGGAGCTTTGCAGCACATGGACCCTGGGTCCAAAAGACACATGCTCCTGCTCTTCTTTCTTGGTGGTATGAAGTCCGCACTCTCAACTCACTTCGTTTTCCTTTTATCTCTTTAAGAAGACAAAAAGCAAAGTAGGCCACATGCCAGGGAAGTTCTTTTTACACTGGATCAACAATATGACTCATGTAATGGTGTTACATCCCACCCTAGTCCTTTGTAACATAACCCAATCTTGCCTTATTAGCCACAGGCAGAGGTTATGGTTTACAATACATAGCAAAATTACATCAATCATGAAATGGAGGACAACTGTACAATACTGGGAATCATGACCTGACTAAGTGGACACATACTTTTTTGGGACACAATTTAATCAATGACATTCAACTCTTTGTCTTCCCAAAATTCATGTTCTTGCCACATGCAAAACACATTCATCTCTTCATATAACAACAAAAGTCTTAATACAACACCAAATCCAAACCTTAAAACTTTCTCATCTGTGGAACTTCCTCAGGTTCACCCTTCAGTCAAACATCAGACAGGTCCATGAAACAAAATGAGATTAAATGGGGGCACAACAGCCCAGGGTTAAGGACAAGAAAGCAGGAGGAGACAGGAAAACCATTAAGTGGGGACCCAAGGTCAAGAAGGGGAGAGTGTTGACATGTCCTAGTATTGGCAACCAATATCACAACACAATATGCGTATTAACTGTTTACTGATAAACTAGTTTGCTCTGTAAATCTTCACATAAAGTACAATGAAAAAAAACTGAAGTTGCCAAGAACTTCATTTCAGCTGGTTCCATCATCAGTGCCCATGAATGAAGCAACTGAGAAATCAAACAATGGACTGGACTGAACAAACCCATTGCAAAAGATCTCCTTAAACTGTTAAACAGCAAAGATGTCACCTTGAGGACTAAAGTGTGCCTGATCCGAGCCACAGTGTTTTCAACCATCTCATATGCGTGTGAAAGCTGGACAGTGAATCAGGAAGACAGAAGAAAATTTGATCTGCTTCTGAAGAATCAGCCACTGACCATGCTATGGAGCAAAGTTCTATTCGAACACACATGGGATCTCCATGAGTTAGAATCAATTCAGTCACAAGGGGTTTATTTGGTTTATTTATTTATGGTATTAGTGAAGAATAATGAATATAAAATGGATTTCTAGAAGAACAAACAAATCTGTCTCAGAAGAAGTACATCCAAAATGCTCCTTAGAAGCAAGGATGGTGAGATTTCATCTCATGTACTTCAAACAGGTTATCAGGAGGAACCAGTTATACTGAGTATTTAAGGCTGCACCTTTCTGATTAAACAGTGCCTGAGACATGTCAGTCTGTCTACTTTATGGGGTGATTATTAAGAATTACCTACTTAACATAAATAAAAACCAGTAGCCATCAGGTTAATTCCAGCTGATGGAAATCCTGAGTGTCAGAGTAGAACTGTGCTCTGCAGAGTTTTAATGAGTAGTTTTTCAGAAACAGAGCTCCAGGCTTTTCTTCTGAAGCACCTCTGGTTAGCAGCTGAGCAGAGACTCCAAAGGCACTGTGCATTTTCCTCCCCTCACAAAAACCTCTCCTTTCTACATGGACTCCTGGCATTAACAGTGGCCACAGACAAGTTTGATCTCTGACATTTCACACAGGATATCCAAAACTGAATCATTACTGAGGGCGTAACCAACGCTGCCCAAACTGGAGTCAGTATCTCACTAAGCAACCCAGAAATCTCCTGAAGGCTCCCCCAGATGGTTCTACTCAGAGTCTTCAAACGCACTTTGTGTGGTAAATCAGGTAGAATCTCACACTGCTGAGGGCAGAAAACCAACCAACCTCACAGGGAGTCTCAGGCACCTGAAGCATCCATATGCCCATCCACCCTTCTCAAATCCAGGATAGCAGGGACCAAACTTCAGAGTGCCACAAAAACCACTGAAGCCACTGCTTTGGGCAGCTGACTTTAGCCTTGACTTCACTGAGAAAGTCCTCTGATACTTTCCCCTCATTTAAAATCTGTGGATGTGAGAAAGACTTGGATCCAGCCTTGAGATGACCCCTATTTCTTCCCTGAGAGTACTTCCTACGTAGTGCGAATGAGTAAACTTCTCAACTGCTAACCAAACATTGGTAGTTCAAGTCCACCTAGACATACCTCAGAAGAAAGGCCTACTATCTGCTTCTGAAGAATAAGCCACTGAACATCCTATGGAGCAAAGTTCTATTCGAACACACATGGGATCTCCATGAGTTAGAATCAACTCAATCACAAGAGGTTTATTTATTTGTTTTTTTGTTTGTTTTTCCTGAGAAGACCTAATGCACTTCCCACAGAAAAGTACACGTACATGTCAGCTTCGGGCCCCTTTTGAAAATGGAAGGAAACAAGAAAGTAACTGCAGGTTAATAAACAAATATGCTTAGTAACAACTAGGGGAAATAGAAAGCCTTGTAACAGAAAGAAAAGAAACTGTACATCATAAAAAGGAACAAACTTAAAGAGCAGAAAATAACACAAATGCAGCTTATTTGTGGTTGATACCAGGTATTTATTTGAGTGCTACTCCAATTAATAACCTAATTAGCAGTCAAGCCAATGCATCCTTTATTATCAGCTGATCCTATAATTACTGCTCCATGCTGAGTATTTTCCTAGCACATGATAGCTTTCAACTCCTCAGCACAAACAACAAAATAATTAGTGTTATTATTTTGGATATAGGACTATCTCTCTCAGTGTGGTAATGTCAGGGAGGTATTAGTCATTCTCTGTGGGTTTTGGATTTAGAGCATATATTGATTAAATCTACACTATCTCTTCTTTAATCAGTCATGAGGCATTCCTAATGTACCTTAATACTCACAAGAATGAAAGAGTTTGGAGACAACCTTTTTTAAGTTTTAACCCTTGGAACAGACACATTGCCAGTGATTTGGAGAAGAAAAGCGTTCAGAAGGGTTGTCAGGTTGTGGTGAAAGCACAACATACTTCTCTTTGAAAATCTTATAAAATTCTCTCTTTGAATTTTGTTTTAAAAAAGACTTGTCCTAGCAAAAATCACTTCTGATTTCATATCATTTCACTGCACAGTTCCTGGTCTAACCAAAATGTGTATAATTCTGGAAAGCAGAACAGAGGCAGGATACAAATGCTGGTTGATAAAGGAAAAGTATATGCAAGTCATCAGTTCCAACAGACCAGATTCAGTGTGATTTCAAGGGAAGAGAAAGAAGTTGGAGTGACCATGGTAAAGAGGCAACAGTGGCCATTAGCATCAAACTAGCTGTGGTTTGGAGTCGAGCTCTTTCCTCAACCTTGCTTTATACAAGGTCTGACAATTAAGTCTGCAAACTCAGTTGCTCTAAGGGCTACACACTTCATTGCTGAATATCAGTACAGTTGCCTTTGAAGTAGTCCCCTTGGGAATCTATGCACTGATGCCTGTGCCTGGTCCACTCTCAATGTAACTGTGGAACTCTTTCTGGAATGGCCATTGCACACAAGGGCAAGCACGCAAACTTAATTGTCTGTGAGGAGTTTTTAGCTGGTAAACAAATAAGTGTTTGGAACACCCTACCTACTCACCTGACGTGGCTCCCAAGACTTTTTTATTTACTCAAAGACAAAGGAAATATTGAGTGGAAGACATTTTGACGACGTTCAGGACATCAAGGGCAATATTACAACAGCTCTCATGGCCATTCCAGAAAGAGTTCCAAAATTGTTTTGAAGGGTAGACTAGGCAGTGGCATCATTGCATAGCTTCCCAAGGGGAACACTGCAAAGGTGACCACAGGGATATTCACCAATGCAGTATGCAGCACTTTTTCTAGGATGAGTTCACAAACGTCAGTCCTCATATGTGGTAAGTCACAGAACTTCTCCTGAGGTTTGATATTCCTCATCTGAAAAATGAAGTTAATAAGGCCGACTGCACAGCGTTCTTATGAAGATTAGATCAACCGTCACAGGAAGCGCCTGGCACTTATGAAGTGATCAAGCAGTTAGCACTCTGCTTATTTTCATGGATGCAAAAGAAGATAAGCTGGTTTTTACAGGCCATTATCTTGTGCATTATTATTCCACTGTGTGAAATTAAATTTTCACCTCCTACCTAGAAGCACAGGTGGTTTTCATTCAGAATGCACTGTGGGGTTACTATACCCATTGCCACTGAGTTGATTCCAACTCACGGGGACCTGCCGCCCAGGATTTCCAAGGCCGTAACCTTGACTGAAGCAGACTGCCACATCTTTCTCCTGAGGAGCAACTGGTGGGTTTAAACCACCAACCTTTCAGTTGGCAGTGGAGTGTTTTATCTACTGTATAACCAGGACTTTGTGGGCCAGTTATACCAGCTGATAAACAGTTTGATTTCTCTTCCTGTATATATTTCTACTATCCCTGCTCTCCCTGAGGACAACCCCCATTTCCCATGGTCCAGCATTTAATAGGTTAATGCTCAGTACTTACTTTAGCTGGCTAATGCCTGCACCACACTGATTATTTAAGACTTTGCTTTCCATAAAAGGAAGTAATCTGGGGGACATTGGAAACACAATCCATGACTCTCCTCCCAAAAACTCTTACTGGTGGAGTAGTAACTAGTGTCTATAAACACTGAGAGCTGCTGGGCTCTGAGCCTACATGAGCTGTTAAACCTGGAGTCAGAAGCCATATGCTCAGTGTAGTCAGTTTTGGGTTTTTTTCCCAACTTTTTATTGAAGTGGGATATACACAATAGATTTTCACAAAGTGAGCATACCTGTGTTACCAGCACCCAGAGCAAGCAACTGAACACTATCTGCTCCCTAGAAATACTCCCTTACTCCCTTCCTGCTATCTCTTAATTCCACCCAAGGGTAAGCACAAACCAACTTCCAACACTGTTTTGCCTGCTCTTAAGCTTTTACATACATAGTATTTGATAGCCCATGGGACAAACCCAGCCTGCCACCTGGAAACTAAAAATGGCTTACCCATTTCTAAATGTTTGGGGAAAGGTATCAAAAGATGATTAACATTTCATGACATGTGGAAATTACATACAATTTGAGTTCCAGTGTCCAGAAATAGAGTTTTATTGGAATGCAGCCACACTCATTCACTCATGTATTGTCTATCACACTACAACAGCAGAGCTGACTAACCATAACACAGATCATAAGGCCAGCAAAACTTAAAATATCTACTGTCTGGCCCTTTTAAAAAATAGTGTGCTGACTCCAATTCTACTGCTTGACATTCATTGAAAACAGGTATGCATTTCTGTTGGGTACACTCCTAGGAGATAAACTTCATAGACATAGGGTATATATATATATACACACACACACACACACACACACACGTGTTCAGCTATAGTAAACACTATTAACAAATTTTCTATAACATAAACTCAGAGTTAAGAGAAAAGCTAAAACCTGGAACCAGAAACCATAATCTCAGTTTTAAAAAAGGCATGAAAGGTATTCAAATCAATGGTTTCTGTCTTAATTCCACAATCCTGTTGACTTCTGAGCTGCAGTAGCCTTATGAATGACAAGCCAAGAGCCTAATTTCAAAGTCTGCTGGCCACTAAAGAAGGTGGCAGCCTGTAGAATGTTTCAGAAGAGACATTCTAGTGGGTTAAACTTGGCCTGCTCTGGAAGAAAACTCAAAGTTTCCCTGGCCCTCAAGTGACCTGTTGAGAGACTGGTTTGCATTTTGCCTAATCTAACCTTCAGTTTCCTTCTGTGTGTAGAAAACGAACTCTCTTGTTTTACCAGAGGTAAGGAGTCATTTCCAAGCAAGAACTCTAAAGTTTTGTCTGTATGAAAACATATATATATAATAGGTGCACGAGTGCTAGCCAAAAAGCTAGTGGTACGAACACGTGAATACACCCAGTCGCTCCAAGGAAGATCTGGTAATTGCCTGTAAAGAATTTTGTTGTTGTTGTTAGGTGCCTTCTGGACAGTTCTAGCTTTTAGTGACCCTGTGAATAACAAAACTAAACAATGCCCAATCCCATGCCATCCTCACAATTGTTATGTTTGAGACCATGGTTGCAGCCATTGTGCCAATCTATCTCAAGGGGCTTCCTCTTGTTTACTGACCATCTACTTCACCAAGCATGATGTTCTTCTCCAGGGACTGATCCCTCACGATAACAGGTTCAAAGTACATGAGATAAATAAAGTCTTACTGTCCTCACTCCTAATGGTTATTAAAACTGGGCTTTTTCCCAGACAGACTTGTTTGTTCTTCCAGCAGACCATGGTATATTTGATATTCTTCACTAATGCCATCATTCATGTGCATCAAATTTGCTTCAGTCTTCTTTATTCATTATCCAGCTTTCACAAGTGCATCAGTTGATTTTATACACCATGCTTGAGTCAAGCATGCCTTAGTCCCAAAAACGACATCTTTGCTTTTGTTTAGAAACACTTTAAAGAGGTCTTTTGCAGCAAATTTGCCCAGAGCAGTACATCACTTGATTTAACAGCTGTTTCTTTTTCTTTTCTTTTTCTTTTTTTATGACCAAATGAAAATGTATATTCCCATATAAATTTACATGCTCACCTATACGCAGCTCCCACTGCTCTCCCTGCCTGGCAACAGCACACTCCTCCTCTCTGGTGCATACATGTCTTATCCTCCCAACAATTTCCTATCCCCTTCGCTCCATCCACTCCCCTTCCTCCTGTCAGAGGTCAACAGGATGACATCCTATAGATGCACAGAACCATAAAGTGCACACATGATATGGTCACTGTCTTAACAGCTGTGTCTATGGATGTTAAGTGTGGATCCAAGTAAAATGAAATCCTTGACAACTTCAATATATTCTCCATTTCAATGGCACTGGGTTTTTTGAGTATTATGATGTTGCTTATTGGTCCAGTCTTCAGGATTTCTGTTTTCTTCATTTTGAGGTATAATCCACACTGAAGTTAGATCTTCATCTATAAATGCCTCAAGCCCTCTTCACTTTCAACAAGTAAGGTTGTGTCAGCTGCACACTGCAAGTTTTTAACAAATCTTCCTCCAGGCCTGATGTTGTATTCTTCATATAGTCCAGTTTCTTGGATTATGTGTTCAACATACAGATTGAATAAGTACGTTGAAATGACACAACCCCAACACACACCTTTTCTGACTTTACTGACTACTCACACCTTTACTGACTACTCAGTAACCCCTTGTTCTATTTGAATGATTGCCCCTTAATCTATGCACAGGTCCTGCATGAGCACAGTTAGGTTTTCTTTAATCCCATTTTTGGCAGTGTTATTCATAATTGTTTCAGAGTGGCATCTCTGTCTCCCGTAACACTGGGCTTTGGCCAGCACTGCCCTTTGCACAGTCAGTAAACATCTTTCTGGTATTTTCTGCTTTCAGCCAAGAGTCACCTGATATCAGTAATGAGATCCTTTGTTCCACAGCCTTGTCTGAATTGTGTAAAGATTACAGCCTAAAAACCCCTATGGGGCAGTTCTACTCTGTCACATGGGGTTGCTGTGAATCAACATACTTGATTACATCTAACAAAAAAACATATAGGAGTCCCTGGATGGTGCAAACAGCCAATAAGCTTAACTGTGAACCAAAAGACTGGAAGTTGGAGATCACCCAGAGGTGCTTCTGAAGAAAGGCCTGGTGAGCTACTTCTGAAAAATTCGTAACTGAAAACCCTCTGGAATGCAGTTCTACTCTGACACATACAGGGTCACCATGAGTCTGGCTTGACTTGACATCAACTGGTTAGCACAGGCATGCATAAAATATATTTCATTTCATCCTGAAATCTAATCATAGGTTGAATGTGGTCATAATAGAAACAGCACACGTTTTACAGTCAAACTGAGTACAAACCCAGCTATCAGTTAACTGTGCTTGCCAAAGTCTCCTCCCCTTTACAACCTCAGATTCATCACACTTTGTAAAACTAGAAAAGTTTAACAATAATAATAATATCTACCTCACAATGTTGCAGTAAATATCAAATAAGGCATTTGTGAATATAAATCCTTTGTAAAATGAAACATCACAGAACTGGGTGGACAGGGGAAGTGAGCTTTATCTTCCCTTCCCTAATTCACCCTTTAATTAATGGAGTCTTCAGCCAGTTCCTCTTCTGATGAAGACCACCTGCTCGCCATCAGTATGTAAGTCAACTCAGCACCCAGCTGGCTGCCATCAATTGGCCATACATTAATAGCCAATTATCTGGGGACCAATTAATCCATAGACCACACAGTCTGATCTCCATGAGATTCTAGAAAACAATGAGCTGAAATACAGGCATCAGCTAATTTTTCAATGGCCATCAAGGAATCTGGCATCCATTATGCCTGCATGTTGCAGCTGCAAGTGATTGGGGCATAAATATTGATTGGACCAGTCTCTCTGTAGCTCGGGAAAGACATGAATGATTAGAGTGTTCTCGGGGGAACAAGAGAAGCTACATAAATCTGTAGCCTAGACCACTAGAGAAGAAAATTCTAATTTCCCGAACTTTGGTGAGAACAGAGAAAAGGGACAGTTAACCTCTTCGGAGAGAGCTTGTCAAGATGCAGCAGTGGTTACACAGGTTCTATACATGTTTTCCAGTTATCTCCTGGCCTGGAATGAGATGCAAATTGTGTTTCAAACAGTGCATTCATTAAAAGGAATCGCTGGACTAAGAATCGAACACTTCTGCTCTCCAAAGACTTTATCAAAAAAATTAAAGACCACCTACAGAATGGGAAAAAAATATTTGGCAACTGTATGTCAGACCAATGTCTGATCTCCATAATCTAAAACACCCAGTGCTGTTGAGTCGGTACTACAAAATATCAACAAGAAAAGGATAGATAATCCAATTAAGTGATGGGTGAAGGAGATTGACAGACACTTCTCTAAATAAGATATCCAGGCAGCCAAAAGACACATGAGGAAATGCTCACAATCATTAGCTATTAAAGAAATTCAAATCAAAACTACGATGAGGTATCATCTCACCTCAACAAGGCTGGCCATGATCCAGAAAACACAAAACAAATTCTGGAGAGGCTATGGAGAAATTGGAACTCTCCTAAACCTCTGGTGGGATTGCAAAATGGTACAACCTCTTTGGAAAGCAATATAGTGCTTCCTTAAAAAGATGGAAATAAATATACCGTTTGACCCAGTAATTGCACTGCTTAGAATATATCCTACAGAAGCAAGGGCAGTCACACAAACAGATATATGCACACAAAAGTTTATTGCAGCACAGTCCACAAAAGCAAAATGTTGGAATCAACCTAGATGCCCCAAAACAGATGAATGGATAAATACACTATGGTATATATACTCAATATAAACTACGTTATATATACTCAATGGAACACTATGCAATGATAAAGAAAAATGATGATTTTAGGAAGCATCATATAACTTGGTGTCAATTTGAAGACATTATGTTGAATGAAATTAGCGGCACAAGGACAAATATTGTATGAGACCCCTACTATAAGGACTTAAAAGCAGACTCATGTACAGAAGAAAAGACTCTTTGATGGCTACAAGGGAGGGGAGGGAGGGAGAGAGAGGGCTGGTTATAGATTAGACAGTTGATAGAAATTTGGTGGGGTGAAATCAGTGACAGCACACATTAGAAAGAAGATCAATTTAACTGGACTTCAACATAACATGAATACTCTTCCAATCTTAACCCAATATTGCAAGGACAGAGTAGCAGGGGTGGGAGTCTGGGGACCATGCTGTCAGGGCACATCGAGGCCAATTGGCATAACTAGCCTCTTGCTAAGAGAGTCTTCTCCACCCCATATTGGTGAGTGGCATCTGAGTTCTTAAAAGCTAGTAAGCTGCCACCTGAGGTATACCAAACTGTGCCAGCTAAGCAGGAACAGATGATCACCAAAGACCAAAATGACATGGGGGAAGAGAACCCGGAAGACAGACAGACCCAGGTAAATGAGTGACCATACCAACAAACGACCAGAAGAACAAGATGGCTTCTGGCCACCACCAATGACAGCCATGAGAGGGCTCACCAAGTTGAGTCTCATTGATAACACGAGAATAAAAAGGGATGCACCTTGAGAACTCCACTAAAAGACTGCAATTGGTGGTCCAAAGGCCTTGGGGTTTCCATGGGAGCATGGACCCTAGACCTGATGCTTCCCCTGTCCATAAATCATTACTGAGGTCAATGACTTGGACTGAGCGACACAGAGTGACCATGTCGTTTGTTCACTTCATGGTTCTGTTCATCTATAGAATGTCGTCCTACTGGCCTCTTACTAGAGGGGAATGGAGAGAGTGAACAAGAGAGGACAAGAGACTGTTAAGAGGATATGACATGTATAGAACAGAAAGGAGGAGTGTGCTGTCACTGGGCAAGGAGAGCAGTAGGAGCTGCACATGGGCGGGCATGCAAATTTAAACTGGATTGTATACTTTCACCCAATTACAATAGATAAATAATAATAAAAACCAGACAGTAATAACATATAAAGACAATAAACCTCCTGAACCACCATTACAAAAAAAAAAAAAAAAAAAAAACACCAAACAAAGTAGAAATCTTACAAGAAACATAGGAGGTTTCTACGTGAGCACTACTTCTATGGTAACAGAGCTCAATAAATCTCTGGATTCAAATCCAAGAGTGTGCTGCTGTTCTGCATTTATTTGAAAGGTCTTTGTAGTACTTTTACAGTTAAGAAAGCAAGTGACATGAGAAAATTTAATCATGTTTTTAAGTACCTAATCTTGCCTCTTGGAACGGTAAGCAGCACAGGCTTTGTACCGGAAATCAGCACTGCCCAGGAGGCAGTGGATCAGATGGCTCCCTGTTACCTGCCACAAGAACTCTTGCTGATAGAAGCGGGTTGGTGCAGACTGGGTACCTGAAGAGCTCTGAGCGCCTCAAAGCAGCTATTTCCATCCTTCAGAAAAAAACTGCCCTTATTTGCAGGGTGGCCCCTGTGTCTTCTGTAACACTGGGCTTCTGTGGCCAGCATTGCCCTTACTGACCTCACTCAGCCAGGCTGACCTAGTGCACTGGGGCTCTCTGCTCCACAGCCCGCTAGCTAACTCAGGAGATGTGACTTACAAAAGGA
Organism: Heterohyrax brucei; assembly: GCA_028571685.1. NCBI lineage: Eukaryota > Metazoa > Chordata > Mammalia > Hyracoidea > Procaviidae > Heterohyrax > Heterohyrax brucei. The sequence goes on from CM053149.1 coordinate 39,774,657, forward strand.
GAAAGAGTGAGATGAGGGGAAGAGAGAAAGGGTGGAAGGAAACACAAGAAAGGATTCCCTTGATGGCACATAACCCTCTCGTATCTTATAGGTCTCTTCCTCCCTCTCCCTCAGTTAGCTTCCTAAAGTTTATTAGGACTTGAGATGGCATCTGCCACTGTCAAATGCAAAAACTGTTGCCCAAGAAGGTCATATCAGGCCATTTATTCTGAAATATCAAAATACCAGAGCCAGCAGATTTCAGGAGCTTCTGCAGAATTCCCCCAAGGCATGACTCTGTGTGTGGTGTTCATATGCGCATAAACCTGTGTGTGTGTGTGTGTGTGTGTGTGTGTGTGTGTGTGTGTGTGTGTGTGTTTCAGTATCCCAAAGGGGTTCTTTGTTAAGCAGTTCAATATCTGAGGACTCAAAGACTGATTTGTTTTTTGCTTGTTTTGGTCAAACTAGTATTTGCGGTAACATAATTAAAAGTTAATAGAGATTATCTGTGGTTTAATCATTTATAGTCATAGAGTCTAAATGGCCCAGACCAAAATAAAGAACAAAATTCCATACAACAGCACTTACCTACCAGGCTATTTACTCTTTCTACGCTATGGGAGCCCTGGTGCTGCACTGGTTAAGTGCTAGGCTGCTAACCAAAAGGTTCAAACCAACCCAACCCTTCTGCAGAAGAGACTTGGCCATCTGCTCCTGTAAAGATTACAGCCTAGGAACCCCGAAGAAGCGGTTGTACTCTATCACACTGGGTCACCGTGAGTTGGAATCAACCCGCCAGCACTCAGTAACAGTGTGGGTGTGAGCTTTTGAGTGCTGACAATAAGAAGGAAGGCCTGCACTTACTCAGGCTAAGTGCAGGCAAGTAGAAAGTCAGCAGCCAGTTGCAGATGTGTGCCCCCAAACAGATGGCAGGTCTATAATGCAGCACATCTGGGGCAGAGCATGCAAAACTGATGCATGGCAGGACTCAAAAGTCTCCCTGTCAGAGAGCTCTGGATCTGTCCCTGCTTTCTAATTCAGATTACTTTCCAAAAATGTATCTGGGACTTTCAGATGGTCTGGAAGAGGGACAAAACTGTCAACATTAGAAATCGAACAAGGGCACAAGCCACATATTACTTCCAAACGTGTTTCAGGGTATTTGATGACGGATCGGCACTTGGCCCACTTGGCAAAGTTATTTTGAAAATTTGAGACAAGGGAGATGTGCAATAAGAGAGTTTTGATAAAAGATGAAAACCAGGTGGCATGCAAATTAGGTTGGTTAGAGACGCTGGGCCTTTTGTATCAGACAATGGCAACCTTATTTTCTCCCTGCTTAGTTTATAAATGACCACTGACATGGAAATTAACATCTTGAAATGACACACACAGAAGAGCAACCTTGAAATAGGGTAGTCTTTAATTAATACTGGGGGGCTTTTAACAGAGATTGTTTATAATTTCTGTTTTACCTCTTACTAGTTGCTGTGGAGTCAACTCCAACTTATAATGATCCTATATGTGTCAGAGTAGAACTTTGTTCTACAGGGTTTTCAAAGGCTGATTTTTCAGAAGTAGATTGCCAGGCCTTTCTTCCAAGGTGCCTCTGGGTATACTAAAACCTCTATGTCTTTCAATTAACAGTGGGTACCATCTTGGAACTCACTGTACTCCTCAGTCTTCCCTGATTTAAGCAGACATCATTCTGTACCTCAGGAGAAGTTTAAGACACAGCTTTCTCAGTCTGTTGCTAAAATCACAAGTGTTGAAGAGAGGCCCAGAGATCGGCCAGAAATAAAGATCCTTGAGACCCTGGAAGAGTCCACCACCCAACTAGATCTGGGGGAGAGTGTGGGCTGGGAAAGTAAGCAGTCTAGGTGCCCCAGGAACTCAGCACTGATGCCTGGAAGACCTGACTCCACAAGACCACGACCCTTGCTACAACCTCTAGGGAGCCAATAATGGCCTCAGGCAAACTTTCCATCCCTCTGATGGGATAGCACCTAAGAGTTATTGACCTCCAGAGAACAAAGACACGCTACTTCTTGAAAAAGGAGCCCTAGTAGTACAGTGGTTAAGAACTCAGTAACTAACCAAGAGGTTCGTGGTTCAAATCCACCAGTCAGTCATTCTGTAAGGGAAAGCTATGAGTGTGCTTCCATAAAGATTCACAGCCTTGGAAACCCTATAGGGCAGTTCTATTCTGTCCTATAGGGACTCTAGAAGTCAAAACCCCTCTGTCCTAAAGGAAATGGGTTTGGTTCGAGCTTTTTACTTCTTGAAAACTTGTGTTTTAGCCTGAGATTCCACCCTGTGCTCACATATTTTCCTGCCTTTCACAGCAGCTGTTGCAGGAACAGGCAATAGTTGGGGTCTCCAGGTATCTAGCCCCAGCGCCTGCTCCCTGGAACTGCCTTAGGACCCAAACCACACAGTCCCAGTGCAGGCACTGCACAGGACAGAAGAAAACAAAAGGAGCAACACACATCTAATAATAGGGTCCTGGTCATGCCAGAGTCAACATAACCCGGATGGAGTCCAATAGGTATACAGCACGCATCAACACACTAACAGAATCTCTGGCTAAAAGTCACATTTTTTTTTTAATGAGGAGAAATTATCTACTAAGTGGAAAATAACACTGTCATATACTGTAGACATGAGTGTTATGCAATACAAAAGGAAGACAAGCTGTTTTCTAGTAGTGCTTACTATATTTCTAGTACAATGCAAATAAATTTACAAAAGCCCAAGGCTCTTCATTCTAAGAATTTACATTTCCTAAACCTTCCTCAAAAGTTGCCCTCAGACCAAAGATTCCTTGGCTTTCACAAAGCCCTAAGCCCCTGTACTAAATTCAATGTGTTGGGAAGAGACAAATTGGCTGTCTTTTTTTTATTATTAAATTCTGTCAGTTATTGCATAAGTCTCCAAGTGGCAAACATGATAGGAGGAAGAAGAAATGAAAACATTCTCAGGTATTCTTTAGCGGCATAGTACTTATCACTAAAATAGCTTGAATTAAAACTCAAGCTTGTTACATGATTTTCAATTAGGAATTAGAGCTTTGCTGAATTTGCAGGGAGGGGGAACTCAGTAAAAGAATTAAACCGACATTAAAAAGTCAAACTTAAAGAAATCTTTACCTGAGCTATTAATAGAAACAGCCCTTCTCAAAACTAAGGGAAAAAACAAAAACAAAAAACTGCAATCAATTTTCCTGAACCAGGAATGCAGCAAGCTTCTCCCTCTCGCCTGAATTATGACGGTGAATAGATTTTATCGTCTTATCAGGTCCACTTTGAAGATCCCATCACTAAGTGAATGGAGCCAGAACAAGGACCCAGAAGCCCTTAACTGGAACCTGAATTGGAAACCCCACCTGTGCTCCAAAAAGGCAACTGGCCCCACAGAAGCTTAGGGTTGGAAGCTGACCACCCAGGACCATCTGCACATCCATTCCCTTCAATCTCTACACCATTTCCAACTTCTCTGAATATTTTTAGGGAAAGGGGCTCACTGCTCCCACTGTAGTTTAAACAAACAAACCAAAAAAAAAAAAAAAAAACTGACCTCATCCACAATGCTTAGAAGCAGCCTAGGCAGTATGAATTCCTCCTCTTTCCAAAGGTCTTAACATACTGAAGGCAGGGCCTCTCCCCAGGATTAGGCATGAGCATTTCCTACAAAAATCTAGTATACTGAAGTCACTCGAAACCCAACTTCTTCCCCTACAATAGCCAAAAGTCTCCACCAGTAACATACAGAACTACACTGGCAAACGACTCCTAAGCCAATGGCACAGCAACTGCCCAGTTCCCACCTGACACTCCCTACCAGGCACACTCCATCCAACCAGAGAAGCCACTGCTGCAAGGGCAAAGCAGAATTTACTTCTGGGGTAGTTCCTGTCTCAGCACCCCCACAGATTACACCACCTCTCTCAGTGCTGTTCTAGGGTGAGGGTCAAAATGTGTACCAACAAAGCACTGGAAAAGGGGTAGGAAGGGAACTCTGTAACATCCCTAGTCTCACCACATCACACCCAGGTGTAGAGCCAGGCAGTTCTTGAGCTTAAGCCAGTTATGCTTCATCAGTTCTGACTCAGGGTAACCTCATGTGTGTCAGAGTAGAACTGTGTCTCATTGGGTTTTCAGTGGATGATTTTTCAGAAATAGATCAACATGCCTCTCTTCTGGGTGGACTAGAACCTCAAACCTTTCAGTTAACAGCCAAGCAGGTTAAACATTTGCACCATTCGGTTAGTGGCATGGAAGGAACATGGACAGGAATTCTCAGAAAAATCCCATTTCATTCTCATCCTGATTCTGCCATCTAGCAGATTTAACTTGAGATAATTGTTTAACCCCTTTACTCAACCTCACTACCTAAAAATATTATCTACCTTATATAGTTACGTGACAACTAAATGAGCTAATATATGGGATATGGAATTGGTGAATTGGTAAAGCACTATACAAATGCTGGCTGTGGTTACTTTCACATGAGTGAGAACATGTGCTCACACAAGCTAGGTCCATGAGCAAACTCAAGGATGATTTGTTCACCATATACTGACCACGTAACTGGGGACGATTTGAACCAAACCTGAACTGACTTAGAATTCCTAGTCTAGCCCCAATGCCACCCATCAACAAGCTGCATCAGAACCCCATGAACATTTGCAAAAATACTGATTTCAGAATCTTCTCAGAAATCCAAAGAACCAGAATCTCTGTAACAAAGTCCAAGAATCTGCATGTTAAACAAGCTAGCCAGGTAGTTCCCAGGTTTGGGAACCACTGCAACCTAAGACCAAATTGTTCTGGTGGTGTCTGAGAAAGGATTTCTCCATCTCCTTCTCTCCTCAGTTATATATACACTAAGTTACAGATGAACACTCATCTGCCAGACACAAAAGACATCCACAAATACACAAAATACATATATGTGGACCCTTAAAGTCATACATACAGAAGAGAGGCAGGAGTAAAAATAAGGGAGCCTAATAATAAGTATCCAGCCCTCCCTTATTAGACTATTTTTACCCAAAGTACTGTACTCTTCTGCTTATAATTCTGCCTCAGCTAGGAACTTTGCAAGCCTCCCTCCAAAGGCCAGGCACACAGTTGTGCTCATCACAGCAGCCCCCCAGACCTGGCACCAAAACCCAAACCAAACTCATTGCCATTGAATCAAGTCCAACTCATGGTGACCATACAAAACAGAGTATAAATGTCCCATACTTTCCAAAGAATACCTGACAGATTTGAAATGCTGACCTTTTTTGGTTAGCAGCTACAGCTCTCAACCATTATGCCACCAGGGTTTCCAAGCCTAGCACAGAGCCTGGCATATGACTGCATCCAATGTGCACAGTGAATGCACATCAAGATAAGAAAAGGTAGGAAAGAAGAGAGGCTATGAAGTTTAGAGAACAAAAAGAGAAATAAATCTTTTGCCCTGATCGCTGATGGAAACTAGAATAAGTAAGCTTAAGGTAGTGAGGTTCAATGCAGATGAGAAATTTCACGCTCCAGCAAGCATCATTAACCGCATCTCAATGAGCAAGGAAAAGCAGAAAAATTCTCCAGCTCTATGGGCAGGACCTGAGGTGAGCGAAAAAACTGATTCATTGCTACAAAGGATACTTGAAGTCACCAGTCTGACCACACCATCTGCCTGCCTGACACCCTTCCATGGCCCCTAACACCCATAAGGTGCTTTATGATATGATCCCCAAACAGCTCTCCAGACTCATCTCTGCCATTCTCCACATGCTTTACACTCCAATTACACCAAACTTGCACAACATGCCATGTCATTCCTCTGCACATGTTTCCTGCAGTTAACCTCTACTTGAAAGGCCCTTGCTACTGACTGACCTACAAACCTGTTCATCTTCTCAACTCAGTTCTGTTGGTCACTTCTTCTCCAGGAGGTGCCCAGGCTTTCATGAAATCAAGCCATTTTGGCTCACAGTATTGTATGATCCTGGTCCATGTGTGAGTGTATCCCTCACACCCAGGAAGTAAGTACTGCATGTGTGCCCATTAACTCTTAGCATATTTCCTGTACATGACAGGTGCTCAATTAATATTTGTTGAACTCAACTGAGTGTTGGTAAGCTTCCAAAGCATAGTGCCAGAAGACTTAGGTAAAAGGGGATCTGAGAGACAATACAGTGGAAAGATCCTAAGTATCCCAGGTCTGAAGTCAAACAGTAGAGTGGCGTAAGATATGTTAAAGTTTACAAACCAGTGTCCTAATCTATGAAATGAGGACAATGCCACTCAACTCAAATAATTACTTGTAAAGAAAACACCCACTAAGTATTTAGCACACCGCTGGCCCTCTGTGCTGTACTTACCAGAGTGGCTCCTCCTCCTTCCCCCACTCTATATATCTTTTGAACTACAAGCTCCTTCAGGGCTTTTTCCCAGCCCACGAGGGCTGCTCTAGATCCAACTCATAAACTTTGCCCCACTTGCCAGGAACTATCTGCAGTGACTTCTTTCTATCCCCACACCAGGCCTGTGGCTGGGACGGAAGGTGATGAATGGCGCTCTCAATTTAAGAGCGAGCTTACAGGGGGCAAGATGAACTACGTGGGCACAAGCTGGAAAAGCCATTTGGAGTGCCATTTCCTAAACTCCCACCAAAGCCAACAGTGTCTGTTTTTCAGCAGGTTCTTTAGTAGGAAACCCTAGTGGCCTAGTGAATAAGTGCTACTGCTGCTAACCAAGAGGTTTGGCAGAACGAATCGAACTGGTACTCCTTGCAAACTCTATAGGACAGTCTGACCCTGTCCTATAGCTTCTCGATTTCATGTCAATGTTCCCCGTGCCCCCGCCCCCAAAGCCCCCGTGGCCTCCATGGCACTTTCACCTCCCAGTGTAACCAAATGTTTCCGGAATAGTTATAAAGCTGGGGTAGGAATACGCAGGGTGGGTCCAGTCCGCAGCCGCACAGGGGGGCTGCAGAGCGCTTGCCTGAGACTCTTGTGCGCGCGCGGCGCGCCCGGGTCCTCTAGACTCCGCTTGTTGGGCCTGGCAGCCGCTAGAAGGAGGTCAGCGCAGTCTCCAGACTTCTCGCTGGAGCCTTCACTCAACGTGCAACTGGACCCAACTGCTTGCGGCTATCTCGGCCGTCTCGCGGCATCCAAGGGCCGCCAACGCCTCTACCGCTTGGCCGCAGCGCCCCCTCTGTCGCGGGGTACCACGCGCGCAGCTCAAGTTGGGAGCCACGTTTTGCCCACAAGCGCACGCCCACCACTCCCACCCACTCAGACACAGCGCGGGACCCGAGACGTCCCAGAGCCTATTAAAATCTGGAAATATCACACTGTAGCCGCATGCGGCTTCTGGTTACCTGCTCACAGCACCCAGAACCCCGGCCCTGGCCTCCCAGCAGCCCTCAAACCCTGAGCGGTAGCTGCACGCCCTTCAGCAACCCACTGACCGGCTCACTGCCAAATCCCTTACCTTGAGGGTCTGCACTTCTGGTCCGATCGACACTTCCAACTTCCTTTTGGTTACCCAGAACAGTAGCACGGTGATCCAGAGCACCCCGAAGATCGGCAGCGCCAGGCGACGATTCAGGCGCCGCATGGTCCCCTTAGCCTTCTTCGCAGCGCCAAGTCCCTACGGCACCCCTCGGCAGTGAGGATCTGCGGGGCAAGAGACCAGGAGACCGCCCCGCTCTGGGTAGCGCAAGCCAAAGATCAGGGTGGAGGAGCAGCGGGATTCTGCAAGACGCCCCGCCCGCTTAGTAGAGAAGCAAGCAAAGATGAGGGCGCAGGGCTCCCAGAGGCGCGGCAGGCCAGCTGGACGCCCTCTCTAGTCCAGGAAGCGCGGCAGTTGCCGAATCTCCCCACGCCGCGGCCGCCACCTTCTTGCCTGCAGCCGCCGAGAGGAAAACTGACTTGAGCAGCAGAGAGGTAGCAATCAGAGGCTGTGCCCGGCACTCCGGGAGGAGCGTGGGGAGGCGGGACTGGAGGGAGGAGAGAAAAGAGAAAAAGGAGGGAGGACAGGTACGACAGACCGACTCCACCGGAGGGAGTGTGGGGTCAGGGGAAAGCGGGACTCTGAGGGTGGAGGCTACCGCCTCAAGCCGACTGGGGCGCAAGGTGTTTCTGCTCCTCCCACGCCAAGTCCAGGGCGCCACTCAAGGGCCATCCTGGGTTGACGCCGGGCTTGGTGGTGACTACTCACCAGAGGATGCCAGCCACCCTCAGCTGCCCACCCCTAGCCGCAAGCTGGGACGGAAAGCCCCGCCCGCGCTAGGTGGAGCTGTGCATGGGAGGACTTTCCCCGCTCCCACCTCGGGCACAAGTGGCGCCTGCACCTAGGTCCTGCCCTCCGGGAGTCGCTGCTCGGACGCTGGCGAGGCTGCTGTCCAAACCTAGTTTCACTCTCTTGGCTTCTCAGGGCGGAGGCCGAATTTAGCCAACTTCCTAGGATGTTCTGTGCCTGCCTGCAGGTGCCTAGAAACTTTTTCTGCTTAATGGACCGCTGAGGCTAATTCAACTTCAGAGAAATTTAAAAATAAAAACAAAAATGGAAGTGCAATTATCTCTCTTAAGGATTTTCTGACCTTACAAGCATCAAAACTCTGTGCTTGCAAAAAAGGAAGTCCAAAGTTGGGTCAATCACAGGAGGTCCTCGGAAAATGACCTTGTGCCGGGATACACTGGGTGCAGAGGCTTGCCTATCAAAGGCCCTTGCCCAAATGCCTTTGAGAAGAGCCTCTCCTTTCTAGATTAAAGGCATCTTGATCTCTATACATAGCAAATTGTGAGTCTCATCCCCATGTAGACTTCACCTAGGCTAGAATAATGATGATATATCAGTGGTCTACAAGTCTTAGGGTCCATGAATGGCAGAAACCGTTTAGCACTAATCTACTCATTGACAACTTGGCAATTCAAACCCACAGAGACACATTGGAAGACAAGCCTGTAATCTGCTTCCAAAAGATCACAACCTTGAAAACCCACTGAGAAGTCCTGGTTTGTGCACATGGGGTCACCATTAGTCAGAATCAACTGGATGGCAACTAACAGCAACAAGGGGTTCCAGGCCTGACTTGCTACAGGACTTGTGGTAATCTTGGGTAAGTCGTTTACCTTCCCTGAGTATTAGATTCCTTGTCTGTAAAATGGGGATAATAATACCTCCTTTAACACAAGTGTGACTAGTTCTGAAAGTTTAGTGTAAGGTGCTGGCTTTAAATGAGAGGTCAAAGAGAATAAGAAAATGCTGTCTTTCTACCTGGGAGCAGAGGCTGCAGAACTGTGCTCTTTTAATGTATGGACCTTAGCTGAAGGGATTCTTACTTCATCAACTTTCTTGGGGACAGAAGAATGATGAACACACTACTACAGCCACCATGTCCTTGCCTCCCTGTCCCTACAGAACTCAGCATGTGGGAAGGTCTCACCTACTGACTGGAGGTGGGGCAGGTATAAAGCAGCACTCTTGAGTTCAGTCTCTAGTGAAGAAGAACCCTCAAGAAGTCAAGTCAGAAATGAAGGCATGAGGGGGCAGGGCCAAAATGGTGGACTAGACATAGTCTGTTAAATTCCCTCTGAGAACTAAGGCTGGGAAAGAACTAAACAGAGCAGCATGGACATCTGGGGAACCCTAGGATCTGGAATAGAGTTGTCAGACTGTACTACACTCCTGTAAATTGGAAACTCCCTCTCTGTAACATGAGGCAGCACACACTGAGTCCTGCTTCAGCTGGTTCATTGTTTGGGAGGACTGCAGGTACTGACCCCTTCTTTGTTATCCAGGAGGTTGGGGCTGGGCAAGAGCTGGCTAATACACTGCACTGTAAACAGCATATACCACAACAGAGAGACTGCATGGATACCACATATTGAGAGCCTGCCTGCTGATGGAGGGCATGACTGCTGTTCTACCCTTTCATTTCTGAGCTACACCATAGATTCTTCTGGAAGGGCAGGAAAGGCAACAGGGAGAGACACCATCTTGGTCAGCTGGGAAGTAGAGTCACCCAACCAGAGGTCTCAGTGGGGTCAAAGTCTCACTCTGAAAAATAGTGCCTGTCTGGGAAGTGCTTCTCCAACAGAAAAGTGTTTAGGATGGTGGAGCCCCTAGAGTTATGGGTAGGAGCTGGCAGAGGACAGCAGCAAGACACAACACCACCTACTTTGAACCACGTTATATCTTCTGGGGATGGCCTATGAGGTACTTTCATTGTCAGCCAGAAGGTGGGGCCTGCCACGTCTAAGGGCTTCACTGATTTCAGCAGCTGTTGGTCAGCTCCTTGCTTAGCAGTAAGGTACCTTTTTCAAACAAGATTACCTGGAGAACTGATAACTGAGTGGCTGGGCAGCATCTCCTCCACCCTTCACTGATCCACATCACATCAGCTGAAAGCCCCTTATTGACTCCAAAAGTAAGATGATGTCTTTGCCAGCCAGGACACAGAGCCTGCTGCCCTAGAGAGTCCAAGACTGGGGGCAGTCACTAGAGTGCACAGAGGCAGCTGGTGACCAACTCCCCTCTTAGAACTACACTTCAGCTCCTGCTGAGAAAACACCAGACAAACCAAACAGCTTCTAGATGGCATGAAGGCAACAATCCATAACTAGCCATTTAAAGAAACATGGCTCCAGAAAACTCCCAAAATGATCAAAAAACTTTCCAGATGAAGAAGCCTCTCTGAAACTATCAGAGGTCAAGTACAAAAGAATTATATATAATGCCCTCCAAGGGATTAAACAGAATGTAACAGAACAAAATGAAAAATTAAGCAAGCTCCGACTCAACGGCACTTGGCTTGGCATTTGAACTTATGGAACATTGACAATCTGAAATCCAGCAGAACAAGTAAAATTACAGAATCAGACAATTCAATCCCAAGTAAAAAGAGAAGAATTGAGGAAATGGAATCCAGAGTTAGTGAGCTTGAGGATAGAGCCACTGACACCAACATTTATAAGAAGAAATCAGAGAAAAGATATAAGAAAATTGAAGAAGAATTAAGAAACATGTGGGACTCTGTTAACAGGAATAATCTACAAATAATTGGAATTCCTGAACAGGGATGGATAGTTGAAAATACAGAGAATATTGTTGTAGAGTTGCTGAGAGAAAACTTTGTTGAAATTATGAAAGAAGGGAACATAGATTTCCAAGATGTGTATCAAACACCACAAAAAGTAGACTCCAAAAGTCGACGGCACTTGGCTTGGCAAAAGAAAGACATCAAGACACGCTATTATCAGGCTTAATAAAAGGAAACATAAACAGAGGCTCTTAAAGGCAGCGAGGCTTAAAGCAAAGCTAACATTCAGAGTTAAGCCCTGTAGGCTTTCATCTGACCATGGCAGAAACGATGTTGGCAAGGAGGCAGTGGGGTGACAGATACATTCAAAGACATGAAGGAGAAAAACTTCCAACCATGAATTATATATTCTGCTAAATTTTCTCTCAAATATGAAGATGAAATATAGACATTCACAGATAAACAGAAGCTTAGATAATTTGTAAAAACCAAACCAAAATCACATGCAATACGGAAAGAAACTGTTTGCATAGAAAGACAAAAACAGTAACCATATCCTTAAGGAGGCAGTGTAGGACACAGCATCCAAAATCCTACTCATTTAGGGAAGTCATAAAGCTCAAGCAAAGCTACAGTATTAAAAGAAATGAACCAGTGATCATATCGTGAAAACTATGACATCATCATACTAAAAAGAGAGAGACTACAGTAGTTACAGTCCTTTCAGATGGAGAAGAATTTTAAAAGACATGCAGAAATTAAAGTCTGGTTTAAATTTAGAATAGTAAGAGAGTCACAGAGGTAGTCTGAAAGCAAAATAACAATGTGACATATCAAAACTAGAAATATAATACAGGAGTCTCAAAACCAACACTGAAAAAGACGAAAAGTCAACCCATGAAGAAGGAACAACTGGAATGTTAAGGGCAACATAGAAAACTTCAACAACACAAAAATAAAAACATCAAAATGACAGCACTAAACACATACCTATAAATAATTACACTGAATATAAATAAACTGAATGCTCCAATAAAGAGACAGTGAGTGACATCTTGCATCACAAGAAACGATCCATCTATATGTTGCTTACAAGAAACAGATCATCTGGAAAAAAAGCTCAGTAACATTACAGAAGATCTTACTGCGACAATTAATGAACTGGACCTCATCAACATATACAGAATCTTTTACTTGTCAACAGATAAGTACACCTTCTTCTCCAATGCACGTGGAATGTCCTCCAGAATACGCTATGTGTTAGGACATAAAACAAGTCTTAACAAAATCCAAAACACTGAATTACTGCAACGCATCTTCTTGGGCCATAAAGCCACAAAAGTTGAAATCAATAGCAGAAAAACCATACGTAGAAATTTGAACTCATGGAAACTGAACCACATCTTGCTCAAAAATCTACAAGTTATAGGAGAAATCAAAGATGCAATAAGGAAATTTATCGAATCAAACGAGGGTGAAAACAGAACATACCAGAACCTATGGGATACAGTCAAGGCATTGCTCAGAGGTCAATTTATCTCTATAAATGCACACATCTGGGAGAAAGAAAGGGTGCAAACCAAAGAATTAACCCTACAGCTTGAACAAGTAGAAAGAGAGCAACAGAGGAACCCCTCAGGCACCAGAAGAAAACAGATCATAGAGATTAGAGAAGAATTAAATGAATTAGAGGATAGAAGAGTAATTGGGGAAAAACAAAAAAAAGCTGGTTCTTTGACAAGATCAACAAAATTGATAAACCATTGCCTAAATTTACAAAAGAAAAACATGAAATGAAATAAGTAAGAAATGAAATGGGAGCTGTCGGAACAGACCCAGCTGAAATCAAAAGTATTATAACAGAATATATGAAAGACTGTAATCTAACAGATTTGAAAACCTAGAGGAAACAGACAAAGTTTTAGAATCATATCACCTACTAAAATTATCACAAGGAGAAGTAGAACAACTCAATAAACCCATCACAAAGGAAGAGACTGAAAAAGTCATCAAAAAACTAGTAGCTAAAATAAGTCCTGGCCCACATGGCTTCCCAGAGAATTCTATCAAACTTTTAGAGAAGACTTAACTCCAATACCACTGAGACTGTTTCACAACACAGAAAGGGATAGAACACTCCTAAATTCATTCTATGAAGCCAGCATAACCCCATAGCAAAGCCAGGGAAAGATCCTCCCAAAAAGAAAATTACAGACCAATACCACTCATGAATCTAGATGTGGAAATCTTCAACAAAATCCTAACCAACAGAAGTCAACAACATATCAAAAAAAGTAATTCATCACGACCAAGTTGGATTCATGCCAGGGATGCAAGGCTGGTTCAACATCAGAAAAACCATAAATGTGATCAACCACATAAATAGCACAAAATTTAAGAATCGTCTGATTTTGTCAATTGATTCAGAAAAAACATTTGACAGATTTCAACACCAGTTCATGCTAAAAATTCTCAGCAAAATAGGAATGAAGGGGAAATTCCTCAGTGCAATTAAAGGCATCTACACAAAGCCAACTGTTATAACATCTTGAATGAAGAGAGACTGAAAGAATTCCCCTTGAGAATGGGAATTAGACAAGGATGCCCGCTCTCACCACTTTTATTCAACATTGTGCTAGAGGTTCCAGCCCAAGCGATTAGACAAGACAAAGAAACAAAGGGCATCTGCATTGGCAAAGAAGAAGTAAAAATCTCCCTATTTGCAGATATGATTGTATTTACAGAGTATCCTATAAGAATCCACAAGTAAACTACTCGATGTAATAGAAGAGTTCAGCAAAGTATCAGGATATAAGATAAACATAACTAAATCAGTGGGATTCCTTTGTACAAACAAACAGATCATCAAAGAAGAAATCACCAAATCAATACCATTTACTATAGCCCCCAAGAAGATAAAATACCTAGGAATAAATCTAACTAGAGAAATGAGAGACCTATGCAGAAATAACTACAAGATCCTACAGCAAAAAAAAAAAAAAAAAAAAAAAAACAAGAGAGACCTACTGAAATGGAGAAACCTATCCTGCTCATGGATAGGAAGATTTAACATTGTGAAAAGGCTCTTTTACCCAAAGCAATCTGCATATACAATGCAATCTCAATACAAATTCCAGTGTCTTTTGTTAATGAGATGGAGAAAAAAATCACCAACTTTAGTTAGAAAGGGAAGAAACCTCAGGTAAGCAAAGTACTGCTGAAGAAGAGGAATGCAGTGGGAGGCCTCACACTACCTGACCTCAAAACCTAGTAAACTGCTACAATATTCAAAACAACCTGATATTGGTACAAAAAGAGACACACAGACAAATGGAATAGAACTGAGACTCCAGAGATGCCACCATCCTCTTATGAACAGTTGATACTTGACAAAAGCTCTAAGATGCTAAACTGGGGTAAAAACATCTCTTTAACAAATGGCATTGGTAAAATTGGATATCCATCTGTAAAAAAACTGAAACAAGACCCATATCTCACACCTTACACAAAACTAACTCAAAATGGATCAAAGATCTAAATATCCAAGCCTAAAATAATAAATAACATGCAGAAAAAATAGGGTCACCAATGGAAGTTCTAATACACAGCTTAGACAGACTTGAAAATCTGACAAAGCACAATCAACAGAGGAGAAAATAGATAAATGGGAACTACTAAGAATGAAACACTTTTGCTCAAAGACCTGATCAAAAGAATTAAAAGACCACCTACAGAATGGCAAAAAATATTTGGCAACTAGATGTCAGACCAATGTCTGATATCCATAATCTACAAGGTACTGCAAAATATCAACAAGAAAAAGGTAAATAACCCAATGAAGTGATGGCCAAAGGAGATGGACAGACACTTCACCGAAGAGGACATCCAGGCAGCCAAAAGACACATGAGGAAATACAATCATTAGCTATCAGAAAAATCCAAATCAAAACTACAGTGAGATACCATCTCACCCCAACAAGGTTGGCTGTGATCCAAAAAACAAGCAACAAACCCTGGAGAGGCTGTGTAGAGACTGGAACTCTTCTACACTGCTGGTGGGATTGCAAAATGGGGTAACCTCTTTAGAAAGCAATTTGGTGCTACATTTAAAAAGCTGGACATAGTTACACCATTCGACCCACTAATCCCACTGCTTGGACTATATCCTACAGAAACAAAGGCTGTCACACAAACAGATACATGCATACAGATGCTCATTGTGGCACTGTCCATGGTAGCAAAAAGATGGACTCCACCTTGAAGCCCAGCAGCAAATGAATGGATAAACAAGCTATGCTATATGTACTCAATGGCACACTATGCAATGACAAAGAACAATGATGATTTCAGAAAGCATCTCATAACCTGGTTTCAGTTGGAAGACATTATGGCGAGTGAAATCAGTCAGTGGCAAAAGGACAAATATTGCATGAGAATTCTACTATAAGGACTTAAAAAGAAACTTATTTACAGAAGAAAAGACTGATGGCTACAAGGGTAGGGCTGGAGGGAGAGGGTTGGTCATACATTAGATAGGTGATAGAAATTTGGTTGGGTGAAAGCAGTGACAGCACATAGTAGAAAGTAGATCAACTTAACTGGACTTCACCATAAACTGAAAACTCTTCTAACTTCAACCCAGTACTGCAAGGGTAGAGTAGAAGGGGCAGGTCCTGGGGACAGTGCTCTTGGGGGAAATCAAGGCCATTTGGCATAACTAGCCTATTGCTAAGGGAGTCTTCTGCACCACATTTGGTAAGTGGCATCTGGAGTCTTACTAGCTTTTAAGATAGTGAGCTGCCATTGAGGTGCACCAAATGGTCCCCACTCATCTGAAACAGATGATCACTAAGAACAACAAAGATACAAAGAAAGAACTGAAGAGGCAGAAGGACCCGTATGAATGGGAGACTGTACATAACCAGAAGAACCAGATGGTACCCAACCAACGCCAAAGACAGCCATGATGGGGCACACAGTGTTGAGGTCTTGTGGCAATATGAGAAAAATAAGAGTGCAGCTCAAGAACTCTACTACAGATCACAACTGATGGTCTGACGGCCCGGGGGATCCCCTCTAAGCATGGCCCCTAGACCTGCTGCTGCCCCTGTCCAGAAAAACTACTGAGGTGAACTCTTCAGACAAAAATTGACTAGATTCAGGGACACAACATGACCATAAGATATCTGTACTTTATGGCTGTATGCATTTACAGGATGCTGTCCTACTAGTCTCTTTCTAGATGGGAGAGAAGAGGGTGAAAAAGAGGGGACAAGAGACAGGAGACAGTTGGGAGGATACATGTATAGAATGAAAACGAGGAGTGTCACTGGGCAAGGAGAGCAGAGGAGCTGCAGATAAGCAGGCATGCAAAATTGATTTGGGTTGTATACTTTCACTTAATCACAATTGAAAAAAAAAGAAAGAAATGAAGGCATCTGTTCAGTCTCCTGTGTTTGGTACCTTGTCTGTCAGCCACAGAGCTGTCCTGCCTAGTGAAGCCAAGGAATTCTTGGCCAGACTATAAGAAGGTGAGGAACAGCAAAAATCCCAGAAAAGTGGACTACTCTCTTGCTTTCCCATCTCAAGTTTCAGCTGAGCTCTCAGACCATCACACAGAACCCTGGGAATAGTCAGCATTTACCTTTATGAGAACTCTATCCACTGAAAGATTGGGATAAGATTCCCAGCTATCACTTTGGCCAGAAAACAAAACTGTATGGTGCCAGGTAGATGGGTGGGTAGCAGCAGCAGAACCTATCCCTGCAGCATGTGCATGGATCTCTGGCTCCAGAGCCCTTCTCTTCCAGGATCTAAACCCTGGACCTGCTGACTTGGGCCTGAAAAGCTTTCTGCAGCTGGCTCTGCAGGGCACCTTGAGACAAGCTGCTGAGATGCTGTCAGCTCCAAGCAGGAACCACATCTCACTGCAACGCCACAGTCCATTGCTAAACACTTTGTGATGCTACTTCTGAGTAACAGATGGCAGACAGTTACACATCACCACAGCCAAACTTACAAGATGGTTCAGCACCACACTGCTGCTGAGCTGTTAAAGAGTTTCATTCTGACTGTTTAGGGTAACAGAGGCCCTGCAATAAGGGTAGCTCCATACTCAGCCTGTGATACCTAGAGGAATACAGATTTCATTTCAAGTTGCTTGTTTCTTGAATCATTATCTTGCCCTCCACTCAAGTGAAGAAGATCCTCTATGCCAATGGAAGCTCTCAAGAGAATCCAGTTTTATTAAATGTCACTGCTTGATTTAGTGAAAGGACATGTTAATATTGAAATAGATTTCAGGTAGAACTTGAAACATCTAGAAGCCAGGTGAGTTTCTATGCAACGCCCAGTCTTGGAGGTCTCTTCAGGGGCCCAGGCTACACAGGGGTCTCCCATACTCAGACAGATATTTAAAATTTTAAAAGCCAGCTTAAGTGATGCAGAGCACAGCTCATTCTAGTGGGGGATTAGCTATCACTGGCAATTAGTCCGAGTGACTTTTTCTTTTTTCCCTCCTCACAGCCTAGATGGAGAGAAAAGGCTAATGGCAACAAATTTAACATGGCAGGGAATGGGGAAAATAAGTACACTTTAATTAGGAACATCCCGGTGTCCTTGAATGAATCTGCTTTCCTGGACTCAATTTTCTTAAACAAGTTTCTCATTTTCCGGGTTCAGTTCCCCATCTGTAACGTCATGCTCTCTGAAAAGGCCCTTCCAATGCACACATTCAAGTCATTACCAACTTCTATGTTAGCTGTTCTCTCCTTGAAGCCAAAGACATTAAAGAACAAATTGGGTATTGGAGCAGAAGTGTGCCTGATGTTAGTATAAAAGCTATAGAATAAAACCCACTATTGTCATGGAAGGGTGTGTGAAGTGGCATATGGAACAAATGAAAGGTGGAAACAGGAGAAAGCTGTGATGTCCTATGTGTGGCTCTCTGGTTGTGGCTTTGGCTGTGGGTTTTTCCGCTTCGCTTTCCGTTTGCTCCAGCTGACCCCCTGTCATTCTCACTCAGCTGACTACAGAGACTGCAACCTTTTGCTCCTTTTAGATCTGATTCCCCGTGTCCATCCTCTTTCCCCACTGTGAGACTTCAATAATGAGTGTGTGTATGTAGCCTATATGTATGTGTGCTTGTCTTGCCATCTGCATGCTTATTAGACCAGCTACCTATAGCAAAGTGCCCTCTGTCCCAACCTAATGAAATATCATCCACAGAAGCAGAGCAGTTTTCTGGTAGGTCCCTACTGCTCCTGGGCTATAAGGAAAGGTAACCGACGGAAAGACAGATTGCAGCACCATGCCAAGGTGAAATACAGTGTGCTGGCCCAGCTCCAGCAGGGTACCCTGCAAGCAAAAACAGCAGCAGTGAGAGTTCAGAAACGGTTTTCTTTATTCCACAGTAGTAAAGATGCAAGTCTTTGAGCTGACCCCTGTAGTCTGCTGTGTTCAAGTTCTCCAACTGTGTGCATATCTGTTTTACTTGCCACTATTAAAAAAAAAGAAAGAAACCTGCTGCCATCAAGTTGATTCCAACTCATAGCATCCCTCTTGGACAGACTAGAACTGCACCATAGAATTTCTAAGGAATGCCTGGTGGATTTCTTACCTTTGACCTGTCAGTTTGCAGCCATAGCTTTTACCCACTATACTACCAGGTTTCCCGCTACAGGTCCTATCAAAGTCGTGTGCCCTGTGTCTCCCGCAAGGCCTGTATCAAGTGAGTGATGCACTAGTTTAGGCTGTCTGGTAAATGAGAATCAGCCATTAGCAACCCTCCTACCTTCTTTCTCTGCCGTCTTGGCCCACCTTCACCAAAAGAGTAAAGCCAGCCAGACTTTCTTCTTGTCTTTGGCAAATAGATGAGTGGCTTTTTTCTAAGCGGTTTTATTGTTTGTGTTTCTGGATTCTTCTGTATCCATTAAACAACTTAATTCACCATCCCACTAACCCTGATTCCCCCTTTGTTGCCTTATATACCACTGTATAATTTGCTTCCTTGAAAAAGATTTGTGTCTTTGCATTTCAAGTTTGCTTCTTTGATTATCTGAAATGCCTTCGATTTTCTTTTCTCCTTACCCAGATGCCAAGTATAAAACTTAACTGCTGCTAAAGTGATGTGTCTTTGCTGGTTGAACAATGTGATTTGATCTTCTGTAACAGCATCCTGTGGCGACATGAGCCATAGTACTTGCCATAGAAGGAGCAAAGCTCTAGCAGCATGAAGGGGTGGCCCAATCAATTTAAGGAAAAGTATAAGAAAAATGATTACTATAAACTGTCTAAAGGGTCCTTGGGTAGCATAAACAGCTAAGCACTTAGCTACTAACCAAAGAAAGGCCTGGTGATCTGCTTCTAAAAGTCACAGCCGTGAAGACCCAATAAAGAAGTGCTATTCTGCACCACACATGGAGTTACAATGAGTTGGTATTAACTCAACAGCAACTTGTTTAATGGTTTAGGTTTTGTTTTTAAACTCTCTGGAGAAGACTCTGAAAGAGGACAGCACATGCAAAAGAAACGGAGGAACCCAAAGACAAATATCATTTACTTTCCATGTCCCATATTTCAGTCAAGTTTGACAGCCACCTGCACCATCTCTGACAGTCAAGGCCAGTCCTTCTTGGTGGGCTTAAGCTTGGAGACATCACTGAAATGTGGAAGTGAGTAGAAGAGTTCAAATCCTGGAAGGAATGAAATTATAGTGAGTACCTCAAGCATGCTGAGGGCTGGAGATGAGAGCAATCTGGTAGACTCTGTAATCAGATCATTAGCAGGTATTGCATATTGGACAGGATAACCACACACTCAGTTTTCTCGGGGGGACAGTCCTGGTTTGTGCCTGTTTTTGTGGCATAACTATTAATAGTGCCTCTTTTAACTTTCAAAAAAATTCCTATTTTAGACAATAAATTTTATGGCCAATCTACCTGATTGAAAGACTTCCTCCAGTGATATTAGTAAAAACAAAATGTTTTTTCGTAGATGACTAAAAATGTGGGCCTTTGGTGTTAAAGTTCTTGTGTTTATCTACTGAGCTTGGAACAGCCTAAATGGTCATGTGGGGCACAATTTTGTGAAAATAATAGTCAAGATTTTTATTCAAAGAAGAGACAAGGTACCTGTGACAACATGAGAAAAAGGGATGCCGCTCAAGAACTCTGTTAAAAGATCATAGTTGATGGTCCAACAGCCTGGGGGATTCCCTGTGAGTGTGGACCCTAGAGCTGTTGCTGCCCCTGTCCAGAAAACACTACTGAGGTTAACTCTTCAGACAAAAATGGACTGGACTCGGGGGCACAACGTGACGATATGGTATGTGTACTTTATGTTTCTTTGCATTTATAGGATGCTGTCCTACTGATCTCTTTCTAGATGGGAGAGAAGAGGGTAGAGAGGAGGGGACAAGAGATTGTTGGGAGGATACAACAAGTATAGAAGGGAAAGGAGTGTGCTGTCACCAGGCAAAGATAGTGGAAGGAGCCATAGACAGGCGGGTGTGCAAAATTAATTTGCATTATGTACTTTCACTTAATCACAATAAAAAGAAAAGAAGAGACAAAGTAGAGAAATCACCAAAAAGCCAAACCATCTGCCATCTAGTCAGTTCCAGCTCCTGGAGAACCCATATGTGTCAGAGTGGAACTGTTGTCCATAGAGTTTTCAGTGACTATGGTCTTTCAGAAATAGATTGCCAGGACTTTTTTCTGTAGCACCACTGGTAGATTCATAACACCAACCTTGCAGTTAGTAGCTGAGTGCTTAACTGTAGATAAATCAATCCAGCTTAAGGAAGTAATTGGTTTGTCCGTATCAACCAATGGCAGTCTGATCCTATCTGCCCAACTAAAGAAGTTTTGCCCACCTAGGCATTGATCCATTTTTCCCAGGAGGTAGCCAGTTTCCTGAGACAGAAGGTGTCTTCAGAGAGCAGGTCATCAGACTCTAATCTTCCCTCCAGTATCTCTCCCTGTCACCTGAATGCCAACAGAAGCCATCAAAATAACAAGGAGTCAAACTATACTAGCAAAATAGTAACTGAAACTGGCGTTCTGTCTTCATGTTGCCAACATAGTAGATAGCAGTGGGGTCTACGACGGACTAACAAGGAAGTAGCTCCAGGTGATCATCTCCAATGCAGATAAAGTGTTTTCAGAGATTTCCAGTGTCTCAAGAGGAGCAGAAGTCTAGATAATTCTGTGAAATTTCCTGAATTTTAACTCTTCTCAACTGATTCAATTTTTTTCTGCTTAGTATTGGTATCTCAGTCTCTATCATATAGTTCACTGTTTATCAATTTGCAACTCCTACTTCAGCCATAAAGTTTTGATAAGCATGTAGGTTTTCCTGTGTGCCATCATTCTAGTTATTTGGGAACAGATAGAGCAAGCTAAGGTAGAGGGGACTGATGAATCAGACTGTCCTAGTCTAAGAAAGGGCCATAGAGGTCTTCTGGAATCCTTCTGGCATAGTGGGTATAAAGTCAGCAGTTCAAGTCCACCAACCACTCTTGGAAACCATATGGGGCAATCCTGCTCTGTCACTGTGAGTCAGAATCACCTTGATGGCAATGGGTTTGAGGTCAGACGTCTAGTTCAGTTCTCCTCACTTGCCAACTGAGAAAACTGGGGCCTCAAGAAGAAAGCCACGTGAACTGCCTAAGGTAAAATAGCAAGTTCACTGGTAAAGCTTGGCTTGTAACTCATCTGTCCCATCCTTCAATACTCCCAAGTGATGCCCTTCACTAGATTTAGCAGGCAAATGCAATAGGGAGCTGAAATATTTCCAGGGGCTGCTGAGTCCCTAAGTTTCCAGGTAACTGGCAAAGTAATTGACAAATGCGTTATGAACACAAACTCTGGGGAATTTGCTGGGGAGAATACAAATAAATATGTCTTTACCCAGCTTGTCAAGTTGATGATGAGAATGCAGACTTAAGTACTAGAAGACTTGCATTCTTGTCTTCCCCTGTGCCTCTGCTGAATAATGTTGGAGACTGAAGTTTACCTGAGAAATAGCTGCATTGTAACAGGAATGTGGTTTGTGCAGCCATACTCTGCACCTAGCTTCAGTTTCCCTAAGTGTTATGTTGTTCTTAGATGCCATAAAGTCAGTTCCTACTTGAGCAACGCTATGCACAAGAGAACAAAATGCTGCCCCATCCTGCAGCATGCTCACGGTCGTTTTTATGCTTAAGCCGACCGTAGCAGCTGCTATGTCAATCCATCTTGTTGAGGTTTCCACTTTCTTGCTGACCCTCCACTCTACTAAGCATGATGTCCTTCTTCAGGGATTGATCCCTCTGACAACATGACCAAAGTATGTGAGATGCAGTCTTGCTATCTTTGCTTCCAAGGAGCACTCTGGTTGTACTTCTTACAGAACAGATCTGTTTGTTCTTTTGACAGTCCATGGTACATTCAATGTTCTTCTCCAACACCACAACAAAGGCATCAATTCTTCTTCTGTCTTCCTTATTCATTGTACAGCCTTCACAAGCATATGATGCTATTGAAAATGCCATGGCTTAGGTCAGGGGTACCTTCGTCTTTGAGGTGATATCTTACTTTTCAGCACTTTAAAGAGGTCCTTCACAGCAGATTTTTTCCATTGCAATGTATCTTTTAATATCTTAACTGCTGCTTCCATGGGCATGCTAATTAAAAACATAGATTATTGGAAAAGTGCTTTTGGCATTTGAACTCAACTGGGCTGTGTCAAGAATGATATTAATATCATTCCCTGGCTGGCATACCTCAATTTTTTTTTTTAATAAAAACTCCTTCCATTCTGTGATTTTCCCCATAGCGACAATTTATTTTACCCATTCTCTGACTATTTCACATTTTGCGTCATCATTTTCACGAGGCAAGTGACAATAATACTTCTTGTGCTCCAAAGAACCAAATCTCTTTTTCTGGCTTGATCTGGTGAAGTTGGATGGGAGTGATAATGGAAAGAAGCTCGATGTACAGTTCAAGCAGAAACCATCAGAAGTAAAGGATGCATCTCTTTGGGAGAAGAAATAGCTTATACTTATGAGACAGGCAATTTTAAATTTATAAATATTTCCTATTCCTTTCAGGTGCCAAGATAACTGCATTCCACAATTGTTAGACTTCTTATGTACAAGACAAACCTGCCTCATGGATCTGATGAGTAGTTGGTGTCTGTTTCCCTCTCCCGAACCACTTACCCCAGGGATTTTTAAAGAAGCCCTGGGTGGGGGTAAGTACTTAAGAACTCAACTACTGAAAGGTTCAAACCCACCCACAGGCACCTCAGAAGAAGCCCTTGTGATCTGCTGCTGAGATAGTAAAGCAGTGTAGATAAGAGAGTTAAAATCTGTTACCTACAGAGATAGAAAAATTCCTCTCAGTAATTTCTTCCCCCATCACTGCTCTCAGGCCTGAATTCCAAATTGATTTCTTTAATAACTATTGCAGATATTTTTAATTAAAACAGGCATCCTCTTCCTTGGCAAACTTTTCTTGATGGCATCTCTAGTTAATTAAAGGTTTAAGCTGAAAAGACCTATTACATAAGAACAAGGGAAGTTGCTTTACAGCTTGCCAGTGAAGGACCCTGCTGATTCTTGCTGCAGAGCCAGGCCTTTGCCCAAGGGCTGCTCTCATCTGCCTTTAGGGCCTCAAGTGCCCCAGAACAGTTGCTCACAAAGATGGTTGGAGGGGTTAATGCTTCTATTTCTTGCTATTCACTGTCTTCTCTCAGGCTTGACAGGTAAGTATCCGACAAGTATTTATCATAAAAGCATCATTCATTTTTATTCGAATGCACCAGTGCTGGCAAAACAGTTTTACACTTTCGTCCAAAATTCCTAAGGTAGCTGATGCATTTGGTAATCAGAGAACAAGGAGTGAAGGACTCTTTCACCCATCCATAAAATGCAACCACCTCTACAGGATAACGTCACAGGCTCTCACAACAGGGAAAAAAATCACATGCATGTTTGTAGTGGCCGTGATCCATGTACCTTCTTTCTTCCAGTCTGTTTTTTTCCACCAAGGGCTCTATTTTAAGATAGTGAAACAGGGTATGTAAAGTGTGCAGACTGTCACTAAGAAGCACAGCTTTTTGTCATGCAAAGTTAAACATCTCTTAATTTGGAATCAAACCTGTAACTTTGGCTTTATTGTCATAGTGGTTTAAAACAATCAGTGTTAAACATGCTTGTACAGAATCACCTCTGATTGTCAAAATCAGGTGCCTGTGACTTACCCTAAGCCTGCTGAAAATTTATGGGAGATTTTGCTATCCACCCATGTTTAAAAACTGCTGATCTAACCAATACTGTCAAGTCTAGTCAGTGCCACATGTAGACCTGCCTAGAGATAGGAAGACAGCCCATTATTTTGACACTTTGGTCTTACAAGTTACTCAGACAGGGAAAACAAAGTGAGGGGAAACAGAAACTTACTGGTGTTGTTGAGGAAAAGTGACTGTAAGTCTAATGAAATACTAAGGAAGCTATTAAAACTGTGACTTTATTTTTTATTGGAAATAGGAGCACACGCGATATAATTATCAGACTCATGAAAAAAGATCACTCACAGAATGGCAGAGGTCAGTGCTCACAGCCCCATATCAGTAATTCTCAAGCCATCAGAGAAATTTGGAACCACCTTGAGAGCTACTGGCCACTTTATTATTAAAATTGTCGAACTTTTGAAACATACAGTAGAAGTATACTCAAAAGGCACATGTATTTACCTCCCTCCTAGATTCAACAATTGTTAATATTTGCCATATGTGTTCATGTGTGTCCATATGGATGTGTGTAATTGCTGAACCATTAAATAATAGTAAGTTCTAGAAATTATGATGCATGACACCTAAATGATCACCCCAAACAATGAAAAACTGCTTCAGCACACATCCCCCAAAATTCAGACATCCTCTAACATAACCACAACACCATTATCATACATAACTGATTTAAAATTAATTTCCTAAGATTATATAACCAAAAACCCAAAACCTGCTACTGTCGCATCAGTTCTAATGGATAGTAACCCTGTAGACAGAGTAAAACTGCCCCATGGAATTTTCAAAGATTGCCTGGTTGATTTGAACTGCTGACATAGTTAGCAGCTATATCACTTAACCACTACTCCACCAGGATTTCCAAAATGATATAACACTCAGTTCATCAAGTCTCTAGGGAACTTATAAATACAAAACAGAAAAGCAAAGCTTCTTGAGCCAGATTCCCTAAAATTTTGATTCAGTTAGTTGATGACATTGCTTTGAGGCATACTCTTTTAGATAACTGCTTAGTTAAGAATCCTTGTCCTTCAGTAACTGAAAGGAATGATGTTCTTAGCAATATTACTGTAAGCAGATGAGAGCTGTAGGGCAACTGGGGCCAAGAATTGTTTTGATATGCCACAGGTCCTCTAGGGAGATATAATGGCAGGAACTTGGATTCCATCTCAGGAACACTGGAAGTAGCTCTGGGCTGGGAATCTGGAAACACAAAGTCTGGCTTTGTGGATCATAACAAACTGTAGATAACAATATGAAGAAGAGAATTTCAGAAGAGTAAGTTGTGTTCATGTGGAATCTGTACACAGGCTGAGAGGCAGTCATTTCAACAGAATAAGGAGGTTCTTCATGGTTTAAAGTCAAATGTGTGAGCCAGACTTGTATCCTTTCTTCATACTTAGTCTCTATACTCAGCAAATAAATGGAGAATCTGGACTGTATGAAGAAGAATGTGGCATCAGGTTTTGGAGAAGACTCACAAACAAACTGTGATCAGCAAATGACACATCTTGCTAGCTGAAATCAAAGAGGTTTTAGAACACTTACTGATGATGATCAAAGAAGATATCTTTCAGTATGGATTTCACCTCCAGGTAAAGAAAACAAAAAAGCAACTGGAGCAGCAAGCAACATCATAATAAACAAAGAAAGACCTAAGTTGTTACGGATTTTACTTTACTTGGGTCCACAAGCAACTCCCATGGAAGCAACAGTCAAGAAATCAAGCAATGCATAAGTACTGGTAAATCTGGTGCAAAATACCTCTTCAAAGCATTAAGCAAAGATATCACTTTGGGGACTAAAGACCACCTGACCCAGCCACGGCATTTTCACCTGCCTTATATGCATGTGAAAACTAGACAATGAACAAGGAAGACCGAAGAATTGATGCTTTTGAATTATGGTATTGGCAAAGAAAATTTAATATACCACAGACTGTGAAAGAATGAACAAATCTTCCTTGGAAGAAGAAGTATATAGCCAGAACACCCCTTATAAGCAAGGATGATTAGATTGTGTCTCAGATACTTTGGACACGTTACAGGAGGGACCAGGAGCTGGAGAAGGATACCATGCTTGGTAAAGCTGAAGGTCTTCAAAAAAGAGCAAGACTGTCAATGAGGTGGATTGACACAGTGGCTGCAACAATGAGTTCAACATAATGACTGTGAGGATGGCTCAGTATCCAATAGTGTTCATTCTGTCATACACAAGGTTACTACGGAAGCGACTTGATTGCACACACCAACAACAGTGTGCACATTACAGGACAGAACAAAAACCCAAACTAGGTAACTGTGGTGGAAACTGAACCATAATGGGAGGTAGGAAAGAAAGATTTGGAGTAAACAAACAACCACTGTAACACACGCACATTCAAACACGTGCGCACATGTCCATACACACTTTCCCTGGCCAACCCTATGATCTCTCAGAGCAGCCTCTTTCCTTCAGTGCTTCCAGACATACTGAGCTGAGAAGTACACACCCTTGTAATATCACTCACAACACCCCACCAGAGGAGCTCTAGTAGTTACAGAGCTCATTGAGCAGGTTCGTTCTTCAAAGATGCTCTTCACTCATTAGGAAGTGAATCACAATCACCAGACTGTCTTTGTACTTTAGGGAAGGAACTTGCCAGTGGTCAGGGTTCTTGAACTTGCTTGAATTGCCAGCCTTCCAATTAGTAGTCACATGCTTAACCAGGCAGGTACTCCCACACCATGAGCAACAGAACACTGTACTGGCATGAGGCACAACAGGGTGAAAAGAAATCTGCTGTTGAGTAGATTCTGACTCTTAGTGATCCTGTAGGATAAAGTAGAACTGCCCCATAGAATTTCCAAGGAGTGTCAAGTGGATTTAAACTACTCCTTAGTTCTTAACCACTATGCCACCAGAGTTTCCACAATAGGGTCAGGATGGGGTAAATCCTTGTGTAGGGAAGGGCTCGTCAAGAGGACTGTAAATATTAGGGAAATCCTTCTCACGAAGAAGCACCTTCCATTCATGCAAAGCAATCCTTGGCCCCAGACAGAGAGCCCCTGCATGGCTCTGAACATCAGTCATACCAAGTCTATTGGTGCTGCTGTCATATGTGTGCAGGTTCTGTTTCCTTTCACGCTATCTGTCTCATGCTTTCCTAAGACCTCAGTGTAGAGTTGACTTAATCATTCTCCTCAGTTACCATGGTCAGAATCACACCATGTGCAAAATTCCTTTCTCATTTTCTTTTTTCCCTTTATCTGCAATCCTTCTTTCCATTCTTTCACACTAAGAGGACTCATATGTTTGGTAGAGGTCCTTAGAGAGACAGGCAATTTTGAAAAACATGAAGTATTATTTTTGTTCTCTTTTAAAAACTGTAGAAGTGGTATTCTTCCAGAGAAAATATCTGCTTCCTACCTTTTTCACTCAACACTTGTTTATGTATTTAATATTTATCCATACTTCATATATAACTTTTGTGCCAATTTCTTGGTATTGGTGTATTGGGCAGGTTGTTGAACTACTCTGTACCTCAGTTTACCCATCTGTGAAGTGGAAATATACAGTTGCCAAAAGAATTAATTAAATTAATATATTTATATCACTTAGAATGCTGCCTGCTGCCTAAGGGTTATTTAAGTATTACTATTTTTATAAGATGCTACAGCATACTTGGAAACCCTGGCAACATAGTGGTTAAGGGCTATGGCTACTAAATAAAGGGTCAAAGACTATTTTCTTCTGTGTTTAAATATTTTCATGAGTCCTTATAACAGTGGTCTCATACAATATTTGTCCTTTTGCAACTAATTTCACTCAGCATAATCTTATCCAGATATTCCATGTTATGAGATATTACCCAAGGTTATCATTGTTCTTTATCATTGCATAGTATTCAGTTGTGTGCATATACTATAGTTTGCTTATCCATTTGTCTGTCGATGGGCACCTAGGTTAATTCCATCTTTTTGTTATTGTGGACACTGCTGCAATAGACATTAGTGTGCATGTATCTATCTGTGTGACGGCCCTTATTTCTTTAGGCTATATCCCAAGAAGTGGAATTGCTGCATTGTATGGTATTTCCATTTCTAGCTTCTTAAGAAAGCACCAGCTTGATTTGCACAATTTTGCAGTCATACCAGCACTACAGAAATGTTCCAGTCTCTCCACAACTTCTCTAACATTCACTGTTTTATATTTTTTGGATTAACGTCAGTCTTGTTGGGGTGAGATGGTATCTCATTGTGATTTGGATTTCTCTAACAGCTAATTATCATGATCATTTCCTTATATCTATTAGCCACTGAGATATCTTCTTTGGTGAAGTGCCTGTTCATATCCACCCATTTTTTAGTTGAATTGTTTGTCTTTTTGTTGTTGAGGTTTGACTGTATCTTGTAGACTGTGGAGATTAAATTCTGATTGGACTTATGGTACCCAAAACTATTTCCCAGTCTGTAGGTTGTCTTTTTACTGTTTTGGTTAAGTCTCTGAATAAGTAGAAATGTTTGATTTTTAGAAGTTCCCAGTTACATATTTCTTCCCTTTCCATATGAAGTTGATAATTTGTTTCTCCATCTCAATAAAAAATGTCATTGGGATTTGCATTGGGACTGCACTGTATCTATCGATCACTTTAGTTAGAATACGTGTTTTCATGATGCTGAATCTTTCTATCCATGAGCAAGATAGGTTTCTCCACTTAGGTATCTTTCGGTTTCTTGCAGTAGAGTCCTGTGATTTTCATTGTATAGGTCTTTTATGTCCCTAAGTATTTTATCTTCTTGGAAGCTATTGTAAATGGTATTGATTTCATAATTTCCTCTTTCATGTTCTCTGTGTTGGTGTAAATGAATCCCATTGATTTCTTTGTGTTCATCTTATATCCCAATTATTTAGGGTTTCCTGTGTATAATATCATATCATCTACAGACAGAGATACTTTTATTTCTTCCTCACCAACTTGGATGTCCCTTATTTTTTTACTTTGCCTGCTTGTTCTGGCTAGAACCTATAAAACAAGGCTGAATAAAACAGATGATAAAGGACACCATTGTCTGGTTCCTGTTCTCAAGGGGAGTGCTTTTAAACTCTCTCCGTTTAGGATGATACTGGCTCTTAAATTTGTATAAATACCCTTTATTATGATGAGGACTCTCCCTTCTGTTCCTATTTTGCTAAGAATTTTTAGCATGAATGGGTGTTGGTCTTTGTCAAATGCCTTTTATGCATCAATTGATAAAACCAAGTGTTTTTTTTGTTTTATTTATGTGGTTGATTACATTAGTTATTTTTCTAATGTTGAACCTTCCCTGGTATGCATCCCACTTGGTCTTGGTGAATTATTATTTGCATATGTTGTTGAATTCTATTTGGTTAGAATTTTGTTAAGGATATCTTCATCTAAGTTTATGAGAGATATTAGTCTGTAATTTTCCTTTTTTGTGGTGTCATTACCTGATTTGGGCATCACAGTTATCCTGGCTTCACAGAATGAATATGGATGTAGTCCGACTCGACGGCACTTGGCTTTTTTGTATGCTCTGCAATACCTTTAGTAGTAGTGGTGTTGACTCTTCTCTAGAAGTTTGGTAGAAATCTCCAGTGAAGCAGCCAGGGCCAAGACCTCTTTTGGTTGAGAGTTTTTCACTACTTTTTCAATCTTTTCTTTTGTGGTGGGTTTATTTAGTTTCTTTATTTATGTTTGTGTTAATTTAGGTAGGTAGCATATTTCTAGAAATATATCCATTTCCTCCTGGTTTTCAAATTTGTTAGACGACAGTTTTCATAGTGTTCTGTTATGATTTTTTAAATTTCAGTTGAGTCTGTTGTGATAATGCTCATCTTTCCTATTCAAGTTACTTGCTTCCTCTCCTGTTTTTCTTTTGTCATTTTGGCCAATGGTTTATTATTTTTTTGTTGATCTTTAAGAAAAGAAAATATTTTGGTCTTTTCAACTCAATTGTTTTGTATGTTCTAATTCATTGAGTTCTGCTCTAATTTTTATTATTTGCTTTCTTCTGTTGCCTGAGGGGTTCTGTTGCCGCTCTCTTTCTACTTGTTCATGTTGTAGGATTAGTTCTTTAATCTGGGCTCTTTCTTTTTTGGGGTGTATGCATTTGTTGAGATAAATGACTTCTGAGTACTGCTTTTGCTGTGTCTCATAGATTCTGGCAGGATATGCTTTGATTCTCGTTGGATTCTGTGAATTTCTTT
This sequence comes from Heterohyrax brucei, assembly GCA_028571685.1. NCBI lineage: Eukaryota > Metazoa > Chordata > Mammalia > Hyracoidea > Procaviidae > Heterohyrax > Heterohyrax brucei. The sequence continues at coordinate 39,805,179 of CM053149.1, forward strand.
ATTTAGTCCTTTATTTCTTACATAGCCTAATAGTTTCTGAATAAGGTGTTGCTCACTTTATGTGTTTAATTTTTTTCCTCTCTTTTTCTGTTATTGATTTCTACTTTTGTGACTTTATGGTCTGAAAAGTTGCTTTGTGGTGTTTCAGTCCTTTGAGTTTTGTTAAGGATTGATTTGTGGCCTTATATGTGTTCAATTCTGGAAAATATTTCATGTGAGTTAGAAAAGAAAGCATACATGAGTGCTTTTAGGTGAAGTGTTCCATATAACATATGTCTATGATGTCAAGTTGATTGATTGCAGTGTTTAGCTCTTCCGTGTCTTCACTGAGCTTTTTTTTCTTGGATGTTTTGTCCTTCAGTGAAAGTGGTGTGCTTAAATCTCTTACTATTATTGTGGAGCTGTCTATTTCTGTTTTTAATGCAGTTAGAGTTTGTTTTATGTATTTTAGAGCCCTGGGTGCTTAAATATTTAATATGGTTACATTCTCCTGGAGTATTGTCCCTCTAGTCGTTAGTGTCCTTTCTCATCCAGTGTGATGGATTTTACTTTAACATCTGTTTTATCAGAGATTGTTATTCCTGCTCTTTTTTGGATGTTGTTAGCCTGATGTATTTTTTGTGTGTTCTTTGAGTTTTAGGTTATTCTTCTCTTTGAGTCTAAGGGGTATCTCCTAGAGGCAGCATATAGATGGATCATGTTTTAATCCAATCTGCCACCCTGTGTCTTTATTGGTGCATTTAATCTATTTACATTCAATGTAATTATTGATAAGTGTGAGTTTAGCGCTGTCATTTTGATATGTTCTTTGTGCATTGTAGACGATTACTTTGTTCCTTTTAATTTTATGTGCAGAGTTTTTTTTCTTTGTTTTCATTAGTCTCATTGTATTTGCTGAAACTTTGTTTTTCCTTGATACATAAGATTAATAATTTCCTTTCTGATTACCTTTATGTTTACACCCATTTTTCTTGTCTTTTTTTTATGAATGAAAATATACATTCCCATATAAATTCACATGCTCACCTATGTGCAGCTCCTACTGCTCTCCCTGCCTGGTGACAGCACACCCCTCCTCTCTGCTCCATACATGTCCTATCCTCTCAACAGTAGCCTATCCCCTCCTCTCCACCCACTCCCCTTCCTCCAGCAAGAGGTCGGTAGTATGCCATCCTATAGATGCATAGAACCATAAAATTCCCACAAGATACGGTCACTCTGTGTCATAGATTGAATTGTGTCCCCTCCAAAATGCATGTGTTGATTTGACTTGGTTAGGAGTTCCAATACGGTGCCCTTCCTCCCATGTGTTGAGAATCCTGCCTCTGTGATACTGATGATGAAGAATGGTTTGCAGTTGTGTTAGTGATGCAGGATCCAAGCTTGTGGAATATAAGGGAGAGAAGTGAGCTGAGGAAGTTGGAAACCTCATACCACTGAGAGAGGAGCACTGAGAACAGAGCATGTCCTTTGGACCCAAGGTTGCACTGGATTGGGACTCAGCCTAGCGGACTGCGGTAAATTCTCTTAGTGAATGGCTTTAAAATTTGTAAATGGATTTGCAGCTTACCAGACTGTCTCAATAAAGCCTCTCTTCATGGAACCTTCCACTTGTGGTATTTCTTGTTACAGCAGTACTAAGAGTTTGGTACCAAGAGTGGGGTACTACTCTAACAAATACCTAAAATGTGGAAGTTTTTTGAAACTGTGAGCTGGTGAAAGAAGGCACCCAAAAGAACTGCTAGCACCTGAGGGCAGCAGATGGTGAGGAAAGCAACAGCAGCAGTGTTCTGCAGCAGCAGAACCAGGAGCTGACCCATGGAGCAAGAATGCTGACTACCTGTGTGCAGAAGGCTTCCTGGCAGAGTGGGGTACCTCTGGGCACTTGAATAGGTGGAACTAGGCTTCCTGACCCACGGAACAACAGGGCTGAGTGCTACTTGATGGATTGGGGTGCCTCCAGGCACTTGAATCAGTGGAACTATGGAGCTACAGAGCTTTGGAACACTTGCCGCTGTAAGGCAGATGTGGGTTTGAGGCCCAGGCCATGAGGCCATTGGAAGTAGAAGCTGAGGCAAGTTGATAAAGATGAGGGGTTGTGGCCCCAGGTTTGTGAAAAGCTGAGCTGCTTCAGTCTCAGAGCTGAGACAAGTTGATGAAGATTTGGGGTTGCAGCCCAAGGTTGATGAGAGGCTGAGCTGCCTAAGTCTCAGAGCCTCAGCTACAACTCAGAGCCTAAGCTACAACTCAGGACCCAAGCTACAACTTTCTTAACAAGTTGATGAAGATGTGGGGTTGTGGCCCCAGGCTGGAGAGAAGCTGAGCTGCCTGAGTCTCAGAAGTTATGGCCATGAAAGGGTAGAGCCAGGGCTTTCTGTGTTTGTGGGAGTGGAATTACCACTCTGTTGGGCTTAGGGTACACATAAAGCCAAGGGGGCAGAGTTCTGTCCAAGTGGGCCTGGAAGGCCAAGATGAACCCCTGGGGCCTCCACTAAGAATCTGGAGAGAGTGGCCACTACCAAGAGTTTGAAGGGAGTGGTATGAAATGTCTCAGAGTATGGAATAATGTTTTTGAAGTCATGACATCTAATGTAACGTGTTCTGATAATCTGTCTGGTGTGTGTTATGAGTGAAAACTGTTGCTATGTTATAAATGAAAACTATTGCTATGCTATGGAATGAAAACTGTTGCCATGCTATGAATGACTGTATTTTGTGTGTTCTAATGGTATGATTTTAGGGGTGCCAAAGAGTGGAATATCATGGATTGAATTGTGTCCCCCCAAAATGTATGTGTTGATTTGACTTGGTTAGGAGTTCCAATATGGTGCCCTTCCTCCCATGTGTTGTGAATCCTGCCTCTGTAATATTGGTGATGGAAAATGGTTTGCAGTTGTGTTAGTGAGACGGGACCCAAGCTACAAGCTTGTGGAAAATAAGGGAGAGAAGTGACCTGAGGAAGTTGGGAACCTCATACCACTAAGAGAGAAGCACCGAGAGCAGAGCATGTCCTTTGGACCCAAGGTTCCTGTGCTGAGATGGTCTCACTGGATTTGGATTCAGCCTACCAGACTGTGATAAATTCTCTTACTGAATGGACTTACAATTTGTAAATGGATTTGCAGCTTACCAGATTGTCTCAAAAAGGTTCTCTTCATGAAACCTTCCACTCATGGTATTTTTTGTTAGAGCAGTACCAGGTGACTAAGTCGCTGTGCGTTGCCAAGTCCAATCCATTGCCATCCGAAAAGTTGACCTTCATTACGATTTATGGACAGGGGCAGTGTCAGGGCCAGGTGCCATGCTCCCAGGGGAACCCCGAAGCCCCCAGACCATCAATTGCAGTCTTTTATTGGAGATCTCAGGGTGTATCCCTACTTATTGTCTTGTTGCCAGTGAGACTCAACTTTGTGAGCTCCACCGTGGCTATCACTGGTGGTAGCGGGGCACCATCCAATTCTTGTGGTCACAAGTCGATGTAGAAACCCACTCACATGGGTCTCTCTGTCTTCTGGGTTCTCTTTTCCCCATGTCATTCTTGACCTTGGTGATCATCTGTTCCTGTTGAGTTGGGACCATTTGCTGTACCCTAAGATGGCAGCTTGGCATCTTTTAAGACCCCAGATGCAGAGAGTCCTCCTAGCACAATGATAGCTGTGCCAATTGGTCTCGATTTTGCCTGAGAGCATGGTCCCCAGCCCCCCACCCCAGCTACTCTGTCCTTGCAATATTGGGTTAAGATGGGAGGAGTACTCAAATTGTGTTGAAGTCCAGTTATTATTGATCTTCTTTCTAATGTGTGCTGTCACCGATTTCACCCAACCAAATTTCTAAACTATCTAATCTAAACTGTCCCCCCTCACCCTCTCTTTATCCCCACCCTTGCAGCCATCAAAGAGTCTTTTCTTCTATGCATGAGTCTGTTTTAAGTTCTTATCGTAGAGGTCTCATACAATATTTGTCCTTTGGTGACTACTTTCACTCAGCATAATGTCCCCCAGTTGAAATCAGGTGAAGAGATGTTTCCTGCTGTCGTTGTTGTTATCATTGCATAGTGTTCCATTGAGTATATATACCATAGTTTACCTATCCATTCCTCTGTTGTTGGGTATCTGGGTTGATTCCATCTTTATGCTATTGTGGACTGTGCTGCGATGAACATTCGTGTGCATGTATCAGTTGGTGAGAATGGCCTTGATTCTGTAGGATATATTCCAAGCAGTGGAATTACTGGGTCAAATGGTATATCTATATCTATTTTTTTTAAGGGAGCACCAGATTGCTTTCCAAAGAGGGTGCACCATTTTGCAATCCCAGCAGTGTAGGAGAGTTCCAATATCCCCACAGCCTTTCCAGCATTTGTCATTTTGCATTTTTTGGATCATGGCCAGCCTCGTTGGAATGAGATGGTATCTCATTGTCATTTTGATCTGAATTTCTTTAATAGCTAATGATCGTGAGCATGTCTGCATGTGTTTTTTTTGGCTGCCTGGATCTCCTCTTTAGAGAAATGTCTGTCCATCTTCTTTGGCCATCACTTCATTGGATGATTTATCTTTTTCTTATTGATATTTTGTAGTACCTTATAGATTATGGAGATTGGGCATCGGTCTGACATATAGTTGCTAAATATTTTTTCCCATTCTATAGATGGCCTTATGCCCATTTTTCTTAAGATAGTCTTTTTTATATTCCCCTGACTTCGTTTCTGTATGAATGATCTATATTTCTTTTAAAGTCTCTCTTTTTCGGTTATATTTGTTTGTATTTCCTCAAATATGTTGGTGTCATGTACTTTATACTCAGTTACACTAATTTGACCTTCTGTTGCCTTAATTCTGCTCCTTGACCTTCTGCTTAGTTATTTAATTCTAGAAGTTTTTTTATTCATTTTCTGAGTTTCTAATTCTTGCTGCTGTATGCTTTTTTGCACCCTGTTCAATTTGTCATTATGCTCTGTTGCTTTTTTCTCATTTACTTCCTGATAGCCTGAAGAGTCCTAAATATTAATGTTTTATATTCTACCTCTGATAATTCCAGGAAGTTTTCTTCATCTGGAAAATTTCTTGTTTCTTTTTCTGGGAGCTTTCTGAAGACATTGTGGTCTGCCTCTTTAAGTGATTTGATATTGACTATTAAAGTTATCAGTAAGTTGTTGAGTTTATTTATTTTATATTTTCTTACTGTGTTCAATTGTTTTGTTTTGCTTTGAAGTGTCCAGATAGGCTGGTCATGTGTGCTAGTTTGGTTATTGATGCCTCTAAAGTCTTGTCACCAGGTTGGAAGAGCTGTTACTAGACATACGAGCCTTGGAGTCCATTTACTTTTCTTGTATGAATTCAGCTCAGGTGTCCAGGTAGTCAGTAACCAAGTGTGTGTGGTGCAGGCTCTCCCCTACCATCCTAGATGTAGAGGGGTGATTGATATAGGCACAAGCATCTGGCTGTAGGCACTGAGAACAGCAGCAACCTAACAGCCATCCCTGTGTGTCTGTGGGGATGGCATTTCCCCTTAGCTCTGATTATATGAGAAGGCGCTATTTTTGTCCTGAATTTTCAGCTCAGGTGACTTGGCAGATTTTTTTTCCCACTTCCTTCAGTTTGTTAAATTTTTCCCTCTCCGAGTCTAGGTGGCTGCCTAAGTGTGGGCCTAATAAGTCCTACTTAGGGCTCTGTTAATCATTTGGTACTATTGAGCCAGCTTCAGTGCAGTTGGGGGAAGCTGGGATAAAGGAGAGAGGTTTATCCTGAAGGAATGATTTAAAGCCACATGTGGTAGGTAGATGCAGGTCACTTCACTTTTGACAGTTAAGTGCTACTTCTCAGTGGCTCTGGGGCATAAGTGCACTTTCTGCAGTTCTTTGACACCAAGGATGGCCTACAAATACCACTATTTCTACTCATCATGCTGGCTGCAACCATTCCTGAGGGTCAGGTCTAGATAGTCTTGGGTACTTGTGTACCTACTTTCCCTTCCCTGTTTCTCAGTCTGATTTCTCAACTTTCTTCTTGATATTTAGGGCTAATAGGATGTCATATGTAATTGATTCGTTTGGTTTTTTGGGTCTTTGTTGTTGGAGGATCACAGGAAGCATCTGACTATTCCACCACTTTGGCCCCACCTCTTAGTTCTGTGTGTTTATCTTGTATAATGTTACTGTGCTGAATCTGTTATTAGTATCAGTAGTTTTCTTGGTGAGTCTTTAGAGTTTTCTATGTGTAGTATCATATCATCTCCTAACAGGAATAGTGTTCATCTTCCTTACCAACTTGGATGCCCTTTATGTCTTTTTATTGCTTTATTGGTGTACCTAGGAGTTATAGCACAATATTAAATAAAAGGAGCTATGAAGGGCATCCTTGTCTTATTCCCGTTCTCAGAGGGAATATCTGCAGCCTCCCTCCATTGAGAATGATGTTGGCTATTTATTTTATATGCCCAAAAAACTCATTGCTGTTGAGTCAATTCTGACTCATAGCAATCATACAGGACAGAACAGAACCTCATAATAGAGTTTCTAAGGAGAACCTGGTAGATTTGAACTGCTGAAATTCTGCTTAGGTGATGTTATATTTAATCACTGATGCTATTGTTAGGTGCCATTGAATCAGTTCTGACTCATAGAGACCCTATGAGCAACAGAACCAAACACTGCCTGGTCTTGTGCCATGTCCACAATCGTTTTTATACTTAAGCCCATTGCTGCAGCTACTGTGTCAATCCATCTCATCAAGGGTCTTCGTCTTTTTCCCTGACCCCAGTCTACCAAGCATGATGTCCTTCTCCAGGGACTATTCTTTCATGACAACATGTCCAAAGTATGTAAGACGCAGTCTTGCCATTTTTGCAGAGGTCCTTTGCAGAGGTCCTTTGAAGAGGTCCTTTGCAGCAGATTTTCCCAATGTGATGCATCTTTTGATTGCTTGACTGCTGCTTCCAAGGACATTGATCGTGGGCCCAAGTAAAATGAAATCCTTAACAACTTCAGTCCTTTCTTCATTTATGACAATATTGCTTACTGGTCCAGTTGTGAGGATTTTTGTTTTCCTGATGTAGAGGCTCAATCCATACCGAAGGCTGTGGTCCTAGATCTTCATCAGTAAATGTCTCAAATCTTCTTCATTTACAGCAAGTAAAGTGGTATCATCTGAGTAACACAGGTTGTTAATGAATCATCCTCCAATCCTGATGCTTCACTCTGCTTTGTACAATCCATCTTCTGAGATTATTTGTTCAGCATACAGATTAAAAAGGTACAGTGAAAGGATGCAACCCTGATGCACACCTTTCCTGACTTTAAACCATGCAGTGTCCCCTTGTTCTATTTGCACGACTGCCTCTTGATCCACATACAGAATCCGTAAGAGCACAATTAAGTGTTCTGGAATTCGCATTCTTCACAACATTAGCCATAGTTTTGTATGATCCACATGTTCAAATGCTTTTGCTTGGTCAATAAAACAAGTAAACATCTCTCTGGTATTCTTTGCTTTCAGCCAAGATCGATCTGACGTCAGCAATGATATCCCTTGTTCCATGTCCTTTTCTGAATCCAGCTTGAATTTCTGCCAGTTCCTTATCAATATACTGCTGTAGTTGCTTTTGAATCATCTTGAGCAAAATTTTACTTGCATGTGATATCAATAATATTGTTCAGTAATTTCCACATTTGGTTGGATCACCTTTCTTTGGAATGGGCATAAGTATGGATCTCTTCCAGTCAGTTGGCCAGGTAGTGGTCCTCTACATTTCTTGGCATAATCACTTACAGACACCCTTTGTTATGTTGACAAATTTCTCTTTGATTCCTTTCTAATTGAGAGGTGTTTTTTTTTTTTTTTTTTTTTATCACAAATGGGTGTTGGACTTTATAGAAAGGTTTTTTTGAGCCAATTGAAATGTTCATGTGATTCTTTTATTTATGTGGTGATTAATTGTCTAGTGCTGAGCTGTCCTTGCACACTGGTAAGGATTTCAGTTACTTGTGGTGTATTATTTTTTGTCATGATGCTGAATTACATTGGCTGTAATGTTGTTGGAATTATTTGCATCTACATTCATGAGAGATACTGGTCTGTAATATTCTTTTTTTAATTGTGATTAAGTGAAAGTATACAATCCAAATTAATTGTGCATGCCTGCCTGGCTGCAGCTCCTTCTGCTCTCCTTGCCCCCTGACAGCACACTCCTGCTTTTCATTCCATACTTGTTGCATTCTCTTAACAAACTCCTGTCCCATCCTCTCCACCTTCTTCTCTCCCATCTAGACAGAAATCAGTATGACAGCATTCTATAGATTCCTAGAGCCATAAGGTACACACACCATATGGTCACACTGTGTCTCTGAGTCCAGTCCATTTTTACCTGAAGAGTTGACCTCAGTAGTGTTTTCTGGTCAGGGGCAGCAGCAGGTCTAGGGGCCATGCTCACAGGGGATCCCTGAGGCCATCAGATCATCAAATACGATCTTTTAGCAGAGTTCCTGAGCTGCATCTGGCTTTTTCTCATGTTGCCCCAGGGATTCAACCTTGCGTGCCTCATCATGGTTGTCTTTGGTGGTGGCCGGGCACCATCTGGTTCTTCTGGTTACGTATTGATACAGTCTCCCATGCACATGGTCCTTCTGTCTCCTGAACTCTGTTTTCCTCGTGTTTTTGATGAGCTGGGAAATTTGGTATACCTTAGATGGCAGTTTGCTAACTTGCTAGCCTTTAAGACCCCAGATGACTCCCTTAGCAATAGGCTAGGTGTGCTAATTGGCCTTGATGTCCCCTGAGATCATGGTCCCTAGACCCCCAACCCCTACTACTCTATCCTTGCAATACTCTGTTGAGATTAGAAGAGTTTTCAGTTTATGGTGAAGTCCAATTAAGTTGATCTACCTTCTACTGCATGCTGTCATTGCTTTCACCTAGCCAAATTTCTATCAAATATCTAATCTATGACCAAACCTCTCCTTCCATCCCCACTCTTGTAGCCATGAAAGAGTCTTTTCTTCTATGCATAAGTCTATTTTTACATCCTTAAGCAGGGCTCTTATACAATATTTGTCCTTTTACCACTGACTAATTTCACTCAGCATAATGTCTTCCAGTTGAAACAAGTTATGAGATGCTCGCTGAAATCATCATCATACTTTATCATTTCATAGTGTTCCATTGAGGATACGTACCATAGCTTGTTTATCCATTCATCTGTTGATGGGCTTCTAGGTGGACTCCACCTTTTTGCTATTATGGAAGGTACTGCAATGAACATTTGTATGCATGTATCTGTTCATGTCACAGCCTTTGTTTCTGTAGGATATATGTTGAGCAGTGGGATTACTGGGTCAAATGGTGTATCTATTTCCAGCTTTTTAAGGAAGTACCACATTGCTTTCTAAAGCATGTACCATGTTGAATACCAGCAGTACAGCAGAGTTCCAGTATCTCAACAGCCTCTTCAATATTTGGTTTTATGTGTTTTTTGGATCATGGCCAACCTTGTTTTGGTGAGATGATATCTCACTATACTTTTGATTTGGATTTCTCTAATAACTAATGATTGTGACTGTTTCCTTGTGTGTCTTTTGGCTGCCTGGATGTCCTCTTTGGTGAAGTGTCTGTCCATTTCCTTTGCGATTCACTTAATTGAGTTATTTACCTTTTTCTTTTTTGATATTTCCAACTTGACGGCACTTGGCTTTGGCTTGGCTGTAGGTTATGGAGATCCAACATCAATCTGACATGTAGTTGCTGAGTATTTTTTCCCATTCTGTAGGTGGTCTTTAACTCTTTTTATAAAGTATTGGGTGGGCAAAAATGTTTGATTCTTAGTAGTTCCCATCTGTCTGTTTTCTAATCTGTTGATTGTGCTTTGTTTGTCAGATTTCAAAGTCTAAGAGATGCATTAGAACTTCCATTGTTGACTCTATTTTTTATGCATGATCTTTATCATTTTAAGTATGATATTTAGGTCTTTGATCTATTTTGAGTTAGTTTTTGTGTAAGGTGTGAGATATGGGTCTTGTTTCAGTTTTTTGCAGATGCATACTCAATTTTGCCAACACCATTTGTTAAACAGACTGATGAAGATCAAGGAATACAGCCTTCAGTATGGACTGCACCTCAACATCAGGAAAACAAGAATCTTCACATCTGGACTGATAAGCAGTGTTGTCATAAATGGAGAAAGGATTGAAGTTGTCAAGGATTTCATTTTCATTTTACTTGGGTCCACAATCAACACTGGTGGAAACAGCAGTCAAGAAATCAAAAGATGCATTGCATTAGAAAAATCTGCAGCAAAGGATCTCTTTAAAGTATTCAAAAGTAAAGATGTCATCTAAAGACTAAAGTGTGCCTGACCCGAGCAATGGTATTTTCAGTCGCATCGTATGCATGTGAAAGCTGGTCCATGAACAAAGAAGACAGAAGAAGAATCGATGCCTTTGAATTGTGATGTTGGAGAAGAATGTTGAATGGACCATGGACCACCAAAAGAACAAACAGATCTATTCTTGAAGAAGTACAACTAGAGAGCTCCTTGGAAGCAAAGATGGCAAGATTGCATCTTACATACTTTGGCATATTGTGAGGAAGGATCAGTCTCTCGAGAAGGACATCATGCTTGATAGAGTGGAGGGTCAGTGAAAAACAGGAAGACCCTCGATGAGATGGATTGACACAGTGGCTGCAACAATGGGTTAAGCATGATAATGATTGTGGACATGGCACAAGACCAAGCAGTGGTTTTTCTGTTGTTTATAGGGTTGCTATGAATGGGAACCAACTCAATGTCACCCAACAACTACAGCATCTTCAAAAAAACTAGTCTCAGTAAACACAAAATCTGCAATACTGAAAGAAATGAAATTTCATCAAAAAAAAAAGAAACTCATCACAAGAGAGTAACAGGAATAGAGAAAACACCAACTACAAAAAAAGTCACTACAAAATGACAGCAATAAATTCACACCTCTCAATAATCATGCTGAGTGTAAATTCCATAAATGTACCTGACAAGAGACAGAGAGTGACAGAACATATACAAAAGAAAAGGCTGATAATTACATTGTCTACAAGAGATACACCTTAGATACAAATACAGAAATATAACAAAAATCAAGGCATGGAATAAAAAAAGTACCAGGGAAACAGCAACCAAAAAAGAGGAGAAATGGAAATGCTAACCTGAAATAAAACAGACTTTAAGGAAAAATCAACCAAAGAGGACAAAAAAGGAAATTACAGAATGTTTAAAGTACAATCCACAGTGAGTGCATAATCGTAATAACTATCTGTATACCCAATGGCCAAAAACCCAAGTGCCGTCGAGTCGGATCCGACCCATGGCACTCCAAAATACATAAAAACAAACTCTAACAGCACTGAAAAGAGAAATCGACAGCTCCACAATGAAGCTTCAACATACTACTTTCAGGAAAGCACAGAACATTTAGAAAGAAAATCAGCAAAAATAACAGAGAATCTAAATGCCACAGTTAAACATCTTGACTTCACAGAAGTGTACAGAACTCTCCAACCCATTTTTTTCCAACATGCAAGGAGTGCTCTTCAGACTAGATCACATCTTAGGCAGCAAAGCAACTCTCAGGAAAATTCAAAACACTGAGGTAATACAAAGCATCTTCTCTGATCACAATGCCAGAAATTAGAAAATAATAACAGGAAACACAAAGGAAAAAACATGAAAACTGAATAATACCTTGCTTAAAAATCATCACATAACAGAACAAATCATAGATATAATTAAAAAAACTTCTACAATTAAGTCGGAATAAAAATGCATCATACCAAAACTTCGAGACACAGTAAAGGCTGTGTTTAGAGGTCAATTTATAGTGATAGTTGCACACAAATTTAAAATGTCAGCTCTACAACTCAAACAGAGAACAGCAAAAGACCCACATCATCAGAAGAGAGGAAACAATAAAGAACAAGGCATAAATAAATGAAAGAGAATAGAAAAAAATACAAATTACCAACAAAACCAAAAGTTGGTTCTTTCAAAGGATTAACAAGTTCAACAATTTGGGGCCAAACTGACGAAAGAAAAACAGGAGAGGAAGCAACGAACACAAATAAGACATGAAATGGAATTCATTACAACAGAGCTAACTGAAATAAAAAGGATCGTAACAGAAAATTATGCTCCAAGAAATTTAAGAACTTAGAGGAAATTGAAAAATTTCTAGAGACAGATTATTTGCTTAAACTAACACAGAATTATGTTGAGAATGTGAAAAGACTTTTAACAAGTGAACAGATAGAAAAGGTAATGATAATAATAAAACTCCCAACAAAAAATAATCCTGGTTCAGAGGGCTTCACTGCAGAGTTCTACCGCATGTCTAGAGAAGAGCTTGCACAAGTACTGCTCAAGTATTTCAAAATACAGAAAAGGAAAGGATATTTGTGAATTAATTCTAGGAATCTAGCATAACCCTGATACCAAACTAGGCAGACATCACAAAGGAAGAAAATTTATAGACCAGTATCTCCTGTGAATACAGTTGCAAAAATTCTCAACAAAGTTCTAGCCAGCAGAATTCAGCATTATGTCAAAAAAATAATACACTAAAACCAAGTGAAACCTACACCAGGTATGTAAGGAGGGCTAAACATTAGAAAATCTATCACCACATAAATGAAACAATCATATGAGCACCTTACTCAACACAGAAAAGGCTTTCTGTAAAGTCCAACACCCATTCCTCCTTAAAACACCCCAAAAGATAGGAATTCCTCAAAATAGGAAAGGAAACCTATACAAAACAGAAACCCACGTGGTGTAGTGGTTATGTGCTACAGATGCTAACCAAAAGGTCAGCAGTTCAAGTCTGCCACATGCTCTTTGGAAACTCTGTGGAGCAGTTCTACTCTGTCTATAGTGTCACTATGAGTTGACACTGACCTGACAGCAGTGGGTTTATCCAAAACCAATAGTGAAAATCATCCTCAATGGAGAGAGGTTGAAAACATTCCCTCAGAGAATGAGAGCAAGACAAGGATGCCATTTATCACCCCTCTTATTTAACATTATGCTGGAAATCTTAGCTAGAGCAATAAGGAGAGAAAAAGAAATAAAGGACATCTAGTTGGCAAGGAAGGTGTAAAACTATCCCTATTAATGGATGAAATGATACTATATATACATGTCATGGACTTGAGTTTTGTCCTCCAAAAAACATGTGTAGTGATTTGGCTGGGCTACAATTACCAGTATTGTGTAACTGCCCTCCATTTTTTTATTTTCCTATGCTATAAATCCTAATCTCAGCCTGTGGTTAATAGATAGGATTATGTTAAAAGAGGATTAGAGTGGGACTGTAATGCCCTTACTAGGATTTTTCCCAGAGTGTGGCTTGCACCATCTTTTATTCTACAAGAGATAAAAGGAGAAGGAAGCAAGCAGAGAGTTGGGGACTTCATGCCACTAAGACAGCAGCACGGTGAACAAAGCATATCTTTCAGACCTGAGGTTCCTGCACCAAGATGCTCCCTGACCAAAGACTGATGCAACACGAGGACCTTGCTCCAGAGCTGACAGAGAGAATACCTTCCCTGGAGCTGGCACCATGAATTTGAATTTCTAGCCTACTATGCTGTCTAAGAATAAACGTTTCTTTGCTAAGACTACCCACTTTTGGTATTTCTGTTAGAGTGATATTAGATGACTAAAACAATAGAGAACCCTAAGAGTCAATAAGAAAATTACTGGTGCCAATAGATTCAGCAAAATAGTATGATACAAGATAAATGTACAAAACACAGTGATATTCCTATACACCAATAACAAGAGTTACAAAAAGGAAATCAGGAAAGCAGTACCACTTATAACAGCTCCTAAAAAAATGCTTAGGAATTGATCTAACCTGGAACATAAAAGATCTATACAAAGAAAATTACAAAACACTACTGCAATAAACCCAAACCTACTTAAATAGAAAAACATACTAGGCTCACAGATAGGGAGCTCAACATTGTGAAAATGTCTATTTTACCCAAAGCAATCTACAAATGCAATAGAATACTGGTCCAAATACCAACAGCATTCTTTAACAAGATGAAAAAACTAATAATTAACTTTATATGGAAAAGAAAAGGCCCTGCAAAAGCAAAGAATTATTGAAGAAGAAAAACAAAGTAGGAGGCCTTACATTTCCTAACCATAGAACTTACTCTGTAGCCTCAGTAGTCAAAACAGCCTGATACTGGTACAGCAGACACAATGACCAATGAAACAGAAGTGAGAACACAAGCATAAATTCATTTACCTAAGGTCACCTCATCTTTGACAAAAGAACCAAGTCCCTGAGATGAGGATAAAACAGTTCTTTTAACATTTTTTGCTAACAAAACTGAACATCCATCACCAAAAGAACGAAACACAATACCTCACATCATATGCAAAAATTAATTCAAAATGGATCAAAGACTTAAATATAAAACCCAAAATTATAAATATCATGAAAGTAAACATAGGGTGAGTTCTAGGGTCTCAAATATTCTGTATAAACAGAATGCAAACTGTAACTAATAATTCACAAACACCAGAAGACAAGGAGGATAAACATGATCTTCAGAAATTAAACTTTAATTTCACCAAAAGGGTAAAACAAGAATCTACAGGCTGGGAAAGCATTTTTGGTTGGACATATCTATCAAGGGTCTAATCTCTAAAATCTATAAGAAAATCCAACAACTCAACAGTAAGAAGACAAATAACCCAATTAAAAAATGGGCAAAGGATATGAACAGGCACTTCACCAAAGAAGATATTCAGGTAGCTAACAGACATATAAAGAAATGCTCCTGAACACTAGTCATTAAAACCCCTCAAAAATCCACTTCCGTAGAGTCAAATCTGACTCATAGCAATCTTATAGGACAGAGTAGAACTCCTCCATAGAGTTTCTAAGTACCTGGTGGATTCAAACTTCTAACATTTTGGTTAGCAGATGTAGCATTTAACTGCTATGCCACCAGGGTTTTCCCCTAGCTGTTAGATAAATGCAAATGAAGACTACAATGAGATATCATTTTACTCTCACACTGCTGGTATAAATTAAAAAAAGAAAACAATTGTTGGAGAGGTTGTAGGAGACTGGCACTTTTATACACTGCTGGTGGGAATGTAAAATGGTACAACCATTTTGAAATACTTATGGTGTTTCCTTAAAAAATTAGAAATAAAAATACTGTACTATCCAGCAATCCCACTCCTAGGAATTTTGTCCAGAGAAAAAAGAAACATTATATGAATAGAAATATGCACAACTATGTTTATTGCCTCACTATTCATGATAGTGAAAAGATGGAAATAACCTAAGTGCACACAAACAGATGAATAGATAATCAAACTATGGTGCATCTACACGATATGAATACTAAGCAAAGATAAAGAACAATGATGAATCTGTGAAACATCTTACAACATGGATGAATCTGGAGGGCATTATACTGAGTAAAGTAACTCAATCACAAAAGTACAAATATATATGAGATCACTATAGTAAAAGCATGTAAAGGGCTTCACTAAGATGGCAGAGTAGTCAAATGCTTCCTGTGATCTCTCTAACAACAAAGACCCCCTCCACAACCAAAATTAATTGATTATATGTAACATTCTAGGAGCCCTGAATATCACAAGGAATGTTGAAAAAACAGACTCAGCAACAGGGAAGGAAGAGTAGATCCAGAGGCACCTAGGACTGGCCAGATTTGACCAGGTAGCAATCAGCACCATGCAGGGAGACTGGCTTCAGCAAGCACGGTGAAGGGAAATGCATTCAAATAGCATCTTCCACAGCAGGAGAGACCCAGTGCCTCCAGAATCAGTGAAAAATAGCATTTGCTTGTCAAAAGTAAAGTAGTTTGCTCCTAACCAATCATGTGCTGATCTAAAACTTCAAGGGGATGAACTTCTTTCCCTTTTACCTAACCTTTCCCCTCCCTGTTCTGCACTACACCAGAGCAGTTCCCAGAGATGGATACATTTCCTAGGACTTGCTTATGTGCCCTAAGCCATTCTCCCAGACTTGGAGAGGGAACAAGGTAACAAACAGGGGAAAAAACCTGCTGGCTACTCTAACCCAAGAACTCAGGGTAGAAACAATTCCTTCGCCTAGGGTCCATGGACTTAGAATGCCTTTTTCCCCTTGTTTTAGTCATCTCGTACTGCTATAACAGAAATACCACAAGTGGATTTCTTCAACAAAGAGAAGTTTATTCTGTCGCAGTTCAGTAGACTAGAAGTCCAAATTCAGAGTGTTAGCTCCAGGGGAAGGCTTTCTCTGTTTGCTCTCAAGGAAGGCCATTGTCATCAATCTTTCCCCAGACTGGGAGCTTCTGAAGTGTAGGGACCCCATCTCCTTTTCAAAGGATATGCTCTACTCCCAGCACTGCTTCTTTTCTAATGATATAAGATCCCCAACTGTCTGCTTGCTTCCATTTTGTTTATATATCAAGAGATTTCCTCAAGACACAATACAATCTTACACATTGAGTCAGGTGCCACCTTGTTCACATCATAGAGGCAGGATTTATAACATGTAAAAATATCACACTATTTTAGAAACATGGCCTAGCCAAAAGGCTGCACACATTTTTGGTGAGGACATAGTTCCATCCATGACATCCTTGCAGACAGCATTGGACACTGATAGTTCGGCTGCAAAACATATCCATCTACACACTTTAAGGAACAAAGACATGCTTTCCTCACAGTCTCTCAAGTTTAGCTGTCAGTTCTTTGCCTTTCTCAGCACATGCAGCCAGATACCTGTCCCGGCACCAATCACCCCTGCCCACCTAAGACTGTAGGGGAGAGCCTGCACCACACCTTTGGTGACCAACTACCTGGATACCTAAGGTGAATTCATACACAGAAGGTAAATGTACTCCAGGGCTCACATGCCTAATAGCAGCTCTAGGAATCTGATGACAGGTTAGAGCTTCCAAGGCACCAATAATCAAATTACCTCATACAACCAGCCTATTTGAGTGTTCCCATACAAAACAAATAGCTAGAACACAGCAAGCAAACATAAAATGAATAAATGCAACAACATACTGATTGCTCAGATGTAACAGTCAATATCAAATCACATAAAAAGACAGACCACAATGGCTTCAGACAGCTCTCTCTTCCCACCAAAAAAAAGAATCAAGAAATTTTCCAGATAATTCCTGGAATCATTGGAGGTAGAATACAAAAAAAAAAAAAAGATTAATCTGTGAACTCTTCAAGAAATAAGGAAGGATATCAGCCAAAGTACAGAACAGCATAAATGACATACTGAGTAGGTTGCAAGAAAACTTAGCAATCAGACATTCAGAAGTTTAACAATAAAATTTTAGAATTAGAAAACTCAACAGGCAGTCAAAGGAGCAGAAGTGAGGTAATGGAAATCAGAATTAGTGAGACTGAAGATAAAACAATTGATACCAACACAATTGAGAAATGTTAAGATAAAATAATGTAAAAAACGAAGAAACACTAAAAATTGTGTGAGTCTCTGTCAAGAAGAATAATCGATGAGTTACTATAGAACCAGAATGAGGGGGTGGGGCAGGAGATAACAGAAAATACAGAAAGAATGTTGAAGGTTTATTGTCACAAAACTTGAGTAGAAGTTCTCTATCCAAGATGCTCATCAAACTCCACACAACGTAGATCCCAAAAGAAAGATGCCAAGGCGTATTATAATCAAACTTGTCAAAACCAAAGATAAGGAGAGAATTTTAAAAGCAGGAAGTGATAAATGAAAAATAATATACAAAGGAAGGTCTATAAAACTAAGCTCAGACCACTCAGCAGAAACCATGAGGGCAGGAAGGCATTAGGATGACATATAGAAGGCCTTGAAGGAAAACAACTGCCAACTAAGAATTATGTACCAGCAAAACTGTCTTTCAAATATGATGGTGAACTCAGGATATTTCCAGTATACAGAGATTTAGGATATTTGCAAAAAAATAAACTAAAATTAAAAGTATTACTAATGGAAGTTCTTTGATTAGAAAATCAGTGATATCAGATAGCAACCCAAATCTAGAACACAGAAAAGAGCAACTAGATAACACACGAGATACGGATATCACAAAAGTAAATCAAACTCAAGCACTGAAAATAGGGCAAAAGAGATGGTATTATGTGAGAGGTGACAATATTGTAACAAAACCCACCAACCAAACCCACTGTCTTTGAGTTTATTTTGACTCACAGCAGCACTTATACAGAGTAGAACTGCCCTGTAGAGTTTCTGGGGAGCACCTGGTGGATTTGAACTGCTGACCTTGTGGTAAGCTGTCACAGTACTTGATCACTACACCACAAGGGTTTGTTTCCATAACAAGAAAGAGATACCTAAAAATATATACTTGGATTTTTCAGATGGAGAAGTCAAGGAGATACAAATAAATAAAAGACTGGTTTAAATTTAGAAAAATGGGGTAAATATTAAGGTAATCATAAAGGAAATTAACAATCCAACATGTCAAAATGAAAGACAAGAAAAACATGAAGTCTCAGCAAAAAAGAAAACAAACAACAATGAAAAGATGAAAAGAAAATACACACATTAAAAACAACTCAGCACAGAAAATTAAGGGGAACAAAGAAACTGACAACACAAAAAAGAAACACATCAAAATGACTGCAGTAACTCACACCTATCTATAATGACTGAATATAAATGGATTAAAATCACCAATGAGGAGACACACAGTGGCAGAATAGATTTAAAAATAAACCTATGATATGTTTATATGCTGTCTGTAAGAGGCACAGCTTAGGCTCAAAAACACAAGCAGTGTTAAACATAAAGGATGTAAAAATATATATTTAGCAAACAATGACCAAAAAACGAGCAAGAGCAACAATATTCATTGTCATGGATTGAATTGTGTCCCCTCAAAAATAGGTGTAGCCATGTGGCTGGGCTGTGATTCCCAGTATCTTGTGATTGTCCTCCATTTTGTGGTTTTCCTATGCTGTATGTTAAAGGATTAGGGTGGGGCTGTAAATCTCTTCATAGGATCACCTCTCTGCTTCACTGTAAAGGGTTTCCCGGGAGTATGGCTTACTCCACCCTTAATCCTTTAATTCTGCAAGAGATAAAAGGAAAGCAAAGCAGGCTGAGAATTGGGAACCTGACACCACCAAGAAAGCAGCACCAGGAGAAGAGCGCATCCTTCAGACCTGAGGATCCTGTGCCCAGATGCTCCCTGGACAAAGAATGATGCAATACTGGACTTTCTGCCAGAGCCGACAAGGGGAAAGCCTTCCTCTGGAGTGGACATCCTGAATTTGGACTTGTAGCCTACCAGACTATGTAAGAATAAACCTTCCTGTTTTAAAGCCATCTACTCTGCGGTATTTCTGTTAGAGCATCCCTAGCTGACTAAAACATTAATCTCTGACAAAAAAGACTTAAAAGAAAAATCCAGGGGGGCAGAGTCAAGATGGCAGAATAGACACACGTCTCCCCAAGTCTCTCTGGGAACCAAAACCTGAATTGATAATTAAACAGAGCTTTCTGGTCACCCAGTGAGCCCTAGGACATGGCTCAGTGCTCTTAATTTGAACTTCAGACCACTGAATGGAAAACCTCCTCTTTTTCGCTGACTCCTGCTTCTGATCAGTCCTGGCTTTCACAGACCAAAGGTAACTCACCATTTTGACTTTTTTTTTCCTCTGTCTTGGCCATCTGGCAGAGCTGGGACTTGACTAGTGGCTAGTGTCAGATGCACTGCCAGTGGGATAGGCAAGTGAAATTGCCATATTTTGAGAGCCTGGCTTAGGACTCTATGTATCCAGCCACCTTTGGCCTCTCTTTCTGCCTCTGCCACAGTATCATTTGTACGGAGCCGCTGGGCAGCAAGCTTGTGGGGGATGCCATCTTGGGTATGGAGGCCTCAGAGAGACCTAATTCCTAGGCTCAGAGTCAGCGCTTGCCCACAGGAGAGCGCTTTGGTGGCAGAAAAGTAGTATTTTACACAGTATTGCCTATGACTGGGGCCGCTAAGCAGAGGTGAACAGGGCAGTAGCCTTGCTGCATTTTGAACTAGTTCATAACATCTGGAATTGGATATAAAGTTGCTGATGTTACCAGTTGGAATGAAGGCCCTGTACACCTGAAAACTTGACTGACCTGGGAAGTAGTCAGATACCTTTTACCTTGCATTTCAAGATGATTTAGAGAAATAACAGTGGTCCATCATCACTGCATCTCTCCCAGCCTTTATTGACTCACATAAAGCCCAAAAAGCAACAGACTCTGGAGAAAGTGGTAACCAGAAAATCACCCACAGCTTCGGTAGGCCCCCAAAAGAGAAAACACAAAAAGCTTTCCAGATGAAGAAACTTTTCTGAAATTATTGGAAAGTGAATGCAAAAAGATTATATAGAGAGCCCTCCTAGACCTTATGCAAAAAGCAGCAGAACAAAAGGAAAAATTAAGCAAGCTGTTTGATCTCATGGAAAACCAGTACTCTGAAATCCAACAGATCAAGAACAAAATCAAAGAGATAGAAACTTCAATTCAAAGCCAAGAAAACAGAATGGAACAAATGGAAAAGAGACTTTGTGACTTCGAAGACAGAGCTACTGACTCCAGCATCTATGATGGAAAAATCAGAAAAAAGAAACAAAAAAACGAAGAAGCATTAAGTGGCATGTAGGACTCTATTAAGAGGAACAACCTCTGATTAACTGGAGTCCCTGCACATGGTGAGACACCTGAGAACACGGAGAGTATTATTGCTGAGCTGCTGACAGAGAACTTCCCAGAAATCATGAAGGAAGAGAATGTAGATATCCAAGATGCATGTTGAATGCCAGTCAATATAGACGTCAAAAGAAAGACTTCAAGACATATTCTAATCAAGCTTAACAGAATAAAACATAAGCAGAAACTCTTAAAGGCAGCAAGACTCAAAGCAAAGCTGAAATTCAGAGAAAAACTTTGTAGGCTTTCATTGGATTTCTCAGCTGAAACAATGCTGACATGGAGACAGTGGCATGACACATTCAAAGCCTTGAAGGAGAAGAACTTCCAACCAAGAATTATATATCCTTCAAAACTGTCTTTCAGATATGAAAATGAAATTAAGACATTTGCAGATAGACAGAAACTCAGAGGCTTTCCAAAAACAAACCAAAGCTACAAGAAATACTGAAAGAATCTCTTGGCTTTGGCTTAGAAGAACAAAATCACTAACTTTATATTTTAGAAGGACACATCATCCAGAATCTTACCCAATTAGCAAAGGCTCCAAACTCAGTCAAAGCTATAATAGTGAAAGAAATGATCTAGAGATCATATCATGAAAACTATGATGACATCATATTAAAAAGAGGGATTTACTAGTCATTATAGTCCTTACACATGAGAAGGAAGATGGCAAGACTGGTAGTAATTAAAATTGGGTTTATACACAGTTTATTAAGCAGGGTCATAAGGGAAGCCTTAGAGCACAATAAAGATGGAGCATAATGTATCAAGAAGTGTAATACAGGAGTCTCAAAACCCACAAAACCAACCCTGGAAAAGATGAAAAATCAACTCACAAAGAAGAATGTCTCAGAACAGATTAATAAGAACAACAGAGAAAACATCAACACAAAAATACACATATCACAATGGCAGCACTGAACACATACCTATCAATAATTACATTGAATGTGAATGGACTGAATGCTCCAGTAAAGAGACAGTGAATGACATCTTGGATCAAAAGACATGACCCATCCATATGTTGCCTACAAGAAACTCACCTTAGACATAAAGATAGGAACAAGCTGAAAAATTAAATAACGAAAGAATATATATCAAGCTAACAGTGAACGAAGAAGAGCAGGTGTGGTAATTCTAATCTCAGATAAAATCGATTTTAATGTAAAATCCACCATCATGGACAAGGAGGGACATTATTGCTGAAATATTCAATATACAAGCAGGACTTAACAATAGTAAATATTTGTGCACCTAATATTAGAGCACCTAAATACATCAATGAAACACTGACTACACTCAAAAAGAGATAGATCACGCCACAGTGATAGTAGGAGACTTCAGCACTCCACTGTCAATATTGGACAGATTGTCTAGAAAAAATCTCATTAAAGACACAGACGACCTTATTGCCACACTTAACCAACGAGACCTCATCGATATATACAGAACTTTCTATCCATCAGCAGACAACACCTTCTTCTCCAGTGCCCATGGAATAGAACATGTGTTAGGACATAAAGCAATTCTCAACAAAATCCATACCACTGAATTAATGCAAAGCATCTTCTCAGATCATAAAGCCTTAAAAGTTGAAATCAATAGCAGAAAAAACATACACAAAAAGTAGAAGTCATGGAAACTGAACAAAAGTTTGCTCAAAAAACCATGGGTTATAGAAGAAATCAAAGATGAAATAAAGACATTTATGGATTCCAGTGAGAACAAAAACACTTCCTACCAGAACCAATGGGATACAGCCAAAGGAGGGCTCAGAGGTCAGTTTATCTCCATAAATCTACACATCTGGAGGGAAGAAAGAAACCAAATCAAAGCACTAACCCTACAACTTGAACAAGGAGAGAGAGAACAACAGAGAAAATCCTCATGCACCAGAAGAAAACAGATCATAAAGATTAGAGCAGAACTAAATGAATAGAAGGAAAATTGAAAAGACGGAAAGCTGTTTTCTTGAAAAGATCAACAAAAGTGACAAACCATTGCTAAAAAAAAACCCAGAAAAGGAAACAAATAACCCAAATAAGAAATGAGAGGGGACTTGTCACAACAGATCCAACAGAAATAAAAAATATCATAGCTGAATACTATAAAAGACTGTATTCTAACAAATTTGAAAACCTAGAGGAAATAAACAAATTCCTTGAGTCATACCTCCTACCCACATTATCACAAGATGAAGCACAACAACTTAATAAACCCATCACAAACGAAGAGGTTGAAAAAGCCATCCAAAAACTGGCCAACCAAAAAAGCCCTGGCCCAGATGGCTTCACCACAGAATTCTACCAAGCTTTTAGAGAAGGGTTGTCTCCAATAGTACTAAGACTAGCTCACAGTGTAGAAAGGAATGGAATATTCCCAAATTCATTCTATGAAGCCAGCATAAGCTTGATACCAAAGCCAGGGAAAGACCCAACCAAAAAGGAGAACTACAAATCTTCAACAGAATTCTTGCCAATAGAATACAACAACATATCAAAAAAGTTGGATTCATACAAGGGATGCAAGGCTGGTTCAACATCAGAAAAACAATTAATATGATTAACCACATAAATAACACAAGAGACAAGAATCACCTGATTTTGTCCATTGATTTAGAAAAGGCATTTGATAAAGTCCAACACCTATTCATGCTAAAAACTCTCAGCAAAACAGGAATAGACAGCAAATTTCTCAATGCAGTAAGGGCCATTTATACAAAGCCAACTGCTTACATCATCCTGAATGGAGAGGGGCTGGAACAGTTTCCCTTGAGAACAGGAACTAGACAAGGATGCCTACTCTCACCTCTCCTGTTATTTTGTACTAGATGTTCTAGCCAGAGCAATTAAACAAGACCAAGAAATAAAGGCCATCTGCATGGGCAAAGAAGTAGCAAAAATCTCCCTATTTGCAGATGATATGATAGCATATGCAGAGAATCCCAAAGAATCCATCAGTAAACTACTCAGACTGACAGAAGAGTTCAGCAAAGTCTCAGGATACAAGATAAACATAAGTAAATCAGTAGGATTCCTTTATACCAACAATGAGATTATTAAGGAAGAAATCACCAAGTCAATACCATTTACTATAGCCCCTAAAAAGATAAAGTACCTAGGAATAAATCTAACTAAAGAAATAAAAGACCTATACAGAGAGAACTACAAGACTTTACTGCAAGGAACCAAAAGAGACTCACATAAATGGAGAAACCTACCCTGCTCATGGATAGGAAGACTTAACCTTGTAAAAATGTCTATTTTACCCAAAGCAATCTACTTATATAATGTAATTCCAATACAAATTACCAACTTTGTCTGGAAAGGGAAGAAACTCTGGATAAGTCAAGTCAAGCACACTAAAGAAGAAGAACACACTGGGAGGCCTCTCATTACTGGACTTTAGAACATACTACACTACCACAGTAGTCAAAACAGCCTGGTACTCGTACAAAAAGAGACAGATAGATTAATGGAACAGAACTGAAACTCCAGAGATGACACCATCTGACTACAAACAGTTGATATTTGACAAAGGCCCTAAGACATTAAACTTGGGTAAAAACCATCTCTTCGACAAATGGTGCTGGCAAAATTGGATATCTATCTGCAATAAACTGAAAAACAAGACCCATATCTTAAACCTTATACAAAAACTAACTCAAACTGGATACAAGACCTAAATATCAAATCTAAAATGACAAAGCTCACCCAAGAAAAAGTAGTAACAACAGTTGAAGTTTTAATACACAACATAGACAGACTTCAAAATCTGTCAAGCAAACCACAATCAACAAAAAATAGATAAATGGGAACTATTAAGAACCAAACACTTCTGCTCATCCTTCCTCTGGAGTTGACATCCTAAATTTGGACTCATAACCTATCAGAATGTGTAAGAATAAAACTTCCTTTGTTCAGGGGATCCACTCTGTGGCATTTCTGTTAGATCAGCCCTAGCTGATTTAAACATAAGCAATAGGCAAAGGAGGTGGACAGACACTTCTCTAAAGAGGAGATGCAGGCAGCCAAAAAACACATGCAGACATGCTCACAATCATTAGCCATTAAAGAAATTCAAATCAAAACAATGAGATACTGTCTCACCCCAACAAGTTTGGCCATGATCCAAAAAACACAAAACAACAAATGCTTGAGAGGCTGTGGAGAAATTGGAACTCTCCTACACTGTTTGTGGGATTGCAAAATGGTACAGCCCCTTTGGAAAACAATCTTATGCTCCCTTAAAAATCTAGATATAAATATTCCATTTGACCCAGTAATTTCACTGCTTGGAATATATCCTACAGAATCAAGGCCATTCACACCAAATACATGCACACGAATGTTTATCGCAGCACAGTCCTCAATAGCAAAACAGATGGAATCAACCAAAATGCTCAACAACAGAAGAATGGATAGGTAAGCTATGGTATATATGCTCAATGAAACACTATACAATGATAAAGAGCAACGATGATTTTAGGAAACATCTCATAACCTGGTTTCAACTGGAAGACATTATGTTGAGTGAAAGTAGTCAGCAACAAAAGGACAAATATTGTATGAGACCGCTACGATAAGAACTTAAAATCGGATTCATGCATAGAAGAAAATACTCTGATGGCTGCAAGTGTGGGGAGGGCAGGAGGATGGGGGGGTTTAGATTAGACAGTTGTGAGAAAGTTGATTGTTTGAAATCTGTGACAGCACACATTAGTAAGATCAAAATCAAGTGGACTTCAACACAATTTGAGTACTCCTCCCATCTTAACCCAATATTGCAAGGACAGATTAACTGGGGTGGAGTGCTGGGGACAATGCTGTGAGGCAAAATTGAGGCCAATTGGCACAACTAGCATTTTGCTAATGGGGACTCTCTGCACCCCCCGTTGGTGAGTGGTGTCTGGGGTCTTAAAGGCTGCCAGACTGCCAAGCTGCCATCTCAGGGTACAGCAAATGGTCCCGACTCTGCAGGAACAGATGATCACCGAGGTCCATAACGACAAGGGTGAAAGAGAACCCAGTAGGCAGAAAGACTCACGTGAGTGGGTGTCTACATCGACTTGTGACCGGAAGAACTGGATGGTGCCCAGCCACTACCGGTGATAGCCGCAATGGAGCTCACAAAGTTGAGTCTCACTGGCAACACAAGAGTAAATAGGGGTGCACCCTGAGATCTCCAATAGAAGACTGCAATTGATGGTCCAGGGGTTTCAGGGTTCCCCTGGGAGCATGGCCCCTGGCCCTGACACTGCCCATGTCCATAAATCATAATGAAGGTCAACTCTTTGGACAGCAATGGATTTGACTTGGTAGCACAGGGTAATCATATTTTGTGGCACTTTATGGTTCTGTGAATCTATAGGATGTCATCCTGCTGACCTCTTGCTGGAGGAAGGGGAGTGGGTGGAGAGGAGGAGATAGGAGACATGTATGGAGCAGAGAGGAAGAATGTTGCAGTCACTGGTCAGGGAGAGCAGTGGGAGCTGCACATAGGTGAGCATGTGAATTTACATGGGAATGTACATTTTCATTCAATCACAATAAAAAAAGAAAAATCCATCACAAGGGTTAAGTGAGAAGCCTATATAATAATTAAACAGTTAATAGATCAGGAGGACAAAAACATAACAACTATATATGTACCCAATGACAGGGCTTCAGAATAAATTTTAAGAAACAAAAAAACCAACTCTAGCAGCATTACAGAGTAATAGACAACTCCACAATAACAGGAGACTTCAACATACCCCTTTCAGTAAAGGACATAACATTCAGAAAGAAGCTGAGTAAGAACACTGAAGATCAAAATGCCATAATGAACCAACTTGACCTAATAGACATATGCAGAACACTCCACCCTCTGGCAGCCAAGTATGCTTCCTTTTCCAGTGCACATGAAACATTCCCTAGAATTAACTGCATGTTAGACCATAAAACAGGGCTTCTCAGAATCCACAACATTGAAATACTACTCAGCATCTTCTCTGAATATAAAGCTGTAAAAGTAGAATTCAATAAAGAAAAAGCAAGGAAAAAATATCAGGCACATGGAAACTGAATAACACCTTATTCAAAACCTACTGGATTATACAGAAAATCAAGAATAGAATAAAAATTATGGACTATCAGGAAAATGAAAACATACTTCCAGAGCCTTTGGGACACAGGAAAGCAGTGCTCAGAAGCTTGGACTTCTTTGTTCAACACTATCAGTTCGTAATCATATATTACCTCCTGAAATAGTTGAAAGTTGACCAATTCTTTTTGGTATGATAAGTCTGTGTATTTCTTCCATCTTCTTTTGATGCTTTCTGTGTCTTTTAATGTGTTCCCTGTACAATCCTTTACTGTTACTACTCAAAGCTTGAATTTGTTCTTCAGTTCTTTCAGCTTGAGGAATGCCAACCATGTTCTTCCCTTTTGGTTTTCTATCTCCAGGTCTTTGCACATGTCATCATAATACTTTACTTTGTGTTCTTCAGCCCCCTTTAAAATCTTCTATTAAGTTATTTCACTTCATCATTTCTTCCTTTTGCCTTAACTGCTTGACATTCAACAGTATCATGGATTAAATTGTGTTCCCCCCAAAAAACGTGTGTCACTATTTGGCTGGGCCATGATTCCCAGTATTTATGATTTTCATATGCTGTAAATCCAATCTCTGTTGTGGTTAATAGACTGGGTTATGTTAAAGGGGATTAGGGTGGGACTGTAAACAAACAAAAATAAAGACAAAGCTTCACAATCTATTCTTATACCCATTTTGGTATTTTCTTTATGTCCTGTCTTTTTAATGGCCTTTTGCTTTCCTCATGTTTGAGGTCTTTAATGTCATTCCACAACTTATCTTGTCTTCAGTGGTTAGTGTTCAAAGTGTTGAATCTATTCTTTTTTATTTATTTTTTATTGTGATCAAGTGGAAGTATACAATCCAAATCAGTTTTGCATGCCCACCTATCTACAGCTCCTTTGCTCTCTTTGCCCCATGATAGCACACTCTTTTATTTTATGTTTGTTGTATCCTCTTAACAAGCTTCTGCCTCTTCCTCTCCATCCTCTTCTCACCCATCTAGAAAGAGACCAGTAGGACAGCCTCCTAAAAATGCATAGAACCATAAAGCACACCCACTATATGGTCACATTGTATCCCGGAGTCTAGTCCATTTTTCTCTGAAGAGTTGACCTTAATAAGGTTTTCTCGTGAGAGGAAGCAGCAGGTCTAAAGGCCATGCTCCCAGGGGATCCTCTGGGCCATCAGACCATCAACTGTGGTCTTTTAGTAGAGTTCTTGACTGCACCCCTCTTTTTGTCATGCTGCCACAGGAACTCAAAATTGTGTGCCCCATGTGGCTGTCTTTGGTGGTGACTGGGCACCATCTGATTCTTCTAGTCAAATGTTGATACAGTTTCCCATTTACTTAGGTCCTTTCATCTCCTGGACTCTTTTTTCCTTGTGTGTGGTGTTCTCAGTAATCATCTGTTTTGGCTGAGCTGGGACAATTATGTGTACCTCAGATGGCAGCTTGCTAACTTTTAAGACCCCAGACACCACTCACCATTATGCAGAGCAGAAGACTCTCTTAGCAGTAGGATAATTATGCCTATTGCCCACGATGTCCCCCGAGAAAATGGTCCTCAGAATCTATCCCTGATACTCTGTACTTGCATTATTGGGTTAAAATTAGAAGAGCTTTCAGTTTATGGTCAAATCCAGTTAAGTTGATTTACTTTCTACAGTGTGCTGTCACTGCTTTCACCTAATCAAATTTCTATCAACTATCTAATCTATGACCAGACCTCACTACCACTCCCCACCCTTGTAGCCATCAAAGAGTCTTTTCTTCTGTACGTAAGTCTATTTTTAAGTCCCTATAGCTGGGCTCTCATACAGTATTTGTCCTTTTGCCGCTGACTCATTTCACTCAGCATAATGTCTTCCAACTGAAACCAGGTTATGAGATGTTTCCCAAAAGCATCATTGTTTTTTATCATGGCATAGTATCCCATTGAGCATATGTACTGTAATTTGTTTAGTGATTCATCTGCTGATGGACATCTAGGTCGATTCCGTCTTTTGCTATTGTGGACTATGCTGCAATAAACACTCTTGTGCATGTGTCTGTTCATGTGACAGCCTTTGTTTCTGTTGGATAAATTCTGAGCAATGGGATTACTGGATCAGATGGCATAGCTATTTCCAGCTTTTTAAGGAAGTGCCAGATTGCTTTCCAAAGTGGTTATACCATTTTGCAATCTCACCAGCAGTATAGGAGAGTTCTGATCTCTCCACAGTCTCTCCAGCATGTTTGTTTTGTGTTTTTTGGATTATGGCCAGCCTTTTTTGGGGTGACATGGTGTCTCATTGTAGTTTTGATTTGGATTTCTCTGATAGGTAATGATTGTGAGCATTTCCTCATGTGTCTTTTGGCTGCGTGGATGTCCTCTTTGGTGAAGTGTCTGTCCATCTCCTTTGCTCATCACTTAATTGGTTTATTTACCTTTTTCATGTTGATACTTTGCAGTATTTTGTATATTATGGAGATCAGACGTCAATCTGACATATCGTTGTCAAATATTTTTTCCCATTCTACATGTGGTCTTTTAAATCTTTTGATAAAATCTTTGGATGAACGAAAGTGTTTGATTCTTAGTAGTTCCCATTTATCTATTTTCTCATCTTTTGATCATGGTTTGCCTGTCAGATTTTAAAGTCGGTCTAAGCTGTGTATTTGAAATTCCATTGTTGACTCTATTTTTTCTTGCATGGTCTTTACATTTTAGATTTGATATTTGGGTCATTGATCCATTTTGAGTTAGTTTTTCTGTAAGGTGTGAGAGTTAGGTCTTGTTTCAGTTTTTTGCAGGTAGGTATCCAATGTTTCCAACACCAATTTGTTAAAGAGACTGGTTTTAACCCAATTTATAATTGGAGGACCTCTGTTGAATATCAACTGTTCATAAGAGGATGGTGGTATCTCTGGTGTCTCAACTATGTTCCATTGTTTGATATGTCTCTCTTTGTACTAGTACCAGGGTGTTTTCACTACTGTGGCAGTATAATAGGTTCTAAGTTCGGGAGTGTGAGGTCTCCCACTGTGTTCCTCTTCTTTAGGAGTGCTTTGCATAACTGGAGTTTCTTCCGTTTCTAAACAAAGTTGGTGATTTATTTCTCCATCTCATTAAAAAATGTCACTGGATTTGTAATGAGATTGCATTGTGTATGTAGCTTGCTTTGGGTAATATAGCCATTTTCACAATGTTAAGTCTTCCTATCCATGAGCAGGATAAGTATCCCCATTTTTGTAAGTCTTTTTTGGTTCTTTGCAGTAAAGTCTTGTAGTTCTGTCTATATAGGTCTTTTGTTTCTGTAGTTAGATTTATTCCTAGGTATTTTATCTTCTTGAGGGCTATAGTAAATGATACTGATTTGAATTTCTTCTTTGATGATTTGTTTGTTGATGTAAAGGTGTCTTACTCATTTACTTATGTTTATCTTATATCCTGATACTTCGTTGAACTCCTCTATTAGTCCAAGTAGTTTACCAATGGATTCCTCAGGATTCTCTGCATATCATCTGCAAATAGGGAGATTTTTACTTCTTCTTTGTCCATATGGATGCTCTTTATTTCTTTGCCTTGTCTAATTGCTCTGGCTAGAACTTCTAGTACAATGAATAAATGTGGTGAGAGTGGACATGCTTGTCTAGTGCCTGTTCTCAAGGGTAATACCTTCAGTTTCTCTCCATTTAGGATGATGTAAGCGGTTGGCTTTATGTAGATGCCCCTTACTGTGTTAAGAAATTTCCCCTGTACTCCTATTTTGGTTAACATGAACAGGTGTTGGACTTTGTCAAATGCCTTTTCTGCATTAATTGAGAAAAATCAGGGGAACCTTAGCCTGTGTGTTATTTATGCGGTTGATCACTTTAAATGTTTTTCTGATGTTGAACCAGCCTTGCATCCCAGGTATGAATCCAACTTGGTCATCGTGAATTATTTTTTTTGATATGCTGTTGAATTCTGTTGGCTGAGATTCCGTTGAAGATTTTTGCATCTAGGTCCATGAGTGATGTTCGTCTGTAATTCTCTTTTGAAGTGGGATTTTTCTCTGGCTTTTGTCGCTATCCCCCCGATACCGACCCGCGGCGGAGTGACAGCAACAGACCAACACCACGTCCTCTGGTCTTCAAGCAGAGAGAGCGTTTATTTCCAGTAGTTCCACTTATATACGGAATGAATCAGCCAATCACTACTGGCCCACGTACGGGCTAGGGCGTGTCCCAGGCATGCGCAGGCAAGATGTTTACTGCTCTAAGGTCTCTGGGTCTGGGTGTGGCTACAAGCCAAGGCGCCATCTTTGGGTGCGGCCGCTCGGGGGGTGTGGGGCCGGCTCACCACATCTTCCCCTTTTACTTCATATATGCATGAAAGTGCCTGTCTTAGGTCATCTCTGGCTAGAGTGCTCCTTACCCGTCATTGGGATACCCCACAGCTTGGTGGGGTCCCTGCCTTAGGTTGGTAACACCCCCAAGAGAGGTTGCCCGTCTTTGGCTATCCTTCCAGCATTTGCAGCCACACTCCGGCTGAAGTTGATGCTGGTTCTTCAGCATTTGCGATAGCCTGCACCAAAAGCGCCATGTTCATCTGCTGTTGCCTCCTCTGGTGACGAAGGTATAGGATCAGCCACAGACCCAGGAAGCATAGGATGCATGCCAGGGCGCCAGAGCCTGCCCATTCTGGAACAGTATGTAGGGCTGACTGGACCCAGTTCATCAAGGTGACAGCGGTCAAGTAAGTTGTCCACTTCAGCGGTCCAGTTGCCTAATAGCTGACGAGACAGTTGTCTGGAGAGACTAGCTGCGCGAGAGATATTGTTAAACTGCACAGAAGTAACACAGAGGCCAGGGAACTGCCACTCACAGCCCAGCTGCACCACATGCACTAGGGAGCCTTGGACAAGGTCGAGGCTTGCGCTAGAGCTGGGCATAAGAGGGTCGCTCGACCGGCCAAGGGACATATCGGGGTAATCTAGTTAAAACAGGTTGAATTGGTGTAGGATGTAGGGTCTTTGCCAAGTATAGTTGAGCTGGGGAGAGAGTAGAGTAAGGCTTTACTGTCCACTGGAGGCGGTGGCTCTGACAACCTGTCCAGAGACTAGGCCAGTCCCGCGTGCTTTTGCATTTTGGGGCCCATTGAGGCTGTGAGGGGATGCTGCCATTGGCTTTAGGTACCCTGAGCGGTATTTGGCCTTGCAGGAGGGTACCATTTTGTTCGAGGGTTGCTACTATTGCTAGGGGTATCAAACCATCCAGCAGACTGATTATACAGGGTAATGCAACTGGGGTTGTAGTCAGAGCTATTAACTTCTGAACTAAAATTAGTGAGTATATGAAAGCACAAAAAACCTTGAAAGCTTATATTAAGGGGGCGCGGTTCAGGGGTAAAGTCAGCTTGTTGTTTTAGGAAGGGTAGCTCAAGCGAGCTATTGGTTGTGGATATGCGGGGAAAGACGGAAGCAGTATGATGCATAGGTAGGGGAAGGGGTAGGACATCTAACAACCCCCACCGGTACTTATCCTGATTTTCTTGGTATTGTTCAGTCACTGCTTTCCCCAGGGTCACCCCAGCAGGAGCAGTTGGCACATGGTTGGGCTGTTAGCCATGCCTTGTGGAAGGACTACCCACTCATAGTGTTTGTCAGGGGCAGCATGATTGATAGATGGTAAACTAAAGGCAAATCGAGAGGTATCTTCGGGGTGCAGTGGGATGGAGAAAAAACAATTTTTGATGTCTATTACTATAATGGGCCAGTTCTGTGGCAAAGCAGAGAGTACTGGTAAGCCTCTCTGCACAGGCCCCACAACCTCCATAGTAGCATTAATTTCTCTGAGGTCATGCAACAGTCTCCACTGTCCCGATTTCTTCCGTATGACAAATATAGGAGTATTCCAAGGCGAGTTAGACCTTTTTAGATGCCCCAAAGCTAGCTGTTCTGCAATGAGTTCCATGGCAGCATGTAATTTTTGTGTTGGAAGGGGCCACTGAGGTACCCAGACAGGCTGCTCTGATTTCCATTTGATTTTTATTGCCTCAGTGGCCCCTGTGAAAAACCCAATCCTTCTCTTTTGGAGTGTGGGGAAGTTGGTACAGGGCTGGTTCGGCCCTGAGCATGCTTGCCTAGCCCAAAGCTGGGGATATACCCCATATCAGCCATAATAGCTTTGGACTGAGGGCTATAAAGTTGTTCGTTTGTGAGATGTAGGTTAAGCTCTGTAAGCATGTCTCGTCCCCACAACGTGACAGGGGTGTTTAGGACATATGGCTGAAACCATCCTGCGTGTCCTTCCTCATCTAGCCAATGAAGCTCAGCCGAACTCATTTTTGGGGTCTCTGCATAGCCCAGCCCTCTAAGCACTTGCTGGGATATTTGTACAGGCCATTTAGCTGGCCAGTCCCTTTCACTAATTACACTACGGTCTGCTCTGGTATCAAGCAACCCTATGAATTTTCTGCCATTTACCTTTAGGGTGTACATAGGTCGACGGTCAAGGTCGAGGGCTAGCATAGTACATGATGGCCCAGTGGACCCGAGATCCTGGTCGCCCCTAATTCTGTTCTCTGCTGGGAATTGATCATGGTCGCTGCGGAGGACAAGCAACTGAGCAATCTTGTCTCCCGGGGAAACGGGTAAAATTCCTTTTGGGGAAGATATCATGATTTTTATAATGCCAGTATAGTCAGGGTCAATTACCCTGGGATGGACTATAATACCCTTTAAGGTGGCCAAGCCGCGACCAATAATCAGCCCCACCGTACCCGCCTCAAGGGGTCCCGACATGTCAGAGTCGATAGGCTGGACTCCCATCTATGGGGTTAGTACAAGTTGGGTGGCAGCACGGAGGTCCAGTCCGGCGCTGCCGGCAGTTGCCCTTCGGATGGTGGCTACGGCAGTGGCACACACTGCCCCGGAGGAAGCAGGGACAGCCACTGCACTAGCTGAGGAGGTGCACTGGTTGCCGGAGTTTGGAGCGCCCCATATATTCGAGGGCCCTGGCAGCGGGGGCCCCGCTGGACGTTTTTTGGCCTAGTGCCAGTGAGATTGGGGCCTAAAGGCATTCCGTCCATCGCTTGTTTTGAATAGCACTCAGATGCCCAATGATTGCCCTTCTTGCATCAAGGACAGCGCCCCGGCCCCTGGGGATTGTTTTCTGTGGGTGTATTGCTTTGAAAGGAGGGACAGTCTCGCTTAAAATGCCCAGGGTGCCCACACTGGAAACAAGCTGGCTGACCAGCGCTAGATGTGCCCTTTTGCTCTGGGCATCTGGGGTTATTTGAAGGGCCCTGCGTCTGTTGGACTGCAGCCACTACGGCGGCTGCTAGCCCTGCATTGGTGAGCCCCCCTCCGATTTCTCTGCACACTTTCATCCATATCTCTAGGCTTTTCTGCTTATGAGGGGTGATGGCAGCTCGGCAGTCTTTAGTACACTGTTCAAAGACTAGCTGTTTAATGAGGGGCATAGCTGTGTCTGCATCTCCAAAGATCTTTGTGGCAGTATCACACATACGAGCCACAAACTCAGAAAAAGGCTCGTTTTGTCCCTGAATGATTTTTGTGAGATTTCCTGCCGGCTCTCCGCGATTTGGGAGGCACTTCCACGCCCTGGTACATATTAGGTTAATCTGGTCATACACCTGAGGGGGATAGTTTATTTGTTGATTGGCATAAGGCCCTTGACCCATCAGCATATCAACGTCCCACGTGTGCTGGCCATTATGGGCATTGCGTGCTGCCTGCTCGGTAGCAAACTCCATCACCAGGGATTTCCAATCTAGGTACTGCCCAGAAGTTAGGCAGGCACGAGCGAGATTTTGCCAGTCCTTCGGAGTCATGGCATACCTGTGTAGGTTTTCTAAGGAAGCCACCACAAAAGAGGCGGCAACGCCATACGTTCTTACTGCCTCAGCCACCCCCTTTACTGTTTTCCAGTCTAAGACTTCATGATACCGTTGCCCTTGCTGAGTTTGAAAAACAGGAAAAGCACCCATAGCATGGGGTACCTCTCTCCAGACCTCGGGGCAAAAACTTCTAGCTGACGCTTTGGGCCTTGTATCAGGCCGCACCTCGCACCGGGCATAAGGATTATAGGGTGGGGGGTTACCCCCACCCGCGTCCGGTGGCTTTTTAGGTGGCTCAGGCGCTGAGGGCCGTGTGG
The DNA here is from genome assembly GCA_028571685.1 of Heterohyrax brucei. Lineage (NCBI taxonomy): Eukaryota > Metazoa > Chordata > Mammalia > Hyracoidea > Procaviidae > Heterohyrax > Heterohyrax brucei. The sequence continues at coordinate 39,840,143 of CM053149.1, forward strand.
AAATGGGGCGGAGACGCCCAAAATGGTGCACAACCTTTTCCACTTCCACTTCTGCCTCTGACTCACTTTCAGGCTCACTTTCCTTCGGCTCTTCCTCGCCACAGGCGCTGCCCTGCTGGGAGCGCTCTTCTTGAATTCGCTCTAACGCGGATTGGCCTGTCTGTAACACCCTTTGAAATACTCCTGACTCATCCTCTAGACAAGTTAAAATCAGAATCCAAATACTCATTACTCCTGGGGGCAGGTTGCCTTGTGTATCTACTCTAGTTAGATCTGTCCCTAACTTGTTCCAGGCTGCAACAGTAAGATGGCCCGAAGCTAAGAACCAGGGAGCCACTTCTTCCACTGTGGAGAGGAAGCGCTCAATCGTCTGTTGCTTTAATCCAATACCCCTCTGTCTAAGCAGGTTTTTACAGGCAGTTAGTAGAGTTAGTAGATGTTCAGCAGAGGGCTGGTTCCCCATTTTCTTGGTGCTGTGCCTAACGGCTCCGGGCGTCCCCGAAGCCTTTTAGGCATTTAGTCTAGACTACCCCTCCTTGGGGCTGATTGTCCCTCCCAGGGATCTTTCCAATTGCCCTTCTTAGGGTTTCATAGGATTGCCCCTCCCAGGGGTCTTTGAAATCGCCCCTCCCAGGGGTTCTTACCAGCGCTGTAGATCAGGCCAGAGGAGGGTTGGGGTCACGTTGGGGCTCCCCGTACGTAGCCACCAGATGTCGCTATCCCCCCGATACCGACCCGCGGCGGAGTGACAGCAACAGACCAACACCACGTCCTCTGGTCTTCAAGCAGAGAGAGCGTTTATTTCCAGTAGTTCCACTTATATACGGAATGAATCAGCCAATCACTACTGGCCCACGTATGGGCTAGGGCGTGTCCCAGGCATGCACAGGCAAGATGTTTACTGCTCTAAGGTCTCTGGGTCTGGGTGTGGCTACAAGCCAAGGCGCCATCTCTGGGTGTGGCCGCTCGGGGGGTGTGGGGCCGGCTCACCACAGGCTTTGGTATCAGGGTTATGCTGGCATCATAGAATGAATTTGGGAGTATTCTGTCCCTTTTATGCTGTCAAATAGCCTTGGTAGTATTGGAGTTAAGTCTTCTCTAAAAGTTTAGTAGAATTCTCTGGTGAAGCCATCTGGACCAGGACTTTTTTGATTGGTAGTTTTTTGATGACTGTTTGAATCTCTTCCTTTGTGATAGGTTTATTTTTATTAAGTTGTTCTACTTTTCCTTGTGATAATTTTGGTAGGTGATGTGATTCTAGAAATTTGTCCATTTCCTCTAGGTTTTTATATCTTTTAGAGTACCAGTCTTTTGTAGTACTCTGTTATAATACTTTTGATTTCATTTGTGACATCTCCCATCTCATTTCTTATTTGGGTTGTTTGTTTCCTCTCCTGATTTTTTTCTTTTGTAAGTTTAGCCAATGGTTTATCAATTTTGTTGATCTTTTCAAAGAACCAGCTTTTGGTTTTGTTAAATTTTTCAATTATTCTTCTATTCTCTAATTCATTTAGTTCTTCTCTAACCTTCATGATCTGTTGTCTTCTGGTGACTGAGAGGTTCCTCTGTTGCTGTCTTTCTGTTTGTTCAAGGTATAGGGTTAATTCTTTGGGTTGGATCCTTTCTTCATTCCAGATATGTACATTTACGGAGATAAGTGGATCTCTGAGCACTGCTTTTGCTGTATCCCATAGGTTCTTGTAGGATGTGTTTTCATTCTCATTTGATTCCATGTATTTCTTTATTGCCTCCTTGATTTCTTCTGTAACCCATAGATTTTTGAGAAAGGTGTTGTTCAGTTTCTATGAGTTCGAATTTCTAACTATGATTTTTCTACTATTGATTTCAACTTTCATGGATTTATGGTCTGAGAAGGTGCTTTGCAATATGTCAGTGATTTGGATTTTATTGAGACTTGCTTTATGTCCTCACACATGGTGTATTCAGAAAAATGTTCCATGTGCACTGGAGAAGAAGGTGTACTTATCTGTTGATGGGTAAAAAGTTCTGTATATGTGAATAACGTCTAGTTGGTTAATTGTCACGATACAATCTGTATCTCTACTGAGCTTTTTTCTGAATGATCTGTCCATTACTAACATTGGAGTATTGACATCTCTAAGTATTATTATGGAGTAATCTCATTTTTCCATGTTGTCAGTGTTTGTTTGATGTATTTAGATGCTCTGGCATTGAGTACATAAGTATTTAATATTGTTATGTCCTGCTTATGTTTTGAACTTTTCAGCAATCAGCAGTGACCATCCTTGTCCGCAATAGGGGATCTTACAGTAAAGTCTATTTTATCTGAAACTAGCATTGCCATTCCTGCCCTTTTTTGTGTTTGTTGGCTTGGCTTGCAGTTTTCCATTCTGTGATTTTCAGTTTGTTCATATTGAGTTTTAGGTGTGTTGTGTGTAAGCAGCCTATAGATGGATCATGTCTTTTGATCCGTGATGCCACTTGTTGTCTCTTTATTGGAATGTTCAGACCATTTACACAGTGTAATTACTGATGGGTATGTGTTTAGTGCTGTCTTTTTGATGCATTTATTTTTGTGTTGTATATGTGTTCTATGCTTTTCTTAAAATTCTACTCTGGGTCATTCTTAGGGGTTGACTTTTCATCTTTTGCAATGTTGGTTTTGTGTTTGTTAGGACTCCTGTTTTATGCTTCTTATTTTGATGTGTCACATTGTTATTGTGCTTTGTGGCTACCCCTATAATGCCCTTACTCTTCTAAGTTTAAACCAGACTTTAACTTCTGCATATCTTTTTAATTTTCCCTCCCTCTGAAAGGCTTATATCTACTGTAATATATGCCTCCTGTTAGTGTGGTGATGTCATAGTTTTCATATTATGATCACTGGTTCTCTTCTTTAGTAATGTAGTTTTGATTGAGCTTATTGACTTCCCTCAGTGAGAAGGATTCTGGATGCCATGTCCTGCATTGCCTCCTTTAATACACACTTAATGTTTTTGTTTTTCTCAGCAAAGAACTTCTTTCAATATTTTGTGTAGTTTTGGTTTGGTTTTTACCAAGTCTCTAAGCTTCTGTTTATTGCAAATGTCTTAATTTCACTGTCATATTTGAGAGACAATTTTGCAAGATATGTAATTCTTGGTTGGAAGTTTTTCTCCTTCAAGGCTTTCAATGTGTCATCCCACTGCTTTCTTGTCATCATTGTTTCTGTGGAGAAGTCATATGAAAGCCTACAGGGTTTCCTTCTGAATGTTAGCTTTGCTTTGAGCTTTGCTGCCTTTAAGAGCCACTGTTAATGTTTCATTTTACTAACCTTGATTATGTCTTGGTGTCTTTCTTTTGGTGTCTGATTTTTGTGGCATTTGATACATGTCTTGTATATCTATGGTCTCTTTTTTCATGATATCAGGGAAGTTTTTTGTCAGCAACTGTACAGCAATGCTCTGTATTTTCACCTATCCCTTCCTGTTCAGCATCTCCAATTATTCGTAGATTATTCCTCTTAATAGAGTCCCACATGTTTCTTAATGCTTCTTCATTTTTATTGTTTCTTTTCTCTGATTTCTCCCCATAAATGCTGGTGTCAGTTGCTCTGTCCTCAAGGTCAGTAAGTCTGACTTCTATCTCCTCAGTTCTGCTCTTTTGGCTTTGGATTGAATTGTCTAATTCTGTAATTTTGTTATAGATATGCTGGATTTCAGATTGTTAATGTTGTATCAGTCCAAATAGCTTATTTTTCATTTTGTTCTGCTGCGTTTTGTTTAATCTCTAGGAGGGCTCTCTATATAGTTCTTTTCTACTCAACCTCCAATAGCTTCAGAAATGCTTCTTCATGTGGAATGTTTTTTTATTCTTTATCTTGCGAGTTTTCTGGAGCCATGGTGGGCTGCTTCTTTAAACAATTAGCTCATAATGGTTGTCTGTGTGCCATCTAGAAGCTGTTTGATTTCTCTGGTGTTATCTCAACAGGAGCTGAGATGAAGATGACATTTGGTCACCAGCTATCTCTATATACTGTAGTGATTGGTCTCAGGTGGACTCTCTAGGGTGGCAGGCTCTGTTTACTGGTTGGCAAAGATTGTGCCCTACTGATGGAGTCACTGAGGCCATCAGCTGACCCTATCATGTGGATCAGTGAAGGGTGGAGGAGATGCCACCAGGTGTCTCAGCAGTCTGTTCTCCACGTGGTCTTATTTAATTAGGTACTTTTCTTTGTAGTGGAGAGAAGTCCAATAGTTGCTGAAAACTGAGGCCCTCAGGTGTGGCAGGCCTCACCTTCTAGTTGACAGTGAAAGCACCCCTTAGGCCGTCCCCAGATGCTATGATGTGGTTCAAAGCAGGGAGAGGTTAAGGCCTTCCTGCAGTCCTCTCCCAAGCCCCACCCATAAATTTAGATACCACTTATCTCAAATGCCACTTTTCTGTTGGAGAAACACTTGCCAGAATGGTGCTGCTCTGCTTCAGATTCAGCTGCAGATAAAGTCCCCAGCTGAGTGATGCCAACCAAGATGGCAGCTCAGCCGAGTTGCCCTACCTGATGTGAAACAGCAGAGTCTATGGTGCAGCTCAGAAAAGAATGGTGGAGGGGCAATGGTGCCCTCAGTCACTAGCTGGGATCTCAATGTGTGGCTATCCCACACACTGTCTGTTTACTGTGCTATACACTGTTTACTTAAGTGCCGCAGTTCGGTATATTTGCCAACTCATCCCTAGTGCTTGCTTCCCGGATAACAAAGAAGACATCAGTACCTGCAGTTCTCTGAAATGGTGAGTCAGCAGGAGCAGGGGTCAGCAACTTCTGGCTTATCTTTGAGAGGGGTAGTTTCGTACATTACTGGTGCCTAGTCATATCTGACAACACTATGCCAGATCCTAGGGCTCCCCTAGGACATCCCCTAGGATGTCCACTGCTCCATTCAGTTCTCATTCCAGGCCTTAGTTCTCAGAGGGAATTGAGGAGATGTGTGTCTAGTCCTCCATCTTGGCTCCACCTCTCTTGAATGTATTCTTGAAATTGTCTCTAAACTCAGGTATGATACACTCAAAGTCATACTCTGGTTCTCATGGACTTTTTTCTAATTTTCTTCAGTTTCAATTTGAACTTGCATGCAAGCAATTGATGGTCTGTGTCACAATTGGCCCCTGTCATTGCTCTAACTAACGATGTTCAGCTTTTCCATCATCTCTAAACATAGATCTAGTCAGTTTGATTCCTGTATATTCCATCTGGCAAGGTCCATGTGTATAATTGCCATTTATGTTGGTAAAAAAAAGTATTTTCTACAAAGAAGTCATTGGTCTTGCAAAATTCTATCATGCAATCTCTGGCATGTTTCTATCACCAAGGTCATAGTACCAAATATTTTTCTTTGTTTCCAACTTTTGCATTCCAATAGCCAGTAATTATCCATGCACCCTGATTGCATGCTGGATGAATTTCAGACTACAGAAGCTGGTAAAAATCTTCAGTTTCCTCACCTTGGCCTTATCAGTTGGAGGGTGAATTTGAATAATAGCTGTGTTAACTGACCTTCTTTGTAGGTGTATAGACATTACCCTAGCACTGACAGCATTGTACTTCAGGGTAGGTTTTGAAATGTTCTTTTTGATGTTAAATGCAAAGTTATTCTTCTTCACTCTTTCATTCCCTGCATGTTAGACCATATGATTGTCCGATTAAAAATTACTGATGCCAGCCCATTTCAGCTCACTAATGCCTAGGATATCAATATTTATATGTTCTGTTTCACTTTTGACAATTTCCAATTTTCCTAGATTCATGCTTCCGCTTCCCAATTACTAATGGATGTTTGCAGTTGTTACTTCTCATTTTGAGTCATGCCACATCAGAAAATAATGATTCCGAAAGTTTGACTTCATCTGCCTTTAAGTTGTACTTTACTTTGAGAAGGAGGCTCTCCCCCAGTCATCTTTTGAGCACCTTTGACATGGGAGGCTCTCCTTCTGGCACTGTATGAGACAATATTTCACTGATATTTATAAGGTTTTTGCTGGCTAATTCTTTTCAGAAATATACTGCTTGGTCCTTCTTTCCCATCTGTCTTAGTCTAGAAGCTCAGCTGGAACCTGTCCACCATGGGTGACCTTGCTGGTAATTGAATACCAGTGACATAGCTTCTAGCGTCACAGCAACATGGAAGCCCCCTCCCACCCCATAAAACAAACTGACGGACATATGGGGAATTTAAAATGGATATAGAAAAACTACATACATGTAAAACAAGAGATTGAAGAGGAAATAAATTCACCCCACCCCCCCCACACACAAAAAAGCTGTGGATATGACAGCTTAATTGGAGAATTCTGCCACACTTAAAGAGAAGAGTTAACACCAGTAGCACTAAAGATATTTCAGAGCATAGAAAATAGTGGAATATTCCCAAACTTTTTCTATTAAGCCAGCATAATACTGATATGAAAACCTCACAAAGATAGCCCCCCAAGAAAATTACAGATTAAAATCCCTCATCAATATAGACACAAATATTTTCAATAAAATTCTAGCCAATAAAATTCAAGAACATATCAAATAATAACAATAATTTACACCATCAAACACGGTACCATAAACAGACACACTGTGCTGTTTCTCACTAGAAAACACACAAAATACTAAGTTAAATCAAGACAAACATCAAAACTGGAACCTGAAGTGTCAAATGAAGAAATAACTCAGCCAAACACCAAATGGAATAAGAAACTGAAAGAACTGAGAGCAAGAATACAAGATCTCACAATTAGGTTCATGAACTCTTGCTAGAAAAAGTGCTACATATCTCACTGCTGAATATCACTACATTCACTTTTGAAGTACACCCCTTGGAAAGGTATGCACAACACCAGTGCCTAGTCAACCTTTCAAAGCAATTTTGGAACTCTTTTTCTGGAATGGCCATCAGAACTATTGTTGTATTACCCTTGATGTGCTGAATGTCATCATAATGTCTTCCTTTATCTATGAGTGAAGAAAAAAGTCACTTGGGGACAGATCAGGTGAATAGGTAGATTATTCCAATAAAGGTATTTGTTTACTGGCTAAAAACTGCCTCACAGAGAGTACTGTGTGAGCTGTTGCCTTGTCATGATGCAAGAGCCATGAGTTGTTGGTGAAAAGTTCTGGTTGTTTTTGTCTAACTTCTTCATTCAGTCTTTTCAGCACTTGCAAATAGTAAACTCGGTTAAATGTTTGTCCAGTTTGTACACGTTTTTGCCATGCTTTCATCAGTTCTATTTGCTCCTAGCCACCCTAACCTCCCTTCAGCAGTGAAGCTTTCTCTTCCCCCCAGAAAAATGTTTAGTCCTTTTTACACTGCCATTTCCTTCAGGGTATTATCCCCATAAACTTGGACTAACATATCTCTGATTTTGCTTCCACTCTTGCTGAATTTAACAAAAAATTTAATGTTTGTTTTTTGCTCTAATTCAAGCTCCAACATTCTTTCAATGGCATAAAAACATGTAATGACAATAATGAATGCCACTCTGCAAGACACTACCACACATCAATGTGAACACAGCTATGAGACACTGATATATGAAGGTTATGAAACTTTACCAAGTTGTTTCTACACTGCTCTCAACTTAAGAGCATGATGGCAGGTTTGTGAACTTAATTGTCAGACATCATACATATGAGTGGAAGTCTCCTATTAAGTAACCCAGCACCAGTTAGCCACCTTGAATTCCTGATGGACATGAGCATACAGGGAACACGAGAAAGCACCTTCACACAAATCCCAGCAGGAGACAAAATACCCAATGATCAGTGATACATGCTTCCCTACCCCTAATCCTCTCTCCACTTGTTCTATCTTTGATACTTCCAGGCTAGCTCCAGTGACTTGGCCAGTAGGGATATGCAGCATCCATGCTGCTTGGCTCTGCTCTACACACATCAGAAACTGGCAGGAAAGCAGCTTTATGGTGCTCCCAGCAGGACACAGTTCTCCTGGTAACAAGTAATATACATTTTCAAACCTTACCTCTTCCCCTACCCTCTCAGTCTCCTCTCAAGAGACTCAGCTGAGTCTCTTGCCTAGGAGACAGCTGTTTTGGCCCAGCTGCTGGTCTTTCCTCCACCGACATTGGAATGGCATTTGTGTGAAGCTGGTATTGCTCTTTTCTATTTCTTTTTGTTTCTTTTGTGCCTCCCACCACCATCTTCACCTTTCTCTTGAATACCTTGCTTCATATGCAATCTTTGCTTTTTCTTGAAAGGCTGAGAAGGACTGCTCACCTGGGGAACCACTTCTCCAGCACATGACACCATGCTGTGTTTTTGTTTGTTTGTCTGTTTTTTGTTTCTACTTTGTTTTGTTTTGCTTTGTTGTGTTTGGTTTTGTCTATTTGTTTACTTTTTCTTTCAAGACCTGGGAGTTCCTTCTATTTGGGTTGAATTGCATGGTGTAGGATCCACTTTCCCAGTCTGATCTCTGAGGAGCATTTCTTTCTCTTCCTTTCTTCCTTTCTCTCTTTCTCTCTCTCTTTCTTTCTTTTCCTCTCTTTCTTCCTTCCTTTCTTTCTCTCCCTTCCTTCCTTTCTCTCTCTCTCTTTCTCCCTTTTTCACTTCCTCCCTCCCTCCCTCTCTCTCTCTTTCTCACTGTCTTTCTGTTTTCTCTTTTGTGCTTACTGTCTTTCTTCCTTTCTCGGTTCTTATCTCTCTATACTTCTTTTCCTGTCTCCTGACTATCTGGTATGATGTGACCTTTCTAACCCTTCTAGTCAGGCTATACTTTTCAGCCTGGAAAACACTTCCTCTGGCTTTGCAGCTGCACCATTGATACTCTGGGGGTCTTTCTTTTCTTTTCCAAATTTTTATCCAGTAACTTTTCTTTTTTACTTTTTCCATTTTGTTTTCCTGTATTTCTCAGTTTCTTATGTTTTTACTCCAACGTCAAGCTCCCTTACCACTCCTTTTGTTTGTCTTTGGCTCCTGTTTCTCTCTCCTCCTCTCTCCTATATCTGTCTGAGCTTCACACATCACAATATGCCCCCCCTTCATTCCTGACAACCTGCACCATACAAGGAACATAACATACCTGAGCAGTAGAGGTATGGCACTGATTCTTAGCCCATCCTGTCAGCCCTCATATGGTCACAAACAAGCATCCTATCCCTTCTTCTTCAGTTACACCATAGTGACTGAGTGACTAGCTCTGCCTACTAGACAAAGAGGTGAAAATTATCAGGACCACAGATGAACATACGATGAAGAACACACAACCCACCTGCTCTGACATAAGCAAGTAAAACAAAAATGCAGGACAAAACAAATATTTACAATCAATAAAAGAAAAAAATAACTCTACAACATCCCAAAGACAGCAGACAATATAAAAAATTATATTTAAAAAAAAAGGCAGGTTCCAGGAGGCATACAAACTAAAATTCCAAGTGACTTTCCAACAGAAGAAGAGACATCAGCATTACCTGATGGGAAATTCAAACTGCTAATATTCAGAACAATCCAAAAGCTGAAGCAAAAATGAGAAAAAAATAGAAAAAATTCATGAAAAAGGCAGACAAATTAATTGACTAATTTGGCAAAATAGTACTGGAAGAAAATACCAGAATAAATTAACAACTAAACATCATACAAATACAACAATTAGAAATCTAAAAGATATATATGTATATATATATATATATATATATATATATAGGAACAATGTCACACAGAAGCTGAGAAGCAGATTTGAAATAATGGAAGACAGGATAAGTAAGACTGATAACAAATGCTTGGATACAACTCTGCTTGAGGAAAACTCAGAAAAAGGAAAGAAGAAGAATGAAGAAACCCAAGGAATTGTGTGATACAGTCAAAAACAAAAAAATGACATGTGATTGGAGTTCCAGAAATGGAAAACAAATTGAAGAATATTGAAGAACTGCTGGCAGAAAACTTCCCTAGTATCATGAAAGATGAAAAGCTGACTACCCAAGAAGCTCAATAAACCCCACATAGAATAGCCCTGAAAATAAAATCGCCAAGACCTTTAATCACACTGACTAAAACCAAAGACAAAGAAATAATTCTAAGACTAGCTTGAGAATGACAGAAAATTACATACAGAGGAGAAATCATTAGACTAAGCCATGATTATGTGGCAAAAACCATGCAGGCAAGAAGGCAATGTGATAGCATATATAAAACCCTGAAAAAAAATGCAGATCAAGAATAATATATCTTGCAAAACTCTTTTTCAAACGTGGTGATGAAATTAGGACACTTCCAGATAAACAGAAATTAAGGGAATATGTAACAATCAAACCAAATGTACAATAATTATTAAAGGGAATCCTTTCATCTGTGAAAAACATCATCAGACTACAGACCACATCTGGGACCCAAGATTGTACCAGCTAGATACCAGCCTAGGAAATAAACTTCCAAAGACTATCCAAAACCAAAAGTATTACAACAGAGAACCAGAGAGGTTAGTCTATAATGTAGCAACAATAAAAGAGGGAATAAATGGTATAGCTACAGAACTTTCTAGTGAAGTGGAAGACAAGGTGAAACCAAGTAATAGCAGATTGTTTTGAATCTAGGAAGACTAAGGTAAATTTCCAAGTAACTATGAAGAAAGTTGAAAACTCTACACAACAAAATAAGGAAGAAAAACATAGTTGTAACAAAAACAAAAGAATGAGAAAGAAATTCACAGAAGAAAGAAATTAAGCACAGGAGAGTACGAGGAACGAAGAAAATGTCAGTAACACACACGCACACAGGAAAACACTACAAAAATTAACTCAGTAATTACACTGAATGAAAATGGTCTAAATGCACCCATAGAGAAACAAAGAACGACAGAATAGATTAAAAAATAGGATCCATCAATATACTGTCTACAGAAGAAACACCTTAGAACAAAGACGTAAATCTATTAAAAATCAAAAGATGGAAAAATATATCAAGCAAATTATGGTGGTCAGGATTATGTCAACTTGGCTACTCCATATTTGGCTGCTGTATTAAGTGGCAGGGCGGGCTTTGTGGTGGATTCCCGCCCCTCGGCTCTCATCTCTCGACCTTCCACTACTACTGTTGGTCTGTTCAGGTAGCCAGGAGCTCCTGCTCTCTTCTTGCGGCTTCTGGTTCCTGGACTTGAGCTAGCAGCTGCTGGATTCATCAATCCTTACAGTCGGCACTTGAGAGTTCTGCTCCCTGACCTGCTGATCCTGGGTTTGCCAGCCTCTGCCGCTCCTGCTCTCTGACCTGCTGATTCTGGGTTCGCCAGGCTCTGCCGCTCCGTCTGGCCACCAGCTTGGGATCCACTGACCTACACAACCAGTGATCTAGAACTCTGGTCTCTGACCTGCTGACTTTGGGTTCCTCAGCTTCGGTGGCCAAGTGAGGCTTGTGCCAGAACTTGGGACATTCAGCTTCTGTGATTGCATGAACTGTTTCCTATATCTATATCTATCTATCTATCTATGTATATTATAAATCTTTCCTTGTACCTACACATGTTACTGGTTTTTCTTCCATAGAAAACCCAGCCTAAGACAAAAATACTGCCCAAAAGAGCAGGGATGGCAATGGTAATCTCAAATAAAATACGCTGTACAACAAATTCCAATGCAAAAAACAAAGAAGGGCACTGTATAATGATTAAAGGGACAATCCATCACACAGCTAATCACAGGGCTATCAAATACATAAAACAAGCTCTAAAAGCACTGAAAAGAGAAACTGACTATTCTACAACAGCAATAGGAGACATCAACACAGCATTTGTGGTAAAGCCTAGAACATCTAGAAAGAAACTCAACAAAGGTACAGAAGAGCTAAACAGCACAATCACCCAACTTGATCTCATATAGGGAACAATCCACCTAAGAGCTGCAAAATACACTATCTTTTCCAACATGAATGAAATATTCTCTAGAATGGACCATATCTAGGCCACAGAGGAACCCTCAACAAAATCCAGAACACTGAGATGATACAAGATATCTTCTTTGACCGCAGTGCTATCAACATAGCACTTAAGAACAGGAAGATCAAGGGGAAAAAATCAATTATGTAGAAACTGAATAAAACTCTTTTTAAAAACCACTGTGTATTAATAATCAAAAAAGATTTTTTAGCATCAAACAAAATTGAAAACATATCATACCAAAACCTTAGAGACACCACAAAGACAATCCTAAGAGGTCAGTTTATAGCAATAGATGCACACATCAGAAAAGGAGAAAGGGACAAAATCAAAATGTTAGCTATACAACTTGAACAATCAGAAAGAGAACAGGAAAAAAAACAAATACACTGCCACCAGAAGAAAGAGAAATAAAGATCAGAGTAGAAATAAATGAAATAGGGAACAGAACAACAATAGAAAGCATCAACAAAACAAAAAGTTGGTATTTTGAAAAGATCAACAAAACCGGCAAACCACTGGCCAAACTGACAAAAGAAAACAGGAAATGATGCAAATAATCCAAATAAGAAATGAAACAGGAGACATTAAAACAGACCCAACTAAAATAAAAAGAATCACAAGAGAGTGTTATGGAAAAGTATACTGCAACAAATTTGTAAACTTAGAGGAAATGGACAAACTTCTAGGAAAACACTACCTATCTAACCTAACACAAAATGATAATGAAAATCTGAACAGACACAGAATAAGAGAAGAGATTGCAAAGGTAATTTTAAAAAATCCCCCGAAAGTGCCCAAAAGGCTTCACTGTAGAAGTCTGTGAAACATCAGAGACGATCTTACACCAGTACTGCTCAAACTATTTCAGAACATAGAAAAATGTAATATTGATGTCCAAATCAGGCAAGGACACCAGAACAAAAGAAAATTAGAGACCAATATATCTCATGAAAACAGATGCAAAAATTGTCAACAAAATTTTAGTTAATAGAACTCAACATCATAACAAAAAAAAAGTGTTCCATGACTAAATATGATTTATATAATGTATGTGAGGAAAGTTCAACATTAGAAAATCAATCAACATAATCCACTACATAAATAAAAGGAAATAAAAGAATCTCATGATCATTTCAATCAATGCAGAAGTGGCATCCAACACACAGCAACACCTATTCCTGATAAAAACTCTTAATGAAGTAGGTATAGAAGGGAATTTTCTCAGCATAGTAAAGGGATCTATGCAAACTGACAGTCAACATCATTATTAATGGAGAGAGGCTGAAAACATTCTCCTCAAGGATAGGAATAAGACAAGGATGCCTTTATCACAACTCCTATTTAACATTGTTCTGGAAGTCCTAGTTACAGCAATAAGGCAAGAAAAAGAAATAAAGGGCTTCCAAACTGGTAAAGAAGAAGTTAATCTCTCCTTGTTTTCAGATGATATGATAGTACACATAGCCAAGCCAAGTGCCATAGAAAACCCAAAAGACTCCAAGAAAAAACTAGTGAAGCTAACAGAAAAATTCAGCAGACTAGTAGGAGGCAAGATAAACATAAAAGTCAGTCTAATTCCTATATATCAATAAACAGAATGATGAAAAGAAAAACAGGAAAACAACACCATTTATAACAGCCTCTATGCTGAGTGAAATAAGTCAATCACAAAAAGACAAATATTGCATGAGACCACTATTGTAAAAACTTCTGAAAAGATATCACACAAAAAAGAAACAATTTGTTATGGTTATGAGGAGAGGAAAGGTTAGGATGGAAAAACACTAAGTAGACAATAGGCAAGCCATAACTTTGGTGAAGCGTAAGATAAGACAGTGTTGGGGAAGTCAGCACAACTTGTACAAGGCAAGGGCTTGAAAATTCCATAGATGTTTCCATACTCCCTATGGGACTGAAGGCTAGGCTGAAGGCTGTGGGAGCAATGGTCTTAGGGAATATCTAGCTCATCTGGCATATCATAGTTTATAAAGAAAATATTCTACATCCTGCTTTAGTGAGTAGTGTACGGGGTTTTAAAGGTTTGTGAGTGGTCATCCAGGATATTCCACTGGTCTCACATCTTTGGTAGCAAAGAAGAATGAAGAAAACTAAAAATATAAGGGAAGGATTAGTTGGAAGGACTAATAGACCACATCTACAAGAGCCTCCACCAGATTGAGTCCAGTGCAACTAGATGGGGCCAGGGTACCACAACTGACTTCTTTGACAAGGATCACAACAAAGAGTTCCAGACAAAGCTGGAAAAAAGAGAGTCTGAAAGCTTTCCCTTGAGACTGAGAAACAGATAAGGATGCTAGTTATCACCACTCTTATTCAACATTGTTCTGGAGGTACCCGTCAGAGAAGTTAGGCTTGAAAAAGAAATTGAGTTGAAGAAGAAGTAAAAATATCCCTTTTTGAAGATGATTTGATCTTGCACATAGAAAACCCCAAAGAATTTGCAAGAAAACTACTGGAACTAATAGAAGATTTCAAGAAAATATCAAGATACAGGGGAAACATACAAAAATCAATCAGATTCCTCTACACTAACAAAGAGAACTTCAGAGAGGAAATCATCAAATCAATACCATTTACAATAACTCCCGAGAAGATAAAATATGTAAGAATAAATCTAACAAGAAATATAAAAGACCTGTAGAAAGAAAATCTTAAGACACCACTATAGGAAATCAAAAGAGACCTATATAAGTGGAAAAACAAACTTTGCTCATGGATAGGAAGCCTGTGCTTTGTGAGTCTATTCTACCCAAAGTAATTTACAGATAAAGTGCAATCCCAACCTAAATTCCAGTGACATTTTTTAATGAGATGGAAAAACAAATCACCAACTTCATATGGGGAAGTAAGAGGCTCCAGATAGATAAAACATTACCAAAGAGAACAAAGTGTGAGGTCTCATATTACTTGATTTTAGAACTTATTGTACCCTCTTCACAGTCAAAACAGCCTGGTACTGGTACAACAACAAAGACCTGTGGAACAGAACTGAAAATCTAGGTGTGAACTCACTCACCTATGAACTCAGTGTCTTCAAGTCAGTTGCAACTCATAGTGACCTTACAGGACAGAACAGAACGGCCCTATAGAGTTTCCAAGGAGTACCTAGTGGATTCAAACCGTTGACCTTTTTGTTAGCAGACGCAGCTCTTAATCACTACCCCACTAGACTTTCCCGTCCACCGATGAGCAGCTAATATTTGAAAAAGACCCAAAATTTGTTAAACAGGGAAAAGTTTCTTCAACAAATGGAGCTGTCATAACTAGATCTCCATCAGCAAAAAAAATGAATCAAGACCCACACCTCACACCATGTGCAAAAACTAACTCAAAATGGTTCATATACCAAAGTGTATAATCTAAATAGTAAAGATCATGGAAGAAAAACTAGGGACAATGCTAACAGCCGTAATTCACAGCACAAACAGAATACAAACCATAATTAACGAAGCACAAACACCAAGAAGAGAAACTAGATAACTGAGAGAGCCTAAAAATCAAACCTAGGCTCATCAAAATACTTCAACAAAAGAGTAAAAAGACAACCTACAGACTGGGAAAAAAAAATTGTCTACAACATACTCAACAAGCCATGGTATTTTCAATCACACCATGTATATGTGAAAGTTGGACAGTGAATAAGGAAGAAAGAAGAACGGACACCTTTGAACTGCAATGTTGAAGAAGAATATTGCGTGCATCATGGACTGCCAAAAGAAAAGATAAATTTGCTCTGGAAGAAGTACAACAAGAGTGCTCCTTGGAAGAAAAGATGATGACACTTCATCTAATATATTTTGGACATGTTGTCAAGAGGGATCGGTCCCTAGAGAAAGACATCGTGTTTGATACAGCAGAGGGTCAGTGATAAAGAGAAAGACTCTCAACAAGATGGACTGACACAGTGGCTCCGAAAATGACCTTAAGCATAAAAACAACTGTGGGCATGGCACAGGACCCAGCAGTGTTGCATTCTGTTGTACATATAGTTACGATGAATTGGAACTGACTCAATGGCATCTAGCAACAACAACAATGTGCACTGGGTATCTCCTATGTAACAGGCATTGCAAGTGTATACATACTGACCCCACCCATTTGCTGACCCTAAGATGCTTATGCTTCAAGTTCACCATTTCCACAGCCCATAGAAAAGTACAGTTGACCAGCAGCATCAATGTCACCTGGGCAGCTAGCTCAAAGTACAGCTTGTCCCTAGACCAACTGATTCAGAGCCTCGGGAAGGAGAGTCTTCTAAAGCAAACTCTACAGGGAATGGTATATGGGGGCAAAGTAGGGAATATAATTTTTTTTATGATTGAGTGAAAATAACAATCCCATATAAATTTGCATACCCGCCGATGAGCGGCTCCCACTGCTCTCCCTTCCCGGTGACAGCACACTCCTCCTCTCTGTTCTGTACATGTCATATCCTCTCAACACTCTCCTATCCCCTCCTCTCCACCCTCTCTCCTGTGTCCAGTAAGAGGTCAGCCGGATGACATCCTATAGATGCATAGAAGCATAAAATGCACGAATGATACGGTTGCTCTATGTCACCAAGTCCAATCCATTTCTGTGTGATGAGTTGACCTCCGTGTGATTTATGGACAGGGGCAGTGTCAGGGCCAGGGGCCATGCTCCCAGGGGAACCCCAAGGCCCCTGGACCATCAATTGCAGTCTTTTAGCAGAGATATCAGGGTGCACCCCTTTTTACTTTCACGTTGCCTGTGAGACTCAACTTTGTGACTCCCATCATGGATATCACTGGTGGTGGCCAGGCACCATCCAGTTCTTTTCGTCACATGTTGATGTTGTCACCTGCTCACATGGGTCTCTCTGTCTTCTGGGTTCTGTTTGCCCCACGTCATTTTGGTCCTTAGAGATCATCTGATCCTGCTGAGGTGGGACCATTTGGTGTACCTCAGATGGCAACTTGGCAGCTTTTAAGACCCCAGATGCCACTCACCAATTTGGGGTGCAGAAAACTGTCTTAGCAAAATGCTAGTTATGCCAAGTGACCTCGATGTCTCCTGAGAGCAGCTACTCCATCTTTGCAATATTGGGTTAAGATGGGAGGGGTAATCATGTTACACTGAAATCCAGTTAAAATTGATCTTCTTTCTAATGTGTGCTGTCACAGATTTCAGCCAACCAACTTTCTATCAACTATCTAATAAATACTCTACTCTTTCTCTCCCTGTCTCCCCACTCTTGCAGCGGGAATACAAATTTTTGAGTGACTGTGTTCATAGTACGTGCCAGACACTGTCCATATTAGTTCATTTAACCCTCTCCAAAACCCTATCACTTTGACATTACTGTCCTCTTTTACAGATGGGGAAACTGAAACACTGATAGGTTAAGAGATTTATCTAATGGCACAGTTCATATATTATAAAGTGGAGTTATCCAAAACTGACAGTGCCTCTCTCACAAGACAGATCCCTAGGAGGTCAGTCTAGTAATCACAGATGGGGGACAAATTACCACCCTTTGACCCACAAACAGGATCGCATTTGTTAATTTGTGATTTTTCGCAACACAAACATACAAGTCTAGTCCCTGTGTAAGTCTACAGAATAGAAAGCAGATAAGAATAAAAGGATAAAAAAGAAGATGGGGGACCCATGGACAAGGAGAGAACACAGAGAAGAACAAAATTGACTTCCAGATCGGTATACCTAGCTAGGCGGGACTGAAAGTCATTAGAAGGCCACATGGGGAATTCACACCCAGTGATGCGGCAGGGTCGTTGATTTCAGAGTAAACAGCATCTCTAAGCATTGAGACTCAGCTAGGACTTGAGGCCAAAAATATAGATACAACAGAACAACTTTTAACTTTGGGAACAGCCAACATACATGCTTTCTCCTCCATCCACTGCCAATTAAATAAAAACTGGATTCAGCACTACTAATTCTGTCTAGATTTTAGACCACATCCAGAAGAGCAAGCTGAAGATTGAAAGCCTCTGGTATCAGTTACACCCAATCTACAATGAAGCAATTCATCAGGAGTTATGAGGAGGGAGTTATCAGACAAAACAGGCAGATGTGGGGCCTGAGCCGACAAGGCTGGAGGTCTAATTCCACTGAGAGGATGAGATGGGCAAGCAGGTCTCAACTGGAGCAAATTTTTGCAGTAGCGGTGAAACATTTCCTAGGATATTTTCAGAGGGGATTTCATCCAAAGGATATTGCTCCAGATAAATTTATATATAAAATTTCTTTGCAGTAATGAGCTAGGGAGGAGCATGTGGGTAATTGATGCATATGCATGAGACTGTAATTAAGCACTGTAAGACTTAGGAGATTTTCAGCTCTATGTAAATTACAAACCATGAAAAAAATACCCTTCTTTGGGAGTGTATGGCTATTATTTAAGTATCTTTCATGATTTTAGTAGGTGGAAATTGCAAAGTACCATATAGAAATGGAATAGACAAGAGGTGAGCCTTCATAAACTAATAATTATTCCTGTTTTTGTACTCTTCCAAGAGGACTCTCACAAATTATCTCATTCAATCCCTACATGTATTGCTTTCCTACTACTGCTGTGAAAAATTACTACAAGTGTAGTGGTGTAACACAACACAAATTTATTCTCTTGTAATTCTGGAGGTCAGGAGTCCAAAAGGAGTCTTGCAGGGCTAAGTCGAGGTGTTAGCAGGACTGATATCTTCCGAAATACATGTGTGAGAACTCATCTCTTGCTTCTTTCAGCATGTAGAGCTACATCCTTGATTCATGGCTCCTTTCTCCATTGTAACTATAGCATGGCTATTTTTATTTAACAATTTTTATTAACCCAGTATGGCTAGAGGTGTATCTATGGAAAATGACACCCATGGCAAGCACCGAAATTGTGCTCCTGTTCAAACATCTTTAATTTGTCTTTTAGGTATCTGTACTATAATACCAACTTAAAAATACAAGTCAAGCTTATTAATCTTTTAGTTAACCCGTAACTGTGCTTGAGGAAGGATGTTTGGCTTAATGAAGGACACAGGGCTACCAGAAACTGCTCAGTGGCAGCACAAGTCCAGAATGGGTGACATACCCTAGATATGCCACGAATAGACTAGCACTATGACGTCTTCTAATTGCTCTCTGCTTTTGTGATCACATCATCCTTCCTGGATTGCTTTCCTTTTATTATACTAGACCCTCCCAGTTAATCCAGCTCACACTTGCAAAGTCTCTTTTACCATGGAAGGTTATTTATTTCCAGGTCCTAGAGATTAGGACCTGGGCATCTTTGGGATCCATAATTTTATCTATCACACTACAGGACCTTATGAATTAGGTACATAATGTCATGGATTCGATGTGTTCCTCAAAAAGTCTGTAACAATTTGACTGCACCATAATTCCTGATATTATGTGATGTTCCTGCATGCTGGAATTCCTGCTTCTATGATGTTAATGAGGGTGTATGGGTGGCAGTTGTGTTGGCAGAGCAAGGTTCAATGTGTAAGTTTGTTTTGTGCCTTGAGACAGTCTCTTGAGATATAAAAAGAAAGGGAGGCAAGCTGAGATTTGGGGACCTCATACCACCAAAAAGCAGTGCCAGGAGCTCAGAGCATCCTTTGGAGAGTGGACCAGGGTTCCTGTGCCTCAAAAGCTTCCCATCCAGGGAAAGATTGATGACAAGGATCTTAATCCACTGCCAGCAGAGAAAGTCTTCACCTGAAGCTGACACCCTGGCTGACACCCTGGATTTGGACTTTTAACCTACCAGACTGTAAAAAAAAAAAAATTCTCTTTTAAAGTCATCTGCTTGTGGTTCTGAAAGCAGCACTAGCTGACTAAAATATCATGGAAGGTAATATATTTCTAGGTCCTGGAGATTAGGATATGGACATCTTTGGGGTCCATTATCTTATCTACCATACTACAGAAACCTTATGAAGTAGGTACATAAATCCCATTTTTTGCAGATGAAGAGGCTGAGACTCAGAGAGTTTTTTATTGCTTTGTTGGGTCATTTTATTCGTGTACCCACCAATATTCATTGAGTGCCCTCTGTGTGGCAGACACTGTACTAAGTTTCTCAAGGAGCTCACACACTAGTGTGAAAAATAGATGGTGATATAAACATTCATACAGATATGAATATATTACATTGCAAAGGAAAGGAAACAGGGTCATTTGAGGGGGAGTTAGAGGAAGCCCCTCTGAGTATGTGGTGTTTACACTAAGATTTGAAGGATGTGTAGAAGTAGAGAGTTAGAAAGTATAGGAAATATATGGAAAGGAAGGAAACATGAATAAGTAAATTATTACTGAAAAAGAGGAACAAAGAGCCTCACCCTTCCTGACCTACTACACTGCACAGTAGTCAAGACAGCCTGGTACTGATACAAAAACAGACATGTAGACCAATGGAACAGAACTGAAAATCCAAATATAACTTCATCCACTTGTGAACAACTGATATTCCATAAAGACCCAAAGACCCAAATTGGGACAAAGACAGTCTTCAATAAACGTTGTTGACATAATTGGATATCCATTTGCAAAAAAAAATTTAAACAATGCCCTTATATTATACCATGGACAAAAACTAATTCAAAATCGATCAGACACCTAAATGTGAAAGCCAAAATAAAATGTTGGAAGGAAAAACTGGGAAGGTGCTGGAAGCCTTAACCCATGGCATCAGCAGTCTATCAAAAATCAACAACCTTCAGTCATCAGAAAGGAAAATAGATAATTGGAAACTTAAAAATTAAACAGTTATGCTCATTCTCAGCCTTCATCAAAATAGTAAAAAGACTAGCTATAGAGTGGGAATGAATATTTGCCCACCACACTTCCAACCATTGCCTAATCTCTCTAATCTACAAGATACTGTAAAACTACAAAAGAAAAATACAAACAACCCAATTAAAACATGGGAAAATGACATAACAGGCACTTCACCAAAGAAGAAATACAGGTGGTCAACAGAAACATGAGGAAACGTTCACTATTGCTAGCCATCAGAGAAACCCAAATCAAAACCACAATGAGATACCATCTCATCCCAACAAAGATGGCAATAATCCAGAAAACATAGAATAATAAATGCTGGAGAGGATGTTGGAGAGATTGGAACTCTTCTTCACAGTTGGTGGGATTGTAAAACGGTTCGACCACTATGGAAATTGATTTGGTGCATTCTTAAAAAGATAGAAATACCACATGATCCAACAATCCCACTCCTTGGTGTACATGCCAAAGAAATAATGAACACCACTCAAACAGGTACTCGCATGCTAATGTTTATTGCAGTTCTCTCCACAATAGCAAAAAGTTGGAAACAACCTAGATGCCCATCAAGAGACAAATGATTAAACAAACTGCGGTGTATTCATGCAATGGAATACTATGCAATGATAAGAGACAATGGTGGCTTACAGAAATACCTGTCAACATGGGACCATCTAGAGGAAATTATTTTGAGAGAAATTAGCCAGACACAAAAGAACAAATTTTGTGTGACACTTTTATTATAAGGATGCAACTAATCATTGAAGCACAGTACTAATCAATATTTGATGGTTACAATGATGGGGAGCAGGGAGGGAGAGGGATTTTTTTTTTTACAAATTGAACAGTGGTTAGGATTAGAGATGAGTATAAGGATGCGTCAGCATGCACTAGAAGCGGGGTAAACACAACTAATCAGCTTCAAAACCAAATTGTCCCCTTAATGTGGACCATCTCTTTGGAAGAACAGAGAAACAAGGTCTGGGATCAGAGGACCATACTCTCAGACTAATTGGCATACCCAGGGTTTTTTTCTCTCCCTGTCTCAAGATACTGCTCCACATACCACCTAGGCGAGTGGTGACTAGGGTCTTAAAACCTAGCAAGCTGCCATCTAAATAGCAGTAAATGGTCCCAATCCACCTGGAATGGAGGCAAATGGTGGACATTGAGGACAGGAGAAAAATATGAGCCCATCAGATGGAAGGGGCCATATGAGCCATAGTCTGCTTCAGCATGGGACCAGAAGAATTAGATGGTTCCCAGCCACTACCAATGACAGCCTGGATGGGATTCACAGACTGGAGCTCCAGACACAGCAGGAGATGGAGTGTAGAGCTAGAACTCTAGCAAAAGACCACACGTGATGGTCCTTCTGAATGGAGGGGCCCCTGGAAGCATGGCCCCTGGACTCTCTAACCTTAAAATGCATCCAGTACCAGGGCCAGCTCCCCAGACAAAGACTGACCTGGACCATACAAAACATAGAGTGATAGTGAAGGTGAACAAACCTTTAAAAATGAACATGGGATTATCTGAGGGACACTTTGCTGAAGCCAAGTTGATTGGGTGAGGAGAGCCAGATGCTGGTTGAAAGGTCATGGGGAGTTTGGAACAAAAGGGAAAATGTGCTGTTATGTGGACGGGGGGGTGGGGTGCAGCTAGAATAGAATAGAGGTGAAAGTTTTGGGTGTTATGTAGTAACATGATATAGACTGTAAAATTGTTCTTTTTTACTTTTTGTTTTTTTAAAGAAAGTATAGGCAACAGCATTCAGCTGAGAGTACTACAGCATGTGTAAATACCCTGGGCTGGGAGGGAGTCTGCAACTGAACAGCATGAATATCATCTCCTCTTGGAAGCCTTTCCCAAACTAAGGAGGCTGCATAATGGGCCCTCCTGGGATTTGCATAACCCCTGCAATCACCCCTCATCAGACTATCAGGCTGACTTTAATTGATTTGAATATTTGGGTCTCCTTACCTAGACCAGAAACTCTGGTGGTATAGTGGTTAAGTGCTATGTCTGTTAACCTAAGAGTTCACAGTTCAAATCCACCATCTGCTTGTTGGAAACTCTATGGGGCAGTTCTACTTTGTCCTAAAGGGTCTCTATGAGTTGGAATCAACTCAATGACAGCAGGTTTGGTTTGGTTTTTGGTTTAACTAGACTGGGAAACCCTGATGGCATAATGGTTAAGTACTACAGTTACTTATCCAAAGGGTGGCAGCTCAAATCCACCAGGCACTCCTTAGAAACCCTATGGGGCAGTTTTATTCTGTCCTACAGGGTTGCTATGAGGCAGAACTGATTCGATGGCAGTGTTTTTTGTTGTTGTTGCCGTTTTTTTTTTAAACTGGATTATGATGCACAGAAAGCAAAGACTGAATCTATTCATCTCTGACTATCCAGTGTCTTCTATGATTCTCAGTGTAGATCAGATGTTACATGAATATTCACTGAAAAAACATATGAATGAATAATGTCTTGTCTTCATGCAATCAGGCCACAAAGTCACTAACATATAAACTCTGCTATGCAGAGAAAATGTTACTCACTTATATCTCTATAGCTGGTCTGATCTTCTTCACAAACCAACTCCTATACCCTGCCATGTATCTACTAGATAGTGAGGGAAAATACAAAGTTTATCCTGTTCAAATTTTAGTTTTATTTGCAGACTTCTCAGTAATTTATAATCTGGGATAGTCAGTCATTTAGATTTCTGATGCCTTCTCACCAAGGTGACATTAGGCAAATGAAGACGGTTCCTCAATCTGTGACTTAGTAGTTGTGAAAAAACGTTTGGTAGAAGGAAAATTAGAAGAGCCAGAAAAGCAAGCATGACTGCCATCCCTTTCCCCCCACATGTCTTGACTCTAGCTCATCCTTCCAACACTGTTTACTGTCTCACCATAGGTTTTAATCCTACAGAGTCTGTTACTAGTGTGTGTGTCCTATACATCTGGGTGCAGATAAGAGGAAACTTAATCCTCACTGGCTGAGAGTAGTACTGTGGGTCTTACATTTTGTTTGCCCAGAACCCATGAGCCCGTCTGGCCACTCAGGTTCCTGCAGCAGCTGGAGGTCTCTCTAAAATGGAAAAAGTGACAAGGCAGTTGATTTGTACATAAGTAAATAACAGACATAGTTATGAAACATTGTTCTCAATAGACTATTAGCCAGAAACCAATTTGTATAGCAGACAGTTATTCATGGAAATGTTCGTAATTTATCTTCCAAAGAAGACGAAGACCTTAAAATCAATGTGTGTATGCCAGCACCAGTAATCCAGATGCTCACTTTTTCACCTTCTTCTTGAGTAAGTATGTATCATGTCAGCAGATCAGGTTCAACATCTTTAGATCCACGTCTGGGGTTGATAAGCTCTGATAAAGTACAAGTCTGAGAAGGTAGCACAAGGGAAAGGATGCAGATATGTATAGACTACATGACTGCTGTGGATTGAAATCCTCCTCTCTCCTCACCAAATATGTGTAGCAATTTGGCTGGGCCATGATTTTTAGTAATGTGTAATGTTTCTACATGTTGTAAATCTTGCTTCTCTGAAGTTAATGAGGGAATACGGAGGGCACTTGTGTTGGTGGGGCATGACTCAAAGTGTAAGTCTGTACTGTGCCTTGAGGGAGTCTTTTGGAATATAAAGGAAAGAGAAGCAAACAGAGATTTGAGGACTTCATACTACTAAGAAGTGGTGCCAATAGCTGGGCACACCCTTGGGAAAGGACCCAGAATCCCTGTGCATCAGAAGCTCCCAGTCCAAGGGAAGACAACAACAAAGATCTTCCTCCAGAGCCAGCAAAGAAAGACTTTCCCAGGAGGTATCACCCTGTATTTAGACTTTTAGCCTACTAGACTGTGACAAAATAAAATTTCTCTCTTTAAAGCTATCCACTTGTGTTTTTCTGTTACAGCAGCACTAGATGACTAAAGTATTGACATTTTCCGTTACGGTGAAGTTCATGTGCCAGTGTACACCTCATGGATATACCATCATTTGTTGTGTTGTTACATTCATTCCAATTCAGTTCTACTGTCTCTGTCCTATGGGGTCTGTCTTAGGCTGGGTTTTCTAGGGAAGCAAAACTAGTAACACATGTATGTACAAGGAAAGATTTACATATGTAAAGTACAAGGAAAGATATATTTATGTAGGGAACAGGTCACACAGTTGCAGAAGCTGAACATCCCAAGTCCTGACACAGGCATCACATGGCCACGGGAGCTGGTGAATCGAAGGTCAGCAAGTCAGAGACCAGAGTTCTAGATCACCGATTGTGTAGGTCGGTGGATCCCAAGCTGGTTGCAAGATGGAGCTGCAGAGGCTGGCAAACCCAGGATTGGCAGGCCGGGGAACAGGACTCTCAAGTGCCGGCTGTAAGGGTTGATAAATCCAACAGCTGCTAGTTCAAGTCTAGGAACGAGATGCCAGAAGGAAGCAGGAGCTGCTAGCTATGTGAACAGACCAGTAGTAGATGGTAGAGGGTGGAGAGAAGACAGCTTAGGGGTGGGAAGCCACCACAGACCCACCCTGCCACTTAATACAGCAGCCAAACATGGGGTAGCCAAGTTGACATAATTCTGACCACCATAGTCCACCTCTTGTCAACTTGGCATCTGCACGTATCTCACCTTACCATCCATAGTCTCTTAGGGAATACAATTACCAAGTGATACTTATGTCTAACATGACATAACAGACACGTGTACAACTGAAAATGCATTAGCCCAGTTACATCTTATGTGTCGTAAGTAAACAAAAATATCTGATACACACATACAAAGCAGGAATACTCATAACAATTACAGCTCTCGTTTCTCCAACTAGTCACATGGCTACACCTATTTTGGGGGGGACACAACTCAATCCATGACACCCCACCCTTTGGCACCCCAAAATCACATCATTGAAACATGCAACACATTCATCCCATCATGGCAAAATCATGTCCATCCTATATGATAGAAGTCTTAAATCTGTTCCAAGTCCAAAATTCAAAAATTCCTTTACGTCTGTGAAACCTAGAATACAAGGTGTCTGTTTCTGAAGCTACAATGACAGAACAGGCACAAGTTAAACATTCCATTGTGAATAGGAGAAATTGCAGGGAAAGAAGACATTAGCAGGCAACAAAAGCATCAACAGAACACATTACATTAGCCCTCAAAGCTTTGGAAATAATCTTCCACTTTCTGAGACATTCTACATGATGACCCTGCCCTCCAGACTCTGGATATTGGCCATACTCTCTGGTTTCTGAGTGAATACCCCCAGCCCTGTGCTACAACTCTGCCTTTAAGGCCCACTTGGACAGAAACTCTGCCCCATTGACTTTAGGTGTACCCTAAGCCCAACGAAGTAGCAATTCCGCTCTGACAAAACACAGAAAGCCCTGGCTCCACCCTTTCAAACCCCTGAGATCATGGCCATATCTTTTGAGACTGAGGCAGCTCAGCTTCTCATGTTGTTTGTTTCTTCATCTTCTGCTTCCTATGGCTGCATGAGCCGGGCCTCAGGCACACATGTGCCCTGCAGGGGCAAGTGTTCCAAAGCTCTGTAACTCCACTGATTCAAGTACCCAGAGGTACCCTACTCTTGCTGGAAAGCATCCTGCACAAAGACTCTCAACTGTCTTGCTCTGTGGGTCAGCAAGGCTAGCTCCACCAATTCAAGTGCCTGGAGGCACCCTGTTCCATGAAGAAAACTCTGTGCACAGGCACTTAGCTTTCTTGCTCCATAGGTTGGCTCCAGAGCAGCCTCTGGTTCTGCTGCTGCAGCTGCTGCCACCACCAGTCCTCTGTTGTCTCTCACCATCTGCACCTTCTTCATTCCTTCTTCTATCCATTCACAGTTTCAAAATGGCTCCCACATTGTACATATGTGCTAGAGCAACACCCCACTACTCGTACCAAATTATCTTAGGCTAGGTTTTCTAGGGAAACAAAACCAGTAACACATATGTACAAGGAAAGATTTATATATATCAAGTACAAGGAAAGATATATATATATATATATGTATATATAGGAAACAGCTCACTCAGTTGCAGAAGCTGAACATCCCTAGTCCTGACACAAGCCTCACATGGCCATGGGAGCTGGTGAACCCAAATTCAGCAGGTCAGAAACCAGAGTTCTAGATCACCGGTTGTGGAGGTCAGTGGATCCCAAGCTGGTGGCGAGACACAGCTGCAAAGGATGGTGAACCCAGGATCGGCAGGCCAGGGAACAGGACTCTTAAGTGCCAGCTAAAAGGGTTGATGAATCCACCAGCTGCTAGTTCAAGTCCAGGAACCAGATGCCAGAAGGGAGCAGGAGCTGCTGGCTACATGAGGAGACCAGCAGTAGGTGATGGAAGGTGGAGAGAAGAGAACTGTGGGAAGCCACCAGAGGCCCCACTCTGCCACTTAATACAACAGCCAAACATGGAACAGCCAAGTTGACATAATCCTGGCTACCACAGGGTCACTGTGACCATGAGATATTAGGAAAGACCAGTCACTGGAAAAGCCTATTATGTTTGATAAAAATGAAAGAAACCAGCTAGAGCATTAAGATGTCTTCCTGCCTGCCCAGGGAAACAGCCTCTTGAAAAGGGTACCAACTGAAAATGATTTGTAAACTTGGGCAGCATCACAGGCATGAAAGCACCACATGTTAAAATTAAAGAGATGATGTCCTGACAAACATAGATGGGTAGTGTATTAGATTCTTATTGCTGCTAGAACACAAATACTGCAAGTGGATAGCTTTGACAAATAGAAACTAATTTTCTCATAGTTTACAAGGCTAGAAGTCCACACTTACAGCACTGGTTCTAGGAGAAGTCTTTCTCTGTTAGCTCTGGAGCAACCTCTTTGTCTCTTCTGAGCTTCAGCCCCTGGGAGATGTTCAGGTTGTTTGGTATCTCTCCTCCCCCTCTCTTTCTCTCACTTGCGTGTTTAATCTCTCTGGAATTTCAAGACAGACTGACTCAAGAAATACTCTAATCCTGCCTCACTAACATAATAAGCATAACCTAATCCTCATGGATATAACTGAATCTTACCTCATTAATATAACAAACACAACTCATTCACAAATAGGATTATAACTGTAAGTAGAGGTTAGGATTCAGGACACATGTTTCGGGGGACACAATTCAATCAATAACAGGTATGTAACTGATAACTGATTGCTGTACAGTCTTGGAAAGTAGAGTTCCTGTTGTTTGTATAGGGCTACCCAGGGGAACGAAGACAGTATGTACCCAGTAGCACAAATATTTATTCACTAGAAAAGCCTGTTCTGCAGTGGATCAGATATGTTCTGTTCCCTAGGATTTCATTCTGTTTAACCACCCAGTTGTTGATCTACTTTCCCAGATGTCCATTGGTGTTCTTTTTTAGAGGGTGGGCATAAACATCTGGGACAGCCTGTACTGACTACTGATGGACTTAATTCCTGGGACACATTTCAAGTACATGAACATGGCTGGTGGGTACACAGCTTCCCTTCTGGATGCCTTGATCTGGGGAATCTTACCAGTCAAGCCTTGAACTGTGAATTTCCATCATATGCAATCCTTTCAGGCTAAATTGTAGATTAGCCTATTCTTCTTTCCCAGCTTCACCCTAGTTTTTTAATAATGGAGGGCTTATTTATGCACTTCCAAAGTGCTTTATTTGTCTAAGAAAAACATTTCATTGCTTTTCATCTCTGATGTTAAGAGATTACAAAGGCAAGAGGAAGGTTGCTGAGTATATCTAAAAATTGCTTGAGAATGTGGCAGTTCGCTACACAGTGGTCCTCTTTGGCTGGGCAAATGGGACTACAGAAGTGAGTTGGAGGGGAAGCATCTCAAATAGGAAATATTTGGGAATTAAGTACCTGAGGATAACAAAGACCACCCTTCCACATCCTATAAGGGACTTGCTCTGCTGCTGGGAAAGTGAGGAGAGTCATCTGATGAGAAAATTTAGGACTGACCATTCTCTGCTTGGTTCTGTCCTTCTGCCCCTGGGAGTGAGTAGTCCACAGAGAGCCCAAGTTTCACCCTGCCTTACTGAGAGTAACATCTCCCCTCAACCTCCATTCATGGGCTTATTTCCAAGCCAGTGTTGTAAGGCTGTTGGCAAATTTGTCTAATTTGTGGATTTAGTATTAACAGTCTCCCAAGCCTACTTGGTTGACCAACCTAAGGCTGTATCCTCCAACGTGTAATAAAAATGATATCTGGATTTTGTTTCTATGTTATTTCTCAATTTATTAAGAATGTGGACAAGGAAAACGTATGCTATTTATAGGGCACCCATAAAAAGTTTGAGAGCAAGAGGTCATTAAAGAAAGAACAAAAAGACCAAATGAGAAAGTAACAGCACCAGGTAAGGGGGGTAACACCATCAGGTAAGGGGGGTAACACCATCAGGTAAGGGGGGTAACACCATCAGGTAAGGAGGGCAACACCATCATGTAAACAGCATAACAGCATCAAGTAAGGAAGGTAAAGACAGTGAGCAGCCCCCACTCGTCTGTCAGTGGAGGCTTGCCTGTTCCTGTGATAGTGAAGCTATGTCTCTGGTGTTTAAGTACCGACAGGGTCAACCATGGTAGACAAGTTTCAGAAGAACTTCCAGACTAAGACAGACTAGGAAGGAGGACCCAGCAGTCTACTTCTGAAAAGAATTAGCCAGGGAAAACCTTACAAATAGCAGCCATCATTCTCAGATAATGGTGCAGAAAAGTGAGTCCCCAGCTTCGAAGGCACTCGTAAGACAACGGGGGAAGAGCTGCCTCCTCAAAGTAGAGTCGACTTTAATGATGTGGATGGAGTAAGGCCTCCAGGATCTTCATTTACTGATGTGGCATGACTCAAAATGAGAAGAAACAGCAGCAAACATTCACTAATAATGGGGACATGGAATGTACGAAGTATGAATTTAGGGAAATTGGAAATTGTCAAAAATGAAATGTAACACATAAACACCGACATCCTAGGCATTAGTGAGCTGAAATGGACCAGTTTGGGCCATTTTGAATCCAGCAATCATATAGTCTACTATGCTGGGAATGAAAACTTGAAGAGGAAAAGTGTTGCATTCATCATCAAAATGAACATTTCAAGATCTGTCCTGAAGTACAATGCTGTCAGTGATAGGATAATACCTATATGCCTACAAGGAAGGCTGGTTAATATGACTATTATTCAAATTTATTCACCAACATCTAGGGCCAAAGGTGAAGAGGTTGAAGACTTTTACCAGTTTCTGCAGCCTGAAATTGATTGAACATGCAATCAGGACACATTAACAATTATTGGTGACTGGAATGCAAAAGTTGGAAACAAAGGAGGATTTGTAGGTGGAAAATACAGCCTTGATGGTAGAAATAACACTGCAGACTGCATGATAAAATTTTGCAAGACTAACGACTTCTTCATTGCAAATACCTTTTTTAACCATCACAAACAGTGACTGTACCCATGGACCTCACCAGATAGAAAACACACAAACCCAACTGACTGCATCTATGGAAAAAGATGATGGAAAACCTCCATATCAGGAGTCAGAACAAGACTAGATGCTGACTGTGGCACAGATCATCAATTACTCATGTGCAAATTCAAACTGAAACTGAAGAAAACTAGAACAAGCCCATGACAGCCAAAGTATGACCCTGAGTATATCCTTCATGAGTTTAAAGACCACCTCAAGAACAGATTTGATGTGCTGATCACTAATGACCGAAGACCAGATGAATTGTGGAATGACATCAAAGACATCATCCATGAAGAGAGCAAGAGGTGAAAGAAAGGAAAGACCAAATTGGATGTCAGAAGAGACTGAAACTTGCTCTCAAACATTGAGCAGCTAAAGCAAAAGAAAGGAATGGGAAAATAAAAGACCTAAACAGAAGATTTCAAAGAGAAGCTCGAGAAGACCAAAGAAAGTATTATAATCACGTGTGCAAGAGCTGGAAATGGAAAACCAGAAAGGAAGAACATGTCTGCATTTCTCAAGCTGAAAGAACTGAAGAAAAATTCAAGCCTCAAGTTTCAGTAGTGAAAGATTCTACAGGAAAGCTATTAAATGACTCAGGGAGCATCAAAAGGAGATGGAAAGAATTCAAGGAAGAAAGAACTGGTCGATGTTCAGCCATTTGAAGAGGTAGCCTGTGATCTGGAACCAATCGTGGTGAAGGAAGAAGTCGAAGCTTCACTGAAAGCACTGGCAAAAAGCGAGGATCGAAGAATTGATGGAATATCAATTGAAATATTTGAACACACAGATGCAGTGCTGGAAGTGCTCACTCATCTATGCCAGGAAATTTGGAGGACAGCTGCTTGGCCAACTGACTGGAAGAGATCCATATTTATGCCATTCCAAAGAAAGGTGATCCAATCAAATGTGGAACTCACTGAACAGTTTCACTTATATCACATGCAAGTAAAATTTTGATCAAGATCATTCAAAAGGAACTGCAGCAGTATATTGATAAGAAACTGCAGAAATTCAAGCTAGATTCAGAAGAGGACAAAGAACAAGTGATATCATCACTGATGTCAGCTGGATCTTGGCTGAAAGCAGAGAATACCAGAAAGATATTTACCTTTGTTTCACTGACGATGCAAAGACATTCAACTGTGTGGATCATAACAAAGTATGGCTAACATTGCATAAAATGGAAATTCCAGAACACTTAATTGTGCTCTTAAGGAATCTGTACATGAATCAAGAGGCAGCTGTGTGAACAGAACAAGGGGACACTACACGGTTTAAAGTCAGGAAAGACATGCATCAGGGTTGCATCCTGTCACCATACCTTTTTAATCTGTATGCCCAGCAAATAATCTGAGAAGCTGGATTATACGAAGAAGAATGAGCCATCAGGATTGGAGAATGACTCATTAACAACCTGTGTTACACAGACAACACCACTTTACTTGCTTGGAATGAAGATTTGAGACACTTACTGATGAAGATCAAGGACCACTGCCTTCAGTAGGGATTGCACCTCAACAACAGGAAAACAAAAATCCTCACAACTGGACCAGTAAGCAACATTGTCATAAATGCAGGTAAGACTGAGGTTGTTAAAGATTTTATTTTACTTGGCTCCACAATCAGTGATGATGGAAGCAGCAGTCAAGAAATCAAAAGACACATTGCATTGGGAAAATCTTCTGCAAAGGAACTTTTTAAAGTATTCAAAAGTAAGGATGTTACCTTGAAGACTAAATTGTACCTGACCCAAACCATGGTATTTTCAATCTCATCATACACATGGGAAAGCTGGACCATAAACAAAGAAGATAGATGAAGAATTGATGCCTTTGAACTGTGGTTTTGGAGAAGAATGTTGAACTTACCATGGGCCACCAAAAGAACAAACAGATCTATTCTGGAAGAAGTACAACCAGAGTGTTTCTTGGAAGCAAAGATGGCAAGATTGCCTTTTACATACTTGGACGTGTTATCAGGAAGGATTGTCCCTGGAGAAGGATGTCATGTTTGGTTGAGTGGAAGGTCAGTGAAAATGAGGAAGACCCTCAACAAGATGGATTGACACAGTGGCCATAACAATGGGCTAAAGCATAAAAATGATCGTGGGCATGGCATAAGACCAGACAGTGTTTTGCTTTGTTGTTCATAGGGTCACTATGAGTTGGAATTGACTTCACAGCACCTAACAACAACAACAAGTTTGGTAGAAAGAGCACAAGGTTTGAAGCCAGGGGTCCAGTGTTTGAATTCGGACCCCATCCCTTCATAGTCTAGGAATCTGGGCCAGTCATTCAACTCAGCAGTTCTCAAAGGGTATTCAACAAAATCCCTGGCACTCACAAAGATCCTTTTTTTGGAGTCTGGGGTTCAAAACTACTCTAATAATAGTGTCGCTATGTGGCTTCCCTCTTTCACTGACCACGTTGATAGAGATGTTACAGAAGCAGCACTGGGTACAACTTTGGCACAAATCAAGGTAGTGGCAACAAACTATGCTAGTAGTCATTGTGCTATTCTGCACACACAGTATAAAAGACAAAAGGGGGGCAATTTCTTTTAAGAGTGTCTTTGATTAAATAGAAAAAAAATCACTGATTGTATTAAACATCAATGTCTGTCTTTCCAGTATTTTGCGTGCAGAAATGGAAAGTACACATAAAAAGGCAGTTTAGCATCAGAATGCCACTGGTGAGACACCTTCCCATGAACAGCTTTCCTCAGTACCATAGAGGAAAGACGTCTAGCAAGTTCCGGAAGGCAGATTTCCAGCAAGTTCCAGACGGTGGATTTCCTCACAAAGATCTTTCTTGGGAGTCTGGGGATTCTTACTAGGTCATTAAATCTCAGCCTTAGGAATAGTGAATGCTCCTTATATCTGCTGTTGTTGAATACATTAACTTTCTCTTTACTGTTTACTGCCCGATATCTTGTTAACTCTAATCCCCTGTTATAGTTAAAAAGTCTTTAGAATAAACTTTCCATATTCAAATTACTTTGTGGCTTCTTTCCCTTGTCTGAGCCCAGACTGAAGTACCAACCAATAAAATGGTTTCCTCCACAAGGAACTCCAGATTTCCCCCTGAAAAGCAAGATGTAAGTTTGAAGCCACTGCCTTGTATCAGGGGGCCTGGTCTTGAACAATCTGAGTCTCGGTGGGCAAGCCCTGCTGTTACTGGACAAACCTCCATCTTTTCATTATCTGTCCCAAGAAGACAATTCCTGGGACAGATATTGGGTGAGTGATCAAAAGATTAATTTTTGTATGCTAGCAAACACAGGGAACAGGGAGGAATGTCTCCATCAAAAGAAACCTGTTTGAAAATCACTGGGTGGGGATGGGGTATATAAGGGGGAGGCGGCTGTCTGTAGGTATAGGTACTGGCACTGAGGAAGAGAAACAATATAGTTGATTAGAAGTGAAGGTGGGAAATCACTCTGGGCTTTAGGAGTCCTTTGGAGATATGTATCATGGGCTGAGGATCTGAACCGGTTTTAGTTGCCATCTGAAGCAGGGGTGGGGTCCCGTCTGGTGCCTAACATTCACCACTGGCTTCATCTAGTTTGATGTCTCTGAAAGGCTGTAAAAACTGTGAAGACATTATCTCCATGGCTCTTGTCAGTCAATACGTCACTTCCTGCCAGAGCCTAGGGGAAAGAAATCAGGACTTTTAAGAAAGAGAAAGAAAAAGAAAAGAAAACAAAATAAAACAAAAAAGCAGGTCAAGGGTCAGTCCTGTACAAATAGATGAAACATTAGTTCCAGCTATCCACTCTAATTTTTCTCTTTTATGAGGGGAAAAATAGCATTACTCAGTTACAACTCTCCACTTGTTATCAGCCTTCACAGTCTTGTGAAGGAGGATGCAAACTTTTTCTGACTACTTCTTGTTGAAGTGGGATATAGGGGAGGGTGAATGCTGTCAGTCTGGGGTGTGTACATCCCAGTTGTGTAAAGCTGTCATGTCTCATTGGACCCAAGAGTATGTGGACTTTGAGGGAAGATTGTCAGGAAAAACCACTCCCCCTTGTCTTAGAATCTAGGCTATTCTCTTAACCACTATTTTGAAAATGTAAGACCCAGAGATGAAAATGAGAAAAGTAATTATAGCAGTAAACAAGAAAAAAATAACGTCAAAATCTATGGGTTTAAGCCACTCGGACAGCTGGGCCCACCAACTGATTTGGTTGTTAATCAGAGTCATCTACTGCCTGGTGAGTATATTTTAGGTTGATTTCTGCTTCTTCAGAAGTGTTGACCCATGGGCAGCAGGTCTTACTGATAATATTATAAATCCCTCAAATTTTCACTAAAAACAAATCTGAGGTCAAGTGGTTTTCTAATACCATCCCAGTCAGTGAGTTTAGAGAGGTCTGCTGGGTTCATTCTGTTCCTTCAGCTAAAACATTGATGGTGTCAGGAAGATTTTGAACTGTCATTTTAACCTGGGTGATGGAGGTTAACTCAGGCATTTCCCACATTTCATCTGCCCCAACCCATCAGCTGAAGAAAAGAGAAGGAGAATGGTTAGAATAACTCTCTTGTACATAAGTACCTTAGGCCTCTCATGTGGGTAGAAGAGAAACTTGGTTTGCTTAGGTTTTCCTGGGGTGCTGCCTTGACCAGAGTGTGATGGATCCATAGGGACACCCTGCCAGCTTCAGTGAAGAGTGGGTTGTTAAAAGGAATTTGTATAGTCCTTCCCATCATGGGTGTAGCTGGTGACCTGGGTGGCGCTGTCTCCAGGTTTTTAGTAACACTGAGTCCATAGACTGGGCTCTGTGGAAGAGGGTATCAGAAGGGAACGATAAATGAATTAGAGCATACTTGTTAATAGCATTTACTGCAGTGCCAAGAGATTGAGCCCAGGTTCACAGCTCAGCCTCAATCTTGGGTTTCCTGGGGGTAGAGACCCCTTTCAGGAATGGTCTCTCGTATACCATCTCATAATGGCTCAATTCGAGCCTTCCTCTAGGAGTTTCTCTAATCCAAGCTGAGCTATAAGCAAAACTGAAGTTCACTGTTTGTTGGTCTCTTGGCAGAGCTTTGCCAGCATCTTCTTGAGGGTATGATTCATCTTTTCTGTCTCTCCTGTAGACCGTGGTCTCTAGGCAATATGGAGTTTCCATTTGATGTCCAGGGTGAACAAAGTCCCTGGGTGACTTGGGCCCCAAAACCTCCTTTGATGTCACTTTGGATAGAAATTCGTAATTCAAATTGAGGGATAATGGTCTCTAACAAGGCTTTTGTCACCTCCTGGGCTTGCTCAGATTCGCAGGGGAAAGCTTCTACCAAGCTTGAGTAAGTGTTGACCATCACTAAGAGGTACCTGAAGTTTCCAGGGGCCCATGGCATGACTGTGAAGTCCACCTGTCAGACTTCTCCAAGGTTTGTTCCATGCTATCGAACTCCAGGCTCTGTTGGATGTGGTGGTCCAGGCTTCGGGTTATTTTTTGCACAGGTATAACACTTCCTGGTCACCTCCTGGACCAGCCTTTTGTAAGTCCTGGACCAGCCACGATCTGCTGTACCCACTCAAGGGTGGAATCTCTACCATAAAGGGCACCCCTTGTAGAGGGCGGTAATTATTATCATGCTTCTGGTAGAAGTATTTTTCCTTCTGGGCTACTCTTCCATTCTGAAGGAAATGTGTTTGTAAAACCTCATTATTGTGCCTGTTCCAGGTCCTCTGGCATGTAGGTGGGCTCTGGTTCAGAAGAGGGATCAAATAGGAGCACAAGGGGCCACACCCCATGGAAATCTTGCTTGGCTGCCTTCTTGGCTTCATTGCCGGACTTGTGATTACCTCTGGCTTCCGGGGTTTGGACACATTGGTGTCCTGGACAGTATATTATGGCTATCTTATTGGGGTCCTGGACAGCATCTAAAAGCTCTAGAATTTCAGAAACATTTTTAATTTCCTGGTTTTCAGAGGTAAGCAGCCCTCCTTCTTTTCAAATACCTCTATGGGCATGAAGGATTAGATAAACATATATACCAACATAATGTCAGTATATACGTTAATGTCCTTCTCCTTTCCCAGGTGTCAGGCCCGAGCCAGGGCGTGAAGCTTGGCTTATTGTGCCAAGGTCCCAGGTGGGACAGGCCCTGACTCCAGAGTCTCATTCAGGGTGACCACTGCATAGCCAGCCCACCAAATTCCCCTTTCCATAGAGCTGCTACCATCAGTAAACATGGTAACATCAGGATCCTTTAAGGGGGCATTGTCAAGTCAAGCCAGCTGGCACAGGTTTCTTCTATAACCTCCAGACAGTTGTGGAGGGGAGGCCCTTCAGCCATTGTCAAGAGAGTGGCTGAATTTAGGGTACTGTCTTTAAAGTGACATTTGGGTTATCAAGCAGTATTACTTGATATTTCCTCGTTCTACCAGTAGTCAACAATAGACTTCCCTTTTGTTCCAACAGAGACAGGACTGCATGGAGGCTATTAACAGTTATTTTGGCCCAATGTGAATTTCTTGGCTTCACAAGTGGCTACTACTGCCCACAAACAAGGGGGCCACCCCTGATCACGTTATCCATTTGCTTTGAAAAATAGGCCACTGAGCATCTTGCCAGGCCCAGGACCTGAGTGAGCCCCCCCAGTGCTACCCCCTGTCTCTCATGTACAAAAAAGTTCAAATAGCTTTGTTTGGTTGGGAAGCCCCAGTGCTGGGGCAGAATTGAGACAGACTTTAATTTTTCAAATGCTTACCTGGCTTGGCTGGCCTACTGGTATTCCAGGGTCCAGACCAAAGGGTCTTGATCTTCCCCTTTTAAGGCCTCATAGATGGGGTTAACCATTAGGCCATACCCAGGTATCCAAATTCTGCAAAATCCTGACATTCTCAAAACCCCCTGAAGTTCCCTCTTCGTAGTAGGGGTTCTTACCCTTTTTCTGATCTGGCAGCAGATCTCTCTTTCCTTGAGAAATCTGGAAACCCAAATACTTGACTTGCTGGTGAGTGATTTGCGCCTTCATGGGAGACATTTTGTGTCTACACATAGCCAAGTGGTTGAGGGTTAGGACACCGTTCAGGTCCAGTTCCTTCCGGGTGTCGCTGGCCACGAATATGTCACTGACATAATGGAATACAACCCCATTTTGAAGCTTTAAGCTCCTGAAATCCCGGGAGTCTCCCTGAAAATAGCTGGGGAGTTCTTGAAGCCTTGGGGCAAAACTTGCCATATAAGGTGTTGTTTTGTCCAGTTTTGACATCTGTCTATTCAAAAGCAAATAGAGGCCATGATTTTGGATGTAACAGGATGAAGAAAAAGGTATCCTTGAAGTCTAATACTGTGAACCAGGCAGAGTCCCGAGAGAGTGCTATGAGAAGCATATAGGGATTTGAAACTGTAGGATGGATGTCCTCTACAATCTGGTTTATCTTTCGAAGGTCCTCACCAAACTGATACTCCTGAGTACCCAGCTTTAACACCAGAAGAATGGGAGTGTTAGGCTGATTGGCATGGAGTAAGAAGCCCATATTCCTGGTACCTGTCTACTACCTATGTGATTCCCTCCCAAGCCGTCATTTTTAAGGGATATTGTCTCTGGTGGACTACTCCAGTGCCAGGTTTTAAATGGATGCTCACTGTCTGGGCGATTAGGGCTCCAGTGCCAGGTTTTAAATGGATGCTCACTGTCTGGGCGATTAGGGCTCTCCCACGCCTTCCAGATGTCCAAACCTCAGGACTTACTTGTTGAATGATGTAATCTGAAATTTCACCAGAAGGTGGCGGTGTTGAGCTGTCTGTGGCGAGTGCTGTCTGTGGCTAGTGCTGTCTGTGGCTAGCGCTGTCTGAAAGGCACAGCACTTCTCCACCAGGCCCTGTACTCTCAGGCGGGAAGGGCAGAAAGTCACCCAGGCCCTCAACTTTATGAGGAAATCTCTAGCGAGCAGGGAGGCGAACACTCGGGCTTGTAGAGGAACTCATGACATAGTCTTTCCAGGAGCCTCACAGCTGGCAGGTTAGAGGAAAGGGTGGGTCTGAGTGGTCCCAGAAATGCCCACAGGGGACACAGCTATATTCAATACGGAGTACTGAGTAAGAAACCACTGTATCAATTAGAAAGTCAGTTAACTGATTCCCTACTTTCAGTTTAACTTGAGGCTCTCTGTGAGTGACAGGAAGTGGGGTACAGAACCCGGGCCCCTTCAGTTGGTTTCTTCACTCAGTTCTGCCCTGTGCTGGAAGGCAACAGCAGGCCTCTAGAGGCTTGGGCTTCCCTTGGTTTAGGTGCAGTCCCGTTTGCCGTGGCCCCCGTTTCCACAATGGGCACACTCATCTGACGACAGTGGTACCCTCCATCTATGCTGCTGCTCAGTGATTTTTCGACTTCCTCCCTTCCCTGGAGGGAGCTAGAGCTGCAGCCAGCAGAGCCGCCTGCTGCTTCATCCGCTGCTTTTCTTTCTGTTCTGCTGCCTGATCTCTAGAAACAAAGACCTTGAAGGCAACTTCTAAGAGGCGTCCTATGGGCGGCATTTCTAAACTCCTTTCTAGCTTTGTAACTTTTTTTATGATCTCAGAAGCATTCTGAAAAACGGAGGTCATATTTATCAACCTGGCGTTGTCCGGATGGTCAGGTTTTATGTCTGAATACTGATGATGGGCTGCTACCACCTGTCCTAAAAATATGGATGGATCGTCGTTTTCTCCTTGGATGCCTCTTTGAATATTTTGCATGCTATGTAGCTTGGATACCTCATTTCTGAGACTTTATCGGTAGTGCTGTAACCTTTCTTGGCCCTCCTCTGTATTATAGTTACAGTGTGGCTCTACTGTGGGGATGGCCATTCGAGCTGGAGGGTGGTTTTCCTTAGCACGTTCTAGGTCACGTAGTCTATTGCTTCCTTCCGAGCTTGCTCAGTTACCATTTGTTTTTCCTCGGAAGTTAGCATACTCTTCAGCAGGGCACAGATATCTGCCCAAGCAGGGCAGTGTGCACGGAATACGGAAATGAAAAGCTGAGTCACAACTTCTGGGTTGCTCGGATGAGTGAGAGTGTTCTTTTTCCAATTATGTAAGTCAGAAGTGGAGAATGGGTGTTCAGTAGCACAAGCCCCTGCGGCCACCCAGTGGCACCCACTCCCACTGGCATTTCCCCGAGGGGGTATTGCCCCACCTGGGACAGGTTGCTCGCTGACCAAAACCGGGTTCCTTGCTTAGCATGGGACAGGCAGGCCACCCCGGAGGTAAAGCTTACCTCAGGAAACTTGCTGTGGCCGTGGCTGGCTTCTCAGAGAGGGGGCTCTGGAGGTGGTGGCATCAGGTGCCCGTGGTGACAGCAGGGAGTGGGCAGCTTGCGGCTATCTCCCCATTTCTGTCAGTTGGGGGGGTGGCAGAGACCAGAGCCATCCACCCATCCACCAGGGAGTCTTCACCAGAGGAGCCTGAGAGGACCTTAGGCTTCGGGGCCCTCCTTTGTTGGTATTTCTCCTGAAGTGTGTGTTCTTTGGTATAATGACATAAAATCCTGTACATAGGGAATTTCTGCCTGTTTTGCTTCCCTCCAGCAAAATAAGTCCAATTTACAAATTATGCTGTGTTCTAACGATCCAAATTCTGGCCAGTCATGCTGGCCTCCAAGTTCAAGCTCAGGCCAATCCTCGGTGCAGAGCGCGATTTTTTTTTTTTTTTTTTTTTTTGGTCATAGGGCCGTATGCAAATGGTTCCCAATCTTCCAAAACGCACCCTACAGGTGAATTTTCCAGGATAGACTGGCTATTTCCCACATGTCACTAGCTGACATGCTTTCTTAACCTGTGAATACGCAACTCAAGTTTTTTGAATAGAACGGTGAAAAAATGGCTTTTAGCTTTTCACCGCTGAACTCCTGCTGGAGATGCCCAGAACCCCGCTCTTGCCTTACCCCTGCCTCAAAGTCTGACCTTAACGCAGTTTCAGGACACTTACATTTCCTGCTGTTTTCTTCCTCCTGATCCTCAAGTGGCCACTCTAGCTCTGAAAACAGGCAAGTGCTTTCCTTTGGGAGACAACAGAAATGAGGATTGGGATTCTGGCTCCGTGTCAGGCACTGAGGGGTCTCAGTGGAGTCAGAACACTCACCTTGATCCCTTAGTCCTCTCACTCAAGCAGACGTTCACACACGCTAACATGCATACACTCTCCAAGGCTGGCCTTCACTCACACACCTAGACCCTTTCTCACAGCTAACACTTTTGATCCTCAGAATCTTCCAGTGTGGGTCACCACCAACACGCCCTACTCATAGAGATACAGTTTGGGGAAACCAAAGACCTGTCTTGCCAGGCACACATGGGAACTTTTTCTCTTGGAATCTTCCAGCTCAGAGACTCTTCCCAAAAAGGAATCCACCTGCCAGGAACTCTTCTGGCAGCCGTATACTCCCAGATCTCTGCGCCCTAGCTGTCAGAGAGAGGGATATTATGTGGAAATCTGCTGTGCCATACTTTTTAAGGGACCACAAACCCAAAAAATTAAAAAATAAAAAAACTAGCCCCCCAAAAGTTTGTGATCACTCACCCCTTGATGGCACGGTCTAGAAGCCGAAGATGCCCCACAGGAAGGAGAAAGACTGGCAGAGGTCCTGTGTTCTTGCAACTGCTTAAAAGAAGAAAAAGAAGGGTCTCCACCGGTCCCCTGTCCTTTCAGGGAAACTGTGGCGCTCAGGTAGCATCTACTTCTGGCTGGCTTGCAAAATTATTACCAGACAAGCCTCTGGATTCTCGTTATCTGCCCCAAGAAGCCAATTTCTGGGACAGATATTTGGTGAGTGATCAAAAGTTTTATTTTTGTGTGGTAGCAAACCCAGGGGCCAGGGAGGAATAGCTCCATTACAAAAAAAAAAAGTTTGAAAATCATTGGGTGGGGATGGGGCATGTGAGAGGGAGAGAAGGCCATCTGCAGGTATAGGTGCTGGCGCTGAGGAAGGGAAACAAGGTAGTTGACTGGGGTGAAGACAGGAAATCTGCTTGGGGCTTTAGGCGCGCTTTGGAGATATGCATCGGGGCAAGGACCCAGAGCAGGGATGGGGTCCCCCTGGTGCCTGAGGTCCTCCACTGGCCCCATCTAGTTTGATGTCTCTAAAAGGCTGTAAAAACTGCAGCGACATTATCTTTATGGCTCTTGTCAGTCAATATGTGATTTCCTGCCAGAGTCTAGGGAAGAGAAACCAGGACTTTTAAGAAAGAGAAAACAAAC
This sequence comes from Heterohyrax brucei, assembly GCA_028571685.1. Classification (NCBI taxonomy): domain Eukaryota; kingdom Metazoa; phylum Chordata; class Mammalia; order Hyracoidea; family Procaviidae; genus Heterohyrax; species Heterohyrax brucei. The sequence goes on from CM053149.1 coordinate 39,881,499, forward strand.
CCAAACAAAAAACAGGTAAAGGGTCAGTCTTGAAAAAAATAGGTGAAATGTTAGTTCTAACTGTACAATCTAATTTTTTTCTTTTATGAGGGGAAAAATAACATTCCTTGGTTACTGAACTTCCCATTTGCTTTTCGGATTGTATCCATTTTGCCTGTGTCATTTCACACAATGAATGGAGCAAAATGCCTTTCTAGCCGAGTAAGGGAAAGTCAAAGATAAACTGTGGCTTTAAAATTGGCTGTGAAGCATGATGGATTTGAGGAGGCTTCTTCCACAGCATCTACCTGTCCCAGAGTCACTCCTCACCCTTGTACTCCCAGCCTGATCTTTGGATGGCATGAGATGGATGTTTCATTCTGCAGCCATGAGGATTAATAGCCAATTTGATTGAAAAGAAACCTACTGAGACCTTCTGGGGTTATAAGAAAGAAATATCCTGGAAAAAGTAAGACAGATCATTATACCCTCTCAACTTCTGTTTTCTACCCCTGCCGTCTATCTTCTGCTAAACTACTATAGTGAACTTTCCTAGACATTCTTTATCCTGCTACTAACACTTGTCATTCCAGTACTTATACTTTTCTGAATAAATCAGGCTTTCTAATTACCTGTACCTGTCCTATGCTGTTCTATCTAGAACATTTTTCTTTCACTGGATATATCTCTAAGCATTCAAATCAACTACAATGTGGTATTTGTTAGCTGGTACTGGTCTAACAGAAAGACCAAGAGTAGATGGCTTTAAAAAGAGATATTTTATTTGTCACAGTCCGGTAAGTTAAAAGTCCAAGTTCATGGTGTCAGCTCCAGGGGCAGGCTTTCTTTGCTGACACTGGAAGAAGGTCCAATCTTCCCCTGGACCAGAAGCTTCTCAGGCGCAGGGACCCCAGTCCTTCCCAAAGAATGTATTTAGCTGCTGGCATTGCTTTTTGGTGGTATGAGGTCCCCAAATGTCGCTGCTAGCTTCTCGCCTTTATATCTCAAGAGACCACCTCAAGGCACAAAACAAACTTCCACATTGAATCTTGCTCTAGCAACACAGCTGTCACTCACGCCCTCTCATTAAATCATAGAGGCAGGAATTCCAACATGAAGGAACATCACACAACACCAGGAATTAGGGCCCAACCAAAGTGCTACAGATTTTTTTAGGGAACACAATTCAATCCATATCTTCCAGGATCTCTTCTAAGATTTTGCAGTTTGAGTCTGAGTATCTCATCTGTTCTCCTTATACCCTACACTGGGTGAATTTTCTTGTTTTCTCCAACCAGACTGCAATCTTCCTAAGGGCAGAAACTGGATCTTGATTTCTATTTGCTGGGTCTAGCCCAGTACCTAAGTGCTTGTTTTCTGTTGTTTGTTCTTCTAAAAGCAAAAAATACATAATTAATATAATTAAACAAAGGAGTTTCTGTGCTTGAGGCTGCTGAATAATTGTCAGCTATTACCAGAGCCTGGTAAGGCATCCACCTTACTAATGAATAAGATAGGACACAGGGTGTTTTATATGACTCACTTAACTACTAAGCTAATAAGTAACAGAGCCTGGATTCTCACCCAGTTTTCTTGCCCTTTGACATGTATCTTCTCATAAATGACTTTTCAAAGGAGTCACAGAAAGACAATGGTGAGGATGTTCTCTTTTCTTTAATTTTTAATTATGATTAAGTGAAAGTATAGTCATTTTTGCATAGCCACTTCACTACAACTGTATCCACTCTCCCCACCCTGTGACAGCACACTCCTCCTTTTCACTCTTTACTACCGGTATCTTTCCGGTGAGCACCTGTCCCTGACCATAGCTGTAGGTCACCAGTTGGCCTGTTGAACAGCCATGAGTGTTTACCTGCATGTCTAGGGGCCAGAATGGAACATAATAGGGTCACCAACGAGTGGCTTGTTGAATATTGAATGCCTATGTCTCACATACGTTTAAGGTATTGTGACCATTTGATTCACTGTATACCTCATGTATACCTAGTGTAAGTCATGACGATTCAGTGAGTACTTGATTCCTCCATTGCTACTTATTCATGTTTCTACACATGTTCTTTTCTTTATTATCTATATCTAACCTGTCTTATAAGCCACTTGTTCATAAACTTAGTTTCATCTATCTCCGTTATTTCTCCAGTTTTCTAGAGCAGAATTTAATACTCTCAAATAATATAGCAAGCATATATTATGCCAGCCCTGTCCACTACCACAGAAACCCCCTCTGTGAACCCCATTTTATGATTTATAAGGCTCTTTTGGCCATTTTGAAGCTGACAATGACATGGTGAGGAGGATAATAACATCAGGTGAGGAGGATAATAGCACCAGGTAAGGAGCGTAACAGCATCAGGTAGGAGGGGTAAATAGCATCAGGTAAGGAGGGTACAGTATCAGGTAAGGAGGGTAACAACATCCGGTAAGCAGGGTAAAAGCATTGGGTAATCGGATAACAGCTTCAGGTGAGGATGGTAAAGAGAGTGAGCAGCCTCCACTTGTCTGTCAGTGGAGGCTTGTGTGTTGTTGTGATGCTGGAAGCTATGCCACTAGTATTTAGGTACCAGAAGGGTCACCCGTGGTAGACAAGTTTCAGATGTGCTTCCAGATTAAGACAGACTAGGAAGGAGGACCTAGCAGTCTACTTCTGAAGAGAAATAGCCAGGGAAAACTTTACGAACAGCAGCCAAACATTGTCAGCTATGGTGCTGGAAAGCAAGCCTCCCCAGGTTGGAAGGCACTCGGAAAACAACTGGGGAAGAGCTACTTCCTCAAAGTAGAGTCAACCTTAAGGACATGGATGGAGTAAGGCCTTCGGGATGTTCCTTCACTGATGTGGCACAACTCAAAATGAGAAGAAACAGCCACAAACATCTGTTAATAATCGGGACATGGAATGTATGAAGTATGAATCTAGGAAAATTATCAAAAATGAAATGGAACACATGAACATCGATATCCTAGGCATTAGTGAGCTAAAATGGACTGCTTTTGGCCATTTTGAATCTGACAATCACATGTTCTACTATGCTGGGAATGAAAACTTGAAGAGGAACGCTGTCGTGTTCCTCATCAAAAAGAACATTTTCAAGATATTTCCTGAAATACAATGTTGTCAGTGATAGGTTAATATGCATATGCCTACAAGGAAGGCCAGTTAATAGGACTATTATTCAAATTTATGTGCCAACCACTAAGGCCAAAGATGAAGATTTTTTATCAGCTTCTGCAGTCTGAAATTGATCAAACATGCAATCAGGACACATTGACAATTACTGGTGACTGGAATGCAAAAGTTGGAAACAAAGGAGGATTGGTAGTTGGAAAATACAGCTTTGGTAGTAGAAATAACACTGCAGACTGCATGGTAGAATTTTGCAAGACTAACGACTTCATTGCAAATACCTTTTTTAACCATCACAAACAGTGACTGTACACATGGACCTCACTAGATAGAAAACACATGAACCAAATTGACTGCGTCTATGGAAAAAGATGATGGAGAAGCTCCATATCAGGAGTCAGAACAAGACCAGATGCTGACTGTGGCACAGATCATTAATTGCTCATATGCAAGTTCAAACTGAAACTGAAGAAAATTATAACAAGCCCACAAGAGCCAAAGCATGACTTAGAGTATATCCCTCCTGAGTTTAAAGACCACCTCAAGAACAGATTTGATGTGCTGATCACTAATGACCGAAGACCAGATGAATTGTGAAATGACATCAAAGACATCATCCATGAAGAGAGCAAGAGGTGAAAGAAAGGAAAGACCAAATTGGATGTCAGAAGAGACTGAAACTTGCTCTCGAACTCTGAGCAGCTAAAGCAAAAGAAAGGAACGGGAAAATAAAAGATCTAAACAGAAGATTTCAAAGAGCGACTCAAGAAGACAAAAGAAAGTAGTATAATGATATGTGCAAGAGCTGGAAATGGAAGACCAAGAGGGAAGAACATGTCTGCATTTCTCAAGCTGAAAGAACTGAGGGAAAATTCAAGCCTCAAGTTGCAATAGTGAAGGATTCTACAGCAAAACTATTAAATGTCTCAGGAAACATCGAAAGAAGATGGAAGGAATACAGTCATTATACCAGAAAAAGCTAGTTGATGTTCGGCTGTTTGAAGAGGTAGTCTGTGGTCAGGAACCAATCGTGGTGAAGGAAGAAGTCGAAGCTTCATTGAAGGCACTGGCAAAAAGCGAGGCTCCAGGAATTGATGGAATATCAAATGAGATATTTGAACACACAAATGCAGTGCTGGAAGTGCTCACTCATCTATGCCAGGAAATTTGGAGAACAGCTGCTTGGCCAGCTGATTGGAAGAGATCCATATTTATGCCATTCCAAAGAAAGGTGATCCAACCAAATGTGGAAATTACTGAAAAGTTTCACTTATATCACATGAAAGTAAAATTTTGCTTAAGATCATTCAAAAGCAACTGCAATAGTATATTGACAAGGAATTGCCAGAAATTGAAGCTGGATTTAGAAGAGGATGTGGAACAAAAGATATCACTGCTGATGTCAGATAGATCTTGGCTATAAGCAGAGAATACCAGAAAAGTGTGTACACATGTTTCATTGACTATGCAAAAGTAGTTGACAGTGTGGATCATAATAAATTATGGCTAGCATTGTGGAAAATGGGAATTCCAGAACACCTAATTGTGCTCTTAAGGAATCTCTATATGGATCAACGACGTGGTTATGTGAACAGAAGAAGAGGACATTACGTGGTTTAAAGTCAGGAAAGGTATGTGTCAGGGTTGTATCCCTTCACCATACCTTTTCAATTTGTGTGCCAAACAAAATCTCAGAATCTGAGTTCTATGAAGAAGAATGAGCCATCAGGATTGGAGGATGACTCATTAACAACCTGTGTTATGCAGATGACACTACTTTACTCACCGGAAGAGAAGAAGATTTGAAACACTACTGATGAAGATCAAGGACTGCAGTCTTCAGTATGGATTGCACCTCAACATCAAGAAAACAAAAATCATCACAGCTGAACCAGTAAGCAACATTGTCATAAGTGGAGAAAGGACTGAGGTTGTCAAGGATTTCATTTTACTTTGGTCCACAATCAATGCCCACGGCAGCAGCATTCAAGAAATAAAATGATGCATTGCATTGGGAAAATCTGCTTCCAAGGACCACTTTCAAATGTTGAAAAATAAAGGAGTCACCTTGAAGACCAAGGTGTGCCTGACCCAAGCCATGGTATTTTCAATTGCAGCATATGCATGAGAAAGCTGGACAATGAACAAAGAAGACAGACGAAGAATTGATGCCTTCAAATTGTGGTGTTGGAGAAGAATGCTGAATGTACCATGGATCGCCAAGAGAACAAACAGATCTGCTCTGGAAGAAGTATAACCAGAGTGCTCCTTGAAAATTAAAATGACAAGACCATGTCTTACGTTATTTTGGACATGTTATCAGGAAGGATCAGTCCCTGGAGAGGGGCATAATGCTTGGTAGAGTGGAGAGTCAGCAAAAAAAGAGGAAGACCCTCAGCGAAATGTATTGAAACAGTGGCCACAACATTGGGCTGAAACATAAAAACGACTGTGGACATGGCTCAAGACCAGGCAATGTTTTGTGCTGTTGTTCACAGGGTCACTAAGAGTCAGAACCAACTCAATGGCACCTAGCAACAACAACAACAAGGCTCTTCCACACTCAGAATCTCTTTTAATCTTTATCACCATCCTTGGAGTCAAGAGTTACTATCCAAATTTAGAAGATGAATAAACAGGAACTCAGAGAGGTTAAGTGACTAAAATGACACAGCCATACACTAGTCAGGGGCAGCGATAAAACAACTTTGAACTCTCTGGCTTCTGGTCAAGGGTTTCTTATCTCATAGGTCCACCTATGAGTCAGTTTCATGCTGTTGGAAAACCCCAACTCTCACAGTAGAATGCAGAATTCTTCTCCCAGTCCCTGAGTTGTAGCTTGGTACAGCCTGATCTGAAGTAATGATTATGTCTAGAACCCTGGATATCAGCAGGACATACATGCACACATTCACAAAGAAAGGATATACATCAGTGAGTATGCCTGAACAACAATCTCACAGGACCATTTCTAAGTAATACTTGCAAACCTAACTGCGTGCTCATTGCTCCCCAATATACTGGAGTTCACAGAGAGGCTTCTGTGAAACTCAGACATTCCAGAAGTTCATCCACTTGCACAGCCTCAGTGAAGTTCTCTCCTGGCTCAAATTTAATATCAGGCCAGTAGAAACTGAAACAAAGACAATGCTCACTTTGATTATTTAATTTGGCCAAAAGATCCTTTCTGGGAAATGTGAATTATTTGTGCAAAAGACCTCAGATATGCATTTTCCAAGCAGATGTGAGGATAGGTATCAGAGCCTCATGGCCTCTGGTCTATCCTGGTTGAGAAATCATGAGTCTTCCCCTCTGTTGGAAGCTTGGTGCCTTTGCAGTGTAGAGGCTGGGAGCCTCCTATGGGGTCAACATGGCTACAACGGGTAATAACAAATTGCAAACCAGAGCAATAGCCAGGCACTGTGTTTAGTGTCTACACGTGTGCTCAGAGGTGGCTCTCACAATGCCCCCTGCTCACAGGGAGCCCTCACAATGTCCCTGACGTTGTGGACAGCAACTCAGCAGCTGCCAAAGGTGCACACAAGCAGACGGCCAAGTTGGACTCTGCCGGTGCCTGGGAGGCCAGCCTGTGCTCTCGGCAATGCTGTTCTCCCAACAAGAGGTGCACTGAGAAGTTGTGTTGTCCACCCTTCTTCAGCTGCACGTACAAGTTTTTAAATTAGATGAATTGAGAACTTAAGGAACTCGTCTACAGCCACATGGACAGCTTTTTGGTAAAACTGAAAAACCTACACCTCCTACCAAGATGAGACTACAGAGCCACTCTTCTTATCACCCCACCTTGCCAGTCTGGGACTACAGCATGTCTCTAGCTTTATTTTATTATGCAAGCAAAGGAAACAGTTGAGCAGAGATACAGAATAAATGATGAGAGCATAGAACCAGGCCACACCTCGGTGTGGGTCTGGCCCAAGAATTCCCACCTTCTACCACTCACATGGCTCCCACTGTCACGTGAGATCTGAAAGCCATACACCCTGCTACTCTTAACTGACACATCGGTGAATCCTCCTGGGAAGATAAATTCTGAATGTGTTATTAAAAAAAATAAAAAACAAACCATGTTGCACAAGTCGTTCAAACATTGAGTGATTTCACTCTTCAGATCCGACTCTGCTGAACTCTTCAGCATTGTTTGCTCTGTGGGTCAGGACAAGGCTGTTGGGACTTTATGCAACACCAGAGAGACCCTTTTAGGGTGACGCTGTGTGTCTCTTTAAGAAAATTTTATGTATTACGATTTGTGGTTGGCATCTTCAAAGGAGATTGACTTTAAAATAAGAGAATCCTTATGAATTACTTTCACTATTGTTCATTCATTCGGTAAATATCAAGTGCACCTGGGCAGTAAGCTGGACACTGCAAAACGAGAGTAAATAGAAAGTAATCTCCAAGGGGATGTATTTAAAATGAGTGCTTAAAAAAAGAAGAAGAAGAAGAAGCTTTTCATCCTCCAGAAAATAATTGCTGTGTAAAATAAAGTAAAATACTTCATAAAACAATAATAAGCAGACAAAATGGGCAGGAAAGGGAACGTAGTCCACATGGGACTGTCGCTGGTGGTACTGAATGTCTTCTACCATCCTGTGTTGCCTCAGTGAGAGGAGCCATTAAGTGGGACAGTGCGCCACCTAGTGTTGCTGTCAGCCTCTGCATGCGCCACAAATGCAGGGGAGGACCCATTTCAACCACTTATCAAAAAAAGCTGGTTGAGCTCACGTTTAAAAAATGTGCTGACAAATACCAGGAACATCACTTATGCTACCTCATTCAAACTTCACAACAACATTGTGAGGTCAGTATTGTCATCATTTTATTGATGGGCTGTTAAGAGATTCAGAGAGCTTGCATGGGGTCATGGTAAGGATTTGAACTGTGTTTTTCTGACTCTAATGTCAGGGTCTTCACCCTTTTCATTGACAATACCATTTTTAACCAACAAAAATGGCAACTGTACACATGGACCTCAGCAGCTGGAATACGCAGAAGTCAAATCGACTACATCTGTGGAAAGAGATCATGGAAAATCTCAGTATCAGCAGCCAGAACAAAACCAGGTGGTGGCTGAAACACAGACCATCAACTACTCATAAGCAAATTCAGTTTGAAACTGAAGAAAAGTGGAACAGAATATGATCTAAGTATATCCCACCTGAGTTTAGAGATCATCTCAAGAACAGATTTGATGTGTTGGACACTAATGATTAAAGACCAGACAAACTGTGGAATGATGTCAGAGACATCATCCATGAAGGAAGCAAAGTTCATCAGATAGACAGGAAAGAAAGACCAAATTGGATGTCAAAAGAGACTTTGAAACTTGCTGTCAAATGTTGAACAGCTAAAGCAAAAGGAAGGAATAATGAAATAAAAGAACTGAACAGACAATTTCAAAGGGTACTTTGAAAAGACAAAGCATTATAATGACATGTGCAAAGAGCTAGAAGTAGAAAACCAAAAGGGAAGAACACATTCTGCATTTCTGAAGCTGAACGAACTGAAGAAAAAATTTAAGCCTCAAGTTGCAATAGTGAGAGACTCTACAGGGAAAATACTAAACAACTCAGGAAGCATCAGAAGAAGATGGAAGGAATAGAAAGAGTCATTATGCAAGAAAGAACTGTCGATATTTAGCCATTCTAAGAGGTAGCGTATGACCTGGAATCAATGGTACTGAAGGAAGAAGTCAAAGCTGCACTGAAGGCATTGGTGAAAAACAAGGCTCCAGGAACTGATGGAATATCAACTGAGATATTTCAACAAATAGATGCAACACTGAAAGTGCTCACTTGTCTACGCCAAGAAATTTGGAGGACAACTACCTGGCCATAGAACTGGCAGAGATACATATTTATGCCCATTCTAAAGAAAGGTGATCCAACCAAATGCAGAAATTACTGAACAATATCATTAACATCGCACACAAGTAATATTTTGCTCAGGATTGGTCAAAAGTGACTGCAACAGTGCATTGACAAAGGACCTGCCAGAAATTTAAGCTGTATTCAGAAGAGAATGTGGAACCCAGAGATACCATTGCTGATGCCAGGTGGATCTCGGCTCAAAGCAAAGAATACCAGAAAGATGTTTACCTCTGTTTCATTAACTATGCAAAAGCATATGACTGTGTTGATCATAACAAATTATGGCTGACATTGTGGAGAATGGGAATTCCAGAACACTTAATTGTGCTCCTAAGGAATCCATATATGGATCAAGAGGGAGTCATGCAAACAGAACAAGAGGACACTGCATGGTTTAAAGTCAGGAAAGGTGTGATTCAGGGTTGTATCCTTTCACCACACCTTTTCAATCTGTATGCCAAGCAAATAATCCAAGAAACTGGATTACACAAAGAAGAATGAGATGTCAGGATTGGAGGATGACTTATTAACAACCTGCATTATGTGGATGATACCACCTTACTTGCTGGAAGTGAAGGTTTTGAAAAACTTACTGATGGTAATCAAAGACCACAGCCTTTAGTAGGAATTGTACCTCAATATCATGGTAACAAAAATCCTCACAACTAGACTAATAAGCAACATCATGATAAATGGAGAAGGATAGAGGTTGTTGAAGATTTCATTTCACTTGGTTCCACAATCAATGCCCACGGAAACAGTGGTGAAATCAAAAGACATTGCATTAGGAAAATCTGCTGCAAAGGACCTCTTTAAAATGCTAAAAAGTAAAGATGTCACCTTGAAGACTAAGATGCACCTAACCCAAGCTGCATTATTTTCAACAACATCATATACATGCCAAAGCTGGATAGTTAATAAGGAAGACAGAAGAAGAATTGATGCCTTGGAATTGTGGTGCTGGAGAAGAATATTGAATATACCATGGGCTGCTGAAGAAACAAACAGATGTGTTCTGGAAGATGTACAACCAGAGTGCTCCTTGGAAGCAAAGATGGTGAGACTGTATCTTACATGCTCTGGACATGTTGTCAGGAGGTATCAGTCCCTGGAAAAAGGCATCATGCTTGGTAGAGTGGAGGATCAGTGAAAAAGAGGAAGACCCTCAATGAGATGGATTGACACAATGGCCTTAACGATGGGCTTAAACATGAAGCAATTGCGGACATGGTGCAAGACCATGTTTTCTGTTTTCTGCTCACATAGGGCCGCTATGAATCAGAACCAACTTCACAGCACCTAACAACAGTGACAGCAACAGCAACATCTCTTATCCTTTAACATGGCTCAAGTGTTACCTCCTGGGAAGCCTCCCCTGGTCCTCTCAGGGTGGGTGAGAGACCTCTCCTCTATATTTCCATAGCACTCGGAGCATGCCCCATCACAGTTTGTCTAGACCATCTGTCAGTCATCTGTTGTCGCAGTAGTCTGTCAGCTCTGTATCCCCGGTGCCTAGCACAGTGCCTACCCACTACAGAAGGCTGATAAATGTCCTGATGCATAGATAAATATTTAGATGGCTGGATGGCTGACTGGCTGGATTGTTGGTTAAGGTGAAAGCCCATTGCCTGACTTGCCTGACCATGCCAGGGCCTCTTCAGCATGGCATGTTACCCAGCAGAGCAAATCACGATGAGAACCATATGATAATAGGAGTCTAACCAAGAGCAATTACATTCCAGACTAAATATCTTGTCATATCCTCTCCTATCTGGTTTCAGATCAGTTCCAGATTACAACATAATTTCCCAGAAAAATGTCAGGGACAATTCCTGGTCAGTTTTCAGTCTTGAGAAGTTGCTTGATCTGTGACCCAGGAAACTCCTGGTGGACAACCTGGAGCTCTGATGCTTCTGAGGTCAGACATAAGCAGGGAGTAGGCTCCTTGTCTGTTTGACTTTAAGAGGCATTTTAATAAGAAGATGATCTCTTCCTCATAGATCCTGGAAGCTGGGGTCTTGACATTGGACAGCAGAGCAGCTTTCCTGAGACTATCCTTCAGGGAAGTGGTTTATATGTTGACAAAGGGATGTGGAAGAAGAAGGAAGGAGACATAGAACATGAAAAACTGGCCATTTCTGATAGCAGTCACTCTACAAGGGACTATGCCATTTAAAAACAAAAGTAATAGTTGAAAACGGGGTGGGGGAGGAGAGCTTCATTCAGTGAGTATGTATAGCATGCATAGCACTATTTTGTTTTTTGTTTTCTTCTTTATCTTCACAATTGTCTTATCCAGTGGTGCAGTGGTTAGTATTTGGCTGTCAACTGAAAGGTATACTCTGTCCTCTAGGGCTACTGACTATGAATTGGAACTGACCGTTGGCAATGGGTTTAGTTTCTGGGTGTTAAAGTGCCCAGTTACGTCAGCATTTCAGCTCCATTTTGTAAATGAATTGAGGCCTAAAGTCAAACTGCTAGAAAATCACTTTCCAACTTCTGCTTGTTTTCTTTTATTCTTTTATCTTCTTCTTCTGTTTTAGAGAGACTGGAGAAGAGATGGTAACTCAGGACCTGGGTGGCCACCCAGAGGACATCTTCCCAGAGCTCACTGAATGCTGGACACACATCCAGCCCCTCCACAAACTCAGGTGGAGTTATACAATTCTACATCCATGATCCATGAAACATTTTTCCTCCCCCTTTTTTTTCATTATAAAAATAAAAACATGTATTTCACTGCAGAAACATCAGAGTGAAAACTTGGGGGCTAAAACCATTTCTATGACTCATTGTGGAGATGGTAAGAAAACAGTGCTATTTTAAGTCAGCTGCTGGCTGCTTCATCTGGAATCTAGAAGGTTCTTTTCAGTTCTTTCATTTTTATATAAAATATGAAAGAAAAAAGGAAAGCAGAGATAAGGTAGGGACACGTATTTTAGTCTCCTTTCTTATTGCCTTTTTTTTTTTTTAACAAATGAGAGGCATTTTTCAGAGATTTTGAAATGATAGAATAGGGCTCACTTTGGTGTGCTCTGCCTGTATAAGATGGACTGGGGACATCCCAACCTACTGAATTTGCTGATCTTGTATATCTTGGCACCTGAGGCTTAATTTCTTGCTCTCAGGCTGGACTCCTGGTATACCCACTGTCTACTTGCTCCGGGTCATAGTAAACTTTCATCCTCCCCCCAGAACTGCTGACGTCATTCTCTGAGACTTTCAGCTGATCTTTACCCTGGCCTTTCCAGTCTATCCTGCTCAGATTTCTGCTTGACCCATCATGCCCCAGACCGTGAGCAGAGGCTAATGTGGGTAGGGAGGTGGCCCTGCCCCCTGATCTCCAATATTTAGTGTTGGATGAAGGAAGCTGGGGGAGTTCAATAGGGAATAGTTCATCTTTAAGTTGCCACAGAGGAATAGGAGAACACACGAGTGACATATGAGGGCAATTCATATCACTAAAAAGCCAAAAGTAGGGCTTCTATCAGGCTTAAATAGTTTGAAAATAGATTCCATTTGCACCAAACAACACCAACGCACTGAGGTAAAGTGTGTTAAATGGGATGATGCTATCCTCTCTCACCACTCAGAAAATCTCCAAAACTGCATTCATGGACCAAGGAAATAATTATTTTATTAAAAGAAATATGCACAGTGGTAGAATCTTAAGACAAAGATACTGATAAATACACGCACAGAAAAAATCTTTAAAAGACTATAAATACATGATCACTGTATAAAATCAATAATACCTAATGTATCTGGAAAATCATTATCCACTTCATCATTTAGAATAAATGAAGACCTTTCTAAATGTTTCTGGTTGCTTTGTATGTGCTGCAAAGGAACAGCATTTCATCCCTTGTTTAGCTTCCCCATTTAGTCCACTATGCTCTTGGAAACCAGACAGCCAGGCTTGCCTTGTGAATTAAAAGTAAAATTTTAACGAATGTCCAGTGTTAACCTATGAGAAAATGGATAGACTTTGGGAAATGGTCTTTGTTCTGTTTTTTTACTTGAGTTTGGGATTGATAAGGGTGCCATGAAAAAGTGATGTGTCACTGAGGTTCAAAAACTCCCATATACTGTCTGATTAACTCCAATTCTAGATTGATATCAAATAGCTCTGATAGATCAAAGGTCAGGTAAATAGGCTGACACCTTTCACATGCAGGAAGGTTTTTAAGAACTCAGGGTTGGGTTTTTTTTGTAAATTTTTTATTATGATTAAGTGAAAGCTGACAATCCAACTCACTTTGACATATAAAACCCCAACACCCACCTCTACGCAACTCTGCCTCCTCTCCTCTCTAAAAAAGACCAGTTAAACAGCCTCATATATATATGAAACCATAAAGAACACTCACCACCTGCATCACTCTGTGTCCCTTAATCCAGTCCAACTTTTGTCCGAAGTGTTGTCTTCAGCACTGGTCTCAGCTCTGGGCTAGCAGCAAGTCCAAGGGTCATGTTTTCACAGGACCCTCCAGGCTGTCAGACCATCAAGTCTGGTCTTTCAATAGAGTTCTTGATCTGCACAGCCCTTTTTATTATGCCAAGTCAGAACTATACATTGTGTTCCTTGACAAGGCTGTCTTTCTGGTGGCCAGTCACCATCTAGTTCTTCCGGACTCATGTGGATGCAGTCTCCCAATCGTATGGACCTTTCTGCCTCCTGGGCTCATATTTCCCTCATGTCTTTGATGTTCTTGGTTTTCATCTGCTCCAGGTGGATTGAACTCAGGTGTTTTAAATCTATCAGTCCCCTCAGCATTCAGTCCTCTGGCAATCTTGTCAGCGAAACAGTCAGTGACCTCAAATGCCAGAGCTAGCCCAGCCCCACATGAACTCTGCCAATTCTTTTATTTGATGTCTTTGTGAAAACTCAATATACCTCCAACCCCACCCCCAGACAGTTAAGATTTAGCCTATGCCTCTTCAAAAATTTATGGATGTTGGTACAGTTATCTAAGGAGACATTATTCCCTCCTCAAACCATAAGATCAGGCTGTTGTCACAAATGTGATGATACCTGGAGCACCTCAGGTTATTGAAATTAGACAGTCCCAGAGGCAGTGTGACATAGAGGTTAATCACATCACCTCTGGGGTCAGACTGCGTGGGCCATATCATATAATCCTTCTGCTTGTGACAAGGCTGTAGCTGTAAGGAAGGAGAGCTGGTCCTTACGAATCCAAGGCAGTATTTACTAACTCCTTTCCATTTTTATGGAAAAACTAGTGATGTAGTGGTTAAGTGCTATGGCTGGCAACTGAAAGGTCAGTCATTCAAATCTACCAGGCACTCCTTGGAAACTCTATGGGGCAGTTCTATAGGGTTGCTGTGAGATGGCATTGACTTGGGGACAGTAAGTTTTGCTTTGTTTTCCCTTTTCACATACTGGCCATCCAGAGAGATCTTCAGGACAAAGACCATCCCGGCTGAAAAAGCAACTTGTGTTGAATTCAGACTCACCTCCTCACACATAGTCAAGAGTGCTTTCCTTTCTTGGTTACTAGTTATCTGTGGGGTCAGAGACTAACACAGGATTTTGGGCCTTCTTCCCTCACTCTTTGGTGTCCTAGAGACAGGACCTTAATGGATGGTTTAGACAGAGGGACCATACCACTCAGTAGTAAATATAAATCAACCTGAAATATAATCTTGGCTGAAACATAATCAACTTTGACTTCTCATGGTGCCTATGAATGATTACAGTCAAGATACAGGCCAGTTCTGTATTGAGTTTTCAGTGAATATTGTTTTTCATGAATTTAGTTTGGTATGTTTAAGACAGCTCTAAGGAGGTGTACACACCAGCTGGGTAGCAAAAATCCATTAGAGCCTATTGTAAGTGTTTATATTTATGGGCACATTTGTCTGACAGCCTTCTGTGGCTGTGATGAATGTCCCCTCTAAGCCACATGAGAAGAGATCTCTGAGGAAACCAAACCCCAGGTCAATTACATCAAAAGGGTGATAATGATGGTGGTGATGACACAGATGACAGTAGCTAAGTTACTAACGGTGTCAAAGAAAATCTCACAGTAAAATTCCTCTAAGTTGGTTGTTACGCTTTGCAGATGTGTGGCCTGAACGACCTCCTTCTCATGGAACCAGAGATGGTCAGAGCTGGAGATGACCTCAGGACCTAGTCCAATCTGCTCTTTTTACACATGAGGAAGTTGAGGCCCAGAGATGGAAAGTGAGTTACTTACAGTCTCACTGTTAGCTATAACTAGCCCTATGACTTTAATCCAGGCCTAGATAGACCCCAGTTCAAAGAGCTTTTGTGGTGCAACATTTAAGTGCTAGACTGCTAACTGAAAGATTTGAACACACCTAGAAGCTCCACAGGAAAAAGACCTGGTAATCTGCTCCCTTGAAGATCACAGCCAAGAAGACACCATGGGGAAGTTCTACTCTGTCACATGGAGTCACTGTGAGTTGAAACCATCTCAACAGCACCTAACAACAGACCCCAGCCCAATTCTCTTTCCATGATAGCACACTGGTTTGCAGGAGCTTGCTGGGCTGTGGGTTGTCTTATTTCACGAGGCATATACGTCTTCAAATTTTGTGGGTTTTGTCAGGGCGATGACTGTGGCCATAGTTACTGGGTTCACTAAGTCAGTCTCCCGATCTCTTCTGTCTCATCTCTGTGTTTGCCTCTATAAAGGGATTGCCTAGGGTTAGGAGGTTATGCCAAAGTTGTCAGGTATGGGCTAGATTACTTGGAGACAGACTCAGAGTATTGGAGTGATGGACAGGAGACATGCTAAGGATTCTGTATCTTGGAAGGTTATTGTATAAAATGAACATGTGAAATCCAGGAAGAAAATCTAGCTTTTACTGAGCCCTTTCTCAGCAGCCCAAACAGAAGACATGTTTCAGAAAGAAAGCAGATGATTCAACTTCAGATCTCAAAGTCCTAGCAATGAATGTTACGCAACACCACATCTGGCACAGAGCAGGTACTCAATAAGTGCAGACTGAATGGTTGGGGAAAACAGTTGGTGCTGTGCACACATTGGTCTTCTCTGAGATAATATCCCATATTATTCATCCAACATACACCTGCCATCCACTTGCTAGATATAATACAAAGTACCGTATGAGATTCAGGAAGAGAGCACACAGACAGGATTGGGTAGCATTCCTTTTCTGTGGGCAAGGCTATGCCAACTCTAGAAATGAGGTTTACTTCTGTCTTGTACACCCTCACTGATCAGACTCTGACCTCTTCAGACTCATCTTGAGTCAATTTCCCTTGACTTTAACCCATGTCCATTTTACCCATTCTTTGCGTGTTTGCTGAGATTGCATACACGCAATTCTGCCTAACCTGGGTCTTTCTTCTTCACTTTGCCATCCTGGCTCCTTCTTACGTTTGAGGTTTGAAATTCAATGTTACCATCTATGCCATCTGGCATAGCTGTCCTATTACTCTCTGTGATAGAGTTCATTATTGAACCCAATTCTTTACTCTTCTCTGTATCCATGCTCTTTGTCAAATGACTTTGCAGTTTCTCTCACAAAATAGGGGTTTATTTTCTCATTTGTAGAAAACAAACTTGGCCATGGGACTTTCTTTGGATAACAGAAGGAGGTGCAAGTGATAAGGTAATAACTGAGAGTCTAGCTTTCAGAGATTGGGGTGTTTAACCTCTCTTTCTTGGGCCTCTCCCTTTGTCTTGAAAAGGGTAAGCCTGGTCAGAGCTTCTTTAGTGAAAGTAACACAGGAAAGCTCCCAGGACCCCCAGATGCATGAGCAAGCCAGTGAGATCTGCTGACTTCAGGCCTTGTGACTCAGGAGCTAAACAGATGCCCATTGCATGTGACTCAAATTTTGTAGGTTTTGTCACATGGCATGATTGTGTTCACAGTTATTGGGTACACCGTCCATCTCCTAGTCTCTTCCTATGTACCGAAAGCATGTGGGTACTCAATAAATATTTGATGAATGAATGAATTCGGTGCAAAATTCCAAACTCAGTAGAATTAAAGTTTCTAGGCATTTCTCCTTCGTAAGAGTGTGTACCTGCAACGGCCACTTGTACCTAAGATGATGTGAGCTGACTCAGGGAGAAAATCTTACTTCTGACTTCTGGAGGTGTATCTTGTCATTTTAGGTTAAATTTTACAAGGCATCTGTGAAAATGCATCAGAAAAGAACACAGCTGAATTTTTTGGTGTTGGAAATGTTGTGAACCAGTTTTTCCTCAATACCCCCATCCTAGTCATCTAGTGCTGCTGTACCAGAAATACCACAGGTGAATAGCTTTAAGAAAGACAAGTTTATTCTCCCACAGTCCAGTAGTCAAGAAGCCCAAATTCAGAGCACTGGCCCCAGGGGAAGACTTTCTCTCTTGTCAGCTATGGAGGAAGATCATTGTGGTACATCAGTTTTCTCTCGGTCTGGAAGCCTCTTGGTGCAGAAACCTCAGGTACAAAGGATGCACTCTGCTCCCAGAACAACTTCCTTGGCGGTATGAGGTCTCCATGTCTCTCTGCTCATCTCTTTCTTGTATGTCTCAAAGAGATTGTCATAAGATACTATCCAATCTTGTATACCTCATCAACACAACTGCTACCAATCCATATTGTTAAATCATAGTGATAGCATTAACAACACATAGGAAAATCCCATCAAATGACAATGGTGGACAATCACATAACACTGGAATCACAGCTTAGCCAAATCAATATACACATTTTGGAGGGGACACAGTTCAACCCATGACATTCTCTCTCCTCTTAATCATTCCTATGCTGAAAACCCAAGGGGACTCAATTTAGGCATAGGTGTAATCATAGACGATTATTAACTAACTAAGCTACCTCAAACTTCTGCCTCTGAAATAAGGGTAGTATTAGTTTGGGTGGACTCTGCCATGTCTCACAGGCACATAGTTAGTGTTCCCTGCAGTTTGCCTGACCTCTTGTTTCTGGGTGGGCAGCTGTCACCCTCATGTGTGAGTCGGGAACAGTCAGACAAATTGCAGGGAGTACAGAGGAAGCCCTAGTCCTCCCTCAATCCTGCAGCCTCACTGTCCATGTTCTCTGCATGCAGCATCAGGTAGGGAAAGAAAACAAAGGCAGTCTGGACACTGGGGTGCCATAACAGATAAGCTTCAGCTTGTAGACATCGTTGCTGAGCACGATTCCTGCGCTGAACACAGGCTTTTGTGTGGTAATGGTGGCCTTTCACTCAGCTCCTCTCCCATGTAAGACCCTCTAAAGAGTACTCCCACTTCAGGATAGTATAGAGGACCTTCTTTTAAAGGGTTTGTTTTTCATTGCTTAATTATTTAATCAATTCCCTTTCCTTACCTCTGCCCACCTTAAGCAGCCAGCATAGGGATCTTTTGATCCTAGAGGGTTGCTAACCTTCATGGTAGGAGGCAATTTACTTAGGGGTCAAGACCATCTGCTTTGGGGCCTCATACTCCTGTGTGTAACCCCTAGGCAAGTTACTTAACTTTTATGAGTCTCACTTTTTTCCTCTGAAAAGATGGGATTATAATAGGATGATTATAATAGGTAAGTAACAGCCTGAACTTCTATAAATGTCAGCTATGATTATAACAGAAATAACAATAAATGCTTTTGTTATTTGCAGACCTACTTCTTTGAATATGAAAATAGAATTGAGGACATCAAGTTGGCCGAGTTGAAATGTCCTGCTTCTCTAAATGGTAAATGCTGTCACGATCACCACCACTAACTGGTTAAAAGTTGAATGATTGGTTGTGTAACTATGTCTAAGTACTTTCTGTGTCAAGGACTGAACTGTGTTCCTCCAAAAGTATGTGTAGCAATTTGGCTAGGCTGTGATTTTTGGTGTTGTGTAATGTTCCTATATGTTGTAAATCCTGCCTCTATGATGTTAATGAGGGAGGATGAATGGTGGTTATGTTGGTGAAGTAGAACTCTATCTGTAAGGCTATATTGTATCTTAAGGCAATCTCTTGAGATATAAAGGAATGGAAAGGAAGCAGAGAGTTGGGGGCCCTTACACTACCAAGAAAATAGTGCCAGGAACACAGCATGCCCTTTGGAAAGAAGCTGAGGTCCCTGTGCCTCACAAGCTCTCAGTCTGGGAAAGATTCATGACAAAGACCTTCCTCCAGAGCCAATAGAGAAAGAATTCCCTTGGAGAAGATGCCCTGAAATTGGACTTTTACCTTGCTTTCCTGTGAGAAAATAACTTTCTCTGTGTCACCATGAGTTGGATCCAACTCGACGACACTTGGCTTGGCTGGCTGTGTTAAAGCCATCCACTTGTGGTGATCTCTGTTATAGCAGCACTAAATAACTAAGACATCCGGCATCATCAGTACAGCTGAGTCATCATCCCCTCTGTTTCCTGCCTGGGGAGTGTTCCTCCTACCAGCTCTGTGCCCAGCAGTCCATGTACTTCATGCCTATCTCCCTTCTTCATGGCAGCCCTCAGCTGGTCTCAAATGTATGTATACTGACCAGTGACTGTCTTGCTTGTGGAAAAGTTCCTGCAAAGAACTGCAACCAAAGAGTAAGGAAGCCAAGAATTTCTGAGCCCCACCAGAGAGCTCTGAAAGTACCCAGGGCAGTTGCTGAAGATGATTGTGGGGGTGACTTATCCCAGAAGGGCCTGCTTCTGGGATGATAATGTAACAGAGAGCTTATGTCAAGATTCTACCACTTCTCATATTCCTTTATGGAACATGGCTTCTGAGAGAGAGAATACTTTTTTTCTTACGGGGTATAGACCTACCTGATTATGGAACTGTGCTTTCTTTAAGTACGCAGTCAAACGTTCAGGGTGGACTCAATTTTATGACTCAAGAGAGAAGGAGAAGACTTACGAGTAATGACTGGAGGAAGTGGGAAGGAGCCAGTTTATATAGGACTTTGAAAGCGGTGCTGAGGAATTTGGAATTTCTCTTTAGGCAATGACGAGTCTTGAAAAACTTTTAGTAAGAAAGCGTGGAATCAGATGTGTGCATTCGAAATTTAGGAGACTATTGCAATAAATTGCGTACAGAAGGGAAAGAGAAGAGAGGAGGGATTCATGGAGGAAGATTAGAAAAGTTAGTATTAGCGAATAAAGGGCTCAAGTGGAAAGACACATTTTATACAGATTTTCCACAACCTGAGAAACCTCTACTTCTGCCCCATCCACAAAGAAATGTGATTCAGACTTTTTCTCACCTGATAGAGAATCAGGTGTTTCCACAGATCCCTGATTTCCCAGATACTCACAGAAACTGGTCCATTAAGTTGATAACATGGTCAAAGCGAACACTGCCAGAAGACTGTTTCGACCTCAGCGCTGCGGGCATCAGGTGGCTGTTCACACAGCTGTGTGCATTTGTGTGCATTCAGTGTCTGGTATCTCTGATTAGCCTCCCCTTACTAGCCAATCTGGCCTGGGCTCCCTTACCCTTGTTAGGACAGTATGGAATGAGCCAGAACACGACAACTCTGAGAGATGTGATGGCTCATGGTGATGGTGATGCTGGTGGTGATAGCAGCTTCCGTATAGTGAAGCAAAACATTTTGATATGACCAGTCTGATGTTATTTAAATTAAAAGCAGTAGCTATTTTTTCATTAGTGTTAAAATCATCTTATGGGAAGTGCCAGGCATAGACTGGATAGGAATGCCTCTTCTGCACACTGTTTAGCCTTTCTTTTTTTTTTTTTTTTTGGTGAGTAAAAGTTAACAGATGGCTGTATATACTATGTCAACATCAGAGGGGATGGGTCAAAATATTACCATGTATCCCCTCTATTTGAACTTGTCTAGTGAGTCAAGCACTCAGCTACACACTTTAGCTATATTACTTTACTTAGTACATAACATAGGTATTATCTCTCCTGTGTTGTGGATCGGGTAATAAGGACTCAAAAGGTTTTGTTCAAGATCATACAGCTGGTAAATGATGAGGCCGGAACCTGCTTCGATGTGCACTTCATCACACACTACACTACCTCAGGGGAACATTGGTTATTTGTTGATAGAATTCTCACATTCTATGAGGGGGATCTGAGTTTGATTCCCAGACACTATACTTCGTGTACAACCAACACCCATTCTGTCAGGAGAGGCTCGTGTGTTCTATGATGCTGAATGGGTTTCAGAAGATCTTCCAGATTAGGATGGACTACAAAGAAAAGCCTGGTGATCTACTTCTAAATATCAGCCAGTGGAAACCCCGTGGATTGCAGTAGGCCAATATACCTGGTCGCGTGGGAGGCACAGGACCAAGCCAGCATTTCATTCCCTTTTGCATGGTGTCACCATGAAATGGGGGTTGAATTCATGATAGTTAATAACTACAATGCTGTCTCTGAGTTTCTTCAGACATTGTTTTGTTCATTTTTTTAATTTGCTACCCCCTCAGACTGTCAGTTCTTTATGTATCTCCGTACTATGGATAATCAAATTTATGTTGTTTACTTAGAAAGCCAGAGGGTTTGCTAGGAAAGTTACAAGGCTGGAAACCAGGAAAACCAGCTTTGCAGCATGCCATATAATTTCCCCCAAGTTCTGGCTTCTTGATCTGTATATGGAAAGATCCACTCACTGTCACCAAATGACAAACTTAGGAGTCTCAGGTTTTGTAAAAGCTGCCTCTTCTTCACTATCAGGAAGTAAGGTTATTGTTATTAATAGCTAATACTGCTCACTTATATGACAGCTCTGTTTTAAGTGCTAAGAAGTGCTAAGAACTCATTTGAGTTCTTGCAGTAGGTTTTAATACTCTGCCCATGTTTCAGATGAGGACCTTGAGGCATAGTGAGGCTAGGTGACTTTTCCAAAGCCATACAACCAGTGAGTAGCAGGGTTGGGATTTAAACCTGGGCAATCTGGATCAGAGCTAAGCTCTCAACCAGCAGTATGCATCCTCCCACAAAACTGAAAAGATATATCCAGTAGGATTAACATCCTCTGGAAGGCATTGAAGTTGAAGAGAGACTGTGTTCCTCAGACCTGCAAAGGAATAGAAAGTATTTGCACAGGGGCTGACCTAGCACTGAACACCCGTTTTACAAAAAGGAGGGCAGTGCTATTCAGACCAGACATATGTTCCAGTGGCTACTATTTATGCAGAGTGAAAAGAGTGAGATAAGAGAGCAATGCGGAGAGAGAGAGATAATTTTGGTGATTATTCCCACATCCATGGAGCACAGGAAAGCCCTGTAGTGGACAGCTGATGATTGCATATCTTTGCTTTTATGTGAGTCAAATGGACATAGCCCTTTGTGCCTGTGGAGATCTTAGAAAATAGACCTACAGCCTCCTAAACCTGAAGAAAACCTGGACGGTCATCCTGCTCAAAGTTCCACCCAAACTGGAAGATTCATGCCTCAGATCTTTTGACAGATGGTCAGTTGGTAATGGGTGTTCACTTTTTCACCTAGCAGCTCTCTCTACTGCAGAGGACTTGCTAGAAAAATTACAAGCCTGAAAACCAGGAAAACTGTAGGCCCAACCCCACAACAAGTCAGCACTCTTCCTTCTCAACATTGCATTCTCTAATACCCAGCTTTCTTGTCCCCTCCTGGTTTCTGGCCCTTGCCCTTGGGCTGGCATTCTCTTTTAGTCTCCTTTTGCTTTATGGCCTTGTCCAGTCTTCTGCTGAAGGGCAAACCTCAGGAGTGACTTCATTACTAACCTGAAAGAGTGGGGGAGAGGGGGCATAACTTCAGGGTTTCTCCATTCTCTGTCAGCCCCAAAAGTCTAGTCTTTCCTTTTGAGTTAGAATTCTGTTCTATGTTTTTGTTCCAGCTCTGTCTGGGACCCTCTGTTGTGATTCCTGCCAGAGCAGTCAGTGGTGGTAGCCAGGCACTACAAATCTTCCCTTGTTTCTTTAGTTTTCTTCATTCTTTCTTGCTCTTTGAAAGTGCGAGACCAGTGAAATATCCTAGGTGGGTGCTCACAGGCTTTTAAGAGCCCAGATGCTACTCACCAAAGTAGAATGTAAAACATTTTTTTCAAAGAATGTGTTATATGATGAAATAAATTTAGGACATTTTGTATATACAGACCCTTTTCTCTATTCACCATGCAACATTAGTATGTAATAAGTACTAAAGAACCAATAAATAAATTTTGTTTAACCCAAAATTTTCCAAGTGTAACTGACTACGTGACTTAATCATTTTTATTTCATAGGGAAAACCTGGTTGCATAGTGGTTAAGTACCATGGCAGCTAATGAAAAGATTAACAGTTTGAGTCCACCAGGTGCTCCTCAGAAACACTATGGGGCAGTTCTATTCTGTCTTAAAGGGTCATTATGAGTTGGGAGTTGACTCAATAGCCCCAGGTTTGGTTTGTTTTTTGTTTTCTTTTTTTTATCTCATAGAATAATTGTTAAAACCTTTTGGCTTCTTGGAACACAATTTCAAAAACATAAATTTGAGTGCTTGCATCAAATATGGTCTGAATTTTTATTAACCAGCAACTTGAAACATTAGCTTGTGTTAAGCTTGAGTTTGAGTAAATTAGCCAGATAGCTTTTACATAAACTGCCACAAAAATGAGTCTCTTCTGTATTAAATTTGTACAATCACTTTTTAAAAAATAACAAAATAGCAGTGCTTTATTTTCAATCTGATGATGTAGTCATCATCACAGCTTGGGCACAGCATGTTGAGAACATTTTGAATTTCAGATCTGATGTCTCTTACATTGATGAATTTTTCCAGCACTGTGCCTTCTGCAGATCTGATAAGGTGGCATTCCATATCCACCTCAAAGTCTTTGATTTAGGTTGGGGAAGTGAACAGGACCAAGGGCAGAATCTGGGAACTCTCATCTTGAATTATTCTTTTGGTTTTATATCTATGTCATTCTTTAGGAATGATCAGAAAACTTGCTGTAAATACACTGATACTACCACATTCCAGCCTAAATTTTATCACTTATCATGAGAGACATTATCAAATATTTGGCCAAAATCTATAGTAATTTCTCTGATCCATCAACGCAGAAACTTTCTCAAATGACTAAGTGAATATAGTTTGTTCACGTGTTCTTTGAAAATGTATTTTGAATCCTTGTGTTTGAGGCACTTTCCATTTTAAATGTGCAGAGTCCATCTCTTCTAGATAATTTCTCTAAAACAAACCCAGAATATTTTGAGAGGAGTCAGTTTCTTTTATTTTGTACTGTTTTTAGGATCTCTCCTCTTGGTTGTTTCACTGACAGTTGAATTAGGCTTCTGGAAGTCACCTGGAAATTATTTCAAAACCATGAATTATATAATCTCTGGGCTATCATTTATCTGGGCTTGAAGTCTTGCATTCATTAAAAGGAGAAGCACATTTCTTAGGTAGCAAATCTCCTTTAACTGTTTTATTTCAAAATTCATTCTTCTTTCTTGAGAAATCCATCTATTTCTTCTATGTTTTCCTCATTCCAAATATAGCTATAAACTGTTTCTATATGGTCTTTAACTTTGATTATCATTCATCCCAGGCTTCATATGAAAGTATCCATGTCACCCATTGACAAGGTATCTTTTAAAATTGTTGTATGTTGATCAGTTTAAATATGATATCTTCAGAGAGCCCCCCTCATTGCCATCAAGTCAATTGTGACTCACAGTGATCCTGTAGGACAAAGTGGAACTGTAGTATAATAGCTGGTGGATTCGAACTGCTAACCAAAAGTTAGCAGTCAAGCTCTGAACTACTGCACCACTACAGCTTCCTAGGTGGGCTAATGAATACTTAATATTTATTTGCCGGATTAAGGAAATAGCCACTGTTGTTCTGCATGGGATTTATATGCAGTGAAAGAAGTACTCAGCTATTCCTCTCCATATGGCAAAATAGCAGATACCTTTATTTCCTCTGCCATATTTTTTGTTTTTGCTCTTTGCCAAAACAAAAAAATAACTTTTTTCACTGGTGCATAAATACTTCTACTGCTTTGTCAGATACTACCCTGATGTAAAACTTAGCCACTCAGTGTGGCTAGTGCTCAGTAATTCACACACTCTACCAGGGTAAAAAGAGCCCAAGTTCAGAAAAATTGTGCCCCACTTACATCCTGCTGGATGATTCTGAAATAGTTATTTGATTAGATTGTATGGTTCAGGACCTTTTGTAGTTGAACTGCATTTATTTCTGGATACTAAAGATAAAACTGAATGACAGGAGAAAATTATTAGTACTGAAGACTCATTATATGGTAGAGGTACCACAAGCTAATGAGGGAGATCTACTGTGGCTGGAAATGCCCTTTGCAGTGTATGCTAAATATGGTATATATGCCACTTCTGAGCAGAAATGAGTGACATCATTTTCTTATACAAAAGGAGTGTGGCTAGGTATATAACTAAATCTGTGATTTTTTTCAAAAAGATTTTACAATGGATTTTTCCTGCATTCTAAGTTCACTGAACCCCTGGATCTATCTAGACACTTCAGAAGGTCCGTAGACATCCTGGCTTGAATCTTACAGCTAAACAAATGTCTTCGTCCAAAACTTCAGATTTCGATTTTAAGTTACTCAAAAGTAGGCCTTTATATTCACATGAATATATACAGATGCAGTACAAAAGCCATAAGCCAACCAGCCAAGTGTCATCGAGTCGGATCCGACTCACGGTGAACTCATAACACTGATATAGGGGTTGGTGTGGCCAAAATGGCTGACTAGACACACATCTCCTTCATTCCCTCTGAGAACTAAGGCCTGGAATAATTGAACAGAGTAGTGTGGACATCCGGGGAGCTCTAGGATCTGGCATAGGGTTGTCAGATTAAACTAGGTACCAGTAAGGGGGAAACTATCTCTCTCAAAGATGAGGCAGTGGCATGCTGAGTCCTACTTCTGCTGATACATCGTTGAGGAGGGCTGCAGATACTGATGCCTTCTTTGTTATCTGGAATGTGGAGACTGGGCATTAGCCAGCAAACATGCTGAACTGCAGTATTTAAGTAAACGGTGTACAGTGCAACAGAGAGACTGTGGTTGGGATGGCTACATTTTGAGCACCCAGCTGCTGACTGAGGGCACCACTGCACCTCTACCCTCTCTTTTCTGAGCTGCACCATAGATTCTGCTTTCTCACAGTAGGAAGGACAGCTAGGGCATGGTGTCATCTTGGTCAGCTGAGAGGAAGAGTCACCCAACCATAGGTCTCAGCTGGGGCTAATTCCCATGCTGAGAAGCAGTATCTGTCTGGATAGGGCTTCTGCAGCATAAACGCTGCATTTAAGAAGTTCATGCCTAAAGTTATGGGTGGGATCTGGCAGATGTGGACAGCAAAGCCCTGCATCCTCCTTTCTTGGAAACATATCACAGCTTTTGGGGATGGCCTATGAGGTACTTTTGTTGTCAGCTGGAAGGCGGAGCCTGCCATACCTGAGGGTCTGACTGATTTCGGCAGCTGATGGACAGCTCGTCGGTCAGCAGTTTTTAAAATTAGAACACCTGGAGAACTGACTGCCGAGGGAGGTGGCAGGGTCTCTACCACCCTTCACTAATCCACATCATAGCATTGATTGATGGCCCCCTGGTGACTCCATAAGTAGGGTGCCATCTTTGTGAGCCAGGGGGCACAGCCTGCCACCCCTGAGAGGCCAGCTGCCTTTGGTGGACACTGCCTATCTCAGCAATGAGCAGTTTTTAAGCTAAACACATCTACAGAGCACAATGGTCCCAGTCAGTAGAGTGGAGTGGTGTCCTTCTCTCCTCCATTCTCTGGGTTACACCATAGGCTCATCTGGTGTAACAACACAATTGTAACAAGTAACTCCCACATTTAGCAGCAAGGAGATGGGTCTTGTGACCCTAGAGTCTACCAAGGGCCAGTCACTAGAATACACGGAGGTTGATGGTGACCAAAAATAGTAATGTCCTTACTCCCCTCTTAGAACTACATCTCTGCTCTTGTTGACATAACACCAGAGAAACTGAACAGCTTCTGGATGGTGCAAAGACAACAATCAATATCTAACCATGTAAAGAAGTGGCCCACCATGGCTCCTGAAAACTCCCAAAATAAAGACTTGAAAAACTTCTCAGATGAAGAAGCCTTTCTGAAATTATTGGCGGTCAAGTACAAAAGGGTTACATGTAGAGTCCCCCCCCCCCGAGAGATTAAACAAAATGCAGAAGAAAAAAATAAAAAAATAAGTAACCTATTTGAAGTGATGGAACATCAATGATCTGAAACAAAGCAAATGAATAATGAAATTACAGAATTAAACAATTCAATACAAAGTCAAAAAAGCAGAAGTGAGGGATAGAAGCCAGAGTTAGTGACCTTGAGGATAGAGCAACTGATACCAACATTTATGATCAGAAATCCAAGAAAAGAAATAAGAAAAATGAAGATGCATTAACAAGTCTTTGGGATTTTATCAAGAGGAATAATCTATGAATAACTGTAGTTCCTGAACAGGGTGGGATAGCTGAAAATACAGAGAATATTGTTGTAGAGTTGCTGACAGAAAACTTCCCTGAATTATGAAAGAAGAAAACATAGAAATCCAAGATGGTTCTTGAACACCACAGTAACTACACCCCAAAAGAAAAACACCAAGACTTCTTATAAAACATTTAATAAAATGAAACATAAAAAGAGGCTCTTAAAAGCAGCAAGGCTTAAAGGAAAGCTAAGGTATAAAGGGAAACGCTGTAGTCTTTCATCTGACTTCTCAGCAGAATCCATGTTGTCAAGAAGGCAAAAGGATGACACATTCAAAGTCTGCAAAATTGTCTCTCAAATGTGAAGGTGAAATTAAGACATTTGCAGAGAAATGGAAGCTTAGAGACTTTGTAAAAACCAAACCAAAACTACAATACTGAAAAAAGCTCTTTGTATAGAAAAGCAAAAACATTACGTGTATACTTAAGAAGGCAAAGCAGGACACAGCATCCAGAATCCTACTCAGCTAGTGAAGCCTTAAGGGTTAATGAAAGCTACAATATTAAAAGAAGGGAACCAGTGATCATAAAACAAATCTATGACATCATCACACTATAAAGAGGACATATTATGGTAGTTATAACCCTTTCACATAGAGAGGAATTTGAAAAGATATTCAGAAGTTAAAAATCTGATTTAAACAGCATAGCAAGGGGGATTATGGTTGTGTCCACAAAGCAAAACAACAGTGGGACTTATCAAAACAAGAAACACAATACAGGAGTCTCAACAAACCCATAATCAGCACTGAAAAAGGTGAAAAGTCAGCCCATGAAGAAAAATCACCAGAACGGAATATTAAAAGCAGCATAGAGAACATCAACACAAAAAAATAAATGCATCACATCAAAATGACAGCACTAAACACATAATACAAATGAACAGAACACTCTAGTATGGAGACAGTGAGTGATATACTGGATCAAAAGACCCTATCTGTTGATACGCTGCTAGCAAGAAACACTCCTCAGGCTCAAAGACATGAACAAACTGAATATCAAAGGATGGAAAAATATATGCCAAGCCAACAACATACAAAGAAAAGCAGGAGTGGCAATACTAATCTCAGATAAAGTAGACTTTAAAGTAAAATCCACCATTATGGACATGGATGGTCACTATTTATTGCTGATTGATTCAATACATAAGCAGGACTTAACAATAATAAATATTTATACATCCAATACATCAAAAACACACTGACTGCATTGAAAAATGAGATAGATCACTCCACAATAATAGCTGGAGACTTCAATACTCTACTTTCAGTAATGGACAGATCATTCAGGAAAAACCTCAGTAAAGATTCAGAAGAGCTTATTGCAACATTTAACCAACTAGACCTCGTTGACATACACAGAACTTTTTTTACCCATCAACAGATAAGTACACCTTCTTCTCCAATGCACATGGAACGTTCTCCAGAATGGACCATGTGTTAGGACATAAAGTAAGTCTCAACAAAATCCAATGCAGTGAATTACTACAAAACATCTTTCTGGATCATAGAGCCATAAAAGTTTAAATCAATAGGAGAAAAATCATAGGTAGAAATTTGAACTCTTGGAAATGGAACAACACCTTGCTCAAAAAGCTATGGAGTAGAACAGAAATCAAGAATGAAATAAACTTATAGAATCAAATGCCAATGAAAACATGTCCTACCAGAACCTATGGGATACGGCAAAAGTAGTGCTCAGAGATCAATTTATCTCTACAAATGCACATATCCAGAATGAAAAAAGGGCCCAAACCAAAGAATTAGAACCAGTAGAAAGGGAGCAACAAAAGAACCCTGCAGGCAGAAAAAACCCAGATCATGATTAGATCAGGACTAAGTGAATTGGAGAATAGAAGAACAATTGAAAAACTTAACAAAACCAAAGACTGATTTTTAAAAAGGTTCAACAAAATTGATAAACCACTGGCTAAACTTACAAAAGAAAAAACAGTGAGCAAGCCTCCCAAATAAGAAATGTGATGGAAGGTGTCACAACAGACCCAACTGAACTCAAAAGTATCGTTAACAGAATACTATGACAGACTGTTCTTTAACAGATTTGAAAGCCTAGAAGAAATGGATAAATTTGTAGACTCATATCACCCACCAAAATTATCACAAGAAGTAGAACAACTTAATAAACTCATCACAAAGGAAGAGATTGAAAAAGTCATAAAAAAACTACCAACTCAAAAATGTCCTGGCCCAGATGGCTTCACTGGAGAACTCTAACAAGTTTCTAGAGAAGAGTTAACTCTGATACTACTGAGGCTATTTCACAACATAGAAAAGGATGGAATACTCCCAAACTAATTCTAAGAAGCCAGCGCAACCCTGATAGCCAAATCCAGGGAATGATCCTCCGAACAAGAAAATTACAGACCAATATCACTCATGAACCTAGATAAAAAATCTTCAACAAAATCCTTGCCAATAGAATTCAACAACATATCAGAAACAGAATTCACCATGACCAAGTTGGATTCATACCAGGGATGCAAGGCTGGTTCAACATCAGAAAAACAATGAATGCGATCAATTGCATAAATAGCACAGAGGATAAGAATCACCTGATTTTGTCAGCTGATGCAAAAAGGCATTTGATAAAGTCCAACACCCATCCATGCTAAAAAATCTCATCAAAATAGGAATAGAGGGGAAATTCCTTAATGAAATAAGTGGCATCTACAGGAAGCCAACCACCTACATCATCCTGAATGGAGAGAGACTGAAAGAATTCCACTTCAGAACAGGAACTAGACAAGGATACCCACTCTCACCACTTCTATTCAACGTTGTACTAAAGGTTCCAGTCAGAGCAATTAGACACAACAAAGAAATAAAGGGCATCGACATTAGCAAAGAAGTAAAAATCTCCCTATTTGCAGATGACATGATTGCATGTGCAGCGACTCCTAAAGAATCCCTAAGTAAACTATGAGAACTAATAGAAAAGTTCAATAAAGTATCCAGATGTAAGATAAACATAAGTAAATCAGTTGGATTCCTTTACACCAACAAGGAGATCATCAAAGGAGATATCAGTGAATCATTACCATTTACTATAACTCCTAAGAAGATAAAATAACTAGGAACAAATCTAACTAGAGAAATAAGAGACCTATACAAAGAGAACTGCAAGACCTTACTGCAAGAAACCCAAAGAGACTTACATAAGTGGAGAAACCTACCCTACTCAAGGATAGAAAGACTTAATATTGTGAAAATGTCTGTTTTACACAAAATGATCTACATATATGATGCAATCCTAATACAAATTCCAGTGGACTTTTTTAATGAGATAGAGAAACAAATCACCAACTTTGTTTGTATAGGACAGAAACCCCAGATAAGTGAAGTGCTATTGAAGAAAAGGAACACAGGGATAGGCCTCACTACCCGACCTCAAAACCTACTACTCTGCCATGGTAGTCAAAGCAGCCTGGCACCAGTACAATAAGAGACATGTAGAACAACATAACAGAGTTGAGATCCCAGAAAACATCACCATCCTCTTGTGAACAGTGGATATTCGACAAGTGCCCAAAGGCTGTAAACTGGGGTAAAAACAGTCTCTTTAACAAATGGTGTTGACCAAATTGTATATCCATCTGCAAAAAACTGAAACAGAACCCATGTCTCACCTTACAGAAAAACTAACTCAGAAAGGAACAAATACCTAAATATCAAACCTGAAACAATAAAGATCATGCCAAAAAAAAAAAAAAAAAATAGGGTCAACTACGCAAGTTCTAATACACAGCTTAGACAGACTTCAAAATCTGACAGTGTGATCAACAGAAAATAGATAAAGTGGAACTACTAAGAATCACACAGGTTTTCTCATCCAAAGACTTTATCAGACTTACCTACAGAGTGGGAAAAAATATTTGGCAAGTACATTTCAGACCGATGTTTGATCTCCCATAAGCAACAAGGTGCCACAAAATATCAACCAGAAAAAGACAAATAACCCAATTAAACAATGGGCAAAGGGTATGGACAGACACTTCACTAAAAAAGACATATAGGCAGCTAAAAGACACATGAGGAAATGCTTACAATCATTAGCCATTAAAGAAATTTAAATCAAAACTACAATGAGATACCATCTCACCTCGACAAGCTTGGTCACAATCCAAAAGACACAAAACAACACATGCTGAAGAGGCTGTGGCAAGATTAGAACTCTCCTCAACTGTTGGTGGGATTGCAAAATGGTACAACCTCTTTTGAAAGCAATTTGGCGCTTTCCTAAAAAGCCAGAAATAGAAATACCGTGTGATCCAGTAATCCCACTGCTTGGAATATATGCACAGAAGTAAAACTTTCACACAAACAGACACATGCACATGAATGTGTATGGTAGCACTGTCCACAATAGCAAAAAGATGGAATCAACCTAGGTGCCCATGAACAGATGAACGGATAAACAGACTATGGTATGTTTAGCCAATGGAACACTATGCAAAGATAAAGAAAAATGATGATTTTATGAAACATGTCATAACCTGGAATTACTTGGAACACATTATGCTGAGTGAAATCAGTCACTGGCAAAAGGATAAGTATCATATAAGACCATCGTCATGGGTTGAATTGATGCCCCCCAAAAAACATGTATAGAAAGTTCACTGGGTGTGGTTACCAGTCTTGCGTGATTGACCTCCATAAATTTTCCTATGCTGTATGTTAAGGAGGATTAGGGTGGGATTGTAAATCCTTTCCCGAGGTCTCCTCCCTCCTCCACTGTAAAGGGAGTGTGGCTTGCACCACCCTTTATCCTTTCATCTTACAAGAGATAAAAGGAAAGGGAAGCAAGCAAGCAGAAAATTGGGAACCTCACATCATCAAGAAAGAAAGCAGCACTGGGAGTATAGCATGTCCTTCAGACATGAGTTTCCTGTGACAAGATGCTCTCTGAACAAAGAATGATGCAGCACAAGGACTTTCCTCCAGAGCAGCAGAGAGGAAGACTTCTCCTGGAGTATAAATCCTGAATTGGAACTTGTGGCCAACTAGACTGTGTAAGAATAAACATTTGTCTTTTTAAAGCCATCCAGTCTTGATATTTTTATTAGAGCAGCACTAGGTAACTAAAATAACCACTATTATAAGAACATAAGAAAAGGTTTATGCGCAGAAGCAAATACTATTTGATAGTTACAAGGGTGGGGAGCGACAGAGAAGGTTATCTATAGACAGTCATTAGGAGTTCAGTTATGTGAACAGCACACAGTAGAAGGGAGGTCTGCACAGCGGGACTATACCATAATCTAGAAGGCATTCTAAATACAACACAATATTTTAAAGGACAGAGAAGCAGTACAGGGGTCTGGGGACCAAGGGGCATTAAGATCACTTTGCATAACCAGTTTTTTTCTTAAATAATACAAAAAAAAAAAAAAAAAAAGCAAATGATGCCTGGGGTACTAAGAGCCAGCAACTTGCCATCTAAGGAACATCAGTTGTTCCCAACCTACACAGAGCAGATGAAAACCAACAGCATCAAAGACACTGAGGAACATATGAGCCCAGGAGACAGAGGGCTCCATATGATTGGGAGACTGCATAAGCATAAGACCAGAGGAACTAGATGGTGTCTGGCCACCACCAAAGACTGCCCTGACAGGAAACACAGTACAGAGTCCCCAGGGTACCACAAAAAAAAGGGGAGTGCAGATCTAGAACTCTAATAAAAGACCAGACTTAATGGTCTGATGTAATGGAGGGTCCCCTGAGAATATGGCCCCTTGACTTGCTGCTAGCACAGAGCTGAAACCAATACTGAGGCCAATTCTTCAGACAAAAATTAGACTGGGCTATAAGATGTAGAGTGATAGAGGTGTTGTGTGTACTTCTTGGCTTAAACATATATAAGAGACTGTCCCACCGGTTCCTCTCTAGAGGTAAGAAGGGAAAGTGGATAGGAGAGGACAAGTGTTGTTTGAATGAATACCAGAAGTACAGAGTGGAAGGGAGGAATGTACTGTCACAAGGTGAGGACAGCAGACAAATCTGCCTAGAGGTGTGTGTTCGGGGTTTTACGTGGCAAACTGACTTGGATTGTAAACTTTCACTTAATCATCATAAAAATAAAATAAAAAACAAATAGAAAGCAAAACTCAAGAATATGTGTAGGAATGTAAAAATACCCACCATCAGCATATTAAAATTCACAATGTCTCCTAATGAATTAAGTAGCCAAGTACATAAATAAGAAGGAAAAAATGATCCATAATGGAGATAAAAAGTAATCAGTAGAAACAGAGAAACTACATCGTTGTTGTCATTGTTAGGTGTCATTCTGTTAGATCTGACTCATAGCGATCCTATTACAATAGAAAGAAACACTGCCCAGTTGTGCACCATCCTCACAGTTGTTATTCTTGAGCTCATTGTTGCAGGTTCTCAGTTAACTCATCTCATTGAGGGTCTTCCTCTTTTTTGTTGACCCTCTACTGTACCAACCATGATATCCTTCTCAAGAGACTAGTCTCTTCCAAAGTATGTGAGACAAAGTCTTGCCATCCTTGCTTCTGAAAAGGAGCATTCTGGTTGTACTTCTTCCAACAGAGGTTTCTTTATTCTGACAGTCCATAGTATGTTCAATGTTATTTGCTAACACTGTAATTCAAAGGCATCAGTTCTTCAGTCTTCTTTGTTTATCATACAGCTTTCACATGCATATGGGGCACCCAAAACACCAAGGCTTGTGTCAGACACACCCTAGTCCCTGAAGTGACATCTTGGCTTTTCAGAACTTGAAACAGGTCTATTGCCCAATGCAATGAGTTTTTTGATTTCTTGACTACGGCTTTCATGGGCGTTGATTGTGGATCCAGGTAAAATGAAATCCTTGACAGCTTCAGTCTTTTCTCTGCTTATAATGATGTTGCATATTGGTCCTGTGATGGTCAAAATTGTTTGTCAACTTGGCTGGGGCATGATTCTCAGTGTTTTGGCCGTTGAATAATGTGATTAATTCCCTGTTGAGATTTGATATATGATCCTCCCTATGATGAGATCTGTTGGAAATAGCCAGTTAGTTGAAAGAGAGTTTCCTTGGATATGTGGCCTGAATCCAAACATAAGCAGATGTTCTGGCTTTTGCCTGCTCTGGTTCCAGCAGCTGGCTTTTGTTTGTTTGACCTCTAATTCTCCAGACTGGAGCTAGCAGCCTATCTTCAATCTTGCCTGTCGATCTTCACAGCCTACAAGCAAGACTCCTGCTCTCTGACCTGTGAATTTGGGGTTTGTTGGCCTATGTGGTTATGTGAATCAGGTGAAGCCTCTATCCTGATTCATGGACTTGAGACATTCCAGCCCTTACAACCATGTAAGCTCCCTCCTTGACATAAATTTCTCTCAGTGTATTTATACACTTCGTTGGTTTTGCTTCTCTAGAGAATCCAGCCTAAGATAGGTCTAGTTGTAAGGATTTTTGCTTACTTTATGTTAAGGCATAATTCATACTGAAGGCTATATAGTCTTTGATCTTCATCAGTAAGTGCTTCAAGTCCTCTTCACTTTCAGCCAGCAATGTTGTATTCTGTGCACAACACACACTGGTAATGAGTCTTACTCCAAACCTCCTGCCTCGTTCTACATGTAGTCCAGCTTCTTGATTTATTTGCTCAGTATAGATAGAATAAGTATGGTGAAAGGATACAACCCTGCTGTATCTGGCTTTAAACCACACAGTAGTCCCTTGCTCTGTTTGCATGACTGCCTCTTGGTACAGGCTCCTCATAAGCATGATTAAATGTTCTGTAAGTCATATTGTTTGTAATATTATCCATAATCGTTGTGATCCACACAGTCAGATGCATTTGTATAGTCAATAAAATGCATGTAAATGTCTTTCTGCTATTCTCTGCTGTCTGCCAAGATCCATCTAAAATCAGCAATGATATCCTTCATTCCATGTCCTTATTGTTCTTTATCATTGCATAATGTTCCATTGAGTATATGTACCATAGTTTGTTTAGCCATTCATTCGTTGATGGGCATCTAGGTTGACTCCAACTTTTTGCTTCTGTGGACTGTGTTGCAATAAACATTCGTGTATGTGTATCTGTTCATGTGACAGCCTTTGTTTCTGTATGATATATTCCAAGCTGTGGGATTACTGGATCAAATGGTATATCTATTTTCAGCTTTTTAAGGAAGTACCAAACTGTTTTCCAGAGAGGCTGTACCATTTTGCAATCTCATCAGCAGTGGAGAGTTGCCATTTCTCCACAACCTCTCCAGCATTTGTTGTTTTGTGTTTTTTGGATTATGATCAACCTTGTTTGGATAAGATGATACTGTATTGTAGTTTTGATTTGGATTTCTCTAATAGCTAATGTTCATGAGCACTTCCTCATGGTCTTTTGGCTTTCTGGATGTCTTCTTTGCTGAAGTGTCTGCTCATCTCCTTTACCCAATGTTTAACTGGGTTAGTTACTTTTTTATTGTTGGTGGTCTGCAGTGCTTTGTAGATTATGAATATCAGGCACCAGTACAACATACAGTTGCCAACCATTTTTTCCCATTCTGCAGGTAGCCTTTTAACTCTGTAAAGTCTTTGGGTGAGCATAAGTGTTTGATTTTCAGTAGTTCACATTTATCTATTATCTCTTCTGTTGTTTGTGCTTTGTCAGATTCTGAAGTCTGTCTACACCACGTATTAGAACTTCCATTGTTGACCCTATTTTTTTCTTTCATGACCTTTATTATTTTGGGTTTGATATTTAGGCCTTTGCTCTATTTTGAGTTAGTTTCTGTGTAAAGTGTGAGATATGGGTCTTGTTTCAGTTTGTTTGCAGACGGAGATCCAATTTTGCTGGCACTATTTGTTAAAGAGACTGTTTTACCCCAGTTTACAACCATTAGGCCTTTGTTGAATATCAACTGTTAGTAACAGGATGGTGATATTTCTGGGATCTCAATTCTGTTTCGTTGGTCTATATGTCTCTTTTGGTACCAGTGCCAGGTTGTTTTGACTACTGTGGCAGTGTAGCAGGTTCTAAGATCAGGTGCTCCCTCTGTGTTCTTCTTCTTCAGGAGTGCTTTACATATCTAGGGTTTTTTCCCTTTCCAAAGTTGGTGATTTGTTTCTCCATCTCATTAAAAAATGACACGGGAATTTGTATTGAGATTCCATTGTATATGCATATTGCTTTGAGTGAAAAAGACATTTTCACAATGTTAAATCTTCCTATCCATGAGCAAAGAAGGCTTCTCTGCTTATTTATCTCTCTTTTGGTTTCTTGCAGTAAGGTCTTCTAATTCTGTCTATATAGGTCCAGTGCTTCTCTGGTTAGATATATTCCTAGGTATTTTATCTTCTTGGAGGCTATGCTGTTGGCTTTGCATAGGTGCCTGCTATTGCACTGAGGAATTTCCCCTCTATTCCTATTTTGCTGACAGTCTTTAACATGAATGGGTGTTGGACTTTGTCAAAGGCCTTTTCTGCATCAATTGACAAAATCAGGGGATTCTTAAACTTTGAATTATTTATGTGATTGATCACAATAATTGTTTTTCTGATGCTGAATCAGGCTTGCATCCCTGGTATGAATCCAACTTGATCATGATGAATTATTTTTTTGATATGTTGTTGTATTCTATTGGCTGGGATTTTGTTGAAAATTTTTACATCTAGGTTCGTGAGTGATATTGATTAGTAATTTTCTTTTTGGGGGGGATCATTCCCTGATTTTTGTGTCAGGGTTACGCTGGCTTCATAGAATGAATGTGGGAGTATTCCACCCTTTTCTATGCTGTTAAATAGCCTCAGTAGTACTGAAATTAACTACTCTCTAAAAGCTTGGTAGACTTCTCCAGTGAAGCCATCCAGGCCAGGACTTTTTTTGGTTGGCAGTTGTTTCATTCCTTTTTCAAGTTCTTCTTTTGTGATGGGTTTATTAAGTTGCTCTACTTTTCCTTATGATAATTTTAGTAAATGATGTGAATCTAGAAATTTGTCTATTCATCTGGGTTTTCAGATCTGTTAGAGTACAGTCTTTCACAATATCCTGTTATGATACTTTTTTATCATACATCTCTTATAGCTTGTAAACTTTCCCCTTTTTATTTCTTTTTTGTTTCTTTTTTAACTTATTATTTATTAATTACAGTAAAAGAATAAAATTTCTAACATCTATCAGTTATCTCATCTGTGATAAACCCTCAGCTCCCACCCACCCATGTAGCCAACACAGTGATTTTCTTCGTAAGTCCTTATACCAGGAGTCTCATAAAAAATTTGCCCTTTAAACACTGATTGATTCCACTCAGCATGATCTGTTTTCTAAAATTGTCATTGTTTTTTATCATAGCATAGTGTTCCATTGAGTATATGTACCAGAGTTTGCTTATCCATTCATCTGCTGATGAGCATCGGGGTTGATTCCAACTTTTGGTGACTGTGGACTGTGCGGCAACAAACATTCACGCCCATGTGTCTGTTCATGTGACAATTTTTGTTTCTGAAGGATAAATTCTGAGCAGTGGAATTACAGGATCAAATGGTATAACTATCTCCAGTTTTTTAAGGAAGCACCAGCCTGTTTTCCAAAGAGGTTGTAACATTTTGCAATCCTACCAGCAGTGTAGGAGAGTTCCAATTCCTCCACAACCTCTCCAGCATTTGTTGTTTTGTGTTTTTTGGATCATGGCCAACCCTGTTGGGGTGAAATGGTATCTCATTGCAGTTTTGATTTGAATTTCTTTAATAGCTAATGATCATAAGCAATTCTGCATGTGTTGTTTGACTGCCTGGATATCTTCTTTAGAGAAATGTGTGTCCATCTCCTTTGCCCATCACTTAATTGGAATACTTATCCTTTTCTTGTTGATATTTTGTAATACTCTGAGGTAAAAAAAATTTTGGATAGTTTGCTTGATTATCCTGTAACCAATTTTAGACAGTTTACTGTGTTTAATTATCCTGTAACAAACTTTTGGGTAGGTCACACTGTTTGATTATCCTGTGACAAGTTTTAGATCATTTACTCTGATTATCCTTGGCAAACTTTTGGGCAATTTACACTGTTTAACAAATTTTAGATAGGTTACTCTGATTATCCTTGACAAACTTTTGGGTAATTCACACTATTTAATTATCCCATGACAAGCACAACACGAGCAACCTCTTTGAATTCTGGCTATAAAAACTATTAGAAATGTAACACAAGTGGGACACTTTTTGAGAAGTTATTCTCACTTGCTCCCATGCTTGTCTGCTAATAAAGCATTGAAACTTTCTCCCTGTCTCTGAACTTTGGCTGTCAGTGACAGGTGGAATGAACTTGCTTAGGTTTGGCAGCAGGTGTGCTTACAGTAATGGACAGCGGAGGTAAAATAGTAATCATAATAGTCTGATTTGTATGGACATATGGAATTGGCTACTTAATCATGGTGTCCCTAGGAGTGAAACAGATAATAAACATACTAAAATATTTTCTTGATCAGTACCAACGGATTAATTCTAGGTCTGGTGAACAGCAGTCTAAGTCATATTGCCAGAAGAGAGAGTCACAATCCCTCAATCAATTCCCAGACTTGAGTAAATTTAGTGACCCACAACCCCTTGAATGAAGGGGAATCCAGGTCCCTTTGAGGAAGAATTCTAATACCCCGACAAAAACTTACACTGTTAATATTTCTTCTGCCCTTCACCGAGGGGATCTATGGCCTTTTACAAGAGTGACTGTTCACTTGATAAAAGGAAATAATCAGACTTTTGGGGGATCACTGGATACTGTCTCTGAACTGACGCTAATTCCAGAAGATCCGAAATATCACTGTGGCCCACCAGTAACAGTGGGGGCATATGAAGGTCAGGTTATTAAAAGAGTGTTGGCTCATGCCTGTCTCACAATAGGTTCGATGGGTCCTCAAACACCGATCCTGTAGTGATTTCCCCAGTTCCAAAATGCATAATTGGAAGAGGTATACTCAGCAACTGGTAGAACCTCCACATTGGATCCCTGCAAGTGGAGTGAAGGCTACTGCGGTTCAAAAAGCCTAATGGAAGCCGCTAGAACTGCCACTGCCTAGGAAAATAGCGAACCAGAAGCAATACCGCATTCCTGGAGGGATTGTGGAAATTACTGCCACCGTGAAGGACTTGAAGCATGCAGGGGTAGTGATCCCCACCACATCCTCATTCAATTCACCTATGTGTCCTGTATGAAAAACAGATGGATCTTGGAGAATGACCACAGATTACTGCAAACTTAGTGAGGTGGTGACCCCCACTGCAGCTGCTATTCCAGATGTAGGTTTATTACTTGAACAAATTAGTATATCCTGGTACTTGTTATGCAGCTATTGATCTGGCTAATGCATTCTTCTCCATACCTGTTTCAAAGGACCACCAGAGGCAGTTTGCATTCAGCTGGCAAGGACAGCAATACACTTTCACTTGCCTACCTTAGAGCTACATTAACTCTCCAGCCCTATGTCATAATTTAGTCTTCAGGGATCTCTATTGTTTCTTCCACAAGATGTGACACTGATCCATTAAATATATGACATTATGCTGATTGGACCTAGTAAGGAAGAAGTGTCAGCAACTCTGGACTTACTAGTTAAACACTGAGCACTAGAGGGTGGGAAAATAATTCCCCAAAAATTCAGGCACGTTTCAACTCAGTGAAATTCCTAGGGGTCCAGGAGTGTGGGGCCTGTAATGATATTCCTTCTAAAGTGAAGGATAAGTTATTGCACCTGGCTGCTCCAACAACTGAAAAAGAGGCACAGAGCCTATTGGGTCTCTTTGGATTTTGGAAGCAACGTATTTCTCATTTGAGTGTGCTACTTCGGCCTACTTGTCATGTGACTTGAAAGGCTGCTACTTTTTGAGTGGGGCCCAGAACAAGAGAAGGTTCTGTAACAGGTTCAGGCTGCTGTGCAGGCTGTTCTGCCACTCGGGCCATATAATCCAGATGATCCAATGGTGCCTGAAGTATCAATGGCAGATAGAGATGCTGTTTTAAGGCTTTGGCAGGCCCCTATTGGTGAATCACAGTGCAGACCTTCAGGGTTTTGGAGCAAAGTGCTACCATGCTTTGGAGATAACTACTCTCCTTTTGAAAAACAGCCTTTGGCTTGTTACTGGACTTTAGTAGAGACTGAATGCTTAACTGTGGGACACCTAGTCACCATGCATCCTGAGCTGCTATCATGAACTGGGTGTTGTCTGACCCACAGAGTCATAAAGTTGGACAAACACAGTAGCACTCCATCAGTAAATGGAAGTGGTATATACGAGATTGGGCCTGTGCAGGAGTTGAAGGCACAAGTAAGTTACATGAGGAAATAGTCCAAATGTCCATGGTCTCCACTCCTGTAACATTATCTTCCATCTCCCAGTTTGCACCTATGCCCTCATGTGGAATTTCTTATGACCAGCTGACTGAGGAAGAGAAGACTTGTGCCTGGTTTATAGATGGTTCTGCACAATATACCGACACCACTTGGAAGTGGACAGAAGCAGCACTATAGCCCCTTTCTGGGAGCTCTCTGAAGGACAGTGGTGAAAGCAAATCCTCCCAATAGGCAGAACTTTGAGAAGTGCATCTGGTTGTTCTCTGTGCTTGGAAGAAGAAATGGCTAGATGTGTGGCTATATACTGATTCATGGGCTGTGGCCAATGGCTTGGCTGATCCGTCAGGGATTTGGAAGGAGGAGGCAGAGTCACGATGACAGACTAAACACATGCCTCTGTAATTCCCTCTGGAAATCAAAGCCTGAATTGATAACTAAACAAACCCTTCTGGACACCTAGAGAGCCTAGGACACGGCATAGGGCTTTCAATCGGGACTGCATACCCACTGAACAGGAAACTTCTCTTTCACTGATGCCTGCCTTTGTTGAGTGCCGGCTCTCATGGTCTGAAGGTAACTCACCATTTTAACCTTTTTTCTCTGTCTAAGTCAGTGGGTGGAGCTGGGGCTTAACTGGCAGCAAAACTCAGATGCACTGCTGATGGGATGGGCAGGCAGAATGGCCATTTTTTGAGAGCCTGGCTCCGGTCTCTGAGCACATGGCCCCTCCACCCCCTCTTTCCAAACCTGTGTCGTAGAATCACCTATTCTGTAGTGGGCAGGATAACTTGTGTGGGATGCCATCTTGTTTGACTGGGACATGGAATTACCCAAACAGAGGCCCAAGCAGGACCTAATTCCCAGGCTGGGAGCCGGTGCCTGCCCGGGGAGTGCTTTTCTGGCAGAAAAGCAGTGTTTTTCACAGTGTGGCCTTATGGGTGGGTCCCACCAGCAGATGACAGCAGAGCAGTAGTCTTTCTGTATTTTGAGCTACTTTACAGCATCTGGAATTGGATATAGAAGTGCTTACTTTGCCAGCTGGGAAGAAGGACTTGCACACTTGAAAGCCTGGCTGATCTTGGAGGCTGTCAGATACCTTTTACCTTTGAATATAATACTGCCTAGAGAAATAACTGTGGTGTATCCTGATGGTATCTCTTCCAGCCTTTACTGACTCACATCATAGGGTCAGCTGATGGCCTTCCAGTGACTCTATAAGTAGGGCCATGTCTTTGCCGATCAGGAGGTAGAGCCTAAAACCCCAGAGTCCACTGGGCCCAGTCACTGGAGTACACAGAGGTGACTAGTGATCACTCTTCTTTTGAAACTGAGTCTTAGATCCTATTAAGGTAACACCAGAGAAAAAAACAACCTCCAGATGACCCAAAAAGCAACAAGGTTTGGACAGAACTGTAAAGAATAACTCACTTGTGGCTCCAGAAGGCCCCCAAAAGAAAAAACCAAAGAACTTCCCAGATGAAAAAGCCTTTCTGAAACTATCAAAGGGCGAGTATAAAAGGATTACATATAGAACCCTCCTAGACATTATACGAAATGCAGCAGAGCAAAATGAAAAATTAAGCAAGCTGTTCTATCTGATGGAACACCAGTACTCTGAAATACAATAGATCAATAACAAAGTCAAAGAGATAGAAAATTCAATTCAAATCCAAGAAAACAGAATTGAACAAATGGAAAATAAACTTTCTGACTTGGAAGACACAGATAGCCACTGACTCCAGCATCTATGACGAGAAATTGGAAAGAAGAAACAAGAAAAACAAAGAAGCATTAAGAAGAACGTGAGACTCTATTAAGAGGAACAATCACGATTAATTGGAGTTCCTGAACAGGGAGGTACACCTGAAATCACAGAAAGTACTGTTGCTGAGCTGCTGACATAAAACTTCCCTGAAATTATGAAAAAAGAGAATATAGATATCCAAGATACATATCAAATGCCACTCAGTAGAGGTCCCAAAAGTCACCGAGACATATTATAATCAAGCTTAACAAAATGAAACATAAGCAGAAACTCTTAAAGGCAGCAATACTCATAACAAAGCTAACATTCAGAGGGAAGCCCTGTAGGCTTTCATCTGACTTCTCAGCAGAAACCGTGCTGGCATGTAGGCAATGGGATGACACATTCAAAACCTTGAAGGAGAAAAACTTCCAACCAAGAATTATATATCCTGCAAAACTGTCTTTCAAACATAAAAATGAAATGAAGACATTCACAGAAAAACAGAAGCTCAGAGGCTTTGCAAAAACCAAACCAAAGCTACAAGAAGTACTGAAAGATGTTCTTGGCTTAGAAGAACAAGACCATTAACTCTATATTTTAGGAGGCAATACAGGATGCATTATCCAGAAACGTACTCAGTTAGGGAAGGTACAAAACTCAATCAAAGCTGTAATATTAAGTGATCCAGCAATCACATCATGAAAACTATGGTACTATCACATAAAAAAGAGGGATATACTACAATACTTAGAATCCTTCCAGATGGAGAGTGTCATGGATCAAATTGTGTCCCCCCAAAAATAGGTGTAGCCCTGTGGGTGGGCCATGATTCCCTGTATTCTATGATTGTCCTCCATTTTGTGATTTTGCTGCACTTATACTAAAGGATTAGGGTGGGACTGTAAATCTCTTCAGAAGATCACCTCTCTGCTCGATGGTAAAGGGAGTTTCCCTGGAGTGTGGCTTGCCCCACACTCCTTTCGTCCTGCAAGAGATAAAAGGCAAGGGCAGCAGGCAGAGAACTGGGAACTTCACATTATCAATCAAGCAGCACCTGGAGAAGAAAGAATCCTTCAGACCCGAGGTTCCTGTGCCAAGATGCTCCCTGGAAAGAGAGTGACGTAATACTGGACTTTCTTCCACAGCTGACAAGGGGAAAGCCTTCCCCTGGAGCAGACACCCTGAATATGGACTTGTAGCCTACCAAACTGTGTAAGAATAAACTTTCCTTTGTTAAAGCCCTCCACTCTGTGGTATTTCTGTTAGAGCAGCCCAGCTGACTAAAACAGAGAAGTTAATAAGATAATGAAATTAGGCTTAAACTTAGATTGTTAAGGGGGATCACAAGGGTAGCCCCAAAGCACAATAAAGATGCAACATATTAAAAACATAATA
Organism: Heterohyrax brucei; assembly: GCA_028571685.1. Classification (NCBI taxonomy): domain Eukaryota; kingdom Metazoa; phylum Chordata; class Mammalia; order Hyracoidea; family Procaviidae; genus Heterohyrax; species Heterohyrax brucei. Next base: position 39,925,409 of record CM053149.1, read on the forward strand.
CAGCAGCCTCAACAAACACAAAACCAACACTGAAAATGGCGAAAAGATCAACTCATAAATAACAATGTCCCAGAGCAGAACAGTAACAACAGAGAAAACATCAACATAAAAATAGACACATCATGATGACAGCACTAAACACATACCTATTAGTAATTATGTTGAATGTAAATGGACTGAATGCTTCAGTAAAGAGACAATGAGCCACATCTTGGATCAAAAGTCATGACCTATCTATATTTTGCTTACAACAAACTCACCTTAGACTTAAAGATATGAACAAACTGAAAGTTAAAGGATGGAAGGACATGTAGCAAGCTACCAATGCACAAAGAAGAGCAGATGTGGCAATACTAGTCTCAGATAAAGTAGATTTTAATGTAAAATCCACCATCATGGACAAGGATGGAGACTATTGTTGAAAGTTTCAGTACATAAGCAGAACTTAACACTATTAAATATTTATGTACCCAATACTACAGCATCTAAATACATCAAAGAAACACTGACTACACTTAAAAATAAGATATATCATTCCACAGTAATGCAAGGAGACTTCAACACTCCATTCTCAGTATTGGACAGATTTTCTAGAAAAAAGCTCAATAAAGACACAGAAGATCTTATTGCCACAGTTAACCAACTCGACCTCATTGACATATACAGAACTTTCTGTCCATCAGCAGACAACTACATCTTCTTCTCCAGTGCACATGGAACATTTTCCAGAATAGACCGTTGACAAAGGGTGGACTGTGGTGGTCAGGATTGTGTCAACTTGGCAACTTCATGTGTGGCTGCTGTATCAAGTGGCAGTGTGGGGCCCATGATGGCTTCCCTCCCCTCCACTCTCACCTCTCTGCCTTCCACTGCCTACTTCCTGTCTGCTTGCATTGTGAACAGCTCCTGCTCTCTTCTGGTGTCTGGTTCCTGGACCTGGACTAGCAGTCCAGGCTTCATCAGTGCTTACAGCCAGCACTTGAGGGGCCTGTTCCCTGACCTGCCAAACCTGGGTTTGCCAGTCTCTGCAGCTCCGTGAGTCAGCAGAGGCCGTGCAGCCCTGTTACCAGCTTGGGATCCACCAATCTACACAGCCTGTGATCTAGAACTCCGGTCTCTTACCTGGTGACATTGAGTTCACCAGCTCCCATGGCCACGTGCAGCTTGTACTGGGACTTGGGATGTTCAGCTTCTACAATTGCATGAGCTGATTCCTTTATATATAAATCTTTCCTTGTACCTTGTAGGTATATATGTTACTGGTTTTGCTTCCTTAGAAAACCCAACCTAAGATACAAGTTCATTTCAGTTCACTAAGGCCCAGGATAACAATGTGTGTGGGTCCCATTTCATTTTTGATGCCTTCCAGTGTCTTAGATTCATACTTCATACATTCCACACTTTGATTATTAATGACTTTTGCAGTTGTTTTTTATTTGAAGTCATGCCACATTAGTAGTTGAAGGTCTTGAAAGCTTGACTCCATCCACACCATGAAGGCTGACTCTACTTTTAGGAGGTAACCCTTCCCTAGTCATCTTTTGAGTGGCTTCGCGGCTGAGGGGCTCATCTTCTGACGCTGTTCTGCTGCTATTTGTCACATTTTCACTGGCTAATTTTTTTGAATAGTAGGATGCCAGGTCCTTCTTCCTAGTCTGTTTTAGTCTGGAAATTCAGCTGAAACCTCTCCATCATAAGTAACATGGCTGTATTGAAATGCCAGTGTCAGGACTTTCAGCATCACAGCAGTATGCAAGCCACCATAGTATGACAAACTGAGAGGCACAGAGGGAGAAATGATATAGGTGATACATTTAGTAGACACAAGCACCTAAACAGATACAGCTGTCTTCCAAATGTTCAATAAGGTCAAGCAAAGATTAAGCATCTCGTCTTTCTTAAAGTAGAGATATGTACATATATGTGTGTGTGTGTAACTTAAAACAAACTTCTTTTGCTCACTCACAAACTACTTTATTGGACAAATGGGGTAGTTATTTGCAAAAGCATGTAAAAGCAACTCAAAAAAAGATGATGATTTCTTCTTTATGGCTCTTGAGTAAGTGGAAGACACGACCCTTAGTTACTGAAACAACACCACATATCGTGTTAAAAATACCTCTTGAGTACAGATTACATGAAATACACTCCAATTATTCTTTTTCCTAATTCTCAATGGTGAGCATATTCAGGTATCCTTCATCTGATCCTAATTTTGTTGCAGCTGTGGGAAACACTATAAACAGGGCTTGAGAAAAAATCTTCAAATTGAATGAACCATTTGGATTAGCTCCTTGTCATCATTACATTCACCTTTAAAAATTACTTAGATTTTTGTTACAGTCTAACATCTATCAACTGTCTCATCTATGATAAACCATCGCCCCTTCCCGCTCTTGTAGCTGTCAAAATTTTTCTTCTGTAGGTAATTCTGTCTGTAAGTCTTTGTAACAGGGGTCTCATACTATATTTCTCCTTTCGACACTGACCAATTTCAATCAGCATAATATCTTCCAATTGAAACCATGTTATGAGATGTTTTCCGAAGTCATCATTTTTTTTTTCTTTTTATCATGGCATAGTGTTCCACTGAGTATATGTACCATAATTGGTTTATCCGTTCATCTGTTGATGGGCATCTGGGTTGATTCCATCTTTTAGCTATCGTGTACTGTGCTGCAATAAAACATTCGTGTGTATGTGTCTGTTTGTGTGACAGTGCTTGTTTCTGAAGGATAAATTCCAAGCAGTGGAATTAATGGATCAAATGTTCTATCTATTTCCAGCTTTTTAAGGAAGTGCCAGATTGCTTTCCAAAGAGGTTGTACCAATTTGCAGTCCCACCAGCAGTGTAGGAGAGTTACAATCCACAGCCTCTACAGTATTTGTTGTTTTGTGTTTTTTGGATCACTGCTAACTTTGTTGGGGTGAGATGGTATCTCATTGCAGTTTTTATTTGGATTTCTCTGGTAGCTAGTGATCATGAGCATTTCTTCATATATCTTTTGGCTGGCTGTATGTCCTCTATGGTGAATTGTCTGTCTATACCCTTTACCCATTGTTTAATTGGGTTATTTGTCTTTTTCTTGTAGATATTTCGCTCAGCCTTGTAGATATGGAGATCAGGTGACTGTCCGATATGTAGTTACCAAATATTTTTTCCCATTCTGCTGGTAGTCTTTTAACTCTTGCTAAAGTCTTTGGAGGAGCAAAAGCGTTTGATTCTTACTAGTTGCTATTTACCTATTTTCTCTTCTGTTAGTTGTACTTTGATTGATAGATTTTGAAGTCCATCTAAGCTGTTTATTAGAAAGTCCATCATTGATCCTCTCTTTTCTTCCACGATTTTTATCATTTTGGGTTTGATATTTAGGTCTTTGACCCATTTAGAGTTAGTTTTTGTGTAAGGTGTGAGATAAGGTTCTTATTTCAGTTTTTTACAGTTGGATATCCAATTTTGCCAACCATTTGTTGAAAAGACTCTTTTTTTTTAGCCCCAGTTTGCAATCTCAGGGCATTTGTCAAATATCAACTGTTCATAAGAGGATGTTGGCATCTCTGGGGTCTCCACTCTATTCCATTGGCCTGTATGTCTCTTTTTTGTACGAGTACCAGGCTGTCTTGACCACTCTGGCAGTGTAATAGGTTCTAGGGTCGGGTTATGTGAGGTCTCCCTTTGTGTGCCTCTTTTCCAGCAGTGGTTTACTAAGCTGAGGTTTCTTCCCTTTCCAAGCAAAGCTGGTGGTATGTTTCGCCATCTCATTAAAACAATGGCACTAGAATTTGTATTGAGATTGTGCTGTATAAGTAGATCACTTTACGTAAAATGGACATTTTCACAACATTAAGTCTTCCTATCCTTGAGCACGGTAGGTGTCTCCAATTTTATAAGTCTTTTTATGTTTCTTGTAATAAGACCTTGTAGTTCTCTCTGTATAGGTCTCTTATGTCTCTAGTTAGATTTATTTCCAGGTATTTTATCTTCTTGGAGGCTATAGTAAATGGTATTGATTTGGTGATTTCTTCTATGATCAACTATTTGTTGGTATAAAAGAATCCTACTGATTTACTTATGTTTCTCTTGTACCCCTATACTTCGCTGCACTCTGCTAGTAGTTCCAGTAGTTTGGTCATGGATTCCTTCGGATTCTCTATGCATGCAATCATATCATCTGTGAATAGGGAGATTTTTACTTCTTCATTGCCGATATGAATGCCCTTTATTTCCTTGCCTTCTCTAATTACTGTAGCTAGAACTTCTAGCACAATGTTGAACCAAAGAGGTGAGACTGGGCATTCTTGTCTATTTCCGGTTCTCAAGGGGAATTCTTTCAGTCTTTCATCATTCAGGACAATGAAGGCAGTTGGCTTTTTGTAGATGCCACTAATTGTGTTGAGGAATGTCCCCTCTATTCCTACCTTTCTGAGAGTTTTAACCATTAATGTGTATTGTACTTTGTCAAATGTCTTTCCTGCATCAATTGACAAAATTAGGTGATTCTTATCTTTTTCATTATTTAAGTGGTTTATCAGTTTTCCAGTGTTGAGCTAGACTTGCATCCCTGGAATTAAACCAACTTGATCATGATGGATTTTTTTATATGTTGTTGAATTCTATTTGCTAGGATTTTGTTGAAAATTTTTGCATCTAGGCTCATGAGTGATAGTGGTCTGTAATTTTCTTTTTTGTGGGATCTTTCCCTGGCTTTGGTATCAGAATTATGCTGGCTTCATAGAATGTATTTGGGAGTATTCCATCCCTTTCTATAATAGCCTCAATAGTATCAGAGTCAACTCTTCTCTAAAAGTTTGGTGGAATTCTTCGGTGAAGACACTGGGCCAAGACTTTTTTTGCTTGGTAGTTTTTTGGTGACTTTTTCAATCTCTTCCTTTGTGATAGATTTACTAAGTTGATGTACTTCTCCTTGTGATAATCTTGGTGGGTGATAGGAATCTAGAAATTTGCCCATTTCCTCTAGGTTTTCAAATCAGTTGGAGTTCAGCCTTTCATAGCATTCTGTTATGATATTTTTTATTTCAACTGGGTCTGTTGTAACATCTCCATCTCATTTTTTAATTGGGTTATTTGTATCTTCTGCTGTTTTCCTTTTGTAAGTTTCACCAGTGGTTTATCAGTTTTGTTGATCTTTTCAAAGAACCAGTGTTTGGTTTTGTTAACTTTTTCAATTGTCCTTCAGTTCTCTAATTCATTTAGTTCTGCTCTAATCTTTATTGTCTGCTTTCTTCTGGTGCCTGAGGGGTTCTTCTGTTGTTCTCTTTCTACTTGTTCAACTTTTAAGGTTAATTCTTTAATTTGGGCCCTTCTTTCTGGCTGTGCATTTATAGAGATTGTTGACCTCTGAGCACTGCTTTTGCTGTATCCCATAGGTTCTGGTAGGTTGTGTTTTCATTCTCATTTGATTCCATAAATTTCTTTATTCTGTCCTTAATTTCTTTTATAACTGTTTTAGTCAGCTTGTGTTGCTCCAGTAGAAATAGCATGAGTGGGTGGCTTTAACAAAGGAAAATTTATTTCTCCCTAGTCCAGCAAGCTACAAGTCCAAATTCAGGATGTCTGCTTCAGGGAAAGGCTTTCCCTCTTGTTGGCTCTGGAGAAAAGTCTGGTATTGCATCAGTCTTTGTTCAGGGAGCACCTTGGTGCAGGAACCTCAGGTCTGAATGATGTGCTTTTCTCTCAGTGCTACTTTCTTGATGATGTGAGGTTCCCCAAATGTCTATTTGATTCCCTTTCATCTTATCTCTTGTAGGATGAAAGGATTAAGGGTGGTGCAAGCCATACTCCAGGGAAACTCCCTTCACAGTGGAGTAGGGAGATGATCTTTTGAAGGGATTTACAGCCTCACCATAATCCTTTAACATACAGCATAGGAAAATCACAAAATGGAGGACAATCATAAAATATTGACACATGCTTACACATATTTTGGGGGGACACAATTCAGTCCACAACAATAACCCACGGCCTTTTGGGCAAAGTGTTTGGTTTCCATGAGATTGAATTTCTACCTATGATTTTTCTACTATTGACTTCAACTTTTATGGCTTTGTGGCCTGAGAAGATGCTTTGCAATAAGTCAGTGGTTTGGATTTTTGTAGAGAATTGCTTTATGGCCTAACACATGCTCTATTTTGGAGAATGTTCCATGTGCATTGGAGAAGAAGGTGTATTTATCCACTGATGGGTGAAAAGATCTGCATATGCCCATAAGGTCAAGTTGATTGATTGTCACAGCATGATCTTTTGTATCTTTACTGAGCTTTTTTCTGGGTGGTCTATCCATTACTGAAGAGGAGTATTGTTGTGGAATGATCTATCTCATTTTTCAATGATGTCAGTGTTTGTTCAATGTATTTGAGCTTCTGTTAAAAGACAACAGACTGACTAGACACATGTCTCCTCATTTCCCTCTGAGAAATAAGGCCTAGAATGATATTTGTATGGAGCACTCTACAATTGGGGAGCCCTAGGACCTGGCATATTTGGCTAGGCACTGGTATCAGGCTAAACTCCCCTCTTGCAGAGGAACAAGTGGCCATCTAATCTCCACTTCTGCTGTTATACTGTATCAGAGAACTGCAGCTCCTTCAAACAGCCAGTAACGCACTTTCTTTATCAGCTGTAAATTGGGGTCTGTTACTTTGTATTTGGATGGCTCCTAGCTTGAGAGTTCTCTACTTTTCAGCACCTGGGAGTTTTTGTTTTGCCCTGCCCTGATTGTCTAACTTCAGTACTTTACACAACAATTGAGTGAGTTCTAGCTGGCTTCCTCTATACTTATTCACCTTGTATCCCCAGGTCCTGAAACCATCCACACCTGGCACCCAATAGATGCTCAGTACATTCCAGCAAAAAGAGTGCCTTACGTCTAGAATTCATCCATTCTCTCTCTATCCACCTACTTTTCTGCAATAGTCTTTGCTTTGACTCTAATGTCTCCAACCTTGATCTTTTTCTTTACAGTTATCTCCTCACCCTTTATAGTAGTACTGATAAAGAAAATAACACTGAACATACTACACTGTCACAGTGGTCAAAACAACCTGGTACTGGTACAAGAACAGACAGATGGATCAATGGGAAAGAATTGAGACCCCAGAGATGACACCACCTGCCTATGAACAGTTGATATTCGACAAAGGCCCTAAGACATTAAACTGGGGTAAAAACAGTATCTTCATCAATTGGTGCTGGCAAAATTGGTTATCCATCTGCAATAAACTGAATCAAGATCCATACCTTACACCTTACACAAAAACCAACTCCAACTGGATAAAAGACCTAAATATCAAACCTAAAACGATAAAGTTCATCCAAGAAAAGGTAGGAACAACAATGGAAGTTTTAATACACAATGAGGACAGACTCCAAAATCTGTCAAAGAAACCTCAATCAACAGAAGAGAAAATAGATAAATGGGAACTATTAAGAATCAAACACTTTTGCTCATCCAAAGACTTTATTAATAGAATTAAAAGAACACCCACAGAATGGGAAAAAATATTTGGCAACTCTATGTCAGACTGACACCTGATCTCCATAATCTATAAGATACTACAAAATATCAATAAGAAGAAGATAAACCATCCAATTAAGCAATGGGCAAAGGAGATGGACAGACATTTCACTAAAGAGGAGCTCCAAGCAGCCAAAAAACACATGCGGACATGTTCACGATGTTTAGTTATTAAAGAAATTCAAATCAAGACGACAATGAGATGCCATCTCACCCCAACAAGATTGGCCATGATTCAGAAAACACAAAACAACAAATGCTGGAGAAGCTGCGGAGAAAGTGGAACCCTCCTACACTGTTGGTGGGGTTGCAAAATGGTCCAGCCTCTTTGGAAAGCAATCTGGTGCTTCCTTAAAAAAATGGATATCGATATACCATTTGACCCAGTAATTCCACTACTTGGAATATATCCTACAGAATCAAGGCCTTTGACACCAATGGACACATGCACGAGAATGTTTATCGCAGCACAGTTCACAATAGCAGAAAGATGGAATCAACCCAGATGCCCAACAACAGAAGAATGGATAGGTAAACTATGGTACATATACTCAATGGAGCACTACACAATGATAAAGAATAACGATGATTCCAGGAAACATCTCCTAACCTGGTTTCAACTGGAAGACATTATGTTCAGTGAAAGTAGTCAGCGACAAAGGGACAAATACTGTATGAGACCTCTACGATAAGATCTCAAAGACAGTCTTGTGTATAGAAGAAAAGACTCTTTGACAGCTGCAAGGGAGGGGAGGGAGGGAGGAGGAGGGAGGAAGGTTTAGTTTAGATAGTTGCTAGAAATCTGTTTGGGAGAAAGCAGTAATAGCACACATTAGAAACAAGAACAACATTAAGCGGACTTCAGCATAACTTGAGTACTCCTTCCATCTTAATCCAATATTGCAAGGATAGAGTAGCTGGGGCAGGGGGCAGGGGACCATGCTCTTAGGCAAAATCGAGGCCAATTGGCACAACTAGCGTTTTGCTAAGAGAGCTCTCTGCACCCCACATTGGTGAGTGGCGTCTGGGGTCTTAAAAGCTGCCAAGCTGCCATCCGAGGACACAGCAAATGGTCCCAACTCAGCAGGAATGGATGCTCACTGAGGACCAAAATGACATGCAGTAAAGACAACCTAGAAAACAGAGAGCCGCGAGAGTGGGTCCCTTCATCGACTTGGGACCAGAAGAACCGGATGGTGCCCGGCCACCACCAGTGATAACCACGATGGAGCTCACTAGATTGAGTCTCACTGGCAACATAAGAATAAAAGGGGGTGCATCCTGAGATCTCCAGTAAAAGACCTCAATTGATGGTTCAGCAGTTTCCAGGTTCCCCTGAGAGCATGGTCCCCGGCCCTGATGCTGCCCTTACCCATAAATTATAACAAAGGTCCACTCTTTGGACAGGAATGAATTGGACTCGGCAATGCAGAGTGACCATATATTGGTTGCACATTATGGTTCTACACATTTATAGGATATCATCCTGCTGACCTCTGGCTGGAGGAAGGAGAGTGGGTGGAGAGGAGCGGAAAGGAGGCTGTTGGGAAGATGAGACATGTATGGAGCAGGGAGAGCAGTGGAGGCTGCACATAGGTGGGCATGTACATTTTCACTCAGTCATGTTAAATAAAAAAGAAAGAAATAGAAAAGAACACTGATAATAAAACCACAAACCTATTGCCATCAATTTGATTCCAACTCATAGCTACCTTACTGGACAGATTAGAACTGCTCCATGGGGTTTCCAAGGAGCACCTGGTGGATACAAACTACCAATCTTTTATAATAGCTAACATGTATTGAGCACTTATGATGTGCCACATGCACTTCTAAGCACACTGCTTATAGTATCTCACTGAAACTTCACAACCGTTTTGTGTAGTACTATTAGTATCATCACCATTGTACACAAGGAAATTGAGGCACGGAGTGGTAATTTGTCCGAGATAACCACAGCTAGTAAACAGCAGAATGGGAAATGAATCCTAAATGTGTCATATTTGACTAAATCTTCATCATTTGGGTCAAGAAACTATGATGACCCTTTTTTACTATTAAGTCAGATTCATAGCTTTCCTACTAGGCTCTTCCAATCTGTGCCACAACCTATGTACATAACAGCTATTACTCCTTACATTTATATGATCTAAAGATTCTGTGGGACTGGGGAAACAGTACATTTGGGAATCAAAAAACTGAGAGTAAAATTCTGTTACTTCTCCTAAGCCAGCCATGCAAATTTCAATTCTCTTGTCTGAAAAGTCAAAATAATAAGTCATCTCTAACTTGCAGCTCATTTAAGGCTTAAATTAAGTCATAAATACGAAAATGTTTTATAAGCTATTGTCTTAGGCTGGGTTTTCTAGAGAAGCAAAACCAGTAACACATGTAGGTACAAGGAAAGATTTATAATATACATAGATAGATACAGATATAGGAAACAGCTCACGCAATCACAGAAGCCTCACGTTGACGTGGAAGCTGAGGAACCCAAAGTCAGCAGGTCAGAGACCAGAGTTCTAGATCACCGGTTGTGTAGATTGGTGGATCCCAAGCTGGGGGCAAGATGGAGTGGCAGAGGCTGGCCAACCCAGAATCTGCAGGTCAGGGAGCAGGACTCTTAAGTGCCGACTGTAAGGATTGATGAATCCAGCAGCTGCTAGCTCAAGTCCAGGAACCAGAAGCCGCAAGAAGAGAGCAGGAGCTCCTGGCTACCTGAGCAGACCAGCAGTAGTAGTGGAAGGTTGAGAGATGAGAGCCTTTTGAGGGGCAGGAAGCCACCACAAACCCCGCCCTGCCACTTAATACATCAGCCAAATATGGAGTAGCCAAGTTGACATAATTCTGACTACCCCAACTATAAAGCTTTTTTTCTTTTACACACGTAAACTAATTGCTGCCCAGTTGATTCTGACTCATGCATCCCTATGTACATCAGAGTAGAACTGTGCTCCATAGAGTTTTCAGTGGTTAATTTTTCAGAAGTTGATCTCCAGGCTTTTCTTCTAGGGTCCCTCTGGGTAAACTTAAATCACCAATCTTTCTGTTAGCATCTTAGTGTATTAACTGTTCACACCACCCAAAGGCTCCACACACATATAAATGATTGTTACTGTTATTGATGTCCCACACATTATTTTTTCAGTGTTTATTTTCTTATCCTGACAATTATCTTCCCTTTTGTATTCTCTCATTGCTTAAGGAGCTACAAGTTGGAGGCTGCTTCTCATCTTTTGATACACTACGCTATGCTGAGTATATACCTGGATCTTACTTTAGGTCTGAATTGTTTTTATTATGGTCATTACTTAAACAAAACAAAAACAGCTGTCTTCAAGTCAGTTCTGACACTGAACATATCAGAAATTGTGCTGAGGATTAGCAGAGCCATCCAGATACAGAAAGAAAAATCCAGGAGTCGTTTCCTCCCTTGACAATTCTTAAGAATTATTGTCCTGGGTGACAGGAAACAGATGGCTGGATAGAATCACCAGCTGCCTTCATCAGCCATGTGGCCTTCTGATATTTCAGAGGTCATGTGCCCTCTCAGTGCATCTGCTTCTGCTTCCCATTCATGAACAGATTTGTATCACTTAGAGGAAGGTAGTGAAGAAAGTCTGTCTTGGAATGAGTCTTTTTATCTCTACACAGCACAAATAGTCCAAGGCTTTAGGAATGGGCTATGAACCAAAAATGGATTGACAAGTTTTATTTATGACTACAAGTTCATTTTCTTGTGAATATGAGGTTTTCAGAGTGATGAAACACTCAGGACAACAGTACCTGGACTGCAGAACCTTGTCCGTGCTAGAGTTCTACATCCTGAAGGTTAAGTAGAATGGGCAATAAAGTGTTTTTTCACTTTTGCTATGTAGAAGATTATTGGAGAAGAAACACTAGTCCACAAATCAAAAAATATGGATTCAAGTGCAAATTCTATCTATGACTCAGTGAAGTTAGGCAAATCATCCCTGGGGCTTGACAGTTACTTACAAAAACAGCAAAATTGTGTTTTATCACCCTTCAAGTTTTTGCTATGGCTTTCTATGGCTCTGCTTGAGATCTGCCTTGCATAAACATTCAAAGTAGGTCAAGTTTATCTTTGCACCTTCTTATTTCCTGTTCTCTGCTTCCCGATACTCTTCTCAAAGGAGGCAAGTTCATTACAGGACCAAAACTGTGACCTAGTATTCTGAACAAGCCTTTCTTCCTTGCAAGACTAAGTGAGCTCTCTAGATTATTGCCTTTCTTCTCCTCCAATCAAAATTCTCATTCTTTCAATACACTGAAAAGCAATCTCATAAACTCTTAACCTGTCTATAGGCATTTGCATTTTTTAAAATAGAGAACTCTTTACTCTCATTAATTCCTGATTGTTGGGACTTCAAGTAATGAAATAAGGAGTTCAGCTGAGAAACAAATTAAGTGCCTAGTATGAAAAATAAAAAGTCTTTGAGTGATACTCAAAGTGAATCCAACCAAAAAGGCTTTGAAAGCAAGGCTCGGAAATCTATTTCCAAAAGATTACAGCCATTGAAAACTCTATGGAACACAATTCTATTCTAATACACATGTGGTCATCAGAAATCAGAAATGACTTAAAAGCAACTGGAGGAGGAGTATAGAATATAACTACTGCTCAGAAGTTCCCACTTATGCTCATATAAATCACTTATGTCATTTTATTAGATTCATTCCTTTTTTTTTAAAAAAAAGCAAGCAAAACTCAGGTTACCAACATGAATGTAAATGAAAAAGGGTAGTGAAATACTTACGGGTAAGTCTGAAATACTCCCTGCATTAATTTGCTTTTCTGAAGACAATAGTAAAACAAAAAAGGTGAGTGATCATTGTTCTGACAAGTGTTCATCCACAGCCCTGTGCACAGGGAGTTAAGTCTCTTGTTTACTTTAGATCAAAACTTTACCAAATTAATTGAAAAGCTGTATCTGGTATTTTGTCCCACTTGATTTCTGTTAATTTAGTTATACATTTACAAAATTTGGGTCCAACAAGGAAAAGAGAAGGAATTTATCTGTAAACTGGAGAAAGGACAAAAGCAAGTTCAGTAGAACAAAAGGGTAGTTTCATACATAACTTTTAAGCCTTAGAATTTAGCCCCCCAAAACAGGATAATAACAAGGCTTTGAAGGTCAGCTCATAAATGAAAAGTCACCTCCAAATTTCCCAAATAAATTCTAACGTCTAAGTAATTAATTCTTTCACACTGAAATATCTTCAGAATGCCATAGGAAAATTTTCTTTAAGAAATTCACTGTGAAGCTTGGAAACAAAAATTGACAAACTATTTTCTCAACAGAAGAGTGTTTTTCTAAGCAGAGCTAATCACAATTTTTCAGAAGAGCTTAAATTCATAACCCAACTGAACTCTAATGTACAAAATATGCTACCTCTGGGTAGGGCATGGTGGCACCACTGGAGGCCACACTGCTCAGGGAGGCAGGGCAAGCAACAGTACATGATCCAAGCATCAGGCAATGGTGGGAAGGGCATGGAATGCATTAGATTGGGAAGATACAGAAATGACATGGGCACCAAGCATACCTGGATTTCTAGAAGGAAAGCAGAGGTAAGGTTGATTTTGATCTCATGGAAAAGAAGGTTCTCGCAAGGGAACTCTTGAGGTAGTATGGTGAAAAGCAATTGCTTGGTCACAGAAAATCAAGAAAGTAAAAAGTTATCGAAACAAGTCTTCAGGATCAGAAGAGACTTCTGGCCAACATGGTGCCATAGACAGAACCACCACACCACTCCTCCACAGCAAATCCTGAAAAACTAAGTAAACCAGAGATAAAACAACATTTCTGGACTTTCAGGTGTCAAATAAAGAGACAACAATCTTGGCCAAACACCAAATGGAATAAGAAACTGACAGAGAACAGAGAGTGAGGAGAGATAGGAGTTACGATTTCTCTATTAGCTAATTCAGCACATACTCATCATCTTAAAGGGGGAACAGGAAAGCAGTTTTGTGAAAATCCAAGCAGAAGACAAAGCATCTGGTAACCACCAGTACATGTTTTATCCACCCCTCATCTTCTCCTTGCTGCTCTACTTCTGATTCCTCCTGGCCAGCTTCGTTAGCTTGGCCAACTAGGAAGTGTGACATCTGTGCCGCTTTGATTCACCCCACCCACATCAGAGCTTGGCTGACAGGCAGCATGTGACAACAGTTACAGGAACTCCCAGAAGGACACAGATCACCTGGTAACCAGAGATACATATCTCCCTAATCTTCCCCTTCCCCTTCCTAGGCTTCCTCTGCTTCCCATTGTCCATAGTCTCTTGGCCACAAGGAAGCTCCTTCGGATTCAGATGCTTGGACTTGCCCTGCCCATACCATCAGGCTCCTGAGAGCCATTTCTCTGCAGCTCGTGTTCCTTTTTTTGATTTTGTCTGGTATCTTCTGTGCCTCTAACTATCTACCTTCCTTTTTCTTGAATATTGGCTCTTTGTACCATCTTTTATCTCTTCTTGAAAGACTGTGAAGCACTGTTGGAGGAACAACTCCCCAAGCCTGTGACACCATGCTGGTGTTAGGCATTTTGTTTTGTTTTGTTTTGCTAAGTTTGTGGTCTTTTTCTTTTTACAGCTTGAGGTTCCATTCTAGCCAGGCTGTACTGCACAGCTTAGGACCCATTTTACCAGTCTGAGTATCTCTGCTTCAGTGGTATTTCTGGAGTATTTCTTTTTTATCTTCCTTTTTTCCTTTCCTAATTTCTTTTTTCCCTTTTTTGTTTCCTCCCTTTCTTCATTTCTTAGTTCTTGTCTCTCTATGCTAACCTTCTTTTCTGTTCTCCTGAGCACCTGACACTGTGTGATATCTATGCCCTTTCTAGCCAGGCTATACTGTACAGTCTAGGAGATACTCTCTCAGGTTTCAAAGCAAAAACAGTGAGACCACTAGGTGACTTTATTTTGTCTTCCTTAACCAAAAAAATCTAGGTTATTTTCTTCTTTTTATCTATTTTTGAGATTCTCGTCTCTCTACTCTGATGGGACAAACTCCCTCAGCACTCTTTTTGTTGTTGTGTATTTGTTTGGGGATCCTGTTTCTGTTTTCCCCCTCTTCTCTTTCTCATACCCATCTTAGCTCCACTTATCACAACCTCCCCCCTCCTTCTAGCCTACCTTTACCACATGCTGGATGTCATACACCAAGGCGCAAAGGAAAAGCCTACTGGAACCTGGCCGGTGTGAGTCCTGGACCAACCTGTAAGCTCTCATACTTGCCACAAACAATCTGTTCCAGCCTCTACACTTTAGCTGGATCTGCCCTGCTGCACTATAGCTGAGTAACTGCTCCCGCACATTGGACAAGGAAGTAAAAGAATATTGTGACCACAGAGAATTAAATAACAAAGAACACACAGCCTGCCTGCTCTGACACAACCAAATGAAACAAAAATGCAGGATGAAACAAGCAGATCTACAGTCAATAAAGAAAACAACTACTGTATGTGCTGAAGATAGCAAATGTTATCAAAAGATTTTTTTTAAAAAAAGAGGACAGGATCTAGTGCTGCTATAACGGGAATAGTACAAGTGGATGGCTTTAAAAAGAGAAACTTTATTTTGTCACTGTACATTATACTGCAAGTCCAAATTCAAGATGTCAGCTTCAAGGAAAGCCTTACTCTATTGGCTCTGAAGGAAAGCCCTTTTTGTCAGTCTTCCCCTGGACTGGGAGCTTCTGTGGCACAGGGACCACAGATCCTTCCCAAAGGACACACTACACTCTTCACACTGCTTTCTTAATGGTATGAGGTCCCCAACTCTCTGCTTGTTTCGTTTTCCTGTATGTTCTAGGGGATTGCCTCAAAACACAGTGCAATCTTACATGTTGATTCCTGTCCACCAACACTACTGCCACCCATCTTCCCTCATTAACATCATAGAAGCAAATTTTATAGCATATAGAAACTTAAACAATATTAGAAATCATGGCTTAGCCAAATGGCTACACATACTTTTGGGAAGTCACAATTCAATCCATGACAAGGATGGTTCAAGTAGACATCCAAAATTAAACACCTAAAGCCTTTCCAGTAGAAGAAATCATACAGAACTACCTGGAAAAAAAATTCAAATTTCTAATAATCAGAGCCATTCAAGAATTGAAACAAACAGCAGACAAAAATAAGAAAATGATAGACACATTTATGGAAAAGGCAGACAAATTCATGGAACAATTCAGGAAAATAGTAAAGGAGAAAAGTGCCAAAATAAATTCACAACTTGAAGTCATACAACAAAAATTCGAAATCCAAAAGATAAACAAGAGGATTTCAGAAGCAGTGTCATAGAAAGACTGAGAAGCAAATTTGAAACGATGGAGACTGTATCAGTGAAATTGAAGACAAACACTTAGCTACAATGCTGTTTGAAGAAAAAAAGAATTAAAAAAAAAAGAAAGAAAAGAAAAATCCCAAGAACTATAGGGAATACAATCAAAAGAAAAATTTGTGGATGTTCAGAGTTCCAGAACAGGAAGAAAATAGAAAACAAAGAAAAGATCATTGAAGAATTTCTGACAGAAAACTCCCCTAATATAAAAGATGAAAAGCTGACCACCCAAGAAGCTCAGCAAACTTCACATAGGACAGATTCTGGAAAAAAAAAAAAAAAAACCCAAGGAATACTGTCATGGATTAAATTGTGTTCCCCTAAAAATATGTGTAGCCATGTGGCTGGGCCATGATTCCCATTATTTTATGATTGTCCTCCATTTTGTGGTTTTCCTACGCTGTATGTTAAAGGACTAGGGTGGGACTGTAAATCCCTATGCAAGATCACCTCCCTGCTCCACTGTGAAGGGAGTTTCCCTGGATTATGGCTTGCCCACACCCTTAATCCTTTCATCCTACAACAGATGAAAGGAAAGAGAAGCAGGCAGAGAATTGGGAACCTCATATCATCAAAACCAAGCTAGGAAAGGAACGCTCAGGGGCTAGTGCTGCTCCAGCAGAAATACCACAGAGTGGATGGCTTTAGCAAAGAAAGGTTTATTTTTATACAGTCCAATACATTACAAGTCCGAATTCAGAGTGTCTGCATCAGGGTAAAGGCTTCTCTCTGTTAGATCTGGAAGGAAGCCCTTGTGTTGCATCAGTCTTTGTCAAGGGAGCATCTTGGCGCAGGAACCTCAGGTCTGAAGGACACACTCTACTCCTGATGCTACTTTCTTGATGGTGTGAGATTCCCAACTCGCTGCTTGCTTCCCTTTCCTTTCAGCCCTTGTAGGATAAAAGTTAGGGCAAGCCACACTCCAGGGAAATTCCCTTTACATTGGAGGAATGAGGTAATCTTTTGAAGGAATTTACAGTCTCACCCTAATGCATAGCATAGGAAAATCACAAAATGGAGGACAACCATAAAATATTGGGAATCATGGCCCAGCCAAATGGCTACACATATGCTTGGGAAGACACAGTTCAACCCATGGAAGGGACTTTTAAAAGTCAATAGAATTTCAATGAGGAAACTGAGAGGCTAATCTGTAAATGACACCAATGTCAGGAAAATGAAAGAGGGAATAAATGGTGTAGGCATAGAACTTTCTAATGGAGTAGAAGGAAACATAATACTAAGTGACAATAGACTGGTTCAAAATTAGTAAGATGAGGGTCAACAGCACTTGGCTGGAGAGTAAATTTCAAGGTAACCACAAAGATAGACAATAAAGATAGTCATCAAAATAAAGAAGAAAAACAAAGTTTCAATAAAAACAAAATTTCCAAAAAAAAGAAAAGAAAAAGAAATCTACAAACAAAAAATAATTCAGCACAGGAGAGTGAGAAGAACAAAGAAAATGTTAGCACTACAAAAAAAAAATCACTACAAATGACAGCAATAGCCTCATACCTATTAATAGATGCACTGTAAAAATCTAAATCTACACATAAAGAGATGGAGAGTGAAAGAATGGATAAAAAAAAAAGCAGTATCCATCAATAAATACACTATTGTAACAGAGTGGAAAGTAAAGTACAAATTTACTAAAAGTCAAAGGATGGAGGAAAACTATTATGCAAGCAGCTACAAAGAAGAGCAGGAGTGGCGATACTAATCTCAGATAAAATAGACTTTAAAACAAAATACACCATAAAAGTCGAAGAAGGGCACCCTATGACGATTAGAGAGATGATCCATCATAAAGACTTAACTATAATAAACATCTATGCACCCAGTCATAGAACTGTAAATTTCATAAAACAAACTACTAACACTGAACAGAGAACCTGACAGTACCACAGTAATAGTAGGAGACTTCAACACACCACTGTCATTGAAGGACTGAGCATCTAGAAATAAACTCAGTGAAGATACAGAAAAAGTAAAGGTCACAATCACCCAACTTGACTTCATAGACATAAATAGAACACTCTACCAAACAGCTGCATAGTACATGTTCTTTTCCAGTACAGTGCTTTTCCATTGGAACATTCTTCAGAATATAACATACCATAAGCCACAGAGCAACCTTCAACATAATCTAAAACACTGAAATAATACAAAGTTTCTTCTCTGACCACAGTGCCTTCAAAGGAGAAATTAACAGCAGGAAGAACAATGAGAGAAAAATCAATCACATGGAAACTCAGTAACACTCTGTTTAAAAATCACCTGGTAACAAAGAAATCAAAGATGGAATAGGAAAATTCCTAGAGTCAAACAAGAATAAAAATACAACATACCACAATCTTTGGGACACAGTAAAGAGAGTGCTGAGAAGTAAATTTGTAGTAACAGATGCATACATCAGAAAAGAGAAAGAGACAAAATCAAAAATTTGTTACCCAATTCAAAGAAATAGAAAGAGAACAGCAAAAGAAAACTACAGCCAGCAGAAGAATGGAGATATTAAAGATAACAGCAGAAATAGAGAAAACCAACAGAAAGAATCAACAGAACCAAAATTTTGTTCTTTATAAAGATCAACAAAATTGACAAACTATTGTCCAAATCAACAAAAGAAAATAGAAGAAAAAGCAAACAACCCAAATAAGAAATGAGTTGCGGAGGGCATTACACCAGATCCAGCTGAAATAACAAAAGATCAGAATAGTATGAAAAATTTTACTCCAGCAAATTTGAGGACCTACAGGAAATTAACAAATTTCTATAAGCACATCATCTATCTAAACTAACAGAAACTGAGGTAGAAAATCTGAACAGACCAATAATAGAAGAAGAGATTGAAAAGGTAATTTAAAAAAGACTCCCAACAACAACAACAACAAATCCCTGGCCCAGATGGCTTCACTGAAGAGTTCATTCAGGAGGAGTTGCATCGGTACTACTTCAGACTGCTGCAGAGAACAGAAGAGAGTACTCTTGAATTCATTCTGTGAAGCTAACATACCCTGATACCAAACCCAAGCAAGGATACTACAAAAAAAGAAAATTATAGATCAACATCTCTCATGAATATAAACGCAAAAATCCTCACCTGCCAACTTGGCATCAAATGCTACCTTTTTGTGTATTTGACTTATTTTTAAAGTATCATTTTGATTCATTATTTCCTGCTGCATATATTTTTTGAATATATCTGTTTATGGTTACCTTGGTTACCGTGGACTTTTGTTTGGGGGAATGTCTTGTTTTTGCCTCACTTTACTAATCTATTGTTTATTGTACACTAGATGAAGGTTTACAGAACAAATTAGCTTCCTGTTAAAGAATTAATACACACGGTGTTTTAAGATATTGGTTAACAACCCTGTGACTTGTGACCACTCTCCTTTCTTGACACTAGATTCTCTATTACCAGCTCTCCTGTCCCTTCCTGCCTCTTAGTGCTTGACCCTGGGCTGGTGTACTCCTTTATTCTTGTTTTGTTTTATGGACATGTCTAATCTATGGACGAAGGGTGAACCTCAGGAGTGACTTCATTACTGAGATAAAATAAAAATCTAGGGACCTCTCTTGGGGCTTCTCCAGAGTCTTTGAAGCCAGTAAGTTGGGTCTTTTTTTGTGATTTAGGATTTTCTTCTACCTTCCTGAAACCATAAACCTGACAGTTCCTAGCCCAACAATTTTGTTCCTCAGGGAGTTTAAAGATGTCTGTGTAGCTTCCACAACCTTGTCTTGTACAAGTTGTGCTGGCTTCCCCAGTGTTGTGTGCTATCTCACCCTTCACCAAGGTTGCCACTTATCTATTGTCTATTTAGTATTTTTCTATTGCCACCTCTCCTTTTCCTTGAAAACATCAAACACTATTTTTGTATGTAAAACTTCATGAGTTTTTATAGTAGTGGCCTCATACAGTATTTGTCCTTCTATGGTTGACTTATTTCACTCAACATAATGCTCTCCAGTTTCCTTCATGTTATGAGATGCTTCACAGATTCATCATTGTTCTTTACAGTTGTTTAATACTCCATTGTATATAAGTACTACAATCTGTCTACCCATCTAGGTTGTCTCCAACTTTTTGCTACTGCAAACAATGCTGCAATGAACATTGATGTGCATATGTCTATTGGTGCAGCCAATATTTTCTCTCTGCAATATACTGCTAGTAGTGGGATTGTTGGATCATATCGTATTTCTATTTATGGGCTTTCTAAGAGAGCACCATACTGTTTTCCAAAATGGTTGTATCATTTTATATTCCTACCAGCAGTGCATAAGATTCTGATCTCCCTGTAGCCTCTCTAACATTTGTTACTTCTTGTTTTTGTGATTTCTGTCAGTAATGCTGCGGTAGGAAGATATCTCATTGTGGCTTTGACTTTCATTTCTCTAAAGACTAGGACCCCTTCATGTATGCCAGTTTGACATACTATGGGGGCTTGTGTGTTGCTATGGTGCTGGAAGCTATGCCATCAGTATTCAGATACCAGCAAGGTCATCCTTGATGAACAGATATCTACTGAGCTTCCAGACTAAGAAAGACTAGGAAGAAGGACCCAGAAGTCTACTTCTGAAAAGAATCAGTGAAAACCTTGTGAATAGCAGTGAACATTGTTTGATATAGTGCCAGAGATAAGTGCCTTCCCTACCCCCTGGGTTGGAAGACAAACGACTAAGAGTTGCTTCCTCAAAGTGGAGACAACCTCAAGGAGGTAGCATAGAAGCAGGAACCAATAGTACTGAAGGCAGTAGTCCATACAGCACTGAAGGCATTGGCAAAACACAAGTCTTCAGAAACTGACAGAATATCAAAGTGTTTCAGCAAATAAATTTAGCACTGGAAGTGCTCATCTGTCTATGCCAAGAAATTGTGAAAGACCTATCCAACCAACTGGAAAAAATCCATGTTTATGCCTATTCCTAAGAAAGGTGATCCAACCAACTGCAGAAATTATTGAATAATACCATTAATATTACATGTAAATAAAATTTTGCTGAAGAACATTCCAAAGTGGCTACAGCTTCTAGAAATTCAAGCAGACTCCAAACAGGATATGGAACCGTGGATATCATAGGTCTTGGCTAAAAGCAGAGAATACCAGAAAGATGTTTAACTGTGCTTTATAGACTATGCAAAGGTGCTTGATTTTGTGAATCACAACAATTTATGCATAACATTGCAGAGAATGGAACACTTACTTTTGTTCATCGGGAATCTGTACATGGATCAAGAAGCAGTCAATCAAACAGAACAAGGGGACACTGAATGTTTAACCGTCAGAAAGGTGTGCATCACAGTTGTATCCTTTCACCATTCCTGGACTATGTGACAAAGAGCAGGGCATTAGAATTGGATGAAGACTCATTAGCAACCTACATTGTGTAAGTAACACAACCTTACTTGCTGAATGTGAAGACGACTTCAGACAGTTACTATGTGATCAAAGACCACAGCCTTCCTTATGGATTACACCTGAACACTGAAGAAAACAAAAATTCTTATGTGTGAAATTATGATAAGTGGAGAAAGATTGAGGTAGTCAAGGATTTCATTTTACTTGGATCCACAGTCAAGGCCCCTGGAAATAGCAGTCAAGAAAGCAAAAGATGCATTGCACTGGGTGAATCTGCAAAAGACTTCTATAAAGTATGGAAAAGCAAACATGTCTCCTTGAAGAATAAAGCGAGCCTGATCCAAGCTGTAGTATTTTCAGTTGCATCATATGTATGCAAAAGCTGAACAATAAATAAGGAAGACAGAAGAAATGGTATCTTTAAATTGTGGTGTTGGAGAAGAATATTGAATATACCATGGACTGCCAAAATAATGAACAGATCTGCTGTAAAGTGAGAATGTTCCTTAGAAGCAAGGAGGTTGACACTACCACAGTTTACATATTTTGGATCTGTTGTCAGGAGGGATCAGTCCATAGAGAAGGTAAATTAGATCCAGCCAAATTAGAGGGACATAGCAAAAAAGAGGAGTACTCTCAACGAGATGGATTGATATAGTGACTGCAAGAATGGGCGCAAGCACAACAACAATGGGAGAGGTACACGGCCGGGCAGTCTTTCATTCTGTTGTACATTGGGTTGCTATGAGTTGAAAATGACTAACAATACCAACAGCAATGGATAGTGATTGCCGATATTTCTTCAGGTGTCAATTGGCCATTTAAATGTCTTCTTTGATGTAGTATCTGTTCATTTCTTTACCCATTTTTAAAAAATTGAATTGTCCGTCTTTTTGTTGTAAAGGTGTTGAATTTTCATGTAACTTTTAGAGATTAGACCTTTGTTGGATTTGTCATAGTCAATTTTTTTCCCCAAACTGCAGATTCTCTTTTTGCTATTTTGAAGAAGTCTTTTGGTGAGTGTAAGTGTTCAGTTTTTAAGAACATCCTAATTATATAGCCTGCTGTACAGAATTTGCATGCTCTTAGTTGTGGTTTGTAACCTATTAATGCCATGTGTTAGGGCTTCTAGCCCTGATCCCATTTTTTCCTCTATGAACTTTATAGTTTTAGCTTCATATTTAGGTCTTTGATTCATTTTTAATCAATTTATATATACTGTGTGAAGAATGGGTCCTATTTCATTTTTTTGTAGATGCTCATGCAAAAACCAAAAAAGAAAACCAAACCCAGTGCTGTTGTGTCGTATCCGACTCTTAGTGACCCTCAAGCTCAGAGCAGAACTGCCCTGTAGAGTTTTCAAAGAGCGCCTGATGGATTTGAACCGCCAACATTTTGGTTAGCAGATGTAGCACTTAACTCACTATGCCACCAGGGTTTCTGATGCTCATCCAGTGTTGTTAAGAAGACTATATTTTCCCCCACTGAATGGGCTTCAGGCCCTTGTGTACATCAGGTGACCCTAGGTGGATGGATTTACATCTGTATTCTCAATTCTGTTCCATGGGTCAATGTATCTGTTGTACCAGTACCAGGCTCTTTCAAATACCATAGCTGTATAGTAAGTTCTGAAGTCAAGTAATGCAAGTCTGTCTACTTTATTCTTTTTCAGTACAGCTTTACTTATCTGGGTCTTCTTTCCTGTAAGTGCAAAATTAACAATAAGTTTTTTCATCACTTTAAAGAATTTTGTTGGTATTTAGATCAAGATAGCAGTGTATTTGTAAATTGCTTTGAATAGAATTATCATTTTCACGATGATGAGTCTACCTATCAATGAGCATGGTGTATTTTTCCATTCATATAGGTCTCTTGTGGTTTCTTGCAGTAATGTTTTGTAGTTTTCTTTGTATAGATGTTTTACATCCCTGGTTAGACTTATTCCTAAATATTTTAATTTTTAAGGGGCTTTTATAAATGGTATTGTTTTCCTGATCTCCTTTCCATGGTTTTATTTATAGGCGTATTGGGTAGCAGTTTTATATAGCTCTTGGAATCATACTGGGGCTATACCTGGGGCACACTTATGTATGATAGATGCATGTAACTTCATTTACAAGGGTAGTGTATTTTGTCGTATCTTTACCAGACTCTTAAAATATCTGTGTCTTAGTTGTCTATGCTGCTACAACAGTAATAACAAAAGTTGATGACTTTAACGAGAAATTTATTCTCTCACACACTAGCAGATTAGAAGTCCACATTCAGAACACCAGCTCTATATGAAGGCTTTCTTTCTCTATCAGCTCTTTGGTAAGGTCTTCACTATCAGTCTTCCCCAGTCAAGGACCTTCTTAGGCCAGAGGCCCAGATTTAAAGAATGTACTATCCTCCTGGCTATTGTTTCTTGGTGGCATGAAGTCCCTCTGTTTCTGTTCACTTCTGTCTTTTATATTTCAAAAAGAGATTGACTTAAAATATAACCCAATTGTATCAATTGAGTTATTCCTTATTAACATAATTTCTCTAATCCCACCTCATTAACAGCTTTGAGTTAGGATTTAAAACATACAAAAATCACATCCAATGACAAAATGGTGAACAATACATAACATAGGGAAACAGCACCTGGCCAAGATGACAGATATTCTGAGGGAACGTAATTCAATTCGTGATAGTCCATTAATCCAGGAACTTGTCTTCTTTTTCTCTCCCCTCCTATGACCACTGGGAGGACTATGATAACCTAACCCAGGAAAAGAAACTCATAGATTGACTAACGGTTTGACTGTCACATGCCAATGATTCAACTAAAAAAATACAGAGCTTAAAATGTAGAATTTTATCTATTAAATTAGGCTATGAAACAGGGACATCCTTTTGACATAACGGATGTTCTTGGAACACCCATAAACCACACAATTGTGAGATATAGACTATTCTTTCAAGCAAATACTGTCCTAATGAAAGAAACAAAAGTGGATCTGTAGTATGATTTCTTGTTTTATTTTTCTTTTAGCTCCTGGCCTGGTTCCCCAAGTTAAAAATGTTGTCCAGAATTTCTTCTATCAAAGCCTGTAAGGCACATTTCCTGTGTTCTGGCTCTATTCTTAACTGTGTTCTTGTTATTAGTAAATTTGCCCAAGCCAATACACTACTGAGAATGTATTTTTAAATATTCTTCTTCCTAGTTCTTCCTTCCACATCTTTTTCTGTTCTCTAATTGTCTTTCAGTTTACCTCCACTTATCTGTCTTTGTTTTCCTTTCTGCTTGTGATCTGACATGTTTTTCTTGGCAAAAAGTTTGTTTGTCATTATGGTGCTGATGTCAAGGAGGATTAATTGCCAGGAAAAGCAGTGTGGCTTCTTTATTTCCTTCCCAAAGATGGAGATTACATTTTCATGTTGTTAGAGGTGGTGTTAACAAAGATGCTGTGACTGAGCTCAGGGGCCCAATGGGACAGTCCTGCTCTATCGTACAGCATCACTGTGAGCAGGAATTGAGCACAAGCATAAGACTTGGTGACTGGTGCCTGGAAGATTCAGCATGAAAGGTATTCTCAAGCCAACAGCATTGCAACTGGAATGATGATTCCGATATACCTTGTTGTTACACGTTGTCAAGTTGCTACCAACTCCTACTGACCCTATGTACAACAGCATGAAACACCACCAGGTCCCGAGCCATCCTCGTAATTGTTGTTATGCTTAAGCTCCTTCAATCACTGTGTCAATCCATTTCTCGAGAGTCTTTCACTTTTTTGCTGACTCTATACTTCACTGAGCACTATATCTTTCTCCAGGGAGCGGTCCTTCTGGATAACATGTCCAAAGTATGTTAGACAAAGTCTGTCTATTTTCCCTTCCAAATAGCTCTCTTGCTGTATTTTTTCCAAGACACACTTGTTACTTCTTCTAGCAGCCCATGGTTTATTCAATATTCTTCATCAAAACCGTAATTCAAAGGCGTTAATTATTTTGGGGTCTTCCTTATTCATTGTCCAGAAACTGCATATGAGGCGACTAAAAATGCTATGGCTTGGGTCAGGCATGCCTTAATCCCTGAAGCAACATCTTTGCTTTTTAACACTTTAAAAAGATTGCTTGCAGCAGATTTGTCCAATGTAATACATTTGATTGCCGGACTGAACCCCTTGACAAGGTTAATCTTTTCTCTGTTTGTCATAATATTGCTCATTGGCCAAGCTGTGATGATTTTTTTTTTATGTTGAGGTGTACTCTATACAGAAAGTTTTAGTCTGTTATTTTCATCAATAAGTACTTTAAGTCTTCTTCACTTTCTGCAAGCAAGATTGTGTTGTCTGTACATGGCAGGTCATTAATAAGTCTCCCAATCCTGACACCACATTCTTCTTCACATAGTCCACCTTTTCTGATTATTTGGTCAGAATACAGACTGAGTAGAAATGGTAAAAGGATACAATCCTGATATACAATTTTTCTGACTTTAAATCCTGTTCTGTTGGAACAACTGCCTGTTATACAAGTTGCTTATAGGCACAATTAAGTATTCTAGAATTATTTGCAATGTTATCTATAATTTGTTATGATCCACATAGTTTATTGTATTTGCATAGTCACTAAAACATAGGTAACTATCTTTCTGATATTCTTTGCCTTATATCATTATTCTCCGTTTTCAGTGATTATAGCTTACAGCTCAGTGAAACATTTGCAGTGCAAAAGGAGGTTGAAGGGAGGAGCTGGGAATATTCTTTACAAATTTATTTTTTGTTTTTTTTAAATAATATTTTGTGGTTTTGGTGAAGGTTTACACAGAAGTTTAGGTTCTCATTCAACAACTTCTACACAAATATTTCAGTGATGTTGATTACATTCTGTACAATATGTGAACATTATTATTTCTGTTTCCAACTAATGTAGTTTCCCTATCCCCTTATATTATCATCTTTATTTTAAGGCAACTGGTGACCATTTGGTTTCATATAACTGATTCTTTAAAAGAGCACAGTATTTACAGGTGATATTCATTATTATTACTAATTTTCAAACCAATTCGTCATTTAACTACAAGATGACCACAGAGGTTAGTTTCAGTGCAACTTCTGAAGATTACCTTAGGGAAATAATCTCCTGGTCTAAACTATTCCAGTATGTTTTGTTTTTTCTTCTTTTTAGGAATTTGAAGTTTTGTTTCACATTTTTTCTCCCATTCTATTGGTTTTCATCTATCATGGCCAAGATTAGAACAGCCACTAGTGGTCTGAGGGTACCAACTAACTCTGCTTTGTGAGTAGGTAGGGAAATGGTTTGTGTAGACTACTGGTTTTGGAGACTAGTTTCTTCTTGGAGTCTTTGGTTTCCCTTTGTCTCTATCTCTCTGGATGAATACAGAAAAATAGTTATATCTGAGACAGCTGCTCACGGACTTTTAAGACTCCAGACACCACTCACCACACTAGATGTAGAACATATTTTAAAAACTGTATTACGCTAGTTGACTGACATTTCTCATGAGACTGTGGTCTTAATCTTTGAAACCCTAAAACTGAATCTCACAAAATATACTAAAAAGTATCTGCAACTTGTCCCTTATGTCCTTTTTAATGTATATGAATATACGTGTACACAGTCACATAGATGCATATGTGTTTATACATACATACACATGCATCTGTATATACATAAAAATATATGTATCTTTACACATATATGCCTACATACAAGTATATATACAAGTACATACTTTTTGGGCTGTTTTTGCTGTTGTTTCAAAATTTTGTATTCTAATAGGTTGTTTTTTCCTTATATACTTTTTTGGGAATACTCTTTTTAAAGGTACCTGTTGGTGGTGCAGTGATTAAGGGCTTGGCTGCTAATCAAAAGGTTTGGCAGTTGAAATCTATCAGCTATTCCTTGGAAACTCTGAGGCAATTCTGCTCTGTCCTATAGGGTTGCTATGAATTGTAGTCAACTCAACAGCAACAGGTTTGATTTTGAGCTACCTGTGAGACAATATAGAATTATTTGAAAGAGGACTTGGATTAGTTGTAAGTGAATACTGTAAACTCTAGGGCAATAAGTGAAAACATTTTTGAAGAAGCATTGGTTTAGTCAGCTAGTGTTGTTCTAACAGAAATACCACAGAGTGGATGGCTTTAACAAAGGAAAGTTTATTCTTACACAGTCTGGAAGGTTACAAGTTCAAATTCAGGATGTCTCCTCCAGGGGAAGGCTTTCCACCTTGTCACCTCTGGAGGAAAGTCCAGTGTTGCATCAGTCTTTGTCCAAGGAACATCCTGGAGCAGGAACTTCAGGTCTGAAGGACGTGCTCTTCTCCCAGTGTTGCCTTCTTGATAGTGTGAGGCTCCCAATTCTCTGCCCGTTTTTTGTTCTTTTTATCTCTACTAGGATGAAAGGATTAAGGATGGGGCAAGCCACACTCTAGGGAAACACTTTTTACAGTGGATCAGCCAAGCCAAGTGCCGTTGAGTCGGATCCGACTCAAGGAGGTGATCTTATAAAGGGATTTACAGCCCCACCCCAATCCTTTAACATACAGCACAGCAAAATCACCAAATGGAGGACAATCTTACAATACATGGAATCATGGCCCAAGCAAATGGCTACGCATATTTTGGGGGGGACACAATTCAATCGATGACATACCACCCTTTGGCACTCCAAAAATCACATCACTGAAATATGTAACACATTTATCTTATCATAGTAAAATCATGTCCATTGTGTATGATAGACGTCTTAATCAGTTTCAAGTCCAAAATTCAGAAATTCCTTTATGTCTATGAAATCTAGAACACAGGCTCTCTGCTTCTAAAGCTATGACGGCAAAACAGGCACAAGTAAGACATTCTGTTATAAATGGGAGAAATTGCAGGGAAATAAGGCACTAACCGGCAACAAGGAAGTCAGTAGAACACGTTAAATTAGCCCTCAAAGATTTAAAAATACTCTTACATTTTCTGAGACATTCTGACACAATGACCCTGCCCTCCAGACACTAGATATTAGCCACATCTCTGGAATTTGAGTGAATTTTGAGCCCTGTGCTACAACTATTCCTTCAAGGCCCACTTGGACAGAAACTCTGCCCCCATCAGCTTTAGGTGCACCCTGAGCCCAACTGAGTGACAATTCCACACTTACAGAGGACACTACGGCTCGACTCTTTCAAATCCTTGAGGTCATGGCCATATCTTTTGAAACCGAAGCAGCTCAGCTTTTGATGCTCTTTGTCTCTTCAGCTTCTGCTTCCTATGACAGCAATGGCCCTGGCCTCAGACTCACATCTGCCCTGCTGGGGCAAGTGTTCCAAAGCTCTGTAGCTCCACTGATTCAAGTGCCAGGAGGCACCCCATTCTTGCTGGAAAGCATCCTGCCCAAAGGCACTCAACTCTCTTGCTCTGTGGGTCAGCAAGGCTAGCTCCACCAATTCAAGTGCATGGAGGCACCCTGTTCCATGAGGAAAACTCTGAACAGGCACTTAGCTCTCTTGCTCTATGGGTCAGCTCCAGCATTGCCTCTGGTTCTGTTGTTGATGCTGCTGCCACGAGTCCTCTGTTGTTTCTCACCATCTGCACCTTCTCTGTTCCTTCTGAATCTTCAATCCACTCACAGTTTCAAAATGGCTCCCACATTTTATGTATGTGCTAGAGCAGCACCCTGCTCCTGGTACCAAATTGTGTTTTACTCAGTAGGTGTTCCTTCAACCAAAATACCACAGAGTGGATGGCTTTAACAAAGGAAAGTTTATTCTTACACAGTCTGGTAGACAACAAGTTCAAATTCAGGATGTCCACTCCAGAGGAAGGCTTTCCTCTTGTCAGCTCTGGAGGAAAGTCCGGTGTTGCATCACTCTTTGTCCAGGGAGCATCCTGGAGCAGGAACCTCAGGTGTAAAGGATGTGCTATTCTCCCAGTTTGCCTTCTTGATGGTGTTAGGCTCCCAATTCTCTGTCTGCTTCTCTTACCTTTCATCTCTACTAGGATGAAAGGATTAAGTGAGGGGCAAGCCATACTTTAGGGAAACCCTTTTTACAGTAGATTATGAAGGTAATCCTATGAAGGGATTTACAGTCACACCCCAATCCTTTAACATACAGCACAGCAAAATCACCAAATGGAAGACAATCATAGAACAGGGAATCATGGCCCAAGGAAATGGTTACATGTATTTTTGGGGGGACACAATTCAATCTAGTTCTACTCTGTCCTATAGGGTTGCTATGAATTGTAGTCAACAGCAACAGGTTTGATTTTTGAGCTACCTGTGAGACAATATAGAATTACTTGAAAGAGGACTTGGACTGTTGCAAATGCATATTGTAAACTCTACAGCAATAATCGAAAATGTTTTTAAAGAAGGACTAAAAATAAAATTGAAATGCTAAGAAAGGAGAAAACATGCAATCATGAAATGTCCAGTTAAAATCAGACAAGACAGGAAAAAAAGCAAAAGATAAAACAAGAAACAAATAAGGGCAACATACAGAAAACAGTTACAAATATGGTAAACATTAATTCAACTATATAAATAATCATTTGGCTGTGAATTGTATAACTTCATCAATTTAAAAACAGAAATTTTCAGAGTGGATTAAAAAATTAGACTCAGCTATATGTTGTATACAAGAAGCCCACCTTAAATACAAAGGCACATCTAGATTAAAAGTAAGGCAATCGGTGAAAATATACCATGCTAACACTGATCTAAAGAAAACTAGAGCAATCCCAATAAAAATTCCAATGACATTTTTTAATGAGATGGAGAAACAAATTATCAGCCTTATTTGGAAAGGGAAGAAACCCTGAATAAGTAAAGCACTACTGAAAAAGAAGAACATGCTGGGAGGCCTCTCACTACCTGACTTTAAAACCTGTTACACTGCCACAGTAGTCAAAACAGCCTGGTATTGGTACGAAAAGAGACATATAGACCAATGGAACAAAGTAGAGACCCCAGAGATGCCACCATCCTCTTATGAACAGCTGATATTTGACAAAGGCCCTAAGATTTTGAACTGGGTTAAGAACAGTCTCTTTAACAAATCGTGCTGGCATAATTGGATATCCATCTGCAAAAAATTGAAATAAGATTCATATCTTGCACCTTATACAAAAATCAACTCAAATTGGATAAAAGACCTGAATATAAAAACTAAAACAATAAAGCTCATCCAAGATAAGATAGGGTCAACAATGGACATTTTAATATGCGATATAGACAGACTTCAAAATCTGACAAACAAAACACATTCATCAGAAAATAGTTAAAGGGGAATTAATAAGAATCAAACACTTCTGCTCTTCCAAAGACTTCATCAAAAAATTAAAAGACCACCTACAGAATGGGAAAAAATATTTGGCAACTCTATGTCAGACCGACGCCTGATCTCCATAATCTATAAGGTTCTACAAAAATATCAATAAGAAAGAGACAAATCATCCAATTAAGTGATGGGCAAAGGAGATGGACAGACACTTCTCTAAAGAGGAGATCCAGGCAGTCAAAAAACACATGCGGACACGTTCACGATTATTAATTATTAAAGAAATTCAAATCAAAATGACAATGAGATACCACCTCACCCCAACAAGATTGGCCATGATCCAAAAAATGCAAAACGATAAATACTGGAGAGGCTGTGGAGAGATTGGAACTCTCCTTCACTGTTGGTGGGATTGCGGAATGGTGCAACCTCTTTGGAAAGCAATTTGGTGTTACCTTAAAATAATGGATATAGATATACCATTTGACCCCATTATTCCTCTGCTCGGAATATATCCTACAAAATCAAGGCCATTTGCACCGACTGCTACATGCACACGAATGTTCATTGCAGCACAGTCCATGATAGCAAAAAGTTGGAATCAACCCAGATGCCCAACAGCAGAAGAATGGATAGGTAAACTTTGGTATATATACTCCATGGAGTACTATACACTGATAAAGAACAACGATGATAGCAGGAAACATCTCTCAATTTGGTCTCAACTGGAGGACATTACATTGGGTGAAACCAGTCAGCAACAGAAGGACAATTATTACATGAGACCCCTACGATAAAAAATTAAAAGCATACTCATACATAATAGAAAAGACTCTTTGATGGCTACAAGGGTAGGGAAGGTAGGAGGGTGGGAAGGCAAAGGGCAAGGGTCTAGATTAGACAATTGTTAGAAATTTGGTAGGGTGAAATTGGTGAAAATTCACGCTAGTAAGAAGATCAATATTAATGGGACTTTGACACAATTTGTGTACTCCTCCTCTCTTAATCCAATATTGTAAGCAAAGAGCATGTACACTTTCATTTTTTTATTTAATAAAAAAAAAAGAAAACTGGAGTAGCTATATTAGTTTCAAACAAAGCAGATTCCAGGATAAGGCAAGTTATCAGAAACAGAAAGTGGCATTATCTGTTTATAAAGGGATCAATCTCCAAGGAGATACAATTCTTAAAGTGTATGTAAACAGTAACAGAGAATCAAAATACTTCAGGCAAAACTGATAGAACTGCAAGTGGAAATAGGGAAATCCACTATGAGATGAAGAGCTCAGGTGAGGAAAAAAAAAACTATATAGTGGAAGAAATAGCACCATCAATCATATGAATTTAATTGTAATTTATAGACATCATACAATGGAATACACATTATTTTTAAGCTCACATGGAGCACTTAGCAATATACACCACATTTTGGTCCATAAAACACGGCTTAACAAATAAAAAAAAACACAGAAATCATGTTAAATGACGTGCTCAGACTGGAATGGAACTAAATTAGTAATCAATAACAGAAAGGCATCTGGAAAATTCCAAAAAATTTGGATTAAACAACACATTTCTTGATAACACACGGGTTAAAGAAGTTTTGAAAAACGTTAAAAGCATGTTTATTAAATGAAAATGATTTATCAAACTTATAAAATATTGTAAGACATAGCAAAAGCAGTACTTAGAAGAAAAGTTTTAGAACTGAATGTATATAGTAGAAAAGAAGAAATATCTAAAAGAAATCATCTATTCCTCTACCTTAGGAAACTAGGGAAGAAAATGAAAAATTAAGTTCCAAGAAAGCAGAAGAAACAAAATGATAAAAATTGGAGCAAAGATGAATGATTTGAAAATAAAATATCATTAGATAAAAGCAACAAAAGTTGGTTCTTGAAAAACTTGACAGCACTGATGAACTTCTAGCTAAGCTTACCAAGAAAAAGGAAAAAAAAAAACAGAAGGCACAGATTACTAAAGTCAGAAATGGAGGAAGGCTTATCACCATTAACATCATGGACATTTAAAGGATAACAAAAGAATATCATGAACAACTGTACACCTCAAAATTTGATAATGTAGATGAAATGGACCAAATCCTTGAAAAATACAATCTATCAAAACTCAGAGATGAGAGGTAAATGTGACTAGATCTGTATCTAGTGAAAAAATTTAAATCAATATTTAATGTTTCCAAAAAATAAAATACCAGTTCCAGATGGTTCTACTGATAAAGTCCACCAAATGTTTAAAGTAGAAATTATTCCGGTTCTCTATAATGTCTTCCAAAAAATAGAAAGGTAGAAAGGTAATTCAGTGGAGAAAGGATAGCATTTTGAACACAGTGCTAGAAAAACTGGACATCCACATACCAAAAGAAGAAAAAAAGGAGTCCAGACACAGATCTTACACCTTACACAAAAGTTGACTCAAAATGCATCGTAGTTCTAATTCTAAAACACAAAACTGTAAGTCTTTTAAGAGTTAATAAAGAAGAAAATTTAAGTTACCTTGGGTTTGGCTATGCTACAGCATTACAAAAAAATTAATAAAAGTTAATGAAAATTGATTAAATTTAAATAATTTTGCTCTACCAAAGATACTCTAAAGATAATGGAAAAACAAATTATAGACTGGGAAAAAATATTTTCAATGGCATCTAGCTGGTAAAGTACTTGTATAAAAAATATACAAAGAATTCTTAAAACTTAACAATAAGAAGATTAAAAAACTCAAACAGTGAGAGAAGGATCTGAATGGATATCTCACCAAGAATGTTGGTAAATAAATGTATGAAAAGATACTCAAAATTGCATGGTACTAAGGAATTGCAAATTACAACAACAATAAGACACCACTACACATTATTAGAATGGCTAAAATCAAAAACACTGATAACATAGATGTATGTGTGATGGTCGGGATTGTGTGTCAACTTGGTGGGGCCATGATTCTCAGCATTTTGGCATTTGTACAATGTTGTGATCACTTCTCTCCTGAAATTTCGTCCTTGATGGAATCTGCTGAGCGGTAGCGATGGGGGCTGGGCCTGTGGTGGCTCACCACCCCTTCAGCCTTCATCTCTCTACCCTTCCCCACTATCATGGATTGACTTTTGTCCCCCCAGCCAAAATAAGTGGAGCCACGTGGCTGGGCCATGATTCCCAGTATCTTGTGACTGTCCTCCATTTTGTGTTTTTTCCTATGCTGTATGTTAAAGGATTAGGATAGGGCTGTAAATACCTTCATAAGATCACCTCCCTACTCCACTGTAAAGGGAGTTTCCCTGGAGTATGGCTTGCCCCACCTTTAATCCTTTCATCCTACAAGAGATAAAAGGAAAGAGAAGCAGGCAGAGAATGGGGAATCTTGTACCACCAAGAAAGCAGCACCGGGAGAAGAACGCGTCCTTCAGACCTGAGGTTCCTGCCCCAAGGCACTCCCTGGACAAAGACTGGTGCATTACTGGACTTTCTTCCAGAGCCGACAAGGGGGAAAGCCTTCCCCTGGAGCAGACCCCCTGAATATGGACTTGTAGCCTACTAGACTGTGTAAGAATAAACTTTCCTTTGTTAAAGCTATCCACTCTGTGGTATTTCTGTTAGAGCAGCACTAGCTGACTAAAACATGCACCTACTTCCTTCTTGTTCAGCTTGCTTGGGCTTTCACTTGTTCTAGATCCTGAAGCTGGCTCTTGTTTATCTAACCTTCATTTCTTGGGACTAGAGCTATCAGCTTGCCTGCTGATCTTGAGTTCTGTTGATCTTGACAGTCTGCTACAGTCCTGCTTTGTAGCCTGCCAGTCTTGGGTTTGCCAGGCCCTGCAGCTACAAGAAACAGCAGAAGTCTGTAACAGCCTTCCTTTTTCAGCTTGCTGATCTTGGGTTCACTAATTCCTTTGTGTATGTGAATCAAGAGAATCCTCTTTCTTGCCTCATGGACTTGGGGCCTACAGCCCCCAAAAAACACAAGAGCCATTACCTTGATGCAGATCTATAGATACATTTTATTAGTTTTGATTCTCTAGAGAACCCAACCTAAAGACAGCAAATAGGAATGTGTAGAAACAGAAACATTCATTGTTTCTAAAGAGAGAAAAGAGTACAAAAAAGGGAGTCTGGTAGTTTCTTACTAAGCTAACCATTTCCTTACCACTATTGTCAGGTGCCATCAAGTTGGATCTGACTCATCATGGCATTATGTGCAGCAGAAAAATATATTGCCTGGTCCTTTGCCATCCTCACAATTGTTGCCATGTGTGATACCATTTTTTCAGTCACTATGCCAATCCATCTTGTTGTGGGTCTTACTCTTTTTTCCTGACCTTCTATTTTACCAAGCATGATATCCTTATCCAGGGAATGGTCCATCCCAATAACATGTCCAAAGTACTTGCCTCTAGGGAGCATTTTGCTGTACTTCTTAAAAGATGGATTTGTCTGTTCTTATGGCAGTTGATGCTATCTATAATCAATATTTTCCATCAAAACCATAATTCAAAGGCATTAACTATTTTGGGGTCTTCCTTATTCATTGTCTAGTTTTTGCATTCATATGAGGCAGTTGAAAATGCCATGGCATGGGTCAGACACAGCTTAGTACACAAAGTGACATCTTTGCAGCAGATTTGCCCAATGCAAGTGTCTCTTTTCTTGAATGCTATTTCCATGGATATTGAGTGTAAATACAAGTAGAACAAAATCCTCGACAACTTCAGTCTTTTCACAGTTTATCATGATGTTGCTTTTCAGTCCAGTTGTGAGGATGTTTGTTTTATTTCTCTTGAGCTATAAACCACACAAATGGCTGTAGTCTTTTTTCATTAGTAAGTGCTTCAAATCCTCTTCACATTCACCAAGAAAGGTTGCATCACTTGCATATGGCAGGTTGTCACTGAGTCTTTCTCCAATCCTGATGCCACATTGTTCTTCACATAGTCCAGATTCTCTGAGTATTTGTTCAACATACAGATTGAATAAAAAACAACAACAAAAACCTCCCAAATCCATTGTCAGTTCCAACTAATAGTGACCTACTAGGGTTTCCAAAACTGTAAATTGCTACAGAAGCAGATCAACACATCTTTGTCTTGTGGAGATACCAGTGGTTTTGAACTACCAATCTTCCAGGTTAGCAATTGAGTATTATAACCACTGTGCCACCAGAGGTCCTATTGTATAATTCAGCTTCTTGGATTATTTGCTGTGCAGGTTAAATAAATATGGTGATAGGATATAATTCTGCCTGACACACAGCTTCCCTTACTTTAAACCATGAAGTATTCCCTTGTTATGTTCCAACAGCTGCCTCTTGATCTGTGTACAAGTTCCTTATGAGCACAATTAAGTCATCTGGAATTCCTGTTCTTCACAGTGTTACCCATAATTTATTATTATCCATACAGTCAACTGCCTTTGCATACACAGGTAAGCATATTTCTGGTATTTTCTGCTTTCAGTTAAGATCCATCTGGCATTAGTAATGATATTCTTCATGCCACAATCTCTTCTAAATGCAGCTTAAACTTTTGGCTGTTCCTTGTTGATATACTGTTGCAACCTTTTTTGAATGAACTCCATCAAAATTTTATTTGTGTTAGATATTAAACCTTAAAACAAAATAAAGGACTAAATAATGTAGTCATATAATTTTCATGGAAACTCTGGTGGTATAGTGATTAAGTGCTACATCTGCTAACCAAAAGATCAGTAGTCCAGATCTTCCAGGTGCTCCTTGGAAACTGTGTGGAGCAGTTCTACTCTGTTCTATAGGGTTGCTATGAGTTGGAATAAACTTAGCAGCAGTGGGGTTTCTTTTTTTTTTAATGTAACTTTCATAAGGAAAGAAAGTTAAGGAGATGCCAAGAAATAAAAGATTGATTTAAACCTAGGAATATAGAGGCAAATGTTAAGGTAACCACAAAGGAAACTAACAGCCTTGTACATCAAACAAGTAAAATACAAACTCTCAACAAATACAAAATCAATAAAAATGAAAAAAATACAGGAAAAACACACAGCATGGAAAATTAGTAGAACAAAGAAACTACACAAAATGCAAAATAGGCTTCAAGATGACAACACCAAATTTATGCGTATCAGTAATTATGCTGGATGTAAATGTAATAAGTGGACAAATGAGGAAGCAGAGAGTGGCAGAATGGTTTAAAAAAAAACATGATCTATCTAGTTGCTTTCTTCCAGAGACACAACGAAACTAAAACACAAAGGATGGAAAAAAATATCAACAGTCAAAAAACAGCATGAGTAGCAATATTTGATAAAATAGATATGAAAGAAAAACTTACCACAAAGGATAAGGAAGGACAGTTCATAATGATTAAAGATCAATACATTAGGAGAACATAACCATAATAAATATTTATGTACCCAAGGACAAAGCTCCAAAATATAAAAAAAACAAACACAAAGAAACCTAACAGCATTGATAAGAGAGATAAACAACTCAACAACGATAGTACAAGAATTCAACACACCACTGACAGTGAAAGACAGAATATCCAGAAAGAAGTTCATTAAAGACATGGAATATCTAAATAAATGTCACAATCAACCAACTTGATCTGATAGACATATACTGAGCACTGTACCCAACAGAAGCCAAGTATGTTTTCTTTTCCAGTGCATGTGGATCATTCTCCAAAATAGACACACATTAGGCCACAAAGCAACCCTTAAGAAAACCTCAAACACTAAAAT
Organism: Heterohyrax brucei; assembly: GCA_028571685.1. Classification (NCBI taxonomy): domain Eukaryota; kingdom Metazoa; phylum Chordata; class Mammalia; order Hyracoidea; family Procaviidae; genus Heterohyrax; species Heterohyrax brucei. The sequence continues at coordinate 39,962,676 of CM053149.1, forward strand.
ACTATAAATCAGAAAAGTAGAAATCAGTAACAGAACATAAAAGGAAAAAGCACACAGAAACTGAACAACATTTGCTCAAAAACTCCTGGGTTATAGAAGAAATCAAGGATAGAGTACAGAAATTCACAGAACCAAAAGAGAAAGAAAATATACCCTGTCAGAACATTTGTGTCACAGCAAAAGCAGTGCTCAGAGATCAATTTATAGCAAAAGATGAACACATTCAAGAAAGAAGGGCCAACATCAAAGCATTAAGCCTATAACTCAAATAGAGGGCATTGAATGAATCCCAAGGGTATCAGAAAAAAAAAATGAAATAATAAAGATTAGAGCAGAATTAAATGAAATAAAAGAATAGAAAAACAATTGGGAACCTTATACCATCAAATAAAGCAGCACTGGGAGAAGAGTGAGTCCTTCAGACTTGAGGTTCCTGCACCAAGATGCTCTGCTATCAAAGACTGATGCAACACAAGGACCCTCCTCCAGAGCCAACAACAAGGAAAGGCCTTCCCTGGGAGCAGTCACCCTGAATTTGGACTTTTAAACTACTGGACTGTGTAAGAATAAACTTTTCTTTGCTAAAGACATCTGCTCTTGGTATTTCTGTTAGAGTAGCGCTAGCTGACTGAAACAGCCCCCTACCTTTTACAGTCCATGCAACCAGCAACCTGTGTCTATACTAATGATCCTTGCCCAGGTATAACTGTAGGAAAGAACAGGCACAACATCACACACTTGGCAGCTGACTACCTGGGCTTCTGATCTGAATACATACAAGAAAAGTAAACTGACATCCATACCTCTTTGCCTAGTGAAGGCTCTAACCACCTGGTGACAGAATGTTAGAATTTCTAAGGCTCCAATATATGTAAGTTAGAACACAGTAGGCAAACATAAATAAACTAAAACTTTCTGGTAGCTCAACACAACAGTCAGTACAAACCATTTAAAGAAGCAGACTGATTTTTTTTCCAAATGAAGAGGATGTCCTGGGATGACTAGAGGTAAAATTCGAAAGATTAATGTTCAGAACTCTTCAAGAGATCAGGAAGGAGATCAGGCAGAATACAGCAGAACATAATGAAAGATTAAATAGGCTGCAAGAAATACTTGAGCAACCACTATCTGAAACTCAGCAGACTTACAATAAAATTACAAAATTAGAAAATTCAGTAGAAAGTCTAAGGAACAGAACTGAGGCAACGAAATGAGGAATTAATGAGATTGAAGATAAAGCAACTGACACCAACATAAAAGAATTTTTATAAACAAAGAAATGCTAACAGTTGTGTGGGATTCTATCAAGCAGAACAACTTATGAGTGATTGGAGTATGGAACAGAAAACACAGAGAGAACCGTTAAAGATTTGTTGACAGAAAACTTCCCTGATATCATGAAAAACGAGAGGATATTATCCAAGATGCTCATGAGACTCCACGCAAGGTAAACACCAAAAGAAAGACACCAAGACATATTATAATCAGACATACCAAAACTATAGTAAAGAGATGCTTTTAAAGGCAGCTAAGTTAAACAAAAAATGGCCAACAAAGGAGAGTCAATAAGACTAAGGTTAGACTACTCAGCAGAAATCAATGGGATGACATATACAAAGCCTTAAATGAAAAATACTATCAGTAAAGAATTACATATCCTGCAAATTGTCTCTCAAATATGATGGCAAAATTAGCACATTTCCAGAGGAGTAGAAGTTTAAAAAATTTGAAAAAAACAAATTGAAATTACAAGAAACTCTGAAGGAAGTTCTCTGTTTAGAAAATCAGATAAAAACTAAAGGCTACAATGCAGGGCAGAGCATCCTGAGATCAACCCAAATAGGGAAACCACACACAAAACATCCAAGATAAAACACTAAAAATAGGGAAACAGACATGTCAGTATGTAAAAGATGACATTATATCAAAAAGAGGAACTAAATAATGTAGTCTTAGACCTCTCGTGTGGAGAGGAAGTCAAGGCAATACAAAGAAATTAAAGATTAGCTTAAATTTAGAACATAGGGGTAAGTATTAAGGTACGTACACCAAAATAAGAAACAAAACTGAGAAGTCTCAACAAATATAAAACCAAGAAAAACAAAAAGATGAAAAGAAAACCCATAAAGAAAACATGATGCAGTACAGAAAATTAACTGGAATAAAGAAAATGTCAACACACAAAAAAATCACAGCAAAATGACAGCACTGAATTCATACCTAGTAATGATTACGCCAATTGTAAATGTGTTAAGTGCACCAATAAATAGAAAATGAATAGTAGAATCAATTTAAAAAAATCTGTTTACAAAAAGCTTACAAGAGGCATATCCTAGACTTAAAGATACAAACAAACAGAAACACAATGGATAAAAAAATTTATACCAACCAAACGGCATTCAAAAAAGAGCAGGAGTGGCAATACTACTTTTAGATGAAATAAACATTAAAGTAAAAGCCACCACAGTGAACAAGGAAGGACACTATATATACTGATTAAAGGGTCAATACATCAAGAGGACATTACCATATTAAATATTTATGCAGCCAATGACAAGACCTCTAAGTGTATCAAACAAACTGTAACAGCATTGAAAAGTGCAATAGACAGCTCCACAATAATAGTAGGTGTCATGTCCCCCCCAAAAGATGTGTAGCCGAGTGGCTGGGTCATGATTCCCAATATTTTATGACTGTCCTCCATTTTGTGATTTTCCTATGCTGTATGTTAAAGGATTAGGGTGAGACTGTAAATCCCTTTATGAGATCACCTCCCTGCTCCACTGTAAAGAGTTTCCCTGGAGTATGGCTTGCACCAGACTTAATTCTTTCATTTCACAAGCGATAAAAGGAAAGGGAAACAAGCAGAGAATTGGGTATCTCACACTATCAAGAAAGCAGCACCAGGAGAACAGCACATCCTTCAAACTCGAGGTTCCTGTGCCAATATGCTCCATGGACAAAGACTGATGCAATATCAGACTTTCCTTCAGAGCCAGCAAGGGAGAAAGCCTTTCTCTGGAGCAGACATCCTGTATTTGGACTGGTAGCCTACTGGACTGTGTAAGAATAAACCTTCCTTTGTTAAAGCCATTCACTCTGTGGTATTTCTGTTAGAGCAGCACTAGCTGACTAAAACAGAATTTAGTACTGTGAGAGTGGGGTGCTGCTCTAACAAATACCTAAAATGTGGAAGCCATTTTGAAACTGTGAATGGGTAAAAGATTCAGAAGGAACCAAAGAAGGCACAGATGGTGAGAAACAAGCAGCAGAGGACTGGTGGCAGCAGCAGTGGCAGCAGCAGACCAGAGGCAGCACTGGAACTGAGCCATGGAGCAAGAGAGCTAAGTGCTTGTGCACAGAGTTTTCCTCATGGAACGGGGTGCCTCCAAGCACTTGAATCAGTGGAGCAACAGAACTTTGGAACACTTGCACCTGCAGGGCAGATGAGGCCAAGGCTATGTGGCCATAGGAAGCAGAAACTGAAGAGACAAACAACATGAGAAGCTGAACTGCCTAAGTCTCAGAAGGTATGGCCATAACCCCAGGGGTTTGAAATGGTGGAGCCAGGGCATCCTGTGTTTGGAAGGGTGGAATTGCCACTCAGTTGGGCTTAGGGTGCACACAAAGCTGAGGGGACAGACTTTCTGTCCAAGTGGGATTTCTAGGCAGAGCTGAACCACAGGGCCAGAGGTCTCCACTCAGAATACAGAAAGTGCGGCCAGTTCCTAGAGTCTGGAGGGCAAAACTATTGTATAAAATGTCTCAGAAAATGAAATATTATTTTCAAAGCTTTGAGAACTAATGTAATGTGTTTTGCTGACTTGCTTGTTGCCTGTTAATGTCTTCTGTCTCTGAAATTTCTCCCATTTGTAATGGAATATCTAACTTGTGCCTGTTCTGCCATTGTACCTTTGGAAACAGATAGCTTGTGTTCTAGGTTTCACAGGTGTAGAAGAGTATTTTTGGAACTGATTTAACACTTCTGTCATATGGGATGGACATGACTTTGCTCCGATGGGATGAATGTGATACATGTTTCAAAGACGTGATTTTTGGGGTGCCAAAGGGTGGTATGTCATGAATTAAATTGTGTCCCCAAAAAAACATGCGTAGCCATGTGGCTGGGCCATGATTCCCAGTATTTTATGGTTGTTCTTCATTTTGTGATTTTCCTATGCTATACTTTAAAGGATTAGAGTGGGACTATATACCCCTTTTCAACTCGATGGCACTTGGCTTGGCTTCTATATCCCTTTATAAGATCACCTCCCTGCTTCACTGTAAAGGAAGTTTCCCTGGAGTATGGCTTGCACCAGCCTTAATCCTTTCATTTTACAAGAGATAAAAGGAAAGGGAAGAAAGTAGAGAATTAGGTACCTCATGCCATCAAAAAAAGCAGCACCAGGAGAAGACCACGTCCTTCAGAACTGAAGTTCCTCTGCTGAGATACTCCCTGGACAAAGACTAATGCAATCCTGGACTTTCCTCCAGAACCAACAAGGTGGAAAGACTTCCCCTGAAGTGGACATCCTGAATTTGGACTTACAGCCTACTGGACTGTGTAAGAATAAACTTTCCTTTGTTAAAGCCATCCACTCTGTGATATTTCTGTTAAAGCAGCACTACATGCCTAAAAAAGTGGGTGTCATGTATTGCATCGTGTCCCCCCACAAATGTATGTACTGATTTGACTCGGCTATGAGACCCAATTTGATGTAATTCTTCCCATGTGTTGTGAATCCAGCCTCTGTAGTGTGGACAAGGGAGAATGGGCAGCAGTTTTGTTAGTGAGGCAGGACTCAAGCTATCACCTTGTGGTATAAGGACAAGAAGTGAGCAGAGTCAGTTAAGAACCTCACACCACCGAGAGAGCAATACCAAGAGTGGAGCATGTCCTTTAGATCAAAGGATCCTGTGCTGAGATGCCCTTGTTGAATTTGGACCCTTGTCCTAGTGGACTGTGATGATTTCTCATAGCAAGTGGACTTGTAACTCATAAATGGATTTGCAGCTTACTGGACTGTGTCAATAAAAGTTCTCTTCATGAAGCCTCCCTCTTGTGGTATTTGCTGTTAGAGTGGTAATGGGTGACTAAAACAGTAAGAGACTTCAACACATCTCTTTCAGTGTTGGATAGAACATCCATAAAGAAGCTCAGTAAAGGCATGAAAGATCTAAATGCCACAGTCAACCAACTTAATGTCATAAACATATACAGAACATTTCACCCAACAGCAGACAAGTATACCTTCCTTTCCAGTATACATGAAACATTCTCCAGAATAGACCACATACTAGGTGACAAAGGCAGCATTAACAAAATTCAGAGCACTGAAATATTGCAAAGCATCTTTTCAGACCATGAAGCCATAAAAGTCTAAATCAATAGCAGTAAAGTAAGGAACAAAAATCAAACACATGGAAACTAAATAACACCTTGCTCAAAACCCACTGGATTGTAGAAGAAGTCAAAGACAGGGTAAGACAGTCAAAGAAACAAATGAGAACGAAAGCACAGAACTTTTGGGACACAGCAAAAGCAGTGCTCAGAGTTCAATGCATTTCAATAAATGCAAACATCCAAAAAGAAGAAAGGACTCAAATCAAAGCATTAGCCCTGCAACTCAGATAAGTAGAAGAGTAGCAAAAGAACCCCTTAGGCAATAAAAAAATGCAAACAATAAAAACAAGAGCAGAACTAAATGAATTAGAGAATAGAAAAATGACTGAAAGAGTTTAAAAGACGAACAGCTGGTTCTTTGAAACGATCAATAAAATCAATAAATCACTGGCCAAGCTGACAAAAGAAAAACAAGACAGGAAACAAATAACCCGAATGAGAAGCAAGATGGGTGATAACACAACACACCTAACTGAAATTTAAAAAATTCATAATGGAATACTATGAAATATTGTACTCTAACAATTTGAAAACCTAGAGGAAATGGAGAAGCTTTTAGAGACACACTACCTACCTAAACTAACACAGAGGTAAATCCATAGCAAAAAGAAGAGATAGAAAAGATAATTTAAAAACTCCCCAAAACAACAACAACAAAAAAGCACTGGCCCTGAACATTTTCCTGGAGAGTTCTACTAAACACTCAAAATACTAAATCACTATTATTGAAGATATTTCAGAGCATAGAGAAGGATGGAATACTCTCAAATTCATTCTATGAAGCCAGCATAACCTTGATACTGAAACCAAGTGAAGACACCACAAAGAAGGAAAATTATAGACAAATATCTGTCAGGAATTTAGATGCAAAGAATTTCAACAAAGTTCTACCCAGTAGAATTCAACAACATATCAAAAAAAAAAAAAAATTAACTCTGGGCCAAGTGGGATTCATACTAGTGATGCAGATGTGTTTCGACATAGGGAAAAAAGTCAGTATAATCAAACACATAAGTAAAACAAAAGACAAGAATCACTTGATTTTATCAATTGATAAAGAAAAGGTATTTGACAAAGTCCAACAACCTCTCATGTTAAAAAAAAAAATCTCAGCAAAGCAGGAACAGAAGGGAAATTTTTCAACATAATAAGGAGCATCTATGTGAGGCCAACAGCAAACATCATTCTAAATGGAGAGACTCTGAAAGCATTCCTCTTGAGAAAAGGAACCAAACAAGAATTTCCTCTATCACTACTTTGATTCAACATTGTGCTGGAAGTAATAAAGGGCATCCAAATTAGTGACAAAGTATTAAGATTATCTATATTCACAGATGATATGATGCTATACACTGAAAATACTAGTGTATCCAGGAAAAAAAGCAAAGCATCGGATTACAAGATAAACATACAAAACTCAGTTGGATTTTTCTATACCAAGAAAAAGAATCTCAAAGAGGACATCATCAAATCAATGCCATTTAAAATAGACCCCAAGAAGATAAAATGCTTAGGAATAAATATAACTACGATGTAAAAAGACCTTATACAAACAAAACTACAAGCCACTACTGCAAGAAACTGAAAGAGATCTACATAATTGGAGAAACCTAAGTTGCTCCAGGGTAGGGATTCTCAACATTGTGAAAATGTCTGTTCTACCCAAAGTGATCTATAGATAGAATGCAGTCTTGAATTGAATCCTAGTGGTATTTTTTATTCAGACAGAGAAATAAATCACTGACTTTATTTGGAAAGGGAAGAAGCCCTGAATAAGTATAACATTATTGAAGAAGAACAAAATGGAAGACACATACTGCCAACTTTAGAACCTATTACACTGCTACAGTAGTCAGAACAACCTGATAATGGTACAACAATAGACACATAGACAAATGGAACAGAATTGGGAATGCAGACATAAAACCACTCATCTATGTGCAGCTGATATTTGAAAAAGGTCCAAACTCCACAAAATGGGGCAATACAAATCTATTTAACAAATAGTATTGGTAAAACTGGATATGCATCTGCAAGATAATGAAAAAAGACTCATATCTCACACTAAGTCATCTAGTGCTACTATAACAGAAGCCAAGCCATCAAGTACCGCCGAGTCGGATCCAACAATAGAAGGATGGCTTTAAAAAGAGAAATTTTATTCTGTCACAGTACAGTAGGTAAAAATCCAAGTTCAGGTTATCAGCTCCTACAGATATCTTTCTCTGTTGGCTCTGGAGGAAGGTCCTTGTCATCAAAATTTCCCTGGACTGGAAGCTTCTGAGGCACAGGGACCCTTGATGCTTTCCAAAGTATGCATTCTGCTCCTGGCACTGCTTCTTTCATCCTGGCATGAGGTCCCAACTCTTTGCTAGCTTCCCTTTCCTTTATATCCCAAGAGATTGCCTCAACGCACAACACAATCTTACACATTGAATCCTGCCCCACTAGCACAACTGCTGCCTATCCTCCTTCATTAACATCATGGAGGCAGGGTTTACAGCAAATAGGTATATCGCACAATACCAGGAATCATGGCCTAGCCAAATGACTACATACATTTTGGGGGGAGACACAACTGAATTCATGGCACACATTACACACACAAGAAAAATTCAATATGAATTGAAGAGCTAAATATCAGATCTAAAACGATAAAGATCATGGAATAAAAAGTAGGGACAACATTGGAAGCCTTAATACATGTCATAAACAGATTACAAAATGCAGAAACACCAGAAGAGAAACAAGGTAATTGGGAACTCCTAAAAGTCACTTACACTCATCCAAAGACTTCACCAAAAGAGTAAAAAGACAGCCTACAGACTTTGGCTACCACAAATGCAATCAGTGTCTAATCTCTATAACCTACTAGATAATGCAAAACTTCAACAACAGAAAGATAAATAACCCAGTTAAAAAATGAGCAAAAGATATGAACAGACACTTTACCAAAGAAGACATCAGGAGGCTAACAGATACATGAGAAAATGCTTTCGATCATTAGCTATAAGAGAAATGCAAGTTAAAACCTATCCCAACAAGACTGGAGTTAACCCAGAATATACAAAATAATAAATGTTGGTGAGCCTTGGAAAGATCGGAACTCTTCTACCCTATTGGTGAGAATATAAAGTAGTGTAACTACTTTGGAAATCTCTTTGGCACCTCCTTTAAAAGCTGGAAATAGAAATACCATAAGATCCAGTGATATGTTGTAGAGAAATAAGAGCTGCCACACAAATGGATTTATGTACACCAGTGTTCATCACAGCACTGTTCACAATGGCAAAAAGGTGGAATTAACCTAGGTGCCCTTTGACAGGAGAATGGTCAAATAAACTGATATAATCACACAATGAAATCTGTGCAATGATAAGGAATAACAATGAATTTGGGAAACATTTCATCAGCCAGAAGAATCTGGAAGACATCATGCTGAGTGAAGTTAGTCAACTGCAAAAGTACAAATATTGTATGCATCCTCTATTACAAGTATTCAAGAATTGGTTCAAACACAAAAGGAAATACACTTTTATGGTTGTGAGAGGGGTGAGAGGGAGAGGGGTATTCACTAATTAGAGAGCTATTTTAGGTGAAGGGAGAGACAACATATAACAGAGGAGAGATCAGCATGAATGGACTAAACCTAAAGCTTAGAGGTATTCTAAATAAAAGTGAACACTGTCAGAGACTGAGTACCACTGTTAGCGTTGTGGGAACCATGGCTTCAGGGGACATCGAAGTCAACTGGCATAGCAATTTTTTTAAAGCAAATATTCTGGGAGGTGGAGTCAAGTTGGCGGACTAAGCACATGTCTCCTTATATCCCTCTGGAAACTAAGACCTGAATTGATGATGAAACGGAGCCTTCTGGTCATGTAGTGAGCCCCAGGACATGGCACAGGGCTGTTAATTTGGACTTCATACCACTGAACAAAAAGCCTTCTCTTTTTTGCTGACACCAGCTCCTGGCTAGCCCTGGCTTTCACGGACTGAAGGTAACACACAATTTTGACTTTTTTTTCTCTGTCTTGGCTGGTGGGCAGAGTGGCACTTGGCTGGCTTGGCAGATGCATGTCATACACCACCCAACATAGATCTCAAAAGATAGACTCCAAGGCATATTATAATCAAGCTTAACAAAATGAAACATAAGCAGCAACTCTTAAAGGCAGCAAGACTCAAAGCAAAGCTAGCATTCTTAGCCTGGGAGCCAGTGCTTGCAAACAGGACAGCGCTTCTCTGACAGCAAAGCAGTAGTTTACACAGTGTTGTCTACAGTGGGGGCCCAGCAACAGAGGCTGAGGACTCACTACATCTTGGCACCTTTAACCCCTCTATCTGCCGACTGTGTCAGATTTCTCAGCAGAAACCATGCTGGCACGGAGACAGTGGCATGACACATTCAGAGCCTTCAAGGAGAAGAACTTCCAACCAAGAATTATATATCCTGCAAAACTATCTTTCAAATACGAAAATGAAATTAAGACATTCCTAGATAAACAGAAACTCAGAGACTTTGTAAAAACCAAACCAAAACTACAAGAAATACTGAAAGAAGTTCTTGGCTTTGGCTTAGAAGGATGAAACCACTAACTTTACATTTTAGAATGACACACCATCCAGAATTCTACTCAGTTAGGGAAGGCTCCAAACTCAATCATAGCTTTAATACTGAAGGAAGCAATCCAGTGATTATCATGAAAACTATGGTGACATCATATTAAAAAGAGGGACGTACTACAGTTATTATAGTCCTTCCAGATGGACAGGAAGTTGACAAGGCTGGTAGTAACTAAAATTGAGTTTATATATAGTTTATTAAGGGGGATCATAGGGACAGATATAAAGCACAACAGAGATGCAATATACTATATCAAGACATGTAACACATGAGTCTTAACAACTACAAAACTAGCTCTGAAAAAGATGATAAATCAACTCACAAAAAGAATGTCCCAGAACAAACTAATAAGAACAACAGAGAACATCAACACAAAAATAAACATAACACAATGGTAGCAGTGAACACATACCTATCAATAATTACATTGAATGTGAATGGACTGAATGCTCCAGTAACGAGACATCGAGTGACATCTTGCATCAAAAGACATGACCCATCCATATGTTGTCTACAAGAAACTCACTTGAGACTTAAAGATAGGAACAAAATGAAAATTAAAGGATGGAAGAATATATACCAAGCTAACAATAAACAAAGAGGAGCAGGTGTGGCAATTCTAATCTCAGACAAAATCAACTTTAATGTAAAATCCACCATCGTGGACAAAGACGGACACTATTTATTGCTGACAGGTTCAGTACACAAGCAAGACTTAACTATATTAAATATTTATGCATCTAATATCAGAGCACCTAAATACGTCAAGGAAACACTGACTACTCTTAAAGCAAATATTCTGCATCTTACTTTCGTGTGTCATGTCTGGGTTCTTAAACGATAGCAAGTGGCCATCTAAGAAGCATTAATTGGTCTCAGTCCACCTGGAGCAAAGGATAAAGAAGAGCATCAATGACAAGAGGAAAGCACAAGCCCAAGAGACAGAAAGGGCAATATATAACAGAGACTATATCAACAAGAGACCAGAAGAAATAGATAGTGCCCAGCCACCACCAAAGTCTGCCCTTAACAGGAACTCAAAAGAGTCCCTGAAGGAGCAGGAGAAATGTGGGTGCAGAGCTTGAAATCTAGTAAAAGATCAGACTTGAGGTCTGATAGACTGGAGATCCCTGGAAGACATACCTTCCTGACTCTGTATTAGCCCAGAACTGAAACTATTCTGGAAACCAGCTTGTCAGAGAAAAACCAAACTGATATATAAGAGATAAAATGATACTGATGAGTATAGTTCTCAGCTTGGGCATACACAAGAGACTAACAGGATTGCTCTTGCTTGGAAGTGAGAGGGACCATTGAAGGGGTATAGGAGCTCATCAGATGGAGTGAGAAATATGAGTTGGAAGGGGAGGAGTACGCTGTCACAGTGTGGGGAGTGTAGCTAGGGTCACGTGGCAAAGTGTGTAAGTTTTCATATGAGAAATGGATTGTAATTGTAAACTTTCACTTAAATACAATAAAAACGAGAAAATGTCTACATTCTATTTTGGTGAGTAGCAGCTGAGGTATTAACAGCCTTTGAGTGGCCATCTAGGATACTCCACTTGTCTCAAACCTTTAGGAGTGAGGAAGAATGAAGAAAACTAAAGATACAAGAGAAAAATTACTCCAAGGGACTAATGGACCACATCTACAATGATTTCCACCAGACTGAGTCCAGTACAATTAGAGGATGCCCAGCTACCACTGCTAACTGCTTTGACAGAGATCACGTCAAAGGGTCCCAGATAGAGCTGGAGAAAGATGTAGAACAAATTTTTAACTCAGAAAGAAAGACTAGCCTGTTGGCCTTACAGACTGGAGAAATCCTGAGAGTATGGACTATCAACATCTTTACAACTCAGTAATAAAGTCACTCCTGAGGTTCACCCTTCAGTCAAAGATTGGGAAGACCTATAGATAAAAAGAAGACTAAGGGATGTGCCACCCCAGGAGCAAGGACTAGAAGACAGGAGAAGATAGGAAAACTGGTGATAGGAAACCCAAGTTTGAGAAGAGAGAGTGTTAACATGTCATGGAGTTGTTAACTAACATCATAAAACAATACATACACTATTTAATGAGAAACAAATTTTTTTTCTGTAAACCTTCACAAGTTTAAAAAGTTTGCTTTAGCCTCGAGAGAGAGAGAAATTGGACTGAAGAAGTAATTTAAAAAAACTCCTAACCAAAGGAATAAAAGCCCTAACCACGATGGTTTTAGTGAAGATGTCTACCACACTTTCAGAGAAAGGTTAATATCATTGCTACTGAAGGTATTTCAGAGCATATAAAATGATGCAATACTTCCAAATTCATCAATGAAGCCAGCATAATCTGATACCAAAATCAGGTAAAGACACAACAACAACAAAAAAAGAAAATTAGAGGCTAATACCTTTTGTGAACATAGATACAAAAATCAGCAACAACATTCTAGCTAATAGAATTCAAGAACATACATATAAAAAAAAATCACTGTGATCAAGTGAGATTCATACCAGATTTGCAGGGATGGGTCAACATTAGAAAAACAATTAATGATTAATGCAATTTATCACTTAAATAAAACAGAAGACAAGAACCACATAATCTTACCAACTGATGTGGAAAGGCATTTGACAAAGTCCAACACTTATTTCTAATTAAAATTCTCAGCAATACATAGAAGGGAAGATCCTCAATACAATAAAGGCAATTTATAAAAAGCCAACAGCCAACATCATCCAAAGTGGAGAGAGTCTGAAAGCATACTTCCTGAGAACAGGAAGCAGATAAGGATTTTCTTTATCACCACTCTTATTCACCATTTTACTGGAGGTTCTAGCCAGAGTAATAACGCAAGGAAGGGAAATAAAGGTATCCAAACTGATAAAGAAAAAGTAAAATTATCTCTACTTGTTGATGATGTGGTCTTATACAGAAAATCCTAAAGAATTCACAAGAAAGCTATTGGAGCTAACGGAAGATTACAGTGAAGTATCAGGATATAAGATAAACATATGAAAAAATCATTTGGATTCCTCTACACCAACAAAGAAAACATTGAAGAGGAAATCAACAAATCAATACTATTTTAGTCATCTTGTATTGCCCTAACAGAAGAAACATCACAAGTGGATGGCTTTAACAAAGGAAAGTTTATTCTTACACAGTCTGACAGGCTGCAAGTCCAAATTCAGGATGTCTGCTCCAGGGGAAGGCATTCCTCCTTGTTGGTTCTGGAGGAAAGTCCTTGTGTTGCATCAGTCTTTGTTCAGGGAGCATCTTGGCACAGGAACCTCAGGTCTGAAAGACTTGTTCTTTTCCCATGGCTGCTTTCCTGATGCATGAGGTTCTCTTTTCTCTGCTTGCTTCCCTTTCCTTTTAATTCTCTTTATGGTGGAGCAGGGAGGTGATCTTATGAAGGGATTTACAGCCTCACCCTAATCCTCTAACATATAGCATAGGAAAACCACAAAATGGAAGACAATCATAAAATATTGGGAATCATGGCCAAACCACATGGCTACACACATTTTGGGGTGGGGGGAAACAGTTCAATCCATAACAAACGCCACATATAATAGCCCTCGAGAAGATAAAATACTTAGGAATAAATCTATCCGTCGACTTAACAGTCTTATTCAAAGGAGACTACAAGACACTACTACAAGAAACCAGAAAAGGCATACAGAAGTGGGAAGACTCAACATTGTGAAAATGCCTATTTTTCCTAAAGCAATATACAGATAAAATGCAATTCCAATCCAAATTCCAATGACATTTTTTTTAATAAGATGGAAGAACAAATCACTAACTGCATATGGAAAGAGAAGAGGCCCCAGATAAGTAAAGCAATATTTAAGGGGGGGAAAAAAAGCAGAGGCTTCATACTAGGTGATTTCAGTGTTTATTTTTACCACCATGGCCGTCAAAACCGCCTGCTGCTGGTACAACAACAGATACATAGACCAATGGAAAAGAATTGTGAATCCAGATGTAAATTCATTCACCTGTGAGTAGCTGATTCTTGATAAAGACCCAAAGCCCCCGAAGTGAGCAATAAGCAGTCTCTTTAACAAATGGTGCTGGCATAACTGACTATACATCTACGAAAAAATTTAATAAGACCTGTATTTCACAGCAGGTACAAAAACTAGCTCAAAATGGACCAAAGACCTAAATACAAAATCTAAAATGATAAATATATGGATGAAAAGTAGGGACAACACTAGGAGCCCTAATGCATGACATAAAGAGAATATAAATCATAACTAATAACACACAAACACCAGGAGAGAAACTAGGTAAGTAGGAACTCCTAAAAATCACTTATGCGCATCAAAAGACCTCACCAAAAGAGTAAAAAGACAACGTACAAACTAGGAAAAATATTTTGGCTGTGGCATATCCAATAAGAATCTAATTTCCCCAATTTACAAGATACTGCCCAATCTCAACAACAGCAAAAAATAAGTAATTAAAAATGGACAAAGGATATGAACTAACAGCTAACAGATGAGAAAGATACTCAGGCAGCATGAATGCTCTTGATCATTAGCCATTAGGAAAATGCAAACCAAAATTACAGTGAGGTACTAGCTCACCCGAGGAAGGCTAACATTAATCCAAAAACACAAAATAATAAACGTTGGAGAGGTTGTGGAAAAACTGAAACACTTAATGCACACTATTCATGGACAAGTAAAATGGTAGAACCACTTTGAAAATTTATTTGGTGCTTCCTTAAAATGCTAGGACTAAAAGTACTATTCTTTCCAGCAGTTCCACTCCTTGAAATATATACTAGAGAAGTAAGAGGTATCATATGAATAAATACATGCACACCCATGTTCATTGTAGCACTGTTCCCAGTAGCAAAAATCTGGAAACAACCAAGGTGTCAATCAACAGATGAATGGGTAAACAAACTGTAGTATCATATTTTCATATATGATGGCTTATTTCACCATGATAAAGAACACTAATGAATCCGTGCAGCATCTTCTAACATAAATGAATTTGGAAGGCATTATGCTGAGTGAAATTAGTCCCAGAAGGACAAATATTGTGTGAGACCACTATTATAAGAACTCAAGGAAAATTTTAAACAGAAGAAAACATTCTTTGATGGTTACAAGGGTGGGAACAGAGGAAAAATGGAATTCACTAACTACATACCCAAATCCAAAGCCAAACCCATCAAAATCCAGTCGATTCCAACTCATAGCAGCACTGTATAGCAGATAAGAATTGTCTTGGAGGTGGGACCAAGATGGCAGACTAGTCACACGTATCCTCAACTCCCTCTGAGAATCAAGGCCTAGAAAAATAGGACCTAAGTTCAGGCATAGGGTTGTGAAATCAGACTGGGCAACAGGAAAGGGAAAACTACCTATTTTAGAGGCAAGATAGCAGCGCAGCCAGTCCCACTTCTGCTGGTACAGTGGCTAAGAGGCTTACAAGTACAAACACCTTCTTTGTTAACTGGGAGACTGGGATTGTGACTGTAAAGCCTGAAGACCTGGCAAGGGCTGGCTACTATGTTTAGCTGCAGTACCTAAGTAAACAGTGTCTTCACAGCAGAGAAGCTGAGCCTGGAACAGTCACATCTATTGAATCCAGAAGCAGCTGGTGACCAAGGGTGCCAGTGAGCCTCCCCCTTCTCCTCTTTGAGCTGTGCCATATGTACTGCTGACTCAGCACAGGAGAGGCAGCTCGGGGGACGCCATGTTAGTTAGCTGAGAGGCAGAGTCAGCCATGCCTGAGGGTTCGGCTGCAGCTAGCACCCACACTGAGCAACAGTGCCTGTCTGGATAGTGCTTCTCCCAGCCGAAAAGCTTGTTTTAAGGTAATTGTACCCAGAGAACATACTGGCAGCTGGCAGCCAAGTGAGATGGTGCCCTAACCCCTCCCTTCTTTCAGCTACATCATAGTATCTGCTGACAGCCCCTGAGACACTCCATAAGTAGAATGCCATCTTTGTCAGTCAGGAAGCAGGGCCTGCTATCCCCAGGGGCCCAGCTACTATCAGCAGCCTCTGACCAGTGTGTCTCTGAGCAGAAAAGCAGTTTTTAAGTTAAGCACATATAGAGAACTCAGTGGTCCCTGGTGACTGAATGGTGGCAACCTTCTCTCCTACCTTCCCTGAGCTATGCCTAGTGCCAACTGGTGTGATGATAGAGAGTTGGCACAAGTAGTTTGCCCACTTTATCAGCCAGGTAGAAGGGCTTGCCATCCCTGAGGAACCAGCTGGGGCCAGCAACCAAAGCAAGCAGCATCGTGGTTTGACAGTGTCTTCATTACCAGAGAAGCTATAAGCAAGTCAGCTGCACTTGAAGAATGCAGCAGTGGCTGGTAGCCAAGTTTAATAATGCCCTTACTCACTCCCTTCTTAGAGCTAGGTCACAGCTCCTGTTAGCGTCCACCAGAGAAGCTGAACAGCTTTTTGATAGCATGAAGACTTTCTAACTATTTAAAGAAGCAGAATACCATGACCCCGCAAAACTCCCAAAATAAAGAATCATAAAAACCTCCTAAATGAAGAAGCCTTTCTGAAAATGTCAGAGGTAGAAGAAAGAGTTGTGTATAGAACCCTCCTAGGGATTAAACAAAGTGCAGTAGAACAAAGTGAAAAATCCAGCAAGCTATATGAACTGCTGTAATGTCAATGATCTGAAATCCAGCAAATCAACAATAAAATTACAGAGTTAGACAATTCAATACAAAGCTAAAAGAGCAGGAGTGAGGAAATGGAAGGCAGAACTAGCAAGATTGAAGATAAAGCAACTGAAGCCAGCATTGATGAGGAGAAATTGGATAAAAGAAACAAGAAAAATTAAGAAGCACTGAGAAGCCTGCGGGACTCTACCAAGTGGAATAATCTATAAATAGTTGGAATTCCTGAACAGGGAGGGATAACAGGAAACACAGAGAGAATTGTTGAAGAGTTGCGGACAGAAAACTTCTCCGACATCATGAAAGAAGAGAACATAGCTATTCAAGATGCTCATTGAACTCCACAAAAGGTAGACCTTAAAAGAAAGACACCAAGAATATTATAAACAAGCTTAATAAAATGGAACACAAAGAGAGGCCCTTAAAGACAGCTGGACTTGAAGCAAAACTAGCATATAAAGGGAAGCCATGTAGGCTTTCCTCTGACAGCTCAGCAGAAACCACATTGGCAGGAAGGAAGTGGGATGACACATGCAAAACCCTGAATGAGAAAACTTTCAGTGAAGAATTATATATCCCACAAAATTGTCTCTCAAATATGAGGCTGAAATTAAGACATTCCCAGATAAACAGAAGCTTAGAAACTTTGCAAAAAGCAAACCAAAATTATAAGAAATACTGAAAGAAGTTCTTCATTTAGAAAATCAGATGTATACTCATTTAGAAAATCAGATGTAGAACAGCAGATGTATACTCAAGAAGGCAATGCAGGACAGTATCCGGAGTCCTACTCAGTTATGGCAGTCACAAAGCTCAATAAAAGGTAAAATAATAAAAGTAGAGAAGCAGAGATCTTAACATGTAAACTATGACATCATCACACTGTAAAGAGGGATATATTACAGTAGACCTTTCAGAGGGAGAGGAAGTTAAGAAGATATACAGAAGTTAAAGATTGATTTAAACTTAGAGCATTAAGGGAGAACAAAGGAGTAGCCACAAAGCAAACTAACAATACTACATATTAAAATAAGAAACATTACACAAGAGTGTCAACAGACACAAAACCAACACTGAAAAAGATAAAGTGAAACTCATAAAGAAAAATGACACAGAAGAGATATTAAGAGAGGCAAAGAAAATATCAACAACACAAAATGACAGCACTAGACACACACCTATCAATAATTACACGGAATGTAAGTGTATTGAATGCTCCAATAAAGAGGCAGAGAGTAACAGGTTGGACTAAAAACCACGATCCATCTATGTGCTGCTTATAAGAAACACACCTTAGACTAAAAGATTTGAACAAACTGAAAATCAAAGAATCGAAAAATATGTACCAAGCTAACAATGTGCAAAGAAGAGCAGGAATGGCAATACTAATCTCAGATAAAATAGATTTTAATGTAAAATCCACCATCACGGGCAAGGATGGTCGGTATTTATTTCTGAAAGTTCCAATACACAAGCAGGATATGACAATATTAAATATTTATGCACCCAGTTCCAAAGCATCTAATTATGTAGGACAAGCTCTAACAGTATTGAAAAATGAGATAGACCACCACAATAGTAGGAGACTTTAACACTTCACTTTCAGTAATGGATAGATATCCAGAAAAAAGCTCAGTAAAGATACCCAAGATATTACTGTGACAATCAACCAACTAGACCACATTGACATATACAGAACTTTTTAACCAAGAATAGATAAGTACACCTTCTTTACCAACACAGGTGAAACATTCTCTAGAATAGACCGTAAAACAAGTCTCAAAAAAATTGAAACCACTTAATCATTGCAAAGCATCTTCTCAGACCATAAAGGCATAAAAGTTGAAGTCAATAGAAAAAGCATGAGTAGAAATCTGAGCTCATGGAAACTGAACAATGTCTTACTCAAAAATTCATGAGTTACACAAGAAATCAAAGATGTAATAAAGAAATTTATGGAATCAAATGAGAATGAAAAAATATCCTACTGAAACCTATGGGATATAGTGAAAGCAGTGCTCAGAGGTCAGTTTATCTCTATAAATGCACACATCTGGAATGAAGAAGGGCCCAAACCAAAGAATTAACCCTATAACTTGGACAAACAGAAAAAGAACAACTAAAGAACCCCTCACACACCATAAGGACACAGATAATAAAAGTTAGAGCAGAACTAAATGAACTAGAGAATAGAAAAAAGATTCAAAGAATTAACAAAGCCAAAAGGTGTGTTTTTGTAAAGGTCAACAAAATTGATAAACCATTGGCTAAGCTTACAATAGAAAAACAGGAGTGGAAACAAATAGCCTGAATAAGAAATGAGATGGGGGATGTCACAATAGATGCAACCAAAATTAAAAGTACAATAATAGAACACTATGAAAAATCATACTCTGACAGATTTGAAAACCTAGAAGAAATGGACAAATTTCTAGATTCGCTTCACCTACCAAAATTATCACAAGCAGAAACAGAACAGCTTAGTAAACCCATCACAAAAGAAGAGACTGAAAAACTAATCAAAAAACTACCTACCAAAAACAGTCCAGATGGCTTCACTGGAGAATTCTACCAAACTTTTAGAGAAGAGTTATTTCGAATACTAGTGAAGGTATTTTACAACGTAGAAAAGGATGAAATATTCCCAAATTCATTCTATGAAGCCAGGATAACTCTGATACCAGCCAGTGAAAGATCCCACAAAAAAAGAAAATTACAGAACAATATCACTCATGAACCTAGATGCAAAAATCTTCAACAAAATCCTAGCCAATAGAATTCAAAAACATCTTTAAAAAAATAATTATTCATCATGAGCAAGTCAGATTTATACCAAGGATTCAGGGCTGGTTCAACTCAGAAAAACAATTAATGTGACCGACCACATCAGTAACACAAAGGATAAGAATCACCTGATTTTGTGAATTGATGCAGAAAAGGCATTTGACGAAGTCCAATACCCATTCATGTTAAAAACTTTCAGCAAAATAGGAACAGAAGGGAAATTCCTCAATGCAGTAATTGGCATCTGCACAAAGCCAACCATCAACATCATCCTGAATGGAGAGAAACTGAAAGGACTCTCCCTGAGAACAGGAACCAGATGAGGATGTCTACTGTCACCATTTCTATTCAACACTCTGCTAGAAGTTCTAGCCAGAACAATTAGACAAGACAAAGAAATAAAGAGTATCTGCATTGATAAAACAGTAAAAATATACCTGTTTACAGATGGTATGATTCTATATGAGAACCCAAAAGAATCCACAGATAAACTACTGGCACTAATAGAGAAGTTCAGCAAAGTAGCAGGATAGAAGACAAACATAAACAGATCAGTAGGATTCCTTTACACCAACAAACAGAACATCAAAGAGGAAACCAGCAAATCAATACCATTTACTATAGCCCCCCAAGAAGACAAAATATCTAGGAATAAATCTAACTAGAGAAGCAAGAGATCCATACAGAGAAAATTACAAGACCCTATTGAAAGAAATCAAAAGAGACTTACATAAGTGGAGAAATCCACCTTGCTCATGGATGGGAAGACTTAGCATTGTGAAAATGTCTGTTTTTCTCAAAGCAATCTACACATACAATACAATCCCAATACAAATTCCAGTGTCATTTTTTAGTGAGATGGAAAAACAAATCACTGACTTTGGAAAGGGAAGAAACCCCAGATAAGTAAAGAACTGCTGAAAAAAGGGAACACAGTGGGAGGCCTCACACTATCCAGGCTTAGAACCTATTACACTGCCACAGTAGTCAAAACAGCCTGGTACTGGTACAAAAATGGACGTACAGACCAACGGAACAGAATTGATGCCCCAGAAATACCACAATCCTCTTATGAAGAGTTGATATTCAACACTGGCCCAAAGGTTGTAAACTGGGGTAAAAACAGTCTCTTTAACAAATGGTGTTAGCAAAACTGGGTATCTATCTGCAAGAAACTGAAACAAGACCAATACCTCATATCTGACACAAAAACTAAGTCAAAATGGATCAAAGACCTAACTACCAAACCTAAAGCTATTGATAAAGATCATGGAAGAAAACTAGGGTCAACAAAGGAAGTTCTAATACACAGCTTAGAAAGACTACAAAATCTGACCCACAATGCGCAAACAACGGAAGGGAAAATAGATAAATCGAAACTACTGAATATCAAACACTTTCATCCAAAGAATTTATTAAGAGAGTTAAAGGACTATCTGCAGAATGTGAAAAAATATTTGGCAATTACATGTTAGGGCAACATCTGATTTCCATAATTTATGGAAAAAGAAGCCCAGTGTTCTCAAGTCAATTCTGACTCATAGAGACTCTACAGGTGCTACAACATACCAGCCATGAAAAGGTAAAGGTAAATAACTCAATTAAGCAATGGGCAACAGAGATGGTCAGACACTTCACCAAAGAGAACATCCAGGCAGCCAAGAGACACAAGAGGAAATGTTCACAATCCTTAACTATTAGGGAAATCCAAATCAAAACTACAATGAGGTAACCATCTCACCCCAATGAGATTAGCAATAATAATAAAAAAAAAAATGCTGGAGAGGCTGTGGAGAGATTGGAACTCTCCTATACTGTGATGGGATAGTAAAATGGTACAACCTCTTTGGAAAGCAATTTTGTACTTTCTTAAAGAGCTAGAAATAAAAATACCATATGATCCAGCAACCTGACTGCTCAGAATATATCCTATAGAAATAAAGGTGGTCACCTGAACAGATAGATGCACATGAATGTTTATTGCAGCACTGGCCACAATAGCAGACAGATGAAATCAATCTAGGTGCCTATCAACAGAAAAAATGATAAACAAACTACCATATATATACACAATGGAACATAATGCAATGATAAAGAACAGTGATGATTTTAGGAAGCATCTCTTAACATGATTTCAACTAGAAGACACTATGTTGAGTGAAATCAGTCAGCTGTAAAAGGACAAGAATTGTATGAGACCCCTGTTATAAGTACTTAAAAAATGGATTTATGTAAGAAGAAAAGATTCTAACAGTTACAAGTGTGAGGAAGGAGGGAGAGGGATGCTGATAGATTAGATAGTCGACAGGAATTTAATTACTTCAAGGGAGTGACAGCACACAGTAGACAGCAGATCAGCATAACTGGATTGTACCATAAATTGAAAGACGTTCTAAACTCAACCCAATATTTCAAAGGATAGAGTAGCAGGGACAGGGGTCTTGGACATGTTTTCAGGGGACATTGGAGTGCTTTGGTATAACTAGTCCTTAGACAAAAGTGTCTTCTGCATCCCACATTGGGGAGTGGCATCTGGAGTCTTAAAATCTAGCAAGCTGCCATCTGAAGCACCTCCAATGGTTCCAACCCATCTGGAACAGAAGATGTCTGAGAACATCAAAGACATAAGGAAAAATGAACCCAGGAAACAGAAGGACCCGTATGAATGGCAGACTGCATCGGCACAAGACCAGAAGAACCAGATGATGCCTCGCTACCACCAAAGGCAGCTGTGATGGAGAACACAATGTAGAGTCCCTGAGGCAACATGAGGAAAAGAGGGGTATAACTCAAGAACCCTACTAAAATACCAAAATTGATAGTCTGACAGCCTGGTAGGTCCCACTGGTAACATAGCCCCTAGACTGGCTGCTGGCCCTGACCTGAAATCAGCACTGTGGTCAACTCTTCAAACAAGAATGGACTGGACTCGGGGACACAGTGTGCTCATGTGGTGTGTGTACTTTATGGTTTCATATGTTTATAAGAGACTGTCCTACCAGTTTATTTCTAGATTGGAGAGAAGCTGGTGGAGAGGAGGGGACAGATGCTCATTAAAGGATATTAGAAGTATAGAGTAAAAAGGAGGTATGCGCTGTCACTGGGTGAGGAGAGCAGATGGAGTTGCAGATAGACAGGCATGCAAAATTGATTTGGACTGTTTGTTTTCACTTAATAAACAAGGAAGACTTATCTTACGTGAAAGGTAGGATAACATATACACATATATACCCTATGTATACAATACAGGGAAAGTCAATACCACTGGACTAAACCAAAGCTAAGATGTTTCCTGAATAAACCCACACATTTCAAGTGACAGAGTAGCAGAAAGAAGGGTCCAGAGATCATGGTTTGGGGGATATCAAGGTCAATTGTCATGACAAACTTTTTTAAGAAAGTGTCCTACCTCCCACTTTGGTGAGTTGCATCTGGGGCCTTAAAAGCTAGTACATGGCTGTTTAAGATTCATCAACTGATCCCAACCCACATCGACAAGGGAGAATGAAAAACACCAAAGACACAATGAAAATACTAGTCCAGTGGACGAAAAGGGCCACATAAACAGAGACTCCATCAGCCTAAACCCAGAAAAACTACACAGTGCCTGGCTACCTCCAATGACTGCTCCGACAATGAACACAACAGGAAGTTCCTCATGAGGCAGGAGAAGAGTGGGGTGCAGAACTCAAATTCGTGCTGAAAACAATCAAACAACAGCAGACTTTATTGTCTGCCTGAGACTAGAGGAACTCCAGAAAACATGGGCTGTGGACACTGAAGTTGATCAAAATGCAATCAAGATGCACTGATAATTATTGCTGAGTGGAATGGGAAAGTCACAAACAAAGAAGCATATTACATCCCCCCAAAAATATATGTAGTCCATGATACCCTGTATTCTATAATAGTCCTCCATTTTGTGCTTTTACTACACTGTATGTTAAAGGATTAGGGTGGATTTATAAATCCCTTCATAGGATCACTTTCCTGCTCTACTGGTAAGGGAGTTTCCCTGGAGTATGGCTTACTCCAATCTTAATCCTTCGTCCTACAAGAGATAAAAGGAAGGAGCAGCAAACAGAAAATTGGGAACCTCAAACCATCAAGAAAGCAGCACTGGGAGAAGACTGAGTTCTTCAGACCTGAGGTTCCTGTACCAAGATGCTCCCTAGACAAAGACTGATACAATACTGGCTTTCCTCCAGAGCCAACTGGAGAGAATGCCTTCCTCTGGAGAAGACAATTGAATTTGGACTTGTAGTCTACCGGACTATGTAAGAATAACCCTTCCTTTGTTAAAGCCATCCACTCTGTGGTATTTCTGTTAGAGCAGCACTAGCTGACTAAAACACATGACTTTTGGGATAGCTACCTTACCATAAACAAAAACTCAAGCCAAACCTGTTGCCGTTGGGTTGATTCAGACTCTTAGTGACCCTATAGAACAGAGTAAAACCAATCCATAGGCTTAAAAGGAGTGGCTGGTGGATTAAAATTGTTGACATTTTAGTTAGCAGCTGTAGCTGTACCTTTTAACCTCTGTGCTTACTACAGGATCCAACAATTTGGCTCCTTCATATGTACTCAAATAAGGAGAAAACTTACGTCCACCCAAAACGCACACACGAATGTTCATAATTGCTGAAACTTGGAACTACCAAGATGTCCCTCAATAAGTGTATGGATAAACAAACTGTGGTACACCCAAACAATGAAATATTATTCAGTGATAAAAAGAAATGAGCTACCAAGCCATGACATAGCGTACTAGTAAGGAAAGAAGAGTCTCAAAAGGCTTCATATTCTTAGAGTCCAACTATATGACCTTCTTAAAAAGACAAATGAAACGCTAAGTAGATCAGTGGTTGTCAAGAGTTCAGAAGGAGTGGAGAGATGGTTGAGTAGGTGAAACAGAATATTTTTAGGAAAGTAAAACTACTTTGCATGATACTGTAACGGTGGATGCACGACATGCATTTGTTAAGATCCTGTTCAACACAAAGAGCAAACTCTAATGTAACCTATGGAATTTAGTTGACAATAATGTATTAACATTACCTCATTAATTGTAATAAGGATCCCTGGTGACAAGATGATTAAGTACTCATTTGCTTGTCAAAAGGTTGGTGGTTCAAACCCCACCAGCTGATGGGGTTTGATGATCATGGGATGATCATGGGATGGTTGATGATCATGGGAAATTGTACTAAGGTACCACACTAGTACAAGGTGGTAATAAAAGGAGAAGTTGTATGTGTGTTTTTGTTTGGGGAAGGGAGAGTATATGGGAACTCTGCACTTTCTGTACAATTTTTTTGTAAACTTAAAAGTGCTCTAAACATAAAGACTAGATATTAAAAAATAAAGATCACATACAGAAAATGGGTGGAGAGAAGGGGAAAGAAAACTGTTGGGAAGATGAGACACGTATGGAGCAGAGAGGAGTAACGCGCTGTCACCGGGCAGGGAGAGCAGCAGAAGCAGCAAATAGGTGGGCATGTAAATTTCTATGGGAGTGTACATTTTCACTCAATCATAAGAAAAAGAAAATAGAAAAAAAAATCGAACTATGGAAAAATTTAGAAGAAAATAAATTCTCAAATTTCTGGGCAAGGCAATTTTTTTGAAGTTTAGTACCAGAAGAAATCACAAAGAATAAAATCCATGCCTTCTGCTACAAAACAATTTTAATCTTTAGTAAGCAAGAAACCCTCATAAACAAATTTAAAACTAAAGCTTTAAAAATGCATTTTTAAAAACAGAGGAAAATGTAATTCATGGCCCCTGCATAGCAGCCTTTCAAAAGACAGTGACTCCACGGAAGAGCGCTGCACTTTCTGCAGTTGTCTCCCTTTGTAGTTTTAAAAGAGCTCCACTCTAATCTTCTTCCTTGATTAGGTTCTCTTTGCTCACGAGATGTTCTTTAGTTGTCATAGCTTTATTATTTTTTAAACTATTATCCAAGTGCAGAAATTTCACATTTCCATTCTCTCTGTTTTATCAAGAACCACGTCAGCAACAGATTCTGTTGCCTGCCCTAGCCTTGTGTTAGGCTTTGAAAGAGATTAAGGTGGGTCCAGTCTTCCTCGTCAAGGAGCTTCCTCTAGCTCCCCTAATAGAGATACTAGCCAAAAGCCAAGTGCCGTCGAGTTGGATCCGACTCATACAGACCTGTAAACGATGTTTACAACCCACAGAGGATGCTCAGAGGTGGTACTGGTTCTAAGGTCCCTCAGCCCTGAGTTCTTGTGTGCTGCAGGCTGGGAGCTACTGTGTCCTAGCCACCTTGCCCCCTCCTCCCTCTCCCCATATTTGTACCTCTCTGCTTGGAGTCTTGAAACTGTTTGCAGTATAATAAGCCCAAATCTAAAACTATTCCTTGAAGCTATTTGCAGGATATTAGCCCAGATCAAGCAACTTGTAGAATAATCTGCCCAAAGCTAGAGTTATTTCCTTGAAACTGTTTGCAGGATAATAGCTCCGGTTAAAACTATTTGCACGTTCCTGCCCTTTGTTTGAAGACAACTTCCGTGGCTCTGTAACAAAGATCATGACCATTTTTGGCAGTATCCCACCCTGTTGACTTCCTACCTGTTAAACCTGTAAATAAAGCTTGTGAAAGCAACCGGGGTCCATGGTTCTCCATCAGAGGCCATGGTCCCACCTGGCCCCAACTTTATCATGTGCGTGTGATGTGTTTTTCTGTGTGACGTGTTTCATGGGTGAGTGACATGTTTCACGTGTGAATGAGATTTCCCATCCGCTTCCTGCCCATCTTGGCCTCGGACCCTATCCAGTGCTGGCCACTGGGGTGCCGGATGCGGCACTTGTGCTTGTAGTCAATTCACTACATTCTCAGTTCTCTTACTCAAAAGAGGTTGTTCAGGGGATAGGCTAGTATAACTGGGCTAAGAACCAGGAATGCGTTTCTGTTATTGCTTCGATCAAGATGTGTTTCAGAGCCATTGTGCGCTGCTCACCTCAACTGAGGACCCAGTGTGCTCAACTTCTTTACATTACCGAGCCTCTCACCTGCCTGTGTCGCTCAGATCTGCTTTCTCAAAGGTAATTTAGTTTTTAGAATTCAAGAGAATTCTGTAAGCTACCTCACTTCCTTTGTGGATTGAGAAGAAAGGCGGTTATAAATAGCTCAATAGTTGATAACCTGTGCAGGCTATGCCTTCAGCCTCTTTCCTCTCTGGGGAATGTCTTGTCTCTTCACCTTCAGGACTGCTGTGAGAACAAGGTGCTGCTCTGACAACACCCACCCTCTGGAAGCACTAAGGCATGCCACAAAAACAAAGACCGATGTTGGTGATGGATATGTTTTCAAATTATAAACAACAACCTATAAGTTTTTACACATTTTGCCTTTAGGAGATGAAGTTTCTTTAAAGAAGATAGAGTGATGGAGTCCCATTAAATAGGCATTTTGATAAAACCCGACATACACTTCTGCCTCCCATGGCTTGAATATTCCTGTATAATGTTGGACTTTTGGGGTTAGCTCTGCCTCAGCTCACACCTAGGGATGAAACTATCTGTCTGCTAAAATCTCCCAAAACTAATGCAGAGTGACTATATATTGGTTGCACTTTATGGTTCTATACATCTATAGGATACTATCCTGCTGACCTCTGGCTGGAGGAAGGAGAGTGGATGGAGAGGAGCGGAAAGGAGGCTGTTGGGAGGATGAGACATGTATGGAGCAGAGAGGAATAGTGTGCTGTCACCAGACAGGGAGAGCAGTGGAAGCTGCATATAGGTGGGCATGTAAATTTGTACAGGAATGTACATTTTCACTCAGTCATGTTAAATAAAAAAGAAAAAAAAATAGAAATAAAAGTGCAATGTTACTATAAAAAAAAAATATCCCAAAACTAAGTTTTTGCCAGAGTTGATTCTAACTCATGGCATATAGGACAGAAACCACATGGCTTCCAAGGAGCAGCTGGTAGATTTGAACTGCTGACATTTTAGTCAGCAACCAAGCTCTTAACTAGTGTGCCACAAGGGCTCCATCTATTCCCTTGGGCAGCCATTTATGAAAGAGACACGTTCCAGCAGTTAAGTAGATGTAGGAATAACAATGAAGGGAGAATTTGTCCTTATAACTGGCTTCTGCCTGACCTTGATTCTTCATCACCTTTTCTGCTTTGAATTCTAAGAAATAAGTTACCTTTGAGAACACAAATCTGAGCGACATGGGCAGGTGAGTGGCTCAGTAATGTCAAGGAAGGTGAGCACACTGGGTCCTCAGTTGAGGTGAGCAGCACACAATGGCTCTGAAATGCATCTTGATCGAAGCAATAACAGAAACACACTCCTGGTTCTTAGCCCAATTACGCTAGCCTGGCCCCTGAACAACCTTTCTTGAGTAAGAGAACTGAGAATGTAGTGAACGGGCTACAAGCACAAGAACTCAGGGCTAAAGGACTTTTGAGCCAGTGCCATCTCTGAACATCCTCTGTGGGTTGTAAACATCATTTACAGGTCTGCACCTCTATCAGGGGAGCTAGAGGAAACTCCTTGAGGAGGAAGACTGGGCCCACCTTAATCTCTTTCAAAGCCTAGCACAAGGCTAGGGCAGGTAACAGAATCTGTTGCTGATGCGGTTTTTGATAAAACAGAGAGAATGGAAATGTGAAATTTCTGCACTTGGATAATAGTTTAAAAAATAATAAAGCTATGACAATTAAAGAACATCTCATGAGCAAGGAGAACCTAATTAAGGAAGAAGATTTGAGTGGAGCTCTTTTAAAAATACAAAGGGAGACAACTGCAGAAAGTGTAATTTCCTTCCATGGGGTCACTGTCTTTTGAAAGGCTGTTACTCAGGGGCCATGAATTACATTTTCCTCTGTTTTTAAAAATGCATTTTTAAAGCTTTATTTTATTTTTAAATTTGATTATGAGGATCCGACTCAACGGCACTTGGCTTGGCTTGGCTATGAGGTTTTTCTTGCAGAAGGCATGGATTTTATTCTTTGTGATTTCTTCTGGTGCTATACTAAACTTTGAAAAAATTGCCTTGCCCAGAAATTTGATAATTTACTTTCAGACTCTACTTAATTGTATTGCAGACTTCCTTTTCCTTGCGTGCATTCACCATTCATTCAAGGGACACATGAGCTACTAAATATGCAGAAAAATGCATTAGGCCCTTAACCTAGACTGTTTGATTTTACTCCTACAAACATATTGTGAACTTGTTTCACGGATGAAGATGTTGTCACAAAAAATTAAATAATTTAGTCTAATTCTCAACAATAGGAAATGGTTGAACTGACATACTTAGTCCCTCAGCTGAGGTAAACAAAAATGAGTGAATTTAGAAGCAAGACTGGAGAAGTTCACTGTCTAGTTGGAGAGGCAAACAATTTAAACATGTGATTATAGTATGGGGTGTGTGTGTGTGTGTGTGTGTGTGTGTGTGTGTGTGTGTGTGATGGATTCAATGGCTAAGCCATGATTCCTGGTATTGTGTGATCTTCCTCCATGCTGTAAACCCTGCCTGTATGATGTCAGTGAGGGAGGATAGGCGGCAGTTTGGTGGAGCAGGACTCAGAAGTGTGAGACTGTATTGCGCCTTAAGGCAGTCTCTTGAAATATAAAAGAAAGAAGCTAGTAGAGAGAGTCCAGGACCTCCTACCACCAAGAAGCAGTTCTGGGAGCAGAGTGTGCCCTTTGGAAAGAACCTCAGAAGCTCTCAGTCTATGGGAAGATTGACAAGGACCTTTCTCTAGAGCCAACAGGGAATGACTTCTTCTGGATCTGATGCCCTGAATTTGGATTTTTAGCTTGCTGGACCGTGACAGAAAAAAATTCTTTTTAAAGCCATGTACTCTGTTATAGCAGTACTACATGACTAAGACAGTATGTATGACACATTCACATAATAACACAGTAGCAGAGGTGCATACTTGCATGAGGTACCTTAGAAGTGAAAAGAGAGAGTGGCCAATTCTTAAGGACATGTTACTAACTTACCTCCAGCATAGATGCCACCAAGCTGAGCCTTAAAGGATGAGTGGGCACCCACCCACCAAGCAGAAGAGGTCAGGGGAGGAAAGACCAAGGCACTGAGAACAGAGTGTGCGTGTAAGGCTGTGGGAGCAGTGAGCCAGAGAGCAGGTTGGAGACTGAAGTGGGCCTTGGATTCAAAGGCTGGTAAACATTTGGCCCCTACTTGTTGTCCTTTTTAACTCTTCTACTTTTCAGAGCCAGAGTTCAATGTTTTATTGTCAGTTGCTATTGCAGTTGCCATCTTCTCACTCTATTTCTGGCCAATACACACACACAAACACACAGACACACAGACATATATATGTATATATGTATTGGGGGTGAGTTTTCTTTTTAAAATCAATTTATTTTTATTGTGCTTTAAGTGAAATTTTACAGAGGAAATTATTTTCTCATTCAATGATTGATACAAATTGTTTTGTGACATTGGTTGCAATCCCTACAATGTGTCAACACGCCCCTTCTACCTTCTCAGTTCTGGTTCCCGATTTCTGCTTATCCTATTTTCCTGTCTTTTCCTGCCTTCTCGTCTTTCATTTTTGGCAGCTGTTGAGTCGGATCCGGCTCGACGGCACTTGCTTTGGCTTGTTCATTTGGTCTCATTTACATGATTGAGCTGAGAAGCATGTGTGTTATTGTTTGTGTTATAGATCTGTGTAATGTTCCACTAAAGGTTGAACTTTCAGAGGAGCTTCAGTTCTGAGTTAAGAGGATTTCCAGAAGCCATAGTTTCATGAGTTTTCCAGTCTCTGTCAGACCAGTAAGCCTGGGGGTCCTTTTTAGTGAATTTGAATTTTATTGTGCATTTTTCTCCTACTCTGTCCAGGGTCCTCTACTGTTGTATCTATTAGAGCTGTTGGTGGTGGTGGCTGGGCGTCATCTAGTTGTTCTGGCCTCGGTCTGGTGGAGGCTGTGGTACTTGTGATCCATTACTCCTTTGGACTAACACTTCCCATGCATCTTTGGCTCTTTTGCTTCATGGGAATGGGATGGGATCAGTAGATGTATCTTAGATGGCCTCTCACAAGGTTTTCAGACTTACCAAAAGTTCAATATTTCCTTTTAGTACTATGTTGTTTCAATACAGCTAGATGTCACCCCAAGATCATGGTTCCCATTCCTCTGCTCAGTGGCTTGGTACCTCAGCACGTTTGGATGTATCTGCTAAGTTTCCATAACTTTCCCTTGGTCAAGTTGTGCTGACTTCTCCTACAACGCGTATTGCCTTTCCATTCACTGAAGTTAAAACTTACCTACTGCTTTAGTCAGTTAGTGCTGCTCTAACAAAGATGCCAGAGTGGATGGCTTTAACAAAGGAAAATTTATTCTTACACAATCCAGTAGGCTAAGAGTCCAAATGCAGCTTGTCTGTTCCAGAGGAAGGCTTTCCCCCTGGTCAGCTCTGGAAGAAAGTCTGGTATTGCATCAGTCTTTGTCCAGGGAGCATCTTGGCACAGGAACCTCAGGTCTGAAGGACACGCTCTTCTCCCAGTGCTGCTTGCTTGATGATGTGAAGTTCCCCATTCTATGCTTGCTTTCCTTGCCTTTTATCTCTTGCAGAATGAAAGAGTTAAGGGTGGGGCAAGCCATACTCCAGGGAAACTCCCTTTACAGTGGAACAGGGAGGTGATCCTATGAAGTGATTTGCAGTCCCACCCTAATCCTTTAACATACAGCATAGGAAAATCACAAAATGGAGGGCAATCACAAAATACTAGGAATCACTGCCCAGCCACATGGCTACACATATTCTGGGGGGACACAGTTCAACCCATGACACTTACTATCTAGTTGGTAGTTTCCCCTCTCTATCTGTCTCCTCCCTGGTAACAATCAAAGGTTGTTTCTGTGTGTAAGCCTTTTACTGAATTTTTATAAGAATGGTCTCATGCATTATTTACCCTTTTGTTATTGATTCATTTCACTCAGCATGATATCTAGATTCATCCATGTTGTGAGATGTTTGAAGATCCATCACTGTTCTTTAACTTTGCATGATATACCTTAATTTGTTTATCCATTAATTTTTTTGATACACACGCGGTTTATTCATTTTTACTATTGTGAATAATGCTAGAAAAAAAACAAGGCTGTGCATATATATATTCATGCGATAGCTCTTACTTCTTAGGATATATAGCTAGAAAGAGTGTTGCTAGATCATGCAAGGTCTGACAACTACATTCACAAATTCACCATAGAAAAAGTGCTACATATCTCATTGCTGAGTATCACTATGATTACCTTCAATGTACTCCCTTTGGGAAGCTATAAACTGATGTCAGCACCTAGTACACCCTTCAAATCAATTTTGGAACTCTTTTTCTAGAATGGCCACTAGAGCTGTCTTCGTATTATCCTTGATGGCCTGAGTGTCATTTAACTGTCTTTCTTTCAATATTACCTTTATCTTTAGTAAACTAAAAGGTCACTGAGAGCCAGATCAGGTGAGTCAGTAGGATGTCCCCATGCAGTTATTTGTTTACTGGCTAAAAGCTCCCTCATAGACAGTGCTATATGAGCTGGTACACTGTTATTATCCAAGAGCTGTAAATTAGTTGTTGGTGAAAAGTTCATATTGTTTTTGTTTAACCTTCCCACGCAGCCTTTTCAGCACTTC
Organism: Heterohyrax brucei; assembly: GCA_028571685.1. Classification (NCBI taxonomy): domain Eukaryota; kingdom Metazoa; phylum Chordata; class Mammalia; order Hyracoidea; family Procaviidae; genus Heterohyrax; species Heterohyrax brucei. Next base: position 39,994,797 of record CM053149.1, read on the forward strand.
CAAATAGTAAACTTGGTTGACTATTTGTCCAGTTGGTACAAATTCATAATAAACGATATCTCTGATATAAAAAAGATTAGCAACATCATTTTGACTCTTGATTTGGACTGACAGGACTTTTTTGGTTGTTGAGAATGGGCTGACTTCCATTGCACACTTTCAGTGCTTTGTTTCAGGGTTTTATAGGTACTCCCATGTTTCACCACCAGTGATAACATGGCCCCAAACATAGTCTTGCCTCTCTGAAAGGTCTTGGGAAACTTCGATTCTCCTTTACTTTTGTTCATCAGTGAGCTCCTTCAGGACAATTTTTGCACACACCTTTCTCATAGCAAGATTTTCAGCTAAGATTTTCCTGTTTCTCTATTGATGTTTAATTGGTCTGCTCTGCTTCTCACAGTCAGCCTACAATTTTGATGCACAATTAGACAAATTTTCACAATGTTTTCATCAGTTCTGCTGTTACTGGCTGCCCTAATCTCTCTTCACCAGTGACGCTTTCTCTCCCCTCAGAAAAATATTTAATCCATTTGTACACAGCTGTCTTCTTCATGGCATTATCCCCATAAACTTGGACTATGTGTCCTTGATATCACCTCTTCTCTTGACAAGTTTAACAAGAAATTTAATGTTTGTTCATTGCTGTAATTCAAGTTCCAGCATTCTCATGAGGGCACACAAACACATGCAACAGCAATAAGGAATGCCACTCAGCAAGGCACCGCAACATGTACACATGGACATAGCTGTAAGACACTGATATAATAAGGTTATGAAACCTTACTGAGTTGTTTGTACAGGGCTACCAATGTGAGTGTATGGTGGCAAGTTCCTGAAATTAATTGTCAGACTTTTTATGGTACTTCCATTTCTAGTTTTAAGGTCATTGTCATACTATTTTCCGTAGTGGTTGTACCGTTTTACATTCCCACCACCAAAGCATAGAAGTCTCAATGTCCTTGAAACCTCTCCAACATTTCTTATTTTCTGTTGTTTTAAATTAGTGCCCGTATGTCCAGGTGAGATGGTATCTCATTGTAGTTTTCACTTGCAGTGGCTAGTGATTGTATTTTCTCACACGTCTGTTACATGTCTGAATGTCTTCCTTGGTGAAGTGTCTGCTCAAATTCTTTGCCAATTTTTAATTTTTTTTTATTGAGATTAAGTGATAGTTTACAATTCCAGTTATTTTGGCATATAAAACTCCGTACACACACCTCTGTGCAACTCTAGCTGCTCTCTGAACCCTGTGACAATGTACTCGTCCTTTCTATCGTATACTTCCTGTATTCACTGCCCCTACCACCTCATGTTTTATATTCCAGTCCAATTGTCATTTAAAGAGTTACCTTCAGTGCTGGTTTCATCTCTGGGCTAGCAGCAAGTCCAGGGGCCGTACTCTTGGGGTACCCTTCAGGATGTCAGAACTATCAAATCTGGTCTTTCAACAGAATTTTAGACTTGTACTCCTATGTTTTCTCCTACTTATGTCAGGGAGTCTACACTATGTTCCCTGTCAAGCTGGTCATTGGTGTTGGCTAGGCACCATATAGTTTTTCTGGTCTCATGTTGGTGTAATCTCTGGATCATACATCCCCTGCTATCTCCCAGGCTCGTGTTTTTTCTCCTGTCTTTGATGTCCTTCATTCTTCTCTGTTCCAGGTAGATTGATTGGGACAGACTGATGTTCCTTAGGTGACAGCTTGCTATTTTTTAAGACCCTAGACACCACTCACCAAAATAGGATACAGACCATTTTCTTAGCAAAAAACTTAGTTATGCTAATCGACCTAGATGTCTCCTGAAAGCATCATCACCAGACTCCTGCCTTTGCTATTCTGATCTTCAAAATGTTGAGTATTTGGGGAACATCTTAGCTCTGGTATAGTCCAACAGTGTTGATCTTCCTTTTAGGAGTAGGGAAATTCTCATTTTGCTCTTGATTCATTGCCTGCATACAAAAAGAAGTGGACAGCATCTCTCTGAAGTGAACATTTTCATTCTTTTCAGTAATGTGTTCTGTTTTAGATTCAATTCCAGATGCAGGGAGTATTGGTAGTCTTTAAATCACTGGGTAGATTTGAGGTAGCTGTTGTAGCTTCTCTTTCTGTTTCTTCTCTTGATAGTACTGATCTGGCTTAAATTAGAGTAAAAATGATGATGAAGAGCTTACTTTCTTACCCTTTATTTGCCAGCCAGCCAGCCAATTTTCTGAAATTCCTGAGAGGGCCTGATCCCAGAGTTATGAGGATGGCAGCCACTGTTAAAAATTCTAGAAGTTCCTAGAGATAACAGCATGAAACTCTTCTGCCAGTACTGAATCAGATCAGTAAGGGCAAAGAATGAGATGCTTCACCACCTGGGACCTTCCATTTGAGAAAAGAGTAAGGAGATAGACTTATTCCATGCTGTAGGGATGAGCTGGTCAGAGAACCTCATATATATATTTAAGCCATGCATGACACTGCATCTTATAGTCCAGTCCAATTCTTGTTGGAAGAATTGGCTTTAGTACTGGTTTCAGCTCTGGGCTAGCAGCAAGTCGGGGAGCTGTGTTATCAGGGGACTGCCCAGGATGATGGACCATTAAGTCTGGTCTTTTAATAGAGTTCTAGATCTTCACTTTCCTTTTTCTCTTGATACATCAGAGACTCTATATTATGTTCCCTGTCAGGGCAGTCTTTGATGGTGGCCAGGCACTATCTAGTACTTCTGGTTTTATACTGATGTAGTCTCCCGATCATACTGGCCCTCCTGTCTCCTGGTATCATATTTTCCTCACTTCTTTGATGTTATTTGCTTTCATCTGCTCCAGGTGAGTTGAGACTAATTGATGTTCCTTTATGGCAGCTTGCTGGCTTTTAACACCCCAGACACCATTCACCAATATGGGATGCAGAACATTTTCTTAGAAAAAAGTAGTTTTGCCAATTGACCTAAATGTCCCACGAAACCATAGTCCCCAAACCCCTATTCTTGCTACTCTGTCCTTTAAAATGTTGTGTTGTATATAGAAAACCTTTTAGCTTACAGTGTAGTCTAGTTGTGCTGGCACCCTTTTACTGTGTGCAGTCATTCCCTTCGACTAACTAAATTTCTATTGAATACACATCTCCCTCCCTCCCCACCATTGCAACTGTCAAAGATTTTCTTCTGTGCATAAATCTTCTCTTAAGTCCTTGACAGAGGCCCAAAGCTGTGAGATGGAGAGAAAACAGTCTCTTTAATAATGATGTTGACAAAACTGGGTATCTAGAGGGGGAGGAGTCAAGATAGTGGACTAGATACATGTCTCCTTAATTCTCTCTGAAAACTGAAGCCTGTATTGATAATTGAATGGAGCTTTCTAGACACCCTTTGAGCCTTAGGACACAGCATAGGGCTATCAGTTTGGACTACATGCTACTAAGTGGGAAATTTCCTTTCTCACACCGAGCTCCACTTATGCCAAATGACTGGCTTGCATGGCCCAAAGGTATTGGTGTTTTTAACTTTCTTTTACTTTTTATTGGCTGCTAGTTGGGGGATGAGCATGACCAGGTAGCTACACTGAGCTGAAGTTCTGAAGTGAAAAGCATGGACTGCAGTGGGTATACTGTGTGGAATAACCACAGTTTGAGAGCCCAGTAGTAGACTATGGTACCACAGCCCCTCCACTCCCTTTTCAGAGCTCTGCCATAGATTTGGCTGTTTTGCAGTACAAGGGGTAGCTTGACCAGGACACTATCTTTTTTGGTTGGGGGCAGAGTTACCCTACCAGAGGCCTCAGCAGGGGCTAATTCCCAAGCTCAGAGGCAGGGCCAGTCTGGGGAGCACTTTTCCAGCAGAAAGGCTGTGTTTATCACAGTGTTGCCACCAGCACAGCAGCCTCTCCCTACTTTGAAATACACCACAGCTTCTGGCGATGGCTGAAGAGGTGTCTCTGCTATGAGCTGGAAGTGAGGGCCTGCTGCACCTAATGGCCTGACTGATTCTGGAAGCAGACAGCTTTTTTTTTTTTTAAATAAGATTTCTTGGAGAAATAACTACTCTCCATACTGACTGCATCTCTTCCTGCTTTTAATGAACCACACCATAGGTGACCCTGTAAGTAGGGTAGTGTCTTTGCCAGCCAGGAGGCAGAGCCTACCACTCCAGAGAGTCCACTGTGGCCAGTCATTAGAGTATAAAGAGGTAGCTAATGACCAACTCCTTTCTCAGAACTACGCCTCCACTCCTCTTAAGGCAACACCAGAGAAACCAAACAGCCTTTAGATATCCCATAAGGAACAAACCATTGCCAGGCATTTAAAGAAACATTCTACCATGGTTTCAAAAAATTTCCCCCCAAAATAAAAAAATTTCCCAGGTGAAGAAGCCTTTCTGAAACTATCAGAGGTCCAGTACAGAAGAATTATATCTAGAGCCCTACTAGCCAAGCCAAGTGCCATCAAGTTGGAACCGACTCGTGGCGAGCCCTACTAGACATTACACAAAATACAATGGAACAAAATGAAAACTTAAGCAAGCTATTCAAACTGATGGAACATCAACATTCTAAACTTTGACAAATCAATGACAGAATTACAGAATAAGATAACACAATTCAAAGCCAAAAGAGCAGAATTGACAAACTGGAAATTAGACTAAGTGACCTTGAAGATAGAGCTGCTGACACCAACATTTATGAGGAGAAATCAGAGAAAAGAAACAAGAAAAATGAAGAAGCATTAAGAAACATGTCAGAATCTACCAAAAGGAATAATCTGTGATTAATTTGAGTTCCTGAACAGGGACAGATAGCTGAAAACAGAGTGAGTATTGTTTTTGAGTTGCTGACAGGAAAGTTTCCTGAAATTATGAGAGAAGTAAACATAGATATCCAAGACATGTATCAAATGCCACAAAAAAATAGATCACGTAAGACACCAAGGCATGTTATAATAACACTTAATAAAATGAAACATAAGAAGAAATTCTTTTTTTTCTCTGTGCTTACAATATTGACTTAAGATAGGAGTACACAAGTTGTGTCGAAGTCTCATTAATATTGATCTTCTTACTGATGTGTATTGTCACCAATTTCACCCAACCAAATTTTTAACAACTGTCTAATCTAAACCCTCGCCCATTGCCCTCCCACCCTCCCCACCACTGTAGCTATCAAACAGTCTTTTCTGTTATGTATGAGTCTGCTTTTAAGTTTTTATCGTAGGGGTCTCATATAATTGTCCTTTTGTTGCTGACTAGTTTCACTCAACATAATGTCCTCCAGTTGAGATCAAATTGAGAGATGTTTCCTGCTATCATTGTTGTTCTTTATCATTACATAGTACTCCATTGAGTACATACACCAAAGTTTACCCACCCATTCTTCTGTTGTTGGGCATCTGGGTTGAATCCATCTTTTTGCTATTGTGGACTGTGCTGCAATGAACACTCGTGTGCATGTAGCAGTTGGTGTGAATGGCCTTGATTCTGTAGGATATATTTCAAGCAGAGGAATTACTGGGTCAAGTGGTATACTTATATCCATTGTTTTAAGGTAATGCTAGATTGCTCTCCAAAGAGGTTGCACTATTCTGCAATCCCACCAACAGTGTAGGAGAGTTCCAATCTCTCCACAGCCTCTCCAGCATTTAGTGTTTTGTGTTTTCTGGATCATGGCCAATCTTGTTGGGGTGAGATGGTATCTCATTGTCATTTTGATTTGAATTTCTTTAATAATTAATGATCATGAGCTTGTCTGCATGTGTTTTTTGGCTGCCTGGATCTCCTCTTTAGAGAAGTGTCTTTCCATCTCCTTTGCCCATCACTTTACTGGATGATTTGTCTTTTTCTTATTGATATTTTGTAGGACCCTATAGATTATGGAGATCAGATGTCAATCTGATATAGAGTTGCCAAATATTTTTTCCCATTCTGTAGGTGGTGTTTTAATTCTTTTGATGATGTCTTGGATGAGCAGAAGTGTTTGATTCTCAGTAATTCCCATTTACCTATATTTTCTCTTCTGATGAATGTGTTTTGTTTGTCAGATTTTGAAATCTGTCTATATTGCATATTAAAATGTCCATTGTTGACCCTATTTTATCTTGGATGAGCTTTATCATTTTAGCTTTTATATTTAGGTCTTTTATCCAATTTGAGTTGATTTTGTATAAGCTGTGAGATATAGGTCAGATGGATATCCAATTACGCTAGCACCATTTGTTAAAGAGACTGTTCTCACCCCAGTTCAAAACCTGAGGACCTTTGTCAAATATCAGCTATTCATAGAAGGATGGTGGCATCTCTGGGGTCTCTATTTTGTTCTATTGGTCTATATGTCTCTTTTTATACCAGTACCAGGCTGTTTTGACTACTGTGGCAGTATAATAGGTTTTAAAGAAAGGTAGCGAGAGGCCTCCCAGTATGTTCTTCTTTTTCAGTAGTGCTTTACTTATTAGGGGCTTCTTCTCTTTCCAAATAAAGCTGATAATTTGTTTCTTTATCTCCTTAAAAAATGTTGCTGGAATTTGTATATGGATTGCATTATATAAGTAGATTACTTTGGGCAAAATAGACATTTTCACAATATTGAGTCTTTCTATCCATGAGCAGGGCAGATTACTCCACTTATGTAAGTCTCTCTTAGTTTCTTGCAGCAATGCCTTGTAGTTTTCTCTGTAAAGATCTCTCATTTCTCTAGTTAGATATATTCATAGGTATTTTATCTTCTTGGGGGCTACAGTAAATGGAATTGATTTGGTGATTTCTTCTTTAATAATTTCACTGTTGGTATAAAGGAATCCTATTGATTTAGTTATGTTTATCTTGTGTCCTGATACTTTGCTGAATTCTTCTGTTAGTTCTAATAGTTTACTTATGGATTTCTTTGAATTCTCTGTATAAATAATCATATCATCTGCAGAGAGGGAAATCTTTACTTCTTCATTGCCAATACGGATGCCTTTTATTTCTTTGAGTTGTCTAATTGCTCTGGCTAGAACTTCTAGCACAGTGCTGAATAGAAGTGGTGAGAGCGGGCATCCTTGTCTAGTTCCTGTTCTCAAACTAAATTCTTTCAGTCTTTCGCCATTCAGGATGATGAAAGCAGTTGGCTTTGCATATATGCTACTGATTATATTGAGAAATTTCCCTTTTATTCCTATTTTCCTGAAAATTTTAAGCATGAGTGAATGTTGAACTTTGTCAAATGCCTTTTCTGCATCAATTGGCAAAATTAGGTGATTTTTATATTTTGTGTTAGTCATATGGTTGATTACATTAACTGTTTTTCTGATGATGAACAAGCCTTGCATCTCTGGAAGAAGAAGAAATTCCTAAAGGCAGTGAGAGTCCAAACAAAGCCAACATTCAGGGGAAGCCCCGTAGGCTTTTGTCTGACTTCTTGGAAGAAATGATTTCGGCATGGAGGCAGTGGAATGACACATGTAAGGCCTTGAAAGAGAAAAACTTTCAACCAAGAATTATATATTCTGCAAAACTGTTTTTCAGATATGAAGATGAAATTAAGACATTCACTGATAAACAGAAGCTTAGAGATCTTGTAAAAACCAAACCAAAGCTACAAGGAATACTAAAAGAAGCTGTTTGCTTAGAAAAACAAAACCATTAACTCTATATTTAAGGAGTCAATGCAGGACACAACATGCTGAAACCTATTCAGCTAGGGAAGGTGTAAAATTCAATCATGGTGACAACATTAAAAGAAGGGAACCAGTGACCATACCATGAAAACTAAGATATCATCACATTAAAAAGAGGGATATACTACAGCAGTTGTAGTCCTTTAAGATGGAGATGATGTTAATAAGATCCGTAAAAGTTAAAATTGCGTTTAAATTAGATTATTAAAAGGAATCATGGGGTAGTTGCAATGCACAATAACAATGAAACACATCAAAATAAGAAATGTAGTACAGGCCAAGCCAAGTGCCGTCGAGTCTCAACAATCACAAAACCAACAGCGAAAAAGATGAAAGTCAACCCATAATGACCCACAGTAGAATAGTAACAGCAATCAGGAAAACACCAACACAAAAATAAATACATCAAAATGACAACACTAAACGCACACCAGTCAATAATTACACTGAATGTAATCGGTCTGAACACTCCAGTTAAGAGACAACAAGTGACATCTTGGATCAGAAGGTATGACCCATCTATACGTTGCTTACAAGAAATACATCTTAGACTTAAAGATACGAACAAACTAAAATTTAAGGATGGAATAATACATACCAAGCTAAGAATATGCAAAGAAGAACAGATGTGGCAACACTAATTTCAAATAAAATAAATTTTAATGTAAAACCCACCATCGTTGACATGGATGGTCACTATGTATTGCTGAAAGGTTCAATACATAAGCAGGACTTAACAATATTAAATATTTATGGACCTGATACCAGAGCATCTAGAATGAAACAAACACTGAATACATAGAAAACTGAGATAGATCACTCCACAATAATAGCTGGAGACGTCAATACTCCACTTTCAGTAATGGACAGATTATATAGAAAAAGCTCAGTAAAGACACAGAAGATATTTTTGCAACAACCTATTAGACCTCATCAACATATACAGAACTTATTATCTGTCAACAGCTAACTACATCTTCTTCACCAGTGGAGAACATTTTCCAGGATAGAACACGTGTTAGCACATAACACAAATCTCAACAAAATCCAAACCATTGAATTATTGCAAAATATCTTCTAAGAACATAAAGCCATAAAAGTCAAAAGCAATAGCAGAAAAAACACTCATAGTAATTGGAACTCATGGAAAATGAACAACATTTTGCTCAAAAAGCCATGGTTTAGAGAAGAAATCAAGGATAAAATAAATGTATGGTTTCAAATGAGAATGAAAACACATCCTACCAGAACCTATGAGATACAGCCAAAACAGTGTTCAGAGGTGAGTTTATTTCTATGAGTGCATATATCTGGAAGGAATAAAGGCCCCAAAGCTGAGAATTAAACCTACAGCTTGAACAAGTAGAAAGAGAGCAACAGAGGAACCCCTCAGGTACCAGAAGAAACCAGACCATAAAGATTAGAGCAGAACTAAGCGGATCAAAGAATAGAAAAATTGAAAAAACTTATAAGACCAAAAGCTACTTTTTTTGGAAAGATGTACAAAATTGACAAACCATTGGTTAAACTTACTAAAGAAAAACAGGAAAGGAAACAAATAACCTGAACAAGAAATGAGATCGGAGATGTCACAATGGATCCAACAGAAATCAAGAATATCATAACAGTGGAGGGGTGGAGTCAAGATGGCCGACTAAGCCCACGTCTCCTTCTATCCGTCTGGAAACCAAGATCTGAATTGACAATCAAATAGAGCCTTCTGAGCACCTAATCAGCCTCAGGACACAGCACAGAGCTGTAATTGGGACTTTATACCACTCAGCGAAAAATCTCCTCTCTTTCGCTGACTCCCTCTCCTGGCTAGCCCCAGCTCTCACGGATGGAAGGTAAATGCACCATTTTGACTTTTTTTTCCTCGGTCTCAGCTGGCGGGTGGAGCTGGGCCTTGCCCGGCGGCTGGACTCAGACACACTGCTGGGGGGATAGGCAGGCGAAATTCCCATATTCTGAGAGCCAGGCTCGGGACTCTGTTAATCTAGACACTTTGAGCCTTTCATTTTGTAGCTGCCTCAGTGGGGTTTGTGCGGAACTCCGTGGTCAGGGTGCGGGACGCCATGTTGGTACCGAGATTTTAGCGGGACCTGATTCTTAGCCTGGGAGCCAGTGCCTGCAAACGGGACAGCGCTTCTCCATCAGAAAAGTAGTGATTTTGCATAGTGCTGCCTACATTGGGGGCCCTGCAACAGAAGCAGAGGAATTGCTGCCTCTGGGCACCTTTAGCCCCCCTGTCTGCTGCCTGTGTGGAGGACGCCATCTTCAGTACGGTGGCCGCAGCTGGACCTAATTCTTAGCTTGGGAGCCAGAGCCTGCCCACAAGAGAGCGCTTTTCTATCACAAAACCAGTACTCGAGGCAGTGTTGGATAAGGCTAGGCCCTGTCAGCAGAGGCCACCAGGGCACTAGCAGTGCTGTATTCTGAACTAGTTTGTTATCATCTGGGGTTGGATACAGTGGCGCTTACTTTGTCAGATGGGAAGAGGGACCTCTACACCTGAAAACCTAACTGACTTGTGAACCGGTCAGATACCTTTTGCTTTACATTTGAAGACAGCCTAGAGAAACATTTGCAATCCATCCTCACAGTACCTCTTCCAGCCTCTATATACTCACATGGGACCCAAAAAGCAACAGACAATTGTGGCATACAAGCAATCACTCATGGCTTCAGAAGGCTCCCAAACAAAGCAACCAAGGAGTTTTCCAGATGAAGAAACTTTTATGAAAGCATCAGGAAGTGAATACAAATTGATTATATACAGGGCCCTTCTAGACCTTATACAAAATGCAGCAGAACAAAATGAAAAATTAAGCAAGTTGTTCGATCTGATGGAACACCAGTACTCTGAAATCCAACAGATCAAGAAGAAAATCAAAGACATAGAAACTTCCATGCAAAGCCAAGAAAACAGAATGGAACAAATGGAAAAAAGAATTTCTGACTTGGAAGACAGAGCTACTGATGCCAGTGTCTATGAGCAGAAATCAGAAAAAAGAAACAAGAAAAATGAGGAAACATTAAGAAGCATGTGGGACTCTATTAAGAGGAACAACCTTCGATTAATTGGAGTCCCTGAACACAGTGAGACATCTGAGAACACAGAGAGTATTGTTGCTGAGCTGCTGAAAGAAAACTTCCCAGAAATCATGAAGGAAGAGAATATAGACATCTCAGATGCATATCGTACGCCACCCAATATAGATCTCAAAAGAAAGACTCCAAGACATATTATAATCAAGCTTAAAAAAAATGAAACATAAGCAGCAACTCTTAAAGGCAGCAAGACTCAAGGCAAAGCTAACATTCAGAGGGAAACCCTGTAGGCTCTCGTCAGATTTCTCAGCAGAAACCATGCTGGCACGGAGACAGTGGCACGACACATTCAAAGCCTTGAAGGAGAAGAACTTCCAACCAAGAATTATATATCCTGCAAAACTGTCTTTCAAGCACGAAAATGAAATTAAGACATTTCCAGATAAACAGAAACTCAGAGACTTTGTAAAAACCAAACCCAAACTACAAGAAATACTGAAAGAAGTTCTTGGCTCTGGCTTAGAAGAACGAATCCACTAACTTTATATTTTAGAACGACACACTACTCAATACTCATTTAGGGAAGGCTCCAAAGTAAATCACAGCTTTGATTTGGAAAGAAGCAATCCAGTGATCATCATGAAAACTATGGTGTCATCATAATAAAAGAGGGATGTACTACAGTCGTTATAGTCCTTCCAGATGGAGAGGAAGATGACCAGACTGGTAGTAATTAAAATTGGGTTTATAAAAAGTTTATTAAGGGGGTTCATAGGGGCAGCTGTAAAGCATAACAAAGATGTATCATATCATTTCAAGAAATCTAACACACGAGTCTCAACAACTATAAAACCAGCTCTGAAAAAGGTGAAAAGTCAACTCACAAAAAAGAGTGTCTCAGAACAGACTAATAAGAACAACAGAGAAAACATCAACATAAAAATAAACATATCACAATGGCAGCAGTGAACACTTACCTATCAATAATTACATTGAATGTGAATGGACTGAATGCTCCAGTAAAGAGACACCGAGTGTCATCTTGGATCAAAAGACACAACCCATCCATATGTTGTCTACAAGAAACTCACTTGAGAAGTAAAGACAGGAACAAACTGAAAATTAATGGATGGAAGAATATATATCAAGCTAACAATGAACAAAGAACAGCAGGGGTGGCAATTCTAATCTCAGACAAAATCAACTTTAATGTCAAATCCACCATCGTGGACAAAGATGGACACTATTTATTGCTGACAGGTTCAGTACACAAGCAAGACTTAATTATATTAAACATTTATGCACCTAATGTCAGAGCACCTAAACATGTCGAAGAAACACTGACTATGCTCAAAAGAGAGTTAGATGACTCCACAATAATAGTGGGAGACTTTAACACTCCACTCTCATTACTAGACAGATCATCAAGTAAAAAGCTCAGTAAAGATACAGAAGACCTCATTGACACAATTAACCAACTAAACCTCATTGATATATACAGAACTTTCCACCCATCAGCAGACAACTACACCTTCTTCTCCAGTGCACATGGAACATTCTCCAGAATTGACCACGTGATAGGCCATAATGCAATGCTCAACAAAATCCATACCATTGAATTATTGCAAGGCATCTTCTCAGATCATAAAGCCATCAAAGTTGAAATCAATAGCAGAAAAAACAGAGATAGAAAGTGGAACTCTTGGAAACTGAACAACATCTTGCTCAAAAAAACATGGGTTATAGAGGAAATCAGGGATCAATTAAAGAAATTCATGGATTTCAATGAGAACGAAAACACTTCCTACCAGAACCTATGGGATACAGCCAAAGCAGTGCTCAGAGGTCTGTTTATCTCCATAAATGCGCACATCTGGAAGGAAGAAAGAAACCAAATCAAGGAACTAACTCTACAGATTGAACAAGTGGAAAGAGAACAACAGAGGAACCCCTCGGGCACCGGAAGAAAGGAGATCATAAAGATTAGAGCAGAGCTAAATGAATTAGAGAATAGAAAAACAATTGAAAAAATTGAAAAGACCAATAGCTGGTTTTTTGAAAAGATCAACAAAATTGATAAACCACTGTCTAAACTTACTAAAGAAAAGCAGGAAAGGAAACAAATAACCCAAATTAGAAATGAGAAGAGAGTTGTCACCACAGATGCAACAGAAATCAAAAATATCATAACAGAATACTATGAAAGACTGTACTCTAACAAATTTGAAAACCTAGGGGAAATGGACAAATTCCTTGACTCATACCACCTACCCAAATTATCACAACATGAAGCAGAACAACTTTAATAAACCCATCACAAAGGAAGAGATTGAAAAGGTCATCAAAACACTGCCAACACAAAAAAGTCCAGGCCCAGATGGCTTCAAGGCAGAATTCTACCAAGCATTTGAGAAGAGTTATCCCCAATACTATTGAAACTATTTCACAGTACAGAAAGGGATGAAGTACTCCCAAACTCATTCTATGAAGCCAGCATAACCCTGATACCTAAGCCCGGGAAAGATCCAACAAAGACAGAGAACTACAGACCGATATCACTCATGAACTTAGATGCAAAAATCTTTAACAAAATTCTTGCCAACAGAATACAACAACATATCAAGAAAATAATCCATCATGACCAAGTGGGATTCATACCAGGGATGCAAGGCTGGTTCAACATCAGGAAAACAATTAATGTGATTAACCACATAAATAACACAAAAGACAAAGATCACCGGATTTTGTCCATTGATACCGAAAAGGCATTTGATAAAGTCCAACACCCATTCATGCTAAAAACTCTTAGCAAAATGGGCATAGATGGCAAATTCCTCAACACAATAAGGGCCATTTATACAAAGCCAATTGCCCACATCATCCTGAATGGAGAGAGACTGAAAGACTTTCCCCTGAGATCAGGAACTAGACAAAGATGCCCACTGTCACCTCTCCTATTCAACATTGTGCTAGAAGTTCTAGCCAGAGCAATTGGACAAGACGAACAAATAAAGGGCATCTGCATCGGCAAAGAGGAAGTTAAAATCTCCCTGTTCGCAGATGATATGATTGTATATGCAGAGAACCCCAAGGAATCTATAAGTAAATTACTCAAACTGATAGAAGAGTTCAGCAAAGTCTCAGAATACAAGATAAACATAAGTAAATCAGTAGGATTCCTTTATACCAACAACAAGACTGTTAAGGAGGAAATTATCAAATCTATACCATTTGTGATAGCCCCTAAGAACATAAAGTACCTAGGAATTAATCTAACCAGAGAAACAACAGACCTTTACAAAGAGAACTACAAGCCCTTACTACAAGAAACTAAGAGAGACTTAGATAAATGGCAAAACCTACCTTGCTCAGGGATAGGAAGACTTAACATTGTGAAAATGTCTATTTTACCCAAAGCAATTTATTTATATAATGCAATCCCAATACAAGTTCCAGCATCATTTTTTAATGAGATGGAGAAACAAATCACCAATTTTGTTTGGAAAGGGAAGAAGCCCCGGATAAGTAAGGTACTACTAAAGAAGAAGAACACACTGGGAGGCCTTTCATTACCCGACCTTAGAACATACTACACTGCCACAGTGGTCAAAATAGCCTGGTACTGATACAAGAACAGACAGATTGATCAATGGAACAGAATTGAGACCCCAGAGATGACACCATCTGCCTATGAACAATTGATATTCGACAAAGGCCCTAAGACATTAAACTGGGGTAAAAACAGTATCTTCAACAAATGGTGCTGGCAAAATTGGTCATCCATCTGCAATAAACTGAATCAAGATCCATATCTTACACCTTATACAAAAACCAACTCCAACTGGATAAAAGACCTAAATATCAAACCTAAAACGATAAAGCTCATCCAAGAAAAGGTAGGAACAACAATGGAAGTTTTAATACACAATGACAACAGACTCCAAAATCTGTCAAAGAAACCTCAATCAACAGAAGAGAAAGTAGATAAATGGGAACTATTAAGAATCAAACACTTTTGCTCATCCAAAGACTTTATTAATAGAATTAAAAGAACACCCACAGAGTGGGAAAAAATATTTGGCAACTCTATGTCAGATCGATGCCTGATCTCCATAATCTATAAGATACTACAAAATATCAATAAGAAGAAGATAAACCACCCAATTAAGCGATGGGCAAAGGAGATGTACAGATACTTCACAAAAGAGGAGATCCAGACAGCCAAAAAACACATGCGGACATGTTCACGATCTTTAGTTATTAAAGAAATTCAAATCAAGAAAACAATGAGATACCATCTCACCCCAACAAGATTGGTCAGGATCCAGAAAACACAAAACAACAAATACTGGAGAGGCTGTGGAGAAAGTGGAACCCTCCTACACTGTTGGTGGGGTTGCAAAATGGTCCAGCCTCTTTGGAAGGCAATTTGGCGCTTCCTTAAAAAAATGGATATTGATATACCATTTGACCCAGTAATTCCACTACTTGGAATATATCCTACAGATTCAAGGCCTTTCACACCAACGGACACATGCACCAGAATGTTTATCGCTGCACAGTCCACAATAGCAAAAAGGTGGAATCAACCCAGATGCCCAACAACAGAAGAATGGATAGGTAAACTATGGTACATATACTCAATGGAGCACTACGCAATGACAAAGAATAACGCTCATTCCAGGAAACATCTCCTAACCTGGTTTCAACTGGAAGACATTATGTTGAGTGAGTAGTCAGCGACAAAAGGACAAATACTGTATGAGACCTCTACGATAAGATCTCAAAAACAGACTTGTGTGTAGAAGAAAAAACTCTTTGACAGCTGCAAGGGAGGGGAGGGAGGGAGGGAGGGGGAGGGGAGAGGTTTAGTTTAGGTAGTTACTAGAAATCTAGTTGGGAGAAAGTGGTGACAGCACACATTAGGAACAAGAACAACATTAAGTGGACTTCAGCATAACTTGAGTACTCCTTCCATCTTAACTCAATACTGAAAGGATAGAGTATCTGGGGTGGGGGGCGGGGGACCATGCTTTTAGGCGAATTCCAGGCCAATTGGCACAACTAGCGTTTTGCTAAGAGAGCTCTCTGCACCCCACTTTGGTGAGTGGCGTCTGGGGTCTTAAAAGCTGCCAAGCTGCCATCCGAGGACACAGCAAATGGTCCCAACTCAGCAGGAACGGATGCTAACCGGGGGCCAAAATGGCATGCAGTAAAGACAACCGAGAAGACAGAGAGACCCACAAGAGTGGGTGCCTACATCGACCTGGAACCGGAAGAACTGGATGGTGCCCGGCCACCACCAGTGATAGCCATGACGGAGCTCACAGAGAGGAGCCTCACTGGCAACACAAGAATAAAAAGAGGTGCATCATGAGATCTCCACTAAAAGACCTCAATTGATGGTCCAGCGGTTTTGGGGTTCCTCTGAGAACATGGCCCCCGGCCCTGATGCTGCCCGTTCCCATAAATTATAACAAAGGTCCACTCTTTGGACAGGAATGGATTGGACTTGGCAATGCAGAGTAACCATATATTGGAAGCACTTTATGGTTCTGTACATCTATAGGATATCATCTTACTGACCTCTGGCTGGAGGAAGGCGAGTGGACGGAGAGGTGGGGAAAGGAGACTGTTGGGAGGATGAGACACGTATGGAGCAGAGAGGAATAGTGTGCTGTCACCAGACAGGGAGAGCAGTGGAAGCTGCATATAGGGGGGCATGTAAATTTACATGTGAATGTACATTTTCACTCAGTTATGTTAAATAAAAATTAAAAAAAAGAATATCATAACAGAATACTACAGAAGACTGTACTCTAACAGATTTGAAAACCTAGAGGAAATACACTAATTCTTAGATTCATATCACCTACCAAAATTATCACAAGGGGAAGTAGAACAACTTAATAAACCCATCACAAAGGAAGACCTTGAAAATTCATCAAAAAAACTACCAGCCAAAAAATGCCCTGACCCAGATGACTTCACTGCAGAATTCCACCAAGCTTTTAGAGAAGAATTAACTCCAATAATGCTGAGATTATTTCATAGCATAGAAAGGGATGCAATACTTTATGAAGTATTTTATGAAGCCAACACAAGACTGATTCCAAAGTCAGGGAAAGGTCACACAAGAAAGGAAAATTGCAGACCAGTATCATTCACAAACCTAGATGCAAAAATCTTCAACAAAACTCTTACCAATAGAATTCAACAATGCATCAAAAAATAATTCATTGTGATCAAGTTGGATTCATACCAGGGGTGCAAGTCTGGTTCAACATCAGAAAAACAATTAATGTGATCAGCCACATAAACAACACAATAAATAAGAGTCATCTGATTTTGTCAATTGATACAGAAAAGGCATTTGACAAAATCCAACATCCACTCATGCTAAAACCTCTCAGCAAAATAGGAGTAGAATCGAAATTCCTCAATGCAACAAAGGGCATCTACATAAGGCCAGCCACCTACATCATCCTGAATGGAGAGAGACTGAAAGAATTCCCCTGGAGAACTAGACTTAGACAAGGGTGCCCACTCTCACCACTTTGATTCAACATTGTACTGGAAGTTCTGGCCAAAGCAATAGACAAGACAAAGAAATAAAGGGCATCTGCATCAGCAAAGAAGAAGTAAAAATCTCACTATTTGCAGATGATATGATTGTATATGCAGAGAACCCTAAAGACTCCATAAGTAAACTACTCGAACTAATAGAGGAGTTCAGCAAAGTATCAGGATATAACATAAACATAAGTAAATCAGTAGGATTCCTTTATACCAACAATGAAATTATTAAAGAAGAAATCACCAAGTCAATACCATTTACTATAGCCCCCAAGAAGGTAAAATACCTAGGAATAAATCTAACTAGAGAAAGAAGAGACCTGTACAAAGAGAACTACAAGACCTTACTACAAGAAACTAAGAGAGACTTACATAAATGGAGAAACCTACCCTGCTCATGGATAGGAAGACACAACATTGTGAAAATGTCTATTTTACTCAAAGCAATCTACACATACAATGTGATCCCAATAAAAATTCCAGCAACATTTATAATGAGGTAGAGAAACAAATCACCAACTTTGTTTGTAAAGAGATGAAACCCCGAATAATCAAAACATTACTGAAGAACACTGTGGGAGACCTCTCGCTACCTGACTTTAGAATGCATTACACTGCTACAGTAGTCAAAATAGCGTGGTACTGGTATAGAAAGAGACGTGTAGACCAATGGAATAGAGTTGAGACCTCAAAGATGTCACCATCCTCCTATGAACAGTTAATATTCGACAATGGCCCTGAGATAGTAAACTGGGGTAAAAACAGTCTCTTTAACAAATGCTGCTGGCAAAATTGGATATCCATCTGTAAGAAATTGAAACAAGACCCATATCTCACACCTTACACAAAAACCAACTCAAACTGGATAAAAGACCTAAGTATCAATTGTAAGATGATAAATATCATGCAGGAAAAAATAGAGTCAACAATGGAAGTCTTAATACTCAACTTAGACAGTTTTCGAAATCTGACAAAGCTTGATCAACAGAAAATAGACCAACGGGAACTACTAAGAATCAAACATTTGGGCTTATGCAAACACTTTACCAAAAGAATTAAAAGACCACCCACAGAATGGGAAAAAAATACTTGCAACTATATATCAGATTGATTTCTGATTTCCGTAATCTATAAGGTACTGCAAAATATCAACAAGAAAAAGGTAAATAACCCAATTAAGCAATGGCAAAGGAGATGGAGAGACACTTCACCAAAGAGGATATCCAGACAGCCAAAAGACACGGGAGGAAATGCTCATGATTATTAGCTGTTAGAGAAATCCAAATCAAAACTATGGTGAGATACCATCTCACCCCAAGAATGCTGGCCATGATCCAAAAAATACCAAACAACATATGCTGGAGAGGCTGTGAAGAAATTGGAACTCTCCTCAACTGCCGATGTGATCACAAAATGGTACAACTTCTTTGGAAAGCAATCTGGGGCTTCCTTAAAAAGTTGAAAATTGATATACCATTTGACCGAGTAATCCCACTGCTTGGAATATACCCTACAGAATCAAGGGCAGTAACATTAACAGAGACTTGCACGTGAATGTTTATTGCAGCACAGTCCACAACTGCAAAAAGATGAAATCAACCCAGATGCCCAACAACAGATGAATGGATAAAGAAATTGTGGTATGTATACTCAGTCAGACACTATGCAGTGATAAAGAACAATGATGATTTTAGGAAGCATCTCATAACTTGGTTTCAATTGCAAGACATTACGTTGAGTGAAAACAGTCAGCAGCACAAAGACAAATATGGTATGAGACCCTTATCACAAGGACTTGAAAACAGACTCATGTACAAAAGAAAAGACTCTTTGATGGCTAGAAGAGAGGAGAGGGAGGTAGGGAGAGTGTTGGTCACAGATTAGATAGTTGACAGAAATTTGGTTGGGTGACAGCACACATTAGAAAGAAGATCAACTTAACTGGACTTCAACATAAACTGAAAACTTCTAATCTTAATCCATTATTGCAAGGATAGGGTTGCAGTGGCAGGAGTCCAAGGATCATGCTCTCAGGGGACATCGAGGCCAATTGACATAACTAGTCTGTTGCTAAGTGAGTCTTCTGCACTCCATATTGGTGAGTGGCTTCAGGGATCTTAAAAGTTAGCAAGCTGCCATCTGAGTACACCAAATTGTCCCAACTCAGCTGGATCAGATGACCACCAAGGACAAAACATGCATGAGGGAAAAAGAGCCCAGAAGAGAGAGGCACCCATGTGTACGGGCGATTGTACCAACACGTGACCAGAAGAACCAGATGGTGTGTGGTCACCACCAATGACAGCCATGATGCGGCACACAATGTGTCCCAGTGGCAGCACGATGAAAAGGGGGGTGAACCTCAAGAATGCCACTAAAAGACCACAATTGATGGTCTGAAGGCCCAGGAGTCCTCCTGGGAGCATGTCCCCTAGAAACACTGCTGCCAGTGATCACAAATCGTTACTGCGGCCAGCAATTCAGAAAGGAATGGATTGGACTTGGGGACACAAATTGACCATACAGTACGTTCATGTTACAGTTCCATGCATCTAGATGATGCTGTTCTGCTGGCATCTTACTAGAAGGGATAGAAGAAAGTAGAGAAAAGGGAACAGGAGATTGCTAAGAGAATACGACATGTATAGAATGGAAAGGAAGAATGTGTTGTCACCGGGCAGAGAACAAAAGAAGCTGCAGATAAGTGGGCATGCAAATTTAACTTGCATTGTATACTTCCACTCAATCACACACACACACACAAAACTTAGGTATCTATCAGCAAAAAACTGAAACAAGATCCTTATCTCACATCCTCCACAAAAACTAACTCTAAATAAATCAAAGACTTAAATACCAAATGTAAAACAATACAGATTATGGAAGAAAAGCAGGGACAACTCTGGGAGCCCTGAAACGTAGCATAAACAGACTGCATCTTAAGTGCTCTCACACAGCATTTGTCTTTTTTAGCTGACTGATTTCGCTCAGCATAGTGTTTTCCAGATGATTCCAGGTTGTGAGATGTTTCATATAATCGTCGTTGTTCTTTGTCTTTGCACAGTGGTCCATTGTTTAAATATACTACAGGTTGTTTACCTATTTATCTATTGATGGGCTGCTAGTTTGAATCCATCTTTTTTCCATTGTGGACAGTGCTGTGCTTGGTGCGTGTGTGTTTGTATGACAGCACTTATTTCCGTAGGATATATTCCAAGCAGTGTGATTGCTGGATCATACGGTATTTCTATTTCCAGCCTTTTACAGAAGTGTCAAATTGCTTGCCAAAGAGGTTGTGTCTTTTTACATTTCCACCAGACATGTAGAAGTGTTCCAGTCTCTCCACAGCCTTTACAATATTTGTTATTTTGTGTTTTTTGTATTAATGCCAGCCTTCTTGAGGTGAGATGGTATCTCACTATAGTTTTGTTTTGGATTTGCCTAATGGCTAATGATAGTGAGCATTTCCTCATGTATATTTTGGTTGCCTGGATGTCCTCTTTGGTGAAGTCTGTATCCATATCCTTTGCCATTGTTTAACTGGGTTACTTGTCTTTCTCTTCTCGGTATATTGCAGTGCCTTGTAAATTATGGAGGCTAGATGTCAATCAGATCTGTGGTTGACAAATGTTTTTTGCTAGTCTGTAAGCAGTCTTCTTATTCTTTTAATAGTATCCTTGGATGAGCATAAGCTTTTGATTTTAGTGGTTTCCATTTATTTTCTCTTCTCTTCCGTTATATGTGCATTGTTAGTAAGAATTTAATCTGTTTGGGCTGTGTATTAGGGTTCCCAGAGTTGACCCTGTTTTTTCTCCCATAGTCTTTATCATTTTAAAGCTTATATTTAAATGTTTGATTTATTTGAGTTAATTTTTGCACAAAGTATGAGATATGGGTCTTGTTTCAGTTTTTTTGCAGATGAATATCCAGTTTTGCCAACACCACTATTAATGAGATTGTTCTTTCCCTAGTTCATAACTTAGGGCCTTTGTCAGATATCAGCTGTTCATAGGTGGATGGTGTTATTTCTGGATTCACTATTCTGTTCTACTGGTCAATGTATCTGTTTTTATACCAGTACCAGGCTGTTTTGACTACTGTGACAGTGTAATAGATTCTAAGGTCAGGTCGTGTGAGGTCTTCTACTTTGTTCTTTTTCTTCTGCAGGACTTCTTTTCTTTCCAAAATTGATGATTCGTGTCTCCCTCTCATCAATAAATACACTGGAATTTGTATTGGGATAACATGGTAGGCATAAGATCACTTTGGGTGGAATGGACATTTTTACAGTATTAAGTCTTCCTACTCATGAGCAAGGTAAGAGAAACACTATGTAAGTTTCTTTTGGTTCCTTGCAGAAGGCCCCTGCGATTTTCTTTGTATAAGTCTTCTATGTCTCTGGCTAGATTTGTTACTAAGTATTTTATGTTCTTGGGGGTTATTGTAAATGGTATTGATCTGTTAATTTCCTTTCCCATAGTCTCTTTGTTGGTGTAAGGAATCCAACTGGTACAGTCAAGTTACACTGATTTGCTCTCTACTGTGAGCTGTCTCTGCTTTCACCTAGCCAAATTCCTATCTACCTCCATCTAATCTGTGACCAACTCTCTCCCTTCTTCCCCACCTTTGTAGCCACCAAAGAGTCTTTAGACATCTTTCTTTTTGAAACTATCTTTTGTGGAGTTTGATGAGTGTCTTGGATAGATACCATGTTGTCTTTCATGATGTCAGGAAAGATTCCTGTCAGCAAATCTCCAACAACTCTCTGTATTTTCTGTTATCTCTCCCTGTTCTGGTACTCCCTTTTTTGGTTGTCAAATCATTCATGCATGATTCGTCTTCATAGAGTCCCACATAACTCTTAGCAATTCATAATTTTTTAAATTCTTGTATCTGAATTTTCCTCAGAAATACTGATGTCAGTTGCTTTATCTTCAGTTTCACTAATTCTGTATTTCATTGTCTCAGCCCTGCTCCTTTTAGGTTCTACTGAATTGTGTAACTGTGTGATTTTATTGTTAATCTCCTGAATTTCAGCTCACTGTTGCTCTAGTAACTCTTGTAGCTTGTTTAATTTTTCAATTTGTTCTACTGTACTTTGTCTCATCTCCTTCCTGATTTCTTGAAGGGCTTCATATATAACTCTTCTGTATTCTGCCTCCAATAACTGCAGTAAATCTTGTTCATCTAAGATTTTTTTAATGCTTTGTTTTGGGAGTTTTCTGAAAGCATGGTGGTCTGCTTCTTTAAATGATTAGAAATTGATTGTTGTGTCCAAGCCATCAGGAAGCTATTGTAATTTATTCATTGTTATTGTGATATATATATATATATATATATATATATATATATTTGGTTTTGACTGTCCAAGTAGTCTAGTCATTTGAGCTAGAGTGATTACTGGAGGTTTAATAATTCTGATGCCCTGTCACTAGAGGGTTAGAGCTATGACTGCACTGAGACAGATATCAGGCAGAAGAGCAGGGGAACTGGAAGAACTCTTCTAGCCCTCCCTTTATTTCTTTCTCCAGGTCCAGGAGGAAAGCTCAGGACACACATGTAAAATGTCCCATATCTGGCCTAGCCAAGCCAGCCAAGTTCTGTCGAGTTGGATCCGACTCATGGTGACCCTAAGGCCCAGGTAAACCAAAACCCAAATCCACGGCCATCCAGTCTATTCCAGCTCATAGTGACCCTATAGGGTAGAACGGCCACCATAGAGTTTCCAAGGAGTGCCTGGTAGGATCCAAACTGCTAACCTTTGATTAACAAACATGGCACTTAACCACTACACCACCAGGATTTCTATGGTCCAGGTAGCATGCTGAAATTTAGCATCTAGTGTACAGCAGAGAAGGGAGGAGGGAAAGTTATGGATAGGGAAAGCAGACAGCACATAGGAAAAGTTAGAGTAACGAGATTTTGCCGAAACTTAGCTTGTGATGCTCTGGTGGAAGACTTTGGTTCTATAGGTGTAGCAATCCACAGCTCAGGGGAGCTAGTGGAACTTTTCTTCTACCTCCCCTTTTTCCCCTCTCTGAGTCCAGGAAAAAAGCTCAGGGCACACATGTGAAATGTCCCACTTCCAGCCAAGTTAGTGTGCCTGAATTTAGCATCTGGTTAGATCAGGGAAGGGAGAAAGGAAGGGCTGAGGATAGGTAGAAATATTAGCATTTAAGATAGGTTTTATCCATGAGAATTTGCAAACACTTAGCTTATAATGCTGCAGTGAAAGTTCTCTGTGTAGACACGGTGATTCATAGCTCAGGCTCCCCACTGAGAAAGGCAAGTACCTCTTGCTCACCATTGTTGCACTCAGCTGCAAGCCACTGTTGTTTACTATAGATGCAGCTTCCTGACTGAGAAAAACATGCACCACTCAGGTGTCTGTGGCCTGTGTGGCCAGTGACCCCAGCAGTGCTCTCAGGTATAGTCATCCCAAGCTCAGTTTCTCCACTGAGAAAGATGTCCTGCACTCCCCCACCAGCAGCAGTGGGCCCCTCTGCAGCTGCCAAAGCTTTCCATCTGATATTGGGACTCCTAGAAAGTCTTATTTTTTCATTTAGTTGTTTTTGGAGGTCTTTGTTGTTAGCGGATTCAGAGGAAATGTGTGGCTAGTCTGCTATTTTAGCCTTACCTCCCCTTTGTCCATTTTAAATTGATTTGTTTTGTCTTTTCTTTGTTACTGTGCTGTAGTGTCATAGATCTTAGAGATTAGATAGTTATTGTAACCAATTTTTCCCCCAGTCTGTAGGTTCTTTTTTCTGTCTTCTGTAGAAGTATTTTGATGAGCATAAATGTTTAATGTTTAGGAGATCTAGTTTATTATCCAGTGTTTCTGCTTTACTATGATTTGTATTGAATTTATGCCACATATTAGGTCCACTATGAGCCAGAATTGTCTAGATGGCAATAAATTTGTTTGTTTTGGGCTTATTATTAGGGACTCTAGCATTCTCCATATTTTTTATTCTGTGATCTTCATTGTTTTAGGTTTTATGTTTAGGTCTTTAATCTATTTTGAAATAGCATTTGTGGATGATGTGAGGTATGGACTCTGTTTCTTATTTTGACAGATGGACATCCAGTTTAAGCAGTATTGTTTTTTAAAGATGCTGTCTGTCATGAATTGAATTGTGTCCCCCCCAAAATATGTGTAGCCGTGTGGCTGGGCCATGATTCCCAGTATCTTGTGACTGTCCTCCATTTTGTGGTTTTCCTATGCTGTATGTTAAAAGATTAGGGTGGGACTGTAAATCCCATTATAAGATCACCTCCCTGCTCCACTGTAAAGGGGGTTTCCCTGGAGTATGGCTTGCCCCACCCTTAATCCTTTCATCCTGCAAGAGATAAAAGGAAAGACAAGCATGCAGAAAACTGGGAACCTCATACCACTAAGCAAGAAGCACCGGAAGAAGAGTGTGTCCTTCAGACCTAAGGTTCCTGCACCAAGACGCTCCCTGGACAAAGATTGATGCAATACCAGACTTTCCTCCAGAGCTGACAAGGGGGAAAGCCTTCCCCTGGAGTGCCAAGCCAAGTGCCGTCGAGTAGACACTGTAAATATGGACTTGCAGTCTTCCAGACTATGCAAGAATAAACATCCCTTTGATAAAGCCATCCACTCTGTGGTATTTCTGTTAGAGCAGCCCTAGCTAACTGAAACACTGTCTTACCCATTTAACGGACTTTGGGCCTTTGTCAAAGATCAGCTAACCATGGAAATATGGACTTATATGTGCATTCGCATTTCTTTTCCATTAGTCAGTGTTTGTTATTGTATTAGCACCAGGCTGTTACCACAGCTATATACTAGGCTCTGAGACCAGGTAGGCCTCCCACTGTTTCTTCAATAATTCTTTATTTATCTGGAGCCTATTTCCTTTCCATAATGGTAAGTTTTTTTCACCTCGTTAAAGAATTCTACTGGCATTTGGGTCAGGATTGCATGATATCTGTAGATTGCTTTGGGTACTGTCAGGGATTGAATTGTCCCAGCACTTGGCTTGACTGGTATCCCACTTGTGTCAACTTGGCTAGTCCATGATTTCCAGTATTGTGTGATTGTCCATAATTTTGTCATCTGTGTGATTTTCCTGTGTGTTGTAAACTCCACTTCTATGATGTTAATAATGTTAATTAATGAGATTTTAGTGAGACAGTTATGTTGATGAGACAAGGCTCAATCCATACGACTAGATTACGTCTTAAGCAGATCTCTTTTAAGATATGAAAGAGGGAAGACAGCAGAAAGACATGGGGATTTCATATCACCAAGAAACAAGAGCCAGGAGAATAGTGTGTTCTTTGGAGCTGGGATCCTGGTGCTGAGAATCTCTTCAACTAGGTAAGATTGATAACAAGGACTTTCACCAAAGCTGTTGTTGTTAACTGTCCTCAAATTGATTCCAACTCATATCTATCATATGTACAGCAGAAAGAAACGCTACCTGGTTGGTTAAGTCCATGGTTGCAGCCACTGTGTAAATCTATCTCAGTGAGAGTCTTCCTCTTTTTGCTGACCCTCTACCAGGTAGATGTCCTTCTCCAGGGATTGATCTCTCCTGACAACATGTCCAAAGTATGCGAGATGTAGTCTCACTGTCTTCACTTATACAGAGCATTCTGGTTGTACTTCTTCCAAGACAGATTTGTTCATTCTTTTGGCCAAACCAAATCTTTTGACGTCAAGTTGATTCTAATTCAGAGCAACCCTATAAGACAGGGCAGAACTGCCCCAAAGAGATTCCAAGGAGTGCATGACTGATTTGAGCTACTGACCCTTTTGGCAGTCCATGGTATGATCAATATTCCTCCCTAACACCACTATTCAAAGGCATTAATTCTTCTTTGGTCTCACTCATTCATCATCCAGCTTTAGCATGCACAGAAGTCAATTGAAAACACCATGATTTAAATCAGGCCCACCTTAGTCCTCAAGATGACACATTCATCTGTTTTCAAACGCTTTAAAGAGGTCTTGTATAGCAGATTTGCCAGATACAACATGTGTTTTGAGTTTTAACTGCTACTTTCTTGGGTGATGGTTACAGATCAAAGTAAAATTGAAGTGCTTGGAAACTTCAATCTTTTCCCAGTTTATCATGATGTTTCTTTGTCCAGTTTTGAGAAATCCATGCTGAAGGTCTTTGATCTTCCTCAGTAAGTGCTTCAAGTGCTCTTCACTTTTAGTAAGCAAGGTTGTATCATATGTATATCACAGGTTTTTAATGAGTCTTCTTCCAATCCTGATGCTTTCATACTGTCCAGCTTCTTAGATTATTTGCTCATCATACAGATTGGATAGGTATTATGAAAGGATACAGTGCTGACACATAACTTCTCAGACTGTTAATGACACAGTTTTCCCTGGTAGAGTGGCTGCCATTTGATCTGTATATAGGTTCCTCATGAGCACAGTTCAGTGTTCTGGAATTCCAATTCTTTGCAATGACATCCATAATTTGTTATGATCCACACAGTCAAACGCCTTTGCATAGTCAATAAAGCAGAGGTAAACATCTTTCTGGTATTCTCTGCTTTTCAGCCAAGATCCATCAACATCAGTAATGATTTCCCTGGTTCCATGTCCTATTTGGAATCTGGCCTTAATTTCTGATGATTCCTTGTTGATATGCTGCTGCAACCACTTTCGAATGATCTTCAGCAAAATTTTATTTGTCTTTGATATTAATGATAATGTTCAATAATTTATGCAACTGACGACATCACCTTTCTAGGGAAAAGGCATGTAATATGGACTTCTTCCAGTCGGTTGGCCAGGTAATCGTCTTCCAAACTTCTTGGCACAGACTAGTGAATACTTCCAGTGCTGCATCCATTTGTTGAAACATCTTAGTGGGTGTTCTATCAGTTCACAGACCCTTGTTTTTTATCAATACCTTCAGTGCAGCTTAGGCTTCTTCCTTCAGTACCATCAGTTCTGGACTGTTTGAACTTCAACAAATTTTCTTTGGTATAAAACCAAGCCAAATCCATTGCTGTCAAGTTGATTCAGACTCAAAGCAATCCTATAGGACAGAGAAGAACTGCTTGTAGTTTCCAAGGAGTGCCTGGCAGTTTTGAACTGCCCACCTTTTCATTGACAGATGAGCACTGTATATTCGCTGTATATACAGACAGACTGTATATTCCTTCCATCTTGTTTTGATGTTTCGTGAGTCATTTAATATTTTCCCTCACAAAATTCATCAATATTGTAATTTGAGACATGAAATTTTTTCTTCAGTTTATTCAGCTTAAGAATTGCAGACAGCGTTCATGTCTTTTGCTTTTCCATAGCTAGACCTTTGCACGTGTCATCAAAATACTTTATCTTCAAGCTGCCCTTTGAAATCTGTTCAGCTCGTTTACTTGATCATTTCCCTCTTTCGCTTTAGCTACTTGACATTCAAGAGCAAGTTTCAGTTTCTTCTGACATCCATTTTTGTCTTTCTTGTCTTTTTAATGACCTCTTACTTTCTTAATGTATAATGTCCTTGATGTCATTCCACAACTCATCTGATTTTTGGTCACTATTGTTCAATGCATGAAGTCTATTCTTAAGATGGTCTCTAAATTCAGGTGAGAAATAAAGCCAAGATCATATTTTGGCTCTTGTGGAGTTTTTCTTATTTTCTTCAGTTTCAACTTAGATTTGAATAGGAGCAATTGATGGTCTGTTTTCCAGTTGGCCTTGGGCTTGCTCTGACTGACAATGTTAAGCTTTACTTTCTGTTGCTTCTTTTCACAGATGTAGTCTACTTGATCCTGTTTATTCCACCTGGAGAGGTCCATGTGTATAGTTGCTGTTTATGTTGGTGAAAAAAAGGTTATTTGCAATGAAGAAGTCATTTGTCTTGCAAAATTCTGTTGTGTAATCTCTGGCATCATTTCTATTATTAAGGACATATTTCCAACTATTAATTGCTATTTTTTGCTTCCAACTTTTGCATTCCAATCTCCAGTAATTAACAATGTATTCTGATTGTATGTTTCATCAACTTCTGACTGCAGAATTTGGTAAAAATCTTCAGTTTCTTCATCTTTGGCCTTAGTGGTTATTGTATAAATTTGAAGAATAGTCATATTAACTGGACTTCCTTGTAGGAATATGGATATTACACTATCACTAACAGCATTGTACTTAAGGATAGATCTTGGAATGTTCTTTTTGAAGATGAATTCCAATGCCCTTCATCTTCAAGCTGTCCTGTTTGGCATAGTAGACCATCTTACTGTCAATTCACGATGGCCAATACTAGTCTACTTCAGCTCACTAATGCCTAGGATATTGGTATTTATATGTTCCATTTCATTTTTGACAACTTTCAGTTTTCCTAGATTCATACTTTGTACATTCATTTTCCAAATAATAACGGATATTTGCAGCTCTCTTATTTTGACTTGTGCCACATCAGCAAATGTAGATCTTGAAAAGTTTCCATTCTCATCCTGAAGGTTGTCTGTACTTTGAGGAAGACACTCTTCCCTACTCATTTTTTCAGTGCCTACCAGCTTGAGGGGCTCATCTTCTGACTCTATATCAAACGGTGTTCCACTGCTGTTCATAAGGTTTTCACTGGCTAACTCTTTTCTAGGCTGCAAAATCCTTCCTAGACTGTCTTCACTTGGAAGCTCAGCTGAAACCTGTCCATCGTGGGTAACCCTGTTGGTATTTGAATACCAGTGGCATAACTTCCAGCAACCCAGCAACATACCAGCCTCACAGTATGACAAACTGACTGGCCCATTCAGATTTCTTGTCTCCTGGACTGTGAGAGAAAAATCTTCTGTGTTTAAAGCCATTCACTTGTGGTATTTCTGTGATAACAGCACTAAGTAACCACGAGAGGTAAAATTGACATTTTCGCAATGTTGAGTCTACCCATCCATGAGCATTGTATGTGCTTCCGTTTATGTAGGTCTCATCTGATTTCTTGCAGTGATGTTTTGTAGTATTATTTGTATAGCGCTTTCATGTCAATGGTTAGATTTATTCCTAAGTATTTTATTTTATTACAGGCTGTTATAAATGGTACTGTTTTCCTTTTTGAAGTTCTATTTGCTAGTATATAGGAATTCAAACTATTTATATATATTTATCTTGCATGAAGCTACTCTGATGAATCTATTTGTTCCAGTAGTTTTCTTGTGAAATCTTCAGGATTCTCTATGTATAATATCATACTGTCTCAAATAGAGATATTTTTCCTTCTTCCCTACTACATTTGCTAACCAAAAGGTCAGCAGTTTAAATTTGCCAGAGGCCCCTTGGAAACTTTATGGGGTAGTTCTACTCTAACCTGTAGGGTGATCACTGTGAGTCAGAATCAACTTGATGAAAATGGATTTACTAATTTGGACGCCCTTTATTTCTTTTCCTTGTGCCCAGCACAATGTTAAACAGATGTGGTGATAAAGGGCTTTGTTCTCTTGTTTCCATTCTCAAGTGGAATGCTTTCAGTCTCTTTCCATTGAGAATGAGGTTGCCATTAGTTTTTTACATATGCACTTTATTATGCTACAGAATTTTCCAACTATCCCTATTTTACCAAGTAATGGGTGTTAGACTTTATTAAATGCCTTTTCTGCATACATTGAGATGACCATGTGATTCTTTTCTTCTATCCATTTGATGGATTATGTTGCTTGGTTTCCTAATGTTGAACCATCCTGGCATACCTGTTACAAATCCCACTTTTTCATTACATATAATTTTTTTTGATACTTTCATGGATTAAATTGTATCTCCCCAGAATATCTGTTGAATTGGTCATGATTCCCAGTACTGTATGATTGTGTATCATTTTGTGGTCTAATATTATTTCCTTATATGTTGTAAATCCTATCACTGTGATGTTAATGAAATGGATAACTAGCAGTTATATTGATGAGATCTACAATATTAGATGGTGTCTTAAGCCAATCTCTTTTGAGATAAGAAGGAAGTGAGCAGACGGCATGGGGATCTCTTATCACCAAGAAAGAAACTCTGGAGTAGAGCAAGTCTTTTTTAAATGAATTTTGTTGCAATTTAAGAACAATTTAACAATCTATATCAATTGGCCATGTAATACCCCAAAGTTTCACTGCTGTTCTATTCTAATTTCTTTCCCCTCCTTCTCCCCTCACCCCGACCTAGTGACAGCACACTTCTCCCTTTCATTCGGAACTTCCCTTAACCGTTTGACCAAGATCTGAACCCCCTCACCTGTCGTGGCTAGTACAGCCCTGTGTACATATTTAAGTCCAGTGGTTTGTTCATCACCAGCTGCACTCCATGTTTTGTATAGTCCAGTTCAGTCTTTGTCAGGAGAGCTGGCCCTGGTGTTGGATGCAGTTTGGGGTTAGAGACTCCTGGAGCCATGCTCCCAGGAGGACCGTCAGTCTGACAGACCATCAAGTGTGGGCTTTTGGCAGGGCTCTAGCTCTGCCCTTTAATGTTTCTCCCACTAGATCTGGGTCTCTGTACCGTGCACCCAATCCAGGCAGTTATTGGTGGTGGCTGGGCACCATCTAGTTCTTCTGGTCCCTTACTAAAGCAGACTCTGGCTCATACGGTCCCTTCCATCTGATGGGCTCGCCTTGTTTTTATATGTTTTGATACTGTCTAGTGCCTCTGGTACATTCAGGTATTCTTTTGTTTGTTGATTTTATATTTGTTTCATCCTGCTTTTTTTATGTCTGGACAGCTTGGCCAGGTATGTTTTGTTGCTTGCTCATTTGTGGACAAGAAAGCTCTCACTACCTTGTCCTGGTGGGGCAGGCAGGTTGCTCAGCTGTGATGCAGCCAGGCAAATCTGGTGGATAGGGAAGACAAGGGGCAGGGATGCTCAGTTTGGGGGCATCTGTATAGGACGACTGGGAAGGGAAGGGCTTGCAGTTGGGTTGCTTATCCGTGGCACAATGCAAACAGCCTGTACTGTGGAGGGGTTCAGGTCTGAGTCTCTCAGAAGTGGCACAGAAAGGCATGGCTGGTGGGGTGGGATGGGTATGGGCCAGCATGCTCAGCTATTGTGCAGTGAGGCAGAGACAGCAGAAGAGGGAGAGGCAGAGGCCAGGATGCTCAGCTGCAAGGCAATAGGGTGAAGCTAGTGCGAAGGGAGTGGAACAGGACTAGGTCACTGAGCCGTGGAATAGTGGGGTGAGCTGGTGTGGGAGGAGGGGTGCAAGCACAATGCTGAGTTGACTGGCTATAGTGTAGAAGTTTTGGATGTGGCAGGAAGGAAGGGACCTAAGTAGCGGTGCTCAGCTGCCAATCAGTGAGGTGAAGCTAATGGACAGAGAGGTGCCCTGCCTGGGATACTTAGCTGCAGAGGTTCCAGACCAGGCTGCTCAGCTATGAGCCAACAGGGCAGAACCAGCAGGGAGGGAGGAGACACTGGTCTCAGTTGCTGTGCTATGACACAGCTGGAATGACCAGTAAGAAGCGAGGTATGCAGAACCAGACTGATAGCTACAGAACAGCTGAGTACGGCTGGTGGGAAGAGAGAGGCAGGAAAGAGGTGAAAGAAGGTGGAAAGTTGTAGATGGGGAAGTCAGGACCCCTGGGGTGGGCCAGTTCTTGCCACTACTCACCAGAATGGTGAGGGTTGTAGGAGCATCTGTTTTCCTCTGATTACTATTTGAGAGTGACTGAGCACTTCTTTGAGCTGCAACCATAAAACAGGATCTGACTTATCTTTAGGTGTGTCTGTGCCATACCTTTATCTTCTATTGGGAGTTCCACGATGGTGACTTTCTGTGCTCTTTGTGTGGGGTTTTTGGCTTTTTATCAAGATGGCTGCCCTGTGCTGGGCCAGCCAGCAAGGAAGCTCCATTCCACGTCTCTACTTGCTTGCTCTTTTCTATTAGTTTCTTCTTAGTGGCTTCTGATCATTTAAGGCTTAGGGTTCTGGGATTGATGTCTGTATCTGTTCTACTTGTTTGTTTAGGTCTTTGTTGCAGAGGGATGGCTTCATGCATCTGACTAATCCACCATTTGACTCTGCTTGGGCTACTTCTGGCCAGTCTTGGTGGTCTTGCTGAAAAGGGAAAAGAAAGAGGAAGGAAATCTTATTTTGCAGTGTCGTTTCCAAGGGCCTTTAAGGAATACCACAAATTCACCACTAACAATTATATTCCTTTGAGTCGATTGAGTTAATTGGGTTAATTCTTAGTTAAGACACAAATGAACTGAAAAGAGTTTCTCGTCAACTTGCTATGGGCTCACTTAAGAAAATCTAGAACACGGGACAGTGCCCACATAGTATTGGTCTAGTGAATGAAAATAATAGTGATTATAATGTTAAGAGCTAACATTATTGAACAGAGCTAACCTTTATAGCACCAGGCACTGCTAAGCACTCTCTTTATGGCTTGAATTGTGTCCCTTAAAGATATGTGTTAGAGTTTGAAACCCAGTGCCTGTGAATGTGATCGTGTTTAGGGAAATAGGGTTTTCTTTACAGATATTATCTGTTATATTAACAAGCATCTTAATCATCTAGCGGTACTTTAACAGAAATACCAGAAGTGAATGTCTTTAAAAAGAGAAATTTTATTTGTTACATTCCAATAGGCTAAAAGTCCAAATTCAGGATATCAGTTCTAGGGAAAGGCTTTCTCTGCTAGATCTGAAGGAAGGTCTTTGTCATCAGCCTTCCCCTGGACTGGAAATTTCTGAGGTGCAGGGACCCTGGTTCTTTCCAAAAGACATGCTCAGCTCCTGGCACTGCTTCTTGGTGGTATGAGGTCCCTAAATGTCTCTGTTAGCTTCTCTCCTTTATATCTCAAGAGACTGCCTCAACATATAAAACAAACTTATATACCGACTTCTGTCCCACCAACACAACTGCAGCCCATTCACTATTATTAACATCATAGAGGCAGGAGTTACAACATGGAGGAACATAACAGAATACCAGGAACCATGGCCTGGCCAAACTGCTACACAATCCAATCCATGACAGTGAGGTCATACCAGGGTAGCATGGGTACTAGCTACAGAGTAGGGTCTTATAAAGGGGAGAACATGCAGAAACAGAGTCACACAGTAGGAAGACATCTGAGGAGGAAAGGCAGAGAGAAGGAAGGATCTTCCTCTGGAGTGGACAAAGAGAAAGAGAATAGCTCTGATGATACCCTAATTTTGGACTTCTAGCCTCTAGAACTAAATTTCTCCATCCTCCAGAGAAAATAAATTTCTGTCTTTAAAGCCACCCACTTTGAAGTATCTTGTTATGGCAGCACTAGGAAACTAAGGCAACCCTACATGCATCATCTACTTTAATCTTAAAAAAAAAAAAAATACTGCTAATATCTCCATTCCAGAGACCAGAAAGCTGAGGCAAGTGAGGCCACTTTCTGAGATCATACAGCAAGGCTGCAAGGAATGTGGGAGGCCAGGACTCTATTACAGGTTGTCTGAATGGGGACTCTTGAGAGCAGTCAGGGTGACAGCATAAAGAAGCTGTATGCTCCTTTTCTCTTGGGACAAATCTTTCTCCCTTCTCTCAGTTCTTTTTACCCCTTCTCTACACTGCACCTGGCTCTGGAGTTGGATGCCATTAACTCAGCCAGAAGTAGGACTCCTTAAGTTCACCGTGAGTCATTCTCTGAAACTTGAAGAGGGAACAATTTAATAATCAGGGGAAGGGAGAAAGAAAGAAAAAACCTGTTGA
This sequence comes from Heterohyrax brucei, assembly GCA_028571685.1. Lineage (NCBI taxonomy): Eukaryota > Metazoa > Chordata > Mammalia > Hyracoidea > Procaviidae > Heterohyrax > Heterohyrax brucei. The sequence goes on from CM053149.1 coordinate 40,028,719, forward strand.
CTCCCCTGAGCTGGGAATTCAGGGCAGAAACTGTTCCTTTGACTAGATTCACATTCAAGGATACATCATTTTCATAGACTATCAAGTTTGGCTGTGAGTCCCCTGCTTTTCTCAGCGAAAGCAGCTAGATACTTATGCCTACAGCAATCACTCATGCCCATCTAGAGGAGCAGATGAGAGCCTGCCCCATACATTTGGTGACTGACTACCTGGAAACCTGTGCTGAATCCATATAAGAAAAGTAAACAGGAAACTGGGCTCCCATCTCTAGTAACAGCTCTAGCCACCTAGTGACAGGACATTAGGTCTTCAAAGATGGTAATAACCAAACTATCACACTTTACAAGCCTATTTGGACATTTCAAAACAAAATAAAATAAGAAGCTAGAACACAGTAGCCAAACATAAAATAAACAAATACAACTTACTAATGGATCAGAGACAACAGTCAATTTCAAAGCACTTAAAGAGGCAGACCATTTATGATTTCAGAAAGCTCCCAAAGCAAAAATTCAAATTTCCAGAAGAAGAGAACTTCCTGGAAATACCAGAGTTGCAATACAAAAGATTAATATTTAAATCCCAAAAGAAAGACACCTAGGCATGTTATAACCACACTTGCCAAAAATAAACATAAGGAGACAATTTAAAAGTGACTAGAAATAAACAAAAAAAAACCTACAAAGATAAATCAATAAGACTAAGCTTGGACTGCTATTGTCACCTGGTACTGCTCTAACAGAAAATAAAACAAATGGGTGGTTTCATGAAGAGAAACTTTACTGACACAGTCCGATAAGCCACAAATCCATTTATGAATTATAAGTCCATTCAGTATGAGAATTTATCACAGTCCAGTAGGCTGAGCCCAAAATTAATGACACCATCTTGGCACAGGAACCTCAGGTCCAAAGGATATGTTCTGCTCTCAGTCTTAGTGGTATGAGGTTCCCAACTCTCTATGCTCACTTCTCTCCCTTATATCCCACAGCTGGTAACTTGAGTCCTGCCTCACCAGCACAACTGCTGCCCATTCTCAATCATCAATATTGCAGATGCAGGATCCACAATAAGTGGGAGGAATTGCACCATATTGGGACTCACTCTCCACAGCAAATTCTGTCTTAGTCAGCTAGTGCTGCTCTAACAGAAATAGCACAAAGTGGATGGCTTTAACAAAGGAAAGTTTATTCTTACACAGTTCAGTAGGCTACAAGTCTAATTTCAGGATGTCAACTCCTGGGGAAGGCTTTCTCCCTTGTTGGCTCTGTAGTAAAGTTCTTGTTTTGCATCAGTCTTTGTTCAGGGAGCATCTTGGCGCAGGAACCTCAGGTCTGAAGGACATGCTTTTCTCCTGGTGCTTATTTCTTGATGGTGTGAGGTTCCCAATTCTCTGATTGCTTCCCTCTCCTTTTATCTATTGTAGGATGAAAGGATAAAGGGTGGAGAAAGCCATACTTCAGGAAACTCCCTTTACAGTGGGGCAGGGAGGTGATCCTATGAAGGAATTTACAGTCCCACTGTAACTGCAATCGTGGATCTGTGCCACCTGTCTGCAAAGCCAATACTAAGACGGGAGGTGAGGTGATTAAATGAGGACATTTATTGAGTGCCAACACACAAGAGGCAAGAGGGAACCAACTCCTCCAAATCTTGCCTGCATGCATAGGCTAAGCCTGGAGGTTAGATAGGTTGATTAAGAGGGGAGCACTGGTTAATACTTTGCCCGGTCCACACAAGTAATTCTATCGATGTTTCAACAACATTCTTTCGGGGGAGGGAGGCTGCATGGCTCCAATAACTTAGGCTTGATAATCATCCAAACTACCTGGTGATTCGGTTCAATGGTCTTAGACAATAACTGAAAGGGGATAAACAGGATAATTAATCAATTTTACTAAGGGGAAAGAATAGCTGTGTGACTTATGACCAGTACAAGGTAAATTCTTATGGATGGAGGAGAAATGAGTTCTCAGGATTTAATGTTTATAACATGTTTGTCTTAACTACTGTTTGTAGCAAGATGGAGTCAGGCTGGCCAAAGGCCTCCCTTTTACTACCCTAATCCTTTAACATACAGAATAGGAAAATCACAAAATGGAGGACGATCATAAAATATTGGGAATGATGACCCCATCACATGGCTACACATATCTGGGGAGGGCACAATTCAATCCAAGACAACTTCTCAGTAGAAATAATGCAAGCAAGACAGGAATTGGAGAACACATACAAAATCTTCAGGGAAAGTAATTACCAACCAAGAATTACCTAGCCAGCAAAACTGTCCCTCAAATACAATGGTGAAATGAGGACATTTCCAGATAAACAGAAATTTAGGGAATTTCCAAAACCCAAACCAAAATTACAATAAATACTAAAGGGAGTCCTTTGGTTAGAAAATTGGTAACTCCAGGTAACAAGCTAAGACCACAACATAAAACAGAGGAACTGGATATCAGCACAAACAGGGGAATCACAAAAATACATCCAAAGCAAAACACTGAAAATAGGGAAACAGAGATGTCATTATATAAAAATTGTAACCAAAAACAGGCACTTAAAAGAAAATGTAGCCATAGATCTTTCATACACAGAGGAAGTCAAGGCAATATAAAGAAATTAAAGACAGGTAGAAGTTTAGAAACATATGGGTAAATATTAAGGCAGCCACAAAGGAAACTGTCAGTCATATGCACCAAAATAAAAAATAAGGAAAGGATGGAGTCTCAGAAAATACAAAGCCACCAAACATTGAAAAAGATGAAAAGAAAATATGTAAAGAAAAATACTCAGCAGAGAAAATTGAATGGAACCAAGGAATTGCCTACAAAGCACAAAAAAAGACATCAAAACTACAGCAGTAAACTTATGCCAGTCAATAATCATGTTAAATGTAAATGAACTAAATGTACTAAAAAAGAGACAGTGGCAGATTGGATTTAAAAAAAGACTCATCTATATTCTGTCTACAGGAGACACATCTTAGATTCAAACACATGAACAAACTAAAACTCAAAGTATGAAAAAAATATCAAGCTATAAACACTCAAAAGGAAGCAGGAATGGCAATATTAACCTCTGATAGAACAGATGTCAAAGTAAAATCCACTACAATGCTTAAAGAAGGACACTGTATAATCATTAAAGTTTCAGTAATCCAGGAGGACACAACCATATTAAATATCTACATACCACACCGAATGACAGGGTCCCAAAATACATAAAGCAAAGACTAATAGTATTGAAAACAGAAATCAACAACTCCACAATAAAGATAGGAAACTCCAGCACACCATTTTCAGTGAAGGACAGAACATCTAAACAAAAGGCTCAGTAAAGACATGGAATATCTAAATGCCACAATCAATCAACTTGATCTGACACATATACAGAATGCTGCACCGAACAGCAGCCAAGTATACTTTCTTTTCCAACACATATGGAACATCCTCTAGAGCTGACCAGATACTAGGCCACAAAGCTATCCTTAATAAAATTCACAGTACCAAAATATTACTAAGTGTCTTTTCAGATCATTAAGCCATAAAAGTGGAAAAGAATAACAGAAAAGGAAGGAAAAAAAAATCAAACACATGAAAACTGAACAACAGCTTGCTCAAAAACTACTTGTCAATAAAAGAAATCAAGATTGCAATGAAGAAACTAATAGAATCAAGTGAGAATGAAGACATATCCTAACTATTCAACATAGCAAAAGCTATGCTCAGAGGTCAATTTATCTCAATAAATGTACTCATTCCAAAAGAAGAAACAGCCCAAACTAAAGAATTAAACTTAAAACTCCAACCAGAACAGAGAGCACTGAAAAAGATCCCTCCAGCAACAGAAGAAAGTATATAATAAAAATTAGAGCAGAACTAAATGAATTGTCAATGAATTGGAGAATACAAAAAACAATTCAAAGAGTTAAGAAGACCAACAGCCGGTTTCTTGAAAAGATCAACAAAATTGATAAATCACTGGCCAAATCAACAAAGAAAAACAGGAAAGGAAGGAAATAACTTGAAAAAGAAATGAGATTGGCAATACTACAAAAGACCCAACTGAAATAAAAAGAATCATAACAGAATACTATGAAAATTGTATTCTAATAAATTCAAAAACCTGAGGAAATGGACAAATTTCTAGAAACACACTAGTTACCAAAGCTAACACAAATGGAGGTGGAACAACTAAGTAAACACATCACAAGAGATTGAAAGGTAATAAAAATACTTGAAACTAAAAATAGCTGTGACCTTCGTGGCTTCACTGGAGATTTCTACCAAACTTTTTAAGAGGAAAGTTAACACCACTACTACCACAGGTATTTCAGAGCATACAGAAAGATGGAATACTCCTAAATTCATTCTACAAAGCCACTATAACACTGATACCAAAATGAGGTAAAGAAAGTACAAAAAAGGAAAATTACAAATGAACACCTCTCATGAAATTAAATGCAAAAAGTCTCAACAAAATTCTAGCCAATAGAATTCAACAGCATATTAAAAAATAATTCCATTACCAAGTGGGATTGCTATTAGGGATGCAAGAATGGTTTAAAAACAGAAAAATAATTAAGGTAAACAAGCCACATAAATCAAACATAAAAGAAGTACCACTTGATTTTATCAGCTGATGCAGAAAACACATCTGACAAAGCCCAACACCTATTCGTGTTAAAAACTCTCGGCTGAATAGAAATAGAAGGGAAATTCCTCAACATAATAAGCGACATCTGTGCATAGCCAACAGCCAACGTCATCGTAATTGGAGACAGTATGAATACATTCCCCTTGGAAATGGGCCCAGACAATGATACCTGTTGTTAGTGTTTTTAATCCGCATTGTGCTGGAGGTTCTAGCTGGAGCAATCAGACAAGATAAAGAAATGAGGGGCATTCATATTTCTAAGGAAGAAGTAAAAGCATCTTCATTTGCAAAAGATATGATCTTATCCACAGAAAACTTGAAAGAATCCCCTCCCCACACACAAATAAGGAAAACCCTACTGGAACTAACAGAAGAGTTCGGCAAAATAACAGAATATAGATAAGCATACATAAATCAGTTGGATTCCTTTGCACCAACAAAGACCATGAAAGAGGAAATCACTGAATAAATACCATTTAGAATAGCCCTCAAGAAGATAAAGTACTTAGGAATAAATCTAACTAGAGATGTAAAAGACTACTAGAAACCAAAAGACACCCACGTAAGTGAAGAAACATATTGCTCATGGATAGGAAGACTTAGTACTGTAAAAATGTCTATTCCAACCAAGATGATCTGTACGTACAGTGCAATCTCAATGCAAATTCCAGCGACATTTTTTAATGAGATAGAGAAACAAATCACCAACTTTATATGGAAAGGGAAGAATCCCCAGATAAGCAAAGCATTGCTGAAGAAGAACAAAGTGGGAGGTCTCACACTACCTGACTTTAGAACCTATTACACTGCCACAGTAGTCAAAACAGCCCTGTAGAGGTACAAAAACAGATACACAGACCAACAGAAGAGATTGGGAAGCCAGTTACAACACCATCAACATGTGAGCAGCTGATATTTGACAAAGGCCAAAGTCTGTAAACCGGGGAAAAAACAGTCTCTTTTAAAATGGCCTTGGCATAACTGGATACCTATTTGCAAAAAAGTGAAACAAGACCCATATCTCACACCATGCACAAAAACTAACTCAAAATGGATCAACAACCTAACTATAAAATCTGGGACAATAAACATCATGGAAGAAAAAAATAGGGAAATCATTGGGTGCCCTGGTAATGTAAACATACTGCAAAACATTACTAACAATACACAGAAGAAAAAACAGATAACTGGGAATTCCTAAAAATCAAACACTTATGTTTTGGCTGGCTATGTTCATCAAAAGACTTCACCCAAAGAGTAAACAGGCAACCTACAGGCTGGAAAAAAAAAATTGGCTACAACATATCTGACGTGAGTCTCATCTCTAAAATCTACAAGATACTACAAATCCTCAACAACGAAAAGACAAATAACCCAACCACAAAATGAGCAAAATATTTGAACAGATACTTCACCAAAGAAGATATTCACGGGGTGTGATGGTTAAGATTATGTGTCAACTTGGGCTGTGCTGTGATTCTCAGTGTCTTTACAGTTGTATATGTTGTGGTCACTCCCATCATGAAATGTGCTGAGTGGTACCAGTGAGTGTGGGGCATGTGTTGGCTCATCACCCCCTCAGCCTTCATTCCTGTGCCTTCTGCCACCTACTCTCTTCCTGTTCACTTTGCCAAAGCTGTGACTTGTTGTGGATCCAGCAGCTACTTCTCTTGTCTTTAAAGTCCAGCTCATAGGACTTGAGCTGGCAGCTTACCTGTTGATCTTGGGATTCATCAGTCTTCACAGCCTGTGATTAAGAGTCCTATTCCCTGACCTCCTGAGCTTGGGTTCTCCAGCCCTTGTGGCTACATGAAGCAGGAGAAACCTTGCAGTCTTTCCTGTCACCTTGGGATTCATTGACCTTAAAACCTGTGAGTGGGAACCCTGATTTCCAACTCACTGAGCTCAGGTTCACTAGCTTCTGAGGCTGCGTGAAACTTGTATCCTGATTCAGGATGTGGGATGTTTCAGCCTCTGCAGTTGTGTGAGCTGTTTCCTTGATATAAATTTCCTTCTGTATATATTTATATACTTCACTGGCTTTACTTTTCTAGAAGACCCAGCCTATGACATTTGGTACCAGGAGTAAGGTGCTGCTCTAACAGATACCTAAAATGTGGAAGTGGTTTTAAAACTATGAATGGATAGAAGACTCAGAAGGAGCTGAGGAGAACTGTTAACACCAAAGAAGTTATGTATGGTGAGAAACAGTAACATCGAACCAGTAATGCAGAACCAAGAGGCTAATGTGGGACAGCACTAGAGCTGACCCATGGAGAGAAAGAGCTGAGTGTCTGTGCACGAGAGGGTTCCTGGCAGAGCCAGGTGCCTCTGGGCACATACTGGTGGAGCTACAGAGCTTTGGAAATCTTGCCTTAGCAGGGAAGGTGTGAGGCCTCGACCAAAAGCACACAGGAAGCAGAAGCTGAACAGCCAAGCAGCACAAAAAGGCTGAGCTGCCTCAGACACAAAAGGTATAACCATGACCTCAGGGGTTTCAAAGGTAGGGAGCCATGTCCTCTGGTGTTCCCTAGGGTTGTCACTCAGATGGTCTAAGCAAATGATAAGCCTAAAGCTGAGGGAGCAGAGTTGCTGTCTCAGTGGACCTGAAAGGTGAAGCTGTAGTTCAGGGCTGAGGGACTCCTACTCAGCAACTGGAGAGTGTGGCCAATACTTAGAGTCTGGAGGGCTGGGTCATTGTGTAAAATGTCTCAGAGAATGGAGGATTATTTCCAGAGCCTTAAGAGTTGATGTACTGTGTGTTCTGCTGAATTGCTTGTGCCTGATATCCCTTTTTCTCCTGGAATTTCTCCCATTTGCAGTGAAAATGTCTAGCTTGTGCCTGTTCTGCACTGGAAGCTTGTATTCTAGATTTCACAGATGAAGAAGAATTTTTGGATTTTGGACTTGGAGTTAAGACTTTATGATATGATGAGATGAACATATTTTGCATGTTGCAAAGTGTGATTTGGGGGGCCAAGGGGCGGAATATCATGGATTGATTTGTGTCCCTCCCAAAATGTGTGTAGCAATTTGTCTAAGCTATGATTTCCAACATTGTGTGATCTTCCTATAAATTCTGCCTCTATGGTGTTAATGAAAAAGGATGGGCAGTGGTTGCATTTGAGAGGAAGGACTCAATCTATAACAGTGTATTGTGCCTTAAGGCATACTTTTGAGATATAAATGAAAAGAGAAACAAGCAGAGAGTTAGGGACCTCATGTCAGCAGGCAAGAAGTAGTCTTGGCAACAGAGTGACTGCATCCTTTGGACCTGGAGTCTCTGGGCCTCATACGCCCCTAGTCCAGGGGGAGATTGAAAACAAGGACCTTCCTCCAGAGTCAACAGAAAAAGACTTACCCTGAAGCTGATTCCCTGAAATTGGAATTTTAGCCTACTTTCCTGTGAGAAAATAAATTTGTCTTTAAAACAATCCACTTAAAGAATTTCTGTTATATCAGCACTAGATGACTAAGAAAGGTGGCTAACACATACATAAGGCAGTGCACACAATCAGTAACCATTCTATTGTGGTGGTGGTTAGGTGCCATTGAGTTTGTTCTGACTTACAGTGACCCTGTGCACAACAGAATGAAACACTTCCCAGTCCTGTGCCATACATACAGTCATTTTTATGCTTAAGCACATCGTTACAACCACTGTGTCAACAAGTCTTGTTGAGGGTCTTCCTATTTCTTGCTGACTCTCCACTCTGCCAGGCATGATGTCCTTCTTAGGGATTGGTTCGTCTTGACAACATGTCCAAAGCATGTGAGACATAGCCTCTCTATCTTTGCTTCCAAGGAGCACTCTGGTTGTACTGTGTGTTCTTTTGGCAATTCATGGTACATTCAATATTCTTCTCCAACACCACAATTCAAAGGCATCAATTCTTCTGTCTTCCTTATTCACTGTCCAACTTTGGCATGCATGTGAGGTAATTGAAAATACTGTGAATTGGGTCAAGTGCACCTTAGTCTTCAAGGTGACATCTTTGCTTTTCAATACTTTGCAGATGTCCTTTGCAGCGATTTTTCCAATGGAATGCATCTTTTGATTTCTTGACTTCTGCTTTAATGGGTGTTGATTATGGAACTGTGTAAAATGAAATCCTTGACAACCTCAATCCTTTCTCCATTTATGATGATGTTGCTTACTGGTCCAGTTGTGAGGATTTTTGTTTTCTTGATGTTGAGGCGTAATCCATACTAAAGGCTGCAGTCTTTGATTTTCATCAGTAAGTGTTCCAAATCCTCTTCACTTCCAGCAAGTGGGTTGTATCATCTGCATAGCACAGGTTGTTAAAGCATCTTCCTCCAATCCTGGTGCCTCATTCTTCATACAGTCCAGCTTCGCAGATTATTTGCTCGGCATACAGATTGAACAGGTGTGGTGAAAGAATACAACCCTAACACATACCTTCCCTGACTTTAAACCATGCAGTATTCCCTTGTTCTGTTCACAGAACTGCCTCTTGATCCATATACAGACTCCTCATGAGCACAACTAAATGTTCTGGAATTTTTGTTCTGCACAGCGTTATCTACAATTTGTTATGTTTCACACAGTTGAATGCCTTTGCATACTCAATTAAACACAGGTAAGCAAATTTCTGGTTTTCCCTGTTTTCAGCCAAGATCTATTTGACATCAGGAATGATATCCCTGGTTCCACATCCTCTTCTGAATCTGTCTTGAATTTCTGGCAATTGCTTGCCAATATACTGTTGCAAATCACTTTTGAATGATCTTGAGCAAAATTTTACTTGCACGTGATATTGATGATAGTGTTAGATAACTTCTGCATTCAGTTGGATCAGCAGTTTGGGGAACAGGCATAAGTAAATAGGCACCAAGAAATCCAAATCAAAACCACAATGAGATAACATGTCACACCAACAGTGCTGATACCAATCCAATAAAACACAGAATAATAAATATTGGATAATTATTGACAGACTGGAGCATTTACATACCGTTGAAGGGAATGTTAAATGGTACAATCACTTTGAAAACTGATTTGGCATTTCCATAAAAAGCTAGAAATAGAAATATCATAGAATCCAGCAATCCCACTCCTTGGAATATATCCTAGAGAAATAACAACTGTCACAAGAGTAAAAATATTCACATGTATGTGCATGGCAACACTGCTCACAAAAGCAAAAAGATGGAAACAACCTAAGTGCCCACCAAGAGATGAAGGGATAAACACATTATGGCACAAACATATAATGAAATACTGTGAAATGATAAAGAACAGTGATGAATCCAACAGTATCTCATAACATAAATGCTTCTGTAGGGCTACATGCTGAGCAAAATTAGTCACAAAAGGACAAATAGTATAAGTGACCCCTATTATAAGGATTCAAGGAAAGGTTTAAACACAGAAGAAAATATTCTTTGATGGATACAGGAGGGTGGTGGGGAGAGGGGGCAGAAGGGAAACTCACTAACTAGATAGTAGTCAAGAATTATCTGGGTGAAGGGAAGAACAGCACACAATACAAGGGACATCAGTAAAACTGGATTAAAGGTAAAGCTGACAGGTTTCCTGAACACAACCAATTTCTTTGAGGCACAGAGTGGCTGGAGCTGGGGTCTGCTGACTGTGGCTTCTGAGAATATTTAGGTCAGTGTTTTAGTCAGCTAGTTCTGCTCCAACAAAAATACCACAGAATGGATAGCTTTAACAAAGGAAGGTTTATTCTTACGCAGTCTGGTGGGCTGCAAATCCAAATTCAGGATGTCTGCTCCAGGGTAAGGCTTTCCCCCTTGTCGGCTCTGGAGGAAAGTCCTCGTGTTGCATCAGTCTTTGTCCAGGGAGCATCTTGGCACAGGAACTTCAGGTCTGAAGGAAACGCTGTTCTCCTGGTGCTGCTTTCTTGATGCTGTGAGGTTCCCAACTCTCAGCTTGCTTCTCTTTCCTTTTTCCTCTTGTAGGATATAAGGATTAAGGGTGAGGCAAGCCATACTCCAGGAAAACTTCCTTTACAGTGGAGCAGGGAGGTAATCCTATGAAGGGATTTATAGTCCCATGCTAATCCTTTAACATACAGCACAGAAAAATCACAAAATGGAGGACAATCACAAAATACTGGGAATCATGGCCCATCTACATAGCTACACATATTTTTAGGGAGACACAATTCAATCTATGACAGTCAGTTGACATAACAAAGCTTGTTAAGACAATGTTCTGCATCCCATTCTGATGAGTGGTTCTGCAGTCTTAGATGCTTGTGAGTGGCCAAGTAACTCACTTGGAATAAAGAATGGTGAAGAGCACTAAAGACAAAGGAGTATGTTAGCTCGATCAGCTTGAGATCAGTAAATTGCAGTTATTTATTTATTTTACGTTTGCCTACTGGATACCATCTTCTCGTTTTAAAACGTACAGTTTACTTGCCTTATATGGAGTAAGCTCAGGTTTCCAGGTGGTTGGTCACTAATGGTGTGGTGCAGGCTCTTTCATACTGTCCTAGGCGGAGAGTAGTGATTGGAATAGGCTCAGGTGTTTGGCTACAGCCACCGAGAAAGGCACAGGCTAACAGCTGTCCCTGAGTGTCTGTAAGGTTGGCATATCCCCTTATGTCTGTATCTAGGTGAGGGAACATTTCTACCCTAATTTTCTGGCTTAGGGGAGTCAGCAGAATTTTTTTGTCCTTTTTCCCCCTTTCCCTGAGTCTGCTAAACTGTCTCAGAGAATAGCTTAGGGTTGGCTTAAGGAGTCCTACTTTCAGCTCCTTTAATGGTGTTAGACTCCAGAGCAGGGTGCAGCACAGAGGAAGAAGGGTGAGACTATCTTACGGCAAGCTTGAAGAGTTCTACTTCCATGTTAGTTAATGGTGTCAGGCTCTAGCACAGGTGCAGCTCAGAGAAGGGAGGGTGACATATTGGGAGAAGACAGGCCTACATCGAAACAAAGATACAGATCTACACGCAGTATTACTGTTTTAGTCAGCCAGTGCTGCTCTAACAGAAATACCACAAGTGGATGGCTTTAATGAGAAAAGTTTATTCTTACACACTCCAGTAGGCTAAGATTCCAAACTCAGGATGTCTGCTCCAAGGGAAGGCCTTCCCCCTTGTTGGCTCTGGAGGAAAGTCCTTGTGTTGCATCAGTCTTTGTTCAGGAAGCATCTTGGCACAGAAATCTCAGGTCTGAAGGGTGTGCTCTACTCCTGGTGCTGCTTTCTTGATGGTTTAAGTTTCCAGATTCTCTGCTTGCTTCCCTCTCTTTTTATCTACCATAGGATGAAAAGATAAAAGGTGGGGCAAGCCATACTCCAGGGACACTTCCTTAGCAAGGGTTTTGCCATCCCACCCAAATCCTCTTTTAACGTAATCATCCTATCTATTAGCCACTGGCAGAGATTAAGATGCATAGCATAGGAAAACCACAAAATACTGGGAATACATTTTTGGGGGTACATGATTCAACCCATGGCAGTTATACACACAGACTTAGTTTTTTGATGATCTGTTTTTGTCCCTCAGTGACTCCAGAGGTGCAGGTAGGTTCTCCAGACAATCACATCCATTGATGGAATGACCACCAACTTCCACGCTGGGCCCACTACATGGCTGCCACCACTGCTGCCCAGCAGGTCCGGTCTGTGGAATCTTATGTGCTTCTGGCACTATTCTTCCTTTCCCTTTGCTCAGTCCAATTTCTGAACTGTACCTTTGATGTTCATGGCTCCTAGGGTACCAATATTTACTGGATTCATTTGTTCCTTTGAGTCTTTGTTTTTAGAGATGTCATGGGTAGCATCCATCTACTCTGCCATCTAGGTTCAACCTCCCTGGGTTATTTTTATCTTACCTGACATCACTTCCATGACTCAAGAATGCCAGAGGACCTGTTTTCCTAAGGACTCTAACTTGGTGACTAAAAGAAAGGGTATTTAATCACCCAAGAAGATAAAATACCTAGGAATAAATCTAGTGAGAAACATAAAAGACCAATATAAAGAAATTACAAGACACTACTGGAAGAAACCAGAAGAGATCTACGTAAGAGGAGAAATCTACCTTGCTCATCAATAGGAAGACTCAACATTATGAAAATGTCTATTCTACTGAAAGCCATGTGTCTTAGGCTGGGTTTTCTGGGGAAGCAAAACGAGTAACGCATGTATGTACAAGGAAAGATTTATAAATATAAAGTACAAGGAAAGACATATACATATGTAAATATACATATATATATAGGAAACAGCTCATACAATTGCAGAAGCTGAATGTCCCAAGTCCTGGCATAAGCCTCACGTGGCCATGGGAGCTGGTGAACCCAAGGTCAGCAGGTCAGAGACCAGAGTTCTAGATCACTGGTTGTATAGGTCAGCAGATCCCAAGCTGGCTGTGGACAGAGCTGCAGAGGCTGGAGAATCCAGGATAAGCAGTTCAGGGAACAGAACTCTCAAGCGTCAGCTGTAAGGGTTGATGAATCCAACAGCTGCTAGTTCGAGTCCAGGAACAAGAGGCCAGAAGCAAGCAGGAGCTGCTGGCTATGTGAGCAGACTGGCAGTAGAGTATTTAATCACCTACTCCTAGGGTGCCAATATTTACTGGATTCATTTGTTCTTTTGAGTCTTTGTTTTTAGAGATGTCATGGGTAGCATCCATCTACTCTGCCATCTAGGTTCCACCTCCCTGGGTTGTGGTCAAAGGCAGTAGGTGGTCGAAGGCAGAGAGATGAGGGCTGAGGGGCAGGAAGCCACCACAGGCCTCACCCAGCCACTTAATACAGCAGCCAAACATGGAATAGCCAAGCTGACATAATCCTGACCACCACACCATATATACATACATTACAATCCCAACAGAAATTCCAATGGCATTTTAAAATGCAATGGAGAAACAAAGCACTGAGTTTATACGGAAAGGAAAGATGTTCTGGACAAGTAAAGCATTACTGAGAAAGAAGAACAAAGTGGGAGGTTTCACACTACCTGATTTTAGAACTTAGAAAAACCAATCATTAGCCATTAGAGAGATGCAAGTTAAAACTACAGTGATGCTGGTATTTATCCAAAAGGCACTAAATAATAAATGTCAGAGAGGCTGTGGAGAGACTGGAACACTTCTACACTGCTAGCGGGAATGTAAAACGGTGCAAAGACTTTGGAAATTGATTTAGAACTTTCTGAAAAAGCTAGAAATAGTAGTCAAAACAGCCTAGTACTGGTTCAAAAACAGATACATAGATCAATGGAACAGAATCGAGAATGCAGACATAAAATCAGCCACCTATGAACAGCCGACAATTGACAAAGGCCCAAAGTCCATACATTGAGGAAAGGACAGTCTCTTTATTGGTGTTGGCATAATTGGATATCCATCTGCAAAAAGATAAAACAAGACCCCAAATTTACATTATACACAAAAATTAACTCAAATCTAAAACAACAAAGCTCATGGAAGAAAACACAGGGATAACACTGTGAGCTGTAGTATGTGGCATAAAGACAATACAAAACATTGTTACCAGTGCATGAACTCTAGAAGAAAAAATAGGTAACTGGTAACTCCTAAAAACCAAATATTTATGATCATCAAAAGAGTAAAAAAGACAACCTACAGACTCAGAAAACACTTTTAGCTACTACAAATTTGTTCAGTATCTAATCATTATAATCTACAAGATACTCCAAAAACATCAACAACAAAAAGACAAATAACTCAATTAAAAAATAAGCAAAAGATATGCATGAGTACTTCACCAAGGAAGACATTCAGGAGGATAACAGATACATAAGGCAATGCTCACAATCATTAGCCATTAGAGAGATGCAAGTTAAACTACAGTGATGCTGGTATTTATCCAAAAGTCACTACATAATAAACGTCAGAGAGGCTGTGGAGAGACTGGAACACTTCTACACTGCTAGTGGGAATGTAAAATGGTGCAAAGACTTTGGAAATTGATTTAGCACTTTCTGAAAAAGCTAGAAATAGAAATACCATACAACCCAACAATCTCACTTCTTGGAATACATCCTAGAGAAATAAGGACTGTCATATGAATAAATACATGCACTCCAATGTTTATCTCAGTGCTGTCCACAATAGCAAAAAAGAATCAACCTAGGTGCCCATCAATGGACGAATGGACAAGTTATAGTATATTCACACAATGGAATACTGGGAAACTATAAAGAACAACAATGAACTTGAGAAATGTCTTGTAACATGATAGGCTTTGGAAGGCATTATGCTGAATGAAATTAGTTGCAAAAGTACAGATATTACATGAGACCACTATTATAAGGACTGAAGAAATATTTTAAACACAGAAGAAGACAGTCTATAGTGGTTACATGAGTGGGAAGGAATATTCATTAATTAGATAGTAGATAAGAAGTTAGGTGAAGGGAGTAAGAGAACACATTAGAGGAAAAGTCAGCAAAACTGGACGAAACCAAGCTAAGAAGTTTCCTGAATGTCATCCAACACCTCAAAGGACAGAGTAGCAGGGGCAGAAGCTTGGGGACCATTATTTCAGGTGACATCTAGGTCAACTGGCAGAAGAATGTTTTTGTAAGAGAATGTTCTGCATCTTACTATTGTGAGTGTCATCTGGGGTCTTAAAAGCTAGCAGGCTGCCATATAAGAAGCATCACTTCTTCCCGATCCACTTGGAGCATAGGAGAATGAAGGACATCAAAGACATAAGGAAAATATGAGCCCGAGAGACAGAAAGGGACACATAATCCAGAGACTACATCAGCATGAGAACAGAAGAGCTAGATGGTGTCTGGTCACCACCAGTGACTTCTGTGGCAGGGAACACAATAAAGAGTTCCCAGTGTAGTAGGAGAAAAACGAATGTGCAGAATGCAAACTCTACTGAAAAGACTAGGTTTGATGGTCTGACAGATTGGGTGGTCCCCAGAAGGCATGGCCCCTGGATCCTCTGTTAACCCAGAAATGAAACCATTCCCAGAGCCAACTCTTTAGACAAAGATTAGCTGGACTGTAAGATATAAAATGATACTGAGGAGAGTGTGCTTCTTGGTTTAAGAAGTAGATACATGAGACTAACCAGGCAGCTCTAGTCCAGAGGTGAGATAACAGTGCAGAGGGGGACAGGTGCTAGTTGAATGGACAGGGAAATACAGGGTGGTAAGGAGTGTGCTGTTACAGTATGGAGAGAGCAGCTAGAGTTACATACCAATGTCTGTATACGTTTTTGTATTACAAATTGACTTGAATTGTAAACTTTAACTTAAAGCACAGTACTTTTTTTTTTTTTTTAAGGCTTTTGAAAAGTTGGAAGGGTGATGAGTAGGTTAATCTGTCTTCACAGCTTTCCCTGAGAGGGCGCCATTACCAAATCAAACCTCCAGAGGGTGGGACTGAAATACCACACTTTCCCATTAGGCTTGGCATTCCTTCCCAGGCAGCTGCTGTTGGTCCGGAGGGGAGAGCCTGCCCATAAACATGGCGGCGCCCTGTTGAGCTTCTCGCCACTGTTGTTTGGCCCCGCAGTGCCAGTGACAGGTGACTTCCTTTGCGAGCCAGCTTCCTGCACCGCGGGAATTTAAGCCGGCCCCTCTGCTACGGGCTTCAGTGCTGTTGTCAGGTTGGGCTGCTCGTCACCTCTTCTGAACCGCCTCAGCACGACAGGAGCTTAGCCTAAGCATCCCTTAACTGCAGCCCAAGCTGCCAGGGGAGCAGTCGGGTACCCTACCATTTATTTGGTAGTTTAATTGCGGGTTTGGCCTTAATTCCCAAGATTGCAACGTGTCTCCTCCACGGTTTGTTTTTTCTCTCTTGCGTCTTTGGAAGTGAATGAAGACGGGCCTGGGCTTCTCGGGAACACGGGGAGAGCGCACTCGGTTCCACTGGACCCGGAGCCGCGCGCTTGGGCCATGGTACTGCTGAGCCTTGCGCTCTGGTGACGCAGCGGCACACCTCCCAGCCCGGCGGGTGGATCCTGCTGGCACCTTCTCCGAGGAGCCAGCGGGCGCTGGTACGAGGGAACTCCAAGCCTTTCTGCTGGGGCTGCGCTCGGGGCCAGCGGCTGTAGCGATGTTCAGTTGGCTGGGTACAGACGACCGCCGCAGAAAGGACCCCGAGGTCTTCCAGACCGTGAGCGAGGGGCTTAAGAAACTGTACAAGAGCAAGCTGCTGCCCCTGGAAGATCATTACCGCTTCCACGAGTTTCATTCCCCAGCCTTGGAGGATGCTGATTTCGACAACAAGCCTATGGTTCTGCTGGTGGGCCAGTACTCCACGGGGAAGACCACCTTCATCAGGTGAGCAGACACAGGAAACCTGCAGTATCACCCCGCCCCACCGCTCATTATTTAGTCCCAGTCTTCGCTCTGGTGCTGTACTCTTGCCTGAGGACAAATGGAAAGTCTTCAGTTAAACGTTTTGAAGAAATCCTTGTGCCTATGTCAAAACTTGCCCCACAATTTCATTGCTGGCACCTGTCCTCATCTTACCCCGTGTCACTCTACTGTACTTAACCCTTGGCTCCAGTCATCAAATTGAAGTGTTAAAGTTCAGAGCCATACCTGTTTTCCCCATCTTATGGATGATGGTTACTGAAGTCCAGTAGACACAAGTAGAAGAGCTCCTGGTATTGGGAATATCTGTGTTAGTAGGAGTGGCTTTCAGTGTGGCTTTTTGGTGGAGTATGTCCTTCAGAGTATCGGCCACTTCCCTTGACTTTGAAAGAGCTCAGCCACTCACATGGAAACCTTTCCAGATTAAGCTGTGGAGTTCTCATGGGAGAAGGCCTGGAAATGAGTGTGAACCCAGGGCCGCCTGCTGGGTAGTGCCACTTGTCCTTCTTTTATCATCTACTTTCTCTGGGATAGAGCTCCTACTTATATTTCTTGGAAACTGAATAGGAGCGGAACGGTTTTTTCTTTTCCCTTGTTTGATCTTAATGGATCAATAATAATATTTAAGACTTTTAGAGGCAGAAGGCCTCTTGACAACTGTCTCATCTTACCTAGCCTTTTTGACTTTGCAGTGAGATAGCTGACGTTAGATGAATTGTCCAAATCCATGTTAACTGGAGGATGTGGGTGGGGGAGAGACCTGACTGAAGGTCCTAGATGTGAGGAGATGATTGGCTAAATGCCTCTAACTTTGAAAGTGAGTCATTCACTCCCTTGAATTATAGAATCCCTGCAGTAGAGGGATCCCCAAGAAGTCAGTTGTCCACTTGCATTTAGAGAGGTTCGTATATTGTCTACTAGAGTGATCAAAATTCTGCCTGTTTCTAGAGACTTCTCTCCAGTTCTCAGTCCAGACAGCCTTCAAAGATAGGCCATTTTCCTTGGTCTCATTTACAGTTATTTCCAAACCACTGAGTGCTTGCTGCCCTCTGTGTTAAGATGGTGTTCAGTAGCCTAGTCAAGGTGCTTTTCTCCTGCAGAAGATTTCAAAGCAGGGGTTTTGGAATTTGAACATTTGAGCCACTAAGACATGCAAAGCACTGTGCTTTATTTGGTGAGGATAGCTGAAAATTTAAAGGTTGGCCAGGTACTAATTTTCTCTAAAGCTAAGCTTATAGCACTAGCCTTTTGGGAGTAGGACATGAATCAGCTATGATGTCATGTCTCAACAAAGCACCAGATCAGGGTTATTCTTGTGGAGTGGACAGCTTTTTGCTTAACAGCTTTGAAGAAATTCAATCAAGGCTAAGACCCTGAGGGATAGTGGGACTGTTTGCTTTTGTGTGTTTTTCATTGTTAGAACTGCAAGGGTCCTTACAGGTTAGTCCATTAGTTCTTAAGTTTTTGGCCAGGACCTCCTTTGAAACTCTGATGAAAACTACTTTTAGAAAAATGCAGCTGAATCCCAAATTTTCATGCACCTTTGAGTGTCCAAGCACTATCATTAGACATTAGGAAGAGAACTAATCCATGTCTCCTGTATTATTAAACACTTATGTCTGCTAAGGGCAATTTGGAGCCAGGTGGGAGCCCTGGTGGCACAGTGGTTAAGTGCTTGCCTGCTGACCAAAAGGTTGGCAGTGTGAATCCACCAGCAACTCCTTGGAAACTGTATGAGTCAGAATTGAGTCAAAGGCAGTGAGTTTTGTTGTGTTTTGTTTTAGGCTCTATACAAGGTTTGCTTTGTAATCTCCTCTGTCTGGCCTGGATTATGTCCCACAGAAAGTACACAACATGTACAGGTTGTTCCTCCATTGCACACCCTTCCCTGGCTGTCTGTACATAGTGTCCTTATAACTCTGAGCATACTTTTTAGTACTTTTCCTTCCTGGAATGTGAACACTTACATGGCAACAGTCCTGCTTTATTATCTTTGAGGTCTAAATCAGGGTATTACCTGTAAGAGGTTCCCGACAGACATCTGCAGAATGTAAAGGAAGACAAAGAAAAGAGTGTCCCTTGGGGTAGGATCCCAAGACAGGCTTAAGTGCTTTTTGTCTGAGACAGTCTCTCCTGGCTTTGCCTGAGTCATTTCTGACTGCTCTCTGTGTCTAGCACAGTGGCAGAGTCAAGTTGCCACTAATCATTCCTTATCTGAGGGAGACAGGAAAGCTAGGAGAGGTAGATCCCTCTTCTTACAGAACTGTTCCCTCTCCAATCATGTCAGTAACCAAATTAAGACATTGTGTCAAAAGCTGCCTTCTTTTGAGGGAGAACAACCCAGTGTGTTAAGAGGTGAAGCCCTTCAGAAACAGATGACATGTTTTTCTTCCTTTCGATGAAATCCAATGAACAATTATGTTTTAAATTGGAAAATATAGAAAAGAGTAAGTTGGAGGAAGAAAAAATGAGGAGACTCAGCAGAGACCATTATATATGTATATATCTTCCCGGAAGTCACCGAGTGGCACAAATGGTTCAACACTAGACAACTAACCAAAAAGTTGTCAGGTCATGTTTGCCCAAAGGCTCCTTGGAAGACAGTCTTGGCTGTCATCTTCTGGAGGGTCACAACATTGAAAGCCCCGTGGAGCAGTTCTGCTCTGCAAACATGAGGGTTGCCTTGAGTCAGAATTGGCTCAAGGTCAACTAAAAACAATGTATATGTTTGCAGTATTTTTAGCTATTTTTAAGACATTTTGACAGCATGGCATGTATATGATTTTATATGCTGTAATTATTTTTTTTAATTTATAGCACAAGCATTTCTCATGGAATTAGAAAAGCTTTGTGAGCATTTTTTTTAACAGCTGCATGTTATTTCATCGTGTATATAAGCAAGTATTCATTTAATCAGTCTACTTCTGAATGTTTTAGGTTGTTTCTAATTTTTCGCTGTTATAGGATCACTCTGAACATCTCTGTAGATTGTATTTTCCCACTTACTGAACTGTCCTCTTAGAGATTCCCAGAAGTAGAATCTCTAGTGCAAAGGTTATACAGAGTTTTTTTGTATTAAGAGTCATAGTTTCCAGTTGCTTTCCAAAAGGGCTACTTGGGACAGCCCTCTTTCCCTAAAGCTAGCAATGTTCCTCTCGGGCAACCAGTTGCTCTGGGGTGTGATCTTAGAGGACTGTCACCTCTCTGGCTTCTTCCATCCTGCTTTTTGTCTTGAGTGGAGTGATGCTCATCTTAGACCCTCACTTGAACCTGTGGGGGCCTTTCCCTCAGAAACAAAGACTTGCCCTTACTTGCCCTGTCCCTTGGTCACTAGTGTCCATCTGCCTTCTGTTATTTGTACCTGCCATTGGGTCTGTTTCATCTCAAGAAGAGCATAATAAAGGACATTCTTCTAATTACTAATTTATGTGCTATAATCGTTGCCTGAAATAACTTCCCTGGCCTAACGCCTGGCAACCCAGAGTAATAAAATAAACAGTAAATTGGCGTGGCAGCTGCTCTTCCCAGCACAAGCTGCTGTTTTGGAGTATAGTAGCTCTGTGTCTCCCTGACCCCAGCAACTTTTTGACCTGCATCTTCTGTTTTTCTCCTCACTGTTTCTTGCTGGTTTCAAGCCTCAAGTCACTCCTCCCTTGGTCTATTTGACTCTCTGGTCACTCCTTGCTGCCTGCTTTCTGTAGCTCCTCTATTCAGAGGGTAGCAGAACTCAACAGCTGACTGCCTCAGCAGTTGAGAAAGGCTCGAGTATTCCTATGCCCTGAACTGTAGGTGAGGTGTCACTGATTTGGCAGAGTGCCCTTGAAAAGGGGAGGGAGGGGTCAAAGGTTGGCTTATTGCTGCCAGAGCTGAGCTTCCTGAGCCTCCATAGCAAGGTCTGGGCTGGTCTGGAGGTTGGCAGTGACCTTTTATAGTGACTTAGGCTCTGAAGCACGTGGTGGGACTGCTGGGGGCAGGGGAAGGGGAGGACAGTGGTCTACCCATCAGGGCTATTTAGGTGGCAAATTTCTGTTGCTCCTACTACATCAGGAGTTCTTTATGTGTTACCCAGTTGTGACTCTTTACATGTTACCCAGTTGTGACTCAGCATTTCACTGTGGCCACACCATCTCGCATCATCACCTTGGCATCCATCCCATACTGCAGGCCTCACACTAGGCATTCAGTATCAGCACCCTGGAAAAATGGTTCACTGGAAAGACAAAGGGCCAGAGAAAAGGGACACTATTCCAGGTAGACCTGCTAACCTCTGTGAAGTTAATCCTGCCAGGCACAATCCCTGCAAGACCTCTGTCTTTGTCCACCTCTGAGATCAGTTGGTATCTTTTTTCTGTCAGGGACCTGCTCTGCTGGATCTCTAAATGGGGTTAACTTAAAGTCTGCTCACTTTCACAAGGCCTGACTCAGGGAAGCAGTAGACCCTGGGTCAGAGGAACTGTATCCCGTGCCTCACGCCTGGCTTGGGATCTCCCTTGACAGTCAGGTGTCTGGGAGTCATCATAAAAAACAACTGAAGGGAGAAAGGTCTTCATTCCATTCCCACTACTAGTGGGAAAAAGGCTATGGAGGGAGCGTAGGCTCGTTCTGCAGAGTCCAGGCTCCACCACTTACTGGCAAGAGATCTTGTTAGTGAGGTCTAAGCAAAGTCAGATCATCTCACTTTAAGTGATCACATCCCTAACCTTTCTGAACTTCACTTTGCTTATCTATAATATGTGAATAGTAATAACTACCTCACAGAGTTCCTCTCAAGGTTAGATGGGGGAGAGATGGCTAATGTCTAACACCAGTTATGTCCCGGCACTGCGCTTGTGGCAGTGTTATTCTCTTTCCTCTTTCTAGCTTGATTCTCTAACTTGAGGCTTAGAGGCTGATCCTCAGGAGGATGGGAGGAAGCCCTTCTCTGGCACTGCTGATGGTCAGCGTGAAGGACAAAGGAAAATATATGTAAGGAAGGAGGGTCTTGCCCCTTTATACCTCAGAGGACTGGAAAAGGAGCATAAAGCTAAACTCTGTAGACAGTGCTGGGCAATGGTAGGGTCAGGCCAGGGAAGGCCACCAGAAGGGTTGAAGTCCATCTACTAGATTCTGTTTTGTGATAGGATTCCTTCATCCCTGGACTCCCTAAACCATGGCTGAGGCTACTGAGTGTGAGGGATAATGATAGCTGCTCTAGGGAAGGCAGAGCTGATGCATACCTCAAATTAGCCAATGAAAGACTCCCTTCTAGTACCTCACTTAGTGACTATGGAGTCTTGTATGGTCTCCCTAATGCCCTGTGAGGCTGGCAGGTGAAGTATTATTATTTCAATTCATTTGTAAAACTGAAGTGCCTGAGGCTTAGATAGACTAATTTACCCAGTGATCAGAAAGTTAAAGTCACTGCCATGGAGTTGATTTTGACTTACAGTGATCCTATGGGACACAGTAGAACTGCTCAATAGGGTTTTAGAATGGAGAATTAGAAATGCTCACCTTTCAGTTAGCAGCTGTGGCTGTTAACCACTATGGCACCAGGGCTTCCTACCTGATGTTGGAGATATGAATTAGCTATAATGTAATGCAGAAAGTGCTGTGTGCCTTTATAGTATACTAAAAGATATTCAAATTAAAAGTTATGAAATTTTTAGGGAGCAGTGTGAGTAAACTGGTATCAGGTGAGCTGGGAGTGGGTTAGGTTATGCTTTATGAAGAGGCATTTGGCACTGTTTCTTGAGACTCACTCTGGTTTTTACCATCCAAGATTTAACCACAATCCAAATGCACAGTGGTACAAACTATTGTGGAAAACATTTTGGCAGTTCCACACAAAATTCAGTATTCCTAAGTATAAACCTAAAGGGCTGGAAAGAGTACAGATAGACGCATGTAGACCAATGTTCACTGCAGCATTATTCGCTAAGCCAAAAGGTGCAAACAACCTAATTATCCATCAGCATATGAATGGATAAACAAAATATGGTACATGCATATTATGTAAAACTACTCAGCCATAGAAGGAAGTCCTGATATATGCTACAATATGGATGAATCTTGAAAACATTATTCTGTATGAAATAGGTCAATCACGAAGGACAAATATTGTATGATCACACTTGTATGAAATGACAAGAATGAGCAACTGTAGGAAAGCAGAGTTTATTAGTGGTTACCAGGGGCTACAAAGAGAGAAAGGGGGAGCCACTATTTAGAAAGCATTGAGTTTCTGTTTATGGTGGTGGGAAATTTGGCAGTAAGGGTAATGGTTGCACAACATGTAATTGCTATTGCTAAATTGTACACCTGATGAATGTTAAATTGTTAAATATTATGTTATATATATTTTAATACTAATAAAAAAGATCTACCCACAACCATTAATCATCCCCCTTGCATGGTGTCATTGAAAAAAAATACAGGGGAAAAAGAAAAGAGGCATTTATGCTGGGTTTTGGAGGCTAAATAGAAATGTGCAGAGTACCTCCAGGCACCAGTGAGGTATTCATTTCCTCCAATTACTGTCTGTGCCACTATGGCAACATGTACTATAATCAGTACTTTCTAAAAGCTATGGTACATTATCTCAAAAACATCACTCTACACCTCTGAGGTAGATTACGACCAAGTGTTATCTCCATCTATTAAGCCAGGGATACGAAGACAATGGGCTGTTGAGGAACTTATCCAAGGTCCTATCTACTGTTGAGCAACTACCTGTAAGGTGTGTTCCCCAAGTAAACCTTGGCATCTAGCCCAGCGTACAGCCTTGGACAGTGCTATGTTTTGGACCCCAGCGAGAGGTCAGACCTCCATGTAGGCTAGGTGGGTAGGGGTGTCTTAAGGCAGACTGGGTGAGAACTCCTGGTTCCTTGCCTTATATTGGGTGCTTCGATCACCAGCAATGCAGGACACATGCTGAGATTGCTGCCTGAGCAGGACACACACACACAAAAAAAAAAGAAAAGAAAGAAAGAAAGAAAGAAAAGGAATATGTTAATTATTTATTTAAGAAAAACAGGGAGAAATGCAGCCCTGATGGAAAAATCTGAATTATTTTGGACTTTCCTTTATCTCTCTTATGCTTTAGTATGTATTTGTTTAACATTGTTTGGCAGGGGTGGCGGTATACTCCAAAATACCTTGAATATTTTAATTTAACCCTGAACTTCTGCAGTCTATACCTCAGTTTACTCAGTGGCATAAGTGAAATAACATGGCTGTCCTACAGAGTTTATAGGCCCAACTATGTGTAATTATACAGGTGAAGCTCTCAGAACAGCACCTGCCCTCCTGTGGGTGCTCGGTCTGCCCTGCCCTCCTTATTCTTCTGCCACTTCATCTCAGTTGTCCCCATCCAGGCTTGAATTAATTTTTCTTTTTTTATATGACCTTGAGGAAGTTTTTGCCTGGCAGCAGAGGTGATCTTTATCACGTCCCATTAAGTAGTACGTGTGATTCCTCCGTAGGTTCAGTTGTGACTTTGTTATGGGGGCTCCTGATGCTACAAGCCATAGCCAAATATCCCTGGAAATGTATCCAGCCCGGGGTTCTCTGGCTGTTGAGCTCCCTGGTTAGACTCGTGTTTCTTCAGACCCATTTCATCAGCAAGTTTTGAGGTCATATGGGTTTGGAAACCCAGGCAGCATAGAGGTTAATTACTACAGCTGCTAATCAGAAAGTCAGCATTCAGATCTACCAGGTGCTCTTTGAAAACTCTATTTGGCAGTTCTACACTGTTTTATAGGGTCGCTATGAGATTGAATTGATTCAACGGCAGTTGTTTGGTTTGGGATTTGCCTGAGAGGGCAGGACCAAAGGCCCATCCTCAAGCTCTGGCTTGGCCACCTCCCACTACAGCTCTGTAACTCCCATGTTAAGCTGGGAAGAGATAGCTTTTATTCTTCTGTGGAGTATACCACCTCTCTCTGGTGTGGAATTTGAGATGCCAGTGTGAGGAAGATACTTCGCCACTGCTGTTTGGCCCTGTTTAAGTTTTGCATTCTTGTAGCAGGCTCAGAATTTTTGCTTTCCATCCTCTGTTTCATTGGTTCTTGGAGCTTTTGGTGGTTCCCTCCAGCTGAAGAATCCAGACTTCTAAACTCTCTATGGGGACCTTCTTAGGGCTTCTTATCCAAGTGCTCATTCGGTCAGATGCTCCCAGTGCAGAGGCAAGAGTGGATGGGAATCTCCCAAATCGTAGTACCTATTCTCAGAAAAGCTTGCTGTTAGGGAAACTTGGCCTTACTGTTTTTAAATCTCTAGAATGTCCTTTTAAATCCAACAGACCTAGAGCCTACTATGGTCACTTGGTAGCAACAACTTTTGTGTGCCCCATCCCAGCCAGTGAGGCTGATCTGTGAACACAATGGCTGATGTTTATGGAGATGGGTGCATTCCTGGGTTTGTGAGTCCTAACGCCTATCCTCTCCTCTCAAGGTGCAGTCCCTGGCCAGTTTCCCGCCAAGCCATATCTGTTTGTGGTCTTCTTGTCTCCATTTTTTTTCTAGTCCCATATCAGACTCAGCTCTTTTGGCCTGATCCTAGCAGTGACTCCATTTTCCGGCCAATGGGAGACCCAAGGCAGGGAAGGATACGTGAGTGTGGCAGTCAAGAGAGAGCATGGGTTCTCAAATCTAGGTGCTGGGCTCAGATTTTTGCTCTACTGCTTACTGATTGCATAACGTGGGTTGGATTAGATTTGGTTCTCTCCCTTGTAAAATGGATTGATAATCTAGGTGTCAGGATCTATCTTAAGTGCTAAGTATCTGTAACTAATGTAATCCTCAGGAAATCCTATGAGGTAGGTTTTCTTATTATGCCTATTTTTATGATAAGGATCATAGTATTCACATCAGAGTCACTCTGAAGATAAAATGAGGTAAAGCATGGGGTGTGTGTTCTGGGTAGCAGTGCTCCCTGCAGATCAAAAACTGTGTCTGCCTCAGTATTATATCATGTGGAGGATTCCAACCTACAAGGCAGCAGGCAGCTGTGGCTTCTGTTTGGGATCCTAAGGGAGGGAGTCCTTAGCAACTCAAACTGCTGTTGAAGAAGTAAGTTGATAGCTCAGACTGTCCAGAAGACACAGTGGAGTGTGCATGAGGTGGAGGAAGTTCCAGGTAGTCCCCCTAGCTACCACTAGTTAGCCAGGACTACTGCTTCAGGATCACCAGGGAAGGCAGAGGGTAGGCAGAAGGCTCTGGTTTGGGTCCTAGACACATGGCTTGCTCTGTCCTGATGGTTTGTAAGGCTTTGACCAGCTCTCTCTTGACAGTGATTTTCCTGAGGGTAGATGACAGTTTAAAAGGACAAGATTTTCTGTTAGATGTGGGTTTAGGTTCTGGCTATACTACTGGCAGTTTATTTTTAATGTGCGTCACTTAAACCTTATAAACCCCGGTTTCCTCAGTAGCTTGCCTGTGAGGAAATGATGCTATCAAAGTGTTTAGTAAAATATCAGGCATGTAGAAATGCTACTGATCACCAGTGATTATTAACTTAAAAAAAAGAAAAAGAAAAAGTGTTTGTCTAGACAAGTAGTTTCAAACCATAGCTTCACTTGAGAACCAACTGGGAGCTTCTTAACAGTTCCAGGTTCCACCTCAGACCAACTGTGCCCGAACTTCTGGGTGGGGCCCATGTGCTGTTACTCAGAGCTCTGCAGGGAGCTCATCTCTGCAGTCAGGACTAAGGACTCCTGATCCAGGAGATCTCTAATTTCCGTTCTCAACTTGACATATATTCTGATTTGTTATCTGTTCTTCTGATGGTTCCTTGATTTTTTCCTTCAGGTACAAATATAGGTCCTTAAGGTTTCAATGAAGTAGGGAAGTTCTCAGCTGTCACTGAGAGCTCATTCCATGGATCTGTGAGAGCAGTCTCCCCTAGCTCCTTGTCCACAAGGCCCTAGAAGGTGACACTGGTATTCTTTTCTAGCCAGTTCTAACCAAGGCACTTTTGGGCTCCTTCCCTCACCCTGGCTGCATGCTTTCAGGGCTCAGCACTATTCTGAGCCCTTCGATATTTCTTTATTTTTTATTATGACTGAGTGAAAATGTACATTCCCATATAAATTTACATGCCCACCTATATGCAGCTTCTGCTGCTCTCCCTGCCTGGTGACAGCACTGTCCTTAGAGGCTGTTTTTTGTTTGTGTTTTTTTTTTATTAGTCTCCTCACCATGTGCCTTTACTCTTCACTTCTAAAGGGGACCATGAAATTCATGCTGTGGGGGGACCAGGTGGCCTTGGACTCTCACTATCCAAGTCTGGAAAAGTGCAAAGACAGGTACCCACTACCTCGTATTAGGACTCAGAAGCAGGTGAGCAGTCAGCTCATGATTCCTCCTGTTTATGAATTACTGCAGACTAGGCACCATCCAGAAATGAATCCTTTTTGCAATAGATCAAGGAAAATTCTCATCTCTTCACTGAGGGTGAGGCCCAGAGAGGGGACGGGAAGTCACACCATGGGTGACAAGTCTGGGAGTATACCTTGAATCTCGTGACTTACACTAAGAATCAGCAGGACCTGGATGGCAGACTAGTCACATGTCTTCTTAATTCTGTCTGAGAAGTAAGGGCTAGAAAAACAATGAAGAGAACAAAACAGACATTTTAGGAGCTCCAAGATCAGGCAGAAAATTGTAGGATTGGACTGGGTGACAGGAAGAGGAACAAGTACCTTTCTAAGAAGTTAGATAGCAGTGCAAAGAGTCCTGTCTCTGCTGCTGTAGCAGTGGAGAGTCTACACAGTTACGGAAGCCAACTTTGTCAGCCAGGAGGCTAAAACTGGGACTGCTACACCTGAGAGCCCAGCTGGGGCTTACTGCCATGCTGAGCAGCAGTGACTTAGTGGACACTGTCTCTCTCATCAGAGAAGTTGTGCTTAAGACAGCTACACCTAGAGAACACAGTGGCAGCTGACATCTGAATTCAGCAGTACCCTTCTCCCTCTCCCTTCCCTGAGCTATGCTGTAGCTTTTCCTGGCATAGCAAAGAAGAGGTTGCACAGGTACAGACACCATCTTTGTCAGCTGGGAGATTAGGTCTGCTGTGCCTGAGAGCCCACCTGGGGCTAGCTGCCATGCTGAGCAGCAGCACCTGAGGGAACAGAGAAGCTGTGCCTAAGACAGCCATACCTAGAGAACACAGCAGCAGCTGGCAGCTGAATATGGCAAGTGCCCTTCACCCCTCCCTTCTCTAAGCTGTGCAGTTCTGGTACACTACCTGGACTGGAACTGAGATTCTATGTGTGTGCCCTGAGCTTTTCCCTGGGATTCAGGAGGTGTAAAACGGCCAGGGTAGAAATAAACCACTGCTGAGCCAGGTGATCACTGCATGTTCAAAACAACAAGCGAATTCCATATGTTTTGAGATAAATGCATGGGATACCTTGAGGCTCAGTCCTTTCCTACATGCTGACTTTCCTCCCTATCTTCAGCTTTTCTCACCTACCTTCTCTGCTTTACACCTCAGCCTGAACTTTTAGTGCACTACCTGGGTGGAAGTGGAGAATTTTACTTGTGCATGCTGAGCTTTTCTACCAGTCATAGGGAAACAAAGAGAGGGGTAGATGATATGTTTCACTGGCTACTTAGAGGTACCAATTGCCGCCCTGACTGCAGCATTGCATGCTCAGTGAACATCAACCTTCATGACTCAAACCTTTCCTATGCACTACGTTGCTCCCTTTACTCAGCTTCCCCTGCCCCCCTTCTATGCTGTATTCTGGAGCTAAATACTAGAGCACAACCTGGGTGGGAAGTGGGGTATTGTAGGTGAGTGCCCTGATCTTTTCTCCCAGACTTGAGGACAGAAACAAAGGAAGGGCTGGAAGAAGAGTTCTGCTGGCTCCCCTGGGCCAGCAACTCCTGCTACATCTCTGAGTGCAGTCATTGCTCCAACCATCAGGTGACAGGGCAACAGTATCATTAAGACTTCAATAAAATCTCTAGCTGACATGACTAGACTACTTGCACAGTCAAAACTAAAATAAATATATGTGTGTATATATATATGTACACATACACATCTATCTATCTATATGTATATAGATATATATATATTAGATTGCAGTAACCTAACAAGTCACAACAGCTTTCTGATGGCTTGGAGACAACATTGAATCTCTAAACATTTAAAGAAGCAGACCACCATGGCTCCAGAAAACTCTCAAGATAAAGAATCAAAAACTTTCCCAAATGAAGAAGCCTTCCTGAAATTATTGGAGGTAAAATACAAAAGAATTGTATGTAGGACCCTTCTAGATCTTAGGATGGAAAAAAAAGTGCAGCAGAACAAAATGAAAATTTAAACAAGGGACATGAATTGCTAGAACAATAATGATCTGAAATTCAGCAGATTGATAATAAAATCACAGAATTAGACAATTCAACTGAAAGCCAAGGAGCAGAATTGAGGATGGAATGCAGATCTAGTGAGTTTGAAGATAAAGCAACTAACACCAGCATTTAAGAGGCAAAATCAAATAGAAGAATCAAGAAAAATGAACAGTCATTAAGAGTTATGTGGGACTCTGTGAAGAGGAACAATACATTAGTAAATGGAGTACCAGAACAGAGAGGGATAGCAGAAAATACAGAGAGACTTGTTGAAGAGTTGCTGACAGAAAACTTCCCTGACATCATGAAAGACGAGATGGTATCTATCCAAGATGGTCATAAAAATCCATGAAAGGTACATCCTAAAAGACACCAAAATATGTTATAATCCAGAAAAGCCAAGTGGCTTAACAAAATGAAACCTAAGGAGAGGCTCTTAAAGGCAGCTAGGTTTAAATCAAAGATGACTGACAAAGGACAGCTCATTAGACTGAGGTCTGATTATTCAGCTGAAACGATGTTGCCAGGAAGGCAATGGGATGAAACATACAAAGCCTTGAAGGAAAGAAACTTCCAAAGAATTATATGTCCTGCAGAGTTGTCTCTCAAGAGTGATGGTGAAATTAGGACATTCCCAAATAAACAGAAACTGATAGACTTTGCAAAAAACAAACCAAAATTACAAGGAATACTGAAGGAAGTTCTTCCATTAGAAAATCAATAACACCGGACACATACTGAAGGATTCAATGGAAGACACAGCATCCAGAGACCTACATGGTTAGGGATATCACAAAACTCAACCAAAACTAAAATATTAGAACTTGAGAAGCAGAGATCTCAGTATGTAAATTATCACAACATTACACATTATAAAAATGGGACATATTAACATATTCATAGACCTTTCAGATGGAGAGGAAGTGAAGGAGATACAAAGAAGGTAAAGACTGGTTTAAACTTAGAACATTAGGGGAGAATAGTAGGGTGGCTGCAAAGCAAACTAACAACACCACACATCAAAACAAGAAACACAATATAGAAGTCCCAACAGATACAAAACCAACACTGAAGAAGATGAAAAGCAAACCCAGAAAGAAACAGGACAATATTAAGTGGAGAAAAGAAATTTTCAACAACACAAAAATAAAGGCACCAAAATGACAGCACTAAATTCATATCTGTGAATAATTGCACTGAATGTAAGTGCATTGAATGCTCCAATAAAGAGAAAGAGAGTAACAGGCTGGATCAAAAAACACAATCTGTCTGTATGTTGCCTATGGGAAACACGTCTTAGACTCAAAGGTGCAAACAAACTGAAAATCAAAGGATGGAAAAATACATACAAAGCTAACAGCATGCAAAGAAGAGCACAAGTGGCAATATTAATCTCAGATAAAATAGACTTTAAAGTAAAATCCACCATTGTGTACAAAGGTGGTCACCATTTATTGCTTAAACATTCTGTGCATAAGGAGGATATAACAGTATTAAATATTTATGCACCCAATACATCTAAATACATATAAGAAATGCTAACAACATTGAAAAGTGAGATAGGTCACTCCACAGTAATACTAGGAGACTTCAACACTCTGCTTTCAGTAACGGACAGATCATCCAGAAAAAAGTTCAAGAAAGATACAGAAGATCTTATTGTGACTATCAAACATGTCAGCCTCGTAGATGTATACAGAACTCTCCACCCAACAACAGACAAGTTCAACTTCTTTTGCAATGCATATAGAACATTCTCCAGAATAGACCACGTATTAGTCCATAAAGTAAGTCTCAACAAATCCAAACCATTGAAGTATTGCAAAACATTGTCTCAGACCATTAAAGCCATAAAAGTTGAAATCTGTAACACAAAAAACAGGAGTAGAAGTTGACACATGGAAACGGCACAACACCTTGCCAAAAGTTATGAGTTATACAAGAAATCATGGTTTGAATAAAGAAATTTATGGAATCTCATATCACCTACCAAAATTATCAGAAGGAGAAGTAGAACAACTTAATAAACCCATCACAAAAGAAGGGACTGAAAAAGTCATTAAAAAAAACTACCAACCAAAAAAAGCCCTGGCCCAGAAGGCTTCACTGCAGAATTCTACCACGCTTTAAGAGAAGAGTTAACTCCAGTAATACTGAGGCTATTTCACAACATTGAAAGGGATGGAATACTCCCAAATTTATTTTATGAAGCCAGCACAACCCTGATACCACATCCAAGGAAAAATCAAACAAAAAAGGAAAATTATAGACCAGTGTCACTCAAGGACCTGAATGCAAAAATCTTCAACAAAATCCTTGCCAATAGAATTTAACAACATATCAAAAAAAATAAT
Source organism: Heterohyrax brucei (assembly GCA_028571685.1). Taxonomy (NCBI): domain Eukaryota; kingdom Metazoa; phylum Chordata; class Mammalia; order Hyracoidea; family Procaviidae; genus Heterohyrax; species Heterohyrax brucei. Next base: position 40,060,378 of record CM053149.1, read on the forward strand.
TCATCATAACCAAGTTGGATTCATACCAGCAATGCAAGGCTGGTTCAACATCAGAAAAAAAATTATGTGATCAACCACATAAATAACACAAAAGATAGGAATCACCTGATGTTGTCAACTGATGCAGAAAAGAAATTTGACAGAGTTCAACACCCATTCATGCTAAAAACTTTCAGCAAAATAGGAACAGAAGGCAAATTCCTCAATGAAATAAGGGGCATCTATGCAAAGTCAAGCACCTCTGTGATCCTGAATGGACAGAAAATGAAAGAACTCCCCCTGACAATGGGAACTAGACAAGGATACCCACTCTCACCTCTACTATTCAGCATTGCACTAGAAGTTCTGACCAGAGCAACTAAGAAGACAAAGAAATAAAGGGCGTCTGCATTGGCAAAGAAGAAGTAAAAATCACCCTGTTTGGCTGAGAATCCTAAAGAATCCATAAGTAAACTACTGGAACTAATAAAAGAGTTTAGCAAAGTATCAGGATATAAGATAAACATAAGTAAATCAGTAGGATGCCTTTATACCAACAGAGATCATTAAAGAAGAAATGATAAAATCAATGATTTAGCCCCCAACAAGATAAAATACCTGGGAATAAATCTAACTAGAGAAATAAAGAGGCCTATACAAAGATAACTGCAAGATCTTACTGCTAGAAACTAAGAGAGACTTACATAAATGGAGAAACCTACCCTGTTCATGGATAGGAAGACTTAACATTGTGGAAATGTCTGTTTTACCCAAAGTGATCTACATATACAGTGCAGTCCCAATATAAATTCCAGTGACATTTTTTATGAGATGGAGAAACAAATCACCAGCTTTGGAAAGGGAAGAAACCCCAGATAAGTAAAGCATTACTGAAGAAGAACACAGTGGGAGGCCTCAAGCTACCTGACTTTAGAACCTGTTACACTGCCACAGTAGTCAAAATAGCCTGGTACTGGTACAAAAAGAGACTTATAGACCAATGGAACAGAGCTGAGACCCCCAAGATGCCACCATCCTCCTATGAACAGTTGATATTCAACAAAGATTGTAAACTGGGGTAAAAGTCTCTTTAACAAATGGTAATGACAAAATTGGATATCCATCTGCAAAAAATTGAAACAAGACCCATACCTCGTACCTTACACAAAAACTAACTCCAAAAGGATAAGAGACCTAAATATCAAACCTAAAACGATAAAGATTGTGCAAGAAAAAAACGGGGTCAACAATAGAAGTTTTAATATATAACTTAAACAGACTTCAAAATCTGACAAAGCACAATCAACAGAAGAGAAAATAGATAAATGAAAACTACTAAGAATCAAACACTTTTGGTTATCCAAAGACTTTATCAAAAGAATTGAAAGACTGCCTATAGAAAGGCAAGAAATATTTGGCAACTAAATGTCAGACTGACGTCTGATCTCCATAATCTACAAGATATTGCAAAATACCAACAAGAAAAAGGTAAATAACCCAATTAAGTGATGGGAAAAAGAGATGGACAGACACTTCACTGAAGATGGCATCCAGGCAGCCAAAAGACACATGCGGAAATGCTCATGATCATTAGCTATTAGAGAAATCCAAATCAAAACTACAATGAGATACCATCTCACCACAGCAAGGTGGACTGTGATCCAAAAAACAGAAAACAACAAGTACTGGAGAGGCTATGGAGAGATTGGAACTCTCCTACACTGCTGGTGGGATTGCAAGATAGTACAGCTTCTTTGGAAAGTAGTCTGACGTTTCCTTAAAAAGCTGGGAGTAGAAATACCATTTGATCCAGTAATCCTACTGCTCAGAATATATCCTACAGTATCAAGGGCAGTCACATGAACAGATACATGCACGTGAATGTTTATTGCAGCACAATCCATAATAGCAAAAAGATGGAATCAACCCAGATGCCCAACAACAGATGAATGAATAAACAAACTATGGTAAATATACTCAATGGCATACTATGCAATAATAAAGAACAATGATAATTTTACAAAGCATCTCATAACCTGGTTTCAGTTAGAAAATGTTATGTTGAGTGAAATCAGGCAGCAGCACAAAGACAAGTATTGTATGCAACCCCCACTATTAGGACTTAAAAACAAACTCATGTACAGAATAAAATACTCTTTGATGACTGCAAGGGAGGGTAGAGAAAGAGCGCTGGTCATAGATTAGGTAGTTGATAGAACTTTGGGGGGTGACAGCAGTGACAGCACACAGTAGAAAGAATGTCAGCTAAACTGGACTTCAACATAACTGAAAACTCTTCTAATTTTAATCCAATATTGCAAGGATAGAGTAGCAGGGACAGAGCTCTGGGGACTATGCTGTCAGGGGACATCAAGGCCAATTGGCATAGCTAGCCTATGGGGCACACAATATTGAGTCTCAGTGGCAATATGAGAAAAAGAGGGGTGCACCTCAAGAACTCCACTAAAAGGCCTCAGCTGATGGTCCAAAGGCCTGGGGGTTCCCCTGGGAGTGTGACCCTTACACCTGCTGCTGTCCCTGACCAGAAAACATTACTCAGATCAACTCTTCGAACAGGAATGTATTGGACTTCGGGACACAAAGCAACTAAATGATGTGTGTACTGTATGGTTGTATGAATCTATAGGATGCTGTCTCACTGGCCTCTTAACTAGAATGGAGAGGAGAGACTAGAAAGGAGGGAACAGGAAATTGTTAAGAGGATATGACCTATATATAATGGAAAGGAGGAGTGTGCTGTCACTGGGCAAGGAGAGAAGAAGGAGTTGTAGATAGGTGGGCATGGAAATTTAATTTGGGCAGTATACTTTCACTCAATGACAATAAAAAAATCATGGACTCAAATGAGAATCAAAACACATCCTACCTGTCTTGTAGAGATACAGCCAATGCAGTGTTCAGAGGTCAATTGAGATCAATACATTCACACATTCAAAATGAAGAAAGGGCCCAAATAAAAGAATTAACCCTACAACTTGAACAAATAGAAATAGAATAATAAATGAACCCCTGGGGCAGCAGAAGAAAACAAATAATAAAAATTAGAGCAGAATGAAATGAATTTGAGAATAGAAAAACAATTGAAAGAATTAATGAAACCAAAAGTTGTTTTTTTAAAAGATCATCGAAATTGTTAAACATTGGATAAACTTACAGAAGAAAAACAGGAGAGGAAACAACTAACCTGAATAAGAAATGAGATGGGACATGTCACAACAGACCCAACTGAAATTAAAAGAATCATAACAGAATACTATTAAAAATTGTACTCTAATATATTTGAAAACCTAGAGGAAATGGACAAATTTCTAGAATCAAATTACCTACAACAGTTATCACAAGGAGAAATAGAACAACTTAATAAACTTATCACAAAAGAAAAGATTGAAAAAGTAATAAAAAAAAAAATTACCAACCCAAAAAAGTCTTGGCCCAGATGGCTTCAATGGAGAATTCTAGCAAACTTTTAGAGAGGAGTTAATTCCAATACTGATGAAGCTATTTCACATCATAGAAAAGGATTAAACACTCCCAAGTTCATTCTATAAAGCCAGCATAATCCTGATACCAAAACCGGGTGAAAACAGCAGAAAAAAAAAATTACAGACCAATATCTCTCATCAACTTAGATGCAAAAAGACTCAGCAAAATCCTTACCAATAGAATTCAAAAACATATCAAAATAATAATAATAATAATTCACTGTGACCAAGTAGAATTCACACCCGGGATGCAGGGTTGGTTCACCGTCAGAAAAAGAATTAATATAATCAGCTACACACATAAAGCAAAAGAATCCCTTGATTTTATCAATTGGTGCAGAAAAGACATTTGACAAAGTCCAATAACCATTCATGTTAAAAACTAAGCAAAATAGGAATAGAAAGCAAATTCCTCAACAAATAAGGGCATCTATGCAAAGCCAATGGCCACCATCATCCTGAATGGGGAGAGACTGAAAGAATTCCCCCCGAAAACAAGAACTAGACAAGGATGCCCATCATTACCATTTCTATTCAACATTGTACTGGAGATTCTAGCCAGAGTAATTAGACAAGATAAAAGAAATAATGGGCATCTTATCCATAAAGAACAAGTAAGCCAAGCCAAGTGCCGTCGAGTCAGATCCGACTCATGATGACCCTAGGGGCTAGGGCATCCCTATTTGCAGATGATATGATCTTATATACAGAGAACCCTAAAAAATCCATAAACTGTTGGAATATTATAATAGAAGAATTGAGTAAAGTATTAGAACCATTTTCCCCAAAGATGAATGCTTAGGAATAAATCTAACCAGAGATGTAGAAGACCTATGCAATGAAAATTAAAAAGACTGTACTGCAAAGAACCAAGAGACTTAACGTAAGTGGAGAAACCTACCTTTCTCATGGATAGAGAAGACTTAACATTGTGAAAATGTGTGTTGTACCCAAAGCCATCTGTATGTACAGTGCAAATCATTGATTTCATTTGGAAAGGGAAGAAATGTCAGTTAAGTAAAGCACTAATGAAGAAGAGGAACACAGTGGGAGGCCTCACACTGTCCAACCGCAGAACCTATTTCACTGCAATGGTAGTCAAAACAACCTAGTACTGGTACAAAAAACAGATATATAGACCAATGGAACAGAATAGAGAATCCAGAAATAGCACCACCTATGAACAGGTGATACTTGACAAAGGCCCAACAGCTGTGAATGGGGAAAAAACTGTCTCTTTAACAAATGGTGTTGACAAAAATAGATATCCATCTGCAAAAAAAAACTGAAACAAGATCCATATCTCACACCTTACACAAAAACTAACTCAAAATGGATCAAAGACCTAAATATCAAATCTAAAACAATAAAGATTATGGAGGAAAAAAATAGGGACAACACTGTTCTTTTGTTTTTTATGATGATTGAGTGAAAATGTACATTCCCATGTAAATTTGCATGACCACCTATATGCAGCTCCCACTGCTCTCCCTGCCCAGTGACAGCACACTTTTCCTTTCTGCTCCATACGTGTCTTATCCTTCCAACAATCTCCTATCCCCTCCTCTCCACCCACTCCCCCGCCTCCAGTAAGAGGTCAGCAGGACAACATCCTGTGGATGCATTGAACTGTAAAGTGCACACATGATGTGGTCACTCTGTGTTCCCAAGTCCAATCCATTCCAGTCCGCAGAGTTGACATCCATTGTGATGTATAGATAGGGGCAGCATCAGGGCCAGGGGCTATGCTGCCAGGGGAATTCTAATGCCCTGAACCATCAATTGCAGTCTTTTAGTGGAGATCTCAGGGTGTACCTCTTTTTATTCTTGTGTTGCTAGTGAGACTCAACTTTGTGAGGTCCATCACAGCTATCACTGGTGGTGGCCAGGCACCATTCGGTTCTTCTGGTCACAAGTAGATGTAGTCACCCACTCACATGGATCTGTCTGTCTTCTGGCTTCTCTTTCCCCCACATCATTTTGGTCCTTAGTGATCATCTGTTTCTGCTGAGTTGGGACCATTTTGCTGTACCCTCAGATGGCAGCTTGGCAGCTTTTAAGACCCCAGATACCACTCACCATTTTGGAGTGCAGAGGACTCTCTTAGCAAAATGCTAGTTGTGCCAATTGGCCTCAATTTTCCCTGAGAGCATGGTCCTCGGCCCCCTGCACCAGCTATTCTGTCCTTGCAATATTGAGTTAAGATAGGATGAGTAATCATGTTGAAGTCCAGTTAATACTGGTCTTCTTTCTAATGTGTGCTGTCACAGATTTCATCCAACCAAATTTCTATCAACTATCTAAACCCTTGCCCCCTCACCCTTCCTCCTTCCCCACCCTTGCAGCCATCAAAGAGTTTTCTTCTATGCATGAGTCTGTTTTTAAATTCTTATCATAGAGGTCTCATACAATATTTGTCCTTCTGTCGCTGACTACTTTCACTCAACATAATGTCCTCCAATTGAAACCAGGTTATGAGATGTTTCCTAAAATCATCACTGTTCTTTATCATTGGATGTGTTCCATTGAGTACATATACCGTAGTGTACCTATCCATTCCTCTGTTGTTGGGCATCTGGGTTGATTCCATCTTTTTGCTGTTGTGGACTGTGCTGCAGTAAAGATTCGTGTGCATGTAGCACTTGATATGAATGGCCTTGATTCTGTAGGATATGTTCTGAGCAGTGGGATTACTGGGTCAAATGGTATATCTATATCCAACTTTTTAAGGAAGTGAAAGATTGCTTTCTAAGATGTTGCAGCATTTTGCAATCCCACCAACAGTGTAGGAGAGTTCCAGTTTCTTCACAGCCTCTCCAGCATTTCTTGTTTTGCAATTTTTGGATCATGGCCAACCTTGTTGAGGTGAGATGGTATCTCATTGTAGTTTTGATCTGAATTTCTTAAATAGCTAATGATTGCAAGCATGTCCACATGTGTATTTTGGCTGCCTGGATCTCCTCTTAAGAGCAATGCCTGTCCATCTCCTTTACCCATTGCTTAATTGAATTATTTATCTTTTTCTTATTAATATTATGTAATACCTTATAGATTATGGAGATAAGGCATCAGTGTGACATATACTTGCCAAATATTTTTTCCCATTCATTTAATTTTAATTCTAAGACTAAAGTCTTTGGATGAGCAAAAGTGTTTCATTCTTAGTAGTACCGATTTGTCTATCTTCTGTTGTTTATGGTTTGTTTGACAGATTTTTAAGTTTGTCTATGTTGTGTATTAAAGATTCCATTGTTGTTCCTGCTTTTTCTTGGGTGAACTTTATCATTTTAGATTTGATATTTAGGTCTTTTATCAGTTTGAGTTGGTTTTCATATAAGATGTGATATGTTGATTTTGCTGCAATTTATTGCAGATGGATATCCAATTTTGCCAGCACCATTTGTTGAAGAGATTGTTTTTACCCCAGCTTAATATCTTAGGGCCTTTGTCAAATATCAACTGTTCGTAGCAAGGTGGTGTCATCTGTGGGGTCCCAATTCTGTTCCATTGGTCTATCTGTCTCATTTTGTACCAGTACCAGGCTGTTTTGACTACTCTGGCAGTGTAATAGGTTCTAAAGTTGGGTAATGAGAGGCCTGCCAGTGTGTTCTTCTTTAGTAGTGCTTTACTTATCCAGGGCTTCTTCCCTTTCCAAACAAAATTGGTGATTTGTTTCTCCATCTCATTAAAAAATGACACTGGAACTTGTATTGGGATTGCATTATATAAGTAGATTGCTTTGGGGAAAATAGATGTTAAGGCTTCCTATCCATTAGCAGGGTAGGTTTCTCCATTTATGTAAGTGTCCCATAGTTTCTTGTAGTAAGGTCTTGTCATTCTCTTTGTAAAGGTCTGTTATCTCTGGTTAGATTAATTCCTAGGTACTTTATCTTCTTAGGGGCTATAGTAAATGGTATTGATTTGATGATTTCTTCGTTAACAGTCTCATTGTTGGTATAAAGGAATTCTACTGATTTACTAGTTTATCTTGTATCCTGAGGCTTTGCTGAACTCTTCTATCAGTTTGAGTAGTTTACTTATAGATTCTTTGGGATTCTCTGCATATACAATCATACCATCTGCAAATAGGTAGATTTTTACTTTTTCTTTGCCGATGCAGATGCCCTTTATTTTTTGGTCTTGTCTAATTGCTCTGGCTAAAACTTCTAGTACAATGTTGAATACGAGAGGTGAGAGTGGGCATCCTTGTCTAGTTCCGGTTCACAAGGGAAATTGTTTCAGTCTCTCTCCATTCAAGATGATGTAGGCAGGTGGCTTTGTGTAAATGGCCCTTATTGCATTGAGGAATTTGCCATCTATTCCTATTTTGATGAGAGTTTTTAGCATGAATGAGTGTTGGACTTTATCAAGTGCCTTTTCTGAATAAATAGGCAAAATCAGATGATTCTTGTCTTTGTGTTATTTATGTGGTTGATCACATTAATTGTTTTTCTGATGCTGAACCAGCCTTGCATCCCTGGTGTGAAACCAACTTGGTCATGATGGATAATTATTTTTTATATGTTGTATTGTGTTAACAAGAATTTTATTGAAGATTTTTGCATCTAGTTTCATGAGTGATATCAGTCTGTAGTTCTCCTTTTTTGTTGGGTCTTTCCCTGGCTTTGGTACCAGGGTTATGCTGGCTTCATAGAATGAATTTGGGAGTATTCCATCCCTTTCTATACCATGAAATAGTCTCAGTAGTACTGGAGATAACTCTTCTCTAAAAGCTTGGTAAGAATTCTGCAGTGAAGCCATTTGGGTCTGGACCTTTTTTTCATTGGTAGTTCTTTGATAACTTTTTCAATCTCTTCCTTTGTGATGGGTTTATTAAGTTGTTGCGCTTCACCTTGTGATAATTTGGTAGCTGATGTGAATCAAGGAATTTGCCCATTTCCTCTAGGTTTTCAAATTTGTTAGAGTACAGACTTTCTTGGTATTCTGTTATGATATTTTCTATTTCTGCTGGATCTGCTATGACAACACCCCTCTCATTTCTTATTTGGGTTATTTGTTTCCTGTTTTTCTTTACCCAGTGGTTTGTCAATTTTGTTGATCTTTTCAAAAAAACAGCTTTTGGTCTTTTCAGTTTTTTCAACTGTTAGTCTATTCTCTGAATCATTTAGTTCCTCTCTAATCTTTATGATCTGTTTTCTTCCGGTGCCAGAGCACTTCCTCTGTTGTTCTCTCTCTACTTGTTGAAGCTGTCGGGTTAGTTCTTCAGTTTGGTTTTTTTCTTCCTTCCAGATGTGTGTATTTATGCAGATAAACTGACCACTGAGCACTGCTTTGGCTGTATCTGATCTGTTCTGGTAGGAAGGGTTTTTATTTTCATTGGAATCCATAAATTTCTTTATTTCATTCTTGATTTCTACTATAACCCATGGCTTTTTGAGCAAGAGGTTGTTCAAGCTGTGAATTCCACTTTCTATGTTTTTACTGCTATTTATTTTGACTTTTATGGGTTTAGGATCTGAGAAGATGCTTTGCAGTAATTCATTGGTGTGGATTTTGTTGAGAATTGCTTTGTGTCATCACACATGGTCTATTCTGGAGAATGTTCCATGTGCTCTGGAGAAGAAGGTGTAGTTGTCTGCTGCTGGATAGAAAGTTCTGTATATGTTAACGAGGTCTTGTTGGTTAATTGTGGCAATAAGGTCTTACGTATCTTTACTGAGCTTTTTAAGATGATCTGTCCAGTACTGAGAGTGGAGTGTTGAAGTCTCCCACCATTATCATGGAGTGATCTATCTCATTTTTGAGTGTAGTCAGTGTTTCTTCAATGTGTGAAGGTGCTCTAACATTAGGTGCATAAGTATTTAATATTGTTAAGTCCTACTTGTATACTGAACCTTTCAGTAATAAATAGTGTCCGTCCTTGTCCATGATGGTGGATTTTACATTAAAAATCGATTTTATCTGACATTAAAATTGCTACACCTGCTCTTCTTTGTGTATTGTTAGCTTAATATATATTCTTCCATCCTTTAATTTTCAGTTTGTTCATATCTTTAAGTCTAAGGTGAGTTTCTTGTAGGCAACACATGAATGGGTCATGTCTTTCGATCCAAAAGGTCGCTCAATGTCTCTTTATTGGAGCGTTCAGTCCGTTCACATTCAATGTGATTATTGATAGGTATGTATTTGTCTGTCATTGTGATATGTTTATTTTAGTGTTGATGTTTTCTCTGTTGGTCATATTAATCTGTTCTGGGACTTTCTTCTCTGTGAGTTGATTTTTCAGCTTTTCCAGGGTCGGTTTTGTGTTTGTTGAGACTCCTGTATTACATTTCTTGATTTGATGTGTTGCATCTTTATTGTGCTTTACAGCTGCCCCTGTGATCCCCCTTAATAAACTATGTATAAACCCAATTTTAATTACTACGAGTCTTACTAACTTCCTCTCTATCTGGAAGGACTATAATGACTGCAGTACATCCCTCTTTTTAATATGATGACATCATAGTTTTCATGATATGATCACTGGATCATTTCTTTCACTATTGTTTGATTGAATTTGGAGCCTTCCCTAACTGATTAGTTTTCTGGGTGATGTGTCTTGAATTGGCTTCTAAAATATAAAATTAGTGGTTTTGTTCTTCTAAGCCAAGAGATTCTTTCAGAATTTCTTGTAGCTTTGTTTCAGATTTTACAAAGTCTCTGAATTTCTGTTTATCTGTGAATGTCTTAATGTCATTTTCATATGTGAAAGATAGTTTTGCAGGATATATAATTCTTGGTTGGAAGTTGTTCTCCTTCAAAGCTTTGATTGTGTCATGCTACTGTCTCCGTACCAGTGTTGTTTCTGCTGAGAAATCTGATGAAACGATACAGGGTTTCCCTCTGAATGTTAGCTTTGCTTTGAGTCTTGCTGTCTTCAAGAGTTTCTGCTCATGTTTCATTTTGTTAAGCTTGATTAGAATATGTCTTGGAGTCTTTCTTTTGAGATCTCTATTGAGTGGTATTCGATACGTATCTTGCATATCTGTAGTCTCTTCTTTCATAATTTCTGGGAGGTTTTCTGTCAGCAGCTCAGTCACAATACTCTCTGTGTTCTCAGGTGTCTAGCCCTGTTCAGGAACTCCAGTTAATTGTACCTTATTCCTCTTAATAGAGTCCCACATGTTTCTTAATGCTTCTTCATTTTTCTTGTTTCTTTTTTCTAATTTCTCCTCATAGATGCTGGAGTCAGTAGCTCTGTCTTCCAAGTCAGAAAATCTATTTTCCATTTGTTCCACTCTGTTTTCTTGGCTTTGAGTTGAAGTTTCTATATCTTTGATTTTGTTCTTGATCTGCTGGATTTCAGAGTACTAGTGTTCTGTCAGATTGAACAGCTTGCTTAAGTTTTAATTTTGCACTGCTGCATTTTATATAAGGGCTAGGAGGTCTCTCTATATAATCTTTTTGTATTTACCTTCTGATAGTTTCAGGTAGATTTCTTTGTCTGGGAAGTTCTTTGGTTGTTACTTTTAAGGGCCTTCTGAAGCCATGGGTGATCTCTTAGTTACGCTTTTATCCAGAGTTTATTGCTTTCAGGGCATTGTGTGAATCAATAAAGGCTCAGAAAGATCCTGTGAGGATGGACTGCAGTTGTTTCTCTAGGCTGTCTTAAAATGAAAGGCAAAAGGTATCTGACAACTTCCAAAGTTATCTAGGCCTACTTCCTATTCTGTATAAAGTTAGTGATTAATTTTTCCATCTTTTTAAAGAATATTATAAAATATTGAACAATAAATACTGGTGTTTGAGTCACGATTGCATTGTATTTGTAAATTGCTTTGAGTAAATTGTCATTTTTACAATGTCAAGTCTACTTATCTATGAGCATGATATGTTTTTTCATTTGTGTAGATCTCTTGGTTTCTTGCTGTGGTGTTTTGTAGTTTCCTTGTTATAGGTGTTTTACATCCCTAGTTATTTACTCCTAAGTTTTTTACTCCTAAGTGATTTATTCTTTTAGGGGCTATAATAAATGGTGTGACTTTCATGATTTCCTTTTCAGCATTCTTTTTATTGGTATATAGGGATCCAACGTATTTTTGTATGTTTATCTTATATGCTGCTCCTCTGCTGAATCTTAGTTCCAGTAGTTTTTGGTGGGATTCTTTCAGGTTTTCTATTTATAGTATCATATCATCCACAAATAGAACCAGTTCTTCTTTATTATCAATTTGGATACCTTTTATTTCTTTTTCTTGCCTTAATGCTCTAGCCAAAAATCCTGGTGGCATAGTGGTTAAGTACTGTGGCTGTTAACCACAAGGTTTGCAGTTTGAATCTACTAGATGCTCCTTGGAAAGTATGGGCAGTTCTACTGTGCCCTATAGGGTTTCTATGAGTCTAAATCAACTTGATAGCAAGAGGTTTGGTTTACTGGCTTTATTGTTGTAGCTGGGACTTACAAATGGGAATGGTGACAAAAGCATCTTTGTCTTGTTCCTGTTCTCAAGGGGAGTGTTTTCAGCCTCTTTCCATTAAGCATGCTGTTGGCCATTGGTTTTTGCATACATGTCCTTTATTATGTTGTGAAATTTCTATTCTATACCTATTTTATTAAAAATTTTTATTAGGAACAAATGTTGAACTTTGTTGAATACCTTTTAATGCATTGAGTGAGGTGATCATGTGATTCTTTTTATTTATGTGGTATTACAGTGATTGATTTTCTAATGTTGAACCATCCTTGCATACCTGATATGAATTCTACTTGGTCATGATATATTATTTTTTTTATGTGATGCTGAATTCTATTGGCTAGAATTTTGTTTGACATTTTTATATCTATATTTTTGAGAGATACTGATCTGTGATTTTCTTTTTTGGTGGTGTCTTTGGTTGGTGTTCTTATCAAGGTTATGCTAACTTCATAGAATGAATATGAAAGTATTGCTTACTTTTCGGTCTTTTGAAACAGTTCGAAGGCTTAGTATTTTAAGTTCTGCTAAATGTCTACCTCCTCTACAAAGTCCTTACATTCACTGTCGGGCAGTTGTCTCTCCTTGCCATGAAATCTCATCATTCTTGATCTGCCTTTTCTATGATTCTCACTGTTGTCTATCTTAATGTAGACATGGAGTGTTAACTCTAGGAGCAGAATCCTGCATTATGACTGTGTTCCCTTTTGCCAGGTACCTGCTGGAACAGGATTTCCCAGGCATGAGAATTGGACCTGAGCCAACCACTGACTCCTTCATTGCAGTGATGCAGGGAGAAGTGGAAGGGATCATACCTGGAAATGCTCTGGTGGTGGACCCTAAGAAACCCTTCAGGAAACTCAATGCCTTTGGCAATGCATTCTTAAACAGGTGAGTACAGAGAAGAACAACACCTTCTCTTGGATTGTCTGAAGTGAAAGTGTTGGAAAGGACAGAGTCTTAGGAAGCTTGCTGCATTTTTTTCAAACCTAGTATCTCTTTTGGTTGTTCCTTTCTTGTTGGGAACTTAACTAAGTCCAAAACCAAAACCAAAACCACTGCTGTTGAGTTGATTCTGACTCATAGAGTAGAACTGCCCTGTAGAGTTTCCAAGGAGTGCCTGGTGGATTTGAACTGCCGACCTTTTGGCTAGCAGCTGCAGCACTTAACCACCATGCCAACAGGGTTTCCTAACTTAAGTCATCAGTCACTGTTAATTAGAGTCAGAGGAGCTGCAAATGCTGGAAATTTTAATTATCTAGTGCAGCTATAACAGAAATAAGACAAGGGGATGGCTTTAACAAACAGAAGTTGATTCTCTCACAGTTTAGAAGTCTAGGTATCTAATCTCAGAGTAGCAGCTCTAGGGGAAAGCTTTCTTTTTTGGTTCTGTGAGGCAATCCTTGTCACCCATCTTCTCTTGGTTTAGTAGCTTCTCATTGCAGGGCCTCCAGATCCAGTGGATGTGCCCTGTTCCTGGTGCTTCTTTCTTTCTTCATAGTATAAGGTCCCATAATGGATTGAATTGTGTACCCTAAAAATACGTGTCAACTTGGTTAGGCCATGATTCCCGGTATTGTGTGGTTGTCCTCTATTTTTGTGATTGTCATTTTATGTTAAAGAGGATAAGGACTCAAACTCCCTTGGCAAGATCACATCCCTGATGCAATGTAAAGGGAATTTCCCTAGGGTATATCTTTAACTTTTTATCTTATAAGAAATGAAAGGAAAAGGAAGCAAGCAGAGATTAGGGACTTCATATGACCAAGAAGGAAGTGCCAGGAGCAGAGTGTGCCTGTGGGACCTAGGCTTCCTGAGCAGGGAACCTCCTAGTCCAGGGGAAGATTGATCAGAAGTTACCTTCCTTCAGAACAACAGAGATGAGAAGCCACCCTCCTCCAAAGACAGAGAAAGAATGCCTTCCTCTGGAGATGACACTGAATTTAGAATTTTAGCCTATTAGACTGTGAGAAAATAAATTTCTTTTTCTTAAAGCCATCCACATGTGGTATTTCTGTTACAGCAGCACTAGATGACAAAGAAAGGTCTCACATCTCTCTGTTTACTTCTCTCATCTCTTATCTCTTGTGAAATAAAAGGTAATGCAGGCCACACTAAATGAAAACCTCCTTCACATTTGGATCAGGACTGACCTGAGTAAGGGTGTTGTATCCTACCCTAATCCTCTTTAATGTAACCTAATCTTGCCCTAGTAACCACAAGCAAAGATTCAGGATTTACAGCTTATAGGAAAATCACATCAGATGAGAAAATGGAGGCTAATTATACAACACTGAGAATCATAGCCTAGCCAAATTGACACATATTTTGGGAGGATGCTATTCAATTGATTACACTAGTCTAAGTCCTCCTGATCAAGGAGCAGGAAAGGATGCAATGAAGAGTTAGATCACTTTCCCCTAATCCACACTTTACTCCACTTAAAGTGGTGGTGTCTGCTCTACATATTTCCCAGCATTTGCCTATGCTATGGCTGGGATTTGCATGAAATTGGAAGGAGATAGAACAAGGTTCTTTCCTTTCCCTGGACATTGTTTTTGCTTGGTAAAAGAACCCTGGTCTTAGATTTGAGCATTGACTTTCCTACTAAACTCACTCTGTTCTTTCCCCTGGGAGAAGGTCAAGCCCACAGGCACAAGATATTGTGAAGATTTGGGTGGAGGAGGCTATAGGAAATACTTAATGAGCTGGTCTGGGCCTTCACATTATTATTCTGCATAACTAGATTGCAGGCTGATTCCCTGATGGTGCTTATTGTACTTACCATATCAACCACAATAAGCACCACTTACATATCCACCACATAACCCTGGCGCATTGTGATTATGTGCTAAGTCTGCCAACCAAAATGTCAGCAGTTGAGATTTACCAGACATTCCTCAAAATCTCTAGATGAGGCAGTTCTGCTCTGACCTATAGGGTCTCTGTGAGTCGGAACTGACTTGACAGTGCTGGGTTTGTTTATGTTTTATTTTTTTACCTACCACAATTTATGTGTGTATTGTACCTAAGGATTTTTGTTATAAATAGTAATTTTTAAAATTATGCTTCCTATTTGGAGGTATTTAGATTAGAGGTAAAGCATACAGGCTTTGGCTTCAGATAGAACTGAATTCAAATCCTTCTCTAATGCTGTGAATCTTGGATAAATTACCAAACTTTTCTGTGTCACACTTTTCCCATCTGTAAGACAAACAAAAACAAACCCCGTGCTGCTGAGTGTGTTCAGACTCATAGTGACCCTATAGGAAAGAGCAGAACTGCTCCATAGAGCTCCTAAGGAACACTTCGTTGATTTGAACTGTTGACCTTAGATTAGCAGACATAGTATTTAACCACTGATAGGATAGTAGTAATATCTTCCTCCAAGGAGTTTAAGGAGAAATAAGTGAGATAAGGAGCAGAAAACACTTAGTACATGGCGTATAGAAACCAAACAGAAAAGTGTTAGATAATAGTAGTAGTATACTTTGTTTCATTTGAGTTCCCTCTTTGGTAGGCAGACACTATGCTACTTTTCATATGTAGAAGTTGAGGCTCATTACACAAATGATTCTCTACATCTTGTATCTTGGGCAATACCCATATCGTATGTGCACTTTATGGTTCTGAGCATCTATAGGATGTCGTCCTACTGGCCTCTTACTAGAAGGGAGTGGAAAAAAGGGGACAGGAATTTATTAAGAGGGTATGATATGTATAGAACAGAAATGAGGAGTGTGCTGTCACTGGGCGAGGAGAGCAGTAGGAGCTGCATATAGGTGAGCATGCAAATTTAAGCTAGATTGTACACTTTCACTCACAATAAAAAAAAATTTTAAAAATGTAGAGACAAAAGAAAACAAACTGTTTTATTATGATTAAGTGAAAGTATACAGTCCAAGTCAATTTTGCATACCTGCCTCTCTACAACTCTATCTGCTCTCTCCACCCTGTTCCCCTTCTTCACCGTCTCCTCTCCCCTCTAGAAAGAAACCAGTAGGACAGCTTTCTATAAATGTGTAAAACCATAAAGTACACCCACTACATGCTCATTCTGTATCCCCGAGTCCAGTCCATTCTTTTAATGAAATGTTGACCTCAGTGCTGGTTTCAGGTCTAGAGCAGCAGCAAGTCTAGGGGCCATTTTTCCAGGGGACTCTCCAGGTTGTCAGACCATCAGTTCTGGTCTTTTAATAAAGTTCTTGATGTGCACAGCTCTTTTGCTTGTGCTGTGTCAGAGACTGTACATTGTGTCCTCTGTCAAGGATGTCTTTGGTGATGGCTGGGTACCATCTGGTTCTTCTGGTCTCATGCTAATGTAGTCTCCCAGTCAGATGGGAACTCCTGTCTCCTGGGCTCATTTTTCCTCTTGTCTTTGATGTTCTCAGTCATTATCAGTTCCACGTGGATTGGGATCAGTTGATGTTTCTCCGATGGCCGGTCTCTGGTTTTTAAGACCACAGATGCCACTTGCCAATATGGGGTGCAGAAAACTGTCTTAGCAAAAGGCTAGTTATGGCAATTGACCTTGATGTCCCCTGAAAACATGGTCCCCAGGCCCTTGTCCCTGTTCCTCTATCATTTGGAATGTCAGGTTGAATTTAGAAAACCTTTTAGTTTATGGTATAGTCCAGTTATGCTGATCTGCTTTCTACTGGGTGCTGTCACATATTTCACCTAACTGAATTCATATTGACTGCCTAATCATGAACAACCCTCTCTTTCCTTCCCCACCCTTGTAGCCATCAAAGATTATTTTCTTCTATGCATAAGTCCTTTTTTAAGTCCTTATGATACTGGTCTCATACAATGATTGTCCTTTTTCAGCTGACTGATTTCACTCAGCGTAATGTCTTCTGGTTGATACCAGGTTATAAGATGCTTCCTAAAATCATCATTGTTCTTTATTATTGCATAGTGTTCCATTGTGTGTATAGACCATAATTTGTTTATCCATTTTGTATGTTGATGGGCACCTAGGTTGATTCCATCTTCTTGCTATTGTGGACTATACTATTTTTGTGTGCAGATATCTGTTCATGTAACAGCCCTTATTTCTGTAGGCTGTATTCCAAGCAGTGGGATTACTGGATCATATTGTATTTCTATTTCCAGCTTTTCAAGAGAATGCCAAATCTGAGCAGTACTGTTTAATAAATCTGTGCATTTGTGTCTACCCTTTCATGTGATACTTGAAATCAGTAACTCTCCAGGGCAGCCATGGCAAGAGAATAAAGTAGAATTGCTAGTGGGCATAGTGTGCTTCTAAAGCACTTACACAGAGGAAGAGCCAGTTAAGAAATCTCAAAAAATTAGCCTGGCAGGTAAGGAAGTCCTCAAGAATTCACTTGGATTATTCAGGGAACAGAGCTGTGAACTCTTATAAGAAGATTAAGGTGGTGGTATTAAGGTGCGTTGCTATAGGTGGTTCAGGACTCCTGGAGTGTCTCTAATACCTGGAGCTGAGTCAGGGGTCCCAGACTAGGATGGAGGGGAAGGCATGGGACAAAGATGCTGACAAGTAGAATTGAGTGGGGGCAGGGAAGAGCATGATCGAGAAGAATGAGTCAGCAGTGAGGAACAGAGGCAGGGGCATCTGGGGAAACATATGAGGGCTGGGGTTGATGAATTTTATTTTAGATATTTTGAGTTTACAGTGACTGAGTCAGCCAAGGAGCATTATCCTATCTGAAGATAGAGAGGAGAAAAGCCTGGATGACAAAAGAGGTAATTGGAATCATTAGGAGAGATAATAACAGGTTTGGCGGTTAACCCCATTTTAGAATAGTAGTGCCATAATGATAATGATAGTATATTGTATTATGTTCTGTAGCATATAGTCTGTTATGATAACAGAATTTGTGTAATTGCTATCATATGCTGGGTGCATTCCTGAGAGCTCAGAGCTTTTATGTTATGAATCATACACAGCAAATATTGCTGACTCTGTTTCTAAACATGTTGAAACCAGGAGGTGTATGTGCGGTGGAAAGGGGTAGGCTGGATTTCTCTGGGTAAGACACTTAACATCTTTGAATTTTATTATCTCTATTTAGAAAATGATAAATGAAAATTCTCTGTGCCTAATTTTTTCTACAAATGTGTAAAGAGAATGTGAGAGCGAGAAGAACATATGATGGTTAGCTGTAATTGTTTACAGTGGTTACTTTCAGGGAGTAGAATTGAGGGAACAGCAGATGGGGGACAGGGAGACATGGTATGCCTTGCTAAACTAGTTGTTTTTGTTTTTGACTTCTTATCATATATATATGTATATTTCTTTTCCAAAAATAATTTGTAAATAAAGTATGCATGAAGATGTTAGGAAACAAATAGCGTACAGATTTAAAGGGACACAATTATGCAATCAGGAATCTCTTTTTAAAGCTATAATTTTAGTGAATAGAATATTTAGCCTGATGAAGCTTGCTCAGGCAAGATCCTGCATTTCCAGAATGACCTGACCTGTCTTATTGCCAAGTCTGCAGAGGCAGATTTTGATGAGAAAAGAAATGTGGCCACAGCTGAGGGCTAACTGAGGTGCTAATTAAGCATAGAATTCATATCTATTTCAGCAGACTCTAAGCCCCTGCTGTTGTGGGCTCAGCTCTAGGAGGGCATATAAGGGCAAGCCCAGTCCGATGGACACAGTTGTGAAGAGATCTAGTGATAGCACAGGGCGAGAATAACAGTGGTACAGAGAAACTATTGATGGGGCCTTTGAGCAAAGGCTGGCAACTGACATGGGTGCTAAATGATAACTAAAACTAACTGAAAGGGTAACAGAGGAGAGTCCAGGCAGAGAAAACAGCACACAATACAAGCAGGGAGGATTGAAAGAATGTGGCTTAATGCAGGAACTATAAGATCAGAATATTGATGGCACTGTAAGGCTTTTGATTTTTCTCCAGGAGCACTCAACACTGAGATGGTGGAGTTTAGATAATGGCTGGCTGGGAGTCTGCGGGCACATGCTTTGGAAGGACTACAGGGATCAGGATAAGAAAGCTGTTCGACTTTCCCGGCTCCCCAGCAACCTTGCACAGAGCACAGCTGCACCACTGATGTTCGCATTCCCATCGCATTGCTGCTGAGCAGTCCTGTTCATGTCGCTCTTCAAAATTCCTCTTCCTCTGTGGCTATTCCGAGTCCCCTCCAAACACCTCAGTCTCCCTGTTTTTAGCAGATGACTTTGCTTCCAGTTCTAGAGAAAATGCAGACCAGTGCCTAAAGATTCCATCAATTTTTTTTTTTTAATTTAGACATAAACTTAGTTTATTTCCATCTGTCCTCACATTCTGTCCATCATTCTGGGAGGGAAACAGTGGCTTCTCTGTTTTCACCCAAGATTAAACTCCTTTAACCTGTACTGGGTTTCAGGTGCATCTATTCCACTGGGAAATACATCTTCTATTAAAAACTCTACTGCAGCCCATTCTGGTGCCCTCTCCCGTTTTCCTTCCTTACTAGATACATTGGCTTCACCATCTCATTTCTTCTTTTCCCCCAGCCTGTGGCATCATGGCTTTCACCCACCACAGCTGCCCTTGTCAAGGTTGCCTGTGACCTCCCAGTTACCGAAACTGTGGGCACTTTTCATCTTTAACTTACCCGACCGCTCTCTGGCATTCGTCACTGTCAGTGCCATCTCTCCTCCGCTTGGTTGTCTGCCTCCCTGGCTAGGCCTCTCAAGGCCCCCATTTTTGCCTCATTTCTCTCTGGCTCCTGTGATCTTAGTGTCACTCACCATTGGCCCATTCTCTTTGCCCTTTTCCTTTCTCCCACCATGTGTTATGCTGAATGATGGCAGCCAACACCAGCTACGTGCACATGACCACCTTTAGTACCAATGACAGAAACCCATCTCAAACTAAAATAGAGAATTTATTTTAGAATACTTGGTTGAATCACAAAATCTAAGCATAGGAGTATTGCTGAGCCTCCAGTATACCTCAAATCATGTGCTTTTATAGGTATAGGACAAGAACTGTGTCTTTTATTTTTCTACCCCTGTCATCTAGCACATCACCAGACACATAGCAGGTGCTTCACAGTTATTTGTTGAACTGACCTGGACAGACTACCAACAGAATGATTTTTGTAATAGTCATACATAATTCACTTGTCATTCTCTCGCTTGAAATGTTCCGCTGAAATTCTTCTGCCCTTGGGATAAAATTAAAATTTCTTTATATATCTTTCTTAATTTCTTAATGTGTTTGCCTTTGTTGGTCACTGCATCCTTCAAATTCTCACATCAGTGATGTGTTGCTAGCTACTCTTGAGGTGGCCCCTCAATCACAGAGATCCCGTGTGTAAATGGAACAAAATGCTGATCCCCATGATAGGTCACAGATCAGACTGTTGTGATCCATAGGATTTTTACTGACTGATTTTCAGAAGTAGATCACCAGGCCTTTCTTCATTGTCCATCTTACTCTGGAAGCTCCACGGAATCCTGCTCAGCATCATAGCAACTCAGAGTTTCTACTGACACATGATTTTAGATGAGGTGTACTCGTTAGGAGATCAACCTGTATTTCCATATGGAAGGTAAAAATTGTACTATTGAACCACTAGGTGTTTGGGCAGGACTATGCAGATGGACAAATGTGACCCACCAGGGATTTTGATCAGTTTTGCCTTAAAATAGAGGCAATTCCAGAGCAGAAACAGGTCCTGTGACCACCAAGGATGAATATTCAGGAGCAGAAGGTGTGTCCTTTGGACTCAGTATCACTGCCCTGAAAAGCTCCTGACTGGGAGAAAGAGAGGGAGCAAGCTGTACTCTTGAAGAGAAGCATTGGCAGGAGAAACTGGCAGGAGAGACCAGCAGACATATGAGCAGTGGGATTACTGGCCCATGGAGCAAGAAAGCTGAGCTCCTGAGGTACACCTGGAGACTTACTGACGTGGACTAGAAGTCTGAGACACTTGCCTGAGCAGGGCAGAGGCCTAGGGCCAGAGAGGTGTGCCTGCAAGCAGAGCTGGTAAGAGGCTGTCCTGATGGAAGAACTGTATCCTGAGTGTTCCTGAACTTGAATCATAGCCTATTACATCCCATCATTGTGAGTATTGTCTGGGAGTTCTATATGGCCACTGCAGTGAATTATCAAACTCAGCACAGAAGGCAGTTCTGGAGGAGGGATGGTTGGTGTCAAAGTTGGTAAAGATGACAGAGAGAGGAGGCATCTCTGACTTCCCACCTCACTGAGTCAGCCTTAGACTGGTGATTTTAATTTTCCTTCCCCCTTGTTTAATTAGAAGAAGTTACACAGCACTCCCACACCATTTTTACAGTGATATCTAATATTTCTACGCCACATTTGGACATGTTCTTCCACTTTTAATCCTTCTCTCAATATAAAATGCCGTCTTCACTCCTCATGCCTACACAACCCACCATACGCTGGCTCACACTCGTACGTATAACCCACACCATACCCTGGCTCCCTACCAGAGATAGATTACCCAATCAGCAAGGTATGCACAGATTTGCCTGTGCTTATTTACCAACCTGTGGTACATAATTTTACCCACTTTTTGGTCACATCTTTAAAACCCATGGGAAATTGTACAGATTAGTTAAGTGAACAGTTAAGCCCATGCAATACCTTGCTTGCTGTGAATCTTTGAATATTTTGCTTACTGGTTAAGATGGCCATGCTTCCTACCCTCACCCCTGACCACTAGGCAAATGCCTTTTTCTTCTTTAGAAGTCTTGATTCACACTCTGCCTTTTCTATGATGCCTTCCCTGTCGCCCTCTTCTAGTCTCCTGGACCTAACCCTGTCTCAGCAGCCATCTCACTGGGCAGCAAGGGCTTCTTCCTCAGAGACTACAGGACAGTTTAACCTGACTGGTATGGTGAGATACCGTTTTTGGCTTCTGTCAATGATGGCATGTAAGAGAGGTGACTTGAAGTAATAAGTATCCAGTTAAGGTATATTAGCTTGTATTTTGCGATGTTCATGTACAATACTAGAAATATTTCCTTGAATAAGGCTTTATTGCTATTCTAACAGCCATGTTTGGCGTGTAGATAGCCCTTTGGGTAGCATAAGTGGTTTGTGCTTGACTACTAACCTAAAGGTTGGTGTTTCAAATCCACCCAGTGGTTATGTGGAAGAAAGTCTTGGCGATCTGATTCCATAAATCACCACCATGAAACCCTATAGAGCAGCTGTACTCCGTAACACATAGGGTAGCTTTAAGTCAGAACTGACTCTATAGCAACAGTTTAGATGCCCGAATAAACATTCCTGGGCCCTGTAATCCATCCTTCAAGCCAGCTCCAGGGCCTCATGCTTCAGGAAGCCACCCATGAAAGCCGTCTTTCAGCCTTGGATCTTCCTGGACACTTCATCTGACCTCTTTCTGATTGTTGGTCCTGATGCACCTCACACTGTAGTTTCCTGAATGCCTGTCTTCTCCATCAGACAGTGTGTTGCTTCAGGGTGGCAGAGACAAATGTCTGAACATGATGGTGTCTTCAGCAGCAGGGACTCAGAAGCATAGGACCCTAGTTGCTTCGTAATCCCCCAGTGATCTTCAAAGTGCGTATGCCTGGGGCCCACTGCTTCAGTCGAGTCTCACTGGAGTCTAGCAATCTACATTTTATGTATTTAATATTTTATTGTACTTTAAGTGAAAGTTTCCAATCCAAGTCAGTTTGTCATACAAAAAGTTACACACATACTCATACTGCAATAGCACACTACTCCCTTCCACCCCATATTTCCTGTCTACTCAGCTAGCTCCTATCCCCCTCCACCCTCTTATCTCACCTGTGAACAGGAGCTAACTAGTTAGTCTCATGTACCTACTTAAGCCAAGAAGCACATTTTTCACCAATATCATGTTATAGCATATAGTGCAGTCAAATCTTTGCCTGAAGAGTTGGCTTAAGGGATGGTTTCGGTTTGGGGCTACCAGAGTCCAGGGACCATGTCTTCATGGGACCATCCAGTCTGTTGGACCATCAAGTTTGGTCTTTTTAATACAGTTTGAGTTCTGCAGACCCATTTTTCTCCTGCTACATTAGGGACTCTGTTGTGTTCCCTGTTAGGGCAATCACTGGTGATAGCTGGGCACCATTTAGTTCCTCTGGTGTCGTGCTGATAATAATCTCTAGATTATGTAGCCCTTTCTGTCTCTTGGGCTGTGTCTCTTCTGTGTTCCAGATGGGTTGGGATGAACTGATGCATCTTACATGGCCATTTGCCAGTTTTTAAGACCCCAAACACAACTCACCAAAGTGGGATGCAGAATGTTTTCTTAGAAACATCTTCTAGGCAGACGGACCTAGATGTCCCTGAAACTGTGGTTTCCAGACCCCTGCCCCTGCTGCTGTGTTCTTCAAAGTACTGGATTATATTTAGGAAAATAAATTTAGCTTTCGATTTAGTCCGGTTTTTCTGACTGCTTCTCTACCGTGTTCTGTCATTCCCTTCACCTAACTGAATTGTCTGATTAGTGAATAACCGTCTTCCTCCCTCCCACCCCACTCTGTAACCATCCAATATTGTTTTCTTCTGTATTTAAACATTTTCTTGAGTTCTTGTAATAGTGGCCACATAGAATATTTGTCATTTTGTAACTGACTAATTTTACTCAGATAATACCTTCTAGATTTCTCCATGTTATGAGGTGTTTTCCAAGTTTATCATTGTTCTTTATAATTGCATAGCATTCCACTGTGTGACTGTGCCATGCTTTGTTTGTCTATTTATCTGTTGATGGCCATCTAGATTGATTCTATCCCTTTGCTATTGTGGACAATGCTGTAGTAAATAATGGTGTGCATGTATCTCTGTGTATGATGGCCATTATTTGTCTAGAATATATTCCAAAAAATTTGATTGTTGTATTGTATGCTATTTCTATTTCTAGCTTTTTCAGAAAGGAATAAATCAGTTTCCAAAATTGTTTCACCACTGTCCCTTCCTGTCAGCAGTGTAGAGGTGTTCCAGTCCCTTCACAGCCTCCCCAACATTTATTATGTAGTATTTTTGGGGTTAATGCCAGCCTTGTTGGAGTGAGATGGTATCTTACTGTAGTTTTGATTTGCATCTCTGGAATGGCTGATGATTGTGAGCATTTTCTCGTGCATCTATTAGCTGTCCAGATGTCTTCTTTGGTGAAGTGGCTGTTGTATGCTTTCCCCATTTTTAGCTGGATTATTTGTCTTTTTGTTGTTGAGCAGTATCTTATAGATTTGGGAGATTAGAGGCTGATCAGGTATGTTGAATCCAATTATTTTTTCCCCACGTGTAGTGTGTCTTTTTACCCCTTTAGTGAAGTCTTTGGATGAGCATAAGTGTTTGATTTTTAGGATTTACCATTTATCTGTTGTCTGCTGTTTATTGCTAGCAATGCATCATATTCTTTTTATGCTGTGTGTTAGTGCTCCCGGCATTGTGCCCACTTTTTCTCCCATAATCTTTATTATTTTAGATTTTATATTTAGGTCTTTGTTCCATTTCGAGTTAGTTTTCTGTGCATACTGTGAGACACGGATCTTGTTTCATTTTTTTTTGGCATAGTACAGAGTAGGAAATGCTGGAAAAAGAAAGAATAGTACAGAGTAGGAAACACTAGAAAAAGAGCACAGAGGGAAACACTGGAAAAAGAGAGAAAGGTTTGCACCAAAGGAAAGATTTAGACCTGTGTGTGGTAGGTTGGACACAAGCCACTTAGCTTTCAATGGTTTGGAATGCATGAGTGTACTCTCCTCTCTTCTGACACTCCAGTTGAGGAGAATTCCCTCCAAATACCACTGTGCTGGTCACCATGCTGGTTGCAGCCAATTCCCAGTGGGTTCAGTATGGCCAGTTCTGGACCTACTCTCCCTTCCCTGTCGCTCAGTCTGATTTCTCAACTTGCCCTTTGATGTTCAGGGCTCCTAGAATGTCATGTATAATTGATGCATTTGTCCTTTTGTGTCTTTGTTTTTTGAGGGATTATAGGAAGCACTGACTACTCCACTAACTTGGTCCCATCTCCTGGGGAATCTACATTTTAATTGAGGAAGTCTTATGGACCTGGGTCATCTGGCACTTAGCACACTGCCTTGTGGAGTAAGATTTCAGTAACTGTTGAACAGCTCCTCATCTTACCAATAGGGACACATTCAAAGATGCCCAGTGACTTTGCCCAAGGTCATCAGCCAATGAGGACTGAACCAAAAGGGGAATCTCCACACCCTACTCTGCGTACACTGGTGGTTTGAGGCCAGACTGTTAAAGCTTCTCCTGCCCCTAGTTTCTTGGAGCCCATTATAAATAGAAGGCAGAAGTCTCCTCCTCAACTGCCTGAAAAATGTTGAGGCTCAGAAAGAAGGTAAAGTTAACTGCAGTTGCCCAAGACCTAGCTGGCCAAGGACAGCTAAGGATCAGACCAAGGCTGTGGTCACACATGATTGACAGGCGATTAATGTGGAATTGCCATACTGATCCATCAGCACTCTAGTGGGATATATGGAGATACAAAAAAACTGGAGAGGCTACCTCTGGATGAACTATGAACCCCATTTGGGGACTGAGCATGCCTACAGTGTACTGGACTCCGTCAGCATACAAGCAAGGCTCAACTAGGAGAGAGAAATTGGTGGCTAGAACTGTGTGAGTTAGGCAGGGGAGGCTGGCAAGCACCTGAAATGAGGATAGCCAAGCCAAGTGCCATCAAGTCGGATCCGACTCACGGCGACCCTAGGGGCCAGGATAGAACTGACCCCCAGAGTATTCAAGGAGCACCTGAAATGAGGGTGCATGAGAATTTTCTGGAGGACACAGACTTACTGCAGAATTCCTTCTCCACTTGTGTAGGTTCGTGTGTGCCCAGCTACCCAACACTGTGCTGGAGAGCATCAGCATCATCGACACGCCAGGAATCCTCTCTGGGGAAAAGCAGAGGATCAGCCGAGGTAAACAAAGACCTGGAGGGTACTCAGACTGGGCTTCGGGGTATGTTCTGGTATGTCTACTCTCTGCTGTAGGAGGAAAGAGACACCCAAGGCCTCTGCCCCTTGAAGAGCTGGCACTGTCTCATGTGCTGTATGTGAGCTATTTTACATGGGGTGGTTCAAGACGGGGGCCATGTCGGGATGTGACAACTTCCCTGGTGGTGAGTTTGGGCTTGTTGTAGCTCAGGAGACAGGAGTCTGGCTGGCCTCAGTTTCCTTAACTTTAAAATCGAGGCGTTAATATCTGCCTTCCTCACTTCTCTGGGTTTATTCATAGTCCAAGAGGCAGCTGCCGTGGGCCAGACTTGTGAAACCACTTGCTTGTGAAGCCACTGCTGTCATTGCTCTGGGGAGAAAATATGTACAAAATACTTTAGTACAATGTGTGAGTGTTGTGGCAGAGAGCTGACACATGCTCCGGGTGGTAAGGATGGAGAACTGGGTGTGTGACAACTCTCCACTCCAAACAAATATGGGGTAATTACTAATTAAAGGAGGTAACGTGGCATGGTAGTTAGGAGACTAAACTCTGTAGCTGGACTGTCACTCCTAGAAGTGTGGCATTGGCAGGCTTCTTTACTTTGGTTTTGTCATCTGTAAAATAGGGAAAAGTAATATCTACCCAGTAGTGTTTTCGGAGAATTAAAAGAAATGCTATTTATGAAAGCCTTCTGCCTGGCATACAGCAGGTCCCCTGTATTAAGAGGGATAGCTCATTATCACCATTGTCATCGTCATCACCTACACCACTCCTTCTTTTCAGCTCTAAAATGCTGACACTGATGCATTAAAAAGCTAAAAACCTGCTCCTGGCTGCCCACCCTACTTTTGGTGACATATGTTGCATGATCTGGGTGGCCCCCTACCCCTTCTATGCCATATTCCTGGCAAGAAAATCAGATCAAATGAAGCTGCACTCATTTCAGTGTTGGAACTTTGATCTGGGGCTGGAGCTAAATCAGCACTTGGAAATCAGCCACCAGGAAGAAAAGGTTTTTTTTGACCAGCCATGTTCTTGACAAAGGCCAGAACTCTTGCAGGAATTGACCGTTGGTGACTGAATGCTTCCTGACACGTGCCTCTGCCTCTGTGCTCTGCAAAGGCTCTGGCTGGGGCAGACTCAGAGGCCTACCTGCAGCACGACTGTGCAGGTTAACACCTACCTCTCTAGGCCCTACCAGGTGAGTCCATAGCCTCATGGGTGTGGCAACTTGTGCTGCTGTGGCTATGTGCCCAGGGCAGGGCAGGGGCTTGACCTATAAGCAAGCCACTAGTGTCAGAACTGGTCTCTAGTGCTCTGGCTTTCTTTTTCAGTGCTGCTGTCTGATGAGGGCAACTTTGGGTGGCAGGACAAGGCTGAACTCTTTGGGGGTGCACTTTGGCTCTTTATGGGTACTTTCTTGATTTTTGAGTTTGCTTGGGTACATAGCACATATAACCTCAAAAAGAGACAACTGAGTCAGAGGGGAGCTTGGAAAACACATGCACAGTTCATGTCTTCGGTGGTCTGCGGGCACTGACACACTGGTAGAGCGTTCCCTGTGAAGGGAGTCTGGGAAGCTAGGTCGCCTAACTCCCTTCAAAGGGTTCCTGACATCCCTCCTTCCCAGCCACATGTCCACTGTAGGCACCCTGCCTGAGGGACAGAACCCTGTGGATGGAAAGGCAGCTGGGCAGTTCTGTTGCATTTCCACGTGTTTCCCTAATTACTTGCTGTCTCCTAATCGGCTCTGCAAATGGTCCGTCTTGGCCTATTCTAAGTTTAGGCCCCAAAGGGATTTGCTATTTCACATAGGCAGCCCGTGTCTTCTCAAGGAAGTGGGATGGAATGTAAAGAAGGCAGGAGGAGTCTCTTTACTCAAGCCTTAGGCTTCTCAAGCTGTACTACCTGGAGAAAGGGAGTAGTGCATGTGCAGCTGAAAGACTAGTGCATCCTGAAAGCTGGCTACACATTCTGGGCTTTCCAAGGTCCCTGGACTGGGAGTTCAGAGGCCTGGGTTTTATAACCTGTGTGGTGTTTGACAGGTCACCATTTCTCTCGGAGTCTTGATGTCCCCATGTATAAATGTGGTAATGTTACTCATCACACAAATAATAATAGAAACACAGACCTCAGCTTTGTGTCTGGATCACAGTGAGCTTCCTTCTTCTGCTTATCTACCAGTCAGGGCCACCAGTTATACAACTCCAAGAACACTGTGTGAATGGCACCGCCATGCACTTGTTTGCTGCACAGCACATGTGGCCACATGCAGTAGTTCTGATCCCAGAGACTCCTCCTGCCTTCTTTACATCCTGTCCCACTTCATACTTTTCCTATTTCTCTGCTTTGTGTCTTGTCTTTGTCTTTGGACCTAAGTGACTGTCCTGTGCAGATTTCCTGCTTAGTATTCTTGCCTGCCTTCCTATCCCTACCCTGCCTTACCACATAGTGACTAAGCAACAGGACCCTCCTGCACCTGGAAGGAGTAATGGCCCACGAGTAGCTACACAAGCCAGTTTATTCTGTGCCTTAGTGTGTCTAGCCCATAAATGCAGCTGCTGACAAAGCATCCTGTGATAAAAACAAGAGCCCGGAGCTGGACCCCAGCACTGCATTGCTAGCCTTGGTTATTGCTCACCTCAGTACCTGGGGGAGACCCAGAAAGTTGGGAGAGGAGGCTCAGACTCCCTCCAGGAATCAGTGAGACCACAAGCTAGGAAAGTTTTGAGTGTGCAGCATACCTCCCATCCTTCCTCATAATGTGCCAAAATGTGTTAGTTGCAGTTTATATCTATGCATACCTACACTTCACACAGACCTATGCACCACCATACATACATGCCCCTTCACACATATGCACGCATACATCCACACACCTACATACATGCCTTATATAACCTGACATACATATGTGCATATATACTTCCACATATACATGCATATACCACCTACATACTTAAATGTACATCCTTACTCACCACACACACACACACACATACATACCTTGCTACACACATAAACATACACATGCATACCCATAAACTTACACAGGCATGCATACCCAAATTCACATGCACACCATCCCTCATAAACACCCTCACAAGCATATAGTATATGCATGGAACCAAATGTGCTTTGTCATGGGCTTCTTGCCTGGGAATCTCAGAGCTCTGGGTTTGTCTACAGAGCAAATTGGGTTCTTCTTCACTCCATCTGGCAGGTCTGGGGCCTTCATGGACAGTTCTACAGTGATTGCCCTGTACAAGGTCATCAGGAGGAGAGGTACGCAGAGCCTAATATTCGGCCTGTACTCTACTTGCCAGGCTTGTGCTTGATACAGCACTGTGTCTCATAAGAAAAGCGGTACATTACTAGGTTTGTAAAGAGTCATAATGAGCCAGCAGCCTTGTGTGCATGTTGGATTGCCACATTCTGGAAAGTGAGCTGTCACCAGGGACTCCATCACCTCAAACTTCACTGGAACAAACACTTAGGCCCCAGAGTAGAGCCAGCAAAACATGGTCCTTGCTCAGGGTGGGGCCCTTCTACCAGGTCTGTGATGTGTGTGTGTTTGGGTTGTAGGGAGTGAGGGTCAGATTCATTTCCTGGAATGATATCTGGGAAGTCGAGCCCTAAGGTATGGGCTAGTACTCTGGATGAAGACACACTGCAGTGGGCAGGAGACGGACGCAGAGGTATTTCCTGGAAGTGATAGAATATGCTGAATCAGGACTCTTTACTGGGAAGATAGTAAAGTGGAACAGAGGTGGGGGCTCCAGAAGGCCAAGTGTCCTGATTAAGGAGCCACATTTCCTGGCTGCTTCTCTTTTAGAAATCTCCATCTGGCCTACCCTGTGTCCCATCACATACCACAAGCTGCCTGCAGGAGAGCCCTTTAGTAGAGCTGAGCATGGAAACACCAGGGTGGTAAAGAATTTGCCCTGGGTCATACAGCTGGACAAGGAACTCTGGTCTTCTCGTTCCCAGCTGGGTGGTTTTTGGTGCATTGTCTGATACCCAGGAAAACTGCCAAGAGGTAGGAATCAATGCAAACTTTTCATCCCTATGTTTTCCATGGGGATCTTCAGAGCTGAGACCTTGAGGGGCTGGGCCACTGCTCTAAACTGCACATGCTAAGCCTTCCCTTGCTACTTTCACTGGAGTTGGGCCTATAGTAAGGGCTTCTGAGGTCACCAGATCTTGTGCCTATGCACACACACTGCTGTTTGCATTCACAGCCTGTGCAGAGTTCTCACATCCTTCAAAAAACCCCTATGACAGGGGGCAGGGGACCATGCTCTTAGGCGAAATTGAGGCCTATTGGCACAACTAGTGTTTTGCTAAGAGAGCTCTCTGCACCTCACATTGGTGAGTGGCGTCTGGGGTCTTAAGAGCTGCCAAGCTGCCATCCGAGGACACAGCAAATGGTTCCAACTCAGCAGGAACGGATGCTCACCGAGGACCAAAATGACATGCAATAAAGACAACCTAGAAGACAGAGAGACCCACAAGAGGGGGTGCTTTCATTGAATTGGGACCGGAAGAACTGGATGGTGCCCGGCCACCACCAGTGATACCCATGATGGAGCTCACTAGGTTGAGTCTCACTGGCAACACAAGAGTAAAATGGGGTGGGGGTGCATCCTGAGATCTCCACTAAAAGACCTCAATTGATGGTCCAGCGGTTTCAGGGTTCCCCGGAGAGCATGGCCCCCAGCCCTGATGCTGCCCTTACCCATAAATTATAATGAAGTTCCACTCATTGGACAGGAATGGATTGGACTTGGCAATGCAGAGTCACCATATATTGGTTGCACTTTATGGTTCTGTACATCCATAGGATATCATCCTGTTGACCTCTGCCTGGAGGAAGGAGAGTGGGTGGAGAGGAGTGGAAAGGAGGCTGTTGGGAGGAATGAGACATGTATGGAGCAGAGAGGAATAGACAGGGAGAGCAGTGGAAGCTGCATATAGGTGGGCATGTAAATTTATATGGGAATGTACATTTTCACTCAGTCATGTTAAATAAAATAAAATAAAATAAAACAACCCCTATGAGACCAGTGACTAGTCCGCTCCAGCTACTTTTTGTAGTTACTTCTGGCTTGCTAATATAATTTGCTCCCCGTTGCCATCTGAACTCTTCCCACATTTTGGAAATAAATGCTATCTTTGTCATCCAGTACTGCTGTAACAAAAATATGATGAGTGGATGGTCTTGACAAAGAGAAATTTATTTTCTCATGGCTTAGGAGGCTAGCAGTCTGAATTCACAGTGCTGGCTCCAGGAAAAGGCTGTCTGTCATCTCTGGGGAAAGTTTTTGTCATCAGTCTTCCCCTGATCTCTGAGCTTCTCAGCACAGGAACCTCAAGTCCAAAAGACACATTTCCCTCCTGTTTCTGAATTCTTGGTGGTATGAGGTACCCTTGGCTCTCTGCTGGCTTCTCTCTTTTGTATTTCAAGAGATTAACTCAAGATACAATCTGATCTTGTACACTGAGTTCTTCTTTACTAACATAACTGCCTCTGATGTTGCCTGATTAACAACTTAAAAGGCAGGATTTACAGCACATAGGAAAATCACATCAGATAACAACATTGTGGACAGTCACACAATACTGGAAATATGGCTTAGCCAAGTTGACGCACATTTTTGGGACACACTATTCAATCCCTACCAATATCTTTTACAATGTTTTTAGATATTGAAAGATGGGATTTTTTGTATCCACCACAAGTGATGCATGCTCAGTCCTCTGAACTCCAGCCCCAAATGCACCACGAGCTAAAAAGAAATGTGTATTGGCAGTTGAATATTGAGTCTGGCCTAAGTTTGCCACCACATAGCTTTGTGACCATGGTGCTGTGTGCCCCTATTCCCTCACCTAGATGTAAGAAATCTTCACTGATTACCCTCTGACATGTGGAGAATTATGACACCCCATTGTGAAAGTGTGGGTAAAAATATAAAGATATGAGTCAGGGCAAAGATGGCTGAGTAGACAGGCATTTCTTGTGACCACACTAGCAACAAAGACCCAAAGGAGCAAATGAATCCAGTACATGTGACATCCTAGGAACCCTGAACATCAAGGGGAATGTTGGGAAATTGGACTGAGCATTAGGGAACTACATAAGATTCCACAGATCTGACCTACCAGGAAATGGCTGCAGCCACCAAAACATGGGCCACACCTTTAGGTTGTTCAGTATCCCACCACCACCCCCAGGGGTAATTGTCTGGAGAATCCACTTATGCCTCCAGAACCAGTTAGAGACAGCACCAGGTTGTCAAAAGCTGTCTTTGGTGTAACCTTCCATGCATGGATTTAAATCTATTCTACAAGATAGGACTGTCTCTCTTCTTCCAGTGCTCCCCTCTCCCTTGTCTGCCCTATGCCCAGAACTAGAGTCTGCACCAATAACTGAGCCAAAAGTAGGACTCCTCAAGCCTGCCCTGAGCCATTTTCCCCCCTCCCTTCTCTACACCACTCCTGGCTCTGGAATCTGACACCATTAACTGAGCTGGAAGTAGGACTCCTTGTGCATACCCGGAGCCATTCTCCAAGATTTAGGGGAGGGGGGACAATTTAATGAACTCGAGTAAGGGAGGAAATTCTGCTAACTCCCCTAAGCCAGAAAATCAGGGCAGAAACTGTTCATTCACCTAGATTCAGACATAAAGGGTTACACCAGCCTCACAGACACTCAGGGACAACTTTTATTCCCCTGCCTTTCTAATAGTGTCTGAAGCCACACACATGTGCCTGTGCCAGTTGAACCTGTCCATCTAGGCCAGTAGGAGAGAGCCTCTACCACACACTTGGTGACTATCTAGACACCAGAGCTAAATCCATATAATAAAACTGTGCATTTCAAAACAGAAGCTAGAACACAGTAAGCCAAGAGCCAAGTGCCGTCGAGTTGGATCCGACTCATGGCGACTAGCCAAGCCAGCCAAGTGCCGTCTAGGCAAACATAAAATAAGTACAATTTATTGATAGCTCAGAGACAACAGTCCAATCAAACCATTTAAAAGGGTGGCCCATGATCTCTTCAGAAAGCTTCTAAAACAAAGAATCAAATTTTCCAAAGGAAGAGAACTTACTGGAATTGTGAGCTAGAATGCAAAAGACTAACATTTGGAACTCTTCAAGAGATGAGGAAGGAAATGAGATAAATACAACAGAGCATAATGACAGATTGAATAAGCTGACAAAAAGCCTTGAGCAGCAATGATTAGAAATTCAGAGAATGAATAGAAAATTACGGAATTAGACAACGCAATAGAAAGTCAAAGGAGCAGAATTGAGAAAATGGAAGGATGAATTAGTGAGACTGAAGATAAAGCACATGGCATCAACATAGTTGAGGAAAAATCAGATAAAAGTATAGAAAAGGTCAAGAGAAACTAAAAATTATGTAGGACTCTATGAAGAGGAATAATCTCTGAGTAACTGGAGTACTAGAATGGTGGGATAACAAAGTATACAGAGAGACTTGTTGAAGATTTGCTGATAGACAGTATCCCTGATACCAGGAGAGATGAGAAGATCCCTATCCAAGACAGTCATTGAACGCCACACCAAGTAGATCCCAAAAGAAAGACACCAGGCATAGTATAATGAAACGTACCAAAGCTAAAGTTAATGAGATATTTTTAGAAGTGGCTATGGATAAACAGAAAATAACTTATAAAGGAGAATCCGTAAGACTAAACTCAAAATACTCACTAGAAACCATGAAGGCAAGAACGCAATGCAATGACATATACAAAGACTTGAAGGCCAGTACTAAGCTCCTCCCTGTTAATAATTATGCTGAATGTAAGTGGTCTATATGTACCAATAAAGAGATGGAGAGTTGCCAATTGAAATAAAAAAACATGACACACCTCCATGCTGCCTTCAGGTGATACATGTTAGATTCAAAGACACAAGCCAACTAAAACTCAAAGGATAAAAAAAAGTATATCAAGTTAGTAACATTCAAAAAAGATTAGGAGTGGCAATATCAATCTCTGATAAAATAGACTTTAAAGTAAAATCCACCATGTTGTATAAGGAAGGATGTTATATAATGATAAAAAGATCAGTACTCCAGGAGGATATAACCATCTTAAATATCTGCAGACCCAATAACAGGGCTCCAAGATACGTAAAACAAACAGTAACTGTATTGAAAACAGAAATAGAAAGCTCCAAAATAGTAATAGAAGACTTCAATACACTACTTTCAGTGAATGACAGAACATCTAGCAAAAAGCTCAGTAAAGGCATAGAAGATCTAAATGCCAAATCAACCAACTTGATCTCATGGACATATACAGAACACTCAACCCAATAATTGCCAAATGTACTTTCTTTTTGAATTGACTTGGAACTGTCTTTAGAGTTGACCACATATTTGGCCATAAAGCAATCCTTAACAAAATTCAAAGTATTGAAATATTACACAGCATCTTTTCAGACCATACACCATAAAATTAGAAATCAGTAACAGAAAGAAGGAAACAAAATCAAACTCACGGAAACTGAACAATACCTTGCTTAAAAACTACTGGGTAATAGAAGAAGTCAAGGATGGAATAAAGAAATTCATATTAATCAAATGAGAATGAAAACATATCCTACCAGAACCTATGGGACAGAGCAAAAGCAGTGCTCAGAGATCAGTTTATTTCAGTAAATGCATATATCACAAAAAAGTTAAAGAATTAACTGTACAGCTTGAACCAGTGGAAAGAGAGCAGCAAAATAACCCTTGGGAGCTAGAACAAAGAAAGAATAAAAATTGGAGAAGAACTAAACAAATTAGGAAGAGTTAACAAGGCCACAAGCTGGTTTTCTTAAAAGATCAACAGAATTGATGAACGATTCCAAACTGACAAAGGAAAAACAAGAGTAGAAGCTAATAACTTGAATAAGAAATGAGATGGGTGATATCACAACAGATCCCAATGAAATTAAAACAGTCGTGACAAAATACTATGAAAAGTTTTACTCTATTAAATTTGAAAACCTAGAGAAAATGGACAGATTTCTAGAAACACAACACCTACCAAAACTAGCATAAATAGAAATAGAACAATTAAATAAACCCATCACAAAAGAAGAGATTGAAAGGGTAATTTAACAACTCCAAACTTAAAAAAGGCCTTGCCAGACAGCTTCACTGGAGAATTCTACCAGACCTTTAGAAAATGTTAACACCACCATTACTAAAGGCGTTCCAAAGCAGAGAAAAGGACAGAATACTCCCATATTCATTTTATGAAGCCAGAACAACCCTTATACCAAAACCAGGTAAGCCAAAGCCAAGTGATTACAGAGCAATGTCTCTTATGAAGTTAGATGCAAAAAAATAAGAAAGAAATTCTAGCTGATTGAACTCAACAATGTATCAAACAAATAATTCACCATGACCAACTGGGATTTATAGCAGAGATTATTCAAAAATAGGAAAGCAATTAATTTAATCAATGTTTAATTTTATTAAATAAAACAGAAGAACCACATGATTTTATCAATTGATGCAGAAAAGATATTCGACAAAGTCCAACACCCATTCATGTTAAAAACTCTCAGCAAAATAGGAATTAAGGGAAATTTGTCAACATAATAAGTGGCATCTATGCAAAGCCAATTGCCAACCTTGTCTTAATTGGAGACAGTATGAAAGTATTCACCTTGAGAACAAGAACCAGACAAGTATGACCATTGTCACCACTCTTATTCAACATTGTGCTGGAAGTTCTACCCCGGGCAGTCAGGCAAAATAAAGAAATAAATGGCATCCACATTGGTAAGGAAGAAGCTAAAGTATCTCTATTTACAGATATTGTGATCTTATACACAGAAAATCATAAAGAATCCACAGAAATATACTGGAGCTAAAATACAAGAGTTCAGCTAAGTGTCAGGATATAAAATAAACAGACATAAATCATTTTAATTCCCTTTACCAAAAAAGAGACCACCAGAGAGGAACTCACCAAATCAATACCATTTACAGTAGTAGCCTCCAAGAAAATAAAATGCCTAGGAATAAATTTAACTTGAGACATAAAAGACCTGAACAAAAAAAAGTTACAAGATTTCTACTGCAAGAAAGCAAAAGAGACTTCCATATGTGGGGAAACCTTCCTTGCTTATAAATAGGATGACTTAACTTGGTGAAAATATGGATTCCATGCAAAGCTCTACAGATACAATGCAGACCTGATACAAATTACAATGACTTTTTTTTAAAATTATGATTGAATGAAAATGTACATTCCCACATAAATTGCATGCCCAACTGTATGCAGCTCCCACTGCTCTTCCTGCCCGGTGACAGCACACTCTTCCTCTTTACTCCATACATGTCTCATCCTCCCAACAATCTCCTATCCCCTCCTCTCCACCCAGTCCCCTTCCTCCAGTAAGAGGTCAGCAGGATGACATCCTATAGATGCACAGAACCCTGAAGTGCACATATGATGTGGTCACTCTGTGTCACCAAGTCCAATCCATTCCTGTACAAGAGTTGGCCTCCATTATGATTTATGGACAAAGGCAGCATCAGGGCCAGGGGCCATGCTTCCAGGGGAACCCTGAGGCCAGTGGACCATCAATTGTGGTACAATGACAATTTTTTAATGAGATGGAGAAATGAATCATCAAATTCATATGGAAAGGGAAGAAGACTCCAATAAGTAGAGCATTGTTGAAGAGAAGAACAAAATGGGTGGCCTCACACTACCTAACTTTAGAACTTGTCACAGTGTCACAGTAGTCAAAACAGCCTGGTGGTGATACAAAAACCAATACATAGACCAGTAGAATGAAATCAAGGATGCAGATGTAAAATTAGCCATGTATAGGCAGCTGACATTTGACAAGATCCCAAAGTCTGTAAACTGGGACAAAGACACTCTCTTCAGTAAGTGGTGTTGGCATAACAGAATATCTACCTGGAAAAATATGAAACCAGACCCATATGTTGCACCATACACAAAAAATAATTCAAAATGGATCAAAGACCTAAATATCAAATCTATAAGGATGACACAGAATTATTATTAACAATGCAAAAACAGCAGAAGCGAAATAGTTAACTGGAAACTCCTAAAAATCAAGAATGTTCATCCAAAGATTTCACTAAAAGATTGAAAAGACAGCCTAGAGACTGGAAAAAAAATTGGGGGCTATGACGAATCCTATGTGCATCAGTCACTGTCATCTACAAGATACTGCAAAACCCCAGGAAGAAAAAGATAATCCAGTTAAAAATTGGGCATAGAATATGAACAGGCATTTCACCAAAGAAGACATCTGGATGGCTAACAGGTCCATGAGGAATTGCTCACAATCGTTAGCCATTAAAGAAATGCAAATCAAAACTATAATAATATACCGTCTCACTCCAACAAGGCTGCCATTAATCCAAAAAATGGAAATTGATAAATGCCAAAGAGGTTCTAATGAGCCTAGATCACCTCTCCATCTGGTAGGAATGTAAAATGGTATAATCACTTTTGAAATCAATTTGGTACACTTTTAAAAGGCTAGAAATAGAAAAAACATACTATCCAGTAATCTCACTTCTTGTATGTTAGAGAAATAATGGCTATCACATGAATCAATACATGCACAGCAATGTTTTTTGCAACTCCTTCCACAATAGCAAAGAGAATCAACCTAGGTGCCCATCAGTGGATAAATGGATAAACATATTCACACTAAGGAGTACTATGCAATGATAAAAAACAAGGATGAATTTCAGAAACATCTCATAATGTGGAAGAATCTCGAAGGCATTATGTTGAGTAAAATTAGTCAGTTGCAAAAGGATAAACATTGTGTTAGACCACTCTCACAAGGACTCAAGAAAAGGTTTAAACACAGAAGAAAACAGACTGTGGTTGCTACAAGGGTAGGGAGGGAGGGGATGTTCTTTAGTTACATAGCAGAAAGGAATTGGGTTAGGTGAAGGGAGGGGGAGCCCATGGTAGAGGGGAGGTCAGCACAACTGGACTAACCCAAAAGCTAAGAGGTTTTGTGAATATAACCTAACACTTGGAAGAACAGAGTAGCAAGGTCAGGAGTCTTGGAAAATTGTTTTAGGGGACATGAAAGTCAATTGTCATGACAAGGTTTATTTTTAATTGTGATTGAGTGAAAGTATACAATCTGAATTAAATTTGCGTGCCCACCTATTTTGCAGTTCCTTCTGCTCTCCTTGCTTGGTAACAGCCCACTCTTCCTTTCCATTCTATACATGTCAAATCCTCTTAACAATCTCTTAACAATCTCCTGTCCCCTCCTCTCGACTCATCTCCATTCTAGTAAGAGGCCAGTAGGACATCATCCTATAGATGCATATTGCTGTAAACTACACACACCACATGGTCACAGTGTGGCATGACAAGTTTTTTGTTTTTTGTTTTATTTATTTATTTATTTATTTATTTATTTATTTATTTTTTTATTTAACATGACTGAGTGAAAATGTACATTCCCATATAAATTTACATGCCCACCTATGTGCAGCTTCCACTGCCCTCCTTGTCCGGTGACAGCACACTATTCCTCTCTGCTCTATACATGTCTCATCCTCCCAACAGCCTCCTTTCCGCTCCTCTTCACCCACTCTCCTTCCTCCAGCCAGAGGTCAGCAGGATGATATCCTATAGATGTATAGAACCATAAAGTGCAACCAATATATGGTGACTCTGCATTGCCAAGTCCAATCCATTCGTGTCCAAAGAGTGGACCTTCGTTATAATTTATGGGTAAGGGCAGCATCAGGGCTGGGGGCTATGCTCTCCAGGGAACCCCGAAACCACTGGACCGTCAATTGAGGTCTTTTAGTGGAGATCTCAGGATGCACCTCTTTTTATTCTTGTGTTCCCAGTGAGACTCAACCTAGTGAGCTCCATCATGGCTATCACTGGTGGTGGCCGGGCACCATCCGGTTCTTCCGGTCCCAAGTAAATGAAGGTACCCCCTCTTGTGGGTCTCTCTGTCTTCTAGGTTGTCTTTACCACATGTCCTTTTGGTCCTCGGTGAGCATCCGTTCCTGCTGAGTTGGGACCATTTGCTGTGTCCTCGGATGGCAGCTTGGCAGCTTTTAAGAGCCCAGATGCCACTCACCAATGTGGGGTGCAGAGAGCTCTTTTAGCAAAACGCTAGTTGTGCCAGTTGGCCTCAATTTCACCTAAGAGCATGGTCCCCTGCCTCCTGCCCCAGCTAATCTATCCTTGCAATATTGGGTTAAGATGGAAGGAGTACTCAAGTTATGCTGAAGTCCACTTAATGTTGTCTGCGTTTCTAATGTGTGCTATCACTGCTTTCTCCCAACCAGATTTCTAGCAGCTATCTAAACTAAACCCTCCCCCCATCCTCCCTCCCTCCCCTCCCTTGTAGCTGTCAGAGTCTTTTCTTCTATACAAGTCTGTTTCTGAGATCTTATCGTAGAGGTCTCATACAGTTTTTGTCCTTTTGTCGCTGACTACTGTCACTCAACATAATGTCTTCCAGTTGAAACCAGGTTAGGAGATGTTTCCTGGAATCATCGTTATTCTTTATCGTTGTGTAGTGCTCCATTGAGTGTATGTACCATAGTTTACCTATCCATTCTTCTATTGTTGGGCATCTGGGTTGATTCCATCTTCTTGCTATCGTGGACTGTGCTGCGATGAACATTCTCGTGCATGTGTCCATTGGTGTGAAATGACAAGTTTTTTAAGAAAATGTACTGTATCACGCTTTGGTGAGTGTCATCTGAGGTCTTAAAGGCTAGCAAGTTGCCGTCTAAGTAGCATCATTTGTTCCTATCCCAACTGGAGCAGAGAGGAATGACAGGCATCAAAGACATACCAGTAAAGTAAGTGAAATACAAGCACAAGAAACAGAAAGGGCCACATAATCCAGAGACTGCATAGCTGTGAGACAAGAAGCACTAGATGATGACCAGTCACCACCAGCAACTTCCCTGACAGGAAATATAGAATAGAGTCCCTGACATAGTGTGAGAATAATGGATGTGCAGAATTTTAACTCCATTAAAAAGACCAGACTTGGTGGTCTGGCAGACTAGAGGGTCCCCAGAGGACATAGTCCCTCTACTCTCTGTTAGTCCAGAACTGAAAATGTTCCCAAGATCTACTCTTGAGACAAAGATTGGACTGGATGATATAACATAAAAATGATACTAATTAAGAGTGTTCTTGACTTAATTAGATACAGGAGATTAACTGGGCAACTCCTGTCCAGAGGTGAGATCGAGAGGAATGAGAAGATCAGGAGCTCATTGAATGAACATGGGAATACAGGGTAAAGGAAGGATGTGCTGTCACAGGGTCCAGAGAGCAACTACAGTTTCATAGCAGTGTTTGTGCTGGTTTTCACATGATAAGTTGACTTGGATTTTAAACTTTCACTTAAAGCAGAGTAAGGTATTTTAAAACAAACAAAACTTATTGCTGTCGAGTTGTTTCCTATAGGACAGAGTAGAACTGTTCCACAGTGTTTCAGAGGAGCTCCTGGTAGATTTGAACAGCTGATTTATTGATTAGTAGCAACTGTAGCTCTCGAACACTACACCTAGGGTTTCCTGAATAAAAAAGCTAACTGTAGTTTACATGGTGACTTCAAATATGCTCTAGGTAGGGACCCTCCTTTGGGCATGGAACTTGGATGACCTGGAGCTGTCTCTTCCCCAATATAAGCCTCATTTTCCCTATTTGTAAATCAGGAAGGTGGGCTATTGATCACTTAAGCACCTCCTTGCCTCCTGAGTCTACTGTTTTATCACAGAAACAGGGAGACAATACTCCTAAAATATGTGTTAACCAGGCAGTTGACAGATTTTGTAGTTCCCCTTGGGATAATAACAGTCAGAAGCACTTCATTTGTATCTGGAGGATGGTTTTACCTTTGTTTATTAGAATTCTCTTATAACCATTGGGAAATCTTATATTAAAGGGATCTTCCTAGAAGCTTCGGAGGACCTAGTTTCCCCATCCATGCTAAGCCTATCCAGTGCCCTTGGTAATACTTTGTAGTGGTGGTGATGGTGTTAATTGCCATCAAGTTGCCCCTGACCCATGACAACCCTATGCACAATGGAATCAAACAGATGGTTGTGATCTGTAGGATTTTCACTGACTAATTTTTCGGAAGTAGATTATCAAACCATTCTTCCTAGTCTGTCTTACTACAGAAGCTCTGTTAAAACTTGTTAAGTATCGTAGTAACACATCAGCCTCCACCAACAAATGCGTGATGGTGACTTATGAGGTACATCACCTGAATGTTCAAACTGAGTCTACTGCATGGAAGGCAAGATTTCTACTACTGAACCACCACTGTCCTTGTGATAATACGTATCACGCCATAAATATATACATCCCTAGATGTTCCTGGGTGTTTGAGAGATGCCATAGGGGAAGAATGCTTCTGAAACTTGTCTACCCTGACCCAGTCCACCCTCACCCCTACCCCATCTAGGACTGTGGCTTTGACTGAAATCACCTCATTTGAAAGCCATTTCAGGAGTGGTTAGTAATACTGAGTTTGGAGACACCTTTTTGGATATAAATCCCAGTCCCAACACTTAAGAGCTCAGTGAGCTCAAGCAAGCTACTTCATCTCCTATTTTCTTATCTTAAAAATGGGATGAATATTAGTATCTACCTTAGAGGTGTCATTGTGAGAAACAAAGGAGTTGATGATTGCAGCTCACCTAGAATGCACTGGGCACCTAGCAAATGCTGTGTAACTCTTAGTTATCATTATTGTAGACCAGTGGTTTTCAGAGTGGCTCCTGGACCAACTGCATCGTCATCTTCTCATTAGAGATACCCCACAACAGTTCAGCATGCCCTCTAGGTGACGCTGATAGACGCCGAAGTATGAGCACTACTGTCATAGATAGTCCGAGTCTCTGACCCAGCCACAAGCAACTGGCTAGTGACTTTGCCCTCATTTTCAGCCTCCGTCTGAAAGGGACTACTGACAGTAGCAGGGACTACTGTCTTTATCCTAATAGCTTGGTTTCCCACTCAGTGGTGGCAATGAACTTTAGAACCCAATGTGTGCGCCCTTGTACTCTTATGCTATCTGGAGACAGGATTACTGGACCCACCAGAGTCCAAAGAAGGGACTTGATTGTAGGAAGGTCTCAGAGATATCCCACGGTAGAATGGCATGCAGGCCTCAGAGCCCCACTCAGACTCAAACTGGAAAAGTCTGATGCCTCTTTTCTTATGCCAGCCTGCTGCTTGTGGGCTATGTGTCTCTGAACAAGTCACTTCACCTCACTTTCTCACCTGCTGTCCCCTTATTTTATAGAGACACAAAGAGATAAAACCCCTTCCAGTTCCAAGTGTCAGTGAATCAAGCTGATATGCATATTGTTGATAGTACCTCTTGTTTTAGCCCTTCCCAAATACACATCTACTCAGGCTTGAGCAGAATTGAGTACTCTGGGGCTTCTGGAATCAACTTGATGCAGCTAGTACCAGGTGACCAAGATACAACAGCTGGAAGCTGGATCGTATTCTAAGGAAGAAACCTGTTACAGTTTTAACAGTTGGAAATTCTGGACTGTGGCTGATAAGGAAATAAATGAACTTGTGAGAATATGAGTGAGAACAAGTCCTGTATTTTTAGAACAAGGACCTTAAATTCTTCTATACCAGTGATGGGTGTGGTCTAAATCATCATTAGTACCTTACACTTCACAGTTTTGTTACTTTCTGGCCTTGTAAAGTATTTCTATGTC
Source organism: Heterohyrax brucei (assembly GCA_028571685.1). Taxonomy (NCBI): domain Eukaryota; kingdom Metazoa; phylum Chordata; class Mammalia; order Hyracoidea; family Procaviidae; genus Heterohyrax; species Heterohyrax brucei. The sequence goes on from CM053149.1 coordinate 40,102,997, forward strand.
TTTATGCAAATTATATGCCAAAGAGTTTTTTTTCCAGTAACTCCTAGCTAATAATGCAGTAAGCAAGATAGAGGAGCTAGCTAGGAGCTGACATTATGAGAATAATGTTACTAATATTAACTAGCATTTACTGAGTATCTATGTTGGGTCCTGGGTGTGGTGAATCCTCATAATTCTGTTAACTAGGTACTATTATTATGACCAGTTTATAGATGAAAAAGCACCGACTCAGAGACTGAGTAACATGCCTAAGACCAAACAGTTAAAATGCAGAGGAGTCAGAATTGGAATCCAGATATATCTGGCCCCCACATCTATGTTTTTCTGGTGTACCAGACTTCCTCTCCCTGCACAGATCCCTCCCCCTGACTGTTCCATCTGCTGGCAGGGTATGACTTTGCAGCTGTCCTCGAGTGGTTTGCTGAGAGGGTCGACCGTATCATTCTGCTCTTTGACGCCCACAAACTGGACATCTCCGATGAGTTCTCAGAGGTCATCAAGGCCCTCAAAAACCACGAGGACAAAATGCGTGTGGTGCTAAACAAAGCTGACCAGATCGAGACACAGCAGCTGATGCGGGTGTATGGGGCTCTCATGTGGTCCCTAGGGAAGATTGTGAACACTCCAGAGGTAATCCGGGTCTACATCGGCTCTTTCTGGTCCCACCCCCTTCTTATCCCTGACAACCGGAAGCTCTTTGAGGCTGAGGAGCAAGACCTGTTCAGAGACATCCAGAGTCTGCCCCGAAATGCTGCCCTTCGCAAGCTCAATGACCTCATCAAGAGAGCCAGGCTGGCCAAGGTGAGGCTGCCTCTTGGGAATATGGACAGTGTCGGGGGTGGGAGTCAGTGCCAACAGCTCAGAGTTACTGCCTCCAACAACTGGGTTGTTGTCTATCCATGTGAGAGTGCCGTATAGGCCTTGCATCACAAACATCATGATCCCAACTTGGCAACCAGAATAGGAACAGAGGCTCAGATTGAACCAGAGTTCTACCATTCCTTGGGTAAACCCAAACCCTGGAAAGGTCATTAATCTTTCTGTCAGTTTCCACATTTGTAAAATTAAACAAGTATTTGGAGGATTAGTTAAGACAAGTAATGTAAAAGCCTTCATCACAATGCCTGGCACTCCAAGACATGCTCAGTAAATGTTATCTATTATTCTTATCTTCACTGTAATAAGCATCACCATCACCTGCTGCCTCCACCTTAACTTCCTGACAGCGTCTTCTTTCCTGTGTGATAGAGGACAAGAGATCAGTACATCAAGCAGTGCTGGAGTAAGAGGTTAGAGATAGATTTTAAAAGTAAGAGGAAGAGTAAAGGATTTATAGGAAGAGATTGGGATGAGATAAAATCTAAAAGTAAGGGATGGGGCAACAGTCTTAGTCCAAAGATCTTTCTCCACCCTGGTTTTCAGGTCCATGCTTACATCATCAGTTCTCTGAAGAAAGAGATGCCCTCTGTGTTTGGAAAGGACAACAAGAAGAAGGAACTAGTGAGCAACCTGGCCGAGATTTATGGCCAGATTGAACGGGAGCACCAGATCTCACCGGGGGACTTTCCTAACCTGAAGAGGATGCAGGTAGTGAAGGAGGAAGGAAAGACATGGGGCCCTAAAGCACGGTAACACATGAGCTGGCTGAGAGGCCTGAGTGTGTAGGAAGCAACCCTTGGCTACCCTGGGTGGAAACTCAACTCAGAATCAGAAATCAGTGAGAAGGATCTCAACCTTTTCTCTCTGTTGAACTGCCTTTGGTTCAACAGGTGCCATATGTGGGTCTCTGGAGAAACAAAGTCTTGGTGCTTTTACTAGTGTTAGGTGATGTCTGAGGGTCTGATGCTACCAATCATGGCCCTCCCCAGTCTGGCTAGCACATTCTTATGAAGCGAGATGCGTCACCTGGCATAGGTTCTCCAGATCCTTCAGTATTGTGTCTGTAGAACTTGAGTTTACCTCAAAGCTTCTACTTAGAAGTGATTTGGGATAAGAGAATACAAGCAAAAGAAATGTAAAAAGTCCATCTGTAAGCTCTCATCTTTTGAGCACACTGGGGGGCCCCTACTTTGGGTCTGCTGCTGTCATATAATTTCTGATGTTTTTCCCAAAGCTGCCCTCTTTAAGGAGACATTTCCCCATTTTATAGATGAGGAAACTGAGGTCTACAAAAGCAGTTAACTTGCTTAAGGTCTCAGTGTTTTCCAAGTATGGTGGTCACAAAGGCTGCAAATCGTATAGCCAATATCTGTCTTCAGGGTCCAAGCAGAAACCACCACCCATAACCAGTTCTTCTCTCAGCCTCATTCTCCTCATCTATAAACTGAGGCTACAAAAGCACTCATTTATACAGTCTATACAGTCATTGTGAGCATCAATCTGATAATATCTACAAGGAATTCATCATAGAGCCTGACATAGACTAAACCCTTATGTGCAGCAGTAGTAGTTATATAAGATGTTGGCATTTTGGTACTATTTTGATAATTTCCTGTTATCCATAACTATTTCAAGATAATTTTTTTAACTAGGTCAATAGACAGCAAACAAATAATAGCAACAATGATAGTAATACATATTCTTTCTAGTAGTATTATTTTATGGTACTAAATTCATTGTGATTTCCAAGCCTATATTCCTTTTTTAAAATTTTTTATTGTGATTAAGTGAAAGTTTACAATCCAAATCAACTTTGCATACCTGCCTCTCTGCAACTCTGTCTGCTCTCCTCACCCTGTGATAGCACTCTTCTTTTTCACTCTTTACTTCCAGTATCCACTGAACCAACACTTGTCCCCTCCTCTCCACCCTCTCCTCTCCCCTCTAGAAATAAACCTGTATATATATATATATATATTCTTTTCCACATGCATGTACATAAACTATAAAGTATGCACACCATCTGCAGCATTCTGTGTCCCCAAGTCCAGTCCATTCTTTATCTGAAGTGCTGACTTCGGTACTGGTTTCAGGTCTGGGCCAGCAGCAAGTCTAGGTGCCATCTTCTCAGGGGACCCTCCAGGCTGTTGGACCATCAATTCTGATCTTTTAATAGAGTTCTTGGTGTGCACAGCTCTTTTTCTCATGTTACATCAAGGACTCTGCATCAAGTTCCCTGTCAGGGCTGCCTTTGGTGTTGGCCAGACAGCATCTGGTTCTTCAGACTCGTGTTGATGTAGTCTCCCAGTCACATGGATCCTTCTGTCTCCTGGGCTCATTTTTCTTCGTGTTTTTGATGTTCTCAGTTGTCATCTGTTCCAGGTAGGCTGGGACCAATTGATGTTCCTCAGAGGGCAACTTGCTAGATTTTAAGACCCCAGACACCACTCAACAATATGAGGTGCAGACAACTATCTTAGCAAAAAACTAGTAATGTCAGTTGACCTTGATGTCCTCTGAAGGCATGATCTTCAGACCCTTGTCCCTGGTACTCTGTCCTTTGAAATATTGGGTTGAATTTAGAAAACCTTTTAGGTTATGGTGTAGTCTACGTGGCTCCCACCACGTGCTGTCACTCCTTTCACCTAACAGAATTCCTGTCAACTATTTAATCAATGAATAATCCTCTTCCTACCTTCCTACCCCTGTAGCCCCCAAAGAGTATTTTCTTCTGTGCATCAAGTCCTCATAATAGTGGTATCATACAGTATTTGTCCTTTTGCAGCTAACTGATTTTACTCAGCATAATGTCTTCCAGTAGTTTCCAGGTTATGTTTCCTAAAATCATCATTGTTCTTTCTCATTGTGTAGTGTTCCATTTTGTCTGTATATACTATGGTTTGTTTATCCATTCATCTGTTGATAGGCACCTAGGTTGATTCCATCTTTTTGCTATTGTGGACAGTGCTGCAGTACACATTCATGTGCGTGTATCTGTTCATGTGACAGCCTTTATTTCTGTAGGATGTATTCCAAGCAGTGGGATTGCTGGGTCATATGGTATTTCTATTTCTAGTTTTTTAAGAAAGTGTCAAATTGCTTTCCAAAGAGGTTGTACCATTTTGCATTCCCACCAGCATTGTAGAAGAGTTCCAATCTCTCAATAGCCTCTCCAGCATTTGTTATTTTGTGTTTTTTGGATTAGTGTCAATGCTGTTGGTGTAAGATGATATCTCATTATAGTTTTGATTTGGATTTCTCTGATAGCTAATGATCATGAGCATTTCCGCATGTGTCTTTTGGCTGCCTGGATGTCCTCTTTTGTGAAGTGTCTGTCCATATCCTTTGCTCGTTGCTTAATTGGGTTGTCTTTCTCTTGTTGATATTTTGCAGTATCTTTCAGATTATGGGAATTAGATGTCAATTTGATATGTGGTTGCTAAATATTTTTTCCCATTCTGTGAGCAGTCTTTTTTCTCTCTTGATAAAGCTTTACATGAGCATAGCTGTTTGACTTTTAGTAGTTCCCATTTGTCTGTTTTTTTCTCCTGCACTTTGTGCATTTTTAATAAGATTTTGTAGTCTATTTAAGCCTTGTATTAGAACTTCCAATGGTGTCCCTATTTTTTCTTCCATAATCTGTATCATTTTAGATTTGATATTTAGGTCGATACATTCTGAGTAAGTTTTTGTGTAAGGTTTGAGATACAGGTTTTGTTTCAGTTTCTTGGAGATGGATATTCAATTTTGCCAACACCAGTTTGTTAGAGAGACTGTTTTTTCCCTAGTTCCCAACCTTGGGGCCTTTGTTGAATATCAGCTCTTCGTAGGTGGATGGTGTTATTTATGGATTGTCTATTCTGTTCCCTTGGTCTATATATCTGTTTTTGTACAAGTACCAGGCTGTTTTGACTACCGTGGCTGTGCAATACTTTGTAAGGCCAGGTAGCATGAGGCCTGCCGCTGTTTTCGTCTTCTTCAGTAGTGCTTTACTTATCCAGGGCTTCTTCCCTTTCCAAACAAAGTTGGTTATTTGTTTCTCCATTTCATTAAAAAAAATGATATTGTAATTTGTAGTGGGATTGCACTGTATATGTAGATCACTTTGAGTAGAATAGACATTTTTCCAATGTTAAGCCTTCCTATCCATGAGCAAGGTAGGTTTCTACATGTAAGTCTCTTTTGGTTTCTTACAGTAGCATCTTGTAATTTTCATTGTATAGGTCTCTTACATCTCTGGTTAGATTTATTCTTAGGTATTTTGTCTTCTTTGGGGCTATTGTAAATGGTGTGGATTTAGTGATTTCCTTGTGATGATCTTTTTGTTGGTGTAAAGGAATCCTGGTGATTTATTTATGTTTATCTTATATTCTGATACTTTGCTGAACTGTTCTATTGGTTCTAGTAATTTATCTATGGATTCTTTAGGGTTTTCTGTGTATCAGATCGTATAATCTGCAAACAGGGATACTTTTACTTGTTCTTTACCAATGCTCATGCCATTTATTTCTGTATCTTGCCTGATAGTTCAGGCTAGAAGCTCCAGCACAATGTTGAATAGAAGTGATGACAGTGAGCAACCTGGTCTGGTTTCTGTTCTCAGGAGCAATTCTTTCAGTCTTTCTCCATTCAGGTTGATGCTGGCTATTGGCTTAGCATAGATGCCCCTTATTATGTTGAGAAATTTCCCTTCTATTCCTATTTTGCTGGGAGTTTCTAACGTGAATGGGTACTGAACTTTGTCAACTACTTTTTTTGCATCAATTGGTAAAATCATGTAATGCTTTTGTTTTTCATATGTGGTTAATTACATTAATTAGTTTTCTGATGTTGAACCAACTCCACATCCCTAGTATGAATCCTACTTGGTCATGGTGAATTTTTTTTTTTTTTTTTTTTTTTTGAGATGGTGTTCAGTTCTCTTGGCTAGGATTTTGTTGAAGAGTTTTTTGCATCTAGATTCATGAGACATATTGGTCTGTAATTTTCTTTTTTGTGTGTGGTATCTTTACCCAGCTTTGGTATCAGAGTTACGTTGGCTTCATAAAATGAATTTGGATGTGTTCTATCCTTTCTGTGTTGTGAAGTAGCTTCAGTACTATTAGAATTAACTCCTCGAAAAGTCTGGTAGAATTCTCCAGTGAAGCCATCTGGGCCAGGACTTTTTTTGGCTGGTAGTTTTTTGATTACTTTTACAATCTCTTCTTTTGTGATGGGTTTATTAAATTATCCTACTTTTCTTTGTGATGATTTTGGTAGGCAATGTGATTCTAGAAATTTGTCCATTTTCATTTAGGTTTTCAAATCTGTTAGAGTACAATTTTTTGTACTATTCTGTTATGATACTTTTAATTTTGATTGACTCTCTTTTGATGTCTCCTGTCTCATTTCTTATTCAGGTTGTTTCCTTTCCTGTTTTCTTTTGTGAATTTAGCCAGTGCTTTATCAATTTTGTTGATCTTTTCAAAAATACAACCTTTGGCTTTAATTTTTTGATTATTTTTCTATTCTCTAATTCACTTTATTCTGCTCTGATTTTTATTATCTCTTTTCTTCTGGTGCCTGAGGGGTTCTTTGTTGTAACGTTTGTACTTGTTTGAATTGTAGCATTAGTTCCTTGATTAGAGCCTTTCTTCATTTTGGATGTGTGCTTCTGTGCACTGCTTTTGCTGTATCCCATAGGTTCTAGTAGGATGTGCTTTTATTCTCATTTGATTCCGTGAATTTCTTTATTGCATCCTTGTTTTCCCCTATAACTCAGGATCAAAGTGTTTTTCAGTCTCCATGAAATCAAATTTCTACCCATGGTTTTCCTGCTATTGCTTTGAAATTTTATGCCTTTATGGTCTGAGAAGATGCTTTGCAATAATTCAGTGGTTTGGATTTTATTGAGAATTGCATTATGGCCTAATATGTGGTCTATGCTAGAGAGTATTCTACATGCATTGGAAAGGAAGGTGTACCTGTCTGTTGTTGGGTGAAAGGGTCTGTATATGTCTGTGAGGTTGAATTGGTTAATTGTATCTTTATTGAGCTCTTTTCTGGATGATCTGTCCATTAATGAAGTGGAGTATTGTAGTCTCCTACTATGTTTGTACAGTGCTGTGTCTCTTTTTCAGTGTTGCTGGTGTTTGTTCAATGTATTTAGATGCCCTGATATTGGGTGTGTAAATATGTAATACTGTTTTAATCTCCTTACATATTGAAACTGTAAGCAAAAAATAGTGACCATCCTTGTCCACCATGGTGGATTTTACGTTAAAATCTATTTTATCTGAGATTAATACTGCCAGTCCTGCTCTTTTTGGATGTTGTTAGCTTAGTATATATTTTTGGATCCTTTGATTTTCAGTTTGTTCATATCTTTGAATCCAAGGTGTGTTTCTTGTAAGCAACATTCAGGTGAATCGTGTTTTTTGATCCAGTCTGTTACTCACTGTCTTTCTGTTAGAGCATTCAATCCATTTTCATTTAGTGTAATTATTGATAGATCTGAATTTAGTGCTGTCATTTTGTTGCCTTTATTTTTATGTTGTTGACAGTTTCTTTGTTCTACTTAACATTCTGTTCTGAGTCATTTTTCTTTATGAGTTTTATTTTCATCTTTCTCAGTGTTGGTTTTATATCTGTTGAGACTTCTGTAGTGTGCTTCTTGTTTGATATGTGGTATTGTTAGTTTGCTTTGCGGCTGTCCTGCTATTCCCCCTTTGTGTTCTAAGTTTAAACCAATCTTTAACTTCTTTGTATCTGCTTAACTTCCCCTGCATTAGAAAGGTCTATGAATGCATTAATATGTCCCTCTTTATAGTATAATGTTATCATAATTTACATCCTGAGATCTCTGTTTCTGTAATTTTAATATTTTACCTTTGGTTGAGCTTTGTGACTTTCCTAACTAACCAGGACTTTAGATGCTGTGTCCTGCCTTGCATCCTTGAGTATGTATCTGGTGTTAATGATTTCCTAATGAAAGAACTTCCTTCAGTATTTCTTGTAATTTTTGTCTGGTTTTTGCAAAGTCTCTAAGCTTCTTTTTTCTGAGACTGTCCTAATTTCACCATCATATTTGATAGACCGTTTGGTGAGATATATAATTCTTTGTTGGATGTTTTTGTCTTATTTTTTTCCTTTCAAGGCTTTGTATGTGTCATCCCATTGCCTTCCTGCCTGCATGGCTGCAGCTGAATAATGGAGATCATTCTAATGGGCTGTCCTTTGTAAGTTAGTTTTGGTTTAAGATTCACTGCTTTATGTTTCATTTTATTAAGCTTGATTATAATATGTCTCAGTGTGACTCGACGGCACTTGGGTTTGGGGGTCTTTCTTTTGGGATCTACCTTTTGTGGAGTTTGATGAGCATCTTGAATGGCTATCTTCTCTTGTTTTGTTATGTCAAGGAGGTTTCTGTCAGCAACTCTTCAACAGTTCTTTCTGTACTTTCTGTTACCCCTCCCTGTTCTGGTACTCTGATGACAGTAGATTGTTCCTCTTGATAGAGTAGCACATAACTCTTACTGGTTCTTCATTTTTCCTTATTCTTGTATTTGATTTCTCCCCATAAATACTGGTTTCAGTTCCTTTGTTGTCAGTCTCACTAATTCTGCATTCCATTTCCTCAGTTCTGTTCCCTGGCTTTCAGTTGAATTATCTATTATTCTGCTGAATTTCAGATCACTGTTGTTCTAGCAATTCATGTTCCTTGTTTAATTTTTCATTTCGTTCTCCTGCACTTTGTCTAATCCGCATCCTAGGATCTGGAAGGGCTCTTTACATAATTCTTTTGTATTCTACCTCCTATAATTTCAGGAAGGCTTCTTCATCTGGGAAATTTTTTGATTCTTCATTTTGAGGGTTTTCTGGAGCCATGGTGGTCTGCTTCTTTAAATGGCTAGATATTGATTGTTGTCCTCAAGTCGTCAGAAAGCTGTGCAGCATCTCCATTGCTGCATCAGCAGAAGGTATGGCATAGCCCAGAGAAGGGAGAGAGGAAGGCACTGCTGCACTCAGCTGCCAGCTGCTGCTGTGTTCTCTAGGTGTGGCTTTCTTAAGTACAGCTTTTCTGCTGAGAGGGACACTGTCTGCTCAGGCACTGCTGCTCAGTGTGGCAGCTGGCCCCAACTAGGCTCTCAGAAGCAGGATACCTCCCTGCTGACAAAGATGGTGTTCGTATCTGCACAGCCTCTCCATTGCTGTGCCAGCAGACCTAGGACCCTTTGCTCTGCCTGATCTTGCAGCTCCTAAAATGTCCATTTTGTTCTGTTCAGTTATTTCTCTAGGCTTTAGTTCTTAGAGGGAGTCAAGGAGATGTGTGACTAGTCTGCCATTTTGGCCCCTCCCCCTAAGCCTATATTCTTTATAGTCTCATTATACTTTGATGCCCTGTGAAGCTCATTCTGGGTGATATTTTCACTTATGATTTTTAGACTGGGAACCAGTTTCTCAGATTAGATTTTTCAGAATGTTACTATGGTATTGAGGATATTTTTAGTTTCTTATCTAATAAAAGCAAAAAGACACTGAAAATATGTATTTTTTGTGTATTCATTTGTGTAACCACCCACTGTGAGCAAGTCACTAATTTCAGAATTGCTTTAGTATAATATGTGTTTGACAATCAGTGGTATCTGGGAACACTTCAACTTTTAATTTCTCCTTCTGTTAAAAGTCACTGATGTGTAAATGAACACTGGGGAATGTATTTTAAGTGAACCATGTGACCTCTTTTTTAATGTGAGGAATCCTTTTGCAGCATAGAAGATTATTTCAACTTCTGATTTGTTTACTACGCTGATACTGTGTTTTGTTGATAAGTTTACTGAATCACTAATGTAAAAGCTATCCTGTGGGGGGTGTATGTGTGGGATGATGGGAATACCCCCTTTGCCCCTCTGGAAGATATTGGAATGCCTACTTGGGAGTCCGAGGTGGTACAAGCAGTTAATGTGCTTCCTGCTAATTGAAAGTTTGGAGGATTGAGCCATCCGTAGGTGCCTCAGAAGAAAGACTTGATTATATGCTTCTAAAAAGCAGCCATAGAAACCTCTGTAGAACACAGTTCTACTCTGACAAACATGGGGCAGTCATCAGTCAGAGTTGAATCAATGGCAGATGATTTTTTGTTTACTTGGGAGCCTGGAAAACACACCTAAGTATGAACACACTGGATGAAACATGAAAGACTTAAGGTAGAAGGAATCTTGGGACATTATGCCCTGAGGGCAAGAGAAAGGGCATCCTTGATGCCTGTCCTCCACAACCCTATCTGTGTGCCTACTTCAGCCTTCTTCTAGAAAGGAAGTGAGCAATGTCCTTGCTAACATCTACTTTTGGAATATAGCTGGGGTGTTTTCTGAGTAAACTCAATGTGTTTGTCCCATGACAGTTCTCAGAGCACTGGCATCAGCCCAGTGTCTGGGGCAGTTGCCACGTTTAGAGCCAGGGCAGAAACTTGGTGTTCTGGACTTGTACTTTTCAAACCCTCAAAGCCATGCAAAGTAGAACATATATCTTTAAAGGATTTGCGGGGGTAGTCCTATAAAGGCAAACTTTTGAAAATTTACATATTTGCCTATGCCTGTTGAATCCAGATCCTCATGGAAGAGGACAATATTTGGAAAACTGTTCTCCACATAACTCCAGTGCCCAGCCTGATTACTAGCCACTAGTTTGGGGGTAACTTTGGCTCCCGATATGATTTTGTTTTTAATTGCTGATGCCACAGTTTTTCCTCCTGTAAATGGGAACAGAATGTGATTTTTCTACCCAGGAAATGACTGACATTATGTTGTAATAGTAGCAGTAGTGTTTTACAAGGATAACCCTTATGAAAGTAGAAACTCACATGACTGTATTTCAGAAGAGTATAGCTTTCAGGAAACACTGCTCAAGAACCAGAGCTGACCTAAAAAGAAATTTTATTCTTTTCTGTCTAGAATAAACATTAAGGGAATCCAAATAAATTGATCAAATCAATATTTGTTAGTTTCCTTTCTTTCCCAGCCCATTTCCCTCAAATCCTTCTATTTGCCAATTCCTTCCTAAAAATTCCTTCATCCCTTTTCTCTCTCTCTTTTCTCTTTCTTTGATGTAAATTAACTTAGTTTCTAGGACAGACTCTTTTCTTTGGGGGAAGGGAGCCAGACTGAAAATTCTAGTTTCTACTTTCATAAGGGTTATCCTTGTAAAACACTACTGCTACTATTACAACATAATGTCAGTCATTTCCTGGGTAGAAAAATCACATTCTGTTCCCATTTACAGGAGGAAAAACTGTGGCATCAGCAATTAAAAACAAAATCATATCGGGAGCCAAAGTTACCCCCAAACTAGTGGCTAGTAATCAGGCTGGGCACTGGAGTTATGTGGAGAACAGTTTTCCAAATATTGTCCTCTTCCATGAGGATCTGGATTCAACAGGCATAGGCAAATATGTAAATTTTCAAAAGTTTGCCTTTATAGGACTACCCCCGCAAATCCTTTAAAGATATATTAATAGAAGGCACCCTCACCAGGAAAGGCATAGTCTCCTTCCTTTGTGTTCTCTCTTCAACTTCTTTTCTCTGCTTCTTCCCAGGACCAACTGCAGGCCCAGGACTTCAGCAAGTTCCAGCCCTTGAAAAGTAAACTGCTGGAGGTGGTGGATGACATGCTGGCTCATGACATTGCCCAGCTCATGGTGCTGGTGCGCCAAGAGGAAACCCAGCGGCCAGCCCAGATGGTGAAAGGAGGAGCATTTGAAGGCTCTCTGCATGGCCCTTTTGGGCATGGCTATGGAGAGGGGGCTGGTGAGGGCATTGATGATGCTGAGTGGGTGGTGGCCAGGGACAAGCCCATGTACGATGAGATCTTCTATACCCTATCACCTGTGGATGGCAAGATCACAGGTGCCAATGCCAAGAAGGAGATGGTGCGCTCCAAGCTGCCTAACAGTGTGCTGGGGAAGATCTGGAAGCTGGCCGACATTGACAAGGATGGCATGCTGGATGATGAGGAGTTTGCATTGGCCAACCACCTCATCAGAGTCAAGCTGGAGGGTCATGAGCTGCCTAATGAGCTACCTGCCCACCTCCTGCCTCCTTCTAAGAGGAAATTTGCTGAGTGATGGGGAAGGGGGGGGTTCAGGGCAAGCAGGCATTGGAGGAGGAGATGGAAGAGGTGATGGGACACACATACACACACACACGTCTTGAGAACTGCACTATAGATGAGAAGGAACATGAATCTCCGGGTTTCCAGGCTGATTCTTGTTTGGGCATCTCCCCAAGTTCTCAGAATTGGTGGAAATGTAGATGCACTCTAGAGGCCCTGTGTTTCAAGTCTATATCTCCTCCACCTCTCTTCTTTTCCCATCTTAAACTATCTGGAGACCTGACTTCTTCCATAGAAATTGCTGACTCATCCAAGGATGACCTGCACACCCCTAGTCTCCCAATGGTTTTGAGCAGGTAAAACCTGGACTCAGTAGATTTATTTAAAAAAAAGAAAGAAAAAAAGAAAAGGCTTTTCATGTAATACACAATTTATTCAAAACTTTTTTTTACTCTTTCACTTTCTCATGTGAAATCTGCTGAGGAGCCAGGAGATATGATTGAAGGGGTGGAGACTGGTGCAGGGAGGAGAAGTAAGAAAGTATCTTCTAGGACACTGTGTCTCAGAGTTGAGGAGACATTGGCCTGTGAACTCTGTTCTTTCCTAAGCTTGTGAAACCTGGCTTTGGACTCTGCAAACTCTTCATTTCAGAGAATCCAGAAAGGAAGAGGGAAGCAAAAAATTAGTAGGAAAGAAAGCAAGAATCTACCTATAGTCTTTACTCAAAGACAGTCTAGGTGGTAATGAGATTCTATAGGTTTTGTGACATCTTTGTTTGCTCCTGTTGATGTTTAGATGTTTATAACTGAGTTACATTTATCTAGCCCTCTTTGTGCCAGGCACTATGGTAAGCATTTTATGTCTATGATCCTATACATACCCCTCACTACCCTTAGGGGAGTATGCATTAATGCCCCCAGTCTACAGATGAAGAGCTTGAGTTTGGGTGACCTGCCCAAAGTCATAAAACTCACATATGGTGGACAGAATATTCAGACTCAGGCTTCCACTTCTCATTCGGCTGTAACAAGATATGCAGGATCCCAGTGTTGTGACCCAGGGACACATCACAGAGAACAAGCTGAGCCTGCTGACCCCCTCCTAACCTTCCAGAGCAGAATTGGTAAGGGAGGGAGGCCAGCCAGCATTTGGGAGGCCATCAGTCCAGCCATTTGTCACATCACAGAAGCAAACTGTGTCTTCTGGCTATGGGCCACATGTTCCTAAAATTAGAGAAGTCCAACAGAGCCAGCAGGATAGTAGACTGGCCTGCTGGATGCTATTCATGCCTGTCCCCTCTACCTCCTACCCAGTAGCCTAGATAACCCAGTTCAAATACAGCCACCAGCTGTTTAACCAGGTGAGACCTTGTGCTGATTCTCAGAAGGCTAGCTTGGACCTGGAAGACTAATTTGGCCCTGGATGGAGGGGTCTGAGGTCTTGTTTCCTGGGATACCACCCAGGGACTCTCCTATGTCTTGGTAAACCCTCACCACACTGAATGCCCCCTTTATGGTATCTTTCTTGGCTTGCTTTGTAGCCACTGAACTAGTCATTTTGTTTACTATACTCCTACTGTGATGGAAAGCTGAATAAAGTATAACTTATTTTATATCTGTATTCAGACTATATAGAGAATACTACCTGTACCTTTGATGTGTTCATTGCTGCTGTGCATTTGGCATTAGTCTTTATACTAATACAGCACATGTATCCTTTGATACCACTGACTCCAGAGCATCAGTCTATGGGCAGCTGAGGGAGAGTGCTGAGTTCTTTCTTGGGGATCTTGGTGGCAGCATCTGCAGAGACTGGCTTGCTTGGTGCTTTCCAAAGTCCAGCATCCCCAAATAGTACCCCTTGACTTGGTGGCTGCAAAATCCTGCTTCTTCTGGCCCAGAAACTATCCTAGGTCAAGCTGATGGAGCCACTGTACCCTGCTACCCTGGAATAGAGATGGTTCCCAAACCTCTAGGCTTCCTTCTGTACTCACAAATTTCTCTTACACACAGAATGAAGGGCAGATGATGGTCAAGCCAAAGAAGTGTGACTTTCTCTGGAGATGACCCAGAGTATCAGCCAAACCTGTCAGGGACCGTTTCTCAACTCTGATGACTCCCAGGTTTAAGAGTCTGGAAATATCACAGACCTCAGCCTGGAACATGGTAATACAGACAACAGACCCATGGTAGCAGTCTTGTAGACAAGAATCTAGAGACTCCACCGTCCTGTGTGCTTCTTTCCCCTAGACGATATAGTGTGAACTACAGAAATTTTCGAATAAGAAGAGCAACACCCTTATTTGATCCGAAGAAATGTCACCCTGACATTGAAAAACTAAATTATGAATACAGTACAAGAGAAGACCCTGCTATTCATGGCAGGCTGTGGTTTCAGTTTGCAGAGTCATGAGAGAGTGCACTCAATCATTCCTACCCTCATCCTTTCTGTTCCAAGATTATATGTTTAAGTGTGAGCTACTCAGAACTGAAGTCTCTGGTGGTGCAAAAAGTTAACATTCTTGGCTGCTAACCAAAAGACTGGAGGTTCAACTCCATCCAAAGTGCCACAGAAAAAAAGACCTGGCAATCTACTTCTGAAAAATCAGCCATTGAAAACCCTATGGAGCACAGTGGTACTCTAACACACATGGGATATGTGTTGGACGATGGTAACATGTTAGTCAGAATTAGTAAGACTATCTGGAGAGGAGAATAAGCATGTTCATTTTTCCTGTAAGATGCTAATTGGCCTTTGTACATATTCAGTCCTTCTTAATTTGCTCATCCATCCATCCTTTTACTCAAGAAATACTGAGCACCTCCTACAAAAAATAAAAATACTATCTGATGGATACATAGATTCTTTGAGCCATTGAAAAATACTAAATGAAGGCTACCTGTGTAGTAGGGACTTCTAGATGAATCAAGTTCCTGTTCTCATTGAGCTCACAGCCTAGCAGAGGAAATGAGGCATTTAGACAAACACAGGTAATGTAAGGAGGAACATGGGGGAGGTGTATACAAACTGGGGATTCATAAGACACATAAAAGACTTCTTACTGAGGAGACGGTAGTCAGATGGCTAGTGGTGAGTGGCAGTGCTTGAGTGATTGAGCTGAACCTGAGAAATACTCTGGACTCAGTCTTGGGCCTGTCACCTTCCCTCCCCAAACTGAGAAAGGCAGGATTTTTATGAAAAACTAAAAGCATCACAGACTACTAAATTGTGACAGACTGAAAACCACGAATATATTTGAGAAAAACATGACTAGGTTTTGCCCTCCAGGATTTTTCTTAGTTTGTCATGCTGTGAAGGCTCGTGCACTGCTATGATACTAGAAGCTATACCACCGATACTCAAATACCAGCAGGGTCACCCATGGTGGACAAGTTTCAGCTGATCTTCTGGACTAAGACAGAGTAGGAAGAACAACCTGGCAGTCTACTTCTGAAAGAACTGGTCAGTGAAAACCTTATAAATAACAGCCAAGCAGTGTCAGACATAGTGCCAGAAAATGACCTCCCACAGGTTTGAAGACGCTCAAATGTGGACTAGGGAACAGCTGACTCCTCAGAGTAGAGTCGACCTTAATGATGTGTATAAAGTCAAGTTTTCAGGACCTTCATTTGCTGATGTGGCATGACTCAGAAAGAGAAGAAACAGCTGTAAATGTCCATTAGTAATTGGAATGTAGAATGTATGAAGTATGAATCTAGGAAAACTAGAAATCATCTAAAATGAAATGGAACATGTTCATCAATATCCTAGACACTACTGAGCTGAAATGGGCTGGAACTGGCCATTTTGAATAATACAATTGTGGTCTACTATACTGGGAATGACAACTTAAAGAAGAATGGTGTTGCATTCATCATCAGAACATTTCAAGATCTGAAGTACAGTACTGTGAGTTATAGGATAGTATACATACGCCTACAAGGAAGGCCAGTTAATATGACTATTAGTTAAGTTTATGCACCAACCAATAAGGCCAATGATGAAGAAACTGAAGATTTTTACCAGCCTCAGCAGTCTGAAATTGATTGAACATGCAATCCTGATGCATTGATAGTTACTGATGATTGGAATACAGAAGCTGGAAACAAAGAATAAGGATCAATAGGTGTAAAATATGGCCTTGGTGACAGAGATTATGCTGGGGATAGTGTGACAGAATTTTGCAAGACCAATGGCTTCTTCATTGCAAATACCTTTTTTCACCAACATAAATGGTGACTATACACATGGACCTCTCCAGGTGGAATAAACAGGATCAAATCAACTATATCTGTGGAAAGAGATGTTGGAAAAGCTCGATGTCATCACTCAGAGCAAGAAGAGGTGCTGACTGCAACACAGACCCATCAACTACTCATATGCAAGTTCATAGTGAAAGTGAATTAGAAGAGGTCCACAAGAGCCAAAGTACACTGTTGAATGTGCCCCACCTGAGTCTAGATAACATCTCTAGAACAGATTTCTTATGTTAAACACGACCAAAGACCAGGTGAGTTGTGTAATGACATCAAAGATATCACCATGAATAAAGCAAGAGGTCACTGAAAAGACAGGGAAGAAAGAAAAGACCAAATTGGGTATCAGAGGAGACTCTGAAACTGTTGAACATCGAAGAAATGGTGAAGTGAAAAAGAACCAAATGGAAGATTTCAAAGGGTGCCTCGAGAAGACAAAGTGTTATAATGGTGCATGCAAAGAGCAGGAGACAGAAAACCAAAAGGGAAGAACACGCTCTGCATTTCTCAAGCTGAAAAAAACTGAAAAAAAAAATCAAGACTCGAATTGCAATAGTAAAGGATTCCACAGGGGAAGTATTAAGCAACTCAGGAAGCATCAAAAGAAGATGGAAGGAACACACAGAGTCGTTGCACCAGAAATAATTTCAAGAGGTAGGATATGATCCAGAACCGATGGTACTGAATGAGGAAGTTGAAGCTGTTCAGTACTGCACTGGTGGAAAACAAGGCTTTGGGAATTCATTGACTATCAAATGAGACGTTTCAGCAAACAGATGCAGTGCTGTGAGTGCTCACTTGTCTATGCCAAGAAATTTTAAAGACAGCCTGTTGGCCTACCTACTGGAAGAGATCCTTATTTCTACCTATTCCCAAGAAAGGTGATCTAACTGAATATGGAAATTCAACAGCACTTGGCTTGGCTGGCACATGCAAGTAAAGTTTTGCTAAATATCATCCCAAAGTGACTACAGTGGTATGTTAACAGGAAACAGAAACTCAAGTCAGATCCAGAAGAGGACATGGAACCAAGGATATCATTGCTTATTTCAGATGGATCTTGGCTGAAAGCGGAGAATACCAGAAAGTTGTTTACCTGAGTTTTCTTGACTCTGCAAAGGCATTCACATAATTTGTGGATCATAAAAAATTTGAATAACACTGGGGAGCACCTGAATTCCAGAACTCTTTATTGTGCTTATGAGGAATCTACATAGATCAGTCATGTAAACAGAACTAGGGGACACTGCGTGATTTAAAGTCAGGAAAGGTATACATCAGGCTTGTCCCCTTTCATCATACCTTTTCGATCTGTATGCTGAGCAAATGATCTAAGAAGCTGGATTATGTGAAGAAGAATGAGGTATCAGGATTGGAAGAAGACTCATTAACAAAAGTATTGTACATATGACACAACCTTGCTTGCTGAAAGTGAAAGGATTTGAAACATGGATGAAGATCAAAGATCATAGCCTTCAGTATGGATTGCACCTCAGCATTAAGAAAACAAAAATCCTCACAACTGAACCAGTAAGCAACATCATGATGGATGGAGAAAAGATTGAAGTTGTCAAGGACTTCATTTTACTTGGTTCCACAGTCAACACCCATGGAAAGAGCAGTCATGAAATCAAAAGACATGTTGCACTGGGAAAATGTGCAGCGAAAGGCCTCTGTAAAGTGTTGAAAAGTAAAGATGTTATATGAAGACTAAGGTTCACCTCACCCAAGCCATGGTATTTTCAATCGCATTATATGCATGTGGACGACAGAAGAAGAATTGACATATTTGAACTGTGGTGTTGGAGAAGAATATTGAACATACCTTGGACTGTTAAAAGAGCAAACAGTTCTATTCTAGAAGTACAACCAAAGTACTTCTTAGAGCAACCATTGTGAGACTGTGTTACATACTTTGGACATGTCAGGAAGGATCAGTCCCTTGAGGACATTATGCTTTGTAAAGCAGAAGGTCAGCAAAAAAGAGGAAGACCCACAAGGAGATGGACTGACACAGTGACTGCAACTTAAGCATAAAAGTGATTGTTAGCATGGCACAGGACCAGGCAGTGTTTCTCTATCATTCACAGGGTCGGTATGGGTTGGAACTCTGTCAGTAGCACCTAACAACAAAAGTCTGCTCATTTTTTATAGGCCTTTAGCAATAAAAAATTTTATCTATGTCTTTCAAATTGAAATTTTCAGTGCCTAGAGAAAGACAAAAAGGTTAATGGAGAAATGTCAGTTATTTCTACACTGAGAGATGAGGGGAGTGGGAGAAAATAGGGACACACCTCTTCCCTTCATCTCCCATTGAAGGTAGTTAGTGCTCTTCACAACACTAGATCTCTAGCCAGTCTGGTTGAGGGGAGCATTGTATTTCCCTGCTCCCATAAAATTTGGCAAGGCTCTGCGACTTGCTTTGACTGGTGAAATATGAACGTAAGCAACATGCCACTTCCTAGCAGAAACAACTGTGCAGGTTTCAATTTCCCTTTTCCTGTCTTTTCAGGAGTGCTTCTAGAAGCAAGTGTGAAGATGAAGCTTTTGTATGCCTTAGTTCCCTGGGTCACTAAATCCCTTGTTGACCTGCATTGGACAAGTAGCATAAACGTGACATGCATCTTAGCACTTTAATTTTAAACCACTGCCCATAATGCATTGTTTAGTACCCAGCATAACTAGGCGATCATGACAAGTACACTGTGTAAGTTCTTCCAGTAGTCCATTGGACAAGTGAAAAATGAGAAAGTCATCTGGGATACTGAATTTCTACCTTCTTAAGAACCGAGCTTACCTGAAGTTCAAGGAGATGATTTGTACAAAAGTTTTCAGTGTTTGAGCCAAATTCTGCCATGTCCCAGATCCCAGTACTTCAACATCAGTTTTTAAACTGGAAGGTTTTACAGTGAATGGAGTCAAACACGAATGGAACGTGTTTTATCTCTGTAGTAGTGGATGTATTAAAGATTGACTAGGAATTCCTTTGAGCTGAACAGTCCCCAAGGCTAAACAGGAGTGTATAAAGCTTGGAAAGGAAAAAACTACAATTCCCAGATTCTTTTGAAACTAGGCTCAGTACATGATTTTAGGTCTTGCCAATCAAATACACCAAGGGGAGATTCTGCTGAAGTGGATCGTGCCAGAAGTGAACCTAGTAGCCATAACACTGTCTTCCTGGTTTGGGGGCTTCTAATCTATACTCAAGAAGCAAGAGGTTTTGCTTGTGAAGTCAAATGGAAAAGTGGCTGTGATCGTTAAGGTTGTGTATCAACTTGGCTGAGCCATGATTCTCAGTGATTCGGCAGTTACAATGTAGTTTGCTAGTTGTATAATGGTGTAATCACATCCATAATGGGATCTGATATAATGAGATCACTTCCATGATGGTAGCTGCTGTTACTAGTCAGTCAGTTGAAAGGGAGTTTCCTTGGCAGTGTGGCCTGCATCCAATATAGGTGGACTCTCTGGCAAAGCTTTCATGGTAGCCCGGTTCTAATACGGACCAAATGAAAACTTCATAGATAAACCAAACCAAATCAAACCTGTTGCTGTTGAGTGAATTCTGAATCATAGTAACCATACAGGATACAATAGAACCTCCCCATAGGGTTTCCAAAGCTGTAATCTTGATGGAAGCAAACTGCCACACTTTTCTGCTGCAGATAGGCTGGAGGAGTCAAACCATAGACCTTCAAGCTAGCATCTGAGTGCTTTATCACTAGGACTTCTTGAAATAGGAGATCCTGTACTATGTTGAATGCATGAACCGAGTGGCCAATATTTCTTTTTATTCACAGAGTTTTCAGAGTTGTATTATTGTGTAAAGTGACATCCCCCATGTCTTTCCATAGAGTTTCTTAAAGCTTCTTAAAGACAGGAAACTGTGTAGTAGCAAATGTCAGATCTGTTAGAGAGGAGGTAAACCTCATAATACCCCAAGTCCACCACAGGGTGAGACTGATATTTGCTTCACTTTTGAGAGGCTCTGAAACTTACTGGCATGAAGTAAAACTTGGCTTCAGTCCAGGTTTCCTTTCTCACAGGCCAGTTCTTTCTTCTTTTTCTCCTGTCTGCCCCTACCCCAGAATGCCAGAGGATTACTCTTCCCGTCACTGAGCATTATGTCCTTCCCGTCACTGAGCATTATGTCCTTCCAGTGACTCACATCCCCACACCCCCCGTCCCATCATCCAACACCCAAGCCTACTTCATTCCCTGTTGCTGTGTTTTACTGTGGGATAACTGGCTGATCTGAGAATCTGAGAGACTGCAGGTGTGACCCTGAGGTCACATGCTGCTCCTCTGACTCTGGTCACAGGTTCATGAGTCCTGAACCAGTGCCTTTGTGCAAAGGAATGAACACAGTGAGAGAATTTCTGGTCAGTCTGGTAGAAAAGAAGTCGAAGTCCAGAGATTCAGGGTCAGGCCAGTGATTTGGATATTACTCAGATGCCATCACCCAGACACGTTCTGATATGCAGGGTTTTCCTCTGCATTTTAACGGATTCCTAATTGCCTCTACAGCTTTCTTGGTGTTACAAGATAATGTGTCTTATTCCAGAGAATCTCCCTTTTCAAGAACATGTAATGGAATCAAACGATATAACCCACTGCAGGGAAGTCAGCTGCTGTTGTTTGACTACAGCAGAGTAACCAGCCCAGCCTCAGAACAGCTGCAGCTTGTCCTTTTGATTGCCTGATGTGTTTAGGGAGCAACAGGAACTGAGGCCTGAGATAAGGGTAACTGTGAAATCTTCAGCAACATTTCCTGGAACTTCTTTAGAGAAAAACAGGCAAATGGTCTCTGAGTTGTACACTTGGCCAAATGTCACTTCTTGGTATGTAAACATGGTGTAGTGGTCTGTGGGAAAGAATCCTCACTTCAAACACCAAGAATTTAAATCAGACTACCAGGGAATCCCTATGTGATATAAATGGTTCATGCACCCAGCTACTAACCAAAAGGTTGACAGTATGAGTCCACCCAGAAACCCAGAAGTGCCTTAGAAGAAAGACCTGAAGATCTAATTCCAAAAAAATCAGCCCTTGAAAACACTATGAAACATAGTTCTCCTATTACATACACAGGGTTCTACTCGTACACCCCCTTTAATTACTGTTCCCAAGCACATGTGATACTCTCAACCCCCACCATCTGTAACCCCCTAGGGCTTTGGGATCAACGCCTGACTCAACCTTATAGCACTGTCATCTGCAAACTAGTTTCGTATCATCATCCAGATAATTAGGTCCTTGAGGACACAGAATGTGGTTAGTACAGTGCGGGGGATAGCTTGCTGTACACCCAGAGTCCCTTTCAAAACCAAAAGACTGATTTCCCTAGCTGCTAGTAGTGCTGCTAGTTGATAGCCTTCAACTTCAGCTGTCTCCAGAGCTGCAGAGATCTTCCTGTTCTAATACACACTCTTCTCACAGGGCAGACTGCATCCAATGACTGGTTAATGAGGGGATCTGAAGCCTCAACATCTCTTCCCCAAGTGGAGTCAGCTCCGAAGTGTATCTCAGCTTCAGATCTCCGTAGGAAGTTCAGCTGAGCCTTTGATTTGACTCCATTGCCACTCTATTGTTCCCTCTGCCCAATCTTGCTTTCCTTGCCATCCCTCTTATAAGTCTTAAATCCAAGATCACTCTCTAATAAGTTTTCTGTATGCTAAAGTCTGCCTCAGAACCTTATCTTCAACACCGTCTTTGGCAAATAGGAGATATTCAATATACATGTGCCGGCGTAATTGAACAGTCAATTGCCTAGTGATAAATACAATCAGAGGATAGCGTCTTGGGGACTAGTAAGATCAGTAACTTTGCTAGAAAACAAGTGCTACACGGTGCCAGACCATGCTTGGCTGGCGACTTTAAATTACTGGACAAAGGTGGAGCCATGGAAAATGAAGGGAAAGGGGAAAATGGTTCCAGAGTTACATCTTAGGTGGCTTTGACTAGAGCTTTTTAATGAGTGGTGAGAAGGACCTTAGGACTTCATATTCTCTGCAGAATGAGATCGTTTTTCAGATGACTCTCAATTTGGAGTTTCTTCCTGTCTTACCGAAAGCAAATCCCTCCAATTCTAGTGTTACTGGGTGGAAATCCCAGGTTTTTACTCAGCATGACTATTTTGATCAGCAAACAAGAAACCCAGGTGAAAGAACAGGAAAGTACCATTATTTCATTGTACAAGGAAACAGAGTCAGTTGAAGCTATTGCTACCAAGACACTTCACCAAGGGCAGGCAGGTTACTTTAAAAGTATAAGTAGAGAGTTCATGCAAGTTAAGAACATTTTTAATCATACTATGCAGGCACAATTGGATTTATATAACCTTCAAGCAAAAGCAGCAGTCAGATGCAAAGCTGGGTTGGGGGGAGAGGCAAAAATCCAGCAAAGAAAACTGAGTTTGCAATACAACAGTGTAAGGCAGGAAGCCAGGTAAGGAACACAGCACTGTGGGGGTTCTATCTCACTGGGATGTGACATAGAAAGTAGATGAATGGGGGCAATAGTGTCCTGTACAAGACAGCAATTCCAGCTACAAAGAGTAGTCATTAAAACGAAGGACAATTCCTTTACAATGAAACTGATGAAGATGCTGTATTTAAGCAGCATGCTGAAACAACTGTACATACAGACCAAGACTCCTTTACAATTGATATAGAAACCTTGATAAGGATGAGATTTTAAAAGTTGCAGTCTTGTAGAATATAAAAAAAGATCAGGAGATCAAAAAAAACTGGTGCAGCAGAAGAAGATATAACCAGGACTAGAATACCTACGCCAAGCCAAGCCAAGTGCCATCGAGTCGGAATACCTACAGCTGGTTTCAAAATGCAAGTATCTAGAATCTGATAGGGGAAAACGTTTGAGGTTCCACATGTGTTAATGTTTTTCCTGCACAAGACTGAGAAACTGGCATATTCACCCTAAAGTTCTACGGATTTTTGAGTTAAGAGGAGTCAAATGTAATACTGGAGCACATGGAGTGAAAGAAGTGGCCACATCTTGAATTTAACTTGCACCATTCGTTTTCTTAATTCTGTCTCCAAGTACTTGTTACCAAGCATGAGTCCATTGTTTCCCTTAGTTTCTGTCAAGTGAAGGACTAATCTATGTTCTCTTTAGGACTGTGGAAAAGCAAGGGATAATAATCTTAAAAACTGAAAAATAAAACAAAGGAATTTGGCTTGTGACCAAGAACTTATATGCTATCCAGACCACCTCCAGGCTCAAAATACCAGTTAAGAGATCAACACATCTGAGACGTGACTGCTGTGACCACCTAAAGAATAACTAACATTTTACAAATTCCTAGGACTCGTAAAACCTCCAGCTTTTTTTTTCTGTAAAACCTCCAGCTTACTCTCCGTTTTGAAGAGACAGACTTTGGTGGAGTCTATTACCTTTGTCTCCTTATGTACCAGGAAATAATAAAGCCTCTTGCTTTTCATCTCACCCATGTCTCAGAGGTTGTTTGTGACAGGCAGCATGAACTCAGCTTAGGTTTGCAGTAATACTACCAGAGCCACATCGTGTACTGCATGTAGTGTATTCTACAAATAATTGTGTATTATAGGGTTGATGTGAGTCAGATTTGACTGGATGTCAGTGGCTTCAGCTTTTTTTTTTTTTCTATACATGAAGTTGGGGTCTTACTTCCATGCGGAGAACTAGGTTTGATTCCTGACCAATGCACCTCATGCACAGCCACCACCCATCTGTCAGTGGCAGTTTGCACAGTGCTGTGATGCAGAACTTCCAGACTAAGATAGACTAGGAGGAAAGTCCTGGCAATCTACTTCCAAAAATCAGCCAGTGAGAATCCTGTGGTCACATTTGGTCATGAAGATGGTGTTAGACTAGGAAGCATTTTATTCTGTTATGCGTGGGGTCACGTGAATCATGGGCTGACTGTGGCAGCTAACAACACAACATATATAAAGCTAATAGTTTTATTACAAGCTTACTCCTCATTCTTAATCAGTCTTGTATTTGAATTTTAAGAAAAATAAATCCTGGTGATGTAGTGGTTAAGTGTTACAGTTGCTAACCGAAGGGTCAGCAGTTCAAATCCACCAGGCGCTCTATGGGGCAGTTCTACTCTGTTCTATGGACACTCTATGGGGCAGTTCTGCTCTGTTCTCTAGGGGTCGCTATGAGTTGGAATCTATTTGAGAGCGGTGGTGTATGGTATAATCCTCTTCAGATAATGTCTGAACTAGTAGAAACTTGGACCCAGTGAATACCAACTGGTCATTGTGGTGAGGACCCTGGTGGTCAGAGCTGGCAGAATGGATCAGCCAGATGCTCTACAGAATATGCGTTCATAAAGTCTATTCCTGATTATCTGTGACATAGGCTATAGAACTTAAGGCTCTTGGAGATTCTGGAAACCATCATGTGCACACAGTCTCAGATACCCTGCAATAGAGTTCTGAGTCCATAGGTTTCTCCTTCCCCGGCATGTCTAGACCATTTTGTTCTGGAAGTAGTATCTGCCAGCAACCATTATCTAGTTTGTACACTGCCTAGCCTTCTAGACATGCACACAGAAATAAACCTGTAGAGAAATACAGGCCCTCTCTAGCAAGTGAACCTCAATATCTGCAGGTGTTAGTAAACAAAATACTGTCCAGCATGAGCTCTGGCATCTGGGTGGAATTGAGTCCTCCAGATCTTTCTCCTGTGATTGTGAGACAAAGAAATGTTTGACTTTTAGTCTCTGGTTCCTGAAAATAGCCTGAGCAATTAAGGTACCATTTGTCTAAACAGCCAGGCTGCTTTAGAAACATGTGTAAATAAGTCGGGAATCTCCAACTCATCTCCTTGGCAGCAGGTCTCAGGAAGGGAGAGAGCATGATGAAACCTCTACCTCCCCACTTTCTGAGGCCTGTTGCTTGCCCGTGCAACTTGCCACATATGATATGAAGTATAAAAATTGTTGGCTGGGGGACTTTGTGGTCTTCTTAGCTATGATGCTAGTATGACATCCATAGCATGAAATTACAGCCTGCCTAAGTGGACCTCCATAGTCAGGGGCTGACCAACAATAGGTAGGCTCCCATGTGTCTCTCGCCTACCATGCCAGGTAGAGGCTTGCCTATAAGAGTTCTTTATATTCACCAGGACAACATCCAGAAGCAAGGGAGGGATCACACATCATATAACTATCTCCTCTGTGACACACATTGGAGTATACACAGAAGTTGCCATCTTTGCCCTGACAGCTGTTGATCCAGGGGGACTGCTCACTGGTTGTATACTGTCCACTTCTGGTTATAAGTAATAGAATATTTTGATTTAGGTGTTAAAATTGGAGCCATTATTCTGTGTTCTTGAGTACAAAGAATGACCCAGCTGAAGTGACAAGGACTCATGAGGACACATCTACTGGACCCTGAGGTATAAAAACAATAGCTAGGACAATCTTACAAAACTCTACATGCAAGCAAATACCTACAGAGATCACGTCCGTCCCTTGGAATCTGTACACTGGATGCACATGATAGTTTCCAGAGTCTCAAAGAGCCTGAAGTTCTGTAGCCTATATCACATATTTTTCACTGTTACCTTTTTCTATTAGCATGTAGTAAACAGTAAGATTTGTTTTGGACCAATGAAGACTCTCCCGAATGTCATTACTGAAACTTATGCTAATGATTGTTAAGAAAGACAATTTGTGTTGACTTAGCTGTTTTTAGCAAGTCTGTAGAAAAAGTGAATGATTTTATTCATTTTTAATGACAATGTATACTGATGATTCTGTAATATTCCTTGGACCCAGGCAGGCCTGGCTCTTATAGCATACTTGTCCATTCCCACTTTTGCATTTTGGAACACATGCCAATTAAATCTTTCTTCTTACCTTACTATAACTTTATGGTGATCCTACCCTAAGACACTTTCCATATGCTATTGAGTGTTCAGACTCTAATCAGAAGGATATGACATTTATGAAACAATCCATGTTAGTTATCGGAACCTTTTCTCCAATGGCATCTTAGCCATCAAGAAATTGAATGTCTTAGCTTGGGTTGTCTACAGATGCAAAATAAGTAAGCATGGAGAGAGAGAGAGAGAGAATTTACTTAGGCAGTTGTAGAGGCTGGAATGTCTCAAGTCCGTGGTTCAGGACAGAGGATTCTCCTGATTCATGTAGCTGCATGGGCTGCCAAACCCAAAACTGGCAGGTAAGCTGCTACCTCAAGTCCCAAGAACCAAAAGTCAGACAAACAAAAACCAGCTGCTGAATCTAGAGCAACCAACAGCCCATAAGCTTTGCCAGGAAGTCCACTTATATTCAGTGCAGACCACAACCCCATGGAAACTCCCTTTCAGTTGATGGGATACCCACAACAGATCCCATTGTGGAAGTGATCACATTATATCAAATCTCACCAAGAAATAATATCATCATATGACTACCAAACTATGTTATAACTGCCAAACCACTGAGAATCATGGGCTAGCCAAGTGGACATATAGCCTTAATGATCACAGTCCATCCCTTATCAACTTGGAGCCTGTACTCATCTCCTTAAACTATGCAGAATCTCTGAATAAAGACAACTAAAGTCATACTTGTGCCTAACATGATGCAATGAACACATATACAACCAAACATGTACTACACCTGTTTACATTTTATGTTTTATAGGTGAAGAAAACAAAAATACTTGATACATACTTCAAAGAAAAAATATTTATAACAATTACAGTCCTCATTTCTGTAACTGGTCATGTGGTTGTAACTGGCATTTACCTTCTTCTACCACCATTCATATTACCTTTGCCCTCAACAAACACCTTAATATTGCCTGGTGGGATAACCAAAACCTTCATTTCTGAAGGGTCTGGGCCATTAGTAATCATGTTGGAATTGGGTCTGACTTTAATCACCTTGATTTGAATCACAGGATGTGGTAGTACTAAAAGATGCCCTAAGGGGTCTCCTGCACTCCAGACGTGCTCTTCTTTACCTCCATTATGTAATATCAATCTGATTTTCTCTTGGTAATGAGGATCAGTCACATCAGCCAGTATGATAACTCCCCTGTCTGCCCATTGACCCAGAGAAATAAGAAGTGGCCAGGTGGCATTCTTAACTTCCATTTCAGTAGTCTCAGTGATGTGTCTCCAGGTGGGAGCACTCATCCCTTTAGATCTAAGACCTCTAGACTCAAAGAGCATAAGGTCACAAGAATAAGAAGCAAACATTTTTTGAGTGACTCACCATCACTAGGGGTGATAGTGAGTGTTGCCACTCCCATTTCTACCTCTTGATTCCTGGACCCACAAATGCTAGATACAGAAGAAACAGTACCAAATGTTGGACTCTGGTTTAGAGAGTATACAACCTCCCGGTGAATACTGCTGCCACTCTGCAAGGTATTGCCACCTAGCTGGTGCCATAAGTGCATCTTTAGAAGGCCATTTCATCATTCTTTCATGCCAATTGCTTCAGGATAATGAAGAACACATTAAGACCAGTGAATTCCATAAGCACAGGCCCACTGGCATAATTCCTTTGATATGAGGTGATGCTGTGTGGGATACCATGACATGGACAATGCATTCTGTTAGTCCACAGACAGTAGTTTTGCCAAAGCATTGGATATAAGGAAGGCAAATCCATATCTAGAGTGTCTATCCCAGTAAAAACAAAATGATGCCCTTTCCATGATACAAGTAGTCCAGTGTAATGAACCTGCCACCAGGCTGTTGGCTGACGAATGGTGCCATATCAGGGACTCAGTGTTGGTCTCTGCTACTAGTAGATTGAAAACACAGCAGTGGCTGTAGCCAGGTCACCTTTGGTGGTTAAAAGTCCTATTGCTGAGCTCATACATAGCCTCTATCTCTGCCACAATAGCCACTTAGTTTATAGGTTCATTGGACAATGACAGGAGTGGTTGGGGGAAGATGATGACTGCTTTCTACAGAACTTGTCATACTATCTACTTGAATGCTAAAGTCATCCTCTGCTGAGGTCACCTTTCTGTGAACATTCACACAAGACGTAAGTGTTTTCATTTTTTTTGGCCTATTCAGAGTTCTAGCCACATACCTCTTCCCCTTAAACCCTTGTCTCTAGTTTTATATTCCTTCCAAATCCCTGACCATCCAGCCAAACCATTGGCCATAGCACTAAAAAATCTGCAGCAGTTTGGCTGAGCCATAATTCCTGGTATTGTGTGATGTTCCTTTGTGTTGGATTCCTGCCTCTATGGTGTTAATGAGGTTAGGTGGGTGACAGTTGTGTTGGTAGAGCAAGATTCAGTGTGTAAGTCTGTCTTGTGCCTTGAGGTGGTCTCTTGAAATATAAAGGAGAAAAGCTGGCAGGGACGTTTGGGGACCTCATACCATCAAGCAGCAGTGCCAGAAGCTTTGGAAAGGATTGGGGTCCCTGTGCCTCAGAAGCTTCCAGTCCAGGGGAAGACTGGTGACAAGGACCTTCCTGCAGATCCAGCAGAGGAAGCCTTACCCCAGAGATGGCACTCTGAATTTGAACTTTTAACTTAGTGAACTGTGACCAAAAAAAAAAAAAAGATTCTTCTTTTTAAAGCCATCCACTTGTAGTGTTTCTGTTAGAGCAGTACCAGACGACTAAACTAGAATTTGGTACCAGGAGTGGGGTACTGCTCTGACGAACACCTATAATGTGGGAGCAGTTTTAAACGGTAAATGGATAGAAGACTCATAAGGGATGAGTAGAACTGTTAACACCAAAGAAGTTTCAGATGGTGAGAAACAACAGAGAACCACCAGCAGCAGCAACAGCAAAACCAGATCAGTGTGAGACAGTGCTGGAGCTGACCCACAGAGTGACAGAACTGACTGCCCGTGCACAGTGGTTTCCTGGCAGTGTGGGGTGCCTTTAGGCACTTGAATTGGTGGAGGTACAGAGCTTTGGAACACTTGCCTCAGCAGGGCAGATGTGGGCCTGAGGCCCTGGTCATAAGGCCATAGGAAGCAGAAGCTGAAGAGACAGAGATCATGAGAAGCTGAGCTGCCTCAGTCTCTAAGGTATGGCCATGACCTCAGGGGTTTCAAAGGGTGGAGCTATGGCCCCTGATGTTTCTTTGTTGCGTTTCCATTCATTTGGACTTAGAAAATTGTGTGCCTGAAGCCTAGTGAGAAAGAGTTGCTGTCCCAGTGGGCCTGGAAGACAAAGTTGTAGTACTGGGCTGGGGAGCTTTCACTCAGAATCTGGAGAGGGTGGCTGTCATGGATTGAACTGTGTCCCCCCAAAAATGTATCTGTTGATTTGACTTGGCTAGGAGTCCCAATATAGTGCCATTCCTCCCATGTGTTGTGAATCCTGCCTGGGTGATACTGATGATGGAGAATGGGCTGCAGTTGTGTTAGTGAGGCAAGACTCAGGCTACAAGCTTGTGGGATATAAGGGAGAGAAGTGAGCAGAGGAAGTTGGGAGCCTCACACCACCAAGAAAGCAGCACCAAGAGCAGAGCGTGTCCTTTGGACCTCAGGTTCCCGTGCCAAGATGCTTTTGGACTCAGCCTACTGGATTGTGGTGAGTTGTCGTATTGTATGGGCTTGTAACTTGTAAATGGATTTACGGCTTACTGGAATCTGACAACAAAGTTTCTCCTCTGAGGCCTTTCACCCATGGTATTTTCTATTGGAGCAGTACCAGATGACTAAGACAGTGGCTGCTACCTAGAATCTAGAGGGCAAGGGCCATTGTGTAAAATGTTTCAGAGAATGGAAGATTATTTCCAAAGCTTTGAGGGCTACTGTAATTTGTTTTGCTGACTACTTTGTTGCCTGTTTTACTTCCGTTCTTCCATTTGTAATGGAAATGTCTAACTTGTGCTTGCCTATTCTAACACTGTATTTTAGAAGCAGATGACTTGTATTCTAGAGTTTATGGCTGAAATTTCTAGATTTAGGACTTGGATTTTAAGACTTTTGCTGTGATGGGATACATACACGTTGCAAAGATATGATTTTTTTAGAGAACAAATCATGGGATGTCATGCATTGAATTGTGTTCCCTAAAAAATATGTCGCAGTCTGACTGGGCCATGGTTCTTGGTGTTGTGTGATGTTCCTCCATGCCAGAATTCCTGCCTCTATGATGTTAATGGAAACCCTGGTGGCATACCGGTTCAGTAAAATGTCTGCTAACCAAAAGATCAACAGCTGAAAGCCTCCAGGCACTCCTTGGAAACTCTATGGAGCAGTTCTGCTTTGTCCTATAGGGTTGCTATGAGTCTGAACTAACTTGATGGCAGTGGGATGATGTTAATGAGTGTGTTTGGGCTGTGGTGTGTTGGCAGAGCAAGATTCAATGTGTAAGTTTGTTTTGTGCCTTGAGACAGCCTCTTGAGAATAAGGGAAAGAAGCTAGTAGGAACATTTGGGGACCTCATACCACCAACCAGCAATACCAGGAGCTGAGCATGTCCTTTGGAAAGGACTGAGGTCCCTGAGCTTCAGAAGTTTCCAGTCCACAAGAGGACTGACGACAAGGACCTTCCTCCAGTACCAGCAGAGAAAGCCTTTCTGGAACTGACACGATGAATTTGAACTTTAAATGGATTGCGACAAATAAAATTCCTCTTTTAAAAGCCATCCACTTGTGGTGTTTCTGTTAGGACAGTACTAGATAACTAAACAGTAATATTTTGTAATCTATTTATGGCTTGTATCAGGGTTCCCAGTGTTGTTATTTTTTACTCGGTGATCTTTGTCATTTTAGATTCAATATTTAGGTCTTTATTCCATTTTGAGCTAGTTTTTGTGCATGGTATCAGATATGGGGTCTTGTTCACTTTTTTGCAGATGGATATCCAGTTACACCAACACCATTTATTAAAGAGTCTGTCTCTTCCCCCATTTTATAGAATTTGGGCTTTTGTCAAATATCAGATGCTTATAGGTTTTATGCCAAGAATCTCAGTTCTGTTCCATTGGTCCATGTGTCTGTTGTTGTGCCAGTAGCAGGCTGTTTTGATGACCAAAAAAACCAAAACCCCCTGCTATCAAGTTGATTCCAACTCATAACAGTTGTATTGAACAGAGTGGAACTGCCCAACAGAGTTTGCAAAGTGCACCTGGTGGATTCCAACTGCCAGTCTTTTGATTAGCAGCCCTAGCACTTAACCACTGCGCCACCAATGTCTGCCTACAGTAGCAGTGTAATAGGTTCTAATGTCAGATAGCATGAGGCCTTCCACTTTGTTCTTCAGTAATGCTTTATTTGTCTGGGGCTTCTGCCCTTTCCATAAGAAGCTGGCAGTTTGTTTTCCCATCTCATTACAAAACACCATTGGAATATGGACAGAGATTGCATTGTATCTATAGATCACTTTGGGTGTTGTTGTTAGGCACCGCTGAATTGATTCACATTTGTAGTGGCCCTATGCAAAACAGAACAAAACACAGCCTTGTCTTGTGCTGTATTCACAATCATTTTTATGCTTAAGCCCATTGTAGCTGCCACTGTTACATTTCATCTTGTTGAGAGTGTTCGTCTATAACTGACCCTCTACTTTACCAAACATGATTACCTTATCCAGAGATTGATCCCTCCTGACATGTGCAAAGTATGTAAGACACAGTCTCACCACCTTGCTTCTAAGGAGCACTCTGGTTGTACTTCTTCAAGGACAGGTCTGTTTGTTCTTTTGGCAGTCTATGGTATATTCAATATTCTAGACAAATACCACAATTCAAAGGCATTAATTCTTTTTCTGTTTTCCTTATTCATTGTACAGTGTGCATACAATGCAATTGAACATACCATGGTTTGGGTTAGGCTCACCTTAGTTTTCAAGGTGGTGTCTTTACTTTTCAACGCTTTAAAGAGTTTTTTTTGCAGCAGATTTCCCAATGCAATGGGTCCTTTGATTTCCTGAATGCTCCTTCCATGGATGTTGATTGTGGAACCAAGTAAAATAAAATTCTTGACAACCTCTATGCTCCATTTATCGTGATGTTGCTTGCTGGTCTGGTTTTGAGGATTTTTGTTTCCTTTCTGTTGAGGTGCAACCCGTACTGCATGTTGTGGTCTTTGGTCTTCATCAGTAAGCACTTCAAATCCTTTTCACTTTCAGTAAGCAAGCCTGTGTTATCTGCATAACACAGATTGTTAATGAGTCTTCCTCCAATCTTGATGCTTTGTTCTTCTTCATATAGTCCAGCTGCTTGGGTTATTTGTTTCGCATACATATTGAAAATATATGCTGAAAATACACAACCCTGATGCTTGGCTTTCCTGACTTTACAGTGTGCAGGACTCCCTTGTCCTGTTCAAAGGACTGCCCCTTGATCCATGTACAGATTCCACCTGAGCACAATTGTTTGGAATATCCATTCTTCATAACATCATGAATAATTTGCTATGACCCACAGAATCAATTGCCTTTGTGCAGTCAATAAAACACAACAAGTAAAAATCTATCTGGTATTTTCTGCTTTCAGCCAAGATCCATCTGACATCAGCAATGATATTCATGGTTCCATGTCCTCTTCTAAATCTGACTTGAATTTCTGACAGTTCCTTGTCAATGTACTGCTGAAATCACTTTGAATGCAATTAACAAAACGTTATTTGTTTGTGATATTAATGGTACTGTTCACATTTGGTTGTGTCATCTTTCTTGGGAACAAGCATTAATTTGGATCTCTTCCAGTCAGTTTGCCAGGTAGCTGTCTTCCAAATTTCTTGGCATAGGTGGGTGAGCACTTCCAGTGCTGCATCTGTTTGTTGAAAGACCTCAATAGATGTTGTATAACTTGCTTGCTTTTCATCAACAACTTCAGTGCAGCTTGAACTTCTTCCTTCAGTTCCATTGGTTCTTGCTCATATGCTACCTCTTAAAATGTTTCAACATGGACCAATTCTTTCCAGTATAAAGTATCTGTGTATTCTTTCCATCTTCTTTTGATACTTCCTGAGTTTTTTAATACTCTCCCTGTAGAATCCTTCAATACTGCAACTTGAATGTTGATTTTTGTTTTGGTTAGTTAGTACCACTCTGACAGAAATACCAAGAGTGAATGGTTTTAACAAAATAGTTTATTTTTACACAGTACAGTAGGCTACAAGCCCAAATTCAGGATGTCTGCTCCAGGGAAAGGCTTTCCACCTTGTCAACTCGGGAGGACAGTGTTTGTGTGTTGCATCAGTCCTTGTTCAGGAACCATCTTAGCACAGGAACCTCTGGTTTGAAGGACAGGTCTGAAGGATGGGCTCTACTCCTAGTGCTGCTTTCTTGATAGTGTGAGGTTCCCTTTTCTCTGCTTGCTTCACTTTTTTTATCTCTTGTAAGATATAAGGATAAAGGGTTGTGCAAGCCAAACTCCAGGGAAACTCCCTTTGCAGTGGAGCAGGTAAGCGAACTTAGGAAAGGATTTACAGTTCTACGCTAATCCTCTTTAACATATATTGTAGGAAAATCACACAATGGTGGACAATCATAAAATATTGGGAGTCATGGCCCAGCCAAATGGCTACATACATTTTGGGAGGGACACACACAGTTCAACCCATGACAATTTTTCTTCAGTTCTTTCAGTTTGAGAAAAGCAGAATGTATTCTTCCCTTTTAATTTTCTGTCTCCAGCTCTTTGCACATGTCATTATAATACTGTGTCTTCTCAAGCCTCCCCTTGAAATCTTCTGTTCATCTGTTTGTCATTTCATCCTTTTGCTTTAACTACTTAATGTTCAAGAAAATTTTCAGTCTTTCCAAGATCCAGTTTAGTCTTTTTTTTTCCTTTCCTGTATTTTTAATGATGTCGTGTTATCTTCACATTTGCTGTCATTCTGAAACCAAAGGCTGAAAAGCCTCCAAGTGAGGGGAGCTTAAGATCGAGGGTCTGAGAGACATTCTCAGATCACCCCTGTGAATACAGGGAAAGACATGACCTCCATGTTCCACAAGCCCAGGTGGTGATGCTAGGGTGGGACCCTCAAGGTACCACTATAGATGTGAAACTATAGACAATGAATGTCTCCTCTTCTTATAATTGAACTCTTAACTAATGAAAAAGGAATTAAACAAGGTGGGGGGACATTGAGAAGACAGGGAAATAACTTGTGTTTAAGCATTCTTTCAGATTGCTGGCCAGATGATGTCACTTTGTTTTCCATGATGGCCTGTGAGATTGCAAAGAAGTCTCCTAGGTGATGACCCCCCAACCAGTCGGCCTCCACCCGGTTGACCTTCACCCATTTGACTGCTTGACAGACCCCAATTGCCCACATTGTTCCCTGCATCTGCATGTAGTATTTCCCTTCAAATAGTGTGACCTTGCCTGACAAAGGCAGACAAGCTCCAAGGACCCAAACTCCCCCTGTCCCTTACATGCCAGCATGTAATAAACCTCTTGGACATTTACTTTACCCCTTCTCGTTATTGGCCTTTGCTGTAGGTGGCCTAAACCTGTGTTTTACAGAAACAATTCCACCACTCTTCTGCTCTTGAGTCGTTACTATTCAATAAAAACATCAGATCTATTCTTGAGATGCTCTGTGAACTCAGGTGGAATATATTTAAGGTTGTACTTTGGCTCTTGTGAACTTGTGCTAATTTTCTTCTGTTTCAGTTTGAACTCACATATGAGCAACTAATGGTCTCTTCTGCAGTCAAAATCTTGTCTTGTTCTGACTGATGATACTGAGTTTCTCCATCTTTTTCCACAAATGTAGTTGATTTGATTCCTATGTATTTCTTCTGGTATGGGGCATGAGTATGAGGTTTGACAGTTAACATTTGTGAACTCACCCTTGAATAAGTACTACTTACCTCATTGCTGAATATTATTGCAATCATCTTTGAAGTACTCCACTTTGGGAAGCTATGCACCAACACTAGTGCCTGCTCCACCCTTTAAAGCAGCTTTGGAACTCTTTTTGTGGAATGGCCATAAGAGCTGTCATCTGATGGGTACTTGATGTCCTGAATGTTGTCAAAATGTCTTCTTTCAATATTTCCTTTATCTTCAGATTAAGAAAAATCATTGAGGGCCAGACCAGGTGATTAGGGAGGGTGTTCCAATGCAGTTATTTGTTTACTGGCTAAAAAGTCCCTCAGAGGCAGCGCCATGTGAGCTGGCGCATTGCTGTGAGGCAAGAGCCATGAGTTGTTGGTGAAATTTTCAGATCATTTTCGTCTTTTTCATGCAGACTTTTCAGCATTTCCAAATATTAAACTTGGTTAACTGTTTCTCCAGCTGTTACATATTCATAATGAGCAATTCCTCTGATAGCAAAAAAGGTTAACAACATCATTTTGAGTCTTGATTTGCATGGCTGGAACTTTTTGGTCTTGCAGAATTGGCTGACTTTAATTGTGCACTTTGATGTTTTGTATCAGGGTCATATTGGTACACAATGTTTCATCATCAGTGATAACTTGGTGAAAACATTATCTTGCCTCTCCAAAATGTATTGGGAAACTTTGACTCTCCTTTGCTTTTGTTCATTGGTGAGCTCCTTTGGACCACTTTTGCACAAATCTTTCTCGTGCCCAGATTTTCAGTTAAGATTTTTCTAACTATTTCCCTATCCATGTTTACTTCATCTGCTATGCTTCTCACAGTAAGCTGATGATTTTGATGCACAGTTAAACAAATTTTTGCAATGTTTTTGTCAGCTCTCTTAGTTACTGGCGATCTTGACCTCTCTTCATCAGTGATGCTTTGTCTCCCTTCAGAAAAATGTTTAATCCATTTGTACACTGCTGTTTTCTTCATAAGCTTGGACTAACATATCCCTGATTTCACTTCTACACATGCTAAATTTAACAAGAAATTTAATGTTTGTTGCTCTAATTCAAGCTCTGACATTCTCACAAAGGCACACAAAAATATGCAACAGCAATAATGAATGCCACTCAGCAGAGCACCACCACATGTTCGCATGAACACAGTTGTGAGACATTGATATGCCAAGGTTGTGAAAATTTACTGAGTTGAATGTACAGTGCTGCCAATGTAAATGCATAGTGGTAAGTTCACAAATTTATTTGTTATCCTAGTATAGGCACTGTTTATGTTGGTGAAAAGGGGTATTTGCAGTGAAGAAATCATTGGTCTTGCATAATTTTATCATGCAGTTTCTGGCATAATTTCTATTACCAACACCATATTTTCCAACTAGTGATCTTTTTCTTTGTTTACAACTTTTGCATTCCAATCACTGGTAATTATCAATGTACCCTGATTGCATGTTTAATCATTTCTGGACTTCAGAAGCTGGTAAAATTCTTCAATTTCTTCATTTCTTGCCATAGTGGTTGGTGCATAAATTGGAATAATAGTCATATTAACTGGGCATCCTTGTAGGCATATGAACATTATCCTATCGCTAACAGCACTGTACTCCTGGATAGATCTTGAGATGTTCATTTGGATGATGAATGCAACACCGTTCTTCTTCAAGTTGTCCTTTCTGACATAACAGACCATGTTATTGACTGACTCAAAATGGCCAATACCAGTCCATTTGGGGTCAGTAATGCCTCTGATATCAATGTTTATGCATTCCATTTCATATTTGCTGATTTCCAAATTTCCTAGATTCATACTTCATACATTCCATTGTGTGTGAAGATTATTAATAAATTTTTGCAGCTGTTTCTTCTCATTTTCAATAATGTAACATCAGCAAATAGAGTCCTGAAAACTTGACTCTATCCACATCTTTAAAGTCAGCTGTTCTTTGAGGGGTCAGCTCATCTCCAGTCATTGGAGTACCTACCAACCTGGCAGGCTGACTTTCTGGCATTATATCTGACAACGTTCTACTGCTATTCTTAAGGTTTTCATTGGCTGATTCTTTTCATAAGTAGACTGATGAGTCCTCCTTTCTAATCTGTCTTTGTCTGTAAGCTTGCCCCTACTTGTCTGGCTGTGCAGGCTTACATGTTGCTGTGATGCTAGAAGATATTGCACCAGTATTCAGCTAGCAGCAGGGTTGTTTGGGGCACAGTGTTGAATCTTCCTACCCATGATCAAGGTAGTTTCCTCCACTTATGAGGACTGACAATTAAGTCCACTAACTGAATTGTTCTGAGTGCTATGTACCTCATTGCTGAGTATCACTACAATCACCTTCAAAGTACTCCACTTGGGAAGCTATACACTGATGCCAGTGCCTAGTCTACCTTCAAAGCAATTTTGGAACTCTTCTGGAATGGCCATTGTGCTTGGTAGTATAGTGGCAAGTTTGTGAATTTTATCATATAGTTGTCTATGAGGAATTTTTAGCCAGTAAACAAGTAATTATTGGAACACCCTTTCTACTCACCTGATCTGGCCCTAGTGATTTTTTTTTTTTAACAGAAGATAAAGGAAATATTGAAAGGAGGACATTTTAATGACATTCAGGATATCGAGGTTAATGCAATGACAGCTCTGATGGCCATTCTAGAAAAAGAGTTCCAAAATTGCTCTGAATGGGTGGACTATGTGCTAACGTTAGTGCATAGCTTCCCAGGGGAGCTCTTTGAAGGTGACTCTATTTATTCAGCAATGAGTTATGAAGCACTTTTCCTAGAATGAGTTCACAAACTTAATTGGTAGTCCTTGTACGTAGGACTCATGGTTTTTGCAGTACTCTTGTTTTCCTTTTGTAGACTCTTTGTCTGTGGTTAGATTTATTCCTAAAATTTTTATCTTCTTGGGGGCTATTGTAAATGTTGTTAGTATCCTCTTGGTTGATAATAGAGAGAGAAACCCAACTGATTTTTACATATTTATCTTGGATCCTGATGCTTTGCTGAACTCTTAGTTCTAGTTTTTTTCGGGGGGGGTGGATTCTTTGGGGAGTTCTGTGTAGAAGATCATATCACCAGCAAATAGAGACACTACTTCCTTACCAGTTTTCAAGCCCTTTATTTCTTTTTCAAGCTGGATTGCTCTGGCTAGAACTTCCAGAACAACGTTACATAAAAGTGGTGACAAGGGGCATCTTTGTCTGGTTTCTGTTCTCCATGGAAATGCTTTCAGACTGTCTCTATTTAGGATGATGTTGGCTATTAGCTTTATATAGACATCATTTAGTATGTTGAGAAATTTCTTTTCCTATTTTACTGAGAGCTTTTAACATGAATAGGTGTTGGACATTGTCCAATGTCTTTTCTGCATCAAATGATAATATCAAGAGGTCCTTGTCTTTTGTTTTATTTATGTGTTTGATTATATCGATTATTTTTCTAATGTTGAACTGTCCTTGCATCCTTGGTATAAATCTCATTTGGTCATGGTGATTTTTTTTTTAATATGTTGTTGAGTTCTATTAGCTAGAATTTTGTTGAAGATTTTTGCATCTAAGTTCATGAGAGATATTAGTCTGTAATTTTCCTTTTTTGTTTAGTGTCTTTACCTGGTTTTGGTATCAGGGTTATTCTGGCTTTATACAATGAATTTGGGAATGTTCCATCCCTTTCTATGTTCTGAAATACCCTTAATGATAGTGGTGTTAACACTTTTCTGAAAGTTTGGCAGAATTCTCCTGTGAAGACATCTGTGTCAGGGTTTTTTGTTGTTGTTGTTGTTGGCAGTTTGTTATTTACCTTTTCAATCTCTTCTTTTGTTACAGGCTCAATTAGTTTTTCTACCTCTATGCTAGTTTTGACAGGTAGTGTGTTTCTAGAAATTTGTCCATTTTCCATACACTTTCACATTTGTTGGTGTATATTTTTTCATAGTATTTTCTCACCATTTTTTAAATTTCAATTTGGTTTGTTGTGATGTTGTCCATCTCATTTGTTATTTGAGTTACTTGCTTCCTCTCCAGTTTTTGTTCTGTCAGTTTAGCCAATGTTTCCATTTTGTTGATTGTTTCAAAGAACAAATTTTTGTCTCATTGTTTCATTTGTTTTTTCTTTTCTCTAATTCATTTAGTTCTGCTCTAATTTTTATTACCTGCTTTTCTCTGCTGCCCAAGGGCTTCTTTTGCTTCTCCGTTTCTCCCTATTTGAGTTGTAGTGTTAGTGCTTTGATTTTGGACTTTCTTCTTTTTAGCTGTATGCATTTATTAAAATTAATTAGCCTCTGAGCACTGATTTTACTGTGTCTCAACGATTCTGGTGGGATGTGCTTTCATCTTCATTTGTTTCTATAAATGTGTTTTTTACGTTCTTGATTTCTTCTATAACTCAGAAGTTTTTGAAAAGGTGTTGTTCTTTTTCCATGTGTTTGATTTTTTTTTTTACTTCTGCTTTTCCTGTTACTAGTTCTGACTTTTAAGGGTTTATGATCTGAGAAGATAGTTTGCAATATTTTGATGTTTTTTATTTTGTTAAGGCTAGCTTTTTGGCCTAATGTGTGGCTTGTTCTGGGAATGTTTCATGTGCATTGGAAAAGAAATTACACTTGGCTGCCATTGAGTGAAGTGCTCTGTATGTGTCTATGAGGTCAAGTTAGTTGCTTTGAGAGTTGGGTGTTCCACATCTTCATTGAGTTTCTTCACCAAAAGTGTTTCCTACTATTATTGTGGATCTGTCTATTTCTGTTTTCAACACTGTTAGAGTTTGTTTGATGTCACTGGGTGTTTAAGCACTTAATGTGATTAAGTCCTCCTGGGAACTTGACCCTTTAATCACTACATGTAGTCCTTCCTTTTCCTCTGTGGTGGAATTTAAAGTGTATTATGTCAGAAATTCATCTTACCACTTCTCCTTTTGAAAGTTGTTTTCTTGGTATATTTGTCCACTATCCTTAGGTTTTTAGTTTGTTTTAGTTTTAAATCTAAGTTGTGTCTCAAAGGCAGCATGTGGATATGTAGAGGTTTTTTTAATCCATTCTGCCACTCTCTGTCCTTTTTTTTTGTTCATTTAATACATTTGCATTCAGTGTCAGTTATTGATAGGTATGAATTTAATGCTGTCATTTTGTTGGTTTGGGGGTGTGTTGTTTATAGTTTCTTTGTTCCACTTAATTTTCTGTGTTGAGTCAGTTTTCTTTATGTGTTTTCTTTTTATTTTTTTCATTGTTTTTGTTTTGATATTTTCTGAGACTTCATGTTTTTCTTTCTCTTTTTTTGATATATAGAACTTTTAGTCCTTCGTAGTTACCTTAATGGTAACCTCTATTTTCTAAATTTGTACCACTCTTTAATTTCCTTGATTTCTTCTTCATGTGAAAGATCTATGCTTACATTAGTTTTAGTCCCTCTTTTTTGTTATTATGTTCTTGTCTTTTACATATGGACATTTGTTTCCTATTTTCAATGTTCTAATGTATAGGCTTGATATCTTGTTGCTCTGTTTTGTATTCTAATCTTGGTTTATTATCTGATGCTATGGATTTTCTAGCCAAAGGACTCCCTGTAGTATTTCTTGTAATTTTGTTTAGTTTTTGCAGATCCCCCAAATTTCTATTTATCTGGAAATGTCAAAATTTTGTCATCACTACTTGAGAGACAATATTGCTGCATATAGAATTCTTGACTGGCAACACTCCTTTCTAGATTATTTTTCATTTACTCTTAGCCACTTTTAAATTTTTCTCCTTTAGTTTGATTATAATGTGCCTTGGTGTCTTTCTTTTAGTATCTATTTTGTGTAGAATTTGATGGGCATCTTGGTATCTTTCATAACACCAGGGAAATTTTCAACAATTCTTTCCATATTTTCCATTATCCCCCCATCCCGTCCTAGTACTCGAATCAGTTGTAGTTACTCTTTTTGATAGACTCCCACGTAACTCTCAATGTTTCTCAATTTTTAAAATTGTTTTACCTGTGACTTGACAGCACTGGGTTTTGGGGTTGTTTCCTCAAATATATACTCGGTGGCACTTGGCTTTTGGCCTCAAATATATTGTTGTCAATTACTTTATCTTCAGTCTCACTAGTTCCATGCTCCATTGCCTCAGTTCTGGTCCTTTGACTTTTCATGGAAGTGTCTAATTCTGTAACTTTATGACCAACCTGCTGAATTTCTGATTTCTGTCTCTCAGTGATTTCTTGCAGTCTCTTCTATTTGTCATTACACTCTACTGCACTGTGTCTGATCTCTTGAAGAGTTCTGAAATTAAACTTTTGTATTCTACCTCTAATAATTCCAGGTAGTTCTCTTGATCTGGAAAATTTCTTGATTCTTGGTATTGGGAACATTCTGAAGCCATTGTGGTCTGCCACTTCCTGTGGTTTGATATTAACTGTTATCTCCAAGTTATCAATAAGTTGTTGCATTTATTTATGTTGGCTTACTGTATTCTAACTTCTTATTAAATTTTGTTTTGAAATGCCTAAAAAGCTGGTCAGGTTACCTAGTTTGATAATTGGTGCCTTAGAGGTGCTAACGTCCTTTCACCATGTAGTTACAGTTGTTACCAGGCATGTGGCCCCAGAGTCCCTTTACTTTTCTTATATGTACTCAGCTCAAGTATCCAAGTAATCAGTCAGTAACAGTGTGGTGCAAGCTCTTCTCCACAGTCCTAGATGGGCAGAGGTGATTGATGTAGGCACACATAACTGGCTGCATGTGCTGAAAAAGGTGTAATGCTGACAGCCATTTGTGAGTATCTGTAAGAAAGACTTGTCCTCTCTTAATGTGAATAGGTAGGTAGCTTTTGCTGCAGGATGATGGTTGCTCTGGATGCTGTATGCAGTGCTGAAAGGCTTTCAGTGTCTATGGACCTTTTTTTTCCTGTACCTAGGCAAAGGAACTATTTCTGTGCTGAGTTCTTGGCTTAGAGGAACCAGTTTGTTAAACTGTTCTCTTTTGAAGTCTGGGAAAATAGCTTAGGGTACGTGTAAAAATGTCCTCCTCCTGGCCCATGTAATGCATCAGAACTTGGAGCCTGCTGCAGAGTACAGAAGGGACAGGCAAGTACTAGGAAAGGGGGAGAGGTTTAGTCAGAAGGAAAGTTTTAGGTTCACACCTGGAAGGTTAGATGCAAACCACTTCACTTTCTATGACTGAACATAGCTTTTCAATGATTCTGGAAGCTTGAGTGGGTTCTCCACCACTCAGTTTCTCCCGCTGAGTAAAATATTGTCCAAGCAACACTGCTTTGCTCACCACACTGGCCACTGCAGATCCTCCTGTGGGGTGCCGATTCCCACCGGGTCGTGCCTGGCTATCCTAGGTACTTCTGGGCCTACTCTCCCTGCTCTGTTTCTCAGTCTAATTTCTCAGTTTTTCCTTTGATGCTCAGAATGTCATACACAATCGGCTCATTTGTTTGTATCTTTGTTCTTAAAGGGATCACAGGAAGCATTCAAATACTCTTAGTCCTCCCCCCACCATTACTGTAGCTTTAAAGCACAATCTGAAATTGGGTCATGTGAATCTCCAACTTTTTATTTTTCAAGCTTGCTTTGGCTATTTGGGGACCCCAGCAGTTCCATATAAAATTGAGGGTTAGTTTTCCATTTCTGCAAGAAGAGCTGTTAGAACAGTTTTCATAAGGATTGCATTGAATGTATGGATTCCTTTGAATGACATTACTTTGCTAGCAATATTAAATCTTTCAGTCCATTAATTTATTTAGGTCTTCCCTAATTTTTTTTCATTTATTTAAGTCTTCTTTAACATCTTTCAACAATGTTTTACAGTTTTCACTGCACACGTCTTTCACTTTCCTCTTCAAATTTATTCCTAACTCTCTTATTTGTTTGGATGTTATTTAAATAGACTTGTTTGCTTGATTTCCTTTCCAGACTGCTCCTTGACAGTGTTTATAAGATGAAGTAATTTTTATGTGGTGACCTTTACTCAGAAATTTTGCTGAATTCATTTGCTAACTCTAGTAACTTTCTTGTGTATTCTTTGAGGTTTTCTAGATATACAACTATTTAACATGCAAATAGGAATAGCTTCACTTCTTTCCAACTTTGGGTATCCTTTATTTCTTCTTCTTGCCTAGTTACTAGGATTTTCATTAACACATTGAATATCAACAGCAACAGAGAACATCCTTGTCTTGTTTCTGATAACGAGATGAAAGCTCTTTATTTTTCTCTGTAGAGAATGTTGCTTAGCATCCGTAGTGGTTTTTATCATGAAAAAGTGTTAAATTTTTGACAAATGTGCTTATGTACAGAATGAGATGATCATGTGGTTTTTTTCTTTGTTCTATTAATGTGTACAATGGACCACCTTTACATTTTGAGGATAAATGATGTTTGGTCATGGTGTATAATTTTTCCAGTATGGTGTTGGATTCAGTTAGTATTTTGTTAAGAATGTTTACATTTACATTCATACAAGATATTTGTCTATAGTTTTCTTGTGGTGTCGCTGTCTGGCTATTTTAACTGGCAGTACTACTGTAACAGAAATATCACAGAGTCGATGGCTGTAACAAAGGAAAGTTTCTTCTTACATAGTCTGGTAGGATACAAGTCCAAATTCAGGATGTCTGCTCCAGGGGAAGGCTTTCCCCCTTGTTGGCTCTGGAGGAAAGTCTGGTATTG
Source organism: Heterohyrax brucei (assembly GCA_028571685.1). Lineage (NCBI taxonomy): Eukaryota > Metazoa > Chordata > Mammalia > Hyracoidea > Procaviidae > Heterohyrax > Heterohyrax brucei. The sequence goes on from CM053149.1 coordinate 40,146,634, forward strand.
CATCAGTCTTTGTCTGCCGAGCATCTTGGCATAGGAAACTCAGGTCTGAAGAATACACTCTTCTCCCGGTGTTCCTTTCTTGATGGTGCGAGGTTCCCCGTTCTCTGCTTTCTTCTCTTCCCTTTTATCGCTTGCGGGATGAAAGGGTTAAAGATGGGACAAGCCATACTCCAGGGAAACTCCCTTTGCAGTGGCACAGGGAGGTGATCCTATGAAGGGATTTACAGCGCCACCCTAATCCTTTAACATACAGCATATGAAAATCACAAAATGGAGGGCAATCACAAGATACTGGGAATCATAGTCCAGCCACATGGCTACACATTTGTTTGGGGGCACACAATTCAATCCATGACACTGGCTTTGGTATCAAGTTAATGCTGACTTCATAGAATGACTTAGGAGATGTTCCATTTTCTTTTGGTTTTTGTAAGAGTTTAAGAAGGATTGGTATTAAATATTTGGTACAATTCTCCAATGAAGCCACCTGAACCAGAACTTATTTTTGTTGGAAGATTTTTGATTGCTAATTTAACTCTTTGTTCTTTTATAGGTTTGTTGTGGTTTTCTATTTCTTCTTGAGTCAATTAAGCAGCATCTGTACTTGCAGGATTTTGTCCATTTCATCTAAATTATCTAACTCATTGATGTACATTTATTCATAATATTCTTTTATAGTCCTTTTAATTTCTGTGAGATCAGTTGTAATGTTCCCATTCATTTCTGCATTTAGCAGTTTGGATCTTCTCTGTCTCTCTCTAACAGTCTAGCTAATGGTTTGTCAGTTTTTTCATCATTTAAAAGAAACCAGCCTCTGGTTTTGTTGATTCCAGTACTTTTTTTAATACTCTTTAGTACTCTCATTTATTTTCACTCTGTTCATTATTTCCTTCATCTTGATAGCTTTGGTCTTAGTTTGCTTTTTCCTTTTTAAATTTCTGAAGCTGAAAAGTTAGGTTAATGATTGAGATCTTGTTTTACTGTAGGTATTTATTATTGTAATTTTGCCTCTGAGCACTTCTTCCTCTGTAACACGTAAGTTTTAGTATGTTGCATTTCATTTACCTCTAAGGATTTTCAGATTTCTCTCTTGCTATCTTTCTGGACTCATATGTTGTTTAATAGAGTGTGTATTTCCCAGTTTGTCTTCTGTTATTAATTTCTAATTTTACTCCACTGTGGTTGGAGAAGATATAGGATATTGATCCAGTATATAATTTCAATCTTTTTAAGTTTATTGAGACTTGTTTGGTGACTTACCTTAAGACTATCCCGGAGAAGGATCCATGTCCACTGGAAAAGAATATGTATTGTGCTGTTGTTGGACGGAGGATTCTGTATATGTCTATTAGATAAAATTGATTTATAGTGTTATTCATATCTTGTGTTACTTGTTGATCTTCTTTCTAGATGTTCTTTCCGTTATTGAAACTGGTTTATTGAAGTCTTCAACTGCTGTTGCAGAAATTTCTATTCTCCTTGTAGTTCGTCTGCACATATTTTGGGACTTGATGTTAAGTAAATACATACATATATATATTTAAATTGTTATATCTTCTTACAGAATTGATTATTTTATCATTATATAATACCTTTGTTTCTTAAAACAGATTTTGAAGTTGAAGTCTATTTTGACTGATATTAATATAATTACCACAGCTCTATTTTGCTTACTATTTGCATAGAATATTTTTTTCTGTTCTTTGATTTTCAACCTGTTTGTGTCTTTTCATCTAAGATAAGTTTCTTGTGGACTGTATATAAATGATTCACTTTTTAAAAATCTTTTCTGCTACTCTCTGCCTTTGGACTGGAGAGTTAGCTCATTTAAATTTAAGAATTACCAATAAAGGAAGACTAACTTTTGCCATTTTGCTATGCTTTTGCATGCCTTATGCCTCTATTGTCCTTTGTTTCCTCCAGTATGCCATCATTTATGTTTAGTTGATTCTTTGTGGTAAGCCCCTTTGGATTACCTTCTTTTTTCTTTTTGTTTGTTTCTATATAAATTTTTTTCATTATGCCTATTACAGACATTACATTTAATCTCTTAAATTTATAACCTGGTGTAAATTGATATGAACTTAATAATATACACATACTATTCATATATGACTCTTCACTCTCATGTTGATGTTATTATATTCATATATGATATGACCTATAAAATAAATTAATAATTATATTTCATGTATTTGTTTTTTAAATCATGTAGGATTGAAATACTGGAGTTGCAAACCAAAAATACCATAAAACTAAGCCTTGTATTTACCCACAAAGTTGCATTTATTGGAGATTATTCTTCTCTAAATACAGTTTTGAGAGACTATTTGTTGTTGTTGTTGTTAGGTGCCATTGAATCAGTTCTAACTGATAGTAACCCTGTGTACAAGATTGAAACACTACCCAGTCCTGAGCCATGTCCACAACTGTTGCTATGCTGAAGCACATTGTTGCAGACAATGTGTCAGTCCGTCTCACTGAGAATTTTCCTCTTTTTTATTGACCCTCCACTCCAGCAAGCATTATGCCTTTCTCCAGAAACTGACCTCACTTGACAACACCTTCAAAATATGTAAAAGTACTGTTGCTTCTAATGAGCAATTAGTTGTACTTCTTCCAAGACAACTGTGTTCATTCTTTTGGCAGTCCATGATATATTCATTATTCTTCTATAACACCATAATTCAAAGCAGCCAGTTCTTCCTTTTTCTTTGCCCAGCTATTGCTTGCTTAAGATGAAATTGAAAATAACGTGGATTGGGTCAGGTACATCTTAGTCTTCGAGGTGACTTCTTTGCTTTTCAACACTTGGAAAAGATCTTTTGCAGCACATTTGCCTAGTGCAATGTGTCTTTTGATTTCTTGGCTGCTGCTTCCATGGACATTGATTTTGGATCCAAGTAAAATAAAATCCTTGACAACCTGATCTTTTCTCCATTTCTCATGATGTTGCTAATTGGTCCAATTGTGAGAATTTTTGCTTTCTTATGTTCAGGTGTAATCCATACTGAAGACTGTGGTCTTTGACCTTCATTGGTGTTTAAACTCCTTCTCACTTTTAGCAAGCAAGTTTGTGTCATTTGTATAACATAGGTTGTTAATGAATTGTTTTTCAGTCCTGATGTCCTGTTCCTCTTCGTGTGTTCTAGCTTCTCAGATTATTCGCTTGACCTATAGATGGAATAGGTATGGTGAATGAATGATCTTCATCAAAATTTTACTTCCATGTGACAGCAATGATATCATTCAATTATTTCTGTATTCAGTTGGATCAGTTTTTCTTGGTATAGACATAATGTGGATATCTTTCTGTCAGTTGGCCAGGTAGCTGTCTTCCAACTTTCTTGGTATAGATGAGTGAGCACTTCCAGCATTTCATCTGTTTATTAAAACATCTCAATTGATATTCTACCAATTCCTAGAGCCATGTGTTTTGCCTACACCTTCAGTGCAGCTTGGACTTATTCCTTCAGTACCATTGATTCCTACTCACATGCTACTTCTTGAGGTAGTTCAACACTGACCAATTCTTTGGTATAGTGACTATGTATTCCTTTCATCTTCTTTTGATGCTTCCTGCATCATTCAACATTTTCCCCATAGAATTCTTCATTGCTGCAACTAAAGCCTTGAACTTTTTCTTCAATTCTTTCAGCTTAAGAAATGCAGAGCATGTACTTGCCTTTTACTTTTCTATCTCCAGTTCTTTGCACATGTCACTATAATACTTTGTCTTCTTGAGCTGCCCTTTGAAATCTTTTCAGTTCTTATACTTCATCATTTCTTTCTTTAGCTATCCAACATTCAAGAGCAAGTTTCAGAGTCTCTTCTGCCAACCAATTTGATCATTTCTTTCTTTCTTGTCTTTTTAATGACTTCTTGCTTTCTTCATGCTTGATGTGCCTGATGTCATTCCACAACTTCTCTGGTCTTCTGTCATTAGTGTTGAGTTCATCAAATCTATGCTTGATATGGTCTCTGAACTCAGGTGGGACACACTCAAGGCTGTATCTTGGCTCTTGTGTACTTGTTCTAATTTTCTTCAGATTCATCTTGAACTTGCATATGAACAATTGATGGTATATTCTACAAATGGCCTCTGGCCTTGTTCTTACTGGTGATACTGAGCTTTTCCATCATCTCTTTCCACAGATGTCTTTGACTTGATTTCTGTGTATTCCATCTGGTGAAGACCACATGTCGTTACCATTTATGTTGGTATAAAAAGATGTTTGCAATAGGGAAGTCCGTGGTCATGAAAAATTCTATTATGCAATTTCTGACATCATTTTATCACCAATGCCATATTTTCCAACTACTCATCCTCCTCTTTGTTTTGAAGTTTTGAGTTCCAATCACCACTAATTATCCTTGCATTCTGATTGCTAAATCTATTTCAGAGTGCAGAAAGTGATAAAAATCTTCCATTTCTTCATCTCTGGCCTTAGTAGTTGGTGCATAAATCTGAATAACAGTCAAACTAACTGGGCTTCCTTGTAGGCATGTAGATATTACCCTATCATTGACAGCATTGTACTTCAGGATGGATATTGAAATGTTCTTCTTAATGATGAGTGCAATGCCATTCTTCTTTAAATTGTTATTGCTAATATAGTAGACCATATCATTTTCTGACTGAAAATGGCCAACACCAGTCCATTTCAGCTCACTAATGCCTAGGGTATCAATGGTTATGCAGTTCATTTCATTTTTTATGATTTCCAAATTTCCTGGATTCACTTTGTACATTCTACATTCCAATTATTAATGGATATCTACACCTGTTTCTTTTCATTTTGAGGCATACCACATCTGCCAGTTGAGGTCCTGAAAGCTTGACTCATTAAGGGAATTCTACTTTGAGAAGGCAGCTCTTCCCCAGACATCTTCTGAGTGCCTTCTGGTCTTGAGCTGCTATAGCAGACATTGTTCTGCTACTATTCGTAATGCTTTCAGTGGCTAAATCTTTTCAGAAGTAGACTGCCAGGTTTTATTCCTGGTGTCTCTTAGTCTCAAAACTCAGTTGCAAGCTGTCCACTGTGAGTGACTTAGCTTCCAGCATCATAGCAACATGCAAGCCCCTATAGTATGACAAACTGAGAGACAAGTGCCAGGAAAGTTTTTTTAGTGTCCTTCTATTTTAATTTAATTTTATTTCTATCCAAAGAACTCCCTTTAGCATTACCTGCAGGTTAGGTCAAGTCATATGAACTCCCTCAACTTTTATTTGGGACTTTTAAATTTGTTTTTAAAATCAGTTTTTCCAGATACAGAATTCTTGATTGACAATTTTTTTCTTTAAGTACTTTAAATATGTCATTCTGGTCTCAAAGATTCCAGAATAGAATCAACGTCTAGTTTCACGGAGGATTCCTTGTGTGTGACAATTTGTTTCTCTTTCGCTACTTTCAATACTCTTTTTCTTTAGTATTCTAGAGTTTGATTATAACATGAATTAGTATGGTTCTTTTGGGGATTGTCTTACGTGAGGTTTGTTGAACTTCTTGAAACATCTAGATTCAAGTCTTTCATCAAATTTGGAAAGTTTTCTGTAATGACTTCCTCAAATATTCTCTCTGTCCCTCTCTGTGTTCTCCTTTTGTATTCCCATGATACGTATATTGGTTTACTTGATGATATCCCACAATTCCACTGGAATTTGCTTGCTTTGCTTCATATGTTTTTTTCTTTTTGCTCTTCACACTCAGTGCTTTTGATTTCCTTATCTTCAGGCTTTCTGATTCTCCTGCTAGCTGTAGTCTGCTCTTAAATGCCTTCATTTAATTTTTCATTTCTGTTATAGTGTTTTTCAGCTTCAGTAATTCTGTTTGATTCCTTTTCACAATGTCTATCTTTTTACTGATAGTTTCATTTTGTTCAGTTTCACGGAGGATTCCTTGCTGCTTTTGTTTAGCTTGACAATATTTTGCTTTAGTTCTTTGAGCATGTTTAATACTATAGTTTTCAAAGTCTCCTAGTCTCCCCGTAGAGATGACTTATCCCCCTTTGTCTTATTCTTTTCAATGGGCTATTATATTCGGTTTCTTTGTATTCCTTTTTTTTTTAAGTGAACAAGAAAAAAACAAACCTACTGCCATCAAGTTGAATCTGACTCATAGTGAGCCTGTAGGACAGAGTAGAACTGCTCCATAGAGTTTCCAAGGAGAACCTGATGGGTTTGGGTTATTGACTTTTTGGTTAGCAGGTATAGTAATTAACCACTATGCCACCAGGTTTTCCTTTTGAGTGAAGACGATAGAATAAGGCAATGTGTTAACTCTAAATATGAATGTGGCTTTCTCCATTCCCTATGTACATGGTTCTTTTGTAAGTTCTAATCTCTGCAAGAAACACTTGTTCTGGGTTCTCCTTTGTTCTTAAGAGTTAATTGCTTCAATTGTACATTTAGCTGAGGTAATTAAAGCCCTTCCCAGCCTTCAGTCATTGCTTGTTGCCCCCACCTCTGCTCTTCGAGAGCACTGAGCCAGACCGAGCCAGACCAAACTACATCTTCAATCCTTCAGGAAACTCTCAGACAGATCAGAACAGGTATGCCAAAAAGTCCACCAGCAAGGCCTGCCCTGATCACTCCAGTGTCAAGAGGTTGGGCCCCTTGTCTGGGAACACAACCATGGTCACCTCTGTCACAGCCACCACTACACACCAAGTGAGAGGAAAAGGACTGAATATAGCAGAAGAAAAAGTTTTCCTCCATTTAGAAAACACTTCTTGTTTCAGCATGCAGTAGTTGCTGCAACCCTTCACCTACTTTTCAGAGTTCTTTCACAGCTGAGTTTGCAGATTTCTAGCTGCTTTCCTTAGAGATTATGAGGATGGGGAGGCCAGGAACTTGAACCTACTTATGTCATCATCTATTGTTTTATTTCTTGCCTATGCATTTTTTCAACTGTACTTTTATTTTGGAATTCTTATCAGGACAAGAACAATGCTAAAAGTGGTCTGAGGTGCATCTCAACTTAAGAAGTCACGCACAGAAAATCTGTGTTTAAACCAGTCTTATCTTTTGGGCTTCTGCCCTACCCCTTTCATCTAAACCATGTATTGCTCAGATGTTCGTATGTCTAGACTTCAATAATAGTGCTGTCATTCCCTGTCAGTTACTTCTGTTCTCTGAGACTGTATTTTCATGTATATTTTGTTTGCTTGGCAAAGTGTTTTGTTTCTAATTAATGTTTAAGTGCTTTAATTTAAATGGCTATGTATTCTCCAGTTCACCACAAACCCAGCCCTCCTTACTGTCTTATACCTGTATGCCTTACTCATTTACACTGGAGTCTGAACTGTCAAGTACTATGATTCATGTACCCTTTTTCAATTCCAGCAGCCTCTATGTAGTCATTCTAGGACTGTTTACCCTACCAAGCCCACTTACTCCAGACTTAGTTCCTAATTTAAGAAGTTTCTCACTTGTAATGGGATTTCTTAAATTGTAACATTTGTTTTGTGTCTGATACTTTGTGCCTAATGTTCTCACGGGAAGTCTGTCTTCACATTCACTGACTTGCTTCAAACTTTCAGCTCCACAATATCCATAAATGTGACTTCTTGACCTCATTTTTACCACAGGGTGTCTTAGTTATCTACTGCTGTTATAACAGAAATACCACAAGAGGATGGCTTTAACAAACAGAAGTTTATTTTCACACAATTTTGGAATCTAGAAGTCCAAATTCAGGGTACTAGCTCTAGGGAAATACTTTCTTCTGTGTTGGCCCTGGGGGAATGTCCTTGTCATCAATCTTCCCCTGGTCTAGAAGGACTGGGAACTTGGGTCCAAAGAACATGCTCTTCTTCTATTTATGCTTTGTTCGTAGTGGGAGATTCCCCTCCTCTCTGCACATTTCTCTTTCATATCTGCAAAGAGATTGACTCAAGATATGACCTATTCCTGTACTTTGTGTCTAATCCTGCCTCAGTAACACCATAGAGGTTAGGATTAACAATACACAGAATAAATATACATTGGAACACAAAATGCAGGACAGCCACACAACGCTGGGAATCATGGTCTAGCCAAATAGACACACATTTTAGGGTAACACAACTCAATCCATAACATAGAGTTCACAGTGACTACTGGTTTTTAGGTCCTCCACAGGCCTGATTTGACAATCCTATATTCATCTGTTCATTCACTCAATGAACATTTATTTTGAGTTTTGTCTATGTCTTTCAAATTCACTGTTACCTCTGGTGTTGCCAGCTTATTGTAATATATCTAAGAATTTGCAAACTCATTTTGTTCATCCCTTTTTATTTGATTCTTAATTACTTACTTGAGTTCTTTCAAGTAGGCATTACATGCCAGTTTCACAGATGAGGTAACAGATATCTACAGAGTTCAAAATACTTACCCAGAATCATACGGCTAATAGCAGCAGAGCAAACAGTTATCCCTGGCCTTCTGGTTCCATCTTTTCAGAACTTGGCTGTCAACTAAAGATCAATATTTTGAATCTACCATTTGCTCCTTGGAAACAGTAGGGGGCAATCTTAAGGGATCACTAAGAATCAGAATTGACTTAACAGCAGTAGATTGGCTTTTTTCTTTTGGTATGGTGACATAGGAGCCCTGGTGGTACAGAGATAAAGAGCGTGGTTTCTAAGCAAAAGATTGGCAGTTGAAATTCACCAACCAGTCCTTGGAAACCTTGTCCTATAAGGTTGCTGAGTTGGAAACTGTCATGGATTGAGTTGTGTCCACCCAAAAACATGTGTAGTAGTTTGGTTGAGTCAGGATTTCCCATATTCTGTGATTGCCCTCCGTTTTATGATTTTCTTATGCTGTAAATCCTAATTTCTTCTTGTGGTTAACAGAGTGGATTATGTTAGAGAGGTTTTGGGTGGGGCTGTAAATCCCTCCCTAAGATCACCTCCTGGTTCCAGTATAAAGGTAGTTTCTGTGTCTTGTACCACCATTTATCCTTTTATTTTACAAGAAATAAAAGAAAAAGGAAGCAAGCAGAAAGTTGGAAACCTCACACCATCAAGCAAGCAGCACCGGGAGAAGAGCGTGTACTTCACGCCAGAGGTTCATGCACCAAGATGCTCCCCGACCAAAGACTGATGCAACACAAGGATTTTCCTCCAGAGCTGACAGAGAGAAAGCCTTCCCCTGGAGCAGAAACTTTGAATTCAGACTCATAGTCTACTGGACTGTGTAAAAATAAACTTTTCTTTGTTAAAGCCATCTACTTTGTGATATTTCTGTTAGAGCAGTACTAGCTGACTAAAACAGAAATGACTCAGTGGGGTTAGTTTTTATTTATTTTTATTTTTTGTGGTAGAGCAGTGGCTAAGAACTTGGCTGTTACCAAAAAGAAAAACACACACACAAAAAAACCCACTGCAGTTCAAATTCACAGCCAGTCCTTGGAAAGACTTTGGGGCAGGCACACTTTGAAGAATTTCCTAAACTCTAAAAAAATAAAAATAAAAACAAAAAATCACCAGAAAGAGATTGTGTCCCCAAACACTTCTCTTATGAAATCACTGTTAAAAGATGTGGGTTCAAAGGTGGGAGTGGAAATGTCAAATAGGGATGAGAGGACATGGGCTTTGTAGGGATGCTGGCTGGATGTGAGGGTGAGAAGCTTGAATGACACTCTAGAAGGCTAAAGACCCCTGTTGAGGGCTTAGAGTTTTTACAACTGGGCCATGTGGGGAGCTGGTAAATGGAGTATGTGCTGAAAGCAATAAGATGTGTTATCACTGTCAACTGCTGGGAAAGGTGGCAAAAATAGGACATGTGATTTCTGAAAAAGTCTGTGGGCAGTTGAGGAGATTTGACTGTCAAAATCCTTGCAAATTCTGGGGGAGTGTTTTGATCTGAAGCAGAGAGATGGGCTTGGGGCCTAGACCTTGAGAAATCATTATTTCTAAGTGGTTGAGGACAAACAGTGTGATAGTTTTGACCTTGAGCTGGAGGTCATAAAGCTGGAAAGGCAGTGATCAGAGGCTCCAGATAGCAGGAGTATGCTGACCAAAAGTAGGAAATGAGCTATAGCAGAGACTAAGACTTCAGCCCTGTGCAAAACAAAAAGTGTGTGTTTTGTGGTTTAATTTTGTAATATAAATCTGTATGACAATTTTATGCCACCTTTCTGTGAAATAAAAACTAACGTGTGGAAAGAATCCATGCTTCTCTCTGGGTTAATCTTTCTATCTTCTTCAGGATCCTGTAATTATCTCACTGCATCTCTCTCCTTTTCTCTTTGCTTTATAAGATGACCAAATCTTCTAGACTTGTCTGGGACTTTGTCAATTTAACACTTGAATTCCCATACCTCAAGCTACCCCTGAGTTAAAAGCTAACTACTTCTATAAGATCCTTTCCCCATGAGTTTTTCTTGACCAGAAAACATGCCCACTGTTGTAGTCATCCGGTACTGCTCTAACAGGAATACCACAAGTGGATGGCTTTAGCAAAGAAAAGTTTATTTTTATACATCCCGGTAGACTACAAGTCCAAATTCAAGATGTCTGCTCTCAGGGAAGGCTTTCCATCTTGTTGGCTCTGGAGGAAAAGTCCTTGTGTTGCATCAGCCTTTGTTCACAGAGCATCATGGATCAGGAAACTCAGTCTGAAGGACACACTCTTCTCTTGGTGCTACATTCTTGATGGTGTGAGGGTCCCAATTCTCGACTTGCTTGCTTTTCCTTTTATCTCTTGTAGGATTAAAGAATAAAGGTTTTACAGTCAAGCAGGGAGGTAAACTTAGGAAGAGATTTAGTCTCACACTAATCCTCTAACATACAGCATTGCACATGGCTACACACATTTTTGGAGGGACACAGTTCAATCTGTGACAATCCACCCTTGTAACCCCCAAAATCATATCTTGGAAACATGTAACACAGTCATCCCATCAAAGCAGAAGTCATAGCAAAAACATGTCCATCCCATATGACAGAAATCTTAAATCAGTTCTAAGTGCAAAATTTAAAAACTCTTCTACATCTGTGAAACCTAAAATATGAGCTATCTGCTTCCAAAGGTGCAATGGCAGAATAGGCACAAGTTAGACTTTCCATTACAAATGGAGAAGGAACTGCAGGGAAAGAAGGCATTAACAGGTAATTAGCAAGTCAGCAGAACACATTACATTAGCCCCCAAAGCTTTGAATGTACTCCTCTGTTCTCTGAGACAGTTTACAAGTTAGCCTTGCCCTCCAGACTCTAGGTACCAGCCACACTCTCTGGATTCTGAGTGGAGATCCCTCTGTTGTGCTACAACTCTGCCTTCTAGGCCCACTTAGACAACACCTCTGCCACTTCAGCTTTAGGTGCACCCTAAGCCCAACTGAGTGGCAACTCCACCCTTGCAAACACAAAGCCCTGGCTCCACCCCTTCAAACCTCTGAGATCATGGCCTTACCTTTTGAGACTGTGGCAGCTTAGCTTCTCATACTCTTTGTCTCTTCAGCTTCTGCTTCCTGTGGCATCAAGCCCACATCTGCCCTGCAGAGACAAGTATTCCAAAACTCCGTGGCTGCATCAATTCAAGTGCTCGGAGGAACCGCACTCTGCCAGGAAGCCTCTTGCACACAGGTACTCAGCTGTCTCATTCCATGGGTCAGCAAGCCTAGTTACACTGGTTCAAATGCCCAGAGGCACCTCACTCCACCAGGGAAGCTCTGCACAGACACTCAGCTCTCTCACTCTGTGGGTCAGCTCCACAACTGTCTTGCTCTACTCTGGTTCTACTGCTGCCTGTCCATTGCTGCTGCTGCTGGTCTTCTGTTGTTTATTTCTCAACATCTTCACTTTCATTAGTGTTAGAAGTTCTCCTCAGTTCTTTCTGAGTCTTGTATCCATTCACAGTTTCAGAACAGCTTCCACATTTTAGGTATATGTTAGAGCAGCACCCCACTCTCAGTACCAAATTCTGTGTTAGTCATCTAGTGCTGCTCTAACAGAAATACCACAGAGTGGATGGCTTTTACAAAGGGAGGTTTATTCTTACACAGTCCAGTAGGCTGCAAGTCCAAATTCCAGATGTCTGCTTGTCAGCTCCGGAGGAAAGTCCAGTATTACATCAGTCTTTGTCCAGGGAGCATCTTAGCACAGGAACCTCAGGTCTGAAGGATGCACTCCTCCCAGTGCTGCTTTCTTGATGGTGTGAGGTTCCCAATTCCCTGCTTGCTCTCCTGTCCTTTGATCTCTTCTAGGATGAAAGGATTAAGGATGGTGCAAGTGACACTCCAGGGAAACTTCCTTTACAGTGGACCAGGGAGGTGATCTTCTGAAAGGATTTACAGTTCCACCCTAATCCTTTAACATACAGCACAGCAAAATCACAAAATGGAAGATAGTTGTAGAATACAAGGAATCATAGTGGCATGACAGTCTCTTTGGTATCTTGCAGTAGGGTCTTGTAATTTTCTTTGAATAGGACTTTTATATCTTTGGTTACATTTATTTATTGTTAAGTATTTTATCATCTTGGGGTATGTTGTATAGGGTATTAATTCAGTGATTTCCTCTTTGACATTCTCTGTTGGTGTAGAAGAATCCAACTGATTTTTCAAGAATATGTTTATCTTGTATCATGTTTTGCTGAACTCTTCTATTAGTTCCTGAAGGTTTTTTTTTTCTTCATGCATGTGTGCGTATTCTTTAGGGTCTACTGTGCATAAGATCATATCATTAGCAAATAGAAATAATTTTCTACTTCCTTACTGTTTAAGTCCTGTAACTGATTACACCCTAGTGACCTGCTTCAGGTTCTGGAGACCAAGATAGCAAGTTTAGTCTCCCAAAGGGTGGCAAACTGGACTCTCCTTCCCCCAGAGCACACGAAAGTGCAATCCGTTTGTTAGCAAATGGTACAAAGGTTTATTAAGGGAAAATGTCTTCCAAAAAGGGAACAGATTAGTCTCCATGAATGGAGAAGGACCCAGTATAGATTTGAGGGGTGCTTTTTATTGGTAAATGCAGGTGGCAATGTCATAGATGGGAGGTGGAGGTAGTAACTTGGTTGTTAGTTCCAGGTTTGAGACTACATGTGGCTACTTCATGACTTCCAGGAGAACTGTTATATCTGCATCACAACTATCAGGAGAGAATTGTTACATTTGCATCACAAACTGCCAGAGACAAACTACTGAATCTGTAACTATGCTTCAAGTGGTAGTAATCAGGCTCTGTGGTGGTCAGGGTTATGTCACCTTGGCTACTCTGTGTTTGGCTGCTGTATCAAGTGGCAGGGCGTGGCCTGTGGTGGCTTCCTGCCCCTCAGCTCTCATCTCTCCACCTTCCGCCACCTACAGCTGGTCTTCTCACATAGCCAGCAGTTCCTTCTCTCTTCTGGCGTCTGGTTCCCAGATATGAACTAACAGCTATTGGATTCGTCAATCCTTACAGCCACTGCTTGAGAGTCCTGCGTTCACCAGCCTCTGCAGCTCCGTCTTGTCACCAGCTTGAGATCTGCCGACCTACATAAATAGTCATCTAGAACTCTGATCACTGACCAGCTGACCTGTGGTTTACCAACTCCCATGATCACATGAGGCTTGTGCCAGGACTTGGGATGTTCAGCTTCTGCAATTGCGTGAGCTGTTTCCTTTACAATTAAATCTGTCCTTGTAGATATACATGTTACCGGTTTTGCTTCCCTAGAAAACCCAGCCTAAGCCAATTTCATACTGGAGTGGTTCTAAGGAAACAAAACTGTAAAAATGAATCTTTTCAAGTGGTTCTTGAGTCTGGCTAATATGCACGCTGTTGATAACCCTGCTTCTACCAGTAAAAAGTGCCATGCTAGTCCATGGGCTGAGATGGCGGTATACATCCACAAAATAGCACTGCCAATAGATCAGATATCAGTGAAAGGTGACACTCAGAGTGAAAACAAGTGTGGTAATTTTTCAAAATTATGTGAGGATGAGAAGTATAAGAAAGTTGTGTTAGCTGCTTCTACATGTGTTAGACAAACGGGTGAATGAAAGAAATGAGCTCAGGGCTTTGGAGTCAAAGCTTAAATGCTGTGTAAGAGACCTAAAAGCTTGTGTTTTAAAAGAAAACTTCATTACTTGTAATAATGGAGCGGATACTGCTGAAAGCTAAACCCAGATGCTTATCGAGTGACGGAATTGCAACGCCAGCTCAATTGTCAATCTTGAGAGGTTTCTAAAGTTATAGGGAGAGCTCTGACTGGAAAAACAATGGGACCCTGAAACATGGAATGGGGACATATGGCCAGATGATAAAAAAGCTGGAGACACTGAGCCTCTAATGTCCAGTGAATCACTCCTGCCAGCAAAATCACACCCATGTTTTTCAGCTAAACCACCTGCCTAGGAAAGCCATTATCCCCTCCACTCCAATCTGAGATTAGCTGTAGCCCAGCTGGCTCTAAAGAACCCCTGTCTGAGTCATTGCCTGGGGCATGGCCTGAGACAGATGCTTTAGGAGACCATGCTGAAGGTTCTAAAAACACTTCTGCACTACCAGTTTTGGCTTCTAGACCTGTAACTAGACATAAGTCCTGGATAGCCCCAAAAGGTAAAGTACAAAGTGTGACCCAGGAGGAGATACACTATATTCCAAAGGAACTACTTCACTTTTCTGATGTACACATGGAAACCTGGGGAATACACATGGGAATGGATGCTAAAGGTGTTGTATAATGGTGCTAGGAACAAAAAGATGGATCAGTCTGAATTTCTTGAGACAGGTCCACTGATCACAGATGCTTCATTCAATGTTTCAGCTCAAGAAGTTAGGAAAGGGCCTAGTAGTTTATTTGGCTGAGGTGCTAAAGCATAGATGATGCAGTTGCCTACACTAAATCAAGTCAAATTGCCAGACTTGCCTTAGTGTGCTGTAGAAGAGGGTATCCAAAAGCTTAGGGACATTGGCATGCTAGAGTGGATTTATTCAGTTAGACCTTCAAATCCACACATAGAATGTCCAGAGGACACACCTTTTACCACAACTGTGAGAAACAAATTTCCGAAGTGAGCTCCAGGATCCTTGAAGACTGCTGAGATTGCCATTTTACATAAATCAGATATGACAGTGGGACCTGCCCTAACTGAATTAAGACACCTAACTACATTGGGGTTGACTGGACCCAGTGGTGGTAGGGATCAAGTGGCTGAACTCAATTGACAAAGACAAAGTGGGTATGCTTACAGTAATGGACAGCGGAGGTAAAATAGTAATCGTAATAGTCTGACTCATATATACATATGGAGTTGGCTACTTAGTCTTGGTGTTCCTAGGAATGAAATAGTAATAAACCTACTAAATAATTTGCTTGATCTGTATGAACAAATGACTTCTATGTCAGGTGAACAGCAGTCTAACTCATATCACCAGAATAGAGTCACAGTCCCTCAATCAATTCTCAGACTTGGGCGAGTTTAAGGACCCACAAACCCTTGAATGAAGGGAAGGCCAAGTCCCTTTGAGGAAGAATTCTAATACCCTGCCAAAAATTCATACTGTTAATCTTTCTCCTGCCCTTCCCCCAAAAGGATCTACCCCTTTTTATGAGAGTGACTATTCACTGGAGAAAATGAAATATCAGACTTTCGGGGAAATACTGGATACTGGTTCTGAACTGACACTAATTCCAGAAGACCCAAAACATCACTGTGGCCTACCACTCAGAGTGGGGACATATGAAGGTTAGGTTATTAGTGTAGTCTTGGCTCATGTTTGTCTCAAAGTAGGTCCAGTGGGTCCCCGAACCCATCCAGAATGCATAATTGGAATAGATATACTCAGCAACTGGCAGAATCCCCCACACTGGATCCCTGAGAAGGAGTGAGGACTATCATGATGGAAGAGCCTAATGGAAGCCACTAGAACTGCCACTGCCTAGGAAAATAATGAAACAAAAGCAATACCATGTTCCTGGAGGGACTATGGAAATTACTGCTACCATCAAGGACTTGAAGGATGCAGGGGTGGCGATCCCCACCACATCCCCATTCAACTCACCTATTTGGCCTGTGTGAAAAACAGATGGATCTTGGAAAAGTACCATAGATTATTGTAAACTTAATGAGGTGGCAACCCCCATTGCAGTTGCTGTTCCAGATGTAGTTTCATTGCTTGAGCAAATTAATATGTCCCCTGGTACTTGGTATACAGCTATTGATCGGGCTAATGCCTTCTTCTCCATACCTGTTTCAAAGGACCATCAGAAGCAGTTCACATTCATCTGGCAAGGCCAACAATACACTTTCACTTGCCTGCCTCAGAGCTACATTAACTCTCCAGCCCTGTCATAATTTAGTCTGCAGGAATTTCAATTGTTTCCCTCTTCCGCAAGATGTGACAGTGGTCCATTATATAGGTGACGTTATGCTGATTGGACCTAGTAAGGAAGAAGTGTTAGTGACTCTGGATGTATTAGTTAAACATTTGCACGCTACAGGGTGGGAAATTAACCCCACAAAAATTCAGGCACCTTCCAACTCACTGAAATTCCTAGGGGTCCAGTAGTGTGAGGCATGTCACGATATTCCTTCTAAGCCAGCCAAGTGCCGTCGAGTCGGATACGACTCATGGCGACCCTTCTAAAGTGAAGGATAAATTACTATACCTGGCTAGCCCACAGCTAAAAAGAGTCCCAGCACCTAGTGAGTCTCTTTGGATTTTGGAGCCAACGTATTTCTCATTTGGGTGTGCTGCTTTGGCCTATTTATCATGTAACTCAAAATGGGGTCCAGAACAAGAGAAGGGTCTGCAATGGGTTCATGCTGCTGTCCAGGCTGCTCTACCACTTGGGCCATATGATCCAGATGATCCAATGGTGCTTGAAGTATCAACAGCAGACAGAGATTCTGTTTGAAGTCTTTGGCAGGCCCCTACTGGTGAATCACAGTGCAAGCTTTTAGGATTTTGGAGCAAAGCTCTGCCATCTTCTACAGATAACTATTCTCCTTTTGAAAAACAGCTTTTGCCTTGTTACTGGGCCTTAGTAGAGACTAAATGCTTAACCATGGGACACCAAGTCACCATGTGTACTGAGCTGCCTATCTTGAACAGGGTGTTGTCTGACCCACAGAGTCATAAAGTTGAATGAGCATAGCAGTACTCCATCATTAAATGGAAGTGGTATATATGAGATTGAGCCCATGCAGGACCTGAAGGCACAAGTAAGTTGCATGAGGAAGTGGCCCAAATGCCCATGGTGTCCACTCCTGTAACATTACTTCCCATCTCCCAGTTTGTGCCTATGGCCTGGAGTTCCTTATGACCAGCTGACCAAGGAAGAGAAAATTCGTGCCTGGTTTACAGATGGTTCTGCATAATATGCTGGCACCACTCAAAAGTGGACAGCAGAAGCACTACAGCCCATTTCTGGGACCTCCCTGAAGGACAACGGTGAAAGCAAATCCTCCCAATGGGCAGAACTTCAAGCAGTGCATCTGGTTGTTCACTTTGCTTGGAAGGAGAGATGGCCAGATGTGCAGCTGTATACTGATTCATGGGCTGTGACCAATGGCTTGGCCGGTTGGTCAGGGACTTGGAAGGAACATGATTGGAAAACAAGGATTGGAGACAAGGATTTTGGGGGAAGAGGTATGTGAATAGACTTTTGAATGGGCCAAAGAAGTGAAGATATTTGTGTCTGATGCAATGCTCATCAAAGAGTGATCTCAGCAGAAGATGAGTTTAACAATCAAGTGGATAAGGTGATACATTCTGTGGGACCCAATCATCCTCTTTTCTTGGCTACACTTGTCATTGCTCAATGGTCTCATGAAAAAAGTGGCCATGGTGGCGTGGACAGAGGTTATACATGGGCCCAGCAACATGGGCTGCCACTCACCAAGGCTGACTTGGCTACAGCCACTGCTGAGTGCCCAATCTGCCAGCAGCAGAGACCAACGCTGATTCTTTGATACAGCACTATTCCTCTAGGTGATCAGCTGGCAACCTGGTGGCAAGTTGATTACATTGGGCCACTTCCATCATGGAAAGGAAATTTTTTGCGCTTACTGGAATAGATACTCTGAATATGGATTTGCCTTCCCGGCATGACATGCTTCTGCTAAACCTACCACCCACGGACTTACAGAATGCCTTATCCACAGTCATGGAATCCCACACAGCATTGCCTCTGATCAAGAGACTCACTTTATAGCAAATGGTGTGAGGCAGTGGGCCCATGCTCACGGAATTCACTGGTCTCACCAAGTTCCCATCATCCTGAAGCAGCTGGCTTGATAGAACAATGGAATGGCCTCCTGGAGACACAATTACACCACCAGCTAGGTGGCAATCCCTTGCAGGATTGGAGAAACATTCTCTAGGAGGCTTTATATACTCTAAACCAGGATCCAGTATGTGGTGTTGTTTCTCCCACAGCTAGGATTCATGGGTCCAGGAATCAAGGGGTGGAAAAGGAAGTGGCAGCACTCACTGTTACCCCAGTGACCCACTTGCAATATATTTGCTTTCTGTCCCCATGACCTTATGCTCTGCAGGTAAGGATAACCAAAAAGATTAATCATGGAACTATCATGGCAGTGATATTAGTATCAACAACTACAAAACCAGCTCTGAAAAAGGTGAAAAATTAACTCACAAAAAAAAAGTCCCAGAACAGACTAATAAGAACAACAGAGAAGACATCAACACAAAAATAAACATCACAATGGCAGCAGTGAACACATACCTATCAATAATTACATTGAATGAGAATGGACTGAATGGTCCAGTAAAGACACATTGAGTGATATCTTGGATCAAAAGACATGACCCATCCATATGTTGTCTATAAGAAATTTACTTGAGACCTAAAGATAGGAACAAACTGAAAATTAAAGGATGGAAGAATATATATCAAGCTAACAATGAACAAAGAAGAGCAGGTGTGGCAATTATAATCTCAGACAAAATCGACTTTAGTGTAAAATCCACCATCGTGGACAAGGATGGTCACTATTTGTTGTTGAAAGGTTCAGTACACAAGCAAGACTGAACTATATTAAATATTTATGCACCTAACATCAGAGCAGCCAAATACGTCAAAGAAACACAGACTACACTCAAAAAAGAGTTAGATGACTCCACAATAATAATGAGAGCCTTCAACACTCCACTCTCAATACTGGACAGAACATAGAAAAAGGCTGAATAAAGATACAGAAGACCTTATTGCCACAATTAACCAATTAAACCTGGTTGATATATACAGAACTTTCTACCCATCAGTGCAAAATTTATACCTTCTCCAGTGCACATAGAACATTCTCCAGAATGGACCATGTGTTAGGACATAATGAAATTTTCAAAAAAATCCATACCATTGAATTACTGCAAAGCATCTTCTCAGATCATAAAGCCATAAAAGTCTAAATCAATAGCAGAAAAAACATAGAAAGTGGAAATCCTGGAAACTGAACAGCATCTTGCTCAAAAAACCACGAGTTATAGAAAAATCAAGGAGGAAATAAAGAAATTCATGGATTCCAATGAGAATAAGCCAAAGCAGTGCTCAGAGGTCTGTTTGTCTCCACAAATGCACACATCTGGAAGGAAGAAAGAAACCAAATCAAGGAACTAACCCTACAGCTTGAACAAGTAGAGAGAGAACAACAGAGGAACCCCTCAGTCACCAGAAGAAACCAGATCATAAAGATTAGAGCAGAGCTAAATGAATTAGAGAATAGAGGAACAATGGAAAAAATTGAGAAGACCAAAAGCTGGTTTTTTGAAAAGATCAACCAGATTGACAAACCACTGGCTAAACTTAATAAAGAAAAACATAGAAGGAATCAAATAACCCAAATCAGAGATAAGAGGGGAGTTGTCCCCACAGATCCAACAGAAATCAAAAATATCATAACAGAATACTATGAAAGACTGTACACTAACAAATTTGAAAACCTAGAGGAAATGGACCAATTCCTCGATTCATATCACCTACCCTAATTATCACGAGGTGAAGCAGAACAACTTAATAAACCCATCACAAAGGAAGAGATTGAAAATGTCATCAAAAAACTGCCAACCAACAACATCCGAGGCCCAGATGGCTTTATTGCAGAATTCTATTAGCTTTTAGAGAAGAGTTATCTCCAATACTACTGAGACTCTTTCACAGTATAGAAAGGGATGGAGTACTCCCAAACTCATTCTATGAAGCCAGCATAACCTTGATACCAAAGCCAAGGAAAGACTCAACCAAAAAGGAGAACTACAGACCAATATCACTCATGAATCTAGATGTAAAAATCTTCAACAAAATTCTTGCCAATAGAATACAACAACATATCAAAAAAGTAATCCATCATGACCAAGCTGGATTTATACCAGGGATGCAAGGCTGGTTCAACATCAGAAAAACAATTAATGTGATTAACCACATAAATATCACAAAAGACAAGAATCACCTGATTTTGTCCATTGATGCAGAAAAGGCATTTGATAAAGTCCAACACCCATTCATGCTAAAAACTCTTAGCAAAATAGGCATAGACAGCAAATTCCTCCACACAATAAGGGTGATTTATACAAAGCCAACTGCCTACATCATCCTGAATGTAGACAGACTGAAAGACTTTCCCTTGAGAACAGGAACTAGACAACGATGCCCACTCTCACCTCTCCTGTTCAACACTGTACTAGAAGTTCTAGCCAGAGGAATTAGACAAGACCAAGAAATAAAGGGCATCTGCATTGGCAAAGAAGTGGTAAAGGTATCCCTATATGCAGATAATATGATTGCATATGCAGAGAATCCTAAAAAAATCCATAAGTAAACTACTCAGACTGATAGAAGAGTTGAACAGTCTCAGGATACAAGCTAAACATAAGTAAATCAATAGAATTCCTTTATACCAACAATGAGATTACTAAGGAAGAAACCACCAAGTCAATACCATTTACTATAGCCCCTAGGAAGATAAAGTACCTAGGAATAAATCTAACCAGAGAAATAACAGATCTTGACAAAGAGAACTACAAGCCTTTACTACAACAAACTAAGAGAGGTTTACATAAATGGAGAAAGCTACCCTGCTCATGGATAGGAAAACTCAACATTGTGAAAATGTCTATTGTACCCAAAGCAATCTTCTTACATAATGCAATCCTGATACAAATTCCAGTGATTATTTTTAATGAGACGGAGAAACAAATTACCAACTTTGTCTGGAAAAGGGAGAAGCCCTGGATAAGTAAAGCACTACTAAAGAAAAAGAACGCACTGAGAGGCCTCCCGTTTCCCGATTTCAGAACGCATTGCATGACTACTGTAGTCGAAACAGCTTGGTACTGGTACAAAAAGAGACAGATCAATGGAACAGAATCGAGACCCCACAGATGACACCATCTGACTATGAACAGTTGATACTCCACATAGGCCCTAAGCACTAAACTGGGGTAAAAACCATCTCTTCAAGAAATGATGCTGGCAAAATTGGATATCTATGTGTAATAAATTGAAACAAGACCCATATCTCACACTTTATACAAAAACCAACTCAAACTGGATATAAGACCTAAATATCAAATCTAAAAGAATAAAGTTCATCCAAGAAAAAGTAGGAACAACAATGGAAGTTTTAATACACAACACAGACTTCAAAATCTGTCAAACAAATCACAATTAACAGAAGAGAAAATAGATAAATGGAAACTATTGAGAATCAAATACTTTTGATTCTTTTATTATTTTGATTATTTTATTAATAGAATTAAAAGGCCACCTACAGAATGGGAAAAAATATTTGGCAACTCTCTGTGAGACTGACGCCTGGTCTCCATAATCTATAAGATACTACAAAATATCAATAAGAAGAAGATAAATCATCCAATTAAGCGATGGGCAAAGGTGATGGACAGATATTTCTCTAAAGAGGTGATCCAGGCAGCCAAAAAACACATGTGGTCATGTTCATTATCTTTAGTTATTAAAGAAATTCAAACCAAGACTACAATGAGATACCTTCTCACCCAAAACAAAGTTGGCCATGATCCAAAAAACACAAAACAACAAATGCTGGAGAGGCTGTGGAGAAAGTGAAACTCTCCTACACTGTTGGTAGGGTTGCAAAATGATCCAGCCTCTTTGGAAAACAATCTGGCACCTCCTTAAATAAATGGATATAGATATACCATTTGACCCAGTAATTTCACTACTTGGGATATATTCTACAGAATCAAGGCCTTTCACACTAATGGACACATGCACAAGAATGTTTATCACAGCACAGTCCACGATAGCAAAATGATGGAATCAACTCAGATGCCCAGAGGAATGGATAGGTAAACTATGGTATATATACTCAATAAGGCACTATTCAATGATAAAGAATAATGATGATTCCAGGAAACATCTCATAACCTGGTTTCAACTGGAAGACATTATTTTGAGTGAAAGTAGGCAGCAACAAAAGGACAAATATTGTATGAGACCCCTACGATAAGATCTCAAAAACAGACCCATGTATAGAAGAAAAGACTCTGACGGCTGCAAGGGTGGGGAAGGAAGGGGGGGAGGGTCTAGATTAGATAGTTGGTAGAAATTTGGTTGGGTGAGATCAGTGATAGCACGCATTAGAAACAAGAACAATATTAAGTGGACTTCAGCATAACTTGAATATTCCTTCCATCTTAACCCAATATTGCAAGGTCAGAGTAGGTGGGGCAGAGTGTAGAAGACCATACTCTTAGGCGAAATCGAGGCCAATTAGCACAACTAGCATTTTGCTAAAAGGGCTCTCTGCACCCCACATTGGTGAGTGGCGTCTGGGGTCTTAAAAGCTGCCAAGCTGCTATCCTAGCGCACAGCAAATGGTCCCAACTCAGCAGGAATGGATACTCACCAAGGATCAAAATGACATGGAGTAAAGACAACCCAGAA
This sequence comes from Heterohyrax brucei, assembly GCA_028571685.1. Taxonomy (NCBI): domain Eukaryota; kingdom Metazoa; phylum Chordata; class Mammalia; order Hyracoidea; family Procaviidae; genus Heterohyrax; species Heterohyrax brucei. The sequence continues at coordinate 40,169,493 of CM053149.1, forward strand.
GATAGAGAGATCCACATGAATGGGTGTCTACATAGACCTGGGACTGGAAGAACTGGATAGTGCCTGGCCACCACTAGTGATAGCTGCGATGGAGCTCACTGAGTTGAGTCTCACTGGCAACACAAGAATAAAAAAGTGTGCACCCCGAGATCTCCACTGAAAGACCACAATTGATGGTCCAGCAGTTTTGGGGTTCCCCTGGGAGCATGGCCCCTATCCCTGATGCTGCCCTGGCCCATAAATCATAACAAAGTTCCCCTCTTAGGACACGAATGGATTGGACTTGGTGATGCAGAGTGACTAAATATTGGATGCACTGTATGGTTCTATGCATCTATAGGATATCATCCTGCTGACCTCTGGCTGGAGGAAGGAGAGTGGGTGGAGAGGATGGAAAAGGAGACTGTTGGGAATATTAGACATATATGTAGCAGAGAGAAATAGTGTGCTGTTACCATGCAGGGAGAGCAGTGGAAGCTGCATATAGGTGGGCATGTTAATTTATATGGGAATGTACATTTTCACTCAGTCATAATAATAATAATAATAAAAAGACTCCAGAAGCCACTCACCAAAGTTAGATGCAGAACATTTTCTTAAAAAATTTTGTTATAAAAAAAAAAAAAACTCTTAAACTGAGGACCGTTAAAAGATGGTAGAGTAGACAGATGTCTCCTCATTTCCCTCTGAGAACTAAGGCCTGGATGATATTTTTATGGAGCACTGAACATTGGGACAGCCCTAAGACCTAGCATATTTGACTAGTCACCAGTATCAGACTAATCTTCCCCCTCAAAAATGATACAGTGGCCATCTGACTTCTGCTTCTGTTATTTCACAGTATCAGAGAACTGTAGCTTCCGCAAATGGCCTGTAGTGTACTTTCATTATCAGCTGGCAGGTGGAGTCTGCTGCTTCTGACTGCCTGTTCAGGCCAGCGCCTTGGACAGCTCCCAGTTCCCAGCTTCCAGTTCAGCACCTGGACAGCTCCCTGCATAGAAGTGACGTTTGCATTTAAGGCTGAGAGGCCTCTGTATTTGCCTGGATATCTGTCTGTTGAGAAGCCTGGCAGCACTTCCTCCCACTCTTCTCTGACCCGCATTGTAGGGTTGGCTGACAGCCACCAGTTTCTCCATAAGCAGGTAAGCCTCTTTGTCACCCAGTAAGGAGAGTCTTCCACCCTCGAGAGTCCACCTGGGGCAAATCACTGGAGTATTAGAGACACTGGTGACCAACAATTCTCTTAGATCCACTATCAGAGAAATCAACAATGTCCAGATGGCACACAGGCAGCAGACCATAATTAATCATTTAAAGAAGCAGTCTTCAAATGCTCCAGAAAATTCCCTAAATAAAGATTCAAAAAAATTCCCCAATGAAGAAGACTTTCTGAGTCTATCAGAGGTTGAATACAAAAGATTTACATATAGAACACTCCTAGAGATTAAGCAAAATGCAGTAGAACAAAATGAAAGATTTGGTAAGCTATTAGAAAGGATGGAACATCAATGATCTGAAATACATCAGATCAACAACAGAATTACAGAATTAGATAATTCAATCCAAAGCCAAAAGAGTAGGATTGAACAGATGGAAGTTAGACTCAGTGACCTTGAAGACAGAGTAACTGACACCAGCATTTATGAGGTGAAATCAGAGAAAATAAATAAGAAAGTTGAAGAAGCAGTAAGAAACATGTGGGACTCCATTCAGAATAATGTACATTTAATTGGAGTTCCTGAACAAGGGGGGATTAATAACAACATAGAGAGTACTGCTGTAGAGATGCTGACAGAAAACTTTCTGAGATTATGAACAAAGAGAACATAGCTATCCAAGACGTTTATTGAACACTGCAAAAACTAGACCCAAAAAGAAAGACACCAAGACATATTATAATCAAGCTTAATAAGCTAAAACATAAACAGATGCTTCTGAAGGCAGCAAGGCTCAAAGCAAAACTAACATTCCAAGGGAAACCCTGTAGGCTTTTGTCCAACTTTTCTGCAGAAACAATACTGGCTGGAAAACAGCGGGCAGATACATTCAAAGCCCTGAATGAGAGAAACTTCTATCCTAGAATTATTCATCCTGCAAAATTGTCTGTCAAATATAATGGTGAAATTAAGACTTTTGAGATAAAGAGAAATTTAGACACTTCATAAAAACAAAACCAAAATTACATGAAATATTGAAAGAAGCTCTTCCCTACATGTATATTTTAGGTGACAGTTCAGGACACTTTATCCAGAGTTCTAATCAGTTAAGGAAGTCACAAAACTTCATCAAAGCTACAGTATTATAATAAGGGAATCTGTGATCATATCATGACAACTATAATACAATCACATTAAAAGAGGGATACACTACAGTAGTTACAGTTGTCTTAAATGCAGAGGAAGTTTCAGAGTTATGAAGTAGTTAAAACTGGGTTTAAAGTTAGTATGTGAGGGGGATAATATATGTAGCCATAAAGCAAATTAACAATGCATTGTATCAAAATAAGAAAAGCAATACAGGAGTCTCAATGAACACAAAAGCAACACTGAAACAACAACCCACAAAGAAGAGTGCCCCAGAACATGACATTAAGAGCAATATAGAAAATGCCAATGTGAAAGTAATTACATAAAAATGATGGCGCTAAGTACATACCTATCAATAATTGCATTGAATGTAAATGGACTGAATGCTTCAGTAAAGAGACGGTGAGTGACATCCTGGATCAAAAGACATGACCTGTCTATATGTTGCTTAGAAGAAACACAACTTAGACTTAAAGATATGAATAAATTGAAAGTTAAGGGTTGGAATAGTATATATCAAGCTAGCAATACACAAAGAGGAGCAGGTGTGGCAATACTAATCTCAGATAAAATAGATTTTAATGTAAAATCCACTATTGTGGATAAGGATGATCACTATTGCTGAAAGGTTGAATACTCAAGCAGGACTTAACAATATTAAATATTTATGCATCCATTACCAGAGAACTTAAACACATTGAACAAATGCTGACAACACTGAAAAATGAGATAGATCATTCCACAATGATAGTTGGAGTCTTCAGTACCCCCCTTTCAGTTATGCATAGATCATCCAGAAAGAAAGCTCAGTAAAGATACAGATCTTATTGCAACAAACAACCAACTTGACCTTATCAACATATACAGATCTTTTCATCTATCAGCATATAAGTACACCTTCTTCTTCAATGTACATGGAACATTCTCCAGAATAGACCATGTTATGTCATAAAGCAATTCTCTATAAAATCCAAACCATTGATTTATTGGCAAGTATCTTCTTGGACAATAGAGCTATAAAAGTTGAAATCAATAACAGAAAATTCACAGGTAGAAATTCGAGCTTATGGAAACTGAACAACACTTTGCTCAAAAACCCTTGGAATACAGAAGAAATCAAGGACAAAATAAAGAAATTTATGGACTCAAATGAGAGCAAAAATACATCCCACCAGAATTTATGGGATATAGCAAAAGCAGTGCTCAAAGGTCAGTTTATCTTCTAACTGCACACATCTGGAAAGAAGAAAGGGCCCAAATTAAAGAATTAACCTTACAGCTTGAACAAGTAGAAAGAGAGCAACAGAAGAACGCCTCAGGCACAAGAACAAAACAGATTACAAGGAAGAGAGTGGAACTAAATGAACTAGAGAATAGAAAAACAACTGAAAAAACTAACAAAACAAAAAGCTGGTTCTTTGAAATGATCAACAAAATTGATAAACCATTGGATAAACTTACAAAAGAAAAACAACAGGAGATACAAATAACCAGATGAAGAAATGAGACAGGAGTTGTTACAACAGACCCAGCTGAAATAAAAAATATCATGACAGCATACTATGAAAGGCTGTACTTTAGTAGATAAAAACCTAGGGGAAATGTACAAATTTCTAGATTCATATGACTCACCAAGATTAGCACAAGGAGAAGTAGATCATCTTTATCAAATCTATCACAAAGGAAGAGATTGAAAAAGTTGTCAAAAGTATACCAACCAAAAAAAGTTCTGGCCCAGATGGCTTCACCAGAGAATTCAACCAAATTTTTAGAGAAGATTAACTCTGATGCTATTGAGGCAATTTCACACCCTAGAAAGGGATGGAATACTCCCCAATTCATTCTATGAAGCCAGCATAACCCTGATACTAAAGCCAGGAAAAGATCCCACAAAAAAAAGAAAATTACAGACTGCTATCACTCATGAACCTAGATGCAAAATCAACAAAATCCTAGTCAATAGAATTCAACAGCATATATATATATAAAAAAAATCATTCATCATGATCCAGCTGGTTTCATTCCAGGACTGCAAGGCTGATTCCACATCAGAAAAACAACTAATGTAATCAACCACATTAATAACACAAAAGAATCACTCGATTTTGTCAATTGATGGGAAAAAGGCATTTGACAAATTTCAACACCGATTCATGCTTAAAACTCTCAGAAAAATAGGAATACAGGGGAAATTCCTCAATGTAATCAGTAGCATCTATGCAAAGCCAACTGCCTTAATCATCCCGAATGGTGAGAGACTGAAAGAATTCCCTTCGAGAATGGGAACTAGACAAGGATGCCCACTCTCACCACTTCAATTCAACATTGTGCTAGAAGTTCTAGCCAGAGCAATTAGACAAGACAAAGAAATAAAAGGTATGCACATCAGCAAAAAAGTAAAAATCTCACTGTTTGCACATGATATGATTGCATATGCAGAGAATCCTAAAGAATCCCTAAGTAAACTATGAAAACTAATTGAAAAGTTCAATAAAGGATCAGGATGTAAGATAAACATAAGTAAATCAGTAGGATCTTTTATGCCAACAATGAAATTATTAAAGAAGAAATCACCAAATCAATTGCATTTATTATAGTCCTCAAGAAGATAAAATTTCTAGAGAAATAAGAGATCTTTATGAAGAGAATTACAAGACCTTGCTACAAGAAACTAAGAGAGACTTACATAAATGGAGTAATCTACCCTGCTCATGGATAGGGAGACTCAACATTGTGAAAATGTCTATTTTGCCCAAAGCAATCTACTTATGTAATGTAATCCTACTACAAATTCCAGCGACATTTTTTTGAGATGGAGAAACAAATCATCATCTTTGTTTGGAAAGGGAAGAAACCTCAGATAAGTAAAGCACTACTGAAGAAGAAGAACACACCTGGAGGCCTCTCACTATCTGACTTTAGACTGGCACAGTTGTCAAAACAGCCTGGTACTGGTACAAAAAGAGATATATAGATCAGTGGAACCGAGTAGAGACCCCAGAGATTCCACCATCCTCTTATGAACAGCTGATATTTGACCAAGGCCTCAATATTTTAAACTGGGACAGGAAAAGTCTCTTTAACAAATGGTGCTGGCAAAATTGAATATTTATCTGCAAAATTGAAAAAAGATCCATATCTGACACCTTATACAAAAACCAAATCAAATTGGATAAAACACCTAAATATAAAATCTAAAACAACAAAGCTCATACAAGATAATAAAAGGATCAACAACGGAAGTTTTAATGCACAATGTAGACAGACTTCAAAATCTGACAAAACAAAGCACATTCAACAGAAGAGAAAATAGATAAATGGAAATTACTAAGAATCAAAGACTTCTGCTCATGCAAAGACTTTATCAAAAGAATTAAAAGACCACCTACAGAATGGGAAAAAAATACTTGGCGACTGTATGTCAGACTGACGTCTGATCTCCATAATCTATGAGGTATTTCAAAATATCAACAAGAAAAGGATAAATCATCCAATTAAGCAATGGGCAAAAGAGATTGACAGACATTTCTCTAAAGAGGAGATCCAGGCAGTGGAACAACACATGCAGAATTGCTCATGATCATTAGCTACTAAAGAAATTCAAATCAAAACTACAATGAGATACCATCTAATCCCAACAAGGTGGCCATGATTCAAAAAACATGAAACAACAAATGCTGGAGAGGCTGTGGAGAAACTGGAACTCTCCTACATTGCTGGTGGGATTGCAAAATGGCACAATCTCTTTGGAAAACAGTCTGGTGCTTCCTTAAAAAGCTGGAGATAGATACACCTTTTGATCCTGTAATTCCACTGCTCGGAATTTATCCTTCCGAAACAAAGGTTGTCACACTAACAGACGTATGTATATGAATGTTTGTTGCAGCACAGTCCACAATCACCAAAAGTTGGAATCAACACTGATGCTCATCAACAGATGGATGGGTAAGCAAACTATAGTACATACACTCAATGGAACACTACTATGATGAAAAACATTGGCAATTTTAGAAAATACCTCGTAACATGGTCTCATTTGGAAGAGATCATGCTGACTGAAATCAATCAATGTCAAAAGGGAAAATTTGTATGAGACCCCTGTTATAAGGACTTACAAAGAAAATGACCGTTGGCTACATGAGTGGGCGGGTTTATCATAGATGAGATAATTGACAGACGTTATAAATTTTATTCTTTTATTGTAATTAAAAAGCTAGAAAAAATCTCATAAACCTTTAAACTTTTGATAGACAAACAACTTCTGACCATAGCAAAAATAAACTCACCCATTAAAACTTATATATTGTCTCTTGTTACTTGAAAAGCAAATATACGTGAATTTAAACTGTGACACATATCTATTAACTCCATTTAATAACAGGAAGTTGGTTAAAATGTCCTGGAAATTATTTTAAGCCTGTAACTGAAATCCAGTTTGTTCATGCATTTCAAGTTTTTATTCAATTTTTACTATGTCTCATGTTTTCCCCAGTCTAGCTTTAACTCACAAAGTTTTTATCAACTGGCTTTGGAAATCACAACATCTCTGTTCAACTGACCAAGTCTCTTTCTATGGTTAGAACACATTTTTGTCTTTTGGCAGTGAAGTTTTACACAGACAACAGTCTACAGGAATAATACAATCTCTGTCACTTCACAGACAATTATAAATTTTGGCCAGAACTAAACACAAACTTCATGAAAATAATGAGGGATTGAAAAAAAGGATTGTCAAACAGAAAGGCAGGTGGAAAGTAAAGACAAAGAGAAATGGGGCTGTGGTCCCCTTTAAGAGTGGTGCTGGTGCTACAAGAGATCTGGAGAAATAAGAATGATCCAAGAAGACACAGCACTAGCAGATTTCGTTCTCCAGATTGAGGTGATGGTTGCAAAGGACGGAGTGTAGTGAGGAGATACAACACTAACAAAAGGTCTTATGGATGTCTCTTACCTATTATCAAAAGCCTAGGCATCACAGGGCTTTTCCCTAGGACTTATTGCAAAATGCGTGTTTGGGATTGGCCCCCAAAATACAAACCAAAATTCAACAAAGCAAAAGACAAAGCTGGCCAGCATGACCGAGGGTGATCAGTCCTTGGCCCTCTATTTAACAAAAATAGAGTTCCCAAATCCAATGCCTGTATACAAGAGAGAAAGTGTAGGTAGTGGTGCTGTGGAGGAAGGACAGACAAGTTGAAGAAGCAAAGTATAAAGATTTCCTCCTTCCCTTATGCATCCAGACACCAGAGTAGCTACTCACCTCAGGAGAAAGTTTAGAGTCAAAAAGCTCTGGTGGCTGATAGAGGAACAAATTACCCACTTTGTCTGGAAAGGGAAAAAGCCCTGGATAAGTAAAGCATTACTAAGGAAGAAAAACACACTGGGAGGCCTATTACACTGCCACAGTAGTCAAAATGTCTGGGTACTGGTACAAAAACAGACAGATAGATCAGTGGAACAGAATCGAGACCCCGGTGATGACATCATCTGCCTACGAACAGTTGATTTTCAACAAAGGCCCACAGACATTAAACTGGGGTAACAACAATCTCTTCAACAAATGATGCTGTCAAAATTGGATATCCATCTGCACTAAATTAAAACAAGACTCGTATCTTACACCTTATACAAAAACCAACTTAAACTGGATAAAGCCAGCCAAGTGCCATCAAGTTGGATACCCTAAATATCAAATCTAAAATGACAAAACTCATCCAATAAGTAGGAACAACAATGGAAGGTTTCATACACAACGTAGACAGACTTCAAAATCTGTCAATCCACAAACAACAGAAGAGAAAATAGATGAGTGGGAACTACTAAGAATCAATCACTTTTGCTCATCCAAAGACTTTAATAGAATTAAAAGGCCACCTATATTTGGTAACTCTATATCAGACCCAAGCCTGATCTCTGTAATCTATAAGGTACTACAAAATATCAATAAGAAAAAGATAAATCATCCAATTAAGTGATGGGCAAAGAGATGGACAGACACTTCTCTAAAGAGGAGATCCAGGAAGCCAAAAAACACATGCAGACATGCTGACGATCATTAGCTACTAAAGAAATTCGAATGAAAACTACAATGAGATACCATCTCACCCCAGTGAGGATGGCCATGATCGAAAAAACACAAAACACTAAAGGCTGGAGAGGCTGTGGAAAGATTGGAACTCTACTACACTGTTGGTGGGATTGCAAAATGGTGCAAACTCTTTGGAAAGCAAACTGGCACTACCTTAAAATAATGGCTAGAGATACACCGTTTGACCCAGTAATTCCACTGCTTGGAATATATCCTATGGAATCAAGGCCATTCACAACAACTGCTACATGCACACGAATGTTCATCGCAGTACAGTCCACAATAGCAAAAAGATGGAATCAACCCAGATGCCCAACAACAGAAGAATGGATAGGTAAACTATGGTATATATACTCATTAGAACACTATGCAATGAATGATAAAGAACAACGATGATTTCAGGAAACATCTCATAACCTGGTTTCAGCTGGAGGACTTTATGTTGAGTGACAGTAGTCAACAACAGAAGGACAAATATTGTATGAGACCCCTACGATAAAAACTTAAAAGCAGACTCATGCATAACAGAAAAGACTCTTTGACAGCTGCAAGGGTGAGAAGGGCGGGAGGATGAGGGGGGAGGGTTTAGATTAGATAGTTGTTAGAAATTTGGTTGGGTGAAATTGGTGACAGCATACATTAGTAAGAAGATCAATATCAACGGGACTTCAACACAACTTGTGTACTCCTCCCATCTTAACCCAATATTGCAAGGACAGAGCAGCTGGGGCGGGGGGCTGGGGACCATGCTGTCAGGGAAATTGAGTCCAATTGCCACAGCTAGCGTTTTGCTAATGAGGACTCTCCACACCCCATGTTTGTGAGTGGCGTCTGGGGTCTTAGAAGCTGCGAAGCTGTCATTTGAGGGTACAGCAAATGGTCCCAACTCAGCGGGAATGGATGATCATCAAGGTCCATAACGACATGGGGGAAAGATAATCCAGAAGACAGAGAGTTCCATGTGAGTGGATGTCTACAGTGACTTGTGACCGGAAGAACCAGATGGTACCTGGCCACCACTGGTGATAGCCACAGTGGAGCTCACAAAGTTGAGTCTCCCTGACAACAGAAGTATAAATAGGGGTGCACCCTGAGATTTCCGCTAAAAGACTACAGTTGATGGTCCAGGGACTTTGGAGTTCCCCTGGGAGCATGGCCCCTGGCCCTGATGCTGCCCCTGTCCATAAATCATATTGAAGGTCAACTTTTCAGACAGCAATGTATTGGACTTGATGACGCCGAGTGACCATATTGTGTGGGCACTTTATGGTTCTAGGCATCTATAGGAGGTCATCCTGTTGACGTCATACTGGAGGAAGGGGAATGGGTGGAGAGGATAAGATAGGAGACTGTTGGGAAGATAAGACACGTATGGAACAGACAGGAAATGCATGCTGTCACCGTGCAGAGAGAGCAGTGGAAGCTGCATATAGGTCAGCATGCAAATTTATACAGGAATGTACATTTTCATTCAATCATTAAAAAAAGTTCTAGTGGCTGCTTGCCTGGTCCTGTTGGTGAGGTGGCTTTTCTATCTTTGTGGGGCTTGGGGCACCCAGCCGATTTAGGGGATCCCATCCTGGTCACTAAATTGTTACTGGGGGTCTCTGAAGACCCTCAAAAGTCTTCAGCAGACTTGTAAGAATTGCTAGAAGTGACCTAGCTGACCCTGGGGTCTGGGATTGGGCTGTAATTGCTCCAGTTTTTTAAGAGCCTTGATGAGATATGTTGGGACTTGTTGGGCCTCATTCCATAGGGAAGACCTAACAAGAGGAGTTGGACTCGGGAGGCCACCATCCCAGTTATCACTAAGCTTAAATTAAGAGGAGCAGGGGGAGGCATACCTCCACTCTTCTCCAAGGCTTCTCTGGGGAGGAGTCTCACTGCATTCCTCACCCCTCTACCTGCCCCAGATGTCCTGGAGACCCATGCCCTAGAAACTGTCTGTGAGACTAGACCATTTGGGGTATCCCTCCCCTGCAGGTCGTTCCCAAGATGACAGTGTATTTTGTCCATATTTCCCTGTTTTGTGTATCCCAATATGACCAGTTTCTTAGGAGCATCCATCTGGCCACCTTAAAGGTTTTCCAAAGAAGGGGTAGTAGAGCCAGAACTCAGAGGGGAGTTGCACTCCCTAAAAGTGAAGCCAGAGACTGAAAATCCCTGGGGCATGGGGACCTAAAACTGAGGGCCTGAGAGGCAACGTTTCAGATCACCTCCAACCAGTAGGGAAAAACTTGAGATCTCAACATTCCACAAGCGGGCGTGGCAATGCTAAGAGCAGGACACTCAGAGGCACTACCATTGACTTAGTAGACTATAGGCTATGAATGACTCCTCTTGATAATTGGGTTTTAACCAATGATAAAAGAATTAAGCATGAGGGCAAGAAGAGAGAGAACTTGTTTTTGAGCATTCTTCTTTCAGACTGACTGTTAGCTGGTGATGGCCAGCAAGATTGCAAAGCAGTTGACCTCTACCCAGTTGACCTCCACCCAGTCAAAGTCCACACATCCCCAATTGCCAACATGTTCATTCCTCCTCTCCTTTTAAAACCCCTGACCTTACCTTACAAATTCAAATAGGCTTTGAGGAGGAGAATACCTCCCTGTCCCTTGCATACCAATTTGCAAATAAAACCTCTGATTAATTCACCCGACTGGTCTCAGAGACTGGCTTGTTGGCAGGTGGTATGAACCGAGTTTTGTCTGCTAACAAGAGGGCCTTTTGGCCTGCTGTAGGAAGTTCCCCAGGAGATTAAAATTTTGGAGGGCATAGTTAAGAAAGAAAAATGGGCCCGAAGGACATGAGAGGAGGTGTTTGATGAGAAAGCCCAGTCAGTCAGGGACCCAGTCTGGGACTTGGTCTGATTACCAGAGGTTTTTAGGTAGCTTTTGGAGGGACCCTATAAAACGGGCAATGCCAAACCTCATTTTCAGCTGGGACAGGAGCCACAGGAGTCACCCACAAGAGGGCACTGGGGAAAGCATCTAAATGGAAGGTGGCCCAGAGAAGGGTCCCTACGTACAGTAAGGGTAGCTCTTCCCCAGGGGTCCCCATCACTAACCAGCAGAAAGAAAAGGAAAGTCCAGCCAGAGACGAACCAGCTCCTCGGTTTTGGCACCAAAATGTTGAGGTCCTGTAACTGATTAGACCCCAGTGACCTGGCTGGGGTTCTAGAGATCAAGCTAGCAAGTTCAGTCTCCCAAAGGGTGGCAAACTGGACTCCCCATCACCCAGAGCCTGTGAGGATGCAATCCTTCCGGTAGCAAATGGTGGAAAAGTTTATTAAGTGAAAGTATGTTCCAAAAACGGAAAGGGTCAGTCTGCATGAGTGGAAAGGAAAGAACCAGTTTAGATTTTGGGGGGTGGCATTTATCGGCAAAGGCATGGGATAATGCCATCAATGGGAGGGTGAAGTAGAAACTTGGTTCTTAGTTCCAGGTTTGAGGCTACATGTGGCCACCTCACAACCGCCAGAATTGTTATATCTGCATCACAACTATCAGGAGAGAACTGTTGTATGTGCAACACAAATTGCCAGAAACAAACTTTTGTATCTATAAATATCCTTCAAGTGGCAGTGATCAGGCTCCAAAGCTAACCTTGTCACTTAACAGTTTGGATGTGCTTTATTTCTTTTTCTAGCCTGATTGTTCTGGCCTGAATCTCCAGTATAATGTCAAATAAAAATAGTGACAGTGGGCATACTTGTCTGGTTCCTGTTTTTAAGGGGATTACTTTTACACTCTCTCCAATTAGGATGATATTTGCTGTTGGCCTTGCATAAATGCCCTTTAATATGTTGAGGAATTTCCCTTCTATTTCTATTTTGCTGAGAGTTTTCTAACATGAATGGGTGTTAGACTTTGTCAAATGCTTTTTCTGCTTCGTTTGATGAAATTAAGTTGTTCTCTTTTGTTTTATTTATGTGGTTGATTACGTTGTTTTTGTTATGTTGAACCATCACTGCATCCCTGGTATGAATCTCATTTGGTTAATCATGAATTATTTTTTTGATATGTTGTTGCACTGTATTGGCTGAGATTTTGTTGGAGGTTTTTGCATCTAGATTCATGAGAGATATTGCTCTCTAATTTTCTTTATTTGTGTTGTCTTTGTCTGATTTTGGTGTCAGGGCCTATGGTGGCTTCATAGAATGATTTGGGAGCATCCCACCCTTTTCCGTGCTCTGACATACCTTTAATAATAGTGGCATTAACACGTCTCTGAAAGTTTTGTAGAATTTTCCAGTGAAGCCATCAGGGCCAGGGCTTTTATTGATGGGAGTTTTCAAACTTCCTTTTCAATTTCTTCTTGCGTTACAGGTTTTGTTTTAGTCAGCTAGTGTTCTTCTAGCAGAAATACCACAAGTGGGTGGCTTTAAAAAGAGAAATTTTATTGATCACAGTACAGTAAGCTAAACGTCCAAATTCAGAGTGTTAGTTCCAGGGGAAAGCTTTCTGTGCTGGCACTGGAGGAAAGTCCTTATCTTCAGTCTTCCCCTGGACTGGAAGCTTCTGAGGTGCAGGGACTCTAGTCCCTTCTAAAGGTTGTGCTCAACTCCCAGCACTGCACTTGGGTGGTACGAAGTCCCAAAATGTCTCTGCAAGCTCCTTTCCTTTTTATCTCAAGAGACTGCCTCAAGGCACAAAACAAACTTGCACATTGAATCTTGCTCTACTGCCACCCGCCCACCTTCAGTAACATCATAGAGCCAGGAATTCCAACATGGAGAAACATCACACAACAGCAGGAATTATGACCCAACCAAACTGCTGCAGAATTTTTGGGGAGTTCAATCCGTGACATGTTTATTTAGTCATTCTACTTGTGTTTGTGTTAGTTTAGGTAGATTGTATGTTTCTACAAACTTCTCCATTTCCTCTGTTTTCAAATTTGTTACAGTATGATTTTTCATAGTATTCTGATATGATATTTTTAATTTTAATTTCAGTTGGAAGTGTTGTGATATCACCCATCTCATTTCTTATTTGGGTTATTTACTTCCTCTCCAATTTTGTTGATTTTTCAAAGACCCTGCTTTTGGTCTTGTTAACTGTTTTTCTGTTTTCTGATTCATTTAATTCTGCTGTAATTGTTATTATCTATTTTCTTCTGGTGCCCAAGGGGTTCTTTTGCTAGTGTCTTTCTACTAGCTCAAGTTGTAGAGTTAATTCTTGGACCTGGGCCATTTCTTTATTTTCAATGTGTACATTTAATTGAGATAAATTGACCCCTGAGCACTGCTTTTCCTGTCCCAAAAGTTCTGGTAGGATGCTCTTTCATTCTCATTTGTTTTTGTGAATGTCTTTATTCCGTATTTGATTTCTTCTACAACCCAGTAGTTTTCAGCAAGGTTTTGTTCAGTTTCAGTGTGTGTGATTTTTTTTTTGTTTTGCATGGCTTTTGCTGCTTATTCATTTTGACCTTTATGGCTTTATGAACTGACAATGCTTTGAATTTTGTTAAGGCTGCATTTATGGCCTAATATGTGCTCTGGTCTGGAGAATGTTTCATGTGAATTAAAAAGGAAAGTATGCTTTGCTACTGTTGGATGGAGTGTTCTCTCTGTCTATGAGGTTGCCTTGGTTGATTGTAGTACTTAGATCTTCCCTGTCTTTATTGAGCTTCTTTCTGAATGACCTGTCCATAACTGAAAGTGGTATGTTGAATTTCCTGTTATTATTGTGGAGCTGTCTATTTCACTTTTCAATGCTGTTAGAGTTTGTTTGATACACTTAGGGGTGCTATCATTTGGTACATTAATATGTAATATTATTATATCCTCCTGATGCATTGTCATTGTTGTTAAGTGCTGTTGAGTCATTTCTGACTCATGGTGACCCTGTACACAACAGAACAAGTCACTGTCTCGTCCTGTGCCATGCACACAACTTCTTTATGCTTAAGCCTATTGTTGTAGCCGCTGTGTCAATCCATCTTGTTGAAGATCTTCTTCTTTTTGACTGACGCTCTACCAAACATGAGGTCCTTATCCAGGGATTGATCCCTCCTGCCATGGTGTTGAAAGTATGTAAGTCACAGTCTTGCCATCCTTGCATCTAAGGAGTACTCTGGTACTTCTTCCTGAAACGATCTGTTTGTTTTTTTGGCAGTCCATGGTACATTCAACATGTTTCTCCAACACCACAACTCAAACATGTAAATTCTTTTTCTACCTTACTTATTCATTGTCCATTTTTTGTACGTATATGATGCGATTCAAAATATCATAGCTTGGGTCAGTCACATCTTAGTGTTCAAAGTGACGTCTTTACTTTTCAACACTTTAGAGAGGTCGTTTGCAGCAGATTTTCCCAGTGCAATACATCTTTTGATGCCTTGACTTCTTCTTCCATGATTGTTGATCACGGAACCAAGTAAAATGAAATCCTTGAAAACTTCCCTCCTTTCTCCATTTATCATGATGTTGCTTACTGGTCCATTTAGTTAGCATTTTTATTTTCTTGAAGCTGATGTGCAATCCATAGTGAGGGCTGTGAACTTTGATGTTCGTCAGAAAGTGTTTCAAGTTCTGTTCATTTACAGCAAGCAAGGTTGTGTCATCTGCATAACATGGATTGTTAATGAGTCTTCCTCCAATCCTGATGCCTCATTCTTCTTCATAGAGTGCAGATTCTGGGATTATTTGCTTGACATACTGATTGAATAGGTATGGTAAAAGGCAAAAGAATGCAACCTTCACACACATTTTTCCTGACTTTAAACCATGCAGCATTACCCTGTTCTGTTCACATGACTGCCGTATACAAGTTCTTTGTGAGCACAGTTAAGTTCTGGAATTCCTATTGCCCTCAATGCAATAATTTCTCATGATCTCCACAGATGAATGTCTTTGTAAAGTCAACAAAACACAGGAAACATCATTCTAGTATTCTCTGCTTTCAGCCAAGATCCATCTGACATCAGCAATGATATTCCTGGTTCCACCTCTTCTGAATTCAGCTTGAATTTCTGGCAGCTCCCAGACAACATATGTTGCAATCACTTTTGGATGATCTTTAACAAAATTTTACTTGCATGTGATATTAATATTATTTGGTAGTTTTTATACTAGTTGTATCACCTTTCCTGGGAATTGGCATAAATATGGATCCTTTCCAGTCAATTGGCCAGGTAGCTGCTTTCCAAAAATATTGGCATAAATGAGTGAGTGCATTCAGCCCTGCATGAGTTTATTGAAACATCTTAATGATATTTCATCAATTCCTGGAGCTTTATTTCTTGCCAAAGCCTTCAAAGCAGCTTCAAATTTTTCCTTTAGTGCCATTGGTTCCTGATCATATGCTATCTCTTGAAATGATTGAACACCAACCAGTTCTTTCTGGTATGATTACTGTGTGTGTTGCTTACATCTTCTTTTAACACTTCCTGAGTTGTTTGATACTTTCCCTGTAGAATAATTCACTACTGCAACTTTAGGCTTGAATTTTTCCTGTGGTTTTTTCAGCTTAAGAAATGCAGAGTGTGTTCTTCTCTTTTGGTTTTCTATCTCCAGACTTTTGTACATGCCATTATAATAATATCCTTTGTCTTCTCAAGTTGCCCTTTGAAATTTTCTGTTCGGTTCTTTCACTTTGTCATTTCTTCAATTTTGCTTTAGCCACATTCAGGAAATGGTTTTAGAGTCTCTTCTGACATCAGATTTGGTCTTTTCTTTTTTTCCTGGCTTTTTAATGACTTCTTGCTTTCTTCATGCATAGTACGTTTGATGCTATTTCAAACTCATCTAGTCTTCGGTCATTAGTGTTCAGTGCATCAAACCTGTTCTTGAGATGGTCTCTAAACTCAGGTGGGATATACTGAAGGTCATACTTTGGCTCTCATCGACTTGTTCTATTTTTTTTAAGTTTCAGCTTGAACTTGCATATCAGCAGCTGATAATCTGTGTCACAGTCAACACCTGCTCTGGTTCTGAATGATAATACTGAGCTTTTCCATCATCTCTTTCCACAGATGTAGTCAATCTGAACCATTTATATTCCATCCTATGAGGTCCATGTGTATAGTTGCTGTTTCTGTTGGTGAGAAAAGGTATTCACAATGAACAAGTGGTTGGTCTTGCAAAATTCTGTCATGCTATCTCCAGCATTATTTCTAACACCAAGGCCATATATTCCCAACACTGATCCTTTTTCTTTGTTTCCAATGTTTGTGTTCTAGTCATCCTGATTACAAGTTAAATCAGCTTCTGTTTGCAGAAGCTGGTAACAATCTTCAGTTTCTTCATTTTTTGCCTTAGAGTTTGGTGTGTAAATTTAAATAATAATTGTATCAAATGGCCTATTTTTGGGAGCATGAATATTACCCTATCACAGCATTTTTCCTTCAGGTCAGATCTCAAAATGTTCTTTTGACAAAGAATGCCATTGTTGAGGTGGAGTCAAGATGGCGGACTAAGCACATGTCTCCTTATATCCCTCTGGAAACCAAGACCTGAACTGATAATCAAACGGAGCCTTCTGGTCACCTAATCAGCCCCAGGACACGACACATGGCTGTTACTTTGGACTTCATACTACTGAGCGAAAAACCTCCTCTCTTACGCTGACCCCCACTCCTGGCTATCCCTGGCTCTCACGGACTGAAGGTAAACGCACCATTTTGACTTTTTTTTTTCCTCTGTCTTGGCCGGCAGGTGGAACAGGGTCTTGCCTAGCAGCTAGACTCAGACACGCTGCTGGGGAGACAGGCAGGTGAAATTCCCATATTTTGAGAGCCATGCTTGGGACTCTGTTAATCTAGCAACTTTGAGCCTGTTGTTTTATATCTGGCTCAGTGGTGCTTGTACGGAGTTTTGCAGTCAGTGTGCAGGACGCCATGTTGGATACAGAGATTCTAGCGGGACCTCATTCTTAGCTTGGGAGCCAGCGCCTGCAAACAGGACAGTGCTTCTCTGACAGAAAAGCAGTTATTTACCTAGTGCCACCTGCTTTGGGGGTCCTGCCACAGAATCAGAGGAATCACTACCTCTTCGCACCTTTAGCCCTTCTGTCTGCTGCCTCTGTGGAGGACACCATCTTGGATACGGTGGCCACAGCTGGACCTAATTCTTAGCTTGGGAGCCAGAGCCTGCCCACAGGAGAGCACTTTTCTATCAGAAAAGCAGTACTATATGCAGTGTAGTCTAAGGCTAGGCTCTGTCAACAGAGGCCAACAGGGCAGTAGCATTGCTGTATTCTGAACTAGTTTGTATCATCTGGGGTTGGATATAGTGGCACTTATTTTGCCAGTGGAGAAGAGGGACCTCTACACCTGAAAACCTAACTGACTTGTGAAGTGGTCAGATATCTTTTGCTTTACATTTTAAGACAGCCTAGAGAAACATCTGCAGTCTATCCTCACAGTGCCTCTTCCAGCCTCTACACACTCACATGGGTCCCCAAAAGCAACAGACACTTGTGGCACACAAGAAATCAGCCATGGCTTCGGAAGACTAACAAACAAAGCAACCAAGGAGTTTTCCAGATGAAGAAACTTTTATGAAAGCATCAGAAAGTGAATACAAAATGATTATATACAGAGTCCTTCTAGACCTTATACAAAATGCAGGAGAACAAAATGAAAAATTAAGCAAGATGTTCGATCTGATGGAACACCAGTACTCTGAAATCCAACAGATCAAGAACAAAATCAAAGACATAGAAACTTCCATGCAAAGCTAAGAAAACAGAATGGAACAAATAGAAAAAAGAATTTCTGACTTGGAAGACAGAGCTACTGAGGCCAGCATCTATGAGCAGAAATCAGAAAAAAGAAACAAGAAAAATGAAGAAACATTAAGAAGCATGTGGGACTCTATTAAGAGGAACAACGTTCGATTAACTGGAGTCTCTGAACAGGGTGAGACATCTGAGAACACAGAGAGTATCGTTGCTGAGCTGCTGACAGAAAACTTCCCAGAAATCATGAAGGAAGACAATATAGACATCTCAGATACATATCGTACGCCACCCAATATAGATCTCAAAAGAAATACTCCAAAACATATTATAATCAAGCTCAACAAAATGAAACATAAGCAGCAACTCTTAAAGGCAGCAAGACTCAAAGCAAAGCTAACATTCAGCAGGAAACCCTGTAGGCTCTCTTCAGATTTCTCAGCAGAAACCATGCTGGCACAGAGACAGTGGCATGACACATTCAAAGCCTTGAAGGAGAAGAACTTCCAACCAAGAATTATATATCCTGAAAAACTATCTTTCAAACACGAAAATGAAATTAAGACATTCCCAAATAAACAGAAACTCAGAGACTTTGTAAAAACCAAACCAAAACTACAAGAAATATTGAAAGAAGTTCTTAGCTCTGGCTTAGAAGAACAAAACCACTAACTTTGTATTTTGGAATGACTTTACTACTCAAAAGTCTACTCAGTTAGGGGAGGCTCCAAAGCCAATCACAGCTTTGATAAGGAAAGAAGCAATCCAGTGATCATCATGAAAACTATGGTGTCATCATATTAAAAAGAGGGATGTGCTACAGTTGTTATGGTCCTTCCAGATGTAGAGGAAGATGACCAGAATGGTAGTGATTAAAATTGGGTTTATATTTAGTTTATTAAGGAGAATCATGGGGCAGCTGTAAAGCACAACAAAGATGTATCATATCATTTCAAGAAATGTAACACAGGAGTCTCAACAACCACAAAACCAGCTCTGAAAAAGGTGAAAAATCAACTCACAAAAAAGAACATCCCAGAACAGACTAATAAGAACAACAGAGAAAACATCAACATAAAAATAAACACATCACAATGGCAGCACTGAACACATACCTATCAATAATTACATTGAATGTGAATGGGCTGAATGTTCCAGTAAAGAGACATCCAGTGACATCTTGGATCAAAAGACATGATCCATCCATATGTTGTCTAAAAGAAATTCACTTGAGACCTAAAGATAGTAACAAACTGAAAATTAAAGGTTGGAAGAATATATATCAAGCTACCAATGAACAAAGAAGAGCAGGGGTGGCAATTCTAATCTCAGACAAAATCAATTTTCATGTCAAATCCACCATCGTGGACAAAGATGGACACTATTTATTGCTGAAAGTTTCAGTACACAAGCCAAGACTTAACTATATTAAATATTTATGCACCTAATATCAGAGCACCTAAATATGTCGAAGAAACACTGACTATACTCAAAAAAGAGTTAGATGACTCCACAATAATAGTGGGAGATTTCAACACTCCACTCTCAATACTAGACAGATCATCTAGAAAACAACTCAGTAAAGATACAGAAGACCTCACTGCCACATTTAACCAACTAAACGTCATTGATATATACAGAACTTTCCACCCATCAGCAAGCAACTACACCTTTTTCTCCAGTGCACATGGAACATTCTCCAGAATTGACCATGTGATAGGCCATAATGCAATGCTCAACAAAATCTGTACCATTGAATTACTGCAAAGCATCTTCTGAGATCATAAAGCCATCAAAGTTTAAATCAATAGCAGAAAAAACATAGATAGAAAGTGGAACTCTTGGAAACATCTTGCTCAAAAAAACATAGGTTATACAGGAAATCAAGGATGAATTAAAGAAATTCATGGATTCCAATGAGAATGAAAACACTTCCTACCAGAACCTATGGGATACAGCCAAAGCAGTGCTCAGAGGTCTGTTTATCTCCATAAATGCACACATCTGGAAGGAAGAAAGAAACCAAATCAAGGAACTAATCCTATAGCTTGAACAAGTAGAAAGACAGCAACAGAAGAATCCCTCAGGCACCAGAAGAAACGAGATCATAAAGATTAGAGCAGAGCTAAATGAATTAGAGAATAGAAGAACAATTGAAAAAATTGAAAAGACCAAAAGATGTTTTTCTGAGAAGATCAACAAAATTGACAAACCACTGGCTAAACTTAGTAAAGAAAAGGAGGAAAGGAAACAACCCAAATTAGAAATGAGAGGGGGGTTGTCACCACAGATGCAACAGAAATAAAAAATATCATAACAGAATACTATGAAAGACTGTACTCTAACAAATTTGAAAACCTAGAGGAAATGGACCAATTCCTTGACTCATACCACCTATCTAAATTATCACAACGTGAAGCAGAACAACTTAATAAATCCATTACAAAGGAAGAGATTGAAAAGGTCATCAAAACACTGCCAACCAAAAAAGGTCTGGGCCAAGATGGCTCTATGGCAGAATTTTACCAACCATTTAGAGAAGAGTTATCTCCAATACTACTGAAACTATTTCACAGTATAGAAAGGGATGGAGTACTCCCAAACTCATTCTATGAAGCCAGCATAACCTTGATACCTCAGCCAGGGAAAGACCCATCAAAGACAGAGAACTATAGACCAATATCACTCATTAATCTAGATGCAAAAATCTTCAACAAAATTCTTGCCAACAGAATACAACAACATATGAAGAAAATAATCCATCATGACCAAGTGGGATTCATACCAGGGATGCAAGGCTGTTTCAACATCAGGAAAACAATTAATGTGATTAACCACATAAATAACACAAAAGACAAGGATCACCTGATTTTGTCCATTGATGCAGAAAAGGCATTTGATAAAGTCCAACACGCATTCATGCTCAAAACTCTTAGCAAAATGGGCATAGATGGCAAATTCCTCAACACAATAAGGGCCATTTATACAAAGCCAATTGCCCACATCATCCTGAATGGAGACTGAAATACTTTCCCTTGAGATCAGGAACTAGACACGGATGCCCACTCTCACCTCTTCTATTCAACATTGTGCTAGAAGAGTTTTAGCCAGAGCAATTAGACAAGACCAAGAAATAAAGGGCATCTGCATTGGCAAAGAGGAAGTTAAAATCTCCCTGTTTGCAGATGATATGATTGTATATGCAGAGAATCCCAAAGAATCTATAAGTAAACTACTCAAACTGATAGAAGAGTTCAGCAAAGTCTCAGGATACAAGATAAACATAAGTAAATCCGTAGGATTCCTTTATACCAACAACGAGACTGTTAAGGAAGAAATTACCAAATCAATACCATTTACCATAGCCCCTAAGAAGATAAAGTACCTAGGAATTCATCTAACCAGAGAAATAACAGACCTTTACAAAGAGAACTACAATACCTTACTACAAGAAACTAAGAGAGACTTAGATAAATGGAAAAACCTACCCTGCTCATGGATAGAAAGACTTAACATTGTGAAAATGTCTATTTTACCCAAAGCAATCTATTTATATAATGCAATCCCAATACAAGTTCCTGTGACATTTTTTATGAGATGGAGAAACAAATCACCAATTTTGTTTGGAAAGGGAAGAAGCCCCGGTTAAGCAAGGTACTACTAAAGAAGAAGAACACGCTGGGAGGCCTCTCATTACCTGACTTTAGAACATATTACACTACCACAGTGGTCAAAACAGCCTGGTACTGGTATAACAACAGACAGATCAATCAGTGGAACAGAACTGAGACCCCAGAGATGACACCATCTGCCTATGAACAATTGATATTCGACAAAGACCCTAAGACATGAAACTGGGGTGAAAATGGTATCTTCAACAAATGGTGCTGGCAAAATTGGATATCCACCTGCAAGAAACTGAAACAAGATCCATATCTTACACCTTATACAAAAACCGACTCCAACTGGATAAAAGACCTAAATATCAAACCTAAAATGATAAAGCTCATCCAAGAAAAGGTAGGAACAACAATGGAAGTTTTAATACACAATATGGACAGACTCCAAAATCTGTCAAACAAACCACAATCATCAGAATAGAAAATAGATAAATGGGATCTATTAAGAATTAAACACTTTTGCTCATCCAAAGACTTTATTAATAGAATTAAAAGAACACCTACAGAATGGGAAAAAATATTTGGCAACTCTATGTCAGACCGATTTCCATAATCTACAAGATATTACAAAATATCAACAAGAAGAAGATAAATCATCCAATTAAGTGATGGGCAAAGGAGATGGACAGATGTTTCACTAAAGAAGAAATCTAGGCAGCCAAAAAACACATGCGGACATGTTCCCGATCTTTAGTTATTAAAGAAATTCAAATCAAGATGACAATGAGATACCATCTCACCCCAACAAGGTTGGCCATGATCCAAAAAACACAAAACAACAAATGCTGGAGAGGCTATGGAGAAAGTGGAACCCTCCTACACTGTTGGTGGGGTTGCAAAATGGTCTAGCCTCTTTGGAAAGCAATCTGGCGCTTCCTTAAAAAAATGGATATTGATATACCATTTGACCCAGTAATTCCACTACTTGGAATATATCCTACAGAATCAAGGGCCTTTTACACCAACGGACACATGCACGAGAATGTTTATCGCAGCACAGTCCACGATAGCAAAAAGATGGAATCAACCCAGATGCCCAACAACAGAAGAATGGATAGGTAAACTATGATATATATACTCAGTGGAGCACTACACAATGATAAAGAACAACGATGACTTCAGGAAAGATCACATGACCTGGTTTCAACTGGAAGACATTATGTTGAGTGAAAGTAGTCAGCGACAAAAGGACAAATATTGTATGAGACCTCTATGATAAGATCTCAAAAACAGACTTGTGTATAGAAGAAAAGACTGTTTCACAGCTGCAAGGGAGGGGAGGGAGGTGGGGAGGGTTTAGATTAGATAGTTGCTAGGTATCTGGTTGGGTGAAATTGGTGATAGCACACATTAGAAATGAGAACAATATTAAGTGGACTTAAACATAACATGAGTACTCCTTCCATCTTAACCCAATATTGCAAGGATAGAGTAGCTGGGGCAGGGGGTGGGGGACCATGCTCTTAGGCGAAAGTGAGGCCAATTGACACAACTAGCATTTTGCTAAGTGGGCTCTCTGCACCCCATGTTGGTGAGTGGCGTCTGTGGTCTTAAAAGCTGCCAAGCTGCCATCCGAGGACACAGCAAATGGTCCCAACTCAGCAGGAATGGATGCTCACCGAGGACCAAAATGACATGGGGGAAAGACAACCCAGAAGACAAAGAGACCCACATCAGTGGGTGCCTATATCGACTTGGGACCAGAAGAACCGGATGGTGCCCGGCCACTACCAGTGATAGACGCGATGGAGCTCACTAAGTTGAGTCTTACTGGCAACACAAGAATAAAAAGGGGTGCACCCTGAGATCCCCACTAAAAGACCTCAATTGATGGTCCAGTGGTTTCGGGGTTCCCCTGGGAGCATGGCCCCTCTCCATGATGCTGCCCTTGACCATAAATCATAACGAAGGTCCACGCTTCTGACAGGAATGGATTGGACTTGGCGATGCAGTGACCATATATTGGATGCACTTTATGGTTCTATACATCTATAGGATGTCATCCTGCTGTCCTCTGGCTGGAGGAAGGAGAGTGGGTGGAGAGGAGGGAAAAAAAGAGACTGTTGGGAGAATGAGACATGTATGGAGCAGAGAGGAATAGTGTGCTGTCACCGGGCAGGGAGAGCAGTGGAAGCTGCATATAGGTGGGTATGTAAATTTATATGGGAATGTACATTTTCACTCAGTTATATTGAATAAAAAATTTAAAAGAAAAGAATGCCATTGCCATTCCACTTCAAGTTTTCTTTCCCGGCATAGTAGACCACATGATTATCTCATTCAAAATGGCCAGTACCAGTCTATTTCAGCTCACTAATGCCTAGAACATCAATGTTTATGCATTCCTTTCATTTTTGATGATTTCCAATTTTCCTATATTAATGTTTCCTGCATTCCATGTTCCAATTATTAAAGGATGGTTGCTTTATTTTTCTCATTGTGAGTGATGCACATTAGCAAATAAAGGTTCTGAAAGCTGGAATCCATCCACATCATTAAAGTCAACTCTACTTTGATGAGACAGCTCTTCTCCTGTTCTCTTTTGAATGCTTTCAACTTGGGGGGCTCATTTTCTGGCACTGTGTCTGACAATGTTCTGCTGCTATTCATAAGGTTTCCACTGGTAATTCTTTCCAGACGTGGACTTCTGGGTCCTTCTTCCTAGTCTGTCTTAGTCTGGAAGTTCAGCTGAAACCTGTCTACCATGGGTGACATTGCTGGTATCTGAATGCTGGTGGCACAGCTTCAGCATGATAACAACACACAAGTATGACAAACTGACAGATAAGTGGGGGCCTTCTGATGTACTGACCCTTTAATCAATATATAATGTTCTTCCTTGTCTACTATCGTGGAATTTACATTAAAGACTGTTTTATCTGGAATTAATATTGCCACTCCTGATCTTTTTTGAATGTTGTTTGTTTGGTATGTATTTTTCCATTCTTTGAGTTTTGGTTTGTTTGCATCTTTAACTCTAAAGTGTGTCTCTAGTAGACAGTATATGGATAGATCATTTTTTAAATTCATTCTGCTTCTTTATTGGTATGTTTAACCCATTTACAGTCAGCATAATTAGTTGAGGTATGGATTTAGTGCTGTCATTTTGCTATCTCTTTTGTTTATTTCTTAATTTCACTTACTCTTGTGTTGAGTCATTTTTACATATGGATTTTCATTTCATCCTTTTCATTGTTGTTGGTTTTGTGGTTGTTGAAATGTCATGGTTTTCTTATTTTAATGTGTAGATTGTTAAATTCCTTTGTGGTTACCTTAATATTACCCTTATTGTTCCATATTTTAAACTAGTGTTTTATCTCTTTGTATTGTCTTGACTTCCTCTCCATGTGAAAGATCTATGACTCCATTAGTCTCTCTTTCTGATTCAACATTGTCATCTTTTACATGACAACATCTCTGTTTCCATGTTTTTGGTGTTTTAGTTTTGATTTATTTTTTCTGATTTTCCTCTCTGGGTTGATATCTGGTTGCTCTGTCCTGCATTGTAGCCTTGAATGTTTATGTGATGTTGGCTTTCTAATCAAATAACTTCCTTTAGTATTTCTTGTCATTTTGGTTTAGTTTATGCAAATTCTCTAGACTTCTGTTTATCTGGAGATGTCCTAATTTTGCCATTATATTTGAAAGACAGTTTTGCAGGATATATAATTCTTGGCTGGCAGTTTTTTTTCTTTCAAGGCTTTTTATGTGTCACTCTATGGTCTTCTTGCCTGCCTGATTTCTGCTGAGTAGTCCAAGCTTAGTCTTAAATTGACTTTTCTTCTTAGATTATTTTTCACTTAACCCTAGCTGCCTTTAAAAGCTTCTCCTTATCACTAGTTATGGTAAGTTTGGTAAGATTTTGTGTCTTTCTTTTGGGATCTACCTTGTGTGGGGTTAGATGAACATCTTGGATAGATATATTCTTGTCTCATAATATTAGGAGAGTTTTCTATCAACAAATCTTCACCAATTCTTTTTTTTTTGTTGTCCCCTCCTGTTCTGGTACTTCTGTCACTTGAGGATTATTCATCTTGATAGAGTCCCACACAACTCTTAGTGTTTCTTAATTTTTTAAATGCTTTTGTCTAATTTGTCCTCAAATACATCGGTTTCAGTTGCTTTATGTTTAGTCTCACCAATTCTGCATTCCCTTGTTTCAGTTTTTCACTTGGCTTGCTATTGAGTTGTCTAATTCTGTAATTTTTTTATTAATCTGTTGAATTTCAGACTGCTTTGGCTCAAGAATTTCTTGCAGCCTGTTCAATTTGTCCTTTTGGTCTTCTGCACTTTGCCTCATCACCTTTCTAGTCTCTTGAAAAGTTCTAAATATTAATCTTTTGTATTCTTAAAAAAACCCAAACCCTCTGCTGTTGAGTCAGTTGTGACTCATTGTGACCCTATAGTTCACCATAGAATTGTCCCATAGAGTTTCAAAGAAGAGCTTGGAGATTTGAACTGTAGGCCTTTGGGTTAGCAGACATAGCACTTAACCACTGCACCACCAGGGTATTCTACCTTTGATAATTCCAGGAAGTTCTCTTCATCTGGAAAATGTTTTGATTCTCTGTTTTGGAAGTTTTCTGAGGTCATCATGTTCTGCTTCTTTAAGAGGTTTCATATTGTCTGTTGTCTCTGAGCCATCAAAAGTTGTAATTTATTTATGTTTGTGTTCTGTATTCTAACTTATTCTTTCATTTAATTTTGAAATGACCATGTAGGATGATCTTGTGGGCTAGTTTGATTACTGATACCTTAGAGATTATAACTTCCTGTTGGCTGATGGTTAGAGCTATAACTAGGTATGTGGACTCAGGCATCTGTTTACTTGTATGCATTCAAGTCAGGTGCCCAAGTAGTTGAAGGCCTCTTCCTCATGTACTAGCTGGGCAAGAGTGGTTGGTATAGACACAGGAAATAGCTAACAACCGTATGCACCCAGGAAAAGAATCTGTTTCTGCCCTGAATTCCCAGCTTAACAGAAATGGCATTTTTTCTTTCTCTTTCCTCTTTGTTAAATTATCCACTCTCCAAGTCTGGGAGAATAGCCTGGTGTGTGTGAGAGAGATACTGCTTCCAGCTAAGGCAGAGCACCACAATTCGGTGCCTAGTGCAGTGCAAAGAAGGGAGGGAGAAGCACTGGGGAAATGGAGAGAGATTTAGTCCAAAGGAAAGTTTTAGATCTGCTTACAGGAGTTTAGACACAGGGCACTTAGCTTTATGATGAAAACATGCTACTCTTCTTCAATTCTGGAGGTGTGGGTGACCACAGCTGAACTTCTACTCTGAGGAAGACACTCTCTGAATGGTGTCACTTTGCTTATCACACTGGTAGCTATGGATCTTCCTGTTGGATACAGATTTCCACCAGGTTGGGTCTGGCCTGTCCTAGGTACTTCTGGAACTACTCTTCCTTCCTTGTTGCTCAACCTGATCTCTTCAGCTATCTCACTGATGTTCAAGGCTCCTAGAGAGTCATATGTAATCCATTTATTTGTTTTTATGGATCTATGTTTTTAGAGGGCTCACAGGAAGCATCTGATTACTTGGCCATCTTACCCCTCCCTGGCACAATCTCTCTTTCTTAAAAACTTTTCCGTAGCATTTATACCATGCAGTTCTGGAACCACATTTTCCTATAGTTCTGAAGCTCCTGCTTTTTGTCTCAGTAACAGGAAGTAAGTGCCCACTGAGGACACTCCTCAAGCCTCAGGTGTTCTTGATCCTGTGCTCTCACTTATCCTTACAAATGCCTCCAAAATCAAGTAAGTGATGTAATTTGTTAGGTCTGCCGACACTAAGGAATGACACAAATGTGCTCTATCTAAAGAGGTTTCCATTTTAGCAGATTTTCAAGAGTTCTTCACTCTTGGTCTCAGTGCACAACTTTTGGGGTTCAGCTCTTACATGAAGTAACTTTCCAAGAGGCCACATATCTACTGTGGGAATGGAATACTTCCACCTAAAGGCACAAAGATAAATCTGAATGTATCTTAAACAAGAATTCAGTTCTCACAACGTTTGGAAACATCCCCATACTTGTCTTGAGAGAAATATTTAGCCTTAGACTGAGATGAGAGGGCTCTCTCTTTCATGATTCTGCAAATCTCTCCCACACTCTTTATTATCCAATAAGTTCCTATCCATGAGTACTATCAGTTGTGAGCTCAACAAGGACAGCTGAAAATCAACTAGTCAAGTCTTGGGAATATTGTTAATATGGAAAAATCCTCCTTGATGATAAAAGTCTTTTCACTTATTGTGGGTTCGTGCATCTTTCTACTATATTTAAGGAACAGAATGTGGCAATACATTGAGCCCATGATGGTTAGCAACTGATAAGCAAATAGATTGTAAGTAATTTTAGACATGCAACAAGGTCAACGGCTCAAATATTTAAGCTATTTTTAGACTTCACACTGTCATAAATCTAGAAAGGACCTTGAAGAATGATGATTTTTCTTTTTTTCTGGTCTCTAGTGTGACTGCACCTGAGATCACTAGTGTGAACAACCTGAGATTTCCCATATTCTCATTCTTATTTCTCTTAAGAGCTTGTATCCTTTGCTCTTTTTATTTTTAGTTCCTGCATTCCTTTAAGAATTATCTGTTTTCTTTAGGGTTGCGACAGCGCTTGGCTGACTGGCTTGATGGTTATGGGGGTGGGGAGAGAGGGACATTCACTACTTAGATAATTGGCAAGAATTATTTTAGGTGAAGGATAAGACAGCACACAGTAGAGGAGAAGTCAGTGCAAATGGACTAAATCCAAAGCTTTGAAGTATTCTAAAAAAACCCAAACACCAAACACTTCAAGGGACAGTGTAGCAAGGCTGGGACTCTGGGAACCACAGTTTTAGGGAACATCTAGGTCAATTGACATAGCAAAGGTTTTTTTAAACATTCTGTATCCCACTTTGGTGAGTGGCATCTGAGGTCTTAAAAGCTAGCAAGCAGCCATCTAAGAAGCATCAGTTGGTCTCAACCCATCTGGAACAAAGGAGAAAGAAGAGCATCCAACACACAAGGAAAGTGTGTGCCCAAGAGACAGAAAAGGCCACATATACCAGAAACTACATCAACAAGAGACTGGAAAAACTGGATGGTGCCCAGCCATGATCAAAGACTGCCCTTACAGGGTACTCAACAAACAGTCCCTGGTGAAGCCAAAGAAATGTGAGGTGCAGAATTTGAGCTCTATTAAAAAGACCAGACTTGATGGTCGGACAGCCTAGGGGTTCCCCAGATGTCACACCCCCTGGAATCTATGTTAACCCAGAACTGAAACCATTCTGGAAGCCAACATCTCAGACAAAGATTGCACTGCTGTGTAAGACATAAAATGATACTGATAAAGAGAGTGGTTCTTGGCTTGGGTAGATAAAGAAGACTAACTTGTCAGCTTCTGTCCTGAGGTGAGATGAGAAAACAGAAGGGGATAGGATCTGGTTAAATACACATGGGAAATACAGGATGGAGGAGAGAAGTGTGCTGTCACAGTGTGGGGAGAGCAGCTAGGGTCACATTGCAAAGTGCGTGTAAGTGTTTACAAGACAGACTGACTGTAACTGTAAACTTCCACTTAGAACACACACAAAAAAATTAAATTTAAAAAGCTACAGTAATTGAAACAATCTGATATTGGTATAAGGATAGACTCAAAGGGTAGTGAAACAGCATGAAGAGTCCAGAAATAAACTCATACACCTATGGTTATTTAATTTTCAATAAGGGTACAAAGATAATCTTTTCATTAGAAGGTGCCAAAACAATTAGATATCCATGTGAAAGAATAAAGTTGGGTGTATACCTCACTCCACATATGAAAATGAACTAAAAATAGAATAGTGTCCTAAATACCACTGCCATCAAGTCAATTCCAACTCATAGTGACCCTGTTGACAGAGTTGAACTGCCCCATAGAGTTTCCAAGGAGTGCCTGGAGGATTTGAACTGCCGACTTGTTCGTTAGCAGACATAGCAGCTATCCACTATGCTACCAAGGTTTCCAGTGTCCTGTGTTCTAAATATAAGAATTATAACCACAAAACTCTTACAACAAAATACAGGGGCAGTGCTTCATGACCCAGTTTTTGATAATAGGTCCCTAAATATGATACAAAATATCTGAGCAACGAAAGACACAGTAAATAAATTTGACTTCATCAAAATTAAAAATTTTGTGTTTCAAAGGACTTTGTCAACACAGTGAACAGATAACCGAAAGAATGGGAGAAAATACTTGGAAAACATATTGGGCCGAAACCCAAAACTAAACCTGTTTCTGTTGAGTTGATTCTGTCTTACAGTGGTGGTACAGCACACATGAGGACTACCCCAGAGGATTAGCAAGGAGTGACTAGTGAATTTGAACTGCTGACCTTCTGGTTAGCAGCTGAGCTCTTAACCACTGTACTACCAGGACTCCGTATAGCATCTGCCATTTACTAAACAATTAAACTTTTCAAACCTGAAATCCCACCCACCTACTGCCACCAAGTCAATTCTGACTCCTGACAACTCTGTAGTATAGAGTAGAACTGCCCCCATAGGGTTTCCAAGGAGCACCCGGAGGATTTGAACTACGGGACCACTCGGTTAGGAGATGTAGCACTTAACCACCACACCATCGCCATCTTGATTTCACTTGAATTTGGTACTTTCCACTTCACAGCATGACAAAAACAGGGTAATAATTTATTAACGGAGACAATGGATATGTTGTCAACAGAAATATGCATTCCAAGATAATGTAAATCTTGCTTCCCAGGCCTCTTGGTCCCAACCTGTTGGATAGAGGAAGGACTGACAGCATCTCAGGTCATAAATTATCTTCAAACAGTTCCTGGGGGGAGCAAACCCTCAGAACAGCACCTTCCATTTAGCTCAAGAATTTCCTGCCAAAATGGATAAGAATTTCCTGTTTTGCTTTTTGTTATAACTTAAATAATTATATTCAAGGGGTCGGAAGCAGCAGAGGCTGAGAGAGTACACTAGCTTGTTTTCTAGATTAATTCAGTATAATTGCAGCAGTTTATGAAATGGCAAATGGGGATCTGCTTAAAGTGCACAAAATGACCAGTCAGGAATTGGACCCCAGCTAGAAGGACTGTTCAGATGCCAGCGGTATCTCAGAACCTGCATATTTCCATCTTTTCCACTGGAGATGAACAGTCTTCAGTTCCTTGTGGGATAGTGTCAGAGTCAGGAGTAAATAAATTCAACTTTTCCATTTGCCCCTTCTCCGTTAGTTGCTATTAGTTGATTTCAATTCTTGGTGACCCCGTATGTGCAGAGTAGAACTGCTAAATAGTGCTTTTAAGGCTGTGACCTTTTGGAAGCAGATTGCCAGGCTTGTCTCTTAAGGTGCCTCTGGGTGCACTGGAGCTGCCAAAGTTGTAGCTAGTAGATGAACACTTAACTACTTGTGTCACCCAGGAACTGTTCCTCCCCATCTCCGGGTAACCGTTAGTTACTCATCATGGAGAGCAGAGACCCGTATCTTACTCATAGTCACCTACTGCTGCTGTAACGGAAATAGCACAAGTGGATGGCTTTAACTAAGAGAAATTTATTTCCTGCAAAAAAGTAGGCTGAAAGTCCAAATTCAAGACATCAGCTCAAATGGAAGGCTGTCTATTGGCTCTGGAGGAAAATCCTTGTCATCAGTCTTTTCCTGGACTAGGAGTTTCTGAGGTGTAGGGACCTCAGGTCCAAAGGATGTACTCTGCTCAAGCACTGCTTCTTTCCTGAAGCTATGAGGTCCCCCACTTTCTACTTCCCTTTCCTTCTATATTCAAACGACTGCCTCAAGGCACGATACAGTTTTATAGATTGAGTCCTTCTTCACTATCACAACCACTGCTCATCCTCCCTCATTAAGGTCATAGAGGCAGGATTTACAACATATAGGAACATAACATAATACTGGGTATCATGACCCAGCCAAATTGCCACAGATGTTTCTTGAGGGACACAATTCAGCCCACAATAACCTGAAAACAACCCTTTAGGTATATGAGCAGCTGACACACAGAGGTCCCATTTAGCTTATGCTTCTGACCATGATTCGTTGTTACTGGGCCTGACTCTCACTTGAGTTCAGCAGGGCACTTCACAGGTCGTCAGGCCATGACAAAGGCAGAAAAACCCTCTTTGTTTCCCAAGAGGACCCCAGGTGGTCATAGAAATACACACTTGTCAAGAAAGCTCCTGCCCTGCTGGGACACTCAAGCCACAGTGTGTGTCTGTACATGCTCAAAGAACTCTGGTTAAGTAACCCACAGATCCTTTCTTATACACTGGCTGTAGTGGTTCCGGGCACACTGTCTAGAAATTTCACATGCAGAAAGACTACCTCAACCTGACTGTACATTCCAGCAGTCCCTTCTCTTCTCCACATACGCCTGCACCGGAGAAGTGAATGAGACTCATTATCTCCAGAACTGACTTTACCTCCATCCCTCTAAATGGCTCCCCACCTTGACTTCCTCCTTTCTGTAGATGTCACCATATTTCCCCAGTCACCCAAATCCGAAACTTTCTGCTTATATGCATTCTTGCCTCTTCTCCTCATACACAAACAACTGATCACCAAATTTAAACAATTTTGTCCGAATTGCCAAGACTGGTTGTTCAACATGTAATCCCTCCCTGCTTTCTCCTATTTCCCCTCCAGCTCTTACTGTAAAATAAATCCTTAGGACCTTAGGGTCTTATCACCTCCACTGCAAAAGACACTTGGTCTCATACCTGGTCTCCCAACTCCATTCTATTGTTATCACCCCTTCTCCATAGCCGCTAGTACCATCATCACAAACCTGCTCAGAAATTTCAGTAGCTGGCTAATAAGGCACACACCTGTTCTTCTAGCATTTAAGGCCCTGGACTATCTAGTCTCAAGAATTTTTTCTTGTAATTTCTCCCCACATGCACCTACGCCTTGGTCAGACTAGACTCTTTTCCATTAAAATGGTGTTTCATGTTCTTTGCCATACCCTGACCCTGCTTCTGCCACCAGACTTTCAGAGCTCTCTAATCTCTGAGTCTCAGAATGCAGCTTCTTCTATAAAGTCCCTCAACTGCAATAGTTTCCACTATGCACTGACCCATGACAGCACTCTGTATTGTTTCTGTGACAATGCATGCACTATATACGGGGGCAGGACTACTGTAAAACATTTCCAGTGTCCTCTCATTCAGGCATATGGTAGATGACCTCGTGACATGCTTTGCCCATTGAAATGTAAGTGGAAGTGAAGTGTTATTTCTAACCAAAAGTTTGAAAACACAGTGTATAATATGCACACTTTCTTCTCTATGAAATTCATGTCAAGATGGAACTGTAGGAGCTGGAGTTCTTGCTCACCTGCTATGATCATATGATATGAGTGAAAATAAGCCTTTATTACCTTATCACCTCATATTTGGAAGCTGTTTATTATCCCAGCAAAATCTAGCTACTCCTGATTGCTATAGTTTAGGACCTAGGAGACTGTCTAGTCCTATCTCCTGTTTCACAGATGAAGAACTCAAGGCTTAGAAAAAGATAAAGTGACTTGCCTGAGGTGATATGATTAGTAACTGACTGAACTGTAGAACAAAGTTTCCCTAACAGCTAGTCTAATATTTCTCCCATGACATCATTGTACAGGATTTTTTTTTTGCTTCATTCTTAGTTTTCTTTCTTTTTTATTTATTTTTTTATTGCACTTTAGGTTAATTTTACTTTAGTTAATTTTACATTCTAAAATTTGTACACATATTGTTTTCTGACATTAGTTGCAATCCTCACAATGTAACAGCATATTCTCCCTTTCTACCTTGGGTTACCTGAGTCCATTTGGCCAGTTCCTGTCCCTTCCTGCTTTTGGACAGGAGCTGCCCATTTGGTATCATATATCTAATTGAACTAGAATGCACACTTCCGTTGCATATTAGTTTTTGCTTTATAGTCCTGTCCTTTGTCTGAAGTGTCGGCTTAGGGAATAGTTTCCCTTCTGGGTTAACAGAGCATGCAGAGACCATAACTATGAGAGCTCTTCAGTCTCTGTCAGAACATTAAGTCTGGTCTTGTCATGTGAATTTGAGCTCTGTCCTACATTGTTTTGCTGCTCTACCTGGCACTGTTTATTGTGTTCGCTGTCAGAGAAGTCACTGGTGGTAGCTGGGCACCATCTAGTTTTTCTAGTCTCAGGTCAGTGGCACTCTGTAGGATTTTGAGATAAGGAATAAACAACAGGGGTCTTGATCCCTGCATTTCAAGGCTTAACTATGTGATCTTGGGTAAGTCACTCCTGTTCAAGTCCTAGTTTCCCTACCTCCAAAATGGGACTGCCAGCCAAGTGCAATTGAGTCAGATCTGATTCAAAAATGGGACTATAGGACAAAAATCCCTTCTAGATTTAGTCTTGCTATGTACTCGTTTTGTGAACACTGCATTCCTCAATGTTCATTATGCTGTCAGGATAAGTTTCGTGATCAAACCAACAGTCTCATGGATATATCTCATCTTTTCTGTGGGAATAACCAAAGCTGGGACAAGGCCAGATTCAGTGTCCTGACCTACTCTTCAACCATCATTCTGACTTTTGAATTCCTCGTTTTACTGCCCACAGATATCTGAGTTTCTGCTTGACTTTCATTCACCCTGGCTCTGTCTTTAATTGTTACTGATTCGGTTATCTTATTTCTCAGAATCCTTCACTGGCTCCATAGACACCTTGCCTGTGGAAATCAGGTACATACCATACGATGACAACTGAGTTTTTAATATAAAAAAAAAATTACCACACCCTGATCCTTGAGTATTCTCACAGCCTTTTAACCAGAGTCCTTGGTTTTCTGACCAGAAAACCCAAGCCAAACCCATGGCCATGGAGTTGATTCTGACTCATAATGATCCCATAGGACAGAGTAGAATTGCCCCATAGAGCTTCCAAGATGCAGCTAGTGTGTTCAAACAGCTGATCTTTTGGTTGACAGCTGAGCTTTTAAATACTGTGCCACAGAGGTGCTCTAATTCCCTTTTTATTTGTCTTTTCATCTACTGTCTATAGATTGCCTCTGCATGAAAAGAAGTGATTTTTTGGAAGTTACCAAACTTATCAAAGTTTTAAATGTGACAAACCATCCTTCATTACAGAAATAAGTGCCAAAAGTTGAGGTTTACCCGCAGTCATTTCTAAATGCTTGGCTCCTTATGACAGCAGTCAAGCCTACAGCAGGAAGGGTTTTAGACAATAGGCATATTTACTGGCAGACAGGACAGAGATCTGAGCCATTCAGAGATGGGACCCATATGCTCTGAGACAGGTCCTTTCAGAGCAATCATTTTGTCACAGCCACTGTTGCCCAAGGACATCGACACGTGGGCTTTCCCTGTCTCTTTAGGCAAGCTTTGTGAGAGACATTATAGCAAACCACTGAGGAGAAGCCAGAGGTAGGAGTGCCCTGCAGTCATTAGGCATATTTCACCTAACTCTGGACAGGTTAACCAACTTTCCAAAAATGGAAAGGAATTCAAGAGGTTTAGTCTAGCCTGTCCAATAGACATATAATACAAACCAAAAGTATTTTAAATTTTCTGGTAGCCACAGTAAAAGAAATAAAAAGGAATGAGCAAGTAAAACTAATTTTAATAATAACATTTTTATCTAAGGCAATGTCATGACTTCAACATACAGTCAACATAAAAATTAATAATGACTTTGATTTCTTTTTCAAAACAAGTCTTCAGGGAGTGGGGCCAAGATGGTAGACTAGACACATGTCTCCTCAATTCCCTCTGAGAACTAAGGCCTGGAATGGTAATTGAATGGAGCAGCATGGACATCCTGGGAGCCCTAGCATCTGGAATAGGGTTGTCAGATTGGACTAGGTGCCAGTAATGAGGAAACTATTACTCTCAAAAACAAGGCATGGCATGCTGAGTCCTGTTTCTGCTAACTCGTCATTTGGGAGGACTCTAGGTAGTGATGCCTTCTTTGTTATCCAGGAGGCAGGGAATGGGCATGAGCCAGCTAATACACTGAACTGCAGTGCTTCAGTAAACAGCATATAGTGCAGTAGAGAGACTGTGCTTGGTATGGCCATGTATTGAGAGCCCAGTTGCCAACTGAGGGAACCACTGCCCCTCCCTCTCTTTTATCAGCTGCACCATAGATTGTGCTATTCACGGCAGGAAGGACAGCTTGGGTGACAAGCCATCTTGGTCAGCTGAGAGCTGGGGTCAGCCACCTGGGGGGTCTCAGCTGGGGCTAATTATCACACTGAGCACCGGTCCCTGTCTAGATAGTGCTTCTCCAGCAAAAAAAACTGTGTCTAGGATAATGGTGCCTAGAGTTATTGGTGGGACCTGGCAGAGGATGGCAACAAGGTCCTGAGCTCTCCCTTCTTTGAATCACATCATGGCGTCTGTGGATGGCCTATGTGGTGCTTTCATTGTCAGGCGGAAGTTGGGCCTGCCACACCTGAGGGCCTGACTAATTTTGGCAGCTGTTGGATAGCTCCCTGCTCAGCAGTAAACCACCTTTTTAAAATAAGACCATATGGAGAACTGACTGCTGAGCAAGGAAGCAGCATCTCCACCACTCTTCACTGATCCACTTCAAAGCATTAACTGACAATGCCCAGTGACTCCATAAGTAGGTTGCCTTCTTTGCCAGCCAGGAGGCAGAGCCTGCCACCCCAGAGAGTCCACCTGGGGCCAGTCACTAGAGTACACAGAGGTGGCCAGTGACCAAATCTAGTAGTGCCCTAACTCCCTTGTTAAAACTATTCCTCAGCTCCTGTTGAAGTAACACCAGAGAAACCAAATAGCTTCTAGATAGTGCGAAGACATCAATAGCTAGCCATTTAAAGGAGCAGTTCACCATGGCTCCAGAAAACTCCCAAAATAAAGAATAAAAAAACTTCCCAGAAGAAGAAGCCTTTCTGAAACTATCGGAGGTCAAGTACAATACAATTGTGTATAGAACCCTGCTAGAGATTAAACAAAGTGTAGCAGAACAGAATGAAAAATTAAGTAGGCTAGTTGAACTGATGCAACATCAAGGATCTGAAATTCAGCAGATCAATAACAAAACTA
Organism: Heterohyrax brucei; assembly: GCA_028571685.1. Classification (NCBI taxonomy): domain Eukaryota; kingdom Metazoa; phylum Chordata; class Mammalia; order Hyracoidea; family Procaviidae; genus Heterohyrax; species Heterohyrax brucei. The sequence continues at coordinate 40,206,341 of CM053149.1, forward strand.
CAGAATTACACAATTCAATCCAAAGCCAAATGAGCAGAAATGAGGAGATGGAAGCCAGAGTTAGTGAGCTTCAGGGCAGAGAAACTAAGACCAGCATTCATGAGGAGAAATCTGAGAAAAGAAAAATAAAAATGAAGCATTAAGAGACATGTGGGACTCTATTAAGAGGAATAATCTAAGAGTAATTGGAGTTCCTGAAGAGGGAGGGGTAGCTGAAAACATAGAGGGTATTGTTGTAGAGTTGCTGACAGAAAACTTCCCTGAAATTATGCAAGAAGAGAACATAGGTGTCCAAGATACTTGTTGAATGCCACAAAAACTAGACCCAAAATAAAGACACCAAGACATATTATAATCAAGCTTAATAAAATGAAACATAGAGAGGCTCTTTAAGGCAGCAAGTCTTAAAGCAAAGATAACATACAAAGGAAAGCCGTGTAGGTTTTCATCTGACTTCTAGGCAGAAATGATGTTGGCAAGAAGACAGTGGGATGACACTTTCAAAGATTTGAAGGAGAAAAATTTCCAACCAAGAATTACATATCCTGCAAAATTGTCTCTCAAATATGAAAGTGAAATTAAGACATTTACACATAAGCAAAAGCTTAGAGACTTTGTAAAAAGCAAACCGAAACTACAAGAAATACTGAAAGAAACTTTATTTAGAAAAACAAAAACATCAAGTGTGTACTTAAGGAGGCAATGCAGAACACAGCATCCAGAATACTACTCCATTAGGGAAGTCATGAAGCTCAATCAAAACTACAGTATTAAAAGAAGGCAACCAGTGATCTTAATGTGAACACTACAACATCATCACACTAAAAAGAGAGGTGTATTAAACTAGGTATAAGCCTTTTAGACAGAGAGGAAATTAGAAAGACATGCAGAAGTTAAAGTCTGGCTTAAACTTAGAATATTAAGGGGTATCACAGGGGTAGCTGCAAATCAAAATTACAGTGCAACTCATCAGCAGAAGAAATGTAATTCAGGAGTCTCAAAAAACGCAATGCCAACCCTGAAAAAGAATAGAACAGAATATTAAGAACAACATAGAAAACAGAACAGAAAAGAATGCCAAGAGCAATATAGAAAACATCAACAACACAAAAATAAAGGCATCAAAATGACAGCACTAAGCACCTACCTATCAATAATTACACTGAATGTAAATGGACTGAATGATCCAATAAAGAGACAGCAAGCAACATCCTGTCTGAAAAGACACAATCTGTCTATATGTTGCTTACATGAAACCCTTAGGCTCAAAGATATGAACAAACTGAAAATCAAAGGATGGAAAAATATAAACCAAGCTAATAACATACAAAGAAAAGCAGGAGTGGCAATACTAATCTCAGACAAAACAGACTAATGTAAAACCCATTATTGTGGACAAGGATGGTCCTTATTTATTGCAAAATGTTTCAGTACATAAGTAGAACATGACAATATTAAATATTTATGAACCAAATATCAGAGTGTTTAAATACATTGAACAAACACTGACTATGCTGAAAAATGAGATAGATCACTCCACACTAACAGTGGGAGACTTCAACAGTCAACTTTTAGTAATGGACAGATCATCCAGAAAGAAACTTAGTGAAGTGACAATTAACCAACTAGACCTCACTGACATATACAGAACTTTTTCCCCTTCAACAGATAAGGACACCTTCTTCTCCAATGCACATGGAACATTTTCCAGAGTAGATTATGTGTTAGGACATAAAGCAAGTCTCAAAATCTAAACCATTGAGATACTGTAAAGCATCTTCTCACACCATAAAGCCATAAAAGCTGAAATCAATAGCAGGAAAAACATAGAAACTGGAACTCATGGAAACTGAACAACACCTTGCTCACAAAGGCATGGGTTATAGAATAAATCAAGGATGAAATAAAGAAATTTATGGATTCAAATGAAAAAGAAAACTCATCCTACCGGAATCTATGGGATACAGCCAAATCAGTGCTCAGAAGTCAATTTATCTCTATAAATGCACACATCTGGAAGGTTAGAATTGCCACACCTGCTCTTCTTTGTTCATTGTTAGCTTGATATATATTCTTCCATCCTTTGATTTTCAGTTTGGTCATATCTTTAATTCTAAGGTGTTGTAGACAACATATAGATAGATCATGTCTTTTGATCCAAGATATCACTCAATGTCTCTTTGCTGGAGCATACAGTCCATTCACATTCAATGTAATTACTGATAGGTATGTGTTCAGTGTTGCCATTGTGATATGTTTTTTTCTGTGGTGATGTTTTCTCTGTTGTTGTTATTAATCTGCTCTGCGACCTTCTTTATGTGTTGATTTTTCACCTTTTTCAGGGTTGGTTTTGTGACTGTTGAGACTCCTGTATTACATTTCTTGATATGGTATATTGCTTCTTTATTGTGCTTTACAGCTGCCCCTATGATCCTGCATAATAAACTACATATAAACCCAATTTTGATTGCTACCAGTCTTGTCAACTTCCTCTCCATCTGGAAGGACTATAACAATTGTAGTACATCTCTCTTTTTAATATGATGATGTCATAGTTTACATAATACGATCACTGGATCATTTCTTTCACTATTATAGCTTTGATTGTGTTCAGAGCCTTCCCTAACTGAGTAGGATTCTGGATAATGTGTCCTTCAAAATATAAGGGTAGCAGTTTTGTTCTTCCAAGCCAAGAGATTCTTTCAGTATTTCTTGTAGCTTTGGTTTGGTATTTACAAAATCTCTGAGTTTCTGTTTATCTGCAAATGTCTTCATTTCATTTTCATATTTTAAAGATAGTTTTGCAGGATATAGAATTTCTGGTTGGAAGTTCTTCTCCTTCAAGGCTTTGAATGTGTCATGCCACTGTCTCTGTGCTGGCATCGTTTCTCCTGAGAAATCTGATGAAAGCCTACAGGCTTTCCCTCTGAATGTTAGCTTTGCTTTGAGTCTTGCTGCCTTTAAGAGTTGCTGCTTATGTTTCATTTTGTTAAGCTTGATTGGAATATGTCTTGGAGTCTTTCTATGGAGATCTATATTGAGTGATATTCGATATGTATTTTGGATATCTATATTACCTTCTTTCATAATTTCTGGGAAGTTTTCTGTCAGCAGTTCAGCCGCAATATTCTCCGTGTTCTCAGGTGTCTCGCCCTGTTCAGGAATGCCAATTTATCATAGATTGTTCTTCTTAATAAAGTCCCACATGCTTCTTAATGCTTCTTCATTTTTCTTGTTTCTTTTTTCTGATTTCTCCTCACAGACACTGGAGGCACTGGCTCTGTCTTCCAATTCAGAAATTTTGTTTTCCATTTCTTCCATTCTGTTTTCTTGGCTTAGAATTGAAGTTTCTATGTCTTTGATTTTGTTCTTGATCTGTTGGATTTCCGAGTACTGATGTTCCATCAGATCAAACAGCTTGCTTAATTGTTCGTTTTTCTCTGTTGCATTTTGTATAAGGTCCAGGAGGGCTCTCTATATAGTCCTTTTGTATTCACCTTCTGATAGTTTCAGAAAAGCTTCTTCATCTGGGAAGTTCTGAGGTGGTTTTTTCTGGAGGCCTTCTGATGTCAGGGGTGACTTCTGAGTTACCATCTTCTCCAGTGTTTGTTGCTTTTTGGGCTTCCTGTGGGTCAGTTGAGGCTGGGAGAGATGCTGTGAAGATGGACCACAGCTGTTTCTCTGCCAAAGCCAGCCAAGTGCTGTCAAGTCGGATCCCTCTAGGCCATCTTAAAATGAAAAGTAAAAAGTATTTGACAACTTCCAAAGTCAATCAGGTTTTCAAGTGTATACATCCCTCTTCCCAGCTGGCAAAGTAAATACCTCTATATTGAACATCAGATGTTATAAACTAGCTCAAAATACAGAAAGGCTACCGGCCTACTGGCCTCTGTTGTAGGGCCCCAGTGTTGGTGATACTGTGTAGAATTCTGCTTTTCTGTTGGAGAAACAGTCTTTTCTGGGTAGGAACTGCCTCCCAGCCCAGGAATTAGGTCCAGCTGAGGCCTCCGTATGGATGACCCCACGTCCCAGCAAAACAAGATGGCATCCTGCATCAGCTAGCCAGTTGGCCAGGGCCAGGCTCCCACCAGAAAGAGAGGCCAAGAGTGCTGAAATGCCCGGAATCCACAGCCTCTGCCGCTGGGCCCCAGCCCCAGACAACACTGTGAAAAACACTGCCTCATTGCTAGAAAAGCACTCTCGCCCTGGCAGGAGCCACATCCCAGGCTAAGAACCAAGTCCGTCTGGGACCTCTGCCTGGGCTTCTCTGTTTCCCATTAGGCCAGAGGAGCCAAGGTGTATAGAGTCCAAAGCCAGGCTCTCAGAACCTGGCAATTGTGCTTGCCAGTCCCACCAGCAGTGCATCCAAGACTAGACTTGACAGCTAGTCAAGTCCTAGTTCTGCCCACCAGCCAAGACAGAGGAAAAAAAATTGAAATGGTGAGTTACCTTTGGTCTATGCAAACCTGTGCTCACCGAAAGTGGGGTCAGTGAAAGAGAGGAGGTTTTGCATTCAGTGGCATGAAGTCCAATTTAACAGCCCTATGCTGCATCCCAGGGCTCACTAGGTGTCCAGGAGGCTCCATTTAATTATCATTTCAGGTCTTGATTTCCAGAGAGATTTAGGATTTAATCCACCATCTTGACTCTGACTCCATCTGGAAGAAAAAAAGGGACCAAACCAAAGGATTAGCCCTAAGCTTGAACACGTAGAAAGAGAGCAACAAAGGAACCCCCTCAGTCTCCAGCAGAAAACAGATAATAAAGATTGGAGCAGAACTAAATGAATTAGAGAATAGAAGAACGCTTGAAAAAACTTAATAAAACCAAAAGTTGAAAAGGTTGGCAAAACTGATAAACCGTTGGCTAAACCTACAAAAGAAAAACAGGAAAGGAAACAAATAACCTGATCGAGAAATGAGATGAGAGATGTCACAACAGACCCAACCAAAATCAAGAGTATCATAACAGAATACCATGAAAGATTGTTCTCTAACAGATTTGAAATCCTAGAGGAAGTGGACAAGTTTCTACATTCATATCACCTACCAAAATTATCACAAGGAGAAACAGAGCAACTTAATAAACCTATCACAAAGGAAGAGATGAAAAGTCATCAAAAAACTACCAATCAAAAAAAGTTCTAAAGTTCTGGCCCAGATGGCTTCACTGGAGAATTCCACCAAACTTTTAGGGAGGTGTTAATTCCAATACTTCTGAGGCTATTTCACAGCATAGAAAGTGATGGAGTAGTCCCAAATTCATTCTAGGAAGCCAACATAACTGTGATACCAAAGCCAGGGAAAGATCCCCCAACAAAAAAGAGAAAATTACAGAACAATATCACTCATGAACCTAGACTCAAAAATCTTCAACAAAATCCTACCCTGCAGAATTCAACAACGTATAAAAAAAATTCATCACGACCAAATTGGATTCATACTAGGGATGCAAGTCGGGTTCAGCATCAGAAAAACAGACAATGTGATCAACCACATAAGTAGCACAAAGGATAGGAATCATCTGATTTTGTCAATTGATGCAGAAAAAGCATTTGACAAAGTCCAACACCTATTCATGCTAAAAACTTTCAGCAAAGTAGTAATAAAGGGGAAATTCCTTGATGCAATAACAGGCGTCTATGAAGAACCAACTGCCTACATCATCCTGAATGCAGAGAGACTGAAAGAATTCCCCCTTGAAAATGTGAACTAGACAACGATACTGACTCTCACCACTTGTATTCAACATTGTACCAAAAGTTCTAGCCAGAGTAGTTATACAAAACAAAGAAATAAAGGGCATGCACATCAGCAAAGAAAAAGCAAAAATCTCCCTATTTGCAAGTGATATATTTGTATATGCAGAGAATCCTAAAGAATCCATAAGTAAACCACTAAAACTAACTAGAGAGTACAGCAAAGTATCAGGATATAAGATAAACATAAGTCACCCAGTAGGATTCCTTTACACCAAAAAAGAGCTCATCAAAGAAGAAATCACCAAACCGATACCATTTACTTCAGACCCAAGAAGAGACTTATACAGAGACAATTACAAGACCTTACTACAAGAAACCAAGAGACTTACATAAGTGGAGTACCTACCCCACTCACGGATAAGAAGACTTAACACTGTGAAAATACCCATTTTACTCAAAGAGATCTACATACACAATACAATCTCAACACAAATTCCAAAGACATTTTTTTTATGAGATGGAGAAACAAATTACCAACTTTGTTTGGAAAGGGAAGAAACCCCGATGCATAAAGCACTACTGAAGAAGATGAACACAGTGATAGTCCTCACACTGCCTGACTTTAGAATCCATTACACTGCCACAGTAGTCAAAGCAGCCTGGTACTGGTACAAAAAGAGGCATACAGACCAATGGAACAGAGTTGAGACCCCAGAGATAACACCATCCTCTTATAAACAGTTGATATTCAATAAAGGACCTAAGATTTTAAACTAGGATAAAAAAGTCTCTTTAACAAATCATGTTGGAAAAATTAGATAGTCATATGCAGAAAACTGAAGCAAGACCTGTATCTCACACCTGACACAAAAACTAACTCAAAATGGATCCAAGACCTAAATATCAAACCTAAAATTTTAAAGATCATACAAGAAAAAATAGATTAAACACTAGAATTTCTAATACACAGCTTAGACAGACTACAATATCTGGGAAACAAAGCACAATCAACAGAAGAGAAAATGGACAAATGGGAACTACTAAGAATCAAAACTTGTTCATCCAAAGACTGTATGAAAGGAGTTAAAAGACCACCTACAGAATGGGAAAAGATATTTGGCAACTACATGTCTGACTGATGTCTGATTTCCATAATCTACAAGGTACATAAAAATATCAACAAAAAAGGTAAATAACCCAATTAAGTGATGGACAGACACTCCACCAAAGAAGACATCCAGGCAGCCAAAATATACATGAGAAAATGCTCACTATCATTAGCTATTAGAGAAATCCAAATCAAAACTACAATGTGATAGCATCTCACCCCCACAAGGTTGGCTGTAATCCAAAAAACACAAAAAAGAAATGCTGGAGAGGCTGTGGAGAGATCGGAACTCTCCTCCACTGCTGGTGGGATTGCAAAATGGTACAACCTCTTCAGAAAGCGATTTGACACTTTCTTAAAAAGCTGTAAGTAGATATACCATTTGATCCAGTAATCCCACTGCTCAGAATATATCCTGCAGAAACAAAGGCTGTCACACAATAGACAAATGCACATGAATGTTTATTACAGCACAGTCTACAATAGCAAAAAGATAGAATCAACCCAGATGCCCATCAGCAGCTGAATGGATAAACAAACTATGGTACATGTTCTCAATGGAACTCTATGCAAAGATAAAGAACAATGATGGTTTTAGGAAGCATCTCATAGCCTGGTTTCAACTCGAAGACATTATGCTGAGTGAAATTGGTCAGCAGCAAAAGGATAAATATTGTATGAGACCCCTGCTATAAGGACCTAAAAATAGACTTCTGTACAGATGAAAAGACTCTTTGATGCCTACAAGGGTGGAATTGGAAGAAGAGGGTTGGTCATAGATTAGATAATTGCTAGAAATTTGGTTAGGTGAAAGCAGTGATAGCACACAGTGGAAAGCAGATAACTGGACTTGACCATAAACTGAAAGCTCTTCTAAACTCAACACAGCTTTGCAAAGACAGAGAAGCAGCGGCAGGGTCTGGGGACCATGCCCTCGGGGGACATTGAGGCCAATTGGCATAAGTAGCCTACTACTAAGAGAGTCTTCTACACACCATATTGGTGAGTGGTATCTGGGGTCTTAAAAGCTGGCAAGTTACCTCCTGAGGTACAACTAATAGTCCCAATTCATCAGGAACAGATGGTGACTGAGAACAAAAAGACAAGAGGAAAAAAGCTCAGGAGACAGAAGAACCCATGTGAATGGGAGACTGCATCATCAGGTGACCAGACGAACCAGATGGTGCCTGGCCACTAACAAAGGCAGCCTTGATGCGGCACACAAGTTGAGTCTCTGTGGTGACATGAGGAAAACAGGTATGCAGCTCAAGAACTATACTAATAGACCACAAATGATAGTCTGATGGTCTGGAGGAACCCCTGGCAACATGGGCCCTAGCTCTGTTGTCCCTGACCAGAAAACACTACTGAGATAAACTCTTCAGACAAAAATAGACCAGACTTGGGGATGCAGTGTGACAATATGGTATGTGTACTTTATGGTTCTATGCATTTATAAGTGGCTGTCCTACTGGTCTCTTTCTAGATGGTAAAGAGGGTGGAGAGAAGGGGACAGAGGCTTGTTAAGGGGATACTACAAGTATAGAATAAAAAGGAGTCTGCTGTCACTGGGCAAGGACAGCAGAAGCAGCTGCAGATAGGTAGGAATGCAAAATTTATTTGGATTGTGTACTTTCACTTAATCACAATAAAAAAATAAAAAATAAATCTTCAAAATCCATTGTGTAGCTTACACTTGCAGTGCATGTCACTTGGGACTTTGGTTATAGTTTAGTTGATTTCAATTCTTGGCAACCCCTCGTGTGCAGAGTAAAACTGTGCTCCTTGGGGTGTTCATGGCTGTAACTTATCAGAAGCAGATCTCCAGATCTTTACCTCGTGCACATCTGGGTAGGTTTGAATCACTGAACCACCAACCCTCTGGTTAGTAGCCCAACATTTAACCATTTGTGCCACCTATGGACTCCTCCAATTTAGACTAGGCACTTTTTTAAATTTTTATTTTATTGTGCTTTAAGTGGAAGTATTAAACTCAGTTGTTACGTGACCAGATGAACCAGATGGTGCCTGGCCACTAACAAAGACAGCCTTGAGGCGGTGCACAAGTTGAGTCTGTGGCGACATGAGGAAAACAGGTACGCAGCTCAAGAACTATACTAATAGACCACAAATGATAGTCTGATGGTCTGGAGGAACCCCTGGCAGCATGGGGTGCTCTTTCCCACACTGTGACAGCCCACCCTTTCTCTCCACCCTGTTATTTCCCACATCCGTTCAACCAGCACCAGTCACTCTCTGCCTTATCTTGTCTAAGGACAGGAATTGCCCATTTATTCTCTTGTATCTACTTAGGCCAAGAAGCACACTCTTCACCAGTATTGTTTTATGTTTTCTACAGACTAGACACATTTAAAGTGTTCAATAGCCAGCTGTGAATAGTGGCTTCCACTTTGGACAACGTAAGTGTAGTCCAAGCCTCTTGTTAGCACAAGTGAGGCTTGTGAGATGAGAAGTGAACTACATAAGGATTCTAGCTTTAGAACCACAGTGAAAGCCTGTGTGTCCTGGACTCCTGGAAAACATTCTCTTATTTTCACTACTGGTGGTATGGGGGGCCAGTCCTCAAGTAAATGAAGTGTCAGTTTACACAAATTCTCAACAAAAGCAAAAGGTGTATTAGCAGAGTGATGAGAACAAGTCATGAGATTTGCAAGTTCAGGCAAGCTGGGAACTGAGGGAATCTGTAATTGTTGTCTGAGTGTGATAGTTATATGTGCTACAGTTAAAGGTGGCAAAGGCAGCTACCCTCCTAAGCAGACAGGTATACTTTTCAGGAGAAGTGAGGGCTAGATGTATGCCAATCATCTAGCTGGCAGTGCCTACAGAAATGGCTACTGGAACCATTGGCTTTGTTTCTGAATTGCAGCATGATGATGTTAACTAAAATACTGGCAGACACGAGCTTGGAAGTAGTTGACCTGGGTCCAGTCCTAGGCATTCTTTCTGAGCCTTGGCTTTCTCCCCTGTGAAACAGGATGTGCTGATGTTGCTTTTTACCTTGATGTCTCTTAGAAACACTGAAAGACACAGCCCATGCTAGTAAGTACTTAATACATACCCAAGGCTCAATAAACTGACTCTCCTTCTCTGATGTTTCAGTGGCTGATTCCTCATGGCAAATCAATGACATTCTCCTCATTGTTTTTCAGAAAGTGACTCCCCAAGTTAAGCTTTGGCCAGGGACACTTAATGAGCTTTACAGTGCTGCTCACTTTATCTATCTTACGTCCTGGCTAATGTCTCTGGGACAATTTTCTAGGTCCAATCATGATTTGCATTGACAATCACTATTGTACAGTCCTGTTAATTCTCCTCACAGCAAGAAGCCAGACTGAGGGGAAAGCGCTTTGATTCTCTTATCAGCGGGAGCCAATCTCAGAGGGAGAGAACATTGGGAGTAGAAGTTTGGAAGGGGATAAATTTAGTATACAGCTGGGATATGGGAGTGCTCCTATCTCTCCTGTGGTATTTTTAATTCTAAGACCAAGTAAAAATAGGATTTCCTGTTGATCTGATAAGAAATTCCTGTTTTTCCATGTACAAAAGGGGTTATCAACTATTCCTAAGATGTGTGGTTAAAGAAAGGAGGAGCTGTGTGGGCCTTAGTTTATATTTACTTTTTTTTTTTTTTTTTTGAAGTGTAAAGACTGCTTACAGAAGAAAAATCAAAGGATGTAATTAATAATTTCCTACATATGTTAGCCATGACTGGCTTTAGAAACCTTCTCTCTGCTAGCTCCCCAGAGCCTGGATATTTTTAGTTGTCAGATGCAGTTTGATTCAGACTTCTGAGGCCTGAGCTCCAATATACCCTGCATTGTCCATGGCTTGTTCGAGCAGATGTTTCAGGAGGGTGAATGTGCCAGGCCTCAACCTTCTCCCCAAGTCCCTAGTAATCCCAACTTGTGCTGTATTTGTAGGATGGCCTCAGAGCCCTTTGCCCCAGAAACAGCAACCTGTGCTTGCTCTGAAAACACAGTGCAAAGAGAATATCCATAGTAGACATTTGGAGCATTAGGAGTCTCCCAGCAGCCACTTTTCCTACCATTTCTACCATCCACCTGTCACTTGTGGTGGCTTATGTGTTGTTATGATTCTGGAACTATGCCACTGGTATGTCAAATACCAGTGGGTTCACTCATGATGGACAGGTTTCAGTGACGTTTCCAGGCTAAGACAGACTACAAAAAAAGGCCTGACAATCTACTTCCTAAAGTTAGCCTATGAAAACCTTTTGTGTCACAACAAAACATTGGCTGACTCTCTTGTGGGATACGTCATCAGGAACAATCAGTCACTAGAGGAAGACGTCATGTTTGAAGTAGAGTGCCAATGAAGGTGAAGAAGACCCTTGGTGAAATGAATGGCCCAGTAGCTGCAACAACAGATTCAAAGATTCTGGTGACTGTGAGGATGACGTAGGACCAGGCGACATCTCTTTCTCTTACAGGTAATGTTACCGTGAGTCAGACTTGGCTCAGTGGCAGTTCACAGCAACAAGAATGATGTCCATTTAGGGATTCACCTCTCTGCTACCACCCTGAAGGCCTGTTGTAAATATCAGTCAGGATTCCTGCTCTTCCCTAGCCACTGGCCCATCAGTCAGAATCTGTCCTATAGTTTTGAACCCAGACTGAATGATGCAATGATTGAAAAATGAGCATCACTCATTCACTCTAACAGTCAGCCCTGCCCCCTGGACCCCTAGACTATATCTGGTTCCTTCCCTTTTAAGCCTGGGTATTCATTTCTCCTTCATTTCTGTGGGCCATTTTTCTTCTTCCTCTTCTTTTGAAAGATATCTTTTGACATGGTCTCAGGGGTTCCTCTAGTCTCTGTCAGTACAGTAAGTCTGTTCTCTTTTTTTATGCATTTGAGTTTTCTTCTACATTTTTCTCCCATTCTAACTGGGAACTTTTGTGTTCCTGGTCAGGACAGTTGGTAGTAGTAGCCAGGCACCTTCAAATTCTCTTGGTCTTAGGCCAGAAGAAGCCATGCTTTATGTTGGCCATTAGTCCTGTGGAATAATTTCTTCTTTGAATATTTGGTTTCACACAGTCTACTTTGCTCCAGGTGGGAAAAGAGACCAACAGTTGTGTCTTAGATGACCAACACAAGCTTTTAAGACCCCAGATGCTACTCACTAAGCTAAGAAGTAGAGCATTGTTTTTATGAATTAAGTTATGCTGGTTAACCTAATTTTACCCATGAGACTATGGTCCTGAGCCTTTAAACCCAGTAAATTAATCCCAAGAAGTATTTGAGTATGTCTAGGAAGTATCAATAACTGTCAATATATATGCAACACATAGAAACATGTACATACATATGCCCACAGATACATCTAAATGTGATGTACATGTATTCCCATATACCTTTCCACATCCATATAGCATACATATCTACCTTTGTAACCACTTACATATTTCTTTGGTTTTTATTTCTGTTGTTGAAAAATTATATATTTTACAGCATTTACTGTAGTTGATCTTTAGTCTTGTGTACCTTTCAGTGTCTTGGTCACATTACTTTGGTCAAGTTGTGCTATTCTTCCACATAACATTCATTGATTGCCTTCCCCATTGCCAGAATTAACATGTGCCTAATTTGGGGGGGAGGTTACCAGCTATTAAGTGATTCCCCCTCCCTACCCTTATCATTTCTAGTAACCACTAGAGAATATTACTTTCTGTGTGTTTACATGTTCTTGACTTTTTATAAAAGTGATATCATGCAGTATTTGTCCATTTATGCTTGACTTATTTCACTTAGCATAATGCCTTCCAGATTCATCCATGTTATGTTTGGTGGACTTATCATTATTCTTTATTGTTGTGTACTATTCCATTGTGTATATATACTGCCAATGCCAAGTGCCGTTGAGTCGGATCCGACTCATGGCTATCCACTGATGGACACTTTGTTTCCATCATTTTGCTATTGTGAATTATGCTACAGTGAACATAGATGTGCATATGTCTATTGATGTCACTGTTCTTACGTCTATAGGATATATTTCTAGGAGTGGAATTGCTGTATCATAAGGTATTACTATTTCTAGCTTTTTCAGGAAATGCCATATCATTTTCCATAGTGACTTTCCCATTTTACAATCTCATCCTCAGTACATAAGAATTCTAATCTCCCCACAATCTTTCACATGTTTGTTGTTTTCTTTTTTGTTGTTGTTGTTTGTTTTGCTTTATCTGTGTCACTTTTACAGAAGTAAGATGGTATTTCACTTAGGTTTTGAGTTGTATCTTTCTAATGGTGAATGGGAGCTTGCTGCTAACCAAAAGACCTATAGTTCAAATCCACCAGACACTCATGGGAAGCTGTAAGGGGCAGTTCTACTCTGTCTTATGGTGTTGCTATAGATCCAAATCAACTCTGTGGCTATGCCTTGGTTTGAAACGGCTAATGATCATGAGCATCTCTTCATGTGTTTGTTAGCTGCCTGACTCACCTAATAAAGTATCTGTTCATGTCCTTTGCCATTTTTTGTTGTACTGTTTGTCTTTTTGTTGTTGAGTCGCTTAAGATTTTCTGTGTATTTTAGAGGTTAGACCCTTGACGGGTGTGTCATTACCAAAATTTGGGAGGACCTAGCCTGCTGGTAGATGTCTATTTTCTAATAACTGCAAATAAAGCACCCCAGCTAACACAAAACTGGTGAGTCAGAAGTGTCGCTTGTATGTCTTCTAACAGGGGAAAAACAGAGTGCAAATGTGTGATCCTTGACTTCCTAAGAAGCACCTGTGTATGACAGACAGCTCCTTTGGCCTTACAATAGCTCCATGAGGAAGAGAAGCAGCATCACATCTTTTGTGAGATGAGAAAATTGAAGTTTTTAGATACACTCAGCTACTACCTAGACAGGCAGCAGACGTGCCAACCTTTTAACATCAGTCAGTCTCATAAGTCATGTGAGCTCAGTAAGAAGTGTTAGCCTCTGCTGCCTAAGGATGCCCATTTCATAGTCACCTGTGTACTGAAATTGGGAGCTAACTGCTAAAATATCTTTCAGAAAGTCTTTGATTTGCCACAGCACCTAAGCAGAGGCTATGTAAGGACACATTTCCAAAATGTCACCAGGACCTATCTCTTCCTCTTTATTCTACCAGTCTCTCTAACAGTTTTCCCTTCCTTGTTCAAGCATTCACACCTACCTATCAACACAGGATTCTTTCTACCATTTTAGTCACAACATACGCCTTTTCAGCAATGCTCAAAGACACTCCAGTGGCTCAGACAAAGGCTCAGTTTAGTGTTCAAAATCTTCCAATTTCTACACTTCAAGTCTGAAGCAAATCCTGTGTTCCAGTCTGGCTTCTTTCCTCATTGTCACTGGAGTATATATGCTCCTCCCAACTCTGATCTGCTCAGGAAAGATGATATTCCTGAACCCTAAAGCACTATAAGTGTGGGTGATGATAATGATCCTGAACTACCACTGCCCTTACAATAGCTTCCAGTCAAGCCGTCGAGTCGGATCCAACTCATGGCAACCCTAGGGGCCAGGGTAGAACTCACCCCCAGCCAAATCCACCAGGCACTCCTTGAATAATAGCTTCAGTTGGTCTAAAATTTTATATGTCCCAGCTATCATACTGAATCTTTTATACTGAGGTGGAGTTCTGGGGTTTTATAAAAATGCTTGACTGTTAACCAACAGGTTAGCTGTACAAGTCTACACAGAGGAGCCCTGGAAGAAAGGTCTGGAAATCTACTTCTGAAGAACCAGTGATTGAAGACCCAGTGGTGATGGTGCACAGTTCTATTCTGACACATATGTGGTAGCCGTGAATTGGAATTGACTTAGAGGCAACTGTGTATCAGGGTGGAGGGTGTGTCCCATAAGAATTGGGACAGTTTTCCTGAACTCCCTTCTTGTGGATTGGGCTCTGGTGTTAACTATTTTAGAGACTTGTTTCTTTCACTTTTTCTCCTGCTTCAGATATGGTGCAGCTTTCTCTCACTTTGCATTTCAGCTGGTTATATCTCCCACCTTCTTTTGTCTTCCACTTCCCCTTAACCTCTTCTCTAGTAGATATGTAGGATTTGCATGGTTTCAGCACTTCTTTGACCTGGTGTTTGAGTTGGATGTGGCAAAGACCCAAACAACGACATCAGGATAATCACCTCCTGTCAGGACGTACCCAGTGGTAGCGCTGTGTGCGACAACAGCCCAGAGGTCTTAAGAAGAAGGTAAAATGAGGTATCTGGAGAACAAACATCTTTGACTTGGGGGCAAAGGTCCCACAGGCAGGCTGGCTTTCCTCCTTACTGCTTCCTTTTTAAAAAATATTTTATTGTGCTTTAAGTGAAAGTTTACAATCCAAACTAATTTGTTACATGTAAACTTACACAAATACTGCAGTGTAACTGTAGCTGTGCTCTCTACATCATGAGAGCACATTTTGCTTTTCCAACTGGTATTTAATCAGCTCCTGTCTCCCTCTGTCCTCTCGTTTTGTCTCCTGACCAGAGCTGCCCAGTTAATCTCATGTATCTACTTATACCACAAAACACATCCTTCACTGGTCATTTTATGTCTTAGAATGCAGTCCAATCTTTGTTGGAAGAGATGGCTTCAGAAATGCTTTCAGTTATGTGCTAATCAGAGAGTCCAGGGTCCATGTCTTCTGGGAACTCTCCAGTCTGTCAGACCAAGTGTGGTCTTTCTAATACAGTTCAAGTTCTATACCTCATTTTTTTTCCTGCTACATCAAGGACTCTTTGTTGTGTTCCCTGTCAGGGCAGTCATTGGTGATGACTGTACACCGTCTAGTTATTCTGGTCTCCTGCTGATGTAGTTTTTGGATACACAGCCTTGTCTGTCTCTTGAGTTCATATTTTCCTGTATCTTTGCTATCCTTTATTATTTTCTGCTCAAGGTGTGTTGGAATGAATTGATGTGTCTCAGATGCACACTTACCAACTTTTAAGACTCCAGATGCCAGTCACCAAAGTGGGGTACACAACATTTTTTTAAAACACTTTGTTATGTCAGTTGACATAGACATCTTCCTAAACCATGGTTGCCAGACTCCTACTCTGCTACTCTGTCCTTTGACGTATTTGTTTACATTTAGGAAACTTCTTAGTTTTGAGTTTAGTGCAGTTGTGCTGACTTTTCCTCTATGGTGTGTTGTCCATCCCTTCACCTAACTTCATTCTTATCTGCTATCTACTTAATGAATACTCTTTTCCTTCCCTCCCCACTCTTGTAACCATCAGAGACTGTATTCTTCTGTGTTGAAACTGTTCTTTGATTCTTTGTAATAGTGGTCTCATATGTTACTGGATATAGAGATAGAACTTAACAAAGGTCACCTAGATTGCTAAACTACATTCTATTCCCTGTTTTGTTATCACTCTTCCAAGAAGATCAACGGACTTGCATTTCTTTCTCTGTCCTCCAGGATAGTGAACTGATTATCTTAAAGCTTCAGGGGGGTAGTGATATTTTGAGTAATTTACATTATTCAATAAGATGTGATAGAATATTGTGACTTCCTGTTCTTTCTTATGACAAGGTTTGATGTTTTCCAGATGCAATCCACTTTGTAATCTAGCTATAAAAGCTGTTGGAATTGTAACCCACGCAGAACAGTCTTGGAGGAGCCGATCTCACTATTCCTCAGATTCTCATGCTTATCTGTTAAAAAAGCCTGCTTGAACCGTCCCCCATCTCTGAGTTTGGCTGCTGTGGCAGGCAGAACAAACTTGCCTTGACTCAGCAACACATGCAGTATTGTCCTTTTGCAACTAATTTCATTCCAGAAGGTTAGTAGTTCAAATCTGTGAGACACTGCTTAGAAACTCTCTATGGCAGTTCTACTCTATCTGTAAGTTTGCAGTGAGTTAGAATTGACTCGATGGCAGTGGGTTGGTTGGTTTGGTTTAATTTCATTCAGTACAATGTCTTCCAGATTCTTGCATATTACGGTAGGTTTCCCAAATTTATCATTATTCTTTATCAGTGTGTGGTATTCCATTGTATGATTGTATCATAGTATTTTTTTAATCCATTTAGCTGTTGATGGACATATAGACTGATTCCATGTGATTGCTATTGTGGACAGTGCTGCAATGAACATTCATGTGCATCTATCTATTTGTGTAACACCTTTGTTTCTCTAAGATATATTCCAAGATGTGGAATTACTGGATTGTATGGTATTTCTATTCCTAGCTTTTTAAGAAAACACCAAATCAATTTCCAAAGTGGTTGTACCATTTTATATTCCCGTCAGCAGTGTAGAAGTGTTTCAGCTTCTCCATGGCCTCTCCAACATCTATAATTTTGTGCATTTTTACTTACATCCAGTCTCGTTGGGGTGAGATAGTATCTTATTATAGTTTTGATTTGGATTTCTCTAATGGCTAATAATCATAAGCATTTCTACAAGTATCTGCTAGCTTCCTCGTGTCTTCTTTGGTGAAACATCTGTTTATATTCTTTGTCCCTTTTTTAAATTGGGTTGTCTTTTTAGTGTTAACGTTTTGCAGTATCATGTAGATTTTTGAGATTAGATGCTGATCAGATTTGTGTTGTCAAATTTTTTTTACCCCAGTCTTTATGCTGTCTTTTTAATCTGTGAAGTCTTTGAATGAGCATAAGTGTTTGATTTTTAGGCATTCCCAGTTATCTGTTTTCCGTGGTGTTTGTGTATTGTTAGTAATGTTTGGTGGTCTCTTTATGCCATTTATTAGGGCTCTTCACATTGTCTCTATTTTTTCCTTCTGTGACCGTTATTGTTTTGAATTTATACTTAGGTCTTTGTTCCATTTTGAGTTCGCTTTTGTGCAGAGTATGTGCCTTAGGCTGGATTTTTTAGGAAAGCAAAGCCAGTATCACATATTTGTACAAGGAAAATTCTATATAAAGGAAACAGCTCACGCAATTGTAGAAAGTGAGCATCCTAAGTCCTGGAACAAGTTTCTCGTGGCCACAGGAGCTGGTGAACCCAATTTCAGCAAGACAGAGACCAGAGTTCTAGATCACTTGCTGTGTAGGTCAGTGGATCCCAAGCTGGCTGTGAGACCAATATGTCTCTGCTGACTCACAGAGCTGCAGGGGCTGGCGAGCCCAGGACTGGCAGGTCAGGGAACAGGATTCTCACTCGCTGGCTGTAAGGGTTGATGACTTCAACAGGTGCTAGTTTAGGTCTGGGAACCAGATGCAAAAGAGAGTGGGAGCTGCTGGCAGCATAAGCAGACAGGGAGTAGGTGATAGAAGGAGAGATGAGAGCTGACGGGAGGGAGCTACCACAAGCCCCACCTCTGCTGCTTGATACAGCAGCCAAACATGGAGTTGCCAAGCTGACACAGCCTTGACCACCACAGTTCACCCTTTGTCAGCTTGACATCTGTACACATCTCCCCTTACCATTCATAGTCTTTGAAGGAATACAGTTACAAAGTGATTTCTGAACCCATGAACCTTGGCTATGGGAGAGACAGCACCATATATATTGGATGTTGGTTTATAGCATACACAGCCTCCTGGAGAACATTTCCCAAACCTGCAAGGTATTGCCACCTAGTTGGTGGTGTAATTGTGTCTTTAGGAGGCCAGTCCATCATTCTGTCAAGCCAGTTACTTCAAGATGATGGAAAACACAGTGAGACCAGCAAATTCCACGAGCACGTGCCCACTGCTGTACCTCATTTGCTACAAAGTGAATCCCTTGATCAGAGGCAATGCTGTGTGGGATACCATGATGGTGGGTAAGTCCACAGATAGTAGTTTTGGCAGATAAATGGCATTCTGGGAAGGTAAATCCATATCCAGAGTGGTCCAACATCATCAACTTGCCACTAGGTTGCTGGCTGATCACCTCGAGGAACAGTGTTGTATCAAGGACTCAGTGTTGGCCTCCGCTGCTTGTAGACTGAGCACTCATTAGTGGCCGTAGCCAAGTCAGCCTTGATGAGTGGGAGTTCATGTTACTGGCCTATGCACAACTGCCATTCCTGCCACCATGGCCACTTTGTTCACAAGCCCATTGAGCAATGACAGGGGAAGCTGGGGAAAAAGGATGACTGGTTCCCACAGAACACATCTTCTTATCCACTTGATTGTTAAACTTATCCTCTGCTGAGGTCACTCTGTGGTGAACATTTTGGTGGGTAAAATGATGGAATGTCACAGATTGAATTGTGTCCCCCCTAAAATATGTGTAGTAATTTGGCTGTGCCAGGATTCCCTGTATTATGTGATTGCTCTCCATTTCCTGATTTTCTGAGGCTGTAAATCCTACTCTCTGCCTATGGTTAGCAGGGTGGATTATATTAGAGAGGATTAGGGTGAGACCATAAATCCCTTCATAAGATCAACTCCCTGCTCCAATGTGAAGGGTGTTTCTACGAAGTATGGCTTGCACCACACTTTATCCTTTTATGCTACAAGAGATGAAAGGAAAAGGAAGCAAGCAGAGAATTCAGAACCTCACATCAAGAAAGCAGTACTGAGAGTAGAGTGCATCCTTCAGACCTGAAGTTCCTGTGCCAAGATGCTTCTGGACCAAGGACTGATGCAACATGAGGACTTTTCTCCAGTGCCAAGAGAGGAAAAGGCTTCCCATAGAGCAGACATCCTGAATTTGGACTTGTAGTCTGCCAGTCTGTGTAAGAAAGAGCTTTCATTTGGCAGGGTCTTCCAGTTTGTGGTATTTCTGTTAGAGCAGCATTACCTGACTAAAACAGAATGATATATGGGTCTTGTTTTATTTATTTATTTTTTGGCAGATAGATATCCAGTTATGCCAACACAGTTTGTTAAAGAGATTGTCTTCTCATCAATTTATTATCTTTGGTCCTTTGTCAGATATCAACTGATAATAGGTGGATGTGGAGGATACAGCTTAATTCAAGTGATCAGAGGTACTGAATGAGAGAAAGCTGGCAAATATTACAATGGATTAAGGGGACAATTTGGGGGGTTTGCTTTGTTGATTTTTTTTTCCTTCTGATACTGTAAAATATCAACAAGAAAAAGGTAAATAACTCAATTAAGTGATGGGCAAAAGAGATAGGCAGACACTTCACCAAAGAGGACATCCAGGCAGCTAAAAACACATGAAGAAATGCTCATGATCCTTAGCTACCAGAGAAATCCAAATCAAAACTACAATGAGATACCATTTTATCCCAACACCCAACAAGGTTGGCAGTGATCCAAAAAACATAAAACAACAAATGTTGGAAAGACTGTGGAGAGATTGGAATTCTCCTACATTGCTGTTAGGATTGCAAAATGCTGCAAGCTCTTTCTAAAGGGATGCGGTGCTTCTTTAAAAAACTGGAAATAGATACACCATTTGATCTAGTAATCCCACTGCTTGGAGTATATCTTGAAGACACAAAGGCTGTCATGCAAACACATACATGCACATTAATGTTTATTGCAGCACAATCCACAATAGCAAAAAGATGGAATCAACCCAGATGCCCAACAACAGATGAATGGATAAACAAACTATGGTACATATACTCAGTGGAATACTAGGCAGTGATAAAGAACGATTATTTCAGGAAGCATCTCATAACCTGGTTTCAACTGAAAGACATTATGTTGAATGAAATCAGTCAGCGGCAAAAGGACCAATATTGTATGAGACCCTTACTGTAAAGACTTAAAAATAGACTTATGTATGGAAGAAAAGACTCTTTGTTGGCTTCAAGGGTGGGGAGGGAGGGAGAGGGATGGTCATAGTTTAGATAGCTTATTATGAATTTGGTTAGGTGAAAGCAGTAGCAACATAAGGTAGAAAGAAGCTCAACTTAAGCAGACTTCAACCTAAACTGAAAACGCTTCTAATTTTAACCGAGTAGGCAAGACTAGAGTAGCAGGGGTGGGGGCCTGGAAACATGCTCTCTGGGGACATCGAGGCTAACTAAGAGAGTCTTCTGCACCCCACACTGGTGAGTCATATCAAAGTCTTAAAGCTAGCAAGCTGCCATCTGAGATACACCAAATGGTCCCAGTGCATCTAGAACAGATGATCACTGACAGCAATAAAGATACAAGGAAAAAAGAGCCCAAGAGACAGAAGGACCCATGTGAATGAGTGACTGTATCAACATGTGACCAGAAGAACTATACAGCACCCAGCCACCACAACAGGCAGCCATGATGGGGGACACAATGTTAAGTCCGAATGGTAACATGAGAAAAAAGGGGGTGCACCACAAGGACTCCACTAAGAGACCACAAATGATGATTGGTGGCCTGGGGGCTCACCTCTGAGTATGGCCCCTAGACCTGCTGCTGGCCCTGATCAGAAAATATTACTGAGGTCAACTCTTTAGACAGGAATGAACCAGAACTAGAGTCACAGTGTGACCCTATGATTTGTGTGCTTTATGGTTCTACGCTTTTATAGAATGCTGTCCTACTGGCCTGTTCTAGAGGCTAGAGAAGAGGGGAGAGAGCAGGGGACAGAAGATTGTTAAGAGGATATAACATATATAGTATGAAAGGGAGGAGAGTGCTGTTACCCAGCAAAGAGAGCAGAAGGTGCTACAGATAGTCAGGCATACAAATTTAGTTTGGATTGTATTCTTTCCCTTAATCATATTGAAAATAAAAATGCTGTAGGCTTATATATACCCTGAGGCACTTTGCAAGAAATGCCTGATGATCTACTTCTTAAAAATCAATCACTGAAACCTTATGGAGCACAGTTTTATCAGTAGTGAGTTAGCAACTGGTTTATGCCTGAGAGCTTCTGAAAAATGTCAGTCTTACAGATAAGCAATCTTCCATTCCTTCACTAAACATGTGCTGTCTGAAATGGCAATCCAGGGTAGGACACCCATCCAATTGGTCCTTACGGCAGTCTGAGACAGTCAAGATCTGTCTCAGGGAATGCTAACAAGATTATACTTCTTCATTAGGGTCTTCTGGGGTTACCACTGGAGTCACCTCCAGCCTGGGCTTGAATTTGCATGATGCTCAGGGACAGGGTGGCCTTCCTCTGCTCTATAAACTCAATGCTGGGCCCAAGCACCACCTGAGAGGCAATGGAAAGGAAAAATTACACGAAGAGAGGGAATTTGACTGAATCAGTACTGTGTCTCCAGAAAGGAGAGTCATTTGGCAAAAAATACATGCTGAATAAATGTCCATTTGTGAATAAATGAAAAGGGCACACATCTTTGGATGCTGCAGTGGATTCCTCCACTTTGCCCTAGTGAGTGTCCTGTGCCTCGTCACTCTTCATCAGGGCTGCAGGTTCCTCATGTCTAGCACCCAAGCTCTACTGAATACAGCAGCCCACACCTTAGGAGACTCAGCCTAGAAGAAAAAGGACCCAAAGTTAGCAGATTCTGGCTCTTCTGACATTAGGGCCAGGCTTGGCCGGTCAACCTCCTGTTTTAATCTCACAGTGTCTGTCTACTCTTGTTCCTTAGACAGACCTGCCATTAGGAGCTTTCCAGACCGAAACGTGGCTGCTCTGAGGAGCAGTAATTGAATCAGCAGACCATGATATCTGCCTTCTGTTTTTTTCACATCTGTCTGCTAACAACAGAATTGCTGGGTAAGGGCAAATTCTTGGCTATGTCCAGACTGGTTAACACCCTCGAAAATGTCTAAAAGGTTCAGGGCCAGTGGCAAGGAGGTGATAGTCAGTCACCAACAGGGAACCTCTAAGACACAAAGAGCAACTTGTTTGCATTACCTAAGAGGTAGCCATGTGGCCTTGGGATGCTCAGAATGGAAAGTTGTTGGGCTGCAGGTGAAGCCAGGATGAAAAAATTCTGTCAGCAAAGATCTACCAAAGATAGTCAGGAATATGCATTCACTCAGTAAGTACTCATTGAGTGTTCCCATGTCAGGGAGGAGTTCTTTGGGTAGTAAAAACAGATCAGTGCTTGACTACTGAGAGATTAACAGTTTGACTCCACCTAGCACAGCCTCGAAAGAAAAGCCTGGCAATAGGCTTTAAAAAGGTCAGAGCCTTGGGAACCTTATGGAGAGCAGTTCTACTCTGCACACACGGGGTCACCATGACTCAGAATTGACCATGGCTTGGTTTTTACATGTGAGGAACAATGCTGATATCTCATAATCCTCCTAAATCCTATAATCTAGGATTTAACTGTTTCCCTAGCTTCAGGATAGCACAGTCTTTCCCACGGGGACATTTTGGGACTGTTTCTAGATGGGACTGAGATAGGTGAAGTGGGAACCAGTTTAGAAGCCTGAGTTTACAAGAGGCTCTGTTGCTAAATTCCCTCTCTTCCTTGCATAGCTCAGGGACCCTTCATTTGGGGCAGTGGCCTGGGTTTGGTGCAACAGGTTGGAAGCAGTGGAAAGAAGCCTCTAGCCTCCTGAGGATCATTACAACAGAGGTCAGTGTGCCACTTTCCTCTCTTAGGACTCTCTATGGACTTCTGGAAACACACACAACCTGGAATTCCTGTACCATTGATCGTCAGGGAAAGCAAAAAAAATAACTGCAGACCCCCACTTACACCCACCTCACTGCAAGACCCATAAACATGATGATTAAAAATATTTGGCCTTTAAAAGATTGTCTACTCACCATAGGGCTCCAAGTTTAGAGACAGGCAAGACTGGTCTCTCAGAAGACAAAACTAAGGCTGCAGTCATCTCCAGTTGGAACCTGGGATGCCACTGTTCTATAGATGAAGAAAACTGAAAGACTGTCTCTAGAACTTCAGAAGTCCTAGAGTGAAATTATACTGTAGCCTGTGGATTATAACTTAGAAGGTTACCAAACTAAGGTCTGTTCTGTTTTCCTTGTAGCTGGAAAGAACATAGAATAAAAGAAAGACCTGCTATCACCAATAGGAAAGTTGTTGCATCTTCTCCCATAGCTCCTTTGTGACTGTAACTGCCAAGCCAAGGGATGGATTACCGAAATATCAAGATATACATGGGATCACTTGCACTTCCTTGCTAATCTTTAGTGGATACAAACCTGTGGTAAAAAAAATAGATGAAATTGCATACTACATGTTTGTATACTACACACAAGTAAGCACAAGTAAGCCCGTCTGTCCATTGCTTACTGGAAGCCTTTGTGTACCTTGCTTTCTGAATAACCCACCTCTGGCCAGATTGAAGACTCTGAGGAATAACTGGGGTTTCCTTAGGATAGAACCACCCTTAGAGAGGGGCTGAGCTACAAAGAAATGTTCAGCCCTGTGGAGCAGGCTGTGGTCAAAGTTTTGTAAACAAAAGATTCCCACCGTACTGTTCCTCTTTGTCTCTGTCTCTCTCTTTCCGTGTGTATGTGTGTTGGACAGACAGAGGAAACAGAGAGATGAGAGAAAGAGATACGAGAGGAAACTAAGAGAGATGGGGAAGATATACACAAAGCCAGGCAGCCATAAAGCAAAACCCACTGCCGTCATGTTGATTCTGACTCATGGCAACCCTATAAGATGGGGTAGAACTGCCCCATAAAGTTTCCAAGGAACATCTGGCAGATTCAAACCACCAGCCTTTTGGTTAGCCACTATATCACCAGGGTTTCCAGGTAGCCATAAAAAGCCAAGCCAAGTGCCAACCATAAAAGCAGACAAAAAAGCTGTAAGCAATGGGGATGCTTCCACCTAAATGTCCCCTGAACATAAAGGACATACTGCACTGTACCTGAGAGCAGGATGATGTCCAAGTCCTACTGGGAGACAGTCCATTCTGCTCACAAGAGTCTTTCCCAAAATGTTGAGGTTAAACATTAAGTGACCCTTATTAAAACTACTACTACTCCTTGTTTTCTGAATGCTCTTGAATTGCATGCATGGGATCTCATTTTTTCATTATAGGCCCCCTTTTAAGGGGTTGTGTCCCCAATGTCATCGTGAGTTTAAGCTGTGATTGTGTCCCTTCTGCTGGGTGAGGTTAGGCAAATATCAATCCACTCGTCTGGACACCACCAGCATCCTTATGTTGTAGAGAAGATCAAATGTGACATAATATTTACAAGCGCATTTTAAACTGCCAAGAACTGTGCAAAAATAAGAGCTTACCTGTAAGCAGATTTTCAAAACTAGTTATCTGTGGCTGATTCTTAACACTCTTCTCCCTAGTGTTGGTTTAACAAGACATCAGCATAGACCACTTAATCAGATCCACCGATTTCTTCATCTGGTTCTTTAGCACTCATATGAGAGTGAATGTGTAAGTGCTTTGACAATCGTAACAACATATGTAGATCTGATACACCATATGCGTGGATGGGGAAGAATTCTGTCTTTTCTCCACCACTCACTAATTTGGTCATTGTGCCTCCTCCCCAGAATATGTGTCAACTTAGTTAGGCCATGATTTCCAGTATTCTGTGGTTGTCTTTCATTTTGTAGTTGTAATTTTGTGTTGAAGAGAATTAGGGTGGGATTTCAACATCCTTACTAAGGTCACACCCCTGATCCAGTGTAAAGGGAGTTTCCCTGGGGTGTGGCCTCCACCGCTTTTCTTCTTACAAGAGATAAAAAGAAAGAGAAATGAACAAAGAGGGAGGGTCCTCATACCACCAACAAAAAAGCACCAAGAGCAGAGCATGTCTTTTGGAACCTGGATTCCTGCACAGAAAAGCTCCTAGTCCAGTGGAAGATAGATGAGAAGGACCTTCCTGAGGAGCTGACAGAGACAGAAAGCCTTACCCAGGAGGTGACACCGTGAATTTGGACTTCTAGCCTACCCGACTCTGAGGGAAGAAATTTCTCTTTATTAAAGCCATCCACCTGTGGTATTTCTGTTACAGCAGCACTAGATGACTAAGACAGTCATCTGCTTAACATTCCCTCTGTTGGATGAAAGTGATAATCCATGGTGTGCTCTCCTTGTAGGGTTTTTATGAGGATCAACGAGAAATGTATTTGGGATGAGTCGAGTATAATAGAAGAGAACACTGTCCAGTCCTCAGATGGGATGTATCAGCTGGAAACATTAGAGGCTACATGGTTTTGTTGTTTGTATCTGACTCTTTTTTAAGCTCCTGTAAAAGTATCAGATAGTCTAAGGAGATCAGCACTCAGACTTCCAGGAGCCTTTCCTTACTCAGTGCCTGCCAGTGTTTTCTCAGTCTAAGCTTTCTGTCAAATGCGAAATATCACACCAGCAATGTGTCCTTTGCTCCACAGACCCTGCTCCTGGAACAAGAGCTTGGGGAGAACAGAAAACTTCTTTGCCCCTTGCTCTTGAAGCAGTGGCATTCTTTCTTGAAGCAAAGCCATTTAGAAAGATAATGTCTCTATCAGCACTGTTTGCAAAGGAATCAGGGGTAGTGGAGATTGCTTTCAAAGAACCTGGTTCAGGCATCAACCTGGTGATATTAGATGTATGTTTTCAAGAACATCATCTCTATTGTGAGGATGTTGGGCTTAAGGACATCTCTGATCTCTTGCACATCTGCCTATGTGTTAATACGTTTTCAGACTTCCCAGCACTGTCCAGTAGAATTTTTTAGTGATGGAAATGTTCAGTAAAGCTACACTGTCCTTAAATAATAGTGATCTCTAGCCCCTTGTGACCATTGAATAAGTGAAAGGTGGTTAGTGTAAGTGAGCAGAATATCTCTTATACGACTTTAATTCATTTCAACTTAAATAGTAGCTACTGTAGTAGACACTATGGATCTAGATAGCTGGATTCTATCTGTCACAAATCCACTCATTCCTCATCGTTTCCATAGACCACCATAATTTGAGCCACAAACATCTCTTACCTAGAAAACTATAGTAACTTCTTCCTTGGCTTTTCTTCTACATTAGCTCCCTTATGGTCATTTTGCCATAGTGCAGAGTGATTTTCTTTTCTGTTTATTATTGTGTTTTTACTGAAAGTTTACTATTTGGTTCAGTTTGTCATACAAAAACTTATGCACACATTGTTACGGGACCCTAGTTTCTCCTCCTTTCCACTGTGAGTTTCCTATATCCATTCAACTGATTGCTTTCTGCCTTCTTAGCTCCCCACTCAGGAGCTGACCTATCAGTCACATGTATCTACTTGAGCCAAGAAGCACACTCTTCACTAGTATCATTTTATGCCATATTTCCATTAAATCTTTGTCTAAAGAATTGGATTTGGGAATGGGTTTTATTTCTGGACTAACAGACAGTCTGAGACCGCTGTCTTCAAGGAACCCTCCTAACCATCAAGTCTTGTCTTTTTTACTAGACTTTGAATTCTTTACCCTACATTTCACTGGCTCCGTCAGGGACTGTTTGTTGTGTTCCCTGTCAGGGTGGTCATTTTCATAGGCAAGTACCAGCTAGTTCTTCTGGTCTGAAGCTAATGTGTTACTGTTGTTAGGTGCCGTTGAGTCGGTTCTAACTCATAGTGACCGTATGAACAACAGAAAAAAACACTGCCCAGTCTTGCACCATGTTCGCAATCGTTTTTATGCTTTAGCCCATTGTTGCAGCCACTGTGTCAGTCCATCTCACAGAGGGTCTTTCTCTTTTGCACTGACTCTCCACTCTACCAAGCATGATGTCCTTCTCCAGGGACTGATCTTTCCTGATAACATGTCCAAGGTATACAAGACACAGTCTTGCCATCTTTGCTTCCAAGGAGCACTCTGGTAATAGTTCTTCCAAAATAGATCTGTTACATAGGAGGAACGTGAGTGACGAGATGAATCTGCCATCTGTCCCAAGGTAGCTGTCTCAGTCCTCTGACACAATTTCATTCCCTTTGCACACAGCCCAATTTGGGCAGCTCAGGAACAGATGTTTCTTAATGACCACAGTTTACCACAAGTATTTTTGGTCCCCTAATCTTGGCAAATTTCTGGGAGTTTGTTTGCTCTCCTGGAAGCGGACCACACAGCCTCTGTCAAAGCCTACATGGTACATTCAACAGTCTTCTCCAACACCACAATTCAAAGGTATCAATTCTTCATCTGTCTTCTTTGTTCATTGTCCAACTTTAGCATGCATATGATGAGATTAAAAATACCATGGCTTGGGTCAGGTACATTTTAGTCTTCAAGTTGACATCCTACTACTTGTGAATACTTTAAAGAGGTTGTTTGCAGCAGATTTCCCCACTACAATGTGTCTTTTTATTTCTTGACTGCTGTTTCTATGGGCGCTGATTATGGACCCAAGTAAAATGAAATCCTTGACAACTGAAAAAAATAAGAACAAGTCCATGAGAGCCAAAGTATGACCTTGAGTATGTCCCTCCTGAGTTTAAAGACCATCTCAGGAACAGATTTGATGTGTTTTTCACTAATGACCGAAGACCAGACGAATTGTGGAATGACATCAAAGACATCATCAATGAAGAGAGCAAGAGGTCATTAAAAAGACAGAAAAGAAAGAAAAGACCAAACTGGATTTCAGAAGAGACTCTGAAACTTGTCCTTGAATGTTGAGCAGCTAAAGCAAGGTAAAGTAGTCTCTGGTTTATATAGCTCTTTCTGTCTCTTGGGATTATATTTTCCTTGTATCTGCTGTTTTTCATTATCCCTTCTTCCAAATGGTTTGGGACCAATGGGCATGTCATAGATGGCAACTTGCTAATTTTTGAGACCCAGACGCTACTTACCAAATTGAGATGCAGAACATTTTCTTAAACTTTGTCATGCCAGTTGACCTAGGTGTTCCCTGAAGCCATTATACTCAGACCTTGTCCCTACTACTCTTTCCTTCAAAGTGTTCGGTTGTATTCGGGAAGCTTATGGTTTAGTCCAGTTGTGCTGTCTTCTCCTGTATTGTGTGTTGTCCTTCCTGTCGTCTAATTACTTGTCTACTATCTATTTGGTGAACATGCCTTCCCTTCCCTTTCCATCTTCATGATCATCAAAGAATGTTTTCTTTTGTTTTTTTTAAACTTTTCTTGAATTGCCAGAATAGTGGTCTCATACAATATTTATGCTTTTGCAACTAATTTTACTCAGCATAATACCTTTCATATTCTTCAATATTACGAGACGTTTCACAGATTCATCCTTGTTCTTTATCACTGCATAGTATTGCATTGTATGAATATACCATAATTTGTTCATTAATCCTTTGATGGGTGTCTAGGTCATTCTACTTTTTGCTATTGTGAACAGTGGTGCAATGACTGTGGGTGTGTATATATCTATTCATGTGACAGCTCTTAATTCTCTAGGATATATTCCAAGAAGTGGAATGACTGAATTGTTGGCATTTCCATTTCTAGCTTTTTAAGGAAGCACCAAATCAAATTCCAAGTTGGTTGTGCAATTTTACAATCCCACCTGTAGTGTGTAAATGTTTCAGTCTCTTCATAACTTCTACAACATTTATTACTCTGTTTTTTTTTTTTATTATTAATGCTAACTTTCATGGTGTGCAATGGCATCTCATTGTAGTTTTGATTTGCATTTCTCTAATGGCAAATTACTGTGAGCTTTTCTTTACACGACTGTCACCAGCCTGAATGTCTTCTGTGGTGAAGTGCCTGTTCACATCCTTCACCTGTTTTTTAATTGCATTATTTGTCTTTTTGTTATTGAAGATTTGCAGGATTTTATAGACCTCATAGATATCAGAGATTAGATGTTGATAGGATTTGCCTAAAATTTATTTATCAAAAAAAAATATTTGTTGGCAAATCTCCTCCCAGTCTATAGGGTTTTTTTGTTTGTTTGCTTTCCTTAAAAAAGACTCTTTTGGTGAAGTGTTTGTATAAGCATAAGCATTTGATTTTTAGGAGTCCACAGTCATCTGTTTTCTGTTGTTTATGCTTTGTTATTAATGCTTTGCATTCTGTTAATACCATGTATTGGGGCTTCTAGAGTCATTCCTGTTTTTTTCTCCCATGTTCTTTATAGTTTTAGATTTTATATTTAGGTTTTTGATCTATCTTGAGTTAGTTTTTATGCATGGCATTAGGTATGGGTCTTGTTTCATTGTTTTGCAGATAGATATTCAACATTGTTTGTTAAAGAGATTGTCTTTTCCCCAATTAATGGAGTTTGGGCTTTATAGGTGGAGGATTTTCTGTCTGGATTCTCATTTCTGTTCCATTTGTCTATAAATCTGTTGTTTTACCAGTATCGGGCTGTCTTCACTACAGTGATGTTATAATAAGTTCTTCAGTCAGGTAGTGTGAGGCCTCTCACTTTGTTCCCTTTCTTCAGTAATACCCAGCTTATCTAGAACTTCTTTCCTTTACATATGAAGTTGATGATTTGTTTCTCCATTTCATTTAAAGATGTCATTGGTATTTGGGTCAGGATTGCATCATATCTATATACTGTTTGGGGTAGAATAGACATCTTCACAACGTTGAGTCTTTCTATCCACACACAAGGTGTTATTTCTTCTCTTACATGGGTCTCTTTTGGTTTCTTACAGTAGTATCTTATAGTTTTCTTTGTATACATTTTGTATGTCTCTCATTAGATTTATTCCTAACAATTGTATCTTTTTGGGAGATATTGTAAGTGGTGTTGATTTGACGATTTCATTTTTGACATTCTCTTTGTTGATATAGAGGAATCTAACTGATTTTTGTATGTTTATCTTGATACTTTCCTGAAATCTTCTGTTAGTTTTGGTAGTTTTCATGTGGATTCTTCATATCATCTGCAAATAGAGATACTCCTACTTCTTCCTTACAATTTGGATGCCCCCCTTTTGAAATATATTTATTTATTTATTTATTTTAATTTTTTTTTTATTAAATAAAAAATGAAAGTGTACATACTCTGTGCTTACAATACTGGGTTGAGAGAGGAGGAGTACACAAGTTGTGTCGAAGTCTCATTAATATTGATTTTCTTACTAATGTGTATTGTCACCAATTTCATCCTACCAAATTTCTAACAATTATCTAACCTAAACCCTCACCCATTGCCTTCCTGTCCTCCCACCTTCCCCACCCTTGTAGCCATCAAAGAGTCTTTTCTATTATGTATAGTATGCTTTTAAATTTTTATCTTAGGGATCTCATATAATAATTGTCCTTCTGTCATTGACTAGTTTCACTCAACGTAATGTCCTCCAGTTGAGACCAAATTGAGAGACGTTTCCTGCTATCATCGTTGTTCTTTATCAGTGTATAGTACTCCGTGGAGTATATATACCAAAGTTTACCCATCCATTCTTCTGTCGTTGGGCATCTGGGTTGATTCCAACTTTTTGCTATTGTGGACTATGCTGCCATGAACATTCATGTGCATGTCGCAGTTGGTGTGAATGGCCTTGATTTTGTAGGATATATTCTGAGCAGAGGAATTACTGGGTCAAATGGTATATCTCTATTCATTATTTTAAGGTAATGGCAAATTGCTTTCCAAAGAGGTTGCACCATTCTGCAATCCCACCAACAGTGAAGGAGAGTTCCAATCTCTTCACAGCTTCTCCAACATTTATTGTTTTGCGTTTTTTGGATTATGGCCAATCTTGTTGGGGGTGAGGTGGTATCTCATTGTCGTTTTAATTTGAATTTCTTTAATAATTAATGATCGTGAACGTGTCTGCATGTGTTTTTTGACTGCCTGGATCTCCTCTTTAGAGAAGTGTCTGTCCATCTCCTTTGCCCATCACTTAATTGGACGATTTGTCTTTTTCTTATTGATATTTTGTAGAACCTTATAGATTCTGGAGATCAGGTGTCGGTCTGACATAGAGTTGACAAATATTTTTTCCCATTCTGTACACGTCTTTTAATTCTTTTGATGAAGTCTTTGGATGAGCAGAAGTGTTTGATTCTTATTAATTCCCATTTATCTATTTTCTGATGAGTGTGTTTTGTTTGTCAGATTTTGAAGTCTGTCTATATTGCATATTAAAACGTCCATTGTTGACCCTGTCTTATCTTGTATGAGCTTTATCGTTTTAGCTTTTATATTCAGGTCTTTTATCCAATTTGAGTTGATTTTTGTATAAGGTGTGAGATATGGGTCTTGTTTCAATTTTTTGCAGATGGATATCCAATTATGCCAGCACCATTTGTTAAAGAGACTATTCTTACCCCAGTTCAAAATCTTAGGACCTTTGTCAAATATTAGCTGTTCATAAGAGGATGGTGGCATCTCGGGTCTCTACTTTGTTCCATTGGTCGGTATGTCTCTTTTTGTACCAATACCAAGTTGTTTTGACTACTGTGGCAGTGTAATAGGTTTTAAAGTCAGGTAGTGAGAGGCCTCCCAGCATGTTCTTCTTTTTCAGTAGTGCTTTACTTATTCAGGGTCTCTTCCCTTTCCAAATAAAGCTGATAATTTATTTCTCCATCTCATTAAAAAATGTCGATGGGATTTGTATTGGGATTGCATTATATAAGTAGAGTGCTTTGGGCAAAATAGACATTTTCACAATATTGAGTCTTCCTATCCGTGAACAGGGCAGATTACTCCATTTGTGTAAGTCCCTCCTAGTTTTTTGTAGCAACGTCTTGTGATATTCTCTGTAAAGATCTCTTATTTCTCTAGTTAGATTTATTCCTAAGTATTTTATCTTCTTGGGGGCTATAGTAAATAGAATTTTTTCTTTAGTTTAATTGTTGTGGCTAGAACCTCCAGCATAATTTTGAATAAAAGTGGTGGAAAAGGGCATACTTGCTGGTTGCGGTTTTCAAAGGGAATGCTTTCAGACTCTCCATTTAGGATGATGTTGGCTTTGTATTAATGTCCTTTAGTATGTTGAGGGATTTCCTATGTATTCCTATTCTGCTCAATTTTTATCATGAATGGGTGTTAAACTTTGTCAAATGCCTTTTCTGCATCAATTGATATAACCATACGGTTCTTGTCTTTGTTTTGTTTATGAGATATTTCTCTGATATTGAACCATCCCTGCAGTTCTGATGTGAATCCCACTTCATTGTGGTAAATTATTATTTTTGATTCTGTGAATTTCTTTATTCTGTCCTTAAGGTCTTATATAATTCAGTAGTTTTTGAGGAAGATATTCGGTTTCCATGTGTTTGATTTTTTTCCTCTTGCTTTTTCTGTTATTGATTTTTATTTTTATGGCTTTAGGGTCAAAAATATGTTTTGTAATATTTCTATGCTTCAAAATTTTGTTAAGACTTGCTTCATGGCCTGTATGTGGTCTATTCTGGAGAACGTTTAATGTGTGTTGGAAAAGAAAGTATATTTGACTGCTCTTGGGTGGAATGGCCTGTATATATCTATGAGATCAAGTTGGTTGATTGTGGCACTTAGATTTTCCCTGTGTTTATTGAGCTTCTTTGTGCATGTTCTGTCCTTATTGTGGAGCAGTTATTTCTCTTTTCAGTGCTGTTAAAGTATGTTTTATTCAGGAGCCCTGTCATTGCTCACATAAATAATATGGTTATGTCCTCCTGGAGTATTGACTCTTTAATCATTATGTAGTGTCTATTCTTATCCATTGTGGTAGATTTCACTTTAAAACCAATTTTGTCAAAAATTAATATTGCCACTCTTGTTCTTTGTTAAATGTTGTTAGTTTCAGTTTTTTTTTTAATCTTTTGAGCTTTAGTTGTTTCTGTCTTTAAGTCTAAGGTGTGTCTCTTATAGGCATTATATAGATGGATCATGGTTTTTATTTTAAAATCTATTCTGCCACTGTCAGTGTATTCATTCCATTTACACTCATATTTAATTATTAATAGGTGTAAGATTGGTTCTGTCATTTTGATGCTTTGTTTTTTTGGTACATGTTGACACTTTCTTTGTTCCACTTAATTTTCTGTGCTGAGTTGTTTTTCTTTAGGGGTTTTCTTTTCATTGTTTTCATTGTTGTTGTTTTAATATCTGCTGAGACTTCTTGATTTTGTTTAGTGTTTTGATATGTAAGATTGTTGACTTCCTTCATGGTTGCCTATATATTTACATCTAATGTTCCAAGTTTAAACCAATCTTTAATTTCTTTGCATCACCTTGACTTCATCTCCATCTGAAAGATTTTTGAATACATTTACTTTTCTCTCTTTTGGTGTAATGTTGTCATCATTTACATACTGAGATCTCTGTTTCCTTATTTTTAGTGTTTTAGCTGTGATTTATTTTTGTGGATTCCCTATCTATGTTGATATCTGGATGCTCTCCCCTGCCTTGTATCCTTGTTTATATATCTGATGCTATTGATTTTCTAATTGAAGATTTTCTTTCAGTGTTTCTTGTAATTTTGTCTTGTTTTGTTGCAAATTCTCTGAACTTCTGTTTATCTGGGAATGTCCTTATTTTGCCAGCATACTTGAGAGACAAATTTTCAGGATATATAATTCTTGGTTGGCAGGTTATTTTTTTTAATTTCACAGCTTCGTATTGCCTTCTTTCCAACATAGTTTCCACTGAATAATCAGAGCTCAGTCTCAATGACTCCCCTTGGTACTTCATTTTTTTGTTTAAGCCCTAGCTGCCTTTAAAAGCCTCTCCTTATCTATATTTTTGGTAAGTTTGATGATACTATGTCTTTGTGTCTTTCTGTTGTGATCTGCCTTGTGTGGAATTTGATGAGTATCTTGAATAGATTATCTTCTCATCTTTCATGATATCAAGGAAGTTTTTTGTCAACCTATCTTCAATATTTCTCCCTTTATTTTCTGTTATTCACCCTGTTCTGCAACTCCAATCAGTGATAGCTTATTCCGCTTGGTAGAGTTCCACATAACTCTCCACCTAACTCTCAGTGATTCTTATTTTTTTTTTTTTGGTTTTAATCCATTATCTGATTTTTCCTCAAATATGTTGGTGTCAGGTACTTAGTCATCAGTCTCACTAATTCTCAATTTCATTGCTATAACTCTACTCCTTTAACTGTATTTAATTGCCTAATTCTGTGATTTCATTGTTAATCTTCTGAATTTCAGATCATTGTTGCTCAAGTATTTCTTGCAGCCTGCTTAATTTTTCAGTATGCTCTGTTGTGGTTTGTCCAATATCCTTTCTAATATCTAGCAGAGATCTGAATATTACTTTTTTGTATTCTACCTCTAATAATAGCAGAAAGTCTTATTCACTTGGAAAATTTTTTATTCTTTTGTGGGGAGTTTCGTGAAGCCATGCTGGTGTGCTTCTCTAAATAATTAGAAAACAATTGTTGTCTCCAAGCAATCAGATAGTTGGTATTTATTTGTTTGGCTATTGTGTTCTAACTTATATATAAATTAAATCATGTACGTATGTAAATTAATATATACAATATATTTAATTACATATTTATATATTAATTTGGCTTTTGACTGCCCAGATAGTTTTGTCATTTGTACTAGTTTGATTATTGGAGACCCAATAGTTCCAATGCCGTGTCACTGTATGGTTGCAGCTGTGATTGTCCATAGAAAGATATGAAGAGTTGCTAACTCAGGGGTGCTGGCAGAACTTATTTTCTTCCCCTCTCTTTGTTTCTCTCTCTATGTCTGGAAGAATAGCTTAGGGCATGCATATAAGATGTTCCACTTCCCATCCAGGTTGTATGTCAGAGTTTCGTGTCCAGTGCAGAGCATAGGAGGGAGGGGGATACACTAGAAAAGGGAGAGCAACCAGCATGCAGGAAAACTTAAATCCACAAGAGTTTGCAAGCACTTAGCTTCTGACACTCAAGTGAAAGTCCTCTGCAGTACTATAGGTGTGACCATTTGAAGCCCAGCTGTCTTATTGAGAAAGACATACTCCATTCACAGTGACACTACTCTGTTTGGCAGTTGGCCACTGCAGTGCTAGGACTTTGCTTGGCTGGGTGAAGCGGGTCTCTCTGTGAATGCAGATTTAATTCTGGACCTGCTCTCCTCTCCCTGTCATCTAGTCCAATTGCTCAGCTTTCCACATGATATTCAGGCTAGAAGAATGCCCTTTATAATCCATTCAATTGTTTTTCTGGTTCTTTGTTGTTACAGGGATTGGAAAATTCGTGTGGCTACTCTGTTATCTCTAGTCAGTTAATTTTATTGCTCAAAAGTGATTTAGGTTTAGGATCTACCTACACTAGCATGACCTCAACTGACTGATTCGTAATATCACAGTAGATTACATTTTTAGGCTAATCTATCCTCAGTAGATTATGGAGGCAAATCTACTCCACTCTCTCCTGGTTAAATCATGATAGCATGTGACCAGATTTTAAAACATACTTTGTAGGGACACAATTTAATACATAAAAGGGAATGCTTTTTTTTTTTTTTAGCTGGCCAATCAATCTTTAGCCCTTATCAGTTTCTGGCACTTAGTCAAAGCTAAATAAATGTTTGGTGAATGAATGAAATAATGAGTAAATAGACTGATAGAGTGGTTTCATGTCACTCACTCACCTTAATAGGAATAAAGAACAAGAACTTCAGAAACACATGATTTGGGAATGAAATCCTGACTTCCATATATGTTTCAGTCTGGTGGCTATGGGTGACTTGGTTACCTTTTCAGACCTGGTGTCTTACAGGTACAGAAGGAGTGCTCTTGCCCAACTCCAAGTGTTGTTGGGAGTAAAGGTGACTTTTGGGAGCCCTTGGTTTATAACAGTTCCTCATGCATGTGTACGTCTTCTGCTTTATCACCTCTCCTCTGATCTTCCATCTTTCTCCACGATCCCTGCCTTTTCACACTGCATCTCCAGTCTTCCTCAACTCTATATATCTCATCTGTCAGCCCATTCTCCTGCTACGAGGTCTTTACCAAAAACAAAATCAAACCCAGTGCCATCGAGTTGGTTCCAACTCATAGCAACCGTAAGAAATCTTTAGTTCCTTTTAAACTGCCACAAATTAAGGACCAAACAAAAATACTTATCAAGCATAGCAAGCCCACCTATCTGGGTTTTCTTTACTGTCCTCACTACCTCTGTATAAACCAGCCTGACTCATTCCCTCAGAACTCGTAAAGGCAAATTTTATTCCTGGAAACATTTCCATCTGGCACAGAGTGGTCCTTGTCTTCTTCTAGAACATTCTTGATCAATTAATATCTGTAGACCACCTACATCAGCATCCCCTCCAGTGTTTGTCTTTATTTAAAAATAAAGATTCCTCAACTACTGAATAGTAATATCTATGAGGAAAGCCCTGGCATATACATTTTCATAAAGCAATTTTAGGTCAACAATTCTCGTGGTATGAGATTTGGCACCATGGTGCACTGAGAGTTCACTGATCTTCCCTTTAATCTGTATAAACTTTTACATCAAAAGATTCTTTGAAGTCAGTCACAGAAGGACAAATTTTGTAGTTTATTAGTGATAAATTGGGGCAGGAATTAAGGAGAGAGAAAAGAGGACTCACTGTTTAGGGGACTCTGAGCTCATGTCAATGATGGAAAAAACTGGAAACAAGCAGTAGTGATAGTTGAACAACATGACATTAAAATGACTGCTATGACTAATTTGTACATACAAAAATGGTAAAATAGCAAAGGTTTCACTATGTGTATATTTACCACAATACCAAAAAAAGAAAAAAAAAAGATTTTCCAAAAACCTTATGAACTTTATTACTATCATTTGTAACTCACAAGCTAACATTAGAAGTTACTAGGCAGCCAACCAATATCAAAACAAACCTTCAGATTC
The DNA here is from genome assembly GCA_028571685.1 of Heterohyrax brucei. NCBI lineage: Eukaryota > Metazoa > Chordata > Mammalia > Hyracoidea > Procaviidae > Heterohyrax > Heterohyrax brucei. The sequence continues at coordinate 40,243,624 of CM053149.1, forward strand.
TACTTAGTGTGTATCCACAAAGCAGTTGGCTGTCTCTTCATAAGATCAGAAGGACTCCGTATAATCAAAGGACATCAATTGTCTTGGGTTGGTAATGGTTTAAATTGCTGCTCTTCTTGGTCTTCAATGCTAACTTATGGCTAGTACATCAGTCTTCCTCAGCTCTACAATTTAGTTTATTAGGGGTTCTATGGTTAGCTCTGTGGTATGTAAAAATTCAGATTGACATCAGCACAAGTTTGGGTCTACACGTTTCCAATAACCAGATATTAAAAACATGTAACTTGCTGTTCAAATACAAAATAATCTTAAAGCTAAAGCAGATGTATATGTTATGGATGGAACTGTGCCCCATAAAAAAATATGCTGAAGTCCTAATACCCTGATTCGGAAAGTGAACTTGTTTAGAGATAGCATGTTTGAAGATGTTTCAGTTAGACTGAAATAAGAGCATAGTAGAGTAGGTGTGTTTTTTCTTACACGACTGGTATCCTTATAAAAGAGATAATCAGAGATAGGGAGACAGAGGAAGGACACCATGCGGCGCTGAAGCCGGTCAAAGAATATTTGGGGCTACCAGAGTCTAAGAGAGAAACATAAAACATATTTTCCCTAGAGCATTAGGAGGAATCAACACGTTGGCACACTAATCTTAAACTTTGAGCCTCCCAAACTGTGAGTCAGCAAGTTTCTGTTGTTTTAAGCTACTAAGTTTGTAGTATTTTGTCATGAAAGTCTTAGGAAATTAACATAGTGTGTGTGTGTATAATTCTTCAAAATTTTGCCTTGGATTGATGGACTATTCTTGCAATCAAGTTCATTTTCCATATGAAGGTGTGAAGGGAGGGGTCCAGGGACTGCAAATGGAGAGATTTGACTAGCCCTGCTCCAACCTCTCAGCATCTAAGCAGAGCTATTGTCATTCCTCCCTTTTATTGCCTCAAGAAGCAAAAAATAAAATATTCTCTTTGAGCCCTAGGACTGCTTCCTTAAGTCATAAGTGCCCACTTCTCAAATGTATGCTTTGCCACCTGAAAGTGTTTCTTTCCAAATACCACTGCCCTCAGCCCCACCAAGGAAGGGCACAGCCCAGCCTGAACTGATTGTTTTCTCAGCCTCAGAAATAAGTAGTTGAAAGCATCCCATACCCATCTTTTCTCTTTTCCTAGGGGATCCTTTATTTTTGCCACTCCTCCAGGAAACCACAGAGCATAGCAGGGGCACAAAGAGGCCTGCAGATCTCCCTGGAAAAGTTCTGGTAGGGCCAAGAATGGCTCCCGCATGTTGATTCCTTTCCTGTCCCATGTCAAGCACCATACTGAGCTTAAACTCTCACCACAGCAATAAAGCTGCAAGGTGAGGCTTATTATTCATCTGCTTCATAAGTTGAGAGGGCTGAGGGTAAGAGCAATGCAGTAGCTATCCCTGGTAAAAGTGAGCCTACTGTCAGGAAACCCCTCCCTACATAATCCCTGTGGGAAGCCAGATCTGAATAGCCACTCCTTACACTTTTCTGTCCCTTTTTACCACACTTTATACCATTTGTGTAAAGTTCACAAAGACAGCAAGATCCTATTGTTTTGCAAGTCCAAAATATATTTAATTTTTAAAACCAATGAAAACAATTTACATACAGTGAAATGTTTAGAGCTTGTCTGTTGCTGGTTGGCATCAACTTGATTCCAACTCATAGTAACTCCATGGTTGTCAGAATAGTACTGGGCTCTGTCAAGTTTTCAGTGGTTACTATTTCAGCAGTAGAGTGTCAGGCCTTTCAGTTAGCAGTGAAGTGCATTAATCAATGCACCACCCTGAGACTTCTGCATAGATTTTAATGAGTTTTGAGAGCTGTATAACCCACACCTCTAAGCAAGATACAGAATTTCCCTAGAAAGATCACTTGTGCTCTTTTTACTTAATCCTCACGCTTCTGAGAACTCTACTGAGGAACACATTTACTCTTAAGATATTCAAGTTTGTTCAGGCAGCTGGAAACACAGCAAGGAGCACTGAGTAAAACACTGAGAAGCAGTCACTTGAGTAAAATGAGCCAGCCAAGTGCTGACGAGTCGGATCCGACTCATGGATGAAGAAAGGGGAAATATTGTCACTGTCCTTGTAACATAGACCATTAGTTCTGATTCTCACTTCATCTAACGGAAGCAACATGCCTTTTATCACTTACTTAGCTTTCTTCCTAAGGAAAACTACTTTTCAGGAAGGGTCCCTGGAAGTTCTAGCATCTCTTTTTGATGGCTCACCTCATTGAGACTCAGAATCCTCACATTGCAGAGCTTATTATCCCCAGCTGAGCTCCCATTGTGCTCAGAATCCAATCTATATTCTTTTAACACCTGCTCCTCCAAGAACCATCCCATAATGCTGTAGTGTTAGCACTAGCACCTGTTTTTCCCTCATGTACTAGAGTCCCAAATTGTAGTTCTCATGTGCAGGTAGAGTATGTTAATGGCAGGAAAATCCACACTGGTGGACCATTCACTGTACCTAACAGCCATGCTCACCCGAGACTCCCATTGCCTTCCTGCTGTGAGTCTAATGACATTCTGCTCAACATGTAAGTGAAAACAACCCTTGTTATGTTCATCTCTGCATTGCTTATGATAGTAAAACAACTTGGAAATGAGCCAAATGTCAACACTGGAGGATTCATTAAATAAACTACAGCGCCACGCATGTACTCATTAGTAGTCATGTATTCAGACTACCATGTATTAATTAAAAATAACATTGACAAAGAATATTTAATAGACAGAAATCTGGGGCTAGTGCTAAACTGTAAAGGCATTTCATGAAACATCAAAATGTTAACAGATGTTCTTACTGCTGAGATTATGGGTGATCATTATATTCTGACTTCACAATCCTTACACAACAAATATGTAATATTAATAAAAGTTACTTATGTAAGTTGCCTAGATCTACCCCGTTAAATCTTTGAATAACAAAACATACATAGGAAATGTAAAAATGTTACAGCAACAATTTCACTTAACAAAACTAAGGTGAATAGTACTACATTTCCCACATCACTCAGGTGCAAAGTATATAGCTATTTATTACTGTTCATCTTACTCTGTTCAGCATCCTGTGAAGTAAAACTGGCTGGTTTACATCTTAAGGAAAGCAGATTGTTCGATATACTGTTCCTCTCTGTCTAGGATTGAATTGTGTACCCCCCAAATATCTATTAACTTAGCTAGGATATGATTCCCAGAGTTTGATTCTCTGCCATTTTGTCATCAGAAGTGATTTTCTTATGTGTTATAAATCCTATTTCTATGATGCTAATTAAATGGGATTAGTGGCAGTTACGTTAATGAGGTAGGTTGTGTCTTAAGCCCATCTCTTTTGATATGTAGAAGACAGAAATGAGCAGAGAGATATGGGAACCTCAGAACACCAAGGAAGAAGCTTCAGGAGCATAGTATGTCCCTTGGACCTGGGATCTCTGTATTCAAAAGCTCTTCGAACAGCAGATGACAAGGACTTTCCCCAGAGCTAACCAAGAGAAAAACCTTCCTCTGGAGCTGATGCCCTGAATTCAGGTTTCTAGCCTCACAGACTCTGAGAAAATAACCTTTGGTTTGTTGAAACCACCTACCTGTGGTGTTTCTGTTTGTCACGGATTGAACAATGTCCCACAAAAACTGTGTACCATTTTGGCTAGCCCATGATTCCTGGTATTGTGTGATGTTCCTTTATGTTGTAAATCCTGCCTCTATGAAGTTAGTAAGGGAGGGTGGGTGGCAGCTGTGTTGGTGGGGCGGGATTCAGTATATAAGATGGTATTGTGCCTTGAGGCGCTCTCTTGGCATATAAAGGAAAAGGAAGCAAGCAGAGCGGTGGGGACCTCATGCCATCAGGAAAGGGGTACCAGGAGCAGAGTATGTCCTTTGGACCAGAGGTCCCTATGCCTCAAAGCTTCTAGTCTAGGGGAAGCCACTGCACACAGTGGCAAGGTGACAAATTCAGGAAATTTATTTTATTTTACTTTTTTATTATGATTGAACGAAAATGTATGTTCCCATGTAAATGTACATGCTGACCTACATGCAGCTTCCACTGCTCTGCCTGCATGGTGACAGCATACTCTTCCTCTCTGCTTCATACATGTCTTATCTTCCCAACAGTCTTCTATCTTCTCCTCCCCCTCATTCACCCTCCTCCAGTACAAGGTCAACAGGACAACCTCCTATAGATGCCTAGAACCATAAAGTGCCCACACATTACGATCACTCTACATCACCAAGTCCAATCCATTGCTGTCTGAAAAGTTGACCTTCATTATGACTTACAGACAGGGGCAGCATCAGGGCCAGGGGCCCTGCTCCCAGGATAACTCCAAGGCCTCTGGACCATCAATTGTGGTCTTTTAGTGAAGATCTTAGGGTGTACTCCTATTTATACTTGTGTTGCCAGTGAGACTCAACTTTGTGAGCTCCGTCATGGCTGTCACTGGTGGTAGCCAGGCACTATCTGGTTCTTCCAGTCACTAGTCGATGTAGACATCCATTCATGTGGATCTCTCTGTCTTCTGGATTCTCTTTCCACCATGTTGTTATGGACCTTGGTGATCATCCATTCCTGCTGAGTTGGGACCATTTGCTGTACCCTCAGATGGCAGCTTGGCAGCTTTGAAGACCACAGACACCACTCACCAATGTGGGGTGCAGAGAGTCCTCATTAACAAAACACTAGTTGTGTCAATTGGCCTCGATTTCCCCTGAGAGTATGGTCCCCGCCCCCCCCCCAGCTACTCTGTCCTTGCAATATTGGGTTAAGATGGCAGGAGTACACAAGTTGTGTTGAAATTCCATTAATATTGGTCTTCGTACTAATGTGTGCTGTCACCAATTTCACCCAACCAAATTTCTAACTATCTAATCTAAGCCTTTCCCACTCCCCCTCCTTCCCTTTTCACCCTTGAAGCTGTCAAAGAGTTTTTTCTGTTATGCATGAGTCTGCTTTTAAGTTGTTATCTTAAGGGCCTCATACAATACTTGTCCTTCTGTTGCTGACTACTGTCACTCAACATAATGTCCTCCAGTTGAAACCAGGTTAAGAGATGTTTCATGCTATCATCATTGTTCTTTATCATCGCATGGTGTTCTACTGAGTATATATACCATAGTTTACCTACCCATTCCTCTGTTGCTGGGCATCTGGGTTGATTCCATCTTTTTGCTATGGTGGACTATGCTGCGACGAATATTTGTGTGCATGTAGCAGTTGGTGTGGATGGTCTTGATTCTGTAGGATATATTCCAAGTAGTCGAATTATTAGGTCAAACGATATATCTATATCCATTATTTTAAGGTAGGGCCATATTGCTCTCCTAAAGGGTTGCACCATTTTGCAATCCCACCAACAATGTAGGAGAGTTCCAATCTCTCCACAGCCTCTCCAGCATTTAGTGTTTTGTGTTTTTTTGATCATGGACAACCTCATTGGGGTGAGACGGTTATCTCATAGTCATTTTGCTTTGAATTTCTTTAATAGCTAGTGATTGTAAGCATGTCTGCATGTGTTTTTTGGCTGCCTAGATCTCCTCTTTAGAGAAGTGTCTGTCCATCTCCTTTGCCCATCACTTAATTGGATGATTTATCTTTTTCTTGTTGATATTTTGTAGTACCTTATAGTTTATGGCATCAGTCTGATATAGATTTGCCAAATATTTTTTCCCATTCTGTAGGTGGCCCTTTAATTCCATTAATAAAGTCTTTGGATGAGCAAATGTGACTGATTCTTAGTAGTTCCCATTTATCTATTTTCTCTTTTGTTGTTCGTGGTTTGTTTGACAGATTTTGTGTATTAAACCTTCAATTGCTGTTCCTACTTTTTCTTCGATGAGCTTTACCATTATAGATTTGATATTTAGGTCTTTTATCCAGTTTAAGTTGGTTTTTGTATACGGTGTAAGATATGGGTCTTGTTTTAGTTCAGTGCAGATGGATATCCAATTTTGCCAGCACCATTTGTTGAAGAGATTGTTTTTACCTCAGTTTAACGTCTTAGGGCCTTTGTCGAATATCAACTGTTCATAGGCAGATGATGTCATCTCTGGGGTCTCGATTCTGTTCCACTGATCTATCTGTCTGTTTTTGTACCAGTACAAGGCAGTTTTGACTACTGTGGCAGTGTAATAGGTTCTAAGGTTGGGTAATGAGAAGCCTCCCAGTGTGTTCTTCTTCTTTAGTACCACATGCTTCTTCCCTTTCCAGACAAAGTTGGTAATTTGTTCCTCCATCTCATTAAAAAATGTCACTGGAACTTGTATTGGGATTGCATTATATAAGTAGATTGCTTTGGGTAAAATAGACACTTCTACAACGTTAAGTCGGAGCAGGGTAGGTTTCTCCATTTATGTAACTGTCTTAGTTTCTTGCAGTGAGAGTTTGTAGTTCTCTTTGTAAGGGTCTGTTACTTCTATGGTTAGATTTGTTCCTAGGTACTTTATCTTCTTAGGGGCTATAGTAAATGATATTGACTTGGTGATTTCTTCCTTAATAATCTCATTGTTGGCATAAAGGAATCCTTCTGATTTACTTATGTTTATCTCGTATCCTGAGACTTTGCCAAACTCCTCTAACAGCTTGAGTAGTTTTCTTATGGATTCTTTGGGATTCTTTGCATATACAATCATATCATCTGCAAATAGAGAGATTCTTAGTTCTTCTTTGCTGATGCAGATGCCCTTTATTCCTTGGTCTTGTCTAATTGCTTGCTCTGGCTAGAACTTCTGATACAATGTTGAATAGGAGAGGTGAGAGTGAGCATCTTGTCTAGTTCTTGTTCTCAAGGGAAACTTTTCCAGTCTCCCTCCATTCAGGATGACATAGGCAGTTGGCTTTGTATAAATGGCCCTTACTGCATTGAGAAATTGGCCATCTATTCCTATTTTACTGACAGTTTTTAGCATGAATGGGTGTTGGACTTTATCAAATGCCTTGTCTGCATCAATAGGTAAGATCAGGTGATTCTTGTCTTTTGTGGTATTTATGTGGTTGATCACGTTAACCATTTTTCTGATGCGGAACCAGCCTGACATCCCTGGTATGAATCCAGCTTGGTCATGATGGATTATTTTTTGGATATGTTGTTGTATTCTCTTGGCGAATATTTTGCTGAAGATTTTTACATCTAGATTCATGAGTGATATCGGTCTGTAGTTCTCCTTTTTTGTTGGGTCTTTTCCTGGTTTGGGTATCAGGGTTATGCTGGCTTCATAGAATGAATTTTGGAGTATTCCATCCCTTTCTACACCATGAAATAGTCTCAGTAGTATTGGAGATAACTCTTCTCCAAACGCTTGGTAGAATGCTGCAGTAAAGCCATCTGGACCCAGGCTTTTTTTTTGGTTGGCGGTTTGGGGATGACTTTTTCAGTCTCTTCCTTTGTGATGGATTTATTAAGTTGTTTTGTGTCACTTTGTGATAATTTGGGTAGGCTGACCTCTTAACCACTACACCACCATTACATTGTGAAATTTTCCAGTCATGTAAACAAAAACTCAGTGCTTCCCAAACAGTAATTCCCCCATCCGCCCTCTTGCTCAGCTTTGGTAACCACTATTAAACTCTGATCTTTATATATTTACCTGTTCTATGTACTTCATATTAGTGAAATCCCATGATGTTAGTCCTTTTGTGACTGACTGATTTTATTCAGCATAATGTTTTCAAAGCTTATCTGTATTATAGTGGGTAACAAGACTTCACTCATCAGGAACTCTGGTGGTGTAGTGGTTAAGAGGTCAGCCACTGTCTTAGTTATCTAATACTTCCATAACAGAGATATTGCAAAGAGAGATTTGTTCTCTCACAGTTCAGTGGGCTGTAAGTCCCAATTCAGGACACCAGCTCTAGAAAGAGGCTTTCTCTGTGTTGGCTCCAGAGGAAGGTCTTTGTGATACATCAGTTGCCTCTTAGTCTGTGAGCATCTCTGTACCAGAACTTCAGGTCAAAACAGTGTGCTCTGCTACTGGCACTGCTTTCTTCATGGTATGAGGCCCTCCACTCTCTGCTTCCTTTCCTTGCCTTTTATCTCTTGTAAGGTAAAAGATGGTATGTGCCACACCCCAGGGAAACTCCCTTTATATAGGATCTGGGAGGTGACCTTGCAGTCCCACCTTAGTCCTCTTTAACATAATCAAGTCTTGCTCCATTAACCACAGCAAAGATTAGGATTTGCAACGCATATAAAAATTATAATCACAAGATAGAGGATAACCACACAATACTCAGAATCACAGCTCAGCCAAATTGCTACACACACTTTTGGGGGTACATAATTCAATCATAACAACTACTAAGCAAAATGTCAGCAATCTAAATCCACCAGTCACTCCTTGGAAATCCTGTGGGACAGATCTACTCTGTCCTATAGGTTTATTATGAACTGGAATCAACTCAATGACAATGTATTTGTTTTTTAATATTCAATTGTATGCACATTTTAAAAATTTCATCTGATGATGGATATTTGGGTTGTTCCCATCTTTTGGCTATTGTGAAAATGTTCAACGAACTTTGCTGCACATGTTTCTGTTCACTACACTGTCAAGTTTCTTGAGTATATACCTAAAAGTGAAATTGTTTAGTTGTATGGTAGCTTTATGTTTAGCTTTCTGAGGAACTGCAGAACTGTTTTTTACAGCAGTTCTATAATTTTGCATTCCCATTAACAATTTATGAGTGCTCTAATTTCTCCACATCCTTCCCCCCCATATTTATCTTTCTTTTTTTTTTTTTTTGTCTTAGCAATCCTAGAAGAAATAATGTGGTGTTTTGTTGTGGTTTTGATTTGTATCTCCTTAATGGCTAACAGTGTTGAGCAGGGATGGCTCTCTTTTGTTGGAAGAATGGCTATTTGTTAAAGAAATAAATTACTATGACAATTAGGAAATGAAAGATGGACCCTAGGAATATCTGCAAGAGTAGAAAAGGTTAGCTGAATGATCATGGATATCAACAACACACACACACACACAAAACCTAGAATGCACAAAAGTATTATGCACTAAATTTTTGATGGTTGGACTCTGACAAATCTCAGGAAGTGGATGCTGAGCTCTAAACGAAAACATGTAAACAGCAACATGAAGGTTTAAGCAAATAAATGTTTCTCTCCTGCTTCAAATTGATAGGAATGTTGGTAAAATGAAACAGTTTTTTAAAAAAAACACTCAGCCAATCTCAAAAGAAAGAAAAGGAAGATCCCAGGTTCCAGAAAAGAAAAAGGAACTTAAAGTAAGAATGTTATGAACAATAGTTGTAGCCAGTATTGCAAAAGTCCAAGAGATCTTGTTTTAGACCAGGACACAAGCCCTCATGGCTTCAGGTTGGGGATTTAACAACTGAAAGGAAACACCAGATATCCTCAGCCTAATGGAGGTAGAAAGATAGAACACAGACTTCTTTATACAATACACAGTAATGGAAAGAGGAGAGAAAAAACTATTTATTGACATACGGAAGTAGCAAGTAGTTTATCTGGTCAGAAGTTTGAGGTAGAAAGGATTTAAAAAGTTTATACAAAAAATAAAAATTCTAGGCCTTCTCTGTGGGTGGTTGTGGGGTCTACATTTTCACAACATGCATGATGGAAACTAACCATTAAATTGATGACTTTCCTCTGGGCCCCCAGAGAAGAAATAATTACCCAGTCTAGAGGTACTGTTACCTAGTTTGAAGTTTCCATTTCATCCCCAAAATTCAATGTGCATTAAAGATGAGATTATAATAAAAGAATTTTAAACTATGTTTAAAAAAAATTATTTTGATGGAGAGAATTATCACTGTGAGAACCTGTACTAATCTACAAAAACATAAAAAAAAATCTTGAAAACCATAGTGATATAATCAATAATAATCTTTTGAGTTCTTACTGGATGTCAGGGATTGTTCCAATCATTTTACTCAGATTAAAGAAATAAGAAAAGAAGAAAATGGGATAAATTGAGAAACATACCATGTGCTCCCCAAGCATACCTGTGTTCTCCAAAATACTCCATCCTCTTGCAATAAACAGAGTTATGACTAGTTCTCACCTGTGCATTAGAGTCAATGTGTGTAATTTTAGGCTGAAACACAGAATACTTGGTATGATTGTGACATCCCAGATACCTTTTTTTCCTGTTGCAGCCACCAGAAAGACCTCATATCACATATGGTGTTGAAAGGGATGCCCTTGGCCAACCTGACTCCATCTTGCGACGAACAGTAGTTAAGACAACCATGTTACAAACATTGAGTCCTGAGAGCTTGATATCCCCTCATCTGTAAGAATTTACCCTGTACTAGTCATAAGTCACATGGCTATTCTTTCCTCTTAGGAGCATTGATTAATTGTTCTGTTTATCCCCTTTCAGTTATTCTCTAAGACTATTGAACCAAATCACTGATTAGTTCAGATGATTATCAAGCCCCAACTTGCTGGAGTGATGGAGACTCCCACAAAGAATATTGTAGAAACATCCCAAAAATTACTTGCGTGGACCAGCATCCTCTCTCCCCCTCCCCCACCTTAATCAACCTATGTAACCTCTGGGCTTAGCCTATGCATGCAGGCAAGCTTTGGAGGAACTCATTCTCCCTTGCCTCTTGTGTGTTGGCACTGAATAAATGTCCTCACTTAATCACCTTACCTCCTGTCTCAGTATTGGCTTTGCAGATAGGCAGCATGGATCTGCAATTGCAGTTACAGTGATTGTCTAAAAGAGACCTCCACCAATATTCATTCGACATATAGGAGTGAGAAATAAACTATTATTAAATCACATGAATTTCTGTAGCATAATCTATTCCATTCTAATTCAGATGAATTGGAAAAAAGTACCACAGAATATAAGTAAATAAAAGTATAGTCACTGAGAATCACAACTCTATTTAAACTGGGGAATAGAATTGAAAGGATCGTTAATGAACTACAATATTACCCAGAAAACAACACAGAGATAAAGAGATGGAATATATGAGAGAGGATGAGAAACATGAAGAATAGAATGAGAAGGTGCAATATAAATCTAATTAGAAAAACTCAGAAAAATAGTACAGAGGAAATGGGAAGTTATTTCCTTAGGGCTTAGAGTTTTCAAGTATTGAAAACAAATCCCCAGATTGAAGAGCACAGTGAATCCCAACACTGATAGTTAAAGTTACAATCCATATCTGAATGGTGGAATACCTTAAAATACAGAGAAAAAATAGCTGGAAAAAAAACACATTACCCACAGAAGAATGACACTTAGAGACTGAAACTTTCACAAGAAAAAATAGAGACCAAGAGACATCAGAAAAAATATATTCTGAGGGCTGGTGAAAAACAGCTGCCAACCTAGAATTCAATAGTAGGTACCTAGAATTCAATAGTAGATGAAAGTGTCATAGGAAGATGAGGTAAAGACAAAGACATTTTCAGAAAAAGACTGACTTTACCATTTGCAAATTCTGCCAGAAAACTATTAAAGATGCATTTCTCATAGAAGGAAACTGGACCAGAAGGAATGGGATTCAAGAATAATGGAGAGAAAATCAAACATAAACATGTAAGTGAAACCAAGTATTTGACTTACAAGAATAATAACAATGACTAATGAAAGTATTAAAACAAGATGAAATACAACATGAACTATGAGAAAAGGTAGTATTTGTAATGATGAAAGAATGGAAACTGCATTAGCATAAAGATGGAAAGGCAAATTTTTCTGGGTATATGAAACACTATATAACAAATAAGTTAATAAGCTAGATCAAATGAGCTGAGATGGGAGGCAGGGCTAGGCCGTCCTTTGATTGCTCTAACAACAAAGAACCAGAAAAACAACTTTATGAATCAAATAGGGCATTTTAGGAGCCCTGAACACCAGAAGGAAAACTGGGAGAATGAGCTTTCCAACAGAGAGGTGAGAGGGGATGCAGAGTTGCCCAGACAGCACAGGATGGGCCAAATGCAGTCCACAGTCCACAGAACGACCCTCCATGCCAGCACGGTGAACAAAGCCATAACTGGAGAGTGTATTTCTCAGAAGGAAAGCTGTACTTCAGACAGACACACCTATATAAATTCAATATTCTTCCACCTGAATGCTGAAAGATAAGTTCTTATGGATGTATGTAAATCAAAACTTTTTCTCTGGGGCATAAACTCTTTCCCTCTCTCTGGTGCTTCCCCTTTCTATTCTGTGCTGTGCCAGGCACCCAATTCAGACAATGTACCTGGGCCGAAAGCAGCAGACAAGCAGCTTAACAAAGGGGGCGGGGAGAAAGAAGTCTGCTTGTGCCTCTGAGCCAGGAACTCAGGGCAAAAACAGGCCATTTCCCTAGGGGCAGGGCTCCTGACCCTTACCTATTTGGGTACAGGACCCCTCCTTTTCTAGGTACAGGCTACCCTTCCCTTTCACAGTGCATGCAGTCAGCAACCTGAGCCAACACTAATCAACATTCCTCAGCAGGAACTACACGCTTGGGGCTAACAGACTGGGCACCTGGGCTGAACTCACACAAGAAAAGTAAACTGATGCTGGGACCTCTGTGCCTAGTAACATCTCTAACCACTTTGTGACAGTGCTTTGGAATTTCTATGGTTCCAATTAACAGCACACATGACTAGTCTACTTGGAGACTAAAAAACTAGTATAGGCATAGTATCATCATACTTACATCTATACTAGTTTTCTTAGTCTCCAAGTAGACTAGAGAGAGAAATCAGAACACAATAACTGAAATTAAAAAAATCACAACAGTTTTTTGATGGCCTGAAGGCAATGGTTTATTTCACATCATTTAAAGAAGCAACACTACTATGGCTTCAGAAAATTCCAAAAACAATCAAAAAAACTTCCAGGCAAACTTGACTTCCTGCAATTATCAGAGGTAGACTACAAAAGAGTAACATTCAGATCTCTGCTACACATTAGGAAGATTAAGCCAATGGCAACAGAAAAATTGAACAGGCTACAAGAAACACTTGAGCAACAATGATCTGAAATTCAGCAGATTAACTATAAAATTATAGAATTATGTGATTCAATACAGTCAAAGTAGAACTGAGACAATGGAATACAGAATCAGTAAGACTGAAGACAAAGCAACTGATACCAACATAATCTGAGGGGGAAAAGAAAAGTTTAAAAGACTTATTAAAAAAAGAATCACTGAGAGTTATGTAGGACTCTATCAATAATCTATAAATAATTGGAGTTCCAAAACACAGTAGGAATAACAGAAAATACAGAGAGAATTTTTGAAGATATTGACAGAAAACTACCCTGATATCATGAAATATGAGAACATATCTATCCAAGATGCTCATCTAACTCCACAAAAGGTAGGTCCCAAAAGAAAGACATTAAGACATAGTATCATCAAACCTATAAAACATAAGATAAGGACATGCTTTTAAATGTGGCTAGGCTTAAACAAAAAATAATGTACATAGGACAGTCATTGAGACTCAGCTCTGATTACTCTGTAGAAACCATGTTGGCAAGAAAGCAACGGGATGACATACACAAAGTTTGAAGAAAAAAAAAACTGCCAACAAAGAATTATATATCCTGAAAAACTGTCTCTCAAATATGACACTGAAATTAGGACATTACCAGATTAACAGAAGTTTAGAGAATTTGTAAAAGCAAACTGAAATTACACAAAACAGTGAAGAAGTTCTTTGGTTAGAAAATCAGTAACATCAGATATATGAGGTTCAACAATTAAGTCCATGAATTTAATTGTTCTAAGTGCTGAATATCACTATGAGTACTCCCTTTGGGCAGCTATGCACTGATGCCAGCACCTAGTACACCCTTCAAAGCAATTTTGGAGCTCTTTCTGGAATAGCCATTGTGCACACTGGCAAGGTGGCAAGTTTGCAAACTTAATTGTATAGCTGTCTGTGAGGGAGTTGTTAGTTAGTAAACAAACAATTCTACTGGAACACCCTCCCTACTCATCCAATCTAGACCCCAGTGACTTTTTTCTCTACCCAGAGATGAAAGAAATATTGAAAGGAAGACATTTTGATGACATTCAGGACATCAAGGGTAATACAATGACAGCTCTAATGGCCTTTCAGTGTGGAGATTGCTTTCGATTCAAGAATATTTTTAAACCTGATTTTTTTTGAAATATAAAAAAGCGAAAGGGAGACGAAATCTAGCACATTGTAGGTATCCAACAATTGGGTAGGCTGGATTTTCCTTTTATTGACTAATCTTACTTTATATAACGTAATAAAATTGGATCCAATAAACCTTGAATTTGTTTAATTCTTTATTCTTTCCAGTGAGCCCAAGACTGTTACAGGTTTTAGTCTCACCCCACAGCCCCACTGCAAGATTTGAGTATGGATCTGAGGCTACATCACTTTGAAGAAAGGACTTTCTGAGGAAAGCATACAATTTAGCATAACTTTGGTTTAAGCTTCTGGAGATCTCTGGAATACTTTTTGAAGGACTGTTGCTGTAAGCAGTTGAGGTTATGCAGGTGGTCTGGAGAATCTAGTTATAGTGATGGATTTGTAAGTTAGTATGATTAACTTGTAGCACAAGCACTTCCTAAACCTATTACAAATACATGATTAAAACAAACATGAAATAACTCTAATCTCATAGTAGGCAACTTGGCCTAACCACTTTGAATTTGCATATCAGTATGTTTGAAAATCATATTTTTGATAAAAAAACATTTGAAGGTATTTAATGTTCTTCTAAACACTATTCTAATAAATCACAACTTTGTCGTCCTGCAGCTTTGATGGACTCATGTTCTTCAGTACATACTTCCAGCTCCAAGGAAGCCCAGTGTAACATAAGAAGACTCTTCTGGGTACTTTCTCTTCACACCCTCAGAGACCAGCATTTACAGTTTTCCTGTATACCAGTGACACACTAGGAAGAAAGGGCAGAGTACTGATTACCAGGATCTTCCAAAAGCATGGGACATGGTAGCCCTCTCCTGCACACATGCCACTTCCCATCACTGCCAACTACTAGTACCAAGATCAAACGAGCCAGCCAGCCAAGTGCCGTCACCACTCTGCAATTCCAGCCTTTGGCAGTTCCTCTAGGACAAGACCACTGAAATCCTACTCTTCTTTTATTTACTGAACATTTTTCATGTAACAGGCACTATTATTAGGCTCTGGGGGATATTGTGATGAACAACAAGATGTGGTTGCTTCTTACATTGTTCTCACAACACTAAAAAGCATTGTTAATTCATAAAATGAGCTGTTCATGTGAATCCATTATAGAGGTTCTAAATTACCGGTGTGTTGTAACATATAAAAGAAGTTAGGACTGGATTAGATTAGAATCTTCGTTTGGGGTGTGTGACCTCACAGATGCTCTGATGATTGAGTTCTGCATCAGACTGCTTGCAAGGAGCTAACTTGCAACGTGTGTAAGCTAACCAAGGGTTTTGAAGAACCTCTCATCTCAGGGAAATGGGACTTAGGCAACGCTCAGCGAAGGGGCTACAGTGGGAAGATTCTGGGCTGTGGGAAGATTACTGCACAGTTATCAACAATCTCACTGTCTCAAAGTTCAGCACATGACCTGTGTGTCCAACCCTTTCCCAAATAAATATATTGGCAGACCTGAAGGGTGGCCTCACTGGGGCCCATTTGCTTCCCTTATCATCTGGGATGGCAGATTTGCACGGCCCAGGTTGTTCTGCTGTACCTTCTTTATCTATGGAATGCTTTGAGTTCACAAGTACCACTTTAATCTCAAAAGATTCTCAAATTTCAGAAGGTGTCAGGAAAACCCTGTTCAGCTAAGTCAAGAGTTCGCAGCTGAAACGGCAGTCGGAGAGTTCTATAGTGCAGTGTAGCTCTGGTGACAGAGTGGTTAAGAGCTTAAACACTAACTAACAGGCCAGCAGTTCGCATCTACCAGTTGCTCCTTGGAAACCCTACAGGGCAGTTCTACTCCGTCCTTTGTGGTCACTGTGAGTCAGAATTGACAGCAATGGATATAAGTGCAGTGTCCTTTTCAGCAGAATTTAGAAGGTGGGCTGATTTTTGTCCTAACATAGTTTTGTTTTGCCCGCAATTGCCCACTAAAAGTATCCCATTTGGGCTTCCTAAAGTGATGCAGATGACTATGGTATTCTTCTGTGCTCTCATTACATACTACCTCCAAGGCAGAGACTGATAAATTGTCTGTTTTCCTAAAAGTTTGCTAAGTCTTCAAGTGCAGCTATTTGTCATGAGAATCAGCATGCTACACAGTAATACTGGGACAAATGTGGTTGACCTAATTAGTTTGTTCTTTTTCTTCCATCTCAAAAGTACTTTACATAGTGTCTTTAACAAAGAAGTTTCTTAAAAATGCTAGCAACTGACATGAATGATTAGGCTGTTTTGGAGTTATATCCATCACCCTCGTTTTGGTGAAAAAGAATGGAATCTGTGCTCTGCCCACCTCTAGGGAGGAACAACTACAAGCTGCAACTTTATGGACATTTATGAGTATTCTCTTGCAAACACAGTTGGATGTCTAACACCACAAAGCAAAGGGTGGCCACTGATACAAGTCTGCCAGTTGAGACAGAGACCAACTCACTCTCTATAGAACCTTCCCTTGTATTAGTAGGCCAGTCTTTCCCCAGACTCCCTCAGCCTGAGTGGGCACTTGAAAGGTTTCATACATACCAGGGTGGTGAACCTGTCCACACAGGCATTGCGAATCTTCTCTGGGGTGGCAGGGCTGTCTAGTTGGAAAAGCTTCTTTGTATTATAATCTGCATGCTGAGCTCGAGCTGCATGAATGGCATCTTTGATGGCAAAGAAGATGGAGGCGGCCAGGAAGAGAGGAGGCTCCCCAACAGCCTGAACAGAGAGACAGCAGGGCAGAGTCTCAGACAGAATGGCCCCAGCCCCTGAATCCTTGCATGTACCGGGAGGCAGGGGCAGGGAGCATGGCACAGCAAAGGCTAAAGGTGCCAGAGAAACCCTGCCCAGCACTGAAGGGTAACACCAAGGAAGGGAGGAAGGGGCAATAAGAATTAAACCCGGCTAAGAAAAATCCATCAAGTGAAGGGTCACACCTTACTGCCACATTTCTTCTAACTCTTGCTATGTAATCTTGTCTAATGACACCATGCTAATACAACGTATCATTCAAAGTTATAATAAATAAATTGCAATCTTATAAAGAAAAGTATTTGTTCAACATGAGTTTTGACTCTTTGCAAGTTTTAAACTAGAGGAATACTCTGCCTGCCGCTCTCATAATGACATTTACAGACACTGTAAGTAGACTTGCAGCAACTGACATTATATGCATAATGAGAAATTGGAAGTAAAGTATTTTCTAATATTCTTTTTTTTTTTTTTTTAACTCAAAGCCTAGACTGGTGATCATCTGAATAAGAATCACCAGGAATACTTGTTAAAACTTCAGGTTCCAGGTCCTCACTCCATTTCCAGAAAAATCAAAGTATCTACGGGATAAGCCTATGAAGCTACAATTGTATTGTGAATCCTGGTGACTCTGAAGTAAATCACACTGTGTCCCAGATCCCAAACAGTAAAGTAAATCAAGAGATAAGGGAATGGATATGTTTGGTTGTCCACAAATGGCTATTTATCTTTCTTAGCCCTAAGGCTGCACCAATCAGCTGAGTTAATTTTCAACTATGGTTTCAAAATCCTTCAGGCTTGCTGATCAAGTCTTAAGGATAGGCCCTGGTAAATGAAGGTGTGAGTAGGTGTGTACAAAGGGACTTCCCCGTCTGCAGTGAAGGAGATGTACTGGTTTTTATGGAACAATAGGAATGCTGTATCTGTAAAATCATCTCTGAGGGTCAAGTATCAGAAATACACACCCAGTATTTGTATGGAAGCCAGAATTTGACCTTCAGGATTTGATTTAAGAATCTGAGTCTACCCAAGGGAGCCTTCTTCAGATTTCACTAAGGTTGTATCCTTAGTCCAATTCAATTGATTCTCAGGCAAGATCACCTACTCCTCCACTGCCTTCACAAAGCCAGTGTGACATCCTCTTCTCTAAGAGGACCCCCTTGCAGACCCAGTAGTGAGTGACCACTCGTGGCCTCCCAAGTGCAGCTCGTGAGGCAGCGCAGATCCAGAGTGACAGTACCTTGGATGCGTAGATGGCTTTCTTGTTGGGGCAGTCACGGAGGAGGGACACCCGGAACTCAACAGGGATGCAGCCAAATGCAGGGATCTTATAGGTGCTGGGGCCTCGGGTGTGCAGGCTCCCCTCAGGGGAGTAGTGCAGCTCCTCCAGAGTGAAGAGGCCAAGGCCCTGAACAAATGCCCCTTCCACCTGCAAGGCAGATGGAGACCATGTTCACCCTGCCTGCCTACTGCTTCCCACCGTGGGCACAATGCCTGCCTCTGGGGAGAGGTCTAGAAAGAAAAAAAAAAAAAGGAGTTCTCTAATGCTTACCAAGCTCCTGCCTCAGCCACAGGATAACCTATCTGAGCCTTTGCCAGAGGTTAATTCAGATAGAGCAAAGGGTCAGTTCAGAAATGGTCAGTAGTTGTAGGAGGGTATCACAGCGATGGGCTTAAGTTCTGACTAAAACCTGTTACAAGGTAGATGGAGAAGTTTTTGCATTTGGCCACAGAGGAACCAGTGACCACAAACTGAACAGTAAGCACACAGCTGCTAGCACGGTCCCTCAGGAGCCCACATCCTCCTGTGCACTGGATGATATCTCACACCTTCATATTGTCCCAGGAGGGGAGTAATGTATTAGGTAGTAGATTCTTTGAGACTTGTCTCAGGCAATTTTGAACTTCCATCCCTAACTGTTCTCTGGGAGAAAGAGTGCCCAACAGTAGCTTCCAAACTCTCAGGGAATGCCTGCAATGCTCTACACATGTGTTCAACCAGCCCAGGCTTAGAAGAGGGAATGGTGGCACCTCAGCACCAGAATAACTCATTCAGAGGAGAGACCACAAATCAATCATTTGTGAATCCCCAACTACCTGGCATCAGGACTGCCTGTGGGTCTGCCTGTAGAAGGTCCACAAATAGTTGTTTAATATATTTTGAACAGATTAATTAATGACTGGAAATTGGGTACGCAGCAATTGGACATTTTTTCAGAAATACAATCTACATTTTCTACCAAACAGTCAGTACTTTTTTCTTTCTGCCTTCTCCTGTTTCTTCCTAATCTGATTAATATTTTCCCAAAGTGATTTTCTTTGGCTCATGTCTTCACTTCTCCTGCTCTCCACCACCCATTCATCAGTGCACATGTTTCCTGCAGTACAAAAGTGGCCCTACACAGAGAAGGAAAGAAGTGAGAAAACCCTTCTGATCTCAGACCCCACTGCCCAGGGATTGACCCAAACATAATCTTCCATTTCATATTCTGCTGACTCTCAAAGTGTGCGCATGTGTATCCAGTGTTTTCACTATTCATCATGTTGTCCTTGACGGTGTAATTGCCCTTTCCAAGGTAATCCATATTAAGTTGTTTGCTGCCTTGAGAGCTGGGTGGGCTCATCTATCTAAATCACACTCTATAGGAGATTCATTTGCTACCATATCCAGGCCTACAATAAAACAATTTTGGATTTAAGATACTATGCCTAGTTATCTTAAGAGGGGAGTGGGCATATCAATGGCTAAGTCATCACCTCCTTGGACCCCCATGAGCCTTACCTGCCCAATATCAATGGCAGGGTTCAGACTGGAGCCAACATCCATGACAATGTCTGTGCGGAGATTCTAAAGTTAGAGAAGAAAGAGATGTTTGAGACGATGTATGGGTCTTGGGGACCCTTAGGCTATAACTACTAAACCAAACAGTACTTTCACAGCAGTGCTCTGTGCGTGCAGGAGAGTTGTGTCCCACCAATTCCCTGCTGCTGTCATCAGGGCTGAAGTATTAGATCTTAGTAGGCAAGGAGGGAGGAGGAATGTCAACACTTCCTCAGTGATGTGAAATACACCAGACACACACTCACATGTGAGCAGCAGTGACAGGTTCCCAGGACTGAGGGCTAAGGACCTGACTCTGAGTATGTCATGCAAGGAAGGGGTCACCAAAACTACAGACCATGGGCCAAATTCAGCCTGCTGCCTGTTTTTCGTAGGACCCATGAGATAATTAAAGGAGTTCTGGCTGTACAGTGGTTCAGTGCTTGACTGCTAACCAGAAAGTTGGCAGTCGACATCCAACAGCAGCTCCACAGGAGAAAGGTGTGGCAATTTGCTTCTATAACAATTACAGCCTTGGAAACCCTATGAGGCAGTGCTACACTGTCATATGGAGTTGCTGCTATGAGTTGAAACTGACTTGACGGCAGCAGGTCTAGTTTGGCTTACTAAGGTCCTTAGGTGCTGCAAACGGTGTGTATCCCCAGTTAAAAGGTCAGAGCTTTGAACTGACAAAGTGCTCCTGTACAGAAAGATGTGGCAGACAGCTTCCATAAAGATTATAGCCTTGGAAGCCCTGTAGGGCAGTTCTACTGTGTGTTTCAGTGTTGCTGTGAGTCAGAACTGACAATGCGTTGAGTGAGCCGATTATAGTTTTTGTTACTGAATTGCTACGAAATAAAAATAATATTTTGTGACATGTAAAAATGATATGGAATTCAAATTTCAGTGTCCATAAGTAACATTTTATTGTAGGGTAGTCATGCCTATTGGTTTATGTACTGTCTAAGGCTGCTTTCACACCACAGCAGTAAAATAGCTAAGATAGCCATTACACAGTCCACAAAGCCTAAAACATTTACTATCTGGCCCCTTACAGAAAGAGTTTGCCAACATCTACTGTATGACATCATTTTCCCAGCCAGAGAGTTTGTATCTATAAGATCTTAATGTGATGACTCAGTTGTTTTGATGCTCTTTTCCTGCCTTAGTACTGAGGTTTCATTAGCTACTTACCTTATGATCCCCAGTCAGGCAGTCAATCTCCACTTCAGAGCAAGCCACCCCATAGGTGAAATAATGGAAAGGATTCCCTGAATTTGTCTCAAAACTATAGCCAAGGTCAGGTGTTCTGTAGGAGAAGAGAGAAAATATTGCACATCTATCAAAATATGCACACACCATACACACAGCCTGTCCCATAAAATCTCGAGACCCTAAAAGAGTTATTCTTGTCATTCAGTCATTCTCCAAAAAGCTCATGGGTTTGGAATATTTTAACCTGTTAATGAAAGCCAGATGACTACAGAACATTTTTTTTTTTTACTTGAATCTCATGCTCTATTTTTCCAATGGTCCTTACACAAATCATTCTGAAAAGCCTAGCACTGTTTAGAATCAGCGTGCTGGTCTCTATATGGGGGAAAGAGATGACTGATTTGCCCGAGATCATGAAGTACAGTAAAGTCACACTTCAAAGAATCTATAGAATTATAACCCCAACTCTGCAGAACCTAAAGTCTTGCCTGTGATAATTCCTGGGCTGTTTACACAAATTCACCTGTTCACAGGGCTGCTCACCTTTCTCAAGGGGAAAGTTAACAAGATCAGTAGTTCATATCAGGCTGGGTGTATCTTTAAGTAGCAACCTGCTGACATGACTGCTCATCTGCTGGCCCTTTGGAAGCCCTAGTGGTGTAGTGGTTAAGCACTGAAGCTACTATCCAAAGGCAGCAATCCGAATCCACAGTGCACTTCTTGGAAACTATTGGGCAGTGCCACTCTGTCCTACAGGGTCTCTATGAGTCAGAATCAACTCAACAGGAATGATTTTTTTTTCCACTGGCCCCTTTGAAATTTCAGCAAATGATATCAGAAAAATTAATAGAAACAGATACTTCCTTACATTTATTTTTCTTTGTCACGAACCATGCATGAAGTCTGACAAGTCTGCAAACTTAGTTATTCTAAGTGCTACAAACTTAATTGCTGAATATCACTGCAGTCACCTTTGAAGTACTCCCTTTGGGAAGCTATGCACTGACGTCAGCACCTAGTCCATTATTCAAAGCAATTTTGGAACTCTTTCTGAATGGCCATTGCACATGGTGGCATGGTGGCAAGTTTGCAAACTTAATTCTATAATTGTCTGTGAGGGACTTAGCCAGTAAACGAATCACTGTATTGGAACACCCTACCTACTCACCTGATTTGGCCCCCAGTGACTTTTTTCTTTACCAGAAGATAAAGGAAATACTGAAAGGGAGACATTTTGATGACATTTAGGACATCAAGGGAAATATGATGACAGCTCTGATGGACATTCCAGTAAAAGAGATACAAAATTGTTTTGAAGAGTTGAGGAGACACTGGTGTCAGTGCATACTTTCCGAAGAGGAGTACTTCAAAGCTTACCGTAGTGATATTCAGCAATGAGGTGTGTAACACTTTTTCTAAGTTCATGAACTTAATTGGCAATCCATGTATGTATGTGTTTACATAATCAGAGCTTCTAATACACTGTGTCTATGTTACAGTCTCTAGATTGTGCAAACCATTAATGCATTTTGGGCTAACTGAAAGGTTAGAAGTTTGATCCACTCAGAGGCACCTTGGAGTACAGGAGTAGTGATCTACTTCCAAAATAGCAGCCATTGAAATTCCTGTGGAGCACAGTTCAACTTTGACACATGCGGAATCACTATGAGTTAGAACTAATTGAATGGAAAGTGAGTTGGCTTAGTATCTACATTACACAAAAATAAAGTAAGCTGGTGGGACCAGAATCTGCATGAAAACAAAATCAATACAGGGCTGAAGGGAAAGCCTTCTCCTAGGAGAAATCGCTGCCTTTGTTTTCTCTGACTTTACTGTGTACATCCAGACACTGTCTTTATATAACCCCAGATTTATCAACTCTAAAAGTAGAACAGGAACTTATTAGAAAATCTGCATTATTTTACTCATGTAAGTAAAAAATTACATAGCCCAGTGAACACTGGCACAACATTTCTCTGCCTTAAATATATATGTACATCCATATACATTCACACAAGACCTTCCCAAGTAATCAGTAAACTATTTTCATAATGTAATGATCTGTGAAAGAAAAGACCCTAGTTAAATTTCCCAGAGAAAGCTAAATTATGACTGTCATATCTTCTTACAGCTAAGTCACATGGGCAGGGTCTTTGTCTGTTCATGCTGATACTGAATTTCACAGTTGAAGAAGATATGAGAAATCACTCACTTCCCCACCTGAAGTAACACATGCACCTTACAACCACAGCTAGAATGCAGGTCTTCTGATATAGCATCTCCTACCTTCACCTCCTTGGCACACAATTTACTAATACCACATATTTTGGAGCATCTTTAAACTGAAATTGATGGAAATTCACTGAAGAAATAGGAGTTTTGTTGGAACTGCTGTTCCTTGATCACAGGCTGACAAAATTCTGCACTGGAGGTGAACTTGGAGGTTAAAATGACAACGCATTTTCCATGTCTATAGGTGAAACGGGTGAGAATAATACCACACTTACCTATAAAACCCAGTAGCAGACAAACTGACCGCATTCTGGTAGGCAGCCATTACCTGAGGAAAACGAAATGACTCCAAGGGAGGGCAGAGGTCTGAAGAGAGTGTAGTTTTCTGAAACCCTGGCCTGCCACTCTAAGCTTTCATGGGCTCATCCTGGTTATCTGCAAGTGGATCAGTCTTTTTTTTTCCCCAGTGACACTCTCTTCTGTACTTCACCTCCCATCTCACTACCAGCACCTGCACCACATCTTCATCATTCAGTGCCTACAGTATAATATTGGCTCTTAACTGGTCTTGCCTTAAACAGCCCCTGAACTCATCATTTAACCCAGCCTGTACCTTGCAACCAGAGTGATCATGTTAACACACCACACCACCCATACCTTGCCATTACTCCAGATCTTTTAATGACTTCCCAGACTCAACGGCACTTGGCTGGCATTGCCTACAGAACAAATGCCTGTAAGGACCCTGAACTTTTCTCTGACCTGTTTTAAATTATCCAGCCCATCTATCAATATGGCCCAAACTCACTAAGACAGCTCTCAGCTTCTCTTTGCCTTTGTGACTAGATCTGTGACTAGCACGGGGTCGGGACAGAGGCATTGCTGTGAATTGCCTTCTCATCTGAAAAGGTGACTTGGACCAGCTCAGACTTACCCAGTCTTCCCAGGATCCACTGGGCTTCTGTGTCTTGAAGGGCTCCAGCCTTTTCAGGATAGTCTGACAAGCCTCCTAGAGAAAGCACCCACCACACATCAAACACATGAGTCTTCAGCATTCCATGGCCCAGGCAAAATTCCAAGGGTCTTGACAAAGCTACTTCTAAGCAATGTGGTAACTCAAACCTCCATACCATCCCCCCAGGACTGACAAGCCATGAATGAAAATCATGGGGTTCTGCCAAAGGAGCCACCACTAGCCTTGCTTGCAGACTGCTTCCTGACCCAATTCTCAGGCTGAAGACGGGCAAGATGTTTCAAGGGCCACTCAGAGGAGCCTGCTCCTATCAAACTCTCTTGTTTGATCTTAACTCTAAATGTGTGAGTAGAAGCAAGTGATTCTGACCCGGCAGACCCTAAAATCAGATTTCAATTTGAGCTAATTTTCTTCTGATCAGTTCTAGTACCCAGTGTATATATCCCTAGGAGCCCCTACTTTCTCTCCGACTCTTAGTTTTCTCTTCCCTTCTCCTGCATGGATCCTTCTGGCTTTTATTGAAGTATTTAGTACTCTTTACTTTTTCTCTGAGCTTAGAGTTTGGAGGAATAGCATTCTCCCAGATAAAAGAGCTAAAGGTACGGTCATAAACAGAAAGCCTACAAGGACCACCACAGCCACTGTTCAAGGTACTCTTCCTCCCCAAAGCTCTGGTTTGCCCTCAGCTCTGTGACTCTAACAGACTCCTTACATAGACAGCTCTTCCGTTGATGTCAGCGCTGACAGAGGCAGCTGTAGGAGAAGTGTTGGGCACGGTATTGGTGCTTGTCTCACTGATATAAATCTTAGAGATGGGAATTTTCAGAGCTTTGCTGGCCACCTGCCAAAAGAGAACACATTAACTTCTAGGGAAGGGGTAATCTTGGCACTTGACTGTCTTCTACCCAAGACAACATTCAGGTACACTGTTACTGGCAAGAAAATAATTTTGTAAACTAGAATACTTTTGAGACTGGGATGTTCTTCAACTGGCTGAATTTGAAGCAGGACATTATGAAGTGGTTTGTTTGGATTAAAAATTCATAAACCTCGTGGTGACTAACAAGATCTTTTTAAGCTAACCCTGACTTTTTAAAATCCAGTTGGCCAATCCTCACGGCCAAGAAGATGTGCTAACTCCAATTCTGCTCCACCATCTTGGCTCTAATGTGAGAAGTCTCATACTGGGTAGTGAACTAGATACCTTTCTGTAGAATTTATCCACCTTACACACACAGGCATAGAGCTCCAGAGAAGACCTGGTACAATGCCATGCACAGAAGAGAAAACTTGAGGGAGAGAAGCCTTGCTCAAGGTTATGTGTAACAAGGGCCAGCTGCCAGGCCATTGTCTGCTTCTAGTGTTCCTCTGCTCGGTCTTTTATAGCAGATGCCACAGTGCCAGAAAAGACTCCCATACTCCCTTGACCACTTCTTTAACTCTGTCCGTTCACCTGGACCATCTTTGTGTGAAGACCTTGACCCATCTCAGTGCCTCCATGAGTCACCAGCACAGAACCATCTGTGTAAACATGTAGCAGGGCCCCTCCCTAAAGGAAGAAAAGAGAACCAGGCAAGAGTCAACAAATCTTTAGCTTAATTCAGTCCTACGCTGTAAGCTTAACTATGTAAGGCTTGGAACCAAAGGTTCTAGAGCCCAAGAAAAGGAAAAACAACAGCAACCTTTTAGATATATGCCCTCAAAGGAATTATGTTGTTGTTAGACGCCCTCTAGTCAGTTCCAACTCATAGCAACTCTATGTACAACAGAAAAAACACTGCTGGATCCTGAGCCATCCTCACAGTCATTATGCTTGAGCCTGTTGTTGCAGCCACTGTGTCACTGAGGATCTTCCTCTTTTTCTCGGGCCTTCTACATTACCAAACATAATATCTTTTTCATGGACTAGCCCCTGCTGATAATACCTAGAAAGTATGTGAGACAAAGTCTTGTCATCCTTGCATCTAAGGAAAATTTTAGCTGTACGTCTTCCAAGACAGATTTGTTCATGCTTCTGGCAGTCCATGGTATAGTCAATATTCTACACAAACATCACAATTCAAATGCAATCAGTCTTCTTCAGTATTCCTTATTCATTATCCAGCTTTTGCATGCATATGAGGCAACCGAAAATATCATGGCTTGGGTTGGGTGCACCCTAGCCTTCGAGGTAACATCTTAGTTTTTCAACACTAGAAAGAGATCTTCTGCAACAGATTTGCCCATTGCGAAGCATCTTTTCACTTCTTCACTGATGTTTACATGGGTAAAAGAAATTTTTTTATTTTGTCACAGACCAGTAGATTAAAAGTCCAAATTCAGGGGGTCAGCTCCAGGGGAAGGCTTTCTCTGCTGGCTCTGGAGGAAGTCCTTGTTGTCAATCTTCCCTGAACTGAAAGTTTCTGAGGCTCAGGGACCATGAGGTCCTTTCCAAAGGATGCACTCTACTCCTGGTACTGCTTTCTCAGCGGTAACAGGTCCCCCAATCTCTGCTTACTTCCCTTTCTGTTATATTTCAAGAGGTTTCCCCAAGGCACTGTACAATCTTACACATTGAGTCTTGCCCCACCAATGCAACTGCTGCCCATCCTCCCTTATTAACATCATAGAGGCAGGGCTTACAATATAAAGGAACATCATACAATACGGCTACACACATTTTGGGGGGAACACGATTCAATCCACGACAATCAAGTTGCAAAGATTTTTGTTATCTTTGTTGAGGTGTAATCCATACTTAAGGCTGTATTCTTTGATCTTCATCACTAAGAACTTCAAATCCCCTTCCCTGCAGCAAGCAAGGTTGTTATCATCTGCACGTCACAAGTTTTAAGGAGTCTTAACTCCAATCCAGATGCCACATTCTTCTTCACATAGCCCAGCTTCTTAGATTATTTGCTCAGCATACAGATTGGCAAAGTTTGGTGAAAGGATACAACCTTGATGCACATCTTTCCTGACTGTAAACCATACCGTATCCTCTTGTTCTGTTCAAATGACTGCTTCTCAGTCTAAGTACAGTTGCCTCATGAGTACAATTACATGTTCTGTAATTCCCATTCTTTGCAATGTTCTCCTTAATTTGTAGTGATCCACACAGTCCAATGCCTTTTAATAGTCAATAAAACACAGGTAAATATCTTTCTGATATTATTTGCTTTCAGCTAAGATCCATTTAATGTCAACAATGATATCCTTCTTTCCAACTTCTCTTCTGAATCGTTCTTGAATTTCTGGCAGTCACTTTTGAATGATCTACAGCAACAACTGTTGCTGCATGTATGCTGCAGCCACTTTTGAATAATCTTCAGCAACAGTTTACTTGTGTGTGATATTAACAATATTGTTCAACAATTTCCTCATTCTGTTGGATTACCTTTCTTTGGAATGAGCACAAATATCCACTTGGTTGATCAGGTCTTACAAATCTCCTGGCATAGATGAGTGAGCACTTCTAGTGCTGGACCCATTTGTTGAAACATTTTATTCAGTGATCTGTCAATTCCTGGAGGCTTGTTTTTCATCAATGTTGTCAGTGCAGCTTGGGCTTATTCTTTTCTTCCGTACCTATCACTGGTTCTTAAACATATGCTACCACTGGAATGGTTGAACACTGACCAATTCTTTTTGGTACAGTGATTCTGTGCAACTTGAGGTTTGAATTTTTTTCTTCAGTTCTTCTAATGGAGAAATGCTGAGTGTCTTCATCTGTTTCAGTGTTCTAACTTCAGGTCTTTCCACACATCATTTAATACTTTACTTTGTCTTCTTGGCTTTTACTTCATCATTTCTTTTCATTTTAGCTGTTCTATGTTCAAAAGCAAATTACAGGGTCTTTACTGACATCCATTGTGGACTTTTCTTTCTTTCTTGTCTTTCTAGTTACCTTTTGATTTCTTCACATATGATATCCTCAGTGTCATTCCACAATTCATCTGGTATTTGGTCATTAATGTTCAATGTCTCAAATCTATCCTTGAGATGGTCTCTAAATTGGAGTAGAATATATTCAACATTATACTTTGAGTTTCATTCACTTGTTCTAATTTTCTTCAGCTTCAACTTCAACTTGCATATGAGCAATTGATGCCTGTTCTACAGTTAGCCCCTGGCCTTGCTTTGACTGATGAGTTTGAATTTTTTCATAGTCTGTTTCCACAGATGTAGTTGATTTTATCCCTGTGTATTCATTCAGTGACGTCCACATATACAGTCACCATTTTTGTTGCTGAAAAACGTACTTGCAAAGAAAAAGTCATTGGTGTTGTAAACTTCTATTCCTGAGCCATCTGGTACTCCTCTAACAGAATTACCACAAGTGGATGGTTTTAATGAAGAAAAGTTTATTAGTACACAGCTCAGTAGGCTACAAGTCTGAATTCAGGATGCCCACTCCAGGGAAAGATTTCCCTCTTTGTTAGCTCTGGAGGAAAGTCCTTGCATTGCATCAGTCTTTAGTCAGGGAGCATCTTGGTGCAGGAATCTCAGGTTTGGAGGATATGATATATTCCTGATGCTGCTTTCTTGATGGTATGAGGTTCCCAACTCTCTGTTTTCTCCCCTTTCCTTTTACCTCTTGTAGGATGAAAGGATAAAGGGTGATGCAAACCACTTTTCAAGGAAACTGTCTTAGCAAGGGTGCTGCTATCCCACCCTAATCCTCTTTTAACATAATCATCTTTTCTATTAGCCACAGGCAGAAATTAGGATTTATAGTATAGGAAAATCACAAAATGGAGGGCAATCATAAAATATTGGGAACCAAGGCCCAGCCAAATAACTATGCACATTTGGCGGGGGGACACAATCCATGCATTCTATAATATGATCTATGGCATCTTTTCTACCACCAGGGTCATATTTTCCAGCTACTGATCCTTCTTCCGTGTTTCCACCTTTCATGTACCACTTACCAGTAATTATCAATGAACCTTGAATTGTATGTCTGATCAACTTGAGACTGCAGAAATTGGCAAAAATCTTTAATTTATTCATCTTTGACCTTAGTGGTTCATGCATAAATTTGAATAACAGTCCTGTTAACTGGTTGTCCTTGCAGGTGCATGGACATTGTCCCATCACAGACAGCATTGTACCTCAGGATAGATCTTGAAATGTTCTTTTCAATGATGAAAGCAACACTATTCCTCTTCAACTTGTCATTCTCAGCATAGTAGGCTATATAATTGTTCTACTGAAATTGGCCAATAACAGTTCATTTCAATTCACTAATGCTTAAGATATCAATGGTTAGGCATTCAGACTGATTAAAAAAATGATAACAACAACAACTTATTGTACTTTAGATGAAGGCTTACAGAGGAAACTGGTTTCTTATTAAACATTAATACACATATTGTTTTGGGATATTGATTACCAACACCACAATCAGTCACCAATCTCCCCTCAACCTTGGGGTCTCCATTACCATCTTTCCTGTTCCTCTCCTGCCTTCTTGTCCCTGTCCCTGGGCCATTGTGCCCATTTAATCTAGTTTTGTTTTACAAGGCTGGCTGATTTTTGGTTGAAGGGTGAACCTGAGGAGTGACTTCATTATTGAGCTAAAGGGTGTGTATGGGCCATATTCTCAGAGTTTCTTCTGTCTCTGTCAGACAAGTACGTCTGGTCCTTTTGTGTGTGTAAGCTAGAATTTTGTTCTATATGTTTCTCCAACTATCACCAGGACTCTCTACTATGATCCCTGTCAGAGCAGTCCATGGTGGTAGTTGGGCACCATCTAGTTGTGCTGGACTTAATCTTTCCCTTGTGTCTTTAGTTTTCTTCATTCTCCATTGCTGCAGATGGAGTGAGACAAATGGAGTATCTTACATGGCTGCTTACAAACTTCTAAGACCCAAGCACTATTCACCAAAGTAGAATGTAGAACATTTTCTTAATAAGCTATGTTACGTCATTTCATTCACTTCATTTTTGATGATTTCCCATTTTCCTAGACTCATACTTCACACATTCTTATTATTAATGCATATTTTCAGTTGTTTCTTCTCATTTTGAGTTGCACTACATCAACAAATGGAGGTCCCAAAGGACAACTCTACTTTGAGGAAACACCTCTTCCCCAGTCATATTTTGAGTGGCTTCCAATCTAAGGAGCTCATTTTGCAGCACTATATCAGACAGTGTTCCACCATTATTCATAAGTTTTTCACCAGCTAATTTTCTCAGAAGTAGATTGTCAGAAGTAGATTCCAGTCTTAGTCTGGAAGCTCCATTGAAATCTGTCCACCTGATGGTATTTGAAATACTGTTGGCATGGCTTCCAGCATCACAACAACACACAAGCCACCATATTAGAAAAAACTGACAGATTTGTAGAAGAAAAGAGTTATATCAGTATAAATCATAAGATTAACAGTGTTACAGGAAAGAATTATTGGCAGTATAAATCTTATGATTCAATTTAAATCTTGTGGTTTAAATTAGAGTTTCCAAAGTGTTTTCATATTTATCTCTTTTTATCTCTTATTCTCAAAGGAAGGTAGGTTAAATATCTTTGTCCTCATTCTGGAGATAAATAGGAAAAGAAAAGCAGTAGCTGTCCATAGCCCTATAATTACGAATAAGAGCTAGAGGTTAACCCAGATCTCAAAGTCCATACTGCTTTCACTGTCCTGTAATACAGTAAATAGCGACCCTGACACTCCAACTTCTTTTAAATGTCAAAGAGCTCCCAGACAGTGCTGTTACCAGTAACAATGAGATTTACCTTGTAACACTATAAACAAATGAAAGTTGGGGCCTTATTCCAGTGAAGACAGATAAAATTTTATGAAAATCATAATTTGGAAGCATTTACCTGATTCAGAAAAGGCACTGTGAAGCTTATTCCAAACTTTGTAGGAATTATACACAATCCTCTTTTTTTCCAACAATTCTCCCTAGAGAAAAAAGGAACATTTTCACAGGAGTTTCTCAGCCATATCTACATCAGTTGGAATATATTGTCAGTCAACCTCTTCCACCAAATCAAAACAAGTATCAGTGGAGCCATCCGTATAGCCAATGTCAATAAAAGAGTTGTACCAAAACTGTGTAGGCAAAAATGATAAAGTGAAGGATTCAGGTTCTGGGTCCTCTAGTGCACTAGAGCAGGGACCATGACTAGGACTCCTGACATTAAAATGTCATTGCCCCCTTTCTAGAATGGGATTTTGAATTGGTCAGAGGACTTTGGTGATACTGGACAGTCATCATCAGAGGGAAGAACTGTGACTTGCTGATGGCAACTTTTCTGTGCTTTATAGTTGGTCATCAGAGTCACTCTCTGGGGAAGATGAACCAGCATCATTATCCCCACTTTGCTGACAACAACACTGAGCCCCAGGCAGATGCCAAGTTTACATTTATAGATTACTGGCAGAGCAAGGTGCACAACTGCAGTGTTCTTTGCCCTGGGCTCTTTGCACTGTGGTATTACC
This sequence comes from Heterohyrax brucei, assembly GCA_028571685.1. NCBI lineage: Eukaryota > Metazoa > Chordata > Mammalia > Hyracoidea > Procaviidae > Heterohyrax > Heterohyrax brucei. The sequence continues at coordinate 40,275,192 of CM053149.1, forward strand.
CAGAAGGTAATGAAGAGCTGCAACTGTTGGGCTGTGTGTTGAATCATAAACTCCAAGCATATCTCCCCCTAGCCTGGCTCTAAGTATGGGAAAACTGAGCAGCCTCATAATTTCTCTACTAAATTATTCTTTTCCTACATTAGGTTCAGTGGGAACCCTGGTGGCATAGTGGTTAAGTGCTAACCAAAACGTTGTCAGTTAGAATTCACCAGGCGCTCCTTGGAAATTCTATAGGGCAGTTGTCCTATAAGGTCACTATGAATTGGAATCAACTTGAAAGCAGTAGGTTGGGTTTGGTCTTGGTTAGGTTCAGCAAAAAGGCTACAGAATATGAAACCCTAGAGAACACTAGAATATCAGACTCCTCCCATTCTAGTGCTTACTTGTTGAACTTCTCAACCTCAGCCTTCCGAGCTTGGAACTGAGAACTTGCTAGGCATTCATCCCAGCACCTGGGTACGGTGAATCCCTCAAGCTTCTGGTTGAAGTGTGTCAGGTCTCCTTCACTGTACATATTCTTCCTCCGTACCTTTGCAAGGAGAGAGACACTGAGTTTGTTGGTGGCAAGAAGCTGGAGAAGGTATAACCTAAAGGTAAGCTACCAGACCCTTCAACAATGCCTGGGTTGTTTCATTCCATCGGAGATGTCCAATACACAAAGCCACTCTCCCCAGTGTAGACTACCTCACTCAGAACTGTGCCATCAAATTCGAAGCTTACTTCCTCTGCAGGCAGCCCACAGGTCACTGCAACTTCGCTCATCCAGTACTCAGCAATGAGCATCCCTTGGGGCCCCCCAAAGCCCCGGAAGGCTGTGTTGGAGGGCAAGTTGGTCTTGCATAGTCGCCCAGTGCCCCGGATATTGGGAATTTTATAGCAGTTGTCCATGTGAAATAGAGCTCGCTCCATTATCTGAAGCAGAGGAAAACAGAATAGGAGAAAACAATGCATTCATTTCACAGCCCTTCCAAAAAGGAATTACAAGGACTATACTCACACTTGCCTTGCCAAACCCCACTGTCACTGCTCTTCTTTGGGCCTAAATTATTTCTGCCCTGGGATATTGTAACAGTCTCCTTATTGCATTCTTGGTCTTCAATTTCTCCTCTCTCAAGTTTTTGCCTCTCAGTAAAATATAATGTTAGGTCAAACACTTGCTTAAAAATGGCATGTATTTCCAACAGAGTAAAATCCATATATCTTTAAGAATGGAATTCAGTACACTTTATGATCTTGTCCCAATCTATCTTTTTAGCTTCTCTTCTGACCACATGTTAGCCACTCATCTTTATTAGCCTCATCATCATATCCACCTACTAAAATCCTTATCCAGCTCTACAATGAGGAAGTACTTCCTGTGCTTAAAGACTCATACTTAGTTGGAATTGATTACTTACCTCTTTAAACAAAAGTTTATTTTATTAATTCATTTTTTAAACTTTTATTGTGGTAAAGTATATATAACAAAAAAGTCCTTATAATCATTTTTAAGTGCACAATTCAGTGACATTAATTACATTTCTCATGTTGTGGAATTGTCACCATTATTCCCAAAACTTTATCATCACATCAAATAGAAACTCAGCACCTCTTAAGCAATAACTCCCCATTCTCTCCCGCCTCCAAACCCTGGTAAACACTAGTAGACTTTTCTGTATATGCAGTTGCCTATTCTAATTATTTCACGTAAGTGGACTCATACATAACATAAACTGAGATGGAAAGTCTGAAACAATTCATAACAAGACAAGAGTTTGAAAAGGTAATTTAAAAAACTCACAGCAACCAAAACAGAAAGCAAAAAAAAAAAAAAAATCCTAGCCCATAAGTCTTCCCTAGAGAATTCTATCAAACATTCCGAGAATAGTTCATACTACTACTACTACTCAAACTACTTCAGAGTGTAGAAAAGTCATTGTTAAAATTTTTACTTCAGCCTTTAAACAAACTTTAAAAATTCAAGAGGAGGAAGAAAGTCTATTGTTTTTACTGTTAATTAAGCATAAAAACCAAAAAATCAAGCTTATTGGTGTTGAGTCAACTCCAATTTACAGCAACCCTGTATGAAAGATTAGAACTGCCCCATAGGGTTTCCAAGGAGTGGCTGGTGGATTCAAACTGCTGATCATTGGTTAGCAGCCAAAATCTTAACTGCTAACCACTATCACCAGGGTTTCCATAATTATGCTTAGATTCTTTTTGTCTTCCTTCCTGATATTCCAAGGTTCCTTCCTTCATCATTTCCTTTCCACTTAGAGAGCTTCTTTTAGTCCTTCTTTAAGGTATGCCTGTTGGAGACAAATTTTCTTAGTTTTTCTTCATCTGAAAATGTGTTTTCATTCTTCTTTTTCAATTACAGTTGGAGATTTCAACACTCCTCTGTAAACAACCAATAGAAAAGCTACACAAAAAACAAGAAAAGATGTAAAACTAAACACCATCAACCAACAGAATCTAATAGACATTTATAGAACATTCCACTCACTAACAGTAGAATAAATATTCTGTTTAAGTGTCTATGAAACACATACTAAGATAGACCAAATCTGAGTTATTAAACAAACCTCAACAAATTTAAAAGAGTTGAATCCATGCAGATTATGACCTCAACTAAAATGGAATCAACTTGGAAATCAATAACAGAAAGATAACAGGAACATCTTCAAACACTTGGAAACCAAATAACTCCCTTCTAAATTATCTGTAAGTAAAAGACAAAGTCTCAGCGAGAAATAAAAACAAACAAACATGAGAACGAATGAAAACACAGTTTACCAAATTTATGGGGTACAGCTGAAACAGTGATGAGAACAAATTATATAGCATTAAATGCATACTTTATAAAAGATGACAAGTCTCAAATCAATAATCTAAACTCTCATTTCAGAAACCTAGAAACAGATGGTCAAAATCAAACCATATCAAACTGAAGGTAGAAAATAATATGAGCAGAAATCAATAAAACTGAAAACAGAAAAAAAATGAATGAAAGAACAGCTGGCTCTCTAAGAAGATCAATAAAATCAGCAAAATTCTAGCAAGACTATCAGGGAAAAAGAGTAAGAAGACATAAGTTACCAAGATAAGGAATAAAACAGGAGATATTACAGATCTTGAAGACATCAAAACAATGAGGAATACTATGAACAATCTACATGCATAAATTTGACAAAAAAATCTAAACAATTATAGAAACATACAGCATTCAAGGTTTAGATGATTCCACATAATAAAGATGACAGTTTTCCCCTTCTCACTGATACATAGGTTCAGCATAATTTCTAACAAAATTCCAGAAAAAATTTGTAGATGTAGACAAAATTATCCTAAAATTTATATAGAAAAGCAAAGAACTGGAACAGCAAAAAACATTTTGGAAAGAGAAGAATAAAGTGGCAGGAATCAGCTCAGCTGATATTAATACATTATGAAGCTATACTATCAAAACTGTATAATATTGGTGAAGAATAGAAAATAGATCAATGAAACAGACTAGCAAACTCAGAAACAGACTCATACAAGTACAGGTAGCCCTCAGGCCCTCAGTATTTGCCGGGTCTGCATCCATGGATTCGACCAACCACAGATCAAAAATATTAAAATCAAAAGTTCCAAAAAGCAAAACCTGAATTTGCTGCACTATGCTAAATCCACATGAATGAAAATATATGTAGGCATACCCTGCTTTAGCCCTCTATCACTTCTCTAACACTAACTGAGCATTGTTTGTCTCACATCTTGTCATTATCGCCTAAAAAATGTGGTACTGTGTAACAACCATTTACATAACATTTACGTTATGTAAGACATTAGAAGTAATCTACAGATGATTTAACGTAGTGTATAGGAGAATGTGAGTAGATTATACACAAATACTATGCCATTTTACACAAGGCACTTGAGCATCCATGGATTTTGGTATCTGTGCAGGGTCCTGGAACCAGTCTCCCGTGGATTCTGTGGGACAACTGTGTGGTTTACTGGTTTTTGCCAAAGCTGCAAAAGAGTTCGGTGGAGGAAGAAGAGTTTTTTCAATAAACGGTGCTGCAACAACTGGACATTCATAGGAAAAAGAAGAGAACTTTGCTTCTTTTTTCACATGTTATACAAAAATTTAACTGAAAGTGATTCATAGACTGAAATACAAGATATAAAACAAAACTTTTAGAGAGAAAATATTTGGGAATTTGGCTAGGGAAAGAATCTTAGATTTGATACCAAAAACATTATCTCTAAAATGAAAAAAAATGATACAAAGGACATTACCAAAGTTAAAAAAAAAAAAACAAAAACAAGCAATGTTTGCTCAACAAAAGATCTTGCTAAGAAGATAAAAAGGCAAACTACAGATTAGGAAAAAATATTTGCAAGCCACATATACAGCAACAGGCTATTATCTAGACTACAGAAAGAACTCTCAAAACTGAACAGTAAAAATCAGCTCAGTTTTTTTAAATGAGTCAAAATCATGAACAGATATTGCCACATGCACACACATGCACATGCATGTGCACACACTCAATATTACTAGCCATTAGGAAAATGCTAATTAAAATCACCATGAGGTGTCATTGCCTGTCATGAACCGAACTGTATTCCGCCAAACAATGTGTCGTCATTTGGCTAGGCTATGACTCACAGTATTGTGTGACTTTCCTCCATGTTTTAATTCCTGCCTCTATGATCTTAATGAGTGTGGATGGGCAGGAGTTGTGTTGGTGGCACAGGACTCAAAGTCTAGGACTACATTGTGCCTTGAAGCAATCTCTTGAGATATAAAGTAAAAGAAACAGAGAGATTAGGGGACCTCACATTACCAAGAAGCAGTGCTGGGAGCTGAGCTCATCCTTGGGAAAGGACTGAGGTCCTTGTATCTCAGAAGCTTACAGTCCAGAGGAAGACTGATGACAAGCAATTTCTTCTACAACCAGCACAGAAAGCCACCTACCCTGGAGCTGGTACCCTGAATTGATACTTGTAGCTACCATACTGGTAAGAAATAAATTTCTCTTTGTAGAAGCCATCCACTTGAGCTATTTTGGTTATAGCAGCCCTAGATGACTAAGGCAGGCTACTGCAATAGGAACAGGTAAGCCTTGAGAAAGACCTGGCTGTGCAGTGGGGGAGATTCTCCCTGCTGTGCCAAAGGCTGTGTGGCATGCACTTGACCTCCAGTCACCTTGGAATGCAGTAGGCATGTTCTACTTACACTCTGAGAGAGATCCAGGGTGTTCCCTGCGTTGCTGTAGTGGTCCACCTCCAAAGCCACAATCATCCCAGTCTTCATGAAGCCAACCTGATAAAAAGGAGAGCGATTTGTCAATAGTTTCCCTCTCTGTCTACCTATAATCCTCCCATCCCACTTAAGCTAACCAGAGGAAACAAAAAGAACAAGAAATCACACTACAGATATCACTCACTAAGAACTGAAGAGGTCATCACAGCTAACCAGGTGAAGAAGAAAAAACTAACATCTCCACTGCCACACTAATGTATCTGTGGCTTCTCAACCCAGGCAGGACACATCTTCCCACACTCCTCATTCTGTCCACCAACTTAACTCACTAGTTCCAAGAGAGGAATGTGAAGGTATTAAGGAGGAAGTAAGACATAATAGAGCAAGGAGGGGGTGGAATTGGGAAGAGAAGTAGGAAAGAAACTCCTTTCACAGCACTTGGCTAGCGAAAGACAGTGCTTTCATATCCCTGGCCTTATGAAACCATCACAAGCTTTTATAATGGTTATACATAAGGAAGCTAAGACTCCAAAAGATCAAGTTACTTTTTGGGGTACACAGAACTTGAGAATAAGAGAAATACAATTCCTTCTGGGAGTTAAATCATGAAATAAATTCCAAAAAGCCAGCTCCTGAAGAGAAAAGTCTCCTGGGTTCACAGAAATAGACCAAGGTTGGTGAGGCTGTACTGCTGCACAGAGAGGAAGATCAGCACAGTGGCTGGTCATCCACTGAAGCTCAGATAGTGGCCCAGCAGGTAACTTGGGCAGTGCCCAGCATTTGTGGATCTGGCAGCCTAACAACTTGTGCCCATACAATCCACAGGGAAATTTCCCATTGTAAATTACTAAATGATCATTCTAATTTTTACACATCAGGTTGTGAAAATGTTAACATTAAGACATCTTAAGTGATAGATTTACCACAGATCTGCTGACGATGTTTCAGAGCCTGACTGGACCACAGCAAATTCACAAAAGGCGTAAATACCACCCTGTGCCATCTCTTGGGAAAGTGGTCCACTGGCCTCTCCCCAGCACAACCCCTCAATGCTCTTGGCCTCTTTGAATTTATTTCATGTCTACTTCTTCCTTTAACTTCTATAGACAGTCATGTAAAGAGTAAGAATACAGCCCAAGATCCCTTAGGCTTTTGTCGCACAGCCCCAAATATCTAGTACCTTGTATCGGGCCAAGAAAGGATGCCTGCCACCAGTTATCAGCATGTCTTCATCACGGTCCAGCATGCAGCGAACAGGGCGGCCAAGCCTAAGGGAGGTACACATAGTTTCAATGCCATTCAGCATTCCACAAAAGCTCAGGCCTGTGAGCCTCAAGGTGTATGGAAGCCTTTTTTCCACCTGGCACAATGCTGCACCCAGATAGGGTGTAAGGATATAAGGCATGTCTTTGTCCTTGGGGAGCTCACGGTCATTCAGGGCATATAGGATGAAGACACATAGGTCATAACACAAACAAGAAATGAACAATACTACCCACACCCCACAGTGTAAAAACAAAAAAACTGGTTGCCATGAAGTCAATTCTAATTCACAAGGATGTTAGGCATGTTAGAGCAGAACTGTGATCCATAGGGGTTTCAATGGCTGATTTTTCAGACATGAATCACCAGGCCTTTCTTCTGAGGAGCCTCTGGGTAGACTTGAATCTCCAACCTTTCATTTAGCAGTGAGTATATTAACTGTTGGCACCGCCCAAGGACTCTTTCCCCCACATTCATGACATATAGTTTTAGAAATAGAGGGTTATGAGAACTCAAGAAGGGGGAAAACCAGAAAGCCTTCCACACATGGTGGCATAATTCTGGGCTGCTGGGAGAAGTAAGTCTTGGAACTCACTTGTATGCAGCCAGGGCCACTGCTGTGGATACCACAGTGCTCCGAGTTTCCTTTCCACCAAAGCCTCCTCCTATTCTCTTCACTCGAACCACAATTCGGTTTGCTGGAACCCCTAACATTTTTGCAACAAAGCTCTACGAGCAAAAGAAAGCTACTTTCATTCAGTGCACCATCTGAACTTGTTGCAGGCCAGTGTCCACACACAAGCCTACTTATTGTAGGAATTTTGAAATTCCTTGGTTCTGAAGTTAATCCCTACCCTCCTTCCCATTCACCCCTTTGGTTAGTGGTGCTAGCGGCCAGCCCTTATCAGTAACTACAGACTGACATCAGACTCTTGTTTTTAACTGGAAGGACTGGTCACTTTCAGAGTCAGAACTCATTCCACCTGGCTGGACCAGTGGGTAAGAAGGGGTGGATCAATTACCAGAAACACTGGCAGCTACTGTCATGTCACATTTAACATAGGAATGTAGCCATCACCTTCCAAATAACTTGATCATGGCCATATATCACTGGAATGAATACAGCCACCACCAGGCTCTAATACAAGATTAAAATCCATCCAATTCTTAGAGCTCTATCAAGCCCCACTTTACTGATGAGGAAACTGAGGTTTTGAGATTAAGTAACAAGCTCAGTGACACCAGTTTGTTAGACTGAGTTGAGAGCCAGCTTCAGGTCTATACCCTCCCCCAGGGTATTATGCCTGCTGAGACCAGCCAGATATCCTTCTCGTGTCCCACACTACCACTCCTGGCCTGCAAGGAACTCCTAGGTGCCCTCCCTAAGACTTATGGACCCATAGGGCCACTACCTGGGTCTTCATGGTGTTTTGTGTAGACACAAAGAGCTCCATTTCCCCTTTCTCGCCTTTTGGGACAGCAATGGTGCAGTGAGTCTCCAGGTAGAAGTGCTCTTGGCCACCAATGTATAACTCACCTGAGGAGCAAGGAGATATCCCACCATGAGCCCAGTGCTGCAGGTGGCACAAGTCTTCCTAGGGAGAGCACAAACTCTGCCAAGTACCCTGGGCAGGAACCAACTGCTCATAGGTAACTTCTTGGGCCAACAACTGGGGTAGAAATTGTTGGGGAGCTTAGTCACCTCAAGGGTGAGGATTCCCTCCAACAAAGACATAAAGGACATTGAAAGGTATCAAGCCTAAGCTCTCTTCTCATTGCAGCCAGAGAGATCACAGACTTTTTAAAATTATCTTTGTGAAATTCTGGAAAAGATAAAGAAAGAATGAAAAGATATGAGTAGAAGGCTGAACACAAATGTATCTTCAGTAATCAAAGTTATCAGGTATGTTAGACAGTAGATTTGTTATTGCAAAGCTGATTTGTGTGTGAGTGCAATATGCTGACTGAGCATTGCACAACGGACAGCCTAAAAGACAATTCCATAAGAGTGCTCATTAATCAGCAGCCATGTCCTGGGGTAAGAGCTATGGACCTTATGTTACATTGTCAGAAAGAAAGGGAGAGGGCAGGAGGGAGGATGTGAAAAGGAGACAGCACAAGCTGAGGAATGGTAGGTACTGCCTTCAGGCAGATGGTTAAAGGGCTAGAAGTCTATGTGCTGAGAGGTCTGACAGACCCAGGGCTGGTCAGGGACCAGTGGCCATTTTACCTCCCCTTGACAGTCTCCCAGATTAGAATACATTGCTATCTCTCTAGAATCACTTAGGCATTTTCAGACCAGAGAAAGACAGTATAGTTAAGAACACTCAAGTTTTTTCTCAGCCAAATGTCCACTACTTCTTATAAACAGTTCAATGACTCTGTCTGGATTGAATAGTGGCTCCCCAAAATGCATCATTGTAAATACAACGCCATGCATGTGATGCAATCCCATTTGAGAAAAGGGTTTTCTTTGTATGCTAATGAGGACATAACAGTTTAGACTGTGTTTTGAATGAATCACTTCTGAGACATAAATGAAGCAGATTAGGCACAGCAGCCAAGAAGAACAGATAGATGGGGGAAGATAGATGACACTCCACATGAATATTTCCAGAGCCAACAAAGACTTCCCCTAGAGCCAGCACCCTAAATTCCTAATTCTACCCACCTAAACTGCGAGAAAACGAATTTATGTTTATCAAAGCTACTCACTTGAGGTATTTCTGTTATAGAAGTATTAAGAAAATGAGACAGACTCTGTCTCTTCTATAGCAAGAAACCACAGGGATGGGGCTAAGATGGAGCAATAGTCAGATGCTTCCTGTGATCCCTCTGACAACAAAGACCCCCAAAACAAATGAACAATTACGTATGACAATATTAGGTTCCCTAAATATCAAAAGGAAATTTGAGATATAGGACCAAGCAAAGGAAGAACAGGTCCAGAAATACCTAGGACTCACCAGATCTGACTTGAAGAGAATTGGTGCCCCACAGGTTTTGAGATTAAGTAACAAGCTCAGTGACACCAGTTTGTTAGACTGAGTTAAGAGCTAGCCTCAGGTCTACACCCTCCCCCAGGGTGTTATGCCTGCCGGGACCAGCCAAATTTCCAATTTGCAATAACAAATCTACTGTCTAACATACCTGATAACTTTGATTACTGAAGATAGTTTTGTGTTCAGCCTTCTACTCATATCTGTTCATTCTTTCTTCACCTTTTCCAGAATTTTGCAAAGATAATTTTAATAAGTGGGGCACCACCTGTGGTAGTGAGCTTGGTGAGTGAAGCAACAGCTTTTTGAAAGCATCTTTTTCAGCAGGAAAGTCAGAACAGAGAGCGTACTGAAGCCTCCAGAATCAATCAAAAATAGCATTCAATTGTCAAAACCTAAGTAGATTGTATCTACCACTCGAGGATCTAAATTTTTCCTTTGGGATTAATGTCCTAGCCCTTTCCCAGTCCTTCTCTCTCCTTTTTCTGCAGTGTGCCTGTCTCCAAAGACTGATGCAATCACTTTAGCCAGAAGTAGAACTCCTTAAGTGTGCTCTAAGCCATTCTCTGACACTCAGAAAGGGAATACTTTAACAAACAAGGGGTAAAAAATAAATAAATAATCTCCAAGTTCTCCTAAGTCAGGAACTCAAGGTAGAAACAGTTCCTTTGCCTAGGCTCAGGCACAAGGGAACATGCCTTCCTGACAGACACTCACTGATGCCTGTCAATCTAATGCCTTTCTGAGCATATGCAGCCAGATAACTGTGCCTAGACCAACCACCCCTGCCCATCTAGGACTGTAGGAGACAACTTGTACTACACACTTTGTGACTATCTGGACACCTGAACTGAATACTAAATAAAAGTAAATGGACACCTGGACTCAAAGGCTAGTAACACCTCTAACCATCTGGTGACAGGACTTGAGAACATCAAAGACGCTAATAATCAAACTGGCTCACACAAAGCCTATTTCAACATTTCAAAACAAAACAAAATGTTGGAACACAGTAAACAAACATAAAGTAAACAAATGTAACAACTTATAGACAACTCAGAGACAACAGTCAATATCAAATCACTTAAAGAGGCAGACTGTGACAGCTTCAGAAAGCTCCCAAAACAAAGAATCAATAAATTTTCCAGATGAACAGAACATCCTAGAATTATTAGAAGTAGAATGCAGAAAATTAATATTTAGAACTCCTAAAGAGATCAGAAAGGAGCTCAAGCAAAGTGCAGCAAAACATAATGACAAATTGAACAGGCTGCAAGAAAGCATAGTGAAACAGCATTCGTGAATTCAAAAGATAATAAAATTACAGAATTAGTCAACTCTATAGAATGTCAAAGGTGCAGAAGTAAAGCAATGGAAGCCAGAATTAGTGAGATTGAAGATAAAACACTTGACACCAACATATTTGAGGAGAAAATCAGATAAACATGTTTTTTAAAAATGAAGAAACCCTAAGAATTATGAGAGTCTCTATGAAGAGGAATACTTTACAAATGATTGAAATACCCGAACAAAGGGGAATAACTAAAAATACGGAGTGAAGTGTTGAAAACTTGTTGGCAAAAAAATTCTCTGACATCATGAAGGATAAAAAGATATTTATCCAAGATGCTCATTGAACTTCACACAAAGTAGATCCCAAAAGAAAGTTACCAAAACATATCATAATCAAACTTGCCAAATAGAAAGAGAAAGAGAATTTCAAGAGCAGCTAGGGATAAACAAAAAGTCGTCCACAAAGAACACTCAGTAAGACTAAGCTTGGACTACTCAGCAGAAATCATGCAGGAAAAAAGGTAATGCAATGATGTATATAAAGATTGTAAGGAAGAAAAAGTTGCCAACCAGGAATGACATACACAACAAAACTTTCTCTCAAATATGATGGTGAAATTAGGACATTTTCAGATAAACAGAAATTTACGGAATTTGACAACACCAAACTAAAATTATAAAGAACACTATAGGGGATCATCCAGATAGAAAATCAATAACATCAGTTAACAACCCAAGACTAGAACACAGGACAGAGCAACAAGATATCAACCCAGACTGGGAAATAAATCAGAGCTGGAACACTGGAAATAGGAAAACAGAAATGTCACATGAAAAAGGTGATGACAATATAACAAAAAGAAAGACTAAAAAATATAGTCATCGATCTTTCATATGGAGAGGAAGTCAAGATGATACAAAGCAACTAGAGACACACTTAAATTTAGAAGAAATACAAATAAATTTAAGGTAACCACAAAGGAAACTAACAATTCTACACACAAAAATAAAAAACAAGAAAAACATGAAGTCTCAGCAAATACAAACCAACAACAACGAAAAAAGATAGAAACAAAACTCTAAATAAGAATGACTCACCACAGAAAATTAAGTAAAACAAAGGTATTGTTGACAATGCACAAAAAAGACACCTATACAACAGCATTAAACCCATACCTATCAATAATTGTGATGAATGTAAATGGATTAAATACACCAAAAAAGAGACAGAGAGTGGTAGAATGGATAAGAAAACACAATCTGTCATCATGTTGCCTACAAGAGACACACCTCAGACTTAAAAATACAAACAAACTAAAACTCAAAGGATAGAAAAAATACATATCAAGCAAACAACATTCAAGAAGGAGTAGCAGTGGAAATACTAATTTCTGACAAAATAGACTTTAAAGTAGAATCTGCCACAATGGATAAGGAAGGACACTATATAATGATTAAAGGATCAATATACAGGGAGGACGTACGTATATTAAACATTTACACAGCAAGTGATATGGCTCCTAAATACATAAAATGATCTCTAACAGCATTAAAAAGAGAAATAGCTCCACAATAACAGTACAAGATTTCAACACATCAATTTTGGTGAAGAACAAAACATACAGAAAGAAGCTCAATAAACAGAGAGAGATCTAAATTCCACAATCAACCAAATTGACCTCATAGATATATACAGAATACCATACCCCACAGCAGCCATGTATACTTTCATCTACAAAGCACACAGAACATTCTCCAGAACAGAACACATATTAGGCCATAAAGCAAGCTTTAACAAAATTCAAACCATCAAATATAGTGAAGTATCTTTTCAGACCATAAAGCTCTAAATCAATAACAAAAAAGCAAGAGAAAAAAATTAAACACATGGAAACTGAACAACACCTTGCTCAAAAACTACAGGATTATAAAAGACATGAAAGATGGAATATGGACATTCACAGAGTCAAATGAGAACAAAACCACATCTTATAAGGACAACTGCAACACAGCAAAGGCAGTGCTAAGAGGTCAGTTTATTTAGATGAATGCATACACCCAAAAAGAAGAAAGGCCTAAATTCAAGCTTAAACACTACAACTTGAACAAGCAGAAAATAGCAAAGGAACCTTTCAGGCACCAGAAGAAAGCAAATAATAAAAACTAGAGCAGACCAAGAGAATCAGAGTACAGAAAAATGTTCAAGAGTTAAAAAGAATAAAACCAGGTTCTTTCAAAAGATTAACAAAATGGATAAACCACTGGCCAGACTGACAAAAGAAAAACAGGAGAGGAAGCAAATAACCTGAGTATGAAATGAGATGGGAGAGGCCACAACAGACTTAAACAAAATTTTTAAAAAACCGTATCAAAATGCAATGAAAAATTTTACTCTAACAAATTTGAAAGCCTGGAGGAAATAGACAATTTTCTAGAAACACACTATCTGCCTAAACTAACACAGAATTTGGTTAAATAACCCTCCCCCAAAAAGAAGAGATTGAAAAGGTAAATTAAAAACTTCCAACCCAAATCACTCAGATGCAAAAAGACAAGTATTGTATGAGACCACTGCTGTAAAACAAAAAAACAAAAACAAATCCAGTGCTTTTGAGTCTATGCAACTCATATGGACCCAACAGGACAGAGCAGCGCTGCCTCACATCGTTCCCAAGGAGTGCGTGGCAGATTTCAACTGCCGACCTTTTCATGAGCAGATGTAACACTTCGCTACTATGCAGCCAGGGTTCACTTATGTGCAGAAGAAAAGATTCTTTGACAGCTACAAGGGTGGGGAGGAAGACAGAAGGTTTGCAGATTAAATAGTCAATAGGAATTTGGATAGGTGAAGGTAGTGACAGCATACAGTGGACAGCAGATCAACATAACTGAATAACACCATAAACTGAAAAGTTTTCTAAACTCAATCTGATATTTGAAAAGATAGAGTAACAGGGACAGGGATCTTGGGACCATGTTTTCAGGGACATCAAGGTTAACTGGCATAATTAGTCTTCTGCTAAGAGAGTTTTCTGCACCCTATATTGGTGAGTGGCATCTGGGACCTTAAGAGCTAATAAGCTGCTGCCTGAGGTACCCTAATCCATCTGGAGTAGATGATGACCGAGAATACCAAAGAAACAAGAGGAAAAAAACCCAGGAAATAGAAGGACCTATATGAATGGGAGATTGTATCAACATGAGACCAGAAGAACCAGATGGTGGCTGGCCACCAACAACAACAGCCGTGAAGGAGGACTCAAAGTAGAGTCCCAGAGGCAACACAAGAAAAAGACATGGGCAGCTCAAGAGCTCTACTGAAAGACCAGAACTGATGGTCTGACAGTCTGGAGGGTCCTCTGTGAACATGGCCCCTAGACTTGCTGCTGGACCTGACCAGAAACCAGTACTGATGTCAACTCTTCAGACCAGTATGGGCTGGACTCCAGGATACAGTGTGACTGTATGATGTGTTTATTTTATGGTTTTATACATTTATAGGAGGCTGTCCTACTGGTTTCTTTCTAGATAGGAGAGAAGAAGGTGGAAAGAGGGGACAGGTGCTCTTTAAGAGGATACTAGAAGTATAGAGTGAAAAGGAGGAATGTGCTGTCACTGGGTGTGGAGAGCACTTGGAGCTGCAGATAGGTGGCATGCAAAACTGATTTGGATTGTATACTTTCACTTAATCACAATAAAAAATAAAAACAAAAGAACTCCCAATCAAAAAACACTGGCCTGGATGGCTTCATTGGAGAATTATACCAGACGTTCAGAGAAGAATTAACATCACTATTAGTAAAGATACTTCAGAATGTAGAAAAGGATGGAATACTTCCAAACTTTTCCTGTGAGGGGAGCATTACCCTGAAACTAAAACCAGCTAATGACAGCACAAAAAAGGAAAATTACAGACCAATGTCTTTGATGAACTTAGACACAAAAATCTTCAACAAAATTCTAGCCAATAGAATTAAACACCATATTAAAAAAACAATTTACCATGACCAAGTGGGATTCATACTTTATATCTAGGGGTGGTTCAACAATAGAAAAATAATCCTTGTAATCCACCACACAAATAAAACAAAATATAAAAACCACTTTTATCAATTGATGCAGAAAAGGCATTTGGCAGAGCCTGATACTCATTCATGTTAAAAACTCTCAGCAAAATAGGAACACAAAGAAAATTCTTCAAGATAAATGTCATTTATACAAAGCCAAGAGCCAACATCATCCTCAGTGGAGACAGTATGAAAGCATTCCCTTTGAGAATTGGAACCATTCAAGGAAGCCCTTTTTCACCACCTTTATTCAACATTTTCCTGGAGGTTCTGACCTGAACAATTAGGCAAGATAAAGAAATAAAGTACATCCAGATTGATAAGGAAGAAGTAAAAGTATTTCTATTTGGATACAATATAATGTTACACACAAAAACTCTGAAAAATCCACAAGAAAACTACTGAAACTAATAGAAGATTTCAGCATAGCATCAGGATACATAAGTAAACTACTGGAACTAACGGAACAGTTAGGCAAAGTGTTGGTACATAAGATAACCATAAATAAATCAGTAGGATTCCCTTACACCAACAATGAGATTACTAAAGAAGAAATCACCAAATCAATTCCATTTACAATAGCCCCCAAGAAGATAAAATACCTGGGAATAAATCTAACTAGAGTAACAAGAGACCTGTACAGAGAGAATTACAAGACTTGATTGCAAGAAACCAAAAGAAACTTACTTTAAGTAGAAAAACCTACCCTGCTCATGGACAGGAAGACTAACGTGAAAATGTCTATTTTACCCAAAGCAATCTACCTATACAATGCAATGTGAATACAAATTCCAGTGTCAGTTTTTAATGAGATGGAGAAATAAATCACCAACTTTGTTTAGAAAGAGAAGAAACCCCAGATAAGTAAAGTACTACTGAAGAGGAGGAATACAGTGGGAGGCCTCACATTACCTGACCTTAGAACCTGTTACACTGCCACAGTAGTCAAAACAGCCTGGTACTAGTACAAAAAAGAGACAGATAGACCAAGGGAACAGAGTTGAGACTTGAGAGATGCCACCACCCTCTTACAAAAGGTTGATATTCAACAAAGATTGTAAACTGGGGTAGAAAGAGTCTCTTCAACAAATGCTGTTGTCAAAATTGCATATCCGTCTGCAAAAAACTGAAACAAGACTCATATCTCACACTTTACAAAAAAACTATCTCAAAATGGATCAAAGATCTAAATATCAAACATAGAACGATAAAGATCATGCAAGAAAAAACAGAGTCCAAAATGGAATTTCTAATACACAGCTTAGACAGACTTCAAAATCTGATGAAGCATGAACAGCAGAGAAAATAGATAAATGGGAACTACTGAGAATCAAACACGTTTGCTCATTACAGAATGGGAAAAAAACATTGGGCAACTACATGTTGGACCGACATCTGATCTCTGTAATCTACAAGCACTGCAAAATTTCAACAAGAAAAAGACAAATAACCCATCTAAGTGATGGGCAAAGGAGATGGACAGACACTTCACTACAAAGGACGTCCAGATAGCCAAAAGTTACGTGAGGAAATACTCACCATCATTAGCTATCAGAGAAATCCAAATCCAAACTACAATGAGATACCATCTCACCCCAACAAGGTTGGCCATAATCCAAAAAATGTGAAGCAACAAATGCTGGAGAGGCTGTGAAGAGATCAGAACTCTCCTACACTGTTTGTGGGATTGCAAAATGGTACAATCTCTTTGGAAAGCAATATGGCACTTCCTTAAAAAGACGGAAATGTATATACAATTTTATCCAGCAATCCCACTAATCAGAATTTACCCTACTAAAACAAAGCCTGTCACATGAACAGACACATGCACACGAATGTTTATTGCAGCACAGTCCACAATAGTAAAAAGATGGCATCAACCTAGATGCCCATCAACAGATGAATGGATAAACAAATTATGGTACATATACTCAATGAGTCATTTTGCAATGATAAAAAAACAATGATGATTTTAGGAACCGTATCACAACCTGGTTTCAACTGGAAGACAGCATGCTGAGTGAAATCAGTCAGCAGCCAAAGGGCAAATACCGTGTGAGAGCCCTGCTATAAGGACTTAATCTCAACACATATTGCAAGGATAGAGCAGTGGGAGTGGGGGTCTGAGGACCATGTATTCAGGGGACACTGAGGCCAACTGGCATAGCTAGTCTATTACTAAAAGAGTCCTCTGCATCTCATATTGGTGAGTGGCGTCTCGGGTCTCAAAAGCTAGCAAGCAGCCATCTGAGGTACTTGAAATAGTCCCAATTAAGTTGGAACATAACACCGAGAACACCGAAAACATGAGGAAAAAAGAGCCCAGGGAGAGAAGGACTCACGTGAATAGGAGACCATATCAGCATGTGACCAGAAGAGCCAGATGGTGCCCAACCACCACCAAAGTCAGCTGTGATGGCCATACAATGTTGAGTCCCTTTGGTAACATGGGAAAAAGAGGGGTACAGCTTAAAAACTCTATTAAAAGACCATAATTAATGGTGCAACAGCCCTGGGGATCCCCTTGGAGCAGGGCCCCTAGACCTGCTGCTGCTGCTGCTGCCCCTGTCTAAAAAGCACTACTGAGATCAACTATTCAGACAAAAATGGACTAGACTCAGGGACATAATGTGAGCATTTGGTGTGTATACTTTATGGTTCTTTGTATTTATAGAAGGCTTTCTTATTGGTCTCTTTCCAGTTGGGAGAGAAGAATGTAGAGAGGAGGGGGTACAATCTTGTTAAAAGGATACAACAAGCATAAAATGAAAAGGAGGTGTGTGCTGTCACAGAGTGAGGAGAGCAGACGAGCTGTAGATAGGCTAGCATGCAAAATTGATTTGGATTGTATACTTTCACTTAATCACAAAAAAAAGAAAGAAAAGAAAGTAAAAAAAAGATAAACATACAAAACTCAGTTGGATTCCTCTACATGAAGAGAATATTGAAGAGGAAATCGGTGAGTCAATATTATTTACAGTAGCCCCCCAAGAACATGCAATACTTAGGATTAAATCTAACTAGAGATGTAAATGACCTATACATAGAAAACTACAGGACACTGTTGTGAGAATCAAAAAGAAATCTACATAAGTGGAGAAGCCTATCTTGCTCATAGATAGGAAAACTCAACATTGTGAAAATGACTATTCTACCCAAGGAAATCTATAGATATGGTACAGTCACTGTCCAAATTCCAATGGCATTTTTAAAAAATATATTTTTTATTTATTGTGATTGAGTGAAAAGTGTACAATCCAGCTTAAATTTGCATGCCCGCCTATGTGCAGCTCTCCTTGACCAGTGACAGCACGTTCCTCCTTTCTGTTCTATAGAAGTCATATCCTCCTAACAATATCCTGTCCCCTCTTCTCCATTGTCTCTAGTAACAGGCCAGTAGGACAACACCCGATAGATGCACAGAACCATAAAGTGCATACATGATATTATCACTCTGTGTCCCCGAGTCCAATCTATTCCTGTCCGAGGAACTGACCTCAGTGATGATTTATGGACCGGGCAGCATCAAGTCTAGGGGCCATGCTCCCAGGGGAACCCTGAGGCCTTCAGACCATCAATTGCTGTCTTTTAGTGGAGTTCTCACAGTGAACTCCTTTTTTTTCTCATGTCGCCACTGGACTCAACATTATGAGCTCCATCATGCCTGTCATTGGTGGTGGCCAGGCACCATCTGGTTCTTCTGGTCACATGTTGATGTAGTCACCCATTCACATGGATCTTTCTGTCTTCTGGATTCTCTTTCCTCCATGTTGTTGTCCTTGATGATCATTTGTTCCTGCTGAGTTTGGATCATTTGGTATACCTCAGATGGCAGCTTGCTAGCTTTTAAGACCCCAGATGTCACTCACCAATAAGGGGTGGAGAAGAGTCTCTTGGCAATACACTAGTTATACCAATTGGCTTTAATGTCCCCTGAGAGCATGGTCCCAGTACCCTGACTTGGACATCTGAGAGCTTGACTGATTTTGGAAGCTGTCAGATAGATTTCACCTTTCAAAATAAGACTACCTGGAGAAATAACTGCGGTGCATCCTGACAACATCTCTTCCAGCCTTTACTGACCCACATCATAGGGTCAGCTGATGGTTCCCAGTGACTGCATAAATAGGGCAATGTCTTCACCAACTAGGATGTGGAGCCTGCTACCCCAGATATTCCATTGGGCCCAGTCACTGGAGTACATAGAGGTGATTGGTGATCACCTTCCTTATCAGACTGCATCTCAAATCCTGGCAAGGCAACTCCAGAGAAACTAAACAACCTCTAGGTACCCAAAAAGCAACAAACCTTGGCAAGACACTTGAAAAATCCACCCATGGCTCCAGAAAGCTCCCAAAAGAAAGAACCAAAGAACTTCCCAGATGATGAAGCCCTTCTGAAACTATCGGAGATCGAGTACAAAAGGATTATATATAGAGCCTTCCTAGACATTATACAACATGCAGCAGAGCAAAATGAAAAATTAAGCAAGCTGGCTGAACTGATGGAACCAGCATCCTGAAATCTGACAGATCAATAACAAAATTAAAGAATTAGACAATTCAATCCCAAGCCAAGAAAAAAAATTGAAAAACTGGAAAATAGACTTTCTGACTTGGAAGTCAGAGTGACTGACACTAGCATCTATGAGGAGAAATCGGAGAAAAGAAACAAGAAAAATGAAAAAGCATTAAGAATCATGAGAGGGACTCTACCAATGGCATTTTTTAATGAGCTGGAGAAACTAATTACTAACTGCATATGTAAAGGGGGAAAAAAACCTCACATGAGCAAAGCACTACTGAAGAAGTACAAAGCAGGAAGCCTCATGCTACCTATTATATCACCATTGTAGTCAAAATTTGTATAGACCAACAGATATATAAACCAACAGATGTATAGATCAACAGAACAGAGCTGAGAATTCAGACATAACACCATCCATCTATGAGCTGCTGATGTTTGACAAAGGACCCAAGTCCTTCAACTGGGATACAGACAGTTTCTTTAACAAATGATGTTGGAATAATTGGATATCCATCTGCAAAAAAAGAAAAGAAAAGAAAGAAACATACCATGCAAAAAACTAACTCAAGATGGATCAAATACCTACACATAAATATAAAACAATAAAGATCATGGAAGAAAAAACAGGGACAATAGATGGAGTCCTACTATATGTCATAAGTAGAAGACAAAACATTACTAACAGTACACAAACACCAGAAGGGAAAATAGACAACTGGTAACTCTTAAAGATCAAATATTTAGGCTCATCCAAAGACTTCAGCAGAACACTAAAAAAAAGACAACATACAGACTGGGAAGAAAAATTGGCTACCACAAATCTGACCATATCTAATCTTCACACTCTTCAAGATATTGCAAAGCCTCAATGACAAAAAGACAAACAATGGGGAAACGATATGAACAGATACTTCACCAAAGAAAGCATTGAAGATGTAAGCAGATTCATGAGGAAATGCTCACAATCATTAGCCTGTAGAGAAACTCAAATGAAAACTGCAGTGAGATACGACTTCACCCTAACAAGGGTGGCATTTGTGCAAAAAACACAAAATAACAAATGTTGCAGAGGCTATCAGGAGACTGGAATACTTTTGCATTGTGGTGGGAATCTAACATGCTTCAACCACTTTGGAAACTGATTTGGTGCTTTCTTAAACAGATACAAACATCATATGATGTAGTAATTCCACTTGGAATTTATCCTAGAGAAACAAGGGCAGTCCCAATAATAGATACATGCATAAGCAGGTTTATTGCAGTACTGTCCACAAGACCATAAAGATGGAATCAACCTAGATGCCCACCTATGGATGAATGGATAAACAAACTATGATAAATTCATGCAATGGAATATTACACAGTGATAGAGAAGAAATATAAATCTGGGAAACATCCCACAACATGGGGGAATCTGGAAGGTATTATGCTGTGTGAAATTAGTCAGTTGTAAAAGGACAGATAGAGGATGAGACTACTATTATAAGGACTCAAGATAAGATTCAAACACAGAAAAAAAAATTTTGATATTTAAGGGGTTGGGGAGGGAAGTAGAGAGGTATTTACTAATATGATAACACGCAATAATTATTTTAGGTGGAGGCACAATGTACAGTAGAGGAGAAGTCAGTAGAATTGGATTAAAGCAAAAGATTAGAAGTTTTCTAAATACAACTAAACACTTGGAGGGACAGGGGTTTGGGGGCCATGGTTTCAGGGGATATCTAGTTCATTTGACGTAACAAAGTTTGTTAAAAAAAAATGTTCTGCATCCCACTTTGGTGAGTTGTGTCTGTTGTTCGTTGTCATCGAGTCGGTTCTAACTCATAGCGACCCTATGAACAACAGAACGAAACACTGCCCAGTCTTGCACCATGTCCACAGTCATTTTTATACTTTAGTCCATCATTGCAGCCACTGTGTCAATCCATCTTATCGAGGGTCGTCCTCTTCTGGCTGACCCTCCTCTCTACCAAGCATGATGTCCTTCTCCAAGGACTGATATGCCCTGACAACATGTCCAAAGTATGTAAGATGCAGTCTTGCCATCTTTGCTTCCAAGGAGCAAGCTGGTTGTACTTCTTCCAGAATAAATCTGTTTGTTCTTTTGGTGGTCCATGGCACCTTCAACATTCTTCTTCAACACCACAATTCAAGGGCATGAATTCTTCTTTTGTCTTCTCTGTTGATGGTCCAGCTTTTGCATGCATATGATGTGATTGAAAATACCATGGCATGGTCTGGGCACATTTTAGTCTTCAAGGTGACATCCTTACATTTGAATACTTTGAAGTGGTTCTTTGCAGCAGATTTTCCCAATGCAATGTGTGTTTTGATTTCTTGACTGCTGTTCCAAGGGTGTGGATTGTGGAGCCAAGTAAATTGAAGTCCTTGACAACCTCAATCCTTTTTCCATTTATGACAGTGTTGCTTACTGGTCCAGATGTAAGGATTTTTGTTTTCTTGATGTTGAGGTGCAATCCATACTGAAGGCTGTGGTCCTTGATCTTCATCAGTAGGTGTCTCAAATCTTCATTTCCAGCAAGTAAGGTGGTGTCATCTGCATAATGCAGGTTGTTACTGAGTTGTCCCCCAATCTTCATGCCTTATTCTTCTTTGCATAATCCAGCTTCTTGGATTATCTGATCAGCATACAGATTAGAAAGGTATGGTGGAAGGATACAACCCTGAAGCACATCTTTGCTGACTTTAAACTATGCAGTGCCCTTTGTTCTGTTTGCATGACTGCCTCTTGATCTGTATACAGATTCCTTAAGAGTCCAGTTAGGTGTCTGGAATTCCCACTCTCTGCAATGTTAGCCATAATTTAGTATGATCCATACTAAATGCATAGTCAATAAAATACAAGTAAACATCTTTCTGGTATTCTTTGCTTTCAGCCAAGATCCATTTGACATCAGCAATGATATCCCTGGTTCCAAGTCCTCTTCTGAATCCAGCTTGAATTTCTGGCAGTTCCTTGTCAATATATTGTTGTAGTTGCTTTTGAATGATCTTGAGCAGAATTTTACTTGTGTGTGGTATCAATGATATTGTTCAGTAATTTCCACATTTGATTGTATCACCTTCCTTTGGAATTGGCATAAATATGGATCTCTTCCAGTCAGTTGGCCAGGTAGCAGTCCTCCAAATTTCTTGGCATAGACAAGTGAGCACTTCCAGGGTTGCATCTGTTTGTTGAAATATCCCCATTGATATTCCATCAATTCCCAGAGCCTTGCTTTTCACCAATGCCTTCAATGCAGCTTCAACTTCTTCCTTCAGTACCATTGGCTCCTGATCATGTGCTACCTCTGCAAATGGCTGAATATTGACCAGTTTCTTCTGGTATAATGACTCTGTGTATTCCTTCCATCTTGTTTTGATGCTCTCTGAGTCACTTAGTAGTTTTCCTGTAGAATCCTTCACTATTGCAACTCAATGCTTGAATTTTGTCTTCAATTCTTTTCAGCCTGAAAAATGCAGAATGTGTTTTTCCCCTCTGGTTTTCCATTTCTAGCTCTTTGCACATGTCATTACAACACTTTCTTTTGTCTTCTCAAGCTGCTCCCTGAAATCTTCTGTTTCAGTCTTTTACTTTGCCATTCCTTTCTTTTGCTTTAGCTTCTCAGTGTTCAAGATCAAGTTTCAGAGTCTCCTCTGACACCCAATTTGGTCTTATCTTTCTTTCATGCCTTTTTAATGACCTCTTGCTCTCTTCACATATGATGTCTTTGACATCATTCCACAGTTCATCTGGTCCTTAGTTATCAACACATCAAATCTGTTCTTGAGATAGTCTTTAAATTCAGGAGGGATATACTCAAGGTCATTCTTTGGCTCTCGTGGACTTGTTTTAATTTTCTTCAGTTTCAATTTGAATTTGCGTGTGAGCAATTGATGATCTGTGCCACAGTCAGCACCTGGTCTTGTTCTGACTGCTGATATGGAGCTTTTCTATCATCTTTTTCCACAGATATAGTCAATTTGGTTCCTGTGTATTCCATCTGGTGAGGTCCATGTGTACAGTCACCTTTTGTGTTGGCTAAAAAGGTATTTGTAATGAAAGTCATTTAGTCGTGCAAAATTCTATCATGCAATTTCCAGCATTATTTCTATCACCAAGGCAGTGTTTTCCATCTACCAATCTTCTTTGTTTCCAACTTTTGCATTCCAGTCACCAGTAATTATCAGTGCATCCTGATTGCATGTTCAGTCAATTTCAGACTGTAGAAGCTGGTACAAATCTTTAACCTCCAAACCTTTGGCCTTAGTGGTTGGTGCGTAAATTTGAATAACAGTCATATTAACTGACCCTCCTTATAGACATATGGATATTATCCTATCACTGACAGCACTGTACTTCAAGACAGATCTTGAAATGCTCTTTTTGATGATGACTGCAACACCGCTCCTCTTCAAATTTTCATTCCCAGCATAGTAGACTATATGATTATCAGATTCAAAATGAATCTGAGTTGTGTCTAAGGTTTCAAAAACTAGCAAGAGGTCACCTGAGAAGTGAATTCATTTCAACATATCTGGAGCAAAAGAGAACGAAGAACATCAAAAAAATAAGGGAAGAAAAGCTCAAGAGACAGAAAGTCTTGCATAAACCAGAGATTACATCAATAAAAGATCAGAAGAAATAGATGGTGCCTGGCTTGGCTGGCTATCACTAACGACTTCTTTTATAAGAAACTCAATGGAGAGTCTCTGATGGAGTGGGAGAAATGTAGGTACAGTATCTGAACTCTAGTAAAAAGACCAGACTTCACTGTCTGACAGGCTGGAGAGTCCCCAGAAGAGATGATCCCTGGAATCTCTGTTACCCCAAAAAAGAAACTACTCCAGAGCCGCTACCTCAGACAAAGGCTGAACTGATCTATAAGACATAAACTGATACCAGTGAAGAGTGTACTTTTTGGCTTAAGTAGATACAGGAGACTAATTGGGCAGCTCATGTCTAGTGGCAAGATGACAAAAAAGAAGGGGACAAGAGCTGGTTCAATGGACATAGGAAATTTGAGGTGGAGGGGAGGAGTATGCTGTCACAGTGTGGGGAGATCAGCTAAGCTCATATAAAAAAGTGTGTGTAAGTTTTTGTATGAAAAACTGACTCAAATTGTAAACTTTCACTTAAAACACAATAAAAAAAAAAAGAAAGAAATTGCTTCCCTTTTTTAGGACTTAATGTTTATATTTAGAATTCAATTCTAAAACCATGGCTTCCCATCTACACTCCCAGGGCTAGCCCACCCCCACTGTGTGATGCTACAGCTATACCTGAAACAACATTATCTGCTTCAGCAAACCCCTTCTTGAGGTCTCCCTTCTCAATCTTCAGCTCAGAGCCATAAAAGGAATTGTTCTTTATAGCATCCTAAGGATCAAAAAGAAGATTCAGTAATTTGTCTTTCAAGGAGAGGATAGTGGTCTCTGATAGGGGAAAAGCAGCTCTCTGAATTGTTGCCTTTCTTCTCACACATGACTCTCTGTAAGTTTCACATACAGGATTAAAATAACTTCTCTTGTAGCCCAGAGAATCATATTCTTCTATTTCCTCAGAACAGATGGACAAGTCTGGACTTTGAGAGAAAAAAAAAGGCAAAGAATTCCACACAAGACCAACTGGGGCTGAAATCTGTGGAAGGTGGAATCTATTTTGGCCTTTTGAGGAACAAGCATAGGATCATGGCGAGGAAGGTTTCATGCGACTAACGAATCCCAGTGCTGAAAGGGATTTTAAAACCCATGTATCAAAACCCTGGCTGCTGCCCAAATCTTCTTTTTTAAAAACAAAACAAAAACAGTTGCCATAGAGTCCACTCTGGCTCAAGGTGACACCATATGTGTCAGGGCAGAGCTGTGCTCCACAGGATTTTAAAGGGGTGATTTTTCAGAAATATATCATTGAACTTCTTTTTCAGGAAGTTTTCATATTCTTTTTCAAAGTATCCAGAGGTATACTCAGGCCTCTATAATCTTTTGGTTAGCAGTCATACACTTACAAATCTGTCATATCTTAACGAATGTACCTCTAGAAGCAGGGAGCTCACTACTCTGCACAGGCAGTTCATTCTCAAGTTACCTCAATGGTAATAATGGATGGAAGTTCTTCATAGGTGATTTTCACTCCTTGACCTGCTCTCTGGGCGTGTTCTGGAGTGTCAGCAACCACAGCACCAATGATGTGCCCAACACAAGTCACCTAAGTACAAAACCAGATTATTGAGAACATATCTGAGTGCCTCATGAAGCCAATTGTTTTGGGTTGTTCAAAAGGCAACAAAAGTCCTTGCCCCCACAAACTCCTATTAAGGTACATTTTAGGAACATCCTGATGTCTTTCGATTTCCTTATCCTTCTAAGTGGAGTTTTGTACCTCTTCAAAAGTAGTTTGAACGTATAGAGCTGACCTAGGAATTAGAGATCATCAGTATCAAGATGGCAAATGGCTTTTAACTCAAAGTCCAATTCTGATTACACATTTCGTACTAGGCGCAGGTTAAGAAGCTGCACCAGATAAAATGTGGTGATTGATTCATGAAGTCTGCTGTGAACTGACTGGGAGGAATGGCACCCTGAAGATCTGCTCCAATACTCCTGTTCTTCATATAAAGAGACCCAGAGACAAGGTCACACTGGGCTAGTTACTAGATTACAAGTAGATCTTGGGTTTTGATTCCCTGTTTCATTTTCTTTTCGTCTTGCCCTCTCTTTTACATTCTATTTCCAAGATAATTCTTGTTTTCTTTGTTTTAACTATCCATTTCTCATTAAAGTTTAGTGGATCTCCTTCACGGATAATTTTCATCCAATATCCGCAAATAAATAGCAAAAAGATTGTTGTTAAACCCATCACTTTGCAATATGAGGTTTCTGACAACACTTTGCATGCAAGCATATGACAAATGTTTCTGAAGGACTCAGGTATCTTATTGATGAGGCTAGTTAGTGCAGTGTTCTTGAACCTGCCTGACTCTCACTAAATAAAGTGCTGGCAATACTCTCAAGAACTCTTGAAGTTTATAAAACAGTTGCTCCTCTATCAAGTTCTCTTTTTCTGGAGTCCTTGTGGCTCATGTTCATATGTTTTTAGTCTTTCTTTCACTTTTACATTAGTAATAAGGTGAACTCTCCCTAAAGAAACACCTACCCACTTATAACCTTGCAACTTTTGATCTGAATTAGAACTGTAAGGTGACTGGGACTATCATATGAATAAAGCACATGGATTTTTGTAACAACCATCCTGAATGTTTAGAAATTTTGGGAGGGAGTTGGCAGAATTCCATATAGTTGAGATTAATAAACTGTCACGTGATTGAAATATCAATATACAGAACAGTGATACTATGATTTCTTGTCTGCCTAGTTTTTTTTTAAATATATCCTTTAAAAAAAGGGAGTGGCTTAATACGTTCTTAAACAATGAATTGTAAATTCAAGTACAATCATTAGCCTTGTTTTATTTCTACTTTAGTATGGTGCCATCCTACCATGTAAAAATAAAAAACAAAAGACCAAACTCATTGCTGTGAGCCAACTCTGACTTGTATCAACTCTATAAGACAGATGAAAGCTGTCCCATAAAGTTTCCAAGCAGCACCTGACAGATTCAAAGTGCCAACATTTTGAGTAGCAGATATACCTCTTAACCACTATGCTGCCAGAGTTTCCTATATAAACATAGCATTCATTAATGGAATAAACAAAAAGTACTAAAACAAAAAATGTTTCCAGGCATATGTTTTTTACCAATGTTTTTAAAATTTGCCAATTATATGATGACTACAATGTATGAAAATGCACAATCTTTCCAAGATTAGGTATTTGGAGAAATGAGCAAAGGTTAAAACTTAAACACACATGCTACTTCATACAGAGGAAATCAAATCTAGGGCATACCTCATCCCTTGCAAAGACTGTTTCATCATTAAAAAGTCCCGTTATGTTACTCCCAGGAACATCATCAGCTGAGAGGAAACAAACAAACCCAGGGACTTTCTCAGCTTCTGAAATATCTATGGACCTGCAAGAAAGAATACTGTGAGGAGCTAGGCAGGAAAATAAAGCAGAAGACTTCCAAAAAAGAAAAAAAAAAGTAGACTTATCACCTGATTAGATAACATAATCTTCACTTTGGTAGTATTGCTTCTGACTTAACTCTTCCTATATCCATGTTCCATTCCATTCCATTCCATAAATGCTGATTAAATGCTTCACATGTGTGGGGCACTATGTTAAATGCTACTAGGGATGTAAGGCAATAAGATAGGCCTGCCCCTTCAGAGCTTGTTCTGGTCTCCAATTAAGAGGGAATAAATTCTAGTGAGCAGGATTTACTATATGGAGCTCTCTCTAACACCCACATTACACAAATAATACTCATGACAAATTAGCACATTAGGTTCCTTGCTGTGTCACAGATCCAATGTCCTTGAACATCTTTGCACAGCAGAATTTCCTAGGCCACATTAATGGTGCTAAGCCAAAATGGCAGGGAATCCCAGAGGTAATTAAGAAAATATGAACCTTAAAAGGAGGAAGCTAGAAAAGCTTATCAGTTCAGCAGTCCAAACCTTGCTCTAATCACTCTGGCCAATGCCATCATGGGGAGACAGAGCAGAGGCTCCTCAGGGAAAAGGTATGGAAACTGTTACGAAGTACCAACTGCCATTTAAAGTTAAATTCTCACAAGCACTACCAAAAGTGGTTATCAGTATCCCCATCTTACATTTAGGGAAACTGAAGCACAAGGAACTTGAGTAGTTTATCTAAAATCCACCTGCCCAGAAAGCAGCATGACTGGGACCGGAATTGAAGTGAGATATGAGAGGAGTCCCTAGGTGGTACAGATGGTTAATGTACTCAGCTGATAAACAAAATTTTGGAGGTTCATATCCATCCAAAGTCATCTTAGAAGAAAGACTTGGAGATCTACTTCAGAAAAATCACCACTGAAAATCCTATGGAGCACAGTTCTACTCTGACACACATGAGGTTGCCGTGAGTCAAAATCAACTCAACACAGTAACTAACTAGTTAAAAAGGTATGAAGAGTGGCAAAGCCAGTGGCATTTCTGCTCTACCAAGCTGCCAGCCATGCTGCATAGACATTCCTTGGATGGAGTAAAGTTGTGTGACTGGAGATGATGCTAGTCATCATACTCATGACATGTCAATACAGTCTCCAGTCAAGGACTGCGATAAGTGAATATTGCCACATACCTGGCAACCATAACAACTTAAACATACTTTTTTTTTTTTTAGAGACCTAGAAGAACTCGTATGTTAAATTTTATCCCCATCTTGTTCACCATTTATAGAGCCTGTCTACAGGTTAGGCCCAGCAGCAGATAAAAGACCAAAAATGTTGTTGCTAGTCTATGCAGTGGCAGGAGCTGAGGGAGAGTTTTTCCAAGATGTTCTAATCACTACGGTATGTGTCTGATTAAATGCTTCCCATGTGTAGGGCACTGTGTTGAATACTACTAGGGATGTAAGGCAGTAAGATAGGCCTGCCATTAATCACAAGCGTTCCTAATAGCATCTAGAATGGTGAATCCTTTCCAGGTTTTCAACTGACTTAGCACACACCCATCAGAGGAATCACTAGGTATGGCAGCTATAACCTTACAAATAATATTTCTTAAAGGGTAAAACTGAGAGTCAAAATTACTCTTTGAACAACGGGACTGTGCTCACAGTCCTCTGGCTTGAACAATTTCTGACAGCACAGCTCAGTTGCTAATATTGCTTAGCTTCAAACGCCAGCTCTGTCACTCACCAGATGTGTGTTACAGGACAAGTGATTTATTCTGCCTGGCCCTCAGTTTCCTCAAGTGGAATGTGGAGATAACAATAGGTTTGTTGTGAGGAGTAACTGAGCCAATATATATAAGCTGCTTTAAACAAGGGCACAACAAATAGTAAATGCTACATGAGTGTTAAGGATTATTATTACAGGAGAACCCTGGTGGTACAATGGTTTAGCATTTGGCTGTTAACCAAAAGGTTGGTAGTTCAAACTCACTCAACAGCTCCACAGGAGAAAAGACCCAGAGATCTGCTCTCAAAAAGGTTATAGCCAACAAAACCGGATGGGCATTTCTATTCAGTCACCTGAAGTTACTATGAGTTGAAAACAGACTCCACTGCACTCAGCAACAACAGATGTACTAAGTCCTTGCTGCTCAGGCTTTTCAAGTTCAACAAAAGTATACAAGTAACACCTATACTAGGTTGTTCCGTGTACTCTATTACCAACCGAAACATCCTATTATGGATGGGGAAACTTGGGAGTTTAAGCACACAGACAAAGGGGACAATCGCTAAGCAATAGGGCAGGGATTCGATCCCAGATCTATTGGCAATGAAGAACATTTAGTCTGACTCCGGCACTTGGCTTGGCGGGCCTGAAGTTTTGCATTAAGTTTAGCAAACACACAAAATGCAAATCTAACCTGCCTTTCAGCAACCCCTCACTGCTTTTGGGGGGTCAAGTACAATCTTCTTGTTTAGTGCAACAGGTCTTTCCTAATTTGGTAAACACCTAACTTGCCACTTTGATCCTATCTCAAGTCCCCCTGAAGCAGACCTCCCCAAGGCACCACTGAAGGCCTTACTCCTCCTGCTCCCTTCCAAACTGTACTATTCAAAGATGTCTTCCTTCCCAGAGTGGAAGTTTCTGGAAGAGTCTTGGTATTTTTCTATCTTTGAGGGCTGGCTGGGTGCACAGAGCCTTACAGTAGCCCCAGAACATTCCTCCCCTTCATATACTCACTTGATCTTGGCGTGGGCCTGGCTGCTGGTGACCAGCCGGAGAGAGAGTTCATTTTCATAGCGAGGGATGTCGTCACAGTACACTGCCTCCCCAGAGGCCTGCAGGGCAGCAGCCAGGTGGGGCAAAGGCCGGCCCACCATATCCTCCTCAGACTGACCCTTTGGTACCTCCTAGAACAACATGGTCACAAATCAGCAAGCTACAGAGGAAGCACTCCCCCATAAATTCTGGGAAAACTGTGGAGGGAGATCTTCAGACCAGATGGCAAAGCAAACCCAAGGAGTGAGAATAGAGATGGCAGGTTGGACACAAAGCAAGCAAGAGAAAGGCAAGTAAGAAGTAACTGATGGGTGGTCATAGGATCACTGTATAAGGGAACAAACAAAACAGTGTGTGTGTGAGAGAGAGCGAGAGAAACCTAAATGACCAAAGTTTGGGGATATGGTAAATACGTTATGCTACATTCATACAGTGACATAATATACAACCATTAAAACTTACTTTTAAACAACGTTAATTACAAGTAAAGAATGCTCATTTGAAGTGTAAGAATGGGATATAAAATGTTTTGCATATGTGTATAATGATTTTGGAGCCCTGGTGATACAGTATAGAGCCCTGGTGGTGTGTGCAGTGGTTAAGAGCTTGGCTGCTAACCGAAAGGTCAGCAGTTCAAATTCACCAGCCACTCTTTAGAAACCTTAGGGGGTAATTTTCCTCTGTCCTATAGGATCATTATGAGTTGGAATCAATTCAATGGTGATTTTTTAGAACATATAATGATATCAATTCTGTAGAAAAAGAACATATATTATAAATATAGTATATATGTGTCCCTAGAGGTACACATTATTTTATTGCACTTCATGAATATTGCCACCCTGCAAGGAACACGTCTACCAGTACCATTTTTCCAACAGCATGTGCTACTTTGTGTCTCTGTGTCACATTTCTGCAATTCTCACAATATTTCAAACATCTTATTGTTTTGTATCTGTTATGGTGATACGCAATATCTTTGATATTACCACTGTAATTGTTTTGGAGCTCCATAAACTCACCCATATAAGATGTCAAACTTAATGGACATATTCTGTCATGTATATTCTAACTGCTCCACCTACTTGTCATTCCTCCATCTTGCTCCCTCTTCTCAGGCTTCTCAGTTTTGGAAGACTCAACAATAGTGAAATCAGTCCAACTGGTAACCAACCCTACAACAGCCTCTAAGTGTTCCAGTGGGGAAAAAAATCACACAATTCTCACTTTGAATAAAAAGCTACAAATAAATGAGCTTGGTAAGGAAGGCATGTCAAAAGCCAAAACAGGCTGAAAGCTAGGCCTCTTTTGACAGTTAGCCAAGTTGTAAATACAAAGAAAAAGTTTTTAAAGGGAATTAAAGGTGCTACAAATGATAAGAAAGTGAAACAGCCTTCTCCTTCAAGGCTTTGAATATGTCATGCCACTGTCTCCATGCCAGCATCATTTCTGCTGAGAAATCTGACGAAAGCCTACAGGGTTTCCCTCTGAATGTCAGCTTTGTTTTGAGTCTTGCTGCCTTTAAGAGTTGCTGCTTATATTTCATTTTGTTAAGCTTGATTGTAATATGTCTTGGAGTCTTTCTACTGAGATCTATGTTGAGTGGTGTTTGATACGTATCTTGTATATCTATATTATCTTCTTTCATAATTTCTGGGAAGTTTTCTGTCAGCAGCTCAGCCACAACACTCTCTGTGTTCTCAAGTGTCTCGCCCTGTTCAGGAATGCCAATTAATCATAGATTGTTCTTCTTAATAGAGTCCCACATGCTTCTTAATTCTTCTTCATTTTTCTTGTTTCTTTTTTCTAATTTCTCCTCATAGATGCTGGAGTCAGTAGCTCTGTCTTCCAAATCAGAAATTCTCTTTTCCATTTGTTCCATTCTGTTTTCTTGGCTTTGCACTGAAGTTTCTATGTCTTTGATTTTTTTCTTGATCTGTTGGATTTCTGAGTACTGATGTTCCATCAGATGAAACAGCTTGCTTAATTTTTCATTTTGCTTTGCTAAATTTTGTGTAAGGTTTAGGAGGGCTCTCTACATAATCCTTTTGTATTCACCTTCTGATAGTTTCAGAAAAGCTTTTTCATCTGGGAAGTTCTGAGGTGGTTTCTTTTGGGGGCCTTCTGATGGCAGGGGTGATTTCTGGGTTACCATCTTCTCCAACATTTGTTGCTTTTGAGGCTTCACTGAGGTCAATAGGGGCTGGGAGAGATGCTGTGAAGATGGACCACAATTGTTTCTCTAGGCCATCTTAAAATGAGAAGTGAAAAGGATTTGACAACTTCCAAAGTCAGTCAGGTTTTCAGTTGCATACATCCCTCTTCCCAGCTGGCAAAGTAAGTACCTCTACTTGAACCCCAGATGTTATAAACTAGCTCAAAATGGCCTGCAGGCCTGCTGGCCTGCTGGCCTCTGTTGTCAGGTGCCAGCTGTAGGCGATACTGTATAGAATTCTGCTTTTCTGCTGGGAAAGCTCTCTTCTGGGTAGGCACTGCCTCTTAGCCCAGGAATTAGGTCCAGCTGAGGCTTCCATATGGCTGATTCCACCTCCTAGCAAACAAGATGGTGTCCCCCACAAGCTTGTCAGCTGGCCAGGCCCAAGCTCCCAGAAGAAAGAGAGGCCAAGAGTGCCCAAATGCCCAGAGCCACAGCTTCTACCACTGGGCCCCTTCCCCAGGCAACACTGTGCAAAACACTGCTTCCCTGCTGGAAAAGGACTCTCCCACCAGCAGGTGCCACCTCCCAGCCTAGGAACAAGTCTGGCTGGGGCTTCTGCCTGGGCTTCTCTGTTTCCCAGTGGATCAAGATGGCATCCTGCACAAGCACATCTGTACAGCTACCACATGGCAGAGGCAGAAAGATAGGCCAGGGAAGCCAAGGTGTATAGAGTCCAAAACCAGGCTCTCAGAACCTGGTAGTTACACTTGCTGGTCCCACCAGCAGTGCATCTGAGACCAGCAGCTAGTCAAGTCTCAGCTCTGCCCACCGGCCAAGAGAGAGGGAAAAAAAAAATCAAAATGGTGAGTTACTTTTGGTCTGTGCAAGCCTCTGTTCACAGAGAGTGGGGTCAGTGAAAGAGAGGAGGTTTTGTATTCAGTGGTATGAAGTCTAAATTAACAGCCCTATGTTGCATCTCAGGGCTTACTAGCTGTCCAGAAGGCTCCGTTTAATTATCATTTCAGGACTTGGTTTCCAGAGGGATTTAAGGAGATGTGTGTTTAGTCCACAATCTTGACTCCGCCCCTGAAACAGCCTTATTGCTGGTGAAAGTTTTAGTGGTCTGGATAGAAGATCAGACAAGCTACAGCATTCCCTTAAATCAAAACGTAATCCAGAGCAAGACCCTAACTATCTTCAATGTTAGGAAGGCAAAGAGAGATGAGGAAGTTGCACAAGAAGAGTTTGAAAGCAACAGAAATTCATTTATAAGGTTTAAGAAAAGACATCATCTCTTTAATATAAAAGCAAAAGGTAAAGTAGCAACTGCTGATGTAGAAGCTGCAGCAAGATATCCAGAAGATCTAGCTAGGATAACTGATGATGGTGGCTACACTGAACAACAGATTTTCAATGTAGAAAAAAACAGCCTTATATTAGAAGGGAATGCCATATAGGACTTTCATAGTTAGAGAGGGGGAGAGGTCAATGCCCAGTTTCAAAGTTCCAAAGGAAAGGCTGACTCTCTTGTTAGGGGCTACCGCAGCTGCTGACTTTAAGTTGAATCCAATGTATGTTTATATCCACAAAATCCTAGGGCCTTTATGAATTATGCTAAGTCTGCTCTGCCTGTGCTCTACAAATGGAACAACAAAACCCAGGTGACAGCATATCTGTTTACAACACGGCTGAGACCTACTCCAAAAAAAAAAAAAAAAGATTCCTTTCAAACTACTACTGCTCATTGACAATGCACTTAGTCACCCAAGGGCTCTGATAGAGGTGTACAAAGAGATTACCGTCTTCATGTCTACTAACACAACATCCATGCTGCAACCTGTTAATCAAAAAATAATTTTGACTTTCAATCTTATCCTTTAAGAAATATTATTTGTAAGGCTACAGCTGCCATAGCTAATGATTTCTCTGAAGGACATGGGCAAAGTCAGTTGAAAACCTGGAAAGGATTCACCATTCTAGATGTTACTAGGAACACTTGTGATTAACAGTAGGAGGTCAAGATAACAACATTAATACGAGTTGAGAAGAAGTTAGAAGTTGATTCCAAACTTCATGGATGACTTTGAGGGGTTTATGACTCAACAAATGGTAGAAATAGTAAAACAATTAGAATTAAAAGTGGAGTGAAGATGTGAGTGAATTACTGCAAACTCATGATAAAACTTTAACTTATGGGGAGCTGCTTCTTATGGATGAGCAAAGAAAGTATTTTTTGAGATGGGATCTATTCCTGGTGAAGATACCATGAACACTGTCAGAATAACACAAAGGATTTAGAATATTACATAAACTTAGTTGATAAAGCAGGAGCAGGATTTGAGAGGACTGACTAATATTTAAAGAAGTTCTAGTTTTTCATGAAAGGAAGGGTCAACCCATGTGGCAAACTTCATTGTTGTCTTATTTCAAGAAATTGCCACGGCTACCAGCAGTCTGATCAGTCAGCAGCAGTTAGCACAAAGGAAAGACACTCCACCAGCAAAAACATTATGACTCATTGAAGGTTCAGGTGATGGTTAGCTTTTTCTTAAGCATTAAAGTATTTCAAATTAAGCTATGTACATTTTTTAGACATAATGTCACTGCACATTTAATAGAGTACAATATAGTATAAACAATTTTTATACGTGCTGGGAAATCAAAATATTCAAGAACTTGCTTTATTGGAGTGATCTGGAACTGAACCAGGAGTATCCTCAAGCTATGCCTGTACATGCATAGGAAAACTGAAAAGAAGTATAATATAATGAGTTTGTGTGATTCTTTTAACTATGCTTTTCTGTAGTTTCCAAAATTTTTATAAAACTTGTCAACCTTATGATATAAAGTCAGTTTTTGTTTGGTTTTCAAAGTAACATCAATAGCACTAACATTTATTGAGCAATGAATATGTGCCAGGAAATAATCCAAGCAATTTACTTGTGATAACACATTCACTCATCAAAACAACCCTATAAAACAAGTGGCATAATTATTTCAATTTTCAGGTGAGGGTAATTAATCTGCCCAAGAAGCACAGAGAGGGTTTGTATTTTGCCTAAGTTTTCACAGTTACAAAATGGTAGGGTTCGGATTCAAATCCAGGTAGTAAGATCTCAGAATTTCTACTTGCAATCATTACGCTGCAGTGCAGGAGTTGGCAAATTGGCCTATGGGCCAAACTTGGCCAACTACCTGTTTGGGGAAATAAAGCTGTGTTGGAACACAGCCACACGTATTCATTTATGTGTTGTCTATGGCTGCTTTGGAAACCCTGGCAGTGTAATGGTTGAGTGCTGTATCTGTTAACCAAAAAGGTGGCAATCAGAATCTGCTGTAAGTTGGAATCAACTCCACGGCAATGACGTCGTTTTTTTGTTTGTTTGTTTTTTTGGTCATGGTTGTTTTTGAACTATAATTAGAGTTAAGTAGTTGCAAAAGCAGCGTAGCCCGTAAAACCTAAAATATTTACTATCTGGTCCTTTACAGGAGAAGTACGCTGATCCCTCACCTAATACTTCTGAAAAAGTTACTGTTGATTAATTTTCTTTTAAAAGTACCAAAGAAGACTTCTGGCATTGTGTGTTAGCTCCAAAGAGATGTCACAAAAGAGCAAATGGAAAATATTGTTTTTATTTAAGGAACAAATAAGTGATGATAACAGTCTAATCCCAAAACACGAACTTAGACAAAAGGGGGTTATCTATATTGAAATCATTATGATGCCCATTTTCTTCACTGGATATTTTTACACAGGGAAAGCAGCTCTATGTACATATATACTATTCAAGTTGATCATTCACCAGTGTTCAGTATCATTCGTTATTTGGGAAAACATGACCTGCAAAACCCCCTGTATGCTGTCTGATACTCACTTGGAAGAGCTGAATGTTGGTTGCGGGGTCTTTCTGAAAGAGTAAAGTGGCATTGACAAAAGTGGGGTCCAGTTTGCTGCAGTTCTGTGGAAGCAAACAGCAGAGGCAACCATGATTATACTTTTGTTTCTGTTTCCTTTCTTCATTATCCATTATCCCCAAGTGCTAAAAGTGACAGCTGTTTTCCTCATCTCCACATGTTCCTTCCTTTGCATACTAAGTGCATCTATTGCAATATCCAAATGTAGGCTCTGAGGGCTAAGCATTTAACACCACCTGCAGCTTCAGCTTCAACCTTTCCTTCACCTTGCATACTGAATGGCTCATACTTTCTCCAACATGCAAAGCTATTTCTCTCTCTCCTGAATGTATGCATGTTGTTATCTCCTTTGGAAACATCCTTCTCGCCTAGGCTTCTTGGAAAATTCTTCCTTGCCTTCCTCAATTCTGCAGAAAATATGGGAAATTTTCACAGCCTAATCTCACCTGAGAGGGAAGTACAGAGCTCTATAATCAACATGGAATCCTTGGGTGGTGCAAATGGTTAACACACTTGGCTGCTAACCAGAAACTTGGAGGTTCAAGTCCACCCAGAGGCACCTTGGAAGAAACGCCTGGCTACCTACTTTTGAAAGGCCATAGCTTTGAAAATTCTATGGAGCTTAACTCTCTTCTGATACAAGGGGGTGCCATGAATCAAAATAAACTTGATGACAACTGATTTCTTCTTACATGTACAATAATGCTAAACATATGTAGATGTTGATATATCCAGATCAATATGTAGGAAGATGATAGGTAGATTGATAGACAGATGGATGAAAGAACAGGTAGAAAGAAGAGAGAGCAGACAAACAGGACAACAAATGGACAGAAAAATGTGGTAAACAGATTCAGAGGAATGAACGAAAGTACTAGCTCTGGTTTTATCTGGGAACTGAGAGTGGGAGTAATTTTTATTTTTTTCTTTACAGAATTCTGTATTTTTCAAGTTTTCCAGAATAAGTTCATATTACTTGTATAATCAGAAAAAGCATTATTATTGCTCTTAAAGAAGGAGTTTGGCTTTTCCTGTCTGAGCATCTGGGAAGCCTTCTCTTTGCACTCCCTTTACACTCAGTTGTCTCACCTGTTACACAAAAAATAATTAAACCCATTGCCATTGAGTCAGTTCCAACTAATACTGTTGTTGGGTGCCATCGAGTCAGCTCTGGCTCATCGGCTCACAGTGACCCCATGTACAAGAGGACGGAACACTGCCCAGTCCTGCACCATCCTCACCATCACTGCTGCGTTTGAGACCATTGTTGTAGTTTCTGTGTCAGTCTGTTTCATTGAGGGTCTGCCTCTTTTTTGCTGATCCTTTGCTTTATCAAGTGTGAAGTCCTTCTTCAGGAGCTGGTCCCTTCTAATACCATGTCCAAAATATATAAGGTGAAGTCTCATCATCTTTGCTTCCAAGGAGCATTCTGGCTGTACATATTCCAAGATGGATTTGTTTGCTTTTCTGGCAGTCCTTGGTATATTCAATGGTCTTCACCAACAGCACACTAAAATGTATCAGTTTTCCTTTGGTCTTCCTTAGTTGTTGTCCAACTTACCCAGGCATATGAGGCAACTGCAAATACTATAGCTTGCGTCAAGTACACCTTAGAACTCAAAGGGAAGTCTTTGCTTTTTAACATCTTGAAGAAGTCTTTTGCAGAAAATTTTCCCAAGGTACTGGATTGTTTGATTTCCTGACTGCTGCTTCCATGGGTGTCAATTATGAATGCAAGAAAATGAAATAGTGACCTACAAAGACAGAGTAGAACTGTCCTACAGGGTTTCTGAGGCTGTAACCTTTATGAAAGCAGTCTGCCACATCTTTCTCCCATGGAGTGACTAGTGGGTTCAAACCTATGGCCTTTAGGTTAGCAGCCTAGCTCGTTAACCAAAGCACTACCAAGGCTCTTTACCAGTCACACTATGTTGGCCTTTATTGACAGGATTCTCTCCCATGTTAGACTGTCTCCTAACGGAAAGCACAATTTTAACTGATGACAGTTAAAGTCCATTCTGACTCTTGGTGACCCATGTGTGTCACAGCACAACTTCAGATTTTTCCAGAAGTAGATTACTTGGCCTTTTTTTCTGAGGTACCTCTGAGTATACTTGAACCTCCAACCTTTCAGGTAGCAGCAGGAGTATTCAGTGTCACCCCTAGCTGATGGCAGGCACTGTCTCTGCCAGGGGACTCTCCTTTACGTACACTGCTATAGGGATCACACACATACGTACGTCCTCTTGGCTGCAGCAGTCCCACTTTCCCCATCACACAGTGGCATCAGTTTCATTACTAAAAGCGCTCCTAAAGATCATCTAGTCCCCCTCTGTCTTTTGCAGATCTTATAGCTGAGATACATTCAAGTTCTCATGACAAGGTAATGATATAACCAAGACTTGAGCCCATGTCCCCCCAACTCCTAACCTCTCAAGTGGCCGGCCAAGTCTCCTCTCTGGTGACTGTCTGTGACCCTGTTCTCTGACCCCATACCCTGATAGTTTCAAAGGAGAGAAGAATTTACCACCTGAATCAACAGTGCACTCACACTCAGACCAGCTTCCTAAATCCCCAAAACCAAAGTGCTGTACAAAATTTGTGCCTGGCATGGCCACTTCACTCACATCTGAGTCCTCTCTGTTCAGCTTCTGAAGTACTGTCAGGTAGAACTTGAAGAAGAAGCTGAGGGTGAGAGTGCGCCGGAACTCCACCATGCCTCCAGGGGCATCGGGAGGAAGGTGTAGCTCCTCTGCCAGGCCTGCACACACTTCCTGCAGCAACGTCTCGTTCCAGAACCTGCTAGAGACCAGGCTATAGCTGAGCAATCCATTCACCTTCCACATTGCGCAGAGCAGTGGTATACATAGCCTTATAGTCCTACAAACCTCCATTCAAAGTTTGGTTCAGATATTTATAGTTATGTGACTTTAGGCAATTACTTAACCTCCTTGAGTGTCACTTTCCTCATTTTTATAACAAAGACCATGAAACAATACGACTTACAATGTTAGACAGTGTCCCCAGTCTTATACATATGAATCAATCTAAAATAAGAACTCTAGCATGTACTATTCTTATATCCATTTGACCAGTGATTAAACCGAGGCATAGGGAGGTTAAATGACCAGACTTATGTTACCCGTGTGGTAAGTGTTGGAGCCAGAACTGGACTCAAGTTTGAAAACTCCAAAGCTCAGCTTTATCTATCCTATATAGCTGTTGTAAGGATTACATAAGATAACAGCAGTGAAGTGTCATGGTGCCTGGAATGTTGTGGCCATAGTAATAGAAGTAGCAGCAGTAATAACAGCAGTAAGAGTAATAGTAGTAACA
Organism: Heterohyrax brucei; assembly: GCA_028571685.1. Classification (NCBI taxonomy): domain Eukaryota; kingdom Metazoa; phylum Chordata; class Mammalia; order Hyracoidea; family Procaviidae; genus Heterohyrax; species Heterohyrax brucei. The sequence continues at coordinate 40,314,814 of CM053149.1, forward strand.
TTAATTACACTAACAGTAGAAGGAACAAAGTATTACTAGTCTAGCACTAGCAGTAACAACAACAGTAACAGCAGTAATACTAGTGGAGTTGTAACAGTGATAGTAGTAGTAGAAGTAGCAGCGGCAGTAGCTGTACTAACAGGAGTAGTGGCAGCAAAAGTGATGTAGCAGGAGTAGTAATACTGGTAGCAGTAGCAGCAGTTACAGTTGTTACTACGTGGTTAGCTCTTACTTGGACAGCTGCTTCTGAGTGGTCTTGAGGGCTGAGATGGTTCTGTCAGCCATTCCACCAAAGCAAATGGCCAGTTCCTTTACCTTTAAGGTTCTTGGCTTAAATAGGACCCTCATGCCACAGGTCACCTTGGCAATGTCGTCTTCTCTCCTCGTGGCTTGCTTGAATGCAGATATGAACTCACCCTAAAAAACAAAGCAAAACAAAAAACAGAAAAATGTGTTTTCCGCCTTGTTGTGTAAGGACTACAAATACTGAACCTGAACCTGAACTCTGATCTGAGGTGTGATGTAGTGAAGCAAGAACAATACAAACTCAAATCAGAGGGGGAGCCGGTCTTAAGAACCAGAGACTGAGGCATAACTGCCTATCACAGTCTTGGGAGAACTTTCAGATAAAATTCCCAGAAGCTGTCCAAGTGTCAGGATAATTCCCTATTAGTCTGGAAAGCTGAAAGTCAGGGCCAAAGCAAACCTATGTGACCTCAACTGAGCAAACATCTGGGAAAGAGTGAAAACACCTCCACAAGGGCTCTTCGGAGCTCCCTGTGTCCTTCCTTTCATGGTGCCCAGTGTCACAGCCCACGCTGCTGACATCTCAGGACACTGTGCCAAAGCTCCTGCTGGCCTCACTGCCTCTTAAGCAGAGACAATCTAATGAAAAACATGTTTTTGAAAACACCCTCAGACTTCAGGCTTCACAGGTGCTCTCTTTAAGCCTGTGCCTCCCACCAGTCTGTTGACTACTTTTGGGTGCCTTGCTTTCTGAAAGAAAGTATCATCATATGAAAAAACAGTTGTTTTTATGGTTTGAACATATTTTTTCCCTGGGGTGTAGCCAGAGTCTGTCATTAAGAATGCCAATGGAGAGTGTGTTACGTTCCAGGTAAGAATCAACGGACTTCAAATCGCTTCCGGGTCAGGTTGGTTTGAACTCACCCTGCCATGGCAAATTCTGACAAAACTCAAATACAGGAGGTTTAAGGAAGGAAGATCTATTGGAGAGCACGATGAGATCATTGCTTATATCTCAGAATGGCTGGAGGCTCTTTGAAGAAGGCATTGAGACCCTCCAGATGCTAAAGCTAGTTCAGATTCTTGGGTGTCAAGAGTGATCCTGGGACAGCGAGACCAGAATCTAGACTTGGTTGTGGAACAGAGGTTCCCAGATGTTCACATAAAGTGCTGTGCTAACCCATGATAGCATTTCCACTGGGGTGCCACGAAATGTCAGTGTCAGGTTGTCAACTATCCTCTCTGAAGAAAGTGTTCCTAATTCTGGGTATTAAACTGAGTGGTGCAAACAGTTAACACAGTTGTATGCTAACCCAAAGGGTGGAGGTTCAAGCCCATCCAGAAGCACCTTGGAAGAATGTCCTGTTAATCTACTTCCAAAACTCAGCCTTTGAAAACTCTAAGGAATACAGTTTGATTCTAACACACCATGAATAAGTCATGGTCAATGTGAGTTGAAGTCAAATCTACGGCAGTTGGTTTTTCTTTCTTAATCTTTTATGAAATGATAGTGAAGTTAGGGTCAAGCTTTGTTTCTGTGTTTCTGAATGTCCTTACCTGGCCATATAAACACTGAACACTTCTCTGCCCATTTCTTCCCCTGCTTCCAGCTCATAATATGTTTTAAATGTTACTGATTTGTAAAATTCAAGATTCTGAGAACCACTGTTCAAAATGGTCTAGGAGGACAAGCTGGAAAATCATTATGAAATCACCTCAGGGGCATAATTGCTCTGACTTAACTGGCATTCTAATTAAGATGGTTAAAGTTACAAAGAGCAAAGCATAACTTCTAACACTCTCTAATGCCCTAGCTGCCATAAATACCTGTTAAACATGCTGCCATTGAGTCATTTCCAACCCATAGTTATACTCGATCCTGTAAGTCAGAGTAGAACTACATCTAAAGTTTTCTGGTGGATTCAGACTGCTCAAAATTTGGTTAGCAGTTGTAGTTCTTAACCAGTATGCCACCAGAGTTTCCAGTGGTAAACACCAAAAAGGAAAAAGCAAATCTATTGCTGCCAAGTCAATTCCAACTCAAAGTGACCTCATAGGACAGAGTATAACTGCCCCACAGTGTTCCGAAGGAGGGCTGGGTGGATTCAAACCATTGGCCTTTTGGTTAGCAGATGTAGCACTTAATCACTAAGCTATCAGTGTTTCCAGTGATAAATGCAGAAAACTTTAATTCTAATCTTTTACAGATGGATCTCATATTCTCCTAGATAATTTTTCTTAAAAGGTCAATCATAGAAATATGTCTTGAGCTACTGAGAGAAGAATCACGCTAGGCCAAGCCACCATGGGTCCCAAGGAACAAGAGCCAGGCAGTGAGAGGTGCCTGCACCCACCCCAATGATTCGGAAAATCCACCCTTGAGGCAGAAATTCATCAAAGCCAGCCCAGAGCAGGGGCAATGAATAAAGACTTCATCAGCCCAAGGTCAGCCTGTGAGGACCCAACTCAAAGAGAGCGTCTCCACTCAAAACACCATCCCTGCACTCTTTACCATACAAAAAACAGGCTCTTCTACCATGGAGCAAGGATACTTGGCAGCTGAGGGGTTCATGGAATTGTGTTGTTTGCTACCAGTTGGTGATCTCCACTGGCTTCCAGGCATGTACCAGAAACCCTAGGAACTATTATTTTTTCAGTCATCACAATAACCTGTATGATAGGTAACATTGCTCCCATTTTACAGATGGGAAGTAGGGGCTCATAAAAGTGAAGTTTGTCAAGCTGTTGAGCTTCTTAATCTATGTCCTTTGTACCATACCACACAACTTCTCACTATCCAGAGAAGAATATGGCTGAGGCAAAATTCAAAGATGTTTAAGATGGTTCCTGAGGCAAGCTCTCAATCCTGGCATAAGCAAGAGTAGATTTGTGCCAGTTCCTGACAACAGCTCACCTTTCTACTGAATGGGATCTCTATGGAAAGCAATATCTCCTCTGGACTTAGCAGGGTCTTCCTGTAGCCAGGGAAGAAGTTGTGGTCCATCTGAACTGTTCTCTTTGCACCTGTATAAACAGAAAATGAAGATCATGTGAAGGAAGAAAGTGGGATCCTATTTGCTGGTCTCTGATGTCCACAGTCAGAGGGAGGAACTGGCACAAATAGGGCTGGCCATGTACAGTAAATATTTAACAGCTGGTGTTTGTTTGTTTGTTTAAAAAATTTCTGCCTTGTGTCATTTGGAGCCCTGGTGGTACAGTAGTTAACAACTCAGCATTTTCAGTCCATCAGCTAGTTGCTCCTTGGAAACCCTATGGGACAGGTCTATCCTGTCATATAGAGTTGATTGCTACAAGTTGGAAGTGACCCAACAGCAATGAGTTATAATGGGTTTGCAGCATTTAACAGTTTCTGTAGGGTCACTAAGGAAACCCTGATGGCATAGTGGCTGCTAACCAAAAAACCAGCAGTTTGAATCCATCAGAAGCTCCTTGGAAACCATAAGGGGCAGTTCTACTCTGCCTTGTAGGGTTGCTATCAGCTGGAATTCACTCAATGGCAATAGGTTTGTTTTGGTTTGGTTTTTTGGTGGTAGATATATTCCACAATCAATTGCAAGCTCCCCACATGACATCTGAGTACGAAATTGGGAAGACTGCAGAAAAGATGTAAAACAGCAGGCCTGACTGCTATCCTCTGCAGGCCTGCTTTCAAGGTTTCTGCTTGACTGGCATCTGAGAACTTTTACTTTGGGAGGTATTCTATCCTTCCCAGAACTGATGAAAGGCATGTTGTACCTGAAGTGTTTGCGCAGATAATACAGTTAATGCTAAGCACTCACTTTCCTTCTGGAAATCTGCTAGTCAGACAATGGCTATGTGACTAGCAGGGATAAAAACCCTGGGTGCTGAGTCTCCATGGAGCTTTCCTTAATAGAAAGATTTCATACATTGTTGCCATGACTTGTTACTGAAGGATTGACTAAGTACATTCTCACTTACTCCAAGAGAAAAGGATTCTGGACCTTTATGCCTGCTTCATGCACTGTTTCTTTTTGTTGATTTTGCTCTGTATCCTTTCTTGGCAATAAATCATAGCCCTGAGGATGACTATACGCCAAGACCTGTGTGTCCTCCTAGTGAACTGCCAGACTTGGAAGTGGTCTTGGGGAACTTCCAACCCAGAAAAAAATGTTAAAAGGACCGTTAAATGATGGCAGAGTAGACACATGTCTCCTCATTTCCCTCTGAGAATGAGGGCCTAGATGATATTTGTATGGAGCACTGAACATTTGGGAAGCCCTAGGACCTAGCACATTTGACGAGGTACCAGTATCAGACTAATCTTCCCCTCTCAAAAATGAGCCAGTGGCCGTCTAACTTCCACTTCTGCTGTTTCACGGTATCAGAGAAGTGCCAGCTGGAAGACGGAGTCTGCTGCTCCTGACTGCCTGTCTTGGCCAGCATGTTAGACAGCTCCTAGTTCCACACCTGGACAGCTCTCTGCATAGAAGTGAAGTTGACTTTTAAGGCTGAGAGGCCTATGTATTTGCCTGGAGATCTGTCTGTAGAGGGGGCCGGCAGCTTTTCCTTCCACCCTCTCTGACCCACATTGTAAGGTTGGTTGACAAACCCCAGTTTCTCCATAAGTACGGCAGCCTCTTTGCCACCCAATAAGCAGAGACTTCCACCCAAGAGAGTCCATCTAGGAAAAATCACTAGAGTATTAGAGACAGCTGGTGACCGACAATCCTCTTAGAGCCAATACCAGAGAAATCAAACAGTGTCTAGATGGCACACAGGCAGTAGACCATAATTAATCATTTAAAGAAGCAGGCTTCAAAAGCTCCAGAAAATTGCAAAATAAAGATTCAAAAAAATTCTCAGATAAAGAAGCCTTTCTGAACCTATCAGAGGTTGAGTACAAAAGAATTATATAGAGAACCCTCCTAGAGATTAAACAAAATGCAGTAGAAAAAGATGAAAAATTTAGTAAGTTATTTGAACTGATAGAACGTCAATGATCTGAAATACACCAGATCAACAAAAAAGTCACAGAGTTAGATAATTCAATCCAAAGCCAAAAGAGTAGGATTGAACAGATAGAAGTTAGACTCAGTGACCTTGAACACAGAGCAACTGACACCAGCATTTATGAGGTGAAATCAGAGAAAAGAAATAAGAAAAATGAAGAAGCATTAAGAAACATGTGGGGACTCCCTTCAGAGGAAAAATTTACATTTAATTGGAGTTTCTGAACAAGAGAGGATTAATGACGATATAGAGAGTATTGCTGTAGAGATGCTGACAGAAAACTTTCCTGAGATTATGAGTGAAGAGAACATACATATCCAAGATGTTTACTGAACAGCAAAAAAGCTAGACCAAAAAGAAAGATGCCAAGTCATATTATAATAAAGCTTAACAAGATGAAACATAAACAGGTACTTCTTAAGGCAGCAAGGCTCAAAGCAAAGCTAACACTCTGAAGGAAACCCTGTAGGCTTCTGTCTGACTTCTCTGCAGAAACAAGGCTAGCTAGAAAACAGTGGGCAGACACATTCAAAGCCCTGAAGGAGAAAAACTTCCCTCCAAGAATTATTTATCCTGTAAAATTGTCTATCAAATATAATAGTGTAATTAAGACTTTTGAAGACAAAGAGAAGTTTAGAGACTTCATAAAAACTAAACCCAAATTACATGAAATATTGAAAGAAGCTCTTCCCTTAGAAAAACAGAACTATTAAATGTGTATTTAAGGTGACAATTCAGGACACATCATCCAAAATTCTAATCAGTTAGGGAAGTTACAAAACTTAAAGCTACCATATTAAAATGAGGGAATCTGTGATCATATCATGACAACTATAACACCATCACATTAAAAGAGGGATACACTACAGTAGTTATAGTCATTTCAGATGCAGAGGAAGTTTAAGAGTTATGCAGTAGTTAAAATTCAATTTAATCTTAGTATGTTAAGAGGGATAATACACGTAGCCATAAGGCAAATTAACAATGCATTGTATCAAAATAAGAAATGCAATACAGGAGTCTCAAGGAACACAAAATCACACTGAAACAACTCATAAAGAAGAGTGGCCCAGAGCAGAACATTAAGAGCAATATAGAAAACGTCAACATAAAAGTAGTTACATCAAAACGTTGGCACTTAAGCACCTAACTATCAATAATTACATTGAATGTAAATGGACTGAACACTCCAGTAAAGAGACAGTGAGTGACATCCTAGATCAAAAGACGTGACCCGTCTATATGTTGCTTATAAAAAACACACTTTAGACTTAAAGATACAAAAAAATTTAAAATTAAAGGATGGAATGATATATACCAAGCTAATAACATACAAAGAAGAGCAGGTGTGGCTATACTAATATCAGATAAAATAAATTTCAATGTAAAATCCACTACTGAGGACAAGGATGGTCGCTATTTATTGCTGAAAGGTTCAGTACTCAAGCACTCAAGTACTCAAGCAGTACTTCAATACCAGAGCACCTAAATGCATTGATCAAATACTCACAACACTGAAAAATGAAATAGATCATTCCACAATAATAGTTGGAGACTTCAACACTCCTCTTTCAGTTATGGATAGATCATCCAGAAAAAAACTCAGTAAAGATACAGAAAATCTTATTGCAACAATCAGCCAACTTGACCTCATCGACATACACAGATCTTTTCACCCATCAACAAATAAGTACACCTTCTTCTCCAATGCACATGGAACATTCTCCAGAATAGACCATGTGTTAGATCATAAAGCAGTTCTCTATAAAATCCAAACCACTGATTTACTGCAAAGTATCTTTTCAGACCATAGAGCTATAAAAGTTGAAATCAGTAACAGAAAATTCATAGGTAGGAATTCAAACTTATGGAAACTGAATAACACTTTGCTCAAAAACCCTTGGAATATAGAAGAAATCAAAGACAAAATGAAGAAAATTATGGAATCAAATGAGAATGAAAACACATCCTACCAGAATCTATGGGATACAGCAAAAGCAGTGCTCAGACGTCAGATTATCTCTATAATTGCACACATCCAGAAAGAAGAAAGCACCCAAATTAAAGAATTAACCTTACAGCTTGAACAAGTAGAAAGAGAGCAACAGAAGAACCCCTCAGTTACCAGAATAAAACAGATTATAGGGATTAGAGCAGAACTAAATGAATTAGAGAATAGAAAAACAATAAAAAAAAGTAACAAAACCAGAAGCTGGTTCTTCAAAAATTGATAAACCATTGGCTAAATTTACAAAAGGAAAACAGCAGAAGATACATATAACCTACTTAGGAAATAAGATGGGAGTTGTTACAACAGACCCAGCTGAAATAAAAAATATCAAAACAGAATACTATGAAAGGTAGTACTCTAACAGGTATGAAAACTTAGAGGAAATGGACAAATTTCTAGATTCATATACTCATCAAGATTACCACAAGGAGAAGTAGATCAACTTAATAAATCTATCACAAAGGAAGAGACTGAAAAAGTCATCAAAAATCTACCAACTAGGGCAGAGTCAAAATGGCAGACTAAGTGCATGCCTCCCTAAATCCCTCTGGAAACCAAGACTTGAACCGATAATTAAATGGAGTCTTCTGGTCACCTAGTGAGCTCTAAGACATGGTATAGGGCTATTAATTTGGACTTCATACCATTGAAAGGAAAACTTTCTCTCTTTAGCTGACTCCTGCTCCTGGCTAGTCCTTGCTTTCACAGAATGAAGGCAACTCACCATTTAGACTTTTTTTTTTTTCTCCTCTGTCTTGGCCGGCCAGCAGAGCTGGGTCTTGACAAGCAGCTAGTCTCAGATGCACTGCTGTGGGATAGGCAGGTGAAATTGCCATATTTTGGAGGCCCCGCTTGGAACTCGGTGGGTCTGGCCACCTTTGGCCTTTCTTTCTGCCTCTGCCATGGTGCAGCTTGTACAGAGACACTGGGTGGAAGCTTGTGTGGGATGACATCTTGATTATGGAGGCCTAAACTGGACCTAATTGTTAGCCTGGGGGGCAGTGCCTGCCTGCAGGGGACTGATTTTCCTCCAGAAAAGCAGTAGTTCACACAGTATTGCCTACAGCTGGGGCCCAGCAACAGAGACTGTGGAATCTGTGCATTTCAGCATCTCTGACCTCTCTTTCTACCTCTGTCGTGGTGCAGTTTGTATGGAGGTGCCAGGCTGAGAGCTTGTGCGGGATGCCATCTTGAGTAAGGAAGCCTCAATAAGACCTAATTCCTAGGCTTGGAGCCAGCACTTGGCTGCAGGAGAGCACTTTGCTGGCAGAAAATGTCCCCCATAACTGAGGCCTGTCAGCAAAAACCAACCGGGCAGTAGCCTTGCGGCATTTTGAACTAATTCATAACATCCCGGGTTACACATAGAGGTGCTTACTGTCAGTTGGGAAGGAAGCCCTGTACACCTGAAAACCTGACTGACCTAGGAAGTAGTCAGATATCTTTCACTTTTCATTTTAAGACATCTTAGAGAAACAACTGCAGTCCATCCTCACAGCATCTCTCCCAGCCATTACTCACTTGCATGATGCCCAAAAAGGCAACAGATATTGGAGAAAGCAGTAACAAGAAAGTCATCCATGGCTTCAGAAGGCCCCCAAATGAAACAACCAAAGAGCTTTCCAGATGAAGAAACTTGTCTGAAATTATTGGAAGGTGGCTACAAAAGGATTATACATAGAGCCCTCCTAGACCTTATACAAAATGCAGCAGAGAAAAACAAAAAAGTAAGCAAGCTGTTCTATCTGATGGAACATCAGTATTCTGAAATCCAGCAGATAAAGAACAAAATCAAAGACATGAAACTTCAATCCAAAGCCAAGACAATATAATGGAACAAATGGAAATGAGACCTTCTGACTTGGAAGACAGAGCTACTGACTCCAGCATCTATGAGGAAAAATCAGAAAAAAGAAACAAGAAAAATGAAGAAGTATGTGGGACTCTATTAAGAGGAACAACTTACGATTAATTGGAGTCCCTGAACAGGGCAAGACACTTGAGAACACAGAGAGTATTGTCACCAAGCTGCTGTCAGAGAACTTCCCAGGAATCTTGAAGGAAGAGAACATAGATAACCAGGATGCATATTGAATGCCACTCAATATAGATCTCAAAGAAAGACCCAAAGACATATTATAATCAAGCTTAACAAAAAGAAATATAAGCAGAAACTTTTAAAGGCAAAGCTAACATTCAGAGGGAAACCCTGTAGGCTTTCATCAAATTTCTCAGCCAAAACCATGCTGGCATGGAGACAGTGGCATGACATATTCAAAGTCTTGAAGGAGAAGAACTTCCAACCAAGAATTATATATCCTGTAAAACTATCTTTCAAATATGAAAATGAAAGTAAGACATTCACAGATAAACAGACATTCAGAAACTTTGTAAAAACCAAACCAAAGCTACAAGAAATGCTGAAAGAATCTCTTGGCTTTGGCTTAGAAGAATAAAACCACTAACTTTATATTGTAGAAGGACACATCATCCAGAATCCTACTCAGTTAAGGAAGGCTCCAAATTGAATCAAAGCTATAATAGTGAAAGAAATAATCCAGTGATCATATCATGAAAACTATGATGTCATCATATTAAAAAGAGGGGTGCACTGCAGTCATTATAATCCTTCCAGATGGAGAGGAAGTTGACAAGACTGGTAGCAATTAAAATTGGGTTTATACATAGTTTATTAAGTGAGATCATAGGGGCAGCTGTAAAGCACAATAAAGAAGCAACATATCATATCAAGAAAAGTAATATAGGAGTCTCAACAACCACAAAACCAACCCTAAAAAAGGTGAAAAATCAATTCACCAAGAAGAATGTCTCAGAATAGATTAATAAGAACAACAGAGAAAACCTCAACACAAAAATAAACACACATCACAACAGCAGCACTGAATACACACCTATCAATAATTACATTGAATGTGAACAGACTGAATGCTCCAGTAAAGAGACATCAAGTGACGTCTTGGATCAAAAGACATGATCCATCCATGTGTTGCCTACAAGAAACTCACCTTAGACTTAGAGATACGAACAAACTGGAAATTAAAGGACGGAAGAATATATATCAAGCTAATAATGAACATAGAAGAGCAGGTGTGGCAATTCTAATCTCAGTTAAAATCGATTTTAATGTAAAATCCACCATTGAGGACAAGGATGGACACTATTTATTGCTGAAAGGCTCAGTGCACAAGCAGGACTTAACAATATTAAATATTTATGGACCTAATATTAGACTTAAAGACATCAAAGAAACACTGACTACACTCAAAAAAGAGACAGATCACTCCACAATTATAGTGGGAGACTTCAACACTCCAATCTCAGTATTGGACAGATCATCTAGAAAAAAGCTCAGTAAAGACACACAGGACCTTATTGCCTCAATTAAGCAACTAGACCTCATTGACATATACAGAACTTTCTAGCCATTGGCAAACAACTACACCTTCTTCTTCTCCAGTGCACATGGAACATTCTCCAGAATAGATCATGTGTGAGGACATAAAGTAATTCTCAAAAAAATCCATACCATTGAATTAATACAAAGCACCTTCTCAGATCATAAAGCCATAAAAGTCAAAATCAGTAGCAGAAAAAAACATAGATAGAAAGGGGAACTCATGGAAACTGAACAACATCTTGCTCAACAAGCCATGGGTTATAGAAGAAATCAAGGATGAAATAAAAGAAATTCATGGATTCCAGTGATAACAAAAACACTTCCTACCAGGACCTATGGGATACAGCCAAAGCAGTGCTCAGAGATCTGTTTATCTCCATAAATGCATACATCTGGAAGGAAGAAACCAAGTCAAATAACTAACTCCACAGCTTGAACAACTAGAGACAGAGCAACAGAGGAACCCCTCAGGCACCAGAAGAACACGGATCATAAAGATTAGGGCAGAACTAAATGAATTAGAGAACAGAAGAACAATAGGAAAAATTGAAAAGATGAAAAGCTGATTTTTTGAAAAGATCAACAAAATTGACTAACCAGTGGCTACACTTACTAACAAAAAACAGAACAGGAAGCAAATAACCCAAATAAGAAATGAGAGGGGCGTTGTCACAGCAGGTGCAACAGAAATAAAAAGTATCATAACAGAATACTATGAAAGACTGTACTCTAACAAATTTGAAAACCTAGAGGAAATGGACAAATCCCTTGACTTATATCACCTACCCAAATTATCACAAGGTGAAGCAGAACAACTTAATAAACTGATCACAAAGGAAGAAATCAAAAAAGTCATCAAAAAACTGCCAACTAAAAAAAGCTCAGGCCCAGATGGCTTCACTGCAGAATTCTATCAAACTTTTAGAAAAAAGTTAACTCCAATACTACTGAGACTATTTCACAATATAGAAATGGATGGAATATTCCCAAATTCATTCTGTGAAGACAGCATAACCTTGATACCAAAGCCAGGGAAAGACCCAACCAAAAAGGAGAACTACAGACTGCTATCACTCATGAATCTAGATGCAAAAATCTTCAACAAAATTCTTGTCAGTAGAATCCACCAACATATCCAAAAAATAATCCATCATGACCAAGTTGGATTCATACCAGGGATGTCAGGCTGGTTCAACATCAGAAAAACAATTAATGTGATCAACCACATAATTATCACAAAAGACAAGAATCACCTGATCTTGTCTATTGATGCAGAAAAGGCATTTGATAAAGTCCAACACCAATTCATGCTAAAAGCTCTCAGCAAAATAGGAATAGATGGCAAATCCCTTAATGCAATAAGGGCCATTTATACAAAGCCAACTGCCTGAATGGAGACAGACTGAAAGAGTTTCCCTTGAGAACACTAGACAAGGATGCCCACTCTCACCTCTCCTGTTCAACATTGTACTAGAAGTTCTAGCCAGAGCAATTAGACAAGACCAAGAAATAAAGGGCATCTGTGTTGGCAAAGAAGAGGTAAAAATATCCCTATATGCAGATAATATGATTGTATATTCAGAGAATCCTAAAGAATCCATAAGTAAACTACTCAGACTGATAGAAGAGTTCAGCAAAGTCTCAGGATACAAGATAAACATAAGTAAATCAGTAGGATTCCTTTATGCCAACAATGAGATTATTAAGGAAGAAATCACCAAGTCAATACCATTTACTGTAGCCCCTAAGAAGATAAAGTACCTAGGAATAAATCTAACCAGAGAAATAACAGACCTTGACAAAGAGAACTACAAGCCCTTACTACAAGAAACTAAGAGAGATTTACGTAAATGGAGAAAGCTACCCTGCTCATGGAAGGAAGACTTAACATTGTGAAAATGTCTATTTTACCCAAAGCAATCTACTTATATAATGCAATCCCAATACAAATTCCTATGACATTTTTTATGAGATGGAGAAACAAATTACCAACTTTGTCTGGATAGGGAAGAAGCCTCAGATAATTAAAGCACTACTAAAGAAGAACACACCGGGAGGCCTCCCATTACTCAATTTTAGAACCTACTACATGACTACCATAGTCAAAACAGCTTGGTACTGGTACAAAAAGAGACAGATCAATGGAACAGAATCGAGACCCCACAGATGACACCATCTGACTATGAACAGTTGATATTTGACAAAGGCCCTAAGACATTAAACTGGGGTAAAAACAATCTCTTCAACAAACGGTGATGGCAAAATTGGATATCTATGTGTAATAAATTGAAACAAGACCCATATCTCACACCTTATACAAAAACCAACTCAAACAGGATACAAGACCTAAATATCAAATCTAAAAGAATGAAGTTCATCTAAGGAAAAGTATGAGTCAGATCCGACTCGATGACACTTGACTAAGAAGAAGTAGGAACAACAATGGAAGTTTTAATACACAACACAGACAGACTTCAAAATCTGTCAAACAAACCACAATCAACAGAAGATAGATACTTGAGAACTATTAAGAATCAAACACTTGCTCATCCAAAGACTTTATTAATAGAATTAAAAGACCACCTACAGAATGAGAAGAAATATTTGGCAACTATACGTCAGATCAACGCCTGATCTCCATAATATATAAAGTACTACAAAATATCAATAAGGAAAAATAAATCATCCAGTTAAGCAACGGGCAAAGGAGATGGACAGACACTTTTCTAAAGAGGAGATCCAGGCAGCCAAAATACACATGCAGACATGCTCACGATCACTAGCTACTAAAGAAATTCAAATCAAAATGACAAAGAGATACCATCTCACCCCAACAAGGTTGGCCATGATCCAAAAAACACAAAATCACAAAGGCTGGAGGGGTTGTAGAGAAATTGGGACTCTCTTACACTGTTGGTAGGATTGCAAAATGGTCCAGCCTCTTTGGAAAGCAATCTGGCGCTTCCTTAAAAAACTGGGTATAGATATACCATTTCACCCAGTAATTCCACTGCTTGGAATATATCCTACAGAATCAAGGCCATTTACACCAACTGATACATGCACATGAATATTTATCACAGCACTGTCCACAACAGCTAAAAGGTGGAATCAAACCAGATACTCAACAACAGAGGAATGTATAGGTAAACTGTGGTATATATACTCAATGGAACAGTATGCAATGATAAAGAACAAAGACGATTTCAGGAAACATCTCATAACCTTGTTTCAACTGGAGGACATTATGCTTACTGAAAGTAGTCAGTGACAGAAGGACAAATATTGTATGAGAGCCCTACGATAAAAACTTAAAATCAGACTCATCCATAGAAGAAAAGACTCTTTGATGGCTGCAAGGGTGGGGAGGGCAGGAGGGCGAGAGGGGGAGGGTTTAGATTAGATAGTTGTTAGAAATTCCGTTGGGTAAAATCGGTGACAGTGCACATTAGTATGAAGATCAATGTTAACTGGACTTCAACACAGCCTGAGTATTCCTCCCACCTTAACCCAATATTGCAAGGACAGAGTAGCTGGGGTGGGGGCCAGGGACCATGCTCTCAGGGGAAATCAAGGCCAACTGGCACAATTAGCATTTTTCTGATGAGGACTTTCCACATCCCACATTGGTGAGTGGCATCTGACGTCTTCAAAGCTGCCAAGTTGCCATCTGAGAGTATAGCAAATGGTCCCAACTCAGCAGGAATGGATGATCACCGAGGTCTATAACAACATGAGGGAAGAGAACCCAGAAGACAGAGAGACCCACTTGAGTAGGTGTCTACATTGACTTGTAACTGGAAGAAACAGATGATGCCCGGCCACCACCAGTGATAGCCATGAGGGAGCTCACTAAGTTGAATCTTACTGGCAACACAAGAAGAAATAGGGGTGCACCCTGTGATCTCCACTAAAAACCACAATTGATGGTCCAGGGGCTTTGGGGTTCCCCTGGGAGCATGATCCCAGCCCTGATGCTGCCCCTGTCCATAAATCATAATGAAGGTCAACTCTTCAGACAGCAAGGGATTGGACTTGGTGACACAAAGTGACCATACTATGTGGGCACTTTATGGTTCTAGGCATCTATAGGATGTTGTCTTGATGACCTCATACTGGAGGAAGGGGAGTAGATGGAAAGGAGGAGATAGGAGACTGTTGGGAGGATAGGACACATACGGACCAGATAGAAAGAGTGTGCTGTCACCGTGCAGGGAGAGCAGTGGAAGCTGCATATAGCCGAGCATGAAAATTTATATGGGAATGTACATTTTCATTCAATAATAAAAAATAAAAATCTATGAACCAAAAAAAGTCCTGGCCCAGATGGCTTCACCAGAAAATTCTACTAAACTTCTAGAGAAGAGTTAACACCGATACTACTGAGGCTATTTCACATCATCAAAAGGGATGGAATACTCCCAAATTCGTTCTATGAAGCCAGCATAACCCTAATACCAAAGCCAGGGAAAGATCCCACTAACACAGAAAATTACAGACCAAAAGCATTCATGAACTTAGATGCAAAAATCTTCAACAAATTCTAGCCAATAGAATTCAACAGCGTATAAAAGATGTACATTTTTAATGTATTTTTCAATATTGTTTATTTGTTAGTCTATAGAATTTAATTTCTAAGAATGGCTGTGGCTAGCAATCAGCTCAGAGAACTCCTGAAAATCTGATAAGAAGTTCCTGCTAGTCAGCAACAAGCCAGCTTCAGCACACCACTAGATAAGCTACCTAGGTAACAGAAATTTGTGAATTCTTCACAAAGAGATGACCCAGCTCTTCTGGCCCTCAACCTGTTTTACTGCCTCCTCCTCATAGCTCCCCTGGATCTGGACCTTAAGAGAGCTGGATCACTGAACTTTGGGCTCTGTTTCTCCAGATAATGACCTGTTGTGAGACTTTCCTCTCCCAAGCCCCTCTTTCCCAACTCTGCATCAAGCAACTCACCTTGGGACACGAGGGTCAGTTTGGCCCTGCAGGCCATGAGCACAGGGTTGAGATCGGAGATGGGACTGGCGTTGATGATATTTCCTCCAATGGACTAGAACAAGCACAGAGTGTGAAGTGAGAGCCCAGCCCAGAACACCCTTGCTTGTGTAGCTTGCACACAGCCAGGAGGGTAATATCCTCTAAAAGATGATTCCAGAGACCTGCACCCCTATAGATACAAGACTGGTACAGGAAGAATTCGGGTACCCAGAAAATGTATAATACTTGAAATCAGAATGCTTAGGATTAAATCCCAGCTCCAGCATTTACCAGTTAGTGAACTGCAACAACCCCTTTTAAATTTCCCTCCTCCCCTTTCTCCTTCCCTCCCTCCCTTCCACCATTCCTTCCTTTTTTTCTTTCCCTAGTCTCACTCCTTCATTTTTGTGAAAAGATTGAGGTGGTTTATCACAGAGGCCATTTGGATCAGAACTTCCTGGCAACTTGGCAAAACTTGTAAGAAGCATCAGGTACAGGGTTTTCATAAAAAGCAGGAAGAAAACAGTCTCACAACAGGTCAGTTTTCACAATGGAAACAAAATCTTACTTGGAAGAGACTTTCATAGAACTAGGCAACTCAGTAAAACCTCCCTCTTCTATAAGCAGAAGTATTGGGTACTTGGAGTAGGGAATGTGGAATGAGAGCGGGCATCCCCTGCTCACCATAAAAATTAAGGAAATAATGCAAGGATGGAGCACAAGTTGGTGTGACCCTTGGAAGGCACAGGTTCTGTGAACACCATGAGAAAAACAGAATTAAGGAACAACTCTGATGGCTAATTGTAAGAAGTTATAAAGTCAGTGCTTTCCTGATCCAGGGGCCTTACTTCTGGTTCTCTCCAACTCTGAAAGGAAAATTCTCTTCTTATTTTGGCTTCTCCCTAACACAGCTCTCATTCACTCTCCGATAGCCTCAGCCAAGAACAGGTGGAGGAAGAGAGACAGTGTCATCTTTCCAAACTGAGAGTCAGGAGTGTTTCTCAGGGTGCTCCACAGACCACTTTCCACAGAATTGTCTGAGGGGCTTGATAAAAACCTGATTTCTGGGCTCCACACAAGACTTAGAGCCAGAGTCTCTGGGGGGGTAGGCCCAGGAAGCTGCGTTTTAATGAACACCCCAGACAATTCTAAGCACATTGAATCTTGAGGCTCCCCTGGGCTAAAGGAATCTGTGGCAGAAGCTAGACTACCTGCTGCACCTTCTGATGAAAGTCTACTTCTCTGGGCCTTGTGGGCCCGTGAACGGGGACTCACCGCCACAGATTTGACCTGCTTCCCAGCAAACCAGCGCAGCTGCTCCAGGATGGCTTGGAACACCTCTGTTTTGTGGGCAGGAAGATTAGCAACTGCATCCACCAGGGTATTTTCCACAGAGCTCAGGGGACAAGCAGCTCCAAAGGAGATACCTGGGAACACAAACTCAGAATAACCCCTTTTATAGCTCAAAAACACTTTCATAGACATCTGCTATGAGCCTTTACAGAAATCCAGCAGAACAAGGACCACCATCCTTCTGTAGACGAGGAAATCAAGGCCCAGAGAGGTTAAGTGACTTGCCTGATGCTACATAACTAATAAAAGAAGCAGAACCCAACCCCACCACTCCTGACTCTTCTGCCAGTATTCTTTTTTCTAAACCAGTGATGCTCAACTTAATAAAATCAGTATCTAGGGGGTTTTAATACCGGCATGTTTAAAAAGCACCCAAACACTGTCCATTTCCCCTCATGAGTGACTCTAATGTATATTCAAGAATGAGAACAACAAAATCAGTATCCAGGGGGTTTTAATACCGGCATGTTTAAAAAGCACCCAAACACTGTCCATTTCCCCTCATGAGTGACTCTAATGTATATTCAGGAATGAGAACAACCATTGGAAATTTGACAGTCTCTTGCCTGGTGGTACCTACCATGAATGGTCAGTGGATGAAAGGCAGACATCCTTCCCCTGTTCGCCTGCTTCCTGTGCAGGGCAGGCTCCAAGAGAAGCAGGCAGCAGCAGGAGCCCAAAAGGAAAGTGTCTGGCACCCAGAGTATCCCCAGCATAAGTCCTCGGCATCAGGTCCTCTGTGGGCTCAGCCCAAACTCACTTACCGTCCAGTACACGCTCCACTGAGTTCAGCTCAGGGATCCAGGCTGGACAGATGATCATAGGATACAGTTTATTCTTAAATTTCATCTCAACACCTGAAGAGAAAGAAGAAACCTGAAGTTACAGGCACATTGTTGTATGAACAGAGCAAGTCCTGACTTTCTTTAGTCCCACAATTACACACAGAATGTGTGATGTATTCACAAAGAAAACTTGCTTCATGGGTATCCCAAGATGAAGGATACTCTCTGGAGTGTCAGCCCTAAAACTATGTCTTTTCCTCTCAAGGAAACTTAGCAGAATTAAATGGGATGAACATGACTTCACTCTAACATGTGAGTGGTGTGTAAAATAACAATATTAGAAAATGCAGGGTATTAATATATGAAGCCTGCCTGTTAAGTTTGTGAACTCATCCTAGAAAAACTTCTACATACCTCATTGCTGGATATCACTATGCTTACCTTCGAAGTACCCCCCTTGAGAGGCTGTGCACCCGTCAAAGCAATTTTGGAACTCTTTTTCTGGAATGGCTACAGACCTGCCATTGTATTACCCTTGGTGTTTTGAAAGTCATCAAAATGTCTTCCTTTCAATGTTTAATTTATCTTTGGATAAAGAAAAATTTACGGCGGGCCAGATCAGGTGAGTACGGAGGGTGTTCCGGTACAGTTATTTGTTACTGCCTAAAGATGCCCTCACAGACAGCTATAAAATTAAGTTCACAAACTTGCCACCTTGTCACTGTGTGCAATGGCCATTCCAGGAAGAGTTCCAAAACCGCTTTTAGAGATGGACTAGGTGCTGGCATCAGTGCACAGCCTCCCAAGGAGAGTACTTCGAAGGTGACCATGGCAATATTCAGCAGTGAGGTATGTAGCACTTGGAACAATTACATGCACAGACTTAATTGTCAAACCTTGTGTGTATGTATGTCAGGAACTGTTTTAAGCACTTTAAATGTTTTAATCCATTTAATCCTCACGGCAATCCTATCTGGCAGGTACTGCAAGTATCCCCTTACAAATAAAAAAAAAAAAAAAAGATCACAAAGAGGTTAAGTTTCTTGCCCAGGTTATACACATACAGCTAACAATGGGTAAATTTCACTACTTCAGTTGTTATCGGTGTTAGGGTACAATAGTAACAATGATATAAAAGTCTAATGTTGAAGCATAATGGCTCAGAAATAGAACTTCATGTCTGCCTCTTGGTCCCTAGTATCTGCTTGATTTCTTCAAGGTGTGGTGGCTTTGGGAAGTCACATACCTATTATCTGGCTCTGTCCTCCCTGGTTAATCAAGTTAGAAACCTCTGTTAAACAGTTATATCTCTGTTCATTAGATGTGGGTAACACAGCACTTCTCCCAGACACAGCAGCTAGTCCATCTAGCATGCCAGCAGGGCTAGAGATGGGAAATTTTCACAAGAAAGTGTCTTTGAAGCCCCAGTCCCATATGCTGGTTAGGATTTCTGAAGCATGGGCCCGGTTTAGTGGAATCTGGCCTTATGAGCATCAACATTCAGGACAAAGAATGAAGACTGAGACAGTAAGCTGCCTGTGGTGGTAACGTTCTCTCTACTCCCAGTTACCCCTAACCACGGCTGTAGATGGTTAAACTATGGCCTTGTGTATACAAGGGAAGAAGGGGCGGAACAAATAGAAGTGAACTTAAGAAATTATTTCTACCTGTGGAAGTATAAAATCTTTCTGAAATTTTTCCTCTTGGAATCTAACATTGTGTGACTTATAGCAAGGGACATACATATCATCTATCAAAAGATCTCCGAACAGCCTTCCAGCCTCTTACCTCTGCCTTAATTCACGCTACCCTTAGATGCCAGGGCTGTGGCTGTGCCAGCTGTGGGTCTCACTGTAGCCATCAGGACCACATCACTTGCTGCATATCGGGCCAACTCTGTGACTCTGATATATCATAATACTATGTCAGAGAACTCAGTGTACCATGCCTGTGCAAGTCCAGGTCTGTGCTGTCAGTGTGAAGCGAGCCAGGCCCTCCTCTCTGTGTCTAGAGAAGCCAACCAGAACCCAGAGATCCGCAGCTCCTACTAGAACCGGAGCCAGGGGTTTGTCTCCTACAAGCTGGACTTGGCTGCTTAAAAGCCCATCATTCTCCTCCTACCCATCCCCAAACCAAAGGTCTTTTAAAGCCATTCTCATGATCCTTTCCTTGTGTCCTCACTGGGCAAAAGTGGAAATGGGTCAAGTCAGGTTAGAAACCGAATGAGGATTAGCAAGGACCTGGGCCCCTCTGCTGTCTCTCACTGTTGCTTGCACCAGGGCTAAAAATTGCCCATCCTGAGTCTCCCTGGCCTCAGCCAGCTGGTTTCATGTTGTGGGCTCCATGCCACAGGTGGTGGTGCCCACAGGGCAGGTGGCCACAGCCGTAGGCAACACAAACAATCAGACTTGAACATCTACTGCTTTCTTATCACCCATAATCCATTGCCATCGAGTCAATTCCAATTCATAGCAATCCTATAGGACAGAGTAGAGCTGCCCCATAGGTTTCAACACCCCTCAAAAACGGGAATGCAAAAAGAGTGACACCAATGGAATGCCTAGTGCCTGACAAGCATTAGCCTAAACCCTTTATCCACCTTAGTCCCTCTTCCCCTAGACTGGAAGAATCTTCAGGGAAGAATCCTTATATCCCTAGCTCCTCCCATAGTACCTGGTTCGTGGTGGCACCCAGTATGTTTATGGAGAATAGCAAACAAGTATGAAAGGATCTCATTTATTCCTCAAAGCAATTCTCTGAAAGAGGCATCATTACCCCCGTATACCAGTGGCTGTTGACCTGATCCCAATTCATGACAGCTTTGTGTGTATTAGAAGAGAATTGAGTTCCATAGGGTTTGCAATAGCTGAGTTTTCAGAAGTAGATCACCAGGTCTTTTTTCCAAGGCATCTCTAAGCAAACTTGAACATTCAGCCTCTCAGTTAGCAGCTAAACAAGTTAAACATTTGTACCATCCAGAGATTCCTCTTACCAAATAACAAACCACAAAATAAGCGGAAGAATTAACTTTTCTGAGGACACACAGCCACAAGAGTTTGAACCAGGTCTGTGTGACTCCAAAGACAAGGGGTCTTTGCAGGAATTCAAACATCTAGGAATCCTTACCAGGAAAGGGCCCAGCAACACTTCCCAGCCCCCAACCCCAGGGCTGCCCTCCGACCCTTACCAATCTCTGTATTCCCCACTACCAGCTTGGCATCAGGATACTGAGCTTTGAGGTCTAGCAGCTCCTTCAGGGTTGAGGCCTGGATCCATGTCACACGCTCCCCTTCAAAATGCAGCTGCTTTTGAGGAATGTCTTTCAACCTCTGTAAAAGGTAGTTTTCTTATTGCACTGTCTCCTTCTTCCTACTTCCATGCTCCTGATACATTATTTTAAGTCTAAAGTGGGATCAACTCTTCTACTGATTTATTTAATATTAAATTAAGAATTAAAATATATGTTAGGTAGGAAGTAGGGGAATAAAAAATGAAGCAGGAGCTATGTTAGAACTTTGTGTACATTATTCATTTGGTTTTTAGAAGACGTAAGTGAAGAAAGTATTGCTAGCCCATTTCACAGGAAAGGAGGAACCAGGAGATGGAGGAGGCTATGGGACTTGCCAAATGCCAGTCAGCTAGGAGTGGACCTGAGCTGACCCAGCAGAAAGCCCAGGCTCCTTATCCTGCCCTACAGTGTCTCCAGGTTGCTCGGAGGGTGAAGAGTTGTAGGAGAAAAAGACAGTGATGTCAGAGCAGGATTCAAAGAAGGCATGATTCTCATGCATGGGTAATACTGGGCTGGGAAAGAGAGTCCTCAAATCAACTGATGGTTTTTTGAAAGTTTCACAGTTCAGAGAAAGATGTTATGGCTGTTTGTTCCAGCGTCTTGAACCCACAAGAAAGTCTTAACCTGCTCCAGCACCTTGAGAAATCTATACTTGCTCGGCATAAAGGAGTGAGACTACCAAAGTGGAAAAATGGGTTTGAGAGATGTGTGTAAAGCAAAGCTATGAATCATGGAGTTGTGTCCTTTGAATATAACTGCCTTTATAAATAAATAAATAAAGGGACTGCTTAAAGAGAAGAAAATAGGCTGCATGGGGGGTTATGTACCAGCTTCAGCCAGTCTCTGTCCTCACACTGTTTATAATCTAGGAAAAAGCATAGATGCCAAATTATTATTTTTAAGCCTGAAATATTAGTACATGCATCAGTCTGTGAGTACATAACACGGGGATTTAAACTCGCAGGGGTGTCAGAAAGAGGAAGGTAAATCTAGGTTGAAACCTAAATGACACAAAGTTCCTGATGGGTATGAAAATGAAGAAAGTCTTAAGGGTGCTTCTGGTACAGAGACGTGGTTGGACTTCTACCGGGTGTATCACCTACCAGCAACTCTGGGGGGAAGATGGGCTCCTGGGTGGGATCTAAGGGCATGAAGTCCTCCGGGTTGAATAAAGATGGAGAGATAATGACCTCCTAGGAAAAAAGAACCAACGGATGTTACAGTATATCTAATGCCCGGCAGGACTGACCAGTTCTTTCTCCAGGAACGCTTGTTTCCAGCTTCCATCAGGCTGACAGAAGGGTAGGCAGCTTCTGGGAAGCAGGAGCAGGGATCTCTTGCCAGAGGACCCAGGATTAATGTGCCACATTCATATTACAGGTCAGAATCAACTCTCCTGCACCTTCCTTTCCAGCCATCGCTGCTAGGAGTGGAAAGAGTCCATTGACTCCTCTGAGTCTGAAGTTGCCCCCTAGGCTGCCAAGTCAAGAAGCATCCACTTACTGAGTAGTTTTTCTTCTGGCTCATGCAGCAGTTCGAAACGGCCCCTTTTCCTCCACAGCATCCACCATCCTAGAGAGATAACCAACGTTCACACAAGGATATTTGCAGACTTGTCACAGAAGCTCAAAGAACCTATATTATTATTAACACCCAGAGAAATCCATCTCCAATGCATACCCTGACATCGGCAGGAGGAACAGAGACTTCTACACCCAACCCACTTGTCTCCTTGCATACAGTTGAGACCTCTTCTAGATTGTCTCTTGGCTAATGCAGATTAAATGTCTCAAGGATAATCAAGTAGGATTCCCCTCTAGAAAATCAAAAACAAACTGTTGCCATCAAGCCTATTCCAACTCATAGTGGCTCTACAGAACATTGTAGAACTGCCCTATGGGATTCCCATGGAATGGCTGCCTGGTGGATTCCAACTGCCAACCTTCTGATTAGCAGACATGGCTCTTAACTACTGCGCCACCAGGGCTCCACGCTCCTCTGGAAGGTGAAATTTTAATTTCACGAAAATTTCCTTTTGAAAACTAGGTTATACTTTCTCCAAACATATCCATAGTTTTGTTCTTCAGTGGCATTTGCTTAGGAAGTTTCTGTGAGACAAATTCCTGTCAGTTCTCAGTTTCTGTGAGACAAATTCCCGTCAGTTCTCTAGGTACTCAAGACCCTTAATTCTACATCAGTGAGGTTCTACGGTACTCGGCTGGGCATCTCCTGGATTTTCTACGGGGTGCCTGCCAAGGATATTTGAAGACCAATACTGGGCCCAGAATTGTGTCCAGTCAGTGTGGCCTATGATTTACCACTAGGTATTATACACTTCATCCCAGAAAGCTAGACACACTTTGATTGTCACTGCAGAAGTATTCTAGGGGAACACTGCGGACATGATCTCCCTTCACCTACAGGGAGATTTCCTCAAGACCTCTCAGAGTGCCAATAGCAGAGAGTAGGAAAAAAGTCCGGAGTGGCTGCCTCCCAGAACTGAGGCATCGCAGAGTGAGAAGGACGTGTTCACCCGACCAAAACTGGCTAATACACACAAGAAGGCAGCAGTCCCTCTTCAGACTCATGGAATTGTGCTGGAGGGCAAAAGTAGGAAAGTTGATAGGCATCACCTTGGCATATTTCCAGGGTCAGAGATATCCTGGAGGAGCAGGCTGGGAGCAGCCCGTCTGCACATGAGATAGGAGAGGCAGCACCCAGTGCTGACATTTCCCAGCGGTAAGTTACAACCCACTAGCTTTCTCAAGAAAGCTCTTCAAGGGTCATGGAGGTCAGAGCTGAGGCCTTAGAGGACGTGTAATCCCTGTCACGGAGTCAAGAAAAAACCACCCTCTTGCCTTGATCCCCTGGCCACATGCTGCCCTGCTTGCAGACCCCTCCTGCATTCACAGCTTCTCCACTGGGCATTAAGAACTGCTGTATTTCAGTCTTGTCCAAGGCTACCTCTCCTTCCCCCTTCATATTTAGAAGGAATGGAGTGTCCCTTGAGAAGAGTGCCTCTCATCAGAAGTGTGGAAATTACCTTTCTTCTTGAAGAAGGAACAATGCGTGAAATTTCTAGAACCTCAGAGAAGCAATACAAGGGACCTGCATAAACTGAGGCATGAGCCTCACTCACCTGGGGGAGGATGAGGACATATTTCACAGACAATTAAAGTGCTAGAACATTTTTACTTTGCTGTTTTTTTCCAGATAATTCATTGACAAGTTTCTAGCATGCATGGTTGCAATGTACAATAATGTGTCACTGCCTTCAAGCTCTACCAAGATGAAATAAAACTGATTTTTCCTCTCCAGAGATTTACACTTATTCAGTTGGCTCAGCCTACCGAGCTTTATTATTAGTATATTAGATCCCCTGCCTGGTCTTATGGTTCTTCCATTTCTTTCACCACTGCTGGATGAACATTGTTATTTCTTGCCCTGGACAGTGTGTCTGCCTCAACAGATCCTCCTCACATTTTTCGAGTGTGTGCTATGGACAGGAAACCTGTTAGTAGTGTGTCTAAAACAAGAGTAAAGAGGCTAAAAAAAAATGTTCTAAGAGTCTTCATCAAGTAAAGTCCTCAAGCTTTTCAGCACAACACATGCTGGTATTCTGAGTGCTCAGAGCATTCAGCTCTGCTCTCGGCTGTGGGCAGTGGGAAGAAGAAAGGAGTGGCCATCCAGTGGAATTAGCACCATTTCAGTGACAATAAAACTCAGACCTGGGAAGGGGCATGCTACCAGTAGGGCAGGTTAGATAGTATCTCTTAGAGCAGCCTCTTAGGAAGGAACTGAATAGGCAAGATTCTCAGAGAAGTCTGAGAAATTTACGAGACAAATGTGACTAATGGAAGAAATGTACCAGTGTGGTCATTTATAAAAGTTACCACTTAATTGAATATTAAAATGTGTCAGGCATTGTTTTAAGGGTTTTACAATACGTATTTAATTTTCACTCACCCTATAAGGCAGGTAATAAGGTATTATTATAATTTCTATTATAGAAGCAAAGAAAATTGCCTGAGGCCACATAGCTATTTAGTGATGGAATAGGCTAGAACCCAGGTCTTCAGGCTTCAAATCTATGCTTTTCATCAGTTTTGTTTCCTTTTAATTCCATACCTGCTTGTTCTTCATAATCCATAGCCTTAATGGTGTATGGTGCTTTCTGTGCTTCCAAAGCCCCATATCTAGCTTAGATAAGACACAATACTGTTTTAAGATGTACCAGCCTCAACCAAAAAAAAAAAAAAATCCAAACCCTTTGCCATCAAGTCGATTCTGACTCTTGGTGACCTCATGTGTTACAGAGCAGAACTGCTCTGCAGGGTTTTCTTGACTGTAATCTTTACAGAAGCGGGTTGTCAGGCACTTCTTCCGCAGCACCATCCCTAAGGGTCCGTAAAAAGTGTAGGCATTTGTAACTGCCTTCGACCCAGAATCAAGCTGAGATCAGATCATTTGGTTAGAATCAGGATTGACTTGACCCAGTTAGATGTCAGGGAAAAGCTTGAGTCATCATGCCAGAAAACAGAAAGGCCAACCCTCTGTCCTCGTTGCCTGATTGCAGATGCCTGTCTATGTGCATATTATCACAATGTCTGCAAACCCTGGCTACGGTTTCTTACTCTGACAACACTGCAGGGGCTCACAACGGTCAGGAGGGCAATGAACAGTTCCCTAACCCCAGCAGAGTGCCAACTGTAGAAAGCAGGCAGAGAGGCGAGGAAGAGAGGTCCAAGTGTCGAGCCAGGTGTGCTGTTGTTAAATGTCACTTTCGACACCTGTGCCATGGGCTGAGTGTACCATGCTCTGAGGGAGAGAGCTGCCACCCCAAGGCACTGGAGAAAGTTGGCTCCTGGGCAACGTGCCTCTTCCAGGAATCGGCTTCCAGGAATCTTCACTGTTGGGAATGTCCCCACGCTACCAGTAAGAACCTCTCCATCAATAGCAGATGTTGAATGTCCCCAGCACAAGGCCCTGTTAATTGACCATGTTATTTCTTTCTTCTCATGTAGTCCAGGGGACCCTTGGCCTTGCTTCCCAACTGAAAGCCCTGGATGTTGTTTTGGGATCAGCACCACAGCTGTTCTGGGACCCCTGCTTACCTTGGCAAAGGTCTGGAAGCCCTGCAGGATGGGTCTGTAGCCTGTGCAGCGGCACAGGTTTCCTATGGGCCAAAGAAAAAGTCACAGTGTTACTGTTGGCATCCAGAGTAGGTTTGTGGTTTTTCTCACGACTCCACTTGGTGCTCTCTGTCATCACTTCACCTTTGCATGTCATTTTCTCTGCCTGACGCTCACCTCCTCCTTGTATTCCTGACTGTAACACATCAATCATCACTTCCTCTATAAAGCTTTCCTAGCATGTCCAGACTAAGTAGGTGTCCCTCCTAAGTGCTCCTATGATGTCTAGTTATAGCTTTATCAATGAGCTTATGAAATAATATTACAATCTCTCAATCCATTAGAGTGTGAGCTCATTGAGATGAACAGCTGTGTCTTTCATCCCCGTGTCCTTTATACATTATAGAATGTTAAAGAAAAAAACTGCTGCTGAATTGATTTTGCCACATAGAGAGCATATGGGACAGATTAGAACTGCCCCATAGAGTTTCCAAGGAACAGCTGGTGGATTTCAAATGTTGACTTTTTAGTTAGTTGCCACAGCTCTAAAGCAGTATACTACCAGGGTTATAAAACCGACTGGATGAATGATAAATTAAAATGTGAATAAATGAGGAAACTTCTGTATTTAATTCAGAGCAAGAGACACATGGCCCAAGTTCCTGCACTCATTCATAGAAAGCAAAATGGAAGCCAGTCCCCTCCCATGGCTCAGAATCACGGCCACTTTCCTTACATACAACTCTTGCCCTGCAGAATCCTGTTCTAGCAAAATGTGAGACGAAATAAAGCCCTATCACTAGCCTCTGTAGTTTAATAAATATTTTCCCATGCCAGCCACCCACTGCCCATCCCAGCCAAATGCAGGGGGTGGGGTAGTAGGATGAGAAGGCAACTCAGAAAGACGGACATACAGGCAGATTTATGAGGTCTCGAAACTATCCAACCATTCTCTGAAGAAGAGATAGCCTATCTTTCATGAGGTCTTAGCCGTCATGTCAGTGTGGCCCGAGTCTCCTCCAGACAACATTACCCTGCACTTATTGCCAGTTTCTGACCCTATCCCTGCTCTGACCTTTGCAGAGCTCTGTCTGCCATCCCATCTACCAGGCTGTGCTTGAAGAACCATACCTTGGAAAGCATCCTCGATCTCCTTGATAGTAGGCTCAGGCTGATTCCGGAGCAATGTGTACATACTCATGACGATGCCAGGGGTGCAAAACCCACACTGGGAGCCATGGCTTTTGGCAATTCTCTCCTACAAAGGGAAGATCTGATTGCTCTGGCTGTCGGGTAAGAAGTGGGTTGTAGTGGATGAGAGTGAGAACAGGGGAACCAGGATGTTATGGTTATCCAGGCAAGAAGGGATGGTAATTTAGACCATTTTCTCTGAGAGAAAACAGAGGTTTCATTGTGTACGTATAGTAGTTTGTACATGATTGATAGATTGGATGTAGTATATCAGAGAAAGGGAAGAATTACAAATATTTTTAGATTTTTGTCTTAAGCAGCTAGGTAGATAGTTTTATCACTGGCTCAGATGAAGAAAGACTGGGGAGAAAGTTTATGGAAAAAATTGAGTTTTATTAAGTTTGGAATTAGATGTCTACATACTGATGCCAAGTAGGCAGGTGGAAATATGAGTCCAATTTCTGAGACGAAAGCTAAAGGTATAAATGTGAGTGCCCCTGGCATGTAGATGATGTTAAACTCACCTAGGGACAATGTGAAGATAAATAAAGGAAGAAGAGCAAGAACACTGGAGCCCTCCAGCTACTAGAGGCTGAGCAGAGGAGGAAGCAGCACATGGTGCTAAGATACCGATGGGAGGATAGTGAGGAAAAAATATGTTGAAAACATAGAAACGAAGAGAAAAATATGTTTTTCTTGAATAAGTGAACAAGAAGTAGAATCTGGCTCTGTAGCTTATTTGGAGCCAAAATAATTGCATAAGGGAGGCTTAACAAGATTATATAAATATGCTCCCTGTGTTTAAATTTTCTTTCGTCTTCTTGTTTCAAAGAAAATTATCAGCCTTAATTTACTCTCCCAAATCTCCTTTAGGTTGGACAAGTTTATTTCCCCTTGTCCAGTCTAAGAAAAGAAGCTCTAGAGGTCAAACAATACCACCTCCACCCCATGCTGACCTCACATGACTAGTCCGTATGCTTCTCCCAAAGAATACAATCAGCTTGCTTGGCTGGAAGGCCCTGGCTGTAGATGTTATGTAGCAAGTTCAAGAATGATACCATCTCCTGAACAACATGCCTCCTCAAAAGGCCAAGGGAGAGTTCAGAGCTGGACCTTATGTCACCTTCTGTGATCGTGATCTTCCAAAGATTTTCTGTCTCAGTTTCTTCCCCCTAAAAGTATTAGGAACAGTAGCGCTTCCTTCTTAGTGTTCTTCTTCTAGTATTTTCTTGTTTTCACTCTACGTAAGAGAATCCTTTTTCTTTCCGCAAGATCTATCAGATTACTGCCAGTTTCAATCCGTTTTCTGGCGGTCTTATACCATCAGAAAAAAAGTCTTGGTCAGATATTTATATGTATTTACTGCCTTATTTAACACTTTCTAACTGGCACTTTAAGCCTTTGGGTGGCACAAATAATTTGTGTCCATCGGATCCAACTCGACGGCACTTGGCTTGGCAATAACCTAAGGTTGGTTGTTCAAACCCACCCAGCAATACTATGGAAAAAATGCCTGGAGATCTGTTTCTATGAACATAATAGCCAAGAAATCACTATGGAGCTTAGTTTTAGCCTGGGACATATGAGGTCACAATAACTTAGAACTGACGCCAATGCAAGACGTTTGTTTTTAATTACTATAGTGGCCTCACAGTTAGCATTTGTGTTACACGTAGGTGGGAGGTGAGAGGCGCAACTGAAACTACCATACCAGGGAACTGGGAGGAGTTGGGACTTTTTTAATCAACTTGCACAGAGAATTCGGGATCTTGACTCTGCAAAGGCCAGGGGCTTCCTGAACACACACCTGACATAAAGTGAGGAAAATACCTTCATTCCTCCTTCTAGTGCCAGCACAGTTTGACTGTCCCGGCCACCAGATTCAGAGGATCTCTTGGTTTATGTAGTGTCAGACAACGGTATGTCCATTCCGGCCACAGGAGGGCGCTTCAGTCTCCAGCGCCTCCCCTTTTCAGTCTCCTAGCACCTAGAGCCAGGGAAGGGGGCAGGCCACGTGCCCCTTTTGCTCAGATGGTGAAAAAGTCTACAATCCAAGCAAATCTGCAGCCTTGGCATGGCACTCCACAAAACTGTTTGACTGCCTCAATAGCCCCCTTTCTTCTAGTTACCTGCACAGGATGCAGCCGCGTCTTAGTGCTTCCTATTCCTTCCACAGTCGTTACAGCAACGTGGTGCAAGGAGCAGATAGGAGCCAGGCAGGCATTGACAGAAAAGTGTCTAGAATTCCAGATTAAGGTCATTCCATTTCTGGTTAGGTCATCAGAGCAGAGCTGAGTGCAGAGTGGGGAGACTTTGCAATGGTTTATGTCAGTTTTCTTCACTGTATGTTATGTTCTGGTTCTTTGTGCAAGTGTCCACACCACTGCATCCAAGAAATGGGGCTAGGAACCAAGGAAGCCCTCCTGTAAGTGAAGCCTGAGCCCCTCCAGGCTTCAGGCATCAGTGCACCCAAGACCCTTGAGCTGGAGCCCAGGGAGCTAGGGTCACTTTCTGCTGCCTCTTACTCAACCATATTCTGAAAGCTGAGTCAAGAGGAAGTATCTGGTAGGCTCCAGCACAGATGTAGGAACCTCTCTTTGCAGGGTCCTTCCTAGCATCCTCAGTTTCAGAAACTTTAGTGAGTTTTACTTCTCTGCTTTCACCTACCTCAACTTCTCCCATTCCTTTGTGAGTAGGAGGAACTTGGAGGGAAACATTCATGACAACACAGGACACCAGCCCCATAGACAGAGCTTCCTTGTATTCATTGCTTTATTAATCACTCTTTCATTTATATGATCCATATCATATATGATTCATTTATTCAGTGCCAAGCATGTGCCAGGCACTGTGCTGCGGCCTGAGGACATAAAGTGAGTTAAGATGAGATTCCTGACTTTCAGGAGTCTGCAGTCAGTGTAGGAAAAACAGAAGAAAGTATGAAAGGCAATTTCGTTATCTTTATATAAATGTTTCAGGAGGGATGTAAACAGGGCATCATGAAACCAACACAGACAAGCAGCATCTAACTCAGTTTTAAAAGTCAGTGAAGGCTCCCTAGAGCAGATGATGATTTTGCCAAGTCCTAAAGAACTAGTAAGAGTTAACCAGTGGAGACCATAGGCTTAGCAGAAAGTACACACACACACACACACAAACACACTTGCACATTCACTCGCAAGCTGATCTCCATACCCAGTCCAGTCTTGTACGAAATCAACCAACAGACAAAGGATACATGACTTTGTTCTGGAAGTGATCATACTTGGAAATCATGACGGTGCAGGCCCCACAGCCCCCTTCTCCACAGCCCAGCTTTGTCCCGCTTAGTCCCACTGGATGGTCAAGGGTTAAGGAGCATGAACTGAAGAGAAAGTTGTCTGCTGAAAATACCCAGCTAGTGCCATGTGGATGTGGTGATCGATGTGGTGATCCATTGCCCACAAAGGCTAGGTTCTTAACCAGAGAGAGAGCCAACTCACACCTCCTCCTCATTCAGAGAGGCTGCATGTTCTTCTGGGAGAAGAGAATGGAGCCAACTCTACTACGTTGAAGAGAGAAGGTGTTGGGGTTCAACGGACAACACCTACATGACATCCCCTGGCACTCAAGTTCTCTGGGCTCTGGTCGTAGAGGTTTCCTTTGAGACAGAGTCATCAAGGAACGGTCCTATATGTCTCCAACTCTGTGGCCTCACTAAGCAAGTACTTCTTGTGACTCAGAGACTGAGCATGACGGGCAACCTTTGTGTCACTCTTCCTGAGTGCACAATGAGGCCATTCGGGCCAGAAAGGAATGCTGACCTGTCTGGGACATGCCGAGTCCCAGATTTTCACTCTGAACCTTTTGTACTAAAGTCCCAGGAGCTAAAGTTAGCTCTAGAATCCAGGATGTTTTGAATCTCTAGCCAATAGGCTATGAGAACAAAAATTAAGGAGATTTTGGGATCATACATCAGTACAGGAGCCACCTCTTGCATGGACTTAAGGAAATAGATATTCTGATACTTTATATCTCAGAAAGTACCTAATAGGTTATTCTAGAAAAAAATCAGTGATGACAGCCATATCCCTGACACACATGGACTTGGTTGCTGCTTTTTACTGAGGGCTGCAGATCTCGAAACCATCTGGCTATCTACTAATGGGCAAGGGAGCTGAGATTCTAGTTGCCTGGTCATTTATCTAATTTTCAAGGTAAAAATATAAACTAATAATGATACAGCATCTTATGCTTGAAAAAGCATTTATATCCATGTATCTGTTTAAATCTTCACAATCATTTGAGTAGCAGATGGGGCAGGAACAACTATTTCTCTGCAGATCTAAGAAAAATTGAAATCTGAGAGGTCACATGAATCAGAGTAACACAGGAGGTTATATTACCCTGAGGGTTAGGGCTCCAACGCCGTCATGTGACCCCAGGCTTGGTGTACACCTTCTTTATCATTCTGTCTTTTGCAAATCATGTCTGGGAAAGCAATTAAATGTCACAAGTTATTCTTTTCACTAATCAGGACATATGCAGTTAACAGGAGCTCAGACAGTCACAGGGGGACAAATGGTGACAAGTCAAAGCCTAGCAAAGTTTTCATCTAGCCTGGGACTCTTTCTGGAAGCCAGGGGGAACACTAAGGATAGGAGCTTCTCTTGCCTAGGAATCCAGCAAATTTCTTCTTAGCACAAATGTGCTGCAAGGACTTTACATTTGCATGTTGACTTTCAGTTCTGGATTTCACTTAATATTTAACCTTTAAACTAGCCCACTGCTATGATAACTAATACCTGAGAATTTCTGGTCTTCATAACTTTATTCAAATCTAAAAATGCTATTAAGAATCTCTGAGCATGAACGTTCCTTCCTAGACTTCCAGGTAGATGGGCTGGGCTGGTGTCCCCTGCAGCCTCCTGATCCTACTGAGTGATTATTCCAGTGTAAACCAACCACCAGTCCTGACATGCTGCCATCAACCTCCAGAACTGCCCAGTCCAGGTCAAAACACCAGAAGAAGGCACCTCAGAGTCAGCCTCAGGTATGCGGACTGGAGACAAGGCCATGAATCCCAGGCTTACTGCTGCGGGTGTTGAAACAATCTTTTGTTGTCCCCACAACAAAGACCTCGAGGAGGCCACCAGTTCTCCCTGCCTTATGTCCCTCTAGGAAAAAGGGATTTGTTGACAGAGGTCAGCTGAACACAGTCCTGACAACAGACCTGTGGAGAGTTTCGAGGATAGGTGAGAGGTTAAGAACTTGGCTCTAGGTTTTAGTCCAGGCTCTGTCAGCACTTATCCAGAACACAGTAATGAAACACAGCTCACTGAATATGTTCACTTCAGCATCTATAAAAGAGAATGTTACAGTTCCTCAGAATTGTTACAGGGATTTAGTGAGGTAACCCTACGCAAATCACTCTGAACACTGCCTGCGTATCTTAAGTGCTCATTGAATGTTAGCTCCTACCACTATTATTATCTCAGCTGTTGTTTTTGTCCCAAAGTCTCAGACTGCTTTCGTACCCTGAAAGCATAAAAGGTATTACAGAAGCTCTCACTACTCCTGTGAAGAACAGCACCCAAAGCCCAAGTAGTCAGCTGCCAAAGAGATCTCCTAGCACGTAACACAGCCACAATAGATCAAGCCTCTACACAATTCCCACCTGAGGCACCCCTTTCCCAGTAGACACTCCTTCCTCTGATATTTCTCCCCACCTAGGCGGAGCTGGAAACATTTATTTATTAAGCAAAGGTCACCTATTCTCCTTGGGCGAATGACCAATGACGTCCTTCCTGAACTGTTTGTTTTAGAGGAGATCTTAAAGAAGATTAGGAACAACCTTGTATTTGACAGCTGAGAATTTCAGAACCAGAGGGCTTCAATAACTGCGCAAAGTCACACAGCTTCTCAGGGACAGACTGCAGCCAAAACACAGCGGGTGCTCAGACTCCTCAACCAGTGCTGTTTCCTCTACATCCACAGCCTCCCTCTGGTCATTAGAAGATGATGTAAAACCCAGAGAATGAGCCCCCATCGTGCCCTATTCCTCACTTCCACCTCCTACTCCAGAGTCAGGATACACTTTCTTCTCAAGTAGGCCAAAAGTGTTGTTTCTGGGTCTGCATTTTTCTCCACCACCTACAATGAAAAGAAAGAAAACATTTATCACATTTAGCCATCATCCTGCAATGTTTTTCTTTCCCTTCAATGTTTCATCTATGAACTTGTAGCAATAATAGAGATATGCTAAATAAACCATGAAAGCTAAGGTGTTTTTATCTTGACGGCTCCATAAGAATGAGCACATTAACTTATCCTTAGATCGTAAAATTGTACATTAATGCCTATCTCTGAATCTACCACAGAAAACTCAGGTGTTACACTTGCCACATAGACTGACCTAGGCAAACACCTGAAAGACAAAAAACAATAAACCCATTTGTTGTGGAGTCAATTCCAACTCATGGAACTCTATGTATTACAGAGTAGCACTGCTCCATAGCACTTTCTTGGCTGTAATCTCTAGGAAAGCAGGCTGCCAGGTCCTTTCTCCTCAGCACAACTGAGTGTGTTTGAAACACCAACCTTTAGTTAGTTGTCAAGAACAAACTGTTTGTGCCACCCAGGGAACTTTTGACCAAGGAAAATCTTCTTTTGAATCAAACATGTCATTTCATTTCCAGTTACTGGATGACACCTGTGACACCATCAGCATAAACTCTCTGGCTTTGTCTCCTTGAGTGCTCACACCCAGACTCACTGCTTGGTTGCAGAAAGCTAGTCTCCTGTATAGATAAGTACTGTATATTATGATCTATCACAGTCAATAATATTAACACATGTCATAAGTGGAGGAGAAATCTCAAACACCAAGTCCATAAACAGTATTTCTATAAACTGGAAAAGGGTGTCTGCAGAGTGAGTGCCTGTCCCAGATGCAAACTCTCGGAGGAAACACATGAGTCT
The DNA here is from genome assembly GCA_028571685.1 of Heterohyrax brucei. Lineage (NCBI taxonomy): Eukaryota > Metazoa > Chordata > Mammalia > Hyracoidea > Procaviidae > Heterohyrax > Heterohyrax brucei. The sequence continues at coordinate 40,349,171 of CM053149.1, forward strand.
TAAACTCTTCCTCCGTTATCAAGGGTAAAATGTTTTGAGTATTGGCATGAAAGAGAAGAAAAGAATTTGCAATAACATTTCTTTAGAGAGAACTGTACTATAAGTTTCATACCCTGCTAAGACAGAGGAGTAGCGGTTGTCTGAAAGGCCTTCAACAGCTCTTTGCAGAATGGATAGCATCTGTCCTAGATAAACACTAGAAACGGGCTTGACAGACACGCTGGAGAAGACATGGTAGTCAAAGCCAGGCAAGTGTTTGCCATGGAATTAGCCTAGGCCATGAAAGAGAGAAAGAGTGAGCTAGCTTGGAGGTATTTAAATCATTCCCTAAAAAACTGACTAAAGGGATTAATAGGGCCCCCTGTAATACCAATGCAGAATGGACCTCCAAGGACCAAAGGCTAGTGGACAGTAGCTGACCTGAAAAAAAAAATGCAACCCTCACATTGTGAGACATGAAATCATGTGTTCCTAGTGATAGTCCATGAAAAATTCTTTAAAGCAATCACAAGAGAAAGAGAAGTGTCAGCCTCAAGCACCTAACAGGACTAGAAAACAGGCAGACATAACAGTACCAGTTAAACTGAAACTCTCTTGCTACTCGCACCAATCCTCATTGAATTTAGAGTGTGTTAGGCTACTTAAAACAACCACAGGACTTTTTATTGATGAAGAATAATAAAACGTGTCATAAAGCTTCCAGAATTTACCCCTTGAATAAAGTATGAAGCACCAATGGAAATAAAATTAATTTTATTTGTGATTACACCTCATGAGTCCAGGTTGGTCAGTGTTTCGGTTACCAAGATCATGCAGAAAGAAGAATGAACTTATAAATGAACAAAATAAGGATCTTTATCATCTTTCTCTTAGGCAGCAGTAAAAGCTTTTCAACTATCACTTCCCCCCTCCCCACCCCACGTTATTCCTTTCTCTGGTCCTGTAACCCTGCTTTTATCACATCAGTTCCTTGGCCAGTGCCTTCTGTGGCCTCCTGTGTGTTCACTACTGTCTTTCGAGGCCCTTTTCACTGTATTTTCAATCTTCACCTCCAGGTTTGCCCCTCTCTGCTTCCCTGGTAAGCCAGCCTTCCCACTGCACTAGAAGTACAGTTTATATCTACTGACTCCTTTGCCTTTGACCATGACATTCCTCTTCCATCTGTATGTTGACTTTTCAAAAGATCCAAATACTTTCCTAATAGAACCTTTCCAGATAACCCTATCCATGGTGGTCTTTCATCCATTTAAATTCCATGTCACTCTCCTGGCACAAGTGCAACTTTTGCCTCTGTGGGTTCCCTGGAGTGCTTGCTCAACAGGATGCCAGTGGTGAAGTATGCTTAGGAAGTGCTAAGTTAGGCAAATTTTTTCCAGGAAAATTTGAGCACCTAAATAAACAGTGGCAATAATGGACTATATCTTATTAAATAAATTGAAAATCTGTAAGTCCAAACTAATAATTAATTGTTAGACAAACAAATGGGGGATAAGGGAAAGAAAGCTCTTACAGAAGAGTGCTAACTAATATAGCTGATCATCTTGTAACCAGCCCAATAATTGATCAAGTCAGGAATAATCAATGGATGCTAAAATTAGAGGGTGAAAGTTTGATGAGGAGTAAGATACCAACATAGTCTTAGAGTAATTTTTCACAGAATACATATTAATTACAAATGGAAATAGAGTAATCTTACAGTGCAGAAAACCTGATGGAGACTTCCTTAGGTGAGTGATCAAAGTTCACATTATTAATGATGGGAAAATTGCTGCTTTGTATCTCATGATATGACACACCGAGAAAGACATCTCATTTATGTGGCATTTTCACCCAAAATGCTGACTCTATATCTAATGAGAAAGCATGAGACTAATGTAAAACAAGGAACATCAGGAAAAATAACTAGGCAGTTAACTCAAAACATCAAAGAAAAGCTGAGCAGCAATTCCGGACACAAGACAATTAAATACAGCGCAGATCCAGGACTCCAGGCTTTGAGGTAATAAAATTATTACCAATAAAATTATTTGGAAAATAAAAACATATGTATATAGTCTATTGATTATATAATAGTGTTATATTGATGTTAAATTTCCTTATTATTATAAGCTGACTATAGTTCTGTAAAAGAATATTCTTTCCTCAGGAAACACATTTTGAAATGTTCAAACACAAAAGAACATAATGTCTGCAACTTATCTTTAAATGATTCAGAAAGAAAATTTCTTTCTATACTTCATAGTAGTTGGATACATAAATATTATAAAATTATTCATATACTCACAATATAATGTATACATGAATATATGTGCATGTATGTATAGAGAGAGAAAGAGGGGGAAATGATAAAGTGAATATGACAAAATGTTAAAAGTTTGTGAATGTGAGTGAAGTGTATTTCATATTTCTTTGTACTTTTCCTGTGACTTTTCTGCCAGTTTGAAATTATTTTAAAATATAAAGTTTAAAAAATAAACTTGTTTAGTACAGGACCTTTCATATTCATCCATTAATTCCATCCACATTAATTGAGCAGCTACTTGGTACCAATCACTATGCTAAGTGATTTAAGAATATCTACGAAGAGTATTCCATGGGAATAACTTTTTTGAAATACATTTTGGAATGTATTACTTTGTCTAATCATAATCTACCTCTCCTGCCATTTCACAGTCTCCTGACTGTCTTAGATATCTTATTCCCTCAATCCATACGCCATAGCTGTCAGCCTGAGAAGGAACTTGATAAACATTGAACATGTGAGTGAATGAGTACGTGTGTACGTGCATGCATGCGTGAATGAGTGAGTGAGTGCCTTTCTGAAGCTCTCTGCACTGACACCACGTAGCTGGAGATCACTCCTAAGTACTTTCAGCGGCACCCTATATGCCAAATCTTCCTAGACTTCTCTAGGTGCCACAATCTCCACTAAACAGAGAGTGACTGCTCAGAAAAGCAAGAATTCTGCCCTCTAAAATGACAATCATTACAGTGGTAATAAAATCCTGAGCAGTTTAAGATCTCTCCCTCTTTCCCTTGGACCCTGATATTACAGCTCAAGAAGATCTGAAATCAACAGCCGTCAAGGCTCAATGTCACAGATGGCCACAGAGACATTGATAGAACATCATTTAATTCTTTGTATCTTACACATCTTCAAGGTCCCAGGCAGTAGACACACAGTTCTGGACAATCATGTAAAACAAGGAAAGTGGGACTGTATTTAAGAGTAATTTATTAAGTTCTGCTAATTGCTTTAGTGATTTCCTTACCCAATAACCTATAGCAAAAGGCCTTCACAAACAAACTTAAAACTGCATTTATTTGACTGGAAATTTCTTTCCTTGATTTTGTTTTTGTATCACTGAGTACCCTTCTTTACTCCTTGCATTACCTCCCCCAATTTCTGGAAAATTCTCTGTAAGTTACAAACATGGATATTCATCACAGAAACTGATCGTTGCAGAAGTTGCAAGAGATGGTAGAGTTTTGATGGATGACACATCTCTAAAAATTAAAAATTGCTTTCCTAAAGTGAAAATAAAATTTAAGAGAAAAGAATTTTCATTAAGCCAGATTTACCTCAAATGTCCCTTCCCAGATGCAGTGCATAATAGCAAACCATCCCTACACAAGAGCAGGACATTATTCTGTCATTGAAAACTAGGGGGTTAAAAATAAAAGTTGGACATGGCCTTGAAACTCATTTAATCCAACGTGAATGCTATTTATATAAGTCCACAGAAGATGCCTTTTTATAAGTAACACTTCCAAGAAGCCAATTCAATATTTATTCAACAAATACAATGTAATTGCTGAATCCGATCAAGTTGTTTGGAATGTTAGATGCAAAAGTCTGACTGCCATTAACTTGGGCATGTTTCCCTACCTGTCGATTTGACACCAGATGTCACTAGCCCTGAAAAAGCAGCAGCACAGGGACAACTCTGAGCCTAGGAGACTATGACTGACCCCATTACCCAGTGCCTCCTGGGGGCACCATTCAAACTCATGCCATATCAAAGTCTTTGGAGCACTAACATTGAAAATTGTTCATGAAATCACCTTGCCAGTCTTCCAAACATATGCTGACAATCTAAGTTTAGAGTCCTAACAAGCACATTTTAGATTCTTAAAAATTACCTCAGAAGCCTTCTAGTTTCTCATTCTCTAGAAAGCGTGAATATAGCAAAACAAATAAAACTGCCCTTCTTTGGGGCCCACTGGATGCATGCTTCACTCACACTGTCCATGTGGCCAGTTACAAGGTTAGCGTGCTGTGTCTCCTTGTGCGTGCTATTACGGCCAACATTTCCCTGTCCCTTTCATTCCCAAGACGGTAGGTGACGCAGATACCAGCACCTCAGCAGTGGTGTAGGGAAGGTAAATGCAGGTGGGATACAATGTAAATGTGTTTGCAGGACTCCCCACGAGGGTTTCCTCTCTACTTGCACTATAATGTGCAATGACGCTAACCCTTGTGGTGTCCCCAGGACTGGTGTCCACAGCATACGTCTCCCTTCCCCTCCCCTACTATCCCCAGGTCCCGGTGTATCAGTGAAGTTAATTCAGACAAATGGTTTATATCGAACTAAGAAATCTACAATATTCACAGAAAGAACTAATTGGGGGAGAGGAGGGAGTGGTGCCTTTATGGAAAAAAACATTGTGGCTGACCACAAGGTGTCAGTAAAGCTCCTCACAAAGAAAATCTGGGACTAGCTCTTACATTAAAAACAAAAAGAAAACACCACTGCTGTCGAGTCGATTCCAACTCACAGTGACCTTACAGAGTTTTCAAGGAGTGCCTGGAGGATTTGAACTGTCGACCGTCTGGTTAGCAGCTGTAGCAGTATGTCACCAAGGTTTCCGTTTACATACATAATATATCAGCATCAAAGACTGGATACATTTTATGCCCAGATATTACCAAGAATGACCCCTGTTTCTTCTCTCAGTAAAGAGAGCAACCAAAGCTTTAGAATATGTTTTATGAACCACAGAAGTTGAGATGTGCTTGATGAAGCCCAGTCTCGCCTATAACTCTGTCCCCTCATCCTCAGTTTCACTTTCTACCACTGCTGACCTGCAGTGAGCTCACAGATGGCTTTCTTCTCACTCCATCATCTTTTGCCTGTGTTCTAGCCCTAAGCAGATTTCATTCCTCCGTGTTTCCAGAAACAGAAACATCTTTGAAGGGACAGAGAAAAAGGAGAATGAAAAAGAAAACAGGAAAGAGAGACAAGAATAACGTTATCTCCCTGGGGGATACGAGTCTCTGCCCAGAGTAGAGAAAGTCAGACCAAAGATCAGCTTCTGCTTACCTTCTTGCCATTCACAAAGAAAACCAACTCATCTGCTGTTCTTGCAATCTGTTCGGGTTCCTGAACTCCAGGCATCTCCCTTAGAAGAGACACTACCAGTTGTCTGCTGAACAATTCACAAAGTCTGCCTCTGAAAAATGAAACTAACTCCAGCCAATGGGAGGCAACCAGCTTGTAGCTTTGGGTACAGAATGTTCTTGGTAAAAGCCACCAGTTTACATAATCCGGAAACTACAGTCATATACAGGAAATCACACCCCCACAGTGGTGTCAGAGCCCAGAGGAAAGTGCAGACATACTCCAGCAAGGCCAGTGTTGGTAAATGTGAATTTTAGGCACTGCCCTCATGGAGCCTGGATCATCCTCCCAGTTGTTACAAGATTCGATGTATTCTGGAAGTGCTTTGTAAATTTTTGAAGAACCAAAAATACGTGTTACTATTGCTAATGTGCCCTCAACAAACACAACAAAAATAATCCTGAAAGCAGAACATTTTTATCATGTTTTATGTGAAAGCTTAAAGCACAAATTAGTGTCCCTTTCAAAAATTGTACACAAATTGTTTTGTGAAAGTGGTTGCAAGCCCCACAACGTGTGAGCCTTGTCACCCTTTCGTTTACACCTCAGGTGTCCATTCATTCAGGTTTTCTGTCCCTTCTTGCCTTCTCATTTCTGTTTGGGGGCAGGTATTGCTATTTGGTAGTGCACATTTGATTGAACTAAGAAGCACAGCCCTCACACCTGTTACTGTTTTACATAGTTTTTTCTATGTTTTCCATAGTTATTTCTGATACATGCCATCAGTTGGTTTCAACTCATAGTGACCCAGTATACAACAGAACAAAACATTGCCTGGTCCTGCACCATTCTCACGATTGTTGTTATGCTTGTGCCAGTTATTGCAGCCACTGTGTCGGTCCATCTCACTGAGGGTCTTTCTATTTCTCAGTGACCCTCTACCAAGCAGACAGGGACTAGTCCGTCCTGATACCATGCTCAAAGCATGTGAGATGAAGTCTTGTCATCCTTGCTTCCATGGAGCATTCTGACTCTACTTCCAAGACAGATTTGTTTGTTAGTCTGGCAGTCCGTGGTATAAAAACCCAAACCAACCCCACTGCTGTCCAGTCCATTCGGACTCATAGTGACCCTATAGGGCAGAGTAGAACAGCCTCATAGAGTTTCCAAGGAGCACCTGGCAGATTCAAACTGCAAACATTTTGGTTAGCAGACAGAGCACTTAACCACCAGGTTTTTTTTTTTTTTCATCAACACTGTAACTGAAAGACAGTAATTCTTTTATTTTCTTCATTCACTGTTCAGCTTTTGCGTGCATAGGAAATGTTGGAAAAGACCACGGCTTGAGTCGGGTGCACTAAGTCCTTAAAGTGAGACAGGACAGATGGCCACAAAACAGAAAAAACTGGGACCTCCTAGCTGCCAGACACAAATACAGAGGTAATAATGAAGGAGTTGGTGAATACCAAGAAAATCTGGAAGGAGTTAAGCCCGGAAGCTGTTTCCATGCCATTAAGATTCACTATGGTCTCTTCGGGCTGTTTGTTTTGTAGACACCCAACCAATGACGTGTTACGGAAACTTTCTGCTCCGACATTTCTTTTTAAACTGAGGTGGGGAATGATGAGTTGTCACGCATAAAGACTGGGTCTCCGCAGGCGCGCACACCCCATAATACGTCCCATCTGACCAGAAGCCTCAGCGGCAGCAGCCAACCTGACACTTGTGTGCGCCCACGACCTGGGCAAGGCCAAGGACAGCGACCACCGCCAAAACCAAATTAGGAAAGACTGAAATTAGTGGTTCCGAGCGCCAAAACTTCCGCTTCCTCACCAGCCTCAGTAACCCCTACCCTGCCTTTGTCCGGCGTTTCAACCACACACAGTGTTTGCGCTGAGCTTGCTTCGCAGTGCTCTCCCAATAAAGGCAATTTTCTTTCAGTATTTCTTGTTCCTCCTATCTTCCTGAGCCTCTTCGCGGAATTCAAAGGTGGTGGGTTCCGGGAACACACCGGCGAGCCAGCTGGGAGGCAGAAGAGCAGGAGTGCGGCTCTCCAGCCTTCCACCGCAGCAAGGACGGGACGTCAACCCTTTCCTCGGGACCCAGCGAGCTGCCTCCGGAGAGTTTGTCCCCTAGCCTACTCGTGGCCGACCACCCATATCCTCTTTTCCAATGCTATTAGGATCACCTCTGTTGCCTTGCTTCTTCTGTCTGTTTTGTCGCTGTTCTTTGACTTCCTGGGCTGTCTCACCTTATTTGCGCGACGGGTCACCTTAACTTAACCTGTTCTGTTCCGTTTTGTCCGCGCGGTGAAGACTGGCCAGCTCCTCTTTTTTTTTTTTTTTTTTTTAAATCAGCAGTTCTGTGGGCTGGAAACCTGCTGATTTTTTAGTCCTAGGGAGAAGTTGCCTAACTTCTTTCTAGGCTCTGGGTTACCCACGTGGGGATGGGTGACTTCTGTTTGGGGTCACTCACGGGAGGGGTGACATCTGGTAGAGGCAAGGCTGACTGGTCTGGTGGACAAATCGCTTTTGGTGCAAAGAGACATTTGCTTCTGTACTGCTTATGTTCAAAATCCTATTTCTCTAATATTGTGGCCGACTAGGCCCTGAGTTCTCCTCCTCCTCCTTTCTGAAAAGGGTATCTCTTTCCCTTCGTAGGAACCCTCCCTGCTGTTTTTGTAAATAGACTTAATTTTTGGACCTCCCCCTGCCCCCCAACTCATATCCTGGGAGTCTTTTGCACACCTTCTCCCGTCTGGTGCGACACCTGGGACTCTGTCATCATATATGAAGAGAGGGGTTTGTCTTTATTTTTCTAACTGGCCTTTGGTCCAGCCACCTGTTTTTAAATCCTTCATAATTTTTGTGACATCTGTGTTCCTCTGTGGGGACCTGAAGTCTGTAACTTTTTGTAGAAGGTGACTAATAGATTGTGTCATACCTGTAAACAAAGTATGTGTTGTATGTGAAAGCCCTAAAACATCAGGGCCTGGGTACTGGACCCTTAACTGTAGGCCTTAGGAAATTTAAAATGGGTGCAGAACCTAACATTCCCAGGGATTCACCTCTAGGTTGCTTATTCAACAGTTCGTTATCTTTTGCTCTAGAAGAGTTGAAGAAAAAGAAATTTTTCGGAAAAAAAAAATTGACATGATTGAAATTTCTGTCTAACAAAAGTTTAATGGCTTAATTTATGAAGTTCTTTAAAAATATTAGTATTAGATAAATATAAAACAAAAAATTGGGTTCTTCACTGTTTAACTAAAAAAGATTTCTTTTCCACATTAAGGATTAATTTCTTCTTTGTATAATTAGCTTCAAGGACAATTGCCTTCACCTCTCATTAGAGGAAGATTTCTGAACCAAACACGAAGCCACAGGCTTTAAAAAGAAAATTAAAAGCTAAAGTTTTTACTGTAAAATCGTTGGTTAAATAACTTACTATATCCTGTTAACATGTAGTGAACTCCTAAGAACTCAAAAACATTATGAAAAGTTACGGATATCTTTTTATAAAAGAGATGTACTAAAAAGTTTTATTTGATAAATTGTATGGCACAGATTGAAATCAGAAAGTTCCTGATACTCATTGGATTAAAATTTATTATTCCTTTTATGTTTTTGCCTGATATTATATAACGAATACATAATGTTATGTCATAATTTTATTACTGTTTCCTAATTGCTACTACTTTACTTTTTTGAATTCAGCACATCAAAGCCAGTGCTTTGACTCGGGGAATTTTAATTACTTACCTAAGCAGTAATTTTTGTACTATTCAGCTATTTAGAGACTTGATAATCTTAGTATCTTGTATATCTTACTATATGGTATTATGCCTCAAGATTATTATATATGGTATCTAAAGTCTTTGAAAAATGTGGCTAATAGTTATATCTAGTAATGTTATTGTTTATTTTTTTAAAAAATACATTTGATTTTATTTGACCTTTACATTTTGCTTATGGTTGAATTCTATCAAGTCTTATCACTTTTAAGAGCATTTTTATAAATCAATCACAGCCATGTTAAGTGTTTTCATCTACAGATAAGTTTTCATTTTGCTGATTATCTGAAAACATTTTACCTGAATATCTCTATGAAAGATGTATTTTATTGGACTTGTGAAAAAGACTGTGAATTGAGATTTCCAAAACTCCTATGCAAAAACTGATGAGTTTGCAGATTGCAGCTGATCCAGAATCACATGGAACAGAAAATAACTACACAAGGCTGAGTAAACGAAAGAATGCTGTGTGTTTTATGTGGGAATATTTCTGGTGTTTTAATGTCCTACATCTGAATATAAGAAACCGTTTTCCTTTCTCATTAGTTATTTAAGAAATGGGATTAGGTATTGTAGCTCTCAAAATTAGAAATTCCTATTGAAACTACAGAAACTCTGGTGGTGTAGTGGTTAAGTGCTATGGCTGCTAACCAAAAAGTCGACAGCTCAAATCCACCAGGCACTCTTTGGAAACTCTATAGGGCAGTTTTACTTTGTCCATAGGATCATTATGAGTCAGAATTAACTCAATGGCAGTGAATTTTTTTTCCTTTGGATTGGTAAACTTAGAAAAGTTGTAAATAACATAACCAGAGAAATGTCTGAAATTTGAGCTATCATTTTACAAGTTAGAGTAACATTAGATTTCATATTCTATTCCAGATATAGTTTGTGCCTTAACAGATAAATATTGCTGTATTTATATGAATATACAAACTGGAGTTTTACGAAATATGGTTGCTGCAGAGGCCCAAGAAAGACAGTTACTGCTACTCCTTATGCATGGACAAACACCTCATGAGATTTGTTTCCTCATTCAAAGACCTTGGTGTCAAAGTTTCATTGATTATTTCAGATAATTGCCCTGATATTGTTAGTGTTTCTATTCTACTTCCTGTTTTACTGTATGGTGTCTGGTATCTTAAAAACTAGATGGTGTTCAGTTATCTTGTATTATACATTTTTGATCAAAGATTCTATAGCAAGATCATGATCCAAAGAGAAAACCATAAAAGATATATGTATTTCTTCTGAAATCTAGATTTCTGACTTCCACGAAGGCTGGAGAAACTTACACAGGCTTCTGCCTTTGGGTATTCTTTCCAACATTGAGCTTTGAGAGAAGACTTGCTTCTGAAGCCACTTTGAGTCCAACGGTGGTCCGTATACACTAGTATGATTAGTTTGCTCTGGACACTGGTTTTTTGTTTGTTTAAGAATTCAATCTCTTTTGTGAAACTGACTTCAGAAATCAGACTGAGAATCATGTTTATGGTAAATCAGTAAACAGTTTAATCAGTCTTCAAGAGAATATCATATGACATGCTTGTCTAATGTTTGTAATCAAACTGTCAGCCTCTTACAGAAATTTATATATCTGAAAGAAACCAGGTTCTCAGAAGAGATTAGCCTCAGCTCAGACTCCATTTTATCTTGGCTTCCATTTCTGCATCTGAGGTAGTGACTCATAACTGTTAATAAGTAAACCAGGGAGGGGACACTTGCCCTGGGGAAGAACACTTAGTATGTTTTAGAGAGATTAACTGAGTATCTCCAGCAGGATTGGTCCATCCTGTATTATCTTTCTAGTCATTACTTCTCTAATGAAACTTGTTTGTTAAAATGTAAGTTTTGCTGTATCTTCTGTTCTCTCTAGACAAACTTTGTGTTCTGCTTATAGGTATGTTTCTTGTGGTAGATCCAATTATATTAATTTAGATGATCCTTTTCTAACTGACAGTAGTCTTATGTGGATAGTCTCTTGTTTAGATTCCTGACAAGTGTGTGGACAGTACAGTTTAGGAACTTTAAGATTACCTTTAGCTATTCACAGTTCTGATGTTGGTAGGTGCTAGAAAGGTAGGGTTGGATTGTTGTGTACTTGAAATGAGTGTCAGAGGAGGGCTCATTGGTCCAGCATTTGGTGGGGGGGGGGGAGCAGTAAGTAATTTCTAAGAGCTTTGATTCCTACTTGTGGTATAGTTAAATTAACAAAAATCTTTGGTAGGTTTGTCAGTCACTGAGGGACAAATGACAGATTGAGTTGCTGGTGGAATGGAGGGATAGCAGTGATCTCTGACCTCATGAGTTAGGCTGACTTGAGACTTTAAAAATATAGCCTTTTTATCAGTCCAAGAAAAATAGTCTGTGCTATAAAATTAGACAGCAAGATACCATATTACATCCTATTAATAGCCCTACAAGCACCAGATTTGTTTGGTTGGTTACCATCACAGATAAGATCACTTAATAATATTCTGAGTCTGCATCCTGATAATATTCTTTTATTGCCTTATAATTTGGCTTGGCATACACAAAAAATAAAATAAAATAAAATCCTCAAGCTAAAATGATGATGTCCATAAACTCTGCTTACTCCAGCTATGTGATTGGTGAAAACATTGGTCCTAGTTAATAATCTGGGGAAGAACCAGACAATATTCAGTGGAAACCTAACACCATGAGTTTAAAGAGCCTGCAATGGCTGCCATCTAGGAAAAAATTAAGTCTGGGTACTACTCATTGACACGTTATTTCCAGTCCAAAAGGAAAAAATGATTTGGAAAATGACATCAGAGTCTTTGCTCCTTGTCCTTAAACATAGAAAGTATGACACAGCTGGAGCTGGACTCACAAGGGCACATTAACTAGGCCCTGAAGTATAAAGATAATAGCTAAGATAATCCTGAAAAACTCTTTTAAGGAAGTTTTTACATAAGCCATTCAAACAGAATGCAGATGTTCAACTCTAAACTTTCTCTACTGACATTTAATAAATAATAATAATAAATAAATAGAAAACTTAGATCAATTGAAGACCCTCCTGACTGAAACCTGTACTGATAATTAAAAAAGAAATTCCTATCTGACTCGATAGCACTTGACTTTTGGCCAATGCTAAGTATCCCTAGCTTTTGTTAGACTCAGTGTGCTGTAAGAATATGTACTGTTATAGTCCTAGTGTGATCCTATTTACTATGTTGGTTGTCATTCTCGAGACTTGTAAAATGTCCAGTGGCTCAGAAAGCCCCAGTCACAATTACTTAACAACATATGCAGTCAGATAAGAGGATATATCGCAACAATAACTTGATCTTTACCCTTATTAAGCCTTTAGTTACAATTCTTCTGTTGCTTATTTCTGGACTTTACCTCTTTCATCTCCTCGTTTGGTCTCCTCCAGTTACAGCAACTCCAAGTCAAACCTTATGCAAGTTTTCCAACCTGTCTCTTAGAGTGAAGCCTCAGAGACAGACAACACATTAAAACAGTTAGCAAAAGATTTCTATTCAGCTATACAGAAACACCCTAGTGGTGTAGGGTTAAGTATTATGTCTGCTAAGCAAAAGGTCCACAGTTCGAATCCCCCAGGCCCCCCTTAGAAACTCTATGAAGCAGTTCCATTATATTTTATAAGGTCTCTGTAAGTCGAAATTGACTTGACAGCAGTGGATTTAGTTTGGGATGGTTTAGACAAGAACAATGCCCTGACTCAGCATGAAGAAGTTACACAAGATGAGACCTCCAATCACGTTCCCATCAAGAATTATGAGCATAAACTCAGTGGGGAGTGAGACAGGATAGATATTCAGAAAACAGGAAAACCGGGGACTTCCTAGTCACCCAGCCACAAATACAGAGAGAAAAGATGCAGGAATTACTGAGCATCAGGGAAATCTGGATGTAAATAAGGCCTGGCATTGTCCCTGAGGGATCATAGTTGTTTTTTGGAGTTAACCAACAAGTGACCTGTTCTGGAAACCATCTGCTCTGACTGCTTGACCACCCTACAAGACCAATGAAGAATGATGATTTGTCACACATGGAGATGGGGTCTGTGCTGGCATGAACACCCCATAATAACTCCTGCTAACCAAACAGAAACCTCAGCGGCTGGAGCCATCCTGAGACCTGTATGTGCGCAACCTGGGAAAGACCAAGGTGTGGTGGTCAGGATTATGTCAACTTGGCTACTACCTATTTGGCTGCTGTATTAAGTGGCAGGGCGGGGTTTGTGGTGGCTTCCTGCCCCTCGGCTCTCATCTCGTGACCCTGGACTACAGCGGCTGATCGCTCATACCAGGAGCTGCTGCTCTCTCTTGTTCCAGCGTCTGGTTCTGGGACTTGAGCTAGCGGCTGTTGGGCTCATCAGTCCTTACAGTCGGCACGTGAGAGTCCTGCTCCCTGACCTGCCAATCCTGCGCTCGCCAGCCTCTGCTCAGTCCTGCTCCCTGACCTGCCGATCTTGGGTTCTCCAGCCTCTGTCACTTCGCCTCGCCACCAGCTTGGGACCCACCGACCTCCAGCCTCTGTTGCATCGTCTCGCCGCCAGCTTGGGATCCACTGACCCACACAACCGGTGATCTGCAACTCTGGTCTCTGACTTGCTGACCTTGGGTTCCTCAGCTTCCGTGGACACGTGAGGCTTGTGCCAGAGCTTGGGACATTCAGCTTCTGTGATTACGTGAGCTGTTTCCTATATTTGTATCTATCTATCTGTCTATATATATATATATTATAAATCTTTCCTAATACCTACACGTGTTACTGGTTTTGCTTCCCTAGAAAACCCAGCCTAAGACAATTTGGTACCGGGAGTGGTTCTAGGGAAACAAAATTGTAAAAATGAATCCTTTCAAGTGGTTCTTGAGTCTAGCAAGTAGTAACACTGTTGCTAACTCTGCTCCTGTCGGTAAAAATCCGTGGGCTGAGGTGGCGGTACATATCCGCAAAATAGCCCCACCGATAGATCAGATATTGGTGAAAGGTGACCCTCAGGGTGAAAACATGTGTGATGACTTTTCGAAATTATGTGTGGATGAGCAGTACAAGGAAGTTGGGTGGCTGGTCCTACTTGCATTAGATAAGCTGGTGAAGGAAAAAGATGAGCTCAGGGCCTCAGAATCAAAGCTCTCGTGTCGTGTAAGAGACCTCAAAGCTGCTGCTTGTGCTTTAAAAGAAAACCTCATTACTTGTAATAGCAGAGCCGAAACTGCTGAAAGCCAAACTCAGATGCTTATCGTTAGAGTGGCGGAATTGCAACGCCAGCTCAATTGCCAATCTCGAGAAGTATCTGAAATTAAAGTGAGGGCATTGATTGGGCAGAAATGGGACCCTGCAACTTGGAATGGAGACATATGGGAGGATGATATGGAAGCTGGGGACGCTGAGCCCCTCACTTCCAGTAAAGCTCTCCTGTCAGCTGAACCACACCCATGTGAAGGGATTACTTCGCCTTTGTCTGCGAAACCGCCCCGCCCAGTAAAGCCATTATCCCCTCCGCTCCAACCTAATGAGATTAGCTGCAGCCCCCCTGCCGCTGAAGAGCGCCTGCCAGAGCCATTGCCTGGGGCGCGGCCTAAGGCAGAGGCTTTCCGAGAGCCTGCTGAAGATTCTAAGAACACTTCGGCAGTGCCAATTTTGGCTTCTAGGCCTGTAACTAGACTTAAATCCAAGCAAGCTCCAAAAGGTGAAGTACAAAGTGTGATCCAGGAGGAGATACGCTATACTCCAAAGGAACTACTTGACTTTTCTAACACATACAAACAGAAACCTGGGGAATATGCTTGGGAATGGCTGTTAAGGGTGTGGGATAATGGTGCAAGGAACATAAAGCTGGATCAGTCTGAATTTCTTGACCTGGGTCCACTGAGCACAGACCCTTCATTCAATGTTTCAGCTCGAGAAGTTAGGAGAGGACCTAACAGTTTGTTTGACTGGATTGCTGAAGCATGGCTGATGCGGTGGCCTACATTAAATCAAGTTGAATTGCCAGACTTGTCTTGGGGTACTGTAGAAGAGGGTATCCAAAGACTTAGGGAAATTGGCATGCTAGAGTGGATTTATTCAGTTAGCCCTTCAAATCCACACATAGCATGTCCAGAGGACACAACTTTCACCACAACCGTGAGAAACAAATTTGTGAAGGGAGCTCCGGGATCCTTGAAGACTGCTGTGATTGCCATTTTATGTAAATCAGACATGACAGTGGGAGCTGCCCTAGCTGAATTAAGACACCTAACTACAATGGGGCTAACTGGATCCCGTGGTGGTAAGAGTCAAGTGGCTGCACTCAGTCGACAAAGACGAGGTGGGCGTGTTTACAGTAATGGACAGCAGAGGCAAAATAGTAATCGTGATAATCTGACTCGTGCGGACATGTGGAACTGGCTCCTTAGTCATGGTGTCCCTAGCAGTGCAATAGATGATCAGCCTACTAAGTATTTACGTGATATGTATGAAAGGATGAACTCTCGGTCAGGTGAACAGCAGTCTAACTCAAATCGCCAGAAGAGAGAGTCTCGGTCCCTCAATCAATTCCCAGACTTGAGCGAGTTTAAGGACCCACAGCCCCTTGAATGAAGGGGAGGCCAGGTCCCTTTGAGGAAGAATTCTGATACCCTGCCAAAACTTTACACTGTTAATCTTTCTCCTGCCCTTCCCCAAAGGGATCTACGGCCTTTTACGAGAGTGACTGTTCACTGGGGAAAAGGAAATAATCAGACTTTTCGGGGACTACTGGATACTGGCTCTGAACTGACACTAATTCCAGGAGACCCAAAACGTCATTGTGGCCCACCAGTAAGAGTGGGGGCATATGGAGGTCAGGTTATTGATGGAGTCTTGGCTCATGTTCGTCTCACAGTGGGTCCAGTGGGTCCCCGAACCCATCCTGTAGTAATTTCCCCAGTTCCAGAATGCATAATTGGAATAGATATACTCAGCAATTGGCAGAACTCTCACGTTGGATCCCTGACAAGTGGAGTGAGAGCTATTATGGTGGGAAGAGCCAAATGGAAGCCACTAGAACTGCCACTGCCTAGGAAAATAGTGAACCAAAAGCAATATCGTATTCCTGGAGGAATTGCTGAAATTACTGCCACCATTAAGGACTTGAAGGACTCAGGGGTGGTGATTCCCACCACATCCCCATTCAATTCGCCTATTTGGCCTGTGCGAAAAACAGATGGATCTTGGAGAATGACAGTAGATTATCGCAAACTTAACGAGGTGGTAACCCCCATTGCAGCTGCTGTTCCAGATGTAGTTTCACTGCTTGAGCAAATTAATACATCTCCTGGTACTTGGTATGCAGCTATTGATCTGGCTAATGCTTTCTTCTCCATACCTGTTTCCAAGGACCACCAGAAGCAGTTTGCATTCACCTGGCAAGGCCAACAATACACTTTCACTTGCCTGCCTCAGGGCTACATTAACTCTCCAGCCCTATGTCATAATATAGTCCGCAGGGACCTTGATTGCTTCTCTCTTCCACAAGATGTGACACTGGTCCATTATATAGATGACATTATGCTGATTGGACCTAGTAAGGAAGAAATATCAGTGACTCTGGACTTACTAGTTCAACATTTGCGTGCTAGAGGGTGGGAAATTAATCCCACAAAAATTCAGGCACCTTCCAACTCAGTGAAATTCCTAGGGGTCCAGTGGTGTGGGGCATGTCGCGATATCCCTTCTAAAGTGAAGGATAAATTATTGCACCTGGCTGCTCCGACAACTAAAAAAGAGGCACAGCGCCTAGTGGGTCTCTTTGGATTTTGGAGGCAACATATTCCTCATTTGGGTGTGCTACTTCGGCCTATTTATCAAGTGACTAGAAAGGCTGCTACTTTTGAGTGGGGCCCAGAACAGGAGAAGGCTCTGCAACAGGTTCAGGCTGCTGTGCAGGCTGCCCTGCCACTTGGGCCATACGATCCAGCTGATCCAATGGTGCTCGAGGTGTCAGTGGCAGATAGAGATGCTGTTTGGAGTCTTTGGCAGGCCCCTATTGGCGAATCACAGCGCAGACCTTTAGGATTTTGGAGCAAAGCTCTGCCATCCTCTGCAGATAACTACTCTCCTTTTGAAAAACAACTTTTGGCTTGTTACTGGGCCTTAGTAGAGACTGAGCGCTTAACCATGGGACACCAGGTCACCATGCGTCCTGAGCTGCCTATCATGAACTGGGTATTGTCTGACCCACAGAGTCATAAAGTTGGACGAGCACAGCAGCACTCCATCATTAAATGGAAGTGGTATATACGAGATCGGGCCCGTGCAGGACCTGAAGGCACAAGTAAATTGCATGAAGAAGTGGCCCAAATGCCCATGGTCTCCACTCCTGTAACATTATCTCCTGTCTCCCAGTTTGCACCTATGGCCTCATGGGGGATTCCTTATGACCAGCTGACCGAGGCAGAGAAAACTCGTGCTTGGTTTACAGATGGTTCTGCGCGGTATGCCGGCACCACTCGAAAGTGGACAGCAGCAGCACTACAGCCCCTTTCTGGGACCTCCCTCAAGGACAGTGGTGAAAGCAAATCCTCCCAGTGGGCAGAACTTCGAGCAGTGCATATGGTTGTTCACTTTGCTTGGAAGGAGAGGTGGCCAGATGTGCGGCTGTATACCGATTCATGGGCTGTGGCCAACGGCTTGGCCAGTTGGTCAGGGACTTGGAAGGAACATGACTGGAAGATTGGAGACAAGGATTTATGGGGGAGAGGTATGTGGATAGACCTCTCTGAATGGGCCAAACAAGTGAAGATATTTGTGTCTCATGTGAATGCTCATCAAAGAGTAACCTCAGCAGAGGATGAGTTTAACAATCAAGTGGATAGGATGACCCGTTCTGTGGGAACCAATCATCCTCTTTCTCCGGCTACCTCTGTCATTGCTCAGTGGGCCCATGAACAAAGTGGTCATGGTGGCAGGGACAGTGCTTATGCATGGGCTCAGCAACATGGGCTCCCGCTCACCAAGGCTGACTTGGCTACAGCCACTGCTGAGTGCCCAATTTGCCAGCAGCAGAGACCAACACTGAGTCCTCGATATGGCACTGTTCCTCGAGGTGATCAGCCGGCAACCTGGTGGCAAGTTGATTACATTGGACCGCTTCCATCATGGAAAGGAAAGCGTTTTGTCCTTACTGGGATAGATACTTACTCTGGATATGGATTTGCCTACCCAGCACGACATGCTTCTGCCAAAACTACCATCCGTGGACTTACAGAATGCCTCATCCACCGTCATGGAATCCCACACAGCATTGCCTCTGATCAAGGGACTCACTTCACAGCAAATGAAGTGCGGCAGTGGGCCCATGCTCACGGAATTCACTGGTCTTACCATGTTCCCCATCATCCTGAAGCAGCTGGCTTGATAGAACGATGGAATGGTCTCCTGAAGACACAATTACGCTGCCAGCTAGGTGGCAGTACCTTGCAGGGTTGGGGAAATGTTCTCCAGGAGGCTGTGTATGCTCTAAACCAGCGTCCAATATACGGTGCTGTTTCTCCTATTGCCAGGATTCATGGGTCCAGGAATCAAAGGGTGGAAACGGGAGTGGCACCACTCACTGTTACCCCTAGTGACCCACTTGCAAGATTTTTGCTTCCTGTCCCCATGACTTTATGTTCTGCAGGACTAAATGTCTTAGTTCCGAAGGGAGGAATGCTGCCGCCTGGAGACACATCAACGATTCCACTGAACTGGAAGCTAAAATTGCCACCAGGCCATTTTGGGCTCCTTGTACCTCTGGATCAACAGACAAAGAAGGGAGTTACAATACTGGCCAGTGTGATTGATCCTGACTATGAAGATGAAATTGGATTGACATTACATAACGGAAGTAAAGAGGAGTATGTTTGGAATGCAGGAGATCCCTTAGGACGCCTCCTAGTACTACCATGTCCTGTGATTAAGGTCAATGGAAAACTACAGCAACCCAACTCCAAAATGAGTGATAATAGCCCAGACCCTTCAGGAATGAAGGTTTGGGTCACCTCACCAGGCAAGGAACCACAACCAGCTGAGGTACTTGCTGAGGGCAAAGGGAATACAGAATGGGTTGTAGAAGAAGGTAGTTCTAAATATCAGTTACGGCCACGTGACCAGTTGCAGAAACGAGGACTGTAATTGCTATGAGTATTCCTGCTTTGTATGTGTGTATTGGATATTTTGTTTACTTATGAAACATAAGATGTAAATGGGTTAATGCATTTTCAGTTGTACATGTGTTAGTTATATCATGTTGACATAAGTATGACTTTGTAACTGTACCCCTTCAGAGACTGTGCATGGTAAGGTGAGATGTGTGAAGATGCCAAGTTGACAAGGGGTGGACTGTGGTGGTCAGGATTATGTCAACTTGGCTACTACCTATTTGGCTGCTGTATTAAGTGGCAGGGCGGGGTTTGTGGTGGCTTCCTGCCCCTCGGCTCTCATCTCGTGACCCTGGACTACAGCGGCTGATCGCTCACGTGACCAGGAGCTGCTGCTCTCTCTTGTTCCAGCGTCTGGTTCTGGGACTTGAGCTAGCGGCTGTTGGGCTCATCAGTCCTTACAGTCGGCACGTGAGAGTCCTGCTCCCTGACCTGCCAATCCTGCGCTCGCCAGCCTCTGCTCAGTCCTGCTCCCTGACCTGCCGATCTTGGGTTCTCCAGCCTCTGTCACTTCGCCTCGCCACCAGCTTGGGACCCACCGACCTCCAGCCTCTGTTGCATCGTCTCGCCGCCAGCTTGGGATCCACTGACCCACACAACCGGTGATCTGCAACTCTGGTCTCTGACTTGCTGACCTTGGGTTCCTCAGCTTCCGTGGACACGTGAGGCTTGTGCCAGAGCTTGGGACATTCAGCTTCTGTGATTACGTGAGCTGTTTCCTATATTTGTATCTATCTATCTGTCTATATATATATATATTATAAATCTTTCCTAATACCTACACGTGTTACTGGTTTTGCTTCCCTAGAAAACCCAGCCTAAGACACAAGGGATGCGACCATCACCAAAACCAAATAAGCAAAGATTGCAATCAACAGTTCCAATGTGCCAAAACTTCTGTATCTCCACTAGTCTTAATAACCTCTACTCTGCCTTTGTTCAGCTCTTTAACCGCACAGAGCCCCTGCACTTGCGCACTGAGAGCACTGCACAGCATTCTGCACTGGTAGAACACATTTATTGAAAGGCAGTTCTCTTCAAGTACTTCTTGAGCCTCCTAGCAGAATTCATTTTCTATGGTTGGCAAAAACTCTGGTGGGTTCCGGGAACAAAAAGTGACAGCTTTTCTTTTTAACACTTTAAAGAGGCCTTTTGCAGCAGATTTGCCCAATGCCACACATCATTTGATTTCTTGGCTGCTGCTTCCATGAGCATTGATTGTGGACTGAAGGAAAATGAAATCCTTGACAACCTCAGTCTTTTCTCCATTTATCATGATGTTGTTTACCGGTCCAGTTGTGAGGAGTTTTGTTTCCTTTATGTTATAGTGTAATCCATACAGAAGGCTGTAGTCTTTGATCTTCATCAATTAGTGATTCAAGTTCTCTTTCAGCAATCAAAATTGTGTCGTCTGCATTGTTGCAGGTTGTTAATGAGTCTTCCTCCAATCCTGATGACCTGTTCTTCATATAGTCCAGCTTCTTTGATTATTTGCTCAGCATAGAGATTAAGTAAGGATGGTCAAACACAACCCAGATGCACATATTTCCTGATTTTAAACTTCACGTTCAGACAGCTACAGACAGGAGAAAATGCACATGATCATAAACTATAGACTAACATTTCAATAACAAAAACACAAATAATTCAGTTAAAAAGTAGTCAAAGGACATGAACAGAAACTTCACCAAAGAAGACATTCAGGCAACTATAGAAACAGAAGAAAATGCACATGATCATAAACCATTAGGTAAATGCAAAACTACGATGACATGCCATCTCACCCCAACATTATTGGTGCTAATCAAAAAAATAGAAAATAACAAACATTGGAGATTGGATTATTTATCTTTTTGTTATTGAAGTGTTAGTCTATAGATTTTAGAAGTCAGACTTTTCTCAGGTATGTTGGAGCCAAAGTTTTTTCCTAGTCTCCAAGTTGTCTTTTTATCCTTTTTGGTGAAATCTTTTGATATGCATAAGTGTTTAATTCTAGGAGCTCTCAGCTGGTTAATTTATCTTCTGGTGTTTGTGTCCTGTTAGATATGGTTTGTACTGAATTTATGCCATGCATTAGAGCCCTTAGTATTATCACTATTTTTGCTTCCATGATACTTGTCATTTTAAGTTTTATATTTAGGTCTTTAATACATTTTGAGTTAATTTTTGTGTATGGAAACCATTTTTTTAAGCCTTTCTGTTTATCCCAGGAAAATGCCCCAGTAGAATATCTCACTAGTTGCCACAATATCATGTAACAAACATATTTTTTAAAAAAACAACTAAATTAAAACATGCATATCACATCGGCAAGGTTAACAGAGAGCTGAAAACATTCTCCCACCGAGTATGTTCATGTTAAATGTACACACACTTTGTCCAGAGGGCTGTCTATATCTAGCTTTCAGCTGCCACTTCCAGTTCTCTAACTCAGCATGTGCACACACACACATAGCAGCATTCACTATAGTCTTCTTCAAGTAACGACTCGCACAGTCAATCAACCAGCCCTCTTAGAAGTAGGACACTTGGCTATACCCCTAACCAGCTACCTAAAGGGAAGAAAAGGATTTGGGGTAGATGTATTTGGTACAGTAGCAGCCACAGCCACAGCTTAGGTGAATGAAGACTACTAGAACATGCCAACCAGGCTAGCAATGCCCCTCTATCACGATGGTCTTTATTTAACCAGGAGATGAAACTTTATGGATAGAGTGACTAATCATTCCAGTTTGTTCTGGGATACTCTGGTTTTAGCACTGTGAAACTCCTACATCCAAGAAAATTCTTCTGTTCATGGAAAACTGGACTGGTTGGTCAACATAATACAATGGTCTCAACTGGTAGGGATTTCCACCCCTTCCCTAGGGGTTGTTTTACAGTGTCTGGGGATCATTTTCATTGTTACAACTTGGAGAAGTTCCACTGGAATCCAGAGGGTAGAGACCAGGGTGGCTATTAAACATCCTACCATGTGGAGGGAGGTCAGCTCCCCACAACAAAGAATTATCCAGACCAAAATGTCAATAGTGCCACAACTGAGAAACTCTAAAATGAGAAAGAAAAGTAAGGAAGTAAGAGAAGGGCTGAGCCTAGGAGCACTGTTTTGTAACTCAGGCAATTCTCACGGACCCTCACAACTCTATAATTGAGAAATTTTTCCTCATTCACTGTTCCACCCAACTTAACAGGCCCTCTTCTTCCTAACCAGTTCCTAACAAAGTCCCAGAAAATTCTCCCACTAAAGAGGGAGAACTAAGGAAAGATTTTAGATTTGGGGGTTACGTAGAGTTCTACTCTGTCACATTAGTTTGCTATAGGTTGGAATGAACTGGACAACAACTCACAACAACAAATGTAGCTTAATATTAGCTCCACCACTTCAGTGTGAGTCCCTCTGTCTCAATAGCTTCATCTATGAAATGGGTGTAGCTATACTGATTTAAGAATCAACTCTTGTGATAATTAAGTGAAATAGAGATTAGGTGTGTGCCTCATTGGTGAGCTGTTCCCCACTCAGCAAATGTTCCTCTCCCCTCTCACTTGGAGGTCAATATTCCTCTCTGTTACAATGGACCATTAGAAGATGTGAGTACAAATAAATTTTCAGTAAGTTCATGTTGTTAATGAGAAATTTTACTAGTGTAGTAACTACTTGGGATTCCAAATACTGAGATTAGAGATAAATTTTGACTTTGCATGATCAGTTCTTCCTCAAGAAAATATCTATGACCAGTTCTTTCTCAGTGAGTTTTCAAGATAAATCAGGAAATACAGCTGAAAATGAGCATTTTTTCCAAGCTGAAGACTTCTCATACGTACTTTCAACTTTAGGGTGAATACTCAAATTTTAGGGTTATGTGTTTTTGTTGTGAAAACTGAAGCCCAGTTCATCCCACCTGTAACTGTAGCCAAAAATTCAGAGATAGTGTTGGATTCAAGGAATAATTTAATGGCAGATCTGCTAGCAGTCTGGGAGATGACAAAGCAACAGCTGTCCTTCCTGGGTTATATTTCTAGTGGTTTTTATAGCCAGAATTCAAAGGGGAGGGGGCTTGTCACAGAACAATAGTCAGGAATCACAAGATTTCATTGCATCATAAGGTTTCGTTACATCTAACAAACAGTGTGAATTGCCCAAAAGTTTGTCAAAGATCATCAAACCGAGTAAACCCAAAAGTTTGTCACAGGATAATCATACAAAACAGACCCAAAATTTTGTCACAGGATAATCAAACACAGTAAACTATCCAAAAATTTTTACCTCTCTCTGAAATCTTAATTCTGTATTCTCAGAGATAGGGAAAGAAAGAGATAGGGAGAGGAATGTACACCTGTTAGTCTGGCTGTTAAGGCAGAAAATAGAATGTAGCTTAATAATTTAAGGGACCTTTGTTAGGCCTTCACATTTACCATCATTTTGGTAAAAGACCAATTGTAACATCAGTGACATTTCATGAACACTCTAACCATATTTTACCAAAGGAAGTCTTGGTTTACAAAGTGCACTGCATTGGCACATGAAAAAGTCCCAAGTGCATGTAAAACCAGGTAAGTCCTGAGGCCTCCTGGAAGCAAACATCTTTCTTCCTGGAACTGTGCTTTCAGCAAATACTGCTAAGAGTGATGTTAAGATTTCTGAAACAGTGTGCTCCCTGGGGGCCAGGTACTTCCTAGAGGAAGAGGCGATTCAGGAAGCTTGGGGAGAATTCTTTGAAGACATGACTGGGTCTGGGCCAAGAGCTTCAGAGCCTTGCCAGCCTTTGAGTTGGTGCCTAGCACTGTCCCAGGTCCCCTGCCAAAGTCTCACTGCCCTGCCTGCCCATAGCCGGCAGCAATCCTTCTGGCTTGCTTATTTCTTCTCTTTGCACGCACCATATGTGCATTCTTGTCTGTAACCTAAAAGCCTCCCCTATTTATTTTCTTGATTCACAGCACACTAAAAAGAAAAAGAAAAAGAAATGACAAAAAATGTATTGCATTATTTATACTTTTTTACCAAGACTGTTGTTGCCAACACGTGGCCCACACTCTAGTCTGGTTGAAAGATGTTACTGTATTACCAGAGTACCACTGCTTAGCACCCAAGTCTTCCCTTGTTCTCCCACACATTCACACCATTAAATGGTCCTAATAATAGTGCTTGATGCCTGAATAGCGTTTCATTCCCATAACATGATTTTACTTGATCCTTGTCACCACCCTGTGAGGCGGGCAGGGAAGTTGACATTGTCTTCCCCTTACGGACAAGCAAAATGAGGTTCAGAGAGATCGACTTGCAGTTGTGACACAGCTAGTGAGTGTAAGTTTCTAAATCTGTCACTCAGTCCCCAGCAGAGAAATTCTCTTTGATGATTCCTTACTAATTAGACAGCAGAAAAACCCAAGATTGTTAGTATGATGGATTGAATTGTGTCCACCAAAGAATGTGTGTAGTAATTTGGCTGGGCCTCGATTCCCGGTATTGTGTGATTGTCCTCCATTCTGTGATTGTAATTTTATGTTAAAGAAAATTAGGGTGGGCTTGTGACACCCTTGCCCGGGTCACATCTCTGACCCAGTGTAAAGGGAGTTTCTCTGGAGTGTGGCTTGTACCATCTTTTCTCTCTCAAGAAATAAAAGACAAGGAAGCAGAGAGCTGGGGACCTCACACCACCAAGAAAGCAATGCTGGTAGCAGACCATGTCCCTGTGCCTGCAAAGTTCCTCACGCAGGGGAGGACCGAGGATGAAGACATCCCTCCAGAGCTAACAGATGGAGAAAGCCTTAGCCTGGAGGTGACACCCTGAATTTGAATTTTTAACCTACTTTACTGTGAAGCTGCATTTTACTATGAGGAAATCATTTTCTCTTTGTTACAGCTATCCACTTGTGGAATTTTGTGTTATAGCAGCACTAGACAACTAAGACAGTGTGGTACTTGCCTTTTTCAGTTGGACTGAAACCCAGTCTTATGACTGATGAAGCACTTTTCTCTTACAGCTAAGTGTTGACCTCTGAGATCGGGAGCAGGGTGGTGTTTACTGCTGTATCACCAGTGCCTAGTACAGGGCCTGATCTATAGAAGTTTTTAGTCAGTGCTCAACCGAACTGATCCTATAATGCAAGGAATGAGTTGGGTTTTCGGGAATACCTAAGCCTCTGCTTTTTACCAAACACGAAACTTGTTTCTGTCATTCTAAATTATATATTCCTAGTGCCATTTAACTTCTCTCATTAATAATAATAATACCATTTCTGTCCAGTCAATTCTGATTTACAGTTATCCTATGGGACAGAGTAGAACTGCCCCATGGGGTTTCCAAGGATTAACTGGTAGATTTGAACTGCTGACCTTACGGTTAGCTGTTGCAGCACTTAACCAGTATATCACTAGGGTTTCCAGTTCCCCACCAGCTCCTTCCAGTTAACCTTCTGTTGTTGGCATTACATGATCAGCCAATATTTCTAAGTAGAGTACGTTAAACCAGTACCAATTGCCATCAAGTCCATTGCAATTCATGGTAACCCAGGGTTTATCACAGTGGCTGTCTTCAGAAGTAAATCATTGGGCCTTGCTTCTGAGGCACCTCTGGGTGGACCCCAAATGGCAATCTTTCTGTTAGCAGCTGAGCACATTGTATGTTTGTATCACTCAGGGATTCCAAAGGCTTCACTACTCTGTTACTATTGAGAAAATCAACCCTCATTTTTCTACACGTATAGGGAAACAGATACTTTTAGAATTGGGAATATGGAAATATTTAAAAGCAGATTGAGAGCACGGACACAGAGTTATAACTAAAACATCATCCTGGGTCTGTTTTGCACACACACAAAAGCCCAAGAAACAGAAAACCTTAGAATCTGATTTAAATGGCCTTTGTATTTCTTGTATGCTTTTTGATAACACCTTTGCTCTCAATAAGTGCTGTCACCCAGGTTATTTGCAGTGATAACAATATGGGCTTGGTGGCTTGCCGGACACAGGGTAAGCTCTTTCTTTCTGGCCTCAGGCGTTCCAGCATTATTCAGGAAGGAACATCCGTACTTCTTCACACAGTAAAGGGTAGACTTACATGTGCTCCGTAGACAGAATAACCTAGTGAATAGCATTAGAGAAAATTACTTGCACAATTATTTATACTCCATATTCTCCTACCCTGATTTATTTTTCATATTATCTGAAATATCTTATAATGTGCTGAAATACATATTTATAGTCTGTCTCCTGAACCCAGCAAAATGCAGATGTGGCAGAGATTCCCTACCTTGCCCCCAACACCACCAAATATTCATTCTCCTGTAATGTGGAGTTTCTGCTGAGAAGGCACAGCCAGGCCTAGGGCAACACTTTCCAACCCCATGTTATATAGGTGAAGCCAAAAGATTGAGGTCTAATGAAGGTAGTATGGCTAGAAGTGACATACACAACTTCTAGTTACCCACCCTCTCCTCCACTGTCTGACAGCTAGAAGTCCATACCCAGGGGAATCTCAGAAGTCACTGAATGAAATGACAGAGCTTCCACCCAGGTTCTTGAATGAATACAGTGAGCCAAGCAGCCCCTCTTCCCCTACCCTCCTAGCTTATTTGACTTTACAGGAATTAGAAATATACTCTATTGTATGTATCTGCTGATAATTTTGGATTTCTCTGTTAGAGAATCTAATATTACATTAGCTGATTTAATTGCCTTAACAAGGGTAGGGATATTTATCTGCTTCATTCAATGCTATATACACAAAATATGGAAACTCTGCCTGAACATGGTAGTTACGGTATTTTAAGAATATGCTTCAGAGTAATTTCTACACCAGAAATATTTACCCATTTATTCTTTGCTCATCTCTAATGAGATGCCTGCCATGTATCAGGTACTGTGCTGTGCACTTATTAACATAAAGGATCAAGGGAACCAAAAAACCACTGTCATCATATCTAAAGACAATCCATGATCCCTCAGCCAACAATGCCAAAACTCAACTGAGATTCTTCACTTGCCTCTTATGAACAGCACCATTCCCCGGATTGAAGACGTGCAGAATGTAGGCTGACACTGATATATCTGAAGCAGCTATTGTATAAAAGGTTCAACCTTTCTTCAGATCTCTCAGATCTGGGTACCTGGCTTTATTACAGCAGACTCTGGGAAGTCAATTCAGAGTGCAAGAGGCTAGAGGAAAATCATCTTACCAAATTTATTCGTGTGCCCGAATTCTTCATACGGACTCAATGTTGCCAGTGTAACTGTTCACTTTTTTTCTTCTTTTGAAAGAAAAGAACTCCTTCCCTCCTATAAAAGGAGGTCCATTAAACTACTGTTCACAGCCCTAGGCAAATAGCCCAAGAAGGAATGTAATTTACAAAGTATTAGAGAGAGTAAGTTGGCCAGCTCAGATTTGTTTTCTAGAAAATGTTCAGTTTTGTCAACACTGAAGGAGGAAAAAGAAAACTGGAGTGACTTTCTCTGTGTTTCCCTACTGACCCAGTTACTTGCTGGTGGTCTCACATATGTCTGCTAATGCTGTCTTCTGCTGATGGGACTTTCCTTCATTTGTCATAGTTTTGAAACAAGCCTAATCCTCTCTCGAATCTTGAAAGTCAGTTGATTTCTGGCATTTGTGGATTAATGTTTGAGATTTTGGCTATTTGTCAGTAACCCTGAAGGTTAGAGAAGAGACAGTATTTTTAATTTCTCTGAAGCCTGAATTTGAATCCTATGAGTGGCAACACTGCATGTGACAAGAAGTCATTTAGCCCGTTAGTGAGTCTAGTTGATCACCTGGCATTCACACCTGTGTCCACTGAGCATAGTGTTGTTTACTGAACAATTCTCAGTGAGGTCTTTATAAATAATGTAACTAATAATCCATGTTATAGGGGATTGGGGAAATGAAGACACTCCTGTCTCATTACTGATCTAACAAGTGGCTTTAAGCACCTTTTTTAAAATACATAGTTCTTGCTACAAAAGCTATAACAGGAGGTCTCTAGTCCAAGAGCTAGGCTACTGATCAGGTTTAAATCACCTTCAAAATGTGAGATATTTTGAACAGGTCAGAGATTTACAAAACTATTAATGTGTGCCAGGACATCAGCTCAGTATTCTATATGGATCTCCTTTACTGTCTACACATTAGTATGATGTAGATACAATTTCTTGTTTTATAAATGAGGAAGCTGGCTGGGCTCATACCTAAGTGATGGAAGTCACACAAGGTCACATGGCTGGTAAGAGGCAGAACTGGATTCTAAATTTGAGTTCTTCTGATTCTACGATCTTTGGATAACAGTTGAGGGCAGAGGTTAGGTTTTCCAAACTAGATTTCACCGAGGTTGGCCCCTTTACCTGTTACAGGGACTAGAGAACAAAACAGAGACCATTTCACTGACAGAGGTGACAGTGACACTGAGAAGGTAGCAGTAGTGAGAGATTTGGGCCTTGAGAGAGGTACAGAATGAAAACATCAAGAAGACTGGTATATAATGCTGTAGGAACAGGCCTCAAGTGTTCAGGCCTATTTTGTAAAAGCACACATGGATGGCTCATTCCTGTTTTTACTCTTAACAGTCACTATTCTGTGCTTTGGGGGTGGAGATAAACCAGTGAACAGAAATCTGATATTGTGAATGTTGCTGACTGCAAGATTCTTGGGAAATTCTGGAATTTCCAAATAGTTACAGGGAAAAGAAAAACCAGGAGATGAGAAATCAATACAGTCTTAGCTGTCACCCATCTGATAATTTGACTCTTCAGGGATCTAGAGAGGGATCTCAGGCCCTAGCCTGACTCTGCCAGACAAAGCAGATTGAAGAGAAATGTTACCTCTTCCCTGGAATCCAGGCCCAAGAGTTACAGAGAAAGATGAAGGCAACAATTCAGACCATCCTGTGTCTGGAGGATTAGGGTCCTTGGGTAGTGCAAACAGTTAACATGCTCAGCTCACCCAGAGGTGCCTTAGAAAAAAGCCTTGGCAATCTACTTGAGAAAAATCAGCTGTTTAAATCCTTATGGAGCCCAGTTATACGCTGATACACAAGAGGTTGCGAAGAGTAGGAACCAATTCAAGGGAAATGGGTTTCGTTTTGGTTTCTTTGGAAACCAGTGCCCTCTGGTGGCTTGGAAACTTCCTGCACATGGGGAGACAGCCTGGACCGGAAAAATTCTCCCCTCCGTAAGAGGCACTTTTAGGCCTAAGCAGAGGTATTGATACAGTTAGAACATACACAGGGGAGAAGGAAAGAGGTCGGCATGAAGAAAGGAATCATAAAAGAAGTGTGCTTCCAAAAATAATTGATGCAGAATAGCAACCATACTTACCTCAGGGGCCACTGTGTGGCCTCTGAGTCAAGTTTCCCATTCCTGAGATTTCTAGTTGTCTTCATCAATATTGACTAGTCAAACTACATCAATTAGTAGCCATTGGTGACCTGACAAGTATAATTTTCTAATCTTTTCCACTGTCAGTATTTTCACTATATTAATGGCCCTTCTCATTTTTCTCTTTTTATCACCATTATTCCGAGAATCCCGTGAAGAAGCAGGATAGGGAGTGCTGAGTGCTGGCTGCCTTGTGCGGGAGTCACACAGCCCAATTAGCTACTTCTGGGGAGCTAGTGAGTCAGCAACTACAAGGAGCACCATAAAGCGTGTTGTCTAGAGGTTAATTTGGAGTACTTCGGCGGTGGGTCTGTGGGCAGAGCTTGTAAACATGCTCAAGAAAAGGAGATATCTTTCTCCTGGGCAAAACCTCATCAGTTACCCATGCCTATGTTGTTAACAGAAACCCCTTTAACTCGTCAAGACAAGTTTGGCTGCCAATCAAAGGGTTGAGAGGAAGTCCTGGAAAGAACACCAGTCTAGCAGACAAAGGACTCAGGTGACAGCTAATGCTCACTTCCTCTCTCTGTGATTTTTAAACAAGCCCCTTTCCCATCTGTGAAACTCCAAGAACCCTTCTGCTTTGATGTTCTAGGGTACTAGGGCACTTTTTGCATTCTTTCCAGTGGCGAAGTCTGCCCTTGGGTGCAACAGCTCTTTATATTCATGTCCTCTGAGCCTCACCTATTTCTGAGCAAATTTTGCCTTTGCTACGGGATACTCTCATTTCATGTCTGGTATTAGTGTAGTTAGATTGGTAAGGAGAAAAGTATAATATCAAGTTATGGAAATATTCTATATTATGCTTGTCATTTCCATGTAACTGTGTGGACCACAACTTCCCGGTATAGAGTGTCCTTGAGTAATCTTCAGTAAACCTCTGAAATTTTTGCAATATTCTGTAGCACCATAAAATCTGCTTTTAGCCTGGGATGCTTTTCCTTAAAAGATAATATGGACTCATTTAAGTGAAGAGAAATCCACTAGGGAGTGGAAGTGACGAGAAGTCTTTCTGCTTGCAAGATCTGGTACTCCTGCAAACTCAGCCATTGAGCTCTGAAAGTGGGAATCCCCGAGGAGAGGTGGCTCATCACAGCCCCACCCTGAAGCTCAAGTAAGTGATGGCACTGCCTGCATTTTAGAGGGCCCTGCTCTGGCCTCCCTCTGAACATATCCATCTCCTTCCTCCTGAGTGAGAAGTCTATTGGGCCAAAGGAAGTACCCACTTAGAGTATACATCACACCCCCTTATAGCTTGTTCCACGTAACAGGATCTGAGCTGGATGTCTCCTAGCCCATTTCCAAGATACATCCTGGCCTTTTCTTTTTATCTATCCCCCCAAAGCAGAACTATATTTCTGGCTTGCTCATCTTTGGCTCCCGATGTGTGTATCCCTAGGCTTCCTGGGATGACTCATGGGGGAGTGGATGGAGTTGGAGTATGAAGTCTGATTTACCCACTGATCTGCTGGAAAAAAGACCCATTGTGAAATGGGATAGAGCTGGAGATGGGTGATACAGATCAAAGGATGGGTGGAGGAGAGCCAAGAGAGGGGAGGTTCTCTGAAGAATACAAAATGATAAATTAAAATCTGGTTTTCATGATAGTTATACAGTGGCATTGTGAGGTAAGGAGCATACAGCATTTTGATTTAACATTTTGCTGAGTTGATTTACAATTTTTAAATATGTAAACATATAGTGTATAGGCCCTCTTTTGTACCCATGCTCTTGAGATCTGCAAATGTTGGGTATGGATCCAGGAAGTGGTACTGTTTCAACAGGTCTACTGTATATAATTTAAAAGGTGGAAGAATAGATGAGCTGTGCAGTTGCAAAGACTCCTGGTTTAGGGGAGAAACTCTCCTAAAACCCAAAACAATGCAATCAGAAAGACACCAACTGGCAGTCTTGGCCATTTAGAGCCTATAAACTAAAAGTCGTAACATGTTTATTGTTTCATAACTTTACAAATGTGACCACATTCAGCGCTTCATTTTCATTGGAAAATCTGCTGAAGAAGACCTCTTTAAAGTGTTAAAAGTCAAAGATGTTATTTTGAGGACTAAGGTGTACCAAACCCACCCCAAAACCCATGGCCATATAGTCAGATCTGACTCATAGAGACCTTAGAGTTCAGAGTAGAACTGAACCATAGAGTTTCCAAGGAGCACCTGATGGATTTGAACTGCCAACCTTTTGGTTAGTAGATGTAGCATTTAACACACCAGTTCCAAAGTACAGTATGTTCATTTGCCTCATATTCATGTGAAAATTTGACAGAAAAAAAGATCAGAGACTAATTGATGCATCTGAATTGAGGTGCAGTCAAAGAACACTGAATATACCATGGACTGCCAAAAAGATGAGCAAATCTGACTTGGAAGAAGTACAGCCAGAATGCTCCTTAGAAGCAAAGGTAGCAAGACGTAGTCTCGTGTACTTTGGATTTGTTTTTAGGAGAGACCAGTCCTTAGAGGAGGACATCATGCTTAGCAAAGCAGCAGGTAAGAGAGAAAGAGGAGTACCTCCAATGAGGTGGATTTACACAAGGTGGCTGCAACCATGGGCTCCAGCCTAACAGTGATTGTCAGAGTGACAGACGGGGCAGGACTCAGAAGTGTTCATTTCTGTCATTGCTGTTGAGTCAGAAATAGCCTGAAGGCACTCAACAATGTTGCATTTAATCTTCTTAGCAACCTTGTGATGTAGAGTATTACTTATTATTTACCTTTTACAAGTATGGATACTGATGGTTAAACCACTATCCTAGAGTTGGACAAATAGATGCAGTGTACAGAATGAGGGTTTAAGTCCAGATTCCCCAAATCTAAGTCCATTGCTGCTATTTAGCCCAACAAGACTTCTTGTGGCAAGCACAGCTGCACAGGGTGACTCAGTAGTTCCCAAAGCAGAAGTTCCTTGTCAGCCCTCCTACCGGACCCAGTTCCTTGAGTCACTTGTCGCTCTTGTTGTTAGGTACTTTAAAGTTGGTTTCAACTCAGTGACTTTATGTGACAGAATAGAAGTACCTGACAGGGGTGAGGTGTGTCAAATGAAGAGATAAAGAACCAAACCAAACACCAAATAGAATAAGAAATTGACAGAAAACCAAGAATAAGAAGAGGTACATCCCTGATCAGCTAACACAACACAGAATTGCCATCTTGGATTCCTGTCTGAGATAGGCAGATAGGAAGCATGGGAGAGCAGTTTCACAGAAATTCCAGCAGGAGACAAAGTACCCAGTTACCAGCAGTACATATGTATCACCCTCTGTCCTTTCCCCACTGCTGTACCTCTGATGCTTCCTGGCTCAGCTGGCAGGGAAGTGCAGTGTCTGTGCCACTTGAATTGGTCCTGCCTGTATTGGAGATTGGTGATAGGGACCATAGGAAAGCAGCTACAAGGACCTCCCAGCAGGATGCAGACCACCTGGTAACCAGTGATACATATTTTCCTAACCTTCACCCTTTTTCCCTCCTCACAGCCCTCTGCTCACTTACCTAAGTCTCTTGGCCAAGAGACAACTGCTTCTGCCTTGGTTGCTTGGGTTTGCCCTGCCCACACTGGTTGACTGCCCAAGTGCTGTTTGCCTGTAGCTGATGTCACTTTTTGTCATTTATTTTTCTGTGCAACCCGTCACGTCCCCTTCCCTTCTCTCAAACACTTTCATCTGTGTGGCATCTTTGCTCCTCCTAGAAAGGATGTGAAGCACCACTCAACTAGAAAACCACTGCCATAGCCCATAATGCCATGCTGATTGGATCCTTAGGACTATTTTTGTTTTTGTTTTTGTGTCGTTTTGTTTTGCTATGTTGCATTTTGTCTGTTTGTTTGCTTTTTCTTTTCTCAAGTTGGGAGCTCAAATTGTAGTCAGGCTGTACTGTGTGGCTTATAAACCATATCCTTTCACAGTCAGCCTAACCCTTGGGGGCATTTCTGTTTCCTATTTTTATTTTTTATCCCCCTCTCTCTCTCTTTTTGCTTCTGTTTTTCTTCGTTTCTCATTTCTTGCCTTTTTAGACTTACCTTCTTTTCCTGTCTTCTGAATACCTAATGCTGTGTGACATCTGTACCCCTTCTAACCAGGCTATACAGCACAGCCTGGGAGATACTACCTCAGTTTTCATACCTGTACCAGTGGCACTCCTGAGAAACTTTGTTTTCCAAATGTTTTTCCAGGTTTTTTTTGTTTGTTTGTTTTTGCATTTTCTTTTCCGCTTGTCTTTTCTTTTTTTTTCTCTCCATTTCTTGGTTTCTCATCTCTTCACTCCTACAGCAAGCTCCCTTCACACTCCTTTCTTGTGTATTGGTCTGTTTCTGTTTATTTTTGCCTCCTGTTTCTCTCTTCTCTTTCACACATCCATGTTAACTCCACGTATTACAATCATCTCCCTCCTTCCTGCTTACCTGCACCTTTTGCTGAACATTACATCTCTAAGCAGCACAGGCACAGCCTGCCAGAACTTTCCCAGCACTGATGTCTGGCCCAACCTGTTGGCCTAGTATGTGTGACAGATGATGCATATCATCCACTCACCTTCAGCTGGACCTGCCCTGCTGCACCATACCTGAGAGACTGCCTACTGGATGAAGAAGTGAAAATATAATGACTACAGATGTGCAAATAACAAAGAAGGCACAATCCCCCTGCTCTGACATAATAAAATTTTAAAAAGTAGAATGAAACAGGTAGATCTATGATCAAGAAAAGAAGAAAATAACTACTGAATGTCCTGAAAACAGAAGACAATATCAAAATATATATAAAAATAGGACAGAATAAATCCAAGAAGCATTTGAAATAAAACACCAGCTGACTTTCCAGTAGAAGAAAAGGACTAGAACTACCTGACATGGAATTCAAATCTCTGATATTCAGCGCTATTCAAGAGTTGAAGCAAAAACAAGAAACCGAAGTGAAGAAAAATTAAACAAATTCATGGAAAAGGCAAGCAAATTCATGGAAGGATTCAGGAAAATAAGACAGGAACAAAATGTCAAAATAAATTCACAACTATAAATCATACAAAAACAATAATTAGAAATCCAAGAGACAAAGATTTCAGAAATGGACACTGTCATAGAATGGCTGAGGAGCAGATCTGAAATGATGGAAGACAGAATCAGCAAAATTGATGACAAAACACTTATATACAACACTGAGGGAAAAAAGTCAGAAAAAGAGAACAATGAAAAAGGAAAAGACCTGGAATTTTATGGGATATAGTCAAAAGCAAAATTTATTAGTGGTCAGAATTCCAGAACTGGAGGGAAAAAAGGGAAAATACAGAGAAAATCATTGAAAAATTGCTGTCAGAAAACTTTCCTAATACCATGAAAGATGGAAAACTGACCATCCAAGAAGTTCACTGTGCCCTTTATAAAATAGACCCTAAAAGAAAATCATCAAGGTCATAATCACACTTACTGAATCCAGAGAGCAGCTCAAGGAAAGAAGTCATATGTAGAGGAGAAACAATAAGACTAAGCTCTGATCCCTTAGCAAAAACCATATAGGCAAGAAGCCAATGGAATTACATATATAAAACTGTAAAAGAAGAAAATAATTGCCAACCAGTTGCCAATGAGAGTTGCAAAATCCCTCATCAAACATAATGGTGAAATTAGGACATTTCCTGATAAACATAAATTAAGAGACAACATAAAGACCAAAGCAAACTTGCAAGAATTATTAAAGTAATTTTTCATCTGAGAACAAACAACATTAGATCACAGCCTAAATCCAGGATGAAAGATTGTACCAGTCAGACACCAGTCTAGGAAATAAACTTCCAAGGACTATCCAAATGAAAGAAATTACAACAAGGAACCAGAGAGGTTAACCTGTGAATGACAACAATGTCAGAACAATAAAAGTGGGCATAAACAATGTAGGCATAGAACTTTCTAATGAGTGGAAGGCAAGGCAATACCAACTAATACTAGACTGGCTTAAGCCTAGGAAGCTGAGGATGAATGCCAAAGTAACCACAAAGAAAGTTAACAAGCCTACTCATCAAAATAAAGAAGAAAACAAGAAGCCTCAATAAAAACAAAATCTATAAAAACAAAAGAAATCCACAAACAAAAGAAACCCAGCATAAAAGAGTAACAAGAACAAAGACCATGCTATCGTGAAAAAGCACTACAAACTGACAATGGTAAACAACTCACACCTATCAGTAATTACACTGAATATAAATGGTCTAAATGTATCCATAAACAGACAGAGAGTGATGGCATGGTTAAAAATAAATAAATAAAACAGGATTCATCAACATTCTGTCTACAGGAGACACACCTTAGAAACAAAGACATAAATTTACAAAAAAATCAATGGATGCAAAAAAATAAACAAATACCAAAAAAGAGCAAGAGTGGCAATGCTAATCTCAGATAAAACAGACTTTAAAACAAAGCTACCATAAAAGACAAAGGACACTGTATGAAGAGTAAAGAGACCATCTGTCAGGAAGATAACCAAAATATACATCTATGCACTCAAAAACAGGGTCCAAAATACATAAAACAAACTCTAATAGCACTGAAAAGAGAAACTGACAGTTCCACAATACTAGTAGCAGCCTTCAACACAGCACTCTCAGTAAAGGGCAGAATATCCAGAAAGAAGTTCATCAAAGACACAGAAAAGCTAAAGGACACAATCAGCCAGCTTGACCTCATAGTCATACATAGAACACCCCACTTCACAGCTACAAAGTACATATTCTTTTCCAGTGCACATGAAAATTTCCTCGGAATAGATCACATCTTAGGTCACAAAGCAACCCTCAGCAAAACCCAAAATACTGAGAAAATGCAAAATGTGTTCTCTGATCACAATGTTATCCAAATAAAAATTAACAACAGGAAGAACAGGGGGAAAAAAATCAATCACATGAAAACTGAGTAACACTCTGCTTAAAAACCCCTGGGTAATAGGAAAAAAATCAAAGATGGTGTCATGAGTTGAATTGTATCCTCTCTCCCAAAACATGTATAGCAATTTGACTAGGTGATGATTCCTGAATTTGTGGTGTTCTTATATGTTTTAAACCCTACATCTATGATGTTAATGAGAGAGGATGGGTGGCAGTTGGGTGGGTGGGGCAGGACTCAATGTGTGAGATTGTACTGTGCCTTGAGGCAGTCTCTTTAGATATAAAGGAAAAGGAGGCAAGCAGAGAGTTGGGGGATATCACAGCACCAAGCACCAGCATGTAATTTGAAAAGGACCCTATGTCCCTGTGCCTCAGAAACTCCCAATCCAGAGGAAGATTGATGACAAGGACTTTCCTCCAGAGAAAAATTTTCCCTGGAGCTGACACCCTGAATTTGGACTCTTAGCCTACCAAACTTGAGAGAATAAAATTTCTTTGTTAAAGTTACCCGCTTGTAGTATTTCTGTTACAGTAGTACTAGATGACTAAGACAGATGAAATTTAAAAATTCATAAAGTCCACCAAAACTGAGAACACATCATACAAAACTTTTGGGACATAGTGAAGGCAATACTCAGAAATCAATTATAGCTATCGATGCACACATCAGAAAAGAATAGACACAGTCAAAACATTAGCTATACAAACTGAACAAATAGAAGAGAACAGCAAAAGAAGCCCACAGCCACCAGAAGAAAGGAAATGAATGAAAGATCAGACCAGAAATAAATGAAAATAGAACAATAGAAAGACACAACAAAACCAAAAGTTGATTCTTTGAAAGGATCCAGAAAATTGACAAGCCATTGGCCAAATTGACAAATGAAGAACAGGAGAGGCCTCGAAGAGCACAAGAAATTAAATGGGGAGCATTACAACAGACCGAACTGAAATAAAAAGGATCATAACAGAGTATTATGAAAAACTATACATCAACACATCTGAAATCCTAAAGAAAATGGACAAATTTCTAGAAACACACTACCCACTAAAACTAACTCAAAATTTTCTTAAAAATCTGAGCAGACCCATAGTAAGAGAAGAGATTGAAAAGGAAGAGGGGGGAGTGAGGGGAGGAAAATTCCCACCCCTAAAAATTCCTGGCCCAAATGACCTCACTAGGATATTCTAGCAACCATTCATAGAAGAGCTTACCCCAGTACTAAAACTCTCATCCCCACCCCCAAATCCCTGGTCCAAACCAATAGTTCTACCAACAATTCATAGAAGAGCTTACCAAAGTAATAAAACCTAAAGCCAAACTCATTGCCACTGATTCTGACTCTAACCTGGAGGATAGAGTAGAGCTGCCCGATAGTATCCAATGAGCACGTGGTGAGCTAAAACTGCTGAACTTTTGGTTAGGTGGTGTAGCTCTTAACCACTACATCACCAGGTTTTTCTCAGTAGCCATTACCCACTGCCATTGAGTTAATTCCAACTCATAGTGACCCTACAGAGTACAGTATGATCCAGCAATCCCACTCCTAGGAATATATCCTCAAGAAACAGGAATAACCAAATGAATAGATGCATGCACACCCATGTTCACTGCAGCATTTTTCACAATAGAAAACCTGGAAACAACCTACATGCCCATAAACTGATGAATAGATAAATGAACTGTGGTACATACACCCAGCGGAGTATTACTCAACAATAAATGAACAACAATGAATCTGTTAAGTGTCTCATAACAAAAGAAACTGGAGGGGATTATGCTGAGTAAATAAGTCAGTCACATGGGACAAATATTGTATGAGACCACTATTGTAAAAACTCACACACAAAAAAACCCTGCACACAGAAAGAAACAATCTTCTGTAGTTATCAGTGAGTTATGGATGGGGATGGAAAAACACTAAATAGACAGTAGGTAAGTGGTAACTTTGGTGAAGATTAGTACAGCAGACAGTACTGGAGAAATCATCACAAATTGTCCAAGGCAAGGTCGTGGAAGATCAACAGATACATCCAAACTCCCTGAGAGAATGAATTGCTGGGCTGAAGGTTGTGGGGACAATGGTCTCAGGGAACATCTATCTTAACTGGCATAATACAATTTCTAAAGAAAATGTTCTACATTCTACTTTGGTGAATAGCATCTGAGGTTAAAAACCTTGTTAAGAAACAAGGGAGACATTAGTCTGAAGGACTAATGGACTACATTTACATGGCCTCCACCAGACCGGAAGCCAATAGAACAAGATGGTGTCCTGCTACCACCACTGATTGCTCTGACAGGAATCGTAACAGAGAGTAATATATAGAACCAGAGAAAAACATAAAAAAAAATTCTAACTCAAAAAGAAAGACTAGGCTTGTTGGCCTGGCGGAAATTGGAGAAACCCTGAGAATATGATCCCCAGACACCTTTTTCAGCTTAGTAATGAAGATACTCCCAAGGTTCACCATTCAGCCCAAAATGGGACAGGCCCTTAAAACAAAACAAGACTGAAGGGACGTGCCAGCCCAAGGGAAAATACTGGAAGTAGGAGGGGACAGAAAAACTGTTAAAAGGCAAACAGAGGTTAAGAAGGGAGAGTGTTGACAGTGTTGTGAGGTTATTAACTATTGTAATAAAAAAGTAAGTGTACTGAGAAACTAGTTCTCTAAATCTCCATCTGAGGTACAATGAAAATAATACATAAAATACAAACTTTATTGCTGTAGAGTATGTAGGTCAGAAGACTACAGTGGACTTTGCTGGGCTAAAATCATAGTGTCAGCCAAACTATGTTTATTTCTGGAGACTCTGTTTCCACCTTCTAGAGGAAATTCACATTCCTTGGTTTGCGGCCCCAAAGCTTTTTCCCATGTCATCCCTCTGAGGACTTCTTCTGCCTCCCTCTTCTATTTCTA
Source organism: Heterohyrax brucei (assembly GCA_028571685.1). Lineage (NCBI taxonomy): Eukaryota > Metazoa > Chordata > Mammalia > Hyracoidea > Procaviidae > Heterohyrax > Heterohyrax brucei. Next base: position 40,388,635 of record CM053149.1, read on the forward strand.
AGGGCCTTTGTCATTACACTGCTTCCTCATCCAGTTATTCAAAAACAGAAAAGAAAACCCATTGCTGTAAAATCAATTCCAACTCATAATGAACCAATAGGATGGGGCAGAATTGTCCCATAGGGTTTCTAAAGCTATAACCTTTACGGAAGCAGACTGACGCATCTTTCTCCCATGCAGTGACTGGTGGGCTCAGTTTCCTGGAACTTTTTGTTGGGCTACCAGGACTCCTCCACGTAATCCAGGATAACCTTATTTTAAGGTCAGCTGATTAGCAACCTTAAGTCTATCTGAAACTCTTTTTTCAATTTTATTTTTATTGTGATTAAGTGAAAGTTTGAAATCCAACTCAGTTTGTCGTATAAAACCCCAAGTACCCACATCTATGCAATTCTATTTACTGTCCTCACTTTGACAGTGCACTCTTCCTTTCCACCCTCTACTTCCAGCATCTATTCAACCAACACTTGTCCCCCCACCTCCACCTCCACCCTCACCCTCTCCTCTCCCCTCTAGAGAGAAACCAGTTGGAAAGTCTCGTGTATGTATTTATATATACATATATATACACATACATATACACGTGCCAGCCAAGTGCCGTCAAGTCGGATATACATATATATATTAAACCATAAAGTACATATACCACCTGCATTACTCTCTGTGTGCCCAATCATTATCTGAAGAATTGGCCTCAGTAATGATTTCAGCTCTGGGCTAACAGGAAGTCCAAGATCCGTGCTCTCAGGGTACTCTGTAGGTTGTTGGAGTCTGATTTTTTAATAGAATTCTAGATCTGCACTGTCCTTTCTTTCACGCTAGGTCAGGGACTCTGCACTGTGTTCCTGTCAGGGCCGTCTTTGGTGGTGGCGGGGCACCATCTAGTTCTTCAGGTCTCATGCTGATGTAATTTTCCAATAATATGGACCTTTCTGTCCATATTATAATCAAAATTACAGTGAGATACCATCTCACCCCAAGAAGGCTGGCATTAATCCACAAAAACACAAAATAACAAATGTCGGAGAGGCTGTGGAGAGAGTGGAACACTTCTACATAGCTGATGGGAATGCAAAATGGTACAACTTGTTTGGAAAGCAATTTGGCCCTTTCTTAAAAAGCTGAAAATAGAAATACCACATGATCCAGCAATCCTACTGCTTGAAATATATCCTACAGAAATAAAGGCTGTGACATGAACAGATAAATGCACCAGGATGTATATTGCAGCACAGTCCACAACAGCAAAAAGATGGAATCAACCTAGGTGCCCATCAATATATGAATGGATTAACAAACTATGGGGTGTGTATGTGTGTATATGTGTGTACATATTCACATATATATATATGTATATGTATCAACTGAGGACATCAAAGACATGAGGAAAAATCAGCACAGGAGACAGAAGGACCCATATGATTGGGAGACTACACTAGCATGGGACTAGAAGAATCAAGTGGTGCCTGGCCAACACTGATGACAAGCTTGGTAGGGGATACAATGTACAGTCCCTAAACGTAGCATGAGAAAAAGAAGTGTGCAGATCAACAATCACGCTAAAAGAGCAGAATTAATAATCTGGCAACCTGGAGGGTCCCCAGGAACATGGCCTTTAGACTTGCTGGTGGCCCAGACCTGAAACCACTGCTAAGGTCAATACTTCAGACAAAGACTGGACTGGACTCGGAGACACAGACTGAGTATGTGGTGTGTGTACTTTATGGTTTTATACATTTATAGGAGGCTGTCCTCCAGGTTTGTTTCTAGAGTGAAGAGGAGAGGGTAGAGAGGAAAGGACAGGTGTTAGTGGGCAGGATACTAGAAGAGTGAAAAGGACGAGTGTGCTATCACAGGGTGAGGAGAGCGGATAGAGTTGTAGGGAGGCTGCTATGCAACCGTGACTTGTGTATTTTCACTTAATCATAATTTAAATTTTTTTTAATGTTGAATTCTGTTTAGAAATCCTTTTAGCTTATGGTATAGTCCAGTTGTCATGACCTCCCTTCTACTATGTTCTGTCACTCCTTTCACCTAACAAATTCCTATTGACTATCTAATGTATGAATAACCCTGACCATCCCTCCTCACCCTTGTAGCTGTCAGTCTTTTCTTCTATGCATGTGCTTTTCCTTAAGTATGTATAATAGTGCTCTCATATAATATTTGTCCTCTTGCAGCTGACTGATTTTACTCAGCATGTCTTCCAGATGATTCTAGGTTATGAGATGTTTTATAAAATTATCATTGTTCTTTATCATTACATAGTACTCCATTGTGTAAATATATCATAGTTTATCCATTCTTCTGTTGATGGGCATCTACATTGATTCTGTGTTTTTGCTGTTGTGGGCAGTGCTTCAGTAAACATTTATATGCGTGTATCTGTTTGTTTAACAGCTCTTATTTCTCCAGGATACATTCCAGGTAGTGGGATTGCTGGATCATGTGGTGTTATTTCTAGCTTTTTAAGAAAGTGCCAAATTGCTTTCCAAAGCAGTTGTACCATTTACATTCCCATCAGCAGTGTAAAAATGTTCCAGTTTCTCCACAGCCTCTCCAACATTTGTTATTTTGTATTTTTATGGATTAATGCCAGCCTTCGTGGGGTGAAATGATATCTCATTGTAATTTTAATTTGAGTTTACCTAATGGCTAATGACCATGAGCATTTTCTCATGTGCCTTTTGGCTGCCTGTATGTCTTCTTTCGAGAAGAGTCTCTCCATATCCTTTGCTCATTGTTTAATTGGATTACTTGTCTTTTTCTTGTTGATATTTTGCAGTACCTTGTAGACGATGATGATTAGACATCAGTCAGATACATGGTTGCCAAATATTTTTCCCAGTCTGTAGGCATCACTTTCCGCTTTCGAAAAAGTTTTTGAATGAGCATGCATGTTTGATTTTTAGTAGTTCCCATTTATGTACATTTTCTTGTGCTCTTTGTGCATTGTTACTAGTATTTTGTAGTCCATTTATGCCATGTATTAGAGTTCCCAGTGTTGTCTCTATTTTTTCTTCCTTAATCTTTATTGTTTTCAATTTGATATTTAGGTCTTTGATCCATTTGGGTTAGTTTTTGTGTAAAAGCCAGCCAAGTGCCGCCTAGTCGGATCTGACTCATGGTGACCCTAGGGGCCAGTTTTTGTGTAAGGTGTGAGATGTTGGTCTTGTTTCAGTGTTTTGCAGATGGATATCCAGTTTTGGCAACACCACTTATTAAAGACTGCTTTCCCCATTTCACTGCCTTTAGTCTTTTCCTAAATATCAGCTGTTTGTGGGTGGACAGTGTTATCTCTGGATTCCCTATTGTGTTTCATTGGTCTGTATATCTGACTTTTGTACCAGTACCAGGCTCTTTTGACTATTGTGGCATATAGTAGGTTCTAAGGTCAGGTGGTGCAAGGTCTCCCACCTTGTTGCTCTTCTTTACTTATATGGGCTTCCTCCTTTTCCAGATGAAGTTGGTGATTTGTTTCTCCATCTCATTAAAAAGTGACATTGGAATTTTATTGGGATTGCATTGTATGTGTAGATCACTTTGTGTAGAATAGACATCTTCCCAATGTTAAGTCTTCCTATCCATGAGCAAGTTAGTTTATCTACTTATGTACATCTCTGTTGGTGTCTTGCAGTAGGGTCTTGTAATTTTCTCTGTGTAGGTCTTTTACATCTCTGGTTAGATTTATTCCTAAGTATTTTATCTTCTTTGGAGCTGTTGTAAATGGTACTGATTTGGTGATTTCCTCTCTGATGGTCTCTTTGTTGTTGTAAAGGAATCCTACTGATTCATTTATGTTTATCTTATATTCAGATACTTTACTGAAATCTTCTGTTACTTCCAGTAGTTCATTTATAGGTTCTTTAGGGTTTTCTATGTATAAGATCATATCATCTGCAAATAGCGATACTTTTACTTCTTCTTTACCAATGCAGATGCCCTTTATTTCTCTTTGTTGTCTGATTCCTCTGGCTAGAACCTTCAGCACAACATCGAATACAAGTGGTGACAATGGGTATCCTTGTCTGGTTATGGTTCTCAGGGGGAGTTCTTTCAGTCTGTCTCTATTCAGGATGATGTTGGCTGTTGGCTTTACATGGATGCCCCTTATTATGTTGAGGAGTTTCTGACATGAATGAGTGTTGGACTTTGTCAAGTCCTTTTTCTGCATCGATTTATTGACTATTTTATTTATTGATTGACTATGTTGTTTATCTAATGTTGAACCATCCCTGCATCCCTGGTATGAATCTTACTTGGTTGTGTTCATTTTTCAGTATGGTAGTGAATTCACTGGCTAAAAATTTTGTATGTGTGATTAAGTGAAAGTATACAATCCAAATCAATTTTGTATGCCCACCTATCTGCAGCTCCTTCTGTTCTCTTTGCCCAGAGACAGGACACTCCTCCTTTTCATTCTATACTAGTATCTTCCCAACAATCTCCTGTCCCTTCCTCTCCACCCTCTTGTCTACTATCCAGAAAGAGACCAGTAGGACAGCCTCCTATAAGTGCATAGAAACATAAAGTACACACAGCATATCGTCACACTGTGTCCCTGAGTCCAGTCCATTTTTGTCTGAAGAGTTGACCTCAGTAGTGTTTTCCAGTCAGGGTAGCAGCAGGTCTAGAGGCCATGCTCTCAAGGGATCCCCCAGGCCACTGGACCATCAGTTGTGGTCTTTTAGTAGAGTTCTTGAGCTGCAGCCCTCTTTTTTAGTGCTGCTACAGGGAGTCAACATTGTGTGTCTCATCATGGCTATCTTTGGTGCTGGGCGGGCACCACGTGATTCCTCTGGTCACGTGTTGATACAGTATCCTATTCACATGGTCCTTCTGTCCCCTGAGCTCTTTTTCCCTCCTGTCTTTGTTGTTCTCTATGATCATCTGTTCCAGATGGGTTGGGACCATTTGGTGTACCTCAGATCACAGCTTGCTAGCTTTTAAAACTCCAGATGCCACTCACCAATGTGGGATGCAGAATACTCTCTTAGCAGTAGGCTAGTTATGCCAGTTGACCTCGATGTACCCCAAGAACATGGTCCCTAGACCCTGCCCCTGTTACTTTATCCTTGCAGTATTAGGTTGAGATTAGAAGAGTTTTTGATTTATGGTGAAGTCCAGTTAAGTTGATCTACTTTCTATCGTGTGCTGTCACTACTTTCACTTAACCAAATTTATGTCAGCCATCTAATCTATGACCAACCCTCTCCCTCCCTCCTCACCCTTGTAGCCATCAAAGAGTCATTTCTTTGGTGCATAAGCCTGTTTTAAAGTCCTTGTAGTAGGGGTCTCATACAATATTTATCCCTTTGCTGCTGACTGATTTTACTCAGCATATTGTCTTCCAATTAAAACCAGGTTATGAAATGCTTCCTAAAATCATCATTGTTCTTTATCACTGCATAGTGTTCCATTGAGTATATGTACTATAGCTTGTTGATCCATTCATCTGTTATTGGGCATCTGGTTTGATTCCATCTTTTTGCTATTGTGGACTGTGCTGCAATAAACATTTGTGCGCGTGTGTCTGTGTGACAGCATTTGTTTCTGTAGGATATATTCTGAGCAGTGAGATTACTGGATCCAATGGCATATCTATTTCCAGATTTTTAAGGAAGTGTCTATTGGTTAAAATTTTGATGAACATTTTTGCATCTAAGTTCATGACAGATATTGGTCTGTAATTTTCTTTTTTGCGTGTGAATGAATTTGAGAGTGTTCCATCCTTTTCTATGCTGTAAAATAATTTTAATAATATCGGTATTAAGTCCTCTCTAAAAGTTTGGTGGAGTTTTCCAGTGAAGCTGTCTGAGCCAGGACTTCATTTTCATTGTTAGCTTTTTCATTATTTTTTCAGGCTCTTCTTTTGTAATGGGTTTATTAAGTTGTTCTATTTCCGTTTGTCTTAATTTCGGTAGACAATGCGATTGTAGAAATTTGTCTATATCCTGTAGATTTTGAAATCTATTAGAGTACAATTTTTCATAATATTCTGAGTCTTTAATTTTGGTTGAGTCTGTTGTGACGTTGCCCATCTCATTTCTTACTCAGGTTATTTGTTTCTTCTCCTGTTTTTATTTTGTGAGTTTGGCCAATGATTTGTCAATTATATTGATGTTTTCAAAAAAACAGCTTTTGGTTTTGTTAATTCTTTCAATTGTTTTGTATTCGCTAATTCATTTAGTTCTGCTGTAATTTTTATTATCTGTTTCATCTGGTGCCTGAGGGGTTCTTTTTTTGTTCTCTTTCTACTTGTTCAAGTTGTAGGGTTAATTCTTTGACTTGGACCCTTCGTTTCGGATGTGTGCCTTTACTGAGATATACTGACCTCTGAGCATTGTTTTTGCTGTATCTGATAGGTTCTGGTGGGATGTGTTTCATTTTCATGTGATTCCATGAATTTCTTTATGGCATCCTTGACTTCTTCTATAACCTGTGAATTTTTGAGCAAGGTGTTGTTTAGCTTCCATGAGTCTGAATTTCTCCCCATGTTTTTTTCCAGTATTGACATCAACTTTTATGGCTTTATGGTCTCAGAAAATGCTTTGCAATATTTCAGTGCTTTGGAACTTGTTGAGAGTTGCTTTATATCCTAAAACGTGGTCTATTCTGGAGAATGTTTAATGTGCATTTGAAAATAATGTATCATTGTCTGTTGTTGCGTGGAGAATTCTATGTACATGTATTAGGTTGAGTTGGTTGAGTTTTGCAATAAGATCTTCTGTATCTTTATTCTGGATGATCTTTCTATTACTGAAAGTAGTGTGTTGAAGTCTCCTACTACTATTGTGGAGTGTTCTAACTTTTCTGTGTTGTCAGCATTCATTTGATGTATTAAAAGCTCTGCTGTTGAGTGGGTAAATATTTAATATTGTATCTTCCTTATGTATTGAATCTTTAAGCAATAAATAGTGACCATCTGTGTCCACAATAGTGTATTTTAATATAAAGTAGATTTTATCTGAGATTAATATTGCTATCCCTGCTCTTCTTTGCATGTTGTTAGCTTGGTATATGTTTTTCCATCCTTTGAGTTTCAGTTTGTTCATATCTTTGAGCCTAAGGTGTGTTTCTTATAAGCGTCATACAGATGGACCATGATCCCACCTGTTACTCTCTGTCTCTTTATTAGTGCCTTTGACCCTTTTACCTTCATTGTAATTATTGATAGGTATGAATTTAGTGCTGTCATTTTGGTACCTTTTTTGAATGTTATTGACTATTTCCTTATTCTCCTTGCTATTCTGTTCTGAGTTGTTCTTCTTTATAGGATTTCCTGTCATCATTTTCAATGTTGGTTTTATATTGAGGTTTCTAGATTGTGGTTTTTGTTTTGATGTGCAGCATTGTTAGTTTGCTTTGTGGCTACCCCACTATTCTTCTCTAATGTTGTAAGTTTAAGCCAGTGTTTAACTTTTTTGTATCACCTTGACTTCCTCTCCATCTGAAAGATCTATGAATACATTAATTTGCCCCCTTTTTTAGTATAATATTGTCATAATTTACATACTGAGATCTCTGTTTCCCTGTTTTTAATATTTTAGCTTTGCTTGAGCTTTATGGATTCCCTAACCAAGTTGGACTCTGGATGCTGTGTCCTAAATTTTATTCTTGAGTATATGTCTGATGTTATTGCTTTTCTAATCAAGGAACTTCCTTCAGTATTCCTTGTAATTTTGGTTTGGTTTTTGCAAATGCTCTAAACTTCTCTTTATCTGAGAACATCTGAATTTCACCACCATATTTGAGACACAGTTTTGCAGGGTATATAAATCTTGATTCAAAGGTTTTTCTTTTGAGTCTTTTTATATGTCATCCCATTACCTTCTTGCCAATATAGTTTCTGTTAAATAATTGGAGCTCAGTCCAAAGGATTTTACTTGGTAGGTTAGTTTTGGTTTGAGCCTAGCTGCCTTTAAGAGCTTCTCCTTATCTTTACTTTTGTTAAGTTTGATTATAATATGTTTTGGTGTCTGCTTTGAGGGGACCTACCTTGTGTGGCATTCAATGAGCACCTTGGATAGATATCTTCTCGTCTTTTATGATGTCAGAGAAGTTTTCTGTCAGCAACTCTTCAGCAATTTTCTCTGTATTTTAAGCCATCCTTCCCTGTTGTGGTACTCCAATCCTCTTAATCGAGTCCCATATAACTTAATTATTGTTCATTTTTCTTGATTCTTTTGTTTCATTTTTGTCGTAAATGCTGGTATCAGTTGTTTTGTCTTCAGTATTGCGGATTTGGCATCCCATTGCCTCGATCCTGTTCCTCTGACTTTCTACTGAATTGTCTAGTTCTGTGATTTTACTGTAAATCTACTCAGTTTTAGATCATTGTTGCTCTAGCAATTTTATAGTTTAATTTTTCAGTTTTGTTCTGCAACATTTTGTCTAATCTCTATCCTGATTTCTTAAAGGGTTCTATTCGTAACTCTTTTGTATTCTGTCTCTGATAACTGCATGAAGGCTCTTGATCTGGGATTTTTTTTTTTAATTATTATGATTGAGTGAAAGAGTACAACCCAGTTTAAATTTGCATGCCCACCTATCTGCTCTCCTTGCCTGGTGACAGCACACACCTCCTTTCTGTCCTATAAATGTCATACAATCTCCTGTCCCCTCCTGTCCACTCTCTGGCCTCCAGTAAGAGGCCAGTAGGACTACTTCCTGTAGATGCATAGAACCATAAAATGTGCACACAATATGGTCATTCTGTGTCCCCAGGTCCAATCTGCTCCTGTCCAAAGAGTTGACCTCAGTAAAGATTTATGATCAGAGGCAGCATCAGGTCTAGGGAATATGCTCCTAGGGGAACCCCCAGGCCTTCAGACCATGAATTATGGCCTTTTAATGGAGTTCTCATGGTGCACCCCCTTTTATTTAGTGTTGTCATTTTGTTGCCACTGGGAATCAACATTGTGAGCCCCATTACCATTGTCATTGGTAGTTGCCAGGCACCGACTGGTTCTTCTGGTCACATGTTGATATAGCACCCATTCAGATGGGTCTTTCTGTCTTCTGGGTTCTTTTTCCCTCATGTCACTATTGTCCTTGGTGATCACCTGGTTATGCTGAGTTGGGACCATTTGGTGTACCTCGGATGGCAACTTGCTGGCCTTTAAGACTCTAGATGCCGCTCACCAATATGGGGTGCAGAAGAGTCTGTTAGAACTAGGCTAGTTATGCCATTTGGCCTAGATGTCCCCTGAGAGTGCAGACCCTGGAGCCTGCCCCTGCTACTCTGCCTTTGCCATATTCGGTTGAGCTTAGAAGAGTTTTCAGGTAATGTTGAAGTCCAGTTAAACTGATCTTCTTTCTAATGTGTACTGTCACTAATTTCACCCAACCGAATTTCTACGAACTATGTAATCTATAACCAACCCCCCCTCTCTTCCTAACCTTTCTTGCAGCCATCAAAGAGTCTTTTCTTCTGTACATGAGTCTGTTTTTAAGTCCTTAAAGTCCTTGTACTAGGTGTCTCATACAATACTTGGCCCTGTGCTGTTGACTAATTTCACTCAACATAATGTCTTCTAATTGAAACCAGGTTATAAGATGCTTCCTAAAATCATCATTAGTCTTTATCATTGCATGCAGTTCCATTGAGTATATGTACCATAGTTTGTTTATCCATTCATCTGTTATTGGGCATCTGGTCTGATTCCATCTTTTTGCTATTGTGGACTGTGCTGTGATAAACATTCATATCTATGTATCTGTTCATGTGACTCCCCTTGCTTCTGTAGGATATATTCCAAGCAGTGGGATTACTGGGTCAAATGGTATGTCTATTTCTAGCTTTTTAAGGAAGCTCCAGATAGCTTCCCAAAGAGGGTGTACCATTTTGCAATCCCACCAGCAGTGTAGCACAGTTCCAATCTCTCCACAGCCTCTCCAGCGTTTGTTGTTTTGTATTTTTTGGATCATGGCCAACCTTGTTGGAGTGAGATGGTATCATTTTGATTTGGATTTCTTTAATAGCTAACTATCATGAGCCTTTCTTTATGTGTCTTTTGGCTGCCTGAATATCCTCTTTAGAGAAGTGACTGTCCATCTCTTTCCCTAATGCTTAATTGGGTTATTTGTCCTTGTTGACATTTTGTGGTACCTTGTAGATTATAGAGATCAGATGTCAGTCTGACATATACTTGCCAAATATTTTTTTCCATTCTGTGGATGATCTTTTAATCAAACACAAAAGTGTTTGATTCTTACAAGCCCCCATTTTATAAATCTTCTCTTCTGCTGATCATGCTTTGTCAGATTTTGAGTCTGTCTATGTTGTGTATTAGAAGTTCCATTTTTGGTCATATTTTTTCTTGGATGATCTTTATCATTTTAGGTTTGATATTTAGGTCTTTTATCCAATTTGAGCTGTTTTTTGTGTATGGTGTGAGATATGGGTCTTCTTTCAATTTTTTGCAAATGGATATCCAATTTTGCCAGCACCATTTGTTAAGGAGACAGTTTTTGCCCCATTGTACAATCTTAGGGCCTTTGTCAAATATTATCTGTTCGTAGGAGGATGGTGGCATCTCTGAAGTCTCAGTTCTATTTCATTGGTCTATATGTCTCTACCAGAACCAGTACCAGGCAATTTTGACTACCGTGGCTGTGTAATGGGTTCCAAAGTCAGGTAATGAGAGGGCTCCTACTGTGCTCTTCTTCTCCAGCACTACTTTGCTTGTCTGGGGTTTCTTCCCCTTCTAAACAAAGTTGGTGATTTGTTTCTCCATCTCATTAAAAAAATGTTGCTGGAATTTGTATTGGGATTGCATTGTATATATAGATGACTTTGGTTGACACAAACATTTTTGCGATGTTAAGTCTTCCTGTCCATGAGCAGGGTAGGTTTCTCCATTTATGTAAGTCTCTCTTAGTTTCTGCTAGCAAAGTCTGGTACTTCTCTTTGTATAGGTCTCTTATTTCTCTAGTTAGATTTATTCCTAGATATTTTATCTTCTTGGTGACTATATAGTAAATGATATTGATTTGGTGATTTCTTCTTTAATGATCTCATTGTTGCTATAAAGAAATCCTACTGTTTTACTTATATTTATCTTGTATCCTGATACTTCTCTGAACTCTTTTTTAGTTTGAGTAGTTTACTTATGAATTCTTTAAAATTCTCTACATATACATTCATATCATCTGCAAAGAGGGAGAGTTTTACTTCTTTGCTGATGCAGGTGCCCTTTATTTCTTGGTCTTGTTTAATTGCTCTGGCCAGGACTGCTAGTACCATGTTGAATAGAAGAGGTGAGTTTGGCATCCTTATTTAGTTCCCATTCTCAAAGGGGATTCTTTCAGTCTCTCTCCATTCAGGACAGCTTTCCTTAGATGGCCCTAATTGCATTGAGAACTGTGCCCTCTATTCCTATTCTGTTAAGAGTTTTTAATATGAGTGGGTGTTGAGCTTTATCAAATGCCTTTTCTGCATCAATTGATAAGACCAAGTTATTCTTATCTTTTCTGTTATTTATGTGGTTGATCACATTAATCGTTTTTCTGATATTGAACCAGCCTTGCATCACAAGAATGAATACAACTTGGTCATGATGAATTATTTTTTTGATTTGTTGTTGAGTTCTTCTGGCTAGGATTTTCTTGAAGAGTTTTGCATCTAGGTTCATGAGAGATACGGGTTTGTAATTCTCCTTTTTTTATGAAATCTTTCTCTGGCTTTGGTTTCAGGGTTATGCTGGTTTCATAGAATGAGTTTGGGAATATTCTCTCTCTTTCTATGCTGTGAAATAGTCTCAGTAGTATTGGGGTTAACTCTTTTCTAAAAGCTTGGTAGAATTCTGTGGTGAAGCCATCCGGGCCAAGGCTTTTTTTGGTTGGTAGTTTTTGGATGACTTTTTCAATCTCTTCCTCTGTGATGGGTTTATTAAGTTGTTCTGCTTTTCCTTGTGATAATTTTGGTAGGTGATATGAATCTAGGAATTTGTTCATTTCCTCTAGGTTTTCAAATCTGTTAGAGTACAGTTTTTCATAGTATTCTGTTATACTTTTGATTTCTGTTGAGTCTGTTGTGACATCTCCCATCACATTTCTTATTCAGGTTATTTGTTTCCTTTCCTGTTTTTCTTCAGTAAGTTTAGCCCATGGCTTGTCAGTTTTGTTAATCTTTTCAAAACAGCAGTCTTTGGTCTTCTTCGTTTTTTTCAGTTGTTCTTCTATTCTCTAATTCATTTAGTTCTGCTCTAATCTTCCTTATCTGTGTTATTCTGGTGCTGGGAGTGGGTTCCTCTGCTGCTCTCTTTCTACTTGTTCAAGCTGTAGGGAACTTTCTTTAGTTTGGGTCCTTTCTTCCTTCCAGATATGTGCATTTATAGAGGTAAATTGACCTCTGAGCACTGCTTTGGCTGTATCCTATAGGTTCTGGTAGAAAGTGTTTTCATTCTCATTGGAATCCGTAAATTTCTTTATTTAGTCCTTGATTTCTTCAATAACCCATGGTTTTTTGAGCAAGGTGTTGTTCAGTTTCCAGGAGTTCCAGTTTCTATCTATGTTTTTTCTGCTATTGATTTCAACTTTTATGGCTTTATGGTCTGAGAAGATGCTTTGCAATAATTCAATGGTTTAGATTTTGTTGACATTTGCTTTATGTCCTGACACATGGTCTATTCTGGAAAATGTTCCATATGCGCTGAAGAAGAAGGTGTAGTTGTCTATTGATGGATAGAAAGTTCCATATATGTTGAGGCAGTCTAGTTCTTTAATTTTGGCGTTAAGATCTTCTGTGCCTTTATTGAGCCTTTTTCTAGAAGATCTGTCCAACACTGAGAGTGGAGTTTTAAAGCCTTCCACTATTATTGTGGAGTGATATATCTCATTTTGAATGTAGTCAGTGTTTCTTTGATGTATTTAGATGCTCTGGTATTGGGTACATAAATATTTAATATTATTAACTCCTGCTTGTGTACTGAATCTTTCAGCAATAAATAGTGTCCATCCTTGTCCATCATGGTGGATTTTACATTAAAATCTATTTTCTCTGAGATTAGTATTGCCACACCTGCTCTTCTTTGTATATTGTTAGCTTGGCACATATTATTCCATCCTTTAATTTTCAGTTTGTTCATATCTTTAAGTCTAAGGTGAGTTTCTTGTAAGCAACATATAGACAGGTTGTATCTTTTGATCCAAGATGTCGCTCGTTGTCTCTTTGCTGAAGCGTGTAGTCCATTTACATTCAACGTAATTATTGATAGGTATGTGCTTAGTGCTGTCATTGTGATGTGTTACTTCTGTGTTGATGTTTTCTCTGTTGCTCTTACTACTCTGTTCTGTGATATTCTGCTTTATGGGTTGATTTTTCTCCGTTTTCAGTGCCGGTTTTGTGTTTGCTGAGACTCCTGTAGTACGTTTCTTGATTTGATGTTGCATCTTTATTGTGCTTTGCAGCTAGCTCTATAATCCCCCTTAATAATCTATGTTTAAACCCAATTTTATCTTCTAGAGTTCTTGTTAAATTCCTCTCCATCTAGAGGGACTATAACTTCTGTAGTACACCACTCTTTTTAATGTGATGATATCATAGTTTTCATGGTATAGTCACTGGATCACTTCTTTTACTATTGTAGCTTTGATTGAGTTTTGTACCTTTCCTAACTGAAGGCTTCTGGATAATGTGTGTGTGGTGGTCAGGATTATGTCAACTCCTGTATTAAGTGGCAGGTTGGGGCCTGTGGTGGCTTCCTGCCCCTCACCTGTCTTCTTTCCACCTTCCACTACCTACTGCATGTCTGCTCATGTAGCCAGAAGCTCCTGCTCTCTTCTGGTGTCTGGTTCCTGGACTTGAACCAACAGCTGTTGGATTCATCCACCCTTACAGATGGCATTTGAGAGTCCTGTTCCCTGACCTGCTGATCCTGGGTTCCCCAGCCTCTGCAGCTCCATCTCATCACCAGCTTGGGATCCACCAACCTACACAACCAATGATCTAGAACTCTGGTCTCTGACCTGCTGACCTTGGGTTCACCAGCTCCCGTGGCCACATGAGACTTGTACCAGGACTAGGGATGTTCAGCTTCTGCAACGTGTGAGCAGTTTCCTATATCTATCTATATACATATGTATCTTTCCTTGTACACACACGTTACTGGTTTTGCTTCTCTAGAAAACCCAGCCTAAGATAGCGTGTCCTGTATTGACTCCTAAAATACAGAGTTAATAGTTTTGCTCTTCTAAGCCAAGAGCTTCTTTCAGCATTCTTGGAGCTTTGGTTCAGTTTTTACAAAGTATCTGAGTTTCTGTTAATATGTGAATGTCTTAATTTCATTTTCATATTTGAAAGAGTTTTACAGGATATATAATTCTTGGGAAGTTTTTCTCCTTCAAGGCTTTGAGTGTGTCATCCCATTGTCTCTGTGCCAGCATCATTTCTGCTGAGAAGTCAGATGAAAGCCTACAGGATTTCCCTCTGAATGTTAGCTTTGCTTTGAGTTCTGCTGCCTTTAAGAGTTTCTGCTTGTTTCATTTTGTTAAGCTTGATTATAATGTGTCTTGATGTCTATCCTTTGGAATCTAAATTGATTGGTGTTAGATACACATCTTGGATATCTGTATTCTCATCTTTCATAATTTTAGGGAAGTTTTCTGTCAGCTGCTCAACAATAATACTCTCTGTGTTTTCAAATTTCCCTCCCTGTTCAGAAACTCCAGTTCATTGTAGATTGTTCCTCTTGATAGTGTCCCACGTGTTTGTTAATGCTTCTTCTTTTTTCTTTTCTATGATTTCTCCTCATAGATGCTTGTGGTGGTCAGGATTATGTCAATTTGGCTACTCCAAATTTGGCATCTGTATTAAGTGGAAGAACAGGGTCTGTGGTGGCTTCCTGCCCCTCAGCTCTCACCTCTCAACCTTCCACTACTACTGTTGGTCTGCTCATGTAGCCAGGAGCTCCTGCTCTCTTCTTCCAGCATCTTGTTCCTGGACTTGAACTAGCAGCTGTTGGATTCATCAATCCTTACAGTAGGCTCTTGAGAGTCCTGTTCCATGACTGGCCGATCTTGGGTTTGACCAATCTCTGCCGCTCCATCTCACTGCCAGCTTGGGATCCACTAGTCTACAGAACCGGTAATCTAGAACTCTGGTCTCTGACCTGCTGACTTTGGGTTCATCAGCTTCCGTGGCCACATGATGCTTATACCAGGACTTGGGACATTCAGCTTCTGTGATTCAGTGATCTGTTTCCTATATCTATATCTATCTAATCCATCCATCCATCCATCCATCAGTCCGTCCGTCCGTCCGTCTATCTATCTATCTATTATAAATCTTTCCTTGTACCTAGACGTGCTACTGGTTTTGCTTCCCTAGAAAACCCAGCCTAAGACAATGCCGGAGTCAGTAGCTCTGTCTTTCAAGTCAGAAAGTCTATTTTCCATTTGTTCAATTGTGTTTTCTTTACTTTGAATTGAATCTCCTGTTTTATTTTATTTTGTTATTTATCTGTTGGATTTCAAAATGCTGGTGTTCCATCAGTACAAACAGCATGGTTAATTTTTCATTTTGCTCTGCTGCATTTTGTATAATATCTAGGAGGGCTCTCTATATAATCCTTTTGTACTTGACCTCAGATAGTTTCAGAAAGGCTTCTTCATCTAGGTAGTTCTTTGATTCTTGGGCACTTTCTGGATCCATTGGTGAATTTTTCTTTAAGTGTCTGGCCAAGGTTTGTTGCTTTTTGGGAATCTAGAAGTTGTCTAGTTGCTCTAGTGTTACCTTAACAGGATCTAAAGCACAGTCAGATAAGGAAGGTGATCACCAGTCACCTCCATGTACTCCAGTGACTAGGCCCAGTGCAATCTTTAGGATAGTAGGCTCAACCTCCTGATTGGCAAAGACATGGCCCTACTTACGTAGTCACTGGGGGACCATCAACTGACCCTATGATGTGGGTCACTAAAAGCTGGAAGTAATGCCATCAGGATGCACCACAGTTATTTCTCTAGGTAGTCTTATTCTGAAAAGTAAAAGCTATCTGACAGTTTCCAAAATCACTCAGCCTGTCAGGTGTACAAGCCCCTCTTTCTAGTTAGCAGTGTAAGCACTTCTATGTCTAACCCCAGCTGCTGTAAACTAGTTCAGAGTTGGAAAGGCTACTACTCTGCAGTCATCCGCTGCCGATCCCCACCCATAAGGCCACCCCGTGCTAAACAGAGCTTTTCTGCTGAGAACACTCTCCCTGGGCTGGCACTGCCACCCAGCCTGGGAATTAGCCCCTGCTGAGGCCCCCAAATGGGTAACTCCACATCCCAGACAAAAAAGATGGCATCCTGCGCAAGCTCTCCCACCCACTGTGAAATAGCCAAATCAATGGCAGAGGTTTGGAAAGAGAGGGTAGAGCTGCCAAGGTGCCCAGAATCAGAGCCAGGGTCTCAAAATGTGGCTATTCTGCCTGCTGATCCCATCAGCAGTGCAGGTGAGCTTTGTTGCCAGATAAGCCCAAGCCCTGCCTTCTGGCTAAGATAGAGAAAAAAAAAGGTAAAGTCACACGTTACCTTCAGTCCGCAAGAGCCAGCATTTAACAAGGGCAGGGGTCAGCAAAAGAGAAGGTTCCCGTTCAGTGGCATGTAGTCAAAACTGACAGCCCTGTGCCATGTCCTAGGGCTCACCAGGTGTCCAGAAGGCTCTGTTTAATTATCAACCCAGCCTTAGTTTTCAGAGGGAATTACGGAGACTTGTGTCTAGTCTGCCATCTTGACTCCACCTCCTGGTTGGGAGATTTTTGGTGACTTTTTCAATCTCTTGGTTTGTGATGGATTGATTTAAGTTGTTCTACTTCGCCTTGTGACAATTTTGGTACCTGATAAGAACCTAGGAATTTGTCAATTTCCTCCAGGTTTTCAAATCTGTTAGAATACAGTCTTTCATGGTAGTCTCTTACAACATTTTGATTTCTGTTGTAATTGCTGAGACTTCTGCCTTCCAGTTTCTTATTTAGGTTAATTGTTTCCTCTCCTGTTTTTCTTTGGTAAGTTTAGCCATGGTTTGTTGATTTTGTTGATCTTTTCAAAATACCAGCTTTGAGTTTTATCAACTTTTTCAATTGTTCTTCTATTCTCTAATTCGTTTATTTCTGCTCTAATCTTTATTACCTGTTTTGTTCTGGAGACTGAAGGATTCCTCTCTTGCTTTCTTTCTGTTTGTTGAAGCTATAGGGTTAATTCTTTAGTTTAGGTGCTTTCTTTCTTCTGGATATTTGGATGTGTAGAGATAAATTGACCCCTGAGCACTGTTTTGGCTGTATCCTATAGGTTCTGGTGGGATGTGTTTTCATTCTTGTTTGAATCCATAAATTTCTTTAATTCATCATTGATTTTTTTCTGTAACCCATGGCTTTTTAAGCAACCTGTTCTGCAGTTTCCATGAGTTCCAATTTCTATCAAAGTTTTTTCTGCCATTGATTTTGACTTTTATGCTTTATGGTCCGAGAAGACGCTTTGCACTAATTCAATGGTTTGGATTTTGTTGAGATTTGCTTTATGTCCTAACACATGGTCTATTCTGGAAAATGTTCCATGTGCATTGGAGAAGAAGGTCTATTTATCTGTTGATGGATAAAAAGTTTTGTATATGTCAATGAGGTCCAATTGGTTAATTGTCTCAATAATATCTTCTGTGTCTTTGGTGAGCTTTTTTCTGGATGATCTGTCCATTACTGAAAGTGAAGTGTTGACATCTCCAACTATTACTGTGGTGTGATCTATTTCATTTTTCAGTGTGATCAGTGTTTGTTCAATGTATTTAGATTCTCTGGTATTGGGTGCTTAAATATTTAGTATTGTTAAATCTTGCCATGAGTTGGATCCGACTCGACAACACTTGGCTGGCTTGGCTGGCGTGGCTGGCTTGGCTATGTATTTAACCTTTCAGTGATAAATGGTGGCTGTCCTTTTCCAAGTCGGTGGATTTTGCACTAAAATCTGTTTTTATATGAGATTGGAATTGCCACACCTGCTCTTTTTTGTACATTGTTAGATTGGTATATATGGTTCCATTTTTTAATTTTCAATTTGTTCCTATCTTTAAGTAAGCAACATATAGATGGGTCTTGTTTTTTGATCCAAGATAATACTAGTTGTCTCTTCACTCAAGCATTCAAATGGTTTACATTCAGTGTAATTATTGACAGGCATGTGTTTAGTGCTGTCATTTTGATGTGGTTATTTTTGTGTTGGAGTTTTCTCTGCTGCACTTAGTAGTCTCTTCTATGTCATTCTTCTTTATGCCTTGCATTTTCATGTTTTTCAGGGTTGGTTTTGTGTTCATTGAAACCCTTGTGTTGCATTTCTTGTTTTGATGCATTGCATTGTTATTGTACTTTGCAGCTACCACTATAATCTTAATAATCTGAGTTTAAACCCAAATTTAGCTTCTATAAATCTTATTAACTTCATCACCATCTGAAAGGACTATAACTACCGTAGTTTATCCCTCTCTTTATTGTGATAGTATCTTACTTTTCTTGATAAGTTCACTGGTTCCTTTCTTTTAATATTGTAGTTCTGATTGAATTTTGTACCTTTCCTAACTGAGTAGGTTTCTGTATGTTGTGTCCTGCTTCATTTCCTTAAATATACAGTTGAGGGTTTTGTTTTTCTAATCAGAGAGCTTCTTTCAGTATTTCTTGTAGTTTTGGTTTGTTTTTTTGTAAAGTCTCTGAGCTTCTATTTATCTTCGAATGTCTTTATTTCATCTTCATATTTGAAAGACAGTTTTGCAGGATATATAATTCTTGGTTGGAAGTTTTTTTCCTTCATAACTTTGAATGTGTCATTCCACTGTGCTTGTGCCAACATCGTTTCTGCCAGAGAGTCAGATGAAAGCCTACAGGGCCTTCCTCTGAATGTTAGCTTTGTTTTGAGTCTTGCTATCTTTAAGAGTTTCTGTTTATGTTTCATTTTATTAAGCCTGATTATAATATGTCTTGGTTTTCTTTCTTTTATGGTCAATTTTCTGTGGCATTTGAACATGTCTTTGATATCTATGTCCTCTTCTTTCATAATTTCAGGGAAATTTCCTGTCAGCAAGTCAGTTTTCAGAAAACTCTGTTTTCAGCTATGCCTCTCTGCTTAGGGATTCCAATTAATCATAGACTATTCTTTTTGATAGAGTCCCACATGTTTCTTAGTGCTTCTTCATTTTTCTTATTACTTTTCTCTGACTTCTCTTTATAAATGCTGATGCAGTAGCTTTGTCTTCAAGATCACTAGTTCTCAGTTCCAATCCATCTATTCTGGTCTTTTGGCTTTGAATTGAATTGTCTAATTCTGTAATTTTGTTACTGAGCTGTTGGATTTCAGATTGTTGATGTTCCATCAGTTCAAATAGCTTGCTTAGTTTTTCATTTTGTTCTGCTGCATTTTGTTTAATCTCTAGGAGGATTCTATATGGAAATCTTTTGTACTCAACCTCCAGTAGTTTCAGAAAGGCTTTTTCATCAGGGAAGCTTTTTGAGTCTGTATTTTTGGAGTTTTCTGGGTCTGTGTTAGGTTATTTTTTTAAATGCCAGGCAGTGGTCTGCTGCTTATGGGATATCTAGAGGGCATTTAGTTTCTCTGGTGTTGCCTTAACAGGAGCTGAGTTGTAGTCCTAAGAAAGAAGTTGGTCACCAGCTGCCTCTTTATATTCTTGTTACTGGCCCAGTGGAGTCTCTGGGGTGGCAGGCTCTGCCTTCTGGCTGGCAAAGAAACCACCCTTCTTATATAGACACTGAGGGGCCATCAGCTGGCCCTGTGATGTGTGTCAGTGAAGGCTGGAAGAAATGTGGTCAGGCCGTGTAGCAGTTATTTCTTCAGGCAGTCTTATTTTAAAAGCTAAAAGCTACCTGCCTGTCAACAAAAGTTAGCAATGCCACCAGGTGTAGCAGCCCCATGCCCAATTTCTGGCTGATAAGGGGGATCCTCCCCAACTGCCACCAGGTGTGGCAGAGCCCTCCTTCTGGCTGACAAGAGTAGTTGCTTCCAGCTGTCTGGAGATGCTATAGTGCCGATCACAACAGGGACGTGCTCTGCACCACAAGCGCCAACCAAGTGCTACCCACAGGGCAACACTGTGCTAAACACAGCCCCTCTGCTGGGAAAGTGTTCCCTAGACTGGCTCTGTCTCCAAGCCTGGGAATCAACTCCTGGTGAGGCCTCAGATAATATAATTCCACCTCCTGGGAGAGTGAGCTAGTGTCCCAGTCAAGCTATCCCTCCTGCTGAGAAAGAGACGAACCTGTAGCAGAGTTCCAAAAAGGGAGGGGGCTGTGGTGTCCCCACCACCAGGCTCTCAAAATGTGGGTATCCCACCCAATGTGTCTATGCTGCAGGGCACGCAGTTCATTTCAGGCTTGCATTTCAGAGTAGCCCCAGCAGATGCCTCTCCTCCTCCTGCCAGCCAACAGAAAGAAAAAGAAGTTAAAAGTGACAGGTACTTTGGGTCACAGGAGGAGTCCACTCAACCAGAGCCAGATTCAGCAGTAGAGAGGAAGTTTCCTGCTTAGTGGTATATATTCCAGACTGACAGTGCTATGCTATGTCTTAGGGGTCACTGGGTGTCCAGAAAACTCCATTCAGTTATCAATCCAAGTTTTAGTTTTCAGAGGGAATTAAGGAGACATATGTCTACTCTGCCGTATTAACTCTCAGAATTTTTCTTTTTTTTATTCTTTATTTTGGGAGTTTTCTAGAGCCATGATGGTCTGCTTCTTTAAATGATTAGAAATTGATGTCTTCAAACCATCAGAAAATTTTTAATTTATTTGTTAGGTTATTGCAATCTAATACACACATAAATTTCATTTTGAGCATCCAAGTAGTCTAGTCATTTGAGATAGAGTGGTTATTGGATCTTTAATAATTCTGATGCCATGTCACCCATTGTTGAACTGCTGACTGCACTGAGAAAGGTACTAGGAATTGCTGGTTCAGTGGAACCAGCAGAAGTCTTCTTCCACCCTCTCTTTGTTTCCCTTCCCATGTCTGGGACAAAAGCTCTAGGCACACGTGTAAAAGGTCTCTCTTCCAGCCTAGATAGTGCTTCAGAATTTATAGTCAGGTTTAGAGCAGAGAAGGGAGGAGGGGGAAAGCTGGGTATAAGGAATAAAATCAGTGTGTAGGAAAGGTTTTAGTCACGAAAGTTGGCAAGTATTAGCTTATGATGGTCCAATAAACTTCTTCTGTGGCTCTGTAAGTGCACTGATCTGCAGCTCATAGGAGATGGTGGAACTTGTCTTCTACCCTTTCCTTTGTTTCCCTCTCCAAGTCCTGGAGCAAAGATCAGGGCACATGTAAAATGTCCCACTTCTGGCCCAGGTAGTGCTCAGAATTTAGTGTATGGTATGTAGCAGAGAAAGTAGGTGGGAAATGGCTGGGGCTAGGGAGAGAAGTCAGCACATAGGAAAGAACTGAACCACAAGGTTTCATGGGCACTTAGCTTCAGATGGTCCGATGGCAGTCTTCCTAGGCTCTGTAGATACAGTGATCTATAGCTCAGGGAGAGCCAGCAGAACTTCTCTTCTACCTCTCCTTTTGCTTCCCTCCCTGAGTCTGAGAGAAAAGCTTAGGGTAAACATGCACAATGTCCCACTTCTAGCCCAGGTAGTGCACCAGAATTTAGCCTCCAGTGTAGCTCAGAGAAGTGAAGGGGGAAGGGCTCTGCTGCACTTGGCTGCTAGCCACTACTGTGTTCTAAAGTTGTAGCCCAAACTCACCATTTGTTTTTATGGCTTAATGCCTTTGCCCAGACCATATTCTCAGCCTAGAGCTCCCTTTGCATTATGCAATTCCACTTATCCTTTAAAGATCACTTTAAAAGAAACCAGTTTCTCAAAGCCTATAGCATCAGACTCCCCCAACCAAACATATCCAGGAAAATTCTTTGTTTCCTCATCTATTTCCATTGTATTCTATCCTAACCTCCATTACGGCATATAATACAGAGACTAGATTGTGCTTACTTTTGTACCTCCAGTAACACACAATAAACCAAAAAGACAAATCCATTGCCTTTGCTTCAATTCTGAATCATGATGACTGCATTTGTTGTTACAGAGTTTCTCAGGATTTTCTTGTCTATGATTTTTATAGGAGCAGATCACCACATCTTTCCTCCATGGTGCCACTGGCTGGATTTAAACTGCCAACTTTCAGTTAGTAGTCAAGCATAAACTATTCACACCACCTAAGAGGCTAACACAGAGTAAACCCACTCACTGCTGTGGTGTCAGGTCCAGCTCATAGCAACCCTAGAGGTTAGAGTAGAACCACCCCATAAAGTTTCCAAGGAGTGTCTGGCAGATTTGAACTGTCAGCCCTTTGGTTAGCAGACATAGCACTTAACCCACTGTGCCACAGTATTAGTCAGCAAATATTTGTTCAATGAATTCTACTCCTCTGTAGAGGGCTGAGGAGAAGACAGTGCTTCTTCTTACACAGTTTGCCTAAATCTGCTTCCCTTCTGTTTGTAAAATAAAGTCATCTTAATCTCATGCTTATTCTATCCTTATTTTTCTCTTTTTTCCTTCATTTTTGCTATCATTATCATCATGAATAATGGTTTGCATAGTATTGTATTTCATATACATCATTCCATGGTATCCTCATTATAAACACAATATAATAACTCCTTTTTTCATCTGAGGTTCTGAGAGTGAATGAATTGTATAACTTGAACTCAGATTTTTAACTGACAATTCTGCTGCCATTGTTCTAAATTCCTGAGACTATGACCTGAGCACCCAGACAGAAAGCATATAGCTGACCAGTGCAGAGGGCAAATTAATATTAGACTGAGAGACCACTATGGGAGAGTTGGGTAAGGGAGAAACCTCAGTATTTGTAAGACAAAAAAGCAACGATTCAGGTATTTGTAGAGTTCTGCTTAAGTGAATCCATCCATGAAAATGGAAATTTAAGTGTATCAGCACTTGGCAGAAAAAGTTTTCATGAAGGTTACTCACAGTCTGAAACTCTTCCACAGGTGATGATTGCTGGAAACTCTCATGAGGAGTATTTCAGAAGAGGTTTGGAAGGAATGTTAATTAAAAAGATGAAAGTGGTCCAGAAATATGAGAAAGGGCAGTATAAAGTAGGGGAGATAAAGAACAGGTTTGAAAACTGGTCAGGGCGGAGGATGAGGAAGAAAGCCAGAAAGCAGCTCAAACAAAGCTAGCCTCAGGGAGAAGGAGGCTGAACTGGGCACACCTATCCACCTCTATGACCTCAAGGATTCTAGTAGTATGATGCTAACTTCACTCTATAAACCAGATGAATCAATGTTGGCAAGAAAGAGTCACTGAGAAGGAGTGACTTGTCTGCTCTAGAAAGCTGAGGTAACCTCTTATGTCTTGCCTTCTGGAACAGGAGAAGCCATTCTGCAAGGCTACTGGAACAGAACCTCCTTCTCCATTCCCAAATCCACAGAGCTCTGCCTAGAATCTCCTCTGTGCTCCTTCAAAGAGCAAAATCTCCCAAACTCAAGTTTCCTTCTGCCTTGACATGGCTTGTTGTTCATTTTTATATCATGTAGGAATCAGTACACCACCTAATGGGTACATTTGTAGAATGAGCTAACAAATACATTAATGCCCAGGTGGCACTGGGAAAGGCGAGTATTCCAGAATATAAAAAGAGAATATGGGAAGAACGTATCAACTCCAAGAAGCAGTATTGGCATGAATTAAAGAGCACACATTTTGCGTTTGTCTTCACATGCACAGCATCTGCCTTCCCCTCAGTAAGATCCAGCCAAGTTCCATCCCTTTCCTACCAGCGTCAATCAAAAGGAATGGAAATGTAGGGGAGGAGGCTGAGAAGACATTGTTTCTGTACAAAGCCTGACATAACTCAAGACATGCTGTCCAAATTCCCACCGGGAAGTTTCTGAAGGTTCAAGCTACTACAGGCTCTGAAACACCCAGCAGAGCCACCACCTAGTGATTCATCACCTTCCAAGAGATGGTGCGTCAGCCTCAGAGCAGACATGGACACAGCAGGAAGAGCACTGGGTGGCATGATCCGAGACGTAGTGCCTCTGACTGTCCCAGCATGTCTCCCTAATTATGGTGTGTCTTCCAACTTGGGATGGCCACAACCTGTTTTCCCAAGCTTTCGGGGGACAGGAAACTTATAGCGAGGCTTTTCCTCCTCTAGAGTACCTACTGTATTCAGATAAACACTAAGTGGGTCTGAAGGGCCTCCCAGAGAAAATGGGCTTGTATCAGGGCTCCAGTCTGGGTGCTCGGTGAATCCTGGTTTCTGACATTAGCCTTAGGCTGGATTTTGCTGGCACAGCTTGTATTGGAGTATTACAGGACTAGGAAAGGAAAGTTTTGGTGTTTTGACTCCCAAAACTTACCCCTCTGGGCTCTTCTATCTCATTTTTTAGAACCAGTTTTTGTCACAAAAGAATTTCATCTGAGAGACTGAAAAATGTCTTCTAATACAAAGCCAGTAGATAGAGATTTCAAGGAAGACACCTTCTACAGAAGAGAATATTAGGAGATAAGCAGTGGTATGTGCAAGAGAGAGAAAGAAATGTAGAATTCAATCACTTGTATTCAAATTCCAGAATCCCCACTCACTAACTCTGAACTGACATTCTCATCTGTATGATGGGGATACTTTTACCTTACCTGGTGGTAAGAACCCTGGTGATGATTAAGTGCTATGGCTGTTAACCAAAGGCCAGCAGTTCAGATCTTCCAGATTCTCCTTGGAAACTCTATGAGCCAGATCTACTTGGTTGCTACAAGTCAGAATTGACTTGATGGCAGTGGGTTTGGGATTTTTTTGGTTGAAGGCAAGGAGGCCCAAAGACCCACTGCCGTTAAGTTGATTCCCATGTGTAGTGACCCTACTGGACAGAGCAAAACTGTCCATTACGGTTTCCAAGGCTGTAATCTTTATGGACTGCCACATCTTTCTCCCTTGGAATGGTTAGTGGATTCAAACTGCTGACCATTTGGCTAGCAGCTGAGCACTTTAACACATTGTGAGAGCTCCTTTGTAAGCAGGTTATTAATCCCTAGGAGTAGAATGGGTATTCAAGCAATGGTTTCTGAAGCAGAAGCTGGAACCTGATCATTAGCCACTACTGTTTTAGGCCGCTCTCCCAGGAACCTTCTGGCCTTGTATATCTACCAATAAAACCAATTACGTTGATTATGAACTTCATGGGGAAAGGCCCTGAATCCCACACCAGCATCTATTAGCGGGCAGGGAGGGCATATGGATTCCTCTAGGCATATGCCATGGGCTTTCTGCTACAGTAAGTACACCGTGGCTCCTTCATTTCACTTACAGAGAGCCAGGCAGAGATTGGACTAAGTAGTACCTGACAACCAGGACTGTAAGACCTTATGAATCAATTCTGATCTGAGATGATACTTAATGGCCCAAATGTGAAACCACAGTTGTGATAGATTTAAAATCTTTTTCTGGGCAAATTCATTCTCTCTATTTACAAGTCATAATGTCTAAATTGCTCTACATTTTGTTCCTGATTTATTTAAAAAAAATTATTGTGCTCCTAAAAAAAATGGATATTGATATACCATTTGACCCAGTAATTCCACTACTTGGAATATATCCTACAGATTCAAGGCCTTTCACACCAACAGACACATGCACCAGAATGTTTATCGCAGCACAGTCTACAATAGCAAAAAGATGGAATCAACCCAGATGCCCAACAATAGAAGAATGGATAGGTAAACTGTGGTACATATACTCAATGGAGCACTACACAATGATAAAGAATAACGATGATTCCAGGAAACATCTCCTAACCTGGTTTCAGCTGGAAGACATTATGTTGAGTGAAAGTAGTCAGCGACAAAAGGACAAATACTGTATGAGACCTCTACGATAAGATCTCAAAAACAGACTTGTGTATAGAAGAAAAGACTCTTTGACAGCTGCAAGGGAGGGGAGGGAGGGAGGGTGAGGGGGGAGGGTTTAGTTTAGATATTACTAGAAATCTAGTTAGGAGAAAGCGATGACAGCACACATTAGGAACAAGAACAACATTAAGTGGACTTCAGCATAACTTGAGTACTCCTTCCATCTTAACTCAATACTGCAATGATAGAGTAGCTGGGGTGGGGGGGCGGGGGACCATGCTCTTAGGTGAATTCCAGGCCAATTGGCACAACTAGCGTTTTGCTAAGAGAGCTCTCTGCACCCCACATTGGTGAGTGGCATCTGGGGTCTTAAAAGCTGCCAAGCTGCCATCCGAGGACACAGCAAATGGTCCCAACTCAGCAGAAACGGATGCTCACCGAGGGCCAAAATGGCATGTGGTAAAGACAACCGAGAAGACAGAGAGACCCACAAGAGTGGGTGCCTACATCGACCTGGAACCGGAAGAACTGGATGGTGCCCGGCCACCACCAGTGATAGCCACGACGGAGCTCACAGAGAGGAGCCTCACTGGCAACACAAGAACAAAAAGAGGTGCATCATGAGATCTCCACTAAAAGACCTCAATTGACGGTCCAGTAGTTTTGGGGTTCCTCTGAGAGCATGGCCGGCCCCCTACCCTGATACTGCCCTTTCCCATAAATTATAACAAAGATCCACTCTTTGGACAGGAATGGATTGGACTTGGCAATGCAGAGTAACCATATATTGGAAGCACTTTATGGTTCTATACATCTATAGGATATCATCTTGCCGACCTCTGGCTGGAGGAAGGGGAGTGGACGGAGAGGAGGGGAAAGGAGACTGTTGGGAGGGTGAGACATGTATGGAGCAGAGAGGAATAGTGTGCAGTCACCGGACAGGGAGAGCAGTGGAAGGTGCATGTAGGGGGGCATGTAAATTTACATGTGAATGTACATTTTCACTCAGTTATGTTAAATAAAAATAAAAATTAAAAAAAAATTATTGTGCTTTAGGTGAAAGTTTGTAGTGCAAACTAGTTTGCCCTTCAAATATCCATACACAAATTGTCTTGTGACATTGGCTGCAATCCCCACATTGTCTCCCCCTTTCCCTTTACACCCCAGGTGCTCATGTGTCCAGCCCTCCTGTCCCTTCCTGCCGTCCGTCTTTGCCTCCAGGTGGATGTTGCCCATTTGGTCTCATGTACATGATTGAACTAAGAAGCACATTCCTCACATGTGTTATTGTTTTGTAGGCTATCTAATCTTTGGTTAAGATGTGGACTGTGGGAACGGCCTTAACCCTGAGTTAGTAGGATGTCTGGGAGCTACAGTCTGAGTTGTTCCTGATTTTTACTGCCCTGCTGCATTTAGACTCAGAGGCCACAGTTTCCGAAGCCTGAGGAGATATGACCAAGCTAAGTCAGCCTGGAAGTAGTGCACTTTATTTCTCCTCATGTTTTTTTGGCAGAGACAGTCATATGGCTACACCTAATTCCAAGAAAGTGGGTGTATCAATCAGCTCAGATTTGGTTGAACTATGGTAATAATCAAGCCCAAATCTCAATGGTTTCCAGGAACAGAAATGTATTTCTTGCTCACATAACATACTGTGTTCAAGTTACCTAGGGATCTGAGACCCAGGCTGAAAGAGCAGCCTGTGCATGGGACATTGCCATTCTTATGGTGGAGGTAAAAGAGAGTTCTAGTGCTGCCATTCAGAAGTGGCATACCTCACGTCTACTTTTGGCTAGCACCTGATATCACAGAGGTAAAATCCTTCTATAGGAGGCACGATACAAGTCACATGCCCAAGCCAGAGGTCAAAGGATAGAGAAATATAATAATCCTATCACATAGAGGACAGCAAATATGTGGGGACAGTAGGAGGATATAATCCCACCCGTCAGCAAAAGTACAGAGGAATGAGATATTGTGTATTAATATTGGTAACGTCTGTGATTAGTAATGTTGAAAATGTGAATATAATAGGCTCTAAAATAGAACTTTGTAGGAGAAAAAGATACTTTCTACCTGTTGGATATTAGGGGACAGTTACACAGAAAAACAGACAATTGATCCAGATCTACATTTTACTCAACAATAGATCCATCCAACAAACATCTAGTGACTGTCTATTATGAGCCAGTAACGGTACCCACTGCTATACACTGGTAAGCAAAATACGCTTTGTCATGGATTGAATTGTATCCCCCCCAAAAGATGTGTAGCAGTTTGGCTGGGCCATGATTCTTGGTATTATATAATGTTGTAAATCCTGTCTCTGTGATGTTAATGAGTAAGGATGAGGGTGGTTTTGTTGGTGGAGCAAGATTCTTGTATAAGATTGTGTTGTGCTTTGAGGCAATCTCTTGAAATATGAAGGAAAGAAGCTAACAGAGGAAGTTGGGGAACTCGTACCAACAAGAAGCAGTGCCAGAACCAGAGTGTGTGCTTTGGAAAGCACCTGGGGTCCCTGCGCCTCAGAAACTCACAGTCAAGGGGAAGACTGACAACAAGCACCTTCCTCCAGAGCCAACAGAGAAAGACTTCCCTGGAGCTGATGTCTTGAATTTGATCTTGTAGCTTACTGGACTGTGACAGAATAAAATTTCTCTTTTTAAAGCCATTCACTTGTGGAATTTCTGTTACAGCAGCACTGGATGACTAAAACAGGCTTCATCTCTACTTTTATGGAGCTTAAATATCTTTAGTGAAAACTGACATTAGAAAAATAAACACAGATAATTAGATACTTAGAAACTGGGACAAGTTTTACAGTACAAAAAGCTATGCTGTAAACAGACAAGGTAACAGAGGGATGGCCATTGGGAAGAAGTGGTGTTGAAATGCAACAGAGTGTACTTGGAGTCAGCCAAGCAACAAGGGATGAGAAGAAAGTTCTACACAAAAGAAACAAGATGCACAATGTCCTTGAGAAGGGAAGGAATTTGGTACACTCCAGGTACTACTGGGAGGAGAGACAGCTGTGCAACGAGAAAGTGGAAAGGCAGTTCAAGGGGAAGTTGGTGAGAGAAGCTAGATCATACAGGCCTTGAGACCATTTTAAGCATTTTAGATTATATTTTAAATTAAATAAGCTATTCATCATTTTCAGTGAGACCTGGGGGAGTCTGCATGCATGTGGGATATTACTCTGTTCCCATTTACGTAATAAATGGATTCAAGTGGGACAGGAGTTGAAGCAGAAAGATTAGTTGGGAGGTTTGTAAATGAGTCAGAAGGTAGTAGATTGGGTTAGGTTTGTGAAAATGAACACAGAGGAAAGAGAAGAAATTCAAGACAAGTTTTAGACATAAAGATGAATGGGAATTTGTTTTAAGTTAGAGCATGTGTGGAGGGGTGGAATTAGGTAAATGAAAGAAGGGCAGTAGGAAAGATGCAATTGGCTTTGGCTGAGTGCAATTTACCCAGAAGGAGATACTATTAAAGGAGTATATTGGAAGGTGAGAATGGGGAGATTAAATTTATAGTTTGTGCTATGGAGCTATCCAAGCTGTAAATACTAAGTAAGTCATAGAACAGGTAAAACTGAAACCCAGAAGAAAGGTGTGGGCTAGAGAGACTAAGGATTGTAACATATAGATAGTGTCCAAAGTCATAGGAATGGATAGGATGAAAATTTAAAGGGAGAAGAGAAAAGGGCCTTTGACTGCTGTTTGATGAACTCAAATATTAGAATTCAGAGAGAAGGCAAGTATTGGCCAAAGAGTCTGAGAAGACCAGGGAGTGAGAAAAAACCAAAGAAGTATGGTGTCATGGAAGCCGAGAAAAGAAGCTTGTTTCAAAAAAGAGGGGGTTAATGTCCTAGAATGCCACAGAAAAGTAAGACAAATTACCACTGACTTTGGGATCAGAAGTCAAAATTGAAGTCACTGAAGATTCAAAAATGATGACAAAGTGACTGCAGACTCTGAAACTCTAAGCACATGAAGAACTGGTAAGAAGTGGCCACAGCTCTCAGCTTACCAATTTTGAGCTAAAAATACACAAAACTAAAAAGTTGGTCAAAAGGAATAAAAATCTGCAAAATGAGAATTTGTGGGAAAATAGATTCATCTGTCCCGTACACATCAAAGCATTATTCAAAGTACTACTTATCAATCAAAGTGTTATTGAAACTATATAATCAGTTTCAGAAGCAAAGGTTGATTCAAAATTTTTTTTTCAAAATAACAAGTAATAATTGCTGCCAGTTACTGTGAACTTGCCATGTGTCAAACACTGTGCTAAAATTTTTCCATTACCTTGTATCATCCTCCACCAAACCTCAGAGGTAACCCTATTACTCCCTTTGTAGAATGAGATTAGTTTTCCAAATTGTGGAGTTCCTGAGTGCTACAGACAGGACCTAAACTGGGCTCTAAACACATGAATTTAATCATTAAGCTATCCCTCCAGTTCCACTCTTTGGTGGCAGGCGTCCCAGTCACCCTCATGCCGTGCTGGAAACTGGACTATCTATCTAACTGTGAGTTACTGCTACAACTCAGCTCTAGAGTAATACATAGCACTAAATAGGAACTCAATCAAATTTATAAGTTACACTGCATTCACTATCAGTGTTGTGGATTGAATTGTGTCCCCCAAAAATGTGTGTAGCAATTTGACTGGGCCATGATTCCCAGTATTGTGTGACTGCCCTCCATTTTGTGATTTACCTGTGCTACAAATCCTAGTTTCTGCCTGTGATTAATAGATAGGATTATGTTAAGAGAGGATTAGAGTGGAATGGCAAAATCCTAGCATAGGGAGTTTTCCTGGAGTTTGGCATGTACCAATTTTTATCCTTTTATCCTACAAGAGGTGAAAGGGAATCAAGCAGAGACTTGGGGACCTCAGCCCAAGAAAACAGGAGAGCAGAACATGTCCTTTGGACCTGAGGTTCTTATGCCCTGACCAAAGAAAGACTGCTTCAATACCTGGACCTTCGCCCAGAGCTAACAAAGAGGAAGAGCCTTCCCGTGGTGCTGATAACCTGTTTTCAGACTTGTAGCCTACTGGACTGTGTAAGAATGAATTTTTCTTTCTTAAAGCTGTCCACTTGCAGCATTTCTGTTAGAGCAGTACCAGGTGACTAATACAATCAGTTACTCCTAACTACAATACTAATATTTGTTTGACATCTCAGCAATTGAAATGTTTTTAAACAAAATTTTCCTCTCTGATGCTGTTCGCCTATTTTCCCCAGTAGTCCTCTATACCTTATCAAATTCTGCTTTATGTTTTTGAAACTATGTTGAAACATCTTTCTAGTATGTGAAGCTTTTTCTTTTTTTAAATATTGTGTGCCAAGCCAAGTGCCATCGAGTCGGATCTGACTCATGGCAACCCTAGTAGAGGCCTCATTATACCTACTGATGTTTTTTGTCTTAAAGTATGCATTATCTAAAATTAATGTCTCCTCACCAGCTCTCTTTTGACTATTATTTCAAGAGTTTTATCTTTTTCAATCCTTTTTACTTTCAAACTTTCCACATGTCAGTGATTGAATTATGTGCCCCCACCCCAAAACGTATGCATCAGTTTGGCTAGGCTGTTCTTCCCTATGCTGTGTGATTTTGCTATATGTTGTAAATCCTGCCTCTGTAATGTTAATGAGGGAGGACAGGTGGTTGTATTGGTGAGGCAGAACACAGTTTGTAATTTTGTATTGTACTTTGAGGCAATATTTCTGGGGACATAAAGGAAAGGGAAACAAGCAGAGAGGTTTGGGGATCTCAAACTACCAAGAAAGTAGTGCCTGGAGCAGAGCACATCCTTTGAAAAGGACATGGGGTTCCTGAGCCTGAGAAGCTCCCAGTCCAGGGGAAGATTGAGGACAAGGACCTTCTACTAGAACCAACAGAGAAAGCCTTCCCCTGGAATCGATGCCCTGAATTTGGATGCTTAGCCTACTTTACTGCAAGGAAATAAACTTCTCTTTGTTAAAGCCACCCACTAGTGCTATTACTGTTATAGCAGAAGTATATGACTAAAACACTGTGTCTGTTAAGTTGTAAGCATTCTTTTTGTAAAAGCACATGACTGAAATTTGTCATGTTATTTTCAAATTCATCCTGTCACTTACATTTTTTTATTGTTGTTATATTTGGCTTGTTTCCACATTTTACTTTGCACTTTCTTTTCCATGATTCCTTTTCCTTCTGTTTTATTTTTTAATTGAGTTTGTAACATGTTTGTTTATTCATTCTATTTCTTACTCTGTTTGATTTGAAAGTTTTAAACTTATTTCAATGATTTTTCTGGTTGTCCTTGAATGCCATAATACATAGGGGTGTTATTTAAACTTTTCTTTGTTTCAATTTTAAGTGTTTGTTTTCTTCTAGTACATCTGAGGTTTAAAAACTTCCACCTTTTCTAAGAATAATCTGTCAAAAACCTAGCAATAAAAATGGTGGAAGAACAACAGAAGTGCTTTGTGGGTATGCAGTACAAACTGCTGTGTTAAAATTGCAAATACATACAAAATAGGAAATATTTATATCTCGGAACCTTCATAACGTAAAGAAAGAAATGTTGACTTGTTAAGAGCAAAAAAGTGATTTTTTTTTTCAGCTAGAAAGGAACCTCCGCAATCTAATCCAAACTCTTTTTTTTTTTTTTTCCCAGAGCTGGGAAGTATGAAATCCAGAGAATGGAAATTTGTCCCAAATGTTCATTTTTTGGAGTTAGATATACTATGAGATCATTTCATTTCTATAGTTTTATGAAAAGAGATAAAGGGGAAATCAAAGCATCAAATAGTAACTGGGAAAGCAAACACATTTCTTATCCAGACCGCTCCATCTAAGCAGGACAAATAGACCACTTACACCCAGCAAGTCAAAAGATGCTTCTGACAAATGAGAAAAATCAGCCATGAGACAGTTACTGTCACCTAGTTGATTTCGATTTGCAAATTAAATTGCTTGGACTATCACTAGGGTGACAATGGTGCCTCCATTATCAGCAAATTCCAAACAATGAGCAGATAGGTCTGAGGACCTTTCTACTTGTGGAGAATATTTTATAGTGTCTTTGTTAAAATAACAAAGATAACACATTTATTAATCTTTAATTGCTAATCACAAAATTTGATAGGTATATCTACAGGCTAGGGTTGCCATGAGTCGGATCCAACTCGACGGCACTTGGCATAGGGCATTGAGCTTCCAAAGTCCATGATGAAAATCATTCATTACTTTCATAAACAGGTTGGAGGAAGATTTAAAACAGTGCTTTCCAAAATAACTTTTTGCAGAATATCAGTTCCATCAAGTATTTAAGCATCATGGAAAAAAAGTGCTATAGGACAACATAAGGCTGTGAAATACTTAAACAACATAAGTAAGTTTCAGTGTTGCCCTTCTCAGAGATTTTTACATGATTAACATGCTTCTTGAGTAGAGAGCTTCCCAATAGAATTTTTCTCATGAGTGATCTCATGGAACACATGTTGTAAATAAAACATGCTGTAAGGAAATGCAAACTTTTACTTACAGCATATCTTTCTCACTAATCTAACTCTTTACTATAAATTTTACTCTGATTCTATTCATGTAGTTGAAAATCTTAGTCCAAAACCTCCCTTACATTTAAAAAATCTTTTCTAAATGTATAAGGAATTCTGGCTCTTACTAAGGATCTTGAAAGCTGTAGACACCTGTTCTACTCTTTCAGTAGGAAACATTTAACCAGCTTTATAGAACCTACCAGGTAGTGCACCTAACTGTCAGACTATTTTTACTCTCCCTGCCCAGCTTTGTCCTCTTCAGTGACAACCATCTTTTACTCAACACAATTTCAAACCAGAATGCAGAGCGCTTAGAAGCCCTGTGCAGCCATCAGGTGGGAAGATGTGTGAGCTGACTTTGAGGAATTGTTTTTTCCTACTGGGAGAAGCTATCTTCTCCTCAATGGAAAAGGTCTTTCATCATGCATTTAAAGCTCTGCAATTAGCTTCTTCACTGGGACAGAATTTTATTGCTCTCTGTCAAAGATCTTTGAAATTTAAAGAGCGAAGAGGAGGCACATGTGTCTTTTGAAGTCAGAGAAGCATAAATTGGCATGACATCATGTATAAGTGAGAAGAAAGTATCAACCAGTTGCTTCTGAGTCAACTCTGATTCATTGGCAACTCCAAGAATGACAAGAGTAGAGCTGTGATCCATGGGGTTTTAGTGACTGATTTTTTTAGATATAGATTACCAGGCTTTTCTTATAAAGCATTTCTGTGTCAACCCAAACCTCCAGGCTTTTGATTTGCAGTCAAGTGCATTAACTGTTTGCATCACCCAAGGGCTCCAGGAATACTTTGGTAAGGAAATGATTTTAGCCAGTGAGACTATGGTGTGGGAGGGAAAGGACCTAGGAAACCCCAGAGAAAAAGCTTACTCCCTGTGCCCAGTTTCTGGAAAGTTATCGGCACCTTCCAAGAAGGCAAGAGAACTATTGAGGAGATTAAGTATCTGTTCCTTGTGCATGATGCAGGCTGTAAATTATACTGCTTTGTGGTTGAGACCCCTCCTTTTCTTGTATAGCCAAACCTTGCAATTCCCAGCTACATTAACCCTGGATGCCCCAAGCCCTTCAGCATACATGGATTACCCTGTTCTTTGAGATTTAAATAAAATCACACTGAACGTATCCTGTACATGGTAAACATTCAGAACCACTCCTGTATGCATATCATTGGTGGTTCTATGATTTTCATGGTCCTCTCTTGCTCAAACTCCTTCCTTTCACAGAACACGTAGACTCTGTTACATCTTCCCTCCTACAGGTTTTTTCTTCTCCACCTTGCTTCCACCCAAACCTAGAGTTTAATCTCCTTTCCCTGTTTTACTCGAACACCACTCTCACTAGTAAGTTTCAAAAGTACGGGTTTTGTGGAAGATCTTGGCACTCCAGCAGGAAGGTTCACAGCCTCCACATTCCCCAAGATTAAATATAGAACCTGCCTCCCCTTCTCAGTTTTATGACATCTTGCTGGGTCCTCTCTCCATCATACCCTCTGTCTTCTCTTTAGAATAGCCCTGTGTCTGTCATTGTAGAGCAATGTGGAGGAGACGGAAGACAGTTCTCACCTCCTGGCCACTTAGTTTGTAACTGGACAATCAAAACTCTATTTTCGTTGTGCAGAAGTCTTTCCAGACTTACTGGTCTTATAGAGACTGAAGGAATCACCAGGACCATGGCCTTAGAGACTTTTATTGAAGCCAGTTTTGGAGATCACCTCTCAGTCAAATAATAGACAAGTCTATAAAACAAGCAACACCCTCTAGGAATGTGCTTCTTAGAACAATCAACTTGATACCCAAGGCTGAAAGAGCAACATCTACCCAGAAGCAAAGATGCGAAGGCAGGAAAAAATAGGAAAGCCTGATAAATGTACACTGAGGTTCCTGCACCAAGATGCTCCCCAGCTAAAAGCTGATACAACACATGTAAATTTGCAAGCTCACCTATACGCAGCTTCCACTGCTCTCCCTGCAAGCACACTCTTCCTCTCTGCTCCATACATGTCCTATCCTCCCAACCATCTCCTATCTTCTCCTCTCCACCCACTCCCCTTCCTCCAGTATGAGGTCAGCAGGACGAAATCCTATAGATGCCTAGAACCATAAGGTGCCTTCAGGTATCCTTGTCTCTTGCTTTCTTTTCTTAAAGTCTTGCCTCCATCTTCCGTCCTCGCACTTCTCCTCAATACCTGGTGCTGTGTTACATCTTCACTCTCTCTTAACAGGTTGTGCAGTGGTAGTCAACTAGGCACCTACTTCTAGTGGGCTCCCTTGGAACATTTATTTTTCTCCTATACGTTCTTCTTTTAATCTCAGTTTCTTGTGACAGTCTACCTCCACTCCTTACACTACTCTGAAACACTTGGCTTCCTATGCCATCGCCACCTCTTCTAGAGAGGCTATGCAATGCTGCTGGGCTGGGGATCTGTTTACAGTGGGCTCCCTTGAAACATCTTTCTTTCTCTCTCTCACTCTCCCTCCCTCCCTCCCTCCCTGCCTCCTATCCTCTCTCTTCTCCTTCCTTCCTTCCTGTCTCTCTCTCTCCCATCCTTCCTTCTTTCTCTCTTGCTTTCTTTCCCCTCCTTCCTTCTCTTCCTCTCCATCCCCTCCTCTGCCCCTCCCCTTTCCTTTTCACCTTCTTTCCCTCCTCCCTTCTCTTGCTCCCCCTTCCCTCCTCACCCCTTCTTTCTTCTCTTAGTGTTTTGTATCTCTACTTTCCTTCCCAACTACTTGATATCTTCTTATCTCCTTTTTTCTCAGTTCCTTGTCCCTCTTTGTATTCCTTCTATTTCTCTCCCAAAAACCTAGCCACACTTGCTTGTCTCTCTCCTTTGTAAAATAGATCTAGTTTCTTTTCTCTCTCTACCTTCCTTCCTTTCTCCTGACCGTCTATATGTATATGCCACATCTGCCCATTCTTGAAGGTCTGTGCTTCAACCTGGCCAGAAATTCACCAGCATAGTCTTCCCAGCTCTGTGCAACTCAAAAGATAGCCTGCCTCAGCACTCTTTTTCCTCTTGTTATTCTCTCTTGTTTTTCTTTTTTCCCACATCCAGTTAACTCCTGCCTCTCTCCTGTCTACCAATAGTATTCACTAAATATCACAACCTTGACCAGCACTGCAACCAGGGGCTCCTTGGAAACTCTGTGGGGCAGTTCTACAGGGTTCTATAGGGCCACTGTGAGTCAGAATTGACTCAAAAGCAGGGGATTTCATTTGTCTTTCTTTTGTTTTTGAGCAGCACAGATACAGTCTCATGGAACCTGTTGTGCACTGAACCCAGCACCAACCTGTAGACTCTTGTATGTTCCAGAAACAAACCACCCTATTTCCTCCCTTTCAGATGGACCTGCCCTGCTTCAATAAACCAGAGTCACTAGCCTTGCCCATTGGACAAGGTGGTGAAAAAGATCATGCCCACAGACTAGGAAATAATGATCAATGTCCAGACTGTCTGCTCAGATGTAATCAAATAAAAAATAGGCTGAAACAAAAAAAATCTACAATCAATAAATGAATGTCCTAGAGACAGCAGACAATGCCCAAACATATATATGTATATACACATACATTAAAATCACAGGATGGTGTCAAGCAGACATCCAAAATAAAATACCAGATGACCTTCTAGCAGAAAAAAAGGGTAATATAGCTACATGATAAAGAATTAAAATCTGTAATATTCAGAGCTATCCAAGAATTGAAGAAAAATGCAGACAGAAGTGAGAGAAAAAAAATAGACAAAATCATGGGAAAGGCAGAGAAAAATCATAGAAAAAACAGAAAAAGAAATGGAAGGACTCAGGAAAATAATAAAGCAGCAAAATTTCAAAATAAATTTACAACTAGAAGTCACACAAAAACAGTAAGATCCAAAGGGTAAGCAAAAAGATTTCAGAAATGGACAGCATCATAGAACATCTGAGAAACAAGTTTGAAACAAAGGAAGGCAAGATCAGTAAATGAAGAAACCTTGAGAATGAAGTGAGATACCAACAAATACAAAAATGTGCTAGCAATTGAGTTCCAGAATGGGGGGGGGGGGTGGTGAATAGAAAGCACAGAAAAGATCAGTAAATAACTGCAGGGAGAAAATTTCCTTAATATTATGAAAGATGAAAAGCTGACCATCCAAAATGTTCTAAAAACACCACATGGGATATATGCCCTTAAAGAAAATCACTAAAGTAGATCATACACTTACTAAAATCAAAGACAAAGAAAGAATCTAAGAGCAGCTCAACAAAAGACAAAAAGTAACATACACAAGGAAAAACAACAAAACTAAATGCTGATTACTTGGCAGAAACCATGCAACTAAGAGGGCAATGGAATGACAAATTAAAAACCTTGAAATAAAAAAATTGCCAACTAAGAATAATATATCCTGGAAAACTCTTCTTCAGATATGATGGTGAAATTAACATATTTCCAGATAAACAGAAATTAAAGGAATATGTGAAAACTAAAATTTACAAGAATTCTAAATAAGAGCCTTTTAGTTTGAGAATGAACATGAGACAACAGTCTGAATCTAGAACACAAGACTGCATCAGCCAGATACCAGCATAGGTAATTGTGGTGGTCCGGATTCTGTCAACTTGGAACTCCATGTTTGTCTGCTCTATCAAGTGACAGAGCAGGGCCTATGGTGGCTTCCCTCCCCTCAGCTCTCATCTCTCCCCCTTCTACCACATACTTCATGTCTGCTCATGTTGCCAGCAGCTCCTGCTCTCTTCTGGCATCTGGTTCCTGGACCTGAACTAGCAGCTGTTGGATTCCTCAGTGCTTACAGCCAGCAATTGAGAGTCCTGTTCCCTTACCTGCCAATCCTGGGTTCTCCAGCCTCAGTAACTCCATGAGTCAACAGAGACCTTGCAGTCTCACCACCAGCTTGGGATCCACCTACCTACACAACTGGCTATCTAGAACTCTAGTCTCTGACCTGCTGAACTTGGGTTCACCAGCTCCTGTGACCATGTGAGGCATGTGCCAGAACTTGGGACATTTAGCTTCTACAGCTATGTGAGCTATTTCCTTTATATATAAATCTTTGTACTTTGTATATAAATCTCTTCTTGTACATATATGTGTTACTGCTTTTGCCTCCCTAGAAAACCCAATCTATACCAGGAGTGGGGTGCTGCTCTAGGAAATACCTAAAATGTGGGAGCCATTTTGAAACTGTGAATGCATAGAAGATTCAGGAGTAACTGAAGAGAACACCAAAGAAGGTGAAGATGGTAAGAAACAAGCAGCAGAGGACTGACAGCAGCAGAACCAGAGGCAGTGCTGGAACCAACCAATGGAGCAAGAGAGCTAAGTGACTGTGTGCAGATGTTTCCTGGTAAAGTGGGGTGCCTTCAGACACTTGAATCGGTGGAGCTAGCCTCTCACCCACTGAGCGAGAGAGCTAAGTGTGTTTGTGCAGGAAGCTTCCTAAGCAGAGTGGGGTACCTCCAGGCACTTGAATCAGTGGAGCTACAGAGCTTTCGAACACTTGACCCTGCAGGGCAGATGTGGATCATGTGGCCATAGGAAGCAAAAGCTGAAGAGACAAAGAGCATGAGAAGCTGAGCTGCCTCAGTTTCAAAAGGCATAGCCATGACCTCAGGGGTTTTAAAGGGTAGAGTCAGGGCTCTCTGTGTTTGTCAGAGTGGAATTGCAACTCAATTGGGCTTAAGGTACACTTAAAGCAGAGGACACAGAGTTACTGTCCAAGTGAGCCTAGGAGGCAGAGTTGTAGCATAAGGCCATAGGTCTCCACTCAGAATGCAGAGAGTTTGACTAATACCTAAAGCCTAGATGGCAAGGCTATTGTGTAAAATGTCTCAGAAAATGGAAGCTTATTTTCAAAGGTTTGAGGGCTGATATACTGTGTTTTGCTGACTTGTTTGTTGCCTGCTTTGTCTTCTTGCTCTATCAGTAATGGAAATGTCCAACTTGTGCCTGTTCTGCCATAGTACCTTTGGAAGCAGATAGCTTATATTCTAGGTTTCATAGATGTAGAAGAGTTTTTGTATTTTGGACTTGGAACTGATTTAAGACTTCTATCATATGGTATGGACATGATTTTGCTATGATGGGATGAATGTGTTACATGTTTCTGAGATGTGATTTTTGGGGTGCCAAGGGGTGGAATATCACTGTCTTAGGCTGGGTTTTCTAGGGAAGCAAAACCAGTAACACATGTAGGTACAAGGAAAGATTTATAATATATATATATAGACAGATAGATAGATACAAATATAGGAAACAGCTCACGTAATCACAGAAGCTGAATGTCCCAAGCTCTGGCACAAGTCTCACGTGTCCATGGAAGCTGAGGAACCCAAGGTCAGCAAGTCAGAGACCAGAGCTGCAGATCACCGGTTGTGTAGGTCAGTGGATCCCAAGCTGGTGGCGAGACAAAGTGACAGAGGCTGGCAAACCCAGGATCGGCAGGTCAGGGAGCAGGACTCTCAAGTGCCGACTGTAAGGACTGATGAGCCCAACAGCTGCTAGCTCAAGTCTCGGAACCAGACGCTGGAACAAGAGAGCAGGAGCTCCTGGCCATGTAAGCGATCAGCAGCCGTGTCCAGGGTCACGAGATGAGAGCTGAGGGGCAAGGAGCCACCACAAACCCCGCCCTGCCACTTAATACAGCAGCCAAATAGGTAGTAGCCAAGTTGACATAATCCTGACCACCACAATCACATATTGAATTGTGTCCCTCTAAAAATGTGTGTAGCTGTGTGGTTGGGCCATGATTCGCAATATTTTATGATTGTCCTCCATTTTGTGATTTTCCTATGCTGTATGTTAAAGGATTGGGGTGGGACTGTAAATCCCTTCATAGGATCACCTCCCTCCTCCATTGTAAAGGAAGTTTCCCTGGAGTATGGTTGGCACCACCCTTAACCCTTTTATCCTACAAGAGATAAAAAGAAAGGGAAGCAAACAGAGAATCAGGAATCTCATGCCATCAAGAAAGCAGCACTAGGAGAAGAGTGCATCCTTCAGACCTGAGTTTCCTGCACCAAGATACTCCCTGAACAAAGACTGATGCAACACAAGGATTTCCCTTTCAGAGCCAACAAAAGGTGAAGATTTCCCCTGGAGCAGATATCCTGAATTTGGATTAATGAAAACTAAAAGATTCACAATAGGGAACCAGAAAAGTTAAATCTGTAAATGGCAACAATGTTAGAACAATAAAAGAGGGAATGAACAGTGTAGACATAGAACTTTCTAATGGAAAAGCAAGATAATACCAAATGTTTTAGTCAGCTAGTGCTGCTATAACAGAAATACCACAGAGTGGATGGCTTTAACAAAGGAAAGTTTACTCTTACACAGTCCAGTAGGTTACAAGTCCAAATTTAGGATGTCGACTCCTGGGGACGGCTTCCCTCTGTTAGCTCTGGAAGAAAGTCCTTGTGTTGCATCAGTCTTTGGTCAGGGAGCATCCTGGTGGAGGAACCTCAGGTCTGAAGGATGAGCTCTTCTCCTGGTAATGCTGCCTTGGTGGTATGAGGTTCCCAATTCTCTGCTTGCTTCTCTCTCTTTTTATCTCCTGTAGGATGACAAGATAAAGGGTGGTGCAAGCCATACTCCAGGGAAATTCCCTTAGCAGGGTGTGGCAGTTCTTACTTAATCTTCTTTTAACACAATCCTCCTATTAGCCACAGGTAGAGATAAGGATTAGCAACATCAGAAAAATCACAAAATGGAGGGCAATCACAGAATACAGGGAATCTTGGCCCAGCCAAATTAATATACATATTTTGTGAGGGACACAATTCAATCCATGGCACCAAGGTAACAAAAAAAACTGGTTGAAACTAAGGAAGAGAGAGTAGTTTCTAAGTATCATAAACAAAATTAACAAATCTATTCGTTAAAATAAAAAAGAAAAACCAAGTCTCAGTAAACTACAAAACCAAAAGAAATTTTTGAAATCCAGAAACAAAAGAAAACAAAGAAAATGTCAGCACCACAAAAAAGCATTACAATATGACAACAATAAACTCACACCAATAATTGCATTGAATATAATTAACCTAAATACAGAGAGTGATAAAGTGGATTAAAAAACAGAATCTTTAAATGCTCTGACTGTAAGAGACACACCTAAGAAACAAAGACGTGAATTTATTAAAACTCAAAGCATAGAAAAATATATAAAGTGAATAAGCTATCAAAAAAGAACATAAGTGACACTCCTAATCTCAGATAAATTAGAGTTTAAAACAGAATGTACCACAAAGATAAAGAGAGGCATCGTATCATGATTTAAGGACAATCCATTAAAAAGATATAACCATAATAAATATCTATGCATCCACTGATAGGGCTCGAAAATCCATTGAACAAACTCTAACAGCACTGTAAAGAGAGATTGACAGTAGGACCCTTCAACACACCACTCTCAGTAAAAGACAGAATATCTAGAAAGAAATTCAGTGAAGACACAGAAGAGCTA
The DNA here is from genome assembly GCA_028571685.1 of Heterohyrax brucei. NCBI lineage: Eukaryota > Metazoa > Chordata > Mammalia > Hyracoidea > Procaviidae > Heterohyrax > Heterohyrax brucei. The sequence goes on from CM053149.1 coordinate 40,430,509, forward strand.
AAGGCCCCAATCAGCCAACTTGACCTCAGAGACATGTATAGAACATTCCACTCAACAGCGGAAAAGTTCACACACTTTTCCAACACACGTGGGACATTCTCCAGAACTGACCACATAGTAACTGGCCACAAAGTAACCCTTAACAAAACCGACAACACTGAAACAAAACAAAATATCTTCTCTGATCATAACACAGCAAAACAAAAACAAGGGGAAAATTACATGGAAACTGAATAAAACCCTGCTTAAAAACCACTGGATAATAGACAAAATCAAAGATGGAATAAAAAAAAAATTCCTAGAATCAAACAAAAATGAAAACACATCATACAAAAATCTTTGGGATGTAGCAAAAGCAATGCTGAGAGGTCAATTTAAAGCAATAGGTGCACACATCAAAACAGAAGAAATGGACAAAAGCAAAAACATTATCTATAAAATTCAAACAACTAGAAATACAACAGCAAAAGAAGCCCACAGCCACTAGAGGAAAGGAAATGATAAAGACCAGAGTAAAAACAAATGAAATAATGAAGAACAACAGAAAGAATTTTTTAAAAGTTGGTTCTTTGAGAAGAACAACAAAATTGACAAATCACTGGCCAAATTGACAAACAAGTAGACACAAATAACCCAAATAAAAACTGAAATGAGGAGTGTTATAACAGAACCAACTGAAACAAAAAGGATCATAACTGAGTATTATGAAAAAATGTATTTCAGCAAATTTGAAAACCTAGAGGAAATGGACAAATTTCTAAAAATACGCTACATACCAAAACAAATGCAAAATGTGGAAAATCTAAACAGACACCTAACAAGAGAAGAGATTGAAAGAGTAATTTAAAAAATAAATAAACTTCCCAAAAACAAAAAATCTAAATGCCTTCCCTAGAAAATCCTTCCAACCACTCAGAGAAGAGATTACACCAATGCTATTCAAACTATTTTAAAACATAGAAAAGAAAGTCGTACTTCGAATTCATTCTATGAAGCCAGAAAAACCCTGATACCAAAAACAGGAAAAGACACCACCAAAAAAAGATGAAATTAGAGACCAATATTCTTCAGGATAGTCTCAACAAATTGTCAACAAAATTATAACCAATAGAATTCAATATCTTATCAAACAAAGGGGGAAACACCACTACCAAGGTCATGCCAGATATGAAAGGATGCTTTAACACTAGAAAATCCATCAATATAATCTACCATATAAAGAAAATAAAATAATCATATAATCATCTCCGTCAAAGAAGAGAAGGCATTTAAGTAAAGCCCAACACCCATTTTTGAAAAAAAATTTTCAATAAAATAGATGTGGAAGGGAAATTACTCAACATAACAGGAGGCATTTTTACAAAACCTATAGCCAAAATCATTCTCAATGGAGACAGTCTGCAAACATTCCCCTCCAAAAACAGAAGCAAGACAAGGATAGTTTTATCACCACACTCATTTAACACTGTGATGGCAGTTCTAACTAGAGCAATAGGCAAGAAAAGGAAATAAAAAACATCTACACTGGTATTGAAGAAGGAAAACTGTCCCTATTTGTGGATAATATACATGGAAAATGCAAAAGACTCCACAAAAACTACTGGAACTAAGAGATTCAGCAGAGTAGATGATTATAAGATTAACATACAAAAATCAGTTGGATTCCTATGCACTAATAAAGAGAATGATGAGAAGGAAGTGAGGAAAACAATACCATTTATGTAAGCCTTGAGACAGTAAAATGCTTAGGAGTAAATCTAGTGAGGGATGTAAAGACTGTCAAAAAACTACAAAATACTAATGCAAGAAATCAAAAGAGATCTACACAAATGAAAAAACATCATACTCGTGGATAAGTAAACTCAATATTGTGAAAGTGTCAGTTCTACTGAAACAACGCATAAATTCAGTGCAATCCTAATTCAAATAGTAACAACATTCTTCAAAGAGATGGAGAAACTAATCATTAACTTTATATGGAAAAGGAAGGGACCCTGGATAAGTAAAGCACTATTGAAGAAAAAGAATAAAATAGGACTCGTACCACCTGACCTTAGAAGCTTCAATACTAAAAACAGCCTGGTACTGGTACAACCACAGATACATTGACCAACAGAACCGAACTGGAACCCGGGTGTGAATCCATCCACCTACAGCCACGTGATCTTCCACAAGAGCCCAAAGTCCATCAAATGAAGGAAAAGACAGTCTTCTTAACAATGGTGCTGGCAAAACTGGATATTTATCTGGGGAAAAGTGAAATAGGATCTGTACCTCACACAATACATAAAAACTGTATCATAGAAGAAAATTCGGATAAATGCTAGAGCCTTAAAAGATGGCATTAGCAAGATAAAAACTATAACGAACAACACAGAAACTCCAGAAGATAAGTTAGATAACTGGGATCTGATAAAAATTAACACTTAATGCTCGTCAAAAAAACTTCAAAGGAGTGAAAATAAAACCTATGGACTGAAAAATAATTTTTTACTATGACAAATCCAAAAGAGGTCTAACCTCTGAAATATACTGGAAAATCCAACACCTCTATAACAAAAAAAATAAGATCCGACTCGATGGCACTTGGCTTGGCAATACAACTAAAAAGGAGACAAAGGAAATGAACAGACACTTCAAAGCAGACATTAAAATGAGTAACATATAAGCAAGTATTTGTAATCACTAGCCATCAGAGAAATGCAAATCAAAACCACAATGGGATATCATGTCACATTGGCATTACTGGCATGAAACAACAAAACAAAAAATAGTTAATGGTGGAGAGGCTTCAGGGAGACTACAAATCTTATGCAGTGCTAGCGGGAATGCATTATGATACAACCATTTTGGAAAATGATTTAGTACTTTCTTAGAAAGCTAGAGATGGAAATATATGATCCAGAAATCCCACACCTGGGACTATATCCTACGGAAATAAGAGCTATCACGCATAAAGACATATGTACACCCATGTTCATTGTAGCATTGTTCACAATGGCTTTAGAAGCAACCTGGAGGCCTACCAACAGATGAATGGATAAACAGTCTATGGTACATACAGATCATACAGTACTACTCAATGATAATGAGTAATGGTGAATTCATGAAGCATCTCACATGGGTAAATCTGGAGGGCATTTTGATGAGTGAAACAAGTCAATAGCAAAAGGATAGATATTGTATGAGATCACTATTATAGAAGTCCATAAAACAGTTTACACACAAAAAGAAACAATTGGAAGCAGGTCCAAGATGGCAGAGTAGTCAGATGCTTCCTTTAGTCCCTCTTATAACAAATAGCTGAAAAAAACAAATGAATTTGTTTTACATGACACTCTAAGAGTCTTAACAGCAAAGGCAAAGTTGAAGAATAGGACTAGGTAGAAGTGGCAAATATAGTTCAGAAGCAGTGAGGAATTGCCAGATGTGACCCATTGGGAACAGGCACACTGAAGGTCAAATCAGCTGGCAGGCCTGGTGAGCCAAGCAGTGGCACTCAAGACATGTTTTCCACATCAGGAGATTAGTGTCTGGGAGCCTACTCAAGCCTCCAGAACCAGAGAAAAGTGGCAGTCCCTTGGCAAAAGACAAGTATAGGTGTCTAACCTACAGTGTGGATCAAAAAAAAAAACCCTTGGGAAAAACCACTATTCCATTAACCTGACCCATCCCCACTCTGCACTATGTCTTGGGCAAGATTCAAAGATTGCTACACTCCCTGGGCTTTCTGTTATTGATTTCTACCTTTATGGCTTTATGGTCTGAAAAGATGCTTTGTAATATTTTGATGCTTTGAATTTTGTTATGGTTTGTTTTATGGCCTAATACGTGTCTTATCTGGAGAAAGGAAAAGGAAATATACCTGGCTTCTATTGGGTGGAGTGTTCTGTATATGTCTATGAGATCAAGCTGGTTGGTTGTGGCGCTTAGATCTTCTGTGTCTTTACTGGCAGTCTGGATAGTCTGTCCTTCATTGTAAGTGGTACATTGAAATCTCCAAGTATTATTGTGGCTGTGTTTATGTATTCAGTGCAGTTAGAGTTTATTTATGTGACTGGGTGCATAAGTATTTACTAAGGTTGTATCCTCCTATAGTATTGTATAGTGTCGTTCCTTATCTGGCGTGATGAATTTGACTTTAAAGTCTGTTTTACCAGAAATTCATATTGCCACTCCTCTTTTTTTTTTTTTTTTGCTTCATATATATTTTTCCATCTTTTAGGTTTTAGTTTGTTCATATCTTTAAATCTAAGATGTGTTTCCTGTAGACAGCATGTAGATTTTTTTTTTAATCTTATCTGCTACTCTCCATTTATTGGTGCATTTAATCCTTTTACATTTAGCACTATTTATTTTTAGAAATGAATTTAGTGCTATCATTCTGGTGCCTTTTTCTGCATTGTGGACAATTTCTTTGTTCCACTTTATTTTCTGTGCTTAGTAAAATTTTGAAGTCATCTGTGCACAGTTTCCCAAGGGGAGTACTTTGAAGGGGACTTTAGTGGTATTTAGCAATGAGGTATGTAGCACTTAGAACACTGAAATTCACTGACTTTATTGTTAGATTTTGTATATGTCATCTGTTGTATTCTTGCCTGTATGGTTTCTGCTGAGCACTTCTATCTTAGTTCAACTTAGCTCAGAATACTTTGTAGATTATTTTGTGTTTATCCCTACCCACTTTTAAAATTGTCTCCTTGTCTTTGATTCAGGCAAGTTTCACTATAATATGCTTTGGTGTCTTTCTTTTGAAATCCACTTCATGTGGAGTTCAATGAGCATCTTGGACAGATATCTGTTCATCTTTCACGATATCAGGGAAGTTTTCTGTCAGCAAATCTTTGACAATTCTTTCTGTATTTTCTGTTGTCATCCTACTCCATTCTGGCACTCCAATCATTCATGGCTTATTTCTCTTGATAAAGTCTCACACAATTATTAGAGTTTCTTGGTTTTTGTAAATTTTTTTATCTGATTTTTCCTTAAATGCATTAGTGTCACATACTTTATTTTCAGTCTCACTAATTCAGCCTTCAATTGCCTCAGGTCTGCTTCTTTTACTTTCTTTTGCGTTGTCTAGTTGTGTAATTTTATTATTAATATTCTGAATTTCTAATTCCTGTCACTGTACACTTTCTTGAAGCCTATTCAAGTTGTCATTATGCTCTGCTACATTTGTCTCATCTCCTTCCTAATTTCCTGGAGAGTCTCAAATATTAATCTTTTGTATTTCACCTCTGATGATTCCAGGAAGTCCTCTTCATCTGGAAAATTTATTGATTCTTTGTTTTGGAAGCTTTTTGAAACCATCTTAGCTTGCCACTTTAAGTGATTTGTTGTTGACTGTTCTCTCCAAGTCATCAGTGAGTTGTAGAGTCTATTTATTTTACATTGCTTACTGCATTCTAGATTCTTCTTTTGAAATGTCCAAATAAGCTGGTCATGTGTGTTAGTTTGGCTACCGGCACTCTTGAAGCTCTAATGCCCTGTCACCAGACGGTTAGAGTGCAGATGTCCATTTACTTTTCTTGTGTGGATTGAGTTCAGATGTCTAGGTAGTCAGTCACCCAAATATGTGGTACATGCTCGCCCCTAGATGTACGGGGGTGATCAATGTAAGTGTAGGTATCAGGCTGAAGCACTGAGAAAGACAAAGGGCTAAAAAGTCTCCCTGAGTGTCTTTGTGGAAGTTGTGTTCCCTTATGCCTATTTCTAGGTGAAGGAACTGTTGCTTCCCTTAATTTCTGGCTCAGGGAAGTTGCCAGTTTTTATTTCATTTTCCACTGGGAGTGTGTTCCCAGCAGAAATACTGTGTTTAGCACAGCATAGCCTTATGGGTGGTGCCAGCAGCAGATGACAGAAGGGCAGTAGCCTTTCCATATTTTGAACTAGATCACAGTATCTAGGGACAGATACAGAGGTGTCTCCATCGCCAGCTGAAGAGAGGGACTTGTACACCTGGCAGCTTGACTGATTTTGACAGCAGTCAGATAGCTTTTACTTTTCAAAATAAGACTACTTAGAGAAATAACTCTGGTGCCAGCCAAAGCCAAATGCCATTGAGTCGGATCCAAAGCCTGACAGCATCCCTTCCAACCTTGACTGATCCAAAATGTAGGGACAGCTGATGGCCCCCGAGTTACCTTCAGTCCACGAGAATCAACATTCAAGCAGGGCAGGGGTCAGCGAAAGATAAAGTTTACCACTGAGTGGCATGTACTCCATATTGACAGCCCTATGTCATGTCTTAAGGCTCACTGAGTGTCCAGAAGACTCCATTTAATTTTCAATCCAGGCTTTAGTTTTCAGAGGGAATTAAGGAGACGTGTCTAGTCCACCATCTTGATTCCTCCTCCTCCTCTCCACCGTTGTAGTCACAACATATACACCTTCAACAATGCTGAATGACATTCCAGTGGCTCAAATAAAGGTTCAATTTAGTGTTCAAAATCTTCCAATCTCCACATTTCAACTTCAAAGCACACCCTGTGTTTCAGCCTGGTTTCTTTCCTGTCACTGGAGTATGTATGCTCCTCCCAACCCTGGTCTTCTCAAGAAAGGTGATGTTCCTGAGCCCTAAAGCACTATAAATATGAATGATGATGATGTTACTGAACTATGACTACCACTAAAAATAGCTTCAATTGATCAAAAGTTTTATATGTCCCAGCTACCATACTGAATCTTTACACTGTGGTGGAGTCCTGGGGTGGTGCAAAAGTACTTGGCTGCATACATGAGTGGAACAGAATCGAAACCCCAGAGATGACATCATCTGCCTATGAACAGTTGATATTCGACAAAGGCCCTAAGACATTAAACTAAGGTAAAAACAATCTCTTCAACAAACAGTGCTGGTAAAATTGGATGTCCATCTGCACTAAATTAAAACAAGAACCATATCTTACACTGTATACAAAAACCAACTCCAACTGGATAAAAGACCTAAATGTCAAATCTAAAATGATAAAGCTCATCCAAGAAAAAGTGGAAACAACAATGGAAGGTTTAATACACAATGTAGACAGACTTCAAAATCTGTCAAACAAACCACAAACAATAGAAGAGAAAATAGGTAAATGGGAACTACTAAGAATCAATCACTTTTGCTCACCCAAAGACTTTATTAATAGAATTAAAAGGCCACCTACAGAATGGAAAAAAATATTTGACAATTCTATATCAGACCAATGCCTGACCTCTGTAATCTATAAGGCACTACAAAATATCAGTAAGAAAAAGAGAAATCATCCAATTAAGTAATGGGCAAAGGAGATAGACAGACATTTCTCTAAAGAGGAGATCCAGGCAGCCAAAAAACACATGCAGACATGCTCACGATCATTAGCTATTAAATAAATTCAAAGCAACAAGATTGGCCATGATCCAAAAAAAATGCAAAACACTAAATGCTGGAGAGGCTGTGGAGAGATTGGAACTCTCCTACACTGTTGGTGGGATTGCAAAATGGTGCAACCTCTTTGGAAAGCAATCTGGCACTACCTTAAAATAAGGGATATAGATATACCGTTTGACCCAGTAATTCCACTGCTTGGAATACATCCTACAGAATCAAGGCCATTCACACCAACTAATACATGCACACGAATGTTTATTGCAGTACAATCCACAATAACAAAAAGATGGAATCAATCCAGATGCCCAACAACAGAAGAATGGATAGGTAAACAATGGTATATATACTCAATGGAACACTATGCAATGATAAAGAACAACAATGATAGCAGGAAACATCTCTTAACCTGGTTTCAACTGAAGGACCTTATGTTGAGTGAAAATAGTCAGCAACGCCAGCCAAGCCAGCAACAGATGGACAAATACAGTATGAGACCCCTACAATAAGAACTTAAAAGCAGACTCATGCATAACAGAAAAGACTCTTTGACAGCTGCAAGAGTGGGAAGGGCGGGAGGGCAAGGGGGGAGGGTTTAGATTAGATAGTTGTTAGAAATTTGGTTGGACCATATTGTGTGGCCACTTTATGGCCACATAGGCATGTATAGGAGGCCTTCCTGTTGACCTTATACTGCAGGAAGGGGAATTGGTGGAGAGGATAAGATAGGAGACTTTGGGGAAGATAAGACATGTATGGAGCAGAGAGGAAGAGTGTGCTGTCACCGTGCAGGGAGAGCAGTGGAAGCTGCATGTAGGTCAGCATGCAAATTTATATGGGAATGCACATTTTCATTCAATCCTAATAATAATAACAAAATAATAGTACCTGGCTGCTAACCGAAAGTTTAGCTGTTCAAATCCATGCAGAGGCACCTTGGAAGAAAGGCCTGGCAATCTACTTCTGAAAAACCAGCCATTGAAAATCCAGTGGTGGTGGCGCACAGTTCTAATCTAACACATGTGTGGTTACCATGACTTGGAACTGACCCGGGGAAGCTTACATGTTAGGGTGGAGAGTGTGTGCCGTAAGAGTTGTGACAGTTTTCCTGTACTCCCTACTTGCAGATTGGGCTCTGGTGTTAACTCCTTTGGTGACTATTTCTTTCACTTTTTCTCCTGCTTCAAATATGGTGCAGCTTTCTCTCACCTTGTAGCAATAACCTCCACCCTCTTTTGTCTTCCACTTCCCCTTAACAGAGAGTCCAGGAGCTATGTCTTCTGGGGATCCTCCTGTGTCAGACTATCAAGGCTGGCCTTTTTTTCCTCATTTACTTGTTTGTACTTTTTATTGTAATTAAGGAAAAGTATATAATCCACAGCAAATTTGCATGTCGACTTATCTGTAGCTCCCGCTCTCCCTGCCGAGTGACAACACAGTCCTCCTTTTCATTCTGTATATGTCATATCATCTTAACAATCTCCTGTCCCCTCCTCCTTACCCTATCTACTCCATTCTAGTAAGAGACCAGTAGGACAGCACCCCATAGATGGATAGAACGATGAAGTACACACACCATATCATCACAGTGTGTCCCCGAGTCCAATCCATTCCTGTCTGAAGAGTTAACCTCAGTAATGTTTTCTGGTCAGCGGCAGAAGTAGGTCTGGGGGCCATGCTCCCAGGGGAAATCCCAGGCCACCAGATCATCAATTGCAGTCTTTTAGTGAAGTTCTTGAGATGTGTCCATCTTTTTCTTGTGTTAGCACTGAGACTTGGCATTGTGTGCACAATCAAAGCTGTCTTGGGTGTCTTGGTTCTTCTGGTCACAAGGTGATACAGTCACCCATTCACATGAGTCCTTCCATCTCCTGGGCTCTTTTTCCCTCATGTCTTTGTTGTCCTTGGTGATCATCTGATCGATCTGAGTTGAGACCATTTGGTGTACCTCAGATAGCAGCTTTCCAGCCTTTAAGATACCAGATGCCGCTCACCAAAATGGAGTATAGAAGACTCAGCAATAGGCCAGTTATGCAGATATGTCTCAATGTCTCTTGACAGCACGGTCCCCAGACCCCTCTATCCTTGCAATATTGGGTTAAGATTAGATGAGTCTTCCGTTTATGTTGAAATCCAGTTTAGCCAATTTCTTTCTACAGTGTGCTGTCACTGCTTTCACAGTCAAATTTCTATCAACTATCTAATCTATGACCAGCCTTCTCTGACCCTCCCCACCTTGCAGTCTTCAAAGAGTCTTTTCTTCTGTATATAAGTCTATTTCTAAGTCCCTATAGTAGGGGTCTCATACAATATTTGTCCTTGTGACGCTGATGGATTTCACTCAGCATAGTGTCTTCCAAGGTCTCCCAGATTATGAGATGCTTCCTAAAATCATTATTGTTGTTTATCATTCTAGAGTGTTTCATTGAGTATATGTACCTTAGTATGTTTATCCATTCATGTGTTGTTGGATATCAGGGTTGATTCCATCTTTTAACTACTGTGGACTGTACTGCAATAAACATTTGTGCGCAAGTCTCTGTTTGTGTGGCTGCCATTGATTCTGTAGGATATGTTCCAAGCAGTATGATTACTGGGTCAAGTGGTGTAACTATTTCCAGCTTTTTAAGGAAGCACCAGACTACTTTCCAAAGAGATTGTATCATTTTGCAACCCCAACAACAGCTTAGGAGTTCCAATTTCTCCACAGCCACTCCAGCATTTGTTGTTTTGTGTTTTTGGGGACCATGGCCAACCTCATTGGGGTGAGATGGTGTCATGGATTCGCTTGTGTCCCCCCAAAAATATGTGTAGCCGTGTGGCTGGGCCATGATTCCCAGTATCTTGTGACTGTGGTCCATTTTGTGGTTTTCCTGTGCTGTATGTTAAAGGATTAGGGTTGGGCTGTAAACCCCTTTATAGGATCACCTCCCTGCTCCACTGTAAAGGGAGTTTCCCTGGAGTATGGCTTGCTCCACCCTTAATCCTTTCATCCGACAAGGGATAAAAGGAAAGAGAAGCAGGCAGAGAATTGGGAACCTTGTACCATCAAGAAAGCAGCACCAGGAGAAGAGTGCATCCTTCAGACCTGAGGTTCTTGCACCAAGATGCTCCCTGGACAAAGACTGATGCAATATGGGACTTTCCTGCAGAGCTGACAAGGGGAAAGCCTTCCTCTGGAGCAGACACCCTGAATATGGACTGGTAGCTTACCGGACTGTGTAAGAATAAACACTCCTTTGTTAAAGCCATCCTCTCTGTGATATTTCTGTAAGAGCAGCTCTAGCTGACTAAAACAGATTATATCTCATTGTAGTATTCATTTGGATTTCTCTAATAGCTAAAGATCATGAGCATTTCCTCATGTGTTCCTTGGCTGCCTAGCTGTCCTCTTTGGTGAAGTGTCTGTCCATCTTCCTTGCCCATCTCTTAATTGGTTACTTACCTTTTTCTTGTTGATACTTTGCAGTACATGTAGATTATGGAGATCATACGTCAGTCTGACATGTAGTTGCCAAATAATTTTTCCCATTTTGTAGGTGGTCTTTTAATTCTTTTGACTACTGTGGTAGTGTAATAGGTTTTAAGGTTGGGTAGTGTAAGGTATCCCACTGTGTTCCTCTTCTTCAGTAGTGCTTTACTTATCCAGAATTTCTTCCCTTTCCAAACAAAGTAGGTGATTTGTTTCTCCATCTCATTAAAGAAAATGTCATGTAGATCGCTTTCAGTAAAACAGACATTTTCCAATGTCTTCCTATCCATGAGCAGGGTAAGTTTCTCCACTTAGGTAAGTCTCTCTTGATTTCTTGCAGTAAGTTCCTGTAGTTCTATTTGTATAGGTCTCTTATTTCTCTAGTTAGATTTATTCCTAGGTATTTTATCGTCTTGGGCTCCATAGGAATTGATATTTATCTGGTGATTTCTTCTCTGATGATCTCTTTGTTGCTATAAAGGTATCCTACTGATTTGCTTGTGTTTATCATATCTCCTGACACTTCTCTGAACTCTACCAGTTCCAGTAGTCGACTTACAGATTCCTTAGGAGTCTCTGAGGGGGCGGAGTCAGTATGGCGGACTAAGCACACGTCTCCTTATATCCCTCTGGAAACCAAGATCTGAATTGATAATCAAACAGAGCCTTCTGATCACCTAATCAGCCTCAGGACATGGCACAGTGCTGTTAATTGGGACTTCATACCACTCAGCAAAAAACCTCTCTTTCGCTTACTCCCGCTCCTGGCTAGCCCTGGCTATCACAGACTGCAGGTAAATGCACTATTTGGGCTTTTATTTCTCTGTCTTGGCCAGCGGGTGGAACTGGGTCTTGCCTAGCAGCTAGACTCAGATGCGCTGCTGGGGGGATAGACAGGCGAAATCCCCATATTTTGAGAGCCAGGCTTAGGACTCTGTTAATCTAGCCACTTTGAGCCTTTCGTTTTGTAGCTGCCTCAGTGGGGTTTGTACGGAATTTCGCAGTCAGTGTGCGAGATGCCATGTTGGTACCAAGATTTTAGCGGGACCTAATTCTTAGCCTAGGAGCCAGCTCCTGTAAACAGGACAGCACTTCTCTGACAGAAAAGCAGTAATTCACCAAAGGCTAACTACGTTGGGGGCCCTGCAACAGAAGCTGAGGTATCACTACCTCTCGGCACCTTTAGCCCCTCTGTCTGCTGCCTGTGTGGAGGGCGCCATCTTGGATACAGTGGCTGCAGCTGGACCTAATTCTTAGCTTGGGAGCCAGAGCCTGCCCACAAGAGAGCACCTTTCTATCACAAAAGCAGTACTCGACACAGAGTCGCCTAAGGCGAGGCCCTGTCAGCAGAGGCCAACAGGGCAATAGCATTGCTGTATTCTGAACTACTTTGTTATCATCTGGGATTGGATATAGTGGTGCTTACTTTGTCAGTTGAGAAGACACCTGAAAACCTAACTGACTTGTGAAGTGGTCAGATACCTTTTGCTTTACATTTGAAGACAGCCTAGAGAAACACTTGCAATTCATCCTCTTCCAGCCTCTACATACTCACATGGTACCCAAAAAGCAACAGATACTTGTGGCATACAAGAAATCACCCATGGCTTCAGAAGGCTCCCAAACAAAGCAACCGAGGAGTTTTCCAGATGAAGAAACTTTTATGAAAGCATCAGGAAGTGGATACAAAAATTATTATATACAGAGCCCTTCTAGACCTTATACAAAATGCAGCAGAACAAAAGGAAAAATTAAGCAAGCTGTTCAATCTGATGGAACACCAGTACTCTGAAATCCAACAGATCAAGAACAAAACCAAAGACATAGAAACTTCAATGCAAAGCCAAGAAAACAGAATGGAACAAATAGAAAAAAAAGTTTCTGACTTGGAAGACAGAGCTACTGATGCCAGCTTCTATGAGCAGAAATCAGAAAAAAGAAACAAGAAAAATGAAGAAATATTAAGAAGGGTGTGGGAGTCTATTAAGAGGAACAACCTTCGATTAATTGGAGTCCCTGAACAGGGTGAGACATCTGAGAACACAGAGAGTATCGTTGCTGAGCTGTTGAAAGAAAACTTCTCAGATTCCTTAGGAGTCTCTGCATATACAATCACATAATCTGTAAACAGGAAGATTTTTACTTTTTCTTGGCCAGTCAGTGCACATGCCCTTTATTTCTTTGACTTGTCTAATTGTTCTGGCCAGAACTTTTGGAACAATATTAAATAGAAGAGGTAAGAGTGGGCATCCTTGTCTTATTCTCCTTTTAAAAGGGAATTGTTTTAGTTTCTCTCCATTCAGGATGATGTAGGCAATTGGCTTTGTGTACATGCCCCTTACTGTGTTAAGGAATTTGCCTTCTATTCCTATCTTGCTGAGAATTTTTTGCACGAGCAGGTGTTGGACTTTGTCAAATGCCTTTTCTGCACCAGTTGACAAAATCAGGTGATTTTTATCTTTTGTGTTATTTACGAGGTTGATCATATTAATTGTTTTTCTGATGCATCCCTGGTATGAATCCAACTAGGTCATGATGAATTTTTTTTTTATATGTTTTGAATTCTGTCAGCAAAGATTTTGTTTAAAACTTTTGCATCTAGGTTCATGAATGATATTGGTCTGTAATTTTCCTTTTTTGTGGTATTTTTCCCTGGCTTTGGTATCAGGGTTATGCTGGCTTCCTAGAATGAATTTGGGAGTATTCCATCCCTTTTTATGCTATAAAATAGTCTCGGTAGTGTTGGAGTTAACTCTTCTCTGAAAGCTTGACAGAATTCTGCAGTGAAGCTATCTGGTCCAGGGCTTTCTTTGGTTGGTTGTTTTTTGATGACTTTTTCAATTTCTTGTTTTTGCTGGGTTTATTAAGTTGTTCTGCTTTTCCTTGTGATAATTTTGGTAGGTGATACGCATCTAGGAATTTGTCCATTTCCTCCAGGTATTCAAATCTGTTAGTGTACACATCTTTCATAGTATTCTGTTCTGATACTTTTAATTTCAGTTGGGTCTGTTGTGATATCTCCTGTCTCAATTGTTAATCAGGTTGTTTCCTCTTCTGTTTTTCTTTGGTAAGTTTGTCAAATGGTTTGTCAATTTTGTTGACCTTTTCAAAAAACCAGCTTTTGGTTTTGTCAAATTTTTCTATTCTCTAATTCATTTAGTTCTGCTCTAACCTTTATTATCTGTTTTCTTCTGGTGCTTGAGGGGTTTCTCTGTTGCTCTCTTTCTAGTTGTTCAAGCTGTAGGGGTAATTCTTTTGTTGGGGTACTTTTTTCCTTCTGGATGTGTGCATTTATAAAATGACCTCTGAGCACTGCTTTGGCTGTATTCCATAGGTTCTGGTAGGATGTGTTTTCATCCTCATTTGAACCCACAAATTTCTTTTATTTCATCCTTGATTTCTTCTCTAACCCATCACTTTTTGAGCAAGGTGTTCAGTTTCCATGAGTTCCAATTTCTCCCTTTGTTTCTTTATGCTGTTGATTTTGGCTTTTAAACTTTGTGGTCTGAGAAGATGCTTTGCAATAATTCAGTTGTTTGGATTTTGTTGAGATTTGCTTTATGTGCTAACACATAGTCTATTCTGGAAAATGTTCCATGTGCATTAGAGAAGAAGATGTACTTATCTGTTGGTGGATAGAAAGCTCTGTATATGTTGATGAGGTCTAGTTGGTTAATTGTTGCAATAAGAATTTCTGTCTCTTTACTGAGCTTTTTTCTAGACTATCTATCCATTAGTAAGAGTGGAGTATTGAAGTCTCCAACTATTATTGTGGAGTGATCTATCTTCATTTTTCAATGTAGTTAATACAATCATTCGATGTATTTAAATGCTCTAGTATTGCGTGCATAAATATTTAATATTGTTAAATCTTGCTTGTGTGTCAGGCATTTCAGCAATGAAATCCTTGTCCGTGATGGTGAATTTTACATTAAAACTTATTTTATCTGAAATCAGTATTGCCATCCTTTAATTTTCAGTTTGGTCATATCTTTTAAGTCTATGGTGTATTTCTTTTAGGCAGCATATAGATATCTAGGGTCATGTCTTTTGATTCAGGATGTCACTTGTTGTCTCTTTATTGGAGTGTTCAGTCCATTTACATTCAGTGTAATTATTGATAGGAATGTGTTTAGTGCCGTCATTTGATGTATTTATCTTTGTGTTAATGTTTTCTCTGTTGCTCTTATGCTTTTGTTATGGGATATTCTTTATGGGTTGATTTTTCACCGTTTTCAGTGTTGGTTTTGTGCTCATTGAGATGCCTGTATTACATTTATGGTTTTGATATGTTCCATTGTTATTGTGCTTTGTGGCTACCCGCTTGATCCCCCTTAACATTCTAGGTTTAAACCCAATTTTAACTTCTGCATATCTTTTTAACTACTTCTCCATCTGAAAGGACTATAACTACTGTAGTTTATCCCTCTTTTTAGTGTGATGATGTCATGGTTTTTGCGATATGATCACTGCTTCCTTTCTCTTTATATGGTAGCTTTGATTGAGTTTTATGACTTCCCTAACTAAGTAGCTTTCTGGGTGCTGTGTCTTGCATTACCTTCCTAAATATACACTTAATGGTTTTGCTTTTCTAAGCAAAAGCTTCTTTCAGTATTTCTTACAGTTTTGCTTCAATTTTTACAAAGTCTCTAAGCTTCTGTTTATCTGTGGATGCCTTAATTTCATCTTCATATCTGAGAGACAGTTTTACAGGATATATAATTCTTGGTTGGAAGTTTTTCTCTTTCAAAGCTTTGAATGTGTCATCCCATTGCTTCCTTGCTAACGTTGTTTCTGCCAAGAAGTTAGACAAAAGCCTATATGGTTTCCCTCTGAATTTTAGATTTGCTTTGGGCCTCATTGCCTTTAAGAGAATCTGTTTATGTTTCACTTTATTAAGCTTGATTACAACATGTCTTGGTGTCTTTCTTTTGGTATCTAGTTTTCGTGTTGTTTGATGCACATGTTCTCTTCTTTCATAATTTCAGGGAACTTTTCTATCAGCAACTCAACAACAATACTCTCTGTGTTTTCAACTATCCCTCCCTGTTCAGGAACTCCAATTATTCATAGATTATTCCTCTTAATAGAGTCCAACATGCTTCTTGGTGCTTCATTTTTCTTATTTCTTTTATCTGATTTCTCCTCATAAGTGCTGGTGTCAGTTGCTCTATCTTCAAGGTACCTAAGTCTGACTTCTATCTCCTCAGTTCTACTCTTTTGGCTTTGAATTGAGTTGTCTAATTCTGTCATTTTGTTATTGATCTGCTGGATTTCAGATCATTGATGTTCCTTTATTTCAAATAGCTTGCTTAAATTTTCATTTTGCTCTGCTGCATTTTGTTTAATCTCTAGGAGGGTTCTATATATAATTATTTTGCACTCAACCTGCAATAGTTTCAGAAACACTTCTTCATCTGAAGTTTTTTGATTATTTTGGAAGTTTTCTAGAGCCATGGTGGGCTGTTTCCTTAAATGGTTAGTGATGGACTGTTGCCTTTAGGCCATATAGAGGCTGTTTAGTTTCTCTGGTTTTACCTCAAAAGGAGCTGAGGTGTACTTCGAAGAAGGGAGTTGGTCACCAGCCTCCTCTGTGTACTCTAGTGACTGGCCCCAGTGGACTCTCTGGGGTTGCAGGCTCAGCCTCCTATCTGGCAAAGACAGCACCCTACTTATGGAGTCACTGGGGACCATCAACCAACCCTATAATGTGGGTCAGTAAAGGCTGGAAGAGACGCCACCAGGCTATTCAGCTGTTATTTCTCTAGGTAGTCTTATTTTAAAAAATTAGGAACTATCCGACAGCTGCCAAAATCAGTCAGGCTGTCCGTAGTGGCAAGCCTGATTTCTGGTAAGTAAGCAGCATATAGTGCAACAGAGACACAGTGTATGGGATAGCCACATTTTGAGAGCCTGGCTCCCTACTGAGGGCACCGCTGCCCTCTCCACCACCCCGTTTTCTGAGCTACACTACAGAAGCACCTCTTCAGCTGTCCCCAGATGCTATGATGTAGCTCAAAGTAGGGAGAGATTGTGGCCTTGCTGCCATCCTCGGCTGGGCCTTACCTGTAAGGTAACACTGTGCTAAACACAGCTTTTCTGCTGGAAAAGTGCTTTCTGGACTGGCACTGCTTCTCAGTTTGCAGATTATCCCATGCTGAAGCATCCAGCTGGGTATCACCACCTCCCAGACAACCAAGTAGGCATCCTGGCTAAGCTGCCCCTCCTGCTGCAAAACAGCAGAATCTGTAGTGTAGCTCAGAAAATGGGGTCAGGGGAGAGGGCAGTGGTGCCCTCAGTAGGGAGCCAGGCTCTCAAAATGTGGCTATCCCATGCACTGTGTCTCTGTTGCACTATATGCTGCTTACTTTAGCACTGCAGTTTAGCATATTTGCTGGCTCATGCCATCCCCTGCCTCCTGGAAAAGAAAGAAAAAAAAAGAAGAAAGTGTCAGTACCTGCAGTTCACCCAAGTGGTGAGCCAGCAGGAAGAGGATTCAGAGTGTTCTTCCTAATCAAAGAAAGGTAGTTTCCAGTTTAGTGGTGTGTAGTCTAATCTGACAACCCTATGGCCTATCCTAGAATTCCCTGGATGTTCAGAGTGTTCCATTCAAATACCAGTGCGGGCCTTAGTTTTCAGAGGTAATTGAGTAGAGGTATGTCTAGTCTGCCAACTTCAATTCTGGTCTTTTTAATAGAGTTCAAGTTCTGCACCCCATTTTTCTCCTGCTGTATCAGGGACTATTTGTTTTGCCCCCTGTCAGGGAAGTCATTGGTGGTGATTGTACACCACCTAACTATTCTAATCTCATGCTGATGTACTGTTTAGGTTATGCAGCCTTTTCTGTCTCTTGGACTCATGTTTTCCTCTGTCTTTGATGAACTTCATAATTATCTGTTCCAAGTGGACTGGAATGAATTGATGTGTCTCAGATGGCCACTTACTAACTTTTAAGACCCCAGATGCCACTCACCAAAACTAGATGCAGAACATTTTCTTAAAACACTTTGGTATGGCAGTTGGCGTAGAATGAAACAATGGTCCCAGACACCTGCCCTGCTATTCTGTCCTTCAAAGTATTTGTTTTATTTAGAAAACTTCATAACTTTTGGGTTAGTTTGGTTTTGCTGACTTCTCCTCTACTGTGTGTTGTCCGTCTCTTCACCTAACTTCATTCTTATATACTGCCAACTTAATGAATACTCTTCTTCCTCCCTCCCCACCCTTGTAACCACCAAAAACTGTTTTCTTTTATATTGAAACTGTTTCTTGATTCCTTATAATAGTGGTCTCATATAATATTTGTCCGTTTGCAACAGACTAATTTCATTCTAGAAGGTTAACAGTTCAAATCCATCAGGCACTGCTTGGAAACTCTATAGGGCAGTTCTGCTCTGTCTATAGGCTCACAACAAGTTGTAATTGACTCAGTGGCAGGGGGGTTGGTTGGTTTGGTTTCATTTTGCTCAGCACAATTCCTTTCAGGTTCTTCCATATTATAAAATGTTTCCCAAATTCATCATTATTCTTTATCATTACATGGTATTCCATTGTGTGAATATACTATAGTATTTTTTATCCATTCAGACTGATTCCATATGATTGCTATTGTGGACAGTTCTGCAGTGAACATTTATGTGCATCTATCTATTCATGTGGTGTCTGTTATTTCTCTAAGATACATTCCAAGAAGTAGGATTATGGATTATATGGTTTTTTATTTTTCGCTTTTTAAGAAACCACCAAATCAATTTCCAAAGAAGTTGTACCACTTTATATTCCCCTCAGCCGTGTAGAAATGTTATAGTCTCTCCACAGGCTCTCCACCATTTATTATTTTATGTTTTTTGGATTAATGCCAGCCTTGTTTGGGTGAGATGGTATCTTATTACAGTTTTGATTTGGATTTCTGTAATGGCTAATGATCACGAGCATTTCTGCGTGTATCTGTTAGCTGTCTGAATATTTTCCTTGGTGAAATGCCTGTTTTTATTCTTTGCCCGTTTTTTTAACTGGGTTATTTGCCTTTTTGTTGTTGATGTTTTGCAGTATGATACAGATTTTGAGATTACATGCTAATCAGATTTGTGGAATCCAAAATTTTTTTCCCAGTCTTTAGATTGTCTTTTTAAACTTTGGGTAAAGCTTTTTGATGATTCCCCCTTGATTTTTAGACAGTCCCAGTTACCTGTTTTCTGTTGTGGTGTTGTGGATTGTTAGTAATGTTTTATAATCTCTTTATGCCATTTATTAGGGCACCCTGAATTGTCCCCATTTTGTCTGCGACCTTTATCATTTTGATTTTATACTTAGATCTTTGATCTAGTTTGAGTTAGTTTTTGTGCATGGTGTGAGATATAGGTCTTAGTTCCTTTTTTTCTGGATGGATATCCAGTTATGCCAATACCTTTTGTTAAAGAGATGGTCTTTCCCCCAATTTACTGGACCTCTGTCAAACATCAGCTGCTAATGGGTGGGTGTAGAGGATGTAGCTTAACTCACGTGATCAGAAGCACTGAATGAAAGAGAACTGGAAAACGCTGCAGTGGATTGAGGGAGTTACTTATTTGGGGTTTGAGTTTGTTGAGTGGTTATTGTTGTTTTTTCCCTGCTGGCTTATGTGCTTTTGTCAAGCATATACCTTTTAATTTAACTATAAGCTGCCAAACCTGTGATCAGCATACCATTATGAACATTATAAATGCAATGAGAACTAAAGGACTCTGCAAGCCAACTTCAGAGACTATGCCTACCAAATGAGAAGTGTTCTTACATTATTATTTAGAAAACTCCTGGATGAAGACTGAGATGACTATCTCCATGTTGGACATGAGAAAACTAAGGCCAGAAAGTTTAGCAATTCAGTTATACACATACAGGTTAACACCACAGTGTAAGGCGAGATAGGGTGAACGTATCGGCACCAACTGTAAGGCGAGGTAGGCTAAATGTATCTGCGGCAGTTAGAGAGAAAGAGAGTGAGAGTCAGCAGTAGAACAGGATTTATTGGCTTGCTCCCGGGCGAACCCTGTGAGCTCCAAGGTAGGAGTCAGAGAAGTCGCACTTTCAAGTTGGGGAAGGGGGTGTACACAGAGGCAGATGGTTCCGCCTAGCACGGAGCTTAGCGGGGACATGGGGAAAAAGGTGGGAGCCAATAGGATTTAGGTACAGCAAGCTGCCTGATTAGCATATGAGAAAAACAACTGGGGACTTTCTGGGAAGGGAGGCATTGGTCACGTTCTGATGATTTCCAGGAACTGAGGTGGGGACTTTCCAGAAAGGGAGGGGCTCGACCCCCCATGATTTCCAGGAACTGCATCCTGGTTGCGATATCCAGGTACATCCCAGCTGCCTGACACACTATCAGCTTATTATCAAACAAATTCCCTGGGAAATGATTCCAACTGCTTATTATTTTCCTGAAAGTGGGGTTCCTTAGTGGTACAAATGATTAATGCACTCAAGCAGCTAAGAAAAAGATTTCAGGCTCAAATCCACCCTGAGGCACATAGGAAGAAAGGCCTGATGATTAGCTTCTGAAAAATCAGTCATTGAAAACTCTATGGAGCACAGATCTGTTCGGTCGCGAGCTAGCAAATTGTTTATTCTGGAAAGTTTCTGAAAACAGTTTAGTCTTACAGACAAGCAATCTTCCTTCCTTCACTAAGCACATGTTGTCTAAAATAGCAATCCAGGGTGGGACTGAGCACACCTATTCAATTAGTACTTAAGACTGTCTGAGACAGCCAAGTTTTGCCTCAGGGGATGCTAATAAGATTATACTTCTTCACTAGGGTCTTCCAGGGACACCACTGAAGTCACCTCCAGCCTGGGCCTGAATTTGTATGATGCTCAGGATCATTGTGGCCTTAAAGCCTTCCTCTCTGCTCCAGAAACTCAACTCCAGTCACAAGCACTAGCTAAGAGGCAATGGAAACCAAGAGGTGCATAAAGACAGGGAATTTGACTGAGTCAGCCCTGTGTTTCCAGAAAGGAGTGGCAAAAAATAGGTGCTGAATAAATGTCTATTTGTGAATAAATGAAAAGGAAATACACCTTTTGGATATTGCAATGTACTGTTCCACTTCGCCTTGGTGAGTGTCCTTTGCCTCGTCACTCTTCATCAGGGCTGAAGTTTCCTCATGTCTAGCACTCAAGCTCCACTGAATACAACAGCCCCACCCCTTAGGAGACTCAGCCTAGAAGAACAGGGAACCAAACTTAGCAAATTCTGGCTCTTCCGACATTACTGTAAATCTTGGTCTGTCAACTCCCTATTTAAATTTCACAATGTCTGCCTGCTCTTGTTCCTCAGACAGACCTGCCATTAGGAGCTTTTCCAGAACAAAACATAGCTCCTCTGAGGAGCAGTAACTGAATCAGCAGCCCATGATGTCCACCTTCTGTTCTTTTCATGATAAGATTGCTGGGTAAGGGCAAATTCTTGATTGTGCCCAGACTGATAAACACACTCAAAAATATCTAGAAGGTTTGGGGCCAGTGGCAAGAAGGCAATGGTCAGTCACCAGCAGGGACCCTCTAAGACACAACAGAGCAACTTGTTTGCATTACTTAAGGGGCCTCCATGTGGTCTGGGGGAGTTCAGGATGGAAAGTTATTGGGCTGCAGGCACGGGTGGGAGGAAAAAAGCACTGTCAGCAAAGGTCTACCCAAGTTAGTTAGGAACATACATTCACTCAGTAACTGTTTATTGGGTGTTCGCATTTCAGGGAGGAGTCTCTGGGTGGTACAAACAGTTAAGCGTTTCACTAGTAACTGAAAGACTGACAGGATCCACCCAGCAGACCCTCAGAAGAAAAGCCCGCAATCTGCTGTTAAAAGGTCAGAGGCTTGAAAATTGTATGGAGCACAGTTATACTCTACACATACAGGGTCATCATGAGTCAGAACTGACCATCAAATGGCAACTGGGTTGGTTTTTATATGTCTAGAACCATGTTAGTATCTCTGCCTCTCTGTTTCCTCCTAAATCCCATAATCTAGGATTTAACTGTTTCCCTGGCTTCAGGAAAACAGTCTTGTCGCCAACGGACTTTTGGAACTATTTCTAGACATGGCTGACATAGAGGTGGGATGTGAACCGGATTAGAAGACTGAGTTTACAAGAGGCTATGTTGTTAAATTCCCTCTCTTCTTGCACAGTTCTGTGACCACTCACCTGGGGCAGTGACATGGATTAGGTGCAACAGTCTAGTGGCCGTGGGAAGGAGAAGCCTCTAGCCCACAGGGATCCTCGTAATACAGGTTAGTGTGTCACTTCCTCTCTTAGGACTCCTTGGCTTCCAGAAACACACATAGCCTGGAATTTCTGTACCTCTGATTGGCCAGGAAAGCAAAAAATAACCACAGATCCCCAATGACCCCCACATCATTACAGGTCTTATAAACATATGATCATGAAAAATACTTGGCCTTTAAAAGATTACCTACTCACCAGAGCCACTGATAGGGCCACAAGTTCTGAGACAGGTAAGACTGGCCCTTCAGGAAATGAAACTAAGGTTGTAGTCATCTCCAGCTGGAACCTGGGATGCCACTGCACTGTAGGTGAAGAAAACTGAAAGTAGGGCTGTCTCTAGAACCTAAGAAGTCCTAGAATAAACTTATTCTGCAGCGTATTGATTCTAACTTAGAAAGATACCCAACTAAGACCGGTTCTGCTTTCTTTGTAGCTGCAAAGTCTAATAAAATAGAATAAGAGAAACACCTGTTACTATACCAAGTGGGAAAATTGTTGCATCTTCTCCCATGGCTCCTTTGTGACTCTAACTGCTAGGCTAAGGGATGGATTACCCAATAATCAAGGAATAATCATTTGTATTTATTTTCTAATCTGTAGTGCATACAAACCTGTGATGAAAAATAGATGAAATTGTACACTACATATTTGTACACTACATACAAGTAAACACAGGTAAGCCCATCTGTAACTTGCTTACTGGTTAACCCACCTCTAGCCAGATTGAAGACCTGAGGAATGACTTGGGTTTTCTTAGGACCTGGGCCACCGTTGGAGAAGGGCTGAACTACAAAGAAAGGTTCAGCCCAGTGGAGGAGGCTGTGGTCAAAGTTTTATAGACAAAAGATACCCACTATACTTTCTCCTTCACACTCATTCCCCTGTGTATGTGTATATGTGTGTTGGAGAGGGAGAAACAGATACAGAGAATTGAGGGAAAGAGAGAAGAGATGAGACTGAGATGAGAGAGAGCTGTGCATAGTCAGGCAGCCATAGAAGCAGACAAAAAAGGTATAAGCAAAGGAGATGCTTCCAGCTAAACATCCTCTGAGCAGAAAGGACATACTGCACTATCCCTGAGAGCAAGATGAAGTCAGTGTCCCTCAAGGAGACAAAGGCTTTCCCCAAATAATGAGGGAAACATTAAGTGACATTGCTTAAAACTACTTCATGTTTCGTGAATGCTCTTAAAATGCGTGCATAGATCTTATTTCTTCACACTAGGTCCTCTTTTAAGGGGTTGTGTTTCCAATGTCACCTGTGAGTTTAAGCTGTGACTCTGTCCCATCTGAGTTTAGGCAAATATCAATCCACTTGTCTGGACACCACCAACCTCATCAATAAAACAACCATTATCTGAACTTTCAGCCTTCTCCTCCGGTTACAGAGAAGATTAAATGTGACATTATGTTTACAAGTGCCTTTTAAATTGCCAAGGATTGTGTAAAACTAACAGCTTATCATTAAGCAGGTGTTCACTAACAGCATCTTTGACCAGTTCTTAACATTCATCTCCCTAGTATTAGATTAACAAGACACCAGCACAGCCCACTTGAACAGATCTACCATATTCCTCGTTTGGTTCTTTAGGACTCGTGTAAGAGTGACTGTGAAAGAGTTCTGATGATCGTAACAACGCACTTAGATCTGATATACTGTGTGCAGGGGTCTGGAGGAGCTCTACCACTTACTAACTTGGTGATCGTCAAGGACTGAATCATGACCCTATCCCTCTTTCCAGTCCCTGCTGCCCCGAATATGTGTCAACTTGGTTAGGTCATGATTTCCAGTATTCTGTGCCTGTCTTTCATTCTGTGATTGTAATTTTGTGTTGGAGCAGATTAGAGTGGGATTGTACCACCTTTACTAAGGTCACATCCCTCATGCAATGTAAAGGGAGTTTCACTAGGATCTGGCCTCCTCTGGCCTCCGCCACTTTTTGTCTTACAAAAGACAAAAGGAAAAGGAAATGAACAAAGAGGGAGGGTCCTCATACCACTGATAAAAAAGCACTGGGAACAGCAGTGTCTTTTGGATCCTGGATTCCTGCACAGAGAAGCTTCTGGTCCAGAGGAAGACCTTCCTGTAGAGCTGACAAAGAGAAAAAGCCTTACCCAGGAGATGACACCCTGAATTTATGGTTTTAGCCTACCTGACTCTGAAGGAATAAGTTTTTCTTTATTAAAGCCATCCACATGTACTATTTCTGTTACAGTAGTACTAGATGACTAAGACAATCACCTATTTGTTTATCTCTGTTGGATGAAAATGATAATCCATGGTATGCTTTCCTTGTAGAGTTTTCATGAAGATCAATGAGAAAAGTATTTGGCGTGAGTCAAGTGTAACAGAACAAAACTGCCCAATCCTGAGGTGGCCTGCATTAGCTGGAAACAATAAATAAGGCTATGTTTTTGTTGTTTGTATCTCATTCTTCCTTCTTCAAGCTTCTGTAGAATTAGCAAATGGTCTAAATCAGATCAAGACTGAAGCTTCCAGGAACTTTCCTTACTCAGTACATGAGAGAATTTCCTCAGTCTAAGTCTTCTGTCAAATGGGAATTATCACAGGATCCATGTGACACTTGCTCCACAGCCTGGAACACAAGCTTAGGGAGATGGGAGAACTGCTTTGCCCTTTGCTCTTAAAGCGGTGGATTCTTTCTTGAAGCAAAGTCTTTTAGAGAGGTAATGTCTCTGTCAGCACTGTTTACAAACGAGTAAGGGCTGGAAGAGGTGGCCTTCCAAGAACCTGGCTCAGGCCTCAACTTAGTGGTACCAGATATATGTTGTCAGAAACATCATCTTAGTGAGGATGTTGGGCTTAATGACATCTCTGATCTCTTGTAGGTCTATGTGTTAATACATTTTCAGATTCCCATCACTGTCCAGTACAATTATTACAGTGATGGAAATGTTCACTAAAGCTACACTGTCTTCAAATAATGTCACCTACTAGCTACTTGTGACCACTGAATGAGAGAAAGGTGGATAGTCCAAGTGAGCGAGAATATGTTTTATACTATTTCAGTTCATTTCAATTTAAATAGTGGCTACTGTATTAGACACTGCTGATCTAGACAGCTAGATTCTATCTCTGTATCACAAACCCATTCATTTCTCGTCATTTGCACATTACCACTACAAGATGAGCCACAAACATCTCTTACTTAGAAAACTACAGTAATCACTTCCTTGGTTTTTCTTTTTACGCTTTAGCCCCCCTATAATCATTTTGCCATAATATGGACACTGCGCAGGACTGCTGTCTGCTCTACATGAGTAAATTCACAAGTATGAATGGGTAATAAGAGAAAATGCTATTGGAAAAGTTGTTGTTATTAGGTGCCACTGAGTCCATTCCAGCTCATAGGGACCTTATGAGCATAACAAAACTTTACCCGGTCCTGTGCTGTGCCCACAGTTGTTTTCATGCTTAAGCCCACTGTTGCAGCCACTGTGTCAATCCACCTCCTGCAGAATCTTCCTGTTTTCCACGTCCCATTTACTTTACCAAGCATGATGTCCTTCTCCAAGGACTGATCCCTCCTGACAACATGTCCCAGTAAGATGCAGTCCTGCCATCCTTGCTTCCAAGGAGCACTCTGGTTTTACTTCTAGAAAAGATCTTTTTTTCTTTTGGCAAGAGATGGTATGTTAAATATTGTCTAACACCACAATTCAAAAATATTGATTATTTTTCTGTCTTCCTTATTCATTACCCAGCTTTCCCACGCATATGAGGTGATTGAAAACACCATGGTTTGGCTGATAAGTGGTGTCTGGGGAGTTAAAAGCCAGTAAGATGCCATCTGAGGAATATCAATTGGTTTCCAACTTACCTGGAACAGATGACTACCAAGAACATCAATGATACAAGGTAAAATGAGCCCAGGAAACAGAAGGAACCATATGACTGAAAGACTAAATCAGCATGCGACAAGAAGAATGAGATGGGGCCCAGCCACCACCAGACAGACCTGACAGAGAACACAATATAGAATCCCTGATGTATCATGAGAAAAAGGGAGAGGGTGGAGAGGAAGGGGCAAGTGTTAGTTGAATGGATACTGGAAGTAAAAAATGAAAAATAAGAACGTGCTGTCACAGGATGAGGAAAAGCAGATACAGTTACAAAAAGGTGGGAATGCAAGGTTGACTTGGATTGCAAACTTTCACTTAATCACAATAAAATATTAAAAAAGAAAATACTTTGGTTTGGATAAGGTGCACCTTAGACTTCAAGGTGACATCTTTCTTTTCAACAATTTAAAGATGTCTTTTGCAGCAGATTTTCCCTGTGCAATGCATCTTTTGATTTCTTGACTCCTGCTTACATGGGTGTTGATTGTGGAACCAAGTGAAATAAAATCCTTGGCAAACTGAATTCTTTTCCCATTTATCTTGAAATTGCCTACTGTCCAGTTGTGAGGATTTTTGTTTTCTTGATGTTGAGGTGCAATCTATACTGAAGATTGTGGTCTTTCATCTTCATCAGGAAGTGTTGCAAATCCTCTTCACTTTGAATAAGTAAGGGTGTGTTATCTGCATAACGCAAGTTGTTAATGAGCCTTCCTCCAGTCTTAATATCTTGCTGTTCATGCAACCTAGCCTCTCTGATTATTTTCTCAGCATACAGATTGAAAAAGTATGGTAAAAGGATACAACTCTGACACACACTTTTCCTGACTTTCAGCCATACAGTGTCCGCTTGTTCTATTCACAAGACTGCCTCTTGATTAACGTACAGATTCCTCATGAGCACAATTAAGTGTTCTGGAATTCCAATTTTACACAATACTATACATAACTTGTTATTATCTACACAGTCAAATGCCTTTGTATAGTCGATGAAACACAAGTAAACATCTTTCTGGCATTCCTTGCTTTCAGCCAAGATCCATCTGACATCAGCAGTGATATCCCTGGTTCCACATCATCTTTTGAATCCAGCTTGAATTTCTGGCAGTTTCCTGTCAATGTACTGTTGCAGTCGCTTTTGAATGATATTAGCAAAATTTTACATGTGTGTGATATCAGTGAGTTAGCCAGGTAAGTATCTTCCAAATTTCTTGGCGTAAATGAGGGAGCATTTCCAGTGCTGCATTGAAACAGCGGGAATCGTCAATTTTGCAGAGGATGCTTTGAGAGTGTTTTGAGAGTGATTGGAACAAAATTGAACGAATAATATGAGCTTGGTGCCTTGTAAAATGTGAAAGTTGCTACTGAATTCCATTCTCTTTCATCAGGGTATGTAACATAAATTAACGAAGTTCTTACAGAAAATCCAGGACTTGTTAACAAATCTTGTTATAAAGAGGGTTGGCTGATCAAGCTGACATTGACTAATTGTTCAGAACCTGATGAACTAATGAGTGAAGAAGTACATGAGAAATCTAAAAAATCTAGTGAGGAGTGAAAATGAAACTCCTAAGTAAACTAGTATGAAACTACTTATTTCAGCATAATTGTCTTAACTTAGTGGTAGGTAGTATTAAAATAGCTTTTAACAATACAGATGGAAATTGAGAAACTATTCATGGCACTTATGAAATTGGAAGAAAGTACTCTGTCTTTATCATCTAGTGCTTCTGTAGCAGAGACACTACAAATGGATGGTTCTAACAAAGAGGAATGTATTTCGTCACAGTCCAGTAGGCTAAAAGTCCACATTCCAAATTCAAGGCATCAGCTTCAGGTGAAGTCTTTCTCTGTTGGTTCTGCAAGAAGGTCCTTGTCATCATTCTTCTCCTGGACTGGGACCTAGGGTTCTTTTCAAAGGATACACTCTACTATGGCCACTGCTTCCTGGTGGTATGAGGTCCCCAAATCTCTCTGCTAGGTTTTTTGCTCTGTATCTTAAGAGATTGCCTCAAGCTACAATACAATATATTGAGTCCTGCCCCACCAACATAACTGCCACCCATCCTTCCTAATTAAAATCATAGAGGTAGGGTGTACAGCATACAGAAACATCACACAATACAGGGAATTATGGCTTAGACAAATGTCTTCACATATTTTTTGGTGGCATAATTCAATACATGACATATCCCTTAACTTTCTAATGATTTCAGGCAAAGTGATATATATCTTTGTTACAATACTCTGTTCTGCATTAGGATCTAGTTATTCAAAGTTCACAAAATTATTTGTAGCAAGAATATATACAAAAATCACACAATTCAAGAGTAACATTTTTACTGTGAACATTTTAAACTATTGTAACTATTCTGACACCCATAGCTAGAGTATGTCAAAATACCTAATGATCTTTCAACTGGAAATGATTGAGAATGAAGATAAGATTTTGTTAATAGAATAGTGTTACATGAAGAACAATACTAATTTAATTTTGGCTCTGTTTCCATGGCAATGACTAATTACTAGATAGAGTGGAAAAGTCTGTAGAAGTTATTTCTTCCTTGGAACATTTGTTTGCTTTCTAGTAAGACATGTTGCCAGATTTGTATATTGTGTACTAAATGAATTTCAATCAATTTCTATTTTTAAATATCGCTTTTATCTTAACAGATCTTTTAAGTAGAAACTTGCTCTCTTAAACATTACTAAATGCTGAAGCTCACAAGTAATTACAGAGTTCTCTGCATAATGCACATTTAATGACTCTCAAATCCTGATATTCTGTTCTTCCTCAAACAGTCTGACTTCTGATGTACAAAGAATCACTATGATCCAACACTCCCCACAGACCTGAACTTCTCTCAGGCATACCTTAGTCATCAAAGTAACACTTTGCTTTCTACCACTTAAAGAAGTATTTTGCAGTAGATATGCCCAGTGGAAACCTGGTGCCTTAGTTGTTAAGTTCTACTTCTGCTAACAAAAATGTCAGCAGCTCAGATACAGGGGGTCCTCTTGGGAAACGTTCCACTGTGACCTACAGGGTTGCTGTGAGTTGCAATGGACTCAAAGGTGGTGACATTGCTTTTTTTCTTTGGTTCTTCATTACAGCATTATATGAGATCCTACATGACTGAAAATTATTAACTGTATTCTGTTTACATGGCAGTCAATAATGACTAGATGGAGTGTAAAAGTCTGTAAAAGATCTTTCTACTTCTGAATATATTTTTTTAGCTTTTTAGTGGAAATGTTGCCCTGATTTGAAACTTGTGTACTAAATAAACTTCAATCAGTTTAATCTATTAGCTTAATATTACTTTTGTTTACACAGATTTTTGAAGTAGGCACTTTTTCCTCTAATATATTACTAAAAGCAGAAGCTCACAAGTAGTTACAGTCTTCTGTAAATACATGTTGTCTTCTGTAAATGCACACTTCCTCCAATCCTGATGCTCTGTTCTTCATCGTATACTTCAGCTTCTGTTGTATATGGGATCACTGTGACCTGGCACTCGCTGTGTCAGTCATGGAGACTTGCCCTTCCAGTGTCACAGGCTTCCTAGACTCAGCCTTCCCCATAGTGCCAGCCACATAGACTCAGCCCACCCTGTGGCAGGGACAGTGCAGACCCGTGTATCACCACAGCACGGATTGCAGAGACCTGACCCCCCCCCCAGGCACACCTTAGTGCTCAAAGCAACATCTTTGCTCTATACTCTCTTAAAGTCTTTTGCAGCACATTGGCCCAAGGGATACCCTGGTGGCATAGTGGTTAAATGAGTTACCTACTAAGCAAAAATTCTACAGTTCATATCCACAAGGCACTTTTTGGGAACTCTATGGGGCAGTTCTACTCTGACCTATAGGGTCACTGTGAGTATGAATCAACTCAATGGTGGTGGCTTTGGCTGTTCTTTGTTTTCTCTTCACAATGTTGTATGGGATCCTGCAGGACTAAAAATTATTAATTCTATTCCAGCTCTCTCCCATTTGTCTGTCAGTTTGTCATACTATGGTTGCTTGTGTGTTACTCTGATGGTGGAAATGACACAACCAGTATTCAGATACCAACTGCATCACCCACGCTTGGGATATGTTGTCAGGAGTGAGCAACCCCTAAAGAAGGGCATCATGCTTGGTGGTGTGGAGGGTCAGTGAAAAAGAGGAAGACCCTCAACCTTATGCATTGACATAATGGCAACAATGAAGGCTTAAACATAAAACCAGTTGTAGGAATGGCACAGGACCAGGCAGTGTTTTGTTCTCTTGTGCATAGGATTGCTATGAGTCAGAACTGACTCAAAGGCACCTAGCAACATCATTCTGGCTCTGTTTACATGGCAGTGAATAATTACTAGATGGAGTGTGAAAGATGTTTCTTCTTTTGAACACTTCTTTCTATTCAGAAATGTTGCATTGATTTTCAAGTTTTGTACTAAGTAAACTTGAATCAGTTCTCCTATTCACTTAATATTCTTTTCCTTTTAACAGAGCTTTGAAGTAGACACTATTCCATCTCCAGTACTACTAAAGGCTGTAGCTCACAAGTGATATCAGAGTCCTCTGCATAATGCACACTTTTAGTGACTCTTCCTCCAATCCTGATGCCCTGTTCTTCACATAGTCTAGTTTCCATTGTACTCAGGATCTCTATAAGCCTACATGCCCCTCAGTGCTGGTCATAAGGACCAGACCCTCTCGTTTGTGCTGGCTATATAGAAGCATCACTCTACGAAGTGCCAGCTGCATAGTAGCATTCTGCCCAGTGGTATGGGTCCTTGTAGACCCATCCCTAATCAAAGCACATGCCGTGAAGACAACCCTCTCCGTAGTGCCTGCATTGTATACCTGACCCTTCCTTAAGCGCACCTTAGTCCTCAAAGAAACGTCCTCATGTTATACCACTTTAATGAGGCATTTTGCAGCAGGTAAGCCCAAAGGAAACCCTAGTAGTATAGTGGTTAAGCATTTTGTCTGCAAAACAAAAGATCACAGGTTCAAATCTACCAAACATTATTTGAAAATTGTATAGGGCAGCTCTACACTGATATATAGTGTCTCTATAGTTGGAACTGACTCAATGGAGGAGGCTTTGGTTTTGATTTTTTTTTTCATCATCACAATGTTGTGTGGGAACCTGAATGACTAAAAGTTATTAAACCTTTCTGGCTCTTTTTACACATTCTTTCTCATATATTACTAAAGGCTAGTCTCAGAAGTATTTACAGAGTCTTCTGCAAAATGCACATTGCTAACGATGCTTACTCCAATCTCTGTTCTTCATCACACAGTTCAGCTTCTGTTGTACATAGGATCACTATGGCCCTCCCTTTTCCATGGTGCAGCTCAGGAGGGCCTGGCCATCCCAGCAGTGTGGGCCTCATAGACCTGGCCTTCCCAGCAGTACTGGCCACATAGAGTCAGCCCACCCTGTGGCAGGTGCCACGTAGTCTCGTCCTTTGCCATGGTGTAGGCTACGTAGACCTGACCCTCAGGCACAACTTGGTTATCAAATTAACATCTTTGCTTTGTATCATTTTAAAGAGGTCTTTTGCTTCACATTTGTTCAATGGAAATACTGGTTGTGTAGTGGTTAAATGCCTCATTTCTATCTAAAAGGTTGTCACTTTGAATCTGCCAAGCACTCCTTGGAAACTATTGGGCAGTTCTCCGCTGACCTACAGGGTTGCTAAGAGTCAGATTTGACTCAATGGACTGGCTTTGTTTTTTTTTTTTCTGTTGTTATGAGATCCTGATTTGTTTGTTGTTAATCTTCATCACAGTGTTGCATGAGATCCTGATTTGAAAGTTATGTACTAAACTTCAATTTCTGCTATTAGTTTAATATCATTTTGTTCTAATAGATCTTCAAAGTAGATTTCTCTCTGAAACATTACTAAAAGGTGAGGATCACAAATGTTTACAGATCATCGGCAAAATGCATGCTGTTAATGATACCTTCTTCAATCCTGATGCTTTCTTCTTAATACACTCCAGCTTCTGTTGTACATGTGATCACTATGACTCAACCCTCACCAACTCAACGGCCATGAAGTCCTGGCCCTCCCAGCAGTATGGGCCTTGTAGGTCCAGCCCTCCCATCAGAGCTGGCCAAGTAAACCCAGCCCACCTTGTGATACCAGCCACATAGACATGACTATTTGCGTAGACCCAGCTTTCCTTATCACACAGACCCTGTAGAACAGAGCCTCCCTCAGGCATACCTTAGTTCTCAAAGTAACATCTTTGCTTTATACTATTTTAAAGTATTTTGCAACACATTCTGTCCAATGGAAACCCTAGTGGCATAGTGGTTAAGTGCTACTCATGCTAACAAAACTTGAGAGTTCAAATCCTCCAGGTGCTCTTTGGAAACTACAGAACAGTTCTACTCTGACCTATAGGGTCACTGTGATTTGGAATTGACTCCAGAGTGGTAGCTTTTAGTTTTTTGATTGTCCCATTTTTTTTTCCTTTTGGTTCTTTATCACAATATTATACAGGATCATGCATGAGTGAAAATTTGTGATTGTATTCTTGCTCTGTTTACATGGCAGTGACTAGTTAAAAAGTCTGTGAAAGATCTTTCTTACAATGCTTGTTTGGAAATATTGCTCTGACTTGTACATTATGTACTAAGTAAACTTCAACTGATTTCTATTATTACCTTAATATTGCTTTTGTTTTAACATATCTTTCAAGTGAAACATGTTTCTCCCTCAAGCGTTACTAAAGGCTGAGGCTAACAAGTAGTTACAGTCCTTTGCATAATGTGCGTTGTTGTTGACTCTTCCTCCAGTCCTGATGCTCTATTCTTCATAGAGCCCAGCTTCCATTGTACGTACAGTCACCAGGACAAATTGTGTACTAAATAAACTTTAATCAATCTAATCTATTAGCTTAATATTACTTTTGGTTACACAGGTTTTGAGGTAGTCACTCTTCCCTCTCAAACATTGCTAGAGGCTGAAGCTCACAAATATTTACAGTCTTCTCCAAAATGCACATTGTTAATGACACTTCTTCCAACCCTGGTGCTCTGTCTGTTCTTTACTGTGTAGTCCAGGTCCTGTTGTACATGAGATCATACGACCGTAGCTCTCCTGTGGAGCAATTTACAGGGGCCTGCCCCTCCTAGCAGTGTGGCCTTTGTAGACCTGGCCTTCCCAACAATTCTGGCCACATAAACTGTCCCTCATCACGGCACAGGACATATAGACCCGGCCATCTCCATGACAGCTGCCATGTAGCCCTGATCCTCCCTCAGGGACACATTAGTCATCAAAGTAACATCTTTGATTTATACCACTTTAAAGAGGTCTTTTCAGGCCATTCCCCTAGTGGAAACACTGGAAGTATAGTAGTTACGTGCTTTGTCTGCACTTAAGGTCAACATTTCCAATCTGCCAAGCACTACTTGGAAACTCTATGGGGCAGTTTTATTCTGAACTATAGGGTTACTATGAGTCATAACTGACTCAGTGGTGGTGGCTTTGCTGTTGTTATTCTTTATTACAATGTTGTACGAGATCTTGCACTACTCAAAATAACTCTATTTTGTCTGTTTCCATGGCTGTAAATAATCACCAGACGGAGTGTAAAAGCGTATGAAAGACCCTTCCCCTTTTAAGCACTTGTTTGCTTTCTAGTCGGAAATGTTTCCCTGACTTGCAAATTATGTACTAAACTTTGATTTCTACTCTATTAGGTTAATATTATTTTGTTTTAGCAGATCTTTGAAGTAAACTCTTTTCTCTCTCAAACATTACTGAGAGCGGGGGTGCTACTCTAGCAAATACCTAAAATGTAGGAGCCATTTTAAAACTGTGAATAGATAGGAGATTCAGAAGGAATGAAGAAGGCACAGATGGTGAGAAACAGGAATGGCAGCAGCAGCAGTGGCAACAACAGAACCACAGGCAGTGCTGGAGCTGACCCATGGAGCAAGAGATCTAAGTGTCTGCACACAGAGTTTTGCTTGAGGAACGGGGTGCCTCTGGGCACTTAAATTGGTGGAGCTAGCCTTCCTGACCCACAGAGTGAGAGAGCTGAGTGCATTTGTGCAGGATGTTTTCCAGCAAGAGTGGGGTGCCTTCAGGCACTTGAATCAGTGGGGCTACAGAGCTTTGCAACACTTGCCTGGTGGAGCAGATGTGGGCCTGAAGCCTGGGCCATGTGGCCATAGGAAGCTGAAGCTGAAGGGACAAACAGCGTGAGAAGCTGAGCTGACTCAGTCTCAAAAGGTATGGCCGTGACCTAGGGGGTTTGAAAGGGTGGAACCATGGTGCCCTGTGTTCGTAAGGGTGGAATTGCCACTGAGTTCTGCCTAAGGTTCTCCTAAAGCCGGTGGGGCAGAGTTTCTGTCGAAGTGGGTCTTGAAGGCAGAGTTGTAGCACAGGGCTGGAGTCTCCACTCAGAAACCAGAGAGTGAGGCCAATACATACAGGCTGGAAGACAGGGCCATTGTGTAAAACGTCTCAGAAAGTGGATGAGTATTTCCAAAGCTTTGAAGGCTAATGTAATGAGTTCTGCTGACTTGCCTGTAGCCTGTTAATGTCTTCTTTCCCTGCAATTTCTCCTATATACAATGGAGTGTTTAACTTGTGCCTCTTCTGAAATTGTACCATTAGAAGCAGATCGCTTACGTTCTAGGTTTCACAGATGTACAACAAAGAGTTTTTGTATTTTGGACTTGAAACTGATTTAAGACTTCTGTCATATGGGATGGACATGGTTTTGCTATGATGAGATGAATGTGTTACATGTTTCTATGATGTGATTTTTGGAGTGCCAAAGTGTGGGATGTCATGGGTTGACTTGTGTCCCCTCAGTAGTATGTGTAGCCATGAGGCTGGGCCATGATTCCCAGTATCTTGTGACTGTCCTCCACTTTGTGGTTTTTCTATGCTGTATGTTAAAGGATTAGGGTGGGACTGTAAATCCCTGTATAAGATCACCTGCCTGCTCCACTGTAAAGGGAGTTTCCCTGCAGTATGGCTTGCCCCACCCTTAATCCTTTCATCCTACAAGAGATAAAAGGAAAGAGAAGCAGGCAAAGAATTGGGAACCTCGTACCATTAAGAAAGCAGCACCAGGAGAAGACCGTGCCCTTCAGACCTGAAGTTCCTGCGCCAAGATAATCCCTGGACAGAGACTGATGCAATCCCAGACTTTCCTCCAGAGCTGATAAGGGGGAAAGCCTTCCCCTGGAGCAGACACCCTGAATATGGACTTGCAGCCTACCAGACTGTGTAAGAACAAACTTCCCTTTGTTAAAGCCATACACTCTGTGGTAGTTCTGTTAGAGCAACCCTAGCTGACTAGAACAGTCATGATTCCTAGTATTTTGTGATTGTCCTCCATTTTGTGATTTTCCTATACTGTATGTTAAAGGATTAGGGTGGGACTGTAAATCCGTTTATAAGACCACCTCCCTGCTCCACTGTAAAGAGAGTTTCCCTGAAGTGTGACTTGCCCCATCCTTAATCCTTTCAGCCTGCAAGAGAAAAAAGGAAAGGGAAACAGGCTGAGAATTGGGAACCTAACACCATCAAGCTAGCAGCACCAGAAGAGCGTATCCTTCAGACCTGAGGTTCCTGTGCCAAGATGCTCCCTAGACAAAGACTGATGCAGTACCAGACTTTCCTCCAGAGCTGACCACGGGGAAAGCCTTCCCCTGGAGCAGACATCCTGATTTTGAACATGTAGCCTACCGGACTGTGTAAGAATAAACCTTCCTTTGTTAAAGCAGCACTAGCTGACTAAAACAATTACTAAAGGCTGAAGTTCACAAGTAGTTACAGAGCCATCTCCATAATGCCCGTCGGTAATGACTCTTCTTCCAACCCTAGTGCCCTGTTCTTCCTACGGTCCAACTTCTGTCCTACATAGGATTTCTTTGATCCCACCATCTCTATAGTGGTGAACATACATACCTGACCTTCCCTCAGGTACCCCTTAGTCTTCAAAGTGATACACTTGCTTTACATCACTTTAAAGAGGACTTTTGTTAGAGATTTAGCCAGTGGAAACCTTGGTGTTGTAGTGGTTAAGTGCTACATCTGCTAACTGCAAGGTTGGCAGTTCTAATCCATCAGGCATTTCTTGGTAATGTTATAGGGCAATAGTGCTCTGATCTATCAGGCTGGTAAGAGTCAGAAGCACTTGATGGCAGTGGCTTTTTGTTGTTATTTGGTTCTACTTCCCAGTATTGCATGGAATCATGTAATACCCAAAATTATTATTTCTCTTCTGGCTCTGTTTATGTGTTATATGGCTCTCTTTATATACTAAATCGAGTGTTTCAATCTGTGAAAATCTTTCTTCTTTTGAACACTTGTTTACTTTCTGGTTGGAAACGTTGCCTGGATTTGAAAATTGTGTCTAAAGAAATTTCAATTCCTATTATCAGCTAAATGTTATTTTTAGTCACACAGTTTTGAAGTAGACAGTTTCCTCTCTCAATCATTACTAAAAGCTGAAGCTCACAAGTAGTTACAGACTAAGCTGAACAATGCACACTGTCAGTGACACCTCCTCCAGTCCTAATGGTCTGTTCTTCTTCATGTAGTCCAGCTTCTGTCAGACATCGGATCACTATGACCTGACCTTTCCTATGGCACCAATCACAAAATTCCAACCATCCCAGCAGTACAGCCTATGTAGACATGACCATCTGTATATTGTCTGCGGTGTAGACCTGACCCTCCCTCAGGCACACCTTAGTCCTCAGAATAACATCTTTGCTTTACACTACTTCAAAGAAGTCTTTTGCAGCACATTTTCACAAATGAAAGCATGGTGGCATAGTATTCATGTGCTTCACCTGCCAACCAAGAGGTCAGCAGTTCAAATCTGCCAGATTCTCCTTGAAAACTCTATGGTGCAGTTCTGCTCTGACCCACAGGGTTTCTATGAATTAGAATTGACTTGATAGTGATTGCTTCTTCTTTTTTTCTTTTTTATTTCATTGTTGTTCTTCATCACAATATTGTATGGGATCCCGTATGGTAAAAAATTATCAATTCTGTTTTGGCTATTTTTGCGTGGCAGTAAACAATTACATGCAGTGTGGAAGTCTGAAAAATCTTTCTTCTTCTAAACACTTGTTTACTTTCCAGTTAGAAATGTTGCCCTGGTTTGCAAGTTATTTAAACTTCAATCAATTTCTACTATTAGCTTGTTATTATTTTAACATATCTTTAACATAGAAACTTTTCTCTTTCAAACATTGCTGAAAGCAGAAGCTCACAAGTGCAACGAGGGATTCCAACAAAAACTGTGGAGTCGCAGCAGTCGCCCTTGAGGAAACAGCACTGTAAGGCTGTTGCCTTACAAAAGGGAGGAGATGGATACCTTTCACAAATGTGACAGGCAGCATCCTTGTCAGAGGAGGTATGACATGTTTGAAGATCCAAAAAAGGTCACATACACAGTGTGGAGGAGAGTAGTGCAAGATACATCTGGAGAAACAAGCAAGAACTATATTGTGCAGGGGTCTTGTAAGATATATTAAAGATAATGGTGTTTATCTTAAAGCAATAGAACACCATTGAAGTTTCAATTAAACGGGGACAAAAACAATCACTTGTTTTGAGAAGATCTCTCAGACTGGTATGAGGACTGATTGGAGTTACAGCAGATGTGGGAAGACCAGTTAAAAGGCTACTGCAATTTTCCAAGCAAGGGATGATAGTAGCTTGTATTAATAGAGGAGATAGAGAGAAGCAGATGGCTTCTCTAAGGGATCAAAAGAACAACAGGTAGTGATGAGTTGGATGTGATAAAGCAAAAGTTCTATAGTTTCTTTACTGAGATAGAGAATATTGAAAGAGGATTATTGTTTCATCTTGAACATTTTGAACTTTCAATTGTCAATAACTGTGACCCTTAGTCTCAGTTCCAGCTATCGTGTTACCACTAGTACATATATTTCTAGCTCACTTCCTCTAATGTGCTCACTCTATTGTTGCTTTTCCTACCATTGATTTCTCCTGTCATGACTGCATTGTCTTCTTTATCCAACTTACATTCCTTCTATATAATATTGCTACAATCACATTCCGACATACATGCTTGACCTTGGCAATCTCTTTCTTCAGTCTATCTGGGAAAAATCACACACAAAAAAAACAAAAACAAAACCCAACCTATTGCCTTCAAGTCAATTCCAACTCCTACTAACCCTATAGAAAAAAGTAGAACTGCGTCATAGGGTTTCCAAGTCTGTCTGTTATGGAAACAGACTGCCACATGTTTTGTCCTTGGCATGGCTGAGGGATTCAAACAGATAGACTTTCAGCTAGCAGCCAAGCACTTTCCCCATGAAAGTAGATTTTGATCTCAAATGAGCCATTAGCACTGCCTGTAAATCGTACTGGACTTTACTATTACTCACTCTCCAACTCTCGTTGACCACTGTTTCATAGCAACCATAGCTCAGATTTTTCTCTCCATGTCCTCACTCTAAGCTGATTAACTTGCTTTCCATTGCACTGAGAAAATCAAAGCAAGGAACTTCCATAAACTCCCCGACCACATATACCTACCAGTATCTATACCCACTTACTTTGTCTTTTCTCCTGTTTTATGTGTGAACAAATCTGGCCCCTACAAAGGCTAACCTCTTCCCTTTTCCCTTTCATTTCCTCTTAAGATGGACACCCCCTGTGGCATCAGGCCTCCCCTCTACAAAAAATATTTTCTTCGTCTCACTTGTCTCATTGTGTAATACCCCTTTCCTTTCCTTAATAGTGAATTTCCTCAGAAGAATTCTTTTCAGTCACTGTCTCTATTACATCTCTTGCCCAGTCTCCCTTGTACACTTTACTCAGGCTTCCAGACTTATCACTTTACTTACACAGAATGAATCAAGACAACTATGACCTCCAGGTCATTTTTCAATCCTCTGATTTTATTTGTTAGCACCACTTGACTCGTTCCAATATGAAACTCTTTCTTCTTTTGATTCCCAAGCCATTTCTCTGGACACTCCTTTCAGGCTCCCAGTTCTCTCCAAATGATAAATTTGGCTTCCAGCACAGCTTCTTGGTGGTATGAGATCCCCAAATGTCTTTTCTGTCTTCTTTCCTTTATATCTCAAGAGACTGCCTCAAGGCACAAAACAATCTTACACATTGAATCCTGTCCCACCAATAGAACTGCCACCCATCCACCTTCATTAACATCATAGAGGCAAGATTTACAAAATGGAGGCTATCACAAAACACCAGGAATCATGACCCACTAAATTGTTACAGATTTGGGGGAGAACACAATTCAATCCATGACATATCACTTTTTGTTCCCTAAATAATCACACCATTGCAACATGTAAAATATATTCACCCCATCATTGCAAAAGTCTCACTTCCAAATCCAAAATCCAGAAATTCCTCTTCAGTTGTGAAATCTAGACAACAAGTTATCTGCTTCCAAAATCCAGTGGCAGAACAGGGAGGCACAAGTTAGGTATTTCCATTACAAATGTAAGAAGGCAAAACAGGTTAAAAAAAAAAAAAGTCAGCAGAACACATGACATTAGCCCTTAAAGCTTTGAAAATAATCTTTCATTTATTTTTTATTATGATTAAGTGAAAGTATAGAATCCAAACCAGTTCTGCATGCTCACCTATCTGAATCTTCATCTGTTCTCATCACCCTGTGACAGTATATTCCTCCTTTTCATGCTAGACTTTTAGTATCATATTAAGAAGCACCTGTTCCCTTCTCTCCATCCTCTACTCTCCCATCTTAGAAAGAAACCAGTAGTACAGCTTACTATAAATGTATATACCCATGAAGTACACACACCATATGATCACACTGTGTCACCAAGTCCAGTCAATTCTTGTCTGAAGAGTTGGTCTCAGTACTAGTTTCCAGTCAAAGATGGCAGCAGGCCTAGGGACCATGTTCCTAGGGCACACTCCAGGCTGTTGGACCATCAATTCTGGTCTTTTAGAAGAGTTCTTGAACTGCACATCTCTTTTTCTCATGTTGCTTCAGGGACTCTATACTGTGTCCCCCATGACAGCTGCTATTGGTGGTGGCCAGGCATCATCTGGTTCTTCTGGTCTCATGCTGATGCAGTCTGCCAGTCACATGGGTCCTTCTGCCTCCTGGAATCACTTTTCCTAAAGTCTTTTATGGTTTTGGTCATCATCTATTCCAAAGGGGTTGGGACCATTTGGTGTACTTAAAATATCAGCTTGCCAGCTTTTAAGACTCCAGACACCACTCACCAATGTAGGGTGCAGAAGACTCTCTTAGCTAAAGACTAGCTATGCCAATAGACCATGACATCCCCTGAAAACATGCTCCCCAGATCCCTACCCCCACTACTCTATCCTTTGAAATATTGAGGTGAATTTAACAAACCTTTCAATTTATGGTGTAGTCCAATTATGCTCTACTGTATGCTGTCACTCCCTTCACCAAACCAAATTTCCATCGACTATCTAGTCTATGAACATCCCTTTCCCTCCCTCTCTATCCTTGTAACCATCGAAGAGTCTTTTTTCTGTACTGAAGTCCATTTTTAAGGCCTTACAACAGAGGTCTCATACAATACTTGTCCTTTTGCAGCTGACCGATTTCC
This sequence comes from Heterohyrax brucei, assembly GCA_028571685.1. Classification (NCBI taxonomy): domain Eukaryota; kingdom Metazoa; phylum Chordata; class Mammalia; order Hyracoidea; family Procaviidae; genus Heterohyrax; species Heterohyrax brucei. Next base: position 40,471,063 of record CM053149.1, read on the forward strand.
CTCAGCATGATGTCCTCTGGTTGAAACCAGGTTATGAGGTGCTTCCTGAAATCATCATTTTCTTCATCATTGAATAGTGTTCCATTGAATATATGTACCATAGTTTGTTTATCCATTCATTTGCTGATGGGCACCTAGGTTGATTCCATCTTTTTGCTATCATGGACAGTGTTGCAGTAAACACTCATTTGCATTTATCTGTTCGTGTAAGTGCCTTTATTTCTGTAGGATATGTTCCCAGCAGTGAGATTGCCGGATCATATTGTATTTCTAGCTTTTTAAGGAAGCATCAAATTGCTTTCCAAAGAGGTTGTACCATTTTGCATTCCCAATAGCAGTGTAGGAGGGTTTCTGTCTCTCCACAGCCTCTCCAGCGTTTGTTGTTTTGTGTGTTTTGGGCTATTGCCAACCTTGTTGGGGTGACATGGTACCTAACTCTAGTTTTCATTTGGATTTCTCTAACAGCTAACAATTGTTTGCATTTCTACATGTGTCTCTTGGCTGCCAGAATGTCTTCTTTGGTGAAGTGTCTGTCTATCTCCTTTGCTCATTTCTTAATTGGGTTATTTACCCTTTTCTTGTAAATGTTTTGCAGTACCTTGTAGACTATGGAAACCAGACATCATTCTGACACATAGTTGCCAAATATTTTTCCCAGTCTGTAGGTAGTCTTTTAACTCTCTTGATAAAGTCTTTGGATGAGCATCAAGCGCTTAATTTTTAGTAGTTCCCATTTATCTATTTTCTCTTCTGTTGTTCATTCATTGTTTGTTAGATTTTGTAGTCTAAACTGTGTATTAGAACTTCCATTGTTGTCCCTACTGTTTCTTGTATGATCTTCATTGGTTTAGGTTTCATATTTAGGTCTTTTATCAATTTTGTGTTAGATTTTATGTAAGGTGCGAGATATGGGTCTTGTTTCAGTTTTTTGCACATGGGTATCCAATTTTTCCAACACCATTTGTTAAAGAGACTGTTTTCAACCCAGTTGACAATGTTTGGGTCTTTGTTAAGTATCAACTGTTCGTAATAGGATGGTAATATTTCTGGGGTTTGTATTCTGTTACTTTGGTCTGTAATATCTCCTTTTGTACCATTACAAAGATGTTTTGACTACCGTGGCAGAATACCAAGTTCTAAGGTAGGGTAGTGTGAGGCTTCCCACTGTGTTCCTCTTCTTCAGTGGCACTTTCTTTATCCAGGGTTTCTTCCCTTTCCAAACGAAGCTGGTGATTTGTTTCTGTATTTCATTAAAAACTGACACTGGAATTTGTATTGGGATTGCACTGTATACATAGATCCCTTTGGATTAAATATTTTCACGATGTTAAGTCTTCCTATCCATGAGCAGGGTAGGTTTTCTCATTTATGTAAGTCTCTCAGTTTCTTCAGTAAGGTCTTGTAGTTCTCTTTGTATAGGTCTCTTATTTATCTAGTTAGGTTTATTTCTAGGTATTTTATCATCTTGGGGGCTATAGTAATTGGTATTTATCTGGTGATTTCTTCTTTGATGATCTCTTTGTTGGTGTAAAGGAATAGTACCAATTTACTTGTGTTTATCTTTTACCCTGAAACTTTGCTAAACTCTTCTATTTGTTCTGGTAGTTCACTTATGGATTCTTTGAGATTCTTTGTACATACAATCATATCATCTGCAAACAGAGAGATTCCTTTTACTTCTCGGCTGATGCAGATGTCCTTTATTTCTTTGTCTTCTTTCATTGCTTTGACCAGACTTTCTAGCACAATGTTGAATAGAAATGGTGAGAGTGGGCATCCTTGTCTAGTTCCCTCTCTCAAGGCAAATTCTTTCAGTCTCTCTCCATTCAGGATGATGTAGGCGGTGGGCTTTGTTAGATGCCCCTTATTGCACTGAGGAATTTGTTGTCTATTCCTGTTTTGTTGAGAGCTTTTAGCATGAAGGGGTGTTAGCCAACAGCCAAGTTGGACTTTATCAAATGCCTTTTCTGAATCAATTAACAAAATCAGGTGATTCTTATCTTTTTGTTATTTATGTCATTGATCATATTAAATGTTTTTCTTATGTTGAAGTAGAATTGCATCCCTGGTATAAATTCAATCTGGTTATGATGAATTATTTTTTGGATATGTTGTTGAATTCTATTGGCAATGATTTTATTGAAGATTTTTGCATCTATGTTCATGAGTGATATTAGTATGTAATCTTCCTTTATTGCTGTATCTTTCCCTGGCTTTGGTATCAGGGTTATGCTGGCTTCATGGGATGAATTTTGGAGTATTCCTTCATTTTCTGTGCTATGAAACAGTCTCAGTAGTATTGGAATGAACACTTATCTAAGTTTGGTAGAATTCTGTGCTGAAACTATCTGGGCCAGGCCTTTTTGGGGTTGGCTTTTTTCTTGATGACTTTTTGAATCTTTTGTTTATTAAGTTGTTCTAATTCTCCTTGTGATAATTTTGGCAGGTGATATGAATCTAGAAATTTGTCCATTTCCTCTAAGTTTTCAAACCTGTAAAAGTATTGTCTTTTGTAGTGTTCTGCTATGATACTTTTTATTTCAATTGGGTCTGCTGTGACATCTACCATCCCATTTCTTATTCAGGTTATTTGTTTCCTCCTGTTTTCTTTTGTAAATTTAGCCAATGGTTTATCAATTTCGTTGATCTTTACAAAAAACACTTGTGCTTTTGTTAATTTTTTCAATTGTGTTTCTATTCTCTAATTCATTTAGTTCTGTTCCAGTCTTTATGATCTGTTTGTTTTTTTTTTGTTTTTTTTTGTTTTTTTTGGTGCCTGAGGGGTTCCTCTGTTGCTCTCTTTCTACTTGTTCAAGCTGTAGGATTAATTCTTCAGTTTTAGTCCTTTCTTCCTTCGGGATACGTACATTTATAGAGATAAATTGACCTCTGAGCACTGCTTTGGCTGTATCCCATAGGTTCTGGTAGGATGTGTTTTCATTCTCATTTGGTTCCATAAATTTCTTTATTGCATCCTGATTTCTTCTACAATTCATGGCTTTTTGACCAAAATGTTGTTCAGTTTCCCTGAGTTCAAATTTCTATGTTTTTTAGTTGCTGTTGAATTAGACTTTTATGGCTTTATGGTCCGAGAAGATGCTTTGCAGTAATTTAATGGTCTGGATTTCGTTGAGAATTACTTTATGTCCTAACACATGATCTACTCTGGAAAATGTTCCTTGTGAGTTGGAGAAGGAGGTGTAGTTATCTGTTGATAGACAAAACTTCTGTGTACATCAATGAGGTCTAGTTGGTTAATTGTAGCAATAAGATCTTCTGTATCTTTACTGAGCTTTTTATGGCATGGTTTGTCCATTACTGACAGTGGAGTGTTGAAGTCACATACTATTATTGTGGAGTGATCTATCTCACTTTTCAGTGTAGTCAGTGTTTGACGTATTTAGATGCTTTGGTATCAGGTGAATAAATATTTAACATTGTTAAGCCCTGCTTGTGTATTGAACTTTTCAGCAATAAATAGTGACCATCCTTGTCCATGATGCTGAATTTTACATTAAAATTGATTTCATCTGAGATTAGTATAGCCATACCTGCTCCTCTTTGTATATTGTTACCTTGGTATATATTATTCCATCCTTTAGTTGTCAGTTTGTTCATATATTTAAGTCTAAGGTGTGTTTTTTGTAAGCAACATATAGATGGGTTGTGTCTTTTGATCCAGGGTATCATTCATTGTCTCTATATTGGAGCATTCAGTCTGGTTACATTTAGTGTAATTATTGGGAGGTATGTGTTTAATGCTGTCATTATGATGTATTTATTTTTGTGTTGGTGTTTTCTATGTTGTCATTAATATTCTTCTTTATGAGTTGACTTTTCATCTTTCTCAGTGTTGGTTTTATGTTTGTTAAGATCCTGTATTACGTTTCCTGTTTTGATATTTTGAGTTGTTATTGTGCTTTACAGCTGCCTCTATGGTCCCCCTTAATATTCTAAGTTTAAACTCAGTTTTAACTTCTGCGTATCTTTTTAACTTCCTCTCCATCTGAAAGGACTGTAAATTCTGTAATATATCCCTCTTTTCAGTGCGGTGGTGTCATAGTTTTCATGATGTGATCACTGGTTCCCTTCTCTTAGTACAAGCTTTGATTTAATTTTGTGACTTCCCTAACTAAGTAGATTTCTGGATGCCTGCTTTGTCTCCTTAAGTATACACTTAATGATTTTGTTTTTCTAAGCAAAGACCTTTTTTCAGTATTTCTTGTAGTTTTGGTTTGTTTTTTACAAATTCTTTAAACTTCTGTTTATCTGCAAATGTCTTGATTTCATCTTCATATTTAAGAGACAGTTTTGCAGGATATAAAATTTTTGGTTGGAAGTTTTTCTCCTTCAAGGCTTTGAATGTGTCATCCTTGTCAACATCATCTCTGCCGAGAAGTCAGATAGAGGCCTACAGGGGTTCCCTCTGAAGATTAGCTTTGTGTCGAGCCTTGCTACCTTTAAGAGAATCTGCTTATGTTTCATTTTATTAAGCTTGATTATAATGTGTTTTGGAGTCTTTGTTTCAGGGTCTAGTTTTTGTGGCGTTTGATACATATCTTGGATATCTATATTCTCTTCTATCATAATTTCAGGGAAACTGTCAGCAACTTAACAACAATACTCTGTGTTTTCAGGTATCCCTCAGTGTTTAGGAATTCCAATTAATCATAGATTATTCCTCTTAGTAGAGTCCAACATGCTTCTCAATGTTTATTCATTTTTTTAATTTCTTTTCTCTAATTTCTTCTCATAAATGTTTGTGTCAGGTGTTCTACCTTCAAGGTCACTAAGTCTGACTTCCATCTCAATTCTGTTGTTTTGGCTTTGGAGTGAATTGTCTAATTCTGTAATTTTGTTATTGATCTGCTGGATTCAGATCTTTGATATTCCATGAGTTCAAATAGCTTGCTTAAGTTTTCATTTTGCCCTGTTGCGTTTTGTTTAATCTCTAAACACAACCCACTGCCATCAAGTCAGTTCTGACTCATAGCAACCTTATATGTCAGGGTAGAACTGCCCCATAGAGTTTCTAAGGAACAACTGGTGGATTGAGCTGCTGATAGTTTGGTTAGCTGACATAGCACTTAACCCACTATGCCATCAGCATTTCCTGTTTAATCTCTAGAAGGTTCTTGTATATAATTCTTTTGTACTCAACCTCCAATAGTTTCAGAAAGCCTTCTTCATCTAGAAAGATTTTTTATTCTTTATTTTGAGATTTTTCCAGAGCCATGGTAGACTGTTTCTTTAAATGGTTGGAGATAAATTGTTGTCTTTGGGCCATCTAGAGGCTGTTCAGTTTCTCTGGTGTTACCTCAGCAGGAGCTGAGACATAGTTCTGAGAGGGGAGTTGGTCACCAGCCATCTCTGTGTACTCTAGTGGCTGGCCCCACTGTACTCTCAGGAATTTAGGTTCTGTCTTCTATCTGGCAAAGATATAGCCCTACTTATGGAGGGCCATCAACTGATCCTATAGTGTAGGTCGGTAAAGGCTGGAAGAGATGCCACCAGGCTGCTCAGCAGTTATTTCTCCAGGCAGTCTTAGTTTAAAAATTTAGGAGCTATCCGATAGCTGCCAAAATCAGTCAGGACATCAGGTGTGGCAGGCCCTATGTTTCGGCTGACAATGGAGGCACTTCTTCAGCCATCCTCAAATGCTATGATATAGTTCAAAGTAAGGATGGGTTACAGCCTTGCTGCCATCCTTAGCCAGATCCCACTCATAAAGTAACACAACATTTCTGCTGGAAAAGTGCTTTCCTCAGTGACATTGCTTCTCAGCTTGTGAATTATCTCCTGCTGAGGCCTCCAGTTGAGTGACTCCGCCTCCAAGCCAAACAAGATGGTATTCCAGCCTAGCTGCCCTTCATGCCACAGAACAGTGGAATCTATGATAGAGCTCAGAAAAATAAAGGTGAGGGGAAGTGGTGCCCTCCATCAGAAGCCAAACTCTCAAAATGTTGCTGTCCCACACACTGTGTCTCCACTTCCCTATATGCTGTTTACTTTACCACTGCAGTTCATATTTGCTGCCTCATGCCATCCCCCAGCTCCCAGATAAGAAAAAAAAAGCAGAAAGTGTCAGTACTTGCAGTCTGTCTAAGTAGCAAGTCAGCAGGAGTGGGGCTCAGTGTCCTCTGCCTCATCAGAGAGAGGTAGCTTCCCGTATAGTGGCGTGTATTCCAACCTGACAATTCTGTGGCTTGTCCTAGGGTTCCCTGAGTGTCCAGAGTGTTGCATTCAATTATCAATCCAGATCTTAGTTTTCAGAAGGAATTGAGACATGTGCCTAGTCCATCTTCTCGGCTGCACCCCCTCAAGAGCAAACTTTTATCAGGTATCAGTAAGATTTTACCAGAAGAATAAAACTTAAGCTTCACACAGTCCTGCTTGGAAAGTGGGGTCCATTAGGTAATCTAAGATAGAGAAAGTGACCTTCTTGTCTAAGACCGATCTAATTTACAGTCTCCAAGCTCTTGTCAGAACATAACCCTTAGCTTTTCCATGGTGATATTGATGTGTGGCCAGAAAACATTTGGGCCTTGGCAACCCCCATCAATGGTCATTTTCCTAGACTCCTCTTCAGAGACAGGCCAAGAGGGCCTGTGTTGGGGAAATTGACTAAACGTCCTGCGTCATGGTGTCCAGGACACTAAGATTCAGTGGCCTTGTTTTCAATAGTACCTGTATTTATCAGGGTCCACATTTACTGGTCTGTGAAGTATTCTTACGCCCTGGTATCTGGGGCTAACTGGGTTACCTCAAGGTGGACCATGGATGGCTTAAGCCACAGCTGGGCTTTTTTTCATCCTTTTCTCCCTGCAGCCAAAATCTCTATTATTTAATATACCTTGAGGGTCTCCTCTACCAACTGAGAATGTGGACTGAGACTCTGTCTTGAGTTTTTGTAACTTGTCTTATGTCTGATGTTGACCAAGACACAAAATGTATGACCATAAAGGCTTTTCTAACAGTGTCCAGAGTGAAATAGCAGACCAGTTTATCTGGACCATTATTTGACTTAAGGCATCCTGGAGAACCAGCTTTTTTAAAAGTAGTAGCCTGCATAGTCCACCTTAATTTCTACAGAAGTCAGAAATCCAGACCCTAGAAGAATTACATATCCCATTATAAAATCTTTGATCAAAGTGTTCAATTAATGGTAATTGAACACCACTGGGCTTTCAAGATCTCAGGTACTATACAGTGAACTAGGAAGTAGAAAAATAAATGCTTTTAAGCCTATTATATGAAATATCCAACAAAACAACAACTAGATCTCTAAGAGGAGACACACCTCATGAGGCGTTTAGGTATAGCATCAGTAACTTTTCATGTGCCTCAACAGCAAGTGTGTTCTGTAAAAACCTCATATTTTAAATCAGTATACAAACTGTAACATTTATCTGTCCTGAATTAAACTGTTTTTTTGATAGAATATGAAACTCCAATGTGATTTTAATTTGTAAAATCAGAACCAAAATTAGATGTTTTCTTGGTTATGATACTTACTACTCTACTAAATTTACCTACAGGAATTTTCAACTAGAGGATTATAACCCGAACTCATTAAAAAATTTTAGGAAAAGGAAAACAATTTTTCAGGTGTTCTTTGTTTCACCTAATTTGGGACCAGCTGTCATCTTTGAAGTGATCAACTTTGCACAAGAGTTTTGGATTTATCTCATGTCACAGTGTTCTTTTACCAGTCTAAAATTTCTGTTGATGTATTCTGGTTAATTAGCAAAAACTGTAGATGAAAGAACCTTCTTAGTAATGACAGGAGTCAGTTATTACAAAGCAGTATAAAAAAGGTCAAATAAAACACAATCTGCTGGAAAGAACCTTAGACAATATTCTTAAGCACACCACTACTCATATTTTTAAGGAACAGTAAACACTGTGCATAATAATCTTGAGGTACAATCTCACATAGCCAGGTTATACTAAATTTTTTTTTTAATTTTATTTAACATAACTGAGTGAAAATGTACATTCACATATAAATTTACATGCCCCCCTATATGCAGCTTCCACTGCTCTCCCTGTCCGGTGACAGCACACTATTCTTCTCTGCTCCATACATGTCTCATCCTCCCAACAGTCTCCTTTCCCCTCCTGTCCATCCACTCCCCTTCCTCCAGCCAGAGGTCAGCAAGATGATATCCTATAGATGTATAGAACCATAAAGTGCTTCCAATATATGGTCACTCTGCCTTGCCAAGTCCAATCCATTCCTGTCCAAAGAGTGGACCTTTGTTATAATTTATGGGAAAGGGCAGCATCAGGGCAGGGGGCCATGCTCTCAGAGGAACCCCAAAACCACTGGACCATCAGTGGAGGTCTTTTAGGGGAGATCTCATGATGCACCTCTTTATTCTTGTGTTGCCAGTGAGGCTCCTCTCTGTGAGCTCCATCGTGGCTTATGCTAAAATTATTAAGTCTCTAAATACTTGTATAAAAATAAACCAACAGGAAAATAATTCGAATATCCCAGTCAAAGCATTGGTTATGGTGGTATCAGGTTAAATAAAATATATCCATGCCATCACACCCTTTGTTCTCTAAAGCATCATTACATTGTAACATGAAAAGCATTTACACCCTCATAATGAAAGTCTTCAAGTCCAAGCCTAAGGTCTAGAAATTCCTCTTTGGCTGTAAAATCTAGAATACAAGTTATCTGCTTCCAAAATACAGAACAGGTAGACACACACAAGACAATAGCCCTCAAAGGGTTTTAAAAGAATTTTTCTTTTCCATCACACAATAGCCCCATTCTCCAGACTTCAGGTATTGGCCACCCTCTCTGGACTTTGAGTGGGAGTTCCACAGGCCCTGTACAACAACTCTCTTTCACGCCTGCTGGGACAGTACCTCTTGTTCCCCCCCAACTTCAGGTGCACAATTTTACAAGTGGGAACTCCATGATCATGGGCTGTGTCTCCATGCTCTCAAACCCTAAGGCATGGCCATACCTTTGAGACTAAGGCAGCTCATCTTCTCATGCTCTCCATCTCTTCAGCTTTTGCTTCTTATGGCCTCATGATGCATGCCTCAGGCCTGTACCTGTACTGCTATTTTTTCACCAAGTTATCAATTTAAAACCAAATCAAACCCACTGCTGTGGTGTAGATTTTGATCTACAGTGACTCCATAAACAGAGTAAAATAGCCCTACAGAGTTTCCAAGGAGTGCCTGGCAGACTTGAACTGTCAACCATCTGGTTAGTAATTGCAGCACCCAACCACTGTGTCACCAGAGTTTTTCCAGTTAGTAATTCATGACTTAATATTATGTATTTGTTGGATAGTATTAAGAAGAAATAACATATATATTTTTTAACCGGTAAGCACCAAGCAGTCTTTGGTTCCTACTTGTGCCAAAACCTTTTAGCCCTTTTCTCTCAGAAAAGGCTATACTTGGCTTTTGCTTTCTCTTCATTTCCAAATCTCGTTGCTTGGTTTTTGCCTCAGGACTCTTAATAAAAGATCAGATCCTTGCCTTCAAGGGAGATTACACAAGGAATAAATTAACTGTTTACTCAGAAATCAGAGAAAATTGTTATTTTAGTAGGGAAAAAGTCAATTTTTTCCTAACTTTAATGTTCTTAAAGATCTCATAAATTAAACCATTCAACATTTGTCAGACAAACAAAACGATTGACCATATCAGATAAATGTTTTTCAATAAGCTTTTGTAGCACACTCCTTAAACAGCAAAGAACTCACTCATTAAGCTCATCTAGAATATATATATGTATTCTTGTTGCTTGAAAAATGAACAATATATACATTTATATTGTGCCAGATACCTACTAACTCAATTACCTTAAAGTCCAGGGCTGAAATAAAGCTTGCTTAAACATTCTATGTCTTTAACTCCTAAAGTTTTATCAGTTGGCTTTTAGAAATTACAAAGCCTCGTGTTTAATTAACCAATTACTGATGCACACATAACTTCAAATCTCATTAGGATTTGGATTTATCCAATTTCTGATAATTAAAGTAAATAAAAATTTTTGTCTGTTTTCTGTCTTAAAAAGGTCTCCACCCAATTATAAATGGTTCTTCAAAAGCTTCCCTGGGGCTATGTCTTGAGGCTGATCTTTCCCTGTAAATTTAGTTTTTTCTTCTAGCCCAATGACATTAAGGCTGGATCCTCTTGAAATTCAGCTTTCTTATGTATTTTAGCTCAAGCAAGGCTCTCCCCACCCCCGATCAGGAGGATTTGAGCATGAAAGACATTTTCTGACCCACCAAACAAGTTTGTCTCAAAGAATTAAAACAAAAAATATCTTAAAATAGACAGGATGTGGGGAGCCTGATACATTGGCAGCAAGGAAGTCTAAGACATACAAAATTTGGACACATAAAATGCTTAACAGGCAAAAATTGTTTCACAAAAACAGAGATGTTGAAAAAGACAACACTGTGTGGCTCGAGGCCAAACTTACAAAGTCTTGCACAAACATTAAACATTCAGTCAACAGGGATCAGACACTGTTAACAGAAAATTACGAATCTGGGGTCCCCACAAACAACTTGTGTAAGTACAACAATGAAAAAGATGTTTCCAAAACCTCACAAGGGCAAATACTAAACCACACGATGGATGTATTTATCTTAGTCAACACAGATAGGAGACCTCACTTTCATACACACACAGCCTGTTAAGCAAACTCCAGACATTTACACACCACCACACACCCCTTGAGCTGGCTTCACCACATTGACACACCTGAGAGCCAGAGGACAGTCCCATCCTGACCACAAATCCACTCTGGAGTTACAACCTTAGGGGTAACCATGAAAATCTGTCCACCAGCAGAAGAAATTTGCCCTAAGGAAAATGTCTACAACCAATCTGTTGGAAAATTCCTTGTGCAAAAACATACCCCAAAACTCCAGTCCTCAGCACTGAAGGAAAGGGAAATGTGAGGTATTCAGAAACCAGGTGACCCACCTTTTCTTTTAGGGGGGCACAAACCAGGAAAAAAAAAAAAACACAGAGGACTTGTCCTTGTCAGAAATCAGCGCAGTCCTCTCACAGAGCAAAGAAGAGGAAGGAAAAGAACTCCTCTGGAAAAAAAAGACCAGGATTTACTCCACTCAGAGACAACTAGCAGAGGAAAAATCACCCAGGGGACAAGTCTGCCAGGAGAAGCACCCCAGATGGCGGAAAAAACCAGGCTATAGTCCCCAGTGCCATGTGAAGGGAAAATGTGCAGACAGGGACCCAGAAACCCACATTTTCCCCCCAAAACATTTGATACTCACCCCTAGATAGTGGGGTTAAAAACTAACAATGTCCTAGTGAAACCAGAGGCTGAAAAAGCCTCCATGTTAGAGGTGCTCCAGATGAGCGGCCTGAGAGGTTTTGTTTCAGATCACCCCCAATTCGCAGGGAAAGACCTAACCTTCATGTTCCACAAGCCCCACAATCCCCACATGCCCCACAAGCCCCAGGCTGGGGCGGTGCCCTCAAAGTCACCACTCTAGAGTCAGTGAATTATAGGCATTGAATGACTTCTTTTGTTTTGATAGTTGAACTCATAACCAATGCTAAAAGAATCAGATTGTTGGCCAGATGACATCTAGCCTCGTTTTGCTAACTTGACGGCTGGTGATGGTTTGCCAGGTTGTGAAGCAGTTGACCTCCACCCCCAAAACCCTCACATGTCCCTCCCAGCTGCCCTGTTGTTCTCACAAGACCTCTATGCACCCACACCATTTGTTCTGTATATAAACCCCAAGTTTGGCCTGCACAATTTGAACAGCCTTGGAGATTTGAATATGCCTGTCTTCTGTGTTCTAGCCAGCAGAACACAGTTAATAAACTTGTTCTTTAATCACTCAGCAAAATATATCTCAGAGATTAGCTATTTGGGATGGTTAATGAGAACCTGGAGTTTTGTCCAGTAACAATTTTGTTGAGGCAGCCAGGAGGCAGCACTACCTGAGCTCAACGATACTCTGGGGGAGCAAGGGGCCTGTGGGTATTCTTTGTTTTAAGTAGTGGCAAAAATACAAGATTCCTGCAGAATTTTCTTCCAAACAACAGCATGAAGGGTGACTGACCAAATTTCTTTTTCTTCCTTTCTTTTTCTTTGAGGAAGATTCTTATTTTTGGTTAGTGGCCCCATAAAAGTAGGACCACCTAGGCTTACAGGTTTCCACACACACCTTTCCCTGTGATGTCTGAGGGATAGACCCTGGTTTTTCTCTACTGGAAAGTTCTGGAGCAATTTGCTTGCAATGTGTCTCCACATATGGGTCCCTACAGGGAGGTAACTGCCACTGGACGAGTTGTTGCATTTTGCCAGGGGTTTGGTTCTATCAGTTGGAACATGTTGGTGGTTTGCCTGCTGGAAAGTTCTGTAGCTAGAGCAGCTGCGAGTGTTCCCAGCAAGAAGTCGTAGGTATGTGAGTGGAAGCTGGTTTGGAGAGTGTGTTTACAGGTGTATGTGTATATCTGTATGTGTGTGTGTGTATGTTTGATGAGACGGATGTGTTTCCTTTGTGGGGTTTTGGAGTCATAAAAAGTGTTTGTGTTTTTATGTCTTGTCTCCTGTTAATTGCCATTATATTTCTTTACTGTTGTTTCTTGATTGCTAATTGAAAAACCCCCTGGTTACACAATGATAAGTATTAGTCAAAAATTCTACAGTTTAAAAACTACCTGCTGCTGTTTAGAGGCCTGGCAGGCCACCTCTAGCCTGCCCTGCCCTATGTAGCAACAGTGAGTTTGATTTGGTTTTAAATTACTAATTTGACCTGGCTAGGAACTAGAGGAAAGTAACAACAGTATTAAGCATTGGGGGAGGGGAGACAGTCAAGGGAACTAAGGGCCTGTCCCACAGAGGACTTTTTGACAAGTGTGGGGTACTCCTAGCCCCCAGGGGTATTTAAACTGGTATGGACTTACTGACCAACAGAAACACAGAGCTGGATACTCATTTGATGGAATTGGGATGTCTTTAAGACATTTAAATCAGGTGAGCTACAAAGCCGTGGAGCACTCTTCTGCAGTAGGAGATTGAGGTTTGAGCCCTCAAAGCCACAAGAGAAAAAAAATACTGAGCTAAGCTGCCCCGGCCCGCGGGACAAATCAACGAAAGGACGAGGGGAAGCCTGTGAAAGTAAGCAGGAAAGGCGGAAAAATGAAGGCAAGACAAAATTCTGATCAAGCCTCAGTTTTATTATTAAAATGAGGTATATTTATAGCGGTAGGAATAAAGGGAGGGATCAAGTGACGTAGGGATGGAGTGACATTTGGAGTGAGGTAGTTGTCGGCTGGGGATTGGATATACATATGACTAAGGCAGTGACATCAGGCAGGAAGTTTTTCGCGCGCGCGGGCCTTTTGAATTTCGCGGGCGCGGGCTTTTTCAAGCTTGGCGCACGCGGGCTTTTTCAGCCCTACAAGCTTCCTGTATGTCGGGGCCTGGGGGCTCTCCCATGGCTCCCGACACTAAGCCACTTCTCGGATTTAAAAAGATGAAGTCATACCCCATAATGTTTCTAATTGGGGAGTTGCCACTTCAGTAGGCTTGGAAAACTGTGTACCTGAAGCCAAGGAAGCAAGAGATGCTGTCCCAGTGGACCTGGAAGGTGGAGCTATAGGACAGAGTTGGGAAAATTGGCTTTCACCAAAAACCTAGAGTCTAGAGGACAGAGCCATTGTGTAAAATGCCACAGGGAGAGGAAAAATCTTTTAAACACTTTTGAAGACTACTGTCTTGTTGACTGTTGTGCCTTTTTCCTTCTGTTTGTAATGGAAATGGCTGACATGTGCCCACCTGTTCTATATTTGGAAGTGATGACGAATGTAAAGGTCTAACAAAAGTCACTTAGGTTATTAAGGTACATTCTGTTTTCTGCCTTAATAACTGGACTAACAGGTCTGCATTCCTCTCTCTATCTCTTCTTCTCCCTATCTTCTCCTCTCCATATCTCTGATATAGAGTTGATTAAGACTTCAGAGAGAGATAAAAAAATTTTGGATAGTTTACGCTGTTTGTTTATCCTGAGACAAACTTTTTTGTCTGCTCTATTTGATTATCCTGTGACAAACATTTGGGTCTGCTCTGATTAATTATCCTGTGACAAACTTTTGGGTTTACCCTGTTTCATTATCCTTGACAAACTTTGAGGAATTACCACTGTTAGATATAATGAAATCTTATGATATAATGAAGTCTTGTTACTCCTGACAACTGTTCTGTGACAAACCCCCTTCCCTTTGCATTATAGCTATAAAAACCAATAGAAATATAACCCAAGCAGGACAGCTTTTGGCTGCTGTAGCCCAGGCTGCTGCAGATCCACCAATAAATTATTCCTTGAACACCCCCCCCCCCACTGTCTCTGAATTTTTTGGCTGCAGTGACAGGCAGGACGAACTTGGATACAATTTGGCAACAGAAGTAGATAACTTGTGTTCTAAATTTCACAACTAAGGGGCTTCTATATTTTTAAACTGGACTTTAATACTCTTACTGTAATGTTGCAAGGTTCTAATTCTTTTAGAGGACAATGGGTAAAACAGACAATTAGATTAATAATTTGTAAGTTTATTTTATATATATGTATTATATCAGTATTTAGAGACATAATAATCCTGATATATTCTGACTGTGTGATATGCCTCAAGATTATTGTGTGTAGTGTTTTAACGTTCTTTAAAATAATGAACAATAGCTGTTTAATGATGTTATTGTTTAAGGTTTTTCCTGTGGATTGGCTTTTATTGTTGCTATATGTATGCCTGAGATTTTAAAAAGTGGATGGTGTTAAATTACTATTTATTGAATACTTTGATTAAAGATTTTATAGTGAGATACATAATTCTCCTAAGGTCTGTGTTTCTGACATCTGCAGAAATTGATATAACCAATTTTAAGAAATTGGTTCTTCAAGCCACCTTAAGTCAGATAATGGTCTATATAGCCCTTACCCTTCAAGAAGAAGGCTTGAGAGACAAGTATCTCATTAACATTAGAAAAGACTAGTCCTCCTGCTATTTTTTAGCTGGGGACCTGGAGAGAGAGAGCCAGCTGTTTTGTTCTGTTTGGGCTCATGAAGCCTTTCTGAAAAATGTATCAGTGCCAATTTAAAAAATATAAAGGAAAAGCCATTATGGCCATATAGTTTATATTTAGATCCATCATCTGACATAAGATAAGTTATAGAAACTTGATGCAGAGTCTCAGTCTGTATTCCTAATTGGTAGGGTTGATTTAATAATGAGAGATTTTGATCACAGAGATGAAGGGACAAGAAGGCCCAGTTGTTGGCTGAGGCAAGCCAAGTCTAGGTCCCACTCAAGGTAATCCAGTTAGCCCCAGAAATGAGGACTTGGAATACATTACTGGCCAGTAAATATGGACCCCCCAAAATACAGTGTACTGTTGAAAATGAGACCATTAAAAGGAGAGTGTCCTGGGTAGCTTAAAGCAAGGCATTCAGTGAACCTCCCCATAAGGCCCAAGTAGACAGATCCTCCTGGACTCTCTTGGAAGAGGAGTCTAAAAAACGGAACACTGATGGAGACCCTGAGGCCCGCATGCCTCCTGGCCACACACTGACACCTCTATAGGAGAGCTAAGGTCTACACTCTGACATGGACCTGGACTAACAAAATTAGACTTATTTTAGACCAGAAAAGCTGCCTTCTCTATTTTTGGATTAACTAGTAGGCCCTACTCTTTAAACAGGACTGTGTAAAGTTTAAATTTTGCTCTTTTGACAAAGCTTTAGTCTACTCTTATGTCTAGTAAGGACTGATAAGGCCACAGTTAAAAAACTACTACTTTCCATGTGTCCCTGGATATCTTTTAAAATTTTTGAGACAAAATTACTGATTAAAATTCAGTAAGTTTTAAAACCTGGTTATATTACTGGTTTAGAGACATATACTAGAAAAATATTCTGGTCACATAAAAAGTTTTGAGATGTTACCCTACTAAAAGCCTGAATTTGGTCCCCTTACCGCTCGTATTGGCAGGGCCATCTGTTTAAATGATATGGGTCTGAATTGATAACCTTCACCTCCTTCTGTGCCCCTTTTCAGCAGGATGTAGCCAGAGAGAGACCTGCACCCCCCTTCCCAAGATTTTGAAGGTTTAAAACAAAAGGTGGGATTGAAACCGGAGGCTGAAAAAGCCTCCACGTGAGGGGTGCTCAAGATCGGGGGCCAGAAAGGCTTTGTTTCAGATCACCCCCAACTGACAGGGAAAGACATGGCCTCCACATTGCACAAGCCCCAGTTGGAAACATTAGAGCTGGGCCCTTGAAGATACCACTATAAATTCAGTGAACTAAAGGCAGTGAATGACTACTTTTGTTTTGATAATTGAACTCTTAACTAATGATAAAAGAATTAGTCAGGGATGACAGGAAAGTAACTTGTGTTTGAGCATTCTTATTTCAGATTGATGGCTAGATGATGTCTAGTACCATTTTGTTTCCTCCATGGCCAGTGATGGTTTGTGAAACTGTGAAGTGGAAGACCTCCACTCAGTTCACTTCCACCCAGAGGGCCACCCACATGCCACAACTGCCCACATTGTTCCCTCAATTTACGTGTGATTTCTCCCTTTAAATACTTTGATCTCACCTGACAAAATTTGAACAGCATCTGATGGAGAGATATCTCCCTGTTTCATGTCAGCTAGGCACAGTAATAAATTTATTTTTGATTACTCACCCAGAAATTGGCTTCTTGGGGAAAGTAATGAGAATCTGGAGTTTTGTCCAGTAACACAGGCATGATTTTAAAATGGAAAAGTAAGTATGCTTTCTCCTGGGCAAATGCAGGAAGCCTCCAGTGGTTTCCAGGTATTCAAAAGGTACTTCTGGAAATGACATGCAAATATGCCCCACGGAACACTCAACAACAAAACAGCATCATTTCTTTGGTTCATCTAAACACTGCTGAAACACTTTTCCTTACATGCACAAGACTTCCAAGACAGTCTAAGAGTTGGACAAAACTGCCAAGTTCTTACACATTTAATCCAACCACATAAATACCAAAGTTGTGTTAGGTTTCTACTGGAAGCCTGTATAAATCAGGCTTATACAACACCTAACAGGGAAACTGACACAAGTTCTTCAGTAAATTTACAATCCAGCTAGCACAGACAACTTTCGTGAGGATTTTGCTGTATGTGAGTTAAACCAAAATTCTGTTTATGTCATCGTGTTTCATTCACTCTGAGGGGTTACCTACACCAAAATAGTGCCCAAGCATACTTTCCATCTGAAAAGGCACTGTGTTTTCTCCAGTGCAAATGCAGGCAGCCAGTAGCAGTTTCTAGGTCTTCAGAATGTATTTTTAGAACTGGCCTATGTACAGGTGAAAGAGACCACTGAAAGACAAAGAGTTATCATTTTTTTCAGTTCATCTAAACACTGCTAAACATTCTGCCTTACATACACAAAAAGATTTCGAGGGTGTCCTAAGCCTTTGACAAAATGTCAAGTTCACAAAATGAATGCCCAGGAAGGTTTTGTTAGGTTTCCATTTGACTCCTCTATACATGATGTTTCCACAAGGCCTAAGCAAGGCAGTTTCTTTGTTTAACATACAATCCTGCTAGAGCAGGTGAGTTTTTTTACAAGTTCACTGAACATAGGTAAAACCTACATGCTGTTGCTCTTATCATGTTCCTTTTACTCTGAGGGTTTAATTGTTACTTGAAATCCCTTTGGGTTACATACGACAAAATGGTGCCCACACATTCTTTCCAGATGAAAAGGAAGTAACTTTTCTTCTAGACAAATGCAGGCAGTCTCCAGTGGGATTCTAAGCATTCAGAATGTATTTTTACTATTGACAAGTAAATAGGCCTCAACAAATACTAAATGAAAAACCATTATGATTTCTTCATTTCACCTAAACATTGCTGAAACACCTTTTTCCTTATGTGTACAAGAATACTTCCACTGCGTTCTAGGACTGCTGAAAATGTCAAGTTGTTATCTACTAAATCCAGGATCGCAAAGGAAAAGTTGGGTTAAGTTTCCATTGAATGCCTCTTGAAATGAGGCCTCCAGAATGCCTGAGAGGGAAACCAAGGCTGGTTCTTCACTTAACTTACAATTACACTAGAGTGCACAACTTTCATGAGCATTACACTGTATATAGGTTAAACCTAAATACTGTTTATGTCACCATGTTTTTCATTCACTCTGAGAGTTTTATTGCTTCTTTAAAATCCTTTTGGATTTACAAACACAAAAATGGTACCCAAGCATTTGTTCCGGCAGAAAAGTAACTAAATTTTCTGCAGTTGAAAGGGAGGCCTTTGGCCACCCTGACTCTGTCTTGCTACAACCAGCAGTTAAAACAGCCGAGTTAAAGTACTAAGTCCTGAGAACTTGTTTTTCCCACGTTGGTAAAAAGCCACCATGTACTAATTATAAGTCACACTGCTATTCTTTCTTCTTATGAATGTTCCTTAACTGTTGTTTATTCCCTTTCAGCTATTCTCTAAGACTATCAGATCAAATCACCAGGTGGTTTGGACTTTGATGATTATCAAGCTTCACACAACTTTTTGGAGCCATGCAGACTCTCATAAAGAATACTGTTGAAACATCAAAGGAATTCCTTGCATGGATCTGGGAAAAATACTAAATAGTGTCTCCCTTCTTAGTCAGCCCATATTGAGAGAGGAAAGCCTGAAGAATTATAGCCTTTCCTAAAATACCAGAAGGCTGAGGGCTTCAAACCTGACGAGTTACGGCCTTGTTAAAAGCACCAGGAGCCTGGAAGCCTGGCACAAGAGAAACCCCCACACAAGTGCTTCCTGTGACCAGTTTGACCCCAGAGAAAAGAGAGCCCCTCCTCTCAACTTAAGAACTTGCTTATCTTTATCTTTGTAACCGTGTTATCACCAGTTAGGAGGTAAAATGATAATCTGTAGAATTGCTATGCCAATGAAATTACAATATGAAAATCTGTAAACCTGTAGTTGCCAATTGGAAGAATGTGTGAAAATTCCTTTGTTTGCTTCTTTGAGAAAACATATAAATAGGTAAGTTTGATAACAGGGTGCACAGCTGTTTTGCGGACTTGAGTCTGACCGCAGCACTGCTGTCAATAAATCCCCTTCCTCTTAAAGACAAAATGGTGTTTGAGGTGTTTACTGCTCTATAGGCTGCACTTGTCTTTCTCCTTCAACAATATAACCTCCAGGCTTAGCCTATGCATGCGGGTGTTGGATCGTTTCCAACACTGCTGATTCTGTGAGCAGGACCCACCTGGTTGGACCCCTGGAAATCCCTAGGACCTTGGTTTCTAGGAGACTGATCACCTCCAACTGTTCCCAGTTTGGGTACTCCCATTGAGTGTCTGAAAAGCCAGCTGTTTGACTAGAGGGGGTAAACGTTGTATGTATGTGTCAATATGGCCAATACTGCTGGACTCTGAAGGTAAAGAGCTAACTGGAATAACAGAAAGGTGACATAAGAATTTAGTCTGGGTCCACAGACAGGTTTGACTAACAAAACAAGTCCGTCAGGTTTGGTCTTATTTCCAAGAACAGCTCAGTGACAGCCTGGTGCAGTAAAACAAAAAGGCTGAGGTCTGATACCTTCAAGATTTCTTGACAGGAAGGCCAGAGGAGCAGGGAGAGAAAGGAGCAGAAAAGCTTCCTCCTACAGGCAAGGTAAAAGGGCTTCAGCCATCTCCAATTATTAACATGGGAGGAGCCTCTTCCTCTTCCCTTCCATCAGCCTCTCCTTTGGGATGCATCTTAGCTGGATGGAAAAGTACAGTTGTGAACCCATGACTAAGAAAAAGATAATTTCTTTATGTAATGATATGTGATCCCACTATATTTTGGAAGATCAAGAAATTTGGCCTGTTATGGGGTCTGAAGTTTAACACCACGTTATAACTAGACTTGTTCTGTAAAAGAGAAAGGAAGTGGAATGAGGTTCTCTATGTTCAAGAATTTATGTCTCCATATCAGTCTGTGAAACCACGTGAGTCTATTCCGTATCAAGCAAAGAAACTGGGAAAGAAAATTTGGGGGGGTCAGTTCTACTTTGGCCCCTAGGGCCACCATGAGTCGGATCCGACTCGATGGCACTTGGCTTTGGCTCAGAAGACGATCCCCTCCTTGGGTGACAGGTGCCCCCATCTGCCCCTCCTTTGGTCCCAAGTGACGGGCAGAGTGGGAGACAGAAGGATAGCCAATGGCCTCCCTGGACAAATTCAAAGGGATGGACCTACGGCGCGGTCAAGAGGCTGGGGCCAGTAGAAGGGCAAAAAAGTATGGCCTCCCTGTCTCATGGCCAACAGAGCACTGTATTCAGTGAAGGAAACTCTGTGCTCCCAGCAGCACAATACCCTCTAAGAGAAGTACCAACTGGGGTAGATACTGACAGGCATCTGGGGCCGGCAATGTTTATTTACACTCCATTCTCTACCTCTGACTTGTATAACTGGAAGAACCAAATTCTTCCTTACAGAAGTGACCCCAGCAGGATGGTAGAACTGTTTCTTTCCATTTTCTGTACTCATTGCCCCATGTGGGCAGATGTGCAAACTCTCCTCAATATTTTGCTAACATCTGAGGTGTGCCATGTGGTGTTGGAGGAGGCATGGAAAGAGGCTGATCGATTACAAAATTTAGACCCCACTAATGGTGATTGCCCTGCCAGCCTGACAATAGTCCCTGTGGCTGACCCTGCAGTAAGGCTATAACACTGAAGAAGGAAAGGCTAAGCTTTAACACTATCAAGATTATGTTATTTTTGGATTAAGAAATGGGTCTCTGAAGCCAAAAAGCTTAAATAAAATTAAGGAGGTTATACAGGAAGAAAAGGAGGATCGTTTATCCTTTCTTGAGAGAGTTACTGAGGCCTTTCACTAGCACACTGATACTAACCCTGAAGATCCCTGTAATGCTAGGTTGCTGAATGCCACCTTCATCTCTGCTCCTGATGTTTGGAAAAAACTACAGAAATTTGAAAGGGGTCTTGGGATCTATAGGACAGCTGGTTGAGATAGCTTTTAAGGTTTTTAATTCTCAGGACCAGGCTGCTGAACAGAAGGAAAAACAAAAGGTAGCACTGTTGGCAGCCACTCCGTTTCAAGGGCAGTACTTGCAGGCAGATCGCAGTACTTGCAGGCAGATTAATGTGCCTACTGCAAAAAGCTGGGACATGGATAGTGGGAATGCCCTGAGCACAGGCCCCCTACAAGGCAAATTAAGGCATTCCAGGAGGGTTGTAACATTGAAGATTCAGATTGAAGGGGCCTGGGGTCAGAGAACACCTTCCCTTATCTCCATCCAATAACCGTGGGTAACCCTAATGGTGAGAAGACAGCCAGTTGTCTTTATTATTGACATAGGTGAGATGTTTTCAGTATTGAATGTGACTAAGCCTCCTTTGAGCCCTAAAACAGCATGTATTGTTGGAATCATTGGAAAACTTGTGAACCTTTCTTATAGCCAGTACATTGTGAGTTGGGAAGTAAATTACTTTATCATGAACTCCTCTATATGCCTGAGTGCCCAGCATCCCTTCTTAGAAGGGACTTTCTCTCAAAGCTGGGGGCAAAAGTTGTTTTCAGTCCCCCTAAAGTACTGTTACAAGTCCTTCGTCATAAAGCCTGCGCATTGCAAGCTGGTCTGCTAAATGAGGAAACAATGCCACCTAGTGGAGGTAAAGTGCTATTCCCGAGCAGCGCGCCAACCAGGGAGAGCAAAGTCAGTGATGCAGTAAAAATTATTCTAAAACCTGGGGCCCACATAGTGAATCAAAAATAGTACTTGTTTTAGTCAGCTAGTGCTACTCTAACACAAATACCACAGAGTGAATGGCTTTAACAAAGGAAAGTTTATTACACAGTGGATAGGCTACAAGTCCAAGTTTAGGATGTCCCCTTCAGGGGAAGGCTTTCCTTATCAGCTCTGGAGGCAAGTCATTGTGTTTCATCAGTCTTTGTCCAGGGAACACCTTGGCACAGGAACCTCAGGTCTGAAGGATGTGCTCTCCTCCCAGTGCTGCTTTCTTGATGGTGATAGGTTTACAACTCTTTGCTTGCTTCCTTTTATCTCTTGTAAGATGAAAGGATTAAAGGTGGTGCAAGACATACTCCAGGGACACTCCCTTTAAAGGGGAGCAGGGAGGTGATCTTATAAAGGGATTTACAGTCCCACCCTAATCCTGTAACATACAGCATAGGAAAGTCACAAAATGGAGGACAATCACAAAATATTGGGAATCATGGCCAAGCCACATGGCTACACATATTTTGGGGGAACACAATTAAATCCATGACAGTACCCACTTTGGAGAGAAGCCCTAAAAAGCATTGTACTTCTGGTTCAACAATATTTGAGAGCAGGGCTTTTAAAATATTGCCAGTCTCCTTACAATACTCCCATTTTGCCTGTACTTAAGCCAGGCACCCAAGAATATCAGCTTGCATAAGATTTAAGAAAAATTAATTAGCTTGTGTAGGACATTTATCCAACGGTACCCTCGTGGTCACCATCCCCAGGAACTAACTGCACATGGTGTTCGGTGCTGGACTTGAAAGATGCGTTTTTTTCTTTTTGCCTACTTTGACATCCAGAGTTACAGCCTTTGTTTGTCTTTTAACGAACGTGTGTTAAGAATGGAACAAAGAGACATCTGAATTGGCGGGTTTGGGTACAAAGATTGAAGAATTCTCCTACAATATTTGGGGAAACTCTGGCATGGGACTTGAGAGCCTTAGACCTGAAAGGAGGAATCATTTTACAATATGTAGATGACATTTTGGTGGCCAGCAAAACTCAAGAGGACTCAGACCAGAACACTATGTATATTTTAAATTATCTATCTGAACGTGGTTATAAGGTCTCCAGAAAGAAAGCTCAAATTTCACAACCTTAAGTGAAGTACCTGGGGTTCCAGTTTTCCCAGGGACAAAGAGATCTTTTGCCTGATGGGAGGGAAGCAGTTGCCCAAGTGAAGTCACCAAGTAAGCGACAGCTACAGTGATTTCTAGGTGGCAGGGTTCTGTGACATATGGATAGCAGGATATGGACTAATCACTAAACCTCTGTATGAGACATTAAAAGGAGAAGAAAGGAAGCCTCTGATATGGACACATGAGTGCCAACAGGTCTTTGAAAAGATTCAACACAAACTCTAGACAGCCCCTGGTCTAGGCTTCCCAATCTCAAAAAGTCTTTTAAACTGTCTGGACATGAAGAACAGGAAGTGGACATGAGAGTCCTGACCCAAACTTTAGAGCCCACAAAGCAACTGGCTGCTTGTTTTTTGAAACAGTTACATGTTGTGGCTTGTGAATAACCTCCATGCTTGTGGGCAGTTGCTCTCACATGTGATTTGCTCCAAGAAGCAGAGTTTACTCTGGGATAGCAAGTGTTAGTAAATACCCCTTATGCAGTCCTCCGCCTCCTAGAGTATAAGGCAGGATGCTAGTTGACAGCAGGATGGATAGGGAAATATCAGGCCATCCTATAGACAATCCAAACAACCCTATAGGTGGTGATGACTTTGCAGCCACGTTACTGTCTGCTGCAGAGGGCTGACTTCAACAAGACTTTTAAATATCGCCAAAGAGTTCTATTCTAGCTGCCCTGATCTTTCTGACGTTCCCTTGATGACCCACAAGTTGAAATATGCACAGATGGAAGCAGTTACATGATGGAAGGGCAAAGAAGGGCCAGATATGCAGTAATGACTCTGACTGAGGTTTTGGAGGCTGGCCCTCTACCCCCGAGTACTTCAGCCCAAAAGGTGGCGTTGATAGCCTTGGGAAGAGCTTTTCACCCAACTGCAAGAAAGACAGTAAACATATACACTGACAGTTGGTATGGTCATCTGGTTTTACATGCTCATGGGACCCTGTGGAGAGAAAAAGCCCTCCTCACCGCAGCAAATCAAGAGAGAAAACATGTGCCTGAAATTTTGCAAGTCTTCAAGGCTGTAGGAGACCCTGCTCACATAGTAATTATCTATTGCCCTGGCCACCAACGGGGCAAGAATCCAGGGGCCATGGAAAATAGAAAGGCAGATCTTGAGGCTAAGAAGTCTGTACTCCAACCAACTGACCCCAATTCTGCTTTTGTTGTCATTCACACCCTCACCTCCCAGTGTCTTCCTGTACCTGTTTATACTTCTCAGGATTAAAAAGGGCTCAGGAATGGGGATTTTATCCCAACCCAAACACTGACTGGCTTGTTAGTATGGGTGGGAAAGCCCTGATGCCTGAAGCTCAGTTATGAGATACAGTGTCTGTGCTCCATTTCAACACTCACTATGGTGGGGATGCCACTACAGAATGGATGTAACAAATAATACCCGGGCCTAACATTTTAAACATTTCAAAAAGTAATGCAGGATTGTCTCTTCCGTGCCTGGATAATCCAAAGACAGTCCCACATCCCTTGGGACCGGGTATCCAGTTCCATGGAACAGATACGGGAGAAGATTGGCAGGTGGACTTCATTGTAATGCCTTGAGCCCCAAGAAAGTTTTGGTACCTACTGGTCTTTGTGGACCCGTACTCTGGACAGGTGGAGGCTTTCCTCTGTCAGACTGAACAAGCACAGGAAGTAATCAAGGCTCCTCTAAAGGATATTTTACCAAGATTCAGACTCCCTCTAACTATCTAGAGTGATAATGGTGGAGGCTGTCATTGACCAAGTAACCCAAGAGATAAGTAAAGCACTGGGAATAGTGTAGAAGCTACATTCTCCTTGGAGGCCCCAGTCAATGAGGAAAACAGAAAAGATGAACCATGCCTTAAAGTAGACCTTGGCTAAGCTTTGCCAAAAGACCCACTCTATGTGGATTCATATGTTGCCTATTGCCCTGCTCTGGATTTTGGTGGCCCCTGAAAGCAGGCTCAGATGAAGCCCTTATGAGTTAACATATAGGAGGCTGTTTTAGTCAGCTAGGACTGCTCTAACAGAAATATCACAGACTGGATGGCTTTAACAAAGGAAGGGTTATTCTTACACATTCCAGTAGGCTACAAGTCCATATTCAGGGTGTCCACTCCAGGAGAAGGTTTTCCCCCTTGTTGGCTCAGGAGGAAAGTCCAGTATGGCATCAGTCTTTGTCCAGGGAGTATCTTGTCGCAGGAGCCTCAGGTCTGAAGGACGCGCTCTTCTCCCGGTACTGCTTGCTTGATGGTAAGAGGTTCCCAATTCTCTGCCTGCTTCTCTGTCCTTTTATTTCTTGTAGGATGAAAGGATTAAGGGTGGGGCAAGCCACATTCCAGGGAAATTCCCTTTACAGTGGAGCAGGGAGGTGATCATATGAAGAGATTTACAGTCCCACCCTAATCCTTTAACATACAGCACAGGAAAACCACAAAATGGAAGACAGTCACAAGATACTGGGAATCACGGCCCAGCCACATGGCTACACATATTTGGGGGGAGGCACAATTTGATCCATGACAAAAGGGAAGCACTGTAGGTTTTCATCTGACTTCTTGGCAGAAATAATGTTGGCAAGAAGACAGTGGGATGACACATACAAAGCCTTGAAGGAAAAAAATTTCTAACCAACAAGTGTATATCCTGCAAAATCATCTCTCAAATATGACTGTGAAATAAGACATTTGCAGATAAATGGAAACTTAGAGACTTCATTAAAACCAAACTAAACTACAAGAAATGCTGAAAGAAGCTCTCGTTTAGAAAAACAGTAACATTGGTTGTATGTTTAAGGAGACAATGCAGGGTAGAGTATACAAATTTGCACTCAGGGAAGTCACAAAGCTCATTCAAAGCCAAAATATTAGAAGTAGGGAAGCAGGGATCTTAACACAAAAACTATGACATTATCACACTATAAAGAGGGATATATTACAGTAGTTACAACCCTTTCAGATGGAGAGAAAATTAGGGAGATACACAGAAATTTAAGATTGGTTTAAATTTAGAATATTAAGGAGGGTTAAAGGAGTAGCTGCAAAGCAAACTAACAGTTCAACATATCAAAACAAGAAACAATAATACAGGGGTCCCAACAAACACAAAACCAACAGTGAAAAAGACAAAAAGTGAACCCATAAAGAAAAACAACCCAGAACAGAATATTAAGGGAAGCAAACATCAGCAACACAAAAATAAAGGCATCAAAATGACAGCACTAAACACATATCTATCAATAATTGCATTGAATGTGAATGGTCTGAATGCTCCAATAAAGAGGTAGAGAGTGATGACCTGTGTCAAAAGACATAATCTGTCTATAAGTTGCTTGCAAGAAACACACCTTGGAATCAAAGATATGAAGAAACTGAAAATCAAAGGATGTAAAAATATATACCAGGCTAACAACACACAAAGAAGAGCAGGAGTGGCAATACTAATCTCAGATAAAATAGACTTTAATGTAGTCTTCACCACTGTGGACAAAGATGTTCACTACTTACTACTGAAAAGTTCAGTGCCTAAGCAGGATATAGCAATACTAAGTATTTATGCACCCAATAACAGAGCACTTAAATACATTGGACAAACACTGACAACACTGAAAAATGAGATAGACCACTACTCCACATTAAGACTATGAGACTTCAACTCTCTACTTTCAGTAATGGACAGAAAAACGCTCAGCAAAGATACAGAAGATCTTGCTCCAACCATCAAGCAACTAGACCTCACTGACATATACAGAACTTTTTACCTAACAACAGATAAGTACACCTTCTATTCCAGTGCACATGGAACATTCTCCCACATATACCGCATTTTAGGACACAAGGCAAATGTCAACAAAATCCAATCCACCCAATGATTGCAAAGCATCTTCTCAGGCCATAAAGCTGTAAAAGTTGAAATCAATAGCAGAAAAAACATAGGTAGAAATATGAACTCATGGAAACTGCACAACACCTTGCTCAAAAATTCTTGGGTTACAGAAGAAATCAAAAATGCAATAAAGAAATGTGTGGAATCAAATGAGAATGAGAACACAACTTAGCAGAATGTATGGGATACAGCAAAAGTATGCTCGGAGGTCAATTTATCTCTGGAGGAAAGAAAGTGACCAAACCAAAGAATTAATCCTATGGCTTGAACAAGTAGAAGGAGCAGCAATGGAACTCCTCAGAGACCAAAAGCAAAAAGATAATAAAGATTAGAGCAGAACTAAATGAAGAGAATAGAAGAACAACTGAAAAATTAACAAAACCTAAAGTTGGTTCTTTGAAAAGATCAACAAAACAGATAAACCACTGGCTAAACATACTAAAGAAAAACAGGAGAGGAAACAAATGACCTGAATAAGAAATGAGATGACAGTGTCCACAACAATGGGCTTAAGCATAAAAACAGTTGTGGACATGGCACAAGATCGGACAGTGTTTCGTTCTGTTGTTCACAGGTCGCTATGAGTCAGAACCGACTCAACGGCACCTAACAACAAGAAATGAGATGGGAGATGTCACAACAGATCCATCGAAAATCAAAAGTATCATGACAGAATATATTTTTGGAACTGGCATATGAAGAGACAACACAGAACGCTAAATGTGAAAGCACTATCAGTTCCTCAGTTCATCTAAACACTGCTGAAACACTCTTGGCCTTACATGTGCAAGAAAATTTTGAAGGTATTCTAAGACTTTGAGAAAATACCAAGTATTTATCCATTAGAAACATGCACACAAATGGAAAGTTGTGTTAGATTTCTATTTGATGCCTGTTTTCATGTTTCCAGGAGGTCTAACAGAGATAACAAGGCAGTTTCTTCATTTAACATACAACCCCAGTAGAGAAGATCAGTTTCTTTACAATTTCTCTATATTCAGGCAAAACCTAAATGCTGTTTCTCTCATCGTGTTTCTTTTAGTCTGAGGGTTTAATTGCTTTTTAAAATCCCTTTGGATTGCATATACCAAAATGGTGCCTACAGATTCTTTCCAGGGAAAAAGGAAGTAAGTTTTCTCCTAGGCATATGTAGGCAGCCTCTAGCAGGATTCTAAACATTCAGAATGTATTTTTGGAATTGGCATGTATATAGGCCTCAAAAGACACTCAACGAGAAAACATTATCATTTCTTCAGTTCACCTAAGCACTGCTGAAACATCATCTGCCTTACATACCACAGTAAGACTTTGAAGGTATCCTAATACTTTGACAAAAATGTCAAGTTCTTGCCTATTAAATCCACGAAAGCCAAGTTCTGTTAGGTTTCTATTGGAAGCTTGTATGCATGAGGCCTACACAATGCCTAACAGACAAAGCAAGGAAGTTATTTCATTTAACATAAAATTCTGCTCGAGCAGATAAGTTGGTTAGTTTTCACTGTGTGTGGGTAAAACCTAAATACTGTCTGTCTCATTGAGTTTTGTTCACTCTAAGGGTTTTATCACTTCTTTAAAATCCCTTTGGGTTACATACACCAAAATGGTATCCAGGAATGATTTTGAAACAAAAAACTTAGTGTATTTTGTCTTAGGCAAACACTGATATCTGTGGTAGTTTTCAGGTACTCAGATTGTGCTTCTGGAAATGGCATGTGAATATGTCCCACAGAATGCTCATCAACAAAACAATATTGTTTCTTTGTTTCATCTAAACACTGCTGAAATGTTACAGTACAAATCTCCAGGTTCCTGTTATCTGCCCAAGAAGCCAATTTCTGAGACAGATATCTGGAGAGTGATCAAAAAACTTTATTTCTGTGTGCTAGCAAACATGGATCAGGTAGAAATATCTCCATCAAATTCCTGCTCAAAAACATTGGGTGCAGGATGTGGTATATAATGGAGAGGAGGCTACCTGCAGGTATAGGCACTGGCACCAAGGAGAGATTGAACTGTCCTCTACTGCTGGTGGGAATGCAAAGTAGTACAATCTCTTTGGAAAATAATTCAGTGCTTCCTTAAAAAGTTAGAAATAGAAATACTGCATGATCTAGCAATCTCACTGCTTGGATTATATCCCACAGAAATAAAGGCAGTCACACGAACAGATAAGCCAAGCCACATGTACCCAAATGTTTATTGCAGCACTGCTCACAATAGCAAAAAGATGGAATCAGCCTAGGTACTTATCAACAAATGAATGGATAAAGAAACTATGGTACATATACTCAGTGGAACACCATGCAATGATAAAGAACAAAGCCAAAAGAGCAGAACTGATGAGATGGAAGCCAGCATTAGTGAGTTGGAAGATAGAGCAACTGACATCAGAACTTATGAGGAGAAATCAGAGAAAAGAAATTAAAAAAATAAAGAAGTGTTAAGAAACATGAGACTCCACTAAGAATAATCTATGAATAGTTGGAGTTCCTGTATAGGGAGGGATAGTGGAAAATACAGAGAGTATTGTTGTGCAGCTGCTGACAGAAGACTTCCCTGAAATTATGAAAGAAGAGAACAATAGATACCCAAGATGCATATCGAACACTACCAAAACTAGGCTCCGAAAGAAAGGCACCAAGTCATATTGTAATCAAGCTTAACAAAATGAAACATAAACAGAGGGTCTTAAAGGCAGTGAGGCTTAAAGTAAAGCTAACGTACAGAGGGAAGCCACGTAGACTTTTGTCTGACTTCTCAGCAGAAACAATGTTGGCAAGAAGGCAGTGGAATGACACATTCAATGCCTTGAACGAGAAAAACTTCCAACAGAGAATTATATATCCTGCAAAAGTGTCTCTCAAATATGATGGTGAAATTAAGACATTTTCAGATAAACAGAAGCTTGAAGACTCTGTAAAAACCAAACTAAAACTATAAGAAATACTGAAAAAAGCTCTTTGCTTAGAAAAAGAAATGTATACTTGAGACAATGCAAAACACAGCCTCAAGAATCCTATTCAGCTAGGGAAGTCACAACGCTCAAAGACACAATACTAAAAGAAGGAAACCAGTTATCTTAACATAAAAACTGTGACAGCATCACACTAAAAAGAGGGATATATTACACTAGGTATAACTCTTTCAGATGGAGATGAAATTAAAAAGATATGCAGAAGTTAAAGTCTGATTCAAACTTAGAGATCACAGGAGTAGCTGCAAAGCAAAATAGCAATGTAACCCATCAACACAGGAAACATAATTCAGAAGTCTCGGCACACATAAAATCAATACTGAAAAAGTTGAAAAGTCAACCCATAAAGAAGAATCACCCAGAACAGAACATTAAAAGCAACATAGAAAACATCAACAACACAAAACTAAATGCATCACAATGACAGCACTAAACACATACCTGTCAATAATTACACTGAATATAAACACACTGAATGTTCCAAAAAGAGACACAAAGTGACATCCTGAATCAAAAAATACCCATCTATGTGTTGCTTACAAGAAACACATCATAGACTCAAAGATAATGAACAAATTGAAAATCAAAGGATGGAAAAATACATACCAAGCCAACAACATACAAATAAGAGCAAGAGGGGCAATAGTAATCTCAGAGAAAACAGACTTTAATGTAAAATCCACCATCATGGACAAAGATATTTATTCCTGAAAGGTTCAATAGATAAGCAGGACATAAAAATATTAAATATTTATGCACCCAATGCCAGAGCATCTAAATGCATCAGACATACACTGACAACTTTGAAAAATGAGGTAGACCACTCCACAATAATAGTTGGAGACTTCAACACTGCCACTTTCAATAATGAACAGATCATCCAGAAGGAAGCTCAGTAAAGATACAGAAGATCTTATTGCTACAATTAACCAACTGGACCTCATCAACGTATACAGAACTTTTTACCCATCAACAGGTAAGTACACCTTCTTCTCCAATGCACATAGATCATTTTTCAGAACAGGCCACATATTATGACATAAAGCATATCTCAACAAAATCCAAATCAGTGAATTATTGCAAAGCATCTTCTAGGACCATAATGTCATAAAAGTCAAATTAGTAGCAGAAAAAAAGGTAGCTAGAAATTGCAACTCGTAGAAACTGAACAACACCTTGCTCAAAAAGCCATGAGTTATAGAAGAAATCAGGGATGAAACAGTAATTTATAGAATCATAAGAGAATGAAAACACATCCTACCAGAACCTATGTCATACAGCAAAAGCAGTGCTCAGAAGTCAATTTATCTCTATAAATGCACACATCTGGAATGAACGAAAGGCCCAAACCAAAGAATTAACCTTGCAGCTTAAACAAGTGGAAAGAGAGCAACAAATGAATCCCTCAGAAACCAGAAGAAGCAGATAATAAAGATTAGAACAGAACTAAATGAATCAGAGAATGGAAGAACAATTGAAAAAATTAACAAAACAAAAAGCTGCTTCTTTGAAAAGATTAACAAAATTGATAAATCATCAGCTACACTTTCAAAAGAAAATCAGGAGAGGAAAACAAATAACCCAAATAGGAAATAAGATAGCCACAACTGAAATCAAAAGTATCATAACACAATACTACGAAAGACTGTAGTCTAACAGATTTGAAAACCTAGAGGAGAGGGACAAATTTCTAGATTCATATCATCTACCAAAATTATCACAAGGCAAAATAGAACAAGTTAATAAACTCATCACAAAGGAAGAGATTGAAAAAGTAATTAAAAAAAAAAAAAAAAAACTATCAACCAAGAAAAGTCCTGGCCCAGATGGGTTCACCACAGAAGTCTACCAAACCTTTAGAGAGGAGTTAATTCCAATATAATTGAGGCTATTTCACAGCTCAGAAAGAGATGGAATACTCCCTATTTCATTCTATGGAGCCAGTAGAACCCTGATACCAAAGCCAGGAAAGATCCCACAAAAAAAGGACAATTACAAACCAATATCACTCATGAACCTAGATGCAAAAATCTTCAATAAAATCCTAGCCAATAGAATTCAACAATGTATCCAAAAAATAATTTATCATGACCAGGTTGGATTCATATCAGAAACACAAGGTTGGTTCAACATCAGAAAAACAATTAATGTATTCAACCACATGAACAGCACAAAGGATAAGAATCACCTGATTTTGTCAATTGATGCAGAAAAGGCATTTGAGAAATTCTAATGCTCATTGATGCTAAGAATTCTCAGCAAGATAGGAATAGAGTGGAAATTCCTCAATGCAATAAGGGGCATCTACACGAAGGCAACTGCCTACATCATCCTGAATCGAGAGAGACTGAAAGAATTCCCCCTTGAAATGAAAACTAGATAAGGATGCCCACTTTTACCACTTCCATTTAACATCGTGCTAGAAGTTCTATCCAGAGCAGTTAGACAAGACAAAGAAATAAAGGGCATCTGCATCAGCCAAGAAGTAAAAATCTCCCTATTTGCAGATGACATGACTGTATACATAGAGAATCTTAAAGAATCCATAAGTAAACTACTCAAACTAGTAGAAGAGTTCAGCCAAGTATCAGCATACAGGATAAGTGTAAGTAAATCAGTAGGATTCCTTTACACCTGCAAAGACATCATCAAAGAAGAAATCATCAAATCAATACAATTTACTATAGACTCTAAGAAGATAAACTACCTAGGAATAAATCTAACCAGAAAAATAAGAGACCTATACTGAGAGAATTACAAGACCTTACTGTACGAAACCAAAGGAGACTTACCTAAGTGGATAAACCTACCTTGCTCATGGATAGAAAGAAAAATGTCTATTTTACCCAAAGTGATCTACATATACAATGCAATCCCAATACAAATTTCAGTGTCATTTTTTAATGAGATGGAGAAACAAATCACCAACTTTGTTTGGAAAAGGAGGAAACCCTGGGTATGCAAAGCACTACTGAAGAAGAGGAACACAGTGGGACGCCTCACACTGCTCGACCTTAGAATCTATTATACTGTCACAGCAGTCAAAACAGCTTTGTACTGGTACAAAAACATACGTATAGACCACGGAACAGACTTGAGACCCCACAGATGCCACCATTCTGTTATGCAGAGTAGATTTTCGACAAAGGTCTTAAGATGGTAAACTGGTATAAAAACAATGTCTTTAACAAATGGTGTTGGCAAAATTGGATATCCATCTGCAAAAAACTGAACCAAGACCCTTATCTCACAACTTACAGAAAAACTAACTAAAAATTGGTCGAAGACCTAAATATCAAACCTAAAATAATAAAGATCATGCAAGAAAAAAATGGGAACAACAATAGAAGTTTTAACACACAACTTAGACAGACTTCAATAATCTGACAAAGCACGATCAACAAAACAGAGAATAAATGGGAACTACTAAGAATCAAACAGTTTTGCTCATCTGAAGACTATCAAAAGAGTTAAAAGACCACCTACAAATGGGAAAAAACCATTTGACAACTACATGTCAGATCGATTTCTGATCTCCGTAATCTACAAGGTACTTCAAAATATCAACAAGAAAAAGGTAAATAACCCAATCAAACAATGGGCAAAGGAGTTGGACAGACACTTCACCAGAGAGGGCATCCAGGCAGGCAAAAGACACATGAGGAAAAACTCACGATCATTAGCGGTCAGAGAAATGCAAATCAAAAGTATAATGAAATACCATCTCGCCCCAAAAATGTTGGCCATGATCCACAAAACACAAAACAACAAATGCTGGAGAGGCTCTAGAGAGATGGGAACTCTCCTACACCGCTGGGAAGATTGCAAAATGGTACAACCTCTTTGCAAAGCAATTTAGCACTTCCTTAAAAAGCTGGATATAGGTATACTATTTTATCCAGTAATCCCATACTCAGAATACGTCCTACAGAAACAAGGCTATCACACTGATACATGCACATGAGTGTTAGTTGCAGCATAATCCACAATAGCAAAATATGGAATCAACCTAGATCCCCATCAACAGACAAATGGATAAACAAACTATGGTACATGTACTCAGTGGAAACATATGCAATGATAAGGAACAATAATGATTTTAGAAAGCATCTCATAACCTCATTTCAATTGGAAGACATGCTGAGTGAAATCAGTCAGCAACAAAAGGACAAATATTGTACGAAATCCCTACTATAAGGACTTAGAAATAGACTTATGTACAGAAGAAAAGACTCTTCGAAGACTATGATGGTGCCTGTGACTGTCCCAGTATGTTCCCTTATTAATGGGGTGTTTCCCAACTTGGAAAGCCCACAGTTAGTTCTGGAAAGCTTTCAGAGGAAAGAAAATCCTGTAGCAGGCCTTTGCCTCCTCTAGCGTACCTACTGTATTCAGAAAAACACTAACCGGGCCTGGAAGTCTTCCCAGAGAAGATTGGCTCTGACCAGGGGCTCCAATCTGGGCACTCCATGACTCCTGATTTCCTGTATTAGCCTGAGGCTGGATTTTGCTGTCCCCCTTGTGCTGGAGTAACACAGGCCTAAGGAAAGAAAGTGTTGCCATTCTGATTCCCAAACTTTCCTCTCTGGGTTTTTCTATCTCATTTCTAAGAACCTGCTTTTGTCACAAAATAACTATGTCCAAGAGATTGAAAAAACGTCTTTTAATACCAGGTCAGTAGGCAAAGTTTTCAAGAAAAACAGATTCTACGGGAGGGAATATTAGAAGATAAAGTAGTGGTGTGTGCAACTTACAGTGACAGAGAAAGACAGAAGGTGGCATAGAATTCAATTATTTATATTCACATTCCAAACTCTCCACTCACTAGCTCTGCAACCATGGGTCTAATTGTTATACTCTGAACCAATGTCATCATCTGTATAATATGGCTATTTTCCTTGCTTGGTGGTAAGGAAGCCGAAAGACCACTGCCACTGAGTTGACTGTCTCACAGTGACCCTATTTGACAGAGTAGAACTGCCCATTAGGGTTTCCAAGGCTGTAATCTTTATGGAAGCAGACTGCCACATCTTACTCACTTGGAGTGGTTGGTGGATTTGAAATGCTGACCATTTGCTTAGCAGATGAGCACTTTATCCGATGCACCATGAGAGCTCCTTTGTTAGGAAGAAATGGTTGTTTAATCCCCAGGAATGGAACAGGTATTAAAGCAATGGTCTCTGAAGCAGAAACCAGACACTGATCATTAACACCACTGTTTCAGACCACCTTCACAGGAACCTTCTGGCTTTGCATGTCTAGCAATAAACTAATTATGTTTTTAGGCACTTCACTGGGAGAGACCCTGAGTCCTATACCAACGCTTATTAATGGGCAGGAAGGGCATATGGATTCTTCTTGGGAGGCCTGTCTTGGGCTGTGCTGCGGAAGCTCTTTCATTTCACTTTAGGGAGAATCAGGCAGAGATTGGACCAAGTAGTCCCTGACATCCAGTATTACAAGACCCTTATCAATAAATTCTAATCTGAGATGATGCTTTGTAGCCCAGATGTTAAGGCACAGTTGTTACAGTCAAAATCTTTTTCCAGGCAAACTCCTTCTCTTTGTTTGTAAGTCATAATATATAAATTGCCCTATACTTTGTTCCTGATTTCTTTATTTCTCTCTTTTTTTTAGTGTTTCACTATCTTTTGATTTCTTTTTAAAAATATATTTATTTATTTATTGCCATTGAGTGAAAGTGTATGGTCCAGTTTAAATTTGCATGCCCACCTATGTGCAGCTCCTACTGCTTTCCTCGCCCGGTGACAGCACACCCCTCCTTTCTGTTCTATATGTCATATCCTCTTAACGATCTCCTGTCCCCTCTTCTCCACCCTATCCACTTCCCTCTGGTAAGAAGCCAGTAGGACCAAGCAGCCCCTGACATGTCTTCTATAGATGCATAGAACCATAAAGTGCACACACAATATGGTCACTCTGTGTTGCCAAGTCCAATCCATTCCTGTCCGAGGAGTTGACCTTGGAAATGATTTATGATCGGGGCACCAGCAGGTCTAGGGGCCATGCTCCCAGGGGAAACTCCAGGTCTTCACACCATCAAGTATGGTCTTTCAGTGGAGTTCTCAAGGTGCACCCCTTTTTATTCTCATGTTGCCACAGGGACTCAACTTTGTGAACCCCATCACGGCTATCACTGGTGATGGCTGGACACCATCTGGTTCTTTTGGTCACATGATGATGTAGTCACCCATTAACATGAGTCCTTCTGTCTTCTGGGTTGTTTTCTTCTCACATCACTGTTGTCCCTGGTGCGCATCTGTTCCTGTTGAGATGGGACAATTTGGTGTGCCTCAGACGGCAGCTTGCTAGCTTTTAAGACCCCAGACACCACTCACCAACATGGGGTGGAGAAGACTCTCTTAGCAATCAGCTAGTTATGCTTTGATGTCACCTGAGAGCATGGTCCTTGGACCTTTGCTCCCGCTACTCTGTCCTTGCAATATTGGGTTAAGATTGAAAGAGGTTTCAGGTTGTGTTGAAGTCCAGTTAAGTTGGTCTTCCTTCTAATGTGTGCTGTCACTGATTTCACCCAACCAAATTTCTATCAACTGTTTAATCTATGACCAGCGCTTCCTCCCTTCCCTACCTTGCAGCTGTCAAAGAGTCTCTCCTGTACAGGAGTCAGTTTTTAAGTAGTTATAGTAGGAGTCTCATACAATATTTGTCCTTGTGCCACTAACTGATCTCAGTCAACATAATGTCTTCGAATTGAAACCAAGCTACGAGATGCTCCCTAAAATCATCGTTGTCCTTTATCATTGCATAATGTCCCACTGAGTATTTATACCAATAGTGTATTTATCCATTCATCTGTTGCTGGGCATCTGGGTTGATTCCATCCTGATTTCCTTTTTTAAAAAAGTTTATTGTGCTTTAGGTGAAAATTTGCAACACAAACTAGTTTCTCATTCAAAAATCCATACATAAATTGTCTTGTGGGCATTCGCTGCAATCCCCACACTGCGTGCACTCCTACTTTCCCTTTACTCCTCAAGTTTCCCATGCCCACTTGTCTAGGCCTCCTGTCCCTTTCTGCATTCTTCTTTTCCTCCAGGTAGATTTTGCCCATCTGATCTCACAGGCATGATTGAACTAAGAAGCACATTTCTCACATGTGTTATTGTTTGTTTTGTAGACTGTCTAATCTTTGGCTGAGAGTGAACTTTGGGAATGGCCTTAGCTCTGAGTTAGCGGGGTATCTGGGGGCCATAGTCTGGGTTGTTCCTGATTTTTACTACCCCACTACATTTGGACTCAGAGGCCACAGTTTCTGAAGCCTGGGAAAACATGACCAAGCTAAATAAGTCTGGAAGTAATGTACTTCATTTCTCCTCAAATTTTCTTGGCAGAGTCAGTCACATGGCCACACTTAATTTCAAGGAAGTGAGTGTATCAATCACTTCAGGTTTGGTTAAACTAGGGTAGCAATCAAGCCCAAGTCTCTGTGGTTTCCAAAAACAGACATTTATTTTTTGCTCATGTAATATACTGTCTTCAGGTCATATAAAGTTCTAGGATCCAGACTGAATGAGAAGCTTCTGTATGAGACATTGCCATTCTCATGATAAAGGTAAAATAGAGTTTGTGGGTTGATACAAGAATTCCAATGTTGCCATTCAGAAGTGGCATACCTCACTTCTACTCTTCGGCCAACATCTGATATCATGGAAGTAAACTCCTCCTACAGGAGGTGCAACACAAGTTACCTGCCCAAGCCTGAGGTCAAAGGGTAGGGAGATATAATAATTCTATCACACAAAAGACAGCAAATATTTGGGGACAGCAGGAGGTTGTTGTCATCCTACTTGCAAGTGAAAGTAGAGAGGAATGGGATACTAGTATATTAATATCAGTTATGTCTATCATTAGTATCATAGACTGAATTGTGTCCCCCCAAAAATATGTGTATTTGTGTGGCTGGGCCATGATTCCCAATATTTTATGATTGTCCTCCACAGATTTCCCCACTGTTGGCTCTGGAGGAAGTTCTGGTATTGTCAGTCTTTGTCCAGGGAGCATCTTGGTATAGGAACCTCAGGTCTGAAGAACACGCTGCTTTCTTGATGGTGTGAGGTTCCCAATACTCTGCTTGCTTCCTTTTCCTTTTATCTCTTGTAAGGTGAAAGGATTAAGGATGGAGCAAGCGACACTCCAGGGAAATTCCCTTTACAGTGGAGTAGGGAGGTGATCCTATGAAGGGATTTACAGCCCCACCCTAATCCTTTAACATGCAGCACAGGAAAACCACAAAATGGAGGACAATCACAGAATATAAGGAATCATGGCCCAGCCACATAGCTACACATATTTTGGGGGGGACACAATTCAATCCACGACAGACCTAAATATCAAGTCTAAAACGATAAAGATCATGCAAGAAAAAGTAAGGACAACAGTGGAAGCTCTAATGCACAGCTTAAACAGACTACAAAGCACTACTAACAATGCACAAACAGCAGAAAATAGATAAATGGGAACTATTAAAAATCAAACACTTATGCTCATCCAAAGACTTTATCAAGAGAGTAAAATGACTTCCCACAGACTGACAAATGATGTTTGGTAACCACATATCTGATTTGTGTCTTATCTCCATAATCTACAAGGTACTACAAGTAAAAGGCAAGAAACCCAAGTAAATAATGGGCAAAGGAGATGGACAGACATTTCCCCGAAGAAGACATCCAGGCAGCCAAAAGATACATGAGGAAGTGTTCACCATCATTAACCATTAGAGAAATCCAAATCAAACTACAATGAGATACAAAACTGGCATTAATAATTAAAAAAAAAATCACAAAATATCAAATGTTGGAGAGGTCATGGAGAGATTGGAGCTCTTCTATACTGCTGGGGAGAATGTAAAATGGTACAACCTCTTTGGAAAACGATTTGGTGCTTTCTTAAAAAGCTAGAAATAAAAATACCATATGGTCAAGCAAACCAATGTAATGGATTGAACTGTGACCCCCCCCAAAATGTGTGGCTGGGCCATGATTCCCAGTATTTTTCATTGTCCTTCATTTTGTCATTTTCCTATGCTGTATGTTAAAGGATTAGGGTGGGAGTGTAAATCCCTTTATAAGGGAACCTCCCTGCTCCACTGTAAAGAGAGTTTCCCTGAAGTGTGCCTTGCCCCATCCTTAATCCTTTCAGCCTGCAAGAGATAAAAGGAAAGGGAAACAGGTTGAGAATTGGGAACCTCACACTGCCAAGAACGCTGCACCAGGAGAAGAGCCACATCCTCCAGACCTGAGGTTCCTGTGCCAAGATGCTCCCTGGACAAAGACTGACAATACTGGAACTACCTCCAGAGCCAACAGTGGGAAAAGCTTTCCTCTGGAGTGGACAGACTGAATTTGGACTTGCAGCCTACTGGTCTGTGTAAGAATAAACTTCCCTTTGTTAAAGCCATCCATTTCGTGGTAGTTCTGTCAGAGCAGCACTAGCTAACTAAAACACCATATTAACCATTAGAGAAATCCAAATCAAAACTACAGTGAGATACAATACTGGCATTACTAATAAAAAAAATTTTTTTAAAAACACAAAATAACAAATGTTGGAGAGGTCATGGAGAGACTGGAACTCTTTTACACAGCTGGTGAGAATGTAAAATGGTAGAACTTCTTTGGAAAACAACTTGGTGCTTTCTTAAAACACTAGAAATAAAAATACCATATGATCCAGCAATCCAACTGAATGGAACATATCCTAGAGAAATAAGGAATGTCACACAAACAGATTCATGCACACAAATGTTTATTACAGCCCACCCCCTATAGTTGAGTTGATTCCAAGTAGAACTGCTTCATTGAGTTTCCAAGGAGCATCTGGTAGATTCAAACTTCCAACCCATTGGTTAGCAGCCATAGCATTTAACCACTTTGCAACCAGGATTTCTGTTTATTACAGCACTCTCCACAACACAAAAAGATGGAATCAAATTAGGTGCCCATCAATAGATGGATAAACATCTATGGTATATTTACACAATGGAACACTATGAAATACTAAAGAACAACAATGATTTTATGAAACATCTCATAACCTGGAATCATCTGGAAGACGTTATGCTGAATGAAATCAGTCAGCTGCAAAAGAACAAATATTGTATGAGATCACTACTGTAGGGACCTAAGAAAAGGCTTATGCAGAGAAAAAAAAAATACTCTTTGATGGCTAGAAGGGCAGGGAGGGAGGAAGAGAGTTATTCACAGATTAAATAGCCAATAGGAATTTGATTAGGTGAAGAGATTGACCGCACACAGTAGAAGGGAGGTCAGCACAACTGGACTATACCATAAGTTAAAAGGTTTTCTAAATTAAACTCAACATTTTAAAAGATAGAGTAGCAGGGACAGAGGTCTGGGCAGCATATCTTCAGCAGACATCAAGGTCAATTGGCATAACTAGTCTTTTTCTAAGGGATTGTTCTGCATCCCTTATTAATGAATGGTGCTTGGGGTCTTACAAGGCAGAAAGCTGCCATCTAGGGAACATCAGTTTGTCCCAACCTATCTAGAACACATGAAAACCAAGACATGAGGAAAATACAAGCCCAAGACAGAAGGAGCCATGTGATTGACAGACTGCATCAGCATCAGACCAGAAGGACTAGATGGCTGCCCAGCCGCCACCAACGACTGCCCTGACAGGGAGGACAATGTAGATTGCCTGACATCGATTGAGAAAAAAAGGGAATGCAGATCTAAAACTCTATTAAAAGACCAGACCTGATGGTCCAACTGCTAGTCCAGAGCTGAAACCAACACTGAAACCAACACTTCAGACAAAGTTTGGACTGGCATATGGCACACAGAGTAAGGCAGGTGGTATGTGTACTTGATGATTTAATAAATGTATGAAGATGTCCAACTCGTTTCTTTTTAGAGAGGAGATGAAAGGATGGCAAGGAAGACACAAGTATTGCTTGAGTAGACACTGTAAGTAGAGTAGAAATGAAGAGTGTGCTGTCACAAGGTGAGGAGAGCAGACAGAGTTGCTCTGAGACAGGTGCTCGGTGTTTTATATTGTAAATTGACTTGGACTGTAAACTTTCACTTAATCACAGTAAAAAAAAAATGTTGCCATGCCCTCCAGAGGAGAAAAGATAAGAATAGTGTACATACTTAACAGCAGAGCCTGAAAATATAAGAATTAAGATTGATAGAATTTTTTAAAAATTGGACAATCTCATAATCATAACAGGAAATTTAACAGCCCTCTGTCGATGGCTTTGGCTGTCAAGAACTGATGCAATAACTACAGAAAAATTCAGTAAATTCATAGAAAATATGCCATTAATCACCTTCACGTAATTTCTACTTGTAAAATATTATAGCCAACAATGGTCATTGTTTTCACATGCATAGACGCAAGTATAGACCATAGGTTAGGCCACAACACCAACTTCACAACATTTAAAAGGACTCAATCCATACAAAGTATGTTATCTGATCACAATAGAAGCAAGTTAGAAATCAATAAAAGAAATATATTTGGAATACTACCAAATATTTAGAAACTGAATAATACATTGTAAAATAACCTGTGGCTCAAAGAAGAAAATACAAAAAAAAAGAGAAAATATTTGAATTATAACAAATACACAACATATCAAGATTTGTGGCATTCAGTTAAAGTAATGCTTAGAAGGAAATTTATTACATTAAGTACTCATATTAGAAAAGAAGAAAGGTCTTAAAGTAATTTAAGCCCCTAGCTTAAAAAATTCAGAAAGATAAATTAAATGCAAATAACCAATAGGAAGGATACAAAGAGCTGAAATCAATGAAATTCAAAATAGGAAACCAGAGCCCTGATTTTAAAAGACCAACAAAACTGATAAACTACTAGCACTTAGCCATCTTTGCCACCCAGAGATAACATCAAAAATTTAAGTAAGAAATAATACCAATTCTATACTATCACTTCTAGAAGAAGAGGGAAGACTTCTCAACTAACTTTGAAGTCATCTTCCCTTAATATCGAAACCAGACACTAATATTATTAGACAACAAAGCTGTAGATCAGTATCTTTCATAAACATAAATAAAAAGATATTCAACAAAATGTTTGGAATCAAATCCAGCAATATAAATATGGTAATATATCACAACCATGTAGAGTTTACCCCAAGTTTGATTTATTCCATTGCTGTCAAATCAATTCTGCTTCATAGTAACACTAAAAAAAATCAATATAATGTACCATATAACAAACTTAAAAAGAAAAACTACATGATTATCCGAATAGATACAGAAAAATATTTGGCAAAATTCAACATTTATTCATAATAAAAATAAAATTTCCATAATCTGATAAATGGTAATGACATTAAAACAAACAAACAAAGAAACAACTTAGAGATATTAATAGTGAACAACTGAGTGCTTTCCTCCTAAGACTGGGAACAAAGTAATGATGTCCTCACTCACCATTCCTATTCAACATTGTACCAGAAGTTTGTCACAGATTGAATTGTGTCCCACAAAAAATGTGTGCGGCAATTTGGCTAGGCCATGGTTCCCAGTTTTGTGACGTTCTTGTATGTTGTAAATCTTGCCTTTGTGATGTTAATGAAAGAGAATAGGTGGCAGGCAGTTGTGTTGGTGGGGCAGGACTCAGTGCGTGTATTGCACTTTGAGGCCGCCTTTTGAGATATAAAGGAAAGGGAGGCAAGCTGAGAATTGGGGAGCTCATGCCTCCAAGAAAGCAGTGCCAGGAGCTGAGTGTGTCCTTTGGAAAGGAACTGAGGTGCCTGCGCTTCAGAATCTTTCAGTCCAGGGGAAGATTGATGGCAAGGACCTGTTCCAGAGCCAACAGAGAAAGCCTTCCACTGGAGCTGACACCCTAAATTTGTACTTTTAGCCTACCGGACTGTGACAGAATAAAATTTTTCTTTTTAAAGTTACAGACTTGTGGTATTTCTGTTACAGCAGCACTAGAGGACTAAGACTAGCCAGTGTAATAAGAAAAAATATAAAATTCATGGTTGATAAGGGAAAAAAACTCTCTAGAAACGTGATTGTCTATGTAAAATATCCCCAAAATCTATACTAAAACAGAAGCTTCTTGAACTAATGAGTTCATCAGGGTTTGAGGTTCATCAAGGCGTTACCAGACAAAAACTCCGGATTCTCATTACCTGCCCCCAAAAGCCAATCTCTGAGACAGGTATCAGGGTGACTAAGCAAAAAGTTTTTTACTGTGCACTAGCATACACAGGGAGCAGGAAGGATTTTCCCCACCAAGAACCTGCTCAAAATCCATTAGGTGGTTGAGGTATATTTATAAGGGAGCAGGGTTCCATGCAAAATGTAAATACAAGTATTTGTGCTGGCACCTGGGAAAAAATGTGATTAATTAGGGGTGAGGTGGGGGATCCATTCAGGGGCCTCTGGGTCCTTTGAAGATATGCACCAGGAGCAGGGATCCAGACTGCTTTGGGTTGTCATCTGAAGTGGGGGCTGAGGTGCCCTGACTGGCACCTGGAGTCTCTCATCTGTTTTGATGTTTCTAAAAAGCTGTGAAAACTGCAAGAACACCATTTCCATAGCCTCTGTCAACTAAGGTGTCACCTCCTGCCACAGTCAGGAATTTTTAAGACAGGAGAAAAAGACAAGTCAATTTTGCAAAGAGAATTAAATCTTTGCTGTCTATTTTAACTTCCTTTTGTAAAATTGGGATGTCTAAAATTTACCTCTTGTTTCAAAGGTACAAAAATCAACTGAACTTCTCTACACCAGCATTTAACTCCAAGAAATTGGAGTTCAAAATTTATAAAGTACTGCCATTTAAATAACACCAAAAATAATGGAGCTCTTAGCTATAACTTCTACAAAACATGTGCAGAATTTATTCAGGAAACTACAACTCATTGCCAAAGAAATAAATGGAGAAACAAAGCATGTTCATGCATGGGTAGACTCAATATTGTTAAAAT
The DNA here is from genome assembly GCA_028571685.1 of Heterohyrax brucei. Classification (NCBI taxonomy): domain Eukaryota; kingdom Metazoa; phylum Chordata; class Mammalia; order Hyracoidea; family Procaviidae; genus Heterohyrax; species Heterohyrax brucei. Next base: position 40,514,821 of record CM053149.1, read on the forward strand.
GTCATTTTTTTCCAGATAGAGCTATCGTTTCAATGCAATACAAATCAGAACCTCAAAGGGTTTAATTTGTAGGTAATAGTAAGTTAACTCTAAAATTTATGTGGAAGAGCAGATAAATTACCACAGCCAAAACAATTTTTTAAATAAAAGCAAAGTTGAAATACCTACACTACCCAATATACTCAATTATAAATTTAAAGTAATGAAGATAGGGTGATATTGATTAAAAAAAAAAAAAAAGACATGTAAAAATGAGGGGAAGAAAAACAGAACACAGAAATACACCCACACAAATGCATTCAAGAGGACTTTGACAAATATGAAAAGCCAAGTCAAGGGGCAAAAACATCTTTTCAACAAATAGCATGGAGCTATTGCACGTTCATCTGCAAAGAAAAAACTTAACCTCAACTGTTATCTCACATCTTAGACAAAAATGAACTCAGAATAGATCATATAAGGTCTGACAAGTCTGTGAAATTAATTGTTCTAAGTGCTACATACCTGATTGTTGAATATCACTACAGCCACCTTCAAAGTACTCTCATGGGAAGCTATGCACCAATGCCAGTGCCTAGTCCATCCCTCAAAGCAATTTTGGAACACTTTCTGGAATGGCCATTGCGCAAAATGGCGTGGTGGAAAGTTCATGCATCTGATGGTATAGTCGTCCATGAGGGAGTTTTTAGCCAGCAAACAAATAACTGTATTGGAACACTCTCCCTACTCACCTGATCTAGCCCCCAATGACTTTTTTCTTTATCTGAAGACAAAGGAAACATTGAAAGGAAGATACTGTGATGACGTTCAGGACATCAAGGGTAATGCGACAACAGCTCTGCTGGCCATTTCAGAAAAAGATTCCAAAATTCCTTTGAAGGGTGGACTAGGCACTGACATTGGTGCACGGCTTCCCAAGGGGAGTACTTTCAAGGTGGCCTTAGTGATATTCATCAATGAGGTATGTACCACTTTTTCTAGGATGCGTTCATGAACTTAATTGGCAGTCTTTGCAGACATAAATGAAAAATATAACGCTGTAAAACTTCTATAAAAATAATACCTTTGTAAACCAAAGATTTCTTTTATTTAACATAACTGAGTGAAAATGTACATTCACGTATAAATTTACATGCCCACCTATATGCAGCTTCCACTGCTCTCCCTGTCCAGTGACTGCACACTATTCCTCTCTGCTCCATACATGTCTCAACCTCCCAACAGCCTCCTTTCCCCTCCTCTCCATCCACTCCCCTTCCTCCAGCCAGAGGTCAGCAAGACGACATCCTGTAGATGTATAGAACCATAAAGTGCTTCCAATATATGGTCACTCTGCATTACCAAGTCCAATCCATTCCTGTCCAAAGAGTGGACCTTTGTTATAATTTATGGGAAAGGGCAGTATCAGGACCGGGGACCATGCTCTCAGAGGAACCCCAAAACCGCTGGACCATCAACTGAGGTCTTTTAGTGGAGATCTCATGATGCACCTCTTTTTATTCTTGTGTTGCCAGTGAGGCTCCTCTCTGTGAGGTCCGTCGTGGCTATCACTGGTGGTGGCCGGGCACCATCCGGTTCTTCCAGTCCCAAGTCGATGTAGGCACCCACTCTTGTGGGTTTCTCTGTCTTCTCGGTTGTCTTTACCGCATGTCATTTTGTTCCTCGGTGAGCATCCATTCCTGCTGAGTTGGGACCATTTGCTGTGTCCTCGGATGGCAGCTTGGCAGCTTTTAAGACCCCAGACGCCACTCACCAATGTGGGGTGCAGAGAGCTCTCTTAGCAAAACACTAGTTGTGCCAATTGGCCTGGAATTCGCCTAACGGCATGGTACCCCGCCCCTGCCCCAGCTACTCTATCCTTGCAGTATTGAGTCAAGATGGAAGGAGTACTCAAGTTATGCTGAAGTCCACTTAATGTTGTTCTTGTTTCTAATGTGTGCTATCACCGCTTTCTCCCAACTAGATTTCTAGTAACTATCTAAACTAAACCCTACCCCCTTCACCCTCCCTCCCTCTCCTCCCTTGCAGCTGTCAAAGAGTCTTTTCTTCTATACACAAGTCTGTTTTTGAGGTCTTATCGTAGAGGTCTCGTACAGTATTTGTCCCTCTGTCGCTGACTACTTTCAATCAACATAACGTCTTCCAGTTGAAACCAGGTTAGGAGATGTTTCCTGGAATCATCAGTATTCTTTATCATTGCGTAGTGCTCCATTGAGTATATGTACCACAGTTTACCTATCCATTCTTCTATTGTTGGGCATCTGGGTTGATTCCATCTTTTGGCTATCGTGGACTGTGCTGCGGTAAACATTCTGGTGCATGTGTCCGTTGGTGTGAAAGGCCTTGAATCTGTAGGATATATTCCAAGTAGTGGAATTACTGGGTCAAATGGTATATTGATATCCATTTTTTTAAGGAAGCACCAGATTGCCTTCCAAAGAGGCTGGACCATTTTCCAACCCCACCAACAGTGTAGGAGGGTTCCACTTTCTCCACAGCCTCTCCAGCATTTGTTGTTTTGTGTTTTCTGGATCATGTCCAATCTTGTTGGGGTGAGATGGTATCTCATTGTTGTCTGGATTTGAATTTCTTTAATAACTAAAGATCGTGAACATGTCCGCATGTGTTTTTTGGCTGCCTGGATCTCCTCTTTAGTGAAGTGTCTGTCCATCTCCTTTGCCCATCACTTAACTGGATGGTTTATCTTCTTCTTATTGATATTTTGTAGTATTTTATAGATTATGGAGATCAAGCGTCGGTCTGACATAGAGTTGCCAAAGATTTTTTCCCATTCTGTGGGTGTTCTCCTAATTCTATTAATAAAGTCTTTGGATGAGCAAAAGTGTTTGATTCTTAATAGTTCCCATTTATCTACTTTCTCTTCTGTTGACTGAGGTTTCTTTGACAGATTTTGGAGTCTGTCCTCATTGTGTATTAAAACTTCCATTGTTGTTCCTACCTTTTCTTGGATGAGCTTTATCGTTTTAGGTTTGATATTTAGGTCTTTTATCCAGGATCCGACTCTACGGCACTTGGCATCCAGTTGGAGTTGGTTTTTTGTATAAGGTGTAAGATATGGATCTTGATTCAGTTTATTGCAGATGGATAACCAATTTTGCCAGCACCATTTGTTGAAGATACTGTTTTTACCCCAGTTTAATGTCTTAGAGCCTTTGTCGAATATCAACTGTTCATAGGCAGATGGTGTCATCTCTGGGGTCTCAATTCTGTTCCATTGATCCATCTGTCTGTTCTTGTACCAGTATCAGGCTGTTTTGACCACTGTGGCAGTGTACTATGTTCTAAGATCGGGTAATGAGAGGCCTCCCAGTGTGTTCTTCTTCTTTAGTAGTACCTTACTTATCCGGGGCTTCTTCCCTTTCCAAACAAAATTGGTGATTTGTTTCTCCATCTCATTAAAAAATGTGCTGGAACTTGTATTGGGATTGCATTATATAAATAAATTGCTTTGGGTAAAATAGACAGTTTCACAATGTTAAGTCTTCCTATCCATGAGCAGGGTAGGTTTTTCCATTTATCTAAGTCTCTCTTAGTTTCTTGTAGTAAGGGCTTGTAGTTCTCTTTGTAAAGGTCTGTTGTTTCTCTGGTTAGATTAATTCCTAGGTACTTGTTTTAGTCAGCTAGGCTGCTCTAACAGAAATACGACAGAGTGGATGGCTTTAACAAAGATTTATTCTTACACAGTCCGGTAGGTTGCAAGTCCATACTCAGGGTGTCCGCTCCAGGGAAAGACTTTCCCCTTGTCAGCTCTGGAGGAAAGTCCGGTATTGCATCAGTCTTTGTCCAGGGAGCGTCCTCACTCAAGAACCTCTGGTCTAAACGACGCGCTCTGCTCCCGGTGCTGCTTGCTTGATGGTAGCGAGGTTCTCAAATTGTCCTTTGTTTCTTTTTCCTTTTATTCCTTGCAAGCTAAAAGCATTAAGGGTGGGGCAAGCCATACTTCAGGGAAACTCCCCCCACAGCAGGAATTCACAGCCCCACCCTAATCCTTTAACATACAGGTTAGCAAAACCACACAATGGAGGACAGTCCTAAGATACTGAGAACCATATCCCAGCCACGTGGCTGCACACGTTTCTGGGGAGACACAATTCCAACCATGACAGTACTTTATCTTCTTAGGGGCTATCGTAAATGGTATTGATTTGATAATTTCCTCCTTAACAGTCTCGTTGTTGGTATAAAGGAATCCTACTGATTTACTTATGTTTATCTTGTATCCTGAGACTTTGCTGAACTCTTCTATCAGTTTGAGTAGCTTACTTATGGATTCCTTGGGGTTCTCGGCATATATGATCATATCATCTGTGAACAGGGAGATTTTAACTTCCTCTTTGCTGATGCAGATGCCCTTTATTTCTTCGTCTTGTCTAATTGCTCTGGCTAGAACTTCTAGCACAATGTTGAATAGGAGAGGTGAGAGTGGGCATCCTTGTCTAGTTCCTGATCTCAAAGGAAAGTCTTTCAGTCTCTCTCCATTCAGGATGATGTGGGCAACTGGCTTTGTATAAATGGCCCTTACTGTGTTGAGGAATTTGCCATCTATGCCCATTTTGCTAAGAGTTTTTAACATGAATGTGTGTTGGACTTTATCAAATGCCTTTTCTGCATCAATGGACAAAATCAGGTGATCCTTGTCTTTTGTGTTATTTATGTGGTTTATCACATTAATTGTTTTCCTGATGTTGAACCAGCCTCGGATCCCTGGTATGAATCCCACTTGATCATGATGGATTATTTTCTTGATATGTTGTTGTATTCTGTTGGCAAGAATTTTGTTGAAGATTTTTGCATCTAGGTTCATGAGTGGTATCGGTCTGCAGTTCTCCGTCTTTGTTGGATCCTTCCCTGGCTTATGTATCAGGGTTATGCTGGCTTCATAGAATGAGTTTGGGAGTACTCCATCCCTTTCTATACTGTGAAATAGTCTCAGTAGTACTGGGGATAACTCTTCTCTAAATGCTTGGTAGAATTCTGCCGTGAAGCCACCTGGGCCTGGACTTTTTTTGGTTGGCAGTGTTTTGATGACCTTTTGAATCTCTTCCTTTGTGATGCGTTTATTAAGTTGTTCTGCCTCATATTGTGATAATTTGGGTAGGTGGTATGAGTCAAGGAATTGGTCCATTTCCCCTAGGTTTTCAAATTTGTTAGATTACAGTCTTTCATAGTATTCTGTTATGATATTTTTGATTTCTGTTGCATCTGTGGTGACAACTCCCTCTCATTTCTAATTTGGGTTATTTGTTTCCTTTCCTGCTTTTCTTTAGTAAGTTTAGCCAGTGGTTTATCAATTTTGTTGATCTTTTCAAAAAACCAGCTTTGGGTCTTTTCAATTTTTTCAATTGTTTTTCTATTCTCTAATTCATTTAGCTCTGCTCTAATCTTTATGATCTCCTTTCTTCTGGTGCCCAAGGGGTTCCTCTGTTGTTCTCTTTCTGCTTGTTCAATCTGTAGAGTTAGTTCCTTGATTTGGTTTCTTTCTTCCTTCCAGATGTATGCATTTATGGAGATAAACAGACCTCTGAGCACTGCTTTGGCTGTATCCCATAGGTTCTGGTAGGAAGTGTTTTCGTTCTCATTCGAATCCATGATTTCCTTAATTCATCCTTGATTTCCTCTACAACCCATGTTTTTTTGAGCAAGATGTTATTCAGTTTCCAAGAGTTCCACTTTCTATCTATGTTTTTTCTGCTACTGATTTCAACTTTTATGGCTTTATGATCTGAGAAGATGCTTTGCAGTAATTCCATGGTATGGATTTTGTTGAGCATTATGGCCTATCACGTGGTCAATTCTGGAGAATGTTCCATGTGCACTGGAGAAGAAGGTGTAGTTGTCTGCTGATGGGTGGAAAGTTCTTTATATATCAGTGAGGTTTAGTTGGTTAATTGTGTCAATGAGGTCTTCTGTATCTTTACTGAGCTTCTTTCTAGATGATCTGTCTAGTAATGAGAGGGGAGTGTTAAAGTCTCCCACTATTATTGTGGAGTCATCTAACTCTCTTTTGAGCATTGTCAGTGTTTCTTCGACATATTTAGGTGCTGTGGCATTAGGTGCATAAATATTTAATATAGTTAAGTCTTGCTTGTGTACTGAACCTTTCAGTGACCATCTTTGTCCACGATGGTGGATTTGACATTAAAATTGATTTTGTCTGAGATTGGACTTGCCACCCCTGCTCTTTGTTCATTGTTAGCTTGATATATATTCTTCCATCCTTTAATTTTCAGTTTGTTCCTGTCTTTAGGTCTCAAGTCAGTTTCTTGTACACAACATATGGATGGGTCGTGTCTTTTGATCCAAGATGACACTCAGTGTCTCTTTACTGGAGCATTCAGTCCATTCACATTCAATGTAATTATTGATAGGTATGTGTTCACTGCTGCCATTGTGATATGTTTATTTTTATGTTGATGTTTTCTCTGTTGTTCTTATTAGTCTGTTCTGGGACACTCTTTTTTGTGAGTTGATTTTTCACCTTTTTCAGAACTGGTTTTATAGTTGTTGAGACTCGTGTATCAGATTTCTTGAAATGGTATGATACATCTTTGTTGTGCTTTACAACTGTCCCTATGAACCCCCTTAATAAACTATTTATAAACCCAATTTTAATTACTACCAGTCTTGTCATCTTCCTCTCCATCTGGAAGGACTATAACGACCATAGTACATCCCTCTTTTTATTATGATGACACATAGTTTTCATGATGATCACTGGATTGCTTCTTTCCATATCAAAGCTGTGATTTACCTTGGAGCCTTCCCCAAATGAGTAGAGTATTGAGTAGTGTGTAGTTCTAAGTTATAAAGTTAGTGGTTTTGTCCTTCTAAGCCAAAGCGAAGAACTTCTTTCAGTATTTCTTGTAGTTTGGGTTTGGTTTTTACAAAGTCTTTGAATTTGTTTATCTCGGAATGTCTTAATTTCATGTTCATATTTGAAAGACAGTTTTGCAGGATATATAATTCTTGGTTGGAAGTTCTTCTCCTTCAAGACTTTGAATGTGTCATGCCACTGTCTCCGTGCCAGCATGGTTTCTGCTGAGAACTCTGACGAGAGCCTACAGGGTTTCCCTCTGAATGTTAGCTTTGCCTTGAGTCTTGCTGCCTTTAAGAGTTGCTGCTTATGTTTCATTTTGTTAAGCTTGATTATAATATGTCTTGGAGTCTTTCTTTTGAGATCTATATTGGGTGGTGTACGATATGCATCTGAGATATCTATATTCTCTTCCTTCGGGATTTCTGGGAAGTTTTCTTTCAGCAGCTCAGCAATGATACTCTCTGTGTTCTCAGATGTCTCACCCTGTTCAGGGAGTCCAATTAATCGAAGGTTGTTCCTCTTAATAGAGTCCCACATGCTTCATAATGTTTCTTCATTTTTCTTGTTTCTTTTTTCTGATTTCTGCTCATAGACGCTGGCATCAGTAGCTCTGTCTTCCAAGTCAGAAATTATTTTTTCCATTTGTTCCATTCTGTTTTCTTGGCTTTGCATGGACTTTTCTATGTCTTTCATTTTCTTCTTGATCTGTTGGATTTCAGAGTACTGGTGTTCCATCAGATCGAACAATTTGCTTAATTTTTCATTTTTGTTCTGCTGCATTTTTTTATGAGGTCTAGAAGGGCTCTGTATATAATCAATTTGTATTCACTTCCTGATGCTTTCATAAAAGTTTCTTCATCTGGAAAACTCCTTGGTTGCTTTGCTTGGGAGCCTTCTGAAGCCATGAGTGATTGCTTGTATGCCACAATTGTCTGTTGCTTTTTGGGTCCCATGTGAGTACATACAGGCTGGAAGAGGTACTGTCAGGATGGATTGCAAATGTTTCTCTAGGCTGTCTTCAAATGTAAAGCAAAAGGTACCTGACCAGTTCACAATTCAGTTAGGTTTTCAGGTGTAGAGGTCCCTCTTCTCATCTGACAAATTAAGCGCCACTATATCCAACCCCAGATGATAACAAACTAGTTCAGAATACAGCAATGCTACTGCCCTGTTGGCCTCTACTGACAGGGCCTAGCCTTATCCAACACTGCGTCGAGTACTGGTTTTGTGACAGGAAAGCACTCTCCTGTGGGAAGGCTCTGGCTTCCAAGCTAAGAATTAGGTCCAGCTGCGGCCACCGTATCCAAGATGGCGTCCTACAGACAGGCAGTAGACAGAGGGGCCAAAGGTGCCGAGAGGCAGCAATTCCTCTGATTCTGTTGCAGGGCCCCCAACGTAGGCAGCACTGTGCAAAATCACTACTTTTGTGTTGGAGAAGCGCTGTCCCGTTTGGAAGTGCTGGCTCCCAGGCTAAGAACGAGGTCCCGCTAAAAATCTCGGCACCAACATGGCGTCCCACACTGTTTTAGTCAGCTAGGCTGCTCTAACAGAAATACCACAGAGTAGATGGCTTTAACAAAGAAAGATTTATTCTTACACAGTCCGGTAGGTTGCAAGTCCATATTCAGGGTGTCTGCTCCAGGGAAAGACTTTCCCCTTGTCGGCTCTGGAGGAAAGTCCGGTATTGCATCAGTCTTTGTCCAGTGGGTGTCCTCATGCAAGAACCTCTGGTCTGAACAACGCACTCTGCTCCCGGTGCTGCTTGCTTGATGGTAGCGAGGCTCTCAAATTGTCCTTTGTTTCTTTTTCCTTTTATTCCTTGCAAGCTAAAAGCATTAAGGGTGGGGCAAGCCATACTCCAGGGAAACTCCCCCCACAGCAGGAATTCACAGCCCCACCCTAATCATTTAACATACAGGTTAGCAAAACCACACAATGGAGGACAGTCCGAAGATACTGGGAACCATATCCCAGCCACGTGGCTGCACACATTTTTGGGGGGACACAATTCCAACCATGACACGTACCCTGACCGCGGAGCTCCGCACAAACCCCACCGAGGCAGCTACAAAACGAAAGGCTCAACATGACTAGATCAACAGAGTCCTGAGCCTGGTTCTCAGAATATGGGAATTTCTCCTGCCTATCCCCTCAGCAGTGCGTCTGAGTCCAGCCGCCAGGCAAGACCCAGCTCCACCGGCCAGCCAAGAAGGAGGAAAAAAAGTCACAATGGTGCGTTTACCTTCCGTCACGGGGAAGAGAGGAGGTTTTTCGATGAGTGGTATGAAGTCCCAATTAACAGCTCTGTGCCGTACCCTGAGGCTGATTAGGTGATCAGAAGGCTCTGTTTGATTGTCAATTCAGGTCTTGGTTTCCAGAGGGATATAAGGAGACGTGTGCTTAGTCCACCATCTTGATTCTGCTCCCCCAAAGATTTTTAACATATAATTTAAGCATGGATGTCTGAGTTCCACAAGTATGATTTGTAAAATAGTAAATAAATATTTTCAGTTAATGAAAATTTAAAACTTTTGCTCTGTTAAAGACCCAATTAAGTTAATTAAAAAGATCAGCCACAGATTTGAACAGAGTATTTTCAGGAGTAGAAGAAAGAATAGACTTCAAAGAAAGTCAATTGGGTGAGAAAACATTTTGTATCTTAATTTAGTGACAGTTTCTGGTTGTAAACAATTGTGATACTCATAATATTGTATACTTTAAATGGATACATTTATTGTAAATAAATCACTGTTTATCTGGTCGAGGAAGGCAATCACTTCAGTCCTCCAGAGTCACCTGAACACAGACCTCCCTGGCACGCTAGGTTTCAGTGTCTGTCTCTCCCCTGGGGTAATCTCTCCCCTCCTCCTGGTTCACCTGAGCCCAAGCCTTCCCAGTGCAGGTAACACTAATGGCTGCCTAACTGCTGGTGCTCATTGCCCCTGCCTCACGGTGTCCTGAGCCCAGATCCCTTGGAGCCTGCAGCTCCAGTGGCTGCCCAGCTGCTGGAGTGACCACTTCAGACCTACCCAGTTGCCTGAGCTCAAGCCTTGCTGGCCCAAGCTACTCCAATCCTCTCCCAACTGTGGGTGAGCTCTCTCAACCCCAGACCCCTAGACCATGGGAGCCCGGAGCTTCCTGGCCCACTGGCTCCAAGGCCGGTGCCAGGTCTGCCAGCATCAGGGCCATTCACTCCACCCCCCAGGTCCTGCAGTTGCCTGCTCCATGGGGTGCCTGGACCCGGGCCTGCCAGTCCCACGCAGGACTAAGGCCTGCCATACAGAGCAAACTTGTGTGCTCCCTCCAGCTCAGCTCTCTCCTGCCTATCACCTCGGGACACTGGGAGTTCTGGCCTCCTGTCCCCACGCTCCCTGCCCCATCTCCCCGCTCCTCCAGCGGAGGCCTCCCAGCCTCTTGCCGCTCTGATTCAGCACCTGGCTGGTGTGTCTGGTTGAAACCCTGACCTCCAGGCAGGGTTCATCCCAGTGTTCTAACCTGTGTGAGGGTCTTCAGGTCAGGGCTGCAGGCTGTGATGCTTAGGCTGGGGCATGTCTCAAATTCAAGGTAGCTCCAGTTCTTATTTCTCAGCTCTGCTTGGTTGCTAAGATTTGCTGCAGACAGATTTTCTCCCATCCCAGGTTGCCTTCCATTCACAGAGAATCTATAACCAGGCTGTATTTTTTTTTCCAAGGTGGTTCAGGGCTCCTAAGATCTTCCTTTCACTTCCTTCCTACTTAACGTTCTCTAAGTACAGTTTAGTCCTTCTAGATTGCTGTATTTATTCGGTGGATTTCATTAATTTTGAGATTCTCAGTTGTTCAAGGGTTTAGCAGGGATGTGTTGCTACTCTGCCACTTAGCTCTGCTCCCTTGCTGAATTCTGTTGGCTAGAATTTTGTTGAAGATTTTTGCATCTAGATTCATGAGGGATACTGTTCTGCTATTTTCTTTTTTTTGTGTGGGATCTTTCCCTGGCTTTGATGTCAGGGTTATGTTGGCTTTGTAGACTGAATCTGGGAATATTCCATCCTTTTCTGTTATGAACTAGCTTCAGGAGTATTGGAATTAACTACTCTCTAAAAGTTTGTTACAAGTCTCCAGTGAAGCCATCTGGGCCAAGACTTCTTTTGGTTGGTAGTATTTTGATTACTTTTTCAATCTCTTCTTTTGTGATGGGTTTATTGATGTGTCCTACTTCCCCTTGTAATAATTTTGGTAGTCAATGTGAATCTAGAAATTTGTCGATTTCCTGTAGCTTTTCGAATCTGTTATAGTTTTTCACAGTATTCTACTATAATACTTTTGATTTCAGTTTGGTCTGTTGTGGTATGTCCAGTCTCATTTCTTTTTTGGGTTATTTGCTTCCTCTCATTTTTTTCTTTTGTGAATTTATCCAATGATTCATCAATTTTGTTGATCTTTTTTTTTTAAAAAAAAAGACTAACTCTTAGTTCTGTTAATTCTTTCAATTGTTTTTCTATTTTCTGGTTTTTTTAGTTCTGTTCTAATTTTTATTATCTGTTTTCTTCTGGAGACTGAGGGGTTCTTTTGTTGTTCTCTTTCTACTTGTTCGAGTTGGAGAGTTAATTCTTTGGTTTGGACCCTTTCTTTATTCCAGATGTGTGTATTTATAGAGACAAATTGACTTCTGAGGACTGTCTTTGTTGTATCCCATAGATTCTGGTAGAATGTATATTCACTGTCATTTGATTCCATGAATTTCTTTATTGCATCTTTGATTTCTTCTATAACCCATGAATTTTTGAGCAAGGTTTTGTTCATTTTTCCATAAGCTTGAATTTGCTACCTATGTATCTTCTACTATTGTTTTCAACTTTCACAGCTTCATGGTCTGAGATGGTTTGCAATAATTCAGTGGTTTGGACTTTGGAGAGACTTGCTTATGACCTAAATACGTGGTCTGATCTGGAAAACATTCCATGTACATTGAAAAAAAATCTACTGTTGGCTAAAACATTCTGTATATGTCAATGAGGTTGAATTAGTTGATTTTGCAATAAGATCTTCTGTATCTTTATTGAGTTTTTTCTAAATGATTTGTCCATTACTGAAAGTGGAGAGTTCAAGTTTACTATTATTGTGGAGTGATTTTTCTCATTTTCAGTGTTGTCTATGTATTTAGATGCTCTGATATTGAGTGCATATATATTTAATATTGTTTTATCTTCCTTATGTATTGAACCTTTAAGCAATAAATAGTAACCATCCTCGTCCATCATGGTGGATTTTACTTTAAAATCTATTTTATCTGAGATTAATATTGTCACTCTTGCTCTTCTTTGGAAGTTCTTATCTTGCTATATATTTTTTCATTCTTTGATTTTCAGTTTGTTCATATCTTTAAGTCTAAGATGTGTTTCTTGTAAGCAGCATACAGATATACTATGTTTTTTGATCCAAGATGTTACTCTCTGTTTCCTTACTGGAGTATTCAATTCATTTACATTCAGTGGAATTATTGATAGATATGTATTTAGTGCTATCATTTCAGTGCCTTCCTTTTTGTGTTGCTGACATTTTCTTTGTTCCACTTAGTATTCTGTTCTGGGTCATTTTTCTTTATAGACTTTCGTTTTGTCCTTTCACAACATTGGTTTTGTGTCTGTTGAGACTCCTGTATTATGTTTCTTGTTTTGATTTCTAGTATTATTAGTGGAGGTGGAGTCAAGATGGCAGACTAAACGCACGTCTCCTTAAATCTCTCTGAAAATCAAGACCTGAAATGATTAAACGGAGCCTTCTGGACACCTAGTGAGCCCCAGGATGCAGCATAAGGCTGATAACTTGGACTTCAAACCACTGAATGCAAAACTTCCTCTCTTTCACTGACCCCACTCTCGGTGAGTACAGGTTTGCACAGACTGAAGGTAACTCACCATTTCAATTCTTGTTTCCTCTGTCTTGGCTGGTGGACAGAACTGGGACTTGACTGGCTGCTGGTCTCGGATGCACTGCTGGTGGGACCAGCAAGCATAATTGCCAGGTTCTGAGAGCCTGGCTTTCGACTCTATACACCTTGGCTCCTCTAGCCTATCAGGAAACAGTAGGCCAGGCAGAGGTCCTGGCTGGACTTGGTTCTTAGGTTGAGAGGTGGCTCATGCCGGGGGCAGAGTGCTTTTCTAGCAGGGAGGTGGTGTTTTTCACAGTGTCACCTGGGGCTGGGGCCCAGTGGTGGAGGCTGTGTACTCTGAGCATTTCAGCACTCTTGGCCTCTCTTTCCACCAGGAGCCTGGTCCCAGCCAGCTGGTGAGCTTATGAGGGATGCCCTCTTGTTTTGCTGGGAGGTGGAGTCATCCATACAGAAGCCTTAGCTGGACATAATTCCTGGACTAGGAGGCATTGCCTACCCAGAATAGACTGATTTTCCAACAGAAAAGTATAATTCTACACAGTATCGCCTACAGCTGTGGCTCGACAGCAGAGGCCAGCAGGCCAGTAGCCTTTCTGTATTTTGAATTAGTTTATAACATCTGGGGTTCAATATAGAGGTGCTTACTTTGCCAGCTGGGAAGAGGGACATATACTCCTGAACTCCTGACTGACTTTGGAAGTTGCCAAATACTTTTTACTTCTCCTTTTAAGAAGGCCTAGAGAAACAACTGCGGTCCATCTTCACAGCATATCTCCCAGTCTCTATTGACCCACAGAAAGCCCAAAAAGCAACAAACATTGAAGAAGACGGTAACCTGGAAGTCACCCATGGCATCAGAAAACCCCCAAAAGAAACCACCTCAGAACTTCCCAGATGAAGAAGCTTTTCTGAAACTATCAGAAGGTGAATACAAAAGGATTATAGAGAGAGCCCTCCTAGACCTTATACAGATGCAGCAGAGCAAAATGAAAAATTAAGCAATCTGTTCAATCTGATGGAACATCAGTACTCAGAAATCCACTCAGTCATATCAAATAAAAAAATAAAAAATAAAAAGAACAAAATCAAAGACATAGAAACTTCCATTCAAGGCCAAGAAAACAGAATGGAACAAATGGAAAAGAGAATTTCTGATTTGGAAGACAGAGCCACTGACTCCAGCATCTATGAAGAGAAATCAGAAAAAAGAAACAAGAAAAATAAAGAAGCATTAAGAAGCATGGAGGACTCTATTAAGAGGAACAAGCTACAATTAATTGGAGTTCCTAAACACGGCAAGACACCTGAGAACACAGAGAGTATTGTTGCTGAGCTGCTGACAGAAAACTTCCCAGAAATTTTGAAAGAAGAGAATATAGATATCCAAGATATGTATCAAACACCACACAATGTACATCTCAATAGAAAGACTCCAAGACATATTCTAATCAAGATCAACAAAATGAAACATAAGCAGAAACTCTTAAAGGCAGCAAGACTCAAAGCAAAGCTAACATTCAGAGGGAAAGCCTGTAGGCTTTCACCAGATTCCTCAGCAGAAACAATGCTAGCACGGAGACAGTGGCATGATACATTCAAAGCCTTGAAGGAGAAGAACTTCCAACCAAAAATTATATATCCTGCCAGACTATCTTTCAAATATGAAAATGAAATTAAGACATTTGCAGATAAACAGAAGCTCAGAGACTTTGTAGAAACGAAACCAAAGCTACAATACTGAAAGAATCTCTTGGCTTGGAAGAACAAACCGCTAACTTTGTATTTTAGAAGGACACATTATGCAGAATCTTACTCAGTTAGGGAAGGCTCCATACACAATCAAAGTTATAATAGTGTAAGAAATGATCTAGTGATCATATCATGTAAACTATGATATTATTACATTAAAAAGAGGGGTGTACTACAGTCCTCATAGTCCTTCCAGATAGTGAGGAAGTTGACCAGATTGGTAGCAATCAAAATTGGGTTTATACATAGTTTATTAAGCGGGATCATAGAGGCAGCTGTAAAGCATTATAAAGAAGCAACATACCATATCAAGAAATGTAATACAGGGATCTCAACAACCACAAAGCCAACCCTGAAAAAGGCGAAAAATCAACTCATTAAGAAGAAGGTCACAGAACAGATTAATAAGAACAACAGAGAAAACATCAACACAAAAATAAACAAATCACAATGGCAGCAGTGAACACATACCTATCAATAATTACATTGAATGTGAATGGACTGAATGCTCCAGTAAAGAGACATCGAGTGACATCTTGGATCAAAAGACATGACCCACCTACATGTTGCCTACAAGAAACTCACCTTAGACTTAAAAATAGGAACAAACTGAAAATTAAAAGATGGGAGAGTATATATCAAACTAACAATGAACAAAGAAGAGCAGGTGTGGCAATTCTAATCTCAGATAAAATCGATTTTAATGTAAAATCCACCATCGTGGACAAGGATGGACACTACTTATTTCTGAAAGATTCAATACACAACCAGGGCTTAACAATACTAAATATTTATGTAGCTAATATTAGAGCACCTAAATACATCAAAGAAACACTGACTACACTTAAAAAAGAGTTAGATCACTGCACAATAATAGTGGGAGACTTCAACACTCTACTCTCAATGTTAGACTGATGGTCTCGAGAAAAGCTCGGTAAAGATTCAGAAGACCTCATTGACACAATTAACCAACTAGACCTCGTTGACATACAGAGAACTTTCTATCGATCAGTGGACAGCTACACCTTCTTCTCCAGTGCCCATGAAACATTCTCCAGAATTGACCATGTATTAGGACATAAAGCAATTCTCAACAAAATCCATACCATTGAATTAATGCAAAGCATCTTCTCAGATCATAAAGCCATAAAAGTTGAAATCAATAGCAGAAAAAACATAGATAGAAAGTGGAACACATGGAAACCGAAAAACACCTTGCTCAAAAAACCATGGGTTATAGAAGAAATCAAGGAGGAAATAAAGAAATATATGGATTCCAATGAGAAGGAAAACACTTCCTACCAGAATCTATGGGATATAGCCAAAGCAATGTTCAGAGGTCAGTTTATCTCCATAAATGCACACATCTGGAAGGAAGAAAGAAACCAAATCAAAGAACTGGCCCTACAGCTTGAGCAGGTATAGAGAGAACAACAGAGGAACCCCTCAGGCACCAGAAGGAAACAGATCATAAAGATTAGAGCAGAACTAAATGAATTAGAGAATAGATGAACAACTGAAAAAGTTGAAGAGACCAAAAGCTAGTTTTTTGAAAAGATCAACAAAATTGACAAACCATGGGCTAAACTTACTAAAGAAAAACAGGAAAGAAAACAACCCAAATCAGAAATGAGAGGGGAGTTGTCACAACAGATCCAACAGAAATAAAAAACATCATAGCTGAATACTATGAAAGACTGCATTCTAACAAATTTGAAAACCTAGAGGAAATGGACGAATTCCTTGATTCATAGCACCTACCAAAATTATCACAAGGTGAAGCACAACTTAATAAACCCATCACAAAGGAAGAGATTGGAAAAAGTCATCAAAAAACTGCCAACTGAAAACAACCCAGGCCCAGATGGCTTCACTGCCGAATTCTACCAAGCTTTTAGAGAAGAGTTATCTCCAATACTACTGAGACTACTTCGCAGTATAGAAAGGGGTGGAATACTCCCACATTTGTTCTATGAAGCCAATATAACCCTGATACCAAAGCCAGGGAAAGACCCAACAAAAAAGGAGAACTACAGACCAATATCACTCATGAATCTAGTATTATTAGTTTGCTTTGTGGCTACCCTTTTGTTCCCCTTTAATGTTCTAAGTTTAAACCAATCTTTACCTTCTGTATGTCTCCTTAACATCCTCTCCATATGAAAGAGCTATAAATACTGTAATACATCCTTCTTTACAGTGTGATGATATCATAGTTTACATGCTAAGATCTCTGTTTCCTACTTTTAGTATTTTACCTTTAACTCAACTTTGTGACTTCCCTAACTGAGTAGGACTCTGGGTGATGTGTCCTGCATTGCATCCTTGAGTATACATCTGATGTTGCTTATCTTCTAATCAAAGAGCTTCTTTCAGTATCTCTCGTAATTTTGCTTTGGTTTTTGCAAAGTCTCTAAGCTTCTGTTTATTTGAGAATGTCTTAATTCCATTGTCATATTTGAGAGACAATTTTGCAGGATATGTAATTTTTGGTTGGAAAATTTTCTCCTTCAAGGCTTTGTATGTGTCATCCCACTGCCTTCTTTCCAACATGGATCTGCCAAGAAGTCAGAGGACAGCCTACAGTGCTTCCTTATAGCCTAGCTGCCTTCAAGAGCCTCTCCTTATGTTTCATTTTATTAAATTTGTTTATAATAAGTCTTGATGTCTTTCTTTTGGGGTATGGAATTAGGTAAGTATCTTGAGTAGCTGCATTCTCTTTTTTCAAGATGTCAGGGAAGTTTTCTGTCAGCAACTCTTCAACAATTCTGTCTGTATTTCCTGATACTCCTTCCCATTCAGGAACTCCAGTTACTCATAGATTTTTCCTCTTAATAAAGTTCCACATTCTTTTTCATTTTTTGTGATTCTTTTATCTGATTTCTCCTCATAAATGTTAGTGTCAGTTGCTTTATCTTTGATCTCTCTAGTTTGGCCTATGTTTCATTTTGTTAAGCTTGATTGCAATATGTCTTCGTGTCTTTCTTTTGGGATCTATTTTACGTGGTGTTCGATACATATCTTGGATATCTATGTTCTCTTCTTTCATAATTTCAGAGAAGTTTTCTGTCAGCAACTCAACAATAATCTCTGTTTTCAGGTATCCCTCCCTGTTCAGGAACTCCAATTAATCATATATTGTTCCTCCTGATAGAGTCCCACATGTTTCTTAATGCTTCTTCATTTTTCTTGTTTTCATTCTCTGATATCTCCTCATCAAGGTTAGTAAGTCCAGTTTCCAGTTGTTCAGTTCTGCTCTTTGGCTTTGAATTGAATTGTCTAATTCCATAATTTAGTTATTGATCAGTCAGATTTCAGAATGCTGATGTTTCATCAGTTTGAGCAGCTTGCTTAATTTTTCATTTTGCTTGGCTTGCTGCATTTTGTATAATGTCTAGGAGGGCTCTCTATATAATTCTTTGGTACTCAACCTCCAATAGTTTCAGAAAGGCTTCTTCATCTGGGAAGTTCTTTGATTCTTTATTTTGGGAGTTTTCTGGATCCATGGATAAATTTTTTTGAAAATGTTTGGTTAGTGTTTGTAGCTTTCAGGACATCTAGAGGCTGTTTAGTTTCTATGGTGTTGCCTTAACAGGAGCTGAGGCACACTTCTGAAAAGGAAGTTGATCACCAGACACCTTTACGTACTCCAATGACTGGGCCCAGTGGAATCTCTGGGGCAGCAGGATGTGCCTCCTGCCTGCCAGAGACACAGCCCTACTTATGGAGTCATGGGGGGGGGGCCATCAGCCAACCCTGTGATATGAGTTAGTAAAAGCTAGAAGAGATGCTGTTAGGCTGCAGCACAGTTATTTCTCTAGGCAGTCTTAGTTTAAAATGGTAAAAGCTATCCGACCACTTGCAAAATCAGTCAGGACAGCAGGTATGAGAAGCGCCCATCACTCTGGCTGACAATGGAGGTACCTTTTAACTGTCCCCAGATATTGTGATGTAGATCAAGGGACAGGCTACTGTTCTACTGAGAGCCCTTGTTGGGCCCCACCAGTAAGGCTACACTGTGCTAAACAAAGCTCTCTGCTGGAAAAGCACTCCCAAGGCTGGGACTGCCTCCCAGCCTGGGAACTAGCCCCCGTTGAGGCCTCTGGTTGGGTAAATCCACCTCCCAGTCAAATAAGATGGCATCCCAATCAATTTTCTGACCCCTCCAAAACAGCAGAATCTGTGGCAGAGGTCCAAAAAGAGAGGGTGGAGGGGCTGTGGTGCTCTGACTCTGGACCTCGGCTCTCAAAAGGTGGCTATTCCACCTACTGATCACGTTAGCACTGCATCTCAGCACAGTTGCTGGTTAAGCCCATTTCCTGCCTTCCAGCCAACAAAAAGGAAAAAAGCTAAAAATGCCAGTTACCTTCAATCCACAGTAGTCAGCTGATTCAACCAGAGCAGGAGTCAGCCAAAGACAAGAAGTTTCCCATTTGGTGGTATGTACTCCAAAGTGACAGCTTTATGCCATGTCCTAGGGCTCACTGGCTATCCAGAAGGCTCTGTTTAATTATCAATCCAGGCCTTAGTTTTCAGAGGGAATTGAGGAGACATGTGTCTAGTCTGCCATCTTGACCATGCACCCCCATCTAGCTAATTCTGCATTCCATTTCCTCAATCATGCTCTTTTGGCTTTGTGCTGAATTTTCTAACTGTGGCATTTTATTACTGGTCTGCTGGATTTTAGATTGTTGATATTCTAGCAGTTAATTTAGCTTGCTTAATTTTTAATTTTGTTCTCCTACACTTTGTTTCTCGGATCCGACTCGACGGCACTTGGCCTGGCTTCACACTTTGTTTAATATCTAGAAGGGCTCTATACATAATTCTTTTATATTCTACCTCCACTAATTTCAGGAAAACTTTCTTACCTGGCTATTCATCTGGAAAGTGTTTTGATTGTTTTGGGAGTTTCCTGAGCCATGGTGGTCTGCTTCTTTCAGTGGTTAAACATTGATTGTCGTCTTCATGCCATCAAAAGGTATTCTGCTTCTATGATGTGTT
Organism: Heterohyrax brucei; assembly: GCA_028571685.1. Taxonomy (NCBI): domain Eukaryota; kingdom Metazoa; phylum Chordata; class Mammalia; order Hyracoidea; family Procaviidae; genus Heterohyrax; species Heterohyrax brucei. Next base: position 40,534,283 of record CM053149.1, read on the forward strand.
TTCTGCTGAGAGAGGTACTGTCCAGCACCAGCCAGGCCCTCAAGGGTGACACATCCTGCTTCCTGGTTGACAAAGATGTTGACCTACTTATGGAGTTTCTCCAGGGCCATATCAGCAGATGCTATGACCTGGTTCAGAGAGAAAAGGTAGAAAGGGGGATGCCAAAGTTGACCACCACTCACTGCTGCATTCTCACTGTGCAATTATATTGAAAACAGCTTTTCTGCTGAGAGAGGTGCTGTTCAGCAGCAGTCAGGCCCTCAAGGGTGTCAGACCCTGCTTTCTAGCTGTCAAAGATGGTGACCTACTTGTGGAGTCTCTCAAGGACCATGTCAGTGGATGCTATAACACAGCTCAGAGAAGGGAGGAGGAAAAGTCACCACCCTTCTTAGCTGCCAGCCACCACTGCGTTTTCTAGGTGCAGTTGTCTTAAAAACAGCTTTTCTTCTGGGAAAGGCACTGTCCAGCAGTAACTCTTTCCAACTGGACCATTATGGGTGGCAGGCTCTGCCCTGGCTAGCAAAGGTGGTAATCTACTTATAGAGTCTTTTCAGGACCATGTCAGGGCTATAGTGTGGCTCAGAGAAGAGAGAGGGAAAGAGCATTGCCAAACTTGGCCATCAGCCACTGCTGCATTTTGTGGGTACAATTGTCTCAAAAACAGCTTTTTTGTTAGAGGAGACACTGTCCAGCAGCTGCCATACACAGCCAGGTCCTCAGGGGTGGCAGGCCCTGCCTCACAGCTAAGATGGCATCCTACCTGTGCCACCTCTGCTGTGATGCAGCAGCAAAATCTATGGTACAGTTCAGAGAATGAGAGAAGGGCACTGGTACACTCAGCCTCCAGCCACTGCTGGGTTCCCTAGATGTAAATGACTTAAGCATGTCGTCTCTGCTGTGAGAAATGCTATCTACTCACATGCTGCAGCTCAGCATGGCAGTCAGCACCAGCCAGGCTCACAGCCTTGGCAGCCCCAATCTCAGTCTCCCTGTTGACAAAGATGGCTGTGTACATGCAAGCCTCTGGATGGCCAAGCCAGCAGAAGCAGGACTCTTTGCATGATGTTTCACCTCTGACAAAGGTGGTTTTCCCCTTCCCTTCACTCAAGCAGATCTTACAGCCTTCCGCCTTATGTCGTGGCTCCCAAAATGTCCAATCTGCTCTATTTGGTTGTTTTCTTAGGCCTTAGTTCTCAGATGGAATCACGGAGACTTGTGACAAGTATGTCGCCTTGACCTCCTCCCTCCAAATTTTATCTTATGTTTTCTTCCAAGAGTTTTATAGTTTTAGCTCTTACATGTAAAGTTAAAACTAACTTCGGGTTAATTTTGTTTATGGATTGAGATAGGAGTTCACACTTATTCTTCTGCATGTGGATATCCATGTGCTGAAGAAGAAAGATTTGCTTAATGAATGAAAAGTCTCATGTGATTTGGCCTCAGAAGAATCTGAATTTTTCATACAGATCTTATAGGCTAAAGTAAACTATTGAATAGACTGAACTGATACAGAACAGTATGGAGTTTAGCCTGACATTTACCTCTCGAGCTTTTAAAGTGGAAAAGAGAGTACATTAGAACCACTGCTGATAAAGTATGATGTCATTCCAGTCCTGTTAGGCTCTTCTAATAATTTTGCCAATAATGAAGTAAAAGATGGTACCAGTATTTCTGGAACAGGAAAAAATCCTGTGAATTTCAGAAAGAGAAATGCCTGTTTAAGGTGAAACAGTAAATATAAGCTGACTAAAGATAACCAAGCAAGAATTTTTAAAAAGTAATAATCATCAAACTCTTTCCCATCAAGTTGATTGTGACTCATAGCAACCCCATAGGGTAGAGCATAACTGCCCCATATCTTTTCCAAGGAGCAGCTCCTTCCCTTTGGGCTAGTGGCTTGAGCTCTTAAACACCATGCCATCAAGCTCCAAATAAGAAATAGAATTATTTTCTAACAGCTTCCGTACAGAAGGCTACAGAGTTCTTCTACCCCAAATTTCCAACTAAACATATTGGGAGCTTTCCTCATCATTTATAATGGGCACCATGAAGCTTACTTCATTGTTTCTGTGATGCCTTCCTAGATCCCTCCAGATTCCTCTGCCCTAAGAATTCTAGCCACCTTGGCTTTTCCAAATCATCAACTGTTTCTTGTCAACTAGGGGATACAGTGAACATCTGGGTTTCCCTCCCTGTGCTGTGACTTCAAAACTCTCTCTAATCAGTAAGCTGGGGTAATCGTATTTATCTGTGCTTGGAAACCACTGTCTCTATTACTACATCATGCTTTCAAAATTTCCATTTTTGATTTCAGCAGTTAAACAATGAGATGTGTTTGGTGCTTATTTGTTTTATTCATCCTTCTTGTATTTCTCTGAGGCGTTTTTTTTTTTTTTTTTTTGGCTCTGTCCTGTGTGATCTTTCAGCAATTCCAGGAATAGTGAAATAAACAAAACATTTCTTCTGGTACATTTTCTCTGCCTTTCTTTTTGAACTCCAGTTGCACATACTTTATACTGTTTGCTAATACCCTGTGCATTACCTTCCTCTTTTTTCTTCTTTTTGCATTACAGTTTGGGTAATCTCTATTGGTCTGTCTTAAAATTTACATTCTTTGATGTGTTCAGGCTGCTAGCATTGTATGAATATATTAGTTCTGTCTGTTTGTTGATATTCCTTATCTGTCCGTGAGTATTGTCCACCTTTTCCTCTAGGTCCTTTCAAATATTAAACATAGTTAGTTTAAATTCCTGTCTGATAGTTTTAACATCTGGGCCACCCCCTTTGTTTAGGTCTGTTGACTGCTTATCTCTTGAGAGTAGATCATGTTGCTTTCTTTGTGTATTTCATAATTTTTTTTATTAAATACAAGACTTTTATATAAATGAACAGTATTCCCAACCCACTGTCTTTGAGTCAATTCTGATTCATAATGAAAAGTATAGACTGGAATAAACAGTATTTACATCTAAAATTAAGCATAGATTTTCAGTTAGCCATTGATGAAAGAAGGGAACAGGGTTGAATCAGTTAACTTAGTAATCAAACTGGCTTTGGATTTTCTTCAGCAACATTTACTTACTATGAACTACAGACTTCAAATTCTCCCAGTGATGGACTGATGTTACTTTGTGAAACTTGAGTGCTAGAGTGATTACTTATTCTTTCTATTCTATCCTTAACTCCCAGCACACCCTGCATGCCTATGCCACACAAGTGGTCTCTCTTCATGCTCACCAAGTGTTAGACAGCTGTTGCTTATTACTCGATGAAAGGTGTTTGGTGGGAGTTTCCGGGTGGTGCAAACAGTTAAGTGCTCACGTTCTAACTGAAAGTTTGGAGCTTCAGGTCCTACTCAGAGGCATCTCAGAAGAATGTCATGACAACCCACTTCTGTAAGATTACGGCCATTAAAAATCCTATGGAACACAATTCTGAAACATGGAGTTAACATGAGTTCAAGCTAACTCAATAGCATCTGATTTTCCTTAAGCTGACTCAACAGCACTTGGCTTGGCAAGTGATGGAAACAGTGTGGTTTCTCAGTTCTCCTGCCCCAGCCCCAGTCTTACACAGGCCCTTTGACCCAGGGCTGCATTGGTAGGGATATCTCAGCACTCCTAATCCTCACCTTCCACATCCCTAATGGCAGCAGACCTCTTCTTTCTATCATTGCAGGATTCTGGGCCTAAGGGTTTCCTGTCCACCTCTCAGGGCAAACAGCTTTTGCTTCTGCCACCACCCTCAGCGTCAAGATAACTTGATTTGGGACTGGAGCAGTTCCTCATCCCTCCTGTAGTAGACAACCGATGCCTGATGCTTGTTACTTGGTGAGGGCAGGACAACTTTCTGCCTTTCCATCGCCTAGCCCCAGGTAGAGAAAATTTTTGCTTCTACCGTTTTCTTGGTGACGTTATAGTTTGTTTTGTTTTGTTTTTTAGTGAAATAATATCTAAAAAGCAACTCATGACAAGTGAATGCATTAATAAGTGAATTAATGAAGTTAAATTGATTTTATGTTTGCTTTGCAGTCAACTCTAAAGTAAAAGCATCCTCCATAAAGAGAGACTTTTCCTCTGGGGTCTTTTGAGGAAAGGAAAGCTTTGCACAGCTTTTGGTGGATTTCCCACTGTTAGGAAAACAGTGATGATCTTTGTGGCTTTTTATAGCCCTAGGTGAAAGCAAAACTCCTCAGTTCATTTGTTTTTTAAGAATTAAACTCTAACATTAGACACTTGTCCTTCAGGGAGGACATTATAAATAGCTGCACAAAATTAACTACTACATTTGTTGTGGGAACACTGGTGGTACAGTGGTTAAGAGCTTGGTTACTAACCAAAAGGTCAGCAGTTCAAATCCACCAGCTGCTCCTTGAAAACCCTATTGGACAGTTCTACTCTGTCCTATAGGGTCACTATGGAGTCAGAATCAACTTGATGGCACTTAACAACAGCAACATTTGTGAAGATGTTCTCATTACTGTTGGTCCCTACATCACAGTGATGAAATTTATCATGAGTCTTAGTACAGGAAGAATTTTGTTCCCTGGATCAACCAGTTTCTTTCTTTTTGTCTTTAATTTTATGGATGCTGGAAATATTTAGCAACTGATCATTTCCTTCTTTACTTTCAAGACTCAGGACCCAATTTATGGGCTAAATCTTACCCACTGTACATGATCTTCTGGTATGCATTTTAAACTTATCTCTGGCTTTATTATTATTATTTTTTGCCTACTTTTACTTGTCCCCACTTAAAATATAAAATATTATATACTGCTATAAACCACCATAAAGAAACATTTAAATAAAATAGAATCTAAGAAGTAGCTTGTGACAAACAAATGCTAATAATTAATGAATTAATGAAATTTAATTGACATTATAGTATTTGCTTTTTAGATAACTCTAGGTGGGGGGAGGCACTGTATTGGTATAGGCAAATGCCCTTGGCAGTCCTCTGGATGCTCTCTTGTTCCTTTTGATCTCATGGAACCTGGATGCTGCCACACAATTCTCAGAATAATTACTTCACCCATCCTCATAAATGTCACTGGTCCACCAACTTAAAACCATCTTTATGAGGTAGACAGACAGAAGTATAGTTAGATTATTTGCCGTGAGGCACAGCCATAAGGTTTGTGTTTAAAGAAACTCAAGTCCTTCTCTTATTAAAAAAGAGCTCTCAAAAGAACTTATCTTTCCTCAGAGTAATTTCTTCTCCTGGAAGCACTGTGAGCAGGGCAGTCTTGTGTATCTGGACACAAGAAAAAAAGGAAGAAACCCATTTGGTTGCAGAAAGGCCACTGTCTCCTCTCCCAAGATCCTTGCCTGGCCTCATTGCCAATCCTTCCGTGTGAAACTGGATCCCCTCCCACACAACTCTGCGTTCTTTCATTTTCTCTTCCTCTTCTGTTCCCAGCCAACCTACTATCTGCTAGAGGATATTAGATACCACACGTTTAGATTCTGACTACACTACAAACCAAATACTGAATCTGAAAAAGATATGACTAAAGTAAGTAACACACCTTGATGTATGCTTTAACCTTCTCCCACAATTTGCTTCAGTTCTAACTTCAAAGGTAAGGATGGTAGAAAGAAATGAAACAGTATGTGGAAAACATAAAACCTCTTAAGATCACAACTCGGTGGGATTGTAGAAAAAATGGACAAATCTCTTACTCAAAAATTAAATACGCTCAATGCTTTAATTCATCCAATCACTCACATTGCCTTCTGGCCCCATGCTCCTTTATCATGGGCTAGGGTAGATGCTATAAAACCATCAGCAGCCTGCCCCAGAAGGTTTGGCTTTATAGTTTATGTTACTCTGTTTAACTTCCCTGCTTGGACTTCAGCCCACAGCCTATTAGAGAATCAAAGGCCGTTAGAAAAGAAATGACTCTTTACTAGTGCATTCCCTCACATGCCACGGGTTTTCTTCCCTTCTTGTGAAATTACTATGAGTCAGGGCAGCTATTACAAAACTATAGGACAGTTAAATTCATAGGTTTATGTAATTGTCCCTGAAAGGATTTAAGTGACCTATTTGCCCCACTCTATTTGGAGTCCATGGGTGGTGGAAATAGTTAACACACTCAACTGCTAACTGAACTACTGGCAGTTCACTTCACTCAGAGTCACCTCAGAAGAATATCATGGTGATCTACTTCCAAAAAATCATTCATTGAAAACCCTACAGAGCACAGTTCTACTGTGATACATATGGGATTACCATGAGCCAGAGCCAACCCAAAAACAGCTGATATTTTAAAATTACTATTTTATTGCAAATTTCTTACAAGCACTCTTTTTTCTCTTTAGAATACAATGGAACCAGCGTTGCTTCCCATGAAGATGAGTGTTGGGGATAAAGAGAATTTGGACTTAAAATATTTTATTGTACTGAATGTAAATACAGTCTACATTATCCTGAGGTGAGAAAACACTTCATATTGTCAAATAAATTTATAACAAAAGCATTGGCCTACTTTTCCTCACAGAGGGAGGTAGGTTATACGCAAAGGCTCTGACTGTTTTTCTCTCATATGGTTCTTCAGAAATCCAAACATCTATTTCTAAAGGGCAAGAATCATGTCCAACTCAACAATATCCTCCCACTCTCCAATGTTTCTTATATTGTAAATATTCCTTAAATTCACTCTGATCTATGTAGGTTCTGTTGGGCCTTGTTTTAGTCAGCTGGGGCCGCTCTAACAGAAATACCAGAGAGTGGATGGCTTTAACAAAGAAAGATTTATTCTTACACAGTCCGGTAGGTTGCAAGTCCATATTCAGGGTGTCCACTCCAGGGAAAGACTTTCCCCTTGTTAGCTCTGGAGAAAAGTCCTGTATTGCATCAGTCTTTGTCCAGGGAGCATCCTCACTCAAGAACCTCTGGTCTGAACGATGCGCTCTGCTCCCGGTGCAGCTTGCTTGATGGTAGCGAGGTTCTCAAATTGTCCTTTGTTTCTTTTTCCTTTTATTCCTTGCAAGCTAAAAGTATTAAGGGTGGGGCAAGCCATACTCCAGGGAAACTCCCCCTACAGCAGGAATTCACGGCCCCACCCTAATCCTTTAACATACAGGTTAGCAAAACTACACAATGGAGGACAGTCCCAAGATACTGGGAACCATATCCCAGCCACGTGGCTGCACACATTTTTGGGGGACACAATTCCAGCCATGACAGGCCTCTTGCAGAAGGCTGCTGTGACCCCAAACGGACAATTTAAATCGGCTATTCTTACCAGCTCCCTGGGGGAGGTGTTGAACTGGGTGGGTCTTAGATTCTCCATCAATAATATGAAGTGGCTGAACTAGCTGATTTCCAGCTTCTACTCTTGAAGGCTAAATTGTGGAAAATAAACAGAACACCTAAATACCTTCTACAAGGTTAGAAGGAAAACATTCTTTTTACGAGGAGCAAGACTGAAGATCATATTAACTGAGATACTGTTATATTATTTTAACTAAAACCATTTCACGGAAGCATAGATTAACCTTATTTTTTCCTGCAGTCTGTTTTTAGGAAAAAATGGAAATACTTTTAAGGATGACCACACATTAAGACCTTTATTGTATTCACTGTACATACATATTCCAGCCCTGAACAAACAAAAAGGACTGAGGGTGAAATCAATGGTCTTAAAGCATTAAGAACACCTCAACATCTACCAAGGGAAGATTTGACGCTACTTGGCATTCACTCTACATCATATTGAAATTAATAAGGAGGGGGGCGGAGTCAAGATGGCAGACTAAGCACAAGTCTCCTTATATCCCTCTGGAAACCAAGACCTGAATTGACAATCAAACAGAGCCTTCTGAGCACCTAATCAGCTTCAGGACAGGGCACACAGCTGTTAATTGGGACTTCATACCACTCAGCGAAAAACCTCTCTTTCGCTGACTCCCGCTCCTGGCTAGCCCCGGCTCTCACAGATGGAAGGTAAACGCACCATTGTGACTTTTTTTTCCTCGGTCTTGGCTGGCGGGCAGAGCTGGGCCTTGCCTGGTGGCTGGACTCAGACGCGCTGCTGGGGGGATAGGCAGGCGAAATTCCCATATTCTGAGAGCCAGGCTCGGGACTCTGTTAATCTAGACACTTTGAGCCTTTCGTTTGTAGCTGCCTCAGTGGGGTTTGTGCGGAACTCCGTGGTCAGGGTGCGGGACGCCATGTTGGTACCGAGATTTTAGCGGGACCTCGTTCTTAGCCTGGGAGCCAGCGCCTGCAAACGGGACAGCGCTTCCCCTACAGAAAAGTAGTGATTTTGCACACGTTAGGGGCCCTGCAACAGAAGCAGAGGAATCACTAACTCTCAGCACCTTTAGCCCCTCTGTCTGCTGCCTGTGTGGAGGATGCAATGAAATATGCTTGATATGCTGTATGAGACCTCTACGATAAGATCTCAAAAACAGACTTGTATATAGAAGAAAAGACTCTTTGACAGTTGCAAGGGAGGAGAGGGAGGGAGGGTGAGGTGGGGGAGGGTTTAGTTTAGATAGTTACTAGAAATCTAGTTGGGAGAAAGCGGTGACAGCACACATTAGAAACAAGAACAACATGAAGTGGCCTTCAGCATAACTTGAGTACTCCTTCCATCTTAACTCACTGCAAGGATAGAGTAGCTGGGGCGGGGGGCGGGGGACCATGCTCTTAGGCGAATTCCAGGCCAACTGGCACAACTAGTGTTTTGCTAAGAGAGCTCTCTGTACCCCACATTGGTGAGTGGCATCTGGGGTCTTAAAAGCTGCCAAGCTGCCATCCAAGGACACAGAAAATGTTCCCAACTCAGCAGGAACAGATGCTCACCGAGGGCCAAAATGACATGCAGTAAAGACAACTGAAAAGACAGAGAGACCCACAAGAGTGGGTGCCTACATCGACTTGGGACCGTAAGAACCGGATGGTGCCAGGCCACCACCAGTAATAGCCATGATGGAGCTCACAGAGAGGAGTTTCACTGGCAACACAAGAATAAAAAGGGGTGCATCATGAGATCTCCACTAAAAGACCTCCACTGATGGTCCAGAGGTTTTGGGGTTCCTCTGAGAGCATGGCCCCCAGCCCTGATGTTGCCCTTTCCCATAAATTATAACAAAGGTCCACTCTTTGGACAGGAATGGATTGGACTTGGCAATGCAGAGTGGCCATATATTGGAAGCACTTTATGGTTCTATACATCTATAGGATATCATCTTGCTGACCTCTGGCTGGAGGAAGGGGAGTGGATGGAGAGGAGGGGAAAGGAGGCTGTTGGGAGGATGAGACATGTATGGAGCAGAGAGGAATAGTATGCAGTCACCGGACAGGGAGAGCAGTGGAAGCTGCATATAGGTGGGCATGTAAATTTATACATGAATGTACATTTTCACTCAGTCATGTTAAATAAAAATTAGAAAAAAAAGAAATTAATAAGGCACATAGTCATGTCAACTTGAAATTACAACAATTTTTTTTCTCCCCTTCTAAATAGGTAAGTTACCCTAGTAAAGGTCAAAAGGAACCCTAGTGGTACAATGGTTAAGCACTAATCCAAAGGTTGGTAGTTGGACCCCACCAGATGCTCCCAGAGAGAAAGACATGGCAGTCTGCTTCTGTAAAGCTTTTCAACCTTGGAAACCCTATAGGGCAGCTCTGTCCTGTCCTGTAGGGTCCCTATGAGTTGGAATTGATTCAATAGCAGTGGGTTTGGGCCAAAATAAAGTTTAGATATCACTCTCTAGTGACAAGAACACATCATTGCTGAATAGCAGTTTTGTTCTGGGCAAACAGAAACAAAAGAAAAACAGTTACCCGTTGAATCAACTTCAGTGGCTGGTTTTTCAGAAGTAGATTGCAAGTCCTTTATTCTAAGTCACTTCTGGGTGGACTCAAATCTCCAACCTTTTGATTACCAGGGCAAATAGTTGTTACTGTGTTGTTGACAGATAGTGACCATATATGTAACAGAAGAAAACAGGGCCTGGCAAATAGTAGCTGTAATTTATAGAGCACTTATTACTCTTCAGGAGGTCCCTAAGTGGTGCAAATTGTGCTTGTCTTTTAACAAAAACAATTGGCAGTTAGAACTCACTCACTGGTGCCCTGAATGAAAGGCATGGTGGTCTGCTTCCATAAAGATTACAGCCAAGAAAATCTTATGGAGTAACTTTACTCATCAAGTCATCATAGGAAAACATGTGATTTGTAGAGGCAGTCTGAAAATTGACATCTGGAGCCCAGAGGTGTTCTGTCTGGAGTTCTTTCAACTATCCTCTACCACTGGTTATCTGGACAGGGAGTCACTTAACTGGTGCCTCTACCTGTTTGATGATCCAGAAATGGAGGTGGGTTTGGTCTTGTTTTTTAATCAGATTTGAAGAATTCATAATTTTACTTGGTAGTAAGATAAAAGATTGAAGAAAAGCAGGTTTCAATGCCATGGAGAAAGAAAATTGGAAGTCTTTGAGCTCACAGAGCCCAAGCTGCATCTTAAGAGTTATTTCACTGAATGTTTTCTCCCCCCTGTATATTCATGAACATTTGGGGTGATATCTTATCCTAACACACTTTCCTGTACCTTTGTTGTACCTCCTTGGAGTTCTGAGCTATGGTTGAGAAGTTCTGTAAGTCATACTTCATTATTTTCACCTCAGAGCCTGTAACAATGAGGTTGTCAAAATGAAGACAGAAAAGAAAACAGAAAGCAGTACTAAAACAGAAAAAAAAAGTAGGAAATAAAATCTCAGCTCCAAACTGAAGTAGGTGGTGTAAAGAAATGGACAGGATTTACTCCATTTCTTTCTGTGCTTACCTGTTTTTCTTAAAGTCCTGGCTTCCTTGCATTACCTAGCCCCAGGGGGATTACACATTAATTTATAATCTTTTTTGTTTTTAATTTTTCATTGTGTTTTAGGTGAAGGTTTACAGGGCAAATTTGTTCCTCATTAAACATTTAGTACATCAATTGTGTTGTGACTTTAGTTGTCAATCCCATGATGTGACAGCATTCTCTCCTTTTCAACTTCGGTGCCCCATTTCCATTCATTCAGCTTTCCTGTACCGCCCTGCCTTTTCGTTCTTGCCCCTGGGCTGGTGTGCTCATGTAGTCTCATATGCATGGTAGAAATATGGGTACTATTGTTTCTTTTATAGGCCTGTCTAAACTTGGGCTAAAGGATGAACCTCAGGAGTGACTTCAGTACTGAGTTTCTGGATGCCATGTTACTCGGGTTTCTCCAGTGTTTTGTCAGACTAATAAGTCTGTTATTTTTTTTTAGTTTAAATTTTATTCTGCTTTCCCCCACATCTCCATCCAGGACCCTTTATTGTGATTCCTGTCAAAGTAGTAGGTGGTGGTAGCTGGGTACCATGTAGTTGTTCTTGATTCAGTCCAGTAGAGGTTGTGGTAGTTGTGGTCTATTAGTCCTTTGGACTAATGTTTCCCTTATATGTTTCATTTTTTTCATTTTCCTTGGCTCTGGCCAGGACGGGACCAGTAGATAAACCTCAGATGGCTGCTCCAGGGCTTTTAAGACTCAAGACACTACTTGCCACAGTTGGATGTAGATCGTTTTCTTTATAAACTATGCCTCCCGAGACCGAGGTCCCCAGCCCTCAGTCCCATATGTCGTGTCTGCAAAGTTTCTACAACTTTGCCTTAGTCAAGTTGTGCTGACTTCCCCAGTGTTGTATACTGTCTTTCACCAAAGTTAACCACTTTCATACAATCTACCTTGTGTGTTTACCTCCCCACAACTCTCCACCGCTTGTAACCATCACAGATTGTTTCTGTGTGGAAACATACACATATGCTTTTATAATAGTGGTCTCATGCTGTACCTGCCCATTTGTGGTTGATTTATTTCACTCAGCATAATGCCCTTCATCCATGTTATGTTTTGCAGATCCATTATTCTTCTTTATTGTTGTGCAGTATCCCATTTTGTATACATACCATAGTTTCTTTACACATTCATCTGTTGATGGGCACTTGTGTTGTTTCCTTCTTTTTGCTACTGTGAATAGTCCTGCAATGAACATAGGTGTGTATATGTCTACTCATGTGACAGCTTATATCTTTAGGATATATTCCTCAGACAGGGATTGCTGGATTGAATTGTATTTCTATTTCTACCTTTCTAAGGAAGTGCCATATTATTTTCTAAAATGGTTACATCATTTTCCATTCCTACCAGCAGTGTGTAAGAGCTCCAGTCTTCCTACAATCTCTCCAAAAGTTCTAGTTTTCTGTAACAAGAATCAAAATGCTATTTCATTGTAGTTTTGATTTCCATTTCTCTGATGGCTAATGGGGAACCCTGCTGGCATAGTGGTTAAGAGCTACAGCTTCTAACCAAAAAGTTAGCAGTTCAAATCCACCAAACACTCCTTAGAAACCATAGAGCAGTTCTACTCTGTCCTATAGGTTCACTGTGAGTCAGAATTGACTTGATGGTAGATCACTTTTTTTCCTGCATGGATAGTGGTCAAAAGTGTTTTCTCATGTGTCTGTTAGCCACCTGAATGTTTTTGTTGAAGAAGTATCTCTTCATATCTTTTTCTCATTTTTTATTTGGAGTATTGATCTTTGTACTATAGCCAATAAAGAAAAAGAAAAGAAAAAAAGCCAAAGTCCTGCCATCAAGTCAATTATATCAACTCATAGTGACCCTGTATGTCAGAGCAAAACTGCTCTGTAGAATTTCCAAGGAGTGCCTGGAAGAGTTGAACTGCCAACTTGTTGGTTAGCAGACATAGCACTTAACCACGACACCACCAGGGTTGAATTTTCCTATGGATATTAGAGATTAGATCTTTGTCAGATATGTGATAGCCATTTTTCCCCCAGGCTATAGGTTCTCTTTTTATTTTTTGGTGAAGTCTTTGATGAGCATAAATGTTTAATTTTCAGGAATCTCATTTGTCTGCATATTGTTTTATTTTCTGGTGTCTGTGTATTGTTGATTACTCTTCGTATGCTATATATGAAATATATTAGGCCCCTCTGGTGGTACAGTGGTTAAAGTTATTGATTACTACCCAAAAGATGGGTGGTTTGAAACCACCAGAGGCTCTGCTGAGGAAAGATGTGGCAGTGTGCTTCTAAATAGGTTTATAGCCTTGAAAACCCCACACGGTCAGTAGGAGTCGGGATCAATTATAGCTGAGTGGAATGCTGATGCTATTTTCCTTCCATGATCTTTATAGTTTTTTATTTTACTTTTAGGTCTTTGACTCATTTTTAGTTTTAGTGTATGGTGGTTCCACATATAATCATCCAGTTTTGCTAGCACCATTTGTTAACATAACTTATTTTCCCTATTTAATGGACTTTGGACCTCTGTCAAATACCAGGTGGCCATCAGGAGATGGATTTATGTTTGGGTTCTCGGTTCTGTTTTATTGGTCAATATGTCTGTCCTGGTACTAGTACCAGGCTATTTTGACTACTGTAATTGTATAACAGATTTTAAGGTCAGGTAATTTGAGGCCTCCTACTTTGTTCTTTTTCTTCAAAAATGCTTTTATTATCTGGGGCCACTTTATTTTCTGTATAAAGTTAATTATTCCTTTTTCCACCTCATTAAACAATGTTGTTGGCATTTGGATTGGGATTGCATTGTAAAAGTTCTTCCAATAAGGGTAGCCTATCTTTGAATTTGATTAAAACAAGTTGTATAAAGGATATGGTTTTGTTTTATTATTTTGAAGTACGTTTGATGGCATTATGTGTGGATAAGAGCTTCAGGTAAATGGCCACTGCAGCATCTTCCAAATGGGGCCAAAAAGAATCAGTTGTCATAGCTTGATATCTTTTGCCACTGACAGTCACAGCCTCTCTGTGTTCATCTTGGAAGAAACAAGGGCCAGTGATCTCGCTGGAATAAAATCACACCAAACTGTAACTTTTAGGGGATGAAGTAGACATTGCTGAATCTCCATTAGATTCCCATTGCTCCAAATGCCACAGTTTTGTTTGTGAACAAAACTGTCCATCCCAAAATGGGCCGTGTTGCTAAAGCTGATTTTTCAGCCAAAAGCAGACTCAACTTCCAATTGCTCCAGTCCTCAGTCAGCAAGGGTACAGGCACAATCTATGGAGGTTGGAATTCAGTTCTTGAGTGAAAACAGTTTTGTAAGGCTAAAGGTTTAAGCCCAGTTGCAAAATATGCTGGATTGTAGTTGATGGAGGGCCCAGTTCTTGTGCTCAGAGAGAAACTGATTGGAATGAAGTCTTACTTACACTCAGATGAACAGTGGTGATGTTTTCACTGGAACATGTGGTTTGTTGATGCACAGGCATTGTCTGACTGGCAACAGACCTGGTTGTCTCAATTTTATTAAATGTCAAGTTGTTCTTTAGGTGGGAAGATTACGTGCGTTGTAAATTTCACATGATGTATGGAATGTTTGGAAAATGGAACATCCATTTTGATAACAAACTTTAATAATTTCTGTGCATAGTGGAATTGTGTAGCTTTTCATGGCTATTTGTTAAGACTAATCAGAAAAAAATGATAAATATGACCACTATAGCTTCACAAATAGGCCACTGTGAGTTGTAAAAAATAGGACATCCTTATTGGAAGATGCTTTATTTGTAGACTGCTTTGAATAGAACTGACATTTTCACAATGTCAATTAACATACATTAGCATGGTGTGTTTTTCCATTTACATAGATCTTTTTTGGTTTCTTTGTATAGATGTTTTACACCCCAGGTTAGATTTATTTGTAAGTATTTTCTTTTTCAGGGATTATTAAAATGGTATTGTTTTCCTGATTTCAAAGGAAAAGGAAGATTTAACTGTGTCATTTTTGTTTGGGAGCAGGTTTGCTCTGGGTCTGTGTGGCTTCAGAATTTAAATCTGTTTTACTTTCTACAGGTGTAAAATGTATACTTTTAAATTCTATAAACACTGCTTTCATCTCAAAGCTTTTCAAATCCAGAGCTATCCTATCAGTGTCGATATAAAGCCACATACCCTTGGACCACCCGGGGAAAAAAATATATAGGGGACATTTTACACTTTACAGGAGGAAGAGCTAGAAGCAAGTGTACCAGGGGAAAAAGTCCTTGTTGAAGCTTCGGTAGGAGATGAGGATAGAGCCCTGGGAGAGATGAGAGTCACTACTCAGAATGTCCAAGCCATCTGTCAGGGCACCAAGACGCCAACTACAACACATACAGTGGGCTTTAAAAGTTACGGTGTTAGCAGCTTGATGGTTCTCACCAGCACCAGGGAAGTTTTGTTCCTTTTTTTATTCAGTTTCTTTAAAAGATGAATGGGATAAGGGCTTTACGAGATTTGGGGTAATCCTCAAACATCTTGAGGTAGAACCTAAAAGACAGGAAAGGAATCATTACAAATTCAGTCACACAGTGATCTGGAATGTTTTCATGTATCTGAAATCCTTTTTAACAAGTAACCTACCATTACGCAGGTCAAGATGGTTCTTCTTCTTTCTCCCATCTATAATCTATCTCTGATCTTTTTTTTTAATTTAACATGACCAAGTGAAAATGTACATTCCCGTATAAATTTACATGCCCACCTATATGCAGCTTCCACTGCTCTCCCTGTCCGGTGACAGCACACTACTCCTCTCTGCTCCATACATGTCTCATCCTCCCAACAGCCTCCATTCCCCTCCTCTCCACCCACTCTCCTTCCTCCAGCCACACAAGCTTGTTAGTTCCATGGCAAATGCATAGAAAATGAAGTATAGTTGCCAAAAAGAATCTCTCACCTGTACTGAGCTGAGAAATACAGGGACCCAGACATCTCAGAAACCATGGGGAAAACTAGCACTGGAGAGCTGGCAGTTTCCTAGGAAAACACCCTTTCATACTCCACGGGCATGCCAAGAAAACGTTACCTTGTAAAAAGTCTTTTTCTTTAAGTTAGTTTAGTTGTCTTCCCTAATCAAAGCTAGTAGACCTCAAGTTGTACGCAAGATGATAACGTACCTTAGTCTGAACTGGGGCACAAATAATACATTACAAGCAGTGGATGGTTTCAGGTAGCATGATCTAAGAAGACTGTGAGCTGCCTTTGTTTATGCAGACTTTGCTGCAGTGAATGCCTGCCATGTATTATAAGAGTACTGACAAAGTTCATGTTACCCTACAAAAAAGTTGGCCTCTGGGGCTGTATGATGTAATAGGACAGGGCCTTATTTTCAGAATGTTGTTGCACTAGCTGGAAACTTCTGGTAGAATTACTACTTTCCCCTGGTCAAACACAAGTTATCCTTTATTTCTCAAGGGTACTCCAGTTGCTAGTATGATGCTCTCTCCTCCCCAACTTCCTCCCTGCTTCTCATGGGCAACAGTTCCCACGAGTGAGAACTATTACCCTTACTCTCTTATACACTAGGGACACTCTTCTGCCCTTTCCTACACTGTCTAGGGAGAAGGCAGGAGTTGGCCATGAGGAGAGCTGTTGTTCCACTCATTTCTGACAGGGCTGTGCTTCTGGGTGCATTAGGAGGAAAAAATCCTACTCTAAGCTTAGCATTCAAAGCTGCAAAATTAGCCACTGGCCAGGCTAAAATATCTATGAAAGAGGCCAAAGTTTCACCAGGCTCTAGTTTTACCTCTGTTCCGTTTTGGGGTATTCCCTCTATCACTGTCTCTAGTAATCACAGGCTTCCTCTTTCCTGCAGTCACAGAAAACCACTTTAGGGAAAGGATCTAAAACCGACACTTGGATTAAAAGCCTGACCAGAAAAACTAAGTATGTGGTCTTTCCACTCCAGGAATAAAAAAATACTTCTGGTTAACTTTTTTTTCCCCAAAGCCACCCTCCAAATGGAACGGTTAAAAGGGAGGCAGGGTTAGACCATAAGAGGTAAGCATCTGCAACCTTGTAATTCCAGAATTTCTCAGCAGATGGGGCAGTCCTGAAATCACACCATACAAGTAACTGCTTGCCCGACCTTTCTGGAAAGCCAGCTTGGCTATAATTTATTGCTGTGGAGTAGATTCTGACTTATAGTGACCCTACAATTCAGAGTAGAACTGTCCCATAGGGTTTCCAAGGATGGATGGTGGATTCAAACAGACTACTTTTGGGTTAGCATCCATAGTTCTTAACCACAACAATACCATGGTTTCCATGAACAGAGTAGAGAAAGTGAGTATCAAAGAAGACTTTCTGTTACATAGATTCCAGGGAAAGTAATCCTTGTAGAGTTTCTAGGGCTCTGTGATTACTTGAACTGTTAGCATCAAACCTAGAGTTAAAAATACTATTTGTTGTTGTTTGTTAGATGCCGCAAAATCTATTCTGACTCATAGAGACCCTAGGCACAATAGAATGAAACACTACCCAGTTCTGCACCATCATCACAATCCTTCTCAAGCTGCAGCTAATTGTTGCAGCCGCTACGTCAATCTCTCATTGATACTCTTCCTCTTTTTCACTGACCCTTCACCAAGCATGATGTTCCTCCTGATAATGTGCCCACAGTATGTGAGACAAAGCCTTCCTATCCTTGCCTAGAATGAGCATTCTAGCTATATTTCCTCCAAAGAGTTAAAAACAGCACCCAAAAATCTCAGCCACATTAGGCACAGGGCTAGCGTTTTGCCCCAGTGGTTCTCAATCCTGGCCATGTTTCAGAACAGTCCTTGGAGCTTGACTACGTGCCGACCACAGTCCCTGCCATGGACCAAACAATGAGAAATGTGGCAGGAGGGGATCAGATTGAAGCATGGAACTGAAACTGATTTCTTTTACCTCATTATGCTTAGCTGTAGCCTACTGCCAACCTATAACCATCTCCAGGTAAGCCTTCACAAAGACCACAAAGCCTGGGTCATTAACTGTACTGGATACAAAGCCACAAGAGCCGTCTCTGCTGCGAACACTTCTTCAACAAGGTGGGCACATTGCCTCCCAGCTGCCAACTCAGTTGCCTCTGTGCAGATGAGTTTATTTTTCCCTCCTAGAGAAAACAGTGCTATTACTACAACTATTACTATCATCCAGCTAAATCCCAGCTTCAGTAAAAGTGTAAGATGTTTGAGTTTTCCAGTCTGCATCATTCTATCAACAATTTCTAAATCAGCCTCCATGTGTTTAGAGAAGTCTGTGTAGATGCCACCACCTTGACTGAAGAGTTTACCTGTGATGGTGAAAAGCTCGTAGCCCAAGGAAGCAGAGAGAGAAAAATGCAAATGCAAGTCCTGGGAAGGACCAAGTAGCCAGGGCATAGCCGATCCATTCAGTAATCTCACCAAGGAAATTGGCTCCAGAGACATACCTAAACAATCCACCTGCAGGCAGAATTAGAAAGTTAACCATCAAAACTGAATCATTTTATCTTTAGACTTTTCTACTTTTTTCCAAGACATAGAACAAAGGCAGCCGGTTGACCTTGGAACATCCTGGAATCATGAGGCATGACCCTCAACTGCTTAATGAGCTCCATTCAAATCTCCAGCAAGTGTTGGACACTAACTTGGAGCAGCACAAGAAAGAGTTACAGGATATCTGGCTTTTGTTTCATTCTATTAAGAAGTATGTCCAAGTTATCTTACCTTTCCACTCTTCTTCCCTGGACATCCTCACTGCTGATTAGCAAATTTTACATTCACAGTTTCACAACGTGTAACAACACACTACATGAAAACAATAAAAACCTGAACTGATGCAAGAAGTAATTAGATTCTCTCTTGGCATTTACCCCTCACCTGTGCAAAACAATGTCCTCTGTTCAAGTTTAAAGAGAGGAGTTGGAGCTGTAGCCTGCAGGAGACTAGTGAGTTCCATTTCTGTTGACTTTGAATGTTTCATATTCCATCCAACCAAATTAACTGAGTTTAAGAAAGGGTATAGACATTTCTGCTCTTAAAACTGTACTTAGGAAATCAACACATTTCTAATGGTATTAAATTTGTCCACATTCAAATTTTTCGCCTCCCACTGAACTGGGAAAATTTCACCCAAAGCATTTTCTCTCCACACATATATATTTGTTGTTGTTTGTTTTTAAACCAGTCTCTGTGATAACTCAGTAACTCACAACTGACGTCAACAATCTACTTTTGAAGAACTTTTGCTGCCCATGCATATTTATCTAGTTACTAAGTGAAGATTTAAAAAGCTGAAGTCCCTTAAAATTGTTTTCCTTAAGACTGACACTGCAACAATTGTTCCTCACCTGTGACTTACCAGGCCCAGGGGGAAACCACAAACTTATTGCAAAAACTCTATGACTCTAGTTAAAAAAAAAAAAAAAAATTGCTGTCATGTTGAATTTGATTTGTCATGCTCCTATTGAAAACTCTGGTGGCATAGTGGGTTAAGTACTACATCTGCTAACTGAAAGGTCAGCAGCTCAAATCCACCAGGTGCTCCTTGGAAACTCTATGGGGCAGTTGTATCCTGACCTATAGGGTTGCTATGAGTCAGACATGACTCAATGGCAGTGGGTTTGGTTTTTGGGGTTTTATAGGACATGGTAGAGGTATCTCACAGGGTTTCCAAGGCTATACATCTTTACAGAAGCAGACTGCTACATCTTCCTCCCGCAGAGTAGCTGGTAGGTTTGAACTGCTAAACTTTTTGGGTAATAGCCAAGCACTTAACCACTATGCTACTAGAGCTCCAATATAGTAAATGGAGTATCTCATATGTACTGTATTATCTTTACTTGATGTAGATGTTAGTATAAGGTTAATTATATATGTATATATGAGCAGTCATTTATATGTGTTACTATATTTTTAGTAGCTTTATTATTATTTTCTTAATCAATAGATGCCATAACATCATGGCATTATTCAGAAATTTTTTCTAATGAAATAAAGTGTTTTCAGATTAAAAAACAAAATGAAAGTCTCTGACCTAACAAATACCATTCCGTATATAGGGAAGAATTACTTGGATTGATTCATTTCCATCCACTTAACATTCATCAACCCCACACCACTATCCTTGGGAATAATTAAAATTTCAAACATTCTACCTTTATCTCTAAAAGTGCAGTTACACTTGTAAGAATTCAATCCTAATTTTTAATTAAGCAAATATGGTTCTCCACACATTTAAGAGTATGCAAGTGTTAGGAAACACACAAATACCATTCCTCACTATTCTCAGGATACATCTGGGTCAATTAGAGGTATAAGTTTGTTGGTCAAACATATTAAAGCTTCATTTGCTAATCTACAAAGGACGAGTTGCATTGGTGGTTCAGTGATAGAACTCTTGCCTTCCACACGGAAGACTCAGGTTTGATTCTTGGGCAATACCTGTCAGGACATCCAGCTTTCATTTCATCCTATTGAGGAATGTTTCCAGGCTTCCCACTCTTCTTCCTGGACATCCATACTGTTGATTAGCAAATTTCAACTAAACAGTCACACAGAGTGTGACAACACTTCCATGTTGCTATGATGCTGAATAGCTGCCAGCAGAGCTTCCAGACTAAGACAGATCAGAAAGGCCCAGCAGTCTACTTCTAAAAGTCAGCCAGTGAAAATTCTATAAATTACTGCAGTCCAATCCACAGCCAATTATGGAGATGATACAATATTTTGTTCTGTTGCACATGGGATCTCCATGAGTAAGGGGCCAATTTGGCAGCAGCTAACAACAACAAGAAGGACCAGCATTCTGTGTACATGATAATCTTATTTATTGCCACCAGGTTGTAGTTTAGTCTTCACTATCTCCAAGCCTTCATTTGCTCTTCACTGCACTCTCCTGAGGGTCTTGCACATCCTTTGAGTTTCCAGGTTTGTATCAGAAATGTATACCCGCTAAAAGTGGAATAGGTGCGAAGGAGAAGTAAAGTGAAAGTTGGAATGTATAGTCTCTTAGTGCCCCACTGCCTCCTCTCCATTTGTGACTCAGCATAATCCTGGTTTATAATTCAGATTTCCCAAATAAAAGTGTATCATAGGCTGAATTGTGCCCCCCCCCCCCCGCAAAAAGGTGTGCAGCAATTTGGCTGGGCAATGATTCCCAAGATTGTGTGATTGCTCTCCATGTTGTAGATTTTCCTGTTATAAATCCTAATCTCCTCCTGAGTTTAACAAGGCAAGATCTGATTATGTTCAAGAGGATTACAGTAGGACTCTAACAGCCTTATTTAAGAGAGGTTCCCTGAAATGTGATTTGCACTACCTTCTATCCTACAAGAGGTAAAAAGAAAGGGAAGCAAGCAGAGAGTTGAGGATGGACCACATACCATCAAGAAAGCAGCATTAGGAGCCCACTGCATCCTTCAAACTAAAGATTCCTGCACCAAAATTCTCCCAGACCAAAGAAAGACTGATGCAACACAAGGAACTCCCCCTAGAGCCAAAAGAGAGAGAATGTACTCTCCAGAAGCTGGCATCCTAAATTCAGACTTTGAGCCTACTGGACTGTGTAAGAAGAAACTTTTTTCAGTAAAGCCATCCACTTGTGTTATTTCTGTTATAGCAGCACTACATGACTAAGACAGAGTAGTAATCACTCAGGTTAGGAATTATTTATTACCTTGTGGAATCTTATATATGGTCTCTCCAGGCTTCCTGAGCTGGCGCAGTATACAGTCACTATGAATGTTGATTCCCATTCCCAAAATAAATAATAAGAGACCTTGGCAAAGAAAAGAAGGGAATAAAGTTAAAAATATATCTCAATTTTGACATTTTTCTCACAGTTTTTTTCCTAAAAATAAAGGTAAGTGCATTAAATTTCTAGTTCTAAGAGTGGTACTAAGAAGTGGGAGGAAGATGGGAGTGGGGGGAAGTGGGGAGGGGCAACTAGTGCTGGTATGAAGTTTGGACGGAGAAGCTATGCTGCTTCATAGACCAAAGGCCTAAATTACAGTTTGGTATCATAGGTAACAGTTAGAAATTTATATTTTATTCTGACTGAGAGTAATGGAAATCCAATAGAGAATTTTGAGATGAATGGGGAATGACTAAATTTTAAAAAAAATCTCTGTCTGCCATGTAGAGAAAAGACTGGGGTAAACGTGGGAAAGAAGGTGAATTGAATCATTTGTTACCACAGTAGTCTGGGAAGAAATGATGTTGACGGATTACTTAGAATTCAGGGAAGGACGTTAGCCAGGGAGTGAATGAGAAGTGGTCAGATATACTTACCCAACCTAAACCGCATGTCTGTGTACCACTCATAGGGGTAGTCAGCACAGTAAATCAAATAGTAGCCTTGAAGAAATCCATTTCCAAAGCAGAAGATAAAGCCTCTCAGAAGGAATACAAGTGGAAAAGGTCTCCCCCTAGTGAGCAATGAGTAAATGAATGCCCTGGAATAAATGCAGAAAAAAGTTACAAACTATTGTTTTTAAAAAAATTTTTAAAGTCAAACGATGAGATGAAAAGGTTTCAAATAGTAAGACATCAAATGTTTTTAAAAATGATTTTTCCTTAAATTTGTGGAGTGAAAGAGCACTGTCTGGTCCAAAAGCAATGCTATTATGCTATCATTGATACTAGCCACCATTTATGTACAATATTTTGTCCTCATAACAACTTCAAGAGGTAAATATTATCCCCACTCAGCAGTTAATAAATTCAGTTCTACGAGCCCTGGATTATAGGCAAGTTTCATGTAAATCTAGACATAAAATCTAGTTTATACTGGAAGACAAATAAAATCTGGCTTATCCTAAGCAACAGTGGAATGACATTTTGGTAGCAAACATCTAATCATTGAGCTTCCTGTAATGTTCCTCTAATATGTTGTAGTAACTGATGTAACTTTCCCAGGAAATTAGACAGCAGAACCCCTTGAGAAAAGAGAGAGAGTTCCTAATGCTAGAAATTATGAATCTAGAGGAATGAAAAATGAAGGTTTTAAAAATTATACAAAACCTCAAAATTAAAAATTTCCCAGAATACTAAATACTAAACCACGACAGCATCTTTGTTATAACTTTTTACATTGCAGTGTAACATCTGTACAGAAATATTCACGTCTGTGAAGAATTTTTTGTGCGTGTGATTAACTGAAATTATACAATCCAAACTGGTTTTTCATCCCCACCTATCTGCAGCTCCTTCTGCTCTCCCCACTCAGTGACAGCACACTCCTCCTTTTCCCTTTCTTTCTAGTATCCTCTTAACAAGTATCTGTTTCCTCCTCTCACCCTATTCTCTCCAATCTAGAAAGAGACCAGTAGGACAGCATCCTACAAACGCATAGAACCATAAAGTATGTACACCATATGGTCACACTGTGTCCTCAAGTCCAGTCCATTCTTGTCTGAAGAGTCGATCTCATTACTGGTTTATGATCAGGGACAGCAGCATGTCTAGGGGCCATGTCCAGGGGGTCCTCCAGGCTGTTGGGCCATCAATTCAGGTCTTTTAGTAGAATTCTTGCCCTGCAAACCTTTTTTCTCATGTTGCCCCATGGACTTTACATTGTTTCCTCCTTCACTGGTGGTGGCCAGGCACCATCAAGTTCTTCTGGTCACATGTTGATACAGTCTCCCATTCATATCAGTCCTTCTGTTGCCTGGGCTCGTTTTTCCTGCTGTCTTTGATGCCATGAATCGGATCCGACTGGACGGCACTTGGCTGGCTTGATGTTCTCAGTGGTCATCTGCTCCAGATGAGTTAGGACCATTTGTTATACCTCAGATGGCTGCTTGCTAGCTTTTAAAATCCCAGATGCCACTCACCAATATTGGGTGCAGAAGACTCTTAGCAATAGACTAGTTCAGCCAATTGGCCTTAATGTCTCCTGAATACGTGGTCTGCAGACCATTGTCCCTGCTACTGTATCCTTTGAAACATTAGGTTGAGTTTAGGAAACCTTTCAGCTTATGGTGAAGTCCAGTTGATCTACTCCCTACTGTGTGCTGTCACTGCTTTCACCTAACCATATTTCTATCAGCTACCTAATCTATGATTAACCTTCTCTCTCCCTTTTCACCTTTGTAGTCGTCAAAGAGTCTTTTCTTCTGTATACAAGTCATTTTTTAAGCCCTTATAACAGGGGTCTCAAATAATATTTGTCCTTTTGTTGCTGACTGATTTCACTAAGCGTAATAATGTGCTCCAGTTGAAACCAGCTTATGAGATACTTCCTAAAATCCTCACTGTTCTTTATCATTGCATACTGTTCCATTTATATATACACAGTTTATTTATCCATTCATCTGTTGATGGGCATGTAGGTTGATTCCATCTTTTTGCTATTGTGGACAGTGTTGCAACAAACATTCATCTGCAAGTATCTGTTAGTGTAACTACCTTTATTTCTGTAGGATATATTCTGAGTAGTGGGCTTACCAGATCAAATGTTAAATCTATTTCTAGTTCTTTAAGGAAGTGCCAAATTGCTTTCTGAAGAGGTTGTACCATTTTTCAATCTCACCAGCAGTGTAAGAGAGTTCCAATCTCTCTGTAGCATTTCCAGCATTTGTTTGTTTTTTTTTTTTTTTGGATTATGGCCAGCCTTGTTGCAGTGAGATGGTATCTCATTTTGGTTTTGATTTGGATTTCTCTAATAACTAATGATCATGAACATTTCCTCATGTGTCTTTTGGCTGCCTGGATATCTATCTTGGTGAAGTGTCTGTCCATCTCCTTTGTCTATTGCTTTGATGGGGTTATTTAACTTTTTCTTATTAATATTTGGCAGTACCTTGTAGATTATGTAAATCAGACATCAGTCCAACATATAGTTGCCAAATATTTTTTCCCATTCTGTGGGTAGGCTTTAACTCTAATATAGTCTTTGGATGAGCAAAAGTGGTTGAGTCTTAGTAGTTCCCATTTATCTATTTTCTATTGTTTGTGCTTTGTTTGCCAGATTTTGAAGTCCATCCAAGCTATGTATGAGAACTTCCATTGTTGACTCTATGTTTTCTTGCATGATCTTTATCATTTTAGGTTTGATATTTAGGTCTTTAACCTAATTTGAGTTCGTTTTTGTGTAAGGTATGAGATACGGGTCCTGATTTAGTTGTTTGCAGATGGATATCCAATTTTGCCAAAATCATTTGTTAAAGACACTGTTTTTACCCCAGTTTACAACCTTTGGGCCTTTGTCAAATATCAGCTGTTCATAAGAGGATGGCAATATTTCTGGGGTCTCAGTTCTGTTCCATTGCTCTATATGTTCATTTTTGTACCAGTATCAGACTGTTTTGACTACCATGGCAGTGAAACAGGCTCTAAGATCAGGCAGCGTGAGGCCTCCAATTGTGTTCCTCTTCTTCAGTAGTGCTTTACTTACCTGGTGTTTCTTACCTTCCTAAACAAAGCTGGTGATTTCTTTTTCCAACTCACTAAAAAATGACAGTGGAATTTGTACTGGGATTGCATTGCATATGTAGATTGCTTTGGGTACAATACACATTTTCACAATGTTAAGCCTTCCCATCTGTGAGCAGAGTAGGTTTCTCCACTTATGTAAGTTTCTTTTGGTTTCTTGCAGTAAGGTCTTCTATAGGTCTCTTGTTCTGTGGTTAGATTTATTCCTAGATATTTTATCTTCTAGAGGCCATAGTAAATGGTATTTATTGATTTGGTGATTTCCTCTTTAAAGTTTCTCTTTGTTAGTATAAAACAATCCTACTGATTTAATTATGTGTATCTAGTATCTTGATTCTTTCCTAAACTCTTCTATTAGTTCCAGTAGTTTACTTATGGCTTCTTTAGGATTCTGTGTATACGATCATATCATCTGCAAATAGGGACATTTTTACTTCTTCTTTACTAATGTGGATGCCTTGTATTTGGTTGTGTTGTCTAATTGCTCCGGCTAGAACCTCTAAAACAATGTTGAATAGGAGTGGTGAGACTGGGCATCTTTGTCTAGTTCCTGTTCCCAGGGGAAATTCTTTCAGTCTCTCTCCATTCAGGATGAAGTACGCAGTTGGCTTTATGTAGATGCCCCTTATTGCATTGAGGAATTTCTCTTCTATTCCTGTTTCGCTGAGAGTTTTTAACATGAATTGATGTTGGACTTTAGCAAATGCCTTTTCTGCATGAATTGATGAAATCAGGTGATTCCTATCCTTTGTGCTATTTATGTGGTTGATCACATTAATTGTTTTGCAGATGCTGAACCAGTCTTGCATACCTGGTATGAATCCAGCTTGGTCATGATGAATTACTTTTTCATCTGTTGTTGAATTCTATTGACTAGGATTTTGTTGAAGACTTTTGCATCAGATTCATGAGTGACATTGCTCCGTAAATTCCTATTTTTATGGGATCTTTCCCCAGCTTTGGTATCAGGGTTATGCTGGCTTCATAGAATGAATTTGGGACTATTCTGTCCTTTTCTATGCTATGAAATATCCTCAGCAGTATTCAGATTAACTCTTTTCTAAAAGCTTGTTAGAATTCTCTCTCTGGTTAAGCCATCTGGGCCTTTTTTCGGTTGGACATTATTTTGTTAATTTTTAAATCTCTTCTTTTATGATGGGTTTGTTGTTGTTCTGCTTCTCTTTGTGATGGTAGGTGATGTGAATCTAGAAATTTGTTCGTTTCCTCTAGGTTTTCAAACCTGTTAGAGTACAGGTTTTTATAGTGTTCTGTAATGACACTTTTGATTTCTGTTGGATCTGTTGTGACATATCCCATCTCATTTCTTATTTGGGTTATTTGTTTCCTTTCTTGTTTTTCTTTAGTACGTTTAGCCAATAGTTTATCAATTTTTTTGATCTTTTCAAAGAACCAAACTTTTGGATTTGTTAATTTTTTTCAACTCTTTTTATTCTTTATTTATTACTGCTCTAATATTTATTACTTATTTTCTTCTGTTGCCTGAGGGGTTTCTTTTTTGTCCTCTTTCTACTTGTTCAAACTGTAGCATTAATTCTTTGGTTTGGCCCCTGTCTTAGGCTGGGTTTTCTAGGGAAACAAAACCAGTCACACATGTAGGTACAAGCAAAGATTTATAATATGTATAGATAGGTAGATGTAGATATAGGAAAGAGCTCACGCAATCACAGAAGCTGAATGTCCCAAGTTCTGGCACAAGCCTCACGTGGCCATGGAAGCTGAGGAACCCAAAGTCAGCAGGTCAGAGACCAGAGTTCTAGATCACCAGTTGTGTAGGTCAGTGGATCCCAAGCTGGTGGCGAGACGGAGTGACAGAGGCTGGCAAACCCAGGATCTGCAGGTCAGGGAACAAGATTCTCAAGTGCTGACTGTAAGGATTGATGAATTCAACAGCTGCTAGTTCAAGTCCAGGAACCAGACGCTGGAAGAAGAGAGCAGGAGCTCCTGTGTACGTGAGCAGACCAGCAGTAGTAGTGGAAGGTCGAGAGATGAGAGCCGAGGGGCGGGAAGCCACCACAAACCCCACCCTGCCACTTAATACATCAGCCAAATATGGAGTAGCCAAGTTGACATAATCCTGACCACCACAGCCCCTGTCTTCATTCCGGCTATACGTGTTTCTAGAGATAAATTGACCTCTGAGCACTGCTTTTGCTGTATCCTGTAGGTTCTGGTAGGTTGTGTTTTCATTCTCATTTGATTCCATGAATTTCTTTATTGTAGCTTTGATTTCTTCTATAACCCACGAATTTTTGAGCAAGGTCTTCTTCATTTTCATATGTTTTTTCTGCTGTTAATTTCAACTTTTATGGCTTTATGTTCTGAGAAGACACTTTGTAATCATTCAGTGGATTGAATTTTGTTGAGACTTGCTTCATGTCGTAATATGTGGTCTATTCTGGAGAATGTCCCATGCACATGGGAAAAGAAGATGTTCTACACATGTTGATGAATTCTAGCTGGTTGATTGTCACAACAAGAGCTTCTGTATCTTTACAGAGTTTTTTTCTGGGTGATCTGTGCATTACCAAAAGTGGAGGGTTGAGGTCTTCTAGTATTATTATGGAGTGGTCTACCTCATTTTTCAATGTTGTCACATTTGTTCAATGTATTTAGATGCTCTGGTATTTGGTGCATAGATATTTAATATTGCTATATCCTACTTACATATTGAAACTTTCAGTAATAAGTAGTGACCATCTTTGTCACAATGGTGGAGCTTACATTATAATCTATTTTACCTGGAATTAGTATTACCACTCCTTGCTCTTCTTTGTGTGTTGCTAGCTTGGTATGTATTTTTCCATCCCTCCGTTTTCAGTTTGTTCATATCTTCAAGTCTAAGGTGTGCTTCTTGTAAGCAACATATAGACGGGTCCAGTCTTTTGAACCAGGCTGTCAGTCTCTGCCTCTTTGTTGGAACATTCAGTCTGTTTGCATTCAGTGCAATTATTGATAGGTATGTGTTTAGTGCTGTCACTTTGATGCCTTTATTTTTGTGCTGTTGATGTTTTCTTTGTTTCTGTTAATACACTGTTCCAGGTCATTTTTCTTTATGGATTGATTTCTCATCTTTTTCCATTGGTTTTGTGTTTGTTGAGACTCCTGTAATATGTTTCTTGTTTTGGTATGCAGCATTGTTAGTTTGCTTTGTGGCTACCCCTTTGATCACCTTAATGTTCTAAGTTTAAACCAATTTTTAACTTCTGTATATCTTTGTAATTTCATCAGCATCTGAAAGGGTTATAACTACTGTAATACATCCCTCTTTATATTGTGATGATGTCATTGTTTTCATCTTAAAATCAATGGTTCCCTTCTTTTATCAGTGTAGTTTTGATTGAGCTTGTTGACTTTCCTAGCTGAATAGAATTCTGGATGCTGTGTCTTTCACTGTATTCTTAAGTATACATTTGTTATTTTTGTTTTTCTTTTGAACAAAGAGCTTCTTTCACTATTTCTTGTAGTTTTGA
This sequence comes from Heterohyrax brucei, assembly GCA_028571685.1. Classification (NCBI taxonomy): domain Eukaryota; kingdom Metazoa; phylum Chordata; class Mammalia; order Hyracoidea; family Procaviidae; genus Heterohyrax; species Heterohyrax brucei. The sequence goes on from CM053149.1 coordinate 40,563,020, forward strand.
TTTGGCATTTATAAAGTCTGTAGTCCAGTTTATCTGCAAATATCTTAATTTCACTGTCATATTTGAGAGATAATTTTACAGAATATATAATTCTTGGTTGGAAGTTTTTCTCCTTCAAGGCTTTGAACGTGTCATCCCACTGACTCCTTGCCAACATCATTTCTGCTGAGAAGTCAGCCTATAGGACTTCCTTTTTTACATTAGGTTTGTTTTAAGTCTGGCTGCCTTTAAGAGCCTCTCTTTATGTTTCATGCTATTAAGCTTGATTATAATGTGTCTTGATGTCTTTCTCTTGGGGTGTGGTTTTCGTGGCATTGAATAAGCATCTTGGATATCTATGTTCCCTTCTTTCCTAATTTCAGGGAAGTTTTCTGCCAGCAACTCTTTAACAATGCTCTGTGTATTTTTCGCTATCTAACCTTGTTCAGGTACTCCAATTATTCATAGGTTATTCCTCTTGATAGAGTCCCATGTGTTTCTTAATGGCTCTTCATTATTTCTTATTTCTTTTATCTGAATTCTCCTCATAAATGCTGGTGACAGATGCTTTATTTTCGAGCTTACTAACTCTGCCTTCCGACTCCTCAATCCTGATCTTTTGGTTATTGATCTGCTGGATTTCTGTTCGTTGATATTCTAGCTGTTCATATAGCTCACTTAATTTTCAGTTTCACTCTGCTGCATTTTATTCACATAACTGTTTTTGTATTCTACATCTGATAATTTCAGAATGGCTTTTCCATCTGGGAAGTTTCTGATTCTTTATTTTGAGAGTTTTCCAGAGCCATAGGGGTGTTTCTTTAAGTGGCTAGATATTGATTGTTGTCTTTGCACCATCAAGAATCTGTTCAGCTTCTCTAGTGTTACACTAACAGGAATTGTGTTGTAGTTCTAAGAGGGCACCACTACAGGCACCACTAGGCTTGGTTGTCAGCCTCCTTTGCATTCTTTAGTGACTTGCCCTAGCTGGGCTCTCAGGGGTGGCAGGCCCCACTTCCTGGCTGCTAAATGTGGTGAGTTACATGTGGCAACTCTCCATCATTATGTCAGTTGAGCCTATGGTAAATTCAGGGAAAGGAGAAGAGAAGGATGCCAATACACTTGGCTGCCTTGGACAGCTGCACTCTCTAGATGCATTTAACTTAAAAATTGCTTTTGTGCTGACAGAAGCACAGTCCAGTAAGCACTGAGTACAACCAGGTTCTCAGAGTGGCAGGCCCTGGCTCCTGACTGGCAGAGACTGCATCCTACTTATGGAGTCTCTAGGGGGCTGTCAGTTGATGCTATGATGTGGCTCAGTGAAGGGTGGTGGGAATGCTATCAAGCCACAGCCACCAGTCACCACTGTGTTATCCAGCTTGTCTTATTTTAAAAGCTGCCTTACTGCTAAAACAGGCACTGTACGGCAGATGCTGAAAGTAGCCAGATCCTCAGGGTTGGCTGGTGTTTTAGTCAACTAGGGCTGCTCTAACAGAAATATCACAGAGTGGATGTCTTTAACAAAACAAGGTTTATTCTTACACAGTCCGGTTGGCTACAAGTCCACATTTAAGGTGTCTGCTCCAGGGGAAGGCTTTCCCCTTGTTAGCTCCAGAGGAAAGCACAGTACTGCATCAGTTTTTGTCCAGGGAGCATCTTGGCATAGAAACCTCAGGTTTGAAGGGCCCACTCTTCTCCCGGTGCTGCTTTCTTGATGGTACAAGGTTCCCAATTCTCTGCCTGTCTCTCTGTCCTTTTATCTCTCATAGGATGAAAGGATTAAGGGTGGAGCAAGCCATCCTCCAGGGAAACTCCCTTTACCATGGAGCAGGGAGGTAATCCTATGAAGGCATTTACAGCCCCACCCTAGTCCTTTAACATAGAGCATAGGAAAACCACAAAATGGAGGACAGTCACAAGATACTGGGAATCATGGCCCAGACACATGGCTATACCTATTTTTGGGGGACACAGTCAATCCATGACAGCAGGCTTCACATCCCAGCTGACAAGGACGGTGCCTTGTAGGCAATTTCCAGATGTTATGACGTGGTTCAAAGAAGGTAGGTGTTAGGGCACTGACACCCTCAGCCTCCAGGCTCCACCACGAACCATAGGTGGAATCATCTCAAAAACAGCTTTTCTGCTGGATAAGCACTTTCCAGACAGGCACCATTGCTCAGCATGAGAATCAGTCCCCTCTGAGACCTCAGGAGTGGCTGACCCTGCCTCACAACTGACCAAGAAGGCATCCTGCCACAGCTGCCCTTCCTGTAGTGATTCAGTAGAATGTATGGTGCAGCTCAGAGAAGAGGAGAGAGGGTCACTGGTGCCCTTGGTCAATAGCCTGACTCTGAAGATGTTGCTGCCCCAACCTCAGTCTCTCTGCCGTGGTATGTGTTGTTCACTTAAGCACTGGAGTTCAGAGCATTAGCTTGCCAGGCTCACAGGTTTGGCAGACCCAGTGTCTGACTTCTGGATAACAAAGAAGTTGTATGTACCTGCAGTCTCCTCAAACGATGCGTCAATAGAAGAACTCAGTGTGCTGCTGCCTTGCCTCAGAAGTAGTATTCCCTTTCCTGTTACTTAGTCCAGTCTCATAACCCTACAGAAAAAAAATCCTGGGGCTCCCAGAATGTCCATACCGCTTCATTCACTTATTATGCTAGGGCTTAGTTCTCAGAAGGCGTCCAGGAGACATGTATGTAGTCCACCATCTTGGCCCCATCCACTTCTGAAGAGTTTAGATAAGATAAAGAGTGTAGTAAAGATAAACACCCATATAGCCACTAACCAGGTTAAGAAATATAACACTGTCATTATCCTAAAAGCCTCCTGTGTGTCTCTCCTTGTTCACAAGACCACCATTACCCCAGCAATAACCACTGTCCAGAATTTTGTAAATCATTTCCTTTAATTTTTTTATAGTTTTACCATATTTGTATATATCCCTAAAAATACAGGTTAGTTTGCTTGCTTTTTTTTTTTTTGAGTGGGGTCATGCAATACTTGTTCCTTTATTGTTTAGTTATCTACTACATATAAGCAGGTCATGCGGTAGTTTTCCATCCTTGAATTCCTGAAGTAAATCCCACTCAGTTTGATTTAGTTTATTCAGCATGTTGTTTTCAAGGTTCTTCTATATCAGAGTGTGTATCAGAACTCATTTGAATATGAATAATATTCCATTAAGTGTATATATCACCTCTTATTTATCATTTCATCTGTTGATGGACACGGGTTGTTTCCACCTTTTAGCTGTTGGCAGTAATGCTGGATTACAACTATCTGCTCGAGTCCCTGCTTTTAAGACTTTTGGGAGTGAAATTCCTGCATCATGTGGTAGTTCTATGTGGATCATAGCAAATTAAAAATATTGAGGAGAACGGGAATTCTGAACATTTGTGCTCATGAGGAATCTGTATATGGATCAAGAGAAAGTCATGGAAACAGAATAAGAGACTGCATGGTTTAAATTCAGGAAAGGTGCCCATCAGAGTTGTAGCCTGTTATCGTGCTTTTACAATCTGTACACCAAGCACACAATCTGAGAAGATGGACTACATGAAAAAGAAAGCAGCACCAAGATTAAAGGAAGACTCACTAACAACTTGCATTATGCAGATGACACGGCCTTGCTTTCAGAAAGTGAAAAGAATTTGAAACACTTGTGATAAAGATCAAAAACCTCAGCCTTCAGTATAAACTGCACTTCAACATCAAGAAGATGAAAATCCTCACATCTGGACCAGTAAACATCAGGGTAAATGGAGAAAAAGGTGATGTTGTCAAGGGTTTCATCTTACCTGGTTCCACAATCAATACCCTTGGAAGCAGCATTCAAGAAATTAAAAGATACATTTTACCAGGAAAATATGCTGCAAGAGACCTCATTAAAGTGTTGAAAAGTAAAGATGTCACCTTGAAGAATAAGATAAGCTAAATCAAATCATGAATAAGAATGCATAAGAAAGACAGAAGAATTGACACTTTTGAATTGTGGTATTGGAAAAAAAATATTAAATATTCCATGGACTTCCAGAAGACCAAATGGATTGCCCTGGAAGAAGTCCAACCAGAGTGCTGCTTAGAAGCAAGGATGGTGACACTATTTCTTACATACTTTGGACAAGTTGTCAGGACAGATCAATCCCTAGAGAAGGATATTATGCTTGATAAGGTAGAGGGTCACACAAAAAGCAGAAAACCTTCAGCAAGATGGATTGACGAGTGGCTGCAACAATGGACTTAAGCACAAAAACGATTGTAGGCACAGTGCAGGACTAGCCAGTGTTTTGTTCTACTTTGCATAGCTTCACTATGAGTCAGAATCAATTCAATAGCACCTAAAAACAACATAGTATGGTAGTTTTATGTTTAACTTTTTAAGAAATCACAATACTGTTTTCCACAATAGCTGCACCACTTTACAATCCCACCAGCAATGCTTGAAAGTTCTAATTTCTCCACATCTTTGACGACATTTGATATTTTCTGGTTTTTTTTTTTTTTTTTTTTTTGGTAATAACTATCCTGGTGGGGGTGAAATAGTATCTCAAAGTGATTTTCATTTGCATTTCCCTAATGATTAATGTCATTGGGCATCTTCTCTTGCAATTTATCAGGCATTTCTGTCTTCTTTGATGAGATGTCAATTCAAGTCCTTTGCCTATTTTTTGTTTGGGTTGTTTGTGTTTTTGTCATTGAGTTGTAATAGTTCTTCATATACTCTGAGAATTACACTTTTATCAGATATATAGTTTACAATTTCTCCATTTCTGTAGGTCATCTCTTCACTTTGCTCACTAAAGTGTTTTGAGGTACAAAAGTTTTTAATTTTGACCAAATATAAGTTACCTATTTTTTTCCTTTTGCTGTTCATGTTTTTGGTGTTATATCTAGGAATCCATCGTCAAAATCTAGGTCTTCAAGCACTGCTTTTATGTTTTGTTCTAAGAGTTTTATGATTTTAGTTCTTACATTTATGTCTTTAACCCATTTTGAGTAAACTTTATTACATCGTGTCAAGTATGGGTCCATCTTCATTCTTTTACATATAGAGTTCCAGTTATCCAAGCATCAATTTATTAAAGACACTATTTTTTTTTTTACTAGAAAGACTTGGCACTCTTGTTGAAATCAATTGGACATAGACACTATACTCTCAATACAGTTGCATTGACCTATGTGTCTAATACTAAAGGAATACCAGGATATTTTAATTACTACAACATTATTGTATGATTTGAAATTAGGAACTGTAAGCCCTTTTTTGTTCTGCATTTTCAAGGTCACATTGGCTATTCAGGACCCTACCTTGCTTATTTGTTATAAATGAAATCATACTCTGATATTCTTTGTGCTTGTTTTTCTTTTTGTTGTACTTTAGACGAAGGCTTACAGAGCAAATTCGTTTCTTGTTAAATAATCAATACATGTGTTATTTTCTAACATTGGTTGCCAACCTCCTGACATATCAACACTCTCCTCTTCTGACTTTGGATTCTCCACTACCAGCCTTCTTGTTTCTTATCCTTGACCCTGGGCTTGTTTGTCCCTTTCTTTACATTTTGTTTTATGGGCCTATCTAATCTTTAGTTGAAAGGTGAACTTCAAGAGTGACTTCATTATTGAGTTATGAGGGTGTCCAGGGGCCATACTCTGGGGTTTCTCTGGAGGTTTTCTGGGAGTTTCTTAAGTATCTGCCTGTTGTTTTTGTTTTGCTTTTTTTATTTTTGTAAATTAGAATTTTGTTCTGCATTTTTCTCCAGCTCTTCCTAGTACCCTCTATTGTGATCCCTGTCAGAGCACCTGGTGGTGGTAACCAATCACTATCTAGTTGTGCTGGGCTTAGTCTGGTGGACGCTGTGGCAGTTGAGGTTCCTTAACCAGCTATTGCTTTTTTAAACTTTTTTTTATTGTGATTAAGTGAAAGTTTATGATCCAAATCAATTTTCCATAAAAAATCCTGAGCACCCACCTCTCTGCAACTCTGTCTGTTCTCCTCACCTGTAACAGCACACTCTTCTTTTCCATTCATTACCTCCAGTATCCACTCAACCAACACTTGTCCCTTCCTCTCCAACTTCTCTGTCCTCTAAAAAAGGAACAGTAGGACAGCCTTAAATACATATATTAAACCATAAAGCACCCACACCACCTGCATCACTCTGCATCCTCAAGTCTAGTCCATTCTTCATCTGAAGTGTTGATGCCTTATTTCTTTAACTTACTACATTTGTGAGATGCAAGCATGGTGTTTCCTATATCTGCAGCTATTCATTGTCACTGCTGTATACTATTCTCATTGTTGAATATATTCGCTTCTGCTTTTTACTTAGATTAATATTTAGGTTGCTTCCAGTTTAGAATTACTATGAACAATTGCCAGTTGCCATTCAATCATTTCCAGCTCATGGCAACTCCATGTGTGTTAAAATATAACTGTGCTCTGTAGTGTTGTCAATAAGAGTTCTTAACATATTCTGGATACATATTTCCTATCAGATATATAAGTTGCAAATATTTTCTCCTATTCTGTGAATTGTCGTTTTCATTTTCTTATGGTATCTTTAAAGCACAAAATTTTTAATTTTGACAAACTCCAAATTTTCTCATTTCACTTTTGCTGCTATATCTAAGATTTCTCTCCCAAATCCAAGGCCATGAAGATTTATTCCTGTTTTCTACTAAGAAGTGTTTGAATTTAGCTCTTAAATTTAGGTCTTGTGATTTATGTTTGAATTAATTTTTGTATATGGTATTAAGAGTCTAATTTTATTCTCTTGCATGTGGATATTCAGTTGTCCCCACCTCAGTTTTTAGAAAGAATATGCTTTCAACAGTACAGGATTTTAGCACTTGTGCTCATTAATTTTAAATGTCAATGTGGCTACACTATGGTTCCCAAATGTTTGGCCAAACACTAGTCTGGTTGCTGTCATGAAATAGTTACATGTGATTAAATCTGTTGACTTTAGGTAGACAGGTCACCTTCATAAAGTGATCTGAAATATGTAATCACCTTCCATAATGTAATCTAATGTAATACAATCAATCAATCTATTGAGGTCATACTAACATAGGGTGGATCCTAAACAGTAATTTCTGAGTTATAAAAAGAACAGAACACACACACACACAGAGGGAAATTTCAGTGTCATGCAAATATTGCCTACATGTCAAGGAACACCTACAAACTGAGCAACACCCAGAAGTACCAACAAGGAAGCTACTGAATAGCGGACTCCCTGATTCAAACTTGTAGTCTCCAGAGCTGTGAGAAAACAAAGTTTTCTTCTTGAAACCACCCACCTGTGTTATATCTGTTACAGTAGTACAAGGTAACTTATGCTGCACCATGCAGATCTAGAAGATACAAGTAAGTTACCTGAGCAGTTAGCTCACATAGACTCCTTTAACATTAATTTATGTTGCCTCTTTAATGAATGACTGTAGTCTTAAAAGTATTTCTTTACAGCCAGTTGACTGATAAAAAAACTGAAGTCTGATTCACAGATGATATTACAGATTGAATTGTGTCCCCCCAAAATACGTGTTGTAAATCCTAACCTCTATGCCTGTGGTTATAATCCCATTTTAAATGAGTTATCTTTGTTATGCTAATTAGACAAAATTAGTGTAGGGTGTGTCTTGAATCAATCCTTTTGAGTTATAAAAATTTCTGTTCATTAAAGCCATTCACTTGTGGTATTCTGTTATATAACAGCACTAGATAACTGACAGAATTGGTACTAGAAGAGTGGGGTGTTGCCCTAACAGATAACTAAAATGTGGAACCAGCTTTGGAACTGGGGTATGGGTAGAGGCTGGAAGGGCTTTAATGGTAAAAGTAAAAAGTAATAGACTACATTGCTTTGAATAGACTGTTGGTAGAATTATAAACATCAAAGGCAATTGTGCTGGTGGCTCAGAAGGAAGTGATAAGAGCTATAAAGTTTCTATTGTCTTAGAGAACACACATATTGTGGCAGCAACAGAATGTTGCTAGACATGTGAATATTAAATGTGCTTCTGACAAGGCTTTAGAAGAAAATGGTGGACATGTTATAGTACAATGAAGGAAGACCAGTGTTTATTTATACGACAAACAATTCGTCTGAGTTAAGTTCAAATATTTGATGGAAGGCAGAACTTTCAAGTGACAAACTTTGATGCTTGGCTGAGGAGATATCTAAGCATATCTTAAAGAGACCATGTAGTTTCTCCTTGCCACATACAGTAAAATATAAGATGAAAGTGCAGGACTTTAGAATGAACTGCACAAAATGAAAACAAAACTTAAAAATAATGGAAAATTCTGTTGTACAAACTGAGGAAAAGTCTTCTATAATCTTCACTAAGGACATGGTTACACAATTGTTTATTAGGTTAAGCCTGTTTATTAGGTTAAGCTTAGACTGAAGGGGATAGAGAAAGAAGGACAGAATGCTGTCTGCCTCTTGGAATTCTACAGGCAGGATACAAGCGAAAGACCTATATCTGTTGTTCTCTGAGTAAAAGAAAGGACCATCCCTAGAACAGTTCAGAGATCAGCCAAACTGTTGCAAGGAGCATGGGATGCAGGACTACATTAATTTCAAAGGGTGGAGTCATGGCCTTCTAGGTTTAAAAGAGTCAGATCTTAATACAAATACCATACTGTTCAGCAATCGCATTCTTAGAAATACATCCTAGAGAAATAAAAGTGACCAAGAGCCATAGCACAAATAGACACATGCACACTGCATGTTCACTGCAGCATTACTCACAATATCAAAAGGGTAGAAACAACCTAAGTGCCCATCAACAGATGAACAGATAATAAATTATGGCACAAACACACAAGGGAATACTATGTAACAACGAAGAACAGTGATGAATCAATGAAACACCTCACAACATGGATGAATTTACAGGACATTATACTGAGTAAAGTAAGTCAAACACAAAAGGACAAATATTATATGAGACCACTATTATAAAAATTCATGAAAAGGCTTATACACAGGAAAGAAACAATCTTTGATGGTTGTAAGGAAGGAAAGGGGTAAAAGCGAAATCACTAACTAGACAGTAGACAAGTGTTAACTTTGTTGAATGGAAAGACAATACACATTATAGCGAGAGAAAGCACAGCTTGACCAAGGCAAAGCCACAGAAGCTTCCTAGACACGTCAAAAATACCTTAAAGGACTGAGTTACCGGGGCTGAAAGCTGCGAACCATGGTCTTGTTAGACATCTAAGTCAATTGTTGTAACATTGTCCATAAAGAACATGTTCCATATCTTACAATGGTCAGTAGAGTCTGGGGTCCTAAAGGCTTGTAAGTGGTAACCTAAGATACATCTCTTGCTCCTAGAATATTCAGAACAAAGGAGAATGAAGAAAACCAAAGATACAAGGGAAATGTTAGTCCAAAAGACTAATGCACCTCATGAACAAAACCAACCACCAGACTGGGACACAAGATTCCAATGGAGGGGGGCGGAGTCAAGATGGCCGACTAAGCACAAGTCTCCTTATATCCCTCTGGAAACCAAGGCCTGAATTGACAGTCAAACAGAGCCTTCTGAGCACCTAATCAGCCTCAGGACATGGCAAAGAGCTGTTAATTGGGACTTCATACCACTCAGCGAAAAACCTCCTCTCTTTCACTGACTCCTGCTCCTAGCTAGCCCCGGCTCTCACGGACAGAAGGTAAACGTACCATTTTGACTTTTTTTTTCTTCTGTCTCAGCTGGCGGGCAGAGCTGGGCCTTGCCTGGCGGCTGGAATCAGACGCGCTGCTGGGGGGATAGGCAGGCGAAATTCCCATATTCTGAGAGCTAGGCTCGGGACTCTGTTAATCTAGACACTTTGAGCCTTTCGTTTTGTAGCTGCCTCAGTGGGGTTTGCGTGGAGCTCCGCGGTCAGGGTGCGGGACACCATGTTAGTACCGAGATTTTAGCGGGACCTCGTTCTTAGCCTGGGAGCCAGCGCCTGCAAACGGGACAGCGCTTCTCCAACACAAAAGTAGTGATTTTGCACAGTGCTGCCTACGTTGGGGGCCCTGCAACAGAAGCAGAGGAATCGCTGCCTGTCGGCACCTTTAGCCCCTCTGTCTGCTGCCTGTGTGGAGGACGCCATCTTGGGTACGGCGGCCGCAGCTAGACCTAATTCTTAGCTTGGGAGCCAGAGCCTGCCCACAAGAGAGCACTTTTCTATCACAAAACCAGTACTCGACGCAGTGTTGGATAAGGCTAGGCCCTGTCAGCAGAGGCCACCAGGGCAGTAGCAGTGCTGTATTCTGAACTAGTTTGTTATCATCTGGGGTTGGATATAGTGGCGCTTACTTTGTCAGATGCGAAGAGGGACCTCTACACCTGAAAACTTAACTGACTTGTGAAATGATCAGATACCTTTTGCGTTACATTTGAAGACAGCCTAGAGAAATATTTGCAATCCATCCTCACAGTACCTCTTCCAGCCTCTATATACTCACATGGGACCCAAAAAGCAACAGACAATTGTGGCATACAAGCAATCACTCATGGCTTCAGAAGGGTCCCAAATAAAGCAACCAAGGAGTTTTCCAGATGAAGAAACTTTTATGAAAGCATCAGGAAGTGAATACAAATTGATTATGTACAGAGCCTTTCTAGACCTCATACAAAATGCAGCAGAACAAAAATGAAAAATTAAGCAACTTGTTCGATCTGATGGAACATCAGTACTATGAAATCCAACAGATCAAGAAGAAAATCAAAGACATAGAAACTTCCATGCAAAGCCAAGAAAACAGAATGGAACAAATGGAAAAAGGAATTTCTGACTTGGAAGACAGAGCTACCTATGCCAGTGTCTATGAGTAGAAATCAGAAAAAAGAAGCAAGAAGAAAGAAGAAACATTAAGAAGCATGTGGGACTCTATTAAGAGGAACAACCTTCGATTAATTGGAGTCCCTGAGCAGGGTGAGACATCTGAGAACACAGAGAGTATTGTTGCTGAGCTGCTGAAAGAAAACTTCCCAGAAATCATGAAGAAAGAGAATATAGACATCTCAGATGCATATCATATGTCACCCAATATAGATCTCAAAAGAAAGACTCCAAGACATATTATGATCAAGCTTAACAAAATGAAACATAAGCAGCAACTCTTAAAGGCAGCAAGACTCAAGGCAAAGCTAACATTCAGAGGGAAACCCTGTAGGCTCTCGTCAGATTTCTCAGCAGAAAACACGCTGGCACGGAGACAGTGGCATGACACATTCAAAGTCTTGAAGGAGAAGAACTTCCAACCAAGAATTATATATCCTGCAAAACTATCTTTCAAATATGAAAATGAAATTAAGACATTCCCAGATAAACAGAAACTCAGAGACTTTGTAAAAACCAAACCCAAACTACAAGAAATACTGAAAGAAGTTCTTGGCTTTGGCTTAAAAGAAAAAAACCACTAACTTTATATTTTAGAACGACACACTACTCAATACTCATTTAGGGAAGGCTCCAAAGTAAATCACAGCTTTGATTTGGAAAGAAGCAATCCAGTGATCATCATGAAAACTATAATGTCATCATAATAAAAGAGGGATGTACTACAGTCGTTATAGTCCTTCCAGATGCAGAGGAAGATGACAAGACTGGTAGTAATTAAAATTGGGTTTATAAATAGTTTACTAACGGGGTTCATAGGGGCAGTTGTAAGCACAACAAAGATGTATCATACCATTTCAAGAAATCTAACACACGAGTCTCAACAACCATAAAACCAGCTCTGAAAAAGGTGAAAAATCAACTCACAAAAGAGTGTCTCAGAACAGACTAATAAGAACAACAGAGAAAACATCAACATAAAAATAAACATATCACAATGGCAGCAGTGAACACATACCTATCAATAATTACATTGAATGTGAATGGACTGAATGCTCCAGTAAAGAGACTCCAAGTGTCATCTTGGATCAAAAGACACGACCCATCCATGTGTTGTCTACAAGAAACTCACTTGAGACCTAAAGACAGGAACAAACTGAAAATTAAAGGATGGAAGAATATGTATCAAGCTAACAATCAACAAAGAGCAGGGGTGGCAATTCTAATCTCAGACAAAATCAATTTTAATGTCAAATCCACCATCATGGACATAGATGGACACTATTTATTGCTGAAAGGTTCAGTACACAAGCAAGACTTGACTATATTAAACATTTATGCACCTAATGTCAGAGCACCTAAATATGTTGAAGAAACACTGACTACGCTCAAAAGAGAGTTAGATGACTCCACAATAATAGATGTAGACTTTAACACTCCACTCTCATCACTAGACAGATCATCTAGAAAAAAGCTCAGTAAAGATACAGAAGACCTCATTGACAAAATTAACCAACTAAACCTCACTGATATATACAGAACTTTCTACCCATCAGCAGACAACTACACCTTCTTCTCCAGTGCACATGGAACATTCTCCAGAATTGACCACGCGATAGGCCATAATGCAATGCTCAACAAAATCCATACCGTTGAATTACTGCAAAGCATCTTCTCAGATCATAAAACCATAAAAGTTGAAATCAATAGCAGAAAAAACAGAGATAGAAAGTGGAACTCTTGGAAACTGAACAACATCTTGCTCAAAAAAAACATGTGTTATAGAGGAAATCAGGGATGAATTAAAGAAATTCATGGATTCCAATGAGAACGAAAACACTTCCTACCAGAATCTATGGGATACAACCAAAGCAGTGCTCAGAGGTCTGTTTATCTCCATAAATGCACACATCTGGAAGGAAGAAAGAAATGAAATCAAGGAACTAACTCTACAGCTTGAACAAGCAGAAAGAGAACAACAGAGGAAAAACTCTCGGGAACCAGAAGAAAGGAGATTATAAAGATTAGAGCAGAGCTAAATGAATTAGAGAATAGAAAAACAATTGAAAAAATTGAAAAGACCAAAAGCTGGTTTTTTGAAAAGATCAACAAAATTGATAAACCACTGACTAACCTTACTAAAGAAAAGCAGGAAAGGAAACAAATAACCAAAATTAGAAATGAGAAGGAAGTTGTCACCACAGATGCAACAGAAATCAAAAATATCATAACAGAATACTATGAAAGACTGTACTCTAACAAATTTGAAAACCTGGGGGAAATGGACCAATTCCTTGACTCATACCACCTACCCAAATTATCACAACGTGAAGCAGAACAGCTTAATAAACCCATCACAAAGGAAGAGATTGAAAAGGTCATCAAAACACTGCCAACCAAAAAAAGTCCGGGCCCAGATGGCTTCACAGCAGAATTCTACCAAGCATTTAGAGAAGAGTTATCCCCAATACTATTGAAACTATTTCACAGTATAGAAAGGGATGGAGTACTCCCAAACTCATTCTATGAAGCCAGCATAACCCTGATACCTAAGCCAGGGAAGGATCCAACAAAGACAGAGAACTGCAGACCGATACCACTCACGAACCTAGACGCAAAAATCTTCAACAAAATTCTTGTCAACAGAATACAACAACATATCAAGAAAATAATCCATCATGACCAAGTGGGATTCATACCAGGGATGCAAGGCTGGTTCAACATCAGGAAAACAATTAATGTGATTAACCACATAAATAACACAAAAGACAAAGATCACCTGATTTTGTCCATTGATGCCAAAAAGGCATTTGATAAAGTCCAACACCCATTCATGCTAAAAACTCTTAGCAAAATGGGCATAGTCGGCAAATTCTTGAACACAATAAGGGCCATTTATACAAAGCCAGTTGCCCACATCATCCTGAATGGAGAGAGACTGAAAGACTTTCCCCTGAGATCAGGAACTGGACAAAGATGCCCACTGTCACCTCTCCTATTCAACATTGTGCTAGAAGTTCTAGCCAGAGCAATTAGACAAGACGAAGAAATAAAGGGCATCTGCATCGGCAAAGAGGAAGTTAAAATCTCCCTGTTCGCAGATGATATGATTGTATATGCAGAGAACCCCAAGGAAACTATAAGTAAGCTACTCAAACTGATATAAGAGTTCAGCAAAGTTTCAGGATCAAGATAAACATAAGTAAATCAGTAGGATTCCTTTATACCAACAATGAGACTGTTAAGGAGGAAATTATTAAATCAATATCATTTACGATAGCCCCTAAGAAGATAAAGTACCTAGGAATTAATCTAACCAGAGAAACAACAGACCTTTACAAAGAGAACTACAAGCCCTTACTACAAGAAACTAAGAGAGACTTAGATAAATGGAAAAACCTACCCTGCTCATGGATAGGAAGACTTAACATTGTGAAAATGTCTATTTTACCCAAAGCAATTTATTTATATAATGCAATCCCAATACAAGTTCCAGCATCATTTTTAATGAGATGGAGAAACAAATCACCAATTTTGTTTGGAAAGGGAAGAAGCCCCGGATAAGTAAGGTACTACTAAAGAAGAAGAACACACTGGGAGGCCTCTCATTACCCGACCTTAGAACATACTACACTGCCACAGTGGTCAAAACAGCCTGGTACTGGTACAAGAACAGACAGATCGATCAATGGAACAGAATTGAGACCCCAGAGATGACACCATCTGCCTATGAACAGTTGATATTCGACAAAGGCTCTAAGACATTAAACTGGGGTAAAAACAATCTCTTCAACAAATGGTGCTGGCAAAATTGGTTATCCATCTGCAATAAACTGAATCAAGATCCATATCTTACACCTTATACAAAAACCAACTCCAACTGGATAAAAGACCTAAATATCAACCCTAAAACGATAAAGCTTATCCAAGAAAAGGTAGGAACAACAATGGAAGTTTTAATACACAATGAGGACAGACTCCAAAATCTGTCAAAGAAACCTCAATCAACAGAAGAGAAAATAGATAAATGGGAACTATTAAGAATCAAACACTTTTGCTCATCCAAAGACTTTATTAATAGAATTAAAAGAACACCCACAGAATGGGAAAAAATATTTGGCAACTCTATGTCAGACCGACGCCTGATCTCCATAATCTATAAGATACTACAAAGTATCAAGAAGAAGATAAACCATCCAATTAAGCGATGGGCAAAAGAGATGGACAGACACTTCACTAAAGAGAAGATCCAGGCAGCCAA
The DNA here is from genome assembly GCA_028571685.1 of Heterohyrax brucei. Classification (NCBI taxonomy): domain Eukaryota; kingdom Metazoa; phylum Chordata; class Mammalia; order Hyracoidea; family Procaviidae; genus Heterohyrax; species Heterohyrax brucei. Next base: position 40,578,121 of record CM053149.1, read on the forward strand.
AAAACACATGCGGACATGTTCACGATCTTTAGTTATTAAAGAAATTCAAATCAAGACAACAATGAGATACTATCTCACCCCAACAAGATTGGCCATCATCCAAAAAACACAAAACAACAAATGCTGGAGAGGCTGTGGAGAAATTGGAACCCTCCTACACTGTTGGTGGAGTTTCAAAATGGTCCACCCTCTTTGGAAGGCAATCTGGTGCTTCCTTAAAAAAATGTATATGGATATACCATTTCACCCAGTAATTCTACTACTTGGAATATATCCTACAGATTCAAGGCCTTTCACACCAACGGACACATGCACCAGAATGTTTACCACAGCACAGTCCACAATAGCAAAAAGATGGAATCAACCCAGATGCCCAACAATAGAAGAATGGATAGGTAAACTGTGGTACATATACTCAATGGAGCACTACGCAATGATAAAGAATAACGGTGATTCCAGGAAACATCTCCTAACCTGGTTTCAACTGGAAGACATTATGTTGAGTGAAAGTAGTCAGCGACAAAAGGACAAATACTGTATGAGACCTCTACCATAAGATGTCAAAACAGACTCGTGTATAGAACAAAAGACTCTTTGACAGTTGCAAGGGAGAGGAGGGAGGGAGGGTGGGGGGGGAGGGTTTAGTTTAGAAAGTTACTAGAAATCTAGTTGGGAGAAAGCGGGGACAGCACACATTAGGAACAAGAACAACATTAAGTGGACTTCAGCATAACTTGAGTACTCCTTCCATCTTAACTCAATACTGCAAGGATAGAGTAGCTGGGGCAGGGGCGGGGGACCATGCTCTTAGGCGAATTCCAGGCCAATTGGCACAACTAGCATTTTCCTAAGAGAGCTCTCTGCACCCCACATTGGTGGGTGGCGTCTGGGGTCTTAAAAGCTGCCAAGCTGCCATCCGAGGACACAGCAAATGGTTCCAACTCAGCAGGAACGGATGCTCACCGAGGGCCAAAATGGCAAGCGGTAAAGACAACCGAGAAGACAGAGAGACCCACAAGAGTGGGTGCCTACATCGACTTGGGACCGGAAGAACCAGATGGTGCCCGGCCACCACCAGTGATAGCCACGACGGAGCTCACAGAGAGGAGCCTCACTGGCAACACAAGAATAAAAAGAGGTGCATCATGAGATCTCCACTAAAAGACCTCAATTGACGGTCCAGCGGTTTTGGAGTTCCTCTGAGAGCATGGCCCCTTCCCTGATGCTGCCCTTTCCCATAAATTATAACAAAGGTCCACTCTTTGGACAGGAATGGATTGGACTTGGCAAAGCAGAGTAACCATATATTGGAAGCACTTATTGTTCTATACATCTATAGGATATCATCTTGCTGACCTCTGGCTGAACGAAGGGGAGTGGACAGAGAGGAGGGGAAAGGAGACTGTTGGGAGGATGAGACATGTATGGAGCAGAGAGGAATAGTGTGCAGTCACCGGACAGGGAGAGCAGTGGAAGCTGCATATAGGGGGGCATGTCAATTTATACGTGAATGTACATTTTCACTCAGTTACATTAAATAAAAATAAAAATTTAAAAAAAAAAGAAAGATTCCAATGGAAGTTCCCAGAAAGAGCATGAGAAAAAAAAAATCAAATTCACACAAAAAAAAAAAATCCTAGACTTACTGGTCTGATGGAGACTAGAGGAACCCCTGAAGCTATGACCCTGAGACATCCTCCTAACTCTGAACTGAAGCCACTCCTGAAGTCTACCTTTCAACCTAAGATTAGACAAGCCTATGAAACAAACAAATGGAAAACCTGGTGGTGTAATGGTTGATTGCTATGCCTGCTCACCAAAAGGTCAGCAATTCAAATCTGCTGGGTGTTCCTTGGAAACTCTATGAGGCACTTCTACTCCGAACTATAACGTCACTGTGAGTTGGAATCAACTCAAAGGCAGTGACTTTGGCTTTTTTATAAAAGAAGCGATAACACATCTGAGGAACATATTTCTTAACTGAACAAAGTATGGAAAAGCAAACGAACAGTATCTGTCCAAAAAACAAAGAACAGAAAACAAGAGGGGCCAGCAAAACTGGGTGAAAGGGACTGAGAACCCAGGGTCAAAAAGAGAAAGGGAGAGACCGCTTGCACATTGCGAGGATTGCAACTAATACCATAAAACAATGAGCATAAAACTTTTGAATGAAAAATTTGTATGAGTCGGACCTGACTTGATGGCAGTGGGGTTTTTTTTTAATTGTAAACTTTCACCTAAAACACAAGAAACATTTTTTGAAAACAAAAGTAGACAGTCTTCAGAGTGTGGGGCTGCCATCAAGCTGTGCCAGGGGGATGGAACTGCTGCCCAAACCGAGAGACAGTGCTGACATGCACAAGGAGCTGAAGAATAGGGCCTGCTAAGGCCTTGGGGTAAGAGTTGTAATTCAGATAAACTAGGAGAATAGGGCCACCAAAAGACAAGTGTCCCCATGCATCTGTCAGTTTATTGTACTCTGTGGACTTGCTTGTTGCTGTGATGCTGGAAGCTATTCCCCTAGCATTCAAATACCAACAGAGTCACCTGTGGTGAATAGGTTTCATCTGAGCTGCTACACTAATAGACTAGAAAGAATCTGGCAGTCTACGTCTGAAAAAAAGCAACCAATGAAAAACATTCATATGTTTTATTCATATTCATAGCAACAGACTATTGTCCAATGTAGTGCCAGAGGATTAGCCCCTCAGGTTGGAAAGTACTTAAGACAACTGGGAAAGAGATTCCTCCTCAAAGTAGAGCTGATCTAAATGACATTGATGAGTCAAGCTTTCTGGGCTTCCACTTGCTGATGTGGCATGACTCAAAATGAAAAGAACCAACTGCAAACTTACAGTAATAACTGGAAATGGAATGTAGCAAAAATGAACCTAATAAAATTGGAAATTGTAAAACATGAAATGGAATACATAAACATCAATATCCTAAACTGAAATGGACTGGTATTGGCCATTTTGAATCAGACAATCATATGGTCTACTATGCTGGAAATCACAACTTAAAAAGGAATGGTATTGCATTCAATATCTATCCTGAAGTAGAAAGCTGTCAGTGATAGGATAATACTCCCTTGCCTACGAGGAAGACCAGTTAATACTACTAAATTTATGCACCAACCATCAAGGCCAAAGACGAAGAAACTGAAGATTTTTACCAACTTCTACAGTCTGAAATTGATCAAACATGCAACCAGGATGCACTGAAAATTGCTAGTAGTTGAAATGTGAAAGTTGGAAATGAAAAGGGATTCATAGCTGGAAAATACAGCTTGATGTGGTAGAAATGATGCCAGAGATGACATACCAGAATTTTTCAAGACCAACAACTTCTTCAAATACCTTTTTTCAATAACATAAACTGTGAATGTATGTGTAGACCTTACCAGATGGAATACCTAGGAATTAAACTGACTACACTGTGGAAAGACAGGGTAGAAAAGCTCAGTATCATTAGTCAGAACAAGGCCAACAGCCAGCTGACAAAGAGACCATCAGTTGCTCATATGCAAATTCAGGTGAAGCTGAAGAAAATTAGAACCTTGAGTACATCATACCTGAATTTAGAGATCATCTCAAGAAAAATTTGATACATTGAACATTAATCACTGACAACCAGATAAGTTGTAGAACAACATCAAGGACACCATACATGAAGAAAGCAAGAGATCATTAAAAATACAAGGAAGAAAGAAGAGAACAAAAGGATGTCACAAAAGACTCTAAAAGTTGCCCTTAAATGTTGAGTAGCTAAAGTGAATGGAAGAAATGATGAAGTAAAAGAGTCGAGCAGAATATTGTAGGAGGTAGATGGAAAAGACAAAGTATTATAATGACATGTGCAAAGACCTAGAGTTAGAAAACCAAAAGGGAAGAACACACTCAGATTTTCTCAAGCTCAAAGAACTGAAGAAAAATTCAGCCTCAACTTTCAATAGTGAAGTAATTTATAGGCAAAATACTGAATGATACCAGAAGCATAAAGAGAAGAAGGAAGGAACTGGCAGATGTTCAGTCACTTTAGGAGGTAGCATATGATCAAGAACTAATGGTACTGAAGAAGTCCAAGCTGCACTGATGATATTGGTGAAAAACAAGATTCCAGGAATTGATGGAATACGAACTGAGATGTTTCAATTGCAACACAGAACACATAGCACTAGAAATACTTATTTACTTATGCCAAGAAATTTGGAAGGCAGTTACCTAGCCAAGTGACTGGAAAAGATCCATATTTTTGCCTATTTTGAAGAAAAGGGAACCAGCTGAATGAGGAAATTATCTAACAATATCATTAACACCATGGCAACAATGGGCTTAAGTGTAACAACAATCATGAGGATGGCACAGAAGTGGTCAGTGTTTTCCTGTACATTGGGTCACTACGAGTCAGAGCTGACCCAACAGCAACTAATAACAACACAAAGCCAAGGGAGAAGAGGTGCCATCCTAGTGGGTCTAGAAGGAGAGTTTTGAAGCCCAGGGTTAACAGACCTCCACCCAGAATTCAGAGGGTATGACCAACATCTGAGCCTGGAGGGCAGGGCCATTGCCAAGATGGTCCCAGAAAACAGAGGATTATATTCAAATCATGAGAGCTAATGTAAATTTTTATGCTGCTGTTTTAGTCAAACAGTGCTGCTCCAACAGAAATACCACATAGTGAATGGCTTTAACAAAGGAAAGTTTATTCTTACAGAGTCCGGTAGGCTACAAGTCCAAATTCAGGATGTCCTCTCCAGGAGAAGGCTTTCCCCTTGTTGGCTCAGGAGGAAAGTCAGGTATTGCATCAGTCTTAATCTGGGGAGCATCTTGGTGCAGGAACCTCAGGTCTGAAGGATGTGCTCTTCTTCCAGTGCTGCTTCCTTGATGGTGTGAGGTTCCCAATTCTCTGCTTGCTTCTCTTCCCTTTTGTCTCTTGCAGGATGAAAGGATTAACGGTGGGGTAAGCCATACACCAGGGAAACTCCCTTTACAGTGGAGCAGGGAGGTAATCCTATGAAGGGATTTACAGTCCCACCCTAATCACAGGAAAATTATAAAATGGAGGACAATCACAAAATATTGGGGATCATGGCCCAGCCGCATGGCTACATAAATTTTGGGGGAGACACAATTCAGCTGGGGTTTGAAACTGCTTGGTACCTGTTATACCTTCTTTCTCTCTAATTGCTCCTATTCATAATGGAAATGTCTACACTATGCCTTTTCTACCACTGTGCTTTGGAAACAGGTAGTCTGTAGAACAGATTTCACAGATGCAAAGAAATTTTGCCCCTGAATGAAATATGCTTGATATCTAACCCATCAACAGCACTTGGCTGGCATCTAACCCATATTTGATTTAGATAATTCAGAAAATAAGAAAATAAGATTTGGGACTTGGAGTTGATTTAAGACTTATGGAATGATATCATGTGATAGGATGAATGTTTTGTACATGTGAAGGACATGAATTTTCGGGAGCCAAAGGGTGAGATGTTATGAATTGAATTGTATTCTTCAAATAAACCAAACCAAGCAAACAAGCCCAGTGTCACTGTGCTGATTCTGACTCATAGTGACCCTATAGGGCAGAGTATAACTGTTCCATAAGGTTTCCAAGGTTCACTTAGAGGATTTGAACTGCTGACCTTGGGTTAGCAACCACAGCACTTAGCCACTATGCCACCAGGGTTTCCAGAAATACGTGTTGTAAACCCTAACCTCTATGCTTGTAGTTATAATCCCACTTGGGAATGGGTTGTACTTATTATATGAATGAGGCAGGATTAGTGTTGGATATGTCTTGCATCAAACTCTTTTGAAATATAAAGGAGATTAAACAAGCAATAGAGCAAGCACAGATGGGGAAGAGAGATGCCAAACCACTGGTCACAAGCAGAAGCTCAAAGAGACAAGAACCTTCCTCAGAAGCCACAGAGAGGTAAAGCCTTTTCCTACTGGAGGGGGGATGCTGAACTCAGACTTCTGGCTACCTAAACTGTGAAAAAAGAGAAAATTCTATGTGTTAAAGTCATCCACTTGTGATATTTCAGTTATGGCAGCAGTAAGTAACTAAAGTAGACGTGACTATACCATATGCTGGTACTCCATGAAAGCAGATGACTGCAAATCTACAGCTGTGCTCAGGAAAAACCTGGAAATGAGCAGTGGAAGAAAATCTGCCCGGTGAGCAGAACTTTAAGCAGTATATCTTTCTGTCCACTTCATCTAAAATGAGATAGCCAGAAATAATAGCCAATTCTGATTTATGGCCAGTTACTAATACTTCACCTAGATGGTTAGAGACTTTAAAGAAACCGAATTGGAAAACTAGTAACAAGGAAGTCAGGGGAAGAGACACATTGAATGGAACTCTTTGAATAGGCGCAGACTTGAACATAATTGTTTCATGTGAGTGTTCACCCAAAAGCATCTGCTGCAGAGAAAGCTGTTGATATAAATCAAGTGAACAAAATGGTACTTTCTGTTGTCAGTCTTATTACTATTCTATATTGTATTCTAAAGTTGTTGAACATATAAATGTAAACTAGGCCAATTTTTTATATAAGTAGTAATGGTTCAATTTTACATATCCTTAGAGTTTTTTTTTGTTTACCGATTCAGTCGAGTAATAAGAAAGTAGTCCTAAATTCATCACGATCATGAAATGCTCTCAGAGGCAAAAAGGCAGCTTCAGACCTGAGTCAACTTGACCACAGTGGGTTTTTTGCGTTGTCTGGACTCCATTGTCACACTTACTTTTCTGGATCTCATTTACTGTTCAGTTTTAATCCAGTGATTCTGTAATATATTATCACCTCCTTTGTAAGTTTGGAAACCCTGGTGACACAGTGGTTAAGTGCTCAGCTGCTTACCAAAAGGTTGGCATTTCAAATCAACCAGGTGCTCCTTGGAAACTCTATGAGGCATTTCTACTCTGTCCTATAGGGTTACTATGAGTCATAATTAATTCCATGGCCGTGGGTTTGATTTTTGTTTTTTTTTTTTTTTCAGTTAAGGATAGATCATCCAGAAAAAAGCTCAGTAAAGATACAGAAGATCTTGTTGCAACAATCAACCAGTTTGACCTTATTGACATATACAGATCTTTTCATCCATCAATAGATAAATATACCTTCTTCTCCAAAGCACATGGAACATTCTCCAGAATAGACCATATGTTGGGTCATAAAACTATTCTCCATAAAATCCAAAACATTGATTTATTGCAAAGTACCTTCTTGGACCACAGAGCTATAAAAGTTGAAATCAATAACAGAAAAATCATAGGTAAAAATTCCAACTTGTGGAAACTGAACAACACTTTACTCATAAAGCCTTGGGTTATAAAAGAAATCAAAGACACATTAAAGAAATTTATGGATTCAAATGAGAACAAGAACACATCCTACCAGAATTTATGGGATACAGCATAAGCAGTGCTCAGAGGTCAGTTTATCTCTATAAATGCACACTTCCGGAAAGAAGAAAGAACACAAATTAAAGAATTAACCTCACAGCTTGAACAAGTAGAAAGAGAGCAACAAAGAAACCCCTCAGGCACCAGAAGAAAACAGATTATAAGGATTAGAGCAGAACTAAATGAATCAGAGAACAGAAAAACAATTGAAAAAATTAACAAAACCAAAAGTTGGTTCTTCAAAAAGATCAACAAAATTGATAAACCATTGGCTAAACTTACAAAAGGAAAACAACAGAAGATACAAATACCCGATTATGAAATGAGTTGGGAGATATTACAACAAACCCATCTGAAATAAAATATACCATAACAGAATACTATGAAAAGCTATACTCTGACAGGTTTGAAAACCTGGGGGAAATGGACAAATTTCTAGATTCATATGACTCACCAAGACTGTAACAAGGAGAAATAGATCAACTTAATAAATCTATCACAAAGGAAGAGATTGAGGAAGTCATCAAAAATCTACCAACCAAAAAAAGTCCTGGTCCAGAAGGCTTCGCTGGAGAACTCTACCAAACTTTTAGAGAAGAATTAACTCCAATACTGATGAGGCTATTTCACACTATAGAAAGAGATGAAATACTTCCAAATTCCTTCTATGAAGCCAGCATAACCCTAATACCAAAACCATGGAAAGATTCCACAAAAAAAGAAAATTACAGACCAATATCACTGATGAATCTAGATGCAAAAATCTTCAACAAAATTCTAGCCAATAGAATTCAACAACATATAAAAACAATCATTCATCATGATCAAGTTGGTTTCATTCCAGAGATGCAAGGCTGGTTCAGCATCAGAAAAACAACTAATGTAATCAACCATATTAATAATACAAAAGATAAAAATCACCTGATTTTGTCAATTGATGCATAAAAGGCATTTGTTTTGTTTTTGGTTTTGGTTTTTTTGCTTTAGAAGTACAATACAAGCATTTTAAGTTGCTTTTGCTTTTGATAGAATTGGTTTAAATATCCCAGCTTGCCACTATCAGAAATAGAAGTTATATTCCCAGGTTTTTGATAGTAGCAAGATAGGTGGCCTTTTTCTTTCATTAAAATGTTTTTCAACTTATACAAATGTTCATTGCTGTAACAAGCATAATAATACAAAATTATACACTGTAAGGAGCCACTTATCACACTCCTACTCTTACATATCAAATCTTTTTCTATGCTAGGGTCTATTTCCAGATTCTCCATTCCCTTCTGCTGTACTGTTTTCTATCTCTATGTCTTCATTGTATTTATTTGATTATAATGATCTTGTTTCAAAAACTACATATTGTAAATATTTTTTCTTCCCTATACTCTCTCTCCTTTGTTGTTGGTACTCTATTTACATATATATTATACCTGGTATTATACTACCACCCCTTCCTGATTCTCTGTTTATGATTTTTTCCCTACCTTTCTTTCTTTTTTAAATTGGAATATTATCACTGATCTACCTTCAAGTTCACTGACCATTCTCTTAATTATACCCATTCTACTATTAAGTGTATCTTGGGTTTTTTTTTTAACTTATGGTACAGCGTTTCAGTTCCAGAACATACATTCTCATTTAGCATATTTCTTATCTTTTTTTTTTAGTACATTTTTCTTTATTTCATTGAGCAAAGTTATAAAAATGTATTTAAAATTCTTAACTTCAAAGTCCAACATTTGGGATTGTTCTCCCTTCATTGCATTTTCTTTGAGAATAAGTTATTCATTGTTTTTGGTTTCACATATACAGAACAACTTTGAATTCTGTATTACACTTCTTGATACGATACGTTGCTTCTTTATTGTGCTTTACAGCTGCCCCTATGATCCTGCTTAATAAACTACATATAAACCCAATTTTGATTGCTACCAGTCTTGTCAACTTCCTCTCCAACTGGAAGGACTATGATGACTGTAGAACATCCCTCTTTTTAATATGATGATATCACAATTTACATGATATGATCACTAGATCATTTCTTTCACTACTATAGCTTTGATTGTGCTTAGAGCCTTCCCTAACTGAGTAGGATTCTGCATAATGTGTCCGTCTGAAATACAAAATTAGCAGTTTTGTTCTTCCAAGCCAAGAGATTCTTTTGGTATTTCTTGTAGCTTTGGTTTGGTTTTTACAAAGTCTCTGAGTTTCTGTTTATCTGCAAATGTCTTAATTTCATTTTCATATTTGAAAGATAGTCTGGCAGGATATATAATTCTTGGTTGGAAGTTCTTTTCCTTCAAGGTTTTGCATGTGCCATGCCACTGTCTCCGTGCCAGCATTGTTTCTGCTGAGAAATCTGATGAAAACCTACAGGGTTTCTCTTTGAATGTTAGCTTTGCTTTGAGTCTTCTGCCTTTAAGAGTTTCTGCTTGTTTCATTTTGTGGAGCTTGACTGTAATATGTCTTGGAGTTGAGCTTGATTGTAATATGTCTTGGAGTCTTTCATTGAGTTCTATATTGAGTGGCATTCAACACATATCTTGAATATCTATATTCTCTTCTTTCATAATTTTTCAGGAGCTTTCTGTCAGCAGCTCAGCCACAATTCTCTCTGTGTTCTCAGGTGTCTCGCCCTGTTCAGGAACTCTAATTAATCATACATTGTTCCCCTTAATAGAGTCCCACAAGCTTCTTAATGCTTCTTCATTTTTTCTTGTTTCTTTCTGATTTTCCCTTATAGATGCTGGAGTCAGTCAGTGGCTCTGTCTTCCAAATCAGAAATTCTCTTTTCCATTTGTTCCATTATGTTTTCTTGGCCTTGAATGGAAGTTTCTATGTCTTTGATTTTGTTCTTAATCTGTTGGATTTCCGAGTACTGATGTTCCATTAGATTGAACAGATTGCTGCATTTTGTATAAGGTCTAGGAGGACTCTCTATATAATCCTTTTGTATTCACCTTCTGATAGTTTCAGAAAAGCTTCTATGTCTGGGAAGTTCTGAGGTGGTTTCTTCTGGGGGCCTTCTCATGCCATGGGTGACTTCCAGGTTACCGTCTTCTCCAATGTTTGTTGCTTTTGGGGCTTCCTGTGGGTCAATTGAGGCTGGGAGATATGCTGTGAAGATGGACCACAGTTGTTTCTCTAGGCCATCTTAAAATGAGAAGTAAAAAGTATTTGACAACTTCCAAAGTCATTCCAGTTTTCAGGTGTATACGTCCCTCTTCCCAGCTGGCAAAGTAAACATCTCTATATTGAACACCAGATGTTATAAAGTAGCTCAAAATACAGAAAAGCTACTGGCCTGCTGGCCTCTGCTGTTGGGCCCCAGCTGCAGGTGATACTGTGTAGAATTCTGCTTTCCTGTAGTCACTTCTGTGTAGGCACTGCCTCCCAACCCAGGAATTAGGTCCATCTGAGGCTTCTGTATTTATGAGCCCACCTCCCAACAAAACAAGATGGTGCCCCACACAATTTCACCAAGAGAGGCCAAGAGTCCTGAAATGCCCAGAGTGCACAGCCTCTGCCACTGGGCCCCAGCCCCAGGCAACACTGTGCAAAACACCGCCTCCCTGCTAGAAAAGCACTCTCCCCCAGCAGGAGCCACCTCCCAGCCTAAGAACCAAGTCCGGCAGGGGTCTCTGCCTGGGCTTCTCTGTTTCCCGATAGCCCAGAGGAGCCGAGGTGTATAGAGTTCCAAGCCAGTCTCTCAGAACCTGGCAATTATGCTTGCTGGTCCCACCAGCAGTGTGTCCAAGACCAGCAGCTAGTCAAGTCCCAATCCTGTATGCTGGCCAAGACAGAGGAAGAAAAAAATCAAAATGGTGAGCTACTTTCAGTCTGTGCAAGCCTGTGCTTGCAGAGATTGGAGTCAGTGAAAGAGAGGAGGTTTTGCATTCAGTGGTATGGAGTCCAAATTAACAGCCATATCCCATATCCCAGGGCTCACTAGGTGTCCAGAAGGATCTGTTTAATTATCATATCTGGTCTTGGTTTCCAGAGGGATTTAGGGAGACATGTGTTTAGTCCGCCATCTTGACTCTGCCTCCCTGAATTCTGTATTCCACATTATGAATGTTATGTTTAATAAAAGCTAGATTCTTTTATGATCTTCTGAGAATTGGGGGATGGTGAGAAGTTGTTAGGCAAGTAACTTGGTTGTACTTAAACTGCAAACTGTCACTTGGACAGCAACTCAAATATCAGTTCCCTTATCCTTAGAAGGGCTGCTTTGAGTTTGCCCTTATCTGTGTGGTTCAGGGTTAAGTAGAGTTTATAAAAAGAACTTAAGAGTTCCTTCTCTCTCATCTTTCTCTTTCAGAAATTTATCTCTTATTTTCCAGTGATTCTGGTTGCCCCAGACTCATTCCACTTGTTTTTAGGCTGTACAAGCTGTCGGTTTTCCATCAAGATGGTGACAGATGTTTAGGCTGTGGGACTGAAAGATGACAAAAATGAGGAATGCTCCATATAATTCCCATCTTCAAGTGTCAGCTCCCCTATTGCCTTTCAATCACTCACTAGTATCATTAAGCAATTTGCTTTTTGTATTTTTTGAGATTTATTTTTATCTGAGAGGGTTTGTCCAGTAGTAACTTACTTAGAAATGTCAGAAATACATAACCCTGTTATGTATTACAGTGATTTTGAATGTGTTCTTGTTTATAGTAAAGCAAGTACTATTTTTCTATTTTTCTTGAGTTTCCTCAAGAATTTATTCTTCTATATTGGACAAATTAGTCTTCTAACTGAAGGGCTCTCTTCACTGTTTCTTGCAATTCCAATTTGGTTTTTCAAATTCCTTAAATTTCTGTTTTTCTCAGAAGGTACTAATTTCACTATCATATCTGAAAGACAGTTTTGTTGGATATTTTTTTGACAGATAATTTTTGTGTGTGTGTCATTCAAGGCTTTGTATGACATCCTCTTGCCTTCTTGTCTGCACAGTTTCTGCTAAGTAGTCTAGTGAAGTCTTATGGACCGGACTATTTCTCATTTACCCCTAGCCAGTTTCAAAACTGTTTCCTTGTTTTTAGTTTTGGCAAGCTTGATTATAATACACTTTGGTGTCTCTCTTTTCTGATCTACCTTGTATGGAGTCTGATGATGGATAGCTTCTCATCTTTCATGATACCAGAAAAGTTTTATGTCAATAAATCTTCAGCACTTCTCTTGTATTTTCTGTTGTCTCCCCTATCCTGGTGCTCTGAGATTATTCTTCTTGAAGAAGTTTCACATAATTCTTAGTGTTTCTTTATTTAAAAAAAAATTTTTTTAATTTGACTTCTCCTCAAACATGTGGGCATCACATGCTTTATCTTCAGTCTCACTAATTTGGCCTGCCATTGCCCAGTCCTGCTCCTTTGACTTTTTACTGAATTGTCTAATTCTCTAATTTTATTATTACTCTTCCGAATTTCTACTTTCTGTCTCTGAACGCTTTCTTGTAACCTGTTCAATTTGTTATTTTTCTCTGCTGCGCTTTGGCTCACTGTCTTTCTGATCACTTGAAGAGTTCTAAATATTAATCTTTTGTATTCTACCTCTGATAATTATAGGAAGTTCTCGTCAACTGGAAAATTTCTTGGTCCTTTGTTTTAAGAGCTTTCTGAAGGCACTATGGTAGACTCTTTAAGTGACTAATATTGACTACTGTCTTTAAGACATCAATAAGTTGCTGAATTTATTTATTTCATGTTTGCTTACTGTGTCCTATCTTCTTGGTTTTGTTTTGAAATGTCCAAATAGGCTAGCCATATGTTCTAGTTTAGTTATTGGCACGTTTGAAGCTCTAATGTCCTGTCACCAAGTGATTAGAGCTGTTACTGGGCATGCAAGCCCAGGAGTCTGTTTGCTTTTCTTGTATAGACTCAGCTCATGTGTCCAAGTAGCCAGACTCCAAGCATGTAGTACAGGCTTTATCCTATAGTCCTAGATGGGCAGGAGTGATTGCTGTAGGCACAGGTATGTCAGCATGTGCTGAGAAAGGCATGGGGCTGGCAGGAAGTTGTGTCTCCTTATGCCTGATCATAGGCAAAGGAATTGTTTCTGCTCTGAATTGCCAGCTCAAAGGAGTCAGCAAATTTTTCCCTCTTCCCCTTTTTTGTTAAACTTTCCCCTCTACAAGTTTAGGAGAATGTCTCAAGGCATGCATAAGGAGTCCTACTTCCAGCTCAGATAATGGCATCAAACTCTAGAGGAGGACACAGTACTGAGAATGGAGAGGGAAGTACTAGGCAAAGGGAGAGAGGTTTATCCTGAAGGAAAGTTTTAGATCCACGCACCATAGGTTAGATGCAAGCCACTTAGCTTTTGACAGTCGAATGCCATTTTTCACTGGTTCTGTAGCACAAGTGGATTTTCTGCTATTCAGACTCTTCCACTAAGGAGGATGCCCTCTGAATGACATTTCTCTGTTTACCATGATGGTTGCTGCTGATTGCAGCAGGTCAGGTCTGGCTGATCCCAGGTACTTCTGGACCTACTATTTCCTTCTCCATTGTTCAGCTTCCCCTTTGATGTTTAGGACTCCTAGAATGTCATACATAAGTGAATTATTTGTCCTTTTGGGTCTTTATTGTTTGAGGGATCACAGGAAGTGTCTGAACACTCCACCATCTTCACTCCAATTCTCCCATGTTGGTGATCTGGGAATTATATTAGCTGTGATCAACACAAACATACAATTTAGTAGCTTAAATAATTTAGGCATTTAGTTTTTGCTTGTTTGTTTACAAAAAGAAAGTACAAAGGTAGATAGCTACTGGCATTTATTTAACCAGTGGAAATCTATCAGAACTGATATCCCCTCAATCTTCTTGACCTTTCCTACCTGGTTAGTAAGTGGCTTTGAAAGCACCACTTATCCTTACAACACATTTCCTTAAAGCATTCTGAATATCTCAGGATAACCTGAATTTGGAAGATAAATTATTTCCTTCTAACAACTTCCTGGCAGATTCTTAAATTAAGCATATTATGTTTTTGTTTTCTTCTGCTATTAAGAGTGATGGAAAAGTTCAAGAACAGCTAACAGTGATAGCTGAACAACACAATGAACATAATTAGTGTCACTGAATTGTGCATGTGAAGATTGTAGAAATGGCAAATATTTTGTTACCTATTTACCACACACACAAAAAAAAAAGACAAAAGGCCCCTTGTGTAATTATATAAAATGACAAGATATCTTATAACTCAGTACAAAGTTTTAGGATTCCCTCTTGACTCTTCTCCACATTATCACATACATTAGTAAGTCTTACTTATGCTGGTTTAACAACTAAAACACAGCTGAAATTCAACAGGGCTACCTCTACAGCCAGCGCCATCACATTTTCCTACCAGGGCTACTGTAAAGGACTTTCAACTGGTCTCCAAGATTCCACCATTTCTCCCCAGCAATCCATTGCCGGGGGCCAGCCCCGACACTTTACAGGGTCCCGCACGGAGGGAGGGAGAGGCGCGGCGGGAAATGAATCAAGGAGACAGGAGAGACTTTTCTGGTTTAAGGCAGCCCGATCCAGAGAGCAAGAGAGAAGGTTGTCTGTCTTTATTGTTCTTATAGTAAGAGTGACGTGAATTTTACCCTGCCCACTGACCACACAATCTATTGGCTAGTTTAAAACCAAAACCTCGTGGTTGGCAAATTTGAAACCAAAAACCTCGTGGTCTTGAGGTGATGTAATTTTTTACCCTGCCACATGAGCTATTAGTTAACTGAAACCTGGTGATCCTTTTAACTGTCAAGGCTTTTTAGATAATGGCCTAAGGATGCCTCGAGCTCAATCAGCCCTACTTATACCTCAAGGTTAAAAGGTTCACGAGGAAGGGTCTAAAGTTTATGATCTCTATTTGTTCCTACTTTGCTCTTTATTTTATCTCCTCCTGCGGGGATAGTAAACATCTACCGTCCCCCACCCTATGTTCTTCTCAAGCTGTTCTAAAGAGGATAATTCCTTTCACATGGGTGGGGATGTGCAGTTGGGGGAAGTCAGCAGGGGTTGGGCCGGCCTCGTTGCTCTCAAAGCCGGCTGTGTTAGAGATCATTCCTCTGAGCTCTTTTTCCTCAGAAAATTCCTGTACAGTTTTCCCGATATTATTTCATAGACCAAGGGGGTAGTAAAAGGGCCCCTCTCAGAAGGCATCTCCCCTGATCCTTGTGCCAGGAGAGGAGGGGTTATCTTTTTGAAGAAAATTTGATTAGGAAGCCAAATAATATCAAGGACAGTAGGCTAAAAAACATGTCACAGGTGAGATGCTTCAGCCCGTCATTTGCAGGAGCTCGTGACTTTGTCTACAAGGCTGATGACAGACCTCCACAATCCATCCTCTATATAGCAGTCAAAATAGCCTTACAAAAATGTGAATCAGACCATGCCACTTCCTTGCTCATCATCTTAGTAATTTCCCACTGCATTAGAATAAAATCCAAATTCCTTTACCAAAACCTAAAAGGCCACTCATTATCAGACTTCTAGATACCACTGTCATCTCGTCTCTTACCAGTTCCCTGATTTCTCTCTATTCTCCATCCATTCTGACATTATTCCATCTCCTGAAAAGATGAATTTACTGTATCTTCAGGGCCTTACTGCTTGCTATTTTCTGTTTTTAGAACACTGTTCCCCAAAACTTAGCATGGCTGGTTTCTTCTCTGGTTAGTTCGAGTGCCATCTCATCAAAGAGTTCTCAAACATCTTTTACTCCTATCTAAAGTAGGCTTCCTCCAAGTCAATCTTTACCTTACTAGTGTGAGTTTTTTAATTCTAGAATTTACCACTTTCTAAATTGCCTTTTACAATTATTTTCTATATGTCTTCCTACCCCTTTCCACAAATGTGAACTCATCTACTTCACCATATTCTTGAGATCATTGAATAAAAAAATAAATGTAGGCAAATGAAACACATTGCTGAATTCTCTCTCCCTCTCTCCATCTCACCAAAATCACTTACTCACTCTAAGGCTACACAAATCACAGAAAACAACTTTTGGTTCCTGCTTTGGTTACTCCATTCAGTTTGTATATGCTTACAAAACTAGTTCACACTGCTTTTGTGTCCTCCGGATAATACCAATTCATACACATTATCACAAATCCAGATGTCTTGATTTTAAAATATACAATTAAGGTGAGGTTAAGAGACATTTTAAAGCCTGTTGCTCCAAGGAAGCCACTCAAACCATAGGCAAATAGACTTTGGGGACAAAGATCTTTACAAATTTAACGAAAAATATTTTTAACAAAATGAAATATCTTCAGTTACACATGTATGTCCATGAGAATGGATACAATAATGTCTGGAGTCACAACAAATTGTTGAAAGTAGTCATCTCTGCAAAGCGAAGTGTGTTAAGGAATGTGCGAGAGTGAACAAGGAAAGCAGGACTATTTTTTATGGTTGATTTTAATGTTTATTGAAGATAAAATTATATTAATAAAATTTTTAAATTCTTTGCACTTAAAGAATATTACCTATAATTACTATCCATTTCTCCCCTTCTCTTTTTCAGTATTTTAACACAATAAATTATTGATAAAATTGTGCTGTTTTAAAATGTAAAATTGTATGGCATTAATGACATTCACAGTGTTAGTCAACTATCATTATTATCTATTTCCAAAACTTTTTTTATCACCCCAAACAGAAACTCTTATCCATTAACCAATAACTTCCCATTCTTCCCTTTCATCAGTAAACTTAATCAATTTTCTGTCTGTATAAATTTTTCTACACTAGATACTTGACATAAGTGGAATCCTACAATAGTTATGTTCTTGTGTTTTGGAATTTATATTTCATATAAGATTTCCAATGTCCATTCATGTTACAGAATGTGTCAAAACTTTATTACTTTTAATGACTGTGAAGTTAGTAATATCAGACCCTTAAATTTCTGCTGAGTCTTCTTTGCCTGTATAAGCAGTCCTTCTACTCATGCCTAAGGAAGTTAATGCTGCTTTGCACAAAGTACCTGTAGTGTCCTCCCCTGATGTCATTGTCTTGCAAGACCCTGTCGATTATACTTAGGACCTACCCCTGCCAACTATATCTTTATAGACCTATAACTAGACTCAAGTACTAGCAGGTCCCAAAGGGTGAGGTACAAAGTGTAACCCAAGAAGAGGTGTGCTACACACCAAAAGAACTAGAAAATTTTTTCAATTTATAGAACCAGAAACCTGAGGAATGTGTGTGTGTTGAAATTAATACTAAAGTTGTAGGGTAATGGTGGAAAGAACATAAAGTTAAATCAGGCTGAATTTATTGATATGGGCCAACTAAGCAGAGATTCTAGATTCAATGTTTCAGACTCTAACAGTTTATTTGATTGGTTATCTCAAACATGGACCAAAAGGTGACCTACACTAAATTAAGCTGACACGTCATAACTACCCTTGTATGCTGTAGAGGAAGATGTCGTGGTTAATTGTATGTGTCAGCTTAGCTAGGCTGCAGTCCAGCAGGTAAGTCAAACACTAGTCCAGTTGGTCTTCCATAACATAACTGATATAATGTGACATAAACAATCAATCAACAGAAAAAGGTGTTTCCTTAGTGTATGAGGTCTGATAATTAAGTCTGTGAATTCATTGTAGAAAAAGTGCTACATATCTGACTGCCAAATATCACTACAGTCACCTTCAAAGTACTCCCTTTTGAAGCTGTGCACTGATGCCAGTAACCAGCCCACTCTTCAAAGCAATTTTGGAACTTTTTCTGGAATGGTCATCAGGGCTGCCATTGTATTACTTTGATGTCTTGAATGCCATCAAAATGTCTTCCTTTCAATATTTCTTAATCTTTGTGTAAAGAAAAAAGTCATTGGGAACAAGAGCAGGTGAGTAGGGAGGGTGTGTTTCAATACAGTTATTTGTTTTCTGGTTAAAAACTCCCTCACAGACAGTGCCATGTGAGCTGGTGTATTGTCACGGTGCAAGAGCAATGAGTTGCTAGTGAAAAGTTCAGGTCATTTTGTCTAACTTTTTCATACAGCCTTTCAGCACTTCCAAATAGTAAACTTGGTTAGCTATTTTCCCAGTTGGTACAAATTCATAATGAACAATCCCTCTGGTATCTAAAAAGGTTAGTAACATTGTTTTAACTCTTGATTTGGACTGATAGAAGTTTTCTGGTAGTGGAAATTTGGCTAACTTCCATTGGGTGCTTGGATGCTTTGTTTCAGGGTTATCTTGGCACACCTAAGTTTCATTACCAGTGATAACGCAGCCCAAAACATTGTCTTGCCTCTCCAAAAGGTCTTGATAAACTTCAGCTCTCCTTTGTTTTTGTTCATCAGTGAGTTCCTTCAGGACCATTTTGCACACACCTTTTTCATGCCAACATTTTCAGTTAAGATTTTCCTAATGGTTTCTCTATTGACGTTTACTTGGTCTGTTATGCTTCTCATAGTCAGCCGGTGATTTTGACACACAATTTGATGAATTTTTGCCATGTTTTCATCAATTCTGCTTGTTACTGGTTGCCCTTATCTTTCTTCACCAGCGCCACTTTCTCTCCCATCAGAAAAACATTTAATCCATTTGTACACTGACATTTTCTTCAAGGCATTATCCCTACAAACTAACATATCCTTGGTTTCATATCCACTCTTGCCAAGTTTAACAAATTTAATGTTTGTTCATTGCTGTAATCAACCTCTGACATTCTCACGATGGCACACCAAAACACGCAACAGTAATGAATGCCACTCAGCAAGATGCCACCACATGCACAAACACAGCTGTGAGACATTGATATACTGAGGTTATGAAACCTCACTGAGTTGTTTGTACAGTGCTGCCAATGTAAATGCACAGTTACAAGTTTGCAAACTTAATTATTAGGACTCATGTGTTTTGCCTTCAGGATATAAGTACATATTTTGACATCTCTTTCTGATGTATGTGTATACACATATTCATGCCTTTGAATATATTCTGTCTTAGTCAGGGCTGTCTAGAGAAATAGAACAAGCAATAACACTCACTGATCCCTAAATGCAATGTGTAAGCAGGAGTCAATTGGCAGCACTTAAGCAACAAAGTAAAGTGTAGGTAAAAACTAATGGGCGGCAGAGTCAAAGCAGTAATCAGAATAGTAGAAGTCATAGAAACCTATGACACTGGCTAATTTATTCACAGAGTTCCTACAAAAGAGGTAGATGGACAATATATTAAATTCTTCCTTGATCTGTATAAACAGAAGAAATCTAGGACACATAACCAGAATACTAACTTGAATCACTAAAACAGAGTCACAGCTCCTGAATCACATCCCATAATTCAGTTAGTTTACAGATCAGAACTCCTTGAGGAGAAACTCTGCTACTCTGCCAAAAATATATACTATTAGTATTTCTCTCAATTTTATGCAAAGGGACTTAAGGCCTTTTATGGAAATGACTGTGCACTGAGGAAAAGCAAATAATCAGACTTTGGGGATTACTGGACACTGAATCTGAATTAACACTAACTCCAGGAGATCCAAAATTCCACTGTGGTCCACCAGTTAGAACAGGCATTTATGAAGGTCTAGTTATCAGTAGAGTTTTAGCTTAAGTCTCTCTCAGAATGCACCTGGTTTTGAACTCGTTATTTATAACCTAATCCAAGAATTCGTAACGAGAGTAAACATACTCAGCAACTGACAAAGTCCCACATTTATTCTCTGACCTGTAGAATAAGGGCTATTATAGTAGCAAAAGCCAAGTAGAAGCCACTAGAATGGCTATCTATCTAGGAAAATAATAAGTCAAAAGCAATACTGCATTACTCAAGAGATTAAGGCCACCATAAAGTAGTTGAAAGATGAAGGGATGGTGACTCCCATCATATTCCCATTCCCATTCAACCAGCCTATTTGGTCTGTGCAGACAACAGATGGATCTTAGAAAATGATAGTTTATTGTTATAAACTTAACAAGGTGGTGATTCAAATTGCAACTGCTGTTCCAAGTGTGGTTTTATTCCCTGAACAAATCAGTATATCCCCTGGTAACTGATATGTAGCTATTAATTTTTGTATAATGCTTTTTTCTTAATGCTTGTTATTAAAGATCATCAGAAAGAGTATGCTTTCATTCAGCATGGTTAGCAATACACCTTCACTAATTCTACCTCAGAGGAATATGAGCTGTCTAGGCCCATGTCATAATTTAGTCCACGAGGACCTTGATCATCTTTTCCTTCTATAAAACAGCACACTAATCCACTACACTGATGTTATTATATGTCACTGATTAAACTGTATCCCCTGAAAATATGTGTCAACTTGGTTAGGCCACGATTCCTAGTATTCTGTGGTTGTCCTCCATTTAGTGAAAGATGAAATTTTCCTGTGTTGTAAATCTTAATCTCTGCCTGTGGTTAATTAGATTGTACTAAAGAGGATTAGGGTGGAATATAACACCCTGACCAAGGTCACATCCCTGATCCTGGGTAAAGGGAGTTACCCTGGGTATAGCCTGCAAGAGATAAAAGTAAAGGGAAGTAATCAGAGAGTGGGGGACTTCATATCACCAAGAACACAGTGCCAGGAGCTGAATACATCCTATGCAAAGGACTAGGGTCACTGCACTTCAGAATCTTCCAGTCCTGGGGAAGACTGACAAGGACCTTACTCCTGAGCCAACAGAGAAACCTTCCTCCTGGAGCTAACACTCTGAATTTGGACTCTGAGCCTACTGGACTGTGACAAAATGTCTCTTAAAGTCATCCACTTGTGGTATTGCTGTCAAAGCAGCACTAGATAACTAGGTTTCTCATAGTTAAAACTACTGACCTTTCATCTAGCAGCAGAGCAATTAAGCATCATGCCACCAGGATTTATTTCTGTACATTCTCAGTGGGGTATACATTAAGGTCAGAAACAATGGAAAAGAAATAATAAACTTTAATTCATTTTATATTTAGTAGTAATACTGATACTACAGAAACACTGGTGGTTAAATGCTACAGTTGCCAACCAAAAGCTCAACAGTTCAAGTCCACCTTGGAAATACTATGGGGCAGTTCTGCCCCATCCTATAAGATCACTATGAGTCAGAATTGACTCAACGACAATGGGTTTGGTATTATGTAGAAGTTAATTTATGTATGTTGTCAGCTATAACAAATAAGAAAATATGTTATTGTGACTAAACCCCCAATCAAACCCACTGCTATCAAGTTGATTACAATTCATAGTGATCCTATAAGACAGAGTAGAACTGCTCCAGAGTTTCCAGGCAGTGACTAGCAGATTTGAACCACCAACGTTTTGGTTAGCAGACACAGCACTTGACCACTATGCCACCAGGGTTTCTGTTATTGTAACTAGGAACTAATAATTTCAGTACAAAAGAAAAGATACACAAATATAAAAATCAAAGAAAAAGTTGTAATGTTAAAGTTGAATAAAGCAGTAACAATGTAAAATGGTTTTTAAGGCTAACCACTTACAGACCTGGAAGTTATGAAGTACAGAAGTAATGAACACTGAGCTCCTAAGTCTTATTTTGAACATACTGTTCCCCTAAAGGAAACCCTAGTGGCACAGTGGTTAAACGCTACGGCTGCTAACCAAAAAGTCAGCAGTTCAAATCCCCCAGGTGCCCCTTGGAAACTTTATGGGGCAGTTCTACTCTGTCCTGTTGGGTCACTATGAGTCAGAATCAACTTGACAACAATGGGTTTGGTTTTTTATTTATCCCCCCAAAGAAGCAGGGCACCTTTGAGAAATAGCTAATATCAAATCAGGGTCCAGAAAAACACCAAAAGCAAGAAAACAATTGATACTTGAAAGGATTGGGCCAAAACTCTAGCCACTGAGTCAATTCTGATTCATAAGGATTGTACAGGACAGAGAAGAACTGCCTCACAGAGTTTCCAAGGAGTGGCTGATGGATTCGAACTGCTGACCTTTTGGTTAGCAACTAAGCTCTTAAGCCACTAAGAAACCAGGGTGAAAAGTGTCTGTCAAAATTACATAGATGCCAACTTGAAAGGGGTTCCACCAGCCAAATATGGGACAAAGTGGGCATAAAACGTGACTGAGTAAGTTAAAGCCCAACAGTTCATGGTGATGTCTAAAAATAAATAAATAAGTAAAAGCTTTTGCTATATGTGGAGGTGACTATTGCACCAGGAAAAAAACCAAAAAACAGTGCCATTGAGTCAGTTCTGACTCATACTGACCCTATCCCAAATACTTATAATTACATTATAAGTTTATAAAGTATACCAAAAAAGATAATTAAGCATTTATCCTATCTTCCTATTTTCTTTTAAGAAGGGAGTTAACTGTAGTTTCCATCTTCATTTAAGGAGTAAAAGCTTTTATTTTCAGAAGTATAATAGCTAATAAATGAAAAAAAGAATTACAAAGTTAAAATTCTGTCATTCACAAAGTGCTCAAGCACCATCTCATAGATTATGTGCTTATTACAAGGAGAAACATATATAATGGCAGGACCTAGAGGTTACCACTTCAACTAAGTGACAAAATTTGGCAACACTAAGAGTGAGAGAATTTATTAGCATGTACATCCTAATAAGATGCACTATGAATTATGCAATACTGCCTATAAAATATTCTTGCCCAAAAAATTTAAGTGGATCTAATTAAGAACTACCTTTCAGTGAGATTTAGTAGAAAAGCTGGAGAAACAACTTAATGAATACCACAAGGAAACAAGCAAATGCAGACTATGAGGTCTCTTCAAAACATCAGAGCTATAGGAAAAAAATGTATATGGAGAGGTCAGTTCTATATTAAAAGCCAGAGTCACCAATCGATGATGCTTCATGGAGCCCTAGTTTAAAAAACAGCTATCAATGATATTTGGAGGATAGCTAGGGAAATTTGAATACAAATTGAATATTAAAAGTTACCATGGAATTATTATTTTTCTTTTTCCTAACATTTTATTGTGCTTTAAGTGAAATTTCACAGTCCAAGTCAATTTATTATGCAAAAACTTGTACACAATGCTATATAATTCTAGCTGCTCTCCCCACCCTGTGACAGCACGCTCTTCCTTTACTCTTTATTTTCTGTGTTCATGCAATCAGTTCCTATCCCCCTCTGTCTTCTCATCTCACCTCTGGACAGGAGCTGCCAATTAACCTCATGTATATGCATACTTAAGCCAAGAAGCACACTCTTCACTAGAATCATTTCATGTCTTATAACCCAATACACTGCCATCAAGTTGATCCCGACTTGTAGCAACCCTATAGATTGGTGTAGAACTGCCCCATAGAGTTTCCAAGGAGAGCCTGGTATATTCAAATTGCCAACCATTTGGTTAGTGTATCTATCACTTAGTCACTATGCCACCAGAATTTCCAGTGTCTTACAGTTCAGACCAATGTTTGTCTGAAGAGTTGGCTTTGAGAACAGTTTCAGTTCTGAGCTAACAGAGTCTGGGTGCCATGTCTTCTGGGGACCCACTAATCTGTCAGACCATCAAGTCTGTCTTTTTAAAAGAGTTCTACTTCTGTACATTCATTTTTTCCCACTACTTCAGGGACTCTTTGCTGTATCCCTTGCCAGAGCATTCACTGGTGGTGGCTGGTCACCATCTAGCTCCTCTGTTCTCATGCTGTTGTAGTCTATGGATTACATCACCCTTTCTGTCTCTTGTACTCATATTTTCCTTATTTCTTTGATATCTTTCATTCTCCTCTGCTCTAGGTGGGTTGAGACCAAATGATGCTACTTAGATGACCACTTGCTAGTTTAAAGACTCTAGATGCTACTCACCAAAGTGGGATGCAAGATTTTTTTTTTTTTGGACAAATTTATTTACCTGTAAACTGAGTTAATCATAACTACCTCATTGGATTGTTGTAAATATTAAATAAGAAGATGCAATAAAGTCAAGAAAAAATGTCTGATATAGGGTACCCACTCAATGTTTTTCCTCCCACTCACACCCCATGAAAACTTTATGGTTTGAAAGTAGCCTAAGTTCTTAGAGGGAAAGGGTTCTAGAAGGACACAGAAAGGCATTATAAAGTAGTTGTCTTGTTTCCCAGTATCCTAGTCATCTAGTGCTGCCATAACAGAAATACCACAAGTGGATGGTTTCAACAAAGAAAAGCTTATTTCCTCACAATAAAGCAGGCTAACAGTCCAATACAGGGTGTCAGCTCCAGGGTAAGGCTTTCTTTGTTGGCTGTGTTAGAAGGTCCTTGTTATAAATCTTCCCCTGGAGTGAGAATTTCATAGGCTCAAGACCCTGTTACAAAAGATCTGTTCTGCTCCTGGCATTGCTTCTTTCATGATGATGTGAGATCCCCAGCTCTCTCCTTGCTTCCCTTTCCTTTATATCTCAAAAGATTGTCTCAAGGCACAATACAATCTTGAGGCCCATCCTCCCTCATTAACATCATAGAGGCAGGATTTATAACATATAGGGAAATTACACTATATTAGGAATCATGGCCTAGCCAAACTGATACACACATTTCTGGGTGGGGGACAATATTCAATCCATGACACCCAGTGTTACCTTATATATGCCCACAGTGCTTCAAAAACAGATTCCAAAGGGAAAATCTCTTTCAACACCTAGGGCATACTGTAGGTAGTCATGCTTCCAAATTAAACCTTGTGTCCACACTTACCCTATGAAGTATGTACTAATTAGGACTGATTCACTGAAATTTGGGAGACAGCTGGCCAACCGACTAGAAGAGATCCATACTTATGCCTATACAAGGTATGACAACTAAGTCCATGTATTTAATTGTTCTATGTACTACATACCTCGTGGCTGAGTATCACCATGGTCACCTTCAAAGTACTCCCCTTGGGAAGCTATACACTTACGCCAGCGCGTAGTCCACCCTTTAAAGCAATGTTGAGACTCTTTCTTGAATGGCCATTACATATGGTAGCAAGGTGGCATGTTTGGGAACTTAATTGTATAGTTGTCCATGAGGAGTTTTTAGCCAGTAAATAAGTAACTATTGGAACACTCTCTCTATTCACCTGATGTGGCCCTCAATAACTTTTTTCTTTACCCAAAGATACAGGAAATATTGAAAGAAAGACATTTTAATGACATTCACGACACCACAGGTAATAGAAGACAGCTGGTTACCATTCCAGAAAAAGATTACCAAAATTTCTTTGAAGCAGGGAGTAGGCGATAGTGTTGGTGCATAGCTTTCAAGGGGAGTACTTTGAAGGTGATGATACTGATTTTCAGCAATGAGGTATGCAGCACCTTTTCTAAGATGAGTTCATGAACTTCATTTGGCAGAAATTATCAAAGAATAATGCATTCAACTGTGTGGACCATAACTAATCTCCAAGTGGATAACATCGTGGAGAATGGGAATTCCAGGATACTTAATTATGCTTATCAAGAATCTGTTCATGGATCAAGAGTCAGTCATTTGAACAGGATAAGGAGACACTGCATAGTTTAAAGTCAGGAAAGGTGTGTGTCAGGGGTGTATCCTTTCACCATACCTATTCAATCTGTAGGCAGAGCAAATAATCCAAGAAGCTGAATTACATGAAGAAGAAAGAGGCATCTGGATTGGAAAAAGATTCATTAACAACCTATGTTATGCCAATGACACAGCCTTGCTTGATGAAAGTTAAGAGGACTGGAAACACTGAGGAAGATCAAATAATATAGGCTTCAGTATTGATTATATCTCAACATCAAGAAAACAAAAATCCTTACAACTGGACCAAAAAGCAGCATCATGATAAATGGAGAAAAGATCAAAGTTGTAAAAAAATTCATTTTACTTTGATCCACAATCATTGTCCACGGAAGCAGCAGTTGCATTGAGCAAATCTGCTGCATAAAACCTCTTTAAAGTATTAAAATGCAAAGATGTCACCTTGAACACTGTGGTGCACCTGACCTGATGCAATTTTCAATTACATCATATGCATGCAAAAGCTAGACAATAAATAAGGAAGATGGAAGAATTGATGTCTTTTAATTGTGGTGTTGAATATTGAATATACCATGGACTAGCTAAAGAATAAATAGATTGGGAAGCAGAGTCAAGATGGTGGACTAATCACATGTCTCCCTAAATCCCTCTGGAAACCCAGGCCTGAACTGATAATTAAACAGAGCCCTTTGGACACCTGGTGAGCCCTAGGACATGGCATAGGGCTGTTTATTTGGTCTACATACCACTGAGCAGGAAACTTCTTCTCTTTCCCCAAACGTTGCCCTTGAAGAATGTTGGCTCTCACAGAGTGAAGGTAATTCACCATTTTAACTTATTTTTTTTCTCTGTCTTAGCTGGCAGGAGGGCTGAAGTCTGACTGGCAGCAAGGCTCAGATGCACTGCTGATGTTGGCAAGCAGAGTTGCCACATTTTGAGAGTCTGGCCTTGGAATCTGTGCAACTCAGCACCTCTGACCTCTCTCTCTCAGAATCTCTGAATCTCTGCCATTGAATAGCCTTTTCCGAGGCTGGCTGGGGAGCTTATGATTCACTGGGAGGTGGAATTTCCTATATGAAGGCCTCATCTGGACCTAATTCCCAGGCTGGCAGGCAGTGCCTGTCCAGAGAGCACTTTTCCAGCAGTAAAGAAGTCTTTGATATAGAGATGCTTACTTTGCAAGCTGGGAAGAGGGACTTGCACACCTGAAAGCCTGACTAATTTTGAAAGCTGTCAGATACCATTCACCTTTCATAGAGAAATAATTGCAGTGCATCCAGACAGCATCTCTTCCAGCTTTTACTGTCTCAAATTATAGGGTCAGCTGACAGCTCCCCAGTGACTCTCTAAGTGGGGCTGTGTCTTTGCCAATCAGGAGGTGGAGCCTGCTACCCCAGAGATTCCCTGAGCCCAGTCACTGGAGTACACAGAGGTGTGTGATGATCAACTTCCTTTTCAGATTGAGCTTTAGATCCCATTAAAGTAACACTGGAGAAACAAAACAACCTCCAGATGCTCGAAAAGCAACAAACTTTGGACCAGAAGGTTACGAAGCATTCACCTGTGGCTTCAGAAGGCCCACAAAAGAAAGATCCAAAGAACTTCCCAGATGAAGAAGCCTTTCTGAAACTCTCAGAGGGCAAGTACAAAAGGAATATATAGAGAGCCCTTCTAGGCGTTATACAAAATGCAGCAGAGCAAAATGAAAAATTAAGCAAGCTGTCTGATCTGATGGAATACCAGTACTCTGAAATATGACAGATCAATAACAAAATCAAAGAGATAGACAATTCAGTTCAAAGCCAAGAAAACAGAATTGAACAAATAGAAATAGACTTTCTGACTTGGAAGACAGAGCTGCTGACTCCAGCATCTATGAGGAGAAATCAAGAAAAAAGAAACAAGAAAAATGAAGAAGCCTTAAGAAGCATGTGGGACTCTACTAAGAGGAACAATCTATGATTAACTGGAGTTCCCGAACAGGATAGGACACCTGAGAGCACAGAAAGTATTGTGGCTGGGCTGCTGATAGAAAGCATCCCAGAAACTGTGAAAGAAGAGACTATAGATATCCAAGAAGCATGTTGAACACCACTCAATATAGATCCCAAAAGAAAGACTCGTAGACATATTATAATCGAGCTTAACAAAATAAAACACAAATAGAAACTTTTAAAGGCAGCAAAACTCAAAGCAAAGCTAACATTCAGAGGGAAACCCTGTAGGATTCTGTAGGATTTCTCAGCAGAAACAATGCTGGCATGGAGACAGTGCAATGACACATTCAAAGTCTTGAAGGAGAAGAATTTCCAAACCAAGAATTATATATCTTGCAAAACTATTTTTCAAATACAAAAAATGAAATCAAGACATTCGCAGACAAACAGAAACTCAGAGACTCAGTAAAAACCAAAACCAAAACTACAAGAAATACTGAAAGATGCTCTTGGCTTAGAAGAGGAAAACCTTTAATTTTATATATTAGGAGGAAATACAGGACACATCATCCAGAAACAAACTCAGTTAGGGAAGGCTCCAAACACAATCAAAACTGTAATACTAAAATAAGTGATCCAATGATCATATCATGAAAATGATGATGTCGTGACATTAAAAAGACGGATGTACTACAGTCATTATAGTCCTTCCAGATGGAGAGGAAATTAATAAGACTTGTATAGTTAAAACTGCGTTTAAACATAGACTATTAAGGGGGATCACAGGGGCAGCTGCAAAGCACAATAAAGATCCAGCATATCAAATCATGAAACGTAATACAGGAGTCTCAACAACCACAAAACCAACCCTGAAAAACGTGAAAAATCAACTCATAAAGAAAAATGTCCCAGAACAGAATAATAAGAACAACAGAGAAAGCATCCACACAAAAATAAGTATATCACAATGACAACACTGAACACATACCTATCAATAATTACATTGAATGTGAATGGACTGAATGCTCCTGTAAAGACAAAATGAGTGGTATCTTGGATCAAAAAACACAACTCATCCATATGTTGCTTACAAGAAACTCACCTAAGACTTAAAGATAGGAACAAACTGAAAGTTAAAGGATAGAAGAATATATCTTAAGCTAACAATGAACAAAGAAGAGCAGGTGTGGCAATACTAATCTCAGATAAAATAGATTTTAATGTAAAATCCACTATTATGGATAAGGGTGGACACTATTTATTGCTGAAAGGTTCAATACACAAGCAGGACTTAACAATATTAAATATTTATGCATCCCAAACCAGATCATCTAAATACATCAAAGAAACAATGACTACATTCAAAAATGAGAGAGATCACTCCACAATAATCCTGGGAGACTTCAACACTCCCCTCTCAACATTGGACAGATCGCCTAGAAAAAAAACTCAGTAGATCTTATTGCCACAGTTAACCAACTAGACCTCACTGACATATACAGAACTTTCTAACCATCAGCAGACATCTTCTTCTCCAGTGCACACAGAACATTCTTCAGAACAGAGCATGTTTTAGGACATAAAGCTAATCTCAACCAAATCTATACCATTAAATTATTACAAAGCATCTTCTCAGATCACAAAGCCATTTCAGTCGAAATCAACAGGAGAAAACACATAGATAGAAAGTGGAATACATGGAAACTAAACAACACCTTCCTCAAAAAGCCATGGGTTATAGAACAAATCAAGTATGAAATAAAGAAATTTATGAGAGTTAAAACATTTCTTATGAGAACCTATGGGACACAGCCAAAACAGTGCTCAGAGGTCAGTTTATATCTATAAATGCACACATCTGGAATCAAGAAAAAATCCAAACCAAAGATCTAACCTTACAGTGTAAACAAGTAGATAACCTTACAGTGTAAACAAGTAGAGACAGCAACAGAGGAACCCCTCAGGCACCAGAAGAAAACAGATCATAAAAATTAGAGCAGAACTAAACAACTTAGAGACTAGAAGAACAATTAAAAAATTGAAAAGACCAAAAGCTGGTTTTTTGAAAAGATCAACAAATGACAAACCATTGGCTAAATTTACTAAAGAAAAACAGGAAAGGAAACAAATAACCCCATTAAGAAATGAGAGGTAAGTTGTCACAACAGATCCATCAGAAGTCAAAATATCATAACAGAATACTACAAAAGTCTGTACTCTAACAAATTCAAAAATCTAGATGAAATGGACAAATTCTTAGATTCATATCACCTACCAAAATTATCACAAGGTGAAGCACAACAATTTAATAAACCCATCACAAAGGAAAAGATCAAAAAAGTCATCAAAAAACTACCAACCAAAAAAAGCCCAGGACCATATGGCTTCACCACAGAATTCTACCAAGCTTTTAGAGGAGAGTTATATCCAATATTACTGAGACTATTTCACAGTATAGAAAGGGATGAAGTACTCCCAAATTCATTCTACGAGGCAAGCATAACCTTGATACCAAAGTCAGTGAAAGACACAACCAAAAAGGAGAACTACAGACCGATATCACTCATAAGTCTAGATGCAAAAATCTTCAACAACAATTCTTGCCAATAGAATACAACAACATATCAAAAAATTAATTTCTCATGACAAAGTTGCATTCATACCAGGGATGCAAGGCTGGTTCAACATCAGAAAATTAATGTGATAAATAATGCAAAAGACAGGAATCACCTGATTTTTCCTATTGACGCAGAAAAGGCATTTGATAAAGTCCAACACCATTCATTCTAAAAAGTCTCAGCAAAATAGGAATAGATGGCAAATTCCTCAATGCAATCAGGGCCATTTATACAAAGCCAACTGCTTGCATCATCTTGACTGGGAGCTAGACAAGGATGCCCATTCTCACCTCTCCTATTGAACATTGTACTGGAAGTTCTAGCCAGAGCAATTAGACAAGACAAAGAAATTAAGGGCATCTTCATCAGCAAAGAGGAAGTAAAAATATCCCTATTTGCAGATGACATGATTGTACACACAGAGAATGCTAAAGAATCCATAAGTAAGCTACTCAAATTGATAGAAGACTTAAGTAAAGTGTCAGGATACAAGATAAACATAAGTAAATCAGTTGGATTCCTTTATACCAATAATGAAACTATTAAAGAAGAAATCACCAAATCAATATCATTTACTATAGATGAAATAAAGAAATTTATGGATTCCAATGAGAATGAAAACACTTTCTACCAGAACCTATGGGATACAGCCAAAGCAGTGCTCAGAGGTCAGTGTATCTCCATAAATGCACACATCTGGAAGGAAGAAAGAAACCAAATCAAAGAACAGACCCTACAGCTTGAACAGGTAGAGAGAGAACAACAGAAGAACCTCTCAGGCACCAGAACTAAACAAATTAGAGAATAGTGGAACAATCAAAAGATTGAAAAGACCAAAAGCTAGTTTTTTTAAAGGATCAACAAAAATCGACAAACCATGGGCTAAACTTACTAAAGAAAAACAGGAAAGCAAACAAATAACCCAATTAAGAAATGAAAGGGGAGTGATCACAACAGATCCAGCAGAAATCAAAATATCATAGCTGAATACTATGAAAGACTATATTCCAACAAATTTGAAAACTTAGAGAATCACCTGATCTTGTCTATTGATGAAGAAAAGGCATTTGATAAAGGGCCAATACCAATTCATGCTAAAAACTGTCAGCAAAATAGGAACAGACGGCCAATTCCTCAGTGCAATAAGGGCCTATGTCATCCTGAACGGAGAGAGACTGAAACAGGTTCCCTTGAGAACAAGAACTAGACAAGGACACCCACTCTCACCTCTCCTGTTAAACATTGTACTAGAAGTTCTAGCCAGAGCACTCAGACAAGACCAAGAATAAAGGGCATCTGCATCAGCAAAGAACTAAAAATCTCCCTATGTGCAGATGATATGATTGTATATGCAGAGAATGCCAAAGAATCCATATGGGAACTACTCAAACTGATAGAAGAGTTCAGCAAAGTCTCAGGATACAAGGTAAGCATAAGTAAATTCCTTTAAAACAACAACAAGGTTATTAAGGAAGAAATCACCAAGTGAATACCATTTACTATAGCCCCAAGAAGATAAAGTGCCTAGGAATAAATTTCACCAGAGAAATAACAGACCTTTACAAAGAGAACTACGAACCCTTACTAGAAGAAACTAAGAGAGACTTACGTAAATGGAGAAACCTACCCTGCTCATGGATAGGAAGACTTAACATTGTGAAAATGTCTACTTTACCCAAAGCAATCTACTTATATAATGCAATCCCAATGCAAGTTCCAGTGACATTTTTTAATGAGATGGAAGAACAAACTACCGACTTTATCTGGAAAGGGAAGAAGCCCTGGATAAGTAAAGGACTACTAAAGAAAAAGAACACAGTAGGAGGCCTCCCAATACCTAACCTTAGAAGCTATTATACTTCCACAGTAATCACAACAGCCTGGTACTGGTACAAAAACAGATCAATGGAACAGAATCGAGACCCCAGAGATGACACCATCTGCCTATGAACAGTTGATATTTGACAAAGGACCTAAGACATTAAACTGGGGTAAAAACAATCTCTTCAACAAACGGTGCTGGCAAAATTGGATATCCATCTGCACTAAATTGAAACAAGACCCATATCTAACACCTTATACAAAAACCAACTCCAACTGGATAAAAGACCTATATATCAAATCTAAAATGATAAAGTTCATCCAAGAAAAAGTAGGAACAACAATGGAAGGTTTCATACACAATGTAGACAGACTTCAAAATCTGTCAAACAAACCACAATCATCAGAAGAGAAAATAGATAAATGGAAATTACTAAGAATCAATCACTTTTGCTCATCCAAAGACTTAATTAATGGAATTAAAAGGCCACCTACAGAATGGGAAAAAATATTTGGCAACTACATGTCAGACCAACACCTTATCTGCATAATCTATAAGATACTACAAAATAGCAGTAAGAAAAAGATAAATCATCCAATTAAGCGATGGGAAAAGGAGATGGACAGACACTTCTCTAAAGAGAACATCCAGGCAGCTAAAAAACACATGCGGACATGCTCACAATCGTAAGCCATTAAAGAAATTCAAATCAAAACGACAATGAGATACCATCCCTAACAAGGTTGGCCATGATCCAACAAACACAAAACCACAAATGCTGGAGAGGCTGTGGGGAGATTGGAGCTCTCCTACACTGTTGGTGGGATTGCAAAATGGTAGAACCTCTTTGGAAAGCAATCTGGCACTTCCTTAGAAAGCTGAATATAGATATACCATTTGACCCAGTATTTCCACTGCTTGGAATATATCCTACAGAATCATGGCCATTCACACCAACTGATACATGCACACGAATGTTCACCACAGCACAGTCCACAATAGCAAACAGATGGAATCAACCCAGATGCCCAACAACAGAGGAATGAATAGGTAAACTATGGTATATATATTCAGTGAAACACTATGCAGTGATAAACAGTGATGACTGCAGGAAACTTAATCTGGTTTCAACTGGAGGACATTATGTTGACTGAAAGGAGTCAGCAACAAAAGGACAAATATTGCATGAGACCCCCTACTATAAGAACTTAAAAGCAGACTCATGCATAGAAGAAAAGACTCTTTGATGGCTGCAAGAGTGGGGAGGGAGGGAGGGAGGGAGGGTGAGGGGAGGGAAGATTTAGATTAGATAGTTAGCAGAAATTTGGCTGGGTGAAATCAGTGACAGCACACATTAGAAAGAAGATCAGTAATAACTGGACTTCAACACAATTTGAGTACTCCTCCAACCCTAACAAGATTTTGTTTATAATTTTTTCTACAACCTCTTATTTCCTACTTGGCCTGGATCTGAGAGGATGTAAGGACTTGCCACTACCAAGGCGTAGCCTTTCTGACAATAGAGCCAGTAACAAGAAGTAGAGCCATGAACTGGAGAAAGAAACTGGGTCCTGATGGTATCTTTGGAACCCTTGTATCAATCCAGACTTGAAACTGGAATTTTCCAATTCTGAAAGCTAACAAACTGAGGTTTTACTTAAGACTGTTCATGACACTTTCTGTCATTTGGAAGTGGAAGAGTCCTGATTAATGCACCAACATACTGCTGCCTTTTTAATTAAGCATCAGATTTGTTTGAGTTTAAAAATCCAAAGTTGGCAACGTTTTTTATTTGAATCTAAGCACAGAGTTTCCCCAAATTATTCCCTTCAGAGTAGAAGCCACCAAGAGGCCTTCCTTTGTTGGAGCCACTCCATGCCAGAAGATACTGGGCCACCCAGTTAATTGAGGCCTTGGCCCACTTACCTGGACCCTTGCCAAGAAACAACTATAAACACTGATATGAGCATTCACTTGCCTGTATACTCAGAAGGCACTTGTCACTGTAAATAGTTTATCATACATTATAGAATGGTGTGTGCAGACCAAAGGTGGCACAGAGTGAGTCAGCGGTGGGTCTGGTCTTAAGTTTTATTATGACAGCTTGGGTAATGGGAAGATCTCCAAAAAGATATCTTCACATGCTAATTCCCAAAACCTATGAACAGTATCTTTTAGAATATATATATTTTATTGTGCTTTAAATAAAAGTTTACAATCCAAGTCAACTAGTCATACAAACACACACTTACTGCTAAGTAACACTAGCTGCTCTCCCCATACTGTGACAGCACACTCCTCCTTTCCACCCTGTATTTTCCATGTCCATTTAGCCAGCTCCTATGCCCCACTGTCCTCTCATCTCACCTCTGTACAGGAGCTGCCCAGTTAGCCTCATGTAACTACTTCGACAAAGAAGCACAGTATTATGTCTTATGTCCCAGTCTAATCTTTGTCTGAAGAGTTGGATTTGGGAATGGTTTCTGTTCTGGGCTAACAGACAATCCAAGGGCCACGTCTTCCAGAGAACCTCCAGTTTGCTAGACCATCAAATCTGGTCTTTTCAATAGAGTTCAAGTTTTGTACACATGTCAGAGAGTCCACGTTTTACTCCCTAATAGGGAAGACATTGGTGGTGGCCAGGCACCTCCTAGTTCTTCTGGCCTCATGCTAATATAGTCTCCAGATTATGTGGCACTTTCTGTCTCTTGGGCTCACACGTTCCTTAAATCTTTGAAGTCTTTCATACTCCTCTGCTCCAGGTGAGATAGGACTAATTGATGTTACTCAGATGGCTGCTTGTTAGCTTTTAAGACCCTAGAAGTTATTCACCAAAGTAGGATGCAGAACATTGTTTTAGAAAATCTCTTATGCTAATTGACCTAGATGTCTCCTGAAACCATGGTCCCCAGACTTTTACCCCTGCTGCTCTGTCCTTTGAAGCATTGTGTTACACTTACCAAAAAAACCCATTGCTGTCGAGTAAGGTCTAACTCATAGTGATCCTAGAAGTCAGAGTAGAACTGCCCCACAGAATCCAAGGAGCATCTGGTGGATTTTAACTGCCAACATTTTGGTTAGTAGACATAGCACTTAACCTACTATGCCACAAGGCTTTCCAGGTTACACTTAGGAAACCGTTTAGATTTTCATTTAGTCCAGCTGTGCTGACATCCCTTCACCTAAAAAAATTCCTATTTGCTGTCTAATCAATGAATATACCACTTCCTCCCTACTCATCCTTATAACCATCAAAGACTGTTTTCTTCTGTATTTAAACCTTTTCTTGAGTCATTGTAATAATGGTCTCACACAATATTTATCCTTTTGAGACTAATTTTTTCACACAGCATACTGCCTTTCAGATTCCTCCATGATATTGAGATGTTTCACAAGATCATTATTCTTCTTTATTATTGCACAGTATTCCATTATGTGAATATATTATAGTTCACCCATGAATCTGTTGATTGACACCCAGGTTGACTCCATCTTTTTGCTATTGTGAACAATGATGCAGTGAACATTGCTATGTGTGTATCTATTCATGTGCAAGCTCTTATTCCTCTAGGATATTTGCCAAGAAGTGGGACTGCTGGATCTTATTGAAAAAAAAATCCCAGTGCCGTCAAGTCGGATCTGACTCATGGCGACTCTAGAGACCAGAGTAGAACTACCCCCTACAGTATTCAAGGAGCGCCTCGTGGATTTGAACTGCTGACCTTTTCGTTAGCAGTGGTAGCACTTAACCCACTACTCTACCAGGGTTTTTCTTGATCTTATGGTGTATTTCTAGTTCTAGTTCTATGGTGTAGTTCTAGCTTTTTTTTTTTTAAAGCACCAAATTTATTACTAAAGTGGCTGTGCCATTTTACATTCCCACTAGCAATGTAAAAGAGTTCCAGTCTTTCCATAGCCTCTGTTATTTTGTGTTTTTTGGATTATACCAGTCTTGTTGGGGTGAGATAGTATCTCACTATAGTTTTTACTTGGATTTCTCCAATGGCTAATTATCATGAATCTTTCCTCACGCACTTGTTCATATCCTTTGCTTTCCTTTTAATTGAGTTACTTCTCTTTTTATTGTTGAGATTTCACAGTATCTTGCATATCATGGAGATTAGATGGCAAGTGGATTTGTTATAGCCAAATTTTTTTCCAGTCGGTAGATTGTGTTTTTATACTTTTGCTGAAGTCTTTGGATAAGCCTAAGTGTTGAGTTTTAGGAGTTCCCAGTTATCTATTTTCTCTTCCAGTGTTTGTATATTGTTAGTAATGTTTTATATTCTGTTTAGGCCATGTATTAGGTCTCCCAACATCATCCTTATTTTTTCTGCCATGATCTTTATTATTTCCTATTGTATATTTTATTGTATATTGTATACAATGTATACAATATTGTATATTTCATTCAATTTGAGTTAGTTTTTGTGCATGGCATGAGGTATGAGTCTTGTTTCATTTTTTGCTGATAATATCAAGTTATGCCAACATCGCTTGTTAAATAAACAGTCTATTCCTCAGTTTATGGACTTTGGGCACTTTTCAGACAGTCCTAGGTCGATAGTCCTATGTTTGGATCTCAGTTCTGTTCCATTGGCTTTTATATCTGTTTTTGTACCCATATCAGGCTGTTTTAACTAGCATGACAGAGTGATAGTTTCCAAAGTCAGGTAGTGTGAGGCCTCCCACTTTGTTCTTCATCTTTAATAATGCTTTACTTATCTGGAGCTTCTTCCCTTTCCATATGAAGTTGGTGACTTGTTTCTCCAATTCCATAAAAAAATATCATTGGAATTTGTATTGGGATTGTATTGTGTTCATATATCACTTTGAGTAGAACACGCATCTTCATGATATTCAGTCTTCCATGAGTAAGATGTATTCCCCACTTACGTAGGTCTCTTTTAATTTCTTGTAGTCTTGTAATTCTCTTTGTAGAGGTATTTTACATCTCTGGTTAGATTTATTCTTAAGTGTTTTATTTTCTTGGTGCAATTATAAATAGAATTGGTTTGGTGATTTCTTCTTTGATGTTCTCTTTGTGTAAAGGAATCCAACTGATTTTTGTATGTTTTTCTTATATCCTGATGCTTTAGTGAAATGTACAATGAGTTCCAGTACTTTCTTTATGGATTCTTTAGGGTTTTATGTGTATAAGATCACATCATTTGGAAATAGAAATACATTTATTTCTTTATCCTGCCTGCTTGTTCTGGCTGAAACCTCCAGCACAGTGCTGAATAAAAGCAGTGACCAAGGGCATCCTTGTCGGATTCTTCTTCTCAAGGGGAATGCTTTTAGACTCTCTCCATTGAGGATGATGTTGATTGCTGGCTTTGTATAAATGCCATTTATTGTGTTGAGGAATTTCCTTCCTATTACTGTTTTTCTGAGAGTTTTTAACATGAATTGATGTTGGACTTTATCAAAAGCTTTTTCTGCCTCAACTGATAAAACAAAGTGGTTCTTGTCTTTTATTTATGTAATTAATTACATTGATTGCTTTTGTAATGTTGAACCATCCCCGCATCCCTTGTATGAATCCCACGTAGTCATGATGAATTATGTTTTTGATATGTTGTTGAATTCTACTGGCTAGAATTTTTTTTAGTTTCATACATTAATGTTATTGTTTATGCATGACTGGCTAGAATTTTGTTCAGAAGTTTTGCATCTAAGTTCATGAAACTATTCTCTAATTTTCTGTTTTTGTAGTGTCTTTACTTGGTTTTGGTATCATGGTTATGCTGGCTTCATGGAATGAATTTGGCAGTATTCCATTGTTTTCTATGCTCTGAAATACCTTTAGTAATAGTATCATTGACTCTTCTCTGAAAGTTTGGTAGAATCCTGCAGTGAAGCCATCAGGGCGAGGATTTTTTTTGGTTGGGATTTTTTCAATTACCTTTTCTATCTCTTCTTTTGTCATGGTTTTATTTAATTATTCTATTTGTGTTAGTTCAAGTAGGTAGTGTGTTTTTAGTAATTTGTCCTTTTCCTCTAGTTTTTCCAATTTGTTAGAATAATATTTTAAAGAGGTTGTACCACTTTGCGATCCCACCAGCAATCCCCCCATATGCAGCCTATGGATGGATTGTAGTTTTTTTAGCCAGTCTGCCACTGTCTGTCTCTTTATTGGTGCATTTAATCCATTTACATTCAGTGTAATTGTTGACAAGTATGAATTTAGTGCTGTCAAGCTGGTGCCATTTTTTAGTTGTTGTAGACAGTTCCTTTGTTCACTAAATTTTCTGTGTTGAATAGTTTTTCTTTATGTCTTTCACATTTTTGGTAGTTTTTTTATTTGCTGAGACTTCATGTTTTTTTGTTTTGTTTTTTGTTTTGATGCACAGTACTGTTAATTTCCTTTGTGGTTACCTTAATATTTACCCTTTTTTTCTAAACTCACACATGTTCGATCTCTTTATATTACCTTAACATCCTCTTCATGTGAAAGATCTATGACTACATTATTTTAAGTACCTCTTTTTTGTTATAACATTTATGTGATGACATCTCTGTTTCTCTACTTTCAATGTCTTGCCTTTGATTTATTTTTGTGATTTCCCTATTTGAGTTGATGTTCAGTTACTCTGTATGGTGTTCAAGCCTTGGATTATAATCTGATGTAACTGATTTCCTAACTAAAGGACTGCTTTTAGTATTTCTTGTAATTTTTGTTTGGTTTTTGCAGATTCCCTAAAGTTCTGCATATCTGGAAATATCCTAATTTCACCCTTATATCTGAAAGACAGTTTTGCTGGATATATAATTCTTAGCTGGCAATTTTTTTCTCCTTCAAGTCTTTTATATATTATCCCATTGCCTCTTGCCTGCGTGGCTTCTGATGAGTAGTTGAGCTGTCCTATACACTTTCCTTGTAGATTTCTTTCTTCTATGCTTAGCCAGTTTTAAAACTGTCTGCTTATTTTTAGTTGTGGCAAGTTCTATTATAATACACCATGGTGTCTTTCTTTTCTGACCTACCTTGTGTGGAGTTCTATGAGTGTCTTGGTTAGATAACTTCTTATCTTTCATGTTATCAGGGAAGTTTTCTGTCAACAAATCTTCAGCAGTTCTCTCTGTATTTTCTGTTATCACCCTTCTTCTGTTACTCCAATCACTCATAGATTATTCCTCTTGATAAAGTTGCAAATAATTCTCAGTGTTTCTTGATTTTTTAAAATTCTATTATCTGATTTTTCCTCAAATATGCTGGTGTCATGAGCTTTTTCTTCAGTCTCACTAATCTGGCCCTCCATTGCCTCAATTCTGCTCCTTTGACTTTTTATTGAGCTGTCAGACTCTAGTTTTTAGTCTTCTGAATTTCTAATTCTTGTCTCTGTAACCTTTCTTGTAGCTTGCTGAATTTGTCATTATGTTCTGTTGCACACTGCCTCATCTCCTTCTTAATCTCTGTAAATTCTACCTCTGATAATTTCAGGAAGTTCTCTTTATCTGGAAAATTTCTTTATTCTTTGTTTTGGGAGCTTTCTGAATTGCTCATGGTCTTTAAGTGATTTGATACTGACTTTTGTCTCCGAGCCATTATATTTACTTTCTGTATTCTAGCTCCTTTTGTTTTGTTGTGAAATGTCTCAATAGTGTGCTAGTTTGGTTATTAGTGCCTCTGAAGTTCAAATGTCTTGTCACAAGCTGGCTAGATCTGTTCCTAGACATGAAGACCAGGAATCCATTTTCTCTTCTTGTATGAAGTCAGCTACAGTTTCCAGATAGTGTATGGTGCAGACTCTCCCCTAGTGTCCTAGATGGGCAGGGTGATGGTGTAGGCACAGGTATCTGGCTGCAGGTGCTGAGAAAGGAAGCAGGCTAACAGCTGTCCCTGAGTGTCTGTGAGGGTGATGTATCCCCTTTACTAGGTGAAGAAAACTGTTTTTTGCCCTGAATTTTCAGCTCAGGAGAGTTGGTAGATTTTCCTCCCTTCACCGAGTTTGTTAAATTGTTCTCTCTCCAAGTACAAAGAATGGCTCAGGGGGAGCTTAAGAAGTTCTACTTCTGGCTTAAGGAATTGCAGCTGACTCCAGAACTGGGTGCAGTGCAGAGAACGGAGGGGGAAGCCCTGGGAAAAGGGAGAGAAATTTATTCCAAAGGAAAGCTTTAGATCCA
Source organism: Heterohyrax brucei (assembly GCA_028571685.1). Classification (NCBI taxonomy): domain Eukaryota; kingdom Metazoa; phylum Chordata; class Mammalia; order Hyracoidea; family Procaviidae; genus Heterohyrax; species Heterohyrax brucei. The sequence goes on from CM053149.1 coordinate 40,618,456, forward strand.
CATTCTGTAGGTTAGATGCAAGCCACTTGGTTTTTGATGATCAAATGCTGCTTTTCACTGGTTATGGAAGTGCAAGTGTTCTCTCCACTGCTCCACCATTCCTACTGAGGAGGACACCCTCCAAATGCCACTGCTCCATTTACCACACGGGCTGCAGCTATTTCCTGGGGAGTCAAATCTGGCTACTCCTATGTACTTCTGACCTACTCTCCCTTTCCCATAAGTCTGATTTCTCAACTTTCCCTCTGATGTTCAGGGCAACTAAGACATCATATGAAATTCATTCATTTGTTCTTTGGCATCTTTATTGCTACAGGGATCAAAGGAAGTGTGTGACTACTCCACCATCTCAGCCCCACCTTGTGAATATTATCTTAAAAGCTAAATGAGTGAATTGCATCTTATACTACAAAAAGAGAAAAATGATTAAGTTAAAGATCTGGAGGGAAGGAGCTTTTCCTCGATAATCTCATTGAGATCTAAACACAGTCACTATTTATAAGAGAGAGGCATGAGTTTGAGATAGACACACAGAGGTGAAGGTACAGCCAAGGGAGATGCAGCCACAAGCCAAGAACTGTAGACAACCATCAGAAGCTGGAAGAAGCAAAGAACAGAATGTCCCCTAGAACCTCCAGAGGGAGTGTGGTCTCATCAACACCTTGATTTTGAACTTAAGGCCACCTCTGGAACTATGAGTAGATTTCTGTGTTTTAAGCTACCCAGCTTGTGATAATTTGTTACAATAGCCACAGGAAATTTATATACTTTGTTTCGTGCTAGGCCACTGAAGTTAATTTTTGTATGGACACCTAGTAAATGTCAGCAAAGAACCAAAGAGAGCTAATATTCATTTATGTTTGTTATGTTCCAAGTAATGTTCTAAGTACTTTGTGCATATTAACTCATTTACTCTTTACAAAAATTCTAGAAGATAGGTCTTATTATAACTGTCCTCCATTTCACATGAAAAATTAAGGCACAGTGAGATTAAGTTAGCCTAAGGTCAAACGTTTCTGAAATGTCAGAGCTGGAATTCAAATTCAGGTAGAGCTTGTTCTAGAGCTTATGCTCTTGAACAATTTGCTCTACTGCAGTATCTGCATGAAAAAAAAAAAATCAGTCTGTTGAATAGGCATTTATCTACATCAGATGTTCACAATCATGATTGCTTTACAAATACTAAAGGAGAGATGCACGCAAAGACAAATTAAATCAGAATCTTGAGACCTTGAGCATTAATCAATTTCAAAAGTTCCCAAAATGACCCTAATGTGTATCAGTATTTAAAACCCATGCACTTACGACTCCCAATGGCAGATTTCACTAACTTTCTAAAATATTTGATACCCATATGTTTTGACTTCTCTGAAGACTATGTCCACACAGAGACACAAGAGGAGAGAGAAGGAGAAAGGAAACAGTAGACAATTAATGGATGAAAATGCTTCGCATTTGAGGAAAACCTTAACCAACAGATCCAAGAGCTCAAAGAACCCCAGCATAAAAAGTAAATAAATAAGGATACGCCAAGGCATATAACAATCAAACTACTAGAAACCAGTGACAATGGGAAAATATTAAATGTAGTAAGAAACTATAAAAAGACATTATGTACAGAGTACCAAAGGTAAGGAAGACAGAAACAATGCAAGAAAATGAAGCAATATGTTTAAAAAAGTGAAGGAAAATAGCTGTCAACCTAGAATATTATATCCTAGAATTACATATATTTCAAAAACAAAGGATAAAGACATTTTCAGATATACAGATGCTGAAATACTTCATTACCTGCACAAATTCTCTAAAAGCAATGCTACAGCAAGCCCATGAGGCAAAAGAAAAAATTATGCCAGACAGAACTAACATCCAAAACTGAAGATCATTGGAAATGATAACTACATGAGTAAATATGTAAGCTTTTTCACTGTTCTAGGCATCTAGTGCTGCTGTTATAGAAATAACCAAAAGTGGATGGCTTTAAAAAGAGGAATTTTATTTGTCACAGTCCAGTAAGTTAAAAGCCCAAATTCAAGATGTTAGCTCCAAAGTAAGGGTTTCTCTTCTGGTGCTGTAGGAAGGTTCTTGCTGTCAGTCTGGAGATTCTGAGGCATGGGACCCAACACCTTTCCAAGGACATGTTCATGTCCCTGCACTACTTTATCACGGTATGAAGTTCCCAGATTTTGGTTTACTCCCTTTCTTTTTATATCTAAAGAGACTGCCTCAAGGCACACAACAATTTCATACATTAAACCCTGCCCCACCAGCACTACAGCACCCATCTACCCTCATTAACATAATAGAGGAAGAAATCCCAACATGGAGGAACATCATACAATACCAGGAATTAGGGCCTAGTCAAATTGCTCCAGATTTTCTAGGGAACACAATTCAATCCATGATATGATATTCACTATTTAAATATTTTTAGGAGAAAATTTATTTCTCAAAGAAAAATAATAACAAAATGTTGAGCCTTTTATAGAATACTGTAAAACAAATGACAAAAATACCATGAAGGTTAGCTGGGGAAGAATTTGTTGTGAGCACCCAGAAACTGTCAGTGGTCACAAGAGAAAAACAAGTAACTAACAAGGCTTGGGGTCAGTAATAAGCTTTATTTAATCAAACCACACATTTACAATTAAGGGGGGAGCAGCTAGCACCAGGACATAGAGTACTCTTATTTACATTACTTAAGAACACTTATTTACATTACTTAGGAACTCTCATTTACATTAGTTAAGACCCACACAGGTTCCACCAGGTCCCACAGGGACTGCAGGAGTCAAGTCATAACTTAGTATGTCAACGCACTCACTTCCCTAAAAGTGAGTTTCGTTTTAAGGAATTTACGGATTGGCTGTGCTCTTACTGTTCTAACATTAGAAGAACTGGTAGTAGAATTTTATGATGACAGGACTTCTCAGAGATGAGGTTGGCAGGAACGATATAGGAAGCTCAGACTTCTAACAGAAGTCTGTCACAGTCACTGGAAACAGGCCATTTAGAAGGCGAGAGAAGGACAAGGCATCTCAGAGGTAGACCCACCAACAGGGACAGCACAGGAGGCTTAGGCAGCAGCAGAAAAACAGTCATAGCCACTCAAAGCAACTTTGGAAGGTGCAATGGATGAGATCCTAGGATCAGGTCACAGCATAGCAAACCAGCAGACACAGACTTTCAGGCCTTTGAGGATGAGGCAAACGAGGCCACAGCAGCAGACCACAGGCACAGACCCCTGGAGAGGACTGCTGTGCCCCAAATCTGGAGTGCTGGGTTTTTAATGCACGTTGTTTGCTTGGTTCTGGTTGTTATTGGTCAGCGAATACGTCTTAACTTGCGGTATCTTTGGTTGTTGATTTCTTTCTGCTTGGTTATTTTCTTTATTAACTCTCTGACCATCTGCAGTCATGTCCATCTGGCAGTTGTTTCCTCATTTTTACTTCTTCACCATGACTGTATTATCTCACTGTCTCACTTAGCTCAAGCATAGACATTTTGTGTTTAATAGTTCAGCCAATTTTAACTTATGTTTGTGACAACTCTACTATATATTCTATTTTAATATATATACACTCACATACATGTATATACATACACACACATATACATATCCTCATTTCAGAACTGAAGTATTCTATTTCAGATACTTACGCTATACATGAAGTGGTATAATATCACTTGAAAATACAAACAAAAGTAGACCATGATAATTTGAATGTATATGCTATAGTTCTGAAACAACCACTAGAGTAACAAAAAAAGTGTTAAAACTCATAAACCAAGAATGTAAAATTAAATTAGAAACACTAATTCCAAAAGATGGCAGTTAAATAGAAAATCAGGAACAAAAAATAGACAGGACAAGCAGAAGCAAAAAAAAAAAAAAAAAATTATACAATCACATTAAGTATACACATTCTAAACACCTCAATTGATAAATGAAGATTGTCTAAGAGGCAAAAACTATATACAAGATACAACTATATGCTGCCTTCAAAAAACAAATATTAAATTTAAAAGACAGAAACAGTTCAAAAGTAGGATGTTATCAAAAGCTACACCATGCTAACACTAGTCAAAAGAAAGCTGTAGTGTCTATGTCACTATTAGACAAAAGTAGATTTTAGATTAAAGCATATTAGCAAAGATAAAAAGAATTCATTATACTGCAAGGGCCAATTTATTAACAGAACATAACAATTGGAAAATCTATGTTAAGTAATAACAGAGTTTCAAAATACATTAAGTAAAAACTGATAAAACAGTGGAGAGAAATAGATAAGCCTAGAATTATAGTCAGGTATTTCAACACTGCTCCCTCAAAACTGATAGAAATAGTTCTTCACATGGATGTACAACTTTTTCACAGACCAACCTACAGTTTGTTTAAACATTCAAATATAATTCCTATACAGTCAAATGCTCATATTTAAAGTGCAGAATTTGTTAAGCTTTAAGCATTTAAAATGATTCTAATTTGTACTAATATTCAAAATCTATGCACTACTGACACACAAGCAAAAGGAACTCAGCAGAGAGCAAGAGGAACAAAGGAAGTCAGTGTCACAAAGGAAACACTACAAAATGACAGCATTAAATTTACACTCATCAATAATCACAGTGAAAGTAAATAGTTTAAATATATGTGTAAGAGGACAGACAGTGACAGAATGATGAAAAAAATGAGTCAAGCAAACAGCAACCAAAAAAGGGCAGGTGTTGCAACACTTAGATAATGTAGACTGTAAGGCAAAACTTCATAAAAGACAAGGATGGACATTATATAACAATTAAAGGGACAAGTCACCATAACAGCATAACCACAATACGTATTTGTACACTCAAAAATAGGGCTCCAAAATACATGAAACAAACTAACAGCACTGAAAAGAGAAACTGACAGTTTCACAATAGCAGCAAGAGACTTCAACACTCCATTCTTGGTAAAAGATAAAACATCAAGAAGCTTAGCAAAGATAAGGAAGAGCTAAAGACCATAAACAACAATTTGACCTCACAGACATATGTAAAACATTCACCCAACAGTAGAAAAGTACACGTTCTTTTCCACATACATGGCACAATCTCCAGAATAGACTGTACTTTAGGCCACAAAGGAATCCTCAACAAAACATAAAACATGCAGATATAGGAAGCATCTTTTCTAATCACAACATCACAGAAGTAGAAATTAATAGCAGAAAGATAGAATTTTAAAAATTCTAGAATTAAATGAGAATGAAAACATGTCATACTAAAACCTCTGAGACACAGCAAAAGCAGTGCTCAGAAGTCAATTTACAGCAGTAGGCAGACACATTAAAAAAGAAAAAAGGGGCAAAATAAAAAAATTTAAGCTCTAAAAACTGAATAAATAGAATGAGAACAGAAAAGGAAACCTTCAGGTCTACTGGAAGGAAATAATAAAAATGAGAGCAGATATAAATAAAATAGAGTAAAAAAAGCAATAGAAAGAATCAACAAAACCAAAAGTAAATTCTCTGAACAGGTCAACAAAATCAATAAACTACTCTCCAAACTGACTAAAGAAAAACAGAACACAAGAAAATGCAAATAACAAATGAAACAGAGACATTGCAACATTAAATAGAAATGATCATAATGGAGTACTATGAAAAACTACACTCCAACAAATTTGGAAACCCAGAGAAATAGACAAATTTCTAGAAACACATTATCTACTTAAACAAGCAAGTCTAAAATCTGAACAGACCCATAACAAAAGAGATGAAGAGATTGTAAACTTTAGAAGAAAACCCAACAAAAAAGAAAACCATGCCCCAGATGGTTTCATTTGTGAATTCTACCAAACATTCAGAGAAGAGCTTGTACCAGTGCTGCTCAAACTATTTCAGATCATATGAAAGAAAGAATACCTCAAAATTCATTCTATGAAGCCAGAATGACCCTCACACCAAAAGCAGTCAAAGACACCAGAAAAGAAGATTACATACCAAATTCCCTAATGAATAGAGATAGAAAATTTCTCAGCAAAATTCTGTTTCTGTTGTTACATGCCATTGAGTCAGTTCCAACTCATAGCAATCCTATGCACAACAGAACGAAACACTGCCCAGTCTCATGTCATGTCCACAATTATTTTTTTGATTAAGGTCATTGTTGCGGCCACTGTGTCAGTTCATCTCATCAAGGGTCTTTCTCTTTTTTACTGACCATCCATGCTACCAGGCATGATGTCCTTCTCCAGGGATTGATCCTTCCTGACAACATGTCCAAAGTACGTAAGGCGCAATCTTGCCATCTCTGTTTCCAAGGGGCACTCTGCTTGTACTTCTTCCAGAAGAGATCTGTTGTTCCCTTGGAGGCTCACAGTATGTTCAACATTCTCTCCAACACCACAATTCAAAGGCATCAATTCTGCTTCTGTCTTCTTTGTTCATGGTCCAGCTTTCACATGTATATGATGTGATTGAAAATTCCATGGCTTGGGTCAGGCACACTTCAGTCTTTAAGGTGACATCTTCACTCTTCAATACATGAAAGGTGGCCTTGGCAGCAGATTTTCCCAATGCAATGTGTCTTTTGATTTTTGGACTGCTGCTTCCATGAGCGTTGACCGTGGACCCAAAGAAAATGAAATCATTGACAACCTCAATCCTTTCTCCACTGCTGATGATGTTGCCTATTGGTTCAGTTGTAAGGATCTGTGTTTTCTTGATGTTGAGGTGTAATTCATACTGAAGGCTGTGGTCCTTGATCTTCATTAGTAAGTGTTTCAAATCTTCACCTCCAGCAAGGTGGTGTCATCTGCATAACACAGGCTGTTAATGAGTCATCCTCCAGTCTTCGCAGATTACTTGCTCAGAATACAGGTTGAAAAGGTGTGTTTAAGGATATAACCCTGACGCACACCTCTCCTGATTTTAAACCATGCAACGTCCCCTTCCTCTGTTTGCGCGACTGCCTCTTGATCCATATACAGATTTCTTAAGAGCACAGTTAGGTATTCTGGAATTCTCATCCTCTGAAATGTTAGCCATAAACTATTATGATCCACACAGTTGAATCCTTTTGCACAGTCAATCAACCACAGGTAAACATCCTTGTGGTATTCCTTGCTTTCAGCCGAGATCCATCTGACATTAGCAATGATATCCCTGGTTCCATGTCCTTTTCTGAATCCAGCTTGAATTTCGGGCAGTTCCTTATCAATACACTGTTGCAATTGCTTTTGAATGGCCTTGAACAGAATTTTACTTGTGTGTGGTATTAACCACATTGTTCAGTAATTTCCACATTCAGTTGGATCACACTTTTTAGAATGAACTAGAATTCAGCACCATGTAAAAAAAGTAATACGCCACAACCAAGTAGAATGCATACCAGGTATGCAAGGATGGGTCAACATTTGAAAATCAATCAGTGTAAGCTACCACATAAATAAAAGAATCACATGATCATCTCACTCATCCCAGAAAAGGCATTTACAAGTCCACTAACCATTCCTGATAAAAACTGTTAAATAAAATAGGAAGAAAAGGGAGATTCCTCAGTATTATAAAGGGCATCTATCTATACAAAACGTACAGCCAACATCTTTCTCAGTGGAGAGTATGAAAACATTCCCCTTGAGAATAGGAACAAGACAAGGATACCCTTATCAGCACTCCTATTTAACATTGTAGAAACCCTAGTGGAGTAGTAGTTAAGAAGGGCAGCTGCTAACCAAAAGGTCAGCAGTTTGAATCTAACAGATGCTCCTTGGAAACCCTGTGGAGACAGTTTTGCTCTGTTCTATGGGGTCTCTATAGTTAAGAACTTGACCACAATGGATTTGCCTTGGTCTCATTATTTAACATTGTGTTGAAACTTCCAGCTACAGCAACATGGCAAGAAAAAGAAATAAACAGCATCCAAATTTGTAAGGAAGAAATAAAAGTATCTCTATTTGCAGATTATATGAACCCTAAAGACTTCATACGAAAACTACTAAAACTCAGTAAACAAGATAGAAGATAAACATACAAAAACTCGTTAGATTCCTAATCACCAACAAAGAGAACCATGAAAAGAAAATCAGGAAAGCAGTATCATTTATAATAGTCTCTAGAAAAATACTTGGGAATAAATCTAACCAGGGTCATAAATAATTATACAAAGAAAACTATAAAAAACCAATGCAAGAAAGCAAAAGGGGCCTATGTAAATGAAAAAACATACCATGCCAATGGATAGCCAGATTCTACATTCTGAAAAAGTCAATCCTACCCAAAGCAATCTATAGATGCAATGCAATCCCGATACAAACATCAACAGCAATCTTTAATGAGATGTAAAAACTAATCGTCGACTTTACATGAAAAGGAAAGAGGCCCCGCATATTAAAAACATTACTAAAGAAAGAGAACAAAGTAGGAGGAAGCATACTACCTGGCCTCAGAACCTACTGTACAATTATGGCAGTCAAAACAGGTTGATACTGCTACAGAACAGACATACTTACCAATGGAACAGAATCAAGAATCCAGATGAAATTCCATCTACTGATGTCCACCTGATCTTTGAAAAGATCCAAAGTCCATTAAATAGAGAAAATAAGTATTTTTAACAAATGGTGCTGACAAAACCGGATGTTCATGTGTAAAAAAAAAAAATGAAACAGGACTCACATCTCACACCACACACAAAAACTAATTCAAAATCATGAAAGACCTCAATATAAAACCAAAAGCTATCAAGATCATAGAAGAAAAAATAGGATCAGCTGTAGGATCCCAACACACAGCATAAACAGGATACTAACCATAATTAACAAAATGCAAAGTCTAGAAGATAAGCTAGATAACTGTAATCTCTTTAAAATTAAACACATATTCTCACAAAAGACTTCACCAAAAGAGTAAAAATGGAGCTTACAGACTAGGAAAAAAATTTGGCTATGACACATTTGACAAAGAAGTCTAATCTGTGAAATCTAAAGGAAAATCCAACATCTCTACAATAAAAACACAAATGGTTCTATTAATAAATGAGCAGACATTTCACCAAAGATGTTTAGGCAGCTAACAGACACATGAAGAAATGCTTGAGATCACTAACCATTAGGGACATACAATGGAAACTACAGTGAGATGCTATCTCACCCAAGCATTACTGACATGAATTAAAAAAAAAAGAAACTAACAACCATCGGGGAGATTCGAACACTTATGTTCTGCTCATGGGAATGCAAAATGGCACACTCGTTTCAGAAAATGATATGGAGCTTCTTTAAAAAGCGATAAATAGAAATACTGTAAGATCCAGCAATCTCAGTCCTAAATATATATCCAAGAAAAATAGGAGTCATCCACAAGTAGACGTATTCATACTCATGTTCACTACAGCATTACTCACAACAGCAAAGAAATAGAAACAACCTAAGTGCCAATAAACAATTAATGGATCAACTGTGGCATACACACATAATGAAGTGCTACAAAACAATAAAGACCAATGATAAACCTGTGAAACATCTCACAACATGGATAAATCTGGAAGGCATTACACTGAGTGAGTCAATCATAAAAGGGCAGATACTGATGAGACTGCTATTATAAAAAAAAACTTATGAAAATCTTTTTAAGGAACTATCTTTGATGGTTGTGAGGTAGGAGAGGGGGGCGAGGAGGGAAAAGTACTGATTACATAGTAGATAAGTGATAACTTTGGTGAAGAGCAAGACAATATTGCATACTGGGAAAGTCAGCACATGACCCAAGCAAAGTCATAGAAACTTCAGAGATACATCCAAACACATTGAAGGACTGAGCTGCTGGGCTGAGGCTTGGAGACCCTGGTCTGAGGGGACATCTATTTTATAGATATAGCACAGCCTGTAATGAAAATGCTCTATATGCTACTGTGGTGAGAAGCATCTGGGATCTTCAAGTGGCCATTTGAGATACGTCTACTGGTCCCACCTCCACTGGACCAAAAAAAGAAAGAGAACCAGAGACATAAAGAAAAGATTAATCCAAAGCACTAACAGACCACAACTACCACAACTTCCACCAGACTGAGCCCAGAACAACTAGATGGTGCCCATCACCACCACCAACTGCTCTGCCAGGGATCGCCACAGAGGCTCCTGGATAGAGCTGGAGAAAAATATAGATCAAAATTTGAATTCACTGGAAAAAAACAAAAAAACACCCAACTCACTGGTCTGACAGAGACTAGAACAACCCTGAGAATATGGCCTTCGGATACTTTTTTAACTCAGTACTGAAGGCACTCTTTAGCCAAGGATTAGACAGGTCTGTGAGGCCAATAATAACACACTTGAAAAACTTGCTTGTACATGAGACCAATGGTCAAACTATCCGAAAAGAAGAGACAAGAAAGCAGGAAGCGTAGGAAAACTGGACAAATGGAAACAAGAAAGCTGGAGCGAAGGAGAGTGCTTACAGATTGTAAGGTTGGCAACGAGTGTCACAAAACAATTTGTGCATTAAGCATCTAATGGCAAAAAGTTGCTCTGTAAACATTCACCTAAAGCACAACTTTTTTAAAGGATGCACACATCTACCCGTCTTTAAGGATGGAAATAGCAGACATTTTCATGATAAACACGCTAGAGCATCGTCAACCTGGAATCACATCTTTGCCAATGCTTAAGAGAATGAGTTTCAGAATCAGTTAAAAAAAAGATAATGAACATATCCATGACCACCAGAAAATTCTCATGCTGCTTTCTTAGCCTCCTGTCCTTCCCTCATATCCAGACAACCACTAAGATATGTTACATCACTACAGATAAGTCTGAATATCCTAGAATTTTATATAAGAAGAATCACAAAGTATGCACTTATTTTCACTTAGTTTCTTTAACCTAGAATAAAGATTTTGAGATGCACCCATGTGGTAGCACATGTCAATAGTTTACTAATTTTTATTGCTGAGTACTATTCTACTGTATCATCACACCACAGTTTGTTTACTCATTCACCTATTGAAACAATCTTTTGGTTGCTTCCAGTTAGAGTTGCCAAATAAAGATGCTACATTCATGTATAGGTCTTTGTAAAAACACTTTTTCTTGTTTTTATTGGATAAACACCTAGCAGTGGAATGGCTAGATCACATGGCAGGTACATGTTTAACTCTTTAAGAAATGGTTTCATTATTTTACATTCTCATCTTTAAAGTTGGTACAGTCAGTGTTTTTTTTAATTTAGTCATTCTAGTAGAAGCATAATGGTGTTTCATTGTGGTTTAATTTGAATTTCTCTACTAACTAATGATGTTGGACATGTTTTCACGTATGTATTTCCCATTCATACATTTTCTTCAGTGGAGCATCTGTTAATGATTTGCTCCTTTTTATTTTAAGGTACAAAGGTAATTTTAGAGAAAAAATATTTTCAACAAACAGTGCTGAATCAGTCAGATACCCATGCACAAGAAGGAAGGAAATGAAAGAGAGAGAGAGAAAAGGAAAAGGAAGGGAAGAAGGAATGAAAGGAAGACAGAGAACTTTGATTCATATCTCTTATCCTATACAAAAAAAAAAAAAAAAAAACCTCAAAATGGATCATAGACCTAAATGTAACACTTAAGACTACAAAATTTCTGGAAGGAAACAAGAGAAAAACACAAAAAACAAATTGAGAAAATGTATTTCATCAAAATTAAAAATGTCCACTCTTCAAAAGACAATGAAAATACAAGCCACAGACTAGAAGAAAATATTTTAAACACATATATCTGGTAAAGGATTTAAATCCAGAATCTATAAAGAACTCTCAAAGCTCAAAAATAAACAATGTCACACCAACACAATATACTGGCATTTAGATTTTCTTATCAGATACATAACTTTTGTTGACAAAAGAACATTCCATGAGAGACTGGGCACAAGTAGGGACCTAGGAAAAGACAGAGGAAGGTAGAGTACTTATTGTTATTAAATAGTGCAGATAGCCTGAAACAAAAGAAAAGAATAGAGACTGTACACAGAAAGAGATGTCTTGGAGCCCTGGTGGTTCAGCGGTTAACAACTCAGCTGGTAACCAAAAGATTGGAAATTTTAATCCACCAGCTGCTTTTTGGAAATTCTGCAGGGCAGTTATACTCTGTCCCACAGGGTCACCACTATGAGTAGGAATTGACTTGAATGGGTTTGGGTTTTCACAGTCAGATAGGGAATATTTCAAAAGCATTTTGGCCTCCTGTACACCAATCTTCATACAGCACTTTTCACAAAAGCCAAAATGTGGAGGCAACTGAAATGTCCATTAACACAGATGAATGCATAAAAAAAATCTGGTATATACATACAATAGAATATTACTCAGCTACAAAGAGTAATGAACTTCTGATGCATGCCACAATATGGATGAACTTTAAAATATTATTCTGAGCAAAATAAGTCAATTTCAAAGGACAAGTACTGAACAATCTCTCCTATATGATATTACCAAAGATAACAGAGAGGAGGAAAAGGGAATTTTTGCTTAGGGGACATTTAGTTTATATTAATGGTGGCAGAATAATTTGGAAAATGGTGAGGAGAACAGTTGCCCAACTTGAAGAATGTTATCAATGTCAATGAATTATATATATAGAAATTGAACTGATGTATGCTTTGCTGTGTGTATTTTCACCATAAAAATGTTGGGGGGGGGGATTGATCTATTTTCTTCACAGTAATTCCTAAGTCTTGACAACATGGAGCAAGTACAAGGGAAAAATTTTGAAAATGATCCAGAATCTGGCTTAAGGCTTGGACATTAGAGCTGGATAAAACAACAACAACAACAAAACCCAGTGCTGTTGCATCGATTCTAACTCACAGCAACCCTATAGGACAAGCAGAACTGCCCAACTGAGTTTCCAAAGAGCATCTGATGGATTTGAACTGCTGACCTTTTGGTTAGCAGCTGCATCACTTTATGGCTACATCTGCAGTGTTTCCAACAGCGTGATATCACAACTGAAGATACTACAAATTAAAAAGTGGAGAGATTTTCCAAGACTAATTATATGCAGTACTGGGAAATCTTGACACATATAGCACCAAACTGGCCATTTTCCCTGACCACATTTCCAGTCATCAACCTAGGAACGAGCAACACTTTGCACAATCAAGTTCCTAACCTTCCCATCTTCACTCCCACACATACCCACAAATACTTCTGCATTACAATCAGAGTACAAAAACTGTATGGAGGCAGTGTCTAACCTCTTCTAACTTCACAAGATGAAAGGAGAATCAAGATCAACAGCCCAAGGCTGATTTCTATGAGGCAGAGGTCAGACATTGCTCCCGTTCTCTACCATCTTTATCAATTTTGACACCAACCATCCCTCCCACACCAGTTTCTTCTTCTCTGTTGGCTCAATAATTTATTGCAATGGCCACACAGAACTCACAGACAATAGTCTTGATAATGGAGTTTATAAGGGAAGTAACAGGTTACAGTTTAGGTTCAGTAACACTCAGCATACAATTCTTCCATCAAGACAGCCTCTCCCTAAGACAGAGAGACCCACAAGAGTGGGTGCCTACATCGACCTGGGACTGGAAGAACCGGATGGTGCCCGGCCACCACCAATGATAGCCATGACGGAGCTCACAGAGAGGAGCCTCACTGGCAACACAAGAATAAAAAGAGGTGCATCATGAGATCTCCACTAAAAGACCTCAATTGATGGTCCAGCGGTATGGGGGTTCCTCTGAGAGCATGGCCCCCGGCCCTGATGCTGCCCGTTCCCATAAATTATAACAAAGGTCCACTCTTTGGACAGGAATGGAATGGACTTGGCAATGCAGAGTAACCATATGTTGGAAGCACTTTATGGTTCTATACATCTATAGGATATCATCTTGCTGACCTCTGGCTGGAGGAAGGGGACTGGACGGAAAGGAGGGGAAAGGAGACTGTTGGGAGAATGAGACATGTATGGAGCAAAGAGGAATACTGTGCTGTCACCAGACAGGGAGAGCAGTGGAAGCTGCATATAAGGGGGCATGTAAATTTTCATGTGAATGTACATTTTCACTCAGTTATGTTAAATAAAAAAAAAAAAAAAAGACAGCCTCTCCCCGGCTGTAGGCTTCTGCCCAAAGGCATTCAGCATGTTTTCTCCATGAGCTAGAAAGTCCATCACATCATCTCGTGCTGTTGGTCTCACTGCCTTCAGTGTTACACCTCTCTCCACTGTCTCATGGTTCCAGGAGTTTCTCAGCACATGGATCCCCAGGTCCAAAGGACATTCTGGCTCTTGGCTGTTTTCCTTGATGGTGATGGTGGAATCTTCCTTTTTCCTACCTCTAGGATGGCCCAGTAGGATGAAAACACTGACCAATCCCTTTGGTGGGCCACAATTATCTTATCACACAATCTTGCCCAATCACTTTTGTGGAAGTTACAAGACTATAGATAGAAAGGCCATACAAAAGTGATTCATGGCACTGCACAGATGATGTGTTCATTCATGAGATGTTGGTAGTAATATTGACTGCCTCAGGAACAAAATGAGACAACCAATGTAAAACACATAACACAATGCCTGGAACATCCTGAGCACAATAAACATTGGTTGCCCCCTCCATTTTTCCTCTGCCATTACTAAATAGAAGGCATATTGGACTGCTGGTCCCAGTTCACAGGATTTTAAAATTTAGAGCTTCTATGTTGAGCTGAGTCTCATTAAAAGCTCTTTGCTGTTATTGTCATCATTGATAAGTGTTTTTTGAATTGGTTCCAACACTTAGCAACCTCATGCACAATAGAATGAAACATTACCCAAACCTCAGATCATTGCTATAAACTCGTTGCAGCCACTGTATCAATCCATCTCATCAACTGTCTTTTTCTTTGTCTCTGACCCTTTGCCTTACTAGGTATGATGACTTTCTCCAAGCACTGGTAAACAATTGGTACTTCCTCCAAAGCATGTGACATGAAGTCTCACCATCCCTGTCTCTAAAAAGTATTCTGGTTATATTTTTTTGAAGATAGACTTATTCATTCTCCTGGCAGTCTGTTTTGGTATTTTCAATATTCTTTGCCAATACCATAATTCAAATACATTGATTCTTCAGTTTTCTTTATTTATTGAAAAGCTTCACGTGAAGTTAATCTTAATTTATCAAAATTAGGCCTTATGAATGTCTTTAATATAGGATTAAGTGACCACTAGAACATTACTTAAGTGACCACAATAATACTGCTTATCTTGTCTAGGCTTCTCTTTCTAATCAGTAAGAGGAGAGATTTATATTTTTTCCACTATCACTATTGTGATTTTCAGTCAATGAGTAGTTTCCTTAGTGAGGTTCAATTACTTCTGAATCGGTGAGAAATTTGCATTAGGACCAGACGATTTGTGGAATGGCCTCATCCAGGGCAACATACATGAAGACAGTAAAAGGTCACTAAAAATGCAGGAAAGAAAAGACTAAAATGGATGTCAGGACAGAAACTTGCCCTTGATAGTCTAGTAGCCAAAGTGAATCGAAGAAGTAATGAAGAGCTGAACAGAAGATTTCAAAGGGCAGCTTGAGAAGACAAAGTAAAATATTACAATGAAACATGCAAAGACATAGAATTAGAAAACCAAAAGGGAAAAAAAATGGCAAAATTTCTCAAATCTAAAGAACTGAATTAAAAATTCAAGCCTCAATTTGCAAATACTGGAGGGTTCTATGGGGAAAATAGCAAACAATGTAGGAAGCATCAAAAGAAAATGGGAGGGATACACAGAGACACTATATCAAAAAGAACCAGTTAATGTTCAAACATTTGAGGAGGTAGCCTATGATCAACAACTGATGTTACTTAAGGAAGAAATTCAAGTTACACTGAAGACATTGGTGAAAAACAAGCCTCCAGGATTTCATACAACACCAAGTGAGACGTTTCAATAAATACATGCAATGCTAGAGGTGCTCACTTGTTTATGCCAGGAAATTTGGAAGATAGCTACCTGGTCAACTAACTAGAAGAGGTTCATATTTGTGTCCACTCCAAAGAAAGGATCAGGGGATCCAAAAGAGTGTACAAGTTATTAAACAATATGATTAATAGCACACACAAGTAAACTTCTGCTGAAGATAATTCAAAAAAGATTGCAGCAGTATATCAACTGCTATAAATTCAAGCCAGATTCAGAGTCAGGAATATCATTGCTGATGTTGAACTGATTGTGGCTGAAATCAAAAGATACCAAAACAATGTTTATCTATGTTTTATTGATTATGTAAAGGTTTTTGACTGTGTGAATCATAACAAATTATGTACAGCATTGTAAAGAATGAGAATTGTAGACATCTTAACAGTGTGCATGCAGAACCTATGCAGAGACCAAGAGGCAGTCATTTGAAGGGAACAAGGGGATAGATACTGTGTGGTATAAAGCCAGGAAAGGTATACATCAGGGTTATATCCTTTCAGCACACTTACTCGATTTCCATGCTACTGTTGTCAGGTGCTGCTGAGTTGGTTCTCACCCACAGCAACCTTACATACCACAGAAAAAAACACTGCTCAGCCTCTGACATGCTCCAAGTCATTATTCTTGAGCTGAGTGTTACCACCACTGCATTAATCCATCTCACTGAGAGTCTTCCTCTTTTGTGCTGACCCTGTACTTTCCAAGTATCACAGATTAACCTGGGTCCCCCAAAAATATGCAGAATAATTTGGATGGGCAAGTGATTCCCAGTGTTGTGCAACTGCCCTCCATTTTCTGATTTTCAAATATTGTAAATCCTAATCTCTGCCTGTGGTTAACAGAGTGGATTATGTTAGAAAGGATTAGGAAGGGATTGTAACAGGCTTCCTAAAGTCACCTCCCAGCTCCAACGTAAAGGGGAGATATCCTGGAGTGTGGCCTGCACCACTTTTAATCCTTTCATCCTATAAGAGATAAAAGGAAAGGGAAACAGAGAGTTGGGAACTTCATGCCATCAAGAAAGCAGCACTGGGAGTAGCATACATCCTCCAGACTAGAGGATGCTGCATCAAAATGCTCTCTGAACAAATAGTGATGCAACACAAGGACCTTTCCCCAGAGGTCACAAGGAAAGCCTTCCCTAGAGTGGATACCCAAATTCAGACTTGTAGCCTATTGGACTATGTAAGAATAAACTTACTTCAAGTTGTATGAAAAAAGAGAAGGTTAGCACTCCTCTCGACAAGGATGGAAGAGGCCCTTGGGCCTTACAATACACATACAGTCAAGGCATTGGCACCTACTTTGTGGCATCTAACTACAGTTTTTAAGTTAAAGACTGGTTTAAACCTAGAATATGAAGGGGGAAACAAAAGGATAGCCATAAAGCAAACTAACAATACTATTATATCTAAACAAGAAACACAATATAGAAGTCTCAACAGATGCAAAGCCAACGTCCAAAAAGGATGAAAAGAAAACTCATAAAGAAAAACAACCCAAACAGAAGATAAAGTGGAACTAAAAAAGTGTCAACAACACGAAAGGCATAAAAATGACAGCACTAAATACGTACCTATCAATAATTACAATAAATGGAAGTGGATTGAATGCTCCAATAAACAGAGACAGTAACAGGTTTGATCAAAAAACATGATCTATCTATATGCTGCTTAAAAGAAACACACCTTAGACTCAAAGATATGAACAAATTGAAAAGCAAAGGATAGAAAAATATACACCAAGCTAACAGCATGCAAAGAAGACTAGCACTGGCAATATTAATCTTAGACAAAATAGATTTTTAAAGTAAAATCCACCATCATGGACAAGGATGGTCACTATTTTGCTTACAGATTCAATAAAAAAGGAGGATATAACAATATTAAATACATATGCACCCAATATCAGAGCATCTAAATACATCAAACACTGACAGCACTGAAAATGAGAGAAATCACTCCACTATAAAGTATGAGACTTCAACACTCTAAGTAATGCACAGATCATCCAGGAAAAAGTTCAATAAAGGTACAAAAGGTCTTATTGCTACAATCAACCAACTCAACCTCATAGACATATACAGAACTTTTTATGCAAAAACAGACAAATATACCTTCTTTTCCAATGCACATGGAACATTCTCCAGAATATATTACACATTAGGCCATAAAGCAAGTTTCAAAAAAATTCAAACCATGGAATTATTGCAAAGCATGAGACCACAAAGCCATAAATGGTTAAATCAATAGCAGAAAACACAGGGTAGACATATGAATTCACGGAAACCAGACACCTTGCTCAAAAATCCATGGATTATAGAAGAAATCCAATAAAGAAATTCATGAAATCAAATGAGAATGAAAACACATCCTACTAGAACCTACAGAATACAACAAAAGCAGTGCTCAAAGGTCAGTTTAGCTCTATAAATGCACACATCCAGAATGAAGAATGGGCTCAAACTAAAGAATTAACCCTACAACTCAAACAAGTAGAAAGAGAAAATAAAAATCACCTTGGGCGGCAGAAAAAAACAGATAGTAAAAATGTGAGCAAGACTAAGCAAATCAGAGAACAGAAAAACAAGTGAAAGAATTAACAAAACCAACAGCTGGTTTTGTGGAAAAGATCAACAAAACTGATAAACCATTAGCTAAACTCACAAGAGAAAAACTGGAGAGGAAACAAATAACCTGAACAAGAAATGAGATGAGACATGTCACGAGATCCAACCAAAATTGAAAATATCATAACAGAATACTACAAAAAATTTTACTCTAACAAAGTTGAAAACCTAGAGGAAATGGACAAAGTTCTAGGTTCACATCACCTATCAACACTACCACAAGGAAAAGCAGAACAACTTATTAAGCCCATTACAAAGGAAGAGATTGAAAACAGTAATCAAAAAACTATCAGCCAAAGAAATCCTGGCCCAGAAGTCTTCACTAGAGACTTCTACTAAACTTTTAGAGAGGAGTGAATTCCAATACTACTGAAGCTATTTCACAACATAGAAAAGTAAAGAACATTCTCAAATTCATTCTATGAAGTCAGCATACCCCTGATACCAAAGCTACATAAAGATCCCACACACAAAAAAAAAAAAAACCTACAGACCAGTATCACTTATGAACCTGGATTCAAAAATCTTCAACAAAATCCTAGCCAATAGAATTTAACAACATAGCAAAAAAAAAAAAAAAAATTCATCATGACCAAATAGGATTCATACCAAGGATGCAGTGTTGGTTCAACACCAGAAAAACAAATTAATGTGTTAAATCACATAAATAACACGAAGTATAAGAATCACTTGATTTTATCAATTGATGCAGAAAAGGCATTTGACAAAGGCCAATGCCCGTTCATGTTAAAAACTCTAAGCACAACAGGAATAGAAGAGAAATTCCTCAACACAGTAAGGGGCATCTATACAAAACTAACCACCAGCAACATCTTCAACGGAGAGAGACTGAAAGAATTTCTCCTGA
This sequence comes from Heterohyrax brucei, assembly GCA_028571685.1. Lineage (NCBI taxonomy): Eukaryota > Metazoa > Chordata > Mammalia > Hyracoidea > Procaviidae > Heterohyrax > Heterohyrax brucei. Next base: position 40,637,886 of record CM053149.1, read on the forward strand.
GGACAGCAATCAGACGTGAATGTCCAGTGTCACCACTTCTATTCAATATTGTGCTAGAGGTTCTGAAAAGAGTAATCAGACAAGACAAAGAAATAAAGGCATCCACATCAGTAAAGAAGAAGTAAAAATATACCTATTTGCAGATGATACGATAGCAGACATAGCCCTAAAGATTCCATAAATAAACTACTGGAACTAATAGAAGAGTTCAGCAAAGTATCAGGATATAAGACAAACAAATAAATCAGTGGGATTCCTTTACACCAAAAAAGAGATCATCAAATAGGAAATCATCAAATCAAGACCTTGACAATATCCCCCAAAAAAGATAGAACACCTAGGAATAAATCTAATCAGAGATGTAAGAGACCTATACAGAGAAAATTACAAGACCCTACTGTAAGAAACCAAAAACGATTTACAGAAGTGGAGAAACCTACCTTGCTCATGGATAGAAAGATTTAACATTGTGAAAATGTCTATTTCCCCCAATATGATCTACATATCCAAATGCAGATTCCAATGTTACTTTTTAATGACATGGAGAAACAAATTACCAGCTTTGTCTAGAAAGGAAAGAAACCCCGGATAAGTAAAACACTACTGAAGAAAAGGAACACAGAGGGAGGCCTCACATTACCCTATCTTAGATCCTATTACACCACTACAGTAGTCAAAACAACAAAACAGATATATAGACCAATGGAATGGAACAGAGAATCCAGAAATATCACTATCCTCCTATGAACAGTTGATGTTTGATAAAGGCCCAAAGGTTGTAAACTGGGATAAAAACAGTCTCTTAAAAAAATGATGTTGGCAAAACTGGATATCCATCTGTGAAAAACTAAAGCAAGACCCACATCTCACACTTTACATGAAAGCTAAACAAAAATGTATCGAAGATTTAAATATCAAATCTAAAACAATGAAGATTATAGAAGAAAAAATAGGGACAACAGTGGAAGTTCTAATACATGGATTAGAACACAAAATCATACCAACCATGTGTGATCAACAGAAGAGAAAATTGATAAATGGGAACTACTAAAAATCAAACATTTATGCTCATCCAAAGACTTTGTAAACAGAACTAAAGACTGCCTACAGAATGGGAAAAAATATTAGACAATTACATATCAGGTGGATGTCTAATTTTCATAATATACAACGTACTGCAAAATATCAACAAGGAAAAGACATATAACCCAATTAAACAATGGGCAAAGGACACGGACAGACACTTCACCAAAGAAGACATCCAGGCAGCCAAAAGACACATGAGAAAATGCTCATGATCATTAGCTATGAGACAAATCCAAATCAAAGCTACAATGAGATACCATCTTACGCAAATGAGGTTGGCAATCATCCAAAAACATAAAACAACCAGTGCTGGAGAGGATTTGGAAAGATTAGAAGTCTCCTACACTGCTGGGGGAATGCAAAATGGTACAACCTCTTAGGAAAGCAATTTGGCACTTTCTTAAAAAGCTAGAAATAGAAACACCATATGATCCAGCAATCCCACTGCTTGGAATATATCCTATGGAAATAAGGGCTGTCACATGAACAGATATATGCACACAGATGTTTATCGTAGCACTATCCACAATAGCAAGCAGATGGAATCCACCTAAATGCCCACCAACAGATGGATGGATAAACAAACTATGGTATGTATACACAATGGAACGCTATGCAATGATAAAAAACAGTGATTTCAGGAAGCATCTTATAACCTGGTGTCAACTAGAAGGCATTATACTGAGTGAAATCAGTCAGCTGCAAAAGGACAAATATTGAACAAGATCACCATTAAAGGACTTATGCACCTAAGAAAAGACTCTCTGATAGCTACAAAAGTGGGGAGGGAGGGAGGAGGTTTTTCTTAGATAGTTGGTAGCAATTCAGTTAGATGAAGAGAGTGACAGCATGCAGTAGAAGGCAGGTCAGCATAACTGGCCTGCACTATAAACCAAAAAGGTTTTGTAAATTCAACTCAACCTTCCAAAGGACAGCATAGAAGGAACAGGGGTTTGGATACCATGTTCTCGGGGGACATTGAGGCTAACTGGCATAACTAGTCTTGCTATGCAAGTCTTCCGTACACTGTATTGGTGAGTAGCATCTGGGTCTTAAAAGCTAGCAGGCTGCCATCTGAGGAACATCAGTTGAACCCTATCCACCTAGAACAGATGACAATGGAGAACATCAAACATAAAAGGAAAAATGAGCCCAGGAGACAGAAGGACTCATATGATTGGGAGACTACATCAGCATGAGACTGGAAGAACCAGATGTCCAGCTTCTACCAAACACAGCCCTGACAAGCAATGTAATGTAGAGCCTGTCCCATAGCATGAGAAAAGAGGTGTATAGATCAAGAACTCTATTAAAATACCTGAAATGATGGTTCAACAGCTTGGAGGGTCCACTGGGAACATGGCTCCTAGACTTGCTGCTGACCTAGATCTGAAACCAGCACTTGAGGTCAACACTTCAAAGACTGGACTGGACTCAGGGACACAGTGAGAGCATGTGTTATGTGTACTTTATGGTTTTATATGTATATAGGAAGCTGTCCTAACGGTTTCTTTCTAGAGGGGACAGGAGAGGGTGGAGAGGAGGGAGCAGGTGTTCTTTAAGTGGATACTCAAAGCAAAGAGTAAAAAGGAGTGTGGTCTCACAAGGTAAGGAGAGCAGAAAAAATTGGAGAGAGACAGGCATGGAAAACTGACTTGGATCATATACTTTCACTTAATCATGATTTAAAAAAAAAAGAATAAAACTTTCTTGTCAAATCGATCCACTCATGGTATTTGTAGTAGAACAGCACCAGATAAATAAAACACCAAGCATGATGTCCTTCTCCAGGAACTGATTCCTCCTGGCAACATCTCCACATTACACAAAACAATCTTGTAATCCTTCCTTCTAAAGAGCATTCTGGTTGTGCTTCCAAAACAGATTTGCTCATTGTTTTGGCAGTCCATGGCATGATCAATATTTTTCAGCAACAGCACAATTTAAAGACATCAATTCTTCTTCAGTCTTGCTTATTCATTCTCCAGCTTTCTCATGCATACAAGGATTGACAATTAAGTTCACATACTCATCCTAGAAAAAGTGCTACATACTTCATTGCTGAATATCAACACAGTCACCTTTGAAATGCTCTCATTGAGAAGGTATGCACTGATACTGGTGCCTAATCATCCTCCAAAGCAATTTTGGAACTCCTGTTTTCTGCAATGGCCATCAGAACTGTATTACCCTTGATGTCCTAAATGTCATCAAAATACCTTCCTTTCAGTATTTCCATTATCTTCGTTAGGGTTAAAAAAAAACCCATTGGGGGCCATATCAGTGAGTATGGAGGGTGTACCAATACAGTTATGTTTACTAGCCAAAAATTCCCTCACAACTATTCAGTTAAGTTGGTGAACTTGCCACGATGACACCGTGTGCAATGGTCATTCCAGGAAGAGTTCCAAAATTGCTTTGAAGGGTGGACTAGGTGCTGGTATTTGATGGATAGCTTCCCAAGAGGGTGACAGTAGTGATATTCAGTAATGAGGTACTTAGAACAATTAAGCTCGGGGACTTCATTGTCAAAGTTCATATGATGTGATGGAAAATACCAAGGCTTACGTCAGACATACTTTAGTCTTCAAAGTAACAACTTTGGTTTTCAACACTTTAAAGAGCTCTTTTGCAGCAGATTTGTCTGATGCAATGCATCATTTTTTTTATTACCTCATTGTGCATTCAGAAAAAGTTTACAATCTATGTCAATTTACCATATAAAACCTCGCAAACACACCATTATGCAATTATAACAATTCTCTCTACCCTGTAAAACACAGTCCTGTTTTCCACCCTGTACTTCCAGTAATCCATTAAATCAATTCCTGTTTCCCTTCACCCTCTCATCTTGCCTCTGGACAGCAGCTGCTCAAACAACCTCAGAAGTACAGTCTTTACCAGCAGCACTGAGAGCCGTATAGTGCAGCCCTACCTTTGTCTGATGAGTTGACTTTGGTCGTGGTTTCAGCTCTGGGCTAAAAGAAAGTAGTGGACCATGTCCTCTGTGGACCCTCCAGTCTGATGGACCATTTAGTGTGGTCTTTTAATAGCATTCTAGTTCTGCACACTCATTTTTCTTCTTCTATGTCATGGACTTTTCATTGTGCCCCCTGTTGGGACAGTTATTGGTGGTGGCCAGGCACCAGCTAGTTCTTCCAGTCTCACGCTACTATATTCTCCAGATTATAAGGCACTTTCTGTCTAGTAGTCTCATATTTTCCTCATGTCTTTAATATCCTTCATTCTCCTCTGCTTTGGGTGGATTAGGACCAATTAACACAATTTACGTGTCCACTTGATAGCTTTTAAGACCCCAGACACCACTCATCAAAGTGGTATGCAGAATATTTTCTTAAAACAAATAAAAAAAAATTAGCTATGCCAATTGACCTAGATGCCCCCTGAAACCATAATGCCCAGACCTCTACCCCTGCTACTCTGTACTTCAAAATACAGAGTACTTTTAGATTTTGGTGTAGTCCAGCTGTGCTAACCTCCCTTCTCTTGCATGCTGTCACTCCCTTTACCTAACCCAAATCCTATCTACTATCTAATCTATGAACACCCTTCTCCTTCCCCCTCAACTCTTGTAACTGAGATTAATTTCTTTTGTGCTTAAACCTTTTCTTAACTCCTTATAACGGTGGTCTTACACAAATATTTGGCCTTCGCAGCTGACTAATTTCATTATAATGACTTCTAGGTGACTCCATGTTATGTTTCCTAAGATCATAGCTGTTCATCATTGTGTAGTACTCCATTGTGTGAATATACTACACTTTGTTTCTCCATTCATCTGTTAATGGACAACTAGATTGATTCCATCTTTTTGCTTCTTTGCACAATGCTACAATAAGCATTGGCATGCATGTTATCTATTCATGTTATACCTCTTATCTCTATAGGATACATTCTAAGTGGGATTGCTGGACCATATGGTATTTCTATTTCTAGCTTCGTAAGAAAGTGTCAAATCTATTTCCAAAATGGTTGTACCATATTACATTCCCATCAGTAGTATATGAATTTCTCCACAGCCTTTCCAACATTTATTATTTTGTTTTTTGGATTAATGCCAGCCTTTTTAGAGTGAGATAGTATTTCATTGTAGTTTTGAATTGGAGTTCTCTAATAGCTAATGGTCGTGAGCATTTCTTCATGTATCTGTTAGCCAACTGGATTTATTCTTTGCTGAAGTGCCTGTTTATATCCTTCGCCCATTTTTTAACTGGGTCTTTTGCCTTTTTCTTTTTCTTTTTTTTATTATTGAATGAAAATGTACATTCCCATATAAATTCACATGCTGACCTATATGCAGCTCCCACTGCTCTCCCTGCCCGGTGACAGCACACCCTTCTTCTCTGCTCCATGTGTGTCCTATCCTCCCAACAGTCTCCTATCCCCTCCTCTCCACCCACTCCCTTTCCTCCAGTAAGAGATCAGCAGGATGACATCCTATAGATGCATAGAACCATAAAGTTGCCACAAGATACAGTCACTCTGCATTGCCAAGTCCAATCCATTGCTGTCCAAAAAGTTGACTTTCATTATGATTTATGGACAGGTGCAGCAACAGGACCAGGGCCACACTACCAGGGGAACCCCAAAGCCCCTGGAACATCAACTGTGGTCTTTTAGTGGAGATATCAGGGTACACCCTTATTTATTCTTGTGTTGCCAGTGAGACTCAATTTTGTGAGCTCCATCACGGCTATCACTGGTGGTGGCGGGGCACCATCTGGTTCTTCTGGTCACAAGTTGATGTAGATACCCACTTACATGGGTCTCTTGGTCTTCTTGGGTCCTCTTTCCCCCATATCGTTCTTTTCCTCAATGATAATCCATTCCTGTTGAGTTGGGACCATTTGTTGCACCCTCAGATGACAGCTTGGCAGCTTTTAAGACCCCAGACTCCACTCATTGATGTGGGGTTCAGAGTCCCCATTAGCAAAATGCTAGTTGTGCCAGTTGGCCTCGATTTTGCCTGACAGCATGGTCCTTGCCACCCACCCCTCCCCCCCACCCAGGTACTTATCCTTGCAATATTGGGTTAAGATGGGAGGAATACTCAAATTGTGTTGAAGTCCAGTTATTATTTTTTAAAACGTTTTTTTTTATTATGACTGAGTGAAAATGTACATTCCCATACAAATTCACATGCTACCTATATGCAGCTCCCACTGCTCTCGCTGCCCGGTGACAGCACACACTTCTTCTCTGCTCCATACATGTCCTATCCTCCCAACAGTCTCCTATCACTTCCTCTCCACCCACTCCCCTTCCTCCAGCCAGAGGTCAGGAGGATAATATCCTATAGATACACAGAACCATAAAGTGCATCCAATATATGGTCACTCTGTGTCACCAAGTCCAATCCATTCGTATCCAAAGAGTGGAACTTCATTATGATTTATGGGCAAGGACAGCATCAGGGCCAGGGACCATGCTCCCAGGGGAAACCCAAAGCCGCTGGACCATCAATTGTGGTCTTTCAGTGGAGATCTCAGGGTGCACCCCCTTTTATTCTGTGTTGCCAGTGAGACTCAACTTAGTGAGCTCCATCACGGCTATCACTGGTGGTGGCCGGGCACCATCCGGTTCTTCTGGTCCCAGGTAGATGTAGGCACCCACTGATGTGGGTCTCTCTATCTTCTAGGTTGTCTTTACACCATGTCATTTTGGTCCTCAGTGAGCATCTGTTCCTACTGAGTTGGGACCATTTGCTGTGCCCTCAGATGGCAGCTTGGCAGCTTTTAAGACCCCAGACACCACTTGCCAAAGTGGGATGCAGAGAGCCCCTTTAGCAAAATGCTAGTTGTGCCAATTGGCCTCAATTTCGCCTAAGAGCATCGTCCCCTGCCCCCTGCCTCAGTTACTCTGTCCTTGCAATATTGGGTTAAGATAGAAGGAGTATTCAAGTTGTGTTGAAGTCCACTTAATATTGTTCTTGTTTCTAACGTGTGCTATCACCGATTTCACCCAACCAAACTTCTACCAAGTAACTAATCTAAGTCCTCCCCCCACCACCCTTCCTCCCTCCCTCACCTCCCTTGCAGCCGTCAAAGAGTCTTTTCTTCTATACATAAGTCTGTTTTTGAGATCTTATTGTAGGGGTCTCATGAAATATTTGTTCTTCTGTCGCTGACGACTTTCACTCAACATAATGTCTCCCAGTTGAAACCAGGTTACGAGATGTTTCCTGGAATCATTATTCTGTATCATTGCATTGTGCTCTATGGAGTATATGTACCATAGTTTACCTATCCATTCCTCTGTTGTTGAGCATCTGGGTCAATTCCATCCTTTTGCTATTGTGGACTATGCTGCGATAAACATTCTTGTGCATGTGTCCGTTGGTGTGAATGGCCTAGATTCTGTAGGCTATATTCCAAGTAGTGGAATTACTGGGTCAAATGGTATATCTATATCCATTTTTTTAAGGAAGCACCAGATTGCTTTCCAAAGAGGCTGGACCATTTTGCAACCCCACCAACAGTGTAGGAGAGTTCCACTTTCTCCATAGCCTCTCCAACATTTGTTGTTCTGTGTTTTTGGATCATGGCCAACCTTGTTGGGGTGAGATGGTATCTCATTGTAGTTTTGATTTGAATTTCTTTAATAACTAAAGATCGTGAACATGTCCACATGTGTTTTTTTGGCTGTCTGGATCTCCTCTTTAGAGAAGTGTCTGTCCATCTCCTTTGCCCATAGCTGAATTGGGTGATTTATCTTCTTGTTATTAATATTTTGTAGTACCTTACAGATTATGGAGATCAGGATTCAGTCTGAGAAGTCCAGTTATTGTTGATCTTTCTAATGAGTGGTGTCACTGACTTCACCCAACCAAATTTCTATTAACTATCTAAACCCTTCCTCCCCTCATCCTCCTTCCCTCCCCATCCTTGCAGTCGTCAAAGAGTCTTTTCTTCTATGCATAAGTCTGTTTTTAAGTTCTTATCATAGGAGTCTCATACAATATTTGTCCTTTTGTCACTGATTACTTTCACTCAGCATAATGTCCTCCAGCTGAAACCAGGTTAAGAGATGTTTCCTGCCATCATCATTGTTCTTTATCATTGCATGGTGTTCCATTGAGTATATATACCATAGTTTACCTATCCATTCCTCTGTTGTTGGGCATCTGGGTTGATTCCATCTTTTTGCTATTGTAGACTGTGCAGCGATGAACATTTGTGCGCATGTTTCAGTTGGTGTCAATGGCCTTGATTCTGTAAGATATACTCCAAGCAGTGAAATTACTGGGTCAAATGGTATATCTACATCCATTTTTTAAGGGAGTGCCAGATGACTTTCCAAAGAGATTGCACCATTTTGCAGTCCTACTAACAGTGTAGGAGAGTTCCAATCTCCCCATAGCCTCTCCAGCATTCAGTGTTTTGAATTTTTTGGATCATGGCCAGCCTTGCTGGGGTGAGATGGTATCCCATTGTAGTTTTAATTAGAATTTCTTTAATAGCTAATGATTGTGAGCATGTCCACATGTGTTTTTTGGCTGCCTGGATCTCCTCTTTAGAGAAGTGTCTGTCCATCTCCTTTGCCCATTGCTTAATTGGATGATTTATCTTTTTCTTATTGCTATTTTGTAGTATCTTATAGATTATGGAGCTCAGGCATTGGTCTGACATATAGTTACCAAATATTATTTCCTATTCAGTTAAAAGGTGGCCTTTTAATTCCATTAATAAAGTCTTTGGATGAGCAAATGTTATTGATTTTTAGTAGTTCCCATTTATCTATTTTCCCTTCTGATGATTGTGGTTTGACAGATTTTGAAGTCTGTCTACATTGTGTATTAAAACCTCTATTGTTGTTCCTACTATTTCGTGACTGAGTTTTATCATTTTAGATTTGATATATAGGTCTTTTATCCACTTTGAGTTGATTTTTGTATAAGGTGTAAGATATGGATCTTGTTTTAATTTAGTGCGAATGGATAGCCAATTTTGCCAGCACCATTTGTTGAAGAGATTGTTTTTATCCCAATTTAATGTCTAGGGCCTTTGTCAAAAATCAATTGTTCATAGGCAGATGATGTCATCTCTGAGGTCTCAATTCTGTTCCATTGACCTGTTTGTTTTTGTACCTGTCTTTTTCTTCAGGTTTTGCAGTACTTTGTAGATTATATGCTTGCTGATCAGGTGTGTGATTGTCAAAAATTTTTTCACAGTGTGTAGGTAGTATTTTTATTTTTTTTTGGTGAAGTCTTTGGATGAGCATAAGTGTTTGATTTTTAGAGTTTGCAGTTATCTATTTTCTCTTCTGGTGTTTGTGCATTGTTAATAATATACTTTGTAGTCTCTTTATGTCATGTATTAGGGCTGCCAGTGTTGTCCCTAATTTTTCTTCCATGATCTTGATTGTTGCAGATTTTATGTTTAGATTTTTTGTTCCAGTTAGTTTTTGTGCATAGTGTGAAATACAGATCTTTTTCATTTTTTTGCACATGTATATCCAGTTTTAACATCATTTGTTGGAGAGACTGTCTTGTCCTCAGTTCACAGACTTTGTGAAATATCAGCTGTTCAAGCATGGAAGATGTTTGTCATGGATTGAATTCTGTCCCCTAAAAAATATGTACAGCAATTTGGCTGGGCTGTGATTACCAGTATCATGTGACTGCCCTCCATTTTGTGATTTTTCAAATACTATAAATCCTAATCTCTGCCTTTGGTTAATAGAGTGGATTATCTTAGAAAGTAATAGGGTGGGATTATAACACCCTTTCTAAGGTCACCTTCCTGCTCTATTGTAAAGGGAGTTCCCCTGGAATATGGCTTATACAACCTGTTATCATTTCATCCTGCAAGACATGAAAGGGAAGCAAGCAGAGTTGGGAACTCATTCCATGAACAAAGCAGCACTGGGAGTAGAGCTCACCCTTCAGATCCAAGGTTACTGTGCCGAGATGCTCCTTGACTAAAGACTAAGGCAACGCAAGGATCTTCCTCCAAAGCCAACAAAGAGGGAAAGCCTTCCCCTGGAGCAAAAACATCCTGAATTTGGAATTACAGTCTACCGGACTTCGTAAGAATAAATATTTATCTTTTTAAAGCCATCTATTTTGTGATATTTTTGTTAGAGCAGTACCAGTTGACTAAAACAAAATTTGGTGCCAACAGAGTAGGGTGCTGCTCTGACGGATATCTAAAACACAGAAGTGGTTTTGAACCTGTGAGTTTGTGCAAGCCTTTGAAGAAACCAAGGAGAACTGTTAACACCAACGAAGGTGCAGACGGCAAGAAACAACCAGCACAGTGGCAGCAGCAATGGACATGAATCAGCAGAACCAGACCAGCAGGAGACAGTGCTGGAGCCAACCCATCGAGTGAGAGAGCTGAGTGCCTGTGCACAGAGGTTTCCTGGAAGAGTGAGGTACTTCCAGGCACTTAAATTGGTGGAGCTATAGAGCTTTGGAACACTTACCACGTGTCATGGATTGACTTGTGTCCCCCCCAAAATAGCTGTAGCCACGTGGCTGGGCCATGAGTCCCAGTATCTTGTGACTGTCTTCCATTTTGTGGTTTTCCTATAATGTATGTTTAAAGGATTATAGTGGGACTGAAAATCCCTTTATAAGATCACCTCCCTGCTCCACTGTAAAGACAGTTTCCCTGGAGTGTGGTTTGCCCCACTCTTAATCCTTTCAGCCTGCAAGAGATAAAGGGAAAGAGAAGCAGGCAGAGAATTGGAAACCTCACACCATCAAGCAAGCAGCACTAGGGGAAGAGCTGGTCCTTCAGACCTGAGGTTCCTGTGCCAAGATGCTCCCTGGACAAAGACTGATGCAATACTGGACTTTCTTCCAGAGCTGACAAGGGGAAAGCCTTCCCCTGGATACAGACTTGTAGCTTACTGGACTGTGTAAGAATAAACCTTCCTTTGTTAAAGTCATCCACTTTGCGGTATTTCTGTTAGAGCAGCCCTAGCTGACTAAAACACCACAGCAGGGCAGATGCAGGCCTGAGGCCCAAGCCATGAGGCCACAGGAAGCAGAAGCTAAAGTAACAAGGAGCCTGAGAAGCTGAGCTGCTTCAGTGTCCAAAAGGTATAGCCATGACCTCATGGTTTAACAGGGTGGAGCCATGGCTTCCTGTGTTTCCAAGAGTGGAATTGCTACTCATTTGGTCTTAGGGTGTGCCTAAAGGCAAAGAGGCAGAGTTGCTGTCCCAGTGGGTCTAGGAGGCAAAGCTGTAGCTCAGGGCCAAGGGCCTTCCACAAGTGTGGCCAATACCTAAAGTCCAGGGGCCAGAACCATTGTGTAAAATGTCTCAGAGAATGGAAGATTATTTTCAAAGCTTTAAAGACTGATGTAACGTGTTCTGCTAACTTGCTTGTTACCTCTCAATGCCTTCTTTCACTGTAATTTCTCCCATCTGTGATGGAAATGTATAGATTGTGCCTGCCTGTTCTACTATTGGACTTTGGAGGCAGATGTATAGAAAGTTTTGTGTTTTGTATTTGGAACTAATTTAAGACTGTTGCGATCATATGGGATGAACGTGTTTTTGCTATGATGAGATTAATGCGATACGTGTTTCAAAGATGTGATTTTGTTGGAGAGGGGCAAATGGTGGAATGTCATGGACTGAATTGTGTCCCCCAAAAAATACATATAGAAATTTGGCTGTGCTATGATTACTGGTATCATGCGACTTACCTCCATTTTGTGATTTTCTGAAGCTGTAAATCCTAATCTCTGTGGTTAACAGAGTGGATTATGTTACAACAGATTAGGGTGGGATTGTAATATCCTTACTAAATTCATCTCCCAGCTCCAACATAAAGAGAGCATCTCTGGAAGGTAGTTTGTACCACCTTTTATCTCTTCATCCTGTAAGACATGAAAGGAAAGGAAAGGAAGCAGAGAGCAGAGAATCTTATATCATCCATAAAGCAGCACTAGGGGTGGGGAGCAGGGTCAAGATGGCAGACTAGACACATGTCTCCTTGATTCCCGCTGAGAACTAAGGTCTAGAACAGTAAGTGAAAAGAGCAGCTTGCACATTCTGGGATCTCCAAGATCAGGTGTAGGATCATGAGACTGGATTGCACAACAGGAAGAGGGAAAGTACATTGTCTGTGGAGACACAGCAGCACAGCAAGTACCGCTTCTGTCAGCACAGCACCTGGTAGGATTGCAGGTATGGATGCCTTCTTTGTCAGCCGGGAGGCAGGGACTGGGTCTGCTGAGCTTGTGAGTCTGGCACAGCCAGCTTCTTTGATGATCTGTAATGCCTAAGTGAACAGCATATCCTGCAGCAGAGAGATGATGCTTTAGACACCCACATTTAGAGATTCCAGAGGTGGCAAGCAACTGAGAGATCCAGCGACCCTTCCCAATCTCTATCCTGGGCTGCTCCACAGAATCTGCCGACTCACACTGTAACAAAGGCAGCTCAGGAGAGACATCATATTGGTCAGCTGAGTAGCAGAATCAGCCTCACGTGAGTGCTCAGCTGAAAGTAATTTTCATGCTGAGCTTCACTGCCTGTCTGGTTAGCACTACTTTCAGCAGAAAAGCTGCTCTTAACACAGTTGCACCTAAAGAAAATAGTGGTGGCTAGGAGCTAAGTGAGGTGTGGCCTTAATCCTTCCCTTCTTTAAGCCACATTAGTGTCTGCTGACTGCTGATGAGGCAACAGGAGGTGGGGCCTGCCACCCCTGAGGGCCTGATTGCTATCAGCTGTGGCTGGTCAACACTTCTCTCTGCAGAAATCAGCTCTTAAGACCTACACCAGAGCTCCTATTAGCATAATACTGAAGAAAACCAACAGTTTCCGGATGGCGTGAAGACAAAAACCAATAACTAACCATTTAAAGAAGCAGAACACCATGGCTCCAGGAAACTCCCAAAATAAAGATTCAAACAACTTTCCAAATGAAGAGGCCTTTCTGAAACTCTCAGAGGTAGAATACAAAAAAGCTTTGGAGCCCTTCTAGAGATTAAGCAAATGCAGTAGAACAAAAGGAAAAATTAAGTAAGCTTCATGAACTGCTAGCACATCAATGATCTGAAATCCAGCAGGTGAACAATAAAATTACATTATTAGACAACTCAATACAAAGCCAAAAGAGCAGTTTGGAGGAATTGGAACACAGAATTAGTGACTTTGAAGAGTAAACAACTGACCTCAGCATTTATGAGGAGAAATCAGATAAAAGAAACATAAAGAAGCATTAAGAAACATGTGGGACTCTATCAAGAGGAATCATTTATGAATAAATGGAATTCCTGAACAGGGAGGGATAGCAGAAAATACAGAGAGGATTGTTGAAGAGTTGCTGACAGAAAACTTCCCTGACATCATGAAAGAAGAGAACATAGATCTTTAAGATGCTTATCAAACACCACAAAAACTAGACCCCAAAAGAAAGTCACAAAGACATACTATAACCAAGCTTAATAAAATGAAACATAAAGAGAGAGTCTTAAAGACAGCGAGACTTAAAGCAAAACTAATGTACAAAGGAAAGGCTTTTGTCTGACTTCTTGGCAGAAGCCATGTTGGCAAGAAGACAGTGAGATGACACATACAAAGCCTTGGAGAAAAATTTCTAACCAAGAATTATGTCATGCAAAATTTTCTGTCAAGTATGACAGTGAAATTAAGACATTCTCTGACAAACAGCTTAGAGATGTTCTTAAATCAAACCAAAGCTAAAAGAAATACTGAAAGAAGCTCTTTGTTTGGAAAAACAATAACATCAGTTGTATACTTATGGAGGCAATGCATGACAGAGCATCCAAAGTCCCACTCAACTAAGGAAGTCACAAAGCTCAACCAAAGCTAAAATATTAAAAGTAGGGAACCAGAGATCTTAACAAGAAAATTATGACATTATCACACTATACCCACTGCTGTTGATTCCGACTCATAGTAACCCTATAGCAAAGAGTACAACTCCTCCATAGTTTCCAAAGAGTGCCTTGCAGATTTGAACTGCTGCCTGTTTAGTTAGCACACGTAGCAGTTACCCAGTACGCCACCAGGGTTTCCATATCACACTATAAAGAGGGATATATTACAGTAGTTGGAACCCTTGCAGATGGAGAGGGAATTAAGGAGATACACAGAAGTTACAGGTTGATTTAAATTTAGAATATTAATGGGGATCAAATGAGTATCAATAAAGCAAACTAACAATGTGATATATCAAAGCAAGAAACATCATACAGGAGTCTCAACAAACACAAAACCAGCACTGAAAAAGATGAAAAGTAAATCCATAAAGAAAAATTACCCAGAACAGAATTTTAAGTGAAGCAAACAAAACCTCAACAACACAAAAAGAATGGCATCAAAATGACAGCACTAAACACATACCTATAAATAATTACACTGAATGTAAATGGTCTGAATGTTCCAATAAAGAGACACAGAGTGACAGCCTGGATCAAAAGACATGATCCTTCTATATGTTCCTCATAAGAAACACACCTTAGACTCCAAGATATGAACAAACTGAAAATCAAAGGATGGAAAAATACATACCAAGCTAACAACACAAAAAGAAGAGCAGGAGTGGCAATACTAACCACAGATAAGAAAGCAGGATGGGGAGTAAAGCAAGTCTTTCAGACCCAAGGATGCTGTGCTGAAATGTTCTCTGACCAAAGACTGATGCAACACAAAGACTGATGACCAGAGCCAACAAAGAGGGAAAGCCTTCCCCTAGAGCGGACATCCTGAATTCAGACTTGTAGCCTACAAGATTGTGCAAGAATAAACTTTTCTTTGCTAAAACCATCCACTCATGTTATCTGTTAGAGAAGTACCTGATGACTAAAACAATGTTATATCTGGATTCTCTATTCTGTTCCATCAGTCTGTTGTCTGATTTTGTACCAGTACCAGGCTGTTTTGACAACTATGGCAGTGTAATAGTTTCTAAAATCAAGTAGTGTGAGGTCTTCCACTTTGTTCTTCTTCAGTAATGCTTTACTTATCCAGGGTTTTCCATATGCGGTTGGTGGTTTGTTTCTCCATCTCATTAAAAAATGACATTGGAATTAGTATTGGTACTGCATTGTATCTATAGATCACTTTGGATAGGATAGACATTTCTATGACGTTAAGTCTTTCTATGCATGAACAAGGTAGGTTTCTCCACTTAATGTAGTTCTCTCTTGGTTTCTTGCAGTAGAGTCTTGTAATTTTCTTTGTATAAGTCTTTTACATTTTTGGTTAGATTTATTCCTAAATATTTTATCTTGTAGGGAGCTATTGTAAATAATGTTGATTTGGTGATTCCCTGTTTGTTGGTGTAAAAGAATCCTATTGATTTGTGTAGGCACTTTGCTGGTACTTTGCTGAATGCTTCTATTAGTTTCCACAGGTGGTTTTTCGTTTGTTTGTTTTTGGTGGACTCTTTATGGTTTTCTGTGTATGAGATCATATCATCTGTAAATAGAGATATATTTATTCTTCCTTACCAGTTTGGATTCCCTTTATTTCTTTATCTTGTCTGAATGCTCTCGGTAGAACCCCTAGCACAATGTTGAATAAAAACGGTGACAAGGAACATCCTTGTCTGGTTTCCCTTCTCAAGGGAAATGCTTTCAGAGTCCATTTAGGATGATGTTGGCTCTTGGCTTTCTATAAAGGCCCTATTTTGTTGTGTTGAGGAATTTCCCTACTATTCTACATCCTTCATCCATGGAAGCAGCAATTAAGAAATCAAAAGATGAATTACATTGGGAAAATCTTCTGCAAAGGACCTCTTTCAAGTATTGAAAAATAAAGACATCACCTTGAAGACTAAAGTGTGCCTGACCCAAGCCATGGTATTTTCAAATGTATCATATGCATTTGAAAGCTGGAGAATGAATAAGGAAGACAGAAGATCTGATAACCTTTGAATTGTGTTGGAAAAGAATATTGAATGTACCACAGACTGCCAAAAGAACAAACACATCTGTTCTGGAAGAAGTACAACCAGAGTGCTCTTTGGAAGCAAAGACAGCAAGACTACATCTACATACTTTGGACATGTTGTCAGGAAAGATCAGTCCCCGGGAAGGACATCATGCCTGCTAGAGTGGATGGTCGGTGAAAAAGAGAAGACTGTCTATGAGATAGACTGACACAGTGGCCACAATGATGGGCTTAGCATAAAAACGATTGTGGAGATGGTGCAAGACCAGGCAGTGTTTCATCCCGTTGTGCACAGGGTCACTGCAAGTCAGAACTGATTCAATAGCACCTAACAGCAACAACATTCTATTTCGCTGAGAGTTTTTAACATGAATGGATATTGGACTTTGTCGTATGCCTTTTCTGCATCCAGTGATAAAATTCAGTTTTTCTTGTCTTTTGGCCAAGATGATTTTTTTTTTTATATATATTGTTGAATTCTATAGCCTAGAATTTTGTAGAGGATTTTTTCATCTAAATTCATAAGTGATATTGGTCTTTAATTTTCCTTTTTTGTGCTACCTTCACCCAACTTTGGTATTAGGGTTTTGCTGGCTTCATAGAATGCATTAGAGAGTATTCCATCCTTTTATATGCTCTGCAATACCTTTAGTAATAGTGGTGTTAGCTCTTCTCTGAAAGTTTGTTAAAATGCTCCAGTGAATCCATTTGGGCCAGGAAATTTTTTAATTACTTTTCCAATATTTCCTTTTGTCACGGGCTTATTAAGCTATTCTCTTCTGGTTTTTTTGTTTGTTTGTTTGTTTGTTTGTTTGTTTTAGTTTTGATAGGAAGTCTGTTTCTAGAAATTTGCCCATTTCCTTTAGGTTTTCAAATTTATTAAAGTACAATTTTTCAACGTATTCTGTTATGATTCTTCTGTTGGGTCTATTGTGATATCACCCATCTCTTTGCTTATTGGAGTTTTTGCTTCCTCTTCTAGTTTTGTCAGTTTGGCCAGTGGTTTATCAATCTTGTCAATCTTTTCAACAAAACAGCTTTTGGTCTTGTTACCTCTTTCAATTGTTTTTCTATTCTCTAATTCATTTTATTGTGCTCTAACTTTTACTATCTGTTTTCTTCTGGTGCTTGACGGGTCTTTTGTTACTCTCCACTTGTTCAAGTTGTAGGGTTAATTCTTTGGTTTGGTCCTTTTCTTGTTTTTGGATCTGTGCAGTGAGACATATTCATCTCTGGGCACTATTTGTGCTGTGTCCCATAGGGTCTGGTAGGCTGTGTTTTCATTCTCACTTGATTCCAGGAATTTCTTTATCTCGTCCTTGATTTCTTCTATAACTCAGAGGTTTGAGCAGTGTGTTTTTCAGTTTCCATGTGTTTAATTTTTTTCTCTTGCTTTTTCTGCTACTGATTTTTAAAAACTTTTATAGCTTTAAGGTCTGAAAAGAAGCTTTGCAACATTTCAATGCTTTGAATTTTGTGAAGACTTGCTTTATGGCCTAATATGTGGTCTATTCTGGAGAATGTTCCATGTGCACTGGAAAAGAAGGTATACAAGGTATGACAATTAAGTTCATGAACTTTCTGCCACACGCTTACATTGGCAGCACTGTACAAACTCAATAAAGTTTCATAACCTTGGTATATCAGTGTCTCACAGCTGTGTTCATGTCAATGTGTTGTGGTGTCTTGCTGAGTGGCATTCATGTTTGTTGCATACTTTTGAGCGCCATCGTGAGAACGTTGAAGCTTGAATTAGAGCACTGAATAAACACTAAAATTCTTGTTAACCTTGGCAAGACTGGAACTGAAATCAGGGACATGTTATGTTTATGGGGACAATGCCTTGAAGAAAATAGCACTGTATAGAAGGATTAAACATTTTTCTGAGAAAGTGTCACTGATGAAGAGGGGTCAAAGTGACCAGTAACAAACAGAACTGACAACAACATGGCAAAAATTCATTGAATTGTGCATCAAAATCATTGGCTGTGAGAAGTATAACAGACCAAATAAACATCAATAGAGAAACAGAAAAATCTCAACTGACAGTCTTGGCATGAGAAAGGTGTGTGCAAAAATGGTACTAACGGAGCTCACTGATGAACAAAAGCAAAAGAGAGTCAAAGTTTGCCAAGACATTTTGGAGAAGCAGAACGATATTTTCGGCCATGTTAGCACTGGTGATGAAACACAAGTGTGCCTATGTGACTCAGAAACAAAGCATAAAAGTGCACAATGGAAGAAGTCCACCAATTCACCATGGGCAAAAAATTCTATGTTCCTAATCTTATTTGGTATCGGAGGCATTGTTCATTATGACTTTGTACCAACTGGACAAATAGTTAACCAAGTTTACTATTTGGAAGTGCTGAAAAGACTGCATGAAAAATTAGATGAAAACCACTGGAACTTTTCACCAACAACTCACGGCTCTTGCGTCATGACAATGCACCAGCTCACATGCACTGTCTATAGGGAGTTTTGGGCCAGTACACAAATAACTCTACTGCAACACTCCCCCTACTCACCTGATTTAGCCCCCTGTGACTTTTTTCTTTGCCCAAAGGTAAAGGAAATATTGAAAGGACAAGGGTAATACAGTGACAGCTCTGATGGCCATTCCAGAAAGAGTTCTAAAATTTCTCTGAAGGGTAGACTAGGTGCTGGCATCAGTGCATAGCTTCCCAGAGAGGGTACTTCAAAGGTAACCGTACTGATATTCAGCAATGAGGTACATAGCACTTTCTCTAGGATGAGTTTGCAAACTCAACTATCATACCTCTTACGCAGTCAATTCTGGAGAATGTTCTATGAGCAATGGAAAAAGTTATGCAGGAGTGCTGTTGTATGGAGTGTTCTATATGTCTATGAGGTCGAGCTTGCTGATTGTGCCCTTTAGATCTTTCATGTTTCTACTGAGCTTTTCTCTAGACATTCTATCATTCACTGAGAGTAGTGTGTGGAAGTCTCCTACTGTGGAGCTGTCGATTTCTGTTTTCAATTATAGTATTTGTTTGTGTTTTGCAGCCCTGTCAGTGGGTGTGTAGATATTTAATATGGTTATGTTCTCCCGCAGTACTGGTCCTTTAATCACTATATACTGTCATTCCTTATCCAATGTGGTGGATTTTATTTTAAAATCTATTTTATAGAGATTAATATTATTACTCCCGCTCTTTTTAAAAATGTTCTTAGTGTGGTATATATTTTTTCCATCCTTTGAGTTTTAGTTTCTGCATGTATCTGATTCCAAGGTGTGTCTCCTGTAGGCAGCATCTAGATAGGTTGTTTCTATCTCTTTATTGATGCATTTAATCCAATTTCATTTACTGTGATTATTGATAGGTATGAGTTTAGTGCTTTCATTTTGATATCTTTGTGTGCTATATGCAATTCCTTTCTTCTGTTTAATTTTATGTACTGAGTCTTTTTTTCTTTGTGTTTTCTTTTCATCTTTTTAAATGTTGGTTGTTTCATATGCTCTGAAACATTATGTTTTTATTGTTTTATACTTAGATGCCTACGATTGATAGTTTTCTTTGGTTATCTTAATATTTACCCGTTTTTCTACATTTACAGTCCTTAAGTTCTCTGTACTGCCTTGACTATGATCCATGATTACATTTTCCTTGAAGTCCCTCTTTTTTGTTAAAATGTTTACATAATGACATCTGTTTCCCTTATTTCCAGAGTTTTGCCTTCCATTTATTTTTGTGAATCTCTTTCTTAGGTTAGTATCCAGTTTCTCTATTCTGTGTTCTACTCTTAGGTTGTTACCTGATGTTATTGCTTTTCTAATTGAAGGACTCCCTTTACTATTTATTGTAATTTTGATTTGTTTTTTGCCAACTTCTTAAATTTCTGTTTATCTGGAATTGTCTTAATTTTGCTATCATATTTGAGAGACAGTTTTGCTGGATATATAATTCTTGGCAGACAATTCTTTTCCTTAAGTGTTTTCTGAGCAGTCCAAGCTTAATCTTACATTTCCTGCTTTGTAGGTTATTTTTTGTTTATCCCTAGTAACTTTTAAAATTGTTTCCTTTAGTTTTGACAAGTTTCATTATAGTATGCCTTGGTGTACCTTCAGATCTATCTTGTG
Source organism: Heterohyrax brucei (assembly GCA_028571685.1). Classification (NCBI taxonomy): domain Eukaryota; kingdom Metazoa; phylum Chordata; class Mammalia; order Hyracoidea; family Procaviidae; genus Heterohyrax; species Heterohyrax brucei. The sequence goes on from CM053149.1 coordinate 40,657,974, forward strand.
CAGAGTTCAATGAGCATCTTGGATATCTTCTTGTCTTTCACGATATCAGGGAAGCTTTCTGTTCACAAATCTTTGACAATTCTTTTCGTATTTCCCGTTTTTCAGGTACTCCAATCATTTGTAGATTATTCCTCTTGATAGAGTCCCACATAAATACTAATGTTTCCAGAATTTTTTTATTTGACTTTTCCTCAAATGTGTTGGTGTCATGTGCTTTATCTTCAATATCATTAATTTGGCCTTACATTAAGTCTATTCTGCTCTTTTGACTTTCTATTGAGTTGTGTACTTAATTATTAATTTTATGAATTTCTATTTCTTGTCACTGTAAGATTTTTGTAGCCTATTCAATATGTCATTATGCTGTGTTGCATTTTGCCTCATCTCTCTCTCTCTTGATGTTTTAAAGAGATCTAAATACTAACCTGTTGTATTCTACCTGTGATAATCCCATAAAGTTCTCTTCTTCTGGTAAATTTGGTTCTTTCTTCTGAGATCTTTCTGAACCTATAGTGGTCTGCCTCTTTAAGTGCTTTGAAATTGACTGTTATCCCTGAGCCATCAGAAAACTGTATGCACTGTTTTTTTGCTTATTGAGTTGTACCTTCTTATTTTCATTCCTTTTGAAATGTTCAAATAGGCTGGTCAAGTGTGTTAGTTTGATTATGGTTGCCTTTGGAGCTCTAATGTCCTGTCACCAGATGGGTAGAATAGCCACTGCAGAGGTGACCCGAAGAGTCCATTTACTTTTCTTGTATGGATTCAGCTCAGGTGTCCATGTAGTCAGTCACCATGTATGTGTATGTGCAGGCTCTTGCCTATTGTCCTAGATTGGCAGGGGTTATTGCTGTAGGCACAAGTATCTAGCTGTAGCCACTCAGAATGGCTAACAGCTGGCCCTGAATGTCTATGAGGATGATGTGTCCCCTTATGTCTGAATGAAGGCAAAGGAACAGCATCAGACCAGATTTTCTAGTTGAGAGGAGTCCCCTTTAACCTTGTTTGCTAAATTGTTCTCTTTCTGAGTCTGAGAGAATGTCTCAGCATGGATTTAAGGAGTCATGCTTCTGGCAGTTCTCTGTTGGCATACAAAAGTATCTTCAGAAAAATTTTACTTGGGTATTATATTAATGATAATGCTCCATAATTTGTTCCATACATTTGGATCCATAAAATGGATCAACTTTCTTGGGAATAGGCATAAATATCAATCTCTTCCAGTCACTCAGCCAGGTATCTGTCTTCCAAGTTTCTTGGCATAGATGACTGGGCACTTTCAGTGCTATACTTTTGTTGAAACATCTCAAATGACATTCTATCAGTTCCTGGAACCTATTATTTTGCTAACACCTCCAGTGCAGCTTGGACTTTTTCCTTCAGTACCTTCATTTTCTGCTCAAATGCTACCTCTTGAAATGGTTGAAGTCAGCCAGTTCCTTTTGGTGTAATGTCTGTATGTATTCCTTCCATTGTCTGTTACTTTTCTTGTGTTGTTTCATATTTTCCTGGTAGAATTCTTCACTATTGCAACTGGAGGCTTGAATTTTTTTCTTCAGTTCTTTCAATTTGAGAAATTTCAGGTATTTGGTTTTGTTTCCAATTCTTTGCAAATGTAACTATAATATTTTACTCCGTCTTCTTGAGCTACACTTTGAAACCTTCAGTTCTGCTTCATCAATTCTTCATTTTGCTATAGCTACTAGACATTCAAGAGCAAGTTTCAGAGTCTCTTCTGACATCTGTTTTGGTCTTTTCTTTCTCATCTTTTTAATGACGTCTTGCTTTCCTCAAGTATGATGTCCTCATTGTCGTTCCACAACTTGTCTTCCATCATTGATGTTCAATGTGTCAAATTCATTTGCAAGACAGTTTCTAAACTCAGGTGGCATATTCTCAGTGTATATACTTTGGTCCTCAAGGAGCCTGCATGTGAGCAATTAATGGTCTTTACAGCAATCAGACCCTCAGTGATGATATTGGGCTTTTCCATTGTCTTCTGTTTCCACAGATGTAGTTGATTTGACTCCTGTGTATTCAAACTGGCAAGATCCATGTGTATAGTAGCTGTTTATGGTGGCTAAAAAAAAAAAGTATTTTCAATGAAGAAGTTGCTGATCTTGCAGAATTCTATCATGGAATCTCCGGCATCATTTCTATCATCCAGATCATATTTTCCAACTACCAATCCTTCTTTTTAGATTACAACCACCAATAATCACCAATGCATCTAATCCATCAATTCTGGACTGCAGAAGCTATTAAAAATCTTCAGTTTCTTCATCTTTGGCCTTCATCATTAGTGTGTAAATTTGAATAATAGTCATATTAAGTGGTCTTCCTTGTAGGCCTATTGATATTATCCTATCACTGACACTGCTGTACTTCCGGATAGATCTTGAAAAGTTCTTTTTGACAATGAATGCAATGTCATTCCCCTTCGAGTTGTCATTCCCAGAATAGTAGACCACTGATTGTCTGATTCAAAAACGGCCAATACTAGTCCATTTCAGCTCACTAAGGTCTAGGATATGGATGTTTATACAGTCCATTTCATTTTTGAAATTTCAAATTTTCCCAGATTCACACACTCCATGTTCCAATTATTAATGGATGTTTGCAGCTGTTTCTTCTAATTTTGAGTCACACCACATCACAAATGAAGGTCCCAAAAGCTTGATTCTACCCACATCATTAAGGTCAACTGTACTTTGAGGAGGCACTTCTTCCCCAGTCACATTTTGAGTGCCTTTCAATCTGAGGGGCTTGTCTTCCAGCAGTGTATCACACAATGTTCCACTGCTATTCATAGCATTTTCACTGGCTACTTTCATTAAAAAATAAACTTCCAAGTCCTGCAATTTGCATACTAAGCAAACATTCTGAGATTGTGGACTATATGAAGAACATGGCATAAGACAAAGATTGGTAAAAAAAATTATTAACAATCTGAGATATGCAGATGACACAGCCTTACTTGCTGAAAGTGTAGAGGATTTAAAAGATTCAAAACCACAGCCTTCAATATGGATTACACTTAAAAATAAAGAAAACCAAAATCCTCACACATGGACCAATAAGCAACATTGGTCTCCGATAATCAGAGAAAATACCGAAGTCAATGATTCTTTTTCCTTGGATCCATAATCAACACCCATGGAAGCAACAGGAAATCGAATGATATAGATATATTGCTTTGGGTTAATCTGCTGTAAAAGAACTTTTTGAGTGTTGAAAAGCAAAGATGTCACTTGGACGTAAGGTGTGCCTGATCCAGGATATCATCAATTGTCTCATATGCATGCAAATACTGGACATCTAAGGAAGACAGGAGAAGGACTGCTGCCTTTGAATTACAGTGACAGTGAAGAACATTGAATATACCATGAGCTGCCAGAGGAATGAATAACTTTGTCTTGGAAGAAGAGCCAGAGTGCTCCTTGGAAGTAACGATGGAGAGACTTTGGCTCACATACTTTGCATGTATCAGGAGGGACCATTTCCTAAAGAGAGACATCATGCTTGGTAAGGATCAGTGAAAAAGAGGAAGACTCTTGATGAGATGAACTTGCACAGTAGTTACAGCAAATGGGCTCAAAACATAGCGATGACTGTGAGGGTGGTACAAGCAGTGTTTCATTCTATTATACATAGGTTCACTATGAGAAAAAAACTGACTTAGTGACACCTAGTGGCAACAGCACGCTTTGTGAGCTAGCAGAAACTTTGGCAAGGGCCTACCAGGTGATTCAAGTTTCAGTTCCTGCTTTACTGCTAACTGACTCAACCTCTATGTGCTTTTCTTCCATAAAAAGAGGAAGCTAGAAAGATTAGATCTGTAGAAGAGATAATTTTGATCCATTGGGTGAAGTGCCTCATGGCAGGCTAGAGTGGCTACTATGAAAATTCAAGGAACAACATCATACCTGGATTTAAAGAGAATAAGGCAGTCAGTGAAGGCTTCTTGGAGGAAGTGATGCCTGACCTGAAACTTAAAAACCCGAAAACCAAACCCACTGCTGTTGAGTTGATACCAATTCATAGTGAATTTGTAGGACAGAGCAGAACAGCTCCATAAAGTTTCCAAGAAGCACTTGGTGGATTTGAAATGCTGACCTTTTTGGTTAGCAGACATAGCACTTTAACCACTACACTACCAGGTTCCCTGAAACTTAAATTATGTGGAAGAATGTATGCTATTGATGAATGAAGTTACCAATAAAGCAAAAAAGCACCTGAATGGGACTATTGCTTCATTCAGGTAATTAGGAAATGTCTTGTGTTTCAGCATATAACCTCCAGAAAAACAGATTCTAATATGCGTATTACACTTTCTAGATGCAGCCCAGCAACTTTTCATGACATAAACTGAAGCCAAACCAACTGCCATCAAGTCAAGTCTGACTCATAGCAACTCTATAAGACAGGGAAGAACTGCCCCATAGAGTTTCCAAGAAGCACTTGGCAGGTTGGAACTGCCCACTTCTTGGTTAGCAGACATGGCACTTAGCCACTACGTCACCAGTGTTTCCAACATAGTCACTTTTTTTGAAAACACACATCTGTTTTTTATTCTATCGCCAAGGTAACATGCAAGTCTTGAAAAAGACTTTGGTTTCCATAGACATAGACGGTGTGATGGTCATTGCCTCAAGTACCAAGACTTTATGAAAAGCTGGATTATCAATCAGAAAATGTAGTCAAAAGACTACTTCAAGTCAAGGTCAACAAGAGGCAACATAACTCAGAATTTAAATGACTTTGGTGGTAGGATTAGGCAACATGCTTAAGCAGCATTTTCAAGCAGCTGAACAATTCAAACATCTACAATAGATTCTAAAGGAGGCAGACTATCCCAGCTGACCCAGCCATGCAACTTCAGCAGCAATGATTCCTAGGTAATCTCTGTTATTGTTTCTGTCAGCTGCTGTAGAGTCAGCCCCAGACTGATAGCAAGCCCATGTACAATGGAAAAAGCCCTGTCCAGTCCTCCACATTCCCATATTTGCTGCAGATCAGACCGCTGGCTTACTGCTTAATTCTAACGCCTATATTAATATTGGAAGTTGAAGTCACTCATGTACTCACCAAAGTTTAGTAAATGACAACGATGCTTCAGCACGTTTTCTAGGCACTGGTAAGATGCCATGAAGGTATAGACAAGAGCCCTTGTCATTTTGGAACTAACATTCTCTTGTATCATCCTTTAACTGAGAAAAGTGCAATCAATCTTCACTTCTATCTACTTGTCATGATTGAATTGTGTCCCCCAAAAAATATGTGTACCATGTGGCTGGGCCATGATTCATAATTATTTTATGATTGTTCTCCACTGTGTGATTTTCCTATGCTGTGTGTTAAAGGATTAGGGTGAGACTGTAAAATCCCTTCATAGGATCACCTCCCTGGTTTCCCTGGAGTATGGCTTATACCACCCTTAATCCTTTCATTATGCAAGAGATAAAAGGAAAGCAAAGCAAGCAGAGAATTGGGAACCTCACACCATCAGGTGAGCAGCACCAGGAGAAGAGCTGGTCCTTCAGACCTGAGGTTCCTACACCAAGATGCTCCTTGGACAAAGACTGATGCAATATTGGACTTTCTTCCAGAGCCAACAAAGCAGAAAATCTTCCCGCAATGCAGATATCTTGAATTTGGACTTGTAGCCTACCAGACTGTGTAAGAATAAACTTTTCTTTGTTAAAGCCATCCACTCATAGTATTTTCTGTTAGAGCAGCACTAGCTGACTAAAACACTACTATTCTGAACAGTTCCCAAAGCACATTTTACAAAAGGTTCTGAGCCAAACTGAGCAATTTTTCCTCCTGAGCTTTTATTCCTCCGTCTTATTTTGTGTCAGAGCAATACACAGGACAGAATAAGATCAAGACAGATAGATGCCAAATGACACCTGAGACCTCAGAGCAGACATATATTAAGACCACCAGAAATGCTCATAGTCTCTGACCCACTCCCAGGAATCCTGACAAAGAAAACAGTCCTGAGGCAGGGCCAAGATGGTGGACTAGTCACACATCTCCCCTTATCCCTCGAGCAACTAAGACCTTGAAAAACAACCAAATGGAACAAAAAGGACATTCTAGGAGCCCTGAGATCAGGCAGAAAGTTGTGAGATTGGACTGAAAGATAGGAAGGGGTACAAATACCTTTGTCAGAAACAAAACAGCAGTGCAAAGGGTCCCACTTCTGCTGGCTCAGCAACAGAGAGACTGCACAGGTACAGATGCCATCTTTGTTGGCTAGGAGGCTTGGACTGGGACTTCTGCACCTCAAAGCTTGACTAGGGCTGGCTGCCATGCTGAGCCACAGTGAGTGGACAGCAGTTCTCTCAACTGAGAAGCTGTACTTAGGACAGCTACACCTACAGAACACAGTGGCAGCTGGCAGCCAAGTACAACACTGCCCTTCCTCCCTCCTTTCTCTGAGCTAAGCTCGAGGCTAACTTTTGGTGCACTGCCACCTGAACTAGAACTGGGATTGCAGGTATGTGCCTAGAGTTTTTTTCTGAGACTCAAGAGGTAAACAAAAGCAAGGGCAGAAGTAAATTTTCATTGAGGAGGATAATCACTGCATCTACAAAGTGCCCAGTGAATTCACTCATTCCAAGAGACGTGCTTGAGATACCTCGGGGCTCAGTCCTTTCCTACGTGCTGACTTCCCTCCGTGTCTTCAGCCTTTCCGATCTACCTCCTCTGCTTTATACCTTAGGCTAAATTCTGGTGCACTACCTGGGTGGAAGTGGCACATTTTACTTGATGCCCTGAGCTTTTCTCCTGGTCTTAGAGAGGGAAACAAAGGGAGGGGTAGAAGACAAGTCTCACTAGCTCCTAAGAGCTGTGGATTGCTGCACTTACTGGAGCACTGTAAGTTAAGTGTGCTTCAACTTTCATGACTCTTCTACCCCACTTTCATGACTCACTACTTTATCTCCTACATCCAGCCTTTTCCCCCTCCCTTCTTTGCTCTATACTGAATATAAACTATAGAGCACCACCTGAGCTGGAAATGGGATATTTTATGTGTGTTTCCTGAGCTTTTATCCCATACCTGGGGAGGGAAACAAAGGGAGGGATGGAAGAGAAGTTCTGCTGGCTCCCCTAGGCCAGCAATTACTGCTACACCTCTCAGTGCAGTCATCAGATCAGTCCAACCATCAGGTAACCGGGCATCAGAATTATTAAGGCTCCAATAACCACCCTAGCTGAAATGACTAGACCACTTGGACAGTCAAAACCAAATTAAAATGCATATACATACACACACACACGTATATATATATATAGATAGATAGATATATATACACACATATATACATACACATGTGTGCATGTGTATATATGTTAGATTGCAGTAACCTAACAATTAAATCACAACAGCTTTCTGATGGTAGCTTAGAGACAACAATCAAGCTTAACCTTTAAAGAAGCAGACCACCACAGCTCCAGAAAACTCCCAAAATAAAGAATCAAAAAGTTTCCTAAAAGAAGAAGACATCCTGAAAATATTGGAGGTGGAATATGCACGAATTATGTATAGAACCCCTCTTGATCTCAGGATGGAGATTAGACAAAGTGCAGCAGAACAAGATGAAAAATTAAACAAGCTACATGAATTAGTAGAACAAAAACAATCTGACACTCATCAGATCAATAATAAAATCACAGTTAGACAACTGAACTGAAAGTCAATGGAACAGGGTTGAGGAATTGGCATGTAGAATTAGCAAGATTGAAGTTAAAGCAACTGACACCAGCATTTATGAGGAAAAATCAGATAAAAGAATCAAGAAAAATGAAAAATCATTAAGAGTTTTGTGGGATAAACAAACCATGGTATATATACTCAATGGAACACTATACCATGGTAAAGAACAATGATGATTTTAGCAAGCATCTCATAACCTGGTTTCAACTGGAGAACACTATATTGAGTGAAATCAGTCAGTGGCACAAGGACAAATATTGTATGAGACCCCTACTATAAGGACTTAAAAATAGACTCATTTACAGAGAAAATACTCTTTGACAGCTGCAAGGGGAGGGAAGGGGTTGGTTATAGATTAGATAGTTGATAGAAATTTAGTTGGGTGAAATTAGTGACAGCACACACTGGAAAGAAGATCAATTTAATTAGATCTCAACATAACCTGAAAACTTCCAATCTTAACCCACTATTGCAAGGTGTTTTAGTCAGCTAGGGCTGCTCTAACAGAAACACCACAGAGTGCACAGCTTTAACAAAGGAAGGTTTATTCTTACCTAGCCCGGTAGGCTACAAGTTCATATTCAGGGTGTCTGCTCCAGGGGAAGGCTTTCCCCCTTGTCGGCTCTGGAGGAAAGTCCAGTATTGCATGAGTCTTTGTCCAAGGAGCATCTTGACACAAGAACCTCAGGTCTGAAGGGCATGCTCTTCTCCCGGTGCAGCTTTCTCAGTGGTATGAGGTTCCCAATTCTCAGCTAGCTTCCCTTTCCTTTTATCTCTTGCAGGATGAAAGCATTAAGGGTGGAGCAGGCCATACTCCAGGGAAACTACCTTTACAGTGAAGCAGGGATGTGATCTTATAAAGGGATTTACAGTCCCACCCTAATCCTTTAACATACAACATAGGAAAACTACAAAATGGAGGACAGTCACAAGATACTGGGATTCATGGCCCAGCCACGTGGCTACACCTATTTTAGGGGGGACACAATTCAATCCATGACACAAGGATAGAGTAGCAGGGGTGGAATTTCTGGGGCCATGCTCTCCGGGGACATCGAGGCCAACTGGCATAACTAGCCTATTGCTAAGACAGTCTTCTACACCCCATATTTGTGAGTGGCATCTGGGGTCTTAAAAGCTAGCAAGCTGCCATCTGAGGTACCCCAAATGGTCCTAACTCAGCAAGAATAGATGATCACCAAGGACAACAACATGAGAGAAAAACAGCCCAGAAGACAGAAGGACCCAAGTGAATGGGTGACTATATCAATATGTGACCAGAAGAACCAGATGGTGCCAGGCACCATCAGTGACAGCTGTGACAGGGTTCACACTGTCAAGTCCCAGTGGTAACATGAGAGTAAAAAGGGGTGAACCCTAAGAATTCCAATAAAATACCACAATTGATGGTCCAAAGTCTTGGGAATTCCCCTGGGAGCATGGGCACTAGACCTGATATTGCCCAAATCATAAATCATTACTGAGGTCACTTCTTAAGAAAGGAATGGATTGAACTCAGGAACATAGAGTGATCATTTTGTGTGTGCATTTTTTTGGTTTTGTGCATCTATAGGATGCTGTCCTACTGGACTCTTACTAGAGGGGAGTGAAAAGGGCAGAGAGGAGGGGACAGGCGTTTGTTAAGAGGATATGACATGTATAGCACAGAAAGCAAGAGTGTGCTGTCATTGGGTAAGGGTAGCAGAAGGAGCTGCGGATAGGCAGGCATGAAAATTTTAATTGGATTATACACTTTCACTCTATCACAATAAAAAATAATTAAAATAAAATAAAGAGTTTTGTGAGACTTAATCAAGAGGAATAATGTATAAGTAACTGGAGTATAAGAACAGAGAGGGATAGCAGAAATATAGAGAAAATTGTTGAAGAGTTGCAGACATAAAGCTTTCCTAGCAGCACATAATACGAGATGATAGCTATCCAAGATTCTCATTGCACTCCACAAAAGGTAGATCCCAAAAGAAAGACACCAAGACATATTATGATAAAGCTTAACAAAATGAAACATAGAGAGAGGCTTTTAAAGGCAGTTAGACTTAAACCAAAACTAACTTACAAAGTAGAGTCCTTTAGACTGAGCTCTGATTATTCAGCCAAAATCATATTGGCAAGGAGAAAGCCTTTAAGGAAAATAATTTCCACCCAAGAATTATACATCCTGAAAAACTGCCTCTCAGGTATCAGGTATGATGGTGAAATTAGGACACTCCCAGATAAACAGAAGCTTAGAGACTTTATTAAAAAAATAAATAAATAAATACAAGAAATACTAAAAGAAGTTCTTTGATTAGAAAATCAATACCATCAGACATAGGAGGCTGGCAATTAAGTTAGCAAACTCATCCTACAAAAGTGCTACATACCTCAATGTCACCTTCAAAGTACTCCCCTTGGGAAGTATGCACTGATGCAATCACCTAGTCTAACCTTCAAAGCGATTTTGGAACTCTTTCTGGAATGGTCACCAGAACTGTCATCTATAACCCTTGATGTCCTGAATGTCATCCAAATGTCTTCCTTTCAAGACTTCCCTTATCTTTGTTAGGGTAAATAAAAAAGTTATTGGGAGCCAGATCAGGTGAGTAAGGAGGGTGTTCCAATACAGTTATTTATTTACTGGCTAAAAAATCCCTCACAGACAACTAGACAATTAAGTTCACAGACTTGCCACCATTCCACTATGTGCAATAGACATTCCAGAAACAGTTCCAAAGTTTCTCTGAAGGGTGGACAAGGTGCTGGCATTGGTACAAAGCTTCCCAAGGAAAACACTTCAAAGATGACCACAGTAATATTCAGCAATGAGATAATGCATCACTTAGAACAGTTAAGTTTACAGACTTAATTGTCAGACCTCATCTACTCAAGGACATAATGCAAGACAGAGCATCCAGAGTCCTACTTGTGGAAGACACAAAGCTCAATCAATGCTTAAATAATAAAATTAGGGAAACAGAGATCAGTATGTAAATTATGACAACATTATACTAGAAAGAGGGACATATTAATGTATTCATAGACCCTTCCCATGGAGAGGAAGTCAAGGAGACACAAAGAAGTTAAAGACTGGTTTAAACTTAGAACATAAGGGGAGAAAAGTGAGGTAGCTACAAACTAAACAAACAATACTACATATCAAAACAAGAAACACAATCTAAAAGCTACAAAGCCAACATTGAAAAAGATGAAAAGAAAACCCATAAAAAAAAGTGACTGAGAACAAAATAAACACAATACTAAGTGGAACAAAGAAACTGTTAACAACACACAAATAAAGGCACCAAAATGACAGCACTCAATTCATGCTTATCAATAATCACACCAAATGTAAATGCATTAAATGCACCAGTAAAGGCACAGAGAATAACAGATTGGATCAAAAAACATGATCTGTCTATGTTGCTTATGAAAAACTTTGAACCCAAAGATATGAACAAACTGAAAATCAAAAGATGGAAAAACAAATACCAAGCTAACAGCATGCTTAAAATAGACTTTAAAGTGAAATCCATCATCATGGACAAGGACGGTCACTAGTTGTTGTTTAAAGGTTCAATGCATAACGAGGATACAACCGTATTAAATATTCACACATCCAATATCAGTGCTTCTAAATAGATTGAATGAATGCTGACTACAATGAAAAGTCAGATAGATTGCTCCACAATAATAGGAGACTTCAACACTCCACTTCTAGTAATGGACGCATCATCCAGAAAAAAGCTCAATAAAGATACAGACGATTTTATTACAATAATTAAATCAGCTTCACAGACCGCATAGAACTTTCCACCCAACAATAGACAAGTACACTTTCTTTTCCAATGCACACAGAACATTCTCCAGAATAGACCATATGCAGCCAGCCAAGTGCACTAGAGTCGGATCATGTATTAGCACATAAAGCAAGTCTCAACAAAATCCAAACCACTGAACTATGGCAAAGTGTCTTCTCAAACCATAAGGTCACAAAAGTTGAAATCAATAGCAGAAAAATACATGAGTAGAAATCTTAACTCATGGAAATTGAAGAATGCCTTGCTCAAAAATTCATGGGTCATAGAAGGAATCACTGATGGAATCAAGAAATTCATGGAATCAAACAAAAAACACATCCTACCAGAACCTATGGGATATAGCCAAAGCAGTGCACAGAGGTCAATTTATCACAATAAATACATATATCCAAAGGAAGAAAGAGCCCAAACCAAAACATTAAACCTACAACTCGAACAAGCAGAAAGAGAACAGCAAAAGAAATCCTCCGGCACCAGAAAAAAAAAAACAGACAATAAAGATTAGAGCAGAACTAAATGAATTAGAGAATAGAGAAACAACTGAAAGAACTGACAAAACCAAAAGCTGTTTTTTTTAAAAAAGATCAACAAAATCGATAAACCATTGGCCAAACTCATAAATGGAAAACAGGAGACATGACAAATACCCTGAATAAGAAATGAGATGCAAAAAACATTACTGAGGTCAACTGTTCAGACAGGAATGGACTGGACTCGAGGACACAGTGTGACCATACAGTGTATGTACTTCATGGTTCTACACATCTATAGGATGCTGTCCTACTGGCCTCTTACTAGAAGGGAGAGGAGAGGATAGAGAGGAGGGGATAAGAAGTTGTTAAGGGGATATGACATACATAGAACAAAAAAGGAGTGTGTTGTCACCAGGCAACTCCAGAAGGAGGATAGATGGGCATGCAAATTTAATTTGGATTGTATGCTTTCACCTAATCACAATAAAAAAGAAAGAAAGAAAGAAAGAAATGAGATGGGCAATTTCACAATAGACCTAACTGAAATTAAAAGAACCGTAACTGAGTGTTAGTGGGCAAGTTATTTAACTTTTCTCTATTCCATTTTCCCACTTGTAGAATGAGAATCATAATAGCGCTACCAAAATGGGTTGGTATGAGGGTTAATGGGTAACTCAGTAGGATGTTTGGCACAGAGCATAATACCTAGGAAGCACTTGGTAAGTGATAACATATCCAATGCTCCAGCAGCCTAAAGAAGGAGGTCACACAAGAAGAGAGCCAAACATCACATCCTGATGCCTCCGGAAAAAGTAATTCAGAGTCGACTTCCAGTGAGCAATTTTCCCTCAGTTAGAATCAATTTCAATATCACTTACTTATATTTTTAAATTTTTCCCTGAAAATGGAATGTAGACATTCATTTATGGATAATTTCTGCATATATTAGTCATAATTTATTGTGCAAATTGCCTTTGGTTGTAAGAACAAGTCTAAAAATTATGCTAATTAAAAGAAAAAAATTAATCAGTAAAATAAAATGCCCTCTTTAAAATATGGTTTATGATGCTAACAGCAATAGTTCATTTGAAAATTGTTTGATACAATCATATTTTTCTGTCAAATGCCTGTTTAAACAATGAAATAAATGATCTGTTCCAACGCACCCATGATCTTTCTTTCTACGCAAATTACACTATCTAAATCTGAGTAAAATAAAGGAACTGATAACTAGCCCTACATCTTGTCCAAATTTGGATTTTAGCAAGTATCTGTTGAAAAGACACTCATTTCTGAAATTTTAGTTCCTATCGTTTTGCTAGTGTTTACCTTCTGCAAAGACTGAGAATGCAGTTAAGATTGTATAACATTACACCTTCAACAACAAAATGATCTAGAGGATAAAAAGAGATCCAGGAAACCCATCATTATGGAGTCAGACTCAAGATGATCCTATAGGACAGGACAGAACCGCCCCCACAGGGTTCTCACAGTTGTAAATCCTCATAGAAGCCGAATACTATCTTTCTCTCACATCGCAACTTCGCGGCCAAGATTCCTTGACTCTGACTCGTAGGGACTCTATAGACAGAGTAGAACTGCCCCAGAGAGTTTCTAAGGAGCAGCTGGCAGATTTGAATTGCTGACCTTCCGGTTAGCAGCCATAGCACTAACCACTACATCACCAGGTTTCCTGACTAGGGAAAGACAGGTTGAAATCTGTTGTGTCTGACACTCTCCCTCTTCCAAAACGAGACATCAAATTCCCTTGTTGCCAGAAAGCTTCCTAGGGCAGCCTTTATCCTAATTTTTAATCTCAATTTTCTTAATCATTTGTGCTCAAAACTGCTTCTGTTCAACTTCTTTTTGGTTTTGGCAATCTTTTTCTTTCAACGGACTCTATTCTTCTGTGTGGAGAATCCACGAACCTAACAGACTGAAAAAGTCCTGAACCCAGGAGTCTCACAGCCTTGCATTTGAATCTTGCTGACCTCTGACTAGCTGTGTCCTCTTCGTTTAGTGATACAACCTTACTCGGCCTCAGTTTCTTTGTCTTTAAGGGAATAATATAGTCTATGTGAACTTACAGCATCCGGTAAGACAGAGTAGAATTTGCCCAATAGTTTCCAGGAAGCAGTTGATGGATTCCAAGTCCTGACCTTTAGAGTAGCAGACAAGCTCTTACCCACTATGCCACCAGGGCTCCTATCAGGTTAAAATGAGTGAAGGAGCTAAATGAAACAACAGTACCATCGAGTCAGTTCTGACTCAGCGATAGCGACCCTATGGATGCCAACTATTGGTGGTGGTAGGCTATTTAATAAAAATTTCTCCCTTTCCTCTTTCCCTGTTTTTATCGGGGTTCTACATTCTCCAAATCATGATATCCCTTGGTTTCCTTCCTAGACCGGAAAGCGTAGTTCCACTAGAAATTGAGATTTATTTATTTATTTTTACTTAGAAGAGCAATTGATTTCTAAATTAACTCCCTCACAATTCAAATCCAGGGTAACTGGAAAGGTAGGTAAATTGGCTATGAGCTCCGGCTCATTTCGGTGGGCTCTGCGAAGGTAGGTCCTAGCTTGGAGGAGAAAGGGAAGACATCTCCCATCACGTTCTCTTTACACTAGTTGAAGTTCTGGTCTGGGCTCGGCCCACCTCCCACCTCAGATCCGAAAGGACTAAGATGATCAGTCCCTCCACCAGAGTTGAGTTTCCTCCAGGAAGTGACAATAGTCTCTCTCAAGATCCGGGAATCAGCCCTCCCCTGCCCTGCAAGGGAAAGGTGAAGGAAGGCGAAGGAAGAAAAAGGTGACTGTAGACCGCACAGAGCTGCAATGGAGACAATCTGGACCAACAGACCTACCTAGCCTGCGTCTTCCAGCTCACCTTCCTCTCCTGGTTGGCCTCTTCCCCTCCAACCAAAGGTTTGGAGCATGCAAGAGAAACGCGCGGGACCGGACGAATAAGGGCGGCTTTAGCCTTTTGGCAGCTTCCCGACTTGTCGGCTTCGAGCCCCCACCCAGCTCCCGCCAAGTACTTGCTGCGAGCCCCAAATCGCGCTCTTCGCAGCCCCTGCCGGCGCTGCATCCTCCCGGCTCCCTGTGTGCACCTGGACTCCAGTGCCTGGAGCCAGCGGTGCGGTTAGCTCCGCGCGCGCAGAGAAAATCTCTACCTGTGGAAGTAATGTGCACAGAAGAGGCCCAAGAGCACTGTCCCAGGAGTGCCGAAAAGAGAGTAAGGCTGCTGGGCGAGCATCCCCGCGGACACCAAGAAGGAGGGCAGTTCCTGCAGGAACCAGGCAGCACGGGCCGGCAGACGCGTACCCACGGGCATCAGGCTCTCCACGTACTTCCCGTAGCCCGCGGGCTCGGCGAAGTACAGGACCAGGGCCCCCAGGGCGGCCAAAGAGGCGCTGCCTGCCAGCACTGGGCTCGGGTGGCACTCAACCTGCATAGCGCTGTGCTCCCCGCCGATGGCCGCCACCCGCAATCAGGAAATCGCTGTCCCTACGGCTCCTTTATGGAACGCATGACACTACACCGCGTCCGCCCCTTCGGTCTTGGCTCCCGCCCCTCCATCCTGTCTTCCACGTTGGACGGCCAGCCGGCAGTGATGTCCCTTATGCAACGCTGACTTTCCGAGGTGCAGCAGTCACTGTGCGAAAGATGCAAAAACGTGTTCAGTGTCCCAGTGCCTTAACTGGTCCATATCCCCGCCTTATTTCCACCTATGGGACCACCATGTAGCCCACTTCCACTGGTTATCCTTCTTAGGATGCCCTTCGATGGATATCCATCCGTTTATGGTACTGAAACTTCTGAAGTTATAAAATACAGAGAAAATCACAAGTACAATTTAGCAGTAGTCGTTCTTCTGCCCTAACACACTCTGGGCAGTCACCACCACCTCCCCCAACATCCTCTACTCTACCCCAGGCCCAACCACCCTAGGCAAGATTTTTTCGTCAGCTTGATACTGGAGGCTGCAAAAGCTTCAATGTGAGGGGTGCTCAAAACTAAGGGGACCTGAAAGACTGTTTCAGATCACTCCCAAGAAGAAAGGAAAGATTTGACCTCCACATTCCACAAGCCCCGGGTGGTGACGCCAGGGTTGGGCCCTTGTTAGGGTGGGGTCGTCCTAGGGCTCCCCTATAGAAAGAATCGAGGGGGGCAATGCAGAAGTAACTTGTGTTTGAGCATTATTCTTCTAGGTTACTGGCCAGGTGACAAATCTAGGAGCACTTTGTTTTCCTTGATGGCCGGTGTTGGGCTGCTGTGAAGCAGACCTCCATCCAGTAGACTGCCTCCACCCTGCTGGCCTCCACATTCTGCCTCCACCTACTTGACCCCCAAATGCCTCCAGCTGCCCACATTGTTCCCTACATCTGCATGTGGTCTTTTCCTTTTAAATACTCGAACTTCGCCTGACCAGACTGGGTGAGCTTTTGAGGATGAAAATACCTCCCCGCCCCTTTGCAATGCTGACTTGCAAATAAAACCTCCTCCAAAGCTCCTGTCTTAGTGAACTGGCTTTTTGTAGCATGTAGCCCAACTCCCGGGCTTTTCCATAACACTGTCAAAATCTGTTTGCCTCTATTCTCTGCCCTCTCCACCTAATTCTGTATCTTTCCTTGGACACTTGGCCCGAATCCTGGCACTTCCAACATACGCCAGCCCCTCTGCCCTGGGTCAACACATTCCCTCACAAATCTCAGTCTCAGGGCCAGCTTTACCCGCTACATCCCCAAGGGAAGGATCAGTTTCCTGGCTCTAATTCCTGGGCAAGTTTTCCCTGCATCTCTGCCCTATCTGGGACAAAGAGCACATTTGCAGTATGGTGACTGGAGACATGGAATGTGACCACCTGCGGTGTCCTTTTTGTCTTCCTAGCTGGCCTAGAGCTGGCCCAAACTGAGGCTCAAGTTTAAGACTTCTCCCACCAGACGCCACCTCTGAGGCTTCAAGCAGGTGAGTCTACTTTCAGATGGCGGTGCAGTTGGAGATAGGGTAGTAATCCAAACATCTGTCTATTTGATGTGGCTCTTTGTCTTCCTTCCATTTGCATCCCTTCTACACTCCGCTGACTTGTTCTTATCCAGTTCATTGTATCTTCTTCTCTTATCTAGACATCCTTGGCTGCCCTCCTCTTTGGTTTTGTGTACCGTCTTTTTCTCTTATGGCACAGTGGTTAAGAGTAGCAGCTACAACCCGAAAGGTCAGTAGTTCATATACACCAGGAGTTTCTTGGACCCTGTACAGGGCAGTTGGCCCTGTCCTACATGGTAGCTGTGAGTGGGAATCGACTTTACCAGTAATGAGTTTTTGTTTTGTTTTGCTTTTTCTCTTCCCCTCTTTCTTTAAACTGATTTCTTCCTTTCAGATTGACTTCCACTGGCTGTTTTCCTTCTTCTGTTTTCTTGCCCTACTGTCCTTAAAGTTTATCCCTCTTAATTTTCTCCTCTGGCTCTGAATTCACACTCAAAGTTCTCCACCCTCCTTAATTGTAGCACTTTTCCATCCTCCCCCTTCAGCTCCAACACACTGCCTCCCCAGAGTCTCACTCAGTATTTTCCCATTCACTCCTTCCCTATAATAAGGCTGTTTAATGACAGACTTGGAACAGGCAGAGTAAAATAAGAGACCACATCTTAAGCATAACTTGCAAAATTTTGTTTTTTAATTCTGTCTTCAAGTGTGAGTCCACTTCCTTCGGTTTCTCTCAAGGCTGAGGACTAATCTATGCTCTTTTTAGGAATGTGGAAAAACAAGTGATAATAATCTAAATACCATAAAAGAAAAAGTAACCTGCTTTGTGACTAGGAACTTATATGGCCAGACCACCTCCAGGCCCCAAATACCAATTAACATATCAATACATCTGGAAGGAGACCATTGTGACTACCCAAAGATGTAACCTACAAATTCCTAGGACTCATAAAACCTTATTTCATTTCTTTTATAAAACCTCCAGCTAATCTCCATTTGAGGGAGGCAGATTTTTGAGAATTTGTTCCCCTTTGTCTCCTAGCCTGCTGGTATGCAATAAAATTCCTTGCTTCTTGTGAGAAACATTGTCAGCACCCTGGACACTGCTCCTGTTTTTCTTGGCAACTTGAGGGTGGTATAAACACCTGGCTAGAAACCTGCCTCGGTGTGTTGAGGCATAAGTGTGTTGAGGCATAAGTGACAGCCTTTGAGGAAGGGCGCAGTAAAACTTCAAGGTGTTAAAGAAAGCCCCAGGAAACAACTTAATAGCAGAAAATACCATAGAGTAATCTCACCTTTGTCTTACAAAACACTGTCACAAGACAAGCCTGGGGGCAGCCTTGCAAGTGACCCCTAGACCTTTACCACGGACAGCCTGCAAGTGACCCCTAGACCTTGACCACATTTTACAACTAATAGGAATTCTAGGTGTCCTTAACCAGTCAATGTAAAGTTCCCCCTCCCTGCTTTGCAATCTCACGACTTAAATACTGGGTGCTGAGGAAACTCGTCGCCGCCCCCTGCTCTGTGTAGCTTGGGGTGCTTCGCTGGTGCACCAGTATTTTTCCTATTGGGCATATTTTTTAATAAAATTTAACCTTTAAAGTAACAGCATCGCATCTTGAAAATCACGGACCCTAACAGGTGGTCTAGGCAGGCCGCCTTATCCCTTATAAGGTCACCAATAGGCAGTTACCAGTGTCTTTTTTCCAGTGAATGCTCAAGAAATCCAATTCAAATCCAGTTAGTGAGAACCAGGCTTTATTGGTCGGTTTTGCAAAATCGAGTACCTGAGCCCACGAAGGAGGCTGGTCAGAAAGAGGCACCTACCAAACAGTTCCTTACAAGCCTTCTGTATCTTCTAACTCACGAATCTCTCCCTTCATTGGCTGAGTACCATGGCATTAACAATCTCTTCCAAATTTGAAGTCACCTAAGTCTTAACATTCCATCTCCTGTTCCCAGAACAGGGTCTTCCCCTACTCCCCCCTTCTTTTAGGTTAACTAGTAACTTCTTATCTTGGCCTTTGTTCTGAAGATGGACCATTTTTAATTTTATTTCTCACACTTCTCAGCCCTGTCTCAAAGACTGGCTATTTGTAGCAGGGGCATGAACTCAGAATAAATTTAGGTTTATGGTAACAGACTTATTCCACCATCGAGTCCAATTTACAGACATTTCCAGAATCCTGAGCCACAAAAAGCTTTTATGGTAATGCTCTAGTGCTACAAGACACTCTGCTTGCTGACCAAAACCAAACTCGTTGCCCTTGAGTTGATTTCAATTCATAGGGACTCCCAGGTTTCGTGGATTCAGACTGTTGACTTGGTTAGCAGCCAGCCGTGCTCTTTAATAACTGTACCACTGGGGCTCCAAAGCAGGCTGAAAGTCAGTGGCTTGTAAAACCAATCAGCTATAGTTTAAGCATCTGTGGACTGAGGGGGTTAGCGGAGCTAGGCTGGACTTAGTACTTAGCTGACTTGACTATGCTCTTATTATTTTTCTGTGGAGCAATTTAGAGCCCTACTCTGGGCTAGATTTGGGTAGGGAACCCAGATTAATCCACATGGTTCTCTTGTTGGGATCAGCAAGCTAGCCCTAACATGTGTATCTAGTAAGCAGTAACAGGACAAGAGTAGAAGCAGAAACACACAGGCTTTCTGAGACTGATTCCAAGGTCTAACACATTCTTATGTTCTCTTCATTCTGTTGGCTAAAACAAATCACAAGATTGGTCCAAAGTCAGACTAGGAAAATACTGCAGAGTTCCTTGGCAAAGAATAGGGATATTGGTTGTAGTAGAAAACTGGGCCAGTATTGTATATTCCGCATTACATGAACAAAGAAAGTACCCTAATTGTAAATACGCCGATTAGTTGGTTTTCAAAACACTGACCACACTCTTACAACCAGCACCTAAATCAGGAATCAGATTACTGGCATACCAGTCTCGTAAAGCCTTCTTCCATTCCCCTTCCAGAATAACTACTACCCTGACAATTACCCAAAACATAAATTAGTTTTGCCTATTTTTGAACTTTATTTAAATTGTGTTGCTACAGTATTTACTGTTTGTGTATATGTGATCCACTCACATTGTAGCATGCAGTTGTAATTTGTTTACTCTCAATATTGTGTAGTATTCTATTATGTGAGTATACTATAGTTTATTGGACTTTCTATTGCTGATGAGGGTTTGAGTAGTAAATTTTTGGCACAGTTTTATGTAGATTATTGCCACTTCAACATCACAGTCTCCTCAGTTCAGCTTTCTCTATTACCATAGTCAGTTATATCATACAAAAAGCAATATGCTGTCAAGAGAAATGAAGGAGAGGAGAAGGGAGAATGTCTATCTTGGGGCTCCTATCCTCTTGTCTGATACTCTTCTTGCAGTTTATTGGTGTATTTTTGATGGACAACAACCCCCTATTAGTGTTGTCAAAGCCCCTGAATGGATATGAGGACTCTTGACATCTTACACTGTTGTTGTTAGGTGCCATCGAGTCAGTCCTGGTTCACAGTGACTCTACGCATAATAGAACAAAGCATTGCTCAGTCTTGTGCCTTGTCCACAATCATTATAATGCTTAAGCCTATCATTCCCGTGTCAATCCAGCTCACTGAGAGTCTTCCTCTTTTTCACTGACCCTTCACTCCACCAAGCCTAATGTCCCTCTCCAGGGACTGATCCCTACTAACAACATGTCCAAAGTATGTAAAATGTAGTCCACCAAGGAGCACTCTCATCGCACTTCTTCTGAGACAAATCTGTTCATTCTTTTGACAGTCCATGGTACATTTAATATTCTTCTCCAGCACCACAATTCAAAGGCATCCATTCTTTTTCTCTCTTTCTTATTCATTCTCCATCATCTGCATGCATATGATGCAATTGAAAATATCCTAATTTGGGTCAGGTGCACCTTGGTCTTCAACATGACATCTTTGCTTTTCAGTACTTTAAAGAGGTCCTTTACAGTAGATTTTACCAATATAGTGCATCTTTTTATTTCTTGACTGTTGCTTTCATAGGCATTGATTATAGAACCAACTAAAATGAAAAGGATACTGTTTTCCTGAATGCCTAGCATCGCTAGATAAGGTGAACACCAACATTATATAAATTCTGTGTTGAAAATAGAGGAAAATGAAGAATCCTCACAGCTAACTTTCCAGGCCAATGTTAACCTTAATTAATAAATGCCAATCCAGGATTTAAATTATATACATAGGTAGGTAGACAATTGCTTTTCTTTAAAATACAAATAGAAAATAGCTTTAGTGAGTCCCATGAAGAAAATGCATATTCTAGTGTCTGCCTCTTAATGGGTTATTACAAGGAATACATACAATATGTATGAATATAGAATAATTATATATGATTCTGTCTTGGTCATCTGGTAATACTCTAAAAGAAATACCAGGAGTGGATGGCTTTAACAAAGAAAAGTTAATTCTCACATGGTCCAGTAGGCTAGAAATCTGAAATCAGGGTGATACCTCCAGGGGGATGCACTTCCTCAGCGTTGGCTTAGAGGAAGTTCCTTGTGTTACATCAGTCTTTCTTTGGTCTGAGAGCATCTTGGTGCAGGAACCTCAGGTCCCAAGGACACACTCTGCTCTCAGTGTTGCTTTCTTGTTAGTATAAAGTCCCCAGATCTCTGCTTGCTTCCCTCTCATTCGTTGTAGGATGAAAGGTGGGGCAAGCCACACTCCAGGGAAACTCCCTTAGTAAGGGTGTTATAGTCCCACCCTAATCCTCTTTTAACATAATCCTATCTATTAACCACAGGCAGAGATCAGACTTTACACCATGCCACGCCAAGCCAAGTGCCATCAAGTCGGATCCGAGGGTCGCCATGAGTCAGAATTTACACCATAGGAAAATCACAAAATGGAGGATAATCATACTACTGGGAATCATGGCCCAGACAAACTGCTACACGTATTTGGGGGGGGGGGCATAATTCAATCCATGACAAAGGCATATAATTTTATATGGTATACAGAATTAATATATGTGTATATATATAAAAACTTAATGCTACTGGGTTGATTCTGACTCACTGTGACCCCGTGTTGAAATGAGGCATAAGTGACAGCCTTTGAGGAGGGGTGCAGTAAAAATTCAAGGTATTAAAGAAAGCCCCAGGAAACAACTTAGTAGCAGAAAATACCATAGCGTAATCTCACCTTTGTCTTACAAAACATCTGCCACAAGACAAGCCTAGGGACAGCTTTGCAAATGACCCCTGGACCTTGACCATGGACAGCCTTGCAGGTGACCCCTAGACCTTGACCACATTTTACAACTAACAGGAATTCCAGGTGGCCTTAACCAATCAATGTAAAGGTCAGTTCCCTCTCCCTGCTTTGTAATTTCACGACTTAAATACTGGGTGCTGAGGAAGCTTGTCGTCGCCCCTTGCTCTGTGTAGCTTGGGGTACGTCCCTGGTGCACCAGTATTTTTCCTACTGGGCATATTTTTTTAATAAAATTTAACCTTTAAAGTATCAGCGCCGCATCTTGAAAATCACGGGCCCTAACATTTGGGGGCTCTCCCGGGATTTCACGAGCAACCTCCACAGCCAGCCAATCTGGTTTGGACCTCACCGGTGAGTCTGGA
This sequence comes from Heterohyrax brucei, assembly GCA_028571685.1. Taxonomy (NCBI): domain Eukaryota; kingdom Metazoa; phylum Chordata; class Mammalia; order Hyracoidea; family Procaviidae; genus Heterohyrax; species Heterohyrax brucei. The sequence continues at coordinate 40,680,607 of CM053149.1, forward strand.
TATTGTCTGTCTGTGCTCGAGCTCTGGTTCTGGGACTCACTAAGAGAGAATCTGGATGCAGAATTGCTTTCTGAGTTGGAGGCTGGGGGACGCCTCAGCTCTCCATCTGGGCGGGCACCGCTGGTTCCTTTCTCGATTCTGCAGCTTGTAAATCCTGCGTCTGTGTCTGTTCCGTTGTCTGTTTGATTGTGTTGTTTGTCCTGATTGTTACTTTTGCCACCATGGGGCAATCTTCTTCTCACTCTGTAACACCCAGACCTGTTCCTTAACCACTTTTCAGATTTCCAGAAACGAGCCGAGACTTCGGCAAGGTGCGGTCAGGAAAACTCCGCACACTTTGTAATCTGGAATGGCCGACCTTCGGTACTGGATGGCCACCCACGGGATCCCTAGACATTAACCAAACCCATTCTGTTTTCCAGGTCATCTTTAGCGATCGGGTCACCCTGATCAAATGTCATATGTTGTTACTTGGCAAGATGTCCTCAGGCAGCAACTTGCGTGGCTGCAACCCTATGTTCCCCCTAAACAACCTCCTACAACCCTGGTGATTCAAAGCTCCTCGAAGTCCCCTCCAGCTGCCCTTCCTCTGTCAGATAACTTACTGAGTCTCCCACCTCCCTACTCCCCAGTTCCCGTTTCTCCTCCTGCCGCCGCCGGGACCTAGGGAGCCAGAGCCAGTCTCTGCGGCCTTTATAGGGTCCCCATGGACCCTCCAGTCCCAACTGCTCCCTGGACCCCTGCCACTTCTGCAGCACCACCTTCCTCTGACCTCCAGAGCCCAGCCCATACCCGCTCAGGGCGATCTTTTCAACCACTTACAGAACCCTCCTCTCATATTTTCCCCTTGCGAGCTATAGGACACATGACTGAAGCTGGGACCCCCTTCTTGGTCTATATTCCTTTTACAACCTCTGATTTTTACAATTGGAAAATGCAGAATCCCCCTTTTTCTGAAAAACCTCAAACCTTGATACCCCTCTTAGAAACTATCTTTGTAACACACCAGCCCACTTGGGAAGACATACAACAACTTCTCCAAGCCCTCTTTACCACTGAGGAGAGGACTAAGATTGTTTCCCTAGCCAGAAAACAGGCACTGGGAGATGATGGAAACTTTACGAGTGATTTAGATGAGGTTAACCACGGTTTTCCTCTGACCCGCCCAAATTGGGACCCAAACACCACTGCAGGTAAGCAGCACCTAACTGTCTACCGCCAGATTCTTATGGGGGGTTTCCGGGCAACCGCTAGGTGCCCCACAAATTTGTCTAAAGTAACACAGGTAATTCAGGAACCCTCAGAATCCCCAGCAGCCTTTCTGGAACGACTAATGAAGGTATACCGCACATATACTCCCATTGACCCTGAGTCTCCTGAAAACCAACAGGCCATTAATATAGCCTTCGTGGGACAGTCGGCCCCTGACATCAAAGGAAAATACAAAAAATAGAAGGATTCGAGGGAAAGAATCTATCCGAGCTCATGGAAATTGCTATGAAAACCTTCAACAACCGCGAACTACCAAAAGACAAACAAGCCAAAAAGGTAAGCAGAATCCTCCTGGCAGAAGCCCAGGGCCACGTGCCGCTGCACCCTTGGGAGAAGAAACCGGATCAGATGAGGAAGCCAGGAAAGCCTCCCCTGCAGAGAAACCAGTGTGCCTACTGCAAGGAAATTGGACACTGGAAGGGTGAGTGCCCCAAAAGAAAGCCCCCTCAAAAGGTTCTTAACTTAGAGCCCTGAGGGCGTCAGGGCTCACCGCCCCTCCCCACCCCCGCCCGAGCCCAGGGTAACCTTAAAAGTAGGGGGACAGCTGGTAGAATTCATGGTCGACACCAGGGCTAGTGACTCGGTTCTGATTGAACCCCTGGGGCCTACAACCGAAGCCAAGACCTTGATACAGGGAGCTACTGGGATTAATGCCTACTCATGGACTGACGAAGGAAAGATAGATCTGAGAGCTAAGACTATCTCCCACTCGTTTATAGTAATGTCTGAATGCCCATACTCTTTACTTGGAAGAGACTTGTTGTCAAAAATGCAGGCGACTACCCACTTTGCTGGGGATCATGCTTACCTGACACCCCAACTCAGTGTGATAGCCCCTTTAGAGGAAGAATACAGATTTTATGATGGTTCTGACAGGGGCCCCCACTCTATCCTCTTGATATCAGTGGATCAATTGATCAAAGAGATTCCTCAGATTTGGGCTGAAAACAACTCCCCAGGACTGGCCAAATACCAACCACCAGTTATAGTGACTTTAAAACCATCTGCTGACCCAATTCAGGTGAAGCAGTACCCCATTATGCCAGCAGCAAAGAAAGGAATGAGGGCCCACATTCAAAGACTCAGGAAACATGAAATACTAGTGCCCTGCCAGTCACCCTGGAATAGTCCCCTCCTGCCGGTGAGGAAGGCAGGAGGGCTGGGCTACAGACCAGTCCTAACCCATACACTCTCCTGAGCTCTCTGTCACCAGAACACCGGGTGTATTCAGTGCTGGATTTAAAGGATGCATTCTTCAGTATACCCCTGAGCCTGCAGAGTCAGCCGCTCTTCGCCTTCGAATGGCAGGACCCGGAAGACGGCTTCAGTGGGCAACTGGCCTGGACCCATGTGCCACAAGGGTTCAAGAACTCTCTCACCATCTTTGATGAGGCCCTTCATTGGGACTTACATGAGTAAAGGCATCAATGGCCTGACATTTCCCTTCTACAATATGTAGATGATTTATTACTCGGGGTACCTGATGAGGACACTTGTTTAAAGGCCACCAAGTCCCTGTTAACTCTCTTGGCGAAATTGACATATCGAGTCTCCACTAAAAAGACACAGGTCTACGTCCGGGAGGTGACTTACTGGGGTTTCCAACTCAAGGGGAGACAACACAATGCTCCCTATCCAAAACAAGAAAACAGACTATCCTTGGGATTCCCACCCCTTGTACGTCGCGGAAGGTGAGAGAGTTCTTGGGGTCCGCTAGGTTCTGTCGGCTCCGGATCCCAGGTTTTGCAGAAATAGCGTGCCCCCTATCCGAGCTGACCCGAGAAAAGGAAAAGAATTTTATATGGACTAAAGAAACAGAGCAGGCTTTCCAGACTATAAAGAAGTCTCTCCTGAAGGCACCAGCATTGGCATTACCCAACCTGGAAAAGCCCTTCCAACTATACATTGATGAAAATAAAAGAATAGCCAAGGAAGTCCTTACTCAGACACTCGGCCCATGGAAAAGGCCGGTGGCCTATCTGTCTAAACAGCTAGACCCAGTGGCCTCTGGATGGCCAAGGTGCCTTAGAATTCTTGCAGCCACTGCTCAACTAGCAAAAGACTCTGATAAACTGACTATGGGACAGCATGACATCGAGGGAGTCCTGCATAGCCCGCCTCATAAATGGATTTCCAATGCCCGGCTAACCCACTACCAGTCTTTATTACTAGATCAGCCCCGAGTTGTGTTTGCTTCTAGCCCAGCCTTCAACCCAGCAACACTGCTGCCTGATCTGGACCTGGAGGCTGAACCGCATGACTGCACTGAGGTGCTTAGCCAACAGCACGGCCTTCGCCAAGATCTTATGGACGTTCCCTTGTGGGGACCCTGATCTCGCTCTGTTCACTGATGGGAGCAGTTTTATCAGGGACAGCACCAGGTACACAGGGGCAGCGGTGGTAGCCAAAGATCGGGAACATCAGCGCAACGGGCTGCCCTCAGCCAAGGTGCCGGGCAGCGCGGGCTGCTCTCTGGCTGGGCTCCCACCGCTGCTGCGAGGCCTCAGCAGCCTTCTCAACGCCAGCGGGGGCTCGTGGTGGGAGCCGGAGTGTGTCTACAGCCAGCACAACCGCATCCATGATGGGCTAAGCCACACAGCCCGAGTTCTGGACAGACCCTGCCACAGCGCTGGCACTGCCAACGCGGGCCCCATCGCAGGCTCCATCGCCGTCTCTGCCGCTCCACGCTGCCCAGTCAACCTTGACACTGTATTAGCAGTGCTGTGAAAGGAGATGTTGCCTACAGGTGGGATTGCGACAACTGGACATGTCGCTGCTGTACCAGCTGTGAGGTCTGTATTAGTCAATCCAGAACTACAAGCACCTGTGCCAGGATCTGTCCTTGTCCCTGCACTCTTGACAGCTCCTAGCCACCAGATGATGGCCTCTCAGATGACGATGAGCCTCCTGACGCCAGCCTGCCCCCTGACCCGCCACCCCTCACTGTGCCCTAGACACAAAATGCCCGCAACCAGTGACTACAAGATGCCTTCCGCTGGCGGAAACAATGGAAGCCGGAGGCAATAACCTAGCCGACCAAGCAGCTAAGGAAGCTGCCCTCAGCCTCCCCATTCAGCTCCCCAAGCTGACCCTTCCCAAAGAGCCCACCTAGAAGAGAAGAAAGGATGACACTATACTTCGGGAGGGCTCCCCATTCTCCCCCCAAAACTGGGAGAGAAGCTCGTCCACCTGATCCACCAGACCATCCATCTGGGAGCAAAAAAATTCAGGAACTTCTGTCTCCAAGGTACTATATACCCCAACTATCCCAGCTGGCTGAACGAATAGCACATACCTGCCAGGCCTGCCAAGCCACTAATGCAGGCAGCTCTGGTAAGGCCCACCAAAGTAAGAGAGAAAGAGGCACTACGCCCGGAGTACACTGGGAACTGGACTTCACTGAAATTAAGCCCGGCAGATATGGATATAAGTACCTTTTAGTTTTCGTAAACACATTCTCTGGTTGGACTGAGGCATTTCCCACTAAGAGAGAGACAGTACAAGCAGTTTCAAAAAACTCCTGGAAGAACTCATACCTAGGTTTGAGGTTCCGTTGATGCTAGGATCAGACAATGGCCCTGCCTCTGTGGCCATAGTCTGTCAGGGAGTAACATCTGTTCTGGGGATTAATTGGAAATCACATTTTGCCTATCACCCCCAGAGTTCAGGACAGGCAGAGAGGATGAACCGGACCCTTAAAGAGACCTTAACTGAACTGACCCTAGAAACTGGCGGTAACTGGATGGCCCTGTTTCCCTTTGCCCCGATGCATGTGCATAATTCTCCCTACCTCCAAGGCCTTACGCCCTATGAAATTTTTTTCGGGAGGCCACCACCCCTCTGCCCTAAACCAAGGGATGACATGCTTGCTGAAATCTCTAATCATGACCTGCTTAAGTCCCTCCAGGCCCTGCAGAAAACTCAAGATCTGCTTTTCCCCTTGTTAAGACGCCTCCACAATCTCCCTCCTGTAAAGACAGTTTCAGCCAGGGGTCTAGTCTGGGTCCTGCGACACCAAAAGGAGACTTTGGAGCCCAGTTGGAAAGGACCCCACACAGTAATTCTGACAACCCCCACTGCTGTCAAGGTTGACAGGATCAGGCCCTGGGTCCATCACTCCCAACTACCTTCAATGGAGGGTATGACAACATACTGGCCCTGAGGTGACTCCAAGAAATCTCTGCCGGCAAGTTCAAGAACTGACCCTAACCAGCCCTCCCGAGGTGACTTCACCAGTTTTTCACCTTGATTTATGGGACCTTGTAGGGGGTTCTATAGGCTCACAGCTTAAGAAAGACCCATACCTGGTTCGTGCACACAGAACACTCATAAATACTGGGGGATGTATACATGCTGATGGGTGGGAGTGTGCTACTAACTGCCTCATACAACAACTGGCTAAGAAACAATTTTACATCTGTCCCGGGGCTAATGACTATGGATCATGTGGAGGAACAAATGATTATTTCTGTTATACATGGGGCTGTGAAACCAATGCACCCTGGATCAGGGAAAATAGGGACCACATTAGGATCAGTCAAGTCTCTGTTCTCCTGGTCTCTGTGGCTGACCACCCTTGTCACTGCATTAACAGGACCATTTGTCCTCTTCATCTTAACTTTAACTGTGGGTCCCTACATTCTAAATAAACTACTTAAATTCATACGAGAAAAACTAGCCCTCCTAGTCCTAAAACATCTGCCCCAACACCAGACCTACCACCCTCTGAACAGCCAGGACCTTGATCATCCCAGCACCCACTCAGAGTCTAAGATTTGACTCTGGAATAAGAACTCAAGGGGGGAATGTTGAAATGAGGCATAAGTGACAGCCTTTGAGGAAGGGCGCAGTAAAAATTCAAGATATTGAAGACAGTCCCAGGAAACAACTTAGTAGCAGAAAATACCATAGAGTAATCTCACCTTTGTCTTACAAAACATCTGCCACAAGATAAGCCTAGGGACAGCTTTGCAAATGACCCCTAGACCTTGACCACAACAGCCTTGCAGGTGACCCCTAGACCTTGACCACATTTTACAACTAACAGGAATTCCAGGTGGCCTTAACCAATCAATGTAAAGGTCAGTTCCTCCTCCCTGCTTTGTAATCTCACAACTTAAATACTGGGTGCTGAGGAAGCTCGTCATCACCCCCTTGCTCTGTGTAGCTTGGGGTGCGTCCCTGGTGCACCAGTAATTTTCCTATTGGGCATATTTTTTTAGTAAACTTTAACCTCTAAAGTATCAGTGTTGCATCTTGAAAATCGCAGACCCTAACACCCATAGGACAGAAGAGAACTGCACCAAAGGGTTTCCAAGGAGCAGCTGGTGGATTCAAACTGCCAAGCTTTTGGTTAGCAGCCTGAGCTCTTTACCTCTGTGCCACTGGGGCTCCTGTATATATATAATTTATATCTTATATGTATGTGTGTGGGTGGTGGGGAGAGACAATGAGAGAAAGATTAGTATTTGCAGCCTGGAAAGGCAAATATCAACATCACTTGTTAAAACTGTTGGTAGTGATAACAATACTAGTAATTGTCACTAAGAAATTTGACAGTTTTCTGTAGACAATAAAGTCTAGATATATTTGAGAAGTGGGACATATACTTTCAATGTTTTAGAATTAACAAAACATTTATCCATTCATCGTCTCATTTTATTCTGGAAACAACCATATAAAATATTTATTTTTATGATGTCCACTTCATAACTGAAACTTTAAGCTCTTTTGTCTTTTTATTAACACTTCTCTATGTCGGACTCGACAGCACTTGGTTGGCCTCTATGTCATGTTTGCATCACTTTCATTATTGAGATTTTTCACCTAACCCCATTCAATCAAAACAATCTCTTAAGGAGTGACTTAGACTATGAGAAATTAATTTTCTTTTTGACACAGTACCTATTATCAGTTCATATGGTGACTATGAGAGAGCTGGGCTAGAATTAGTTCAAACCATTCAAAACAAACTTCCTTGATCTTATCTCCACAACCCCTCAGGGACATGGTAGAAAGAGCTCCCTGCTTGCACGGGGAGTATTCTGAGTCACTATCAGTTTCCCAGAAACTTTCCATGACAAATGGCTGCTGTGCATCATGTTGGGATGTTATCAGACACCTTCTAGAGCTTGAAGGCTCTGAAGCCCTGGAGCATTGATGGAGCAGGGATACATATTCCTTGAGACGGAACAGTTATAAAAAAAATTTTCTCTTACTTTTCCAGGTGATTACATTCAAAGCATTTCACCCACTAATTCTTTTTGCATAAGCTATCTCTGCAATTACACTTCAGATCATAAGTAGATATCATGTGGAATATGAATGAATCATAGGTTATCACTGAACCAGTCTGTAAAACTCCTCAAGAGACCTGTAATCAATGGTTCACATACCCCCTTCTCCATTTTTCCATGTAAATGTACTTTCCCTACTCAAACACTTAAGAAAACTCTATGAAGTAGAAAACCGACAAAATTTCCAGGCTCAAAATCAGAATATATACCTCCACGTAGCAGAAGTAAACCCTAGTGGTGTAGTGGCTAAGTGCTATGGCTGCTAACCCAGAGACTGGCAATTTGAATCTGACAGGCACTCCTTGGAAACTCTATGGAGCAGTTCTATTCTGTTTGATAAGGTCACTGTGGATTGGAATCAACTCAAGGGCAGTGGGTTATTCTTGTTTGTTTGCTTTGGTGGAGGAGGAGTTCATGGAGCAGAAATTGCACACAAAAGCAAAATGCTGAGCAGGCTTCAAGCCATGAATTCCTGTGGGTGAAAGACGGTAGTGACAGCCTGGAGTTAGGAGTCTGTACAGTAATGAGGATGTAAAGAATCTTGTGAAATTAGCAGCAAGGTTTAATATTGGAAGACATAGCCTAAAATGATATTCCCACACTTTTGAATAGCCAGATAAAATTATTTCCAACTTCTCCCTGGGCTTATGTGTGTGTTAAGCTACAGCTTTTGGAGGCAGGAAAACACAAGCTACCTCACAGCCAGCAATTCAACCAAGTTTCCATGTGCTCACAATCAAACCTATGATACTCCTCGGAATGCCTCTGCAGAACCTAACATGGAGTGGTACTCTCGGGGATCAAAGGAGAAGCCAACATAAAATCACGGCCAATGTCCTTTTGTTACTAGTAGATCCTCCCTTGGTTCTTGTCATCTTTCTAAGAACGATTTCAGACAAAGTACACAAAGTCAGACACACAAAAAGGTTTTAATAGCATACTCAGTGAGATAAGCTAAGAACGCTCTCAGAGAAAGAAAGAAAGAAAACTCCACTTCCTCCTCCCTCAAGAATTTTCAGTTATCTTAGCTCTTTGGTCCCTAAGGGTTTAAATCACTTATGAGATGACCATCAGGTCTGCTTCACAGGTAATAGCTGATGTCTTTATTCTCTTTTGGCAGGCAATCGCTGTACCCCTTTGTTCTGGCCATCAGACATCCTCTGACTCTTTTGGAGTCAATGTTGGAGGCATTGTTTGTTTCTCCCTACCTCTGGTTTTCTAACCTCAGTACTCTAACATTCCCACCTCAAGTGTCACAATTCTTTGGGTGGTCTCATTTTCTGTAACTACTTCTTACTGTAACAGGGGCATAGAGCTGTCCCCGGAATGGCACTTGTTCCTTGTTATGAAAAGTTGTTTGCACCAGAGCTGGGGCTTTGTAGAAATGCCACGCAGCTTAATCTAGGATACTCTTGACTATGTCAGTGTTTGTGGAAGATGGAATAACATCCATCTGCATTTAGAACTTCCATAATCTAGAAGGAGCAAAATGGACCAAGGTGTTAAACAGACAAGATTCACATATCAGCAAAAGAAGTAAGGACCATAATGAACCTGCCGGTGGTAAGCAAGAATTCCAAGACCAGACAGATGACTACATCAACCACACCTAATCAGCTTATATTTGAAGTTGTCTTACTTTGTCAGGAAAGTGGCAAATACGTTCTGGTACTTGTGCTGTTTGATTTACCCCAAAACATTGTTCTCCTAGCACTGCACATATCCCTCCCTGGCTCACTGGCAGCATGTCTAATCCTCTTAGATTTTGTAAGACAATTGCAGCTAAGGGTTAATTTCATTTTGTAAGGTGATTATTAAGGCTGCTACTTGTGTACTGAGGTAAGCTAACTCTCTGGAAAGATTTGGGTGTATTTTATAGACTCTCACTACCCCAATGGTGCCAGCTACCTCGTATGCCAATAAGACTGCTTAGTCTTATTAATACAGGAATTAAGAGTCTTGCTCTCTCTCCTATTTTACATGTAGAACTCAAGCATAGAGGGACTGGAGTTTCTGCTCCAGCTAGTGAAATTTGAGGGAGGACATAACCAAGGGTGTACAATCCTGTCCAGTTTGTAAGGAGACATATATATGCTTTATCTCCACAAATAGAAACTGGATGACAAGAAAAGGCATCCTGAAATATGGTATATGTTCATTCAAGTATAAGGTATATTTTTGACCGTTACAGTGTATTTCCAGAAGTAAGTGCTGTCAGGTGGTGGTTGTTAAGGGGCTAAAGCAGGGAGTGATATCATGAGTGGTTTTGTTCCTTAAATTTTCCCAGAACAACACCCTATGGACTGTGTCATGGATTGAACTGTGTCTCCTCAAAAACGTACGTGTTGATTTGCATCGGCTAGGAATCCCATTATGGTGCCATTCCTCCCCTGTGTTGTGAATCCTGCCTCTATGATGCTGATGAGGGAGAATGGGCAACAGTTGTGTTGGTGAGGCAGGACTCAAGTTACAAGCTTGTGGGATACAAGGGAGAGAAGGGAGCAGAGGCAGTTGGGAACCTCACGCCACCAAGAAAGGAGCACCAAGAGCAGAGTATGTCCTTTGGACCTGAGGTTCCTGTGCCGAGATGCTCTCCCTGAATTTGGACTCTTGCCTACCAGACTGTGAGATTTGTGATAGTGAATGGACTTGTAACTTATGAGTGGATTTGTAGCTTACTGGACTCTGACAATAAAATTTCTCCCTGTGAAGCCTTCCACTGATGGTATTTTCTGTTGGAGAAGTACCAGGTGACTGAGACAGACAGTCTCCATAAAGACTCTTTGACTGGAACTCTGGTATGTTAAAATACATGTGTCTCCATTTTTTCCATTTGACCAAGTAGAGGCTGTTAACAAAAGTAAGTGGTTGCAGCTTATAGGCCTGCCTTTGCAGACTCCTCTCTCATAGTTTTCTTTGTGCTTAACAGAGATATTGAGAGGAAATGATAATCTACAGAAACCAGGGACAGGGTTGGAAAACAGTCCCTTTAAAGTCCTATTATTTCTCCATATTGTGACTGTGACATTACGTAAGGATTGATATAGTGACCCCACTGGGAAAGAATGCTTGCAAGGTCCAGTGGAGGAAATGGATAAGAAAATTTGTGTGTCTTATTTTGTACTTTTTCATAAACTGCTTTTGTGACGGGGTGTACAGTCTGCTTATGATGATGTTTAAACACATCTTGGGGCACAGCAAGGAAAGCATGGTGTTTGGGCCCAGGCTTGCCACTGGGGCTGGCCATCCCACTGCTGACTGTCCCCAAGCCTGTAGACAAATCCAGAAAGGCAGATTATACCTTGTATGGGTGAGTGCCTTTGCTATTTTTTGTAATGGTTTAATAAAGGAGGACATAAATTCAGGGTACCCCAGAAGTATCAGAGTGTACGTTGGTATGATGTTGAAAATCAACATTATGTTAACTCACCTGTTTTCTTTTGAATGGGAATCTCAGGTCTTTTGGAGATTCACTCATCCACTCTTGGTGTTATTGAGCTGTTTCTGGTTCTTCAGTTTCGTGGTACAGTTTTACCCTTGTGTGGTGTATCCAACTAGAAATTTCTGCAATGCTTACGGCTGTAAGGCTAGAAAGTACAATAGTATACGGCCCTTTTTAGATTGGAGTAAGTTGAGAAGTGGGAGACCCATTCTTCCAGGTTTGATGAAAACTAACATCACTGGCTTATATGAAGATGTAAGTGAGGTAGATGTAAATGAGGTGATGGAGGGTCTGGGGTTCCCAATTCTGGTATGGCTCATTGAAAGCAGATTAGAGAGATTATAAAATATACTAACTGATCGGTTTCCTCACCAACTATTGGTCTGTTTGCAGAAATGGTCCACCATATAAAATTTCAAGTGGGCTCAGTTTTATTTGTGAGGTAGGGTTTGATTTCAGGAGGAGTAAAGCTGTGGAAAGAGACTGCAGCCAGCTTTGCTGAGTATCTTGTCCTAACTTTGCAAATGTTCTTTTTAAGGTTTGATTGGTTCTTTCTACTTTTCCTGAAGACTGTTGTTTCCGGACTAAGTGTAAGTTCCATTTTATCCCTTTGTCCACTGCTTAATTGGGTTATTTACCTTGTTCTTGTTGATATTTTGCAGCACCTTGTAGATTATGGAGATCAGAGGTCGATCTGATATATAGTTGCCAAATATTTTTTTCCCATTCTGTGGGTAGTCTTTTAATTCTTTTGATAAAGTCTCTGGATGAGCAAAAGTAGCTCCTATTTATCTATTTTCTCTTCTGTTGATTAAGCTTTGTTTGTCAGATTTTGAAGCCTGGCTAATTGTGTATTAAACTTTCCTTTGTTGATTCAATTTGAGTTGATTTTTCTGTGTAAGGTGTGAGGTATGGGTCTTGCTTCAATTTTCTGCAGATGGATAACCAATTTCGCCAATATCATTTGTTAAAAAGACTGTTTACCCCAGTTTAGAGCCTTAGGGCCTTTGTCAAATATCAACTGTTCGTAGGAGGATGGTGGCATCTCTGGGCTCTCAACTCTATTCCGTTGGTCTATATGTCTCTTTTTGTACCAGTACCAGGGTGTTTTGACTATTGTAGCAGTATAATAATTTCTAAAATCAGGCAGCAAGAGGCCTCCCACATTGCTCTTTTTCTTCAGTAGTGCTTTGCTTATCTGGGATTTCTTTCCTTTCCAAAGTTGGTGATTTGTTTCTCTATCTCATTAAAAAATGTCACTGGAATTTGAATTGTGATTTCACTGTACACGTAGACAGCTTTGGGTAACATAGACATTTTCACAATGTTAAGTCTTCCTATCCATAAGCAGGGTAGGTTTCTCCATTTATCTAAGTCTCTCTTAGTTTCTAGCAGTAAAGTCTTGTAGTTCTCTTTGTATGGGTCTCTTATTTCTGTAGTTAGGTTTATTCCTAGGTATTTTATCCTCTTGGGGTCTATAGTAAATGGTATTGATTTGGTGATTTCTTCTTTAATGATCTCTTTGTTGGTATAAAGGAATCCTACTGATTTTGCTATGTTTATTTTATAACCTGGTACTTCGCTGGACTTTTCTGTTAGTTCAAGTAGTTTACTTACGGATTCTTTAGGATTCTCTGTGTATATAATCATATCATCTGCAAATAGGGATATTTTTACCTCTTTGCCGATGCAGATGCTCTTTATTTCTTTGTCTTGTCTAACTACTTTGACTAGAACTTCTAGTACAATGTTGACTGGAAGTGGTGAGAGTGGGCATTGAATTTGCCTTGTATTCCTATTTTGCTGAGAGCTTTTAGCATGAATGGGTTTTGGACTTTATCAAAAGCCTTTTCTGCATCATTTGACAAAATCAGGTGATTCTTGTCTTTTGTGTTATTTATGTGGCCATTTTATGCCTAATGCTGAACTTACCTTTTGACTTATGGTAGCAGTGAATGCCAGATCATTGTCACTTTGTAAATTTTTGACTTTTTGTTCATACCCTAAATCCCACAATCTACAGAAACCTGTCAGGTCTAGAAATGTCCTGAGCTGTTTTAAACTTGTAAGCTCTGGGATGTGTGCAATAGTGAGAATTTATTGAAGGAACAGTAATTTCCATCCTGGAACCAATTTAAGTCCTAGGCACTTTATTTCTATTATAAGATTTCATCTTTTTCCTTTGAAACTTTGTAACCCCTTTTTGCTAGAAAATTTAGAGTTTCGACAGCATAGTGGTGTCCTAGTTGTTCTGGATGGGGGTAAATGAGCAAGTTATCTTACGTATTGTAAGACTTGTCCACCATCCTCAAGTGTAATATCCTCTAAAACTCATGTTAATGCCTGGCTGAAGAGATGGCAGCTGTTCCTAAATCCCTGGGGTAGGACTGCCCATTGTAGCTGTTGTTTGTGGCCACTAGGATCTGACCACTCAAAGGTGAAAAGAAACTGGCAGGCTGAATTGTTTCCCCTTAGTCCCCTGAATAATGTTTTTATTGGAGGAGAGATGTCCTTGATAGGAAAGCGGCATGGATAAGGTGGTTCCTGTGTCCAGAAGACAGCTGATTGACCTTTCCACTATATCTAGGGTTCCCCTTGTCTCTTCTTCACTGATAATAATATCTTGGATATCTTTACTTGGAGCCTAGGAAACCTAGAGCCTTATCATTGAAGGCCATTTTTGTTGAGGGAACAGACCCAAGAGCCTTTTGACCCTTGGAGAACTGTCTCCTCCATTGGCCCAGTTGTTGACAGTTGTGACAGGGTTTCTTAGGTGGCTCATTTTGAGGGCGGTATCTCTTCCAGTAAGGAGACTGTCCACAACTGTGGCAGGTACCTGGTAGAGCCCCTCATGATTTCCCTTTTTGAAGTGGGAACTGAATGCCTTGTATAGCAGCTAAGAGTTGAGCTTTCCTCCTTTTTTTCCCTCTCTCTTTGCCTTGCTCTGTCTCCCCCTCAGAGTCTCCTTTTCTCCCTTTCTCAGAGTTTCTCCTCTTCTTCTTGGTCTGTATTGTAGAAGACCAGTGAGGAAACTTTTAATAACTCATTCAGTGGAGTTTGGGGTTCCAGTCCCTATTTTTGAGACTTATACCTTATTTCTGGTTCAGATTGTGTTAAAAATCTATCCTTTAGAACTAATTCTCCTTTGGGGACCTAGGGTTTAGATTAGTATGTTTTAGGAGAGCTTCATTTAGCCTCTCTAAATAGGCAGTTGGGTTTTCTTACAGGTCCTCATCAATTGTGGCTAACTTATTAAAATTAGTGCACTTAATCCCACAAGCTTTCATTCCTACTATTAAACTTACTAGCATGTGATCTCTTGCCCACTTTCCTGCTTGGGTGTTACAATACCAACTTGGATCAATACTGGGAACTGCAGTCATTCCCAGGGGGTAGACCTGTTGATTTTGCATGTATGGCCCATTGGTAAACTGCCTGGCTGCTTCAGTGAGCTTTTTTCTTTCTGCATGAGTATTTGGTTAGTCATTATCATTATATCTTTCCAACTTAAAGGCTAGTGCTAAATTTCTACAGGTCTCTATATAATGATTAGGATCATCTGAAAAGCTTTCCAGTTTGTCTTAATTTTTCCTAAATCCTGCACTGAGAAGTGAACTTGTACTCTTAACTGGGCCATTTGGACCGGATACTTCTTGGAGAGGAAGGAGATAGGGAGGCATGGTAGTTACAGATTTTAAATCAGGATAAGGCAGAGCCAGTGGATTAATTAGGTTCTTAACCCTCCTCATCCTGGCTAATTTCAACTGATAGGCTAGTTATTTCTGAAGCTTCTTTCTCAGGGTCCGAAGTGTTTACTGCTTGTTTAGCAATGACCACTAAATCGGCTTTTCTCTTAAGGACATAGAGATTTGGTCATATGGGACTTCTGTCCATTTGCCCTACCTTTGACAAAACAAACCTAAATGAAGCATTATCCAAGAATTTAGGCTTCCATGTACTGGCCAGTTTTGCCCATCACTCGACTTAGACTGAGGCCAAGTTGTATCACAAAAGAAAATCAATCTTTTCTCTTTTACAGTCTGGAGGTCACACTTATCCCAGCACTTAAGGATGCAACCCAGGAGTGTATCAGATGGTGCTGAGGTCTGCTTTCCCATCTGTGAAGAAAAGGAGAACAGAGGGATGATAGGAATCAGCAGGCATCTCCTCTGATTTCCTATATTAATTTCTGCCTGGCTAAGTTGTCCCCACCCTCGGGACTTGTTCAAGACCTCCAGACTTAACTAGCTTTTACTGGATTTAGTCCTTCAGGGTTTCCAAGTTTAGCTAGTTCTTGCTGTGTAACTCGTTAGTTCCTCTTCTGGGAACACCCTCACCACTGCTGTTCAAGCCTTCTGCAATTTGGATGGGAAAGGGATGGACATATTTGTTAGTATCAACCTTGTGTAGCTATAAAGCTAAGCACTGCGTGTACTGCTAATCATACCAAGGTGGGGATCTCTCTTTCCCTGGGCTAGGGTGTCCTCTTCTGGTCATTGAATTTTTTATCCACCACAACTGTCAGTTTGGTTGTTTGGTTTCTTGTTAACACAGTATAATACTGGGGGTCTCTCAGAACTGAGCATAAAAGGTGGCTAAATAGTTGGGAAAATGCTTTTTCTGTCCAAATCCAACTAAGATCATTTTTTTCATCTGAGTCCCCCAGTTTCACTATTCTTTTGTGCAAAACCAGCAAGCCTTCCTTTCCTGTTTTCCCTTGTCTGTAAACTTCACAAATTATTTCTGTACACTAAAAGTTAAAATCAATGCATGTATAGCTGTCATAAAGAAAATTCCTGCAGTCTACTTATTTAAGCAAGCCTTAATACCTATAGGTTTAGTAAGGGGCTAAGGGACAAAACCTTTAGTAACTTAAAAAACAAATTTAAAATCTTCAGCTCAGTATGATGAACTAGTGAATCTCTAGTAACTTGGTGTGAATGGTTTTAAAAAAGAAGCTGATTAAGAAATGGCCAGAAGTATTCTTTTTCTCAGTGGTAGTCAAGCAGGAAAGAAAAAAATCCTTTTTATCCTAAGAAGAGCAAACATAACATTGACTCAAATAAGCAGACATGGGGGATATAAATACACATATATCCACCAGAAATTGGCTGGTGATGTGAGATGCAGAAGGTAGGAAAGAGGAGTTCCCATAAGGGAGACTCACCTTTCAGACATGACTGCTCTATCTTGAGGCAGAGCATAGTGGGCCAGAAGCATGCTGCCTTATGGGAACGACTCCCAGAGGAAGTAACCCACCTGGTCGACTTTGCACTCTTTAATGAGTCTCACTTTTTCTCTTGTCTATTTAAGACAAACAAAACAATTTGGACTGCTGGGTGGCCAATCCTTATGTGTACATCACCGGACAAGTCAATCTTTACTTATTGCAGAATGACAGATTCCCATAAACCCTTCAACTCTTGGGATTGACCCAAAACACCTCTGCAAATGGAGGCAGGCTGTACCTCATGTCTTTGGAGTCTGAAAGAAACCAGACCTTCATGATTTTTCTAATAATCGTGATGCTGGACTGTTACTTAAACACTTCTCCCTGAAAGAAGTACACTCAGACTACAGTCATAATAGGGCTCACAAAGTTGAGTCTCAATGGCAACATGAGAATAAAAATGGGTGCACCCTGAGAACTCCACTAAAAGACCACAATTGCTAGTCCAAAGACCTAAGGTTTCTCTTGGGAGCATGGTCCCTAGACTTGATTCTGCCCCTGTCCATAAATCATTACTGAGATAAACTCCTCAGAAAGGAATAGATTGGACTCAGGGGCACATAGTAACCATACTGTGTGTGCACTTTATGGTTCTATGCATCTATAGGATGTCGCCCTCTGGCCTCTTACTAGACTGGAGTGGAGAGGGTAGAGCAGAGGGGACAGGGGATTGTTAAGAAGATATGACAAGTATAGAATGGAAAGGAGGAGTGTGCTGGCACTGAGCAAGGAGAGTGGAAGGAGCTAGAGATAGGCGGGCATGCAAATTTAAACTCAATTGCACACTTTCACTCAATCACAATAAAAAAACCGGCATATCATAGATATTCAATAAATAATACCTTTCTTAATCTTGGGGAAAAAAGTACACTCAGATAGAGACAAGTTGGGAAAACAAATGGCTCAAGTAAGTTACCTGAGCAATGGGCTGGTTAGAACAAGAGGACCAATTCAATAGGTGCACTTACCGAGTGGGAGAGTCCCAGTCAGGCCCCAGAGATGTAAGCAGAAAATCATCCCTCGGTTCTTGTATTCTTTCTAAGAAGGATTTCAGACATGTACACAAAGAATCAGGCATGCAAAAATGTTTTCAGAGAGGACAGTACACCCAGTGAGATAAGGCTATCAGAGAAAGGAAGGGGTCTGAGAGCCTAGTTCTCCCACTCCCTTTGGGGTTTTGTACTCTTGTTTTTCCACCTCCCTCAGGAATTTTTAGTTATTTTAGTTCTTTGGTCCCTTAGGACTGGTCATCAAGTTCCTTTGACAGATAATAGCTGATGTCTTTGTTCTCTTTTGGCAAAAGATAGCTGGCCCCCTTTGCCCTGGCCATCAAGTAAGTGGTCTCCGATTCTGTTGGAGTGTAAATATTGGAGGCAGTTTTTTCGTTTCTCCTTGCCCCAGTTGTCCAACCTCAGTACTCTTAACACTTTTATTTATTAAAATATTTTCCTTATGCCAGTCATATGGAATATCCAGAATAGATAAGTTTATAGAGATAGAAAGTACGTTAGCAGCTATTGAGGCTTCAGTGGTGAGTGGAGGCATGCAGAGTAACTGCTAGTGGATATAGGATTTCTTCAGAGGATGATAAAAAGTGTTCTAAAACTAGGTTGTGACAATTGCTGCACAACTGTGAATACACCAGAAGAAATTGAATTTTGTAATATGCATGGATGTAAATTCTATCTCAATAAGCTATTAAAATAAAGAAAACAAATGAGGAAATGGAACAGGCATAATAAAATAAGTGGCTGCATTTTGAGCATAATCTGTACCATTTTATTTCCTGATTCTGTCTAGAAGCATGAGTCATTGTTTCCCTTGGTTTCTCTAATCTATGCTCTTTTTAGGATTGTGGAAAAAAGACAAGTGATAATAATCTAAAGACCATAAAAGAAAAACAAAGAAATCTGCTGAGAGATTATATGACAGCCAGACCACCTCCAAGACCCAAACACCAACTAAGATGTCAACATATCTTAGCTGTAACCACTGTGACCACCTAAAGAAGATTAACTTTCTAAAAATTACTAGGACTCGTATATCCTTATCCCTCCTCCTACAAAACCTCCAGCTAGTCTCCATTTTGTGGAGGCAAATTTTGGAGGAATGATACCCTCTGTCTCCTTGCCTACTGATACACAATAAACATCTTGCCTCTCATCTCACCTCTGTCTCAAAGATTGGCTATTTGTGGCAGGCAGCATGAACTCCACTTAGGTTCACAGTAACCAATTTGGCATCCAAATTTGGCAGCCATTTTTTACTCCGGGGGCCTCATGGCAGGCCTGGCCTTCTCATCAGCACTATGGCAGATATCCACTGCTGGAGACCCTTTTGTCTCCAAACTGAGTTTCCAGGAGGGTCCAGGTCTGGCCACAGCATCACCTGTTTCCAATGAGCCATAAAAGAGGTGGGTACTTAAACAAGACTTGGATGGGATCTCCAAATCCACAATTTCCTCCCTAGGTACTGCAGAGCCAGGTTGTATAGGGTCAGAGTCCCTTGATTTCTGCGACAAGTGATACCCCGTGTATAGAGCAATCCCGTGTATAGAATTGTCATGAGGGACTCCTGGTAACCAACTCTAGAGTCTTGGTTTGGGCCTAACGCTATCTGAGAGATTGAGGCAGCCAAGATTGAGGTGGCCAAGCTTATCTTTTCTGCAGTGGTTTGAGTGTACCCCAGGGGGAGATTGAGATCACCAAGAATATTGAGGCTACCAAAAGTATTCTGTTGGCTTAGAGGTTTGCATATCTGTGTCATGGATTGAATTATGTCCCCCCAAAAATATGTATAGCCATGTGTCTGGGCCACAATTACCAGTATCTTGTGACAGTCCTCCATTTTGTGGTTTTCGTATGCTGTATGTTAAAGGATTAGGGTGGGGCTGTAAATCCCTTCATAGGATTACCTCCCCACTCCACCGTAAAGGGAGTTTCCCTGGAATATGGCTTTCCCCATTTGTCATCCTTTCATCCTGAGAGAGACAAAAAGACAGAGAAGCAGGCAGAGAATTGGGAACTGCGTACCATCAAGAAAGCAGCACCGGGAGAAAAGAGCATCCTTCAGATTGGAGGTTCCTGCGCCAAGATGCTCCCTGGACAAAGATTGATGTAGTATCGAACTTTCTTCCAGGGTCGGCAAGGGGTGAAAGCCTTCCCCTGGAGCAGACACCCTGAGTTTGGACTCGTAGCCTACCGAACTGTGTAAGAGTAAACCTTCCTTTGTTAAAGCCATCTACTCTGTGGTATTTCTGTTAGAGCAGCCCTAGCTGACTAAAACAACGTGTCTTGTAGGTCCTGTCTAGACTCCCCTGTGTTGTCAAGTCATAATATTTCCAGTTTAAATTCTTTGAGACAGACAACTGGTTCTGCAGATTGGACAAAATCTTTCATGTCCAAATCCTTCTAATCAGGGTGCTAAGAGTCTCAGCTAATTGAGATTGATAAGGAAGCAGAGTTTCAAGTAGACTGGGAAATAAAACTGTCACTGGGCTAAAAATACCAACTTACAGCTCTTCTTTGAAGGCCCCACTTACAAGAAAAATCTTTAAGTGTAAGAATGGGAATGGAATCATCCATTCCAGAAACATCACCATTAGGGTGGATCCTGGAAAAGCTAGAAAAGGTACTGTTATGAACCTATGACTAAGAAATGTATGGTACATTTGTGCAACACTGTGTGGTCCCAGTATCAACTAGGGGATGAATAGTCTTGGCTGTTTTTTAGATCCTTGCATTATAATACGATTTTGTAGCTTGATCTGCTTTGTAGAGTGAAAAAGTGGGATAATGTCCTTTACATACAAGTTTTCATTTCTTTTTACCAGAATATTAACCCTTCTAACAAGGTTCTTTTCCAAGGAAAATCAAAGGTCAAGGTGCTGCCTGAATCAGCAGCTGACAATCCCCTCATGGAAGAGTGGGTGCCTCCTGATGCCCCAGCTCCCTCTCCCCCACGTGGAAGAGGAGTGGCAGAAGCCAGGGAAACCAGCCAAGGGTCCAAGGCAAAGTCCCTTATGAGGAGGGCTGAACCAGACTCCAGCTGGACAAGCCCACAGAAGAACAACTAGCAGAAGACCCTATAGGTTCCAGATGAGTTTTAATTGACTTGATGAAAGTGGATTTGGTTTGATTTGGGGCAAACACATGGAATTCACCAGACAGAATATACAGGAATCAAATCAACTACACCTTTGGAAAGAGACAATTGGAAAAGCTCAGTAATCGGAATCAAGACCAAGTGCTGACTGACTGTGGCACAGACCATCAATTGGTCACATGCAAGTTCAAATTCAAACTAAAAAAATTAGAACAAGTCCATGAGAGCCAAAGTACAATCTTAAGTATATCCCACCTGAGTTTAGAGACCATCTCAAGAACAGATTTGATGCATTGATCACTAATGATGGAAGACCAGACAAGTTGTGGGATGGCATCACACATCATATGTGAAGAAAGCAAGAGGTCATTAAAAAGACAAGAAAAAAAAGACCAAACTGGGTGTCAGAAGAGACTCTGACATTTGTTCTTAAACATTACGTAGCTAAAGTAAAAGGAAGTAATGATGAAGTAAAACAACTTACCAGAAGATTTCAAAGGGCAGCTAAAGAGGACAAAGCAAAGTATTATAATGACACATGCAAAGATCTAAAAATAGAAAACCAAAAAGGAAGAACATACTCTTCATTTCTCAAGCTAAAAGAACTGAAGAATAAATCCAAGCCACAAGTTGCAATAGTGAAGGAACCTACAGAATAAGACTGTTAAATTACTTACAAAGCAGTAAAAGAAGATGGAAAGAATACACATAGTCATTATACCAGAAAGAACTGGTCAATGTTCAGTCATTTTAAGAAGTAGCATATGATCAGGTACTGAAGTAAGAAATGGGAGCTTCCCTGAAGGCGGTGGCACAAAACAAACTTTCAGGAATTGATGGAACATCAACTGAGATGTTTCAACAAATGGATGCAGCATTAGAAGCGCTCACTCATCTATGCCAAGAAATTTGGAGGACAGCTACCTAGCCAATCAATTGTAAGAAATTCCTATGAATGCCTACTCCCAAGAAAGGTGCTCTAACTGAATGCAGAAATTATGGAGCAATGTCATTAATATCACATGCAAGTACAATTTTGCTCAAAATCATTCAAAAGCAACTGCAACAGTATATTGACTGGGAATGGCCTGTGAGAGAGTTTGTAACCAGTAAACAAATAACTATATTGGAACACCCTAACTAGTCACCTGCTCTTGCCCTCAGTGAATTTTTTTTTTACCTAAAGATAGAGGAAATATTGAAAGGAAGACATTTAGACGAGATTCAGGATTTTGAGGGTAGTACAACAGCTCTGATGGCCCCTCCAGAGAAAGACTTCCAAAACTGCTTTGAAGAGTGGACTAGGTACCAGCATCAGTGTAAAGCTTCCCAAGCGAGAACTTTGAAGGTGCCTGTAATGATATTCAGCAATGACATATGTAGTACTTTTTCTAGGATGAGTTTGTGTGCTTAATTTCCAGACCTCATAAGCGGAGAAAACTACCTTGCTCATGGATACAAAGACTTAATGTAATGAAAATGTTTGTTTTACCCAAAGTGGTAGGTAGATACACTGCAACCTCAACACAAATTCAAACTCATTTTTTAGTGAGATGGAGAAAAAAATCATCAGATGCATGTGGAAAGGGAAGCAGTCTTGGATAAGAAAAACATTACTGAAGAGGAACAAAGTGGGAGGCCTCACTCTACCTGATTTTAGAAATTATTACTTTGCCATAGTAGTCAGAACAGCCTGGTACTGGTACAAAAAAAAAATTGTATACATCAGTGGAACAGAACTGAGAATCCAGATATAACATCATCCACCTATGAGTAGCTGATATTTGACAAAGGCCCAAAGGCCGTGAAGTGGGGTAAAGACAGTCTCTTTGACAACTGGTGTTGACGTATCTAAATATCCATCTACAAAAAAAATGAAACAACAGCCATATCTCACAGCAGGCACAAACATTAACTCAAAAGGGATCAAAGACCTAAATAAAAAATCTAAAACAATAAAGATCATGGAAGAAACAATAAGGAGAATGCTGGAAAGCCCTAATGCCTGGTGTAAACAGATGACAAAAAATTACTAACAAAGAACAAACAGCAGAAGAAAAAATAGATAACTGGAAGCTCCTAAAAATCAAACACTTATGCTCAGCCAAATATTTTACCAAGAGTAAAAAGACAACTTACAGACTAGGAAAGAATTTTTGGCTACTATGAATCTGATTTTCATCTAATGTCCATAATCTACAAGGTGCTGCGAAACCTCAACAGCAAATGAGCAAAGAATACCAACAAGCACTTCACCAAAGAAAACATTCAGATAGCTAACAGATACATGAGGATATGTTCACAATGATTACCTTTTATATAAACGCAAATCAAAACTACAATGAGATATCATACCACTCCAACAAGGCCAGAATTAATCCAGAAAACATAAAATAATAAGTGTTGGAGAAGCTATGAAGAGACAGGAACACTTACATACTGTTGGTGGGAATGTAATATGGTACAACAACTTTGGAAATCAATTTAGTCCTTTCTTAAAAACCTAGAAATGGAAATACCACATAATCCAGCCATCACTCTTCTCAGTATACATTCTACAGAAGTAACAGCTGCCACACAAATACATACACACCAATGTTCATTGCAGCAGTGTTTAAAATAGCAAAAAGATAGAATCAACCTTGGTGTGCTTCAATGGATAAACAAATTGTGCTATAT
Source organism: Heterohyrax brucei (assembly GCA_028571685.1). Classification (NCBI taxonomy): domain Eukaryota; kingdom Metazoa; phylum Chordata; class Mammalia; order Hyracoidea; family Procaviidae; genus Heterohyrax; species Heterohyrax brucei. The sequence goes on from CM053149.1 coordinate 40,703,630, forward strand.
TCCAATACTGAAATACTATGCAATGATAAAGAACAACAGTGTTTTAGTCACCTGGTAATGCTCTAACAGAAAATACCATGAGTGGATGCTTTCATGAAGAGAAACTTTATCAACACAGTCCAGTGAGCCATATATCCATTTATGAGTTACAGGTCTGCTCAATAAAAGAAATTATCAATGTCCAGTAGGTTGAGTCCAAATACAAGGAGAGCATCTTGGCACGGGAACCTTGGGTCCAAAGCACGTGCTTTGCTCTCACTGCTGCTCTCTTGGTGGTATGAGGTTCCCAACTAGCTCTGTTCACTTCTCTCCTTTACATCTCACAGCCGGTAAGTTGAGTCCAGCCTCACCAGCACAACTGCTGTCCATTTTCCATCATCAGTATCACAGAGGCAGGAACAACAACACATGGGAGAAATTACACCACACCAGAACTCATAGCCAAGTCAAATCAATACATATACTCTGAAGGCTACACAATGAAATGCATGAATTTTGGAAACACCTCATACCATGGAAGAATCTGGAATGCAATTATGCTGAGTGAAATTAGTCAGTTGCAAAAGAATAAGCATTGTATGAGAACACTATTATAAAGACTTAAGGTTTGAACACAGAAGAAACCATTCTTTGATGGTTACCACAGTGGAGGGAGGGAGAGGAGTATTCAGTAATTAGAAAATAGACAAGAATTATTTTAGGTGAAGGGAGAGGAGAAGTCGACACAACTGGGCTAAACCAAAAGCTAAGAGTTTCCTGAATGCAATTAAACACTTGGAGGGATGGAGTAGCAGGGGTGGGGGGAACTGGGACCATGGTTTCAGGAGACATGTAGGTCAACGGTTATAACAAAGTTAATTAAGTAAATGTTCTGTATCCTGCTTTGATGAGTGGCATCTGGGGTCTTAAAAGCCAGCAAGTGGTCATCTAAGATGCATCTGTTTGTCCCAACCCACTAGGAGCAAGGGAAAATGAATACCAAAGACAAGGAAAATTTCAGCCCAAGAGACAGAAAGGGCCACAGAAACCAGAGACTCCATCAGCTATAAACCAGGACTAGGTGGTGTCTGGCTATCACCAATGATCTTCATTAGAGGGAACACAACAGAAAGTCCCTTACAGAGCAGTAGAAAAGTGGGGAAAGAACTCAAATTCATGTAAAAAGACCAAACTTGGTCTTACTGATACTGGAGGGACCCCAGAAGACATGTCCCCCTGACTGTCAGTTAACCTAAAACTAATACCATTCTCAAAGCCTGCTTGAGACACAAAATTATACCGGTGAAGAATATGCTTCTTGGCACAAGTAGACACATGAGGCTAAATAAGCATCTCCTGTCTGGAGGTGAGATGAGAAGGTAAGAGTGGACAGGAGCTGGCTGAATGGAAATGCAGGGTGGACAGAAGAAGTGAGCAGTCACATAGTAGGGAGAGCCACTAGTGTTACAGAAACATGTATAAATTTTTATGAGAAATTGACTTGAATTGTCAACTTTCATTTAAAGTACATTTTAAAAAATGTCTTGATACAACAGAGTTTTAAGGCACTATGTTGAGTGGAATAATTTAGTCACAAAGGGACAAGCATTGTATGACATCGCTTACGTAAAATCGCGAGAACTGACAGATGCTTAGAGACCAAAGTTTATTAGTGGTTGCAAGAGGTAAGAGGGAGGGGAAAGAGAAGGTTAGTGCTCATGGATCACTGAGTTTCAGTTTACAGTAATGAAAAAAATCACGCTGATTAAATGGAAGGTTGCACAGTCGAGTACCATCAGTAGGTTGTACAGCTGTAAAAAGCTGCAGTAGCAAAAGTTGTATGATAGATGTACTTACAACACCAAAAAAGAGTAGGTGCTGAGGCTGCTTATGTACAACCAAGCCCCTCATGGGATTTAGTGTTTGGGTTTGTAGTTTTAGGGTGATGATTTCAGAGGATACCCCAGTTAATTGACCTAATATATTCAGTGCTTCTGTTCTATCTCCTAGTTGGCTGAATAGTACATAGGGTCTTATAAGCTTGCACGAGGCCATCGAAAGTACAGCTGTTCTCCATTCACATGGATAAAGAGGAACAAGGAAAGTCAGGAAGAGGAGGAAGAAACGAAATGTGTGACTAATTGCCTCCACAAACAACCTCCTACTTTTGCCACAAGACCAGAAGAACTGGATGGTGCCCAGTTACCATTACTGAAGATTTTGATCAAAATTCTGTAGACCAGTCCTGAACAAAAGTAAGGAAGTGCTGAACAGAATTTCAAATTCTCATGGTATCTGTGAGTTCTGGAGCCATGAAGGCTGGTATAAATCTTTAACCAAAATATCCATCTGAAGTCTTCTCAGAACTATACAATGCTACTGCTATCAAGTCAATTTTGACTCATAGCAACCCTATAGGGCAGAGAAGAACTGCCCCATAGAGTTTTCAAGGGGCACCTGGCAGATTCGAACTGCCAGCCTTTTGATTAGCAGAAATAGCACTTAGCCACCACATCACCAGGGTTTCCAAAACCATACAACTCAACTAGTAAAGAATGTTTGCCTTGAGCATTGTAGTCTTTTAAGATCTACACAGAATCAAATTGACAACAGCAACTCAAAAAATTAGATAGTCTTCTTAGGGGGCAGTTAGTTTATGTTAACGGTAGAGGAACAATTCAGAAAACCACAGTGGAACTTGAAGAATTTAGTCAATGTCACTGAATTGTACATGTAGAAAATGTTGAATTTGTGTATGTTCTGCTGTATGTGTTCTAAACAAAATAATAGTAATAAAATAAATCATAGAAAAAAATCACAAAAGAAATAAAAGCCTATGAAATATTATTAATTAAAGAAGACAAAATGATATAGCAACTAAATATTAACCTGTTCCTGATATATATCCTGTGCCAGGGGAAGAAAAAAAGAAAACCTTCAATAAGATGATTGACAATATTGACAAAATTGAATAGATTACAGATTATATTAGAAAATAAAATAACAAAAATAAACAATAGTGAGTTGCAGTGGGTTGTGTCATTGGGAAGGCACTTGAATAACTTTCAAGGAAATGCCAAATATTTTCCAAATAATAGTAGCTATTTACTTTTCCATTAATAATGTGTGAGCCTTTTTGTGATGTTCTACAATCTTGCCAAAATTTGTTATTGCCAGACTTTAAAAATTATTTTTCTACAGCATTTATTGACTACATAAAGGTATTTGATTGTGTGGATCATAATGAATAATGGATAATATTGTAGAGAATGTGAATTTCAGAACACTTAATAGTGCTCATGAAGAATCTGTACGTGGACCAAGAAGCAGTCATTCAAACAGAACAAGAGGACACCACATAGTTTTAAAGTCAGGAAAGGTGTGCATCAGGGTTGTATTCTTTCATCATACCTAATCAGTCTGTACACTGAACAAATAACCTAATAAACAGGACTACATGAAGAAGAATAAGACATTAGGATTGAAGGAAAACTCATTAACAACCTGCGATATGCAGATGACACAACCCTGCTTGCTGGAAGTGAAGAGAATTTGAAACACCAATGAAGATCAAAGACCACAGCCTTCAGTATGGATTGCTGAGTTGACTCAGCAGCACATGACAACAATGATTAGAGGGTGGGGACTCAGCAGCCAACGACCCAGAGCCCGTGGGTCTCGTCTTCCAAGATGGAGACGGGCATTAAGGCATAAGCAAATAAGCAAATGAAGTCATTCCAGGCAGCAACATGACACTGAAGGAAAAGAAAACAGGGCACAGCCATAGGAGTAACTTGGAGCAGTTTTGGAATTAATGACAGTACAGATTGTAAGGCCCCAAAATTCTAAACTCTGAAACCCAAAGGTCTTATCGCCCACAAGTCTCTGCTCACCCCACCCACTTGCCCTGGTCATGACCGACCTCACCACAGGGACAGTAGCCTTGGAGGATCTTCCTCAGACTCCTGGGGCCATGAGGGTTCTGGGAAGGGAACTGGAGAAGATCCCAGGCACTTAACCCCTATACTACCAGGTTTATCCAAAACCAAGTGACAGTTCAGCTTCATAATTAGCAAAGAACATCAGCTTTGATCACTGGACTCTTCTCAAGAACTTCCTCCATGAATCACAGCCTCCTTCCCCATGAGACCAGAAGAACTAGCAGATGCCCAGCTACCAGTACTCAACACTCTAATCAGGAACACAACAGGTGAATCCTGATTTAAAAAAAAAAAGGCGGGGGGGAGGGGAAATATAACTACAACTTCAAATTGTTGAAAATCCAGACTTACTGGGCCTGCTGAGGCTGCAGGAGTCCCCAGGACCACGGCCCCAGGCTGCTCTTCAAATCTTGCTTGGAAAATAATCCCTGAAATCACCTCTGAAATAAGAACACTTGAGGCCAAACAGTAAAGGCTGTCACCCTTGAGTACTGTGTTTCTTTAAAAAAAAAAAAACTATGGCTGTTGATTCAGTTTCAACCCACAGCAATCCTATGGGACAGAACAGAACTGCTCCCTAGGGCTGTCAAAGAGAGGTCAATGGATTCCAGCTGCAGCCTCAGCTCTCAGCCCGTGCTGCCAAGGCTCCATTTCTTTAAAAGAAAACAAAATTCTCTACATAAGACCAAAGGGTTATTGTAAAGCCACCTATTGTAAAGCAGTTCAACGTCAAGAAAACAAAAGTCCTCACAATTGGACCAGTAAGCAACATCATAATAAGTGGAGAAAAGATTGAGGTTGTCAAGAATTTCATTGTATTTGTATCCACCATCAACATCCATGGAAGCATCTGACAAGAAACCAAAAGACACATCGTATTGTGTTGTGTTGTATAGCATGGCATCACACTGCATTGAGCAAATCTGCTGCCAAAGACCTCTCTAAAGTGTTGAAAAGGAAAGATGTCACCTTGAAGAGTTAGCAAGCCGGACTTGAGCCACGGTATTTTCAACTGCAATATATGTGTGTGAAAGCTAGACAAGGAATATGGAAGACAGAAGAAATGATAACTTTTAAATTGTGATGTTGGAGAAGAAAGTTGAATGTACTGTAGATTGCCAGAAGAACAAACGGATCTGGCCTGGAAGAAGTACAACCAGAGTACTCCTTAGAATCAAGGATGGCAAGAATACGTCTTACATAGTTTGGACATGTTGTTAGGGGAGATAATCATTCCCCAGAGATGGAAATCATGCTTGATAGAGAGCAAGGTCAGTGAAAAAGAGGAAGACCCTCAGCAAAATGAATTGACATAGTGGCTGCATCAACGGGCTTAACCATGAAAACAACTGTGGGCATGGTGCAGCACTAAGCAGTGTTTTATTCTGCTATGCAGAGTCACTATGAGTCAGAACTGACTCGACAGAACCTAACAGCAACAAAATTGAGTGTAAAGTGTTTCTCAGTGTTTTTAATATGCATTCTCCCAATTTATTAATGTTAAACATCTTTCCACATATTTATTAGACATTCACGCTTCCTTCAGCTCGATGGCACTTGGCTGGCTGGCTCTATCAAATAATCTTATTTGGTCAGTTTTTCTATCAGGTTATTTAATTTTTATTAATGATTTTTAGAAGTTTTTATGTTTGGCATTTTTTCTTCCCTTTGTTATATATGTAGAAATATCTTCCTCCAGTTTATCTTCTATCTGCTCATTTTTAAGGTATATTTGCTGTATAGTTGTTGTTAGGTATCATCAAGTCAGTTCTGATTCATAGTGACACTACGTACAGCAGAAAAAAACATTACCTGATCCTACACCATGCCCACAATTGTTCTTATGACTGAAGCTGTTTTAGTCAGCTGGTGCTGCTCTAACAGAAATACCACAGAGTGGATGGCTTTAACAAAGGGAAGTTTTTTCTTATACAGTCCAGTAGGCTATAAGTCCAAATTCAGGATGTCTTCTCCAGGGGAAGTCTTTCCCCCTTGTCAGCTCTGGAGGAAAGTCTGGTATTGCATCAGTCTTTGTTCAGGGTGCATCTTGATGCAGGAAGCTCAGTCTGAAGGACCTCAGGTTAGAAGGACACTCTTCTCTCGATGCTGCTTTCTTGATGGTGTGAGGTTCCCAATTCTTTGCCTGCTTCCCTTTCTTTCCTTTTATCTCTTGTAGGATGAAAAGACTAAGGGTGTTGCAAGACATACTCCAGGTAAACTCCCCTTTACAGTGGAGCAGGAAGATGATCTTATGAAGGGGTTTACAGTCCCACCCTAATCCTTTGACACACAGCATAGGAAAATCACAAAATGAAGGACAGTCACAAAATACTGGGAATCATGGCTCAGGCACATGGCTAAACATATTTTGAGGGGGACACAATTCAATCCATGACACAGACCATCTCATTGAGAGTCTTTCTCTTTTTATCTACTGTCATGGATTGAATTCTGTTAATGCCTTCTTTCCCTGCAATTTCCCCCTTTTGTAATGGAATGTCTAACTTGTGCATGTTCTGCCATTGTACCTTTAGAAGCAGATAGCTTGTATTCTAGGTTTCACAGATGTAGAGGAGTTTTTGTATTTTGGACTTGAAACTGATTTACGACTTCTATCATATGAGATGAATGTGTTACATATTTCAGTGATGTGATTTTTGGAGTGCCAAAGGGTGAGATGTCATAGATTGACTTTTGTCCCCCCAGTAATATGTGTAGCCATGTGGCTGGGCCATGATTCCCAGTATCTTGTGACTGTCCTCCATTTTGTGGTTTTCCTATGCTGTATGTTAAAGGATTAAAGTGGAACTGGAAATCCCTTTATAAGATCACCTCCCTGCTCCACTGTAAAGTGTTTCCTTGGAGTGTGGCTTGCCCCACCCTTAATCCTTCAGCCTGCAAGAGATAAAAGGAAAGGGAGACAGGCTGAGAATCAGGAACACCGCACTATCAAGAAAGCTGCACCGGGAGAAGAGTGTGTGCTTCAGACCTGAGGTTCCTGTGCCAAGATGCTCCCTGGGCAAAGGCTGATGCAATAATGGACTTTCCTCCAGAGCCAACAATTGGAAAGCCTTCCCTTGGAGCAGATACCCTGAATATGGATTTGTAGCCTACCAGACTGTAAGAATAAACCTTCCTTTGTTAAAGCCATCCACTCTGTAGTATTTCTGTTAGAGCAGCCCTAGCTGACTAAAACACCTACTGTCTACCAAGCACGATGTCCTTTTCCAGGGAATGATCTCTCGTGACATGTCCAAAGTATGTAACATGTAGTTTCACAATCCTTCCTCCTAAGGAGCACTCAGGTTTTACTTCTTCCAAGATAGATCTGTTCATTCTTTTGGCAGTCCATAGGATATTCAACATTGTTTTCAGCAGACACATTGCAAAGATGCAAGACCAACTCATACTTTTCCTGACTTTAAACCATACAGTTTATCCTTGTTCTATTTAAATGACTGCATCTTGACACATCTATGTCATTCAGGTTGACCCTACTTTAAGGAGGTGGCTCTTCCCTGGTTGTCTTCTGAGTGCCTTCCTACCTGGGGGCTCAATTTCCAGTATTATATCTGACAATGTTCTGCTGCTATTCATAAGGTTTTCACTGCCTAGTTCTTTTCAGAAGTAGACTTCCAGGTCCTCCCTCCTAGTCTGTCTTAGTCTGGAAGCTCAGCTGAAACCATGCCACCATGGGTGACCTTGCTGGTACCTAAATACCAGTGGCATAGCTTTCAGCATCAGAGCAACAAGTGAGATTCTGCTGACAGATTAGTGGCAGGCTGCTCGCTCTCCCTTAACCTTTCTAGCCTGCTCTGTCTCTTTTTACTTTTTACTCAGTCTTCCTAACCTGCTCGCCCTCCCTTTACTCAGTCTTCGTAACCTGCTGTTGACCTTTTCACAATGAACAAGGAAGACAAAAGAAGAACTGATAACTTTCAATTGTGGTGTCGGAGAAGAATGTTGAATGTACCACAGACTCCCAAAAGAACAAACAGATCTGATCCAGAAGAAGTACAACCAGAGTGCTCCTTGGAAGCAAAGATGGCAAGACTGCATCTTTACATAGTTTGGACACATTGTCAGGAAGGATCACTCCCTGGAGAAGGACATTATTCTTGGTAGAATGGAGGGTCAGAAAAAAAGAGGAAGATCCTTGATGAGATGGATTGACACAGTGACTGTAATGATAAGCTTAGCATAAAACGATGTGGACGTGGCGCAAGACCAGACTGTGACAATAAAAACTTCTCCTTTTGAAGCCTTCCACTCGTGGTATTTTCTGTTAGTGAAGAACCAGGTGACTAAGACAGTGTTCAACAAGTCAAATCTGTTCTTGAGATGGTCTCCAAACTCAGATGGGATATAGTTGGTGCCATACATTGATTCTCATGGACTTTTTCTAATTTTCTTCAGTTTCAATTTGCATGTGAGCAACTGATGATCTGCACTGCAATCAGTACCTAGCCATCTTCTGACTGATGATACTGAGTTTTTCCATTGTCTCTTTCCACAGATGTAGTCAGCGTGATTCCTGTATATTCCATCTGGTGAGGTCCACGTGTTTAATCACCATTTATGTTGGTGTAAAAAGGTATTTGCAATGAAAAAGTTATTTGTCTTTCAAAATTCTGTCATGCAATCTCCAGCTTTGCTCCTATCACCAAGGCCATTTTTTCCAACTACTGATCCTTTTTTCTTTCCAAGTTTTGCATTCTAATTGCAATATAATATATCCTGATTGCATGTTTGTGGTGGCCAAGACTGTGTCAACTTCGCAGCTCCATGTTTTGCTGCCGTATCAAGTGTCAGGGGAGGGGCCTCTGGTGGCTTCCCTCCTCTCAGCTCTCATCTCTCTGCCTTCTACCACCTACTTCCTCTCTGCTCAAGTTGTCAGCAGCTCCTGCTCTCTTTTGCATCCGGTTCCTGGACCTGAACTAGCGGCTGCTGAATTCATCAACCCTTACAGCCAGTGAGAGTCCTATTCCCTGACCTACCAGTCCTTGGTTTGCCAGCACCTGAAGCTCTGTGAGTCAACAGAGAGCTCACAATCTTGCCACCAGCTTGGGATCCAGCAGCCTGCACAGCCAGTGATCTAGAACTCTGGTCTCTGACCCGCTGAACTTGGGTTCACCAACTCTCATGGCCATGTGAGGATTATGTCAGGACTTGGGACATTCAGCTTCTACAGTTGTATGAGACTTTTCCTCTGGTTTTGCTTCTCTAGAAAACCTAGCCTAAGACAATTTGGTACCGAGACAGTGGGGTGCTGCTCTGACAGATATCTAAAATGTGGATAGCATTTTGATACTGTGAGTTGATGGAAGACTCAGAAGGAATCAAGGAGAACTGTTAACACCTAAGAAAGTGCAGATGGTGAGAAGCAAGCGGCAGAGTACCAATGGCAGCAGCAACAAAGGGCAGGCAGCAGTAGAACCAGAGCAGCAGGAGACAACACTGGAGCCGACCCACAGAGGAAGAGAGCTGAGTGCTGAGCACAGAGGTTTCCTGGTGGAGTGGGGTGCCTTTGGGCACCTGAATTGGTGGAGCTACAGAGCTTTGCAACTCTTACCCCAGCAGGGCAGATGTGGACTTGAGTCCCAGGCCATGAGGCCATAGGAGGCAGAAGCTGAGCTGTCTGAGTCATAAAAGGTATGGCCATGACCTCAGGGTTTTGAAATGGTGAGTCCATGGCTTCCTGTGTTTCTAAAGGTAGAACTTTCTCTCAACTGGGCTTAGAATGTCCCTAAAGCTGAGGGGGCAGAGTTGCTGTCCAAGTGGGCATAGAAGGCAGAGTTATAGCACAGGGCCAAGGGGTCTCCACTCAGAATCCAGAGAGCGTGGCTAATACCTAGAATCTGGAGGGCAAGACTAATGTGTAAAATGTCTTAGAAAATGGAAGACTATTTTCAGAGTTTTGAGGGCTAATGTAATGTGTTTTGCTAACTTGCTTGTTGCTTGTTGCCTTCTTCCCCTGCAATTTCTCCCACTTGGAATGTCTAACTCGTGCCTGTTCTGCCATTGTACCTTTGGAAGCAGATAACTTATATTCTAGGTTTCATAGATGTAGAAGAGTTCTTATATTTTGGACTTGGAACTGATTTAAGACTTCTATCATATGAGATGGACATGTTCTTGCTATTATTTTTGCTGTGATGAGAGGATTGTTAGTTACATGGTTCAAATATGTGACTGGGGGGCAAAGTGTCATATGTCATGGATTGAACTGTGTCCCCCCAAAAATATGTGTAGTAATGGGCTAGACCAGGATTCCCTGTATTCTGTAATTGCCCTCCATTTTGTGCTTTTCTGATACTATAAATTCTAATCCCTGCCTGTGACTAACAGAGTGGATTATGTTAGAGAGGATTTGGGTGGGACTGTAAATCCCTTCATAAAAGCACCTCCCTGCTCCACCTCCCAGGAGGAAACACCCTTTAGCTTTTCACCTTACAAGACATAAAAGGAAAGGAAAGCCAATAGAGAATGGGGAACCTCACACTATCAAGAAAGCGGCTCCAGGAGAAGAGTGTATCCTTTAGTCCTGAGGTTCCTCACCAAGATGCTCCCTGAACAAAGACTGAAGCAGCGCAAGGACTTTTCCTCCAGAACCAACAAGGGGGAAAGTCTTCCCTTGGAGCAGACATCCTGAATTTGGACTTCTAACCTATCAGACTGTGTAATAATAAACTTTCCCTTGTTAAAGCCATCCACTCTGTGGTATTTCTGTTAGAACATCACTAGCTGAATAAATAATGTTGAAAAAATTTCAGACTCCAGAAGCTTGTAAAAAACCTTCAGCTTCTTCATCTTTGGCCTTAGTAGTTGATGCCTAAATTTGAATGATAGTTGTATTGATTGGTGTTCCTTGTAGGCACATGGATATTACATCATCCTATCACTGACAGCATTGTACTTTAGAAAAGATCTTGAAATGTTGTTTTCCGTGAATAGTGCATCCTTGCTTTTCAAGTTGTCATTCTCAGTGTAGTAGATCATATGACTGATCAATTCAAAATGGCCAACATCAATCTATCTCAGCTCACTAAAGCCTAGGATATTGATGTTTATGTGTTATATTAATTTCCTATGATTTTCAATTTTCTTTCTTGTACCATCTTTAAAGAGCTGGTCATGCAGTGCTAACCAAAAGGTCAGTGGTCTGAAACTACTAGCAGCTTAGCAAGAGAAAGATGTGGCATTCAGCTTCTGTAGAGATATACAGCCTTGGAAACCCTATGGGGTTGCTATGAGTCAGAATTGGCTCCACAACAGCAAGTTTAGTTTGTTTTGGAGTACTATCTTTATTGAATTTTGGTTTTAAGACTGTGAGAGCCTCATAAAATAAATTTGTAGATGTACTTTCTTTTTTAATTATGTGGAAGAGCTTGTGGAAAACTGGAATTACTCCTTAACTTGCCAGTGAAGACATTTGTGTCTCGGTTTATGTGTATATGTGTGAACGTTTCTAACTATCAATTCAATTTCTCGTATAAAATCAAAACCAAACCATTGCTATCGAGTCAATTCTGATTCATAGCAACCTTACAGGACAGAGTAGAACTGCCCATCAAGTTTCCAATGAGAATGTATTAGAGTCAAACTTCCAACCTTTTTGTTTTTTAAGTGTTGTTTTAATTATCCAGTGTTGCTATAATGAAAATATCACAAGTGAATGGCTTCAATAAAGAGAAGGTTATTCTTTCATATATGAGGGTGCTACAAATCTGAATTCAGAGGGCCAGCTGTAAGGCAAGGCTTTTTCTCTGTTTTGGTTCTGGAGTAAGGTCCTTGTACTGGACTTTTCCTTGGTATAGGAGCTTCTCAAGGCACAAATCTAGGTCAAGACAACACACTCTGCAACTTTCTTGGTGGTATAAGTCCCCTGTCTCTTTGCTCACTTCTCTGTTTTATATCTCAAAAGACATTGGCTTAAGACACAGTCTAATCCTATAGATCTCATCAACGTAACTGCTGTTAATCCTGTCTCATCGACAACTTAGAGACAGGATTTACAACACTGAGGGAAATCATATCAGATGACAAAATGGTGAACAATTATGTAATACTGGGAATCATGATCTAGCCAAACTGATACACATATGTAGGGGGACAAAATTCAATCCACAATGATTAAATAAAGTACATTAAAATCTTATTTAAACATCAAAGAGCAAATGAGATAGGAGAAAAATTACTATACTGAGATCTAAGAGAAAGATAAGAATCCAAGAAGGTGAGTCCAGCAGCTGGGTTCCTTTGTCCTGAAGACATTTACTAGTCTGGAAATAATTACTGAAAAACAGTAATGCTTTGGGTTAGCCTTTTAAATATAGAGCACAAATGCTAGAATCTATGCCCATAAAGAGCAAGAATCATGAGAAACCAGGCCCCCCATGAAGAATTTGAGGCCTTGAAAGTTGGCTTCACTGAAGGAAGAATAAAAAGCAATAAAAAATTGTAAGCCCACAATCCCTACATTCAGGGTAACAGCATCATGTAAGCCAGATGACAGTATCAGGTAAGCAGGGTAACATCATTAGGTAAGGAGGGTAGTAGCATCAAGTAAGGAGGGTAACACCACCAGGTAATGAGGGTAAATATAGAGTGAGCAGCCCCACTTGTCTGTCAGTGGAGGCTTATTTGTTGCTGTGATGCAGGAGCTATGCCACTGGTTAGATACCAGCAGGATCACCCACAGCAGACAAGTTTCAGTTGAGCTTCTAGACTAAGACAGACTAGGAAGAAGGACCCAGCTGTCTACTTCTGAAAGGAATTAGCCAGGAAAAACCCTATGAACAGCAGCCGAACACTGTAAGATATAGTGCCAGAAAGTGAGCCCCCCAGGTTGGAAGCCACTCAGAATACGACTGGGGAAGAGCTGCCTCCTCAAAGTAGTCAACCTTAATAACATGGATGGAGTAAGGCTTCCAGGATCTTCATTCACTGATATTGCATGACTCAAAATGAGACAACTGCAAACATCCATTAATAACTGGGACATGGAATGTATGAAGTATGAATCTAGGAAAATTGGAAATTGTCAAAAATGAAATGGAATGAATGCATAAACATTGATATCGTAGGCATTAGTGAGCTGAAATGGACCAGTTTTGGCAATTTTGAGTCCAATGATCATACAGTCTACTATGCTGGGAATGAAAACTTAAAGAGGAATAGTGTTTCATCCATCATCAAAAACAACATTTCAAGATCTGTCCTGAAGTACAAATGCTGTCAGTGACAGGATAATATCCATAAGCTTACAAGGAAGGTCACTTAAAATGACTACTATTCAAATTTACTCACCAACTACTAAGGTCAAAGATAAAGAGGCTGAAGATTTTTACCAGCTTCTGCAGTCTGAAATTGATCAAACATGAAATCAGGATGCATTGATAATCACTGGTGACTGGAATGCAAAAGTTGGAAACAAAGAAGTACAGGTAGTTGCACATGTGGCCTTGGTGATTAAAAAAATAATGCTAGAGATCACAAGATAGAATTTTGCAAGACTAGTGGCATTTTCATTGCAAATACCTTTCTGAACCATCATAAATGGCAACTGTATACATGGGCCTCATCATAAAGAATACACAGAACCAAATTGACAACATCTGTGGAAAAAGATGATGGAAAAGCTCCCTATCAGCAGTCAGAACAAGACCAAGTGCTGACTGTGGCACAAATCATCAATTGCTCATATGCAGATTCAAACTGAAACTGAAGAAAATTAGAACAAATCCACAAGAGCTAAAGTATGACCTTGAGTATGTCCCTCCTGAGTTTAAAGACTATTTCAAAAAAAGAGTTGATGTGCTGATCACTAATGACCAAAGACCAGACAAATTGTGGAATGACATCAAAGACATCATCAATGAAGAGAGCAAGAGGTCATTAAAAAGACAGGAAAGACAGAAAAGACCAAATTGGATGCCAGAAGACACTCTGAAACTTGCTCTTCAACATCAAGCAGCTAAAGCAAAAGGGAGGAATGGCAAAGTAAAAGACCTAAACAGAATATTTCAAAGAACAGCTTGAGAAGACAAAAGAAACTATTGTAATGATATGTTCAAAGAGCTGGAAATGGAAAACCAGAAGAGAAGAACACATTATGCATTTCTCAAACTGAAAGAACTGAAGAAAAAATTCAAGTCTTGAGTTGCAGTAGTGAGGGATTCTGCAGAGAAACTATGAAATGACTCAGGGAGTATCAAAAGAAGATGGAAGGAATACACAGAGTCATTATACCAGAAAGAACTGGTCGATGTTCAGCCATTTGAACAGGTAGCATAAAATCAGGAACCAATGGTACTGAAGGAAGAAGTCAAAGTTGCATTGAAGGCATTGGCAAAAAGCAAGGCTCCAGGAATTTATGGAACATCAACTGAGATATTTCAACAAACAGATGCAGCGTTAGAAGTGCTCAGTCATCTATGTCAAGAAATTTGGAGGACAGCTGCCTGACCCACTCACTGGAAGAGATCCATGTTTATGCCTATTCCAAAGAAAGGTGATCCAACTCAATGTGGAAATTACCAAACAGCATCATCAGCATCACACACTAGTAAAATTTTGCTCAAGATCATTCAAAAGGGACTGCAACAGTATATTGACAAGGAACTGCCAGAAATTCAAAGTGGATTCAGAAGAGGGTGTGGAACCATAGATATCATCACTGATGTCAGATGAATCTTGGCTGAAAGCAGAGAATACCAGAAAGATGTTTACTTGTGTTTCACTGACTATGCAAAAGCATTTGACTGGTGTGGATCATACTAAATTACGGCTAACGTGGAGAATGGGAATTCCAGAACACCTAATTGTGCTCTTAAGGAATCTGTATATGAAACCAGAGGCACTCATGAGAACAGAACAAGGGGACACTGAGTAGTTTAAAGTCATGAAAGCTATGTGTCAGGGTTGTATCCTTTCATTATACCTGTTCAATCTGTACACTGAGCAAATAATCCAAGAATCTGGATTCTATCAAGAACAAAGTGTCAGGATTGAAAAATGAACTCATTAACAGCCTGCATTACACAGGCGACACCACCTTACTTGCAGGTAGTGAAGAAGGCTTGAGACACCTACTGATGAAGATCAAATCAAAGACCATAGCCTTCAGTGTGGATTGCACCTCAACATCAGGAAAACAAAAATCCCCACAACTGTACCAGTAACCAGCATTGTCATAAATTGGGAAAATTTGAGTTTACTTGGGTCTACAATCAGCAACCATGGAAACAGCAGTCAAGAAATCAAAAGACACATTGCACTGGGGAAAACTGCCGCAAAGGACATCTTTAAAGTATTTGAAAGTAAAGATATCACCTTGAAAACTAAAGTGTGCCTGACCCAAGCCATGGGATTTCCAATCGCATCATATGCATGTGAAAGCTGAACAATGAACAAAGACAGAAGAAGAATTGATGCCTTTGAATTGTGGTGTTGGAAAAGAGTGTTAAGCGTACATGGACCACCAAAAGAACAAACAGATCTGTTCTGGAAGAAGTACAAACAGAGTGGTCCTTGGAAACAAAGATGGGAAGACTGCATCTTACATACTTTGGACATGTTGTCAGGAAAGGTCAGTTCCTGGAGAAGGACATCATGCTTGGGAGAGTGGAGGGTCAGCAAAAAAGAGAAAGACCCTCAACGAGATGGATTGACAGGGTGGCTGCAACAATGGGCTTAAGTATAAAAGTGATTGTGGATATAGTGCAAGACCAGGCAGTGTTTTGTTCTGTTGTTCAAAGGGTCACTACGAGTTGAAACTAGCAACAACAAGCCCACAGTCACATGTCCAACAATAGTGAACTTCAAGAATGAAAGGTAAAGAATAAATTTGTATATTCTTAGACAAAAAAAAAAAGTACTGACAGAGTTCATTTCCAGTTGACAATCGCTAAATTAAGTGTAAAGCTGCTTTCAGGCAGAAGGAAAATTACTACAGAAGGAAGGATACAAGAAATAAAAAGCGAATAAAGTGGTAAACATACAGATAAACCTAAACAAACATTGACTGGAAAGTAAAAATTGATCACATCTTTTGGAAGTATAAAATACATATGATTAAAATGAACAAAAACAGCGTGTAACACAGAAGGGAAATAAAAAGGGTTTAAAAGTACTCAATTTCTTACATTGTTAGACAGTAGTAGAATGGTAAAGATTACTGTTACATTTTAATAAACCAAGGATTCATGCTGCTGCCAAACTAAACCAAGTCTGTTCTGCTTGCTACTGTAGCCAAAAATTCAGAGACATCGTGGGGTTCAAGAAATACTGTATTTGCAGATATGCTGGCAAATTTGGGGAACAGCAAGAATAGCTTCTTCAAAAACTGTCCTGGTTATATTTCCAGTGGTTTTTATAGCCAGAAGTCAGTGGGATTGGTGTTTGCCACAGAACAATAGTCAGGAGTCACAAGACTTCATTACATCATAAAGTTTCATTTTATCTTATCAAGCAATGTGAATTACCCAAAATTTCATTGTCTGAGGTCTTAACCGATTTTACTTCCTCAGAGACAGGGAGAGGAATGCAGACCTGCTAATCTGATCTGAGGGTGATAATTGAGGCACAGGACAGAATGTAGCTTAATAACCTGAATGACTTTTGTTAGATTCTTACATTTGCCATGTTTCCCCACTCCTAGTTTTTTAATTTTGTATCTATGAAATAGATTTTAAATGAAAATAACTGCTTTGATTTATATCATTAATTCTAGGGTCAAGTCTTTGATTATGAGCTGATTCTCT
This sequence comes from Heterohyrax brucei, assembly GCA_028571685.1. Lineage (NCBI taxonomy): Eukaryota > Metazoa > Chordata > Mammalia > Hyracoidea > Procaviidae > Heterohyrax > Heterohyrax brucei. The sequence goes on from CM053149.1 coordinate 40,720,314, forward strand.
ACAAAATGAGGTACAGTAAGTCGTGAGGCAGGGCATACATTGTATAAAGCAACAAACAAGTAACCCATAAACAATTAAGATTATGATTCCCACTATTATTGTGTGTAGACAACCTAGGCTGAGGAGTCATGAAAATAATTTTTGAAATTCCAATTTGAAGAAGTCTTTGTGCTCTTAGAGGAACTGTGATGTTACCTGGACTCTAGATTTTTCAGGGCCCTGGGCAAGGTGGGTGATGTTATCTGACCCCAGGCAGGATTTAAAAAATCTTCAGTCTCCACATTAGTTCTAGCTAGCCTGAGAGATCAGGCAAGGATTTTTAATCAATAATTTATAACTATTAACTCTTTCATTTTCCACCATCAGTATTACAACGTCTCATATCTATGAGATTAGTTTACCCTGAAAGTAATTGTCCTGGTGTTTAGCATATTTTTGTTTTTGTTGTTGTTGTTGTTTAATATATTTTATCTGCTTTAACCCCCTTAAGAGATTTCATACTCATAATTTTTATGGGAACATGGGTGGAGGTCTCTTCTGTATCTGCTTCATGCTGAGTAAGGGTGTAGGCCTCCCTGTCTGAGTAGAAATCTTTCATTGACGGTGTTAATTGTTTATAATGCCCAGAATGACAATTAAAACTGAGTATCAATTAGGACCAATGAAACATTATTTTATTTGAAACTCTTGCAGCCTGAAACATATATCTTTTTAGAAATCTTTTTAGTTATCTACTTTTTCATCTTCCTCTCTCCTTTTTCTATTTCTTCTTTACCTTCTCTTTACTTTCTTAGTATTTCTTCCTTTCTCCCTGTTTTCTTTCTTCTCCTCTTTTCCTTTGTCTTTTTATCTCCTCTATTTTGTCTCTCTTCTTTTTTTCCCCTCTCTTCTTCATTTTTTTCTAACATGATAATGTCTCAAACTTTTGGTGGAAAGCGTCTGAGAATGTTTGGTATATGTCTCAACAATTGTGACCCCATCAGATGCAAAGGAAAACTTTTCACCTTGAATTTTTAGTCCAAGTCAGCAATCACACAGTCCTGCTTGGAGAGTGGCACCATTTAAGGTACAGAAGGCAGCTTTTCGTGTCTAAGACAAATTTAACCTCCTTACCTTCTGTGTCAGGTGTAACCCTTGGTTTCCCCAAGGAGATGTCAATAGTGTGGACGAGACCTAGGTGGGTCTCAGGGCTCTGTCCATTTTCTGTCACTTCAGAACCCTCTTCTGAGAGTTATTATAGGAGACCCTGTCCATCTGGACTTGTGGGAAGTCAGCTAAGCATCCTGTTTTAGGGCACTCTGGACATTCCACATTCCTGGTCTAATTTTTTTGACAGTACTTGTGTTGATCAGGATCAGTACTCATTCACTGGTGAGCTGATTCAGGTGTTGATCTCAGGGGCCAAGTGGGTTACCTTGAAGTAGATACTGCAGGGCTATAGCCAACAATTGGGCATTCTTTTTCACTTATTTTTTGTTTTCTGCCACCAAATCTTTTGCTATTACACAGCTTAAAGGCCTCCTCTACCAATCAGGAGAATGAAGTCTGAGGCTCTGATACAGGGACATAAAAGTCTGTACATAGGGGATCTTTTCTTTTCCCTTATGTTTACAAAATAGAATATCTAGAGTGAAATAGACAAACTTAGTCTGTCTTGATTATCATTTAACTTAAGTGGCTTTAGGAACCAGCTTTCCTAGCTTTCACAGTTTAAAAGGATATTAATTGAATACCACCAGGTTTTCAAGGTTTCAAGCATCATACAGTCAACTGTGAAATAGAATAGAAACACCAACAATATCAGGCCAATTATCTGAAGGAATCAATGAAATTATGACTCTATGGTCTCTGAACAAAGCATAAGTGTGTATACATACATAGCATCGTAATCATTTTTCATGTGCCTCATTAGCAATTTTTTTTATAAAACCTCAGATTCCATGTTGATAAATCCATTAAATTAACTTAGCTTATATTTATAAAGTAGGACCTCGAAACATCAGCAATACTTTTTTCTGTAAAACCCACAGTATATTGATTTACTCAGCATTTTGTAGTTGTTACGTTTCACTTATTCTGGACCAGCCACTGTTTGTGAGGCCATCATTTCAGCACAAAAGCCTTGGCTATTTTGAGCCACGTTCCTCTTTATAAGTCTAAACTCTTCGTTGAGTTATTCTGATCAAATGTTTTCAGAAAATCAGCAAAAAAAAAAACAAAAACAAAAAACCCTATAGATAACAAAAGTTAATAAGATAGTGATTAACAAAAATAAGCAAAATGTGAGGGGGGCAGATTCAAGGTGGCGGACTAAGCACATGTCTCCCTGTATCCCTCTGGAAACCAAGACTTGAACTAATAATCAAACGGAGCCTTCTGATCACCTAATCAGACCTAGAACACGGCACAGGGCTGTTAATTTGGACTTCATACCACTGAGTGAAAAACCTCCTCCCTTTAACCGACTCCCACTCCTGGCTAGCCCTGGCTCTCACAGACTGAAGGTAAACGCACCATTTTGACTTTTCTCCCCATTGTCTTGCCCGGTGGTCAGAGCTGGGTCTTGCCTAGCTGCTAGACTCAGACAAACTGCTAGGGTGATAGACAGGTGAAATTCCCATATTTTGAGAGCCAGGCTTAGGATTCTGTTAATCTAGCCACTTTGGGCCTGTCTTTTTATCTGTGCCACAGTGGGGTTTGTACAGATTCCCACTGCCAGTGTGTGGGACGCCATGTTGGATACGGAGATTTTAGCAGGACCTAATTCTTAGCCTGGGAGCCAGTGCCCGCGAACAGGACAGCACTTCTCTGACAGAAAAGCAGTAATTTACACAGAGCCACCTACGGTGGGGACCCTGCAACAGAAGCAGAGGAATCACTACCTCTTGGCACCTTTAGCCCCTCTATCTGCTGCCTGTGTGGAGGACGCCATCTTGGATATGGTGGTCGCAGCTGGACCTAATTCTTAGCTTGGGAGCCAGAGCCTGCCCGCAGGAGAGTGCTTTTCTACCAGAAAAGCAGTACTCTACACAGTGTCTCCTAAGGCTGTTCCCTGTCAGCAGAAGCCAACAGGGCAGTAGCATTGCTGTATTCTGAACTAGTTTGTATCATCTGGGGTTGGATATAGAGGTGCTTACTTTGCCAGTTAGAAAGAGGGACCTCTATACCTCAAAACCTGACTGACTTGTGAAGTGGTCAGATACCTTTTGCTTTACATTTTGAGACAGCCTAGAGAAACATCTACAGTCCATCCTCACAGTATCTCTTCCAGCCTCTACCGACTCATATGAGACCCAAAAAGTGACAGACACTTGTGGCATACAAGAAATCACCCATGGCTTCAGAAGACTCCCCAAAAAAGCAACGAAGTAGTTTTCCAGATGAAGAAACTTTTATGAAAGCATCAGAAAGTACATACAAAATGATTATATACAGAGCCCTTCTAGACCTTATACAAAATGCAGCAGAACAAAAGGAGAAATTAAACAAGCTGTTCGATCTGATGGAACACCAGTGCTCTGAAATCCAACAGATCAAGAACAAAAATCAAAGACATAGAAACTTCAATGCCAAGCCAAGAAAACAGAATGGAACACAAGGAAAAAAGAATTTCTGACTTGGAAGACAGAGCTACTGACACCAGCGTCTATGAGCAGAAATCAGAAAAAAGAAACAAGAAAAATGAAGAAGCATTAAGAAGCATGTGGGACTCCATTAAGAGGAACAACCTTCAATTAATTGGAGTCCCTGAACAGGATGAGACACCTGAGAACACAGAGAGTATCGTTGCTGAGCTGCTGACAGAAAACTTCCCAGAAATCATGAAGGAAGAGAATATAGCCATCTCAGATGCATATTGTACGTCACCCAATATAGATTAGACCTCAAAAGAAAGACTCCAAGACATATGTTTTAGTCAGCTAGGGCTGCTCTAACAGAAATACCACAGAGTGGATGGCTTTAACAAAGAAAGATTTATTCTTACACAGTCCGGTAGGTTGAAAGTCCATATTCAGGGTGTCCGCTCCAGGGAAAGACTTTCCCCTTGATGGCTTTGGAGGAAAGTCCGGTATTACATCAGTCATTGTCCAGGGAGTGTCCTAACGCAAGAACCTCTGGTCTGAACGACGCGCTCTGCTCCCGGTGCTGCTTGCTTGATGGTAGCGAGGTTCTCAAATTGTCCTTTGTCTCTTTTTCCTTTTATTCCTTGCAAGCTAAAAGCATTAAGGGTGGGGCAAGACATACTCCAGGGAAACTTCCCCATAGCAGGAATTCACAGCCCCACCCTAATCCTTTAACATACAGGTTAGCAAAACCACACAATGGAGGACAGTCCCAAGATACTGGGAACCATATCCCAGCCACGTGGCTGCACACATTTTTGGGGGCACACAATTCCAACCATGACAACATGTGAAACATAAGCAGCAACTCTTAAAGACAGGAAGACTCAAAGCAAAGCTAACATTCAGAGGGAAACCCTGTAGGCTTTTGTCAGATTTCTCAGCAGAAACCATGCTGGCACTGAGACAGTGGCATGACACATTCAAAGCCTTGAAGCAGAACTTCCAACCAAGAATTATATATCCTGCAAAACTATCTTTCAAATACAAAAATGAAATTAAGACATTCCCAGATAAACAGAAACTCAGAGACTTTGTAAAAACCAAACCCAAACTACAAGAAATACTGAAGAAAGTTCTTGGCTCTGGCTTAGAAGAACAAAACCACTAACTTTATATTTTAGAGCGACACACTACTGAAAACTCTATTCAATTAGGGAAGGCTCCAAACTCAATCACAGCTTTAATACAAAAAGAAGCAATCCAGTGATCATCATGAAAAGTATGGTACCATCATATTAAAAAGAGAGATGCACTACAGTTGTTATAGTCCTTCCAGATGGAAAGAAAGGTGACAAGACTGATAGTAAGTAAAATCGGGTTTATATATAGTTTATTAAGGGGAATCATAGGGGTAGCTGTAAAGCACAATGAAGATGTAACATACCATTTCAAGAAATGTAACACAAGAGTCTCAACAACTACAAAACCAGCTCTGAAAATGGTGAAAAATCAACTCACAGAAAAGAATGTCCCAGAACAGAATAATAAGAACAACAGAGAAAACATCAACACAAAAATAAACATATCACAATGGCAGCACTGAACACATACCTATCAATAATTACATTGAATGTGAATGGACTGAATGCTCCAGTAAGGAGACATCATGTGACATCTTGGATCAAAAGACATGATCCATCCATATGTTGTCTACAAGAAACTCACTTGAGATCTAAAGACAGGAACAAGCTGAAAATTAAAGGATAAAAGAATATATATCAAACTAACAATGAACACAGAAGAGCAGGGATGGCACTTCTAATCTCAGACAAAATCAATTTTAATGTAAAATCCACCATCATGGACAAAGATGGACACTATTTATTGCTGAAAGGTTCAGTACACAGGCAAGACTTAACTATATTAAATCTTTATGCACCTAATATCAAAGCAACTCAGTACATCGAAGAAACCCTGACTACACTCAAAAAAGAGTTAGATGACTCCACAATAATAGTGGGAGACTTCAACACTTCACTCTCAATGCTGGACACATCATCTAGAAAAAAGCTCAGTAAGGATACAGAAGACCTCATTGACACAATTAACCTACTAAACCTCATTGATATATATAGAACTTTCCACCCATCAGCAGACAACTACACCTTCTTCTTCAGTGCACATGGAACATTCTCCAGAATTCACCATGTGTTAGGACATAATGCAATTCTCCGCAAAATCCATACCATTGAATTACTGCAAAGCATCTTCTCAGATCATAAAGCCATAAAAGTTGAAATCAATAGCAGAAAAAACATAGATAGAAAGTGGAACTCTTGGAAACTGAACAACACCTTGCTCAAAAAAACATGGGTTATAGAAGAAATCAAGGATGAAAGAAAGAAATTCATGGATTCCCAAGAGAATGAAAACACTTCCTACCAGAACCTATGGGATACAGCCAAAGCAGTGCTCAGACATCTGTTTATCTCCATAAATGCACACATCTGAAAGGAAGAAAGAAACCAAATCAAGGAACTAACCCTACAGCTGAACAAGTAGAGAGAGACTAACAGAGGAAACCCTCAGGCACCAGAAGAAACCAGATCATAATGATTAGAGCAGAGCTAAATGAATTAGAGAACAGAAAAACAATTGAAAGAACTGAAAAGACCAAAAGCTGGTATTTTGAAAAGATCCACAAAATTGACAAACCACTGGCTAAACTTACTAAAGAAAAACAGGAAAGAAAACAAATAACCCAAATTAGAAATGAGAGGGAAGTTGTCACCACAGATCCAACAGAAATCAAAAATATCATAACCGAATACTATGAAAGACTGTACCCTAATAAATTTGAAAACCTAGCGGAAATGGACAAATTCCTTGATTCGTACCACCTACCCAAATTGTCACAACATGAAGCAGAACAACTTAATAAACCCATCACAAAGGAAGAGATTGAAAACGTCATCAAAACACTGCCAATCAAAAAAAGTCAGAGCCCAAAAGGCTTCACTGCAGAACTCTACCAAGCTTTTAGAGAAGAGTTATCTCCAATACTACTGAGACTATTTCACAGTATAGAAAAGGATGGAGTACTCTCAAACTCATTCTATGAATCCAGTATAACCCTGATACCAAAGCCAGGGAAAGACCCAACCAAAAGGAGAACTACAGACCGATACAACTCATGAATCTAGATGGAAAAATCTTCAACAGAATACTTGCCAACAGAATACAACAACATATCAAAAATTCCATTATGACCACATTGGATTCATACCAGGCAGTCCATGGTATATTCAATATTCTGTCCAACACCACAATTCAAAGACTTCAACTGTTCTTCTGTCTTATTCATTGTTTAGCTTTTGCATGCATATGATGCAACTGAGTATGCTACGGCCTGGGTCAGGTGCACCTTGGTCTCCAAGGAGACATACATGGCCCCACAATTAAGCCCCTCAACCTAATTGTTCGAAGTCTACACATCTCATTGCTGAATATCACTATGGTCACCTTCAAAGAACTACACTTGGGAAGCTGTGCACCAATACCAGTGCCTAGTTCACCCTTCAAAGCAATTTTGCAACATCCTGGAATGGTAACTATGCATGGTGCTATGGTGGCAAGTTTGTGAATTTAATTGTATAGTTTTCTGAGAGGGATGTTTTCTCCCTATTCACTTGATCTGGCCCCAAATGACTTCTTTCTTTACCTGAAGACATTCTTCACCTAAAGACATTTTAATGATATTCAGGACATCAAAAGTAATATGATGACAACTCTGATGACCATTCCAGAAAAAGAGTTCCAAAATTGCTTTGAAGAGTAGACTAGGTGCTGGCATTGGTGTATAACTTCCTAAGGAAAGTACTTTGAAGGTGAATATAGTGATATTCAGCAGTGTGATATGTAGCACTTTGTCTAGGATGAGTTCACAAACTTAATCATCAGATTCTATATTTACCATTCAACTCTTTAAAGAAATCTTTTGCAGCAGATCTTCCCAATGCTGTGTATCTTTTTGATTTCTTGAACCGCTGCTTCCGTGGATGCTGATTTTAGAACCATGTACAAGGAAATCCTTGATCATTTCTTTTCCATGTATCATGGCATTGCTCACTGGTCCAGCTGTGCAAATTTGTTTTCTTGATGTAGAAGTGCAATCTATACTGAAGATTATGGTCTTTCATCTTCATCAATAAGTGTTTCAAATCTTCTTCACTTTCAGTAAGCAAGGTTGTGTTATTTGCATAGTACAGGTTGTTAATGAGTGTTCTTCTTATCCTGATGTCTTGTTCTTCACATAATCTTGCTTCTCACATTGTTTGTTCAGCGTACAGATTGAAAAGGTACCATGAAAAGATACAAGCCTTTTCCTGATTTTAAACCATGCAGTGTCCCCTTGTTCTGTTCCAACAACTGTCTCTTGATCCATGTATATATTCCTCTTGAGCACAATTAAGTGCTCTGGAATTCTGACTCTTTGCAATGTTATCCACAGAACGTCTTTGCATAATCAATGAAATAGAAGTAAGTATCTTTCTGATATTCTCTTTCAGCCAAGACCCATCTGACATCAGCAATGATATCACTGTTTCCATGTCCTCTTCTGAGTCCACCTTGCATTTCTGCCAGTTTCCTGTCAATACACTATTGCAGCTGCTTTCGAATTATCTTTAGCAAAATTTTATTTGCATGTGACATTAATTATATTGTTCAATAATTTCCACACTCTGTTGGATCATCTTACTTAGGAATATGCATAATTATAGATCTTTTCCAGTCCATTGTCCAGGTAGCTGTCCTCCAAATTTCTTGGCATAGGTAAGTAAGCTCTTCCAGGGCTACATCCATTTGTTGAAACAGTTCCTTCAGTCTTGGAGACTTGTGTTTCACCAGTGCTTTGAATGCAGCTTCAACTTCCTTCAGTACCACCAGTCCCTGATAATGTGCTACCTGTTGAAATGGCTGAACACTGACCAGTTCTTTTTAGGATAATCACTCTGTGTATTCCTTCCATCTTCTTTTGATACCTCCTAAGTCATTTAATATTTTCCCTGTAGAATCCTTCACTATTACAACTCAAGACTTGAATTTGTTTTTCAATTCTTTCAGCTTGAGAAATGCAGAGCATATGTGTCCCTTTTTGTTTTCTATCTCTAGCTTTTTGCATATGTTATTATAATAATTTACTTTGTCTTCTTGAGCTACCCTTTGAAATCTTCAGTTCTTTTACTTCATCATTTCTTTCTTTTACTTCAGGTACTCATTCAAGAGCAAATTTCAGTGTCTCTTCTGACATCCAATTTGGTCATTTCTTTCCTTTCTGCCTTTTTGATGACCTCTTGCTTTCTTCATGTATGATGTCTTTGATGGTGTTCCACAACTCATCCGGTCTTCAGTCATTAGTGTTCAAAGCATCAAATCTGTTCTCAAGATGGTCTCTAAACTTGGGTGAAATATACTGAAGGTTGTACTTTACCTTTGTGGACTTATTCTAATTTTCTTCGGCTTTAATTTGAACTTGCAGATGAGCAATTGATGGTCTGTTTCACAGTCAAAAGCTACTTTTGTTCCACTCTTTGGAATACATCTTAGGGAAGTAAGAGCTGCCAAATAAATAGATGCATGCAACCAACGTTCATTGCCAAACTACCCACAATAGCAAAAAGGTGGAATCAATCTAGGTACCCATCAGTGAGAATGAATGGGTAAGCACAATACGGTACATCCACTTAATAGAAAACCATAAAGAACAGTGTTTAATTTAGGAAACATCTCACAATAATAGAGGAAACTGGAAGACATTATGCTGAGTGAAATTAGTCAAGACAAATACTGTATGTGGCCACCATTATAAGAATCCAAGAAAAGGCTTACACACAGAAGAAATTAGTGTTTGATGATTATAGTATTACATAATAGGCAAGGAGGAAGGATGGAGGGGATTCATTAATTAGATAATTAATGAGAATTATTTTAGGTGAAGGGAGGGACAAGACACAGTAGAGGAGAAGTCAGCACAACTATATTAAATCTGAAGCTAAAAATTTTTCTGAGTAGAAAGAGACACATTGGAGGCAGGGCCAAGATGGTAGAGCAGATGTATACTTCCTGTAGCCCCTCTAACAACAAAGACCCAAAAGACAAAATTAATTCAGTACATGTGATATCCTAGGAGCCCTGTACATCAAAGGGAAAGTAGAGAAATTGGACTGAGCAAAGGGAAACGGAAATCAGCATTTGAAGTTCATGGGATTCCATGGCACTGACCTGCCAGGAAGAAGCCACATGGTGGGTACAAAATGGAGCTGACTGTCTATAGAGTATTCACTGTTTCACCTCTGGAGCTAATGAGGGACAACACCAGATCGCTTAAAGCTAAGTTGTGTGTTAACTTCTGCACATAGATCTCAGTCTTCCCTTCCATGTGGGCCTGACTCCCTTCCCCAAGTATTCTGCCCTCCCTTCTCCGAACTGTGCCTGGTACTAGAGTCTGACACCATTAGCTGAGCCAAAAGTAGGACTTTTCAAACCTGCCTTGAACTGTTCTCACCATCCCTTCTCTATGCTACACCTGGATCTGAAGTCTGACCCCACCAACTGAGCTAGAAGTAGCACTTCTTCAGCCTTCCCTGAGCCATTCTCTGAAATCCAGAGAGGGAAACAGAAAACTCAGGGAAGGGAGAGGAAAGAAAAAAAGGTGTGTTTTGGTTTGGGTTTTTTTTTTCTGCTGACTCTCCTAAGCCAGGAAATCTGGACAGAAAATTTTCCTTTACCTAGGTTCACAGACACTCAGGGACAGCTGTTAATCTCTGGTCTTTCAGCAGGTACAACAAGACCCCTGTGCCCATACCAATCAACCCTACCTGTATTGGACAGTAGCTGGTAGATGAGAGCCTGCACATCACACTGGAAAACTGACCACCAGACACCAGGACTGAATCCACACAGAAAAGTAAACTGTACATTTTGAAACAAGAAGCTAGAGAACAGTAGGCAAATGTACTATTAATAATTACAATTTACCTACTGGTGACTCAGAAACAAAAAGTATCTATCAAAAAGTACTTAAAGGAGCAGTTCATGACCTCTTCTGAAAGCACCCGAAACAAAGACTCAAATTTTCCAGAGGAAGAGAAATTCTTGGAATTATCAGAGATACAAAACACAAAATTAATATTTAGAACTCTTCAAGAGATGAGAAAGGAGATGAGGCAAAATTCAGCTGAGCTTAATGATAAATTGAACAACCTGCAAGGAAGCATTGAGAGGAAAGAATTAGAAATTCAGAAAATTAATAAAGAAATTATAGAATTAGACAACACAGTAGAAAGTCAAGGGAGCAGAACTGGGGTGATGGAAGCCCTAGTTAGTGACTGAAGGTAAAGCACATGATGTCATCATATTTGATGAAAAATCAGATGAAAGAATTTAAAAACATCAAGACAAAAATAAGAATTATGGGGGATTCTATGAAGAAAACTAGTCTACAACTGAATAAAGTACAAGAAGGGGGGAGTGGCAAATAACTGAAAATACAGAGAGAACTGTCAAAGATTTACTAACAGAAAACTTTCCTGATATAATCAAATATAAGAAGATACCTATTAAAGATGCTTACTGAACTCCAAGCAATATACATCCGCAAAACTAGACACCAAGGCATATTATAATCAAATTTTCCAAAACTAAATATAAGATGATGCCTTTAAAAAATGGCTAGAGGTAAACAAAAAATAACCTACATAAGAGAGTCAGTTAGACCAGCTTCAGACTACGCAGCAGAAACCTTGTAGGCAGGAAGGCAATGGGATGGCATATGTCATGGATTGAATTGTGTCCCCCCAAAAACATGTGTAACCATGTGGCTGGGCCATGATTCCCAATATTTTATTGTTGTCCTCCATTTTGTGATTTTCCAGTGCTATATGTTAAAGGATTAGGGTGGGACTGTAAAATCCCTTCATAGGATTACCTCCCTGCTCCACTGTAAAGGGAGTGTCCCTGGAGTATGGCTTGCCCTACTCTTAACACTTTCATCCTATAAGAGACAAAAAGAAACGGAAGCAAGCAGAGAACTGGGAACCTTACACCACCAAGAAAGCAACATCGGGAGAAGAGTGTGTCCTTCAGACCTAAGTTTCCTGCGCCAAGATGCTCCCTGGGCAAAGACTGATGCAATACTGGACTTCCCTCCAGAGCCAACCATGGCGAAAGCCTTCTCCTTGAGCGGACATCTGGAATTTGGACCTGTAGTCTACTGGACCGTGTAAGAATAAACTTTTCTTTCTTAAAGCCATCCACTCGTGATATTTCTATTAGGGCAGCACTAGCTGACTAAAACAGCATATATATAAAGCCTTGAACGAAAATAATTGCCAGCCAATAACGGTATATTCAGTAAAACAGTCTCTCATATATGATGGCAAAAGTAGGACACTTGCAGAGAACGTAGCATGGACTGCCATGCTACATCTGCAAAAAGCAAACCCAAACTACAGGAATTACTAAAGGAAATTCTTTGTATAAAAATACTGGTAACACTAAGTAACAACCCAAAACCAGAACACAGAACACAGCAACTGGATATCAACCCTAATAGCCAAAAAGCCAGCCAAAGGGGAATTGCTAATATAAATCATAGGCAAAACACTGAAAATAGGGAAATAGAGATGTCATTGTGTAGCCATTACATTAAAAAAGAGAGCGCCAAAAGAAAATGTAGCTACAGATCTTTAACACAAAGAGGAAGTAAAAACAATGTAAAGAAATTAAAAATTGCTTTAAGTTTAGAAAAATTGGGGTAAATATTAAGATAACCACAAAGGGAAAGTGTCAATCCTATCATCATAATAAAAAATAAGAAAAACATGAAGTCTCAGCTAATACAAAACCATCAACATTGAAAAAGATGAAAACAAAACACATGTTTTAGTCAGCTAGGGCTGCTCTAACAGAAATACCACAGAGTGGATGGCTTTAACAAAGGAAATTTACTCTTACATAGTCCAGTAGGCTGTAAGTCCAAATTTAGGATGTCCACTCCAGGAGAAGGCTTTCTCCTTGTCAGCTCTGGAGGAAAGTCCAGTATTGCATCAGTCTGTCCAGGGAGCATCTTGGCGCAGAAGCCTCAGGCCTGAAGGACACGTTCTTCTCCCAGTGCTGCTTTCTTAATGGTGTGAGGTTCCCAATTCTCTATCTGCTTCCCTTCCTTTTATCTCTTGTAGGATGAAAGGATTAAGGGAGGGGCAAGTCACACTCCAGGGAAACTCCCTTTACAGTGGAGCAGGAAGGTTATCTTCTAAAGGGATTTATAGTCCCACCCTAGTTCTTTAACATACAGCACAGTAAAATCACAAAATGGAGGACAATCATAGAACACAAAGAATCATGATCACATGGCTACACTTATTTTCGGGGGGACACAATTGAATCCATGATATCCCACCCTTTGGCACCCCCAAAATCACATCATTGAAACATGTAACATATTCATCCCATATGCCAGAAGTCTTAAATCAGTTTCAAGTCCAAAATACAAAAACTCTTCTACATCTGTGAAAACCTAGAAGGTAAACTATCTGCTTCTAAAGGTACAATGGCAAAACAGGAACAAGTCCAACATTCCATTACAAATGGGAGAAATTGCAGGGAAAAAAGGCATTAACAAGCAACAAACAAGTCAGCAGAACACGTTACATTAGCCCTCAAAGCTTTGAAAATACTCTTCCACTTTCTGAGACAGTTTACACAGTGGCCCTGCCCTCCAGACTCTAGGTATTGGCCACACTCTCTGGTTTCTGAGTGGAGACCCCCAACCCTGTACTACAACTCTGCCTTCAAGGCCCACTTAGACAGAAATGGCCCCATTGGCTTTAGGTGCACCCTAAGCCCAAATGAGTGGTGATTCCACCCTTACAAACATAGGACACCACAGTTCCACCCTTTCAAACCCTTAAAGTCACGGCCATATCTTTTGAGACTGAGGCAGCTCAGCGTCTCATGCTGTTTGTCTCTTCACCTTCTGCTTCATAGGAAGCCACATGGCCTGAGCCTCAGGCCCACATCTGCCTTGCTGGGCAAGTGTTCCAAAGGTCTGCAGCTCCACAGATTCAAATGCCCAGAGGCATTCCACTCTTGCTGGAAAGTGTCCTGTAAGGCACTCAGCTCTCTGGCTGTGTGGGTCAGCAAGGCTAGCTCCACCAATTCAAGTGACCAAGTTTTCCCCATTTTGTGAGGCAAACTCTGTGAGCAGGCACTTAGCTTTCTTGCTCCGTGGGTTGGCTCGTGTTGCCTCTGGTTCTGTTGCTGCTGCTGCTGGTCCTCTGCTGCCCAATTCTCACCATCTGCACCTTCTTTGGTATTACACAGCTACACCTGTTTTGGGGGGAATACAACTCAATCCATCATAACACATAAAGAAAAACCACTGGGATCCGTGTTGTTATGACTTTTATTCAGCATTATGCTGGAAGTTCTAGCCAGAGAAATCAGACAAGATAAAGAAACAAAGGGCATTCACATCTGTAAAGAAGAGGTAAAAGTATCACTATTTGCAGAGGATATGATCTTTTACACAGAAAACCCTACAGAATCCATAAATAAACTACCGGAACTAATGGAAGAGTTCAGCAAAGTATCAAGATATATAATAAACATAAATAAGTCTGTGGTGGTCAGGATTATGTCAACTTGGCTACTACCTATTTGGCTGCTGTATTAAGTGGCAGGGCGGGGTTTGTGGTGACTCCCTGCCCCTCGGCTCTCATCTCGTGACACTGGACTAAGGCTGCTGATCGCTCACGTGGCCAGGAGCTCCTGCTCTCTGGTTCCAGCATCGGGTTCCGGGACTTGAGCTAGCAGCTGTTGGGCTCATCAGTCTTTACAGTCGGCACGTGAGAGCCCTGCTCCCTGACCTGCCAATCCTGCGCTCGCCAGCCTCTGCCCAGTCCTGCTCCCTGACCTGCCGATCCTGGGTTCTCCAGCCTCTATCACTTCGTCTCGCCACCAACTTGGGATCCACTGACCTACACAACCGGTGATGGTAGTACTATAGCAACCCAACTCCAAAATGAGTGATAATAGCCCAGACCCTTCAGGAATGAAGGTTTGGGTCACCTCACCAGGCAAGGAACCACAACCAGCTGAGGTACTTGCTGAGGGTAAAGGGAATACAGAATGCGTTGTAGAAGAAGGTAGTTCTAAATATCAGTTACGGCCACGTGACCAGTTGCAGAAACGAGGACTGTAATTGCTATGAGTATTCCTGCTTTGTATGTGTGTATTGGATATTTTGTTTACTTATGAAACATAAGATGTAAATGTGTTAATGCATTTTCAGTTGTACATGTGTTAGTTATATCATGTTGACATAAGTATGCCTTTATAACTGTACCCCACTCCTGGTACCAATTCTGTTTTAGTCAGCTAGGGCTGCTCTAACAGAAATACCACAGAGTGGATGGCTTTAACAAAGAAAGATTTATTCTTACACATTCTGGTAGGTTGCAAGTCCATATTCAGGGTGTCCGCTCCAGGGAAAGACTTTCCCCTTGTCGGCTCTGGAGGAAAGTCCGGTATTGCGTCAGTCATTGTCCAGGGAGTGTCCTAACGCAAGAACCTCGCTACCATCAAGCAAGCAGCACCAGGAGCAGAGCGCGTCGTTCAGACCAGAGGTTCTTGCGTTAGGACACTCCCTGGACAATGACTGATGCAATACCGGACTTTCCTCCAGAGCCGACAAGGGGAAAGTCTTTCCCTGGAGCGGACACCCTGAATATGGACTTGCAACCTACCGGAATGTGTAAGAATAAATCTTTCTTTGTTAAAGCCATCCACTCTGTGGTATTTCTGTTAGAGCAGCCCTAGCTGACTAAAACAAGTCTGTAGGATTCCTTTACACCAAAAAAGTAACCATCAAAGAGGAAATCCCCAAAGCAATACCATTTACGGTAGCCCCCAAGAAGATAAAATATCTAGGAATAAATCTAACCAGAGATATAAGAGACCTATACAAAGAAAATTACAAGACCCTACAGCAAGAAACCAAAAGAAACTTACATAAGTGGAGAAACATACCTTGCTCATGGATACGTAGACTTAACATTGTGAAAATGTCTATTCTACCCAAAGTAATCTGTACATACAATAAAACCCCAATACAAAATCCAGTGTCATGTTTTAATGAGCTGGAAAAACAAATCACCAGCTTCATTTGGAAAGAGAAGAAACCCTGGATAAATAAAGCATTACTGAAGAAGAGGAACACAGCAGGAGGCTTCACACTATCTGACCTTAGAACTGCCATAGTAGTCAAAACATGCTAGTACAGGTAGAAAAACAGATATATAGACCAATGGAACAGAACTGAAAATCCAGAAATAACATCATCCTCCTATGAACAGCTGATATTAGACAAAAGCCCAAAGGCCATGAAACGGGGATAAAACAGTCTCTTCAACAAATG
Organism: Heterohyrax brucei; assembly: GCA_028571685.1. Classification (NCBI taxonomy): domain Eukaryota; kingdom Metazoa; phylum Chordata; class Mammalia; order Hyracoidea; family Procaviidae; genus Heterohyrax; species Heterohyrax brucei. The sequence goes on from CM053149.1 coordinate 40,736,358, forward strand.
GTGTTGGCAAAACTGGATATCCATCTGCAAAAAACTGAAACAAGACTCTTATTTCACATTGTACGTAAAAACTAATGAAGACCTAAATATCACATCTAAAATTATAAAGATTATGGAAGGAAAAATGGGACAACACTGGAAGCTCTAAAACATGATTTAAATGTTGTTGTTGTTAGGTGCCAGCAAGTAGGTTCTGACTCACAGCAACCCAGTACACAACAGAACAAAACACTACCTGGTCTCATGCCATGTCCGCAACTTGTTTTCATGCTTAAGCCCATTGTTGTCCGTCCATCTTGTCAAGGGTCTTCCTCTTTTTTGCTGATCCTGCACTCTACCAAACATGACGTCCTTCTTCGGGGACAGATCCCTCCTGATAGCATGTCCACAGTGTGTAAGACAGAGTCTCACCATCTTTGCTTCCAACAAGCAGTCTAGTTGTACTTCAAGAACAGATCTATTTGTTCTTTCCACAATCTATAGTACATTCAATATTTGCCTACAACACCACAATTCAAAGGCACCAGTTCTTCTGTCTTCCTTCTTCATTGTCCAGCTGTTACATGTATATGATATGACTGAAAATACCACAGCTGGAGGCATGGCCAAAATGGGAGACTAGACACAATTTTCCTCAAGTTCCTCTAAGAATAAGGCCTAGAAAAATAACTGAATAGAGCAGTATGGACATTCTGGGAGCCCCAAAATCAGGCATAGGATTGTGAGATTGGACCGCAAATTATCTTGTTGGAAGCAAGACAGTGGCACACTGAGTCCTGCTTCTCCTGGCAGATCAGCTGAGAGGATTACAAGTATGGGTGCCTTCTTTGTTAACTGGGAGGCTGAGACTGAGCCGGCCAAGCCTGTGAGCTTGACACAGGCTGGCTACTATCCTGAACTACAGTGCAGAAGTAAACAGTGTATCCTGCAGCAGAGAGACTGTACTTGGGACAGCCATAGCCAGGGAACCCAACAGTGTCTGGTGGCCAAGTGATGCAGTGCCCCTTGCCCCTCTCTTCTCTGAGCTGTGCCGTAGTGTTGCGTCCGGCACCCCAGTGACCAACACTGGGACAAACCCATACCCAAGGGAGACAGAAAAGGGGATGATAAAAAACTCACATCACACAAGATAAAGTTGAGGCCAGGTGGAACCAAGGTCTCTGATGGAGAGCAATGGCTGCTTTTTCTCAATAGGGAACTTTATTTATAGGAGGAAGTTGGCAGGGCAGTCTATTTTGACAAAAATGGTTACAGTGGTATGGGGGCATCTCATGGTTGACTGATCGATACACACAAGTATCATCAAGGCATGAGGTAGGAGAATCAGGTAAAGGTCAGACCGTTTAAAAGAATCTATCATACTGGAGAAAAGCCTAAATATTTGTGTGGAAGTCTCAGTAAAGTGGGAGATAAGAAGAAGAAGGAAAGACAAAGGTCAGACCTTCCCGGAAGTTCTACCATGCCCGAGAAAAGCTTAAATGTACATCAGTAAGACGATAGGTGGGACAGCACATTCCAAGCAGTCAGCAATGCCATAGATACTATTGATTCACTGTAGGAAAGGCAGCTTAAGCAGGATGCCATCTGGTCAGCTGAGAGGCAGTGTCAGCCACACTTGAGGGTTTACCTGGGGCTAACAGTGTCTGTCTGTAAAACAATTGTACATAGAGAACATAGTGATGGCTGGAGGCTGAGTGCAGCAGTAACCTAACCCTTCCCTTCTTTGAGCTACCACCTTTGTCAGCTAGGAGGCAGGGCTTGCCACCCTGAGGGTCTGGCTACCATTAGCTGTAGCTGGTCAGCACCACTGTCAGCAGAAAATCATCTTTTAAGATCAGCTAGAGAAAGCAACAGTGACTGGCTGCTGAGTGTGGCAGTACCACTTCTACCACCCCACACTGAGCCACATGATGGCCCCCAGACACTACATAAGTAGGGTGCTGTCCATGCCAGCCATAGCCTCTGCAGATGGCCCACCATCTTTGTCAGCCAGTAGGTGGGGTCTCCCACTCCTGAGGGCCTGGTTGCTTTTTGGCTGCCTCTGGACAGGGTCCTTCTCAGCAGAAAAGTACTTTTTAAGACAAACACTTCTAGAGAACACAGTAGTGCCTGGTGGTTGAGTGTGGTGGAATCCTTCTCTCCACCGTCCCCTGAGCTATAACATAGTCTTGACTGGTGTGGTACCAGGAAGCCGGCATAAGTAGCTTGCCACCTTTACCAACCAGGAGTCAAGGCTGACAACTTCTGAGGACCCAGCTGGGGCTAGCCACCAAGCTGAGCAGCATCACAGGGCTGGACAGAGTCTATACTGCCAGAAGAGCTATACGTAAGTCAGCTGCACCAAGAGAACACAGCAGTGGCTGTCAACCAAATCTAGAGCTACACCACAGCTCCCATTGGTGTAACACCAGAGAAACTAAACAGTTTCATGATGGCGTAAAGACAACAATCAATATCTAACCACTTAAAGAAGCAGACCACCATGGCTCCAGAAAACTCCCAAAATAAAGGATCAAAAAACTTCCAAAGTGAAGAAGACTTTCTGAAATGATTGGAGGTAGAATACAAAAGAATTATGTATACAGCCCTTATAGAGATTAAACAAAATGAAAAATTAAGTAAGCTGTATGAACTGGTAGAACATCAGTGATCTGAATTCCAGCAAATAATAATAAAATTACAAAATTAGGCAATTCAATGCAAAGCCAAAACAGCAGGACTGAAGAAATGTAAAGCAGCATTAGTGAGCGTGAAGATAAAGCAACTAGCATCAGCATTTATGAGGAGAAATCATAGAAAAGCAACAAGAAAACTGAAGACACATTAAGAAGCATGTGGGACTCTATCAAGAGGAATAATCTATAAACAATTGGAGTTCCTGAACAGGGAGGGATAGCAGAAAATACAGAGAATTGGTGAACACTTGCTGACAGAAAACTTCCCTGACATCATGATAAAAGAGAACATAGGTACTCGAGATGCTTATCTAACACCACAAAAACCAAAGTCCATAAGAAAGACACCAAGAAATATTATAATCAGGCTTAATACAATGAAACATAAAGAGAGGCTCTGCTAGGCAGCAAGGCTTAAATGAAAACTAATGTACAAAGGGAAGCCTTGTGGGCTGTCCTCTAACTTCTTGGCATAAACAACATTAGCAAAAAGGCAGTGAGGTGACACATACAAAGCCTTGAAGGAGAAAAATTCCAACCAAGAATTATAAATCCTGCAAAATTATCACTCATATATGACAGTGAAATTAAGACTTTCTCAGATAAAAAAAAAGTTTAGAGACTGCAAAAGCCAAACCAAAACTACAAGAAATACTGAAAGAAGCTCTTTGTTTAGAAAAACAATAACATCAGATGTATACTTAAGGATGTAATGCAGGACATAGCATCCTGAGCCCTACTCAGTTAGTTAGGGAAGTCACAAAGCTCAAAGTTAAAATATTAAAAGTAGGGAACCAGAAATCTTAAAGTGAAAACTACAACATCATTACATTATAAAGAGGGATATATTACAGAAGTTACAACCTTTTCAGATGGAAAGGAAATCAAGGAGATATACAGAAGTTAAAGACTGGAGTAAACTTAGAACATTAAAGGGTGCAGAAAAGCAAACTAACAATGCTACATATCAAAACAAGAAACATAATATAGGAATCCCAATAAACACAAAACCAACCCTGAGAAGGATGAAAAGTAAGCCCACTAAGAAAAACAATCCAGAACAGAATATTAAAAGGAACAAAGAAAATACCATTGACACAAAAATAAAGACTTCAAAATGACAGCACTAAACACACACCTATAAATAATTGTACTGAATGATTGAATGCTCCAATAGAGGTAAACAGTAACAGCTTGGATCAAAAAACATGAGCTGTCTTCATGGTGCTTACAAGAAACACATTTTAGACTCAAAGATACAAACAAAATAAAAATCAAAAGATGTGAAAATATATACACTAACAGCATGCAAAGGAAAACAGGAGTGGCAATACAAACCTCAGGTAAAGTGGATTTTAGTGTAAAATCTACCATCGTCAACAAGGACAGTTATTATTTATTGTTGAAGGGTTCAACATATAAGCAGGATATAAAACATTAAATATTTATGCACCCAATACCAGAGCATCTAAATACATTGAACAAACTGTTGACAACACTGAAAAATGAGATAGATCACTCCACAATAATAGTAGCAGACTTCAATATGCCACTTTCAGAAATGGACACATCATCCAGAAAAAAGATCAGTAACGATATGGAAGATCTTAACTGTGACAATCAACCAACTAGACCTCATCAACATATACAGAACTTTCATCCAACAACAGGGAAGTACACCTTCTTTTACAATGCAATGGAACATTCTCCAGAATGTAAAGCAAGCATCAAGAAAATCTAAACCACTGAATTATTGCAAAGCATCTTCTCAGACCATAAAGCCATAAAATTTGAAATTGATAGCATGGGTAGAAATTTGAACTCATGGAAACCACACAACACCTTGCTCAAAAATTCATGGGTTATAGAAGAAATCAAAGATGTAATAAAGAAATTTATGGAATTAAATAAGAATGAAAACACATCCTACCAGAACCTCTGGGATACGGCAAAATCAGTATGCAGAGATCAAGTTATCTCTGTAAATTCATACATCCAGAATGAAGACAGGGCCCAAACCAAAGAGTTAACCCAACAATTTGAACAAGGAGAAAGAGAACAACAAAAGAAGCCCTTGGGCACCAGAAGAAAACAGGTAATAAAGATTAGAGCAGAACTAAACAAATTAGAGAATAGAAAAACAGTTGAAAAAATTAACAAATCCAAAAGCTGTTTTTTTTTTTAAAAGCTCAACAAAACTGATAAACTGTGGACAACATGGCTGCGTAGTTAGGACCAACATTATGGCTTAGGTGTGGAGTTTGCGAGCCTGAGAGAGAATGCATGTAAACAGCTGAACATGGCTGTAACGCCTGAGGTCAGATCCCCACATATGGTGAGTCTGGCCTTGTGATTCTGACTCTTGTACCACCCAGGCCTATATGCTTTCTTTCCTCCTTGGGTGGAAAGGAGGTGGCCCTTGATGTGCTGTATAGATAAGAAGGCACAAGATTGCTTTATGGATACTTCCCAGGCCCTATTCAAGTCAAAGCTTGTTTACTGCAAATATGCATGCTCTGCTCACTAAATAAATAGGAGCTGCATGATGCAAGGCTGGAGTTGGAGCATCAGAGTTGCCACTGTTCTCTTTACCACCTGTGTTTCTGTGTGGCATTCTTCATCAGCATCGATCACCCTTAGGGAAATATGGACCCATGGACACAACAATAAACCACTGGCTAACTTACAAAAGAAAAACAGGAAACAAACACCTCAAATAAAAAATGACGTGTGAGATGTCACAACAGACACAACCAAAATCAAAGATAACAGAATACTATGAAAAACTATAACAGATTTGAAAACCTAGAAGAAGTAGACAAATTTCTAGATTCATGTCACGTACCAAAATTATCACAAGGAGAAGTAGAACAACTTAATAGACCCATCACAAAAGAAGAGATTGAAAAGGTAATCAAAATCTACCATCCAAAAAAGTCCTGGCCCATACGAATTCACTGGAGAATTTTACAAAACTTTCAGAGAGGAGTTAATTCCAATACTACTGAAAATGCCATGGCTTGGGTCAGGCACACCTTAGTCTTCAAGGTGACATCTTTAGTTTTCAATTCTTTAAAGAAGTTCTTTGCAGTAGATTTTCCCAATGCAATGTACCTTTTGGTTTCTTGACTGTTGCTTACACTGGTCTGTCAGTTCGTTGTACTGTGGGGGCCTGTGTGTTGCTGTGATGCTGGAAGTTATGCCACTAGTATTTAGATGTTACCAGGGTCACCGATGGTGGACAGGTTTCAGCTGAGCTTCCAGACTAAGACAGACTAGGAAGAAGGACTCAGCAGACTACTTCTGAAAAGAATTAGCCAATAAAAACCTTGTGAATAGCAGCAGAACATTGTCAGCTATGCTACCAGAAAATGAGCCCCTTCCCCCTTAGTACCTTGGAAGGTACAAAGAAGACAATTAGGGAAGAGCTGCCTCCCCAAAACAGTCAACCTTAATGATACAGATGTAGTAAAGCCTTTGAAATATTTATTTGCTGATGTGACACAACTCAAAGTGAGATGAAACAGCTGCAAATTCCCATTAATAATGAGAACATGGAATGTGTGTCTTAAATAGACTACAAAATATTACTAAAAATGCTCAAACAGCAGAAGAGAAAATAAATGAGAGCTACTAAAACTCAAACATTTACGCTCATCCTTTTTCAAGAAAGTAAAAAGACTGCCTATAGAATGGGAAAAAAAATTTTCCAGCTACATATCTGATTGATGTCTAATTGTCGTAATCTACAAAGTACTGCAAAATATCAACAATAAAAAGACAAATAATCCAATTAAACAATGGGAAAAGGATATGGGCAGGCATTTCTCCAAAGATATATGAAGGCAGACAAAAGACAAATGAGGAAACACTCATGATCATAAGCCATTAGAGACTTCCAAATCAAAACTATAATGAGATACCATGTCTCCCCAACAAAGCTGGCATTAATCCAAAAAATGCAAAATAAGAAATGTTGGAGAGGCCGTGGAGAGATCAGAACTCTTCTACACTGCTGGTTGGGAATGTAAAATGCTATAACCTCTCTGGAAAGCAATTTGATACTGTCTTTAAAAGCTAGAAATAAAAATACCATATGACTCAGCAATCCCACTTCTTGAAATATATCCTAGAGAAATAAGGCCTGTTATAGGAACAGATATATACACATGAATGTTTATTGTAGTATGGTCCACAATAGCAAAAGGATGGAATCAATCTTGGTGCCCATCAACAGATGGATAAACAAACTGTGGTATCTTTATACAATGGAATGTTGCAATGATAAAGAACAATGATGATTTTATGAAACACCTCATAACCTGGAATCCATTGGACGACATTATGCTGAATGAAACCAGTCAGCTGCAAAAGGACAAATATTGTAGGAGATCACTATTATAAGGACTTAAGAAAATGTTTACACACAGAATACTCTTTGACAGCTACAAGGTTGGGAGGGTAGGAGAGGGTTATTCATAGATTAGATAGCCAATATCAGTTTAGCTGGGTGAAGGAAGTGACAGTATGCAGTAGAATGCAGGCCAACACAACTGAACTTCACCATAAGCTAAAAAGTTTTCTAAACACAACTCAATATTTTAAAGGACAGAGTAGCAGGGACAGGAGTCTTGGGACTATGGTTTCAGGGAACATCAAGATCAGTTGGCACAACTACTCTTTTTCTAAGAGATTTTACGGCACCCATATTAGCAAGTGGTGCCTGGGATCTTAAAAGCCAACAAGCTGCCATCTAACAGACATTAATTGGTACTAACCCAGGTGGAGCAGATGAAAACCAAGAACTTCAAAGACATGAGGTAATTATGTGCCCTGGAGTCAGAAGGGTCCATATAACTGAGAGACTACATCAGTATGAGAGCACAAGAACTAGATGGTACCAGCCACCACCAAAAGCAGCTCTATTAGGGAACTCAATGTGGAGTCTCTGGTGTAGAACGAGAAAAACAAGTGTGCAGATCTAGAACTCTATTAAAAGACCAGACTTGATGATCAGACAACCTGGAGGGTCCCCTGAGAACATGGCCGCTGGACTTGCTGCTAGCCCAGAGCTGAAACCAGTACTGAAGCCACCACTTCAGACAAAATTTGGACTGGACTAAGGTACATAGAGTCATGCAGGTGGTGTGTGTACTTTATTGTCTGATACATGTATTAGGTTGTCCAGCTCGTTTCTTTTTAGAGCAGAGAGGAGAGGGTAGAGAGGAAGAGACAAGTATTGGTTGAGTAGATACTGGAAGTAAAGAGCAGAAAGGAAGTGTGTGCTCTTATAGGGTGAGAAGAGTAGATAGTGTTGTATAGAGGTGGGTGCTTGGGGTCTTATATCTCAGAAAGACTTGGATTGTAAACATTTGCTTAATCACAAAAGAAAAGTTCAAAGAAGAGCAGCAGTGGTAATACTAATCTCTGGCAAACGGGCTTTAACATAAAATCCATCACATTAGATAATGAAAGATATTACACAATGGTTAAAGGTTCAATACTCCAGGAAGACATAACTATATTAAATATCTATGCACCTAACAACAGGGCTTCAAAATATGTAAAACAAATACTATCTGCTTAGAAAAGAGAAATAGACAGCTCCACAATAATAGTAGCAGGCTTCAGTACATCACTCTCAGTAAAGCACAGACATCTAAAGAAAAGCTCAATTAAGATACAGAAGATATAAATGCCACAATTAACTATCTTGACCTCATAGGCATATACAGAATATTTTACCCAAAAGAAGCCAAGTATAGTTTCTTTCCCAGAGAACATGGAACATTTTCCAGAATTGACCACATACTAGGCCATATTACCCTTTAAGAAAATTCAAAGTATTGAAATAATACAAAGCATCTTTTCAGACCATGAAGCCATGAAAGTAGAAATCAATAACAGAAAAAGATCATTAAAAAATCAAAAACATGGAAACTAAGCCATATTTCATCCCAAAACAACTGGGTAATAAAATACATCAAGGACGGAACACAGAAATTCATAGATTCAAATGAGAATGACAACACAGCCTACCAGAACCTGTGGGGCACAGCAAAAGCAGTGCTCAGAGGTCAATTCATCCTGATGAATGAACACATCCAAAAACGATCACCAAAAGAATCCCTCATGCATGACAAGCAAGCAGATAATAAAAATTAGAGCAGAATTAAATGAAAGAGAGAATAGAAAAGCAATGAAAAGAGTTAATGAAACCCAAAGCTGGTTTTTTTAAAAGATCCACAAAATTTATAAGCCACTGGCCAAACTGACAAAAAGAGAGAGAGACAGAGAGATGAAGCCAGTTACTTGAATAAGAAATGAGACAGGCAATATCACAACAGATCCAACTGAAATTAAAAAGTATACTGAAAAAGTATATTGTAATAAATTTGAAAACCTAGAGGAAATGGACAAATTTCTAGAAACACACACATCACCTACCAAAACTAGTACAAACAAAAGTAGAATAACTAAATAAACTCAACACAAAAGAAGGGATTTTCAAAGTACTTTAAAAACTTCTAACTAAAAAAAAAGTCCTGGCCCTGATGGCTTCACTGGAGAATTCTACAAAACATTCAGAGAAGAGTTAACATCACTATGACTAAATGTGGGGATGCTCATGTTTGGAAAGAATGTGAAATCCTGCTTACCCTGACCTTGCCTGTGTCTAGATAGGGACTTGTCTTGAGGATGGCAAAAGCCCTTGAGACAAGATTAGTCTTGGTGGACTGGAAAACCAGGACGTGCTGAAAATAGCATTTACTGAGACTAGTTCAAGGACTTTCCCTTCCCCCCTCCCTGGGAATGCCTGTTCTTCTTTTGAAGTAAGGAACACTGATAAGATGCCATTTCTCAATTTCCCAGCAAAAAACTTGTTTACTTTGCTCAATAAAAGCTGGTGGGTTAAACAAACTGGTATCAGTCTCTACTTGCAAGAGACTGTCCCTTTTCTGCCTACAGCAAATTAAAAGTTTGTTGTCAGTGTGATTTTCCAACCTCAGCCTCTCACACTCATCACACCCGTAAGTGGTGTCCCATTTCATGCCAGTCCACGGTGTCCCATTTCACGTCTGTAAGTGGTGTCCTGTCTCACGTCTGTAAGTGGTGTCCCATCTCACACTTGTAAGTGGTGTCTCATGTTAATCACACCAACGTCTGGTGTCCCATGTGTATCGTGCCGACAACTAAAGGTATCCCAGAGCATAGAAAATGATGCACTACTCTCAAATTCATTGTATGAAGCCAATATAACCCTGATAACTGAAACCAGGTGAAGACAGCAGATAAAAGGAAAATTGCAGAACAATATCGCTCATGAACTTAGGTACAAAAAATCCTCAACAAAATTCTAGCCAACAGAATTCAACAACATATTTTAAAAAAAAAATCACTATGATCAATTAGGATTCATACCAGGGATGAAGGAATAGTTCAACATTAGAAAAATAATCAATGCAATCAACCACATAAATCAAACAAAAGACAATAATCCCTTGATTATATCAACTGATGCAGAAAATGCATTTGATAAAGTCCAACACCTATTCATGTTAAAAAAGAACTCTCAGCAAAATAGGAATACAAGGGAAATTCCTCAGCATAATAAATGCATCTACTCAAAATCAACAGCCAACATCATCCTAAACGGAGAGAGTCTGAAAGCATTCTCCTTGAGAAGAAGAACCAAACAAGGATGCCCATTGCTACCACTCTTATCCAACATTGTCCTGTAGGTTATAGCTAGAGCAATCAGACAAGATAAATAAAGCACATCTTTGTTGATAAGGAAGAAGTAAATGTATTTATATTTGCAGATAATGTGATCTTATACACAGAAAACCCTAAAGAATTCACACAAAAATAATTACTGGAACTAATACAAGATAAATGAAGTCAGTTGGATTCCTTTACACCAACAAAGAGACCATCTAAGAGAAAATCGTCAAATCATTACTATTTACTATAGCTCCCCAAAAGAAAAAATTACCTAGGAATAAACTGAACCAGAGATTTAAAAGATCTGTACAAAGAAACCCTAGTGACATAGTGGTTAAGTGCTACATCTGCTAACCAAAATATTGGCACTTCAAATCCACCAGGCGCTCCTTAGAAACTCCATGGGGCAGTTCTACTCTGCCCTACAGGTTTGCTAGAAGTCAGAATCAGCTTGATGGCAGTGGGTCTGGTTTGTTTTGGTATACAAAGAAAATTGCAAGATTCTACTGAAATTAACCAAAACACACTAATGTAAGTGGAGAAACCTACCTTGTTCATGGATAGGAAGACTTAATACCGTGAAAATATCTATTCTACTCAAAGCTACCTATAGATACAATGCAGTCCCAATACAAATTCCAGTGTCATTTTTTAATAAGGTGGAGAAACAAAACACCAACTTCACATGTAAAGAGAAAAAAACTTAGACAAGTAAAACATTACTGAAGGAGAAGAACAAAATAAAAGGCCTTGGTTTACCTGACTTTAAAAACTATTATATTGCCACAGTAGTCAAAACATCTTTGTACTGGTACAAAAACAGATATGTCAATCAATGGAACAGAACTGAGAATCCAGACACAAGGTCTGATAATTAAGTTCATGAACTCATCCTAGAAAAAATGTTACATACCTCATTGTTGAGTATCACTACAGTCATCGCATAAGTACTCCCCTAGGAAAGCTATATACCAATGCCAGCACCTAGTCCACCCTTCAAATCAGTATCGGAGCTCTTTTTCTGGAATGGCCATCAAACCTGTCATCATATTATTCTTGATATCCCGAGTGTTATCAATGTCTTCCTTTCAATATTTCCTTTATCTTTGGATAAAGAAAAAAGTCACGGGGGGCCACATCAGGTGAATAGGGAATGTGTTTGTCATGGGTTGAATTGTGTCCCCCCCAAAATATGTGTAGCCATGTGGCTGGGATATGATTCCCAGTATCTTGTGATTGTCCTCCATTTTGTGGTTTTTGTATGCTGTATGTTAACAGATTAGTGCAGGGCTGTAAATCCCTTCATAGGATCACCTCTGTGCTCCACTGTAAAGGAGTTTCCCTGGAGTATGGCTGGCTCCACCCTGAATCCTTTCAACCTACAAGAGATAAAAGGAAGAGAAGCAAGCAAAGGGTTGGGAACTTCACACCACCAAGAAAGCTGCACCGGGAGAAGACAGCATCCTTCAGACCGGAGATTCCTGTGCCAAGATGCTCCCTGGACAAAGACTGATGCAATATCGGACTTTCCTCCAGTGCCAACAGGGAGTAAGCCTTCCCCTGGAGTGGGCACCCTGAATATGGACTTGTAGCCTACCAGACTGTGTAAGAATAAACCTTCCTTTGTTAAAGCCATCCATTTTGTGGTATTTCTGTTAGAGCAGCCCTAACTGACTAAAACAATTTTCCAATACAGTTATTTATTTACTGGCTAAAAGCTCCCTCACAGACAACAATACAAGTAAGTTTGGGAACTTGCCACTGTGCAACCTAGCTCAATGGCCATTCCTGAAAGAATTCCAACACTGCTCTGAAGGTTGACCTAGGTGCTGGCATTGGTGTATAGTTTCCAAAAAGGAGTATTTCAAAGGCAACCATAGTGATATTCAGCAACGAGGTATGTAGCACTTAGGACAAATAAGTTTATGGTCTTAATTGTTGGATCTCATATACTATCATCTGCCCACGAACAGCTCATATCTGACAAAGGTCCAAAGGTCGTGAACTGGGGTAAAGACAGCCTCTTTAACAAATGGTGTTAGCATAACTGTATATCCATTTGCAAAAAATGAAAGAAGACACATATCTCACACCATGCACAAAAACTAACTTAAAATGGGTTAAAGCCCTAATGATAAGGTCTAAAACAATAAAGATTACAGAACAAAAAATACAGACAACACTGGAAGCCCTAATACATGACATAAATAGACTACAAAAATTATTAACAGCATGTAAACAACAGAAGAGAAAATAGATAACTGGGAACTCCTAAAAAATCAAACATTTATGTTCATCCAGATACTTCGCCACAAGAGTAGAAAGGCTACCTACAGAGTGAGAAAGAATTGTTGGGTACCAAAAATCCAATCAATTACTACAGGGTACTGTAGACAAGGTACTGCAAAACTTCTCAACAAGAAAAACACAAATAATCAAACTAAAAAATGGGGCAAAGAATATGAACAGACACTTCACCAAAGAAGATATCCAGGATGCTAATAGATACATAAGGAAATGCTCAGGATCATTAGCCATCAGAGAAATCCAAATCAAAACTACAATGAGATACCATCTTATTCCAGCAAGGTTGTCATTAATCCAAAAAACACAATCTAATAAATTTTGGAGAGATTATGATGGTAATGCAGAATGGTACACCATTTTGGGAATCAATTTGGTGCTTTCTTGAAAAGCTAGAAATAGAAATACGATATGATCCAGCAATCCCACTTCTTGGAATATATGCTAGAGAAATAAGGGCTGTCACAGGAACAGATTCATGCACACAAATGTTTATTGCAGCACTGTCCACAATAGGAAAAAGATGGAATCAATCTAGATGCCTGTCGTGGATTGAATTGTTCCCCCCAAAAATACGTATAGAAATTTCACTGGATTGGATTACCAGTGTTGTGTGATTGCCCTCCATTTTGCAATTTTCCCATGCTGTATGTTAAAGAGAAATAGGGTAGGACTGTCAATCCCTTCCTAAGGTCACCTCCTCATGCCACTGTAAAGGTAGTTGACCTGGAGTGTTGCTTGCACCAGTTTTTCTCCTTTTACCCTACAAGAGGTAAAAAGAAAGGTAAGCAAGCAGAGAGTTGGGAACCTCACACCATCGAGAAACCAGTAACAGCAATAGAGCAAGTCTTTCAGACCTGAAGTCACTGCACCAAAGTGCTCACTGACACAATGACCCTCCTCCAGAAACAACAAAGAGCAGAAAGATGTCTTCTCCTGGAGTAGACATCCTGAAATAGGACTTGTAATCTACTGAACTGTGTAAGAATAAACTATTCTTTGCTATACACTCATGATATTTCTGTTAGAGCAGCACTAGCTGCCTAAGACAGTGCCCATCAACTGACAAATGGATAAACAAACTGTGGTACACAATGTAATACTATACAATGATAATGAACAAAGATGATTTTAGGAATTGTCTCAGAATGCGGAATCATCTGGAAGACATTGTGCTGAGTGAAATTAGTCAGATGCAAAAGGGTAAATATTGTATGAGATCGTTATCATAAGGACTTAAGAAAAGGTTTAAGCTCAGAAAATAATCTTTCATGGTTACAGGTAGGGAGGAAGGGAGAGAGGTGTTCATAGATTAGATAGTAAATAGGAATTGGGTTAGCTGAAGGGTGTAACAGCACACAGTAAAAGGGAAGTTAGCACAATAGACTATACCAGAAGCTAAAGTTTCTTGTCGGGGGCCATGAAAAAACTTCAGGCCCCAAAAAACAGGAAGTCTGGAAAGGCCCTGAAAACGCGCGTGTGCGAAGATTACCCGACGTCACTGCCCAGCGTCACCACCCCCCGCGTCACTGCCTAACGTCAACTGTACAGGCATATCGTCTGCCCAATCGTAAAATGCCAACTGTCTCATACCAGCTATCTTCCGGTCCTAAGCCCTTCCCCTCCCCGACTTCTATATATATTACTCTGCTACAATAAAACCTCGAGGCTTGATCAGAATTTTGTCTTGCCTCCATTTCTTCGCGTCTCTTGCTCCACTTTCATTTTCACAGGCTCCCCCTCGTCCCTCTGTTGATTCGCCCCGCGGGTCGGGGCAGTTTCTTAAATATAGCCCAAAATTTTGAAGGGCAGAGTAGCAGGGACAAGGGTATGGGGACCATGGTTTCAGGGGACATCTAAGCTAACTGGCATAACTAAGATTTTTTTCTAAGAAAATAGTCTGCATTCCACTTCAATGAGTGGCATCTAGGGTCTTAAAGCTAGCAAGCTGCCATCTAACTAGCATCAGTTGGTTGCAATCCTGGAGCAGAGGAGAACAAAGGGAATCAAAGACAAGAGGAAATATGAGCCCAATAGATGGAAGGTGCCATATGATCCAGGGCATGAGACCAGAAGAACTAGATGGTATACAGCTACCACCAGTGACTGCCCTGATAGGGAACACAATGTCAAGTCCATGGTAGAAAAGTAGACGAGCAGAACTAGAACTCTATTAAAAGACCATACTTGGTCTGTCAGACTGGAGGGTCCCCTGAGGACATGGCCCCTTGTCTCTCTGTTAGCCCAGAGCTAAAACCAGTAACAAAGCCAACTCTTTAGACAATGACTGGACTGGACTATAAGACATAGAGTGATGCTGGCAAAAAATATGCTTCTGGGCTTAAATATATACATGAGCCTGCCTGAGCATCTTCTCTCTAAAGGCAAAGAAGAGAGGTAGAAGGGGACAGGAGTTGGCTGAACAGATCTAAGAAGTACAGGGAGACAGGAATAGTGTGCTGTCACAAGGTGGTAGGAGGAGAAAACAGTTTCATTGCAATGTGTGTTTGGGTTTTATATGGCAAATTGATTTGGATCATAAACTGTTACCTAAAGCACAATAAAACATAAAAAGAAAAAAAAAGACACTTTGAAGGACAGAGTAGCATGGGCAAAGTAACAGGGCCAGGCATCTGGGGACAACGGTTTCAGGATACCTCTAGATCAATTGGCATAACAAAGTTTTTTCAGAAAATGTTTTGCATCCTACTTTGTTAACTGGTGGCTGGGGTTCTAAAAGCTAGCAAACAGCCATCTAAGAGGCATCAGTTGTTCTCAACATACTGGGAGCAGAGGAGAGTGAAGCACATCAGACACATAAGGAAAATACAAACCCAAGAGATGGAAATGATCATATAAATTAGACATTACATTAGCATGAGGCCAGAAGAACTAAATGATGCCCCACTACCGCCAATGACTGTACTTACTAGAAACTCAACAGAGTCCCTGATGGAGCTGGAGAAATATGCAGTACAGAAAAAGACAACTTGATGGTGTGACATACTGGAGGGTTCCCAGAAGACATGGCACTCCCAGACTGTTAGTCCAGAACTGAAACCATTGCAGAAGCCAACTCCTCAGGCAAAAGTTGTAGTTATAAAAGACGTAAAATGATATTGGTGAAGAGTGTGCTTCTTGGCTTCAGTAGACACAGGAGACTACTACCAGGCAGCTCCTGTCCAGAGGCAAGATGAGAAGATAGTGGAGGACAGGAGTTAGTTGAATGGATTACAAAATACGGAGTGGAGGGAAGGAATGTGCTGTTACAGTGCGAGGAGAGCCGCTGGGTGTTGGGGAGAGGGTGGCCCGAAACAAAGGCAGAGATATACCAGTCCAAGGGTCCAGGGAAGCTTATTGGAAGAGAGAGTGGAGTCTGAGCTGAGTGGCTCAGCCCACTCCTTCCTAGTAGGGCAGGTTTTTTAAAAGTTTCATGTGGTAGTGTGGGGTGAGGGGATTTATGGTTTGATTAAGGAAAGAAAGAGGAGTAGCAAGAAATTCTGGTTAGGGAACTCATGGTCTGAATAAGGAAGAAGTGTTGATTATGAGGGAAGGGCTAAGGTTTGTTTATGGTCAAGATTTTGATAAGGAAAGAGCTTTCAATTAGAAGGGTGGGGAAGACGGGCTTAAATTTACTTATGGTTATACGGCATACCACGTGGAGACTGCCAGGCTGTTTTCAGCTGATCTGAGTCCTCTCAATGACCATCCAGATTTTCAGGGACAGAGTTCCTTCACTAGGATCACATACAAAGTATGTGTATGGTTTTGTATCAGAAATGGATTTGAATTATAACGTTCACTTAAACACGCAATGAAAATAATAATAATTAAAAAAAAGAGTTAAGACAAAAGTAGATAGGACTTTGTGCCATGGAAGCTACGCCCACCAAGTCGACCATGCCCAGACAGTTCTCAAGATGTAGGGCAAAGGCGATTCTTCTCTGAATGCATATTTTCTCTTCATTTCTTGGGAAAGTTTGCCTAAAAGAATCATATTTTTTCATGGCCCAAGAATTAGAGAGGAAAAAGATTAATGCACAGGATAAAAAGAACATGCTTTCTGTAGTCCAACTGTTGAAGTTCAAATCTTGATATTACTAATTAGAACCTCAACAAGTTATTTATTTCCCAGGAGTTAATTATTTTGTAGAAGGCTTGGCTTCTATAAAATATAACACCTACCTTGGGCAATATTCTTGATATTAAATATGGTAATTGCTGCGAAGTTCTTAGAATAACACATGGTATATAACAAGTATCCAGTAAATGCTATTATCTTGGATAAGAAGGAAAAATCCTCAGAAAAGTGTTTTGTAATTTTAATATGTAACAATCACCAGGGAAACTTTCCTAAATATAGATGCAGAAAGGTCTAGATTAGGTTGAAGGAATCTTTTTTTTTCTTTTCTCTCCATATTTGTTACTTTGTTTTTATGGTAATTATGTAACCAAATATTTGTCATTTCATTTCAACATTCTTCACATGCACAATTTGGTGACATTAGTTCATCATGTTGTTCATGCATTACTATTTTTGTTTCTAGGTTTTTCTGTCACCTTTTAACAGAAGCTAGGTGTCCCTCCCCAAGCAATGTTCTTTCTTTCCCCTTTCCAGCAGCCTACCCCAGTAAGCACTAACAAACTTTGATCTCTGTACTTGCCTATGCTAGATATTTTGTTAGCGGAATCTTTAGTGTCCAGGTGATGCTGATGCAGGCATCCAACAGTGCCCTGTAATGAACCCCGCCTTGATGGCTGCATACAGTGGTAGAAGCTCTCCAGTACAGGCAAAACTCCAGGGGCAATTTGTGATGACAGTCCCCAGAAGGAAGAGAGACAGAGATAGCTGCAAATGTTGTCGTCTTTTTAGCCAGGGGCATTCCCTTTTACATTTGCCTTATCTCTGTCCTGGTTCCGCAGAATACAACACAAAGCATAACCTCACACAGAACAAGGGGAGTTTTGATGAGGACAACTCAGTGCTGTTAATAGCAACTCTCCCATTCTGGGAGAATCTTCATTGTGAGATTCTCCTATCCCCCATTTTAGAACTTTGTTTTTCCTCCAGCCTGAATGCTCTGCTTTTGAAGGAGGCTCAGTGATTTCTCGTGTCCCAAGGGAAAAAAGTTTAGAGTTGACACTCCATTCACAAGATTGGGAAGTTCTTCTGCAGAACATAGGGAAGATGAAACAAAAGGGCTTTCTTGGGCAGTTTGAGCAGCCAGGCAACCCTCCAACCCCTTGAGAACACCAAGAGCAGCCCTAAGTTTTAACAGCTGTGGGCTAAGTACCAAAAATGCTCTTTGTGGTCTTGGATATTTCTCAGCACCACCCCACATTGAAGAGAAATTCAAAAGTGAGCCTAACAGATTCATCTGAGTTCTTATTCCCTAAGTAAGTACTTAGAATCCCTTTTACTTAGCCGTATTATGGGACGTGAGAATTGCAAAGTGTATGAAGAACACATGGCTTTGTTGTTTTCCAGGGTTAGCTTTGGGCTTGGTGCTGGCATTATCTCCCTAACAATAACCACATGTATAGAAATAGTTTGCTGAGAGGTGGGTGGATGGGTACACATGCCCTTCCTGCTAGACTCCTCAGCTAGATCTCCTTCTATGCAGTCTTCCTGTGCTTCTTGCCATAAATTTGAAATTGTGGCATACTATCCCACTGAGTTTTGCTTTGTTTTCCCATAGCTGAAACTCTACATGAACCACATTCTTTATACTGTTTACCTATCTTCTTCTTTTAGGTATTTTCCTGTCTTTTCTTCTGGAGTATAACTGAAGAAACAAGGCTTTGGAGTGTAACAGATTTGGTCTGAATCTTGGATCTGCCACTTGACAGCTAAGTAAATCTAGGCAAGTTACTTAATTTCTCTTGACTTTGGTTTCTGCATCTATAAAATGGGACTATCATGGAAACTACTTTGTAAGAGTCTTTGGAAGAAAATATGCATAGCTACTACAGTCTTTGTTTCTGCAATCATTCTATTATAGACATTCATAACTTTTGTCATGCACTGTACATCCTAGCCTCTCAGCTGGAGGTGTTAGGGTCCGCGATTTTCAAGATGCGACGCTGTTACTTTAAAGGTTAAATTTTATTAAAAAATATGCCCAATAGGAAAAATACTGGTGCACCAGAGACGCACCCCAAGCTACACAGAGCAGGGGGCGACGGGGAGTTTCCTCAGCGCCCAGTATTTAAGTCGTGAGATTGCAAAGTAGGGAGGGTGAACTGACCTTTACATTGATTGGTTAACTCCTATTAGTTGTAAAATTTGGTCAAGGTCTAGGGGTCACTTGCAGGCTGTCACTTGCAAGGTTGCCCCCAGGCTTGTCTTGTGACAGTGTTTTGTAAGACAAAGGTAAGATTATTCTATGGTATTTTCTGCTATTAAGTTGTTTCCTGGGGCTTTCTTCAATACCTCCAATTTTTACCGGGCCCTTCCTCATTTCAACAGAGGTATGTCTTGATCTAATATAATAATCCGCAGTTTCATTACTGAAGGGTCTGAGTCACTACGAAAAGGATTACTACAGTCTTCCATTAACTTTTACCTCTCACATGGAAACACTGAGATGTCCTAGAAAATTTCTTAATTCCAGATATACTCCTTACTCACGTTTTATAGCATCAACACTATTTCCTCATAAAAACCTAGATTAACAACTCCATGTAATGCAATAACCCTCTTCTTTGCCATTTTCTTTCATTACATAATGAATCCAAAGTGAGTAAGTGGTATTTTCAACTTTCCACGTTAATAGAATAATTCTGTGTCTCTAGTGGAAGTGATTGCCTATGGGAAACCAAGAATTCTAAATCAGTAGAGCTCAAAGTTGCAGAAATGGGAAGTAAAATTTGTGTACGTGAGTTAATAAGTGTCATGGATGGAATTGTGTCCCCCCAAAATATATGTGTTGATTTGACTCAGCTAGGAGTTCCAATATGGTGCCATTCCTCCCATGTGTTGTGAATCCTGCCTCTGTGATATTCAAAATGGAGAATAGGCTGCAGTTGTGTTAGTGACACAGAACTCAAGCTGCAAGCTTGAGGGACATAAGGGAGAGAATGAGCAGAGGAAGCTGGGAACCTCGTACCACCAAGAGAGCAGCATGACGGAAAGCAGGCACGTCCTTTGGACCTGTGGTTCCTGTGCAGAGATGCTATCCTTGAATTTGGACTCAGCCCACTGGACTGTAATAACTTCTCTTGTTGAATGGACTTGTAACTACCAGACTGTGATAATTTCTCTTATTGAATGGACTTGCAACTCATAAATGAATTTGTGGCTTAGTGGGCTATGACGGTAAAATTTCTCTTCATAAAGCTTTCTACTCATGGTATTTTCCGCTAGAGCAGTACCAGGTGACTAAGACAACGGGTATATTAGAGGGAACAGCCAAGCCACTTCCTCTCCTTGGAGGACTATAGAATAATCTTACCTTTAGGTTTTGTAAAAAGTGTAGTTCCATCCGGAGGTACAGAGTATAGAAGGGGAAAACAGTGGTGCTGATTTTGTACATGATGCTTGTTTCAGTCAGCTAGTGCTACTCTAACAGAAATACCACAGAGTGGATGACTTTAACACAGAAAGTTTATTCTTACACAGTCCAATAGGCTACAAGTCCAAATTCAGGATGTCTGCTCCAGGGGAAGGCTTTCTCCACTGTCAGCTCTGGAGGAGAGTCAGGTATTGCATCAGTCTTTGTCTGGGAAGCATCTTGATGTAAGAACCTCAGTTCTGAAGGATGTAATCTTCTCCCGCTGCTGCTTTCTTGATGGCATGAGATTCCCAGTTCTCTGCTTGCTTCCCTTTCATTTTATCTCTTGTAAAACTGAAGAATTAAGGGTGGGACAAGCCATACTACAGGGAAACTCCCTTTACAGTACAGCAGGAAGGTGACCTTATAAAAGGATTTAGTCCCAACCTAACCCTTTAACATACAGCATAGGAAAATCACAAAATGGAGGACAATCATAAAACACTGAGAATCATGGCCCAGCCTCATGGCTACACATATTTTCTGGGGGGACACAGTTGAATCCATGACAATGTTAAAAAAAATTCTTTAAGGTAATGATGACTTTTAGAAAGTAAATTGCAGTGAGTGGGTGTATGTGTGAGTGTTTAATGTCCTGAGAAAAATAAGTTGACATCTGTGGTAGATATTAGGGATATCTAATTCTTATTTTTTCAGGCTTATTGAGGACTTGATTATCCCTGAGTCCCTTGAGTCTATCTGTGGCTTATTTTAGTCAAAGAAATGGAAATATAAGTCACTTGTTTTACTTCCAAGCGGGAGTTTTTCATTGCTTGTGTTCAACACTCCGTCCCTTTATTCCACTGTTGAAGTAATTACAAAAGGAAATGTTGATAGGGAAGTAAAATGCTAAGCCATCATTTGGAAGACAGATGCCTTAAAGAGTTTCTCAGACCTACAATGGACTCTACTGAGCAAGAAATAAATCTTTATTTGAATTAAACTACAGAGATTTGGGAGTTTTTTATTGCTGTAACTTCATTTAACTTACTCTGAATAATACAGACATTGATAGCAAAGTGGTACTGATAAACAATGTCTTCATATGTGACCTTGACTAAAAGATCAGACAATGGGAAATGAGGAAACTGATATTGGAGACTGGAAAGATGATAATCTAAGCTATTGAGGAGCAAATCATTTGGTACAACTGCCACTGGCAGGAACTTGGGAGAGAGTCATGAACTTTCTCCCAACAGACGCTGGAAGACTGAATAAGAGATGTATGTGTTTCTTGTAGCAAACAAAGAGAGGGAGAGAGACAGATAAGCTCAGAAAATAATTGGTCTTTATTTTATTTTCAAGCTGGAACAAAAGGGAACACTGAGACTAGCAGAATGGAAGAGGCGACTGTTTCTCAACTCCCACAGTAAGGACATATTTGAGAAAATCTTTGAGTATCAAAGGTTAAATAAAATCAGACGTCAAAAAGGAATAAAATCTAACAGCCATTGTCTTAGTCGCATGGTACTGCTCTAACGGAAAATACCCGGAGTGGAAAGTTTCATGAAGAGAAGTTTTATTGACACTGTTCAGTAAGCTGCAAATCCATTTATAAATTGTATAAGTCCATTCAGTATGAGAAATCATCACAGTCCAGTAGGCTGAGTCCAAATCCAGTGACAGCATCTCAGCACAGGAACCTCGGGTCCAAAGGACTTGCTCTGCTCTCAGTGCTTCTTTCTTGGTGGTATGAGGTTCCGTACTTCCTCACCTCACTTGTCTCCCTTGTAACCCACAGGCTTGTTGCTTGAGCCCTGCCTCACTAACATAACTGTTGCTCATTCTCTATCATCAATCTCACAGAGGCGGGATTCACAACACATGGGAGGAAGGGCACCATATTTGGGACTCATAGCCAAATAAAATCAACACATACATTTGGAGGGGGACACAATTCAATCCATGACAGCCATTATAACAGTTAACATTCTGAGTGGATGAAAGTTCTCAGACAAGGGCATCTGCATTGGCAAAGAGGAAGCTAAAATCTCCCTGTTTGCAGATGATATGATTGTATATGCAGAGAATCCCAAGGAATCTATAAGTAAATTACTCAAACTGATAGAAGAGTTCAGCAAAGTCTCAGGATACAAGATAAACATAAGTAAACCAGTAGGATTCCTTTATACCAACAACGAGACTGTTAAGGAAGAAATTATCAAATCAATACCATTTACGATAGCCCCTAAGAAGATAAAGTACCTAGGAATTAATCTAACCAGAGAAATAACACACCTTTACAAAGAGAACTACAAGCCCTTACTACAAGAAACTAAGAGAGACTTAGATAAATGGAAAAACCTACCCTGCTCATGGATAGGAAGACTTAACATTGTGAAAATATCTTTTACCCAAACCAATCTTTATATAATGCAATCCCAATACAAGTTCAAGTGACATTTTTTAATGAGATGGAGAAACAAATCACCAATTTTGTTTGGAAAGAGAAGAAGCCCCGAATAAGCAAGGTACTACTAAAGAAGAAGAACACACTGGGAGGCATCTCATTACCTGACTTTAGAACATATTACACTGCCACAGTGGTCAAAACAGCCTGGTACTGGTATAAGAACAGACGGATCGATCAGTGGAACAGAACTGAGACCCCAGAGATGACACCATCTGCCTACGAACAACTGATATTCGACAAAGGCCCTAAGACATTAAACTGGGGTAAAAACAGCATCTTCAACAAATGGTGCTGGCAAAACTGGAGATCCATCTGCAAGAAACTGAAACAAGATCCATATCTTATACTTTACACAAAAACCAACTCCAACTGGATAAAAGACCTAAATATCAAACCTAAAACGATAAAGCTCATCCAAGAAAAGGTAGGAACAATGGAAGTTTTAATACACAATATGGACAGACTCCAAAATGTGTCAAACAAACCACAATCATGAGAAGAGAAAATAGATAAATGGGATCTATTAAGAATTAAACACTTTTGCTCATCTGAAGACTTTATTAATAAAATTAAAAAAACACCTACAGAATGGGAAAAAACATTTGGCAACTCTATGTCAGACTGACGCCTGACTTCCATAATCTATAAGATACTACAAAATATCAACAAGAAGAAGATAAATCATCCAATTAAGCGATGGGCAAAGGAGATGGACAGACATTTCACTAAGAAGAGATCCAGGCAGCCAAAAAACACATGTGGACATGTTCACTATCTTTAGTTATTAAAGAAATTCAAATCAAAATGACAATGAGATACCATTTCACCCCAACAAGGTTGACCATGATCCAAAAAACACAAAACAACAAATGCTGGAGAGGCTGTGGAGAAAGTGGAACCCTCCTACACTGTTGGTGGGGTTGCAAAATGGTCCAGCCTCTTTGGAAAGCAATCTGGCGCTTCCTTTGACCCAATAATTCCACTACTTGGAATATATCCTACAGAATCAAGGCCTTTCACACCAACGGACACATGCACCAGAATGTTTACCACAGCACAGTCCACAATAGCAAAAAGATAGAATCAACCCAGATGCCCAACAACAGAAGAGTGGATAGGTAAACCATGGTATATATACTCAATGGAGCACTATGCAACGATAAAGAACAATGATGACTTCAGGAAACATCTCATGACCTGGTTTCAACTGGAAGACATTATATTGACTGAAAGTAGTCAGCGACAAAAGGACAAATATTGTATGAGACCTCTATGATAAGATCTCAAAACCAGACTTATCTATAGAAGAAAAGACTCTTTGACAGCTGCAAGGGAGGGGAGGGAGGAGGGTTTGGGTTAGATAGTTGCTAGGTTTCTGGTTGGGTGAAATCGGTTAAAGCACACATTGGAAACAAGAACAATATTAACTGGACTTCAACATAACAAGAGTACTCCTTTCATCTTAACCCAATATTGCAAGGATAGAGTAGCTGGGTCAGGGGGCGGGGGACCATGCTCTTAGGTGAAAGCAAGGCCAATTGGCACAACTAGCGTTTTGTTAAGAAAGCTCTCTGCACCCCACGTTGGTGAGTGGTGTCTGGGGTCTTAAAAGCTGCGAAGCTGCCATCCGAGAGCACAGCAAATGGTCCCAACTCAGCAGGAATGGATGCTCACTGAGGACCAAAATGGCATAGGGGAAAGACAACCCAGAAGACAAAGAGACCCACATCAGTAGGTGCCTACATTGACTTGGGACTGGAAGAACTGGATGGTGCCCGGCCACCACCAGTGATAGCTGCGATGGAGCTCACTAAGTTGAGTCTCACTGGCAACACAAGAATAAAAAGGGGTGCACCCTAAGATCCCCACTAAAAGACCTCAATTGACGGTCCAGTGGTTTCAGGGTTCCCCTGGGAGCATGGCCCCTGGCCCTGATGCTGCCCTTGACCATAAATCATAATGAAGGTCCACACTTCGGACAGGAATGGATTGGACTTGGCAATGCAGTGACCATATATTGGATGCACTTTATGGTTCTATACATCTATAGGATGTCACCCTGCTGACCTCTGGCTGGAGGAAGGAGAGTGGGTGGAGAGGAGGGAAAAAAGAGACTGTTGGGAGAATGAGACATGTATGGAGCAGAGAGGAATAGTGTGCTGTTACCGGACAGGGAGAGCAGTGGAAGCTGCATATACGTGGGTATGTAAATTTACATGGGAATGTACATTTTCACTCAGTTATATTAAATAAAAAAAAAGAAAGAAAAAGTTCTCAGACAAGAGATTCTATTAAAGGCTTCCACCAAGGCAATATTTTCAACTGGACAAACGGCTCAGGTAAAAAGGTGCCAAAAGTATGGCTCTCCCACTAGAGGCCAATGCACTCAAGGTATGTGCCTTGGTTATCTAGTGCTGCTGTAATAGAAATACCACAATTGGATGGCTTTAACAAAGAGAAATGTATTTTGTCACAGAAAAGCAGGCAAAAAGTCCAAATTCAGGGTATCAGTGCCAGTAGAAGAATTTCTCTGTTGGCTCTGGAAGAAGGTCCTTGTCCTCAGTCTTTTCTTGGACTGGGAGCTTCTGAGGCACAGAGACCCCAAGTCCTTTCCAAAGGTGGTATGAGGTCCTCAACTCTCTGCTTGCTTGCTTCCTTTCCTTTATATCCCAAGAAATTGCTTCAAGGCGCAGTGTAGTCTTATACATTGAGCCCTGCCCTAACAACACAACTGCCACCCTTGTCCCTCATTAACATCACAGAGACAGAATTTACAATATATAGGAACACCACATAATACCAGGAATCACAGTCCAGCCAAACTACTGCACACATTTTTTTGGAGGACACAATCAATCCATATAATATGTAATTGCAATTAAGAGAAAGAGATAAAGGATTTTGGAAAAGTGATTAAATAAATATACAATGTCTGAGAACTATGCATTTAAAAGGACTTTGGACCTGACTGTTGGACAGAGGAAATTCATTGTAATCAAATTGATAAAGAGACTATTAAGTTTTTTGAGATAACTGAACTACCAGAGGAATCATGACTTTATACTAAAAGTGTCCGTGACTATTCAAAACTTGAAATAACCCTTAGACTCCCAAACATCTACAGATAACAAATGAGTCCAGAAAACTGTTCAGATCCTCTCCCAGTGTTCATTTAATTTGTGGTCAATGAGGCTAGGATCAAGGGAAGAATGTTTACTGAGGCTGAGAGCTACAGTGAACACACTGTAGGACCCTCTTAGGGAGCATAATTTGGACTGAAAACCTCAAAAATATCTATCCAGATGGTTTTAAGAAATACTACAGACAGTATCTACTGATCCCATTTTTTTCCCCTTTCAGAATGGTAGTGTTTATTGTTATTCTATCCATATTTCATGGTTGGACACTGGTTAAGCTACATAGTGTAGGAGGTAGATAACTTGTCTGTTCAGTTCCTAAATGTTATAATCAACAGCCACATGTGTACTGCATGTAGAGGATCTAGACTTCACCCAGAGGCATGTGGTTTTGACTCTTCTCCCTTCAGGAGGGTATGAGGGGGAGCATTTTGTATGTGGAAAGTGAACTGATTATTTACTGTCAAGGAAAGTGGACAGTGGCAGCAATTAGCTCTGTCCAGCTATTTTTCCAGTTCCCTTCTTTCCAGATACATGGTGAAATTGATCAAGTGACTGGTTCTGGGCAATTATTTGGGGGCAGATGTCAAAGTGTCCGTTTAACTGTTTGCTAGTATGAGAAACTCTGCAACATCCTCACCTTGCATTAGCAACTGGCAACATTCCACATGACAAAGTCTCTGTCAGCCTGAGTTCCTGTTGTTGGTATGCATCAACTCAGTTTCAACTCATAATGACACTCAAAACAACAGACAGAAACACTACCGACTCCTGTGACAGCCTCCCAATCTTTGTTATGTTTGAGCCTATGGTAGCAGCAGCTGTATCACTGGGGCTCTTCCTCTTTTTCACTGACCCTCTATTTTGCCCAAGCACGATGTCATTCTCCTGTGACTGGTCCCTTTTGATACATGTCCAAAGTGTGTGAGACGAGTTCTTGCCATCCTGTTTGCAAGGAGCTTTCTTGTGGTACTTCCTCAAAGAGAGAGTTTTTCATTCTTTTGTCAGTCTATGTTATATTCGATATTCTTCACCAACAACATAACTCAAAGGCATTAATTCTTCTTTGGTCTTACTGATTCATTGTTCAGCTTTCTCATGCATGTGAGCCAATTGAAAACATCACAATTTGGCTTAGATACACATTAGTCCTTAAAGTGACATCTTTGCTTTTTAACACCTTAAAGAAGAGCAGATTTGTCCAATGCAATGCAACATTTCATATCTTGACTCCTGCCTTCATGGGTGTTAATTGTGAATCCAAGTAAAATGAAAGTCTTCACAACTTCAGTCTGTTCTGTGTTTATCATAATGCTCAGTTGTCCAGCTGTGAGGATTTTTGTTTGCTTGATGTTGAGGTTTAATCCATACTGAAGACTGTGGTCCTTGATCTTCATCAGCAAGTGCTTCAAGTCCTCTACACTTTCGTCAAACAAGGTGTGTCATATGTATAACACAGGTTGTTAATGAATCTTCTTCCATTCCTGATGCCTGTTCTTCATACAGTCCAGCTTCTCAGCTTGTTTGCTCAGCATACAAATTGAAGAAATATTGACAACTCTGATGCATAACTTTCCTGATTCAAACAAGTACGTGTTAGTGTGTGTACAAGTTCCACATGAGAACAATTAAGTGTTCTGGAATTCCCATTCTTCACAATGTAATCCATAATTTGTTATGATCCACACTGCATGCCTTTACAGAGTCAATAAAACACAAACATCTTTCTGATATTCTCAGCTTTCAGATAGAATCCATCTGACACCAGCAATGATATCTCTGGTTCCATGTCCTCCTCTGAATCTGGCCTGACAATGTATTGCTGCAGCTGCTTTTGAATGATTTTCAGCAAAATTTTACTTGCATGTGATATTAATCATAGTGTTTGAAAACTTTGGTGGCATAGAGGTTGAGTGCTTGAGCTGCAAACTAAAAGTCTGGCAGTTTGAATCTACCGGTCACTGAATGGAAACTCTATGGAGCAATGTACTCTGTCCTATAGAGTCTCTAGAGTCTCTGTGAGTTGGAGTCAATTCCACTGCACTGGGTTTGATGATTTCTGCATTCTGTTGGAAGGAAGATGTCTTCCAAATTTCATGGTGTAAAAGAATGAACACCTCCAGTGCTGCATTTGTTTGTGAAACATCTCAGTTGGTTCCATCAGTACCTGAGGCCTTGTTTGTGTTTGTTTCTTTTTTTATTGGTCAATGTCTTCAGTGTTGTTTGTATTTCTTCTCTCAATACCATCAGTTCTTGATCACATGCTACCTCCAGACATGGGTGAACATTGACCAATTCTTTTTGGTACAGTGACTGTGAATTTCTTCCATCTTCTTTTAATACTTGCTACATTGTTTTTAATATTTTCCCTGTTGGTTGCTGTTTGGTACCATTAAGTTGGTTCCAACTTATGGTAACCATACATACAACATGACAAAGGACCACCTGGTTGTGTACCAGCCTTACAATCACTACTATGCTGGAGCCAGTATTTGTTGCCACTGTGTCAATCCATCTCATACAGGGTCTTCCTCTTTTTCACTGACCTGGTATTTACCTAGTGTGATGTCCTTTTCCAGGCACTGATCTTTCCTGACACCCTGTCCAAAAGATAACACCACTCTTGCTTATGAGGAACATGGTTGTACTTCTTCCAAGACAGACTTGTTCATTCTTTTGGTAGCCCATAGTACATCCGGTATTCATGACTAACACCATAATTCAAAAGTATTAATTCTCTAATCCTCCTTATCTTATACATCATTCAGGTTTGGCATGCCTATGAGGCAATTGAAAATACCATGGCTTGTGTCAGGCACATTCTAGTCTTCAAGGTGACATTTCTGCTCTTTAAAGAGGCCTGTTGCAGTGGATTTCAAATGAAATCCTCAAAAATTGCAATCCTCTCTGTTTATCATGATGTTGCTTATGGGTCCAGTAATGAGAATTTTCTTTTTCTTCATGCTGAGGTGCAATCTATACTGAAGGCTATGGTCTTAGATCTA
Source organism: Heterohyrax brucei (assembly GCA_028571685.1). Taxonomy (NCBI): domain Eukaryota; kingdom Metazoa; phylum Chordata; class Mammalia; order Hyracoidea; family Procaviidae; genus Heterohyrax; species Heterohyrax brucei. The sequence continues at coordinate 40,765,170 of CM053149.1, forward strand.
CATCAGTAAGTGTTTCAAATTGTATCACTTTCAGCAAGCAAAGTTGTGTCATCTGTATAAAAGAGGTTGTTAGTGAATCTTCTTCCAATATGATGTCCTGTTATTCCACATATAGTCAAGACTCAGATTATTTGTTAAGCATAAAAATAGGTATGTTGAAAAGATACAACCCTGCTGCACACCTTGCCTGCTTTAAACTATGCACTATCCCCTTGTTCTGCTTGAACGACTACTGCCTGATCAATATGCTGGTTCCACAGGAGCACAGTTAAGTGTTCTGGAATTCTTATTCTTTGCAACGCTATCCAAAATTTGTTATGATTCACATAGTGGAATGTCTTTGCGTAGTCCATAAAATATACCTAAATGTCTTTCTGGTATTCTCCACTTTCAGCCAAGATTTCATCTGACATCAGCAATGACAGCACTGGTTCCACATATTCTGAATTTGGCCTGAATTTCTCGGAGTTCCTTGCCAAGTTGCTGCTGCAGCCACTTTTGAATAGTCTTCAGCAAAGTTCTACCTTAGTATGGTGTCATGGATTAAATTGTGTCTCCCCAAATACGTGTGTAGCAGGTTAACTGGACAACAATTTCCAGTATTGTGTGATGTTCCTTTATGTTGTAAACCCTGTCTCCATGATGTTAACGAGAGAGGATGGGCAGCAGTTATTTTGGTAGCACAGGACTAACATGTGGGATTGTGTTGTGCCTTTAGGCAATCTTTTGGGATATACAGCAGAGGGATGCAAGTGGAGATTTGCAAACCTCGTACCACAAAGAAAGCAGTGCTTGGAGCGGAGTGCATCTTTTAGAAAGGATCGGGGTCCCTGCACCTCAGAAGCTTCCACTCCAAGGGAAGACTGATGACAAGGACATTGCTCCAGAGGCATTAGTAAAGCCATCAGTAAAAGCCTGCCTCTGGAGCTGATACCCTGAATTTGAACTTTTAGCCTACTGGACCATGACAAAATAAAATTTCTCTTTTGAAGCCATCCAGTTGTGCTATTTCTGTTAAGGCAGCACTAGATGACTAAGACATATGATATTAAAGATACATCAATAATTTCAAAATTTGGTTGGATCACCTGTTTTGGAATAAGCATGTATATGGACCTCTTCCAGTTACTTGACCAGATGAGTAAACACTTACAGTGCTGCATCTGTTTGTTGAAACATTTCAACTGGTGTTCAGTCAGTCCCTGGAGCCCTGTTTATCATCAGTGTTTTCGCGCAGTGTGGGCCTCTTCCTGCAGTACCATCAGTTCTTGATTATATGCTACCGACTAAAATGGTTAAATGTCAACCAGTTCTTTTTGGTATAGTGATTCTGTGTATTTCCTCTATCTTGTCTTGATGCTTCCTGCATCATTTAATATTTTCCCTGTAGAATCTTTCAATATGGAAACTTCAGACTTGGATATTTTCAGCAGTTCTTTCAGCTCAAGAAATGCCTAGTGTGTTTTACCCTATTGTTTTTCTAATTCCAGGTCTTGGCACATGTCATAATGCTTTACTTTGTCTTCTTGAGCTGCCCTTTGAAACTTTCTGTTCAATTCTTTTATTTCATCAGTTCTTCTATTTAGCTACTAGATGTTCAAGAGTAAGTTTCAGAGTCTCTTCTGGCATCTGTTTTGGTCTTTTCTATCCTTTTAACAACCGCTTGCTTTCTTCATGATATCTTTCCACAACCCATGTGGTTTTCAGTCCTTAGTGGATTTTTTGTTTCCTTGTTTGTTTGGCAGTGTTTTGATTTTTTTAATTGTACTCTAGGTGAAGTTTTACATAACAAAATAGTTTGTCATTTAGGAGTTCGTATTCATATTGTTCTCTGACATTGGCCAACAACCCCACAACAGATCAACATTCTGCCTTCTGAAGACCAAGCTACCTATTAGCAGCTTTCCTCTCCCCTCTTGCCTTGTAGTCCTTGCCCCTGGGCTGATGTGCCCCTTAAGTCTCATTTTGTTTTATGGCCCTGTCCAATCCTTGGCCAGAGGGTGAACCCCACAAGTCCCTTCCTCGCTTACCTGAATGAGTGTCCAGGAGCCATACTCTAGGAGTTTCTCCAGTCTTCTTCAGGCCAGTAAGTCTTGTCTTCCTTTTTAAGTTAGAGTGCGATTCTACATTTTCCTCCAGCTCTGTCTGGGACACTCTGTTCTCATTTTTGTCAGAGTAGCCCGCGGTGATAGCTAGGCACTATCTAGTGGTGCAGCACTGAGTCTGGTAGAGGCCATTGTAGACGTGGTGCATTAATCCTTTGGACTAACCTTTCGCTTGTTTCTTTAGTTTTCTTCATTATTCCATGCTCCTGAAGAGATAAGACCAGTGGATATCATCCAGGATTTTAAGAACCCAGATGCAACTCAACAAAGTAGAATATGTAATGTTTTTTCTTATGAACTACGCTATACCAATAGAGCTAGATGTTCCATGAGAACATGGTCCCCACAGCCCTTCATAATAGCAAGTTAGTACCTCAGGGAGTTTGGATATGTTTGTGGGGTGTCCATGACCTTGCCTTGTACAAGTTGTGCTGGCTTCCCCATTATTGTATACTGTCTTACCCTTCACCAATTTTAACACTTACCTATTGTCTATTTAATTTTTTCTGTTCCTACCTTCCCATCCCTGATAGCCATCAAAGGTTATTTCTTTTTTGTGTAAAACTTTACGTGAGTTTTTACAATTGTGCTCTAATATTTGTCCTTTTGTGATTGACTTATTTCGTTCAGTGTAACACCCTCCAATTTCCTCCATGTTATGAGATGCTTCATAGATTCATCATTATTCTTCATCATTTATCGTTACTTCATTGTGTATATGTATTACAGTTCTGTTTATCCATTCATCTGTTTATGGACATCCAGGTTGCTTCCAGGTTCTTGCAGTTGTGAACAATGTTTCGATGAGCACAGGAGTGCATGTGTCTATCCATGCAATGACTCTTACTTTCTTTAGGATATATTCCTAGGAGTGGGATTGCTGGATCACATGGTATTTCTATTTCTAGCTTGCTAAGGAAGTGCTATATTATTTTCCAAAATGGTTGTATCATCTTACATTCTTACCAGCAGTGTGTAAGAATTTCAACTTCCCACAGTATCTCCACCATTTGTTATTTTCCCTTTTGATGATTTGTGCCAGTAATGCCAGTGTGAAATAGTATCTCATTGTGCTTTTGATTTGCATTTCTCTACTGGCTAGTGATTTCAAACATTTCCTCATGGGTCTGTTGGCTGCTTGAATGTCTTCTTCAGTTAAGTGTCATTTTCTTTGCTCATTTTTTATTGGATTCTTTGACTTTTTGTCATAGAGGTGTTGGATTTTCTTGTAGATTTTAGGGATTAGGCCTTTGTATGATTAATAATAGGCAATTTTTTTCCAGTCTGTAGGTTCTCTTTTCACTCTTTTGCTGAAGTCTTTTGATGAGCTAAGTGTTTAAATTTCAGAGGTCTAATTATCCAGCTTATCTTCTATAGTTTGTATGTAGTTGGTTATGGTTTGTGTCCCCTTAATGCCATGTGTTAGGGATTCTAATGTTGATCCTATTTTTTCTTCTATGAACCTTATAGTTTTGGGAATAACAGGTCTTTGATCCATTTTGCATTAGTTTTTGTGTATGGCATGATGTATGGGTCCTGTTTCAATTTTTTGTAAATAAGCATCCATTTTTGTTAGCACTATTTCTTAAAAAGACTGTCTTCCTCCATTTAATGGACTGTGGGATCTTGTTAAAGATGAGGTGACCATAGGTGGACAGATTAACATCTGGGTTCTCAATTCTGTTCTAGTGGTCAATGTATCTGACATTGTACTTGTACCAGGTTCTTCTGGCCTTTTTAGCTGTATAGTAGGTTCTGATGTCAGTCCTCATACTTTATTCTTTATCAGTAGTGCTTTATTTATCTGGGGCTTTTTCCCTTTCCATGTGAAGTTAATGATAAGTGTTTCCATCTCTTTAAAGAATGTTGTTGATGTTTGTATTAGAATTGCATTGCATTTGTAAGTCCCTTTGGGTGGAATTGTCATTTTTGTAATGTTGAATCTGCCTATCTATGAGCATGGTATGTTTTTCCATTTATGTAGATTTCTTGTGGTTTCTTGCAGTAGTGTTTTACAGTTCTCTTTATATAGATCTTTTACATCTCTTCTTAGATGTATTCCTAAGTATTTCATTTTTTTAGGGGTTATTATAAATAAAATTAATTTCTTGATTTCATTTTCATCATTCTCTTTATTGTTGTGTAGGAATCCAAATGAGTTGTGTATGTATATCTTTCATCCTGCCAATCTGCTGTGTCTTTCTGTTAGTCACTATAGTTTTCTCATGGAATCTTTGGAATTTTCTATGTATAGTATCATATTACCTACAAAAAAAGAGTAGTTTAACTTCTTCATTACCACTTTGGATGCCCCCTTTTTTCTCACTTTATTGCTGTAGCCAGGACTTCCAGCACAAGGTTAAACAGCAGTGAAAAAGGGCCTCCTTGTCTTGCTCTTGTTCTCAAGGGGAATGTTTCCAGCCTCTTTCTGTTAAGAACAATGTTGGCCATTGGTTTTGTATAGATGCCCTATATTATGTTGAGAAATTTCTCTTCTATACTTACTTTATTCAGAGTTTATGGAATGCCTTTTCTGCATTGATTGAGATGATGGTGTGAGTCTTTTGTTTCATTTATGTAGTGGATTACATTGATTGATTTTCTAATGTTGTATGCACCAATCTTGCACACCTGCTATGAATCCTACTTGGTCATGATGTATTATTTTTTGATGTGATACTGAATTCTATTAGCTATAATTTTATTAAGAAGTTTTGCAAGTATATTCATGATAATACCATCTCAAGAAGAGATTTGATTTGTTGATCACTAATGACTGAAGACCAGATGAACTGTGGAATGACATCAAAGACATCATCCATGAAGAGAGCAAGAGGTCATTAAAAAGACAGGAAAGAAAGAAGAGACCAAATTGGATGTCAAAGGAGACTTTGAAACTTGCTCTTGAATGTTGAGCAGCTAAAGTAAAAGGAAAGAACGAAAGTAAAAGACCTAAAAGAAGATTGCAGACAGCAGCTCAAGAAGACAAAAGAAGGTATCATAATGACATGTGCAAAGAGCTGGAAACGGAAAACCGGAAGAGAAGAACACATTCTGAATTTCTCAAGCTGAAAGAACAAAAGAAAAAATTCAAGCTCTGAGTTGCAGTAGTGAAGGATTCTACAGAGAAACTATTAAAAGACTCAGAGAGCATCAAAAGAAGATGGAAGGAACACACAGTGTCATCATACCAGAAAGAACTAGTTGATGTTCAGCCATTTGAAGAGGTAGCATATGATCAGGAATCTATGGTACTGAAGGAAGAAATCGAAGCTGCATCAAAAGCATTGGCAAAAAAACAAGGCTTCTGGAATTGATGGAATTTCAACTGAGATATTTCAATAAACAGATGCAGTGCTGGAAGTACTCACTCATCTATGCCAAGAAATTTGGAGGACAGCTACCTGGCCAACTGACTGGAAGAGATCCGTATTTATGCCCATTCCAAAGAAAAGTGATCCAACTGAATGTGGAAATTACCGAACAATATCGTTGATACCACACACAAGTAAAATTCTGCTCAAGATCACTCAAAAGCGACTACAACAATATATTGATGAGAAACTACCAGAACGTCAAGCTGCTTTCAGAACAGGATGTGGAACCAGGGATATCATTGCTGATGTCAGATGGATCTTGTCTGAAAGCAAAAAATACCAGAAAGATGTTTATTTGTGTTTCATCAACTATGCAAAAACATTCAACTGTGTGGATCACACTAAACTATAGCTAATGTTGCCAAAAATGGGAATTCCAGAGCACCTAATTGAGCTGTTAAGGAATCTGTATATGGATCAAGAGGCAGTCATGAAAACATAAGAAGGGGACACTGCACGGTTTAAAGTCAGAAAAGGTTTGTGTCGGCATTGTATCCTTTCACCATACCTTTTTAATTTGTATGCTGAGGAAATAATCCAAGCAGCTGGATTATATGAAGAAGAATGAGGCATCAGGATTGGAAGACAACTCGTTAACAACCTGCATTATGCAGATGAAACCACCTTACTTGCTGGAAGTGAAGAAGATTTGAGACACCTACTGATGAAGATCAAATTAAAGACCACAGCCTTCAGTATGGATTGCACCTCAACATGAGGAAAACAAAAATCCTCGTGGGGGCGGAGTCAAGATGGCAGACTAAGCCCACGTCTCCTTATATCCCTCTGAAAACCAAGACCTGAATTGACAATCAAACAGAGCCTTCTGATCACCTAATCAGCCTCAGGACACGGCATAGAGCTGTTAATTGGGACTTTATACGACTCAGCGAAAAACCTTCTCTCTTTCATTGACTCCCGCTCCTGGCTAGCCCTGGCTCCCACGGACGGAAGGTAAATGCACCAGTTTGACTTTTTTTTCCCTCTGTCTCGGCTGGCTGGCGGATCTGGGTCCTGCCTGGCGGCTGGACTCAGACGCGCTGCTGGGGAGATAGGCAGGCAAAATTCCCGTATTCTGAGAGCCAGGCTCGGGACTCTGTTAATCTAGCCATTTTGAGCCTTTCGTTTAGTAGCTGCCTCAGTGGGGTTTGTGCAGACCTTTGCAGTCAGTATGCGGGACGCCATGTTGGTATTGAGATTTTAGCGGGACCTCGTTCTTAGCCTGGGAGACAGCGCCTGCAAACGGGACAGCGCTTCTCCAACAGAAAAGCAGTGATTTTGCACAGTGCTCCCTACATTGGGGGCCCTGCAACAGAAGCAGAGGAATCGCTGCCTCTCGGCACCTTTGGCCCCTCTGTCTGCTGTCTGTGTGTACGACGCCATCTTGGATACGGTGGCCGCAGCTGGACCTAATTCTTAGCTTGGGAGCCAGATCCTGCCCACATGAGAGTGCTGTCCTATCACAAAACCAGTACTAGACACAGTATTGGATAAGGCTAGGCCCTGTCAGTAGAGGTCAACAGGGCAGTAGCATTGCTGTATTCTGAACTAGTTTTTATCATCTGGGGTTGGATATAGTGGCGTTTACTTTCTCAGATGAGAAGAGGGATCTCTACTCCTGAAAACCTAACTGACTTGTGAACTGGTCAGGTGCCTTTTGCTTTACATTTGAAGACAGCCTAGAGAAACATTTGCAATCCATCCTCACAGTACCTCTTCCAGCCTCTATATACGCACATGGGACCCAAAAAGCAACAGACAATTGTGGCATACAAGCAATCACTCATGACTTCAGAAGGCTCCCAAATAAAGCAATCAAGGAGTTTTCCAGATGAAGAAACTTTTGTGAAAGCATCAGGAAGTGAATACAAATTGATTATATACAGAGCCCTTCTACACCTTATATAAAATGCAGCAGAACAAAGGGAAAAATTAAACAAGTTGTTTGATCTGATGGAACACCAGTACTCTGAAATCCAACAGATCAAGACGAAAATCAAAGACATAGAAACTTCCATGCAAACCCAAGAAAACAGAATGGAACAAATGGAAAAAAGAATTTCTGACTTGGAAGACAGAGCTACTGATGCCAGCGTCTATGAGCAGAAATCAGAAAACAGAAACAAGAAAAATGAAGAAACATTAAGAAGCATGTGGGACTCTATTAAGAGGAACAACCTTCGATTAATTGGAGTCCCTGAACAGGGTGAGACATCTGAGAACACAGAGAGTATTGTTGCTGAGCTGCTGAAAGAAAACTTCCCAGAAATCATGAAGGAAGAGAATATAGACATCTCAGATGCATATCGTACGCCACCCAATATAGATCTCAAAAGAAAGACTCCAAGACATATTATAATCAAGCTCAACAAAATGAAACATAAGCAGCAACTCTTAAAGGCAGCAAGACTCAAGGCAAAGCTAACATTCAGAGGGAAACCCTGTAGGCTCTCGTCAGATTTCTCAGCAGAAACCATGCTGGCACAGAGACAGTGGCATGACACATTCAAAGTCTTGAAGGAGAAGAACTTCCAACCAAGAATTATATATCCTGCAAAACTGTCTTTCAAATACGAAAATGAAATTAAGACATTCCCAGATAAACAGAAACTCAGAGACTTTGTAAAAACCAAACCCAAACTACAAGAAATACTGAAAGAAGTTCTTGGCTTTGGCTTAAAAGAAAAAAACCACTAACTTTATATTTTAGAACCACACACTACTCTATACTCATTTAGGGAAGGCTCCAAAGTCAATCACAACTTTGATACGGAAAGAAGCAATCCAGTGATCATCATGAAAACTATGATCTCATCATAATAAAAAGAGGGATGTACTACAGTTGTTATAGTCCTTCCAGATGGAGAGGAAGATGACAAGACTGGTAGTAATTAAAATTGGGTTTATAAATAGTTTATTAAGGGGGTTCATAGGAGCAGCTGTAAAGCACAACAAAGATGTATCATACCATTTCAAAAAATCTAACACACAAGTCTCAACAACTATAAAACCAGCTCAGAAAAAGGTGAAAAATCAACTCACAAAAAAGAGTGTCTCAGAACAGACTAATAAGATCAACAGAGAAAACATCAACATAAAAATAAACATATCACAATGGCAGCAGTGAACACATACCTGTCAATAATTACATTGAATGTCAATGGACTGAATGCTCCAGTAAAGAGACACCAAGTGTCATCTTGGATCAAAAGACACGACCCATCCATATGTTGTCTAGAAGAAACTGACTTGAGACCTAAAGACAGGAACAAACTGAAAATTAAAGGATGGAAGAATATATATCAAGCTAACAATGAACAAAGAAGAGCAGGGGTGGCAATTCTAATCTCAGACAAAATCAATTTTAATGTCAAATCCACCATCGTGGACAAAGATGGTCACTATTTATTGCTGAAAGGTTCAGTACACAAGCAAGACTTAACTATATTAAATATTTATGCACCTAATGCCACAGCACCTAAATATGTTGAAGAAACACTGACTACGCTCAAAAGAGAGTTAGATGACTCCACAATAATAGTGGGAGACTTTAACACTCCACTCTCATTACTAGACAGATCATCTAGAAAAAAGCTCAGTAAAGATACAGAAGACCTCATTGAAACAATTAACCAACTAAACCTCATTGATACATACAGAACTTTCCACCCATCAGCAGACAACTACACTTTCTTCTCCAGTGCACATGGAACATTCTCCAGAATTGACCACGTGATAGGCCATAATGCTCAACAAAATCCATACCATGGAATTACTGCAAAGCATCTTCTCAGATCATAAAGCCATCAAAGTTGAAATCAATAGCAGAAAAAACAGAGATAGAAAGTGGAACTCTTGGAAACTGAACAACATCTTGCTCAAAAAAACATGGGTTATAGAGGAAATCAGGGATGAATTAAAGAAATTCATGGATTCCAATGAGAACGAAAACACTTCTTACCAAAACCTATGGGATACAGCCAAAGCAGTGCTCAGAGGTCTGTTTATCTCCATAAATGCACACATCGGGAAGGAAGAAAGAAACCAAATCAAGGAACTAACTCTACAGCTTGAACAAGTAGAAAGAGAACAACAGAGGAACCCCTCGGGCACCAGAAGAAAGGAGATCATAAAGATTAGAGCAGAGCTAAATGAATTAGAGAATAGAAAAACAATTGAAAAAATTGAAAAGACCCAAAGCTGGTTTTTTGAAAAGATCAACAAAATTGATAAACCACTGGCTAAACTTACTAAAGAAAAGCAAGAAAGGAAACAAATAACCCAAATTAGAAATGAGAGGGGAGTTGTCACCACAGATGCGACAGAAATCAAAAATATCATGACAGAATACTATGAAAGACTGTACTCTAACAAATTTGAAAACCTAGAGGAAATGGACCAATTCCTTGACTGATACCACCTACCCAAATTATCACAACATGAGGCAGAACAGCTTAATAAACCCATCACAAAGGAAGAGATTGAAAAGGTCATCAAAACACTGCCAACCAAAAAAAGTCCAGGCCCAGATGGCTTCACGGCAGAATTCTACCAAGCATTTAGAGAAGAGTTATCCTCAATACTACTGAGACTATTTCACAGTATAGAAAGGGATGGAGTACTCCCAAACTCATTCTATGAAGCCAGCATAACCCTGATACCTAAGCCCGGGAAAGATCCAACAAAGACAGAGAACTACAGACCGATATCACTCATGAACGTAGATGCAAAAATCTTCAACAAAATTCTTGCCAACAGAATACAACAACATATCAAGAAAATAATCCATCATGACCAAATGGGATTCATACAAGGGATGCAAGGCTGGTTCAACATCAGGAAAACAATTAATGTGATAAACCACATAAATAACACAAAAGACAAGGATCACCTGATTTTGTCCATTGATGCAGAAAAGGCAATTGATAAAGTCCAACACCCATTTATGCTAAAAACTCTTAGCAAAATGGGCATAGACGGCAAATTCCTCAACACAGTAAGGGGCATTTATACAAAGCCAGTTGCCCACATCATCCTGAATGGAGAGAGACTGAAAGACTTTCCCTTGAGATCAGGAGCTAGACAAGGATGCCCACTCTCACCTCTCCTATTCAACATTGTGCTAGAAGTTCTAGCCAGAGTAATTAGACAAGAAGAACAAATAAAGGGCATCTGCATCGGCAAAGAGGAAGTTAAAATCTCCCTGTTTGCAGATGATATGATTGTATATGCAGAGAACCCCAAGGAATCTATAAGTAAGCTACTCAAACTGATAGAAGAGTTCAGCAAAGTCACAGGATACAAGATAAACATAAGTAAGTCAGTAGGATTCCTTTACACCAACAACGAGACTGTTAAGGAGGAAATTATCAAATCAATACCATTTACGATAGCCCCTAAGAACATAAAGTACCTAGGAATTAATCTAACCAGAGAAACAACAGACCTTTACAAAGAGAACTACAAGCCCTTACTACAAGAAACTAAAAGAGACTTAGATAAATGGAAAAACCTACCCTGCTCATGGATAGGAAGACTTAACATTGTGAAAATGTCTATTTTACCCAAAGCAATTTATTTATATAATGCAATCCCAATACAAGTTTCAGCATCATTTTTTAATGAGATGGAGAAACAAATCACCAATTTTGTTTGGAAAGGGAAGAAGCCCCGGATAAGTAAGGTACTACTAAAGAAGAAGAACACACTGGGAGGCCTCTCATTACCCAACCTTAGAACTTACTACACTGCCACAGTCAAAACAGCCTGGTACTGGTATAAGAACGGACAGATCGATCAATGGAACAGAATTGAGACCCCAGAGATGACACCATCTGCCTATGAACAGTTGATATTTGACAAAGGCCCTAAGACATTAAACTGGGGTAAAAACAGTCTCTTCAACAAATGGTGCTGGCAAAATTGGTTATCCATCTGCAATAAACTGAATCAAAATCCATATCTTACACCTTATACAAAAACCAACTCCAACTGGATAAAAGACTTAAATATCAAACCTAAAACGATAAAGCTCATCCAAGAAAAGGTAGGAACAACAACGGAAGTTTTAATACACAATGAGGAGAGACTCCAAAATCTGTCAAAGAAACCCCAATCAACAGAAGAGAAAGTAGATAAATGGGAACTATTAAGAATCAAACAATTTTGCTCATCCAAAGACTTTATTAATAGAATTAAAAGAACACCCACAGAGTGGGAAAAAATATTTGGCAACTCTAAGTCAGATCGACACCTGATCTCCATAATCTATAAGATACTACAAAATATCAATAAGAAGAAGATAATCCATCCAATTAAGCGATGGGCAAAGGAGATGGACAGACACTTCACTAAAGAGGAGATCCAGACAGCCAAAAAACACATGCGGACGTGTTCACGATCTTTAGTTATTAAAGAAATTCAAATCCAGACAACAATGAGATACCATCTCACCCCAACAAGATTGGCCATGATCCAGAAAACACAAAACAACAAATGCTGGAGAGGCTGTGGAGAAAGTGGAACCCTCCTACACTGTTGGTAGGGTTGCAAAATGGTCCAGCCTCTTTGGAAGGCAATCTGGCGCTTCCTTAAAAAAAATGGATATTGATATACCATTTGACCCAGTAATTCCACTACTTGGAATATATCCTACAGATTCAAGGCCTTTCACACCAACGGACACATGCACCAGAATGTTTACCGCAGCACAGTCCACGATAGCAAAAAGATGGAATCAACCCACATGCCCAACAATGGAAGAATGGATAGGTAAAGTATGGTACATATACTCAATGGAGCACTACGCAATGATAAAGAATAACGATGATTCCAGGAAACATCTCCTAACCTGGTTTCAACTGGAAGACATTATTTTGAGTGAAAGTAGTCAACGACAAAGGGACAAACACTTTATGAGACCTCTACGATAAGACCTCAAAAACAGACTTGTGTATAGAAGAAAAGACTCTTTGACAGCTGCAAGGGAGGGGAGGGAAGAAGGGGGAGGGGGGTAGGGTTTAGTTTAGATAGTCACTGGAAATCTAGTTGGGAGAAAGCGGTGATAGCACACATTAGAAACAAGAACGACATTAAGTGGACTTCAGCATAACTTGAGTACTCCTTCCATCTTAACTCAATACTGCAAGGATAGAGTAGCTGGGGCGGGAGGCAGGGGACCATGCTCTTAGGCGAATTCCAGGCCAATTGGCACAACTAGCGTTTTGCTAAGAGAGCTCTCTGCACCCCACATTGGTGAGTGGTGTCTGGGGTCTTAAAAGCTGCCAAGCTGCCATCCGAGGACACAGCAAATGGTCCCAACTCAGCAGGAACGGATGCTCACCGAAGACCAAAATGACATGTGGTAAAGACAACCGAGAAGATAGAGAGACCCACAAGAGTGGGTGCCTACATCGACTTGGGACCGGAAGAACTGGATGGTGCCCGGCGACCACCAGTGATAGCCACGATGGAGCTCACAGGGAGGAGTCTTACTGGCAACACAAGAATAAAGAGGTGCATCATGAGATCTCCACTAAAAGACCTTAATTGATGGTCCAGCGGTTTGGGGGTTCCTCTGAGAGCATGGCCCCCAGCCCTGATGCATCCCTTTCCCATAAATTATAACAAAGGTCCACTCTTTGGACAGGAATGGATTGGACTTGGCAATGCAGAGTGACCGCATATTGGAAGCACTTTGTGGTTATAAACATCTACAGGATATTATCTTGCTGACCTCTGGCTGTAGGAAGGGGAGTGGACGGAGAGGAGGGGAAAGGAGGTTGTTGGGAGGATGAGACATGTATGGAACAGAGAGGAATAGTGTGCAGTCACCGGACAGGGAGAGCAGTGGAAGCTGCATATAGGTGGGCAGGTAAATTTATACGTGAATGTACATTTTCACTCAGTTATGTTAAATAAAAATAAATCCTCACAACTGGATCAGTAAGCAACGTTGTCATAAATGGAGAAAGGGTTGAGGTTGTCCAGGATTTCGTTTTAGTTGGGTCCACAATCAACAGCCTTGGAACAGCAGTCAAGAAATCAAAAGACACATTGCATTGGGAAAATCTGCTGCCAAGGACCTCTTCAAAGTGTTCAGAAGTATGTCACCTTGAAGACTGAAGTGTGCCTGACCCAAGCCATGGTATTTTCAATCACATCATATGCATCTGAAAGCTGGACTATGAACAAAGAAGACAGAAGAATTAATGCCTTTGAATTGTGGTGTTGGAGAAGAATTTTAAAGGTGCCACAGACCTCCAAAAGAACAAACAGATCTGCTCTGGAAGAAGTACAACCAGTGTGCTCCTTGGCAGCAAAGACAGCAAGGCTGCATGTTACATGCTTTGGACATGTTGTCAGGAAAGATCAGTCCCTGGAGAAGGACATCATGCTTGGTAGAGTGGAGAGTCAACAAAAAAGAGGAGGACCCTTGATGAGAGGAATCGACAACAGTGGCCGCAACAATGGGCTTAAGTATAAAGACAATTGTGGACATGGTGCAAGACTGGGCACAATTTCATTCTGCTGTTCATAGAGTTGCTATGAGTCAGAAACAACTTGACGGCATCTGTCATGGGTTGAATTGTGTCCCCCAAAAATATGTGCAGCCATGGGGCTGGGACATGATTCCCAGTAGCCTGTGACTGTCCTTCATTTTGTGGTTTTGCTAAACTGTATGTTAAAGGATTTGGGTGGGGCTGTAAATTCCTGCATAGGATTACTTCCTGCTCTGCTGTAGGGGAGTTTCCCTGGAGTATGGCTTGCCCCACCCTTAATCCTTTTCAGCCTGTAACAGATAAAAGGAAAGAGAAACAAAGAGAATGGGAAACCTCATTACTATCAAAAGAGCAGCACCGGGAGAAGAGTGCGTCCTTCAGACCTGAGGTTCCCGCGCCAAGATGCTCCCTGGACAAAGACTGATGCAATACCGGACTTTTCTCCAGAGCCGACAAGGGTAAAACCTTCCCCTGGAGCGGTCACCCTGAATATGGACTTGCAACCTACCGGACTGTGTAAGAATAAACCTTCCTTTGTTAAAGCCATCCACTCTATGGTAATTCTGTTAGAGCAACCTTAGCTGACTAAAACAGCATCTAACAACAACAACAACATTCATGAGAAATATTGGCCTGTGGTTTTCTGTTTTGGTACTGCCTTTGGTTGGTCTTGGTATCAAGGTTATGCAGGCTTCATATAATGAATCTGGAAGTATTGCTCACTTTTCTATGCTCTGAAATAGTTTTAGTAGTACTGGTGTAAACTCTTCTCTCAATGTTTGGTAGAATTCTCCAGTGAAGCCTTTTGTTTTTAAATTACTTTTTCAGTCTTTTCTTGTAATAGATTTGTTTAGCTTTTCAACATTATGTTGTGTTAGTTTGGGTAGGTAGTCAAATTCTTGAATTTTGTCCATTTCCTCTTATTTTGCAAATTTGTTATCGTTTTCTATAACATTATGTTTTGATCCTTTTTATTTCAGTTGGATCTGTTGTAATGTTCCCCATGTCATTCTTTATCTGGGTTATTTGAGTCCTTTCCCGTTTTGTTTTTTTCCTTCTTTTTTGTCAGTTTGGCCAGTGGTTCGTCAATTTTGTTGATATTTTCAAAGAACCAGCTTTCGATTTTCTGTTCTAGTCTGTTGTTTTTCTATTCTCTATTTCACTTATTTCTGCTCTGACCTTAATTATTTCCTTTTTTCTAGTGGGCTTCTTATGCTGTTTTCTTTCTATTTGTTTGAGTTCTGTTGTAATATTTTGATTTTGTCTCTTTCTTCTTTGATGTGTGCACTTATTACTATAAACTGACCTCTAATAACTGCCTTTTCTGTGTCCTCAAGATTTTAGAATGATGTGTTTTCATTCTTGTTTTATTCTAGGAATGCCTTTATCCCATCTTTCATTTCTTCTGTTACCTGACGGTTTTAAGCAGATTGTTAATGAGTTTCCATGTAATTGATTTTTTTTGGCGTTGTGGTCAGAGATAATGCTTTGTATTATTTCACTGTTTTGGATTTTACTGAGTGTTGCTCTGTGGCCTAAGTTGTGTCTATTCTGGAGAATGTTACATGTGCACTGTAAGCGAATGTGTGCTTTGCAGCTATTGACCAGAGTATTTTGTATATGGTTATGAGGTCAAGTTGGCTGATCATGCCCTTTAGCTCATCTGCATCTTTGTTGTGTTTCTTTCTGGATGTTCTGTCTTTGTGAAAAGTAGTATATTGAAGTCTCGTATTAAAATTGTGGAACCGTCAGTTTCTGTTTTTAAAATTCTTATGGAGGTTTTTTGTATGTATTTTGGAGGCCTATCATTGGGTGCATCTACCCACTAACAAACCCACTGCCATTGAGTCAATTCTGATTTATAGAGACCCTATATAGAAAGTAGAACAGCCCCACAGCATTTCCAAGGAATACTTGGTGGATTTCAACTGCCAACCTTTTGGTTACCAGCCACAGCACTTAACCACTACATCAGCAGTGTTTCCAAGTGGGTGTGTGGATGTTCATTACGGTTAGGTCTTCATGATGGCTTGTCCTTTTCATCATTATATAGTGCCCTTCCTTGTCTTTTATGGTGGATTTTGCTCTAAAGTCTACTTTATCCAAAATTAATATTGCCACTCCTGCTCTTTTTTGGTAGCTATTTGCTTAATATATTTTTTCCATCTTTTGAATAAATTTACATCTTTTTTTCCTTAGGTGTGTCTCTTGTAAACAGCATAGTGATGGATCCTGTTTTTTTTTTTAAATAAAAAAAATCAATTCTGTCACTTTTCATCTCTTTATAGGTACATTTAGACCACTTACTTTCACTGTAATCATTGACCAGTGGGAGTTTACTGCTGTCAATTTGTAGCACTTTTTGCCTGTGGTGCTGACACTTTCTTTGTTCCTTTTACTCTCCTGTACTAAATTCTTTTGGTTTGTGGGTTTCTTTTGTTTTGTTTTTATTAAGACTTTATGGTTTTTTTTCTCTATTTTGGTAAGTAAGTTCCTGTTATCTGGTATTATTGATTTTCTAACCAAAGGGATCCATTTAGCATTCCTTGTAACTTTGGTTTGGTTTTTGCAAATTTTCCAAATTTCACTTTATATGGAAATGTCCTAATTTTAACCTTATATCTGAGAGACAGTTTTGCTTGATAAATAATTCTTGGCTGGCTATATTTTCCTTCAAGGCTTTGTATATGTCATCCCATTGCCTTCTTGCCTGCACAGTTTCTGCTGAATAGTCTGAGCTTGGTCTTATGGATTTTCCTTTATAGGTTATTTTTTGTTTATCCCTAGTCACTTTTAAAACTTTCTCCTTATCTTTAGTTTTGGCAAGTTTGATTAAAATATGTCTTGGTGTCTTTCTTTTGGAATCACTTTGTGTGAAGTTTGATGACTATCTTGGATAGATATCTGCTTGTCTTTCATGATGTCAGGGAAGTTTTTGTCAACAAATCTTCAACAATTCTCTCTGCATTTACTGTTATCCTCCCTCTGTTCTGGTGCTCCATTCACTCATAGATTATTCATCTTCATAGAGGCCTACTAAATTCTTAGTATTTCTTCATTTTTTTTAAATTCTTTAATTTTCCTAAGATATGTTGGCATCAAATATTTTGTTTTTAGTCTTACTATTTCTGGCTACCATTGTCTCAATTCTGCTTCTTTCATTTCTACAGCTTTGTCTAATTCTGTAATTTTATTGTTAATCTTATGAATTTATAAATAGTGTTTCTCTGTGCTTTCTTGCAGCCTATTCAGTTTGCAATGATTTTCTGCTGCATTTGTTTGATCTTCTTGATTCCTTCAAGTTCAAAATATTCACCTTTTGTATTCTATCTCCAATAATTCCAGGAAGTTTTCTTCATCTGGAAAATTTCTTGATTCTTTGTTTTGGGAGACTTCTGAAGCTGTCCTGATATTTATTGGTTGTTGTTTTTGAGCCATCCAGTAAGTTGCTGTATTTATTTATTTTATGTTTGCTTATTTTGTTCTAGTTTCTGCTTTGTTTTGTTTTGAAATGCAAAAACAGGCCAGTGGTGTGAGCTAGTTTGATTATTTCAGGCTCTAACATCCTGTCACCTGATGATTATAGCTGTTAAGAGGCAATTAATCCCAGACACCTGTTTACTTTTCTTATGAGATTCAGCTCAAGTGCCTAGGTAGTCAGACACCAAAGGTGTGGTATAGGTCCTGCCTCACATTCCTATTTAGGCAGGGGTGATTGGTGTAGGCATAGCTATCTGGCTGCAGGTGCTAAGAAAGGCAGGGGACTGACAGCTATTAGTGAATATCTTTGAGGAAGACATGTCCCCTTATGCCTGAATCTAATCAAAAGAACTGTTTCTGCCCTGAGTTCCTGGCTTAAGGGACCTTGAAGATTATTTTGTTTATTATTTTCCCCTTTGTTAAATTATTCCCTTTATAAGTCTAGGATAATGGCTTAGGGTGTACCTAAGGAATCCTACTTATGGCACATGTAAAGGCATCAGATTTTGGAGCCAGGCACAAAACAGAGAAGGGAGGGAGAAAAGCACTTAGAAAAGGGAAAGAGGTTTATCCCAAAAGATTTAAATCCTTAAGCAGCAGATTAGATACAGTCCACTTAGCTTTTGATGATTGATTGCCATCTTTTATGGATTCTGAAAGTGTGAGTAGGCTCTCCGCTGCTGGGTCATTCCCACTGAGGAAGATGTCTTCTGAAAGCCACTGCTCTGCTCATCATATTCACTCCCACCAATCTATCCTTGGGCACCAACTCCTGTGAGATCATGTAGGGCCAGTCCTAGGTACTTCTGGAACTAATCTCCCTACCCTGATGCTCAGTCTGAGATTTCTCAACTTTCCCTTTGATTTAAGGGCTCCTAAAATGTCATACATAATTGATTAATTTGTTTTTGGGGTTCTTTATTGTTAGAAGAATCACAGAAAGTGTACCTAGATCTTTCATAAGGAAAAGTCAAGGCTATCTAAAAAAATTCAAGACTGTTTTAGATTTATAAAAATAAGGGTAAATATTAAGGTAATCACAAAGGAAAATATCATTCCAATGCATCAAAATAAAAAACAAGAAAAACGTGAAGTCTTAAAAGAGACAAAGGCTACCAATATTGAAAAAGATGTAAAGAAAAATGACTCAGCACTGAAAATTCAATGGAACAAAAAATTGTCTACAAGATACACATAAAGACATCAAAATGACAGCACTGAGCTCATACCCATCAATAATCACTCAGAATATAAATGGACTAAATGCATTAGTAAATAGAGGAACAGTGGCAGAACGGATAAAGAAAAATGACCCTACAAAAGACATTCATTAAACTCAGACACATGAATAAACTATAACTCAAAGGATGGAAAAAAACATATCAAGCTAACAACATTCAAAAAACAGAAGGAAGGTCAATCTTAATCTCTAATAAAATAGACTTTAAAGTAAAATCCACCACAGTGGATAAGGAAGGGCACTATATAATGATTAAAAGCTCAATATTCCAGGAGGACATCTATGCACCCAATGATGGGGTTCCAAAAAACATAAGACAAATACTATCTGTGTTGAAAACAGAAATAGACAGCTTCACAATAATGCTAGAAGACTTTAACACACCACTGTCAGTGAAGGATAGAACACCTAGAAAAAAAAACTTAATAAAGACATGGAAGATGTAAATACCACAATCAACTTGATCTCATAAACATACATAGAAGACTCTACCCAGTGTAGGTATGCTTTCTTTTCCAATGTACATAGAACATTTTCCAGAATTGACTACACCATAGGCCACAAAGGAATCCTTAACAAAATTCAAAATATTGAAATATTATAAAATATCTTTCCAGACCATAAAGCCATAACAGAATAAGTCACCAACAGAAAAAAGGAAAAAGCTCAAACACATGGAAACTGAACACTTTGTTCAGAAACTACTGGGTTATAGAAGAAATCAAGAATGGAATAAAGAAATTCATGGAATCAAATGAAGAATACACACTCTACCAAAATCTATGGGACAGAACAAAAGTAGTGTTCAGAGGTCAATTTATCTCAATAAATGAACACATCCAAAAATAAGAAAAGGTCCAAATCAAAGAATTAACTCTATAACTAGAACAAGTGGAAGGAAAGCAGCAAAAGAACCCCACAAACATAGGAAAAAATAACAAAAATAGAACAAATAATAAAAAATAGAGCAAACTAAATGAAATAGAGAATAGAAAAATGATTGAAAGAGTTAACAAGATCAAAAGCCGATTTTTTGAAAAGTTAAACAAAATTGATGAACCATCAGCCAAATTTATGAAAAGTAAAGCAGAATAGATAGCAAATAACTAGAATAAGAAATGAGATGGGCAGTATCACAACAGACCCAACTGAAATTAAAAGAATCGTAACGGAAGACTAAGAAAAACTCTGCTTTGATTAAATCAGAAACCTAGGGGATGTGGACAAATTTCTAGAAACAAATCAGCTACCAAAATTACCACAAACAGAAGTATAACAACTAAATAAATCCACCATAAAAAAAAAATAGACACTGGAATGGTAATTTAAAAACTCCCCCACCTAAAAAAAAAAAACCTTGGCCCTGACAGCTTCACTGGAAAATTCTACTAAACTTTCAGAGAATTAACACCACTGTGACTAAAAATATCCCACAGCATAGAAAAAGGTAGAATACTCTCAAATTTAGTATAACCATGATACCCAGACCAGGTAAAGACAGCACTGAGGAAAAAAAAATTCATCTCTTGTGAACCTAGGTGCAAAAATCTTCAACAAAATTCTACCCAATAGAATTCAGCAACATATTAAGAAAATAATTCACAATGATACCAGGAATGCATGAATGGTTAAACATCAGAAGAACAATTAATGTGATCAACCACATAAATTAAAAAATAAGAACCACTTTATCAATGGATGCAGAAAATGCATTTGACAAAGTCCAGAACTCATTCTTGTTAAAACCTCTCAGCAAAATAGGAATACAAAGGAAATTCCTCAGTGTAATAAGGGGCATCTATACAAAGCCAACAGCCAATGTCATTCTAATCACAGAGTCTGAAAGCATTCCCCTTCAGACACAGAACCAGACAAAGAAGCCCATTATCACACTCTTATTCAACAGTGTCCTACAGGTTCTAGCCAGAGCAGTCTGGCAAGGTAAACAAATAAGGAGTGTCCAAATTGTTAAGAAAGAATCCCTATTTGCAGATGATATGTTCTTATACACAGAAACCCCTAAAGAATCCACACACAAAAAAAAAACTACTTGAACTAATACAAGACTTCAGCATAGTATCAGGATGCAAGATAAATATACAGAAATCAACTGGATTCCTTTACACCAATTTTAGAAGAAATCATCAAATCATTACCATTTACTATAGCACACAAGAAGATAAAACACCTAGAAGCAAATCTAACCAGAGACATAAAAGAATGATACACATAAAATTAAAAGCCTCTACTGCAAGAAACCAAAAGATATCTGATACCTACATAAGAGGAGAAACCTACCTCACTCATGGACACAAAAACTTAACATTGTGAAAATGTCCATTCCATCCAAAGTGATCCACAGATACAATGTAATCCCAATACAAATTCCAATGACTTTTTTTAGGGAAATGGAGAAAGAAGTCATCAACTTCATCTGGAAAGAGAAGAAGCCCTGGATAAGTAAAGAATTACTGAAAACTAAGAACAAATTGGAAAGCCTCACTCTACCTGATTTTAGAACCTATTACACTGCCAGGGTAATCAAAACAGTCTGGTACTAGTACAAAAACAGATACATAGATCAATGTAACAGAATTGCAAATCCAGATATAACATCATCTACCTATAAGCAGTTTGTATTTGACAAAGTTCCAAAAGCTGTAAACTAAAGACAGTCTCTTTAACAATGGTATTGGCATAACTGTATTTTCACCTGCAAAAAAATGAGACAATACCCATATCTCATGTCACACGCAAAAACTAACTCAAAATGGGTCAAAGACTTAACTGTAAGGTCTAAAATAATAAAGATCATGGAAGAAAAAATTATTAAAAGTGTACAAACAGCAGAAGAGAAATTAGATAACTGGGAAGTCCTTAAAAATCTAATATTTATGTTCATACACAGACTTCACTAAAAGAGGAAAATGACTACTTACAGCATGGGGAAGAATTGTTGGCTACCGTACTCCAATGAGTATCTAATCTCCCTATTTTATAAGATTCTGCAAAACTTCAGTAAGAAAAAGACGAATAACCCAGCTAGAACATTCAGGATGCTAACAGATACATGAGAAAATGCTCATGACCATTAGGCACCAAAGAAATCAAAATCAAAATTACAGTGAAATAATCACCTCACCCCAACAAGGGTGATAGTGATCCAAAAAACGCAAATAATAATTGTTGGGGACATTACAGAGAAACTGGAACTCTTCTGCATTTCTATTGGGAATGTAAAATGGTATAGCCACTTTGAAAGTAAATTTGACACTTTCTTAAAAAGCTAGAAATAGAAATACCATAAGATCCAACAATTACAATTAGAATATATCCTAGAGATATATTCTGTCTCAGGAACAGACGCATGCACACCAAAGTTTATTGCAGCACTGTCCACAATAGCAAAAAGATGGAATCAACATATATGTCCATCCACAGATGAATGGATAAGCAAACCATGGAAACTATGGCATATTCACACAATGGAATCCTACCTAATGATAAAGAACAACAATGATTTTAGGAAACATCTCATAACAAACAGCCATCTGGAAGATGTTATCCTGAGTCAAATTAATAAGATACAAAAAGACAAATGTTGTAGAAAACTAGTATTATAAGGACTTTTTAAAAAATGTTTTTAGAACAGAAGAAAATAATCTTTGGTGGTTACAAGGGTGGAGAGTGAAGGATGGGGGTATTCATAGATTCATAGATAGTAGGTAGGATTTGGATAGATGAAAGGAGTGTCAGCATGCAGTAGAAGGGAGGTTAGCATAACTGGATTATATCAGAAGCTAAAAGATTTTAGAAATAAAACCCAACATTTTGAAGGACAGGGTAGCAGGCAAGGGGTATCGGGAAATGGATTTCAGGGAACGTCAAGGCCAATTTGCATAACTAAGTTTTTTTAAGAATGTGTCCTGCATACGACTTTGGTGAGTGGCATCTAGGGTCTTCAAAGCTAGCAAGCTGCATCTAAGTAGCATCAATTTATCCCTGTCCATCTGGAGCAGAGAAGAAGAAAGGACATCAAAGACATGAGGAAAATGTGATGCCACTGAACAGAAGGTACCACATGATCCAGAAACTACATTATCACGACACTAGAAGAACTAGATGGTGCCTGACCATCACCATGGCTACCCTGGCGGGGAAAACAACATCAAGTCCCTGAAGTAGTGGGATAAAAATGGGTGTGCAAAATTACATCTCTATTGAAAGACCACTCTTGATGGTCTGTCAGACTGGAAGGTCCCCTGAGAATGGGAGCCCTGAACTCTATGTTAGCCCAGAGCAGAAATCAATACCAAAGGCAACTCTTCAGACAAAGATTGGACTGGACTATAAGACATAGAGTGATGCTGGTGAAAAATATGCTCCTTGGCTTAAGTATATAGACAAGGTTACCTGAGCAGCTCCTCTTTAGAGGTGAGATGAGAGGGCAGAGGGGGACAGGAGTCTGCTGAATGGAAATGGGAAGTACAGGATGGAAAAGAAGAGTGTAGTTTCACAGAATGATGGAAGAAGAGAACAGTCATTGCTGCATAGAGGTGTGTGTTCAGGAGTTTTATATGGCAAATTCATTTGGATTATAAACTTTAACTTAAATCACAATAAAAAAAGTTTTAAAAAGAGGGATTGATAATTCCTAGTGATTGGAATACAAAAATTGGAAAGAAAGAACAGTTGGTAGTTAGAAAATATGGGTTTGGTGATAGAAAAAATGCCAGAGACTAACCACTTCTCCACTCAAATACCTTTTTTCACCAACCTAAATGGCAACTGTACACATAGACCTCACCAGATGGAATACACAGGAATCAAATTGACTACATCTGTGGAAAGAGACGATGGAAAGCTCAGTATCATCACACTGAAAAAGACCAGGTGCTGACTGTTGCACAGACCATCAATTGCTCATATGCAAGTTCAAACTGAAACTGAAGAAAATTAGAACAAGTACATGAGAGCCAAAGTATTACTTTGAGTATTTCCCACCTGAATTTAGAGACTACCTCAAGAACAGATTTGATGCATTGAATACTAGTGACCAAAGACTAGACTAGTGGAATGACAGAAAAGACATCGTACATAAATAAGAGAGAAAAAAAAAGACCAGATTGGATGTCAGAAGACACCCTGAAACTTGCTCTTGAATGTTGAGTAGCTAAAGCAAAAGGAAAAAAATGATGCCGTTAAAGAACTGAAGTAAAAATCCCAAAGAGCAGCTCAACGAGACAGAAGTATTATAATGACATGTGAAAAGAGCTCAAGATATAAAACCCAAATGGAAGAACATACTCTGTATTTCCAACCTGAAAGAACTGAAGAAAAATTCAGGCCTCAAGTTGCAGTAGTGAAAGATTCTACAGACAAAATATTAAATGACTCAGGAAGTATCAAAAGAAGATGGAAGTCATTATACCAAAAAGAACTTGTCAACGTTCAGCCATTTTAAAAAGAAGCATATGATCAAGAACCAACGATAAAGAAGAAGTCAAAGTTGCATTGAAGGGACTGGTGAGGAGCAAGGCTCCAGAAATTGGAGGAATATCAACTGAGACGTCTCAACAAACAGATGCAGCACTGAAAGTGCTCACTCATCTAGCCAAGAAACTTGGAAGACAGCAGCCTGGTCAACTGAATGGGAGAGATCCATATTTATGTCTGTTCCAAGAAGGGTGATGACAGAATGTAAAAATTATCAAATAATATTATCAATATCACATGCAATTAAAATTTTGCTCAAGATCATTCAAAAAAGAGATAGTGGTTGATTAAACCTACGAAGTACAGAAAGATCTTATATGATGCAAAATGAAGAAAAGCTGTTTCACCCAATAATTCAGAACTAACTAATGGTTGTCCATCTCTTTAGAACTTTTTTCTTTAATGCACTTTTCATGTGTTATCTCTTGTGGTTCTCACAACCTGAGAAGTCTCTTAGAATGCTTTACAAAGGCATGTAACTGAAAATCAGAAATCAAAACTCAAAGTTTCTGACACTGAGATCAATGCTCTTAAGACAAATTAGCACATGTGGGCATTAAAATAAATTGAAGGGCATTCACCGTCCAGTTGTGAATGCAGCTTGATATACAGAAAATATTAAAGTGGTAGGTGCTCTATGAGAGGAAATCACACAGTGCTAAGGGACCCAGACATAAGATACAAAGCCCAGAAGCCTGAGCTGAATCAGGAGTTAGCCAAGGTAGAAGAATGGGGCCTGGGAGGGTATTGAAGCAACATGATCAACAGAAAAACACAAAGCAAGTATAAAAATGGTTGATGAGTGTGAAGAACTGCAAGAAATGAGATGATGCACAGTAAAAGAGCATAAGGTGGATCGTGGAAGGAGATGAGGCTGGAGATGGGATACAGATAGCCCCTCTAAGACTCTATGGCCTTAAAAAAGAGATTAAACTTTATTCTAAAGGTGATAAGGAGTCACTGGAGGAATTTCCACAGGCTTAGAGAAAACAGTCTATGTTAAATCACACAAAGAGGAAAATCATGATGTCTTCAGAAAGGTTCCCAAACAAACAACCAAGAAATTTCCCAGATGAAGAAAACTTCCAGGAATTATCAGATGCAGAATACAAAAGATTAATACACAAAACTCTTCAGACAAAACTCAGACCAAGCAAAGGAATATAAGGATAAAGCAACAGAAGAACTTAAGAAGGTTATACAAGAGCATAATAATAAATTTATCAGGACACAAGAATCCATAAAGAGACAGAAAATAGAAATCCAGAAGATTAACAACAAAATTTCAGAATTAGACAACTCAATAGACTGTCATAGGAGCAGAATTGCAGCAATGAAAGTTAGAATTAGTGAGACTGAAGATAAAGCACTTGACACCAACATAACAGAAAAAAATCAGATAAAAGAATTCAAAAAAGTAAAGAAACCCTTAGAATTATGTAGACTCTATCAAGAGAAACAACCTGTGAGTAACAAAAATACCAAAGTAGAAGAGGGTAACAGAAAACATAGGGAGAATTCTTGAAGATTTGTTGAGAGAAAACTACCCTGATCACATGAAAGATGAAATGATACATACCCAAGAATTTTATCAAACTCCACAAAAAGTAGATTACGGAAGAAAGTTACCAAGACATAGTGCAATCAAACTTGCTAAAACAAAACATGAAAACAGTCTTTTAACAGCAACAAGGGATAAATAAAAACTACTCCATGAAGGACAGTCAACAAGACTGAGTACAGACTGCTAAGCAGAAATCATGCAGGCAGGAAGGCAATGGAATGATGCACATATAAAACCTTAAAGGAAAATGTATATCCAGCACAACCGTGTCTCACATAAGATTGTGAAATTGGGACATTTCCGGATAAACAGAAGTTTAGGTCATTTGCCAAAACCAAAAGAAAACAACAAGAAATACTAAGGGAGTGTTTCAGTTAGAAAATCAATAGCATCAGACAACAACCTAAAGCTAGAACATAAGACAGGGAAATTAGATATCAATCCAGACAGGGAAATCACAAAATAAATCAATGCTACAACTCTTAAAATGGGGATTTAGATGTCATTATGTACAAGATACCACTATATCAATAACAACAAAAAATACACTAAAAAATTAGACATTAATGTTTCATGTGCAGGGGAAGTCAAGGTAATATTTTAAAAAAAGGCTTGTTTAAACTAAGGAAAATGGGGGTAAATATTAATGTAACCACAAAGTAAATCAACAATCCTACACACAAAAATGAAAAACAAGAAAAACATAAAAACTCAGCAAATACAAAACCGATAACAAAAAAGATGAAAAGAAAAAAACTTAAGAAATCAATTAGAATGAAGAAATGGTTAAAAACACACACAAAAGACATCAGAATGACAGAATTAAACTAATACCTATCAATAATTATGTTGTAAGTAGAGTAAATGCACCAATAAAGCTATAGATAGTAGCAGATTGGATGGGAAGAAAAAAAATAGACCCGTCTACACGCTGCCTACACAAGAAACACTTTAGACTTAAAGTCACAGAAGTTACAACTCAAAGGATACAAAAAATGCATCAGGCAAACAATATTCAAAGAACAGTAGGAGTATTAATATTATTTTTTTATTCTCTGCTTTATTTGTTTTTATTATGACTGAGTGAAAATGTATATTTTTTTATAAAATGGACTTTAAAATCCACCACAAAGAATAAGGAAGGACACTATGCAGTGGTTAAAGAATCAATACAGCCAGAGTATAAAACCATATTAAATATTTACACAGCAAATGTCAGGGCTTCTAAACACCTAAAACAAACTCTAACAGCATTGAAAAATGAAATAGCTCTACAATAATAGTAGGAGACTTCATCACACCACTTTTTGTGAAGGACAGAACATCCAGAAAGAAGCTCAGTAAAAGCACAAAGATCTAAGTGCCACAATCAACCAACTTGACCTAAAGATATATGCAGAACACTCCACCCAACAGCAATGAAGTATACTTTCCTTTCCGATGCACATGGAATGTTCTCCAGAACAGACCATGTATTAGGCCATAAAGCAAGCCTTAACAGATAAAACACATAGAAACATTACAAAATCATTTCAGACCATAGAGCCATAAAGTAGAAATCAATGACAGAAAAGGCAAGGAAACAAAATCAAACACAGAGAAGCTGAACAACATCTTGCTCAACAACTACCAGGTTACAGGAGAAATAAAGGATGGCAAAAGAAATTCACAGAGTCAAATGAGAATGAAAACACATCCTACAAGAACTTTCGAGATACAGTAAAAGCAATACTCAGAGGTCAATTTATAGCAGTAAATGCACACATCCAAAAGAAGAAAGGATCCAAATCAAACCATTAGCCTACATCTCAAACAAATAGAAGGAGAGCAGCAAAAGAAGGCCACGAGTATGAAAATAGAGCATTTAATAAAAATTAGAGCACAACTAAATGAAACAGAGAGTGGGCAAAAAATTGCAAGGGTCTACAGGACCAGAAGGTGGGTCTTTGAAAAGATCAACAAAATCAATAAACCACTAGCCAAATTGACAAGTGAAAAACAGGAATGGAAGGAAACAACCCAAATAAGAAATGAGATGGGCAATATCTCAACAGACCCCACTGAAATTAAAACAGTCATAACATAATACTACGAAAAATTGTATTCCAACAAATTTGAAAACCTAGAGGAAATGTTGAAGGAAAGGCTACAACCCTTCACCACACCTTTTCAATCTGTATGTCAAGCAAATAATCCAAGATGTTGGATTATATGAAGACAAGGGATTAGGACTGAAAGAGGACTTATTTACAACCTGCATTATGCAGATGATGCAACCTTTGTTTGCTGAAGTAAACAAGATTTGAAACACTTACTGATGAAGATCAAAGAACTCAGCCTTTACTTACTGATGAAGATCAAACAACTCAGCCTTAAGCATGGATTGCACCTCAGTGAAAATCCTCACAACTGGGCCTGGAAGCAACATCGTGATAAATGGAGAAAAGGTTGAGGTTGTCAAGAATTTCATTGTATTTGGTTCTACATTCAAAATCCATGGAAACAGCAGTGATGGAAAGATGCATTGCATTGGGAAAATCTGCTGTAAAAGAGCTCTTTAATGTGTTGAAAACTAAAGGTGTCACCTTGAAGACTAAAGTGCTCCTGACCCAAGCCATGGCATTGCTTCATATGCATGCGAAAGCTGGACAATGAGTAAGGAAGACAGAAGAATTGGTGCCTTTGATTTGTGGTGCTGGAGAAGACGATTGCATAGACTGCCAGAAGAACAACCAGATCTGTCCCGGAAGAAGTACAACCAGAGTGCTCCTTAGAAGCAAAGACGGCAAGACTGTGTCTTACATACTTTGGACAGATTATAAGGAGGGATCAATTCCTGGAGAAGGAAATTATGCTTGGTAAAGTTGAAGATCAGTGAAAAAGGAGACCCCCCAAAAGATGGACTGACACAGTGGCTGTAATAATGGGCTTAAGCATAAGACCTATTGAGGGAGTGGTGCAGGACAGGGCAGTGTATTATTCTGATGTTCATAGGGTTTCTACGAGTCAGAACCAAATAGACAGCACCTAACAAGTGTAACAGAGGAAATGGATAAATTTTTAGAAACACACTACCTACCTAAACTAACACAAACAGATGGAACAACTAAATCAACCTACAACAAAATAAGGTTGAGAGGTACTTCAAAAACCTCCCAACAAAAAAAAACCCTGGTCTTGATGCTTCCCTGCAGAATTCTACCAGACTTTCAGAGAAGAGTTAACACAACTATTAGTAAAGGAATTTCAGAGCATAAAAAAAGATTGAATACTTCTAGGCTTGTTCTATGAAGCCAGCATAACCATGATATCAAACCCAGGTTCAATGATTCTACAAATAAATAAAAGTTACAAAACAATATCCCTCATGAATTTAGATGCAAAAATCCTCAACAAAATTCTAGCCAAAAGAATTCAACAACATATGAAAAAAATAATAATAAATCACCATGACTAAGTGGGAATCAAGTATGCAGGGTTGGAAACAAGTATGCAGGTAGGAAAACAATCAGTGTAATTAGTTACATAAGTAAATCAAAATGTTGTATCAATTGATTCAGAAAAGGCATTTGACAAAGTCTAACATCCGTTCTTGTTCAAAACTCTCAGCAAAATAGGAATAGAAGGGAAATTCCTCAACATAATTTATATAAAGCCAATAGCCAATATCATCCTAATTGGAAGCAGTCTGAAAGCATTTCCCCTTGGTATTAGGAAACAAACAGACAAGGATGCCCTTTATCACCATTTTTACTCAACGTTGTGTTGGAGGTTCTAGCCGGAGTAATTGGGCTAGAAAAAGAAATAAAGGACATCCAAACTGGTGAGGCAGAAGTTGAAGTATCTATATCCGCAGATGACACGATCTCGTACAGAGAAAATCCTAAAGAATCCATTTAAGAAAAAAAATACTACTGTACTTACTAGAAGAGTTCAAGAAAGTATCAGGATATAAGATTAACATAGAAATCAGTTGGATTCCTCTACACCAATAAAGAGAACATGAAAGAAGAAATCCTCAAATCAACACCATTTACAATAGACCCACAATGATAAATACTTAGGAATAAATCTAACTAGACACCTAAAAGATCTACACTAAGAAAACTACAATACACTGTGCAAGAAACCAAAAGAGTCCTACATAAGTGGAGAAATATACCTTGCTCATGGGTAGACCCAACGCTGTGAAAATGTCTGTTCTAACGAAAGAAATCTATAGATACAGTGTAATCCTGAAGCAAATTCCAAGGGCACTTTTCAATGAGATGGAGAAATAAATCAGCAACTTCATGGGGAAAGGGAAATGGCCCTGGATAAGTAATGCATTACTGAAGAAGAACAGTGTGGAAGAATTCATACTAGCTGACTTTAGAACCTATTACACTACAGCCTAATACTGATACAACAGAAATATAGACCAATGGAACAAACAGAATTGAGACTCCAGACACAATATCATTGATCTATGAGTAACTTGATATTTGACAGAGGTCCAAAGTCCATTAATCTGGAAAAAGACAGTCTCTTTAACAAATGGTATTGGCATAACTGGATATCCATCTGCAAAAAAAGTGAAACAAGACCTGTAACTCACACCACGCACAAAAAGTTATTCTAAATGGATCACAGACCTAAATATAAAAGCCATAACGATAGTGATCATGAATGATAAAATAGGGACAACGCTAAAATACATGACATAAACAGAACACAAAACACTACTAACAATGCACAAGCACCAGAAGAGAAAATAGACAACTGGGAACTCCTAAAAATGAATCATTTATGCTCATCTAAAGACTTCACCAAAAGACTAAAAAAGACAATTTACAGACTGGGAAAAAAAAAATTTGGATGTGACAAATCTGATTAGCATCTAATCTCCAAAATCTATAAGATATTACAAAACCTAATAACAAAGACAAATATTCCAATTAAAAAAATTGACACTTCACCAAAGAAGACATTCAGACAGCTAACAGATACTTGAGGAGATGGTCACAATTGCTAGCAATTAGAGATATGAAAGCCAAACTACGAAGTGATACCATCTCACCCCAACAAGACCAGGGTTAATCCAAAAAACACCAAATAATAAATACTGAAGAGGCTGTGGAAAGACTGGAACACTTACACACTTCTGATAGGAATGTAAAATGGTACAACTACTTTGGAAATTAATTTGGCACTTCCTTAAAAACCTAGAAATAGAAATATCACAGAATCCAGCAATCCTACTCCTTGGAATACAGCCTAGAAAAGTAAGAGCTGTTGCCGGGAGCCAGCCCCAGCATCTTTTCAGGGTCCCACAGGGAGGGAGGGAAGGCATCGGCAGGAAAATGAACAAAGGAGACAGGAAAGAGTTTTCTAGTTTAAAGGCAGCCTGACCAAGAGAAGAGAGAGCGGCTGTCTTACTTTATTATTATTTATAGTAGAGGTGATGTAATTTCCACCCTGCCCTCTGACCACACAGCCATTGGCTAATTTGAAACTGAAACCTCATGATTGGCTAATTTGAAACCAAAACGTCATGATCTTGAGGTGACGTGATTTTTACCCTGCCCCCCGACCACACCAGCTATTGGATAACTTGAAACTGAAACCTCCTGATCTTGTTAACTGTCAAGGCTTTCTAGATAATGGCCCGAGGCAGGTGTGTTGTGGTGATAATTGACAGTGAAAACAAAGTTATGCCTCAAGCTCAATCAGCCCTACTTATACCTCAAGGTTAAAAGGTACAGGAGGAAGGGTCTAAAGGTTATAATCTCTATTTGTTCCTACTTTGCTTTTTATTTTATCTCCTCCTGCGGGTACAGTAAACACCTACCGTCCCCCACCCTATGCCTTTCTTAAACTGTTCTAAAAAGGATAATTCTTTTCACATGGGTGGGGATGTGCAGTTGGAGGAAGTCAGCAGGGCTGGGCGTTCCCGGGCTCAGCGTTTGTCCTTGTGTAGGAAGATGGGGGAGTATTTTGGGGGAAGGTTTAATTAGGGTGAAAAATGTACAGCCAGAAATATGTCAGGGGTGAGATGCATCCGCTCACCATCACAAAGGCTTGTAGCTCTGCTCACAGAGGTCTTTGTGGGTGATAGGCTTCAGCAAGCTGTCACATGAATGTATATAGTCACACCATGTTCATTGCAGCACTGTCGACAATAGTGAAAAGATGGAATCAAACTAGATGCCCATCAATGTATGAATGTATAAACAAATTATGATATAGTCATACAATGCAAGACTAAGGAATATAAGGAAAAATGATGAATTCATAAAATATCTTACATAAACCAAAGACTACAAGAAGCTGAGACTGGAAGAACTAGATGGGGCCCAGCTATCACCAGTGATTGAGCTGACCACCAGTGACTGCTCTGACAGTGAATACAATGAAGAGTACCTGATCTAACAGGAGAATAGTGGGGTTCAGGACTCAAACTCTAGTAAAAAGATCAGGCTTGATGGTCTGGAAGGCATTATTCTGAGTAAAATTAGTTGTAAAATGACAAATATTGTATGAGAGCACTATTATAAGAACCCAAGATAAAGTTTAAACACAAAAGAAAACATTCTTTGATGGTTATGAGCATCGGGAAGGAGAGACTGGTATTCACTAACTGGATAGTAAACAAGAATTATTTTAGGTGAAGGGAAGGGCAACACACTGTATAGGAGGAGTCAGCACAAGTGGACTAAACCAAAAACGAAGACGTCTCCTGAATACAACCAAAGACTTGGAGGCACACAGTTGCAGGTGCAGGATCTGGGAACAACATTTCAGGGAACATCTAGGTCAGTTTGCTTAACAAAGTTTAATTAGAAAATGTTCTGTATGTCCCTTTCATAAGTGATATCTGGGGCCTTAAAAGCAAAGCGAGTGGTCATCTAAGATGTATCTATTGGTCCAAAAGCCACCTGGAACAAAGAAAAATGAAGAATACCAAAGATAGATGGACAACATGAATTCAGGTCACACACACACATGCATACACAAAACCAAACTTGTTGCCATTGTCAGTTCTGACTAAAAGACAGAAATTGCCACATAAACCAGAGATTACATCAGCCTGAGACTGGATGAACTCAGTGGCACCCAGCTACCACCACCACCGACTATTCCGACAAGGAACACAATGAAGGTCCCTAATGTAGCAGAGGAAAAGTGGGATGCAGAAGTCAAACTCTAGTAAAAAGCCCAGCTTGATGGTCCAACAGACTAGAGGGTCTCCAAAAGACACCTTGGGCTCTTTGTTAGCCCAGAACTGAAAACACCTCTGAAGCCAATTCTTCAGACAGAGATTGTACTGGACTACAAGATATAAAATGATATTGGTGAAGAGTGTGCTTCTTCTCTTAAATAGATACATGAGAGTAACTGGGCAGCTCCTGTGCAGAAGGGAGATAAGAAGGCAGACCAGGACAGGAGCTGGTTGAATGGACACAGGAAACACAGGGTAGGGAGGAGGAGCGTGCCGTCACAATATGGGAATAACAACTAGGGCCATGTAACAATGTGTCTGTAAATTTTGTATGACAAACTGACTTGAATTGCAGACTTTCACTTAAAACACAATAAAATATAAATAAATAATAAACAGAAAAAGAATGAGTGATGACATGATGTTTCAACATAGCCCAAGCAACTAACAATCCCACATTACGTTTCCAGAGCACCAGACTGCTCTTACAAAGCTATACGATGTCTCCTTTTATTAACTACCATATTTTCACATGGAAAACAGTAAACAGATCTCACTAACATGTTACCTTGAAACATTTCACACTAATAACTCACAAGTGGAGGCAGATGTCTCTGTACGTAACTATGAACGTATAGCTTCATTCCCTGAACTTTCTGAAGTCCTGGCAGCACAACTAAATTCCTTGACTAGGTTGACAGAGTATCTAACACTTGACTGATTTGACTCACACTTACGTAACTTTATTCAGATTTTAACTCCCACCCCCATGGCTGGAGTAAATTTTTTACTCTTCTTAATTGAGTACTTGCAGTAAAGAAGAAATATTTTACATCCAAAAGTCTCAGGGTCTGGTTCTTGCTTGAGACGCTGAACATAATGCATTCTTGATGAGTTTCTGTAATACACACACATACACCCCCAATCTAAGAGATTGCTTTTAAACTCTACCTCCTTTCTGTTCTTGAAGTGTTGGGTCCCTGAGGACCCTAGATTATTAAGGAAATTAGTAGAGGCAAAAAAAATCCACTGCCACTGAGGTGAAACAGACTCATGGCAACCCCATGTGTACAGAGTACAACTACATCACAGAATTTTCAAGACTGTGGTTTTTCAGAATAGATCATCTGGCTTTTCCTCCATGGTGTGTGTTTGAACTGCCAGACTTTGGGTTAGTATTTGAGTGTTTCACTCAGGAACTCATAACAGAAGTACGAGATTCAGAAGTACATCTGTACCACAGTGCACTGAGAAAGAAGCATAGATGTAGTAGAACAATAAGGTTTTCACCACCTGGTTACAGAACATGGAGGCCGACTGCCAACAAATTATCCATCAGCATATTCCTTTACCCAGTCAACTCCACTCCCATATGTGGGGTCAGTATGGCAATCCAAGAAACAATGAATAAAACTCTAACCTAGATCCTTATTGCAGAGATATTACTTGGATTCCTCCCCCATGTGTCTGTCAGTTTGTGGCACTGTGGGAGCCTGCATATTGCTCCATTGCTGGAAGCTATGTCACCAGTATTCAGATACCAGCAGGATCACCCATGGCAAACAGGTATCAGCTGAACTTACAGACTAAGACAGACTAGGAAGAAGGACTTGGCAGTCTACTTCTGAGAAGCCCTGACCAACAAAAACTTTATGAATAGAAGCAGAATATTGTTTGATATAGTGCCAGACGAGCCACTGAGATTACAAGGCACTCAAAAGCTAACTGGAAAAGAGCTGCCTCCTCACAGTAGAATCAACCTTAATAATATAGATGGAGTCAAGCTTTCAGGATCTTCATTTGCTGATGTGGCATGGCTAAAATTGGGAAGAAACAGCTGCAGACAACCACTCATAATCAGGATGTGGAATGTATAAACTATAAATCTAGGAAAATTGTAAAT
This sequence comes from Heterohyrax brucei, assembly GCA_028571685.1. NCBI lineage: Eukaryota > Metazoa > Chordata > Mammalia > Hyracoidea > Procaviidae > Heterohyrax > Heterohyrax brucei. The sequence continues at coordinate 40,800,037 of CM053149.1, forward strand.
CAACAAAAGTGAAATAGAACATATAAACATCAATATCCTAGGCATTACCCACTACATCAAGTAGATTCTGATGTGACCCTATAGGACAGAGTAGATCTTGCTCAACAGAGTTTCCAAGGAGTACCTGGTAGATCTGAACTGCCAATGTTTTGGTTAGCAGATATAACACTTAACCACTACTCCACCAAGGTTTCCATACTAAGCATTAGTCAGCTGAAATGGACCGGTATCGATCATTTTGAATTGGACAATGATATGGTCTGTGATGCCAGAAATTACATCTCAAAGAGAAATAGCATTGTATTCATCACCAGAAAGAATATTTCAAGATCTATCTGGAAGTACAATTCTGTCAGTGATAGGATAATATCTATACACTTGCAAAGAAGACCAGTTAACACAACTATCATTCAAATTTAGGCATCAACCTTTAAGGCCAAAGATGAAGAAACTGAAGATTTTTACCAGCTTCTACCGTTTGAGATTGATAAAATATGCAATCACAGTGCACTGATAATGACTGGTGGTTGAAATACAAAAATTGGAAACAAAGGAGAGGTAGTTGGGAAAGATGGCCTTGGTGATAGAAACTGTGACAGAGATCACATGATAGAATTTTGCAAGACCAATGACTTCTTCAATTCAAATATCTTTTTTCACCAATGTAAACAGTGATTATATACAGTGATCTCACCACACGGAATACACAGGAATCACACTGACAACACTATGGAAAGAGATGATGGAAAAGCTCAGTATCATTAGTCAAAAGAAAGCCAGTTGCTGGCTGTGGCATAGACCATCAGTTGCTTATATGCAAGTTCAAATTGAAACTGAAGATAATTTTAAAAGCCCATGAGAGCCAAAATACTATCTTGAGTATATTCTAATTGAGTTTAGAGTTCATCTCAGTAATAGATTTGACGCATCGAATGCTAATGACTAAGGACCCTGTGCAATGCTATCAAATACATCATAATAAAGCAAGCAAGAGGTTATTAAAAAGAAAAGAAAGAAAGACAAGACCAAACTGAATGTCAGAAGAGACTCTAAAACTTGCTCTCTGATGTCGAGTAGGAGTAAAAGAATTGAAGGGAAGATTTCAAAGGACTGCTCAACAAGGCAAAATGAAGTGTAATGATGTGAAAAGAACCCAAGGTAGAAAACCAAATGTGCAGAACATGCTCTGTTTCTCAACCTGAAAGAACTGGCAAAAAAAAAAAAAAGTCAAGCCTCAAGCTGCAATAGTGAAAGATTCTACAGGGAAAATACTTTTTTTTCTCTTTAAAATTTTTTATTGTGCTTGAAGTGAAAGTTTACAACCCATACCAATTTACCATATAATACTCTGCACCCGTACTACTATGCAACTCTAACTGATCTTCCCCTCAACCTCCTGAGACAACACACTCCTCCTTTCCACTCTGTACTTCCCATATCAATTCAAGCAACTCCTGTCCCCCTCAACCCTCTCATCTAGCCTCTGAACAAAAACTTCTCAGCAGCATGTATATATTTAAGCCAAGAAGAGCATTCTTTCTTGGCATCACTCTGTTTCTTATCGTTCAGTTCAATCTCTGTCTGAAGAGTTGGCTTCAGTACTGGTTTCAGCTCTGGGCTAACAGAAAGTCCAGAGGCCATGTCTTCATAGGACCCGCCAATCTGATGGACCATCAAATGTAGTCTATTAATAGAGTTCTAGTTCTGAACACCCATTTTTTTCCAGCTACATTTGGGAACTTAACCTTGTGCTTTTGGTTGCAATCATCCTTTTTCTTTTTTTTTTTTGATGATTAAGTGAAAGGATACAATCCAAGTCAATTTTGCATGCCCACCTCTCTGCAACTGTGTCTGATCTCCTCACTCTGTGACTGTGTACTCCTCCTTTTCACTCTTCACATCTAGTATCATCTTAATGAACAGCTGTTACCTCCTCTCTACCTTCTCCTCTCACCTCTAAAAAGAAACCAGTTCTGTAAATGTATAAAACCATAAAGTATACACATCACATGCTCTCTCTGTATCCCAAGTCTGGTCCATTCTTTGTCTGAAGTGTTGATGTCAGTACTGGTTTCATGTCTGGGGCAGCAGCAAGTCTAGGGCCCATGTTCCCAGGGGACCCTATAGGTCATTGGACCATCAATTCTGGTCTTTTAGTAGAGTTCTCGATCCACTCACCTCTTTTTCTCATGCTACATCGGGGACACTACAATGTGTCCCTATCAAAGCTGTCTCCAGTAGTGGCTGGGCACATCTGGCTCTTCTGGTCTCATGCTGATATAGTGTGATGATATGCGTCCTTCTGTCTCCTGGGCTCATTTTTCTGTGTGTCTTTGATTGTTCTCAGTCATCATCTGTTCCAGGTGGGTTGGGACAAATTGATGTTCCTCAGATGACAGCTTGCTGACTTTTAAGACCCCAGATGCCACTCACCAATATGAGGTGCAGAAGACTCTCTTAGCAAGAGAGTAGTTATGCAAACTGACCTCAATGTCCCCTGAAAACATGGACCCCAAACCTCTGCCATTGATACTCTAGGCTTTGAAATGTTGGGTTGAATTTGGAAAACCTTTTAGTTTATGGTGTAGCCCAGTTATGCTGACTTGCCTTCTATGGTGTGCTGTCAGTGTCTTCATCTAATCAAATTCCTATCAACTATCTAATCTATGAACAACCCTTTCCTTCTGTCCCCACACTTTCTACAGGGAAAATATTATATGACACAGGAAGTATCTAAAGAAGATGGAAGGAATACACAGAGTCATTATACCACAAAGAATTTGTTAACATTCAGCCATTTCAAGAGTTAGCATATGATCAGGAGCCAATGGTACTTCCAGGAAGATGTTGGTGAAAAGCAAGGCTTCGGGAATTGATGGAATAGCAACTGAGATGTTTCAACAAGCAGATGCAGCACTGGAACTGCTCACTTGTCTATGCCAAGAAATTTGGAGGACAGCTTCCTGACCAACCAACTGGAAGATATCCACATTTGTGCCTATTCCTGAGAAAGGTGACCCAACCAAATGCAGAATTATCAAACAATATCACTGATATCACACACAATTAAAATTTTGCAGAAGTGGCCACAGAGGTACATTGACAGGAAACTTCCAGAAATTCAGGCTGGATTCAGAAGACAATGTGGAACCAAGGATATCGTTGCTGATGTCAGACGGATCTTGGCTGAAAGCAAAGATGTTTACTTGTGCAAAGGCATTCAACTGTGTGTATCTTAACAAATTATGGATAATATCACAAAGAATGAAAATTTCAGAACATTTAATTGTGTTTATGTGGAATCTGTACATGGAGTAAGAGGCAGCTGGTCCAGCAGAACAAAGGAACGCTGCGTAGTTTGAAGTCAGGAAAGGTGTGAGTCAAAGTTGTGTCCTTTCACGTATTTGATTTGTATGCCAAGCAAATTTTCAAGGAGGCTGGACTATATGAAGAAGAAAGTGGATTAGGATTGGAGGAAGGCTCATTAACAACCTATGTTATGCAGATGGCACAACCTTGCTTGCTGAAAGTGAAGAGGACCTGAAACACTGATGAGGATCAAAGATTACAGCCTTAAGTATGGATTACATCTCAACATCAAGAAAATAAAAATCTTCACAGATGGACCAATAAACAATATCATGATAAACAGCGAAAAGATTACAGTTGTCAAGGATTTCATCTTACTTGGATCCACAGTCAATACCCAGAGAAGCAATAGTCAAGGAATCCAAAGACACATTGCATTGGGCAAATCTGCTGCAAAAGACCTCCTGAAAATGTTGACAAGCAGAGATGTTACTTTGAAGACTAAGATGCGCCTGACCCAAGCCATAGTGTTTTCAGTTGCATCTTATGCATTCCAAAGCTGGACAATGAATAAGAAGATATAAAAAGAACTGACATACTTGCATTGTGGTGCTGGAGAAGAATATCAAATATACCATGGACTGCCCAAAGAACAAATAGATCTGTCTTGGGAGAAGTGAAACCAGCCTACACCTTAGAAGCAAAGCTAGTGAGACTATATCTTACATACTTTTGGCATGTTGTCAAGAGGATCAATCCCTAGAGAAGGTCATCATGCTTGGTAGAGGGTCACTGAAAAAGTGGAAGATCCTCAACAAGATAGACTGACATACTGACATAGCGACAGCAAAAATGGGCTCAAGCATGGCAATGACTGTGGGCATGGCATGGAACTAGGCAGTATTTTGTTCTGTTATACATAGAACACCTATGAGTCAGAATCAACACGATGGTAGAATGCTTACATAATTATTTATTAAAGACAATTCTCTCTTGTCTCTTAAATATTTCAAATATATCAGAAAGTTATTAATTGATTGTGAATGTGCTTTTGTTGTTAGGTGCTGTGAAGTTGATTTTGACACTTAGACAACAGAACAAAACACTGCCTGATCCTGCACCATCCTCAGATCATTGCTATGTTTGAGTCCGTTGTTGCAGTCATGGTGGCAATTCATCTCATTGATGGTTGTAATGGTTAAGACTGTGTGTCACCTTGGCTGAACTACGATTCTCCATGTTTGGGCAGCTGTATAAAGTGGCAGGGGTGTAAACTGTGATGGCTTCCCCCCTCAGCCCTCATCTCTCCGCCTTCCACCACCTACTTCCTGTCTGCTCACATTGCCAGCAGCTCCTGCTCTCTTGTTTTCTTATGTCTGGTTCTTGGGAATGGAACTAGAACCTCTTGGGATTCATCAACCCTCACAGCCTGCGTGTATGAGTCCTGTTCCCTGACTTGCTGATCCTGGGTTTGCCAGCTCCCACAGCTCTGTGAATCAGAAGAAACCTTGCTATCTTGTCTGGCATCTTAGGATTCACCAGTGTGGGTTTGATCCAGAACTCTAACCTCTGACCTGTTGACCCTGAGTTTTTCATCTTTCATGGCTTCATGAGACTTACTCTGATCCAGGACTTGGAACATTTTAGCTTCTACAATTGCATGAGCTGTTTCTTTTATATAAATATTTTTCTATGCACAGTATATACATTACTGGTTTTGCTTCCCTAGAGAACCCAGACTAAGACAATAGTCTTCCTTTTAACTGACACTCTACTCAGAACGATGTCCTTCTCCAGGGACTGTCCCTTTTTAATAACAAGTCCAAAGTACATGAGATGAAGTCTCACCATCCTCACTTCCAAGCACTCTGACTGTACTTCAAAGCACATTTGTTCGTTTTCTGGCATTTCATGGTATATTCAGTATTCCTCAACAACACCATATTCCAAAGACATTAATTCTTCTTTTGACTTCCTTATCCATTGTCCATCTTTCCCATTCATATGAGGTAATTGAGAATATCATGGCTTGGGTCAGGCTCACCTTAGTTGTTTTAGTCATCTAGTGCTGCTCTAACAGAAATACAACAAAGTGGATGGCTTTAAGGAAGGAAGGTTTATTCTTACACAGTCTGGTAGGCTACAAGTCTGAATTCAGGGTATCTTCTCCAGGGGAAGCCTTTCCCTCTGTTGGCTCTGGAGGAAAGTCCTTGTGTTTGCATCAGTCTTTGTTCACGGAGCATTTTGGCACAAGAACTTCAGGTCTGAAGGATGCACTTTACTCCCAGTTCTGCTTTCTTGATGGTGTGAAGTTCCAAACTCTCTGCTTGCTTCCCTTTCCTTTTATCTCTTGTAGGATGAAAGGATAAAGGGTGGTGCAAGCCATACTCCAGGGAAACTCCCTTTACAGTGGAGCAGGGATTTACAGTCCCACTCTAATCATCTCTAACATAATCCATTCTGCTAACCACAGGCAAGATTAGGATTCATGGCATCAGAAAGTCACAAAACGGAGAGCAGTCACAGAATACAAGGACTACTGGCCCAGACAAATTACTACACATATTTGGGGTGGGGACACAATTCAATCCATGACATTAGTCCTCCAAGTGACATATTTGCTTTTTAACACTTTAAAGAGGTCTTTTGCAGTGTATTTTTCCATTACAATATGTTGTTTGATTTCTTGACTGCTCCTTCTATGGGCATTGACAGTGGAACAAAACAAATAATTAAATCCTTGACAATTTCAATCTTTTCTCCATTTATTGTACAGTAGTGAGGATTTTTGTTTGACTTTTATTGAAATGTAATCTATACTGAAGGCTATAGTCTTTGATTTTCATCAATAAGTGCTTCAAGTCTTCACTTTCAGTAAACAAGGTTGTGCCATCTGCATATCACAGATAAATAATAAATCTTCCATCAGCCCTGATGCCACATTCTTCTTTATACAGTCCAGTTCCAAGGATTATTTCCTCAACATATAGACTGAATAAGAATGGTAAGAGGATGCACACCTGACACAGAATTTTCTAGATTTTAAACCATGTGGTATCCCCTTGCCCTGTTCAGAAGAATGCTGCTTGGTCTACGTATAAGTTCAACATGAGCACAATCAAGTGTCTGGAATTCCCATCCTTTACAATATTATACATAATTTGTTGTGATCCACACAGTCAAATGCCTTGTGTAGTCATTAAAACACAGGTAAACATCTTTCAAATATTCTCTGCTTCCAGTCAAGACCCATTTCACATCAGCAATGATATCCCTAGTTTCACATCCTCTTCTGAATCTGGCTTGATCTGGGTTTGGTGGCAATGTATGGCTATAATTGCTTTTGAATGATCTTCAGCAAAATTTTACTTGAGTGTGATATTAATGATATTGTTCAATATCCAGTTCAGTTTCCACATTCTGTTGGATTACCTTTTTTTAGAACAGGATAGCTGCTTTCCAAATTTCTTGGCATAGATAAGTGAACATGTCAGCGTTTTATCTGTTTGTTGAAACATCTCGGTTCATATTCCATCAATAACTGGAGCCTTGTTTTATGTCAGTGTTGTCAGTGCAGGTTGAACTTTTTTTCAGTACTATTGGGTCTTGATCATTTACTGGCTCCTGACATGGTTGAAAGTTGACCGGTCCATATGTCTTCCGTCTGCTTTGATGCTTCCTTAATTATTCACTATTTTTTTAGAATCCTTCAAAATTGCAACTCTAGGCTTGAACTTTTTTTTTCCTTTGTTCTTTCAGCTTAAGAAACGCTCAGGACGTGCTTCCCTTTCAGTTTTTTAACTCTAGGTCTTTGCACATGTCATCACAGTACTTCATCTTTCCAATCTGCCCTTTGAATTTTTCTGTTCAGCTCTTTTATGTCACTTCTTCTGGTCACTTTAGCTACTGTATGATCAAGAGCAACTTTCAGAGTCTCTTCTGACATCCATTTTGATATTTTCTTTCTGTCCTGTGTTTCAAATGACCTTTTGTTTTTTTCATGTTTTGGGGATTTTTCATGTCTTTGATGTTTTACTACAACCAGTCCAGTCCTCCTTCATGAGTGTTCAGTGTGTCACACCTGTCCTTGAGATGATCTCCAGAATCAGGTGTGATATACGTAAGTTTATGCTTCAGCTCTTGTGGACTTGTTTTAATTGTCTTCAGCTTCACCCTGACCTTGCTTATGAGCAACTGACTGTTCAGCAGCCAGCCCCTGGCCTTAGTATGACTGATGATATTGAGCTTTTCCATCCTCTCTTTTTACAGATGTAGTCAATTTCACTCCTGTGTATTCCATCTGGCATGGTTCACGTACATAGTCTTCATTTAAGTTGTTTTGAAAAGGTATTTGCAATAAAGAAATTATTGGGCTTGCAAAATTCTATCATGCAGTCCCCAGTGTTGTTCATATCACCAAGGCCATATTTTCGAGCTACCAGTCTTCTTCATTTCTGACTTTCATCTTCCAGTCACCAGTAACTATCAATGCGTGTGGATTATATGTTTCATTAATTTCAGATGCAGAATTTGGCAAAATTCTTCAACTTTTCATCTTTGGCATTAGTGGTAGGTGCATAAATTTGAATAACAGTCATACTAACTGGTCTTTCTTGCAGGTATATGGATATTATCATATCATTTACAGTATTACATGTCAGGATAGATCTTGAAAAGTCCTTTTTTTGGCAATGAATGGAACACTAATTCTGTTCAGTTGTCATTCTCAGCACACTAGATAATATGATTGTCTGATTCAAAATGGCCAATACCTGTCTAGAGCAGCTCACTAATGTTAGGATATTGTTCAATATGTGTCCTACTTCATTTTTTATAACTTCCAATTTTCATAGGTTCATACTCATGCTTTCCACACTGTGAATTAGTGGATGTTTGCAGCTGTTTCTTCTCATTTTGAGTCATGCCATATCAGCAAATGAAAGCCCCCAAACCTTCTCCGTCACCTCAACATTAAGGTCAACTCTAATTTGAGGGTACAGCTGTTCCCCAGTCATATTTTGAGTACCTTCGAACCTGAGTGGCCCACCTTCCCACACTATATCAGATGATGCTTTGCTTTCACAAGGTTTTCACTGGGCTACTTTTCTCAGAAGTAGACCACCAGGTGACACTTTCAGTCTGCCTCAGTCTGGAAGCTCTGCTGAAACCTCTCCACCAAGGGTGACTCTGCTGCTATTTGAAATATCAGTAGCAAAGCCTGTAGTATCATAACAGGCAAGCCACCACCGTAAGACAAACTGGCAGACACCTGTCGATGTGCTAAGTCATAGCAAAAGAAAATTTCCGTCCTGTGTTTGTCTTCCAAATTTCTTTTCAATCTTTATTAACAGACAACAGTAATCAAGTTATGACTCTGCTCAATACATATTCAATAACATTACAGGAGATAAAAACCAAATGTCTTAGCCTGTGATACAAGTCCCTCTACAACATTGTATCTCAAAATGCTGGTCCATATCTTCCACTCTTGGCCACATTGGAGCTCATAGCATTCTCAGGACACTTCTTGTTTTCTCCCTTCTCCTTGACTGTGATCTTATTTCTGCCTTTTCATCCCTCTCCCTCTCCCATACTTTAAGGTTTTACAAGTCTTATTCATAAACCAAATCCATTTGCATCACATTTCTGCCCACGGCTGGTCCACATGGATGCTTCCAGTCAAAATTTCATTCTAATCATTCAATAACTCCTCTCTTAACTCTGTTCTTCCTCTGTCGCACTCCTATCCTCCCCACCCACCTAGCCAGCCCACTCCACACACATATATATGCACACACAGTTATGAGACCTTGGATCTCCAGGACTTTCTTTGATTCAGCTTTGTGCTCCTCAGGGGGAGTACACAGCTTTGCACATACAGTAGAGTTTCAATAAATTAAGAAATTAAGAAATATTTATTGATCTTTGTTCACTTTTGATCTTTTATTTACTTCCAATTACTTCATTTTTCAAAAGAGAAACTGGAGGTCAGAAAAAGTAGAAATACAAAGTAACTTATGTTAAGGACCTCATAATTAGAACCACATCAGCATGGAAGAGGGCATGGACTATTTGAGAAGGTAAGATTCAACCAGATCCCTGATGAACAAATAAGGCATTTGAAGGAGGGAAGAGTAAATCAGAAAAGGTGTGGTAATCAGAGACAATGTGGTGTGTTGGGGAAAACAGTGGTCAAAGTAGCTTGTGGGGAGTAGAAGTTTCAGGGAAGTAGTGGTATATAAAACTGAAAGAGTAGGTTGGAGACAAAATCTAATATCCCTTAACAACCTATCCTGAGACAATGGAGGATGCTCTTAAATGTATTTTAATACATGGATAATGTGAACAAGATTGTGGTATAGAAAGATTAACCAAGTACCAGTAAGCTGAGAAAACTTCACTTTGTTCGACAGACAAGTTAGGAAGCAAGTGATGGAATCTGGACCAGAAAAACAGAATCAAAAATCAAAAGGGGAAAACAGACTGATTCATCATTTTAAAGAATCTACAGTATCTGGTAACTTAAAACTTGGAAAGTGAGAAAGGGAAACATCAACAATGAGTTAAAGTTTTTTATGATTGGGAAGGTGATGGTTCAAGAAAAGAAAGGGGAAGCACATCAAAAAAAAAAAAAGCTAAAAAGTTATTTACAGATTATCTTGTAAAAGTGCCATGTTTTACAAATCATGACCCTAAGTATCTACAGAAACACCAGTGCTGGATAAAAGAGAAGTACTTTGCTTTCAGTCAGAGGTGCTATAAGTTGGAATGGACTGTCATTTAGAAGCCAGGAAAGGAACTGCTCAATCATAGGGAACATCAGCAATCCCAGGCAGAGTCACATCTGGCCCTAGATGTGGCTCATTCTTTTACTCTCTCTGTGCTGCCTTAGCTCTTCCCTAGGCCTGGGATCATCTTCTCCGGTCTGATTTCCATGGCGTCTCAGTCCTTCTGTCTGGTGCTACGTTTTTACCTAAGTGTAAGCCTTTTACTCTGACCTCAGTCCCGTCTCCTCCACTTACACCTGCCCTGGGAAAGAACTGTAGTAGCTTATATTCCCGCTTGTTCCATTCTTTTTCACTCACTCCTTCACATCTGTCATTCAGTATTTTTACAAAACCTTGAAATACAGTGGTAACCAAGATAGAAATGGCTGCTGCCCTCACAGTACTTAAATTGTAGAATTGAAGACATACTCCTCTGTAGTCCCCCAAAAGGATACAAACAATTAAAACAAAATAAGTCTAAGTCATGACAAATGCTTAGAAGGAAAAAAAATGGAGAATCATGGACTTACAATCTATATAGGAAATCATAGGGTACTCAGAGAAGACACTCAGGGGAAGTAAAATCTAATGGTTGAAGAAGAGCCAGCATTCCAGCTGTCTGCAAAGGCTTTAAGTGTTCAAGAACTGAAGGAAGCCAAATAGACTTAAAGCAATGAAGGAGGTGGAGAAGTGATTTATACAACTGGTGAATGAAGTAGTAAGGAGAGCACAATAAACCAAATAATAATAAAGAATTTTGAATACAAAACCAGGTACAAAACTATGTTTTTTAGAATTACAGAAGAAATCACACAAATTACACATTTGTGAAAGGTTATAGGTACTACAAGTTTAGAACTTTTAAATGTTTCTAGGAATGAAAACATTATTATGAACTGGGAAGTGTTTTATTCTGCTGTACATGTGGTTACTATGAATCAAAGTCAATTTGGCATAACCTAACAACAACATTGCTATGAAACAGACTTCATTGTTGTTAGGTAACGTCCAGTCCATTCCAACTCATAGCAACCCTGTGTGCCACAGAAACTGCCTGGTCCTGCACTGTCCTCACAACCATTGCTGTGTTTGAGCCCACTGTTGCAGCCACTATGTCATCTTATTGAGGGACTTCCTCTTTTTCACTGGCCTTCTACTTTACCAACATGATATCCTTTTCCAGGGACAGGTCCCTGATAACATGTCTGAAGTATGTGAGATGAAATCGTCTCATCCTTGTTTCTAAGGAGCATTCAGGATGCACTTCTTCCAAGGCAGACTTGTTCATTATTCTGGCAGTTTATGATACGTTCAATATTCTTTACCAACACTGTAATTCAAACACATCAGTTTTTTTCTTCCTTTCTTTCACATACATATAAGGCAATTGAAAATGCATGACTTAGTCAGGTGCACCTTAATCTGCATTGTTTTCTAACATTTTAAAGAAATCTTTTGCTGTGTATTTGCACAATGTAATACATCATTTGATTTCTTGACTGCTGCTTCCATGGATGTTGATTTTGGATCCAAGTAAATCCTTTCAATTTTTTCTCCATTTATCACGATGCTGCTTATTGGTCCAGCTGTAAGTAATTTTGTTTTCTTTCTTCTGAGGTGTAATCCATAATGAAGGCTGTGATCTTTGATCTTCATCAGTAAGTGCTTCATTTCTTCAGTTTAAGCAAGCAAAGTTGTGCCATCTGCATATTACAGATTGTTAATGAGTCTTTCTCCAATGCTGATGTCACATTCGTCTTCATATAGTCCAGTTTCTTGGATTATTTGTTCACCATACATGAGTATGAATGAATAAGTGTGGTGAAAGGATACAACCCTGATGCATACATTTTCTCATTTTAAGCCACACAATATCCCCTTTCTCTTTTTTGACTGGCTTTTTGTCTATGTAGAGATTCTGTATAAGCATAATTAGGTGTTTTTGTATTTCTATTCTTCACAATGTTATCCACGATTTGTTCTAATTCACACAAATCCAATGCCTTTGTATACTTTGTCTCTAATAATGTTTTTTATTTTCAACTCCATTTGTGTGATGATAATGTATCTACACCAGCTTTTAATTAATTTTCCCATGGTATATTTTATTCTATTCTTTTACTTCCAACGTTTTTGAAAACTTACGTCTTAAATGCTTCTCTTATGAACAATATAAAATGAGCCTTTTCTTAAATACAATCTAAGAAGCCTTTGTCATTTAACTGTAACACTGCCCATTTACACTTAATGTAATAAGTGATATATTTAGGTTGAATCTACCATTGTACTATGTTCTTTATACATAACAACCCTGTTCTATGTTCCTTTCCTTCTTTTGTCTTACTATCATTAACATTGAGTTTCTTTATCATTCTAAATTTTACATTTATTAGTTTGGAAGTTACACACTTTTTTCCCATGCTCTTACTTATTATTCTTACTCTTACTTATTATTCTTTATAATTCAAATTCTGATGCTGATTTCTTATTTTATTCTCCTCTTTAAAATACTTTAACTCCCTTTATAAAAAAATTTATGTATTGTTTTTGTGTATTTTAATTGTATATAACATTTTACTGTTTTATATTAGATTTTTAATAATTTATCTTATTGCAGTTGTTTTTGAAAATTTACAGAGCATAACATACACCGATTAAATAATTTCCACAAGTACAACTCAGAGGCACTGATTACATTCTCTCAGTAGTGAAACCTGTCTCATCCTCTTGCTCATCCCCATTAACGTAAATTCACTAACACAGCACAGCTTTGCTAAACTGGAGCACAGCCAAGAGTGACCCCAGACAAGGATTACTGAAAGGCAACTTCATGGAGCTCCCAACAAAAAACCGAGCACAGATGACCAGAGCAATGCACTTTCCCATCCCTCACCCTTCTGCCCTGTATACTGCCTCTGCTGCTTCCCAATGGGCCATGGTTGCTAGGCCGGAGAGAAACTGACTCACTGCCACCCTGAATCTTCCCCACTACCAATATCCTCAGTGCAATTTTTTTTCTTTCCCCTTCTTCCTTTTCCTTCTCCCTCCCACCTAGCCACCTGTAGTGCCTTCATCCCTTCCTGTTGGGCTGTGCTGCACCATTTATCAGGACAGACACCAGCTCACCACCACCCTGGGTCTTCTCCAACTTGACAAGCTGACTCATACAGGACATTTTTTTTCCATCTATTCCTTCATTTTCTTTCTCTTACCCACCTATCCCCATGGGCTACCTCTGCAACTTCACAGAGGGTTGTGCCATGTGAGTCAGCTGGAGAAGCACCAGCACATGGCCTTCAGAGGTCTGCCCCACCACCTCTAGCCAGATCCCACCACACTACCGTTTTTCTTATTGTTTTGGGGTCTCCCCCCCTACTGTCTTTTCTTTCTCCCTCCTAACTAGCTCTCCACATCACATCTCTTCCTTCCTATCTGGCACTTGATTCTGCCCTACCATCACTGGCTGGATCCCACCAGGCCATTTTTTTTGTCTACCCTTCCTGAGGCACCATGCTATGTCACTTGGCAAGGGAGACACCAACTCACCACTATCCCCATTCTGTCTCATCTCAATTGACCAGCTCTCTCAGTGCCATTTTTAGTCTCTCTTTTCCTTTCTTCCTTTCCTTTCTCTCTCCCTCCTAGACTTGTGTGACACTGCCACCTCTTGTGGATGAGTTGCACTGTTCTACCCCGTGAAATAGACACCCAGTTTGCTGCCACTCTGGTTTCTGCCCACCCTAAAAGCCAGTTCCCTCAGTGCCACATTGGTTTTTTACTTCCCTTGCTTTTCCATCCTTCGTTTTCTTTCCCCCACTCACCTAGCACTCCTCAGCTAGAGAGCATTCTGGTACCTGGCCTCCTTGGGTCTGTGCCACCCACTTCTGGTGGCTCCTGCCACACCATATTTTTTTTCTTCATTTTTTCTGTTTCCAACTTCCTTCCGTTTCATTTTACTGCCACCTAGCGCCATGTCACCTCTGCACCTCCAGTCTCACCAGGTCACGCCTCACTGTCTTGGTTAGAGACCCGATGGGCCATAACCACCCTGCCATTTATTTGGTTTTTGCTTTTGTTTCTCTCTTCTTTCTTTTGTTTCTCTCTTCCACCTAGCTCCACAAATTACAGCCCCTCCCTTTGAACTGGCCCTTGTGTCTGCCCTGCTCCTACTTGCCAGCCCCGTTTTCTGCCGGTTATTTTTAACTTTTTCTAATTATTCTGTGTATTTATTTATTAATCTTTCTTCCCCCTCTCTCTCCTTTTCCCTTTCCCTCAGACATAGCCCCATACTCCATTCCTTCTACCTACACTGCCAGAACTTGCCACATCACCGCGCCTGGAGAATCACTGGCTCACCATTGCCCTGAGTTCATTCCACTGCCACAGGGCACTGCTTTTTTTCCTTTACTTTCTTTCTTTTACTTCTACCACCCAATTTGCCTCATTATCCACCTCTGCCCCTTTCCCATAGGCCCCCAATTTCTCCATGCTCCCCATACCAGCTTTCTTTATCTTTCTCTCTTTCTTTTTCCCTTCCCCCGCCTAACCTTATACACACTCTCCCTTCCCACTGATCCCCAAAATGCCACTACAGCTAGAGTGCCCCTGGTGCTTAGGCCATCTGCCACACCAGGCCCACAGTGTCCTTCCTCCTACCACTTGATCAGCTGCTGAACAGTAGGTAGTAAGCCCACACCACCCCCCATCTGATGCCTCTACCTACATGGGGAGGGGCTGGGAAAGCTTCCACACCACTGAACCAGCATTAGGACACAATGCCCACCCCATCTGCCCTTAGCCACCTTGCCAAACCAGTGTACAGTTGAAGCATGCTCACCCTACTTGTTGCTGCCCTGCCCACTGAGACAAGGTAGTAAGAATTATCATGTCTATAGATTAGAAAGCAGCAAAACACACCTGGCCTGCCAGTCCTAACACATCAAAACAATACAAAAAATCATTTCAAAGAGAAACCAGTTTGCTCTGTAAATCTTCATCTAAAGTACAATAAAAAATGAAAAGCACAACATAAAAATGAATGTACAAATAATAAAGAAAGAAAATAACACCTTAATGTTTTAAAAACAGCAGGTAACATCAAAACATATTTTTTAAAAAGCAGGAAAAAGACAACTTCAACAAATAACCAAAACAAAGAATCAGATGACCTACCAGTAGAAAGAAAGGCAGGGGAACTACCTGATATAAAATCTAAAAGACTAATATCAGGGACTCTCCAAGACACAAGGAAAGATATCAGGGATAATACAGACAAAATCAAGGAAAATACAGACAAAACAATAGAAGAATTCAGGAAAATAGTACAAAAACAAAATATCAAAATAACTAGAAATCATAGAAAAACAGCTAACAGAAATTCTAAAGATAAACAATAGGATTTCAGAACTGGATAACTCAATAGGAAGTTTTAGAAGAAATCTGACATAATGAAAGATAGAATCAGTAAGACTGAAGACAAATCTATGGATATCACTTTGATTTTTAAAAATGATAATTTAATGTTTGTTCTCTTTTTAAATTGTATTTAAATGAAGGCTTACAGAGCAAAACAGCTTCTTACTAAACAATTAATAGACATATTGTTTTGTGATATTAGTTGCCAACCACAAAACATGTCAACACTCTCCCCTTCTTGAGCTTAGATTCCCTGTTACCAGCTTCGATGTCCCATCCAGCCTTCTTATCCTTGCTCCTTTTTGTTTCCTAGGCCTGTCTAATCTCTGGCTAAGGGGTAAATCTCAGGAATGACTTCAGTACTGCGTTAAAAGTGTCTGAAGGCCATACCCTTGATGTTTGTCCATTCTCTGTCAGATCAGAAAGCATAGTCTTTTTTTGTAATTTTGAATTTTGTTCAACATTTTTCTCCTACTTTGTTCAGGATATTCTATTGTAATCCCTGTCAGAGCAGTCAGTGGTCGTAGCTGTGCACCTTCTAGTTAGCTGTGCTGGACTCAGCGTGGTGGAGACCCACTAGTCCTTTGGACTGATCTTGCTCTTACATCATTGGTTTTCTTCGTTTCCCTTGCTCCACGTGAAGTGAGACCAGTGAAGTATCTTGGATGGCTGCTTACAAGTTTTTAAGGCCCCAGATGCTGCTCACCAACATAGGATGTGGAACTATCTTTTGCAAATTGGGCTAAAAGTCCTCCAAGATCATATTCCCCAGCCCTCAGACCAGTAGTTTGGGCCTTCAAGGCAACTGAATATGTCTATAAAGTTTCTGTGACTTTGCCATCGAGTTGTGCTGACTTCTCCAGTATTGTCCACTGTCTTAACCCTCACCAAAGTTACCACCTATTATCTAGTTAGTGTTTTTCTCTTCCCTATAACCATCATAACCATCAAAGATTGTTTCTTTCTGTGTATAAACTTTTTCTTTAGTTTTATAATAGTGTTTCGCCCAGTGTTTGTCCTTTTGCAGTTGACTTATTTCACTCAACTTAATGTCCTCCATATTCATCTATGTTATGGGATGTTTCACAAATTCATTGTTATTCTTAATTGCTACATAGTATTCCACTGTGTGTGCGCACCATAGTTTATCTTTTCATCTGTTGTTTGGCGCTGTCTTAGTCAGCTAGTGCTGCTTTAACAGAAACATCATCTCTGTGAAAAGAGAAACTTTACTTTGTCTAGTAAGTTAAAAGTCAAATTCAGGGCATCAGCTCAAAAGTCCAAAATTAGGATGTTGGTTTTGTGGGAAAGCTTTCTCTGCTGGCCCTAGAGGAAGGCACTTATCATCAATCTTCCCCTGAACTGCAAGGTTCTGAGGTGTAGGAACCTCTATCCTTTCCAAAGGAAACACTCAGCTCCTGGTACTGCTTTCTTCATAGTACAAGGTCCCCAAATCTCTCTGCTACCCTTTGTCCTTTATATCTCAAGAGACTGCCTCAAAGCACAATGAAATCCCACACATTGAATCCTACCCCACCAACTTACATGCTGCCCATCCTCCTTCATCCACTTCACAAAGGCAGGACTTACAACATAAAGGAACCTCATGCAGCATGAGGAATCATAGCCTAGCTAAATCTGTAAACACATTTTTTGGGGAACACAATTCAGTCTATGACAGGTGTTTAGATTATTTCCATCTGTGAATGATTCTGCAACAAACATGGATGTACATATGTTTACTTGTGTAATTGCTCTTGTTCTCTAGGATATATTCCTAGGATGGGTAGACAGCTTTTGACTGAGACCTGAAGCCACTCTTGAAATTTACTCTTGAGCCAAAGATTAGATAGATCTATAAAACAATGACACGTGAAAAACGTGCTTCTTAGTTCAAGCATGTGTGCAAGACCAAAAGGGCAACATCTGCCCAAAAGCAAAGATGACAAGGCTGGAAGAGATGGGGAAAATGGACAGATATAAGTGGGGCATGGGGTGTGGAAGAGGAGAATGTTGACACATCGTGAGGATTGAAACTAATGCTACAAAACAATTTGTGTATAAGTCATTGAATGAGAAACCAATTTACTCTATAAAGTTTCACCTGAAGCATAATAAAATAAAACAAATGATATGCTGCATTGGGCAAATCTGCTGCAGTCTCTTTAAAGTATTAGAAAGTAAAAATATCGCTTTAGGAGTAAGTTGACCCAAACCATTATATTTTCAGTCACTTCATATTCATGGAAAAGCCAGACAATAAATAAGAAAGACTGTTATGAATTTAACTATGGCCCCCCAAAATGTGTGTCAACTTGACTAGGCCGTGTTTTCCAGTATTGCGTGACTGTCCACCATTTTGTGATCTGATGTGATTTTCCTGTTGTTGTGAATCCTACCTCTATGATGTTAATGAAGTGAGATTAGTGACAGTTATGTTAGTGAGGTCGGACTCAGTCTACAAGATTAGGTTGTCTTAAGTCAATCTCTTCTGAGATATAAAAGACAAGAGAGCAGAGAGACAGAGGACCTTATATGACCAAGAAACAAGAGCCAGGAGACTAGCAGCCCTTTGGACCTGAGGTCCTTTTGCTGAGAAGCTCCTTGGCCAGGGAAGATTGATAACAGGGACTTCCCTAAGACCTCACAGAGAGAAAGCTGACACCCAGAATTTGGACATCAAGCCTCCTACTCTATGAGAGAATACATTTCTCTTTGTTAAAGCCATCTGTATTTCTGTTATAATAGCACTAGAAAACTAGGAAAGACCAAAGAAAAATTGATGCCCTTGAATTATGGTCTTGGCAAAAAATATAGAGTATACTATAGACTGCAGAGGAAAGAACAAATCTATCTTGGGAAATATAATCTGGGTGATCCTTAGAAGTGAAGATGACTACCATTCATCTAACATGCTTTGGACATGTTATCAGGGGGTCCAGTTCCTGGAGGGCATCATACTTGGTAAAATAGAAGGTCAGTGAAAACAAGGGAGATCTTTAATGAGATAGATTGACACAGTGGCCTCCATAATGGGCTCAAACACAGCAATGATTGTGAGGATGGTGCAAGAACAGGCATTGTTTCATTCTGTTGTACATAAGGTTACTATGAGTCAGAACTGACTGGATGCCTTCTAACAGCAAAAACAAAATGCATCTACTACTTGGCTATTATACCAATACCACGATATTTTGACTACATATGCTTTAAAATAAAAAAGTGTGAGTTTTGTTCAATTTTGTCAAATACTTTTTCTTTATCCACAGAGATGATCATGTGGTTTTTCTTCTTTGTTGTATTGATATGGTGCATCATGTGATTTATTTTCAAGTAGTGACCCATCCCTGCGTTCTTGGCATAAATCCCTCTTGATCATGGTGCATGACTTTTAATATGTTGTTGAATTCTGTTCCATAGCATTTTGTTGAGGATTTTTGTTTCTATATTCGTAAGGGATGTTAACCCATAGTTTTCTTTCCTTGTGGTTCTTCTGTCTGATTTTAGTATCAATGTTATGCTCGTTTCATAGAATGAATTAGGGAACATTCCCTACCTCTTTTGGAGTAGTTTAAACATGGTTTAGACAAAACCCAACCCCCCTGCCATCAAGTCAATTCTGACTCATACAGGACAGAGTAGATCTATCCCAGGAAGCACTGTGTAGATTCAAAGTGCCAGCCTTTTGGTTAGCAGATGTAGCACGTAATCACTACACAACCAGGGTTTAAATAGGTTTGTGTCAATTCTTCTTTAAATGTTTGGTAGAATTTTCCCTGAAGCCATATAGTCCAGGACTTTTGTTTGTTTGTTTTTCATTACTGATTTGACTTTTCCACTTCTTAAGGAAGTGTTGAGACTTTCTAGTTCCTCTTAGTTTGAGTAGGTCACATGCTTCTAAAAATTTGTTCACGTCATCTATTTTGGTGTTGTCCAATTGTTCACAACATTCTCTCTTAATTCTTTTTCTTTCTATTAGGTTGTTTGCAATGTAGCCTTTTTCATATTTTATACTGATTATTTTCATTTTTTCTCTGTTTTTCTTTGTAAACGTAGTTAAAGGTTTATCAATTAGGACCTTCAGTAGCAATTTGCATCAGCCTTGCAGCTAACAGTGTCCAGGTCAGTGATTTATTGGTACACTCCCTGTGTACCAAAGATGTCTGCCTTGTTGGTTTTATAGCAAAAACTTGGGATCTTTTCTCTTTGCACACGCAGGGGGTGTAATGGTTAAAAAAGAAGGTTATTTTGCTGGGGTTACTTGCTTAATTCACACTAGCCAGAAGCTCATGTGTATGTGGAAGAGGCAAGGACCACGAGAAAAGCAATTTTCCTACAGTACAACTCGTTGTTGATTTGTTGGTTCTTGCCTGTCTTCAGTTTCCTGCTGCTTTCCTTTACTACGTAGTTCAGAATCCCACAAGGCCAAGTACCATTTCCTTGTTTTGTTTCTTGTTATTCTTGTTGTGGAGAGTCAAAACAATGATGTGTTTATGCTGCTGTCCTCCCAGAATCCCTAACTGTGTATAATTTTGAAACTCACAAGGCATCATTATTATAGCTTTATAATACAGATAATGGTCATTTAGATTCATCTACATATTTACCACCTTCATTGCCCTCCTTGTCTTGATTACCATTGCTTTTCAGTAAGTTTCGAAGTCAGGAATTGTGCATTCTTCTTTCTTTTTCTGAATCAGTTTTACTATTCTGAGTCCTCTGAAATTCCATGTGAATTTTAGAACCAGCTTGCCAATTTATGTGAAGTCAACTGAAATTCTTACGGGAATTGTGTTGAGGTTGTAGATCAGTTTGGAGAGCAGTACCTTCTTTAAAATGCTATATTCTGATCCATGAACATGGAATGTACTTCCATTTATTTAGATTCTCTAAATAACAATGTTAGTAGCTCTCAGAGTGTAAACTTGTATTTCTGTTATTAAATTTATTCCTAAGTATGTTATTTTTTTTCATGCTATAGTGAATGGAATTATTTTTCAGTTCCGTTTTCAGAATGTTCAGTGCTGTTATGTATATAGCTATGCAGTTGACTTTTTGTATTGATCAAATATCCTACAACCCTGCTGAATTTATTTACAATTAGTATTCAGTGGATTCCTTAGGATTTTCCTCACAAAAGAATCATGTCATCTGCAAGTACAGGTAGTTTTATTTCTTCCTTTCCAATCTAGATAGCTTTTATTTATTGTTTGTTTTATTTTGCCTAATTTCCTTGTCTAAAACATTGTCTACAATATTAAATAGAAGTTGTAAGAGTTAACATTCTTCTTTTGTTCCTGATATCATGGGGAAAGCCTTCAGTGGTCACTCTTAGTAGTACTCAGTTTGTTATTCAAACTTTCAAGCTCAGATCTTATCTCCACAAACATAGCAAGAATAAGAGTTTTATAGTGCATATCTGATAATCCCAACTTCTGATGTCCCTGTGGGCTCACTTTTTAGCCTTTTTTTTTTTTTTTAAAATATTACTTTATCTCTTGGTGAATCTCATCGTATCTGATTCTTTTTAGGTCATTTTTTAAATTGCTCATATAAATAATTTGAGGCTTAAAATAGTGTTATCTTCATTCAAACAGGAAGTTTCCCTTTCTGCAGGGAACCCAAGGACTCTAGCTATTG
This sequence comes from Heterohyrax brucei, assembly GCA_028571685.1. Classification (NCBI taxonomy): domain Eukaryota; kingdom Metazoa; phylum Chordata; class Mammalia; order Hyracoidea; family Procaviidae; genus Heterohyrax; species Heterohyrax brucei. The sequence continues at coordinate 40,821,168 of CM053149.1, forward strand.
AGACTATGGCTTGAGGTTTTATTAATCACCATGATGACCCATCAAAGTATAGTCCATATTCATTCTCAGGACATATCTCTTTATGGTCCCAATCACGATCAGAGTATGTTTTAACTTTTTTTTTTTACATTCAGAGGGTGCTAGACTCCAATTCTTGTTTTTGTCAAAAGTGTAGCTCAACCTTTTAGTATTTTATCCAGGTTGTACAAAAACCTCCAGGGCAAAAATATGTTTGACTGGTACAGCCTTTGAGGATCTCAACTGCCTGACTCAAATTCTTGTCTTCTTCCAACATTAAATTGCCAAAAGTATAGCTCTGTCTCAATAGTTGAACACTTTCAAGACAGAAGCAACTGAAACTCGTCTCTTAAATCTCTGCCTCATGCTGATCTCAACCTGGTAATGCTTTACTATTGTTTTCCTTCACTAATGCTTGTAAGATTTTTTTTTTCACCAGATTTTTAGTTGTTTTCAGTGGGAGGATTATTAACAAAGCCAGAAGGACTGATTTTTATCTTAGTAACACTGTACTGCCAAGAGTAGATGAGGGGACATTTCTCTTCATAGATACAGTACATCTAATTAATGAAGAAGGAATTACAGAATTTGAATATCATTATTTTGCAGGCCCTAAAGAAGTAAGGAATCTAGGCATTGACTTAATAGCTGCTTTTACCACAATAAGAAGGACAACTGGAAATGTGTCCCCCCAAAAAATATGTGTAGCCACGTGGCTGGGCCATGATTCTCAGTATGTTGTGACTGTCCTTCATTTTGTGGTTTTCCTATGTTGTATGTTAAAGGACTAGGGTGGGACTGTAAATCCCTTTATAAGATCACCTGCCTGCTCCACTGTAAAGGGAGATTCCCTGGAGTATGGCTCACCCCACCCTGAATCCTTCCATCCTGCAAAAGATAAAAGGAAAGAGAAGCAGGCAGAGATTTGGGAACCTCATACCATCAAGAAAGCAGCACTGGGAGAAAAGCACATCCTTCAGACCTGAGGTTCCTGCTCCAAGATGCTCCCTGATCAAAGATTGATGCAATACTGGACTTTCCTCCAGAGTCAACAAGGGGGAAAGCCTTCCCTGGGAGTGGACACCCTGAATACGAACTTGCAGCCTACCAGACTATGTAAGAATAAACCTTCCTTTGTTAAAGCCATCCACTCTGTGGTATTCCTGTTAGAGCAGCCCTAGCTGACTAAAACAGTACTTAACGGAAAAACACAATGTCCCCTATAAGGTAGTACCCGCCCTAAAACAAAACTGAGCTCTCTAGATTCATCTGTCAATCTACAGGAAACACTGTGGACAAATGGGCATTTTAAAATACACCATGGAGAAGGGAGGTCAGCACAGCTGGACTAAACCAAAAGCTAAGAGGTTTCCTAAACACAACCAACACTTTGGAGAACCAAGTATCACAAGCAAGATTATGGGGACCATGGCTTCAGGGGATATCTAGGTCAATTAGTGTAAGAAAATTTTGTTAAGAAAGTGTTCTATATCCCACTTTGGTGAGCAGCATCTGGGGTCTTGAAAGCTAGTAAGCAGCCATGTAAGTAACATGATTGGTCCCAATCCACTTGGACTGCAGAAGAACAAAAGACATCAAAGATACAAGGAAAATATGAGCCAAAGAGACAGACAAGGCCATATCATCCAGAGACTACAGCAGCATGAGAGCAGAAGAACTAGATGGTACACGGCTGCCACCAATGACTGCCTTGACAAGAAACAGAACATGAAGTCCCTGACATAGCAGAAGAAAATGGGTATGCGGAACTTGAACTCTATTAAAAAGAGCACATCTCATGGTTGGACAGACTGGACAGTGCCCAGTAGACATGGCCCAGGATTCTCTGTTATCCCAGAGCTGAAACCATTCCTGAAGCCAACTCTTCAGACAGAGATTGGACTAGACCATAACACTAAAGTGATACTGATGAAGAATGTGCTTCTCAGCTTAAGTAGATAACATGAAGCTAACTGTGCAGCTCCAGTCTAGAAGTAAAATGAGAGGGCAGAGGGAGACAGGAGCCAGGTCAACAGACACAGGAAATACAGGGTGGAAAGGAGGAATGTGGTGTCACAGGGTAGGAAGAGCTAGAGTTACACAGCAGTGTGTGTGTACATTTTTGTGCAACAAATTGACTTGGATTGCAAACTTTCACATAAAGCACAATAAAATACTTTTAAAAAATAATTAAATTGAGAAATTACCAAAAATAATATATACATATACATACACACGTAGGGTATGCAGTGAGCAAAATTGAGGCTGTGAAGTACTCAGGAAAAATCTAGAGATTAAAATAAATTTATGAGACCTATCAGTCAATCACAATACATAGCTATTGTGTGGATACTGACTTTTTAAAAACTATTAAAAGTATGACACTTATGATATAGTTGAGAATTTGAACACTGTCTCAAAAAATATCTGATGACTAAATATGTATCATTAAAATTTTTAGTGCAATAATGTGATTGTGTTATATTTATCAAAAAGGAAAGAGTAGGAAGTGGGTGACCTATAGGTGTATTTTAAAATGTCTGTTGTATGGAGAATGGGTGAATGGGTTACTGGGAAGTAAGAAGGCAGACAAGAAGACCAATCTCCCCAAAAGATTCTGTACCACCTGAGTGAGCAGGATGGAAGCCTGGACTAAAATGGTAAAACAAAATACAATGATTTGAGGCATATTTGGAGACGGCCTTGATGGTGAATTGGATTCTAAATTAGGGTAAGGAAAGATCTAAAGTGACATCAGCACTTCCACTTTGAATAACTGGGTAGATGCAGTGCCACTTACTGAGGCAAAAGAAACTCAATGATGGGGATCAGGAAGGACAGGTTAGCAGGGATCATTAATGAAGATTTCTGTTGACATTTTGACCTTGAGACTTCTGAGATTCATACGAATGTACATAATTGTGAGATCATATCATTTGTGAAGAAATTATGTTGATTAAAAGGTGATTTGTAAATTGAGGAATTAATGAACCAAATCAAGGAGAGTATGTAAAGGCAACATATATTGAACAGTAACAGTGTCTCTATGAATTAGAACTGATGGCAGTGAGTTTGGGGCACTTTAAAATAGCAGATTTAGTCCCCAAGTGGTGTAAATATTTGACAGGCTCAAATGCTAACTGAAAGGCAGGAGATTTGAGTCTACCCAGAGGTGCCTCAGCAGAAATTTACTTCTGGAAAATCGGACATTGAAACCCTTATGGGCACACTTCTGCTGTGACACACGTGGGGTCACCATGAGTGAAAATCAACTTGGTGGCAATGCTTTTTTTTTTTAATGTATCAGGTACTTAACACAGTTACAGTATAAATGGAAAATTCAAACAAGTCAGAAGTAAATTCTGTGATAAAATGTGGGCAAAGTGGGGACAGGTAGCAGGATCCTTGTCTACACTAACTCCCCGACAAATAACAGACGACAGATAATGAATTAAAATAAAAAACTTACACTAAATAATACCCAAAATATTGGCAGAAAGTGAACTTTACAACTTTCTCAAAGGACATCACCTTTTTTTATTGATAATATCGTTCTTTCAGCCTCATATTCTCAAAGACTAAATTTGAGGAGCTTCAGGTGCTAAGTAAAATGTCATTTCCACCATCTGGGTGTCCTCAGTAGCAGGAGCAGACTGGGTCTGATGCAGCTGGTCAGAGCAGCCTTGAGTAAATTAGGCTTCAATTTTCCCTGGTCGATAGGAACTGGAACAGTCGACCAGTCTGAGCGGAAAGGCCTGGCTGAGAGTATACTCCCGCTGGCTCACAAGGTCTGTTTGTGCAACTCTCTGAGCACTTCAAACTTTCTCCCACCCTAAATGCACTGGCGGTAAATGGTCTCTAGTTTATAGACACAGCTGATTCCAATCTTTTACTTACCCTGTTCTAATGTTTTATGATGTGTTAAGAAAATCTCTGGCTGAAAGACTCTGTATAAATGCCTTTTTTTATTTTATTGTTTGTGTTGTATTGGACTAGAGGATGTATGCAATCTGATCAACCCAGTAAAATTTTTAATACTTTCTATTTTTATGGCCTCCCAGAAAAAGCTCCATTTAGGTGAAAAGTAATGTACAAGTGTATATATATATTCTTCTACATAATAAAGCATATAAGGTAATGACTTTCAGAACTGAGTCTTAAATATCTTGCCAACATGTTAGCAAAAATAGGGCCCAGCTTTTAAGGGATCCCAGTCCCTGTAAATGTTCTTCTAATAATCTTTACTTGGAAAGCAGCATGTTTGAATAGTGAGAAACAGGCTTACACTGTGGAAGAGATGGTAGAACCACTGAGCATTTGTGCGTCTATGTGTGGGTGAGATGGGGGAAATATTTATTGTTAAGGGCATTCTAATATGCTGTTAAGATGTCAATACTATGCAAAGCAATCTGTAGGTATAATGGAATTCCTATCTAAATTTCAACAACACTCTTTACAGAAATGAATAAGCAAAACATATAATCACTTTCTATGTAAAGGAAGAGGCCCCAGATGGCCAGAGCAATATTGAAGAACAAAGTAGGAGACCTCAGACTCCCTAGTCTCAAAATATCCTACCCAACCACAGTAACTGAAACAGCCAAATGCTGGGCTGTTTTGATAACAGACACATAGACCAATGGAATAGAAACGAGAATACAAAAGTGAATCTATCCATCCTGGCAGTGCTTTTTGACAAGGGGTGAAAGTCCATTCAATGATGGAAGAAACAGTCTTTTTAGCAAATGGTGCTCACAAAAGCTGGTATCCATTTGCCAAAAAAAATGTAACAGGCTCTATACTTTACACCATACACAAATGCTAACTCAAAATGGATCAAATACTTGAAAGTTAAAAATAAAACTAGTAAGTTTATGGAAGATAACATAGGGCCAACATATAGTACCTAATTATTTTCTCAGTAATGAAGAACCAAACACATCTACAAATTCATGAGCAACAGAAAGCACATTAGAAAACTGACATCTCCAAAAACTTAAAGATTTATGCTCATCAAAAGACTTTACTAAGAGAGTAGAAAGAGAACCTATAGTTTGGAAATAAAATCATTGGGAACTATACATCTGATAAGGGTCTAATCTCTAAAATAAAGAAAATGTAAACAACTCAACAGCAAAAAAAAACAAAAAACATACAACCTAATTGAAAAATAGGCAAGGACATGAACAGACATGTCACCAAAGAGGACATGCAAGCAGCCAACCAGCACATGAGCAGATGCTCATTAACCATCAGAGATGCAACTGAAAACTGAAATGAGATACCAACTCATCCCTGCAAAAATGGCACAGAAAACAAATTTTAGTGAGGTTGTAGGAAGATTAGAACCCTTAGACTCTGCTAGTGGGATTGTAAAATGGTACAACCACAATGGAAAATGATACGGCACTTCCTCAAAAAGCTAGAAATAAAAATTCCTTACAATCCAGAAATTCTACTCATAGCTATAAGCCCTAGAGATCTAACAGCAGTGCCCTGAATAGATATATGTGCACCTATGTTCATGGCAGCACTATTCACAATAATGTGAAGACATAAACATCCTAAATCCCAACCAATGGATGACTAGCCAAGCAAAATGTAGCATACACATTTAGTGAAATACTAGATAAAGATGAATAATAATCACTCTACAAAACATAACATAGATAAATCTAGAGGACATTGCAGTGACTGAAATAATTCAAGCACAAAAGGATAAGTGATTTACAATGTAATGGCAAAAATAGGTATGTATACAGAAATCAGCATACTTTGGTGGTTACCAGGAATGAGACAGTGAAGGAGTGGGGATCACTGTATAGACAGTAGACCCGTGTTATTTTTTGATGATAAGAAAGGCAAAACTGAAGAGGGTGAAGTATGCACAACCTAACCAAAGTAAATTATGACAGTAAGAAATACACAAGATTAAAGGACCTTTTTGGTAAATGCTGTAACATGCATGACTTAGTCAGCTAGGGCTGCTCTAACAGAAATACCACAGAGTGGATGGCTTTAACAAAGAAAAGTTTATTCTTAAACAGTCTAGTAGGCTACAAGTCCAAATTCAAGATGTCCACTCTCGGGGAAGGCTTCCACCTTATCAGCTTTGGAGGAAAGTTCAGTATTGTATCAGTCTTTGTCCAGGGAGCGTCTTGGCCCAGGAGCCTCAGGTCTGAAGGATGCAATCTTCTCCCAATGCTGCTTTCTTGATGGTAGAAACCCAGCCTTCTTGAGAGAGAAACCCAGCCCTGGTTTCTCTCTCCTTTTGTCTCTTGTAGGATGAAAGGATTAAGGGTGGGGAGAGACATACTGCAGGGAAACTCCTTTTACAGTGGAGCAGGGAGGTGATCCTACGAAGGGATTTACAGCCCCACCCTAATCTTTTAACATACAGCGTAGGAAAACCACAAAATGTAGGACAGCCACAAGATACTGGGAATCATGGCCCAGCCACATGGCTACACATACTTTGGGGGAAACACAATTCAATCCATGACATTCTCTCCTTTGGCACCCCAAAAATCACATCACTGAAATATGTAACACATTCATCCCATATGACAGAAGTCGTAAATCAGTTCCAAGTCCAAAATACAAAAACTCTTTTACATCTGTGAAACCTAGAATACAAGCTATTTGCTTCTAAAGCTACAATGGCAGAACAGGCACAAGCTAGACATTCTATTACAAATGAGAGAAATTGCAGGGAAAGAAGGCATTAACAGGCAGCAGGCAAGTCAGCAGAATACATTACATTAGCCCTCAAAGCTTTGGAAATAATCTCCCACTTTCTGAGACATTTTAGACAATGGCCCTGTCTTCCAGTCTGTAGGTATTGGCCACACTCTCTGATATCTGAGTGGAGACACCAGCCCTGGTTTCTGAGTGGAGGCCCTAGCCCTGGTTTCTGAGTAAAGACCCCAGCATAGGAAAACCACAAAATAGAGGACAGTCACAAGATAATGGGAATCATTCCCCAGCCACATGACTACACATATTTCTGGGGGTACACAATTCAATTCATGACAATGCACAACTTGGCAATAACAACCAAAACATACAGGAGTGGTTACATGAGTAGAATATGTGTGAATATACGTGTATAGAAAGGTATGTGCACGCATCTGTAACTGTAGGCATAGATACATACATGCTTGTGTATGCTGCACAAATATATAAATACATTAATGTACATACTACAGCACACAGAGGACACAGTTACAGATACTTCTCAGACATGACCAAACACCTTACAAGATTGGTTTACTAAGTTTGATGTTTAGGACCATAGTCTCAGAGGACACCTCTGTCAAGTGGCACAACACAGTTTACAAAGTTTATGTTCTATATCCTATCATGGCAAGTATCATCTGGGATCTTAAAAGCTTGCAACTGGCCATTTAAGATAAAACTGTTGGTCTCTACTCATTTGGAGCATAAGGGAAACAAACATTTTTACAGCTGGACCCATAAGCAACATTGTGAGAGACAGAGAAAACACTGAAGTTGCCAAAAGTTTCATTTTACTCCAACCCAAAATCAGTGCCCACAAAAAGCAGGAGCTCACTAAGTTGAGTCTCACTGGCAACACAAGAATAAAAAGGGGTGCATCCTGAGATCTCCACTAAAAGACCTCAATTGATGGTCCCGCGATTACGCAGTTCCCCTGGGAGCATGGCTCCTGGCCCTGATGCTGCCCTTGCCCGTAAATCATAATGAAGGTCCACTCTTTGGACAAGAAGGGATTGGACCAGGCTATGCAGAGTGACCATATATTGGATGCACTTTATGATTCTATGCATCTATAGGATATCATCCTGCTGACCTCTGGCTGGAAGAAGGAGAGTGGGTGGAGAGGAGGGGAAAGGAGACTGTTGGGAGGATGAGACATGTATGGACCAGAGAAGAATAGTGTGCTGTCACCGGGCAGGGAGAGCAGTGGAAGCTGCATATAGGTGGGCATGTAAATTTGTACGGGAATGTACATTTCCATTCAGTCATACTAAAAAAAAAAAAAAAAGAAAGAAAGAAATTAAATGACATATTTCACTGCAAAAGATCTCTCTAAAGTGCTTAAAAAATAAATAAATAAAGCAAAGATGTCACTTTGGGGTCTAAGGTGGGCTGACCAAAGCCATGGTATGTTCATTACCTTACACATGGGAGGAATTCCTGGTGGCATGGTGGTTAAATGCTATGGCTGCAAACCAAAAGGTCAGCAACTCAAATCCCTTAAGTGCTCCTTGGAGACTCTATGGGGAAGCTCTACTCTGTCCTATAGGGTCACTATGAGTCGGAATCAACTTGATGGCACTGGATTTGGTTTTGTTTTTTTTGTTTTTTTTTTTGTACATGGGAAAACTAGACAACAAATAAGGGAGACCAAAGAACTGATACCTTTGAACCACGATATTGGCAAAGAAGTTTGAATCACCGTGGACTTCAAGAAGTACAAACACATCTGTCTTGGAAGAAGTACAGCCAGAGTGCTTTGAAGGCGAAGATGGCAGGACTTTGTCTTCATGTACTTTGGAAATATTATCAGGAGAGACCAATCCTGGAAAAGGGCATCATGTTTGTTAAGTAGAAAGTCATCAAAAAAGAGGAAGACCCTCAATGAAATGAACTGACACAGTGGCTGCAACAATGGGCCTAAACATCCCAATGATTGTGAGGATGGCACAGTATTGAGCAGTGTTTAGTTCTGCTGTACTTGGGATCACTAGGAGGCAGAACTGGCTCTGTGGCACCTTACAACAACAACAAATTGAAATTTAATATGTTTTCAAGTCAACTTTCCCTTAGCCAGATCCTCACCACTCACTGCCAATCCACATGAAGGAAAAGAAGAAGTTTGAGTGGAAAGAGACAATAATCTTAACAAACTGCAGTTAAAATATCTTACTTTTGCAAGTATTATAAAAAACCTATGGCAATGAGAACACATTTATAGGAAAGGAAGGGGCCCATGAACTTAAGAGACCACTAAAGATTTAAGCTTCATTAGTTTCGCTTCTGTGAAAAAAAATTGATGTCATCCCATATCCTACATGGGTTTACTCAGATCCCCTCTTTTCTATTTCAAGTGTTCCTGTGTCTTTAGCAACTCTTTGATGCTTCATTTTTGTTTCTGGAGAAAAAGTATCCCAATTTATTTTCATCACCAATCCGTCCATCCCTATTCTTTCTCCCATTTTGTCCCAGTCCTCTGGGCTACCATCAGCTTCTCTTCTTTTTCAGGCTTACCCTTTCCATTTCTAGTAGCTTCTTAGATTAAGCCTGAAAATACACCAAAGCCCCAAAATATCTTAAGATGTTTATACACTTATTATCTTATCCTCACACCTACTTTTCCTTTGTGTTCTCTAATGTTATTATGATGTTCATCATTATACTAGACTCCCAGAACAGAACACTTGATATTTTTTACTTTTATGTCAATTATTTTGCAAAATTTAATTAGCTCTTCATCCACATTTCTCTATTATTAGACTTTCCATTTTTAGATGGCCCATTGTGTATGAGTTAGGTTACCATCTTTAGTCTTTCCTTTTTCTTACTCAGCCAAACACTGCTGCCAACAGAGGACACAGCTATTGTTTCTGCTTCTTTACATCCATCTTCCTTTATTACTGTAAGTAACAACACCTCTATTTTTGTTAAAGAATCATCCCTCTCACATTTTTAGCCCACCCATGGACATAGACCCCAACATGAATAATCAGAGCATTCTATTTCCCTGGTCACAATGATTGGTTCAAATACAGGTATGTATTACCTAAGCTAGATCAATGTGGCTCCATTCTGAGTTGTTTTTTAACTTAATTACTGGAAATGAGGAATCCAGTAATATCTTAAGAATTCTCTCATTAATAAGTGAGTTAAATAAACTCTGTGGCCATATGCATTTTATATCTATGTTATTAGAGTTATGACTTTATCTTTTTTTTTAATTATCTTTTAGGAGGTCACCCACCAAGATTCCCAGTTAATACTTCTGACAGAGCCAAGTAAACTCCATTGCTAGAAAAGTGTACTTCATGGGTGGTTTTAGCATAGGCAAGTATTCATTGGGGCCCCAGAGATGAATCCCAAATGACAATATAATCTTAACTTTGCTGACTCCCTTTTTCTCTAATTTGTATTTTCTCACACATGTATGACATGTGTGTGCACACATGCTACATTTATGACTAATAAATTTATTCCCCATTGGTGTCAGCAAAGATTAGGAATTTGGTTTTATGGCATAATCATTTGGAGCACCAAAAATAGATTCATAGATTACAGAGATTTGTTTTTGTTGAATGAGAGAAGATAGAGAATTTGATTACTTCTTTTTGTTTGTCTTTTGGGCTCAAATCAAGTCAAGAATTTCATGCCTAATGGGAAGCAGAACAGCTCTTCAGTATCTAAATCAGGATATTTACTCTTGGTGTTAATTCAGTCCATGACAGGTGCCTCTTTAGAAAGCCCTGGTAATCTCCTTATGAAAGATCACAGCTTTGAAAACCCTATGGAGCACAATTCTACTCTACACACTACTCTCATCATGAGTGAGACAGACTAGACAGCAACTAACAACAACAACAAAAGCATTCAATAAACATTTGTAAGATTTATTAATTGGTAGTAGAAGAGTCCTTAAGATGATACTTGAACTAAAGAAGTGTGGATGTGGAATAACCAGAGGAATGAAAAATGAGGGGGTGTTCCAGGCACAAAAAATACTGGAAGCAGACATAGAGGATGAAAACAATATAATGGCAGTTGTGACTTACTAGTTTGATGTAATGTTTACAAGCACTAAATTGGAATTCAGGGAGGGAAGATGAAAGACATGAGACTGTAAAGATAGGTAGTGGATGAATTAAAGAAGAATTCTTATGTTGGCTAAGCCACCTACATTTATTTCTTTTTAGAGGTGATGTGGACTGTAGTAGGCTGAATGACAACTATTCTGAAACATGCCTATGTTCTAAACTCCAGAACCTATGAATATGTTTCCTTAAATGATAAAAGAGATTTACAGATGTCACAAATTTAGGATATTGAAATAGAGCGATTAGCCTGGATTATCCACACTGCCCTAAAAGTAATCACAGTGTCCTTTTTAAGTGGCAGCAGAGAGGGTCAGAGTTATTAGTAGACCTATTATAATGGAAAGAAGTTGGAGTAATGTGAAGAGGAATCACAAGTCAAGGCATTTAGGTAGCCTCTAGAAGCTGAAAAACGAAAGGAAAAGAATACTCAGAGCCTCCAGAAGTAAATCTGTGCTGCCAACACCTTGATGTTACCCCAGTAAGAATGATTTTGAACTTCTGGCTCCCAAAACTCTAAGGCAGTAAATTTGTGTTGTTTAAGCCATTAAGTTTGAAGTGATCTGTTGATTAATCTGCAGAAATAAAAAAACAAAAACCGAGAGGAACTGAAGAACTTTTAACCAACAAGTGACATGATTATATTCACTCTCTACCTAGATTACCTTTGGTATAATGTGTAAAACAAGTCTTACATATCAGAGAGAGTAAATTTGGCCAAGGATAGTAACTGTAGACATACAAAGAAGAGGTATGATAAGACAAGTAACAGAAGTGGCAATTGACCACATGGAGTTAAAGAGAGAAATGTTTCAAAGATCACTATCAGTTTCTGCTATGGTAGCCAGGTGAGGCAGTGCATCAGCTAAGTTTTGACATGCTGCCTTTTGAGGTTCCAAAAGATATCCACATGTATAACTCCAGATAATAGTGGGATGATGTGCCTGAAACCAGGAACAAGTTTAACCTGGAGATACAGATCTGAGAGTCATCAGCATAGATACGATAATTAAAAGCAAGAAAGTAGATGAGGTTGTTGATAAATAGCATTTTGAACGAGAATAGCCAACGAGACATGAAGGAAACACTCAAGAAGACTAAACAGAAAGGATTAATCATCAAATGAGAAACCCATAAAGGAGATCAAGAAGACAGATCCAGCAGACTAGACACACAAATCCTCAGTTCCCTCTGAAAACTATGACCTGGACTGATAACTGAATAGAACACTCTGGACACCTAAGGAGCCCTAGGATATGCCATAGGATTGTCAGATTGCACTACACACCGCTAAACGGGGATCTATCTCTCTCTGACAAAACAGAGTGTGCAGGAGCAGGTGGACTACAGGTACCAACCCTTCTCTCTCTCTCTCTTTTTTATCTTGGAGGCAGGGGAATGGCATGAACCATCAAATATGCTGACCTGCAGTGCTAAACTAAACAGTATATCACACAGCAGAGAGATAGTGCATGAGATAGCTACATTTTGAGAGCCCAGCTCCTGACGAAGGGCACCACTAACCCCCAATCCTCTCTTTTATGAGTTCGACTATAGATTCTGTTGTTTCACAGCAGGATGGGAAGCTCAGCTGGGAGGGAGAGAGTCACCCAACCAGACACCTCAGCAGGGTATAATTCCAAAGCTGAGAAGCACTGCCAGTCTGGAAAGTGTTTTACCACCAGAAAGACTGTGTTTAGCATAGTGTTACCTAATAGGTGGGGCCCAGCTGAGGATAGAAGCAAGGCCATAACCACTCCCTACTTTAAACTACATCATGGCATCCGCGGACAGCCGAAGAGGTACTTCCATTGTCAGCCAGAAGGTGGGGCCTGCCATAGCTGATGGCCTGACTGATTTTGGCAGCTATCAGATAGGTCCTAAATTTTTAAAAGACGTCTGCCTGGAGAAATAACTGCTGAGCGGCCCAGCAGCATCTCTTCTAGCCTTTACTGACCTGTGTCATAGGGTCAGTTGATGACCTCCCAGTGACTCCATAAGTAAGGTGCCATCTTTGCCAGACACAAGGTGGAGCATGCCACCTCAGAGAGTCCACTGGGACCAGTCACCAGAGTACACAGAGGAGACTGGTGACCAACTCCCCTTTCAGAACTATGCCTCAGGTCCTGTTGATGTAACACCAGAGAAACTAAACAGCCTCTAGGTGGCCTGAAGGCAGCAATCCATCTCTAACCATTTAAAGAATCAGCCCACCATGGCTCCAGAAAACTCCCAAAATAATCAAAAATCTTCCCAGATTAAGAAGGTTTTCTGAAACTATCAGAGGTCAAGTACAAAAGAACTATATATACAACCCTCCTAGAGGTTAAACAAAATGTAGCAGAGCAAACTGAAAAATTAAGCAAGCTATCTGAACTGATGGAACATCAATGATCTGAAATCCAGTAGGTCACTAACAAAATTACAGAATTAAAGAACTCAATCCAAAGCTAAAAGAGGAATACTGAGGAGACGGAAGTCAGACTTAGCAACCCTGAAGACAGAGCAACTGACATCAGCATTTATGAGGAGAAAACAGAGAAAAGAAATAAAACAAATGAAGAAGCATTAAGAAACATGTGGGATTCTATTAAGAGGAATAAACTACAATTAATTGGCGTTCCTGAACGGGAGGGATAGCTGAAAACATAGAGGATATTTCTGTAGACTTTCTGACAGAAAACGTCCCTGAAATTATGGAAGAAGAGAACATAGATATCCAAAGCATGTATGGAATGCCCAAAAACTAGACCCCAAAAGAAAGACGCCAAGACATATTCTAATCAAGACTAATAAAATGAAACATAAATGGATTCTCTGAAAGGCAGCAAGGCTCAAAGTAAAGCTAACCTTCAGAGGGAAACCCTGTAGAATTTCATCTGACTTCTCGACAGAAATGATGTTGGCAGGGTGGCAGTGGAATGACACATTCAAAGCCTTGAAAGAGAAAAAGTTCCAAACATGAATTATATATCCTGCAAAACTGTCTCTCAAATATGAAGATGAAATTAAGACATTTGCAGATAAACAGAAACTTAGAGACTTTGTAAAAATCAAATCAAAACTACAAGGAATACTTAAAAAAGATCTTTGTTTAGGAAAAAAAAATTTAGTGTATATTTAAGGAGGCAATGCAGGACACAGCATACAGAAATCTACTCAGGGAAGTCACAAAACTCGATCAAAGACACAATATTAAAAGAAGGGCATCAGTGATCATATCATGAAAAATATCACATCATCACACTAAAAAGAGGAATATACTACAGTACTCAGTTCTTTCACATGGAGAGGAAGCTAAAAAGATATGCAGAAGTAAAAAAATGTGTTTAAACTTAGAACATTAAGGAGGATCATAGGGATAGTCTGAAAGCACAATCACAGTGCAACATATCAAAACAAGAAATGTGATAAGGTAGTCTCAACAAACACAAAACCAACATGAGAAAAGAGGAAAAGTCAGCCCATAAAGAAGCATGACCAAGAACAGAATATAAAGAGCAACAGAGAAAACACCAACACAAAAATAAATACATCAAAACGACAGCACTAAACACATACCTATCAGTAATTACACTGAATATAGAGGGATTGAATGCTCCAATAAAGAGACAATGAGTGATATCCTGGATCAAAGACATGACCCATCTATATGTTGCTTATAAGAAAGACACCTTAGATTTAAAGATACGAACAAACTGAAAATTAAAGGATGTAATAATATATACCAAGCTAACAAAGACAAAGAAAAGCAGATGTGGCAATACTAATCTCAGATAAAATTGATTTTAATGTAAAATCCACCATCGTAGACAAGGATAGACACTATTTATTGCTGAAGGGTTCAACACACAAGCAATACTTAACAATATTAAACAATATTAAACAAGCATCCAATACCAGAGCATCTAAATACATCAAACAAACACTGACTACACTGAAAAATGAGATAGATCACTCCACAATAATAGTTGGAGACTTCAACATTCTATTCTCAGTAATGGGCAGATCATCCAGAAAAAAGCTCAGGAAAGACACAGAAGATCTTATTGTGACAATTAACCAACAAGACCTTACCAACATATATAGAACTTTTTATCAATTAACAGATAAGTACACCTTCTTCTCCAATGCATGTGAAACATTTTCAGAGTAGACCACTGTTAGAACGTAAAGCAAGTCTCAACAAAACCATACTATTGAATTATTGCAAAGCATTTTCTCAGACCATAAAGCCATAAAAGTTAATAGTAGCAGCAGAAAAATATAGGCAGAAATTTGAACTCATGGAAACTGAACAACATTTTGCTCAAAAAGTCATGGGTTATAGAAGAAATGAAGGATTACATAAACAAATTTATGGATTCAAATGAGAATGAAAACACATCCTAGCAGAATCTATGGGATACAGCCAAAGCAGTGCCCAGAGGTTAATTTATCTCTATAAATGCACGTGTCCAGAAGGAAAAAAGGACCAAACCAAAGAATTAACCCTATGGTTGAACAAGTAGAAAGAAAGCAACAGATGAATCCCTCAGGCACCAGAAGAAAACAAATAATAAAGATTAGAGCAGAACTAAATGAATTAGAGAATAGAAGAACAACTGAAAAAACTGATAAGACCAAAAGCTGGCTTAAAAAAAAAAATCAACAAAATTGATAAACCATTGGTTAAACTTACAAAAGAAAAACAGGAGAGGAAACAAATAACCTGAATAAGAAATGAGGTGGGAGATGTCACAATAGATCCAGCTGAAATCAAAATTATTATAACAGAATTTTACAAAATCCTGTACTCCACCAGATTTAAAAACCTAGAAGAAACAGGCAAATTCCTAGATTCATATCACCTACTAAAGTTATCACAAGGAGAAGCAGAACAACTCAATAAACCCCTCACAGAGGAAGAGATTGAAAAAGTCGTCAAAAACTACCAACCCAAAAAAGTCCTGGCCCAGATGGCTTCACCACAGAATTCTACCAAACTTCTGGAGAAGACTTAACTCCAACACTACTGAGACTATTTCACAGCGTAGAAAGGGATGGGACACTCCTAAATTCATTCTAAGAATCCAGCACAACCCTGATACCAAAGACAGGGAAGGATCCCACACGAAAGGAAAATTACAGTCCAATATCACTCATGAACCTAGATGGAAAAATCTTCAGCAAAATCCTTACCAATAGAATTCAACATATCAAAAAAATACTTCATCATGACCAACTTGAATTCATATCAGGGATTCGAGGCTGTTTTAAGATCATAAAAACGATTAATGTCATCAACCACACAAAAAACACAAAAGATAAGAATCACCTGATTTTGTCTATTGATGCAGAAAAGGCATTTCACAAAGTCCAACACTCATTCATGCTGAAAACTCTCATCAAAATAGCAATAGAAGGTAAATTCCTCAGTGCAGTAAGGGACATCTACGCAAAGCCAATCACCTACATCGTCATGAATGGTGAAAAACTGAAAGAATTCCCCCTGAGAATGAGAAGTAGACAGGATGCCCATTCTCACCATTTCTAGTCAGCACTGTACTAGAAGTTCTGGCCAGAGAAATTAGACCAGACAAAAACATAAAGGATATCTGCACTGGCAAAGTAAAAATCTACCTATTTGCAGATGATATGATTGTATATGCAGAGAATCCTAAAGAATCCATAAGCAAACTACTCAAACTAATAGAACAGCTCTGCAAAGTATCAGGATGTAAGATAAACATAAGTAAATCACTAGGATTCCTTTATACCGACGAAGAGATCACCGAAAAACAAATCACCAAATCAATACCGCTTATTATAGCTCCCAAGAAGATAAAATATCTAGGAATAATTCTAACTAGAGAAATAAGAGATCCATACAAAGAGAACTACAAGACCTTACCACGAGTAACCAAAAGAGACTTACATAAATGGAGAAACCTACCCTGCTCTTGAATAGGTAGATTTGGCATTGTGAAGTTGTCTATTTTACCCAGGTGATCTATCTATACAATGCAATTCTAATACAAATTCCAGTGACTTTTTTTAATGAGATGGAGAAAAAATCACCAATTTTGTTTAGAAAGGGAAGAAACCTTGGATAAGCAAAACACTACTGAAGAAAAGTAATAGAGTAGAAGGCCTCACACTACCCAGCCTTAGAACCTATTACACTGCCTCAGTAGTGTAACAGAACAGCCTCATACTGGTACAAAAATAAGCATATAGACCCATGGAACAGAGTTGAAACACCAGAGATGCCACTATCCCTCTGTGAAGAGTTGATATTGGACAAAGACCCTAAGATTGTAAACTGGGGGTAAAAACAGTCTCTTTAACAATTGGTGCTGACAAACTTAGACATTCATCTGCAAAAAATTCAAACTTTGAAACAAAACCCGTATCTCACACCTTACATGAAAACTAACTCAAATTGGATCAAAGACCTAAGTATTAAACCTAAAACAAGAAAGATCAGGCAAGAAAAAAATAGAGTCAACAATGGAAGTTTTAATATATATCATAGACAGACTTCAAAATCTGACAAAGTATAATCAACAGAAGAAAAGATAGGTAAATGGGAACTACTAAGAATCAAACACTTTTCCTCATCCAAAAACTTTATCAAAAAGAGTTAAAAGACCACCCACAGAATGGGAAAAAATATTTGGCAACTGTATGTCAGACCGATGTCTAATCTCCATAATCTACATGGTGCTGCAAAACATCAGCAAGAAAAAAATAAATAACCCAGCTAGGCGATGGGCAAAGGAGATAGTTAGACACTTCACCAAAGAGAACATCCAGGTA
The DNA here is from genome assembly GCA_028571685.1 of Heterohyrax brucei. Classification (NCBI taxonomy): domain Eukaryota; kingdom Metazoa; phylum Chordata; class Mammalia; order Hyracoidea; family Procaviidae; genus Heterohyrax; species Heterohyrax brucei. Next base: position 40,838,813 of record CM053149.1, read on the forward strand.
ACCAAAAGACGCACGAGGAAATGCTCACAATCATTAGCTATTACAGAAATTCAAATCAAAACTACAATGAGATACCATCTCACCCCAACTAGGTTGCCCATGAGCCAAAAAACATAAAACAACAAATGCTAGAGAGGCTGTGGAGAGATGGAAACTGTCCTACACTGCTGGTGGGATTGCAAAAATGGTACAATTTCTTTGGAAAGCAATTGGTACTTCCTTAAAACCTGCAAATAGATACAACATTTGATCCAGTAATCCCACTGCTCGGGACCTATCCTACAGACTCAAAGGCAGTCACATGGATAGATACATACACACGAATGTTTATTGCAACACTGCCCACAATAGCAAAAAGATGGAATCAACCCTGATGCCCAGCAACAGGTGAATGAATAAACAATCTATGGTACATATACTCAATGGAACACTAAGCAATGATAAAGAACAATGATAATTTTAGGAAGCAACTCATGTACTGGTTTCTATTGGAAGACATCATGCTCAGTGAAATCAGCCAGCTGCAAAAGGACAAATACTGCATGAGACCCCTACTATAAGGACTTAAAAATAGATTTGTACAGAAGAAAAGACTCTTTGATGGCTGCAAGGGTAGGGAGGGAGGGAGAGGTTGGTCATAGATTAGAGAGTTGATAGAAATTTTGTTGACTGAAAACAGTGACAGCTCATAGTAGAAAGTAGATCAACTTAACTGGACTTTAACAGAAATTGAAAACTTGCAATCTTAATCCAATACTGCAAGGATAGAGTAGCAGGGTAGATGCTGGAGACCATGCTGTCAGTGGACATCCAAGTCAATTCGCATAACTAGCCTTTTGCTAAGAAAGTCTTCTGCATCCCATATTAGTGAGTGGCTTCTGGGTTCCGGCAAGCTACAATCTGAGGTATGCCAAATGGTCCCAGCTCATCCGAAACAGATGATCACTGAGAAAAACAAAGCCACAAGGAAAAAAGAGCCCAAGAGACAGAAGGATCCATATGAATGGGTGACTGTATCAACACGTGACTGTAAGAACCAGATCGTGCCTGGCCACCATCAAAGACATCTGTGATGGGGCACAGGATGTTGACTCCCTGTGGCAACACAAGCAAAAGAGGGGTGCACTTCAGGAACTCTACTAAAAGACCACAATTGATGGTCCAATGGCCTAGTGGTTCCCCTGGGAGCATGGCCCATAGACCTGCTGCTGCCCTTGACCAGAAAACACTACTGATGTCAACTCTTCAGACAAAAAAGAACTGGACTCGGGGGCACAGTGTAACCATATGGCACATGTATGCTTTATGGTTCTATGCATTTACAGGGTGCCCTCCTACTGACCTCTTTCCAAATGGGAGAGGAGAGGGTAGAGAGGAGGGGTCAGGAGATTTTTAAGAGGATACAACACACATAGATTGAAAAGGAGAAGTGTGCTATCACCAGGCAGAGAGTAGAAGGAGCTATAGACAGGTGGTCAAGCCAATTTAATTTGGATTGTATACTTTTGCTTAACCACAATAAAAAGAGAGAGAGAGAGAGAATCAAGAGAGCACAGCACAGAGAAGACAAGGGAGTCAAAAATTTGAAGAGTAATCAATAGCATCAAAGCAGCAGAAAAATCAAGAAAGAATGAGTAAAGAAGTTTCAATTAGGCTAGGCAACATGGAGGTCACAGGAGGTCTTAACAAGAACAGCTTCAGAAGCCAAGTGGAAGGAAAGGACAGAATGATTTTGGGTGGTACCAAAAAACTAAATACATTACCATAAAGCCAATTCTGACTCAGAACAACCCTATAGGACAGAGTAGAACTGCCCTATAGGGTTTCTAAGGAGCAGCTGATGGATTGAACCAACCTGAGCTCTTAACTATTGTGCCACCAGGGCTCCTCATGGGTTGTAGTGGAGTTGAAATGCAGTAGGTAAATGTGGATGAGGACAAAATTACAAAATTTGCCTCAGAAGGATAATTCCCTTTGTTAAAGACGTAACAGTATCAGTTGCAGTCAAGTCTGACTGATGGTAACGCCATGTGTGTAAGATTAGAACTATGTTCCATACGGCTTCTGGTGGCTGTTTTTTGAGGAATATATCACCATGTCTTTCTTCCAAGGTGCCTCCTGCTTTTCAGTTACTAACTGAGCATTTTAATCTTTTACACTGCCCAAGGACTCCTTTGTTAAAACATGAGGCTATAGTCCCTTGAAGAGTCAAGGAGAGACAAGCAGAAAAAAGAAATCCTATGGGTTGAGAAGGCAGAGGAGATTTCTCTGTGTTAAGCAATGGACAAGTAATTTTCACTGCTTAGAAATTTTAAACTACAATTTTGGTTAGGAAAAGAAGGTGGGAGAGAATACCAGGACCATCTACCTGGGCTTGGCAGGGATATCATCTAGGCCTTCGGGCAAGGTTGGATTATTTCAAAGAATAAAAGAAGAATAAAGTGACCTTCCTATGATAGAAGAAATGAATATTGACCTTGGAAATACCTTAGAAATCTTCTGACCTTGCTTTCTTGTGTGTGTGTGTATGTGAGCAAAGACTTATAAGCATGAAAGAACATTTTGGAAGGGGCAAGGAGAATGTTTCTTTGTTCTTATTATTTGTTTTAGGTGTGTTTTGGAAGGTCAGGGCATAAGATAAACTTTTGGAGAGCAGGGAGAGGTAGAAGGAATGAGATCAGAAAAGCAGGTAGATGTGGGATCATGTACAGGGTTAGCCTTGGAGTAGAAGAAGACAAGAGCTGGAAGGAGTGCAACTAGAAGAAGTGCTACCAGGGAGCAGAGGTGCACGGGCTGCCAAGGAGCATTGTGGCTTGACCAGCAGTGTCTGGTTTTAACAGAAGAAGCATTACTTGTCATTCCTAAAAAGAAAATCTTTTCCATTAGGCCTGGAAAACTTTAGTTTGTAAAGCAGTTTGAGGCATTTTAAAATAACTCAAAGTATTTACTTAGTTTTTAATACATGATACTTTCACCTGGTTCAAAAAATCAAAATAACATACAATTCTTCCTTCCATTCCATTTACCATCTATCTTTGATACTGTCTAACGTATTGCTGTAAACCATTGTTAATAACTTCCTATACAGCCTTCTGGAGCCTTCATGGCACAATGATTAAGAGATCTGCTGTTAACCAAAAGGTCAGCAGTTCAAATTCACCAACTGTTCCTTAGAAACCTTATGGGGCAGTTCTACTCTGCTCATAGGGTCACTATGAGTCAGAATCATCTTGATGGCAACAGAACATATCCTTCTACATAAAAGAGCAAATGTAAATATGTAGTCTTATTCCTCCCCTACTCTATACCAATAGAAACACACTATTTTTGCAGTTCTGCACCTTGTTTTTTTAATTTAACAAGTCTCACAGTTACTTAACAATGTATGTTCAGCATTGTTTTTCTTTATAGCTGCCAAAAAGCATTCCACTGAATGTTCAAACATCATTTTGCATGTATACAAGCATACCTGTATAAGTAGCTATTAGACGTGGAATTTCCAGGAGTGTTTCAGATACTAGTCTGTAAAGACTACAGCCAAGAAAATCCTATGAAGATGAGAAGTTCTACCTGGTAACTTACTGGATCATCATGAGTTTCAATCGACTCTATAGCACCAAGTACATATATGTTATTGGCATTATCAAGTGCCATTGAGTCAATTTCCTAGCAACTCCATGTGATAGAGTAGAAGTACCCAGAGGGTTTTCTTGGTTGTAGTTTTTACAGAAACCTATCACCGACACTTTTTTCCAGGGAGCAACTTGTTGGTTTTGAACCACCTGCCTTTTGGGTTATCAGAGGAATGCTTAATTGCTGTGTCATCAGTGTTCCTTATAGGTATTATACACATGTTCTATATTACACTGTTGTTGTTAGGTGCTGCTAAGTCAGTTCTGACTCATTGTGACCCTATGTACAACAAAACACTGCTCAGTCATATGCCATCCTGACAGTCCTTGCTATGTATGAGCTCGTCGTTACAGGCACAGTGCCAATCCACCTCATTGAGGATCTGCCTCCTCTTTCCCCAGCCCTCTACTTTACCAAGAATGATGTCCTTCTCCAGAAACTTGAAGCCCTGGTAACATGTCCAGAGTATGTGAGATGAAATTTCACCGTCCTTGCTTCTACGAAGTATTCTGGCTGTGTTTCTTCCAAGACAGACTTGTTCATTCTTCTGGCAGTCTACAGTATATTCGATATTCTTCAAAACACCAAGTCAAAGCCATCACTTTTCCTTCAGTCTTCTTTATTCATTATCCAGCTTTTGCATGCATGTAGAGTCATTGAAAACACCATAGCTTACCTCCAGCATATCTTAGTCTTTAAAGTTAACATCTTTGCTTTTTAACACTTCTAAAAGGTTTTCTATAGCAGATTTGTCCATTGCAAAATATTGTTTGATTTCTTGTCTGTTGCTTTCACCACTGTTTACTGTGGATCCAAGTAAAATGAAATTCTTGACAACTTCAATATTTTCCCCACTTATTGCGATGTTGCTTATGGAATCAGTTGTGAGGATTCTTGTTTTCATTATGCTGAAGTGTAGTCCATACTGAAGGCTATAGTCTTTAGTTTTCATCAGTATTTCGAATCCTCTTCACTTTCAGCAGTAAGCATATTGCAGGTTGTGAGTCTTCCTCCAATCTTGATGCCACATTTTTCTTTATACAGTGTAGCTTTACAAAGTATTTCCTCAGCATATTGATTGAATCAGTATGGTTAAAAGATACAGCCTTGACACATACCTCTCTTATTTTTAGATACACAGTAGCCTCTTGTTCTGTCCAAATGAATACTTCTTGGTCTATGTACTGGTTCCACATGAACACAATTAATTTACAAAATATAGAAACATCACAAAATTCCACAAATCATGGCCTATCCAAATTGCTATACCCATTTTGGGGGGACACAGCTCAATCCATGACACTTGAAGTTAGCAAAAATTCACTGAAAAGACTGGAAAGAATGCAAACATCAAAATGGATGTTAGAAGATACTCTGAAACATGCTCTTGAATGTGGAGCAACTAAAGTGAAGGGAAGAAATGATGAAGTTAAACAGCTGATGAGAGAATTTCAAAGGACTGGCTTGAGAAGACAAGGAAAGTATTAAAATGAAATGTGCAGATCTGGAATTAGTTCATCCCAAAAGGGAAGAACACACTTAGGTTTTTCTAAAGCTGAAGAAATGGAGGAAAAAAATCCAAGCTTCAAATTACAATTTTGAAGGATTATGTGGGCAAAATATTGAACGATGCAAGAAGCATCAAAAGCAAATGGAAAGAATATACAATCACTATATCAAAAAGAATTGGTTGATATTCAGCTATTTCAGGAGGTAGCATACCATGATCAAGGAAGAAGTCCAAGCTGCACTGAAGGCACTGGTGAAAAACAAGTCTCGAGAAACCGACAGAATACCTGTTGAAGTATTTAAATAAATAGATTCAGTGCTGGAAGTGCTTGCCTATCTTTCCAAGAAATTTGGAAGACAGCTACCTGCCCAACCCACTGGAAGAGATCCATGTTTGTGCCTATTTCAAAAAAGATGATCCATCAGAATGTATAAAGTATCAAACAATATCATTACACCCAATTAAATTTTGCTGAAGACCATTCAAAAGTGGTTGCAACAGTGTATTGACAAGGAACTGCCAGAAAATCAAGCCAGAGTCAGAGGAAGATGTGAAACAAGGGATGTCATTGCTAATGTCAGATGGATCTTGGCTGAAAGTTGAGAATACCAGAAAGGTATGTTTTATTGTCAATGCAGTGTGGATCATAATAAACTGCAGATAATATCACAAAGAATGAGAATTCCAGAACGCTTAATTGCTCATGTGGAACCTGTGCATAGGACTAACAGACAGTTGTTCAAAAAGCGCAAAGGGATATTACATAGTTTAAAATCAGGAAAACTGTGCACCAGGGCTGTGTCCTTTCACCTCATTCAATTCTATATACTGAGCAGCTGGACTATATGGAGAAGAACATGACATCGCAACTGGAGGAAGACTCATTCACTACTTCTGATAGGCAAATCACACAATCTTGCTTGTTGAAAGTGAAAAGGACTTGAAGAACTTAGTGATGAAGATCAAAGACTACAGCCTTGAATATGGATTACACCTCAAAATCAGGAAAATAAAAATTCTTATAACTAGCCAATGAGCAACATCATGATATGATGCAGAAAATACTCAAGTTGTCAAAAATTTCATATTATTTGCATCGACAATCAACACTCATGGAAGCAGCAGTCAGGGTATCAAAGGAGATACGGTATTCAGCAAATCTGTGCGAAAGACTTCTTTAAAGTGTTCAAAAAGAAAGATGGCATTTTGAGGACTCAGGTGAGACTGACTAAAGTCATAATATTTTCAGTAATCTTATATATATATGTGAAAGCTGGACAATGGATAAGGAAAACCAAAGAAGAATTGATGCCTTTGAATTACGATTTTGGCAAAAAATATTGAATATACCAGGGACTGCCAAAAGAATAAACAAGTTTATTTTGGAAGAGATATAACCAGAGTCCTCTTCAGAATCAAAATTGGTGATGCTTCACCTCATACACTTTGGAAATGCTCTCAGGAGGGACTAGTCCCTGGAAAAGGACATCATGCTTGGTACAAGGTCAGTGAAAAGGGAGAGGACCCTCAATGAGATCTATGGACACAGAGGCTGCCACAATGGAGTCGAACATAACAGCAATTGTGTGATCACTTGTGTATTGTCTTAGAGTTTTTACAGAGGGACTTTCGGTTTTGTTAAAAATGACTATCTTTTTCCCAGTTAATGAACTTTGGGCCTTTGTCAAAGATCAGATAACCATACGCTTCCCCTACAAAATAAAAAAACCCATCGCCGTCGAGTCAAACAGCAGCCCTATATGGCAGAGTAGAACTGCTCCATAGAGCTTCCAGGGAGTGCCTAGTGTATTCAAACTGCCACCTTTTTTGTTAGCAGCCATAAATCTTAACCACCATGCTACCAGGATTTCTACCAGGTGACTTCACGTGGATAGATTTACATTTGGGTTCTTAATTCCATTGCCTTGGTCAGTGTGTCTGTCACTGTACCAGCACCAAGCTGTTCTGACCACCACAGCTGTACAGATGTTTCTGAGGTCAAGTAGTGAGTTTTTCTACATTTCTTCAGTAGTGTTTTACTTATCTGGAGCTTCTTTCGTTTCCACATGAAGTTAACAGTTAGTTTATGCATGTCATTAAAAATGCTGTTGATATTTGATTATAGTCACATTGTATTTGTAAATTGCTTTGGGTAGAACTGATATTTTTACAACGCTGAGTCTGTCTATCCATGAGCATGCTATAATATTTTACATTGTCTTCTCCAGACACCCTTTGAAATCCTCTGGTCAGCTTTTTAACTTCATCATTTCTTCCATTCACTTCAGCTACTCTATGTTCAAGAGCAAATTTCATAGACTGTTCTGATATCCATTTTGGTATTTTCTGTTTTTCCTGCCTTTTTAATGACCTATTGCTTACTTCGTGTGTTGTGGATTGAACTGTATAATCAAATACATAGAAGCTGAATAACACCTTGCTTAAAAATCACTGAGTAATAGAAGAAATCAAAGATAGAATCAAAAGAATCCTAAAATCAAATAAGAACAAAATATATCAAACCAAAGCCTTTAGGACAATGCATAGGTAGTGCTCGGAGGTCAATTTAATAATAATAGAGGTGCACACCCCCCAAAAAAGAAAAGAAAGGGATAAAATCAAGATGTCAGCTACATAACTTGAACAAATAGAAAGAGAAGACTAAAAGACGCCCACAGCCATCAAAAGAAAAGAAAGAATAAAGACTGAAACAGAAGCTAATGAACTAGAGAACAGAAAAGCAATAAAAATGATCAACAAAATCAAAAGTTAGTTCTTTGAAAGGATCAACAAAATTGACAAAGCATTGGCAAAACTGACAAAAGAAAAACAGGAGGACACAAAGAACCTGGGGACATTACAACAGACTCAAGTGAAATGAAAAGGATCGTATCAGAATACTATAAAAAACTACTCCAATGAAGTTGAAAATCTATAAGAAATAGACAAATTTCTAGAAACATATTATCTACTTAAACTAAAATAAACTACCTAAACACTTATAACAAGAGAAGAGTTAGAAAAGGTAATTTTAAAAAAGTAAAATTCCCAATAGTAGCAATGACAAAAGAAAAACTTCTGGTCTATATGGCTTCACTAGAAAATTCTACCAAACATTCAGAGAATAGCTCCCAACAGTACTACTCAAACTATTTCAGAATATAGAGAAGGAAGGAATACTTCCAAATTCATTCTATGAAGTCAGCATGTTTCTGACACTCAAAAAAAAAAAAAGACAATTACAAGTCTCTCATGAACACAGATGCAAAAATTCTCAACAAAAATCTAGCCATTACAGCCTTGTACTGGTACAAAGAGAGACATATACACCAATGGAACACAGTTGACACCTCAAAGATACCAACATCCTCTTATGAAAAGTTGATATTCAACAAAGGCCCTAAAACTGTAAACTGGGGAAAAAACAGTCCTTTTAACAATTGGTATTGGCAGAATTGGATATCCATCTACAAAAAAATTGAAATTTTGAAATAAGATCCATATCTCACACCTTACACAAAAACTAACTCAAATTGGATCAAAGACCTAGATAGCAAACCTAAAACAGTCAAAATAATGCAAGAAAAAAATAGGGTCAACAAAGGAAGTTTTAATACACAGCTTAGACAGACTTCAAAATCTGATAAACAAAGCACAATCAACAGAAGAGAAAACAGATAAATGGGAACTACTAAGAATCACTTTTCCTCATCTAAAGACTTTATCAAAAGAATTAAAAGACCACTTACAGAATGGGAAAAAATATTTGGCAATTGTATGTTGGACCTACATCTGATCTCCATAATCTATAAGGTACTGCAAAACATCAGCAAAAAAAAAGGGTAAATAACCCAACCAGGTGATGGGCAAAGGAGATGGACAGACACTTTACCAAAGAAGACACCCAGGCAGCCAAAAGACACATAAGAAAATACTCATGATCATTAGCTATTACAGAAATCCATATCAAGACTACAGCGAGATACCATCTCACCCCAACTAGGTTGCCCGTGATCCAAAAAACACAAAACAACAAATGCTGGAGAGGCTGTGGAGAGATGGGAACTGTCCTACACTGCTGGTGGGATTGTAAAATCGTACAATGTCTACGGAAAGCAATTTAGCACTTCCTTAAAAAAGCTGTAAATAAATATAACATTTGACCCAGTAATCCCACTCCTCAAGATCTATTCTACAGACTCAAAGGCAGTCACATGAAGATATATGTACACGAATGTTTATTGCAGCATTGCCCACAATAGCAAAAAAGATGGAATCAACCCAGATGCCCAGCAACAGGTGAATGAATAAACAATCTGTGGTACATATGCTCAATGGAACACTAAGCAATGATAAAGAACAATGATAATTTTAGGAAGCATCTCATAACCTGGTTTCAACTTGAAGACATCATGCTCAGTGAAATCAGCCAGCAGCAAAAGGACAAATATTGTATGAGACTCCTACTATAGCCAAGCCAAGTGCCGTCGAGTAGGATCTGACTCATGCTATAAGGACTTAAAAATAGACTTGTGTACAGAATAAAAGACTCTTTGATGGCTGCAAGGGTTGGGAGGGAGGGAGAGGGCTGGTCATAGATTAGAGAGTTGATAGAAATTTGGTTGAGTGAAAGCAGTGACAGCACATAGTAGAAAGTAGATAGATCAACTTAACTGGACTTCAACAGAAACTGAAAACTCTTGCAATCTTAACCCAATCCTGCAAGGATAGAGTAGTAGGGACAGGGGTCTGCAGACCATGCTTTCAGGGGACATCGAGGTCAATTTACACAACTAGTCTTTTGCTAATAAGAGAGTCTTGTGCACCCCATATTGATGAGTGGCATCTGGGGTCTTAAAAGCTATCAAGCTGCCATCTAGATGGTACCAACTCATCCAGAACAGATGATCACCAAGAACAAAGACATGAGGAAAAGAGAGCCCAGAAGACAGAAGGACCCGTGTTAAAGGGTGACTGCATCAACATGTGACCAGAAGAACCAGATAGTGACCAGTCACCACCAAAGACAGCCAAGATGGGACACACAATATTGAGTCCCAGTGGCAACATAAGAAAAAGAGGGGTGCACCTCAAGAACTCCACTAAAAGACTGAAACTGACGGTCTGGCAGCCTTTGGGTTCCCCTGGGAGTATGGTCCCTTGACCTGCTGCTGACCCTGACCAGAAAACGTTACTGAGGTCAGCTCTTCAGACAGGAATGGACTGGACTCAGGGACACAGTGTGACTATGTGGTGTGTGTACTTTATGGTTCTAATCATCTATAGGGTGCTGTCCTACTAGCCTTTTACTAGAAGGGAGAGGGGAGGGTGGAGAAGAGGATTCAGGGGATTGTTAAGAGAATACAACATATAGAGAACAAAAAGGAGGAGTGTGCTGTCACTGGGGAAGGAGAACAGAAAGCTGCAGATAGGCAGGCATGAAATGTAATTTGGATTGTATACTTTCACTTAATCACAATTTAAAAAATCTAGCCATTATATTCAGGATGAAAAAAAAATAATAGTAATGCACTGTGACCAAATAGAATTCATACCATGCAAGAATGGTTCAACATTAGAAAATCAGTCAATGTAATCTACCACATAAATAAAACGAAGAATCACACACAGAAAAATCATTCAATAAAGTCCAACATCCACTCTTGATTTTTAAAACTTTAATACAATAGGAATAGAAGAATAATTTCTCAACATAACAAAGAGCATTGATATAAAAGCAACAAATGTCATACTCAGTGGAGACAGGCTGAAAACATTTTTCCCTTTACCATTAAAGCTACTTAACATTGTGCTGGGAGTTTTAGCGAGGGCAATAAGGCAAGAAAAAGCAGTCAAGAGCATCCAAATTAGTAAACAAAAAACTGAACCTGTTACTGTTGGCTAGACTCAGACTCATAGCAACCCTATAGGGCAGAGCAGAACTTCAATAGCGGTTCTATGGGTTTGCTGGTGGATTTGAACTACCACCACCAACCTGCTGACCAGCAACCTGAGCCTTTAACCACTGTCATGGATTAAAATGTGACTGCTCCCAAAAATGTGTGTATTTGGCTGGACTATTGTTGATGTTCCTATGTTTTGTAAATTCTAGTTCTGTGGTGTTAAAAAGAGAAGATGAGCTGTGATTGAGTTAGTGAATCAGGATTGCCTTGAGGCAGTCTCTTTAGATATAAAAGAAAGAAGCTAGCAGAGAGATTTGAGGACTTTTCACCATCAAGAAAGCAGTGTCAGGAGGAGAATGCATTATTTCAATCTGTGGTTCCTGTGCCTCAGAAGCTACCAGTCCAGGGCAAGCCTTCACCTGGAGTTGACACTCGGAATTTGGACTCTTAGTGTATTTCAGTATGAGGAAATAAATTAAAGCCCTTCCAAAAAGACATCTTGTATGTGTTGGCCATCATATCCCTTTCCCATCACTCTCCACTCCTTTGCCCCTTGACCTTCCACCAACTCAGTTGTTCTCATCAGTTCTACCCATGGCAATCCCTCAGCCTTAGGCAACTAGTAATCTATTTTCTGTCTCCATAGGTTTCCTCATTCTGGATATTTCATATTCATTTTGTCATACCATATGTCGTCTTTTGTGACTACCTTCTTTCACTTAGCATAATATTCGTGATCATGAGTTGAGGTTGATCCACATTGTAGCAAGTATTCTTTGTTCCTTTTATTGTCAATTGATATACCATTGTCTAGATACATGAAATTTTATTTATTCATTCATCTATTGATGCATATTTGAATTCTTTCTACCTTTTGGGTATTGTAAATAATGCTATCATTAGTATTTATGTGAAAGCTTCTGTATGGATGTAAACTTTCATTCTCTTGGGTAGGTCAATGTGTAGGAATGAAATTGTTGGGTCATATGGTAACTCTGGGACCTAATAATCCAGTGGTTAAGCATTTGGCTGCTAATCAAAAGGTCAGCAGTTTGAATCTACCAGCTGTTCCTTGGAAACCCTATGGTACAGTTCTACTCTGTCCTGTAGAGTCACTGTAAGTCACAATGGACTCAACAGCAACAGGTTTGGATTCTTTGCTTTATGGCAACTGCGTTAAATATTTTGAGGATCTGTCAAACAGTTTTGGAAAGTGATGGCACTACTTAACAGTCCCACTGGAAATGAATGAGGGTATTCTAATTTTTCCACATTCTCACAACTACTTGTTATTGTCTGTTTTATTATATACATTCTAATGGATGTGAAGTGGTATCTTATTAAGGTTTTAATTTGCATTTTCTAATGAAAACTGATGCTGAATATCTTTTCATATGATTATTGCTCATTTGTATGTCTTCTTTGGAGTAATGACTAGTAATATCTTTTGCTCTTTTTGAAAACTGAATTCTAAGACTTTGTATTATTGGGTTATAAGGAGTATTTACATACTCTGAATACCAGACCTTTATCAGATGCATGATATGCAAATACTTTCTTCCATTCCATGAGTTGTCTTGTCATATTTTGATGCTATGCTTTGAACCACAGAAGTCCTTAATTCTTATGAATTCCAAATCATCAATCCTCTATTTCATCACTTGTACTTTTGATGTCATCTCTGAGAAAGACTTGAGTAATCCAAAATTGTGATTTTCTCCTGTGTTTTTTTTCTAAGAAGTTTATAGTGTAAGCTACTAATATTTAGGTCTATGATCTACTTTCAGTTAATTCTTTTAGATTATGTAAGGTAGGAACCTAAATTCACACTTTTGCATGCAGACAATCAGTTATCCGAGGATCATTTGTTGAAAAGGCTATTCTTTCCCCCATTAAATTATTTTGGCTCTTTTCTCAAAAATCAATTAACTATAAAAGTTAGGATTTATTCCTAGATGCTTAGCCCACTTTCATTGATCTATATATCTATTTTTATTGAAGTAATTCTGTCTTAGTTACTGTAACTTTTTAGTAAATTTGAAAATTGGAGGTGTAAATCCTCTAATTTTGTTGTTCTTTTCAAGATAGTTTTGGCTATTCTAGGCTATTCTTATTTCCATATAAGCTTTAAGATCAACTTAAAGAATCTACAGATCATTTTAGAGTGTTTTGTCATTTTAACATATTGTCTTCCAATTAGTAAACATGTCTTTCCCTTTATTTTGATCTTCTTGATCTTTAATTTCTTTCAATAACTTTTTTTAATTTGTAATATTTTATTATGATCAAGTGATAATTTACAAATGAAGTCTATTTGCCATGTCAAACCCCGCACAGACACCTCACTGTGATTTCAGTATACAAATCTCACAATTCTTTTTTAAAAAATTTTCCTGTATTTAATTCTTTTTGATGTTTTTGCAAAACAAATTGTTTGCTTGATTTGATGTTCAGATCACTTGTTGCTAGCATACAGAGATACAATTTATTTTTTGTATATTAATCTTATATCTTGCAACTTTGTTAAATTGTTTATTAGCTTGAATAGGTTTTTAGTGGATTTCTTGTGATTTTCTGTATACAAGATCATGATGTTCTGAGGTCAACTCTTTGGACAGAAATGGATTGGATTTTGGAACACAAAGTGACCGCTTTATGGTTATAGGCACCTATGGGATGCTGTCCTATTGGTCTCTTACTATAGAGGAGAAGAGAGGGTGGAAAAGAGAGGACAGGAAATTGTTAAGAGGATATGACTTGTATAGAACAGAAAGCAGTATGCTGTCACCAGGCAAGGAGAGCAGAAGGAGCTGTTGATAGGTGGGCATGCAGTTTTAACTTGGATTGTATGCTCAATCACAATTTAAAAAAAAAAAAAATCATGATATTTGTAAATAGATAGTTTTGCTTCTTCATTTCCAGTTTAAAAGCCTTTTATTTCTTTTTCTTGCCTAGTCACCACTAGCTAGAACATCTGGTACAAGTTTAAATAGTGCTGGTTAGAATAGACATCTTTGTCTTGCTCTTCGTCTTGGAGAGAAAGCACACAGTCTTGCACCATTAAGTACGCTGTTAACTGTAGATATTTCATAGATTGCTTCTATCAAGTTGAAAAAATCTATGTTTAGCTGGCTGATTTTATTTTATTATGAAAAGTATTACCATTGCATTTGTTGTGTTTATTGAAATAATCAATATTTTTGTCATTTATTAATGTGGTCTATTATATTAGTTAGTTTTCATATATTAAACCAATCTTGCATTCATGGTTACCCCAGAATCTCACTTAATTATAGTATATAAACTTTTTTTATTTGTTGATAAAGTTTTTAGATTTGTTGACAAATTTGGTTTGCTAGTATTTTGTTAAAGACTGTACTGCATTTACATTCATAAGAGATATTGGCCTGTAGTTTAGCTTTCTTGTAATACCCTGTCTAGTTTTGGTATCAGAGTAATACTAGCCTCAGAGAAAGAGTTGGGAAGTGTTTGCTTTATTTTCTGAATAAGTTTGTGAATTGAATTCTAATTTGTCTGAAAATGAAGTTAAAATCCTATTATCTTATTTCTAATTCTTCTGAAGCAGTTTGTTTTCAAAATATCTCTTAGAGGAATACAGTTGGGTTTTGTTTTGTGATCCCAAATAAAAGTCACCTTTTGTCTCCTTTTTAAAAAATTGTGAGTGAGTGAAAATATAAAATCCAAATCAATTTTGCATGCCCACCTATTGGCAGCTCCATCTGTTCTACTCACCCAGCGACAGAACATGCCTCCTTTTCACTTTCTACTTCCAGTATCCTCATAATGAGCATCTGTTCCTTCCTCGCCACTTTTTTCCTACTAGAAAGAAACTAGTAGGACAGCCTCCTATGAATGTATAAGATCATAATGTACACACACCATAGGGTCACACTAGGTCCCCAAGCCCAGTCCATTCTTACCAGAAGAGGTTACCTCCGTAGTGGTTTCCAGTCAGGGAAGCATCATGTCTAGGGACCATGTTCCCAGAGGACCCTCCAGGCTGTTGGACCATCAACTCTGGTCTTTCAGTAGAGTTCTTGAGCTGCACAACTCTTTTTCTCATGCTGATTCAGGGACTCTACACTGTATTCCCCATAGCAGCTGCCTTTGGTGGTGGACAGGCATCATCTGGTTCTTTGGTCTCTTGTTAAAACAATACAGTCTCCCATTCATATGGGTCCTTCTGTCTCCTGGGCTCTTTTTCCCTTGTGTCTTTGATGTTCTCAGTCATCATCCATTCCAGATGGGTTGGGATCCTTTGATATACCTTGGATGACGGCTTCCTAGCTTTTAAGATCCCAGATGCCACTCACCAATATGGGGTGCACAAGACTCTCTTAACAAAAGACTAGTTGTGCAAATTGACCTCGATGTCCCCTGAAAACATGGCTCCCAGACCCCCAGTCCCCACTATTCTATCCTTTGAAATACTGGATTGAGTTTAGAAAACTGTTTCTGTTGCAATCCAGTTACGTTGATGTGCTCTCTGCTGTGTACTGTCACTGCTTTCACCTAAGTAAATTCCTGTCAACTATCTAATCTATGACCGGTCCTCTCCCTCCCTCCCAACCCTTGCAGTCATCAAAGAATCTTTTCTGCTGTATATAAGTCTATTCTTAAGTCCTTATAATAGGAGTCTCATACAATATTTGTCCTTCTGCCACTGGCTGATTTCACGGAGCATAATGTCTTCTAGTTGAAACCAGGTTATGAGATGCTTCCTAAAATTATCATTGTTCTTTATCATTGCTTAGTGTTCCACTGAGTATGTGTACCACAGATTGTTTATTCATTCACCTGTTGTTGGGCATCTGGGTTGATTCCATCTTTTTGCTATTGTGGGCAGTACTGCAATAAACATTCGTGTGCATGTATCTGTTCATGTGACCGCCTTTATTTCTGTGGGATATATTGCAAGCTGTGGGGTTGTTGGATCATATGGTATCTCTGTGTTCAGCTTTTTAAGGAAGTGCCAAATTACTTTCCAAAGAGGTTGTACCATTTTGCATTCCCACCAGCAGTGTATGAGTGTTCCAATCTCTCCACAGTGGCTCCAGCATTTGTTGTTTAGTGTTTTTTGGATTATTGCAAACTTTGTCAGGGTGAGATAGTATCTCATTGTAGTTTTGATTTGGATTTCTCTAATCGCTAATGATTATAAGCATTTCCTCCTGTGTCTTTTGCCTGCTTGGATGTCTTCTTTGGTGAAGTGTCTGTCCGTCTCCTTTGTCCACTGCTTAACTGGGTTATTTAACTTTTTCTTACTGATATTTTGCAGTACCTTTTAGATTATGGAGATTAGATGTCAGTCTGACATATAGTTGCCAAATACTTTTCCCATTCTGTAGGTAGTCTTTTAACTCTCTTGATAAAGTCTTTGGATGAACATAAGTGTTCAAGTCTTAATAGTTCCCACTTATCTATTTTCTCTTCTGTTGTTTATGCATTGTTGGTCAGATTTTTTAGTCTGTCTAAGCTGTATATTAGAAGTTTCACCGCTGACTCTATTTTTTCTTGCATAATCTTTATCATTTTAGTTTTGACATTAAGGTCTTTGATCCATTTTGAGTCAATTTTTGTGTAAGGTGTGAGATATGGGTCTTGTTTCAGTTTCTTGCAGATGGATATCCAATTTTGACACCACCACTTGTTGAAGAGATTTTTTTTACCCCAGTTTATGACCTTCAGGCCTTTGTCAAATATCGACTGTTCATAGGATAGTTTCAATTATGTTCCATTGGTCTACATGTCTCTTTGGGTGCCAGTACCAGGCTGTTTTGACTATGTGGCACTGTAGTAGCTTCTAAGGTTGGGTAGTGTGAGGCCTCCCACTGTGTTCCTCTTGTTTAGTAGTGCTTTATGTATCTAGGGTTTCTTCCCAATACAAACAAAGTTGGTAATTTGTTTCTCTATCTCATTAAAAAATGACATTGGAATTTATATTGGGATTGTATTATATGTGTATGTAGAGCTCTTTGAGTAAAGTAGACATTTTTATGTTAAGTCTTCCTACTCATGAGCAAAGTAAATTTCTCCACTCATTTGAGTCTCTTTTGGTTTCTTGCAATAAGGTCTTATAATTTTATTTGTGTAGGTCTCTTGCTTCTCTGGTTAGATATATTCCTAGATAGTTTATCCTCTTGGGGGCTATAGTGAACGGTATTGATTTGATGATTTCCTCTTTGAAGATTTCTTTTTTGGTGTAAAAGAATTCTACTGATTTACTTATGTTAATCTTATACCCTGATACTTTGCTGAACTGTATTGGTTCCAGTAGTTTATATCCACATTATTTAGGGTTTTCTGTGTATACAATCATATCATCTGCAAACAGGGATATTTTTTACTTCTTTGCAGATGAGGATTCCCTTTATGTCTTTGTCTTGTCTAATTGCTCTGGCTAGAACCTCTAGTATAATGTTGAATAGAAGTGGTGACAGTGGACACCCTTGTCTAGTTCCCATGCTGAGGGAGAATTCTTTCAGTCTCCATTCGGTATAATGTAAGCAGTTGGTTTGTGTAGATATCCCTTACGGCACTGAGGAATTTCTCTTCTATTCCTATTTTGCTGAGAGTTTCTAATACAAATAGGTATTGGACTTTGTAAAATGCCTCTTCTGCATCAGTTGACAAAATCACGTGATTCTTATCTTTTGTGTTATTCGTGTAGTTGAACACATTAATTGCTTCTCTGATGTTGAACCAGCCTTGCCTCCATGGTGTGAATCCAACTTGGTTATGATGATTTTTTTTTTTTTTTTTTATGCTGTTGAATTCTATTGGCTGGAATTTTGTTGAAGATTTTTGAACCTAGGTTCATGAGTGATATTGGTCTGTAGTTTTCTTTTTTTGTGGTATCTTTCCCTGGCTTTGATGTCAGGGTTATGCTGGCTTCATAGGATGAATTTGGGAATATTGCATCCTTTTCTATGCTGTGAAATAACCTCGGTGGTATTGTAATTAACTACTCTCTAAAAGTTTGGGAGAATTCTTTGTTGAAGCCATCTGGGCCATAACTATTTTTCATTGGTAGTTTCTGGATGACTTTTTCACTCTCTTCTTTTGTGATGTGTTTATTAAGTTGTTCTATTTTTCCTTGTGATAATTCTAGGAGATCATGTGAACTTAAAAATTTGTCTGTTTCCTCTAGGTTTTCAAATCTGTTAGAGTACAGTTTTTCATAGTATTCTGCTATGATACTTTTGATTTCGTTTAGGCCTGTTGTAACTTCTCCTGTCTCATTTCTTATTCAGGTTTTTTGTTTCCTTTCATATTTTTCTTTTGTAAGTTTAACCAATGCTTTATCAATTTTGTTGATCTCAGAAAAATGGCTTTTGGTTTTATTAATTCTCTCAATTGTTTTTCTATTCTCTAATTCATTTAGTTCTGCTGAAATCTTTATTATCTGTTTTCTTCAGGTGCTTGAGATCTTCTTTTGTTGTTCTCTTTCTACTCATTCAAGTTGTAGTGTTAATTCTTTGGTTTGGGCCCTTTCTTCCTTCCAGATGTGTACATTTATAGAGATAAGTTGACTTCTGAGCACTGCTTTTGCTGTATACCACAGGTTCTCATAGGATGTGCTTTCATTCTTATTTGATCTCATAAATTTCTTCCTTGCATTCTTGATTTCTTCTATAACTCATGAATTTTTGAGAAAGGTGTTGTTCAGTTTACATGAGTTCAAATTTCAGTATAATTATTGATAGGTATGTGTTCAGTTTTATGTCTTTGTGATCTGAGAAGATGCTTTGCAATAATTCAGTGGTTTAGATTTTGTTGATACTTGCTTTATGACCTAATACAGGACATTATGGGGAATGTCCTGTGTGCATTGGAAAAGAAGGTGTACCTATCTGTTGTTCGGTAAAAAGTTCTGTATGTGTCAATGAGGCCTAGTTGGTTGACTGCCACAATAAGATCCTCTGTATCTTTACTGAGCTTTTTTCTGGATGGTCTGTTCATCACCGAAAGTAGACTGTTGAAGTCTCCTGTTATTATGAAGTGATCTATGTCATTTTTCAGCCTTGTCAGCATTTGTTTAATGCATTTAGATGCTCTGGTACTGGGTCCATAAATATTTAATATTGTTATATTCTGTGATGTATTGAACCTTTCAGCAATAAATAGTGACCACCCTTGTCCATAATGGTTGATTTTACATTCAAATCTACTTTATCTGAGATTAGTATTGCCACCCCTGCTCTTCTTTGCACATTGTTAGCTTGGTATATATTTTACCATCCTTTGATTTTCAATTTGTTCATATCTTTGAGTCTAAGATGTGTTTCTTGTAGATAACTGTAGATGGATCATGTTTTTTGATCCAGACTCTTACACTATGCCTCTTTATTGGAGGGTTCAATCCATTTACATTCAGAGTAATTATTGATACAAATGTGTTCTGTGCTGTCATTTTGGTGCATTTGTTTTTCTGCTGATGTTTTCTTTGTTCCTCCTAATACTCTGTTCTAGGTCATTTTTATTTATATGTTTACTTTTTATCTTTTTCAGTGTTGGTTTTTTGTTTGTTGAGTCTCCTGTATTATGTTTCTTGTTTGAGTATGTAGTATCGTTAGTTTGATTTGTGGCTACCCCTTTGATCCCCTTAATGTTCTATGTTTAATTCAGTCTTTACCTTCTGTATATCTCCTTAATTTCCACCATATCTGAAAGGGTCATAATGACTGTAATACATCCCTCTTTATAGTGTGATAACATCATAATTTTCATGTTGAGATCTCTGGTTCCATACTTTTAATATTTTAGCTTTGATTGAGCTTTATCTCTTCACTAACTGAGAAGGACTCTGGATGTTGTGTCCAGCCTTCCATCCTTGAGTACACATCTGATGTTATTGTTATTCTAAACAAAGAGCTTCTTTCAGTATTTCCTGTAGTTTCGGTTTGGTTTTGGAAATCTCTAAGCTTCTGGTTATCTGAGAATGTCCTAATTTCCCATCATATTTGAGATACAGTTTTGCAGGATGTATAATTCTTGGTTGGAAGTTTTTCTGTTTCAGGGCTTTGTATATGTCATCCCACCACCTTCTAGCCAACATGGTTTCTGCTGAGAAGTCAGAAGACAGCCTACAAAGCTTCCCTCTGTACGTTAGTTTTGTAGCTCCCTTAAGAGCCTTTCTTTATGTTTCATGTTACTAAGCTTGATTATCATGTGTCTTGGTCTCCTTCTTCTGGGGTCTAGCTTTCTGGTGTTTAATGAGCATCTTGAATATCTATGTTCTCTTCTTTCGTGATGTCAGGGAAGTTTTCTGTCAGCAACTATTCAACAATTCTGTCTGTATTTTCTGCTATCCCTCCATGTTCAGGACCTCCAGTTACTCACAAATTATTCCTCTTGATTCAGTCCCACATGCTTCTTAATGCTTATTCATTTTTCTTATTTCTTTTTTCTGATTTCTCCTCATAAATGCTGGTGTCACTTGCTTTATCTTCAGTTTCATTAATTCTACATTCCATTTCCTTAATCCTGCTCTTCTGGCTTTGCAGTGAATTGTCTAATTCTGTAATTTTATCATCATCTGCTGAATTTCAGATCATTGATGTTCTAGCAGTTCATGCAGCTTACTTAATTTTTCATTTTGTTCTGCTGCATTTTATTTAATCTCTAGAAGGGCTGTATACATAATCCTTTTGTATTCTACCTCTAATAATTTCAGAAAGGCTTCTTCATCTGGGAAGTTTTTTGATTATTTTGGGAATTTTCCAGAGCCATGGTGGTCTGCTTCTTTAAATGGTTAGATATTGATTGTTATCTTCACACCATCCAGAAGCTGCTCAGTTTCTCCAGTGTTACACCAACAGAAGCTGTAGCATAGTTCCAAGAAGGGAGTGAGTCAAGGCACTGCCAGATTTGGTCACCAGGCACTGCTGCATTATCTAGGTACAGTTGACTTATGCACAGCTTCTCTGTCAGTATACTCTGTCAAGCCCCACAATGCTTCTTGACTCTGTGGCTGGCCCCAGCTGGGCCCTTAGGTTTGGCAGCCCCAACCCTCCTGGCTGATAAAGGTAGTGAGCTACTTGTGCTGACTCTCCAGTGTCACACCAGTCTAGACTACAGTGCAGCTCAGGGAAGGGAGGAGAGAAGGATGCCACCATGCTTAGCTACTGAGAGGTGCACTGTCCAGGGGCAGCCAAGAGCTGCCAGGCCCTCAAGGTTGGCAGACCCCACCTCCCAGCTGGCCAAGATGGTGCCCTACTTATGGACTTTCTGGGGGGCTGTCTGTTGACACTGTGATGTGACTCATTGAAGGGTAATAACAACTGTGCCACCACCCTAAGCCTCCACTCATCTCTGTAATCTCTAGTTACTCTTATCTTAAAGGCTGCTTTTCTGCTGAGAGGGGTATTGGCCACCCACAGCTGATAGCAGCCAGGCCTTCAGGGGTGGCAGGCCCTACCTCATGGCTGACAGGAAGAACAACTCATGGACCATCTGCAGACTTTATGATGTTGCTCAAAGAAGGGAGTGGTTAGGGCACCACCACACTCAAGCCACCAGCTGTCACTATGTTCCCCAGGTAAACCAAAAAACCAAACCCACTGCCATCAAGTTGGGTCTGACTCATAGCGATCCTAGAGGTCATAGTAGAACTGCCCCATAGAGTTTCCAAGCAGTGGCTGGAACTGCTGATCTTTTGGTTAGCAGATGTAGCACTTAACCACTATACCACCAGGGTTTCCAACTACAGTTGTCATAAAAACAGGTTTCCTGCTAGGAGAAGTACTATCCAGACATGCACTGTTGCTCAGCATGTAAATTAGCACTAGCTGAGCCCTCAGCCCTGGCTGACTCCACTACTCAGCTGATCAAGATGGTGTTCCTCCTGAGCTGCCTCTCCTGAAGTCAGTCAGCAGTATCTATGGCACAGCTCAGAGAAGAGAGGCAGGAGGGGCACTAGTAAGCTCGGTCACCAGCTGCTGTTGAGTTCTCTCAGTGTGGCTGTCCCAAGCACAGTCTCTCTGTGCTCACCTCCAACAGAGATAGCTTCCTGCTTCCTGTCATCTGCTCCAATCTCACACCTCTACACCTGATCTTTGAGTTTCCAGAGTGTCCACACTGTCTCATTCATTTATTTTTATAGGTCTTAACTCTCAGAGGGAATCGAGATATGAGTCTAGTCCACCATCTTGGCCCTGCCTCCTAAAAGTCATTTTTTATTATTGATACACTGTTTGCTTAGGCACTGCAGTTCAGCAAAGTAGCAGGCCCATGCCAGGGTCACAGGCTTGGCAGACCCAGGCCCAGGCTTCCGGTTAACAGAGGAGGCATCCATATCTGTAATCCACTCAGCCAGTGCACCAGCAAAAATGGGAATCAGTGCACCACTGCCTCACCTCCAACAAAGATAGCTTCCTGCTTCCTGTCATCCGCTCCAATCTCACACCTCTACACCTGATCTTCCAGTTCCCAGAGTGTCCACACTGTCCCATTTATTTATTTTTCTAGGTCTTAACTCTCAGAGGGAATCGAGACATGAGTCTAGTCCACCATCTTGGCCCTGCCTCCTAAAAGTCATTTTTTATTATTGATTAAGTAAAGGTTTAGGGCCATTTTCAACATGTTCTTCATCAACTCAATTTTGAGCAATTTTTCAGCAAGAGTGTTCTGCAAAGCATTGGCTGTCATATAAAGCACTGATTTGGGAAAGGAGAACAAGGGTTGGCCTTTAATTATTTGTACATGCCTTTCTGTGAATCTGATTATGCTACAGAAACATGGACATGACCCAGAGAAGACTAGTGCCAAAGAAATTTTCAGAAAGAGGTGAGCAAGTTGCTGATCTGGGCAGGAATGAAAAAGGGAAAGAATAAGCTTAAGGCATTTACATTTGTAATCCTCCTTAATATCAGATGGCTCAATTCATTGATTCATTTAGTGCTTCTAACATTTTCCCATGAGGTAATTACTACCCCTATTTTACAGATAAGAAAAATAAGCCTTGATTTATTCCTAGATATTTTATCTTCTTGAGGGCTATAGTAAATGGTATTGATTTGGTGATTTCTTCTTTGATGAATACTTTGCTGGTATAAAGGGATTCTAATGATTTACTTATGTTTATCTTGTATACCGATACATTGCTGAACTACTCTATTAGTTCCAGTAGTCTACTTATGGATTCCTTTGGATTGCATATACAGTTATATCATCTGCAAATATTTCTTTGTTTTGTCTAACTGCTCTGGCCAGAACTTCTAGTGCAATGTTGAATAGAAGTGGTGAGAGTGGGCATCCTTTTCTAGTTCCTGTTCTCAAGGGAAATTCATCTCTCTTCATTCAGGATGACATAGGTGGTTGGCTTTGCATAAAGGCCACTAATTGGATTGAGGAATTTCCCCTCTATTCCTACTTTTTGGAAGTTTTAGCACGAATGGGTGTTGAAGTTTGTCAAATGCCTTTTCTGCATCTATTGACAAAATCAGGTGATTCTTATCTTTTGTGTTATTTATGTGGTTGATTACATTAAGTATTTTTCTGATTTTAAACCAGGCTTGCATTCCTGGAAGGAAACCAGCTTGATCATAATGAATTATTTCTTTTATTTGCTGTTGAATTTTGTTGGCTAGAATTTTGCTGAACATTTTTGCATCTAGGTTCATGAATGATATTTATTGGTTTGGAATTTTCTTTTTCTGTGGGATCTTTCCCTGGCTTTGGTATCAGGGTTATGCTGGCTTCATAGAATCAATTTGAGATTATTCTATGCTTTCTATAGGGTGAAATAGCCTCAATAGTATCAGAGTTAACTCTACTATTAAAGTTTGGTAGAATTTTCTAGTGAAGCCATCTGGGCCAGGACTTTTTTTGATTGTCAGATTTTTGGAGATGTTTTAAATCTCTTCCTTTGTGATATATTTATTAAGTTGATCTACTTCTCCTTGTGATAATCTTGGTGGGAGATATGAATCTAGAAATTTGTCAATTTCCTCTAGGTTTTCAAGCCTGTTAGAATACAGCCTTTCATAGTATTCAGTCGTAACATTTCTCATCTCATTTCTTAATTGGGTTATTTGTATCTTCTGCTGCTTTTCTTTTGTAAGTTTAGCCAATGGTTTATCAATTTTGTTGATCTTTTCAAAGAACCAGCTTTGGGGTTTATTTTTTCATTTGTTCTTCTATTCTCTAATTCATTTAGTTCTGTTCTAATCTTTATTATCTGTTTTCTTCTGG
This sequence comes from Heterohyrax brucei, assembly GCA_028571685.1. NCBI lineage: Eukaryota > Metazoa > Chordata > Mammalia > Hyracoidea > Procaviidae > Heterohyrax > Heterohyrax brucei. Next base: position 40,863,074 of record CM053149.1, read on the forward strand.
TGCCTGGGGGGTTCTTCTGTTGTTCTCTTTCTACTCATTCAAGCTGTAAGGTTAGTTCTTTAATTTGGGATCTTTCTTCTTTCCAGATGTGTGCAGTTATAGGGATAAATTGACCTCTGAGCACCACTGTTGCTGTAACCCATAAGTTCTGGTAAGATGTGTTTTCATTCTCGTTTGAGTTCATACTGAGAGAACTACAAGGCCTTATTGCAAGAAACCAAAAAAGACTCACAAAATTGGAGAAACCTATCCTGCTCTTGGATAGGAAGACTTACCATTGTGAAGATGTCTATTTTACCTAAAGTAATCTGCTTATACAATGCAATCCCAGTACAAATCCCAGTGAATTTTTTAATGAAATGGAGAAATATATCACCAACTTTGTTTGGAAAGGGAAGAAACCCTGGATAAGTAAAGCACTACTGAAGAAGAGGAATACAATGGGAGGCTTCATACTACCTGACCTCAGAAACTATTATACTGCCACAGTAGTCAAAATAACCTGGTACTGGTACAGAAAGAGACATACAAACCAATGAACAGACTTGAGGCCCCAGAGACACCACCATCTTCCTGTGGACAGTTGATATTTGACAAAGGCCCTAAGATCGTAAACTGGGGTAAAAACAGTCTCTTCAGCAAATGGTGCTGGCAAAATTGGACAGCCATCTGCAAAAAAACTGAAACAAGACCCGTATCTCACACTTTACACAAAAAACTAACTCTAAATGGATCAAGGACCTAAATATCAAACCTAAAATGACAAAAATTCATGCAAGAAAAAATAGGATCAGTGATGGATGTTCTATTACACAGTTTAGGTAGATTTCAAAATCTAACAAACAAACCACAATTAACAGAAAATAGATAAATGGGAACTACTAAGAATCAAACACTTTTGTTCATCCAAAGACTTTATCAAAAGAGTTAAAAGACCACCTACAGAATGGGAAAATATATTTGGCAACCACATGTCGGACCGTCATCTAATCTCCATAGTCTATGAGGTTTTACAAAATATCAACAAGAAAAAGGTAAATAACTCAATTAAGCGATGGGCAAAGAAGATGGGCAAACACTTCACTAGAGAGGACATCCAGGCAGCCAAAAGACATATGAGAATGTGTTCATGATCATTAGCTATCAGAGAAATACAAATCGAAACTACAATGAGATACCATCTCACCCCAACAAGGTTAGCCATGATCCAAAAAACACAAAATAACAAATTCTGGAGAGGCTGTGGAGAGAATGGAACTCTCCTACATTGCTGGTGGGGTTGCAAGTTGGTACAACCTCTTTGGAAAGCAATCTGGTGCTTCCTTGAAAAGCTGGAAATAGACCATTTGATCCTGTAATTCCACTGCTTGGAATTTATCCTTCAGAAATCACATGAACAGACACATGTACACAAATGTTTATTGCAGCACAGTCCACGATAGCTAAAAGATGGAATCAATCCAGATGTCCATCAGCAGATGGATGGATAAACAAACTTTGGTACATAATACTCAATGGAACAATATGCTATGACAAAAAAAAAGTAGATTTTAGAAAATGTCTCATAACATGGTTTCAGTTGGAAGATGCTTGCTGAGTGAAATCAGTCAGTGTTGAAAGAACAAATATTGTATGAGACTCCTATTATAAGGACCTAAAAACAGAATTATCTACAGAAGAAAATAATTTTGTTGGCTACAAGAGTCAGGGGGTGAGTGCTTATCAGACAGGAGATAATTGATAGATGTTAGAATTTTTATTCATTCACTGCAACTAATAAATTATAAATTAAAAAGAAAAAGAAGGCTTGAATAGTTTCAAGTCCTGCCACTCCAAGTATGGTCTCTAGACCACCAGCGTCAGCATCACTTGAGAATTTATTAAAGCTTTCAGGCCTCACACACCATCTACTGAATAAGAATCCACATTTTAACAAGATCCCCAGGTGACTTGTATGCACATTAAAGTTTGAAAACCGCTAGTGGTTTTCCCAAGGCCACAAATTAATAAATAGCAGAACCCAACTTCAAAGCTCGTGCTGTTTGTCCTGTGGCTGCTCTAGAGCCAATTCACTCAAGAGTCACATATTACACTCTTTGCTACAGCTAAGTAGAAGACTTTAGCATCAGACTAAATTTTCTCATCTGTTGAGAAGTTAATTATCAGTACAAAATTATATTGTCTCTCAGAACAAACAAGGTGTTTTGAGTACTTACAACAAATAAATTCTAATTTTATTCAGCATTTTGTTATGTTGAATAAAAATCACCAGCTTAAGTTTAAAACCCTTTAGTTATATAAAAATTATATTTGCTGCAATGAAATCTAAACTTATTTCTAAGAGATGTTAGCAACCTTGTACACAAGTATGTCCATCTATGCTTTCCAGTCCACTCATATTGAAATGAGAATACTACTGTACCCTCACCACCCATCTGTCAGTTTCTCATACTGTAATGGTTTGCATGTTGCTGTCATGATAGATGCTGTGCCACCAATATTTTAAATGTCAGCAGGTCACCCATGGTAGATGGGTTTCAGTGGAGTTTTCAGACTCAGACTAGGAAGAAAGGCCTGGTGATCTACTTCTCAAAATCAGTCAGTGAAAATCTTATGAATCATAACAGAACAATGCCCAACTCACTTGCTTTGGACACATCATCAAGAAGGATCAATTACTAGAGGAAGACATCAAGTTTGGTGAATAGAGGGCAAATGGGGGCCACGGGAGCCCTTTGGTGAGATGGATTGGAACTATGGCTGCAGCAATTGACTCTGACATGCCAGCAGTCATGAGAACAACATAGGATCAGGCAACATTTTGTTCTGTTATGCATAAAGTCATCTTGAGTCGTAATCAACTAAATGATAGCTACCTACCTATCTGTCTCACCTGTTTCCCGACTGAAAAGTGAATTACAAAGGAAATTCCTCCATGAAACACTGCATTAACTCTTGGAGACCTTGGCCTAGGTCTTTAAATGTGAATAGACATTAACAGATACAAACCACACGGAGTTCAAATTCTGAATGAAAGTTTACTTCTTGAAAAACCCAAATTTTTCTTCCTTCTTTCCCTATCTCTCAAACAATTATTCCCAATTGACTGTTCTTTTTCAGTTTTAGAGGAAATATTACTTGTTTTTGTTTCAGTAAGAAAGAAAAAATTAATGCACTTTTTTGATCTAGCCCTGGCGCTCTGAGATGAGCCAGCTTGTTTGGTTGGCTTAAAAGAGATTTTTAAACAGCAAAACCATAAAATAATTCAGTATCATAACTGCTCCCAATGAGACTGCCTAACTTAAGAAGAACGGATCATTCATCTAAGAGAACCATACTGTATTCTTATTGCTTACTTTGGAATTTTAAAATTGAAGACCACTTAAGAATAAGGTTTGCAGATACTTACTGCAGCTCTAGTCATTTAGTTGCAAAACAAACAAAAAATAATAAATAAATAAATAAATAAACTTGATTTTTGGTTATTTTATCCTGTTGGTAAGATGTAACTGCTTTAAAAACACAAGTTTTATGAGGACATACTGTACTCACTGATGCTATGGAGTCTTTTACATCTTTTTCCCAGCTGGCAAAATTCTTGTAACAGCATCTCAGGGATGAGACAATCAGGGGTAGATCATATCTCAGGATTTGAACAGTAAATAAACTTTTAAATTAGTATTACCACAGGACAAGATACTTTTCTTCAAGGGTAAAAGGACAGGTAAATATAGCTGAAACACAAAGTGTTTAACAGTTCTTGAAATCATATCTGGACTCTAAACTGACTCATTAACTGTGAGCTTTGCACAAAACCTAATACTTGTATAAGCTTCAGTTTTCTCATCCATAAAATGGGACTAAGCATACATACTTTGCAAGGCTGTTGTGAAGACTGAGTGAGTTAATGGACATTAAATCATGTGGCATTTAGCATGTAATGCATGCTTTATACTAGATCATAAATCTACTTAATTGACTGTCCCCTCTCCTTCTGAAGCATCTCCTTTTAGGAATCAAACTTGCCTGACTGTCATGGAGAGGACACTTGCCTGAATGAAGACTAGTGCTCTCTCTGGCAATGTTCAGAAGAACTTGGAAAAGCCAAGTTGGAGCCCTCCTGGGAGCTTGCCAGCTCAAGTCTAGTGTCTTTCGTTCTTCTTATCCCAGCCAAGACAATACAACACTTGAGCCTGACTTTGCCAGAGCACTGAAGCTGCAGCCTTGTAGAAGCATGGGTAAGAGTATAGGGAAGTGCAAGGAATTCTGACAGGTCACTCCCCTAGCTACCCCTGTGAAAAATTCTATATCAAAAGGAGAGAGAGCTCTCTCATGCACCCTCCGAAAGATGATATGGTTGAACAATATGATGGACATAATTAATGTCACTGAATTACAAGTGTGAAGATCATTGAAATGTGAAATATTTTGTTATGTATTTGCCATAAAAGAAATACAGGGCAGAAGTAGCTAACAAAGGGAGACAAATTGACTTGAACCCAGCAGCAACTTACCTGCACTCTGAAATGTGTCAGCCCAGGTTATCCTTTCAGTAGGAAGGGAGGAAAACAAACAATTACTTATGAATAATCTGGGCTAGACACTCTCCCACAGATCACTTCTCCCACTCCTTACCGTGTCTCTGCTGGTAAGGGAGGTACAGTGTTTCCTCTATTACAGAGGAACAGAGTCTCAGAGAAACTAACATTCTGTTCAATTCATACAGCTAATCAAAATTAGAACAGTGATTGGAACACAGGTGTATCTGACACGTTTCAAATTGGTCAGCATACAATGCTGTGTTTGGTATGTAGAGTGTTTATGTTTTTTAGTTTGAGTTTATTTCTCTGGTAAGTTGGTTAATTTTTGTTTGGTTCTTGTTCCCCCTTAACTCTAACTCTCTCCTGAACACTATTACTTTGTCACAAGTACAAAATCCAGTTTACTTTTTTCTAAAGACTTTGGATGAGATACATTAATTGATCTTAATTGTAAATCTTTCCTGCAAAGTCTTCATATGTCAATAATCATTTCTTGGTTATAGTAAGAAATGTAAAGATTATAAGAAAGAAGAAGTTCTAACTCCTCTAAGTTCATCTCTGCCTGGTTGAGGGTTTAGTTTTGTGTTTGTTTTTTTTTTTAATGATATGTTGCTCCACAAGAAATAATTGACTCATTTTTCCTTGGTGCATTCATTTCATACCAATCCAAGAGCTGGGAAGTCTTTAGAAATTATCATCAGCCTTTCTTAGGCAGGAGCTACAAGAAAGGCTAAAAATCATCTCAAAAGGTCTGCAGCCAGAATACCCTTTAAAAGACCTCAGATATGTTTGTTACTAATTAACTTATATTTTTACTTACTCTTGTTCCAAGAAATTTGAGGATCTGTGGTGGGACAGTGGTTAAAGGATTCAGCTGCTAAGGTCAGCAGTTCAAACTCATCAGGGAATTTGAGGGAGGAAGATGAGAGTCTGCTTCTCCAAGTATCTACATCTTTACAGCATGTTAAATGTCAACTGATTTTATGTTGTCGCTCTTAGGTGCCACTGAGTTCTGACTCATAGTGACCCTCTGTTCAACGAAGTGATATACCACCCAGTCCTGCAGTATAACCCACAATCATTGTTAGGCTTGAGACAATTGTTGCAGCCACTGTGTCAATCCATCTAATTGAGGGTCTTCCTTTTTTTCACTTACCTTCTACTTTACTGAGACTGATGATCTTCTGCAGCTACTGACCCCTCCTGACAACATGTCCAAAGTACATAAGATGTAGTCTCACCATCCTTGCTTCTTAGGAGTCTTCTGCTTGTACCTCACCCCAAACAGATCTGTTCACTCTTTGGCAAACCATGGAATACTCAATATTCTTTGCCAACACCACAATTCAAAGGCATCAGTTCTTCTTCTGTCTTCCTTACTTACTCTTCAGCTTTCACATGCACGTGACGTGACTGAAAATACCATGGCTTCAGGACTTCCGGCCAACATGGCATCATACACAGAAGCACCATGCTGTCCCTCCAGAGCAAAAGGCAGAAAAACTAAGTAAGACAGAGACAAACAGCAATCCTGGAATCCAAATTGTCAAATAAGGACATAATGATCTCAGGCAAACACCAAATGGAATAAGAAACTAACAGAGAAGAGAGACTAGGAAGAGATACTAGAGAAAGTCTTCTATCAATTAATCCATCAGGGATTCTCCATCTTGGACTCCTGTCAGTGATTGGCAGACAGGGAACATGGGAAAGCAGTTTCATGGAAATCATAGCAGAAGACAAAGAACCTGGTAACGAACAAGACACACTTTCTCACCCCCACTCCATGTTTTTTCCACTGCCATACCTCCTGTACTGCCTGTCTAGTTGCTATGGCTCAGCTAGCGGTAAAGTGCAGTGTCCCTGACACTTGGATTCACTCTACTTACATCAGAGATTGCTAGACAGAGAGTACTCAAAAGTACATTTCCTCCACTTGTCTGACAGTTTGCAATACTGTGGCGGCTTGTGTGTTGCTATGATGCTGGAAGCTACACCACTAATATTCAGATACCAGCAGGGTCACCCATGGCAGATAGGTTTTAGCTGAGCTTCCAGACTAAGACAGACTAGCAAGAAGGACCCAGTAAGTCTACTTCTGAAAAGAATTAGCCAACTAAAACCATATGAATAGTAGTGGAACATGGTCTGATATAGTGCTTGAAAATGAGCTCCTCAGGTTGGAAGGCACTCAAAAGACAACTGCAGATCAGCTGCCTCCTCAAATTGGAGTTGACCTTAAGGATGTGGATGGAGACAAGCTTTTGGGACTTTCATTTGCTGATGTGGCATGACTCAAAATGAGAATGAAGAGCTGCAAATAATCATTAATGATTGGAACATGGAATGTACAAAGTGTGAATTTAGGAAAATTGGAAATCTTCAAAAATAAAATGGAATGCATAAACATCAATATCTCAGGCATTTAAAAAAATGCACCACCATAGAGTCAATTCTGACTAATAGCAACCATACAGGACAGAGCAGAACTGCCCCGTAGAGTTTCCAAGGAGCTAGTGGATTTAAACTGCCAACATTTTGGTTAGCAGACATAGCACTTAACCACTATGCCACCAGGGTTTCCTAGGCATTGGTGACCTAAAATGGACTGGTGTTGGCTATTTTGAATCAAACAATCACATGGTCTACTATGATGGGAATGACAGCTTGAAGAGGAATGATGTTACATTCATCGTCAAAAAGAACATTTCAAGATCTATCTTGAAGTACAGTGCTGTCAATTATAGGATAGTATTCATATGTCTACAAGGAAGGTCAGTTTGTACAACTATTATTTAACTTTATGCACCAGCTACTAAGGCCAAAGATGAAGAAAGTGAAGATTTTTTACCAACTTTTACAGTCCAAAATAAATCAAACATGCAATCAGGATGCATTGATAATTACTGGTTATTAGTGTGCAAAAGTTGGAAACAAAGGAGGATCAGTAGTTGATAAATATGACCCCAGTTAATAGAACATAGCTGGAGATAGCATGATAGAATTTTGCAAGACCAACAACTTCTTCATTGCAAGTACCTTTTTTTACTGACATAAATGGTTGCTATACATATGGACTTTGCCAGATAGAGTACACAGGAATCAAGTCTACTATGTATGTGGAAAGAGGCACTGGAAAAGTCCAATATAATCAGTCAGAACAAGGCCGGGGTAAACAACAAAAGAGACCAATGAATTGCTTATATTCAAGTTCAAACTGAAACTGAAGACAATTATAACAAATTATGACAATTATAACAAATCCACAAGATCCAAGGCCCAGTCTTGAATATATGTCACTTAAGTTTAGAGTACCATCTCAAGAAGAGGTTTGATGCACTGAACACTACTCACTGAAGACAAGTGCAGAATTACATTCAAGATAGCATACATGAAGAAGGCAAGAGGTCATTAAAAAGGCAAGAAAGAAAATAACAAATCAGATGTCAGATGAGACTCTGAAACTTGCTCTAGAGTGTTAAGTAGCTAAAGCAAAAGGAAAAAAATACAGTAGAAGAGTTGAAGATTTCAACGGGTAACTCAAAAAGACAAAGTTATTATAATAACATGTGAAAGAGCTGGAGATAGAAAACAAAAAGAAATGCAAGCTCTGCATTTCTCAAGCTAAAGAACTGAAAAAAAAATTCAAGCAACAAGTTGCAATAGTGGAGGATTCTACAGGGAAAATATTAAACAATGCAGGAAACATCAAAAGATGGAAGAAATATACAGAGGCATGAAACCAAAAAAGAACTGGTTGATATTTAACCATCTGAACAGGGAATCAATTTAACCATCTGACTGGGAACCAATGGTACTAAAGGAAGAAGTCAAAGCTGCATGGAAGGTACTGGCAAAAAACAAGCCTTCAGGAATTGCAGTAATGTCAACTGAGATGTTTCAACAAACAGATGCAATGCTGGAAGTGCTCACTCATCTATGCCAAGAAATCTGGAGGACAGCTACCTGCCCAACTGACTGGAAGAAATCCATTATTTATTCCTATTCCCAAGAAAGGTGATCCAACTGAATGTGGAAATTATCCAACAGTACCATTAATATCACACACAAGTAAAATTTTCCTAAAGATCATTCAAAAGTAGTTGCAGCAGTATGTTGCTGGAAATTCAAGCCAGACTCAGAAGAAGAAGTGGAACCAGAGAATCATTGCTGATGTTGGATGGTCTTGGCTAAAAGTGGAGAATAACACTGATTATGCAAAAGCATTCAGCTGTGTGGATTATAATAATTATGGATAACGTTATGGAGAGTGGGAATTCCAGAACACTTAACCATGTTCATGAGGAATATTTACATGGATCAGAGGCAGTCATTCCAACAGAACACAGCATGGTTTAAAGTAAAAAAAAAAGTGTGTGTCATGATTGTATCCTGTCACCATAGCTTTTCAATCTGTATGTAGAGCAAATAATTCAAGAAGCTGGACTAATATGAAGAAGAACGAGGCATCTGGATTGGAGGAAGACTCATTAATAACCTGCATTATGCAGATAACACAACATTGCTTGCTGGAAGTGTAGAGGATTTGAAACACTTACTGATGAAGATCAAAGACCATAGCTTTCAGTATGGTTTACACCTCAACATCAACAAACCAAAATCCTCACAATTGGACCAGTAAGCAACATCATGTTCAGCAGAGAAAAGACTGAAGTTGTCAAAGATTTCATCTTACTTGGTTCCACAATCAATGCCCACGGAAGCAGCAGTCAAGAAATCAACAGACATTGCATTAGGAAGATCTGCTGCAAAAGACCTCTTTAAAGTGATGAAAAGTAAAGATGTCACTTTGAATACTAAGACATGCCTGACCCAAACTATGATATTTTTAATTGCAATAAATGCATGTGAAAGCTGGACAATAAATAAACAACACAGAAGAATTGATGCCTTTAAATTGTGGTGTTAGAGAAGAATATTGAACATACTTTGGACTGCCAAGAGGACAAATAGTTCTGTCCTGTGAGAACAACCAGAATGATCTTTGGAAACAAAGATAGCAAGACTGTGTTTCACATGTTTTGGACATGTTGTCAGAAGGATTGATTCTGGAGAAGGGTATCATGCTTGGCAAAGTAGAGGGTTAGCAGAAAAGAGGAAGACTCTCAATAACTTAGACTGACACAGCAGCTGCAACAATGTACTTAAGCACAAAGATTTTTATAAAAGAGGAAAAGGAAAAGCAAACAAACTAGATGAAAATTTGGAATGGTAAAAAAAGATTTCCAGTGGTCTCACCCATGGCCAGGTGAAAACAAAGGCAGCATCTCCCAGGCTGCATGGTTATAAGGGATATAGACGTCTTCAAGGTTGTGGGCAAGGTACAGACTGGACCATATTTTGTTTTGTTGTATACAGGGTCTGCATGAGTAGGAATCAACTTGACAGCACCTAACAACAACACAACAGTAAATCTACCTCTAGGAGCTCCCAGCAGGAAACAGATAACCCAGTAACCATCGATACCCTCTTTCCTAACTTCACCATTCCCAACCCACTGGGCTTTCTCTGCTTCCTACCTGCTGCAGTCTTTAGGCCAGGAGGAAACTCCTCCTGTCCCAGTTGCTTGGATTCTTACCTCCCTACCCCTCACCCTCTACCCCACCACCACATGCCCCCCACACCCTGGCCAGCTCCCTAGATGCCATTTTTCTATAGCTGGTGTCACTTTTTTCCATTTTTCTTTGGTTTTATTTCATTCTTCCCACCCCCCTCCACTCCTTTCTCTCAAACACTTGGCTCCATATGCCATCTTTGCCTCTTCTTGAAAGAATGTGAAGCCTTGCTTAACTGATGAATCATTCCCTAGCCCAGAACATCCTGCTGGTAGAATTCTCAGGGTTTTTGTTTTTCTGTTTTTGCTTTGTTGTGTTCTGTTTTGTCTGTTTTCTTTTTCTTATTGTGGCTTGGGAGGCCTTTCTAGCCAAGTTGTACCACATAACTTGGGACCCACCCACATACCAGTCTTGACTACCTCATCAATAGGATTCCTGGGGGCATTTCTTTTTTTTAACCTTCTTTTTTTTTCCATTTTTTTGCTTTTTCGCTTCCTGTTTCTCTTCACTTCCCAGTTCTTGTCTCTCTATACTTTGCTTCTTTTTTTTTCTCCTGATGACATCTATATCCCTTATAGCCAAGCTGTATCACACAGCCTGGGAGACACTTCCCTGGTCTTCACAGCAGCACTGGTGAAATCACTAGGAGCCTTTCTTTTCTTTTCCAAATCTTCAACTATTGTTTTTTCTTTACCTCTTTTTTTTTTTAAATCTTTTTGCTTTTCTCTATCTTTTGATTTCTCATCTCTCCACTACAGTGGCAAGGTTCCTGAGCATTCTGCTTGTTCATTTGTTTGTCTGTCTGTCTGTTTGTGGGCTTGTATTTCTCTCTCCTTCATTCCTCATTTCGATACCCATCTTAGCTCCACACACCACAATCTTCCTGCTCCTTCCTGCCTATCTATACCTTGTGCTGAATATGACACTGCTGTTCATGGCCTACTATATCCTGCCCAGCGATGATTACTGGCCTGCCCTGTCAGCCCCAGTAGGTGCCAGAAACAACATATCCCTTTCTTTTCAGCTGGACCTACCCTGCTGTATGACTGGCCCTGCCTATTGGACACCCACCCACCCATTGCCATTGAGTTGATGCTGACTCATAATGACCTGTAGGACAAAGTAGAACTTCCCCCATAGAGTCTCTAGGGAGCACATGGTGGATTTCAACTGCCAAGCTTTTGGTTAGTGGACATAGCATTTAACCACTACATCACCAGCGTTTCCCCCATTGGACAAGGAGGTGAAAATATTGTGACCACAAAAGAAGAAACAACAAAAAACACACAACCTGCCTGGTCTAACAAAAAAGAAGGATGAAACAAATGTATCTACACTCAATAAACAAAGAAAATAATTACAGAACGTCCCAAAGACAGAAAACCCAAACCCATTGCTGTCAAATCAATTCCAACTCATAGCAACCCTAGAGCACAGAGTAGAACTGCCCCATAGAGTTTCCAAGGAGTGCCTAGAGGATTCAAACTGTTGACCTTTGGGTTAGCAGTCATAGTGCTTAAACACTTTGCTATCAGGGTTTCCCCAAAGATAGTAGATAATATCAAAATACAAAAGAGAGAGAGAGAGAGAGAGAACAGGATGGTTCCAGTGAGTGTCCAAAATAAAACACCAGATGACTGTCCAGTAAAAGAAAAGGCACTACGATTACCTGACAAGGAATTAAAATCTCTAATATTCAGGGCTATCAAAAAGTTGAAGCAAAAAGCAGGGAAAAATAAGGGAAAAATAGCCAAAATTCATGGAAGAACTCAGGAAAACCATACAGGAATAAAATGCCAACATAAATTCACAACTAGGAATCATTTTAAAAAAGAAACAGAAGAAGAAGGAATCCAAAAGAGAAACAAGATGTCAAAAATGGACAGTGTCCTAGTTGAAGAGCAGGTTTGAAATGATGGAAGACAGGATCAGTGAAACTGAAAACGAACACTTGTATACAACTCTGAGAAAAAATCAGAAGGAAAAGAATGAAGAACCCTTGAGAATGATGAGCAAAAATTGTGAGTGATCCGAGTACCAGAACAGAGGAGAAAACAGAAAACACAGAGAGGATCATTGAAGAACTACTGACAGAAAACTTTCCTAATATGAAAGATGAAAAGCTGACCATCCAAGAAACTTAACAAACCCCATGTAGGACAGACCCTGAAAGAAAATCACCAGAGATAGCATAATCATACTTGCTAAAACCAACAGCTCAACAAAAACAGTCACAAACAGAAGAGAAACAATAAGACTAGGCTCTGATTATTCAACAGAAACCATGCACACAAGAAGGCAATGGGATGATATACATAAAACCTTGAAAGAAACAAATTGCCAACAAGAATAATATATCCTGAAATATTCTCAGTCCAATAGAATAGTGAAATTAGGACATTTCCAGATAAACAGAAATTGAAGGAATATGTAAAAACCAAACCAAAATTACAAGAATTATTAAAAGAAGTCCTCTCGTCTGATAACAAACAACAGACCATGAAATGAATCTAGGACACAAGATTGTACCAGTCAGATATCAGCCTAGGAAATGAACTCTCAAAGACTGTCCAAAACCAAAAGAATTACAACAGGGAACCAGAGAGTTAAATCTGTAAATGACAACAACAGAAGAGAAAATATACAGTGTAGATACAGTGGAAGCCAAAGTGATCCAAAGAATAATAGACTGGCAAAAACCTAGGAAGATAAGGGTGAATCTCAAGGTAACCACAAAGAGAGTCAACAAACCTATTTATCAAAGTAAAGAAAACCATAAAGTCTCAATAAAAATAAAATCTTTGAAAACAAAAGAAAGCCACAAACCAAAGGAATTAATTCAGCACAAGAGAGTAAAAGGAACAAAGAAAACATCAGCACAACAAAAAAAGCGTTACAAAATGACAGCAATAAACTCACACCTTACAATAATTACACTGAGTGTAAATGACAGGCCTGCATCTATAAAGAGACTGAGAGTCACAGAGTGAATAAAAAACAGGATCTGTCAATATGTTGCTTACAACATATTGAAAGAAAGAAAGAAAGATGCTTGTTATTGGTACAATGGAATTGTACCCAGTGGAATAGAAATCAGAACCCAAATATAAATCCTCCCACCTATGGTCATCAGATCTTAAACTAGGATCCAAAGCCCAACATAAGGGGGAAAGACAGTCTTTTTAACAAATGGTGCTGGCAAAACTGGATGTTATCTCATAACATGGAGCCAACTAGAGAACATTATGCTGAGTGAAATAAGTCAACCATAAAGGACAAATATCATACCAGAACTTACAGTACAAAAACTCGTGAAAAGGTTTACACATAAAAGGATCTGATAGTTACTGTGGAGGGGAGAAGAATACTAAACATACAGTAGACAACTGGTAACTTTGATGAATGGTAAGACAGAACAAACTACCATGGAAACCAACACAACTTGTACAAGAAAAGGTCCTGGCAGCTCCATAGAAACGTCCAGCATCTGAGGGGTGGTGCCGTGGAGTGAATTGTGTTCCCCTAAAAATAGGTGTAGCCATGTGACCATGATTCCCTGTATTCTACGATTGTCCTCCATTTTGTGATTTCACTGTGCTGTGTTAAAGGATTAGAGTGGGACTTTTTATCCCTTTATAAGATCACCTCCTTGCTCCACTGTAAAGGGAGTTTCCCTAGAGTATGACTTGCCTCACCCTTAATCCTTTCATCCTAGAAAAGATAAAAGGAAGGAGAAGCAGAGTACTGAGAACTTCACACCATCAAGAAAGTAGCCCCGTGAGAAGAGCACGTCCTTGAGACCTGAGTTTCCTGCACCAAGATGCTCCCTGGACAGAGACTGATGTAATATCGGACTTTCCTCCATAGCCAACCATGGGGAAAGCCTTCCACTGGAGCAGATAGCCTGAATATGGACTTAAAGCCTACCAGAGTGTGTAAGAATAAACTTTCCTCTGTTAAAGCCATCCACTCTGTGGTATTTCTGTTAGAGCAGCACTAGCTGACTAAAACAGGTGGTATTCCTGGGCCGAGGGGCCATGGAGACCATGGTCTCAGGGAATATCTAAGCTCAACTGGCATAATAGTTTACAAAGAAAATGTTTCACATTCTACTTCAGTAAGTAGCATCTGGGGTCTTAAAAGTCTGTGAGCAGCCATCTAACAACTTTAAGAGGAAGGAAGCATGAAGAAAATAGGGAAAGATTAGTCCAAAGGATTAGTGGACCACACCTGCAATGACCTACAGTGACTGAATCCATTGCTACTAGATGATTCCCAGAAACCACCACTGGCTGCTTTGGCAGAGGGTCTTGGACAGAGCTGGAGAAAAATGTACAGCAAAATTCTAACTCATAAAGAAAGACCAGACTTGCTGGCTGACGAAGACTGGAGAAATTCTGAGAGTACAGACCCTGGACACCCTTTAAGTTCAGTAACGAAGTCACTCCTAAGATTCACCCTTCTGCCAGTGACTGGACAGGTCCATAAAACAAAACAAGACTGAAGAAGCATGCCAGCCCAGGGACAAGGACCAGACAGGAGAGCCAGTAATACAAAACCCAAGGTTGAGAGAGATTGTTGACTAGTTGTGGGGTTATTAACTAATGCCATAAACAAATATATGTACTAAGTCTTTAATGAGAAACTAGTCTGTTGTGTAAGCTTTCTTCTAAAGCACAATAAAAAAATGTTTATAGAAAGAAAGAAGATACTGCGGTTTGTATCAAGTACACCTCAATCCCCGAGGTGGTGTCTTTGCTTTTCAAGACTTTAAAGAAGTCTTTTGAAGCAGATTTGCCCAATACAATGTGTCTTTTGATCCCTTGACTACTGTTTCCACAGATGTGGATCGTGGACCCAAGTAAAACAACGTCCTTAACAACCTCAGTATTTCTCTAATTATCATGATACTGCTTATTGGTCCAGTTGTGAGGATTTTTCTTTTCTTGACGTTGAGATGTAATCTATGCTGAAGGCTGTGGTCTTTCTTCTTCATCAGTGTTTCAAGTACTCTTCCCTTTCAGCAAACAAGGTTCTGTTATCTGCATAACACAAGAGGTTAATGAGTTTTCCTCTAATCCTAGTGCCCATTCTTCATATAATCTAGCTTCTCAGAATATTTGCTCAGCATACAAACTGAACAAGTATGATGAAAGGAAACAACCCTGATGAACACCTTTCCTAGCTTTAAACTATGCAGTGTCTGCTTATTCTGTTTCAACAAATGTCTCTTGATCCATACGTGTCTTCCTTACAAGCACGATTAAGTGATCTGGAATTCCTGTTCTATGAAGTGTTATCCATAATTTGTGAAGGGTTACATGTGAAATGGCTCCCATGTGTAAGGATACCAGTTTGAGGGTTGAGTTTCGTGCTTTCTTTTCTTCTTTGCAATATACTACTCCACTAGAAACAAGTGAGCAGTAACCCACACAGTCCCTATGTTTGTTTGTTTTTGCTAGTGAAAATATTTACAGAAATAGGCAGTGCTAAGCAAAAAAAAATTGTAGTCTATCCATTCTCATCTCCCATTAATCAGTAAATGTTTTCAAATGGTTGTGAGTTAGATGGATCAACGTTGGTTAACCTGGTTAGAGTTTGAGATTCATCACCTAGACTTTATATCCTTTTCTTTGTTATATTATTCCTGGTATGGTAAGCAAACTTTATTTTAGTTGTAGTCATTTATTCTTAATTTCTAAAAACAACCCCATAATTTTGCCTACCCTCTATTGGTTGTTCAAAGTGTTGGTGGTTTACCTAAAAAAAGAGAGAGAGAGAGAGACAACATACAGACAGCTGAAAGAAGAAAACATTTTGCAAATATGAAAACTCTAGAAATCAGTTGGCATTTTATGTTTTCAACAGAAATGTTCAAGCTGATACCTAAGACATAAACCACAGCCCAGCAACTCAGCCCATAATATACAAATTTTGCTAAGAAGATTGTTTCAAGAAAGCAAAGCTAAACTAGGCATATTGAATCCATTATAGAATTCTGCCAGACACCTCAAGAAGGTTCTATGATTTGTTCTCTGAATATGAATGCATATTGTTGTTGTTAAGTGATGTCAAGTCAGTTCTGACTCATAGTGACCCTGTGTCCTGCGCCAACATCATAATCATTATGTTTAACCTCACCTTACCTATAAAAACTATGTGGATGTTTCTCCCCAAATCAGTTCACTTTAAAACCCTAAGTTGCTTTTTTTTTTGTACTTGGATAGGTCTGCAAATGAATAAGACTTTGCAGAGGAAATTATTTCCATGGATGGGCTTAAATACACATTGATGATATTTATGTGTTGCCGGGAGCCAGCCCCGACACTTTACAGGGTCACGCACGGAGGGAGGGAGAGGCGCGGCCAGAAAAGAATCAAGAGAGACAGGAAAGAGTTTTCTGATTCATGGCAGCCTGACTCAGAGAGCAGGAGAGCGAGCTGTCTGTCTTTATTGTTTTTATAGTAAAAGTGACGTGAATTTTACCCTGCCCACTGACCACACAATCTATTGGCTAATTTGAAACCAAAACCTCGTGATTGGCTAATTTGAAACCAAAACCTCATGGTCTTGAGGTGATGTAATTTTTACCCTGCCCGCTGACCACATGAGCTATTAGCTAACCGAAACCTTGTGATCCTTTTAATTGTCAAGGCTTTCTAGATAATGGCCCGAGGCAGGTGTGTAATTGACAGTGAAAACAAGGTTATGCCTCAAGCTCAATCAGCCCTACTTATACCTCAAGGTTAAAAGGTACACGAGGAAGGGTCTAAAGTTTATGATCTCTATTTGTTCCTACTTTGCTCTTTATTTTATCTTCTCCCACGGGGACAGTAAACATCTACCGTCCCCCATCCGATGTCTTTCTTAAGCTGTTCTAAAAAGGATAATTCCTTTCACATGGGTAGGGATGTGCAGTTGGGGGAAGTCAGCAGAGCTGGGCATTCCCGGGCTCAGCATTTGTCCTTGTGCAGGGAGATGAGGGGGTATTTGGGGGGAGAGTTTAATTGGGGTGAAAAAATATACAGCCAGAAATATGTCAGGGGTGAGCAGCTGGGAGAAGTCAGCAGGGGTTGGGCCAGCCTCGCTGCTCTCAAGCTGGCTGTGTTAGAAATCATTCCTCTGAGCTCTTTTCCCCAGAAATTCCTGT
Organism: Heterohyrax brucei; assembly: GCA_028571685.1. Lineage (NCBI taxonomy): Eukaryota > Metazoa > Chordata > Mammalia > Hyracoidea > Procaviidae > Heterohyrax > Heterohyrax brucei. The sequence goes on from CM053149.1 coordinate 40,880,341, forward strand.
ACAGGTTTTCCCAATATTATTTCATAAACCAAGGGGGTAGTAAAGGGCCCCTCTCAGAAGGCATCTCCCCTGATCCTTGTGCCAGGAGAGGAGGGGGTATCTTTTTGAAGAAAATTTGATTAGGAAGCCAAATAATATCAAGGGCAGTAAGCTAGAAAACATGTCACAGGTGAGATGCTTCAGCCCGTCATTTACAGGGGTTTGTGACTTTGTCTACAAAGCTGATGGTGGACCTCCGCAATGTGTTACATACCTCAGTTAACTAGAATAATGGGTGGAATCAAGTACTCTTGATAATGGGGTATTATAACTAACTTTATTAAAGAAGTTAATGAAATGTTATGAGATTTGACACTAATAACCACTCGCTCTTTTACAAATTCTCTTCTTGACTGTATGAACTTGAGACCAGAAGAACCAGATGGTGCCTGGCCACCACCAAAGACAGAAGTGATGGGGGACACAGTGTAGAGTCCCTGAGGCAAGACAAGAATTCTACCAGATGACCTGAATTGATGGTCTGACAGCCTGGAGGATCCCCTGGGAACATGGCCCTAGGCTGGCTGCTGTCCCTGGCCGGAAACCAGTAATGAAGTCAACTCTTCAGACAAGAATGGACTGGACTCAGGGACCCAGTGTGACCATATAACATGCATACTTTATGGTTCTAAGCATTTACAGGAGGCTGTCCTGCTGGTCTCTTTCTAGGTGGGAAAGAAGAGAGCAGAAAGGAGGGGACAGATGCTCGTTAAGAGGATAATAGAAATATAGAGTGAAAACGAGGAATGTGCTGTCACCAGGTGGGGAGATCAAGAGGAGCTGCAGATAGATAGGCAGGCAAAACTGATTTGGATTGCGTACTTTTACTTGATCACAATAAATAAATAAATACGTTCTTTAGATTCCTTGACATTCCTTCCTATTAAGTATTTTCCTATGTGTTGGACATTCTTCTGATCATTACTCTTACTCTTCAGCATTCCATAAACACTCCTTAATAACTTTTCTCTATACATATTCCTTGATGTCAACAACCTTCCCCACACCTTCAACTATATGAACTCACTAATACTATGTACACAGTATTATCATCTCAAATTCTTCATGGTGGTCAGATGACAAAAGGAAAGAAGAAGAGAAGCAGAGATAGAGAGGAAGGGATAATTTACTCCTAAAATCTTTTACCCAGCTGTCCTTCATTTTCCAACTCTAAGGTGCCAAGCCCACCTCAAACATTTAAACAGATGTTGGAACCATCTTCTTTTAACTAACAGTTTTGTTGAGATACGTTGTTGGAAAGTACCATCAAGTCAGTTCCAACTCCAAGTGGTGGCCCCAAACACAACAGAAGGAAATACTGCCCTGTCCTGCACCATCCTCATAACTGTTATGCCTGAGCTCATTGATGCAGCTGTGTAAGTTCATCTCATTGAGGATCTTCCTCTTTTTCCCTGACCCTCACTTTAGCAAGCATGATGTCTTCTCCAGGGAAGGATTCCTTCTGATAATATGTCCAAAGTACATGAGATGAAGTTTTCTATCTTCTGTTCTAAGGAGCATTCTGGTTGTATGGTTTCCAAGACAAATTTGCTCATTCTTCCAGCAGTCCATGCATAGTACACTCAGTATTCTTCACCAACACCATAACTCAAAGGCATCAATTCCTCTTTGTTCTTCCTCATTTATTGTTCAGCTTTCACATGTATATGAGGTGATTGAAAATACCATGGCTTGGGTCAGGGATACCTCAGTCCTCAAAGTGACATCTTTTCTTTTTAACACCTTAAAGAGGTCTTCTGCAGATTTGCTAAGTGCAATATATCATTTTTTGTTGTTGACTACTGCTTCCATGAGCACTGAAATGAAATCCTGACAATTTTAATATTTTCTCCACTTTTCATGATGTTGCTTGCTAGTCTACTTGTATTTTTGTTTTTGTTATGTTGAGGTGTAATCCATAGCAAGTATTGCATTCTTTGATCTTCATCAAGTACTTCAAGTCCTCTTCACTTTTAGCAAGCAAAGTTGTGTCATTTACATATTACAACTTGTTAATGAGTATTCCTGCATTCCTGAGATGTAATTGAGATACATATACTGAGATATAATTGCTATTAAAAAATTGTACATATTTTAGTGTGTACTTTATGAATGTTTGGCATATACATGCACCCATGGCACTATCACCACAATCAAAATAGTAAATATATGGATCACCAACAGAAGTTTCCTCACCATCCTTTGTAATCCTTTCCTCTGCCACCGTTCTCTGCACCTCCATCCCTCTCTGCCCTTTCCCTCTCCAAATGAACTAAAGTGCTTTCTGTCATCACAGATTTTTTTGTGTGTATAAATCTAGAGATTTATACAAATGGAATCAGATGGTATATATATTTTTACCTTGGCTTCTTTCACTCAGCACAAGTCTCAGCGATGATGTGAGTGTATCAACAGTTCAATTCCTTTTTATTGCTGAGAAGTATTGCAATTCGGTAGTTGTACCATAATTTGTTTATCCATTTACCACTTGACAGAAACTTGGGTTGTTAAAAGTTTTGTGTTATAAAGCTGTCATGAACATTTGTATGTAAGTCTTTGGACAGGTAGTTCCTTTTCTCTCGGGTAAATACCTTGGAGTAAAATGACTAGAAAACATGGTAGATGTGTGTTTAACCTGTTAAGTAACAACTGCAAATCTGTTTTACAAAATGATTACATCATTTTACATTCCTACGGGCAGCATGTGAGAATTCAGTTCCTCCACTCTACGCTAGTGTGTGTCTCACTGTAGTTTTAATAACATTTCCTCATGATAATAATATTGAACATCTTTTCATGTGCTTATTTCTCATCTACATATTCTTTGGTGAAGTAACTCTTCAGATATTTTGTTCAGTTTTAAAGAGTTGTTTGTTTTCCAATTGTTGAGTTTTGAGTGTTTTTTATGTATTCTGAATTCAAGTCCGTTATCAAACATACTTTGCAAAGATTTTCTGCTACTCTGTGGTTTGCCTTTTTACTCTCTTAATGATGTCTTTTGAATAGCAGAAGTTTTAATTTTGATGAACTCAAATTTATCAGTTTGTTCTTTTGTTGATTGTGACTTGGGTGTCTTACATAAGAAATTTTTACTTAACACAAAGTCACAAAGATTTTCTCTCATGTTTTTATTTGCTTATTTGGTTTGTTTTTCAGAAGTTTTATACTCATGTTTATGATCCGTTTTGAGCTATGTTTTGTATAGAGTGCAGTATTAATACAAGTTCTTTTTTTTTCTTTTTGCATATGGATATCCAGTTGTTCAAGCATCACTTGTTGCAAAGGCTATGCTTTCTCCACTACGTTGAGTTGTGTCCTTTAACAATATGTGTTGTAAATCCCAGCCTGTGGTTATAATCCCGTCAGGGAATGGGTTATCTTTGTTATGTTTACTGAGATAGGATTACTGTAAAGTATATCTTGAGTCAAATTTTTTTTGATACATAAGAGATTAAACAAGCAAGCTAGCAAGCAGAGATGGTTTAAGATTGATTTCTGTTGGATCTGTTGTGACAACTCTCCTCTCATTTCTAATTTGAGTTATTTGTCTCCTTTCCTGCTTTTCTTTAGTAAGTTTAGCCAGTGGTTTGCCAATTTGGTTGATCTTTTCAAAATACCAGCTTTTGGTCTTTTCAATTTTTTCAATTGTTTTTCTATTCTCTAGTTCATTTAGTTCTCCTCTAGTCTTTATGATCTGTTTTCTTCTGGTGCCTCAGGGGTTCCTCTGTTGTTCTCTCTACTTGTTCAAGCTGTAGGGTTAGTTCCTTGATTTGGTTCTTTCTTCCTTACAGATGTGTGCATTTATGGAGATAAACAGACCACTGAGCACTGCTTTGGCTGTATCCCACAAGTTCTGGTAGGAAGTGTTTTCATTCTCATCAGAATCCATGAATTTCTTTATTTCATCTTCTATAACCCATGGTTTTTTGAGCAAGATGTTGTTCAGTTTCTAAGAATTCCACTTTCTATCTATTTTTTTTTTCTGCTATTGATTTCAACTTTTACGGCTTTATGATCTGAGACGATGTTTTGCATTAATTCAGTGGTATGGATTTTGTTGAGAACTGCATTGTGTCCTAACACAAGGTCAATTCTGGAGAATGTTCCATGTGCACTGGAGAAGAAGGTAGTTGTCCGCTGATGGGTAGAAAGTTCTGTATATATCGATGAGGTTTAGCTGGTTAATTGTGTCAATAAGGTCTTCTGTATCTTTATTGAGCTTTTTTCTAGAGTGGAATGTTGAAGTCTCCCACTATTATTGTGGAGTCATCTAACTCCTTTTTGAGTATAGTCAGTGTTTCTTCGATGTACTTAGGTCCTCTGATATTAGGTGCATAAAGATTTAATATAGTTAAGTCTTGCCTGTGTACTGAACCTTTCAGCAGTAAATAGTGTCCACCTTTGTCCATGATGATGGATTTTACGTTAAAATTGATTTTGTCTGAGATTAGAATTGCCACACCTGCTCTTCTTTGTTCATTGTTAGCTTGATATGTATTCTTCCATCTTTTATTTTCAGTTTGTTCCTATCTTTAAGTCTCAAGTGAGTTTCTCGTAGACAACATACAGATGGGGCATGTCTTTTGAGCCAAGATGTCACTTTACTGGGTAAAGATATCTCTTTACTGGAGCATTCAGTCCATTTGCTTTCAATGTAATTATTGATAGGTATGTGTTCAGTGCTGCCATTGTGATATGTTTATTTTTGTGTTGATGTTTTCTCTGTTTTTCTTATTAGTCCGTTCTGGGACATTCTTTTTTGTGAGTTGATTTTTCACCTTTTTCAGAGCTGATTTTGTAGTTGTTGAGACTCCTGTGTTACATTTTTTGATATGGTATGTTGCATCTTTGTTGTCCTTTATGGCTGCCCCTATAATTCCCCTTAATAAACTATACATAAACCCAATTGTAATTACTAACAGTCTTGTAGACTTCCTCTCCATCTTGAAGGACCGTAACAACTGTAGTACATCCCTCTTTTTAATGTGATGGCACCATCGTTTTCATGATAATCACTGGATTGTTTCTTTCAGTATTAAAGCTTTGATTGAGTTTGGAGCCTTCTTTAACTGAGTAGAATTTTGGATGATGTGTCATTCTGAAATATTAAGTTAGTGGTTTTGTTCTTCTAAGCCAAAGCCAAGAGCTTCTTTCAGTATTTCTTGTAGTTTGGGTTTGGTTTTTACAAAGTCTCTGAGTTTCTGTTTATCTGGGAATGTCTTCATTTCATTTTCATATTTGATAGTTTTGCAGGATATATAATTCTTGGTTGGAAGTTCTTGTCCTTCAAGACTTTGAATGTGTCATGCCACTGTCTCCGTGCCATCATGGTTTCTGCTGAGAAATCTGATCAAAGCCTACAGGGTTTCCCTCCGAATGTTAGCTTTGCTTTGAGTCTTGCTGCCTATAAGAGCTGTTGCTCACGTTTCATTTTGTTAAGCTTGATTATAATATATCTTGGAGGCTTTCTTTCGAGATCTGTATTGTGGTGTACGGTACGTATCTGGGATATCTATATTGTCTTCCTTCATGATTTCTACGAAGTTTTCTGTCAGTAGCTCAGCAACGATACTCTCTGTGTTGTCAGGTGTCTTGTCCTGTTCAGGGACTACAATTAATAGAAGGTTGTTCCTCTTAATAGAGTCCCATATGCTTTTTAATGCTTCTTCATTTTTCTTGTTTCTTTTTTCTGATTTTTCCTCATAGACACTGGTGTCAGTTGCTCTGTCTTCCAAGTCATAAATTCTTTTTTCCATTTGCTCCATTCTGTTTTCTTGGCTTTGAATGGAAGTTTCTATGTCTTTGATCTTGTTCTTGATCTGTTGGATTTCAAAGTACAGGTGTCCCATCAGATCGAACAGCTTGCTTAATTTTTCCTTTTGTTCTGTTGCATTTTGTATAAGGTCTAGAAGGGCTCTGTATATAATCCTTTTGTATTCACCTTCTGATAATTTCAGAAAAGTTTCTTCATCCAGAAAACTCCTTGGTTGTTTTGTTTGAGACCCTTCTGAAGCCTTGAGTGATTCCTTGTTTGCCACAAGCATCTGTTGCTTTTTGGGTTTCATGTGAGTCAGTAAAGGTGGGGAGAGATACTGTGAGGATGGACTGCAGATGTTCCCCTAGGCTGTCTTAAAATGTAAAACAAAAGGTATCTGATCACTTCCCAAGTCAGTCAGGTTTTCAGGTGTAGAGGTCCCTCTTCCCAACTGGCAAAGCAAGCATATCTATATCCAACCCCAAATGATACGAACTAGTTCAAACCACACCAATGCTACTGCCCTGTTGGCCTCTGCTGACAGGGCCCACCCTTATGTGACACTGTGTAAACTACTGCTTTTCTGGTAGAAAAGCGCTGTGCTGTGTGGAGACTCTGGCTCCCAAGCTAAGAGTTAGGTCCAGCTCTGGCCACCATATCTAAGATGGTGCCCTCCACATGGTCGCTGCCTCCATATGGTACAAACTGCCCTGTGGCAGAGGCAGAAGGAGGAGTTAATGGTGCCGAGATGTAGTGAGTCCTCAGCCTCTGTTGCCGGGCACCCACTGTAGGCGACACTGTGTAAACTACTGCTTTTCTGTCGGAAAAGCGCTGTCCTGTTTGAAGGCACTGGCTCCCAGGCTAAGAATTAGGTCCCGCTAAAATCTCCATATTCAGCATGGCACCCCACACATAGGCACCGCTGGTTCCATACAAACCACACTGTGCCAGAGGTAAAAAGACAGGCCCAAAGTGGCTAGATGTACAGAGTCCTAAGCCTGGCTCTCAAAATATGGCAATTTCACCTGCCTATCCTACCAGCAGTGCATCTGAGACTAGCCACTAGGCAAGATCCAGCTCCTCCTGCCAGCCAAGACAGAGGAAAAAAAGTCAAAATGGAGCATTAACCTTCAGTCTGTGAGAGCCAGGGCTAGCCAGGAGCAGGAGTCAGCGAAAGAGAGGAAGCTTTTCGTTCAATCATATGAAATCCATATGTGCCGTGCCCTGAGGCTCACTAGGTAACTAGAAGCCTCTGTATGATTATCAGTTCAAGTCTTGGATTCCAGAGGGATATGAGGAAGTGAGTGCTTAGTCTGCCATCTAGACTCTGTCCCCAAGATGGTGTAAGATTGATGTCAAGCCATCTTAAGATCACTAAGGAACTAGAAACTGAAGAGACACAGACCTCGCTCCAGAACTGACAGAAAGTGTTCTCCTACAGCCAGTGTTCTGAATTTGGACTTTTAGGCTCCTAAAGTGTGAGAAAATAAATTTCTGTTTGTTAAAGCCACTTCTGTTTATTAAATACCACAAATTCCACTTGTGATATTTCTGTTATAGCAGCACTAGGTAACTGAGAAGGTAATCCTGGCGACATAGTGATTCAGTGCTACTACTGCTAACTAAAAAGTTGGCAGTTCAAATCCACCAGAACTCCTAGCAAATTCTATGGAGCAGTTCTACTGTGTCCTATAGGGTCACTATGAATTGGGATTGACTCAAAGGCAGTGGCTTAGATAAGTAAGACAGTATGTGTCTATTTCAGAACTCCTTGTTCTGTTCCACTGATCTGCCTATCTTCACACCAGTACTATACTTTGTTGGTTGTTATAGCTCAGTTAAGGTACTGCTAACTGAAAGTTTGGCAGTTTGAATCCACCTGGAGTCACCTTGGAAGAAAGGCCTGGAGATCTACTTCCAAAAAAATCAGCCATTGAAAACCTTCCCAAACACAGTTCTGTTCTAATGCACATGAGTCACCATGAGTCAGAATCAATGGCAACTGTTAGTTTCGGGGTTATTTGTTTGTTTTAAATGACTAGCACAATAATACTTAAAATCAAGTAGTGTGGCCATCCAACTTTGTTCCTCTTCCAGTTGTTTATAGATATGTTGATTTGGCAATTTCTTTTAGAAATCAAGAAGAAAAATCTGTCAAGTAGCCTGTCTTAGTCATCTAGTACTGCTGTAACAGAAATACCACAAGTGGATGGCTTTAACACAGTCCAGCAGGGTGCTGGCTCCAGCGGAACATACTCTTTGTCTGTTGGCTCTGGACCAAGGTCCTTGTGATACATCAGTCTTTTCTTGGTCTGGGAGCATTTCAGCACAAGAGCTTCAGGTCTGAAGGATGCACTCTGCTCCCAGAACTGCATTCTTGATAATGTGAAGTGCTCCTCTCTCTGCTTGCTTCTTTTTCTTTTATATTCCAAAAGATTGACTCAAGACACAATACAATCTTACTAACTGCCTAACAGAACCACCACCCATCCTCCCTCATTAACATCAGAGAAGCAGAATTTACAGCATATATGAACATCACACAATACTGGAAATCATGGCCTAGCCAAATTTCTACACACATTTTTGGGGGGACACAATTCGATCCATGACAGACATAAACTAGAGTGCATTCCTTTGGTACGTATAGGTTGTAAGGAAGACACCTGACTGGGTAATCTTCTTCACTGCCAGACTTCACAGAATTTTAATACATTGACTATAGGCTTGCAAGGAAGTTGAATGATGTCATAGCAGGCACTGCCCAAATGAAAATTTTATTGGTGGAGTGACAGTTACAAGGCTAGTGCTCAGTAACATTCTGGAAAATATTGCTCATGGTATCATGTCATATATCAGTCTCCTGAATGCCTCCTAAGTCTTGTATTTTGCCTGACTCTTCTTCCAAAATTTAGGTAGATAGGCTCTAACTCCATCCCACATATATTGGGAAACCTAGCACCTGTTCTAATACCTCTACATGCTTGGGGAAGAGGAGTCAACATTTCAATTCAGAGTTCCTACTTTCACTAAATGCTTGACATCTGTTCTGCATTTCACTTCCTACTTTGTGTCAAGCTGGTGGACCTTTCACAGTCTGTTTACTTCCGAGAGCACCACTGACTCAAGACAGAGGGTCTGCAGCAACAGAGAGAAGGTTACATCCTAATGTGGCACAGTCAACAATAACAAAAATTAAAGACATTCCTGCATTAAAAAGTATTCAACTGCCCCTAATTCCAGGACATGTTTATTGGTTATCTATTTAGGCGCCAGCTTCCTATGCTGCTGGCCTGCTTTGCCTCTTCTTTGATTAACCACTCCTAGCTCACCCTAACTTCAGCTATCTCTTTGTCTCACAGACCAGCCAGCACATCATGAGGATCAGTCTTTCTACAACCACAATAGCTAAACAAAATCAGTTCCCGGCAGTTCACTCCCTTAAGCAGAACTCTGCAATCCAGCACTGATTCTACTGTCTTTATTTTTCTTGTTACAATTTGGAGGCTACTATAGTGACACCTCACTGATCCTCTTCTCTTTCTGTCCCCTCCTGCCTTCCAGTCCTTGACCCTGGGCTGGTGTGCCCATTTAGCCTCACTTTGTGTTTGGGGCCTATCTAATCTTTGGCTCAAAACACAAAATGAGGTGGAATTAACTCAACAGCAATGAGTTTGAGTTAATCTTTGGCTGAAGGATGAACTTCAGGAATGACTTCATTATGGAGCTAAAAGGATGTCCCAGGGCCATACACTTGGAGATCCACCCATCTCTGTCACATTTACACATTCAATAATATAATTTTTTTTTTAAATGATTGTCCTTCAAGTGAAAGTTTACAACCCAAGTCGTACAAACCAGTAAAGCTGGCCTTTCTTTGTGAGCTAGAATTTGGTTCTTCATTTTTCTCCAGCTCTGTCTGGGATACATTAACTCATTTAATCCTCACAACATTCCTATGTGATAGGTATTTCTATTATCCCAATTTTACAAATAACTAATATATCCAAAGCTAGAATAAAATACTAGGACAGAGAGCTGTTTTAGTCATTTAGTGCTGTTATAACAGAAATACCACAAATGGATTGCTTTAACAAAGAGAAATTTATTCTCTCACAGTCTAGTAGGCTACAAGTCCAAATTCAGAAGGTCAACTCCAAAGGAAAACTTTCTCTGTTGGCTCTGGAAGAAGGTCCACGTCATCAACCTTCCCTCAGTTTGGAAGTATCTCAGTGAAGGAACAACCTCAGGCCCAAAAGATACACTGCTCAACTCTCAGCACTCTATTCTTGGTGGTCTGAGGTGCCCAAGTCTCTCTGCTCTCTTATCTGCTTATATCTCAAAGAGACTGACATAAGGTAGTATCCAATCTTACGTATTTCATGAATATAATCACCACCAATCCATCTCAGTTCATCACAAACAAACAAACAAAAAAAAAAAAACTCCACTGTTGTTCAGTTGATTCCACCTCATAGCAACTCTATAGGACAGAATAGAACTGCTCAATAGAGTTCCCGACAAGCATCTGGCTGATTCAAGTTGCTGCTTTTTGATTACCAGCTGTAGCGCTTAACCATTATACCACCCAGGTTTCCCACTTCATCACAGTAAGGATTTACAACACAAAGGGAAATCACATCAGATGACAAAATGGTAGGCAATCACATAATACTGGAAATAATGACTGATCCAAGTCGCAGACATTTCTGAGGGAAACAATTCGTGACTTTAATCATTATACATACTGCTTTCATATGTTTTACACATTCAATAATATAATTTTTTTAAATGATTGTCCTTCAAGTGAAAGTTTATAACCCAAGTCATACAAACCATATGCAGCTCTAGCTGTTCTCCCCAACCCGATGCAGCACACTCTTCCTTTCCACCAATTATTTCACATGTCTATTCAACCACCTCCTATCCTCCTCTACACAGGAGGTGCCCAGTTAGCCTCATTTACATACTTAAGCCAAGAAGCACAATCTTGGCAAGTATCACTGTACGTTTTATAAATCAAAGAACCAAACCCACTGTGGTCCAGTTGACTCTGATCCATAGCAATGCTATAGACAGAGCAGAACTTCCCCATAGAGTTTCCAAGAAGCACCTGATGGATTTGAACTGCAGACTCTGATTGGTACCCATAACATTTAATCACTGCACTATATAGCTCACTCCAGTCTTTATCTGAATAAGTGGATTCAGGAATGGTTTCAGGTCTGCTCTAACCGAGAGTCTGAGGAGCATATCTTCCAGGGAAACTCCAGTCTGTCAGACCATCAGATCTGGTCTCTATTTAATAGAGTTTGAGTTACACACACCCATTTTCTCCCACAATGTCAGGGACTCAATGTTGTATTCCCTGTCGGGGCAGTCATTGGTAGTGGCCAGGTACCACCTAGTTCTGCTGTCATGTTGATGTAGTCTCTGGATTATGTGGCCCTTCTGTATCTCGGGCTTACATTTTCCTTATGTCTTTGATGTCTTTCATTCTCCTGTGCTCCAGGTAGCTTGGGAGCAACTGATTCTACTTAGACAGCTTCTTACTAGCTTTTCAAATCCCAGATGCCACTCACCACAGTGGGATGCAGAGACTTTTCTTAAAAAAAAAAAAAAAAACTTTGTTATGCCAATTAACCTAGATGGCCCCTGAAACCATAGTCTCCACAGCCTGCCTCTGTAAATCCGATGTTCAAAGTACTGACTTATCTTTAGGAAACATCTTAGCTTTTGGGTTAGTACAGCTGTGGTGAGCTCCCCTCTACTGTACTCTGTCCCTCCTTTTACCTAACCCAATTCCTGTCTACTGTCTAATTAATAAACACCCTTCTCCCTCTCTCCCTGCCCTGGTAACTGCCAAAGACAGTTTTCTTCTGTTTAACACTTTTCTTCAGTCCCTATAATAGTGATTTCACACAATATTTTTCCTTTTGAAAATGACTAATTTCACTCAACATAAAGCCTTCCAGACTCCACTATGTTATGAGATATTACCCAATATCATCATTGTTTTTTATTGTTTCATAGTATTTCATTGTATGAATATACCATAGCTTGTTTATCCATTCATCTGTTGATGGGAACCTAGGTTGATCTCATTGTTTTACTATGGTAAATAGTGCTGTAAGAAATATTGTTGTGCATGTACCTATTTAGGTGACTGTCCTTATTTCTGTAGGATATATTCCAAGAAGTGGGGTTGCTGGTTCATACTGCATTTCTATTTCTAGCTGTATAAGAAAGCACCAAATCAATTTCCAAAGTGGTTGTACCATTTTATGTTACCACCATATAAGTGTCCAGAGTCTCCCATAGCTTCTCCAACATTTATTATTTTGTGTTTCTTGGATTAATGTCAGCCTTGTTGAGGTGAGATGGTATTTCACTGTAGTTTTGGTTGAGATTTCTCTCCTGGCTAATGATGGTGAGCATTGTATCACCTCATGCATCAGCTGCCTGGATGTCTTCTTTGGTGAAGTGCCTATTCATATCCTTTGCCTATTTTCAAATTGGGTTGTCTTTTTTTTGTTGAGGTTTTGCAGTATCTTGTAGATTATGCAGATTAGACTGTGATCGACTTTGTCATAGCAAAAAGATTTTTCCCAGTCTGTAGCCTGTCTTTTTACTTTTTTGGTTCAGGTTTTAGATGAGCATAAATGTTTAATTCTTAGGAGTTCACAGTTATCTATTTTCTGGTGTTTGTGCACTATTAATGTTTTTTATTCTGTTTATCCCATGTATTAGTATTCCTGTCATTGTTCCTTTTTTTCTTCTATGATGTTTATTGTTTTAGATTTGATGCTTAAAGTTTTGATCCATTGTGAGTTAGTTTTTGTGCACAGTATGAGATATCGGTCTTGGTTTTTGTTTGTTTGTTTTGTTTTGTTTTTCTGCAGATGGACATCCTGTTATACCAACACCATTTGTTAAAGAGACAATCTATTCCCCAGTTTATAGACTTTAGCCATTTGTCAAATATCAGCTGTTCACAGGCAGGTGATTTTATGTTTAGATTCTCAGTTTGTTGCATTGGTCTGTGCATCTGCTTTTGTACAGGACTAGGCTGTTCTGACTACTGTAGCAGTGTAATAGGTTCAAAAGTCAGGTAGTGTGAGGCCTCCCACTTTGTTCTTCTTCAGTATCATCTTACTTATTCAAGGGGTCTTCCTTTTCCATATGAAATTGGTGATTTGTTTCTCCACTTCATTAAAAAAAACATTAGAGTTTGTATTGGGAATGCTTTGTACCTATAGATTGCTTCGCATAGAAAAGACATCTTCATGGTGTTGAGTCTTTCTGTCCATGAGCAAAGTAGGTTTCTCCACTTATGTAGGTATCTTTGGTTTCTTGCAGTAGAGTCTTATAATTTTTTGTGTGTAGGTCTTTCATGTCTCTGGTTAGATTAATTCCTAAGTATTTTATTTTGTTGGGATCTACTGTAAATACTATGAATTCAGTGATTTCCTCCTTGATGTTGTCTTTGTTGGTGTAAAGGAATCCAACCAATTTTTGTGTTTATCTTGTATCCTGATAATTTGCTGGATTATTCTATTAGTTCCTGTAGGCTTTTAGTAGATTCTGTATGATTTCCTATGTATAAAATTATATCGTCTGCAAATACAGATACTTTTACTTCTACTTTACCAATTTGTGTGCTTTTTATTTTTCTTTATAACCTAATTTCTCCGGCTAGGGCATACAACACAATGCTGGAAGCAGTTGTGACATACAGCCTCCTTGACTAGTCTTTTTCTCAGGTGAATGCTTTCAGACTGTCTCCACTTAGGATGATGTTGATTGTTGGTTTTGTACAAATACCCTCTATTATGCTGAGGAATTTCCCTTCTTCTCCTATTTGTTTGAGTTTCTAAAATGAATGGGTGCTGGACTTTCTCAAATGCCTTTTCTGTATTAGTGGATAAAGTCAAGTGATTCTTGTCTTTTATTTATGTGGTTGATTACATTAATTTTTTTTTTCTAATCTTGAACTATCCATGCTATGAATCCCTCTTGGATGGTGAATTATTTTTTTATGTAACTGAATTCTGTTGGCTAGAATTCTGTTGAGGATTTTTGCATCTAAGTTCATGGGAGATATGGGCTTGTGATTTTCCTTTTTTGTACTGTCTTTACCTGGTTTGGATATCAGGGTTGTACTGGCTTCATACAATGAATTTGGAGTATTCCATCCTTTTCTATACTCTGGAATACCTTTAGTCATGGTGGTGTTAACTTTACTCTGAAAGTTTGACAGAATTCTCCAGTGAAGTCATCAGGGCTAGGGCTTCTTTTAGCTGGAAGTTTTTAAGTTACTTTTTTGTTTCACTGATCTTTTTCTACTTGATTTGTAGGGTTAATTCTTAGATTTGGGCCCTTTTTTCTTTTTCAACACGTGCATTTATTGAGATAAATCAACTTCTGAGTACTGCTTTTGCTGTGTCCTAGAGGTTCTTATGGGATGTGTTTTCATCCTCATTTGTTTCTGTGAACTTCTTTATTCTGTTCCTTAATGTCTTCTACCAACCAATAGTTTTTGAGCAAAGTGTTGTTTAGTTTCTCTGTGTTTGGATTTTTTTCCTTGCTTTTTCTCATTAATTTCTGCTTCTATGGCTTTAATATCTGAAAAGATACTTCATAATATTTGAGTCTTCTGAATTTTGTTAAGTATGGCTTTATGCTTTACTATATTGCCTATTCTGGGGAATGTTCCATGTACATTGGAAAAGAAGGTGTACTTCACTGCCATTGGGTGAAGTGTTCCTGATACGTCTATGAGGTCAGTTTGGTTGACGGCGGCACTTAGATTTTCCATGTCTTTACTGAGATTTTTTCTGAATTTTCTGTCCTTCATTGAAAGTGGTGTGTCAAAGTCTTCTACCATTATTGGGCAGCTATTTCTCTTTTCAGTGCTGTTAGAGTTTATCTACGCAGGAGCTATGTCATTGGGTGCATAAATATTTAATAAGGTTATGTCCCCTGGAATATTGCACAATCAATCATTATACAGTGTCTTTCCTTATCCAGTGTGGTGGAGTTAACTTTAAAGTCTATTTTTATCAGAAATTAAAGTTGCCATCCTTGCTTTTTTTTAATATTGTTTGCTTATGTTTTCCATCCTTTGAGTTTCAGTTTGTATGTTTATGTCTAATGGGTATCTCTTGTAGGCAGCATAAAGATGGATCATGTACTTTATCCAATCTGCCACTCTTGGTCTCTGTATTGGTGCATTTAAACCACTTATGTTCAGTGTAATTATTTTTAGGTATGAAATTAGTTCTTTAATTTTTTTATGTTTTTTGTTTATTGTAGAAAATTCACTTTTCCACTTAATTTTTGTGCTGAATAATTTTTCTTCCTGTGCTTTCTTTTCACTGTTGGTAATTTTGTATCTGCTGAGACTTTTATTTTTTATTTTGATGCATAAGATTGTTCATCTCCTTTGTGGTTATCATACTATTCCCTTCAATTTTTATAAATCTAAGCCAGTCTTTAATTTCTTTATGTCACCTTGACTTCCTTTCCATACGAAAGACCTATCACTACATTTTTCTAAGTCTCTCTTTTTTGTTGCAATGTTTATATTATGACATCTCTGTTTCCTTATTTTCAGCATTTTGCCTTTGATTTACTTTTATAATTTCCCTATTTGGGTTGATATACAGTTGCTCTGTTCTGCAATCTAGTCTTAGGTTGTTATCTGATGTTACTGGGTTTCTATAACCAAAGAACTCCCTTTGATATGTCTTGTAATTTTGATTTATTTTTTGCAAAATCCCGAAGTTTCTGTTTACCTGGAAATATCCTAATGTCATTGTCATATCTGAGAGACAGTTTTGCTGGATATATAATTCTTGGGTGGCAATTTTTTTTTCCTTCAAGTCATTGTATATGTCATCCCATTGCCTTCTTGCTGGTGTGGTTTACTCTGAGTAGTCCAAGATGAGTCTTATTGACTTCTTAATGTTTTTCACTTATCCCTAACCACTTTTAAAACTGGCAATGTTAAAATTGCCTCCTTATAGGGTCGCCATGAGTTGGATCTGACTCAACAGCACTTGGTTGGCTTTTGGCTATCTTTAGTGTTGGTAAGACCCAACCCACTGCTGTCAAGTCAATTCTGACTCATAGTGACACTATAGGACACAGTAGAACTGCTCTATAGAGTTTCCAAGGAGAGCCTGGCAGATTCAAATTTCTGACCTTTTGGTTAGCAGATATAGCACTTACCTACTGCACCAGGGTTTCATTAAGTTTGATTATAATATGTCTTTGTGTCTTTCTTTTGGGATCTACCTTGTGCGGAATCGAAAGAGTATCTTGGATGGATATCATCTCATCTTTCATTATATCAAGGAAGTTTTCTGTCAATAAATCCTCAACAATTCTCTCTGTATTTTTTATCATCTCCCCCATTCTGGAACTGCAGTTACTCATAAATTATTTCTCTTGATAGCCTCCACATAATTCTTAGTGTTTCTTCATATTTTTTTTAATTCTCTCATCTGATTTTCCTCAAATACATTGGTGTCATGTGCTTTATCATCACTCCTGCTAATTTGGCATTCCTTTGCCTAAATTCTGCTATGTTTTAGTTATCCTGTGCTGGTTTAACAGAAAAACTTTATTCTTACACAGTCAGTAGGTTACAAGTCCTACTTCAGAGTGTCTGCTCCAGGGAAAGAGCTTTTACTCGCTCAGCTCTGGAGACAAGTCCTTGTATTGCATCAGTCTCTGGTAGGAAGCAAACTGGCAACAGGAACCTTAGGTCTGAAGGACACACTCTACTCTGGTGCTGCTTTCTTGATGGTGTGAGGTGCCCAACTCTCTGGTTGCTTCCCCTTTCTTTTTATCTCTTGCAGGATAAGAGGTGGTGCAAGCCACACTCCAGGGAATCTCCCTTTACACGGGAGCAGAGAGGTGATCTTAGAAAAGGTTTTACAGTCTCTTTACACTCTTTACACTCTCTAGCATAAATCCTATGTTACCCACGTGCAGAGATTAGGATTTACAGCACAAGAAAAATCACAAAATATTGGGACTAATGGCCCAGCCAAACGGCTACACACACTTCTGGGGAGGCACGGTTCAGACCGTGAATTCTCCTTTGACTTCTATTGAATTCTCTAATTCTGTAATTTTATTATCAGTATTCTGAATTTCTAATTCCTGTCTCTATATGCTGTAAGCATCTCTGTATGTTTTCTTGAAACCAACTCAATTTGTCATTATGATCTGCTGCGTTCTGCCTCATCTCCTTCCAGATCTCTTAAAGAGTTCTAAACATTAATCTTTTGTATTCTACCTGTGATAATTCCATTAAGTTCACTTCATTTGTGAAATCTTGGTTCTTTGTTTGTGAGCTTTCTGAAGTCATTGTGATCTGCCTTTTTTTTCCTTTTATTGTGATTAAGTGAAAGTATGCAACCCAAATCTATTTTGCATGCCTGCCTATCTGCATCTCCTTCTGCTCTTCTTGCCCAGTAACACACACTCTTCTTTTTCATTCTATACTTGTCATATACTCTGAACAAGCCCCAATCTTCTCTCCACCCTCTTCTCTCTCCATCTAGAAAGAGATCAGAAGTACAGCCTCCTATAAATGCATAGAACTATAAAATACGCACATCATATGGTCACACTGCCCCCAAGTCCAGTCCATTTTTGTCTGAAGAGTTGACCACAGTAGAGTTTTCTGGACAGGGGCAGCAGCAAGTCTAGGGGCTGGGCTCCCAGCAGACCCCCCAGGCTGCCAGACCATCAGGTGTGGTGTTTTAGTAGAGTTCTTAAGCTGTACCTCTCTTTTCCTTGTGTTGCCACAGGGACTCAACATTGTGTGCCCACCCACAGTTGTCTTTGGTGGTGGCCAGGCACCATCTGGTTCTTCAGGTCACATGTTGTTGATATTGTTTCCCATTCATAAGGGTCCATCTGTTTCCTGGGCTCTTTTTCCCTCATGTGTTTGTTATTCTCAGTCATCATCTGTTCTGGATGAGTTGAGATCATTTGGTGTACCTCCAATGGCAGCTTGCTAGCTTTCAAGACTCCAGACACCACTCACCAATGCGGGGTGCAGAAGACTCTTTTAGCAATAGGCTAGTTATGCCAACTGTGTGGTCTGCTTCTTTAAGTGATTTGATATTGACTGTTGTCTCTCAGCCAGTTTGCTTACTGTACTCTAGCTTCTTGTTTTGTTTTGTTTTGAAATGTCCACAGAGGCTGCTCATGTGTGCTAGTTTAATTATGGTATCTTTGAAGCTCTAACATCCCATTACTTGGTCGTTAGAGCTGTTACTAGACATGCAAGCACAGGAGTCCATTTACTCAGGTGTCCAAATAGTCAGTCACCAAGTGTGTGGTACATGCTCTCCCATATTGTCATAGATAGGCAGGGGTGATTGATACAGGCACAGGTATTTGGTTGCAGGTGCTTAAAAAGGCAGGGGCCTAATAGTCTTCCCTGAGTGTCTGTGAGGATGACATGTACCCTTATGTCTGATTCTAGGTGGAGGAACTGTTTCTGCCCTGAATTCCCAGCTTAGGGAAACAGGCAGACTTTTGCCCCCCTCCCCTACTTTATTAAACTGCTTCCTCTCAGAGTCTAGGAGAATGGCTATGGGTGGGCTTAAGGGTTCAGGTAATGGCATCAGACTCCAGAGCCAGGTGCAGTTCAGAGAACAATGGAGTAAGCATTGCAAAAAGGGAGAGATGCTTATTTTGAAGGAAATATTTAGATCTTTGCACAGATGATTAGAATGAATCCACTTATCTTTTGATGACTAAATGCCATGTTTCACTAATTCTGCAGGTATGAGTGTATTCTGCACTGCTCTGTCTCTCCTGTTATAACATCCTGTAACCTGGTCATTAGAGTTGTTTCTAGACATGTGAGCTCAGGAGTCTATTTACTTTTCTTGTGTAGATTCAACTCAAGTATCCAGGTAGTCAGCCACCAAGTGTGTGGTGCAAGCTCTCCCTACAGTCATAGGTAGGCAGGGGTGATAGATGTAGGCACAGTTATTTGGCACCACTGCTCTGTCCACCATGCTGACTGCATCTGACTCCTGGTGGCTCTGGTCTGGCCAGTCTTAAGTACTTCTGGACCTACTCTCCTTTCCAATTTCTCAACTTTCCCTTTGATGTTCAGGGTCCCTGGAAAGTTATATGTAATCAAATCATTTGTTCTTTTGAGTCTTTGTTGTTAGAAAGATCACAGAAAGCATCTGACTGCCCTATCATCTTGGCCTTGCTTCTAATGATATACTTATGCATACACATTTGTATATGGTTTCATAAACTAATGCCCGTACTTCATATGATACCCACTCATATTTTGTATTCGGTTTCATTTCATTTTTCTAATTAACTGCAAAACATTACATCCAGTTATAACCCTCAGTTTGAAAAAGGTAGCTAAACTAACCAGGCCAGATTTTCTTTTCAGAAAAGAAGAACTCTAACTTCAAATAAAGGTATAAACAAATCATTAGATTAAAAAAAAGAAAGAAAGAAAGCTCTGAGTCTCTGCTCCGTGGAAAAATGGTTATAATAGATATCACTTGGAGAAGAAAATCTTGTGTTAGAATGGGTTCTCTAGAGAAGCAAAACCAGTGAAGAATATAAATATATACTGAAAATGATTTATATAAATGAGACGCTTCATGCAATCGTAGAGGCTGAAACATCCCAAGTCCTGGATGATCAGAATACAAACCCTCATGCATCCATGGAAGGCTGGAAAGCAAGGTTCCCAATCACAGGCTCTGAAGGCTAGCAAATACCAAGATAGCCAAAGGACTGAAAGGTTTCTCTTGATTCATGTAGTTTTAGGGGCTAGGAAACCCAGGATCAGCAGGTCAGGGAACAGGACTCTTATTTACAGGCTGTAAAGATGGATGAATTCTAAGAGCTACTAGTTCAAGTCTCAAGAACCAGAGGTCAGAAGACAGAGTGTGGCAGCTGCTGGATCCACAAGCCAAAAAATCTTGGCAAGATGAACAGACAGTAAGCAGACAGGAGAAGGCAGAGAGATGAAGGTTGAGGAGGTAGTGAGCCACCATGGGCCCCAGTCCTGCTAGTAACACAGCACATTCCATCATGACAGTGGCATAACATTCCACAACTGCCAAAACACTGAAAATCTTGGCTCAGCCAAGTCGACATACAATCATAACCATCACAAATTTGAAGAAATTACTTTTGCATGATATTGGTAACTAAATACACTTGCAAGTCAAACATACGGAAACAAGTCCCTAAACCTCTAAGTACAGGTATCATATTCATTACTACACATTATTTTTAAATAAACTAACCCTATCTGCAAGAAGTTAATTAAATTCAACAAATATTTACATTGTAAATAAAAAGTGATGTAACTCCTCTTTATTGCTGACTATGTCAGGATTGTTCTAAGCACTTTACATATACGCTAAGTCACTTCACAGTCCTGTAAGATGAGTGTTATTACTGAATGTAGTTTACAGATTAGGGTACTCAGGGTTTACGTTTACATAAGATTACATAGCTAGTAAATGTGGAACTGGGTTTCAAACGGGCGCTACCTGAGCCTGTGTTCTCTTAACTACCACTCTTTTGCCTCCTGCCCAACGTTTAAGCTGTTGTTCTGGGTAGTGCATAATAATCTCCAAAGCAAAATAATTGATAAATTTCCTTAAACATTATAAGGCAATGCTAGAAGCATAAGCGAGAGCTAGCTTTGTCCAAATCAAATATCAATTCATTATTTAACAGTCAGTAATATTTTTCAAGATAAGTAGGTACCTGCTTACCTATTGTATTTACATAAAATACTCTTCCCTCAAATGTTTGCACATTGTAGTATATTATTGTTTTGAACATTTACAATATCATCAGTCTGATTTAACTCATGATTATAGTGTGAATTCATTCACTGAATAGATCCTATAAGAATACCTAGACATCATTTGAAGTTAGAATATCCCATTATCTATATCCACTACTATCAATAACACTAGTGGTAAAAATTTCCTCATTGTGCTAAATGGATAGCAGACAAGGGTTAACTTTGGTGAAAGGAAAGACAGCACACAATATAGAGGAAGTCAGCACAAACTGACCAAGGCAAAGTCACTGAATTTTCCTAGATACAGCTAAACTCTTTGAGGGACTGAATTGCTAGGGCTGAGGCTGGAGACCATCTCAGGGGACATCTATGTGAACTGCTGTAACATAAAGAAAATGCTTTACATCTTAGTTTGATGAGTAGTGTCTACAAACTTAAAAGTTTGCAAATGGCTGTCTAAAATACATCTGTTAGTTCCAGCACTTTCAGAGCAAAGATAAATGAATAAACCAAAGGCAAAAAAACAATTGAAATATTAGTCCAAAGAACTAGGACTACCTGAACCACAGCCTCAACCAGCCTGAACCCAGAGTAATTAGATGATACCCAGCTACTGATCACTCTGGGAAGGATCACAATTACAGACTCCCGGGTAGAGTGGGACAAAAATGTAGAACAATACTTAAATTCATAAAAAAGATTGGACTTACTGGTCTGATGGTGACAGAAGGAACCCCTGAGACTACGGTCTCCAGACAGCCTACTAAATCACTGCTTAAGCTATTCCCAAAGACCACCTTTCAGTCAAAGATTAGGCAGTAGTAACAAACAGTAACACAGGTAGGAATATGCCTCTTACTTCTAGCAAATGTGCGAGACCAAATAGGGCAACACATGCCCAAAAGCAAAAATGGAGGGACAAAAATGCTAGATAAAGGAACACTGAGAATACAGGGTGGAAAGGGAAATGTAGAGAGTGGTGGTGACACATTCTAGGGACTGGACTTAATATTATAAGAGAATTTATGTATAAATTTTTTTTTTTTATTTAACATAACTGAGTGAAAATGTACATTCACATGTAAATTTACATGCCCCCCTATATGCAGCTTCCACTGCTCTCCCTGTCCGGTGACTGCACACTATTCCTCTCTGCTCCATACATGTCTCATCCTCCCAACAGTCTCCTTTCCCCTCCTCTCCGTCCACTCCCCTTCCTCCAGCCAGAGGTCAGCAAGATGATATCCTATAGATGTATAGAACCATAAAGTGCTTCCAATATATGGTTACTCTGCATTGCCAAGTCCATTCCATTCCTGTCCAAAGAGTGGACCTTTGTTATAATTTATGGGAACGGGCAGCATCAGGGCCGGGGGCCATGCTCTCAGAGGAACCCCCAAACCGCTGAACCATCAATTGAGGTCTTTTAGTGGAGATCTCATGATGCACCTCTTTCTATTCTTCTGTTGCCAGTGAGGCTCCTCTCTGTGAGCTCCGTCATGGCTATCATTGGTGGTGGCCGGGCACCATCCGGTTCTTCCGGTCCCAGGTCGATGTAGGCACCCACTCTTGCGGGTCTCTCTGTCTTCTCAGTTGTCTTTACCACATGCCATTTTGGCCCTCGGTGAGCATCCATTCCTGCTGAGTTGGGACCATTTGCCGTGTCCTCGGATGGCAGCTTGGCAGCTTTTAAGACCCCAGACGCCACTCACCAATGTGGGGTGCAGAGAGCTCTCTTAGCAAAACACTAGTTGTGCCAACTGGCCTGGAATTCACCTAAGAGCATGGTCCCCTGCCCCCCACCCCAGCTACTCTAGCCTTGCAGTATTGAGTTAAGATGGAAGGAGTACTCAAGTTATGCTGAAGTCCACTTAATGTTGTTCTTGTTTCTAACGTGTGCTGTCACCGCTTTCTCCCAACTAGATTTCTAGTAACTACCTAAACTAAACCGTCCCCACCTCGCCCTCCATCCCTCCCTCCCCTCCCTTGCAGCTGTCAAAGAGTCTTTTCTTCTATACACAAGTCTGTTTTTGAGATCTTATCGTAGAGGTCTCATACAGTATTTGTCCTTTTGTCGCTGACTACTCTCACTCAACATAATGTCTTCCAGTTGAAACCAGGTTAGGAGATGTTTCCTGGAATCATCATTATTCTTTATCATTGCGTAGTGCTCCATTGAGTATATGTACCATAGTTTACCTATCCATTCTTCTATTGTTGGGCATCTGGGTTGATTCCACCTTTTTGCTATTGTGGACTGTGCCGCGATAAACATTCTGGTGCATGTGTCCGTTGGTGTGAAAGGCCTTGAATCTGTAGGATATATTCCAAGTAGTGGAATTACTGGGTCAAATAGTATATCAATATCCATTTTTTTAAGGAAGCGCCAGATTGCCTTCCAAAGAGGCTGGACTATTTTGCAATACCACCAACAGTGTAGGAGGGTTCCACTTTCTCCACAGCCTCTCCAGCATTTGTTGTTTTGTGTTTTCTGGATCATGGCCAATCTTGTTGGGGTGAAATGGTATCTCATTGTTGTCTTGATTTGAATTTCTTTAATAACTAAAGATCGTGAACATGTCCGCATGTGTTTTTTGGCTGCCTGGATCTCATCCCTAGTGAAGTATCTGTCCATCTCCTTTGCCCATCACTTAATTGGATGGTTTATCTTCTTCTTATTGATATTTTGTAGTATCTTATAGATTATGGAGATCAGGCGTCGATCTGACATAGAGTTGCCAAATATTTTTTCCCACTCTGTGGGTGTTCTTTTAATTCTATTAATAAAGTCTTTGGATGAGCAAAATTGTTTGATTCTTAATAGTTCCCATTTATCTACTTTCTCTTCTGTTGATTGAGGTTTCTTTGACAGATTTTGGAGTCTGTCCTCATTGTGTATTAAAACTTCCATTGTTGTTCCTACCTTTTCTTGGATGAGCTTTATCGTTTTAGGGATGATATTTAGGTCTTTTATCCAGTTGGAGTTGGTTTTTGTATAAGGTGTAAGATATGGATCTTGATTCAGTTTATTGCAGATGGATAACCAATTTTGCCAGCACCATTTGTTGAAGAAACTGTTTTTACCCCAGTTTAATGTCTTAGGGCCTTTGTCGAATATCAACTGTTCATAGGCAGATGGTGTCATCTCTGGGGTCTCAATTCTGTTCCATTGATCGATCTGTCTGTTCTTGTACCAGTACCAGGCTGTTTTGACCACTGTGGCAGTGTAGTATGTTCAAAGGTCGGGTAATGAAAGGCCTCCTAGTGTGTTCTTCTTCTTTAGTAGTACCTTACTTATCCGGGGCTTCTTCCCTTTCCAAACAAATTGGTGATTTGTTTCTCCATCTCATTAAAAAATGATGCTGGAACTTGTATTGGGATTGCATTATATAAATAAATTGCTTTGGGTAAAATAGACATTTTCACAATGTTAAGTCTTCCTATCCATGAGCAGGGTAGGTTTTCCCATTTATCTAAGTCTCTCTTAGTTTCTTGTAGTAAGGGCTTGTAGTTCTCTTTGTAAAGGTCTGTTGTTTCTCTGGTTAGATTAATTCCTAGGTACTTTATCTTCTTAGGGGCTATCACAAATGGTATAGATTTGATAATTTCCTCCTTAACAGTCTCGTTGTTGGTATAAAGGAATCCTACTGATTTATTTATGTTTATCTTGTATCCTGAGACTTTGCTGAACTCTTCTATCAGTTTGAGTAGCTTACTTATAGATTCCTTGGGGTTCTCTGCATATACAATCATATCATCTGCAAACAGGGAGATTTTAACTTCCTCTTTGCCGATGCAGATGCCCTTTATTTGTTCGTCTTGTCTAATTGCTCTGGCTAGAACTTCCAGCACAATGTTGAATAGGAGAGGTGACAGTGGGCATCCTTGTCTAGTTCCTGATCTCAGGGGAAAGTCTTTCAGTCTCTCTCCATTCAGGATGATGTGGGCAATTGGCTTTGTACAAATGGCCCTTATTGTGTTGAGGAATTTGCCGTCTATGCCCATTTTGTTAAGAGTTTTTAGCATGAATGGGTGTTGGACTTTATCAAATGCCTTTTCGGCATCAATGGACAAAATCAGGTGATCTTTGTCTTTTGTGTTATTTATGTGGTTAATCACATTAATTGTTTTCCTGATGTTGAACCAGCCTTGCATCCCTGGTATGAATCCCACTTGGTCATGATGGATTATTTTCTTGATATGTTGTTGTATTCTGTTGGCAAGAATTTTGTTGAAGATTTTTGCATCTAAGTTCATGAGTGATATCGGTCTGTAGTTCTCTGTCTTTGTTGGATCTTTCCTGGGCTTAGGTATCAGGGTTATGCTGGCTTCATAGAATGAGTTTGGGAGTACTTCATCCCTTTCTATACTGTGAAATAGTTTCAATAGTATTGGGGATAACTCTTCTCTAAATGCTTGGTAGAATTCTGCCGTGAAGCCATCTGGGCCCGGACTTTTTTGGGTTGGCAGTGTTTTGATGACCTTTTCAATCTCTTCCTTTGTGATGGGTTTATTAAGTTGTTCTGCTTCACGTTGTGATAATTTGGGTAGGTGGAATGAGTCAAGGAATTTGTCCATTTCCCCTAGGTTTTCAAGTTTGTTAGAGTACAGTCTTTCATAGTATTCTGTTATGATGTTTTTGATTTCTGTTGCATCTGTGGTGACAACTCCCTTCTCATTTCTAATTTGGATTATTTGTTTCCTTTCCTGCTTTTCTTTAGTAAGTTTAGCCAGTGGTTTATCAATTTTGTTGATCTTTTCAAAAAACCAGCTTTGGGTCTTTTCAATTTTTTCAATTGTTTTTCTATTCTCTAATTCATTTAGCTCTGCTCTAATCTTTATGATCTCCTTTCTTCCGGTGCCCGAGGGGTTCCTCTGTTGTTCTCTTTCTACTTGTTCAAGCTGTAGAGTTAGTTCCTTGATTTGGTTTCTTTCTTCCTTCCCGATATGTGCATTTATGGAGATAAACAGACCTCTGAGCACTGCTTTGGCTGTATCTCATAGGTTCTAGTAGGAAGTGTTTTTGTTCTCATTGGAATCCATGAATTTCTTTAATTCATCCCTGATTTCCTCTATAACCCATGTTTTTTTGAGCAAGATGTTGATCAGTTTCCAAGAGTTCCACTTTCTATCTCTGTTTTTTCTGCTATTGATTTCAACTTTGATGGCTTTATGATCTGAGAAGATGCTTTGCAATAATTCAATGGTATGGATTTTGTTGAGCATTGCATTATGGCCTATCACGTGGTCAATTCTGGAGAATGTTCCATGTGCACTGGAGAAGAAGGTGTAGTTGTCTGCTGATGGGTGGAAAGTTCTGTATATATCAATGAGGTTTAGTTGGTTAATTGTGTCAATGGGGTCTTCTGTATCTTTACTGAGCTTTTTTCTAGATGATCTGTCTAGTAATGAGAGTGGAGTGTTAAAGTCTCCCACTATTATTGTGGAGTCATCTAACTCTCTTTTAAGCATAGTCAGTGTTTCTTCAACATATTTAGGTGCTCTGACATTAGGTGCATAAATATTTAATATAGTTAAGTCTTGCTTGTGTACTGAACCTTTCAGCAATAAATAGTGTCCATCTTTGTCCACGATGTCATGATGATCACTGGATTGCTTCTTTCCAAATCAAAGCTGTGATTTACTTTGGAGCCTTCCCTAAATGAGTATTGAGTAGTGTGTCGTTCTAAAATATAAAGTTAGTGGTTTCGTTCTTCTAAGCCAAAGCCAAGAACTTCTTTCAGTATTTCTTGTAGTTTGGGTTTGGTTTTTACAAAGTCTCTGAGTTTCTGTTTATCTGGAAATGTCTTAATTTCATTTTCGTGTTTGAAAGACAGTTTTGCAGGATATATAATTCTTGGTTGGAAGTTCTTCTCCTTCAAGACTTTGAATGTGTCGTGCCACTGTCTCCGTGCCAGCATGGTTTCTGCTGAGAAATCTGACGAGAGCCTACAGGGTTTACCTCTGAATGTTAGCTTTGCCTTGAGTCTTGCTGCCTTTAAGAGTTGCTGCTTATGTTTTATTTTGTTAAGCTTAATTATAATATGTCTTGGAGTCTTTCTTTTGAGATCTATATTGGGTGGCGTACGATACGCATCTGAGATGTCTATATTCTCTTCCTTCATGATTTCTGGGAAGTTTTCTTTCAGCAGCTCAGCAACAATACTCTCTGTGTTCTCAAATGTCTCACCCTGTTCAGGGACTCCAATTAATCGAAGGTTGTTCCTCTTAATAGAGTCCCACATGCTTCTTAATGTTTCTTCATTTTTCTTGTTTCTTTTTTCTGATTTCTGCTCGTAGCACTGGCATCAGTAGCTCTGTCTTCCAAGTCAGAAATTCTTTTTTCCATTTGTTCCATTCTGTTTTCTTGGGTTTGCATGGAAGTTTCTATGTCTTTGATTTTCTTCTTGATCTGTTGGATTTCAGAGTACTGGTGTTCCATCAGATCGAACAACTTGCTTAATTTTTCATTTTGTTCTGCTGCATTTTGTATAAGGTCTAGAAGGGCCCTGTATATAATCAATTTGTATTCACTTCCTGATGCTTTCATAAAAGTTTCTTCATCTGGAAAACTCCTTGGTTGCTTTGTTTGGGAGCCTTCTGAAGCCATGAGTGATTGCTTGTGTGCCAAAATTGTCTGTTGCTTTTTGGGTCCCACGTGAGTATATAGAGGCTGGAAGAGGTACTGTGAGGATGAATTGCAAATGTTTCTCTAGGCTGTCTTCAAATGTAAAGCAAAAGGTATCTGACCAGTTCACAAGTCAGTTAGGTTTTCAGGTGTAGAGGTCCCTCTTCCCATCTGACAAAGTAAGCGCCACTGTATCCAACCCCAGATGATAACAAACTAGTTCAGAATACAGCACTGCTAGTGCCCTGGTGACCTCTGCTGACAGGGCCTAGCCTTATCCAACACTGCGAGGAGTATTGGTTTTGTGATAGAAAAGTGCTCTCTTGTGGGCAGGCTCTGGCTCCCAAGCTAAGAATTAGGTCCAGCTACGACCACCGTACCCAAGATGGCGTCCTCCACACAGGCAGCAGACAGGGGGGCTAAAGGTGCCCAGAGGCAGCGATTCCTCTGCTTCTGTTGCAGGGCCCCCAATGTAGGCAGCATATGCAAAATCACTACTTTTCTGATGGAGAAGCGCTGTCCCGTTTGCAGGCGCTGGCTCCCAGGCTAAGAACGAGGTCCCGCTAAAATCTCGGTACCAACATGGCGTCCCGCACCCTGACCGCGGAGCTCTGCGCAAACCCCACTGAGGCAGCTACAAAACGAAAGGCTCAAAGCATCTAGATTAACAGAGTCCCGAGCTTGGCTCTCAGAACATGGGAATTTCGCCTGCCTATCCCCCCAGCGGCGTGTCTGAGTCCAGCCGCCGAGCAAGGCCCAGCTCCGCCCGCCAGCTGAGACCGAGGAAAAAATGTCAAAATGGTGCATTTACCTTCCGTCCGTGAGAGCCGGGGCTAGCCAGGAGCGGGAGTCAGCGAAAGAGAGGAGATTTTTCACTGAGTGGTATAAAGTCCCAATTAACAGCTCTGTGCCGTGTCCTGAGGCTGATTAGTTGCTCAGAAGGCTCTGTTTGGTTGTCAGTTCAGGTCTTGGTTTCGAGAGGGATAGAAAGAGACGTGGGCTTAGTCGGCCATCTTGACTCCGCCCCCCCGATGTCTGTATAAAATTTTTGAATGGAATATTACTTAGCACAGTAAACTTTCACGTAAAACACAATAAAACTAAAAACAAAATTCACCATTAAAGTATGAATTCTGTATGTGTATGTATATGTGTGTGCATACACACATCATCACCCATCTATCAGTTTGTCTCGTGCTGGTGGCTTGTGTGTTGTTATGATAACAGTTTTTCAAATACCAGCAGGGTCATCCATGGTGGATAGGTTTCAGTGGAGTTTCCAGACTAAGACAGATAAGAAGAAAGGCCTGGTGATCTATTACTGAAAATTAGTCTGTTAATCACAGCAGAAAACTGTCCAACATTGTGCTCTAAGATGAACCTCTAGGTTGAAAGACACCCAAAATACACAGTGGCTGCAACAATGGACTCAACCATACCAGTGGTTATGAAGATGGTGCAGGACCAGGAAATGTTTCACTCTGTCATACGTAAGGTCATCATGAGTTGGAGCTGACTCAATAGCAACTAAAAACAACAACATATCACATACACAAATATATACACATCACATATATATATAGTTGGTCCAATAAACTTACAGAATTTCCTTCAAGTTTTTAAATATTCACTGTTTCCTCTGCAGCCAGAAATTATTATCGCAGTATTAAGTTCTGCTGGATGAATTCTCCCAAGGGGAATTTTTTTAAATAGGAGGAAGATAACAGAAGATATAGTTGCTTATAAAGATCTAGTCTTGATCTTGCCGAGGAGGTTTTCATTAAAGTGATCAAATTATTACAGCCCCAAAAGGGATCATGTTGTCTTTCCAACACTCTTTTGAAACGCATGGGTGCTTGAATCCACCCAGTGAGAATTTATACAACAACTACTACTATTGGTGATTTCATTGAAGTAAAATTGTTCACATATCTAAGATTTTGAGCAGGAAACCTGAGTTTAAATTCTGTCACTTACAAGGAAGATAATGAGCAACTCAGCTCATCTTACTGTATGTGTAATCATTTCCTCCAACTTTGTGTTTTATTCTTCTTACTTTTAGTTACTTCATTCCAGTCACATTGGTCTCATACTACAGTTTTTGAACACACCAAGAAGCATTCTCTTCTCCAGGCCTTTGCAATTGTTCTTTCTTCTGCCCAGAAGTGCCTCCCTCCAGAATCTTTTACTCAAATGCCATCTCATCAGACAGGTCTTTCAGACCATTACACGTAAAATAGCATTCAGGTACACTTCTCATATTCCCTGTCCCTTACCTTACTCAACTTTTCTTTGTAGAATTGAGCACCATTTGACATCTAAATTTACTTGTTTATGGTCTGTCTCTTCTCACTTGTGTAAAAGCTCCATGAAGATAGGGTCTTTGGTTCACTATGTGTTACCAATGTCTGTGGTAGAGTAGTGCACTAACAAATATTCACTGAATGACCATGTTGAATCAACAAAAATACCTTTCCTGACTAGTTTATGGAGTCCCTGAGTGATACAAATTGGTAAGCTTTCAACTGCTAATCAAAAGATTGAAATTGAACCCATCCAAAGTGCCTCAGAAGAAAGGACTAGAGACCTGCTTCTTAAGGGTCACAGTCTTGAAAACCCTAGTTTATAGAATTGTTGTAAAAAATCAAAAGATTATGTGACAAATACTTTGTAGAATGCTCTGTAAATGAGATACTCTTGGAAGAGTAAAAAGATCTTTAAATGACATTTATACGGCTAGGGATCATTTTTGCAAAGCCAAATAAAATCGTCTCAAAAGATGAGAGGAAACAAGCTGTCTCTCTTAAATGTAAGCCCAACATGGAAGCACTTACAAAGAGATGTCAAAGTCCATCACATCACACTGCATAGCTGAATATTTTGAGAATTTTTGTCTTTTTTTTTTTTCCTCATGTAAAGAACTACTTTGTTTGATTTTAGGTCTTTAGAAAGTTACATGTTTCAAAACTATGCTTCGTATTCCAGAGTACCTACATTATAAGTTGATTATAACACATAATCTGAAGAAGTTGTTTAAGTGATTAATACATTTGATAAGCAAGGATTAATGCCAATCTAATTTCTTACATTAGTGTGCAATTTCTACTACTTCTACTCCTACTTTAAAAGATTTATAGAAGCAGTGAAAGCTCTGAAAAGCATAATTTTCTACTAGGTGCATTAACAACTTTAACTCTTACTTCTTGATTTATTTCAGATATTTATTGATTCTAGTCTTGTGCCAAATAATTGGATGATATGAGGATGCTTGCCTTTTGGAGAATAAGAACCATTTTCTATTTTCTCTGAAGATTTGAGATCATCGGCTATGGAAAGAAGAAAATTAATAACAAAATGGAAGTACTTGAGTAGAAATGTCTGTCAGTTTCCTCCACATGAAAACTAATAATGCACATGAAAAAAATGAAAGGTCTGTAGAAAAAGAATAAAACGAGTATTATTCCAGTTAGACCACATATTCAATTTGTCTTAGGCTGGATTCTCTACAGAAGTAAAATCAGTAAGGTGTACAAATATATAGAGAAATTTGTATAAAGGAAAAAGCCTATAAAAAAAAAAAGACAAAAATTCTCAAAATATTCAGCTATGCAGTGTGGTGTGATTGGCTTTGACATCTCTTTATAAGTGCTTCCATGTTGGGCTTACATTTAAGAGAGACAGATCATTTCCTCTCATCTTTCGAGATGACCTTATTTGGCTTTGCGAAAATGATCCCTAGCCATATAAATGCCATTTAAAGATCTGTTTACTCTTTCAAGAGCATCTAATTTACATAGCATTCTACAAGGTGTTTTTCACATAATATTTTGGTTTTTTACAACAAAATCCCAAGTTAGGATAGCAGTCTCTCTCGATTCACACAGCTGTAGAAGTTGGTGAACCCAAGATTGGCTGATCAGAGAGAAGGATTCTTGCTCACAGACTGTGAAGGCTGACAAATCCCAAAGTGGGCAGGCAAGACTGCAAGCTTTCTCCTGATTCATGTAGCTGCAGGGGCTGGAAAATCCACAATCAGCAGGTCAGCGTGTAGAACTCTTACAGACTGTGAGGATCAACAAATCCCAAGATCAACAGGTAAGCTGCTAGCTCAAGTCCCAAGAATAGCAGGTCAGATGATAAAACAGGCAGCTTCTGGATCTACAGCAAGCCAAAAATCTTTTTTTTTCCTGATGTAATGTTTACTTTATTTATATTAATATTATTCTATAAATTATTAAGTTGTTGAAGTAAAATTATCTCAAATGTGGTTTATGAATTATTATAAAAGATTCCAACCTTTAAAACTTATGAAAGACTTCAAGGTCTCATTAGCAGAGTTAGAAAGGTCAACTATTGTTTCTGCCAGTCACTTTGGTCTATATTTTCTGAGTTTCTTTAGGCCAGGAGTAACCATCAGGTAGAATCTCATCATAATTAGTACTATACTTTTGAGAGCAGAAAAATACTTCCTTGTTTGGGGGCTCCGGATAAATGGTGGCTGTCTTTACTTGGTTGGCATCTTTCGCAATCTTTTCTGCAATTTTCAGAGAAACTTCTCTAGCGGTGCTCAAAGGAAGATAAAGCCAGCCCTCTTCCAAGTGTTTATCTGATACTTGCTGGGCTATAACCTCAGCGGTTGTGAGAAAGATCTGATCAGTGATGTGCCTCAGTCCACATGCCACAACACCAAGAGCTACTCCAGGAAACACACTGGCCAGGATGTAAGGTTTGTCCATTTTAGCCAAAAATCTTGGTAAGGTGAACAGAAAGGAAGTAGTTGGCAGAGGGCACAAGGATGAAGGCTGAAAGGGTGATGAACCACAAGCCCTGCTCCTGCTGGGACCACTCAGCAGATCCCATCATGGGGGTGATCACATGACAGATTTCAACAAGGAAGTGATCACAACATTATACAACTGCCAAAACAAGTTGGTCCAGCCAAATTGACTCATAATCTTAATCCTCATAGTCCACCACTGGTCAACTTGGCACCTGTACAACATCTCCTCAAATGATACATAATCTCCAAATAAACACAATTGCAGCTATATTTGTATGGGACATGATATAGCTAACATACATGAAAGTGAAAATGCACTAACCGCATTTACATCTTATATAAATGGAGGAAACAAAAATATTCGATGTGCACGTACGAGGTCTGACAATTAAGTTCACAAACTTTTCATCCTGCACTTACACTGGCAGCACTGCACAAACAACTCAGTAAAGTTTCATAACCTTGGTATATCAGTGTCTCACAGCTGTGTTTGTGTCAACATGTGGTGGTGTCTTGCTAAGTGGCATTCATTATTGTTACTTGTTTTTGTGTGCTGTCTCAAGAATGTTGGAGTTTGAATTGCAGCAACAAACATAATTTTTTGTTAAACTTGGCAAGAGTGGAAGTGAAAGCAGGAACATATTAGTCTAAGTTTATGGAGATAATGCCATGAAGAAAATGGCAGTATACAAATGGATTAAACATTTTTCTGAGGAAAGAAAGAAAGCATCATTGATGAAGAAAAGTCAAGGTGGCCAATAACAAGCAGAAGTGACAAAAAAATTGCAAAAATTCATCAAATTGTGCATTAAAATCATTGGCTGACTTGAGAAGCTTAGTGGACCAAGTAACCATCAGTAGAGAAACAGGAAAATCTTAACTGAAAATCTTGGCATGAGACAAGTATGTGCAAAAATTGTCCTGAAGGAGCTCACCAATGAACAAAAGTAAAAGAGAGTCCAATTTTGCCAAGACCTTTTGGAGAGGCAAGACAATGTTTGGGGCTATATTATCACTGGTGATGAAACATGAGTGTCCTAATATGAACCTGAAACAAAGTGTCAAAGTGCTCAATGGAAGTCAGCCAATTTTCAATGATCAAAAATACTCCACCAGTTCAAATCAAGAGTCAAAATGATGCTGCTAATCTTTTTAGGTATCAGAGGGATTGTTCATTATCAGTTCATTATCAGTTTGTACCAACTGGACAAACAGTTAACCAAGTTTACTATTTAGAAGTGCTGAAAATGCTGAGTGAAAAAGTTAGACAACAATGACCTGAAATGATCATCAACAACTCAAGGCTCTTGCATCATGACAATGCACCAGCTCATGCAGCACTGTCTATGAGGAAGTTTTTAGTCAGGAAACAAATAACTGTATTGGAACATCCTACCTACTCACCTAATCAGGCACCCATGACTTTATTCTTCACTGGAAGATAAAGGAAATATTGAAATGAAGACTTTTGATGACATTCAGGACATCAAGAGTAATACAATGACAGGGTGGATAACCATTCCCGAAAGAGTTCAAAAATTGCTTTGAAGGGCGGACTAGGCCCTGGTGTTGGTGCATAGCTTCCAAAGGGTAGTACTTTGAAGGTGACCCAAGTGACATTCAGCAATGAGGTATGTAGCTTTTTTCTAGGATGAGTTTGTGAACTTAATTGTCAGACACAGAACAAAGCAGAAATACTCGTAACAGTTACAGTCCTCAGTTCTGCAACTGATCAAAAAGCTGTAACTGGTATTTAGAACTACTTTATCTCATTATCCATTTCATCTTGCCTTTGCCTTCAGCATGTAGCGGTTCTTTGCCCAGTGGGGCAACCAAAATCATCATTCCTGAAGGATCTAGGCCATTAGTAGTCGTGTTGGAGTTGGGTTGCTATAGTTTTCCACTGACTTTAGTCACAGGACATTGTAGTATTTAGAGACATCTTAAGGGATCTCTTTACCTAAGGGATCTTTTTACATACCCTTTTTTACTTCCATTGTGTATTAGCAATCTGATTTCCTCATGGTAAACAAGATGAATCACACCAGTCATGATGGTAAAGTCCTTTTTGCCTGTTAATACAGAGACTTAAGAAGCCCAAAGTGACCAGGTGGCATTTCTAGCTTCCAGTTCAAAGGAATCATGATGTGACTCCAGGTAAGAGCATTCTTCCCTTTGGAACTAAGACATTTAGACTGCAGTGCATAAGGTTGTGGGAACAGAAAGCAAAACTCTTGCTAGTGGGTCAGCAGAGGCAATAGTGAATTGTGCCACTCCCATTTCCTCCTCTTGATTACTGAAACATATATCCTGGCTATAGGAGAAATAGCACCATGTATTAGATGTTGGTTTAGCACATTGTATATGCTTACTGTATACCTCCTGCAGAACACTGCCTCAACCATGAAAGGTATTGCCACCTAGGTGGTGCCATGCTTGTGCCTTTAAGATGTCATTCCATCTTTCTATCAAGTCAGCTGCTTTAAGATGATGGAAAACATGGTAAGCCCAGTGAATTTCATGAGCAAGGGCCAATTCCTACACTTCTTTTGCTGTGAAGTTAATCCCTTGATTAGAGGCAATGTTACGTGAGGTACCACTATGGTGGATAACGCATTCTAGAAGTCCATGGATGGTAGTTTTGGCACAAGCACGACATGCAAGGAAGGCAAATCCATACCCAGAGTAGTTGTCTATTCCAGTAAAAACAAAATTCTGCCCTTTTGTTTTAGTCAGCAAGGGCTGTTTCTTTTTTCTGATTTCTGTTCATAGATACTGGCATCAGTAACTCTGTCTTCCAAGTCAGAAATTCTTTTTTCCATTTGTTTCATTCTGTTTTCTTGGCTTTGAATGGAAATTTCTATGTCTTTGATTTTGTTCTTGATCTGTTGAATTTCAGAGTACTGGTGTTCCATCAGATTGAACAGCTTGCTTAATTTTTTCTTTTGTTGTGCTGCATTTTGTATATGGTCTAGAAGGACTCTGTATATAATCATTTTGTATTCACTTTCTGATGATTTCAGAAAAGTTTCTTCGTCTGGAAAACTCCTCGGCTGTTTTTTTTGGGACCCTTCTCAAGCCGTGAGTGATTTCTTGTATGCCACAAGCGTCTGTTGCTTTTTGGGTCCCATATGAGTCAGTAGAGGTTGGAAGAGACACTGTGAGGATGGACTGCAGATGTTTCTCTAGGCTGTCTTAAAATGTAAAGCAAAAGGTTTCTGACCACTTCCCAAGTCAGTCAGGTTTTCAGGTGTAGAGGTCCCTCTTCCCAACTGGCAAAGTAAACACCT
The DNA here is from genome assembly GCA_028571685.1 of Heterohyrax brucei. Lineage (NCBI taxonomy): Eukaryota > Metazoa > Chordata > Mammalia > Hyracoidea > Procaviidae > Heterohyrax > Heterohyrax brucei. The sequence goes on from CM053149.1 coordinate 40,915,663, forward strand.
CTATATCCAACCCCAGATGATGCATACTAGTTCAGAATACAGCAATGCTACTGCCCTGTTGGCCTCTGCTGACAGGGCCCAGCCTTAGGCAACACTGCATAAACTACTGCTTCTCTGGTAGAAAAGCACTGTCCTGTGGGCAGGTTCTGGCTCCCAAGCTAAGAAATAGTCCAGCTGCAGCCACCGTATCCAAAATGGTGCCCTCTACACAGGCAGCACATAGAGAGGCTAAAGGTGCCAACAGGTAGTGAATCCTCTGCCTCTGTTGCCTGGCCCCCACCATAGGCGACACTGTGTAAACTACTGCTTTTCTTTCGGAGAAGCGCTATCCTGTTTGCAGATGCTGGGTCCCAGGCTAAGAATTAGGTCCCACTAAAATCTCCGTATCCAACATGGAGTCCCGCACTCTGGCAATGCGGTTCTGTACAAACTATGCTGTGGCAGTGATAAGAAGACAGGCCCAAAGTGGCTAAATTAACAGAGCCCTAAGCCTGGCTCTCAAAATATGGCCGCTAGGCAAGACCCAGCTCCACCCACTGGCCAAGACAGAGAAAAAAAATTCAAAATGGTGCATTTACCTTCAGTCTGTGAGAGCCAGGGCTAGCCAGAGGCGGGAGTCAGTGAAAGAGAGGAAGTTTTTCACTCAGTGGTATGAAGTCCAAATTAACAGCCCTGTGCCGTGTCCTGGAGGCTCACTAGGTAACCAGAAGGCTCCAGTTGATTACCATTTCAGGTCTTGGTTTCCAGAGGGATATAAGGAGATGTGTGCTTAGTCCACTATCTTGACTCCCTCCTACAAGTCCAAATTCAGGATGTCTGCTCCAGGGGAAGGCTTTCCCCATTGTTGGCTCTGGAAGAAAGTCTGGTATTGTATCAGTCTTTGTCCAGGTAGCATCTTGGCACAGGAAAGTCAGGTCTGAAGGACACACTCTTCTCCCGGTGTTTCTTTCTTGATGGTGTGAAGTTCCCAATTCTCTGCCTACTCCCCTTTCCTTTTACCTCTTGCAGGATGAAAGCATTAATGGTAGTGCAAGCTATACTCCAGGGAAACTTCCTTTACAGTGGCAGGGAAGTGATATTCTCAAGGGATTTACAGTCCTACCCTAATCCTTTAACATACAGCACAACAAAATCACAAAATGGAGGACAATCATAGAATACAAGGAATCATGGTCCAGCCACATGGCTACACCTATTTTGGGGGGGACACAATTCAATCCATGACAATGTTCCATGATGGAAATGGTCCAGCATAATCAACTTGCCACTAGGTTGCTGGCTGATCACTCGAGGAATGGTTCCATGTCAAGGACTCATTGTTGGTCAGTTGCTGGCAAACTGGGTATTCGCTGTGGCTGTAGCAAGGTCAGCCTCAGTGAGTGGAAGTCTAGGTTGCTTAGGCCATGCATAACCTCCATCCCTGTTATCATTGGCCACTTTGTTCATGTCTTACTCATCTAGAGCTGCTATGACAGAAATACCACAAATGGAAGGCAGAGCCAAGATGGTGGACTAGACACACATCTCCTTGATTCCCTCTGAGAACTAAGGCCTGGAATAATAAGTGAATGGAGCTATGTGGACATTCTGGGAGCCCCAGGATCTGGCATACCGTTGTGTGATTGGGCTTAGCAACAGGAAAGGGAAACTACCTCTGTTCAAGGGAAGGCAGTAGCACATAGACCCCTGCTTCTGCTGATGTATTGTTTGAGGGGACTGTAGGCACAGACACCTTCTTTGCTATCTGGGGACTGGTTCTGCCAAACCTGTGAGCCTGGCATGCTAATATACTGAACAGCAGTGCTTAAGTGAACAGCATATACCACAGCAGAGAAACTGTGCTTGGGACAGTCACATCTTGAGAGCCCAGCAGCTGACTGAGGGCACCAGTGCCACCCTCTTCTCTGTGCTACACCATAGATTCTGCTGACTCTCTGTAAGAAGGATGACTCAGGAGGGACACCATCTTGGTCAGCTGAGAGGCAGGGTCAACCACACTTATGGTCGCAGCGGGGCTAATTTTCATGCTGAGCAACAATGTCTATTTGGAAAATGCTTCTCCAGCAAAATAGCTGTGTTTGAGGTAATCCTATCTAGGAATCATGGTAGGGCCAGGTGGCCGAAAGAGGCAGACCCCTAACCTCTCCCTTATTTGACCTACATCATAGCATCTGGGGATAGCCTATGAGGCACTATCACTGTCAGCTTGGTGGCAGGACCTGCCATCCTGGAGAACCCAGCTGCTCTTGGTGGCTTTAGGACAGTGCCTCTCTGAGCAGTAAGGCAGCTTTTAAAATAAGTCCAGCTGGAGAACTTAGCAGTGACAGGCAATTGAGTGGGTTGGCAGTATTTCCACCACCCTTCCCTGAGCTACAACATAGCACTGGCTGACATTCCACTCCACCCCCCAGAGACTCCATAAGTAGGGTGCTGTCTCTACCAGTCAGGAGGCATGGCATGCCAATCCTGAGGGCCCAGCTGCTCTTAGTGCCTACTGTACTGTGTTTCTCTCAGAAAAAAAAAGCAATTTTTAAGTTAAACACAACTGGAGAGTGCAGCAGTCCCAGGCAGCAGAGCATGGCATCATCTTTCTGTCCTCTCCTCCCCAAGATATACCATAGGCTTCAGTGATGTAATGATGGAGAGTCAACACAAGTAACTCACCACCTTTTGCAGCCAGGAGGTGGGGCCAGCCACCCCTGAAAGCCCAGCTGGGGCCAGTCACCAAAGAACACAAAGGTGGCTAGTGATCAAACCTAGTGATGCCTGTATTTCCCCTTTAGAACTCTGCCACAGCTACCATTGGTGTAACACTAAAGAAACTGAACAGCTTTTTGACGGGATGAAGACAACAATCAATATCTAACCATTTAAGGAAGCAGACCAGCATAGCTCCAAAAATAAAGAAAAACCTTTTCAGATGAAGAAGACTTTCTGAAATTATTGCAGCTAGACTACAAAAGAATCACATATACAGCCCTCCTAGAGATTAAACAAAATGCAGCAGAACAAAATAAAAAATAAAGTAAGCTATGTGAACTACTTGAACATCAATGAACTAAACTCCAGCAGGTCAATAATGAACTTACAGATTTAGACAATTCCATGTAAAAAAAAAAAAAAGAAAGAAAGAAAGAGCAGGATTGAGGAGTTGGAAGGCAGAATTAGTGAGCTTGAAGATAAAGCAACTGATACCAGCATTTATGAGGTGAAGTTAGAGAAGAGATTTAAAAAAAAAAAATTAAGAAAAATGTGGAACTCAATCAAGTAGAATAATCTATGAATAATTGGGATTCCTGAACAGGGAGGGACAGCCACAAATACAGAGAGAATTGTTGAAGAGTTGCTGACAGAAAACTTCCTTGAAACTGTCAAAAACAGAGATATCCAAGACGCTTATCAAACACCACAAAAATTGGACCCCAAAAGAAAGGTACCAAGCATATCAAAATCAAGTTTAATAAAATGAAACATAAACAGAGGCTCTTAAAGGCAGTGAGAACTAAAACAAAACTAACATATAAAGGGAAGCCCTGTAGGCTTTTGTCTGAATTCTCAGCAGAAACCATGTTGGCAAGAAGGCAGTGGGATGACACATTGAAAGCCTTTAAGGAGAAAAACTTCTAAACAGAAATTTTATATCTTGCAAAACTGTCTCTCAAGTATGAAGGGAAATGAAGACATTAGCAGATTAACAGAAGCTTTGAGACTTTGTAAAAACCAAATCAAAACAACAAGAAATACTGAAAGAAGCTCTTCATCAAAAAAACAAAAGTACAATTAAGGAGGCAATGCCGGACACAGCATCCAGAATTCTATTCAACTAGGGAAGTCACAAAGCTCAGTCAAAGCTAAAATATTAAAAGAAGGCAACCAGTGATCTTAAAACAAAAACTATGACATGATTACAATATAAAGAGTGATATATTACAGTAGTTATAACCCTTTTAGATGAACAGGAGATTAAGAAGACACACAGATGTTAAAGATTGGTTTAAACTTTGAACACTAAGGGGGATCAAAGGGGTCAATGCAAAGCAAACTAATGATGTGACATATTGAAACAAGAAACATGATACAAGTCTCAACAAATGCAAAACCAACACTGAAAAAGACGAAAAGTCAATCTGTAAAGAAAAACTACCCAGAACAGAATATTAAGAGAAACAAAGACAACATCAACAACACAAAAACAAAGGCATCAAAATGACAACACTGAACACATACCTATCAATAATTATACTGAATGTAAATGAACTAAATGCTCCAATAAAGAGGTACATGTTCCTTACACACCTTAGATTCAAAGATATGAACAAATTGGAAATCAAAGGATGGAAGAATATTTATTAAGCTAACAACACAAAAAGAACAGAAGTAGCAATACTAATCTCAGATAAAATAGATTTGAATGTAAGGTCTCCCACTGTGAACAAGGATGGTCACTATTCAGTACTGAAAGTTTCAATACATAAGCAGGACACAATATTAAAATATTTATGCACCCAATACCAGAGCATCTAAATATATCAAACAAACACTGACAACATTGAAAAATGAGGTAGATCACTCCACAATATCAGTAGGAGACTTCAACACTCCACTTTTAGTAGTGGATAGATCATCCAGATATAAAGTTCAGTAAAGAAACAGAAGATCTTGTTGCAACAATCAACCAACTAGACCTCACTGACATACATACAACTTTTTACCCAACAGCAGATAAGTACACCTTCTTTTCCAACACACATGAAACATTATCCAGAATAAACCACATACTAGGACATAAAGAAAGTCTCAAGAAAATCCAATCCATTGTATTATTGTAAAGAATCTTCTCAGACCATAAAGCCATAAAAGTTGAAATCAATACCAGAAAAAACACAGGTAGAAATATAAACTCATGGAAACTGAATGACATCTTGCTCAAAAATCCATGAGTTAGAGAAGAAATCAAGAATGCAATGAAGAGAATGCAAATGAGAATGAAAACACAACTTACCAGAACCTATGGGATACAGCAAAAGCAGTGCTCAGAGGTCAGATTATCTCCATAAGTGCACATATCTGGAATGTAGACAGGGCCCAAAGCAAAGAATTAACCCTATAACTTGAACAAGTAGAAAGAGAGCAACAGAAGAACCCCACGGGCACCAAAATAAAAGAGATAATACAGACTAAAGCAGAACTAAATTAATTGGAGAATAGAAGAACAAATGGAAAAATTAACAAAACCAAAAGCTGGTTCACTTAAGAGACCAACAAAATTGATAAACTATTGGCTAAATTTACAAAAGAAAAACAGGAGAGGAAACAAATATCCTGAATAAGAAATGAGATGGGCTTACTGAAATTAAAAGTATCATAACAAAATATTACAAAAGACTGTACTTTAACAGATTTGAAAACCTAGAGGAAATGGACAAATTTCTAGATTCACATCACCTAACAAAATTATTACAAGGAGAAGTAGAACAATTTAATAAACCCATCACAAAAGAAGAGAGTGAAAAAGTCGTCTAAAAACTACCAACCAAAAAAGTCCTGGCCCAGCTGTCTTCACTGGAGAATTCTACCAAGCTTTTAGAGAGCAGTTAGTTAATTCCAATGCTACTGAGTATTTCACAGCATAGAAAAGAACAGAATACTCCCAAATTCATTCTAAGAAGCCAGAATAACCCTGATAGGAAAACCAGAGAAAGATCCCATTTAAAAAAATGAAATAAAATTACTCAGCAGTATCACTCCTGAACCTAGATGCAAAAATTTTCAACAAAATCCAATAGAATTCAACAACATATCAAAAAAAATAGCCAATAGAATTCAATAACATATCAAAAAAATAATTTATAATTCATCATGATCAAGTTGGATTTACATCAGGGATGCAAGGCTGGTTCAACATCAGAAAAACAATGTGATCAATCACACAAACAATTTAAAGGATACGAATCACCTGCTTTTGCCAATTGATTCAGAAAAAAGCATTTGACAAGGTCCAACACTAATTCATGTTAAAAACTTTCAGCAAAATAGGAATAGAAGTGAAATCCCTCAATGCACTAAGGGGCAAAGCCAACCGCTACGTCATCCTGAATGCAGAGAGACTGAAAGAATTCCCCCTAAGAGCAGGAACTAGACATGGATGCCCACTCTCACCACGTCTGTTCAACATTGCTCTAGAGGTTCTAGCCAGAGCAATTAGACAAGACAAAGAAATAAAAGGCATTCACATCAGAAAAGATGAAGTAAAAAATCTCCCTATCTGTAGATGATATGATTGTATACACAGAGAAACCTGAAGAGTCCATAAGTAAACTACTGGAACTAATAAAAGAGTCCAGCAAAGTATCAGGATATAAGATAAACATAAGTAAATTGGTAGATTCCTTTACACCAACAAAGAGGACATCAAAGAGGAAATAACCAAATCAATACCATTTACTATAGCCCCGAAGAGATAAAATACCTAGGAATAAATCTAACCAGAGAAACGAGACCTATACAGAGAAAATTACAAGACCTGTATCGAGAAAAATACTGCAAGAAACCAAAAGAGACTTACGGAAGGTGAGAAACCTACCCTGCTCATGAATAGGAAGACTTAACTTTGTGAAAATGTCTTTTACCCAGTGATCTTCATTTACAAAGCAATCACAATACAAATTCCAGTGTCTTCTTTTTTAAGACTGAGTGAAAATGTACATTCCCATATAAATTTGTATGCCTGCCTATGTGCAGCTCCCACTGCTCTCCCTGCCCAGTGACAGCACACTCTTCCTCTCCATTCTATACATGTTATATCCTCCTAACAATCTCCTATCCCCTCCTCTCCACCCTCTCCCCCACCTCTAGTAAGCAGTCAGCAGGACAACATCCTATAGATGCATAGAACTATAAAGTACACACACAATATGGTCACTCTCTGTCTTGAAGTCCAATCCATTCCTGTCCAAAGAGTTGACCTCCATTGTGATTTATGGACAGGAGCAGTATCAGAGTCAGGTGTCATGCTCCCAGGGGAACCCTGAGGCCACTGGACCATCAACTGTGGTCTTTGAGTGGCGATCTCAGGGTGCACCCTTTCTTTTCTTGTTGTTTAAGTGAGACTTAAATTTGTGAGCCCCATCACAGCTATCACTGGTGGTGGCCAGGCACCATCTGGTTCTTCTAGTCACATGTTGATGTAGTCCCCCACTCACGAGGGTCTCTCTGTCTTCTAAGTTCTTTTTGGCTTATGTCGTTTTGGCCCCTGTTGATCATCCATTCCTGCTGAATTGGGAGCATTTGTTGTATCTCAGAAGGCAGGTTGGCAGCTTTAAAGACCCCAGATGCCACTCACCAATGTGGGGTGCAGAAGACTCAGCAAAACGCTAGTTGTGCCACTTGGCCTCGATTACCCCTAACAGCGTGGTCCCCGGCCCCCCACCCCAGCTACTCTGTCCTTGCAATACTGGGTTAAGATGGGAGGAGTAATCATGTTATGTAGAAGTCCAGTTATTTTGATCTTCTTTCTAATGTGTGCTGTCACTGATTTCACCCAACCAAATTTCTATTAACTATCTAATCGATAGCCCACCTTCTCCCTGCCTCCCTCCCCACCCTTGCAGCCATCAAAGAGTCCTTTCTTCTTGCATGAGTCTGTTTTTAAGTTCTTACAGTAGGGTTCCCTTACAATATTTGTCCTTTTGCTGCTGACTACTTTCATTCAACATAATGTCCTCCAATTGAAACCAGGTTGTAAGATGTTTCCTAAAATCATCACTGTTCTTTATCATTGCATAGTGTTCCACTGAGTATATATACCATAGTTTGCCTATCCATTCCTCTGTTGTTGGGCATCTAGGTTGATTCCATCTTTTTGCTATTGTGGACTGTGCTGCAATAAACATTTGTGTGCATGTATCAGTTGGTGTGAATACCCTTGAGTCTGTAGGATATATTCCAAGCAGTGGAATTGCTGGTCAAATGGTATATCTATTTCCAGCTTTTTAAGGAAACACCAGATTGCTTTCCAAAGAGGTTGGACCATTTTGCAATCCCACCAGCACTGTAAGAGAGTTCCAATTCCTCCACAGCCTCTCCAGCATTTGTTGTTTTGTGTTTTTTGGATCATGGCCAACCTTGTTGGGGTGAGATGGTATCTCATTGTAGTATTGATTTGAATTTCTTTAATAGCTAGTGATCATGAGCATGTCCACATGTGTTTTTCCACTGCCTGAATCTCCTCTTTAGAGAAGTGTCTGTCCATCTCCTTTGCCCATCACTTAATTGGATGATATATCTTTTTCTTATTGATATTTTGTAGTACCTTATAGATTATGGAAATCAGACTTTATTGCCATTTTTTTTTTTTTTTTTTTTTTGGCCAATAGTTACCAAATATTTTTTTTCCCGTTCTATAGATGGTCTTTTAACTCCTTTGATGAAGTCTTTGGATGAGCAAAAGTGTGATTCTTAGCAGTCCCCATTTGTCTATTTTCTCTTCCATTGATTGTGCTTGTTTGTCAGATTGTGCTTTGTCTGTCTATATTGGGTATTAAAACTTCCACTGTTGATGCTATTTTTTCTTGGAAGAGCTTTATTGTTTTAGTTTTGATATCTACGTCTTTTGTCCAGTTGGTTTTTGTATAGGGTGTGAGATATGGATCTTGTTTCAATTTATTGCAGATAGACATCCAGTTTTGCCAGCACCATTTGTTGAAGAGATTGCTTTTACCCAAGTTTAATGTCTTAGGGCCTTTGTCGAATATCAACTGTTCATAAGAGTATGATGTCATCGCTGGGGTCTCAACTTTGTTCCATTGATCTATCTGTCTGTTCTTGTACTAGTACCAAGCTGTTTTGACATCTGTGGCAGTGTAACAGGTTCTAAAGTCAAGTAGTCAGAGGCCTCTCATTGTGTTCCTCTTCTTCAGTAGTGCTTTACTTACCTGGGGTTTCTTCCCTTTCCAAACAAAGGTGGTGATTTGTTTCTCCATCTCCTTAAAAAAGTGCCACAAAAATTTATATTGAAATTGCATTATGTAAGTAGATTGCTTTGGGTAAAATAGACATTTTCACAATGTTAAAGTCTTCCTATCCATGAGCAGGGTAAGTTTCTCTATTTGTGTAAGTCTCTTAGTTTCTTGTAGTAAGATTTTGTAGTTCTCTTTGTAAAGGTCTGTTATCTGTCTGGTTAGATTTATTCCCAGGTATTTTATCTTCTTGGGGGCTAGAGTAAATGGTATTGATTTCATGATTTCTTCTTTAATAATCTCATTGCTTGTATAATGGAATCCTACTGATTTACTAACGTTTATCTTGTATCGTGAGACTTTGCTGAATTTTCTATCAGCTTGAGTAGTTTACTTATGGATTCTTTAGGATTCTCTGCTTATACAGTCATATCATCTGCAGATCGGGAGATTTTTACTTCCGCTTTGCTGATGCCAGCCAGCCAAGTGCTGATGCAGGTGCCCTTTATTTCTTGTCTAATTGCTCTGGCTAGAACTTCTAGTACAATGTTGAATAGGAGAGGTGAGAGTGGGCATCTGTCTAGTTCTCATTCCCAAGGGGAATTGTTTCAGTCTCTCTCCATTCAAGAAGATGTAGGCAGTTAGCTTTGTATAAATGGCTCTTACTGCATTGAGGAATTTGCCATCTATTCCTATTTTGCTGAGGGTTTTTAGCATGAATGGATTTTGGACTTTATGAAATGCCTTTTCTTCAACAATAGACAAAATCAGGTGATTCTTGTCTTTTGCATTATTTATGGGGTCGATCACATTAATTGCTTTTCTGATGCTGAACCAGCCTTGCATCTCTGGTATGAAACCAACTTGGTTGTGCCAAGCCAAGTGCCGTCGAATCGAGGAATTATTTTTTTGATATGTTGTTGTATTCTATTGGCTGGTATTTTGTTGAAGATTTTTGCACTTAGATTCATGAGTGATATTGGTCTGTAGTTCTCCCTTTTTGTTGGGTCTTTCCCTGGCTTTGGCATCAGGGTTATGCTGGCTTCATAGAATGAATTTGGGAGTATTCCATCCCTTTCTATGCTGTGAAATAGTCTCAGTAGTATTGGAGATAACTCTTCTCTAAAAGTTTGGTAGAACTCTGCAGTGAAGCCATCCGGGCCAGGGCTTTTTGGGGTTGGTAGTTTTTTTAATGACTTTTTCAATCTCTTCCTTTGTGATGGGATTATTAAATTGTTCTGCTTCACTTTGTGATAATTTCAGGAGGTGATGTGAATCTAGGAATTTGTCCATTTCCTCTAAGTTTTGAATTTATTAGAGCACAGTCTTTCATAGTATTCTATTATGATATTCTTTATTTCTGTTGGATCTGTTGTGATAACTCACCTCTTATTTCTTATTCGGGTTATTTGTTTCCTTTCCTGTTTTTCTTTAGTAAGTTTAACCAATGATTTGTCATTTCTTGATCCTTTCAAAAAAACAGCTTTGGGTCTTTTCAATTTTTTCAATTGTTCTTCTGTTCTAATTCATTTAGCTTTGCTCTAATCTTTGCGATCTGTTTTCTTCTGGTGCTTGAGGGGTTCCTCTGTTCTCTCTCTACTGTAGGGTTAGTTCTTTGGTTTAGGTTCTTTATTGCTTCCAGATGTGTGCATTTGTACAGATAAACTGACCTCTGAGGACTGCTTTGGCTGTGTCCCACAAGTTCTGGTAGGAAATGTTTTCATTTCATTGGAATCCATAAATTTCTTTATTTCAACCTTGATTCCTTCTATAACCCATGGCTTTTTGAGCAAGATGTTGTTCAGTTTCTGTGAGTTCCACTTTCTATGTTTTCCTGCTATTGATTTCTACTTTTCTGGCTTTATGATCTGAGAAGATGCTTTGCAATAATTCAGTGGTTTGGATTTTGTTGAGATTTGCTTTATGTTGTAACACATAGTTTCTTCCAGAAAATGATCCATGTACACTGGAGAAGAAGGTGTAGTTGTCTGCTGATGGACAGAAAGTTCTGTATATGTCAAGGAGGTCTAGCTGGTTAACTGCGGCAATAAGATCTTCTGTGTCTTTTGTGAGTTTTTTTTCTAGATGATCTGTCCAGTGTTGAAAGTCAAGTGTTGAAGTCTCCCACTATTATTGTAGAGTGATCTATCTCGTTTTCGAGTGCAGTCAGTTTTTCTTCAATGTGTTTAGATGGTCTAGTATTGGGTCCATAAATATTTAATATTGTTAAGTCCTGCTTGTATCTTGAACCTTTCAGCAACAGTGTCCATCCTTGTCCACAATGGTGGTGGATTTTACATTAAAATCTATTTTATCTGAGATTAGTATTGCCACACCTGCCCTTCTTTGTGTATTGTTAGCTTAATATATATTCTTCCATCCTTTAATTTTCAGTTTGTTCATATCTTTAATTCTAAGGTGAGTTTCTTATAAGTAACATATAGACGGGTTGTGTCTTTTGATCCAAGATATCACTCATTGTCTCTTTACTGGAGCATTCATTCCATTCACATTTAATGTAATTGTTGATAGGTATGTATTTAGTGCTGTCATTGTGATAAGTTTATTTTTGTGTTGATGTTTTCTCTGTTGTTCTTATTATTCTGTTCAGGGACATTCTTCTTCATAAGTTGAGTTTTCACCTTTTTCAGTGTTGGTTTTGTGGTTGTTGAGACTCCTGTATTACGTTTCTTGATTTGATATGTTGCATCTTTATTGTGCTTCGTGGCTGCTTCCATGATCCCCCTTAATTATCTATGTTTAAACCCAATTTTAACTACTGCAAGTCTTAGTAACTTCGTCTCCATCTGGAAGGACTGTAACGACTGTAATACCTCCCTCTTTTTAATATGATGACATCATAGTTTTCATGGTATGATCACTGGATCATTTCTTTCACCATTACAGCTTTGAGTTTAGAGTCTTCCCTAACTGAGTAGGTTTCTGGATTATGTGTCCTATATTTCCTCCTAGAATATAAAGCTGATGGTTTTGTTCTTCTAAGCCAAAAGCTTCTGTCAGTATTTCTTGTAGCTTTAGTTTGGATTTTACAAAGTCTCTGAGTTTCTGTTTATCTGCAAATGTCTTGATTTCATTTTCATATTTGAAAGATAGTTTTGCAGGATAAATAATTCTTGGTTGGAAGTTCTTCTCCTTTAAGGCTTTGAATGTGTCATCCTATTGTCTCCATGCCAGCATCGTTTCTGCTGAGAAATCAGATGAAAGCCTTCAAGGCTTCCCTCTGAATGTTAGCTTTGCTTTGAGTCTTGCTGCCTTTAAGAGTTTGTGCTTATGTTTTATTTTGTTAAGCTTGATTATAATATGACTTGGAGTCTTTCTTTTGAGGTCCATATTGAGTGGTATTTGATATCTTGGATATCTATATTCTTTTCCTTCATAATTCCCGGGAAGTTTTCTGTCAGCAACTCAGCAACGATACTCTCTGTGTTTGCAGGTGTCCTGCCTTGATCAGGAACTCCAATTAATCATAGATTGTTAATCTTAATAGAGTTCCATATGCTTCTTAATGCTTTTTCATTTTTTTAATTTATTTTTTCTGATTTCTCCTCATAGATGCCAGAGTCAGTAGCTCTATCTTCCAAGTCAGAAAGTCTATTTTTCCATTTGTTAAATTCTGTTTTCTTGGCTTTGAGTTGAATTTTCTATCTCTTTGATTTTGTTATTGATATGTTGAATTTCAGAGTACTGGTGTCCCATCAGATTGAACAGCTTGCTTAATTTTTCATTTTACTCTGCTGCATTTTGTATGAGGTCTAGGAGGGCTCTATGTATAATCCTTTTATATTTGCCCTCCAGTAGTTTCAGAAGGCTTCTTTGTCTGGGAAGTTCTTTAGTTCTTTCTTTTTGGGACTTTCTGAAGCCACAAGTGAATTCTTCTTAATGTTCATTTCCAGAGTTTGTTGCTTTTTAGGCATCTGGAGGTTGTTTTGTTTCTCTGGTGTTACCTTAACATGATCTAAAGCTCAGTCTGAGAAGAAAGTTGATTACCAGACACCTCTATGTACTCCAGTGACTGGGCTCGGTAGAATCTCTGGGATAGCAGGCTCCACCTCCTGATTGGCAAAGACACAGCTCTACTTATAGAGTCACTGGGGAGCTATAGGCTGACCCTATAATGTGAGAGCTTGAAAAGTAAGCAGCTCTATATACAACCCCAGATGCTGTAAACTAATTCAAAATATGGAAAGGCCTCTGGCCTGCTGTCATCTAGTGGCTCCACTGTGCAAAGGACTGCTTTTCTGTCAGAAAAGTGCTCTCTGTGCAGGCACTGTTTCCCAGCCCAGGACTTGGGTCCAGCTGAGGCTCTGTATGAGTAACTCCACCTCCCAGACAATCAAGAGGGAGTCCTGCACAAGCTCTCCCACCTGCCTCAGAATAGGCTATTCAGTAGCGGGGATTTGGGGAGAGAAGCCAAAAGTGCCGAGGTCCACAGATTCCAAGCCCAGGCTTTCAAAATATGGTGACTCCACTAGCCAATCCCATCAGTACTGTGTCCAAGTCCTGCCATCAGCCAAGGCAGAGAAAAAATAAAATAAAAATGGCAAGTTACCTTCAGTCCACAAGAGCCAAGCCCTCACCAGTGGGGGCGGGTGAAACAAAAAATTTTCCCACTCAGTGATACATAGTCTGAATAAACAGCCCTATGCTGTGTCCTAGGGTTCACTAGGTGTCCAGAAGGCTCCATTTAATCATCAATTCAGGCTTTCATTTCCATAAGGATTTAGGAAGACATGTGTTTAGTCTGCCATCTTGATCCCCTGCCAACCCCGTGTCATTTTTTTAATGAGATGGAGAAACAAATCACCAAGTTTGTGTGGAAAGGGAAGAAACTCTAGATAACTAAAGCAGTAGTGAAGAGGAGGAACATAGTGGGAGGTCTCACACTACCCAACCTTAGAACCTATTACACTGCCATTGTAGTCCAAACAGCCTGGTACTTGTACACAAAGAAACATATAGACCAATGGAACAGAAATGAGACACCAAATATATTAACATCCTCTTATGAGCAACTGATATTTGACTGATGCCCAAAGGTCATAAAGTAGGATAAAAACAGTCTCTTTGACAAATGGTGCTGACAAAATTTAATATCCATCTGCAATAAACTGAAAGAGGACCCATATCTACACCTTACACAAAAATTGACTCAGATTGGATCAAAGACCTAAATATCAAACCTAAAACAGTAAAGATCATCCAAGAAAAAAATAGGATCAACCATGGAAGTTCTAATACATGGGCGAGGCAGACTTCTAAATCTGACAAAGTACAAACAACAGAAGAGAAAATTGATAAATGGGAACTACTAAGAATCAAACACTTTTGCTCATCCAAAGGCTTTATCAGAAGTGTTAAGAGACTACCTACAGAATGGGAAAAATATTTGGCAACTGTATGTTGGACTAACGCATGATTTCCACAATCTACAATGTAATGCAAAGTATCAACAAGGAAAAAGTAAATAACCCAAGTAAGCAATGGACAAAAGAGACCAGCACACACTTCACCAAGGAAGACATCCACGCAACCAAAACACACATAAAGAAATGCTCATGATCATTAATCAAAACTTCACTGAGATACCATCTCACCTCCAATGAGGTTGGCCATGATCCAAAAAACACAAAGCAACAAATGCTAGACAGGCTGTGGAGAGATTGGAACTTTCCTTCACTGCTGGTGGGAATGCAAATTGCTTTCCTTTCTGGAAAGCAATTTGGTGCTTCCTTAAAAACCTAGACATAGAAGTACCATTTGATCCAGTAATCTTACCACTTGGAATATATCCTACAGAAATAAGCATGGACACACAAACAGATACATGCACAGAAATGTTTGCTGCAGCACGGTCCACAATAGCAAAAAGATGGAATTAACCTAGATGCCCATCAACAGACGAATGGATAAATAAACTATGGTACATTGACTCAATGGAACACTATGCAATGATAAAGAACAATGATAATTTCAGGAAGCATCTCATAACCTGGTTTCAACTGGAATACATTATGCTGAGTGAAATCAGTCAGTGGCAAAAGGATTACTATTGTATGAGACCTCTGCTACAAGGACTTAAGACTAGACTTACATAGAAGAAAAAACTCTTTGATGGCTACAAGGGTGGGGAGGGAGGGAGAGGACTGAGCATAGATTAGATAGTTAATAGAAATTTGGTTAGGTAAAAGAAGTGACAGCACACAGTAGAAAGTAGATCAACTTAACTGGACTTTACTATAAACTGAAAAGCTTCCTAAACTAAACCTAATATTTCAAAGGATACAGTAGCAGGGACAGGGGGGAGTCTGGGGACCAAGTATTCAGGGGACATTGAGGCCAAATGGCATAACTAGTCTACTACTAAGAGAGTCTACTGCACCCTATATTGGTAAGTGGTGTCTGGGGTCTTAAAAGCAAGCAAGTTACCATCTGAGGTACACCAAATGGTCCCAACTCACCTGGAACAGATGATTACCAAGAACAACAAAGATATAAGGGAAAAAAGAGCCCAGGAGATAAAAGGACCCATATGAATCGGAGACTGTATCAACATGAGACCAGAAAAAACCGAAGGCGCCTGGCCACCACCAACGTCAGCAGTGATGGGGGACACAATGTAGAGTCCCTGACATAGCATGAGAAAAAGAGGTATACAGCCCAAGAACCTGAGCTGATGGTTCAACAGCCTGGAGGATCCCCTGGGAACATGGCCTCTCGACCAGCTGCTGTCCCTGGCCACAAAACAGTAATGAGTCAACTCTTCAAACAAGAAAGGACTGGACTTGGGGAAACAGTGTGACCATACAGTGTGTGCAGTCTACGGTTCTATGCATTTACAGGAGGCTGTCTTACTGGTCTCTTTCTAGATGGGAGAGAACAGGGTGGAGAAGGGGGACAGATGCTTATTGTCATGCATTGAACTGTGTCCCCCAAAAAATATGTGTAGCCATCTGGCTATGCCATGATTCCCAATCTTTTGTGACTGTCCTCCATATTGTGCTTTTCCAATGCTGTATGTTAAAGAATTAGGGTGGGACTGTAAATCCCTGTATAGGATTACCTCCCTGCTCCACTGTAAAGGGAGTTTCCCTGGAGTATGGCTTGCTCCACCCTTAATCCTTTCATCCTACAAGAAATACAAGGAAATGGAAGCAAGCAGAGAATTGTGAACTTCACACCATCAAGAAAGCAGCACCAGGAGAAGAGTGTGTCCTTCAACCTGAGGTTCCTGCACCAAGATGCTCCCTGAACAAAGACTGATGTCACAAAAGGACTTTCCTCCAGAGCCAACAGTGGGGAAAGACTTCACTGGGAACAGACTTCCTGAATTTGGACTTGTAGTCTACTGGACCATGTAAGAATAAATTCTCCTTTGTTAAAGCCATCCACTCATGGTATTTCTGTTACAGCAGCACTAGCTGACTGAAACACTTGTTAAGAGGATACTAGATATTCAGAATGAAAAGGAGTGTGCTACTGCTGGGTTAGGAGAGCAGAGGGAGCTGCAGATAAGTGGGCATGCAAAATCTATTTGAATTGTATACTTTCACTTAATCACAATAAAAAAGAAAAAGAAATACCACAAGTGGATGGGTTTAACAAAGGGAAAATTTTTATTATGATTGAATGAAAATGTACATTCCCACATGAATTTGCATCGCACCCTATATGCAGCTCCCACTGCTCTCCCTGTCCAGTGACAGCACACTCTTCCTCTCTGCTCCACACATATCTTATCTTCCCAACAATCTCCTATCCCCTCCTCCCTACCCACTCCCCTGACTCCAGTAAGAGGTCAGCAGGATGACATCCTATAGATGCATAGGATCATAAAGTGCACATATAATATGGTAACTCTGTGTTACCAAGTCCAATCTGTTCCTGTCCAAAGAGTTGACCTCCGTAACTTATGGACAGGTGCAGCATGAGGGCCAGGTGTCATGCTCCCAGGGGAACTCTGAGGCCCCTGAACCATCAATTGCAGTCTTTTAGTGGAGATCTCAGGGTGCACCCCTTTTTATTCCTGTGTTGCCAGTGAGACTCAACTTTGTGAGGTCCATCACAGCTGTCACTGGTGGTGACTGAGCACCATCCAGTTCTTCCAGTCACAAGTCAATGTAGCACACACTCAGGTGGGTCTCTCTGCCTTCCCATGTCGTTTTGGTCCTTGGTGATCATCTGTTCCTGCTGAGTTGGGGCCATTTGCTGTATCCTCAGATGGCAATTTGGCAGCTTTTAAGACCCCAGACGCCACTCACCAATGTGGGGTGCAGAAGGCTCTCTTAGCAAAACACTAGTTGTACCAATTGGCCTTGATTTCCCCTGAGAGCATGATCCTGTCTCCCCACCCCAGCTACTCTGTCCTTGCAATATTGAGTTAAGATGGGAGGAGTAATCATGTTATGTTGAAGTCCAGTTCACACTGATCTTCTTTCTAATGCGTGCTGTCACAGACTTCAACCAACCTAATTTCTATCAACTACCTAATCTAGACCCTCCCCACTGTTGAAGCCACCAAAGAGTCTTTTCTTCTGTGCGTAAGTCTGTTTTTAAGTTCTTGTTGTAAGGGTCTCATACAATATTTGTCCTTTTGTTGCTAACTACTTTCACTCAACATAGTGCCCTCCAATTGAAACAAGGTTATGAGATGTTTCCTAAAATTATCATTCTTTATCATTGCATAGTGTTCCACTGAGTTTATATACCATAGTTCACCTATCCATTCCTCTGTTGTTGGGCATCTGGGTTGATTCCGTCTTTTTGCTATCGTGGACTGTGCTGCGATAAACATTCATGTGCATATACCAATCGCCTTCATTCTGTAGGATATATTAGAAGCAGTGGAATTACTGGGTCAGATAGTATATCTATATCCAGCTTTTTAGGGCAGTGTCAGGTTCCTTTCCAAAGAGATTGCACCATTTTACAATCCTGTCAACAGTGTAGGAGCATTCCAATTTCTCCATAGCCTCTCCAGCATTTGTTGTTTTGTGTTTTTTGGATCATGGCCAACCTTGTTGGGGTAAGATGGTATCTCATTGTAGTTAACAAAGAGAAACTTATTTCCTCACAGTAAAGTCAACTAAGAGTCCAGATTCAGGGCATCATGTCCAGGGGAAGGCTTTATCTGCTGGCTCTGGAAGAAGGTCCTTGTTATCACGATCTTCCTTTGGACTGGTGCTTCTGAGACACAGTGACACCAAATCCTTTCCAAAGGAAGCGCTCTGCTCATGGCACTGCTTCTGAGTGGCATGAGGTCCCAAATTCTCTACTAGCTTCTGTTTCCTTTATTATCCCAAGGGATTCTTTCAAGGCACAATACAATCTTATACACTGAGTCCTGACCCACCAACACAACTGCCACCCATCATCCCTAATTAACGTCATAGAGACAGGGTTTACAGCATATTGCAACATCATACAGCACCAGATATCATGGCCTAGCCAAATTTTTAGATGCAGTTTTTGGGGAACATGATTCAATTCATGACAGTATATGAGCCCACTGAGCAATGACAGAGTATCTGGGAAAAGAGAATCAATGGTTTCCACTGAGTGCATCATCCTATCCACTTGAGTTAAAATTATCCTCTGCTGAGGTCACTCTTTGGTGAGCATTCACATGAGACACAATATCTTCCCTTCTTTGGCTCATACAGAGAAGTCTATCCATATACCTCATCCCCATAAATCCTTGTCTCCAATTTTTCAATGATGTTCCTTCCAAGGAAACCTTAGTGGCGTAGCAGTTAAGTGCTACATTTGTTTAGCAACCAAAATGTCACAAGTTCAGATCCACCAAGAGCTCCTTGGAAATTCTGTGGGGCAGTTCTACTCTGTCCCATCGAGTCATTATGAGTCAGAATCAACCAGATGACAGAGGGTTTGGGGACTTTGGGGGGTTCCTTCCAAGTCCCTGGCTAGTCAACAAAACCATTGGCTACAGCCCATAAATAGCATATTTCGCCATTTCTCCCTCCATGCAAAGTGAACAACCAGATGCAGTGCTCAAAGTTCTGCCCACTGGGGATATTTCCCTTCAATATCATCCTTCTGAGAGGTCCCAGAAAGGAGCTGTAGGCCTGCTGC
The DNA here is from genome assembly GCA_028571685.1 of Heterohyrax brucei. Lineage (NCBI taxonomy): Eukaryota > Metazoa > Chordata > Mammalia > Hyracoidea > Procaviidae > Heterohyrax > Heterohyrax brucei. The sequence continues at coordinate 40,934,730 of CM053149.1, forward strand.
TGTTCACTTTGAGTGGTTCCTACATATCATGGAACCATCTCTAAACCAGGCACAAGTTTTCTCCTCTTCAGTCAACTGATCATAAGAACTCCCATGAGGCCACAGGTACAGACTAGAAGATGGAAAGTAATATAACAAGAATAGAGACCATAGGCATTTGGCCACTTCCACATACAACTTACTTGTGCTTTCATGTCCTGCTCAGGCCCATTCTCATATATACCACTTCCATTTAATTATGGAGTGCTGCTATGCACATCCAACTTTATGACTCTGTGGGTCAGCCAACACCTAGTTTCTGAGAAGAAGCTCCGGTTGCATGGTGACTTGATATCCTGTGGTTAATTGTTCAGTCTCTACTAAGTAACAAGCCAAAAACTTTCTGAAAAGGAGAGTAGTTATCTACAGAGAATGACAGAGTTTTGTTCCCAGGGTCTCTGCTGTGATTCACCAATCAGGGGCTGCCAAAGACTTCAAACAACATATCAGACACTTCAAGCACCATTGAATCAGCGGGATCATGTGGCCCAAGTGGTAGAGTGGCTTGCACAGCAGTCCAAACTTCTGATAGAGTTTTCTCTTATTCTGGGCTCCACTCAAAACTAGCAGCTTTTTGAGTCGCTTGATAAAGAGGTAGGAGTAGTACATTCAAATTAGGAATATATTACCTCCAAAATTTGAGGAGGCCCACTAGGTGCTGCGTCTCCTTTTTATTTGTCGAAGCAGGCAGACACAGTAACTTATCCTCCACATCAGAAGGAATATCTTGACTTGCCTCATGCCACTGGATGCCTCCAAATTTCTCTGAGGGAGAAGGTGCTGAATTTGTGTAGAATTAATTTCCTACCCACTAGCATGCAAATGTTTTACCAAAGAGTTGGAAATAACTGACACTTCTGCCTTCCTAGGTCCAAACAGCATGGTGTCATCAGTGTAAGGGACCAGTGTGACATCTTGTGGAAGGGAGACATGACCAAGGTCACTGCGGACTAAATTACAACATAGGGCTGGAAAGTTCACATAGCTCTAAGGTAGGCAACTAAAAATGTATTGTTGACCTTGGCAGATGAAGGCAGGTATGGAGTGAAAAGGCATTATCCAGATCAATAGCTGCATATCAGGTACTAAAAGACACATTAGTTTTCTCAAACAATTAAACTATATCTGGAACAGCAACTGCAATTGGAGTTGTCATCTGGTTCATTTTTTTTAATAGTTTATTGTCATGCTCCAAGATCTACTTTTTTCACAGATCAAACAGATGAGTTGAATGAGGATGTGATGAGAATCACCACTCCTGCCTCCTTCAAGTCTTCAGTGGTAGTAGTAATCTCTCCAGTACATCCAGGAATGAGATATTACTTTTGGTTTACTGTTTTCCTAGGTAAGGGCAGATCTAATGACTTCAACTTGGTTTTTCCAATCATAATAGCCCTTACTTACACCATTTGTCAGGAATCCAGTGTGGGAGTTCTACCTAGAGTGGAGTATATCTGTTGCAATTATGCATTCTGAAACTTAGGAAATCACTACAGGAGAGGTTTAGAGAACCACTAGACCTACTGTGAGACAGACATGAGTGAAGATTTCATTAATAACCTAACCTCCATATGACTCCACTGTGACTAATGGGCCACAGTACTGTTTTGTGAATTAGTGTCAGTTTAGAGCCAGTAATCTCCCCAAAGGCTGATTATTTCCTTTTCCCAAGTGAACAGTAACTCTTGTATAAGGCCATAGATTCCTTTGGGGAAGGCTGGGAAAGAGATTAACACTACGAACTTTCAGCAGTGTATGGGAGTCCTTCCTCAAGGGAATCCCATCTCTCTTTCATTCAAGGGGTTGTGGGTCTTTAAACTCTCAAGTTTGGCAGTTGATTAAGGGACCATGTCTCACTTCTGGTGATTCAAAATAGACTGCTTTTCACCTGAACTAGAATTCATTCATTTGTATAAACTAAGCAAATATTTAATAGATTTTTCATCTATTTCACTCCTAGGAACACCATGATTAAGCAGCCAATACTTTAAACAAATCAGACTATTCTGACTACTGCTTTAATTTTGCTGTCCATTACTGTAACCACATCTACCCCGTCTTTGCCAATTGAGTGACATCATTTGGCCCCTACTACCATGAGTCCAATCAGCCCCATCTTAATTCAATTAAGGCAGTTCCTATTGTTAAATTTGATTTCCATAAAATAGCAATCACAGCAGTCTTCAAGGATGCTGGAGCTCCCTTCACAAATTTGTTTCTCACAGCTGTGGTAAAGGGGGTGCCCTCTGAGCATTCCATTTGTGGGTCTGTGAGTCTAATCTGATAAATCCACTCCAGTATGCCAATTGCCCCAAGCCTTTGAATACCTTCATCTATAGCATACCAAGGCAGATCTGGGACTTCAATTTGATTTACTGTAGGCCACCATGTAAATCATGCTGCAGCAACCCAATGAAACAAATAGATCCTTGCCTAATGATTCTAGCTGAAACACTGAATAAAGAATCTGTGCTTACATAGTATCAATAAATTCAGGCTTGGACTATTATCCCTACACCATTAAGAGCCATCCGCACATATTTTCCCAGGTTTCTGTTTGTACATACTAGAAAAGTCAAGCAGTTCTTTCGGAGTATAGCACACCTCCTCCTGGGTCACACTTTGCACTTCACCTTTTGAGGTTACTGGATCTTTAGTTATAGTTCTGGAATGAGTAGTGTGAAATTGTTTTGAGAACAGTCAGGCTGTCTTGTAAAGCATCTATCTACCTCACAGCAGTGACTCAGGCAAGTACTCTTTAGGGGCAGCTAGGCTGAGGCTAATCTCATTAGATGGGAGTGGTGGAGTTAATGTTTTTTTCTACGAAGGGTACTGTAGCAGACAAACATGAAATAAACTCTTCAGATGGGAGTGGTTCTGTTGGCAAGAGTGATTCAATGGAGCTGAGGAACTCAGTGTCTCCAGCTTCCTGATTATCTACCCATACATTCCCATTCCAAGTTTCAGGATCCTATTCTTCCCAATCAATGCCCTCTCTTGAACTTCAGACTCCTCTTGAAGTTAGCAGTTGATCTGACATTGTAATGCAGTCAGTCTTACAATAAGAGCCTGTGTTTTGTTTTCAGTAATATCAGCTCCATTCCTACAAGAAATAAGGCTTTATTTCAAAACACAAGTGGAAGGTTTAAGATAATTTATGTGGCACTTAAGCTTTAACTCTGAACAATGGAGCATGTCCCTTCACCAGTTTGTCTAGTGAAAGTAGAACCAACCAATCAGTTTCCTTATATTTCTCATAATGACTGAACTGTAGAAAGGTGTCATATGTGCCACCACCCAGAGCCTCACCTTTCATTAATTTGTGAATCAGATCAACAACATCTGTGGTGATATTTTGTATATTTGAATTGCCATCTCACATCATGGACTAACAGTGCCCTCTTTATGACTAGAAGTAGAGACACCAACATCTTTAAGACTAACCAGACTTGACAACCAATTCAGAATACTTACACTTGCAATTTTTTTTTTCTAGAATCACCAAATGTCTTAAGTTTGGTTCTCTAGAGAAGTAAAATCAGTAAAGCATATAAACAGAGAGACAGATTTATATCAGAGAAACAGCTCACAAAACTATAGAGGCTGGAATGTTTCAAGTATGAAGATCAAGATAGAGGCTTCCCCACCACCAGTGATAGCCACAATGGAACTCACAGAGAGGAGTCTCACTGGCAACTAAAAAGGGGTGCATCCTGAAATCTCCTCTAAAAGACCTCAATTGATGGTCCAGCAGTTTCGGGATTCCCCTGATAGCATGGCCCCCGGCCCTGATGATGCCCTTATCCATAAATCATAATGAAGGTCCACTCTTTGGACAGGAACAGATTGGACTTGGCAATGCAGAGTGACCATATATTGGATGCACTTTATGGTTCTATACATCTATAGGATATCATCCTGCTGACCTCTGGCTGGAGGAAGGAGAGTGGGTGGAGAGGAGGGGAAAGAAGGCTGTTGGGAGGAATAAGACATGTATGGAGCAGAGAGGAATAGTGTGCTGTCACCAGACAGGGAGAGCAGTGGAAGCTGCATATAGGTGGGCATGTAAATTTATACGGGAATATACATTTTCACTCAGTCAAATTAAATAAAAATTTTAAAAATTAAAAATTAAAAAAAAAAAGATACAGGCTTCCCTCAGTCTGTGTAGCGGCAAAAGCTGGCAAACCCAAGACAAGAAAGCAGGGCTCCCATTCACAGGCGTGAAGGTCAAAGAATCTCAAGATGATAAATCTCAAGATGATTCACCCAGCTACGGGGGCTGGCATACACAAGATCAGCCCATTAGGGAGCAGCACTCTCACTCACAGAGTGTGAAGATTGACAAATCTCAAGATTGACAGGTAAGCTGCCAGCCTAAGTGCCAGGAACTTGAAGTCAGATGACAAGAGAGACAGCTGCAGGATCCAGAATGAGCCAAAACCTTTGGCAAGGCAAGCAGGAAGTGGGCAGCAGAGGGTGGAGAGATGAAGGCTGAAGGGGTGATGAGCTGCCAAAGCCCTGTCCTCTCTAAACCACTCAGCAGATTCCATCACGGGGATGATCACATAACAAATTTCAACAGGTAAATGATCATATTATACAAATATCAAAACACTGAGAATCACAGTCCAGCCAAGATGAGACACAATTTCAACCATTATTCAGCTATAGAAACCAAAAAGTCTGTATTCAATAGGTCTGGGTTTTGTTTTTCCTTTCTTCTTTCAAAATCACCCTAAAATGATCAATGTCTACTCTGAAATACACAGCGTTGTGTTTATGACCCTGCAGATTATTAATCCTGTTTTAGAATAGGTTCATACACATTTTTTTAAAACAACTCTTATCAGTTCATTCTATTTTTATTCAAGCTTGAAGTCTCTAAAAAAAAATTTGAAGATCCAGAGCAACTCAAGAATTTTAGCACGTATTCCCCTTTCTCTAATTTCTCTCTCCATTCCTTGATTATGAGGCAAGGATCCTCATTAGGGAAGAAACAGAAAGATATGATGGAAATGAATCAGAAAATTGCATGACAGATTTCTGCAAGACCAACAACTTCTTCACTGTAAATACCTTTTCTCACCAACATAAATGGTGACTGTGTACAACACAGACCTCACCAGATGGAATACACCAGAATCAGATTGATAACGTCTCTAGAAACAGACAATGGAAAAGCTCAATATTATCAGTAAGGACAAGGCCAGTAGCCGACACCTGAAGATACCTTCAACTGCTCATGAGAAAGTTCAAATTGAAACTTAAGACAATCATAACAAATCCACAACAGCCAAAGTATGACCTGAGTATATACTACCCGAGTCTTGAAAATATCTCAAGAATGGATTTGATGTGTTGAACACTAATGACCAAAGACCAGACAAATTTTGGAATGACTTCAAGGACAGCATACGTGAAAAAAGCTAGAGGTCATTAAAAAAGACCAAAAATAAAGAAAAGACTACAATGAATGTCAGAAGACATGCTCAATCTTGCTACTGAACGCTGAGAAGCTACAGCAAAAGAAATGATGAAGTAAAAAAAATCGAACAGAATATTTCAAAGGGCAGCTCAACAAGACCAAGTATCATAATGACATGTGCACAGAGCTGGACACAAAAATTCAAAAGAGAAGAACATGCTCACATTTCTCAACCTGAAAGAACTGAAGAAAAAATTCAAGCCTCAAGTTGCAATAGTGAAGAATTTGGTGGGGAAGATAATAAAGGATGTGGGAAGCATCAAAAGAAGATGGAAGAAATACATAGAGTCACTACACAAAATAATTGGTAGTATGTGATCAGGAACCGATGTTACTGAAAGAAGAAGTTGAAGCTCCACTGAACACCTTGGCAAAAAACAAGTCTCCAGGAATTGATGGAATATCAGTTAAGATGTTTCAATAAACTGATGCAGCACTGGAACTGCTCAGTCTTCTATGCCAAGAAATTTGGAAGATAGCAACTTGGCCAACCAATCAGAAGAGATGCATATTTATGCCTATCTCAAGAGAGGTCATCCAACTGAATGTGGAAATTATCAAACAATATTACAAACAGGTAAAATTTTTCTGAAGATCACTGAAAAGCAGCTGTAGCAGCATGTCAACAGGAAACTGCCAGAAATTCAGGCTGAATTCAAAAGAGGAAGTGGAATCAGGGCTATCATTGCTGATGTCAGATCATCTTGGCTGAAAGCACAGAGTACCAGGAAGATGTTTATCTGTGTTTTATTGACTATGCAAAAATATTTCACTGTGTGGACAATAACAAATTATGGATAACATTGTGGAGAAGGGGAATTCTAAAACACTTATTTGTACTTACAAGGACTCTACACATGAATGAAAACTCAGTCATTGAAACAGAACAAGGGGACACTGCATGGCTCAAAGTCAGGGAAGGTGTGAGCCAGGGTTGTATTCTGTCACCATACATATTCAATCTGTAAACCAAATAATCCGAGAAAGTGAATGAAGAAGAATGGGGCATGAGGATTGGGAAACAACTCCTTAACAACTTGCATTATGAAGATGACAACAACCTTGCTTGCTGAAAGTGAAGAGAACTTAAAACACTTACTGATGATGAAAGTGAAGAGGGCATAAAACACTTGCAGCCCTCAGTATGAATTATACCTCAACATCAAGAAAACAAAAATCTTTACAAGTGGACCAATAAGCTACATCATGATAAACAGAGAACAGACTGAGGTTGTCAAGGATTTCATTGTGGAATGCAATTCACCATGGAAGCAGCAGTCAAGGAATCAAAAGATGCATTGCATTGGGCAAATCTGCTGCAAAAGATTTTTAACACTCTTTGAAGTGTAAAAAAAAAAGCTGCCACCTTGAAGAAAAGGTGTGCCTGGCCCAAGCTACGGCATTTTCAAATCATATCATATGCATCCAAAAGCTGGACAACGAATAAGGTAGACAGAAGAAGTGTCCCCTTTGAACTGTGGCATTGGAGAACAGTATTGTGACATCTCCCACCTCATTTCTTATTTGGGTTATTTGTTTCCTCCCCTATTTTTGTTTTGTAAGTTTAGCTAACGGTTGATCAATTTTCTTGATCGTTTCAAAAAACCAGCTGTTGGTTTTATCAATTTTTTCAATTGTTCTTCTATTCGCTAATTCATTTAGTTCTGCTCTAATCTTTATTATGTTTTCTTCTGGTGCCTGATGGGCTCTTTCTGCTTGTTCAAACTGTTGGGTTGACACTTCGGTTTGGGTCCTGTCATGGATTGAATTACATCCCCCCAAAAATATGTATAGCCATATGGCTGGGCCATAATTTCCAATATTTTGTGATTGTCCTTCATTTTGTGCTTTTCCTATGCTGTATGTTAAAGGATTAGGGTGGAACTGTCAACCCTTCATAAGATCACCTCCCTGCTCCGCTGTAAAGGAGGTTTCCCTGGAGTATGGCTTGAACCACCCTTAATCCTTTCATCCTACAAGAGGTAAAATGAAAAGGAAGCAAGCAGAGAATTGGGAATCTCACACCATCAAGAAAGCAGAGCCAGGAGAAAAGCGTGTCCTTCAGACCTGAGATTCCAGCTCCAAGATGCTCCCTAGACAAAGACTGATACAATACTGGACTTTCCTCTGGAAGCAACAAGGGGGAAAGCCTTCTCTTGGAGCAGACATCCTGAATTTGGACTTGTAGTCTACTGGAATATGTAAGAATAAACTTTCTTCGTTAAAGCCATCCACTTTGTGGTATGTCTGTTACAGCAGCACTGGCTGACCAAAACAAGTCCTTCCTTCCTTCCTGATGTGTGCATTTATAGAGATAAATTGACCTCTGAGAACTGATTTGGCTGTATCCCATAGGTTCCGGTAGGATGTGTTTTCATTCTCATTTGATTCCCTAAATTGCTGAATTTCGTCCTTGATTTCTCTTATAACTCATGGCTTTTTGAGCAACGTGTTGTTCAGTTTTGCATGAGTTCAAATCTCTATCTATGTTTTCTCTGCTATTGATTTTGACTTTTATGGCTTTGTGGTCTGAGAAGATTAATTCAACGGCTTGGATTTTGTTGAGATTTGCTTTATTTCCTAACACATGGTCTAGTCTGGAAAATATTCCAAGTGCATTGGACAATAAGGTGTACTTATCTGTTGATGGGTAAAAGTTTCTGTATAAGTCGATGAGTTCTAGTTGGTTAATTGTCACAATGAGATCTATGTCTTTACTGAGCTTTTTTCTGGATGATCTGTCCATTACTGGAAATGGAGTGTTGAAGCCTCCAACTATTATTGTGGAGTAGTCTATCTGTGTAGTCAGTGTTTATTTGATGTGTTTAGATGCTCTGGTATTGGGTACATACATATTTACTGTTGTCAATTCCTGCTTGTCTCTTGAACCTTTCAGCAATAAATAGTAACCATGCTTGTCCATGATGGTGGATCTTACATTAAATTGATTTTACCTGAGATTAGTATCACCACACCTGCTCTTCTTTCTACATTGTTAGCTTGGTATGTATTACTCCATCCTTTAATTTTCAGTTTGTTCATATCTTTAATTCTAAGGTGTCTTTCTTACAAGCAACATATAGATAAGTCATGTCTTTTGATCCAGGATATCACTCATTGTCTCTTTATTGGAGCATTCAATCCCTTTATATTCAGTGTAATTATTAATAGGTATGTGTTTAGTGCTGTCATTTTGATGTATTTATTTTTGTGTTGGTGTTTTCTCTGTTGCTTTTCATATTCTGTTCTGGATCATGCTTCTTTATGAGCTGACTTTTCTTCTTTTCTCCTGTTGGTTTTGTGTTTGTTGAGACTACGGTATCACATTTCTTGTTTTGATATGTTGCACTGTTATTGTGCTTTCTGGCTATCCCTATGATCCTCCTTAATGTTCTAAATTTAAACACATTTTTACTTCTGCATATCTTTTTAACTTCCTCTCCATGTGTGCGAACTGAGTACTGTAGTATATCCCTCTTTTTAGTGTGATGATGTCACATTTTTCATGATATGATCACTGATGCCCTTCTTTTAATATTGTGCCTTTGATTGAGTTTTGTGACTTACCTGAGTAGGTTCCTGTATGCTGTGTCCTGCATTGCCTCCTTAAATGTACACTTAATGGCTCTGTTTTTCTAAGCAAAAAGCTTCTTTCAGTATTTCTTGTAGTTTTTGTGGTTTTTACAAAGTCTCTAAGCTTCTGTTTATCTGTGAATGTCTTAATTTCATTTTCATATTTGAGAGACAGGATGTATAATTCTTGGTTGAAAGTTTTTCTCCTTCAAGGCTTTGAATGTATCATCCCACTGCCTCCTTGCCAACATCATTTCTGCTGAGAAGTCAGACAAAGTCCATAGGCTTTCTCTCTGAATGTTGGCTTTGTTTTGAGCCTTGCTGCTTTTAAGACAATCTGTTTATATTTCATTTTATTAAGCTTGATTATAATATGTCTTGGTGTCTTTCTTTTGGTGTCTAGTTTTTGTGGCATTCAATACACATCTTGGAAATCTATATTTTCTTCTTTCATAATTTCAGGGAAGTTTTCTGTCAGCAACTCAACAACAGTCTCTGTGTTTTCAACTATCTCTCCCTGTTCAGGAACTCCAATTAATTGTAGATTATTCCTCTTAATAGATTCCCACATGTTTCCTAATGCTTCTCCTTTTTTCTTATTTCTTTTCTCTGATTTCTCCTCATAAAGCTGCTGTCAGTTGCTCTGTCTTCAGGGTCACTAAGCCTGACTTCCATCTCCTCAATGCTCTTTTGGCTTTGGTTTGAATTCTCTAATACTGTGATTTGGTTATTGAACTGCTGGATTTCAGATTGTTGATGTTCCATCAGTTCAAATATCTTGCTTAATTTTTCAGTTTACTCTGCTGCATTTTGGTTAATCTCTAGGAGGGTTCTATATATAATTCTTTTGTACTCGACCTCTGATAGTTTCAGAAAGCCTTCTTCGTCGGGGAAGTTTTTTATTATTTTTGGAGTTTTCTGGAGCCATGGTGGGCTGTTTCTTTAAATAGTTAGAGATGGATTGTTGCCTTTTGGTCATATAGAGGCTGTTTAGTTTCTCTAGTGTATGTCAGCAAGAGCTGAGGCATAGTTCTGAGAAGTGAGTTGGTCACCAGCTGCCTCTGTGTACTCTAGTGAGTGGCCCCAGTGGACTCTCTGGGGTAGTAGGTTCTGCCTCTTATCTGGCAAAGATGGCATCCTTATGGAGTCACTGGTGGGCCATCAACCGACCCTATGATTTGGGTTAATAAAGGCTGGAAGAGATGCCATCAAGCTGTTCAGCAGTTATTTCTCTAGGTAGTCTTATTTAAAAGTGTAGGAACTATCCGACAGCTGCCAGAATCAGTCAAGCCATCAGTTATGGGAGGCCCTGCCTTCTGGATGACAGTGGAAGCACCTCTTTGGCCATCCCCAGATGCTATGATATAGTTCAAAACAGGGAGGAGTAATGGCCTTGCAGCCATCCTCAGCCAGGCCCTACCCGTAAGGTAATGCTGTGCTAAACACAGCCTTTCTGCTGGAAAAGTGCTTTCCGAAATAGTACTGCTTCTCAGCTTGGCAATTATTTCCCTGCTGAGATTCCAGTTGGGTGACTCCACCTCTCAGCTGACCAAGATGGTGTTCTAGCAAAGCTGCCCTTCCCGCCATACAACAGCAGAATCTCTGGCAGAACTCGGAAAAGAGAGGGGAGAGGCAGTGGTGCCCTCTATCAGGAGCTAGGCTCTCAAAATTGTGGCTATTCCACACACTGTCTGTCTGCTGCACTATATGCTGTTTACTTTAGCACTGCAGTTCTGCATATTTGCCAGCTCATGACATCCCCCACCTTCCAGATAACAAAAAAAAAAAAAAAGGAAAAAGCATCAGTACCCACAGTCCACCCAAGTAGTGAGTCAACAGGAGTGGGGCTCAGCATGTACTGAGAGAAGAAGTTTCTTGTTTAGTGGCATGTAGTCCAATCTGACAACCCTATGGTGTATCTTAGGGTTCTCTGGGTGTCCAGAGTTTTCCGTTCAACTATCAATCCAGGCTTTAGTTTTCAGAGGGAATTGAGGAGACATGTATCTAGTCTGCCATCCTGTCTCCACCCCCCCCCCCCCGGATAACAATATTGAATATACCATGGAGTATCAAAAGAAGAAACAGATCAGTCTTGAAAGTAGTACTACCAGAGTGCTCCTTAGAAGCAAGGATGGTGAGACTACATCTGACATACTTTGGACATGTTGGCAGGAAGGATCAGTCCCTGGAGAAGGACATCATGTGTAGCAGAGCAGAGGAATACTGAAAAAAAGTATAATCCTCAATGAGATGATACAGGAGCTATAACAATGGGCTCTAGCATAGATAGCATGGTGCAAGACCAGACAGTGTTTCAGTCTGCTGCATATAGGGTCACTACAACTCAGAATAGACCTGATAGCACCTGACAACAACAAAAAATAAGAATGACTTGCATTTCAGTAGGGCCTTTTAAAAAACATATTTTTCAAATGTCCGATGACCCTATGGAATAAGACAGGTATTACCATTATCCTCACGGCTTCTAAGTAGTGAGAACTTGTTTATATCTAGGCAAAGATGAGGTTGTTCTTAATTTCTGAGACACTGAAATTTATGGAGATAGCAGAAGCTAAATGGAGTAGGAGGCTCTTTTTTTTCAATAGCCTGACAGCTTGAGAGATAATTTGTGCATGGTGGCTGAAGCTAACATACTACTATATCCTTCTTTTTCAGGCTTAGGATTTTTAATTTCCCAGATCTGTTGAAGTACCTTCCTATTTCAAGTTGTTTTTACTTCGACATCCTCTAAATAGAGGCAGAGTAGGCATTTTGTATATATGACAATTTGAAGCACAGTGCTGACCCCTACTGTGTTGACTGAAATCTGTGTGTGTGTGTGTGTGTGTGTGTGTGTTTGTGTGTGTGCTTTAGTTGAAAGTTTACAGTTCAATTCCTCATATAAATAGTAACACATATATTGTTACGTGTTACAATTCCTACATTAGTTACAGTTCCTATAATGGGACAACACACTCCTCCTTTCTACCCTGTGTTCATTCAACCAGCTTCTACCACTTTCTAATTTCTCATCTTGCCTCCAGGTAGGAGCTGTCCACATACCTTCTTGAACTATGCAACACACTCTTTACAAGTATTATTTTATGTCTTATAGCATAATCTTATCTTTTTATGACGAGTTGCCTGTGGGAATGGCTTTATTTCTGGGTTAACAGAGAGTCCAGGGGCTGCGTCTTCTGGGGTTCTTCTAACTTCAGTCAGATCATTAAGTCTGGTCTTTTTATGTAAATTTGAGTTCTGTACCACATTTTCTCCTGCTCCATCAGGAACTCTCTGTTGTGTTCCCTGTTGAGGCAGTTATTTGTGGTATCTTGGCACTACCTAGTTCTTCTGATCTAAGGCTAATGGAGTCTCTGGTTTATGTGGCCCTTTTGTCTCTTGGGCTCATATTTTCCTTACATCTTTAGTGTTAACTTTTCTTTCTTCTGGGATCAACTGCTGCATTTTAAATGGCCCCTTGCAAGCTTTCACAACCTCAGATGCCACTCACCAAAGTAGAATGCAGAACATTTTCTTAATAAACTTTGTTATGCCAATTGACCTAGATGTCCCCAAAACCAAGGTCCCCAGATTCTCATCCTGTTATTCTGTCCCTGCTAGTGTTTGGTTGTAGTCCAGTTGTGCTGACTTCCCTTGCATTGTGTTATCCTTCCCTTCATCTAAGATAATTCTTGTGTACTATCTAGTTAGTGAATTCACCTTTCTTTCCCTCCCCAACCTTTTAACCATCAAATAATATTTTCTTTTGTGTTTGAACTTTTTCTTGTGTTCTTATTCTAGTGATCTTATACAATATTTTTCCTTTTGAGATTGACTAGTTTCATTCAGCATAATGTCTTCCAGATTCGTCCATGTTGTAAGATGTTTCATGGATTAATCATTGTTCTTTATTGTTGTATACTACTCCATTGTGTGAATATACCGTAACTCATTTATCCATTCATCCATTGATGGGAATATAGGTTGTTTCTATCTATTTGCTATTCTGAACAGTGCTGCAGTGGTGTCTGGGGTCTTAAAAGCTGCCAAGCTGCCATCCGAGGGCACAGCAAATGGTCCCAACTCAGCAGGAACGGATGCTCACCGAGGACCAAAATGACATGGGGGAAAGACAACCCAGAAGACAAAGAAACCCACATCAGTGGGTGCCTACCTCGACTTGGGACCGGAAGAACTGGATGGTGCCCGACCACCACCAGTGATAGCCGCAATGGCTACCATTGATCAAATATTTGGCATATGCAGCTTCCCAGTCTAGCACAGTACAAAACATTACATCATTTCACAACACTAATAGAAAACTTATTACGCTTTCAGTTTTATAGATTAGGAAACAGACCCAGAGAAATTAAGTAACTTGTCAAAAGTGGGCTCTGGATTAATATTTGACTCAAAAACAAACATTCTTCACAACTCCAAATACAAAATCTTAGTTTATTTCGCTCTTTTTTGGTTGAGAAAAGAAAGAGGTCATTAGGACTGCTTCTAGGGTCACCATGAGTCAGATATGACTTGACGGCACTGAGTGAGTTTTGGTTTTGTTTTTTTTTTTTGCCATTTGGAAGTGTTCTCTTAGCAGATACTAGGTTCAGGTAGTGTTGTGCCTCTTTAGACTCTACTAAAAAAGGCCTGTCTTCTCTAGTGGTCCCAAACTGTCACAGCCTCCACCAGAATGAGTCCAATACAACTAGATGGTGTCTAGCTACCACCACTGACTGCTCTGACAGGAATCACAGCAGAGGTCCTGGATAGAGCTGGAGAAAAACAGAACAAAAGCCTAACTCACAAAAAGAACAGACTGACTGAAGAAAAGTATGGTTCCTTCACATACTTTTAGTTCAATAATGAAGTCACTTCTGAGGTTTACCCTTCAGCCAAAGATTAGACAGGCCCATGAAACAAAATCAGACTAAGTGGGCACACCAGCCCAGAGACAAGGACTAGAAGGTAACAGTGGACAGAAAAGCTGGTAACAGCAAACCCAGGTTCAAAATGGTAGTGTCGACCTTTCATGAAGTTGTTAACCAGTGTCATAAAACAACATGTGTACTGTTTAGTAGGAAGCTAGTTTGTTCTGTAGACCTTCTTCTAAAGTACAATGACAACAATAACAATAATGCTTCTTCTATTACGGATGCAGAGCATCCTGCAACCTCTCTCCTGAAAATTACTAACTGATTCAAAATTATAAACTGATTCAAATTAAATATTGTGGGATTAATGACTATTTTTTTATTTTTTGTTTTTAATGTTAAAGAAGAATAAACTTAGATATTTAAACAAGTGTTGGAGAAGCTCAGTCAGAATTACAGTCTCTCCTTTTGCAGAAAATCAGATTCTATTTATATCACTGTTTATAAACTGTTTCAGGCAAATAAACTTTGAAACTGCCCATATTAAAAATAGCCATATAATATCTGGATAAACAGTAGTTCATTACACTCTAAATTGTATACATTTTGTAATTATTTTAATAGTTCTCAATAACTTCAGTGTGTAAATTCATGTAAGAGCATTCTAAAAGTTGAGATTCCCATGACAACCTCTGAAATTTCTTATCTGATGACTCCTGCATGCGGTCTAGAAACCTACATTTTTAATAAGCATCTGAGGTAATTCTAATGTAAGTGATTGCCGAGTTACATTTGAAAATTGTAATTTCAGTAAAAATTCAGGTAAGCATTTGCCAAAGTAAGTGAGAGAATATGGTCAATAAGATGTATATATTCAAGAAGACTAGGTGCATCACTGCCCTCTGTGACAGAAGCTTTTGATCACTTTGTTCAGTCTTTTAAAAGACTTGCCTATTTATTTTATCCAGGCAACTACCAAAGAGATTTATGCTTCCAAAGGCTTGTCAGATTTATCAGTGCAAAAGAATTAGAACTAAGACACATGATAGCAGCTTTAAGAAATTTTTAAAAAATGGAAAAAGTCATTGTATGAGGATGAACAGGCATCCTAAGGAATCTAAATATCACAGACATAGAAAAAAAGTACTGTTTTTAAACTCTTGTGAGCTGTGCAGGTGCCTGATAATCTCTGCTGGCTCAATAGTCAACTTGCATTGTGACATAAATTTCTAATATTCACTTGTGGTATCACTGCTATAGCAGCACTAGATGACCAAGACAAATGCATGAGTCCACTTCAGTGACAAAAGTCATTCATTTACTTTTTTTTTGTAATCAGATGTCTCACAGGCAGCAAAGCATGTAAGGATTTGGGGGACAGAGAAGGTAGCCAGATTAATTTTTGTGATATGTAGGTAGAATTACTTCATAGACAAACTCTTGAGGCAGAAACATCAGAATTTGAAGGTAACAATAGCAGGGAAACACTTTGTATTATTTCATTTATTGAAATTTAAATTTATGAAGACTTATGGTCCAGGTTATGGTCTACTTTGGGAATGTTCCATGTGAGCTTGAATATTCTGCTATTGTTGGGTGGAATGATCTATAAATATCAATTCAGTCAGGCTAATTTTCTTTCAACTCATTCTATCAGTTATAATAAAGGAATTTTATTATTATTATTGTACTTTAGAAGGATTACATAGCAAACTATTTTCTCATTAAACAATACAAATATTGTTTTGTGACTTTGGTTGCCAGCTCCATGACATGTCCATGATTTTGCCTTTGACAAGTTGTGCTGGCTTCCCTAGTATTGTGTACTGTGTTATACTTCACCAAAGTTATCACTCACTTATTGTCTATTTGGTGTTTTCCCTCCAACCCTTTCCCTCTGTTACAACTGTCATATATTTTTACTCTTTGTGTGTAAACTATTTTGTGGTGCTTTGTGATAGTGGCCTTATACAGTATTTGTCCTCTTGTGATTTACTTATTTCACTCTGCATAATGCCTTGCAGATTCATCACTGTTTTGTCTTTGGGTAGTATTCCACTGTGTATATGTACTATAGTTTATCCGTTCATCTGCTGATGGCACCCAAGTTGTTTCCACCTGTTTACAATTGTGAACAATGCTGCGATGAACATGAGTGCACATTTGTCTATTTGTATGATAGCTTTTATTTCTGTAGAATACATTCCTAGGAGTGAGACTGCTGGATTAAATGGTATTTCTATTTCTCACCTTTTAAAGAAATGCTGTTTTATTTAACAAAGTGTTTGTTGTCATTTAAAAGCATTTGCACCATCAGTGCTTTCATGCATTGAATTATGTCACCAAAAATGTGTATAGCAATTTGGCTAAGCCATGATCTCAGTACTGTGTAATGTTCCTATATGTTGTAAATTCTGCCTTTATGGTGTTAATAAGAGAGGATAGGCAGCAGATGTGTTGGTGGGCAGCACTCAGTGTAAGACTGTATTGTGTCTTGAGGCAATCTCTTGGAATATAAAGAAAAGGAAAGCTCCTAATCCAGGGGAAGACGACAACAAGGACCTTCTTTCAGAGACAGTAAGAAAAGACCTTCCTTGAAGCTGATGCCCTGAATTTGGACTTCTGCCTACTTTTATGAGAGAAAATAAATTTCTAATATTCACTTGTGGTATTACTGCTATAGCAGCACTAGATGACCAAGACAAATGCATGAGTCTTAATCTCTTTGAAGCCTCTCCAACATTTGCCATTTTTTGCTTTTTTAAATTCATACCAGTAATGTAGGAGTAAGATACTATCTCACTGTGGCTTTTGATTTGCATTTCTCTAATGACTGGTAATCGTGAACATTTCCTCATTCTGTTAGTGCTTGAATGTTTTCTTTGGTGGAGTGTCTTTTCATATCTTTTTCCCATTTTTAAACTGGATTATTTGTCTTGTTGTAGAGGTGTTGGATATTCCTGTAGATTTTAGATATTAGGTCTCTTACAGATTTGTTATAGTCAAAAATTTTTCCCAGTCCGTATGTTTTCTTTTTACTCTTTTGATGAGTCTTATGATGAGTATAAAAGTTAATTTTTAGAACATCACACTTATCTAGCTTATCTTTTGGTGGTTGTGTATTGCTAGTTACAGTTTGCATCCTGTTGATATCATGTATTCCAGTCTCTAGAGTTGACCATCTCTAGAGTAGATTTGATGCATTCAACACTAATAACCAAAGACCAGACAACTTGGAATAATACCAAAACATCATACATGAAGAAAGAAATAGGTCATTAAAAAGACAAGAAAGAAGGAAAAGACCAAAGTGAATGCTAGAATAGACTCTGAAATTTGCTACTGAACATAAGGTATAAAAAGAAATAAATGATAAAGTAAAAGAACTGAAGATTTCAAACGGTGACTCAGAAATACAAAGTATTATAATGACATGTGCAAAGAGCTGGAAATAGAAATCCAAAAGGGAAGAACACATGTTTCTCAAGTTCAGAGAACTCAAGAAAAAATTTTAAGCCTCAATTTCAGTAGTAAAGGATTCTATGGGGAAAATACTAAATGGCTAAGAACTATCAAATGAAACGGAAGGAATGCGTAGAGCCATTATACCAGAAAGAACTGGTTGATGTCCAACCATTTCAAGACGCAGCATATGATCAGAAACCGACGGTACTGAAGGAAGAAGTTGAAGCTGCATTGCAGGCACCAGCAAATAACAAAACTTCAGGAACTGATGGAATATCAATTGAGATGTCTCAAGAAACGGAAGCAGCACTGGAAGTTTTCACTAGTTTGTGCCAAGAAATCTGGAGCACAGACTGTAAGGGATCCATATTTATGCCTATTCCCAAGAAATGTAAAAATTATGAACAATATCAAGATCACACACAAGTAAAATTTCGGTTACGAGCATTCAAAAGCAACTGCAGCAGCATATTGACAGAGAACTGCCAGAAATTCAAGCTGGTTTCAGAAGAAGACATGGAATCAGGGATATCATTGCTGATGTCAGACGGACCTTGGCTGAAAGCAGAGAGTACCAGAAAGACGTTTACCTAAGTTTTATTGACTATGCAAAGACATTTGACTGTGTGGATCATAACAAACTACAGGTAACATTGTGGAGAATGAGAATTCCAGGGCATTTAATTGTGCTCATGAGAAATCTGTACATGCATCAAGAGGCATTTGAGTGAACAGAACAAAGGGAAACCATATGGTTGAAAGTCAGGAAAGGTGTGCATCAGCTTGTATCCTGTCACCACACCTTTTCAATCTATATGCAGAGCCAGTAATCTGAGAAGATGGATATATGAAGAAGGATGAGGCATCAGAATTGGAGGAAGACTCATTACAACCTGCACTATGCAGAAGACACAACCTTACTTGCTGAAGATTATCAACATCAAGAAAACAGAAATCTCACAACTGGATCAGTAAGCAACATCATGATAAACGGAGAAAAGACTGAGGTTGTCAACGATTTCATTTACTTGGTCCCACAGTCCCACGGAAGCAGCAGTCAAGAGATCAAAGGAGGCAATGCATTGAGAAAATCTCTGCAAAAGACATCTTTTAAGCTTTTAAAAGTAAAGATGTCATCTTGAAGGCTAACATGCTTTTGACCTAGCCATGGTATTTTCAATCACATCATCTGCATGTGAAAGCTGGACAAAGAACAAGGAAGACAGAAGAAGAACTGACACTTTTGAATTGTGGTAATGAAGAAGAATATGGAATGTACCATGAACCACCAAAAGAACAAATAGATCTGTCTTACAAGAAGTACAACCAGAATGTTCCTTGGAAGCAATGATGGTGAGACTATGTCTTACATACTTTGGACATGTTGTTAGAAGGGATCAATCCCCGGAAAATGACCTCATGCTTAGTAAAGAAGAGGGTCAGTGAAAAAGAAGAACTTCAACAAAATGGATTGACACAATGGCTGGGACAATGGGCTTAAGTATAAAAACTATTGTGAGCATGGTGCAGAACTGGGTAGTGTTTTGTTTTGTTGTACATATGGTCTCTGTGAGTCAGAATTGACTTAATGGCACCTAATGACAACAGAGTTCATCCTATTTTTCCTTCTTTAATCATCATAGTTTTTATATATAGTTCTTTGATCCACTTTGAATTAGTTTTTGTGTATGGTTTGAGGTACAAGTCCTGTTTCTTTTTTTGCAGGTGGACATCCAGTTTTGTCAACACGATTTGTTAACAAGATTTTCTTTGCCCCATTTGATAGAATTTGGGCCTTTCTTGAAGATCAGGTGACCACAGGTGGATGAATTTATATCTAAGTCCTCAGTTGTGTTCCACTGATCAAGTACTTGTTGTTGTACCAGTACCAGGCTGTTTTGACTACTATAGCTATATAATAGATTCTGAGGTCAGGTAGTGCTTTACTATCTGGGGCTTCTTCCATTTCCATTTAAAGTTAATGATTAATTTTTCCATCTCTGCAAAAAATGTTGCTGGCATTTGGATTGGAATTGCATTGTACTTATGGATTCCTTTGAGAACTCACATTTTCACAATATTAAGTCTACCTATCCACAATCATGATATGTTTTTCCATTTCTATAGGTATCTTTTGATTTCCTACAGTAGTATTTTGTAGTTTTCTTTGTACAGGTCCTTTACATCCCTAGTTAGATTTATTTCTAAATTTTAAAAGAAATTTTTACTATGAATAGTACTGTTTTCTTGATTTTTTTTCATAGTGCTCTCTATTGGTGTGTAGGAATCCAACTGATTTTTTTATGTTTACCTTGCATCCTGCTAATGTGCTAAATTTATTAGTTTCAATAGTTTTCTTGTTGGATCTTTGATGTTTTCTATGTATAGTATCATGTTGTCCACAAACCGGGGCAGTTAAACTTCTTCGTTACTAATTTGCATGTCCTTTATTTCTTTGTCTTGCCTTATGGTTCTAATTAGGACTTCCAGCACAATGTTAAATAGGAGTGGTGATGCAACCTTATCTTGCTCCTGTTCTCAGGGGGACTGTTTTCAGTCATTAAAGAATGATGTCGGCTGTTGGATTTGTATAAATGCCATTCACGATAAGAAATTTACCATCTGTTCCTGTTGTATTGAGAGTTTTTATCAGGTACGGGTGTTGGGCTTTATCAAATCCTGTTTTTACTTTGACATGATCATGTGACCCCTTTATTTATGTAATGGATTATGTTGATTGATTTTTAATGTTGCACCATCCTTGCATACCAGGTATGAATTCCACTTGGTCATGGTGCATTATTTTGTTGATATGGTGCTGAATTCTACTAGCTCATGTTGTTGACAGTGTTGGCATGAAATATATTGATCTGTAATTTGTTTTTCTTATTCTTTTTTGGGAGTCTGTCATGTATTGAATTATGTGCCCCCCAAAATATGTGTGGCCCTGTGGATGGGTGTTGATTCCCAGTATTTGTTTTGTGATTGTCCTGTGCTGTATGTTAAAGGATTAGAGTGGGACTGTAAATCCCTTTATAAGGTCACCTCCATGCTCCACTGTAAAGGGAATTTCCCCGGAGTATGGTTTGCCCAACCCTTAATCCTTTCATCTTACAAGAGATAAAAGGAAAGAGAAACAAGCAGAGAATTGGGAACCCCTCACACCATCAAGATAGCAGAACCGGGAGAAGAGCACATCCTTCAGATGTGCCAAGATGCTCCCCAGACAAACACTGATGCAATACCCAAATTTCCTCCAGAGCCAAGAGGGATGAAAGCCTTCCCCTGGAGTGGTCATCCTGAATTTGGACTTGCAGCCTACCGGACTGTGTAAAAATAAATCTTCCTTCGTTAAAGGCATCAACTCTGTGGTATTTGTGTAGCACTAGCTGACTGAAACAGTGTCTTTACCCAGTTTGGGCATCAGGGTTACACTAGCTTTGAAGAATGAATTCAGAAATATTCTTCCTTTTCTATGATCTGAATAGTTTGAATAGTACTGGTGTAAGCTCTTCTCTGAAAGATTTTTTTTTTTTTAGTCTTTTCAATCTCTTGTTAGGAGTCTGTTCAGATTTTCAACTTCAGATTTGCATTAGTTTGGGTAGATGTGTATTTTTCAGAAATCTGTGCATTTCCTCTATGTTTTCAAATTTGTATAGTTTTTCATAGCACTCTGTCATGATCTGAGTTCTTCATACCTGTTTTTCTCCTACTGTGTCATGAACTCTTTGTTGTATTCTCTGTCAGAGCAGTCATTTGTGGTGGCCAGGAACCATCTATTTCTTCTGTTCTCATGCTGAAGAAATGGAACACATAAACATCAATGTCCTAGGCATTAGCAAGCTGAAACAGTCCAGTACTGGCCATTTTTAATCTGATAGTCATATGGTCTACTATGCTGAGAATGAAAACTTCAAGAGGAACAGTGGTTGCATTCATCATCAAAAAGAGCATTTCAAGATATATCCTGAAGTACAGTGCTGTCAATGATAGGATAATATTCATATGCCTGCAAGGAAGGCCAGTTAACATATGACTGTTATTTAAATTTATGCACCAATCACTAAGGCTAAAGAAGAAGAGATTAAAGATTTTTACTGGCTTCTGCAGTCTGAAATTCATCAAATATGCAACTAGAATGCATTGATAACTACTGGTGACTGAAACGCAAAAGTTGGAAACAAAGAAGAAGGATTGGTAGTTGGAAAATACAGCCTTGGTGATAGAAATAATGCCAGAGATCACATAATAGAATTTTGAAAGACCACCAACTTCTTTGCAGACACCCTTTTTAACCAACACAGTGACTGTACACATTGACTTCACCAGACAGAATACACAGGAATCAAATTGACTACATCTGTGGAAAAAGATGATGGAAAAGCTCCATATCAGCAGTCTGAACAAGACTAGGTGCTGACTGTGGCACAGATCATCAACTGCTCACATGCAAATTCAAATCAAAACAGGAAAATTAGGACAAGTCCACAAGAGCCAAAGTATGACCTTGAGTATATACCTCTTTTTTTAAATTTATTTGTTTATTTAGCATGACTGAGTGAAAAAGTACATTCCCGTATAAATTTACATGCCCACCTATATGCAGCTTCCACTGCTCTCCTTGTCCGGTGACAGCACACTATTCCTCTCTGCTCCATACATTCTCCCAACAGTCTCTTTTCCCCGCCTCTCCACCCACTCTCCTTCCTCCCACCAGAGGTCAGCAGGATGACATCCTATTGATGTATAGAACGATAAAGTGCACCCAATATATGGTCACTCTTCATCGCCAAGTCCAATCCATTCTTGTCCAAAGAGTGGACCTTTGTTATGATTTATGGACAAGGGCAGCATCAGGGCCAGGGGCCATGCTCCCAGGGAAACCCTGAAACTGCTGAGGTCTCTTAGTGGGGATCTCAGGGTGCACCCCTTTTTATTCTCGTGTTGCCAGTGAGACTCAACATCAGTGGGTGCCTACATCGACTTGGGACTGGAAGAACCAGATGGTGCCCGGCCACAACCAGTGATAACCGCGGTGGAGCTCACTAAGTTGAGTATGTACCTCTTGAGTTTAAAGACCACCTCAAGAACAGATTTGATGCACTGACCACCAATAACCAAAGACCAGAAGAACTGTGGAATGACAAAGACATCACCTATGAAGACAGTAAGAGGTCATTACAAAAGCAGGAAAGAAAGAAAAGACCAAGTTGGACGTCTGAAGAGACTCTGAAACTTGCTCTCGACCATTGAGCAGCAAAAGGAATGAGTAACAAAATAAAAGACCTAAACAGAAGATTTCAAATGGCAGCTTGAGAAGACAAAATAAAGTATGTGCAAAGAGCTGGAAATGCAAAGCCAGAAAGGAAGAACACATTCTACATTTCTCAACCTGAAAGAACTGAAGAAAAGATTGAAGCCTCGAGTTGAGATACTGAAGGATTCTACAGGGAAATTATTAAATGACTCAGTAAGCATCAACAGAAGATGGAAGGAATACACAGAGTCATTATACCTGAAAGAACTGGTTGATGTTCAGCCATTTGAAGAGGTAGCATATGATCAGGAACCAATGGAAGTGAAGGACGTCAAAGGTGCATTGAAGGCATTGGCAAAAAACAAGGCTCCAGAAATTGATAGAAAGTCATTTGAGGTTTTGCAACAAACAGATGCAGCACTGGAAATGCTCACTCATCAATGCCAAGAAATTCAGCAGACAGTTTCCAGGCCAAGTGACTGGAAGAGATCCATATTTATGCCCATTCCAAAGAAAGGTGATCCAACCAAATGTGGAAATCACCAAACAATATTAATATCACATGTAAATACAGTTTTGCTCAAGATCATTCAAAAGCAACTGCAACAGTATATTGACTAGGCACTGCCAGAAATTCAAGCTGGATTCAGAAGACGATGTGGAACCGGAGATATCATTGCTGATATCAGATGGATCTTGGCTGAAAGCAGAGAATATCAGAAAGATGTTTACATTATGTTTCACTGAGTATGCAAAGGCATTTGATTGTGTGGAACATAACAAATTATGGCAAACATTGCATAAAATGGGAATTCTGGAACACTTAATTGTGCTCTTAAGGAATCTGTACATGAATCAAGAGGTAGTCATGCAAACAGAACAAGGGGACATTGCACGGTTTAAAGTCAAGAAAGGTGTGTGTCAGGGTAGTATCCTTTCACCATACCTTTTCAATCTGTATGCCCAGCAAATAATATGAGAAGCTGGATTATTCAAAGAAGAATGAGGCATTAGGATTGGAGGATGACTCATTAAAAACACAGATGACACAACCTTGCTGAAAGTGAAGAAGAGTTGAAACACTGATGAAGATCAAGGACCACAGCCTTCATCATGGATTGCATTTCAACATCAAGAAAACAGAATTCCTCACAACTGTACTAGTAATCAACATTGTCATAAATGGTGAAAGGACTGAGGTTGTCAGGGATTTAATTTTCCTTGGGTCCACAATCAACCACCATTGAAGCAGCAGTCAAGAAATCAAAAGATGCATTGATTGCATTGGGAAAATCTGCTTCAAAGGATCTCTTTAAAGTACAGAAAAGCAAAGATGTCACCTCCAAGACCAAAGTGTGCCTTGTCTGAGCCTTGGTATTCTCAATTGCATCATATGCATGTGAAAACTGTACAATGAAGAAGACAAAAGAATTGATGCTTTTGAATTGTAGTGGTGGAGAAAAATGTTGAATGTACCATGGACCACTAAAAGAACAAACATCTGTTTCAGAAGATGTACAACCACAGCGCTACTTGGAAGCAAAGATGGCAAAACTGCATCTTACATACTTATGACATGTTGTCAGGAGGGATCAGTCCTTGAGAAGGACATCATGCTTGGCAGAGTGGGGTCAGCAAAAAAGAAGATTCTAGACAAGATACATTGACCCAGCAGCTGCAATAGTGGGTTTAAGCATAAATGTGGACACGGTGCAAGACCAGGCTCCTTTGACTTTCTACTGAGTTGTCTAATTCTGTAACTTATTAATTCTTTGAATTTCTATTTCCTGTCTCCATATGCTTTCTTGCAGCCTGTTCAATTTGTCATTGTGCCCTGCTACATTTTCCTTCATCCCTCTCTGATCACTTGAAGAGTTCTAAATATTAACCTTTTGTATTCTACCTCTGATAATTCCAGGAAATTCTCTTCATCTGGAAAATTTCTTGGTTCCTTGTTTTGGGAACTTTCTGAAGCCATTGTGTCTGCCTCTTTAAGTGATTTGATTTTGGCTGCTATCTGCAAGCCACTAAGTTGTACTTTTCCATTTTATATTTTCCTACTGCATTCTAGCTTCTCGTTGCCATTACCTGAGCTGCAAGTAGAACTCCATAAGCCTGCCCTGAGACAGTCTCTGAGACTCAGACAGAGAACACCTTAACAAACTGGGGAATGAGAGGAGAGGGAAAAAAATCTGCCAACTCCCCTGAGCTAGAAATTCAGGGTAGAAACAGTTCCTTCACCTAGATTCAGACAGAAGAGGACACCCCATCCTCACAGATACTTAGGAACCTCTGTTAGAATCCCGGCTTTTCTGAATGCATGAAACGTCCCAATTGTCTGGTCATGTGTCCTAGTTTAGTTATTGTTGCCTTTGAAACTTTAACATCCTGTCTCCTGGTAGTTAGAGCTGTTACTAGACATGTGTGCCCAAGAGTCTGTTTAATTTTCTTGTATGGATCCCGTTGAGGCAGTCAGCTAGTCAGACATCAAGTATACGGTGAAGGCTCTCCTCTAGATGGGCAGGCATGATTGGTATAAGCACAGGTATCTGACTGCAGGGGTTCAGAAGTCCCTGAGTGTCTGTGAGGATTTCATGTCCCCTTATGACCGAATCTAGGTGAAGGAAATGTTCCTACCCTGAATTTGCAGCTCAGGGGAGTTGGCAACCTTTTTTTCACCTCTCCCCTCATTTCTCCAATCTATTAAATTGTGCCGTTTCCAGAGGGAACTTCAGGGAACGGCTTCAGGGTGGGCTTAAGGTGCAGCTCAGTTAATGGCATCAGACTCCAGAGCTGGGTTCAGTTAAGAGAAGGGAGGAAGAAGTGCTGGGAGAAGGAAGAGAGGTTTATTTTGATATGTCAGAAGCAAACCACTTAGGTTTTGGCAATCTAGTGATGTTTTTCACTGGTTTTAGAGCGCGAGTGGATTCTCCTGTCAATTTCTTCTGCAGAGGAGGATACCTTCCAACCACCACTGCCTTGCTGCCAACACTGGCCATAGCTGATCCCTGGAGGGTGAGGTCTGGCCAGTCCTTGATAATTCTGAACCTGCTCTCCCTTCCCTGTTGCTCAGTCCAGTTTCTCAAGTTTCCCTTTGATGTTCAGGACTCCTAGGATGTCACACACAATTAATTCTTTTAATTGTTTTTTATTATGACTGAATGAAAATGTACATTCCCACATAAACTTGCATGCCCACCTATATTCAGCTCCCACTGCTCTTCCTGCCCAGTGACAGCACACTCTTCCTCTCTGCTCCATACATGTCTTATCCTCCTAACAATCACCTATCCCCTCCTCTCCCTCCACTCTCCTGTCTCCAGTAAGAGGTCAGCAGGATGACATCCTATGTATGCATGCAACCATGAAGTGCACACGTGATATGGTCACTCTGTGCTGCCAAGTCCGACCCATTCCTGTCTGAAGAGTTGACCTCCATTATAATTTATGGACAGGGGCAGCATGAGGGCCAGGGGCCATGCTCTCAGGGGAACTCCAAAGTCCCTGGACCACCAATTGCAGTCTTTCAGGAGAGATCTTAGGGTGTATTCCTTTTTATTCTTGTGTTGCTGGTAAAACTCAATTTTGTGAGCTCCATCATGGCTATCACTGGTGGTGGCCAGGCACCATCCGATTCTTCCGGTCACAAGTCGATGTAGCCACCCACTCACGTGGGTGTCTCTTTTTTCTGGGTTCTCTTTCCCCTATGTCGTTTTGGTCCTTGGTGATCATCTGTTCCTGATGAGTTGGGACCACTTGCTGCACCCTCAGGTGGCAGTTTGTGAGGTTTTAAGACCCCTGACGCCATTCACCAACATGAGGTGCAAAAGGCTCTCTTAGCAAAATGCTAGTTGTGCCAATTGGACTCGATTTCCCCTGAAAGCATAGTCCCTGGGACCCCACCCCAGCTACTCTGTCCTTGCAATATTGGGTTAAGATGGGAGAAATAATCATGTTATAATGAAGTCCAGTTCATATTGATCTTCTTTCTAATGCGTGCTGTCACAAATATCACTCAACCATATTTCTATCAACTATCTAATCTAAACCCTCCCTCTTCCCCCTCCCTCCCTCCCCACTATTGCAGCCATCAAAGAGTCTTTTCTTCTACGCATGAGTCTGTTTTTAAGTTCTTGTTGTAGGGGTCTCATACAATATTTGTCCTTTTGTCACTATCTTCACTTAGCATAACATCCTCCAGTTCAAACTAGGTTATGAGATGTTTCTTAAAATCATCGTTGTTCTTTACCATTGCATAGTATTCCATTGAGTATATATACCATTTTCGTATCTATTCCTCTGTTGTTGGGCATCTGGGTTGATTCCAAATTTTTGCTATTGTGGACTGTGCTTCAATAAACATTCGTGTGCATGTATCAGTTGGTGTGAATGGCCTTGATTCTATAGGATATGTTTTGAGCAGTGGAATTATAGGTTCAGATGGTGTATCTATATATATCCTTTTAAGGAAGCACCAGATTGCTTTCCGAAGAGGTTGCACCATTTTGCAATCCCACCAACAGTTTAGGAGGGTGCCAGTTTGTCACACCTTCTCCACCATTTGTTGTTTTGCATTTTTTGGATCATGGCCAACCTTGTTGGGATGAGATGGTGTCTCATTGTAGTTTCCATTTGAATTTCTTTAATAGCTAATGATTGAGAGCATGTCTGCATATGTTTTTTGGCTGCCTAGATCTCCTCTTTAGAGAAGTGTCTGTCCATCTCCTTTGCCCATAGATTAATTGGATTATTTATCTTTTTCTTATTGGTATTTTGTAGTACCTTATAGATTATGGAGATCAGATGTCTGTCTGATATATAGTTGCTCATTTGTTTTTTTGTATCTTTGTTGGTAGAACCATCATAGGGAGTATCTGACTACTCCACCATCTCGGCCAATATGAGTAGTTTAATGTCCTAGTCTATCTCCATTGTCTCTGGCATTTCTGAATCATCTTCTTAGTTATCTAGTGCTGTTAGAGCAGAAATACCACAAGTGGGTGGATGGCTTTCACACAGAGAAATTTGTTCTCTCATTCTAGGAGACCAGAAGTCCAAACTCAGGGTGTCAGCTTCAGGAGAAGGCTTCTTCTCTCTGTTGCCTCTGGGAAAGGTCTTCATCATCAGTCTCCCCTAGGTATAGGAGTTTCTCAGCACACAGACCTCAAGACCAAAGGATGCACTTTGCTCCTAGTTTTCCTTGTTTGGTGGTAACAAGGTCCCTCTACTGTCTGCTCAAGTCTTTCTTTTGTATCTCAAAAGAGACTGACTCAATATACAACCTAATTCTGTAGATCTACCTCTGCCTCATTAACATAATTGCCTCTAATCCTGGCTCATTAACATTAAGGAGGTCACAATTTACAACACATAGGATGATTACATCAGTTCACAAAATGGTGTACAACTACAAAATACTAAGAACCATGGCTTAGCCAAGTTGATACACACTGTTGGGGGACACAGTGCAATCCACAACACTGTCTATTAATTAATTTTTCTCTTGGTTATTGGCCATATATTTCTGATTTTTTTCATATTTGATAATTTTTTATTGGGTAGTAGGCATTCAGAATCTTACATTGTTGAGTATTGGATTTTGTTGTATTTGTTTAAATATGATTGCATTTTTCTGGCATGATTCTCTGGAATGTTAGATTCTTTGAGTCTTGCTTTTAATTGTTGTAAAGAGAGTTCAAGGCCAGAACAGTCTAGGGCTAATTAAAACCAACTACTGTGGTGCTACCCATATGAGGATTCTACTCATATATTGTAAAGTCTTTCTATTCTGGTTAGTGGAAACATGAACTATTCCTAGTCCTATCAACTCTGAAAACCATTATGCCCACTCCTTTGCAGTCCTTCTTTTCCTCACCTCAGACAATGTCCTCTCACCCAGAGTCTCAACAGGACCCTCTGCAGGTCTTAAGAGACATTTTTCTGTGAAGGAAACCTCCTCCCTGCTACTTTGCTTCACCAACTCAAGCCATCTATTTACTCATCTATTGTGCTGTCTGCTTTCCCTTCAATGCACCAAGACCTAGAAATTGCTTCCAGGCAGTAACCTTGTAAAAATCTTAAGATTGTCCACATTTCTTTCCTTTCACTTATACACTGCCAACTGTGTAATGTCTGCTAACTACTGCTATTTAAGTGTTGCATCCAGTTTTTAGCTGTCTAAAGCAGAAAGGTAAATCTAGTTACTGTTACTCTTTGCTGATTGGAAAAAATTAGTGTAATACACTAATTTGAAAGTACACCTTTGATTACAATATAGAACTAGACCTTTCCACTTAGGTTTTAAGATGTGGAATAAAAATATTTCAAAGGATTAAAACTAAAATAATCATTCCATTTTTCAAAATACATCCTAAGGAAAAAATTAAAAAGGAGACAGGCATGTATAGGGGCCAAAACACTGTTTAGGTCATTTTAACAAAGAAAACAATCTAAACATCTACAACAGAAAAAATATATATATTAAATAACGGTACTACATGTGTTCCAGAATGATAGGTGAAATAGTATCTAGTGTATTTTCCTTTTCAAAAATAAAATAAACTGTGATCATGAAATTCTTGGCCATTAAATTCAAGTCATTATTTAGGTATAAGAGAGGAAATATCTGAGAGACATGATAAGGTGGACTTTATGTCCGTAATCCACTAAGCCAACCCACTGCTGTTCAGTTGATTCTGACTCACAGTGACCCTACGGAACAGAGTAAAACTGCTCCACAGAGTTTGCAAGGAGTGCCTGGCAGATGTGAACTGTTGACCTCTTGGTTAGAAGACATATCACTTAACCACTAGGCCACCAGGTTTTCCAATAATCTACTAGTTGGATAAAATCCTTCAAGCTGGGAAAAAGAAGAGTGGCTGGATGGTAAATGCAAACAAAGCAAGTGGATGAGACATAGATATGAGTGGAGGAGGAAGACTAGTACAATGCACTGCTTCTCAACTTCTCAGACCTAACCCTGAGAGAAACTAACATCCCTTTAGGGGTTTGGGGTTCCTGGGGAAGATTAGGTATTACCGTTTTCTATGTTGCTAACCAAACGGATGGCAGTTTGAACCCTCTCAGTGGCTCCACAAGCAATCTGTTTTCATGAAGATTACAGACTAGAAAACCTCTGGGGCAATCTGTGTCATATGGGATCACTTTAAATCATAATCGACTCAGTGACATCCAACACACACACATGCGGGCGCGTGCGCACACACACACACACATACAGAGTAAAGTATGAAGAGAAAACCCATACCCTACCTAGGTCCAGCAAGGTGCCAGAAATGTAGCCTATTCAGTTCAGCATAGCGAGGCTGCAACAGAAATTCACACCGAGTTACAGTTACTCCAGAGTGCATGAGGAAAGCTTGAGGGAATATAACAATGGATACTAAAAACAATCTAGATGTGGCAGATGGAGAGGCACACATCTTGGTCGATGTCACAGGGAGGGTAATCACACTCAACTTCAAGCTGGAGACAAATGAGAACCACATACTTCTGAAGGCTGGCTGTCACTTAAGCCACTTTTGTACCCAGACACCACTAACATATAGTAGAAGGAAGAAGGTCTAAATTGGCTGAGAAAAATTTTTGAATGATTTAAGGAAAACTGGAATTAATTATGTTATTTTTTTTTCTTTTCTTTTTTGCCATAAGGGGATACCAGAAAACTCCAGATAAAGGTTACTTATAAAAACGGTAAATTTTTTGTGTGAATTGTGACATGACTCTCTACTTACACACTCAACGATATATCAGAAAACTATATTTTGGGGAAATATTTAACTGAGTTGGAAAATTTTTCATGATGTTTAAGAGCAAAAGCAGAATACTGTTTTCATAGTAGGATTCCACTTTTTTTTTTTTTCTTTTTTTGAGGCGTTGTTGATTTTGTTGGGAAGGCTAGAGATTGACAATTCTTGCAAGACAGGGATCAATGTCCAAAACCCCAAAAAACAAATCCATTGACGTTGAATTGTTTCCAACTCATAGCAATCCTATAGGACAGAGAATGATTTCCAAGGTTGTAATCTTTGTGGGAACAGACTGCCGCATCTTTCTCCTACAGAATGACTGGTGGCTTCAAGTTCCTGACCTTTTGGTTGGCAGCCAAGCACTTAACTGTTGTACCACCAGGGCTCAGAGACCAATGTGTTGTTGTTGTTGATGTTGTCGTTAGGTGCTGTTGAGTTGGATCCAACTCATAGAGACCCTATGCACAACAGAATGAAACACTGCCCGGTCTTGGGCCATGTCCACAGTCTTTTCTATGCTTAACGCCATTGTTGCAGCCACTGTGTCAGTACATCTCCTCAAGGGTCTTCCTCTTTTTTACTGAT
Organism: Heterohyrax brucei; assembly: GCA_028571685.1. Taxonomy (NCBI): domain Eukaryota; kingdom Metazoa; phylum Chordata; class Mammalia; order Hyracoidea; family Procaviidae; genus Heterohyrax; species Heterohyrax brucei. The sequence goes on from CM053149.1 coordinate 40,965,780, forward strand.
CCTCCACTCTACCAAGCATGATGTCATTCTCCAGAGATCAATATAGGGTGAGTATAGGTAAATGCTAATTGTCGGCTTTCTTCAGGTGCCGCTACCTGGCTGTTCAGCTGTCTCCTGCCATCCCCGTGTTCACTGCCATGCTCTCCTTTTCTCGATGGCTACATTGTTGAGGACCAGCTTTAATGACCCTAGAGTCATTACCCTTCTGGGTCCTACCAGATGAAGCAGCTTTCATAGAGATGGAGATAGGTGAGTCTCTCAACCAGATGGCAAGCTGCTGTGTGTCGGGTGACTTCAGTTATTATGGGAAGAGATTCAGAATAGTAATTACAGATTAACAGTCACTTCTAGTCTTTCCCTCTGAGATCCTGAATCTGAGATCATGACCACATTGTGAACCGGGTAAGATAGGTGCAGCAACCTTTCTGAAGTCATATGCTTCATTCTTCTCTGTGGTGGGTTGCATTTCGGGAAGGATTTGTTATCAAGATCCTGCTACACTGCTGATAAGAGGATGATTTTTAAAAATTTTGGGGGGTCACCAACCCATTTGAAGTTTTTTTTCTTTTTTTTTTATTATGACTGAGTGAAAATCTACAGTCTCATATAAATTTACATGTCCACCTATATGCAGCTTCCACTGCTCTCCCTGCCCGGTGACAGCACACTATTCCTCTCTGCTCCATACATGTCTCATCCTCCCAACAGTCTCCTTTCCCCTGCTCTCCACCCACTCCCCTTACTTCAGCCAGAAGTCAGCAGGATGGTATCCTATACAAGAATAGAACCATAAAGTACATTCAATATATGGTAACTCTGCATCACCAAGTCCAATCCACTCGTGTCTGAAGAGTGGACCTTCATTATAATTTATGGGCAAGTGCAGCATCAGGGCCAGGGGTCATGCTCCCAGGGGAACCCCGAAGCTGCTGGACTATCAGTTGTGGTTTTTTAGTGGAGATCTCAGGGTGCACCCCTTTTAATTCTTGTGTTGTCAGTGAGACTCAACTTAATGAGCTCCTTCACGGCTATCACGGGTGGTGGCTGGGCACCATCTGGTTCTTCTAGTACCAAGTCGATGTAGGCACACACTCAGGTGGGTCTCTATTTTCTGGGTTGTATTTACCCCATGTCATTTTGGTCCTCAGTGAGCATCTGTGCCTGCTGAGTTGGGACCATTTGCTGTGCCATTGGATGGCAGTTTGGCAGCTTTTAAGACCCCAGATGCCACTCAGCAATATGGAGTGCAGAGAGCCCTCTTAGCAAAACCCTTGTTGCACCAATAGGCCTTGATTTCACCTAGGAGCATGGTCCCCTGCCCCCTGCCCCAGCTACTCTGTCCTTGCAATATTGGGTTAAAATGGAAGGACGATTCAAGTTATGTTGAAGTCTACTTAATATTGTTCTTATTTCTAATGTGTACTATCACCAATTTCACCCAACCAAATTTCTACCATCTAGTCTAAACCTTCCCTTCTTGCCCTCCCTTCCTCCCCTCGCTTACAGCCATCAAAGAGTCTTTTCTTTTATACTTAAGTTTGGTATTGTGATCTTATCACAGGGGTCTCATACAATATTTGTCCTTTTGTCGCTGACTACTTGCACTCAACATAATGTCTTCCAGTTGAAACCAGGTTAGGAGATGTTTCCTGGAATCATCATTATTCTTTATCATTGCATAGTGCTCCATTCAGTATATATGCCATAGTTTACCTATCCATTCCTCTCTTGTTGGGCATCTGGATTGATTCCATCTTTCTGCTATCGTGGACTGTGCTGCCATAAACATTCTTGTGTTTGTGTTCATTGGTGTGAATGGCCTTGATTCTGTAGGATATATTCCAAGTAGTGGAATTACTGGGTCAAATGGTCTATCTATATCCATTTCTTTAAGGAAGCACCAGATTGCTTTCCAAAGAGGCTGGACCATTTTGCAACCCGACCAACAGTGTAGGAGATTTCCACTTTCTCAAGCATTTGTTGTTTTGTTTTTTGGATCATAGCCAACCTTGTTGGGGTGAGATGGTATCTCATTGTCGTCTTGATTTGAATTTCTTTAGTAACTAAAGATTGTGAACATGTCCACATGTGTTTTTTAGCTGCCTGGATCTCCTCTTTAGAGAAATGTCTGTCCATCTTCTTTGCCCATCGCTTAACTGAATGATTTATCTTCTTCTTATTGATATTTTGTAGTACCTTATGGATTATGGAGATCAGGCATTGGTCTGACATAGAGTTGCCAAATATTTTTTCCCATTCTGTAGGTGTCGTTTTAATTCTATTAATAAAGTCTTTGGATGTGCAAAAGTGTTTGATTCTTAATAGCTCCCATTTATTTATTTTCTCTTCTGTTGATTGCAGTCTGTTTGACAGATTTTGAAATCTGTCTACGTCGTGTATTAAAACTTCCATTGCTGTTCCTACCTTTTCTTGGATGAGCTCTATCGCTTTATATTTGATATTTAGGTCTTTTATTCAGTTGGAGTTGGTTTTTTGTATAACGTGTAAGATATGGATCTTGTTTCAATTTATTGCAGAGGGATGTCCAATTTTGCCAGCACCATTTGTTGAAGATACTGTTATTACCCCAGTTTAATGTCTTAGGGCCTTTGTTGAATATCAACTGTTCATAGGCAGACGGTGTCATCTCTGGGGTCTGAATTCTGATCCATTGATCGATTTGTCTGTTCTTGCACCAGTACCAGGCTGTTTTGACCACTGTGGCAGTGTACTATGTTCTAAGATCGGGTAATGAGAGGCCTCCCAGTGTGTTCTTCTTCTTTAGTAGTACCTTACTTGTCCAGGGCTTTTTCTGTTTCCAAACAAAACTGGTGATTTGTTTCTCCATCTCATTAAAAAATGACACTGGAACTTGTATTGGGATTGCATTATATAAGTAGATTGCTTTGGGAAAAATAGGTATTTTCACAATGTTAAGTCTTCCTATCCATGAGCAACATTGCTTTCTCCATTTATGTAAGTCTCTCTTACCTTCTTGTAATAGACTTGTAGTTCTCTTTGTAAAGATCTGTTATTTCTCTGGTTAGATTAATTCCTAGGTACTTTATCTTCTTAGAGGCTATCGTAAATGGTATTGATTTGATGATTTCTTCATTAACAGTCTCATTGTTGGTATAAAGGAATCCTACTGACTTACTTATGTTTATCTTGTATTCTGAGAATTTCCTGAACTCTTCTATCAGTTTGAGTAGTTTACTTACAAATTCTTTGGGATTCTCTGCATAAACAATCATATCATCAGCAAACAGGGAGATTATGACTTCTTCGCTGATGCAGATGCCCTTTATTTCTTGGTCTTGTCTAATTGCTCTGGCTAGAACTTCTAGTACAATGTTGAATAGGAGAGGTGAGAGTGGGCATCCTTGTCTAGTTCCTGTTCTCAAGGGAAACTCCTTCAGTCTCTCTCCATTCGGGATAACATAGGCAGTTGGGTTTGTATAAATGGCCTTTATTGGGTTGAGGAATTTTCCATCTACGCCTATTTTGCTAAGAATTTTTAGCATGAATGGGTGTTGGACTTTATCAAATGCCTTTTCTGCATCAATGGACAAAATCAGGTGATTTTTGTCTTTTGTGATATTTATGTGGTTAATCACATTCATTGTTTTCTGATGTTGAACCAGCCTTGCATCCCTGGTATGAATCCAACTTGGTCATGATGGATTATTTTTTTCATATATTGTTGTATTCTATCGGCAAGAATTTTGTTGAAGATTTTTGCATCTAGATTAATGAGTGATATCGGTCTGTAGTTCTCCTTCTTGGTTGGGTCTTTCCCTGGCTTTGGTATCAGGGTTATGCTGACTTTATAGAATGAGTTTGGGAGTACTCCATCCCTTTCGATACTGTGAAATAGTCTCAGTAGTATTGGAAATAACTCTTCTCTAAAAGCTTGGTAGAATTGTGCAGTGAAACCATCTGTGCCCAGGCTTTTTTTGGTTGGCAGTGTTTTGATGACATTTTCAATCTCTTCCTTGGTCATGGGTTTACTAGGTTGTTGTGCTTCATGTTGTGATAATTTGGGTAGGTGGTATGAATCAAGGAATTTGTCCATTTCCTCTAGGTTTTCAAATCTGTTAGACTACAGTCTTTCATAGTATTTTGTTATGATATTTTTTATTTCTGTTGGATCTGTTGTGACAACTCACCTCTCATTTCTAATTTGGGTTATTTGTTTCCTTTCCTGTTTTTCTTTAGTAAGTTTAGCCAGTGGTTCGTCAATTTTGTGGATCTTTTCAAAAAACCAGCTTTCGGTCTTTTCAATTTTTTCAGTTGTTTTTCTATTCTCTAATTCATTTAGCTTTGCTCTAATCTTTAAGATCTGATTTCTTCTGGTGCCTGAGGGGTTTCTCTGTTGTTCTCTTTCTACTTGCTCAAGTTGTAAGGCCAGTTCTTTGATTTGGTTTCTTTCTTCCTTCCAGATGTGTGCATTTATGGAGATAAACAGACCTCTGAGCACTGCTTTGGCTGTGTCCCATAGGTTCTGGTAGGAAGTGTTTTCATTCTCATCAGAATCCATGAATTTATTTCACCCTTGATTTCTTCTATAACCCATGATTATCTGAGCAAGATGTTGTTTAGTCTCCAAGAGTTCCCCTTTCTATGTTTTTTCTGTTATTGGGTTCTACTTTTATGGCTTTATGATCTGAGAAGATGCTTTGCAGTAATACCATGTGTCATGGTTGGAATTGTGTCCCCCCAAAAATGGGTGCAGCCATGTGGCTGGGATATGGTTCCCAGTGTCTTGGGACTGTCCTCCATTGTGTGGTTTTGCTAACCTGTATGTTGAAGGATTAGGGTGGCGCTGTGAATTCCTGCTGTGGGGGGAGATTCCCTGGAGTATGGCTTGCCCCACCCTTAATGCTTTTAGCTTGCAAGGAATAAAAGGAAAAAGAAACAAAGGACAATTTGAGAACCTCGCTACCATCAAGCAAGCAGCACCGGGAGCAGAGTGCGTCCTTCAGACCAGAGGTTCTTGCGTCAGGACGCTCCCTGGACAAAGACTGATGCAATACTGGACTTTCCCCCAGAGCCGACAAGGGGAAAGTCTTTCCCTAGAGCGGACACCCTGAATATGGACTTGCAACCTACCGGACTGTGTAAGAATAAATCTTTCTTTGTTAAAGCCATCCACTCTGTGGTATTTCTGTTAGAGCAACCTAGCTGACTAAAACACCATGGTACGGATTTTGTTGAGAATTGCATTATGTCCTAACACATGGTCAATTCTGGAGAATGTTCCATGTGCACTGGAGAAGAAGGTGTAGTTGTCTGCTGATGGGTTGAAAGTTCTGTATATATCGATGAGGTTTAGCTGGTTAATTGTACAATAAGGTCTTCTGTATCTTTATTGAGCTTTTTTCTAGATGATCTGTCCAGTATAGAGATGGAGTGTTGAAGTCTTCCACTATTATTGTGCAGTTATCTAACTCTTTTTTGAGTATAGTCAATGTTTCTTTGATGTATTTAGGTGCTCTGATATTAGGTGCATAAAGATTTAATATAGTTAAATCTCGCTTGTGCACTGAACCTTTCAGCAATAGTGTCCATCTTTGTACACGTTGGTGGATTCTACATTAAAATTGATTTCATCTGAGATTAGAACTGCTACCCCTGCTCTTCTTTGTTCATTGTTAGTTTCATATATATTCTTCCATGCTTTAATTTTCAGTTTGTTCCTATCTTTAAGTCTCAAGTGAGTTTCTTGTAGAAAACATATGGATGGGTCATGTCTTTTGATCCAAGATGTCACTCGATGTCTCTTTAATGAAGCATTCAATCCACTCACATTCAATGAAATTATTGATAGGTATGTGTTCAGTGCTGCCATTGTGATGTTTATTTTTGTGTCGATGTTTTCTCCGTTGTTCTTATTACTGTGCTCTGGGACATTCTTTTTGGTGACTTGATTTTTCACCTTTTTCAGAGCTAGTTTTGTAGTTATTGAGACTCCTGTGTTACATTTCTTGATATGGTATGTTACATCTTTGTTGTGCTTTACGGCTGTCCCTATGATCCCCCTTAATAAACTATATATAAACCCAATTTTAATTACTACCAGTCTTGTCATCTTCCTCTCCATCTGGAAGGACTGTAACGACTGTAGTACATCCCTCTTTTTAATATGATGGCACCATAGTTTTCATGATAATCACTGGATTCTTTCTTTCAGTATTAAAGCTGTGATTGAATTTGTAGCCTTCCCTAAATGAGTAGAATTCTGAATAATGTGTCATTTTAAAATACAACGTTAGTGGTTTTGTTCTTCTAAGCCAGAGCCAAGAACTTCTTTCAGTATTTCTTGTACTTTTGGTTTGGTTTTCACAAAGTCTCTGAGTTTCTGTTTATCTGGGAATGTCTTAATTTCACTTTCATATTTGAAAGATAGTTTTGCAGGATATATAATTCTTGGTTGGAAGTTCTTCTCCTTCAAGGCTTTGAATGTGTCATGCCATTGTCTCCATGCCAGCATGGTTTCTGCTGAGAAATCTGATGAAAGCCTTCAGGGTTTCCCTCTGAATGTTAGCTTTGCTTTGAGTCTTGCTGCCTTTAAGAGTTGCTGCTTATGTTTCATTCTGTTAAGCTTGATTATAATATGTCTTGGTGTCTTTCTTTTGAGATCTATATTGGGTGGCATACGATATGCATCTGGGATATCTATATTCTCTTCCTTCATGATTTCTGGGAAGTTTTCTGTCAGTAGCTCAGCAACAATTCTTTCTGTGTTCTCAGGTGTCTCATCCTGTTCAGGGATTCCAATTAATCAAAGGTTGTTCCCCTTAATAGAGCCTCACATGCTTCTTCATTTTTTTTGTTCCTTTTTTCTGGTTTCTGCTCATAGATGCTGGCATCAGTAACTCTGTCTTCCAAGTCAGAAAGTCTTTTTTCCATTTGCTCCATTCTGTTTTCTTGGCTTTGAATGGAAGTTTTTATGTTTTTGATTTTGTTCTTGATCTGTTGGATTTCAGAGTACTGGTGTTCCATCAGATCGAACAGCTTGCTTAATTTTTCCTTTTGTTCTGCTGCATTTTGTATAAGATCTAGAAGAGCTCTGTATATAATCATTTGTATTCATGGGACCCTTCTGAAGCCATGGATGATTTCTTGTATGTCACAAGTGTGTGTTGCTTTTGTCTTAAAATGTAGAACAAAAGGTATCTGACCACTTCCCAAGTCAGTCAGGTTTTGAGGTGTAGAGATCCCTCTTCCCAACTGGCAAAGCACCTCTATATCCAACCCCAGATGATACAAACTAGTTCAATATACAGCAATGCTACTGGCCTCTGCTGACAGGACCCAGCCTAAGGATACACTGTGTAAACTACTGCTTTTCTGGCAGAAAAGCACTCTTCTGTGGGCAGGTTCTGGCTCCCAAGCTAAGAAATTTGTCCAGCTGCGGCCACCGAATCTAAGATGGCACCCTCCACACGGTCGGTAGATAGAGGGGCTGAAGGTGCTGACAGGTAGTGAGTCCTCTGCCTCTATTGCTGGGCCCCCACCATAGGCAACACTGTGTAAACTACCACTTTTCTGTTGCAGAAGTGCTGTCTTGTTTGCAAGTGCTGGCTCCCAGGTAAGAATTCGTTCCCATGAAAATCTCCATATCCAACATGGCGTCCCGCACACAGTCAGTGCAGTTGCGTACAGACCACGCTGTGGCAGTGATAAAAAGACAGGCCCAAAGTGGCTAGATGAAGAGAGTCCTAAGCCTGGCTCTCAAAATATGGCAATTTCGCCTGCCTATCCCACCAGCAGTGCGTCTGAGTCTAGCCACTGGGCAAGACCCAGCTCCACCCACCAGTCAAGACAGAGAAAAAAAAGTCAAAATGGTGCGTTTACCTTCAGTCCATGACAGCCAGGGCTAGCCAGGAGTGGGAGTCAGCAAGAGAGAGGAGGTTTTTCGCTCAGTGGTATGAATTCCAAATTAACAGCCCTGTGTTGTGTCTGTGGGCTCACTAGGTGACCAGAAGGCTCTGTTTGATTATCAAATCAGGTCTTGGTTTCCAGAAGGCTATAAGGAGATGTGTGCTCAGTCTGCCGTCTTGACTCCGCCCCAGATTCCACTTTTTTGAGAAAATATATGGTAAAGTCCTCAAAAGGTTAAACACAATTATCAAATGACCTAGCAGTTTCAGTCTTTGCTATGCATTTAAAAGAACTGGATAGTTGTATGCCAATGTTATTCACAATGTTATTCATAACAGCCAACCCTAATTTCCATGAAAAGAGAAACAAATAACCAAAATATGCACATATTACTCAGCCATAAAAAGAAATAAATATCTAATACATACAACAACATGAACTTTGAAAACATTTGCTAACGAAATAAGCCAACCACTGAAAAGACAAATATTGTATAATACCACTTATAAGAATATCTAAAACAGGCAAATGCATAAAACCAGAAAGTAGATTAGTTTGAACCCACCAGGCATTCCTTGGAAACTCTATGTGGGCAGTGCTACAACGTCCTATAGGGACGCTATGAGGCAGAATTGACTCAATGGCAGGAGGTTTGGGTTTTTTTCCTTTGGTATGGACTGGGGGTGGGGCAAGGGAACTTAATGCTTAATAAATAGAGATTGGGATGGTGAAACACTTTGGAAACAATAGTGATTGTTACATAATGCTGTATGATTAATTCCACCAAATTTCACACATGAAAAATAGCTAAAATAGCAAAATTCATGTTGTATATATTTTACCGGCATCTATAAAAGAGAACATCACCCTAAAAGTTACCAAATTATTATTTGCAAATATACTAGATTATGTCTGTAAAATATAAATATACACACATTCATATTCAAGAAATATTATCTCTGAAGCATGGTACTCTAGTTAACTTTATTATTTTCTATCCTTCTGCTTATGTACTTACCTTTAAAATAAATTTGTATTATTTGATTCTCCCTTGCAAAAATTTATTTAAGAAAACTCTATGGGTCATATGTACAGGTTGTGGATAAGGCTAATTCTTAGGTCTGTTGCATCACATGGCAGGGAAGTTAGCAATGTCTCAGAACCTGGTGGAAGAATGCCCGTAATTAATAGCCAAAAGTTTACGTTGTCAGAAAGGAAAGGGATGAGGAGTGGGAGGAATTTGCAAGGATCACCATTTGTACCAGTGCACCCTAAGCCTAGTTTAATGCATCCAAACCAAAAACCAAACCTATTGCCATCGAGTCATTTATGACTCATAACGAACCTATAGAACAGAGAACTGCTCCACAGAGTTTCCAAGGAGTACTTGGAACATTCAAACTGCCAGCCTTTTGGATAGCAGCTGTATCACTTAACCACTGTGCAACTAGTGTTTCCTAATACATCCTGAGGAAACTAGTTGACAAGTTTTTTAATCAGCCTATGTCCTAGGGGAAAGGACAAACTTATTATTGATTCCACTATAGATTGAATACAAAACTAGAAGCTGTGGAGACTAATAAAAGCATTAAACTTCCTGCATTCAGGCAGTTTATAACATAGCTGAGAAAATAACACTCAAAAAAATAATCAGGGGGTGGGACCAAGATGGCAGAATAGACACATGTCTCCTTGATTCCCTCTGAGAACTAATGCCTAGAACAGTAATTGAAAGGAGCAGTGTGGACATTCTGGGCACTCCAAGATCAGGCATAGGGTAGTGAGACTGGACTACACAATGGGAAGGGGGAAAATGCCTTGTCAGTGGTGAAACAGTGGCACAGTGAGTATTGCTTCTGCTGGCACAGTGTCTGGGAAGATCTCAGGTACAGACTTCACCAGCCAGAAGACTGGGACTGGGTCTTCAGAGCATGTGAGTCTGGCATGGCCTGGTTTCTTTGTTGATCTGCAGTGCCTAAGTGAACAGTGTATCCTGCAGCAGAGACAGTGCTTGAGGCACCCACTTTTAGAGATTCTAGCAGTGGCAGGCATCTCAGGGTGCCAGTGCCCCCTGCCCCTCTCTGAGCTGCACTAAAGAACCTACTGACTCATATTTTAACAAAGGCAGCTCAGGTGGGGTGCAGTCTTGGTCAGCTGACAGGTGGGATCAGCCTTATCTGAGGACTCAGCTGAGCCTATTTTTCATGCTAAGCAACACTGCCTCTCTGGTTAGCACTCTCCCAGCAGAAAAGCTGCTTTTAACACAACTGTACCTAGAGAAAGCGGTGGTGGCTGGGGGCTCTAACACTTCCCTTCTTTAAGCCACATCATAGCATCTGCAGACCTGCAACAGGTGCCATCTTTGTCAGTCAGGGGGAGGGGCCTACCACCCAAGAGCCCAACTGGTGTCAGATATAGCTGCTCAATGCCTGTCTCTGTTTAAGACCTATGCCACAGCTCCTGTTGGCATAACACCAAAGAAACTGAACAACTTCTGAATGGTGTGAAGACAACAGTCAATATCTAACTATTTAAAGAAGTGGACCACCATGGTTCCAGAAAACTCCCAAAATAAAGAGTCAAACAGATTCCCAGATTAAGAAGCCTTTCTGAAATTATCAGAGGTAGAATACAAAACAATTATATATGGAGCCCTTTTAGAGTGTAGGCAAAAGGCAGCATCACAAAATGAAAAATTAAGTAAGGTTTATGAACTGCTTTACCATCAGTGATCTGAAATTGAGCAGATCAATAATAAAATTACAGAATTAAACAACTCAATGCAAAGCCAAAAGAGCAGGGTGGAGGAAATGGAACATAGAATTAGTGAACTTGTAGATAAGGCAACAGACACCAGCATTTATGAGACATCACACAAAAGAAACAAGAAAAACAAAGAAACATTAAGAAGCATGTGAGACTCTATCAAGAGAAATAATCTATGAGTTGGAGTTCCTGAACAGGGAGGGATTAGCAGAAAATACAGAGAGACTTATTGAAGAGTTGCTGACAGAAAATTTCCCTAACATCATGAAAGAAGAGAACACAGATATTCAAGATGCTGATCAGATACCACAAAAATCAGACTGGAAAAGAAAGTCACCAAGACATATGGTAATCAGGCTTAATAAAACGAAATGTAAAGAGAGACCCTTAAACACAATGAGGCTGAAAGCAAAACTAATGTACAAAGGGAAGCCCTATAGGCTTCCATCTGACTTTTCAGCAGAAACTATGTAGGCAAGAAGAGAGTGGGATGATACATACAAAGCTTTGATGGAGAAAACTTTCCAACCAAGAATTATATATCCTGCAAAATTATTTCTCAAATATGATGGTGAAATTAAGACATTCTCTGATAAATAGAAGCTTAGAGACTTTGCTAAAACAAAACCAAAACTACAAGAAATACTAAAAGAAACTCTTGTTTTAGAAAAACCACACCATCAGTTATGTAGTTAAGGAGGCAACGCAGGACAGAACAAGCAAAGTCTCACTCAGTAAGGAAGTCACAAAGCTCAATCCAAGTTAAAATGTTAAAAGTAGGGAACCAGAGATCTTAACATGAAATCTATGACATCATCATACTATAAAGAGGACTATATTACATTAGTTACAACCCTTTCAGATGGAGAGACAATGAAGGAAATATACAGAAGTTAAACATTGGTTTAAATTGAGAATATTAAGGGGGATAAAGTTATAAGGAGGATACTATTATGGGAGTAGCTGAAAGCAAACTAACAATGTGAAATATCAAAACAAGAAACAATACAGGAGTCTCAACAAACACAAAAGCAATACTGGAAAAGATGAAAAGCCCATAAAGAAAAATGACCCAGAACAGAGTATTAAGAAAAGCAAAGAAAACATCAACAACATAAAAGTAAACATGTCAAAATAACAGCACTAAACACACACCTATCAACAATTACACTTAATGTAAATGGTCTGTATGTTCCAATAAAGAGACAGAGTGACACCTTAGATAAAAGACATGATCCATCTACATGTCACTTAAAAGAAAGACACCTTAGACGCAAAGATATGAACAAACTGCAAATCAAAGGATAGTAAAATACACACCAAGCTAACAACACACAAAGAAGAGAAATAGTGGCTATGCTAATCTCAGATAAAACACATTTGAATATAAGGTCCATCAATGTAGACAAGGATGGTCACTATTAATTACTGAAAGATTCAGTGTGTAAGCAGGATATAATAATATTACTTATTCACCCAATACCAGAGCACCTAAATATATTAAACAAATGCTGACAACACTGAAAAATTATATAAATCACTCCATAATAATACTTGGAGATGTCAACACTCCACTTTCAGTAGTGGACAGACCATGCAGAAACAAGCTCTGCAAAGATACAGAAGATCTTGTTGCAATGACCAACTAACTAGACTTCATCAACAGATACAGAACTGGCCATAAATGTTGAAATCAATAGCAGAAAAAAAAAAGGTAGAAACTTGAACTAACGGAAACTGAAAAAATACCTTGAGTTACAGAAAAAAGATGCAATAAAGAAATTTATGGCATCAAATGAGAATGAAAACACAACATACCAGAACCTATGGGATAAAGTGAAAGCAGTGCTCAGAGGCCACTTTAAGGGCTCAAATGAAAGAATTAACTCTACAATTTGAACAAGTAGAAAGAGAGCAAGAAAGGAGCCTCTTAGGCACCAGAATAAAACAGATAAAATAGATTACAGCAGAACTAAATGAACTAGAGAACAGAAGAAAAATTGAAAAAAATTAACAAAACCAAAAGCTGGTTCAAGAGATCAACAAAATCAGTAAACCACTGGCTAAACTTACAAAAGAAATAACCCGAATAAGAAATGAGGTGGAAGATATTACAATAGATCCAACTGAAATCAAAGGTATCATAACAGAATACTATGAAAGACTGTACTCTTTAAGAGATTTGAAAACCTAGAGAAAATGGATAAATTCTAGATTCACATCACCCAACAAAATTATCACAAGGAGAAGCAAAAAAAACTTAATAAACCCATCACAAAAGAAGAGATTGAAAAAGTCATCAAAAAACTACCAACCAAGATAGTTCTGGCCTAGATGCCTTAACCAGAGAATTCTACCAAGCTTTTAGAGAGGAGTTAATTCCAGTACTACTGAGGCTATTTCACAGCATCAGGACACAATACTCCAAAGTTTGTTCTAAGAAGCCAGGATAACACGATCCCAAAACCAAGGAAAGATCCCACTAAAAAAGAAAACTACAAAGCAATACCACTCATGAATCTAGATGTAAAAATCTTTACAAAATCCTAGCCAATAGAATTCAACAATATATCAAAAAATAATCTATCATAACCAAGTTGGATTCATACCAGGGATGTAAGGTTGGTTCAACATCAGAAAAGCAATTAATGTGATCAATCACATAAATAACACAAAGGATGAGAATCACCGACTTTTGTCAATTGATGCAGAAAAGGCATTTGACAAAGTCCAACACTCATTCATGTTAAAAACCCTCAGCAAAATAGGAATAGAAGGGAAATCTGTCAATGCAGTATGGGGCATCTACACAAAGCAAACCGCCTACATCATGCTGAATGGAGAGAGACTGAAAGAACTCCCCCTGAGAATGGGAACTAGACAAGGATGCCCACTGTCACCACTTCTTATCAACATTGTTCTAGAAGTTCTAGCTAGACCTAGACAAAGAAATAAAAAGTATCCATATCAGCAAAAAAGAAGTAAAAATCTCCCTATTTGCAGATGATATGATGGTACCCATAGAGAATCCTAAAGAATACATAAGCAAACTACTGGACTAACTGACAAGTTCAGTGAAGTATCAGCATATAAGATAAACATAAGAAAATCAGTAGGACTCCTTTACACCAAAAAAGAACATCAAAAAGGAAATCATCAAATGAATACCATTTACTATAGCCCCCAAGAAGATAAAATACCTAGGAATAAATCTAACCAGAGAAATAAGAAACCTATACAGAGAGAATTAGGAGATCTTACTGCAAGAAACCAAGACTACATAAGTGGAGAAAACTATCCCGTTTATGGATAGTGTCGGGGGCGAAAAGAAACTGCGCCATAAAGATGGCGTTTGCTATCAGGAGCTCCTCCCCGAGACACTCCCGGTCTGATGATTAGCCTGCTGATGCAGTTCCTTGCTGGCGCGTGAACGGCTCGTGATCAGCTTTCTGATTGCTGGCCTCTAGAGCCCATAGCCTCTCAGCTTCTCTTTGCAATGCTATGTTCTGCTCATGCACTACACATGAATCAGCTGTGCCTTATGATTGGTGGGATTGGACTATATAATGGGTGAGGGACATTGTGGTAGTTGTATAAAGAAGTACAAAGAAGCAAGAGAAGAATAAAGCAAGCAACTTGTAAGGTGGCTCATATCCGTGTGTCCTGTCTTCTTTCCGCGGGCGGACAGTTAGGCAGCGACAGATAGAAAGACTTAACATTGCGAAAATGTCTATTTTACCCAAAGCAATCTACATATAGAATGAAATCTCAATACAAATTCCACTGACATTTTTTAATGCGATGGAGAAACAAATCACCAACTTTGCTTGGAAAAGGAAGAAACCCCAGATAAGAAAAGCACTGTTGAAGAAGAGGAACACAATCAGAGGCCTTACACGACCCGACCTTAGCACCTACTACACTGCCATTGTAGTTAACACAGCCTGGTACTGGTATAAAAAGAGACACCCAGACCAATGGAACAGAATTGAGACCCCAGAAATAGCAACATCATCTTATGAACAGTTGATAGTTGACAAACATCCTAAGATTGTAAACTGGGCTAAAAACAGTCTCTTGAACAAATAGTGTTGGCAAAATTGGATATCCATCTGCAAAAAACTGAAACAGGACTCATACCGCACATCTTACACAGAAATTAACTCAGAATGGATCAAAGACCTAATATCAAACCTAAACCAATAAAGATCATGCAAGGAAAAACTGGATCATCAATTGAAGTTCTAATACACGGCTTAGACTGACTTCAAAATCTGACAAAGCATGAACAACAGAATACTGATGAATGGGAACTACTAAGAATCAAAAACTTTTGCTCATCCAAAGACTTTATCAAGAGAATTAAAAGACTACCTACAGAATGGGAAAAGTATTTGGCAACTCTATGTGAGACCAATATCTGATCTCCACAATCTAAAAAGTAGTGCAAAATCTCAATAGCCAGACACTCCCTTGGGAACAATGCCCCTAGACCTGCTGCTGACTCTGGCCAGCAACCAGTAATAAAGTCAACTCTTCAGACAAGAGTGGACTGGACTCAGGGACACAGTGTGACGATATAGTGTGCATACTTTATGATTTTATGTATTTATAGGAGGTGGTCCTACTGGTCTACTTCAAGATGGGAGAAAAGAGGGTGGAGATGAGGGGACAGATGCTTGTTTAGGGGACACTAGAAGTATGGAATGGAAAGGAGAAGCATGCTGTCACCCAGAATGGAGAGCAGGAGCTGCAGATAGGTGGGCATGCAAAACCAGTTTGGACTGTATACTTCCACTTTATTACAATTTTAAAAAAAGTAATTAAAAAAATTACATGTTAAAATTGCATGGGAAATGGACTACAAAAATTCAGACAGGCGTGTCAGTTAAGGGAAGGAAAGAGAACAAGAACTAGTTGGCAACTGTTGCTGTTGTTGTTAGGTGCTGTTGAATCAATTCCAACTCACAGGACCCTATGCACAACAGAGCAAAACACTGTCAGGTCCTGTGCTAAACCCACAATTGTTTTTACGTTTAAGCCCATCGTTGCAGTCACTGTGTCAGTCCATCTTGTTCAGAGTGTTCCTCTTTTTCATTGACGCTCCACTCTACAAAACATGACGTTTTTCTCCAGGGATTGATCCCTCTTGACAACGTGTCCACAAGTCTATAAGACGTAGTCTCGCAATCTTTGCTTCCAAGGAGCACTCTGGTGGTACTTCTTCCACGGCAGTCTGTGGTGCATTCAACATCCTTCTCCAGCACAATTCAAAGCCATCAGTTCTTTTGTGTTCCTAATTCATTGTCCAGCTTTCACATGCATATGATGCAATTGAAAATACCATGGTTTGGTCAGGTGCACCTTAGTCTTCAAGGTGACATCTTTACTTTTTAACACTTTAAAGAGGTCCTCTGCAGCAGATTTTCCCAATGCAATGCATCTTTTGATTTCTTGACTGCTGCTTCCATGGACATCGATTGTGAAGCCAAGTAAAATATCATTGACAAGCTCCATTTTTTGTCCATTTATCAAGATGTTGTTTACTGGTCCAGTGGTTAGCAATTTTGGTTTCTTCATGTTGAGGTGTAATCCATAATGAAGGCTTTATCAGCAAGTGTTTCAAATCCTCTTCACTTTCAGCAAACAAGGCTGTGTCATCTGTGTAACACAGGCTGTAAATGAGTCCTCCTCCAATCCTGATGTCTCGTTCTTCTTCAGAGTCCAGCTTCTTGGATTATTTGCTTGGCATACAGATTGAAAAGGTATGGTGAAAGGATACAACCCTGTTGCACACTATTCCTGACTTTAAACTATGCAGTGTCCCATTGTTCTGTTCTCATGACTGCCTCTTGATCCATATACAAATTCCTTATGAGTACAATTAAGTGTTCTGGAATTCCCATTCTCCACAGTGTTATCCATAATTTGATATGATACAGTTTCATGCCTTTCCATAGCCAGTGAAACACAGGTAAATATCTTTCTGGTGTTCTCTACTTTCAGCCAAGAACCATTTGACATCAGCAATGATATCCCTGATTCCATGTCTCTTCTGTATCTAGCTTGAATTTCTGGCAGTTCCCTGTCAATATACTGTTGCAGTCACTTTTGAATGATCTTTAAGAAAATTTTACTTGTTTGTAATAATGCTACTGTTCAGTAATTTCTGCATTCAGTTGTATCAACTTTCTTAGGAATGAGTACAAATATGGATCTCTTCCAGTTGGTTGGTCAGGTAGCTGTCCTCCAAATTTCTTGGTATAGACAAGTGAGCACTTCCAGTGCTGCATGAGTTTGTTGAAATATCTCAATCGATATTCCATCCATTCCTGGGATGCCTTCAATGAGGCTTCAACTTCTTCCTTTAGTACCATCTGTTCCTGATCATGTGCTATCT
The DNA here is from genome assembly GCA_028571685.1 of Heterohyrax brucei. Taxonomy (NCBI): domain Eukaryota; kingdom Metazoa; phylum Chordata; class Mammalia; order Hyracoidea; family Procaviidae; genus Heterohyrax; species Heterohyrax brucei. Next base: position 40,982,833 of record CM053149.1, read on the forward strand.
CTTGAAATGGGTGAACACTGACACGTTCCTTCTGGTATAATGACTCTGTATATTCCTTCTATCTTTTTTCTTTTTTCTGATTTCTGCTCATAGATGCTGGCATCAGTAGCCCTGTCTTCCAAGTCAGAAATTCTTTTTTCCATTTGCTCCATTTTGTTTTCTTGGCTTTGAATGGAAGTTTCTATGTCTTTGATTTTGTTCTTGATCTGTTGGATTTCAGAGTACTGGTGTTCCATCAGATCGAACAGCTTGTTGAATTTTTCCTTTTGTTCTGCTGCATTTTGTATAAGGTCTAGAAGGGCTCTATATATAATCATTTTGTATTCACTTTCTGATGATTTCATAAAAGTTTCTTCATCTGGAAAACTCCTTGGTTGTTTTGTTTGGGAGCCTTCTGAAGCCATGGGTGATTTCTTGTATGCCCCAAGTGTCTGCTGCTTTTTGGGTCCCATGTGAGTATGCAGAGGCTGGAAGAGATACTGTGAGGATGGACTGCAGCTATTTCTCCAGGCTGTCTCAAAATGTAAAGCAAAAGGTATCTGACCATGTCCCAAGTCTGTCAGCTTTTGAGGTGTAGAGGTCCCTCTTTCCGACTGGAAAAGTAAGCACCACTATATCCAACTCCAGATGATACAAACTAGTTCAGAACACAGCAATGCTACTGCCCCGTTGGCCTCTGCTGACAGGGCCCAGCCTCAGGTGACACTGGGTAAACTACTGCTTTTCTGGCAGAAAAGCACTCTCCTGTGGGCAAGTTCTGGCTCCCAAGCTAAGAAATAGGTCCAGTTGCAGCCACCGTAGCCAAGATGGCGCCCTCCACACAGGCAGCTGATAGAGGGGCTAAAGGTGCTGAGAGGTAGTGATTCCTCTGCCTCTGTTGCCGGGCCCCCACTGTAGGCGACACTGTGTAAATTACGGCTTTTCTGTTACAGAAGCGCTGTCCTGTTTGCAGGCACTGGCTCCCAAGCTAAGAATTAGGTCCCACTGAAATCTCTGTATCCAACATGGCATCCCGCACTCTGGCAGTGTGGTTCTGTACAAACTATGCTGTGGCAGTGATAAAAAGACAGGGCCAAAGTGGCTAGATTAACAATGTCCTAAGCCTCGCTCTCAAAATATGGGAATTTCACCTGTCTATCCCCCCAGCAGTGTGTCTGAGTCTAGCCATTAGGCAAGACCCACCTTTGCCCACCAGCCAAGACAGAGGACAAAAAAGCCAAAATGGTGCATTTACCTTCAGTCCGTGACAGCCAGGGCTAGCCAGGAGTGGGAGGCAGTGAAAGAGAGGAGGTTTTTCACTCAGTGGTATGAATTCCAAATTAACAGCCCTGTGCCATGTCCTGGAGGCTCACTAGGTGACCAGAAGGCTCCGTTTGATTATCAATTCAGGTCTTAGTTTCCAGAGGGATATAAGGAGACGTGTGCTTAGTTTGCCATCTTGACTCCACCTTCTTCCATCTTCTTTTGATGTTGCCTCAGTCGTTAAATGGAAACCCTGGTTGTATGCTGGTTAACTGCTACATCTGCTAACCAAAAGGCTGACTGTTCAAACCCACCAGGTGCTCCTTGGAAACTCTATGGGACAGTTCTACTCTGTCCTATAGGGTTGCTGTGAGTCAGAATCAATTTGATGACAGTGGGGTTTGGTTTTTTTTTTTTTTTTTTTTGGTCATTTAGTATTTTCTCTGTAGAATCCTTCACTATGGCAACTTGAGGCTTCAATATTTATTTCAATTATTTCCTCTTCAGAAATGCAGAGCATGTTCTTCTTTCAGTTTTCTATTTCCAGATCTTTGCACAACACTATAATACTTCGTCTTCTTGAGCTGCCCTTTGAAATCTTCTTTCCAGTTATTTTGTCATTCAGTCCTTTTGCTTTAGCTGCTTGACATTAGACAGCAAGTTTCAGAGGCTCTTCTGACATCCACTTTGGTCACTTCTTTCCTGTCTTTTTAATGACCTCATGCTTTCTTCACGGATGATATATTATACGCCATTTCACAATTTGTCTTATCTTTGGTCATTAGTGTTCAACACATCATAGATGTTCTAGGCATTAGAGAGCTGAAGTGTAATGGTATTGGGCATTTTGATGGTCTACTGTTTAAGTCATCTGGTACTGCTCTCACAGAAACAGTTTGGTAGGCTACAAGTCCAAATTTCTAGGATGTCTGCTCCAGGGGAAGGCTTTCCCCCTTGTTGGCTCTTGAGGAAAGTTCTTGTGTTGCATCAGTCTCTGTTCAGGGAGCATCTTGGCACAGGAACCTCAGATCTGAAGGATGTGCTCTTCTCCTGGTACTGCTTTCTTGATTGAGGTTTCCAATTCTCTCTGCCAGGTTTTTTCATTTATATCTCAAGAGACAGCCTCAAAGCACAAAACAAACTTTCACATTGAATCTTGCTCTACCAACACAACTGCTGCCCATATACCCTCATTAACATCATAGAGGCAGGAATTCCATGGAGGAACATCACACAATACCAGGAATTATGGCACAGCCAAATTGTTACCGATTTTTTTAGGGAACACATTCAATCCATGACATCCCACCCTTTGTTCTCTAAAAAATCACATCTTTGCAACAAGTAAAACATATTCAACCCATCACAGCAAGCCTTAAAGTCCAAATCCAAAATCCAGAAATTCTTCTTTAACTGTGAAATCTAGAACACAAGTTATCTGTTTCTAAGATACAATGGCAGGCACAAGTTAAAGATATTCCCATTACAAATGAGAGAAATCACAGGAAAGAAGGCATTAATTGGCAACAAGCAAATCAGCACAACATGTTACATTAGCCCTCAAAGCTTTGAAAATTATCTTCAGTTCTCTGAGACACTTTACACAATAGCTTTGCCCCCCAGACTCTAGGTATTGGCCATACTCTCTGGATTTTGAGTAGAGACCCTGGCCCTGTGCTACAACTCTGCCTTCTAGGCCCACTTGGACAGAAACTCCACCCCATGGACTTTAGGTGCACTCTAAGACCAAGTGAGTGACAATTCCACCCTTAAAAACACAGAAAGCCATGGCTCCACTCTTTCAAACCCCTGAGGTCATGGCCATACCTTTTGAGACTGAGGCAGCTCAGCTTCTTATACTCTTTGTCTCATCAGCTTCTGCTTCCTATGGCCTCATGGCCTGGGCCTCAGGACTGCATTTGCCCTGCTGGGGCAAGTGTTCCAAAGCTCCGAAGCTCCACTGTGCTAGGAAGCTTCTTGCACACAGGCACTCAGCTCGCTTGCTTCATGGGTCAGCAAGGCTAGTTCCACCAACTCAAGTGCCTGGAGGCACCCCACTCTGCCTGGAAGCCTCTGTGCACAGACACTTAGCTCTCTTGTTCCATGGGTTGGATCCAGCACTGCCTCTGGTTCTGCTGCTGCCACTGCTACTGGTCCTCTCTGGTGCCACTCACTATCTGTGCCGTCTTCGGTGTCAACAGTTCTCCTTGGTTCCTTCTGAATCTTTCAGCCATTCACAGTTTCAAAATGGCTTCCACATCTTAGGTATTTGTTAGAGCAGCACCCTACTCCTGGTACCAAATTCTGTTTTAGTTATCTGGTAGTGCTCTAACAGAAACAGCACAAAGTAGATTTCTTTAAAAAGAGAAACGTTTATTCTTACACAGCCTGGTAGGCTGCAAGTCCAAATTCAGGATGTCTTCTCCAGGGAAAGGCTTCCTCCCTTGTCAGCTCTGGAGAAAAGTCCTTGTGTTGCATCAGTCTTTGTTCAGGGAGCATCATGGTGCAGGAACCTCAGGTCTGAAGGATACACTCTTCTCCTGGTGCTACTTTCCTGATGGTGTTAGGTTCCCAATTCTCTATACTGGATTTTTTCCTTTATATCTCAAGAGACCACCTCAAAGCACAAAATAAACTTAGACACTGAATCTTGCTCTACCAACAGAACTGTTGCCCATCTATGCTCATTAACATCACAGAGGCAGGAATTCCAACATGGAGAAACATCACACAATACCAGAAATTATGGCACAGCCACATTGTTAGTTTAGGGAACACATTCAATCTATGACATCTAGTATGCCAGTACTGAAAACTTGAAGATGAATGATGCTGCATTTATTATCAAAAAGAACATTTCAAGATCTGTCCTGAAGTACAATGCTATCAGTGATAGAATAATACCCATATGCCTATAAGGTAGGCCAGTTAATATAAGTATTATTCAATTTTACACACCAACTAAGGCCAAAGATGTAGAAACTCAAGATTTTTGCCAGTTTCTGCATTCTGAAATTGATCAAACATGCAATCAGGATGCATTGATAATTACTGGCGATTGGATGAAAAGTTGGAAACAAAGAAGGAGCAATAGTTCTAAAATATGGCCCTGCTGATAGAAAAAATGCCAGAGATCTCATGATAGAATTTTGCAAGACCAACTTCTTCATTGAAAATATCTTTTTTTACCAACACAAATGGTGATTATACACATGGACCTTGCCAGATGGAATACACAGGAATCAAATCAACTACATCTGTGGAAAAGCTTAATATCAGCTGTCAAAACACGACGAGGTGTTGACTGTGGTGCAGACCATGAACTTTTCATATGCAAGTTCAAATTAAAACTGAAGAAAATTAGAACAAGTCCAAGAGAGCCAAAGAACAACTTTGAATTGGTAATTAGTATGTTATTTAGTTGGCACAAGTGACTGAAATGTGAGGAGAAAAAGTGATCATGTCTTCTCAGATAGTAAAATGAGAACCGATTGAGCAGGAAGTTTGTACTAGATTCAAGAACAAATTCCAAAATGTTCAGGGAAAAAGAGCAAGATAGGCCTAGGCTCAAATTCTAACTATGTCCCCTATTAGGTGATTTACTTTGAAGATGCTTCTCCATGAAACTGTTTTCTAACCTAAGAAAACATCTACCTAAGATGGAACATTGTGAAAATTAACATACAGTGTTTTAATCACATGAAATTATTTTGAAAGTAAAAAGTGGTTGAGAAAAGCAATTGCATATGGCTCCCAAGGAACCTATACTGTGTGTCATGTAGGAGGTAATCAATTTGTTGAAATGAAGGAATTATACTGCCTTTAGTGCATGAATAAACATTTTTAAAATTCTTACAGGGGTACCATGTTATCTGTATAGCATTTAAAGGTCTGAATTCATATCTTATCAACAGAAGGACTCATCCTTCTAAATTTGACTTTCTCGTGTAAAAATGAAGATACTGCTTCCTTTTGGTTATTCTGAGGATTAAAACACTTGGAACAGAGTAGCTTATCAGCAGATTTTGAAGCTATTACTAAGATTTGTAAAGGGTACATACCACAAACCGATGAGAAGAGAATCATAAAAGGTGAAAACCCACTGTAAGCTAAAACTTGACAAAGACTAAATCAACAAGACAGGTTCTCCTAATATCATAGAAGCAAAAAAAGATACAGGCCTTTGAAGGAGATGGTTTGTATTTAATATACATATGCAATAGCCTAAATATGTTTAGATGTATTGCAGTGTATCTTAGTAATCTAGTGCTGCAATGACAGAAATAACACAAGTAGATGGCTTTAACAAAGTAAGTTGATTCTCTCACAGTTTAGTAAGCTAGAAGTCCAAATTCAGGGTGCCAGCTCCAGAAAAAGGCTTTGTGTCTCCATTGGCTGTGAAGGAAAGTCTTTCTTATGCATGAGTCTTCCCTTGGTGTAGGAGAATCTCAGTGCAGGGATCTCAGGTCCAAATGATACAAATTGCTCTTGATGCTGCCTTTTTCATGGTATGAGCTTCCACTGTCTCTCTGCGCACTTCTCTCTTCATATCTCAAAGGAGACAGGCTTAAGACACTATCTAATCTTATGGATAACATCAATATAACTGCTTCTAATCTGTATTATCACATAATACTCATAATTTACAACACACAGAAATCACATCAGATCACAAAATGGTAGACAGTCATACAACGCTGGGAATCATGACCTTGCCAAATTGATACACATTATTTTTGGAAGACACAATTCAATTTATGACACTGTATTATTTAGAGAAAGTATACACACATACATTTAAATATGTAAGTATTATACAAGTGTGTATATATTAAACCCCTTCTAAGCACCAGGTATCCACTTCGTCAAAACTATGTTAACCTAACTAAAAAGCACACCAAACATTAGAGAAAGGTCATTAAAGAAAGTTTGGGTTACAAGAAAATAACTTAGTGTTGGATTGGTTGCAGCGACAAAACAAATGACCTGCTATTAGACTCTGGCCTGCACCACCATCAGTTCTCTGGAGTGCATTTGAGCTGACTTTGATAAGACGAGGGACAGTTTCCATGTAGGCAATGACTGAAACGTTATTCCAGGCATCAGGGATAGCAAATGTAAAGTTGTAACAGTTCTCACGTGTAATTTAGCATGGTTACAGAAGATGGGAGAGGTTAGAGATGAGACTAAATAGGTAAGCTCTTGAGCCTGGCAAAGGGATTTAGATTTTATCCAGTAAAGGATGAAAAGGTATCTGAAAGTTTTAACAGAAGATTAGTACAATCATTTTTTCACATGGTGCAACTACAGCATTGGTATGAAGAGATAGGAAAAGATTAGAGGCAGGAAGATTGGTGAAAAGGCTGTTCTAAAAGTCTGTCAAGTGTGGTCGATGTTATCTGCCATGTGTATTTCACTTGGGTTACTGAAATGACCAAATGAGATTATTTAAAAAACCAACTCAAAACCAAACCCATTTCTGTTAAGTCTATTCTGGCTCACAGGGACCACCTAAGACAGTGTATAACAGCCCCATGGGGCTTCCAAGGCTATTTTTATGGAAGCCAATCTTTCCATCAGCAGTCAAGCACTTAACCATTGTGCTACCAAGGAGGCTATATTTCCAAATGTTTTGAAAACATCAAAGTACTAAATCCTTGCCTTATCCAGAAAAGCTGAGCCAACTGTGCATATGACCTGAGAGTCAACACTATTGTAAAGTATCACAGAAAGCTGAAGAGATGACAGAAGACCACAAATTGATAAATCCCTCAAACTTTCAAAAACAGAGCAGTGCAATTCCAGAAAGTTAGGGCAGTGAACCTGACCTCAAACCCCACTACTACCAATACCCTATTTTGGGAAGGACACTTAGGACCAATACATGCGCTGATCCAAGTGATCTCAGTGCACTAATCTGAATCTGCTTAAAGGCTATAAAAGGATGCATCTTAAATGCTGCCTGGCAGTCAGCCTCTATATGACCCCAGTGATCCTACTTCTTGATATTCAAGGTCTTGTACAATCCCTTCCTCTTAAACAACTTGCTTTAAACCATGACCTTGGTATTAAAGAGGATGGCAAGACACTTCCATACAAAAGATTCTCACATCTACTTTGCAGATTCTCTTCCTTGCTGGTTTTGATGCAGCAAGATGCCATGTTACAGAGGGCCACATGGAAAAAAACTGAGATTAAGATTGAAAGAAATCACTGAATTTCAGGGCTAAGGGCTGTGGGAACCATGATTTCTGAGAACACCTAGCTCAACTGTTATAACAAAGTTTACAAAGAAAATGTTCCACATTCTACTTTGGTGAGTAGAGTTGGGGGTCTTAAAAACCTGTGAGTGGCCACCTGATACTCCACTGGTCTTACCATTTTGGGAGCAAAGGAGAATGGAGAAAATTAAAGATACAAGGTGAGGATTAGCCCAAAGGACTAACTGATGACATCTACAATGGCCTCTAGCAGACTGAATCCAGTACAAATGGATGGTACCAGCCTACCACCACTGACAGCTCTGAACAGGATCCCAACAGAGGGTTCCAGATAGAGCTGGTGAAAAATGCAGAAAAATTTCTAATGCACAATAACTGACCATACTTACTGGCCTGACAGAGACTGGAGAATCCTAAAAGTAAGGCCCCTGGCCACACTTCTAGCACAGAAATGGAGCCACTCCTGAGGTTCATCCTTCAGCCGAAGATTAGACAGGCCCATAAAGCAAAATGAGACTAAATGGGCACACCAGCCCAGTAGCAAGGACTAGAAAGCAGGAGGGGGCAGGAAAGCTAGTAACAGAGAACTCAAGGTTGAGAACGGAGACTGTTGACATGTCATCAGGTTCTTAACCAAGGTCACAAAATATGGGTACCGTTTAGTGAGAAACTAGTTTGTTCTATAAACCTTCATCTAAAACACAATAAAAAAAAAACCTTAAAGGAAGTCACCAATACAAAAGGAACTGAATCTTTACAATACGGCAATAATTACTTGAGTTTGAAAGAGGAATCTTCTCTAGTCAAGCCTTCAGATAAGATTTCAGCTCTGTTTGACACTGATTGCAGACTCACAAGAAACCCTAAAGCAAAGGACTAGCTAAGCCTGAGAACAATTGTGTGTTTTCATAGGCCACTAAGTTGCTGGCAATCTGTTATAGATAACTAATACATGTTAGCTGGATTAACCATTACCTGGCATAAACAAAATGGCTGTACAGTATCCAACTGAGCCAGTACTTTCCCAGCAAACAGCAACTGAGTATAAGGCAGTATACCCTAGCCATTCTTGAAGTGTTACTGTGATAGCCATCTGAAAAAGTGGCCTTGTTTTGGGAGATAGATGGAAGTAGCCTGAGTAAGGACTTTACCATAATAAGACATTCCATTATCAAAGGATGATAAAGAAACAGCCTAGACAAGAACAGTGAAGATGATTAAATGAAATAGACACTGAAGAAAGATTCAAAAACAAGAATGAATTAGCCCCAAAAAACAGTAGTTTGAGGCTGTTAGGTAATGAAATAAAAAGTGTTTTCAACTACATAAGAAATGAACACATGAACAGAACTTGGTGAAGTTATGAGGATTCCTCTGGAGATCTTCTTAAGGTAAGAACAATGGGTCTAAAGGCATTCCTACTTTAAGGCAAGGCTACTACATAGAAATGTGATGGTCATTACATGGAGGATTCCCTAGCATTATACAGACCATAACTTACATAACTCTGGCCCTCAATCTACATTTATAAAACACTTTATACATCATTGGAAATGCACTCTTATATCCTTATCTGCAGTGAAGTGGTGTTGTTTACTTTTTTTTTCCTGTTTCTTTTGTGCTTCTCACCACCTCCGCATTCTTTCTAACACCCGTCTGTGTCATCTTCCATTTTTCTTGAAAAGCTCCGAAGTGCTGCTCATTACCCCCAGTCTGTGACACCCCAATGGTGTGATCCCTGGGCCTTTTTTTTTTTTTTTTTTTTTGCTTTGTTGTGTTTTGCTTTATTTTTTCTCTTTTCATGGTTTCAGTGTACCTTCTATCCAGGCTGTATTGCATGGCTTAGGGCCCCATTTCCCAGTATGCACAGGCACATCAGTGGGATCCCTGGAGCATTTTTCTTTCTCCTCTTTTTCCCTGTTATTTGTTGTCTTTCTTCATTTCTCTGTTCATGTCTGTATACATACATTCATATACTGTCTCCTAAATACCCAGCCCTGGGTGCCACTTATGACCCCTTCTAGCCAGGTTATACTGCACAGCTTAGGAGGCACTTCCCTAGTCTTACCACAGCACCTGTGGGACCACTGGGGGCTTTTCTTTGCTCCTCCCCTACCCAAGAAAAATATTTACGAAGCTATGTTTTTCCCTTTTTTTCTCCACACCTCACTTTCTCATCACTCTACTCCAACAGCAAACTCCCTTAGCACACTTCTTTTTTCTCATGTTTCTCCACTCTCGTCTTTTCCACACCCATCTTAGCTCCACACACCATAACCTCCTCCCTCCTTCCTGCCTACCTGTACCTTGAGCTGAACATCACACCCCTGAGCACTCAGGCATGGCCTACCGGAATCTGCCCAACACTGATTCCCAGTTCACACTGTCAGCCCTCATACATGTAACACACAACCTATCCCAGCAACCTTTTCAGCTGGAAATGCATTTTTGCCCCCACCTGAGTGACGGGTCCTGCCCATCGAGCAAAAAGTATCATGACTACAGATGGGTAAACAAAAAAGAATGTATAATTCCCTACTCTGACATAACCAATTAAAACCAAAACAGTAGGATAAAACAGATCTGCAATCAATAAACAAAGAAAATAGCTTACCAGATGCCCTTAAGAAAGATGACATCAAAATATATTTAAAAACAGCACAGTAAGCATCAAAAATAAAACACAAGATGACTTTCCAGTAGAATAAAAGGCACTAGAATTACCTGAAAGGACATTCAAATCTCTAATATTCAAGCCTACCCAAGAAGTCAAGCAAAAGGAAGGCAAAAATGAGGCAAAACTGATAAATTCATAGAAGAGGCAGACAATTTCATGGAAGGTATAGAAAAAAATTGGGAGAATTCAGGAAAATAATACAGGAACAAACTGTCAAAATAAGTTCACAACTAGAAATCATACAAAAACAGCAATTAGAAATCTAAAAGATAAACAAGATTTCAGAAATGGACAGTGTCACAGAAGCACTACGGAGCAGGTTCAAAAAGAACAAAGAATTAGAAAAACTGTACAGAAACACATGGATACATCTGTTTAAGGAAAACTCAGGAAAAGAACAAACTGGTGAATGACTGGAGTTCTAAAACAGGGGAAGAAAAAACACAGAAAGGATCATTGAAAAAATGCTGACAGAAAATTTTCCTCCTCTCATGAAAGATGAAAAGCTGACCCCGCAAAAACCTCCATGAACCGCAGAGGACAGACCCCAAAAGAAAATCACTGGTACATATTATAATCACTCCCACTAAAACCAAACATAAACTTACGAGATAGCCTGAATAAAATAAAAAGTCACATGCAGAGGTGAGACAGTAAGACTCAATTCTGATTACTCAGCAGAAATCACGCAATAGCATGATATATATGAGGACTAACAATCAAGCTTGCAAACCTCCTAGAAAAAGTGTCATAAACCTCACTGCAGAATATCACTCTGGTCACCTTCAAAGTATTTCCCTTGGGAAGCTATACACTGATACCAGTGCCTAGTTCACCCATCAAAGCAATTTTAGGCATCTTTTTCTGGAATGGCCATCAGAGCTGTCATCATATTACCCTCAATGTCCTGAATATCATCAAAATATCTTCCTTTCAATATTTCCTTTATCTTTGGGTAAAGAATAAAGTGACTGGGGGGCAGATCAGGTGATGAGGGAGGGTGTTCCACTACATTTATTTGTTTACTGGGTAAAAACTTTCTCACAGACAACTATACAATGAAGATCGTGAACTTGCCACTGTGCCACATGTACAATGGCCATTCCAGAAACAGTTCCAAAATTGAAGGGGGGACTAGGTACTGGTGCCAGTGCGTAGCTTCCCAAGGGGACTTTTTTGAAAGTGACTGTACTGCTATTCACCAGTGAGGTTTGTGCCATTTAGAAAAACTAAGTTCACAGGCTTAACTATCAGATCTCATACACAAAACCTTCAAAGAAAAACACTGTCAATCAAAAATGACATATTATGCAAAACTCATTGTCATAATCATCTAGTACTGCTCCAACAGAAATACTATGACTGGATAGCTTTAAAAAGACAAATCTTCTTCTGCCATGGTCCAGTAAGCTAAAAGTCCAAATTCAAGGCATCAGATCCAGGAGAAGTCTTCCCATGTTGGTTGTGGAGGATGGTCCTTGTCATCAATCCTCCCCCTAGACTGGCAACTTCTGAGGTACAGGGACCTTGGGTCCTTTCCAAATGATGCTCTCTGTTCCTGGCACTGCTTCTTGGTAGTATGAGATCCCCGCAGCTCCCTGCTTGCTTTCCTTTCCTTTATATCCAAAGAGATTGCCTCAAGGTATAAAACAATTTTATACTGAGACCTACCTCCTCCTTAACAACCAACACCCATCCTCCCTCATTAACATCATAAAGACTGGATTTACAATACATAAGATCATCATATAAAACCAGTAATCACAGGCAGCCAAATTGCTACACACATTTGGCTGGGGGGAGGGGGATGTACAAGTCAATCCATGACAACATATTCACCTATGGTGAATTTGGACATGTCTGAATACACAGAACTTAATGTGTAAACAGCAAACAAAATGTGTAAACAGCAAACAAAATTTGTAAGATTAAAAGGAGCCCTTCATTCTGAGAACAAACAATATCAGACCCCAGCCTGAATCTACTACGTGAGAGTGCATCAGCATGATATCAGTCTAGGAAACAATCTCTCAAGGATTATCTGAAACCAAAAGAATAACAGGGAACCAGACAAGTTAATTTGTAAATGACAACAAATTCAGAACAATAGTAGAGAATAAATGATATAGATACAGAATTTTCTAACAGAGAGAAAGGCAAGTCAAAATCCAGTAGTAACAGACTTGTTAAAAAGAAAAACATACAGTCTTAATAAAAACAAGATCTACAAAACCAAAATAAATGAAAAGGAAATTCAAAAACAAAAGAATTCAGTACAGGAGAACAAGGGGAACAAAGAAACTGAAAATACCACAAAAAAAGCAGAACAAAACGACAGCAATAAATTTACACCTATCAATAATTATACTGAATGTAAATGGCCTAAATGTACCTGTAGAGAGATGGAGAGTGACAGAATGCATTAAAAAAAAAATTTTAAAAAGGCTCCATCAATACACTGTTTACTTAGAACCAAAGATATGAATTTATTTTAAAAAGTAAAAAAAAAGCTAAGCAAATAGTGACCAAAAAAGAACTGGAGTGACAGAGAAAAAATAGACTTGAAAACTAAGAGACAAAGAAGGGAACCATATAATGATTAAAGGGACGATGCATCATTGTCTTAGTCATCTGTTACTGCTGTAACAGAAATACAAGTGGATGGCTTTAGCAAAGAAAAGTTTATTCTTACACAGTCCAATAGGACAATTAAGGTTGTCCATTCCAGGAGAAAGTTTTCCTTTTTGTCAGCTCTGGAGGAAGGTCCTTGTGTTGCATCAGTCACTGTTTGGTCTGAGTACATCTCAGCGGAGGAACCTCAGGTCCAAAGGATGTGCTCTGCTCCTGGTGCCGCTTTTTTGATGGCATGAAGTCTCCACTCTCTGCTTGCCTCTCTTTTATCTCTTGTAGGATAAAAAGTGGTATATGCCACACTCCAGGGGAACGCCCTTTACATCAGAGCAGGGAGCTGACCTTAGGAATAGTGTTACAGTCCCGATCTAACCGTCTTTAACATAATTCAGTTTATTAACCACAGGCAGAGATTAGGATTTACAGCACAAGAAAATCACAAAATGAAGGGCGAGCACACAACACTGGGAATCACAGCCTAGCCAATTACTACACCCTGGGGTAATGAGTGTAGGAGGAGGGGGACACAGTTCAATCCATGACAGTCATTAAGACTTAACCATAATAAATATCTATGCACTTAATGTCAAGGCTCCAAAATACAAAAAAAAAAAAAAAAAAACAAACAATTCTAACAGCACCAAAAAAGAGAAACTGACAGTTCCATAACAGTAGGAGACTTCCATACACCACTCTTGGTAAAGGAGAGAATGCCTAGAAAGAAACTCAATATACAACAGAGCTAAAGGGCACAATCAGCTAACCTAACCTCAGACATATAAAGAGCACTGCACTCAACAGCTGCAAAGTACACATTATTTTAGAACACACATGGAATGTTCTCTAGAATAGGCCACATATTAGGCCACAGAGCAACCCTCAACAAAATCTGCAACACTGACACAATACAAAGCACCTTCTCTGACTACAAATGACATCAAAGTAGAAATAACAGGATAAGCAAGGAAAAACAATTACATGGAAACTAAATAAAACCATGCTTAAAAACCAGTGCTAAGAGGTCACAGAAGGAACTTAAAAATAACTAAAATCAAACAAGAATGAAAAGACATTATACCAAAATGTTGGGGCACGGCAAAAGCAGTCCTTAGAGGTCAACTTATAGCAACATATGAGAAAAGAAGGGACAAAAAACATTAGGTACACAACTCAAACAAACAGGAAGAGAAAAACAAAAGAAACCCACAGCCACCAGAGGAAAAGAAATAAAATCAACAGAAATAAACAAAACAGTGAACAGACAAACATTAGAAGTGATCAACAAAGACATTAATTACCCCAGATAATAGGCACAAGACAAGTAGGTCCTTTATCACCACTTTCACCAGTGTGCTGAAAATCCTAGCTAGTGCAATAAGGTGAGGAAAAGAAATAAGCCAAGTGTCGTTGAGGGCCATCCAAATGAGTAATGAATGCATTATACTGTCTGTATTTGCAGATGACATGATGCTATATGTAGAAAATTTTAAAAGACCCCATGAGAAAACTTCTGAAACTAATACAAGATTTTCAGGATACAAGATAAACATATAAAAACCAGTTCAATTCCTACACACCAATAAAGCAAAAAACAGTGTCATTTATGACAGCCCCTAAAAACATAAAATACTTAGATATAAATCTAACTAGGGATATAAAAAGACCTTAACAATAAAATTACAAAACAGTACACAAGAAACCTAAAGGGATCTACATACACAGAAAAACATGCCATGTTGTCAGGTAGACTCAACACTGTGAAAGTGACAATTCTACCCGAAGTGATTTGCAAATGCAATGCAATCCTGATCCAAACACCAACGACATTCTTTAAAGAGATGGATAAACTTACCATTAACTTTGTATAGAAAGGTAAGAAGCACTGGAAACGTGAAGCACTATTAAAGAAAAATAAAGTAGGAGGACTTGTACTACCTGACCTCAGAATGCGTTATACAGCTACAGAAGTCAAAACAGCCTGGTACCAGTACATCAACAAATATATTGACCAACAAAACAATACTAAGACAGATATAAATCCATCCATCTATGGTTGTCTGATCTTCAGCAGGCCCCAATTCTATCAAACAGGGAAGGCCATCTTTGAAACAAATGGCACTGGCAAACCTGGATGTCCATCTGCAAAAAAAATGAAACAAGACCTGTATCCCACGCCATACACAAAGGCTAATTCAAAACGGATCAAAGATTTCAATATAAAGCCAAGGCCTACAAAGTTTATAGAAGGCAAACTAAGATCAATGCAAGAGGCTCTAATCCCCCAGCATTAACAGGATACAGACCATAAGCAGTAACATACAAACTCCAGAAGACAAGGTCGGTGATTGGGATTGTATAAAAATTAAAGACATATGTTCATGAAATGACTTCACCAAGAGTAAGAACATAGCCTACAGACTGGGAGAAAAATTGGCTATTATAAATTAGACAGAGGCCTAATCTCTAATATCTGCAAGAAAATCTAAAAACTCCACAAGAAAAATACTCCAATTAAAAAGTGGGCAAAGAAAACAGATACTTCACCAAAGACATTCAAGCCACCAACAGACACATGAGGAAATGCTAAGTCACTAGCTGTCATGGATAGAACTGTGAACCCAAAAAATGTGTGTAGCAATTTTGCTAGGTCATGAATCCAGTACTGTATGGTTGTCCTCTCTTGTGACTGTAATTTTCCTGTATGTCATAAATCTTAACCTGTAATCCTAAATCCTAACAGGGTGAGAGTGGATTATGCTAAAGAGAATTAGAGTGGGAGTGTAATACTCTAAGGTCAAATCTCTGATCCAATGTAAAGGGAGTTTCCCTGGGATGTCACCTGCACCACCTTTTACAAGAGATAAAAAGGAAGCAAACAGAAGAGTTGAGGACCTCATACTCCCAAAAAAACAGTGCCAGAAACAGAATGCATCCTTTGGACTTAAGGATGCTGAGCTGAGATGATCCCAAACCAAGGGAAGACTGATGACAAGTGACTTCCTCTAGAGCTGACAGAGAAAGTCTTCCCCTTGAGCTGCGGACCCAGACACAGAATTGTAGTTACTAGAGAGAACACTTTTCTTTTTGCTGAAGCTATCCACCTGTGGTATTTCTGTAACAGGAGTACTAGATTACTACTAGCTGTCAATGGATTGAACTGTGTCCTCCCTCCAAATGTGTGTAGCCATGTGGCTGAGCCATGATTCCCAGTATTTTATGATTGTCCTCTATTCTGTGATTTTCCTATGCTGTATGTTAGAGGATTAGGGTGGGACTGTAAATTCCTTCAGAAGACCACCTCCCTGCTCCACTGTAAAGGGAGTTTCCCTGGAGTATGGTTTGCACCACCTTTTATCCTTTCATTCTACAAGAGAAAAAAGGAAAGGGGAGTAAGCAGAAAATTGGGAACCTCACACCAACAACAAAGCAGTACTGGGGGTAGGGCATGTCCTTCTTGTGCCAAGATGCTCCCCAATCAAAGACTGATGCAATAGAAGGACTTTCCTTCAGAGCTGACAAGGGGGTAAACTTTCCCCTGGAGCAGACACCCTGAATTTGGACTTGTAGCCTATCAGACTATATAAGAATAAAATTTTCTTTGCTAAATCCATCCACTTGCAGCATTTCTGTTAGGGCAGCACTAGCTGAATAAAACATTAGCCAACAGAGAAACGTAAATCAAAGTCAAAATGAGATACTATCTCACCTTAGCATTAATGGCAACAATCCAAAAAAAACAGGAAATAGCCAATGTTAGTCTGCTAAGGTGGAAATGCAAAATGGAAATTTTGGAAAACAATATGGTGGTTCCTTAGAAAGCTAGAAATATAAAGATCATACAATCTGGAACTTCACTCCTAGGAATGTCTCCTAGGGAAATAGAGTTGTCACACAGACAGATATATGTTCACTGCAGTATGTTTCCAAATAGTAAAAAGATGAAAACAACCTAGGTACCTATCAACAGATGAATAAACTGTGGTACATACACACAAATGGAGTATTACTCAACAATAAAGAACAATGATGAATCTGTGAAAAATCTCCTAACATGGGAGAAACTAGAGGTCACTATACTGAGTGAAATAAGCCAATGCCAAAAAAGAAAAATCTTGTTATGAGATCATTACTGCAAAAACTCATTTAAAGGTTTACATGCAGAAAGAAACAATCATTGATGGTTATGAGGGAGATGAGGGAAGGGGGTGGAAATAGACAAATAAGCAATAACTTTGATGAAGGACAAGACAGGACACAACACTGGGAAAGCCAGCACAACCTGTACAAGGTCAGATCACAGAAGTTCCATAGACATGCACCCACCCCAGTGAGTCTAGTACAACTAGATGACACTCAGCTATCACCAGCGATCACACTGACAGGGATCACAATAGTGGGTTCCACAAAGAGCTGGAGAAAAACATAGAACAAAATTCTAACTCAGAAAGACCAGACTTTGGGGACTTCTGGCCACCATGGTGCCACAGATCAAAGTACTACATCATCCCTCCACAGGAAACACCTGTGAAACTAAGTAAAACAGAAACAAATGCATCTCTTCATGTGACAGTTTGGAACCCAAAGTGTCACATAAAGAGATACAAGTGTTAAGTGAACCTATGCGTCAACCCAGCAAGATCTGCCTTCTTGTATTCCTGTTGGAGGATGGCAGACAGGGAGCACAGGAAGGCAGACCCACAGAAATCCCACTGGAGACTAAACATACGGTAACACCCCCCCTTCCACATCTTATCATCTTTGTTCTACCTCTAATGCCTCCTGGCTAGCTATGGTGGCCCAACCGGCCAGGAAGTACAGTGCCTGTGTAGCACAGATTCACCTTCTTCACATTGGAGATTAGCAGACAGGGAGTACAAGAAAGCACCTTCAGGAGCTCCCCAAAAGACACAGATCACCCACTCCCTTAGTAGTATTTTCATTTTTGGCTCCCATTTCTCTTCTTTTTTGGTCTCTCCCATACTCATCTTAGCTCCATGCATCACAGCCTTCCTATTTCTTCTCAACCACTTACGCCATGTACTGAAAATCATACCCCTGAGCAGCACAGGCACAGCCCACTGGAACCTGCCCAGTTCTGATGCCTGTACCATCCTGTCAGTCCTAGCACATGCCACAAATAACATATCCTAGCTCCTCCCCTTCAGTTGGGCCTGCCCTGCTGCACCACAGCTGGGCAACAGGCCCCACCCATTGAACAGGAGGTAAAACAGCATGAGACAAAATGTCCCCAAGACATATCAAAAACGTATTTTTTTTTAAAAAAGGACATATGGTTCAAGCAGGTGTCCAAAATAAAACACAAGATGATTTTTCAATAGAAGAAAAGGCACTAGAATTACTTAACAGGGAACGCAAACCTCTAATATTCAGAGCTGTCCAAGAGTTGAAGCAAAAAGCAGACAAAAATGAGGAAAAAACCGACACATTCATGTAAAAGCATACAAATTCATGGACAAATTCAGGAAAATAATACAGGAGCAAAATGCCAACATAAACAACTAAAATCACAGAGAAAACAATAATTAGAATCCTAGAAGAGAAATAACAGGATTTCAGAAATGGACAATGTCACAGAAGGGCTGAGGAGCAGGTCTGAAATGATGGACAACAGGATTAGAGAAACTAAAGACAAACAACTCTTAAGATCTCAATTTTGTTTGAAGAAAACTCAAAAAAAGAAGAAAAATGAAGAAACCCTGAGAATTATGCAACACACAAGCAAAAGCAAAAATTTGCAAGTAATCAGAGTTCTACACACAGTGAGAAGAAAGAAAACACAGAGGATTGCTGAATAATTACTCACAGCAAAGTTTGTTAATATGAAGGACGAACAGGTGACCATCCAGGAAGATCAATGAAACCCATACAGGATAGAACCTAAAAGCAAATCACTAAGGCATATCATAATCACACTCACTAAAACAAAAGACAAAGACAAACTTCTAAGAGCAGCTTGAGAAAAACAGTCACATACAAATGAGAAACAATAAGACTAAATTCTGATTAAGCCATGCAGGCAAGAAGGCAATGGGATGATATATGTAAAACCTTGAAAGAAAAAACTTTGCTAACAAATAAATCCTGAAAACCTTTCCTTCAAACATAATGGTGAAATTAGGGCATTTCTGGATAAACAGAAATTAAAAGGCTATGTAAAAACCCAACCAAACTTACAGGAATTATTAAAGGGAGTCCTTCAGTATTAGACCACACCACGTATCTCAGACACAAGAGCATACCAGACAGATACCAGTCTAGGAAATGAACACTGAAAGGCTACCAAAAACCAAAGAATTACAGCAGAGAACCAGAAAAATAGAAGAGGGAACAAACAGTGTAGATACAAAACTTTCTAAATGAGTGGAAGGCAAAGTGCTGGCTCAAACCTAGGAAGCGTACATTTTTAGGTAATCACAAGAAAGTTATAAACTTGCTCATCAAAATAAAGAAGGAAAACAAAGTCTCAATACAAATGAATTTTACAAAACAAAAGAAATCCACAAACCAATGGAATTTAGCACTGAAGAGTAAGAGGAACACAGAAAATGCCAGCACCAAAAAAAAAAAAAAAAGTACAAATGACAGCAATAAACTCACCCCTATCAACTACAGTGAATGTAAATGACCAAAATGCACCAATATAGAGACAGTGTGATACAGAACAGATTTTTAAAAAAGCAAGATTCACCAGTATGCTGTTTACAAGAGACACACCTTAGAAACAAAGATGCCTTGAAACAGTATGAGATAGACTGACCAATGGAACAGAGAGAACCCAAATGGGTGACCTGCTCTTTGAAAGGACCCAAAGTATATCATTCTTTTGAGCGTATGGTGTTGACAAAACTGGCTGTCATCTTACATGGAGCCAACTCAGGGGCATTACATTGAGTGAAATGAGCCAACCACAGAAGGACAAGTGTTAGGTGAGATCACTAATATGAAAACTAAAGAGAAGGTTTACACACAGAAACAATCTTGGATGGTTACCAGGAAGGAGAGGGGTGAAAATGTAAAAACATTTAAGTAGATCTTAGACAAGTGGTAACTTCGGTGAGAAGTAAAACGGTACATAACACGGGGAAGCCAGTACAACTGGTACAAGGCAACGTCACAGAAGCTCCATAGACATGTTGAAACTATGTTGCAACTTCCTGATGGACTGAACTGATGCCCTGAGTGGTGTGGGAACCATGGTCTTGGGGAACATCTAGCTAAGCTGGCATAACATAGTTACTGGGAAAAAAAAGTTCTACATTCTACTTTGGTGAGTAGCATCTGTGGTATTAAAAGTCCACGAGTGGCCGTCTAGGAGACTCCACTGGTCTTACCTTTTGGAAAACAAGGAGGAATAAAGAAAACTAAAGAAATATGGGAAAGATTAGTCCAAAGGACCACATCCACAATAGCCTGTAGCAAACTGAATTTAGTGCAACTAGATAGTGCTACCGCTGACTGCTCTGACAAAGATAACAACAGAGGGTCCCAGACAGAGCAGGAGAAAAATGTGGAACAAAAGAGTAACTCAACACGAAGACCAGAATTGCTGGCCTCACCAAGACTGGAAAAACCAATGTTATTAAATAGTATGTTACTGCTTAATTACAAACTAACTTGTTTTGTAAACCTTCTGCTAAAGTACAATTGAATTGATGCCTTCAAATTGTAGCATTGTAAAAGAATGTTGACTGTACCATGGACTGCATGGACTGCCAAAAGAACAAACAGATCTGTTCTGAGAGAAGTACAACCAGAGTGCTCCTTAGAAGCAACGATGGCACAACTGCATCTTACATACTTTGGACATGCTATCTAGAGGATCTGTCCCTGGAGAAGGACACCATCCTTGGTAGAATAAGGGGTCAGCAAAAAGAGATGGATTGACATGGCGGCCGCAACAACGTGCTTAAGCATAAAAACGATTGTGGACACGGCAGATGACTGGGTAGTCTATCGTTCTGTTGTTTACAGGGTCACTATGAGTTGGAACCGACTAACGGAACTTAACAAAACAACAAAGTACAATTAAAAAAAAAAAAAAGTACCATAAGGTAACTACATTGAGGAAAAGACAGTTTTCTGATATCCTTTCTGAAAAATATAGAGATGTTTAAATATGTGACTTTATATTCAGGATAACTAATTAAACTATATTCTTTTAAATGTTTTGTTGGTCCTATGGGAAAATACATTCCAATCATAGGATGATTCTGTAAATAGAATTATATGCTTACTTAAGTTTTGTGCTCCATCTTATAAATCAAATAAAATAGAGCATACATTTCAGACACATAAATCACAACGTTTACATGGCTGAGAAAGGAAATTGAACCAATTCCAATTTTATAAACCCAGTATTTCCTAATCCTTAATAAGATCACTAAAATTTTTATTTAAAAAAAAAAAGGAGCGCCTCAAGAATCAAGCTCACTCTCACAGTCAACATCATGCAGGGCTAACCCATGCCCAAATGTAAATGACCCAAGAAAGGAGTGAGCAGCCCTGGTGGCACAGTGGTGGGGAGCCCTGATGTTCACCCAAAGGTCTCCAGTTCAAATCCATCAGCCACGCCTGGGAAACCCTGTGGGGAAGTTCTATTCTGTCCTATAGGGTCACTATTAGTAGGAAATGACTCAACAGTAGATTTTTGGTTTTATAAGACATGACAGGAACTCTGATGGTGTCAATGGTTAAGCCTTACACTGCAAACTTAAAGGTTTGCTGTCTGAACCTACCAGGCACTCTGAGGGAGAAAGATGTGGCAATCTGCTTCCATAAAAATTGCCAAGCCAAGTGCCATCGAGTCGGATCCGACTAAATCCTGTGGGCAGCTCTACACTCTATGAGCTGGAATTGACTCCACGGCAAGAGGTTTGGTTTTGGTTTAGTAAGAAGGAAGCTGAGTCCAAATAAATAACCCACAATTTTGATTGAACCAAATTCATTGTTTTAATTCCGTTTCTACTAAAATAGTTAACTCACTGTGTGTCATACTTAAGTCACCTGGACAGCCAAACCAAATCACAGCAAAACCACTGCCATCAATTCCAAATCTGAACTTTTTAGAATAAATGTATCTGCTAGAAATAATTCCACCTAAGATCGTTATCTTGCATTTCTACCTAATATTTCTTCCTTGAATCCTCTGTTATAAAACTGCAGAAATTAAATTGAACACAGGTGATTATGAGACAAATGACAAACTAAAGTGATAAAAATATTAAAATACTTGTAAGCTTTGCCCAAAATAATTCTTAAAAAATATGTACATCTTTCATTGATAACAAGAACATTACCAAGGCTTTATTTCCCAAAGTGACTCTGCTTTAGTTTGCCCCAGAGAGAGACTATCAGACAAGGATTGAAGAATAAGACTTTCTGGTGAGATGATTCCAGGAAACACTGATAAGGGAATTCAAATTCAGACAGAGAAAAAATTTAAAAACACATTTAATGGTTTTCCCTGTGGACAGTGAAGTCCAGTTCTACTGGGAACTCTACAAGACAGTGTAGAAATGTGCCTCAGGAAAAACAAACAAACGGCAGAAAGGACAGCAGCTGGAATAATTATCCTCTAACTCTCATTCATCGCTAGCTGAGTGCTGCTCCCAAAGCACTGTATTCCCAGTACTCCCAACCCGCTCTGTGTGCAAGTACGAAATCCAAGGTGCAGGACACTTAATGCATGTTTGGAACAGTATGAGTCAGGTGTCCACTGCAAAGTCTTGCCATCAATCAGATTCATACCAAATAATTTAAACTTCATTTTTGTCTGTCTCATTACAAAGAAGCCACATTTTAATGATGTAAGCAACATAGTAAAATTTCTGGTTTTTAGGTAAAACTCCAAAAAAAGAAAACAGAAGTCTGCAGCACTTAATACTAGTAGCATCCACCAAATCTTTTTTTTTTTTTGACTGATCAAAATGGATAGCTAACCCCATTACTACCGGAATTCAGAGTATCTCAGACAGCACCAAGAACAAAGTAACATTGTACAGTATTTAAAAACAAAGGTCTATAAATTAGAAGAATTGATTCTCGTCCCAGCTCTGATACTCACCAGCCATATAACTTAGACAAATCACGTAAATTGTAGTATATGCCTCAGGATCTATATCAGTAAAATAAGGTAATGAGTACTAAAAAGGTTGTGAAACAGATGTTTTAAAATGAAAATACCATATGTGAAACAGTATTCTATAACTGTCATAAAAAGTCAACAGTGAAAAGAACTTGACAAGTCATGTTATTCAATTCTCACTCACATTAATAAATGAATAACTTCTGTCCTACAAAAGAGCAGGAAATCAGTAGTAACTCATTGGCAGACCTGAAAATGTCCAGTCCAGTGTTTCCAGCACTTCACAGTGTTGTTCTTTAGAGTTGGCTGAATACATCGCACTGAGCAAACAACTAAAGCACAGTTTGCTTTTAAAAACTTCAAAACACCTTTGAAATAACTATAAAAACCACAAGATATTGCAAAATATGAGCTGGCAAACACAGACCAATGGTTTCAAATTACCAAGTCACATTACCATTCACTTAATTTTGCATTACTTATCAGGGCCAGGAACATTAAATTCTATTCTTTTTTAAAATTAGTGAGGAGACCAGTTTCCACAGCTAAAAACTGAAATGAAAAAAGACAAAAGTACTTCCAAAAGGTTTATGCTTTGCTGGCCTTTAGAAAACACTTCACATTAAGATTGCCGTTTGTTCTCCCTGTTTTAAATTTCAGCTCAACAAACAACTTCTATTACACGTCTGACTCAGATACATCTTAAATGAAAAAAACTTCTCAGAAAAAAAAATTCCCGTTTATAGAAGTTAAAAATGCTTTTATTGAATGTAATTCAACAATCTGCTTAACTTTTAAAAACTCACAAAATTCAGTGTCAATCATGTCTCTAATGTTTTAGTTTTCATATTTTTACTTAAATTTATGTAACAGAATATTCAGTAAATAACTCAGAATACTATGATCAGAAAAAATATTTTCCGTAAGTTTATACTAGCAGAGTTAAAGATGAGATCCCAGGCTCTGCTCACAGCTGATACACTTGGTCTTTATTAGCTTCAAATATTCATATTCTCTTTGGTTTCATAATTAAGACAGGAAAAAACATGACATCTAATAAAGTCATAAACCTCACTCTACAGTATGAAATGTGCATTTGAACACGACAGCTTATAATGAAAAATCAACTGCATTACATTACGGCCATCAAAACAGAGGAACTGGCAACATTTAAAATTCTTCACATTGTTTTTCATAACGTAAGGATCAAATCTCGCATTAGAATAAAATGAAGTATGCGCGTGTACACACACACACCCACACCCACACCCAAACCCCGAGTAAATGTCATATATCCTGTGTACAAAATAAAGCACAGGAGAATCCTTGAACAACACTTTGAAGTTCTTCACATATGCCCAATAAGCAGAATATGTCAATGACTTCATGAAGACTTGTAGGCAAACAAAATCCATCAACAAAAGTGACTTTAAAGAAGCAGAGATCCTAGTTATCAGTCTTCTCTGAAGAAGCTGTTACAAACTATACAACATGGTTACTGATGACAGTGTATATGCCACTCAGTTGTATCTACAGGTATGAGATAGCAGAGGAAGAGGAGGAAGTGGAAAAGTAATCTCCACATTGTTTCTAGTATTTTGACAGTGTTGTTTTTCTTTGTTGTTATGTGACGTCAAGTCAGTTCCGACTCATAGCAATGTACAACAGAACAAAACCCTGCCTTGTTCTAAATCAGGCTGACAATCATTTTTATGCTTAAGCCCATTGTTGCAGCCACTGTGTTAATTCATCTCCTTTGAGATGTTCCTCTTTTGACATTAACAGGTATAAAAAAAGAGCAAGTTCCTCAGTGGTCTTTATGCTAATATGACTGTTTTAGATTTAGATTCAAGAAGCACCTCTGTAAAAGATAAGTCACTTATTCAAAGGCCAACTTATTTTAGGAAATAGTGAAACTGTACCTCACATCTGTTTTGACTAAAACAAAATAAATTAGACTACAGGCTGCTGCTGCATCAATAACATGCGAGAACACCATCTTATCAATTTATGGGTCTGTTTCAAGTTGTATGATCAAAATCAATCCTAAGTTAAAAACCATTTTCCTACGTAGCTTTATGCTTATGAAGTAAGTTCCACGTTATTCGCAGTAATTCCATTAATTTTTGTTAGGTGTTACTAATTGCCGTAGTGTTGATTCCAACTCACAGCAACCCATGTGTGCAAACAGAACGGCTCCATGGGGTTTTCAAGGTTGTGGTCTTTAGGAAACAGACCGCTTTTCAAGTGGCCTCTGGGTGGTTCTAATCTCCAACCTTCTGGCTAGTAGTCAAGAGCTTACTGATTTGAGCCACCCAGGGAAACTGTACTCAGTGACCCATAATTTTATAAGATGGATGGACTAGGCTATACATCAGGCGAAACTGGTATTTATAGTCAGGAACCGTACTTTGAGAACTACTGATTTAGCCTTTATTTGAATACTTGCAGTGATTTTAAGATGCAGGGCCAATTTTCATTTTTAGAAATTCTTACATAGAACAGTAAATGTGTAATTAGAAACCTCCATTCTTTACTCCAAATTTTTCTATTTATAGTAACAGAACAATTCTATTTTCTCTTACACATATTTGAAGAAAATTCTCCTTTAAAAAGACCACTTCCATTCTCCCCAGTATCTAACCCAGGCCTTTCATCATTCTAGTTGCCTCTTAATATGTAGTACTTGTATGTTAACACAGGTTAATATACAAGTTCCTCTTAATATGTACTACTTGGATTTTAATACAAAATTTTAGTATTTATAGCTGAATTTATGTGGTTCATTAAATCTCTTAATCAATAATAAAGTTTTATAATGGCATTAGTCCTTCAACAACTGTATCACTCAAAAGAAATATATATTTATGTATCAAACTCATTGTCATTGAGTTGATTCTGACTCATAGTAACCTTACAGGACAGAACAGAACTGACTCACAGAGTTTCTAAGGAGTGCCTGGTGGATTCGAACTGCTAATCTTTGGGTCAGCAGTTATCACTCTTAACCACTATGCCACCATAGTTTCCATATGTAACACAGCATTTCCCAAATGACAGTCTATGGGACTAATACTATGTTTTGATGAAATTTTCAGAGGTCCAGAGTCAATGAGAAAAGAATAATTTTTTTTTTTAAGAAATTAGATTTTTTCAAGTTATACAACTCTTTTATTCTGAGTTTATCCTTCCTGAATATGGGAAAAGGGGAATTACTTTTGAAGTAAACTCATGGTAAGGTAAAATGGTAATTATTTTTCCAAAAGCTTCATATTTTACAATTTAAAAACAACAAAAAAGTCAGTCTAGTGTCCTAGATAGTGAAGTAAACTCGCAGAACTACATCTCTACTATCACTTAGATAGCCAAGCACTTACAATAATTTACAGAATTTGCAACAACTGATTACAACCTGTACTGATCATTCTTTTGCTTAACCATAGCAAAGCAAAACTTACAACAGTCTCCAGGCATAAAAAGCCTTCAGGGCACTTTAACACTAGCTACCAACAGTTTTGGAAATCCAGAGGGACAGCGAGGTTAAGTGTTATCGTCTGCTAACCAAAAGGTCAGCAGTTCAAATCCACCAGGCACCCAGTGGAAACTCTATGGGGTTGTTCCACTCTGAACTATAGCTTTGCATGAGTCAAAATCGACTTTGGTATCAACAGTTCTGGAACCCTGGTGGTAAAGCAGTTAAGAGTTCTGCCCCGAACCAAAAGATGTTTACTTAGAATAAACCACATGCTTTTTGG
Organism: Heterohyrax brucei; assembly: GCA_028571685.1. Classification (NCBI taxonomy): domain Eukaryota; kingdom Metazoa; phylum Chordata; class Mammalia; order Hyracoidea; family Procaviidae; genus Heterohyrax; species Heterohyrax brucei. Next base: position 41,009,464 of record CM053149.1, read on the forward strand.
AAACTCTAAGGGGCAGTTCTACTCTGTCCTATAGAGTCACTATGAGTTGGAATCAACTTAACAGCAACAAATTCTTTTGGTTTTATCAACAATTCCTGGTTTTCAATATCCACTTCCCGCTTACCTATATGATTCAAAGTAACACCCAGACCCAGTCAACCAGACTACAGCAGATTAAGAAACAACTAGGATGACATAAACAATCACTTGTTGCTGCAGTTTACATTACCAGCCAATAATCTGAATTATAAGTGAACTACAAATATATTGTAGGGCAAAGACCAGCAACTACAGCTCAAAGTTCAAAGCCAACTCACTGCCTATTTGTATAAATAGTTTTATCAGAACACAGCCACACTATCATTTATGTATATATTGTCTATGGCTGCTTTCATGATACAAAGGCAAAGTCCCAATTGTTGTTACAAAACCATATGGCCTTCAAAGCCTAAAAGATTTACTATCCAGTCTTTTACAGAAAACATTTGCCAACCCCTAATCTAGGGGAACAAACTATTTGCTATTAAAGCAAATTCTGAAATCTCTAACAATAACTGTTAATTAGTGTAGGCCACTGACCATTCATACTGGAACATATAAACATTGAAATGCATTTTTAAAAGTCTTTTATTCTACCTTTATTTGAAAATTTGTTGCTCACAAAAGACAAAGTATTTACTTACCTGCTCAGTGAGCTAATCTTACACATACATTTTTAAAGGACTTACTAGTGTAGCACAAACAAACCCAAGCACTGTGAACCCACAAATATGCTGCTCTGTGCAATTTAAGGTCAAAAAAAGTTGTTGCAAATAACTGAAAAATATGTTAATAAAGAAGCAATTCTATAGCACTACATAATTTCCTTTACATTTTAGATTCCAAATACAAGACACTTTTAAAGGCACTTAAAGGAACGTTTAATTTCAGCAATTTAGGTAATGTTAATGGTATTAAATGATGCAAATTAATTCCTCATCTGTGTTAAATAACACTTTCATTTTTATGTATGTAGAGTTAAAAATCAAGATAATAGCTCTAATCTAATTCAGTCATGTGAGTTTTCAGCATTAGAAAGTGATACTAGAATCTTTAAAAAGTAAAGTTATGACATCCAAGTTATTTTCAAGCTGTGAGATGCGTTTAAGATCACTTCCACAATGAAAAGTTTCCATAAGACATGCAGTATCAAAGGTCAGACATCCTATCAGCAGGAAAGAAAACTAAAACCCAACACTCAACTAATCAGTTCAGAACTCAGTATTTCATGATCAGTTATGGATATGAGGATCATACACTAGGAAAGAATAGGGTGATGCTGAAATATTCCAGAGTGTTAAAAGTGCGATACTCCCAGGGTTGCAATTCAACCAACCTAGGCAACCTTTTGTCTTTTTTTAAAAAAAAAAATCAATCAACTGTATAATTACAAAAAAAAACCCAAAAAGATTCACTGTAAAACAACTTACTAGAACAATCAAAGAAATAATTAATTAAACTGCTTAACAAATTATCACTGAGTAGAAAAAAGTAACACTACTAAAGGTGCAGTATGATGGGTACTCAAGCACTGTTAATTTGGTAAAAACCTTCTAAAAGATAATTTGGCAATATTTTAAAGAGCCTAAGAAGTTCTCACTGTCTAAACCCATAATACCACATTTATGACTATGTCCTAAATAACATTATCTAACATAGAGTTCAAATTTACATATAAGGATGTCCATCCCATTATTATTGGTAACTGTGAAAGATTAGAAGCAACCTAATACCCAGAGAGACAACTCATTAAATTACAGTATATTAATACAACAGAACATCAGTCACTTAAAAGCTCATCTTTCCAAAGGTATGGGGGAGTAATAATGATACGATGTGAAAATATAAAAAGCAAGGTTCACAACAACATAATCTCAATTTTGTTATTACACGCAAACACATATATACACATTCATACATATATGTAACAGACAAAGACTGAAAAGAAAGACCAAAAAATAGCAACACTGTTATCTCTGGTTAGTGAGATTGCAGTTCTTTACAATTTTTAGTATTTTCCAAAATTTTATAGTAACTATATATTAATTTTATATGCAGAAAACTTTAAAAATTCATTCTGTAGACACCTTTTAAATCTGTATACTGTATAAAGTAAAGAATAAATTCTATAGTACTCAAAAATACTTCTAAATCATGGGAAATAAATCGCTAATATGTAAAGAATAACTTTTGAATCAGAAAGGCAATATTATTTTACTTCAATCATTGAGTATAAAAAGTTGATATTTAATAAATAAAAAAGACAAATGTTTAAATAAAACTGGAGAAAGGCATCTAGAAGTTGTGCTATTCTGGCATATCACTGAAGATATAAATGCTCTCCAATGTAATGTAGATACCTAGTGTTATGTTAAGAGTTATAATTTAGTACATGTGTGACAGTCAAATAATTAACAAAACAAAGGTTTTTGCCAAAGTGAATACAATTGGTCTATGCTAAAGAAAGAAATACAACACCATACCATTATTTTAGTTGGAAGAGCCATACCAAAAATGTTTTTAAAAAAAAGTTTTTTTTTTTTTTGGAAGAACTACAAGAAAATATGGAGGGCTTTTTGTCGATGATGATTTCTTGCTAAATATTCAAATGTTCTGAAAAGCCATTGCAGTGTATGGTCTGCAATGATTTGAAAAAATCTAAGAACACTCTTTCTTCATCATTTCCTCATCTGCAGACTACTGCCTACCAAGCACAATCTCTGAAGGTAAAGAACTATATATAAGTTCTTTTACAATCTCCACTCTTGAATTTATATTCCACTATAATACAGCATTTGAAACAAAGGGATATCACACATAAAGACAAACTATGTAATTTTAAATGCTAACTTCAAAATTATACTAATTTTTGTGATAAAAAAATCACATAAATATGTAAAATATAAAATACATCCTAAAATATTTTTAAGTAAGAACTGAGGGTTACCATTTTTAACATGAAAATTCTGAGATGGGATTAATAAAAAACAATTTTCAGATATACCACAGAGCAATAAGTTTAAATCAGACTATTTTGAGTTGTGTAGCCCTTTATTAGCAACTAAAATAGAAGGTATCTGTTGTACATGGGTAGTAATTGACTATAACTGGAGGTTTATTATATTCTAATACAGATCATTTATAAATGCAATTTCTTTATTAAAAAGCTTCCACCCCTTTTTTGTTTGTTTGTTTGTTTGTATACAATTTGCAAAACTATTCTGAAAGCGGAATATATGTGCACAAGTCTGCAAAGAGTGCAAATTCAGAACATGGTCAATGCTTTACAAGTTACTTCCAAAAAACTGTCTGCCGCAACCAGGCCTTTACATTGTCTTTTGTGACCAAAATATTCCAATGCCAGCCTTCTTTCCACTGCCCTAAACAACAAAGCATTTTTAATGAGTTGAAATTAAGGAAGGACTACACCTACTAGAAAAGAAAAGGTCTATTAGTTTGAGGTTTCAGAATCCCCCAAACTAGGAACAGTATCTTTGTAAGGGCTAGGCTGGGACCCCAGAGAGAATATGAGTATGTGCAGGTGGCATCCCTGAGGACTCAGAGCTTCAGTGGACTGTGAGTGCTCCAGCTGCATAACTCACTGAACTGTCTTGCCAGCTTCTACACTGGCTTGACTGGGCATAATTCAAAAAGGAAAAGCTCATATTCATTCCATTCTTCTGGAGCTCTGTGATAGCCTAGAAAAAGAAAATTTGGGTTATGACAGATAAAAGCGAGCCATCTAAATATAAAAGTGGTATAACTCTGTTGACTTCACTGAGGAAGATCTCTTGCCACTTTTTACTCATTTGTTTCCTGAATTTGTTGTTGTTTCATATTAAACAGAAAAAAGAAAAGAATCCTCATTTAATTCATTCAAGAAATTCTCCTAATTTCTCAATAAGTATCAGTCATTTTCCATCCTACTTCTCCCTGTATTTAATAAGGCCACTTTAAAAAAAAAAACAGCAAAGAGGCCCTCTAAAGCAACTCTCTGCCACTTGTAGCTTGACATCTGGGTGCTTTTTCTTTGTGTGACTTTGAATAAATTTGAAATATGTATAAATTAAGTCCTAGATTTAAAGGGTATACTACAGTTTTTATTTCAATTGCAAACTGGTTTCTCATTCATTTTACAAAAATTTTATTTAATTCAATTCAGATTTTAGGCAATTAGTACAGCTCATTACAGCTTAAATTTCAGAAATTAGTTCATTAACTGGCTTTTCTTCCAGTTGAAATCCTTCCTAAAAACCCACAACATACTATCCTTCAAATCACATTAAAATAACACCAAACTTCAAGGCTCTGCCCTGAACTATTAGGGACTAATTACCTTCACCACTACTTTTCTGTCTCCCAGATCAAATGAGCCTACTGCTACTTCCTCCTCTCATTACTGAGTATATATACATTGTCATTCTTCTTAAAAAGTTTCACAGTATCTTTCAGAGATTTCATATTGTTTCATTCATGGGGGGGAGAAATAATACTACATTCTTTTTAAAAATCCAGCTCACCAAAATTTCTGCTTCTTCATATGAAAGAAATATCATTTTGCCCTAAACAGAAAAATATACAGTAGTCCCTCAGTATGCTTCCACGATCATCATCACCTGCCTACCCCAAACCTCAACCTTGGAGAGTTCAAGATCCTCATATGTTCAAGTTACCCGTATAAAATGGCATAGGATTTGTATATAACACACTAACACCCTTCCATATACTTTAAATCATTTCTAGATTACTTTTAAGACCTAATACAATAGAAATGATACGCAAATAACTGTTTACAGTAGGATACTGTTTACGATATAACGACATGATGAGAGGCAAACAATGCTCAAACAACAAGCGCTGGAGTGAGCCTGAGGATATGTGAAATACTGGGAGGCTACAGTAGGGTTTGCCTATACGTCATTTCATTAAGCACATTCAGCACAGTACTTGGTGTGTGGCTAGATTTCCTTTTTTGAAACTTTTTTCCCACCTGAATATTATCGATCTGCAGTTGGTTGAATCTGCGGATGTATAATCCACAGACACAAAGGGCTGACTGTATATGCCATTTGCCCCACCTTATTAATTATGAACTTTTAAAATTCAGAGAATGTTTCCATTTGTTTTATTTTTTTTACAGCCTACAAACACTAAATACAACCAAAACATTAAGACTATATCTCTTGAAAGGTCAATCTGCTATTTATAAAACCCAACCCAGCACTGTCAAGTCGATTCTGACTCACAGCAACCCCATTTAAAGGACAGAGTAGAACTGCCCAATGGGTTTTCCCAGAGAGCAGCTGGTGTATTCAAACTGCTGACTTTTTGGTTAGCAGTCAAACTCTTATCCACTATGCCCCAAGAGCTCTGTTTATAAAACAGCACAGTGGAACTGTCTGAGAGGTAAGGGAAAATATGGAGGTCTCTCTTCTAACTAACTTTTGGAGCATGTAATAGAAAGCACTGGCCTGTGTTCTATGAAAAACTAATTTTATTGAAGTATCTAAAACAATGGAAATACATGTTAACTTACAGGCACATGAGAAAGAAAACTGACTATATTTTATTGTACACAGAAACAGGACAGTAAGTTATCACAGATGATAATATTTTTAGATATTTCAAAATATCACAGGACCAAATGTTAAAGATTTCATAAGGATACTCACATTTAATAACACCCCAATAGGATGTCTTCCACATATTGTATTATGGTATTTCTTCAAGTAATTGCTAAAAGATACAGGGTCTAATTGTTCTATAATACTCATGCCCTAAAAAGGAGAGAGAGAGAGAACAAAAATGAGAGAACAGGAAACAAATGTCTTACTTACGAAGTACAAACTTGAAATGTTACTTAGAGCTAAGCATTGTAATTTTTCAATTGAGAAGCAAAAGATGTGTTAAGCAAACCTTATGAAATATCGAACTCATTCATCAAAGGTAATCTTATTATATTTAACTCACAATAATGTGCAAGGTCTGACAAATAAGCCCACGAACTTAATTGCTGTAAGTGCTACATATCTCACTGCTGAACATCACTAATCCCCTTGGGAAGCTATGCACTGATGCTAGCATACTGTCCATTCCTCAAAGTAATTCTGGATTCTAGAAAGGCCACTGCGCACGGTGGCAAGTTCATGAATTTAACTGTATAGTCATCTATGACGGAGTTTTTAGCCAGCAAACAAGTAACTTTTGGAACACCATCCCTACTCAACTGACCTGGCCTTCAACAACTTTTTTCTGCCCCCAAAGATAAAGGAAGTATTGAAAGTAAGGCATTTTGATGGCATTCTGGACATCAAGAATAATTATGACAACAGGTCTGATGGTCATTCCAGAAAAAGAGTTCTAAAACTGCTTTGACGGGTGGACTGACTAGGTGCTGGCAACAGTGCATAGCTTCCCAAGGGAAGTACTTTGAAGGTAGCTGTAGTGATATTATGCAATGAGGTATGTAGCACATTTTCTAGGATGAGTTCATGAACTTAACTGGCAGTCCTCATATATACTTTACTGGCAAAAAACTGAATTCCCAGCTGACTTTTCTCTAGCTTACTGATATATATCTACACCTTCTTCACTGGCTGTCATTTAGCATATTAACTACACATTCCACTATTTTATATTTTATTAAATAATATTTATAGAAGTAAATCTGCCACAAAAATAGTCATATGGAATTTTAATTAAATTTCATTATTGATTGATGTTTTTATCATTACCTGTATTTCTCCCTACCACTGGTATGAATAATCAAATGTTTATTTTAACTTCACTGCTTAAATAACATATACTTAAATATTATCAGACTGTAAGACATTTCAAATAATCAGCAATTATTTAAGACACCAAAAGCTGATGCCAAGCCAACTGCCGTCAAGTTGGAGATAGGTAACATATTTTTAATTAATCTAAAGTTCATGAAAGACTGATGAAAGCCTAAGAAACACAGGTCTTTCATACTAAGTTTTAAAAAAAGAAAAGTCTTCCACATCTCTTTATATTTTAAATCATAACAACTTATTTTCAAGACTTCAATGCAGAATTAAATTTTTTAAATTACTGTTAAAATGGCCACTATGATCTGGACACTCCAAATTATTTACTGTCAAATATGTCAAATAATGCATTCATAATTCATTAATATACAGAATATTTAACATCTGTATTAGTCACTAAATCACTGAATCTACTTGATTCAGCAATGACCTTACCATATTTTGTTACTCAGATAATATATATTACATACATATTCAATAAAGTACACTAATATTTTCTGTGAGAAATGTAAACTGTGGTTTAAACAGACTTTATTGGTTTATTTCATGTGGCTTTATTGTTATATATCATGTGTTTCAACAAAATATGTACCTACAGTAATCAGATGAACATCCATAATAAAAAAGTAATCTAAAATATGACAGTAATCAGCAGGTGGCATGCAAAGTTTGCAGTGACATCATCGAAACTGGATTTTATGAAGAATCTTTTTTTTCCAGAATATTCAAGTCCTTCATAAACATTATCACATTTTCTCACTAAATACATTGTACATAAATATAACCACTCTCAGATTTATCCACAATCAATTTTTAATGCTAGATCACTTTTCCTCCAGTTAACTTAAAAAGGGAAACCTAAAATACAGAATTAACATCATAATTTTGATATAGAGACATTCATAAATAAGCCAAAACAAAAGCAAACAACAACAACAAAAACTGCCCCTAAATTTTTAACTACCAGCCACAGCGGAGTTGATTCCAACTCATGGTGACCCCAAGTGTATGACAGTAAAACTGTAGTCCTTGGGGCTTTCAATGGTTGATTTTTCAGAAGTGGATTCCAAAGCGCCTCTGGGTACATCTGAACCTCAACCTTTCAGTTGGCAGTCAAGCCTGCTAACTATTAAACCACCCATGAATTTCCCTGCTTCATTATAGTAACAACAAGAAGCATTCCATCAATTCTTTTAACACTTTCACATAACAAAATTCAGTATTTCTATATACACTGTGAGCTCCTGAATGAAGTCTAGGACAACTTACCTTAAACAGAATTCTACTCATTAATAAACAATGTGACATGGAGGTTCCAATGTACTGCTTAACGTTAAAAATGACAAAGAACATTCTGAACAGACCATATTTACATTATCAACACATGATGAGAAATTCAAAGAGAAGAAAACTTGTGATCATATTTGTAAAAAGACAAAGAATTCAAATTAACTGGCCAAGAAATATATAAGATATGTACTTATAAATGTAGAGAAGACACTACTAAACATGGGTTGAAAATGAAAATATATGAGTTAAATTACACCAAAGAAAATAAAACCATTCAGTGATAGATGTTAAGGGATTTCATTTATTTATATTTTAATTTACCAGTGCCTACTATACTACGAATTTTACTGTTCACATTAATCTCAAATATGACAATTGGTCATGTAACACACAAAAATCTAAATGAGTTAAATTTGTTAAAATTTATACACAAATTAAATTTCTTTTAAAACTTTAACAAATTCTTTAATTTGTTAAATTCTGACTTGTAGTCAATATGGTGCCACAAACAGAAACCACCATTCCATCCTTTCACATTAAAAGCCCCAAAATGTAATAAAACAGAAAAAAAAACACATCAATCCTGGAACCAAACTGTCAAATGAAGAGATAAACAGCAGAGCATCAAAGACATTAATGTGCAAATGACAAGAATGTCAGAGAACTTTCTAATGGAGTGGAATGCAAAGTGACAGGAAGTAATGACAGGCTACTTCAAGCACACGAACATACAGGTAATTTTCAAAGTAACCATAAAGTTAACAAACTCAACAAAATAGTGAAAAAAAAACCATAATAAAGTAGTAATAAAACAAAATCTACAATAACAAAAGAGATCCAAATACCCAAAGAATTCAGCATAGGAGACTAAGTGCAGCAAAGAAAATGTCAGCACCACAAAGAAAAAAAGACTATAAAAATGACAGCAATAAATTCACACCTATCAACAACTACAATGAATGTAAATGGCCTAAATATACCCATAGACAAGACAGTAAAAGAACAGATTAAAAAAAAAAGGATCCATCAATACGTTGTCTACAAGAGATACACCTTAGAAACAAAGATGTAAATTTCTTAAAAGGCAAATAATACAAAAAAATGTCTCAAGACAACAGCTACCAAAAAGAGTCATACATAACAGATACAAAACTAAATCCACCACAAAGGACAAAGAAAGCCACTACACAATGATTAAAGAGAGCATCTACTATGAAGATGTAACCATAATAAACACCTACACAGCCAATGAAAGGGCTTCAAATTACATGAAAAAAAGTCTAACACTACTGAAAAGAGAAATTGACAGTTTCACAATAATAGCAGACTTCAACATACCACTATCAGTAAAAGACAGAATATCTAGAAAGAAATTTAACAAAAATACAGAAGAGCTAAAGGGCACAATCAGTCAACTTGACCTCATAGACACATACAGAATACTCTACCCAACAGCTACAATGTACACATGCTTTTCCAACACACAGAATGTTCTCCAGAATAGATTACAACTTGGGCCACAAAGTATACGCTTTACAAAATCCAAAACTCTGTGATGATACAAGTGTCTTCAATCAAAGCAGAAATTACCAATAGGAAGAGCAAGCCTAAAACTCAATTACATGGAAACTGAATAATACCCTACTTGACACTGGGAAATTAAGAAATCCAAGATGAAATAGAAAACTTCCTAGAATCAAACACAAATGAAAACACGTCATTCCAAACCCATCTGGATACAGCACAGGCAGTCTTCAGAGGTCAATTTATAACAATAGATGCACACATCAAAAATGAAAAGACAAAATCAAAATATTAGCTATATAACTTGAAGAACTAGAAAGGAAAAGCAAAAGAAGCCCACAACCAAGATCAGAGCAGAAATAGAGAACAAATAAACAATAGAAAGGATAGACAAAACCAAAAGTTTGTTCTTTCAAAGGCTCAACAAAAGCAAGAAACCAATGACCAAACTGATAAAAGAAAGACAGGAGACAATGCAAATAACCCATATAAGCAATGACATGGGGGATATTACAGTAGATCCAAGTAAAATAAATAGGATTATATCACAATATTTCAAAAAGTTATACTCCAATAAATCTGAAAATCTAGACAAAATGGACAAATTTCTAGAAACATGTTACCTACCCAAATTAATACAACATGATGTTGAAAAACTGGGAAGACCCATAACCAGAGACAGAAAGGAAACAAAACAACTCTGAACAACAACAACAAAACGCTGACCTAGATGTCTTCACTGGAAAATTCCAAACATAGAGAAGACAGCTTATACCAGTACTACTCAAAACTATTTTCAGAACACAGTAAAGGAAGCAATAATTCTTAATTCATTCAATGAAGTCAGCATAACTCTGTGACAAAAATCTGCTAAAAACACTGCCCCCCCAAAAGAGACAGAGACAGAAAGAAAATTATACACTGTTATGTCTCAAGAATACAGATGCAAAAATTTTCAATAAAATTCTAGTTAACAGAATTCAGTAGTGTATCAAAAATAATGTGTATTACAACCAACCAGGATTCATATCAGATATGCAGACAGAGTTCAACATTAAAAATCAATGAATGCAATCAACCAAACAAATAAAAGAATCACATCATCAACTCAATCAACAGGCAGAAGGCATTCAACAAAGTCCAACACCCATTCCTGACAGAAACTCTCAATAAAACAGGTATAGAAGGGAAATTTCTCAACATAAAACAGGGCATCTCTGCCAAACTAACACCATTCTTAATGAACAGAAGTTGAAAATATACCCCCTTCAGGATAGGAACAAGATAAAGTTGCCTGTTATCTCCACTCCTATTTAACACTGTGCTGAAAGTCTTAGCTAGAGCAATAAGGCAAGAAAAACAAATAAAGGGCATCCAAATTGGTAATGAAGATGCTAAACTGTCCAAATTTGCAGATGATATGATACCATACATAGAAAACCCCAAAGCCTCCATACAAAAAGTACTGGAACTAACAGACTCAGCGGAGTAGCAGGATACAAGATAGATCAGTTGGATTCCTAGACACCAATGAATAAAACTATGGGAAGGAAATCAGGAAAACAATACCATTTGCAGGAGCCCCTAAAAAATAAAATGCTTAGGAATAAATATAACTTGGAACATAAAACAGCTATACAAAGAAAACTACAAAACACTACTGTAAGAAATTGCAAGGGATCTACATAAAAACACACTATTCTCACAGATAGGTAGACTCAACATTGTGAAAATGACAATTCTACCCAAAGTAATGTACAAATACACTGCAGTTTTGATCAAAATACCAAAAGCATTCTTTAAAAGGATGGAAAAATTTTAGCCAGTAACACACAGGTAAAATATCTTTCTGCTATTCTCTGCTTGCAGCCAAGATCCATCTGACATCAGCAATGACATCCTTAGTTCCATGTCCTTTTCAGAATCTGGCTTGAATTTCTGCCAGTTCCCTGTCAACATACTGCTGCAGGCATGGAATGATCTTCAACAGAAGTTTATTTGGGTTTGAGCCACCTACAGAATGGGAAAAAAATAGTTGGCAACTATATGTCAGACTGACGCCTAATCACCGTAATCTATAAGGTACTACACAATATCAATAAAAAAGAGAAAAATCATCCAATTAAGCAATGGGCAAAGGAGATGGACAGCCAGTACTCTAAAGAGATCCAAGCAGCCAAAAAAAATACATGAGGACATGCTCACGATCATTAGCTATTAAAGAAATTCAAATCAAAATGACAATGAGAAACCATCTCACCCCAACAAGGTTGGCTGTGATCCAAAAAGGCAAAACAACAAATGCTGGAGAGGCTGTGGGGAGACTGGAACTCTCCTACACTGTTGGTGGGACTGCAAAACGGTGCAACCTCTTTGGAAAGTGATCTGGTGCTCCCTTAAAAAAATGGACATAGATATACTATTTCACCCAGTAATTGCACTGCTTGGAATATATCCTACAGAACCAAGGCCATTCACACCAACTGATACATGCAAACGAATGTTCATCGCAGCACAGTCTACAATAGCTAAAAGATGAAATCAACCCAGATGCCTAACAACAAGAACAGATAGTTAAACAGTATTCAATGACAAAGAACGATGATTGCAGGAAATATCTCTTAACCTGGTTTCAACTGGAGGACATTATGCTGACTGAAAGTAGTCAGCGACAAAAGGACAAATATTGTATGAGACCCCTACTATAAGAACTTGAAAACAGACTCATGCGTAGAAGAAAAGACTCTTTGATGACTGCAAGCGTGGGGAGGGAGGGAGGAGAAGGGGGAATGGTTTAGATTATATAGTTAATACAAATTTGGTTGGGTGAAATCAGTGATAGCACACATTAGAAAGAAGATCAAAATAACTGGACTTCAACACAATTTCAGTACTCCTCCCATCTTAACCCAATATTGCAAGGATAGAGTAGCTGGGGCAGGGTGCTGGGGTGAAATTGAGGCCAATTGGCACAGCTAGCATTTTGCTAAGGAGAACTCCCTGCACCCCACATCAGTAAGTGGCGTTTGGGGTCTTAAAAGCTGCCAAGCTGCCATCTGAGGGTACAGGAAATGGTACCAACTCAACAGGAACGGATGATCCGCAAGGACAAGAACAACATGGGGGAAAGAGAACCCAGAGACAAAGAGACCCATGTCAGTGGGTCTCTACATGAACTCGTGACCAGAAGAGCTGGATGATGCACAGCCACCACCAGTGATAGCCACAATGGAGCTCACAAAAATGAGTCTCACTGGCAACACAAGAATAAATAGGGGTGCTCCCTGAGATCTCCACTAAAAGACCATAATTGATGGTCTGGGGGCTTCAGGGTTCCCCTGGGAGTATGGTCCCTGGCCCTCACATTGCCCCTGTCCATAAATCATAATGAAGGTCAACTTTTCGGACAGCAGTGGATTGGACTTGGTGGGTAAGTTATGGTTCTATGCATCTATAGGATGTCATTCTGCTGACCTCTTAGTGGAGGAAAGTGAGTGGGTGGAGAGGAGGGGATAGGAGATTGTTGGGAGGATAGGACATGCATGGAGCAGAGAGGAAGGTGTGCTGTCACCTGGCAGGGAGAGCAGTGGAAGCTGCACATAGGTGAGCATGCAAATTTATATGGGAACGTACATTTTCATTCAATCATAATAAAAAAAATTATTTAAAAAAAGGATGGAAAATTTATTATTAACTTTATATGAAAAATAAGGATGCCCTGATAAGTCAAGAACTATTAAGAAGATGAATAAAGTAGGAAGACTCATACTACCTGACTTAAGAACAGACTATACAGCTAAGGTAGTCAAAACAGCCTGGTACTGATATGACAGATACATCGACCAGTGGAACAGAATTCAGAACCCAGATGTAAATCCATCCACTTACAGTCATCCATAAGACAAAACTTTATGTTGTACTGTGGGGACTCTCACGTCGCTGTAATGCTGGAAGCGATACCACCAGTATTCAGGTATCAGCAGCATCACACATGGCGGACAAGTTTCAGCTGAGCTTCCAGACAAGGACTAAGAACCTGGAAGTCTACTTCTGAAAAGAATCAGCCACTGAAAACCATAAGAACAGCAGTGGAGTACTGCCTGGCATAGCAACAGAACATTAGAGCCCCTCAAGTTGGAAGGCACTCAAAAGACAACTGGGGATGATTTCCCATCTCAAAGTACAGTACATCTTAACGATGTGAATGGAGTCAAGATTGTGGGAACTTAATCTGCTGATGTGGCACAATTCAAAATGAGAAGCAACAGCTGCAAAATCCCATTAATAACAGGAAAGCTGAATGTACTAAGTATGAATCTAGAAAACCAGAACTAGGCAAAAATGAAAGAGAATGCATAAACACCAATATTCTAGGCATTAGTGAGATGAAACAACTGGTACTGGTCATTCTGAATCAAGCAATCATATGGTCTGCCAGGAATAACAACTTGAAGTGGAATGGCATTGCATTCACTGTTCTAAAGAACATTTCAAGATCTATGTTGACATATAGTGCTTTCACAGACTATCCATATGCCTAGAAGGAAGACCAGTTAATACAACAAGTATTCAAATTTATCCACCAACCATTAAGACTAAAGATGAAGAAATGAAAGATTTCTAACCATTTCTGCAGTCTGAAATTGATCAAACATGCAAGCAGGATGCACTGGTAATTACTGGTGATTGCAATGCAAAAGTTGGAAACTAAGGAAAAGGACTGGTAGTTGGAAAATACGGCCTTAGTGACAGAAGTGATGCTGGGGATCCCATGACAGGATTTTGCAAGACAACTGACTGCTTCACTGAAAATATTGAAAATACACATATTCAACAATTTAACAGTGACTATACACATGGACCTCCCCAGATGGAACACACAGGAATCAGACAGACAACATCTGTGGAAAGAGATGATGAAAAATCTCAGTATAACCAGTCAGAACAAAGCCAGGAGCCAAATGCAGAAGAGATTATCAATTGCTCATATGCAAGTTCAAAATAAAACTGAAGACAGTAATTCCACAAATGTGGAAGTACATCCCATCTGAGCTGAAAGACTACCTCAAGAACAGATCTGACATGTTTACTGCTAATGAATGAAGACTAGATAGAACTGTTAAATGATGTGAAGGACATCCTACATAAAGAAAGGAAGAAGTCATTAAAAGGACAAAAGGAAGAAAAGACCACACTGGATGTCAGAAGAGATCCTGAAACTTGCTCTTGAACACCAAGTAGTTGCGGTAAAAGGAAGAAATGATGAAGTAAAGAAACTGAACAGAAGATTTCAAAGAGTGGCTCAACATGACAAAGTGTTACAATGCTATATGCAAAGAACTGGAGATAGAAAACCAGCAAGGAAGAATATGCTCTGACATTTCTCACGCTGACAGAAGTAAAGGCATCTGGAGTTCCAATAGTGAAGGATTCTATTGGGAAAATATTAAATGACACACAAAGCATGAGAAGATGATGGAGGGAATATACACACTTATCATACCAAAAACAAGTGATCAACATTTTTCAAGCATTGAATTGTGTCCCCCCAAAACTGTATGTAGCCATTTGCCAAGACTATGATTCCTGGTACTGTGTGAAATTCCTACAGCTGAAAGTGATGCCTCTATGATGTTAATTGGGGAGGAAGAATGACAGCTGTGTTGGTGGTGCAGGACTCTATGAATGAGATTCTACTGTGCCTTGACACAATCTTGTGGGAAATAAAGGAAAGGGAGGCAAGCAGAGAGGTAGAGACCTCATACCATCAGAAAAGCAGCAGTATCCAGCAGAAGTGCATCCTCTGGAAAGCATTCAGGATCCCTGCACCTCAGAAGCTCCAAGTCCAGGGAAAGACTGACAACAAGGATCTTCCTCTAGGGCCAACACAGAAAGACTTCCCCTGGGGCTGATGCCCTGAATTTAGACTTGTAGACTACTGGACTGTGACAGAATGCAATTTCTCTCCTAAAGCCATCCATTTATGGTATCTCTGTTACAGCAGCACTAGATGACTATGACAATGTTTAACCATTTCAAGAATAAGCACAGAGGGCACAGTCAAGTGGAGAGGAAGTTGTTAAGAATGGTAGTAACTGAAATTGGGTTTATACATAGTTTATTAAGGGGGATCTTAGGGACAGCCATAAAGCACAATAAAGATGCAACATATCAAATCAAGAAACCTAACACAGGAGTCTCAACAAACACAAGACCCACCTTGAAAAATGTTAAAAATCAACTCACAAAGAAGAATGTCCCAAACAGATCAACAAGAACAGAGAAAACATCAACACAAAACTAAACACATCACGGTGGCAGCACTGAACACATACCTATCAATAATCACAATGAATGTGAATGGACTAAGTGATCCAGAAAAGAGACACTGAGAAACATCTTGGATCAAAAGACACGACCAATCCCTATGTTGCCTACAAGAAACTCACCTCAAAGATATGAACAAACTGAAAATTAAAGGATGGAAGAATATATGTCAAGCTAACAATGAACAAAGAAGAGCAGATGTATGGCAATTCTAATCTCAGATAAAATTGATTCTAATGTAAAATCCATCATCATGGACAAGGATGGACACTATTGCTGAAAGGTTCAATACACAAACAGGACTTAACAACATTAAATATTTGTGTACCTAGTACTAGACACCTAAATACATCGAAGAAACAATGACTACACTCAAAAAAGAGATAGATCATTCCACAATAACATTGGGAGACTACTCAATATTGGACAGATGGTCTAGAAAAAAGCTCAGTAAAGACACAGAACACCTTACTGCCACAATTAACCAACTAGACCTCATCGACATATACAGAACTTTCTATCTATTAGTGGACAGCTACACTTTCTTCTCCAGTGCACATGGAACATTCTCCAGAATAGACCATGTGTTAGGACATAAAGCAATTTGCAACAAAATTCATACAACTGGAGCATCTTCTCAGATCATAAAGCCACAAAAGTCGAAATCAATAGCCGAAAAAACATAGAAAGTAGAATCAGGGAAACTGAACAATATCTTGCTCAAAAAACTATGGGTTACATGAGAAATCAAGGATGAAATAAAGAAATCTATGGATTCCAATGAGAATGATAACACTTCCTACCAGAACCTATGCAATACAGCCAAAGCAGTGCTCAGAGGTCAGCTTATCTCCATAAATGCACACATCTGGAAGGAAGAAAGAAACCAAATCAAAGAACTAACCCTACAGCTTGAACAAGTAGAGAGAGAACAACAAAGGAACCCCTCAAGCACCAGAAGAAAACAGATCATAAAGACTGGAGAAGAACTAAATGTATTAGAGAACAGAAGACAATTTTAAAAAATTGCATCTATAGGAGGTTGTCCTGTTGACCACATACTGGAGGAAAGGGAATGGGTGGAGAGGAGAAGATAGCAGACGGTTGGGAAGATAAGATATGTATGGGATAGAAAGGAAGAGTGTGCTGTCACTGTGCAGGGAGAGCAGTGGAAGCTGCATGTAGGTCAGTATGCAAATTTATATGGTAATGTACATTTTCATTCAATTATTAAAAAAAAAAATAGAAAAGACCAAAAGCTGGCTTTTTGAAAAGATCAACAAAATTGACAAACCACTAGCTAAACTTACTACAGAAAAACAGGAAACAAATAACCCAAATAAGAAATGAGAGAGGAGCTCTCATAACAGATCCAACAGAAACAAAAAAATATCATAAAAGAATACTATGTAAGACTGTACTCAAACAAACTTGAAAACATACAGGAAATCAACAAATTTCTTGATTCATATCACCTACCCAAATTATCACAAAGTTTGAAGCAGAACAACTTAATAAACCCATCACAAAGGAAGAGATTGAAAAAATCATCAAAAAACTACCAACAAAAAAAAGCCCAGGCCTAGATGGCTTTACCACAGAATTCTACCAAGCTTTTAGAGAAGAGTTATCTCAATACTACTGAGACTATTTCACAGTGCTGAATGGGATGGAATATTCCGAAATTCATTCTATGAAGTCAGCATAGAGAAAGGCCCAACCAAAAAGGGGAACTACAGACTGACATCACTCATGAATCTAGATGCAAAAATCTTCAACAAAATTCTTGCCAATAGACTACAACAACATATCAAAAAAATAATTCATCATGACCAAGTTGGATTCATACCAGGGATGCAAGGCTGGTTCAATATCACAAAAGCAATTAATGTGATCAACCACATAAATACCTCAAAAGACAAGAATCACCTGATTTTGTCTATTGATGCACAGAAGGCATTTGATAAAGTTGAACACCCATTCATGCTAAAAACTCTCAGCTAATAGGAATAGGTGGCAAATTCCTAAATGCAATAAGGGCCATTTATACAAAGCCAACTGCTTACATCATCCTGAATGCAGAGAGACTGAAACAGTTTCCCTTGAGAATAGGAACTAGACAAGGAGGCCCACTCTCACCTCTCCTATTCAACATTGTACTAGAAGTTCTGACCAAGAGATAAAGGGCATATGCATCGGCAAAGTAAAAATCTCCCTATTTGCAGATGATATGACCATATACACAGAGAATCCTAAAGAATCCACAAGTAAACTACTCAAACTGATAGATGAGTTCAGCAAAGTCTCAGGATACAAGATAAACATAAGTAAATCAGTAGGGTTCCTTTATACCAACAATGAGATTATTAAGGAAGAAATCACCAAATCAATATCATTTACTATAGCCCTTAAGAAGACAAACTACCTACAAATAAATCTAACCAGAGAAACAGCAGAGCTTTACAAAGAGAACTACAAGTCCTTACTACAAGAAACTAAGAGAGACTTACATAAATGGAGAAACCTAACCCACTGATGGATAGGAAGACTTACCATAGTGAAAATGTCTATTTTGCCTAAAGCAATCTACTTATACAATGCAATCCCAATACAAATTCCAGGGACATTTTTTAACGAGATGGAGAAACAAATTACCAACTTTGTTTGGAGAAGCTCCAGATAAGTAAGGCACCACTGAAGAAGATTTAGAGCCTATTACACTGCCACAGTAGTCAAAACAGCCTGGTACTGGTGCAAAAAGAGACAGATAGATGAATGGAACAGAATCGAGACCCCAAAGATGACACCATCTTTCTATGAACAGCTGATATTTGACAAAGGCCCTAAGACATTAAACTGGGGAAAAAACAATCTCTTCAACAAACGGTGTTGGCAAAACTGGATATCCATCTTCAAAAAACTGAAACAAGACCCCTATCTTACACCTATACAAAAACCAACTCAAACTGCCTAAAAGACCTAAATATCAAATCTAAAACAATAAAGCTGATCCATGAAAATGTAGGAACAACAATGGAAGGTTTAATACACAACGCAGACAGGCTTCAAAATCTGTCAAACCACAAACAGAAGAGAGAACAGATAAATAGGAACTATTAAGAATCAAACACTTTTGCTCATCCAAAGACTTTATTAATAGAATTAAATGTCAAACAACAAAAGCTGGAGAGGCTGTGGAGAAAGTGGAACCCTCCTACACTGTTGCTGGGGTTGCAAAATGGTCCAGCCTCTTTGGAAAGCAATCTGGTGCTTCCTTAAAAAAAATGGATATTGATATACCATTTGACCCAGTAATTCCACTACTTGGAATATATCCTACAGAATCAAGGCCTTTCACACCAACGGACACATGCCCCAGAATGTTTATTGCAGCACAGTCCATGATAGCAAAAAGATGGAATCAACCCATATGTCCAACAACAGAAGAATGGATAGGTAAACTATGGTACATATACTCAATGGAGCACTACGCAATGATAAAGAATAACGATGATTCCAGGAAACATGTCCTAACCTGGTTTCAACTGGAAGACATTATGTTAAGTGAAAGTAGTCAGCGACAAAGGGACAAATACTGTATGAGACCTCTATGATAAGATCTCAAAAACAGACTTGTGTATAGAAGAAAAGACTCTTTGACAGCTGCAAGTGAGGGGAGGGAGGGAGGGTGAGGAGGGAGGGTTTAGTTTAGATAGTGCTAGAAATCTGATTGGGAGAAAGCAGTGATAGCACACATTAGAAACAAGAACAACATTAAGTGGACTTCAGCATAACTTGAGTACTCCTTCCATCTTAACCCAATATTGCAAGGATAAAGTAGGTGGGCAGGGGGCGGGGGAACCATGCTCTTAGGCGAAATCGAGGACAATTGACACAACTAGCATTTTGCTGAGAGAGCTCTCTGCACTCCACATTGGTGAGTGGCGTCTGGGGTCTTAAAAGCTGCCAAGCTGCCATCTGAGGACACAGAAAACGGTCCGAACTCAGCAGGAATGGATGCTCACAGAGGACCAAAATGACTTGCAGTAAAGACAACCTAGAAGACAGAGAGACCCGCAAGAGTGGGTGCCTTCATCAACTTGGGACCAGAAGAACCGGATGGTGCCCGGCCACCACCAGTGACAGCCACGATGGAGCTCACTAGGTTGAGTCTCACTGGCAACACAAGAATAAAAAGGGGTGCATCCTGAGATCTCCACTAAAAGACCTCAATTAATGGTCCAGCGGTTTCAGGGTTCTCCTAAGAGCATGGCCCCCAGCCCTGATGCTGCCCTTACCCATAAATTATAACAAAGGTCCACCGTTGGGACAGGAATGGATTGGACTTGGCATTGCAGAGCGGCCATATATCGGTTGCACTTTATTGTCCTGTACATCTATAGGATATCATCCTGCTGACCTCTGGCTGGAGGAAGGAGAGTGGGTGGAGAGGAGGGGAAAGGAGGCTGTTGGGAGGATGAGACATGTATGGAGCAGAGAGGAAGAGTGTGCTGTCACTGGACAGGGAGAGCAGTGGAAGCTGCATATAGGCGGGCATGTAAATTTATACGGGAATGTACATTTTCACTCAGTCATGTTAAATAAAAAAAAAGAAAAAAAGAATTAAATGGCCACCTACAGAATGGGAAATAATATGTGGCAACTATATGTCAGACCAATGCCTGATCTCCATACTACAAAATATTAAGAAAAAGATAAATCATCCAATTAAGCAATGGGCAAAGGAGATGGACGGACACTTCTCTAAAGAGGAGATCCAAGCAGCCACAAAACTCATGCGGACATGCTCACAATCATTAGCTATTAAAGAAATCCAAATCAAAACTACAGTGAGATACCATCTCACCCCAACAAGGTTGGCCACAATCCCAAAAAACACAAAACAACAAATGCTGGAGAGGCTGTGGAGAAAGTGGAACTCTCCTACACTGTTGGTGGGACTGCAAAATTGTCCAACCTCTTTGGAAAGCAATCTGGCACTTCCTTAAAAAGATGGATCTAGATAAACCATTTGACCCAGTAATTCAACTGCTGAGGATATATCCTACAGAATCAAGGACATTTACACCAACGGATACATGCACATGAATGTTGATATCGCAGCACAGTCCACAACAGCAATAAGATGGAACCAATCCAGATGCCCAATAACAGAGGAATGGATAGGTAAACTATGGTATATATACCCAATGGAACACTATGCAATAAAGAATAACGATGATTTTAGTAAACATCTCATAACCTGGTTTCAATTGGGGGACATTAAGCTGAGTGAACACAGTCTGCAACAAAAGGACAAATATTGTATGAGACCCCTATGATAAGAACTTATAAACAGACTCATGCATAGAAGAAAAGACTCTGGCGGTTCCAAGGGTGGGGAGGGACAGAAGGAGTGAGAATTAGGGAGGGTTTAGATAGTTGATAGAAACTTGGTTGGGTGAAATCTGGAACAGCACACATTAGAAAGATCAGCGTGAACTGGCATTGAACATAGCATGATTACTCCTCCCATCTTAATCCAGTATTACAAGGACAGAGTAGCTGGGGCAGGAGCCCAGTGACCACGGTCTCGGGAAATCGAGGCCAAATGGCACAACTAGCGTTTTGCTAAGACAGCCCTCTGCACCCCATATTGGTGAGTGGTGTCTGGGGTCTTAAAAGCTGCCAAGCTGCCATTCAAGGGTACAGCAAATGGTCCCAACTTAGCAGGAACAGATGATCACCAAGGACCAAAACGTCAACTGATGGTCCATGGGCCTCAGAGTTCTCCTGGAAGTGTGGTCCCTGGCCTTGATGCTGCCCCTGGCCATAAATCATAATGGACGTCAACTCTCAGGAATGGATTCCACTTGGCGACACAGAGTGACCATATCATGAGTGTACTTTACGGTTTTATGCATCTATAGGATGTCATACTGCTGACCTCTTACTGGAGGAAGAGGAGTGGGTGGAGAGAAGGATAGGAGATTGTCTGGAGGATAAGATACATATGGAGCAGAGAGGAAGAGTGCACTGTCACTGGGCAGGGAGACCAGTGGGAGCTACATGTAGGTGGGCATGCATATGTATATGGGAATGTACATTTTCATTCTATCTCAATAATTTAAAAAAAAAAACAGAAAAGAGAAACATTATAAAGCTGGAAAAAATTTTTAAAAATACATACTTCCAAAAAAAAGAAAAAGCACATAATCAGGAACCAATAGTACTGAAAAAAAGAAGTCCAAGCTTCACTGAAGGCACTTGCAAAAACCAAGCCTCCAGGATTTGACAGACTATCAAATGAGACTTTCCAACAAACAAATGCAGTGCTGGAAATGCTCACTCATCTCTGCCAAGAAAATTTGAAGACAGCTCTCTGGCCAAATGACTGGAAGATATTCGTCTTTATTCCTATTCCCAAGACAGATAATCTAAGTGAATGTGGAAATGATCCAACAATATCATTAGTATCACAGGCAAGTAAAATTTTGCTGCAAATCATTCAAAAGCAGCTGTAGCAGCATATGGTCAGGAAACTGCCAGAAATTTACGCCAGATTCAGAATAGAACATGAAACCAGGTATATTATTGTTGATGTCAGACCGATCTTAAAGCAGAGAACACCAAAAAGATGTTTATCTATGTTTTATTGACTAGGCAAAGGCATATCATTCTATGGATCATAAATTATGAATAACATTGCAGAGAATGGGAATTCCAGAAAGCTTAACTGAGCTCATGAGGAATCTGTGCATGGATCAAGGCACAGTGGTTAAAAAAGAACAAGGAAAACAAACAAACAAAAAAACAGAACAAGGAAACTTGCATGGTTTAAAACTAGGAAAAGTTGGTGTCAAGATTCTACTCTTCACTGTAACTATTGAAGCTGCAAGCCCAACAAACAATCCAAGAAGCTGAATTAGGTGAAGAAGATAGAACTATTGGAACTAGTGAAGACTCAGCCACCTGGATTATGCAGATGATACAACCTTGCTTTCTGAGTATGAAGGGGACTTGAAACACTCAAGAAGATCCAAGTATGGCTTACACATCAAGAAAAAAAAAATCCTCATGACCTGACCAGTAAGCAACATCATGATACACATTGGAAGGACTAAGGTTGTCAAGTGTTTCCTTTTACTTGGACACATAATGAACGCTGGTGGAAGCAACAGTCAATAAATCAAAGGACACGTTACACTGGGAAAATCTACTGCAAAAGACCTGTTTAAAGTGTTGAAAAATAAAGATGTCACCTTGAAGACTAAAGTGTGTCTGACCAAGTCATAGTATTTTCAGTAGCATCATACACATGTGAAAGCTGGACAACGAATAAGGAAGAGAGAAATAGAATTTATGCCCCTGAATTGTGGTGCTGGAGAAGAATACTGAACATAACATGTACTGTCTTGGAAGAAGTACAACCAGAAGTACAACCTCTTTAGAAAGATGGCAAAACTACATCTTATACACTATGGGCATGTTGTCAGGTCCAGGCAATGTTTGTTTTTGTTGTACATAAGGTTACTATGAGTCAGAACCAAATGAATAATGAGAACAACAACAAACTGGTCACCTGATCTTTGACAAGGGCCAAAAGTTATCAAATGGAGAAAACACAGTCTTTAAAAAATGCTGCAGGTAAAACTAGACGTCTATCTGAAAAAAAATGGAAGAGGATCCATTCCTCACATCATACACAAAGACTAATTCAAAATGGATCAAAAACAATAAAGTTCATAGACGAAAAAATAGCATCAGCTAGAAACCATAATATATATGTGGCATTAACAGGATACAAACCATAAACAACAATACACAAATTCTAGACAATAAACTAGATAATTGGGATGTTCTAAAAATTATTCATTTTCCATGATTTCCAATTTTCCTAGATTCATACTTTGTACATTCCACATCCTGATTATTGATGGATTTTGCAGCTGTTGCTTTTCATTTTGAGTTGTGCCACATCAGTATACGAAGGTTCTGAAAGCTGACTCCATCCATGTCATTAAGGACGACTCCACTTTGATGAGGAAGCTCTTCCCCAGTTATGTTGTGAGTGCTAACAGAAAGGTCGGCAGTTTTAATCCACCAGATGCTCCTTGGAAACTCTATAGGGTAGTTCTGTCCTAATCTCTAGGGTCACTAAGAGTTGTATCTGACTAGATAGCAGTGGATTTCCAACCTGGGGGAGCTCATTTTCTGGCACTGTATCTGATAATGTTCCACTGCTATTCATGAGATTTTCACTGGTGAACTCTTTCCAGAAGTAAACTAGCAAGTTCTTTCTTCTTCCTAGTCTATCTTAGTGTAGGAGCTCAGTTGAAATCTGTCTGCCATGAGTTACCCTGCTGGTATTTGAACACTAGTGGCACAGCTTCCAGCACCAAAGAAAAACCCAAGACTACACAGTATGACAAACTGATAGACAAATGGGGAAAATCACACAACCAATTATGTACCAGACAATCATATGGTCTACTATGCTGGGAATGACAACTTGAAGAGGGGTGCTGCATCCACTGTGATAAAGAACATTTCAAGATTTGTCCTAAAGTAAAATTTACAATTTGGCAGTAACAGGATAATATCCATACACCTACAAGGAAGGCCAGTTAACATGACTGTTATTCAAACCACCAAGGCCAAAGATGAAGAAATTAAAAGATTTTTATCAGCTTCTGAGGTTCAAAATTGATCAAACATGCTAATTACTGGTGCTCAGAATACAAAACCTGGAAACAAAGAAGAAGGATCAGTAGTTAGGAAACAGGACCTTGGTGATAATTTCTGAAATGATGCCACAGATTGCATGATACAATTTGGCGACTAATGACTTCTTCACTGCAAGTACCTTTTTTCACCAACATAAATGGTGACTGTATGCATGGACCTGGCCAGATGGGATATAGAGGAAACAACTGACTACCCCTGTGCAAAGGGATGATGGAAAGCTCAACATCATCAGACAGAAACAGATCAGGTGCCCACTGTGGCACAGACTATCAATTACTCATACGCAAGTTTAAACTGAAACTGAAGACAATTAGTACAAGTCCACAAGAGCCAAAGCATGACCCCGAGTATATCACACCTGAGTTTGGAGACCATCTTACAAAGAGATCTGATGCACTGAACACTAATGATCAAAGACCAGACGAGTTGTGGAATAAAACACATCATATGTAAGGAAAGTCAGAAGTAATTAAAAATCACAGAAAGATCAAACTGAATGTCAGAAGAGACTCTGAAACCTACTGTTGAACACCAAGTAGCTAAAGCAAAAGGAACAAACGATGAGGTAAAAGAACCAGACAGACGATTTCAAGGGGGGGGCCTCAAGAAGACAAAGTATTACAATGACACACGCAGAGCTACAGATAAAAAACCTAAAGGAAATAACATGCTCTGCATTTCTAAAGCTGAAAGAACTAAAGAAAAAAACTCAAGCCTCAAGTTGCTGTAGTGAAGGGTTCTGTAAGGAAAATCTTAAACAACTCAGGAAGCATCAAAAGATGGAAGGAATCCAAAGAATCATTATACCAGAAAGAACTAGTTGATGTTTAACTATTTCAGGAGGTAGTATACGATCAGGAACTGGTGGTACTAAAAGAAGTCAAAGCTGCACAGAAGGCACTGGTGAGAAACAAGGCTCCAGGAATTGATGGATTATCAATTGAGATATTTCAACAAACAGATGCAGCACTAGCAGTGCTCACGCACCTATGCCAAGAAATCTGGAGCAGAGTTACCTGGCCAACCAACTAGAAAAAAGTGGTATTTATGCCTATTCCCAAGAAAGGTGATCCAACTGAATCTGGAAATTACTGAACAATATCATTACTTCACACTTAAGTAAAACTTTGTCAAATGTCATTCAAATGCAGCTGCAGCAGTATACTGACAAGGAACTGCCAGAAATTCAAATCAGATTCAGAAAAGGATGTGGAACCAGGGATATCACTACTAATGTCAGATGAATCTTAACTGAAAACAGAGAATAACAAGATGTTGACCTGTGCTTCACTGACTATACAAAGGCATTCAACTCTGTGGTTCATAACAAACTATGGCAAAAACTGTAGAGAATGAGAATTGCAGAACACTTAATTGTGCTTACGAGGAATCTGCACATGCATCAAGAAGCACTTGTGCAAACAGAACAAAGGAGCACTGCATAGTTTAAAGTCAGGAAAGCTATGTGTCAGGGTTGTATCCTTTCACTATACCTTTCCAATCTGTATGCTAAGCAAATAATCCAAGCTGTACTATATGAAAAAGAATGAGGCATCAGGACTGCAGAAAGACTAACAACCTGAATTATACAGATGACACAACCATGCTTTGTGGAAGTGAAGAGGACTGGAAACACTTACTGATGAAGATCAAACACCACAGCATTCAGTATGGATTGCAGCTCAACATCAAGAAAACAAAAATCCTCACAACTGAACCAGTAAAGAACATCATGATAAATGGAGAAATGATTCAGGTTACCAAAAATTTTATTTTACTTGGTTCCACAGTTAATAGCCATGGAAGCAGCAGTCAAGAAACAAAAAGACACACTGCACTGAGAAAATATGCTGTAAAGGAACTCTTTAAAGATTGAAAAGTAAAGACGTCACC
This sequence comes from Heterohyrax brucei, assembly GCA_028571685.1. Classification (NCBI taxonomy): domain Eukaryota; kingdom Metazoa; phylum Chordata; class Mammalia; order Hyracoidea; family Procaviidae; genus Heterohyrax; species Heterohyrax brucei. Next base: position 41,036,076 of record CM053149.1, read on the forward strand.
TTGCAGACTAAGGTGCATCTGACCAACCTACCCACTGCCATGCAGTTGATTTTGACTCAGAACGGCCCTGTAAGACAGAGTAGAACTGCCCCACAGAATTTCCAAGGAGTGCTTGGCAGATCTGAACTGCTGACCTTTTGCTTAGCAGATGCAGCACTTAACCCCTACACTACCAGGGTTTCTACACCTGACCAAAGCCATGTTATTATCAATTGCATTATATACATGCAAAAGCTGGACAGTGAATAAGAAAGAGGGAAGAACAACTGATGCCTCTGAAATGCGGTGCTGGAGAAGAACACTGAATGTACCACGAACTGCCAAAAGAACAAACAGATCTGTTCTAGAAGGACAACTTGGAAGAAAGAATGGCAAGACTGCATATTTTGGACATGCTGTTATGAGGAATCAATCCCTGCAGAAGGACATCATGGCTGGTAAAGTTGAGGGTGAGCAGAAAGGAAGAAGACTCTCAACAAGATGGGTTGACACAGTAGCTATATCGATGGCTTAAGCACAGAAATGACTGTAAGCCTGGTGCAGGACCAGGCAGTGTTGCGTTCTGTTATTCATAGGGCTACCTGAATCAGAACCAACTTGACAGCACCTAACAACACCAACAACATGTCAAAAAATAAAGGTGCAACTGACCCAAGCCGTGGTACTTTCAATCACATCATATACATGCAAAAGCTGAGCAAGGAATAAAGGAAGAAAGAAGAAGACTTCACTGACATCTCTAAATTGTGATGTCGAAGAACAGTGAACATATCACAGATGGCCAAAAAACAAACAGATCTGTTCTGGACGAGACACAGCCAGAGCGCTCCTTGGAAGCAAGGATGGCAAACTTGTGGATATGTTGTCAGGAGGGATCAGTCCCTGGAGAAGGACATCATGCTATGTAGAGGGTCAGCAAAAAAAGGGAAGAACCTCAAGGAGATGGACCGACACAGTGGCTGCAACAATAGGCTTAAACATAAAAACGATCGTGGGGATGGTGCAGAACAAAGGGGAACAGAACATGGGGCATGCAGAACACCCGACAGAACAAAGATGACTCTGTGAAGCATTTCTGAACACAGAAGAATCTGGAGGACATCATGCCGAGAGAAGTAAGTTAAAAGGCCAAATATTGTATGAGACCACTATCGTATCAACTCATGAAAAGGGTTACCCACAAAAACAGACAATCACTGATGGTTATCAGGGAGGGAAGAGCAGAGATTGGAAAACACTAAACACTGAACAGAGTAAGTGCTAACTCAGAAGGGGAGGACAGTGCCAGGGAACCCAGGGAAGCCAGCACAACCTGTGTAAGGTCACAGAAGCTCCATACATACCAAACTCATTGTAGTGAGTCACCTGGAATCATTTGTTCTGTAAGCCTTCATCTGAAGTACTATAAAAACAAAAATTAATTCCCTGAAGTTTCTTAATACGGCAAAAATCACTTCTACTACACTCAGTTCTCTCATAAATCTACAGGGTCACAGTGATCTTACACATCCAAGCTTCTGGAGGAACCAAACTGCTAGACTAACTGCTGGCTGTGGAGACCATAGTCTCTAGCCGAATTGGCATCTGGCCTGACAGACTGGAGAAACCTGCAAGTAAGGCCTCTAGGCACTGTTTGAATTTAGTAATGAAGTCACTCTAGCAGTTCACCCTTCAGCCAAAGACAGGGCAGGTTTATAAAACAAAACAAGACTAAAGGTGCATACCAGCTCAGGGGCAAAGACTAGAAGGCAAGAGGGGAGAGGAAATCTGGTAACACAAAACCCACAATTGAGAAGGGAGACTACTGACCTGTTGTGAGGTTGTTAACCAATCTCATAAAACAACACACGTACTAACTGTTTCATGAGAAATTAAGTTTGTTCTGTAAGCCTCCACCTTAAACACTGTAAAAACAAAAATTAATTCCCTGAAGTTTCTTACTAGGGCAAAAATCACTCCTACTACACTCAATTCTTTCACAAACATGACTAAGATACACCTTTTTATTAATGACAAAGAGGGAAAATGCATTTTTCCCTCCTAGGTAAACCTTTCTACCACAAAATTCATGCAGCAAACAAAAGCAATAATGATAAATTATAGGATATGATATTAATTTGCTAATACTGAATTTCAGCAAATATGCTTCTATACATACTAATATTTTTATACTGAAATTACTATTAACAAAATTTCAAGATGATGGAAATACTGATTCAACGCTATTACCAAAACTACAATAAGATGCAAAACAGTTACCCAAATATACCTAATTAACTATTCTATTCCTTAAAATATTGAAGATGTATCAATGAGTCGAAAATCCAAGCAATGGAAATCTTGCCCAAGGTCCACTTTATCATTAACTTAGTCTATTATGAAACCAAGAAGATAGGTTAATAACCACTCAGATCTAATATATAAATGTGTTTCTGAGGACTTTACCAGCTTCAGCAAGCAATTCTCAAATTGAGAGCTAACTCCTCCTACCGCCAGGGGGAAGTGGAAGGTCTATCAGTATGCTAGCTCTCCCATTAATAAGTAAAAGCTTGTGATGTTAAAACCCCAAGTGGCAATCCTAAACTGACTGGGCAGTTTTAAGTGAGAACTATATAATCAAAACTGACTGAAGACAACAAACTTAAGAGTATTTTCCCTTTACAAATCAAGTTCATCTACATACAACAAATTATTTAAAATATTATCCATAATTAAATCTCTCCCTAAAGTAACAAACACAAAAGCATAGCAAAACAATTTTAGAGACCTTTAAGAAAAAAGAACTAGAATCATGTGTTTTAATTTATTACCACACGATAAGCTCAACATTATGAAATTGTTACAACTCTGGTCTCACTTTTTAAGGCAAGGATAAACAATGATATATGTAAAGAGGGGTATACATTTACAGGAAAGGGTGAGAAGAGACAATATTCTGGTTTCTTAAAGAGATGCCACAATTAAATCCTATCCCCACCCCCACTACTGTCAAGTCATGTTGGACTCACAGCGAGTCTACAGGTCAGAGTAGAACTGCCCCATAGAATTTCCAAGGAGAGCCTGGCGAATTTGAAGTGCCGACCTTTTGGTTAGCAGAAGCAGCACTTAACCCACTAAGCCACTAGGGTTTCCATTAAACCCTATAGTGAAAGACATTTTACAGGAAAAAAAATCCTAAAAATACAAACGCTAAGGAGAAAGGTACTAAAACAAACGGCTATCATATAGATAATGACACAGAACTTACTAAAGACTACAAAAGAAGCTCCGAGCCACACTTCAAAAAAAAGAAATATGAGTAAGCAAATATGAATATTTTCACTTTTAAAAGAGTTTAAAAGAAGAAAGAAAAATAAATGTAACTCAAATTAAATAAAGTTAGTCACTACTAGTAAGCCTGAAGGGGAAAAAAAGTTACAATGAATGAACTACAATGACATTTTGAGATTCTGTCTGCCAAATCCATCATGAAACACTGGTCTACAGCAAAAAAGTAGGCAGAAGATAAATGATAACATTTGACTATATAACATTTACAAAATATATTATAGCTAATATTTCAAGTAAGTAACCTAAAATTGACAAAATTTTAATTCTTAATATGCTTTCTGCTTAGGTCACTGTAATTACTGAAACTGCAGAGTACTAATAAAAAAATATACATATGTATTTTTTTTGCTTTATACAATCACAAAAAGACTTTCAGAAGCTACATCTCCTATACCTACCATCACTTTATTTTTTGTCCCCAACTACAGGGTTTGAAAGATCTAGTTTATTTTTATGCATTTTTTTCTAATATATTCAAGTGGCAGAAATATAAAATTCTACAACAGGAACAGCTGTTTTTCTCTTGCTTTGGATTCAGAATTAATTTTACTTAAATACATCATGCTTTCTTTAACAACAAAAAGGGATCAAAACATAATAAACACTAATTTTGAAAGGTTAATTCAAAAATTTTATCCTTAAAAATAATTTTTCCACTATATAAAACTTTTTAAATGTGTATTATTTAAATTCGATATTGCCAACAGTTAATACAGAACCACCCAATTTTATCTGCTTTGAAAAGGCTACACTTAGAAACTAAAATATATGTTCTTGAATAAATTTTATAAAATGACCACCTAGAAAAGGAATATGCAAAAGGATATTCATCTGCTTACATAAATCAAGAATACATTATGAGTCTATGTGTATACATACTTTTATGTATATATGCATACATGCATAAGTATGTATATAGTTAACTATTATTATTTTGACCTGATTATTCTAACTTCTAGAATTCACTTATAAACTGAATTAATAGCATGCTTAGAACATTCATGAACCATTTAAAAATTCAATGTATAAACAGAAATGTTGCAATATTTAGATGACAAAAATCAACTTCAAGTTAAATGTTACTCGAAATATTAAAGATGATGTGAAGCTAATATTCTACATCTACTCAAATATTGTGTTGCAAGCTATTTAATAAATAAATAAATTTAGGTCAGGCTCTGGTGGGGATTCTGGGCCTCTACAGCAATCAAATGCAAACCCAGCCTGCCCTGAGCTTGCTAGTCCTGCATTGGAAGAGCACAACGGAGTGAGACACAGCCACCTTAACTGTTCTTCTAATTAACCCAAGTTTCTCTCCTGAAAGACTCCGAAGATAGTAGAAAAGGTAACAATTTCAAAAGTTACGAGAATCATGCCAATGGGTAACTGCTACTTTTTTGCCCCAAGAAAAGAAACTAGTGTTCATCTACCCAGGTAATTATATGTCAAAAAAGCAAGGCTAGTCCTCCTAACAGTGCGCACACAAAAAACATATTAAAAGTACTGTTAAATATGAATGTCTATACAACAAAATAACAAAGAATATTAAAATATTTGTATATGAGACAATTCCAGAATTCCAAAGGATGGTATCTTCAGTGGCTACTGAAGTGAGCACCCAATAAATCAAAGTTTTCTAGAAACCATCTCCCTGGAGTTAAAAGCCTTCAATTCACTGACTTACGAATTCTTTTATTTGCAAACATTAAATGTTGCCTGGCCTGCCTGATTCAAGTGCACAAATTATTTAAACAGCTAAATATAAAACGAGGGGAGGAGAGATAGATGAGAAGTTTCATTTTACTTCAACAAACATGAGACAAGTAGTCCAGCGGTTCTCGGTACAAATTCACCTACAAAGCTATTTTACAAGTAAAGAAGTCAGGGTTCTTTCCATACGACTGGATGGAAACCTCCAGAAATGTGTTGAGGTCACTTCTATTTTGTAAAAACTCCACAAGATTCACTTGTAAAGACAGAATTGAAGATGACTACAATTACACAATCTCACCTCTGTCCTGGCTTTAATTACCATCCATATCTTGAGAATTTCCAAACTTACATTCCTGGTCCAGACCTCTTCTCTGATTTCCAAACCAATATAAGCCAACACACTAATAAGTTCTGTTACCTCTGTTTATTAAAAATAATAAAATAAAAATAAACATTGCTCTAAGTTGAATTCAACTCAAAGTGACCCTACAAAGAAGCCAACAAGCAAACCCAGAGCCATCAAGTCCATTCCAACTCACAGTGACTCTGTAAGTCAGAGCAGAACCGCCCCATTAGAGTTTCCAAGGAGGGCCTGGCAGATTGGAACCACTGACCTTTGGGTTAACCGATGTAGCACTTAATCACTACACCACCAGGATTTCCCAAGTGACTCTAAAGGATGGATAAAAACTACCCCATAAAGTTTCCAAAGAGCAGCTGGTGGATACGCATTGCTGATCTTTTTGGTTAGCAGCCATAGCTGTTAACTACTATTTATGAAAGATATCTCAAATCTATCTTCTTTCCAACTCTATTCCCACCACTCCTGTCCAAGTCATTATCATCATCTCTCTGAACTATTGCCAACGACCTATGTTGTTATTGTTATCACCCTGATATCACACCACAGTGCTTTTTAAAATAATGTAAATGGTAACATTTCACTTCCCACTGTACTTAATATCTAAATATCTTACCTTGGACTATAAAGGACATTATTACATGATCACTACTTACTTCTCTTACCACAACTTGTACTCCCTTATCTCTTACCCATGATACACGTCAAACACTAGCCCTTTTCTCTCACCTTCTAACATCCAACCTTTTCTCCAGTCTTTGCACTGGCAGTTCTTTCTGCCTAGAATGCTTTTCCCTCTGATCCTCACTTGGTTTGCTTCTTTTTATCACGCAGATCACACCTTAAATGTTACTCCTCAGAGAAGTCTTTCTCCAACCACACAGAGTAGTGTCAAATTATTTACTATCTCAAGCAGCATATCTGCTTGTTCACTGCCACATGTTTAATGTACCTAAGACTGCAGAAGCACTCAAAAATAGTTGGCAAGATGAAAATCCAAATACCTATCTGAGATCTCCATTTGGATGTCTTGGAGAAAGCAAATCTGACATACCCTTAATAGAATTTATAATATCCCTTCCAAAAAAAACAGTTAAAAAATAAAAAACAACTGGTTCCCTCTTCTTATGTCTCATACCTAGGTAAACAGTACCATCATCAGCCATCCAGCAGGATAAGGTAGAAACTTAAGAGGTAATCTGGACATATCCTTCACCTTCCAAATTCAATCCATCTCCAAATGCTGTCATCAATTTATCTCCTAAATATACTAAATACAACTATTTCTGTCCCTGCCTTCCACCATCACGATCTCATTCACTGTCTAAATTATCCATCATTTTTCACCTGCTTTTTCCAACTAGTCTCTGCATATCTCGTCTACCCTCCCTGCAACCCATTTGCTACACTGCACCCATACGATCTATTCAAATACAATCTTACCTTACTACTTCCCTAATTCAAATAGCATGTTCTAAGTTCTCTAGCTTTATCTTTCGCCACTTCCCTACCCATTCACCCATTAATTTATTCAACATGAGTGACAGAAGTGAGCCCATTCACAAGCCCTGGGGTATAGACCAAGTTCCTGTCCTCATGAAACTTATATTCTACTAGCACCAAACAAATCAATGAATAGATAAGTCACACAGTAATAACACTAAGAAGAAAAATGAACTGCAGTAAGCTCATAGAATAAATGTTCACCATACGAGCATAATGGAAAACTGAGGGCAAATTATTGTTCCAATAATTAGAAGATGCTTTGGGATTCACTGGGTGAAATCCAGGGATGCTGACTGTGCTGCAATATAGGACAGTCCCATACACAATTGTTTTTTGGCCTGTAACTGTCACATACTGATGTAGATGGAAAACTTGCTTATTATATCTACAACCTAACTCCATTTTACATATAAATACAAAGAACTTTTGCATGATTTTAATATACAGTAGCTTTTCCAGGAATGGAACTATGATTAAAATTGAGGAAGACTACTTTGTTTTGTTTATAGCTTTTACAAAGAGTTATTAACCACTTGGGAAAATCAAGTTACCTAATACCACCACTTAGTAATGAATCACATATATAAAATACTCGTGTAAGTCTGTATTTATAGCTGTTGCATTAATACTGTGTATAAGCCTTTACTGACTTCACTATGTCTTCTAATATAATTATGTTTAGATATTTATATTCTTATATATGACTTTATTATAAGTTATTTTCCTATTCTCTTTCATATTAAACCTCTTTTTTCCTTTAAATTATGAGTCTGTGGCTATTATACACTTTCACTCTTTCTTCCAAAAATACACTTATTGAGAAGCTTCTTATGGTCTAATCACTATCCTAGGCATTGTGGATACATCACTTAGCAAATATCCTAAATGACAAACATCCAGTACATAAGTAAATTTAGTTTGTTTGAAGAAAAAGTAGAGCAGGATAAGGAAAACTAGGAATCCTGGAGTGTGTGGGATATAGCATACAAAATTAAAATTAAGGTGATCAGTAGGCTTCACTGGAAGAGGAGAATTGAGTAGAGACTTGACAAAATGAGCAAAAACCCTAAACTGGGTCTATCCATGGTATTTTCAAGAAACAATAAGGAAACCACTGTCTCTCCAACACAGTGAATGATGGGTAACGGTGTGAGGAAAGAAATTGACTAGCAAACCACGCTGGTCCTGAGAGCCTATTATAAGCACTTTGGCTTTCACTCTGAGTAAAGACAGGACACTATTACAGAGTGTTTCAAGTACAGAGTGACACAATTCAAGGCTTAAAAGGATTGCACTACTACTAATCTAAGCTACTTGAGACTACAGAAGAAAAGGGAAGGTGTCATGGACTCAATTATGTTTCCCAAAAAACATGTACAGAAATTTGGCTGGGTCATGATTGCCAGTATTATGTGATTGTCCTCCTTTCTGTGATTCGGTGGGACTGCAAATCCCTTCCTGAGGTCCCCACCCTGCTCCACTATAAAGGGAGTTTCCCTGGAGTGTGGCTTGCCCTACCTCTTATCCTTTTATCTTACAAGGGATAAAAACAAAGAGAAGCAAGCAGAGAGTTGGGAACCTCACATTATCAAGAAAACAGCAGAACAGTGTGTCCTTCAGACCTGAGGTTCCTGCACCAAGACGCTCCCTGACCAAAGACTGACCAAAGAGTTTCTTCCAGAGCCAAAAAAGGAAGGAAAGCCTTCCCTGGAGTGGACAACCTGACTTTGGAACTTGTAACTTACAGGACTATGTACAAATAAACTTTTCTTTGCTAAAGTCTTTCACTTTGTGGTGTTTCTATTAGAGCTGAACCAGGCAACTAAAACAGAAGGTATATGCAGACCACTTAGGAATGTGTCATCTACTGAAAAGAAAACTTATCTACAAACTGAAGACTTCTGTGGGAGAAAATCAGGAATTCAGTTTTGGATACATTAGTTTGAGTTGTCTTACTGAGATTCAAGCAGAGGTATCAAGCAAGTAGCTGAGTATGGAGTTTGAGAGCATGATCCTGGCTGGAGTTAATTCTGACTGATTTTGATGGGCACAGTATTAGTTTTTCATAAGACTTAGTTCAACAGTGTCAAAACTCACTGTCCAGGAAGACTTTATTTGTGACGTTTTAGTACAGTGATACCTTTAGAAGTTATTTTCAGTATGATTAGTAAATCAAAATACAGATAAATGAGAAGGAAAAAAGTATATACCCACTTCTCATTTATTAACAGGGTTAGGTTCCAAAGACCAAAGTGCTATGCAAAAATCATTGTTGGGTATAAATGGAGGATTTTTTTCTAGTCTGCATTTTTTTATTTCAAAAATATGACATAGTAACAGTTACGATCTACTGATGTGCTTATCACTGTGATGAGTCCAGCTCTGAATTATTCCTCTGTGAAGGAGGCCTAGAAGACACAGAGCTGGATAAAGCCAAGCTGTATGACTGAATGGTTCACAGCTTAACCACTTCACCTTCTTCCTGTGCTGGATCAGAGCTTCCTTTGCAGAACTACCTTATAGGGCTCCACTCCTACCTCTGAAACCCTTGCCATTTACCATCCCAGAACCTGCTCTGCCCTCTGGGCCTGTGCGAGTCACCAGTCTTCAGAGCTTCCTGCAAGAGTACCAGGAGCCTGGCTCATGTACCCAGCAACTGACCCCACCAAAACAGAGGTTTCAGGCCCAGTTTGGCTCACTTTGGGATGTCATTACACTGGCAAATATTTCTTTCAAACACGCTCTCGGATGCCTCATTCTCTCCTCTCTTTCCACTCCACAGCAATTTTGAACTGCTGGGTCACAGGCACAGAAGAGCTGAGAACCTAGAACAGATGAACACTTGCTAAGTACTGCCTATGCTGTTGCCTATGCATCCAACCTGGAGGCCATGACCATGTAGGAAGCTGCTGGATGCAACAGCCCCACACAGTAAAAGGGAGAGGAGAGGGCAGCCCAGCTTTCCAGAGGCAACCCAGAGACCCTTTTTGAGGGAAGGGATACTTCACAGTTGTTGCTGCCATGCTCACCACCTCCCTAATGCACGAAAGATAGATTTATTTTTTACTATTGTAAATGCAAAACGCCAGTCAGGAAGTAAGAAGCAGGTGCACACACACCACTAATTTATGTTTTACATATTACACAAGCATTAACTCCTCAAAGACTTTCCTTCTTAAATAAAAAAAAGAAAGACAAGGAAGTAAACCAGAGGAAAAATGGGAATCATACAGCTGCTATCTCTTTGAGAGGCAATTCTCTCCAAGACCTAAAATTAGGGACTAACATTTCTGAGACTTTGGAAGCTCATCTTAGCTTCCATCTTCTTGAAAAAAAATCATCTTCTGACTATGCTTCATTGTATACCCTCATGCTCTGTAACAGTTAATTTTATGTGTCACTTTGACAAAGTGATGGTGCCCAGTAATTAGGTTAAACACTAGACTCTGTTATAAAGCAGTAGTAGTTAATTTTGTTAATTACCACCAAATTGACTCTGCCTCATAGTGACCTTAAGTATAACTCAACAAGATGGAGAAACAAATCATTAACTTTGTTTGGAAAGCGAAGAAGCCCATGATAAGTAAAGCACTACTGAAGACGAACATCACTACCTGACTTCAGAACCTCTTGCACTGCCACAGTTGTCAAAACAGCCTAGTACTGGTACAAAAGAGACATACAGACCAATGGAACAGAGTTGAGACACCAGAGATGTCACCATACTCCTATGAACAGCTGATATTCAACAAAGGCCATAAGACTTTAAACCGGGGTAAAAGCAATCTCTTCAACAAATGGTGCTGGCAAAACTGGATATCCATCTGCAAAAAACTGAAACAAGATCCATTATCTCATACCTTATACAAAAAACAACTCAAACTGGATAAAAGACCTAAATATCAAATCTAAAACAATAAAGCTCATCCAAGAAAAAACAGGATCAACAATGGAAGTTTTAATACACAACACAGACTTCAAAATCTGACAAAGCACAATCAACACAAAATAGATAAATGGGAACTACCACGAATCAAACATTTTTGCTCATCCGAAGACTTTATCAAAAGAATTAAAAGACCATCTACACGATGGAAAAAATATCTGGCAACTATGTATCAGACCAATGTCTGATCTCCATAATCTATGAGGTACTACAAAATATCAGTAAGAAAAGGATAAATAATCCAATTAAGCAACAGGCAAAGGAGATGGACAGACACTTCTCTAGAGAGGATATCCAGGCAGCCAAAACACACATGTGGAAATGGTCACAATCATCAGCTATTAAAGAGATTCAAACCAAAACTACCATGAGCTATCATCTCACCCCAACAAGACTGGCCATGATTCAAAAAACACAAAACAACAAACTGGAGAGGCTGTAGAAAAACTGGAACTCTTCTACACTGATGGTGGGATTGCAAAATGGTACAACCTCTTTTGAAAGCAATCTGGTACTTCCCTAAAAAGATGGAAATTGATATACCATTTGACCCAGTATTTCCACTGCCTGGAATATACCCCACAGAATCAAGGGCATTCATATGAACAGATACATGCATATGAATGTTTACTGCAGCACAGTCCACAACAGCAAAAAACTGGAATCAACCCAGATGCCCAACAACAGACAAATGGATAAATGAACTATGGTACATATACTTAATGGAATACTATGCAATGATAAAGAACAATGATGATTTTAGGAGGCATCTCATGACCTAGTTTCAACTGGAAGACATTACGCTGAGTGAAAGTAGTTAGTGGCAAAAGGACAAATATTGTATAAGACTCTTATGACAAGAACTTAAAAACAGACTCATGTATAGAAGACTCTTTTGAGGTCTGCAAAGGCAGGGAGGAAGGAAGGGAGAGGGTTGGTTATAGATTAGTTAGTTGATAGAAATTTGGTTGGGTGAAATCAGTGACAGCACATATTAGAAAGAAGATCAATTTAACTGGACTTTAACATAACATGAATACTCCTTCAATCTTAACCTGACAGAGTAGCATGGGCGGGGGTCCAGGGACCACGCTCTCAGAGGATACAGGGCCAACTGGCATAATTAGCATATTGCTGAGTGAGTCTTCTGCACTCCATATTGGCATCTAGGGTCTTAAAAGCTAGCAAGCTGCCATCTGAGGCACACCAAATGTTCCCAACTAAGCAGAAACAGACAATCACCCAACGACCAAAACGACATGGGGGAAGGAGAACCCAGAAGACAGAGACCCACGTGAGTAGCTGACTACACTGACATCTGACTGGAGGAACCAGATAGTGCCTGGCCACCACCAGTGATAGCCATGATGGGGCTCATAAAGTTGAGTCTCACTAGCAACATGAGAATAAAAAGGGGTGCACCCTGAGATCTCCACTAAAAGACCCCAATTGATGGACCAGGGGCATTAGAGTTTCCCTTGGAGCACAGCCCCTGGCCCTGATGCTGCCCCTATCCATAAATCATTACAGAAGTCAACTCTTCATATAGGAACAGACTGGACTTGGCAACACAGACTGACCACATCGTGTGTGCACTTTATGGTTCTATTAATCTATAGGATGTCGTCCTGCTGGCCTTTTACTGGAGTCAGGGGAGAGTGTGGAGAGCAGACAACAGGAGATTGTGAGGAGAATATGACATGTATACAACAGACAGGAGAAGTGTGCTGCCACCAGGCAGGGAGAGCAGTGGGAGCTGCACATAGGCAGGCATGTAAATTTATACTGGATTGTACACTTTCACCCAATCACAATAAATTAAAAAAAAAACAAAACGTATAACTCAACAGAACACTGTTCAGTCCTGTGCCATCTTCATGATTATTGGTTATGCTCATGTCACCCACGGAACTTTTTCATATGGAGATTTTGGTATCCACTGCATATTTTCCTCATGCAGCACAGCTCAATTTGGACTAAGCACATTTCAAATACTCAGCAAGTGCAGACGGCTTAGTAGATACAATATTACAATGCTGTTCTAACATAGCACAAATGTCATGTCTAGAATTGAAGTCATCATTGTTTATCTTAAATATGACCCTAATACACCCCCCTGTATTGGTGATCAACAATATCTACATAAATATAATACACCGACATCACTCCCTTATCTGCCAGAACTAATTGTGTTAGTTACCTAGTGCTGCAGTAACACAAATACCACAAGTGGATGGCGTCAAGGAATTGAAATTTATCTTTTCACATTTCTGGAAGCTAAAAACCCAAATCAGGGTCTTCCCCGTGTTGATTCCTTCCTTGCTGGTAACATTCCTCAGTTCCCTGATGTTCTCTGTTTGCCTCCATGTGTTGCTATGTTTACTCTAGTCTTTTCATAACTCAAAGTAATTAGGTTTCAGATTCTCCCTGCACTGGTATGGCTTCATTACCATACCCAAAAAAAAAAAAAACTATTTCCAAACAGGATTACATCCAGAGGTACAAAAGCCAGAAATTCAACACAAATTTTGGAAAGGATACAATTCAAGCTGTTAAATTCTACCCTGGGCACCCCCCCATTAATGTTATTTCCATACTTAAGAACATATTCACCACATCATATCATCCCTAAAAGTCATAACTCATTCACTATCAATTCAAGTTCTAACATATCATCTTCTATATCACTTAAATGTAGTATATGGGTGATACTCTGGATATGGTCTATCCTAGTGCAAAATTCCTCTTCACCTCTCAATTCCAAAAAGGATCACCTGTAGTGAAATCATGAATAATACGCAAGTCCAGAACTCAGCAAGGGAAATCTCATCACCTCTTGAGGTTTGAAAATAACCCTCTATATTCCAGGTAGTTACAAGCAATAGTCTAACCTCAAGACTCTGGACGTTGGCCATGCTCTCTAGATTCTAGAAAAAGATCCCACAGCCCCAAGCATCAGCCCTGCTATCCAGGCATATTACTACTGTGATTCCTCACCCTTAGCCCAGGATATCCTATTCTACTGGACCACCAGCAAGACAGTCCCATCCCCTCAATTCTGGGCAGTAGCCCCATTCTTCTAGTTCCCACAAATGGTAGCAACACCCTCTGGAACTGAGGTGACCGCAATCCCACTCTTCAAAACTAACAGGCAGTGGCTTCACCTTTTGAGACCCAAAAGGTGGTGACTTCACCTACAGAAACTGATGAAGTGACAGCCCTGTTCTCCATGCTGCTTCTAATGGTCCAGCTGGTCTCCGAATTACTCTGGGGGTCATTTCTTCCTTTTTTTCAGGAGGATAGCAGGTGTTCACAATCAAGTAGCTCCACTAGCCCATTTACTGCCTGTAGAATTCCCAGAGGCAGAAAGACAGCCTTCTTTCATTTTGTCTTGTCTCTGTCCCTTTCAGTCTAGGCTGACAAGATTCCTACTGATGTTGTTTAGATCCACCAGTCAGTCACAGGCCTAATCTCTTTAGTACATGGCTGTTTAGCCAGAGCTGATGTCTTTTACAGAGCATGCTTTCTTAGTTTTTACAATAGCATTTTCTACATCTTTAAGTTCTACTTTCTTTCTGCACAGTTCATCTCTGCACCTATCTCATTCCCCCATAAACAGAAAAAAAAAAAAAAAATGCTTCATCTTGCTTAGAAGTCTCAGTGAAATATCCACATGTATCGCTTATAAGCTCTAAACCACAAAACAAAACAACAAAACCCATTGTCATTGAGTTGATTCCAACTCACAGTGACCCTACAGGTCAGACCAGAACTGCCCAATAGGGTTTCCAAGGCTATAAATCTTTATGGAAGTAGGCTGCCACATCTACCTTCCATGAAGCAGGCTGGTGGGTTTGAACCATTTTGACTGAACCTTTTGGTCGGATGTGAGCACTTAAACCCCTGTATCATCACTGGGGCTCTCAAGTTCTACTTCCTCTAAACCAAACATAATTCAGACAAGTTGTTGGTCATTTTATAACAATAATCACCCCTCCTCCAGTGTCCAATAATATGTTCATCATTTCCTTTTAAAGTCTCACCAGAAGCATATTTAGCATCCACATTTTTAGTAACATTTGTTGATTATCATAGAAGTGTTCCCCACAGCTCTCAGTACTTTCCAGCTGTCATTACAATTACCCTTAACGTCCGTAATTCTACAGTTTTTTTAAAGCAATCTAGGTTCCTACTATCCAGATCACCAAAATTCTCCCAGCTTCTACCCATTACCCAGTTCCAAAGCCCTGTCTACATTTTAGGTATTTATTAGCCCGGCATTGAAATGCTGTTACCCAACAGCTTGACTTTATTACCTAGTACCATAACACAAATAAGTGGATGGCCTTAGAGAATATAAATGTATTATCTAACAGTTGTGGAAGCTTAAAGTTCAAATGCGGGTCTTAGATTTTCTCCTTGTTGGTAGTCATGAGCATTTCTTGACTTGTAGATGAAACTCACATGACCCTTGTCTTCTGGGTCTCTGTGATTATTGTGGTCTTTATAAATCATACGTGATCAGACTTAGGATCCACCCTACACCTGTATGACATCATTAACATAGCCAAAGAAAAACCCTACTTCTAAATAGGCCTATACCCACACGTACAAGAACCAGGAATTCAATTTATATTCTGAGGCATCCAATTCAATCCACAACACTCATTAATTACTAACATGTTATTGATTCTATCTCCTAAATATCTCTTACAATTCTATATAGTGATGGCTTGTTTGTACCTCTTTTTGACCACTAAACTGCACGTTTAAGGAACAGGATATTTTTTTTCTTTTTTGGTATCTTTAATACTTCACATAGTACTAGACACATACTAGACAGCCATTAAACAACAGTTACATGACAAAAATAAATGATGGTAGAGTCAAAAAAGTTTTGAGGCAAATGAGAACTACATCTCAGAAACAATGGAGAACTGTAAGTCAAAAGAATTAAACTACAGAAATGACAATATCATAAAGCCAAAAGAAAAGCAAGGAAATGAAAACTCTAATAAAATTCTAAAGACAAAAATTATAAGGCAACAGTTGTATTCAAACTAAGAAGATACATTTAAATATGACAAAATTTTGTAAGTAACCAAATTTCCATTCATTCCATTTGGCTTTTAACAGGATGTACTATTTATCATATTCTACCTTTACACTCAGATCCAAATTTCTTACTGAAATGTTTTACTTCTTTTATACTAAATAATCTCCTTTGAAAACATACACATAATACTTAACACGTTGGAAAAGTTTATTTTAACAGATCATGGACTTACAGGCTAAAAGGTTTTAAAGACAACTTAAGACATCATCTGGTCCAATTTCCTCATCTTTTAGCTGAGCAACGGACAACTGGAGAATTGACTTGTCAAAGGTCACACAGTAAGTTAGTGATAAATATGCCACAACAACATTCTATTTAAGAACAGATACCTCAACGATTTGTGATTACAAAAATAATAATAATAATTGAAACAAGTACGATGACTACCATTACTTCAATGAAAATGGAGCAGGTTAAATGTCTACTGTACTCCTTAGCTACATAAAAATACAATCATATTAAAAAATTCTTATCTAAAACAACAAACTGAAATTCCATTGAAGAAAAAATCCAAATAGCAAAAAAATGAATAAGCAAAATTCAGGAAAAGCACGGGAGAGGGCAGAGAAAAGCAAGTTATTTGCACTTACAAAAGTAATTTGGTTTTCTTGAGGTTTTTAAAACTCTTAATAGGCAAAGAAAAACCAATGAAATTTACAGCTAAAGTCTTAATAAGTTTAAGAACAATCAGAAATGAGAATCAAAACAAAAATGCAATTAGATACATAATAATCTGATTCAAGAGTTAAGAATTATACCAATGATACAAATTTATTGTTTAACAATATTAATTATACTTAAGTTCAAGAGGTTCTAAAAAATTTGAACAAAATAAAAATTCCAAAATAAACATGCTTAAAAATTAAAATAAATTAAGTGTATCCATAAGTCCCATTATCATGGCACTCAAGATTTAAATTAGGTATATTAAATGTATACATGAATTTCTGCACACTGTCATTGTAAGGCTATGATGTCATATTTCTGGAAGGAAAAAGCAGTAATTGAAAAAATATTTTTAATCAAATGTTTTAAAATTTTAGGTTATACTTCAAGTCTACACATATTTTTCTTCCATAGAACACAGATTTTCATTAGGGTCTAATTCATAAAATATTCAGCATTACTCAAGAATAGTAGTTGGCCTGCTATCAAACCTAAAGACACACTAAGTTTGCTAATATGCTGCAAGACATAACAGCACATTTCCGAAGGAGTTAAAATATACATTTTAGGCCATCAGACAAACAGGATTTAGAGTCAAGGTATCCATATGCCATGGTTGTTTCTGCTTAACAGTAAATAGCAATGTTGGTATTTTATTGCCCTAAAACTAAAGTCTTCCCCCAAAACTATTCCAGAGCCCTACGTAAATATTCTTATTCACCTCAATCAAGTAAAACTAAGATGAAGGAAATTTCTACTAGCAGAACAGGGATTACTCTTATAATCAATTACCATATAATTACAAACTACACTTGGCACGTTTAGTTAAAAGTTGGGAATTATTCCACTGTGTATAATTCAACATATTAAGTTTTGAATCACTAATCTAAAATTAAAGAAAAAAGTCTTAAAGCATTAAAACCCCACACCTGAAAGACTTACCATTTTATCTAGATGTTCAATGGATCTATAAATCTCCCCCTGGGATTCATCATAGTAACTGTAACGGAACCTTTGACCTTGAAACAAATATCATGTACAAAATAAAATAGGGAAAAATTAGAAGCTAAAAGAAAGCAAGTGCTTACCAAATAATTTCAGTTCTCATGAAAGGCAAAGCATAGCTTAAGCCTCTTAGAGAATCATTCCCAGGAGCCCTTCTATATAAAAGGCTATTTGGGAAGGTAATAAAGAAATGATCTATCACACAGTGTTTGATGTTTTATGTTAAAAAAATATTTCAAGTAGTAGAACTTTAAAGTTATCAGCAATTCAAGAGATTAAGGAAACAACACAGCTTATAAAGTTAGAAGCAAGGTTAAACATATTATATCACCCTATAAAAGAAACGTAAACTCAAAGAATATGACTCAAGAAAATTTGACTCAAGGAAACTATCTCAGTGTAACAAATCATCGAAAGCTTAGCTTTTGCTATATAAATGCAAAGGATTTGGTCTTTCTTACAGAACAAAAATGCATAGGTTGAAGACATGTGAGTTATGTGATTTTTATGATCCTGGTATAAAAATTTAATCTTTTTTACAAAACTTTATATTTGGAAAAGGATCAGTACAACTACCTTATACAGTATGAAGAGAATACACAAAAAGGATAAATGTAATAGTCCTACTCTGACATAAAACCTCAGTAAGAATACAAATATAGAGCACTCAATGTTTAGTTGTTCTGCAAAGAACAGAAAGGGTAAAATGCAAGAAGTTTAAAAGACAGAGAAATCATGACTCATACAATAAATTGTTTCTCACTACAGTCACATGAAACAAAACGCTTAACATACTCATAATTATGAATTGTTACTGACCTACGAAGCATTTCAGATATTTCTAAACCTGTCTCTCAGTAATGCCTTTTCCCCAATAACCCACTTTTCAGATTTCCTAATTTTTAAGTTTCACCAAAATTCATTTCTAAAGGTATCAAAATACATCAATCAGATATACATGGTATGTGTCTTGTGCTTCGTGTTTAGTGCAATGTTCACTTATCTAAACTATTATCTTCATATATCTGGATGGGTTTCCTTGACTACATAATTAGGATCCCTAAATTTCTTGTTCATCTTACTAAAAAATATTATTGTATAAAATTAACAATTTTTCTTCATGTCCTTTTGAGAAAACCATGTATTACAGAACTCCATTCATTTGTTGATGCTGATCATACTCCAATGGTCTTTTCTCTAAAATATACCGTATTTCCTTGGCTTCCACATTTCAACTTCTTTGCATATAATTAGAACACTATTACTCCATGTGGCAGTTCTTACTTTCCCTCCAAAGCCACTATTAAATCATCACTGAATCTTAAGAGTTGGTAGTATCTTAGAATCAAGCAATAGGGTTCTGAAGCTGTCTCTGCTTTCTGAATATATTTAACTTCTGTAAATACTGCAAATTACTATTTGCACAGCTATGAGATCCATTACAGTCCTTGAAATAAAACCTCTAAGAGATGACAGTGACAATCACTCAAAGCCCACACAATAAATAATTCATGAGATTTCTTTCTCTTAAAATATAATTAGGCATAGCTTTAGTGGCTTGGCTTAGTCTTCCTTAACAAATGGATTGCAAATGTATATACTTCCTCTTACTGAATAAAGAGAACTACATAATTGATGCTATTTTTCCTGTTTGCCAAAGGTTCTAAACCAACTCTAAAATTCTATCATAGCAAGTTATTGACTTAATTCATTGACACTGAATGTCTACTTCTATTTCAAAACTGTATGGATAAAGGCTGCCCAGAATCTTTTTTGAAGTGAATGAAAAATTAAATGAATGATCTTAAGACAAGAAAATTGTGACTTACTGTCACTGTGAAGTACTAACAGTAATATCCTTGGAAGACATCAAGATGTGTATTTTTGAACATGAGCCGCTTACATTTATACTAGTATTTTTCCCTGCTTCCAGAAACAGCTGTTCGTTTAGGCACTCTCAATAAGCCCTGTGATTATGACAGACTGCCTTACTTGAAAGTTGCTACTGCTAACTGCAAAGTTCATATGCCTTGTGATAGCCATTTGCTACTCAAAAATCATTTCTGCTTATTTCCAAGTTCAAAGTCAGTGTTTTAAATGGCTGAATTCAGTGAAATCTGCCTCAACTGTAAGCAAAAAGCATAACTGTATTTTAAAATGCTACACTATTTATATGGACCATTTCAGTGGTATTTTCACTTAAAAAATACATATGAAGAAATAAAAAAGTCCATGTCTTTTGGAGTTTTCAATGTATAAAATGTCTGAAACAACTTCAGACACTGACTCAAACTGTAAATTGATAAAAATGACAAAACACACATAAACCCGTTTGAGCAAGTGTTTCACTTGTACTGTTGACTTTGTGCTGCTCCTCAGCATCCAGCCTGCACTGTGCAGAGCTGACTATCAATATTTAGAACAACTTGCTAAGAGGCTAAATCCACACTAAATATAGCTACTATAGCAAAAAAATATTTTACTTACAACAGCTCACTGTCTCGTGGTAATTTTAAAAATTATACAAATATTTAAAGACTACTTGAGCAATGAGTTCTTTGCAATGTACATCCAGAAAGCACCTATTTTGAAGTAAACTGTAGTCTTCACTGAAGCAATAAACACACACACACACACGCACACGCACACGCACACATAGAAGAGAACCTCAGTTAAATACCACTTGAAATCTGAGTTCAGAAGACTTGTTTTCGTTTCTTACTAGTAAAAAATTAACTATCAAAATTTTATTACTCAGACAGGAAATAACAGAAATGGTATAATACATTGATCATAAATGAAAGCTTAACTAATCACCAGCTTAAAATAAACTATGTCATGTACCTTGTAAGCAGATGTAATTTATTTTGTTTTTATATACCTAACATTCAGTAAAATTTACGGATCCAAACCGTGAACACAGCTGCCCTAGTACCTGGAGAACTGGATCTCTATATTTTTATAAGTAGGAATAAAGCATACCGTGTAGTAAGAGAAAATTACTTACCTGAAACTTATCCTTTCAGAAGGTACACTGGGAAAATGGATTCTCTGAGCCCCTGTTTCAACTTCAAGTATGAGCTTTCTAGCTTTTAAGAGCCATTAACACTGCCCCTAGGGACAGAATAAGCTTTGGACTCCCCTAGTGAGTATGTCAGTAGTTTCTTCAGGTGCCTTCCCTCAGTTCTTTCCAAATTCAAAAGATGAGAGGAAAAATAACCCAAGGAAAAAAAAATCCTGTAAAGCAGAAACCTTACTCTTTGAGGAAAGGAGGGTAGCTCATTTGTGAATCCATTCCAGAGCACGCTTTCTGAGAAAAAGAAATACAGGTAAGTAATTTTCCCATCTCCAAAGGTGACTGGTGATTAATGAGTGGATTCACAGAGTTTGGAGAATAAGCTCCAGGGATGTCTGTTTAACACACAACAACCAACTAATGAGGACGAACAACAATGAATGGTACAAGAACCAACACTTTGTAAGTGCCTCCAAAAAGTTTTTTAAAAGTACAAAAATGCCCCAGTATCAAGCTGTCTACTGGACTGCAGAAATTAACAAACTTGGAAGTTAATTTGTAAAGTCCCCAAAAGATCAATCATTAAGACAGATTTTCAAATAAATGTCTCATAAAATTACCCTGTTACACATTTACTGTAGGATTTTGCTATCTGCGAAAGCACCTTGAACTATTTGGGTTAACTTCACAACAAACTTTCAGATAGGATATTAGGCCAAACTAATGTCCTAAACTGGGACATTCACAACTGAAATCACTACAAAAGGGAAAACGCATTTCATACAGAAAACATTATGTAGCCTGAAATAAGGTAATCATTTTTATAAACAAAATACTACAGTCCTTTTATTTTGCAGCCTTGTCTTAAACTTGTAAGAGATCAAAAGCCTGATTAAGTGAAATTACTACGTACAAATATTTGAGATAATAAATATGAAGGCTTGGATAAGATATATTTTAGGAATTAGCTAGTCTGCATTAAAACCAACATATATATTCAGAAAATAATAATAATGTTGTGCATGAGATCAATAAAAAGGAAGATTATGTAAAACCACGTAATATAAATTTAAAAAGAAATATAAATAGTTGAAGGTATAAGGTTCATAAATATTTACGGTAAAAAATGCCATTTTTAACAAGTGTCACATATTTACAAAATCATGTAAACCTAGACAAACAAGAATTTGTAGATCAAAATTCAAAACTGCTAAAGAGATTACAGTAAATTTTATCCACACTTTAATAAAACAATATATTGTAAGTATTTATCACATTGCCAGCCAGCACTCTGAAATTGATTTGGACTTAAAATTCCCCTAAAATGGCAAATCAAGTGAAAGTGTGAGTCTACTTTCAAAGGATCAATTTCTTTTAGAATCAGTTTCATTTAGAATCTTCTTAGAAGTTAACTGAAAATTTTATTTAGAGAAATGAATATAATCTAAATTAGGAAACAAAATTCAAGGAGGTAATAAAATATTAACAGTATATATTGAGAAAAGCAAAAACCAAATTTAGGAAAACAGAATGAAAACGCTACTAATTAGAAACAAAATTTAATTATACAGAGCCATCCTATAAGATGTAGAACTCAGTTAAGTACACAGTAAGTAAAGCATCAGGACATTACTTAACCATGGTAAAAATTAAAAACTAGCAGCAAATCTTGTTTCACTTATTCTATTTTACTGCTAGCAGCAGGTGGAGAGAAGGGCTACTTGGGAAATGTTATCCAGTTGGGTTAACTTAAGTATTTCACTCTGTGTAAAACTGATAAAACAAAAGGTAGAAATTAAAATGCAAGATTGGATTTCCTCTAGGGGAACAAGTGAGGAGACAGAAAAAAGCACACAGAATCTAAGATCCTGTCTCTCCTTTGAGTTTATCTCACTCCAATGAAAACTTAAAAAGAATTTTTATTTTTCTACCTTTACTTTCTTATATCTTGTCAAGTCTAAATAAAAGCTAAATTGGTACAGAAAGACGAACATCTTTAAAGTAAAATACATTTAAAAGAAGTCATTCTTACCATGGATACTGCCTAACAAATAAGGTCAATAAGGAAAACCCCTCCAGTTTACATACAGAGATTCCAACTGTCTTCATCAGCAAGTTTCTCACTTTCTTTTTTACAGAAGGTGGCCACTATATGAGGAAAACCAATGCTTAGAAATAAAAAATGGGATCTACTATATTACCCAACAAAAAACAAAGGAATTTCCACTGTATATATCTGAGTACTTTGTCAAATGGGTCATAATCAATTAAGTGTTTTTTTCTTCAAAAGTCAACTATTTAGAAACACAGAGTGTGTTAAGACACTAACCTGATGAGCCTTATCAGGTCTCTGCATGCTTGGAGAATTTAATCCTTCCTGTATACTGATGTAGAATTCAGTGTTACGTTTAGTTTGGTGTGGTATCTTTTAAAACAAGAAAGAAGGAAAGGGAAAAAGGACCCCTAGTATTATCTTCATGAAAAACACCTAAATTTTTGGAGATGAGAATACAGTATTCTTCCTAATTCAAGAAAGATATCTCAATGCCACTACTGTGAGAATTCAAAAACATGAAACTGAATTCCTAAGACAGCTTCATCTATACCTAGCCGGTAATTCATAGTACTTCCAACAGGTACGTAAGATAGAGAATGAATCTTACAACAATGACAGTTACTATCATCATGGTAGTAAAAAACAAAGAAAAACACCAAATCCATTGTGGTAGAGTCAATTCCAACTCATAGCTGACCCTATAGGACTGAGTAGTTTCCAAGGAGCACCCGGTAGATTTTCACTGCCAACCTTAGCAGCTAAACACTTATCCACTATGCCACCAGGGTTTCCCTTATTATGGTAGTAAGAAGACAAATAATTTTGCCATAGTATCCATGCCATAACTTCCCCTTACTTCCCAAAACTGTTTTGTCAAGTCAATTTTAACTCACACTGAATCCATAGGACAGAACAAAACTGCCCCATAGGGTTTTCAAGGAGTGGCTGATAGATTTGAACTGCTAACCATCTAGTTAGCAGCCGAGCTCCTAACTGATGCACCACCAGGGCTCTAGACCTCTTACTTCCCAACTCCCATCACATTTTCTACCAAAAACTACAGCGCCTTCCATAAGTACAAAATAAGTTCTTAATAAGTACTGTTACTGATGATGACACAAAAAAATAAATATTTGGAAAAATTCTGTTATTTAACCACCAAATGTAAATATAAATATGTTTCAGTTCTTAATAATTCTCATGGCTAACATTTATGAACCTTCTAAAAATTGGGGTTCCTTTTTTGTAAATATAACATAGAAATCCTATCTTGCCATGTAAATGCTAAGATTTTTAAGAAATCAGGGGAGACCACATGACCTAATCAGTTTTCCGAGGTAGAAAGTACAACAGAAATTCACTTGTATCCTTATACTTGAATACAATCAAGAACTAGAATTTGCCTGCTTTGGAATTATTATTATTTTTTTAAATCCCAGTATGTCAGACTGACTCTTCATGAATGAGATTATTAAGGGAAAAAAAACAATTCCACAGAAGATAGTAATATTAGGGCACCTACTCATGTTTGATATGAATTTATGTGCCAGTCTACATAGAGAGAACAATATCAGAGAAAATAATTATTTAAAAATCAAGTAGTTCATAATAGTCTTAAAAATGAAAGAAGACAGAGCACAGCTTTGAGAATTTTTAATTTCCAAAACATGTTTTGTTACCAAGGCAAATTCACAATGCTAAGAAAAATAGCCCTTTTAAACAAGTAATGATACTCCCTAGATTAACATCAACTACATTACTACATTTCAGAACAGCAAAAAAATTGTTTTAAAAAAAGTCCTTTTAAGCATCTGGTATCTAGCCCTCAAATCCAAGGAGAATACATACACACACACACACACACACACACACACGTATATATACACATATATGTATATATATTGTGTATGTATATATACATATATATTTATAAAAAAGAACTATTTTATAACAGACCAACTATCTAACATCATCAGTTACTAAAGAATCTTGAGAGCTTCTTTGGGAATCCAGCAAGGAAGCTTAGCTACCTGCATATTCTAAACCTAGGTTTCCCAACCTCAGCACTATTACCATTTGGGACCAGATAACTCTACAATGTGTAGGGCTCTTCCTATGCACTGTAAGATGTTCATCAGAATCCCTGGCCTCTACCCTAGATGACAGTAGTACATCCCTTTCCTCCAACTTGTGATGATAAAACATGTCTCCCAACATTGCCAAATGCCCCACAAGAGGCAAAAAAAATACCCCCAGGTGAGAATCACTGCCTTAAATAAACAAACAAAAACTATACCATAAGGAATAACAGTTCTCTTCAAACGAGATCATAACTTTAAGAAAGCCACTCTGTGGATATCAAAAGAAGATACCAGGTTTACCACGCCAGACACAGTCCACCAACTGTGATAATCAATGGGTGAGACATGTAAAAGCCAGGGCTCCCTAATGATGTTTCCTCAGTGGCCATACTAGCATTCTATCTCAAAAATTTTAGTGTTCTACTTCAATGTTTTCTCTATAACCAAAGAACTAGATGATGAGTGAATAGATAGATGGTGGCTTCTTTAAACAATGAATGAACAAGTCAAAGCTAAAAGGAGTGGAACTTATAAATATGCTGTGATAGTACTGGGCAAATGAGAGTAAATTATTTTCAAAGAATCCAAAAAAACAAAGTTTACTAAAAGAAGCATCCACAAAGGATATACTTCTTCTATGTCATATTCATTATTATTCTTTAAATTCAAAAAATCACTTAGAGTCTTTACCCTCCTAAACCACCACTAATGAAGACTGTAGTGTTAAAAGTCAATGGGCTATCTTTGGAGGGTAGATCTAAACTGATAGCAATTATGAGCAAAAATTACGGACTATGGGGGAAAAAAGACTAATTACAGGAAAGAAAATGTAGAAAAGGATTAGCATAGCACATAGTGCTCTTCTACATTCCAATGATGAATGTTTGTTTTAATCACCAGAAAACCAACCATGGAGAATCTACAAGGCATACTCTCACTGGAAAAAGGATTAAAAGATCTCAACTGTACCTGCATTAAGTGCCTGCGCAAGGATGCCCTCATGGTGTGAATCCAATTATACCAGTCGCCTTTGGAATGTATCCATAATCCACTATCATAATCTGTTCTTTTTTAAATGACCAAAAGACTTTTTATTCACTTTTAAGTAGTGCTATCAAAAGTCACACTTCCCCAGGAATGTGATCCAGAACGGTAACTTGGGATTTAGAGTGACAACACGTTTAAGACAAGTACACAATATCTAATACAAGACGTTAAAATCCAGAACTTACCCCAATGGCAGAAATCAGAAGAAACCACAAAGAGATTACTAGGATCCGCTAGGTATTTACTGAAGAGTTTTCCGAATTCCTGTTCTTTTGACTCACTCAGAGCTCCAACCAGTACAGGAATAATGGTAAACTCATCCTTATGGCTTAAAGAAAACAGAAAGGGGGGAAAAAGTGATTTAAGATGTTTAAAAATAAAAACATGTTTCCACATATGTTGGCACTAGAAAGTTGAATGTTTAACAGTGGTAAGGAGAACATGCACAGTGTTATTATTGACTTTAAAATCTAAAAACTGAATGTTTAAAATGGACCATTTAAAAGTGTAAAACATACAGAATACTAAAAACAGCAATTTAGACTAAATGTATACTACTTCTTTAGGTAAACAAAGCTATGTTACTACCAGGTATAATAATATCCTCAAAAATAAAAATAGGCCAATCAAACCATCACCAGTTCAAATCTTCTCAAGTCTACTTATTGAAGCTATAGTCATCTGTCTAATCCTTCTGCAACTTTAAAAGAGAACCAAACTCTTCCCTGCCTATTTTAACTATATCATATTATAAAGAACATCATTTCTGGCACTTGTTTATAAACCCAGTAAGTGAAAACTATAAAACTTATTAATCTTGGCTCCCATAACATTCACCAACTGTACTTTCATACCTGTCTTAATGAATGGATATAGGACTATCTGAATATATAACTCAAATTTCATTGGTATGCAGGGCAGACATAGACTTCAAGGAAGCCAGTAACGATTCCTACCAGCAAGACAAAAGACACCACACCCACCCACAATTTTTATGTTATATTCACAAGTCCCTTTTTCAGTCTACAGTTTGATGGCTACATGGAAAAGGAACAGAGCAAGGCATAACTATCCTGGGTTATAGAAACAAATGGTTGTCAAAAATCTTTTTAAAATTTTAGTGAAATTTTACTTACACATATTCAATAATACTTATATGCTAAATTATCCCAGATTTGAAATTTTTAGAGGCATGACTCATGTTTATATGACTTATTTTGAACAAAACTTAAAAAAAAAAAATCACCATTATAACAAATGTTTTTTTAATATGATTATCTGACACTTAGCTGCTGTAGGACAAACAATTCATAGAAGGGTTTTTAAAAATACTAAGTTTAAGAATCCACAAATAAATATCACCCCATCTGCATAAAGCTAAATTCAGGGCACCCAAGCGCCTCCCCCAAAAAGGCCCCCTTACCCTTGTCAATTGCGAAATAAACAGATCATACAGATCTCCAGTCCCTCTGCAATGCAGGGGCTTCTTGGGCAGAATCTGCATCTATGGAGTAAGAAAAAAAGAGGAAGCTGGCAGAGGAAGCTGCCATGGGACATCTCCTTCTGTGACTCTTACCAGTTTGTTTAATAACTGCCTGAATGAATAGGGACTCTTCAATGAGTTAAGAATGACTGTCACTTGGAAAGAAAAAAACTAAGTTCCTAGTAAAAATTTAGGAAGAGTACTGTTAACTGCTCCAATCTCAAGTACTACCTACATAAATAAACACACTAAGATCATCAAGAAATCTTCAAGTAATTATGACATGGCAGAGAAAGCAAAGTAGTTATGTAGAATATAAAGAACAAGGAAGAGTCAGGAAAAAAATGGGTTGAAGTCTCACCTCTACCATATACAAAGGTTAAGAGCAAGGGTAAGTCCCTAACCTGCTAACTTGTTTCCTTATCTGTAAAATAATAGTATCTATTCCATAAAATTTCTGTGATGCAAGGAAGAGGGAAAATTCTTTGTGTCTCTGAAGAACCAACCTATTTTGCTCCAGGAGAGATACCAAGCCCTTCCATCAGTGTCAGTGTAAGCTTGTGAGTCTTGTTATGCAAATATAAAGGTGTCATAGCACTTGGAAATAGAAGACGTAATGAAGGTTCACTCATTCACCCCCTCTGCTATTTCTCTTTTAAAAATTACTTGTTGTCTATTCCCAGAGGAAAAGGTGGCATGAGTTAAGGAAAAAAGCATTTATCTTTCAATATTACATAATACACCTCAGTTTTAAAATCTGAGTTATGAAGCAGATCTTCCTCTGGTGGAGGAATACAAAATCTCTCCCCAAAAGAACAATTATACAACTAGATAAAACTATTAAAACAATCATTTATGGGTTCTGAAAACCAACCAAATGCAAAGTGAAAAGAATTTACTGATGAAAACCAGCTGAATTTCTGGTAAGAAGAGTGAAAACCGGTATCTCGCCAGTGGCTGTCTCTACTGCCCTCCCTACTCCATGACCTGGTAGTTCCATTAGTATGAGGTTGGCTATAAAAACCAGCAGTGTCACTGCTGAAAGGCAATGACTTTGATTTGGAACAGAAGACAGAAAACTCACACCCAGCTAGATACAGAAAAGCCTACAGCTCTCTTAGCCTGACACTGTGTTACCAGTTGGGGCAAGCTGCTACCTTTAGAGTAGCTAGAAATTCAACAGAGAAATCTCAGGAATGAGAGAGCCAGAATCTTGATAAATTCCTCACAAATCCCTCAGAAGAGAGTACATGCACTCCCATATAACACTGGCCAACCAAGAGACCACACATATAAGCAGGGGAAATCCATAAGATCAGATCTCCTTCACAAAAGTTAACCAGTGGAGGGAGACCTGAGAGAAATCAAGAGCTTCACATACCCCTGGCTGAATCAGCATACACACACAGGAGATTTAAGGTAATGCTAAGGAAAGTGAAGAGTCAACCTTGACAATGGCTTTAACTCTGAATGTGCTTCCCAGCACACACAAAATCCACAGGCAGAGGGTTACATGACCATCTCCAACTACTTATTAGGTAAGTACTAAACTATGCAGAACAGATGTGAACTCTAGAAGTCAAATTTAAAAAAAAAAGCTGAAGAGACAGAGATGCAATCACATGGAAGACAAATTCCACAGATTCAGATCAAGTAAATTACTTTAAAAAGTAAATAACCAACTATAGGAAAAATATGAATAAAATCAGAATACAGAGTTGCTATATTATATAAAATTTCTAGTTTCAAGAAAAAATTATAAGCCACAACAAGAAACAGGAAACTGTTTACCTATACTATAGGTTACAGGGTGGGGAAAGGCTAGGACACATAACCACTAGAAACTGTATTCGAATGGGGCCAGACACTGAATTCACTAAACATTTCAAAACAGTTATTAAAAATATTTTAAAAGAATTAAAGGAAGTCATGCTTAAAGATGTG
The DNA here is from genome assembly GCA_028571685.1 of Heterohyrax brucei. Lineage (NCBI taxonomy): Eukaryota > Metazoa > Chordata > Mammalia > Hyracoidea > Procaviidae > Heterohyrax > Heterohyrax brucei. Next base: position 41,065,346 of record CM053149.1, read on the forward strand.
AAGAAAATATACTGACAATGACTAAGCAAATAAGAAATGCCAACAAAGAGCCATGAAAAGGAACCAAATGGAAATTTTAGAGTTGAAAAGTACAGAACCAAAAAAAATTCACTAAGTAGTCTGAAGAGCATGTCTGTTATTGTGTAAGAAAATACTGGTGAAAGTGAAGATAAAATTTTAAAAATTATCCAACCTGAGAAACTGAGGGAAAAAAAATGATTCAGGAAAACTTAATAGGGTATAAAGACTTACAGACAACATAAAGTACACCAGCATACACATAATACGAGTCTCTGGGAAAAGAGAGAAAGGAGACAAGGCAAAGGGAGAACCTAGATGAAACAGTATCTGAAAACTTTCCAAATTTAAAGAAAAACAATCTACAGAACCAAGAAATTCAATAAACTCAAAATAGGACAAATACAGAGAGATTCTCACCAATATACACCATAATCAAAGCAGTGAAAATCAAAAACAAAATTTTAAGAGTACAAACCTACACTATATTAAGGGTTAGAATTACATCTAAATGAGCCAAAGATTCAGAAGCTGGAATAGCAATATTGTAACCTGAGACTGGGAAAAAGGAAAGGCTGTGTTAACATTGCAGGCCTGTGTCTTTAGAAGGTTCAGTCTCCAGGATTATCCCTTTGTTATACAAATGTATATCAAATACATATATCAAATACTGATACAAATGTATCAGTATTCCTTATTCTGATAAGGCTGTTTCACCTGTTGGAAACCCTGGTAGCGTAGTAATTAAGGGCTACTGCTGCTAACCACAAGGTCAGCAGTTCAATTCTGCCAGATGCTCCTTTGAAACTCTATGGGGCAGTTCTACTCTTGTCTATAAGGTCACTATGAGTCAGAATCAATTCGATGCCAGTGTGTTTCAGTTGGGTTTGGTTTTACCTACTTGGCCTCTGAATCCTACTTTGCCAGTTTGCCTAGATTTCATAAAAATATAATTCATGGTAAACACCTGCTTTTATTCTGGGAGTCTGTAATTTTGATAGCTGTAGCTAGTTACAGTGGTAGAGAATACCTATATAACTGCCAGCCAAGCCAAGTGCCATCGAGTCGGATATAACTGACACATAATAAAAATCCTGGACTTGGATGCATAAAGCAGGCTTCCCTGGACAGAAACACTGCACACAAGTTGCTGAAGAAAGAAGTACATTCTATGTAGTCAGTCCCTCTGGGAAGGAAAACATTCAAAGGCTACACCTGGATTGCTCCAGACTGCCTGGAGTGTGTTTTTCCCTCTTAAGTCTTGCTGCGTATCTTATCCTTCCTCCTGAACACAGCCATTAGGCCAAGCGCTTCATAAGTTTGTGCGTCACCGAATGTGAATATGGGTAGAGGCCCTCAAAACAGGTTAATCATAACTGCAGAGTTGTTGGGAACTATATAAGGAAGAATTTATCTCATATTGATAAAATTCACCTTTAGGACACCGGGACATACATAGAGTTCATTCAAAATATCCTTGATTCACTGAGAAAGAACAAACTACAAAGATCCAGAAAACATAAGGCAAAGCCAAAGAACCAGTGAGAGGACAACCAAGCTGTCAAGGACTTAACCAAACTTAACATTTAAGTCGTATGAACCTTTACTACTTGAACTTAAATGTTAGTCTCAAAGGCTGTATCTTTCTTATTTTCAATAGCATAGGTTTATTGATAAGAACGGTTTTCCAAAGGGTATTTCAGGTAGTAGAGTGTCACGGAACTCCTCGACAGACATAAATGGTTACATGCACAATTACTAACTACAGATTAGCAGCTCAAGCCTACCCAAAGGAACCTTGGAAAGCAGGCTTGGAGGATATGCTTCCAAAATGTCACAGCCTTCAAAATCCTCAGGAACAGTTCTACTCCACACATACAGGGTCACTATGAGTCAGAACTGATAGGACAGCAACCAACAACAGGGCCATACTAAACTCTATTTTGGAAACACAATTTCTTTGAAGCTACTATGAAGCAAAACAATCCTACCATAAAATGGACCAAATTTGGCTTCAGGTTTATAAAGAAATTCCTGTATTTTATTAAAAATAAATCAACACTTCAATACCTTATGTTCTGTTAGGCTTACCACTATTTCTGGCTTTACTATCTCCGATAACTGACAGTATTAACAGGACTCAAATTTCCATTATCTTCAAATCTTCTTACTCACCCTCACACAGAAATACTCACCAAGTCTTGATTCTAACCCTTAAATGTCCCCCATATTTGCTCAGTTTGGCATCCCATCAGTTATTACCTTAGTTCAAAGCCCATGATTTCTTTACTATTTCTGAGTTTCTTCAAACTCTAATCCACCTTCACACTGCCATCACACCATTGAAGAGTAATATTCTTACAGATGAGTTCTAATTATGCCCCTTGTTTATTGAGGAACTTTTACCAGCTCTTCACTGATTATGCAGAATAGACTTCAGATACCTAAAACGGCATTCAATATCCTCCATAATCTTGTCACAGTCTTTCAACTTTCCAAATCCTATTAAGTATTCTTACACCAAGTCTCTATATATTACCTCCCCAAACACCTCCATCCCCAGACTGGTACCATAAATTTGTGAAAAAGTAGATCAGGTATAAGATGACAGGAAAGGTGGGGCATATGTAAAACTAAAAATATTCACATAAATGAAAATAACTGTAATTGTGCATGCTAAACAAACTATCTGCAGATAGAATTCAGCTGCTGTCCAAGCCTTTGCAATCCCTGCGAACTAAACCAAGTAGTTTTTTTCTTTTAAAAATAAGCCCTGGGCTTTCCTACTCCTATACTTGATTTCTGTTTTCAACAGCATCTTTTCTACAAAAACCGTATTCTTCATTCTACAAAAACCTTAGCCATCTTCAAAGTCCAATCAAATACCACCTCCTGTATGAAGGCTTCCCATCTATTATCTCTCTGCTCTGCTCTCACATCCCCCTTTTCTGCTCCCATAAACTCTTCTACTGCACTTATTACATTTGCATTTCTCTTACACTATATTTCTTATCACTTCTACCAAGTTATTTTTTATTTCCTGTAATACCTTGCTCAGAGACTTGAATGTTACATAAAAAATTAAGTTTAACCAACATTTTAAATCTTTGAAAGTGCATGTCATCTCAAAAGGAACCTTATTTTTGCATAGCATTAATTAATAAAATCTAAAGGTGAAAAATTACCATTTGAGGGCTAAAATGAGTTCTACATGCCAGCCTTACACACTTTTTGTCTACATTATTAATTTGTGATTAAAAGAGATGTTTGAAAGGAATCTCAATTTCTAGTATCTATGGGAAAGAGATAAAGCCAAAAAATATTTCAACCACCTCAAAACAGCAAATTTTAAACTGTGAGATGAGAGACACAAGCTGATAAGAAAGTTACAGGGTACTTGGGTCATTCAATAATTCACTTAAGACAAGGAAATTTTCTTATAGAAGACGAAAGATTTACTGATTGGGAAATGTGTACCCTTTCTTTAGGTTATTTCTCCATTCTTAGAAGCTCTGGTTGCTAGTGTTAACAGCTGTGTCTGCTAACCAAAAAGCTGGCGGCTGAAATTCACCAGGTGCTGCTTGGAAACTCTATGGGGCAGTTCTACTCTGCACTATAGGGTGATTATGAGTGGGAAAGGACTCACCAGCACCAGGTTTGATTTTGTTTGGCTCTTCATTTTTGTCTCTCTCTTTTTAACAGCCCATTGCTGGCTCTCTCTTTTTAACATCACCCCTAATATCCAAACTGTTTGCAGTAATTATCTATAGAATGCACTGAATCTTTCTTACTAAAGATAATAGTGAAAAAAAGACATACTAGTTAAGGTTTCAACAAACTTAAAACTTTCTCCCATATAGAAGGAGGTATAAAAATAATGAAAAGAAATATCCTAAAGACAAAGTAGATAGTTCTATGTTTGGATTTTGTCAGACATACTCATGGCTTCTTTTACTGTCTGGGACTCCTAGAACCTATTAGCAACAGAAATACACAGGACTACGATTGTTTCTAAATGACCTCACAAATACACCAAATCTATTTATAACTTTCAGAACTGTAATCTAAAGTAACAAGATTAACCATAAGAAAAAACATGACTACTTAAACAAGATTTTTAATTCTTTAATTAACACTTTAGGAACTATCCTGAGGTCACCTCTTAGCAAAACAACAGACTGACACACCAAGAATATTACTTGTAAGTATGGGGCTCCATTAAAAAACCTTATCTTGAGACCAGAAGGACAATCATTACTGTAAAGCAATGATGACACAACAAAGAAAGCAGAGAAACTAGAGCACTAGAAATGGAACCACCAAACCATAATTAATGAGAATACTGACACACTGTGAAAAATGTTTAACTACCACTAAACAACCTGTGTCAAATGGGAACATAATTTGCTATGCAAACTTTCACTGAAAAAAATTAAATATTATTTTTAAAAAACAAACCTCTAATTCTCCCTCAAAATGTAACACAACTTTAATGCCATACAAAGACATTTGTTTATAATATTCTGAATCAGGGAATTAAAAAATATAATCAATACAGATAAAAAGAATAACAAAAATGCTTTATGCTTAACTAGCTGGATAAACTATGTAAAAACAAGATTTTCTTGTTAAGTGTCTAGGTATCCCAAGAATGAATACGATGGATGTCACTTATGGCACCAATCTTGCACAGTCTCCCAATAATTACCAAATCTTAAACATAATAAATTTCTAAAATTGAAGAGAATCAAAAAAGAAGATGAACAGATTTAAATACACTGTGCTATATGTTTGAGATGTCCATGTTCCAAAATACTGGCAATACAAAAATAATATATGGCTAAGAAAATAATTTTACAGCAAACATTAACAGCTGTGATGTACCCTATTTTGCATTCAAATATTTTCAGTTACTATAATATCCTGTTAATTTGACACATTTTGCTGAACTAAAAGCAGTGATTATAGCACAGAAATTGTTTAGACTGTGGTGATGCATTTGTCAAAACGCACAGGAGTTGCACATCACAAAGAATGAATTTTGCTGTATGTAAATTAGAAAAATAAAAATTTTAAACTGTAAAATAAAACAGCAGTTGAGGATGACACAGAAATAGGAGCAAAAGGAAAAAGGGGTAACTGAACAGATTAAACTGAAAAGAGTGTTATGGCTCAATGCTGTTCATTTTTTAAGCATTAACTAGCTTTTTTTCCAAAATAGGTATTTCTGAATATCCTAACTTAACTTTAAGTAAACTTCTTCAAACACAGGTGATAGTAAAAATTATCCTGAGCTTAAATGTTAAAGATCATACATGAAAAAAAAGGTACAGAATAAAGTGTATAAAATATGACCTGTTGTTTACATGTTTTAATGTAAATGAATAAACATGTTTATGTATCTTATATACAAGGGCACATACATTATGTATATACTAGTAAATACAGGTAAACAATTGTCACTAGAGGGCTCTGTAGAAGTTTTCACAATTCATTTTGTCCTTTCAGATATTGCTTAAACATTTTCAAACTATGTGTACATATTTTTTTTTTTAGTCAGTAGGTTTACCTGGGCAATAGCATAGTAGGTTATCTTATGCTTTCTTCTTTATACTACTTATTACTAAAAACAATAATAAATGAATATCATTTGAAAAGTCTTTCAAGACAACAGGTAGAATTGTAGTTATCTTAGAGTTTAATTTTAAAGACAAAAGCTTGTAATGGTGGTTATAATACTGGAAAACTACAGGAAATGTTAAATGTGCAATAATTGATTAAAATATTGCATAGACAGACATTAGAAAGTCCCATGTATACCAAATTGCATGGAAGTATATGAGAAGCAGTTAAAAAAAAAATAATGTTTGATCCAATTTTTGTAAAATTATTTAATGAAAGCACTGCAAATGGAAAGAAAGTTATCAGTTCATTCAACATTAATCACTGAATACCTTCTGTGTGCCAAGCACTGCGCGGGGCACAGGAGATAATGACAAAAACCAGCTACCTGTAGGAGTCCTGGCAGCAGAGTGGTTAAGAATCTGACTGCTAACTAAAAGTTCAGCCAGTCAGCCACTCCTCAGAAACTCTAAGAGGCAATTCTACTGTGTCCCACTGAGTCACTACGAGTCAGAATCTACTCGACAGCAGTTTTTAGTTTAGCTACCCTCAGGGAACGAACAGATCAGGGAACTATCAGGGATGATATGAGGTCTAACAATTAAGTCTGTGAACTTATCCTAGAAAAAGTGCTACATACCTCATTGCTGAGTATCACTGTCACCTTCAAAGTACCCTCCTTAGGAGCTATGCACCGATGCCAGAGCCTGGTCCACCCTTCAAAGCAATTTTGAAATTCTTTTCTGTAATGACCAGCAGAGCTGGTCATATTATCCTTGATGTCCTGAATGTCATCAAAATCTCTCCCTTTCAATATGTCCTGTACCTTTGGGTAAAGAAAAAAGTCACTGGGGGCCAGATCAAGTGGGTAGGGAGGGTGTCCCAACTGTTTACTGACTAAAAACTCCCTCACAGACAACTATTCAATTAAGTTGGCAATTTTTTCACGGTGCCACCATGTGCAATGGCCATTCCAGAAACAGTTCCAGAATTGCTCTGAAAGGTGGACTAGGCGCTAGTGTTGGTGCACAACTTCTAAGGGGAGTACTTCAAAGGTAACCATAGTGATACTCAGCTATAAAGTATGTAGCACCTAGAACAATTAATTTTGAGGACTTGTCAGAGCTCCCAGAAAATTATTAGAAAAGTAATCACACAAGTAACTATTTAACTGCAGTGGCAGCATGGTAGGCTACCTGTATACAACTACCAAAACTTCCTCCCACCTCTGTATGCTGCTATCACTCCTCCAATCAAAAGTATTTTTCTCCCTTCCTCTGAATCTAGCCTTGTAAAACTTCTTTGACAATGTGGCAGAAGTATGAGCCCTGAAGTTTCTACTTTTCCTCTCTTGTTACCTTGAGCTACTCTGTAAAGAACTCCAGACAATCCTCCTAGACCAAAAGAGACCCATGTTCAGAAACAAGCCTGGAAGAGTGAGTGAACAGATGAGTGAAAACACCAGGAATTAGAGGGAACCAAATGAAGAGAAATTAGGTACCTCAACTGACAACCAGCACCACGGCACCAAGACATGTAAGTGAAACAATTTTAGAGCCTTCAGCTTGAGTGGATATGCCTCAAACTACACCATACAAAACAGAGATGAATTGTTTCCACTGACCCCTGGCCAAATTTCTGACCCACACAGTCACAAACAAAAATAATAGACATTTGGGGGTGACTTTTTCATGCTACAAAAGATAACTGAAACAAAAATTTTACCTGAAGTGGGAGTAAAAGAAACTTAAAACACGTGACATTGGCTTTTGGGATTCATAGGCAGCAAGAAGGTGAAGGGCAGTAGGAAGACTGCGGAGACTAGAGAAGCACTGTGGAAAATGTTCTGGAACACTAGAAGATGAGTGCCCTATGTTATACACTGGCAGAACAATTAATAAAGCTGTCACGTGAAATAAATTAGAATACTGAAAAAATAACGAACAGTGGATTCGAGGAGCTTTTCAGCAGAATGTTCTAAGTGTCAATGGCTTGAGAAGGTACAAAATAAAATGATGAACTAAAGAATGAACTGCTTAGCTTGCAAGCAGAACTTAAAAGAAATTATTTCTATCCAAAAGTTGCTGGTTTAGAAAATAACTGTTTCTCATCAATAGCCTCTGTAGCTAGCAAAAGACTGACCAAAAAAAGGGGGGGAGGGATAGGCACAAGGAACACTGCATTAACAGACTGTAAGTGGACTCCATTAGACACACCAGCAAACCAGGTAAACACAAACCGATACTAAGAACCAAGACGAGAGAACTGAGGTACCAAAATCAACAACTGGCACCATGGCTCCATACATGTAAGTGACACACTTGACCAAAGCTTTGACAGTAAAACTCATTACCTGTTGCTGTCAAGACAAGTCCAACTCATAGCTATCCTACAAGACAGAGCAGAACTACCCTAAAGGGTTTCCAAGGAGTACCTGGTAGATTCAACCTTTTGGTTAGCAGCTGTAGCTCTTAATCACTGTGCCATCACTATGCCATCATGCTTCCTGACAGTAAAACATAGCTTCATAGTCATCAAATCAAGTGTGCACCTGTAAGAACCTCTCTTAAGCCCTCAGAAAGACTTAAAGCAGTGCTTGTGTACCCTCTGAGATAAACAAAAAAGGGCTTCTAAGAAACTTACAGTACCCTAATTTGGGACTCAACGTAGAGAGAGCTCTCTCAGAAAACAACTGTGGGTGTGATGCTTGTCTAACAGACTGTATTTATAATCTGATACACAGAAAGCCCACAGTGGTTGTTCACAGAGTTTTATAAATTTGGAATAAAAGACACACTGTTGCAATAAAAAAAAGTCTCAAGTCTCTAGGCTCCCTAACAGACACAGGATGCTGCCACATCTTTGTCCTGTGGAGCAGCCACAGGATTCCAACCATCAACCTTTCAGTTAGCAGCCAAACACTTTAACCACTGCACCACCAGGGCTTCTTCACCTATGTGAAGAAGGCTAAAAATGTTACTTAGGTGCAAAGAAGGCCTGTATCTTATGTAAAAGAAGGATGAGTAAGAGAGTAAAGCAGAACCCAGAGAACAGCTGAGGAAAACAATGAATTATAAAGCCACACACAGAAAGCAGAACCAAGCTTTAATCAAAGACCATTTCATGCCTCCCTGTTACATTTCAGAATTGCTCAAGATCAGAGACTGCTTTAAGAATGTCATTCTTTCACTGCTGAATGGAGTGTCTATTGTGTTGAAATGCTGCCATCTTAAAATTATATATTGAATACATGGGAGGGAACAGATAACTTGTTTTTGTTTTTTTAATTTGACAGTTCTCTAGATTAAAAAGAGCCAAAACCAAAAACCTGATCTATAGCATACCTGATGCAGATCATAACATAATGTACTTGGAGCATGAGGCTGTAATGAGACAAAACTTCGAGGAATTTCAGAAAAGTTGGATATATACTGCATGCTGAAGAAATGTGAACTGTTCACCAGACAAGAGATTGCAGTAGTGATTAAGAGCTACATCTGCTAACCAAAAGGCTAGCAGCTTGAATCCCTGGCACCTCTATGGGGCAGTTCTATTCTGTCCTACAGGGTAGCTATGAGTTGGAATCAACTTGACAGCAATGGGTTTTCTGTCTGCAAAGACGGCTCCTAACAATGCCTATTTTTGAACACACAGGCTACTTTTCCCACTGTAAGGTGGATTCTATTTCCCCTACCCATAAGTGTTGATTGATCTTGTGATTTGTTATGAGAAACAGAATACTGTGATAATGATACTATGTAGTTTTAGATCTAGGACTTAGGACGAGTAGAAACTTGGGTTTAGCTACCCTGGGTTGCCATGTAAAGAAGTCCAGGCAATCATTCTAGAAAGAGAAGCCAAGAACAAAGAAAAGTCCTACTTGATATTTTTAAAAAACAAGAAAGAATCAGCAAGAGAGTAACTGAGGCACTTCAGCTGAAAGCCAGCACTAATGCCCAAGACACATGAGTGAGGACATCTTAGGTCCTCTAGCCCCATCTGTGGTATCTCAAATTGACAGCCTGTGTAGCAAAGCAAGCTGTCCTGCCCAAAATGTGACCCCAAAATTATGAGTAATAAAACTGTGATTTTTAAGTCACTAAGTTTTGGGGTAACTTGTTACTCAGTGATAACTGATACAGCTAGTAAACTCAACAAATGCTACAAAGAAAAAAATACATACTACACAGGACTAAGTATAGGAGGAATAGCACTGTCCTGTAAGGTCACTATGAGTCAGATGTGACTATACAGCACACAATCACCCACCACCATGTAATCTGGGAGACAGAAGTTTTGACAAGTGATATCATTTAACAAGGGTTATCAGTTAACAATATTTAATGGAGGTGGAATTATGAATGGAAATCTTACTGATCTTTCACATCTACTTTCTTAAATTTTCCATAATATATGTTTTACTAAGAAATAACCAAAAAAGTTATTTTTAAAACCTCCTTGAGGACAATACTGGCAGCTTATTGACTCCGTTTTATTGAAATTTATTAAATCTCTCTCTATATAAATGTAAATATACATACGCAAATAGATATATTAAACATTTCAGCAAGCAACAGAAATGAAGAATGGAATATTCTGATAAAATTAACATTTGGAGAAACAAGCAATATATAGAACTTAACAATTTCTGAGAATTAGAATAAACTGAACACAACTAACCTAAAATTATACTGCTCATAATTTAATATCACTCTGATCTTTGGAACTTTCTTTAGGATTATGTAATTCCTCATGGTAATCTCTATGAACAGATAGGGATAAAAAGACTGAGAGAAGTAAAATTCTAAATATAGAACTATGTGAAAATGATCCAAAAAAAGGCAATAATAAACTAAAATCAACAGGAAAAATCAGAAATATTGAAAAGGACATACACAGTTAGGGTTAAGAAGACATCAAGCATGAAAGTTCAAGAGAATAATCTATCTTACTATGAAAAGGCCTTGGGTTTTAGTTGATCCCAAGTAGAATATTAAGCCAACAGTAAGACACAGCAGCATTAAAAAAGTTAATCTTCATTAATACATTTTATCGGCAAAAATATCTATTATGAACGTTCTAGGCACCAGGCACACTACTAACAGAATATAATATTCAGATTCATGTAAGAAATAACCCCACCATGTTTAGAACTAGCAAAACTATATACAAAATACTAAGCCCTTATAAAACATAAAATTATTAGAGAAGTGCAACCTAAAGAAGATACTTTAATTTTGAATACTGCCCTTAAAAGAAGAAAGAAAGCTCTTGAAACAATTCTTTTTTTTCATTTCATCAAAATAAATTGCTAACTACTGTGTTGGGCATTATGCTAGGCACTGGTGTATATTAATGGAGATCAAAACAGTTGTTACCATTATCCTAATTTTAGTCTACTGAGTACATTCTAATGAGTACGCTATTACTGGAAAGCCTTTTATAAAAAACAAACCCCACTGCCATCGAATCGACTCCAACTCATAGTAACCCTACAGGACAGAGTCGAACTGCCCCATAAGATTTCCAAGGAACAGCTGGAAGATTTCAAATGCTAAGTTTTTAGTTAGCAACCAAGCTCTTAACCACTCTGTCACTAGGGCTCCCAGAAAACCTTCAGCAGGTAGCAAGTAATAATCTGTCAAGTTTATTACATAAGAAATTCACCAAAACTAAACCCACTGCTGTTTAGTAAATTCCAACTCATAGCAACCCCATAGGACAGAGTAGAACTGCCCCATAGAGTTTAAAGAAACTACTGGTAGATTTGAAACACCAGCCTTTAGGTTAGCAGTTTAACCACTTAACCACTACACCACCAGGATTTCCAAAAGAAATCCATGTACTCTGAAATTAAAAAGGTGAAAAGAAAGACTTCTGAAGTTACTTCCAAATCTAAAATATTATAGTAAGTACTATAACACAATATAATTACTATTCTGAGATAAAGACATTATTTACTGAATGAAAAACCAAGTAAACACATACACAATGGATTTTTTTTCCTACCTAGTTAAACAACCATGGCAACTCATGTGTTCAGCCTTCCTGGACAAACTTAATTTCAAAAAACATCAAGAAATTTCAATCTGATATTTTTATTTCACTTTAAATAAAAAGATTTTTTAATCTTCTTAGTCTAATAATTATCTTACCCTAGTATATAAGTCCAAAGAAAATTAAATCTGTATTTCTCTATGATTTCTTATATAACCAATATACCTTTCCATGGCTTTAGCTGTATAAGGCAAATGCATCTCAATACTGTGTTCATCTTCATCTGTCTGCAGAGACATGCGTTCAAACATTCCTGTTTTCCACAGTTCTCCATAAACTACAGATTTCAAAATACATAAAAACAAATACATTAAAGTACATCCTTATTCCATGAAATTCCACCCAGTAACATAAAGAAGTACCATACAGTACCCTTTTATTTTTATTAGGAAAAAAACTAGCTTTTCATGCACCAGACAGAGCAATATTCCATGTAATGGTTTACTTGGCATTTGTATATCATATACAGTTAAATATATACACAATAAAATAATAATTTAAATTTTTCATCAGCTCATTCATTATATCTAAAATTACTCCTGGGTCTAAGGCCTTTTCTTCACTTCTAATCACAAGTTGCTAGCAAGAACACAGATGAACAGGTTAATTTCTGCTGAAACATGGAAAAACCAAAAACTGTATTATTAACCTCATTTACTCAAGAAGTTAATAATAGTTTTTTTTATTTCTTTAATAAAAATATATGGATTATTTCATACCTCAGATTCTTACCATTCCCACTAAAAACACTAGTTCCCTCAGAATCAAAAATTAAGCTCACAAGCAATCAACATAAATTCACTACAGTCCCATGCCATCTTAAAATGATCTACTAATTTAATCCCTTTTGATGAACTATACTTGAAACTGAATACTGTATAGCAAAAGGTTAAAATTTGATATTCAAAAAGAAAAACCATGATTTAAGAATGTATTTTATAACAGCATAGAACCAACATTTTGATAACTACATTTCTTAAATGCATTTACAAACATTGATGAAGGAAATCTGATGGTATGACATCTTTGCCACCAAATTATACCTTGTTAAATGTCCTCCATACTTTCACTGGTAAAGCTACCCAAAACTAAAATTATCTAAATGTTCCAAATAACTTTTTTAAAAAGTGTGCTTTAAAAATTATGCCAAAGAGTCAGCCAGTTTCACACATTAAGATGTCTTGTAACAAAAAAACTGCTAATACTCTTTTGATACTAGATTATGAAAATGTAAGCCTAAAAAAATAAAAAGAAGTGATCGATTCCTTTGCAAATGATTTTCATTCTACAAAGTATTTAAGAATATCTTGAACAAAGGCACCTCTAACATATTCAAAATAAAATTCAATTAACTGGAAAGATACATATCATGTTCATAAAGGTGGTTAACTCTGAGAAGGTAAACTGAATTCAGGATGAGGGAAAAACTCTGAATCAATTGTGGATGATGACTACACAAGTATTTACTATACTGTTCTCTCTACAATTTTAAAAATTCTGCTCCCTTGTCCTTCTAAAAATACTTTCAAATCCAAAATTTTTACTTTACATATTTATTGTATAAAATGAGAGACATCTAAATAAAAACTGTGATTTTTAGAACCCTATGATAAAGAAACAATGAAATAATATGACATGTTTTCAAAAGGACATCTATTTAAGGTGTATGTAGGCTCTTTCAGAGCTTCACCATCTATAGCCTCATTTTTTCACACAAAAATCACTTGTGAGGAAATAAAGGCATAATTACCATTACATATTTACAGTAAGGAAAGGGACAAAACTTTCATCAAGTTGGTACAGATACTAATCTTTTGTCTCATGCTATAATGTTCTCATACTCCTTCCCTGACTATAAACGTAACCAAAGCAGTCTGGAGACTTAAGTGGGTCTAACAGATTTCTGTGGTTTTCAGGAAAAGTCTTAATATTTTTTTGTGGCTGTGAGAGACTTTTTTTTTGTTTTTGCTTTGTTTTGTTTGTTTTTGCAGATAGTTCAAAAACGCAACATATAAAAATTGAGATTTGACTTATGATACTCACATTTTTATTTTTAACTTTTAATTACCTTATAATTCCTACTAAAAACTTCAGCTACTTAAAGCTTTGTTTTCTATGTACTTACTTTTTTGGTCAATACGAAGGTCATACAGAGGAGTCCTATAAATATCCACACTGGAAAGTGCACATCGAGACAGGGGCACATGATGAGAAGGCCCAAGGATAAAAATTCTCCGGCTAGGAGAAATACAACAAAAAACACAGAACAACTTCACTTTTATATAGATCTCATTAAATAAAAGGAAAAAAAGAAATTAAAAATTACAGAATTAATGTTTTTCTTTGTGATGATTTCATTACCAACTAATGTTTTGCTTCTTAGTTAAGTTCAATTCCTTACCCTGGTCTCTATGTTAAAGAAAAAAACAGTTGCCCTCCAGTTGATTCTAACTCATGGGCACCCCATGGTTATCAAAAGACAGCTCTGCTCCACTGAGATTTTTAAGGCTCATGTTTTGGAACTGTATTGCCAATACTTCATTCCAAGGCTCCTCTAGGTAGAATCACACTTCCAACCTTTCAGTTAATATATTAATACATTAACCACATCTTCCACCCAAGGACTCTGCCTTTATATTAAAAGGCCTTTAAAAGAATCATCTTTTATTACTAAAATATCAGCTATTGTTTCACTCAATGGCACTTGGGTTTACGCATAACTCATCTCTGTAGTCATAATATATATAATAAAGTTCTCACTATCTATGCTGTATTAGTTGAACTTGAAATATTTTGGCTATTGAAATCTCAACATTCTAAATTCACTTTCTAACCTTTAATAAAAATATGTAACAGTACAAACAGTATTTAAAAAAAAAAAGACAACTCCATACAAGGGTAGGAATCAGAAGGAAAAGCACTAAATAGATAACAGGTAAGTGGTAATTTTGGTGAAGGGTAAGATAATATACACTACTGTAGAAGCCAGCATAACCTATACAAAGGAAAATCATAGGAGCACTATAGACACATCTAAACTCCCCAAAGGATCAAATTACTCAGCTGAGGGCTGTGGGGGCCACAGTCTCAGGGAACATCTAGCTTATCTGGCATAACATAATTTAGAAAGAAAATATTCTAAATTCTACTTTGGTGAGCAGTATGTGGAGTCTTAAAATCCCGTAAGCAGTCATCTAAGATACTCCACTGGTATCACTCTGGAGCAAAAGAGAATGAAGAAAATCAAAGACACAAAGAAAAGATTAGTCCAAAGGACTAACTGACCATGATAACTGGCCATGACTACCACAGCCTCCACCAGGCTGAGTCCAGCACAACTACAGCTACCACTACCACCTGCTCTGGGAGATCACAACAGAGGGTTCCAGAGAGAGCTGAAGTAAAATGTAGAACAAAATTCTAACACACACACACACACACACACATAAATAAATAAGTAGAAAGAAAGAAAGAAAGGAAAAAAAAAGCAGACTTACAGTCTGATGTAGACAGGAGAAATGTTGAGTATAGTGCCCAGGCACCTATAGCTCAATAATAAAGTCACTCCAGAGGTTCACCCCTCAGCCAAAGATAAGACAGACCCATAAAACAAAAACAAACTAAATCGGCATACCAACCCAGGAGCAAGGATGAGAGCAGGAAGAGATAAGAAAGCTGGTAATACAGAACCCAAGGATGAGAAAGTGAGAATGTTAACATGACACAGGGTTGGCAACCAATGTCACAAAACAGTAGGTGCACTCACTGTTTAATGAGAAACTAGTTTTGCTCTGTAAACCTTCATATAATGAACAAGCAAAAGGAAAACATCACAAAAAAAAGCATTCTGTTATAACAAAGTTATTTCTCTGTTTTTTCCCATGGCAGACACAAAAAAAAATTTTGATGAGAAGAATTATTTTACTTCATTTTGATGCAGTTGTAGATTTTTTTTTTACTGTGATGAAATGAAAGTACACAATCGAAATCAATGTTGCATGACCACCTATCTGCAACTCTATCTGCTCTCCTCAACCAATGACAACACATTCCTCCTTTTCTCTCTACACTTCTCATGTCCTCTTCAACCTGTCTGTTCCTCTCCTGTCGGGAAAGAAACCAGTAGGACAGCCTCCTATAAATGTATAAAACCATAAAACACACACACCATATCATCACAATGCATCACCAAAATCAGTCCATTCTTGTCTGAAGAACTGACCTCCGTACTGGTTTCTGGTCAGGCCCAGCAACAAAGTCTAGGAGCCATGTTCCCAGGAGACCCTCCAGGCTGCATGACCATCAATTCTGGTCTTTTTAGTACAGTTCTTGAACTGTACACATCTTTTTCTCATGTTGCCTCAGGGACCCTACATTGTGTCTCCCATCACGCTGTCTTTGATGGTGGCCAGGCACCATGGGGTTCTTCTGGTCTCAAGTTGACAGAGTTTCCCATTCATACGGCTCCTTGGGTCTCCTGGACTCATTTTTATCTCATGTCTTTGATGTTCCAGGTCATCATCTGTTCTAGATGGGCTGGGACCATTTGTTGTACCTCAGATAGCAACATGCTAGCTTATAAGACCCCAGATGTCACTCATCAATATGGAATACAAAAGACTCTCGCAGCAAAACACTAGTTATGCCAATTGGCCTTCATGTTCCCTGAATACCTGGTCCCCTGAACCCCATCCTTGCTACTCTATCTTTTGATATAATGAATTGAGTATAGAAAACTCTTCAGTTTATGGTGCAGTCCAGGTATGCTGATAGGCTCTCTACTGCGTGCTGTCACTGCTTTTAGCTAACCAAATTCCTATCACATTATCTAATCTATGACCAGTCCTCTCCCTCCGTCCCCACCCTTATAGCCGTTAAAGAGTCTTGTCTTCTGTACATAAGTCCATTTTTAAGTTCTTATAGCACAGGTCTCATAAAATACTTGTCCTTTTGCAGCTGACTTATTTCACTCAGCATAATGTCTTCTAGTTGAAACCAGGTTATGAGATGCTTTCTAAAATGAACATTATTCTTTATCATTGCATAGGGTACCACAGTTTGTATATCCATTCATCTGATGACAGGCACCTAGGTTGATTTCATCTTTTTGGTATTGAGAAGATTTATTATCTGACAAACAAATCATGATCAACAGAAGAGAAAATAGATAAATGGTTATCCAAAGACTTTACCAAAAGAATTATAGGACCACTTACAGAATGAGAAGACAATATTTGGCAACTATATGTTGGACTGATGTGTGATACCCATAATCTACAGGGTATTGTAAAATATCTACAAGAAAAAGGTAAATAACCCAAACTAAGCAATGGACAAGGAGATAGACAGACACTCCACCAAAGAGAACGGCCAGGCAGCCAAAAGACACATGAGGAAATGCTCAATCATCAGCTATTAGAGAAATTCAAATCAAAACTACAATGACATACCAGCTCATCCCAACAAGGTTGGCCATAATCCAAAAAACACAAAACAACAAATGCTGAAGAGGCTGTGCAGAGATTGGAACTCTCCTACACTGCTGGTGGGATTGCAAAATGGTACAACCCCTATGGAAAGCAATTTGGCACTTCCTTAAAAAGCTAGAAATAGATATACCATTTGATGCAGTAATCCCACCACTCAGACTATATCCTACAGAATCAAGGGCAGTCACACAAACAGATACATGCACATGAATGTTTACCGCAGCACAGTCCACAATAACAAAAAGATGGAATCATCCCAGATGTCCAACAACAGATGAATGGATACATATGCTCAATGGAATACTATGCAATGATAAAGAACAATGATGATTTTAGGAAGCATCTCATAACCTGGTTTCACTTGGAAGACACTATGCTCAGTGAAATCAGTTAGCAGCTAAAATAAAAACATTGTATGAGACCCCTAGGATAAGGTCTTAAAAACAGACTTGTGTACAGAAGAAAAGACTCTTTGATGGCTGCAAGGGCAGGGCAGGGCAGGAGGCAGAGAGCTGGTCATAGATTAGAGAGTTGATAGAAATTTGGTCAGGTGAAAGCAGTGACAGCACACAATAGAAAGAAGATCAACTTAACTGGACCTCAACATAAACTGAAAACTCTTCCAATCTCAACCCAATATTGCAAGGACAGAGTAGCAAGGGAGAGGGTCTGGGGTACATGTTCTCAACAGACATCAAGGCCAAATGGAACAACTAGCCTATTGCTAGTAGAGTCCTCTGCACCCCATACTGGTGAGTGGCATCTGGGGTCTTAAAAGCTGGCAAGCTGCCATCTGAGGTACACCAAATGGTCCCAACTCATCTGGAACAGATGATCACCAAGAACAACGAAGACACAAGGAAAAAAGAGCCCAGGAGACAGAAGGACCCATGTGAATGGGTGACTGCATCAACACGTGACCAGAAAAACCAGATGGTGCCCAGCCACAACTAGACAGCCATGATGGTGCACACAATGTTGAGTGCCAATGGCAATATGAGAAAAAGAGCGGTACACCTCCAAACTCCACTAAAAGACTGCAACTGGTGGTCTGAAGCCCTGAGGGTTCCCCTAGGAGCATGGCTCCTAGACCTGCTGCTGCCCCTGACCAGAAAACATTACTCAGGTCAACTCTTTGGACAGCAATAGACTGGACTTGGGGACACGATGTGACTATTTGGTGCACGTACTTTGTGGTTCTATGCATCTCTAGGATGCTGTCCTACTGACCTCTTACTAAAAGGGAGAGGAAGAGTGTGGAAAGGAGGGGGCAGGAAACGGTTACGAGGATACGACATATATAGAATGAAAAGGAGGAGTGTGCTGTCACCATGCAAGGAGAGTAGAAGGAGCTGCAGAGAGGTGAGCATGCACATTTAATTTGGATTGTATACTCTGACTTAATCACAGTTAAAAAAAAAGTAGAATTAAAAAAAAGATTAAGGAATAAACTTTCTCAGCTCCCATTCAAGTATAAATCAATCTCAAAAACTAAGAAATATAGTAGTTTGCTATCTGCACTGTACTCCAAAGAAAAGAAATGGGTTAGACTGCATCTTAAATGTTTATAATCCCTTTTGTCTTGACGTCAGGAGCACAATTAACTTTCTCTCATTTCACCTCAAACACCCAAACTAGCTCTACAATTTAAATTCTGAAATTACTCATCTCTGTTCTCCCAGATTCACTCACATGAACGAAGTTTCCTTTACACACCAGCTCCCCCCCACACACAGTCAAAAATCAATACTATGCAAAAGAGGAAAACATAAGATAGGCTATAAACCTAGAGGAACCCTAGTGGTGCAGTGGTTAAGAGTTCAGCTGCTAACCAAAAGGAAAGAAGTTCAGAACCACCAACTACACCTGGGAAATCTTATGGGACAGTTCTACTATGCCTATGGAAGCTGGAAGTCAAAACTGACTCAACGACAAGGGTTTCTTTTTTTATTATACCTAGAAAATTAAGCACCACTCATTCCTCAACTGTTGGACCAAACCAAACCCACTGTCGTTGAGTAATTCCAATGCATAGTAACCTTACTCAATGGACGAAGGCATATTTTTCAGTCCACGTAGACTGTATTTACTTTGATAAAATTATATTACAATTAAAAGAAGTAACCTATTGCTTGCCTTATGTTACTTTATATAATTGGGTGGGAGTAAAAGGCAGGTGGGTAGGAGAGGTAAGGATAAGGAACAAGCACTTCTCAGTTTTAGAGATACCAAACTTCCTCTGCAGTTTCCCAAATTAAGAAAACTAAGAGGCTTCACTCAGTTCTCCCATCTAAATAGCACAGAAATATCATGATAATATTTTTAAACTAAAGTGTAATGCGGGACAAAAATTACAGTAACTCAGTGATCAGGTGACTTGCCTTAAGTCAAGTATCACATGAACCAGGTGTGAAATGGCACATATTTTTTCCGATGCAGGAAAGACAGAAGGATAAATATTTAAGGTCAGCATTTATGTTAAGCCAGAAGTACACAGAACATTCCAAAAAGATGTAGGACACACAGGCAGAAAATAAAATGACTTAAAAAATACCAGTCTACTCTAGCTGGAGGAAAGAGAGTGGGTGGAGAGGAAGGGAAAGAAGGCTGTTGGGAACATGAGACATGTATGGAGCAGAGAGGAATAGTGTGCAGTCACCACTCAGGGAGAGCAGGGGAAGCTGCATATAGGTGGGCATGTAAATTTATACAGGAATGTACATTTTCACTCAGTCATGTTAAATTAAAAAAAAAAATACTGGTCTAAACTCGAAGCATACATAAACACCATAGGTAAATTTAACAAGGCTTCAACAGTGGCCAAAAGACAGTGACTACTCCAGAAGCAACTGCTGGAAAGTAAAATGATGAGTATACTTTGTGTACCTGTCATAGATTGAAGTGTGTCCTCCCAAAAACGTGCTCAGCAATTTTACTGTACCATGATTCCCAGTATTGTGTGACTGTCCCCCATTTTGTGATTTTCTGACACCATAAATCCTAATCTCTGCTTGTGGTTAACAGAGTGGATCATATCAGAGAGGATAGGTTGGGACTGTAATACCCTTCCTAAGGTCACTTCCCAGCTGCAACACTCCCACACTCCTTGGAGTGTAGCTTGCACCACCTTTTATCCTGTCATTCTACAAGAGATAAAAGGAAAGGATAGAGAGTTGGAAACCTTTCATCATCAAGAAAGCAGCACTAGGAGTACAGCGCATCCTTCAGACCTGAGGTTTCTGCCCCAAGATGCTCCCTAAGCAAAGACTGATGTAACACAAGGAAGGACCTTTTTCCAGAGCTAACAAAGCAGGAAAGCTTTCCCTTGGAGCAGATACCCTACAGACTTCTACCCTACGGGACTGTGTAAGAATAATCTTTTTTTTTGTTACAGTCACCTACTTGTGGTATTTTCTGTTTGAGCAGTACCATGTGACTAAGAAAGTACCCAATATATAAGTTGCCAAGATGTCAATCCTCATAAACACCTATTTACTTATCCAAAATAATGGCACAGAAGAAATTTGTTAAGGTGTTCCATGAAACATACACTTTCAACTAAAAATTAAAACATCATATGGCCCCAAAGATATCAGTTTGTTCTTTTCTTCTATCCCTGCATTGGTTTCTAAAAGGTATGAATCAAAGTCAAAGTGAGTACCTAAGTATATGCTGAACTCTGGGTTACTAATCGAAGTTTGAAAACCAGTCAGGAAAAGGTCTTGAAACTACCAATATGAGAAGGAACTTTTCAAACTTAGATGTTAATCAATTAAATGTATCCTTTTTAAAGTTCCTTAAACAGCTAGAATATTTTTGAAACCTCACTCAGATCATATTACTCCCCTACTTAAAGGCTTTCAATGGTTTTTTATGGTCATAAGATAAAATCCAAATCTGTAATACAGCTTCTAGAGTCTCAAACTGTGCTCTTCTTGTATTATTCTTCCTCCCTGTTGATCACTGTATTTCATATACACTGGACTTACTGTAGTTTCTTAATGACACTAGTAACTTTGCCTATTCTAAAGTTTTTGCACATGCTACTGCTTCTTCCTGTTGGCATAGTGGTTAAGTGTTACAGCTGCTAAGCAAAAGGATGGTAGTTCAAATCCATCAGGCGCTGCTTGACAACTCTACGAGGCAGTTCTACTCTGTCCTATAGGGTCTCTATGAGTCAGAACTGACTAGATAGCAGTGGGTTTAGGTTTTCTTGGAGAAGTATTAATTCCTCAGCTCGGCTGGTATGGCTTAAAAGTCAATTCCCACCCAACTAAGTAAACGAACAACTTACATATAGTTAGAAAAATTGTGTGAACCATATATTTGATCAAAGTTTAATATGCAGAATATATAAATAACTCCTGCAACTTAACAACAAAAAGACAAACAATGGAATCAAACAATGGGAAAAAGACTTAAATAGACATGTCATCAAAGAACATACGGAAATGGCCAACAAACACATGAAAAGATGCTCAGCATCACTGGTCATTGTTTTTGTTAGGTGTCATCAAGTTGATTTTGACTCATAGTGACCCATGTGACAGAGTACAATTTCTCCAAGGGGTTTTCTAGGCAATAATCTTTATGACAGCAGATTGCCAAGTCTTTCTCTCATGGATCTGCTGGGTAGGTTCAAACCTCCAATGAGTCAGTCACCAGGGCTCTTTCATTAGTCATTAGGGAAACACAAATCAAAACTACCAAGGAACGTGGTAGGATGGCTATGATCAAAACACAGTAAATTAGAGGTGCTAGGAAGGATGTAGAGGTATTATATCCCTCTCATCTATTGCTGGTAGGATTGTAAAATGTGCAGCTGTTGTAGCAAACATTATGGCAGTTATTTTAAAAGTTAAGTAACCTTAAAAAAGTATCTAGCAATTCCAATCCTGGATACACACTCAGAAGAAGAGAAAGCAGGAATGCAAACTGATATTTGTGTACCAGTGTTCACAAAAGCTAAAAGGTAGAAAGAAACTAAGTGTCCATCAAAAAAAAAGAATAGATAAACAAAATGTGCTATACACATAGAATATTACTCAATCATGAAGAGAAATGAAGTCCTAATTCACGGTAGGACTTGAAAACATTACGCTGAGTCAAGTAAGGCAGTAATAAAATGACAAATACTGTATGATGTCCCTTACATATCTGGAATAGATACATGTGTAGAGACCAAAGTTCATTAGCGGTTATTATGCACAGGAAGGAGGGGGAGAAGAGAGAAGCTGTGACCTAGAGGGCATGGAATTAAAAAGTATGGGAACAAATAGTGATAGTTCCACAACATAATGAACATAACTGGTATCACTTGCTTGTACAAGTAGAAAATGCTAAAATGGCAAATATCTTGTTATATATAATTTTACCACAATTAAAAACAAAAAATCAATTCCTCAGAGACATCTTCTCTATTTGTCTCTATCCCTATCCACAATCTAAATCAAGTCACTCTCTTAAGTACTTCTCAAAGTGTAAACTGAGAACTAACTCTTTTGGTACCTCAAGACTCTTAAATGGAGTTGACAAAACAAACCAGTCTTCATAATAATACAAGTAAGTTATTTGTCTTTCTCTCAGTGTTGATACCTGCACTTGGGTACACAAGCAATGCTGCATAACACTGCTGGCACATCAGAACAAAGATCAAGGGAATAGAACCAAAATGCACTAGCAGTCATTGTATCCTTCACCTACACCCACATCAATTTAAAAGGAAAAAAAAATTTTTCACCTAACTTCATTAAATACTGATCCTTAAGTACACATCTTTTCTAAAATTCTGTGCAACAAAACACATTCAATCTGTTGTGTTAACTGCATACAGCACTTCTGCTTCATATCTTACTACCACAGTTGTCTAGAGGAAAAGCACTTGTATGGTTATGAGGGGTGAGCAGAACTAACAAGCTTTTCATGGAATACAATTTTTACCTCACAGACTGAAAGAATAACTTTGGTTATTCCAATCTGGGTATCTGGAAGAATTTTTCTCAAAAATGAACAAAATAGTCTGCTACTTCAAAGAAAGCAACTGACACAGAAGGACTGCCAATTAAGTTCACGAACTCATCCTAGAAAAAGTGCTACATATCTCAAAGATGAATATCACTACAGTCACCTTCAAAGTACTCCCCTTGGGAAGCACGCACCAATGCCAGCACCTAGTTCACCCTTCAAAGCAATTTGGGAACTCTTTATCTGTAATGGCCATCAGTGCTGTCGTCCTATTGCCCTTGATGTCCTGAATGTGACCAAAATGTCTTCCTTTCAGTATTTCCTTTACCTTTGGGTAAAGAAAAAAGTCACTGGGGGCCAGATCAGGCGACTAGGGAGGGTGTTCCAATAAAGTTATTTGTTTACTAGATAAAAACTCCCTTACAGACAACTATACAATTAAGTTTGCAATCTTACTGCCACGCCATCATGTGCAATGGTCATTCCAGAAAGAGTTCCAAAACTGGTTTGAAGGGTGGACTAGGCACTAGCATTGGTGTACAGCTTCCCAAGGGGAATACTTTGAAGGTAAACTTAGTGATACTCAGCAATAAGTCGTGTAGCACTTAGGACAATTAAATTCACTGACTTGTCAGATCTCATATTTGCTGCCATGATTAAAACACAAGTTTTTGAGTGAAAGTCTGACTTTTGCAAAATTTTATGACTATAAGCTTGGCAGCTTCCCATAAGTAAAGATTTTTCTAATGAAACTGATAGTGATATTAACACATGTAATTTTCGATGGACAAAATGTCAACAATTGAAAACTCCATATAACTCACTAAATAAATCATCTTCAAATGTTCAATGTATGATGTTACAGAATCATGTAATAGCAAAAGAGCCACTCTGAGTGTAAGATAAACAGTGAGTTTTAACTAAGTACAAAAGGCTTACTGACAGTTTCTGATTTCATATCATAACAAACTTCTAAGAAACTAGCACACCTGAAAAAAAAGAAAATGAAGGAAAATTAGTACTTGTGGAGATTTCATGCAGCATCAAAGAAAAATATCCACAACATCTGAAAACAACTATGCAGCACTTCTCTTCCATTCCCAATTACAGATCTGTGACAAGCTGGTTTTCAACCAAAACAATTTATCATGACAGATTGAAAGCAGACAAAAGAGATTTGTAAAACTGCAAAAAGAACACCACTCTGACTGTCACCTTTTTAGAAAATGTAGCTGTTTTCATTTTAAAATTAACATTAACTGACACAGCCAGAGAAACATAAGAGTATAGAATTTGAATTCTAGTAAAAAGACCATACTTAACAGCATGACTGTAGGAAGTCCAGCAGATATGGTCCCCACACTCTCTGCTAATCCCAAAACTAACACCTTTCCCAAAGCCAACACTTCAGGCAAAGAACAGACTGGATTACAACACACAAAACGGTACTCTCGAAGAGTACGCTTCTTCATTGAAGTAGATACACAAGACCAAATGGGTAGCTCCTGATGGAGAAAAGTTGAGGAAGAAGACAGGGGACAGCTGATGGTTGAATGGACATCACTGAACCAGGGTGGAAAGAAGGAAATGTGCAGTCACATTACAGGCACAGTAGGTACATACACATAACACATACACATACACATAACAATGTGTATAACAATGTTCTTATCAGAAATTAATGTGCATAGACGTTTGCATGAAAAACTAATTTGAGCTGTACACTTTCACATAAAGCACAATAAAAAAATTAACATGAAAATGTTGTGTCCATTTGTAATGGGTTTGTTAATATTTGAAAATTATTTTTTAAATTTTAACTTTAATTTCTAATTTGATAGTGACAGTTCTTTGGTGCACTCCGTAACTTTACAGTAAAAAGAGTTCCCGAGACCAAGAAGTTTGAGAACCACTGTATTTTACTTTATTAATACATCTATGTCTATTATGATGGCTTAATGTCCATCTCATTCACCAGTTTATAAGCACCAAAGGGCTGCAACCATTTCTGCTTTAGTAGTCACCAGTATGTCTTATCACTACTATATTACTGGGCTCATGGCAGGCATTTAACATTGTTTTAATAAAAATGCTTTATTTATCCTTTTCCCTTCAAGATAAGCCCCTGAATTCCACTGCTAGCAACTATTTGTAGACTTGGATCAGACAAGCTTGCTGCAAACAAACTGGGTTATCACTTTCCATGCTCTGACACACTCCCTACTAAATTATAAATGGTTACTATGATACCTTGTTAGGGTCTACCTAAAACCAACAGCATTAAAAATCAAAGAATCACTTTATCATTTTAAAACTATTCAATTCCCTTATATTTTTAAGATACATACTTTTTCACCATAAAATATACGCGCTTTTCGTAAAAGAAACACATATATAAAAATCTCATCATCCAGACCAAACCATTCGCCGTTAAGTTAATTCTTTGATTTATGGTGACCTCATATGCTGTAGAACTGGGTTCCATAAGCTTTTCAATGGCTGCGATCTTATACAGATAGATCACTAGACCTTTCCTCTGGTGCCTCTGGGTGGATTTAAACTGCCAACCTTTTGGTTAATAGCAAAGTACTTAACCTTTTATACCACCAAAGGACTGTTTATCCATACACAACCAATATTTCACTGTTTATTTCTTTTCATTATTTTTTTAGAAATAACTTACTTTACCTTATACATTATTACATGGGAAGCCTGGTAGTGTAGTTAAGAGCTATGCCTGCTAACAAAAAGGTTGGCAGTTTGAGTATTTTCTTTATACAGTTTTACACTGTTTAAACTGTGTCTCGGCAAACTGTTTTTCCCACTAGATATAAACATTTTCAAAATTACTACAGTCTTTAAAGCCATCATTTTTTTAAAGGCTACATAATATTCTAGAGTAAACTGTCATTCTTATGTAATTAACTCACTGTTAGAAATTTAGGCTCTTTAAAAAATAAGACTGCTGAGAAAATCTCACTACATTTAACTTTTTTCACTTTGGACCTTGTTAAGCTAGATTCTTACAAGCTGAATTTCTAAGTCAACAACTATAACTGTCCTAACATGTTAATAATAAACTGCTTCTTTAATTAAAAGTGATTTAAATTTACAGTGAAAATAGAAATGCAATAGTTTTCAAAAAACTAATTTGATCATAATCTAGCCAGTCCAAAATTACATTCTATTTTTTTAATTGTTAATTTAAATTCGTACCTCATTGCTGTTTTTACATTGATTACCAAACCAAACCAAATAAAACAAACAAAAAAACCCTTTAGTTCTCTTTTATTAGTCACATTTACTTTTTTGGTAATTTCAGTTAATATTCTTTGGCCACTGAGCAACCAGGCTCGAAAACTCATTATAGAGGCATTTCACTGACATATGTAAATCCTTTATGTACCCTTTTTGACATATATTTTCTCCATTCTCTTAACTGTTTATTTTGGTTACATAATGACAACAGGAGTTATTTTTAATGTGATCTAATAATTTCACTAATAATTTCAATTCCACTAATAATTTCTTTAATAAGTATTTGTATATATTTTGTTCTAAATAACCTTGGCTCAAAATTTCCATAAGTCTCATTGCCATATCTAGCTGGAATATGTTTTGATGTATTCTGCTAACAGAATCTAAAAACACTGATTTTTCCAAATTGATGCTTTTTCAATATTTTTCAATTAATTTTTCACCTACTATTTGTAATACCTTTATAAAGTCATATTTGTACCACACAACTTATAAGTATTGGGAATGACATATTACCACTTACATTTTAAAAAGATGATTTGAATTTTCATATAAATAATGGACTGTAAGTAGAAGTTAAAAATAAAAACAGTATAAAATTTAATCATCTCTCTTGGACCAACTGTGTTTTGTGGTTGTTTTTTTTAATTCTTACGGTCTTCCAAAGGTCTGCCTTTCCCTGTTTTCTCAAAGAACTCTAGAGACATTACAATATGTGGGGGAGGCTATTTTCAGAAAAAGTCAATTATTATTTTTGAGACTTATACCTTCAAATATATTTCTCTAGAATTCATTAGATATTAATTACAAAAATAAGTTGCTCAGGTATGCATCTTTCCTTTAACTTCTTCCTGTTACTTTCTCTACTTTCATCTTTTTCTCTTTTTCTTTTTCCCTCCATTCTCTCCACCAGCTTATTTAAAACAGAAATAGAGTCTGTGTTCTACCAATGCCAACCCAAGTGCCGTTGAGTCAGATCCGACTCATGGCGACCCTAGGGGCCAGGATAGAACTGATACTCTATATTTCTCTAAATATTCTTACACCAAATTCAAGAGTACCCTTTTAGCACACATGATTAATAAAAATAGTGTCAAAGTCAGAAAGGTCTAGAAAAAGGTATTCTAAAAACAAATCTTTATTATAACATTATTTGCATTATTTGTTCAGGGTCAAACGAATGTAGCTTCTGAACAGCTTTCCAATCAAATTTCTATTTGCTCTCATTTACGAAATAAAAAAATTAAGACTGCATATTACCTACATACCAAAAAACTTCAGAAGGCTCTTCCCAAAACATTATATACACAACAGGAATGCTAAAACCTGGCAATACTATAATTATATTATTAAAAACAAGCAAAAACTAATTTTCAGCAAAAGTATGGTACAATGTCTAAGAACACTGCAGAAAACTACAGTTTTTTCATTTTAAAAATCTGAACAAATTGCTCAGACAAAGCAGTAGGCTGTTCTTTTAAAAACTATGCTACACCACTAACACTACCGAAAATCCATTGCTGTGGAATTGGGTCCAACTCACAGGGACCCTATAAGATAGAACAGAACTGCCCCATAGAGTTTCCAAGGAGCATCTGGCAGATCCGAACTGCTGACTTTTTGGTTAGCAGATGTAGCACTTAACTTACTGTGCCTCAAGGTTTCCACTAACACTACAAGCTTGCCAAACAATCACCATGAAACAGAATTAAGAAACTAACATTTTACCTATTCATACAAACCACTGTTGTTGTGGTTAGGTGCCTTTGAGACAGTTCCAACTCATAACAACCCTGTGAACGAGAGAACAACACACTGCCTGGTTCTGTGAAACACCCACACTCATTTCTGTGCTTAAGCCCACTGTTGCAGCCACTATATCAATCCATTTCCTTGAGGGACTTCTTCTGTTACCCTGACCCTCTACTTTACCAAGCATGAGGTACTTCTTGAGGTACTGATCCCTCCTGTCAATAGTTCCAAATTATTTAAGATGCATTATCACCATCCTTAGTCTTACAGATCTGTTTGTTTCTTCGGCAGTCCATGGTACATTCAATATCCTTCTCCAACACCACAATTTAAAGGCCCCAATTCTTCTTCTTTCTTATTCACTTACTACCTTTTCCCTAAATATGATTCCACTGAAAATACCACAGCCTGGGACAGGCACACGTTAGTCTTCAAGGCGATACCTTTACTTTTTAACACTTTAAAGAGGTCTGTCACTTAGCAGTACTGCAGGAGCTTTGCCACTCATATTCAGAGACCAGTATGGTCACCCACAGCAGATAGGTCTCAGCTGAGCTCCAGATAAGATAGGCTACGAAAAAGGACCCAGCAGTCCACTTCTTAAAAGAACTAGCTAGTGAAAACTTTATGAATAGCAGCAGAAAACTGTCAAATACACTGTCGTAAAATGGGCAAAGGCTGGAAAGCATTCAAAAGACAACTCAGAAAGAGATGCCTCCTCAGAGCAGTCGACCTTAGTGATATGGATGGAGTATGGCTTTAGGGACTTTTATTTGCTTGTGTGGCATGACTCAAAACAAGAGACAACTGCAAACATTCACTGATCAGAATGTGGAATGTGTGAAGTACGAATCTAGGAAACCTGGGAATCATCAAAAATGAAATGAAACACATAAACATCTACATTCTAGGCATTAGTGAACTGACACAGACTGCTATTTGGCATTCTGACTTGGACAATCACAAGGCTTACTCTGCCGGGAATGGTGCTGTATTCATCCCCATAAAGAACATTTCAAGATTTGTCCTGAAATATAATGCTGCCAGTGACAAGATAATATGCATAAGCCCACAAGGAAGGCCAGTTAATATGATTATAATTCAAATTTATGAACCAACCACTTACGCCAAAGATGAAGAAACTGAAGATTTTTACCAGTTTCTGCAGCCCAAAACTGACTGAACATGCAACCACAATGCACTGATAATTACTGGTGACTGGATGTAAAAGTTGGAAGTGAAGAGGAAGGATCAACACTTGAAAAATAGAGCCTTGGTAACAGAAACGATGCCAGAGATCACTGTTGTTGCAAGTTGTTGCAAGACCAACAACTTCCTCATTGCAAACACCTCTTTTAATTAACATAAATGTAAACTATACACATGGATCTTGCCAGAAGGAATACACAGGAATCAAATTAACTACATCTGTACAAAGAGACAACAGAAAACCTTGGTATCAGTCAGAACAAGACCAGGTGCTGCCCAGGATGCAGACCAGGTGCTGCTCATATGCAAATTCAAAGTGAAGCTAAAGAAAATTATAAAAAGTCGAAGACAGACAAAGTATGACCCTAAGTATATCCCACACGAGGGTAGAGACCATCAAGAATAGATGTGAAGCCCTGAACACTAATTATCAAAGACCAGAAAAGTTGTAGAACGACACCCAAGACATCATGAAGAATGTAAGAGTTCATTATAAAGACAGCAGAGCAAGACTGGATATCAGAAAAAAGACACTGAAACTACAAAGCATTACATATGACAATATACAGTGAAGCCTTAGCTCATAAGTAGTAAACTACTTAAATTACATTAAGCTGTTTTTTCAAATAACTACGCTGCATCACTATTACTACAGGCTTACCTAATAATCACCATACGACAGAATTAATAAATGACATTTTACCTATTCATACAAAGTATTATATAACAACACACATGAATAGTAAAGTTACCATTTAAATTTAAGGCTGGTCATCAAACTATCAATTTTAATGGCTACTTTCAGTAGGCTTTTCTTAAGAAAAAAAAAATTTTTATAGTGTTTCAAGTGAAAGATTAAAATCCAAATCAATTTGCCATATGAAATCTCATACCCAAATCACTAGGCAACTCTAACAGCTCCCCATCCCCCACCTTCACCCCCCTTGACAACATGCTCCACCTTTCCACCCTATACTTACTGCATCCATTTAACCAACTCCTATCCCCATCCACCCTCTCATCTCCCCTACAGCCAAGAGCTCCTCAAGCAATAACATTCCTCACCAGCATCACTCTATGTCTTATAGTCCAGTCCACTCTTTGTCTGGAGAGTTGGCTTTGGTACCGCTTTCAGCTCTGGGCTATCAGAGAGTCCAGGGACCATGTCCTCATGGTATCCTTCAGTCTAATGGACCATGAACTGCAGTCTAGTTCTGCACACCCATTTTTCTCCCCCTACTCCAAAGACTTTACATGTGTTCCCCGTCAGGGCAGTCATTCGTGGTGGCCAGGCACCATGTAGTTCTTCTAGTCTCATGCTGATGTCATCTCTGAATCATATGGCAATTTCTGTCTGCTGGGCTCATGTTTTCCTCATGTCTTTGATATCCTTCATTCTCCTCTGCTCCAAGTGAATTGGGACCAGTTGATGCTACTTCCAATAGCAAATTACTAGCTCGTAAGACCCCAGACATCCATCACCAAAGGGGTTTACAAAACATTTTCTTAAAAAAAAAGTTACACTAACTAGCCTAGATGGCCCCTTTAATCTTGGTCCCCAGACCTCTGTCCCTACTACTCTGTCCTTCATAATGTTGGGTTGTATCCAGAAAATCTTTCACCTTTTGGTACAGTCCAGCTATGTGAATGAACTGTCACTCCTTCACCTAACCCAATTACTATCTACTATCTAATCTATGAATATCTCTCTACCTCCCTCCCCACTCTTACAACCATCAAATATTATTTTCTTCTGTGCTTCAACCTCTTCCTAAATCTTTATAATAGTAGTTTCATATAGTATTTGTCCTTTTGTACCTGGCAAATTTCACCCAGTATGTCTTCCAAATGACTCCATGATATATTTCTTAAAATCATCATTCTTTACCACTGCTTAGTACTACATTGTGTAAATATACCATACTTTGTTTATCCACTCATCTGTTAATGGGCACTCAGGTTGAGTCCATGTTTTTGCTACTTTGCACAGTGCTGCAATAAACATTCATCTGCATGTTATCTGTTTGTGTGCGAGCCCTTATTTCTCTAGGATATATTCCAATAAGTAAGATTACTGGATCATGCTGTATTATTTGTATTTCCAGCTTTTTAAGAAAATGCTAAATAGATTTCCAAGGTGGCTATACCATTTTATATTCTACCAACAGTGTAGAGGAGTTCCAGTCTCTCCACAACCTCTCCAATATGTATTCTTTTGTATTTGTTGCATTAATGCCAGCCTTATTGGGGTGAGACAGCATTTTACTGTAGGTTTGATTTGGATTTGGATTTCACTAATAGCTACTGGGAAACTCTCATGGTGTAGTGGGTCAAGTACTATGTCTGCTAACCAAAAGGTCGGCAGTTCAAATCCACCAGGAACTCCTTGGAAACTCTATGGGGCAGTTCTACTCTGACCTTTAGGGTCGCTATGAGGTGGACCTGACTCAAGAGCAGTGATGATCACGAATACTTCCTCATGTATTTGTCCTTTTTGGTGAAGTGTCTGTTCATATGCTATCCCCTTTTTAATTTGGTTGTTTGACTTTTTCTTGCTGAGGTTTCGTAGTACCTTGTAGATTATGGACATCAGACACCAATTAGATTCACAGCAGACAAAAATTCTTTCCCACTCTGGAAGCAGTTACCTATTTTTTTCTTCTGGTGTTTGTGTGTTGTTAGTAACATTTTTCAGTCTCTTTATACAAGGTCGGCAGTTCAAATCCACCAGGTGCTCCTTGAACACTCTGGGGGTCAGTTCTACCCTGGCCGCTAGGGTTGCCATAAGTCGGATCCAACTCGACGGCACTTGGCTGGCTATGTTGTGTATTAGAGCTCTCAAGGTTGTCATTATTTATTCTTCCATAATCTTCATTGTTTTAATTTGATATTTAAGTCTTCGATCCATCTTAAGTTATTTTTTTTTTTCATTTTTATTGGACATGACTGACTGAAAATGTACATTCACGTATAAATTTACATGCCTACCTATATGCAGCTTCCACTGCTCTCCCTGTCCGGTGACTGCACACTATTCCTCTCTGCTCCATACATGTCTCATCCTCCCAACAGCCTCCTTTCCCCTCCTCTCCGTCCACTCCCCTTCCTCCAGCCAGACGTCAGCAAGATGATATCCTATAGATGTATAGAACCATAAAGTGCTTCCAATATATGGTCACTCTGCATTGCCAAGTCCAATCCATTCCTGTCCAAAGAGTGGACCTTTGTTATAATTTATGGGAAAGGGCAGCATCAGGGCAGGGGGCCATGCTCTCAGAGGAACGCCAAAACCACTGGACCATCAACTGAGGTCTTTTAGTGGAGATCTCATAATGCCATCTTAAGTTAATTTTTGTGAATAGTGTGAGATAATGTGTCATTTCAGTTATGTAGTTATGCCAACACCACTTGTCAAAGAGACTTGTTTTTTTCCCCGGTTTAAGGACTTGGACCTTTGTTAAGTACAAGCTGCTTGCTCATAGGTGGATAATGTTATATCTAGATTCTCAATTCTGTTTCATTGATCTATGTATCTGTTTTTATAGCAGTACCAGGCTGTTTTGACTATGTTGGCAGAGTAATAGGTTCTAAAGTTAGGAAGTGTGAGGCCTCCCACTTTGTTCTTTTTCTTCAGAAATGCTTTACTTACCTAAGGCTTCTTCCCTTTCTGAATTAAGCAGGAGATTTTTTTCTCAATTTCATTAAAAAATGACAGTGGAATTTATATTGAGATTGCACTGTAAGTGTAGATCACTTTCAGAAGAACAGACATTTTCATGATGTTAAGTTTTCCTACCCATGATCAAGTAGGTTTCTCCTGTTATATAGGTATTTTTTGGCTTCCGGCAGTCGAGTGTTGTAATATTTATTTTTTGTATGGGTCTTTTACAGGTCTTTTCTGGATAGATTTACCCCTAGGTATTTTATCTTTATCTATGCAATTATAAAAGGTAATGATTTGGTGATTTCTTCTTTGATGTTCTCTTTGTTGACATCAAGGAATCCAACTGATGTATGTGTGTTTAACTTGTATCCTGATTACTACACTGAACTCTTCTATTAGCTCTAGTAGTCTGTGTGGATTCTTCACAATTTTCTATGTATAAGATCATATTATCTGCAAACAGAGATACATTGACTTCTTCCTTAGCAATGTGGATGCCCTTCATTTCTTTATCTTGACTGATTGCTCTGGCTACAATCTCCAGGACAATGCTGAATAAGAGTGGTGACAATGGGCATCCTTGTCTGGTTTCTATTCTTGAGAGAAATCCTTTTAGACTCTCCTCCTTTAGGATTAGGTTGGCTGTTGGCTATGCATAAACTACAGTTTCGAAGGAATGCCTGGCAGTTTTAAACTGCTGACTTTTTTGGTTAGAGGGGGTTGTACTTAACAACTACACCACCAGGGTTCGGCTGTGCATAGATGCTCACTATGTTTAGGAATTTCCCTTCAATTCCTATCTTCTTGAAAGTTTTTAACATGAACGGGTTCTGGTCTTCATGAAATGAATTTTCTGCATCAATTGATAAAATCAAGTAGTCCTTGCTTTTGTTATACTTACACGATTGATTATGTTAATTGCTTTGCTAATGCTGAACCATTCCTGCATCCCTAGTATGACTCCCACTTGAACATGGTGAATTAATCTTTTCATACGTTCTTAAATTCTATCGTCTGGAATTTTGTTGATTTTTGCAACTAAGTTAATGAGAGATATTAGTCTGTAATTTTCCTTTTTTGTGCTGTCTTCACTTGGTCGTAATGTCAGAGTTATACTGGCTTTACAGAACAAATACCAGTGTATCCATCCTGTCCTATGCTCTGGAATACCTTCAGTTAATAGTGGTGTTAACTCTGCCCTAAAAGTTTGGTAGAATTATCCAGTGAAGCTATCAGAGTCAGAGGTCAGGGCTTTAGTTAAGTGGTTTTTTTTTTCCCCAATTACCTTTCCAATCTCTTCTTCTGTGATGGATTTGCTTAGATGTTCTAGCTCCATTTGTGTTACTTTTGGTAGGCACTGGCTTTCTAAAAATTTGTTCATATCCTCTAGGTTTTAAATTTATTAGAGTATAATTTTTCACACTATTCTTATTCACTTAAATTTTTCTGTTGTCATATCACCCATCTTACTCCTTATTCGAGTCATACGCTTCCTCTCCTGTTTTTCTTCTGTCAGTTTGGCCAGTGGTATACCAATTTTATTGATCTTTACTTGGCTTTGGCTTGGCTTTTTAAAAAATGGGCTTATGTTCTTGTTAACTCTTTCAATCATCCTTCTATTCGAGTCTCATATAGTTCTGCTGTAATTTTTATTATTTGCTTTCTTCTAGTGTTCAAGGGGTTCTTTTGTGACTCTCCATTTCTTCAAGTTGTAGAGTTAATTCTTTGACTTAGGTCCTCTGTTCTGTTTGGTTGCATGCATTTACTAGATAGAATGACCTTTGAGCATGGCTTTTGCTATGTTCCACAGATTGTGGTAGCATTATGTTTTCACATTCATTTGATTCTATGAATTTATTCCATCCTTTACTTCTACAACCCAGTCATTTTTAATCAAGGTGTTGTTCAGCTTCCACGTGTTTGATTTTTTTTCCTCCTTCTTTCTGTTATTGAATTCTACTTTTATAGCTTTACGGTCTGAAAAGATGCTTTGGAAAGTTACAGTACTCTGAATTTTGTTAAGGATTGTTTTGTGGCCTAGTATGTGGTCAGTTCTGTGCACTGGAAATGAAAGTATACTTGGCTGCTGCTGAGTGGAGTATTCTGTATACATCTGTGAGGTTAGGTCAGATTGGTTGATTGTGGCATTTAGATTTTCTGTGACTTTATGTATCTTTTTTCTAGATATTCTATCATTCACTGAGAGTAGTGTGTTTAATTCTCCTACTATTACCTGGCGCTGACTATTTCTGTTTTAAGCCCTGTCACTGGGTATACATATACTGCATATGATAATGTCCTCCTGGCGTACTAAGCCATTAGCCATTAAATAAAGTCCTTCTTTATTCAATACATGAGGTTTTACTTTACAGTCTATTTTGTCAGAGGTGAATAGTGCCATTCCTCCTCTTTTTTGAACAGTTAGCTTGAGATTTTTATTTCCATTCTTTGAGTTGCTGGCAGAATATAGATGCGTCATGTTTTTTTTATCCAATCTGCCAATCTCCATCTCATTATTTGTGCAATTATTCCATTTACATTCCGCAAGATCACTGAGAAGGAGGAACTTGATGTCATTTTGAGTCTTTGTGTGTTGTAGACAATTCCTTTGCTCCCCTTAATTTTCTGTGCTGAGATTTTTCCCTTTATGTATTTTCTTTTCATATTTTTCAATGTTAGTGATTTTGTATTTGCTGAGACTTCATGTTTTTCTTGTTGTCTATTTCGGTACATAGGATAGACAGTTTCCTTTGTGGTTTCCTTCATATTTAACCTTAGTTTTTCTAAATTTAAATGCACTTTTAATTTCTTTGTATTGCCTTGACTTCCTCTCCAATTGAAAGACATATGACATGTTCTTTTGGGCTCTTCTTTTTTATTATAACATTTACATAATGACATCTCTGTTTTCCTATTTTCAGTGTTTTGCCTATGATCTATTATCCACCCTATCTGGGTGGATATCCAGTTACTGTGTTCTGTGTTCCTGTCTTGCGTTGTTACATGGTCTTAAGGGTTTTCTAATCAATGGACTCCCTTTGGCATTTGTTGTAACTTTTACCTGGTTTTTGCAATTTTCCTAAATTTCTGTTTATCTGGAAATGCCCTAATTTCATCATCATATTTGAGAGACAGTTTTGCTGGATATATAACTCTTGGCTAGCAATTATTTTCCTTCAAGGCTGTATATGTCACCTTATTGCCTTCTTCCCTGCATGGTTTCTGCTGAGTAGTCCAGACTTAGTCTTATTAGATTTTTCCCTTGCAGATTATTTTTCATTTATCCCTAGACACTTTTAAATGAATCCCTTAACTTTAGTTTTCACAAGTTTGATAATAATATGCCATGGCGTTTTCTTTTGGAATCTACCTTGTGTAGAGTGCAAAGAGCATCTTGGACAGGTATCTTCTCATCTTCCACGATGTCAGTGGAAGCTTTCTGTCAGTAAATTTTCAGCAGTTCTCTCCATATTTTCAGTTACCCTCCCCTGTTTTTATACACCAATCACTTACAGATTATTCTTCTTCAGAGGGTCCCACATAATTCTTAGTGTTTCTTGATTTTTTTAACTCTTTTATCTGATTTTCCTCAAATATTTTTGATGTCATGTGTTTTATCTTCGACCTCACTAACTCAGACTTCAATGGCCTCAATTCTGTTCCTTTGACTTTCTACTGAGTTGTCTAATTCTATAATCTTATTATTAATTTTCTGAGTTCCTAGTTCTTGCCACTGAACACTTTTTTGCAGCTTGTTCAATTTGTCATTATCCTCTACTGCATTTTCCCTCATCTCCTTCCTTTATCTCTTGCAGAGTTCTAAATGTTAATCTTTTGCATTCTAATTCGGATAATTCCGGGACGTTCTCTTCCTCTGGAAAATTTCATTCTTTGTTTTGGGACATTCTGAAGAGATCATGATCTTCCCCTGTAAGTGGTTTGATACAGACTACTGTTTCTGAGACATCAGTAAATTGTAGCTATTTTTTTATGATTGGCTACCATGTTCTAGCTTCTTGTTTTAAAATGTACCAAGCCAAGCCAAGTGCCGCTGAGTCGGATCCGACTCATGTACAGTTTTATTATATGGATTCAGCTCAGGTGTTCAGGTGGCCAGTAACCAAGTGTGTGGCACAGGCTTTTGTCTATTGTCCTAGATGGGCAGAGGATATTGGTATAGGCACAGGTGTCTGGCTGCAGCTACAAAGAAAGGCAAGGGACTAATAGCTGTCCCTAAGTGTCTGTGTGGTTGGCGTATCCTCTGCTGTCTTAATCTAGGTGAAGAAACAGTTTCTGCCCTGATTTTCTGGCTTAGAAGAGTTGTTATTTAAACAATAATAATAATAACTTTTCTTCTTTATCCCTCCTTCCCAGAGTGTGCTAAACTGTTCTCCCTCCAAGTCTCAGAGAACAGCTCATAGCAGGCTTAAGGAATCCTACTTCTGGCTCAATTAATGGCATCACACTACAGAACAGGGTGCAGTGCAAAGAGGGAAAGAATGTCTCAGGGAGGTCTTAAAAAGTCCTACTTCTGGCTCAGTTAATGTCATCAGACTGTAGTGCCACGCACAGTTCAGAGGGGAGGGAGGAGCACTGGAAGAAGGGAGATAAGCCTATATGGAAGGAAAGATACAGATTCATGCATGGTTGGTTACATGCAAAGACTTAGCTTTCAGCGATGTGGTGTTGTACCTCACTGGTTCTGGAGGTACCAGTGGATCTCTAGTCACTCACCTCCACTGAGCAGAACACCCACCAATGTCCATGGTGGGCCCACCACATGGCAGCTACAGTTGCTTCCTGGCAAGTCAGGTCTGTGGAATTCTATGTGCTTCTGGCACTATTCTCCCTTCTCCTTTACTCAGTTCAATTTCTCAACTTTCCGTTTGATGTTCAAGACTCCTAGGATGTCATATGTACTGGATTCATTTGTTTTTGGGAGTCTTTGTTGTTAGAGGGGGTCACGGGAAGCACCCATCTAATCTGCCATCTAAGCCTCCTGAGCAGAAGTTTTTAAAAATTCTATAGCAGCTAAAGTATACTACAGCATACTACTCTCTAAATTCAGGAATTTGTGAACTTGCTACTAAAGCAGTCCTAGTGGCAAGAGTGGTTAAACATTTCGCTATTAACCAAAAGGTTACAATTTACATCCAGTTCAAATCCACTCCTTGGAAACCTTATGGGGCACTTGTACTCTGTCCTACGTTGTCACTGTGAGTCAGAATTAACTTGATGGCAATGGTATACTACTTAATCACTGTGAATTTTCCAGAAAGGTTTTTAAAGCTAATTTCTGAGCTGTCATCAAATGACTGGAGTTAATATGCTTCAAACATCATATTAAATTCACTGTCAGATTCCAAAGTATTTCAAGTGCCTTATCATGTCAATGACAAATTATTCTCTTTCATTAACTACAATTTAACAACTACAATAAAGAATTTTAAATTTCAAAATGATTAAACAAAACAGAGAATTACAATTTTTTTAACTGCTTACCTCTCTTCAAAGAAAACTAAAACAACAAAATATTTAACCTTTCTAGTATTTCCAGAACTAAACATTTTACAAACCAAAGGGACAATAGAAACTACATGTTCAGACAATGGAAAATAGTATCAACTTTTTCACAACTTATATCTTATAATCAGATCCATACAAATCTGATTCATTAAAAGACTGGCAAAAATCTAATTCATACACACACACACAAAAAAAAAAAATGCCCAAACTTCTCCCACTTAAACAAAACTGTATCTAACTACATTACTTACGTAATAGATGGATCCACTTGTTTGTAAGCATGGGCAGCACAAGATCCACAGTATGTATATCCTGCATGGCTACAAAAAAAACAGAGACATTTTTAAAAACTTAATCATCACACTCAGGATCAAAATATTCTGTAAAAAAATACTTCTGAAAGAAATATAATAATTATGGTAAACATAACACAAATGGTATACACATTAAAAGGCAACAAAGGTAATGACCCAACTTCCAGAAAATAGGGAATATATACAAGTTCTATACTATGTTCCAATTTGATACATTAAAATTATCTGGACAATTTTTTTTGTCTGAAGAACAATTAAATGTGGAGAAGTTTGTGACTAACCTGAAACTGTTAATGTAACAATAATAGAGTTTCATACTCTTTTTCAACAGTAGTAGCAGATTATTACAGAAATACAAGAAGTCAAATCAGCCCAAACCAAATACCCTCGAACTAGCAATTCACTTCCTTCTATGTCTTCAGTGGCATGACAACTGATCTAGCCTTCAACGTCTTTTCTCTCCCTACGGTTATGCAATCTCACTGTCTTAGCATTGAGTTAGTTCTCTTATAATGCATATAACATTTTTGCTTCCTGACCTCATTTTTCTTTCTTGACTCACTCTAGTTTTATGAGTCTACAAACATTTCCCTTGGTGCTTGTCAGTGAGATAAAAATGGTATACAACTTACAAATGATAAACTACATAATGCTTTTTATTATAAATTTCATATAGTCAACTAATCATCACAGACTGCTTTCAGTGATTTTTGTTGAGGTTCTGTATTATAGCCAATTTATGGTTGCAACTGACATGCAAGTAGGCACACATCTGAGCCTCACTCATTACTCAGTAATCTCAAAGACTTTTTTGGACAAGGTAATAGTTTCTCAACACTCTCAACACATCTCATCTTTTTTTTTGTATGTGCTATCGCAACATAAAGCCTATAAATGTGATACAATTTTAAATTTAATCTGCATTATTAACATTATTAAGTATCTAAAATTAAAGAATATCAAGTGTAGTCCAGTACTTTCTTAAGTATAAACAATTAACAGAAAATAAATCATAACCTGATTTATTGCATTTGCTGACTTCAGTGGAGTAAGCCATTCCCACTATGGCCAATTTCAAACTAGACTGTGACAGCAATGAATGAAAAGCTGTGAAAAGATACACAGTACACTGAAAAGACAAACTATGAAAGACTAAAACATTTGTAAAGCAAGTATCTGATAAAGTATTTATATCTGAAAACATAAAGAGATGCTTAAATAAGAGAAATATAAATCAAAACAACAATGAGCTACCAATACACACCCACTAGAACACTAAAATTGGAGAATGAGCATACCAAATGTGGTGAGGATGAAGGAAAGAAACAACTGAAATTCCCATACAATGCCTGTGGATATGTAAAATGAAACAACTATTTTGGAAAACAGGTAATTTCTTAAAAAGTTAAACATACTCCAGGCATTCCACTCCTAAGTAATCACCCAAGAGAATAAAACATTATGTCTACACAAAAGTTTATATAAATGTTCATGGTAAATTTATATGTAATAGTCAAAAACTACAATCACTTATCAACAAGTGAATAAAGAAATTGTGGCATGATCATACAGCGGCATATTCTTCAACAATAAAAAAAAGTGAACTATTGATACACTCAAAATAGTATATCATGTTCACTGAAAGAAGCCAGACAGGAGTTCAAACAATATGATTCCTTTTATGTAAAACTCTACGAAATGCAAACAAATCTGTACTGACAAAGTGAATCAGCGGATGTGTGAGAAGAGAGGAAGGAGAAGAGAGGGGCAGGAAGCAAGATAATGATAGCATAAAGAAACTTTCCAGGGTGATGAATATGTTCCTTATCCATTATTTTAGCTGTGGTGACAGTTTCACAGGTATACACGTAAGTTGAAATTTATCAAATTACATACTTTAAATCATTGCAGTTTGCTACATACTAGTTATGCTACACTGAAGCTATTTTCTTCACATGGTCCTTATCTCAACTAGCTTAAAGTATGAATAGAGAAAAAGATTCACTAAGCAAATCACAGCAATACAAGAAACTGGTGTGTTTAACTAGGATGTAAATGGTATGGGACATACACTAACAAGCACAGTGAAATCACTGAAGGTTTTGCTGTCAGATTAATGACAGTCCTTCTACCCCTTTACCTTTGACAAGGGAGTCTATAAAGTTATCTCAATATAGTAATCTTCTTAGAACACCATTCTGACCTTAGCCAGAAGGCAACATGAGTAGTTAGTTCTCAGTCAACACTCAGATTTGCTGTCATTCTGTGCTGATCCTGATACTCTACGACCATCCAAAGTTATATTTTAAACCCTTCATCCCTTGTTTCCCAGTGCCTCAACTTCATCCAATACCAGTGCCTCAGACTCCTAACACTTGTTCTCCCTCTTGTCAGTGCAGAAGTATATTATCTCACTGATCCATGTGGACTTTAAACACATTCTGGTCCATGTGGTTCTCTACTGGTCTGTCTCAAATTCACATGTCATCTCAGATCTTCAACACTGCTTTGCTCTCAGTTGTCATTCGTATTTCGTATCTCCACCTCTCAATTCTTATTCCTTAAGCTGGTCCTTCCATCTTAAACACACTTTCAGACATTAGCCCTTTTTGCCATTCTGGAACTTACAGGTCCTGAAGCTCCAAACCATGTGGATGTCTAAATAAACCTGTATTTAAAGTGACAGTCTCTCTCAATTTTAGCAAGCCTCTTTCTGTTCAAGCTCAGTTATTAGCCGAGAAAAGTTTCTTAGAAAGTCAGAAATGCTTCTTAAAACAGTTAAATTCTTGAAGTATGGGTAGGACACAAAGAGTACAAGTAGAAAGGTAAAGGCAATCTAGGCTGCAGGAAGAACATGAGTAAATGCTTAAGTGTATGCCCCAGTGTAGATCGGAAAACACAAGGCTAAATCTGAGGGGAGCAAGAGAGTAATCCTAAACCAGAGTCAGGAAAACAAGTCTGGATTTCATAAAAATAAGACAGTAAAACAACGAAAATTCTGAGTTCTGTAAGCTCTTGAGCAGGGGAATGACAATATGAACCTATTTACAGTCTGGCACTAAAAAGCAATAGCACATAGTATGTGTTAGAGGCCAGGAGGGTGTTAAGAAAAGTTCTTTTGGAAGTCTGTGGTAGTGACTACTCAAGCATGAAGTAAAAATGTTATGGTCTAAAATGGCATCAGTTCTAACACAAAATGAGAAACAAATACCATAGAGTCCAAAAAGGAAAAAAAACTGACAGATCTTAGCAACAGCAGATAATGATGAAAATAGTGAGGAGAAAGAGGACGAGGATGGTGATTAATACTTACTAGAGTGCCTCCTAGCTGTCATAAAAATAAAAAAGAAAGAAAGAAAACACCAAACCTGCTGTCACCACATCGATTCCAACTCACAATGACCGTACAGACAAGAGTAGAACCGCCTCATAAAGTTTCTAAGGAGTGCTTGGTGAATTCGAACCACTGACCTTTTGGTTACTGTCACAGCACTTAACCACTATGTCATACCCTCTTCTAAATATGTTGCAGACAAAACACTTGCAAGGAAAAATGTAGAACTAAAAAAAAGATGAACCATAGGTCTAAAAGAAGTTGGATGGAAACTATATTAAAAAAACAAAATAAAAATAGAGAGATGGAGTCAAGATGGCGATCTAAATACATGTCTCCCTAAATCCCTCTGGATACCAAGACCTGAACTGATAATTTAATGGAGCTTTCAGGATGCCTAGTGAGCCCGAGGACACTGCACAGGGCTGTTAATTTGGACTTCATACCATTGAACAGAAAACCTCCTTTCCTTCGCTGACCCCTAATCTTCGCAAGTGCTGGCTTTCACAGACTGCAGGTAATGCACTATTTTAAGTTTTTCTTCTCTGTTGCAGCTAGTGGGTGAAGATGGGAAATGATGAGCTGCTAATCTCAGACGCACTACTGGTGGGATCAGCAGGTAAAATTGCTGTATTTTGAGAACCCGGCTTTGGACTCTGTATATCTTGGCCCCTTTGGTCTCTCTTTCCACCTTTGTGATAGAGTACCCTGTACCTAAGTAAGGGGCAAGTTTCTACAGAATGTCACTTTTTTCTATTGGGAGGCAGATATACACTTACAAAGTCCTCATCTGGACCTAATTCCTAGACTGCGATGCAGTGCCTGCCCCAAGAAGAGAACTTTTCCAGCAGAGAAGCAGTATTCTACACAGTGTCATGTATGTACGGGGCCTAAAAGCAGAGTCCAGCAGGGCAGTAGCCTTTCTGTAGTTTGAGCTAGTTTATGACATCTGGAGTTTGATATAGACGTGCTTACTTTGCCAGATGGGAACAGGGACCTGTACTTCTGAAAACCTGCCTGACTTTGGAAGTTGTCAGATACCTATTACCTTTCATTTTAAAACAGCCTAGAGAAACAACTGCAGTCCATCTTCACGGCATCTTTCCCAGCCTCTACTAACTCACACAATGCCCGAAAAGCAACAAATTCTAGATAAAAGACAACCAAGAAATCACCAACGGCTTCAGAAGGCCCCCAAAGCAAAGCAGCGCAGAACTTCCCAGAAGAAGAAACCATTCTGAAACTATGGGAAGGTGAATACAAAAGGATTATATAGACAGTCCTCCTAGACCTTACACAAAATGCAGCAGTGTAAAATGCAAAATTAAGAAAGCTGCTTAATCTGATGGAACACCTGTACTCTGAAATCCAACAGATCAAGAACCAAATCAAAGACATACAAACTTCAATTCAAAGCCAAGAAATTTCTGACTTGGAAGACAGAGGTACTGATGCCAGTGTCTAAGAGCAGAAATCAGAAAAAAGAAACTTGAAAAATGAAGAAGCATGTGGGACTCTATTAAGAGGAACAATGTTCGATTAAGTGAAGTCCCTGAAGAGAGTGAGACACGAGAACACAGAGAGTATCGTTGCTGAGATGCTGACAGAAAATGTCCCAGAAGTCATGAAGGAAGACAATACAGACATTTCAGATGCATATCGTTGGGCAACCAATACAGATCTCAAAAGAAACACTCCAAGACATATTATAATCAAGCTTAACAAAATGAAACATAAGTAGCAACTCTTAAAGGCAGCAAGACTCAAAGCAAAGCTAACATTCAGAGGGAAACCCTGTAGGCTTTCATAAGATTTCTCAGCATAAACCATGCCGGCACGGAGACAGTGGCATGACACACTCAAAGCCTTGAAGGAGAAGAACTTTAAACCAAGAATTATATATCGTGCAAAACTATCTTTCAAATATGAAAATGAAATGAAGACATTCCCAGATAAACAGAAACTCAGAGACTTTGTAAAAACCAAATGAAAGCTACAAAAAATACTGAAAGAAGTTCTTGGCTTTGGCTTAGAATAACAAAACCACTAACTTTATCTTTTAGAACGACACATTACTCAGAACTCTGCTCAGGGAAGGCTCTAAAGTAAATCCCAGCTTTATTACTGAAAGAAGCAATCCAGTGATCATCATGAAAACTATATTGCCATCATAGTAAAAAGTCGTTATAGTCGTTATAGTCCTTCCAGATGGAGACGAAGATGACAAGACTCGTAGTAATTAAAATTCAGTTTATATATAGTTTATTAAGGGGTATGATGGGGCAGCTGTAAAGCACAACAAAGATGTATCATA
The DNA here is from genome assembly GCA_028571685.1 of Heterohyrax brucei. Classification (NCBI taxonomy): domain Eukaryota; kingdom Metazoa; phylum Chordata; class Mammalia; order Hyracoidea; family Procaviidae; genus Heterohyrax; species Heterohyrax brucei. The sequence goes on from CM053149.1 coordinate 41,109,867, forward strand.
CCATTTCAAGAAATGTAACACAGGAGTCTCAACAACTACAAACACAGCTCTGAAAAAGGTGAAAAATCAACTCAAAAAAAAGAATGTACCATAACAGACTAATAAGAACAACAGAGAAAACATCAACACAAAAATAAACGTATCACAATGGCAGCAGTGAACACATACCTATCAATAGTTACATTGAAAGTGAATGGACCAAATGCTCCAATAAAGACACATCAAGTGACATCTTGGATCAAAAGAAATGACCTATCCATACATTGTATACAAGAAACTTACGTGAGACCTAAAGATAGGAACAAACTGAAAATTAAAGGATGGAAGAATATATGTCAAGCTAACAATGAACAAAGAAGAGCCAGTGTGGCAATTCTAATCTCAGACAAAGTCAATTTTAATGTAAAATCCATTACTGTGGACAAAGATGGACACTATTTACTGCTGAAAGGTTCAGTACACAGGCAAGACTTAACTATATTAAATACTTATGCACCTAATATCAGAGGACCTAAGTACATCGAAGAAACACCGACTATACTCAAAAAAGAGTTAGATCACTCCACAATAATAGTGGGAGACTTCAACACTTCACTCTCAATACTGGACAGATCACCTAGGAAAAACCTCAGTAAAGATACAGAAGACCTCATTGCCACAATTAACCAACTAAACCTCATCGATATGTACAGAACTATCCAACCATCAGCAGACAACTACACCTTCTTCTCCAGTGCACATGGAACATTCTCCAGAATTGACCATGTGTTAGGATATAATGTAATTCTCAACAAAGTCATACAACTGAATTACTGCAAAGCATCTTCTCAGATCATAAAGCCATAAAATTCGAAATCAATAGCAGAAAAAACATAGATAGAAAGTGGAACTCTTGTAAACTGAACAACAGCTTCCTTAAAAAACCATGGGTTATAAAAAAAATCAAGGATGACATAAATTTATGGATTCCAATGAGAATAAAAACACTTTCTACCAGAACCTACAGGATACAGCGAAAGCAGTGCTCAGAGGTCTGTTTATCTCCATAAATGCACACATCTGGAAGGAAGAAAGAAACCAAATCAAGGAACTAACCCTACAGCTTTAACAAGCAGAGAGAGAACAACAGAGGATCACCTCAGACAACGAAAGAAACAAAATCATAAAGATTAGAGCAGAGCTAAATGAATACGAGAATAGAAAAACAATTGAAAAAACTGAGAAGACCAAAAGCTGGTTTTTTGAGAAGATCAACAAAATTGACAAACCACTGGCTAAACTTACTAAAGCAAAGCAGGAAAGGAAACAAATACCCCAAATCAGAAATGAGAGGGGAGTTGTCACAACAGATCCAAAAGAAATCAAAATTATCATAACAGAATACTATGAAAAACTATACTCTAACAAATTTGAAAACCTAGAGGAAACGGACAAATTCCTTGACTCATACGACCTACCCAAAATATCGCAATGTGAAGTAGAACAACTTACTAAACCCATCAGAAAGGAAGAGATTGAAAATGTCATCAAAAAACTGCCAATCAAAAACAAGGCCAGGCCCAAATGGCTTCACTGTAGAATTCTACCAAGCATTTAGAGAGGAGTTATCTCCAATACTACTGAGACTATTTCACAGTATAGAAAGGATGGACTACTCCCAAACCCATTCTATGAAGCCAGCATAACCCTGATACAAAAGCCAGGGAAAGACTCAATCAAGAAGGAGAACTACAGACTGGTATCACTCATGAATCTAGATGCAAAAATCTTCAACAAAGTTCTTGCCAATAGAATATAACAACATATCCAAAAGATAATCCATCCTGACCACGTTGGATTCATATCAGGGGTGCAAGGCTGGTTCCATCTTGACCAAGTTGGATTCATACCAGGTGTGCAAGGCTGGTTCAACATCAGAAAAACAATAAATGTGATTAAACACATAAATAACACAAAAGACAAGAATCACCTGATTTCATCCATTGATGCAGAAAAGGCATTTGATAAAGTCCAACACCCATTCATGCTAAAAACTCTTAGCAAAATAGGCATAGACGGAAAATTCCTGAATGCAATAATGGCCATGTATACAAAGCCAAATGCCTACGTCATCCTGAATGGAGAGAGACTGAAAGACTTTCCCTTGTGAACAAGAACTAGACAAGGATGCACACGCTCACCTCTCCTATTCAACATTGTACTAGAAGTTCTAGCCAGAGCAATTAGACAAAACCAAGAAATAAAGGGCATCTGCATCAGCAAAGAAGTTAAAATCTCCCTGTTTGCTGATATGATTGGATATGCACAGAATCCCAAAGATTCTATAAGTAAACTACTCAAACTGATAGAAGACTTCAGCAAAGTCTCAGGATACAAGATAAACATAAGTAAATCAGTAGGATGCCTTTATACCAACAACAAGACTGTTAATGAAGAAATCACCAAATCAATACCATTCACTATAGCCCCTAAGAAGATAAAGTACCTAGGAATTAATCTAACCAGAGAAATAACACACCTTTACAAAGAGAACTACAAGCTCTTAATACAAGAAACCAAGAGAGACTTAGATAAATGGAAAACCCTACCCTGTTGATGGATAGGAAGACTTAACATTGTGAAAACGTCTATTTTACCCAAAGTGATTTACTTATATAACGCAATCTCAATACAAGGTTCAGTGTCATTTTTTAATGAGATGGAGAAACAAATCACCAATTTTGTTTGGAAAGTGAAGAAGTCCCGGATAAGTAAGGTACTACTAAAAAAGAAGAACACACTGGGAGGCCTCTCATTACCCGACCTTAGAACATACTACACTGCCACAGTGGTCAAAACAGCCTGGTACTGGTACAAGAACAGACAGATCGATTGATGGAACAGAATTGAAACCCCCGAGATGACACCATCTGTCTATGAACAGTTGATATTTGACAAAGGCCCTAAGACATTAAACTGGGGTAAAAACAGTATCTTCAACAAATGGTGCTGGCAAAATTGGCTATCCATCTGCAATAAACTGAATCAAGATCCATATCTTACACATTATACAAAAACCAACTCCAATGGGATAAAAGACCTAAATATTAAACCTAAAACGATAAAGCTCATCTAAGAAAAGGTAGGAACAACAATGGAAGGTTTAATACACAATGTGGACAGACTCCAAAATCTGTCAAACAGACCACAATCCACAGAAAATAGATAAATGGGAACTATTAAGACTCAAACACTTTTGCTCACCCAAAGACTTTATTAATAGAATTAAAAGGACACCTACAGAATGGGAAAAAATATTTGGCAACTCTATTTCAGACCGATGCCTGATCTCCATAATCTATAAGATACTACAAAATATCAATAAAAAGAAGATAAATCATCCAATTAAGCGATGGGCAAAGGAGATGGACACACATTTCTCTAAACAGGAGATCCAGGCAGCCAAAAGACAATGCGGACATGTTCACGATCTTTAGTTATTAAAGAAATTCAAATCAAGACTACAGTGAGATACCGTCTCACCCCAACAAGGTTGGCCATGATCCAAAAAACACAAAAAAACAAATGCTGGAGAGGCTGTGGAGAAAGTGGAACTCTCCTACACTGCTAGTGGGGTTGCAAAATGGTCCAGCCTCTTTGGAAAGCAATCTGGCACTTCCTTAAAAAAATGGATACAGATATACCATTTCACCCAGTAATTTCACTACTTCAAATATAGCCTACAGAATCAAGGCCATTCACACTGACAGATACATGCACATGAATGTTTATAGCAGAACAGTCCACGACAGCAAAAAGATGGAATCAACCCAGATGCCCAACAACAGAGGAATGGATAAGTAAACTGTTATATACTCAATGGAACACTATGCAATGATAAAGAACAACAATGATTTTAGGAAAACATCTCATAACTTGGTTTCAATTGGAGGACATTATGTTGGGTGAAAGTAGTCAGCAACAAAAGGACAAATATTGTATGAGATCCCTATGATAAGAACTTAAAAAACAGACTCATGCATAGAAGAAAAGACTCTCTGACAGCTGCAAGAGTAGGGAGGGAAGGAGGAAGAGGAGGGGAGAGTTTAGATTAGATAGTTGATAGAAATTTGGTTGGATGGAATCTGTGACAGCACACATTAGAAAGAAGATCAATATTAAGTGGACTTCAACATAACATGATTACTCCTCCCATCTTAACCCAACATTACAAGGACAGAGTAGCTGGGGTGGGGGGCAAGGGACTATGCTCCGGGGAAATCGAGGCCAACAGGAACAACTAGCACTTTGCTAAGAGAGCCCTTGGCACCCCACATTGGTCAGTGGCGTCTGGGGACTTAAAGTTGCCAAGCTGCCATCTGAGGACACAGCAAATGGTCCCAACTCAGCAGGAAGGGATGATCACCACAACAGGGGGGAAATAGAACCCAGAAGACAGAGAGACCCCTGTGAGTGGGTGACTGCATCAACTTGTGACCGGAAAACCAGATGGTGATTGGCCATCACCAGTGATGGCCATGATGGAGCTCACAAAGTTGAGTCTCTCTGGCAACACAAGAAGAAAACGGGGTGCACACTGAAATCTACATGAAAAGACTGAAATTGATGGTCCAGGAGCCTCACAGTTCCCCTCGGAGCATGGTCCCTGGCCCTCTTGCTGCCCCTGTCCATAAGTCATAATGACGGTCAACTCTTCGGACAGGAATGGATTGGACTTGGCAACACAGAGAGACCACATCATGTGTGTACTTTATGGTTCTACGCATCTATAGAATGTCTTCCTAATGATCTCTTACTCGAAGGGAGGGAATGGTGACAAAGGAGGAGACAGGAGATTCCTGGGAGGATAAGACATGTATGGAGCAAAGAGGAAGAGTGGGCTGTCACCAGGCAGGGAGAGCAGTGGGAGCAGTGGGAGCTGCATACAGGCGGGCATGCAAATTTATATACAATGTACATTCTCATTCAATCATAATTAAATAAATAAATAAAAATAATAATTCTAAGTGCCATCACTCAACTTACCCGGTCCTGATATCAACCCTGTAAGATAGAAATTATTTTTTCAGCCCATAGATAAATAGGAAATCCTGGTACCATAGTAGTTAAGTGCCATGGCTGCAAACCATAAGGTAAGCAGTTCAAATCCACGCCTTGGAAACTGTATAGGGTAGTTCTACTCTGTCTATAGGGTCACATGAGTCAGAAGCAACTCACTGGCAGTTAAGTTTGGTTTGTTTTTTTGGCATAGATAAACTACAGCAGAAAGGTTAAGAAATTTACTCCAAATCATAAAAATAGTTTGCAGCCATGTAAAATCAGGCAGCAGACTTCCTCAGCCCCTACTCTTAACCACCATCATGGGCTCACACAAGGTCTGACAATGAAGTTCACAAACTTTCCACTGTGACCTTCACTGGTAGCGCTGTACAAACAACTCGGAAGGTTTCATAACCTTGGTATATCAGTGGTACATACCAAGTGTATATACCAAGTGGTATATCAGTGTCTCATAGCTATCTTGCTGAACGGCATTCATTATTGTTGTTTTCCGATTTTGTGTGCCATCACGACAACGTCAGTGTTTGCATTAGAGCAACAAACAAACATTCAATTTCTTGTTAAACTTGGCAAGAGTTGAAGTGAAATCAGGGTTACTTTACTCCAAGTTCACAGGAATGACGTCATAAAGAAAACAGCAGTGTAGAAATGGATTAAACGTTTTTCTGCAAGGAAAGAAAGCATCACTGATGAAGAGAGGTCAGGGCAGCCAGTAATGAGCAGAACTGATGCAACCATTGTAAAAACTTGTACCAACTGGACAAACAGTTAATCAAGCTTACTGTTTGAAAGTGCTCAAGAGGCTCCATGAAAAAAATGAAACAAAAACAACCTAGACTTTTTACCAACACCTCATGGTTCTTGTGTTTCAACAATGCACCAGCTCAGATGGCACTGTCTATGAGGGACTTTTTAGCCAGTAAACAAGTAACTGTATTGGAACACCCTCCCTACTCACCTGATCTGGCCCCCAGTGACCTCTTTCTTTACCCGAAGATAAAGGAAATATTGAAAGGCAGACATTTTGATGACATTCAAGACATCAAAGTTAAAACGATGGCAGCTTTGATGGCCATTCTAGAAAAAAAGAGCTCCAAAATTGTTTTGAAGGGTAGACGAGGTTCTGGTGGGTACCTTCCCAAAGGCAGTACTTCAAAGGTGACTGTAGTGATATTCAACAGTGAGGTATGTAGCACTTCTTCTAGGGTGAGCTTGTGAACTTAACTGTCAGTCCTTGCACATTTGAAGAAAGACGACTGACAGTCCAGGGAGTAGGAAAAGTGACATGCTTAAAAACTGAAAGAATATTTAGCCATACATAGCCTCTAAGATTACAGCAAAAGACAAGAGATTTGGAAACACGATTAACTGAGGTAAATATATGGCTGAACTCCAAGTTTCAAGTCAGAGACTTGGAAATCTACTTGAAGTAAAGACAAAACAGTTACAAGAAGAACTGGAATGCCAAAAAAAAAAAAAAAGATGAAGAAGAATAACAGGTCTACAAGCACTTGGATAGAGAATACATTCTGAAAAATTTAAAAAACAAATATTGAAAGTACCATCCCTCTTAACCCCCATCATGAATAACTTTATTTCATAAATGAAGTAAGAATACAACCAAAGAAGAGACTCTCTTATACTTCCTTATTCTTGGCTCAAATACACGGTAACAGAGAAAGTCATAACAACAATTACAACAACTTGCCACTGATTCTCTGTGCCAACACTCTCTTGTGACAAGAATCTATGATTCTACATGTACGCAGAAACACAATTTCACACCAATGGAACTCAGGCTGTTTCTACTGTGCGTAATAGCAAGAAAAGCAATGAAAATGTGAGATCTAGAGATAGTCAGATAAACATCATGAAGTGTGTCCCATTCCAGTCTTTTAGGAGCTCTTAAAAACTCTTAATGCAAAAAGTCTTGTCTGCTAGCTTTTCAAAGTTACTCAAGTTCCCAACATATCTTTTAAAGAAAGCAAACACAGAATCATACTCTAATAACTATAATTTGTGTCATTAGGCTAAAACCATGCCTCCAAAAACTACTTCTTCTTTTAACAAGAAATACTTCTGCTTCTCCCCTACATTGAGCAAGACCAGCTTCTGACTGTCCAGAATTGATTTCCCCTCACAGACCAGCAATTAAATGATGATGCAAGGCTACTGACAATGACCATTTGCCAGTGAAGTAACCTTGTAGTGTGGCTGTAATTCAAATTCCTTCCCGAGGAAAATTACCAGTAACTACAGGACATGGACTTTCACTTGTTCCTTCTGTACCTTCAATGTCACAGTGAAGAGCATGAACATTGAATCTAAGAGTCTACCATACATTCTTTAACAAGTTTTTCATCACAGGAGATACAGGAAATACCGAAAGAATACTGAACTAGGATTTTGCAAAATCAGGTCCTATAAGCTTAATTCTTCTTACTAATACCCAAACTGCAAAAATGAAAAGATTAAGCTACATGAAATGAGAATACCAGACCACAGGAAAAGAGATCTGAAAAACTAGTTTGTTCTGTAAACTTTCATCTACAATACAACAAAAATTTAAGTAATAAGAGATGACAAGATCTCCAGAAAAAATCTACAATTCAAAAACTAAATGAATAAGCAACAAGTCTATAATCCATAATCTACTTGAGCTAACATCCAGAAAGTTAGAGTTTGAGTTATACAACACATGTCAACAGATAAACTTGATTGACAACTGGTCCTAAATAGTTTGCAGGCAGCAGCCTCCACACTGCCTCTCTCACCCTGATTTTGCTATACTTTTTCATTCTTTTGTTTCATAGGCACTCCTCAATGGCCCTCATGATTCCTGCTTCCATAAACAATAACAGGTGTTTATGTCCAATGAATTATCTAAGTTACACAGTCATAACTTAGAATATTTAATTTTCACAAAATGAAATCTCACAAATATTACATAAAAACTATGTGCTAAGAAAGCTATTAAAGCTATCCAAGTCAAAGAGAGTAAATTAACCACAATGTTGCATCTAGATTTATTTTCACTGCTAAAATATACAGCATTTAAAATACTGCCTATTATAAACAAGAATGACTGATAAAGTATGTCTCTCCAGTAAGTAACTTAAACTAATTTCTGAAAATTCATCATCTCATTATACTGGTACAGTTCTACAAGGATACTTCACTTTACATAAATCAGTGTTCTACATAAACGATTTTAAGGGCAGGATCAACACAGCAGAGTAATCAGACACTTCCTGTGATCCCTCTTAGAACAAAGACCTGAAAACGCACACGAATCAAATTTGTTTGAATCCATTCTGGGAGCCCTAAACATCAAAGGCACAGTTGAGAAACTGGATTGAGTGGCAGGAGAGAGATGTTTCAGAAGCAAGAAAAAGAGTGACCAGATCTGACTCAGCAGGAATCAGCACCCTGCAGGACAGATCCACCGATGCCAGTACAGTGAGGCAAGCAGTTGTATTCAAAGTGCATTTTCCATCTCGGAAGAGGCCTTGGGGCAGAGAGTTCACTCACACCACTAGAGTCAGTGAAAAGCGGCAGCAGATCATGAAAAGATAAGTAATGTGAGCCTAACCCATCGTGAGTGGCTCAAAACTTTCCTTCAGGATCAATCTCTCTCCCTTTTACCTGCCTCCTCTCCAAAGCTCTGTACTAGTCCTGAGACAGCTCCAGACTGACACATCCCCTGAACCAGAAGTATGATCCCTTATGTACCCTCAACCATTTTCCCAGACTTGGAGATGGAAAAAGTTAACGAACAGGGAAAAAATACTCTGCCAGCTCCCCTAAAACAGAAATTAAGGGCAGGAACAGTTCCTTTGCCTAGGCACAGGCATAAGGGGTTCATGAAATTTGAATACTTTTCATCTCTGCATAGACTTGCATGTGAGCCCACTGTAACAGCGTAGGCCATCATTAACACAGTACAACAGGGTATATACCTGAACCCTATCAGCTATACAGTGCAAAGGCAGGCTCATGACATTTGACATCAAACTGCCTATTAAGCAAGGTTTTTACCTCCCCTCACGAGGGGCCTGAATACTGGTGACTTCACCCACATCACCTAACCACCCATGACAGGGGTCCAAGACTAAGTGGTGCCTCCTAGTCCTTATAACCAACCCTAATGGGCACCTGTAGTCCAGCTGCAAAACCTAGCCAATCCATGTGCTTTAAGGACCATGGCACACCCTTCTCACAGACACTTGGGGGCAGCCGCCAGCTCCTTGCCTTGCTCAGTGCATGCCACTAGGTACCTGTACCTACACCAATCACCCCTGATCATCTAGGACAGTAGGCGAGAGCCTGTACCACACAGTTGGTGACCAACTACCTAGATACCTGAGGTGAATCCACACAAGAAAAGTCAACAGACTCCTGGGCTCACATACCTAGTAATAGCTCTAGCCATCTGCGGACAGACCATTGGAGCTTCAAATGCACCAAAAATCAAACTAGCATACACAACCAGTCTATTCGGCCAGATCAAAATAAAGCAAAACAAGAAGCCAGGACACAGTACACAAACATAAATACAGTATCTTACTGACAGCTCAAAGACAGCAGTCAATATCAAATCATATAAAGAGGAAGACCACAATAGCTTCAGAAAGCTCCTGAAATAAGGAAAACAGAAATTTCCAGATGAAGAGAATTTCCTGGAACAACTCAAGACCAGAATGCAGGAGAGAACAACCAGATATCAACCCTGATAGTGAAACCACAAAAATAAAGCTGACACACTGAAAACAGGGAAAATGAAATGTCATTATGTAAAACACGACAACATTATAACAAAAAACAGGGGCTAAAAAAGTGAAGCCATAGATCTTTCATATGGAGGAAAGTCAAGGCAATAGAAATAAAAAACTTTTAAGCTTAGAAAAGATTTAAACATTAAGGCACTCACAAGGCAACTAACAATCTTTACACATCAAAAAGAAAAACATAAAATCCTCAGCAAATAAAAAAAATCAATGACAATGAAAATACATAAAAAACTGCAGCACCAAAAATTTAAGTGGAAAAAAGAAACCGTCAACAGCTTACCAAAAAAAACCAAAAATCAAAATGACAGCACTGAACTTGTATCTATTAATAATTACACTGAATGTAAATGGATTAAACACACCAATAAAAAGAGACTGGCAGATCAAATTAAAATTTTAATTTTTATTCTTAAAGTAATGCATGGACAGAGTAAAAAAGTTCAAATAAAAGGTAAGTAATATCCTTTCTCCCACACTATTCCTACTAATTACTAACAAATCCAAGTATTTTAAATGTATTAAGGGGAGGAGTGGCTTCAATATTCCTAGCATCCGTTTTATAGTAAAAGATAATTTTATCATGTAAATAAGCTCCTACTCCAATTACCTGATTATGTTTTTATATGCTATAAGAGGTCTGTTAAGTAATGCATACCTGGTACTGTCCCATTCTAAGGATTGCTGAGACATTCTGCAAGATAAACAGCACTGACATCAAAGTGTTTGGCAGACAAGATAGGAAGGCTTCTGGAACTCCTGGTTCAGAAGATGATTTTAATACATATCCCTGGGCCAGATACTGTTTCCAGAGCCTCAAGATAATCAAGATAGTTCTAAAAGTCAACCACTGGATATTTTCTGTGGGAACTAAATTATCCTCACTGTCCCATGCCTGGAAACCCTGGTGGTGTAGGGTTTAAGTGCTATGACTGTTAACCAAAAGGTCGGCGGTTCAAATCCACCAGGCGCTCCTTGGAAACTCTATGCAGCAGTTCTACTCTGTCCTGTAGGGTTGCTATGAGTCGGAACTGACTCAAAGGCAGTGAGTTTTTTTTATTATTACTGTGATTAAGTGAAAGGTCACAATCTAAGTCAATCCACCATATAAAACCCAGAGCACCAATCTCTATGCAACTCTATCTGCTCTTCCCACCCTGTGACAGCATACTCCTGTTTCCCAATCTTCACCTCTAGCATCCTTAACTTGTCCCCTCCTCTTCACTCTCTCCTCTCCTCTCCAAAAAGAAACCAGTAGGACAGCCTCATATATTATATATAATAAACCACAAAGGACACACACCACCTGCATCACTCTCTGTCTAGCAGTGGGTTTTTTGTTTGGTTTTATCCCATGCCTACAGTACAGTCTACAATTCATTAGGACTGATCAACAGTTAAGATTCAACATTTTGAATTAACATTTATCTTATTTAATATATATCAATATAAAAATGAGCAATCTGTTAAGCACTATCAAAACTATATTATTTTCACACAGCCTGCATGGATTACAAATATATCCAGGTCCTTAGTTTGTCTTAAAGGCTTTAAACTAGCTTTATAAAGTCTAAGAAATGCCTGTCTCAGAGAGTCTGTTTTTCCTGGGCTTGATATGAAATAAAAGAAATCTTGAAATAAGTTTTCTAATTACAACTACCATATGAGCACGCTATTACACAGACATCTGCACGCTACATAGCAATGAAATATTTCGTTTTGCATCATGTCACTCTTCTGCTCAAACTTTCTTATGATGTGCCATATTAGAATAAAAATAAAACTTCTTATAATAATTTACAAAGCTTTTCCAAGATCAAGCCTCCTAATGCCAATCTCACCTACCCTTTGCACACACAATTTCACCTGCACTGGTTTCCTTGCTTTTCCTAAAACATATCCCTTTATGCTTGTTGTTCCTCAGCATGAAACTCTCTTTTCCCAGAAAGGTGCATAACTTGCTCTCTCACCTCATTCAGACTCCACTGTTGCCTAATCAGAGAGGCTGTTCCTATTAATCCACATAAAATAGTAACTCCTTCACCCATACTGTTGGAAACTCTGGTGGCATGGTGGTTAAGTGCTATAGCTGCTAACCAAAAGGTCAGCAGTTCAAATCCACCAGGCACTCCTTGGAAACTCTATGGGGCAGTTCTACCCTGTCTGCAGGGTTGCTGTGAGTCAGAACTAACTTGACAGCAACAGCTTTGGTTTTTGGTTTACCCACCCACTATCCTCTTTCTCCTTTCTGCCTTACTTTATTTTCTTAGCACCCATCAGAATATGATACAGAATATAACTGTTTACTGTCTGTCTTCCTCAAGTACTAAAATGCAAACACCAGGAGAGTAGAACTTCAATTTATCAAAAAAGCAGGACTAGGAAGAACACTTGGCATTTAGCCTGGTACATATGTGGTAAATGACATGACACATTACAGCGAAGCCTTATACCACAAGTTTTATACAGGCTTGGTAATTTAACCCTTAAGGCAAAAAAAAGTAAGGAGTTACTATTGTTATTCCAATTTTATCAATGACAAGGTGAAGACATGAGAAATTAAATAACCTATATGTCACACAACTTATAAGTGCTGGAGTTAGTCTCCCGCATCTCTTCAGTGAGATCATGCGAACAAAGTGTTTAACAAGTGTTACATAAAATGGTAATTTAAGCTCTTTAAATGCATTATTCATCGAACATTCACATTATTTAATAAGTGGTTGCCAGCCAGCCAAGTGCCCGTCGAGTCAGATCTGACTCATGGCGATCCTAGGTTACTATTATTATTTATCAGGGCATGAACCTTAACTCCATGTAAGTCACGAAAGAGATGCTGCTGTGAAAGAGATGGCACAAATTCCAACTTTTACTCTTCTCAGCAAAATGTAGCATGATCTAATAATGTGTTTTGAAGGTTAGCACTAGGAACAAAATCAAAACTAACTGAACTCATATGCATACACACGTATCGTTAACTGTATATATATGCTAGTTTATAGTCTAAAAAGTAGATGCTCTTAGCACTCAAAGGCAAAGTAATCAAAGATTTTTCTCATTACAGAACAAACCTACTCTTCCCTAAAAATCTGGTTACTGCTCCACATTGCACCATATTATGTTCAGGACATATTCACAATAAACCAAACCAAACCATTGCTGTCAAGCTGATTCCAACTCATAGCGACCCTACAGGTCAGAACAGAGCCACTTCACAGAGTTTCCATCAAACACTTGATGGATTCTAACTGCCAGTCTTTTGGTCAGCAGACACAGCACTTAACCACTAAACCACCAGGGTTTCCATCTTTTACAGTATAAATTAAAAATCATCTGGATTCAAGTAAGTCTTTTTAACACTTAAAATAGAAATCACAAAGTTTACCTAAACTAAATAACCTCTGATTTAAAAGTTAGTTTTATTGCCAAAACTAACAGTTGAAATTACTTCATCTCAAGAGGCAAAGGAACCAATTTCTTTATCCTTAAGTTAAAGTGAAAGCCACTGGAATTATGAAAATTACTATTAATTGCTTCTGCTCAAGAAGCTGATGCTCATTCTTTACTAGTAATTAACATGTGAAAGAGTCCAGGTAAAAATCCTTAAAACTTACGGTGCAATAATGGCTCTAGCAGGTCTTTTTGTAGACTGTACTTGTGAAAGCCAGCCTTCTAGCTGTGCATTCAGTTGAGGTCCTATAAAAGGAAAAAGGGGGGAATTAGCATCAAGCAAAACCATACATGGAATAAAGCTCTCACTGAAACTGTATGAGACTAAAATAGCTTAATGGGCAGTGGAATCATCAAATTGGGTATTAATGTTTAAGCTTACCAACTACAAGGTCTATAGCAAGCATTACAGTAAAGCATAGTACTGATTAAATAAGTTAGTTTTACCTATTTATTTATATATTATCACCTTTAAGAATACCAGCTACAGTTTGAGTTTGGGGCAGTGTTTAAACAACATAAAACATGAAGCTAAAGACTGTAAGCATAGGGAAAGAAAATAATTCAGTGAATATTTTTTAGAGCACCAATATCTGCCTTAATTAATCACTAAAATCAGACCCATGGAGGCAATCATTCCCATATCCAACAATCTTTTTCTCCAATCTCTACTCCCACCATGATCTTTTCAACTACCAATCATTAAATCACCTCAAACATCTCAATTTCAAGTATCCTACTCTCTCCCCTTCTTATCTTTCCAGTTCACTTCCAAAAATTTGTTGTCTTTATCAGGCCCCACCATTTTTTACATGTTCCTTCATCTTCTCTCTTTTCTTCATTTCTTACCCAGTCTCAGACTTAACAATCCATCACTAGAATCATTTTCTTGTGTATAGCTTTACTTCTTTGCTCCTCTTTCCCATCACCACAGTTAAGCACTAGTTAAAGCAAACTTTACACTGAAGTCAGTGTTTCCACCTGAACAGCTGTGGAGAACTGAAGAGACATACAACCACAAGAACTTGTTTAACTTAGAAATTATAACCAGAAATTTCAGCAGACCTCTAACAATATTAAAAAATTCTGTCAGATTAGTCAACTTGCTTTTCCATCTTTAAGGCAGAGAACTGTCTCACAGCTCCTCCTTTCACCTTAAACATCACATATCTACCCTTCACCCCATTCTCACTCCTAGTACATGATAATGTATTTCATTTCAACAAGGAAAACAAGGTTGGTCAGCCATCCAGTTTACCAAGGACATTCCTAGTTTGGGCACTGTTAAACCTGCAACTTGGGACACCCCTCAGTCCTAGGCAAACTTGGACATTGTTGCTGTTATGATTAGGTACTGTCAAGAACGATATGACTTAGAGAGACCCTATACACAAGAGGACAAAACATCGCCAGGTGCTGAGCCATCCTCGCAATTGTTATGCTTAAGCCCACTGTTGCAACCACTGTGCCAATCTACCTTGTTGAGGGTCATCTTTTTTGTCACTTACTGTCTACTTTATCAAGCATGATGTCTTTCTCCAAGGATTGATCCCTCCTGATAACATATCCAAAGTACATGAGACACGGTCTCAATATCCTTTCTTCTAAGGAACATCATAGTTGTGCTTTTCCAAGTCAAGTTTGTTCATTCTTTTGGCAGTTTCCATGATATATTCAACATTCTTTGCCAACACCACAACTCAAAGGCATCCATTTTGCTTCAGTCTTCTGTACTCATCATTCAGCTTTTGAATTACACGTGAGGTAACCGAAAACATCATGGTCTGGGTCAGGCGCACCTCAGTCCTTAAAGTGACATAGACATATTTGCTTTTTAACATTTTAGAGAGTTCTTTTATAGAAGATTTGCCCAAGGTAACGTGTCTTTTGATTTCTTCACTGCCTGCTTCCATGGGTGTGAACTATGGATCCACGTGAAACGAAATTCTTGACTTCAATCTTTTCTCAGTTCATCATGATGTTGCTTACTGGTCTACTTGTAAAGATGTTGGTTTTCTTTATATTGAAGTGAATCCCTGGTGGCATAATGGTTGAGTATTATGGCTGCTAGCCAGTTCAAATCCACCAGGCACTTCTTGAAAACACGATGGGGCAATTATACTCTGTCCTACAGGGTCACTATGAATCAGAACCGACTGGCCAGCAACAGACTTTTTTGTCTATACTGAGGTATAATCCATATTTAAGACTGTGGTCTTTGACCTTCCATCAGCAAGTACTTCAAGTTCTCTTCACTTTCAGCAAACAAGGTTGTGTCACTTGCACAAAGCATACTGTTAATGAGTCTTCCTCCAATCCTGATGTCTCATTCTTCTTCATAATTGTGGTGAAAAAATATACAATCCTAATGCTCACTTCTGATGTTATACCACACAGTATCCCCTTGTTCTCTTTAAACAACTAACTCTTGATCAATGTACAGGTTCCTCATAACAACAATTAAATGTTCTGGAATTCCCATTCTTTACAATGTTATTCATAATTTGTTACGGTCTATACAGTCAAATGCCTTAGCCTAGCTAATAAAACACAAAGAAATATCCATCTTGTAATCGCTTTTAGACAGGCTCCATCCAACATCAGCTGATAGCCCTCATCCCACACCTTCTTTTGAATCTGGCTTGAATTTGGGAAAGTTTCCTGTCGATACACTGCTGCAGCTGCTTTTCCATGATCTTCAGCAAAATTTTACTTGTGTGTGATATTAATGATATTGATGGACAATTTCAGGATTCAATTGATCTCCTTTCTTGACTGGAAAATGGTCACCCTAAATTCAGAAGAGAAATAATTCATCTTCCCAATACATTCTCTGCTTTCCCTCCTGTTTCAATTGTCCTTGCTCCTACCAAAAGTTAAACATTCTACTTCAGCACAGGATCCCACACTGTTTTCTTTCTAAAGGACTCAGCTCCTGAACCAGTTTAAACTCTTTCCTTATTTGATCATTATCACCAGTATGCAAATATGTTGTATTAGTGCTAACAGACTTTCCTTTTCCTGCTCCCTTTACAACAAAGCTCCTTCACCATTCCTTTCTCTTTTTTTTTATACTCTTATTCATGAAATAAAAACTAGAAAAGAATCAAGGTAAGAAACAACTATGTACCCACAACTGCTCTCATTTTATACCTCCTTCCTCAGAGGTAACCACTTGCTGATCATGGTGTTTATCAACTCATTATATTTTACTATTACGTATCAGGAAGCAGTATGGACATATGATACCATGCTCTTCAGTTTTCTTATATGAGAAAATGATACAGTCTTCTGTAACTTACTTTAATGACCCAACATTTTTAAACTCATTCAAAGTTGTTATGCATTGTTATTGCTGGCTACCATCAAGTTAGTACCCAACTCATGACGACATCATGCACAATGGAATTGGATTGCTGTGATTCATAGGGTTTCCACCAGCTGTTTTTTTAAGAAGTAGATATCTAAGCCTTTCATCTTAGTCTGTCTTAGTCTGGAAGCTCTGCTGAAGCCTGTTGTAGCTTTAGTTCATTCATTTTTTTGAAGCTGTGTAGTATTGTACCACATGACTACACCAATATTTATCTATTAATTCCCCTGTTCACAGACATTTTGGTTGTTTCCAATAACTAACTATCTTAAAATGCTACAAGTTTCTTAAACATGTTATGAGTTTCTATGCCAAAAATTACAACAGCTTTCTTTACATGAACAGAAAAAACAATCCTCAACTTTATATGGAATGGCAAGAGGCCCCAAATAGCTAAAGCACTGTTTAAAGAGAAGAACAAAGTAGCAAGACTCATATTTCCTGAGTTTAAAATATATACTTAGAGTAATCAAAACCATCTGTACTGGTAAAACAATAGACAGACCAACAGAAGAGAATGCTGAGTCTAGAAATAAACCCTCACATCTATGGTCAAGTGATTTCTGACAAAGGTGCCAAGTTTATCTGACAGGGAAAGAAGACTCTTCAATAAAAGGTGGTAACAACATTGAACTGCTAGGTGCAGAAATTTAACACAAGATCCATGCCTCACACTGTATACAAAAACAAATTCAGAATGGGTTAAGGATACTAACAAGTAAACTAAAACCACAAAAGTCTTGGAAGAAAATGCAGGGGCATGCTGTTCAGGCCTAGGCTTTCAGCAATGGATTCTCGAATACGATTTTTAAAAACACAAACAGAAATAAATGACATCACGTAAAAATTTAAAACTTTGTTCAACAGAAAAACTTTACCAAAATTGGAGAAGGCAAAGCTACTGATTGGAGAATGTCTTTGGACACCGTATGTCACATAAGAATCTAATAATCAAAATGTAAATAAATTTTCTCAACTCAACCACAAAAAGACAGCCCAAACACAATATGGGCTAAGGACTGAAACAGACATTTCACCAGAGACTAACAAACACATTAAATGATGATTAGCAGCCATCACAGATGCAAATCGAAACCACAATGAGACATCATTTTACTCTTATTAGAGTAGCTAAGATTAATAATAATAATAATAACAATAACAAATGTTGGTAAGGATGTAGGATTACTGAAATGCTTTTCCATTGCTTGTGGAAATGGAAGATGGTGCAGCCATTGTGGAAAACAATATGGCAGTTTCTCAAAAAACTTAAAATACAACTAACATAAGTATATACTTAAAACACTTGAAAGCACAGATTCAAACAGCAATATTCACTGTAGTATCATTCACAATAATCAACAAGTGGAAACTAAGTGAATACTCACTAACAAATGAATGCATAAACAAAATAGGGAACATACATAATATAGACTACTACTCAACCAAAAAGATAAATGAAGTCCTGGTATATGCTACAATATACATGGAACTTAAAGACATTATGTTGAGCAAAGTCACTCACAAAAGCACAAATATCCTATGATCCTTCTTGTATACTAAAAAAAAAAAAGGACAAATGTACACAGATCAAAGTTTACCAGTGGTTGCCAGAGGTGAGAAACATGAGCAAAGGGGAGGGTTAACGCTTATGGACTACCAAACTTCAGTTTACAGTGATAGAAAAAAAGCACTATGGGGAGGGATGCACATCCAAATACTGTAAGTGCTGCTAATAAGGTTTACACCTGTCAAAAGGTGTTATGACAGAGGTAGGGTCAAAACAGCAGAGTGGTCAGATACTTCCTGTGATTCTTTTAACAATAAACAACCCCCCAAACAACTGAATTCATTATATATGTCATTCTAGGAACCCTGAACATTGAAGAGAAAGATGACAAACAGGAAAGAGAAACCACATTCAGATGTACATAACAGGACTGGCAAGACCTATAACACTGGGAATCAGCTGCAGACACTGTGATGAGCACAGCAGTGGCATTCAGGGAATGCCCTACTGAGAGAAGAAACAAAGCAGTAGACAGGACACTCATGCCTCCAGAACCATCAGAAGTTGAGGGGCTTCTGTCTAATCTACCACATGCAGATCTAAAACTTTCTTTTGGGATAAACTTCTTTCCATTTTCCCAAGATTTTCCCCTCCTTTCTCTGCAATGCACCTATCTTTGGAGTCTGACACCATTACCTGAGCCAGAAGCAGGACTCTTTACATACCCTAAGCCATTGTCCTAGACTTGGAGAGGGAATAACTTGACAAATGGGGCAAGTTGGGGGAAATCTTCCAACTCCTCTGGGCCATAAATTGAGGACAGAAACATTTCCTTCATC
Organism: Heterohyrax brucei; assembly: GCA_028571685.1. Lineage (NCBI taxonomy): Eukaryota > Metazoa > Chordata > Mammalia > Hyracoidea > Procaviidae > Heterohyrax > Heterohyrax brucei. Next base: position 41,128,884 of record CM053149.1, read on the forward strand.
TAGAACCAGAAAGTCTTTCTTATAGACACTAAAGGATGTCTGTTACCACCACCTGCCTTTCTCAGCGTGTACACCCTGATACTTGTGCCTACACCGATAACTCCTGCCCATCCAGAACTGTAGGGAAGACTATGCAACACAGACCTGATGACTGACTACTTGGAAACCTGAGCTGAATCCATACCAGAAAAGTAAATGGACTCCTGGGCTTACATGTCTAATAAAAGCAATGACCACCTATGGACCGGACATCAGAATTTCAAAGACATCAATAACCAAACTACTGTATATGACCAACCTATCTGGATGTTTCATACCAAAACAAAACAAGAAGTTACAGCACAGTAAGCAAACATAAAATAAACAAACTTAATAACTTAATGATGGCTGGGAGAAAATAGTCACTATCAAATCACTTAGAGACAGAATATTGTATCTTCAGAAAGTTCCTAACACACAATCAACAAATTTTACAGATGAACAGGACTTCCTGGAATTATAAGACGTAGAACACAAAAGATTAATATTTAGAACTCAAGAATCAAAAAGCAGATGAGACAAAAATGCAGCAGAGAATAATGACAAAGTGAATAGGCTACAAAAGAAGCATACACAGACAGGAAGTAGAAATTCAGAACATTAACAATAAAATTACAGAGTTAGACAGCTCAACAGAAAGTCAAAAGAGAAGAATTCAGGGAAAGGAAGGTCAAATTAGTGAGACTAAAGATAAACCACTTGACATCAACATATCTGAGAGAAAAATCAGATAAAAGATTTTTAAAAAATTAAGAAACACAAAGAATTATGTAGATCACTATCGACGGCACTTAGCTTTGGCTTGGCATGAGCCGAAATCAACTTGATGGCAGTGGGTTTTTTGTCTATCAAGAGAAATCATTTACAAGTGATTGGAGTACCAGAACAGGGAGGGACAGCAGAAAATTCAGAGATAATTGTCAAAGCTTTGTTGACAAAACTCCCCTGATAACATGAAATAAGAGATCTATCCATGATGCGCATCAAACTCCACACAATACAGATCCCAAAAGACACCAAGACATATAATCAAACTTGCCAATACTAATGATAAGGAGACGACTGTAAAACCGGCTAGGGATAAACAAAAAATAATTTAAAAAGAAGAGTCAGTAAGACTAATCTTGGACTACTCAGAAGAAATCACACAAGCAACAAGGCAATGAGACTACACACACACAAAGCCTTGAAGGATACAAATTACCAGCCGATTATATATCCAGCAAAACTGTCTCTCAAATAGGATGGTGAAATTAGGACATTTCCAGATAAACAGAGATTTAGGAAGTTTACAAAAACCAAACCCAAATTACAAGAATAACAGGAGTCCTCAGTTTAGAAAATCAATAACATGAGGTTAATAATCCAAGACTAGAATGCAGAACAGTGTAACCAGACACCAACGCAGACAGGGAAACCACAAAAACAAACACAAGGCAAAACACTGAAAATAGGAAAACAGAGATGTCACTACATAAACATTTAACAATGACAATAACAAAAAAGATACTTAAAAAAATGAAGTTACAGATCTTTCATATGGAAAGGAATTCAATGTGATACAAAGAAATTAAAGACTGGCTTAAATTTATAAAAAGAGGTATAAGTTACAGTAACCACAAAGGACATTAACAATCCTACACATCAAAATAGAAAAACTTGCTATCTCAGCATACACAAAACCACCAATATTGAAAAACAAGTCTTTGAAGAAAGATGAAGAAAAACAACTCAGCACAGGAGATCAACTAGAACAAAAGAACTGTCTATAACACACAAATAATGCATCAAGATGACAGCACTAAACTCACACCTATTGATAATTCCACTGAATGTAAATGGATTAAACAAACCAATAAAGAAACAAAGAGTGCTATACTGGATTAAAATATATGACTGATCTGTATGCTGCCTACAGGAGACACACCTCACATTTTTTAAAGACACAAACTGTAACTCAAAGGATGAAAAGAAATATATCAAGCAAATAGTATTCAAAAAAGAGCAGGAATGACAATATTAATTTTTGAAAAAATTGACTTTAAAGTGAAATGCACCACACTGGACAAGGAAGGACACTATATAATGATTTAAGAGTCAATATGCCAGAAGCACATAACCATATTAAGTATTTACGCACCAAGGAACAGGGCTCCAAAATACATAAAACTAACTCTAACTACACTGAAAACAGAAATAGACAGCACCACAGTAACAGTAGGAGATTTTAACACACCACTGTCAATGAAAGACAGAATATCTGCAAAAGAGTTCAATTTAAATGCCACAATAAATCAACTTGACCTCACAGACATACATAACACTCCAACCAGAAACCAAGTATATGTTTTTCCCAACCTACATGGAACATTCCCCAGAACAGACCACATGTTAGGCCACAGAGCAAGCCTTAACAAAACTCAAAGCATCAAAATATTACAAAGCATCTTTTCAGACTATAAAGCCATGAAACTAGAAGTCAATAACAGAAAAAAGATAGAAAAAAAATCAAACAGATGGAAACTGAACAACATCTTGCTCCAAAACTATTGGAATCAAGTAAGAACGAAAACACATTTTATCACCGTCTTTGAAACACAGCAAAAACTGTGCTCAGAAATCAAGTTATAGCAATAAATGCACACACTCAAAAAGAAGAATGGGGCCAAATCAAAGCATTAACCTTACAACTGGAAAAACAGACAGCAGCAAAAGGAACCCTTGGACACCAGAAGAAAGTAAATGATAAAAATTAGGAACACAACTAAATGAAACAGAGAATAAAAAGAACAACTAAAAACATTAACAAGACGAAAAGCTGGTTCCTTTAGAAGAACAACAAAATCAATAAATCTCTTGCCAAATTGAAAAAAGAAAAACCACAATGGAAGCAAATAACCCAAATAAGAAATGAGATGGCTGACATCTCAACAGATCCAAATGAAATACTTCTTTTTAATTTTTATATTTTTCTATTATGATTAAGTATACAAGCCAAGTCAATTTTACACGCCTGCCTCTCTACAATTTTATTTGTTCTCTCCACCTTGTGACAGCATATTCCTCCTTTTCACTCTTTACTTCTAATATCCTCCCAATGAACTCCTGTCCTCTCCTCTCTACCCTCTTCTCTACTCTCTAGAAAGAAGCCAGTAAGACAGCCTTCTATAAATGTATAAAACCATAAAGTACATACACCACATGCTCACTCTGTGCGCCTGAGTCCAGTCCATTCTTTGTCTGAAGTGTTAACCTCAGTACTTGTTTGAGGTCTGGGCCAGCATCAAGTCTAGGGGCCACATTCCCAGGGGAATCTCAAGGCTGTCAGACTATCAATTCTAGTCTTTTAGTGGAGTTCTTCATCTGCACACCTCTTTTTCTCATATGTCAGGGACTCTACATTGTGTCCCCTATCACGGCTGTCTTTGGTGGTGGCCTGGCACCATCTGGTTCTTCTGATCTCATGCTGATGTAGCCTCCAAATCATATGGGTCCTTCTGTCTCCTGGGATCACTGAAATTATATGAACGTTTAAAAATAAAAAATTGTACTCTAACAAATTTGAAAACCTAGAGGGAGTGAACAAATTTCTAGAAGCACACTACAGACCTACACACATAGCTAGGACAATTAAACCTGTAACAAAGAGATTGAAATGGTAGTTTAAAAAAGTCCCAAGAAAAAAACAGCCCTGGGAGCTTCACTGGACAACTCTACCAAATTTTCAGAGAAGAGTTAATGCCACTACTACTAAAGGTATTTCAAAACACAGACAAGGATGAAATACTCCCAAACTCATACGAAGCCAGAATAACCTTGATACCAAAAGCAGGTAAAGACACCACCTAAAAGTAAAATCATGTACCAATATCCCCTAATGCAGAAACTTTGGTGGCACAATGGTTAAGTGCTATGGCTACTAACCAAAAGGTTGGCAGTATGAATCTACCAGGTACTCTTCAGAAACACCATGGGACAGTTCTACTTTGGCCTATACGGTTACTATGAGTAAGAATTGAGAAAATGGCAATGAGTTTGGTTTCCAAATCATTCAGGAACTTAGACACAAAACTCCTCAACAAAACTCTAGCCAACAGAATTCCATCACATATCAAAAAAATAATTTAACATGCACAAAGACAATTCTTATGAAGGAGTGATTCAGCATTAGAAAAACAATCGACCACGTAAATAAAAAAGAACAAGAACCACATAATTTTACCAACTGACGCAAAACAGGAATTTGACAAAGTCCAACACCTATCTATTTTGAAAACTCTCAGCAAAACAGAAACAGAAGGGAAATTCCTCAACATAATAAACAGCATTTATACAAAGCCAACAGTCAACATTATCCCGAATCCAAAGTCTGAAAGGATTCTCCTTGAAAAGAAAAACCAGACAAGGACGCCCTTGTGTCACCACTTTCTTCAGATGACATGATCTCATACACATAAAACCCTAAAGAATCATAAAAATAAATAAATAAATAAAATACTGCAACCAAGAGTTCAGCAAAGCATAAAGATGTAAGGTTAACATACAAAACTCAGCTGGAGTCCTCCACATCAACAAAGAGAATGTCAAAGCAGAAGTCATCAAGTCAATACCATTTACAATAGCCACGAAGACAAAAGTACCATGATCTAGAAAACACAAAACAACAAATGCTGGAGAGGCTGTGGAGAAAGTGGAACCCTCCTACACTGTTGGTGGGGTTGCAAAATAGTCCAGCCTCTTTGGAAGGCAATCTGGCGCTTCCTTAAAAAAATGGATATCGATATACCATTTGACCCAGTAATTCCACTACTTGGAATATATCCTACAGATTCAAGGCCTTTCACACCAACGGACACATGCACCAGAATGTTTATCACAGCACAGTCCACAATAGCAAAAAGGTGGAATCAACCCAGATGCCCAACAATAGAAGAATGGATAGGTAAACTATGGTACATATACTCAGTGGAGCACTACGCAATGATAAAGAGTAACGATGATTCCAGGAAACATCTCCTAACCTGGTTTCAACTGGAAGACATTATGTTGAGTGAAAGTAGTCAGAGACAAAGGGACAAATACTGTATGAGACCTCTACGATAAGATCTCAAAAACAGACTTGTGTATAGAAGAAAAGACTCTATGACAGCTGCAAGGGAGGGGAGGGAGGGAGGGAGGGCTGCAGGGGAGGGTTTAGTTTAGGCAGTTACTAGAAATCTAGCTGGGAGAAAGCGGTGACAGCACACATTAGGAACAAGAACATTAAGTGGACTTCAGCATAACTTGAGTACTCCTTCCATCTTAACTCAATACTGCAAGGATAGAGTAGCTGGGGCAGGGGGCGGGGGACGATGCTCTTAGGCGAATTCCAGGCCAATTGGCACAACTAGCGTTTTGCTAAGCAAGCTCTCTGCACCCCACATTGGTGAATGGCGTCTGGAGTCTTAAAAGCTGCCAAGCTGCCATCTGAGGACACAGCAAATGGTCCCAACTTAGCAGGAACAGATGCTCACCGAGGACCAAAATGACATGCGGTAAAGACAACTGAGAAGACAGAGAGACCCACAAGAGTGGGTGCCTACATCGACTTGGGACTGGAAGAACCGGATGGTGCCCAGCCACCACCAGTGATAGCCACGATGGAGCTCACAGAGAGGAGTCTCACTGGCAACACAAGAATAAAAAGGGGTGCATCATGAGATCTCCACTAAAAGACCTCAATTGATGGTCCAGTGGTTTTGGTGTTCCTCCGACAGCATGGCCCCCGGCCCTGATGCTGCCCTTTCCCATAAATTATAACAAAGGTCCACTCTTTGGACAGGAATGGATTGGACTTTGCAATGCAGAGTGACCATATATTGGAAGCACTTTGTGGTTCTATACATCTACAGGATATCATCTTGCTGACCTCTGGCTGAAGGAAGGGGAGTGGACGGAGAGGAGGGGAAAGGAGACTGTTGGGAGGATGAGACATGTATGGAGCAGAGCTATACATCTACAGGATATCATCTTGCTGACCTCTGGCTGGAGGAAGGGGAGTGGACGGAGAGGAGGGGAAAGGAGGCTGTTGGGAGGATGAGACATGTATGGAGCAGAGAGGAATAGTGTGCAGTCACCGGACAGGGAGAGCAGTGGAAGCTGCATATAGGTGGGCATGTAAATTTATACATGAATGTACATTTTCACTTAGTTATGTTAAATAAAAAAAAAAAATACTTCAGAGTAAATCTAACCAGAGATGTAAAACACCTATACAAAAAAAACTACATGACATACTGCAATAAACCTAAAGACCTACATAAGTGTAGAAACCTACCTGGCTCACACACTGTGAAATGCCTATTCTACCCAATATGATCTATAGACACAACACAATCCCAATCCAAATTCCAACAGCATTTTTAAGTAAGATGGACAAACCAATCACCAACTTCATACAGAAAGGGAAGAAGCCCTGGGTAAGTAAAGCATTACTGAAGAATAACAAAAAGCAGCAGGCATCACACTACCTGATTTTAGAAGCTATTACACTGCTATGGTAGTCAAAGTAGCCTAGTACTGACTGGTACAATAACAGATATAGATCAACATAACAAAATAGAAAATCCAGACATAGTATCATCTACCTATGAGCAGCTGATACTTAACAAAGGCGTTAAGTCTGTTAATTGGAGAAAGAATTGTCTTCCACAAATGATGTTGGCAGAACCGGATATTCATCTTTAAAAGAATGAAACAAGACCCATACCTGGCACAACAGACAAAATCTAACTCGAACTGGATCAAAGACCTAAATATAAAATTATAAAGATCACGGAAAAAATAATATAGGCTATGCTAGGAGCCCTAATACATGGTATAAATAAAAGACAAAAAATTACTAGCAATACACAAACACCAGAAGGGAAGGTAAATCGGAAATCCTAAACAATCAAACACGAGGATTAAGTTTGTGAACTCACCCAAGAAAAAGTGCTACATACCTCAGTGCTGAATATCACTACAGTTACCTTCAAAGTATTCCCCTTAGGAAGCTATGGACTAATGCCAGTATCTAGTCGACCCTTCAAAGCAATTTTGGAACTCTTTGTCTAGAATGGCCATCAGAGCTCTCATCACATTACACTTGATGTCCTGTCATCAAAATGTCTTCCTTTCAATATCTTCTCTATCTTCAGGTAAAGAAAAAAAGTCATTGGGGGCAAGATCAGGTGAGTAGGGAGGGCGTTCCAACACAGTTACTTGTTTACTGACTAAGAACTCCCTCAGAGACGACTATACAATTAAGTTTGTGAACTTGTCACCTTGCCACTGTGAGCAATGGCCATTCCAGAAAAACTTCCAAAATGGCTTTCAAGAGTGGACTAGGAGCTCGCACTGGTGCACCGCTTCCCAAGTGGAGTACTTTGACAGCAACTGTAGTGTATTCAGCAATGAGGTATGTAGCACTTAGAACAATTATGTTCATGGACTGAATTGTCAGACTTCATATGCTCATCCAAACACTTCACAAAGAGAATAAAAACAAAACTTACACACTGGTAAAAAAAATGTTTACCTACAACAAATCTGATCAGTATTGAATCTCTAAAATCTGTAAGACAGACCAAACCCTGAACAACAAAACGACCAAAAAAAAAAATTTTTTTTTAATTAAAAAATGAGAAAAGGATATAAACAGGCACTTCACAAAAACACAAATGCAGTTGGCTAACTTATACACGAGGAAATGCTCACAATCATTTGCCATCAGAGAAATCCAAATTAAAACTACAATGACATACCATGTCACCCCAATAAGCCTAGCATTAATCCAAAAAATACAAAAAATAAATTTTGGAAAGGCTGTAAAGAGACTGGAACACTTATACACTGCTGGTAGGAATGTAAAATGGTACGACTATTTTGGAAATCAATTTGACACTTCCTTAGAATGCTGGAAATAGAAATGTCACACAATCCAGCAATCCCATAACACCTTGGAATATATCCTAAAGAAATAAGAGCTGTAACATGAATACAAACATTACTGCAGCACTGTCCACAGTAGCAAAAAGATGGAATCAATGTAGGTGCCCATCAATGGATGGATGGATGGATAAAGAAATTACAGTATAGGCACACAATGGAATACTACACAATGATAAACAACAATGATCTTGGGAAACATCTCATAGCATGTAGGATCTGGAAGGCATTATGCCGAGTAAAATTAGTCACAAAAGGGACAATAATGTATGAGACCACCAGTATAAGAACTCAGGAAGTGGTCTAAACACATGGAAAAAAGCATTCCTTGATGGTTCTGCGGTTAGGGGAGGGAGGGAGAGGTGTTACACTAAGTGGTAGGCAAGAATTATTTTAGGTGAAGGGAAGGACAACACACAATACAGAAGTCAACCCACACGGACTAAATCAAAAGTTAAGTGGTTTCCTCAATAAAAGCCAAAAACTTTGCGGGACAGAGTAGCAGGGACAGGGGTCTGCAGACCATAGTTACAGAAGCATCTAGGTCAAGTGGAATAAGAACATTTATTAAGAAAATGTTCCAGAGGCAGGACTAAGATGGCAGACTAGAAGCACGTCTCCTTAATTCCCTTTGAGAACTAAGGCCTAGAAAAGTAACTGAAAGGAACAGTGTGGACATGCCAGGAGCTCCAAGATCAGGCGTAGGGTCATGAAATTGTATCGTGAAATAGGAAGTAGGAAAATACCTTGGTGGTGGTGAGACAGTGCTGCTTCTGCTGGCACAGTACCTCACAGAATTACAGGTATAGATGCCTTCTTTGTCAACCAAGAGGCTGGGACTGGGTCTGTCAAACCTTTGGGTCTGGCAAAGCCCTTCTACTATGCCAATCTGCAGTACCTAAGTAAACAGCATATCTCATAGCAGAGACTGTGCCTGCCACATTTAGAGCAACTGAGGGTGTCAGTGTCCCTCTCCCCCTCTTCTCTGAGATGTGCCATATATTCTGTGACTCACTGTAACAGAGGCGACTCAGGCAGGACAACACCGTGGTCAGCTGACAGTAGGAACAAGCCTCAACTGAGGATTTAGCTGAGGCTAATCCTCACACTGAGCAACAGTGCCTGTCTGAACAGTGCTTCTCCCAGCAGACAAGCTGTTTTTAACACAGTAGTACCTGGAGAAAGTAGTGGCAACTGGTAGCTGAGTGAAGCAGGGCCCTAATCCCTCCCTTCTTTAAGCAACATCATAGTGTCTGCTGACTGCCAAGGAGGCTCAACTTGTCAGTCAGGAGGTGGGGCCTGACATCCCTGAGGGCCAGACTGCTATCAGCTGAAGTTGGTCAACATCTCTCTCAAAAGAAAACCAGCTTTTAAGAGCAGCTACAGAACCAAAGTGTTGACTGGTAGCTGATTGTGGTGGTGGCATTTTTAACCATCCTTCACTGAGCCACATCATAGCGTCAGCTGACAGCCTCCCAGAGACTCCATAAATAGGATGCCATCTTTGCCACACAGGACTGTTGCAGGACACTGCTGTTATCAGCAGAAAAAGCAGTTTTTAAGCACATATGGAGAACACAGTGGTTCCTCATGACTGAGTGTGGTAGAATCCCTACCTCATCCCTTCCCTGAGATACACCATAGTCTTGACTGATGTGATGCCAGAGAGTCAGCACAAGTAGCTCACCACCTTATCAGCCAGGAGGTGAGGCCTGTCATCCCTGAGGACTCAGCTGGGGCCAGCTACCAAGCAAAGCAGCACCACAGGAATTAACAGAGTTCATAATGCCAAAGAAGTTAAACATAAGTCAGCTGTACCTAGAGAACAGAGTAGGGGCTGACAAGTAAATCAAGCAGTCCCCTTACTCACTCCTTTCTGAGACCTACACCACAGCTCCCATTGGTGTAACACAGGAGAAACTAAACAGCTTCTGGATGGCGAGAAGACAACTATCAATGTCTAACCATTTAAGGAAGCAGACCACCGTGGCTCTGGAAAATTCCCAAAATAATCAAACTATTTCCCATAGAAAGAAGGCTTTCTGAAATTACCAAAGGAAGAATACAACAGAATTATCAATCAAGTACTTCTAGCAATTAAACAAAATGAAGCAGAACAAAATGAAAAATTAAGTAAGCTACAGAACTGCTAGAACATCAACAATCTGAAATCCAGCAGATCAATACTAAAACTACGGAATTACACAACTCAATGCAAAACTAAAAGAGCAAGATGAGCAATCAGAATGCAGAATTAGTGAGCTTGAAGACAACTGACACCAGCAGTTATGAGAGGAAATCAGGTAAAAGAAACAAGAAAAATAAAGAAGCATATGGGACTCTATAAAGATGAATGATGTACAAGTAATTGGAGTTTCTCAGTGGGGAGGGATAGCAAAAAATACAGAGAACTGTTCAGGAGTTGTTGACAGAAAACTTCCCTTACATCATGAAAGAAGACAACATAGATACTCAAGATGCTCACCAAATACCACAAAAACCATTCCCCAAAAGAAAGACATCAGACATATTACAATCAGGCTTAATAAAATGAAACACAAAGAGAGGCCCTTAAAAGCTGTGAGGCTTAAAGCAAAGCAAACATACAAAGGGAAGCCTTGCAGGCTGTCTTCTGACTTCTCAGCAGTAACCATGTTGGCTAGAATGCAGTGAGATCACACATACAAATCTCTGAATGACAAAAAATTCCAACCAAGAATTATATATCCTGCAAAACTGTATCTGAAATATGAAGGTGAAATTAAGACTTTCTCGGATAACCAGAAGACCAAAACTACAAGAAATACTGAAAGAAGCTATTTGCTCAGAATAACAATAACATCAAACGTACACTTAAGGATGCCAGGCAGGACACAGCATCCAGAGTCCTACTCAGTTTGGGAAGTCACAAAGCTCAATCAAAGCTAACATATTAAAAGTAAGGAACCAGACATCTTAACATGAAAACTATGACATCATCACTCTATAAAGAGGAATATATTACAGTAATTACAACCATTTCAGATAGCAAGGAAATTGAGGAGATGCACAGAAGGTAAAGATTTGTTTAAAATTAGAATATGAAGGGGAAGCCAAGGGGTAGGTACAAAGCAAACTAACAATGCTACATATCAAAACAAGAAATGTAATACAGGAGTCTCAACAAATACAAAACCAACACTGAAAAGTAGACCCATAAAGAAAAACGACCCAAAACAGAATATTTAAGAACACAAAAACAAAGGTGCCAAAACAACAGCACTAAACACATACCTATCAATAATAAAGAGGCAGACGTGTAACAGCTTAGATTAAAAAATACAATCTTTCTATATGTTGCTTACAAGAAACACACCTTAGACTCAAAGACAGGAACAAACTGAAAATCAAAGAATGGAAAAATATATACCAAGCTAACCACACACAAAGAAGAGCAGGAGTGGAAATACTAATCTCAGCTAATATAGACTTTAATGTAAAATCCTCCATCGGGACAAGGATAAACCAAACCCAAACCCACTGCCATCGAGTCAGGTCCAAGTCACAGAGACCCTGTAGGTTAAGTAAAACTGTTTCACAGAATTTCTGAGAAGCACCTGGCAGATCAGAACTGCCAACAATTTGGTTAGCAGACAGAGAACTTAACCCACTACACCACCCGGGTTTCAGTTACTCTTTATTGCTGAAAGGTTCAATACATAGGCAGCATATAATAACATTAAATATTTATGCACCCAATACCATAACGTATCAATACATTGAACAAACGCAGACAACACTGAAAACTGAGATAGATCACTCCACAATAAGAGAAGGAGACTTCAATATTCTACTTTCAGTAATGGATGAATCACTAGGAAAAAAGCCCAGTAAAGGTACAGAAGAGCCTATTGTAACAATCAACCAACTAGGCTTCATCAACATACACAGAACTTTTAACCCTATAACAAATAAATACATCTTCTTTTCTAATCCTTATGGAACATTCTCCACAACAGACCACATATTAGGTCATACAGCAAGTCTCAACAAAATCCAAACCACTGAACTACCACAAAGCATCTTCTCAGACCATAAAGCCATAAAGGTTGAAATCAAGAGTGGAAAAAACATGGGTAGAAATCTGAATTCATGGAAACTGAATAATAACACCTTGCTCAAAAATCCATGGGTTATAGAAGATATCAAACATGCAATAAAGAAATTTATGGAATCAAAGAGGATTAAAAAATACCCTACCAGAACCTATGGGACACAGCCAAAGCAGTGCTCAGAGGTCAATTTATCTTTATAAATTCACACATCAGAATGAAGAAAGGACCCAAACAAAAGAATTAATGCTACAACTTGAGCAAACAGAAAAAGAACAACAAAAAACACCCTTGGGCACCAAAAGAAAACAGATAATGAAGATTAGAGCTTCATTAAATGAATTAGAGGAAAAAAAATAAACTGAAAGAATTAACAAAACCAAAAGCTGGTATTCTTAAAAAGCTCAACAAAATCAATAAACCACTGACTAAATTTACAAAAGAGAAACAGGAGACGAACCCACCCAAATAAGAAATGAGACGCGAGATGTCACAACGGACCCAAACAAAATCTAAAGTATCATGGCAGAGTGCTACAAAAGACTATACTCTAACAGATTTGAAAACCCAGAGGAAATGGACAAATTTCTATATTCACATCACCTAACAAAACTAGCACAACAAAAAGTAGACCAGCTTAATAAATTCACCACGAAAGAAGACTGAAAAAGAAATCAAAAACCTACCAACCAACAAAAGTCCTGGCCCAGATGGCTTCACTGGAGAATTCTACCAAACTTTTAGAGAGGAGTTAATTCCAAGACTACTGAGGCTATTTCACAGCACAGAAAGGGATGGAATACTCCCAAACTCATTCTATGAAGCCAGCATAACCCTGATACCAAAGCCAAGGAAAGATCCCATAAAAAAAAGAAAATTACAGACCAGTATCACTCATGAACCCAGATTCAAAAATCTTCAACAAAACCCTAAACAACAGAACAAATGCTGGAGAGGCTGTGGAGAAATTGGAACTCTTCTACACTGTTGGTGGGACTGTAAAATGGTACAACCTCTCTGGAAAGCAATCTGGCGCTCGCTTCAAAAAGCTGGATCTAGATATACGATTTGACCCAGTAATTCCACTGCCTGGAATCTATCCTATAGAATCCAGACCATTTACACCAAGTGATATATGCACACGAATGTTTATCGCAGCACAGTCCACAATAGCTAAAAGATGGAATCAACCTAGATGCCCAACAACAGAGGAGTGGACAAGTAAACCATGGTATATATACTCAATGGAACACTATGCAATAATAAAAAACAATGACGATTTCAGGAAACATCTCATAACCTAGTTTCAACTGGAGAACATTATGTCGAGTGAAAGTAGTCAGTGACAAAAGGACAAACATTGTATGAGACCCCTAAGAACTTAAAAACAGACTCATGCATAGCAAAAAAGACTCTTCCATGGCTGCAAGTGTGGGGAAGGAGGGAGGACAAAGGTGGGAGGGTTTAGATAGTTGACAGAAATTTGGCTGGGTGAAATCAGTGACAACACACATTAGAAAGAAGATCAATATTAACTGGACTTCAACATAACTTGAGTACTCCTCACATCCTAACCCAATACTGGAAGGACAGAGTAACTGGGGTGGGGGAACGGGGACAATGCTCTCAGGCAAAATTGAGGCCAACTGACACAACTAGCATTTTGCTAATGAGGGTTCACTGCACCTCATAGTAGTGAGTGGCATCTGAGGTCTTAAAAGCTGCCAAGCTGCCATCTGAGGGTACAGCACATGGTCCCAACTCAACAGGATCGGCGATCTCTGAGGACCAAAACAACATGGGGGAAAGAGAAACCAGAAGACAGAGAGACTGGGACCGGAATAACCACATGGTGCCCGGCCACCACCAGTGATAGCCACAATAGAGCTCAGAAAATTGAGTCTCACTGGCAACACAAGAATGAATAGAGGTACACCCTGAAATCTCCACTAAAAGACTACAATTGATGGTCCAGAGGCCTCAGAGTTCCCCTGGGAGCATGGCCCCTAGCCCTGATGCTGCCCCTGTCCATAAACCATAATAAATGGCAACTCTTCAGACAGCAACAGAGTGGACTTGGTGACACAGAGTGACCCTACCTTATGGGCACTTTATGGTTCTATGCATCTATAGGATATCATCCTGCTGATCTCTTATTGAAGGAAGGGGAGTGGGTGGAGAGTAGGGGAAAGGAGACTGTTGGGAGGTTAGGCCATGTATGGAGCAGAGAGGAAGAGTGTGCTGTCACCAGACAGGGAGAGCAGGCGGAGCTACATTTAGGTGAGCACGCAAATTTACATGGGAGTGTACATTTTCATTCAATCACAATAAAAATAAAAATAAACCTAACCAATAGAATTTAACAACTGTCAAAAAACTAATTCATCATAACCAAGGTGGATTCACACCAGGGATGCAGGGCTAGTTCAACATCAGAAAAACAACTAATGGGATCAAACACACAAATAACACAAAGCATAAGAATCACCTGATTCTGAAAATTGATACAGAAAAGGTATCTGACAAACTAGAACACCTATTCATGTTAAAAACTCTCAGCACAACAGGAACAGAAGGGAAATTCCTTAATGCAATCGGGGTGTATCTATGCAAAGCCAGCCACCAACATCATCCTAAATGGAGAGAGACTGAAAGAATTCCCTCCAAAATGGGTACCAGACTAGGGTACCCACTGTCACCACTTCTATACAACATTGTGCTAGAGGTTTTGTTCAGAGCAATCACACACAAAAAAGAAATAAAGGGCATCCACATCAGTAAGAAGCAGTAAAAATATCTGTATTTGCAGACGATACGACAGTTTATACAGAGAACACTAAAGGATTCATAAATAAACTACTGGAACTAATAGAAGAATTCAGCAAAGTATCAAGATATAAGATAAACATAAGTAAATCAGAAGGATTCCTTTACACCAACAAAGAAAACATCAAAGGCAATCACAGATCAACACCATTTACAATAGCTCCTACAAATAAAAAAAAAATACTTAGAAATAAATCTAACCAGCGCAATAAGAGACCTATACAGAGAAAATTATGGTACTTTGCTTCAAGAAACCAAAAGACCACTTACAGAAGGGGAAAAAATATTTGGCAACTATACATCAGAATGATGCCTGATCTCCATAATCTATGAGGCACTACAAAATATTAATAAGAAAAAGATAAATCATCCAATTAAGCAATGGGCAAAGGAGGTGGACAGACACTTCTCTAAAGAGGAGATCCAGGCAGCCAAAAAACACATGTGGACATGCTCTCAATCATTAGCTATTAAAGAAATTCAAATCAAAACTACAGTGAGATACTACCTCACTCCAACAAGGTTGGCCACGATCCAAAAAAACCACAACAACAAATGCTGGAGAGGCTGTGGAGAAACTGGAACTCTCCTACACTGTTGGTGGAATTGCAAAATGCTCCAGCCTCTTTGGAAAGCAATCCGGTGCTCCCTTAAAAAACTGGATACAGATATACCATTTGACTCAGTAATTCCACTGCTTGGAATTTATCCTACAGAATCCAGATCATTTACACCAAGTGATATATGCACACGAATGTTTATCGCAGCACAGTCCACAATAGCTAAAAGATGGAATCAACCCAGATGCCCAACAACAGAGAAATGGACAGATAAACTATGGTACATATACTCAATGGAACACTATGCAATGATAAAGAACAACAATGATTTCAGGAAACATCTCATAACCTGGTTTCAACTGGAGGACATTATGCTTAGTGAAAGTAGTCAGTGGCAGAAGGACAAATATTATATGAGACCCCTACTATAAGAACTTAAAATCAGACTCATGCATAGAAGAAAAGACCATTTGATGGCTGAAAGGGTGAGGAGTGCAGGAGGACGAGGGGGGTAGGGTTTAGATTAGTTGACAAACTTGGCTGTGTGAAATTGGTGACAGCACACATTAGAAAGAAGATCAATCATAACTGGACTTCAACACAATCTGAGTACTCCTCACATCTTAACCCAATATTGCAAGGACAGAGTAGCTAGGGTGGGGGGATGGGGACCATGCTCTCAGGGGAAACAGAGGCCAACTGACATAGCTAGCGTTTTGCTAATGAGGACTCTGCACCCCACATCGGTAAGGTCATCTGGGGTCTTAAAAGCTTCCAAGCTGCCACCTGAGGGTACAGCACATGGTCCCAACTCAACAGGAACGGATGATCACCAAGGACAAGACCGACATGGGGGAAGTGAACCCAGAAGACAGAGAGACCCATGTGAGTGGGTCTCTACATTGACTCATGACCAGAAGAACCAGATGGTGCCTGGCCACCACCAGTGACAGCCACGATAGAGCTCACAAAATTGAGTCTCACTGGCAACACAAGAATGAACAGGGGTTCACCCTGAGATCTCCACTAAAAGACCACAATTGATGGTCTAGAGGCTTTGGGGTTCCCCTGGGAGCATGGCCCCTGACCCTGATGCTGTCCCTATCCATAAATCATAACAAAGGTCAACTCTTTGGATAGCAATGGATTGGACTTGGTGATGCAGAGTGACCGTATCTTGCGGGAACTTTACGGTTCTACGTATCCACAGGATGTTATGCTGCTGACCTCTTACTGGAGGAAGAGGACTGGGTGGACAGGAGGCGATAGGAGACTGTTGGGAGGATAGTACATATATGGAGCAGAGAGAAAGGGTGTGCTGTCACTGGGCAGTGAGAGCAGTGGGAGCTGCACATAGGTGAGCATGCAAATTTATATGGGAATGTACACTTCCGTTCAATCATAATAAAAAAAAAAGAAACCAAAAGAGACTTACATTAAGTCCAGAAACCCACCCTGCTCATGGAAGAAGACTTAACACTGTGAAAACATCTATCTTACACAAAGCAATCTACATGTACAATGCAACCCCAATACAAATTCCAGTGTCACTTTTTAAGGAGATGGAGAAACAAATCACCAACATTCTTTTGAAAAGGAAGAAACCCCAGATTAAGTAAAGCACTACAGAAGAAGAAGAAAACAGTGGGAGGCCTCACACTACCCAACCTTAGATCCTACTACAATGCCACAGTAGTCAGAGCAGCCTGGTAATGGTACAAAAAGAGACATACAGATCAACAGAACAGAAATAACACTCAGAAGTATCACTATCCTCTTATGAACAGTTGATACGTGACAAAGCCCAAAGGTCATAAACTGCAGTAAAAACAGTCTCTTTCACAAATAGTGTTGGCAAAATTCGATATCCATCTGCAAAAAAAAACTGAAACAAGACCTTTATCTCACAACTTACACAAAACTAATTCAAAATGGATCAAAGACCTAAATATCAAACCTAAAAGAATACAAGATCGTGTAAGAAAAAATAGGGTCAACTATGTAAGCTCTAACACAGTTTACACAGACTACAAAATCTGACAAACAATGCACAGACAACAAAAGAGAAAACTGATAAATGGAACTATTAAGAATTAAACACTTACGCTCATCCAAAGACTTTATCGAAAATGTTAGAAGACTAGCTACTGAGTGGGAAGAAGCATTTGGCCGCTAGATGTTGGATCAACATCTGATGTTGATAATCTACAAAGTACTGCAACATATCAGTAAGAAAAAAGTAAATAACCCAAGTAAGCAAAGGACAAAGGAGATAGACAGACACTTCACCAAAGATGACATCCAGGCAACCAAAAGACACATGAGAAAATGCTCATGATCATTAGTTGTCAGAGAAATCCAAATCAAAACTACAATGAAATACCATCTCATCCCAACAAGGTTGGCAATAATCCCCAAAACACAAAACAACAAATGCTGGAGAGGCTGCACAGACACTAGAACTCTCCTATATTGCTGATGGGAATGCAAAATGGTACAACCTCTTTGGAAAGCAATTTGGTGCTTCCTTAAAAAACTAGAAACAGAAGTGCTATACAATCCAGCAATTCCATTACTCAGAATATATCCTACAGAAATAAAGGCGTTCACATAAACAGACACATGCACACGAATGTCTACTGCAGCACTGGCCACAACAGCAACAAGATGGAATCAACCTAGGAGTTCATCAACAGATGAACAGATAAACAAACTATGGTACATATACTCAATGGACCACTATGCAATGATAAAGAACAATGATGATTTTAGGAAGCATCTCATAATCTGGTTTCAACTAGAAGATATGCTGAGTGAATTCAGTCAGCTGCAAAATAGAGAAGTATTGTACGAGACCTCTGCTATAAGGACTTAAAAATAGATGTATGCACAGTAAAAAAGACTCTTTGATGGCTACAAGGGCAGGGAGAGAGCAAAAGGATTTGTCACAACTTAGATAGTCAAAAGAATTTGGTTAGGTGAAGGGAGTGACATCACACAGTAGAGAACAGATCAACATAACAGGACTACACCATAAACTGAAAGGCTTTCTAAGCTCAACTCAATATTTCAAAGGATACAGTAGCAGGGACAGGATTCAGGGGACATCGAGGTTAACTGGCATAACTAGACTTTTGCTAGGAGAGTCTTCTGCACCCCATACTGGTGAGTGGTGCAAAGGGTCTTAAAAGCTAGGAAGCTGCCATCTGAGTTACACCAAATGGTCCCAGCCCATCTGGAATAGATGACAACCAAGAACAAAGACTTCAGGAAAACAGAGCCCAGGAGACAAGACTCATATGAATGGAAGACTTTTTCAACACGGGACCAGAAGAACCAGATGGTGCCCAGCTGCCAGGGACAGCCATGATGGGGGACACAATGCAGAGTCCCTGAAGCAACACAGAAAAAAGAGGTATGAAGTTCAAGAATTCTACTAAAAGACCAGAATTGATGGTTTAACAGCCTGAAGGGTCCCCTGGGAACATGCTGCTGGCCCTGACCAGAAACCATTACTGAGGTCAACTTTTCAGACAAGAATGGACTGGACTCGGGGACACTCATGGGACCATATGGTGTGTGTACTTCATGGTTTTATACATTTATAGGAAGCTGTCCTACTGGTTTCTTTATAGACAGAAGAGGGTAGAAAGCATGGAACAGGTGCTCATTAAGAGGATACCAGAAGTACAGAGTGAAAAGGAGGAATGTGCTGTCACCAAGTGGGGACAGAGCAGATGGAGCTGCAGACAGTCAGGTATGCAAAATTGATCTGGGTTGTATACTTTCACTTACTCAAAATACACAGAGATGGATGGATAGATAGATAGATGGATGAAAATGTTCTGTATCCCACTTGGTGAGACAAATCTAGGGTCTCAAGGGCTAGGAAGCATCCATCTAGGAAGCATCAAGTGATCCCAATGCACCTGGAACAAAGGAAAATGAAGAACAACGAAGACACAGGAGAAGGTGAACCCAAATGATAGAAAGTGCCACGTAAATACAAGACTACATGAGCATGAGACTGTGGAACTGGATGGTGCTCGGCTCTTACCAATCACTGCCCTGACAGGGAACCCAACAAAGAGTCCCTGACACAGCAGGAGAAAAATAGGGTACAGAACTCAAGTTCTATTAAAAAGACTAGGCTTGATGATCTTACAGACTGGAGGATCCCCAGAAGACATGGCCCCCAGATTCTGTGTTAGAACTGAAACCATTCCCGAAGTCATCTCTTCAGACAAAGAATGATACTGGGGAAGAGTATGCTTCTTGGCTTAAGTAGATACATGAGACTAACTAGGCAGCTCCTGTTCTGAGGCGAGATGAAAAGAAAGACAGGGACTGAAGCTGACTGAATGGACACAGGGAATACAAGGTGGAGAGGAGGAATATGTTATTGCAGTGTGGAGAGAGCAACTAGGGTTACACAACAGTGTATGAATTGTAAGGTTTCACTTAATAAAGTATCTAAAAAATAAATAAATATAAGGGTAAGAAGCAGCCAAAAAAAGAGCTTGGTGAAGAAATTTCTGGAAGGAAAGAACAGCAAGTGCAATAGTCCTAAGGTGAGGAGCCTGGACTGTTGAAGGCACTGGTTAGCAAAAAAGATTGAAATTTCAAATCTAGAATCATGGTGAATAAGACGTAGCATGACAAAAGACAAAGCAGAACAGGCAGGCACGCGCCTAATCACGTAGGCTGCGCAGAAGCTTAAGTCCAACAGAAAGTCACCAAAATTGCAGCAGAACAGTCACAGTACCTAGTTTACATTTGTTTGTAAACTCCCAAAACACACATTTAGTATAACAAACACACTAAGAAATATTCAAAGAATAATTTAAGTCATTTTATCATTAGATATTTCAAAAATTGGTTTCAACATAGTCATCTAGTCAGATCAGCAAGTCAGTCATTCTAAAGCATTTAGGGAGCTCTTGCTTCATGTCAGATACTTCTGGTGCTAGAAATAAAAGGTGATAGTGATGGTGTCACCTACTCTGAACAATCCAGTTTTCATCCTCAAGGCATAAGCAGCAGTTGTTGAACTGTGTTGTGTAATAGAACCACCTTTGGTATATGTTAAAAATGCAGATATTTAAGTTCCAGTGGTCAGCAATTCTAACTCAACAGATTTGCAATTGTCCCCCACCACATCTAATCATCTGTGATTTATAAAGTACACCTCCCTATTTTCTCCTGGAGAATTTCATGTCATAATGAGCCACTACAGTTAATGAAGTAAGTATGCAGTGTAACACAAGTTGTCCTGGGTCTATGGATATGTGGGTGTGTGTGTGCAGATGAGAAGGCAGAGAGACTGAGATTGATAATCACTTCAACAGAATTCTTGCTTTTTTTCCCATTTATAATTACCATGGAAGAAAGGACTTCTACTGACTACTGCCTCTCAAAGTGTTATCTACAGTCCCCCAGGAATCTATGAGAGCCCTTCAGAAGATCTACCAAGTGAAAACCATTTTCATAATACTAAAATATTATTTACCTGTTTAACTCTATTAGCACTTGCCGTGATGGCTCAAAAGCAATGTGGATAAAACTGCTGACAGCGTATCAGCAGCAGCACCAGACTGTACCGGTCATTACATTCTTCACTACTTAAAAAAAAAAAAAAAACCAAACCATTTGCTATTGAACTGAGGGATAGAGATGGCATAAAATGTAGGAAAGCTACCTGCCTCCTGGAATTCTACAAGTGAAAAACAAGCCAAGGAGCAACCTGGTTACAAACATCTGTTGCCCTCCAAGAAAAGAAATGTACCATTCCACAAACAGTTCTGAGATCAACAGAACTGTTGTAAAGAGTATGGCAGGCCATGTTTTCTCTATTTCAAAGGGTGGAAAACTGACTCCTAGGTTTCAAAGAGCTCATCTCCAACACCTTGGTTCCAGAGCATGGGGCTGCAGCAGATGGACCACGAGACTAAGGCCAAGCTTAAAAACATTATACATGTGAAATAAGCCAGAAATAACAGGACAAATACCATATAATTTCAATTATATGATACACCTAAAATAGACAAATTCATACAAAAAGCAGTAAGAAGTTAGCAGGAGCTGGGGAGAAGGGAAAGTGGTTACCTTGTACAGAGTGTCTATTTGGGATGATGAAAAAGTTTCGGAGAAAGTGATGATGGCTGTACAACAGTGTGAATGCAATTAATGCTACTGACTTGTATGTTACAAAATTCTTAAAATGACAAATTTTGTTACATGTACTTTATTACAGTGATTTTTTTAAAGGTATAAAGAAAAGGATATTCAATATTAAAATAAAAGAAAAAGAATTTTTAAAGATCCATTGGTCTGGCTGGCAAAAAAAACCCAGACTATCTAGATTTTAAATGTGAGGAACTAAAGATCCAAAATCTGCTTCCAGAAATGGAAACTAACTGGAGGTTTTACAGAAAAAGATTTTATGTCTTAGGAATTTGCAGAAGTTTAATTCTTCTTTGGGTAGCCACAGTGGTCTCCTCCCAGAAGTGCTAACACGTTAATTGGTATTTTGGACCTGGAGGTGCTCTGCCCAATCAGATAAACTGCTGGCCACAAGGCAGATTACTTTGTTTTTCTTTAACAGTTTTTAGATTATTATCACTTGTTTTTCCACAGTCCTAGAGAGCACAGATTAGTCCTCAAGTTTGAGAGAAACTGAAGGAGACAAAGGACTCCTGCTTGAAGTCAGCATTAAGAAACAAAATGGTGCAGCTTATGCTCAAGATGAGGAGGTCACTTATATTTACTCTGCCTCTTCCAGTATTGATAACATGAAGTGCAAGTGAGGGAGGAAAGCCATTACTCTTACTCCAAATCTGGGACTCTTTCTACTGAACAGTGTTTACTTGAGGAAAAAAAGAAAGAAGTCTGAATGTGATTTTAATGTAAGGATTGTGAGAAAAGGAATTGCAATCTATTCACATTTCTAAAAAACTCTCTCCTGTGTATAGAAAAGAATAAAAACTGGGCAACTAGTTAGGAAGCTCTGGCAGCAGTGCAAGAGATGGCAATACCAGAGTGACTTCAGACCAGTCTTATATATACTTATTTCAGAGAGAGAGAAAAAAAAAAACACGCAAATCTATATAGTGTTGAGATGCTTTTTCTTTATGTGGCCCCTACATTCTCCTCTCTGTAAAATATTTTAGTCTTCTTTGCAGGATCTCCCTTATTTCCCCAGTCTCTTCTCACTAAAAATGTTCTAAGACTCAGTGACTGAATTTCCTTCTCCTAGCTATTCTTACTCCTGTACTTTCATATAATCTACACAGTAATTTCAAAATTTGTATTTCCAGTCTAGATCTCTCCACTCAACTGCAGACTCATCTATCCCCTTGCGTATGTACCTGATGTCATGAATTGAATTTTTATTCCCCCCAAAATCTCTGTAGCAATGTAGCTAGGCCATGAGTGTAAATTCTGCCTCTACGATATTAATGAAGGTGGATGGGCAGCAGTTGAGTTGGTGGGGTAGGATTCAATGTGTAAGGTTGTTCTGGGCCCTGAGATACAAAGGAAAGAAGACAGCAGAAAGATCTGGGGACACCATGAAACTGAACTTTCAGTCCTCCACAGCCAGCAAAGAAAGCCATTCCCTGGAGATTAACACCTTGAATTTTGACTTTTAGTGTACTAAACTGTGACAAAATAAAATTTATCTTTATAAAACCATTAACTTGGGTTATTTCTGTCAAAGCAGCACTAGATGACTAAGACAACTGACATCTCCAATTCAATAAAACAAAATTAGGCTCCAGACCTCCCGACTTAGAAACTGATCACTGCGGTTGCTCAGGGCTAAACCTTAAGAGAGAACCATGCCTCCTCTCTTTCACACTCTACTTCTAACATGTTAGCAAATCCTCTCAGTTGCACCTCAAAACATACCCAGAAACCAATCACTTATCATCTCCACTGTTATTTCTCAGTCTAAGCTACCTCTCACCTGGATTACAGTTCTCCTGAATGGCTTCCCTGGTTCTGCTCATAACATTTCGCACCACTCCCCCATTCTTTTAAATTTACCCTCAACACGAAGCCAACTGATTCCATTAAGACTATATCAGATCATGTCATCAACTGTTTGGGAGCAGTGGTAGTTTAGTGACAGAATTCTCATCTTCCATGCTCAAACTCTGTACTGCTAATAGCACAGTGGGTAAGAGCTTAGGCTGCTAACCAAAAGGTCAGCAGTTCAAATCCACCAGACAGGTACTCCTTGGAAACCGTATGGGGATGACATATTCTGTCCTGTAGAATCACTAGAAGTCAGAATCAACTCATTGGTAATGTTATTTTTTAATAGATATGCTCAAACCCAGGTTCAGTGCCCAGTCAATGCATCTCAAATACAGCCACCACTCATCTTTCACTTAAAACATATGTGTTGCTTTGAAAAAGAGGTTTCAGCAGAGCTTTCCAATTAGGACCACGAAGAAAGGTCTAGTGATCTACTTCCCAAAAACCAGCAATGAAAACCCTATGGCTCACAATAGCCTGGATCCAGCTATACGTACAGTCACCATGAGTTGGGGGCCAACTCAATGTGAGCTAACAACACTACCTGCTCAAAATGTTTCAATGGCTATTTCACTCACAGCAAAGCTCCAAGTTCTCAGAACAACCTTCAAGAACTAACATTAACATTATCCCTTTGTGTCCCTGCTCCAGCCACTTACTTGTTGACCTCATCCTATACTATCCTCCCCCAGTTCACTTTATTCCACACACAATGGCCTCTCACGTTCCTCAAACATGCTCCTATGTCGAGGCCTTTGAAATTACTACATCCTCTGCCTAAGATTATCTTGTGCGAAGAAGGAAAGTGAGAAAAAAAAATGCAGGTAATCAACCAATAATATCAACCAATCCAGCAACCATCTAATATACAAGACTTATTTTTTCACCTACTTCAAGTCTCAACTCAAATATTACCTTCTACAAAGTATTCTCTTTGTATCCTGTTTAAAACTACAACCATGTCCCTTCCAGTCTAACTTTCCTTAAATCCTTGTTGTTCTTTCTTATTCTCCACAGCATTTATCTCTGCCTAACTATAGATCTTGCTTATCTCTTCACCAACTAGAATAGGAACTCTAGAATTTTTGTGTTCTATCCCTCGTTATTACACACCTAGTTCCTAGAGCAGTAGCTTTCACTTAGAACTCAATTCATTCAATGTTGACTTGAACTGAACGCTAAACAGAGCATCTCTGAACTTCCAAATTTTGTTAGGCCAAATTCAAATTCTGGGTCTAGCCCTAATTAAAATGTACCAATTCCTTTGTCATTCTTTATATGATCAATATCCATATTCATAAGTATGTAATAATCATGCTTTTATCATTTTGTCTTCTGAGATATTTACTGATTCCAAAGAGTTCAATTTGATTCTTAACCTGGTATTACCATAAATAAAAAGAAATGCAGATTTCAATCAGAAGTCCTCGTTTCAAATTCCAGCTCCACCATTTATTAGTTGTAAGTCTTAAAAAGGCTAGCTTTCTCCATGCCTTACTCTTTGATCTATAAAACAGCATGATGGGGCAAAGACTTGTCTGCCTTACTTACTACAGAATTGTTTTGAAAATCAAATAAAAGTTATGATGCTCTTACATTATGAATGATATACTTTACTGTGTAAATTTAATGTACATGCTGTCGTCTGGAAAAAACCTAACACAGGAGTCAAAAAGACTAGTTTTTAGGGTGTGGCATCTCAGCATAGCTCTCTGCCCCTAATGCTAAATTCTAGTTTTGCAGTCAGACTGGCTCTTCAACTTGCTTGCTATATCTTAAACAAGTTACTCAACCTCTTAAGAGTCTTGGTTTCTTCGCCCATGACGGGAGATAAACAAACCTTGTAGCACTCTTTTTTGGACTAAAAATAATTTATATGTAATGAGCCTGCTGAATATACCTAATGAAAGACATGTTTACTTTTTGTAGCTTCATCGTCTTCCAAATGGACAAAAACCCAAAAGCAAATAACACAAATTACACCACGCAGGTAGGAAAGGAGATGATTTAGAATTAGAAACTGAACATGAAAGAACAAAAGTGAGAGACAAAAAAATACAGGTAATCAAACAATAATCTCAATGGTGTGCCTATTAAATTTGTTCTTTCCCTTTTGCCCTTCCCCAAAGTAAAACAAGAGAATGAGATGCAAAAACAAATCAGGATACAGAAAGTCATTTTTAGTAACCCAGGAGTTCATTTGAAAACTAAATATGATTAAGCAATCTTTTCAAAGAAAAACACTTTTATTACAGTTTTTTGATTACTCACACACTGAAGTATTTTATTTTTACCCTCTAGAACTCAAGGTACATGACAAAAAAGTAAAAACAACTGTAGTTTTCAAGCTATAGAGTGCTGATATGACTTTACTAAATACATTTAGAAATACAGCAGAATGAAGGAGAACCTTAAAAAATAAAAATGCACGTAAGGTACGTATCATACAATATTTTAAGAATGCTCTCTGAAAATCATGAGCCTTTGATATATCCTATTTCCTTAATATTAAAACACCACTAATTATAAGATACACCTCAAACATAACAATCATTTTTCATGAGAAAAACAAACCTCCCACATTAAATACGCACTGAGATATAAAACATTCCAAGTTCAGAAAACACTAAAATACAATGTAACCCCTCTGCAATACTGAAAATGGACCAATGTGACACCACTATACACTTTTCCAGAATAACTAAAAAGACTGGCAATATCAAGCATTGGTAAGGATGTAAAGCAACTGGAACTCTCAAACACACCTGGTGGGAATATAAATTTATAAAACCACTTTGGAATATGTTAGCAGAATCTACTAAAACCATCACATAACCCATGACCTAACAGTTCTACTCTAGGAATACATTCAACAGAAATGCACAAATACATTCACTCCTCCAAAAAAAAAAAGGTCATAGAAAAAAAACCTGTCAAAAAAATCATCAACAGTAGAATGGATCAACTGTGGTATATCCCCACAACAGAATATTAAGACAGCAAAAAATATTTATATTGTATAATTGTTCTATAAACCACCTAAAACACAATTCCATTTCTTTATAGAGTTCAAAAAGAATTTTTTGACAGTATTAGACTACATGGAATGCAAGTTGCATGGGGGTCATGGTCCTATTATACTGCTTGAGTTTGGTGCTGATCACACAGTTAATTTAGTGGAAAAATTATCTAGCTGTATACACTATCCTATATTTATGTCATACTTCATTAAAAAAAACTTAAAAAGGGTTTCTAGAGGCAGGGCCAAGATGGCAGAGTGGACAGCTGATTCCCATGGCCCTACTAACAGTGAAAACCCAAAAGAACAAATGAATCCAGTACTTATGACATCTTAGGTACCTAAACATCAAGGTGAAAGTTGAGAAATTAGACTGAACAAAGGGTAAGAGAGAATAGTGCCGGAACCACATAGGATTCCACAGACCTGACCTGACAGGAAGCAGCTGTGCAACATGGCAGGCGGCAAAGAGGCTGGTGGGCATTGAGATGGTTGTCTGAAGAGTCCATTGGTGCCTCCAGAGCCAATGAGGGACAGCACCAGATCGTCCAAGTCTAAGTCATTGCCTGTAACTTACCAGACATGCAGATTTGAATCTTTCCTTCAATAAGGGCCCGTCTCCCGTCTCCTGATGATTCCCCACCCCTTCTCGGAATTGCACGCATGGTAGAGTCTGATGCAATTAACAGATCTGGAAGTAGAACTCATAAATCCTATCCTGAGTTATTCTCCTTTTCCTTTCTCTGCACTGTTTCTGGCTCTGGAGTCTAACATTACTACCTAAGCCAGAAGGACTCCTTAAGCCAACCCTAAGCCTTTCTTGGAGACTTAGAGGGGGAAACAGTTTAGCAAACTCAGGGAAGGTAAAAGTAAAGATTTAAAAAAACTTCTTTTTTGAAGACTCCCCTAACCCAGCAAAATCAGGGCAGACACTCTTCCTTCATCTAGATTCAGACATAAGAGGATAAACCAACCTCACAGACAGTCAGAGATGACTGGTAACCTCAGGCTTTCTCGATTGCTGCAATCAGACACCTGTGCCTGTATCAACTACCCCTGAACATTTAAGACAGTAGGAGAGGGCCTACACCACACACTTGCAACCAGCTGACCACCTGGACACCTGAGCTGAATTCCTATTGAAAAGGTAAACTGTACATTTTAAAACAATAAACCAGAACATAATAGGCAGACTTAAATAACTACAAATTACTATGGTTCAGAAACAGCACTCCATATCAAAGCTCATAAAGGGTCAGATTATGATCTCTTTAGAAAGCTCCCAAAACAATTAAATTTTCCTGAGAAAGAGAAATTCCTTGAATTATCAGAGGTAGGATTAAAAAGATTAATATTTACAACTCTTCAAGACATGAGAAAAGAGATGAGGCAAAATGCAGCATTACATAATAACAAACTGAAAGAAAGCACTGAGTGGCAAACACCAGAAACTCACAAAATTAACAATAAACTGACAGAACTAGGCAACTAAAAACAAAGGAGCAGAACTGAGGGAAAGGAAGCCCAAATCAGTGAGACTGTAGACAAAGCACAGGACATTAACATATTTGGGAGAAAAATCATAGAAAAGAACTTTAAAAAAATGAAGAAACACTAAGAAGTATGTAGTACTCCATGAAGAGAACTACCCTACGAGTGATTGGTACAGCAGAACAGGAGGGGGCGGGGGGAGGGGCGAGGAGAGAATACAGAGAGAATTGTAGAGCATCTGCCCTGGTAAAACCAAAGATGAGAAGATATCTACCCAGGATGATGATTAAACTCCACACAGGGCAGACCTTAAAAGACAGACACCAAGGCATTCTATAATCAAACTTTCAAACACTAGGAGACACCATTCCTCCCATCTTAACCCAACTGCAAAGTCAGAGTAGCTGGGACAGGGGGCCAGGGACCATGCTCTCAGGGTAAATCAAGGCCAATTCGCATAATTAGCATTCTGCTAATGAGGTCTCTCCACACCCCACATTGGTGAGTGGCATCAGGGGTCTTAAAAGCTACCAAGCTGCCATCTGAAGATACAGCAAATGGTCCCAACTCACCAGGAACAGATGATCACCAAGGTCCATAACAACATGGGGGAAAGAGAATCCAGAAGACAGACCCACATGAGTGGATGTCTACATCGACTTGTGACCGGAAGAACCAGATGGTGCCCGGCTACCACCAGTGATAGCCACAATGGAGCCCACAAAGTTGAGTCTCACTGGCAATACAAGTATAAATAGGGGTGCACCCTGAGATGTCCACTAAAAACCACAACTGATGGTCCAGGAGTCTCAGAGTTCTCCTGGGAGAAGGGCCCCTGGCCCTGATGCTGCCCCTGTCCATAAATCATAATGAAGGTCAACTTTTCAGATAGCAATGGATTGGACTTAGTGACACAGAGTGACCATATCATGTGGGCACTTTATGGTTCTAGGTATCCATAAGAAGTTGTCCTGTTGACCTCATACTGGAGGAAGGGGAATGGGTGCAGGGGATATGATAAGAGACTGTTGGGAAGATAAGACATGTATGGAGCAGAGAGGAAGAGTGTCTGTCACCGTGCAGGGAGAGCAGTGGAAGCTTACATGTATGTCAGTGTTCAAATTTATATGGGAATATACATTTTCATTCAATCATAATAATAATAATAAAAAGATTAGGAGACACCTTTAAAAGTGACTAGGGATAAGCAAAGTATAATCTACAAAGAAAAAACTGTACAAGGTCTGTGAGTTAAGTTTGCAAACTCATCCTAGAAAAAGTGCTACAGATCTCATTGCTGAATATCACTATATCACCTTCAAAGTACTCCATTTGGGAAGATGTACGCCAATGCCAGCACCTAGTCCACCCTTCAAAGTAATTTTGGAATTCTTTTTCTGGAATGGCCATTGGAGATGTCATTCTATTACCCTTGATGCCCTAAATATCATCAAAATGTCTTCCCTTCAATATTTCCTTTATATTCAGGTAAAGAAAAGTCTTTGGGGGCCAGATGAGTAGGAAGGGTTTCCAATACAGTTATCTGTTTACTGGCTAAAAACTCCCTCACAGGCAACTATACAATTAAGTTCCTGAATTTGCGACCCCACCACCATGTGCAACAGACATTCCAGGAAAAATTCCAAAATTGCTCTCACCCATCCATATGCTGCCTAGAGAAGACACACCTTAAGACTCAAAGACACAACTACAACTCAAAGGATGGGAAAAAAAATCAAGTTAACATTCAAGAACAGCAGGAGTCGCAATATTAATCTCTGACAAAACAGACTTTAAAGTAAAATCCGCCACACTGGATAAGGAAGGGCATTACATAATAACTGAAAACTCAATACTCCAGGAGGACATAACAATACTAAATATCTATACACCCAATGACAGGGCTCCAAAATATACTAAACACTATTTGTACTGAAAACAGAAATAACTCCACTGTCGCCACTATCCTGGAGGTTGTTAACACTCTTATTCAACACTGTCCTTGAGGTTCCAGCCAGAGCCATCAGGCAAAATATAGACATAAAGGTTATCCAAATTGGTAAGAGAGAAACAAAAGTATCTCTATTAGCAGATGATATAACACAGAAAACTCTGAAGAATCCACAAAAACACTACTGGAACTAACAGAAGAGTTCAGCAAAATATCAGAATACAAAATAAACCTACATAAATCAGTTGAATCCTTTACAGCAACAAACCATCAAAGAAGAAATCACTGAATCATTATCATTTCCTAGAGTCCTCCAAGACAACAGAATACTTAGGAATAAATCTCAGTGAGACGTAAAAGACCTACATGAAGAAAATTACATGGCTGTACTACGAGAAACCAAAAGAGATCCACATAAGTGGAGAAACTTACCTTGCTCATAGACAGAAAGGCTTAACATCGAGAAAATGTCTACTCTACCCAAAACAATCTACAGATACAATGCAAATCCAATACAAATTCCACTGGCATTTTTTTCATGAGATAGAAAAAAAAAATCATCCACTTCATATGGAAAGGGAAATAGCCCTGGATAAGTAAAGCATTACTGAAGAAAACGACAAAGTGCAAGGCTTCACTCTACCTGACTCCGAACCTACTACCCTGTCACGGTGGTGAAAAGCCTCATTCGGGTACAGAAACAGACACACAGTCAGAGGGACAGAGCTGAGAGCCCCGCCGGAGGCATCCACTGTGTGCGCTGATGTTTGACCACAGCCCCAAGTCCATAAACAGGGAGAGATGGTCTGCTTCACAGATGCCGCTGTGTAACTGGGTGTTCACAGGACAAAAATGAAATAAAACCCGTGTTTCACAACATGCACACAAACTAACTCAAAGCTGATCGAAGGCCTAAATATCAAATCTAAAACAATAAAGATCATCAAAGAAAAAACAGAGACAATGCTGGAAGCCTTAGGGCCATATATTAGTACATGGCATGAACAGACTACAAAATACTACTAACAA
The DNA here is from genome assembly GCA_028571685.1 of Heterohyrax brucei. Lineage (NCBI taxonomy): Eukaryota > Metazoa > Chordata > Mammalia > Hyracoidea > Procaviidae > Heterohyrax > Heterohyrax brucei. Next base: position 41,159,898 of record CM053149.1, read on the forward strand.
TGCACGAACACCAGAAGAGAAAACACATCACAGGGAACTCCTAAAAACCACTTACCCAAAGACTTCGTCAAAAGAGAAAACGTCAACCTACAGACTGGGAAAGACTTTCTAGCTACCACGAACCTGATCAGCATCTGAACTCTAGAATCCACAAAGTAATGCAAAAGCTCAACGAGAAAAAGATAATAACTCAATTAAAAAATGGGAAAATAATATGAACAAGCACTTCACCAAAGAAGACATCCAGGATGCTAACAGGTACAATGAGGAAATGCTCACAGTCACTAGCCACCAGAGAAATCCAAATCAAAACCACAAGAAGCCATCTCATCCCAACAAGGCTGGGATTAATCCCAAAAGCAAAAATAATAAAAGTTGGAGAGGTTGTAAAAGAGACTGGAACCCTTCTACACTGCTAGTGGGAATGTAAATGGTACAACCACTTGAGAAAATTGATTTGGTGCTTTCTTAAAAAGCTATAAATAGAAATACCATATGATCCAGCAAGCCCACTTCTTGAAATATATCCTAGAGAAATACAGGCTGTCACACAGATACATGCACACCAGTATTTACTGCAGCACTGTCCACAACAGCAACATACATGTCCATTAACAGATTAATGGTATACTATGGTATATTCACACAATGGAATACTATGCAACAAAAAAGAACGATGATTTTAGAAAGTATCTCACAACATGGAAGACATTGTGCTAAGAGAAATTAGTCGGATGCAAAAGAACAAATATTATACAAGGCCATTATTATAAAGACTTTAAGAAAAAGTTTAAACATAGAAGAATATAATCTTTGATGGTTACAAGGGTGGGGAGGGAAGGAGAGAGGTATTCAGAGATTAGATAATAGACAGGAATTGGGTTACGTGAAGGCGCTGACACCATGAAGCAGATGGGAGGTTAGCACAACTGGATTATACCAAACACTAGCAGGGTTTATAAATAAAACACCACATTTTGAAGGAAAGAATAGCAAGGACAGGAATCTGGGGACCACAGTTTCAGGGGACATCTAGACTAACTGGCATAACTAAAGGTTTTTTAAGAAAATGGCCTGCATACCACTTTGGTGAGTGGCATCTGGGTCTTTTAAGCTAGCAAGTGGCCACCTAAGTAATAACTGGTCCATATACATCTGGAGGAATGTAGAATGAAGGACATCAAAGACATGAGGAAAATACGAGCTCAGCACAAAGAAGGTGCCATATGATTCAAAGACTACATCAACATGAAACCAAAATAACAAGATGGCATCCAGCTACCACCAATGATTGCCTTGACAGGGAACACAGTGTAAAGTCTCCGATGTAGTGGGTGAAAAATGGGCATGCAGAACTGTAACTCTAATTGTTAAAAGACTATAGCTGAGAGTTCCCCAGTAAGGGTCACCCAAGGGCACAGCTTCTGGTCCTTCTTTTAGCCCAGAGCTGAAATTAGTACTGAAGCCAGCTCTTCAGACAAATATTAGACTGATTACAGGACAGAATGATGCTGGCACAGAATATGTTTCCCAACTTAAATATATACATGAAGCTGGCGAAGTAGCTCTTCTCTAGAGGTGAGATGAGAGGGTGGAAGGGCACAGCAGTTTCCTGAAATGGCATGGGAGGCAGGGGGTAGAGAATTTAGAGTTGCACAGTAGTGTATGTTTGGGGTTTTATATGGCAACTGATTTTGACTGCAAACTTTTACTTAAAGCACAATAAAATACTTATTAAGAGGGGGAGAGGTTCAGCTTCTGCATCAGGATTCCTAATCCTACCATCAAGATTGTCACCTCTACTATGCTCAAAGAAACCCTAGCAGTGCAGCAGATAAGTGCTACATCTGCTCCGCTAGGCCAACAAAACAAAACAAAAAGCTACAGCCATTCAGCTGGTTCTGACTCAGCAACCCTACAGACAGAACAGAACTTCCTTACAGACTTTCTAAGGAGGACCTGGCAGATTTTGAACTGCTGACCTTCTGGTTTCCAGCCGTAGCACTTAACCACTACAACACTAGGGTTTCCAAATCTGCTAGGCACTCCTTGGAAACTCTGTGGAGCAATGTATTCTGTACTACAGAGTCGCTATCAGTCAGTATGGACTCTGCAGCACTGGGTTTGGTTTTTGGTTTACTATGTTTAGGGATTTGACTATCAGCAGTCCTCAACTATACTCATTGCTCTTCAGAATTTAAACATCAGTATACCTATTCATATGCTACCAACAGCTATCACTTCCTTATTATCCACTAAAAGCCAAGCACTTGAACATTTATTCAAATATTTATTCAGTATCTACTATACCCCCCCAAAAATGAAAATATGGTCTCTAGCTTCAAGGAGTTCAAATCTTATCTTATAGTGGACCACATATACAGTTAAAAAGGTAAATATATAGAGATATAGACTGGAAATTACACAAGCACAAAGGAATATTAAACACAGAATGAGGGAGGCAAGCATCAGTGTAGGCTTTTTAAAGGTATTAACACCAGAGTCTTTAAAAGATGTCTTTAAAATAGTAATTATCCTGGCAAAGTACTGCAACAGAGGACACAGCTTGGGCAAAAGCAAAGTAATCAGAAACAGCACAAAGTATTTAAACCAACAACAAACAGCTGCTATATGTTTCCTGAGGGTGAAAAAGACAAGAACTTGGATCGGGTCGGGGAAGTGACACCAAACAGATAGCAAAAGCCAAGTTATGAAAGGACTTTTCCAACAGACAATGGGTCAGTGAGGTTTTAAGAAAAAGAATGGTATAGTCAGATAGATCATTCTGGTAGCAGTGTTACAGGGTGGACTTAGAGTGATAACACTAGCAGTAAGGAGACCAATTAGGCAACAGCTGTAACAGTTCTGACATAACATGATAAGGGTTTAAATTAAGGAAATGAAAGCTGTAATAAACCTGGAGAAAAGAAAACATATAGATCCACTGTCCTGCTAGTCCAGAGATCCATTTTGATAACCAATGACCTACACAAGGGGTCTACATTTTCTCAAAAAGGCCAAATAGTAAATACTTCAGGCAAGGCCTATCACATTTGATCTCTGTTGCATTTCTGCTTTGCTTTTTGTTTTTTAACAGCTCTTTTAAAAATATAAGAACTGTTCTCAGCTCACGGACCTTACCAAAAAAGGTGGCAGCTGAATTTGGCATACAGGTCCTACTAAATTTTGCTCATGTCTACAATATACTCATAAAGAAGTTGACTATTAACCTTTCAATGAGATTATTTTCCTAAAATGCTACTTGCATCATATTAGTCCCCTACCCAGAAATTTCTCCATTGATTCTCACTGCCTACTAAGTCAAGTTCCTTAGCCAAGTATTCGTAAGTATCTACAGTCTAGTGTCAACTGTGAGAACCCTCTATTCTTATTAAACTAGCCTATTTATAGTTACCTGTCTCTGCTATCTTTGCAGTGTTCCCCAGGGTTCTTTCCTCCAGCTCCAAAGCTACCCAAATACCATTCCTTCAAAGCACAATTCCAATTCTACCTAGAAGTGATTCCTCCCTCCTCAGAACTACAAAAAACACTTATCTCAACTTATCTGAAATTTATTTATTCAAATATTTATAATCCACCATGCACAAAACAATGAATAAAATGTAGTCCTTGGCTTCAAGGAATTCATAAAAACTTGAGGTATTACTTAACTCAAACTACAAGTTCTATACTGACCAGTAAATAAAATGAAGATACATATTATATAATTGTTACGAAACAACTAGAGCAAATGTGATTTAACTTATATTATTAACTGAATTTTGTTGTTAGGTACCACCAAGTCAGTTCCAACTAAATGAATGTTGTTGCTGCTAGGTGCTGTCAGGTCAGTTTCAACACACTTCGCTTCCTACCCCGCTCCCTACCATTGAGTCAGGTCCCACTCATAGCAACCCTAAAGGTCAGAGTAGAAATGCCCCACAGAGTTTCCAAGGAGTGCCTGGTGGACTTGAACTGCCAACCTTTTGGGTAGCAGATGTGGCACTTAATCAACTACACCACCAGGGTTTCTCACCGCAGCCCTATATACAGCAAAATGAAACACTGGTGAGTCCTGCAACATCCTCACAACCACTGCTGTTTGAGCCCATTACTGTAGCCAGTGTACCAAACCATCTCAATGATTCTCTTTCTCTTTTTCAGTGATTCCTTCTCCAGGGACTGGTCCTTCCTGATGACACTTCCAAAGTACTCAAAATGAAGTCTCAACACCATGCCTCACTTCTAAGGAGCATTCTGGCTGTACTTCTTTCAAGATAGATGTGTTTGTTCTCTCAGGCCATGGTAGATTTTATATGCTTCACCAAAACCAAAGTTCAAAGGTATTAATTCTTCAGTCCTCATTAGTCACTGATCAGCTTTCACATGTATATGATGCAAATGAAAACACCACAGGTATGGTCAGGCATATCTTAGTACTCAAAGTGACACTTCCGCTTTTCAACACTGAAGAGGACTTTTGCAGCAGATTTGCCCAGTGCAGTAAGTCATTTGATTTCATGACTGCTACTTCCATGGGTATTGATTGTGGATCCAAGTAAAATTAAATCCCTCACAACTTCAATATGTTCTCCATTTATCATGATGTTGCTTACTGGAGTTGTGAGGATTTTTGTTTTATGCTGAGATGCAATTCTAGGGACACAACCTGAATGGTATAGGAACCACAAAATGCTGCATTGTAGAATAAGTAGACAAATACATCTGTCTACTATTCCTTACAATAACATTACTAACAGAATTTTTTTCAACTGTCAATGTTGTTAACATGGGTAAACCAGCGTAACGTTAAATAAAGAAGTTTCTAAACTAACTTGAACCTTACCTATCCATGATTACTTCACTTATTCTAAAAACACAAAATAAGCTTTTATGACTAAATTGCTTTAAATTCATCCTCAGTTATTACTCAAGTTTAAAAAGTCACACACAGCCTGAATCCTTTTCTAACAAAGGTTCTCTGACAATGCATGCTACCAAAATGACTTTACGATTTCATTCAGAATTTAGGAAAATACTAACTTTTAAATTTTTAATAGTTAACTTCAGTTACTGATTAGCTGTTCACAAAATTTTCTGAACTGCAAACCTTAAAGAATTTATCTCATACTTGAGAAGAAATATTAAAGATGACTTTTTAAGCCCAGAGTGTTATCTAGGTCTTATTTTACTACTCCCCAAAATGCTCAAGAATGTATTAAAAGGCCTCTAAAATTATTTCTCCACATTCCAATGCAAACTTTAAAAAAAAGAAAAGCTTAAAACCTTTATGGAAAGATTTAGAAAAACAATACAACAGAAATAAAACAAAAGACAGCATCAAAGTGAAAACTTTTTTCCAAAACACTGAAGAAACAGTTTAGTTATAATCCAAAAAGGACTATTATACTGATAAATCTTTTATTAGTAAGACACTACTCCTGTTGATTGGAGGATAAACCCAAGAGCCAGGGATTCTCATTTCTCAACTGCTGTTCTGACACTGGCTCGGTACAGTTACTGTCCTTGAGCATGATACTCAATTTCTCTACCATGTTTCCCCATGAGTTTTTAAAAAATTGTTTAATCAACAGTCTGAGGTTATGAGAATTGATTAAATATTTATAAAGCACTTCTAGGGTCACGAAGGAAATCCACTGCATCCGTCAAAAATACTATCTGTTTAATACCAAACTAAAGCGTACTCTAAGGATTATAAATCCAACCATGACAATACTCCTGTGTTTTCTTGATGTAACAAATCTTTAGTCAGTCAGTAGGTGCCTATATATTTAAAAGCCAGTTTAGCAACTTCAAAGAAATCAATTTTCTTCCAAATCTTTGGTTCTCACAAGTCAAATTACCTTAAACTCAATAATCTGCAATGGGAAACATGATCTGACTCAACATTAAGAAGTTAAGTCTAGTTGTTGATAAAACAATTTCAAATGAGTGAAGACTAAGGTATCAGAATGGAGCTTTCCTTGTTAACATACACCAGAATATGTGGCTCCTGAAAATAACCCTAGAAAACAGTTGTCTAACAAGGGCTTCATTAAAGGGTAAGCCCTACAGAACTCTACAACACTTTTAGACAGCTGTTAAACTAGTTCCTTAGGTAGTTGCAGCACCTGTTTGATGATGAACGACTACAGACTGGGGAGGCTACCCTGGAAAAATGCTGATGCCATCTCCAGCTGCCCCGTTCGTGAATGACAGTAACAATGAAAATACTGACAAAGAGCCAGGAGGCCACCCAAAGCTTCTCTCAGCAGTACTTCTGCACTACCCCAACACACAAAGCTATAAATCCAGGAGAATGCGTTTCCCTTATAGAGCTCACACGCTGAGATCTTGTCTCTAGTTGAGTACATGAAAAAGTACCATCCTTCACTCTTTACCTTTCAAGAGTGTGGAGCAAAACCTAGTCGGTTCCTCTCTTTCCAAACTGTCAGAGAGAAAAGGGAAAACAGACTGCCTCTAACGTCAAGGGGTGAAGAGAACCAGGTGCGCAGATGAAGACGACACCCTCAGGTTGAAGACGCCTCGAGCTTCGCTGGCGGGAGGAAAGGAAAGCAAATCCCCACTCAGCTAGGGGGCGGAGGGTCGCCCTCCTCCGGTGTGGGAGAAAAGGACTCCTTTCCCGGGTGGGGGTGGCGGCCGCCTACCTCCCAGGAGCTGGAGAAACCAACGCCTCTCTATGGAAAGATGACAAGTGGACTCGAGTCGGGAAGCACTGGGAACATTCTCTCCTCGAGCCTTGGTCCGGAGTAGGAGGAGGCTGCCGAGGCGGCAACTCGCCCAACTCCGGGGTGAGCGTAAGGGCGGCCGGCCCAGGCTGCCGGCGCGGGACGCCGCCCGGGTGGGGGAGGCGGCGAGCCTGTTCTCCGGCCCGCTCCCTCCCCACGCGCTCCGCGCCCGGCGGCCTGTCTGCACACCCGTAACCGCCCGCTGCCTCCGGGCCGAGCCGCGGACCTCCGGCAATCGGGCAAGAGGCCAGGCGGCGGCGGAGGCGACGGGCCAGCCGGCCGGCCTCGGGCCCTACCTGAGGCTGTGTACCAGCTCCCAGCGTGACTGGCTTCCCGGCAGACCACTCGGTTGGACATCTTGGTGCCTGTGCCGCCTATGGTGCACGAGGATGAATGAGGAGCGGTGGCGGCGGCGACGGCGGCGGCGGCAGGAGCAGCTCCGCTAGGGGACGAGACACCGCGGCCCGGCCCAGGAGGAGGCGGCAGCGGGAAAGGGATCGGCCCGGCCCAGGAGGAGGAGGAAGAGGAGGAGGCGGTGGCCCAGGAAGAGGAGATGGCAGCCGGGGCGGCGGCGGTGGCAGCAACAATCACCACAAACTCAGCGAGGGCCGAAAGATGGGGGCCCTTGGCGGCTTCACCGAAACCCGGAAAGCCTAGCCTGGGCCCCGGAGTTGCCGCGACTCCCCAGCCAGCCCGGGCTGGTTCTCCCAAGCCGCTCCCACGGCCCCCTCCTCTCCTAGTCCGCTGCCCCGAAACACCGCCAGTGACCCCACCCCCGTGACTCCGTGCCCGCCCCTCCCCCACCCCACCCCCACGGGGCTCCCCGCACCCACCCCCACCCCGGGCAGGGCCCGCCTGCCCGCCCCCCCGCCGGCCCCGCCCCGCCCGCTCCGCCTCCTGGCCGGGCGAGCTCAACGGCAGGCACCGGACAGGCCACACGGTATCTGTGGTCCGGGAGCCCTGCCAGCAGGACTCCGCGGTGGCGGCGGCTGCAGCTTCCCACACACAAAAGCCCAAGGCCAGGGCCTGAACCGGTGAAAACAGACCCAAAAAAGAGCCAACGCTTCCTTACTCGCCACTCTACTGGGTCCTTCCCACTGAGCATGCCCAGCAGCCGCTGCCAGGCCCGCCGAGGAGTAAAAGCGTTCACACTGCTCTCTGGGGTTTAGTGGCAGCATAGGCTGGGAGAGGAACACGCGGGTGCAGGAGGCAGTCGCAAGGCCAGCCCCCTCCCCCAGCCAACTTCCTTAAATGAAGAGCATCTTAGGGCACGCAGAGTGGACACTACATGACCGGTTTTCCACTGAAGGAGTCCAGCGTGTAAACCCCTCCCCGCCCACAGTCTCTGTATGGGTTCACACCCCCAAGGTGTCAATCCCATGGCTGCAACTGTGGCCACGCCAGGAAGTTCATTTGTTGAGGCAAGCATTTGGCAAAGTGGTCCTGTACATGCTAGCATTTGCTTCATAGGCCCGCTCATACCACCTAACCTTGTGTCATGTTACATTTATGTAGGTGTGTCTCATCTCCCTAACTAAAATAGGATCTAGCTAGCCTCAGTTATTCTCATCTATAAAAAGGGAGTAACAGAACTCCAGGGGTGAACCCAGAATTGCAACAACAAATGTAAAGAGCTAGACAAGATAGATTTCTGCCCCTCCCTTAATATCTCATTTCATGTAATTTTAAGACTAGCCACAAACTGGCTTATCTTGGAACTTCACAATAATGTTATGAAGTGGAAATCAGAAAGAGAGTAAACAAAGTTTCAGATCTTCAGTAAAAGATTTAAGGTGAAAACAAACTCTCATATCTAAGTTTCACAATAAAAAGGAGACAACTTGCTATTGAAGCTTAGGTTTCTCTAGGGTTTAGGAACTACATACACAATTTTTTAGGGACTTTGGTGGATTGAAGTGTGTCCCCCAAGAATGTATGTCAACTCAGCTAAAGCCATGATTCCCAGCATTGTGTCGTCGTCCACCATTTTGTAATCTGAAGTGATTATCCTACATGTTGCAAATCCTAACATCTATGATACTAACCAGGCAGGATTAGAGACAGTTATGTTAATGACACAGGATACAATTTACAGAATTAGGTTGCACCTTGAGCTAATTTCCTTTGAGATATAAAAGAGAAGCATGCAGAGAGGAGAGGGACCTTATACCATCAAAAGAACACTGTGGGTGGACAGCATTTTGGACCTAGGGTCTCTGTGCAGAGCAGATCCTAGACCATGGGAAGATTGATGACAAAGACATTCCGTCAGAGACAAGAAAGCCTTCCCCTGGAGCTGGCACCCTAAATTCAGACTGCCAACCTCCTAAACTGTGAGAGAATAAATCTGATTGTTAAAGCCATCCATTTGTGCTATTTCTGTTACAGCAGCACTAGGTAACTAAGCCAAGGACTATTCTGGATTCTGTTCCCATTGTCTCCTGTCATCTTTCTTAATTTAGGGTACTAGGGTTTTGTGTGAGAGCCCAGACCTAAAGCCTAGTCAATTTCTAGAACACTCTTTCACACCACTGAGCCTATAGGTCTCTATTCAACCTTTACTCTCTTACTTCACCACTATCCTGCCCAAATACTGAGATAGCATGCCGAACAGATTTCAGCGGGTGGCCCCAGAAGACAAAATATTATAATGACATGTCCAAAAATGGGGAGTTAGAAGACCAAAAGAGAAGAGCAAGTTCAGCAGATGAATCTGAAAGAACTGAAGAAAAATTTCAAGCCTCAAATTGCAATAATGAAGGATTCCAACAGAGAAAATATTAAACAATGCAGGAAACATCAAAAGAAAATGGAGGGAATATATACAGTTACTACATCAAAATGTATTGCTTGATGTTCAACTATCTAGGGAGGTAGCATTATTACCAACAACCAGTGGTACTGAAGGAAGAAGTCCAAGCTGCACTGAAGGCATTAGAAAAAAAAAAAAAAAAAGAAGGCTCCAGAAATTGACAGAATACCAACTGAGATGTTTCAGTAAACAGATGCATTGTTGGAAGTGCTCACTTGGCTATACCAAGAAAGCTGGAAGATGACTAACTAGACTATTTCAAAGAAAAGTGATCCAACCCAATACAGAAATTTATCAAACAGTATCATTAATATCACACACAAGTAAAATTTTGCTGAAGAGCATTTAAAGGTGGTTGCCTCAGTACACTGACAGGGAGATGCCAGACACTCACATCAGATTCAACTGAAGACATGGAACCAGAGAGAAATCACTGGTGGTGTCAGGTGGATCCTTGCTCCAAGTAGTTACTACCAGAAAGCTGTTTACCTGTGTTTTATTGACTATGCAAAGGGATTTGACTGTGTGGCTCCATAACAAATTATGAATAACACTGCAAAGAACAGGAACTCCAGCGCACTTAATTGCGCTCATGAGGAATCTGTACATAGAGAGAAAAACAATTGAATAGAACAAGGGGATACTGAGTGGCTTAAAGAAAGGTGTACCTTTCACCATACCTATTCAATCTGTATGCCGAGCAATAATCTGAGTAGACTATATAAACAATAAGGCATCAGGATTTAAGGAAGACTCATTAACAGCCTGTAATATGCAGATGACACACCTTGCTTGCTGAAAGTAAAGAGGACTAGAAACACTGATTAAGATCAAAGTGTTTCAGTATAGATTACACCTCAACATAAAACAGAAATCCTCACAAGAGGACCAATAAGCAACATCAAGATTGAAGTGATCAACAATTTCATTTTACTTAGATCCACAATCAACACTCATGGGAGCAGCAGTCAAGAAATCAAAACACATCGTGTTGGGCAAATCTGCTGCAAAAGATCTCTTTAAAATGTTACAAAGCAAGGGTGTCACCTTGCAGACAAAAGCTGTGCCTGACCGAATTCATGGTGTTTTCCACCACTACATATGCATGCAAAAGCTAATCAATATAAGACAGACAGACATCTTTGAATTACAGTGTTGCTGAAGAATACTGAACATATCATGGAATACCAAAAGAAAGAATCTGTTTTAGAAGAAGTGCAGTCGAAATGCTCCTTGAAAGCAAGGATGTCAACATTATGTTTCATGTACTTTGGATATTTTATCAGGAGGGCTCAGTCCCTGGAGAAAGGTGACATGTTTTGTAAAGTAGAGGGTCAATGAAAAGGAGGAAGACCTCCAGTGAGATGAACCGGCACAGTGGCTACCACAGGGGGCTTAAATGCGTAAGGACTGTGAGAATGGCACAGGACCAGTGTTTCATTCTGTTGTACCAACTCAACAGCACCTAACAACAACATGCAAAAAAAGGGAAATAAATGAATATGCCATTTAGAAATGCCAGAAAAGGGAGGGCTGAAGCTCTGATTTCATGATAATGTTTCTGGAGTACCACAATTCAGTGGTAACTGGTGAAACAGTTAACATTTCAACCACTGTAAAGTTCAATAAAAGGTAACTATCACAAAGGTTGCTCTTGTAGTTAATTATTGCTGATTTTGTTCCTGGGGGTATTTGGGCACAGGATGAGGCTGGATACAATTCAAGCTTATTTCAAGCCCTTCCAATCAGAAAAGCAGATTTGAGTCCTGGCTCCACCACTTTACCAAGTGTATGACCTTGTGCATCCAGTAATTTAAACTTTTCAAGCTTCAGTTTTCTCATCTGTCACATACAAGCAAGCTCAGGGTAAGAATCATTTTGTAAGTTATGTGAAAATGCTTTACAAGCTGTTCTTCATAAATACGTTATCATTATCCTCTGCTCCTATAGCAACAATCTCAGGTCTCATTCCAACCTAGTAACTTAATTTACAATGAAGTTTCCTCCCTGCCATGGATTGAATTGTGTCCTCAAAAATATGTGTAGCCATGTGGCTGGGCCATCATTCCAAGTACCCTGTGACTGTCCTCCATTTTGTGGTTTTCCTATGCTGTATGTGAAAGGACTAGGGTGGGACTGTAAATTCCTTCATAGGATTACTTCCCTGCCCTGCTGTAAAGGGAAGTTTCCCTGGAGTATGGCTTGCCCCACCTTAATTCTTTCATCCAGCAAGAGATAAAAGGAAAGGGAAACCAGCTGAGAATTGGGAACCTCACACCACCAAGAAAGCTGCACTGGGAGAAGAGTGCCTCCTTCAGACCTGAGGTTCCTGAGCCAAGATGCTCCCTGGGCAAAGACTGATGCAATAGCGGAATTTCCTCCAGAGCTGACTAGGGGGAAAGCCTTCCCCTGGAGCGGACATCCTGAATTTGGACTTGTACCATACCGGACTGTGTAAGAATAAACCACCCTTTGTTAAAGCCAACCACTCTGTGGTATTTCGGTTAGAGAAGCACTAGCTGACTAAAACACTCCCTACTAAAATGCTCAGGTATACACTTCTTTCCCCCAAAAGATGTTTTCTTACTGGTTAAACTCTGCAAAGACCACAGTAACAGTTCAAGTGAAAGATCTGAGTGAGCATCTTCCATTGTCTCTTTAGAAAACTGTCAATAGGTATTAGCAACACTCTCCCTGTCTACCTTATGTGGGCTACGTTATTGAAGGATAAACTCTTAAAATAAGTAGTAGCTATTCACTCACCCTTCTTCCTAAATTAGGATAGATTCACACAGTGTAAAACTTGACTTTATATTCCAGATTTTTTGGCAATATTGTACAGCACTTGGAAATCCTGCAGGAGCAGTGGTTAATTGTTACAGCTGGTAACCAAAAGGTCAGCAGTTCAAATCCAAGTACTCCTTAGAGACTCTATGGGGCTGATCAATTCTGCCCTTTATGGTTGCTCTGAGTTGGAATCGACTCAACAGCACCAGGTTTGGTCAGCAGCTTGGTACAATACTTAGGTTGTTTTAACAATCTCCATTATATTCACCAGTGTGATTTGGGTTTGATGCCCCATTAACATTTATGGTAGGGTACAAGGAAGAAATCTTCATTAACACACAATCCTTATGAAGTGCAGCTTCAAGAATACAGCACCACTAGTCCCATAACCCAACATGAATACATGTATACTGAGAAGTGGCACGTCAGATATTCACTGCAGCAGTCTGCACTAGCAAGACTAGAAACAAACCAAACTGTCCATCAATATGAAACTTGCTAAATTAGGCTGTAATCACTACATACAGACTTACTAAAATGTACACAATATCGAAAGAGTTCCAATTAGTTAGTTAAAAAAGCAAGTTGGATAATACGTAAAGCATGTTACCATTTATAGAAAAATTAGTAGTTACATTTGCACTCATATTCACATACCATCATTAACATTTAGGATACTCAGAAATGAGATAAAATTACAAAGTTTTTGTTAAAGCATGACAAGAATTGTTTTCTTAAGACAATTCTTTTTCTTTTTTATGATGGTTGAGTGAAAATGTACAATCCTATATAAAGTCACATGCCCACCTATGTGAAGCTCCCACTTCTCTCCCTGCCTGGTAACAGCACACTCCTCCTCTCTGTTGTGGACATGTCGCATCTTCCTAACAATCTCCTATCCCCCCCTCCACCTTCTCCCCCCCCTCCAGTAAGAGGTCAGCAGGATGACATCCTATAGATGCACAGAACCATAAAGGACACGTACAATATGATCCCTGTTACGCCAACGCCCACCCATTCCTGTCTGAAGAGTTGACCTCCATTATGATTTGCTGCCAGGGGAACCCCGAGGCCCCTGGACCATCAACTGTGGTCTTTTAGTGGAGATCTCAACTTCGTGAGCCCCATCACGGCTATAACTGGTGGTGGCCGGGCACCATCTGGTTCTTCCAGTCACATCGATGTAGTCACTGCTCACAGGGGCCTTTCTGTACAACGATTCTTTTTAATACCAACTGCCTCTATGCCTAGTGACCTATTTTCTCTTACATTGCTTTTCTTCTTTTCTGATTTAAATCCAGAAATTTTTAAACAAGTAGATTCTCAGTCATAGCCACTTACAGCTCTCATCTCGTCCTTTATTTCTACAATTTAACAATATGTGTCAAATCTCCAATTTAGTAACGTCTTTTTGGAACTCAGACCAGGGAAATAATTGGTTACAGTATTTTATGCCATCCCTACAACTTCTCTATATTTCTAACAAAAAGTTACCATCTTAAAATCACTTCACCTACATAAAATTGAAACAAAGATTCTATATGTTCTTATGGAACCATTCGTATACTAATTAAGTGGTCCAAGTATAGAAAATGTTTCTATATTTGCCAGCTACATAGAAAATAGTTCACTTGTGAAAGCAATAGTAGCACGTTTATTAACTGCTTTCCCTTTAACTACCTTACTGGAATAAATGCCTCCATAAAATACACTGAAAACTGCCCAAAACATTAATTCTTAAAGATAGCAGACTACCTTTTTTAGGAAACTGTCATACTGCTGCTCTCTCCTCTCAGTGGGATATGGATACTAAGGGTTAATTGTGTTCTGAAACCTTTCTATATCAGTTGAACCAGGCACTGCAATCACATAATTCAATTAAATATCATACAAACCAATGATATACACAGTGCAAAACGGTGTTTGTACAAAAAAAAAGGTTGATTTAGAAAGACAATAAAAATAATCATGAAAATGTAAACTAGAAGACTGAAGACTGGATTAAAGAAATCACAAGAACAATCTTGGATTCTATAATTCACTTCTTAAATATCCGAGATCTTGCTCCACTTTTCAAAAGATCTGAAACTGAAATTGACAGATCATGGAATACAGGTACCATTTGTGGAAGAAAGATGATGCAGAATTCCAATCAAAGAAAATATACCACCCAAAAAGACTGATATGAAAATACTACATATACAGATTAGTATCTTTTAAGGTAAAAATAAAAAAAAAAAACTTACAATGTGTCATTTAAGATTTCCTACTACCAATTATTTTTTCAATAAGACGTCTTCTACTACGCACACATAAAGACAGACTGAAATTTTACACACACCTAGGAGATAACATTGCCTTAAGAAAAGCATCCATACAAGCAAGAGTTCCTGGGTGGGGCAAACAGTTAACATGCTTGGCTGCTGAGAGGTTTGGTGGTTCACGTCTACCAAGGCACCTCAGTAAAAAGACCTGGAGATCTACTTTGGAAAATTCCCTACAGTGGGATCAAATTAACAAAAGCATTTCATCAGATGGGCAACTTAAGGAACAGTGAGTTTATGTAAACACAGGAAGAATAATTAAAAAAGGGGGTGAAAAGAGCTGCCCAACTTGAAAAATGTAATCAGTATCACTAATTTGTACCTGTACAAGTTGCTGAATTAGTATACGGTCTGCTATGTATATTCTCAACCATAAATAAAAGAAAGAAAACCCTACAGAGTACAGTTCTACTCTGAAACATAAGAGGCCACCATGAATCAGTCTATTTGAATGACATCTGGTTTTCTACACAAGCAGGCTGGGTTTAAATTACTGCTCCTAATTTGTTACCTATGTAAGCTAACCAAATCTATCAGCTTCTTCACCTAAAAATGGTTGAGGGTTAAACGACAATTCACAAAGCCCAGCTCTATCCCAAATTGAATCAGGATGTCAAGCTACCAGGTGTATGTACGTATTTCTATATAGTCTATATGATTAATAAAAAAATTACTTAACTAGTACTTACACAGATGTTCAAATACTGTTAAAAAGACTAGAGTGGATTAATTTATGAGACAGCCAAACTTAACCTAAAAAATCTTGGTAGAATACTTGGGAAAACTTCTACATAAACAGGTTACTGCTGCTGTTGTTTTTAGGTACTGTGGAGTCAATCTGGACTCACAACGACCCCAGGTGACAAGGTCGAACTGCCTTATTGTGTTTTGTAAGATATAATCTACACAGGAGCAAATCATCGGTTCTCCCAATCTGACCTGCTAATTTCTTGGTTACTAGCTAGGTTTTTAACCAATGTGAGACCAGGGCTCCTTACATGAACAAGAGATCTCAGTACTTTCAGTTTTTTACTATTTAAACATATAGATGTGCAATATAAAAACTCTTAATGTCACCTCAAGTGCCAATCCTATTAAAATAAGAGATTTTCACTGTTGTAAAAATAACCGTGATGTAATGCATTGCATTACAGTCTCAATTGCTACCTTTAAAAAGGGATTAACATTTTTACCTTGAATACAGTCTTCAGTGTTCCTCTAATGCAGGGCCTCTCAACCTTGGCACTACTGACATTTTGAGCTGGATAATTATTGGAGCAGGGAGATGTCCTGTGCACTTGCAACATATTTAGCAGTATCTTTGGCCTCTACTAGCTTGGCACCAGTAGGAGCAACCCCACTTCACTTGTGTCACTGAACATCACCAAATCTAGGGCGTGGGATAGCAAAATGGCTCCCAGTTGAGAACCACTCTTCTAATGAGTCTTTTTCCTGCCTAGCTTT
Source organism: Heterohyrax brucei (assembly GCA_028571685.1). Classification (NCBI taxonomy): domain Eukaryota; kingdom Metazoa; phylum Chordata; class Mammalia; order Hyracoidea; family Procaviidae; genus Heterohyrax; species Heterohyrax brucei. The sequence goes on from CM053149.1 coordinate 41,176,034, forward strand.
CTTCAGATAATAACTGCTACTTTCCAAACTGGTAGCTATCCTGAGCAAGTTACCTTGATTTCTTAGGAGGGAACAAAGGCAGCAAACCCCATCCTCAAGGAAAAAAAAAAAAACTGGCTGCTGTTTTTTACTGCAAAGACATAATGAAATTAAGCAGCACAAGTACTTCTCTCTCAGCTACCAGCAGCACTCTGACAAAACTGGGTTTGAATTCCCATTCAAGCGCTTACCAGGAATATGTTCTTCAGCAAGTCATTTAACATCTCCAAGTCGGTTTCTTCAACTGCAAAGTGGGAATAGCTACTTTGCAGAGTTGCTGTACTAGGAATAACTTAAATATAATAGTATATGCTTGACACATAGTAAGGTGCAAGAAATGATGGTTATTATTAGTATAAAAGTTGATTAGCATAGAATACTGTACACCCTTTACAACACTTATTATCAGTAATCCAACTTTACATCACAGTCACAGTGAACATTTGTTAAAAAATGAAGCTGCTCACACACCACCATCAGAAGAGTCCAGGGACAATAAAGAAAAACTGACTATGTGTCACATTTTACTTGACTCTGCTGTATTTTCACTCTTGCAAAATTGCAGCATTCTAGGACATAAGACAGTAATTTGTGAAAGCAATTCAACCACATTAAACACAGAACAAAACTACTTTAAAATAATGATGGTGCAACTATTTATTTTGAAGGTCATTTTAAAAACAAAAGTTACAGACAATCTGAGGAAAAAAACTGCTCAGAATATACTCATTAAATAGATACTGTAGTTAAAATAAAATAAGGGATATGTGTTCTCTTCTGCAGCTCCGGAATAAAACTGTATAGTGCTGAAGGTTCTTATACTTCCAAAAAGGAGAGGAAAAATTGTGGCAGTTAAAACTGCCTATTACTCATGTAAGGCAATTTACATGATTTAATAATGTAGCAACCAATTTTTCTGTTCTTCCCAGTAAGTCAGTTTCGATCTTCAAATTGTGCCTTGTTTTTTAAAAGATATGATGCTAGAAATTCAATGGGGTTTGGTGGTCTGTAAAGGGAAAAGAAATCCAAAGTTTAGAAATTTATATCCAAGATGTGTTCAATATCCTTACATGATTACAACATATCTTTTTAAGTTTAATTTTCATTTTATGGTCAAAAGTCACTGGTAGCAAATATTAAGGTAAATGAGACAGGCAAGCAAGTTAGCCAACAATACAGTTCAAAGAAACTGAAATTTTTGTAAGACATAAGCCTGGTTATAAAACCAATTCTATGACAATTTTTTTTATTATGACTGAGTGAAAAATGTACATTCCCATATAAATTTACATGCCCACCTATACGCAGCTTCCACTGCTCTCCCTGCTCGCTGACAGCACACTATTTCTCTCTGCTCCATACATCCCTCATCTTCCCAAGTCTCCTTTCCCCTCCTCTCTACCTACTCTCCTTCCTCCAGCCAGAGGTCAGCAGGATGACATCCTATAGATGTATAGAACCATAAAGTGCATCCAATATATGGTCACTGCATCGCCAAGTCCAATCCATTCCTGTCTGAAGCGTGGACCTTCGTTATGATTTATGGTCAAGGGCAGCATCAGGGCCAGGGGCCATGCTCCCAGGGGAACCCCGAAGTTGCTGGACCATCAGTTGCAGTCTGTTAGTGGAGATCTCAGGGTGCACCCCTTTTTAGCCTTGTGTTGCCAGTAAGACTCAACTTAGTGAGCTCCATCGCAGCTATCACTGGTGATGGCCGGGCACCATCTGGTTCTTCCGGTACCAAGTCTATGTAGGCACCTGCTCGTGTGGGTCTCTCTATCTTCTGGGTTGTCTTTACCCCACATCATTTTGGTCCTCGTTGATCATCCGTTCGTGCTGAGTTAGAACCATTTGCTGTGCCCTCGGATGGCAGCTTGGCAGCTTTTAAGACCCCAGATGCCACTCATCAATGTGGGGTGCAGAGAGCCCAAATGGCCTCAATTTCACCTGAGAGCATGGTCCCCGGGCCCCAGCTACTCTCCTTGCAATACTGGGCTAAGATGGAAGGAGTATTCAAGTTATGCTGAAGTCCACTTAATATTGTTCTTGTTTCTAATGTGTGCTATCGCCAATTTCACCCAACCAAATTTCTACCATCTAATCTAAACCCTCCCCCCCTTACTTTTCCTCCCTTCCCTCCCCTGCAACCATCAAAGAGTCTTTTCTTCTATACATAAGTCTGTTTTTGAGATCTTATCGTAGGGTTCTCATACAGTATTTGTCTTTTTGTAGCTGACTACTTTCACTCAACATAATGTCTTCCAATTGAAAGCAGGTTATGAGATGTTTTCTGGAATCATCGTTATTCTTTATCATTGCATAGTGCTCCATTGAATATATATACCATAGTTTACGTATCCATTCCTCTGTTGTCTATAACACAAATTTTAAAAGTATACTGACAACAGGATGATGATTACTCCAGAGAAATAATGACTTGAAGAGGTCACAAAGGAGAGGTTTCTAGGGTGCTGGCATGTTCTGTTTCTTAATCTGAGTATAGGTTATGGGTATGTTTGCTTTTTGAAAAACCGTCAAGCTGTGCACTTATGATTTGCATAATTTTCTATGTTATCGTTCAATAAAGGTATAAAAAACAATACATAAGAATGGCTGTTGCATCACTGGACACAAAGATGAACTCTCCAAGTGTTGCATCAAAGGAAGCAACAGTCAACGACTTCTGTTACTTTTTTAAAAGTCATTTGTATCTTTTTTTCACATGAACTAAGCCAACAATTCTGATGATGCCTCTACCTTCATTATAAAATTATGAGGTATTATTTCATATCTGCCATTTTTATGTAAATTATTCTTGCTGACAAAAGTTCAAAGACAAAAACATTGGGGAAAAGATCCATTTTAGATTCTACTATGGAAAGATACACTGAAAATTACATCCCTTATCACTTTAACAGTTCTTTGAGCTATCCAGACACTTTTCACATAGTATTTAGTTAACTTAGCAAATCATTTTTCGAGACTCTTCTCGCTATGAGTCAGATATGACTTGATGGCACTGGGTGTGTGCGTGTCACTTGAAAACAGCATTTACTAGTAGCAAGTTACTCAATAATTTCTTTAAATTAGGTATATAGATTATCATTAGGAATTTCAGTGCTCAGTAGATGCAAATGAGTGAATGAATTCTAGGTGCTCCAATAAGTATGCAGACAAATAAGGCAAAAAAAAGTGTTTACATTTTTTTCTTTCAGCACTCAAGGCCATATTTACTATTTCCAGTACATTAGCCTTCTTCAGAGGAAGAAAATAAACAGAATCAGGAAGACAAAAGATGTCCATATTTTAACGATCAGTAGCAGAGCCAAGGTACACCCGGCAGACATAAATATATCTTATTTTATAAATGTAACATTCAAAAACAAATATTAATTGTTCACCAATATAATTTTTACATAAACTAAATATACTCTAAATCAATAACTTACTGTAAGATGGCACATATTTCCACTGAGTTCTTTATCAATTTTTCAGTTTAGTATTATCCTTTGAATAAAACATGATATCCAGCTATTAAATGCTGACTAACCTAATTTACAAAAAACAAGTTCCTTGGATTTACTTATGCAAAAAGGACTTACTGAGAATTACTGAGGAAAAACATGCAGACATAAGAGAAATAATCGTAATCTTGATAATAAAGACACAGAAATTTAAACAACTTTGCAAGTAAGTTTTAACACTCCAGTGCCACTGGGGCTATGTCAAGTAACATTGAGAGAATTTTAAAGACAAACTTTCAGACAGAAATATAACATTATATGTCAAACACTACAAAAACAGCCATGTCCTTTAAACCAGCAAGCTAATTCTACAGAATTCATCATAAGAAAAATAATTTTACACAAAGGTGAAGTTAAAGCCAAGCCAAGTGCCGTCGAAGTCAAAGGTACAAAAATAAACTGTCTGCTACCTTATGATAACAAAGGAAAACAGACTTAAATGTTCAGCAATGGAAAAGTGGTATGATTATCATTTAAATCACAATAACAAAGACAATGGAGAAACACAAGTTTTTTTTTTTTTTTAATAAGATTAAATAAAAACCAAATTCATTGCCATCCAGTTATTTCCAACTCACAGTAACTGTGTAAGACAAAGCAGAACAGCCTCACAGAATTTCTAAGGAGCACCTGGTGGATTTCAACTGGCAACGTTCTGGTTAACAGCCATAGCTCCTAACTACTGTGTCACCAGGGTTTCTACATATACCATAATTACAAATCTGCTTATAAGGTAAGAGTAATAGGAAAAAAAGAAAATATCTGAGTTGTAAGATTATCATGGCTGATTTCTTTAAAAAAAAGAAAATGTAATATCCAAAAACTGTTTATACAGTTAAAAACATATAACTAATGATGTTCCAAATTATTGTGCTTTCTATGGTAACTCCATTTGCAGACACCATTACCTTACCTCTCTTTTGCAAGCACAGCAAGTCCCTGTAGTAAGATAGGGACAACTGTCTGATCCAGGTATGCACGAGTTGGCAAGGACTGGAGATCCACCTTCTGTTTTGATGACTTTTCTGCATTAATCTTCTCATTTTCTACTATCCTCTAATGAATCCAAAAACAATAAAGATATCCCAAGTGACTAGATTTTGAGTGCTAAATAAAAATCAATGGACTAATATACATAACTAAAATCAAATGGAAATATGACACTTACAGAGAAGGTAAATCAATGACTGGAAAGTTGGTACTGGTCTATAAATCTCTTTGCCAAAAGTACAAAATTCAGACCTATCTTTAAACTCTGCATTCAAGTCTCTCTCTTAAGCACAACAGAACTCCACTGTTTTTATGTCATATCTATACATCCTATTCCTTCTGCCTTACCTTTGTCATTTAGAAATAAATACAAGCCCCTTTTCTTTTTCTTACAGCATATTCCACAAAACCTAGACATGACTTAAATAGCAATGTGGTTATTCTCTATTTCCAATAAAGCTACTTCTTGAAGTAAATGATTTCTCAACTGGCAGACATTATGCTGAGTGAAACCAGTCTGCTGCAAAAGGACAAACAGTGTATAGGACCACTATTATAAGGACTTAAGATTTATGCACAGAAGAAAATACTCTTTGGTGGCTACAAATGCAGGGAAGGAGGGCAACAATTACACATAAATTAGATAGTCAATAGGAATTCAGTTAGGTGAAGGAAGTGATAGCACATAGTAGAAGGCAGGTCAGTATAACTGGACCGACTACACCATAAGCTACAAGGTTTTCTAAATTCAATCCAACATTTCACAGGACAGAACAGCAGAGACAGGATTCTGGGGATCATTTTTTCAGGGGACATCAAGGTCAACTGGTATAACTAGTTTTTTTCTAACAGTGTTCTATATCCCATGTTGGTGAATGGAGCCTAAGTCTTAATGCCCAGCAAGCTGCCATCTAAGGCACATCAACTGGTCTCGACCCATCTGAAACAGATGAAAACGGAGAACATCAAAGACAAGAGGAAAAATGAGCCTAGGAGACACAAGGACCCATATGAATGGGAGACTACATCAGCAGGAGAACAAAAGAAATAGATGGTGACCAGCCACCACCAAAGACAGCTCTGACAGGGAACACAATGTACAGTCCCTGACATAGCATGAGAAAGAGGTACATAGATCTAGAACTCACTAAAAGACCACACTTGATGGTCCGACAGCCTCGAAGCTCCCCTCAGAGCACAGCCCCTAGACCCGCTGCTAGTTTAGAGCTGAAACCAGGACTGAAGCCAACACTTCAAAGAATGGACTAGACCTGGAGACAGAGTAATGCTGATGGTTCATATACCTCATGGTTTTATACATACATACATAAACACAAACACACACACACATAAATATATATGAGGCTGTCCTACTGGTTTTCTTTTCAGAGGGAAAAGGAGAAGGTGGAGAGGAGGGGCCAAGTATTGGCTGAGTATACACTGGAAGGAAAGAGTGGAAAAGAAGTGTCCAGTCACAGGTTGGGGAGAGCAGACAGAGTTACACAGAAGCGGGTCCTCAGGGTTTTATGTGGCAAGTTGACTTAGATTTAAACTTTCACTTAACAACAACAACAACAACAAATAACAGAAAAATAAACAAACAGAAGTAAATGCTTCCATGATTTTAAAAGATCAACAGATCTAAAGAAAAATATATTAAGGAAATAATGACCCAAATAGGGAAAATTATTCACATGGGAAAAACCATTGATGTGATATATGAATGAAATGTAGTAAAATGACTTGTACTTTCAGGCATTTCACACAGATTCATCTGACAACTATAGCATCAAAATTTACTGAAATTTTCTGTCTTCCTTTCAGAATCTATCACTTCAGAAATTCAGGAAGAAGTGGTATATAGGAGTACTCCTAAAGTTTTTCAATGAAATGACCTTTTGCTTCAATCACACTCAAGACTATAAAATGTCAATACAGAAAAAGACATTTTCCTATGTTAATTTTACTTTGTAAAAAGAGAGGGAAGTTTAAATTGCATATCTTTGACATATATACCATGGTTTCCAAAGATAATTCCCAAAAATATGTCAATCAAATTTCCTAGTTATATCTATGATTATGTCAATCTAATTCTAGAATTCAATGAGATAGTAACATTTCTATAATCTATTTAGCCCATAAAATAGCTACTTTTTGGTCCTATATTGAAAAATTAATTGTTCATCAATAAATCTGAACATTTGGAATCCATACCACATTCTTATTTCTGAAATTTTAAGAGATTTTGTGAAATTTAGTTTTCCACTAAAGACAATACAAATTGGTATTTCTAAAAGCTGTCAAGCTGTACTATTACTTTAAATGTGTTTTCTCTTAGATCCCTAAGTCAAAATCCAACATGCTCAGAATTTCATCTCAAATAAAAAAAATTACAAAAGTCTACATTTTCTAATTTCCTATCACAATACTTTCTATACATTAAAAAGTAGTCAGCTCCATGACATCCCAATACCTCCAAGGAGAAACAGCAATGCTAAGCAAATCCTATATACTCTATACTCTATAATGTTTACAATAATCTTCTTAACCAAATCCTCTCATTTACTTCATTCAAACATTTACTGAATACCTACTATGTGCCAGATGCTAAGCTTAATTTTAGTTAAGTGAAAATTCTAAATTAATTTAAAAGCATCCAAAACTACCACTAACAAAGAACAACAAACTGATAAAAAACTGTGTAGAAGGGTGATCACTAAAAGAGAAAAGATGAAGTGAGTTTTGTGATTGATTACTTCAGCTTACTGCTGCAGTTACAGGACATGGTACACAGAGAGAGAGACTAAGCATACCCAGCAGTCTTCCTCAGTTGAAACAGTTGAGACTACAGGGAGATTAAGATAAATTGAGCAGGAGCCCTGGTGGTGCAGTGGTTAAGAGCTCAGCTGCTAACTACTAAAGGTTAGCAATCTGAATCTACCAACCACTCCTAAAAAACTCTACAGAGCAGTTTTACTGTTTGGTCTATAGGGTCACTCTGAGTCAAAATTATCTCACAGAATTTGCAGGATAGAGGGCCAAAAAGGAGAGCTGCATGGAGAGGAGAGAGTTAAAAAACACTAATATTGCTGTCCAGTCTTCTGTTGAATACTTCCAGTGCACATGTGTGAAGCAACTACCCATGGCCATGGGAAAAAGAAACCTTAAAGGAGCAGTCAAAATAATCTTTGCAGCTCACACAAGGCTGGGAATAGCACATATTCCCACAACTCACAAGTGGAAACTGCCCAGCAGCCAATAAAAAACTCACCCTGAGCAGGCAAAGAAGCAGGAAAATACTACCCCTAATGAATAGAAAAAAGCAATCACAGAAACAGACTCAGAAATGATACAGATGATAGAATAGGTACAGCCATTAAAACAGTCATCATAAATACATTCCTATGCTCAAGAAGATAAAGCATAAGGAAATTGACAAAATACTTGAAGAAATAATAACTGAATTTTTTTTAATTTGATAAAAACTGTAAACTCACAGGTCCAAGGAGTTCAACAAATCCTGAGCACAAAAGCATTACCAGAAAAAACTACACCAAAACACCATAATCAAATTACTCAGAAGTAGTGATAAAAGGAAAGTCTTAAAAGCAGCAAAACACATACACCTAGAGAAGAAAAAATAAGAATATCAGACTTGTCAAAAAAAAGTTAGCAAGGAGCAGTATCTAGACTCAGCAAAAACATCTTTCAAAAAACAAGCAAAATAATAAAAGAAATTCTTCATGTTAAAGAAAGCCCTTCAGGCAGAAGGAAAATGATACCACATGGAAATCTAGACCCACATAGAAGAATGAAGAGTCCCGGAAATGGTAAATGTATGGTTAGATATGACATATTCCTTTTTTCTTATTGTTTAAATCTCTTTTAAGCATAACTACGGTACACAAACAGAAACCTGTACACAGAAGTTCACTGTAACACTTCTGACAATAGCCAAAATGTGCAACGTAAGCACCCATCAACAGATGCAGTATTACACATGCAACAGAACTATTATTGAGCCATACAACAAGTCCTGATAGATGCCACAACATGGATGAACTTGAAAACATTATGCTGACTTAATTAAGCCGGTCACAAAAGGACAAACACTGGTATGACCTCACATTTATGAAATATGCAAAATATAGAAAAACCACAGCTTACTAGTGGTTACCAAAGATGGACAAGAGGGGAGAAAGAACAGAACAAATGTTAGCACCCATTATTACATGTTGTTACTCTGCCTGGAAATGTTCCATCCTCATTTATTCCAACTTAATCATTGTCAATGTCTTTTTTTGTTTGTTTGTTTGTTAATAAATAAAAACCTAAATTTTTTCAAGGAACCTGCTACTTCCCCAACTTCATACAGTTCTGGTTAACTCATTTGTTCCAACATTTATTAATTTATTTATATAGTACCTTCTATTTTTAAATAAAAAGTTCCAAGCACTTAAACAAAAAAGCTCTATAAAAGTATACTTTCTTATGTCTGTTTTTCACACACGTTCTCCTTCAATTCTGATTGAACCATGTAAGGTAAAATCAATGTCTAATACGTGTGCCACAGCTTCCAAAAGAACCTACTACTAAACTCAAAAATAAGGTTAAATATTGTTGATGTTACCATTACAAAGACCACATGGTTTTTTTAACTTCAACATGACGGTTTTTGCATCAACTATCCCCAATTGATGCATTAACAGCTACCACAGCAAAACAATCCTTTCTTTTAGCAACGTGTTTCTTACGATCACTTTAAAAGTTCAACTGCTGACTCAAAATTAATTTGTACGTCTGTACATCACTAGTATTGGTATTAGTAATGCTAGTAAAACAAGCTGTTTGTTTTTTGATAATACCATTGATAATTGGATACTATTCAGATCATAATACAGGCTTTCCTTGTGCAAAACAAACCTAGTGATAAAGGATCCCAAGTCTTCTCCAGCTCTTAAGAGACGGAGATGCTGCATAGGTACTAAGCTAGTTACCTCAACGTTGTCTGTGAGACCGTACTCAGAGTGTGGATTTTCCGCAACCTGAAAGAAAACACGGGTCACAGAGACATCATCTCCTTTCTCGCTGCATTCCCGCACACCGCCACCCTAAACTCAGGGTCTCCCGGTGTACCTGTGTCTGTCCTTCTAGCATCTGTTCGGGCTCCATGATAGACCCTACAAGCCACAATAACAGGTGACTAGTCTTGGAAAACAAGAGGAGTGAGTTACCCAGGGGATTTCAATGGAATATTCCAGTACGGAGCCCAGCCCTGCTCCCCGAGGCCCCGCCCCTCACCCCCACCTGGGGGAAGAGAGAAGTAGAGAAGCACAGTGGTACAGTCTACAAATGGGTGCCTGCATCAGATCTGGAAACTCTGCGGTAGTCCCAGGTACCTGGAATTGTTAATGAAAAGAAGAAAAAGAGCTGATTACCCCACGCCTAAGCCGTTCGTTCCTAAGGGCCCTGCCACGCAACAAACTGCCCAGCAGGAAACGCGCCGGCCGTAAGTGACGGATGTCGCACAATTGCAGCGCCTGCGCAAAGTCACCCCCAAGCCTAGGAGATGGGATCTCTGTGGGTCCACAGTCGGCGTCACTGTTTGTGAGCGTGAGAGTATTCTAACCAGGGACATCGAAAGTTGTGGAAGGTACCCGTCCTTCACCTTACCCACTGTGGGTAAGCACAGCTCCAGCTGCAGACCTCACGAGCCGCCCAGCTGCAGAGTTCGACCAGGCCAGCCTCGGTATTGCGTGAGTTTGCGCTTCTGCTCGTCCTCCTGAACGGAAACCAATTACTTGCCCGCGATAATTTTTAGGAGAAAATCGCCTGGCGGAGGCTGAACAATGAAAAGAATGTCAGTATTTTACTCTAAATGCTGGTAGTAGGGGGAGAAACTCTACTTGGGAGTTTTATAGCAAGTTTTTGTGTACTGTTTTATTGTACTTTAGGTGAAAGCTTACAGAACAAACTAGCTTCACATTAAAAGGTACATATATTGTTCTGTGACTTTGGTAGCCAAACCCATGGCATGTCAACACTCTCTTCTTTACCTTCGGTTACCTATTACCAGCTTTTTTTTTTTTTTTTTGGTCAACCCCTGCCTTCTAGTCCTTCCTCCTGGGTTGGAGTGCCCCATTAGTCTCCTTTATTTTATGGACATGTCTAATCTTTGGTTCAAGGGTGATCCTCAGGAGTGACTTCTTACTGAGGGAAAATGGTTTTCAAGGGCCGTACTCTAGGGGTTTCTCCCGTCTTGGTCATCATAGTAAGTTTTTATTCAAGCCCTTAAATTTTCGAATGTGATACGTTAATACTACCTTACCTTTAAAAAAGTAAAGAGTCAAAAATAGGAATCAGCAGCTGTCTCTCCAAACTCTGCCTGGTGGCGTAAGGTTAGGTGCTATGGCTGCTGGAGAAGGTCAGAGTTCGAATCCAGGTGCTCCTTTGAAACTATGGAGCAATTCTACTCTGTCCTTCCTGTAGGGTCGTTATGAATCAGAGTCGACTTGATGGCAGTTGGATCTGTTTGTTTGTTTGTTCTTTCGTTCTCCAAAATGTGGCTACTTTAAAATTTAATAATGCTTCCAATAGGCATCATAATCCCTCTTTCACCACATAAGGAAAACCCTGGGACACAAAGGTAGTTTGCCTCCTCCACATAATTTTTGAATCACAGATTTGTAGTTTTGGATTGTTTAACTGAATAAATCTTGTTTATTTTAATACAGGTATAAATGATACACTCATTAAAGTTCCTTTCACTCTGAAAACCGTTTGTAGTTACACATTGTAATTGCAAAACTTCGTATCAATTATTTGGAAAATATGACATCAATATGATCAAATGTAAGTCCTTAAAATCATAACTAGACATATGGAAATGTTTATGATATAACTTAGAAAAGGCAGAATAGAGCTTGATTTTACTACTTTGTAACAACCACATGGATAACGTTCTAAAATATAAGTTTATTTAGAGGGTTCAATTATGGATGTACTTTTTTAAAGTTTTATAATGCGTGTTTGATTATTAGTATTGTGATTAGTAACTGTCATGGATTGAATTGTGTCCCCCCAAAATACGTGTAGCCATGTAGCTGGGCCATGATTCCCAATATTTTGTGATTGCCCTCCATTTTGTGATAGTTGTATGCTGTATGTTAAAGGATTAGGAGAGAACTATAAATCCCTGCACAGAACCACCTCCCTGCTCCACTGTAAAGGGAGTTTCTGGGGAGAGTGGCTTGCGCCTATCCTTTATCCTGTCATCCTGTAAGAGATAAAAGAAAAGGGAAACAAGCAGAGCATTAGGAACCTCTCACCATCAAGAAAGCAGCACCAAGAGAAGAGCAGTCCTTCAGACCTGAGGTTCCTGTGCTAAGATGCTCCCTGAACTGATGCCACACAAGGATTTCCCTCTGGAGCCAACGGTGGGGAAAGCCTTCCCCTGGAGCAGACGTCCCAAATTTGGACTTGTAGCGTACCAGGCTGTGTAAGAATAAACTTTCCTTTGTTACAGCCATCCACTTTGTGGTATTTCTGGTAGAGCAGCACTAGCTGACTAAAACAGTAACATACACCATCTACTGCACGTAGGGCATTTTGATGATTTTTCATGTATGATTTATGAAAAGATGGGTGGATATACATGCACTGATACAGAAATTGACTGAACCTGCTTTTGAGTCAATTCCAACTTATAACAACCCTATAGAACAGAGTAGTCTACCGCTGTAGACTTTCCAAGGAGCACCTGGTGGATTTGAAGTGCTAACCTTTATAGCACTTTACCACTATGCCACTGGGATTTCTATAAGTTAACTAGAACATCAAATTAAAAGGAAATACTTTCAGTAAGTACAGTTGGAGAACAACTGCAAAACTTAAAATAACAGTGTTTCACTTGTAATAATGTGTTTCATATTATATGGGGTCAGACAGTTAAGTTGGTGAACTCGTCCTAGAAAAAGTGCTACGTACCTCATTGCTGAAGATCACTGTGTTCAGCTTTAAAGTACTCCCCTTAGGAAGCTATGCATCAACATCAAGGCCTTATCCACCCTTCAAAGCAGTTTTGGAACTCTTGCTGGAATGTTCATCAGAGCTGTTTTCACATACAAGATCTGACAGTTAAGCTCACAAACTCATCCTAGAAAAAGTGCTACATACCTCATTACTGAATATCACTATAATCACCTTTGCAGTACTTCCCTTGAGATGCTATGCACCAACACTAGTGCGTAATCCACCCTTCAAAGCACTTTCTAGGATGAGTTCACAAACTTAAGGGTCAAACCTCATGTAATAACAGCTCTGATGGACATTCCAGAAAAAAGTTCCAAAAATACTTTGAAAGTTAGACTAGGTGCTGGCATCACTACAGACCTTCCCAAGTACTTCAAAGTTGATTGTACGATATACAGCAATGAGGCATGAAGCACTCTTTCTAGGATGAGTTCTCAAGCTTAATTACATCATAAAATAAATAAGTAAATCAAAACAGTCAATTCCAACTTATAGCAACCACATAGGACAGAGAACTGTCATATAGTATCATGGATAGAATTGTGTACCCCCCCCCCCCCCGCCGAGAGCATGGACCCCAGCCCTGATGCTGCCCTGACCCATAGATCATAATGAAGGTCCACTCTTTGGACAGGAATGGATTGGACTTGGCAATGCAGAGTGACCATATATTGGATGCACTTTATGGTTCTGTACATCTATAGGATATCATCCTGCTGACCTCTGGCTGGAGGAAGGAGAGTGGGTGGAGAGGAGGGGAAAGGAGGCTGTTGGGAGAATGAGACATGTATGGAGCAGAGAGGAATAATGTGCTGTCACTGGATAGGGAGAGCAATGGAAGCTGCATATAGGTGGGCATGTAAATTTATACAAGAATGTACATTTTCACTCAGTCATATTAAATTTAAAATAAAAAAGAATTATGTCCCCCCAAAAATATGTGTAACCATGTGGCTGGGCCATGATTCCCAATATTTTATGATTGTTCTCCATTTTGTGATTTTTCCTGTGCTGTATGTTAAAGGGTGGGACTGTAAATCCCTTTGTAGAATCACTTCCCTGCTCCACTATAAAGTGAGTTTCTGTGGAGTATGGTTTGTCCCACCCTTAATCCTTTCATCCTACAGGAGATAAAAGGAAAAGGATGCAAGCAGAGAATTGGGAACCTCACACCACCAAGAAAGCAGCACCAGGAGACGAATGCGTCCTTCACACCTAAGGTTCCTGCACCAAGATGCTCCCTTGAGAAAGGCTGATGCAATACCAGGCTTTCCTCTAGAGACGACAAAGGGGATAGCTTTCCCTTGGAGTGGACATCCTGAATTTGGACTTATAATCTTCTGGACTATGTAAGAATAAACTTTCCTTTGTTAAAGCCATCCACCGTGTGGTATTTCTGTTAGAGCAGCACTAGCTGACTACAGCATATAGGATTTGCAAGGAATAACTGGTGCATTCAAATTGCCAACCTTTGGTTAGCAGCCGAGCTCTTAGCCACTTCACCACCTGGGCTCCGGATACATCATACCAAAAATAAATAAATACTGTTGTCTTTGAGTCATAGCAACCCTATGGGACAGGGTAGAATTTACAAGGAGCACCTAGCAGATTTAAACTAACAGTCTTTTGGTTAGCAGCTGTAGCACTTAACCACTGCACCACCAGGGTCTTCAATATCATGGCCACCCTATAAATATTTTCAGATTCCAAGAAGTACCTGAAACCTAATCACCATTTCTGTAGTACTGACAGTTTTAGCAAAGTAGGAAGGTAAGCTATAAGCTTATTCAGGGCAGGGGGCATATCTTATAAATATACTTCACACAGTGCCTGCTATATCATAGGTGCACAATAAGTTATTTCATTGTCAAAATTGGATACTAACATCTACACTGACATTAGTAAGGCAAAAAAAAAAAAAAGAATATAAAAATGTTTGTTGAAAACAATGCAGAATAATTAACTTTTGATTAGTCAGGTTTCCCTGAATCTAGAAAACTTCACTGAAAAATCTTCACTGAAGTTTTTACGTTGGAAACATACTAAATTAAAAGATTCAGAGAGCAAGCCATGTACTGGCAACAGGGAAATAGGTAAAAAAAAAAAAATCTAAAGTGGAAAGGATGTAAATAAGTTAGAAAGTTGATTAAAGCTACTGAATATCTTTGTCATCTAATGCTGCTATAATAGAAATAAAGGGTCTTCCAATAAGGATGTCTTATTTTTGACAGCCCACAACACCAATATTTGTAAAGCTATAGCAGCCATATTTATCATGTTTTTTTATTGGTCTTGACAAATTTCTATGAAAAGTCACACAATGCATAGAAATTATTAAAGTTTATTATCAACATGGGTATTCTGTTTGCCAAATATTCCATGTGTTATGTGAAATTTATGGTGTGCATAATCATCCCACTGAGAGAACAGTCCTGCATTTAATCAGAAAATTTGAGACAACCAGGTCTGTTGCAAATCAAGACAATGCCTGTACATAAATGAATAGCAGGTTCAAATGAAAACATTACCACCATTTGTCAGAGTATATGAAAGAATCCATCCCCATCAGTTTCTCTCTGAGCAGAAGAAATAGGCCTATCGTCAACCACAGTTTGTTAGATTTTGTCTCTGAACCTGAAGCTTTACCCTTACAAAATTGTTTTAACTCAAGAACTGAAGTCCAACGACCTTAGATTGCACCATACATTCACTGATGGGGCTCTGGAGCAATTGGAAGTTGACACTACTTTTGACTGAAAAACCTTTAGTGACAAGGCCCCTTTTTGTATGAATGGTTTTGTTAAGAAACAAACCTGTCACATTTTAAGTGATCAGAATCCAGTGCAGATTCAAGAATATCCAGTTTATCCCAAAAAAGTTACCATTTGGTGTGGATTGTGGTCCGGTGGAGTCACTGGCCCTTATTTTTTCCAAGATGAACAAGGAGAGGCTGTGACTGTCAATGGCGAAAGTTATCAGACTATAATACAGTAATTATTTTGGGCCCCATTTGGAAGATGCCATGGTGTCCATTTGCCCAAAGTTCTTTTCCACACATAATGCCATCAAGTGTACTTCAAATAATAAAATAATTAAAACTGTATGATTTATACAGCTTGTTTTATTCGAGTTCAAAGATAGGACACCCTTTGGGAATACCCTTTACTTTTTTATTTTCTCAAAGAAAAGCAGACGGAAGTCGGCATCAGCTCCAGGAGAAGTCGTTCTGTCTTTACTCTGGAGGAAGGTCTTTCTTGTCAGTGAGTGGACTCTGTCCCTGAAATTCAGGGATATCATTGAGAGGACTCTGTCCCCCAAATTCTAGAAGGTTATTGAGGGAGATCTGTTCTTGGAATTCAGGTAGGTTGTCTTACAGTGACAGACTACATCATTCGTTGAAAACAGCCTTGTATGTCCCACCTGGTGTAACCATAAATCCATAAGTAACTTTATGCCCTTATCAAAACCTTGACCATAAACAAACTTATCCCCTTCCCCCTCTAATCAACACTTCTTTCCTTATCAGACTAAAAATCCCCTAACCAGAATTTCTTGTTACCCCTCCTCTTTCTCTTTCTTTATCAAACCATAAACCCCACACCCCATACTACCTTGTTGGAACTTTAAAAAAACTTGCCCTACTTGGGGGAGAGGGGCTAAGCCACCCTCGGCTCAGACCCCATTCTTTTTCCCTTCAAATAAACTTCACCACACTCTTGGACTGGTGTGTCTCTCCCTCTGTTTCCGGCTACTCTCTGCCCGACAGTTAATCTTCCCTGGACTGAAAGCTTCTGAAGCAGAGGGATCCCAAGTCCTTTGTCTGAAGGAGTTCAGTTCTGACTCAGCAACTCTGTACTACAGTGTAGAACTGCCCCACAGGGTTTCCAAGACTGTAATCTTTATGAAAGCAAAGTGCTGCATCCTTCTTCCATGGAAGATTGGCGGATTTGAATCACCAGCCTTTTGGTTAACAGCCAAAGGCTTCTGCTCCCAGCACTGCTTCTCTCCTGATGGTGGGATGTCCCCAACTCTCTGCTTGCTTTCTTTTCCTTTGTAACTCATGAGATTGCCTCAAGGCACAATACAAACTTAAGCATTGAGTTTTGCCCCACCAACACAATTGCTGCTCAAGTTCTCTCAGGGTTTACAACATACAGAAACATCACGCAATATAGGAATCATGGCCTAACCAAATTGCTACACTCATTTTGGGTGAAACTGAAGTCAATTCGTGACACCGAACAATTTATTGTTAGGCGCCCTCCAGTCAGTTCCAACTCATAGTGACCCTACATACAACAGGCAGTTGTATGTAGGCTCAGATCTGCAGAACATCCACCTTTCTGTCTCTAGAAAGGGCAGTTTTACTTTTGTCAGCCTGTACAACCCGCTACCTGAGCCTACACTAATCACTCCTCTGTGGGCACTATGCACTTGGGGGCCATCTAACTGGGTGTCAGGGCTAAACACACATAAGAAAAACTAACAGGTGCCTAGCTACAAGGTTATCTATCTGGTGATAAGGTTTTGAAATTCCTGCAGCTCCACCCAACAAAACAGCACACACGACTATTCCAATACTGAAAAAACTAAAAATACGTAAAGCCATACACACTTAGTTGGATCCCAATACTTGACATTAAAACAATCTTCTGATGCCTTGGAGGCAACAACTATTTCAGATCATTTAAAGAACACCACAGCTTCAGAAAACTCCCAGAACAAAGAATTAAAAAACTTTGCAGATGAAGAATTCATGCAGCTATCAGAGGCAGGACACAAAAGTTATATTGCAACGTCTCACAAACATTAGGAAGGAATTTAGGCAAACTGCAACAGAGCACACAAAAATTAAACAGGCTGCAAAAAATCCTTATGCAACAAAGATCTGAAATTCAGCAGATTAACAATGAAATTACTGATTTAGAAAACTCAATTGGAAGCCAGAGGAGTAGAATCGAGGCAATAGAAAGCAGAATTAGTGAAATTGAAGATAAAACAACTGACACTAACATACTAGAAGAAAAAGATTCTCTTGAGAGTCATGTGGGACTCTATCAAGAGGAATAATTTACATCTGATTGTTGTTACGGAACAGAGTGAAATGCCAGAAAACAATTGTTGAGACTATCTTGATAAAAAATTTTTCTGACATTATAAAACATGAGAAAGTTTCTATCCAAGATGCTCATTGAACTTCACACAAATTTGAACCCAAAAAAGAAAGACACCAAGATAGTGTTATCATCAGACTGAACCTAATTAGGGACGTGGACAAAGTTCTGAGTGCTTCAAGACGTACACAAAATGTAATATACAAAGGTCAGTCTGTGAATTAGTGCTGATTATTCACCTAAAACGATGTTAGTACAGGGGCAATGGGATGACATACACAAAGTCTTGAAGGAAAAAAACTGGCATCCAAAAATTATGTATCCAGCAAAACTGTCTCTCAAGTATGATGACAAAATTAAGACATCTTCAGGTAAACAGAAGTTTGAAAAATTTGCTAAAACCTAAAACCTAAATTATAAGAAATTCTGCAGGAAGTGCTATGACCAGAAAAATCCATGGCATCCAACATAAACTCGCAAATACATGGCAAGACAGCACATCAACTCTTCAGTACAGAGAATCCACAAAAATAAGTTCAAGTACTGTAAAAAGGGAAACAGACATCTCAGTAAGTAAATGATGACAACATTATGCTTTAAGAAGGATAAATAAATGCATTCACATTTTTCAGATGGAAAGGAATTTAAAGAGATGCAATGATATTAAAGGCTTAGAACACCATGGGTAAACATAAAGGTAACCACAAAGATAACTAACAGTCTTACACATCAAAATCAAGAAGTCTCAGCAGATGCAAATCCAACAGCAATGAAAATGACACAAAATGGAAACCCACAAATAACAACTCAGCATGTCAAATTAAATGGAACAAAGAATGTCTCAATGACTCACCACATAAGGCATCAAAACAACAGCACTGAACTCATACTTCTCAATAACTGTTGAATGTAAATGGTTTAAATGCACCAATAAAGAGACAAAAATTTAACAAAATGGTTAAAAAAAACCATGACTCATCCATATGTTGCTTATAGGAGACTCACAGTAGACAAAGACACAAACAAACTGGAACTTAAGGGATGGAAATGTCTATGCGAAGCCAACAGTGATCTAAAAAGAGCAGACATGGCAGTATTAATTTCAGATAAAGTAGAATTTAAAATTACCACTGTGGACAAGGAAGGTCACTATATACTGCTTAAATGGTCGACACATCAGGAGGACATAAACATGCTAAACTTCTACACACCCAACAGCAGAGGTGCTAAATACATCAAGAGAAACTCTAACATTGAAAAATGAAATAGATAGCTCTACAATAATAGTACAAATCTTAAATACAGCATTTTCAGTGATGGACACAACCACAAAGAAGCTCAGTAAAGACATGGAAGACCTAAATGTTACAATTAACCAATCTTGACTTCACACATATACAGAACACTCCACCCATCAACAGACAAATAGATTTTTTTTTTCCAATGCACATGGAACATTTTCCAGAATAGACCACATATTAGGCCATAAAGCAAGTCTCAGCAAAATCCCAAACACCGAAGTGTTGCAAAGCTTTTTTGCAAACCACAAAATGATAGAAGTTGAAATCAACAGTAGAAAAAACAAGTACCAAAAGTCAAATACTTGGAAACTGAACAGTACCATACTCAAATACTTTTGGGTTGTAGAAGAAATAAAAGATGGAGTAAATAAATTCATAGAATCAAATGAGAAAGACAACATGTCTTACCAGAACCTATGGGACACAGCAAAAGCAGTGCTTAGAGGTCAGTTTAGTTCAGTAAGTGCACACATACGAAAAAAAGGGGCCCACATCAAAGGATTAAGCCTTCAACTTGAACAACTAGAAAGAGAAGAACAATAGAACCCCTCAAACACCACAAGAAAACAGACAATAAAAATTATATCAGAACTAAATGAATTAGAGTAGAAAAACAATTGAGTTAACAAAACCAAAAACTGGTATTTTGAGAAGATCAACAAAATCAACAGAACACTGACCAAATTGACAAAAGAAAAACAGGAGAGCAAATAAATAACTGAAGAAATGAGAGGAGCAATACCACAACTGACCCAACTGGAATTTAAAAAATCATTTCAGAATACTATGAAAAATTATACTCTAATAAATTTGAAAACTTAGAGGAAATGGATAAATTTCTTTAAACAAACTGTCTGCCAATACTTACACCATCAGAGGTAGAACAACTTAGTAAACCCATCACACAAGGTGAGGTTGAAAAGGTAATTTTCTAACTCCCTACCAAAAGAAATCCCAGTCCAGATGACTTCACTGCAGGATTCTACCAAACTTAGAAAGGATTTATCACTACTATTCCTAAAGGTATTTTCACAGCATAGAAAAGGAGGGAATACTTACGAATCTGGCCAAAACCAAGTAAAGATTGCACAAAAAATGACAATTACAGACCAGTATCTCTTGTGAACCTAGATGCAAAAATCCTCAACAAAGTCTTAGCCCATAGAATTCAACAACATATCAAAAATATAATTCACCATGACCAAGTAGCATCCATACCAGGGATGCAGGGATGGTTCAATACTAGAAAAACAGCCAGTGTAATCAACCACATAAATAAAAGATAAGGATCACCTGATTCTGTCAATTGATGCGGACGAGGCATTTGACGAAAGTCTAACACCCAGTGATATTAAAAACTCAAGAAAATAGGAAGAGAAGCATAATACTCAACGTAATAAGGGGCATCTATGCAAAGCCAATACCCAGCATCCTAAATGGAGAAAAACTGAAAGTATTCCCTTTGAGAACAGGAACCAGACAAGGATGCTCACTATCACCACTTTTATTCAGCATTGTGCTGGAAGTTCTAGCCAGAGCAATTAGACAAGATAAATAAAGAAAAAGCATTCATGCAGGAAAGAAGTGAAAATATCTCTATTTGCAGACAATATGATCTTGTACACAAAGAACACTTAAAAAATCTACAAAGAAGCTATTGAATCTAATAGAAGAGTTCATCAGAGTATCAGGATAAAAGATAAACATAAATAAATCAGTCAAATTCCTTTACACTAACAAAGAGAGCATCAAACAGGAAAGCACTGAATCAATACCATTCATAATTGCCACTAAAAAGATAAAATACTTAGGAATAAATCTAACCAGAGATGTAAAAGACCTATACAAAGAAAATTACAAGACTCTGCTCCAAGAGAACGAAAGAGACTTATATAAGTGGAGAAACCTACCCTGTTCATAGACAGGACGACGTAACATCATGAAAATGTCTATTATCCCCAAAGGTATCTATAGATACAATGCAATCCCAATACAAGTTCCAGTGTCACTTTTTAATGAGATGGAGAAACAAATCACTGATTTGATATAGAAAGAGAAGAAGCCACCTGTAGGTAAAGTATTACTGAAAAAGAAAAGTGGGAGGCCTCAACGACCTGACTTGAGAACCTACTATACTGCCACAGTAGTCAAAACAGCTTGGTACTGGTACAAAAACAGATACATGGATGTAGAACCCAAATATAACTCCATTCACCAATGAGCAATGATACTTGACAAAGCCCAAAGGTCCGTGAACTGGGCACAAAATCTCTTCAGCAAATGGTGCTGGAAAACTGGATATCTATCTGCAAAAAAACCCGAAACAGTATCCGTATCTCATACCATGCACAAAATCTAAATCAAAATGAATCAGACCTAAATATTAAACCTAAAACAACAAGGATCTTGGAAGAAAAAAAAGGGACAACTTTGGGAGCCCTGGTAAACAGCACAAACTACAAAATGTGTTAAACAATGTACAAACAGTGAAGAGAAAATAGATAAATGGAATCTCCTAAAAATCAAACATTTATGCTCATCCAAAGACTTCATCAAGAGAATAACAAGACTGGGAAAATATTTTTGCAACCAAAAATCTGATTGGGTTCTAATCTCTTTTTTTTCTCTAATCTCCATAATCTACAGAGTACTTCAAAACTTCAGTAATCAAGATAAACAAATAGCTGAATCAGAAAAGGGGCAAAGGACATGAACAGGCACTTCACCAAAAAAGATATCCAAGTAGCTACCAGATACTGAGAAACTACAATCATTAATGATTAGAGAAATCCAAATAAAACTACGATGAGATACCATCTCATCCCAGTGATGCTGGCATTAATCCAAAAAATAGAAAACTATAAATGTTGGAGAGGCTATGGAGAGACTGGAATCCTTCTACACTGCTGGTGGAAATGCAAAATGGTTCAGCCACTCTGGAGAATGGTTTGGTGATTTCTTAAAAAGCTAGAAATAGAAATATCATATGACCCAGCAATCGCACTGGTTAGAATATATCCCAGAGAAATAAAAGCTGTCACACAAACAGATATATGCTGTTTTAGTCAGCTAGGGCTGCTCTAACAGAAATACCACAGAGTGGATGGCTTTAACAAAGAAAGATTTATTCTTACACAGTCCGGTAGGTTGCGAGTCCATATTCAGGGTGTCCGCTCCAGGGAAAGACTTTCCCCTTGACGGCTCTGGAGGAAAGTCCAGTATTGCATCAGTCATTGTCCAGGGAGCGTCCTAACGCAAGAACCTCTGGTCTGAACGACACGTTCTGCTCCCAGTGCTGCTTGCTTGATGGTAGCGAGGTTCTCAAATTGTCCTTGGTTCTTTTTCCTTTTATTCCTTGCAAGCTAAAAGCATTAAGGGTGGGGCAAGCCATACTCCAGGGAAACTTCCCCCATAGCAGGAATTCACAGCCCCACCCTAATCCTTTAACATACAGGTTAGCAAAACCGCACAATGGAGGACATTTCCAAGATACTGGGAACCATATCCCAGCCACATGGCTGCACACATTTTTGGGGGGACACAATTCAAACCATGACATATGCACACCAATATTCATTGCAGCACTGTCTACAATAGCAAAAAGATGGAACCATCCTAAGTGCCCTTCAACAGAAGAATGGATAAACAAACTATAGTATATTTACACCATGGAATATTATGCAGTGATAAGGAACAGTGATAATCTTTAGAGACATCCGACAGTATGGAGTCATCTGGAAGACAGTAGGGTGAGTGAAATCAGTCAACCACAAAATGGCAAATACTGTATGGGGCCATTATTATGAGGCCTCAGGAAATGGATTAAGCACAGAAGAAAATGGCCTTTGTTGGTTACCAAACACGGAGAGGAGGGGAATGGATATTCAGAGATTAGATATTAGATAGGAACTAGACTAAGTGAAGGAAATGACAGCACACACTAAAAGGAGATCAACACTGCTGGATTATATCAAGTGCTAAAAGATGTCCTATACACAGCTTAACATTTTGAAGGTCAGAGTACCAGGGTCTGGGGCCTGGGGACTGTGCTTTCAAGGGACATTTAGCTCAATTGCCACAACAAGCCTTTTCTTCTTAAGAAAATGGTCTGCATCCCAACTCAGAATTCTGTTAAAAGACGAGACTTGATGGTCCAGCAACCTGGAGGGTCCCCAGGGAGCGCAGTCCCTGGTCTCGTTCCTGCCCCAGAGCTGAAATCAGCACCACAGATAACTCTTTATACAAAATTGAACTTGACTGTAAGCCATGAGGCTGTTGTAACAGCTCCCCTATAGTAATGAGAGGGGAAGGTAGAGAAGAGGGAACAGGACTAAGTTGAATGAATATGGGAGAAACAGAGTGGAAATGAGGAATGTGCTGTCACAAGGCTGGCATACCACATGGAGTTGCATAGGGGTCTCTGTATGGGCTTGAATATGGCAAATTGACTTCATTTATAAACTTTCACTTAACCACAGTAAAATAAAATAAAAGATTGTGTGTCAGCTTGGCTGGGCCATGATTTTCAGTGTTTTGGCAGTTTTATAATGTGATCACTTTCCTGCTGAAATCTTATATGTGGTCACCTTGATGATGGAATCTGCTGAGTGGGAGATGCAGGGGCAGGTCTTATGGTGGCTCATTGCTCCCTTAGCCTTCATCTCTCCACCTTCTGCCACCTACTTTCTTCCTGCTCACCTTGCCTAGGTTGTTCACTTGTTCTGGATTCAGCAGCTGCCTCTTATCTGACCTCCAGTTCTTGGGACTTTAGCTAGCAGCCTACTTGTCCATCTAAGATCTGTCAGTCTTCACAGCCTGAAAACAATAGTCCTGCTCCCTATCCTGCCAAACGTGGGTTAATCAGGCCCTGTAGCTTCATGAATTAGGAAAAATTTTGTGGTCTTGCCTGCCAGCCTTGGGATTCCTCAACCTTCACAGCCTTTTAGAGAAAGCTGTGCTCTCCAACCTGCTGATCTTGGGTTCACCAGCTTCTGTGGCTCTGTGAATCAGGAAATGCCTCTAAACAACCAGTACAATCATGTGAGCAGTTTCCTTGATATAAGTCTCTATATTTCCCCTACTTTTCTGTCAGTTTGTTATACTGTTGGGCTGGCTTGTTGCTGCGATACTGGAAGCTATCCCACTGGTATTCTGATTCCAGCAGGGTTACCCATGGTGAACAAGTTTCAGCTGAACGTCTAGACTAAGACAGACTAGGAAGAAGGACACAGCAGTCTACTTCTCAAAACAATCAGCCAGTGAAAACCTTATGAATAGGAGTGGAACACTCTCAGATACAGTGCCAGAAAATGAGCCCGTAGGCTGGAAGTCACTTAAAACATGACTAGGGAATAGGTGCTTCCGCAAAGTAGAGTCAAACTTAATGACTTGGACAGGATAAAGCCTTCAGGACCTGCATTTGTTTATGTGACACGACTCAAAATAAGAATAAACAGCTGCAAACATCCATTAATAATCAATGTGGAATATATGAAGTACAGTTTAATAAAATTGGAAATGACCAAAAATGAAATGGATTGCATAAACATTGGTATCGTAGACATTTGTGAGCTGAAATCTACTGGTATTAGCCATTTTGAATCAGACAATATTATGTTCTATTATGCTGGAAGTGAAAAAGAGGAATGGTGTTACATTCATCATCAAAAAGAACATTTCAAGATTTGTTCTTAAGAACAATGCTGTCAGTAATAGGATGTTTTAGGCAGCTAGGCTGCTCTAACAGAATTACCACAGAGTGGATGGCTTTAACAAAGAAAGATTTATTCTTACACAGTCCGGTAGGTTGCAAGTCCATATTCAGGGTGTCCGCTCCAGGGGAAGGCTTTCCCCTTGACGGCCCTAGAGGAAAGTCCGGTATTGCATCAGTCATTGTCCAGGGAGTGTCCTAGCGCAAGAACCTCTGGTCTGAACGATGCGCTCTGCTCACAGTGCTGCTTGCTTGATGGTAGGGAGGTTCTCAAATTGTCCTTGGTTCTTTTTCCTTTTATTCCTTGCAAGCTAAAAGCATTAAGGGTGGGGCAAGCCATGCTCCAGGGAAACTTCCCCCATAGCAGGAATTCACAGCCCCACCCTAATCCTTTAACATACAGGTTAGCAAAACCACACAATGGAGGACAGTCCCAAGATACTGGGAACCATATCCCAGCCACGTGGCTGCACACATTTTTGGGGGGACACAATTCAAACCATGACATAGGATAATATCCATATGCCTACAAGGAAGACCTGTTAAACTATTATTATTCAAATTTATGCACCAACCACTAAGGTCAAAAATCAAGAAACTGAAGATTTTTACCAGCTTCTGCATTTCAAAACTGATTAAACATGTAATCAGTATGCATTGATAATTACTGGTGATTGAATACAAAAGTTGGAAACAAAGAAGGATCAGTAGTTGGAAAACACAACCTTGGTGATAGAAATAATACCAGAGATCACATGATAGAATTTTGCAAGACCAGCAATTTCTTATTGCAAATACCTTTCTTTACCAGCATGAACAGTGACTATCCACATGGACCTGGTAAGATGGAATACAGAGGAATCAAGTTGACTACATCTATGGAATGAGATGACAGAAAAGCTCAGTATCAGCAGTCAGAACAAGAGTTGATGCTGACTGAGAAACAAACTATTAACTGTTCACATGCAAGTTCAAGTTAAAACTGGAGAGAATTAGAACAAGCCCATGAGAGCCAAAGTATAATCTTGAGTATATTCCACTTGAGTTTACAGACCATCTCAAGAACAGATTTGATGCATTAAACACTAAATGACTTGAAGACCGGATGAGCTGCGGAATGACATCAAAGGTATTATTCATGAAGAAAGCAAGATACCATAAAAAAGACAGAAAAGAAAGATTGAATTGGTGTTAGAAGAGACTCTGAAACTTTCTCTAGAATGTCAAGTAGCTAAAGCAAAAGGAAGTAATGATCAAGTAAAGAACTGAACAGAAGATTTCAAAAGGTGGCTTGAGAAGATGAAGTATTATAATATGCGAAAGAGTTGGAAATAGAAACCCAAAAGGGAAGAAAACATTCTACATTTCTCAAGCTGAAAGAACTGAAGACAAACTTCAGTCCTCAGGTTGCAATACTGAAAGATTCTACAGGAAAAATTTTAAACAACTCAGGAAGCATCAAAAGAAGATAGGAACACACATAATCATTATACCAAAATGAATTAGTCAAAGTCCAACCATTACAAGAGGTAACATGCAGTTAGGACTGAATGGTACTGATGGAAGAAGTCAAAGCTGCATTGAAGGCACTGGCAAAAACAGGGCTCCAGGAATTGATGGAATATCAGTTGAGATGTTTTGACACACATATACAGCACTGGAAGTGCTCACCCATTTATGCCAAGAAATTTAGAGGACAGTTCCTAGCCAACAGCCTGAAAGAGATCCATATTTATGCCTATTCCCAGGAAAGGTGATCCAACTGACTGTGGAAATTATTGAACAATGTCATTAATATCACATGCAAGTCAGGGCAGGAGTTGAGAATGCAGATTAGACACATACCTCCTTAATTCCCTCTGAAAACTAGTGCTTACCCAGTGAGCACTAGGACACAGCATAGTGCTATCGGTTTGAACTGCATACCACGAGAAATGTAACACAGGAGTCTCTACAAACACAAAACCTGCACTGGAAAGTATGAAAAATCAACCCATAAAGAAGAATTACCCAGAACAGAATATGAAGAACAACAGAGAAAACACCAACACAAAAATAAAATACATCAAAATGACAGGCACTAAACACATGCTTATCAGTAATTACACTGAATGTAAATGGACTGAACGCTCCAGTAAAGAGACAATGAGTGACATCTTGGATCAAAAGACATGATTTGTCTGTATTCTGCTTACAAGAAACTCACCTTACACTTAAAGATATGAACAAACTGAAAATTAAAGGATGGAATAGTATATACCAAGCTAACATACAAAGAAGAGCAGGTGTGGCAATATTAATCTCAGATAAAATAGATTTTAATGTAAAATCCAACATCGTAGACAAGGATGGTCACTATTTACTGCTCAAAGGTTCAGTACACAGGCAGGACTTGACAACATTAAATACTCATGCACCCAATACTAGAGCATCTAAATACATCAAAGAAACAGTGACTACATTGAAAAATGAGACAGATCACTCCACAATAACAGTTGAAGATGTCAACACTGCACTTTTAGTATTGGACAGATCATCTAGAACAAAGCTCAGTAAAGACACAGAAGATCTTACTGCCACAATCAACAAATTAGACCTCATCAACATATACAGAAAGTTTTTATCCATCAACAGATAACTACACCTTCTCCAGTGCACATGGAACATTTTCCAAAATAGACCATGTGTTTGGACATAAAGCAAATCTCAACAAAATCCAAACCATTGAATTATTGCAAAGCGTCTTCTCAGACTGTAAAGCCATAAAAGTCAAAATCAATAGCAAGAAAAATGTAGCTAGAAATGGAAACTCATGGAAATTGAAAAACACCTTGCTCAAAAAGCCATGAGTTATAGAAGAAATCAGGACAAAATAAAGAAATATATATATTCAAATGAGAATGAAAACACTTTCTTCCAGAACTTATGGGTTATAATCAAAGCTGTGCTCAGAGGTCAATCTTGCTCTATAAAGACACACATCCAGAAGGAAAGACCCAAACCAAAGAACTAACTCTACAGCTTGAACAAGTAGAAAGAGAGCAACAGAGGAACCCCTCAGGTACTGGAAGAAAACAGATAGCAAAGATTAGAGCAGAATTAAATTAATTAGAGAACAGAAGAAAAATTGAAAAACTTGCTAAGAATAAAAGCTGGTTTTTTTTAAAAGATTTTAAGAAATGATAAACCATTGGCTAAACTTACTAAAGAAAAACAGAAGAGGAATCAAATAACCTGAAAAAGAAATGAGATGGGAAATGTCACAACATATCCAACAGAAATAAAAAATATCATAACAGAATACTACAAAACACTGTACTCTAACAGATTGGAAAACCTAGAGGAAATGTACAAATTCCTAGATTCATATCACTTACCAAAATTACGGCAGGGGAAAGTAGAACAACTTAACCCATCACAAAGGAAGAGATTGAAAAAGTCATCAAAAAACTACCAACCAAAAAAAAAGCCCTGGCCCAGATGGCTTCACCACAAAATTCTACCAAGCTTTTAGAGAAGAGTTAACGCCAATACTGCCGAGACTATTTCATAGCATAGAAAGGGATGGAATACTCCCAAATTCATTCTATGAAGTCAGAATAACCCTGATACAAAAGCCAGGGAAAGATCCAACACAAAAGAACTACAGAGCAATATCACTTATGAACCTAGATGCAAAAATCTCCAACAAAATCCTTGCCAATAGAATTCAATAACATATCATAAAAATAATTCATCACAATCAAGTTGGATTCATACCAGGGATACAAGGCTGGTTCAACATCACAAAAACAATATGATCAACCACATAAATATCATAAAAGAATCACTTGATGTTATCAATTGATGCAGAAAAGGCATTTGACAAGATCCAATACCCATTCGTGCTAAAGACCTCAGCAAAATAGGAATAGAAGGCGAATTCCTCAATGCAATAACAGCCATCTACACAAAGCCAACCAGCCACATGATCCTGAGTGGAGAGACACTATAAGAATTTCCCATGAGAACAGGAACTAGACAAAGATGCTCACTCTGACTTCTCCTATTCAACATTGTACTAGAAGATCTGGCCAGAGCAATTAGACAAGACAAAGAAATAAAGGGCATCCGCATCAGCAAAGAAGAAGTAAAAATCTCCCTATTTGCAGGTAATATGATTGTATGCACAGAGAATCCTAAAGAATCCATAAGTAAACTACTCGAACTGATACAAGAGTTCAGCAAACTATCTGATGCAAGATAAACATAGGTAAATCACTAGGATCCGTTTATACCAACAAAGAGATCATTGAAGAAGAAATCACCAAATGAATACCATTTACTGTAGTCCCCAAGAAGATAAAATACCTACAAATAAATGTAACCAAAGAAATAAGAGACCTATACAAAGAAAACTACAAGACCCTACTGCAAGAAACTGAGAATTATGTAAATGGAGAAGCCTACCCTGCTTGTAGATAGGAAGAGTTAACATTGTGGAAATGTCTATTTTTATCCAAAGCAATCTACATACACAATGCAATCCCAATACAAATTCCAATGATGTTTTTCAATGAGATGAAGAAACAAAATCACAAACTTAGTTTAGAAGGGGAAGAAACCCCAGATAAGCAAAGCACTACTGAAGAAGAACACACTAGGAGGCCTGTCATTACTCGACTTTAGAACCTATTACACTGCCACAGGAGTCAAAGCTGCCTGGCACTGGTACGAAAAAGAGACATATAGACCAATGGAACAGAATTGAGGCCCCAGAGATGCCACCATCCTCCTATGAACACTTGATATTTGACAAAGGCCCTAAGATTATAAACTGGGGTAAAAACACTCACTTTAACAAATGGTATTGGCAAAACAATATCCATGTGCAATAAATTGAAACAAGATCCGTATCTCACATTTTACACATAAACCAACTCAACCTGGATAAAAGACCTAAATATCAAACCTAAAACAATAAAGATCATCCAAGAAAAATTAGGATCAACAATGGAAGTTTTAACACACAACACAGATTTCAAAATCTGACAGACAAAGCAGGATCAACAGAAAAGAAAATAGATAAATAGGAACTACTAAGAATCAAACACTCTTGCTCATCCAAAGACTTTATCAAAAGAATTAAAAGACCACCTGCAGCATGGGAAAAAATATTTGGCAACTGTGTGTCAGACCAACATCTGATCTCTGTAATCTACAAGGTACTGCAAAATATCAACAAGAAAAGGATAAATAACCCAGTTAAGTGTTGGGCAAAGGAGATGGACAAACATTTCTCTAATGAGAATGTCCAGGCAGCCAAAAGACACATGTGGAAATGCTCACGATCATTAGCTCTTAAAGAAATTCAAACAAAAAGGATGATGAGATACCATCTCACTTGAACAAGGTTGGCCATGATCCAAAAAACACAAAACAACAAATGCTGGAGAGACTGTGGAAAAATTGGAACCCTCCTGCACTGCTGGTGGGATTGCAAAATGGTAAAACCTCTTTGGAAAGCAATCTGATGCTTCCTTAAAAAGTTGGAAATAGATATACCATTTGATCCAGTAATCCCACTGCTCAGGTTCTATCCTACAGACTCAAAGGCAGTCACATGAACAGATATATGCACACAAATGTTTACTGCAGCACAGTCCACCATAGCAAAAAGATAGAATCAACTCAGATGCCCAACAACAGATGAGTGAATAAACTATGGTGCATATACTCAGTGGCACACTAAACAATGATAAAGAACAATGATAATTTTAGGAAGCATCTCATAACCTTTCAGTTGGAAGACATCATGCTCAGTGAAATCAGTTAGTAGCAAAAGGACAAATACTGTGTAAGACCTCTACTATAAGGACTTAAAGATAGACTTGTGTACAGAAGTAAAGACTCTGATAGCTGCAAGGGTATAGAGGGAGAGAGAGGGTTGGGCATAGATTAAATAGTTGATAGAAATTTAGTTGAGTGAAAGCAGTGACAGCACATAGTAGAGAGCAGATCAACTTAACTGGACTTCAACAGAAACTGAAAACTCTTCTAATCTTAACCCAATACTTCAAGGATAGGGTAGCAGGGTAGGCGCTGGGGACCATGCTCTCAGGAGACATCAAAGTCAATTCACATAACTAGCCTATTGCTAAGAGAGTCTTCTGCATCCCATATTGGTGAGTGACATCCAGGGTCTTAAAAGCTAGCATCTGAGGTACACAAAATGGTCCCAACTCAGCAGGAACAGATGATCACAAAGAACAACAATGACATGGGGGAAAGAGAAGCCAGAAGACAGACCCATGTGAATGGGTGACTACATCAACATGTGACCAGAAGAACCAGCCACCACCAAAAACATCAGTGATGGGACTCACAACATTAAGTCCCAGTGGCAACCCGAGAAAACAAACAGGTGCATCCTGAGAACTCCACTAAAAGACCACAATTGATGGTCCAAAGGCCTGGGAGTTGGGAGCATGGCCCC
Organism: Heterohyrax brucei; assembly: GCA_028571685.1. Lineage (NCBI taxonomy): Eukaryota > Metazoa > Chordata > Mammalia > Hyracoidea > Procaviidae > Heterohyrax > Heterohyrax brucei. The sequence continues at coordinate 41,207,218 of CM053149.1, forward strand.
TAATCCTGATGTTGCCTGAATCATAAATCATTACTGAGGTCAACTCTTCAGACAGGAATGGATTGGACTTGGGGACACAGAGTGACCATATAATGTGTGCACTTTATGGTTCTGTGCATCTATAGGATGTTGTCCTACTGGCCTCTTTCTAGAGTGGAATGTAGAGAGTAGAGAGGAGGAGACAGGAGATTGTTAAAAGGATGTGACATGTGTGGAATGGAAAGGAGGAGTGTGCTGTCACCAGGCAAGGAGAACAGAAGGAACTACAGATAGACGGGCATGCAAATTTAAACTGGATTCTAGACTTTCACTCAATCACAATGAAATACATCACACGCAAGTAAAATTTTGCTAAAGATTATTCAAAAGTGTCTGCAACAATGTATGACAGGGAGCTTCCAGAGCTTCAAGCTAGATTCAAAAGAGGACATGGAACCAGGGATAATATTGCTGATGTCAGATGGATCTTGGCTGAAAGCAAGGAATACCAGAAAGATGTTTACGTGTGTTTCACTGACTATGCAAAGGTGTTTGACGGTGTGGATCATAACAAATTATTCATAACATTGTGGAGAATGAGAATTCCATAACACTTAATTGTGCTCATGAGAAATGTCCATACAGGCCAAGAGGCACTCACAAGAACAGAACGGGACACTGCATAGTTTAAAGTCAGGAAAAGTGTGCATCAGGGTTTTACCCTTTCACCATACCTTTTTAATCTGTGTACAGAGCAAATAATCTGAGAAACTGAACTCTATGAAGAACACAGGCATCAGGATTGGAGGAAGACTCATTAACAACCTATGTTATGCAGAGACGCAACCTTGCTTGCTAGAAGTGAAGATCGGAAACACTTACTGATGAAGATCAAAGACCACAGCCTTCAGTACAGATTGAACCTCATATCAAGAAAACAAAAATCCTCACAACTGGACCAGTAAGCAACATCTTGATAAACGGAGGAAGGATTGAGATTGCCAAGGATTTCATTTTTCTTGTTTCCATAGTCACTGCCCATGTAAGCGATTGTCCAGAAATCAAAATACACATTTCATTGGGAGAATCTGATGCTAAGGACTACTTTAAAAAGTAAAAGGTAACATCTCTGAAAAGCAAAGATGTCACCTTGAAGACTAAGTGGTACCTGACCCAAGTTGTGGTATTTTCAGTTGCATCATATGTATGTGAAAGCTGGACAATGAATAAGGAAGACAAAAGAATTGATGCCTTGGAATTGTGGTGCTGGAGAAGAATGTTGAAGGTACCATGGACTACCAAAAGAACAAGAGATTTGTTCTGGAAGAAGTACAACCAGAGTGCTCTTTGGACACAAAGATAGCAAGACTGCATCTTACATAGTTTGGAGATGCTGTCAGGAGGGTTCAGCTCCTAGAGAAGGACATCATGCTTGGTAAAATAGATGATCAGCAAAAAAGAGGAAGACCCTCAACAAGATGTATTGACACAGTGACTGTAACAGTGGACTTAAGCGTAATAACAATTGTGGGCATGGCACAGGACTGGGCAGTGTTTCCTTCTGTTGTGCATAGGGTTGCTGTGAGGTTGAACCCATTCAGTGGCACCTAACAGCAACAAAAATGGTCAGCAAAAAAGAGGAAGATGCTTGGCAGGATGCATTGAGACAGTGGCTGCAACAGTGGGTTCAAGCATAACAGTGATTGTGGGGATGATGCAAGACCGGGCAGTGCTTTGTTCTGCTGTACATAAAATCACTATGAGTTGGAACTGACTCAACGGCACCTGAAAACAACATGGTACTTCCATGTTTAATATTTTGAGAATCTGTCACACTGTTTTCCATACAGGTTGCATCACTTTACATTTCTACCAATGTTAGTGTTCTGATTTCTCCACATCCTAATCAACGCTTGTTATTTTCATTTTTTCTGATAATACAAGGTCTGACAATTGATTCTGCAAACATAATTGTTCTAAGTGCTATACACTTCATTGCTGAATATTACTGTGGTCACCTTCATAGTATTCCCCTTGGGAAGCTATCCACCACCACCAGTTCCTAGTCTACCCTTCAGAGCAATTTTGGAAATCTTTTTGGAGTGGTCATTGTGCATGATGGCATGGTGGCAAGTTCATGAACTTAATTGTATAGTTGTTTGTGAGGGAGTTTTTAGCCAGTAAACAACAACAAAAATGTACATATATTTATATGCTTTGTTGGTTTTGTTTCTCTAGAGATACCAGCCTAAGATGTTATCCTATCACTGACAGTGTTGTGCTTCAAAGTAGATCTTGAAATGTTCTTTTTGATGATGAATGCAGTGTCATTCCTCTTCAAGTTGTCATCCCTAGCATAATGAGTGGATGATACTATTCATATAAGGTACATGGATTCTGTAATGACTTAGGTTATATGTTGACTCAGCTGGGCCGTGGTTCCTAATTTTATATGGTTGTCCTCCATTGATGAGGCAGTATTTCCCCCAAAATGTATATATTAGTTTGGCTGGGCTGTGATTCCTGGTATTGTGTGATTGTCTTCTATGTTGTAAATCCTGCCTCTATGATGTTTATGAGGGAGGATGGGTGGAAGATATGTTGGTGAGTTACAACTCAACCTATAAGATTATATTGTGCCTTCAAGCAATCTCTTGGGATACAAAGGAAGCAGAGAGTTAGCAACCTCACACCACCAGGAAATAAGCACCAGGACAAGAGTGCATCCTTTGGACTTGGAGTCCCTGTGCCTCAGATGCTGTCAGTCCAGGGGAAGATTGACAACAAGAACCTTTCTCCAGAGCCAGCAGAGAAAGCCTTCCCCAGGAGCTGACTCCCTGAATTTGAACTTTTAGCGTACTTTTCTGAGAGAAAATAAGTTTCTCTTTGTTAAAGCCATCCACCTGTAGTATTTCTGTTACAGTAGCACTAGTTGACTGAGACAGGCAGGGCGGGTGTAACATGTTTCTTGGGTTGCAGCCTTGCAGGAGGGCATTAGTCCCACTCTTACCAAAGTCATGTCCTTACCTGGGATATGAACACAATTAGATCCCTTAGATATGGGATATCTAAGATATATGTGTGTGCCCTGGCAAGGCTATCTCCTTGTATCTGGATCCTGCATCCAGTTCCTGATCTGGTGTCTGATCTGCCAGTTATGGGGTTTGATGGCCTCCACAGCTCCTTGAGCTGGCAGCCTGTTGTGTGACTTGATTTGCCCATTTTCACACCCTTCTGAGCCAACAGCCTGTGGCCTGAGCTCCCTTTCGGACTCACGTGGCTGAGCTCCTGCGGCCACATGAGTCAATGGAGGCCTATGCCTGGCCCTCAAATTTCAGATTTGCCAGCCTCCATAACCATGTGAGCCATTTCCTTTATACAGTTCATGTAAGATGTTGCAGTGAATCAGGGAACTCAAAGATAGGAGGGAAAGTGCTGAAAGAAGAGGGAGAAGTTGGTATTAGAGATGATGGAGTGATACAGCAGCTAGGAAAAGGTGAACATTTGAGACATCTTTAATCTCTGTCCCATAGGAACCAGATCTGTGCTGATACTTATAAAATAAATTATTTGTTTATCATGGATTACTAAGTGCATGCAACATACACAATATATTACTTTGGTATCTTTTGATGTTAAGATGCCCAGAGCCATTCCAAGTTAATTTATGTTGAAACTGCTTCTCTTCCTAAAGGCAAACTCAGGTAGTAAAGTAGAAATTGATGCTTATTGCATCTAATTTGTGGTAAAATTATATGTAATAAAGTTTTGCCATTTCAATCTTTTTTACCCATACAATTCAGTGACACTAATTGTGTTCACTATTTTGTGCGACCATTACCACTTTATTTCAATTATTTTTCCATTACGATTAACAGAAACTCAGTGTCCTGTAAACAGTGGCTCCTACTTTCTCCCTCCCTGTTACCCCTGTAACCACTAATAAACTTTAGTCTCTATGCATTTGCCTAATTTATGTATTTCAAGTAAGAGGGATTATAAAGCATTTGTCCTTTTGCGACTGACTTATCTTCACTCAGAGTAATGCTTTCAGGATTAATCCATGTTGTAGTATTGTGGTACAGTGAATCTGTTCAGGCTTCCAGAACCAAGTAGGAGCAAAATCAGACCTGTAAAAGCACAAGCTTCTAATCTACCACACACATTTGCAAAATAGCCTTGCTCCTCCTAGAATTTTATAGCTGAGAAATGTCCCCTTTCACTCACCCAACTCCCACACTACTCCACTGTGACACAAGTCCGGTAGTGTTCAACAACTGCCACATACCCAATCCAGGAATTCAGGACTTTTTGTATGCATACTGTTTGAGCAGGAAACTGAGTGATAGATAAGAAGCCCTGCCGCTTCACCAAGACACTGGCATAAGGGATCCACAGACTTCCAGTGCCCAGAACTATGTGTGCCCAACTCAGCACCACATGCTCTCATTAGCATAAAAGAGCAGGGCATGCATCTGAAGGCCATTTTCAACAGCAGCAGCCAAGGGAGAGATGCAGATTTGTGATACTGGACAGTGCCCTGCTCCCAAAGAGAGGCCTCACTGACACACACTGGGAGTAGGCACAACCTACTCCATCTAGCTACACACAACAGGGGCCTGAGAAAAAGGAGTACATCCCAGTCCCTCCAGCCAGCAGCATGAGATGCTCAAGGACCAGCTGCAGTATCCCCCTACTGTGTGCCCTAGGGGACAAGGACATGTCCTCCACTCAGGCTCCTGGGCTGTTCACCTAGCCACCTACTACAGCCTGTGCTTACTCCAAACACTCCTACACAGCCCTACCCATCTAAGACTATAGGTGACAGTTTGTACCACACACTTAGTGTCTGACAATCTGAACGTCTGTGCTGCATCACCGCAAGAAAAGTGAGCAGACTGTGAGTTCACACACCTTGTATGTGCTTGAGCACTGGGAGATGGGACATGAGAGGTTGAAAGACATCAGTAACTAAAGTACCACACACGTTCAGCCTACTGGACATACCAAACAAAAAGTTAGGACACAGTAAACTAACATACAATAAATAAATATAATAACTTACTGATGCCCTTGAAACAGCAATATATGTCAAATCACATAAAGAAGCAAGTCAAGATGGATCTAGCAAGTAACTGAAATAAAAAACCATGAAACCTTCTAGAAGAAAACAAGGTAATGGAAATAATTCAAAAGACTAATATACTAAGCTCTCCAAGAGACCAGAAAGGAGATCAGGTAAAACTCAGACCAAGCCAAGGAATACACAAAGCAATAGAAGAATTCAGAAAAAACAATACAGTAACAAAACAACAAAATCAACCTGCTGATAGAAACCACACAGAGAAAGCAAATAGAAATCCAAAAGAATAACAAGATTTCAGAATTAGACAACTCCATAGAAGGTCATACGAAGAAAATTGACACAAAGCAAGTCAGAATTAGTGAAATTGAAGATCAATCCCCTTAACACCGATTTTTTTTTTTTTAGGAAAAATCAGAAAAAAAATGAAGCAAGTCTAAGACTTATGAGTGGTGGGAGTTTCAGAATATGGCAGGGGGAATAACAGAAAATACAGATTTGTCGAAGACTTTCTGGCAGAAAAATTCAATGATATTATGAAAGATGAGACGATATCTGTTCAGCTAACGCCATACAGTGTAGACCACAAAAGGAAGTCACCAACACATATAATAAAACTGGCCCAAACCAAAGACAAAGTATAATTTTGAGCAGCTTGGAATAAGTACAAAGTCACCTACAAAGGACAAGTTACAGGACTAAGCTCTGATTGCTCAGCAAAAACCATGCAGGCAATGCGGTAATAATACATATAAAGCTTTGAAAGAAAAAAATTATCAACCCAGGAATTCAATATTAAGCAAAACAGTCTCTCATGTATGATGGTGAAGTTAGGTCATTTCTAGATAAACTGAAGTTAAGGAAATTTGATTAAGTATTCTTGAAGGAGTTCTCCAGTCAGAAAACCAACAATATCAAACAACAATCCAAGATTAGAACACAGGACAGGTCAACCAGTTATCAACCCAGACAGGGAAATCACAAAAACAGATCAAAGCTGAAAGACTCGAAATAAGAAGCCAAAGATGTCAATATGTAAATAATGAAAATGGCAAAGCAAAAAATGAGGAATAAAGGGTGTAGAAAAACAAAGGTGTCTTTCAAGATTAATCAAAAAGGAAGTTAAAAAAATTACCCATTAAAACAAAAAAGCAGATACAAAGTCTCAGCAAACAGAACATCATCAATAATGGGAAAGAGCAAAAGAAAATATACACAGAAAAAGAACTGAGCACAGAAAATGAAGTATGACAAAGAAGTTGTCAATATCACACAAAAAAAATCCAAATGACATCAGTAAACTCATAGCTACTAATAATTATGCTGACTGTAAATAAACTAAATACACCAATAAAAACACAGAGAGCAGCACTAATGGATTAAAAACAAAAACAACATTATCTGTCTACATGCTGCCTACAAGAGACCCACCTTAGACACAAAGACACAAACTAAAACTCAAAGGATGGGAAAAACATATACCAGTCAAACAACAACCAAAAAGGAGAACGAATAGCAATGTTGATTTAAAAAAATAAAATAGACTTTAAAGGAAATCCACCACAAAGGATAAAGAAGGATACTATATAATGATTAAAAGATCAATACACCTGGAGGATATAACCATATTAAATATATATAAATATATACACATCCAATGAAGGACTTCAAAATACAACAAACTCTAACGGCACTGAAAACAGACATAGACAGCTCCACAATAATAGCAGGGGACTTCAAAACACTGCTTTCAATGAAAAACAGAACATCTAGAAAGAAAATAAAGATACAGAAGATCTAAATGCCACAGTCCATCAGCTTGATATCACAGACACATGATATATGCAGAACACCTACCCAACAGCAGCCAAACTTTCTTTTCCAATGTACATGGAACATTCTCCAAGAGAGACTTTTAGGCTACAAAGAAAGCTGTAACAGAATCCAAAACATAGAAATATTACAGAGCATTTTTTCTGAGAATAATGCCGTAAAAGTAGAAGTCAGTAACAGAAACAGCAAGGAAAAAAAGTCAAACACATAGAAACTGAAAAACACTTTGCTTCAAAAACTATAGGATTATAGAAAAAATAAAGGAAGAAATAAATTCATAAAATCAGATGAGAATAAAACTTCATCTTTTTTTTTCTTTTTTATTTAACATGACTGAGTGAAAATGTACATTCCCATATAAATTTACATGCCCACCTATATGTAGCTTCCACTGCTCTCCCTGTCTGGTGACTGCACACTATTCCTTTCTGCTCCATACATGTCTCATCTTCCCAACAGCCTCCTTTCCCCTCCTCTCCACCCACTCTCCTTCCTCCAGCCAGAGGTCAGCAGGATGATATCCTATAGACGTATAGAAACATAAAGTGCAACCAATGTATGGTCACTGTGCGTTGCCAAGTCCAATCCATTCCTGTCCAAAGAGTGGACCTTTGTTATAATTTATGGGTAAGGGCATCATCAGGGCCGGGGGCCATGCTCTCAGGGGAACCCCGAAACCTCTGGACCATCAATTGAGGTCTTTTAGTGGAGATCTCAGGATGCACCCCTTTTTATTCTTGTGTTGCCAGTGAGACTCAACCTAGTGAGCTCCATCGTGGCTATCAGTGGTGATGACCATTTGGTTCTTCTGGAAATAAATCAAATGGAAAATAGAACGACAATTGAAAGAGCCAACAATGCCAAAAGTTGGCCCTCTGAAAAAATCAACAAAACCATTGGTCAAACCCACGTAAGAAAAAGAAAGCAAATAAATAAGAAACGAGATGGGTAATACCACAACAGATCAAAGTGACATAAAAAGAATCATAAAAAATACTATGAAAAATTGCACTCCAACAAATTTTAAAACCTAAGGGAAATGTGTAAATTTCTAGAAACACTATTTACCTAAACTAACAAAAACCAAGGTAGAAAAACTAAATAAACCCATGACAAGACAAGACTGAAGAGGTAATATAAATAAATAAATAGACTCTGAACCAAAAATGGAAGTGGAGGGGAAACCCTGGCCTGGATGACTTCACTGGAGAATTCTACCAAATTGTAAGAGAAGAGTTAACACCAGGACGACTAAAGGAATTAAAGAGCATAAACAATAATTAATACTCTCAAATTCATTCTATGAAGCCAGCATAACTCTGACACAAAAACCGCAAAAACACCACAAAAAAAGAAAATTACAGAATCATATCCCTCATGAATGTAGATGGAAACATCCTCAACAAAATTCTATCCAATAGAATTCGACACCATATCAGAAAAATAATAGTAGTCAACTAGTGCTGCTTTAACAGAAATGCTATGAATGGATGGTTTTAAAGAGATACATTTTGTCACATTCCAGTAGGCTAAATGTCCAAATTTAGGTTGTCACCTCCAGGGGAAGGCTTTCTCTGCTGGCTCTGGAGAAGTCTGTCGTCAGTCTTCTCCTGGACTGGGAGCTTCTAATGCGCAGGCACCCCAGGTTCTTTACAAAGGACATGCTCAGTTCCCAGCACTGCTTCTTTCTGGTAGGAGGTTCCCAACTCTCAGCTCTAGGTATGCCATTTTATTTTACCTTTTTTTTTTCCCCCGCCATTGAAGAGAAGTTAGGGTGATGCTAAGGCACTGTTTTTCTTGAGACAGATTTAGGATGACTTGTTAACTAAGAAAATGGATTTGAAACTAGGATATACCTCTAAGGGACAGCAAAAGTGGATTGAGAGTACTGAAAATTGAGATCTCAGCAGGCTGAAATCTGGAACAGCATTATAGGTGTAGCAGCAGAAAGAGAAGTAATACTTATGTGTTGCAGGCAGTATACTAGTTTTAGATGCATTACTTCATTTTATAAATTAATTCTTATTCCACTCATTTTACAGAGAAGTTAACTGGTTTAAAAACTTCTTCCTGTAATACAACTAGTAAGCATGAGATAATCTGTATACTTCACTGTCTAAACAATGGGGGATTTGTATCAGTTAAGATTCCTTAGTTTTAGTCAGCAGAAAACTATTAGGACTAACTCAAGTGAAAAGACAAAGAAACCAAAAAATGGAGACAGAGATAGATGCATGGAGAGGGAAAGAGAAGAAGGAAAGGAGAGTGCAAAGGAGAAAAAAAATAAGATAGGAAGAAAGAGAGAGAGGAAATGGAATATAGTTTATTGGGCAGGTTGCATAACCAAGTGACCAAGAATCCAGGTAACTCGGAGTATCTTAATAGGAAAAACCGATGGGCCACCTCTTTTATTTTTTATTTATTTATTTTTTAAATAGTTTACTGTGCTTTAAGTGAAAGTGTATAATCCAAGTCAGTGTGTCATACAAAACCTTGCACGTACACTGCTATATAACTCTAGCTGCTCTCCCCACCCTGTGACAGCACTGTTCCTCCTTCCCACCCTGTGTTGCTTGTGTCCATTCAACCACCTTCTGTCCCTTTGTGCTGTCTCATCTCACCTCTGGACAGGAGCTGTCCAGTTACCCAGCTAGCCTCATGTACATGCCGAAGCCAAGAAGCACACTCTTTGCCACTATCGTTTTATGTCTTATAGTCTAGTCCACTCTTTGTCTGAGGAGTTCGCTTCAGGCCTGGCTTAAGCACTGGGCTAACAGAGAATGTGAGGGTGATGTCTTCTAGGGCCCCTGAAGTCTGTGGAACTATCACGTCTGGTCTTCTAATAGAGTTCTAGTTCTGCACAACCATTTTTCTCCTCCTACCCCAGGGCTCTGTTGTAATCCATGTCAAGGTAGCCATTAGTGGTGGCTGGGCACCATCTAGATCTTCTGGTCTCATGCTGATATAATCTCTGCATTAGGTGGCCTTGTCTGTCTCTTGGTCTCATATTTTCTTTATCTCTTTGATATCTTTCATTCTGTTGTGCTCCAGGTGGGTTAGGACAAATTGATGCCACTTGGATGGCTGCTTGCTAGCATTTAAGACCCTAGACACTACTCACCAAAGTGGGATACAGAACATTTTCTTAAAAACCTTTGTTATTCCAATTGAAACCATAGTCCCCAGACCTCTGCCCCTGAAACTCTGTCCATCAATTTATTGAGTCTATTTAGGAAATCTCTTACATTTTGGTTTTGTCCAAGTGGAAACATTTAGCCAATCAGACTTTTCTGGGAACTGGAATCATGGGTGAAACTGACCTCCTTTCTACTGCATGCTGTCACTCTTTTCACCTAACCCAATTCCCATCTACTATCTAATATATTGAAACCTGTGTGGCATAGTGGTTAAAAAAAGACAACTGTAAATCAAAATGTTGGCAGTTCAAATCCACAGAGCACCCCTTAGAAACTCTGTGGGGCATTTCTACTCTGTCCATAGAGTCACTGTGAGTCAGAATCTACTCAGTGGCAATGGGTTTGGCTTTAGTTTATCTAATCAATGAATACCCCATCCCCTCTCAACCCTTATAACTATTTTCTTCTGTATTTAAACCTTTTCCTGAGTCCTTATTATAGTAGTCTCATGCAATATTTATCTTTTTGCAAGTGACTAATTTCACTCAGAATGTCTTCCAGGTTCCTCCACATTATGAGGTATTTCCCAAAATCATCATTGTACTTTATCATTACATAGTACTCTATTGTATGGATATGCCATAATTTATTTACTCATGCATCTGCTGATGGGTGCCTGGGTTAATTCCATCTCTTTACTGTTGTGGACAGTGCTGCAGTAAAATGTTGGTGTGTATGTATCTATTCATGTTATGCAATCCAGCAATCTCACTGCTTGGAATGTATTTTAGAAATAATTTCTCTAAAATATGTTCCAAGAAGTGAGATTGCTGGATTGAATAGCATTTCTATTCCTGGGTTTTTAAGAGCCAAATCAATGAGCAAAGCGGTTGTGCCTGTCTCACTTCAGCCTCTCCAACATTTATTATTTTGTGTTTTGTGTTTCGTGTTTTTGGATGAGTGCTAGCCTTGTTGGGCTAATATGGTATCTTACTGTACCTTGAATTTTGCAAGTGACTAATGATCATGAGCATTTCCTCATTTATCTGTTAGCTGCCTGGGTGTCTTCTTTGGTGAAGTGCCTATTTATGTATTTAATCCATATTTAAATTGGGTTATTTGTCTTTTTGTTGAAGTTTTGCAGTACCTAGTAGATTGTGGAGATTAGATGGTGATCAGATTTATAGTAGCCAAAATTATTTTTCCCAGTCTGTAGATTGTCTTTTTGCTCTTCTAATGAAGTCCTTGAATGAGCATAAGTGTTTGATTTTTAGGAGTTCCCTGTTACCTATTTTCTCTTCTGGTGTTTGTGCATTGTTAGCATGTATTAGGGCTCCCAGTGTCATCTCTATTTTTTTCTTCCATGATCTTTATTGTTTTAGATTTGATATTTAGGTCTTTGATTCACTTTGAGTTAGTTTTTGTGCATGGAGTGAGATATGGGTCTTGTTTGATTTCTGGTCACATGGATATCCAGTTATACCAACAACATTTGTTAAAGAGACTGTTTTCCCCAGTTTACAGATTTTGGACTTTTGTCAAATATCAGCTGCTCATAGGGGGATGATGTTATATCTGGAATCTCAGTTCTGTTTCATCAATATATGTATCTGGTTTTGTATCAGTACCAGGGTATTTTGACCATCATGGCAGTACACAAGAAGTTCTAAAGTCAGGTAGAGTGAGGCTTCCTACTCTGTTGTTCTTCCTCTGTAATACCTTTCTTATCAAAGTCTTTTTCCCTTTCTATGTGAAGTTAGAGATTTGTTTCTCCATCTCATTAAAAAATGCCATTGTAATTTGTATTGGGATTGCTTTGGGTAGAATAGACATTTTCACATGTTAAGTCTTCCTATCCATGAGCAATGTAGCTCTCTCCATTTATGCAGGTCTCTTTTGGTTTCTTACATACAGTCTTGCAATTTTCTTTGTATAGGCCTTTCATGTCACTAGTTAGATTTATTCTTAAGTATTTTTTCTTCTTTGTGTTATTGTAAATGTTAATGATTTGGTGATTTCCTCTTTGATGTTCTCTTTGTTACTGTAAAGAAACTCAGCTGATTTTTGTATGTTTATCTTGCATCCTAAGACTTTGCTGAACGTTTCTCTTTGTTTCTGTAGTTTATTTATTTTTGGTGAATTCTTTAGGATTTTCTTTATATAAGATTATATCATCTGCAAAGACAGCTACTTTTATTTCTTGCGTATCAATTTGGCTGATTACTCTGGGCCAGCTCCTTTAGAGTGAGTAATTCCAATTACTGTTTACCCAGTTCAGTTTCACCCATGGTTCCAGTTCCCAGGAAAGTCTGATTGGTTAAATGTTTCCACTTCTGTGTTCTGGTAGGCAGAGTCTTGTGCTTGCAGTTTAGTAGAATACAGGGAGCAGAGAAGAGTGGGCGCTTTCTTATAGGTCTAGCCACTGAGACAGATTACTCAGGAAACTATCGATAATAGGAATTACCTCATGCAAAGAAATTAATTTTTCAGAATAGATATCTGAACATATACTAATTTAAACCTCTGGATTTTTTAACTTCATTCAACTGAGCTTTCATTTTCATTTTGGCTGACCTCAAACTTGCTTTTCTTTACTATTACTTTACCTTTCAGGTAATGTTTCTAATTCCCAGAATGGTACTCATTGCTTTTTCTTCTTTTTAAACTTTGTCATATGTTTTGTTTATTTTAGTTTCTCATTAAAAAATGTAGACACAATTGTTTCATCACATAGTCTACAATCCCTGCAATGTGTCAGCACTCTCCCTCTTCCCACCCCAGTGTGTGCATTTTCCTTTGTCCAATTTTCTTATCCCTTACTGCCTTCTTGCCTTTGCTTTCAGACAGGTGTTGCCTGTTTGGTCTCTTCTACTTCTTGATTAGTCTAAGAAGTACATTCCTCACTTATGTTATTGTCTGCTTTTTAGGCCTGTCTAATCTTTGGCCTGAAGGTGAATTTGGAAAAAGCCTTCAATTCTAAGTTAGAGCGTAGTCATAGGGTTCCTCCAGTCTCTGTCTAAGTAGCAAGTCTAATATTTTTTGTGAATTTGAATTTTGTTTGACATTTTTGTCCCACTCTGATCTCTGTCAGAGCAGTCAGTAGTGGTACCTGAGCACCATATATTCCTTCTGGACTCAGGCTGGTGGAAGCTGTAGTTCATGTGGTCATTGGTCTTTTGTACTAATATTTTCCTTGTGTCTCTGGTTGTCTTCATTCTTTGTTCTGGGTGGGATGGGACCAACAGATATATTTTAGATGGCTGCTCACAAGCTTTTAAGATACCAGCTGCTACTCACTAAAGTAGGATGTAGAACATTTTCTTAGAACTGTGGTATACCAATTGATCTAGATGTCCCCCTAGACCAGGGCCTGTGCCCTTAGCCCCAGTAACTTGTTCCCTCAAGATGTTTAGATGAATGTCTCCAGGATGTTTCTCTAACTGCATTATTCAAGTTATACTGACTTCCTCTATATTGTGTGTTGTCTTTGTTGTCATCAGAGTTAACACTTGGGTACTATTTTGTTTGTAATTTCCTCTCCCCACTATTCTCACTCTCACCTTTGTTATAACCATCAAAGATTGTTTCTTTCTGTGTGTGACCTTTTCAAGTTTTTGTAATAGTGGCCTCATACAATATTTGTCATTTTGTGGCTGACTTTTTTCACTCAGCATAATGCCCTCCAAATCCATACATGATGTGAGATGTTTTGCTGACTCATCATTCTTCTTTATTGTTGTCTAGTGTTCCATTCCCATGACTGCCTCTTGATTCATATACAGATTCCTCATGAGCACAATTAAGTGTTCTGGAATTCCTATTCTCTGCAATGTTATCCATAATTGGTTATGATCCACACAGTCAGTGCCTTTGCATAGTCAGTGAAACACAGGTAAACATCATTCTCATATTCCTTGCTTTCAGCCAAGATCCACCTGACATCAGCAATGATATCTTTGGTTCCACATCCTCTTCTGAATATGGCTTGAATTTCTGTCATTTCCCTGTCAATATACCGTTGCAGTCACTTTTGAATTACCTTTAGGAAAAATTGCTTGCTTGTAATATTAATAATGTTTGATAATTTCTGCATTTGGTTGGATCATTGCCGAAGCCTGTCACCCACAAAGACCTCTGTGATCAAAGCCACAAGCCTATGTGATGGCGGGCGGATGCATCTCATCCCTGACATATTTCTGGCCACATATTTTTCATCCTAATTAAACTCTCCTCAAAAATACCCCCTGATCTCCCAGCACAGGGACAAACGCTGAGCCTGGGAATGCCCAGCCTGGGAACACCCAGCCTGGGAACGCTCAGCCCGGGAATGCCAAGGCTGGCCCAGCCCCGCTGACTTCCCCCAACTGCACATCCCCCCTCCATGTGAAAAGAGTTACCCTTCTTAGAACAATTTAAGAAAGCATAGGGTGGGGGACGGTGTGTGTTTACTATCCCCACAGGAAGAGATAAAATAAAGAGCAAAGTAGGAACAAATAGAGATTATAACCTTTAGACCCCTCCTCCTGTACCTTTTAACCTTGAGGTATAGGTAGGGCTGACTGAGCTTGGGGCATAACTTTGTTTTCACTGTCAGTTATCACCACAACACACCTGCCTCGGGCCATTAATCTAGAAGGCCTTGACAATTAACAAGAAAAAGACCATGAGGTTTCGGTTTCAATTTAGCTAATAGCTTATGTGGTCAGGGGGCAGAGTGAAAATCACGTCACCTCAAGTTAGCCAATAGCTTGTGTGGTCAGGGGGCAGGGTGAAAATCACGTCACTTCGACTATAAAAATAAAGACAGACCTTTTGGGGCTGCCATTTTTGTCCAAAACTCTTTCCTGTCTCTCTCAATTCATTTCTCTGCTGACGCCATTTCCCTCCCTCCATGGGGCCCCCAAAAAGTTGTTGGGGCTGGCTCCCGGCAGATCATCTTTCTTGGAAATAGGCATAAATATGGATCTCCTCCAGTCAGTTGGCCAGGTAGCTGTCCTCCAAATTTCTTGACCTAGATGAGTGAGCACTTCCAGTGCTACATCCATTTATTCAATCATCTCAATTGTTATTCTCTCAATTGCTGGAGACTTGTTTTTTTCTCTGAGGCCTTCATTGTAGTTTTGACTTCTTCCTTCATACCATCAGTTCCTGATTATATGCTACCTCTTGAAATGGGTGAACATCAACCAGTTCTTTCTGGTATAATGACTCTGTATATTCCTTCCGTCTTCTTTTGATGCTTCCTGAGTCATTTAATATTTTCCCTGTGGAATTCTTCCCTTTTGCAACTCGCGGTTTGGATGTATTTTTCAGTTCTTTCATTGACTATGCAAAGGCATTCAACTGTGTGGATCATAACAAATTATGGATAACATTGCAGAGAATGGAAATTCTAAAACACTACATTGTACTCATAAGGAATCTGTATGGATCAAGAGGCAGTCATGCAAATGGAACAAGAGGACACTGCACAGACTGAAGTAAAGGGAAGTATGCATCAGGTTTGTATCCTTTCACATATCTTTTCAATCTATATGCTGAGGAAATAATATGAGAAGCTGGACTCTATAAAGAATGAGGCATCAAGTTTGGAGGAAGACTCATTACCCATCTGTATTACGTGGATGACACAACCGTGCTTGTTGGGAGTGAAGATGCTTTGAAACACTTACTGATAAAGAGCAAATACCACAGGCTTCAGTATGGATTGCACCTCTGTCAACAAAACAAAAATCTATATCAACAAAACAAAAATCCTCATATCTGGACCAGTAAGCAACATCAAAATAAATGGAGAAAGGACTTCATCTTACTTGGTTCTACAATCAATGCCCATGGAAGCAGCAGTCAAGACATCAAAAGACACATTGTATTGGGAGAATCTGCTGCAAAAGATCTCTTTAAAACGTTTGAAAGTAAAGATGCCACCTTGAAGAATAAGGTGTGCTTGACCCCAACCACAATATTTTCAGTTGCATCATATGCATGCAAAAGCTGGACAATGACTAAGGAAGACAGGAGAATTTATGCCTTTGAATTGTATGTTGGAGAAAAATCTTGAATGTATTGTGGACTGCCAAAAGAACCAACAGATCCATTCTGGATGAAGTACATCAAAGAGTGAGACTTTGTCTGACACACTTCATACACATTCTCAGGAGGGATCAATCCCTGAGGACATCATGCTTGGTACAGTGGAGGGTCAGCAAAACAGAGGAAGACCTTCAACAATATGAATTTACAAGTAGTTGCAGCAATAGGCATAAGCATAAAAACAATTATGGACATGGTGCAGGGCTGGGCAGTGTTTCATTCTGTTGTACACAGAATCTCTATGAGTCAGAACTAACTGGATGGCACAAGTGTTCCATTGTGTGCATACCACAATTTGCTTATCTATTCATCAGTTGTTGGACACTTAGTTTGTTTTATTTTTTTTGTATTGTGACTAATGCTGAAATGAACATGGATGTGCATGTCTTTATTTGTAGATGGCTGTTGTTTCTGTAGGATATATTTTTAGGTAGCAGATTACTAAATCATGTGATATGTCTATTTTTAACTTTTTAAGGAGGTACTATATTGTTTTCCATGGTGGTCATACCATTTTACCTTCCTACCAGTAGTGTATAAAAGTTCCATTCTCCCCACAAACAGCATTTGTAGTTTCCTGGGTTTTTTTCCTTAATTTTTATTTTTTATTAATGTCATTCTTGCAGGGGTGAGATGGCATCTTATCATGCTTTTGATTTGTGTCTCTCTAATTGATAATAAGAAAGTCCTGGTGGCATAGTGGTTAAGTGGTATAGATGCTAACCAAAAGTTTGGCAGTTCACATCCACCAGGAACTTCTTGGAAACTCTGTGGGACAGTTCTACTCTGTCCTATAGGGTTGCTATGAATTGGATTCAACTTGACAGCAACGGATTTAGTTTTTTGTTTTGTTTTTTTAATTGCTAATAATTGATAGCATCTTTTCATATATTTGTTGGCTACCTGAATGTCCTCATGTATGAAGTGCCTGCTCATGTCTTTTGTCCATTCTGTGATTGAGTTACTTGCTTTTTCTTATTGAGTTGTTGGAAGTTTTCTTTGTATTTTACAGAGTAAATCTTTATCAGTCATGTCAGTACCAAAGATTTTTTCCAAGTCTGGGATCTCTTTTTACTATCCTGGAATAGTTTTGTGATGAGCTAAGTATTTAATTTTTAGGAGGTACAGTTATCTAGCTTGTCTTCTGAAGTATGTGCAGCTTAAATTGTTTGATATTCTATATATGCTATAAATTTTAACCCCCTGTGTTGTCCCCATTGTTTTCATGAACTTTATAATCTTAGGTTTTACGTTTAGGTCTTTTGTCTGTTTTATGTTCGTTTTTTTTTTTTTCTTTGTATGGGGTCCTTTTTTATTTTTCTGTAAATGGGTATCCAGTTTTGCCGGGACCATTTGTTGTAGAGGCTCTCTCTTCTCCTGTAACAAACTTCAAAGATCAGATGTCCATAGATGGATGGATTTATCCAGGTTCTTGATTCATTTCCATTGGTCTATGTTTTTACTACTGTCACTGTGTAATAGATCCTGAGATCAGGTATTGTGAAGTCTCCTAAACTTGTTTTTCGGTAATGTTTTACTTATCTGGGGCATTTTTCTTTCCAAATAAAGTTAATGGTTAGTTTTTCCATGCTGTTAAAGAATGTTGTAGGAATTTGGATTGAGATTGCTTTGGGTAGTGTTGACATTTTCACAATGTTGTCTTCTTATCCATGAGTATAGTATGTTTCTCCATTTGAAGGTCTTTTTTGGTTTCTTGCAGTAAGTCTTTTACACCTCTAGTTAGGTTTATTCCTAGTTATTTTATCTTTTGTAGGGGCTACTATGAATGCTGCTGAAATCAGACCAATGGGTTCCTGCTAGGCATGTAAGAAGCCAAACTGTCAAATGCTGGTTTTGAGAGGAAGAGTTTATTTTGCAGGCTAGCAAGCAGGAAATCAAAGTTATCAACCACAGATTGAGTCGATCTGCTGAAAGAATTACAATTTCTAACTTACACATATTCATTTAAGGGTGGAGGAAGGTCATATCTGTATCAAAGTTTTAACTATTCATAGTTTGCACTGATTACTGATTACAAGGTGAAGCTACGACTTGGTGAAATGAGTCAACAGATCCCCTACTTATGAAATGGGCTTGGCTATAGCTGATTACATATATCCGTGGCATAAGTCTTTTTGTTGACGTGAGATCACTTGTATTATTGAGCATATGCAGTGGCCCAGGGTCATTTGTTGGTCTTCTTTGAGCCGGTTAGATATGAATTCATTCAAGGTTCTCTAGACTGCCTAGGAAAGAACTTTCAAGATGTGAGTGATGTGGTGGGGAAAGTGACTAGAGGTAGCCTTATAAATAAGCCAAGTGCCGTCGAGTCGGATAGTGGAGTATTATTTAATTAGGCATTCCAACTTCTAAGGGAAGGAACTCTGTCTCTGGATTTCAGAAAGTTTTAGCATAAGCCATCTTACCCTGCTGTTACCCAAAAATAGCCTACAGGAATTTGACCACAAACAACACTCCTCATCAAAGTTCTTCCCCTATCAACATTGATCATAAACAAACCTTCCCCCTTCCCCCTTCTAATCAACACTTCTCCTTATCAGACCATAAATCTCCTTACAGGAATTTCTTGCTACCTCCTTTTCTCTTTTATAACATTCTTTCCTTATCAACCCATAAATCCCCTGACCCTGCACTACCTCCTCAGAACTTGAAAACTATTAAATAAACTTTCCCTACTGGCCAGGGGCAGGCCGAGCCACCCCTTGGCTCACACCCCATCTTTTTCTCTTCAAATAAACTTTACTGGACCCTCAGACTGGTGTATCTTTGCCCCTGTTTTGTGTCATTCTTGCCCTAACAGTTTGGTGCTGAAACCCAGGACGGGGTGAATGAGACCACCATTTCCAGGATCCTCCCATCCCTCAGACCCTTGTTGCAGTACCCCAAATGACTAACAGCATGCTGACAGACCTCTAAATTGGTGAGTCGGAGGATGAGATTTACCTCACTGGGTAGCCTTGCCATCTCTGTCTCTCCACAAAGCCCAGCACTGGGTCAAGGTTTTCCTTGGGGTGCTGGAACACTGGTTCTTTGCCCCCCACCTTTGTTCTCTAGGGATGCCTGGACAGCAAGCTGGGTCTACCAGAACCCCGTCCCCAGTAAGACGTTGGGATGCCTGCCTCTCCTAGTCAGACTAGTCTCCTCCCCCTCTCTCTTCCTCCTATTTACCCTCTACACTGTGGGATTAGCCAATCTAGACGCCCTAAGGACACCCCTTTGGGACGCCTCCTAAAAATACTAAGCATCCTAGGACTCTGGGGCCAAATACAGCCTAAACAATTTGTTTTAGTCAGCTAGTGCTGCTCTAACAGAAATACCATAAAGTGGATGGTTTTAACAAAGGAAAGTTTATTCTTACACAGTCCAGTAGACTACAAGTCCAAATTCAGGATGTCTGCTCCAGGGGAAGGCTTTCACCCCTTGCCATCCCTGGAGGAAAGTCCTTGTGTTGTATCAGTCTTTGTTCAGGGAACATCTTAATGCGGGTCTGAAGGACACGCTCTTCTCCTGGTGCTGCTTTCTCTACTTGCTTTCCTTTCCTTTTATCTCTTGTAGGATGAAAGAATAAAGAGTGGTGCAAGCCATACTCCAGGAAAACTCCCTTCACAGTGGAGGAGGGAGGTGATCCTATGAAGGGATTTACAGTCCCACCCTAATGCTTTAACATAGAGCACAGGAAAATCACAAAATAGAGAACAATCATAAAACATTGGGAATCATGGCCCAATGACATGGCTACACATATTTTGGGGGAGACACAATTCAATCCATGACACAATTGATTTTTCTTTAACACTCTCTGCAATTTCAGACAACTTCATGATCCACAATGGCAAGAGGACCCAGGTCCTTTAAATCAAAGTCTTCTTTTTCCTTCATAATTGTCCCTGTTTCTGCCAATTCTATATCACTCTCCAAATCCTCCTCAATGAAAAACCTCAGCTTTCTAAGCCACCACTTTCTGAACCTGATTTCAGTCCTTCTGACCATGCCTCTCCCTCTCCTTATACGTCCCTTCCCCCTTCAGCTCCAAAAGACTCCCTCCTCTTCTGGAACTTCATTTTCTCCTTCTACACGAACCATTCATGCATTCTATGACCTACCACCCACTTATGGTCCTTCTCTGACCCCTCTGCTGACACCCTTTCACCTCCACATACTAGGTCTAGGGGACAATCTCCCAAACCCATTTTACTCTTCTGAGAGGTAGCAGGAGCTAAAAGTATCATCCAGGTAGATGTTCCCTTCAATCTGACTGACGTATTCCAAACTGAAAAGAGCCTTAGGTATTTTTCATCTGACCCCTCTCATTTCCACAAAGAATTCTAGTAGCTAACCCAATCTTAGAACCTCACATGGCATGTTATACTGTCCTCCACGACCACTCCAGAGGAAAAGGCTCACATTTGGTCCATGGCCATGGTCTTTCCTGATTCACTTCTTACCCAGAACCCTAACTGCTACCCCCCTGAGGTGACATAGGTGCCCTCCACAGACCAGTGTGACTTACCTGACTTCCCTGTTTGGCCCATCTAATTACTTGTTTCCTAAAGGGGATGAAAAAGGCAGCATACAAAATGGTGAACTGTGACAAAATGAAAGAAGTCACCCAGAAGGCAAACAAAAATCCTGCTGCCTTAAGTAGACTCACAGAAACTTTAATCAAATATACTAATCTAGACCCCACTTCTGAGGTGGGACAGCTCTACTTAAATACCCACTTTATTTCCCAGTCTGCCTCAGACATCCATAAAAAACTCCAAAAGCTTTAGGACAGTTGACAAACTCCCCAAAGGAGTCTTTTAAAACTGGCTTTTATAGTCTTTAATAACTGAGAGGAGGAGGCTGCCCAGAAAAAAACAGCCCTTCAAGGAAAACATGGGGACTGTCTGGCAACCTACAGAAAACCCCAGCATCGCCCCTTACAGCTTCCAGGCCCTTATTTCAAATGTGGGGAACAAGGTTACTGGGCCTGACTCTGCCTAAACCCTCGAGTTCCACCCAAGCCACACCCAGCTTGTGGAGTTCCAAGACCACTGGAAGAATTAGTGTCCTTGCACTGCTGAGTCCAGGACTACCCCTTCAAAGATGATAACTGAGCCAGGGTTAACCCTGCCAGTTCTCCTTGGGCTGGCAACCAAGGACTGAGGAGGCCCGGGCTCTAAGGCCCCTGTCATCGACATCTCATTGATGGTTCCTCGGGTTTGTCTTCAGGTTGCTGGTGTTAGGGTCCGGATTTCAAGACTCAACGCAGTTTCTCTTTAAAAGTTAAATTTATTAAAAATTTGCCCAATAGGAAAAAAAGGGGCTGGTGCACCAGGGACACACTCCAAACTACGCAGAGCTGGAGGCGACCCCAGGCTTCCTTAGTGCGCAGCATTTAAACCATGAAACCACAAAGCAAGGAGGGGGAGCTGACCTTTGCATTGATTGGCTGAGGCCATATGGACTTTCTGTAAATTACTAAATATAGTCGTTAGTAAATGTTTCAGCCACATGGAATTTCTGTAGGTTGTAAAATGTAACCGTTAGTGGATGTTTTACTAGATTGTGGTTAGGCCTGGCTCCAGGGGTTATTTGCAAGGCTGTCTCCAGGCCCTATCTTTTGCAAGACAAAGGCGAAATTACAGTGTAAATTACTCTATGGTATGTCCTGCTAAGCTGGTTCCTGGAGCCTTTCACTTTGGTACCCTGAATTTTCACTGCACCCTTCCTCAAAATAGAGTTACTTATGTCTCATTTCAACACTGGTAAGCAAATCTCCTTTCTGCTAGATACAGGGACCACTCATTTGGTATTGCCTGACTTTTCAGGGAAGCTTTCCCCTCCTCCATTTCTACTGTTGGTTTGCACGGAATCCTATCAAACTCTCTTAAAACTCCCTCTTTAACCTGCCAATTAGATCACTTAACTTTTTCCCACACCTTTCTAGTAATCCCCAAATGTCCCACTCCCTCATTAGACAGAGACCTTCTTAGCAAGCTCCAGGCAACCTTCATGCTATATCCATCCAACTCAGACAAACATATTCAACTCCCAACAGTTGTACTTCTATCCCCCTCTAATCCTAGAGATTCCTAACCCACAGGAAGAGGCAACATCTAAAATTCTCCAAGAAGTGCATCCCCAACTCTGGGACATGTCTGCTTCAGCTCCGAGGACTCTATCTTGGCTCAGTCCTATTAGAAGCCATAATACAGCTAATCCAGCAGTCAGTCTGCAACCTTACCCACCAACAAGTGAACCAGATTCTGCTCCTCCAAGAGACTCTTCAAGAACTACACTAAAATCTCCCTAAAAGCAACCCACAGACCTTCTTCTTTACAGAATGCCAGGAGGTCAGAGGACTCCATATACCCTAAGACAAGTCAACAACCCTTGTCAGCTGGAAGCAGCTAGAAAGATAATGACACCACTCTGTCTTTAAACCAAAAGTCAGGAGTTGAGGGAACTCTATCCCTAGATTTCAGAAAAGTTTAGCATAAGCCACAGGAATTCAACCGTCAACAAAACTTCACCAAACCCGTGGACTGGTGTGTCTCTGCCATTTCACACAACTCTCTCCCCAACATAAGGGTCCCTAAAATTATCCTTTTCCTGATTTCATTTTCAGAGTTCTCTGTTACAATTTAGAGGAATCTGGCTGAATTTTGTTTGTTGATTTTATACCCTGCTGCTTTGCTGAATCTATGAATTTGGTAACTTTCTTATGGATTCTCTATGTACAAATTACTTTTTAAGTGGAACTCAGAACCACTGAAGAAACAGGACTACACAATCATACTAACAGCCCATAATACTTGCTTTTAAGCTGCTTATCAGGTGCGGTTAAAAGATAACCTCAACCCTGTCCTGCTTGGCTAGAATCGCAGACTAAGAAGTATGATTGCTGCCCATGCATCATCTCTGCCTATATCTACCAAGAATTCACGTAGAACAACCTCTTTACTACAAATAGGCATGATATCTCCTTGCCTCTGTCTATAAGTCTTTTGCTGTTTCCCTTGTGGGAGAGCTGGTAGTCTTTGGTTTTCAGACACTGTTTTAGTCAGCTAGGGCTGCTCTGACAGAAATACCACAGAGTGGATGGCTTTAACAAAGAAAGGTTTATTCTCACACAGTCCGGTAGGCTACTAGTCCATATTCAGGGTGTCTGCTCCAGGGGAAGGCTCTGCAGGAAAGTCTGGTATTGCATCAGTCTTTGTCCAGGGAGCATCTTGGCGCAGGAAACTCAGGTCTGAAGGACGGCTCTTCTCCCGGTGCAGATTTCTTGATGGTGCAAGGTTCCCAGTTCTCTGCCTGCTTCTCTGTCCTTTTAACTCTCATAGGATGAAAGGATTAAGAGTGGGGCAAGCCATACTCCAGGGAAACTCCCTTTACAGTGGAGCAGGGAAGTGATCCTATGAAGGGATTTATAGCCCCACCCTAATCCTTTAACATACAGTTTAGGGAAACCACAAAATGGAGGACAGTCACAAGATACTGAGAATCATGGCCCAGCTACACTGTTACACATAGTTTTGGGGGGACACAATTTTATACATGACACAAGCACTAAAACACCTTTCTGTTGCTCGACTCTGACTTAGATCAGCTAGTCAGTTTGACAAGAACCCAAGACTTCACGATCACACCATCATCCTTTGCAGGAGAATTGGGTCAACTGACAAAATATGATTTAAAAAATGCAAGGTAAGTACGACATTGTGAGATAAAAGCCCTGGGAACTAGTGGAGCAACCTTGGGCAACGGTTCCCCCTCTGTAGGCTGATTGCTGAAGATTTCTGCTATGAAGGAGCCTGAGGTCGGAAGTTTCCGGACTGCACGCTGGGAATTGAAGTTCACTGACAATGAGCCACTGAGAGGGCGCATCACATGCGCACTAGAACCCAGTGCAACCAAAATGGCGGCGTGCACGCGCTCCGGAGAAAGGCTTGCTGGCCCATAGAAAAGACGGGGGGGGGGGGGGGGGAGCCGTGCGCGTGCGCCCTGGGTCAGACGGGCGGGGGAGCCGGGGCCGGGAGCGTGCACAGGGCTGCAGTGCTGAGGAACCCCCCCGGGACGCTGGGAGAACAGAGTGAGGAGTAGAGCTGTCTGCTGATGTCCGACTCCCGCAAGAGTGCTTGTACTTCTGACTGAGGAAACCAGAGAGCAGTACGTGGAGGTGCCGAGCTCTGGGACCAGCGGCCGCGCGTGCGTCTGTCGCCGTGGCCGCCGCCGTCGCTTGGTCACCGTGGGTCGGCTGGAGGCGGGTTATGGCGGCGGCGGTGGCGGCAGTAGCAGCTGTGAATGAGTTCTCCGAGTGGAAGACGGAAGAAGAAAGGCTCCGGCGGCCCCAGCAGCCCGGTGCCTCTCAGGCCTCCGCCCCTTTGCTCGGTGCCCGCCCCTTCCGCCGCCGGGCAGTCACCTTCGCCCGGCTCCCCGCATAAGCGTAGCCTGTACTATTTCTCTTATCCGCTGTTGGTAGGCTTCGCACTGCTCCGCTTGGTCGCTTTCCACCTGGGGCTTCTCTTCGTGTGGCTCTGGCAGCGCATCTCCCGCTCCCTCATGGCCGCCAAGAGGAGCTCCGGGGCCGCGCCGGCGTCAGCCCCGGCCTCGCCCCCGGCGCCTGTGCCGGGCGGGGAGGCCGACCGTGTCAGAGCCTTTCACAAGCAAGCTTTCGAGTACATCTCCATTGCCTTGCGCATCGACGAGGACGAGAAAGGTATGGGGACGCCGGGAATAAGACGGGTGGGATTGCAGAGGAACGGTAACACCTGCGTCCCTTTTCTGCTGGAACTGTGCCTTTAGCTTTGCATGCGCTCTTTGAATTCTCGAAGTAACCCTGTAAGGAAAAGGTACAGTTAGTGTCACTATTTTATAAATGAAGAAAGTGAGGCTTTATGTATGGGTTAAAGCGAGTCATTCCAGATTTATGCTAACACTTAATGACCATTAAAAGTATTCATTTTACATTAAAAAAAAATCTTTCCTTTCATCCTCACCTTCAGTATGCTTTTCCCAGTAACTCCCAAAGAAACCCACTTTTCCACCGTGCCTCAATTAAGTACTTGTTTGTGTTACCCACTAGCGAAAAAAGGAGCAACCTACAGTACATTTTTAGTGCCGCTACACTACCAGCTTCAAAAACTGTTCTAGGATTTCAGTCTTGTTGAAACAGGTATGCTGGGCCAAGGAGTGGGAGGTAGGATATAGGGAAAGAAGTAGATATCCTGGTTTTGGAATGAATTATCTCCCCCCAGAATATATTGTAAATCCTATGCCTCCGGTTATAGTCCCACTTGGGAATTGGTTGTCTTTGTTAGGTTAATGAGGCAGGATTAGTTTAGAGAGTTTTAAATCAGTCTCTTTTGAGTATAAAAGAGACTAGCAAGCAGAGATGGGGAAATACTGCTGGAAAGCCACTTGCAGATCTCCAGGAAACTGGGATACAAGCTGAAGAGACAAGAATCTTCTCCCAAGGGCCCGCACAGACAGGAAGCCTTCCCTTAGAGCTGGCGCCCTAAATTCAGACTTCCTAGGCACCTGGTGGCGTAGTGGTTAAGAACTAAGGCTGCTAACCAACTGCTATCCAAAAGGTCGACAATTCGAATCCACCAGGCTCCTTGGAAACCCTCTGGGAATAAAAGGAGACTCAATGACAACAGTTTTTTTTTTTTTTTTTAAGACTCGTAAACTGAAAAAGTAAGTTTCTTCTTGTGTTTCTGTTAGCAGCACGAGATAGCTAGGAATTTAAGGACAGAGTGAAGGTTAAGAGACTTTAAAAGGTGGAGGCAAAAGTGAGAAAAGAAGACTGTGTTTTTATGGAAGGAAGTTTTTTGTTAGTGGCTCTGTTCTTCACCCAGTGACAATGGGTTTTGATGTTCCACATACTTGACTCTTTTCTGACTGATAATCTTTCTATCATGGACATAATTCAGACAGAAACAAATGGGTAAATGTAGTAAAACTGAGTTTATCATGGCTGTCTTCTGTCTCGGTGGTTTTTTTTTTTTTTTTTTTTTGTAGCACATTGCAAATTTTTGTACTTGAGCCTTGTTCTATTCGTTGAAACAGAAAGTTCACATTTGGGGTGTATTTACCTCTTAACCATCCTTGGCAACACAAAATTTTATTCCAAGAAAATTAAATTCTCTCCTTCTGTCATTTTATTGAAGTATATTATGTGTCAAAAAAAAAAGGAAAAAAATAGGCTAGACTAGCTTCAAAAGTTTCCTAACTGGTAAAAGTTAGAGTGGTAATGCTGCTGCTAACCAGTGGTGGTTTAAATCTTTACTCAGCAATTCTGAGGCAGAAAGACCTGGTTATCTGTTCCCCTAAACAGTAGTCTAGAAAACCCTGTGGGGCAGTTTTACTCTCTCACATTGGGTCTCCTTAGAAGTCTGAATTGACTCAACAACATCTAAAAACAACATCATGCATCACTTACCATTCCCTTGCAGCTTCACTTAACTGCTGAATGTGCTGAAAGCTACTGCACTACTTCACACTATAGCTGCATTAATTGCTGCCTTGAAATGATAACAAAATTAAATCTTAATAAAATAGTATGCAAATGTCATGATTTATGTGGCCATTATGTGTTTTGAAGTTTAGTCTTTCTCATGACTTACTCAACTTCTGTGCTGAATTTTCAGGAAGGCCTTAATTTGTCTGAAATGAAACTATTGTAGAGAAGAACACAGCAAGTTCTATTTACCTAGAGTATATGAGGTCTGACAGTTAAGTCCATGAACTTAATTATTCTAAGTGAGATATATCAAATTGCTGAATATCACCTCAGTCACCTTTGAAGTACTCCCTTTGGGAAACTAAGCACTGATGCCTGCACCTAGTCAACGCTTCAGAGCGATTTTGGAACTGTTTCTGGAATGGCCGTAGCGCACAGTGGAAAGGAGGCAGATTTGCAAACTTAATTGTATAGTTGCCTGTGAGGGAGTTTTTAGGCAGTAAACAGATAACTGAATTGGAACACCCTCCTTAGTCATCCAATCTGGCCACCAATGACTTTTTTCTTTATCCAAAGATAGAGGATGTATTGAAACGATGACATTTTGATGACGTTCAGGACATCAAAAGTATTACAGTGATAGCTCTGATAGCCATTGCACAAGAAGAGTTTCAGAATTGCTTTCAAGGGTGGACGAGGTGCTGGCATCAGCGTATAGCTTCCCAAGGGGAATACTTTGAAGGTGAATAGAGTGATACCCAGCAATGAGGTATGTAGCACTTTTTCTAGGATGAGTTCGTGAACTTATTTGGCAGTCCTTGTATGAGGTCTAGTATTAAAACAAACATTTATTTCCAGTTAATATATACAAGTTTTCTCTTATTTTTTGAAATCCAAAATCTTCTCCAGTGAGATATGTTGTGACAGTATTCATGTGATTAATAATTTTGTTTATATTTTCGTGTTCATTTTATATTGCTCCTTTTTTTCAAAGAGTTATTAAATAACTTTGTGGATTTCGTTTTAATTAAAGTGAAGTCGAAGCAGAAGCAGGAAGAATGTAGATAAACAGACTAATAATTCTGTTACTTTTATTTTAAACCCAGCTGGTTCTTGGTTTTGTAATGCTGGTAATGGGCCCCTTAGAATATTTGGAGGAAAAGAGGTTATAAAGGTGGCTCTTTGAATTAGCCACAACATAACCTAACATATTTTGAATGGCTTCTCTACCTAGACAAGCCTGAGATCTCCTGGACTCCTAGTAACATAGTGTGAGTTTTGTAGTTGTGATTCTGTATGTAGGACTTGGCAGTAAGGGTCCAGATGCTGTATGAAAAAGAACCAATTTCTTAGGAGGTGTAAGGCTGGAGAGTTGGGCATTAGCCCCAGAAATGGTCTGAGTAAAGTCCTTTCCTCTTTATACAAATTAAATGTTGTTGTTGCATGCTGTCATGTTGGTTCTGACTAATAACAACCCTATGTACAAAAGGAAGCAAAGTCCAAGATGCCCAGTCCTGCATCATCTTTGCAGGACTGTGTTTGGTTCATTGTTGTGGCTAAGATATCAGTCCATCTAGAGGAAGGTCTTCCTCTTTTTGGCTGACTCTATTCTTGACCTAACATCCAGGTCAACTGGCATAACAGTTTAAGAATATGTTCTTTATCACACTTTGGTACCTGGAGGTCGGAGTCTTAAAAGCTAGCAGGTAGCCATTAAGCACCATCAATTGATCCCAGCCCATCTGGAATGGAGGGGAATGAAACACGTAAGGAAAATATGAGCCCAAGAGATAGAAAAGGCCATATAATCCAGAGACTACCTCAGCATGTTACTAGAAGAACTGCATGGTGCCCAGCCACCACCAAGGACTGTCCTCAAGGAATACAAAATAGATTCTCTGACGCAGAGGACTTGATGGTCTGACCAGACTGGAGGGACCTCAGATGACATGGTCTCGGGTTCTCTGTTATGCCAAAGCTGAAACCAGTTCTGAAGCCAACTCAGACAAAAAAAGATACTGGCAAACAGTGTGATTCGTGGCATAAGTATATTTGTGAAGCTGAGCGGCTCTTGTCCAGAGGTGAAATGGCGGGGTGGGAGCTGGTTGAGTGGACATGAGAAATATAGGTTAGAAAGGAGGAGTGTACATCACAGGGTGGGGAGAGCAGCTAGAGTTACAGCAATATGCAAGGCTTTGTATGATAAACAGTTGCTCCTGCTACTGTTTCCTTTGAAGTGTTTATATTTAGGAAACCTCGTAGCTTTTGATTTAGCCAAACTGTGCTGACCTCTCAAATTATGGACTGTCTGTCACTCCTTCACCTAATTTACATCCTACCTACTGTCTAATCTATGATAACCTCTCTCGCTTTCTCCCCACCATTATAAGTTTTCTTTTCTGTTTAAACTTTTTCTCGGTCCTTAATGATACTGTCTGATACAATATTTGTTCTTTGTGAGTGACTGATTTCACTCAGCATAATATCTTCCAGATCCCTAAGATATTTGTTCTTTAGTCATTGTATAGTTACATTGGTGTAACTACCGTGGTGTAACTACCGTAGTGTATCTGGCTAGAACCTCCAGAGCAGTGTTGAATAAAGCCAGCCAAGTGCCGACGAGTCGGATCCGACTCATGGCGACCCTAGGGGCCAGAGTAGAACTGACCCCCAGAGTATTCAAGGAGCGCCTGTTGAATAAAAGTGTTTATGATAAAGGGCGTCCTTGCATGGGTCCTGTTGTCAATGAGAATGCTTTTAGACTCTCCATTTTGGATGATGTTGACTGTTGGCTTTCTATAAATGCCCTTTATTATGTTGAGGAATTTAGCTTCTCTTCCTATATTGCTGAGAGTTTTTAAACGTGAATGGATGTTGTGCTTTGTCAAATACTTTATCTGCATGAATTGATAAAATTGAATGGTTCTGATCTTTTGTTTTACTTACGTGATGGATCACATTGATTGTTTTTCTAATGTTGAACTTTGACTTCATACCTGTTATGAGTACCACTTGTTGTGGTGAATTATTTTTTTGCTATGTTGTTGAATTCTACTGGCTAAAATTTTGTTGAAGATTTCTGCATCCAAGTTCATGAAAGATACTGATTTGAAATTTTCATGTTTTATATTGCCTTTACTTGGTTTTGGTATCAGGGTTATACTGGCTACATAGAATGAGCTAGTGGGGGTATCCCATCATTTTCCATGCTCTGAAATGCTTTTAGTAATAGTTGTGTTAGCTTTTTTCTAAAAGTTTGGTAGAATTTTCTAGTGATGCCGTTAGGTCAGGGTCTTTTTTTCTTGAAAGTTTTTGGTTACATTTTCAATGTCTTCTTTTCTTGTAGGGCTATATAATAGTTCTTCATGGGTAGTTTTACACAGACCTCTAGGGTCACTATGAGTCGGGCCTGACTGGACGGCACTGGGTTGGGTTTGTCACATGTTTTAGTTTTATGTAGTTAGTGTGTTTCTAGAAATTTGTCCTTTTCCTCTGTGTTTCCAAATTTCTTAGTTTTTCATTGTATTCTCTTAAAATTTTAAAATTTTGGTTGCCTGTGTTGTGATAGTGCCACTCTGATTTCTTATTTGGATAATTGGCATCATCTCCAATTTTTCTTTTGGTCATTTTTGACAGTGGCGTATTAATTTTGGTGATCTTTTTAAATTACCAGCATTTGGTCCTGTTAACTCTTTCAGTTATTTTTTCTAGTCTCTAATTCATTTAGTTATGCTCTAATTTTTATTATTTGCTTACTTTTAGTGTCTGACGAGTTCTTTTATTGCTCTCTTTCTACTTGTTCAAGTGGTAATATCAATACTTTGCTTTGGACCCTTTATTCTTTTTGGAGGTGTGCATTTATTGAAATAAATTAACCTCTGAACACTGCCTCCCTTATGTCCCAAAGGTTCTCATAGGTTGTGTTTTCACTCTTATTCAACTTTGTGAATTTGCTTATTTTGCCCATGATTTCTTCTGTTACCCAGTAGTTTTTAAGCAAGGTGTTGTTCTGTTTCTGTATTAGATTGTTTTTCCTTGCCTTTTCTGTTACTGATCTCTACTCTTGTAGCTTTATGGTCTGAAAAGATGTTTTGTATTTTAAGATTTGCTGTAAGGCCTAATACATGGTGTCTCATGGAGAATTTTGCATTAAAGAAGAAAGTGTACTTGGCTACTGTTGGGTGAAGTGTTCTGTATGTATCTATGAAGTCAGGTTGGTTGATTGTGGCTTTTGTATCTTCTGTACTTTATTGAACTTCCTGAATATTTTGTCTTTCACTGAAAGTGGTGTGTTGAAACCTGCTACTATTACATTGGAGGTGTCTACTTCTGTTTTCAGTGCTATTAGAGTTCATTTTATATATTTAGGAATGCTGTTGTTGGGTGCATGAATTATTTGATGTGGTTATGTCCTTGTGTATTCATGCTTAAATCGTTATCTAATGTCCTTCCTTATTCATTACAGTAGATTCTACTTTAAAGTCTATTTTAGCAGAAGTTAATATTGGCCTTCTTTCTCTTTTTTTAATCTTATTTGCTTGGTTTATATTTCTCCATCCTTTGGTCAGGTAGGTCTGGCCTATTTTAGGAATTTGAATTTTGTTCAACATTTTTGTCCCATTCTATCAAAGAACTTCTGTTGTTTCCCTGGTCAGAAAGATTGTGAGTGGTCTCAAAGTAGAAGACGCCATTGTTCATGTGGGCAATTAGTCTGGACTAGTTTCTTCTTTGAACCTTTGATTCCATTCATTTTCTTTTGCTCCATGTCAGCTGTATCTTAGATGGCCACTTGGAAGCTTTCAAAACCCCAGACACTGCGTAGCAAACTAAGATGTGGAACATTATGAACTGTGTTATGCCAATTGACTAAATTATTCCATAAGATATGCAAACCTTTTAACCCAGTAAACCAGTCTTAGTGGAGTAGTGGGTGAAGTGCTGTATCTGCTAACCAAAAGGTCAGCAGTTCAGATCTCCCAGGCACTTCTTGGAAACTATAAGACAGTTCCACTTGGACCTCTAGGGTTGTTATGAGTCGTACCTGACTCAATGACAGTGGATTTTTATGCAAGCCTTTTAACCCAGTAAATTAATCCCTCAAGTTTGGATACATATAGGAAGCCTCCATGTAATTGTGCCTCTTGTGTGTTTTTATATATATGGGAATTACATACACAGCACACACAAATATGTATATGCGTATGCTTACATGTAAATAGATTTTTACTGACACATGGTTTCTAGACATTTATGCATATTTGTGTAACCACACACCTATTTTTGATTGTTGTTAACTTGTTTTGCAAAATGTATGTTGTGGCACTCAGTGAAAATGTTGCTTATATATTTCTTAGTCTTTATTTACCTTGGAAACCCTGGTGCTGTGGTAGTTAGTGCTACGTGTGCTACTAAAAGCTCAGCAGTTTAAATCCACCAGGCACTCTTTGGAAATTCTGTGGAGCAGTTCTGCTGTGTCCTGTAGAGTCACTATGAGTTAGAATCAGCTCAGTGGCAGTGGGTTTGTTTTTGGCTATTTACCTTGGTCACGGTACGCAGACATTTCCTTTCCTATCATCAAAAATAGTTAAATGTCTAGTATCTAGAAAGAGATTCTTCCTCCTTTTTCCTGCCATTCCTGGTAACCATCGAAGAATGGTGCTTTCTATGTGTTTATCTATTTTTGACTGTTTATGATAGTGGGCACATAAAGTATTTGTCTTTTGTTGGTTGACTTTTCACTTAGCATAGTGTCCTACAGTTTCATTCATTACATTTTGCAGGTAGGGTAGAACTGTCCCATAGGGTTTCTAAGGCTGTAATCTTCTCTAATCTTCTCCACAAACATGACAACCTTGCAGATCCTGTGGACCAGTTCTGCTCTGTCCTGTAGAGTCAGTATGAGTCAGTTGACTCAACAGCAGTGGGTTTGGTTTTGGGGGGAAGTTTAATCTCTATGGAAGTAGAGTGCCGCATCTCTTTCTCGTGGAGCAGTTTATGAATTCAAACTGTTAACAGCTGAGTGCTTAAACATTGTGCCAGCTTGTAGTCCTTCCTTAATGTTACAGCCACAGAACTGTCTGGGACAGTTCATCTTTGTCGCACAGAGTAGTTATAAGTTAGAATTGACTAGATGACATGCAACAACAATTTTGCCACAATAAGTGGTTGTAAATTTCTTCTACTTTGGTCTTCTTGTTTAATCTGTATGCTGAATAAATAGCCCAAGAAACTGGACTATATTAAAAAAAACAAAAAACACAGGCATCAGAATTGGAAGAAGACTCCTTAATAACCTGCCTTATGTAGAAGACAAAATCTTGCTTGCTGAAAGTGAAAAAGATTTGAGGCACTACTGATGAAGATGAGTCCTTCAGTATAGATTACATGTCAACATAGGAAAAAAAATCAAATGATGCATTGCATTGGGCAGATCTGCTGCAGAAGATCTCTTTAAAGTGTTAAAAAGCAAAGATGTCACTTTGAGGGCTAAGGTGGGCCTGAGCCAAGCATATGAAAGCTTGATGATGAACAAGGAAGGCTAGTTCATTTGAATTATGGTCTTGGCAAAGAATATTGGCCATATTATGGAATGCCGGAAGAATGAACAAGTCTGTCTTGGAAGAAGTATAGCCAGAAATGCTTATTAACAGCAAGGATGGCAAGACTTCATCTAATATATGTTGGACACACTGCCAAGAGGGCCAGTCCTTGGAGAATGGTATTATGCTTAGTAGAAAGAAAGAAGTAGTTGGAAAGAAGACCCTCGGTGAGATGGCTTGACAACAGTGACTGTAACCATGGACTCAAGCATGACAACAGTTGTAAGTATGACACGGGACCAGGCAGTGTTTCATTCTTTGGTGCACAGGGTTGCTATGAGTCAGAACGGACCCAGTGGCCTCTAACAGCAACAGTCTTGTTCGTTTCATCTAGCCTGGTCAGTTGCTTTTGAGTGTTATGTAGGGTCATACTGGTTAAGTGGCAAATGGATATAGAAAACTGTGAACCATTAGGAACTAATTTTAAAGTATATTAAAGTCCTTCTGTATACTTGAGGCCACTGGAAGGTTTGATTTTTTTACTGTAAGTTAATCAAAAGGGTTATCCATACTTCGAGGAATGGAAGACTTGATTTTGGGCTTTAGTACTTGGGCAGGTTAGCCTGTTTCTTACTTCAAAGACAGTTTTTCAGGGTCCCAGCCAAAATCCTGAGATGTTGACTTTCTTTTTGCCTGCCCTGAAATTCACCTTTACTCAGCTTGCTTTCATGAGTGGCTAAAGGCTCCACTTGGTTTCTTAGTTACTTTTGCTTTCAGAATGGGTAATTCCTTTAACCCAAAAAGTGTCCCAGGTGCTCTCACCCCTTTCAGGTTCCCTCCTCTTCCAGCCAATGGTCTTAAAATTTTCACTGTTTTCGAAGCTTTCCTTTCTCTTCAAATAAGTGTTTTTTAAAAGTAAATTTTCTAGTTTTTCTCATGTAGTGTAACATTATTTTGTAATCACAATTTTAGTTCTGGTATTACAGTCAGAGCCATAACAAACACACATAAGTGTTGGAGTATTATACTT
Source organism: Heterohyrax brucei (assembly GCA_028571685.1). NCBI lineage: Eukaryota > Metazoa > Chordata > Mammalia > Hyracoidea > Procaviidae > Heterohyrax > Heterohyrax brucei. Next base: position 41,241,383 of record CM053149.1, read on the forward strand.
ACAAATATCAGTTTTACTCAGATGTAATTTGCATGTAGTAAAATTCATCCTCTGTAGGGGTACAGTTTTATGCATTTTAACAAATTATTAGGATAGCAACCACAACAATTGATATATTGAATGTTCCCAACAGCCTCAAAATTTCCTTGTGCCCCTTTGTCATGAGTTGTGCCTCCCCCACTTTTTAAAAATGAAAGAAACATAAACACATATTCTTCCTAGAAAACGGAAACGTTCTTATCCAAATTAACTTGAATTAATTCACAACAAACTTAATTCTTTATGTGCCATCATCAAGACTTACTGAGAAGTTTTTCTGGACAAGGCACTGTAAAATGCTGATGGTTCAAATCTAGTTCAGTGATTATTTGGGGATGGGGAGATGGAAGAAGGAATGGTACATGAAATGGAGATAGCAGGTTTTTTTTTAATTTTGTTTTTTAAGTGACACTTTGCAGTGCAAATTAGTTTCTCACTCAGAAATTTATACATGCATTGTTTTGGTTTTTTTTTTGTAACATTGGTTGCAATCCCCATAATGTGTCAGCAGTCTCCCCCATTCCGTTCTGAGTTCTCTGTGTCCTTCTAGTTTTCCTGTTCATTCTTGCCTTATCATCTGTCTTTGGGCAGGAGTTGCCTAGTTGGTCTTGTATACGTGATTGAAATAAGAAGCACATTGTTCTATACATCTGTCTAATTTTTAGCTGAAAATTGGGCATCATGAGTGGCTTCTGTTCTAAGTCAGCTGGGTTGTCTGGGAGCTGTAGTCTTAGGGGTTCCTCCGGTCTCTGTCAGACTAGTAAGTCTGGATTTGTTTTGTGAATTTGAATTTTGCTGTGTATTTTTCTCCCACTCTTGTTAGGAACCTACATTGTGATCCCTGTCAAAACCTGTCAAAAGCAATAGACAGTATTTCATAGTTACGGTGTGTGGTGTAATTGTACATAAGAAGACCTTCTCTACTCTATGAGGTCGGACAGTTACGTTAGCAAACTCATCCTAGGAAAAGTGCTACATATCTTGTTGCTGGATGTCATGGATTGAATTGTGTCCCCCCAAAAATACGTGTAGCCATGTGGCTGGGACATGATTCCCAGTATCTTGTGATTGTTCTCCATTTTGTGGTTTTCCTATGCTGTATGTTAAAGGATTAGTGCAGGGCTGTAAATCCCTTCATAGGATCACCTCCCTGCTCCATCGTAAAGGGAGTTTCCCTGGCATATGGCTTGCACCACCGTTAATCTTTTCATCCTGCAAGAAATGAAAGGGACTCAGGCAGAGAATTGGGAACCTCACACCATCAAGAAAGTAGCACCAGGAAAAGACCGCAACCTTCAGACCTGAGGTTCCTGAACCAATATGCTCCCTGGACAAAGACTGACGCAGTACCGGATGTTTCTCCAGAGCTGACAATGGGGAAAGCCTTCCCCTGGAGTGGACATCCTGAATTTGGACTTGTAGCCTACTGGACTGTGTAAGAATAAATCTTCCTTTGTTAAAGCCATGCACTCTGTGGTGTCTCTGTTAGAGCAGCACTAGCTGACTGAAATGCTGAATATCATTACATTCGTTTTCAAAATACTTGCCTTGGGAAGCTATGCACTGACACCATTGCCTAGTCTACCTTTCAAAGCAATTTTGGAACTTTTTCCTGGAATGGCCATCAGAGCTGTTGTCATATTACCCTTGATGTCCTCAGTGTCATCAAAATGTCTTGGTTTCCAGTATTTCCTTTATTTTTGGGTAAAGAAAAAAGTCACTGGGGGCCAGATCAGGTGAGTAGGAAAGGTGTTCCAATACGGTTACTTGTTTACTGGCTAAAAACTCCCTCACAGACAACTACACAAATAAGTTTGCGACCTTGCCACTGTGCCACCATGTGCAATGGCCATTGCAGAAAGCTTTCCAAAATTGCTTTGAAGGGTGGCCTAGGCACTGGAGTTGGTGCATAGCTTTTCAAGGGGAGTATTTCGAAGGTGATCATAGTGATACTTAGCAATGAGGTATGTAACATAACTGAGTTCGTGGATTTAATTGTCCTTGTGTATTAATGTCTTAGGCGAAGTTCTTTTTTTTCATCTTTTTTTCTTTATTGTGATTCAGTGAAAGTGTACAGTCTGGTTTAAATTTGCATGCCTGCCTATGTGTAGCTCTTGCTGCTCTCCTTGCCCAAGTAACAGCACACTCCTCTTTTGTTCTGTACAAGTCATATCCACCTAATATCCCCTGTTCCCTCCTCTCTACCCTTTCCGCTCCCCTCTAGTAAGAGACCAGTTGGACGACATCCTATAGATACATAGGACCGTAAAGTGCACACACGATATGGTCACTATCACTGAGTCCAATCCATTCCTGTCCGAGGAGTTGACCTCAGTAAGATTTATGATTAGGGGCAGCTTCAGGTCTAGAGGCCATGCTACCAGGGGAACACCTAGTCTTTTGGACCATAAGTTGTGGTCTTTTAGTGGAGTTTTGGGGGTACACCCCTTCTTGTATCACCATTGGGACTCAGCTTTGTGAGCCCCAGCATGGCTGTCACTGGAGGTGGCTGGGCACCATCTGGCTCTTCTGGTCGCATGTTAATATAGTCCCCCTTTCATATGGGTCTTTCTGTCTTTTGGGTTCTCTTTCCCCCGTGTCATTTTTGTCCTTGGTGATCATCTGTTCCAGATGAGGTGGGACCATTTGGTGTACCTCAGATGGCAGCTTGCTAGCTTTCAAGAGCCCAAATGCCACTCACCAATATGGGGTTGAGAGGATGCTCTTAGCAATATGCTAGTTATACCAGTTGGCCTCAGTGTCCTCTGAGAGCATGGTCCCTGCTACTCTCCGCCCCTGCTACTCTGTCCTTACGTATTGGGTTAAGATTGGAAGAGTTTTCAGATTATGTTGAAGTTCAGTTAAATTGATCTTCTTTCTAATGTGTGCTGTCACTGATTTCACCTAACCAAATTTCTATCAACTAATCTATAACCAGCCCTCTCCCTCCCTCCCCTCCCTTGCAGCTGTCAAAGAGTCTTTTCTTCTGTACGTGAGTTAGTTTTCAAGTCCTTAAAGTAGGAGTCTCATACCACATTTGTCCTTGTGCCACTGACTAATTTCACTCAACATGATGGATAGAAAGTTCTGTGTATGTCGATGAGGTCTAATTGGTTAATTCTTGCAATAAGGTCTTCTGTGTCTTTATTGAGCTTTTTTGTTTTTACAGTATAATCTGTTTTATCTAAGATTAGTATTGCAACAACTGCTTTTTGTACATTGTTAGCTTGGTATATATTATTCCGTCTTTTAATTTTCAGTTGTTCATATCTTGAAGTCTTTAAGGTGAGTTTCTTGTAAGCAGCATGTAGACGGGTCGTGTCTTTTGATCCAAGGTGTCACTCGTTGTCTCTTTACTGGAGCGTTCAGTCCATTTATACCTTCAGTGTAATTATTGGTGGGTGTTTAGTGCTGTCATTTTGTTGTATTTATTTTTGTGTTGGTGTTTTCTGTGTTGCTCTTACTCTTCTTTTCTGGGACATTCTTTATGGGTTGATTTTTCACGCTTTTCAGGGTTGGTTTTGTATTTGTTGAGACTACTGTATTGCATTTCCTGTTTTGACATGTTGCTTCTTTGTTATGCTTTGTGGCTATCCTTAATAATGTATGTTTAAACCCTGTTTTAACTTGTAAATATCTTATGAACTTCCTCTCCATCTAGGCGGACTATAACTACTGTAATATATCCCTCTTTTTAATGTGGTAGTATCGTAGTTTTTATGATGTGATCACTGGATCACTTCTTTTAGTATTATAGCTTTGATTGGGGTTTTGTGCCTTCCCTAACTGAGTAAGTTTTTGGATGATGTGTCCTATATTGTCTCCTAAAATATAAAGTTAATGGTTTTGTTCTTTTAAGTCAAGAGCTTCTTTCAGTATTTCTTTAGCTTTGGTTTGGTTTTTACAAAGTCTCTGAGTTTCTGTTTATCTGCAAAGGTTTTAATTCATTTTCATATTTGAAAGACAGTTTTGCAGGATATATAATTCTTGGTTGGAAGTTTTTCTCCTTCAAGGCTTTGAATACACCACCCCACCGCCTCTGTGCCAACCTGGTTTCTGTCAAAAAGTCAGACAAAAGCCTACAGGGCTTCTCTCTGAATGTTAACTTTGCTTTGAGTCTCACTGCCTTTAAAAGTTTTTGCTTGTGTTTCATTTTGTTTAGCATGATTATAATGTGTCTTGGAGTCTTTCTTTTGGGGTCTACATTGCATGGCGATCGGTAATGCATCTTGGATATCTGTGTTCTCTTTAATAATTTCAGGAAAGTTTTCTGTCAGCAAGTCAACAGCAATCCTCTCTGTGTTTTCAGGTGTCCTGTCCTGTTCAGGAACTCCAATTACTCATAGATTGTTCCTCTTGATAGAGTCTCACATGTTTCTTCATGCTTCTTCATTTTTCTTGTGTCTTTTCCCTAATTTCTCCTCAAAAATGCTGGTGTCAGTAGTTCTGTCTCCCAAGTCGATAAGTCTGTTTTTCATTTGTTCAGTTCTGTTCTCTTGGCTTTGAATGGAATTTTCTGGCTTTTTAGTTTTGTTATTGATCTGTTAATTTCAGAATGCAGGAGTTCCATCAGTTCAAACAGCTTGCTTAACTTTTCATTTTGATCTGCTAAATTTTGTATAATGTCTAGGAGGGCAGTATATATAATTCTTCTGTACTTGACCTCTGAAAATTTCAGAAAGGCTTCTTCATCTGAAAAGTGCTTTGGTTCTTTTTGAAGCTTTCTGGAACCATGGTTGGATTTTTCCTTAAGTGTTGGTCCAAGGTCTGTTGCTTTTGGGGCATGTAGAGGTTGTGTAGTTTCTCTGGTGTTGCCTTAATAGGAGCTGAAGTAGCAGTTGATCAACAGTTACTTCTGTGTACTCCAGTGACTGGGCCCAGTGGAATCTCTGTGATAGCAGGCTCTACCTCCTGGCTGGTAAAGACATGACCCTACTTATGGAGTCAATGGGAGACCGTCAACTGACCCTACATTGTGGATCATTCAAGATTGGAAGATCCACTGTCAGGCTGCACCACAGTTATTTCTCTGGGTAGTCTTATTTTGAAAGGTAAAAACTCTTTGACAGTGTCCATAAACAGTCAGGCTGTCAGGTGTGCAAGCCCCTCTTTCCAGCTGGCAGTGGAGACACCTCTATGTCCGTCCCTGGATGCTGTGATCTAGTTCAAAGTATGGACAGGCTACTGCCCTGCTGTCATCAGGTGCCAGGCCCTACCTGAAGGGTAAACTGTGCTAAACACAGCTTTTCTTCTGGGGAAGTGCTCCCCAGGCTGACACTGACTCCTAGCCTGGGAATTCGCCCCCACTGAGGCCTCTATTTGGCTAACTTCGCCTCCCAGTCAGACAAGATGGCGTCCTGCAGAGGCTCTCCCACCTGCTGTGAAATAGACGAATCAATGGCAGAGGTTCAGAAAGAGGGGTTGGAGAGGCACTGCTGAGAGTCCAGAGCCAGGCTCTCTAGGTGTGGCTGTTTCACCCACTGGTCATGTCAGCAGTGTGGCAGAACTTTGCTGCCAGTTAAGCCCAATCGCTGCCACAGGCTAACAGAAAGGAAAACAGTTAAAGCCGGTAGTTACCTTCAGTTCACGAGAGCCGGCCATTCAGCAAGGGCGTGGGGGTCAGCAAAAGAGAAGAAGTTTCCCATTTAGTGGCATGTAGTCCCAAATGACAGCTCTATGCCATGTCCTTGAGCTCACTGGGTGTCCAGAAGGCTCTGTTTAATTATAACTCCTGGCCTTAGTTTTTTGGAATGAGTTAAGGAGATGTGTGTCTAGTCTGCCATCTTGACTCTGCCATGCAGGTTAAGTTCTAAAGAAAAACAAATCCAGTGTAGTGTGTGTATAGATATACATGTACACACATATGTATATATGTATGCGTATGTACACAGCCATACAGAGAGCAAGAGGATTTGTATCAAAGAAATGGCTCACGCATGTAGAGGATGGAAAACCCCAGGTTTGTGGGTCACACTGAAGGCTTCTCCTAACTCATATAGCTTCCAGGGCTGGTGAACTCAAGATTGGCAGGCCTCTGGCTCACAGAATGTGGAGGCTAAGTCCCAAGATTGGCAGGGGTGCTGCTAGCTCAAGTACCAAGAACTGGAGGTCAGATATACAGGAGGCAGCTGCAGGATTGAAAGTAAGAAAAGCCCATGAGCTTTGTCAGAAAGTCCACCTATGTTGGGTATAGTACACACCGGAAGGAAAATTCCTTTGAACTGATTGACTGCTCGTAAAATATCTCATCATGGATATGATCATATCAGGTCTCATTATGGAGGTGATTTACATTCTTCTGTAGCTGTCAAACTACGTTACAACTGCCAAGCCACTGAAAATCCAGGCCTTGCAAGATTGACACACAACTTTAACCACCAGAGTTGTTAAGAAACTCATGATAGTTTATGGATTTGAAATGTCTTACAATAACATGGGAACTTCTGTTTGATTAAATGTGGGCATGAGGTGGGAAACAATGAAAAACAACATTCTAGTAGATGATTTCTACCTTTGCTTTATCATATCCTTGTATTAGTTGCTTCTGAAGCATTGTAAATTCTATGGACCAAGAAATTAATTTTCAAAGGCAATGAGATTTGCATATAATTATCCCTGTACCAGAAGTATATCCTCTACATAAGTATTTTGATTATGGTTAATTTTTACATCCTGTTTGAACTTGGTCAAGAAGTAATAGTGTAAATCAGTTGTTTGTTCAGAGAAACATGTTACTAAATGCCCTAGTTACAATTTCATGTACCAGTTCTCATTATGCAATAATTTGTTAAAACGTACTCTAGAAAGGAGATGCCAAACAATGAACATATTGCATCAGATTTGCATATAATTACATTAAATGGTATTTTTTCTACTATTGAAATCAAGTTGGTGTATTTATTTTAAAACAATTTATTTAAAATAAATGTCCTCTGAATAAACTTTTTTACCCTATATACAGCGTTTTACTGACTACAAATACGCATACCACAAGATGTAAAGAAATAAAGGATGCCCAGTCCTAAAATTTGGGGAACCAATGCATGTTTTGTTTCGTCTTTCATGATCCGCATTGTGCACTAAAATAGAAAAGGCACTGAGAGATCCATCAGTAATATTTTTCAAACTTACTTGGTCACAACTCTTTTTTCCGTTGAATTAAGTGAAAGCATACAATTCAAACAGATTTTGCATGCTTGTCTATCTGCAGCTCGTCTGCTCTCTCCACCCAGTAATTGCACATTTCTCCTTTTCACTCTGTCTGTCTAGTATCCTCTTAAAAGACATCTGTCCCTCCCCTCCACCCTTTTCACTCTCATCAAGAAAGCAACCAGTAGGACAGCCTCCTGTAAATGCATAGAACCATGAAGTACGCACACCATATTGTCACACTGTGTCCCTGAGTCCAGTCCATTCTTGTCTGAAGAGTTGACTCATTACTGGTTTCTGGTCAGGGACAGCAGCAGGTCTAGGGATCTATTCCCAGGGGACCCTCCAGGCTGGTGAACCATTAATTGAGTTCTTGAGCTGCACATCTCTTTTTATCATGTTGCCTCAGGGACTCTGCACTGTGTCCACCATCACAGCTGTCTTTGGTTGTGGCCAGGCACCATCTGGTTCTTCTGGTCTCATGTTGATACAGTCTCCCATTCATATGAGTCCTTCTGTTTTCTGGACTCTTTTTCTCCTCGTTATCTTTGTTCTCAGTAATCATCTGTTTCAGATGAGTTGGGGCCATTTGGTGTACCTCAGATGGCAGCTTGCTAGCTTTGAAGACACCAGATGCCCTTCACCAGTATGGGGTACAGAAGACTGTCTTAGCAGTAGACTAGTAATGCTAGTTGGCCTTGATGTCCCCTGAATGCATGGTCCTCAGACTTGCATCTCTGCTACTCTTTGAAATATTAGGTTGAGTTTAGAAAACCTGTCAGTTTATGGTGAAGTCCAGTTGAGGTGACCTACTGTCTACTGTGCTCTGTCAACTACTTTCACCTAACCAAATTTCTCTTGACTATCTAATCTATGCCCTGTCCTCTACCTCCCTTCCCAGCCTTGTGGCCATTAAAGAGTCTTTTCTTCTGTGCATAAGTCTGTGTTTAAGTTCTTATAGAAGGGGTTTCCTACAGTATTTGTCCTTTTGCTGCTGACTGATTTTACTGAGCATAATGTCTTCCAGTTGAAACCAGATTATGAGATGCTTCCTGAAATCATCATTGTTCTTTATCATTGCATAGTGTTCCGTTGATTATATGTACAATAAGGCATTCATTCGTCTGTTGATAGGCATCTAGGTTGATTCTGACTTTTTGCTCTTGTGGACAGTGCTGCAGTAAACATTCATGTGGATGTATCTGTTTGTGTGGCTGCCCTTGATTCTGTAGGTTATATTCTGAGCAGTGGGATTACTGGATCAAATGGTATATCTGTTTCTAGCTTTTTAAGGAAGCACGAAATGGCTTAACAAAAAGTTTATACCATTTTGCAATTGCACTAGCAGTGTAGGAGAGTTCCAGTCTCTCCACAGCCTCTCTGACATTTGTTGGTTTGTGTTTTTTTTATTATGAACAACCTCATTGGAGTAAGATGGTATCTCGTTGTAGTTTTGATTCAGATTTTTCTAATAGCTAATGATCATGAACACTTGCTCATGTGTCTTTTGGCTGCCTGGATGTCTTCCTTGGTGAAGTGTGTACACCTCTCCTTTGCCCATTGCTTAACTGAGTTATTTACCTTTTCTTTGTTGATATTTTACAGTATAGATGTCAGTCAGACATACAGTTGCCAAATATTTTTTCCCATTCTATAGGTAATCTTTTAACTCTCTTGAGTAAAGTCCGTGGATGACCAAAAGTGCTTGATTCTTAGTAGTTCCCATTTATCCATTTTCTGTTGTTTGTGTTTTGTTTTTCAGATTTTGAAGTCTGTCTAAGCCGTTATTAGAACTTTTGTTGTTGTTCCTATTTTTTCTTTCATGATCTTTATTATTTTAAGTTCGATATTTAGGTCTTTCATCCAGTTTGAGTTACTTTTTGTGTAAGTTGTGAGATATGGGTCCTCTTTCAGTTTTTTACAGAAGGATATCTAGTTTTGCCAACACCATTTGCTAAAGAGACTGTCTCTACCCGAGTTTATGACGTTTGGGCCTTTATCAAATATCAACTGTTCATAAGAGGATGGGGCATCTCTGGGGTCTCAGCTTTGTTCCATTGGTCTATATGTCTCCTTTTGTACCAGTACTGGGCTATTTTGACTGTTGTGGCAGTGTTGTAGGTTCTAAGGTTGGGTGACGTGAGGCCACTCTGTTTTTTTGGTACTCTTCAGAAAGCGTTGAGTGTGCTTTTTATTTTTGTGATATGTGCAAATAATTGTTTCTATTTTAAAACAGGACAGAAGGAGCAAGCTGTAGAATGGTATAAGAAAGGTATTGAAGAACTAGAAAAAGGAATAGCTGTCATAGTTACAGGACAAGGTAAGGTTATATTTGTGTTTGGTTAGCATTCCAAAATTAAATTCACATGATTTTTTTACATGTTTTTCTGTTTGTCTTAGTAAAGAAACTTTGTTTTTTAAATTTTTTTATTGTGATTAACTCAAAGTTTACAGTCGAAGTTAATTTGCCATGTAAAACCCTGAGTATTCACCTCTCTGCAATTCTCCAATGCTCTCCTCACCTGAAGACAGCACACTCTTCTTTTCCACTCTTTACTTCCAGATACTTAGTTTTTTTAATGTTATATGTTTGTAGACTTAACAGTTACAGCTTTGTAACCTGTGAAAATGAAATTATGATGAAATGTGCTCAAATACTCTGCAGCCATCATTGTATATCGATTGCCTTCCTATATCTTCCTTATAGCAACGCTTGGTGATCAGTCACATGTTTTAGCCCTGTCTTGAAACCTAGCCTTTGTGTCCTTGTTGAGGCAAGGAAAAAGCAGATAGTCTACAGACTCTGTTTTGCACTTGTGGGTAGTATTTGAGTGGATATCAGGATATGAACTATAAATGACTTACTTTGAGTCACACCTGGCTTTTTAAAACAATGCAGCCATTTCTCTGCTTTTCCTATCAGAGTAGAGATTAGAGTCTAATATTACCTTGAAATACATTGCACATTTACTATGTATCTGAGTTTCATTGTAAGTGCTTCATCTATATTGTTGTATTCAGTTTTCACCACTACCTCATGTTCTGTAGAGGCTGTTGTCTTATTTTTCAGATGAAGAGCTTGATGTACAAAGAAGTTAAGTAACTTGCTGAGGTCTCAGTTATCAGATATTAATTTGAATTTGAACCCAGACATTTCTTACTGAATTTACTAAGTTGTTCATATTGTGTAAATGCATGCCACTGTAGATTAGCATCGTAAAATTAAATTCAGGAGCAAGAATTACAGTGTTAAAGTTAAATATTTTGACCTCACATGGATTGGTCCATCCAGTAGATATTTGTTGGCTGCTTGGCTAACTGCTATTTAATATTAGCTAATCTCTAATAATTAAAATGTGTCCAGTATTTACTTGCTGCTTCCTTTTCCCCTTTTGATTATTTGTAAACTGTAGATAAGAATGCTAGTATCATTAGTAGTGCCATTAAAACTGTTCCAACTTCCAGGAGGAGGATGACCATGAATAGTCCAAAGCTGGTTCCAATGAGATGGAGGTTAGATGTGCATCCACGCTTCAACCTTTTTACCAGTTTTGACACCAGCTGTCCCTCCTATGGCAGTCTTTGCTTCTGTTCAGTATTTTACAGTCCATTGCAATGACCACACGGAATTCACAGACAGTACCTATGTTTTAAGTGGTTTATTAAGGAACGGGGTACAACTCCAGTTCAGGATCATGAGGCTTCAATCCAGAAATCAGAATCAGAAATCCTGTAAATAAAAGGCAGGGCAACTTCCTGCTCATTTCAGCCATGTAGGCCTCTTAGCTCTCTGAAAATAGGCTCCTCTTGGCTGTCACCACTGATTCTGGTGCTAGGCCCTTTCTGGGACTGTTGCCACTGGCTCCTTCTGGGTCACTTGCTGCCTTTGGTGTTGTATTCTTTGACCAGTGTTACAGCTTTTCTAGGAGATCACTTGTATCCTCCATCTGTGCTATTTCTACTTTTTTTGTTTTTCTCCTTACTGTTTCTCTCTTTGCTTTTTCTCTGTGTGTTTCATTTCGTGCTTCCTGTCTGACAAAGCTTTGTGGAATTGATTGTATATATACAGTCATACATTGCTTAACATCCATGATATGTTCTGTGAAGCAGGACATGGGATATGGATGTTATGTGAACACATGGGTATATAGGACTTCTGGCTACATGGGCCTAGGTGGGGGCTGTTGTGCTGCATGGGATCCAAGCAGCTTCTGCTGTGGATGCCTCAGATGAGTATTCAGCCACTTCTGATAGGCACAACAGGGAAGCTCAAGGCATGGGCTAGGGTAGCAGGGGGAGCAGTCCCATAGATCTGGTGCCCTTCCCCTGCCTGGGCAACATGATGCCTCCCTTCCTTGGGTGCTCAGGACAAGGATTGGTTGCCCACTCCCAGCAGCGGGAACACTGTTCCCATGGGTAGAGGGTGGCAGGGCAAGCTTGGTGTTGAGTCAGGCTGTGGGCATCCCCAGAGGGCACATGCTGGATAGTAGATGTGTATGTAGTTGAACACAGCCTGAGTGGATGTTATGTGGTGCTTGGCTATACACAAACTCCTCTTAAATTTCAAGGCATGCCCTTGCCCCACAGGGACCACAAACTGACCAGTTTCCTCTTAGTAAGCCACAGATACTTCATTTGTATAGTGAGAGTGGCTGGATTAAAACTTAACTTCAGTTGCGTGGTCTCCTGACCAATTCCTGCAAAGTGTATATTAATCACGTGGCAGGCTGCAAGCCCAAAACCGGCCAAAAGGTATCAAACCAAGTTGTTTACAACTGACCCAGGTAATGTCAGTCAGCCTGGACAAAATTAACAAACTGTGGGGTAGAAACTAGGGCAAAGGTAACTACTCAGATTTAGGGGGAAAATCTCTCAAGCTGTTTTACAAAGAAGAGAAGCAAAAGGACACATAAAGGAACTCATTTCACCGAATTATTTCTCTGGCTTTTGGCCTCTTGTATAAAAGAGCAGGATAGAACAAGTAAATATGAGAGTTTGGCCTTTTGAGACTTGCAGTGTTTTATGAATATGACTGTGAATTGTGCTCAAAGCATATTTGCTGTTCTTGTCAAGTTTGTGAGAAAAGAATTAGAAGAAAATGATTTGGTTATAAGAAAACCGGCAGTTCATTATTGTCTTAAGAAAAAAACGTTATTGGGTTTTGACACGCTGTTTTCTCTCAGTTGGAATTTTAATTTTATTAAATAAACTGTTAGTCTTATTTAGATACAGAAATACGGTATTAATATTTGTGGCCAAATTTGTGCATACATGGGCAGTGACGATGTTTTAACTCCTGTCTGGCTGATGGCATTCATAAGTTGGCATTGACTGTAAAACTATAATTGAAAAAATTAAAGATATGAAAAAATTGCAGCATTCATGAAACACACAAGAAATTTATGAAGTAAACAACAGGCATGAAACCATCATAATGAATTGTGACTGATGTTTTTAGTAGATATTATTTGGAAATAATTTTCGTAAAATCTCTGACTCTCTGTGAAAGGAGTTTGAATGATATTTTATCTTGAAACAGTGTTATCCACTGCCATGGAGTCCACTAACTCATAGCAACCCTAGAGGTCAGAGTAGAACTGCCGCATAGTTTCCAAGGAGCGCCTCGTGGATTTGAACTGCCGACCTTTAGATTAGCAGACTTAGTGAAACAATGTCAATAAAGAAAAATTAGATAATTTTACTAATTTTTTTTTCTTTTTGGTTTCTTTTAGGTGAACAGTGTGAAAGAGCTAGGCGCCTTCAAGCTAAAATGATGACTAATTTGGTTATGGCCAAGGACCGTTTACAACTTCTAGGTATCAATTACTGTATTGTATAATTGAGTATAAGATATATTTGAAATGTATTTTTTTTATTATGATTGAATGAAAATGTACATTCCCATATAAATTTGCATGCCCACCTATATGCAGCTCCCACTGCTCTCCCTGCCCGGTGACAGCACACTCTTCCTCTTCGCTCCATACATGTCTTATCCTGCCAACAATGTCCTATCCTCTCCTCTTCACTCACTGTCCCGCCTCCAGTAAGAGGTCAGCGGGATGATGTCCTGTAGATGCATAGAACCATAAAGTGCACACATGATATGTTCCCTCTGTGTCACCAAGTCCAATCCATTCTTGTCTGCAGGGTTGACCTCCATGAAATATATATTTTTATTTTTTTATTTAACGTAACTGAGTAAAAATGTACATTCACATGTAAATTTACATGCCCCCCTATATGCAGCTTCCCCTGCTCTCTCTGTCTGGTGACTGCACACTATTCCTCTCTGCTCCATACATGTCTCATCCTCCCAACAGTCTCCTTTCCCCTCCTCTCCGTCCACTCCCCTTCATCCAGCCAGAGGTCAGCAGGATGATATCCTATAGATGTATAGAACCATAAAGTGCTTCCAACAATGGTTACTCTGCATTGCCAAGTCCATTCCATTCCTGTCCAAAGAGTGGACCTTTGTTATAATTTATGGGAACGGGCAGCATCAGGGCCGGGGGCCATGCTCTCAGAGGAACCCCCAAACCGCTGGACCATCAGTTGAGGTCTTTTAGTGGAGATCTCATGATGCACCTCTTTTTATTCTTCTGTTGCCAGTGAGGCTCCTCTCTGTGAGCTCCATCATGGCTATCACTGGGGTGGCCGGGCACCATCCGGTTCTTCCGGTCCCAGGTCGATGTAGGCATCCACTCTTGTGGGTCTCTCTGTCTTCTCGGTTGTCTTTACCGCATGCCATTTTGGCCCTCAGTGAGCATCCGTTCCTGCTGAGTTGGGACCATTTGCTGTGTCCTCGGATGGCAGCTTGGCAGCTTTTAAGACCCCAGACGCCACTCACCAATGTGGGGTGCAGAGAGCTCTCTTAGCAAAACGCTAGTTGTGCCAATTGGCCTGGAATTCGCCTAAGAGCATGGTCCCCCACCACCCGCCCCAGCTACTCTATCCTTGCAGTATTGAGTTAAGATGGAAGGAGTACTCAAGTTATGCTGAAGTCCACTTAATGTTCTTGTTCCTAATGTGTGCTGTCACCACTTTCTCCCAGCTAGATTTCTAGTAACTGCCTAAACTAAACCCTCCCCCGCAGCCCTCCCTCCCTCCCTCTCCTCCCTTGCAGCTGTCAAAGAGTCTTTTCTTCTATACACAAGTCTGTTTTTGAGATCTTATCGTTGAGGTCTCATACAGTATTTGTCCTTTTGTCGCTGACTACTCTCACTCAACATAATGTCTTCCAGTTGAAACCAGGTTAGGAGATGTTTCCTGGAATCATCGTTATTCTTTATCATTGCGTAGTGCTCCATTGAGTATATGTACCACAGTTTACCTATCCATTCTTCTATTGTTGGGCATCTAGGTTGATTCCACCTTTTTGCTATTGTGGACTGTGCCGTGATAAACATTCTGGTGCATGTGTCCGTTGGTGTGAAAGGCCTTGAATCTGTAGGATATATTCCAAGTAGTGGAATTACTGGGTCAAATGGTATATCAATATCCATTTTTTTAAGGAAGCGCCGGATTGCCTTCCAAAGAGGCTGGACCATTTTGCAACCCCACCAACAGTGTAGGAGGGTTCCACTTTCTCCACAGCCTCTTCCAGCATTTGTTGTTTTGTGTTTTCTGGATCATGGCCTCCGTGAAATATATTTTTAATGAAACTTTTATCTCAAATGAAACTAGATCAGTGATCCTGAAAATGTGGTATAAACTTTTTTTCATGACATATTACAGAAAAGTTTTAATATATACCAAAGTTGACAGAAGAGCCTAATGAACTTACGATTACACATCACACAGCTTTAACAATTATCAGCTTATGAGCATTAATATTTTATCTTTGCCAGGACTTGGTGAACTACAGCCTGTGTGCCAAATCAAGTTCTTTCCCTATCTTTATAAAGAAGATTTACTGGGACACAGTCATGCCCACTTATTTACATATTGTCTATGGCTGTTTTTACACTATAGCGGTGGAGCTGAATAGTTAGTCGAGTTGAATTGTTGAGTAGAGACCATAGCAGCCGTCAAGCCTAAAATATTTGCATAGTTATTTACAGAAAAAATTTGCAGGCCCTAATAACCTAACCACTTCATAATGATTTTAAAGTAAATTCCCACATCTTTTTATTTCATGTATTGATAGTTCATATTGTACCTCTGAACTTTATGGACAGTTAAAAATAAAATCATCAAGATACTGTTATCACATGTAAAAAAACAACCAGTAATTTAAAAAAACTTCATGGCTAAAAACACTGGTTACTTTGTAAATTTCTGATTATCTTGTAATTGAATAGCTTTACTGTTGTTTAATTTGTTTAAAAAAAAATATTGTGGTTATATTTCTTGTGTCTTATTTTAATATATAGGTTCATTTGTTTTTCAGTTTATTACCGAAACCAGGTTGTTTGTCATGTATTTCCTGCAGTCTGACTTTTGCATGTTCTGTTCTTCTTGTAAATTGTTGGATCCAGAGGCTTGATAAGATTCAAAGTCAACCTATAATTTGTAATTGTAGAACTATTTCAAAGTGGTTGTGTTCTGCTATCAGTAGTTCTGTCATATTCTTTTGATGTTGGAAGTAGTTGATGACTGATGCTTAATGACATTTTTTCATTTTTTGTGCACTCATTAGGTGAAATACATCTATAAAGAGAAACTTCTTATCTGCTGATTGATGGTGGTAGTGGTTGCTATGTTTTTTCTGTTATATTCTTGTAAATCTGAAACAGTGGAGTAAAATTCCCCATAAACAATATACTTGGGCAGTTCTGCTATGGAAATAGTAGGTATTTGGTGGGCAGGCAGACCTAATTTATTTGTAGCTGCGTGATTTGGAGTTGTCTGAACTTTTTTTTTACACCGTGTGTGTAATATGAGGCTAATAGACAATATGTCTCATCCTATTTTGTGACCATTGAAAAAGCCTAAACAGTGCAAAAACCTGCTACTGTTGAGTTGATTCTGACTCATAGCAACTCCATAGGGTCCTAGGCTGTAAATTTCTGTGAAGGCAGACTACTACATCTTTCTTCTGCTGAGCTGCTGGTGATTTCAAACTGCTGACACCTTTCAGTTTGCAGTCCCGCACTTTAACCAGTGTACCACCAGGGGTCCTTTAACTCACAGTAGATACTTAAAAAACATCTGATTTTGTTCATCTCTGTAATTGTAATAATCTTCCTTGCTTCGGCGGGGGTAGGGGGGAACTACACATGCACTTACATACACATGCATGCATATATATGTTTTTTCATTGGCTCATTCTTCTGTGATCAGTGTGTTTGTAAGTTTCTTTCTCTCTATATAGTTAATAAACCATTCTCATTGCTTTCCCTTGGCTAATAAGGCATTGTTCTCCTGGCTTCTGTGGCTGCCAGGATTGTGTTCTTATATCCTAAGTGAAGATTGCTATTGTTTCAAATATAAAAAAAAATTGCATCAAAGGCTGTTGTAGTAAAATAATTATGTAGTTGTTCTAATTGGTACTTCTTATGTTTTTAAGCTGATAATGCCTTTCATTATACTTGGAAAATATCAAGTGGTGAAATTAATGATGCAGAATAAGCTTAATTTTGGTAGAACATTTTGTGACATGTTTAACATTAAAAGTTGTCTTTTTTATTTGAAATTGTGGTATAAAACATTGGAAGCATTTCATAAGTTTGTCTTTGAATAAGACTCATTTTTTGTGATATTAGAGGACAAATAGAAAATACATAACAGGAAGTGAAGTATAAATAGAATTAATATTTTGAATATTTTGAAGGCACAACAAAAGTTGGTATCTATTGTCGTCCTTATTGGTGTTCCTGGGTGTTGCAAACAGATGATATATTCAGCTACTTACCTATAGGTTGGATGTTTAAATCCATCTGTAGTGTAGGTACCTTGGAAGAAAGGCCTGGTGATCTACTTCCAAAAAAGTCAGCCATTGAAAACCTTATGGAGCACAATTCTGTTCTGACACATGTAGGGTTACCATGAGTTGAAATTGACTTGACAGTAGCTGGTTTGGTTTGGTGCTGTTTTCCTAACAAATGCTGTGTGCCCATTTATGAAAGATGTTATTTGTAAAAGGGAGAGAGAAGTGTAAAGGAAAGGAGGAATCCACATATTCCTATCTTGCAAGGCTTCATAAAGTTCAAGAATAGGTAAACCAAAAAATAAACCTGTTGCCATCAAATTGATCACAACTCATAATAACAATAAAAAAGATCTGTGCACAAATGAGTAGTAAGGCATGTTTTGTGTATTGTGTACTGGTTAAAAAAGGGAGCATTTCAGAGGTGGAAGGCCAGGTCGGATAGGAAAAATGATTCTGGAATTTTACCATCCAGACTCCTTTGAAAGTATGCAACCTCTGATAACAATTGGAAGAATTCGTATGTAAATTGTCATCATCAATTTAGTAATAGTAAATCTTAGGAAAAGAAACTGAACTATAAAACATGCTATAGATAAAACAGTAGCTTTGGCATTGGTATCTTGGTGTATACCCCGTTACACTATTGTTTTTTGTAATTTAGCTTAATTCAGAATCCATTTATTAAATCCTCATTCTGTGGCAGGCCCATGTCAAGGGACTTAAACTGAATTTATTAACACAGCAAGTATTTACTGGCAGAGTTCTAGGCACTTAGCATATAAGAAAGGATTCTTTGTGGAATGTATGTTCCAACAGGGAAAAGACAGTAAATAATGAACATAATAAATAGGTAAGTTACACAGTATTAGATGATGATAATGATAATGATAAATGTGTGTGGAAAAGAAAAAGTAAAACAGTGTGACAAATAAGATACGGATTGAGATTTTAGTTTTAAATAGAGTGTTGAAGGGTATACCTCTTCGAGAAGTTGACATGAGTTACCCTTGCAGACATCTAGTAGAAGAATGGTCCAGAGAGAAGGAAAGCCAGTGCAAAGCCTTAGGAAAGTACCTGGTGTGTTCAGAAGCAGCAGAGAGGCTGGTGTGCCCTAGCAGTGTGAAATGGGGAAGTATGGTATAGATAAGGTCAGAGGAGTAATTAGGGGTGGGGATCATCGTTACATGTAAAGATGCACAGGCTATTGTGAGGATTTGAGCTTTTTCCACCTGTGAAATGAGAGTTTTAGCAAAGCTAAAATTTTGTTTTCTGTGCACATAGACTGTGAACATAGATCTAAGAAAAAGTTATGGAGGTTTAGAACAGGTGGCGGCAGGAGACGTGATGTCAGGTAGTTGTATTTTGACTATAACTGGAGATTGACTAAACAGATGTACTACAGAGAAAATGTTCTTTGAGGATCTCACAAGGTAGTGGGGAAGGAAGATGCACAAATAGATTCATCACTGCAGAATAGGGATATGCAAATATTTTATGGAAGTGGGAAGATTAAGTATCTGAGAAAAGTTTCTGGGAAAAGTGAAACCTGAGGTGACAATTTAAAAGTAAATAATAAAGGTAAATAATAAAGGAGATTGAGCTCTCATCTTTGGTCAAGGTGAAACCACTAAGCGGTTTTAAGATTTCCCTTTTAAGTGAATAACTCAGGTGCACTTGTAGGGTATGGTTGTGAAGGTGTCAAGAAGCAAGTTGACTGTTTTCATTTACATCATTGATTAATCTGTACAACCTTCAGTTACCCTAAAAAAGAGCATTGGTGTAGGTTTATTTTCTTTTACAAAAATGAATTGGCCACTTTTATATTAGGAGTATGTTAGGATTTTTTAATTGTGTATATGCATGTTTTCACACATAAAATTTAAACCGTACACTTTTAAAACCAACTTTATTCCTAAGTACTGGTTATACAAACTAGGGTTTTAATCTTGTTTATCTTTACCATATAGTGAATGTTTTCGTGAATTTTTTTGTTTGATTTCATTGAAGAGAATATTAATGGATGAAGAGGACATAAGTCAGTGTTTGTTCCAGTTTATGTCTTTTACCAGCACAAATGGTTCCAGTTTATGTCTTTTACCAGCACAAATGGTTTTTGTCTCCGTATGGTGATTTGAAGAACATTATCACTGAGAAAAATCAAATGACCTACCTGTTAGCTAACAAAGAAGTCAGCCCGAAGGTATATTGTATCAGCCAATTCTAGGATACAAAAAGTCTGCAGTACTTTGCACTTTGTGCAAAAAAAGGGTAGTTGCTATTTAACCTGTCCCAAAGGAATGTGTGGTTGTACCATAAACCCAGCATGACGCCTGCTTGTCTGATTTTAGAAATGGAAATTTAGGAGAGTTAGTGTATGTATGCAGTGTGTTTGTACGTATTTATTGACTTTTTATTATGGGAGAAAAGAATCAATTATGATAACCTGGAGTAAGTCAACAAAATAAATATAGAAAAAATTAAACAACTTCTATACACGAGGTGTATTGTATGTATCATTCAGTCTTTGAGATCCTCAAAATAGTGAGATGAAAGCAAGGTCGTATCAGTAGTTAAGTGGTGAAGCAAGGTGAATGTGTTACATAGTGTACACATTGACTTAAATGGGGGAAGAGAGTTTAACAGTGATGTAGAGTGGGAAGAAGGTGAAACTGTTAACCTGGACTTCAGGTGTTAGACTGACATAGTTCTAGATCTTTGGACCGTTTTTGGTTTGTTTGAAATAGAGTAAGTGTTGAAATAATCCTTTTCATTTTTTCAGTTAATTTCTTAAATAGGTAGTACAGGCACATGTTATTAAATTCAGAAAGTTAAAGCATGAAGAGCACTCATTTCATACTGTGCCCGAGTCATCTGTTTCCCCTGTCCAGAGACAACCTGTTACCAGTTTTTGAGGTCCTTTTCGGAGATAATCTTTGTGTATGTAAGTGTATGTTTGTATGTTTTAAACACAAAGGGCCACGTACTAGGTACTATATACACAATTTTATAGTGTGCTTTATTGCCTTCAGTATTTGCTTGGTGTATGTTAGTATAACTGAATGTGGCATGCAGTTTCCTTGTGTGCTGTTTTAAGTGCTAGTCTTCGTTCCTGAAATGCCCTCTTTTTACCTTTACACATCCTAGTCAACTCATAGTCCATATCCTTTGTAAAGTTTTTGCAGTGGTTCTGTCTATGGTGTGAAGTCTTTTTTTTTTTTTAAATTACTGTTATTATCTTTGTGTTGTAAGGTGCCAGCTGTAGTAAGAATCTGTGTGGTAGAGAACATACTCATTTTTTAATAAACTCAGTGGAACACTTGCAGCATAGTGTTTTGTACATATAAGATACTAACCGAACATCTGCTCATGATGATAGTGATGTGGACCTGCCTCAGTACCAAATGCGAATGAGGTGATTTTTAACATAGCCATTTGCTTACTAATTTTTGTTGATATTTTCATGTCTGAACTTAGTTACTAACTATATTTTTAAAAAATAATTTTCCATACATACAGAAACCCTTCATGTGAAAAAAATTTACCTTGAAATAATTTTTCATTTTCACTTACATTTTTAATTTGTTCATTATGTATTTTTTTCTGTTTTCTTTGTTTTCCTTTTCATCCCCCTCTGTTGCATAGAGAAGCTGCAACCAGTTTTGCAATTTTCCAAGTCACAAACGGACATCTATAATGACAATACTAACTTGACATGCCGCAATGGACCTCTCCAGTCAGGTAGGTTTAGGCAAACTAACATGTAATATAATAAAAGCCAAAGCTTACCTATATAGTAGAATCAGTCAATCTTATACTTAACCTCATAGTGTTAATTTGATTTTATGATGGTAGATTTAATCGTTTTTTGTTTTTGTAGGGATTGGTTGAAAATGTAGTATTCCTGTTGTTCGTATCTGCAGCTGTTGTTGATTGTGACTCATAGCGACTCATGGGAGTAGAACTGCCCCTTAGCATTGCCAAGGAGCCCCTGATGGATTCAAACTGCTGACTTTTTGGTTAGCGGCCATAGTACTTAACCACTCTGACATTGTATAGGTAAAAATGATGTGGTAGCATCAGAAGTCTTCTAACTTGAGGGGAGAGAGGAGAATCAAAATCACTGTTAGTAACCAAAGGTTAATTCCTGTGAAGGAGAGGTCTGACATGCCTTTTCTTTCCAACTCTTAAACCAGTTCTTACACCAGTCATCCCTTCTATTCTACTGTACTTCTCTTCTGGGTTTTCATAATATGCTACAGTGGCCACATGAAATTCCCAAACAATATGAATGATTATGGGGTTTATTAGGAAGGTACTGGATTAGAGTTTAGGATCAGGAACAACTCAGAATATCATTCTTCAGTCAGGACTACTTGTTGGCTGAGTCCACAGGCAGGCCTCTTCCCGGCTCTTGCTATAGCCTCTGGCCTATGCAGTAAAGTTTTACAGAGCTGTATAGCTCCACAGCCTGAAAGAGCTTAGCTCTGTAGCTCTGTTAGCCAGCACGCCTCCTGCCCAGACACACTCAGCTCTCTTGCTCAGTAATACTCAAGCAGGAAAATACAAAGAAACCTACTCATAAACACATCGTAGTTAAAAATTGAAGGACAAATATAAGAAGAACAGCTTCACTGCAACTAGACAAAACTGGCACAATATAAAAGGGAGCAGCTATTAATGTAAGTACACTTGTCATCAGAAGCTATGGAAGCCAGAAGACATTGCAAATATGTTTTCAGAGTGCGTGAAGGAAAAAACCAAGTGCCATGGATTGAATGATGTTCCCCCAAAAATGTGTGTAGTAGTTTGGCTGGGCCATGATTCCCGGTATTTTATTGTGGTTTATTTTGTGTTTGTAATTTTTGTATACATTGTAAATTTTAATGTCTGCCTCCAGTTAATGGGGCAAGATTGGATTATTTTATAGAGGATAGGGTGGGATTGTAATACCTTACAAAGGTTGCGTCCCTTATTCATTGTACAGGGGTGTGGCCTATACTTCCCTGGAGTGTGGCCTATACCACCTTTTATCTTACAAGTGGTAAAGAGAAAGATAAGCAGGCAGAGAGTTGAAACCTCATACAAAGAAGAAAGCAGCACCACCAGCAGAGTGCATTCTTTGGAGCTAAGGTTCTTACACTGAGATGTGCCCAGACTAAGGGAAGTGTAATGCATCACAGGCACCTTCCTCCAGAGCCACAAGATAGTGAAAGCCTTTTCCTGCATCCCTTACTCTGAATGTGGACTTCTAGCCTATTGGACGGTGAGAGAATAAATTTTTCTTTGATAAAGCCATCTGTTTGTGGTATTTCTGTATAGCAGCACTGGATTACTAAGACAGCAGGTGAACCAAGAAGTTTATATTTGCAAAACTGTTCTTCAAAATAGTAAAATAAAGTATTTCAAATCAGTGAAAAACAACAGAATTTGTGACCAGCAAACTTGCTCATTCTTAAAAACATAAACCTCTAGGTAGATTAATCAAGAAAACGACATTAGAAATTTTTTAAAAAGTTGCCAATGTTGGAATAAAAGAGGAGTATAACTGCAGATTTTACTGACATTAAAATGGTAATAGGATTACCATATGACGAGTGAAAAGGGCAAATTTCCTTGAGAGACAAATTACTAAATATGACACAAGAAGAAATAAAGCCACTGCCGTCAAGTCAATTCAGACTCATAGAGACCATATAGGTCAGAGTAGAATGGTTCCATAGAGTTTCCAAAGAGCGCCTGGTGGATTTAAACTGCTGACCATTTGGTTACCAGACATAGTAGCACTTAATAGGAAAGCTTAATGGTCCTGTATATACTAGGGGAATTTAATTAATTATAACTCTTGCCGCTTACAAAAACCTAGGTCCTTTGAGAAAATCCAAAACTTAGAATAACAGTATGTATTTTTTGCGAGTAGATACGATTTGGGAAACCCTGATGGCGTAGTGGTTAAGTGCTATGGTTGCCAACCAGAAGGTTGGCAGTTCAAATCCCCCAGGCACTTCTTGAAAACGGGACATTTCTGCTCTGTCCGTAGGGTCGCTGTGAGTGGAAATTGACGGTAGTGGATTTGGGTTTTATTTTTAGTTAAATATAATTCATGTTGGCCAGTGTCACCCAGTATTAGGAAGCTGCTCTGTAGCAAAGGCAGTGAAAAACAGGTTATATACATCATTGTTACATTAATTTTTTGTAACACTGCTGATAAAGCATGAGCAGGACTTTGGCGTCTGTCAGTCACATTAACAGGACACACCATAAACCCTAAAACATAGCCTTTGTGCAGACCCTGCAGTTCTTGCTTTCTGAACGTGGTTGCACACAGATAGTTTTCCAGAAGAACCCATCGCTTAAGGCTAAAAGGCCTTTGCTAAGTTGCTTCTTTTTTTAAAATATTTTATTGTGCCTTAAAGATAATGTTTAAAACTTAAGTTGGTATAATAGTGGTCTCGTATGATATTTGTCCTTTTGCAACTAATTTGACTCAGCATAATGTCTTCCAAATGGCTCCGTGTTACTGATGTTTCTTAAAAATCATCTTTATTCTTTATCATTGCATAGTGTTACGTTGTGTAAGTATGTCACAGTTTGTTTATCTGTTGATGAGCACTTAGGTTGGTTCTGTCTTTTGCTGTTGTGGACAGTGCTGCAGTAAACATAGGCGTGCATATATTTATTCTTGTGATAGCACTTATTTGTGTAGGATATATTCAAGGAGTGAGAGTGCTGGATCGTCTGGTATTTGTATGTCTAGCTTTTTAAGATAGTGCCAGATTGCTTTCCAAAGAGGTTGTACCATTTTACATTCCCATCAGCACTGTAGAAGAGTTTTTTCACCAAATGGTTACAGCTGGTACTAGACATGTTAGCCTAGGAATCGGTTTACTTTTCTCACATGGATTCAACTCAGAAGTCCAGGTAGTTAGTTACCAAGTGTGTGGTGCTGGCTCTTGCCTAGTATCCTAGATGGGCAGGAGTGGTTGGTACAGGCACAGGTGTCTGGCTGCAGCCACTATGTAAGGCAGGGGGCTAACCGCCGTTCCTGAGTGTCTGCGTGGATGATGTATCTCCTTGTGTCTGAATCTTGATGAGAGAACAGTTTGTGCCCCAATTTCCTGGCTTAGCAGAGTCTGCAGAATTTTTTTCCCACCCTCTTCGTGAGTTTGTTAAATTGTTTTCCCTGTTAGTATCAGAGAATGGCTCAGGACAGGCTTAAGGAGTTACACTTCCAGCTCAGTTAATGGTGTCAGACTCTGAAGCCAGACCCAGTGCAGTGAAGGGAAGAGGAAATGCTGGAAAAAAGGAAATATGCCTGTCTCAGAGGAAAGCTTTGATCTGTGCATGGTAATGTAAATGCAGTCACTTAGCTTTCAGTGATCTGGTGCTGCCTTTTACTGGCTGTGAAGGTGTGAGTGTATATTCTAGACAGGTAGCCCTGCTCAGGGGGTTACCCACCATTCTCCATGGCTTGGAGAATGGCTTGGCCTATGACCATTTACCAATGGGTGACGTCTGTGGAATCCTATGTACTTGTGGTGCTGCTCTTCCTTCACTGTTGTTCAGTTCAGTTTCTTAACTTTCCATTTGATGTTCAGTGCATCTAGGATGTCATATGTACTGAATTTATTTCTTCTTTTTGGTGTTTGTTATTAGAGGGTTGTGGGAAGCATTCGTCTACTCCCTAGTCGTGTCCTGGCCTCTCTCACACATTGTTTTATAAAATGTTATTTGACCTGAAGATGATTCCTGGACACTAGTTTCTTAAAGATTCAAAAAGACCCCTTAAGGTGAATGGCTGGAGTGAGTTACCTGAATTCCATGAACTCAGAAATATGCTTTCCAGGAATCAAAGTGATTTTTGTCATTGCCTCCTTTTAATCATGATTATACCATTGAATTGCTGATTGCAAATGTTAATAATGGTAGCTGGGCATTATCTCTTTCCTTTGGCCTTGTTGCAAAGGAAGTAATCAGACATGGAGTATAGTTGCTTTCTAGTTTCTTTCCTCTCTTGTTCCAGATAAACAGACCAGTTGCATCTCAGGTGGCCACTGGAATGTTTTAAGGACCCACATGTTATGTTGTAAACTAGGAGGTAGACCAGTTGACTGGATAGCCTACAAAGCAGTGACTTTAAGGTCTTTGAACCAAGGAAATAAATTCCATGAGACATTTGTTTATATGTAAATAGTGATAGTAATTGCTTTTCATGTGCCTCAGCAGCAGCTGCATTCTGCAAAAGCTTTGATTGCATATTGTTAGTATACAAATCTGTTAAGGCACAAAGTCCTGCTTGAAGACTAACAGGAAAATAATGGTATTCCATTTTGTAAAATCATATCTTGAACTTCAGATGCTCCTCTAGTTATGGTCCCTACTGCTGTGCTAAATCCATCAACAGACTCTTCTGATTTGAGAGTTAAAATGCTAAACCTACTTAAAGTCCAATCATTTTCTTTAATGCAAGAATCAGCTATTCCAGTAACTGATGTAAAATATAGGTAAGAATTTCCTCATTTCCTAATTCTTTTTTAAATCTGTTAAAAGCTTCCTTTCTGAGCTTTTAGTTTACCATATATATCTTGTTTTTTCTTTTGATTAAATAAACCCATAGGAATAGCATGGAAACCCTGGTGGCATAATGGGTTAAGTGCTACGTCTGCTAACCAAAAGATTGGCAGTCCGTATCTGCCAGGCGCTCCTTGGAGACTGTAGGGGACAGTTCTACCTTGACCTGTAGGATCACCATGAGTCAGGCTTGACTTGATGGCAGTAGGTATAGGAATAGCATAGCAAGAACCAATTCAGCTCTGCCATGGGAAAAAACGTATTAGGTAATTTAAGAGAAGGAAGAGAAATGATTTCTTATGTACAGAAAAATATGAATGCAGAGCCATTAGCAAGCAGTGTGTTCACATAAAACCCATAGTCATGTTTTAGTCCACTTAGTCCTATGTAGTTAATTTAGGTTCTCTACAGTTCTGGATAAACAACAGTCTGTAAACTTTTCACTGTCTCCAGAAGAACTCTGAAAATCTTGATTCAATCCAGTGTTACCTGTGTTCAGAGTATCTGAGTCCTTTTCAGAAATCTGATATAGTCTGTTTTCTGTGGAAGTAATTTTGATCAAGCATTTCCAGCTAGTTAGCAAAGTAACATCCTTTCTGCTGACAGGAAAGCTTAATACAGTCATTATTAACTTAAATAATTCTTAAAAGTGAAAAACTTAATGGGAAGCAATTACAAAAGTAATGCAAAGCCAAATAAAGCCAGTTAAGCTAGACAAAAATATCTGTAAAACTAAACATTAACCTTATTTTCTAGGAATTTCAGATCTTGAGATATAATACCATGTAGTCAGGATATAGCTCAAATATACCAATATTTCTTTTGGTATTTTTTTTTTCTTTTTAAAACAGAAACAAAGCTTTTGTGGCTTTCCACAAAGCTTCGTAGTTTAGCTTAGGTCACCAAGAAATAATACTTTTGACTCAACATGAATCCAGAAATTAATCATAAGAAGATACTGAACCCTGCCTTCAAGGCAGATTATACAACTCTTCAGTAATTAGGTATTGTTAACAGTGAGAAAGCTTTTATTTGTTTTTATTTATTTATTTTTTTGCATTTTATGCTGTATACTGAAGCTCTTCAAAATCTCATAAACTAATCCCTGAGACTTTTAACTATGACAGATAAAAACTGAATATAATCAGTTAAATTCAGTTTTAATAAACCTTTTAAACTTTTTGTTGTGTGTCTCTTATGACCTTTCAGGCAGGAAAAAATGAGCATACTCCTTAGCAGATCTTTCTGTATTGCATGAAGTAAAAATATATAAACTATAGTAAGTTACCTAAAAATCTAAGAAATTAAGTTTATGTACTAGAAAACACAGTTGCTATTGAAACAAAGTTGTTGAAATACTCTGTATTTTCATCAGATCTTTACCATTTCAACTAGTTTTTCAAATTATTTTTCCCCTAAATTTAGATCTCTGGCTGGGGTAGAAATATTTTCCCAGTTTCAAGTGTATCTTATTGTGATCTGTTTCCCTTGGCTTCTTAAAATTCCTCTAATTGAAAAAACACTTATTTGTGGTTCTTTTATGATAGTGATCTACTCAGTTTCTGAAACTGCAGGCAGTTCCTTGGTTACATGCCAGATCCATTCCTAAGTCTTCTTTAAGTCAAATGTGTAAGTATGTCGAAATAAATACATATGGCTCTTACTTAGTGTCTGTCAGATGTTTGTTTTAGTATATGGTATATATTCTACCAGCCATTTGGTTAGCAATTGAGCTCTTAACAACTACATTACTGGGGTTGCTGTGTTAAACTAGATATTTTGAAAGACAAAAGGTAACCAAATTTTTTACCTTTTCTTTTTTGAAGTTTTCTTGAAACCAGTTTTGCTGTCTTCATTGTAACCTTTTATCCTCCTTTATTAAAAGAAACCCAGTAAATACCAAAGGTCTTCTGCAGTTTTGTAAATGAACAAATGAACCCATCAATTCTTGGCTAGCCTCCCCCTCCCACTTTTTTTTTTTTTTTTTTTTGGTATCTAGTTTTGTACTGTCCCTCCCTTTTCTTATTTGGGAACTAAAAAAATCACTCCCTTTTCCTCAAATAAAGCACATTTCATATAATAGTCTAGCTTATGTTACTTACAACGGTTTGGCTTGGCTTTTAAAGACTTTCCTTTTAAGGTTGACATAAAGCCTAAAAACCTGTCAGAATGAATTTATTTTCATTAATTCATATAGACATTTGTAATATTAAACTTATAAAAGTATTTATTCTTCACTAAACCAATCCAAGTTCCTAGAAGAAAAGTTATCTGATAATACAGTTCAGAGGTAGAAAAATAATCCTTTTTTATAATGGTTTAGAGAAGCAATTTAGAATAATTTGTCTTATTTATCTAGTGCTTCTGTAACAGAAATATCATGAGTGGATGGCTTTAGCAAACAGAAATGTATTCTCTCATACTTGAGCAGGATATAGGGCTGAATTCAAGACACCAGGGAAGACTTTCTCTCTGTGTGTTCGCTCTAGGGGTAGGTCCTTATCAATCAACAGTGGTCTTCTGGGTCTAGAACCTTAGCACAGGGACCAATGAACATGTTCTACTCCTGGCTTTTCTTGCTTGGTGATAATGATGTCCCTCTCCACTGACCTCACTTCAGAAGAGATTGACTGAAGATACAACCTATTCCTGTAGATTGTGTACTTCTTTACTAATGTGACTGCCTCTAGTCCTACCTCAGTTAATAAGGTTAGGATTTATAACCCTGGGATAATGACATAAGTTCATACAGTGGAGGACCCACATACAGTATTGAGAATCAGAGCCTAGCCAAGTTGACACATGTTCTAGAGGGGTACAATTCGTTCCTAACAGTCCTTTTTAAAACAGCCTAATGGAAAACTAGCATTTGCCAGCCATGACCTGAGACAAGACAAAAACACTCACATAACATTCTTTCTATATCAGAGGCAAGCTCTCAGAATAAAATGAGGTGGAAAGACCTCAGAAAGTCACCAGTCTGTGAGGCCAGGGTTCTATTCTTAAATAAGACAAAGTAAATGGGAACCAAGTTTCGTAACATCTGCAGCAGTTCTTTAAAGATCAGCTCAGTTCAACAGATAAACGACTTGTAGATAAAACTTACTAATTTGCTGGAGTCTCTGAGAGATCACAGATCCTCCAACAAAACTGGAGCATGAAACAGAGGTTCCCCAAAGAGGGGAGACAATGCAAGTGGAAATTCATTTTTCCAAAGTGGAGGGAAACAGAGCAGATGGAAATTTATTTTCCCAAAATGTTCACTGAAGTTCCAAATTCTTTCTAGTGTATCCAGCTTGTAGCATTTTAAAAAATGAACCCCAAACCAGCATCCCATGATTGGGGAGTTCTAGGCTCACTTTAGTGGCAAGGGTCCTATTCCTTTAGGTTTATTTTTAGATAGTTTGAATTGCGTGGTATGAGCCTATATCAGGAAGGTACTTTAAGAGGGAACAGTGAAAGTGGGTTATGCATGTAATTGCTAATTTATTTTCTTAGCAGATAATATCAAAATACAAGTATTGTAATTATTTTGAATTTCCTTAACACTTAGGTGTGTGCTGACTAATTATTATATATTTGTGTTTGTTGTCTTTTCCTTCTGTAGTTGGATCTGTTTTAGAGGGTCCAGACTGTGTATGTTCACACAAGTAACACATGTCTTTATATTTTTTTACCCACTGCATCCTCACCTCTGCAGGGCATTTCGTAAACACACTACCCTAATTTATTTTTCAACAACATGTAAAAATATTGGCATAGCAGTGCATAGGAAAATACCTTAAGAGGGCACAATGTGGTTGGCAAATAAACATAGAAGGTACATATTAGTTCTGTAAAAATATGACATAAATGCAAAGAAACCCAAACCCATTACTAATGAGTTGATTCAGACTCACAGCAGCCCTGTAAGACAGAGTAGAACTGCCCTACAGGGTTTCTCAGGAGCATCTGGTGTATTTCCGTTTTCAGTTCTTTTTTGTACCCCGTAAAAAAACCAAAACCTAGTGCCATCAAGTTCAATCCAACTCACAGCAACCCTAGAGGTCGGGGTAGAACTGCCCCATAGATCATAGTATATATTGGACTTTTGATATATTGGTTGGTTTAATGAGATGAATTTTTTTATCCTTAGACTACTAGAAAGAGAAGACTCACTGCTATTGAGTCAGTTTCAACGCATAGCAACCCTATAGAACAGAACAGAACTGCCACATAGAGTTTTCAAGGAGCACGTGGTAGAGTTGAACTGCCAGCTGTTCAGTTAGCAGCTGTAGCAATCACTATGCCACCAGGGTTTCCATTGGAAAGGAGGAGGGTTTTTTTAACTTACATTGAGACTGAAATACTTGTAGGGTAGACTTAGTTATTTATGTCTTGTATGAACAATCAAGATAGTTTAGTATGTCTGTGGTAATCTTCTTGATTGTTACAAATTAGATTATAACCTAAAGGAGTGTTCCAAGGTTGGTCCAGTATTTGGGTGCATGGTCAAAACTGTGTTTTTCACAGCCTTACATATTCTTCCAGTTTGTCTTAGAGCTCATAATTTTAGTTCCATACTGTCAATAAAAATTTAGTCTTGATATTCAATACAGTCATGCACTGCTTAAGGTCTATTGTATGTTCTGTGAAATCAGATGTTTTGTGATTTGGGTTGTGTGAACACAATGTTATGCAGCAAAAGTGTGTGAAGCACTTGAGCTACCCAGAGCTAGCTCTAAACTTGGTATTGTGGTCTGATTCTACTTCTTGAAGCATCTGGAACAAGCAATGATTGGCAGTGTGCTAAGAGACATTCACTTAGTAGTGCCTTCTCAGAGATAGCATCCTGAGACACCTGGTGTTTGATCTCCAGTCTATGTCACTATTTGGATGTAGATCCATCCCTCTTCAATATGTATTAGCTTCGTAGCTTTCAGTGGAGCTGATTCTTTTAAAAGCCTGGAGAATGTTTCTTTGTTTTTAAGGACCATTGTGATTATTCATTGTGCCTGGGCCTAAATTCTGAGTAGTAACATTCCCTGATTTTCCTCCTTCATGTTGTTTAATAACCTTTGGTTTCACTTCCAAATCAGTACTTTTTTGCCTCTTGCCACTGTCACTTTCAGTGGTCTTGAGTTTGTGAGCCATGATGCACTTCACAGAAATTCTGAATTTTGTTATAACCTGTGGGACCATGGATCTATATTTGGTTAGATATTGCCCAAGCAGACATTATGTGGCACATGACTAATTCTCATTTTAGGGTATCCTGAATGTGAGTTTGTTTTTTCTAATTTGAATTTTATTTATGCTTTCTGATTTCATAACAATTTATCTTAAATAAATTACTTAGTTCTCTAAGTAAGCTGATTTCCTATATAAGTTTAGACTCCTTACATGCTTCCTTAAGCTATATTAAGGAATTACATGACAAAAGCGAAAAAGAGGCTTTTGTCTTTCCTTTTGGCTGCCTTCACTTTTGCTGAGTAGACGTTTATCTTCATAGTAATCATTATCATTAGTAAATATTGATATTTGTTATATACTATTTGGAAGTATTATTTTAAAATAATAGTGTATAAACATTTAAAACCAACCTCTAATTCATGTGTAAGACTCTAATCATGCAACCTTTTAAAATTAGAGTTGTAATATTTGTTTGCATGCATAATAGGCATTTAAAATATTTGTGTATTTAAACCTATCTGTGCTTTTTCAGTTGCAGGTTAATTTGAAAATTTTTTTTGTTAAGTATAGGCTGTTAATTTTCATAGTATTTTAACAGTCATGGATATTTGGAACCACTTCAGGGTGTCAATATCCCTGGTACCTATATTGCATTTTCAGTTATTTAGCAGCTTTATTTGCTTGATAAACTTTCTATATTCTCTTCCTGTCTCTACAAATGATGTTTCTTACTAAAATGCATGTTCCTTATAGGAAAGTTGGGATAATCTTTAAAAAAGGGAAAACCTAGATAATTGTAACTGTATCTTGAACACTCTGGTATATATTCTCACTGAAATCTCATTTTGAAATATTTCTGTATTTAAAAGTCAATATTAGCTTACTTTTATTTTATTAAACTTTCTTGCAAATTTGTACTGGTCTTTATTATTATGTTTTTAAAATTTATTGTTTTGTTGAGAATATGCACAGCTGACCAGATACCAACAGTATGGTTTTTGCATATACTATTCAGTGTTGTAAGTACTCACAGTTATGTCCAATTTTTAGTCAATGATGGTTTTACTTTTTCTTTGCTAGAAAGTGGAGCTGTTCCTAAAAGAAAAGATCCATTGACACACCCTAGTAATTCACTGCCTCGCCCAAAAACAGTTACAAAAACTGGATCCACAGGTCTTTCAGGCCACCACAGAGCACCTAGTTGCAGTGGGTTAGCCACAGTTTCAGGAGTGAGACAAGGGTCTGGTCCTGCCACTTCAGTTCATAAGGTATTCTGCTTAAGTTTACTGCAAGTATATTATGCTACTTTAGAGACTAGATACAACTCTGCAAATTTAAATGTAATTGTTGTAGTTACATAACTGGCTATTAAAAATCAATCTTACATTGACATCTGCAAACTAATTAGACTGTTTACCTTAAGTTTGCATACCTAGTCTGTTTAATATAATGTTGGACATTTCATTTTTAATTTGTTGTTTTAATCACTTAAATCTGTTCAAATGTTTTATAACATTAAACATATCATGAGTTTTGTTACAATTCTTTTGAGGATCAAAATGTGGTGTAACTGCCCTTTATCATAAAGTGTTTCTATTTTATAGTCACTGCATCTTTGTGAATAAAATCCCCACCTAATGCTAAATACAATTCTATAATGAAAACAATTTTACTTGGGTATGAAATTGTGTATTTTGATTTCTGTGTAATTTTTCCAAACTTTAATTCTGTAAATTTTAAGGCTAGTTTACTTGTGAAAAGTATAAGTACTTGGTTGTGTTGAAAATAAAATTTTGTATTTTTAAGGGTACTCCAAAAACCAGTAGAACAAATAAACCTTCTACCCCTCCAACTGCTGCTCAGAAAAAGAAAGACTTGAAGAATTTCAGAAATGTAGATAGCAACCTCGCTAACCTTATAATGAATGAAATTGTAGACAAGTAAGTTCTGCCATGTAGAGTGTTATGTTTCACTTTTTATTATTTAATTTATTTATAAAATACTTTAAGAGCAAAATGGATAATATTGTGTATTATTTATATAATTTTTATGATGGCTTTCAATTAATGCAGATGCTTTACTGGTTTAACTGTAGTTTCACAAGTTAACGTACAAAATGCTTGCACATTATCAAAAGACGTAAACAAATAATCTATTGTTATCAAGTCAGTTCTGACTCATAGTGACCCTATAAGACAGAGTAGAACTGCTGCATAAGGTTTCCAAGGAACAGCTGGTGGATCCAAACTGTAGCACCAGGGCCCAGTACCTTATAAGCCGAAGCCACACAGGACTTAAAATTAATTTACTTCATATGGTAGTAAATGACACGTTTCTCTTGTGGAGCTAACCAAGGTTCTGTTTCCCAGTGGAACAGCTGTTAAATTTGATGATATAGCTGGGCAACATTTGGCAAAACAAGCATTACAAGAAATTGTCATTCTTCCTTCTCTAAGGCCTGAGGTAAGGACTTTATATTATCATTTTTCTATAATGTCAGCCATTACTAAGTCCAAAATATTTGTAAGAAAATATTTGAGCCATGCTAGAACATTGAATACACATAAAATAATTGTATAATTAATTTTTTTTAAAAGACAAAATATTAATGATTGATGTTAACCACTTAGTATAAAAGAGGAGAATGAATATCATTTTTCAAATTCCCAGTCCATTTTTAATGTGTATAGAAAAAGTGAGTTGTTGGGTGCTTTCCAGTTGATTTCAAGTCATGGTGGCCCCATGTGTACAGAGTAGAACTGTGCTAAGAGGGTTATCAGGTTTTGACCGTCCAGAAACAGATCTCCATGCCTGGTGAGCATCTGAGTAGGTTCGAATTGCCAACCTTCTGGCTAACATTTACTTGTTTGTGCCACCCAGGGACTTCTGGAAAAAGTGGATAACAGAAGATAATTTGTATATTATGATAAAATAGATTTTATATTAAGAGACAGATGTTATAATAGAAAGAAGAGAAATTAGGATAAAGTTATTCTTTTTGTATAAATTTGAAAAAAAATTAGAAGAATTATTTTCAGGGGTATGAACAAAGCTAGTAAGTGATGGTTAAGTTGTAACCTGTCCCATATTTCTAGACTCACTAATGAAGTTACAATAAATATTTGGTTTTCATATTTAATGCTGTTTTAGATTTTCGTAAGTCACAATATGTATTTGGTGCTGTTTATATTATATTCTAAAAAATAAACCTGAGGATCCACTTTTGAGTCAATTATTTCTACTTGAACATTCAGTTATTTACATTCTGCATTCATAATGTTTATCACTTTTCAGTACTGATTATACTGCAACTTACTGAATATCTTTCAAGTATTTTGTACTCATTTTAAGCAGTGATAATAATGTGAAATCATTGGTTTCATATGCTAGTTAAATTTTTGTTGATACACAATAAAATAACTAGAGAATTATTAAAGTAGAAAATGTAAGTTCTTATATTAACCAAATTTATCTCAGGGACCACCTCAGGCCACACTTTGGAACTCGCATTGTAGTTTTGTGTATTGAACTATTTGCTGAGAGCTATTTAAGAATATTATGGTATGCAGGAATCCCTGGTGGCATGGTGGATTAAGTGCGGTATCTGCTAATCAAAAAGTTGACAGTTCAAATCTGCCAAGTGCTCCTTGGAAACTGTGGGGCAATTATGCTCTGACCTGTAGGGTTGCTATGAGTTGGACCAGATGCTCCGGCAGTGAGTTTATTATGGTATGCAGTGGACTGAGTGTTGACAAAAGTGCTTGTTGAAAGAGGACTCTAGAATTGTAGACCTGAAAAGTATCTTAGCAATCATCTGATCCATTTGTTAATAAAAGAACTGATTTTAAGAGTTAGAGTGACTTCAGATTATTGTTAAGTGGTGGACTTAAAATATGAAATAAAAATGATGCCAGAGGTTAGAACTGCTTCCTTAATGTTATAGTTGCTAGTGTAGGTTTTTGTATTTAAAAGACAGATCTTTATGGTAGAAAATATATGTTAAAAATGAGAAAATATTAGTAAGAAACTGTTTAGGCTATGTTATGAAAAACATTCAGAGAGCATATCTAAAGTTAAAAGTGAGGTCAGACTATTGTATGAATTTGCTGGAATATGTATGTGAAAATTTTAGTTGCCTTTTTAAATCAGGTAACATTTAATAACCTGTCCATGGGACCCAAGAGAGGAGACATGGCTATGTAGCTCAGCTTTTCACAAAAGGCCCATAAAATGGGTTATGGTAAGGCTATAAATGGATCAGATATGCCCCGTAAAGTGCTTGCGTTGTGTCCAAACCAGCTTTATTC
This sequence comes from Heterohyrax brucei, assembly GCA_028571685.1. NCBI lineage: Eukaryota > Metazoa > Chordata > Mammalia > Hyracoidea > Procaviidae > Heterohyrax > Heterohyrax brucei. Next base: position 41,276,492 of record CM053149.1, read on the forward strand.
CTGATGATTTACAGTAATTACCTCTAGTGGTTGGATGGTAATTGGGGCATTGTTAGCCTACACTGAGGAACAAGATATGGCATAAACTTATGGAATTGACAGTAGGAACTGGCTGAAAAAAGGAGTTTGATGTCTGCTAGGTTGAACCATATGAAACCATCATTTTAAAGGTAAAAAGTAATTGAATATCAGCCATTTCACATGATTGATTTTAAAAGTACAAACATCTTTTTTATTTTTTATGATTGAATGAAAATGTACATTCCCTGTAAATTTACATGCCAGCCAACATGCAGCTCCCACTGCTCTCCCTGCCCGGTGACGGCACACTCTCCCTCTTTGCTCCATATATGTCTTATCCTCCCAACAATGTCCTATCCCATCCTCTCCGTCCACCTCCTCACCTCCAGTAAGAGGTCAGCAGGACAACAGCCTATAGATGTATAGAACCATAAAGTGCACACATGATATAGTGACTGTGTCACCTAGTCTAATCCATTCCTGTCTGAAGAGTTGACCTCCATTATGATTTATGGACAAGGGTAGCATCAGGGCTGGGGGCCATGCTCCCAGGGGAATTCTCAGGTGCTTGGACCATCAATTGTGGTCATTTAATGGAGATCTCAGAGTGCAGCCCTTTTTATTCTTGTGTTGCCAGTGAGATTCAACTTTGTGAGTTCCATCATGGTGATGACTGGTGGTTAGGCACCATCCAGTTCTTTGGGTCACAAGTCGATGTAGTCACCCACTAACGTGAATCTCTCTTTCTTCTGGGTTCTCTTTAATCCATGTCGTTTTGGTCCTTGGTGACCATCTGTTCCTGCTGAGTTGGGACCATGTGCTGTACCCTCAGATGGCAGCTTGGCAGCTTTTAAGACCCCAGACACCACTGACGAATGAGGGGTGCAGAGGCTGTCTTAACAAAATGCTAGTTGTGCCAGTTGGCCTTGATTTCCCTTCAGAGCATGGTCCCTGGCCCCCTGGGCCAGCTACTCTGACCTTGCAATATTAGGTTAAGATGGGAGGAGTAATCATGTTATGTTGAAGTCCAGTTCACATTGATCTTCTTTCTAATGTGTGCTGTCCTGTATTTCACCCAACCAAGTTTCTATCAGCTATCTAATCTAAACCCTCAGTCCCTCCCTTCCTCCCTTCCCACCCTTACAGCCGTCAAAGGGTCTTTTCTTCTATGTATGAGTCTGTTTTTAAGTTCTTGTTGTAGGGATCTCATACAACATTTGTCCTTTTGTCACTGACTACTTTGACTCAGCATAATGTCTTCCAATTGAAACTAGATTATGAGATGTTTCCTAAAATCATTGTTGTTCTTTATCATTGCATAGTGTTCCATTGAGTATATATACCATAGTTTACCTATCCATTCCTCTGTTGTTGGGCATCTGGGTTGATTTCATCTTTTTACTATTGTGGACTGTGCTGCAATAAACATTGGTATGCATGTATTAGTTGGTGTGAATGGCCTTGATTCTGTAGGATATGTTCCGAGCAGTGGAGTTACAGGGTCAGATGTTATATCTATTTCCATCTTTTTAAGGAAGCACCAGATTACTTTCCAAAGAGGTTGCACCATTCTGCAATGCCACCAACAGTATAAGAGAGTTCCAGTTTCTCCACAGCCTCTCCACCATTTGTTATTTTGTGTTTTGTGTTTTTTGGATCATGGCCAACCGTGAGATGGTATCTCATTGTAGTTTTGATTTGAATTTCTTTAATAGCTAGTGATTGTAAGCGTGTCCGCATGTTTTTTCTGGATGCCTAGATCTCCTCTTTAGAGAAGTGTCTGTCCATCTCCTTTGCCCATCACTTAATTGGGTGATTCATCTTTTTCTTATTGATGTTTTGTACTACCTTTTGGATTATGGAGATCAGACGTTGATATGACAATATAGTTGCCAAATATTTTTTCCCATTTCTGTAGGTGACCTTTTAATTCTATTAATAAAGTCTTTGGGTGAGCAAAAGTGTTTGATTTTTAGTAGTTCCCATTTGTCTTGTTTTCTCTTCTGTTGTCTGTGGTTTGTTTGTTAGATTTTGAAGTCTGTCTCCATTGTCTATTAAAACTTCCATTGTTGTTTCTACTTTTTCTTGGATGAGCTTTATCATTTTAAATTTGATACTTAGGTCTTTTATCCAGTTTGAGTTGATTTTTGTATAAGATATGAGATATGAGTCTTGTTTCAGTGTTTTGCAGATGGATATCCAATGTGGCCAACACCAGTTGTTGAAGAGATTGTTTTTACCCCAGCTTAATGTCTTAAGACCTTTGTTGAATATCAGCTGTTCATAGGAAGATGGTGTCATCTCTGGTGTCTCAGTTCTGTTCCATTAATCTGTCTGTCTCTTTTTGTATCAGTACCAGGCTGTTTTGACTACTGTGGCAGTGTAATAGGTTCTAAAGTTGGGTAGTGAGAGGCCTCCCTGTGTGGTCTTCTTAAGTAGTGCTTTACTTATCTGGGGCTTAAAGTTGGTAATTTATTTCTCCATCTCATTAAAAAATGTCACAGGAATTTGTATTGGGATTGCATTCTGTAAGTAGATTGTTTGGGGTAAAGTAGACATTTTCACAGTATTAAGTCCATGAGCAGGGTAGGTTTCTCCATTTATGGAAGTCTCTCTTAGTTTCTTGTAGTAATGCCTTGTAGTTCTCCTTGTCAGGGTCTGTTATTTCTCTGATTTATTCCTGGATACTTTATCTTCTCAGGGGCTATTGTAAATGGTATTGACTTGGTGATTTTTTCCGTAATCTCATTGTTGGTATAAAGAATCCTACTGATTTACTTACATTTATCTTGTATCTTCAGACTTTGCTGAACTCTTCTATCAGTTTGAGTAGTTTACTTATGGATTCTTGAGGATTCTCTGCGTATGCAATCTATCATTTGCAAATGGGAGATTTTTACTTCTTCTTTGCCAATGCAGATGCCCTTTATTTCTTAGTCTTCTCTAATTGCTCTGGCTAGAACTTCTAGTACAGTGTTGAATAAGAGAGATGAGAGTGGGCATCCTTGTGTAGTTCCCATTCTCAAGGAAAGTTATGTCAATCTCTCTCCATTCAGGGTGACATAGGCACTTGGCTTTGGCACCAGGGTTATGCTGGCTTCGTAGAATGAATCTGGGAGTATTCCATCCCTTTCTATACAATCGAATAGTCTAGTAGTGTTGGAGATAACTGTTCTCTAAAAGCTTGGTAGAATTCTGTGGTGAAGACATCTGGGCCAGGCCTTTTTTTCATTCATAGTTTTTGGATGACTTTTTCAATCTCTTCCTTTGTAATGGCTTTGTTAATTTGTTCAGCTTCACCTTGTGATAATTTGTGTAGATGATATGAATCAAGGAATTTGTCCATTTCCTCTAGGTTTTCAAATTTGTTAAGAGTGTAGATTTTCATAGTGTTCTGTTATTATATTTTTGATTTCTGTTGGATCTGTCATGACAACTCCCCTCTCATTTCTTATTTTGGTTGTTTGTTTCCTTTCCTGTTTTTCTTTAGTAAGTTTAAACAATGGTTTGTCAAGTTTGTTGATCTTTTCAAAAAACCAGCTTTTGCTCTTTTCAGTTTTTCTTCTGTTTGCTAATTCATTGAGCTCTGCTCTGATCTTTGTGATCTGTTTTCTCCTGGTGCCTGAGGGGTTCCTCTGTTGTTCTCTCTGTATTTGTTCAAGCTGTAGGGTTAGTTCTTTGGTTTGATTTCTTTCTTCCTTCCTTATGTGTGCATTTATGGAGATAAACTGACCTCTGAGAACTCCTTTGGCTATATCCCATGGGTTCTGGTAGGAAGTGTTTTCATTCTTACTGGAATCCATGAATTTCTTTATTTCATCCTTGATTTCTTCTATAACCCATGGCTAAACGTACAAACATCTTAATCCCTGTTTTCAGTCTAGTGCTTCCCCTTAACTTCCACTGTACCTGTTCTAGAGACTCCACTACTTAACCTTGCTTGTAAGACTCTTTCCTGTCTGGTGGGGAAAAACATGGATTCAGTTGGTCCTCATCATGCATTTGAATTATGTCTTCCCAAAAACTCAGGCTGGGCCATGGTCCCCAGTATTATGTAATTGTCTTCCATTTTGTTATTTTTCTATGTTGTAAATCCTAATCTCTGCCTGTGGTTTATAGGGTGAGGTTGGATTATGTTAAAGAGAATTATAACACTGTTACACAGGTCACCTCTCTGATCCAGTGTAAAGGCTGTGGCTTGTACCACCTTATACCCTACAAGAGATAAAGGGAAGCAGGCAAAGAGAGTTGGGGGTCTTATATCACCGAGAGAGCAGCACCAGAAACAGAATGCCTCCTTTGAATCTGAGGTTCTTACACCAAGATGCTCTGAGACCTGGGGAATACTGATGTATAGGATCTTCCTCCAGAGCTGAAATAGAGAGAAAACCTTCATCTGGAGCTGCTACCCAGAATGTGTAGGTTAAAACCATCCACATGTGGTATTTCTGCTACAGTAGCCACAGATGACTGAGACAGTCCCCTTCTGTTTTTGTCTACCTGTCTGTCTTAGTCATCTAGTGCTGCTTTAAAAATAACCTCAAGTGGGTGGCTTTAAGAAGAGAAATTTTATTTTGTCCCAGTCCAGTAGGCTAAAAGTCCAAATTCAGGGTGTCAGCTGCAGAGGAAGGCATTCTCTGCTGCCTCTCGAAGAAGGTCTTCATCAGTCTTCTTGTTGGACCGAAAGAGTCTTAGGTGCTGGGATCCCGGTCCTTTCCAAAGGACATGTTCCAACTCCCAGCACTGATCCTTGGTGGTAAGAGGTCTCCAGATCTCCCTGTTAGCTTCTTTCCTTTGTATCTCAAGAGATAGCCTCAAGGCACAAAATAGTTTTAGAAATTGTGTACAGCCTCACCAGCACAGTTGCTGTGAATCTGCCCTTGTTAACATCACAGAAGCAGAATTTACAACATGGAATCATGGCCCAGCCAAATGGCATCACACATTTTTGGGTTAACAAAATTCAATCCATAACCCTGACATAGTGCTGTTTTCTGTGGTTTCCCCTATCTCCAACTCTTGAGCTTTTTCAGGGTTTTTTGGTTCATATCAGCTTGCTTTTTTGTATTTAGGTATCCTTTCAGAAGCAAGCACTTTATTTTTGTCAGCGCTGCTGAATAAATTACTACCTCTTTATCAGTTTGCCATCTTTCAAAAACTTGATCGTATTCTCTGTTGTCTCTTATTCTTTGTGCTTTGAGTATTTCTTTTTTGTTATTTTGGTGCACTTACTAAAATAGAGAAAAACACCAGTTTTCATTTTGATAACAGAATTTTGTATCATTTTGCTCTCTTCTGATTTTAATCATTTAACTAGTATTTTGAATATATATTCTCTTTAGAGCTCTAGTTACCCCCTCATTTATTTTTTTCCTTTAAACTGTTTTCAATTAAAATTTCTCACGTAAGAGATATCCTGAATCTTCTTTAATACAGATGTTACTAAGACCACCCCCTATATTTGAAAACAATTTTAAAATCATTTAAAATCATTTAGAAAGCAACGCCACTAGAAGTTGCTGAATGCACTCAACTTCTTATATTCTAGGTAAATCTTAACACAGATTAATTAACTTTTATGAAGAATTAGATAGTAGTACAACCGCAAACCAAGATACTATATTCTGTTCCAATTCAAGCAGAATCAAAGATTCCATTTGGAGTGGAGCAAATGTGTGGACCACACAGCACGTACAAAGCACTGCTACATGGCCTCAGCTGCTGTAGACCCCAGCTTCAACTTCTTTAGGCCATTCCAACTTTGTTTAAAAGGAAAAGGACAACAGTTGTTAATACATCCTGAACCATCCCACTCCTTTTTGGTCCCTCCAAACTCAGTGAGCCATTTTGAATGTCCCTCCTGTTGATTTTATGTAACGATTAGACTGGAGTGACCTGCTTTGGGTTCCAGAGATCGAGCTAACAAGTTTCATCTCCCAACAGGTGATAAACTGGGCTATCCCTCCCCCAGAGCACACAAGGATGCATCCTTTTTAGTAGGAAATGATAGTTTAAGGTGAAGTACATTCCAAAGAAGGAATGGGTCAGTCTCCATAACCTGCATAAATTTTGGGGGTGCTTTTATTGACAAAAGCTGGGACTAATGTCATAGATGGGAGGCAGAGGTTGTAACTGAGTTTTTGATTAGGTTTGAGGCTTTACTGTAGCCACTTCACAGTTACCAGGAGGAATTATTGTATTTGCATCACAACTGTCAAGAAGAACTTAAATTTGCATCACAAATTTAAGAACTGTTGCAGAACTGTTGATATATGACTGATCTGATTCCTTTGGTAACCTTATCAATACTGTGTGTGTGTTGTGTGGTATACACCATGACTTTTTGTTATCTCTAGAAAATGTTAAATTCTAGAGTAAAATATGTTACATGTGGTGACAGAGATCAGGTTCCCTAGCTAACCTTGACACTGCTGTTTACAGGCTACATACATCACTAACTGAGATACTTAGTGAAGTTGTGTTTTATGTGGCCCTCTGACACTAAAGGCAAGGTACTAGGTAGAAACTGCTGGGAGTCAAAACCGGAAAACGAAACCCACCGTCAGTTGAGTCCAACTCATGGTGATCCTATAGGACACTCCGTAGAGTTTCCAAGGAGCACCTGGCAGGTTCAAACTGCCAACTTTTTGGCTAGCAGAAATAGCACTTAACTATTACACCACCATGGTAACCTTGAGTCACAGTTATCCTCAAAAGTCTCTTAAACATGTGCCACTTTGAAAACTTATGTAGGTGGCTGTTTTTGGAAGAATGTTACTTTAAAAAATAAAAAGGTGCTTTTCCAATGATAATACCTAAAACGTGAAAAAGTTCCTTCCAAAATTATAGTTGTGAACTAAGATGTGTATTTTTAAGTTATTCACAGGGCTTAGAGCTCCGGCGAGAGGATTGTTACTCTTTGGTCCACCTGGAAATGGAAAAACTATGCTGGTAAGAGTTCTTTTCAAGTTTGAGTATTTTATTGAGATAGTAGGGGTAATAATATAAAAAAACAAACTATAAATTGTCTCTAAATCTGTTATTTATGACTTGCTTTTTCTATAATATACTTTTAAGTTTTTACTAGCTTTCTATTAATATAAACTTGGTAGAAAACCATTTATGTTTTCCTCAGTAATATGTTTTAAGTTGGTTAAATTTAACAGTATAATTTTCATATTGTCCTAAGTTGAATAATGATGTTTTTTAACTCGCAAGAGTTTACTGTGCTATATAGAGCATGACACAGATTTATTTTCTAGTATCTTTTTTGCCAAGCACAGCCCAGTGCCATCGAGTCACATCCGACTCATGGCGACCCTAGGGGCCAGAGAGTTTTTTTTTTTTTAAATAAGACCTGATTACGTCTTTCTCCAGCATAATTCCCTCCTCCCCAGTAAATGTTTATCTTTGTCTAACCAGTTATCTTTCTCTTACTGGAAAGAGGATAGCATCCTCTTGTTTTTAACTCCTTGGGAAAACAGGAGAGACTGAAAAGGACACCTCATATTAGAACATTTCCGTATTGCTAAGAAGGAAACATACCCATAGCTGCATATTGGGAATTAGGCCATTTCTTACATTTTTAGACAATCTTTTCTGGTAATTAGATTGTGGTTATCTTTAAAACAAGATGTTGAATTAATGAAATATTTGCTCTTACAATTTTTAAAGGCTAAAGCAGTAGCTGCTGAGTCCAGTGCAACCTTCTTTAATATAAGTGCTGCAAGTTTAACCTCAAAATATGTGAGTGTTCTTTGTCAGTATTGTCATATTTTAAGTTACTGTCTAAATTTACTATATAGAGTGGTAATACTACACAAAAATATTCTATGAGTCTATACCTATTCTTTAGATATGATTATGGGTTTCAAAGTAGAAAGGAATGTATGTTTGTTAGGCACTTTTAAAATCTGGCTGTGTTGTTAAATACCCTCACTTTCCCTTTAAACATTATCAGAGAGAGTAGATTTTATATCTGGAAACCAGCAAGTATGATAGTTGCTGGAAAAAAAGTAATACTGATCGAAAACTGAATTATTTTTGGCTTTCTGAATTTAAGTAGAACAAGATTTTGCCTGTTTATTTTAAATCTTATACTGCAATTTAACCTCCTTTTACAATTGAACGTCTGCTGACCCTATAGTGGTATTCAAAAAAGAGTTAGTTTAGTTTTGATAGGCTGTAAAGACAGTACAGGGCTTAAAGAGAGTAATTTGTTGTGTAGAGCTAGGGTGTGAACAGCATTGGCAGAAAGCTGTAAAGAGATAGTTTCATTACCAGACAAAACTCCAGATTCTTATCTACCCCGAATAGCCAATGTCAGAGACAGGTATTTTGAGTGAGTGATCGAAAAGGAAGTTTGTTCTGCCAGTTGGAACATGGTGGGGGGATAGGAGGAACGACACACGGATGGGCAGGACATGACACAGACATACCCAAATCTCTTAAGGAAAAAAGGGCATGTGAGCACAGAGGTCTTGCCAGAATGATGGGGACAGTTGGGAGGGGTACATGGGGGGATCCTCTGGGTGGAAGTGAACTGGGTAGAGGTTGTCTACTTCACAACTTGGCAAGCCATCACCAGCCATCAAGGTAACACAGTGGTGCTAGATGTCATCTGGCCAGCACTCTGAAAGAAGAATGCTCAAACACAAGTTACCTCTCTGTCTTTCCTGCCTGATTCTTTTATAATGGAGTCATTCATTGCGTGTAGTTCACTGAATCTATAGTGGTACCTTCCAGGGCCCCACCCTAGTGTTGTAGCCTGGGGTGTGTTAAACACTGTGTATTGCAGGTGATCTGAAATGAAGCTTCTTAGGCACCTGATCTTGAGTGCCCCATACGTGGAGGCTTTTTCAGCCTGTGGTTTTGGTTTCTGTTTGATGTTATACTGCTTTGTCTTTCTCCTGTCCTTTTTTTAAAAATTCTGCCTAAATCCTGGTTGCATAGTGGTTATGTGCTATGGCTGCTAACCAAAAGTTGACAGATTGAATACACCAAGTCCTCCTCAGAAACTCTCTGGGGCACTTCTGCTCTGTCCTATGGGGTCATTATGAGTCAGAATCAACTTGGCTGCAGTGGATTTGGACTTTTTTTTGTTTTTGGTTTAGATGATTTGCAGCTGACATACATATTGTTTTATGATACGGGTTGCCAACCCCAGTACACGTTAACGCGCTCCCTTTTCTTGACCTTTGATTCCCCATTACCAGCTTTCCAGTCCCCGCCTGCCTTCTTGTCCTTGCCCCAGGGCTGGCGTGCCCAACTAGTGTCATTTTGTTTTACAGGCCTCTCTAATCTTTAACTGAAGGGTGAGCCTCAGGATTGACATCAGTACTGAGCTCCCAACAGGGTGAGATAAGTGGACTATCTTAGATGACCACTCACAAGCTTCAAACACCTCAGGTCATACTCACCAAAACAGAATGTGGAATGTTTTCTGTATAAGCTGTATTATGCCTTTGAGCTAGAAGTGCCCTGAAAACCATGGTCTCTAGACCCTGATCATGCTACTTTCTCTGTCAAAGTGTTTGGTTATATTTAGAAACATTCTTAGCTTCCAGTTTAGTCTGTAGGTTCTTAGTACTCATCTATTGTGTGTGTATTTTCCCTTCCTTCACCTAACTTAATTTTATCTGTTATCTAAAGTTAATGAGAATCCCTCTCTGTCATTTCTCATCCATCAAAGAATGTTCTCTTTTGTGTTTAAACCATTTCTTCTTGAGTTCTTAGAGTAGTGATGTCATGCAATATTTATCCTTTTGCTACTGCCTAATTTAACACAACGCCTTCCAGATTCTTCCATGTTATGTTGCCCAAATTCGTCACTATTGTTGGTTATTGCATAGCATTCCGTTGTGTGAATATACCATAGTTTTTTCACTCATTTCTTTGTTGATGGGCACCTAGGTTGATTCCATTCTTTGACTCTTGTGGACAGTGCCGCAGTTAACATTGGTGTGCGTTTATCTGTTTGTGTGAAAGCCCTTATTTCTCCATAATATATTCCAAGAAGTGGGATTGCTGAATCCTATGATACTTGTATTTCTAGCTTTTGAAGAAGGCACAAAATCAGTTTCCAGAGTGGTTGTACTGTTTTACATCCTCAGCAGCAGTGCAACATTTTATTATTTTGTGTTTTTTTGGATCAGTGCCAGCCTTTGTGGGATGAGATAGAGTCTCATTGTAGTTTTGACTGGGATTTCTTCAGTCGCTAAAGATCATTATCTCATTTATCTGTTAGCTGCATGAATGTGGTCTTTGGTGAAGTTCCTGTTTATATCCTTTGCCCATTTTTTTTTACTTCCATAGAATTATTTACTATACCACATAAAGAACTTAATATGTACCAAGCCCTGTTATAAGCACTGTACATATATGAATCCATTTAACAGTCATAACATCCCTGGGAACAAAATACCGGGATGACCTCCATTTTGTAGAGGCACAGAAAAGTTGAGTGACTTGTAGAAGAGCACAGAGTGGCAGGACTTGAGTTTCACAACTCAGCAGTCTAGCCCAGAGTCTGAGCTCTTAACTGCCAACTAACTAGGTTGTCATTCAAGCCCTTCATCCAGAATCCTTCAGCCATTGTTTCCATCTCCTCTCCTAGACTGCAGACAGCTTGAGAGCAGGGGTCCTTGTCTAATTCTATGAGTCTTAAGCTATGAAAACAGCACCTTGAACCTTCTGAGTTCAGGTCTGCTTGATTTCCAAGCTATCATTCCACAAGCCAGCACAAACTGTCTCAGGCTGGTGTTTATTTATCTATCTATCTACAATTTATTTACTTATTTTAGTTAATATGACTGAGTGAAAATGTACATTCCCATGTAAATTTACATGCCCACCTATATGCAGCTTCCATTGCTCTCCCTGTCTGGTGACAGCACATTATTCGTCTCTGCTCCATACATGTGTCATTCTTCCAGCAGTCTCTGTTCCCTCCTCTCCACCCACTCTCCTTCATCCAGCCAGAGATAGCAGGATGATATCCTATAGATGTATAGAACCATAAAGTGCATCCAATATATGGTCACTCTGCATCACCAAGTCCGATCCATTCGTGTCTGAAGAGTGGACCTTCGTTATGATTTATGGGCAAGGGCAGCATCAAGGCCAGGAGCCATGCTCCCAGGGGAACCCCGAAACCGCTGGACCATCAATTGAGGTCTTTTAGTGGAGATCTCAGGATGCATACCTTTTTATTCTTGTGTTGCCAGTGAGACTCAACTTAATGAGCTCCATCACGGCTGTCACTGGTGGTGGGTGGGCACCATCCGGTTCTTCTGGTACCAAGTCTGTATAGGCACCCACTCATGTGGGTCTCTCTATCTTCTGGATTGTCTTTACCACATGTCATTTTGGTCCTTGGTGAGCATCCGTTCCTGCTGAGTTGGGACCATTTGCTGTGCCCTCAGATGGCAGTTTGGCAGCTTTTAAAACTCCAGACTCAAGCCAGTGTTTTTTAAATTTTGGATCAAGCATGGCTGTGGACAAAGAGAAAGAAGAAAGCAAAGGAACATCTGATTGGGCAGCTACTCTGCTAGACCCTGGTGGCAGGTGCTTTATGTAATACGTCTTATTTAGACCTCAGAACAACTTATTGTCCCACTTTACAAATGAGGCAGCTGTGGTCTAGGGAGATTAAGTGAACTCCCGAAGTCCATTGGTAGACCCAGAATTCAAAACCAGTTTCTACCTCCACTATCCATCACCTTTTCCCCTCTCCATTATTACTAAATTTTGGGTGTCACTTCTCCCCTCTGTAGAAGGAAGAGTTTGGGTGAGAGGATCTCTGAGGTTCCCCTCTCCTATGCCCATTTTTTTAATTGGGGTTAGTTGTCTTTTTTATTGTTGAGGTTTTGCAATATTTTGTAGATTATGGAGACTAGATGCTGATTATATTTGTTGTAGCCAAAATCTTTTTCCCAGTCTGTAGATAGTCTTTTTTGGTGAAGACTTTGTATAAGTGTTTGATTTTTAGGAGTTCCCAGTTACCTATTTTCTCTTCTGGTGTTTCTGTATTATCAGTAATGCTATTTAGTCTGTCTGTGCTGTGTCTTAGGGCTCCTAGCATTGTCTGTGTTTTTTCTTCCATGGTGTTTGTTTTAGTCAGCTAGGACTGCTCTAACAGAAATACCAGAGTGGATGGCTTTAATAAAGGAAGGTTTATTCTTACACAGTCCGGTAGGCTGCAAGTCCGTATTCAGGGTGTCCGCCCCAGGGGAAGGCTTTCCCCTTGTCAGCTCTGGAGGAAAGTCCAGTACTGCATCAGTCTTTGTCCAGGGAGCATCTTGGTGCGGGAATCTCAGGTCTGAAGGATGCGCTTTTCTCCCAGTGCTGCTTGCGTGATGCTTCCAGGTTCCCAATTCTCAGCCTGCTTCTCTGTCCTTTTATCTCTCTTAGGATGAAAGGATTAGGGTGGGGCAAACCATACTCCAGGGAAACTCCCTTTACAGTGGAGCAGGGAGGTGATCCTATGAAGGGATTTACAGCCCCGCCCTAATCCTTTAACATATATAGCTATAGGAAAACCACAAAATGGAGGACAGTCACAAGATACCGGGAATCATGACCCACACGTATTTTTGGGGGGACACAATTCAATCCATGACAGTATTTATGACTTCAGATTTGATATTTACATCTTTGATCCATTTGAGTTAGGTTTTGTATATGGCATGAGATCATTGGATCTTGTTTCAGTTTTTTGCAGTTGGATATCCAGTTGTCTTTTCCTCATTTTGTCAATTTTGAATCTTTTTACTAATATCAGCTGTTCATTGGTGGGTGACATTCTCTTTTCTGTTCCATTGGTCTATGCATCTGTTGTTGTGCCACTGCCAGGCTATTTCTGACTACCATGGCAATATGTAAGAGGTTGTAAAGTGAGATAGTGTAAGGTTTCCATTTTGTTCTTCTTTAGTAGTGTTTTATTTCCTGAGGGCTTCTTCCCTTTCCATATGAACTTGGTGATTTGTTTCTCTGTCTCTTTAAAAAAATGCCACTGGAATTTGGATAGGAATTGCATTGTCTCTGTAGATCACTTTGGGTATAATAGACATTTTCACAGTGTTGGGAAACCCTGGTGGTATAGTGGGTTAAGTGCTACCGCTGCAAACCACAATGTCAGCAGTTCAAATCCACCAGACACTCCTTGAATACTCTGGGGATCAGTTCTACTCTGGCCCCTAGGGTCGCCTCCAACTCAGTGACACTTGGCTGGCTTGGCTGAGTTTTCCTATTCTGCTCTAACAGAAATATGACTAGTGGGTGGCTTTAGCGAAGAAAAATTCATTCGTATACCGTCCAGAAGGCTACAAGTTCAAATTCAGGATGTCTGCTCCAGGGGAAAGGCTTTCCCCGTTCGTCAGTTCTTGAGGAAGGTCTTTGTGTTGCATCACTCTTTGGTCAGTGAGCATCTTGGCGCAAGAACTTCCGGTCTGAAGGACACACTGTACTGTTGAGGCTGCTTTCTTGGTGGTGTAGGGCTCCCACACTGCTTGCTTCCCTTGTATCTCTTGTAGGGTAAAAGGTGGTACAAGACAGACTCCAGACTCCCTTAGCAAGGCTTTTGCAGTCCCACTCTTATCTTTTAACATAATCATCTATTAGCCACAGGCAGAGATTAGGATTTACAGCATAGGAAAATCAAAATACTGTGAATAATGGCCCAGGGAAATAGCTACTACCCATTTTTGGCGGGGGATACAGTTCAGACCATGATACTAGCCATAAGAAATCTTGGTTTCTCCACTTACATAGTTTTCTTTCTGTAGGTCTTTTACATCTCTAATTAGATTTTTTATTAACTGTTTTACTATCTTGGTGGTTACTATAAATGATATTCACTCGGAAAGTTCCTCTTTGAAGTTATCCTGTTGATGTAGAGGAATCCAGTGGATATTTGTATGTTTATCTTTCAACTTGATACTTGGATGGATAACTCTTCTATTAGTTTCAGTAGTTTTTTTGTGGATTCTTTATGGTTTTCTGTATATAAGATCGTATCTGCAAATAGAGATACTTTTACTTCTTCCCTACCACTTTGGATGCCCTGTATTTCTTTTTCTGGCTTGATTACTCTGGCTAAAATCTTCAGCGCGATGGTCAAGGAAAGTGGTGACAAAGGACATCCTCCTGTGGTTCTGATTCTTGAGGGGGTATGCTTTCAGAAACCGTTTGAGATAATGTTGCCTGTTGGCTTTGCACAAAAATGTCTTTTATTATGTTGGTGAATTTCCCTCCAGTTCCTATTTTGCTGAGAGTTTTTAACATGAATGGATGTTAGACTTTTTTCATGTGCCTTTTTTGCATCAGTGGTTGTTGTCTATCGTTTTATTTATACAGTTGATTATATTGATTGTTTTTCTGATGTTGAACTACCCCTGCGTCACTGATGTATATCCCATATGGTCATGGTGACTTATTTCTTGGTATGTTGTTGAATTGTATTGGCTAGAATTTTGTTAAGGATTTTTGCATCTAAGTTCTTTGGAAACTGTATGAGGCACTTCTCTGTTTTGTAGGGTTGCTATGAGCTGAAGTGAACTTGACAGCCACGCGTTTGGTTTTGGGTTGTATCTCATGAACTTATCTAATCTACAACCAAACCGACTGCCATCAAGTCAGTAGTGACTCTGTAGTCAAAGTAGAACTACCCTACAGAGTTTCCAAGGAGCACCTGATGGATTTGAACTGACAACCCTCTGCGTAGCAGCCATAGAACTTAAACACTACTCCACCAGGTTTTCCTCATGAGATATATTGGTATGTAATTTTCCTTCTTTGTGGTACCTTTACCTGGTTTTGGTGTCAGTGTTATCCTGGCTTCTTGGAATGAATTTGGCAGTATACTGTCCTTTTCTATGCTCTGAAATACCTTTATTAGTAGTGGTGTTAACTCTTCTCTGAAAGTTGGTAGAATTTGCCAGTGAAACCATCAAGGCCAGGGATTTTTTTGGATGGAAGTTTTTTTATTCCTTTTCAGTCTTTTTGTATGGGTTTATTTAATTGTTCTGCTGCTGCTTGTGTTAGTTTAGGTAGATAGTCTGTTTCTAGAAATTTGCCCATTTTCCATAGATTTTCAAATTTGTTACAGTACAACTTTTCATAGTATTCTGTTAGGATTTTTTTTCATTTCAGTTGGGCCTATTGTGATACTACCCATTTCATTGCTTATTTGTGTAATTCTCTTTCCTGTTTCTCTTTCATAGTTTGGCCAACGTTCTATCTATTTTGTTAAACTTTTCAAAGAGCTACATTTTTTATTTTTTTCCTATTCTTTAATTCATTTAATTCTACTCTGATGAATTATTTGTTTTATTCCTGGTGCCAACTAGCTTCTTTTCTACTCTTTCTGCTTGTTCAAGTTGTAGAGTTAATTTTTTTATTTGGTCCCTTTCTTCTTTTTGGATGTGTGCATTCACTGATAGAACTTGAACTCTGAGCACTCCTCCACTGTATTTCAAAGGTTCTGATAGGATGTGTTTTCATTATCATTTGGTTCTGTGAATTTCTTTATTCCCTCCTTGATTTTTTCTGTAACCCAGTAGTTTTTGAGCAAGGTTTGTTCAGTTTCCTCATGTTTGACTTTGTTGCATTGTTTTTCTGTTACTGATTTCTATTTTTATGGCTTTATGGTATGAAGAGGTACTTTGTAATATTTCAGTACTTTGGGTTTTGTTAAGGCTTGCTTTATGGCCTGTTGTGTAGTCTATTCTGGAGAACATTCCATGTGTGCCGGAAAAGAAAGTATGATTGGCTGCTGTTGGGTGGAGTGTTCTATATATTTTTGTAAGGTCAAGTTGGTTCATTATGGTGTTTAGATCTTCTGTGTCTCCCTAGAGTTTCTGTCTGGGTGCTCTTTCTTTCACTGAAAGTGGTGTGCTGTAGTCTCTTACTGTTACTGTAAGACTTTCTCTTTTCAGTGTAATTACAGTTAGTTTTATGTATCGTGATGCGTATCATTGGACATTTAAATATTGAGTACAGTTTTGTCCTGTTGAGGAAACCGTAGTGGTAAAGTTAATGGTTAAGTCTATGGCTGTTAACCAAAAGGTGGACAGTTCTCATCTTCTGGGTGTTCTTTGGAAGCTTTATGGGGCAGTTCTGCTCTCTCTGTAGGGTCGCTATGAGTCAGAACTGACTCAGTGGCAGTGGGGTTTTTTGGGGTTGGTTCTCCTGAAGTGTTGACCCTTTGATCATTTTGTACTATCCTTATTCAGTGTGGTGGATTTAACTTTAAAGTGTATTATAAAAACTGC
This sequence comes from Heterohyrax brucei, assembly GCA_028571685.1. Taxonomy (NCBI): domain Eukaryota; kingdom Metazoa; phylum Chordata; class Mammalia; order Hyracoidea; family Procaviidae; genus Heterohyrax; species Heterohyrax brucei. The sequence goes on from CM053149.1 coordinate 41,292,784, forward strand.
CACTGCTACTCTTTTTTGAATCTTGTTTGTTTGGTATATTTTTTTCCATCCTTTGAGTTCAATTTGTTTGTGTCTTTGACTCTAAGACATGTCTCCTAGAGGCAGCACATACGTGTATTGTGCTCTTTTCTTGTATTTGTCACTTTCTGTGTCTCTATTGGTACATTTAGTCCAGTTACACTAGTGTAATTATCAGTAGGTATGGTTTATTGCTGTTGTTTTAATGGTTCTTTTTTTCCTTTTTTATGTGCTTTTCTGGCAGTTTTTTGTTCTGTTTATTTTTCTGTTCTGAGTCCTTTGTTTTCTTTTCATCTTACTTCTTTGGGTTTTGTATTTGCTGAGATGATGTTTTCCTTGTTTTTTATTTTGATGTGCAGGATTGTTACTTCCTCTGTGGTTACCTTAATATTTATCTCTAGTTTTCTAAGTTTAAACCAGTGTTCTATTCCTTTGAATCACCTTGACTTACTTTCTATGTGAAAGATCTCAGCTACTTTTTTTTTTTATTATGATTGAGTGAGAATATACAATCCTATATAAATTTGTATACCCACCAATGAGTGGCTCCCACTGCTCTCCCTGCCTGGTGACAGCACAGTCCTCTTATTCATTCTGTACATGTTCTATCTTGCTAACAATCTGCTATCCCCTCCTCTCCACCCTCTCCACTGGTCCAGTAGGAGGTCAGCTGGATGACATCTTATAGATGGCATAGAACCATAAAGTGCACACATGTTATGGTTGTTCTGTGTAACCAAGTTCAGTCCATTTCTGCCCGAAGAGTTGACCTCCATTATGATTTATGGACAGGGGCAGCATCAGGGCCAGGGGCCATGCTCCCAGGGGAACACGGATGTACCTGGACCATCAGTTGCTGTCTTTCAGTGGAGGTCTCAAGATGTACCCCTTTTTATTTTCATGTTGCCATGAGACTCAACTTTATGAGCCCCATCACAACTATCACTGGTGGTGGCCGGGCACCATCTGGTTCTTGGGGTCGCATGTTGATGTAGTCACCTGCTCATGTGGGTCTCTGTCTTCTGGGTTCTCCTTGCCCCATGTTATCTTGGTCATTGGCAATCATCTGTTCCTGCTGAGTTCAGACCATTTGTTCTACCTCAGATGGCAGCTTAGGAGCTTTTAAGACCCCAGACGCCACTTACCAGTTTAGGGTGCAGAAGATTCTCTTAGCGAAACACTTGTGCCGGTTGGCCCCCTGCCTCAACTACTCTGTCCTTGGAATATTGGGGGAAGATGGGAGGAGTCCGGTTAAAACTAATCTTGTTTCTAATGTGTGCTGTCACTTATTTCACCCAACCAAGTTTCTGTCAACTATCTAATCTGTACCTCACCCTCACCCTCCCTCCCTCCCCTCCCTGGCAGCCATCATAGAGTTTTTTTCTATACATGAGTCTGTTTTTAAGTTCTTAATGTAGGGGGTCTCATACAATATTTGTCCTCTTGTCGCTGACTACTTTCACTCAGTGTAACGTCTTCCAATTGAAACCAGGTTATGTTTCCTAAAATCATCATTGTTCTTTATTATTATTGCATAATGTTCCATTGAGTATATATACCGTAGTTTACCTATCTGTTTCCCTGTTGTTGGGCATCTGGATTGGTTCCATCTTTTTGCTGTTGTGGACTGTGCTGCAGTAAACCAGTCAAGTGCCGTCGAGTTGGATAATTTGTGTGCATATGTCAGTTGGTGTGAATGACCTTGATTCTGCAGGATATATTGCAAGTAGTGGAATTACTGTGTCAGATGGTGTATCTATTTCCATCTTTTTAAAAGGAAGCACCAGATTGCTTTCCAAAGAGGCTGCCCGATTTTGCAATCCCACCAACAGTGTAGGAGAGTTCAGTTTCTCCACAGCCTCTTCAGCATTTGTTGTTTTGTGCTTTTTGGATCGTGGCCAACCTTCTTAGGGTGAGATGGAACCTGACTGTACTTTTGATTTGAATTTCTTTAATACCTAATAATTGTGAGCATGTTCACATGTGTTTTTTGGCTGCCTGGATCTCCTCTTTAGAGAAGTGTCTGTCCATCTCCTTTTCTCAGTGCTTAGTTGGATTTCTTATCTTTTTCTTACTGATATTTTGCAGTACTTTATAGATTATGGAGATCAGGCATTGGTCTGATGTATAGTTGCTAAGTATTTTTCCCATTCTGTAGGTGGTCTTTTAATTCTATTGATAAAGTCTTTGGATAAGTAAAAGTAGTTTCCATTTATCTAGTTTCTCTTCTGTTGTTTGTGGTTTGTTTGTCAGAATGTGAAGTCTGTCTGTGTTGTGTATAAAAAACCTCCATTGTTGATCCTAATTTTTCTGGAGTGAGCTTTTATCATGTTAGATTTAATGCTTAGGTCTTTTACCCAATTTGAGTTGGTTTTTGTATAAGATGTGAGATATGGGTCTTGTTTCACTTTTTTACAGATGGATATCCATTGTGCCAGCACCATTTGTTGAAGAGGTTGTTTTAACCCCAGTTTAGTGTCTTAGGTCCTTTGTCAAATATCAACTGTTATAGGAGGATAGTGTCATCTCTGAGGTCTCAATTCTGTTCCACTGATCTGTCTGTCTCTTTTTGTACTAGTGCCAGGCTGTTTAGACCACTGTAACAGTGTAATAGGTTCTAAAGTTGGGTAGTGAAAGGCCTCCCAGTGTGTTCCTCTTCTTCAGAAGTGTTTTGCTTATCTGGGGCTTCTTCCCTTTCAAAACAAAGCTGGTGATTTGTTTCTCCATCTCATTGAAAAATGTAATGGGAATTTGATCCAAGATGCCACTTGTTTCTTCATTGGAGTGTTCAGTTCAGGCTACATTTTGTTTTTAATATCTTTAATTATTTTTTATTTTCAATTGATTTTATACTTACAGAAGAGTTGCAAAAGTAGTACAGCAAATTTCTGTTTGTCCCTCGCCCAGCTTCTGCTAATGCTAGAGTCTTATAGAACCAGAGCACAATCATTAGAACCAAGAAATTAACATTGGTAAAATACTAAGTAAAGACATTATTAGAATTTCACCAGTTTTTCTTGAATTCTATGTATGACCTCACATTGCATTTTGCTGTTATTTTTGCTCAGTCTCCCTTTCTGTAATAATTCTTTAGTCTTTTCCTTTTCATGACCTTCATGTTTAAGAAAAGCATTGATTCATTAATTTGTCAAATGTCCCTCAATTGGTTCTGCCAGAGGTTTTCTTGTTCCTGGACTGAGATTACAAATTATATTTTGGCAAGAATACTATAGAAAACATGTTTTATGCTATTCCCAGTGTATGGTATCATGAGATTTGAGCTATTAATATGTCTTATTACTGGTGCTGTTGCTTTTGTTTTGTTTTGTTTATTATGACTGAGTGAAAATGTACATTCCCGTATAAATTACATGCCCACCTATATGCAGCTTCCACTGCTCTACCTGCCCAGTGACAGCACACTACTCCTCTCTGCTCCATACATGTCTCATCCTCCCAACAGTCTCCTTTCCCCTCCTTTCCACCCACTCCCCTTACTCCAGCCACAGGTCAGCAGGACTATATCCTATAGATGCATAGAACCATAAAATGCATCCAATATATGGTCACTCTGCATCCCCAAATCCATTCCATTCCTGTCCGAAGAGTGGACCTTCATTATAATTTATGGGCAAGAGCAGCATCAAGGCCAGGGGCCGTGCTCCCAGGGGAACCCCGAAGCCGCTGGACCATCAGTTGCAGTCTTTTAGTGGAGATCTCAGGATGCACCCCTTTTTTTCTTGTGTTGCCAGTGAGACTCAACTTAATGAGCTCCATCACGGCTATCACTGGTGGTGGCCGGGCACCATCCAGTTCTCCCAGTCCCAAGTCTATGTGGGCAACCGCTGATGTGGGTCTGTCTGTCTTCTGGGTTGTCTTTCCCCCGTGTCATTTTGGTCCTCGGTGAGCATCCGTTCCCGCTGAGTTGGGACCATTTGCTGTGCCCTCGGATGGCAGCTTGGCAGCTTTTAAGACCTCAGACGCCACTCACTGATGTGGGGTGCAAAGAGCCCTCTTAGCAAAACGCTAGTTGTGCCAATTGGCCTCGATTTTGCCTAAGACTATGGTCCCCTGCCCCTTGCCCCCTGCCCCAGCTACTCTGTCCTTGCAATATTGGGTTAAGATGGAAGGAGTATTGAAGTTATGCTGAAGTCCATTTAATATTGTTCTTGTTTCTAATGTGTGCTGTCACTGATTTCACTGAACCAAATTTCTACCAACTGTCTAATCTAAACCCTCCCCCTCTCCCCTCCAATTAAGCGATTAGCAAAAAGAGATGGACAGACATTTTTCTGAAGAGGCAATCCAGGCAGCCAAAAATGACATGCGGACATGTTCATGGTCTTTAGTTATTAAAGAAATTCAAACCAAGAGTACAATGAGATACCATCTCACCTCAGCAAGGTTGGCCATGATCCAAAAAACACAAAAGGCTATAGATAAACTGGAACTCTCCTACACTCTTTGTGGGGTAGCAAAATGGTCCAGCCTCTTTGGAAAGCAATCTGGCACTTCCTTCCCTTGCAGCTGTCAGAGAGTCTTGTCTTCTATGCGTGAGTGTATTTTTGAGATCTTATCGTAGGAGTCTCGTACAATATTTGTCCTTTTGTCACTGACTACTTTCACTCAACACAATGTCTTCCAGTTGAAACCAGGTTATGAGATGTTTCCTGGAATCATCATTATTCTTTATCATTGCATAATGCTCGGTTGAGTACAGTACCACAGTTTACCTATCCATTCCTCTGTTGGGTATCTGGCTTGATTCCATCATTTTGCTGTCGTGGACTGTGCTGCGATAAACATTCTTGTGCATGTGTCCATTGGTGTGGAAGGCCTTGATTCTGTAGGATATATTCCAAGTAGAGGAATTACTGGATCAAATGGTATATGTATATCCATTTCTTTAAGGAAGTGCCAGATTGCTTTCCAAAGAGGCTGGACTATTTTGCTACCCCACAAAGAGTGTAGGAGAGTTCTAGTTTCTCTACAGCCTTTTGTGTTTTTTGGATCATGGCCAACCTTGCTGGGGTGAGATGGTATCTCATTGTACTCTTGGTTTGAATTTCTTTAATAACTAAAGATCATGAACATGTCCGCATGTGGTTTTGGCTGCCTGGATTGCCTCTTCAGAAAAATGTCTGTCCATCTCTTTTTGCTAATCGCTTAATTGGATGATTTATCTTCTTCTTATTGGTGTTTTTTAGTACCTTATAGATTATGGAGATCAGGCGTTGGTCTGACATAGAGTTGCCAAATATTTTCTCTCATTCTGTAGGTGGCCTTTTAATTCTATTAATAAAGTCTTTGGATGAGCAAAAGTGTTTGATTCTTAATAGTTCCCATTGATCTATTTTCTCTTCTGTTGATTATGGTTTGTTTAACACATTTTGAAGTCTGTCATCGTTCCTACCTTTTCTTGTGTGAGCTGTATCGTTTTAGGTTTCATATTTAGGTCTTTTATCCAACTCGAGTTGGTTTTTGTGTAAGGTGTGAGATATGGATCTTGTTTCAGTTTTTTGCAGATAGATGTCCAATTTTGCCAGCACCATATGTTGAAGATACTGTTTTTACCCCAGTTTAATGTCTTAGGGTTCATAGGCAGATGATGTCATCTCTGGGGTCTCAGTTCTGTTCCATTGATCGATCTGTCTGTTCTTGTACCAGTGCCAGGCTGTTTTGACCACTGTGGCACTGTAGTATGTTCTAAGGTTGGATAATGAGAGGCCAACCAGTGTGTTCTTCTTCTTTAGTAGTACCTTACTTATCTGTGGCTTCTTCCTTTTCCAAACAAAATTGGTGATTTGTTTCTCCATCTCATTAAAAAATGACACTGGAACTTGTATTGAGATTGCATTATAGAAGTAGATTGCTTTGGGTAAAATAGACGTTTTCACAATGTTAAGTCTTCCTATCCACGAGCAGGATAGGTTTTTACATTTATCTAAGTCTCTTTTAGTTGCCTGTAGTAAGGGCTTGTAGTTCTCTTTGTAAAGGTCTGTTATTTCTGTGGTTAGATTAATTCCAAGGTACTTGATTTGATCTTCTTAGGGGCTATTGTAAATGGTATTGATTTGATGATTTCTTTGTTAACAGTCTCGTTGGTTTTAAGGAATCCTACTGATTTACGTATGTTTATCTTGTATCCTAAGACTTTGCTGAAGTCTTCTATCAGTTTGAGTAGTTTACTTGTAGATTCTTTGGGATTCTCGGCATATACAACCATATCGACTGCAGAAAGCGAGATTTTGACTCCTTCTTTGCTGATGCAGATGCCCTTTATTTCTTGGTCTTGTCTAAATTGCTCTGGTTAGAAATTCTAGTACAATGTTGAATAGGAGAGGTGAGAGTGGGTGTCCTTGTCTGGTTCCTGTTCTCGAGGGAAAGTCCTTCAATCTCTCTCCATTCAGGATGACGTAGGCGGTTGGCTTTGTATACACGGCCCTTATTGCATTGAGGAATTTTTGGCCCATGCCTATTTTGCTAAGAGTTTTTAGCATGAGTGGGTGTTGGACTTTTATCAAATGCCTTTTCTGCATCAGTGGACAGAATCAGGTGATTCTTGTCTTTTGTGCTATTTACGTGGTTTATCACATTCGTTGTTTTTCTGATGTTGAACCAGCTTTGCATCCCTAGTATGAATCAAACTTGGTCATAATGGATTATTTTTTGGATATGTTGTTGTATTTTGTTGGCAAGAATTTGGTGATATTGGTCTGTAGTTCTCCTTTTTGGTTGAATCTTTCCCTGGCTTTGGTATCAGGGTTATTGTGGCTTCATAGAATGAGTTTGGGAGTACTCCATCCCTTTCGATACTGTGAAATAGTCTCAGTAGTATTGGAGAGAACTCTTCTCTAAAAGCTTGGTAGAATTCTGCAGTCAAGCCTTCTGGGCCTGGGCTTTTTTTTTTGGTTGGCTGTTTTTTGATGATATTTTCAATCTCTTCCTTTGTGATGGATTTATTAACTTGTTCTGCTTCACGTTTTGATAATTTACATAGTGGCATGAATCAAGGAATTGGTCCATTTCCTCTAGGTTTTCAGATTTGTTAGAGTACAGTCTTTCATAGTATTGTGTTACGATATTTTAGATTTCTGTTGGATCTGTTGTGACAACTCCCCTCTCATTTGTAAGTTGGGTTATTTGTTTCCTTTCCTGTTTTTCTTAAGTAAGTTTAGCCAGTGGTTTGTCAATTTCTTCGATCTATTGAAAAATCAGCTTTTGATCTTTTCGGGTTTTTTTGATTGTTTTTTTATTCTCTAATTCATTTAGTTCTCTTCTAATCTTTATGATCTGGTTTCTTCTGGTGCCTGAGGTGTTCCTCTGTTCTGTCTCTACTCGTTCAAGCTGTAGAGTTAGTTCCTTGATTTGGTTTCTCTCTTCCTTCCAGATGTGTGCATTTATAGAGATAAACAGACCTCGGAGCACTGCCTTGGCTGTATCCCATAGGTTCTGGTAGGAAGTGTTTTCATTCTCATCGGAATCCATGAATTTCTGTATTTCATCCTTGATTTCTTCTATAACCCATGGTTTTTTAAGCAAGATGTTGTTCAGTTTCCAAGAGTTCCACTTTCTATGTTTTTTCTGCTATTGATTTTGACTTTTATGGCTTTATGATCTGAAAAGATTCTTTGCAGTAATTCAGTGGTATGGATTTTGTTGAGAATTGCATTATGTCCTAACACATGGTCAATTCTGGAGAATGTTCCATGTGCACTGGAGAAGAAGGTGTGTAATTGTCCGCTGATGAGTAGAAAGTTCTGTATATATTGATGAGGTTATTTGGTTAATTGTGGCAATAAGGTCTTCTGTAACTTTACTGAGCTTTTTTCTAGATGATGTGTCCAGCATTGAAAGTGGAGTGTTGAAATTTCCCACTATATTGTGGAGTAATCTAACTCTTTTTTGAGTGGAGTCAGTGTTTCTTTGATGTATTTAGGTGCTCCGATATTAGGTGCATAAATATTTAATATAGTTAAGTCTTGCTTGTATACTGAACCTTTCAACAATTAATAGTGTCCATCTTTGTTCACGATGGTGGATTTTACGTTAAAATTGACTTTGTCAGATTAGAATTGCCACCCCTGCTCTTCTTTGTTCATGTTAGCTCAATATATATTCTTCCATCCTTTAATTTTCAGTTTATTCATATTTCAAGTCTCAAGTGAGTTTCTTGTAGACAACATATGGATGGGTCATGTCTTTTGATCCAAGATGTCACTCGATGTTTCTTTACTGGAGCATTCAGTCCATTCACATTCAATGTAGTTATTGATTAGTATGTGTTCACTGCTGCCATTGTGATATGTTTGTTTCTGTGTTGATGCTTTCTCTGTTCCTATTAGTCTGTTCTGGGACATTCATCTTTGTGACGTGATTTTTCTGCTTTTTCAGAGCTAGTTTTGTAGTTGTTGAGACTCCTGTGTTACATTTCTTGATATGGTATGTTACATCTTTGTTGTGCTTTACAGCTGCCCTTTTGGTCCCCCGTAATAAACCCAATTTTAATTACTACCAGTCATGTCATCTTCCTCTCCATCTGGAAGGACTATAATGACTGTAGTACATCCCTCGTTTTAATATGATGGCACCACAGTTTTCATGATAATCACTGGATTGTTTCCTAGAGTATTAAAGCTATGATTGAATTTGGAGCCTTCCGTAACCGAGTAGAGTTCTAAGTAATGTGTCGCTGTAAAAGATAAAGTTAGTGGTTCTGTTCTTGTAAGCTAAAGCCAAGAACTTCTTTCAGTATTTCTTGTAGTTTGTGTTTGGTTTTACAAAGTCTCTGAGTTTCTGTTTATCTGGGAATGCCTTAATTTCATTTTTATATTTGAAAGATAGTTTTTCAGGATATGTAATTCTTGGTTGGAAGTTCTTCTCCTTCAAGGCTTTGAATGTGTCATGTTATTGTCTCTGTGCCAGCATGGTTTCTGCTGAGAAATCTGATCAAAGCCTACAGGGTTTCCCTCTGAATGGTAGCTTTGCTTTGAGTCTTGCTGTGTTTAAGAGTTGCTGCTTATGTTTCACATGTTAAGCTTGATTATAGTATGTCTTGGAGTCTTTCTCTTGAGATCTGTATTGGGTGGGGTATGATATGCATCTGAGATGTCTATATTCTCTTCATGATTTCTGGGAAGTTTTCTGTCACCAACTCAGCAACGATACTCTCTGTGTTCTGAGGTGTCTCATCCTGTTCAAGGACTCCAATTAATTGTAGTTTGTTCTTCTTAATAGAGTCCCACATGCCTCTTAATGCTTCTTCATTTTTCTTGTTTATTTTTTCTGATTTGTGCTCATAGACGCTGGCATCAATACCTGTGTCTTCCAAGTCAGAAATTCTTTTTTCCATTTGTTCCATTCTGTTTTCTTGGCTTTGAATGGAAGTTTGTATGTCTTTAATTTTGTTCTTGATCTGTTGGATTTTAGAGTACTGGTGTTCCATCAGATTAAACAGCTTGCTTAATTTTTCCTTTTGTTCTGCTGCATTTTGTATAAGGTCTAGAAGGGCTCTGTATATCATCCTTTTGTATTCACCTTCTGATGATTTTAGAAAAGTTTCTTCATCTAGAAAACTCCTTGGTTGTTTTGTTTGGGAGCCTTCTGAAGCCATGGGTGATTTCTTGTATGCCACAAGTGTCTGTTGCTTTTTTGGTCCTATATGAGTAAGGAGAGGCTGGGAGAGATACTGTGAGGGTGGACTGCAGATGTTTCTCTAGGCTGTCTTAAAATGTAAAGCAAAAGGTATCTGATTGCTTCCCAAGTCAGTCAGGTTTTCAGGTGTAGAGGTCCCTCTTCCCAACTGGCAAAGTAAGCACCTCTATATCCAATCCCAGATGACACAAACTGGTTCAAAATACAGCAGTGCTACTGCCCTGTTTGCCTCTGGTGACAGAGCCCAGCTTTAGGCGACACTGTGTAAAGTACTGCTTTTCTGGTAGAAAAGCGCTCTCTTGTGGGCAAGTTCTGGGTGCCAAGCTAAGAAATAGGTCCAGCTGCGGCCACCATGTCTAAGAAGGCGCCTTCCCTGCAGTTGGCAGATAGGGGGCCAAAGGTGCCGAGAGGTAATGAGTCCTCCTCCTCTGTTGCCGGGCCCCCACCATAGGCAACAGTGTCTAAACTACTGCTTTTCTGTTGTGGAAGTGCTGTCCTGTTTGCAGGCACTGTCTCCCAGGCTAAGAATTAGATCCTGCTATAATCTCTGTATCCAACATCACGTCCCACACACAGGCACTGCGATTCCGTATGCACCACACTGTGGCAGCAATGAAAAGACAGGCCCAAAGTGAGTAGATGAACAGAGTCCTAAGCCTGGCTCTCAAAATATAGCAGTTTCACCTGCCTATCTCACCAGCAGTATGTCTGAGTCTAGCCACTAGGCACCCTCCACCCACCAGCCAAGACAGAGAAAAAAAGTCAAAATGGTGGGTTTATCTTCAGTCTGTGAGAGCCAGGGTTAGCCAGGAGCGGGATTCAGCGAGAGAGAGGAGGTTTTTTGCTTAGTGGTATGTAGTCCAAATTAACAGCCCTGTGCTGTGTCTTGGGGGCTCACTAGATGACCAGAAGGCTCTGTTTGATTATCAGTTCAGGTCTTGGTTTCCGGAGGGATATAAGGAGACGTGTGCTTAGTCCGCCATCTTGACTCGGCCCCTCAGGCTACATTTTTTAAGTCCCTCTTTTTTGATATAATATCATCGTCTTTTACATAATTACATCTGTTGTCAATAGTTAGTGTGTTGTCTTTGATTTATTTTCATGATTTCACTACCTGGGTTGATACTCTTTTTCTCTGTTCTACATTTGTTTTTTTGGTTCTTAACTCTTGTTCCTTGATTTTCTAGCCAAAGATCTCCCCTTAGTATCTCTTGTAATTTTGATTTATTTTTTAGCACATTCCCTAAATTTCATTTTTTTGGGAAATGTCCAGAGTTTACTGTTATATTTCAGAGGTAGTTTTGCTCAGTATATAATTCCATTTTCTTCCCATCAAGGCTGTATCTGTGGCATCCTATTGTGTTTGTGCCTGCAGGATTTTTCCTCAGCAGTTCAAGCTTAGTCTTACTGTCCTTTGTAGATTAGTTTTTGTTTATCCCTACCCAGTTTTTAAACTGGCTCCTAATCTTTAGGTTTCTCAAGTTTATTTGTAATAATACTTAGTGTCTTTTGTTTGGGATCTGTCTTATGTGGAGTTTGATGAGCTTTTGTGATAGATATCTTCCTATGTCTCATGATATCATAGAAGTTTCCTGTCAGTAATTCTTTGAATTGCTCTCTGCATTTTCTGTTATTCTCCACTGTGCAGCTAGTCCAGTCACTCGTAGATTATTATTCTTGGTAGAATCCCCCATAATTCTTAGTGTTTCTTGATTTTTATAAATTTCTTTCTTCTGGTTTTCCCTTAAAGACACTGGGATCATGCCTTTGTCTTCAGCCTCACTTAATCATCCTTCCATTGCCTTTGATCTGTTCCCTTGACCTTCTCTTGAGTTTTCATATTCTAATTTTATATTAATCAAGTTGTACTTCCTATCTGTTTAGGCTTTCTTGCTGACTGTTCATTTGTCATGTTTAACTGTATTTACTGCATCTCTTTTGAAGAGTTCTAAATATTAATCTTTTGTTTTCTACCTGTGATAACTCCAGGAAGTTCCCTTCATCTGAAAACTCTCTTGATTCTTTCTGAAACCATCATGGTCTGCCTCATTAAGTGATTTCATATTGACTGTTGTCTTCAAGCTGTCAGTGGATTGTTGTAGTTTTTATTTTATATTAGATCACTGTGTTCCAAGTCCTTTTTTGTTTTGTTTTGAAACATCTAAATAGTCTTACTGGGTATTCTAGCTTGGTTATTGGCACCTTTCAACATCTGACGTCATATCACTGTGTAGTAAGTAAGAATATGAGCTGAGGAGTCCATTCGCTTTTCTTACATAGATTCACCTAGGTGTCCAGGTAATCAGTCACTAAATGTGTGGTGCAGTCTCCCCTACTACCCTAGATTGGCAAGGATAATTGGTACAGGCATAGGTATCTGACTGTGTGTGATGAGAAAGGCAGTTAACTGACTGTTATCCTTAAGAGTCTGAGAGAAAGACATCTCCCCATATTCTTGAGTCTAGGTGAAAGAACTGTTTCTATATCAGTTCCTGGCTCAGCAGATACTTATTTATTTTCCTTTCCCTTGTTTGTTAAGTTGTTCCCTCTCTGAGTGTAGTTGAATGGCTCAGAGTATGCAGAAGGAATCCTAGTTTGGCCCAAGAATGGGTCAGTAAATGGAGCCCAGTGTGGTGCACAGAGAGGAGGGGATAACGCTGGGAAAAGGGAGAGAAGTTCTTCCTGAAGGGGCATTTCATATATTTATTTATTTTCATTTTAATATTTTGGTATGCTTTTAGTGAAAGTTCCCAAGCCAAGTCAATTTGTCATACAAAATCTTACACAAATTCTAGCTGTTGTCCCTGTGGTGTGCTAGCACACTCTTTGTGTCCACCCTGTATTGTTTGTCTGTTCAACCAGCTACTGCCCCCCTCTGCTTGCTCCTCTTGCCTTTGGACAGAAGTTGCTCACTTTTTCTCATGTATATACTTGAGCCAAGAAGAATACTCCTTAACAGTATCATTTTATGTCTTACAGTTCAGTGCCTCCGCCTTTTTTCAATTCTTGGCTTTGTGAATGGTTTCAGTTCTGGGCTAACAGAGCTCAGGAGCGATGTCTTCTGCAGACCCTCAGTGTGTGCCACCATCAGGTCAGTTCTGTTCAATGGAATTCAGGTTCTGCTCCCCATTTTTCTCCTGTTGTGCCAGGGATTCTTTTTTCTGCCCCCTGTCAGGGTATTCTTGGTGGTGGCTGGGCACCATCTAGTTTTCTGGTTTCATGCTAACGTAGTCTTTTGATTAGCCCGTTTTGTCTGTGTGGCTTGTATTTTGTTTATGCATTTGATATACTTCATTCTCCTGTGCTTCTAGTGGATTAGGACCAAATTATGCTGCCTAAATGGCAACTTCCCAGCTTTTCAGACCCCAGACTCCACTCACCAAAGTGGGATGCAGAATATTTTCTTATAAAACTCTTTTATGCCAGTTGACTTCGTTGTCTCCTAAAATCATAATCCCGTGACCCCTGCCTTTGCTGATCTGTCCACTAAAGTGTTGGCTTTTATGGAGGAAACCACATAGCTTTTGGTTGAATTTCTTTGTGCTGACTTCTGTACATTGTCTCTCCTTCACCTGATTTAATTCTTGTCTACTATCTAATAACTACCCCTCACCCTCCTTCCACATCCTTGTAGCCATCAGAGACTGTTTTCTTCTCTAATCCATTGCTTGTGTCTTTATAATAGTGGTGTCATACAATTTTTGTCCTTTTGCAAGTGACTGATTTCACTCAGAGTAATGCCTTCCATATTCTTCCATGTTACTAGTTTTTTCCCAAGTTCAGCATCATTCTTTAGCATTGCATAGTATTCCATTGGGTAAATACGCCATAATTTATTTATCCATTCTTCTGTAGATGGGCACCTAGTTTGATTCCATCTTTTTGCTGTTGTGGACAGTGCTGCAAAAAACATTGGTATGCATATATCTAATTATGTGACAGTTGTTATTTGTGTAGCATATCTTCCAAGAGATAGGATTATTGGATCTTAACAATATTCCTATTTCTAGCTTTTTATGAAAGTCCCAAATTCATTTCCAAAGTGATTGTACCACTTTACATTCCCAGCAGTAATGTATGAAGTCCGACAGTTAAGTCCACAAACTTAATTGTTCTAAGTGCTGCATATCTTACTGCTGAATATCAATACGGACATCTGTGAAGTACTCCTTTTGGGAAGCTATACACTGATGCCAGCACCTAATCCAGCCTTCAAAGCAATTTTGGAACTCTTTCTGGAATGGCCATTATGCAGGTGGCAAGGTGGCAAGTTCACAAACTTTGTTGTATCGTTGTCTGTGAGGGAGTTTTTAGCCAGTAAACAAATAACTAAATTGGAACACCCTGCTCACCTGATAGGGCCTGCAACAACTTTTTTCTTTACTCAAAGATAAAGGAAATATTGAAAGGAAGACATTTTGATGACATTCAGGACATCAAGGGTAATACGACGACAGGCTCTGATGATCATTCCAGAAAGAGTTCCAAAATTGCTTTGATGGATGGACTAGGTGCTGGTATTGGTCCATAGCTTCCCAAGGGGTGTACTTCAAGGTGATCATGGTGATACTCAGCACTGAGGTATGTAGCACATTTTCTTAGATAAATTCATAAACTTATTAATTAGCATTCCTCATATAAGTGTTGCAGTCTTTGTGCAGTCTCTCCAGCATTCGTTATTTGGTGTTCAGTGGATTATGCCAACCTTGTTAGGATGAGATTGTATCTCATTGTAGTTTTAATTTGCATTTCTGTAATAGCTAATGATGGTGAGTGTTTTCTCATTTATCTGTTAGCTGCCTGTATGTGTTCTTTGGTAAAGTGCCTAGACGTGTCTGCTGCCCGTTTTGGGGTTATATGTCTTTTCGTAATTGAGGTTTTGGAGTATCTTGTAGATTTTTATAGATTGGATACCCATTGGATTTGTTGTAGCCAGAAGTTTTTTCCCAGGCTTAGGTTATCTTTGTACTCTTCTGGTGAAGTCTTTAGATGAGCATAAATGTTTGATTTTTCAGAGTTCCTAGTTATCTCTTTTCTGGTGTTTGTACATTGTTAGTAATGTCTTATAGTCTGTTTATACTGTGTCTTGAGGCTCCCTGTGTTGTCTGTATTTTTTCTTTCATGATCTTTATTGTTTTAGATTTACTATTTCTTTGATCTATTTTGAGTTCATTTTTTTGTGCATGGTGTAAGATAAGAGTCTTATTTTATATTTTCAGATGGATATCCAGTGATGCTAACACTATTTGTTTAAGAGACTGTCTTTCCCCCAGTTTATGGACTCTGGGGCATTGTCAAAGCAGCTGCTTCTTAGGTTGACTCTTTTATATCTGGATTCTCAGTTCAGTTCCATTTGGCCCATGTCTCTAAAGTCAGATGGTGTGAGGCCTTCCCCTTCCGTTTTCTTTAGTAATTGTGTACTTAAGCGGAGCTGCGCAAAGGAAAGTATGAGATATGTGCGTGGGAGAGTAAATGCAAGCCAGTTAGCTTTTGACTGTCAAGTGCCATTTTTCCCTGATTCTGGAGGCATGAGTGGATTGTCTTCTGCTCCTTTTTTCTCAGTGAAGGTGACGCCCTCTGAACACCACTGCTCTGTTTTCCACGCTGGTATAAACCAATTCTTGGCAGGTCAGGTCTTTGGTACTTCTGGACCTCTTCTTCCTTCCCTGTCATGTTGTCTGGTTTCTCAGCTTTCCTTTTAGTGTTCAGGGCTCCTGCGGTCTCACATTGTCTTAGCCCTCCTTTGCTGTTGTAATAGATTTACCAAGAGGGACGGCTTCATAAAGATAAATTTATTTTGTCGTAGTTTATTAGGCTGTAAGTCCAAATTCGTGGCATCATGTTCAAAGGAAGGCTTTAACTCTAAAGAAAGGTCCATGTTGTCAGTTCTTTCCTGGACTGGGAACTTTTGAGGCACTGGGACCCCAGATCCTTTCCAAAAGGTGTGTTGTGTCCCATCACTGCTTCTTGCTAGTATCAGGTCCCTAACTCTCTGCTTGCTTCCCTTTCCTTTATATCCCAAGAGAATGTGCATTATGCATTCAGTCCTGCCCCACCAAGGCAACTGTCACTCATCGCTGTCACCGACATTGTAGAGGCAAAATTTACAACATAAAGGATCATCATACAATACCGGAATTACAGCCTAGCCAAATTTCTACACATATTTTTTGGGGAACACATACATAATTGATTTATTTGTTCTGTTGGGTCTTTGTTGTTGTAGGGCTCACTGGAAGCATCTCAGTCCGCCATCATGACCCTGCCTCCTGGAAACATTTTTATATTTACTGACAGTGGTATTGTGGGAATGAGTTTTATTTAGGCAGACATTTTGCAGGTTATCTGTTTCTGTAAATACAGTATGTAATCCAACACTTAAGAAACGTGTGACATTTCTTCCTTTTTCCTAATCTTCTGTCTTCTCACTGGTTATAGTCATAGTGCGTTTATTCCATTCTCAAGTCTCATGAATGCAGAACAAAAGAAAAGAAAGATGTATTTCATTTTTTAAATTACCTTACCAAGCTATGTTAAATCCTGAGTACATAATTAGTTTATGAAGTTAGAAAGAGTAATTTGGTAAATTGAGCCTCTTTTTCCCAATTACTGAAACCAAGTCTTTTGTTGTTGCAAGAAAGGAAAGTTTATATCCTAGGTGTTAGACCAGGAAATCAGTCTTTTAATTATGAAATTAAAAAGTCTAGAATAATGTTACATTTTATTGATTTATAATGTAGAATGTTTTTTTGTAGTTGGGAGAGGGAGAGAAATTGGTGAGAGCTCTTTTTGCTGTGGCTCGTGAACTTCAACCTTCTATCATTTTTATAGGTAAGAACATGTTTTCTTCTAAGTTAGTGAATAGCAATGAAATTCTTCTCTCCAAACGTTAGAAGTATAAGAAAGATTATTCAGAAGGAACAGTTTTTAAAGAAGGTCAAGATTAAAGACTGTGTTTTAGGTAGGGCCTACTATGTTAATAACTCATAGTGAACTGTGTTAATATAAAATGACTAATATATATTGGCCTTTAAAAAAGTTATATACTTGTATTTCTTCTAGATGAAGTTGACAGCCTTTTGTGTGAAAGAAGAGAAGGAGAACATGATGCTAGTAGACGTCTGAAAACTGAATTTCTAATAGAATTTGATGGTGTAAGATTTTTTTTATGTGGATTATGTATGTGTATGTATTATACATTAATATGTAATACGTATGTCAAGCCAGCCTGATTTTTATAGATACATCTACACACACACATATATAGTCTTAGTAAATGACCAAAATTAGAATGCAGATATTTTTATCATTTTTCTATGTTGTTACCTTTTCTAAAAGTATTGAAAATATTTTTATTGGTGTATAGGTGCAAACTGCTGGAGATGACAGGGTACTTGTAATGGGTGCAACTAACAGACCACAAGAGCTTGACGAGGCTGTTCTCAGGTAGGGAGATTTTATATACCTGTTTATTGCAGATATATTTACTCATGTGTTTATCTCACATTTTTTTGTTTCCTTTATTCCCAGTTTTAAGACTCAGTTCATTATTTTCTCTGTGTACTGTCTTTTGACATCTTTTTACCAACTAAATGAGGTTTTTGAGGAAAGGGCCAGCTTATCAAGAGAACTTGTTACTGGATGAACTCTAGGTTCACAGCACCTACGATGAAACCAGTCTCTGAGACAGCAGGTTGGATAAAGTAATCAAAGGTTTATTTGCAAGCTAGCATGGAAAGAGACAGGGAATTGTCCTCAGAGCCTGTCAGAATTTGTTAGGCAAGGTCAGGGTTTTTAAAGTGAGAGGCTAGGTGTAGGTGCAGGGGTAAGTGTGAGGGAAGAAACAATATGGGCAGGTGGCGTGGCAGTGGTTGGGGACATCCTTCTAGGGGAAAGCCTCAGATGTCCATACCTCAGAGGAAGTGGGGTCCAGAGGCTCTTGATTCTCACCTGAGTGGGAGATTATCATACTGACACCTCCACTTGTTTGATGATCCTAAGGAGGCTGCAAAAGCTGCAAAAAGTTTATCTCAGTGGCTGCTGTAAGTGAATGTGTGATTTCTTGCCTGAGCCCAGGTAATGTTAAGAAGTCAGGAATTTTAAGAAAAGCAAGTGAAGAATTAGTCCTGAAAATCAGGTAAAGAGGTAACCCTGACTGCCTACTTCAATACCTCCTGTGGTTTGAAAGTGATGCTTTTGGGTCTCTGGTTTCAGTCTTTGTGATTTTAGGCAAATTGTTCATGTCTTTTGGGTTAGATTAAATTATCTCTAAACTCTGAGTCTTAAATTCTTACCTTCTTTTACTGAGCCTCTGGAGAAGCTCATAAACAGCAGGGCTCTTGAGAACTGTGTTCTCTGTTCTTGAATGTTTGAACAAATTCATTGCCTCTGTATTGGAAAGGCAGTTGATTCACTGTAAAATTTCTGGGCTTCCCTTTTTGTGCCTGAGAAATTTATAGTATTGTACTGTTGTTTCTAGGATTGTACGTTGCAGGGTAACGTTGCGTTTATTATTTCTTTACTGAATAGAATTTTTAACCATTGAAAGTCTAATTGTTTAACGAAAATTGTTGATTGACTTGTAGTTGTCTTTAAAGTGAAGTTTGGAATCTCGTTTATTTTGCGAAAGTTGTTTTTGGGCTTCTTTGATATTGTTTCCTAAGCCATATGGTTTTCTTCTTCAGCACACAAGTTATGCAGTGTGTTGGACCTTATTTTATCTCCCATGTCTGTGATTTCCTTTCTGATTTTTCTAAAATTCTTTGTTGTTTTATTCTGTTTTTCTAAGCCTGTCATCCTTATTTCTTGGATAGTGTCTAATCTCGTTTTCACTTTTTCTGTTGTAACTGTTATTTCTGTTATAACCGTTGTTTCTGTTGTAGTTTTATTTTTCTTTCATATTAGTTTTCCTGACCTCCACTGTCCCGTTTTTTCATCTTCTTCTGTTGCCTTACTTCTTTGAGCTTGCCTTATTTCGTTAAGCTTTTATATGTCTTTGAAATCTTGTTTCATAGAAGACTTTTGTGATTGTTGTCCCTTTATGCCAGTGTCACAATTTGCTCTGTGGCAGACTCTTTTGCTTGTTACTCATTTTATCTGTGTGTAACATTTTCTTCTCCCACTCCCATTTTATTAATAATTTTTTAAATGTGCTGTGCCTTTTCCTTTTCAACTTATTTTTTGTATTTGAATAATGGAAATTTTCTTATAAAATACGCTTTTGGAAGGGATAGGAGAGATACTGAGTGAATACCTGAAATTACAATGTCCTGTGTCCAGTAGGGGCTAGTAGTTTCCTTGACTCACAGTGAAGGCCTATCTGATTAAAAATGTGTATGTCCCTCTTCTTTGGCTAAGATATGTTGGTTACTGCAGTAATATAGTAATAACTTTTTTTGTTTCTTTGTTTAGTCTAGCCTTTCTTGGCATCCCTGTACTGTGATTTAGAGGTCTTGGTGGCTCCAGATCCTTGCCTCCCATGGTTATTTAAATGTGGGGAGTGTTGCTGTTTTTTTCTTCAGGATGTGCTGTCTGTGTGTCCTTTGAAAACTCTGAGCACTGCCAGCCGTGCCGGGGACCTACAGTGATAGACTTTGTGTGTATATTCCTTTATTGGAGTAATTTTTACCACCCTAAGTAGCCTTTCTTCATATAGTTTAGTTCAGGCCATAAATATTACCTAGTTTGCTGATAATAAAGTTTGTATTTCTGTTCTCCTTCGTTTTGTTTGCTTTCAGATAGAAGACAATAGAGATCTCTTTATATCACAAATTTGGTTGTAAAGTGTACTATTAAAAATGTGTACATAAATGACTAATTTTGACAGTATTAAGTATTTTTAAATATTAACTAGATTTTACAACAACAACAAAAAATCAGACGTGGAGAGAAACAATGAAATCCATTAACTAGACAATTTTAAAAAAGAATACCTCTGAAATACTTTTTCCATTGGTAGCTACTAAAAGCATTCAGGCACCTTAATTTTTTTTAAAGCCTTTTTCTTGTTATCTGCTGAGTTACCTTTTTTGCAACATGATGTTTCTTAAAATTCTTAAATCTTTTTTTCCCCAGGCGTTTCATCAAACGAGTGTATGTGTCTTTACCAAATGAGGAGGTTTGTATCTTTGTGTTTTTTTTTTTTTTTTTTTTAAAGCAGAAACAAGAAATACCATCTTGACAATATAATCATCCAATCCATGTTTTAGACACTTCAGAAAAAGAGGTTGGCAGTTTATTACAAAGACAAAAATAAACTTACACAAATGAAGAATCTACCGAAGAGAAATAAAAACGTATGTCCACAAAAAGACATGTCTAAGAATTTTCATAACAGCATTATAAATAAGAGCTCAAAATTGGAAACAGTCTAAAATGTTCATCAAACAAAAAATGTTGTTATTGAATGCTATCAAGTTGATTCTGACTCACAGCAACTCAGTGTGTAACGGAATAAAAGACTTCCTGGACTTGTGCAGTCCTCACAGTCATTGTTATGCTTTAAGCGCATTGTTGCAGCTACCGTGTTTAATGCAGTACTATTTAGTAATGAAAAAGAATGAGCTACTTACTCATATCCTGCAACACAGATAAGACCTAAAATTACTAAACTCGATGAAAGAAGGCAGATGGAAAAGATTATATATCTTGATTACATATATATATAAAGTGTCTGGAAAGAGCAAATTATGAAAGAGCATTGGTTTCCCAGGACTGGGGATTGGGAGGGTAATTAAGTGCAAACAGGAATGAGTGAACTTTTTGGGTAGTAGAAATATTTTAAAGCTAGATGGTAGTGGTTGCATAATTTTTGAAGTTTCCTAAATGTCATTGAATTAGGCACTTATAATGGGTGAATTTCATGGCATATAAATTCATATCTTTAAAACTTTTAAAAATTATGTCAGCTTGGACTGATATCCTTGATAACATCAGTAGCCATTTCCAAAGTGCTTTACTTAGTTTATCTTGCTTAATTCTCTTAGGAATATTCAAAATATGTTTTTTTCACTACTAATTTTATATTTATTAAACTGAGTGATGGGTACACATGTTCTTTTTAATATTTTTTGTAGCTGACATATATACATTCTTTTGACCATGTGACATAGTTCTCAGTAAAAGATTTTAAACCTAAAAAAGCCATAAATAATACCTAAATGATTGTTCAGTTGCTGATAATCTTTAACTGCTGTTTAACTTCCTCAACAAAATTAACTGTAAAGGTGACGAAATGCCAAATCATACTCTTACTCAGGAGTTTTTAGTATATGCACAAGGTTGTGCAACCATCACCATTACCTACTACTAGAACATTTTCATCACTACAAAAAGAAACTCCATACCCACTAGCCACTACCCACTTTCCATCCTCCGCTCCTAGGCCCTGGCAACCACTAATCTACTTTCTGTCTCTTAAGGATTTGTCAAATCTGGACACTTCATATAAACAGAATCATGTAATATGTGACCTTTTGTGTTTGACTTATTTTACTTAGCATAATGTCTTCAAGGTTCATGTTGTAGAATATGTGAGTACTTCTTGCATTTTTATAGCTCAGTAATTTCATTGTGTGGGTATACTGTATTGTTTATTATCAGTTGATGGACATTTGGGTTGTTTCTATTTTTTCGCTATTATGAGTAATGCTGCCATAAAGGTTCATGTATGAGTTTTTAATGTGAGCATGTGTTTTAAATTCTCTTAGGTATGTAAGAATGAAATGTTCAGGTAATATGGTAACTCTGGTTAACTTTTTGAGAAAACACAGTAACATACAAGCCAGCAAAGTGTGAGAAACACAAATGAGTGATAGGAGGTGCATATACTTCCTGCTAAATACTTCCTTATTTGACCTAGTGTGCCTTTCCTCCTCCTATTATATAAATCCTAGTTATCTTTGGAGCCCAACTTCATTTACGTTGGTGCCATCAAGTGAGTTCCAACTCACGATGATCCTGTGTACAAAAAACCAAAACACTGATGAGTCTTGTGCTGTCCTTACAATCTTTGCTATATTTTAGGCCACTGTTGGCACAGCCCTCTGTCTATCTTGTTGAGGGTCTTCCTCTTTTTTGCTGCTTTACCAAGCATGATGTCCTCCCTCAAGAACTTCCTGATATGTGTAAAGTGTGTAAGACAAACTCTTGCTATCCTGGCTTTTAATGAGCAATATAACTGTACTTCTTCCAAGACAGACTACTTGTTCGTTCTTCTGGCAGTTCATGCTATATTCAGTATTCTTCGCCAACACTGTAATTCAAATATTATTCAATTCTTCTTCAGTCTTCCTTATTCATTGTCCAGAGCTTGCAGGCATATGAAGCATTTGAAAACCATGGCTTGGGTCAGACACACCTGCGTCCTCAAGGTGTGACACCTTTGCTTTTTTTTATTGTGACTGAGTAAAAATTCACAATCTCATATAAATTTGCATACCGGCAAGTCAGTGGCTCCCACCGCTCTCCCTGCCTGGTGACAGCACACTCCTCCTCTCCATTCTGTACAAGTCATATCCTCCTAACAATCTCCTATCCCCTTCCCTCCATCCTATCCCCCACATCCAATAAGAAATCAGCCGGATGACACCCTGTAGATGCATAGAACCATAAAGTGCACACATGATATGGTCACTGTGTCACCAAGTGCAATCCATTTCTGTCTAAAGCGTTGACCTCCATTATGATTTATGGACAGGGGCAGCATCAAGGCCAGGGGCCTGGTCCATCAATTGTGATCTTTTAGTGGAGCTCTCAGGGTGCACCCCTTTTTATTTTTGTGTTGCCAGTGAAACTCAACTTTGTGAACCCCATCACGGCTATCACTGGTAGTGGCCAGGCAGCATCCAGTTCTTCCAGTCACGTGTCGATGTAGTCACCTGCCCATGTGGGTCTCTCTGTCTTCTGGGTTCTCTCTGCCCCAAAATA
Organism: Heterohyrax brucei; assembly: GCA_028571685.1. NCBI lineage: Eukaryota > Metazoa > Chordata > Mammalia > Hyracoidea > Procaviidae > Heterohyrax > Heterohyrax brucei. The sequence continues at coordinate 41,315,383 of CM053149.1, forward strand.
TGGGTATTTTTTAACCCCTTTTAACAAACAGCAGCTGAGGCTCCAGAAGGTAGAGTGATGTATGTAAGATCATTCAGCTGGTCAGTGACAGTGGGGATTTGAACTTGATTCCAAAGTCCATTACACTGTATCAACTTTAATACATACATTATATAAAATAAATATATGTACACACACATATATAAAATATTCAAATTACTGTGTATCCCTGTACTTGTTAGTTTAATGTAATATCTCATTAATCAATGGTAATAGCCTAGGAAGAAAAAGAAGAAGAAGAAAAGAATAGTACTATTGAGTTACCCTTCACTTTTTTGGTAAGACTTTTAGTTTTCAAAGCCAGTTTGTGTAATTGGTTGACACTTCTGTTAGTAAACAAGACACATGCAGCATTTGATAATAGTCATGGTACTTACTTGCTAACAGTGGCACATTGAGATGAAAATCCTAACAAGGGAAAAACTATGTCATTTACCTTTGAATTCCCATAACACTTAACACAGTTATCCTTCTTCCAGGCCTCTTCAGCTTTGAGTCCTTTAAATGTAATGATAGATTTTGAAATGAAGTTTTGTTTGTTTGTTTGTTTGTTTGGAGGAGGGGCCTATATTACTAAGCTAATTCTCAGGAGTGATAATTCTTTAATATTTCTTTTCAGACAAGGCTACTTTTACTTAAAAATCTGTTATCGAAACAAGGAAGCCCATTGACCCAAAAAGAATTAGCACAACTTGCTAGGTAAGTAATTTGATTTGGTTAGCTTACAACTTTCCTTTTTCTGGTATAAAAACTCTTTTAAAAAAAAAAAAGTATAAAGTAATTTATTAGAACGTTGCATCTTCTAGCTCCTTTCGCTTTTACCTCTTATTCCTATATGTTATATGGTATCTACAGTTCAGTTTCTGGTTCTTCTTTAAGAGATACTAAATATGTAACAATGGTACTACTAATTTTTTAGTGTAAGTTTATTAAAAATTATAAGTGGTAATAAAGTGATGTTTAAAACTTTACACACCTGTCTGCCAACAACACAGATATTTGCATATAAACTAGTTCTCTTGTGTGTAATTTTTCATTTATTTTTTATTCTGCTTTTAAGTGAAAGTTTACAATTCAAGTCAGTTTGTCTTACAAAAACTTACATATTCATTGTTACGTGATCTGAGTTGCTTTCCCCATACTGTGACAGTGCACTCCTCCTCTCCACCCTGTATTGCTGATGTCCATTCAGCCAACTCAGGCCTTCTCTGCCTTGTCATCTTGCATTTCCACAGGAGCTGCCTCATGTATCTGTTTAAGCCAAGAAGCATACTTCTCACCAGTATTATTTTTTGTCTAATCATCCAGTCCAATCTTTGCTTGAAGAGTTGGCTTTGGAAATGGTTTTGGTTCTGGGCTAATAGAGCCCAGATCGCCATGTTTTCCTGGAACCTACAAGTCTGTCAGACAGTCACATCTGGTCTTTTTACTAGAGTTAGAGTTCTGTACCCTGCTTTTCTTCCATTGCATCAGGTACTCTTTTGTTGTGTTCTCTGTTAGGGCAATCATTGGTGGGAGCCAGGCAACATCTAGTTCTACTGGTGTCATGCTGATATAGTCTCTGGGTTATGTGGTCCTTTCTGCCTCTTGGGCTCATGTTTTACTTATGTCTTTGGTGTTCTTGGCTTGACTTGGTGTTCTTCACTTTGCTTTGCTCTAATTGGGTTGGGACCAGTTGCTACTTCTTGGATGGCTGCTTGCTAGCATTTAAGACACCAGGTGCCACTCAGCTAAACAGGACACAGCACTTTTTCTTAACAATGTTATATCAGTTGACTAAAATATGCCCTGAAGCTGTCGTTCCCCAGACCCTTAACTCTGCTGTTCTGTCCCTCAATATGTTTCGTGTTTTTCAGGTAATGTCTTGGCTTTTGGTTTAGTCCAGTTGTATTGACTTGTCCTGTATTGTGTGTTGTCCTTCTCTTCACCTAATTTGACTCGTGTATTATCTAGTTAATGAATACCCCTCTTTGCCTCCTCACTCTCTTAACCATCAAAGAATGTTTTCTGCTGTGTTTAAATCTTTTCTTGAGTTCTTGTAATGGTGGTCTTATATAGTATTTGTCCTTTTGCAACTGACTAAATTTCACTCAACATAATACCTTCCAGATTCCACCATGTTATGAGATATTCACAAACTTATCACTGGTCTTCATCATAGCATAGTATTCCATATATGCCATAATTTGTTAATCCCTGTTCGTCTGTTGATGGGCACCTAGGTTGATCTTGCCTTTTTGCTGTGATAGGTAGACACTGCTGCAGTAGTGTGTGTGGGTGTTCTTGTGACAGCTTTTATTTCTGTAGTATGTATTCCAAAAAGTGGAATTTCTGGATCACATGTATTTCTGTTTCTGGCTTTTTAAGGAAGCACAAAATCAATTTCCATAGTAGTTGTACTGTTTTATGTTCTTGCATTTTTGAGTCCTTTGGATTATTGCTACCTTTGTTGCGGTGAGATATATCTCATTGTAGCTTCAATTTGCATTTCTGTAATGGCTAATGATCTTCAGCATTTCTTCTCATATCTGTTAGCTGCCTGGATGTCTTCTTTTGTGAAGTGCCTGTTCATGTACTTTGTACATTTGTAATTGAGTTAATTGTCTTTTTATTGTTAAGGTTTTGCAATATCTTGTAAATTTTGGCAGTTAAGCACTGACTGATTGTGTAGCCAAAACTTTTCCTCTATGTTGTCTTTTTACTTTTTTGGTGAAGTCTTTTGATGAGCATAAATGTTTGATATTTAGGAGTTCCCAGTTATCTGCTTTCTCTGCAGGTGTTTGTGCATTGTTAGTAATATTCTGTATTCTCTTTATGCCATGTATTAGGGCTCCCAACATTGTCCCTATTTTTGTCTTCTGTGATCTTTATAATTTTAGACTTGATATTTAGATCCTTGATTAATTTTGAATTAGTTTTTGTGCATGGGGAGAGAGATGGATCTTGTTTTGTGTTTTTGCAGATGGATATCCATTTATGCCAATAGCATTTGTTAAAGAAGCTATCTTTCCCTAATTGACAGACCTTTGTCAAGTATCAGGATGTCAAAGGTGGATAATTTTATGTCTAGATTTTCAATTCAGTTCCATTAGTCTATGCTTTTATACCAGTGCCAGGCAGTTTTGACTGCTGTAGTGGTACAATGTGTTCTTAAGTTGGGTAGTGTGTCTTTATTGAGCTGCTTTTCGAATATTCTTGGTGTAGTGGTTAAGTGCTGTGTCTGCTAACCAAAAAGTCGGCAGTATGAATCTACCAGCTGCTCTTTGGAAACTGTGAGGCAGTTCTACTCTGCCCTGTAGGGTCACTGTCAATTGGAATCAGCTTGACAGCACTGGATTTGGTCCTTTACCCAAAATGTTATGTTGAAATCTCCTCCTGTTATTGTGGAGCTGTTATTTCTCATTTCAGTGCTATTAGAGTTTGTTTTATGTATTTAGGAAATCTTTTGTTTGTTGCATAAATATTTAATTTCATTATATCCCAGTGGTGTATTGATCCCTTAATCATTATGTAGTGTTTTTTTTCTCCATTGCACTGGATTTTTATTTAAAGTGTATTTTGTCAGAAATTAATATTGCTTTGTATCAACAGGGTGTGTCTCATGTAGGCAGCATGTAGATTAGATTGTGTTTTTTTAATCCAGTCTGCCACTCTGTTTCTTTATTGGTGCATTTAATACATTTACATAGAGTATAATTTTTGATAGATACGAGTTTACATTGTTGCTGTTAGGTGTTGTTGAGTTGGTTACAATTCATAGTGACTATGTACAGGTAAGGAAGACAACAGCATCAGGTAAGGAAGCTTAAGACAGAGTAAGCAGGCCCTACTTTAAGCTCAGTAATTGAGACATGGAATGTCCAAAATATGAATCTAGGAAAATACAAATACCAGCCTGCTTGTTGCTGTGATGCTGGAAGCTATACTGCTGATATTTAGGTACCATCAGGGTCACCGATGGTAGACAAGTTTCAGTTGAGCTTCCAACCTAAGACAGACTAGGAAGAAGGACCCGGCAGTCTACTTCTGAAAAGAATTAGCCAGGGAAAACTGTATGGGTAGCAGCTCAACATTGTCAGATATGGTGCTGGAAAGTGTACCCCCCAGACTGGAAGACACTCAGAAGACAATTGGGAAAGAGCTGCCTCCTCAAAGTAGGGTCAGCCTTAATGACATGGATGGAGTAAGGCCTTCAAGATCTTCATTTGCTGATGTCACATGATTCAAAATGAGAAGAAACAGCTGCAAACATCCATTAGTAATTGAGACATGGAATGTCCAAAATATGAATCTAGGAAAATACAAAATCCTCAAAAATGAAATGGAATGCATGAACATTGATACCCTAGGAGTTAGTAAGCTGAAATGGACCAGTTCTGACCGTTTTGAATCAGACAGTCATATGATCTGCTATGCTGAGACCAAAACTTGAAGAGGAACAGTGTTGTGTTCATCATGAAACAGAGCACTTCAGGATCTGTCCTAAAGTACAGTGCTGTGAGTGATAGGATAATATCCATACACCTAAAAGGAAGGCAAGTTAATACAACTATTACTCAAATTCAGGCACCAAGCATTAAGGCCAAAGATGAAAGGGTTGAAGATTTTTACCAGCTTCTGCAGTCTGAAATTGATCAAATGTGCAGTCAGGATGCATTCATAATTACTGGTTGGTGACTAGAATGCATAAGTTGGAAACAAAGAGGGATCGGTAGTTGGGGAAATATGTCTTTGATTACAGAAATAATGCCAGAGATTGCATGATAGAATTTTCGGCACAGATCATCAGTTGCTCATATGCAGATTCAAACTGAAACTGAAGAAAGTCCACAAGAGCCAAAGTATGACCCTGAATGTATCCCTCTTAAGTTTGAAAACCAAAAGTCCACAAGAGCCAAAGTATGACCCTGGATATATCCCTCTTAAGTTTAAAAACCAAAAGTCCACAAGAGCCAAAGTATGACCCTGAATATATCCCTCTTGAGTTTAAAACCATTTCAAGAACAGATTTGATAGGCTGACCACCAGTGACTGAAGACCTGAAAAATTGTGGAATGACATCAAAGACATCATCCGTGTAGGGAGCAAGAGGTCATTAAAAAGACAGGAAAGAGAAAACAAAAAGACCAAATTGGATGTCTGAAGAGACTCTGAAACTTGCTCTTGAATATTAAGCAGCTGAAGCAAAAGGAAAGAATGATTTTTAAACAGAAGATTTGAAAGAGCAGCTTGAAAAGACCAGGTATTATAATGATATGTGCAAAGAGTTGGAAACAGAAAACCAACAGGGAAAAACATGTTCTGCATTTCTCAAGCTGAAGGAACTGAAGAAAAAATTCAACCCTTGAGTTGCAGTAGTGAAGGATTCTTCAGGGAAACTATTGAACAACTGAAAAGAAGATGGAAAGAATACGCAGAGTCATTATGTCAGAAAGAACTGTTCAGCCATTTGAAGGGGTAGTATATGATGGTACTGAAGGAAGTACTGAAGGAAGAAGTGGAAGCTGCATTGAAGACATTGGCAAAAAACAAGGCTCCAGAAATTGATGGAATATCAATTGAGATACTTCAGCAAACAGATGCAGTGCTGTAAGTGCTCACTGGTGTGTGCCAAGAAATTTGGAAGACAGCTACCGGGTCAACTGGAAGAAATCCTATTTATACCCATTTCAAAGAATCGTAATCCAACCAAATGTGGATATCACCAGACAAGATCATTAACATCACACGCAAGTAGAAGTGTGCTCAGGATCATTCAAAAGCAACTGCAATAGTATATTTCCAGGGAACTGCCAGAAATTCAAGCTGGATTCAGAAGAGGAACCAGGGAAGTCATTGCTGATGCCAGATGGATCTTGGCTGAAAGCAGAGAATACCAGAAAGATGTTTACCTGTATTTCATTGATTATGCAAAGACATTTGACTGTGTGGATCATACTAAATTGTGTCTAACATTGCAGAGAATGGGAATTCTAGAACACCTAATCATGCTCTTAAGGAATCTGTATAGGGATCAAGAGGCAGTCATACAAACAGTACCAGAGGACACTGCATGGTTTAAAGTCAAGAAAGGTGTGTGTCAGGTTGTATCCTTTCACCATACCTTTTCAATGTGTATGCCAAGCAAATAATCCGAGAAGGTAGATTATACGAAGAAGAATGAGGAATCAGGATTGGATTATGACTTAGTAACAGCTTGCATTATGCAGATGACACCAGCTTATTTGCTGGAAGTGAAGAAGATTTGAAACACTTACTGATGAAGATCAAGGACCACAGCTTTCAGTATGGATTGCACCTCTATGTCCTGAAAACAAAAAGCGTCACAACTGGACCAGTAAGCAGCATTGTCATCAATGGAGAAAGGATTGAGGTTATCAAGAATTTCATTTTCTTTGGGTCCACAATCAATGCCTGTGGAAGGAGCAGTCAAGAAATCAAAGGATACATTGCGTTAGGAAAATCTGCTGCAAAGGACTTCTTTAAAGTATTTAAAAGTAAACATCACACTGTGAAGACTAAAATGCACCTGACTCAAGCTATGGTATTTTCAGTCATATGCCTGCAAAAGCTGAACCGCGACGCCTTTGATTATGATGTTGGAGAATGTTGAATGCATTGTGAACCACCAAAAGAACAAACAGATCTGTTCTGGAAGAAGTACAACCAGAATGCTCCTGCGTCTTACATACTTTGGACTTGTTGTCAGGAAGGATCAGTCCCTGAAGGGGAGGACATTGTGCTTGATACAGTAGAGGGTCAGTGAAAAAGAGGACCTCAGTAAGGTGGATTGACAAAGTGACCTCAACAGTGAGTTTAAGCATAAAGACAATTGTGGACATGGCACAAAACCAGGCAGTGTTTACTTGTGTTGTTCATAGAGTTGCCGTAAATTGAAACATACTTATTGACACCTAACAACAACATGTAGAAGAGAATGAAAACGCTCCTTTGTCATGTCCTGTGCCCTTGCCCCACTAGAGCCCATTGTTGCATACATTGTGTCAGTTGTTCTTTTTGAGGCTCTTCCTCCTTCTTTTCACTGACCCTGCAGATTAGCAGTTACAGTGTCCTGCAGGGACCAGTCCCTCTTGACTACCTGTCCAAAGTGTTGGAGAAAGAATGACGTGTAACAGGGCAGAAACACAACCAGTCCAAGGGTCCAGTGACATTATTTGAAGAGAAAGAGAATGGGTTCTGAGTGGAGGGGTGGTTCAGCCCCCACTGGCCAGTAGGGCAAGCCTTTTGTAATTTTCAAGTTCCAGTGAGGTAGTGTGAGGTGAAGGAATTTATGGTTTGATAAGAAAAGAATGTTGAAGAGGAGGTGGCAAGAAATTTTGGTAAAGGGATTTATGATCTGATAGTAAAGAAGTGTTCAACTGGGGAGAGGGTCAAGTTTGTTTATGGTCAAGATTTGGTAGGGGAAGAGCTTTGATTAGCAGTGTAGGAGTAAAGTTTTGTTTGTGGTCAAATTCCTGTGAGCTGTTTTTGCGTAATGGTGGGGGAAGATGGCTTATGTTAAACCTCTCTGAAATCCAGGGACAATTCTCTTACAAAGTATGTTGAGACATAGTCTTGCCATTCTTGATTCTAAGGAGCACTCTGGTTGTACTTCTTCCAAGACGCATCTGTTTATTGTTTTGGCAGTCCATGGTATATTCACTATTCTTTCCTAATGCCACAATTCAAAGGTGTCAGTTATTCTTCTGTCTTCCTTACTTGTTGTGCACATATATGATGTGATTGAAACTAGCATGGCTTTGGTCAAGCACACTTTAGTCTTCAAGGAGGCGTCTCTGCTTTTCAGTACTTTAAAAGGATCTTTTGTAGAGATTTTTCCAGTGCAGTGCATCTTTTGATTTATGGACTCTTGCTTCTGCGGGTATTGTTTGTGGATCCAAGTAAAATGAAATCTTTGACAACTGTTTTAGTCAACTAGTGCTAACAGAAATACTGCAAGTGAATGACTTTGAAATGAGAAATTTTATTTTGTCACAGCCTACTAAGCTACAAACTCAAATTCATAGAAGAGCATCCTGGCACAGAAATCTCTGGTCCAAAAGATGTGCTGTGCTCTCAGTGCTGCTTTCTTGGTAGTATGAGGTTCCCAGATCTCAGCGTGCCTCCCTTTTTCTTATATATCCCAAAAGGCTGCCCCAAACCACAGTATAATTCCACACATGAAATTCTGCCCCACCAACTTCAGCTGCAGCCCATCCACGCTCATTAACAATTCCATCATGGAGGAACATCACACTATAATACCAGGAATTCTGGCCCAGTCGTATTGCTACAGGTTTTTGGAGATGACGATTCAGTCCATCACAACCACCTCAGTCTCTTCTCTGTTTATCATGGTCTTGCTTACTGGTCTAGCTGTGAGAATATTTGTTTATATGGAGGAATAATCTGAACTGAAGACTGTGGTCTGTGATGTTCATCAGGAAGTACTTCAGGTCCTCTTCCCTTTCACCCGTGTTAAGGTAGTGCTATTTGCATAAGGCAGGTTAACAACTCTAATCTTAATGTCCCATTCTTATAGTCTAGCTACTTAGATTATTTGCTTGGCATACTAATCAAATAGATATGATGAATGCATACTACCTTGACACCTTACTTCAAACCATGCATTGTCCCCTTATTCTGTTCAAACAACTGCGTGATCCACATAGATTCCTGATTCCTCCTGAGCACAGTTAAGTGTTTCGGAATTTCCATTCTCTTCAGTGTTGTCCATAATTCATGATCCTCAGAGTCGGATGCCTTTGCACAGTCAGTAAAACAGTGGTAAACATCTTTCTGGTATTTGCTGCTTTCAGCCATGATCCATGTAACATCAGCAGTGATGTCCTTGGTTTCACGTTCTCTTCCTAACCCAGCCTGAATTTGTGTCCATTGTCTGTCAATATAATGCTGCTTGGTATGTACATCTGAATGGTTTTCATCAAAATTTTACTTGCGTGTAATATTAATGTTAGTGTTGGATAATTTCCAAATTTAGTTCAATGTCCTTTATTGGAATAGTCATAAATATAGCTATCTTCCAGTCAGTTGGCCAGGTACCTATCTTCTGAATTTCTTGGCATAGACTAGTGAACACTTTTAGCACTGCATCTGTTTGTTTAAACGTCTTAATTGATGTATGGTTAATTCCTGGAGTTCTCATGATTTTCTTCTGATTTTCTTCAGTTTCGAGTTGTTGGTCTTTTCCACGCTTGGTCCCTGGCCTTGTTCTGACTGATGATATTGGGCTTTTTCATCATGTCTTTCCACATGTGTAGTATAGTTGACTCTTGTGTGTTTCATCTGAAGAGGCCCATGTGTATAGTTGCCTTTTATGTTGCTGAAAAGCATGTACAATGAAGAAGTCATTGGTCTTGCAAAATTCTGTCATGCAGTGTCTCCTATCTTTTCTGCTACCACAGACACATTTTCCAGTTACCAGTCCTTATTTGTTTCCAACTGTCTGTGCATTTAGATTGCATGGTCGATTAGTTACAGACTGCAGAAGCTAATAAAAATCTTTAATTTCTTAATCTTTGGCTTTAGTAGTTGGTGCATAAATTTGGCTGGTATTTGTATTAACTGGTCTTCCTTGTAGGCGTCTGAATATTATCCTTATCACTGACAGCATTGTACTTCAGTATAGATCTTGAAATGTTCCTGTTGGCAGTGAATGCAATGCCATTCTCTTCAAGTTGTCATTTATGGCATAGTAGATCATGTTGTCTAATTCAAAATGATCATTTCCTTTCCATTTCAGCTAACTAATACCTGGGACATAGGAGTTAATGCATCCTTTTTCATTTAGACAACTTAAACAGTTTTTCTAGATTCATGCTTCCTATACATTCCATGTTCCAATTAGTAATGGATTTTTAAAGCTATTTTTCTCATTTTCATTCCTAAGGGTTTAGCATGCATTTGCGCCTGTCTAGGATGCCTTTTTAAGTGTGTTATCAGTTTCTTTGTTCCAGTTTATTTTCTGTGCTGAGTAATTTTTTTAAATGTATTTTCTCTTTGTCTTTTTCATTGTTATGATTTTGTGTTTGCTGTTTATGTTTTTCTTGTTTTTTTATTTTGATGTGTAGGATTGTTGATTTCCTTTGTGGTTACCTTAATATTATTCCTGGTTTTCCAAGTTTAAACATTTCTTTTATTTGTTTACATTACCTTGACTTCCTCTTCACATGAAAGAAATGTATTCATAGGAAAACATTTTTCTTTCTTTTTTGTTATAATATTGTCATTTTGTATATAAGTAACATCCACCTTCCCTTATTTCAGTGTTAGGAGTTTCACTTATTTTTGTGTTTTCCCTTTCTAGGTTGATTTTTGGTTGCTCTTGTCATGAATTTTATATTGTTATCTAGTATTACTGATTTTTTAATCTAAGAGACTCCATTTTGTATTTCTTACAATTTTGATTTGATTTTTTGCAAATTCCCTAATTTGTGTTTACCTGGAAGTGTCCTGATTTTGCTATCATATTTGAGAGTGACTTTACTGGATACATAATTCTAGGCTTGCACGGTTTTTTTTTGAAGACTTTGTGTCTTCTGTTGCCTTCTTGGCTGCATGGTTTCTGCTGAGTAGACTGAGCTGAATCTTACTGACTTTGTTTTCTAGATTATTTTTTATTTATCCTTAGCTGCTGTTGAAATTCTGTGTTTATCTTTGATTTTTGCAAATTTGATTGTCTTGGTGACTATCTTTTGGGGTCTGCCTGTTTCAAGTTTGGTGAGCTTCTTGGGTGGATATCCTCTCATTTTACACACTATAAGGGAGGTTTTGTGCCAACAACGCTTCAGCAGTTCTTTCTGTATTTTCTGTGAACTCCTCACCTCTGGTGCTGCAGTAACTGGTAGATTATCCTTGATAAGAGCCCCACATAATTCATAATGCTTGATTTTTAAAAAAATCTTTTATCTGATTTTTATCTCAAGTATGTTGGTGTCAAGTGCTTTATCATCAGTGGCACTGATTCTGACTTCCTTTGCCTCATTTCTGGTCCTTTGACTTTCTATTGAGTTGTCTAATTCTGAAATTTTATTGTTGATATGAGTTTCTGTTTGCTGTCTTTCAGTGAATTCCAAGTCTTTTCAACTTGTTATTGTGCTGTGCTCTGACATTCTTCAGTTGCTGTGTGTGTCTTGTCTTATTCTGTATATTTTCTGATCTTCGTAATGTTTAGTAGAGTTTTAAATATTAATCCTTTGTATTCTACAACTGATAATTTCAGGAATTCATCTAGAAGGTTTCTTGATTCTCTATCTTGGGAGGTTTCTGAAGCCATTATTGCTTCTTTATGTGGTTTGATATTGACTATTATCTGTGAGCCATTAGGAAGTTAATTGGATTTATTTTATATTTGTTTACTGTGTAATAGCTTCTTGTTTTGTTTTGAAATATCCAAATGGACTGATTGTGTGAGCTAGTTTGATTATTGGTGCCTTTGAAGCTCCAGTGTCCTGTTACATGGTGGATAGAACTGTTACTAGTTACTGTTAGCCCAGGAACTTATTTGCTTTTTGTGCATCAGTTCCTCTCAGATGTCTGGGTATTGAGTCACCAGGTGTGTGGTGCTGGCTCTCATGATCTCATACGGGCAGGGGTGGTAAGTGTAGGTATGGGTATCTGGCTGCGTGCACTGAGCAAGGCAGGGGACTGACAGCCATCCCTGGATATCTGTAAAGAAAACATGTCCCTGTTCCCTGGCATGGGTAGGTGGGTAGGTTTTACAGCCATATTGTAACTGCCTAGTGTTGTTGGGTATAAGAATTGGAGCCAAAGCCAAGTGCCGTTGAGTTGCATCCAACTCATGGAAGGCACCGCTTATTCTTGGACCCATGTAATGGTTGGTTAGGTAGCATGGGTGGAGCCACCCATCCTCAGGCCCTTGATGTGGGTAGGTAAGGACCCTGCTTAATAGTGGGTACACTGTCAGGTGTGAGTACCCTGACTTTCCAGCATATAGCTGATGCAGTATAATTAGACTTCAGGTGTATACACTGTTGCACCGTGCTAATGAAAGTCTAACTGTTGTGTAGACCCACACAGGTCTTTGCTAAGTCTCTGAACCCCTTATTCTTGCACCTGGGCAACAGAACTGTTTGTTCCCTGGGTTCCTGGCTTGGAGGAGTCAGCAGATTATTTTTTCTCCGTTTATTAAGTTGTTCTTTTCTCCAAGACTGGGAGAATGGCTCAGGATCCATAAGGGATCCTACTTCCAGTGCAGGGGTTGTGTTGTTCTCTGGAGGCACCTGGAGTCTAGTGCTGAGTAGGTGGAGGATGAGCAAAAGGGAGATTTATTTAGAAGGAGAATTTTTTGATGCATGTGTGGTAGGTTTTATGCAAATTACTTGATGTCACTTTTCACTGATTGTGGATATGTGCGTAGACTTCCACCACAAAATCTCTGCTGATATGAAAAAGGCATTCTGAATTCCACTGCTTGCATTACTGCACCTGTGCTAGCAAATCTGGCCTGAGGGATGCCAATTCCTGCCAAGTCAGATATGGCAACTCCTTACTGCTTGTGAACCTTATCTCCCTCCTGTGCTGTTTTGTCTGATTTGTCAGCTTTGCTCAAGGCTCCTAGAAGGTCATATACAATCCATTCATTTGGATTTTTTTGGTCTTCGATGTAAGAGGGATCATAGGAAGTATCTTGACTACCCTACCATCTTCTCCCTGCCTCTCATATTGTGCATAATTTTGAACTAATACTATTATACTTTTTTTATTTCTACTATACTTAAGTAGAAACTAAATTGAACCTAGGAGATAGGCTCTTGAATTTTAGTTGTTTGACAAGCTCATTACTTAAAATACTTGACAAATATGCAAGTAGGTGGTTATTTTAGTAAGAACTCCCAAGTTCTCAGATATCTGTGAGAAGAGAACAGATGAAATACTTGAAATCTTGAGATTGCTCTCTGGCATTCCAAGGAGGATTTCTGCTAGTCGTATTTGATCTGTGTAGTTGTTGAACATAATACGTGATGAATAAAGTCTTTTTTTCTTGTTTTACTTCTCCTTTGCTTCCATAGTTCTTAATTTCTTTTGATAATCTTTTGAATGTCCCAGATTCTCCATTGTAATGTTCTATTCAGATGTGCCTTTTTTTTTTTTCTTCCATTTTTTGGCCGGTGTCAAATATCCCAGATCCTTCCTTCATTCTGTGTTAAATATAAAGAAATCTACCTTGTTTGGCCATCATTGAATCAAACTGTTTGCCAAGATGAAGACTAACTTATAGAGAAGTAATTGTGGTTTTACAACCACATGTAACTAATAACTTGTAGAGTTACCTTTTCAGATGACAGATCCTCTGTAGACAGTATGCCTAATGGAAAGATTTTAGTGTGAGAATTTGAGGCCTTATAAGGAGCTAGCAGTGGATTGTTTTCCTTTTGGTGGATGGATTTTTTTTTGCTTTTAGAATCTACCTACACTAAGCTATCTGCTTGCTGACAAAATTAAACTAGTTTTTCTCTTACAACATGGAGATCTTAAATTTTGCAAGATGAACATAATTTGCTGTTTCTTCCTTCCCTTTCCCAGAATGACTGATGGATACTCAGGAAGTGATCTAACAGCTTTGGCAAAAGATGCAGCACTGGGTCCCATCCGAGGTAGGTGTACAGGAGCTTGAAGTATTTACAGTCATTTATTACACTACTTTAGACTTTTAAATCCCTATTGAGAGATCTTTTCTTTTATTAGTAGGAAAGCATTCAAACTGTATCACTGGAAAACCTAGTACAAAATAATCCCTTTACTCAGCAGAAGAAAAACGCCCTTTGACCATTGAATCAATGCCTACTCATAGTACCGTGTAGAACAGAACAAAACTGCCGTGCAGGATTTCCAAGGCTGTAAATCTTTATTGGGGGGCGGAGTCCAGATGGCAGACTAAATACACATCTCCCTAAATCCCTCTGGAAACCAAGACCTGAAATTACAATTAAACGGAGGCTTCTAGACACCTAGCGAGCCCTAGGACTCAGCATAGGGCTGTTAATTTGGACTTCGTACCACTGAACGCAAAACAACCTCTCTTTCTCTGACCCCACTCTTGGCGAGCACGGGCTTGCACAGACCAAAGATAACTCATCATTTAAATTTTTTTCTCTGTGTTGACCAGTGGGTGGAGCTGGAACTTGATTAGCCACTGGTCTCGGATGCACTGCTGGTGGGATCAGCAAGTGCGGTTACCATGTTCTGAGAACCCAACTTTAGACTGTGTGCGTCTTGGCTCCTTTGGCCTATCTTCCTACCTCTGCCATGTGGTAGCTATACAGATGTGGTGGCAAGCTTGTACGGGACGCCATCTTGATCCATTGGGAGACAGTGACTCCCAAGTGGAGGCCCTGGCTGGACTTGGTTCCTAGGCCAGGAGGAGAGTGCTTTTCACCAGAGTGGTGGTGTTTTGCACAGTGTTGCCTGAGGCTGGAGCCTGGCAACAGAGGCTGTGGACTCTGGGCACCTTGGCACTTTTGGCCTCTTTCTCCACCAGTAGCCTGGTCCCAGCTGGGTGGCGAGCTTGGGTGGGACACCATCTTGTTCTGCTGGGAGGTGGGGATACCCATACGGAAGCTTCAGCTGGACCTAATTCCTGGGCTGGGAAGCGGTGCCTGTCCAGAAAAGAGTACGTTTCCAGCAGAAAAGTAGAATTCTACACAGTATCACATACAGCTGAGGCCTGACAGCAGAGGCCAGCAGGGCAGTAGCCTTTCTGTATTTTGACCTAGTTTATAAAATCTGGAGTTTGATACAGAGGTACTTACTTTGCCAGCTGGGAAGAGGGACCTATACACCTGAAAACCTGACTGACTTTGGAAGTTGTCAGATACTTTTTACGTCTCGTTTTAAGACAGCCTAGGGAAACAACTGCAGTCTATCCTCACCGCATCTCTCCCAGCCTCTGTTGACCCACATGAAGCCCCCAAAACAACAAACTCTGGAGAACACTGTGGCTAGGAAATCACCCATAGCATCGGAAGACACCCAAAGGAAACCACCTCAGAACTTTGCAGACAAAGAAACTTTTCTGAAACTGTCAGAAGGTGAATACAAAAGGATTATATAGAGAGCCCTTCTAGACTTCATATAAAATACAGCAGAGCAAAATGAAAAATTAAGCAGGTTGTTTGATGTGATGGAACACCAGTACTCTGAAATCCAACAGATCAAGAACAAAATCAAAGCCAAGAAAACAGAATGGAACAAATGGAAGAGAGACTTTCTGATTTGGAAGACAGCTCCTGACTCCAGCATCTATGAGGAGAAATCAGAAAACAGAAACAAGAAAAGTGAAGAAGCGTTAAGAAGCATGTGGGACTCTATTAAGAGGAATAATCTACGATTAATTGGAGTTCCTGAACAGGATGAGACACCTGAGAACACAGTATTGTTGCTGAGCTGCTGACAGAAAACTCCCCAGAAATTATGAAAGAAGAGAAGATAGATATCCAAGATATGTATCAAACACCACTCAATATAGATCTCAAAAGAAAGACTCCAAGACATCTTGTCATCAAGCTTAACAAATTGAAACATAAGCACAAGCTCTGAAAGGCAGCAAGACTCAAAGCAAAGCTAACATTCAGAGGCTTTCATTGGATTTCTCAGCAGAAACAATGCTGGCATGGAGACAGTGGCATGACACATTCAAAGCCTTGAAGGAGAACTTCCAACCAAGAATTATATATCCTGAAAAACTACCTTTCAAATGTAAAAATGAAATTAAGACATTCGCAGACAAACTCAGAGATTTTGTAGAAACCAAACTAAAGCTATGAGAAATACTGAAAGAACCTCTTGGCTTTGGGTTAGAAGAACAAAACCACTAACTTTATATTTTAGAAGGACGTATCATCCAGAATCCTACTTAGTTAGAGAAGGCTCCAAACTCAATCAAAGCTATAATAGTGAAAGAAATGATCCAGTGATCATATCATGAAAACTATGATGTCATCATTATTACGGGATGTACTACAGTCGTTATAGTAGAGAGGAAGTTGACAAGACTGAAAGTAATTAAAATTGGGTTTATATGTAGTTTATTTAGGGGGAGCCATAAAGCACAGTAAAGATGCAACACACTGTATCAAGACACGTAATACGGAGTCTCAACAACCATAAAACCAACCCTGGAAAAGGTGAAAAATCAACTCATAAAGAAAAGTCCCAGAACAGATTATTAAGAAAACAGAAAACATCAACACAAAAATAAACATTTCACAATGGGAGCACTGAACACATACATATCAATCATTACATTGAATGTGAATGGACTGAACACTCCAGTAAAGAGACATCGAGTGACATCTTGGATCAAAGGACATGACCCATCCATATTGTTGCCTACAAGAAACTCACCTTAGACTTAAAGATAGGAACAAACAGAATTAAAGTATGGAAGAATATATATCAAGCTAACAATGAATAAAGGAGAGCAAGGGTGGCAATTCTAACCTCAGATAAAATCAGTTTTAATGTAAAATCCACCATCATGGACAAGGATGGACACTTTATTACTGAAAGGTTCAGTACACAAACAGGACTTAACAACATTAAATATTTATGCACCTAATATTGAGGCACCTAAATACATCAAGAAAGACTGACTGCACTCGAAGAGATGGATCACTCCACGATAATAGTGGGAGACTTCAACACTCCACTCTCAGTATTGGACAGATCGTCTAGAAAAAAGCTCAGTAAAGACACAGAAGATCTTATTGCCACAATTAACTAGCTAGACCTCATCGACAGAATTTTCTATCCGTCAGCGGACAACTACACCTTCTTCTCCAGTGCACATGGAACATTCTGCAGAATAGACCATGTGTGTCAGGACATAAAGCAATTCTCAACAAAATCCATACCACTGAGTTAATGCAAAGCATCTTCTCAGATCGTAAAGCCATAAAAGTCAAAATTAACAACAAAAAAAAACATAGATAGAAAATCTTTATGGAAGTAGTCTGCTACGTCTTTCTCCTGGAGAATGGCCTGTGGGTTTGAACCACTGGCTGGTTAGCATCTGAGCACTTCACTTTTCCACGAGGGCTCCTAGTTTCTATACCAGGGGCCAACACTTTTTATTGGCCACATGGGGTTTCTCCTGCTGCTGCTTGTTCCTTTTTATGCCCTCACTGAACTCTCTTTCCTTTTTCATCTTTACAATGCTTTAAAAATGTAAAAAGCACTCTTAGCTTGCAGACAGTATAGAACCAGGCCATGAACTGATGCCGATGGCCCCTAGTCATTGCAGCAGGTATTATTATATATTATACACTTGATAGTACATAAGCAGCAGAAAACACAAAAGGAGAACAGAACTTTTAGAGAGATAAACAGAAAATAATTGTACAGAGAAATTTTGTCCTTGATATTTTGTTTTAAGTGAAAATTTGCAACCCAAGTCTGTGCTCTTAACACCCTGTGACAGCACACTGTTACACCCTGTACTTCCTGTCTCCGTTCAGCCAACTTGTATACCACTCTGTACTGTCATCTCACCTCTAGACAGGAGCTGCTCAGACAGCCTTATGTATATGTTTAAGCCAAGAAGCACAGTCTTTACCAGCATCACTCTGTCTTACTGTCTAGTCCAGTCTTTGAAGAGTTGGCTTCAGAGTTGGTTTCAGCTCTGGGCTGTCCTCACGGAATGCTGTAGTATATCAGACCATCAAGTCTGGTCTTTTAATGAAGTTGTAGTTCTGTACACACATTTTTCCCACTTTACTTAAGGGACTGTATGTTGTTCCCTGTTAGGGCAGTCATTGGTGGCAGCCACCTGCCTTCTAGTTGTTCTGGTCTCATGCTGATGAGGTCTCAAGACTGTATAGCCCCGTCTGTCTTCCGGGTTCGTATTTTCCTTGTGTCTTTGATGTCCTTCATTCTCCTCTGCTCCAGGAAGATTGGCACCTATTGATGCTACTTAGATGGGCACTTGCTAGCTTTTAAGACCCCACATACCATTCACCAAAGTGGAATGAGCAACTTTTTTTTTTTTTAAAGAAACTTGGTTATGCCAGCTGACCTAGATGTTAAAGGGAAATGCTGTTTTCTGACTCTCTTAGTATTCTAATATGACTTGAAATGAATCAGGTCCAAAGTAACTTATGAGAAAAATTTTTACTTGTAATACTCTGTTATCTTTCAAGGACTTGTAAGAAAATATTTCCTTTATTGCGTTGCTTTGATTGAATTGAATTTGTTGAACCATGATTGATTATTTTGGTGGTGATGGTGGTAGTGTTAGGTGTCGAGTGACTTCTGACTCGTATTAACCCTACAGCACAGAGAACAGCAGGGTTCTGCTCTAGAGTAGAAAGCACAAGGTTTTCAAGGAATGGCTGGTAGATTTGAATTGCTGACATTTGGTTAGCAGCTTTTTATCATCTGAACTCTTAATCACTGTGCTACCAGGACTCCATCTTAGGTTAGATTAAACAGTGATACCAATTCAGAGTAGATGTTCTTAGCTACTTTTCCAGTGTCAGCATGAGCAGTGACTAGGCAGTAATAATTCCTGAGAAGGTGCTGCATAGTAGCATCAGGAATCACCTAAGTGCATGGGGGAGGAGAATGAGAATCAGCACAAACCTGGTTCCTATATGGTAAATGTCTAGGCATAGCTCCCCTTTCCAACTTCTTCACCATGTCTGAAACCAGCTGCCCCTCCCACAGCATTCTCTCTTGGGTTTGATAATTCATAACAGTGGCCACCTACAACTCAGAGACCATACTCACAGTTAATGGGGTTTATTAGAGAAGTAACAGGCCTACAACTTGGAATCAGGATTATGTTTAGGAAGCATGTTGATGAGGTTTGGAAGACACATTGAAGGTTAAAAGCATGTAATTCTGTCTTAGTCATCTGATACTGCTCTAGTAGAAATACCACAAGTGGATGGCTTTAAAAAGAGAAATTTAATTACTTCATAGTCCAGAGGTTACAAGTCTAAATTCATGACATCGGGTCCAGGGAAAGTCTTTGTCTTTTGTCTGTGGAGGAAGGTACTTGTTGTCAGGCTTCCCCTAAACTGGGAGCTTGTGAAGCTCGGGAACCCTGCATCCTTTCCAAATGATGTGCTCTGCTCGTAGCATTGCCTCTTTCTTGATAGTATGAAGTCTCCTATAATCTCTCTGCCAGCTTCTTTCCTTCAGATCTCAAGAGATTTCTTTAAGGTGCAGTACAGTCTTATACACTGAGTCCTACCCCAACAACACAACTGCCACTTATCCTCACTCATTAACATCATGGAGGCAGGATTTACAACAATGGGAACATCACACAATACCAGAAATCATGGCCTCACCAATTGCTGCACCTGTTTTTGAGAGACACATTTCAATCAATGACACCTGCCCCTTGTCAGCACAGGGTAGCTTCCAACCGAGACAACTTGCTTAGGGCCTTCTCAGTCATACTAGCATGCCTTTTTCTTGGCCATGCTAGTAGGTAGGCCTTTCTGTTGCCCCTGCATGCCCCCTCTCAGCTGTGCAGGCACCTCTGCCTTTGGCCTCCTCACTGCTATTATTTATGCTGTTAACAAGCCCAACTCACAGCCAGTGAAGCAACTTGTTTACCTGTTGCCCTCTTAGCAGCAGCCTTCTGCTGTTACCCCAGTTCTGCCACCGAATCCATTCTGGGTCTATCACTGTTTTAGTGTTACAGTCCTTAACCTGAATTATAGCTCTTTTATGAGTTTTCCCACCTCTCTCTCTGCTTTTTTTCTTTCCATGCTTCTAAAAACCTCTGTGGTTGTATAAAGCAAGCTCCTTAGACAATTTCAAGGCATGGCCATCTCAGCAGGACCATAGAATTGCCAGTCCTCTGAGTGAACCACAGATCACTCAGTCCTTTTGGGTAGATTTTCAAGCCACTGTTTGCATAGCAAACTGACCAATCCCTTGCAAGGTATGGAAAACAAAGAATTCACAAGGCAGGTTGTGGCCCACAGCTAGAGAAAAGTGTGAGATCATCAGGTTATGTACAGCTTACCCAGAAAATGTCAGTCAACCCAGGAAATCCTGCAGGGATAAATAATTAGCTATCTAGGGTAGAAAACTACCTTGGAGCTCCTCCTCTTCCAACCTACTTAGTCACATAACTAGGGCAAAAATAACTTGTTGGGGCTTAAGGAGAAGAATTTCCCAAGCTACATTCCCAAAAAATAAAAGGCCACATAAAGGAAATCTTTTCACTACAATTAATACGAGGATTGCCAGTTAAGTTCACGAACTCATCCTAGAAAAAGTGCTGCATACCTCACTGATGAATACCAGTGTGATCACCTTCAAAGAACTCCCCTTAGGAAGCTGTGCACCAATGCCAGCACATTTCACCCTTCAGAGCATTTTCAAAGTCCTTTTTCTCAAATGGCCATCAGAGCTTTCATCATACTACCCTTCATGTCCTGAATGTCAGCAAAATGTCTACCTTTCAATATTTCCTTTATCTTTGGGTAAAGAGAAAAACTCATAGGGGGCCAGATCAAGTTAACAGAGAGGGTGTTCCAGTACAGTTATTGGTTTACTGGCTATAAAATTAAGTTTGCAGCCTTGCACGGTTGGCCATTCCAGAAAGAGTTGCAAAATTGCTTTGAAGGGTGAATGATCCACAAGTAGCTCAACTTTTTAAAATATTTTTTCTTTGTCCTACTAGGTAACAAGATACCCAGCTAAATCCACAGTAATTCAGAGCAGTTTGGTGCTAGAGCAATAATAGACAAAATAGCATGGAACAGGATAGGTGTTGGAAAGAGACCAGTGTATACACAAAAGCTCAGTGTATGAAAAAGGAAAATTGATTGCCTGGTATCGCGTGTTGAGATAAATAAATAAATGATAGTTGCAGACTCTTAGCAAAAAGCTAGTTATGCCAGTTGGCCTCAGTATTCCCAGAAAACATGGTTCCCAGACCACTGTCCGTACAACTCTATCCTTTGAAATATTAGGTTGAGTTTGGAAAATCTTTCAGTTTATGGTGTATTCCAGTTACTTTGATCTGCTCTCTACTGTGTACTGTCACTGCTTTCACCTGACCAAGTTCCTAACTGTTGTCTCATCTATGACTAGCCTTCTCCCTGTCTTTCCACCTTTTTAGCCGTCAAAGTCTTCTGTACATAAGTCTATTTTTCAGTCCTTATAACAGATCTCATACAATGTTTGTGCTTTTGTTGCTGACTGATTTCATTCAGCATAATGTCTTGTAGTTGAAACCAGGTTATGAGATGCTTCCTAAAATGATGGTTGTTCTATATCATTGCATAGTGTTCCATTGAGTGTATGTACCATACTTTGTTTATCCAGTTGTCTGTTGATGACCGCCTAGGTTGATTCCATCTTTTTGTTATAGTGGACAGTGCTGCAGTAAACTTTCTTGTGCATGTATCTATTTGTGTGACTGCCTTTATTTCTATAGGATAACATTTAGAGCAGTGGGACTGCTGGATCACATGTGTTTCTGTTTGTAGTTAAGGAAGCACCAAATTGCTTTACAAATAGGTTTGTAGCGTTTTGCATTCCCACCAGCAGTGTAGGAGAGTTGCAGTCTGTACACAGCCTCTCTAACGTCTGTTGCTTTGTGTTTTTGGATTATTGCCAACCTTTTTGGGATGAAATGATATTGTAGTTTTGATTTCAATTTGTCTGATAGCTAATGATCGTGAGCATTTCCTTGTGTGTCTTTTGGCTGCCTAGATGTCTTTGGTGAAGTGTCTGTCCATCTTCTTTACCCATTGCTTAATTGGGTTCTTTACCTTTTTCTTGTTGACATTTTGCTTGTGATATCTTGATAAAGTCTTTGGATGAGGGTTTGATTCTTAGTAGCTCCCATTTATTTATTTTCTCCTCTGCTATTTGTACATGTGTTTGTCAGATTTTGAAAGCTGTCTGAACTGTGTATTAGAACTTCCATCGTTGACCCTGTTTTTTCTTGCATGATCTTTATTTTGGGTTTGGTATTTAGTCCTTTGATCCATTTTGAGTTAGTTTTTGTGTAAGGTGTGAGATATAGGTCCTATTTCAGTTTTTTGTGGAAGGATATCTAATTTTGTCCACACCATTTGTTACAGAGATTGTTTTTAGCCCAGTTTTACAACTCTTGGGCCTTTGTCAAATATCATCTGTTTATAAAAAGATGCGATATTTCTAGGGTCTCACCTCTTCTCCAGGCTATTTTGGCTACTGTGGCAGTGTAATAGGTTCTAAGGTTGGGTAATGTGAGGCCTGCCACTGTGTTCCTCCTCTTCAGTAGTGTTTGACTTATCGGGGGTTCTTCCCTTTCCAAACAGAGTTCGTGGTTTGTTTCTCTATCTCCTTAAAAAGTGACACTGGAATTTGTATTGGATTTGTATTGTATATGTAGATCACTTTGGGTAAAATAGACATTTTCACAGTGTGAAGTCTTCCTGTCCATGAGCAGAGTAGGTCTCTCCACTTAATAATATCATAGCTGTTATTTTGAAATAGACAAAAGTTGCTGATTTAAAAAAAGTAATACCTTTTGTAACAAAAATTTGCTTTCTTGTTTCAATATTGAATTTGAAAGTGCTGTTATACTCCAGCAATATGCAAAGAATTTTAATGCCACCTCGTTCGTATTAACAAGGAAAATTAGTCTTAAGTATTTATAATTGTGTATACTCTTGATATGTTTTATTCTTTGAGTAGAATGGTTTTATTGGAATGGTTTTCATATAATTTATATTATTTTACTGGAATGCTTTAATAATTTAAAGATACAGTTTGAGATCATTGTACTTGGTTTTACTCTTCAGTAAAAAACTTCAAAATCATTTTTTATAAAAAGTACTTTTTGTGTTTTACAGAACTGAAACCAGAACAGGTGAAGAATATGTCTGCCAGTGAGGTATTACTGTTTTACATTTATCTTTTCTTAGTTTTAGTCCTCTGTATTATAAAAGTCTTCTATCTTTTGTTTAGATTCTTCCAGTTCATTTTTTTTTTATTAGAAACAACTTTGTTTAAAATGAAATTGTAGTCTCTTATGTTCTTTTATAATGGTTAAGATTTTTTTTTACAGTCATTAAGTCATTTTCTATCAAATCACATTGTGTAAATCATTAAATAAAATTGTTGGAAAATTGAGAATTTTACACATTAATTTAACCTCTGGTTACAAGTTATATTAGAGGTCTCTACAAGGACTCACAGAACTCAGAAAAGCTACTGTACTCATGGTTGTGGTTTATTACATCAAAAAGGATGGAGATAAAATTAGCAAACAAAATGAGTCCAGGAAATGCCAGGTGCAAACTTCTAGCTGTGTGGGTGTGTGACAACATTGACAAAAGTATTGCTAACCAGGGAAACTAATCCAAGCCTTAATATCCAGGGTTTTTCTTGGAGGTCATGGAGCATGAGGTTTAAATTGATACCATATAGCCCAGTGCCAGCACTGTAAATCACATTGTTAGCATAAACTACCTGGTGTAGTACAAGCATCCACATAAGCAAAGATACTCTTAGTAGGCAGGATATTTTAGGAGCTTAGAGGTTATGCCCTAAAAGCCGGTCAATTGTCATACATTTCCTTGGAGTGTACAAGGTATAAGCAGCCTGGATTGGCTAAGTTATTCCTTAACTTTATACAGGTTAGCCCCATTAAGCTTTGTTTTATTACTTTTTCAATAATATTTATTTTTTCCACTTTATAAAAGTATCACATTTACCATTGTAATGTAATTTGTTACATTATGTTAATGTGGAAGATTTTCTTTAAGAGATTTTGAAACACTTCTTTTGAAAACAGTTATAAGAAAAATGTGTGAGCAGACTTTTGAAGAAACCAGTATTCAGTTACATATGTAGCTTATCTGCCAGATATGATTTTTACTGGCCAAGTTTTAACAGCTGTTGAGGAGACTGTTAACAAAAAATGGGTATTTTCACACGCAAAGTGGCAGTCTGATTTCGTCAGGCTTCAAAGTAAACTTCGGATTTTCTAATTCAGGCGTCTTGTTCATTTTGGTTAAGCAACTGAACTACTCAGAAAGTCTCATGTTTCTTGTAATCTGTCTCCCATTTTAATAATTTAGTTTACCTGCAGTGTACATGACATGAATAGGGCTTAGGAATAGGGAATTCAGTTCTCAGACTTAATGGCTTGTGTGGTTTCTACTTTTCTTTCCTGCTTTTTTTTTTTAATGACGTCTTTCTTTTTGCATTTATTGTGTCCTTGATATCATTAACAACTCATGTGATTTCTGAGCATTAGTGTTCAGTATGTCAAATCTATTCTTGAGATGATCTTAAAATTCAGGTGGGATATAGACAGGATTGTATTTTGGCTTTTGTGGATTTGTTTAATTTTCTTCAATTTCAATTCCTTTGAGCAGTTGATGATCTCTGTTCTGCAGTCAGCCCCTGCCTTTCTTCTAAGTGATGATACTGAGCTTCTTCATTGTCTCTTTCCACAGGTGTAGTTGATTGTATTCCAGTCAGGTGAGGTTGATGTGTATAGTTGTCATTTATGTTATTGAAAAAAGATACTTGCAATGAACAAATTGTTGGTCTTGTAAAATTCTGTCATGTGATCTCTCCTATCACTTCTATCACCAAAGCCATATTTTCTAACTACTGATCCTTCATTGCTTTCAGCTTTCACATTTTCATCACCAGTAATTATCAGTGCATCTTGGTTGCATGTTAGATCAATTTTAGACTGCAGACATTAGTTAAAATCTTCAATTTCCTCGTCTTTAGTGTTAGCGGTTTTGTGTAAATTTGAATAATGGTTGTAATTAACTGGTCTTTCTTGTAGACATATGAATGTTATCCTATCACTGACAGTGTTGTACTTCGAAATAGACCGTAAAATATTCTTTTTGACGATGAATATAACACCACTCCTTTTCAATTTGTCATTCCCTTAGTAGTAGACCATGTTGTTACCCATTCAAAATTGCCATTACCAGTCCATTTCAGCTCACTAAATACTTAAGATACCAATGTTGATGCATTCCATTTCGTTTAATATATATTTTATTCATTTGTTGTGACTGAGTGAAAGTGTACAATCCAGTTTAAATTTGCAAGCCCCCTATATGCAGATCCTATTGCTCTCCTTACCCTGGTGACAGCACACTCCTCTTTTCTGTTCTGTACATGTCATATCCTCTTCACAGTCTCCTGTCCCATCTTCTCGACCCTCTCCACTCTACTAGTAAGAGGCCAGCAGGACAATGGCCTCTAGATGCATAGAACCGCACAGTGCCCACACGATGTGGTCACTCTGTGTTGCCGAGTCCAGTCTGTTCCTATCTGAGGCATTGACTTCCATAATGATTTATGGACAGGGGCAGCATCAGGTCTAGGGGCTATGCTCCCAGGGGAACCCGAGGCCTTCAGACCCTCAATTGCAGTCTTTTAGTAGAGTTCTCAGGGTACACCCCTTTTTATTCTCATATTGCCACTGAGACTCAACTTTGTCAGCCTCGTCACAGCTGTCACTGGTGGTAGCCAGTGGTAGCCAGGCACCATCTGATTCTTCTGGTCACGTGTTGATGTAATCACCCATTCACATGGGTCATTCTGTCTTCTGAGTTCTCCTTTCACCCATCTCATTTTGGTCCTTGGTGATAATCTGTTCCTACTGAGCTGGGACCATTTGGTGTACCTCAGATTGCAACGTGCTAGCTTTTAAGACCCCAGATGCCATTCACCGATACGGAGTGAAGACTCTCTTAGAAATACACTAGTTATGCCATTTGGCCTTGATGTCCCCTGAGTGCGTGGTCCCTGGACCTCCACCCCTGCTACTCTGTCCTTGCAATATTGGGTTAAGATTGGAAGAGTATTTATGTTATCTTGAAGTCCAGTTAAATTGATCTTCTTTCTAATGTGTGCTGTAACTGATTTCACCGAACCAAATTTCTGTCAACCATCTAATCTGTAACCAACCCTCTCCCTTGTTCCCTCCCTCACCTCCCTTGCAGCTGTCAGTCTTTTCTTCTGTATATGAGTCTATTTTTAAGTCCTTATAGTACAGGTCTCATATAGTGTTTGTCCTTGTGCTGCTGACTAATTGCACTCAACATAATGTCTTCCAGTTGAAACCAAGTTGTGAGATGCTTCCTAAAATCACCATTGTTTTTTATCATTGCATAGTGTTCCATTGAGTATATATACCATAGTTTATTTATCTATTCATCTATTGTTTGGCACCTGAGTTGATTCCATCATTTTGCTATTATGGACTGTGCTGCGGTAAACATTTGTGTGCGTGTCTGTTCATGTGACTACCCTTGCTTCTGTAGGATATATTCCAAGCAATAGGATTACTGGGTCAGATGGTATTAAGGAAGTGCCAGATTGCTTTCCAAACAGATTGTACCATTTTGCAATCCTACCAGTGGTGTAGGAGACTTCCACTTTCTCCTCAGCCTCTCCAGCGTTTGTTGTTTTGTGTCTTTTGGATCTTGGCCAGCCTTGTTGGGGTGAGATGATATCTCATTGTAATTTTGATATGAATTTCTTTAATAGCTAATGATCATGAGGAATTCCACATGTGTCTTTTGGCTGCCAGGATATCCTCTTAGAGAAGTGTCTGTCCATCTCATTCACCTATCGATTAATCAGATTATTTATCCTTTTCTTGTTGATATTTTGTAGTCCCTTATAGATTATGGAGACCAGGCATTAGTCTGACATATGGTTGCCATATATTTTTTCCTATTCTATAGGTGGCCTTTTAATTCTCTTGATAAAGTTTTTGGATGAACCAAAGTGTTTGATTCTTAGTAGTTCCCATTTATCTGTTTTCTGTTGATCATGCTTTGTGTTACAGATTTTAAGTCTGTCTGTGTCATGTGTTAAAACTTCCATTGTTAATCCTGTTTTTTTCCTTGGATGAGCTTTATCGTTTTAGATTTGATATTTAGATCTCTTATCCAATTTGAGTTGGCTTTTATATAAGGTGTGAGATACAGGTCTTGTTTCAGTGTTTTGCAGACGGATATCCAGTTTTGCCAGCACCACTTGTTAAAGAGACTGTTTTCACCTCAGTTTACAATCTTAGGGCCTTTGTCAAATATCAGCTGTTCATAGGAGGGTGATGGCATCTCTGGGATCTCAGCTCTGCTCCATTGGTCTGTATTTCTCTTTTCATACCAGTACCAGGCTGTTTCTACAACTGTGGCAGTGTAAGAGTTCCAAAGTCAGGTAGTGAAAGGCCTCCCATTGTGTTCCTCTTCTCCAGTAGTTTTTTACCTATCCAGGGTTTCTTCCCATTCCAAATGAAGTTGGTGATTTGTTTCTCCATCTCATTAAAAGTGTCACTGGAATTTGTATTGGGATTGCATTATGTAAGTAGATTGCTTTGGGTAAAATAGACATTTTCACACTGTTAAGTCTTCCTATCTGTTAGCAGGGTAGGTTTTCCCCAATTATGTGAGTCTCTCTTAGTTTCTTGTAGTAAAGTCTTGTAGTTCTCTCTGTAAAGGTCTCTTGTTTCTCTAGGTAGATTTATTCGTAGGTATTTTATCTTCCTGGAGGCTATAGCAAATGATACTGATTTGGGGGTCTCTTCTCTGATAAGCTCGTTGTTGGTATAAAGGAATCCAACTGATTTATTTATGTTTATCTTATGTCCTGATACTATGCTGAACTCTTCTATCAGTTTGAGTAGTTTACTGATAGACTCTTCAGCCTTCTCTGCATATACAATCATATCATCTGCAAATAGGGAGATTTTTACTTCTTTGCTGATGCAGATGCACTTTATTTCTTTGTATTGTGTAATTGCTCTGGCTAGAACTTCTAGTACACTGTTGAATAGGAGAGGTGAGAGTGGGCATCCTTGTCTAGTTCCTGTTCTCAAGGGAAACTCCTTCAGTCTCTCTCCATTCAGGATGACGTAGGCCGTTGGGTTTGTATAAATGGCCCTTACTGCATTGAGGAATTTGCCATCTATTCCTATTTTGCTGAGAGTTTTTAGCATGAAGGGGTGTTTGGCTTTATCAAGTGCCTTTTCTGCATCAGTTGACAAAATCAAGTGATTCTTAAGTCTTTTGTGTTATTTATGTAGTTGATCACATTGTTTTTCTGATGTTGCACCAGCTTGCATCCCAGATATGTATACAGCTTGATCATGATGGATTATTTTTTTGATGTGGTATTGTATTCATTCTATTGGCAAGGATTTTGTTGAAGATTTTTGCACCTAGATTCATGAATGTTTTAGTCAGCTAGTGCTGCTGTAACAGAACACTGAATAGATGACTTTAACAAAGGAAAGTTTATTCTTACACAGCCCGGTAGGCTACAAGTCCAAATTCAGGATGTCCGCTTATGTCTGCTTCAGGGGAAGGCTTTCCCCCTTGTCAGCTCTGGAGGAAAGTCCAGTATTGCATCTAGGGAGCACCTTGGCGCAGGAACATCAGGTCTGAAGGATACGTTCTTCTCCCAGTGCTGCTTTCTTCATGGTGTGAGGTTCCCAATTCTCTTCTTGCTTCTCTTTCATTTTATGTCTTGTAGGATGAAAGGATTAAGGTGGGGGAGTCATACTCCAGGGAACTCCCTTTACAGTAGAGCAGGGGAGGTAATCCTATGAAGGGATCTACAGTCTCACCCTAATCCTTTAACATACAGCACAGGAAAATCACACAATGGAGGACAGTCACCAAATATTGGGAATCATGGCCCAGCTACATGGCTACACATATTTTTGGTAGGACAAAGTTCAATCCATGACAGTGAGTGATGTTGGTTTGTAGTTCTCATTTTTGGTTGGGTCTTTCCCTGGCTTTGGTATCAGGGTTATGCTGGCTTCGTAGAGTGAATTTGGGAGTATTCCATCACTTTCTGTGCTGTGAAATAGTCTCAGTAGTATTGGAGTTAACTCTTCTCTGAAAGCCTGGTAGAATTCTATGGTGAAGCTATCTGGGCCTGGGCTTTTCGGTAGTTTTTTGATGGCTTTTTCAATCTCTTCCTTTGTGATGAGTTTATTAGGTGGTTCTGCTTCACGTTGTGATAGTTTTGGTAAGTGATATGAATCTGGGAATTTGTCCATTTCCTGTAGGCTTTCAAATCTGTTAGAGTACAGTCTTTCATAGTATTCTGTTACGATATTTTTTGTTTCTGATAGAACTCTTAAATTCGGGTTGTTTCTTTTCCTGTTTTTCTTTAGTAAGTTTAGCCAATGGTTTGTCAGTTTTTTCATCTTTTCGAAAGATCAGCTTTTAGTCTTAGCAATTTTGTGAGTTCTTCTATTCTTTCATTTGTTTATATCTGCTGTAATCTTTATGATGTGTTTTCTTCTGGTACCTAAGGGATTCCTCTGTGGCTCCCTTTCTAATTGTTCAAGAAGTAGGGTTAATTCTTTGATTTGGGTTCTTTCTTCCTTCCAGATGTGTGCATTTATCAACAACCTCTGAGCACTGCTTTGGTTGTATCCCATAGGTTCTGGTAGGAAGTGTTTTCATTCTCATTTGAATCTATAAATTTCTTTATCTCGTCCTTGATTTCTTGTATAACCCATGGCTTTTTCAGCAAGATGTTATTCAGTTTCCTTGAGTTCCGATTTCTATTTGTGTTTTTTTCTTCTTTTGATTTCGACTTACTGTTTTATGGTCTGAGAAGATGCTTGGCAATAATTCAGTGGTTTGAATTTTGTTTAGGTTTGCTTTATGTCCTAACACATCGCCTATCCTGGAAAATGTTCCATATGTATTCGAGAATAATGTCTGGTTAACTGTTGGTGGATAAAAAGTTCTGTATATGTTGATGGGGTCTAATTGGTTAATTATGGCAATAAGATCTTCTGTGTCTTTACTGAGCTTTTTTCTAGAGGATCTCTCCACTATTGAAAGTAGAGTGCTGAAGTGTCCAACTCTTACTGTGGAGTGTTTTATCTCATTTGTCAATGTAGTCTGTGATTGTTTGATGTATTTGGATGCTCTGGTGTTGGGTGCATAAATATTTAATATTGTTAAGTCCTTCTTGTGTCTTGAAACTTTCAGCAATAAATAGTGTCCATCCTTGTCCATGATGGTGGATTTTTCATTAAAATCTATTTTATCTGAAACTAGTATTGCCACACTTGGTCTTCTTTTGATGGGCTGTGGTGGCCAACACAAAGAAAAAAAAATAAAAACACCAGTTCCCTTGAGTCTCCAAGAACAGGCCATTCTCTTTCACAGGGGTCAGTGAAAGAGAAGTTTCCTGTTCAGTGCCATGTAGTCCAAACTGTTAGCCCTGTGCTGTGTCCTAGGGCTCACTGGGTCTACAGAAAGCTCCGTTTAATTATCAGTCCAGGCCTTAGTTTTCAGAGGGAATTGAGGATTCATGTGTTTAGTTCAGCATCTTGACTCTGCTCCTTCTTTTTTTTAATTGCAGTTAAGTGACAGTATATAATCCAAGTCAGTTTTGCATGCCTGCCTCTCTTCAACTCTGTCTGCTCACCCCACACTGTGACAGCACACTCCTCCTTTTCACTCTTCTGATATCATCCCAACAGACACCTCTCTCCTTCTCTACACCATCTCCTCTCCCCTTCCGTCTAGAAAGAAAGCAGTAGGACAGCCTTCGATAAATGTATGAAACCATAAAGTATGTATACCGCATGCTCACTCTGTATCCCCAAGTCCTGTCCATGCTTTGTGTGAAATGTTGACCTGAGTACTGGTTTCGGGTCTGGGCTAGCAACAAGTCTAGGGTCCATGATCCCAGGGTACACTACAGGTTGTTGGACCATCAATTCTGTTCTTTAGTAGAGTTCTTAGTCTACACATATCTTTTTCTCATGCGATGTCAGGGACTCTACATTGTGTCTCCTACCAAGGCTGTCTTTAGTGTTGCCCAGGCACCATGTGCTTCTGGTCTCATGCTAATTTAGTTCTCCAATCATATGGGTCCTTCTGTCTCCTGGTCTCATTTTTCCTCATGTCTTTGATGTTCTTAGTCATCATCTGTTCCAGGTGGACTGGGGCCAGTTGTTGTTCCTTAGATGGCAGCTTACTGTCTTTTAAGACCCCAGACATCACTCACTAATAATGGGGTATGGAATACTCTCTTAGCAGAAGGCTAGTTATGCCAGTTGACCTCATTGTCACCTGGAAACACTGCCCCTACACCCCTGTCTCTGCTACTCTATCCTTTGAAATGTTGGGTTGAATTTGGAAAACCTTTTAGTTTATGGTATAGTCCATTTACGCTGACCTGCCTTATACTGGGTGCTGTCATACCCTTTATCTAGCCAGATTCTTATCAACTGTTTATCTAATCTGTGAACAACCCTCTCCCACCGTCCCCACCCTTGTAGCTATCAAAGAGTCTTGTCTTCTGTGCATGAGCCCTTTGTTTAGTCCTTGTAATAGTGGTCTTATGCAGTACTTGTCCTTTTGCAGCTGACTGATGTTACTTAACATAGTGTCTTCTGGTTGATACCAGCTTATGAGATGCTTCCTAAAAATCATCATTGTTCATTGTCATTGCATAGTGTTGTTATATATATATAATTATATAATGTATATGTAATATATATCTAATAATATATAACACAATATAATATATATTTTATATATATACATACACACACACACACACACACACACACACCATAGTTTGTATATCCATTCCTTTGTTGATGGGCACCTAGGTTGATTCCATCTTTTGCTGCTCTGGACTCTGCTGCAGTAAACATCTGTATGCAGGTATCTGTTCACATAACAGCCCTTATGTCTGTAAGATATGTTCCAAGCTTGTTTTGTTTTGAAATGCTAAAATAGGCTGGTTGTGAGGTAGTTTTTGAGGCTGGTGGTTAGAGCTGTTACTAGGCAAGTGAGTCTAGCCATCCGTGTACTTTTCTTACACAACTCAGGTGCCCAGGTAGTTAGTCAGCAAGTATGTGTTGTAGGTCCTCTTCTGCAGTCCCGAGTGGGTAAGAATCACTGGTGTGGGCATAGATATTTGGCTGCGTGTGCTGAGAGTGACAGGGGCATGACAACCAACAGTGTCTGTGATGAAGACTTACCCTCTTATGCCTGAGCCTGTGCAAAGGAACTGTTTATTCCCTGAGTTCCTGGCTTATGAGAGCTGGCAAATTATGTTTTTTCCATCCTTGTTTGTTAAATAATTCCCTCTGCAAGTCTACTAGAATGGCTCAGAGCCCACATACAGAATACTCCTTCCAGCCTGTGGTATGCATCAGTCTCTGTAACCAGGTGCAATACAGAGCTAGAAGGAGAAATTCATGTTAATGGGAAAGAGGTGTATCCTGAAGGAATGTTTTAAATCTGTGTACAGTAGATTAAATGCAGGCTACTTAGCTTTCGACAACTAAATGCCATTTTTTACTTATTCTGGAGGTGTGGGTGGGTTCTCTGCTGCTTGATCTCTCCTTCCAAAAGCTATTGCTCTGCTTACCACACTCATTGCCACCAGTCTGCCTGTGGTATACCAATTCTGTTGAGTCACGTCTGGCCACTTCCAGATACTTCTGGACCTACTCTTCCTTCCCTGTCACTCATTGCAGTTTCTCAACCTTCCCTTTGATATTCAGGGCTTCTAGAATATCATTTATAATGAATCTAGTTTGGGGGGTTGAGTATTTGTTGTTTTATCACAGAAGTGTCCATCTACTGTGCAGTCTTAGCCCTGCTTCTAGGCACTGTTATTTTTAAAGTTCATGCTTGAAGTGCAAATTGTAGATCTCTGTTATCTGATTCTTCAGTTTAAGTTCACAATTTTCTAATTCTGTTTGTGTTTATGTGTATATTTATATATATGTGTACACATAATGCATGTATACAGAAGATAACTATATAATTTTGTTTTACCAGTGTCTTGTATGTTTTTAATACAGTTGTGCATTTCTTAATGTTCACGATACATTCTGTGATATTGGACATTATGTGGATTGGATGTTGGACTATCAAAATATTATGTACCGGCAGTCCCTTGACTATGAAAGTCTGACTTACGGATTGCTTGTGCTTAAGAGTAGAATGTCAGGTTAATACATGCACTACTTTGTGATGCTGCTGCTGCTGCTGCTGCTGCTGCTATTAGTAGTACTCAGTTTTGCTATGTTTGGAAGCTGTCATGCACTTCACGGTAAGAGTTTTGTGAACTCTGTGTTAATTTTATGGGACTGGGTATACGTGTGTTCTGATGTTCCCTTACAGATGGTTATGCAACATACCATTCTGGTAAGATATATCAGCAAAATCTCTTAAACATAATTTTGAAAATGTTCCTACAGGACAACCCTAATATTAGTATAAGAATAAGTAGGCTTTGTATATGACTTATTTTTCTGCCATCATCTTATTGGTTGGCAGCTCCGAGCTTAACTACTACATCATTAGCCACTGTGTGGGATAAAGATGTAGCAGTCTGCTTCCGTAAACATTACAGTGTAGGAATTCCTATTGGGAAGTTCTACCCTGTCTTAGAGGGTGGCTATGAGTCAGAATCATCTGGATGGCCAGTCAGTTAATTGTCTGCCTTGGACCAGGACATGTAAACTTGTGTTGAAAAAAGGTTCATTGTGTCCCATTTTGGAGTCTCTGTATTTGTCTGTTGGAAAGACCATATGGAATACGGGGAATAGTCATGGCAGTTATCAGGTATAAGAGAGAAAACCCCCAAATGGCAAATGACTTTCGGCAAGAAGTAATTTGTAAATTCCCAGTCTATTTAAAACCCACTCAGCTCCAGGTGTGCATGTATTCTTTACTCTGTCACAAAGTCTAAGTCATAGCTGTTCCTAGGAGGATGAATTAGGAAGGCCTGGTAAATGGGATTATATGTCTTATAATAGTTTGTACCTATAGATGCAATATGTATCTTATAATAGCCTTATGGAAGGAAATGGAAGGGAATAACAAAAATTTTTTAGAATCTGCCCTCATTTTATGAGAAATGAAACTTACTTTCCATTAATAGTGGCTCTGTTAACCTTGCGTGTTATTTACCAATTTGGAAAATACACATACAGTTAAAGTTGAACAACATTTGTATTCAGTGAATAAATAAAAAATAAAAACCCATGTCATTGAGTTGATTCCAACTCAGTAGCAACCCTGTAGGATGGAATAGAACTGCCCCATAGAGCTTCCAAAGTTCCAGGTAGATTCATACTCTCAACATTTTGGTCAGCAACCATAGCTGTAAACCATTACACCACTGGGGTTTCCTCAATGAATAAAGTTAACTTAAAGATAATTTCTATTGAATTGAAATAAATTTTAAGTGTATATCCTATTTTTAAAAGAAGTATTATAGACTCAGGGCTTTAAAACAAGGTAATTTTGTTATGTTTGTATCTTAGTCATGTAATACTACTAGCTTTAACAAAAAAAAAGTTTATATTCTTACACAGTCCTGTAGGCTGGCAGCCTGAATTCAGGAAGGCAGCTCCAGGGAGGTCCACTTTCTGTCAACCCTGGAGGCAGGTCTTTTTGATCCATGTGTGTCTTGGCACAGGAATCTCAAGTCCAGAGGATGCTGTCAGCTCTTAACACTGACAGTAAAGAAACTTGTCCTAGTTAGGTCCTATCAAAATAATTTTTAACATCATCCAATCTGTTAACCACAGACAGAGACTAGGATTTACAGCATAAGAGAATCATAAAATGGAGAGCAATCAAGCAATACTGGGAACTATGGCTCAGTCAAATTGCTACACACAGTTTTGGGGGGGCACAATTCAATCCATGACAGTTAGTTACATATTACTGCATAACAGATTATCCCAAAATTAACAGTTTGAAACAACACACATCATTGCTGGTTGTAATGTAAAATGCTGTAGCCACTGTGGGTAACAGTTTGGTGGTTCCTCAAAAAGGTAATTACAGAATTACCATATGACCCAATGCTTCCACTCTTAGGTATATATCCAAAGAATTGAAAGCAAGAGTCAGTTATTTGTGCACCACTATTCATAACCATACAGTGGAAATACTCTGGATATCCATCAAGAGATAAATAGAAAATTAAAATATGGTTCATATGTATCATGGAATATTACTCAACCATCAAGAGAAACAATGTCTTGATAACAACAGACGTGGAAACATGTTGAGTGAAGTAAGTCAGACACAAAGGGACAAATCTTTTATGATCCCACTTACATGAAATATCTATAATTGGAAAGTATATACAAATTTAATGTTTACCAGAGGGAGGAGAAAAGAACAGTGGGGGAGTGGACTCATCGCTTATGTGTCACTGAATTTCTGTTCATGGTAGTAGAAAATTTTAGAAATGGAATAGTCATGATGGTTGCATGTGATGAGTATAATTAAGGACACTGAATTGCACATGTAAAAAATGTTGAAATGGAAGATATTTTGTTATCCATATCTTGAGCATAATTTTAAAAACATTCCCCTCCACCCACATTTATTATCTCAGTTTCCATGAGTCAGGAATACTGGCCTGCTTAGGTTGGTCCTGTGCTTCAGAATCTCTTCAGAAGTGTCATGGATGGAATTGTAAAATATATGTCATTTTGTCTAGAATATGATTCCCAGTATTGTATGGTTGTCCACTATTTTATGATCTGATTTTCCTGTGCTTTGTAAATCCTACCTCTGTGATGTTAGTGAGGTGAACAGACAAGGGAACATTGCAAGGTTTCAAATAAGGAAAAATGTGTTAGGGTTCTATCCACACCTTTTCAATCTGTGTGCTGAAGCAATAATACGAGAAGCTGGCCTGTATGAAGAACAAGGCATCAGGATTGGAGGAAGACTCCTTAACAACCTGTATTACGTAGATGACACAACCTTGCTTGCTGGAAGTAAAAAGATTTGAAACATTTATTGATGAAGATAAAAGACCACAGCCTTTGGTATGGATTGCACCTCTACATCAAGAAAACAGAAATCCTCACAATTGGACTGTTGAACAGCAGCATGATAAATGGAGAAAGGATTGAGGTTGTTAAAGATTTCATTTTATTTGGTTCCACAGTCAATGCCCATGGAAGCAGCAGTCAGGAAAACAAAAGACACATCGCATTGAGAAAGTCTGCTGCAAAAGACCATTCTGAAGTACAGAAAAGTAAAGATGTAACCTTGAAGACTAACATGTGCATTACCCAAGCCATGGTATCTACCCACTATTATTGTGGAGTGATCTATCTCATTTTTGAGTGTAGTCAGTGTTTCTTCAGTGTATTTAGGTGCTGTAATATTAGGTGCTTAAATATTTGATATTGTTCTATCCTGCTTGTGTAGTGACCCTTTCAGCAATAAATAGTGTCCATCTTTGTCTACGATGGTCAATTTTACATTAAAATCTATTTTATCTGAGAATTGCCACACGAGCTCTTCTTTGTTCGTTGACAGCTTGATATATATTCTTCCATCCTTTAATTTTCAAGTTGTTCATATCTTTAAGTCTAAGGTGAGTTTCTTGTAGGCAACATATGGATGGGTCTCATGTCTTTTGATCCAAGAGGTCACTCAATGTCTCTTTACTGGAACGTTCAGTCCATTCATATTCAGTGTAATTATTGATAGATACATATTCAGTGCTGTCATTGTGATATGTTTATTTTTGTGTTGATGTTTTCTCTGTTGTTCCTGTTAATCTGTTCTGGGACTTTGTTCTTTGTGAGTTGATTTTTCACCTTTTTCAGGGTTGGTTTTGTGGTTGTTGAGACTCCTGTATTACGTTTCTTGATATAGTATGTTGCATCTTTATTGTGCTTTATGGCTGCCCCTATGATCCCCCTGAATAAACTGTGTATAAACCCAATTTTAATTACTGGCAGTCTTATTAACTTCCTCTCCATCTGGAAGGACTGTAACAACTGTAGTACATCCCTCTTTTCAATATGATGACATCATAGTTTTCATGATAGGATCACTGGATCATTTCTTTCACTATTACAGCATTGATTGAGTTTGGAGCCTTCCCTAACTGAGTAGGTTTCTGGGTGATGTGTCCTGTATTTGCTTCTAAACTACAAAGTTAGTAGTTTTGTTCTTCTAAGTCAAAAGATTCTTTCAGTATTGCATGTACCTTTGGCTTGCTTTTTACAGTCTCTGAGTTTCTGTTTATCTGGGAATGTCTTAATTTCATTTTCATATTTGAAAGATAGTTTTGCAGATATATAATTTTTAGTTGGAAGTTCTCAAGTTGGAAGTTCTTCAAGGCTTTGAATGTTTCATGCCACTGTCTCTGTGTCAGCATAGTTTCTGCTGAGAAATCTGACGAAAGCCTACAGGGCTGCCCTCTGAATGTTAGCTTTGCTTTGAGCCTTGCTGCCTTTAAGAGTTTCTGCTTATGTTTCATTTTGTTAAGCTTGATTATGGTATGTCTTGGAGTCTTTCTTTTGAGATCTATATTGAATGGCATTTGATATGCATCTTAGATATCTATATTCTCTTCTTTCATAATTTCTGGGAAATTTTCTGTCAGCAGCTCAGCAGCAATACACTCTGTGTTCACAGGTGTCTCACCCTGTTCAGGAACTCCAATTAATCATAGATTGTTTTCTTAATACAGTCCCACATGTTTCTTAATGCTTCTTTCTTCCTTCCTTCTTCCCTCCCTCCCTCCCAATTTCTCCTCATAGGTGGTGGAGTCAATAGCTTTGTTCCAAGTCAGAAAGTCTATTTTCCATTTGCTCCATTCTGTTTTCTTGGCTTTGAATTGAAGTTTCTGTGTCTTTGATTTTGTTCTTGATCTGTTGGACTTCAGAGTACTGGTGTTCCATCAGATCAAAAAAGCTTGCTTAATTTTTCGTTTTGCTCTGCTGCATTTTGTGTAAGGTCTAGGAGGGCTCTATATAGCATCCTTTTGTATTCATCTTCCTATAGTTTCAGAAAAGCATCTTCGTCTGGGAAGTTCTGTGGTGCTTTCTTTTCGGGGCTTTCTGACACCATGGGTGATTTCTTGGTTATCCTTTTACGCAGAGTTTGTTGCTATTTGGGTATCATGTGAGTCAATAAAGGCTGGGAGAGATGCTGTGAGAGTGGACTGCAGTTGTTTCTCTAGTCTGTCTTAAAATGAAAGGTGAAAGCTAAAAGATATGTCACAACTTTTAAAGTCAGTCAAGTTTTCATCTGTACAGGTTCCTCTTCCCAGCTGGCAAAATAAGCACCTCTGTATCCAACCCCAGATGTTACAAACTAGTTCAAAGTACAGAAAGGTTACTGCCCTGCTGGCCTCTGCTGTCGTGCCCCAGCTGTAGGCGACACTGTGTAAAATAGTGCTTTTCTGCTGGCAAAGCACTCTCCTCTGGGGAAGCACTGCCTCCCAGCCTGGAAATTAGTTCTAGCTGAGGTCTCCGTATAAGTACTCTGCCTTCTGGTGGAACAAGATGGCATCCTGCACAAGTTCTCCTCCTGCCTCGGTACAGGCTACTGAATGGCAGAGGCAGAGGGGCCAAAAGTGCTGAGATGCACAGAGTCCTAAGCTGGGCTCTCAAAATGTGGCAATTTCACCCCCCGATGCCACCAGCCATGTTTCTGAGATTAGCTGCTAGTCAAGTCCCAGGACCGCCCACCAGCTAAGACAGGAAAAAAAGTTAAAATGGCAAGTTACCTTAAGTCCGTGAAAGCCAGCACTTAACCAAGAGTGGGGGATGGCTAGAGAGAGGAGGTTTTCCTTTCCCTGTTTTGAAGTCCAAATTAACAGCCCTATGCTGTGACCTAGGGCTCGCTAAGTATCCAGAAGGCTCCATTTAATTATCAGTTCAGGTCTTGGTTTCCAGAAGGATTTAAGGAGATGTGCGTTTAGGACACCATTTTGACTCCGCTCCTCATGTCATTGTCACTTCCATCATACGCACATAAAATCCAGACAGTGAATAAGGAAGACAGAAGAAGAATTAATGCCTTTGGATTGTGGTATTGGAGAAGAGTATTGAATTGCCATGGAATGGCAAAAAAGCAAACAGATCTCTTTTGGAAAAAGTACAACCAGAGTCATCCTTGGATGCAAAGATAGCGAGACTGCAACTGACATAACTTTGGGTGTGTTGTCAGGAGAGATCAGTCCCTTGAGAAGGATATTATATTTGGTAAAGTGGAGGGTCAGTGGAGAAGAGGAGGACCCTCAACAAGATGGATTGATACAGTGGTTCCTACATTGGGCTTAAAGCATAAAAACCATCGTGGCCATGGTGCGGGACTTGGCACTGTTTCGTTCTGTTGTGCATAGGGTGGCTATGAGTTGGAACCAGTTCGCTGGCACCTAACAAGAATTTTAGTGAGGCAGGACTGAATCTACAGGATATTCTTGTATGTTGAGTTAATCTTTTTTGAGATATAAAAGTGATAATTGGGAAAAGAGGAAAGGGACTTCATACCACCAAGTAAGGTGTGGGAAGTGGAGCATGTCTTTCAGACTTTAAAATACATATATCTATATATATTTCATATATGTACACTCAACAAAATACATACCTAAATTACAGTTTTGTTAAAAGCTTTGAAAACCTCGGCTTCTAACCAGAGTTTATTCTGAATATTATGGTAATACCCTCATTACATTCATTAATCTTCTTCACCTTGAACTTTTGAAGAACAGTGTGTGTTTTACAGTTAAATAAGAAACAGGTGGGCCTTGTGGTAATGATCTGGTGACTGTATATTCTCTTTTTAGCTAATATTTTTCAGATTAGTTTGTAAATAAGTGTAAATGACTTTAAATCTATATTTATGGAGTTATCAGAGGACATAAAGTAGTTAGACTAGGTGTTTTGAGCATGATAAGTAATAAAAGTATTCTGCTATAGCTTTTTTGATGAAGCTCGTCCATATAACTTACCTGAATGTGTAATAAAGTGGTTGTCACAATTCTCTAATAGTACATCTGTATGTATTACTGTATTAACAAACAGCAACATAATTAACTCATTGTTAGATTAACTTATTCAGTATGTGTTCATAATTTGTATCATTGTGTTTTTTATTTTATCTAGATGAGAAATATTCGATTATCTGATTTTACTGAATCCTTGAAAAAGATCAAACGCAGCGTGAGCCCTCAAACCTTGGAAGCATACATACGTTGGAACAAAGATTTTGGAGATACCACTGTTTAAGGAAATACCTGTATAAATCTGCAGAATAGTTTAGTTACCAAGAAACAGTGTTTTCAATGAATGCTGAGTTAGTTACCAGCTACAAAAAAAAGCAGCCAGCCTAAGTTTACAGGACTTTTCAGTTTGTGCACTAAATTTGTAGAACCAGAAAGCAAATTTAAATAAAGTGTACAATGCAAATAGAATATTTTGTTGTTTAAGGCCTTCTTGCCTTGATGTTCATGATTATCCCAATGGGTTCTTTGAAGAATACAACAAAAACTGATTATATTCTTCTCTACCAGTATAATTATCATGATGTAAATAATTTGTACATTGTGTTGCACTTGAAAATATTTCTGAGACAGTGAATGATAGAAGACACAAGAGTCTCTTGTTCATTTTTCTTCTGATGCCTTTTCTTAATATAGTCATATTTTTTCTATTATCCTTTCCTACTGTTTTCCTAACTGTGGATGATTAGAATGTCAACACTAAAGATTTCATTCTTATTTTGCAAATTCATTGTGCCAAATGAAACTTGCCTGTGTCTTTTAGGAAAAAGCACTTCGAGGGTTTTTTCCCTTTGTATGTGTGCTTTAAATAATCGTGTTCTTTTTGTTTCCTGTTTCCTTCTTACCAAACAAATTAGAATAACCTATATGGTATCAACAAAGGAAATCTGGTAAAATAGAGAAGAATTGAAGGTTTCAGTTGTTCTGCCATACAACATATAGAGCAATCTTCATATGACCTGCAGTATTTTTCTTTCACTTGCCAGAAGTCTATTGTAGGCTGCTAACTTATTCCTGATACAGTTTCTTTTCTGCTAGAATTATTCTCAGCCCTTAAGAAATTTAGCCATTTTGAAAGTCATTGTACTGCAAGAGAAGACAAATAGTGAGAGCTAAGACATTTCTAATTTATTGCTTATTACTTTCTTACAGTATAATTACCAGTCACTGGAACTACCATCTTGTTAATCACTTCATGAAACTTCAAAAAATTATTGATGTTTTAAACATTGCTTACATTCTGTAGGTTTTTTCCCCTCACTTTATTAACATAAAAGTTCTAGTTTGTCAGTCTGCTCGTTGTTCTCCCAAAATGTACAGTAATTGTGTTTCTTGTTTGTATAAATGTGTTTGGATTTTTATTATAAAGATCTCTCAGTAGGAATTAGACACTCGTATCATGGCCTTTTAAATATTGTAATAAAGACAAATGGATAACTGCCCTTAGTTTCCTGGTTAAACGTTTGTTTACAGAATTTTTCTTTGGTGCTTAAATGTTGTTAAGAAAATGTCATAGATGGAAAAAATTTTTTTGTGGTAGTAAGAATTTTCATTTAGGAAAACACCTTTGGAATTGCCATAAAATGTTAAAATATCAACTTGTTCCCACTAGTGAAGAATTTTATAAAGACAGTTATTGTTCATTTTACCTTTTTCTTCAAGATTATTCTAAATACAGATGTATGATTTTGTATGATAATGTGTTGTTTCCAGCTGTTACTTAAATCATACCTCTTCTCATCATGACATAGCAACTTCCTAGGTTATTAAAATAACAGTTTGTATAAATAATTTGAAAGCCAGAGCTGTGTATATTTTAGATTAATACCTTTTTAAAGCCTCAAACATTAAAACATAATTTATAAAATATACATTATGACAAGAACTTGGAAAATACCAAATTAAAGCATTTCAATAAAATTTATAATTTCATTTAGAAAGAGATAAACATTACTGTTACTTGAAACACCAGCTAAGTGTATTAAAGGACTACATGGTTGTAGGTCAACTTTTAAAATATAATCTCCTTCAAAAGTATCAATTCTATATGCAGTAATATGTAGCTCACTATTTTTATTTGAAATGTTTTTAGACTGGCAGGTTTTAAGTGGTAAAAGTTAATATTGTCATAAGCGTTTGAATCTAAAACTTACTTTACTGTTTGAATGTCCATCCATGTATATAGGTTACTTTTCTTTCTTAATCAAGTTTGAAGTTGGATTTAGTCCTACAGAAATATGTTTTATGACTATGACCAAGTTTTTTTTAAGTTGTGTTTCTTTGATAGAAGGGCCATGAATATAAAATGATATAGTAGAAGGTGATTTATTGGTCTTTTCCAATAATGATAGAAGTTACTGAAGTTTTGTGACTTAATATTAGACTTGAATTGTGACCTTTTAGATTTTGTATTTATTCCTGAGTCATATTACTTCCTAAAGTATAATGGCTAAATGTTAGTGTTAGTGTGCCCTTAATTTTTTCATATGGAAGAATTTTGTAAAGTAAACATAAACTTAGTAATGTACTAAAGTTTGGGCCAAGGGAAAAAATAAAAATCTGAATATTTATGAGTAAGAGCTACTCTGAGACAGTCTTTTTGTTGATGTAATTAGATTTCTGACTTGCAGATAATGCCTTATGTTTGGAAAGAATTAGAATAAAGGCAGATAGAATGATAATCTAAATATACAGCAGTCTTTGTTTATAGTGTAAAATTCTTTATATTTTGTACAAAAACCAATTTGGTAGAATGAATCATTTGCGATTTTTGGACTCTGAATCAATGTATCCTCCTTTA
This sequence comes from Heterohyrax brucei, assembly GCA_028571685.1. Taxonomy (NCBI): domain Eukaryota; kingdom Metazoa; phylum Chordata; class Mammalia; order Hyracoidea; family Procaviidae; genus Heterohyrax; species Heterohyrax brucei. The sequence continues at coordinate 41,358,050 of CM053149.1, forward strand.
AATACTTGTGTCAGTTTTGGTCTTTTGTACCTTTTTTGGAAAGATGCAGCTGTATAAAAAGGGTTTTTCCCCTAATGGGCTGGAAATAAATTATAAACTTTGTCTTTAATATTTTTATTAAATCTTTTGAGGTTTCAGAGATTGCCATTCTGATAATGAAAGAGTAGGTTTTATTAGACTTAATTGTCTTGCCACTAACAATTGTAAGCTCTGAAGAAAATATAAAACTCAGTTATTAATAGGCACTGGAGAACAGCCAAAAAAAAGTAGACAAATTTTACAAAATGCAGTCTTTGATAGAAGGCAAGAATATTAGCTTCACATGAATTTATGTTGACCTGAGAGTTGTTTACAGTTTGTGGCAGGCTTTACTGTGCCAGAGAGACATTTGAGGATTTCAACACCTAGAAGTTCTGGAAAGGAGAGCGCATCAGTGGAATAAGTCTCCAAAATGTGTTTACAAATTCCTTTCAAATCCTTGCACTCCAAAACTGCACGAGTACACTGTGATAGAATAATCCAGCAGAAAGCAGTCACTGAAGTCTACCAAACTAAGCAAAGGTCTTGAAGTGACACAGTGTTTGAAATTCAGATTTCTGGAACCTGTGAATGTGAATTTATTTTGCAGAAGGGTCTTAGCAGATGTAATGATCTCAAAATGAGAACATCGTGGAAGAGTATAGGCACTAGTCCAATAACAAGTGTACACTAATAATGCCTTGTGAAAGTGGAGGCAGAGATTGGAGTTCAGTCTCAAAACAAGGAATGCCTGGAGATAGCAGAAGAGGCAAGGAAGGATTCTTCTTTAGAGTTTTCAGAGGGAGGAAAGACCCGTTAGTATTTTGATTTCAAAACTATGACAGACTAAATTTCTATTCTAAGCCACCTGTTTTGTGGTTGTATGAGATGCAGTCCCTATGAAACTAATACAAAACAAAATCGAATTAAACCAGTAGACAGTGATTTGATTCCAACTCATACCCCCCCATATGTTGCAGAGTACAACTGCAAATAGGGTGTTCAATGGTTGTGATTTGGGGGGAGCACATTAACAGGCATTTCTTCCAAACACCTCTGGGTGGATTTGAAGCTCTGCCATTTTGGTTACTGTCCGACCTCTTAGCTGTTTGCACCATCCAGGGATTCAGGAAGGTAATACATGGAACTTAATAAACACTTGGGGTATGCATTGAAACTCAAAAAGGGCCAAGTCTTAAGAAGAACAACATCTGTAAGGCTTAGGACTGTGCTTTAGGACTAAGCAAAATGTAAATAAACTCATTGTAACAAAGCTTCAAATTAAGCCTTCACAAGTTCAAGGTTATCCATGAGTAATTTAACAGTTAATCGGGAGTCGTTGCAACACATCTACAAAATCCAGTACACAAGAGTAAGTTTGCAAAGAAATGCATGATTGATAATAGAAAATATGTGGAAGAAGATGCACAGGTGACACATTGAAATTAGCAGGAACAGGTTTTAAAACAAGCTTTTAAAGGCTTTCAAGAGATAATGGATGAACCAATGGGGAGTTTAAGCAGACAAATAGAAATCAAAACCAAGTTGCCCTCATCTGTGGTCACTTGATTTTCAACAAAGGTGTCAAGAATACTCAGGAAAGGCAGTGTTTTCAACAAACAGTGCTAGGAAAACTGGATGTGCACGTGCAAAAGAATGAAATTAGAACCTTGCCTTACATCGTATTAAAAAGTCAGCACAGGAGATGGAGTCAAGATGACAGACTGGACAGATGTCTCCTCGATTCCCTCTGAGCACTAAGTCCTAGAATAAGAAGTGAATGGAACAGTATAGATACTCTGGGAGCACCAGGATCTGGCAGAGTTGTGAAATTTAACTGAGCAAAAAGAGGAAAATACCTCTGTCGTAGGTGAGGCAGTGACACACTAAGTTCTGCTTCTGACTCATCGTTTGAGGGGACTGCAGGCATGGAGGTTTTCTTCATTGTCTGGAAGGCAAGAACTGGGTGTGCGCAGTCTCAGTGCCTGGCACACTAATGCACTGCACTTCAGTGTTTTTAGTGAACAACTTACACCACACAGCAGAGAGACTGTGCTTGGGACAGCCACATCTTCAGAGTCTGGCTGTTGACTGAGGTTGCCAGTGCTCCTCACCCCTCTTCTCTGAGCTGCACCATAGATTCTGCTGACTCATAGTAAGAAGGGTGGCTCAGGCAGAACACCATCTTGGTCAGCTGAGAGGTGGAATCAGCCGCCTGAGGTCTCAGATGGGGCTAATTCTCACACTGAGTAACAATGCCTGTCTAGAGTGCTTCTCTGGCAGAATAGCAGTAGGGATCATGGTGGGGCCTGGCAGGCGAGAGTGGCAGTGACCTAATCCCTCCCTTTGAGCCACATTATAGCATCTGGGGAAGGTCTACAAGGCACAGTTGTCAGCCTGGAGGCAGGGCCTGCCGGCTTTCAGCACCTGCTGGACAGCACGTCACTCAGCAGTAAGGAAGCTTTTAAAATAAGACCTGGTGGAGAATGCAGCAGTGACTGACAGATGAGTGGGTTGGCAGCATTTCCCCCACCCTTCACTGAGCCACCTCATAACACCAACTGATGACCCCCCAGAGACTCCATAAGTAGGGCACGGTCTCTGTAAGTCAGGAGGAGGGAGGGGCCTGCCAAATCATGAGGGCACAGATGTTCTTAGCACCTGCTGGACTTCCCCCTTTCAGCAAAAAAGCAGTTTTTAAGTTAAATGCATCTAGAGAGTGCCATGTTCTGGGGCAGCAAAATGTGGTAGCATCCTTCTCCTATCCCCGAGCTACACCATAGGCTCAACTGATAATGAAAGAGAGTCACCACAAGTGACTCACCACCTTTAGCAGTTAAGAGGTGGTACCTGCAACCCCTGAAAGCCCAGCTGAGGTCAGTCACTAGAGAACTCAAAGGTGGCTGGTGACCAAAATAAGCGGTATCCATGTTCCCCTCTTAGAACTATGCCACAGCTCCCATTACTGTAACACCAGAGAAACTGAACAGCATTTTAAGGGTATGAGAACAACAATCAGTATCTAACCATTTAAAGCAGACCACTATGGCTCTGGAGAACTCCCAAGATAAAGGATCAAAAACTTGCTAGATGAGGAAGCCTCTATGAAACTCCTGGAGGTAGAATACAAAAGGATGAAACTCCTGGAGGTAGAATACAAAAGGATATTGCATAGAGACTTTCTGAAGATTAAGCAAAATGCAACAGAACAAAATGAAAAATTAAGCAAGCTATATGAACTGCTGGAACATAAACGATCTGAAATTCAGCAGATCAGTGGTAAAATTTCAGATTTAGACAATTCAATGCAAAGCCAAAAGAGCAAGAATGAGAAGTTGGAATGCAGAGTTAGTGAGGCAGAAGATAAAGCAACTGAAACCAGCATTTATGAGGAGAAATCAGAGAAAAGAAATAAAAATGAAGCATTAAGAAATATGTGGAACTCTATCAAAAAGAATAACCTACAAATAACTGGAGTTCCTGAACAAGGAGGGATAGACAAAACTACAAAGAGAATTGTTCATGAGTTACAGATAGAAATCCCTGAAATTATAAGAGAACATAGATATCCAAGATGCTTATCAAATGCCACATAAACTAGACTCCAAAAGAAAGACACCAAGGCATATCGTAATCAAGCTTAATAAAATAAACAAAGCACTCTTAAAGGCAACGAGACTTAAAACTAATGTACAAAAGGGAGCTCTGTAGGCTTTCACCTGACTTCTTGGCAGAAGCCGTGTTGGCCAAAGGAAGTGGGGTGACACATTGAAAGCCTTGAAGCACAAAAACTTCTGAACAAGAATTACATATACTGCAAAATTGTCTCTCAAATATAAAGGGAAAATTACGACATTCGCAGATAAACAGACATTTAGAGACTTTGTAACAACCAAATGAAAACTACAAGAAATACTGACAAAAGCTCTTTGTTTAGAAAAACAAAAACAACAAAAATATACTTAAGGATGCAATGCAATACACAACATCCAGAATCCTGTTCAGCAAGGGAAGTCACAAAGCTCAATAAAAGCTAAAATACTGATAGAAGGGAACCAGTGACCTTAACACCAAAACTATGACATCATCACAATATAAAGAGTTATTACAGTAGTTACACCCTTGCAGATGGAGAATAAATTAAGATGTACAGAAGTTACAGATTGGTTTAAATTTAAAACATTAAGGGGGATCAAAGGGATAGCTACAGACCAAACTAACAATGTGACATATCAAGACAAGAAACATAATACAGGAGTCTGAACAAACACAAAACCGACACTGAAAATGATGAAAAGTAAATCCATACAGAAAAACCAGAACAGAATATTATGTGAAACAAAAAAAAAATCAACAACCCAAAAATAAAGGCATGAAAATGACAGCATAAACACATACCTATCAATAATTATACTGAATGTAAATGGACTAAATGCCTGAGTGAAGAGGCAGAGAGTGACAGCTTGGGTCAAAAGACATGATCCATCTATATGTTGCTTACAAGCAACACACCTTAGACTCAAAGATATGAACAAACTGAAAATCAAAAGGTGGAAAAATACATACCAAACTAACAACACACAGAGAAGAGCAGCAGTGGCAATACTTATCTCGGATAAAATAGATTTTAATGTAAGGTCCACCATCAGGGACAAGGATGGTCACTATTAGTGAAAGGTTCAGTATATAAGCAGCTTATAACAATATTAAATATTTATGCACCCAATACCAGAGTAAGTATATCGAACAAACACTGACAACACTGAAAGATGAGGTCAATCACTCCACAATAATAGTAGGAGACTTCCAGACTCCACTTTCAGTTATGGACAGATCATCCAGAAAAAAAAGCTCAGTAAACATACAGAAGGTCTTGTAACAATCAACCAACTAGACCTCATGGACATATAGAGAACTTTTTACCCAACAACAGATAAGTACACCTTTTCCACTCCACGTGGAACATTCTCCAGAATAGACCATGTAGCAGAACATAAAGCAAGTCTCAACAAAATACAATCCATTGAATTGTTGCAAAGCATCTTTTCATACCATAAGGCCATAAAAGTTGAAATCAATAGCAGAAAAAACAGGTAGAAATCTGAACTCATGGAAACTGAACAACACCTTGCTCAAAAAGCAATGCATTACAGAAGAAATCAAGGACACGATAAGGAAATTTATGGGATCAAACGAGAATGAAAACACAACCTACCAGAACCTATTGGATATAGCAAAAGCACTGCTCAGAGGTCAGTTTATCTCCATCAGTGCACACATCCAGAATAAAGAAAGGGTCCCAAACAAAAATTAACCCTACAACTTTAACAAATAGAAAGAGAGCAAAAAAAGGAATCCCTGAGGCACCAGAAGAAAACAGATAATAGACTAGACCTGAACTAAATGAATTAGAGAAAGGAAATAAATTGAAAAAATTAACAAAACTGAAAGCTGGTTCTTTGAAAAGGTTAACAAAATTGATAAGCCATTGGCTAACCTTCCAAAAGAAAAACAGAGAGTGAACAAATAATCCAAATAAGAAATGAGACAGGAGATGTTGCAACTGACCCAACTGAAATCAAAGGTATCATAACACCCAAAAAGGCTGGCCATGATCCAAAAAACACAAAACAACAAATGCTGGAGAGGCTGTGGGGAAAGTGGAACTCTCCTAAACTGTTGCTGGGGCTGCAAAATGGTCCAGCCTCTTTGGAAAGCAATCTGGCACTTTCTTCAAAAAATGGGTATAAATATACCATTTGATCCAGTAATTCCACTACTTGGAATATATCCTACAGAATCAAGGCCTTTCACACCAATGGACACATGCACAGGAATGTTTATCGCAGCACAGTCCATGATAGCAAAAAGATGGAATCAACCCAGATGCCCAGCAACAGAGGAATGGATAGGTAAACTATGGCATATATACTCAATGGAGCACTATGCAATGATAAAGAACAATGATGATTCCAGGAAACATCTCATAACCTGGTTTCAACTGGAAGACATTTTGTTGAATGAAAGTAGTCAGTGACAAAAGGACAAATATTGAATGAGACCCCTATGATAAGAGCTCAAAAACAGACTTATCTATACAAGAAAAGACTCTTTGACAGCTGCAAGGGAGGGGAAAGAGGGAGGGCGAGGGGGAGGGTTTAGATAATTGGTAGAAATGTGGTTGGGTGAAATCTGTGATAGCACACATTAGAAACAAGAACAACATTAAGTGGTCTTTAACTTAACTTTAGTACCCCTTCCATCTTAACCCAATATTGCAAGGACAGAGTAGCTGGGGCAGGGCACAGGAGATCATGCTGTTAGGTGAAATAGAGGCAAATTGGCACAATTAGCGTTTTGCTAAGAGAGCTCTCTGCACCCCACATTGGTGAGTGGTGTCTGGGGTCTTAGAAGCTGCCAAGCTGCCATCCAAGGGCACAGCAAATGGTCCCAACTCAGCAGGAATGGATACTGACCAAAGACCAAAATGACATGGGGGAAAGACAACCCAGAAGACAGAGAGACCCACATGAGTGGGTGCCTACATCGACTTGGGATCAGAAGAACTGGATGGTGCCCGGCCACCACTAGTGATAGCTGTGATGGAGCTCACAAAGTTGAGTCTCACTGGCAACACATGAATAAAAAGGGATGCACCCTCAGATCTCTACTAAAAGACTGCAACTGATGGTCCAATGGCTTCAGGGTTCCCCTGGGAGCATAGTCCCCCACCCTGATGCTGCCCTTGCCTATAAATCAGAACGAAGGTCCACTCTTTGGACAGGAATGGATTGGACTTGGTGATGCAGAGTGACTATATATTGGATGCACTTTATGATTCTAAGCATCTATAGGATACCACCCTGCTGACCTCTGGCTGCAGTAAGGGGAGTGGGTGGATAGGAGGGGAAAGGAGACTGTTGGGAGGATGAGTCACATATAGACCAGAGAAGAATAGTGTGCAGGGAGAGCAGTGGAAGCTGCATATAGGTGGGCATGCAAATTTATACGGGAATGTACATTTTCGCTCAGTCACAATAAAAAAAAAAAGAGTCAAACTTTTGTCCATCCAAAAACTTTATTAATAGAATTAAAAGGCCACCTACAGAATAGGGAAAAATATTTGGCAGCTATATGTCAGCCCAACTCGTGGTCTCCATAATCTATAAGGTGCTACCAAATATCAATAAGAAAAAGATAAATCATCCAATTAAGCATCCAGCAAAGAAGACAGAAAGACACTTTTCTAAAGAGCAGATCCAGGCAGCCAAAAAACACATGCAGACATGTTCACGATCTTTAGTCATTAAAGAAATTGAAATCAAAACTACAATGAGATACCATCTCACCACGACAACATTGGCTGTGATCCAAAAAATGAAAAACAACAAATGCTCGAGGGGCTGTGGAAAAATTGGAACTCTCCTACACTGTTGGGGGTATTACAAAATGGTGTAACCTCTTTGGAAAGCAATCTGGCACTTCCTGAAAAAGCTGGATCTAGACATATCATTTGACCCAGTAATTCCACTGCTCAGAACATATCCTACAGAATCAAGGCCATTCACACCAACTGATACATGCACACCAGTGTTCATTGTAGCACAGACCACAATAGCAAAAAGATGGAATCAACCCAGATGCCCAACAACAGAGGAACTGATAGGTAAACTATAGTATATATACTCAATGGAACACTATGCAATGATAAAGAACAAAAATTATTTTAGGAAACATCTCATAACCCGGTTTCAATTGGAGGACATTATGTTGAGTGAAAGTAGTCAGTGACAAAAGTAGAAATATTGTATGAGAACCCTATGATAAGAACTTAAAAGAGACTCATGAATAACAGAAAAGACTCTTTGACAGCTGCAAGGATGGGGATGGAGGAAGGGAGGGGGAAAGGGATTAGATTAGATAGTTGATATAAACTTGGTTGGGTGAAATCTGGGACAGCACACATTAGAAAGAAAATCAACATTAACTGGACTTCAACATAACATGATTACTCCTTGTGTCTTAATCCAATATTACAAAGACAGAGTAGCTGGGGTGGGGGGCTGAGGACTATGCTGTCCCAGAAAATCAGGGCCAATTGGCACAACTAGCGTTTTGCCGGGGGCCAGCCCCGACACTTTACAGGGTCACGCACGGAGGGAGGGAGAGGCGCGGCGGGAAATGAATCAAGGAGACAGAAAAGACTTTTCTGGTTTAAGGCAGCCCGACCCAGAGAGCAAGAGAGAAGGCTGTCTGTCTTTATTGTTTTTATAGTAAGAGTGACGTGAATTTTACCTGCCCACTGACCACACAATCTATTGGCTAGTTTAAAACCAAAACCTCATGGTTGGCAAATTTGAAACCAAAAACCTCGTGGTCTTGAGGTGATGTAATTTTTTACTCTGCCACATGAGCTATTAGTTAACTGAAACCTGGTGATCCTTTTAACTGTCAAGGCTTTTTAGATAATGGCCTAAGGATGCCTCGAGCTCAATCAGCCCTACTTATACCTCAAGGTTAAAAGGTTCACGAGGAAGGGTCTAAAGTTTATGATCTCTATTTGTTCCTACTTTGCTCTTTATCTCCTCCTGCGGGGATAGTAAACATCTACCGTCCCCCACCCTATGTCCTTCTCAAGCTGTTCTAAAGAGGATAATTCCTTTCACATGGGTGGGGATGTGCAGTTGGGGGAAGTCAGCAGGGGTTGGGCCGGCCTCGTTGCTCTCAAAGCTGGCTGTGTTAGAGATCATTCCTCTGAGCTCTTTTTCCTCAGAAAATTCCTGTACAGTTTTCCCGATATTATTTCATAGACCAAGGGGGTAGTAAAAAGGGGCCCCTCTCAGAAGGCATCTCCCCTGATCCTTGTGCCAGGAGAGGAGGGGTATCTTTTTGAAGAAAATTTGATTAGGAAGCCAAATAATATCAAGGACAGTAGGCTAAAAAACATGTCACAGGTGAGATGCTTCAGCCCGTCATTTGCAGGAGCTCGTGACTTTGTCTACAAGGCTGATGGCGGACCTCTGCAGCGTTTTCCTAACTCAGCCCTCTGCACCCCACATTGGTGAGTGGTGTCTGGGATCTTAAAAGCTGCCAAGCTGCCACCTGAGGGTACAGCAAATTGTCCCAACTTAGCAGGAACAGATGATCACCAAGGACCAAAATGAGGTGGGGGAAAGGGAACCCAGAAGACAGAGAGACCCATGTGAGTGGGCGACTACATTGACTTGTGACTGGAAGAACTGGATGGTGCCCAGCTACAACCAGTGATAGCCCTGATGGAGCTTGTGAAGTTGAGTTAATCTGGCAACACAATAATAAAAAGAGATGCACCCTGAGATCTCCATTAAAAGACTGCAATTGATGGTCCATGGGCCTCCAGGTTCCCTTGGGAGCATGGCCCCTGGTCCTGATGCTGCCTCTGTCCATAAATCATAATGGAGGTCAACTCTTGGACAGGAATGGATTGGACTTGGTGACAGAGTGACCACAACATGAGTGCACTTTATGGTTCTATGCATGCATAGGATGTCGCCCTGCTAACCTCTTACTGGAGGAAGGGGAGTGGGTAGAGAGGAAGGAATAAGAGACTGCTGGGAGGATGAGACACGTATGGAGCAGAGAGGAAGAGTGTGCTGACACCGGGCAGGTAGAGCAGCGGGAGCTGCATATAGGTGGGCATGCAAATTTATGTGGGAATGCACATTTTCATTCAATCATCATTAAAAACAAAAAATCCCGAAGACTTCACTCCATCCACATTAAGGTCGTCTCTACTTTGAGAAGGCAACTCTTCGCCAGTCATCTGAGTGCTTTTCAAATTGGGGGGCTCATTTCCCAGCACTATATTTGCCAGTGTTCCATTCCTGTCCATAAAGTTTTCCCTGGCTAATTCTTTTCAGAAGTAGACTTCTGGGTCCATCTTCCTAGTCTGTTTTAGTCTCGTAGCTCAGTTGAAACCTGTCTACTGTGGGTGATCCCACTGGTACCCAAGTAGCAGTCGTATAGCTTCCAGCATCACACCAACAAGCACGACTCCACTAACAAACAAGGCAGGGCTGCTCACTGTATGTTTACTCCTCCTATCAGCTAAGATACCCAATCAATGCAATCAGCCCAGAACCCTGCTAGGTTATATGATAGTTCTATTTTTAATTTTTTGAGGAACTGCCATACTGTTTTTCACAATGGTTATATTATTTCATGTTTCTGCGAGGAGTGGAAAAGTCTTCTAATTTCCCCACAGGATTGCCAACATTTGCCATTTTCCTTTTTTTAATGTTAACCATCCTAGTGAGAGTTAGATGGTACCTTTCTTATGGTTTGGATTTGCATCTTTCTAATGGCTAAATGCAGAGCATGTTTTCCCGTTTGGTATTCAATTTCCAGATCTTTGCACATGTTATTGTGTAACACTTTGCTTTGTCTTCTCTAGCCACTCTTTGAAATCTTCTATTCAGTTCTTTTACTTCATTGTTTCTTCCTTTCTTCTTGCTACTCTACTTTTAAGAGCAAGTTTCAGAGTCTCTTCTGACATCCAGTATGGTCTTTTCTTTCTGTCCTGTCTTTTTAATGACCTTTTGCTTTCTTTATGGGTGATGCCTTTAATGTCATTCCATAACTCATCTGGTCTTCAGTCTCTTTTTGCTCACAACAATGGTGGCTCATAGGCCATCCCCAGATGCTATGATGTGGCTCAAAGAAGGAAGGAGATAGGACATTGCCACCCTCAGCCACCAGGCCCTACCACAATCCTTAGATACGATTGTATCAGTAACAGCTACTCTGCTGGAGAAGCACTTTCCATACAGGCATTGGTGCATAGCATGAGAATTAGCTACAGCTGAGACCTCAGATGTGGGTACCTTTGCTTCTTAGCTGAGCAAGATGGTGTCCTGCTTGAGCTGCCTCTGCTGCAGTGCAGTCAGCAGAAGCTATGGTTTAGTTCAGAGAAGGGAGGTGGGAGGGGAACTGGTGCCCTCGGTCAGCAGCCAGACTCTCACAATGTGACTGTCCCAAGCTCAGTCTCTCTGCTGTAGTATACGCTGTTCATTTAAGCACTGTAGTTCAGCACGTTAATGTACCAGGCTTACAGGCTCCCAATCCCCACCTCCCAGATAACAAAAAGAGTGTCTGTACCTACAGTCCCCTCAAACAATTCATCAGTAGAAGCAAGATTCAGTGTGCTGCTGTCTCACCTCCAACAGAGGTAGTTTCCCCTTTCCTGTCACTCAGTCCAATCTCACAATCCTACGTCAGATCCCTAGGCTCCCAGAGTGTCCACACTGCTCTGTTCACTTATTATTCTAGGTCTTAATTCTCAGAGGGAATCAAGGAGACATATTCTAGTCTGCCATCTTGGTCCCATCACACTTTATTTCTTTGTCTTTTCTGATTGCTCTGGCTAGAATGTCCAGGATGAGGTTGAATAAAAGTGGTGACAATGGGCACCTTTGTCTGATTCCTGTTCTCAGTGTGAATGCTTTCAGACTTTATTTAGGATGCTTTTTTGTCTATTGGTTTTGTATAGATGCCAATTATGTTGAGGATTTTCCCTTCTATTCCTATACTGCTAAGAGTTTTTAACATGAATGGCTGTTTGACTTTGTTAAATGCTTTTTCTCATCAGTTGATAAGATCAAGTGGTCTTGCCTTTGTTCCGTTTATGTGATAGATTACATCAGTTGTTTTTTTAATGGGAAATCATCCCTGCATATCTGGTATGAATTCCACTTGGTCATGGCAAATAATTTTTTTGATGTGTTGTTGAATTCTGTTGGCTAGAATTTTGTTCAGGATTATTGCATCTAAGTTCATCAGATATATTGGTCTGTAATTTTCCTTTTTACACTATCTTTACCTGGTTTTGGTATCAGGGTTTTGCTGGCTTCATAGAATGAGTTTGGTAGTATTCTATCCTTTTCTATGCTCTGGAATACTTTCAGTAATAATGGTGTTAACTCTAAAAGTTTGGTAGAATTCTCCAGTGAAGTTGTCAGGGCCAGGGCTTTTTTTTAGTTGGGAGTTTTTTTAATTACCTTTTCAAGCTTTTCTTGGGAATGGGTTTATTTAGTTGTTGTACTTCTGTTTATGCTAGTTTTTTTAGGTCGTGTGTTTCTAGAAATTTGTCCATTTCCTCCAGGTTTTCAAATCTATTTGTGTACAATTTCTTATAGTATTTTGTAATGCTTCTTTTAATTTCAATTGAATCTGTTGTGATACGGCTCATCTCATTTCTTACTCAAGTTATTTGCTTCATTTCTGTTATTCTTTTGTCAGTTTGTTCAGTGCCCTTATCAATTTTTTTGGTCTCTTCAGAAAACTAGCTTCTGGTCTTCTTAACTCTTTCATTTTTCTGTTTTCTAATTGATTTAGTTTGGCTCTAATTATTATTATTTGCTCTCTTCTGGTAACCGAGGTGTCTTGTGGCATTAATTATTTTACTTGAGCCCTGTCTTCTTTTTGGATGTGTGCATTTATTGAGGTAAACTGACCTCTGAGCACTGCTCTTGCTGTCTCCCCTAGGTCACGGTGAGTCAGACCCAATTTGACAGTAATTTTTTTTTTTAAATGCTGGTAAGGCTTATTTTTATTATCATTTGATTCTATGAATTTCTTTGTCCCACACTTGATTTCTTGTATAATCCAGTCATTTCTGAGTAACATGTTGTTCAGCTTCCATATATTTGATTTATTTATTTATTTTTTTTATGTTTTTGATTTCTACTTTTGTCACTTCATGGTTTGAAAAGATGGTTTGTAATATTACAGAATTTTGAGTTTTGTTAAGGATTGTTTTGTGGCCTAATATGCTGTCAATTCTGGAGAATGTTCCATGTGCATTGGAGAAGACAGTATACTTGGCTGCTGTTGGGTGGAGTGTTCTGTATGTGTATAGGAGGTCAAGTTGGTCGACTGTAACATTCACATCTTCTGTGTTTTGACTGAGATTTTTTCCAGATGTGTGTCCTTCACTGAAAGTTGTGTGTTGATGTCTTCTATTATTGTAAGGTCTTTCTCCTTTCAATGCAGTTAGTGTTCATTTCACTACTGCAACTCGAGGCTAGAGTTTTTTCTTTGTTTTTTTCAGGTTGAGCAATGCACGTGTATCACTTTTGTTTTTCTATTGCTAGCTCTTTGTTCATGTTACTCTAACACTGTGTCTTCTTGAGTTGCCCTTTGAAGTATTCTGTTCATTTGTTTTACTTCATCATTAGTGCCTTTTGCTTTAGCTACTTAATGTTCAAGAGCAAGTTTCTGAGTTTATTCTAACATCCAGTTTGGTCTTTTCTTTATTTTCTGTCTTTTTAATGACTTCTTGCTTTCTTCACGGATTATGACTTTGATGGCATTCTACAACTCATTTCGTCTTTGTTCATTTGTGTTCAACGCATCAAATCTGTTCTTGAAATGCTCTCTAAACTCAAGTGGGATGTGCTCAAGGTTGAACTTTGGCTTTCATGGACTTCTAATTATCTTCAGTTTCAATTTGAACTTGTATACAAACAATTGATGGTCTGTCACAGTCAGCACCTGGTCTTTTTCTGACTTTTGATATTGAGCTCTTCAGTTGTCTCTTTCCACAGATGTAGTTGATTTGCTTCCTCTATATTCCATCTGTTGAGGTCCATATGTAGAGTCATAATGGTGACTTATGATGGTGAAAAACAGTATTTGCAATGAAGAAGTCATTGGTCTTGCAAAATTCTATCATGCGATCCCTGGCAAGATTTCTGTCTACATTTAAACCAGTATTTAATTGTATTACCTTGACTTCCGATCCATATGAAAGATCTGTGAATACACTATCTTTTGATTACTCTTTCCTGTTACAGTGTTCACTGAGGACATCTCTGTTTCCCTGTTTTCAGTGTTTTGTCTATGATTATTTTTGTGATTCCCCTGTTTGTGTTGATGTTCGATTACTCTCTTCTGTGTTCTGGTCTGGAGTTGTTACCTGATATTACTGATTTTCTAACCAAAGGACTCCCTTTTGTATTTCCTGTCATTTTGGTTTGGTGTTTGCAAATTCCCTAAGTTTCTGATTACCTGGAAATAATCTTAGTTTTGTCACCATACAAGATCAGAGAATTAAGTCTGCAAACTCGTCCTAGAGAAAGTGCTACGTACCTCACTGCTAAGTATCACTATGGTCACTTTAGGAAGCTATGCACCAAGGCCAGCACCTAGTCCACCTTTCAAAGCAATTTTGGAACTCTTTCTGGAATGTCTGTTGAGCTGTCATCACATTACCTTTGATATTCTGAATGTCATCATATTCAACATTTCCTTTATCTTCAGGTAAAGAAAAAACTCACTGGTGGTCAGATCAAGTGAGCAGGGAGGGCATTCCAATATAGTTATTTGTTTACAGGCTAGAAACTCCTACAGACAGCTATACAGTTAGGTTTTTTTGAACTTGTCACCTTGCCACCATATGAAATGGCCATTTCAGAAAGTGCTCCAAATTTGTTTTGAAGGGTAGACTAGGTGCTGCTATTGGTGTGTAGCTTCCCAAGGGGAGTACTTTGAAGGTGACTGTAGTGATGTTCAGTAATGAAGCATGTAGCACTTAGAATAACTGAGTTCATGGACTTAATTGTCAGACCTTGTATTTAACACTGCTTAAAATTCTTCTGTTTTCTGCTTTCCTGGCTTCCATTGGACTGATTTCAGCCTCTTCCTACTGGTCTTTTAATTAGACCATCTTCTCCTGTGTTCTTGTATGCCTTATAATTTTTATTGAACTTGGGGCATTTGAGTATTTTACTGTAGTAATTCTGATTCTAAGAATCTTCTCTTTTCCCAGTGAAGATATTTCTATGTATGTTTCTTCTTTATTTCCTCTGTGTTCCTCTAAATTCCACTAGGGGGTACTCTGGCATTTTGATTCTTCCAGCACTGACTGAGCATTTGTTTGAATCCTTATATAGACAACAGGAAGTTTTCTCCACAGAGAGCCTTCTCTCCAGATTACAAGGTCTGACAATTTAGTTTACAAACTCTCCACTGTGTGCTTACACTGACAGCACTGTACAAATAACTTGGTAAGGTTTCATAACCTTGGTATACTGTTGCAGGCTGCTTGGAATGTACTGTCCCACCTATTGTCTTACTGATGTAAATTTAGGCTTTTCTCAGGCATGACAGAACCTCTGGAAAGCCTGATTTTTGTCTCTTTCTCCACCCTCTTATCTCCTATCTTACTAGGCTCTTTTCAGATACGGCAGGACCTCCAGGAAAGACTGACCTTTGTCTCTCTCTCTTCTTCTTATCTCCCTCCTTACTGAGGCTTCCACACAAATATTTAGGACTTTCTCAAGTATAATAGATCCTCTGAAAAAGCCTGACCTTTGCCTCTTTCTCCTACCTCGTGCCTTGATGATACTTTCACATATGGATCAGCCAGTCATGAGATGCCCCAATACCATTGTAACCAATCTTGGCAAAATAGACTGCCCTGCTAACCTCCTCCTGATGGTAACCCTATAAATAAAGTTTCCTATGAGGAACGGTGGCCATTGTTCTCCATCAGAGACCTTGGTCCCACCTAGCCTCAACTTTATCTCATGTCTGAGTGATCTGTTTCATGTGTAAGTGTCTCATCCTCTTTCCTGTCCATTCTTGGCCTACAGACCCTCCCCATTGCTGGTTACTGGGGTGCCAGACGCCGCAGTGTATCAGTGTCTTACAGCTGTGTACATGTCAACATCTGGTGGTATCTTGAGTGGCATTCATTATTGTGTGTATCTTTGTGTCCCACTGTGAAAATGTTAGAGCTTGAATCAGAGCAATGAACAAAGATTAAATTTCTTGTTAAACTTGGCAAGAGTAGAGGTGAAATCAGGGACATGTAGTCCAAGTTTATGGAGATAATACCACGAAGAAAATGGCAGTGTACAAATGGATTAAGTGTTTTTCTGAAGGAAGAGAAAGTGTTGCTGATGAAGAGAGGTCAAAGTGGCAGGTAACAAGCAAAACTGAAAACACATTGCAAAAATTCATCAAATTGTTTGGCAAAATTCTTGTCTGTGAGAGCACAGCAAACCAAGTAAACATTGATAGAGAAATAGGAAAATCTCTCTCTTTTTCTTTTTATTGTGATTAAGTGAAAGCATACGGACACTCTTAACTGAAAATGTTGGCATGAGAAAGGTATGTGCAAAAAAAAAAGGTCCCAAGAGAGTTCATCGATGAACAAAAGCAAAGGGGAGTTCAAGTTTGCCAAGACCTTTTGGAGAGGTAAAATGATATTTTTGGCTGTGTTATAGGTGGTAGTGAAAATGGGTGAACCAGTATGACCCTGAAACAAAGCATCAAAGAGCACAATGGAAGCCAGCCAGTTCTCCAAACCCAGCATAATTCTTTGGTGGTCAGGATTATGTCAACTTGGCTACTCCATATTTGGCTTCTGTATTAAGTGGCAGGGTGGGGTTTGTGGTGGCTCCCTGCCCCTCGGCTCTCATCTCCTGACCCTGACTATGGCTGCTGGTCTGCTCACGTAGCCAGAAGTTCCTGTTCTCTCCTTCTGGCGTCTGGTTCTGGGACTTGAACTAGCAGCTGTTGGACTCATCAGCCCTTACAGTTGGCACTTGAGAGTCCTGCTCCCTGAACTGCCGATCCTGGGTTCGCCAGCCTCTGTCACTTCGTCTCGCTACCAGCTTGGGATCCACTGACCTACACAACTGGTGATCTAGAACTCTGGTCTCTGACCTGCTGACTTTGGGTTCCTCAGCTTCCGTGGCCACATGAGGCTTGTGCCAGAACTTGGGACATTCAGCTTCTGTGATTACGTGAGCAGTTTCCTATAACTGTATCTATCTATCTATATTATAAATCTCTCCTTGTATGCATGTTACTGGTTTTGCTTCCCTAGAAAACCCAGCCTAGGACAGTTCTGTCAGTCCAAATCAAGAGTCAAAACATTACTAAACTTTTTTGATATCGGAGGATTGTTTATTATGAATTTGTATCAACTGGGCAAACAGTTAACCAAGCTTACTATTTGGAAGTGCTGAACAGGCTGTGTGAAAAAGTTAAGTGGAAACAACTTGCACTTCTTGCCAACAACTCGTGGCTCTCGCGTCATGACAATGTACCAGCTCACATGGCACTGTCTGAGGGAGTTTTTAGCCAGTAAACAACTCAGTATATTGGAACACCCTATCTACTCATCTAATCTGGCTACCAGTGACTTTTTTCTTTACCCAACAAGGAAGGAAATATTGAAAGGAAGATATTTTGATGACATTCACAGTATCAAGGTTAACATAATGACAGCTCTGATAGCCATTCCAGAAAGAGAGTTCCAATATTGCTTTTAAGAGTGGACTAGGCACTGGCATCGATGCATAGCTTCTCAAGAAGAGTAAAGGTGACAGTACTGATACTTAGTGACGAAGTATGTAGCACTTTTTCTAGGATTTGTTCATGGATGTTATTGTCAGAACTTGTATGCTATATCACAGCCTTGGGCAAAAAGTCACTTCTACCTGCCTTGGAGCCAGCCAGCCTTCTTGGAACGTATGCCATCCTCCAGTTCCGTGTTTAGGCCTCAAAAATTTCCTTGGTTGATATAAGGGTCTGATCCGATTTGAAAGCTCCTAAGTGGTATCTCTATAGGCTTCCTACAAATTTTAGGTGTTTTGGAAAGTTTTTTCCCTTTTTTTTAGTTTCATTAGATTGACCTGATACTGGTTTCTCCATGTTGATACCACTTTTCATCCATTTCCTGTCAGCAAAGGTAAAGTCCTTCTATTACTCTCCTAAACCAGCAGAGTGTGGTTCATTGCACTTCATAGTGTGACTCCACCTGCAACTCACTATTTTTGTGCTTACAGTTTACCTTGTCAGGAGGAGCTTGCAAAGTGATTGACACGGAGTTTCTAACCTGTAGTCTTGCTCTTCCTTTTGCTTTCAGCCAGATGTTCTATTTCTCAGACTGTTCCATAGAGGCCTGAGTCCAACAGTTCTGCTGTATTGTTTGTGCTATATTGTTTCTTTTTTTTGCCTCTTAAATTTTTGTGAGATATTGGAAATGCTCGACTACCTACATTGCTATCTTGGGGGAGAAGCTTTTGTAACCCTGAGCAATTCAGTTTTAAGGACATTAAGTGGTTCTGCCAGGGTTCCCAAAGCAAACATCAGATTCAATAATCACTACAAGTTTGGAGAACTGAACACACAATCATACTCGTGGCTTTAATTTTTTAAACTGAAAGCATGCAAAACCAAAACAGCAAAGGTAAAAGGCACATGATGTGAAGTCAGCAGGGAACCAAGCGCCAGCTCTCAAGACACATAGGATATGTTTAATTCTTTTAGCTACAAATTGTGACGATGTATGTGAAACGTTTACCAACAAAGCTCATTACAGATGAGTTTTTACTGGGACTTGGTCATGTAATCACTGTCTACCTAGTATGTGCAAAATTTCTAGACTCTCAGGAGAGCAGATGTTTAGCACGAACGGTATTGTTTGTGCAAATGATTTAGGCACAGTGAGTCACTTTACTAAGGAATGATGGGAACTCAAACCAAATCTAAGTTTCCATTTGGTAGCCAAAACCAACATTGCAGGCAGGTCTCTGTGGGACCTCTGTGGGGCCTCTCTGCAGGTCTCCCTACAGGCCTCTCTGGAGCCTCTCTGCAGCCTCTTCAGAGGCCTCTCTGGGTGCCTTTCTTCAGACCTATTACATTAGCTCTTTTCTGCACAGTAATGCAAAGTAACATGTTCACAGTGGGGAGTGGGAACTTCATGGTAGCCGAAAACGGGCAAGGAGTTTTGCCAAAACTCTGCAAGTATTGGCAAATTGGTAGGAGGCGTTGGAACACGAATAGGGTAAGGAGATTATTCACAGGGTGGGTAAGAGCAGCTTGGCATGAGGAATAAAAGCTTAAGCATGGAGAGGAGAGTGTATGCAAGGGGGAGATGTTTTGGATTTAATTGTGTCTCCCCACATATGTGTGTGAACTTGGAAAAACCATGATTTCCAGTATTGTATGGTTGCCCTTCATTTTGCTATGTGCATAATTGTCCTTTGTGTTGTAAATCCTAACCTCTATGATGTTGATGAGGCAGCACTGGAGGTAGTTATGTTAATTAAGTAGCATACAAACTACAGAATTTTTTCTTGAATCAATCTCTGTTGAGATATAAAAGAGAGAAGCCTTCAGAGAGAGAAGTGATATCATCACCACCAAGAAGGAACAGCTAGTCCTTTGGACCTAGGGTCCCTGCACTGAGTAGCTTCTATACCTGGGGAAATTGACCACAATGATCTTCCTCCAGAGTTGATAAAAACAGAAAGGCTTCCACCAGAGTTGGGGTCCAGAATTTGAACTTCTATACTCCTATACTGTGAGAGAAAAATTTCTATGTGTTAAAGCCATCCACTTGTGGTAATTCTGTTATAACAGCACTAGATAATACAGACAGGAGGGATGTCAGCAGAGATCTTAAAGTGATTACTTACCAGGAACTTGATTTTCAAAAAAATCAATATATTGAAAATAATAAAAGACAAGTGTCTGTCTATTGGAGAATGCATTTATAAACACAAAAATAGAAAAACCTAGAATTAAGGTTGTGAGATTGGATTTAAGAGTATAAATTCGTGTTTTAAAATCTATAAAAACAGACGAAGAAACAAAGATGTAAATATACGAGCATAGATAGTTACATGTATTTATTTACTTAAATATACTCATTAGCTCTGTCTGCTAGGAAGGCCTTCTGGCAGGACATCCCAATAGCAATAAGCATGTACAAGGACTGCCAATTAAGTTTGCAAACTCACCCTAGAAAAAGTGCTACATACCTCATTGCTGAATAATGCTGTAGTCACCTTGAAAGTACTCCCCTTGGGAACTTATGCACTGACACCAGCACCTAGTCTATCCTTTTAAGCAATTTTGGAACTCCTTTTCTATGATGGCCATTGGAGCTGTTGTCATATTACCCCTGATGCCTGAATGTCATCAAAATGTACTCCCATCAGGTAAAGAAAAAAGTCACTGGTGGCTAGACCCAGTGAGTAGGTAAGGTGTTCCAATACCTACTTATTTGTTTATTGTTATTTGTTTACTGGCAAAACTGTCCTTGACAAACAACTACACAATTAAGTTCGTGAACTAGCCTCCTTGCCACCATGTGCAATGGCCATTCCAGAAAGTGTTTCAAAATTGCTTTAAAGGGTGGATTAGGTGCTGGCATCAGTGCATGGCTTTCGAAGTGGAGTACTTCGAAAGTGACTGTAGTGACATTCAGCAACGAGGTACGTAGCACTTAGAAAATTACGTTTGTGGGCTTAATTGTCAGGCCCTGTATAACAATCATATTTCCAAATACCATTATCTACCCAAAAATTTGAGCTCCTTGAAGAAGTGGCCAAAACTAGCAGGAAAAATACAAGACAATCCTGGAACATTCTTGTTGTACCAAGAAACAGGGAAGTGCTCAGAAAATGACTCATTGAAAAGATGGAATCATATTGGAGGGGCTCCAAGTGGATGAATTTGCGCATTAAAATAAGTAGTTGTAATAGTCAATCATAACCCATTAGATAAAATAAGAACTCATTTAGATATATTAAAAAAATACATGAACAAATTGAAAGTGTGATAAAAAATGGGAAATATATGTTTTCAATGTACCTCCCCACAAAATATTTATTAATTAGAAAGGGCAAATAAGTCAGTTTATATTGGAGCAGTATGGCAAATACCACTTTAGTACTATTATAGAAATTAATGATTATTAATGAGTCAAATTTCACATGAAAATATCAGTCAGAATAATGTAGCATCACTTCTGTCATATTCCTGTCAAAAATGCATAACCTGAATCTATTTCAGAGGTATTCCAGAAAATAACTGCCTTGTAATCTTCAAAATACCAAGGTCATTAAAGTCAAGGAAAAACTAAAGAATTATTCCACACAGAAAGAGATTAAATAAAACGACAGCTTTGTACTTCAGAACTTGTTTCTTTTGCTGTAATTTGTTGGGACAACCAACAAAATTCAAAATTGAATGTGGTCTAAGAGATGGCTGATGTATCAATGCTAATTTTCTGATTATGATGATTGTATCATGGTTACATAGGCAACTGTCCTTGTTTGCAGGGAATACACAGCTACAACTTTTGGGTGATGTAATGGCAGGTCAGTAACTTAATGTTTAAGGACAAAAAATTTGCACTGTATTTCCAGTTTTTGTGCAACACTTGTTTTAAATGCTATTGAAACATTTCCAGAGGTTCATTTTATTTTGGATTTTCTTTATATTTAAAAATTTTTTTCTTACTGTGGTTTAAGTGAAAGTTTACAGTCTGAGTCAATTTGCCATATAAAATCCCCTACACACATCTCTATGCAACTCTAGCTGCTTTTCCAACCCTATAACAGCACCCTCCTCCTTTCCCTGTATCCCCATATTCATTTAACCAACTCCTGTCCTCTCCTCTTCACCCTGGTCTCACATCTAGAAAGGAGCTGCTCCAACAGCATCATACATATATTTAAGCCAAGAAGCACACACTTCACCAGCATCACTTTGTGTCTTATGGTCCAGTCTCATTTTTGTCTGGATTGTTGGCTTCGGTACTGGCTTTTGCTCTGGGCTAGCACTGAGTTTAGGGTCCATGTTCTCAGTGGACCCTCCAGTCTTTCAGACCGTCAGTTGTGGTCTTTTAATTGAGTACTAATCTGCACCCCTATTTTTCTCCCACTAAGTCAGGGACTATATGTGTGTTCCCTGTCAAGAAAATCATTGGTGGTAGCCAGATACCATCTAGTTCTTCCGGTGCCAAGCTGATGTAGTCTCCTAGTCATCTGACCCCTCCTGTCTCCTGGGCTCATATCTTCCTCATGTCTTTGATGTCCTCCATTCTCCTCTGATCCAGCTGTATTGCAACCAGTTGATGCACAATTAGACTGCAGTTTGCTAGTCTTTAAGACCACAGACACCACTCACCAAAGTGGAATACAATTGACCTTCATGTCCTATGAAACCATGGTCTACAGACCCCTAACCCTGCTACTCTGACCTTTGAAATGGTGCATTATATTTAGGAAACTTCTTAGCTTTTGGTACAGTCCAGAAGTATTAATCTCCCTTCTATTATGTTCTGTCACTTCCTTCACTTAAGCCAATTACTATCTACTATCTAATACCTGTCTCCCTCCCAGCCCTCCTTGTAACCATGAAAGATTATTGTCTTCCGTGTTTAACCCTTTTATTGAGTTCTTATAATAATGGTCTCATATTATTTCTCCTTTTGTGACTAATTTCACTCACCATAAGGTCTTCCAGATGCCTCCATGTTATGAGATGTTCCCCCAAATCACTGTTGCTCTTTATCATTGCATAATATTCCATTATGGATTGTTTATCCATTCATCTGTTAATGGGCACCTAGGTTGATTCCATCTTTTTACTATTATAAATAGTTCTGCAGTAGACATCAGTACGCATTTATCTACTTGTGTGACAACCTTTATTTCTCTAGGATATAGTCCAAGCAGTGGGACTGCTGGATCTAACTGGACATACTTTTTAAGACAGAGCCAAATCAATTTCCAAAGTGATCATAAAAACATTCCTACAAGCAGTGTAGAAGAGTTCCAATCTATCCACAATCCTGAGGTCTATTTTTAAATTTTTATTTCATTTACACATTTGAATTTTTGTGTAATATTCCCTAACAAGCTTCTGAAATTTCCTTATGTAGAGTATTTCCTATTTTTATTTTGAGAATTTTACATAGGTGAGTCATTTGAATCTTCTCTTTGTATCCTGCTGCTGTAAAACATTTTCATATCTGAAGTACTAAAAATTAAATTAATTGGTACATAGCCGTAGTTCACAATATTAAGAATCTAACGTAGTCACATGTTCTGTAGGAATTTTTTTTTCAGTCTCTTGAAGGGTTTTTGCTGTAGGCCAGAGTTTTTAACTGACTCTTAGAAATCTGACTTCTGGTGAAAAACAAAAAACAAACAAACGAAACACTGCCCTAGAGTTGGGTCAGACTCATAGCAACACTAGAGGTCAGAGTAGAACTGCCCCATAGAGTTTCCAAGGAGTGCCTGGCAGATTTGAATTACAGGCTTTTTGGTTAGCAGATGTAGCACTTAACCCACTATGTCACCAGGGTTTCCAACTTCTTGTCAAGCAATATCCAAATGTGATTTTGCTTTTCCTGAGAATATGCTGCAAGAAAGGTATCACATTAGAAAGTCAAGTACAGCTATAGAGAGAAATGCCAGATGGCTAGGTTTTTCAAGGTTGAGATAAACCATACTGAGTTAGAATTTTATTTTGAATCCTACATATATCATTTAAGACAGTAGGCTACTGACAATCTGGTGTTATATCTTCTCATTTTCAAAACAGATTTTGTCATGGCAAAAGTTCTCCTTACTAGACAAGACTTTAAAACAAGTGCTTAAAATATTCTCAAAGACCTAAAGAAAAACTAATGAAAAACAAAAAGGGAACTACCAGAATTATTTATCAACAAGTAGGCAATACCAATAAAGAGATAGGAATTGTAAAATGAGCTAAATAGAAATTCGGGGGCTGAAAGTATAATAACAAATGAAAAATTCTCTAGCAGGATTCACAGGAGAAGAGCTGGTAAACTTGAAAGAAAGTAAAATTAAGTTAGCCTGTGAGAGAAGTAGAAAGAAAAAAGAATGAAGAAAAATGAAAATAGCCTAAGAGATGTGTGGGTCGCCATCAAGCATTTCAGCATACAGATAATGAAAATCTCAGAGGGGAAGAAGAGAAAGAGGAAGAAAAAATATTTGAAGAAATAAGTAATGACCAAAAAAATCCCAAATTTGATAAGACATAAATCTATGTCCAAGAAACTCAAAAAATTCCAAATGAGATAAAGTAAAAAAATTAATGACAAGACACATTACAATGAAATTGTGAAAAGACAGAGAATCTTGAAAGCAATAAGAGAAAAGTAACTAATCATGTACAAGAGATCCTTAACAAGATTGAAAGTTTATTTCTCATCCGAAACTGCACAGGACGGAAGGTAGTGGATGACCTATTTAAAGTGCTGAGACAAACTAACAACAACTAAAAAACTGTCAACTAAGTATTCTTTGTCTGGCAAAACTATCCTTCAAAAATGAAGGGGAAATTAAGGCAAGACAAAAGTTGATCTTAAGGCAAGAGCTGAGGGAGTTTGTTCTAGCAGAACTGTCCTACAGGAAATTCTGAAAAAAGTTTTTTCATACTGGAATGAAAGTACACTAGATTCAGGGACACAGAAAGAAATAAAGAACATGGGTAAAGGTAATTACATAAGTAAATAATAAGGCCAGTACTGCATTTTTTTTGTGTAATTCTTTTTTTAAATATGATTTTTAATAGAAATCATAAAAATAATGTATTTATGATAAAAATCCATTGCCAGAGAATCTATTCTTGTTCATAATGACCACATAGGACAGAGCGAATCTGACATCACAGAGTTTCCAAGGTTGTACTCCTACAGAAGCAGACTGCCAAATCTTTCTCTCACAGAGTTGCTGGTGAGTTTAGACTGCCGACCTTACAATTAGCAACCATTGTTTTAACCACTGCTTCTTGATATTTATGATAACAGAAACCCTGGTGGTGTAGTGGTTAAGTGCTGTGTCTGCTAACCAAAAGAACAGCAGTTCAAATCCACCAGGCACTCTTTGGAAACTCTATGGGGCAGTTATACTCTGTCCTGTAGGGTTGCTATGAGTCAGAGTTGACTCAACAGCACTGTTTATTTTTAATTTATAATAATGGATGCCAAGCCAAGCCCACTGACAACACACAATGTTTAAAGATGTAATCTGTGACAAAAACAACATATTGAAAGAGTTAGAGATGTATAGGAGTAGAATTTTTGTATACATTGAAATTAAGTTGTTATTAATTTAAAACTTAACAATGAAGAAAATAACTAGAAATATACGGAAAAGTTACAAACAAAATCAAAAGAGTACACTGCAACAACAACAACAACAAAAAGGAAATCCAAAAGAAGGGAGTATTAGGGTAACTAGTCATACAATACATACAGAAAATAAATAGCAAAATCACAGAAGAAAGTCCTTATCAGTAATTAACTACAACTGTAAATAAATTAAACTCTCAAATCATTAAAAAACAGAGACTGGCAGAACGGATATGAAAACATAACCTATCTATATATTGTCTACAAGAAACTCACTTTAGATCCAAAAACAAATAGCTTGAAAATGAAAAAGATAGAACAGGAGATTCCATTCAAATAATAACAAAAGGAAAGCTGAGGTAGTTATGGTAACTACTTCAGATAAACTTAAGAAAATAGTAACAAGATACAAATAAGGAATTTGATAAAAGGGTCACATCACCAAGAAAATTTAACAAAAGTAAACATATATGCCCCCCCCCAAAAATTCTGTCACATCTGTTCTGTCTCATAGAAGCCCTATAGGTACAGAGTAGAACTTCCCTATAGAGTTTCCAAGGAGCACCTGATGGATTTGAAATGATGCCCTTTGGGTTAGCAGCTGTAGCTCTTAACCATTATGTCACCAAGGTTTTCTCCTAACAAAAGAGCTCTAAAATACAGGAAGGATTTTTTTTATAACCATTAAATTCAAAATTTATTTCTAGAGAATTAAATCAGTTAAAATAGCAAGAAGCATAAACTATAAAGTGAGCTATAAAATACCATAAATAAGCCACACCAATACTCACTCATTTGTGGGTTAGAAGGGATCAGGTTCTGGAGCTGAAGTTCCCTGACTGTGGCTGGTGAGCTCTTGTGGAGTGGCTGTGGAAAGTTCCTCGGTCTCTGGAGCCTGGGTCAGAGCTGGAGATAAGGGACCTGGGGAAAATTTTTCTTAATGTCTAAATTTTGTTACAAATTGAGGGAGAAATATTTCTATAAAAATGGAGGATTCAATACTCCATTTTTATTAACAGAAACAGCAGCTTGTCAAAACATCAGTAAAAAAATAGAGAATCTGACCAACACAAAGTGAATCTAACAGGCATATAGAGAACACTCCACCCCCAAATAGCAGAATATACATTCTTAATCTCACATGGAACATTCTCCAGGACAGCCCTTATGCCAGCACAAACAAGTCTCAATAAAATTGAAAATATTAATACAAAGAATCTTCTTTGATCACAGTGGAAATTGGAAATCAGTAACACAAGGAAAATTCACGAATATGTGGAAATTAAATAATACTCTCTTAAACAACAAATGGTTGAACAATAAATCACAAGGGACATTAGAAAATACTTTAAATGTATGTAATAAAAAACATGAGAAACTGAAGCAGGCAGAGTAAAATAAATGGCCACATCTTTGATGAGCACTACCTGCACCTTCTTGTTTCTTAATTCTGTCTGTAAGCACATATTTCCAAGCATTGTTTCCCCTAGTTTCTCTCAAGTTAAGGATCAATCTATGTTCTTTTTAGGACTGTGGAAAAACAAATGATAATAATGTAAAAACTAAAGGAAAAAAAACAAAGGAATTTGCCTTGTGACCAGGAATTTATATGACAACCAGACCACCTCTGAGACCAAAACACCAATTAAGAGATCAACATATCTGGGACATAATGGCTGTGAGCACCTAAAGAAGAATTAATATTGTACTAATTCATAGGACTCATAAAACCTTATCCCCTTCTTCTATAAAACCTCCAGCAGTCTCCATTTGGCGGAGGCAGACTTTGGCAGAATCTATCCCCTCTGTTTCCTTATGTACTGTGCATAATAAAACCACTTGCATCTCGTCTCACTCATGCCCCAAAGGTAACTGTTAGAACTCTGCTTAGGTTTGTGGTAACAAAACCCAAACTTTGGGGATACAGTGAAAGCAGTGCTGAGAGTGATACTTATATTTGTAAAAGCTTACATTTTTAAAAAATCAAAAAGCTCTCAAATCAATAACCCAACTTGACACATTAAGGAACTACAACAAGAAGAGCAAACTAATCCTAAGACTAGCAGAGGAAGGAAACAGCAGAGTGGAGATAAATGAAACAGAGATCAACAGAATATTGCAATGTAGAAACCCTAGGTTTTTGTTCAGTATGACTTGTGTATTGGCCAATAAATAAGACAAGGAGGTGGAAAGGTACAAAAGTACCTTTATACCAGTTCTGTAAGGAGAAGGAGTCAATCAGAGCTGTTTCCACCAAGACTGCTCCCCAATGGTAAGGAGAAAAGTTACTTTTAAGGGGTATACAATAGGGAGTTCATACAACTTATGTCAGCAACATTCTTACTCATACTGCATAGGCTTAATGGGATTTACACATAACTTTCAAGCAAACACAGAATTTTAATGTAAAACAAGATTTGTAATGCAATACTGTGGGGGAGGAAACCAAGAAAACAGAAGTTTTAATGCAAAACTGTTTGAGGCTGTGCCTCAAAACCAACATTTGGTTCTTTGAAAAGACAACAAAGTTAACAAATCTTTAGTTATACTAAGGGAAAAACAAAAACCAGAAGACTGAAATTACTAAAATGAAAATGAGAAGTGGAAACTTTACAACTGTCCTTACGGAAAAAAAGGATTACAACAACAAATTAGATGACCTAAATGAAATTGATGAATTTCTAGAACACACAAACCACCAAAATTGACTGAGGAAGAAATCTAAAATTTGAAGAGACCCTATAATAAAACAAGTGAAGAGATTGAATCAGCAATAAAAATCCTCTCAACAAAGAACAGTCCAGTACCAGGTGGCTTTACTGGCGAATTTTGCCAATATTTAAAGAAGAATTAGTACCAATCCTTCTAAAAACTCTTTAAAAAAAAATAGGAGAAGGAAACACTTCGATCATAGTTATCTAGTAATACTGTAATAGAAATACCACAAGTGGATGGTTTTAACAATCAGATTCGTTTTGTCACCTTTTAGAAGCCTAGAAGTCCAAATTCAGAGTTCAGACTCTAGGGGAAGGCTTTCTTTGTTGGTTCTGGAAGAAGGTCCTCAGCTTCTGTTTTCTGTTATCTGTATTCAGTTTCTGTTTTCTGGTTCCCTAGATATTCCCGTGTCACTTGACATCTATCTTCCTCCATCTCTGCTGTCTGGCTTGCTTGTTTAATCTGTTTTATATCTCAGAAGGGATTGAAATGAAGTATACCTTACATTAATCCTGCCCCTTTAGTGTAACAAAGGCAATACATTCCCAAATGAGATAACAACCACAGGCACAGAAGTTAGGATTTACATTGCATATTTTTGGGGAAAAGATTCAAGCTATAACAACTTCCTAATTCATTTTATGAGGCCAACATTAAACTGATACCAAAGGTAGAGATACAAGTCAAAAGTAAACACGAGACCAACACCCTTTATGAATGCAGATGTAATCACTGAAAATAGTAGTTGTTGTTAGGTGCAGTCAAGTCAATTCCAACTCACAGTGATACTAAGTACAACAGAATGAAACATTACTCATTCTTGTGCCACCCTCCAATCATTGTTACGCTTAAGCCCATTGTTGCAGCCACTGAGTCAATCCATCTTCTTAAGGGTCTTCCTCATTTTCACAAACATTTTACTTTACTAAGTCTGATGTCATTCTCCAAAGACTGATCCTTTCTGAAAATATATTCAAAGTACATGACATGTAGTCCACAGTCCTTGCGTCTAAGGAGCATTCTTGCTGTACTTTTTCCAAGACAGACTTGTTCTTTCATTTTAGCAGTCCATCAGATACCCAATATTCTTTGCCAACACCACAAATCGAAGACATCAATTCTTCTTTTGTCTTCCTTGTTATTCAACTTTCACATGCATATGAGATGACTGAAAACGCCATGGCTTGAGTCAGGAGCACCTTAGTCTTCAAGGTGATATCCCTATTTTTCAACACTTTAAAAATGTTTAGAAGAACCGGATGGTGCCCGGCCACCACCAATGATAACCACGATGGAGCTCACAGAGAGGAGTCTCACTGGCAAAACAAGAATAAAAAGGGGTGCATCATGAGATCTCCACTAAAAGACCTCAATTGATGGTTCAGCGGTTTGGGGGTTCCTCTGAGAGCATGGCCCCCGGCCCTGATGCTGCCCTTTCCCATAAATTACAACAAAGGTCCACTCTTTGGACAGGAATGGATTGGACTTGGCAATGCAGACTGATCATATATTGGAAGTACTTTGTGGTTCTATACATCTACAGGATATCATCTTCCTGACCTCTGGCTGGAGGAAGGGGAGTGGACGGAGAGGAGGGGAAAGGAGACTGTTGGGAGGATGAGACATGTATGGAGCAGAGAGGAATAGTGTGCTGTCACCGGACAGGGAGAGCACTGAAAGCTGCATATAGGTGGGCATGTAAATTTATATGTGAATGTACATTTTCACTCTGTTATGTTAAATAAAAAAAAAAATGTTTAAAGTTTTGGTAGATTTGCCCAACGCAATGTGTCTTTTGATTTCGTGACTGCTGCTCCATGAGTGTTGACTGTAGATCCAAGTAAACGGAAATCTTTGACAACTTCAATCTTTTCATGGTATTATTTATGGTCCAGTTATGAGGATTTTTATTTTCTTTACGTTGAGGTGTAATCCATACTGAAGGTTGTGGTGTTTGATCTTCATCAGTAAATGCTTGAAGTCCTCTTCACTTCCAGCAAGCAAGATGGTGTCATTTGTGTAACTCAGGTTTTTATGAGTTTTCCTCCAATTTTCAAGCTGTACTTTTCTTGATACAATCCAGTTTGTCCGATTATTTGCTCAGCATAGGTTAAGTAAGTCTGAAGAAAGAATACTATCCTGATGCATACCTTTCCTGACTTTAAACCATGCAGTAGCTTCTTGTTGCGTTCAAACAACTGCCTCTTGATCTATACAGTTTCCTCATGGGCACTACTGAGGTTCTGGAATTCCCATTCTTCAAAATGTTATCCATAATTTATTCTGATTCATCCAATCAAATGTTTTTTCAGTCAATAGTAGCATGGAGAATTGAAAAGCATATTAAAAGAATTATGCACCACAACCAGGTGGAATTTATTCCAGAAATGAAAGAGTAGGACAACGTAAGAAAATCAATGTAATACATCGTATTTATATTTTCCTCATAGAATGAGGAAAAACACCACAAAATCAATCATTTCAGTTGATGTAGAAAAAGCATTTGACAAAATCCAACACCCTTGAGTGATTAAAACACTTAACATACTAGGAATAGATGATGACAGTGTTCAGTATAGATTATACCTCAACATAAAACAAAAATCCTCAGACTGGATCAATAAGCAACATTATGATACATGGAAAAAGATGTAAGTTGTCAAGTATTTCCTTTTACTGGGATCAACAATCAATACCCATGGAAGCAGCAGTCAAGAAATCAAACAAACATATTTTCATGGATTGAACTGTGTCCCCCCAAAAATGTTTGTAGCAATTTCCCTGGGCCATGAGTCCGATGCTGAGTGGTGTTCCTATATATTGTAAATCTTGACTCTGTGATGTTAATGAGAGGATGGACAGCAGTTGTGTTTGTAGAGCAAGACTCATTCATTGTGTAAGACTGCATTGTGCCTTGAGGCAATCTCTTGGGATAGGAAAAGGAAGCAAGCAGAGAGTTGAGGACCACATACTACCAGTAAGCAGTGCCAGGAGCAGAGCACATCCTTAGGAAAGGACCAGGGGTCCCTGTGCTTCAGAAACTCCCAGTCCAGGAGAAGGTTAAGGACAAGTACCTTCCTCCAAAGCCAGCAGAGAAAGCCTTCCCATGGAACAGACACGTTTGAATTACAGTACTGGCAAAGAATACTGAATATACCATGGAGTGCCAGAAGAACAAACAAGTCTGCCTTGGAAAAAGTAAACAGCCAGAAAGCTCCTCAGAAGCAAGGATGGCAAGACTTTATCTCAGGTATTTTGAACATGTTATCAGAAAAATATCATGCTTGGTCTGACAGCCTGGAAGATCCTCTGGGAACATGGCCCCTAGACCTGCTGCTGTCCCTGACCAGAAAACACTACTGAGGTCAACTCTTCAAATAAAAATGGACTGGACTCAGGGACACAATGTGACCATATGGTTGTGTGTACTTTATGGTTCCGTGAGTTTATAGGATGCTGTCCTGATGGTCTCTTTCTAGATGGGAGAGAAGAAGGTAGAGAAGAGGGGACAGGAAATTGTTAAGAGGATATTAGAAGTATAGTACAAAAAGGAGGAATGTGCTGTCACCGAGCAAGGAGAGCAGAAGGAGATGCAGATAGGCAGGGATGCAAAATAGATTTAGATTGTATACTTTCACTTAATAACAATTAAAAAAAGAAAAAAGAAGGACATCATAATTGGTAAAGTAGAAGATCAGGAAAAAAGATAAAGACCCTCAGTAAGATGGAGTGGCATGGTGGCTGTGACAATGAGTTCAAATATATCAACAATTCCGAGGATGGCTCGGTACCAGGCAGTGTTTCGTTCTGTTCTGCATAGAGTTTCTGTGAGTTGGGACAGACCTGATAGCACCTAAGAACAACCGTCACCTAAACTGTGAGAAAACAGGTTTCTGTTTGTTAAAGCCACCTGTCATGGAATTGTGTCACCCCCAAAATATGTGTAGCCATGTGGCTGGGCCATGACTCCCAATATTTTGTGATTGTCCTCCATTTCGTGATTTTCCTGTGCTGCAAGTAAAGTATTAGGGTGGGACTGTAAATCCCTTCATAGAATTACCTTCCTGCTCCACTGTAAAGGGAGTTTCCCTGGAGTGTGGCTTGCCCCACCCTTAACCCTTTCATCCTACAAGAGATAAAAGGAAGGAGAAGCAAGCAGAGAATTGGGAACCTCACACCATCAAGAAAGCAGCACTGGGAGAAGAGCGCATCCTTCAGACCTCAGGTTCCTGTGCCAAGATGCTTCCTGGACAAAGACTGATGCAATACCAAACTTTCTTCCAGAGCTGACTAGAGGGAAAGCCTTCCCCTGGAGTGGACATCCTGAATTGGGAATTGCAGCCTACCAGACTATGTAAGAATAAACTTTTCTTTGTTAAAGCCATCCACTCTGTGGTATTTCTGTTAGAGCAGCACTGGCTGACTAAAACATCACCCCACTGTGGTATTTCTATTATAACAGCACCAAATAACTAAGATAAAGCTAGACTTCATTAACATGATATCTTAATTTCTTAATGCCTCTGTAGCAGAAATTCCACAAGTAGGTCCCTTTAAAGAACAGAAATTAAATTTTCTCATACTTTAGGAGGCTAGATGTCCAAAATCAGAGAGACGCCAAGGCTCTCTCTCTGTATGTTGGCTCTGGGAGAAGATCCTTGCCTCTTTCAGCTTCTGTTCCTTCGTCCCTTCAGGATGCCCATATGTTACTATTCCTTTTAGCTTGCTTGATCCTGTGACTATGCTTCTTCTTCCTCTGTTTTTTCAAAAAACATTTTTTCATTGTGCTTTAAATGAAAGTTTACAGTTGAAGTCAATTTGCTATAAAAATAAACCCTGTATACTCACTGCTATGCCACTTCAGTTGTTCTCCCCACCCTGTAACAGCAGACTCCGGTTTTCTACCCTGTACTTTCCATATCCATTCAACCAACTCCTGCCTTCCCCTTAACTCACTGCTGTGCAGGGCTCAACCTCACATATATATTCAACCCAAGAAGCACATAATTCACCAGTGTCACTCCACGTCTTATACTCTAGTCCAATCTTTGTCTGAAGAGTTGGCTTCAGTACCCGTTTCAGCTCTGGGCTATCAGAGAGTCTGGGGGTCATGTCCTCAGGGGACCCTCCAGTCTGTCAGATAACCAATTCTGGTCTTTTCAATAGAATTCTAGACAGCGCTCCCATTTATCTTGTGCTATATCAGGGACTGTACATCTGTTCCCTGTCAGGGCAGTCATTGGTGGTGGCCAGGTACCATCTACGAGGTCTGACAATTAAGTCCATGAACTTAATTCTTCTAAGTGCTACATACCTCATTGCTGAATAGCACTATGGTCACCTTCAAAGTAATCCCCTTGGGAAGCTATACGCCAATGCCAGCACCTAGTCCACTCTTCAAAGCAATTTTGGAACTGTTTCCGGAATGGCCATTGTGCGTGTTGGCATGGTGGCAAGTTTGTGTACTTAACTGTGTAGTTGTCTGTGAGGAAGTTTTTAGCCAGTAAACAAATACCTGAATTGGAACACCCTACTTGCTTACCAGATCTGGCCACCAATAACTTTTTTCTTTACCTGAAGATAAAGGAAAACATTGAAAGGAAACGATTTTGATGACATTCAGGACATCAAGTGTAACATCATGACAGCTATAAAGGCCAGTCCAGAAAAAGAGTTCCAAAACTGCTTTGAAGGGTGGACTAGGGACTGGCATTGCTGTGTAACTTCCCAAGGCAAGTACTTTCAAGGTGACCACAGTGATATTCAGCAGTGAGATACGTAGCACTTTTTCTTTTTCTTTTCTTTTTTTTTTTCATTTAACATAACTGAGTGAAAATGTACATTCACATGTAAATTTACATGCCCCCCTGTATGCAGCTTCCACTGCTCTCCCTGTCCGGTGACAGCACACTATTCCTCTCTGCTCCATACATGTCTCATCCTCCCAACAGTCTCCTTTCCCCTCCTCTCTGTCCACTCCTCTTCCTCCAGCCAGAGGTCAGTAAGATGATACCCTATAGATGTATAGAACCATAAAGTGCTTCCAACATATGGTTACTCTGCATTGCCAAGTCCATTCCATTCCTGTCCAAAGAGTGGACCTTTGTTATAATTTATGGGAACGGGCAGCATCAGGGCCAGGGGCCATGCTCTCAGAGGAACCCCAAAACCGCTGGACCATCAGTTGAGGTCTTTTAGTGGAGATCTCATAATGCACCTCTTTTTATTCTTGTGTTGCCAGTGAGGCTCCTCTCTGTGAGCTCCGTCATGGCTATCACTGGTGGTGGCCGGGCACCATCCGGTTCTTCCGGTCCCAGGTCAATGTAGGCACCCACTCTTGTGGGTCTCTCTGTCTTCTCGGTTGTCTTTACCGCATGTCATTTTGTTCCTCGGTGAGCATCCGTTCCTGCTGAGTTGGGACCATTTGCTGTGTCCTCGGATGGCAGCTTGGCAGCTTTTAAGACCCCAGACGCCACTCACCAATGTGGGGTGCAGAGAGCTCTCTTAGCAAAACGCTAGTTGTGCCAATTGGCCTGGAATTCGCCTAAGAGCATGGTCCCCCGCCCCCCGCCCCAGCTACTCTATCCTTGCAGTATTGAGTTAAGATGGAAGGAGTACTCAAGTTATGCTGAAGTCCACTTAATGTTGTTCTTGTTCCTAATGTGTGCTGTCACCGCTTTCTCCCAACTAGATTTCTAGTAACTACCTAAACTAAGCCCTCCCCCCATCGCCCTCCCTCCCTCTCCCCCTTGCAGCTGTCAAAGAGTCTTTTCTTCTATACACAAGTCTGTTTTTGAGATCTTATCGTAGAGGTCTCATACAGTATTTGTCCTTTTGTCACTGACTACTCTCACTCAACATAATGTCTTCCAGTTGAAACCAGGTTAGGAGATGTTTCCTGGAATCATCGTTATTCTTTATCATTGCGCAGTGCTCCATTGAGTATATGTACCACAGTTTACCTATCCATTCTTCTATTGTTGGGCATCTGGGTTGATTCCACCTTTTTGCTATTGTGGACTGTGCCGCGGTAAACATTCTGGTGCATGTGTCCGTTGGTGTGAAAGGCCTTGAATCTGTAGGATATATTCTAAGTAGTGAAATTACAGGGTCAAATGGTATATCAATATCCATTTTTTTAAGGAAGCGCCAGATTGCCTTCCAAAGAGGCTGGACTATTTTGCAACCCCCCCAACAGTGTAGGAGGGTTCCACTTTCTCCACAGCCTCTCCAGCATTTGTTGTTTTGTGTTTTCTGGATCATGGCCAATCTTGTTGGGGTGAGATGATATCTCATTGTTGTCTTGATTTGAATTTCTTTAATAACTAAAGATCGTGAACATGTCCGCATGTGTTTTTTGGCTGCCTGGATCTCCTCTTTAGTGAAGTATCTGTCCATCTCCTTTGCCCATCGCTTAATTGGATGGTTTATCTTCTTCTTATTGATATTTTGTAGTATCTTATAGATTATGGAGATCAGGTGTTGATCTGACATAGAGTTGCCAAATAGTTTTTCCCACTCTGTGGGTGTTCTTTTAATTCTATTAATAAAGTCTTCGGATGAGCAAAAGTGTTTGATTCTTAATAGTTCCCATTTATCTACTTTCTCTTCTGTTGATTGAGGTTTCTTTGACAGATTTTGGAGTCTGTCCTCATTGTGTATTAAAACTTCCATTGTTGTTCCTACCTTTTCTTGGATGAGCTTTATCGTTTTAGGTTTGATATTTAGGTCTTTTTTCCATTTGGAGTTGGTTTTTGTATAAGGTGTAAGATATGGATCTTGATTCAGTTTATTGCAGATGGATAACCAATTTTGCCAGCACCATTTGTTGAAGATACTGTTTTTACCCCAGTTTAATGTCTTGGGGCCTTTGTCGAATATCAACTGTTCATAGGCAGATGGTGTCATCTCTGGGGTCTCAATTCTGTTCCATTGATCAATCTGTCTGTTCTTGTACCAGTACCAGGCTGTTTTGACCACTGTGGCAATGTAGTATGTTCTAAGGTCGGGTAATGAAAGGCCTCCCAGTGTGTTCTTCTTCTTTAGTAGTACCTTACTTATCCGGGGCTTCTTCCCTTTCCAAACAAAATTGGTGATTTGTTTCTCCATCTCATTAAAAAATGATGCTGGAACTTGTATTGGGATTGCATTATATAAATAAATTGCTTTGGGTAAAATAGACATTTTCACAATGTTAAGTCTTCTTATCCATGAGCAGGGTAGGTTTTTCCATTTATCTAAGTCTCTCTTAGTTTCTTGTAGTAAGGGCTTGTAGTTCTCCTTGTAAAGGTCTGTTGTTTCTCTGGTTAGATTAATTCCTAGGTACTTTATCTTCTTAGGGGCTATCACAAATGGTATAGATTTGATAATTTCCTCCTTAACAGTCTCGTTGTTGGTATAAAGGAATCCTACTGATTTACTTATGTTTATCTTGTATCCTGAGACTTTGATGAACGTAGCACTTTTTCTATGATGAGTTTGTGAACTTGGCACTCCTCATAGTTCTTCTGCTCTCATGCTGATGTGGTCTCCGGATCATATGGCCCCTTCTGTCTCCTGGGCTCATATTTTCCTCATGTCTTCTATGTCCTTCATTTTCCTCTGCTTCAGGTGGATTGCAACCAACTGATACTAGTTAGAAGGCCGTTTTCTAGCTTTTAAGATCCCAGACACCACTCACCAAAGTGGGATGCAGAACATTTTCTTAAATAAATAAATAAAAATACAGTTATGCCAATTCGAAATAGGAGGGCAGTTTTAGACATCTCAGTTTTAAAAAGGGAAGTTAAAATAGACAGCAAAGTTTTAATTCTTTTTGTAAAATTGACTTGTCTTTTTTCCTGTCTTAAAAATAACTGACTATGGCAGGAAGTCACACATTAACTGACAAGGGCCATGGAAATAATGTCTTTACAGTTTTTACAGCTTTTTAGAAACATCAAAACAGATGAGAGATGGCCAGGTGCCAGGTGGGACCCCTCTGCTTCAGAAGGCAACCAAAAACAGTCTGGATCCCTGCTCCTGCTGCATATATTCAAAGGACCCCAGAGGCCCCTGAAAGGATCCCCCTCTTCATCCCTAATCAATCACATTGTTTCCTTAGCGCTGACACCAGTATCTGTATTTACATTTCCGTGTAACTGTGCTCCCTTATAAACATACCCCTAACCACCTGATGATTTTTGAGCAGGTTCTTGACGGAGAAAATCCTCCCTGCTCCCTGTGTCTGCTAGCACACAGTAATAAACTTCTTTTCGGTCACTCACCCTGATACTTGTCTCAGAAATTGGCTTTTGGGGACAGGTAATGAGAATCTGGAGTTTTGTTTCATAACAAATTGACTTAGATTTCCCCTAAAACCATGGTAGCCAAACCCCGTCCCCTGCTCTGTCCTTTTAAAAGATGGATTATATCTAGGAAACCTCTTAGCTTTTGGTATAGTCCCACAGTGTTAATCTCTATACTGCTGCATGTTACCAGTCCCTTCACCTAACCCAACTCCTCTCTACTATCTAATCTATGAATACCACTCTCCTTCCCTATCTTTGTAACTGTCAAAGATTGTTTTTCTCTGTGCTTAAACCTTTTCTTGAGTCCTTGTAACAGTGGTCTCATACAATATTTTTCCTTTTGTAATTGAATAATTTCACTCAACACATGCCTTCCAAATGATTCCCTCTGATAAACATGTTTCCCAAAGTCATCTTTGTTCTTTATCATTACATAATATTTCACAGTTTGTTTACCTACGTATCTGTTAATGGGCACCTAGTTTGGTTCCATCTTTTTGCTATTACAGACAGTGTTGTGATGAATATTGGTGTGCACATAGGCTTCCCACTTTGTTCTTCTTCAGTGATGCTTTACTTATTTGAGGGCTTTTTTCCTTTATCAAGTTAGTGATTTGTTTCTTCATCTCATTAAAAAATGTCATTGGCATTTGAATCTGGATTGCACTATTTGCACAGATCACTTTGGGTGGAATAGATATTTTCATAATGCTAAACCTTCCTATCCTTGAGCAAGATAGACTTCTCCATCTATGTAGGTTTCTTTCAGTTTCTCATAGTACAGCCTTTTAATTTTCTTTGTATGGGTTCTTTACAACACTGGTTAGACTTATTCCTACTATTTTGTCTTCTGGAGAGTTACTGTAAATGGTATTGATTTGGCAATTTCCTCTTTGATGGCCTCTGTTGGTATAATGGAATCCAACTGATTTATATATGTTTATTTTATATCTTGATACTTCATTGAACTCCTTTACTAGCTCCAGTATTTTGTTTCTGGATTCTTTACAGTTTTTTGTGTATATGATCATATCACCTGCAAATAGAGATTTTTTACTTTTTCTATATCAGTTTTGATGTCCTTGCGTTTCTTTATCTTGCCTGATTTCTTTGGCTGCAACTTTCAGCACAATGTTGAATAAGT
Source organism: Heterohyrax brucei (assembly GCA_028571685.1). Taxonomy (NCBI): domain Eukaryota; kingdom Metazoa; phylum Chordata; class Mammalia; order Hyracoidea; family Procaviidae; genus Heterohyrax; species Heterohyrax brucei. Next base: position 41,396,166 of record CM053149.1, read on the forward strand.
GGTGACAATAGGCATCCTTGTCTAGTTCCTATTCTCAAGGGGAGTGCTTGCAGACTTTCTCCATTGAAAATGATGTTAGCTGTTGATTTTGCATAAATGCCTCCCATTATGATGAGGAATTTCTCTTCTATTCCTACTTTACAAAGAGTTCTTAATATGAATGGGTGCTGGAGTTTGTCAAATGCCTTTTCTGCATCAGTTGATAAAAATCAAGTCGTTATTATCTTTTGTTTTTTTTATGTGGTTGATTATATTGTTTTTTCTAATGCTGAACTATCCCTGCATCCTTGGTATGAATCCCACTTGGTCACAGTGAATTATTTTTGGATATGTTGTTGAACTCTATCAGCTAGAATTTTTTTCAGGATTTTTGCATTTAAGTTCATGAGACTTATTGGTCTGTAATTTTACTTCTGGGAGCTGTCTTTACCTGGTTTTGTTATCAGGGTTGTGCTGGTGTCATGAATTGAATTGTGTCCCCAAAAAAATGTGTGTGGCAATTTGTCCAAGTACTGTGTGATTATTCTCCATTTTGTGATTTTCCTATGCTGTAAATCCTAATCTCTGCCTATACTTAGTAGACATGATTACGTTAAAGAAAATTAAGGCAGGGCAGTAACATTCTTCCTAAGATAACTTCTGTCCTCCAATGTAAAGAGGATTTCCCTGGAGTGCAGCTTATAATACCTTTTATCCTACAAGGTACAAAAGGAAAGGGAAGTAAGCAGAGAGTGGGACATTTACCACCAAGAAATCAATACTGACAGTAGAGAGTGTCCTTCAGAGCCAAGGTTCCTACACCAAGATGCTCTGAGACCAAAGAAAGGCTGATACAACACAAGAACTTTCCTTAAGAGCTGACAGAGAAGGAATGTATTCCCCTGGAGCTGGCATCTTGAATTTGGAACTCCAGCCTACTAAACTGTAAGAATTAACTTTTCTTTGTTAAAACCATCCACCCATGGTATTTTTGTTAGAGCAGTATCAGATGACTTAAGACAGTTGGCTTCATGGAATGAATTTGAGAATATTCCATCCTTTTATATGCTCTGAAATACCATTAGTAGTAGTGGTGTTGACTCTTCTCTAGTAGTATGTTTCTAGAAATTTGTCCATTTCCTCCAGATAGGCTGGTTGTATGAGCTAGTTTGATTATTGAGGCCTTAGAAATTCAGATGCCCTGCCACTGGGTGGTTAGAGCTGTTGTAAGACATGTGGGCCTAGATGTCAATTTACTTTTCTTGTGTGTATTTATCCCAGGAGACCAGTTAGTTGCCCCCAGGTGTGTAGTACCCACTGGATAATGGAAATTATTATGGTTCAGGTTGGCGATGGCACACACACTGAGAAACGTAGGGTGGAGTTAGCCTAGGGAAAGGACCTGTTTCTGCCCTGAGTTTCTGGCTGAGGGGAGCCAGCAGTGCTTTATTCCCCTATCTGTTAAACTACTCTGTCTCCAAGTCTGAGAGAATAGCTCATGGCATGCATAGTTGTGCTTTGGGCCCAGGTACAGCATCAGAATTTGGCACCTGGTGTAGTGCAGAACATGGAGGGGGAACACTGAGGAGAGGGAGAGAGTTTTTCCCCAAAGGAAAAGTTTTCATATATGTCTGCAATAACATATCTTCTGAAGTTCAAATGGGAGAGCTGCGATTCTGTAGGCGTAACTGTCCAAAGCTCAGCTTCTCCACTGAGAAAGATGCTCTGCACCCATGGCTTTGTTGATCGCACTGGCAGCAGAGGGTCCTCCTGCAGGGTGCTGATTCCTGCTAGCCTGGCCTGACCTATCTGGGTACTTCTGGACCTACTTTCCCCTTCCTGTTGCCTAGTTCATTCTCCCAGCTTTCCCCCTGACGTTCAGGGCTCCTAGAATGGCCTATAGAATCCATTAAGTTGTTTTTCTAGGTCTTTGTTTTTAGAGGGATCACAGGATGTATCTGGCTATTACACTGTTTTAGCTCCGTCTCCTATGATGCTTCTTATAATTAATGAATGATTAGGTTTAAGATACAGTCTACAATGCTGTAGCCTCATTAACCACATCAAAGAATGCCCTATTCCCAAACAAGAGTATATCCACAAGTATAATGGTTAGGATTCCAACACACAGTTTTGGGGGATATAATTCAATCCATAACAAATAATAAAGGATGTGTATATAAACTCTAGAGTTAACATCACCCTTAATTGTAAAAGATTGGTAGCTTTTTCTCCTCAGATCAGAAATAAGACAAGGTTGACCACTTTTACTACCTCCCTTCAACACTGTATTGACTATATATCGGGCAAAACATAGAAGAAGCCTGGGCGTATACAGCCAAAGCAATAGAGAAATTTAAGAATGTTAAAGAAGAGCATAATGAAAAATGTTAAAGATTGCCAAAATAGGGATGCTTTAGTCAGCTAATGCTGCTGTAACAGAAATACCACAAAGTGGATGGCTTTAGTAAAGAATAGTTTATTCTTATACAGTCCACTAGGTTTCAAGTCCAAATTCATGGTGTCCTCTCCAGGGGAAAGGCTTCTGGTCTTTGTCAGCTCTGGAGGAAAGTCCTTGTGATGCATCAGTCTTCTGTGAGTGAGCACCTTGGTGCAAGAACCTCAGGTCTGAAGGATACACTGTACTCCCAGTGCTGCTTTCTTGAGGTGTGAGATTCCCACTTTCCTTTTACCTTGTGTAGGATAAAAGATGGTAGAAGCCACACTCCAGGGAACCTCCCTTTATAGTGGAGCCGGAAGGTGAACTTAGGAAGGGATTTACAGTCCCATCCTATTGCACTTTAGCTTATAGCATAGGAAAATCACAAAATAGAGGGCAATCACACAATACTGGTAATCACAACCCAGCCAAATGTCTATAAATACTTTTCGGGGACACAATTCAATCCATGACAAAATGGGAGGGGCTTAATGGAAACTACAGAGAAAAAAAATTTTTTTTTTACTATGATTGAACGAAAATTTACATTCCCCATATAAATCTGCATGCCCAGCTATATGCAGCTCCCACTGGTCTCTCTGCTCGGTGACAACACACTCTTCCTCTCTGCTCCGTACATGTCTTATCCTCCCAACAAAATCCCATCTTCTCCTTTCTACCCACTCCCCTTCCTCCAGTAAGATGTCAGCAGGATGATATCCTATAGATGCACAGAAACATAAAGTATACACATGATATGGTCACTCTGTGTCACCAAGTCCAAACCATTGCTGTCTGAGAGTTGACCTCCATTATGATTTATGGACGGGGCAGCATCAGTGCCAGGGGCCATGCTCCCAGTGGAACTCCAAGGCCTGTGGATCATCAATTGTGATCTTTTAATGGAGGTCTCAGGGTGCACCCCTTTTTACTCTTATGTTGCCAGTTAGACTCAACTTTGTGAGCCCCATCACGGCTATTATTGGTGGTGGCCAGGCACCATACGGTTCTCTGGTCACGAGTCAATGTAGTCACCCACTCACATGGGTCTCTCTGCCTTCTGAGTTCTCTCACCCCATGTCATTTTGGTCGTTGGTGATCATCTGTTCCTGCTAAGTTAGGACTTTTTGCTGTACCCTCAGATGGCAGCTTTTAAGGCCCCAGATGGCACTCACCAATGTGGGGTGCATAAGGCTCTCTTAGCAAAACTGTAGCTGTGCCAACTGGCCTCAGTTTCCCCTGAGAGCATGGTCTCCAGCCCCCTGCCCCAGCTACTCTGTCCTTGTAATATTGGATTAAGATGGGAGGAGCAATCATGTTATGTTGAAGTCCAGTTAATATTCATTTTCTTTCTAATGTATGCTGTCACAGATTTTACCCAACCAAATTACTATCAACTATCTAATCTAAACCCTTCCCCCCTCACCTTCCCTCCCTTCCCACCCTTGCAGCTGTCAGTCTTTTCTTCTATGCATGAGTCTGTTTTTAAATTTTTATCGTAGGGGTCTCATATAGTATTTGTCATTTTGTCACTGACTACTTTCACTCAATATAATGCCCTCCAATTGAAACCAGGTTATGAGATGTTTCCAAAATCATCATTGTTCTTTATCATTGCATAGTGTTCCACTGAGTACATATACCACAGTTTACCTATCCATTGCTCATCTTGAAGATTTGTTGGTTGAAAACTTTCCTGATAGCATAAAAGTGAAAAAATATCTATTTAAGATGCTCATCTAACCCCACAAAGGTAGATCTTAAAAGAAACTTACAAGGATGTGTTATAATCAAACTAGTGAAAAACCAAAGATAGAGAATTTAATAACAGCAAGAGAAAAAGGAAAAGTCACCTACAAAGGAGAGTCGATAGGGCTAATCTCTGATTACTCAGCAGAAACTATGCAGGCACAAAGGCAGCTGAATGAAATACACAAAGCCTTGAAGGAAAAATTTGCCAGCCAAGACAAAATATCTAGCAAAACCGTCTCACAAATATGACAACAAAGTTAAGACTTTTCTAGGTGAACAGAAGGTAACGTCATTTGTAAAAAACAAAGAAAATTAAAAGAAATACTAAAGGGGGTCCTTCTATTAGAAAATCAATGTCAGAAAATAATCCAAGACAAGAACACAGGACAGAGAAGCCAGATAAAAACCCAGAGAGAAAAATCACAAAAATAAATCAAAGTTTTAAACACTGAAAACGGGGAAATAGAGACATCAATATATAAAAGATGATAGCATTAAAACAAAAGAGAGGGACTGAAAAATGACATGATAGATCTTTAATATGAGCAAGTCAATATGATAAAAAGAAAATAAAAAATTGGTTTAAACAGAAAGACAGGGGTAAATACTAAGGTAACCTTGAAGAATACTAACAATCCTATACATCAAAATAAAAAACAAGAAAAACATACAGACTCAGCAATATAAAATCAAGAACAAGTGTCATGGATTGATTTGTGTTCCCCAAAAAACATATGTAGAAATTTGGCTGGGCCAGGATTCCTGATATTGTATGATGTTCCCTCCATGCTTTAATCCTGCCACTATGATTCTAATGAGGGAAGATGGGTTGGAGATGTGTTGGAGGAGCAGAACTCAATGTATAAGATTGTTTTGTGCCTTGAGGCAGTCTCTTGAGATATAAAGGAAAAGAGCTAACAGAGAGATTCTAGAACATTATAGCATCAAGAAAGCAGTACCAGGAGTAGAGTGTGTCCTTCAGACCTGAGATTCCTGCACCAAGATGTTGCCTGACCAAAGACTGATACAACACAAGGACCTTGCTGTGGAGCCAGCAAAGAGGGAAAGATTTCCCCTCGAGCAGACACACTGAATTTGGACTTGTAGCTTATCAGACTGTGTAAAAATAAACTTTTCTTTGCTAAAGTCATCCGCTCATGGTGTCATGGATTGAACTGTGTCCCTGGCAAAATGTGTATAGCCATTTGGATGGGCCATCATTCCCAATATTCTGTGATTTTCCTATACTATACATCCTAACATATGCCTGTGGCTAATAGATAGGATAATTATGTTGAAAGAGGATTAGCGTGGGACTGTAAATCCCTTCCTAAGGTTACCTCCCTGTTCCAATGTAAAGGACGTTTCCTTGAAGTGTGATTTGCACTACCCTTTATACTTTTTACATTACAAGAGAGAAAAGGAAAGGGAAGCAAGCAGAAAATAGGAAACTTTACACCATCAAGGAAGCAGCACTGGTAGTAGAGTGTATCCTTCAGACCTGAGATTCCTGCTCTAAGATGCTCTCTGACCAAAGACTATGATGCAACACAAGGACTTGCCTTCAGAGATGATGGAGGGAAGGCCATCCCCTAGAGTGGACACCCTGAATTCAGACTTATAGCCTACTAGACTGTGTAAGAATAAACTTTCCTTTGTTAAAGCCATACACTTTGTGGTATTTCTGTGAGAGAAGTATCAGATGACCAAAACACAAGGAATTTCTGTTAGAGCAGTACCAGATGACTAAAACAACAATGGAAAGGATGAAAAGAAGATACATAAAGTAAAGTGACTAAGCAGATAAAATTACCAGAGAAACCAAAGACTGAAGAAACTCAACAACAGACCTAAAAAGACATTAAAAAAGTAGCACTGAACTATACCTGTCAATACTTATGCTGAATTTAAATGAATTAAATACACCAATAGAGAGACAGAGAGTAGCAGAATAGATTTAAAAAAAAACATGATCTGTTTATGTACTGCCTACAAGAGACACACTGTAGGCTTAAAGACACAAACAGATTAAAACTCACAAGATGGAAAAAGTATATCAAATAAACAATATTAAAAAAAAACAGGAATGGCATATTAATTTCTGACAAAATACATTACCCTTGATGTCCTGAATGTCATCAAAACATCTTTCTATCAATATTTCCTTTATCTTCAGGTAAAGAAAATAGACATTGGGAGCCAGATCAGGTGAGTTGTTAGGGTATTTGAATACAGTTATTAGCTTACTGGCTAAAACTCCCTCATAGACAGTGCCATGTGAGCTGGTGCACTGTCCTGATGCAAGAGCCATGAGTTGTTGGCAAAAAGTTCAGGTCATTTTCGTCTAACTTCTTCACATAGTCTTTTCAGAACTTCTTAGTAGTAAATTTGGTTAACTGTTCGTCTATTTGGTACAAATTCATAACGAACAGTCTGATATCGAAAAAGGTTAGCAACATTGTTCTGACTCTTGATATGGACTGATGGAACTTTTTTGGTCTTGGAGAATTGGCTGACTTCCATTGTGTACTTTAATGCTTTGTTTCACTATCAGTGATAACATGGTCCAAAACGTTGTCTTGCGTCTCCAAAAGGTCTTGGCAAACTTGGATTCTCCATTACTTTTATTTATCACTGACCACTTTTGTACACACTTTTCTCACGCCAAGATTTTTAGTTAAGATTTTCTTGACTGTTTCTCTTTTGATGTTTACTTGTCTGCTAAGCTTCTCACGTCAGCTGATGATTTTAATGCACAATTTGACAAACTTTTACAATATTTTCTTCAATTTTGCTTGTTACTGGCCTCCCTGACCTCTCTTTATCAGTGACAATTTCTCTCCCCTCAGAAAAACATTTAATCCATTTGTACATTGTCATTTTCTTCATGGTGTTATACCCGTAAACTTGGACTAGCATGTCTCTGATTTCACTTCCACTCTGGATAAGTTTAACAACAAATTTAATGTTTGTTAATTGCTCCAACATTCTTGCCATGCCACACAAAAACACTCAACAATAGTGAACACCACCCAGCAAGACACCACCACACATTGACAGGAACACAGCTGTGAGACACTGATATATCAAGGTTATGAAACCTTACTGAGTTCTTTGTACAGCGCTGACACTGTAAGTACACTGTGGCAAGTTCACTAACTTAGTTGTTAGACTTATAAAGCATTTTTTCTGACCCAAAGCCATAAAAGTAACAGAAAAAGCAAAGGAAAAGAATCAAATACATGGAAACTGAACAACACCTTGCTCAAACATTGCTGTATTACAGAAGAAATTAGGGATGGAATGAATAAATTAACAGAATCAAGTAAAAATGAAAATAAATCCTATCATAAACTTGGGAACACAGTAAAAGCAGTGCTCAGAGGTCAATTTATCACAATAAAGGCACTCTTCCTAAAGAAGAAAGGGATAAAGTCAAAGCATTAGCCTTATAACTGGAATAAGTAAGTATAAAGAGAGCAGAGAAAAAGCCCTTGGGCACCAGAAGAAAGCAAATAATAAAAATTAGAGCAGAAAGAAATGAATTAGAAAATAGAAAAATGACTGAAAAAGTTAACAAGGTCAGAAGCTGATTCTTTGAAAAGATAAACAAAATTGATAAACCATTGACTAAACTGAAAAAGCGAGAGGAAGCAAATAATGTAAATAAGAAATGAGATGGGCAATATTACAACAGATTGAAATGAAATTAAAATAATCATAACAGAATACTATCTTAGTCACCTGGTACTGCTCTGATAGAAATCACAAGTGGATGGCTTTAGCAGAGAACAGTATATTCTTATGTAGTCTGGTAGGCTGAAAGTCCAAATTCAGGGTGTCAGCTCCAGGGGAATGCATCCTATCTCTGTTAGCTCTAAAGGAAGGTCCTTGTGTTACATCAGTCTTTCTTTGATCTGAAATATTTCTATGCAGGAAACTCATGTCCAAAGGTTCCTAATTCTCTGGTTGCTTCCCTTTCCTTTTATCTTTTGTAAGATAAAAGTATATAGGGTGGTGCAAGCCACACTCCAGGGAAACTCCCTTTACACTGGAGCAGGGAGATAACCTTAGGAAGAATGCTACAGTCCCACTTTAATCCTCCGTAACATAACCCAATCTATTAGCCACAGGCAGAGACTAGGATTTACAGCATAGGAAAATCACACAATGGGGGGTGTCATGGATCAAATTATGTCCCCCCAAATAGGTGTAGCCATGTGGCTGGGACATGATTCCCAGTATCTTGTGACTGTCCTCCATTTTGTGGTTTCCCTAAACTGTATGTTAAAGATTAGGGTGGGGCTGTAAGTTCCTTCATAGGATTACTTCCCTGCCCTGCTGTAAAGGGAGTTTCCCTGGAGTATGGCTTGCCCCACCCTTAATCCTTTCAGCCTGCAAGAGATAAAAGGAAAGAGAAGCAAGCTGAGAATTGGGAACCTCATACCATCAAGCAAGCAGCACCAGGAGAAGAGCACGTCCTTTAGACATGAGGTTCCTGCGCCAAGACGCTCCCTGGACAAAGACTGATGCAATATCGGACTTTCCTCCAGAGCTGACAAGGGGAAAGCCTTCCCCTGGAGTGGACACCCTGAATATGGATTTGCAACCTACCGGACTGTGTAAGAATAAACCTTCCTTTGTTAAAGCCATCCACTCTGTGGTATTTCTGTTAGAGCAGCCCTAGCTGACTAAAACACTGTATTGTATGATCATCCTCCATTTTGTGATTCTGCTGTGCTGTATGTTAAAGGATTAGGGTGGGATTGTAAATCCCTCTGGAAGATCACCTCCCTGCTCCTCTGTAAAGGGAGTTTCCCTTGAGTGTGGCTTGCCCCACCCTTAATCTTTTCATCCTACAAGAGATAAAAGGAAAGAGAAGCAAGCAGAGAATCAGTAACCTCACACCATCAAGAAAGAAGCACCGGGAAAAGAGCACGCCTTCACACCTGAGGTTCCTGCACCAGGATGCTCCCTGGGCTAAGATTGATGCAATGGTGGAATCTCCTCCAGAGCCGACTGGGGGAAAGCCTTCCCCTGGAGCCGACATCCTGAATTTGGACGTGTAGCCTACCAGACCGTGTAAGAATAAATCTTCCTTTGTTAAAGCCATCCACTCTGTGGTATTTCTGTTAGAGCAGCACTAGCTGACTAAAACAGAGGGCAATTACAAAATACTGGGAGTCATGGCCCAACCAAACTGTTAAACACAGCTTTGGGGGACACAACAGAATCCATGATAAATACAATGAAAAACTGTACCCCTAAACAAATTTGAAAACCTAGAGGAAATTGGCAAATTTTTAGAAACACACTACGTACCTAGACCAACATAAATCGAGATAGGAAAACTAAATAAACCTATAAGAAAAGAAAAGCCCTTCCCCAGCTGGCTTCATAGAGAATTTTACCAAACTTTCAGAGAGGAGTTAACACCACTATTTCTAAAGGTATTTCAGAACACAGAAACAGACGGACTACACACAAGCTCAGTGTCTGTGGAGACAGTATAACTCTGATACCACAGCCAGGTAAAGACATCACAAAAAAGAAAATTACAGACCAATATCCTTCCTGTTTTTAGGGGGGATCAGTCCCTGGAGAAGGAAATGATGCCTAGTAGAGCGGAGGATCAGCAAGCAAGAGAAAGACCTTCAACAGGATGGGTTGACACAGTGGTCACAACAATGAGCTTACCTACAAAAACAATTGTGACATGGTGCAAGACTGGGTGGTGTTTCATTCTGTTGTGCATAGGATCTCTATGAGTCAGAACCAACTTAGCAGTACCTAACAACAGCAACAATATCACTCCTCACAAACAGACATGCAAAAATCCTCAACAAAATTCTAGTCAATGGAATTCAAAAGTGTATCAAAATATAAAAAATTCTCCATGACCATGTGAAATTCATACCAGATATGCAGGGATGGTTCAACATTAGAGAACATCAGAGAACCAGTGTAATCCTTCCCACAAATAAAATAAAAGACAGGAACCACATGGTCTTATCAGTTGATGAAGAAAAAGCACTTGACACTGTCCAACACCTATTCATGATTAAAAACTCCCAGCAAAATAAGCATAGAACACGTATACATAATAAAAGACATTTATACAAAACCAACAGCCAACCTTATCCTAAATGAAAAGAGTCTGAAAGCAATCTACTTGAGAACTGGAACCTTACAAGGATGCCATTTATCTCCACTCAACTTTGTGTTGGAGGTCCTAGCCAGAACAGTTAGGTTATAAAAAGAAACAAACCAAACCCACTGCTTTTGATTTGATTCTGACTCATAGTGACTACAGGACAGAATAAAACTCCTTCATAGAGTTTCCAGGGAGCACTTGATGAGTTTGAACTGCCAACCTTTTGCTTAGCAGCTATAGCATTTAATCCCTACACTACCAGGGTTTCCAGAAAAAGAAATAAAGTGCATCCAAATTGTGTCCTTTCCAAAGAACATACTCTGCTCTCAGCACTGGTGGTATGAGGTTTCTAACTCTCTGCTTGCTTTCCTTTCCTTTCCATCCCAAGATACTACCTCAAGGTACAGTAAAATCTAAGAGATTGAATTCTGCTTCACTAACACAACCACTGCCCATCCTCCCTCATTAACATCACAGAGGCAGAATTCACAGCGTATAGGAATATTACACAATACCAAGAATCATGGCCTAGCCAAATTGCTGCACACAGTTTTGGAGGGACACAATTCAATCCATGATGGCTATCAAGCAGTCATCTAAGATGCATCAGTTGGGGCCAACCCACCTGTAGCAAAGAGAATAAAAAACACAAAAGGCATAAGGAAAAAATAAGCCCATAGACACAAAGGGCCACATAAACCACAGCCTCAATCAGCCTGAGACCAGAACTAGATGTTGTCTGGCTACTACCAATGACTGCCCTGACTGGGAATACAGTAGAGTCTCTTTTGAGCATGATTTGCAGAATTCAAATTCTAGATGAAGACCAGACTTGATGTTATGACTGAGACTGGAGAAACTCTTGAAGACATCAGCCCAGAACTTCCTGCTAGCCCAGAACTAAAACCATTCCCAAACCCAACATTTCAGATAAACATTACACTGGACTACAAGATATAAAATGATACTGGTGAAGAGTGTGCTTCTTGGCTCAGGCATGTATATGGGCAGGGCCTATCTACAGGTGAGATGAGAAGGCAGAAGTTGACAGGAGCTGCTTGACTGTACAAAGGAAACACAGGATAGAGAGGAGTATGCTGTCACATTGTAGGGAGAGCAACCAGGGTCCCATAACAACGTTTGTGAAAGTTTTTGTATGACAAATTTAATTGAATTGTAAACTTTCACTTAAAGCACAATTAAAAAAAAATCTATTAGTAGCTGGGACTTCATCAAGGTCACCTAGATTGCTAAATCAGATCTGCAGACTTGCATTCCTCTCCCTGTCTCTGGTGCAGTAAATCAATTACTTCAAACCTTTAGGTAGGTAATGATATTTTGGGTAATTTACAGCTATTTGATAAAATACAAAGGAATATTGTGACTCCCTGTTCTATCTGGTGACAAGGTTTGACATTTTCCAGATCCAAATCTGTTTGTAATCTGGCCATAAAAGCCACTGGAATTGTAACTCAAACAGGACAGTCTTGGAGAAATTATTCTCACTGTTTCCCAGATTCATAGGCTTATCTGTTAATAAAACATTGCTTGAATCTTTCTGCAACTCTGAATTTTGGCTGCAGTGACAGGCAGAATGAACTTGTTTTTGGTTCGGCAATATTTCCATTTAGAATAATATGCAAAAGAATAACGTATCTGTGAATAATGAAATTTTTATCTAAATCCTATTGCGTGTTTGAAGAGATGGAGCAGCCAGTTCTCAGACGCATATAGAATTACAAGGGACCCCAAACAGCCAAAATAATCTTGAAAAACGAGGACAAATTTGTAGCATTCTCACTTTCCTATTTTAAACCATAATAAAAGCTTGGATGTGCTCTCAAACATAACCAAACATCTTGCAGGAATGGTTTCCTGGGTTTGAAGGCTTAACTTATGGGATATCTTGGTCAACTGGCACAACATACTTTAAAAAGTTTATGTTCTGCATCCTAGGATGATAAGTAGTGTCTAAAGTGTTAAAAGGTTGTGAATGGCCACCAAAGTTACACCTGTTGGTCTCTACTCATGTGGAGGAAAAGAGAAAGAATAAAATCAAAGACTTAAAGAAGAATCTATTCTATAAGAACAATTGCCTACATGAACCATAGCCTCATCTATTCAGAGAGCAGAAGAACTAGACAAAGCCCAACTGCCAGTACTAACTATTCAAACCAGGGACACAATAGATATTCCCAATGAAAGGAAGTTGTAGAAGAAATCTCTTATTCTTGTTTTTTAGAAGTAAATAAAAGAAAGAAAAGAAGTTAGACTAACTACACTGGAAAACACTACTAGGACATTGATGATTATCACACTCTGATGCTATCATGGATTGAACTGTGTCCCCAAAAAATGTGTGTAGTCATTTGGCTGGACCATCATCCCCAGTATTTTATGACTGTCCTCCATTTTGAGATTTTCCTATGCTGCATGTTAAAGAGGATTAGGATGGAACTGTCAATCCCTTCCTGTGGGGTTGCAAAATGGTCCAGCCTCTTTGGAAAGCAATCTGGCACTTCCTTCAAAAAATGGATATAGACATACCCTTTGACCCAGTAATTCTACTACTTGGTATATATCCTACAGAATCAAGGCCTTTCACACCAACGGACACATGCACAAGAATGTTTATCGCAGCACAGTCTACAACAGCCAAAAGATGGAATCAACACAGATGCCCAACAACAGAGGAATGGATAGGTAAACTATGGCATATATACTCAACGGAGCACTACACAATGATAAAGAATAATGATGATTCCAGGAAACATCTCATAACCTGTTTTTAACTGGAAGACATTATGTTGAGTGAAAGTAGTTAGCGACAAAAGGGCAAATATTGTATGAGACCCCTATGATTAGATCTCAAAAACAGACTTATGTATAGAAGAAAAGACTCTTTGACAGCTGCAAGGGAGGGGAAGGAGGTAGGGTTGGGGAGAGGGTTTAGATTAGATAGTTGCTAGAAATCTGGTTGGGTGAAACTGGCGATAACACACATTAGAAACAAGAACAATACTAAGTAGACTTCAGCATAACTTGAATACTCCTTCCATCTTAACCCAATATTGCAAGGACAGAGTAGCTGGGGCAGGGGGTAGAGGGCCATGCTCTTAGGTGAAATCGAGGCCAATTGGCACAACTAGCATTTTGCTAAGAGGGCTCTCTGGACCCCACATTGGTGAGTGGCATCTGGGGATTTAACAGCTACCAAGCTGCCATCTGATGGCACAGCAAATGGTTCCAACTCAGCAGGAACGGATGCTCACCAAGGACCAAAATGACATGGGGTAAAGACAACCCAGAAGATAGACCCACATGAGTGGGTGCCTACATCAACTTGGGACCAGAAGAACTGGATGGTGCCCAGCCACCACCACTGATAGCTGCAATGGAGCTCACTAAGTTGAGTCTCACTGGCAACACAAGAATAAAAAGGGGTGCACTCTGAGATCTCCACTAAAAGACCTCAATTGATGGTCCAGCGGCGTCGGGGTTCCCCTGGGAGCATGGCCCCTGGCCCTGATGTTGCCCTTGCCCATAAATCATACCGAAGGTCCAGTCTTCGGACATGAATGGATTGGACTTGGCGATGCAGAGTGACCATATATTGGATACACTTTATAGTTCTATACATCTATAGGATATCATCCTGCTGACCTCTGGCTGGAGGAAGGAGAGTGTATGGAGAGGAGGGGAAAGGAGACTGTTGGGAGGATGAGACATGTATGGAGCAGAGAGGAATAGTGTGCTGTCACCGGGCAGGGAGAGCAGTGGAAGCTGCATATAGGTGGGCATGTAAACTTATACGGGAATGTACATTTTGACTCAGTCATAGTAATAAAAAAAAATCCCTTTCTAAGGTTACCTCCAGACTCCAGTGTAAAGTGAATTTCCCTGGAGTGTGGCTTGCACCACCTTATATACATTTATCTTACAAGAGATAAAAGGAAAGGGAAATAAGCAGAAAATGGGAAACCCCATACCATCAAGAAAGCAGCACCAGGAGTACAGTGCACCCTTCAGACCTGAGGTTCCTGTGCCAAGATGCTCCCTGACCAAAGACTGATGAAACACAAAGACTTTTCTCCAGAGGTGACAGAGTGAATGCCTTCCCCTGGAATGGACATTCTGAATTTGGACTTGTAGCCTGCTGGACTGTGTAAGAATAAATTTTTCTTGTTAAAGCCATCCACCTTGTGATATTTCTGTTAGAGTAGTACTAGGTGACTAAAACGGATGCCCTTCAAACTTAGAACTGAAACTATTCACAGAGGTCATTTTTCAGCTAAATAAAAGATTGGCAAATAAAATAAAAAATACCATCTGTGAGTTCTGTGCTTCTTTTAAAAAAGTCAGTATTTACCCTAAGCGTAAATGAGAAAGACAGGTGGGGCAGGGAAGCTGGATTAATGTAGGCAAAACAATCTGAGTAGTAATGCAGAAAATATTGACACAATGTCAAAATAGAATCAATGTCACTCAACAATGTGTACAGAAATTCTTAAATGAGAACTTGTGAGTAAATTTTCACCAACTCTATATTTATTTAAAAATGTAAAAACAACTGCAAGAAACTAAGAGAGACTTACATAAGTGGAGAAACCTACTCTGCTCATGGATAGGAAGGCAAACATTGTGAAAACGGCTATTTTACCCAAAGCGATCTACATACACAATACAATCCCCATATAAATTCCAGTGACATTTTTTAATGAGATGGATAAACGAATCACCAACTTTGTTTGGAAAGGGAAGAAATCCCAGATAAGCAAAGCTCTACTGAAGAAGAAGAACATAGCGGGAGGCCCCACATTACCTGAACTATTACAGTGCCACAGTAGTCAAGACAGCCTGATACTGGTGCAAAAAGAGACATACAGAGAAATGGAACAGAACTGAGACCCCAGAGATGCCACCATCCTCCTATGAAGAGTTGATATTTGACAAAGGCCCAAAGATTGTAAACTGGGATAAAAATATTCTCTTTAAGGTGCTGGCAAAATTGGATATCCATCTGCAAAAAATTGAAACAAGACCCATATCTCACACCTGACACAAAAACTAACTCAAACTGGATTAAGCCAGTCAAGTGCAAACCCTAAATATCAAACCTAAAACAATAAAGATCATGCAAGAAAAATTAGTGTGAACAATGGAAGTTTTAATACACAGCTTAGACAGACTTCAAAATCTGAGAAAGCATGATCAACAGAACAAAAAATAGATAAATGAGAACTACTAAGAATCAAATACTTTTGTTCATCCAAAGATTTTATCAATAGAATTAACAGACCTCCTACAGAATGGCAAAAAATATTTGTCAACTGTATGTCAGACTGATGTCTGATCTCCATAGTCTATAAGGTACTAGAAAACATCAACAACAGAAAGGTAAATAACCCTATTAAGCAATTGCCAAAGGAGATTGACAGACAATTCACTAAAGAGGACATCCAGGCAGCCAAAAGACACACGAGGAAATGCTCATGATCATGAGCTATTAAAGAAATCCAAATCAAAATGACGCTGAGATACCATCTCACCCCAACCAGGTTGGCCATGATCCAAAAAAAACAAAACAACAAATGCTGCAGAGGTTGTGGAGAAATTGGAACTCTCCTACACTGCTGGTGGTATTACTAAATGGTACAACCTCTTTGGAAAGCAATCTGGTGCTTCTTTAAAAAGCTGGAAATAGATACACCATTTGATCCAGTAATCCCACTGTTGAGAATATATCCTACAGAATCAAGGGCACTCACATGAGCAGATGCATGCACATGAATGTTTATTGCAGCAATGTCCACAACAGCAAAAAGATGGAATCAACCCAGATGCCCAACAACAGATGAACAGATAAACAAACTATGGTACATATACTCAATGGAACACTATGCAATGATAAAGAACAATTATGATTTCAGAAAACATCTCATAACCTGGTTTAATTTGGATGACATTATGTTGAGTGAAATCAATCAGCAGCACAAAGACAAATATTGTACGAGACCCCCTACTATAAGGAATTAAAAACAGACTCATGTACAGAAGAAAAGACTGCGACGGCTGCAAGGGAGGAGAGGGAGGAAAGGACAGAGCTGGTTATAGATTAGACGGTTGATAGAAATTTGGTTGGGTGAAAGCAGTGACAGCACACAGTAGAAAGAAGATCAACTTAACCGGACATTAACATAAACTGAAAACTCTTCTAATCTCAATCCAGTATTGCAAGGATAGAGTGTCAGGGGTAAGGGTCTACAGACTATGCTCTCAACAGACATCAAGGCCAATTG
This sequence comes from Heterohyrax brucei, assembly GCA_028571685.1. Classification (NCBI taxonomy): domain Eukaryota; kingdom Metazoa; phylum Chordata; class Mammalia; order Hyracoidea; family Procaviidae; genus Heterohyrax; species Heterohyrax brucei. The sequence goes on from CM053149.1 coordinate 41,412,790, forward strand.
GCTTAACTAGCCTATTGCTAAGAGTCTTCTGCACCCCATATTGGTGAGTGGCATCTGGGGTCTTAAAAACTAGCAAGCTGCCAAATGGTCCCAACTCAGTCAGAACAGATTATCACTATAGATGACAAAGACATGAGGGGAAAAAAAGCCCAGAAGACAGAAGGACCCATGTGAATGGATGACTGCATCAATATGTGACCAGAAGAACTAGATGGTGCCCGGCCACCACCAAAGACAGCTGTGATGGGACATACAATGTCAAGTCCCAGTGGCAACACGAGAAAAAGAGGGGTGCACTTCAAGAACTCCACTAAAAGACCACAACTGGTGGCCTGGCAGCCTGGGTGTTCCTCTGGGGTCATGGCCCCTAGACGTACTGCTGCCTCTGACCAGAAAACATGAACGAGATTAACCCTTTGGACAGGAATGGACTGGATTCGGGCATATAACATGACCATATGGTGTGCGCACTTCATGGTTCTATGCATCTATAGGAAGGTGTCCTGCTGGCCTCTTACTAGAAAGGAGAGGAGAGGATAGAGAAGAGGGAACAGGAGATTATTAAGAAGATATGACATGTATAGAACAGAAAGGAAGAGTGTGTTGTCATCAGACAAGGAGAGCAGAAGGAGCTGCAGATGGGCAGGCATGCAAATTTAATTTGGATTGTATATTTCCACTCAATTATAAAAAAAATGTAAAAACAAAAGAAAATCTCAATAAAAAACCACAGAACTTAAAACAGTGTGATTTGGATATAATGGTATACATATAGCCAAATGGAATAGATTTAAAAGTCCACAAAATCTCCATATATTTAAGATAATTTTTGACAAGGACTACAGGATCATTTAGACACGGTTTCAAGAAGAGTCCCATCTACAAATGGTGTTGCAACAACTGGATAGCCACATGCAAAAGAATGAAGCTGGAGCCTTACTTCATGCCATATACTAAAAGTAACTCACAGTGGATTGAAGACCTAAATCTAAGAGCTAAAACTATATAACTCTTAGAAGATAACTTGGGTAGAAATATAAGGACCTTGAGTTTGATAATTCTTTCTTTGATATGACACCAAAAGCACAGCAAAAGAAAAATAGATAAACTGGATTGCATTAAAACTGTTTGTGTTTCTAAGAACACTTCACAGAGTAAAACAGGAGGCAGAGACAACTTGGCACTGTAGACAGAAGTACTATGTTGTTCCTCCACAGCAAAGACACAAAAAAACTAAGTAAAACAGAAACACATCAATCCTGGAAAATGAAGTATCAAATGAAGAGATAAGGGACTCAGCCAAGCACCAAATGGAGTGAGAAACTAACAGAGAACAGAGAATGAGCTGGGATACATGCAACATCAGCTAACACAGCACAAATTTGCCATCTTTAATTCCTGTTGAAGATCAGCAGACAGAGAGTATGGAAAGCAGCTCCAAGGAGCTCCCAGTAGGAGACAGAGCACCAAGTAACTAGTGATATATGCTTTCTGACTCTGCATCCTTCTTTCCCCTTCTTTACCTTCACTGCTTCCTTGCTGGCTGAAATGGCTCCCCTAACTAGGATGTACAGGATCTATGCTGCTTGGATTAGCCCCATTCACACTGGAGATCAGTGGACAGGGAGTACAGGAAGCAGCTTCATGTAGCTTCCAGAAGGAGACAGAGCATCCAGTAACCAGTGATATGTTTTCCCACCACATCCTTCTTCCTACCTCACCCCTAGCCTCCTCTGCTTCCTGCTGGCCTGTCTCTTAGCCAGGACTTAGCACCTCTGTGCTACTTGGATTAGCTCTGCCCAAACTGGTTGAATTCCAGAATGCCATTAGTTTGTTGCTGGTGTTACTTTTTCCTGTTTCTCTTGGTTTCTTCCATTCTGCCCACCACCTCTCCCTTCTGGCTCTGTGTGGCATCTTCGCTTCTTGAAAGTCTGTGAAGTGCTACTTGACTGTGGAAATGTTTGCTCAGCCCTCAATGCTATGGTGGTGGGAACCTTGGTTTTTTTTTTATTTTATTGCTTCATTGTCCTTGTCTTACTTTTTGTTTGCTTGTTTTCTTTTTTCTAGCCAGACTGTACTGTGTGGCTTAGGAGCTCCTTTCCTGGTCTACACAGCTGTGCAGTAGGATCAGTGGGGGCATTTCTTTTTTCCTTTATTTCTTTGGCTTTAGTCATTTTTCAGTTTCTCTGCACTCTACACTTACCTTCATTTATTGGCTCCTAAATATTTAGTACTGTGTGATATCTCTACCCCTTCTAGCCAGACCTTGAGTTTGATAATGCTTTCTTTGATATGACACCAAAAGCACAGCAAAAGAAAAATAGATAAATTGGATTGTATTAAAACTGTTTGTGTTTCTAAGAACACTTCACAGAGTAAAACAGGAGGCAGAGACAACTTGGCACTGTAGACAGAAGTACTGTGTTGTTCCTCCATAGCAAAGACACAAAAAAACTCAGCCTTCACAGTTGCACCAACAGGGGCTTTGCTGTTATTTCCTAATATTTATTTATACATTTTCCTTTTTTTCCATTTTTCTTCCTTCCCCAATTTCTCTTCACTCCAATGGCAAACTCCTGTAACATGCATTTTTATTCTTGCTGTTTGCTTCTGGCTCCTATTTTTCCTTCCTCTTTCTCTTTTCATATCCATCTTAGTTCCATACATCACAATCTATCCTCTCCTTCCTGCCTACCTTTTACCATGCACTGAACACCACACCACTGAGTAGGACAAGCATGGACTACCAGAACCTGGTCAGCAATGATTCCTGGTTGACCCTGTCAACTCTAGTATATGCCACAAAGAACTCACTCCAACCTTTCCCCTTTATCTGGATCTTCCCTCCTGTACCACACTCAAGTGACTGACCTTGCCAGCTCGACAAGTAGGTGAAAAGTATCATGCCCATAGATGAGCAAACAATAAACACACAACCGTCCTGCTCAGACATAATCACATAAAACAAAGCAGATGGACAAAACAAATAAATCTATACTCAGAAAGCAAAGAAAATAACTATTCAGTGTCCCAAAGACGGTAGAAAATATCAAAACGTATTAAAAAAAATCAGGACAGTATGTTTCCAGTAGGCATCCAAACTAAAACACCAGATGGCTTTACAGTAGAAGAAAATGCACTAGAAATGGCAGAGATGGAATTCAAATCCCTCATATTCTGAACTATACAAGAATTGAAGTAAAAAGCAGACAAAAAGGAGGAAAAAAATAGACAAACTCAAGGAAAAGACCAACAACAAAACAAAACAAAAACAAAAAAAGGAAGAATTCAGGAAAATAATACAAGAAAAAGAAGTCAAAATAAATTTATACCTAGAAATTACACAAAAATGACAATGAGACATCCAAAAGATAAAGAACAAGATTTCAGAAATGACAATGTCATGGGAGAGCTCAGGTGCAGTTCTGAAATGATAGATGACAGAATCAGTGAACTGAAGGCAAACACATAGATACAACCCTGAGGAAATATCAGAAAACAGAATGAAGACAAATGAAGAAACCCAGAGAATGATGTAGGATACCATTAAAGCAAAATTTTTTGAGTAATCAGAGTTTCAGAACAGGGTAAAAAAATGGAAAACCCTAAGAGGTTCATTGAAGAATTGCTGACAGAAAGCTTCCCTAATATGAATGTTGAAAAATTGACTGTTCACGAAGCTCAACAAACCCCAAATAAGATACTTGCTAAAAGAAAATCACCAAGACATATCAAAACTACACTCACTAAAGTCAAAGATGAAGAAAGAATTCTGAGAGCAGCTCAAGAAAAAATGAAATGTTCAGTTCACATACAGAGGAAAAATAAGACTAAGCTCTGATTATCTGGCAGAAACCCTGCAAGCAAGAAAGCAACAGGACAACATTTATAAAACCGTGAAAGAAAGAAATTGTCATTCAAGAGTTATGTATCTTGCAAAACTCTTGTTCAATTATGATGGTGAAATTAGGGCATTTAAACAGGTAAACAGATATTAAGAGAATATGTAAAAACCTAACCAGACTTACAAGACTTATTAAAGGGAGTTCTTTGGTTTAAGAACCAATAATATCAGACAACAGCCTGATATAGGATACAAGATTGCACCAACCAGATAGCAGCCTAGGAAATGAATTCTTCAGGACTATCAAAACTAAAAGCTTTACAACAAGGAACCAACAAAGTTAATCTGTAAATGACAACAAGGTTAGAGCAAGAGAGACTAAACAGTGTTTAAGTCTAATGGAGTAGAAGGCAAAGCAGTACAAAGCAATAACGTTGTTGTTAGGTGCTGTTGAGTCAGTTACAACTCCTAGTGACCCTATGCACAACAGAATGAAACACTGCCTGGTCTTTTGCCATGTCCGCAATCATTTTTATGCTTAAGCCCATCACTGCGGCTACGATGTCAGTCTATCTTGTCAAAGGTCTTCTTTTTTCACTGGCCCTCCACTCTATCAAGCATGATGTCCTTCTTCAGGGACTGATCCTTCCTAACAGCATGCCCAAACTATGAAGACATAGTCTTGCTGTCTTTGCTTCCAAGGAGCACCCTGGTTGTACTTCTTCCAGAACAGAGCTATTCTTTCGGCACTCCATGGTACGTGTGATATTCTTCTCAACGCCACAATTCAAAAGCATCAGCTCTTCTTCTGTCTTCCTTGTTCCAGTTTTCTCATGCATATGATGCAATTTTTGAGTTCATACCATGGCTTGGGTCAGGTGCACTGTAGTCTTTAAGATGATATCTTTACCTTTTAATACTTTAAAAGGTCTTTTGCAGCAGATTTTCCCAATGCAATGCATCTTTTGATTTCTTGACTGCTGCTTCCATGGGTGTTGATTGTGTAACCATGTAAAATGAAATCCTTGACAACCTCAGTCTTTTCTCCATTTATGATGATGTTGCTACTGGTCCAGTTGTGAGGATTTTTATTTTCTTGTTGTTGAGGTGCAATCCATGCTAAAGGCTGTGGTCTTTGATCTTCACCACTAAGTGTTTCAAATCTTCTTCACTTCCTGTAAGGTGGTGCTGAGTGCGTAATGCAGGTGGTTAATGAGTTGTACTCCAATCCACATGCCTCATCCTTCATACAATCTAGTTTCTTGGATTATTTGCTTGGCATGCAGATTGAAAAGGTATGGTGAAAGTACACAACCCTGATGCACACCTTTCCTGACTTTAAACTATCCAGTAACCCCCCTGTTCTGTTCTCACGACTGCCTATTGACCCATATACAGATTTCTTAAGAGTACAACTAAGTGTGCTGGAATTCCTATTTTACACAATATTAGTCATAATTTGCTATGATCCACACAGTCAAATGTCTTTTCGTAGTCAATGAAACACAGATAAACATCTTTCTGGTATTCTCTGCTTCCAGCCACGATCTATCTAACATCAGCAATGATATCCCTGATTCCCTGTCCTCTTCTGAATCCAGGTTGAATTTCTGGCAGTTTCCTGTCAATACATTGTTGCAGTAACTTGTGAATGATCTTGAGCATGATTTTACTTGCACATGATTTAATGATATTGTTTGGTAATTTCTGCATTTGGTTGTATCATCATCTTCAGCATAAATATGGATCTCTTCCAGTCAGTTGACCAGGTTGCTGTCCCCAAATTTCTTACCATGGACAAGTGAGCACTTCCTGCACTGCATCTGTTTGTTGATTGACACTCCATCAATTCCTGGAGCCTTGTTTTTTGCCAATGCCTTCAATGCAACTTCAACTCCTTCCTTCAGTACCATTGGTTTCTGCTCATATGCTACCTCTTCAAATGGCTGAACATTGACCAGTTTTCCTTCCATCTTCTTTTGATTCTCCCTAAGTCATTTAATAGTTTCCCTGTAGAATCCCTCACTATTGCAACTTGAGGCTTGAATTTTTTCTTCAGTTCTTTAGTTTGAAAAATGAAGAATGTATACTTCCCTGTTGGTTTTCTATTTCCAGCTCTTTGCACATGTCATTATAATACTTTGTTTTGTTTTCTTGAGCTGTTCTCTGAAATTTTCTGTTTAGTTGTTTTACTTTGTCATTATTTCCTTTAGCTTTAGCTGCTCAATGTTCAAAAGCAAGTTTCAGAATCTCTTCTGACATCCAGCTTGTTCTTTTCTTTCTTCCCTGTCTTTTTAACGACCTCTTGCTTTCTTCACGGATAATGTCTTTGATCATTCCACAGTTCATCTGGTCTTTTGTCGTTAGTGTCAACACATGAAATCCCTCATGGAGATGGCCTCTAAACTCAGGTGGGATACCCTCAAAGTCATACTTCAGCTCTCGTGGACTTATTCTAATTTTCTTCAGTTCAATTTGAATTTGCATATGAGCAATTGATGATCTGTGCCATAGTCACAGCACTTGGTATTGTCCTGACTGCTAATATTGAACTTTTCCATCATCTTTTACAGACATAGTTGACTTGATTCCTGCGTACTTCATCCAATGAGGTTCATGTGCACTGTCACCACTTGTGTTGGTGAGAAAAGGTATTTTCAATGAAGAAGTTGTTAGTCTTGCAAAACTCTGTCATACAATCTGTGGCATTACTTCTATCACCAAAGCCATATTTTCCAACTACTAACTCTTCCCATGAGTTGGATCTGACTTGACGGCACTTGGCTTTGGCAATCCTTCTTTTCTGTTTCCAACTTTTACAAAGTAATAATAGACTGGTTCTATTCTAGTAAGATAGGGCAAATTTCAAAGCAACCACAAAGTTAAACCCACCCTTCAAAATAAAGAAAATCATAAAATCTCAGTAAAATAAAAAAATACAAAAACAAAAGGTATGAAAAATCTGCAGAGAAAAGAAATTCAGCACAGGAGAGTAAGAGGAATAAAGAAAATGTCAGAACCATAAAAAAGAACTACAAAATGACAGCAATAAACTAACACCTATTCATAATCACACTGAAAATAAATGGCCTAAATGCACCCATAAAAGACAGAAAGTGACATAATAGATTGAAAAAAACCCCAGCATTCATCAATATGCTGTATAAAGGATACACTCCATAGAAACAAAGATGTAAATTTATTAAAAATCAAAGGATGGAAAAAAATATAGTAAACAAACAGCTACCAAAAAAGAGCAAGAGCGATAATATTAATCTCAGATAAAGTAGAGTAAAACAAAATATACTATAAAAGACAAAGAAGGGCATTATATAACAATTAAAAGGGAAAATTCATCAAGAAAACATAACCATAATAAACATCTACACATTCATTGACAGCTCCAAAATACATAAAACAAACTCAAACAGCACTGAAATGAGAAAATGACAGTTCCCCAATAATAGTAGTAGAGTTCAACACACCACTCTCAGTGACCAAACATCTAGAAACTAAACACAGATACAGAAGAGCTAAAGGGCACCATGAGCCTACTCGACCTCATAGATGGATACAAGACACTTTACCCAACAGCTGCATAGTACACATCCTTTTCCAAAGCACTTGGAATGCTCTCCTGAACAGACCACATCTCAGGCCACAGGGTAACCCTCAACAAAATTCAAAACATCTAAATAATACAAAATATCTTCTCTGATCACAATGCCATCAAGGTAGAAATTAACAAGAGGAGGAAGGAAAAAAAAATTACCTGGCAACTTAATAACACCCTGCTTAAAAACCACTGGATAATAAAATAAATCAGAGACAGACTAAAAAATTTCCTAGAATCAAATGAGAAAGAAAATACAACATACCAAGCCCCTTGGGACGTAACAAAGGCAGTCCTCAGAGGTCAATTTGTACCAATAGATGCACATATCTAAAAAGATGAAAGGAATAAAATCAAAGCATTAACCACACAACTGGAACACACAGAAAGAGAACAACAACAAAAGCCCACAACTGCTAAAAGAAGGGGAAACAATAAAGACAATAACAAAACAAACAAAATGGAGAACAAAACAACAGACAGAACCAAAAAAGACAAAAGCTGATTCCTTGAAGGAATCTGTGAAACTGACAAACCACTAACCAAACTGACAGGAGAAAAACAAGAAAGAATGTACATATCTCAAACAAAAAATGAAATGGGGGACTGTCAGAGTCAGAGAGTTCTCTGATGAACACAGGCAGAGGAGAAGCCACGTCAAGGTTGAGGAAAAGACAGAAACAGACAACAGTTTGGGATCAAGGGGCTAATGGTCATCCCAGGTGAGAGCCCAGAATCAAGCTTTATTGAAGTATTTATACCATCCACCAGTAACAATTAGTATCCTAGAAACCAAGGAGTTGGGGCAGTTACCTGGCTAGTTGCTGGGGGGGGAACAGTTTTCTGCTACCCATTGTGTTGTCATGGTTTTCCGCGTGCCCACATGCCCTATTTCATTAACTGGATATGTTCCCATATAACTCCTTTGTTACTGGACACAATGGTAAAGTCAAGGTGTCATGGTTTGAATTGTGTCCCCCCAAAAAGGTGTGCAGCCACGTGGCTGGGATATGGTTCCCCGTATCTTGGGACTGTCCTCCATTGTGTGGTTTTGCTAACCTGTATGTTAAAGGATTAGGGTGGGGCTGTAAATTCCTGCTGTAGGGGGAGTTTCCCTGGAGTGTGGCTTGCCCCACCCTTAATGCTTTTAGCTTGCAAGGAATAAAAGGAAAAAGAAACAAAGGACAATTTGAGAACCTCGCTACCATCAAGCAAGCAGCACCGGGAGCAGAGCACATCCTTCAGACCAGAGGTTCTTGCGTGAGGATGCTCCCTGGACAAAGACTGATGCAATACCAGACTTTCCTCCAGAGCTGACAAGGGGAAAGCTTTCCCCTGGAGCAGACACCCTGAATATGGACTTGCAACCTACCGGACTGTATAAGAATCTTTTTTTTTTTTTAATTTTTGTGTTACCTTTGCAATCTCTTGTTATGGGTCTGTTCAAATTTTCAGTATCATTTTGAGTTAGTTTGGGTAGGTAGTGTGTTTCTAGAAATTTGTCCATTTCCTCTAGATTTTCAGGACAGAGTATAACTACTCCTTAGTAAGAAATCTTTCTTTGTTAAAGCCATCCACTCTGTGGTATTTCTGTTAGAGCAGCCCTAGCTGACTAAAACACAAGGTAACTGATTATCATGCTCTTAGTACAAAAGGTTATATAAAGTTGAAGTAATTGTAACAGCCAAGATGGCTGCAGTCATGTTAGGAGAGTTAACATATTTTCCCACAGGGGACATTACCACAGACTCAACTAAAATAAAAAGCATTATAACAGAGTATTGTGAAAAACTCTACTCCAACAGGAAACAGTGGTGGTGTAGTGATTAAATGCTAAGGCTGCTAACCAAAAGGTTGGTAGTTTGAATCCACCAGCTGCTCTCTGGAAACTCTAAGGAGTAGTTATACTCTGTCCTGAAAATCTAGAGGAAATGGACAAATTTCTAGAAACACACTACCTACCCAAACTAACTCAAAATGATACTGAAAATTTGAACAGATCCATAACAAGAGATTGCAAAGGTAACACAAAAATTTTAAAAAAAACAAAAATCTCAACAACAACAAAAAAGCCCTGGCTCAAGTGGCTTCACTGGAGAATTCTACTAAAAATCCAGAGAAGAGCTTACTCCAGTGATACTCAAACTATTTCAGAGCATGGAAGAGGAAGGGATACTTCCAAAAGCATTCTGTGATGGCAGCATAAACCAGGTGCCAAAACCAGGCAAAGACATTACAAAAAAGAAAAGTGCAAACCAGTATCTGTCATGAATATAGAAAGAAAAATTCTCAACATAGAATTTTAGCCGATAGAATTCAGCATCAAATAAAAAAAATAACACACCAAGATCTAGTGTGATTTATATCAGGTATGCCAGGACAGTGTTTTAGGCATCTAGTGGTGTGGAAACAGAAATACTACAAATGGATGGCTTTAACAAAGAGAAATTTTATTGTGCCACAGACTATTAGGCTACAATTCCAAACTCAGGGTATCAGCTCTAAGGGGAAGACTTTCTTTGTGGGTTCTGAAGGAAAGTCTTTGTTGTCAGTCTTTCCCTGGACTCAGAGTTTCTGAGGCACAAGGACCCCTTTCCAAAGACATGCTCTGCTCTCAGCACTGCTTTCTTGGTAGTACAAGGTCCAGAAATCTCTCTGTTAGCTTCTTTCTTTTATGTCTGAACAGATTGCCTTAAGGCATGATACAATCTTACACACTGAGTCCTGCCCCACCTACCCAGTTGCATATCCTCCCTCATTAATGTCACAGAGGTAGAGTTTACAGACACAGGAACATCACACAATACCAGGAATCATGATCTAGCCATATGGCTACACACATTTTCTGGAGGACACAATTCAACCCATGACAGATGGTTTAACATTAGAAAATCAATTAATGTAACCTATCACACAAATAAAAGGAAATAAAAGAGTCACATGATTACCTCAATCAACACAGAAGAAAGCACTCAACAAAGTCCAACACCCATTTCTAATAAAAACTCTCAGTAAAAGGAGTATAACCCATAATCCATTGCCATTGAGTTGATTACAACTTATAATGACCCTATAAGACAGAGTAGGACCGCCCCGTAGAGTTTTCAAGGAGCACCTGGTAGATCCAAGCTACTGACCTTTTTGGTTAGCAGCTGTAACTTTTACTATGCTACCAGGTTTCCAAAAAATAGATATAGAAAGGAAATTTCTCAACATAATAAAGGGCATCTAGGCAAAACCAGGGAACCCTGGTGGCACACTGGTTATGATCTACCATTGCTAACCAGAAGGTTGGCAGTTCAAATCCACGAGGAGCTCCTTGGAAACTCTACGGGGCAGTTCTGCTCTGTCCTATAGAGTCTGTATGAGTCAGAATCGACTTGAAGGCAATGGGTTAGATGCAAAATCAATGGTAACCTCATTGTTAATGGAAACGGACTGAAAACATTTTCCTCGAGAAAAGGAACATGACAAGGATGACTTCTGTAACACTGTATTGGAAGTCTTAGCTAGAGCAAGATGGCAAGAAAAAGAAGTAAACAGCATCCAAATTGACAGTGAAGATGTTATACTGTCCTACGTGTGGAAGATATGATGATTTAATACTATATATAGAAAACCCAAAAGACTCATGGGAAAACTAGTGGAACTGAAAGAGTCAGTAGATCAGCAGTGTACAAGATAAACTTAGAAAAATCAGAAGAAAAGGAAATCAGAAAATCAATGCCATTTGTAATAGCTCCTAAAAAATGAAATATTTAGTAATGACTCTAACCATGGAGGCAAATGACTTGTAAAAGAAAATTACAAAACACTAATGTAAGAAACCACAGGAGACCTACAAAAATGGAAAACATACCGTACTCATGGATAGGTAGACTCAAAATTGTGAAAATGACATTTCTACACAAAGCAATTTACAAATACAATGCAATCTTGACCCAAATACCAACACCATTCTTTAAAGGGATGGAAAAATTAATCATCAGCTTTATTGGCAAAGAGAAGATGCCCCTGATAAGTAAAGCACTACCTGATCTCAGAATCTACCATATAGCTACACTACTCAAACCAGTCTGGTACCGGTACAACAGCAGATACAATGACCAGTGAAACAGAATTGAGAACCCAGATGTAAATCCATCCACCTGAGTTCTGACAAGGGCCCAAGTCCATCAAATGGTAAACATAGTCTTTTTAAGAAATGGTGCTGGCAAAAATGGATGTGCATTTGCTGAAAGAAGAGAAACAGGATCTATACCTCACACTGTAAAGAAAAAACTAATTCAAAATGGATCAAAAATCTAAATAAAGCCCTAAGACATTAAACTGGGGTAAAAACAGCATCTTCAACAAATGGTGCTGGCAAAATTGGTTATCCATCTGCAATAAACTGAATCAAGATCCGTATCTTACAGCTTATACAAAAACCAACTCCAACTGGATAAAAGACCTAAATATCAAACCTAAAACGATAAAGCTCATCCAAGAAAAGGTAGGAACAACAATGGAAGTTTTAATACACAATGAGGACAGACTCCAAAATCTGTCAAAGAAACCTCAATCAACAGAAGAGAAAGTAGATAAATGGGAACTATTAAGAATCAAACACTTTTGCTCATCCAAAGACTTTATTAATAGAATTAAAAGAACACCCACAGAGTGGGAAAAAATATTTGGCAACTCTATGTCAGATCGATGCCTGATCTCCATAATCTATAAGATACTACAAAATATCAAGAAGAAGAAGATAAACCATCCAATTAAGCGATGGGCAAAGGAGATGGACAGATACTTCACTAAAGAGGAGATCCAGGCAGCCAAAAAACACATGCGGACATGTTCACAATCTTTAGCTATTAAAGAAATTCAAATCAAGACAACAATGAGATATCATCTCACCCCAACAAGATTGGCCATGATCCAGAAAACACAAAACAAGAAATGCTGGAGAGGCTGTGGAGAAAGTGGAACCCTCCTACACTGTTGGGGGGGTTGCAAAATGGTTCAGCCTCTTTGGAAGGCAATCTGGCGCTTCCTTAAAAAAATGGATATTGATATACCATGTGATCCAGTAATTCCACTACTTGGAATATATCCTACAGATTCAAGGCCTTTCACACCAACGGACACATGCACCAGAATGTTTATCGCGGCACAGTCCACAATAGCAAAAAGGTGGAATCAACCTAGATGCCCAACAATAGAAGAATGGATAGGTAAACTGTGGTACATATACTCAATGGAGCACTACGCAATGATAAAGAATAACGATGATTCCAGGAAACATCTCCTAACCTGGTTTCAACTGGAAGACATTATGTTGAGTGAGACTAGTCAGCGACAAAAGGACAAACACTGTGTGAGACCTCTACGATAAGATCTCAAAAACAGACTTGTGTATAGAAGAAAAGACTCTTTGACAGCTGCAAGGGAGGGGAGGGAGGGAGGGAGGGCAAGGGGGGAGGGCTTAGTTTAGGTAGTTACTAGAAATCTAGTTGGGAGAAAGCGGTGACAGCACACATTGGGAACAAGAACAACATTAAGTGGACTTCAGCATAACTTGAGTACTCCTTCCATCTTAACTCAATACTGCAAGGATAGAGTAGCTGGGGCGGGGGGCGGGGGACCATGCTGTTAGGCGAATTCCAGGCCAATTGGCACAACTAGCGTTTTGCTAAGAGAGCTCTCTGCACCCCACATTGGTGAGTGGCGTCTGGGGTCTTAAAAGCTGCCAAGCTGCCATCTGAGGACACAGCAAATGGTCCCAACTCAGCAGGAACGGATGCTCACCGAGGGCCAAAATGGTATGCGGTAAAGACAACCGAGAAGATGGAGAGACCCACAAGAGTGGGTGCCTACATTGACCTGGGACCGGAAGAACCGGATGGTGCCCGGCCACCACCAGTGATAGGCATGACGGAGCTCACAGAGAGGAGCCACACTGGCAACACAAGAATAAAAAGAGGTGCATCATGAGATCTCCACTAAAAGACCTCAATTGATGGTTCAGCGGTTTTGGGGTTCCTCTGAGAGCATGGCCCCTGGCCCTGATGCTGCCCGTTCCCATAAATTATAACAAAGGTCCACTCTTTGGACAGGAATGGAATGGACTTGGCAATGCAGAGTAACCATATGTTGGAAGCACTTTATGGTTCTATACATCTATAGGATATCATCTTGCTGACCTCTGGCTGGAGGAAGGGGAGTGGACAGAGAGGAGGGGAAGGGAGACTGTTGGGAGGATGAGACATGTATGGAGCAGAGAGGAATAGTGTACAGTCACTGGACGGGGAGAGCAGTGGAAGCTGCATATAGGGGGGCATGTAAATTTACATGTGAATGTACATTTTTACTCAGTTATGTTAAATAAAAAATAAAAAAAAAATCTAAATAAAAAGCCAAAAACCTATAAAGATCACAGAAGAAAAAATAGAATCACCACTAGAGGCTCTAATATATAGCCTTAACAGAATAAAAACCATACCCATCGACACACAAACTCCAGAAAATAAGCTAGACAACCGGGTCTTCTAAAAATTAAACACCTAGGATCATTAAAAGACTTCACCAGAAGTATACATTGATAACCTATGTAGACCAAGTTATATGAATATCCCTATACAGAGTAGTGAAATTTTTTTGGCTATTACAAATCAGATGAATGTTTAATGTCTAAAATTTACACTAAAATCCAATACTTCTACCACAAAAAGACAAATAATCCCATTTAAAAATGGGAGAGGAAATGAATGGACACTTCACCAAAGCAGACATTCAAGTGGCCAAGAGACATGAGGAAATGCTCAAGATCACTAGCTATTACAGAAAAGCAAATCAAAAGCACAGTGAGATACCACCTTACCTCAGCATTACTAGTATGACTGCAAAAAAAAAAAAAGGAAATAATAAATGTTGGAGAGACAGTGGGGAGACTGGAACTCTTATGCATCATTGGTGGGAATGCAAAATGATACAACTATTTTGAAAAACAATCTGGTGTTTCCTTAGAACAATAAAAATAGAAATACTTTGCTGTTGTTAGGTGCTGTGGAGTTGTTTCTGACTCATAACTGCCCTTTTTCTGCAGAATGAAATACTGTCCAGTCATGCACAATACTTATAATTACTATGCTTGAGATTATTGTTTCAGTCACTGTGTCAATCCATCTCATTCAGGTTCTTCTTCTTTTCTACCAACCTTGTACTTTACCAATCATGGTGTCTTTCTCCAGAGACTGATCCCTCCTGACAACACATGCCAAATATGTAAGACCTAGTTTCACTATCCTTGTTTCTAAGGACCTTTCTGGTTGTGTTTCTTCCAAGACATATTTGTTAGTTCTTTTGGCAGTCCATGTTCTTTGCCAATGCCACAGCTCAAAGGCATCAATTTCTCTTCAGTATTCTTTACTGTTCATCTTTTGCATACATATGATGCAACTGAAAATACCAACGTGTCATGGATTGAATTGTGTTCCTCCCCATCCCCAAATGTGTGTGGGGATGTGGGTAGCCATTTGACTGGGCCATGATTCCTGGTACTGTGTGATGTTACTTTATGTTGTAAACCCTGCCTCTATGATGTTAAAGGGGGAGGATGAGAGGCAGTCGTGTGGGTGGGGCAGGACTCAATGTGTAAGACTGTACTGTGCATTGAGGCAATCTCTTGGAAGATAAGGAACAGGAAGCAAACAGAGAGTTGGGAATCTCATGCTACCAAAAAGGCAGTGCCAGGATGTGAGCATGTCCTTTGGAAAGAGCCTGCAGTTGTTGTGCATCAGAGGCTTCCAGTTCAGGGAAGATTGACAACTAGGATTTTCCTCCAGATCCAGCAGAGAAAATCTTCTTCCTCTGGAGCTGACACCATGAATTTGAACTTTTAGCCTACTGTACTGTGACAAAATAAAATTTATGTCTTTAAAGCCATTCACTTATGATATTCCTGTTAAAGCATCACTAGATGACTAAGACAAATGTTGTGGGTGAGGTGCACCTCAGTCTTCAAATTGGTATCTTTGCTTTTCAATATTTTAAAGAGGTCTTTTGCAACCAGTTTGCCTGATACAGTACCATGCTATTCATCAATTACACTCCCAGGAACATGTCCTAGAGAAATAAAAGTTGTTACAGGAATGGACATATGCACACCCAAGTTCACTGCAGCACTGTTCACAATAGGAAAAAGGTGAAAACAAGGTAGTTGTCCATCAACAGATGAATAAACAAACACAATTCAATCCATGACACGTTGGTATTTTCAGTTGCATCATATGTATGCAAAAGATGAACAGTAAAGAATACTGAAGAGAAATTGATGCCTTTGAGCTGTGGCACTGGCAAAGAACATGGACTGCCAAAAGAACTAACAAATATGTCTTGGAAGAAACACAACCAGAAAGGTCCTTAGAAACAAGGATAGTGAAACTAGGTCTTACATATTTGGCATGTGTTGTCAGGAGGGATCAGTCTCTGGAGAAAGACACCACGATTGGTAAAGTACAAGGTTGGTAGAAAAGAGGAAGAACCTGAATGAGATGGATTGACACATACACACAATGGAGTGTTACTCAATAACAAAGGGCAATGATGAGTCTGGGAAGTATCTCATAACACGCATAAATTTGGAGAGCATTATGCTGAGTGAAATAAGTCAATTACAAAAGGACAAATATTATACGATACCATCCATGAAAAATTCTATAAAAAGTTTACACACAAAAAGAAACAATCTTTGATAGTTACATGAGAGAGAAGTTGGGGATGGGACCAGATTACTGGACTGAGGGCTGTGGAGACTGCAATGTTGGAGAACATCTAGCTCAATTGGCATACTACAGTGTATTAAAAAATGGTCTACATTTTACTTTGGTGAGTAGGATCTGGCATCTTAAAAGCCTGTGAACAGCCATCTAAGATATTCTAATGGTGTCACCTCTTTGGGAATAAGGGAGAATGAAGAAACTGAAGCTATTAGCAAAAGATTAGTCTAAAGAACTAATAGACCACCTCTACTATGGCATCAACCAGACTGAATCCAGTACAACTAGATGGTGCCTGGCTACCACCACTGACTGCTCTAACAGAGAGTCCCTAACAGAGTTGGAGAAAAATATAGAGCAAAATTCTAACTCACAAAAAAAGACTAGACTTAACTGACCTGAGAATGACTGGAGAAACTCTGAAATACGGCTTCCAGACACACTTTTAGCTCAATAATGAAGTCATACTTGAGGTTCTCCCTTCAGCCTAAGATTAAACAGGCATATACAACTAAAATGAGATTAAAGAGGCACATGAGGACAGAGCTAAATACTAGAAGGCATGAGGGGATAGGAAAGCTTGGTATTAGAGAATCCAAGCTTGAGAAAGGAGAATGTCAGTAAGTTATGGGGTTATTAACAACGGTCATAAAATAATGTGTACTATTTAATGAGAAACTAGTTTGCTCTGTAAGCCTTGTCTAAATTTCTATTAAAAAAAAATCAAATGCACAAGTAACCAACTAGGCCTCATTGACATATACAGAACTTTATACCCATCAACAGACAAGTACACCTTTTTCTTCAACGCACATGGAACATTTTACAGAATAGACCATGTGTTAGGACATAAAGCAAGTCTCAACAAAATCCAAACCACTGAATTTTTGCAAATCATCTTCTTGGACCATACAGTCATAAATGCTGAAATCAATAGTAGAAAAACATAGGTAGAAATTTGAATTTATGGCAACTGAACAACATCTTGCTCAAAAATATACAGGTTAAAAAAGAAATTAAGAATGCAATAAAGAAATTTACGGAATGAAATGAGAATGAAAACACTTTCTATCAGGGCCTATCAGGTACAGCAAAAGCAGTACTCAGAGGTCAATTTATCTCTATATCCAGAAGGAAGAAAGGACCCAAACCAAAGAAATAACCCTACAGCTTCAACAAGTAGAGAGAGAGCAACAGAGGAATCCCTCAGTCACCAGAAGAAAACAGATAATAAGGACTAGAGCAGAACTAAATGAATTATAGAATAGAAGAACAATTGAAAAAATTGAAAAGACCAATAGCTGGTTTTTTGAAAAGATCAACAATATTGGTAAACCACTGGCTAAACTTACAAAAGAAAAACAGGAGAGGAAACAGCCTGAATAAGAAACAAGATGGGAGATGTCACCCAGACACAACTGAAATCAAAAGCATCATAACAGAATACTATGAAAGACTATAAAAGCTTTGAAAACCTAGAGGAAATCACAAATTTCTAGATTCATGTCATCTACCAGAATTATTTCAAGTGGAAGTAGAACAACTTAATAAACTCATCACAAAGGAAGAGATCAAAAAAGTAATCAAACTACTAAACCAAAAAAAGTCCTGGCCCAGATGGCTTCACCACAGAATTTTACCAAAAATTGAGTGAGGAGTTAACTCCAATACTACTAAGACTATTTCAAAGCATAGAAAGGGATGGAATAGTCCCAGATTCGTTCTATGAAGTCAGCATAACCCTAATACCAAAGTCAGGGAAAGATCCCCCCCCCCAAAAAATTACAGAGCAATAACACTCATGAACCTGTTGCTGTTGTTAGGTGCCGTAATTTATATATTTTTTCTCTTTTTA
Source organism: Heterohyrax brucei (assembly GCA_028571685.1). Lineage (NCBI taxonomy): Eukaryota > Metazoa > Chordata > Mammalia > Hyracoidea > Procaviidae > Heterohyrax > Heterohyrax brucei. Next base: position 41,430,864 of record CM053149.1, read on the forward strand.
AAATTTTTATTTAACATGACTGAGTGAAAATATATATTGACGTATAAATTTACATGCCCACTCTGCCCGTCGGGTAACTGCACACTATTCCTCTCTGCTCCATACATGTCTCATCCTCCCAACAGCCTCCTTTTCCCTCCTGTCCGTCCACTCTCCTTCCTCCAGCCAGAGGTCAGGAAGATGATATCCTATAGATGCATAGAACCATAAAGAGCTTCCAATATATGGTCACTCTGCCAAGTCAAATCCATTCCTGTCCAAAGAGTGGACCTTTGTTATAATTTATGGGAAAGGGCAGCATCAGGGCCAGGGGCCATGCTCTCAGAGGAACCCCCAAACTGCTGGACCATCAGTTGAGGTCTTTTAGTGGAGATCTCATGATGCACCCTTTTTTATTCTTGTGTTGCCAGTGAGACTCCTCTCTGTGAGCTCCATCGTGGCTATCGCTGGTGGTGGCCGGGCACCATCCGGTTCTTCTGGTCCCAAGTCGATGTAGGCACCCACTCTTGTGGGTCTCTCCGTCTTCTCGGTTGTCTTTACCGCATGTCATTTTGGTCCTCAGTGAGCATCTGTTCCTGCTGAGTTGGGACCATTTGCTGTGTCCTCGGATGGCAGCTTGGCAGCTTTTAAGACCCCAGACGCTACTCACCAATGTGGGGTGCAGAGAGCTCTCTTAGCAAAACGCTAGTTGTGCCAATTAGCCTGGAATTCACCTAAGATCATGGTCCCCCGCCCCCCGCCCCAGCTACTCTATCCTTGCAGTAATGAGTTAAGATGGAAGGAGTACTCAAGTTATGCTGAAGTCCACTTAATGTTGTTCTTGTTTCTAATGTGTGCTATCACCGCTTTCTCCCAACTAGATTTCTAGTAACCATCTAAACTAAACCCTCCCCCTCACCCTTCCTCCCTCCCCTCTGTTGCAGCTGTCAAAGAGTCTTCTTCTATACACAAGTCTGTTTTTGAGATCTTATCGTAGAGGTCTCATACAGTATTTGTCCTTTTGTCGCTGACTACTTTCACTCAACATAATGTCTTCCAGTTGAAACCAGGTTACGAGATGTTTCCTGGAATGATTGCTATTCTTTATCATTCGGTAGTGCTCCATTGAGTATATGTACCATAATTTACCTATCCATTCTTCTGTTGTTGGGCATCTGGGTTGATTCCATCTTTTTGCTATCATGGACTGTGCTGCGGTAAACATTCTGGTGCATGTGTCCATTGGTGTGAAAGACCTTGATTCTGTAGGATATATTCCAAGTAGTGAAATTACTGGGTCAAATGGTATATCGATATCTATTTTTTTAAGGAAGCGCCAGATTGCCTTCCAAAGAGGCTGAACCATTTTGCAACCCCCCCAACAGTGTAGGAGGGTTCCACTTTCTCCACAGCCTCTCCAGCATTTGTTGTTTTGTGTTTTCTGGATCATGGCCAATCTTGTTGGAGTGAGATGGTATCTCATTGCATTGCATTATGGCCTATCACGTGGTCAATTCTGGAAAAGGTTCAATTTGCACTGGAGAAGAAGGTGTAGTTGTCTGCTGATGAGTGGAAAGTTATGTATATATCAATGAGGTTTAGTTGGTTAATTGTGTCAATGAGGTCTTCTGTATCTTTACTGAGCTTTCTTCTAGATGATCTGTCTAGTGATGAGAGTGGAGTGTTAAAGTCTCCCACTATTATTGTGGAGTCATCTAACTCTCTTTTGAGAGTAGCCAGTGTTTTTTCGACATATTTAGGTGCTCTGACGTTAGGTGCATAAATATTTAATATAGTTAAGTCTTGTTTGTGTACTGAACCTTTCAACAATAAATAGTGTCCATCTTTGTCCACGATGGTGGATTTGACATTAAAATTGATTTTGTCTGAGATTATAATTGTCACCCCTGCTCTTCTTTGTTCATTGTTAGCTCGATATATATTCTTCCATCCTTTTATTTTCAGTTTGTTCCTGTCTTTAGGTCTCAAGTGAGTTTCTTGTAGACAACACATGGATGGGTCGTGTCTTTTGATCCAAGATGACACTCGGTGTCTCTTTACTGGAGCATTCAGTCCATTCACATTCAATGTAATTATTGATAGGTATGTCTTCAGTGTGGCCATTGTGATATGTTTATTTTTATGTTGATGTTTTCTCTGTTGTTCTTATTAGTCTGTTCTCGGACACTCTTTTTTGTGAGTTGATTTTTCACAGCTGTTTTTATACTTGTTGAGACTCGTGTGTTAGATTTCTTGAAGTGGTATGATACATCTTTGTTGTGCTTTACAGCTGCCCCTATGAACTCCCTTAATAAACTGTTTGTAAACCCAATTTTAATTACTACCAGTCTTGTCATCTTCCTCTCCATCTGGAAGGACTATAACAACTACAGTACATCCCTCTTTTTATTATGATGACATCTGGAAGGACTATAACAACTATAGTACATCCCTCTTTTTATTATGATGACACCATAGTTTTCATGATGATCACTGGATTGCTTCTTTCCATATCAAAGCTGTGAATTACTTCGGGGCCTTCCCTAAATGAGTAGAGTATTGAGTAGTGTGTTGTTCTAATATATAAAGTTAGTGGTTTTTTTCCTCTAAGCCAAAGCCAAGAACTTCTTTCAGTATTTCTTGTAGTCTGGGTTTGGTTTTTACAAAGTCTCTGAGTTTCTGTTTATCTGGGAATGTCTTAATTTCATTTTTGTATTTGAAAAATAGTTTTGCAGGGCATGTAATTCTTGGTTGAAAGTTCTTCTCCTTCAAGACTTTGAATGTGTCATGCCACTGTCTCCGTGCCAGCATGGTTTCTGCTGAGAAATCTGATGAGAGCTACAGGGTTTCCCTCTGAATGTTAGCTTTGCCTTGAGTCTTGCTGCCTTTAAGAGTTGCTGCTTGTGTTTCATTTTGTTAAGCTTGATTATAATATGTCTTGGAGTCTTTCTTTTGAGATCTATATTGGGTGGTGTACGATATGCATCTGAGATGTCTATATTCTCTTCCTTCATGATTTCTGGGAAGTTTTCTTTCAGCAGCTCAGCAACAATATTCTGTGTTCTCAGATGTCTCACCCTGTTCAGGGACTCCAATTAATCAAAGGTTGTTCCTCTTAATAGAGTCCCACATGCTTCTTAATGTTTCTTCATTTTTCTTGTTTCTTTTTTCTGATTTCTGCTCATAGACGCTGGCATCAGTAGCTCTGTCTTCCAAGTCAGAAATTCTTTTTTCCATTTGTTCCATTCTGTTTCCTTGGCTTTGCATGGAAGTTTTTATGTCTTTGATTTTCTTCTTGATCTGTTGGATTTCAGAGTACTGGTGTTCCATCGGATTTAACAACTTGCTTAATTTTTCATTTTGTTCTGCTGCATTTTGTATAAGGTCTAGAAGGACTCTGTATATAATCAATTTGTATTCACTTCCTGATGCTTTCATAAGTTTCTTCATCTGGAAAACTCCTTGGTTGCTTTGTTTGGGAGCCTTCTGAAGTGATGAGTGATTGCTTGTATGCCACAATTGTCTGTTGGTTTTTGGGTCCCATGAGAGTACATAGAGGCTGGAAGAGGTACTGTGAGGATGGATTGCAAATGTTTCTCTAGGCTGTCTTCAAGTGTAAAGCAAAGGTATCTGACCAGCTCAGAAATCAGTTAGGTTTTCAGGGGTAGAGGTCCCACTTTTCATCTGAAAAAATAAGCGCCACTATATCCAACCCCAGATGATAACAAACTAGTTCAGAATACAGCAATGCTACTGCCCTGGTGGCCTCTGCTTACAGGCCCTAGCCTTAGCCAACAGTGCGTTGAGTACGGGTTTTGTGATAGAAAAGCGCTCTCCTGTGGGCAGGCTCTGGCTCCCAAGCTAAGAATCAGGTCCAGCTGCGGCCACCGTATCCAAGATGGTGTCCTCCACACAGGCAGCAGACAGAGGGGCTAAAGGTACCGAGAGGTAGTGATTCCTCTGCTTGTGTTGCAGGGCCCCCAGTGCAGGCAGCACTGTGCAAAATCACTACTTTTCTGTCGCAGAAGTGCTGGCCCGTTTGCAGGCGCTGTCTCCCAGGCTAAGAACGAGGTCCCGCTAAAATCTCGGTACCAACATGGCGTCCCACACACTGACCGCAAAGCTCCGCACAAACCCCGCTGAGGCAGCTACAAAATGAAAGGCTCAAAGTGGCTCTCAGAACATGGGAATTTTGCCTGCCTATCCCCCCAGCAGCACGTCTGAGTCCAGCAGCCAGGCAAGACCCAGCGCCACCCGCCAGCCGAGACAGAGGAAAAAAAAAAGTCAAAATGGTGCGTTTACCTTCAGTCCGTGGGAGCCGGGGCTAGCCAGGAGCAGGAGTCGGCGAAAGAGAGGGAGTTTTTCACTGAGTGGTATGACGTCCCAATTAACAGCTCTGTGCCATGTCCTGAGGCTGATTAGGTGATCAGAAGGCTCTGTTTGATTGTCAATTCAGGTCTTGGTTTCCAGAGGGATATAAGGAGACGTGTGCTTAGTCCGCCATCTTGACTCCGCCTCCTCTTTCCTGTCTTTTTAATGATCTCTTTCTTCATGGATGATGTCTTTAATGTCATTCCACAGTTCGTCTCGTCTTTAGTCACTAGTGATCACCATATCAAATCAGTTCTTGAGATGGTGTTTAAACACTGGAGGTATATACTCAAGTTCATACTTTGGCTCTCGTGGACTTGTTCTAACATTCTTCAGTTTCAATTTGAATTTGCATACGAGCAATTGATTATCTGTGCCACAGTCAGTACCTGGTCTCGTTCTGACTGCTGATACGAAGCTTTTCCATCATCTTTTTCCACAGATATAGTCAATTTTGTTCCTGTGAGGAACCATCTGGTGAGGTCCATGTGTACAGTCACCATTTATCTTGGTTAAAAAAGGTATTTGCAATTAAGAAGTCACTAGCCTTGCAAAATTCCATGATGCAATCTCAGGCATTATTTCTATCAACAAGGCCATATTTTCCATGTACTGATCCTTCTTCTTTGTTTCCAACTTTTGCATTCTAGTCACCAGTAATTATGACTGCATCCTGACCGCATGTTCAATAAATTTCAGACTTCAGCAGCTGGTGAAATTCTTCAAAAATATCTCAGCAAAATAGGAATAGAAGGGAAGTTCCTCAGTGCAATAAGGGTTGGATATAGTGGCGCTTATTTTTTCAGATGAAAAGTGGGACCTCTACCCCTGAAAACCTAACTGATTTCTGAGCTGGTCAGATACCTTTGCTTTACACTTGAAGACAGCCTAGAGAAACATTTGCAATCCATCCTCACAGTACCTCTTCCAGCCTCTATATACTCTCATGGGACCCAAAAACCAACAGACAATTGTGGCATACAAGCAATCACTCATCACTTCAGAAGGCTCCCAAACAAAGCAACCAAGGAGTTTTCCAGATGAAGAAACTTATGAAAGCATCAGGAAGTGAATACAAATTGATTATATACAGAGTCCTTCTAGACCTTATACAAAATGCAGCAGAACAAAATGATCCTGAATGAAGAGAGACTAAAATAATTCCTCCTGAGAATGGAAACTAGACAAGGACACCCACTCTCACCACTTCTATTCAACATTGTACTAGAGGTTCCAGCCTGAGCAATTAGACAAAACAAAGAGATAAAGGGCACTGTGTTGGAAAAGAATAAATAAAAATTGCCTGTTTGCAGATGATATGATTGTATACACAGAGATTCCTAAAGAAACCCTAAGTAAATGACTGGAACTAATAGAAGAGTTCATCAAAGTATCAGGATACAAGATAAACGTAAGTAAATCGGTAGGATACCTTTATACCAACAGAGATTATCAAAGAAGAAATCAACAAGTCAAGACCATTTACTATAGCCCCCAATAAAATAAAATACCTAGGAATAAATCTTACTAGAGAAATAAGAGACCTATACAGACAGAAATATAAGACATTACTGCAGGAAACCAAAAGAGACTTACATAAATGGAGAAATCTGTCCCGTTCACGGACAGAAAGACTTAACATTGTGAAAACGTCTATTTTACCCAAAGCAATCTACATATACAATGCAATGTCAATGCAAATTCCAGTGTCATTTTTTTAAGGAGATGAGAAACAAATCACCAGCTTTGTTTGGAAAGTGAAGAAACCCAGGATATGTGAAGCACTACTGAAGAAGAGGAACACAGTGGGAGGCTTCACACTACCGGACTTCAGAACCTATTATACTGCCACAATAGTCAAAACAGTCTGGTACTGGTCCAAAAAGAGACATACAGACCAGTGGAACAGAGGTGAGACCCCAGAGATGCCAACATCCTTGTATGAACAGTTGATATTTGACAAAGGTCCTAAGACTTTACACTAGGGTAAAAGCAATCTCTTTAACAAATAGTGTTGGTAAAATTGGATATCCATCTGCAAAAAACTGAAACAAGACCTGTATCTCACACCTTACACAAAAACGGACTCTAAATGGATCAAGGACCTAAATATCAAACCTAAAATGATACAGATCATGCAAGAAAAAATAGGGTCAAAATGGAAGTTTTAATACACAGCTTAGACAGAATTCAAAATCTGACAAACAAAGCACAATCAACATAAGAGAAAACAGATAAATGGGAACTGCTAGGAATCAAATACTTTTGCTCATCCAAGTCTTTACCGAAAGAGTTGAAAGATCAACTACAAAACAGGAAAAAATGTTTGGCAACTACATGTCTGTCATGGATCAAATTGTGTCTCCCCGCAAAATATGTGTAGCCATGTGGTTGGGCCATGTTTCCCTGTAGTCTATGACTGTCCTCCAACTTGTGACTGTCCTGTGCTGTACGTTAAAGGATTAGGGTGGGAGTGTGAATCCCTTTATAAGATCACCTCCTGCTCCACTGCAAAGGGAGTTTCCCTACAGTATGGCTTGCCCCACCCTTAAACGTTTCATCCTTCAAAAGATAAAAGGAAAGGGAAACCAGCAGAGAATTGGGAAACTCACACCATCAAGAAAGCAGCACTAGGAGAAGAATGCATCCTTCAGACCTGATGTTCCTGCTCCAAGATGCTCCGTGGACAAAGACTCATGCAATACTGGACTTTCCTCCAGAGCTGACTAGGAGGAAAGCTTTCCCCGGGAGTGGACATCCTAAATTTGGACTTGTAGCCTACCAGACTGTGTAAGAATAAACTTTCTTTTCTTTTCTTTTTTCTTTAATATGACTGAGTGAAAAAGTACATTCCCGTATAAATTTACATGCCCACCTATATACAGCTTCCACTGCTCCCCTGCCCGGTGACAGCACACTATTCCTCTGTGCTTCATACATGTCTCATCCTCCCAACAGTATCCTTTCCCCTCCTCTCCACCCGCTCCCCTTCCTCTAGCCAGAGGTCAGCAGGATGATATCCTATAGATGTATAGCACCATAAAGTGCATCCAATATATGGTCACTCTTCACCGCCAAGTCCAATCCATTTGTGTCTGAAGAGTGGAACTTTGTTATGATTTACAGGCAAGAGCAGCATCAGGGAGAGGGGCCATGCTCCCAGTGGAACCCTGAAACTGCTGGACCATCAGTTGAGGTCTTTTAGTGGAGATCTCAGGATGCACCCTTTTTTATTCTTGTGTTACCAGTGAGACTAAGCTTTGTAAGCTCCATCACGGCTATCACTGGTGGTGGCTGGGCACCATCCGATTCTTCTGGTCCCAAGTCGATGTAGGCACCCACTCCTGTTGGTCTCTCTATCTTCTGGGTTGTCTTTACCCCATGTCATTTTGGTCCTCGGTGAGAATCCATTCCTGCTGAGTTCGGACCATTTGCTGTGCCCTTGGATGGCAGCCTGGCAGCTTTTAAGACTCCAGATGCCACTCACCAATGTGGGGTTCAGAGATCCCTCTCAACAAAACGCTAGTTGTACCAATTGGCCTCGATTTCGCCTAAGAGCATGGTCCCCTGCCCCCTGCCCCAGCTACTCTGTCCCTGCAATATTGGGTTAAAATTGAAGGAGAACTCAAGTTATGCTGAAGTCCATTTAATATTGTTCTTGTTTCTAATGTGTCCTATCAGCGATTTCTTCCAACCTGACTTCTAGCAACTATCTAATCTAAACCCTCCTCACCTCGCCTTCCCTCCCTCCCCTCCCGCAGCTGTCAAAGAGATCTTATCGTAGAGGTCTCATACAATATATGTCCTTTGGTCGTTGACTACTTTCACTCAACATTATGTCTTCTAGTTGAAACCAGGTTATGAGATGTTTCCTGGAATCATCGTTATTCTTTATCATTGTGTAGTGCTCCATTGAGTATATGTACCATAGTTTACCTATCTATTTTTCTGTTGTTGGGAGTCTGGGTTGATTCCATCTTTTTGCTATCAACTTTCTTTTCTTAAAGCCAGCCACTGTGTAGCATTTCTGTTACAGCAGCACTAGGTGACTAAAACAATGTCGGACTGACGTCTGATCACAATCTGCAAGGTATTGCAAAATATCAACAAGAGAAAGGTAAATAAACCAATTAAGTGATGGGCAAAGGAGATGGACAGGCACTTCACCAAAGAGGACATCCAGGCATCCAAAAGACACTTGAGGAAATGCTCAGGATCACTAGCTGTCAGAGAAATCCTAATCAAAACTACAGTGAGATACCATCTCACACCAACAAGATTGGCCATGATCCAAAAAACACAAAATGACAAATGCCTGAGCAGCTGTGGAGAGATGGGAACTCTCCTACATTGTTGGTAGGATTGCAAAATGGTGCAACCTCTTTGGAAAGTGATTTGGTGCTTCCTTAAAAAGGTAGAAATAGATATACCATTTGATCCAGTAATCTCACTGCTCAGAATATATCCTACAGAAACTAAGGCTGTCACACAAACAGATAGATACACATGAATATTCATTGCAACACAGTCCACAATAGCAAAATATGGAAGCAACCGATGCCTATCAACAGACAAATGGATAAACGAACTACGGTATGTATACTTAATGGAACGCTATGCAATGATAAAGAACAATGATGATTTTAGGAACCGTCTCACAACCTGGTATCAATTGGCAGACATGCTGAGTGAAATCAGTCAATGGCCAAAGGAAAAATACTGTATGAAATCCCTACTATAAGGACTTAATAGAGCTAGGTACAGAAGGAAAGACTCTTTGAAAGCTACAGCGGTGGGAAGGGAGGGAGAGGACTGGTCAAGGATTAGACAGTTGATAGAAATTTGGTCAGCTGAAAGCAGTGACAGCACACAGTAGAAATAAGATTGATGTAACTGGACTTCATCATAAACTGAAAACTCTTCTTATCTGAACCCAATATTGCAAAACAGAGTAGCAGGGGTGGGGGTCTGCGGACATCAAGGCCAGTTGGTATAACTAGCCTATTGCAAAGAGAGTCTTCTGCACCCAGCATTGCTGGGTGGCACCTGGGCTCTTAAAAGCTAGCAAGCTGCCATCTGAAGTACACCAAATTGTCCCCATTCATCCAAAACAAACGATCACGAGAACACCAAAGACATGAGGTAAAAAGAGCCCAGGAGACAGAAGGACTCATGTGGATGGGAGACTGTATCAGCATGTGACCAGAAGAACCAGATGGTGCCTGGCCACCACCAAAGCAGCTGTAACGGGGCACACAATCTTGAGTTCCTGTGGCAACATGAGGAAAAGAGGGGTGCAAATGAAGAACTCTACTAAAAGACCACAACTGATGGTACCATGGCTTGGGGGATCCCCTGGGAGCATGGCCCCTAGACCTGCTGTTGTCCCTGTCTAGAAAACACTACTGAGGTCTACTCTTCCAACAAAACTGGACTGGACTCAGGGACACAGAGTGACTATATGGTGTGTGTACTTTACGGTTCTATGCATTTATAGGATGCTGTTCTACTGGTCTCTGTCCAGATGGGAGTGGAGAGGGTGGAGAGGAGGGGACAGGAGATTATTAAGAGCATACGACCAGTACAGAGTGATAAGGAGGGAGCTGCAGATAGATGGGCATGCAAATTTAATTTGAATTGTATATTTGCTCGACGGTACTTGGCCTTGGCTGTATATTTGCACTTAATCACAATAAAAAAAAAATCAAATGCAAGAAACTACTGAAAATACTGTTGCCGAACTAAAGCAAGTTTGTTCCGCCTGTCACTGACAGCCAAAATTAAGAGATGGTGAGAAAGGTTCAATGTTTTATTAGCAAGCAAGCATGCCAGCTGAGGGACAGTGAGCATTAACTTTGCCCAAAACTGTCCCATTTGGGTTACATTTCCAGTGGTTTTTATAGCCAGAATTCTAAGGGGTTGATGTTTGTCACAGAATAATAAAGAGTCACAAGATTTCATCAGAAGGTTTTATTACATCTTATCAAACAGCGCAAATTACCCAAAGTTTCATTGTCTCTCTCTGAGGTCTTAGTCAATCCTCTTTCCTCTGAGATAGGGAGAGGAATGCAGACCTGCTAATCCAATCTGAGAGGGATAATTGAGGCAGAGGATGTAATGTAGCTTAATAACCTAAGTGACCTTTGTTAGGTTCTTAAATTTACCACCAACACAATCCTCAGAACTGCTAAAAAAATTTGCCAAACCATATTTCTATTGTGTCCAATATCTTTATAGGGCTGCAATTAGTCAGAATTGATTTGATGGCAGTGGGCTTATTTTTTGGTATCTAAAATAGATAAAGAACTCCTAGAACTCAACATCAAAAAGACAAACAACTAAAAAATGAGCAAAGGGCTTGAACGGACATTTGTCCAGAGAAACCAGAAAAAAAAAAAACCCACTGTCACTGAGTCATTCATAGGGACCCAATAGGTCAGAGTAGATCCGCCCCATCAAGTTTCCAAGGAGCGCCTGGCGGACTTGAATGGCCGGCCTTTTAGTTCACAGACATAGCACTTAACTGCTATGCCTCCAGTGTTTCCTGAAAGTTGTATAAATGGTGAAGAAAAATATTGAAAGATCCTCAGTGTTATTACTTGTTTGGGAAATTCAATAGAAAACTGTAATGAGCTATCACTTCATATTACGTTAACTTGGGTCATATTTTAAAGCAAAAATTTTGAAGTGGATGTGGAAAAAGGGGAATGTCATGGATTGAGTTGTGTTTCCCCAAAAATCTGTGTAGCAATTAGCCAGGCCATGATTCCAGGTATTGTGTGGTATCTTCCACATTGTAAATCCTGCCTCTATGGTGTCTGAGGGTGGAAGGGTGGCAGTTGTGGTGTAAGGTTGTTTTGTGTCTTGAGGCAGTCTCTTGAGATATAAAGGAAATAAGCTAGCAGAGAGATTTGGGGATCTCATGCCACCAAGAAGCTGTGCTGTGAGCTGTGTGGGTCCTTTGGCAGGGATCGGGGGGTTGTTCACTGCATTTCAGGAGCTTTCAGTCCAGTGGAAGACCTACCTCCAGACAAGAAAGAAGATCTTCTCCTGGAGCTGACATTCTGAATTTGGACTTTTAGCCTACTAGACGGTGACATAATAAAGTATCTCTTTCTAAAGCCATCTGCTTGTGACACTTCTGTTAAATCTATACTAGATGACTAAAACAGGGAACTCTATTTATGTATTTAAATAAGCTTTATTTTTAGAGTAGTTTTACGTTTACACAACAGTTGTGGAGAAAGTATAGAGAGTTCCTATATAATTCCTGCCTCTAAACCCCATGCACAGTTTCTCCTGTTATCAACATCTTGCAATTATGTGGTACATTTGTTGTAATCGGTGAACCAATATTTATACATTATTATTAACTGAAATCCATAGCTTATTGTTCATTTTTTTGTGTTCTATAGTTCTATGGTTTTTTTTTTAAGGTAATTTGTTTTATTTTTTGTGGTGTTGAGATTATACATGGTAGAACATATACCAATTCAACAATTTTTACAGGTAAAATTCAGTGACAGTTATTACATTCTTCAAGTTGTATAAATATTCTTACCCTCCTTTTCTGAGTTGTTCTTCCTCTATTAGCATGAACTCAATGTCCCCTAAAGTTTCTATCTAATCTTCTGAGATGCTTTTGTCAATTTGACTCCATATAGTCATATCTTAAAAGAGCACAGTATTCAAGGCAGACAGCTTTTGCTTGTTAAGCAAACCTATAGTTTTAAGACTTCAGGAGACATTTTTGCACCATGTTTAAAGATTATTTCAGGGTAGTAGTTTCAAGGGCTCATCTAGCCACCAATGGCTACAGAAAATCTGGATTCTATGAGAATTTTGAATTATATTCTTCATTTTCACCCTTTTGATCAGAATTCTTGTACAGAATCTGTGATCAAAATCTAGCTGGGTATCACCCAATTCTGGTCTCATGGCAAAAGACACATGGAATCAGTTAGCCACATGTTCCATTTTGTCCTCCTATTTTTTACTCTAAAAAGAGCCAGTGGTTAAAGCCCTCAGCTGCGAACTGAAAGGTCAGTGATTAAAAACTCCCCAGTTTCTTCCTGGGAGATAGATGTGGCAGTTCCCTTTTCGCTAATGTGAAAATTGCTTCAGTGAACATTGGTGTACAAGTATGTTTGAGTTTCTGCTTTCAAGCCTTTTGGGTATAGATCTAGGAATGGCAGTTCTACTTTTAGTATTTTGAGGAACTATCACACTGCTTTCCATGATGGCTATACTATTTTGTATTCTCACTAGCAATGGATAAGTCTTCTGAGAAACTGATGGAAATGATGCAGCTTCTGTTGAAAACAGTTCTGACACTGACCAGCTGTTTGACTTCAGCACACAAGGAGGGCATTCTGTGTTATGCTGGGGTCACTAGCAAGGGAAAACCAGTGAAGCACATACAAAACTACTGCATACATATATAAAAAGAGAGAGAGATTTACTTCAAGGAAATGGCTCACGTGGTTGTAGAGGCCGGCAAGTCCCAAGTTCATGGGCCAGGCATCAGGTATCAAGCATCGGGCTGGGGGCTTCTCGTGGCTGATATAGCTGCAGGAGCTAAGAAACTCAAGAACCACAGGTCAGAAGGCAGGCTGTTAGCCCCAGTCCCAAGAAATGAAATTCAGATGCTGACGAGCTGAATGCATCTTCTAGAGTGGAATAAAAACCAGCAATCTTTGCCAGAAAGTTCACATACGTTGGGTGTTGACTACATGTGCAAGGAAACTCTGCTTCCACTGATTGGCTACTCATAGCACATCTCATCATTGATGTGATTACATTATATCGGATCTCACCATGGATGTGATCACAGTGTCGCGTACCTGTCAAAGTACATTCTAACTGCCAAACCAGTGAGAATGATTTTCAATACCAGCTGACACACAATTTTAATGATCACACTATCTAAAAGGGCAGTTGTAAGGATTAAATGAGCTAATACATAGGAAGTACTTTAAAAAATTTCTACTATATTGTGCTTAATAAATGTTAGTTATTATCATTCATCTACAATCCATTCTACATACTCAACCAAAGTGATTTTTTAAAAAACTGTAAAGGCCACTCCCTTTTTGATATCTTCCACTGACTTTCTTTCTCACATAGAAAAAGAATTCATGCTCCTTAACTTTAATTTATAAATTCCTGCCTGATTTGGCTTCTCCGTACTACTTTGATCTTGTCCTTTGAGTTCTTGCCTGAGAACATAAAGCTCCAGACAAACTTCCTTCTTTCAGATCCTAAAATACTTCTGCTCATTTAGGGTATTTAACATTGGCTGTTTATGTTGCCTGAAGAAATCCTCACAAAAAAAAACTTCTGTCATTCACAAGTCCATTTAAATTTCATCTCCTTAAAGAAGTTTTTCCCAAAATACCAGTCTAAATTGGTCACCCAGTCAGTCCATGACATTATGCTATTTTCTACATAACATCACTTAGCAATACAGTCATTTGTCACTTAATGACCACAAAATGTTCTATGAAATATGTGATTTGGATGTTACGTGAATACCAATAACATATTATATACTTTACTTAGCAAAGATATATGTGATACTGTACTGCACCAGTTTTGACTAAATAGCCAAGATACTGTATATACATACAGCACTGTATTTCAGCTAATGTATCTGGCAAGGTTATAAATGGGTTAAATAGGTTAATGCTCTATAATACTGTCATGGATTGAACTGTGTCCCCCTAAAGTCTGTGTTCACTTGGTTAGGCCATGATTTCCAGTATTGTGTGGTTGTCCTGCATTCTGTGATTCTCCTACGTGCTTTAAATCACAATCTCTGCCTGTGGTTAGAGGATTAGGGTGGGATGTAACACCCTTGCTCAGGCCCCATCTATGATCTAATGTAGTTTCCCTAGGGTGTGGCCTGCATCAATTTTTACCTTAAACGAGACAAAAGGAAAGGGAAGCAAGCAAAGAGTTGGGGATCTCATACCAACTCCCAAGAAAGCAGTCCTGGGAGTAGAGTACTTCCTTTGGACCTGAGGTTCCTGTACAGAGGAGCTAACAGTCCAGGGGAAATTTGATGACAAGGACTTTCCTCCAGAGCTGCCAGAGAGAGACAGCCTTCCCCTGGGGCTGACACCCTGACTTTGGACTTCTAGCATCCTGAATTTGAACTTACAGCCTCCTAAATTGTGAGAAAATAAATTTCTCTTTGTTAAAGCCATCCATTTGTGGTATTTGTTATAGCAGCACAAGATAACCAAGAGAAATACTACGGTCTGTTCAGGTCTGCTTTTTTTTAAAGCATTTTGAACAGGCTTTGTGCCATAGCAGTGACTGACATTGTGCTGACAGCAATTTGCTTTTGTGTTTGGTTCTCAATCCACATCATTAACAATTCCTCCATATCTGATATAGGTCCCTCTTTCATTTTTGTTAGCTTGTAGCTTTCAGTGGAGGTGATCTTTTAACAGCTTGGAGTGTATTTTCTTTGTTTTTGAGTTCAGTCATGATTGTCTAGTGTGGCATGCCTAAATCACAAGCAATAGCATTCATTGATTTTCCCCCTTTGTGTTGTTTAACTTTTGTTTCACTTTCATGTTGATACTCCTGCATGCCACTTGCTGCTTTCACTAGCTTTGGTTTTCCAGCGTTTGGGGGTCATGATACACTTCATGGTAACCTTCTCCAACTGGAATTTCTTTCTTTTGTATTTTTTGTGTTTTAGATGAAAGTGTACAGAGCAAATTAGTTCCCCATTCAACCAATTGTAGACAAAGAGTGTTCCATGACATTGGTTGCAATCCCCAGACTCTGTCAACACTATCCTTATTTCCACCCTGGATTTGCCATTTCCTTTTCTTTTTCTATGCCTTTCTGCTTTCTCATCTAGTTTTTGGTCTCTTATAACTGTTTGTTCTGTGGCTCACTTCTTTTTAGGAGTCATTGTTTATTTTATATTGTTTTGCTGGAAGGTGGTTCCTGGCAATGGCTGCAGTTCCAAGTCAGAGCCTTGGGAGTTCCAGGCCTGTAAGTTTGGTCTTTTTTTGTTGTTGTTATGAATTTTTGTTTGTTCTACAATTTTCTCCACTCTGTAGTGCATGTAATCTGTTATCTCTTTGGACTAATTGCACCCTTGAGTCTTTGGTTTTCTTTACACTCCTTTACTCCAGATAGGCCGAGACCACTAGTTGTGTATCAGATGCTGCCCGAGGCTTTTAAATCCCCAAATAGTACTCACTGAATGAGGATGCAGAACGTTGTTTTTATACACTGTGTTATGCCAATTCATGTGGCTGTCCCCTGCCCACTTGGAGTTTGTGAACTCTGTTATAACCTTATAGGACCATGAATGTCTATTTCCATCAGATATTGCCAGAAGGAACTCATATTGTGTGGCACATGATTTTATGTTTAAAAAATTTTTATTTATCTTACCTGTTTTCTGTCTCCTTCCAATTCTGTGTAGAGTGTAAATTCTAAGAGACTAGTGCCTTTGAGACAGGTATTATCCCTGGATATTTATTGAGTGAATTATTTTCTATCTAGTGTGTTTTTATTTTTTGAGTTTTCTATACTCAATATTCTACAGTGAAATAAAATTTTAAGGAGCGGGCCACTCACTAAAAACCCATTGCAAGCCAGTCACTTCCGACTCCTTGCAACCCCACAGGACAGAGTAAAACTACTCCATGGCGTTTCTAAGGCTGTAACTTTTACAGAAGTTGACTGCCACATCTTTTTCCTTCAACCTGATGGACTTGAACCACTTACCTTTAGCTTAGCAGCCCAGCGGTTTTAAACACTGCCCACCGGGGCTGTTATGTAAACCACCAAAACAACAACAAATCCATTACCCCCCAGCAGATTCCCACCCATAGCAACCCTACAGGACAGAGTAGAAATGCTTCATAGGGTTTCCAAGGAATGCCTGGTAAATTTAAATTGCTGATCTTTAGGTTAGTACCCTTAACTCTTAACCACCAGGGTTTCCAAAGCAGACTACCGAAACAAAAAAAAACCCCACTGCGTCGAGTAAATGCCGACTCATAGTGACCCTATAGGGCAGAGTAGAACTGCCCTAGAGTTTCCAAGGAGTGCCTGGCGGATATGAACTGCTGACCTTTTGGTTAGCAGCTGTAGCACTTAACCACCACACCACTAGCGTTTCCAAAGCAGACCACAGTACTCTTGTCATTAGTCTGGGCTCAAATTCAAGTGCCATGGCAAACTATGTGTAGCGTTGGGCAAGTTTCTTAATTTTACTGTATTCTCCACTATAAAATACAAAAAACATCTATCTCATAAAGTTATTACCAGAATTACATCACACAGATAAAATCGCTTCAGCATTCAACCATTTTCCTAACCTAATTAAAAACCCCTAAACATCTAAGCGGATGGCTCGTAGCAACCGCTCAAAAACCGGGCTCTGAAGAACGCAAGTGTAGCCGGGATTACAGGGCAGATGAGCAATCAGTCACCCACTTCCGCTTCCCGTCCCTCGCAGCTAATCGACCTCCGGTGCCCCGCCCCTTCCTTTCGGATGAAAAAGCGGCTCCGGCGAGTCTTCTTCCGGAAGGAGCTGTGGGGCTTGTTATGATGGTGAGTTGGCTTTGGGGATTGTTTAGGTGTTGTAGGCGATTATTCTTTGACTCATTTATTCTAAAGCAGGCTTAAAATGCTTTTGTCGCCAAGAGGAGGAGTAATAGGGTTTGTAGCTCTGTCGTTGGTGGAAGCGGTTGTGTCCCGAAAAGTAACTGGAGAACTCGGAAGCCCCTCGTTTCCTCAGCCTGGTTGCTCTGCTGCTCGGCCTGGCCCCGATCCGGGACTGGGTGTCAGCTCCTGGTGAGTTTATGAATTCTTGCTGAAGTGACCTAGATGTAGAAATGAAAGCTTTTGCAGGCACCGTCAAAAGATCTGAAAGTAAGTACACAGCAGCAGCAACCGTAATGGTGAAGCTGATGGCATTGACGCCGGCGGTAGTAGGGGGTTTAAGTAACTTATTAAGGCGGACACCTCCGCTCTGCAGCTTGACTTATTTGAGGCTGGTAGTTTGATCGGGCTGCACTTCACAGGATCTGACTGGAGAAAGTCAAGGAATTGATAGAGCTTCGTTTTGATGGTTTATTTTTGCGTTTATGGAAACCAGCAGTATACGTGTGTTTGTTGGGATGTGATGTTTTATTTAAATTTTGTTAGAGAAATGAATAATTTTATGCCTTTAGAAATCAAGTGGGAGATAAGCAGTTGATTGTGATTTCAATTGTGATAAGTAGTGTCTGCGTTTTCAAAATATATTTTTGAGAAATATTAGTGGCCAGCCAGGTGCCGTCGAGTCGCATCCGACTCATGGCGACCCTAGGGGCCAGGATAGAACTGACCCCCAGAGTATTCAAGGAGCGCCTGGTGGATTTGAACTGCCGACCCTGTGGTTAGCAGTGGTAGCACTTAACCCATTCGTGGAGTAGTTATTTAATTGCTTACGTATGCGAAAGTGTTGCTGTAAAACACTGGTTTAGGCCTGCTGCCTCAAAAGCCAGTACTGAGATAGAGGTAAAGTAACTGCACCAAGGGGTTTATTACATACGTGCATGTAAGGGACGATGAATTTGGGTCCTCAGAGCTAGTCCGACTTCTTCAGGCAAGCTCAGGGTTTTTAATGGGTAAGTAGGGGTAAACATGAGGTGTGAGGGAAGAAAGAATGTGGGCAATTTGGGCCGTCCTGGGTGGAGTCCCTCTGGTGAGGAGGTAGTTAAGGTAGTTACTAAAAATTGGGTTGCAATACAAGAGGACTAGATGAAGGCTGTTCTTCGGTTAATTATCAGATAAGTGGTGTAGATACACACAAAACACTTGCTTGAAGTGATCTAGGAAGGTTTCATGTAGGAAGTGAAAAATGAAAGAACTTTTTTTCTTTTACCTTATTCTAATATTGTTACTATCTAATATTATTCTCATTTAGGTGAAAAACAGAGGTCAAGTAACTTACTGAGTGTTATAGGTGTTCTAGAGCTTGAAGTAGACAGAATCTGCCGTTTTTACTGTAGAATAGTATGATGACGAGACATAGGTAGACCAGTTCAGCTGGAGTTGAAAATTTGTGCCTGGTGTAGAAGATAAAACTAGGAAATCGTTGAAAACTTTTAATTTCAAGTTGACAAATTTTGAATTTATCCTGATAGTGAGACAGAGCCAATAAAGGTAAAGAATGAGATGAATGTTAAAGGAGTTTTTGTTTTCAGTATCTAAATGGCACCAGAAAAATTACTCTGCCGTTTGAAAAGCCACGATTTTCTTAACCTGTAATTTAAGTTAAATAATTAAAAATGGGCAGAATGTAAACAGAAGACATTCAAGGTAGTAGTATTAAGGAGAATTTATCTTTGGGAATAATAATTAAAAAAACTACCATATAATTTTTAAAAAACAGAGTATGCTCATTAAAATCTCAAGTTAAAGTAATATGTTGTTAATTTTTAAGTGGGATTGATTTAGCAGAGCCTTGGGGTTTCACACTAGTCTTTATTTGGCTATCAGTAGTAGTAAGACTTTGTCTCAATTTTTTTTTATTTGTCAAAATATTTTTATAATTTTATTATGAAAATTTTAAAATGTACCAAATAAGAAATAATATACTGAACCTTTGGACCCAGGATTCCAGTGCTAAGAAGCTTCTAGACCAGGGGAAGATTGATGACAAGGATCTTCCCCCAGGAATCCCTTAGATCTGACATCCTGAATTTGGACGTATAGCCTCCTAAACTGTGAGAGAATAAATTTCTCTTTGGTAAAGCCATTCATTTGTGGCATCGCTGCTACAGCAGCACTAGATAACTAAGACAGCTACCCTTGAGTCAGTACCAACTCATGGTGACCTTTCCTTGTTCTGGTGTAGGGAAAGCCTCTCCAAGATACGAGATACGACTCCCTCAGAGCAGCAGAAGCTCAGTAAGAGGTTGGTATGATTATATAGGGAGAGGTATGCTATTTTTATTTTAAAAATAGCAACAGAGAAAATGTGATTTCCAGTGAGCAATACAAAGTCTCAATATTTTGAATGACAGGTATTTATTTGGGCAGTTTTATGTATATACAGGCTTTTAAATTCTTTGTCTTTTTTTTTCTTTGTGAACCTCTTTGTGTATAAAGGAAATTGACATGTTGTCTGCCATGAATTACAGTTTTCCTCCAAGTTTTTGTTTTTACACAGAGTTTTTTGAGATGTGTGTAAGAGTATTTTATCTCTCACATACGAAACCCTGAGGGCATAGTAAGATAGTTACAAAGTGAAATTGAGTAGAAGTACATGGTAAGATTGATTAATTTTTTTTCTTAACAGCTTCTTGGTTTAATTTGCTTTTAAGAAAGCCATCATCAACTCTAAGATTTTAAAATTATACATCCATGGTTTAAGTACTCATTTTTTAAATTAAAAAAAAAAGAGGAAGGAGCCTCATAAAGGTCCATCTCTGCCTTTCTCTAACTATCACTGACTGAGCATCTCATATTTCCCGCTTCTGATTTGGGAAACTGCCTTTATCATAAGCTGATTTCTCATATATGCTTGACCTTTCTGCTGAGGCTTTCACACATGAATTGCTAATCTTAGGTTAAATCTACTGTAGTCACCACTCTCTGTCCCTTTGGTAACATTACTGCTAAGACTCTTTCTCTCCTAGCTCCATGCTGTACACAGCAGAGACCATGGAGGCTAGCTCAAGTGTCAAATACTTTGAGTGCTGGAAGAAAACCTCAGAAGTTTTACAGTAGTAATGCCAGAATTTTATATATGTTACTTTGGACAGTAAATTGTCTTTTCTTTCTAATAGAACTATTTAACGAACTATTTCCTTTTTTGGTACAAAATTGCCTTAGCAGTATCCAGCTAAAATGCCTGGTTTGAATCCCTACGTAGCTCTTTGTTAGCTGACCTTGGTCAGTGTATCACAATGATTTCTCCCTGATGGGACAGGTATTACTATATTAAATAGATAGAGGTGTCTGGAATAAGTGCTAGGCATGCGTTGATCACTGAGTAAATGTTAGTTATTACTGCTGTATCACATCATAGAATTATAAACAGGATTAGATACTTTAAAAAAATGCTTTTTTCTTTTTTTAAGGGGACAATTCATCTTTTTCGAAAACCACAAAGATCTTTTTTTGGCAAATTATTACAGGAATTTAGACTTGTAGCGGCTGACCAAAGGGTAAGTCACTTATAGTTCTTAACTTTCAATTTTCATTATTGTGAAATAACAATATGATATTAAAAAAAAAATTTTAAAGGAAATAAAAATCGCTCTTGGTACTACCATACATTAGTTATGTTGAATAACTGGATTTTTAATGTAAAATACAGTTGTTTGATGTGTCTTCATTTTGCTTTGGTGGAAAGTAGGTCTCAGTTTTCTATTCTGAATCTAAAATGTTCAGAAAATTTTTTGTGAGTGATTGCCCTGTTACTAATTTTTAAAAAAAATTGATACAGTGTAAAGCTATGTCTTCTTGTTTTCACTGTAAGAGAGGAAAAATGTATCATGCTTTTAGACTGTGAATGAAAAGATAACTGATACTCTTTTTGGTACCTGTTTTCATCATTCTCATTATTGTCTAAATTACAATCTACGTGAGGGCAGTAGCTATGTCTGTTTTGCTTACCTTTTTACAGAAGTGCAAAATAAACACCTGCAAATGTTTGATGACTTTTAAATAAACGTAGGTTCAATAATAAGCAGTAACAATTACATTGACCATCTGTTATTTTCATTAAAGGAGAAGTGTTATTTGTCACTTAAAACTCCTATTCCTGAAATTTTGGATTGTAGTCAGAACTCAGTAAATCTAGTTTCTGGAATATTGTCATGGCCTGAATGTCAGACTTCGAGAGCAGAGTAGAGAATTCATCTGCTTCTTAGGTATCTAGTCCATTTCACATGATCTCTTGAGACTAGACAGATAAACAGTATAGTTTATTGAAATACAGTGTACCACAAAACAGGTGTTAGGAACAAAACTGATGCAGAAACACCTGAATGGTGTGGATGGTTAGTGTCTGACATAATTAAATCTTACGAGATATACGTGGCTCATTTGTCTTCGCCATTGCTCTTTCCATGATTCTTGGCAGTTTCACAGTTCCTTTATAGCTTCAGTGGCAGTGGGTTTGGTGAGCTTTTTGTTTGTTTTTAACTAGGTCCTTACTTCCTTGTGGAGACCCTGGTGATGTAGTGTGTTAAATGCTACTGCTGATAAAGAAAAGATGGGCAGTTCAAGTCTACCAGGTGCTCCTTTGGAAACTATGGAGCAGTTTCACTGTGTCCTGTAGGGTGACTGAGTTGGAATCGACTTGATGGCAGTGGATTCTCTTTTTTCCGCACTTCCTTGCCACTAAAAACCTTGTCCTAACTTCTAATTTCCAGCTGTCTGTTCCTGTGGTTACATTGTAGAACTTACTATAATAGCTGTATCCTTCTGTTGTCTCAATTTTGAGCATTTAACTTACTGATCATTATATCCTGTGTTTCCAGTTTGTGTCTTCTAGTACCCCAACTCCAAGAATCTTCAGTCTTATCAGGATGTTTAATCCATTGACTACCACATTTTCACTATATCTTACCTTCCTTTTTTTTCCCTTTTCTTATCCTTAGTCTGTGATCCATCACTATTATTTTTTTGCATATCCCCTTAACTCTCTTGTCTCCTCCTCCCTTTATCATACTTCTCTGACATATTCTTGATTTTCTTTAAAGTTCGGTCTCTACGTTTTGCATTTACTAAACAATTGAATATAGCCTGAGAGAAACATATCATACTTTATTAACTGGTCTCATTTTAAATTCATGATAACCGGGTTGTAAGTGTAGCCTGTACTTCTACCAGCCTGTTAGATATCCAGTATTTCATTAAATTAGATGAAAATCATGTGGGAGAGTGGGGAACTTAGATCATTCACGTTCCCACTCTGCTAAAAGACTGTCGTACCCTGTTTCTTTTGCTTCTGTTCTCAAACTTATAAAATCATTATCTGTACCCTCACTCTAACCTGTCGATTTTCCTTTGTGTTTCACTAAGAGAAAAAGTAATTAGAAGAAAACTTCTATATCTTATCATTAGTGTATCCACCAGCACTGCCCACCGTTCCCGTTTCTGTGAGTGAACTATCTTATTTGCCATCTAGGGCCAATCTTTCTACTTAGTACCTATTCTAAGACTATTGCTGTCTCTTGCATTGTTGTTCCTTCTTGCATCAAAATTACATGCTGTACTCTCATCTACTATTTCATTTCTCTGCTTTCTTTTATATAAAAGTTCTTAAAAGGATTGTCTGTAGTCTCAATTTCCACATTCTCCTCTCCCTGTCTCTGTTGAGCCCATAGCAGTGTGGCTCTGTTATTCACTAATCTGCACAAAGAGATTTTACAAGGTAACTAGTGGCTTCATTGTTGTCAAAATTGGTGATTGTCTTTACATCTTATTTTACTTGACCTCTAACAGCATTTTACAAAATTGGTTAGTTCCTTCTTACAACACTATTTATGTGGACTCTTAAGATAGCACTCTTGGCTTTCTTTCTACTTACTTGCCTATTATCATTACTTAAAAAATATTTCATTATGTTTTTGGTGAAAGCATACGCAGCAAAACAGGTTCCCAGTCAACAATTTCTGCACCGTAAATTCAGCATCTACATGTAATGTTTAGAAATTGTTGAATGGGAACCTGTTTTTCTGTGTGTATTTGGTCACAGTCTTCATTTTGTGCCAGAATTCTCATGGTCTCCTTTCTAGTTGTTCCACTCCCATTAATATAACGGCCATTACTTTTTAATCATGTTTGCCACTCTCTTCTTATTTTCCTTACCTCTAACTTTTGGAGTGTCCCTGAGCTTAGAGCTCTGTTTTAGTCAGCTAGGCTGCTCTAACAGAAATACCACAGAGTGGATGGCTTTAACAAAGAAAGATTTATTCTTACACAGTCCGGTAGGTTGCAAGTCCATATTCAGGGTGTCCGCTCCAGGGAAAGACTTTCCCCTTGTCGTCTCTGGAGGAAAGTCCGGTATTGTATCAGTCTTTGTCCAGGGAGCGTCCTCACGCAAGAACCTCTGGTGTGAAGGACGCGCTCTGTTCCTGGTGCTGCTTGCTTGATGGTAGCGAGGTTCTCAAATTGTCCTTTGTTTCTTTTTCCTTTTATTCCTTGCAAGCTAAAAGCATTAAGGGTGGGGCAAGCCATACTCCAAGGAAACTCCCCCCACAGCAGGAATTCACAGCCCCACCCTAATCCTTTAACATACAGGTTAGCAAAACCACACAGTGGAGGACAGTCCCAAGATACGGGGAACCATATCCCAGCCACGTGGCTGCACACATTTTTGAGGGGACACAGTTCCAACCACGACAAGCTCCATCCTCTTTTGTACATTTACTTCTAGGTGATTCTGCTGGTTCCATGGCTTTTAATAACCATCTGTATACTGGTGACCTGGTATTTATATCTCAGACCCTATTCTCCAATATGTAATGGCCTTCTCAGCATATTATCTAATACGTATCTCAAACTTTGTATGATAAATCTGAACTTTGATCTGCTAACTCTCCCTCACTAAGTGGCTATTTGATTCTTCTAAATGCTCAGCCCAGAAACCGTAGACTCATTCTCAACTCTCCTGTTTGTCTTACGTGTCACATCCATTTTCTCAGCAAATCCTCCTAGCTCTATCTTCAGTAAATACCCAGAATCTGATTCTTCTAACACTTTGCTACACTTTCAAAGTCACAGTTATTTCTCATATGGGTTATTGCAGTCACACTGTGAATCATCTTTCTACTTCTGTTCTTGCCCCTATGCAGTCTGTTTTCCATAGAGCAGCAAGAAAGATCTTTTTTAAAATGAAGGGTTGTCACTTTTTATCTCATTTGGAAAAAGTCCCAGTTCCTTTCACGGTGTACAAGTGCTGTTTGATGTAGCCTAGACTCTTCCTCACACATTCAGCTAGGCACTGCACGGCGTCAGGACACTTCCACTTGTGGCCCCCATTTTTCTCATCCATATATTTGCATGCTTAACACCTTTGACTGTTTCAGATTTCTGGTCACATGTTACCTTGTCAGAGGGGTCTCTTCTGATCATCTTATCTAAAAGAAGAATCCTCCCCTGTCTCTTATCACTGTCTTTTTACCCTGCTTCATTTTTCTTCCCAGCACTTATAACCACCTGACCTTATATATTTGTTTCTTGTCCATAACTCCACTTAGATTTTTAAGGTCCATAGTTTTTCACTGCTGTGCGTAGAATATCGTCAGTGCCTGGAATATATCTTACGCAAAGTAGACACTCAGATACTTGTTAAGTAAGTGAATAGTTTGATTCAGCAGCAAAGCTGTGGAGTGTCATTTTTAAATTGCAGGTTTTATCCTCTTTTTTGACTGTTCTTGAATCCCTGTCCTGACTAGATTTAATATCTAGTAATTTGATTAATGTCCTTACTTGAGTCCCTTGCCCATTAACCTGTCATGTAAGCTCTTAAGTCTCTGTCATTCCTGTCTCACCTGCTTCTCTGGCTCTCTTTCTGAGTTTTAGAGGAAGTTGGAAAGTAGTGCCTACCACAATTCATGCTGGCAGTTCTTGTTCATTCTGGTGATTTCTTAGCATACTCACTGTGTTCTGCAGAGCCTCTCTTTTGGATTTAAGTTTCCAGTCTTACTTTTTGCATATTCCTTAATTTTAAAAAAGGTCTTGACTCTTCTTTTCTGGAGATTTCTAGGCTATTAGCTGTATACTGCTTCACTCATTTTTTTTCCTCCTCAAAATTTCTTTGTTCTAAGAAGACAAACCATCCAATTAAGCGATGGGCAAAGAAGACATTTCACTAAAGAGGAGATCCAGGCAGCCAAAAAACACATGCAGACATGTTCACAATCTTTAGTTATTAAAGAAATTCGAATCAAGACGACAATGAGATACCATCTCACCCCAGCAAGATTGGCCATGATCCAGAAAACACAAAACAACAAATGCTGGAGAGGCTGTGGAGAAAGTGGAACCCTCCTACATTGTTGGTGGGGAAAGCAATGTGGCGCTTCCTTAAAAAAATGGGTATTGATATACCATTTGACCCAGTAATTCCACTACTTGGAATATATCCTACAGAATCAAGGCCTCTCACACCAACGGACACATGCACCAGAATGTTTATCGCAGCACAGTCCATGATAGCAAAAAGATGGAATCAACCCAGATGCCCAACAACAGAAGAATGGATAGGTAAACTATCGTACATATACTCAATGGAGCACTACGCAATGATAAAGAATAACAATGATTCCAGGAAACATCTCGTAACCTGGTTTCAACTGGAAGACATTATGTTGAGTGAAAGTAGTCAGCGACAAAGGGACAAGTACTGTATGAGACCTCTACGATGAGATCTCAAGAAAAGACTCTTTGACAGCTGCAAGAGAGAGGAGGGAGAGAGGGTGGGGGGGAGGGTTTAGTTTAGATAGTTGCTAGAAGTCTGGTTGGGAGAAAGCGGTGATAGCACACATTAGAAACAAGAACAACATTAAGTGGACTTCAGCATAACTTGAGTACTCCTTCCATCTTAACCCAATATTGCAAGGAGTAGCTGGGGCACGGGGCAGGGGACCATGCTCTTAGGCGAAATCGAGGCTAATTGACATAGCTAGTGTTTTGCTGACAGGGCTCTCTGCACCCCACATTGGTGAGTGGCGTCTGGGGTCTTAAAAGCCGCCAAGCTACCATCTGAGGGCACAGCAAATGGTCCAAACTCAGCAGGAACGGATGCTCACCGAGGACCAAAATGACATGTGGTAAAGACAACGTAGAAGACAGAGAGACCTGCAAGAGTGGGTGTCTTCATCGACTTGGGACTGGAAGAACCGGGTGGTGCCCGGCCACCACCAGTGATAGCCACGATGGAGCTCACTAGGTTGAGTCTCACTGGCAACACAAGAATAAAAAGGGGTGCATCCTGAGATCTCCACTAAAAGACCTCAGTTCATGGTCCAGCGGTTTCGGGGTTCCCCTGAGAGCATGGCCCCTGGCCCTGATGCTGCCCTTACCCATAAATTATAACAAAGGTCCACTCTTTGGACAGGAATGGATTGGACTTGGCAATGCAGAGTGACCATATATTGGTTGCACTTTATGGTTCTGTACATCTATAGGATATCATCCTGCTGACCTCTGGCTGGAGGAAGGAGAGTGGGTGGAGAGGAGTGGAAAGGAGGCTGTTGGGAGGATGAGACATGTATGGAGCAGAGGAATAGTGTGCTGTCACCGGATAGGGAGAGCAGTGGAAGCTGCATATAGGTGGGCATGTAAGTTTATACGGGAATGTACATTTTCACTCAGTCATGTTAAATAAAAAAGAAAAAAAAATTCTTTGTTCTTTCAGCAACTCATCTTTCTCACCTTTCTCAGAGGTGTTCTTTCTTTCTAAACCTACACCTTCCCTCTGAGGTCTTTAAATGCATCCAATTCCATACCACACTTGGTCTCTGTAGCTATATTTTTCCATCTTAATATCTCTAGACAACTGCCTTTTCATGAATTTCTTTCTGCTTTATTTTTCCCTGGGGGAAAGATGATTGAGTGCTTGACTGTTCTACAAAAGGTTGACAGTTCAGACCCATCCAGCAGTGCCTCAGAAAACAGATCTGAGGATTTAAGCTCTGATAATTAAGTCCACAAACTTAATTCTTCTGAGTACTGTATGCCTCACTGCTGAATATCACTGCAGTCACCTTCAAAGTACTCCCTTTGGGAAGCTGTGCACCAATGCCAGCACCTGGCTCATCCTTTAAAGCAATTTTGGAATGCTTTCTGAAGTGGCCATTGTGCACGATGGCAAGTTCGAGAACTTAATGGTCTGTAAGGAAGTTTTTAGCTAGTAAACAAGTAAATGTATTGGAATATCCTCTCTACTCACGTGATCTGGCCCCAAATATCTTTTTTATTTACCTGAAGATAAAGGAAACATTGAAAGGAAGACATTTTGATGACATTCCCTTTGTTAGGTATAATACAATGACAGCTCTGATGACCATTACAGAAAAAGTGTTCCAAAATTGCTTTGAAGGATGGACTAGGCCGTGGCATCAGTGCATAGCTTCCCAAGGGGAGTACTTGTAAGGTGGCTGTAGTGGTAATCAGCAGTGAGGCTTGTAGCACTTTTTCTAGGAAGACTTTCACAAACTTAATTGTCAGACCTCATATGCTTTCGAAGGTCACAGCCTTGAAAACTCAGGGGAACAGATCTACTCTGCACACACAGGGTTACCAGGGCACAGCCACTAACAACATTTTCAAGTATGCATAAGACTTCTATTAAGAGAGTGAGGCAAAACAAATGAAAATAGTACTTCTCTTGATCTTTTCTTTCTTTATCTTTGGAATGCCCTTCCTCCTCCTTCTGACTAACTCCTATCTCTTTCCAAGGTGTACCTCAGGTCCTCCTTTATCTAAACCATGGTGACTTTTCTCTCGTTTTAGTTTTGGTAAATAACTGAGTTCTCCTTTTTGGGGGGTAACTTTTTAATTTCAAATTTGCAGAAAAGTTACAGTGGGTATAAGGAACTTCCTTATCTCTTTACTCAGATTCACCAGTTGCTTATATTTTACCTCATTGTGTACTTACATAAACAAAAGGACATGAGGTCTGACAGTTAAGTCTGCAAATTTACTTGTTCTAAGTGCTACATGCCTCGCTGCAGTCAGCTTTGAAATACTCCCCTTGGGAAGCTATGCACCGATGCCAGTGCCTAGTTCACTCTTCAAAGTAATTGTGGAACTCTTTCTGGAATGGCTGTTGAGCACAGTGGATTAGTGGCAAGTTTGTGAACTTAAATTGTATATAGTTGTCTGTGAGGGAGTTTTTAGCCAGTAAGCAAATAACTATATTGGAACACCCTCCTTACTCACCTAATCTGGCCCCCAATGACTTTTTTCTTTACTTGATGACATTCAGGACATCAGGGGTAATACAATGAGAGCTCTGATGGCCATTCCAGAAAAAGTTCCAAAATTGCTTTGAAAGGTGGACTAGGTGCTGGCATTGGTGCGCAGTTTCCAAAGAGGAGCACGTCGAAGGTGACCAAAGTGATACTCAGCAGTGAGGAGTGTAGCACTTAGAATAATCAAGTTCAGGAACTTAATTGTTGGACCTCATATATGAGTATTTTTGTCAACTGTTTGAGTTTCTTTGTCAGAATTTATTTTGTCTTGAATACATTCTCTTTTGGGATTGTTCTTTTAAATTTGTACATAATAATAATAACTTGATGGATGATAATTTGGGTCTGTAGAGGGAAAGTGACACACTTATGCTGTTCACTGTTAGAGTATGAATTTTAGCAGCTTAAGCAGACCCAGTGAAATTTATCAACATTCAGCATTCTATAAGGATGATTTTCTTTTTCACAGTCCTGGAAGATCCTGCTCTTTGGTGCAATAAACTTAGCATGTACTGGCTTCCTGCTTATGTGGTGCAGTTCTACTAACAGTATAGGTATGTCATCCGTTTTATTTTTATGATGTTAATTTAGTTATTGAGGTCTTATTTTTCTAATTTTAAGTAAAAGTTTTTCTTTGTATGGAATATGTTATTTTGAAATGAATATAATGAAATTATTTAAATGAGAGAATATTCCAAAAAATGCACTGGAATAGAAGTCTGGGGAGAAGCGTAGTGAGCCCTTTCAGGAGCTTGATGTATGAGATTGGTTTTTTGGCAGAGCTGTGGATCGTGACGTACATTCCAAGCTACCCTATTCAGCTGCTATCTTTGAGTTGGGCAGTGCTGTTGCCAACTCTGCTCAGAATTCAAAGGCAGGAGATTTGGTTGCTGTGTAACTCATAAGCTCCTTTTGTTTACTAAGAGGAAGGTGAAGTTTTTAGCAGAGCTTTGATGTGTAATGTTTACAGTCTGATTACCATTCCAATTCACCCAAATTCTAAAAATTCAAGTCTATTCCAGTTTCATTTCCTGTACCATGATTTAACCTGGAAGAACAAGTTCAAAGCCCCAGTTTATCCAGTTTGTAAGGTTCTGAGATTTATTGAGTTTTTTTTTTTTTAAAGTAGATTTGGTAATATTTTTCTTATGCCTTGACTGCTTATATTTTTATGTACCTTTATTTTCTTTCTGTTTTTCAAAGAATACATTTAAAATAGTAGTGAGGTGGCACATCAGGCAGAAAAACAGTCCTAGTACTTTTGAGCATTTACCGCTTCATTTTTTGATGGAGAAATCAGGCTCTCAAGCATGCTTTTGTATTGACAAACTTTGGCCACATGTATTGATGAAACTTACCAGATCTCAATGATTGAATTTGTGTTCCCTCAAAATGTGTACGGAAATGTGTGTGGCAGTTGGTTCAGCCTTGATTCCCTGTATTGTGTGAGGTTCCTGTATCCTGTAAATCCTGCCTGTGTGATGGGCAGTGATTGAGTTGGTGGGACAGGACTCAGTATGTGGGATTGTGTTGTGGCAGCCTCTTGGGGTATAAAAGAAAGGACGCAAGTGGAAATTTGGAGGCCTCATATCATGAAAGAAATAGTGCTGGGGGCTGAATGTATCCTTTGGAAGGGACTGGTTCCTGTGTCTCAGAAGCCACCAGTCCGGGGGAAGATTGACAAGGACCTTCTTCCAGATCCAGCAGAGAAAGCCTTCTGCTGGAGCTGACACCTTGAATTTGGGCTCTTAGTGTACTTGACTGTGACAAATATAATTTCTCTTTTTAAAGCCATCCACGTGATATTTCCATAAAAGCAGCACTGGCTAAGATACTAGATAATTGCTAATTGATGAAGCTGATCAGTGATTCATAACTCTTTCCAGTGATATGAACAGTTTTGATATTGGATTCATTTTAACATTTTAATCCATCTTTTTTGTTTGTTTTTACAGCTTTAACTGCCTATACTTACTTGACCATTTTTGATCTTTTTAGGTAAGTTAGAAAACTGTCAGTATTTTTATTGCCCTGGGAGAATCTTTATACCTTAAACCTCAAACCAAAACTATCCCCTGAAGTCTTCTTTGAGCCAAATGGTAGTTTAACTTAATTAGTAAAGTATGTGTGTCCTCAGCATTGTGCTTTTGTAAAAAATTATCTGTGTGGATCAAATTGATAATAGTGACTGAAACGTTAAATGTGAAGCTTAGGGAGCAATTAAGTGTATCTTGAGGATGGTAGAATAACTTGGAGAATGGTTACACAACTGGAGGAATGTAATTAATGTTACTGGATTATATATGTAGAAATTGTTGAAATGGTTTATCTTTTGTATATATTATCACAGATACTAATGTTTTAAGGTTAATAAGGAATTTGATGTATTGAATTTAAGGAAGTTTTCTTTGTTGTAAAGGAAGGTAATTTGCTAAATAAATAATATAGAACACATAAAACAAATAATTAGGAGATATAATGGAAGAAAATACAACACCAAAGATAAATACGCTGGCATAAACTTCAGATACATACAAGATTTGTATGAAAAAAAACTACAATGCTTCTGAAGGACAAAACAAAAACAAAAACAAAAAAAGACCTGAAAAATATTGAAAGCCATATCATGGGCTTAAATAGGAACACTGAAAATCATAAAATGTGGTAGTTCTCCCTAAGTTAATCAAATGAGACAAGTTGATTCCAAAGTTTATGTGAAAAAAAAACCAAGAATGAAAGTGATGGAGACCCGGTAACTCCTAAATCGAAAAATCAGAGGGACAGAATAGAATACTAAGTAAAAAAATTAAAACACTTAGGAGAATTTAGTATATGTTAAATGTGATATTTTAAAGATGACATAAAACCTAGAAGCCATAAAAGGAAATACTGATAAATCCTATTACGATTTTAAAATCTAGATACCAAAATCACAATAACGATAAAACATCAACAACCTGGAAACATATTTGTAATTCATACCACAAAATATGAAAGGTTAATTTTTCTAATATTTAAAGAGCTCTATGACTTAATAAGGAGGAAAAAAAGGAAATAACAATGTATATGTAAACAATGTTCATAGGAAAGGAAATATAAGTGATTTAGCATCCTCTGACAAGATTAATGGAAATGAAAATTACTCTGAGATAACTGTGCTTTATTTGTCAGATAGGCAAAGATTAAAAAGTTTGAGTATGCATATATTTCAGGGTGTTGGGGAAATAAGAGCTTTTTTTTTTAACAGTATTATTGAAATGTAATTCACATACCATACACTTTTTCCTTTCAAAGTGTACAGTTCAGTGGCTTTCATTATATTCGAGTTGTTCATCTGTCATCACAATTTTAGAACATACTGTATTCTAAAATATGCTTAAAATCAATGAATTCTACAATGAAGGCTTTACAGATTTTCATTTTTAAGGGTAGATTTTTTTTTTAAAAAAGTGATATTCAGATACAGCCGTGAATTTTTTTTTAAAAGGGCAACTTTACTGACATACAGGTATAATTCACATACAGTATAAGACATACATGTTAAATGTATTGTTAGAATCATTTTAGCAAATGCATATTCCCATGTAATCATAATTAATAAAGAGAATGAGTCCATCATCCTAAAAGCATCCCTGGTACCCAAACTGGGATACTTTAAAAAGTGAAGGAGGAATTACTAATAATTAGGCTAAGACAACAGCTATAAATTGATACTGTCCTGGACAAACTGCATCTTATATGTATTTTTTTAGAAATATATTTTATTGTAATTTAAGAACAGTTTTACAGTCTATGTTATTTTGCCATATAACACCCAGAACTTCCACTACTGTTAAGTCTAGCCAGCCCGCCCAGCATGCTTCCCCTTTGTCCAGAATTTCCAGTGACAGTTTGACCAAGATCTGGCCACCCTCACCCAGCCATCTTGGCTCCAGTGGTAAGCCTTTCAGACAGCCCTGTGAACATGTTTAAAAGTTTGTTCCTGTCAGCCTCTGTGTTTTGTATAGACCAGTTCAGTCTTTGGGGAGCTGTCCCTGGTGCTGATGTAGTTTTGGGTTAGATAGTCCAGGGCAGTGCTCCTGGGGGCTTCCCTTCAGAAGGACCATCAGGTATGGTCTTTTTGTAGAGTTCTGGCTGTACTTCCTACTCCTCCTGCTGTGTCTGGGGTTCCATTTTGTGTACCCCATACATGCTGTTATTGGTGGTGACCAAGCACCATTTGTTTCATCTGGTCCCATGCTGAAGCTCACTGGCTCATGTGGCCCTATCCATTTGGTGGGTTCGTGTTTTCCTCCTTGTTCATGATGTCTACTGCTTACCTCTGGTCCAGGCAGATTGGGACCATTTGTTGCTATTTAGATGGCAGCTTGCTAGCTTAAAAAGACCCCAGATGCCACTCATCCAGGTAGAGCATTTTCTTAAGGAAAAGACACAGGAAAAGCTTGGGTATGCCAGTTCATCTGGATGTCCCCTGAGAGCATGGTTCCCCAATCCCAGACTCTCTTTCTCTGTGCTTCCAAAAAGGTGGGCCACATTAAAGGAACAGTTTGTTTTTCACATTGAGTAGTTGTGGGTGTCCTAGTTCTAGTACATGCTGTCACATCATACACTCAATGCTAATACTAACCGCTATCTAATTTGTACAAATCCCTCTCCCACCCTCCCCACCCTTGTAACAATCAGAGATAGATTTCTTCTGTGTTTAAATGATTTGTTGCATGCTTACAGTAATGGTCTCAGACAAAATTTATCCTTTTGTGTCTGGCTAGTTTTACTCAGCATAAGTTCCTCTAAATGGTCCTGTGTTGATAGGTATTTCTCTAGGCCATCATTGTTTCATATCATTGCATGGTATTTCATTGTGTGCATATACCATAGTTTGTTTAACCATTCGTCTGTTAATCGACATCGAGGTTGCTTCTATGTTGTTGCTATTGTAGAGAGAGCTGTCAAAAATATCGGCTTGCATGTATCTGTTTGAATGGTGGCCATTATTTCTTTGGGATATATTCCAGGGAGTGGGATTGCAGAATCGTATAGTATTTCTGTTTCTTGTTTGCCAAATCAGTTTCCGTAGTGGTTATACCATTTCACAGTCCAACTGATAGTGCAGAACAGTTCCAGTCTCTCCACATCCCCTCCAGCGTTTATTCTTTTCTGTTTTTAGCATTATTGCCAGCTTTTTTGGGGTGAGATGGTGTTTCATTCTGGTTTTGATAGGGATTTCTCTGATGGCTAGCTATCATGCACATTTCCTCATGTATCTGCTGGCAACCTCAGTGTCTTCTTTGGTAAAGTGCCTATTCCTGTCATTTGCCCATTTTGCCAACATGTATCGCATGTTGATACAATGTCCCATCCACATGGGTCCTTCATCTCCTGAGCTCTGTTTTCCTCGTATCTTTGTTGTTCTCAGTGACCATCTATTCTGGATAAGTTGGGACCATTTGGTGTACCTCAGATGGCAGCTTGCTAGCTTTTAAGAACCCAGATACCACTCAGCAATATGGGGTGCAGAAGACTCTTAGCATAGGCTAGTTATGTCAGTTGGCCTTGATGTCCCCTGAGAGCATGGTCCTGAGACCCTGCCCCAGCTACTCTGTTCTTGTGATACTGGGTTCAGATTAGAAGAGCTTTCAGTTTATGGTGAAGTCTAGTTAAGTATAAGTGCTTTCTCTTGTGTGCTGTCAACTGCTTTCATGTAATCAGGTTTCTACCAACTACCTAATCTATGACCAACCCTCTCCCTCCCTACCAAACATTGTAGCCCTGAAAGAGTCTTTTTGTACATAAATCTGTTTTTCAGTCTTTATAGTAGGGGGTCTCATACAATATTTGTGCCTTTGCTGCTGATGGTTTCACTAAGCATAATGTCTTCCAGTTGAAACCACATTATGAGATGCTCCTAAAGTCATCATTGTTCTTTATCATTACACAGTGTTCCATTGAGTATATGTACCATAGTTCGTTTATTCGTTCATCTGTTGATGGGCATCTGGGTGGATTCCATCTCTTTGCTATTGTGGGCAGTGCTGCAATAAACATTTGTGTGTATGTATCTGTTCATGTGACTGCCTTTCAGTCTGTAGGATAGATCTCGAGCAGTGGGATTACTGGATCAAATAGTGTATCTACTTCCAGCTTCTTAAGGAAGTGATACATTGCCTTCCAAAGAGGTTGTACCATTTTGCCATCCCACTGACAGTGTAGGAAAATTTAAATCTCTCCACAACCTCTCCAGCATTTGTTGTTTTGTGTTTTTTGGATCGTGGCCAACCTTGCTGGGGTGAGATGGTATTTTGTAGTTTTGAGATGGATTTCTCCGAAAGCTAATGATCATGAGCATTTCCACATGTGTCTTTTGACTGCCTGGATGTCTTCTTTGGTGAACTGTTGTCTGTTTCCTTGTGCTTTGCTTAATTGAGTTATTTACATTTTTCTTGTTGATGTTTTGGAATACCTTGTAGATTATGATCAGATGTTGGTCCGACGTGTAGTTGTCAAATATTTTTTCCCATTCTGTAGGTGGTGTTTTAACTCTTTTGATGAAGTCTTTGGAAGATTAAAAGTGTTTTATTCTTAGTACTTTCCATTTATCTATTTTTTTTTTCTGTTTCTCATGTGTTATCAGATTTTGAAGTCTGTCTAAGCTGTCTATTAGAATTTCCATTGTTGACTCTGATTTTTCTTGCATGACCTTTGTTATTTTTAGGTTGATATTTATGCCTTTGATCTAGTTTGAGTTAGGTATGAGATAAGGGTCTTGTTTCACAAGTTTTTGGCAGATGGATATCCAGTTTTGCCAACACCATTTGATAGAGACTGTTTTTACCCTACTTGAGAATCTTAGGGCCTTTGTTGAATATCAACTGTTCGTAGGAGGATGGTGGCATCTCTGGGGTCTGAACCCTGTTCCATGTCTATATGTCTTTTTGTACCAGTACCAGGCAGTTTGGACTACTGTGGAAATGTGGTAGGTTCTAAGATCGGGTGGTGTGAGCCTCCCACTGTGTTCCTCTTTAGTAGTGCTTTACTTATCTGGAATTTCTTCTGTTGCCAAACAGAGTTGGTGATTTGTTTCTCCATCTCCTTGGAAAGTGACACTGGAAGTTGTATTGTACATGTAGATTGCTTTGGGTAAAATAGACGTTTTCACAATGCTAGGTCTTCCTGTCCATGAACAGGGTAGGTTTCTCCTTTTATGTAAGTCTCTTGTGGTTTCTTGCAGTAAGGTCTTTTAGTTCTCCCTGTATAGGTGTCTTATTTCTCTAGTTAGATTTATTCGTAGTTATTTTTTCTTCTTGGTAGTTATAGTAAGTAGTATTGATTTGGTGATTTGTTCTTTGATGATCTCTTTATTGGTAAAAAGGAGTCCTACTGATTTAATTATGTTTATCTTATGCCCTGATACTTTGCTGAACTCTTCTATCAGTTCTAGTAGTTTACTTATGGATTCTTTAGGATTCTTTGCATATGCAATCATATCATCTGCAGATAGGGAAATTTTTACTTCTTTGCTAATATGGGTGCTCTTTATTTCTTTGTCTTGTCTAAATGCTGTGGCCAGGACCTCTAGTACAGTGTTCAACACAAGTGGTGAGCTTTGGCATCCTTGTCTAGTTCCCATTCTCAAGGGCAATTCTTTCAGTCCATTTAGGATGAATGTAGGTGGTTGGCTTTGCATAGATGTCCCTTATTTCATTGATGAATTTCCCCTCTATTCCTGTTTTGCTGAGAGGTTTTAATGTGAGTGGGTGTTAGACTGTGAGTGGGTGTCAGATGTGTTTATTGCATCAATTAACAAAATCTGTTGATTCTTATCCTTTTTGCTATTTGTGTGATTGCACACGTGAATTGTTTTACTGATGTTGAACCAGACTGCATCGTTAGTATGAATCCAACTTGGTCACGATGAATTATTCTTTTGATATGGTGTTGAATTCTAATTGGCAAGGATTTTGTTGAAGATTTTTGCATCTAGGTTCATGAGTGATATTGGTCTGTAATTTTCCTATTTTGTGGGATCTTTCTCTGGCTTTGGTATCAAGGTTATGCTGGCTTCATAGAATGAATTTGGGAGTATTCTGTATTGTGAAATAGTCTCAGTAGTATCGGAGTTAGATCTTTAAAAGTTGGGTAGAATTCTCCAGTGAATTCATCTGGGCCAGGACTTTTTGGTTGATAGTTTGTTGATTATTTTTTCAGTCTCTTCCTTTGTGACGGGTTTATTCAGTTGTTTTACTTCTCCTTGTGATAATTTTGGTAGGCGGTATGAATCTAGAAATGTATCCATTTTCTCTAGATTTTCAAATGTGTTAGAGTACAGGTTTTCATAGTATTGTGTTATATTTTTTATTTCATTTTGGTCTCTTGTGACATCTCTCATCTCATTTCGTTTTTAGGTTGTTTCCTGTTTTTCTTTTGTAAGTTTAGCCAGTGGTTTATCAGTGTTGTTGATCTTTTTGAAGAATCAGCTTTTGATTTTGTTGATTTTTTTTTTCATTCATTGTTCTAGTCTCTAATTCATTTAGTTGTGCTCCAATCTTTATTATGTTTTCTTCTGGTGTCTAAGGGGTTTTTCTGTTGCTGTCTTTTTGACCGTTCAAGCTGAATGGTTAATTCTTTGGTTTGGGCCTTTTGTTCATTCCAGATGTGTACATTTGTAGAGAAAAATTGACCTGTGAGCATTGTTTTTGCTGTATCCCATAGTTTCTGGTAGGATGTGTTCTCATTCTTATTTGGTTCCAGAAATGTCTTTATTTCTTGGCTTGATTTCTTCTATAACCCATGTATTTTTGAGCAAGGTCTTGTTCAGTTTCCATGAGTTCAAATTTCTACCTATGTTTTCTCTGCTTTTGATTTTAACTTTTAACTCTCAGCCTTTTGGTCTGAGAAGATGGTTTGCAGTAATTCAGTGGTTTGGATTTTATTGAGACTTGCTTAATGTTGTAACATATGGTCTATTCTGGAAAATTTTCCATGTGTATTGAAGAAGAAGGCGTACTTACCTGTTGATGGATGTTCCATATGTGTCGATGAGGTCTAGCTGGTTAATTGTCTCAACAAAATCTTCTGTATCTTTACTGAGGTTTTTTCTGGATGATCTGTGCGTTACTGAAAGTGAAGTATTGAAGTCTCCAACTATTATTGTGGAGTGACGTATCTCATTTTTCAGCGTAGTCAGCGTTTGTTTGGTGTATTTAGATGCTCTTTTATTGGATGCATAAATACTTGATATTGTTAAGTCCTGCTTATATATTGAACCTTTCAGCAATAAATAGTGACCATCGTTGTCCACAGTGGTGGACTTTACATTCAAGTCTATTTTATCTGAGACTAGTATTGCCACTGCTGCTCTTCTTTGTATTTTGTTGGCTTGGTATATATTTTTCTATCCTTTTATTTTCAGTTTGTTCACATCTTTGAGTCTAAGATGTGTTTCTTGTAAGAAACATATAGATGGGTCTTGTCTTTTGATCCAGGATGTCACTTGTTGTCTCTTTATTGGAGCATTCAGTCCATTTACATTCAGTATCATTATTAATAGGTATGTATTCAGTGCTGTCATTTTGATACCTTTGCTTTTGTATTGATGTTTTCTATGTTGCTCTTAATATTCTGTGCTGGGTCATTCTTCTTTGTGGATTGACTCATGATCTTTGTCATTGTTGGTTTTGTGTTTGTTGAGACTCTCATGTTTCTTGTTTTGATATGTTGCATTGTTATTTTGATTTCATGGCTACCCCTGTGATCCTCCTTGCTATTCTAAGTTTACACCAGACTTCAACTTTTGTGTATCTTTTTAATTTCTTCTCCATCTTAAAAAGTTATACCTAGGTAATATATCCCTCATTTTAGTGTGATGATGTCATAGTTTTTGTGTTATGATCACTGGTTCCCTTTTAATATAGTAGCTTTGACTGAGCTTTGTGACTTCTATAACTGAGTAGGATTCTGGATGATATGTTCTTCCATTGCCTTCTTAAGTATACACTTCATGTTTTGTTTTTTCTAAGCAAAGAGCTTCTTGCAGTGTTTTCTTGTAGTTTTGGTTTAGTTTTTACAAAGTCTCTAAGCTTGTGTTTATCTGCAAATGTCTTAACTTCACCATATTTGAGAGCCAGTTTTGCAGTGTATGTAGTATTTGGTTGGATGTTTTTCTCTTTTATGGCTTTGGATGTGTTATCCCACTGCCTTCTTGCCAACATAGTTTCTTCCTGAAGTGAGACAGAAGCCTACAGGGCTTCCTGCTGAATGTTAGCTTTGCTTTAAGCCTTGCTGCTTCTAAGCGTGTTTGTTTATGTTTCATTTTATTAAGCTTGATTATAATATGTCTTGGTGTCTTTCTTTTGGGGTCTAGTTTTTGTGGTGTTCAGTATGCATCTTGGATATCTGTGTTCTTCTTTTTCATAATTTCAGGGAAGTTTTCTGTCAGCAACTCTACAGCAACGCTGTCTGTATTTTCGGCTATGCATGCCTGTTCAGGAACTCTAATTATTCTTGGATTATTCCTCTATTACAGTCCCACGTGTTTCTTAATGCGTCTTCATTTTTCTTAATTCTTTTCTCTGATTTCTCCTTGTAAATGCTGGTGTCAGTTCCTCTGTTCTCAAGCTCAGTAAGTTTGGCTTCTGTCTCCTTAATTCTGCTCTTTTGGCTTTGGACTGAATTGTGTAATTCTGTAATTTTGTTATTGATGTGCTGAATTTCAGATCATTGATGGTCCATCAGTTCAAATACCTTACTTAAGTTTTCATATTGTTCTGCTGCACTATTTTTAATCTCTAGTAGGGTGCTATACATAAACCTTTTGTACATGACCTCTAATAGTTTCAGAAAGGCTTCTTCATCTGGGACTTTTTTTCTTCTTTATTTTGGGAGTTTCTTGGAGCCATGGTGAACTGCTTCTTTAAATGGTTAGCTATTGATTTTTGTCTTTGCATCATTTAGAAGCTGTTCAGTTTCTGTGGTGTTACCTTAATGGGAGCTGAGGTTTAGTTCTAAGAGGGGAGTTGATCACTGTCTGTCTCTGTGTACTCTATTGACTGGCCCCAGGTGACCTCTCTGAGGTGGCAGGCTCTGCCTCCTGCTGGCAAAGATGGCACCCTACTTATGCAGTTACTGGGAGGCCATTAGCCAATACTGTGATGGGGGTCTGTGAAGGGTGGAGGGGATGATGCCAGACTGCTTACCAGTGAGTTCTCTAAAGCCAGCCAGCCAAGTGCTGTCGAGTCAGATCTGACTCGTGGCGACTAGAAAGATACTTCACTGCTAAGCAAGGAGTTGTCCAACATCTGAAGAAATCAGGCAGGCCCTCAGGTGTGTCAGGCCCCACCTTCTGGCTGACAATGAAAACACCTTCTAGACCATCCCCATATGCTATGATGTGGTTCAAAGTAGGGAGGGTTTGCAGCCTTGCTGCTATCCTCTGCCTGGCCTCACCTGTAACTCTAGGCATCACCATTCTAAACATAGCTCTTCTGCTGGAGATGCACTTTCCAGACAAGAGCTGCTGCTCCACGTGAGAATTAGCCCCAGCTAAGACCTCCAGGTTGGTGACTCTGCCTCGCAGGTGACCAGGATGGCATCCTGGCCAGGCTGCCCTTCTTGCTGTGAAACAGCAGAATCTATGGCACAGCTCAGAAAAGAGGGTACAGCTGAGTGAGCAGCTGGGCTCTCAATATGTGGCTGTCCCAAGCACAACCTCTCTGCTGCCCTGTATGCTGTTTACTTAAGCAGTTGAATATATTAGCTAGCTCATGCCCAGCCCCTGCCTCCTGGATAACAAAGTAGGCATCACTACTTTCAGTCCTCTCAAATGGTGAGTCAGTAGAAGCAGGACTCAGCATGCCACTTTGAGAGAGGTAATTAAGCCATTATTGGTGCCTATTCCAATCTGACAACCCTGTGCCAGATCCCGTGCTGCTGCTCCGTTCAATCATCATTCCAAGCCTTAGTTCTCAGGGAGTTGAAGAGATGTGTGTCTACTCTACTCTTTTGGCCTCACCCCCCTTTGCCCATTTTTTAATTAGGTTGTTTGTCTTTTATTGTTGAGGTTTTGTAGTATCGTGTAGTTTAGAGAAATAAGGCGGTGGTCAGGTGGGCAAATACTCATTCCCACTGTGTAGGCAGTCTTTGAACTCGGTGATGAAAGCTTTGAATGAACATAAGTGATTTTTAAGAGTTCCTGATTATCTGTTTTCCATTCTGATGAGTGATGGTTGTTCATGGTTTTTGTAGAGTGTTGATGAAGGGCTTCCAGCATCTTCCGAATTTCTTCTTCCAGCAATTTTAATGTTTTAGCTTTTATGTATAGGTCTTTGATTCATTGTGAGTGAGTTTATTTGCAGATGGGTAACCAGTTATGCCAACACCATTTGTTAAAGGGACTGTCTTTTCCCCGGTTCGTAGCCTTTGGGCCATTATCAAATATCAGTTGTTCATAGATGAATGAAGTTATATTTGGATTCTCAGTTCTGTTCCATTGGTCTGTGTTTGGTTTTGTGTAGTATCAAGTTGTCCTGACTGCTGTGGCAGTGTATAGGTTTTAAGATCTGGTAGAGTGAGGCCTCCCACTCTTTTCTTCTTAGTAATAATTTACATATTCTGTGGCTACCTTTCTATATGAAGTTGGTGATTTGTTTCTCCATCACATTAAAAAATGTCATTGGAATTTGAATTGGATTGCATTGTATGTGTAGATCACTTTGGGTAGAATAGTCATTTTCACAATGTTCAGTCTTCCTATCCAAGAGCAAGGTAGATATCTGCACTCATGTAAGTCACTTTTACTTCTTTGCAGTAGGGTCTT
Source organism: Heterohyrax brucei (assembly GCA_028571685.1). NCBI lineage: Eukaryota > Metazoa > Chordata > Mammalia > Hyracoidea > Procaviidae > Heterohyrax > Heterohyrax brucei. Next base: position 41,471,985 of record CM053149.1, read on the forward strand.
GTAGTTTTCTTTGTACCAGTCTTTTATATCTCTGGTTAGATTTATCCTAGGTATTTTGTCATCTTGGGGGCTATAGTAAATGGTAATGATTTTGAGATTTCCTCTTTTGTTGTCTGTTGGTATAAGAGTCCCACTGATTTATGTATGTTTATCTTGTATCCTGAAACTTTGCTGAAGTCTTCTGTTAGATCCAGTCTTTTCTTGAGGGATTCTTTAGGCTTTGTGTGTATAAGATCATGTCATCCACAAGTAGCGCTATTTTAACTTTTTCCTTGCCAATTTGGATGCCCTCTATTTCTTTGTCATGCCTAATATCTCTGGCTAGGGTCTCTAGAATAATACTGAATAGAAGTGGTGACAGTGGGCATCCTTTTGTGGTAGCCAGTGAAGTTTTCTGGTTTTTCATTATTGATGAATCCTATCTACATTTGCCATTAAAGTGAAAAACCAAACCCACAGCCATTGAGTCAATTCTGACTCATAGCAACTCTACTGGACAGAGTAGAACTGCTCTGTAGTTTTCAGCAGTATGCTTTTAGTTACATGATTTCATAGAAAAATGTCACAGTTTGCAGTTAAGTTTCAATGGTTGATTTTTGTTAAAGGCACACACTTGACTGTCTATCAATTTTAGAAAATTCAGAACCAGCAGATTGTGAGCTTTGCTTCTCTGTAAGTTCAAAATTACTTCACCTTCTCTTAATTGAAACTAAGGGAGCAAGCTAAAAGAACTTACTCACTGTGGACTTTAGTCTATTCAGGGAGTTAGCCAGAGTTCCTTTGATTGTGGCTATCAGACTGCTGCTGAAGATGTGGCAGGGAGCAGGAGTAGAGAATCCTCAGTTCTACAGATTCAGGGGTGTTCCTTGCAATGCAAGAGCACAGATTGATTTTGGCCCCAACTCTACAGCCATAAGGATCTAACTTGTCCTTTCTTTCCATCGTTTCTCTGCTTCCCTGTGCAGGGGAACAGTTTAATCAGTGACAAATGCATATGTAGGCATTGTTGAATTAGCAGATGTTTTACTCGGCATGTTTTTCACTGCATCTGCATGCACACACACACAAAAATAAAAAATAAGCCAAATTAAGTCTGGACTGTCTTTGTTCTGAAGATTCATGAGCAGTGCAAATGGTTTGTGCTCAGCTACTAACTCAAAGGTTGATGTTTCAAATCTACCTGGCTGTACCATGGAAGAAAGGCTCAGCAGTGTCCTTTGTAAAGTTTTTTGTTGTTGTGTTACCAAATTTACTCTGACTCAACAGCAATCCCATGTGGTAGGGTAGAGCTCCCTCCTATTGGGTTTCCTAGAGTGTAATCTCTATGGAGGCGTATTGTTAGGTCTTTCTTCCATGGTGTGGCTGGCAGGTTCAAACCGTTGACCTTATAGCCAAGTTTTTAACCTTTCTGCCACCAGGACTCAGCCAAGAAAACTCGATGGAGAAATTGGGATCAACTTGATAGCAATGAGTTTGGTTTTTGGTTTTCTCTTGGTTCCGTTTGCACATTTTCCCATAGAAGGACTTTGACCATTGTAGGTCAGGTACCTGCCACTGGAAGAGTTAGATGTTGCAAGGGAGGAAGGTCATGTCATACGCATATCAGTTCCCAATGTAGCTGTGTAGATGGGAAAAGAAATGAAGGACAGTTAATAACTGAAGTGGCAGTCTAATGGTTCGCTGCTTCATGGGATCTTTTATGTTTCCATTCAAGGATCACAAAATACTTAGATTTTGATGTCTTTAAGACTTGTGCCATACAAGTGTTGTAAGAGTGAGTTTTCATTAGTGAGGTAACTAAACTGGATTAGGTCTAAAACAGATCATTACTAGCTGAATTTCATACTGCCGTAGGTGGTTTTAGAGTGACATTCTACTGTAGTTGGAAAATGAAAATAATTTTATGTCATCCAGAATCAGGGTATATTAATATTTAACTCTTTAAAAGATTATAAAAAGATGCTTTAAGTGAATGTTTACAGTTTGGTTTCTAATTTAAAAAACTCAGCATACACACACTGTTACATAACTCTAGTTGCTCTCCACACATTGGGACAGTATGCTTTTCCTTTCCACCCTGTACATCCGTGCCCATTCATCTAGCTCCTGTTCCTCTCTGCCCTCTCATTTTGCCTCTGGACAGGAGATTCTCAGTTAGTCTCCTGTAGCTTCTTAAGAAACACACTCTGACAGTCTCATTTTATATTTTATACAAGGTCTGACAATTAAGTCCAAGAACTTGATTGTTCTGAGTGCTGTACCATGCTGAATATCACTGTGGTCACCTTCAGAGTACTCTGCTTGGGAAACTGTGCACTGATACCATTGCTTTAGTCCACCCTTCAGAGCAGTTTTGGAACTCTTTCTTGAGTGACTATTACACTATCATTCTGCTGACCTCAGGCTGGAGGAAGGAGAGTGGGTGGAGAGGAGGGGAAAGGAGACTGTTGAGAGGATGAGACATGTATGAAGCAGAGAGGAATAGTGCGCACAGTGCGCTGTCACCGGACAGGGAGAGCAGTGGAAGCTGCATATAGGTGGGCATGTAAATTTATACGGGAATGTACATTTTCACTCAGTCACATTAAGTAAAAAAAAAAAGAAGACCACATAATCAGCATGAGATCAGAAGAACTAGATGATGCCCTTGCATGGTGGCAAGTTTGTGAGTTTAATTGTCTAGCTGTCTGTGAGGAAGTTTTTAGCCAGTAAGCAAATAACTGTATTGGAACACATGGAGGAATCTGGAAGATTACTCCCTCCTTGTCTCAGCTGGCCACCACTCACTTCTTTCTTTACCCAAAGATAAAGGAAATATTGAAAGGAAGACATTTTGATGACATTCAGAACGTCAGGGCTAATATGACAGATATGATGGCCACCCCAGAAAATGAGTTCCAAAATTGCTTTAAAGGGTGGACTAGGTGCTGGCATCAGTGCATAGCTTTCTAAAGTGAGTATTTCATAGGTACTGTAGTAATATTCAGCAGTGAGGTGTGTAGCACTTTTTCTAGAATGAGTTTGAGAACTTAGTTGGCAGTCCTGATAGTCCAGTCCAGTCTAGTCTTTGAAGAGTTATATTCATGAATAGTGTCAGTTCTGGGCTAACAGAGGGGTCTGGGGGCCGTGTCTTCCAGGGATACTCAAGTCTGCTCTTTTCAATAGGCTTATAGTTCTGCACCCCATTTTTTTCCTCCTACTTCATCAGGGACTGTTTGTTATGTTCTGTATCAGAGCAATCCTTGGTGGTAGCTGGGCATCATCTAGTTCTTCTGATCTCATGCTGATTATGTGGTCGTCTTTTTTTTTTTATTTAATGTGACTGAGTGAAAATGTACATTCCCATATAAATTTACATGCCCACCTATATGCAGCTTCCACTGCTCTCCCTGTCCGGTGACAGCGCACTATTCCTCTCTGCTTCATACATGTCTCATCCTCCCAACAGTCTCCTTTCCCCTCCTCTCCACCCACTCTCTTTCCTCCAGCCTGAGGTCAGCAGAATGATATCCTATAGATATATAGAACCATAAAGTGCTTCCAGTATATAGTCACTCTGCATCACCAAGTCCAGTCCATTTGTGTCCGAAGAGTAGACCTTCATTATGATTTATGGGCAAGGGGCAGCATCAGGGCCAGGGGCCATGCTCCCAGGGGAACCCCCAAACCACTGGGGTTTTAGTGGAGATCTCAGGATGCGTCAGTTGCGGTCTTTGAGTGGAGATCTCAGGATGTACCCCTTTTTATTCTTGTGTTGCCAGTGAGACCCCTTCCTTTTTTGTTGGGTCTGACTTTGGTAATAGGGTTATGCTGGCTTCATAAACAAATTTGGGAATACTCAATCCCTGTCTGTGCTGTGAAATAGTCTGTAGTACTAAAGATAACTCTTCTCTAAAAGCTTGGTAGAATTCTGCAGTGAAGCCATATGGGCCCAGACTTTTTTTGTTGGTAGTTTTCTGATGACTTTTTCAATGTCTTCCTTTGTGATGGATTTATTAAGTAGTTCTGCTTCAAACCTTGTGGTTATTTGGGTAGGTGAGATGAATCAAGGAATTTGTTCATTTCCTCTAGGTTTTCAAATTTGCTAGAATACAGTCTTTCATGGTATTCAGCTATGATATTTTTGATTTCTGCTGGATCTGTTGTGACAACTCCCCTCTCATTTCTTATTTGGGTTATTTGTTTCCTTTCGTGATTTTCTTTAGTAAGTTTAGCCAGTGGTTTGTCAGTTTTTGTTGATCTTTTCCAAAAACCAGCTTTTGGTCTTTTCAGTTGTTGTTCTGTTCTCTAATTCATTGAGTTCTGCTCTAATCTTTATGATGTGTTTTTTTCTGGTGCCTGAGGGATTTCTCTGTTGTTCTGTACTTGTTTAAGCTGTAGGGTTAATTCTTTGATTTGATGTCTTTTTTCCTTCCAGATGTATGCATTTATGTAGATAAACTGACCTCTGAGCATTGCTTTCGCTGTATCCCATAGGTTCTGGTAGGAAGTGCTTTCATTCTCATTGGAATCCATGAATTTCTTTATTTCATCCTTGATTTCTTCTGGCTTTTGGAGCAAGGTGTTGTTCAGTTTCCATTAGTTCCACTGTATGTCTATGTTTTTTCTGCTGTTGATTTCAACTTGAATGGCTTTGTGGTCTCAAAAGAGGCTTTGCAACAGTTCAGTGGTATGGATTTTGTTGAGATTTGCTTTATGTCCTAGCAGATTCTATTCTGGAAAATGTTCCATGTGCACTGGGGAAGAAGATGTAGCTGTCTGCTGATCGATAGAAAGTTCTGTATATGTCAGTGAGGTCTAGTTGGTTAATTGTGGAAGTAAGATCTTCTGTGTCTTTACAGAGCTTTTTTCTAGACAATCTGTCCAGTATTGAGAGTAGACTGTTGAAGTCTCCGACTATTATTGTGGAGGGATCTGTCTCGTTTTTCAGTGTAGTCAGTGTTTATTGGATGTATTTAGTTGCTCTAGTATTGGGTGCATAAATTTTTTATGTTGTTAAGTCTTGCTTGTGTATTGAAACTTTCAGCAATAGTTTCCATCCCTGTCCACGTTGGTGGATTTTATGTTAAAATCTATTTTATTTGAGATTAATATTGCCACACTTGGTCTTCTTTCTGTATTGTTATCTTGATAATATATTCTTCCATCCTTTAATTTTCAGTTTGTTCCTGTCTTTGAGGTGAGTTTCTTGTAAGCAGCATATGGACGGGTCGTATCTCTTGATCCAAGATGTCACTCGATCTCTCTTTACTGTAGCGTTCAGTTCATTCACATTCAGTGTGATTATTAATAAATGTGTGTTTAGTGCTGTCATTGTGATAAGTTTATTTTTACATTGATGTTTTCTCTGTGGTTAGTATTATCCTGTTCTGGGACGTTCTTTATGAATTGATTTTTCACCTTTTAGGGTTGGTTTTGTGGTTGTTGAGACTCCTGTATTACATTTCTTGATTTGATATGTTGCATCTTTATTGTGCTGTGGCTGCCCCGTGATCCCTCTTTGTAGTCTGTGTTTAAACCCAGTTTTAACTACTACAAGTCTTATTAACTTCCTCTGCATCTGGAATGAATATAATGACTGTAGTGCATTCCTCTTTTCAATATGATCACATCATAGTTTTCATGACATGATCACTGGGTCACTTCTTTCACTGCTACAGCTTTGCTTGAGTTTGCAGCCTTCCCTAACTGAGTAGGTTTCTGATTGATGTCTCCTGTATTTCCTCCTAAAATATGAAGTTAATGGTCTTGTTCTTCTAAGCGAAGAGCTTCTTTCAGTATTTCTTGTAGCTTTGGTTTGGATTTTACAAAGTCTCTGAGTTTCTGTTTATCTGCGAATGTTTTGATTTCATTTTCATATTTGAAAGATAGTTTTGCAGGATGTATAATTCTTGGTTGGAAGTTCTTCTCCTTGAAGGCTTTGAATGTGTCTTCCTGTTGTGTCCATGTCAGCATCGTTTCTGCTGAGAAATCAGACAAAAGCCTACAGGGTTTCCCTCTGAATGTCAGCTTTGCTTTGAGTCTTGCTGCGTTGAAGAGTTTCTGCTTGTGTGTCATTTTGTGAAGCTTGATTATAATATATCTTGGAGTCTTTCTTTTGAGATCTGTATTGAATGGCATTCGACAGGCATCGTGGATACTTATGTTCTCTTCTTTCATAATTTCCAGGAAGTTTTCCGTCAACAGCTCAACCACAATACTCTGTGGTCTCTGGTGTCCCACCATGTTCAAAAACTCCAATGAATCATAGATTGTTCCTCTTAACTGAGTCCCACATGCTTCTTAATGCTTCTTCATTTTTCTTGTTTGTTTTTTTCTGGTTTCTCCTCATAGATGCTGGAGTTAGTAGCTCTGTCTTCCAAGTTAGGAAGTGTTATTTTCTGTTTGTTCAATTCTGTTTTCTTGGCTTTGAATTCAAGTTTCTGTGTCTTTGATTCTGTTCTTGATCTGTTGGATTTCAGAGTACTGGCTTTCCATCAGATCAAACAGCTAGCTTAATGTTTTACTTTTGCTGTGCTGCATTTTGTATAAGGTCTAGGAGGACTCTATATAATCTTTTTGTACTGGCTCTCTGATAGTTTCAGAAAAGCTTCTTCGTCTAGGAAGTTCTTTGGATCTTTCTTTTGTGGGCCTTCTGAAGCCGTAGGTGAATTCTTCCTAATGTCCCAATCCAAAGTTTGTTGCTTTTTGAGTATCTGGAAGTTGTTTTGTTTCTCTGATGTTATCTTCATGGGATCTAAAGCTCAGTCTGAAAAAGAAGTTGATCACCAGACACCTCTGTGTACTCCAGTGACTCGTCTCAGTGGAATCTTTGGAGTAGCAGGCTCCACCTCATGATTGGCAAAGACACAGACCCTCTTATACAGTCACTGGGGAACCATCAGCTGACCCTGTAATGTGAGACAGTAAAGACTGGAAGAGATGCCATCCGGATACACCGCAGTTACTTCTCTACTGAAAGGTAAAAGGTATCTGACACCTTCCAAAATTAGCAAGGCTTTCAGGTGTGCAAGTCCCACTTCCCAGCTATCAGAGTAAGCGCCTCTATATCAAAAACTGTTTTAATGTTAGGAAAGCACTCTCCATACAGACACTGCCTCCCAGCCTGGGAATTAGGTTCTGCTGAGGCCGCTATGTAGGAAACTGCACCTCACAGTGAATCAAGATAGCATCCTGCACAGGCTCCCCTGCTTGCCTTGGAAAAGGCTGTTCAGTGGCGGCAATTAGAGGTGCTGAGCTGTACATATTCTAAGGCCAGGCTCTCATAAATGTGGTGACTATGCTCGCCAATCTCATCAGCAGTGTGTCTGAGCCTTGCTACCAGTCAAACTTCAGCCCCTCCTGCTGGCTAAGACAGAGGAAAAGAAAAAGTTAGAATGGCGGTTTACCTTCAGTCTGTGAGAGTGGGCACTTCTCAAGGTTGGGGGTCAGCAAAAGAGGTTTCCCTCTCAGTGGTATGTAGACCAAAGAGAAAGCCCTATGCCGTGTCCTAGGGCTCACTGTGTGTCCAGAGGACTCCGTTTAATTATCAGTTCAGACCTTGATTTCCAGAGGGATTTAGGGAGATGTGTGTTTAGTCTGCTATCTTGACTCTGCCCTCCCATTCTGTGTCTTTATTCAGCTTCTTTCATGCCAAATGGTGTGTGAAATCTCCTTTTATTATTATGGAGCTATTTCTGTTTTCAGTGTGGTTAGAGTTTGTTTTGTGTATTTTGGAGTTCTGTCATTGAGTGGGTAAATATTTAATGTGTTTATGCCCTCCTGGAGTGTTATATAGTGTCCTTCCTTATCCATTAATACTGCTACTTACTTTTTGAGTGTTATTTGCTTGGTGTATTTTTTTGCATCCTTGAGTGTTTGTTTGCATCGTAAGTTTAAGGTGTGTTTAGATCAGTTGTGCTTTTTATTCTAGTCTTTCACTCTGCCTGTCTTTATTGTTGACATGTAATCCTTTTATGTTCAACTGAGTTGTTGATAGGTAAGAATTTAGTAGTGGTATTTTTTTGTCCTTTATTATGTGTGTAGACATTTTTTTGTTCCTCTTAATTTTCTGTGTTGTTATGTTTTTATCTTTTCCCTTGGTACTGGTTTTGTATTTGCTGAGACTTCATATTTTTCTGTTTTTTTATTTTGATGTGTAAGGTTGTTGTGGTTATCTTAATATTTACCACTGTTATTCTGAATTTAATCTGGTCTTTAATTTCTTTGTATCATCTTAACTTCCTGTGTTACGAAACATATTTTTGGTCCCTATTTTTTTGTTATAATGTTGTCATCATTTATGTAATGACATCTGTGTTTTCCTCATTTTCAGTGTTTTGCCTTTGATTTATTTTTGTGATGTTCATCTCTGGGTCGATAATCCAGTTGCTCTGTTCTGCATTCTAGTCTTGGTTGGTTATCTGATATTATTAATTTTCTATCCAAAGAAATACCTGTATTGTCATCTCTTGTAGTTTTGTTTTCTCTTTGAATTTTCCCTAAATTTCTGATGATCTGTAAATGTCTTGATTTTTGTCTTCATATATGAGACATTTGCTTGACACAGTTCTTGGCTGGCAGTTGTTTGCATTCAAGTCTTTATTTATGTCATCCCATTGCCTTCTTACCTGCTGCGTGGTTTCTGCTGAGTAGTCTGAGCTTTGTCTTATGAATTCCCCTCCGTATGTCATTTTTTGTGTATCCCTAGCCACTTTTAAACTTGTTTGCTTATATTTAGTGTTGGCAAGTTTGATTATAATATGTCTTAGTGTCTTTTGAGGTCTAACTTCGGTGGAGTTGTGTAAGTGACTTCGATAGTTATCTTCTCATGTTTCATTGTATCAAGGATGTTTTCTGTCAACAAATCTACAGATCTGTATGTTTTCTGTCGTTTCTTTCTGTGCTGCCATTGTAGTCACTTTCAGATTATTCCTCTTGCTAGAGTCCCACATAGCCGAGTCCCACATAATTCTTACTTTTTCTTGATTTTTTAAAATTCTTTTATTTGATAATTCCTCATACGTGTTGGTATCACATGCTTTATCTTCAGTCTCACTAATTCAGCCTTCTGTTTTCTCAGTTGTGTTCCTTTGACTTTCCCTTAAGTTGTCTAATTCTGTAATATGATTATCAGTCTTCCTGTATTTCTGTGTCCTGTGTCCGTGGTGGCATAGTGGTTAGGTGCTACAGCTGTTGACCAAAGGCTAGTAGTTTGAATCCATGAGGTACTTCTCTGGAAACTCTGTGAGGCAGTTGTACTCTGTCTTGCAGGGTCACTGTGAGTGAGAGTCAATTCGATAGCAGTGTATTTGGTTTTGGGTTTTGATGTCAGTATACTTTCTGGCAGCCTGTTCAATTTGTCATTATGCTCTGCTGCATTTTGCCTCATCTCCTTATGGCTCTTTTGAAAAATTCTAAATATTAATCACTTGTATCCTACCTTTGATAACTCCAGGAAGTTGTCTTCGTCTGGAAAATTCTGTTTTCTTTTTTTCATTGTGGTTAAGTGCTACAACTGCTAACCAAAAGGGTGGCAGTTTGAATCTGCCATGTGCTCCTTGGTAATTATATAGGGTGGCTTTGTTTTCCTATAGGTCACTATGAGTCATATTCAGTGTGACAGCAGTGGGTTTGTTTTGGAAGGTTTCTGAAGCCATTGTGGTCAGCATCTTCAAGTGACTTATTTTCATTATTGGCACCTTGGAAACTAATGTGTGATTAGCAGGTGGTTAGAGCTATTACTAGGCATGGGAACCCAGGAATCCATTTACTCTTCTTGTATGGGTTCAGCTCAGGTATCCACTTAGTTAATCACAAAGTGTGTGGCACAGGCTCTGCTCTGCAGTCCTAGATGTACAGGGGTGATTGGTGTAGACACAGTTATGTGGCTGTACACACTAAGAAAAGCAGGGGGATGACAGTAGTACCAGGGTGTGTGTGAGGAACTGTGTCCCTTTGTATCTGATCCTAGGGAAAGGAATTGTTTCTACCCAGAATTTCTAGCTCAAGGGACTCAGTAGATTCTCCTCCCTTCCCCCTGCGCTTTAAGAGTCCACTTGTATCTCAGGTAATGATTTGAGACTTAAGTGCTAGGTGTAGTGCAGAGAAGGGATGGGAAAGCTCTGAGAAATGGAAAACAGTTTATTGTGAAGGAAAGTTTCAGAGCTATGCTGGTGAGTTACTTGCAAGACACTTAGCTTTTTTTTTTAACATGACTGAGTGTACATTCCCGTATAAATTTACATGCCCACCTATATGCAGCTTCCACTGCTCAACCTGTCCAGTGACAGCACACTATTCCTCTCTGCTCTATACATGTCTCGTCCTCCCAACAGCCTCCTTTCTGCTCCTTTCCACCCACTCTCCTTCCTCCAGCCAGAGGTCAGCAGGATAGCCTATAGATGTATAGAACCATAAAGTACAACCAATATATGGTCACTTTGCATTGCCAAGTCCAAAGAGTGGACCTTTGTTATAATTTATGGATAAGGGCAGCATCAGGGCCGGGGGCCATGCTCTCAGGGGAACCCTGAAACTGCTGGACCATCAATTGAGGTCTTTTAGTGGAGATCTCAGGATGCACCCCTTTTTATTCTTGCATTGCCAGTGAGACTCAACCTAGTGAGCTCCATCGAAGCCACTTAGCTTTTGATGATCAAGTGCCATTGTTGACTGATTCTGAAGGCTCAAGTGGGCTCTCCGCTGCTCTGTCTCTTCCACTAAGGAGGACATCCTCCAAATGCTCCTGCTCTGTTTATTTTATGCTGGGTGTAGCTGATTCCCAGCAGGTCAGGTCTGGCCAGTTGTAGGTGCTTCTAGACCTGCTTTCACTTCCTTATTGTTCCGTGATTTCTGTTTCCCTTTTGATGTTTAAGGTTCCTAGAATGTCATAGATAACTGATGTATTTGTTCTTGGGGTCATTGTTGTTGTCCCACCCCCAGAGGCCCTGATTTAACTTTCAACAAAGATTAAAGTTTATGAAAGCTAAAATTTATATGTACCTAAAATAAAAGGTACCATTCCTGTTGTTATTATTACTGTGTCATTTTTGGCATTCTCAGTTACAGAATTTATTTAGTATAGATAACCTTTTATTTGAGTAGACAATATGAATTTAGAGTCCATTTAGCTGATTGAAGAATGTACATTAAATTCATTTAGTCTTTCTACATGTTAAGCTGTCATCTTCTAGCTAAACTGTATTAGGATGTTTATTGTGATTGTTATGACTTACTAGTAACATTCTTAATTTTGTCTTAACTGATAATTTTCAGTAGTTTAGGAATTCTGAGAAATTAATTTCTCTCTGCATGTTCTCTAAGCTCTTGTTCTAATGCTAAACTTATTTTCCGTTTTTTAGTTTAATGACATGCCTAATAAATTATTGGGTAATGATGAGGAAACCTAGCCCAGTCTACTCATTTGGGTAAGTTCCAGTTATTTTATGCAAACTTACTACTTTTAAAATAATAGTTGTAGTAGGCAGTAAAGAGCTAACTTTAGTATTTCTAGAAAATAATAGTTGTCTGCTTAGTAGAACAATGGTCAGATTATAAAAGTGGGTAGCAAAGTAGCTTCTAAGAGGATTCTAGAAGAGAAACATGAATCTTTAGTATAAAGCATATAAAATGTTCACATTCAGTTTTTACTTTGGAAATCTCCTGTTTTAGACAGACTACCAAGAATTTCTGTGTAAATTATTACAGAGGTTAAAAAGTATGAATGTTTTAATATTATTTCATGGTAGAGATGGTTGGCTTATGATAGCAATCTGCTAACAAAGAATTTGAGACTATTTTTGTTTAGTAATTTCTACAAATTGCTGTTGAAAGTCAGATAATCTTTACATTGCAAATTTAAAGGAAAGTATGTGGAAAAATCTTTCAGATTCAAGGAGACAGCTTTATTTTAGGCAGCTAGTGCTGCTTTAACAGAAATACAGGTAGATGACTTTAAAAAGAGAAATTTTGTCATAGTCCAGTAGGCTAACAGTCCAAATTCAGGGTGTCAGCTCCAGGGGGACGCTTTCTTTCCTGTATCTGGACGAAATACTTTATCAATCTTCGTCTGAACTGAAACCTTCTGAGGTGCAAGGACCCCAGTCCTTCCAAAAGGACATACTTTAGCTTCTGGTACAACTTCTTGGTGGTATGAAGTCCCCAGATCTTTGCTAGCTTCTTTCCTATATATCTCAAGAGACTGCTTCAAGGCACAAAACAATCACACACTGAGTCCTGCCCTACCAGTACTCCACCCATCTGCCATCATTAATATCATAAACCATCCCCCCTAGTACTGCCGAGACTATTCTGACTCATAGTGACCCTGTGAGGACAGAGTAGAACTGCTCCATTGAGTTTCCAAGGAGCACCTGGCAGATTTGAACTGCTGACCTCTTGACTAGCAGCTGTAACACTTAACCACTATGCCACCAGGGTTTCCATTAACATAGAGGCAGGATTTATAACATGGAGGAACATTACAGAATAACAGAAACTATGACCTAGGCAAATCACCCAAAGTTTTTGGGGAACACAGTTCAGTCCAGGACAATCTTGAAAGCAGAAATTTATTCTACTAAAGAAGCTCTGGGACCAAACTGTCCCTTTTCTTCTCTACTGTATCATTCATTTGAACTAGGTTTCGTTTATTTAAGAGGACAACACAGAATTCAGCTCAGGCCAGAGTCAAGATAGTGGACTAAACACACATCTCCCTAAATCCTTCTGGAAACCAAGACCTGAATTGATAATTAAACAGAGCTTTCTAGACACCTGGTGAGCCCTAGAACACGGCATAGGGTCGTTAATTTGGACTTCATACCACTGAACGCAAAACAGCCTCTCTTTCACTGACCCCACTCTGGGCTTGTACAGACTGAAGGTAACTCACCATTTTAATTTTATTTCTCTGTCTTAGCCATCAGGCAGCTGGGACTTGACTAGCCGCTATTCTCAGACGCACTGCTGGTGGGATCAGCAGGCAAAATTGCTGTATTTTGAGAACCCGGATTTGGACTCTGTGCATCTCGACGCCTTTGGCCTCTCTTTCTGTGTCCTCCATATAGTAGCCGGAGCTGAGGCAGTGGCGAGCTTGTGCAGGATGCTATCTTGAGCCATTGGGAGGCAGAGACACCCATACAGAGGCCCCACTGGACTTAGTTCCTAGGCTGGGCGGCAGTGTCTGCCCGGGGGAGAGCACTTTTCTGGTAGAAATGAAGTATTTTACGGTGTCTCCTATGGCTGGGACCCGACAGCAGAGGCTGTGGACTCCATTCATCTCGGCACCTTTGGCCTCTGTATCCGCATGCGCCACAGAATGGCCTAGTCCCAGCCAGGTGGTGAAGTAGTGCGGGACACAATCCTGTTGCACTGGGAGGTGGATTACCCATACGGAAGCCTCAACTGGGCCTAATTCCTGGGCTGGGAAGCAGTGTTTGCCCAGAGGAGAGCGCTTTTCCGGCAGAAAAGCAGTATTCTACACAGTGTCACCTGCAACTGGGGCACCACAGAAGAGGCCAGCAGGGCAAGCCTTTCTGTATTTTCAGCTAGCGTATAACATGTGGGGTTCCATATAGAAGTGCTTACTTTGCCAGCCAGGAAAAGGGACCTGTATACCTGAAAACCTGACTTTGAAGTTGTCAGACTTTTTATCTCTCATTTTAAGTTGGTCTAGAGAAACAGCTGTGGTCCATTTTCACAACATCACTCCCAGGCTCTACTAACTCACATGATGCCCCAAAAGCAGCAAGCTCAAGAGAAAACCGTAATCAAGAAATTACCCAAGGTTTCAGAAGGCCCACAAAAGAAACCACCTGAGAACTTCCCAGACAAAGAATCTTTTCTGAAACTGTTGGAAGGTGAATATAAAAGGATTGTTTATCGAGCACTCCTAGGCTTTATACAAAATGCAGCAGAGGAAAATGAAAAATTAAGCAAGCTGTTAGATCTGATGGAACATCAATACTCTGAAATCCAACAGATCAAGAGCAAAATCCAAGGCATAGAAATGTGAATTCAAAGCCAATAAAACAGAATGGAACAAATGGAAAATAGATTTTCTGATTTGGAAAACAGAGCTACTGACTCCAGCATCTATGAGGAGAAATCAGAGAAAAGAAACAAGAAAAATGTAGAAGCATTAAGAAGCATGTGTGACACTATTAAGAGGAACAGTCTACAGTTAATTGGAGTTCCTGAACAGGGCAAGACACCTGAGAACGTAAGAGTATTGTGGCAGAGCTGTTGACAGAAAACTCTCCGGAAGTTGTGAAAGAAGAGAATATAGATATCCAAGATGTATATAGAATACCACTCAACATAGATCTCAGATGAAAGACTCCAAGACATAATCAAGCTTAACAAAATGAAACACAAGCAGGAGCTCCTAAAAGACAGCAAGGGTCAAAGCAAAGCTAACATTCAGAGGGAAACTCTGTAAGCTTTCATTGGATTTCTCAGCAGAGACAATGCTGAAGGTGGAGACAGTGGCATGACACATTCAAAGCCTTGAAGGAGAAGAACATACAATGTAGAATTATTTATCCTGCAAGAGTATCTTTCAGATATGCAAATGAATTAAGATACTTGTAGATAAATAGAAACTCAGAGACTTTCTAAAAACCAAACCAAAGCTACAAGAAATACTGAAAGAATCTATTGGCTTAGAAAAACAAAACCACTGACTTTATATTTTTGAAGCAAATACAGGACACATCACCCAGAAATGCATTCAGTTAGGGAAGGCTTCAAACTCAATGAAAGCTATAATAATGAAAGAAATAATCCAGTGATCATATCATGAAAACTGTGGTGGAATACTATTAATAAAAGAGGAATGTACTACAGTCATTGTAGCCGTTCCAGACGGAGAGGAAGTTGATAAGAATGATAGAAACTGAAATTGAGTTTATGTGTAGTTTATAAGGAGGATCTTACAGGTTGCACAATAAAGATGCAATATATCACATCAAGAAATGTAATACAGGAGTCTCAACAACTGCAAAACTAACCCTGAAAAAGGTGAAAAATCAACTAACTAAGAATGTTAATAAGAACAGCAGAAAAAACATCAACACAAAATAAACATATAGCAATGGCAGCACTGAACATACATCTGTCAAGAATTACGTTAAATGTGAGTGGACTGAATGCTCGAGTAAAGAGAGACAGAGTGACATCATGAATCAAAAGACACAACCCATCCCCATGTTGCCTACAAGAAACTCACCTTAGACTTAAAGTTAGGAACAAACTGAAAATTAAAGGATGGAAGAATATATATGAAGCTAACAATGAGGAAAGAAGAGCAGCTGTGGCAATTCTAATCTCAGATAAAATTGACTTTAATGTAAAATCCAACGTCTTGGACAAGGTTGGACAGTATTGCTGAAAGGTTCAATACGCAAACAAGACAACAGTATTAAATATTTATGCACCCAATATTAGAGCACCTAAATACGTTGAAGAAACATTGATTACAGTCAAAAACAAGATAGATCACTCCACAATAATAGTGTTAGACTTCAGTAGTCCACTCTTAATATTGGACAGATCATCTAGAAAACTCAGTTAAAGACACAAAAGCCCTTATTGCCACAATTAATCAACTAGACCTCATCGACATATAGAGAACTTTCTATCCATCAGTGGACAGCTACACCATCTTCTGACGTGCACATGGAACATTCTCAAGAATAGACCATGTGTTAGGACATAAAGTAATTGTCAACAAAATGAGCATCTTCTCAGATCATAAGGCCATTGAAGTCGAAATCAACAGCAGAAAAAACATTGAAAGTGGAACTCATGGAAACTGAACAACATCTTGCGCCAAAAGACATGGGTTATAGAAGAAATCAAGGATGAAATAAAGAAATTTGTGGATTCCAGTGAGAACGAAAACGCTTCCCACCAGAACCTATGGGATACAGCTAAAGCAGTGCTCAGAGGTCAGTTTATCTCCATAAATGCACACATCTGGAAGGAAAAAAGAAACCAAGTCAAAGAATTAACCCTACAGCTTGAACAAGTAGAGAACAACAGAGAAACCCCTCAGGCACCAGAAGAAAACACATCATAAAGATTAGAGCAGAACTCAATGAATTAGAGAACAGAGCAACAATTGAAAAGACCAAAAACTGGGTTTTTTTTGAAAAGATCAACAAAGTTGAGAAACCTTTGGCTACACTTACTAAAGAAAAACAGGAAAGGAAACAACCCAAATAAGAAATGAGAGGGAAGTTGTCACAACAGATCCGGCAGATATCAAAAATATCATAGCTGAATACTATGAAAGACTGTATTCTAACAAATTTGAAAACCTAGAGGAAATGGACAAATTCCTTGATTCATCTCACCTACCCAAATAATCACAAGGTTTGAAGCAGAGCAACTTAATAAACCCGTCACAAAGAAAGAGATTGAAAAAGTCATCAGAAAACTACCAACAAAAAAAAGCCTAGGCCCGTATGGCTTCACTGCAGAATTCTACCAAGTTCTTAGAGGAGAGTTATCTCCAGTACTACAGAGACTATTTCACAGCACAGACAGGGATTGAGTACTCCCAAATTTGTTTATGAAGCCAGCATAACCCTAGTACCAAAGCCAGGGAAAGACTTAACAAAAAAGGAGAACTACAGACCATTGTCACTCATGAATCTAGGTGCAAAAATCTTTAACAGAATTCTTGCCAGTAGAACACGACAACATATCAAAAAATTAATTCATCATGACCAAGTTGGATTCCTACCAGGGATGCAAGACTGGTTCAACATCAGAAAAACAATTAATGTGATTAACCACGTAAATAACACAAAAGGCATGAAATCACTTGATTTTGCCTATTGATGCTGGAAAGGCCTTTGATAAAGTCCAGCACCCATTCATGCTAAAAACTCTCAGCAGAATAGGAACAGATGGCAAATTCCTCAGTGTAGTAAGGGCCGTTTATGCAAAGCTAACTGCCTACATCATCCTGAATGGAGAAATACTGAAGCAGTTTCCTTTGAGAACGGGAATTAGACAAGGATACCCTATTCAACATTGTACTAGAAGTTCTAGCCAGAGCAGTTAGAGAAGACCAGGAGATAAAGGGCATCCGCATCAGCAAAGAAGGAAAAATCTCCCTATTTGTGGATGATGTGATTCTGTCGACAGAGAATCATAAAGAATGCGTAAGTAACTAATCAAACTGATAAAAGAGTTCAGCAAAGTCTTAAGATACAAGATAAACATAAATAAATCAGTAGGATTCCCTTATATGAACAATGAGATTGTTATGGAAGAAATCACGAAATCAATACCATTTACTATAGCCCCTAAGAAGATAAAGTACCTAGGAATAAATCTAACCAGAGAAATAGCAGACCTTGACAAAGAGAACTATAGGGTCTTAATACAAGAAACTAAGACTTACATAAGTGGAGAAACCTACTCTGCTCGTGGATAGGAAGACTTAACATAGTGAAAATGTCTATTTTGCCCAAAGCAATCTACTTAAGTAATGCAATCCCAATACAAATTCCAGGGACATTTTTTAATGAGATGGAGAAACAAATTACCAACTTTGTGTGGAAAAGGAAGAAGGCGTGGATAAGCAAAGCACTACCGAAGAAGAACACACTGGAAGGCCTCTCATTACCCGACCTTAGGACATACTACACTGCCACAGTGGTCAAAACAGTCTGGTGTTGGTACAAAAAGACAGATATTGGAACAGAATTGAGACCCCAGAGATGACACCATCTTTCTATGAGCACCTGATAGTCGACAAAGGCTGTAAGATACTAAACTGGGGAAAGCAATCTCTTCAACAAATAGTGCTGAGAAAATTGGATGTCCATCTGTAAAAAATTGAAACAAGACCCGTATCTTACACCTTATACAAAAACCAACTCCAACTGGATGAAAGACCGTGTCATGGGTTGAATTGTTTCCCCCCAAAAATATGTGTAGCCATGTGGCTGGGACATGATTCCCTGTATCTTGTGACTGTCCTCCATTTTGTGGTTTCCTTAAACTGTACGTTAAAGGATTAGGGTAGGGCTGTAAATTCCTTCATAGGATTACTTCCCTGCTCTGCTGTAAAGAGAGTTTCCCTGGAGTGTGGCTTGCCCCACCCTTGATCTTTTCAGCCTGCAAGAGATAAAAGGAAAGAGAAGCAAGCAGAGAATTGGGAACCTCGTTACTATCAAGAAAGCAGCACCGGGAGAAGAGCGCATCCTTCAGACCTGAGGTTCCTGTGCCAAGACGCTCCCTGGACAAAGAATGATGCAATACCAGACTTTCCTCCAGAGCCAACAAGGGGAAAACCTTCCCATGGAGCCAACACCCTGAATATGGACTTGCAACCTACCGGAGTGTGTAAGAATAAACCTTCCTTTGTTAAAGCCATCCACTCTGTGGTATTTCTGTTAGAGCAGCCCTAGCTGACTAAAACAGACCGCATTATCAAATCTAACACAATAAAGCTCATCGAAGAAAAAGTAGGAACAGCACTGGAAGTGTTAATACACAACATAGATAGACTTCAAAATCTGTCAAACAAACCGCAAACAAAAGAGAAAATAGATAAATGGGAACTATTAAGAATCAAACACTTTTGCTCATCCAAAGGCTTTTTTAATAGAATTAAAGGGCCACCTACAGAATGGGAAAAAATATTTGGCAACTCTATGTCAGGTACTACAAAATATCAATAAGGAAAAGATAAATCATCCAGTTAAGTGATGGGCAAAGGAGATGAACAGACACTTCTCTTAAAGAGGAGATCCAGGCAGCTGAAAAACACATATGGACATGCTCATGATCATTAGCTATTAAAGAAATTCAAATCAAAACTACAGTGAAATACCATCTCACTCCAGCAAGGTTGGCCATTATCCAGGGAACACAAAGCAGCAAACACTGGAGAGGCTGTGGAGAAATTGGAACTCTTCTACACTGTTGGTAGAATTGCAAAATGGTGCAACTTTTTTGGAAAGCAATCTGGCACTTATTTAAAAAGCTGGAAATAGACATGCCATTTGACCTAGTAATTCCACTGCTTGGAATAATATGTCCTATAGAGTCAAGGCTATTCACACCAACCGATACATATACATGAATGTTTATCACAGCACAGTCCACAATAGCAAAAAGATGGAATCAACCCAGATGCCCAATAACAAAGGAATGTATAAGTAAACTGTGGTATATATATATTCAGTGGAACACTGTAGAATGATAAAGAACAACGATAATTTTAGGAAACATTTCGAGTGTTATGTTCAGTGAAAGTAGTAAGCAATAGAAGGACAAATACTGTATGAGACCCCTATGATAAGAACTTGAAAACAGAAAAGGCTATTTGACGACTGGAAGGGTGTGGAGGAAGGAAGGGCGAGGGTGGGAAGGTTTAGATTAGATAGTAGATAGAAACTTGGTTGGGTAAAATACGGGACAGCACACATTAGAAAGAAGATCGGTATGAACTGGACTTCAACATGACATGATTACTCCTTCCACCTGAATCCAGTATTACAAGGACAGAGTAGCTAGGGTGGGGGGCCGGGGCCCATGCTCTCAGGGGAAATCAAGGCCAAGTGGCGCAACTAGTGTTTTGCCAAGAGATCCCTCTGCACCCCATATTGTGGTGAGTGGCATCTGGGTTCTTAAAAGCTGCCAACCTGCTATCCACGGGTACAACACATGGTCCCAACGTAGCTGGAACAGATGATCACCAAGGACCAAAACTACACGGGGGAAGGAGAACCCAGAAGCAAGAGAGACCCACATGAGTGGGTGACTACATTGACTTGTGACCGGAAGAACTGTATGGTGCTGGGCCACCACCAGTGGTAGCCGTGATGGAGCTCACAAAGTTGAGTCTCTCTGGCGACACATGAACAAAAAGGGGTGCACCCTTAGGTGTCCATTAAAAGACCACAGTTGATTGTCCATGGGCATCATGTTTCCCCTGGGAGCATGGCCCCTGACCCTGATGCTGCCCCTGTCCATAAATCATAATGGAGGTCCAACTCTCTGACAGGAGTGGATTGGACTTGGTGACACAGAGTGACCATATCATGTGTGCACTTTATCGTTCTGTGCATCTTTAAGATGTCATCTTGCTGACCTCTTACTGAAGAATGAGAGTGGGTGGAGAGGAGAGGATAGGAGATTGTTGGTAGGATAAGACATGTATGGAGCTGAGAGGAAGAGTGTGCTGTCACCAGGCAGGGAGAGCAGTGGCAGCTGCTTATAGGTGGGCATCCAAATTAATATGGGAATGTACATTTTCATTTAATCATAAAAAAAGAGGACAAACATGAAAATTCAATGCCCCCCAAAATCATGTGTCGGTGAAATTTTTTAGGATTGGACTGTTAGTTTGATGAACTGTATTATGGATGTCCATATATGGAAATCTGTGACAAATAATCTAAGTGTTTTCATTGCAAGTGACAGAGTGCACCTAAAACTCATTTGGAAAAAAAGGGAATATCAATAATCCATTAATAATTTACGTAGAGAGAGGCTAGGGTGACTGGCACAGGGAGGACATTGTCTTTCTCCTCCTTATCAGGTCTGATTTTCTCTGCATGTCAGCCTTAAGTCTCTCAGGCTGCTTTTCTCCCCTACTTGAAATGATAATTCCTAGTAAAACTTTTATTCATATATTTTCACCTTTACCCTAGAGGGAAAGAGACTCTTGCCTAGCTCTAGTTCAGAAAATCACTGGAAAGATCTATTTTTTAGTCCAAGTAGGAATGAATGTTAGTCTTCAATCCAGTTTCTGTGGCCAGGGAGAAAAGATCTTGTGAGGATGTTACAGCTATGATTTTGGCTCACTTGCTTAGAAAAATGGGAAAAGAGGAGACAGTCAAATTAAGTTAAACATTCAAAAACTATTGTGGTCAGTCACACAGTTTGTATTAACGTCTGTATTCAGTAACTTCACAATTCAGTTCACAGCCCTGAGAGGTGTCACAGAGTTTTAGTCTGCATTCTTGGCAGCTTCACATTGGTGTCTTAAACTTAGGTTAAAACTCTGGATTTCTCCCACAAACCTATTCTGCAGTTTTTTCCATCAGTTAATTGCTGAAACAAAAAATTCTAAGAGTTGTCATTGATTATTTATTATTCTCCATAGTTATTCATCAGCAAGTTACATCAAAGAGACTTGTAAACACATCCAGAATCCCGCTTCTTCCCAATTTTATTTATACTCCAACCCTCCTGTACCAAGCTACCTTATTTACTTGTGTTAAACAATGGTTAACATGCTTCTGTTATGGCCAGACTACAGTCCATTATGAGAATAGTTTTTTTAAAAAAATCTATATCATGCTATCATTTCTTTTTCCTTAACACCATTCACTTGTTTCCCCATCATACTTAGAATAAAATTTTGACTCCTTTCCTTAATTTACAAAACCTTTATGTGAACTGGAAACCATAGTTTTGTAGTGGTTAAGAATTATGGCTGCTAAGTAAAAAATGAGCAGTTTTTGAGTCTGCCAGATGCTATTTGGAAACTCTGTGAGGTAGTAGTAGTCTGTCTTACAGAGGTGGTAGGAGGATCAGCCCCCTGGTAATGTTTTTTTTTGTGTGTGTGTCATATGGAATGGACCCTTCGTGTCTCTTTTTAATCTATTCATGCTCTCTGCTTTGTGCCATGTTGTCTTTTTGTTATTTGAACACTGCTCACTCATTCCTGCCTTAGGACCTTTGTACAGGCTGTTTTCTCTGCAGCAGATGCTAGTCACCTGATCTTTGCAAAAAAGGCTGTCTTGTTAATTGAGATCTTACCACTTTGCCACCAATGCCATCTAGTTGATTCCAATTCACGTTGACCCTACAGGACAGAGTAGAACTGCTCCATGGGGTTTTCAAGGCTGTACATTTTAATGAAAGCAGAGTGCCATGTTTTTCCACTTTCAGGTGACTGGTGGTTTCAAAACACCAAACTTTTTGGTTAATTGAATGCTTTAATCACTGTGCCACCAGAGCTCCTTCATTCATATCTTAATCTCACTAAGTTCTGATGTCATTAAATGACTGAGTGGTCCAATCTGAAATAGTTACATGGTTATCCTCTTGTTGTGTCATGTTATTATCAGTACAGGACTTACCAATTAAATTGTTACTGTCTTCCCTTTAAAATGGAAATTTCCTGCTAACAGGGACCTTATTATTTTGTTATCTTTCATATTGTTGGCACCTTGGACTGTGTTCATCATTCTGATGCTCTCTGTATTTTTTGAATGACCAGACGGAGGAAATAAAGAAGGGAAATATTAAAAATATGAAGATAAGGAAAAAAATTACCTGTTGCCTAACTAGGCAGCCAACAGATGGTATTTTCCTGGTAAATAATCATAAAACCGTCATAAAAGTAAATGTTTTGAATTAGGGGACCTTAACCATCCTGATATAGTAATTGTTTTGCTGTATAAACCCGTTATCTCGTAAATACCTGACTTATTTTAAATCACAATTTAATCTCTCAAAACATGGGAGATGCTGTAAGGCAAATTGACAGTCTTAAAAAGCAAGCTGATTGGTTGAATAAACCCACTGCCGTGGCGTCGAGTCCAACTCATAGTGACCCTAAAGGTCAGAGTAGAACTGCCCCATAGTGTTCCCAAGGAGCACGTGACAGATTTGAACTGCTGACCTTTTGGTTAGCAGATGTAGCACTTAACCCACTACTGCTAGCAGGGTTGGTAAAAAGAGCAGTGGACTTAGGATCAAAGAAATCTCTGTATACTTACCACGTTAAACACAACATAAAAATATTAGTATACAATGAAGTCTGAGGGTGGACAAGCTGGAATGTTGGATTGAAATCAAGAAAAGGCATCGAGAACACATGTAAATTCTTGCTGTTAGATTTAAAAAATAAATTCTTTATAAAGTCACAAAAAGGTGAAACCTAGTTTAACATCGGTTCATAAAGGAGAGGTGTTAAGCTCATTGACCAAACACAAGATCAGTAGGAATCAGCGGTTAACATGATTATAGTAATGGATCCAACTCGACGGCACTTGGCAAACGAGTGATTGTTATTTTAAGGTATGTGTAACTTTAAAAAATTCAAAACCAAATCAACTGCCATTGAGTTCCATTCTAACTCAGCAGTGCTATAGGACAAAGTAGAACTGTACCAAAGGTGTCCAAGACTATAACCTGTAGGGAAGCAAACTGCCACACCCTTCTTTCGCAAATCAGATAGTTGGTTTTAACCACTGAACTTGGAATTAGCAGGTAAGTACTTAATCATTTTGTAACAGGGTTCCTTATATTTAACCTTAGGGGATATTAGTGGGAATCATATTTCTGGAAACAGTAGTATTTTAAGTCTGTGCACATGTGATGTTTCATCTGTCACGTCATGTCGAATTCTGCATGGCTCTCTTTATGAGTGACCTTTGTAACTTTAAGTTTATCCATTAGGATTTTTAGTGGGTAACATTCTGGGTGGTAAGGAAACTAGTAGACAGATTTTGTGATCAGAAATAGCAGATCTTTCATGTGAAAAAGAGCAGAATAATATATAGTACGTTTCTTCAGATTTTTGAAAGATTGTGGTAAATTGGCATATTTATGTTTATTTCAGAAAGTATTACTAGGTTCATTAGATAAGTGACATTTCACTTCAGTTACAAGGAAGAACTTTTCTATTCTTGAAGTGTATTGTGCTTTGCTTTTCTGCTATTGAAAATTAGATATGCTCAGTATAGAAAAATGAAGTAGACAGTCATAACACATTTGTACCAATCTTGTGTATCCCTTTCTGTGTATCAGTATATGTATATTTTTATGTATGCCTAGATGCCTTTTTCTAGGTTAACTTTTATTAAAAAGTAGTGAAAACAATAAAGTACACAAATACTAAACATATAGTTGGATGAATTTTAACAAATGAATATACCTATGTAACTACTGCGTAGAACATGACACAAGTCCTCCTTCATCTTCTGCATTTCCATATACATTTAACATCAGCTTGTCAGTTTCCATAAATAACATTGCTGCATTTGTATGATGTTTTTATAGTTTTTATTGTGTTTTAAGTGAAAATTTACAATTCAAGTTAATTTCTCATAGAAAAACTTAGACTTTGTTATGTGACCCTAACTGCTCCCCCAGACTGTGACAGCACACTCTTCCCCTTCACCATGAATTTCCCATGTCCCTATAACCAGCTCCTGTCTTTCTTTTTCTTTTTTTTTTTAATTAAATAGAAAAATGGAAGTGTACATACTCTGTGCTTACAATACTGGGTTAAGAGAGGAGGAGTACACAAGCTGTGTCGAAGTCCCATTAATATTGATCTTCCTACTAATGTATATCGTCACCAGTTTCACCCAACCAAATTTCTAACAACTATCTAATCTAAGCCCTCGCCCCTTGCCCTCCTGCCCTCTCACCCTCCCTACCCTTGTAGCTGTCAAAGAGTCTTTTCTATTATGTATGAGTATGCTTTTAAGTTTTTATCGTAGGGGTCTCATATAATAATTGTCATTCTGTTGCTGACTAGTTTCACTCAACATAATGTCCTCCAGTTGAGTCTAAATTTGAGAGATGTTTCCTGCTATCATTGTTGTTCTTTATTAGTGTATAGTTCTCTATTGAGTATATATACCATAGTTTACCTATCCGTTCTTCTGTTGTTGGGCATCTGGGTTGATTCCAACTTTTTGTTATCGTGGACTGTGCTGCAATGAACATTTGTGTGCATGTATCAGTTGATGTGAATGGCCTTGATTTTGTAGGATATATTCCAGAGCAGAGGAATTACTGGGTCAAATGGTATATCTATATCCATTATTTTAAGGTAATGCCAAATTGCTTTCCAAAGAGGTTGCACCATTCTGCAATCCCACCAGCAGTGAAGGAGAGTTCCAGTCTCTTCACAGCCTCTCAAACATTTATTGTTTTGTGTTTTTTGGATCATGGCCAATCTTGTTGGGGTGAGATGGTATCTCACTGTCGTTTTGATTTGATTTCCTGTCTTTTTCTTTCTTATCTTGCCTCTGGACAGGAGCAGCACAGTTAGTCTTCTCTATCTACTTAAGCCAAGAAGCACCCTCTTCACTGGTGTTGTTTTGTGTCTTCTAGACGAGTTCAGTCTTTGAGGAGCTGGCTTCTGGAGTGGTTTCATTTGTAGGCTAGTAGAGAGTCTGGGGGATTGTTTTAGTCAGCTAGGGCTGCTCTAACAGAAATACCACAGAGTGGATGGCTTTAACAAAGAAAGATTTATTCTTACACAGTCCGGTAGGTTGCGAGTCCATATTCAGGGTGTCCCCTCCAGGGAAAGACTTTCCCCTTGACGGCTCTGGAGGAAAGTCCAGTATTGCATCAGTCATTGTCCAGGGAGCATCCTAACGCAAGAACCTCTGGTCTGAACGACGCGTTCTGCTCCCGGTGCTGCTTGCTTGATGGTAGCGAGGTTCTCAAATTGTCCTTGGTTCTTTTTCCTTTTATTCCTTGCAGGCTAAAAGCATTAAGGGTGGGGCAAGCCATACTCCAGGGAAACTTCCCCCATAGCAGGAATTCACAGCCCCACCTTAATCCTTTAACATACAGGTTAGCAAAACCGCACAATGGAGGACATTTCCAAGATACTGGGAACCATATCCCAGCCACATAGCTGCACACATTTTTGGGGGGACACAATTCAAACCATGACAGGGATCATGTTTTACAGGGACCCTCCAGTCTGTCAGACCATCAAGTCTGCTTTTTAACTAGAATTTGAATTTGTACCTCACATTTCTTACTCATCATCAGGAACTGTTTGTTCAGTTCCATGTAAGGAAAGTCATTGGTGGTAGCAGGGCACCATCTAGTTCTTCTGGTATCATGCTGATGTGGTCTCACCCCTTTCTGTCTCTTGGCTCATATTTTCCATTTGTCTTTGATGATATTCATTCTCTTTCATTCCAGGTAGGTTGAAACCAATTTGATGCTTCTTAGATAGCTGCTTGCTAGGTTTTAAGACTCCAGATGCCACTCACCAACCAGAATGGGATGCAGAACATTTTTTTAAGAATCGATCATGCCAGTTGACCTAAATGTACCCTGAAACCATAGTCCTCACACCCCTTTACCTGCGTCTTGGTACCTCATAGTGTTTGTATTTAGAAAATGTACTAGCTTTTGGTTTATTCTGGTTGTGCTGCCTTATCCTCTACTGTGTGCTGTCTCTCCCTTAATCTAGAATAATTCTTGTCTGGTATTGAATTAGTAAAGTCCACTCTTCCTTCCTTACCACCACTGTAACCATGAAAGACTATTTTCTTCTGTTCTTAGGTCATTTCTTGAGTTTTTATAATAGTGACCTTATACAGTATTTGTCCTTGTTCAACTAATTTGACACAGCATAATACCTTCCAGATTCTTCCATGTTGTGAGATGTTTCCTAAATTGATCGTTGTTCTTTATGGTTACATAATATTTCATTGTGTAACTATACCAGAGTTTATCCATTCCTCTGTTGATGGTTACCTAAGTTGATTCCCTCTTTTTGCTGTTATGGACAGTGCTACAATGCATATTGGTATGCATGTCTCTATCTGTATGGTAGCTCTTATTTCTCTAGGGTATATTCCAAGCAGTGGGATTGCTGGATTGTACAGTTTTTCTCTTTCTAGCTTTTTAATAAAGTGCCAAATGGATTTCCAAAGTGGATGTACCATATTACATTCCCACCAGCAGTGTGTAAGTGTTCCAGTCTCTCCACAGCCTCTCCAACATTTATTATTTTGTGTTTTTTGGATGAATGCTAACTTTGTTCGAGT
The DNA here is from genome assembly GCA_028571685.1 of Heterohyrax brucei. NCBI lineage: Eukaryota > Metazoa > Chordata > Mammalia > Hyracoidea > Procaviidae > Heterohyrax > Heterohyrax brucei. The sequence continues at coordinate 41,498,756 of CM053149.1, forward strand.
GAGATGGCTCATTGTAATTTTGATTTTGATTTCTCTAATGGCCAATGGCTGTATTTCCTCGGATATCTGTTAGTCCTGTGAATGTTGTCGTTGGTACAGTGCCTATTGATACCCTCTTTGCCCATGTTTTTAACTGGGTTATTTGTCTTTTTGCTATTGAAGTTTTGGAGTATTTAGATTTTAGAGATTAAACACTCGTCAAATTGGTTGTAGCCGAAAATATCTCCCAGTCTGTAGGATATGTTTCTATTTTTTTGGTGAAGTCTTTGGGTAAGTATAAAGTGTTTGATTTGTAGAAGTTTCCAGTTGTCTGTTACCTGATGTTTGTGCACTGTTAGTAGAGTTTTGTATTCTGTTCATGCCATGTATTACGGCCCTGGCATTGTCTCTCTTTTTTTCTCCCGTGATCGTACCATTTCAGGTTTGATATTTAGGTCTTTGATGCATTTTGAGCTAGTTTTAGTGCATGGTGTGAGATTTGGTTATTGTTTCTTTTTTTTTTTTTCCCCCAGATAGATATCCTGTTATACCAGCACTATTTGTTACAGAGACTGTTTTCCCCAATTTATGGACTGTGGGACTTTTGTCAGGTATCAGCTGCTCTTAGGTGGATGATTTTATGTCTGTGTTCTCAATTATGTTCCATTGGTCTGCGCATTTGTTGTGCCAGTGCCAGGGTGCTTTGACTACAGTAGTAGTGTAATAGGTTCTAAAGTGAGGTAGCCTGAGGCTTCCAACTGTGTTCTTCTTCAGCAGTTCTTTGCTTATGTAGACTTTTCCCTTTGTATTTGAAATTAGTAATTTGTTTCTCCATCTCATTAAAAAAATGTCTTTGGAATTTGGATAGGGATTGCATGGTATCTATCAAAAGCTTTAGGTAGAATAGTCATTTTCATTGGGGTTAAGTCTGGTAACCATAAGCACATTGGTTTTTCCACTTACGTAGGTCTCTTGGTTTCTTGCAGTACTCTTCTAGTTTTCTTTTATAGATCTTTTACATTTCTGGTTAGATTTATGCCTAAGTATTGTATCTTCTTGAAGGCTGTTGCAAATGGTATTGATTTCAGTGATTTCTTCTTTGTTGGTGTAGAGGAATGCAATTGATGTTCTTGTATCCTAGTTCAACTCTTCTATTAGTTCCAGTAGTTTCTTTGTGGATTATTTAGGGCTTTGTGTGTAAGATCATATCACCTGCAAATAGGGATAATTTTATTTCTTCCTTACCAATTTAGAAGCCTTTCTTTTTTATTTTATTTCTTTATTTTACTTTTTTATATTTTTATTTAATATGACTGAGTGAAAATGTACATTCTCATATAAATTAACATGCCGACCTCTATGCAGCTTCCACTGCTCTCCCTGTCCGGTGACAGCACACCATTCCTCTCTGCTCCATACATGTCTGATACTCCCAACAGTCTCCTTTCCCATCCTCTCCACCCACTCTCCTTCCTCCAGCCAGAGGTCAGCAGGATGATATCCTATAGATGTATAGCACCATAAAGTGCATCCAATAAATGGTCACTCTGCATCGCCAAGTCCAGTCCATTCCTGTCCGAAGAGTGGACCTTTGTTATGATTTATGGGCAAGGGCAGAATCAGGGCCAGGGCCCATGCTCCCAGGGGAACCCCGAAACTGCTGGACCATCAACTGAGGTCTTTTAGTGGAGATCTCGGGATGCACCCCTTTTTATTCTTGTGTTGCCAGTGAGACTCCACTTAGTGAGCTCCATCATGGCTATCACTGGTGGTGGCCAGGCACCATCCAGTTCTTCCGGTCCCAAGTTGATGTAGGCACCCACTCCTGTGGGTCTCTCTATCTTCTGGGTTCCCCTTACTCCATGTCATTTTGGTCCTCAGTGAGCATCCGTTCCTGCTGAGTTGGGACCATTTGATGTGCCCTCGGATGGCAACTCAGCAGCTTTTAAGACCCCAGACGCCACTCACCAATATGAGATGCAGAGAGCCCTCTTAGCAAAATGCTAGTTGTGCCAATTGGCCTTCATTTAACCTAAGAGCATGGTCCCCTGCCCCCTGCCCCAGCTACTCTGTCCTTGCAATAATGGGTTAAAATGGAAGGAGTACTCAAGTTATGCTGAAGTCCACTTAATGTTGCTCTTGTTTCTAATGTGTGCTATCATCAATTTCACCCAACCAGATTTCTAGTAACTATCTAATCTAAACCTTCCCTCCCTTGCCCTTCCTCCTTCCCCTCCCTTGCAGCTGTAAAGGAGTCTTTTCTTTTATACACTAGTCTGTTTTTGAGATCTTATCATAGAGAGCTCATACAATATTTGTCCTTTTGTCGCTGATGACTTTCACTCAACATAATGTCTTCCAGTTGAAACCAGGTTATGAGATGTTTCCTGAAATCATCGTTATTCTTTATCATTGTATAATGCTCAATTGAGTATATGTACCATAGTTTACCTATCCATTCTTCTGTTGTTGGGTATCTGGGTTGATCCCATCTTTTTGCTGTTGTGGACTGTGCTGTGATAAACATTCTGGTGCATGTGTCTGTTGGTATGAAGGGCCTCGATTCTGTAGGATATATTCCAAGTAGTGGAATTACTGGGTAAAATGGTATATCAGTATCCATTTTTTTAAGGAAGCGCCAGATTGCTTTCCAAAGAGGCTGGACCATTTTGCAACCCTACCAACAGTGTAGAAGAGTTCACTTTCTCCACACCCTCTCTAGCATTTGTTGTTTTGTGGTTTTTGGATCATGGCCAACCTTGTTGGGGTGAGATGGTATCTCATTGTTGTCTTGATTAGAATTTCTTTAATAACTAAAGATCATGAACATGTCCGCATGTGTTTTTTGGCTGCCTGGATTTCCTCTTTAGAGAAACGTCTGTCCATCTCTTTTACCCATCACTTAATTGGATGATTTATCTTCTTCTTATTGATCTTTTGTAGTATCTTATAGATTATGGAGATCAGGCGTCAGTCTGACATAGAGTTACCAAATATTTTTTCCCATTCTGTACGTGGCCTTTTTACTCTTGAGATAAAGTCTTTGGAAGAGCAAAAGTGTTTGATTCTTAAGAGTTCCCATTTATCTATTTTCTGTTGATTGTGGTTTGTTTGACAGATTTTGGAGTCTGTCCACATTGTGTATTAAAACTTCCATTATTGTTCCTACCTTTTCTTGGATGAGCTTTATCATTTTAGGGTTGATATTTAGATCTTTTATCCAGTTGGAGTTGGTTTTTATGTAAGGTGGATCTTGTTTCAGTTTATTGCAGGTGGACATCCCATTTTGCCAGCACCATTGATTGACAATACTGTTTTTACCCCAGTGTAATGTCTTAGGGCCTTTGTCGAATATCAGCTGTTCATAGGCAGATGGTGTCATCTTTGAGGTCTTAGTTCTGTTCCATTGATTGATCTGTCTGTCCTGGTACCAGTACCAGGCTGTTTTGACCACTGTGGCTGTGTAGTATGTTCTAAGGTTAGTTAATGAGAGGCCTCCCAGTGTATTCTTTTTCTTTAGTAATACCTTACTTATCCGGGGCTTTTTCCCTTTCCAAACAAAATTGGTGATTTGTTTCTCCATTTCATTAAAAAATGACGCTGGAACTTGTATTGGGACTGTATTATATAAGTAGATTGCTTTGGGTAAAATAGACATTTTCACAATGTTAAATCTTCCTAGCCGTGAACAGGATAGGTTTTCCCATTTATCTAAGTGTCTCATAGTTTCTTGTAGTAAGGGTTTGTAGTTCTCTTTGTAAAGGTCTGTTATTTCTCTGGTTAGATTAATTCCTAGGTACTTTATCTTCTTAAGGGCTATAGTAAATGGTATTGATTTGATGATTTCCTCATTAACAGTCTCGTTGTTGATGTAAGGGAACCCTACTGATTTACTTATGTTTATCTTAAATCCTGAGACTTTGCTGAACTCTTTATTAGTTTGAGTAGTTTACTTACAGATTCTTCGGGATTCTCTGCATATACAGTCATATCATCTGCCAACAGAGATTTTAACTTCTCTGCCAGTGCAAATACCCTTTATTTCTTGCTGTTGTCTAATTGCTCTGGCTAGAACTTCTAGTACAATGTTCAGTAGCAGAGGTGAGAGTGGGCCTCCTTGTCTAGTTCCTGTTCTCAAGGGAAAGTCTTTCAGTGTTTCTCCATTCAGGATGATGTAGGCAATTGGCTTTGTATAAATGGCCCTTATTGCGTTGAGGAATTTGCCGTCCATGCCTATTTTGCTAAGAGTTTGTAGTGTGAATGGGTGTTGGACTTGATCAAATGCCTTTTCTGCATCAATGGACAAAATCAAGTGATCCTTGTCTTTTGTGTTATTTATGTGGTTAATCACATTCATTGTTTTTCTGCTGTTGAACCAGCCTTGCATCCCTGGTATGAATCTGACTTGGTCATAATGGATTATTTTCTTGATATGTTGTACTCTGTTGACAAGAATTTTCTTGAAGAGTTTTGGCTCTAGATTCATGAGTGATACTGGTCTGTAGTTCTACTTTTTATTGGGTCTTTCCCTGGCTTAGGTATCAGGGTCATGCTGGCTTCATAGAATGAGTTTGGGAGTACCCCATCGCTTTTGATACTGTGAAATAGTCTCAGTAGTATTGGAAATAACTCTTCTCCAAAAGCTTGGTAGAATTTTGCAGTGAAGCCATCTGGGCCTGGGCTTTTTTGGGGTTGGCAGTGTTTTCATGACATTTTGAATCTCCTCCTTTGTCATGGGTTTATTAAGTTGTTCTCCTTCACGTTGTGATATCTTGGGTAGGTGTTACGAGTCAAGGAATTTGTCCATTTCCTCTAAGTTTTCAAATTTGTTAGAGTATAATTTTTCATAGTATTCTGTTGTGATATTTTTGATTCCCGTTCGGATCTGTGGCGACAACTCCCCTCTTATTTCTAATTTGGGTTGTTTCCTTTCCTGCTTTTCTTTAGTAAGTTTCACCAGTGATTTGTCAATTTTGTTGATCTTTTCAAAAGATCAGCTTGTGGTCTTTTCAAGTTTTTCTGTTGTTTTTCTATTCTCTAATTCATTTAGCTCTTCTAATCTTTAGAATCTGGTTTCTTCTGGTGCCTGAGGGGTTCTCTGTTGTTCTCGCTCTACTTGCTCAAGCTGTTGGGTTAATTCCTTGATTTGGTTTCTTTCTTCCTTCCAGGTGTGTGCATTTATGGAGATAAACAGACCTCTGAGCACTGCTTTGGCCGTATCCCATAGGTTCTGGTAGAAAGTGTTTTTGTTCTCATTGGAATCCATGATTGTCTTTATTTCATCCTTGATTTCTTCTATAACCCATGTTTTTTTTTTTAGCAAGATGTTGTTCAGTTTCCAAGAGTTCCACTTTCTATCTATGTTTTTTCTCCTGTTGATTTCAGCTGTTTTGGCTTTATGATATGAGAAGATGCTTTGCAGTAATTCAGTGGTGTGGATTTTGTTGAGAATCGCATTATGTCCTAACACACGGTCAATTCTGGAGAATGTTCCATGCACACTGAAGAGGAAAGTGTTGTCTGCTTATGGATTGAAAGCTCTATATATATCGATGAGGTTTAGTGGGTTAATTGTGGCAATGAAGTTTTCTGTATCTTTACTGAGCTTTTTGTAGATGATCTGTCTAGTATTGAGAGTGCAGTGTTGAAGTCTCCCACTATTATTGTGGTGTGATCTATCTCTTTTTTGAGTGTAGTCAGTGTTTCTTTAACGTATTTAGGTACCCTGATATTAGGTGCATAAATATTTAATATAGTTAAGTCTTGCTTGTGATTTTAACCTTTCAGCCACAAATAGTGTCCATTTTTGTCCACGATGGTGGATTTCACATTAAAATTGATTTTGTCTGAGATTAGAATTGCCACACCTGCTCTTCTTTGTTCATTGTTAGCTTGATATATATTCTTCCATCTTTTAATTTTCAGTTTCTTCCTATCTTTAGGTCTCAAGTGAGTATCTTGTAGACAACATATGGATAGGTCATGTCTTTTGATCCAAGATGTCACTCGGTGTCTCTTTACTGGAGCATTCAGTCCATTCACATTCAGTGTAATTTTTGATAGGTATGTGTTCACTGCTGCCATTGTGATATGTTTATTTTTGTGTTGATGTTTTTTCTGTTGTTCTTATTAATGTGTTCTGGGACATTCTTTTTTGTTAGGTAATTTTTTGCCGTTTTCAGAGCTGGTTTTGTAGTTGTTGAGACTCGTGTGTTAGATTTCTTGAAATGGTATGATACATCTTTGTTGTGCTTTACAGCTGTCCCTGTGATCCGCCTCAATAAACTATATATACACCCAGTTTTAATTACTGCCAGTCTTGTCATCTTCCTGTCTATCTAGAAGGAGCACAACGACTGTAGTACATCCCTCTTTTTAATATGATGGCACCATCGTTTTAATAATGATCACTAGATTGCTTCTTTCTGTATCAAAGCTGTGATTCACTTTGGAGCCTTCCCTAACTGAGTAGAGTTTTGAGTAGTGTGTCATTCTGATATATAAAGTTAGTGATTTTGTTCTTCTAAGCCAGAGAATAAGAACTTCTTTCAGTATTTCTTGTAGTTTTGGTTTGGTTTTTACAAAGTCTCTGAGTTTCTGTTTATCTGGGAATGTCTTCATTTCATTTTCATATTTGAAAGATAGTTTTGCAGAATATATAGTTCTTAGTTGGAGGTTCTTCTCCTTCAAGGCCTTGAATGTGTCATGCCACATGTTTTCTGCTGAGAAATCTGACGAGAGCCTACAAGGTTTCCCTCTGAATGTTAGTTTTGCTTTGAGTCTTGCTGGCTTTAATAGTTGCTGCTTGTGTTTCATTTTTTTAAGCTTGATTATAATATGTCTTGGAGTCTTTTGAGATCTGTATTGGGTGGCTTGTGATATGCATCTGAGATGTCTATATTCTCTTCCTTCATGATTTCTGGGAAGTTTTCTGTCAGCAGCTCAGCAGCGATCCTCTCTGTGTTCTCAGATGTCTCACCCTGTTCAGGGACTTCAGTCAATCAAAGGTTGTTCCTTTTAATAGAGTCCCACATGCTTCTTAATGCTTCTTCATTTTCTTGTTTCTTTTTTCTGATTTCTCCTTATAGACGCTGGCATCAGTAGGTGTGTCTTCCAAGTCATAAATTTTTTTTTCCATGTGTTGCATTCTGTTTTCTTGGCTTGGCATTGAAGTTTCTATGTCTTTGATTGTGTTCTTGATCTGTTAAATTTCAGAGTACTGGTGTTCCGTCAGATCGAACAGCTTGCTTAATTTCTCCTTTTGTTCTGCTGTATTTTGTATAAGGTCTAGAAGGGCTCTGTATATAATCATTTTGTATTCACTTCCTGATGCTTTCATAAAATTTTTTCATCTGGAAAACTCCTTTGTTGCTTTGTTTGGGAGCCTTCTGAAGCCATGGGTGATTTCTTGTATGCCATAAGTGTCTGTTGCTTTTTGGGTCCCATGTGAGTAAGTAGAGGCTGGAAGAGATACTGTGAGGATGGACTGCAGATGTTTCTCTAGGCTGTCTTAAAATGTAAAGCAGAAGGTATCTGATTGTTTCCTAAGTCAGTCAGGTTTTCAAGTGTAGAGGTCCTTCTTCCAAACTGGCAAAGTAAGCACCTCTGTATCCAGCCACAGATGATACAAACTAATTAGGTTTTCAGGTGTCTTCTCAACTGACAAAGTAAGTGCCACTATATCCAATCCCAGATGATAACAAAGTAGTTCAGAATACAGCAATGCTATTGCCCTGTTGGCCTCTGCTGACAGGGCCTAGCCTTAGGCGACTCTGTGTCGAGTACTGCTTTTGTGATAGAAAGGTGCTCTCTTGTGGGCAGGCTCTGGCTCCCAGTCTAACAAATAGGTCCAGCTGTGGCCACCGTGTCCAAGATGACGCCCTCCACACAGGCAACAGATAGAGGGTCTAAAGGTGCCGAGAGTTAGTGATTCCTCTACTTCTGTTGCGGGGCCCCCACCATAGGCGGCACTGTGTAAGTTACTGCTTTTCTGTCAGAGAAGCGCTGTCCTGTTTGCAGGTGCTGGCTCCCAGGCTAAGAATTAGGTCCTGCTAAAATCTCCATACCCAACATGGCGTCCTGCACACTGACAGTGTAATTCTGTACAAATCCGTCGGTCGCAGAGATAAAAAGACAGGCCCAAAGTGGCTGGATTAACAGAGTCCTAAGCCTGGCTCAAAATATGGGAATTTCGCCTACCTATCCACCAAGCAGCGCGTCTGAGTCTGGCCACTATTCAAGACCCAGCTTCGCCCTCCAGCCAAGACAGAAGTAAAGAAAGTCAAAATCGTGCATTTACCTTCAGTGCATGAGAGCCAGGGCTAGCCAGGAGTGGGAGTTAGCGAAAGAGAGGAGGTTTTTCGCTCAGTGGTATGAAGTCCAAATCAACAGCTCTGTGCTGTGTCCTGGTGCTGATTTGGTGATCAGAAGACTCTGTTTGATTATCATTTCAGGTCTTGGTTTCCAGAGGGATATCAGGAGACATATGCTTAGTCCACCATCTTGACTCCACTAGCCCCTGCCCCCCCCCCCCCAAGAAGCGTTTCTTTTCTGACCTGATTGCTCTGACTAGAATCTCCAACACAGTGTTGAATAAAAGTGGTGATAAAGGGTGTTCTTGTCTGGTTCCTGTTCTCATGGGAAGTGCTTACGGAGTCTCCCTTTAGGATAATGTTGATTGTTGGCTTTCTGTTTATGCTCTTTATTATGTTAAAGTATTTGCCTTCTATTACTATTTTGCAGAGAGTTTTTAACATGAATGTGTGTTAGACTTTGTCAAATGCCTGTTTTCAGCATCAGTTGATAAAATGAGATGGTTCTTTTGTTTTATGGGGTTGATTACAGTCATTGGTTTATTTTTCTAATGTTGAATCCCCCTACATACTTGGTATGAATCCCACTTGGTGATTTTTTTTTAAAATATGTTGTTAAATTTTATTGGCTAGAATTTTGTTCAGGATTTTTGTATCTAAGTTTATGAGAAATACTGATCTGTAATTGCCATCTTTGGTACTGTATTTACCTGGTTTTGATATCAGGATTATGCTCAGTACATAGAATGCATTTGGGAGTATTTCATCCTTTTCTGTGTTCTGAAATACCTTTAGCAGTAATGGTGTCAACTAGTCTCTGAAAAATTGGTGGAATTCTGTGGAGAAGCCCTCAGGTACAAGGCTCTTTTTGGAGTTTTTTAGTTAGCTTCTCAGTCTCTTCTTTTATCATGGATTTATTTGTTCTACCTCTGTGTTAGTTTAGGTAGGTAGTGTTACTTCTAGTAATTTGTCCATTTCCTGTAGGTTTTCAGATTTGTTAGGGAACAATTTTTCATAATGTTCTGTTTTTCAGTTTTGGGTGGGTCTGTTGTGATGTCATCCATTTCATTTCTTACTGAGGTCATTTGCTTTTCCTCTTGTTTTTCTTTTGTTAGTTTGGCTGATGTATCGATCTTTTTTTTAATTAACTTTTATTTTTTATTGATGCGACTCAAAGGCACTTGGCTTGGCTATTTTTTATTAATTACAGTAAAAGAATAAAATGTCTAACATCTATCAATTATCTCATTTATGATAAGCCCTCAGCTCACACCCACCCATGTAACTAACACAGTCATTTTCTTCTATGGATAATTCTCTTGTTAAGTCTTTATAACAGGGGTCTCATACAAAATTTGTCCTTTTGACACTGATTTCACTCAGCATGATCTCTTCCAAATGAGACCATGTTAAGAGATGTTTTCTGAGGTTGTCGTTTTTTATCATAGCATAGTGTTCCATTGAGTATATGTACCATAGGTTGCTTATCTATTCATCTGTTGATGGGCATCAGGGTTGATTCCAACTTTTTGCTGTTGTGGACTGTGCTGCAACAAACGTTTGTGTACATGTGTCTGTTCATGTGACAACCTTTGTTTCTGAAGGATAAATTCCAAGCAATGGAATTACAGGATCAAATGGTATATCTATCTCCAGCTTTTTAAGGAAGCACCAGACTGTTTTCCAAAGAGGTTGTACTATTTTGCAATCCCACCAGCAGTGTAGGAGTGTTCCAATTTGTCTACAGCCTCTTCAGCATTTGTTGTTCTGTGTTTTTTGGATCATGGCCAACCTTGTTGTGGTGAGATGGTATCTTATTGTAGTTTTGATTTGAATTTCTTTAATAGCTAATGATCGTGAGCAATTCTGTAGGTATGTGTTTGAGTGCCTTGATATCCTCTTTAGAGAAATGTCTGTCCATCTCCTTCACCCATTGCGTAATTGGATGATTTATCCTTTTCTTGTTGATATTTCGTAATACCTTATAGATTATGGAGATCAGATGTGAGTCTGACATAGAGTTGCCAAATATTTTTCCCCATTGTATAGGTGGTCTTTTAATTCTGCTGATGAAGTCTTTGAATTAGCAGAAGTTTTTGATTCTTAGTAATTCCAATTTACTTTAGTCTTTTATCCAATTTAAGTTAGTTTTCGTATAAAGTGTGAGATATGGGTCTTCTTTCAATTTTTTGCAAATGGATAATCTGATTTTGCCAGCACCATTTGTTAAAGAGAGTGTTCTTACCCAAGTTTAAAATCCTGGGGCCTTTGTCGAATATCTACTGTTCGTAGGATGATGGTGTCATCTCTGGGGTCTCAACTCTGTTCCATTGGTCTATATGTCTCTTTTTGTACCAGTACTAGGCTGTTTTAACAACTGTGGCAGTGTAATATGTTCTAAAGTCAGGTAGTGAGAGGCCTCCCAGTTCTTTTTCAGTATCACTTTACTTATCTGAGGCTTCTTCCCTTTCCAAACAAAACTAATGATTTGTTTCTCCATCTCCTTAAAAAATGTCACTGGAATTTGTATTGGGATACATTACATAAGTAGATTGCTTTGGGCAGTCTTGGTATCAATTGTCTTGACCTTTTCAAAGAACCAGCTTTTGGACTTTGTAATTCTTTCAGTCTTTCTTCTCATTCATTTAGTTCTGCTCTGATGTTTATTATTTGTTCTCCTCTGGTTCCCAAGAGTTCATTTGCTGTTCTCTTTTTACTTCTTCATCTTGTGGTATTAATTTGCTGTGGGTCCTTTCTTCTTTTTGGATGTGTTCATATATTGAAATAAATTGACCTTTGAACACTGGCTTTGCTGTGTCACAAAGGTCCTGGTAGGATGTGTCTTCATTCTCATTTAAGTCTGTGAATTTCCTTATTCTTGATTTCTTGTATAACTCAGTAGTTTTTAAGTAAGGTATTGTTCAGTTTCCATGTATTTTTTTTCCCCCTTGTCTTTTCTGTTACTGATGTCTACTTTTATGGCTTTATAGTCAGAAAAGATGCTTTGTGATATTTTGATGCTTTGGATTTTGTTAAGAGTTGTTTTATGACCTAATAAGTGGTCTGTTCTGGAGACTGTTCCAAGTACATTGGAAAACAAAAGTGTACTTGGTAGCTGCTGCATTTGTAGTCTGGAGATTGTAAGGATGATTCAGAAATAACTGCAGTTACGTATAGCAGTAATGGGTAGTGCACCAAAAACAGAAAACAAAAAACATGGCCTTTGAGTCAATTCTGACTTAGAAGTATCCTATAGGACATAGTAGAATTGCCTTACAGTGTTTGCAAGGAGTAGCTGGTGGATTCAGAATGCTCATGTTTTGGTTAGCAGTCTAAGCTCTTAGTAACTCATTAAAAGCATCAACTGTGGAGCAAGAGTATCTGAGTTTGAAAACCTGGCTTCTACACTTGCCATTTAAGAGGTCTCGAATTGTTTGTCTTTTTTTTTTTTTTCCCCTGAGTGTATAAGAGTAAATTTCACCTTCATCTAAACTGGAAGATTTAGGTAAAAAAATAAAACTGTAATCACTTAAACTAGTACCAGAAATAAGATGTTCATTTAAATTTTAAGTATTAGTGTGATAATCATCTCTATAAAGATAAGAACTGTGTGTCCTTGGAATATATGTTGTATAAGTAAGCACTTTTCAAAAAGCCTGTGATTCTTATTGTTTATTATGCTTCTAGGAAGTCTGTAGACTGTTCTAACTCAGTGTTTTGCTCATAGGAGACCCATCCATTTACTGAATGAGTGAATGAATAAATGAATGTGTGTTCTAGAGAAACTGGTTCGTGAGCTGAAAAATAATGCAGTTCTGTTTATTATTCTGATTTCAGATTTGAAAGATTAGAAGTCCTGGCTGTATTTGCCTCCACAGTCTTGGCACAGTTGGGAGCCCTCTTTATATTAAAAGAAAGGTACATTTGTATGTAATGTTACTGTCATTCTAAATTATACATGTAACACCTGTGGGAATCTGAAAGAATTCTGTGAGGCAAAATTCCTAGTTTGATTGAGTGTGCATATTTAATATGAATTGTGGTATAATTTTGTAGTACAGTTTCTTCATTCTGTTAATTACCTTTTTTAATGCTACTACATCCATTTGTAGGTTGGTATGAATGAAAAAAAGGGATCCAGTCATTTGTTTGTGCTTATTCTAATGCTGCTGAAGTGGCTTTGGTAGAGAAGGATTGACATTATGTACTAAGAATAATTTGTGAGTCTGCCTCAGCACTGCTAATGATCAGTAGTTGATTATCATATTAAAAGATTTTGTGAGCTTTAAGTTGGATTGTGTGTGAGTGTGTGTGTGTGTGTGTGTGTGTGTGTGTGTGTGTGAGTGTGAGGTCTGACAGTTAAGTCCATGAACTTAATTGTTGTAAGTGCTACATTGTTGCTTAGTATCATCACAGTCACTTTTGAAGTTCTTCTCTTGGGAAGCTTTGCACTGATGTCAGTACCTCGCCCACACTTCAAAGCAGTTTTGAAACTTTCTGGAATGGCCATTGTGCACAGTAGCAAGTTTGTGAACTTAATTGTCTAGTTGTCTGTGAGGGAGTTTTGAACCAGTGAACAAGTAACTGTATTGGAACACTCTCCCTACGTACCTGATCTGGCCTCCAATCACTTTTTTGTTTATCCAAAGATAAAGGAAATATTGAAAGAAAGGCATTTGGTGACATTCAGACATCGAGGATAGTACAGTGGAAGCTCTGCTGTCTATTCCAGAAAAAATGAGTTCCAAAATTACTTTGAAGGGTAGACTAGGTGCTGGTATTGGTGCATAGCTTCCCAAGCAGAGTACTTCAAGGGTGACCGTAGTAACATGCAGTAGTGTAATATGTAGCACTTTTTCTAGGATGAGTTTGTGAACTTAGTTGGCAGTCCTTGTATATTAAAAACAAAACAAAAAAAAGCTTTGTAATTTAATAATTCATAGGGCTTATTTGATAACACACAGTTTTTTTCTTTTAGTGCAGAACGTTTTTTGGAGCAGCCTGAGATACACACGTGAGATTTTAATTTTAATTTAGTATTAAGTTTGAAGAAATCCTGGTGGCATAATCATTAAGTGTCACATCTACTAACTAAGAGGTTGGCAGTTTGAATCCACTGGGCACTCTTTGTAAACTCTATGGAGCAGTTCTGCTTTGTCCCATAGGGTTACTGTGGGTCGGAATTGACTCTGGCAGTGGATTTTGTTTTGTTTTGGGGGGCATTGAATTTGATTCCCAGTTACTGGTTGGTGTATTGTTAGATTACAGTTGCTTTTCCCAGTATCAGAGTTCAAAGTATGACTTTGTACATTTTCACTGATACTTCAAAAACATAATACTAAATGCCAAGACTTCACTATTAACTGTTCCCAGACCTTAAATGTTTTGATGCTACACAATAAAGTTTTTCAACTTTGACTTCAGTTCCTTTGTTATTTCCATGTCCAGGTCAACAGACCAAGCCACTCCCTCCTAGACTTCTATAATTTAAAATTTAACCGCCAAAATCTCTTAGTAACCCTTATAGAAAAGGAAAATTGTTATTTACAATGTAGTTCTCAATTATGGGCTTTATCTATGCTGATCAGTTAAATTCAAAATAATCTAATCTGTCCAGTGTATTGTAAACCAAATGCTATTGGCATGTATATAAAATTATAACAAAAATTACTTTTTAGAAGACGTTATTAATACTGAGAGTCCTTTTTACTCCTGTGTAAGATGGGACAACAGTAGACAAGACATGGGTTATGGGGCTGGAAACCAAGTTCAGATTCTGGTTCTGCAAATACCAAATCATTGAAACGGACCATTCTACCTTTCTGTGTCTTAGTACTCTGCATACAGCATGAGAAATTACATAATGATGTTGTCAAGGGAAAGAAAAATAAAGGTGAATATTATTTTTCCTTTTAGGGGAAGATTATTAGTTGGTACATTTGTGGCTCTTTCTTTCAACCTGTTTACGATGCTTTCAGTTCGGAATAAACCTTTTGCTTATGTCTCTGAAGGTATGTGTTTCTATTTGCCATTAGTAAAAACTCCAATTAATATCACATAAAAATAAGTCTTTTGTTTCATTGACTTAATAAATCAATGAGAAAATGTATTCTGAAAAGGAGCAAAGAGCTGCATTGAAGGTTCTCAGGTCTTTGGAAGTGGGGAATGAGAAAACAAAATCTCATTAATTCAAGTGTTAAACTAACAATTTAGACATAAGTCGGTGTCATGGGTTGAATTGTTTTCCCCCCCAAAATTATGTGTTGGTTTGACTCAGCTAGGAGTCATTCCTTCCATGTGTTGTGAATCCTGCCCCTGTGTTGGAGATAGGGCTGGAGAATGATGGAGAATGGGCTGCAGTTGTGTCAGTGAGACAGGACTCAAGCTATAAGGTTGTAGGATATAAGGAAGAGAAATGAGCAAAGGAAGTTGGGAACCTCTCACTACCAAGAAAGCAGCACTGAGAGCAGAGCCTGTCCTTTGGACCTGAGGTTCCTGTGCCACGATGCTGTCCTTGAATTTGGACTCAGCCCACTGAACTGTGTTAATTTCTCATAGTTACAAGTTCTTGTAACGTGTAAATCGATTTGTGGCTTACCACACTGTGACAATAAAAGTTTCTCTTCATGAAGCCTTCCACTAGTGATATTTTCTGTTACAGCAGTACCAGGTGACTAAGACAGTAGGATTGACTTATATATTATGTATGATGGAAAATTCCATTTATCAAATAATGTGAGTGAGATGTTAAATGTTTACCTAAGAGAGGCGTATTGCAGCATTTTAGAAGCATCAGTACACTTAGCATGGTTGATACGTGAATTGCACATAGTTGTATTACATTCATTAAGTAGGTTTTCAGGAACTTCTCTCTGGCCTTGTTGGGTGGGCATATGTTTGAAAGTAGCAAAACTGTTCTTTTGAAATATGTAATTTTCAGATATTTATAAACTCAGATTTTCACATCAGTGATCTAAATTATTGGGATTTTCCAATAATTTTTTAGTGTTTTGGAATTCCACTAACCCATAGAGGATTTACTACTGATTAATGCAGAAATGAGGTGAACCAAAAGTGGGACCTGTGCAGAGACCGTACTTTGAAGCATAGAGAACCACTGATAGGTGAGGGTCTTTTTTAGATTTCACTAATTTGAACACTGTATGGTCAGAGAACAAAGCTTTCTGAAATACCCGTTCAAGCTGAAACAGTTTCGAGTGTTTTGAAGTACGGGTTCTATTTGTATGAGTAGATTTTAAGAATTACTGGATGAACTAGAAAATTAAATAGTGATATTTGAGATTACCAGAATTTTTTTTAAAACCCTTTTATAAATTATAAATTACAGTGTAATTCTCATTTAGAAATTTTTAAAAAGTACAGAGATTTAGAAACAGTATTTCTGTAATGATCAGAAAGATACAAGAATAAAAATACTGATAATCTCACTATCTAGATATACACAATATCTGTAAACATTTATTCCTTTCACTTTTTATTTCAAGTACATATCCTGTCTATGTGCTGTATGTATTTGCAACCATATGTCTGGCTTTTTTCAGTTAACAGTTAACAGTTTTGAGTATTGCTGCTCATTAGATACTCTTTGAATAAACTGTTTTTGAATACTTATGTAATATTCTGTCATGTGTTGATTGTAAAATATTGGTCTATTAAATGTTTCCAACATTTCCTTTTATAAATAATGCTGTAATCAGCTTCTTTATATAAAATTTATTTTTTACATTTCTGAAGATTTCTTTAGGATAAATTCCCAGAGAAGGAATTATAACTTGGATAACAAATAGTTTTGTTTTGTTTTTTAAGACTGCTATATATATATTGCCAAACTTATGTCCAAAAAGATTATCTAGTTAACATATTCATTAGGTAGAAATTAAGTTTCTTTGAAACATCAACATTTGTGCCATTAGTTATAATTTAGGTGGAAAATACTGGATAACCTTTTTTTGAGTACTTTCTGTAGGGTCAAGCACTCCGCTAATTACGTAGACTAATCCATTTAATTTCCCTCAAAAGCATATAAAGTGAGTTATTTTATAGCACACATGTAGTTAAGAGTATAAGCTGAGATTTGAAGCCAGCTATTCTGGTGCCTAAATGTGCTGTCTGCTGCTGTACTCTTCTGCCTCCATGTAGGGTTTCACATAAAAAATGAACGTTTCTGTACCACTCTGAGATAAATAGAGGATATTTGAGTCTAGAGGGTACTCGTCCAGGGATTCTAACTAGAAGTTATCTTTGAGTATACTTCAGGCCTCCACCTGACCTGTAAGAGCTGAGGGAATCAATTGGTATACCTGTCACCCATTCTCAGTGTACCAGCTGGGAAACTCTACTTTCTAGTATTTGAGACCTTTGAAACTGACTTAGTAGTAACAATATCATATGTGAATTCATTAATTCCTTCAAGTCATCATCTGTATAGTATAGTTGAAACTCTTTCTGACTTAGTATCTTAAGGGCATAAAAGAGGAAAAAGTACTAGATTTTAGGAGTAGCATGTACTTTTACAGTATTTACAGTCATTGCCAAACTTATTTTTGAATTTAAATGAAATATTATTGGTGCTGTATTCTGTATAAATAATTTAAGTATTTTCTTTAAAGCTGCTAGTACAAGTTGGCTTCAAGAGCATGTTGCAGATCTTAGTCGAAGGTAAGATGTTATAGTTTCATGATATACATAATTTAAAAGGAATGTACAAGGGGTGTCTCTCTGCCACATCTATTTCAAGAATGAAGATTACTAAGCAACAAGACTGTTGACATTCCAGAAAATGTGGACATTACTCTGAAGGGTCTTGCAGTTAAACGTGAAGTGTCCCAGAGAAATGCTGCAGAGGGACTTAAGTCATATCAGTATAGAGCTCATTTTCCTTGGAAAGACAAACAGACTTTGGGATGATAAACAGAAAGGAATTGGCTACATTTTGCACTGTATGTAGTTAGGTATAGAATAAAATCAAGAGCGTTAGAGTGGGCTTCTATTAGAAGATGAAGTTGGTGCATACTTCCTCGTTAGTGTTGTTATTCAGGAGTCTGGACCTCTGAAATTTTCTTTTTTATTGTAAAAAATGTGTATATACAGGTAGTCCCTGACCTGTAATGTGTTTGACATACAACACAACTCTTGTTTTTATTTTAATTATATGTCTGGCTTAATTTATAAATGTCTTTCTCCTGCTGTTATTTCTTTTTTAAGTACTTTATTGTGCTTTAAGTGAAAGTTTATAATCCAAGTTTGTCGTACAAAACTTGCACACACACACTGCTATGTAACTCTAGTTGCTCGCCTCACCCTGTGACAGCACATGCCTCCTTTCCGTCTTGTATTTTTCCTTTGTCCATTCAACCAGCTCTTCTCCCCCTCTGCCCTGTATGCATAATTCATTGATGTTTTCATTCTTGTGCCAATCCTCCAAATCAAATGAAGGCTGGACTTTTAAAACTACTGATAATAGAAAGCATTAATAATGAACACTAAAAAAAAAAGATACTTGATTTATGTGAGAGCCAACTTATGGTAAAGCCATTAGAAGGGAACCCTGCTGTCATAAGCAGGGACTGCCTGTATAACACAATATTTGCCAGTTAGACGTTTTTTTATGTGTATGCTTCAAAAACACCAGTTAGGTTAACCATGTTGTGCAGTCATTACCCATATCCTTTGCCATGTTTTCCGTCACTGTAAACACATACTTAATGCTTCCTAAGCAGTGACTCCCTTTCTTACCATTCCTCCTGGTAACCACTTTGTCTGTGTACATTTGCTTATTCTAGATATTTTCTATAAATGGGGTCATATGATATTTGTCCTTTTATTAGTTACTCACTTGACTCAACATAATGTTTTCAAGGTTCCTCCATATTGTAGCATGTATCAGGACTTCATTTTTCTTTATGAGTAATAGCCTGTTCTTAGAGTTGTTAGGTCATATGGCATTTCTGTATTCAACTTTTTTTGGGTAACCACCAAACTTTTTCACAGTGGCTGTACCAGTTTCCATTCCCACCAGCAGTAGATAAAGGATACACCTTCTCAGCATCCTTGTCAACAGTTGTTGTTTTCTTTTTTAATCTTAGCCATGCTGGTGGGGGTGAAGTCATGTTTCATAGTGGTTTTCATTTGCGTCTCTCCAAATGTAAACCCTGGTGGTGTAGTGGTTAAGTGCTATGACTGCTAACCAAAAGGTTAACAGTTCAGATCTGCCACATGCTCCCTGGAAACTCTATGGAGCAGTTCTACTCTTATCTGTAGGGTTGCTATGAGTCAGAATCGACAGACAGCAGTGGGTTAGATTTAGTTTGGATTTAATGGCTAATGATCTTGAACATCTGTCATGTGCTTGTTGACCATTTGTTTATCTCCTTTGGTGAAATGTCTATTCCGTTGAATTTTTTCGTTATTTTAAGAGTGCTTTGTATATTTTGAATATTAAACCTTTATCTGATATATGTAGATTGTCTGTTTATTTTTAAAGTCCTTTGTTGAAGAGTATTTTTAATTTTATGTTTTATTTCTTGTTTGTGCTTTTGGTATCATAACTAAGAATCCATTGTGAAAACCATATCCTGATGTACCTTTATGGTTTCTTCTAAAAGTTGTATGGTTTTAGGTATAACATGTAGGTCCCTTGTCCATTGACACTGGACTTGTATCAGATTGATGTTTTAGTTCAGCAAGCATGGACGTTAAAAATATGGATACAGAAAAATTTTGGATTATATTTATTTTCCTGAGAAATGAATAGTTTAGTAGGCTGATGAATAAAATCTAAGAGTTGTGAGACCAGATGATTTGTAAGACTACTGGTAATATTTTTAAGATTCAGTAAAATTCATCTTTTGAGGGAAAAAAGGAATGCAGGAGAAATATATTGTAGGAACTGCACTTATTGCTGAGGTTACCACATGACTCATAACAGATTCTTTGTTTTTTCTTTGCAGATCAGTTTGTTGATCTCACTGTACTTTTTAATTGATGATACAAAGTAGATTTCTATGAGTGAAAAAATTTTGTCCCGTCATTTTTTGCTTTCTTTAAAAGGTGTATAATAATAAAACAGCCCTCTTTTACAGAGTTTTCAGTGGTACTGCATGAAGTCATCTAATGAGTACTTTTTGCTTGTTGTCTTTTGTAGTGTGTGTGGAATTATTCCAGGACTTAGCAGTATCTTCCTTCCTCGAATGAATCCATTTATTTTGATTGATCTTGCTGGAGCATTTGCTCTTTGTATTACATATATGCTAATTGAAATTAAGTAAGTACTTTTAATTGCTGTTAAGTGTGTTAACAGTTTCTTGGCCTGTTTTTAAAGGCATTGAGGGAAGCTTAGTGGTTTTGTGATGACATACATAATTTGGTCAAATCTTGTCCTCAGCTGTTTTCATCTGAAAAATTAAGAGTTGGATTCAATAAGTGTTTCTCACCACAACCTGTAATGCAGACTGGAAAAGCTACTTAAATTTCCTCCTGGTTACCTGAGTCGAGCAGAGATAATGTTAAGACAGAGATCTAAGCTACGTATGCTGTTACTGAGAGGGAGAAGAAAAGAGAAAGTAGGTGTGAAATAGTTTTTAAAAACAGTAAAGAAAAACCTTGTAGGAGATAGGCTCTACAGCTGTCTTAAACTTAACATTTTATGAGTTAAAATACTTACGAGTTATTAATAGAGTCTGTCCTTAATTATAATTTTTCCTGTTTTGCATATTCTCCTGGGAGGTCACATACAATAATATATTTTTATTTTCTACCTCTGTGTGATTCCTGAATCTGTATTTCCAGCCCAGATAGCTGTTGAATTTCAAAAAGTCCTATCTGCCTTCTATGCATTTTTTTTTTACCACAGCAGAACCTATTTTCTCTTATCACTGAATCTGCTTTTTTTCTTGTATTCCTCATTTTAAATACTTCCATTCTGCAATACCTTCCTGTCCTGCCTCCTTCCTGCTCATCCCTCCCCAGGGATGAGCACCAAGTCTTTTTTTTCCCCCTGAATTAATTTGTTTTTTGTGTTTTAAGTAAAAGTTTGCAATTACAGTCAGTTTCTCGTACCAAGTTACACACACTTTGCTGTGTGACCCTAGCTACTCTCCCCACAGTATGACAGCACATTCCTTTCTCCAGCCCATATTTCACCTGTCGAGTTAACCAGCTCCTGTACCCCTTTGTTCAATACCCTCACCTCACAACAGGAGCTACCCACCAAGTCATGTTTAACATCTTTCATATTTATGCTCTCCTTCCCATTTTTCTTGGTGTTGGGCCTGTTGAGGCCTACATTGTCATTTCCTGGACTTACTTGAATAGTCCTCTAATTCTTATTCTTACATATTGCTAGTTATCTTCTGTTTTGCTAAAGTGATCATTCATAAATGCAAAGCTAGACATAATATTTTCCTGTTTCAAAATCCCAAAGTCATGTTTTAAAAACCTAAAACTTGTTAGTTCCATTTAGTCAAGTTCCTACGAACCTTGCCAAGGTAACCTCTCTCCTACCAGTAAATGACTGTAGTTTTCTTGCTACATCAGGTTTTTCATGCCCCTTGCATGTGCTGTTTTCTCTCTCTGGAATATCTTCCTCCTATTATATGGCTAATCTTGGAATGCTAAACTCAAATAACACCTCTTTTTATAAACTTTTTTGATTATCCCTTCTGTAGTAGATTTGTCTTTCACTTTTATTGTGCGTCCGTAGTAATCTATAGAGACTTCTATTTTAGTGCCCAGAGTGCTTCATTTTTTTAATATGTAATTGTATTGTTGTTGAGAGTATATACAGCAAAACATGCACCAATTCACTCATTATGCTTTCTACATGTGTATGTTGTGATATGTCAAGGAAAAGGACTACATCTTATTAATATTTTATTTCCACATGTGGGAAAAGTGAAGAAGAGCACATTACCAGCTTGAAGTTACTGTCTTTTTCTTCTGTCCTGTCAGTCTGAACTGTTGATGAGATACTGCACTTTGGCCACAGTATTCCTGTAACAAATTCTTGGAGAATCTTACATTGTAAAATTCATGGGGAATTTGAAAATTTTGATAGTAATTATTGGAGAGTTATTGTTTACAGGAAAAATTTTTGATAGAATCATTGAAGTACATGTTACTAGTTCGTCTTTTATTTGTCTCTGTAAAGCAAATTAATGTATTCACAATCTTTATAGTTTACAAGGAGATGAGTGAAAAATACATGGTAGGGAAATACTATACCGGTATTTTTTTTTTCATTATCCCTCTTTATACTAATTAAAGTAATTGTTATTTTTTGTCTAAACTTTGCTGGGAAAACCATTTTTACGATCTTTAAGATTCTCCCTTTACCAGGAGTAGCCAATTATGATAAATAGTCCTCCTTCTTTAGATAATTAATGTTCAGTGGGTTGAATTGTGAGATTCCATTGAGGCATGCATTTAAGATTTAGAGGTTTTTTTTTTTTCCTTTTAGTAATTACTTTGCTGTAGACACTGCCTCTGCTATAGCCATTTCTCTGATGACATTTGGCACTATGTATCCTATGAGTGTGTACAGTGGGAAAGTATTACTACAGGTAAGATTCTTCTTTTCAGTGTGTATGCTTAATTTTAGCTGTGTTCTTCTACTGATCATAATGCTTTTTTATTATGATTGAATGAAAATGTACATTCCCATATATATTTCCATGCTGACCTACATGCAACTTTCACTACTCTCCCTGCACAGTGACAGCACATTCTTCCTCTCTGCTCCATACCTGACTTATCTTCCCAGCAGTCTCCTATATTCTCCTCTCCACCCATTCCCTTTCCTCCAGTATGAGGTCAACAGGACGACCTCCTATAGATGTCTAGAACTGTAAAGTGCCCACACAATATGGTCACTCTGCATCACCAAGTCTAATCCATTGCTGTTTGAAAAGTAGACCTTCATTATAATTTATGGACAGGGGCCACATCAGGGTGAGGGGCCCTGCTCCCAGGAGAACCCCGAGGCCCCTGGACCATCAGTTGCAGTCTTTTAGTAGAGATCTCAGGGTGCACCCCTATTTATACTTGTGTTGCCAGTGAGACTCAACTTTGTGGGCTCCATCATGGCTGTCACTGGTTCTTCTGATCACAAGGTGATGTAGACATCCACTCATATGGGTCTCTGTCTTCTGGATTCTTTTCCCCCCGTGTCATTTTGGTCCTTGGTGAGCATCCATTCCTGCTGAGTTCGGACCATTTGCTGTGCCCTTGGATGGCAGCTTGGCAGGTTTTAAGGCCCCAGACGCTACTCACCAATGTGGGGTGTGGAGAGACCTCGTTAGCAAAACGCTAGCTGTGCCAGTTGACCTCGATTTCCCCTGAGAGCACGGTCCCCGGTCCCCCATCCGAGCTACTTTGTCCTTGCAATATTGGGTTAAGATGGGAGGAGTACACAAGTTGTGTTGAAGTCCCATTAATATTGATCTTCTTACTAATGTGTGCTGTCACCAATTTCACCCAACAAAATTTCTAACAACTATCTGATCTAAACCTTCCCCCCTCGCCCTCCCTCCCGTGCCACCATTGCAGTCATCAAAGAGTCTTTTCTGTTATGCATGAGTCTGCTTTTAAGTTCTTATCGTAGGGTCTCATGCAATATTTGTCCTTCTGTCACTGACTGCTTTCACTAAACATAATGTCCTCCAGTTGAAACTAGGTTAAGAGATGTTTCCTGCTATCATCGTTGTTCTTTATCATTGCTTAGTGTTCCACTGAGTATATATACCATAGTTTACCTATCCATTCTTCTGTTGTTGGGCATCTGGGTTGATTCCATCTTCTTCCTATTGTGGACTGTACTGCGATGAACATTTGTGTGCATGTATCAGTTGGTGTGAATGGCCTTGATTCTGTAGGATATATTCCAAGCAGTGGAATTACTAGGTCAGACGGTATGTCTATATCCATTATTTTAAGGTAGTGCCAGATTGCTTTCCAAAGAGGTGGCACCATTTTGCAGTCCCACCAACAGTGCAGGAGAGTTCCGATCACTCCACAGCCTCTACAGCATTTAGTGTTTGGTGTTTTTTGGATCATGGCCAACCTTGTTGGGATGAGATGGTATCTCATTGTCATTTTGATTTTAATTTCTTTAATAGCTAATGATTGTGAGCGTGTGCGCATGTGTGTTTTCACTGCCTGGATGTCCTCTTTAGGGAAGTGCCTGTCCATCTCCTTTGCCCATCGCTTCATTCGATGATTTATTTTTTTCTTATTGATATTTTGTAGTGCCTTATAGATTATGGAGATCAGGCATCAGTCTGACATAGAGTTGTCAAATATTTTTTCCCATTCTTTAGGTGGCCTTTTAATTCTATTAATAAAGTCTTTGGATGAGCCAAAGTGATTGATTCTTAGTAGTTCCCATTTATCTGTTTTCTCTTCTGTTGACTGTGGTTTGTTTGACAGATTTTAAAGTCTGTCTGTGTTGTGTATTAAACCTTCCATTGTTTTTCCTACTTTTTCTTGGATGAGCTTTATCATTTTAGACTTGATATTTAGGTCTTTGATCCAGTTTGAGTTGGTTTTTGTATAAGGTGTAAGATATGGGTCTTGTTTTAATTTAGTGCAGATCGACATCCAGTTTTGCCAGCACCATTTGTTGAAGCGATTGTTTTTACTCCAATTTAATGTCTTAGGGCCTTTGTAGAATATCAACTGTTCATAGGCAGATGATGTCATCTCTGGGGTCTCGATTCTGTTCCGCTGATCATCTGTCTGTTTTTGTACCAGTACCAGTACCAGGCTGTTTTGACTACTGTGGCAATGTAATAGGTTATAAGGTGGGGTAAGGAGAGGCCTCCCAGTGTGTTCTTCTTCTTTAATGATGCTTTACTTGTCTGGGGCTTCTTCCTTTTCCAGACAAAGTTGTAATTTGTTCCTCCATCTCATTAAAAAATGACGCTGGAACTTGTATTTTGATTGCACTTTATAAGTAGATTGCTTTAGGTAAAATAGACATTTTGACAATGTTAAGTCTTCTGTCCATGAGCAGGGTAGGTTTCTCCATTTATGCAACTCTCTCTTAGTTTCTTGTAGTAAGTGTTTGTAGTTCTCTTTGTAAAAGTCTGTTATTTCTCTCTTTAGATTTATTCCTAGGTACTTTTATCTTCTTAGGGACTATAGTAAATGGTATTGACGTGCTGATTTCTTCCTTAGTAATCTCGCTGTTGGTGTAAAGGAATCCTACTGATTTACTTATGTTTATCTGGTATCCTGAGACTTTGCTGAACTCCTTTATCAGCTTGAGTAGTATCCTTATGGATTGTTGGGATTCTCTGCATATACAATCATATCATCTGCAAATAGGGAGAGTTTTAGTTCTTCTTTGATGATGCAGATGCCCTTTATTCCTTGGTCTTGTCTAACTGCTCTGGCTAGAACTTCTAGTACAGTGTTGAATAAGAGAGGTGAGAGTGGGCGTACTTGTCTGGTTCTGTTCTCAAGGGAAACTGTTTCAGTCTCTCTCCATTCAGGATGATGTAGGCAGTTGGCTTTTTATAAATGGCCTTTATTGCATTGAGGAATTGGCCATCTATTCCTATTTTGCTGAGAGTTTTTAGCATGAATGGGTGTTGAACTTTATTAGATGCCTTTTCTGCATCAATAGAGAAGATCAGGTGATTCTTGTCTTTTGTGGTATTTATGTGGTTAATCACATTAATTGTTTTTTTGATGTTGAACCAGCCTTGCATCCCTGGTATGAATCCAACTTGGTCATTACTTTTTGATATGCTGTTGTATTCTATTGGCAAGAATTTTGTTGAAGATTTTTGGATCTAGATTCATGAGTGATATCAGTCTGTAGTTCTCCTTTTTTTGTTGGGTCTTTCCCCGGTTTTGATATCAGGGTTATGCTGGCTTCATAGAATGAATTTGGGAGTATACCATCCCTTTCTGTACTGTGAAATAGTCTCAGTAGTATTGGAGATAACTCTTCTCTAAATGCTTGGTAGAATTCTGCAGTGAAGCCATTGGGGCCGGGGCGTTTTTTTGGTTAGCAGTTTTTTGATGACTTTTTCAATCTCTTCCTTTGTGATGG
Source organism: Heterohyrax brucei (assembly GCA_028571685.1). Lineage (NCBI taxonomy): Eukaryota > Metazoa > Chordata > Mammalia > Hyracoidea > Procaviidae > Heterohyrax > Heterohyrax brucei. The sequence goes on from CM053149.1 coordinate 41,524,124, forward strand.
GTTTATTAAGTTGTTCTGCTTTGCCGTGTGATAATTTTGGTAGGTGATATGAATCAAGGAATTTGTCCATTTCCTCTAGGTTTTCAAATTTGTTAGAGTACAGTCTTTGATAGTATTCAGCTATGATATTTTTGATTTCTGCTGGATCTGTTGTCACAACTCCCCTCTCATCTCTTATTTGGGTTATTTGTTTCCTTTCCTGGTTTTTTTTAGTAAGTTTAGCCGGTGGTTTGTCAATTTTGTGGATCTTTTCAAAAAAACAGCTTTTGGTCTTTTCAATTTTTTTCAATTGCTTTTCTGTTCTCTAATTTATTTAGTTCTGCTCTAATCTTTATCATCTGTGTTCTTCTGGTGCCTGAGGGTTTCCTCTGTTCTCTCTACTTGTTGAAGCGGTAGGATCAGTTCTTTGATTTGGTTTCTTCCTTCCAGATGTATGCATTTATGGAGATAAGCTGACCTCTGAGCACTGCTTTGGCTGTATCCCATAGGTTCTGGTAGGAAGTGTTTTCATTCTCACTGGAATCTATAAATTATTTTATTTCATCCTTGATTTATTCTATAACCCATGGTTTTTTGAGCAGGGTGTTGTTCAGTTTCCCTGAGTTCCACTTTCTATCTATGTTTTTTCTGCTATTGATTTTGACTTTTATGGCTTTATGATCTGAGAAGACGCTTTGCATTAATTCAGTGGTATGGATTTTGTTGAGAATTGCTTTATGTCCTAACACATGGTCTATTCTGGAGTATGTTCCATGTGCACTGGAGAAGAAGGTGTAGTTTTCTGCTGATGGATAGAAAGTTCGTGAGGTCCAGATGGTTAATTGGGTAACAAGGTGTTCTGTATCTTTATTGAACTTTTTTCTAGATGATCTGTCCGATATTTAGAGTGGAGTGTTGAAGTCTCGTACTGTTATCATGGAGTGATCTATGTCCTTATGTTTCTTTGACATATTTAGGGGCTCTGATATTGGATGCATAAATATTTAATATTGTTAAGTCCTGCTTGTGTATTGAACCTTTCAGTAATAAATAGTGTCCATCCTTGTCCACAGTGGTGGATTTTACATTAAAATCTATTTTATCTGAGATTAGAATTGCCACACCTGCTCTTCTTTGTTCATTGTTGGCTTGATATAGATATTCTTACATCCTTTGATTTTCAGTTTGTTCATGTCTTTAGGTCTAAGATGAGTTTGTTGTAGGCAGCATATGGATGGGTCATATCTTTTGATCCATGATGTCACTCAGTGTCTCTTTAGTGGAGCATTCAGTCCGTTCACATTCAGTGTAATTATTGATAGGTATGTGTTCAGTGCTACCATTGTGATACGTTTATTTTTGAGTTGATGTTTTCGCTGTTGTTCTTATTAATCTTTTCTGCGACCTTCTTTGCGAGTTGATTTTTCACCTTTTTCAGGGTTGGTTTTGTGGTTGTTGAGACTCCTGTATTACATTTCTTGATATGGTATGTTGCTTCTTTATCGTGCTTTATGGCTGCCCCTATGATCCTGCTTAATAAACTATATATAACCCCAATTTTTATTGCTACCAGTCTTGTCAACTTCCTCTCCATCTGGAGAGAGTATAATGATGGTAGTACACCCCTCTTTTTAATATGATGGTATCATAGTTTACATCAGATGATCACTAGATCATTTCTTTCACTATTAGTTTAGCTATCATTTCAGGTCTTGGTTTCCAGAGAGATTTAGGGAGATGTGTGTTTAGTCTGCTGTGTTGACTCCACCCCTCATAATTTTTTTTTTAATTCATCTGTTAGACTGTGAAATTGTTAACTACTGGAAGACGTTTTGTTAGCAGTGAAGTTAAAAAGTTATCTCTGTGATTCATATAGTAAGAGCCAGATGATATTTAGTTTGCCCATAAAATAGATGCAAATCCCCCTACATTTGTACTGTATGACAAAATCTTGACTTAAAATTATTTACTTCGCATGATTTTCTGAGTGACAACAGTGTTACTAGAAATGTACTTTTTCAGTGTTACTTAAGAATTTATTTTCCCCTCAATAAATGTGCTTCTGCTGTTGAATAAACTAGTTATTGACTGTTCCCTATTTTCTGTCATTGGATCAGTGAGACTTCTAAATTTCAAGCTTAAAATTAAAATTAACAAATTACTACTTCATGATTCAGTAGGAACACATGTAGACAAGTACTTGAGGAGAAAAATAGTTTTCTGCTGTTGGACATAATAGCGACTGTTTTTGTCTTCTGTTTCACTCTCATGCCTTTTCTAAAAGTTAAGGGTTATAGCACCCTCTCCAGATCTACTAACTATATAGTCATGTACTGCTGTGTCCTGTAAAAAATGATGCTTTTGTGGTAATTTCTTCAAGATTTTTGGTTGGTAGGTTAAATCTTTAAGCCTTATGTGTGTTTGGCGCAATTTATTTTTAAAAAGTGAGAATGGGCTGATTCCTGATATTAGTCTTACTAGTGCAACCAGTTGAAACTCCTCTTCCCTGAATCATGATAGGGCACGTATTAAAGCAGAGGCTGTTACAAAACTCAATGTTTATTTTTTTCTAAATGCTAAATTTATTTTGTTTAGAGTACACACAGCAAAACATACACCAATTCAAGAGTTTCTACATACATAATTCAGTGATGTTGGTAAAACCCAACTATTTTGGTTTGAAGACCTGTGTTGCAAACTGTTTTTTTTCTTTCTAGATAATTTATATTTCATTTTATTTTTCCCTAGACAACACCACCTCATGTTATTGGTCAGTTGGATAAACTTATCAGAGAGGTAAGATAGAATGGTAAATATAATCTTCTTAATTTCTAATTACGGAATTGAAAGAGTAGATGCAAATAGTACTGTTAGTTTTAGGGGATTTTATGTTGTTTATAATAACACACTACCTGTCACTATAATGCACTGCCATTGAGTTGATTCTGACTCATTTCAGCCCTATTGGCCAGAATGGAACTGCCCCACATGGTTTCCAAAGAGTGGCTGGTGGGTTCAAGCTGCCAGTCTTTCAGTTAGCAGCTGAGTTCTTAACCACTGAGCCACTAGGGCTCCAGTAACACAAAAAACAAAAACCTGTTGCAGTGGAGTCAGTTCTGAAACACGATGGGAACCATTGTATAGTGGCAAAAATAGAAAATTGTGAGGAATTTCTCAGATCGGAAACCAAATTCACTTGAAATAAGTATGCAAAGTATTGGTCTAAAGACTATTCTGTCATCTAAAAATCTGTGATTTTTATGACTGTTTCAAAACCTAAGACTATTTAATAAAGTCAGAACCTACTTTAACATGTTGTTTCACCACCAGTAGACTTCCAGTTATTACAAATTTTCATCTGCTAACTGATGAGAGAATACGCTAACTTAATTATTTAGCTGTTGAGACTACTGGAAACTATTGATTATTGGATAACAAAAGCCACTTTTACCAATATAGCTAGCTGCTTGTCTCAGCTAATGAAACCTGGCCCTGGTTATGTTTCCTGTGCTGGCATACCAGTAGGTTACACTATTGATCTGACTGTTTTGGAATTTCTTGTTGGCACACATCGAAATAACATCCGATATTCTGAAGAGGTTTATTAGAAGGAGATCTAGAGAAAGAAATGACTAAGAAGACCAAAATAAATAAGTAAGACTCCCCATGCTAGAAATCTAATACCACAAGTACTAGATATAAATATATGTCATACTGATAAAATGTAGTCTTGGTGACATAGTGGCTAAGAGCTCAGCTGTTAACCAAGAGGTCAGCAGTTCAAATCCACCAGCCACTCCTTGCACTGTCATATGAAGCAGTTTTGCTTTGTCCTTTAGGGTTACTTGTGTTGGAATCAACTCTGCAGCAATGGTATTTCCTTTTTTGATAAGTACTATATAGTGTTGAACATGGTGTAGTCGTGGTAGCAGAGAAGTTAAGTCTGAGCAGTCGAAACCTGACTCTAGAAGGACTTTAAAGAAAAAACAAACCCACTGCCATCAAGTTGATTCCGACTTAACGACCTATGAGACAGAGCAAAACTGCCCCTTAGAGTTTCAGAGGAGTGCTTGGTGGATTTGAACTGCCAGCCTTTTAGTTAGCAGCCGTAGCACTTAACCACTGTGCCCCTATGGCAAGCAGAAGACAGATTTTGTGTTGTCATTGAGTAAACAGGGACAGTGTCTTGCATGGTGTGAGATTTCTCTTGGCTAGTGAGTGTCCTCCTGTGGGATTTGGCTATGTATACATTCCTAGGCTTAGAACTAGTCCATAATATGTGTGAAATGTGCTGAATGTAAAATAGAGGCAATCTTGAAAACTTATTTCTATGTTTTATTCCTGTTTTTTTTTTTTTTTTTAAACAGGTATCTACCTTGGATGGAGTTTTGGAAGTCAGAAATGAGCATTTTTGGACCCTAGGTTTTGGTTCATTGGTATGTTATTACTTTAGTTATAATTTAAAATGTAGTTTTGAATTTTTCAAACTCAAAGAATTTGCATAAAATATTCACATAGCCTTTAATTCCTGTTTGTGTTCTATGAAATTTAAAATATGGATGGATTCAGTAACATGGAGTGAATTATTTCCCCCCAAAAATGTATCAGTTTGGCTGGGCCATGATTTCCAGTATTCCCATGATTGTCTGCCATTTTATATGATTTCCCTTGTGTCGCAAATTCTGTTCACTATGATGAAGTGAGATTGATTAGTGCTAGTTGTACTGATGAGATACATACAAGATTAAATGTCTTGAGCCAATCTTTTTGAGATATAAAAAAGAAAAGCAAGCAGAGAGACATACGTACCTTGTACCACCAAGAAAGCAGTGCCAGGAGTAGAGTGTATCCTTTGGACCTGAGGTTCGTGTGCTACTGAGATGCTTCCAGACCAAGAGGAGAATGATGGATCATAAGGACCTTCCTCCAGAGGTGACAGAGACAAAATGCTTTCCCCAGGAGCTGGCACCCTGAATTTGGACTTCTAACCTACTGGACTGTGAGAGAAAAACTTCTCTTTGGTAAAGCCGTCCATAGCTGGTGTTTCTGTTGTAGCAGCACTGGATGATTAAGACAGTGACCTAATTGAAACTGAGGGATTGTTTTCCTTTCACACTATTAATTGTCTTAACACTGGTCAAATCCATAGTTAATGTAATACCTAAATACGAGGCACATGCTGTGCTCTCTTAGTGGACGAAATGACTTTCACCTTGTGAAATTGGCAATGTGATAATGGTAGTAGCGTTGAACCTGTCTAAATTCAGAAAAGGGAAAAATGAGAATCACTAGCAGCTTAGACATACCTCTACTCTCAAGTTTTTTACTAATTCTGACACCAGCCGTTTATCTGATGGTACTCGTGGCTGGCTGAGTTCAGTGATCCATTTCAATAACTACACAGAACTCTCAGACCATTCTTACAGTTAAGTGGTTTATTAAGGGATAGGGTACAAATTAAAGGATCAAGATCAGCAGGTTACAACTTAGGGTCAGGAAGCATGTAAGCAAAATTCTCACTTCTTAAGTCCAGGATAGCTCTCTTAGTTGTGCAAACAAGCAGACTCTTCTGTGTACCATGCATCCCCTCTCTCAGCCATGCAGGCCTCCTCTATTGCACCTGAAAACAAGCTCTTCTTGGCCCCTCTGAAGACAGGCTCTGCTTGACTCTCATCTGTCAGTGCCAACTCTGCTATAGGCCTGTCTGGGCCTGTCAACCACTGGCTCTGCTGATGAGTCCCTCTGGGCATGTCAGCACTGGCTCTGCCACTGGACTTCTTCTGGACCTCATACTTGGCTTCAGTATTATAGCCCTTGATCTGTGCTATAGCGCTCTTAAGATGTTCTTTGCCTTCTCTGTCTGCTTCTTTTCTCTTCCTTCTGCTCTTCTCTTTCTGCTTCTGTTTCTGAAATCTCAGTGGTGCTGGCTGCTTATATCCTTGTCAGTTTCAAAGTATGGTCCTCCCACCAGTGCCTTGAACAGACCTCTCACTAGACCACATACCTTCTTTGCATGGTAGGTGTGATGGTGAAGATTGTGTGTCAGCTTGGCAGAACTGTCATTCATAGTGGTTTAACAGTTATGATGTATGTCATGGATTAAATTGTGTTCACCAAAAAGGGTGTGTGGCTGTTTGGCTGGGCCATGATTCCTGGTATTTCGTGATGTTCCTCCATGCTGTAAGTCCTGCCTCAGTGATGTTAATGAGGAAGGATGAGCAGCAGTTATGTTGGTGGAGCAGGACTCAATGGATAATGTTGTATTGTGCCCTGACATATAGAGGAATGATGCTAACAGAGATTTGGGGACCTTATACCACCAAGCAGCAGTGACGGGAGCTGAAGTAGTCCCTTGGAAAGGACTAGAGTTCCTCCGCCCCTGTAGCTGACGCCCTGAATTTGGACTGTTAGCTTACTGGACTGTGACAAATAAAATTTCTACTTTTAAAGCCATCCACTTGTGGTATTTTTGTTAAAGTAGCACTAGTTGGCTAAGATAATGTAGTTCGGCAGTTGTATGATGTGGTCACTTCCATGATGAGATCTGATGTACTATGAACACTATAATGATGTGGTCTTCTGTGAGTAGCCAGTCAGTTGAAAGGGAGTTTTCCTTGAGCATGTGGCCTGCATTGAATATAAGTGGATAGCCTGGCAAGGCTCATGGGCTTTTGCTCACTCTGGATCCTGTAGTTGGCTCCTGTTCATTTGACCTCTGTTTTTTGGGAGTTGAGCTAGCAGCTTACTTGGGATCTTAACTGCTAATTTTGGGTTTTGTCGTTCTTTGCAGCCTGTGAGCAAAAGCCCTGCTCTTTAACCTGCCTGTCTTGGATTTACCAGCCCCTGTGACTACATAAATCAGAAGTCTCTGTCCTGACCCATAGATTTGGGATGTTCCAGCATCTACCACTGCTTCAGCCATTTCCTTGATATAAATTTCTCTGTCTCTGTGTGTGTGTGTGTATGCATAACTAGTTTGCATCTCTAGAGAACCCAGGCTGTATACATTTCATTTACATACGATATTGACCAATCCTTGCCAGATGCATACCAATCACAGGGCAGACCAAAGAAAGTATCAGAGGCCCAGACAAAAAGTACCAAACCAAGTTGCTTAATGTTTATCTAGGAAATATAACATACTGTCTGGAGAAGAAAACCATAACAAAGGTAATTCCTTGGAGACTAAGGGAAAAAATCTCTGAAGCTGTTTTTCCAAAGAATCAGTGGAAGAAACCACATCACAGACTCATTTCACTACTTAACTCCACCTTCCCTGAATCTTTATGTCAGTGTCTCCTTAGTCATTTTGGATGTTATCTTAGTCAGCTAGTCCTGCTTTAACAGAAATAGTCGCAATTGGGATGGCTTAAAAAAAGAAATTTTTTTGTGTCACAGTCTGATACACTGAATCCACATTCATTATGAGAGCGTCTTGGTACAGGAATGTCAAGTTTGAAGGACTCCCTCTTTCTTCATGCTATTGTCTTGGTGGCATGAGATTCCCGGCTCTCTCTACTAGTCTCTTTTATATCCTGCAAGCTTATAGATTCTTCTCCCCAAGGCAGAGGGCATCCATTCTCCTTCATGCATCACAGAGACAGCCTTCACAATGCACTGGAAAAAAATCATTCGACACTGGGAGTCATGACACAGCCAAATAAATACACATATTTTGGGGACACCATAGTATAATCCATGACATTCCACCCTGTACCCACTTGCCCCCCAAAATCATATCCTTCTGACGTGCAAAATGTACTCATGTCATAGCGAGAGGCTTAATTAAAGTCAAGGTCCCAAATCCAGAAAATCCTATTCACCTGTGAAATCTAGAATACAAGTTAACCACTTCTAAAAATACAGTGGCAAAACAGGTAGGCACAAGTTAGACATTGTCAGTACAAATGGGAGAAATGAATGGAACACATTACATTAGCCCTAATGGCTTTGAAAATAATACTCCGTACTGTAAGACCCTACTGTCTAAACTTAGGTATTGGCTGTACTCTCCAGATTCTGAGTGGAGATCCTTGGGCCCTAGGCTTCAGTTCTACCTTCCTTGCCCACTGGGACAGCAACTCTGCTTCTTTGGCTTTAGGCACCTCACTCTTTGAAGCCCCAGAAGCCATGGGTCCACCATTTATCTTTCGGCCATACCTTCTCAGACTGTGGTAGCTCAGCTTCTCGTCCTGCACCTTCTCTTCAGCTTCTGCTTCCTATGGCCTAATGGCCTGGACCTCAAGCCTGCATCTGTCCTGCTAGGGCAAGTGTTCCAAAGCTTAAGTGTCTGAAAGCACCCCACTCCGCAAGGAAGCCTCCTGTACACGAGCATTCAGCTCTCTCACTCTGTGGGTCAGCAGGCCCAGCTCCACTGCTAAGTGTCCAAGAGGCAACCTACTCTGTCGGGAAACTTCCTGCACACAGTCATTGAGCAGTCTCACTCCATGGATTGGCACCTGGTTTTGCTGCTGCCTGTCTGCTGCTCCTCTGCTGCTTTACTCACAACTGTCACCTTCCCTGATATTAACAGTTCTCCACTATTCCCACTGAATGTTCCATCCATTCAGTTTCAAAACCACTTCTAGATTTAGATATCTGTTAAAGCAACATCCCACTCGTACCAAATTCTTAGTCAACTAGTGCTGTTTTAACAGACATACCTCAAGTGGATGGCTTTGAAATGAGATTTCATTGTGTTATATAGTCAGATTGGCTAAGAGTCCAAATTTAGTAAGAGAAAATCTTGGCATAGGGACCTCAGGTCCAAAGGACACACTTTGCCCTTTATTGGTGTGACGTTCTCTCCCAACTCGCTTTGTTCGTTTCTCTCTTTTATAACCCACATGCTTGTAGATCGAGTGCCCCATCACCAGCACAACTGCTGTCATTCTCCCTCGTCAACAACAGAGGCAGGATTCACAACACATGGGACAGATCCCTCAACACCAGGAGTCATGGCCCAGCCAAATCGATACACACATTTGGGGGGGACACAATGCAATCCATGACAGGTGTCTAAGACTCATTCTGCAGGAGACTCTCCAGGAGGGACTCAGGAAAAATATTTCATAAATTCTTGAGTGTTGAAAATAGTGTCGTCATTATACATGATGATCAATTTGGCTGAATGTAAAGTCCTTGACACTTTATTTCCTTGAGTTTCTTAAATATGTTGCTTCCATTTATCTCTGGCATAAAGCTTTTCTGTGACAAAGCCTGGTGACAGTTTGGTTTTTTCCCCCCCTTTCCTAATGTGACTTGATCTTTGTGCCTGAATGCCCAATTCTTTAAAGTCCAGCAATTTCACCAGAATGTATTTTTGTATTGGTCATTATATGTTACTTTTTTCAGGTACACAGTGTGTCTTGTCAGTGTGCTGTTTCAAAAACAGTTTTCAAAAAAATTCAGGAAAGTTTTATAGTTAGACCAAAAACCTACTGTTGTCAGGTTGATTCTAACTCATACCTACCCTATATGACAGAATAGAATTTCCCCCTAGGATTTCCAAGGCTGTAAATCTTTCCGGAAATGCTCTGCTGCTACTTTTGCCCATGGAGCTGCTGGATGGGATCAAACTGTCCATCCTTCAATTAACAGTTAGGCACTTTAACCACTGTGACACCAGGGCTCTTAGATTTCTAATACTTGGTTCTCTTTAGGAAATTGCATACTTGTTGGATCTTTGCCTTTCTTTCATATTGGTTATTTTCTCTCAAATCCTTTTTACCTTCATTTTCTGTAACAAGTTTTTTTCTTCTTTTCATCTTATTTCTCTAAAATAATATGTTGTATTGTTTTTGAGCTCCTTTTAGTTTAGTCTTCATTTTTGAAGACTAAACTATTTTTCTTTTATTTCTAATTCTATTAATTATGTCCTCTGATCTCATTTCTGAGGTTTTCTGATTCTGTTTTATGTGGTTTTTATGTCTTTAAAAAACTATACTATAGATGAAAGTTTACAGAGCAAATTAGTTTCTTATTAAACAGTACACATACTGTTTTGTGACATTGTTTGCTATGTGGTTCTTATTTCATGTTTCTCCTTATTTTGACAAAGTAGGTTTTAATTTTCATGTTTTGTCGATGTGTAGTTCTAGAAATCTTGTTCCATATTCTCTTTCTTACAAGGCTGTCTGAGATTTGACTTGAATTATCTTCTATTGCTTCTTTTTATATGAAATATTTTTCCTGCACTTTTAAAAAATAAGAAATGGTTTAGAATTGTTGTTAGGTGCTGTTGAGTTGGCTCTGACTCACAGCAACTGTATATACAAAGAACAAAATACTTCCCAGTCCTATACCATCTTAGAGGTATTGCATGCTTGATCCCATCATTATAGCCACTGTGTCCATCCGTCTCATTAAGAGTTGTTGTCTTTTTTGTTAACACTCTATACCCTCCCAAGTGTGATACTCTTCTCCAGAGACTGATATCTCCTAGTAACATGTCTAAACCACGTGAGACATAGTGTCACTATCCTTGCTTCTAAGGAATATTCTGGTTGTACTTCTTCCAAAACATATTTGTTTGTTCTTTTGGCAGTCCATAGTATATTGAATATTCTTCACCAACACCACAATTCAAAGGTGTCAATTCTGGTTTAAAATAAAAGCATAAAAACTAAACCCACTGCTGTTGAGTTGTTTCTGACTCATAGTGACCCTATAGGGCAGAGTAGAACCGCTCCATAGAGTTTTCAAGGAGTGTCTGATGGATACTGTGTCTGTTATGTCTCTAGAGCTCCCTTTTCTGATGATTCTGCAAAATGGTAGCTGTTTCTTCTGGCTTTGTTCCTCTCTCCCATTTTTACTTGAACCTCTGTATCCTTTGTCTCTACTGTGGTGCTCAATTTGAATTCTGGCCCCAGTTGTTTCTTCTTAGCATGGGGCTTTGTCCTGAAAGGGGGATTTGCTTGGTTGCTTTTGAGAGCTCACAGGACTCAGACCACTCCAGCCCTTTGGAACTTACTGCACACCCATTGTATTTACTACTGTTGAAATATGTAAACCTCTTCTTTCAATTGCTGTTCTTAAGTCAGCTGTCCTAGACATCATTAAATATTCAATGCTGCTTTCAGTTTTGAGATCAGACAGATGCCCTATTGCCTCTTCCTGTTTCCTTATCCACAGGTGTTGATACTTGGCAGGCTTAAAACTTGCATTTGGAGATTCCTGAGGGTACTGTGTTACCTAGATTTGTTTTAGCTGTTCATAGGTTTTTGGTTTTGCTATCCTAGTTTCTCTCCTAGAGTATTTGAGTGGGTCAAAAACTGCCACCACTGCTTCCATCTTCCAGGAATCCCAACAGAATTTTTTGTGGCTGCACAGTTCTTCATTATATGAATATACTGTAATTTATTAATCAGCCTCCTACTGGATATTTAGGTTGTTTTCAGTTTTCTTCTACAGACAGGACTGGGATGAACATTTTTGTAAACTATTGTACATATTTGCTATTATACCTTAAGGTTTCTTTTTATTAAGTGAAAGCTTACAATCCAAGTCAATTTTGCATACTTGCCTCTGCAATTCCAGCCACCCTCCACCCTGTGAGACTAATTTTTTAATTCAGTTTTTTACAGCAGTTTTAGGTTTACAGAAAAAGCAAATTTTAGAAGTTTTTGTGAGTCAAAAGGTATTCACAAAGGCAGGGCTAAGAAGGCAGACCAGCCACATGTTTCCTACAATGTCATAACAGCAAAAACCCACTGTCATCAAGTTGATTCTGACTCATAGTGACCCTATAGGCCAGAGTAGAACTACCCCATAGAGTTTCCAAGGAGTGCCTGGTGGATTTGAACTGCCTACTTTTTGGTTAGCAGATGTAGCACATAACCACTGTGCCACTGGGGTTTCCTTTAACAACAGACCTCGGAAAACAACTTAATGGAATAAAAAGGACATTCTAGGGGCCCCAACATCAGGTAGAAGCTATGAGATTGGACTGACTGACAGCAAGGGGAACAGTGACCTTTATCAGAAGTAGATGGGCACCCACAGAGATCTACTTCTGGTGTAGGAACAGAGTAGCAGCACAGGAGCTGAGACAATCTTTATTGGCTGAGAACCTGAACTTGGAACTCTTGTGCCTGAGAGTGCCGCTGGGGCCAGTGTGGTCCTACCTGTGTGGAACTTATCTTTTGTAACTGGGAAACTGGCCTGAGGATTGCTGCACCTATAGAACACAGTGGCAGTTGGCAGCTGAGTGTACCAGTGCCTTTCCCCACATCCTTCTTCAAACTACACTGGAAGCTAAATTCTGGTGCATTACCTGGGTTCGAAGTGGGGCATCGATATGTGTACCCTAAGCTTTTCTCCTGGAGTTGAGAGGTAAACAAAGGGAGGGGTAGAAGAAAGGTTCCACTGGCTCCCTAGCACTGCAGATCACTACACCTACAGCACCCCAGGAGACTTCCACTGGACCATCTCAAACTAAGTGCTTGTAAACACTTAGGGCTCAGTTGTTTCCTTCATGCTGATTTCTGTCCCTGTCTCCAGCGTTTTCTCTGCTGTACAACAGATGTTAAGTTGTGGTGGACTACCCAGGCCACAAGTGGGACATTTTACCTGTGTGTCCTGAGCTTTTCTCCAAGACTTGGAGAGAGAAACAAAGGGAGGTATAGATAACAAGTTCCACTGGCTCCTCTGAGCTGAAGATTGCTGCACCTGAAGAGCTGCCGAAGATTACAGTCACTCAAGTGTCACAAGCTTAAGTGCTTACTGACTGTCATGACTCGAACCTTTCCCATGCACTGACTTCACTCCCTGTCACCAGCTTTTCTCCCTCCCTTTTCTGTTCTACACCTGATGCTAAAATCTGATATACTAGCTGCACCAGAAGTGGGACATTTTATATGTGTGCCAGGGGCATCTCTCCTGGACTTGGGGGTGAAAACAAAGGGAGAGTTGGAAGAAGCGTTCCACTAGCTTCCTTGAGCTAGCAGTTCCTGCTGCCTTTCTCAGTTCAGTAAACACTGCAACCACTGGGTGACAGGGCATCAGAAATAGTAAGGCTCCAGTAATCACTGTAGCCCAAACAGCCAGACTACTTGGACAGTTAAAACCATATTAACATATATATATGTTAGAATGCAATAATCTAACGTAAATCACATCAGCTTTGTGATGGCTCAGAGAAAACAGTCAATTTCTAATTATTTAAAGAATCAAACCAACATGGCTTCAGACAATTCCCAAAACAAAAGACATCCGAGGTGAAGAAGTCTTCTTGGAATTGCTGGAGGTAGAATACAGAAGAGTTATGTACAGAGTTCTCCAAGAAATGAGGATGGAGATTAGATGAAGTGCAGCAGAACAGAGTGAAAAACCCACCTACTGCTGCTGAGTCAGGTCCAACTCATAGTGACCCTAGAGGTCAGAGTAGAACTTCCCCATAGAGTTTCCAAGGAGTGTCTGGCACTTTTGAACTGCTGACCTTTTGGTTAGCAGATACAGCACTTAATCCAGTATGTCACCGGGGTTTCCAAAAACTTAAACAAGCTACAAGAATTGATAGAGGAACAAGGATCTGAAACTTAGCAGATTAACAATATTATCACAGAATTAGATAATTCAGTAGAAAGTCAAAGGAACAAGGTTGAGGCAATGCAATGCAGAATTAATGAGATTGAAGATAAAGCAATTGACACTAGCATTTATCTCAAAAAATCAAATAACAGAATTAAGAAAAATGAAACATTAAGAATTATGGGGGAATATCAAGTGGAATAATTTATGAATGATTGGAGTACCAGAACAGGGAGACATAGCAGAATATACAGAGAGAACTGTTGAAAATTTGCTGACAGAAAACTTCCGTAACGTCATGAAAGATGAAAAGATATCTATCCAAGATTCTCATCAAACTCCACAAAAGATAGATCGCAAAGGAAAGACACCAAGACATACTATAATCAAATTTGACAAAACAAGAGACAGGGAGAGACTTTTAAAGGCATATAGGCTCAAACCTACAAAGGAGAGTCATATAGACTGGTCCAGCCACTCAGTGGAGACCATGTAGGCAGGAAGGCATTGGGATGCCATCTACAGAGCCTTTAAGGAGAAAAACTTGCAGCCAAGAATTATATATCCTGCAAAATTATCTTTAATATATAATGGTCAAATTGGGACATTCCTAGAAAAATAGAAATTTGGACTTTGCAAAAACAAGACCAGAATTACAAGAAATACTGAAGGAAGTTCTTTGATTAGGAAATGAGTGACATCAGATACAAACTCAAGGGTACAATTCAGGACACAGCATCCAGAGTCCAACTTAGGTAGGGAAGCCACAAAGATGAATCAAAGTAAAAATATTAAAGAAACAGAGATGTCAGTATGTAAATTATGACATCATTATACTAAAAAGAGGGACAAATTAATGTATTCATAGACCTTTCAGATGTGCAGGGAGTCAAGGTGATACAAAGCAGTTAAAGACTGCTTAAACTTAGATCATTGGAGTAGCTGCAAAGAGCCAACTAACAATACTGCACATTAAAACATGAAACACAAGCAAGAATTCTCAACAGATATAAAATCAACATTAAAAAGGATGATACAAAACCGATATAAAGAAAAATGACTGAGAATGAAATATTAAGTGGAACAAAGAACATGTCAGCAACACATAAAAAGGGCATGAAAATGACAGCACTAAATTCATACATATCAATAATTACACTGAATATAAATGGGTTAAATACACCAATTAAGAGGCAAAGAGTAACAGATTGGATTAGAAAACAATCTGTGCTGCTTCCAAGAAACATACCTTAAGACACAAAGATAGGAAAAAACTGAAACTCAAAGGATGAAGATACATATACACCAACCTAACAACATACAGAGAAGAGCAGGAGTGGCAATATTAATCTCAGATAAAATGGCCTTTAAAGTAAAATCCACCGTTGTGGATGAAGGTGATGACTACTGTTTAAAGGGTTAACAATAAGGAAGATGTAACAATATTAAAATACACACCTGACAACAGAGCTTCTAAGTATATCAGACGAACTCTGACAGCAGTGAAACACGAGATGGATCACTCCCCAGTGATAGTAGGAGACTGCAACGCACCACTTTGAGTAATGGACAGAACTTCCAGAAAGAAGCTCAGTAAAGACATGGAAGGTCTTATTCTGGCAGTCCACCAACTCAACCTCATAGACATTTATAGAACTCTCGATCCAGCAGCAAACAAGTGTGCTTTCTTTTCCAGTACACTTGGAACATTCTTCAGAATAGACCATATATTAGGACATAAGGGAAGTCTCAAGAAATGTAAACCATTGAAATATTGCAAAACATTTTTTCATAGAGCCATAAAAGTTGAAATTGATAGCAGTAAAAGCATGGATAGAAACTCAGACTCATTGAAGCTGAACAATGCTTTGCTCAAAAACTTCTGGGTTATATAAGAAATCAAGGATGGAATAAAGAAATTTATGCAATTAAATGAGAATGGAAATATATCTTAACTGGAACCTACGGGAGACAGCAAAAGCAGTGCTCAGAAGTCAGTTTATATCAGCAAATACATCCAACCAAAATCAAGGGAGGGCCCAAACCAAGGAATAAATGCTACAAGTTGAACAAATAGAGAACAATGCAAGAACACCTCAGGCACCAGAAGACAGATAATAAAAATTAGAGCAGAACTAAATTAATTAGGGAATAGAAAAACAACTGAAAGAATTAATGAAACCAAAAGCTGGGACTGTGGAAAGATCTGTAAAGTCAATAAACCACTGGCTGAACTAACAAAAACAGCAGAGGAAACAAATGAGAAATGAAATGTGCAGTTTCACAACAGATCCAATTGAAATAAAAAAAATCATAACAGAATATTAAGAAAAATTGTAGAGGGGCGGAGTCAAGATGGCAGACTAAACACATCTCCCTAAATCCCTCTGGAAATGAAGACCTGAATTGATAATTAAATGGAGCCTTCTGGACACCTAGTGAGCCTTAGGATGCGGCATAGGGCTGTTAATTTGGGCTTCATACCACTGAACGCAAGACCATCTTCTTCCCTGACCCCACCCTCAGGAAGTGTGGGCTTGCACAGACCAAAGGTAACTCACCATTTTCATTTTTTTTTCTCTGTATTGGCCAGTAGGCAGAGCTGGGACTTGACTAGCTGCTAGTCTCAGACGCACTGTTAGTGGGATTGGCAAGCTCAATTGCCGTGTTCTGAGAGCCCAAGTTTGGACTCTGTGCATCATGGCTCCTTTGGCCTATCTACCTCCACCAAGGGAGAGCCATACAGATGCCATTACGAGCTTGTGTGGGACGCCAGCTTGATGCACTTGGAGATGGACATGCCCAGGCAGAGGCCTCGGGTGGACTTGGTTCCTAGGCAGGGAGGCGGCGCGTGCTGGGGGGAGAGTACTTTTCCGGCAGAGAGGCAGTGTTTTACACAGTGTTGCCTGAGGCTGGGCCTGGCAACAGAGGCTGTGGATTCTGGGCATCTGAGCACATCTGGCCTGTCTTTCCACCAGTAGCCTGGTCCTTGCCGGGTGGCGAGCTTATGCAGGACGCCATCTGGTTCCCTTGGGAGTTGTGAATACCCATTTGGAACCCTCAACTAGACCTAATTCCTGTGCTGGGAGGCAGTGCCTACCCAAAAGAGCGCTTTTCCGACAGAAAAGCAAAATTCTACACAGTGTCACCTACAGCTGGGGCCTGACAGCAGAGACAAGCAGAGAGTAGTCTTTCTGTATTTTGAGCTAGTTTTTAACATCTGGGGTTTGATATAGAGGTACTTACTTTGCCAGCTGGGACGAGGGACCTATACACCTGAAAAGTTGACTGACTTTGGAAGTTGTCAAATACTTTTTACTTCTCAATTTAAGATGGCCTAGAGAAGCAACTGCAGTCTGCCTTCAGGGAATCTCTCCCACCCTCTGTTGACCCATATGAAGCCCAGAAAGCAACAAACTCTGGAGAAAACCATGGCCAGGAAATCACCCATGGCATCAGAAGGCGCCCAAAAGAAACCACCTGAGAACCTCCCAGACAAAGCAGCTTCTCTGAAACTGTCGGAAGGTGAATACAAAAGGATTGTATATAGAGCCCTCGTAGACCTTATACAAAATGCAGCATAGCAAAATGAAAAATTAAGCAAGCTGTTAGGTCTGATGGAACACCAGTACTCTGAAATCCAACAGATCAAGAACAAAATCAAAGGCAGAAACGTGAATTCAAAGCCAAGAAAACACAATGGAACAAATGGAAAATAGACTTCCTGATTTGGAAAACAGAGCTACTGACTCCAGCATCTATGAGGAGAAATCAGAGAAAAGAAACAAGAAAAGTGAAGAAGCATTAAGAAGCATGTGTGACACTATTAAGAGGAACAGTCTATGGTTAATTGGACTTCCTGAACAGGGCAAGACACCTGAGAACATAAGAGAGTATTGTGGCAGAGCTGTTGACAGAAAACTCCCCAGAAATTGTGAAAGAAGAGAATATAGATATCCAAGATGTATATAGAACCCCACTCAATATAGATCTCAAATGAAAGACTCCAAGACCTAATCAGGCTTAGCAAAATGAAACACAAGCAGAAACTCTTAAAGACAGCAAGACTTAAAGCAAAGCTAACATTCAGAGAGAAACCCTGTAGGCTTTCATATGAGACATATGTGGAGCAGAGAGCAATAGTGTGCTGTCATCGGGCAGGGAGAGCAGTGGAAGCTGCATATAGATGGGCATGGAAGTTTATATGGGAATGTACATTTTCACTCAGTCATAATAAAAAAAAGATAGATCACAGTAATAGTGTGAGACCATAACACTCTCAATATTGGACAGATCGTCTAGTAGAAAGCTCTGTAAAGACACAGAAGACCTTATTGCCACAGTTAATCAACTAGACCTCATCAACATATACAGAACTTTCTATCCATCAGCGGACAACTACACCCTTTCTAGTTCCAGACTACGTGTTAAGATGTAAAGCAATTCTCAACAAACTCTGTACCATTGAATTAATGCAAAGCACTTTCTCAGATGCTAAAGACATGAAAAAGCATAATCAGTAGCTGAAAAAACCTAGAAAGTGGAACTCAGGGAAACAACAACATCTTGCTCCAAAAGCATGTGTTGTAGAAGAAATCAAGGATGAAATAAAGAAATTTATGGATTCCAATGAGAACGAAAACACTTCCTACCAGAACCTATGGGATACAGCCAGTGCAGTGCTGAGAGGTCAGTTTATCTCCATAAATGCACACATCTGGAAGAAAGAAACCAAATGAAAGAACTAATCCTCCAGCTTGAACAGGTAGAGAGAGAACAACAAAAGAACCCCTCAAGTGCAAGAAGAAAGCAGATCATAAAGATTAGAGCAGAACTCAACGAATTAGAGAACAGAAGAGCAATTGAAATAACTGGAAACACCAAAAGCTAGTTTTTGAAAAGATCAACAAAACTGACAAACCATTGGCTAAACTTACTAAAGAAAAACAGGAAAGGAAAAAATAACCCAAATAAGAAATGAGAGCGGAGTTGTTACAACAGATCTGACAGAAATAAAAAATATCATAACAATACTACGAAAGACTGTACTCTTAACAAATTTGAAAACCTAGAGGAAATAGACAAATTCCTTGATTCATATGACCTACCAAAATTACCACAAGGCAAAGCCAAACAACTTAATAAACCCATCACGAAGGAAGAGTTTGAAAAAGTCATCCAAAAACTATGAATGCAAAAAAGCCCAGGCCCAGATGGCTTCACCACAGAATTCTACCAGGCTTTTACTGAGACTGTTTCGCAGTCTAGAAAAGGATGGAGTACTGGCAAATCAAACTACAATGAGATACCATCTCATCCCCACAAAGTTGATTGTGATCCAAGAAATGCAAAACAATAAATGCTGGAGAAGCTGTGGAGAAATCGGAATGCTCCTACACTGGTGGTGGGATTGCAAAATGGTGCAACCTCTTTGGAAAGCAATCTGGTGCTGCCTTCAAAACCTAGATCTAGGCATGCCATTTGACCCAGTAATTCCACTGCTCGGAATATATATACTACAGAATCAAGGCCATTCATACCAGCTTATACATGCACACAAATGTTTATTGCAGCACAGTCCATAATAGCAAAAAATGAAATCAACCCAAATGCTCAACAACAGAGAAATGGATAGGTAAACTGTGTTATATATACTCAGTGGAACACTATGCAATGATGAAGAACAATGATGGTTTCAGGAAACATCTCCTAACCTGGTTTCAATTGGAGTACATTATGTTTAGTGACACTAGTCAGCAATAAAAGGACAAATAGTGTATGAGACCCCTATGATGAGAACTTAAATGCATAAAAGAAAAGACTGACAGCTGCAAGGGTGGGGAAGGAGGAAGGGAGGGCAGGAGGGTTTAGATCAGATAGTTGATAGAAACTTGGTTGAGTGAAATATGGGACAGCACATGTTAGAAAGAAGATCAGTACTAACTGTACTTCAACATAACATGATTACTCCTCACATCATAATCCAATATTACAAGGACAGAGTAGCTGGGGTAGGAGGGCAAGTACTGTGTTCTCAGGGGAAACAGACCAGTTGGCATAACTAGCATTTTGCTAAGGGAGCCCTCTGCACCTCGCATTGGTTAGTGGCATCTGGGGTCTTAAATGCTGCCAAGCTGCCATCCAAGGGTACTGCAAATGGTCCCAACTTAGTAGGAACAGACGGTCACCAGGGACCCGAATGACACTAGGAAAAGAGAACCCGAAAGACAGAGAGACCCACGTCACTGGGCGACTACATCAACTTGGGGCCAGAGGAACTCGATGGTGCCCAGCCACCACCAGTGATAGCTATGATGGAGCTCACAAAGTTGAGTCTCACTGGCAACACAAGAATAAAAAGGGGTGCACACTTAGAGGTCCTTTAGAAGACCACAATTGATGGTCCGTGGGCCTCGGGTTTCCCCTGGGAGCATGGCCCTTGACCCTGATGCTGCGCCTGTCCATAAATCATAATGAAGGTCGGCTGTCAGACAGGAATGAATTGGACTTGGCAACACAAAGTGGCCATATCATGTGTGCACTCTATAGTTTTATGCATCTGTAGGATATCATCCTGCTGACCTCTTATTGGAGGAAGAGGAGTGGGTGAAGAGGAGGCATAGGAGATTGTTGGGAAGCTAAGACATATATGGAGTAGATAGGAGGAGTGGGCTGTCACCGGGCAGGGAGTGCAGTGGGCAGTTCATATAGGTGGGCATGCAGTTTATATGGAAATATATATTTTCATTCAATCATAATAAAAAAATTATACTCTAATAAATATGAAAACCTACAAAAATGGGCAGATTTCTAGAAGACTGGGCAAAGATTTCTGGAATCATATTATCTGCCAAAAAGTAGGACAGACAAGTGGAACAACTTAATAAACCCATCACAAAAGTAAAGATTGAAAAAGCAAAAAAAGTCCTGGCCCAGACAGCTTCACTGGAGAGCCTACCAGATTTTAAAGAGGAGTTAGTACCATCCTACTAAAGATACTTCACAGCATAGAAAAGGATACCACACTTCTCAGTTCGTTCTATGGTGCCTGCATAATCATCATTCCAAGACTGGGCAAAGAGGACACTAAAAAAGGAAAATAGTAGACCAGTAGTCTCATGAACTTAAATGCCAAAATTCTCAATGATATTCTAGCCAATAGATTTGAACAACATACCAAGAAAGTATATCAAAAAAGTAATTCACCATGACCAAGTAGGATTCATACGAGGGATGCATGGCTGGTTGAGTGTTAGAAAAGCAATTTATAGTTTGTTAGATAAATAAGGCAAAAGAATCACTTGATTTTATCAGTGCTGAAAAGGCGTTTGGCAAAGTCTGACATCCATACGTCATTAAAACTTAGCAAAATATCAACACTAGGGAAATTCCTCAGCATAGTAAGGTGTATCTATGCAAAGCCAATAGCCAACATCATTCTGAATGCGGAGAGACTGGAACTGGTATATAGACCAGTGAAACACAATAGAGACTCCAGAAACAACACCGTTGACCTATGAACATCTGATATTTGACAAAGGCCTGAAGACCATAAACAGTCTCTAACAAATGATGTTGGCCAAACTCAGTATCTGTCTGCAAAAAACAAAAAAGACCCATATCTCACACCTTGCACAAAACTAACTCAAAATAGATCAGAGACCTAAATATCAAATCTAAAATGATAAACACTATGGTAGAAAAAATAAGGACAACACTGGGCACTTTAATACATAGCATAAACAGACTACAAAATATTACAGTGCATATATAGCAGAAGAAAAAATAGATAAATGGGAGCTACTAAAAATCAAACACTTAAGCCCATCCAAAGACTTTATCAAAAGAGTAAAATACTGCCTGCAGACTGGAAAAATGCTTTGTGACCACAAATCTGATCAACATCCACATAATCTACAAGGTACTGGAAAATAATCAAGTATAAGTCAGATAATCCAATTGAAGAGTAAGCAAAGGATATGGGCAGACAGTTCTCCAAAGAAGACATCGAGGCAGCGAAAAGACACATGAAGAAATGCTCACAATCACTAGCCATTAGAGAAATCCAAATCAGAACTACAGGGAGATATCATCTCACACCAATAAAGCTGGCATTAATCCAAAAGACACAAAAAATTTTGGAGAGGCTGTGGAGAGGTTGGAACTCTTCTACACTGCTGGTGGGAATGTAAAATGGTGCAAACTCTTTCAAAAGCAATTTGATGCTTTCTTAAAAAGCTAGAAATACATGATCCAGCAATCCCACCACCTGGAATATATTGTAGAGAAATAAGGGCCATTACATGAATGGATACATGAACATGAATGTTTATTGCAGCAATATTCACAATAACAAAAAGATGGGATCAACCTGGGTGCCCATCAACAGATGAATAGATAAATAAGCTATGGTATATTTACACAGTGGAACTTTGTGCAGTGTTAGAGAAGAATGATGGTTTTAGGAAACATTTCATAACCTAATCAGCTGGAAGACATTATGCTGACTAAAATCAGTCATCTCCAAAAGGACAAATACTGTATGAGGCCACTATTACAAAGACTTAGGAAAAGATTTATACATAGAAGAAAATCTTTGGTGGCTTCAAGGGTGGGCAAGGAAGGAGAGAGTTGTTTATAGATTAGGTAGTTGAGGTGAAAGGAGTGACAGCAATATGAGCCCAAGAAACAAGGTTCCATGTGATTGAAAGACAACATCAGCTTGAGACCAGAAGAAGTATATGATGCCTGGCCACCATCAAAGACTGCCCTGACAGGTAACACACTGTAGTGTCCTGACAAAACAGGAGAAAAAGAGGAATGCAGAGATAGAACTCTATTAAAAAACCAGACTTGATGGTTGATCATCCTGGAGGGTCCCCTGAGAACCTGGCCTCTGGGTTTGCTGGTAGCCCAGAGCTGTAAACAGTACTGAAGCCTACCCTTCAAACAAAGACTGGACTGGACTATGGGACATAGACTGATGGCAGGTGGTGGTTATACTTCTTGTCTTAGTGTGCATATCAGGCTGTCAAACTGGTTTCTCTTTATAGGGTGCAGGGTTGGGTGGCATGGAGGGGACAAGTGTTGGTTGAGTAGACTGGAAGCCCAGGGTGGAAAGGAGGCATGTGCTTTCACAGAGTGAGTAGAGTAGATATAGCTGAATAGAGGCATGTGTTTGGAGTTTTATATGGCAAATTGAACTGGACTGTAAACTTCCACTTTATCAGGGTAAAAAAGGAAGAAAATAAGATATTCACCTTTTTTATAGCTTTTGACATACATTGCCGTATTGCCCTCTGGAATGCTTGCTTATACTGATTTAAATTCCTCCAGCAGCTTACTAATGTCTTACCATTCTTTTAATTGTACTGCTATTTTTAATAAGTAAACAAGGAAGTGTTTGTTAACGTGAGTGCCTTACAAACATGAATGCAATCATTTCAGCTACTCAGAACTTGGCCATCTAAAAACTTCACCTGTACAGTATGTAATTAAAACCCAGGAAAGTCACCTGTCTTTTGAAGTGCCAAAAATAGATGTCAGAAAAGTGATAGATTAATGCATGCACTGTAGTCATAGGAGACTTTGTGCAAGCTCATACTCAGATATGCTTTCCAAGTATTGTAATTACTTTGGTTTCTAAATTAACACTGAAAGGGAATACAGTATCTGTTATTGTTTTGCCTGGTGACTGTTAAGAGATGGCAGTGACAATGAAAATGAAGAAATCAAAGATGACTTCTACATATGGCTTATCTCACCTAAAGGAAATAAACCAGAAGTTAAACTTAAGCAATATTGATATTTTCTGTATCATGATTGACAGTAGCACTCTTATTATTACTCAATATTTAGCTTCCAAAGGATTGATTCAGACACATCATAATACAACATTTTGGCTAATATAGATGTCATTTATGCTTTATTATAGTATGTTCACTTTTGATACTCTGAATTTATAAATCCGGATGGAATTTCTACTAGATATCTTGCTTAATTTTATTATACTCTACTGTGTATCATGTGAAAAGAATTAGCCAGTGAAAACTGCGTGAGAAGTAATAGAACATTGTCTGATACAGTGCTGGAAGATGAGTCCCTTGAGCTTGAAGACACTCAGAAGAGGACTGGAGAAGACTGGCTCCTTAGAGTAGAGTGAACCTTAATGATATGGATGGAGTCAAGCTTTTGGGACCTTCATTTGCCAGTGCGGCAAGACTGAAAATAAGAAGAAACAGCTGCAAGTATCCATTAATAATCGGAATGTGGAACGTAAAACTATATGAGTCTAGGAAAATTGGAAATCTTCAAAAATGTAGTGGAAGTCGTAAAGATTGATAGCCTACATTAGTGAGATGATACGAACCGATACTGGCCATTTTGAATCAGATAGTTCATATGATCTAATGTGCAGGGGATGATAAAGGGGAATGGTGGTGCACTTACCATCAAAAAGAACATTTCAACATCTATCTTGGAGTACAGTGCTGTCAGTGATAAGATGATATCTGTACATGTACAATAAGACCATTTAATACAAGTAATATTCAAATTTATCCACCAACCAGTAAGACCAAAGATGATGAATTTGAAGATGTTTACCAGTTTATCCAGTCAGAATTTGATTGAACATGGAATCAAGATGCATTGATAATTGTGATTATGGAATGAAAGTTAGAAACAAAGAATAAGGATCAGTAATTAGAAAATGTGGCCTTGGTGATGTAACTGATGCTGGAGATTGCATAATAGAATTTTGCAAACCATTGACTTCTTTAATTTTTTTCAACATAAATGGTGACTATACATGTGGACCTTGCCACATGAAATACACAGGAATCATAATGACTACAGCCTGTGGAAAAAGATGACGGAAAAGCTCAGTATTATCAGGTAGTACAAGGCCAGGTCTAACTGTGGAATAGACCATCAATTGTTTAATTATTTAAATATAAATATGTTTAAGTTGAAGAAGATTGAAACAAGTCCATGAGAGCCAAAGTACGACCTCGAGTATATTCCACCTGAGTTTAAAGATCATCTCAAGAGCAGATTTGATGCACTGGACACTCATATCAAAGACCAGATGAGTTGTGGAAGGACATCATATATAAAGAAAGCAAGAGGTCATTAAAAAGACAGGAAAGAAAAGACCAAACTGGATGTCAGAAGAGACTCTGAAACTTGTTCGTGAACATTGAGTAGCTAAAATAAGTGGAAAAAATGATGAAGAACTGAACATAAAATTTCAAAGGGTGACTCTGAAAGACAGAGTGAAGTACTGTAATGACATGTTAGAGTTAGAAAACCAAAAAGAAAGAACAAACTCCACTTCTCAAGCTGAAAGAACTGAAGAGAAAAATCCAAGCCTGGAGTTGCAACATTGAAATGCTGTGGGCAAAACTCTCGATTATACAGGAAGCATCTAAGGAAATTAGAAGGAAGACACAGGGTCAGGGTATCAAAAATAACTGGTCAGTCTTCAGTAATTTCAGGATGTAGCATATGATCGAGAACAATGGTACTGAAGGAAGAATTCCAAGCTTTGGTGAAGGCACTGGTGAAAAACAAGGCTCCAGGACTTGATAGCATACCAGTTATTAACATGTTTCAACAAATAGATGTAGTGCTAGAATTACTCACTTGTCTGTGCCAAGAAATTTGAAAGACAGCTACCTGGCCAACCAACTAAAAGAGATTTGTATTTTTGTCTGTTTCAGAGAAAGGTGATGCAACCAAAAGCAGAGATTATTGAAGAATGTTATTCATATCACACCAAAGTAAAGTTTTGCTGAAGAGCATTTAGAAGCAGTTGCAGCAGTGCATTGACAAGAACTGCCAGAAATTCTAACTGGATTCAGAGAAGGATGTGGAATGAAGGATCCATCATTGCTGATGTCAGATGGATTATGGTTGAAACTAGAGAATATAAGAAAGAAGTTGACCTGTGTTTTACTGTGCAGAGACATTCAGCTGTGTGGGTCATATTAAGTTATGGATAACATTTTGAAGAGTGAGAATTCCAGAACACTTAGTTTTGCTCATGAGGAGCCAAGACATGTATCAGAGATAGACATTCAAACAGAACAGGAGGTGCTGTGTGGTTTAAATTAGGTAAGGTGTGTGTTAGGGTTGTATTCTGTCACTGCTGGTTAACACAGTCTTTTTGCTGAGCAAACAATCTGAGAACCTAGACTACGTGAAGAATGTGGCATCAGGTTTGGAGGAAGACTGATTAACATGCTGTGTCGTGTAAATAGCACAACCTTGCTTGCTGAAAATGGAAAGATCGTAAAGCACTTACTGATGAAGATCAAAGACTGTGGCTTTGGATTACACCTCAACATAAAGAACACAGAAATCCTCACAACTGGACCAGTAAGCAATATCGTAATAAACAGAAGGCATGCAAGTGGTCAGGGATTTCATTTTACTTGGATCCATAATCAGTGCCCATGGAAGCAGCAGTCAGGAAATCAAATGATGCATTGCATTGGTTAGATCTGCTGGAAAAGACCTCTTTAAAGCAAATATAACACTTTAAAGACTAAGGTGCACCTCACCTAAGCCATGGTGTTTTCAGTCACCTTACATGCATGCAAAAGTTGAGCCATGAATCAGGAAGAACCCATGAATTGAAGCGTTTGAATTATGATTTTGGTGAAGCATATTGAATGTACTGTGGATTAGCAAAAGAAGGAACAAATCTGCTTTGGAAGAAGTACAGCCAGAATGCTCCTTGAAAGTGAGAATGGCAGGACTTATTGTCACATACATTAGACATGTTATCAAGAGGATCAGTTTACATGTTATCATGTGACGTAGAGAGTAAGTGAAAAAGAGCAAGATCCTCATTGAGCTGGTTTGATACAACAGATGCAACAGTGGGCTCAAGCATATGACAGTCACGATGATGGGGCAGGACCAGGAAGTATTCTCACCATCGTCATCATGTTTGGTGCTCCCTGTCCTCCTAGTAACCCAAGTTGGATCCCAGAGATCATCTTTGATAAGTCTAAATTCCTCATCCCTTTTGTTCAGGTAGCCATTGGGTCCTCCCACTTCTGCCCATGGAATGTCAGGAATCCGTCTCTCCTTCTCTGACCCCACTATTCGTGCCCTAGTTCAGTCCTCATTTCTAATCTGTAGTGTTGCACTCATCTCCTACCAGTCAGTTGTGCCTGCACTTTTTTCTAACGTTTATTTTACTCCTGTTACAGTGAAAGAACCAAAACCAAACTCACTGCCATCGAGTCAATTACAGCTCATAATGACCTTATACACAGAGTAAAACTACTCCACAGAGTTTCCAAGGAGCATCTGACAGATTTGAACTGCCCATCTTCTGGTTAGCAGCTGTAGCACTTAACCATGACAGCGCCATTGTTTCCTCTGTTACATTGCTGTTAAGATCAAAGCGTTCCTCATAATTTTTAAGTATTGGGCAGTGTTTTGTTCTGTTGTACATAGGGTTCCTATGAGTCAGAGACTGCTATGATGCCTAACAACTATTAATCTCTCTGTTGAACCTTCCTTGACTTTGTCCTTCCTTTCCTCTTCCTTTGCCTCCTGAAATAATTTGTACTTCTTTATATATTAGTATTATTCTTGCATCAAATGTGCCATGCATTTTAATTGTTCTCTCAGTTTGGAATGCCTGTGTCCTCATTTTGAAATCCCATTTAACTATCAACCTTAGATCAAATACTATCTTCCTCTAAAGTCTTTTCCAATTAGTTAATTACCCACCCTTTTAACCTTCTGGTCATTTGTTATACACTTCATTTATATTTCCCTTGTATTAACAGCATGTTGTAATTTCTTTTTTATGTTTATATTTAAAAGTGCTTAGACCTTAGTAGGCAACCAGTAAGTTTTGTATTTTTTTTAAGATTTACGTATTTTTAGTCACAATGATTTCATTAATTCTTTTATCTTTTTAATCACTAGTAAGTAGTCTTTAGGAATTGGCAAAACATTAAGCTTTCTGTTTGAAATGTGAAGTAATCTTAAAATATGAGTAAAATACTCATTTCCAGTGCAGTTTTTAGCAGTAAAATTGTGAGAGTCTTTCTTATGATTTTGCTTCTTTTAGGCTGGATCAGTGCATGTCAGAATTCGACGAGATGCAAATGAACAAATGGTTCTTGCTCATGTGACTAACAGGCTGTACACTCTCGTATCTACTCTGACTGTTCAGATTTTCAAAGATGATTGGATTAGGCCTGCCTTACTCTCTGGGCCTGTTGCAGCCAATGTCCTGAACTTTTCAGATCATCACGTAATCCCAATGCCTCCTTCAAAGAGTACTGATGATTTGAATCCTATCACATCAACTCCAGCCAAACCTAGCAGTCTGCCTCCAGAATTTTCATTTAATACCCCAGGAAAAAATGTGAGCCCAGTTATTCTTTTAAACACACAGATGAGGCCGTACGGTTTGGGTCTTAATCATGGATATGCATCTTATAACAGCATGCAAAGTCAAGGACTTGGAGTTCCAGGTTTGGGAGCAACCCCAGGATTCAGGACTGGTCTTACAAATATCCCAAGTAGGTATGGAACTAACAATAGAATTGGACAACCAAGACCTTAATGTACTCTGTTTTTATGAGGAATTTTGACTCCTTGACTTCTCATATATTGTTACCCAACTTTGCATTGACTGATCAATTATTTGCTCATTTACTGTAAATGTTAGAGAATAGTAATCTTAAATTTCATGAAACATGTGAGCCTGTATTTTTATAAAATTTGTTTGGGGGCAGTGACATCCTTCTAAATGTAATAGGGTGTAAATAAGCTTCCTTTAGAAAATGTTTCTCTGAATTTGAATTTTGCTATCTGTGGTGTTGTAGTTGACTGCTGTGTGGACATTAGCTTTGTAAGAGTACCACCTGATAGAGTGGGTCCTTGTCACCTAATTAATAATGAAGTATTTTAGTGAAATTTATAAACATAGTTCTTTAATAAATAACACATTTTAGGAAAGAGGGGGAAAAAAGTCAATTTTGTGGCTTTTCAACCTTTATTGTTACTTCTTTTCTGAAGGGCCTCCTGAATTATATCTTACAAAGTAAAAGCAGCTCTTTTATTTCTATGTTTTAGAACACATTGTAATATCTAACAAATTCCAGATGTTTCATTTATCGGGGTTGGTATTTGTTTTTCCTTAGTTTTTGTCATTAGAAAATTTTAATACTAATTGTAAATAGTTCGTGTTTCTCAGTCTTATTTTTGTTAAATGAATACCAGATTCTCTGACAACGTGTAGTGAAAGAATACCAGTTTTTCTGTGTCATATTTAACTGGGGACTGGTGTAATCTTTTTTGTCAACTTTTTATTATTTGATTTTTTGAAGTTTTAAGAGCAAAATACATCAAATATTTTATCCACATATGTGGAATTCCATGTCTTTTCAGAGTTGCATAAACAATTTTGAGTTATATATTATACAGTATTGTTAGGTCTGCAGGAGGTTGATTCTAACTTATTTTTGTTTTGTTTTGTCAAAAATAATGAATTGTTAACTGTCGGGAAATATGAGAATTGTGTCAATTATGCTGCTTGAATGTTTTCCAAGTGCAAATTTTAAGGACTTGCCATTATGATCTGTATTACCAAAAATTATAACAAATAGCAGCCACAGTTTACGTATGATGTTTATTTACTTTATCGTGAATTCTGATTACAGTTTTGAAAAAAAGGATTTTGAAAGTTGGTATAGCTTTCCTAGAATTTGGTGCACTAGAAATTTAGGAATTTCCCAGCTATTGGCCTGCTAGCCAGAGATTCTTGTTTTTATAAGATTTGCAGCAGCTTCTTTAGTCAGCTCGTCCTCTGTTGCTTCTTTAGTCAGCTCATCCTCTTTTGAATGTGTGCAGTATTTCCAAATCCTGTTTCCTTATGGGAGAATAACCAGCACCTAAGAAATTGCGTCTGACAAGCAGAATTACAGTCATCTTGCAGTCATTAAGTGACCATATCCAAAATAAGTTTTATGTGGTGAGAGATCTCAGTCGTTGTTATTGCCATCTGCAACCCATTCATGCATTTATTTGATACAGTAAAGAAGTAGTAGAGCTTAAAGTACCTGCCTGCTGAGATAATGAAACTTCATAAAATGTATTAAGGCAACATTCTCTTTGTCTTTTGTCATGTGTTCTCCAACAATTATTATACCTGTCAGTTGGTCTACTGCTACAGGGTGATTTTTCCTCCATTGACCTCAAATAAGTGTGAATTGGGGTCATGCATGAAATCTGAAAAATCAGCGTGTACTGAGTCACAGTTAAAAAGGTGTGTGCTACCACTCTATGCATGTCTTCTGAATCTGCATGGGATTTTAAAAGTGTTCAGGTACTGCTAACTACAGTTCTGTATGAGGTCATATGCCTACTTCCTCATCCCCCATTCAGAGACAGCACCTCTGAAGCTTTCCCACCAAACCTGCTGTTTGAAAATGGATACTCAGAGTTGCTTGTGGGTTCTAAAAAAAACTGGCTGTATTTGATGAAATTCAGTAATGCCAACTGCTTCAGGTAACATTGGTCAATTCATAATTATATATTTAAGTCTTATTTGTCAAGCTTTGGCTAGTTTCTGAATATGAAAAGAAAGGGCTTTTGCCAACATAGGTATGTAGGCAGCAGCCTGACTATTAGATCTTGCCACAGAGTCACCTGAAGCTAGACGAACAAGGAAGTTTCAATTAGATTCTTGGCCCATGATTTATGATCGAGAGAAAGCTCCATGGATTGTAATTAGTCCAGTTTGAGAAGTCAGTTTATTGTAATGGAAAAAAAACACTAGACTAGGAGGGAAGATAATTTGGATTCCAATCCTGATTCTGCCACTGTGTAAGTAGTTTTGTTACCAGGACAAGTCATTTAACTTCTCGGAGCTATCTCTTATCTGTAAAGTTAGGGTAGTGCATTAGTTGATCTGTAAAATATTAGCTCTAATGTTTTATGACTGACAGCAGAAAAATACCACCTTCATGCCCAGAATTTGTTTGCAGTTACTACCTCAACATGCAACCTAGGTTGTTGCGAATGCCAGCACCCAAGTCCTTAATTTGAAATGCCATGAGAATAGAAGGTGAACTTCAGGCTTATACCATATAGATTTTTGTTTTTGCCTCAACTCAAGTCTGTTGGCTTAAACAGATTTTTCTTAAGATTCCTTTCTTTGTGGGGAAGGGTTATTTTTGAGGATGTTGGAGACAAGGTAAGGTACCCTTAGCTTCTGTAGGGTACAAAAGATTGTTCTTTTTTTTCATTAATCTCTGAACTAATGACTGGAATTACATAGATGCATGAACTGCTGGAGAAGGCCTGAATCTCATGCGTCTGATTTTGCTGCTTGAAAACCGGCATTTTTTACATAGCCAACGAATTCCAGTCATTTTGAGGAGTGTGATCTGCATCTACAGAGGGAAGTGCCTTTTGCATTTACAGTTGTTTTAATTAAACTATCTGATTGAAAGAACATACATGGAATTTTCTCTCTGACTTTAAATAAATTATTTTTTAACAATGATTTATTGATAATTAGCTCATATTCAGTAAATCCGCATGTAATAACCTTAGTCTTTGTGACCTGCTGTTTCAGAACAAGTAGAACACAAAGATGTACAGAAGTCCTCTTCAAGGAGCTAATAATTCTAGGAGGGAGATGATACATAAAGCTATTGAACATGCCAGTAATTTAAACTCCTTCACCTTTTCATCTTTTTTAGCCTCCTTTTCTGGCATCTTCCTCTGTCAGAACTTGACAAAACTGAATCTTTGGCCGAGTGCTTTAGAGATGCAAAATCAGTAAAGCATAGAAATAGAACAATGTATATCAAGATAACAATTCACGGGACTGTAGAGGCTGGAATGTTCTAAGTGTGTGGGTCGGGATAGAGATCTCTCTTAATTCATACAGCTACAGAAGCTGGTGAACCCAGAATCAGCAGATTGGAGAGCAGGGCTCCTGTCCACAAGCTCTGATGTCAGTGAATCTCAAGATCAGCAGCAGGCAAGACCACACAGTTTGTCCTGATTCAAGTAGGTTCAGGGGCTGGCAAAACCCAAGACTGGCAGTTCAAGGAGCAAGGCCTCTTGCCTGCAGGCTATGAAGATCAACAGATTCTAAAATCAACAGGTAGCTGCTAGCTTAAGTCCCAAGAACTGAAAGTCAGACAACAGGAGGGCAGATGGATTGAGAACAAGCCAAAAGCCTTTTTGGCAAGGCGAGCAAGAAGGAAGTAGGTGGCAGAGATGAAGAGATGAAGGCTGAGGGTGGGTGGTGAGCAACCACAGGTCCTGCCCTGCTGGTACCACTCAGCAGATATCATAATAGGGGTGAACATACCACATTTCAACAGGAAAGCGGTCACAGCATTGTACAACTACCAAAACATTGAGAATTGTGGCCCAACCAAGTTGTGACACAACCATCTTGGTAACATTAAGAAGGAGAAAGTTTAAAGGGGAATAATTTACAAAATAATGTGCTTTAAAAGTAAGTTTATAATTCAAGTCAGTTTGTCATACAGAAACTTAGCACATAACCTTACTTGCTCTCCTCATGCTATGACAGCACACTTCTTTCCACCCTTGTATGTCCTGTGTCTGTTCAACTAATTGCTGTCTTCTTCTGCCTTTTCATCTCACTGGACAGGAACTGCCCAGTTAGTCCCATATATTGACTTAAGCCAAGAAGCACACACTTTGTCAGAGTCAAGTCTTAGAGTCCAGTCCAATCTTTGTGTGAAAAGTTGGCTTCAGGAAAGGAAAGGGACTAATTTTTTTTTCTTTATTGTGAAAATGTACATTCCTGTATAAACTGGCATGCTCACCTATGTGCAGCTCCCACTGGTCTCCATGCCCGGTGACAGCACACCCCTTCTCTCTGCTCCATGCATGGAAAGGGACTAATTTTTAAAAGGAAAAATAACCTTGTTGAGAAGAATAATTTTTAAGTATAGAATGCACAGCCTTAGAGTTAGTGTACTTTCAGATCTTGGATTATATGAGCAAATGTTTAAAACTCACCAGACTGAAAGTGATGAGGCCTCCCATGCATTTGTTGGCTTAGAACACCCTTTATTTAAGCAATTACTAACTTAAAAGTGCCTTTAATAACACTGAGATCCTTATCAAATTGCTACCCAGTAAGCCTACCTTCTTGTACCAAAGTTAATTTGGATAACACCTGGCCAAGTTTTATAACTACTGTTATGTCGGGTAAAAGTCATTTATTGCTGAAGTCAAAAAACCCTAACTCAGATAGACCCATGAACGCAATTGGTACACAATTTATTGCCAGATTCAACTGCTGGAAGTTTTTCACAGGGTTCTCAAAAAATGCACCTGGGTGAAGAAACAAATTAATTATAAGCAAAACAATTTTTTGAGAGAAAAAGGTTTTGTATGTTTATTTTAGACATACATTTTCATTTTGAAATAGCTGTATTTAATAAGTGCTTTGCTTTAGGAGAGCCGAGTTCTCTACAGAATAGAGCAGTGATTGTGAATCTGGTCAAATTATGTTTTTCCTGAAGTCTAGGGGACTCTGATAAACAGCAATAAGTAGTAGTTTAACAAATAAAAATTTTTTCCCCGTCTTCCTGACTTTTCCAGGAAAATAAACATTGCTTAAAAATTGACTCATGGGAGGTGCTATTAAATATTGAGTACTTGTCTTCAACACTGGAGTCAAACTTCAGCAATATTGGGTCATTTCCTCTTTTGGAGAATGAACACTTCCTAACTACTGGTTCTTTGGATATGGAATGTTTGTTCCTAACTAAAGGGTCTTTCAGTAAGGGTGTCCTGTCTTTGAACTTGAATAAAACAAGTTGTGTAAATGACACGGTTGTGATTCTTTTATTGTTCTGAAGTACGTTTGGTGGCATTATGTGTGGAAAAGAACTTCAGGTAAATGGCCACCATGGCACCTTCCAAATGGGGCCAAAAATAATCAGCTATCATAGGCCGGTATCTTTGGCTATTGACACAGCCTCTCCTTGTTCATCTTGGAAAAGATAAGGACTAATGGTTCTGCCAGACCAACATCCACACCAAATAGTAACTTTTGGGGGATGAAGTGGACATTCTTGAATCTCCATTGGATTCTCATTGCTCTAAATGTGACAGTTTTGTTTGTTAACAAAACCGTTCATCTAAAATGGGCCTCATCGTTGAAGAAGATTTTTCAGTCAAAAGTAGGATCAGTTTCCACTTGCTCCTAAGCCCTGTCAGCAAATGAATGGAACAGTTTCTGGTTGCTGGACTTCAGTTCTTGAGTTAAAACAATTTTGTAAGAGTAAAGCTTCAAACTTCAAGCCCAGATGCAAAATCCATCAAATTGTGCACAGTGAGAAATTGGAATGGATTGTCGCAAACACTGTGACAAATAGTGGTGTTGTTTTCATTGGAAGATGACAACACACAGTCGTCAGATTGGCAACAAACCCAATCATCACAAATTTTTTGATTAAGCACTTGGCTTGGCTTTGGCTATAGTTCTCTTGGGACAATTACACGCATCGTAAATTTCATGTAACGCACAGAATGTTTGGTGAACAAAACACCCATTTTGATAATAAACTTGAATAATTTCTATGCATTGTGGAATCATGTAACTTCATGGCTAATAAAAAAATTGATAAATATGGCCACTATACACCCACTGCCACTGAGTTGATTCTGACTCTTAGTGACCCCGTAGGATAGAATAAAACTGCCCTATAGAATTTGCAAAGAGCACCTGACAGACTCTAACTGTTGACCTTTTGGTTAGCAGAGGTAGCACTTACCCACTCTGCCACCAGGGTTTCTATGGCTGTTATAACTTCACAAACATCGCTGCCATAAGCTGTCAAAAATAGGACATTGTTATTAGAAGAACCGTTATAAACTTGAGTTAGTGAGTCACCTTTTGCACTTAAAGATTTGACTTCTTAAAAAGTTAACCTCTCTATAGCCTCTTCAGAAAGTTTCTTCACATCCTCCAGTATAGGTCACCTTCTGCAAAGAGAAGGTGATTATCCTTCCTTCTGAAACACAAAAAGTGTACTTTTTTCATGCAGATTAAGTCCCTGCATGGTGCAAACAGTTTGTGCTCCTCTGCTAACATAAAGGTTGATTGAACCAACCAAGCAATGTTACTGAAGAAAAGCCTGGTGATCTGCTTCCATAAAGATTACAGCCAAGAAAAACTCACAGAGTAGTGAGTTCTGTATGTGTAACACATGGGTTGTCATGAGTTGAAAGTGACTCAGAAGCAGTGGGTTTGGATTTTGTTTTGGGGGGCTCTTCATTCCTTATTACTAGTTTAGATAGTATTAGAATTCAGGTGAGTTTTATGAGAAGAAAAATACTACACTGTCATGCCACCATATGCAAGTTGACCAGTATATACCACTAGGAGCTCACATAAGCTATATGAATCATGTCAGTTAGGTTGTGCAAAGTGGCAGCCCTACCCTCTTTCTTGGGTAACTGAGTTAACTTAGAAACATGGATAGGCAGTCTTACAGGTTGAACAGGGAACTCTATTCCTTACATGTTCTAAATCTGAACTGCCACAAATTGCGGGAGACACATTATGCCTGGCTCATCAATCTCCATTATTCTGCTTATCCCAGCAAGCTTAGTTATACTGTATCTCACGTATCTTAGCTCATGTGGGTTGAGGTCACCTCGGGTAGGCTCTGAGACTATATTCCTTACCCACTTTCAGTAGGGGTATTTACCAGCACCTTGCTGGGCGGTGTGGGAATGGATGTTGCTATGGCCTTATGTAATTTGTTCAGTGGAAGTAAGTACAGTATGTGGCATGCAGTGCTCATTCCAGTTAATGTCAGCTGTTATTTTCAGCATCATGATAAGGTCTTGAGTTTAAAAAGCTCTTCAAGTTGTTTTTTACATATATCTGAAGTGATAGGGTCCTTTCTGATCATAGCCAAGATTCTAGTGGGAAAAGTGGGCAAAGCCCAGTACCAAAAAAGACCAAAACCCATTACTATTAAGTCAATTCCAACTCAGTAACCCTATAGGACAGAGTAGGATTTACAAGGAGTGGTTAGTGGATATGAACTAGTGACCTTTCTATTAGCAGCCAAGCAAGCTCATAACCACTGTTCTACCACAACTCCAAAACTAAGTAAGGAGAGTTGTTTACAGGCTTCTACCTTATTGTGTTTAACTGGCTAGTGTGCTACATGCCACTGAAACAATTTCTGGGCTATCCTTTGCTCTTCCTTGCAGAGTGAAGTACAATGTTTATTGTTCCCCTAAACTTGTATTTCCTTATTCTATAGTCATAGAATTTTAATTGGGCATATGACCACTCAGAGTCTTCATAACTCACTTTCCCTTGGAGCTAAGCTAAATGTAGTTATTTTTTTTATCGAGAAAATGTGAGCAGATGTGATGGCACACATTGAAAAAAGTACCACTACCACTTTTCTCTCCTTTTGAAAATGTTGAAATGCTCACATTCCAAACTATGACATGAAGACAAGGACAACATTAAGGAAGGGAAAGGTAAAAAGATTTCACACACAACACAGTCACCCCACCTACCTGGCCTGCTCATTTCTGGACTGTTTCATAAGAGGGAAATAAATTTCTGTCTTCTGTAAGGCATGTTTAGTTGAATCTCTGTTATGCCAGCTTAGTCTGTACTCTGCCACTCCTCTGCAAAAAACCAAACCCATTGCCACTGAGTCCATTCTGACTCATAGTGACCCTATGAGGATAGAGTAGAGCTACCCCATAGATTTTCTAAGGAGCACCTCATGGATTTGAACTGCTGACCTTCAGGTTAGCAGCTGTAGTGCTTGACCAGTACACCACCAGGGTTTTCATTCAGGTCCCAGCCATACTAATTTATAGTGCCTCCATTTTTCCTTCTTCCATTAGTAGTTCTTTATTTCTTGTAGGGTAGTGTCTTCCCTGCTCTCTCTTAAACTTCATGTCCTTTCTGTCTTTGCCTCTTGTCTGTGTGTTTCTCACCATGATGGATGTCATGGTTGTCTAGTGCTGCTGTAACAGAAATACTGTAAGTGGATGTCTTTAATAGAGAAATTTACTTTCTTAGTTTTGGAGGCTAAAGTTCGAATTCAGTGTGCCACCTCTAAGTGAAGCCTGTCTTTGTTGGCTCTACGCTGTGCTTCTGGCCCTTTTTTTCTTGATAGTAGGTTGGCGTCCTCTCTCCTTGCTTGTCTTATATGTCAGAAGAGATTGGTACAAGATACAACCTAATCCTGTAGATTGTGTTTTGCTTTATTAACATAACTGGCTCTATTCCGGCCTCATTAACATCATCGAGGTTGGAATTTACAACACATACGATAATTATATCAGATAAAGCCACCCATTTGTCATATTTCTGTTATAAAATTACTGAGAAACTAAGGCAATCATCTAAAAGGAACTCAAGAAGAATTGAAAGCCAATTCCACCCTCATAAGGAGAGCTATTTATAGAAGCTGTCTGTTAAGATAGAAGGACCTTAATATCATCATTTTGATAAAAGAGCTTCTAAAATATTAGAAAGTATGCAAGAATAGGGGACAAGAATAAGCAACATTTTACATAATCTAAGTGTGTGCATTTGGTTCCTTTAACCTGCGCAGTTTCTGTCACCGTGAGGAGCAGAGTAGATCTAAGAGAAAAAGAATCTGTGGCATTTAAGCTATTCCTTGACTGTGGAGAGTACAAACATCTTGATCCAAATTGTAGGCAGTATCTCAAATGCTCTGGGTAGGATTCTGATCCTTAACGGGTCCAGTATTGTAAACAATACTTGCATATTTCCAGAGACCATTTCTCAGTTCATCTGAGACAGAACTCTTGTCATTTACTCAGCAAACATGTTCAGTACCTACTTTGTATCAGAGGGAACAGTAGTGGTTCAGTGGTAAAATTCTCACCATATATGTGGGAGACCTAAGTTCAATTCCCGGCCACTGTACCTCATGCACCTCAAGTCTAGTAGGGGAGGCTTGTGTGTTGCTGTGTTGCTGAACAGGTTCCAGTGGAGCTTCTCAGTGAAGATGGATCAAGAAGAAAAAGGTCTGGTGATCTACTTTCAAAAAAACCAGCTAGTGAAAATCCTGTGGATCTCAGCATCCTGATCTAGTTGTGTGTGTAGCACAATACCAGCAGCTATGTACCTGCGATTATCTGGATGCTTGGGTTGTGTCACAGGACAGATAGACCTTATTTCATTTGGCATACAATATACTGTGAAAAACATGTATTTTAAAGTAATTTACAAGTCCCGTGCTAGGTCATGGTGCTGCTTTGGGGGCACAAAAAGGCAATAGATTTTCCCATCCTTACTTTGTTCCCATAACACTGGCAGTTGGGCTTATGTGCTCTAAGAGGAAGATGAGAAGGTCCTTCTCAGGAGAAATTAGACTACCTTCAAGAAAAGATCCTACATTATTTTGATTGCTGTCAGTAAGTTTACACCTGTGAAAAAGTCAAATTGGCAAAAGTTATGTGATAGATATATTTACAACACCAATTTAAAAGCTTCTGATGTTGCTAATGTACAGTCAAACACATCATGGATTTGGTTCCTTGCTTTGGAGGTTTAGGGTTATGGTTTCATGGAACATCCCAGTTAACTGGCCTAGTAACATGTTTAGTGCTTCTGCTCTACCCCTTAATTTGTTATATAGATCTGTATATATAAAAGCTTACCAGTGGTAAGGGACAACAATTGGTCTCTGTTCACCTGGATCAACAGAGGAAGAAGGAGAATCAAGAACAGAAAGAAGACATGGAATGTGTGGCTAATTGCTTTCGTGAACAGACTGTCTCCTTTGCCATGAGACCATAACTGGATAGTGCCTGGCTACAATTGCTGAACATTTTGATCAAAGATTTCCACAGAAGAATTCTGATAAAAAGAGGTCAAATACAGGACAAATTTAAAATTCTCAATTCTCATGGACTGTAGACTTTCTAGAGCCATGGAGGATGAGGAACCATTGAAAGTACTATTGCCCTGATATCATCTTTAAACCTTAAACCAAAAACAGTCCCAAAATCTTTTTAAAACCAAATAATAGTTTAGCTTAACGAGTTAAAGGAAAAAAAAAGTCTACCTTGAGCATTAAACTTTTTTAAAAAACTGGGATCGAATTGACAGCAGCAACTTGAAATATTAGATAGGAAACTTAGGGGACAGGAAATCTATGTTTATGGAGAAGGAACAACTGAGAAAAGGATGAGAATGGACTCAGTGTAACTAGTGTAACTGAATTGTTTATGTAAAAACAAGTTGGTGTATGTTGTGATGTACATACTCAATAACAGCAATATAATTTTTTTTTAAAGAACCTAAAAATAAATACAAAGTCACTCTGGGGTGGGAAAAAACCCTACAAAGAACAATTTTACTTGCTGATCATCCCACAGTGAAGCTAACCAATAGTCCTCCTCGTGTACACAGAGCTTTGTATCATTTTTGTGCCTAACTGAAAAATGTGAACAAGATTACCAGGCATTTGAGAACAGCCTCCTAGGAAGACAGAGACTAAAACCCAAATAAAAAGTAAATTCCCAAGAAATGACATGAGAGAATAGGTAGCTGGAGAGTGGGTGACTTCAAAATCCTAATTTTTCAGAGATCTTGAAAATCTTACTGCACCTATCCAACAAACATAAAATGGGTATTTTTTACAAAAATAATTAGGAATAAAAAGGAGCTCTTGGGGAAAAATATATGAAAGAATCCTTGCGGCTGAGTGATTGCACCCAAGAGTTTCTAGAACAACAAGTAGGGTCTGTGATAACTCGCTTGTTGAGAACAGGCTGGATAAGGGAATTCAGCCTTAGAGATTTAATTTGAATGCCATTCAAAAACAGGTCTTGTTAGAAAGCTGGAGATTAATATCTGAGGTAGTAATGATTTCTGTCTAGTGCCAGAGTCCCAGATTGCAGATAGTCTAGAAATAAGTCATAAGGAAAAAAAGAAAGAAACCATTTTGTCAACCAAGTATTTTGTTTTGAATTTTTTGTTGATACCATGTGTTTTTATTAGCTATAGAATGCTAAATCATTGAATGTATCTGAATCTTTGATAGGTAGTATGGACTTTTTGTTGTCGTGTCCTCTCACAAGCCTACCCTAAGTGTTTGATAGTATATATATGAAATGCCAGTAATTACCAGTCTTCACCAGGACCTAATTAGTAGATATGTGTAAAAAATAAAAATTTTCAGAAGTTCTGTTTCTCCTCAAAATGCAAACACCTCATATAATCCCTGTAAAAACAGTAATTTGTGGCACATATGTGTTTCTTTGGTTTCAAACAGTATAAAAGTCTCTCCTTTTATACACTGCCTGTGGTGGAGTAGCTTCTCAATAAACTTTCAGAGTCAAAAAAAAACCCTGCTTGGTCCCAAGAGGCACTCGTGAGCAACAAAGGGTGAAAAGTGTAAGACTGAATGGAGTCTCTGAGAAAGAAGAACAGAAAGCTTAAGACTAAGCTCTTAAGAAACACTGGCAGCATTTAATATATGGAAATAGGAGTTTCCATATGCAAAAGAGACTGAGAAGTAGCCAAGGTGGCATGGAAGTCAAGAGAATGTTTGGAAAAGGGAGATGTGCTCAGTGTCAACTACTATAGAGAGATCAAGTAAATACTTTTGAAAAATATCCATTGCATTAAACCACATGTAGGTATTTAGAGAGTCAGAATCACTAGGAAGTAGTAGATGATCTAGAAATGGAGATGTACTGAATGTACATAAGTTTTTTAAGAGTAAAGGGTAGAACAGCAGAGCTGGAGGAAAAGGTAGAACAAAATTCTAGCAAAAAAAAAAGACTAACTGTTTTGATAGACACTGGATAAAACTCTGAGAATATGGCCCCTGGACACCCATTTAACTCAGTGCTGAAGTAAGTACTGAGGCTCACCCTTCAGCCAAAGAATAGACAGGCCCCCAAAACAAAAGATTAAATGGGCACACCAATTCAGGGGCAAGGGCTAGAAGGCAGGAGGGGGAAGGAAAGCTGGTAATGGAGAACAGAAAGTCAAGAATAGGAGACTGTTGACATGTCACAGAATTGGCAACCAGTGTCACAAAACAAAGTACATTAATAGTTTAAAGAGAAACTTAATCTGTAAACCTTCATCTAAAACACAGTAAGAAACAATAATGAAGAGTGAAGGGTACGAGAGAGAGAATAGCAGTCATAGGAAGATGATAGGTTTAAGGAAGAGTTTTATTTAAAATGGGAGAGATTAGAACATGTTTAGAAACTTATTTTACTGGCTTTATATATGAATAGCAGTGGGACATTGTCTTACATAGTGCTGGAAGATGAGCCCCTCAAGTTGGAAAGGAGAAGAACTGACTCCTCGAAGTAGAATTGACCTTAATGATGTGGATAGAGTCAAGCTTTCAAGACCTTCCATTTGCTGATGTGGTGCTACTCAAGATGGAAGAAACAGCTGCAAACAGTAATCAGAACATGGAATATATGAAGTATAAATCTTAATACATTGGAAAATTGTAGGTCATCAAAAATGGAATACATAAAGATCAATATCCTAGGCATTAGTGAGCTGAATTCGACAGGTATTGGTCATTTTGAATCAGGCAGTCATAAGCTCTACTATGCTGGATGTGACAAATTGAAGAGAAATGGCATTGCATTTGTCTTCAAGAGGAATATTCCAAGATCTATCCTGAAGTACAATACTGTCAGTGTGGATAATATCCATATGTCTACAATGATGAGTTAATATGGCTGTTACTCAAATTTACACACTGAACATTAATGCCAAATATGAGGAAATTAAAGATTTTTATAAACTACTGAAGTCTGAAATTGATCAAACATAACAATCGAGATGCATTGATAATTACTGGTGATTGGAATTTGAAAGTTGGAAACAAAGGAAAAAACCCAAAAAACAAACATGTTGGTGTTGAGTTGGTTCTGGTTCATAGTGACTCTTTAGGATTGAGTTGAACTGCCCCCATAGGGTTTTCAAGGAGAGGCTGGTGGATTTGAGGTGCTGACTTTCTGGACAGCAGCTGTAGCTCTTAATTACTCCACCACTAGGTTCCCAAAAAGAAGGAAGAGTAGTTGAAAAATATGTTCTTGTTGATAGAAATGACGTGGGAGATCACATGATAGAATTTTCTAAGACCAATGATTTCTTCATTGCAGTTACGTTTTTTCACTAACACAAATGGTGACTGTACACATGGATATTGCCAAAAGGATGCACAGGAATCAAACATTTGTGGACAGAGAGAATGGAAAAGCTTGATATTATCAGTCAGAACAAGGCCAGGGCTGACTATAGAACAGACCATCTGTTGTTCCTATGCAAAATCAAGTTGAAGCTGAAGTAAATTAGAACAAGTTAATGAGAGTCAGCATACAACTTTTGAGTAAATTCTGTGTGAATTTGGAGAGAATTTGAATAGATTTGACTCAATAACCAAAGATAAGATGAGTTTTGGAAGGATGTCATACATAAGAAAAGAGAGGTCATTAAAGACAGAAAAGACCAAAATAGAAGAGATTCTGAAAATAGCTCTTGAACTCAGAGTAGCTAAATTGAAAAGGAGAGATGATGAAGGAGAAGTGGAGGCAAGATGGTGGAATAGTCAGATGCTTCCTGTCATTCCTCTTACAACAAAGACCTGAAAAAGTAAGTGACTTGATTGTATGTAACAATCTAGGAGCCCTGTTCACCAAAGACTAAGCTGAAGAGTTGAAATGAGTGGCAGGGGGAAGGAGAGACAATTCAAAAGCAGTGAAAGAAGTGTCAGTTGCAAGGTTGCTGATAACTTGTTGGCTGGATGGGGCGACTCAGGCTGAGGTGAGAAGTAGCACTGAGGATGCCCCCCACCATGTTGGGAGAGGTCAGGCAGCAGTGAGTCTGCACAAGCCACCAGAGCTAGGTGGAAGCAGTGCTGGACCTGCAAAAGTTATGTGTAACTCTCTATCCTATGCTGTGGAGACAAAATAACCCCTCTGGAAGTTTCACAGTGAAGAAGCACTTCTGACTCACCAATCCCCAACCGGTGTCCATTCCAGCACCAGTTCAGCAGTATTCAACAACTGTCATACCCTGTAAGCTGGAACTCAAGTGCTTTCCATAACCACACCAGTCCTGCAGCTTTAAAAGATATCACGTCCCCTAAGCCAGGGACTCAGAGCAGATCAGGAGGCCTGCCCTTTCCTCCAGCCACTGACATAAGAAGTCCACACACTTTCAGTGTCTGTTATCCATGTCTAGACCTGTGTGGGCCAATTCAACACTGCATGTCCTCATTAGCGTAAAACAGGGCATACAACCAAAGCCCATTTTCAACTTGGGAAGACAAGGGGTTGCTGCACATTCATGACATTTAATCTCACTGACCATTCATTAAACAGGGCTATCACCTACCTATATCAGGGACTTCAAGGTTAGAGGTTACCCGGTCCATCTAGTACCATGAGAGGGGTCTGAGCATAGTGGTACATTACAATCTCTCTAGCCAACAGCATTGGCTGCCCAAGGACTGGCTACAATACCTCACCCACTACACACTCTAGGGGACATGAAAATGACCTCCAACCAGGCATCTGGAACAGCTGTCAGCCCTCTGCATATCTCTGCACATAGATCCCTACTACAGCTAGATGTCTGTGCCTGCTCTGAACACTCCTATGTGAGATGACAGGTGAGAGTCTGCATGACACACTGAATGGCCAATGTGGACATCTGAGCTGAATAAGCACAAGAAAAATAAATGGACTCCTGGAATTACCTACCTACTAGCAGCTGTAACCACTTGGTGATGGACATGAGAGTTTCAAAGATGCCAATAACTAGAATTACACACCCAGCCTATTGGAACATAACAAAAAAAAAGCTGGGACGTAGTAAGTAAACATACAATACAAAATATAATTATTGATGCCTTGGAGACAACAATATCAAATCACATGAACAGATGAAGATATGAAGATGGCTTCAGCAAGCAACCAAAACAGAGAACCAGAATACCCTCCAGAGGAAGAAAAAGTCTGAGGATTGCCAGGTAGAATTCAAAAGATTAATATACATGGCTCTTCAAGAGATCAAGAAGGTCAGGCAAAACTCAGATCAAATCAATGAACACACAAAGCATTAGATAAATCCAGGAAAACAATACAAGATCAGAGCAACAAATTTAACAGGCTGCTAGAAATCATAGGGGGACAGCAAGTAGAATTCCAAAAATTAATAAAATTTCAGGATTGGACAATGCAATAGAAGATCACAGGAGCAGAATTGAAGCAGTGGAAATCAGAATTGGTCCAACTGATAAAGTACTTGAAACCAATTGAGGAAAAATCAGATGAAAGAATTTTGAAAAATAAACCCTATAAATTATGTGGGATGCTACCAAAAGAACAGGAAGAGAAGAGATTAACAGAGCAAATTGCTGAAGATTTGCTGGCAGAAAACTTCCCTAACATCGTGCAAAATGAGAAGATAGCTATCCAAGACGTTAATCAAACCCCACACAGGGTAGATCTGAAACAAAAGTCACCAATATACAATCAAACTTGCCAAAGATAAAGATAGAATTTTAAGGGCAGTTAGGGATAAACAAAAAGTCACCTACAAAGGAGAGTCAATAAGTCTATGCTGTGACTACTAAGCAGAAACCATGCAGGCAAGAAAGCAATTAGATGACATATATAAAGCTTTGAAAGAAAAAAAAAAAATTGCCAGTCAATTTTTTATCCAGCAAAAATGTTTTTGAAACATAAGGGTGACATTAGGACATTTAGATAAACAGAAATTA
The DNA here is from genome assembly GCA_028571685.1 of Heterohyrax brucei. Lineage (NCBI taxonomy): Eukaryota > Metazoa > Chordata > Mammalia > Hyracoidea > Procaviidae > Heterohyrax > Heterohyrax brucei. The sequence goes on from CM053149.1 coordinate 41,568,457, forward strand.
AGAGAATTTGTACAATGTCAAACAAAAACTTACAAGAACCAACTATTCTGTGGTTAGAGAACCAACAATATCAAAGTAACAACCCAAGACTAGAACACAGGATAGAACAACCAAACATCAACCCAGATAAGGAGGTAAAAAAAATAAGTCAATTCTAAAAGATTGAAAATAGGGAAACAGAAATGTCAATATGTACACAATGACAACATTAAAACAAAAAGAGGGGCTAAATAATATAGTCATAGAACTTTCAGTTGGAGAGGAAGTAAAGGCAATATCAAGAAATAAAAGATTGATTTAAACTTATAAAAATAGTGGTGAATTTATATGTAACTGCAAAGGAAACTCACACTGGTCTGTCAGTTTGTCATACTGAGGACTTGGGTGTTGTTGCTCTGATGCTGGAAGTTATGCCACCACTATCACCTATGGTGGACAGGTTTTAGCTGAGTTCCCAGACTAAGACAGACTAATAAGAAGGACTCAGCAGTCTACTGAAAAGAATTAGCCAGCAAAAACCTTACTGATAACAGTGGAACGTTCTCAGATACACTGCCAGAAAATCAGCCCCACAGACTGAAAGTCACTCAAAAGACTGGAAAAGAGCTATCTCAAAGCAGAGTTGACCTAAATGATGTGGGTGGAGGCACGCTTTCAGGACCTACATTAGCTGATGTGGCACAACTCAAAATGAGAAGAAACAGCTGTGAAGTTCCACTAGTGATTGCAACATGGAATATACAAAGTATGAATCTAGGAAAATTAGAAGTTGTTAAAAATGAATTGGAATGCATAAATATTGATATCCTATGCATGTGTGAGTTGAAATGAACTGGTATTAGCCATTTTGAATGAGGCAAACATATGATCTGCTATGTCAGGAATATCAACTTGAAGAGGAAAGACGTTGCGCTCATTGTCCAAAAGAACATTTCAAGATCTATCCTTAAGTACAGTGCTGTGAGTGATGGTATAATATCCATATGACTACATGAAAGGCCAGTTAATATGACTATTATATGCACCAACCACTATTGCCAAAGATAAACTGAAGATTTTTACCAAATGTTGCAATTCAAACACAGTTATCTACTACTTCTCTAACAGAAATGCCACAGATCAACAGCTTCAACAAATAGAAATTTACTAGCACTCAGTGTATTAGGCTAGAAGTCTAAATTGAGGGCATCAGCTCTAGGGGAAGGCTTACTTTCTCTGTTGGCTCTCAAGGAAGGTCCTAGTCATCAAACTTGCATTGTTCTCAGACCTTATTCATGAAGGAACTCCCAGTCCAAAGGACACACTCTGCTTCAGGCACTGCTTTCTTGGTGGTATGAGGTTCTGAACTTTATACTTGCCTCCTTTTGCTTTTCTGCCTTTTAATATAAAAGGTGATATAGGCCACACCTTCGGGAAACTCCTTTTACATTCCATGTGACCTGAGAAAGGGTGTTACATCCCATCCTAATCTTCTTTAACCACAGTGAGAGACGATTTATAACACACAATACTGGGTGTCGTGGCCTAATCAAGTTCACACTTTATTTTTGGTGATGCAATTTTATCCATAGCAGCACTCACCTACAGGGTCCCCAGGTACTTTAACTGCATTGTAAAAAGAAAGGGAGAGCTCCACTATAATAGTAAGAGACATATCACTTTCAGTGAGGGAGAGAACATCCAGAAAGAAGCTCAATAAAAACGTAGATGTACATGGCATTATCAACCAACTTGATCTCATAGACCCAAACAGAACATTGCACCCAACAGCAGCCAAGTATACTTTCTTTTCTGATGCACATGGAACATTTTCTAGAATAGACCACATATTAGGCCACAAAGCAAGCCTTAACAGAGTCCAAAATGTTGAATATTACAGTGCCTTTTCAGTCCGTAAAGCTATAAAAGTAGAAACCAATAACAAAAGTCAAGGGGGAAAAAACACATGGAAAATGAACACCTTGCTTAAAAACTACTGAGTTATAGAAGAAATCAATGATGGAATGAAGAAATTCATAGAAACAAATGAGAATTAAAACACATTTTACCTTTGGGACACAGCAAAAGCAGGGCTCAGGGGTCAATTTATGGCAATAAATGCACACATCCAAAGAGAAGAAAGGGCCAAAATCAAAACATTAACCTATCAACTTGAATTAATATATGGTAGCAAAAGAAGCCCCCAGGCACCAGAACAAAGAAAGTAAAAAATGAAATACAGAATAGAAAAATAACAGAGTTAAGAAGACCAAAAGCTGGTTCCTCAAAAAGATCAATGAAATCAATAAAATATCTGCCAAATTGAAAAATAAAAGCAGACGAGGGAGAAAATAACCTGAATAAGAAATTAGATGGGTGATATTACACAAACTAAACTGAAATTAAAAGGATCATAACCGAATACTATGAAAAATAATACTCTTAACAAATTTAAAAAGCTAGAGGAAATGAAAAAATCGCTAGAAACACACCTCCTACCTAAGCTGTTACAGACTGAGGGAGAACAAGTAAACAAACCTTTAGCAAAAGAAGAGATTGAAAAATAAGAACTCCCAACAAAAAAAGCCCTGGCCCTGATAGTTTCACTGAAGAATTGTACCAAACATTCAGAGAGGAGCTAAAACCACTACTACATAAGTACTTTAGCACATAGAAAAGAATGGACTACTCCCAAACTCATTCTATTAAGTCAGCATAATCTTGGTACCAAAACCAGTTGAAGTCAGAACAAACAAAATTAAAGACCACTATTTCTCATGAATATAGACACAAAAATCCTCAACAAAATTCTAACCAATAGAATTCAAGAGCATAAAAAAAATCATCATGACCAAGTGGGATTCTTAACTGCTATGAAGGGATGGTACAACACTAGAAAAACAATCGGTGTCAACATCACATAAATAGAACTGCATGATCTTAATGATGGATGCGTAAAAAGAATTTGACATAGTCCAATACCCATTCATGTTTAAAAAAAAAAAAACTCAGCAAAATAGAAATAGAACAGAAATTCCTCAACACCTTAGACTCAAAGGCATTTGTATAAAGCCAGCAAGTGGCATCATCCTAAATGGAGAGTCTGAAAACATTCCCCTTGTAAACTGGAACCAGCCAAGGATGCCCTTTATCAGCACTTTTATTCAGCATTGTGCTGGAACTTCTAGCCACAGCAGTCAGGCTGTAAAAAGAAATAAAGGACATCCAAATTGGTAAGGACAAAGTGAAAGTGTATGTGCAGATGATATTATCTTATTCACAAAAGACCCCGAAGAATCCACAAGAAAACTACTAGAACTAATAGTTCAGCAAAAGATCAGGGTACAAGATGATATTGTTGTTGTTAGGTGCCATTGAGTTGATTCTGATTCAGTGACCCTATGCACAACAGAATGAAACATTGCCTGGTCTTGCCACATGTCCTCAATCATCTTGACGCTTAAGCCCATTTTTGCAGCTATTGTGTCAATCCATCTTGTTGCGGGTCTTCTTCTTTTTTGCTGACCCTCCACTCTACCAAGCATGATGTCCTTCTCCAGGGACTGATCCTTCCTGACAACATGTCTGAAGTATGTAAGATGCAGCATTGCCATCTTTGCTTCCAAGGAGCACTCTGGTTGTACTTATTCCAGAACTGATCTGTTTGTTACTTTGGTAACATTCTTCTCCAACACTACAATTCAAAGGCATCAATTCTTTTTCTGTCTTATTTGTTCATTGTCCAGCTTTCATGTGCATATGATGCAACTGAAAATACCATGGCTTGGGTTCACTTTAGTCTTCAGGGTGATATCCTTATTTTTCAATACTTTAAAGAGATTAATTTCAGCAGATTTTCCCAATGCAATATGTCTTTTGATTTCTTGACTGCTGCTTCCATGGCCATTGACTGTGGACCCAAATAAAATGAAATCCTTGACAACCTCAATCCTTTCTCCATTTATGATGATGTTGCTTACTAGTCCAGTTGTGAGGATTTTTGTTTTCTTGATGTTGAGGTGCAATTCACACTGAAGGCTGTGATCCTTGATCTTCATCAGTGTTTCAAATCTTCTTCACTTCCAGCAAGTAACGTAATTTCATCTGCATTAGGTTGTTAGTGAGTCATCCTCCAATCTTGATGCCTCATTCTTCCTATAATCCAGCTGCTTGGATTATTTGCTTGGCATACAGATTGTAAAGGTATGGTGAAAAAATACAACCCTGACGCACACCTTTCCTGATGTTATACCATGAAGTGTCCCCTTTTTCTGTTCACACAAGTGCTTCTTTATCCATATACAGGTTCCTTAAGAGCACAGTTAAATGTTCTGGAATTCTGATTTTATGCAATATTAGCCATAATTTGTTGTGATCCACACATTGAATGCCTTTGCATAGTCAATGAAACACAGGTAAACATGTTTCTGGTATTCTCTGAGTTCAGCTAAGATCTATCTGACATCATCAGTGATATCCCTGGTTCCACGTCCTCTTCTGAATCCAGCTTGAATTTCTGGAAGTTCCTCATCCATATACTGTTGCAGTCACTTTTGAATGATGTTGAGCAAAATTTTACTTGTGTGTGAGATTAATGATTTTATTTGGTAATTTCTGCATTTGTTGGATCATCTTTCTTTCAAATGGGTATAAATATGGATCTCTTCAGTCAGTTGGCCAGGTGGCTGCCCTCAAATGTGGATACAAGATAAACATAAAACTGTTGGATTTCTCTACACCATAAAACTGTTGGATTTCTCTACTTCAGAGGGGAAGTTACCAAATCAATACCATTTGCAATAGCTTCCAAGAAGATAAAATACTTAAGAATAAATCTAACCAGAGATATAAAAGACAAGATAAAGTACAAGATACTACTGCAAGAAACCAAAAGAGACCTACATAAGTGAAAAAAAATGTTTCTTGCTCATATGTGAGTGGATTCCACATTGTGAAATGTCGATTTTACATAAAGCAAACAACCCAATAGGAAATGAATGGGTGATGTCACAATAGACCAAAATGAAATAAAATTGTGTAAATATTGGTTCTACCCATTGCAATCTACACATAAAATCCAGTATTGATCCAAATTCCTAGACAGTTTTTAATGAGAAACAAATCACTAGCTTTATTTTTTTGATTTTTTTTGTTATGAATTAGTAACAATTTTACAGTTTATGTCATGTTACCTTATAACACCCAGAACTCTCACCTCTATTCTATTGTAGCTTCCCCACAGCAGGCTTCCCCTTTGGTTTGGAACTTCTTGTGACCTTTTGACCAAGGTCTGGCCCTCCTCACCCAATCAACTTGGCTCCAAGGTGTCCCTCAGACAACCTCACTTACATTTTTGAAGATGTGTTCACCTTCAGTATCACTCTATGTTTTGTATGGTCCAGGTCAGTCTTTGGGGAGCTGGCCCCAAATAACCAACTTCATATAGAAAGGGAAAAGGCACTGGATAAGTAAAGCATGTGATCAGCCATTTGAGATGTGTCAATTATTCCCAATTCACCTGGAGCAAAGGAGAATGAGGAACACCAGAGACACAAGGAAATTATCTCCAGAGACAAAAGGGCCACATCAAACAGAGGACTCTATCAGCCTGAGACTAGAGGAACTAGATGGTACCTGGCTACTATCAATGAATGCCCTGGCAGTGAATACAACAAAGTCCTTGACTGAGGAGGAGAAAAGTACAAAGCAGAACTTAAATTTATGCTAAAACACCAGACATAATAGCCTGGCTGAAACTGGAAGAACCCTCAAAGCCATGGCCTCAGGATGCTCTGTTAAACCAGAACTAAAACCATTCCAAAAGCCAACTCTTCAGACAAAGGCTAGACTGGAGTATAAAATATAAAACAATACTCTGAAGAATATACTTTGTAGTTCGGTTAGATACACAAGACCAAATGAGTAGTTCCTGTTCAGAGACAGGATCAGAAAGCAGGAAGAGAGAGTAACTAGCTGAATGAACACCAGGAATTCAAGGTGGAAAGGGAGAATATGATGTCACAATACAGCGATTGCAACTAATGTCATATAACACTGTATGTATGTCATACATTGAATTATGTCCTCCCCAAAATATAGCAATTTGGCTAGGTTGTGATTCCTGGTATTGTGTGATGTTCCTCTGTATGATGTTAATGAGGAAGGATGGGCAGCGGTTGTGTTGGGAAGGCAGGACTCATTGTGTAAGATTGTTTTCCACTTTGAGGCAACATCTTGAGATATAAAAGAAAGAAGCTAGCAGAGAGATTTGGAGAACTCATACCACCTGGAAAGATGCAGTGCTGGGTGCTGAGCATGTCCTTGGGAAGGGCATGGATTCCTTGTGCTTCATAAGCTCCCAGTCTAAGAGAAGACTGATGACAAGGGCCTTCCTCCAGAGCCAACAGAGAAAGCCTTTCCTTGGAATTGACACCTTGGATTTGGATTTTTAGCCCACCAGACTGTAACAAAATAAAATTTATCTTTTTAAATCCACTCATGTGTAGTATTTCTGTTAAAGCAGCACTAGATGACATAGACAATGCATAACTTGTTACATAAGAAATTAGCTTGTTGTGTAAGTGTTCACCTAAAGTGTAATAATAATAATAATAAAAAAAGATAAAGTACTTGGGGTAAATCTAACTAGAGACATAAACGACCTATACAGCATTACTGCAAGAAACCAAAAGAGGACTAGCTAAGTGGAAAAGCATACCATGCTTGTGGATGGGAAGACACAACATTGTGAAAATGTCATTTCTACCCAAAGTGATCTCCAGATACAATAAATCTTGATTCAAATTCCAATGACATTTTTTAACAAGATGGAGAAGTAAATCACCAACTTGATACTGAAAGGGAAGAGGCCCTGGGGAAGTAAACTATTACTAAAGAATAAGGACAAAGTGGGAGGCCTCATGCTACCTGATTTTAGAATCTGTTCTGCCACCACTTTAGTAAAAACAGCTTAGTACTGGTACAACAACAGATACCTAGACCAGTGGAACAGAATTGAGAATCCAATTGTAAATCCTTCTACCTATAAGCATCTGATATTTGATGAAAGCCTGAGGTCTGTTAATTGGGGAAAAGACAAGCTCTTTGACAAATAGTGATATCATAACTGGATATCCATATGCAAAAAAATGAAATGACCTATACATCACACCATAGTCAAAACTAATTCAAAATGAATACAAGTTCTAAATATAAAATCTAAAGAAATAAAGATGATGGGAAAAAAAAATAGAGACCATACTAGGAGCCCTAGTACATAGCATAAATAGTATACAAACCATAATCAACAATACACAAATACTAGAAAAGAAACTTGGTATCTCCTAAAAATCAAATGCTTTATGCTTATCAAAAGTCTTCACCAAAAAAGTAGGAAGAAAACTTATAGACTGGGAAAGGAATTTTGACTGCAACATATCTGTTAAGGGTTTAGAGTCTAAAATCTGCAAGATACTGAAACACCTCAACAACAAAAAGAATATTATTGCAAAATGGGTAAAGGAGGAGGCAGGGCTAAAATGTAGTCAGACGCTTCATGTAATCCCTCTAACAGAAAGATCTAAAAGAACAAATGAACAGATTATATATGCGCATGACATTCTAGGATCCCTGAACATCAAAGGGAAAGTTGTGAAATTGGACTGGGCAACATAGAAGGGAGAGTAGGTCCAGGAGTACCTAGGACCAGCCAGACCTGACTTGGTGGGAATAGGTACCCTGCAGACAGATTGGCAGCAGTTAGTGTGGTGAGGGTACCAGTGGCATTTGGAAAGCTTCTTCCACAGCTGGAGAGACCCAGTGGCAGAGAATCCACTCGTGCCTCCAGAGTCAGTGAAATATGGCGTTTGATTACCATAAGCTAAGCAGCTTGCCTTTAACCTATTGCATGCAGATCTCACTCCTCCCTTCAGGGTAAACCTCTCTCCCTTTTCTCTGTGCTTCCCCCTCCCTTCTCTGCATGGTACCCAAGCTGACTCCAGAGACTTAAGCACCCCCTGGACAGGAAATAGAATCCCTTGCATGGGCATGCTCCTACCATCAGAGAAGGAACGATTTAACTAATGGGGAAAAATTAATATGCTGGTTCCCCTGAGCTGGGGCCTCAGGGCGGAAAACAGTTCCTTTACCAAAGCACAGGCATAAGAGATCTGTGGACCTTGAGGGCCTCTCACTTCAACATTCGGCATCTGGTATCTATAGTCCAGCTGCAAAACCTGTCCACCTATGCACCTTAAAGAACATGGACATGATTTCCTCATAGACCACTCATACCTAGCTGTCAGTCCTCTGTTTTTCTCACCATGTGCAGCCAGATATCTGTGCCTACACGAATCACCCAATTATCCAGTACTGTAGATGACAGCCTGCACCACACACGGTGACTGACCACCTGGACACCTGAGCTGAATATGTATTAGTAAATTAAATGAACTACTGGGCTTGTGTGCCTAGTAACAGCTCTAACAACCTGGTGACAAAATGTCAGAACTCAAAGGTGCTGATAATCAAACTAGCTCACATGATCAGCCTATTAGTACATTTCAAAACAAAACAACAAAAGAAGTTAGAACACAGTAAGCAAACATAAATAAACACAACAATTTACTGATGCTTTGGAGATAACAGTCAATGTCAAATCACATAAAGAGGCAGACCATGATGGCTTCAGAAAGCTCCCAAAACAGAACCAGCAAATATTCTAGATTAAGAGAACTTCTGGGAATTACCAGAGGTAGACTATAAATGACTAAATGGCAGTGGGTTTGGTTTTTCGATTATAGAAACATTAATATGAATAACTCTTCAAGAGATCAGGAAGGAGATCAGGCAAAAAGCAACGGAGCACAGTAAAATCTTAACAAGCATCAAGAAAGCATAAGAAGCCAGCAAGCACAAATTCAAAAGATTGATAATAAAATTACAAAATTAGACAACAGAAAGTCAAAGGAGAAGAACTGAGGATATGAAAGGCAGCATTAGTTAAAGTGCAGATAAAACCTGTGACACCAACATATTTGAGGAAAAATCACATAAAAGAATTTTTTAAAAAATCAAGAAGCAGTAAGAATTATATGCGACTCTATTATGAGAAATAATCCATGAGTGATTGGAGTACCATAATGGGAAGAATAACAGAAAAAAGAGAGACTTATTGAGGATTTGTTGACAGAAAACTTCCCTAATATGAAAGATGAGAAGATATCATCCAAGATACTTATCAAATTCCACAGAAGGTAGCTGTAAAAAGAAAGACACCAAGACATAATCAAACTTTCTAAAACTAAAGGAAAGGACAGAATTTTAAAGGTGACTAGGGATAAACAAAAAATAATTTACAAAGGGGAGTCAGTAAGACTAAGCTCAGATTGCTAAGCAGAAAACATAGGTAAAAGGTAATGGGATAACATACACAAAGACTTGAGGGAAAAAAAATTGCTAGCCAAGAATTATATATCCAGCAAAACTATCTCTCAAAAATGATGGTGAAATCAGGACATTTCCAGAAAAACAGAAATTCAGGGAGTTTGTGAAAACTAAGTCAAAATTGCAAGAAATACTAAAGAGAGTCTTTTGGTTAGAAAATCAATAATATCAAATAAAAACCCAAGACTGGAACACGGGTCAGAGAAACGAAATATCAAACCAAATGGGGAAACCACAAAAGCAAATAAAAGCCCAAACACTGAAAATTGGAAAACAGATGTCATTATGTAAAAGATGACATTATAACAAAAGGACTAAAAAAAAAAAATGTAATTATATGAGGTCCAACAATTAAGTTTATGAACTCATCCTAGAAAAAGTGCTACATACCTCATTGCTGAATATCACTATGGTCACCTTTAACATACTCCCCTTGGGAAGCTGTGCAATGATCCCAATGCCTAGTCCAGAGAAGTTTTGGAACTCTTTTTCTGGAATTGCCGTCAGAGCTGTGGCTGCATTACTTTTGATGTCCTGAATGTCATCAAAATGTTTTCCTTTCAATATTTCCTTTATCTTTGGGTAAAGAAAAAAGCCATTGGGGGCCAGATCAAGTGAGTAGGGAGGGTATTCTAATACAGTTATTTGTTTGCTAGCTAAAAGCTCCCTCACAGACAATGCTGTAGGAGCTAGTGTGTTGTCATGATGCAAGAACGATGAGTTGCTGGTGAAAAGTTCAGGTTTTTTTTTTCATCTAACTTTTTCACACAACCTTTTCAGCACTTCCAAATACTAAGCTTAGTTAATTGTCCAGTTGGTACAAATTCATAAAGAACAATCCCTCTGGTATCAAAAAAGGTTAGCAACATTGTATTGACTCAATTTAGACTGATAGAAAGCTTTTGGTGGTGGAGAATTGACTAACATCTAATGTGCACTTTGATGTTTTGTTTCAGGTGTTTCATCACCAGTAATACCATGGCTCAAAACATCATCTTGCCTCTCCAAAAGGTCTTGGCAAACTTGGACTCTCCTTTGCTTTTGTTCATCAGTGAGCTCCTTTGGGACCATTTTTGCATACACCTCTCTCATGCCAAGATTTTCAGTTAAGATTTTCCTATTTCTCTATCAGTGTTTACTTGGTCTGCTATGCTTCTCACAGTCCCTTCTCACAGTCAGCCGATGATTTTGATGCACAATTCGATGAATTTTGCAATGTTTTCATCAGTTCTGCTCATTAGTGGCTGATCTGACTTCATGGCATTATTACCATGAACTTGAACTAACATGTCCCTGATTTCATTTCCACTCTTGCCAAGTTTAACAAGAAATTTAAGGTTTGCTTGTTGTTCTAGTTCAAGCTCTGACATTCTATACAGCACACAAAATCACTCAACAATAATGAATGCTACTCAGCAAGACACTGCCATACATTGACATGAACACAGCCATGAGACACTGACATACCAAGGTTATGAAACCTTACCCAGATATTTGTACAGTGCTGCTAACCTAAGCATATGGTGGCAAGTTCATGAACTTAGCTGACAGACCTCATAGATCTTTCATATGGAGAGCCAGTCAAGATGACACAAAGAAATAAAACACTGGTTTAAATTTAGAAAGGTAGGGGCAAATATTAAGGTAAATAGGAAGGAAATTAACAATACTACACATCAAAATAAAGAAACAAGAAAAACATAATGAGTCGGATCTGACTCGACGGCACTTGGCTTGGCTTAACAAATACAAAACCAACAACAATGAAATGGATGATCAGAAAAAAAACAAAGAAAAATGACTCAAGACAGCAAATTAAATGGAACAAAGAAATTGACAACAACAAATAAAAGAGCATCGTAATGAAAGTGCTAAACTAAGACCTATCAATAATTACACTGGATGTAAATGGATTAAATTCACCAATAAAAAGACAGTGAGTAGCAGAATAGACTTTAAAAAAAATCTGTCTATAAGCTGCCTACAAGAGACACAACTTAAGGACACAAACCGTAACTCAAAGGATGGAAAAAATATCAACCAAACAACATTCAAAAAAGATCAGGACTGGTAATGTTATTTCTGATAAAATAGACTTTAAATTTCACTTCATTGGGTAAGGAATGACACTATACAATGATTAAAAGGTTAATATAACAGGAGGACTACATTAATAACCATGTTAAATATTTATGCACACAATGATGGGGCATAAACACATAAAACAAACTAGCAGCACTGAAAAGAAAAATAACAGCTCCTTGACAGTAGTAGTAGACTTCAACATGCCACTTTCAGTGAGGGACAGAACATTGGAAAAGAAGCTTAGTAAAGATGCAGGTGATCTAAATGGAGAAGTCAGCCAACTTGACGGCCTAGGCATATACAGAACACTCCACCAAACAGCAGGCAAGTGTACTTTTTTTCTTACCACAGTTAGATCAAAGAGAAAACCTTAACAAAATCCAAAGCATCAAAATATCACAAAGCATCTTTTTAGACCATAAAGCCATAAAAAGTAGAAATCAAGGACAGAAAAAGCAAGGGAAAAAGGAGCCGACAGGTGGAAACTGAACAAAACCTTGCTCAAAAACTGCTGGGTTATAGAAGAAATAAAGGATGGAGAAAGAAATTCACAGAATCAAATGAGAACAAAAATACATCCTATCAGTACCTTTAGGACCCAGCGAAGGCAGTGCTCAGAAGACAATTAATTTCAATAAATGCATGTATACAAAAAGAAAGGACCCAGATAAAAGACCTAAATATCAAACCTAAAACGATAAAGCTCATCCAAGAAAAGGTAGGAACAACAATGGAAGTTTTAATACACAATGAGGACAGACTCCAAAATCTGTCAAAGAAGCCTCAATCAACAGAAGAGAAAATAGATAAATGGGAACTATTAATAATCAAACACTTTTGCTCATCCAAAGACTTTATTAATAGAATTAAAAGAACACCCACAGAATGGGAAAAAATATTTGGCAACTCTATGTCAGACCGATGCCTGATCTCCATAATCTATAAGATACTACAAAATATCAAGAAGAAGATAAACCATCCAATTAAGCGATGGGCAAAGGAGATGGACAGACACTTCACTAAAGAGGAGATCCAGGCAGCCAAAAAACACATGCGGACATGTTCACGATCTTTAGTTATTAAAGAAATTCAAATCAAGACAACAATGAGATACCATCTCACCCCAACAAGATCGGCCATGATCCAGAAAACACAAAACAAGAAATGCTGGAGAGGCTGTGGAGAAAGTGGAACCCTCCTACACTGTTGGTGGGGTTGCAAAATGGTCCAGCCTCTTTGGAAGGCAATCTGGCGCTTCCTTAAAAAAATGGATATTGATATACCATTTGACCCAGTAATTCCACTACTTGGAATATATCCTACAGATTCAAGGCCTTTCACACCAACGGACACATGCACCAGAATGTTTATCGCAGCACAGTCCACAATAGCAAAACGATGGAATCAGCCCAGATGCCCAACCATAGAAGAATGGATAGGTAAACTGTGGTACATATACTCAATGGAGCACTACGCAATGATAAAGAATAACGATGATTCCAGGAAACATCTCCTAACCTGGTTTCAACTGGAAGACATTATGTTGAGTGAGAGTAGTCAGCGACAAAAGGACAAATACTGTATGAGACCTCTACGATAAGATCTCAAAAACAGACTTGTGTATAGAAGAAAAGACTCTTTGACAGCTGCAACAGAGGGGAGGGAGGAAGGGTGAGTGGGGGAGGGTTTAGTTTAGATAGTTACTAGAAATCTAGTTGGAAGAAAGCGGTGACAGCACACATTAGGAACAAGAACAACATTAAGTGGACTTCAGCATAACTTGAGTACTCCTTCCATCTTAACTCAATACTGCAAGGATAGAGTAGCTGGGGCGGGGTGTGGGGGACCATGCTCTTAGGCGAATTCCAGGCCCGTTGGCACAACTAGTGTTTTGCTAAGAGAGCTCTCTGCACCCCACATTGGTGAGTGGCATCTGGGGTCTTAAAAGCTGCCATCCAAGGACACAGCAAATGGTCCCAACTCAACAGGAAAGGATGCTCACCGAGGACCAAAATGACATGCGGTAAAGACAACGAAGAAGACGGAGAGATCCACAAGAGTGGGTGCCTACATCGACTTGGGACCGGAAGAACCAGATGGTGCCTGGCCTCCACCAGTGATAGCCACGATGGAGCTCACAGGGAGGAGTCTCACTGGCAACACAAGAATAAAGAGGTGCATCATGAGATCTCCACTAAAAGACCTCAATTGATGGTCCAGCGGTTTTGGGGTTCCTCTGAGAGCATGGCCCCCTGCCCTGATGCTGCCCTTTCCCATAAATTATAACAAAGGTACCCTCTTTGGACAGGAATGGATTGGACTTGGCAAGGCAGAGTGACCATATATTGGAAGCACTTTATTGTTCTATACATCAGTAGGATATCATCTTGCTGACCTCTGGCTGGAGGAAGGGGAGTGGACAGACAGGAGGGGAAAGGAGACTGTTGAGAGCATGAGACATGTATGGAGCAGAGAGGAATAGTGTGCTGTCACCGGACAGGGAGAGCAGTGGAAGCTGCATATAGGGGGGCATGTAAATTTATATGTGAATGTACATTTTCACTCAGTTATGTTAAATAAAAATTTTTAAAAAAATAAAAATAACAAAAAAGAAAGGACCCAAGCAAATCATTAACACCACACCTCAAACAAATAGAGAGCAGCAAAAGAAGACCTTGAGCACCAAAAGAAACCACATAATAAAAATTTGAGCAAAACTAAGTGAATTGGAGACTAGAAAAAAATGACTGAATAAGCTAAGGACAAAAGCTGATTGTTTGAAAAGATCAACAAAATCAATAATTCTTTGTCTAAACTGACAAAACAAAAACAGAAAGAGACAAATAACCTGAATAAGAAATTAGATGGGTGACATCACAACAGATCCAAACTGAAATTTAAAAAATTGTAAGAGAATCCTAACAAATTTCAATTCTTAGGGGAAATGACCAGATTTCTAGAAACACACTACCTAGTACAAACAGAGGTAGAACACTAAATAAACAACAAAAGAAGAGACTGAAAACATAATTTAAAAACTCTCAACTCTCTAGCTCCAGTGGCTTCACTGGAGAATTCTACTAATCATTCAGAGAAGAGTTAATACCACTATTACTAAAGCTATTTCAGAATATAGAAAAGGAGGAAATACGCCAAACCCTGATACCAAAAGCAGATAAAGACACTACATAAAGGAAAATTACAGACCAATATCTCTCATGAACTTTGATGCAAAAGTATTTAACAAGATTCTAGTCAACAGCATTCAACGACATAAAAAAAAAAAATTTCCATAACCAAATAGGATTCATATCTGAAATGTAGGGATGGTTCAATGTTAAGAAAACCCTTGTAATCAACCACATAAATAAAACAAAAGACAAGAACACTTGAGTTTATCAATTGATGCAGAAAAAGCATTTGACAATGTTCAACAATATTCATTTGTGATAAAAAAAAAACTCAGCAAATAGGAATAGAAAGGAAATTCTTCAACATCATAAACAGCATTTATACAAAACCAACAGCCAACATCATCCTAACTGGAGAGAGTCTGAAAGCATTCCCCTTGAGAGAATGGGAATGAGACAAGAATGCCTTTTGTCACCACTATATTCAAAATTGTGCTGGAAATTCTAATCAAAGCAATCAGGCTAGACAGAGAAATAAAGGGCATCCAAATTGATAAGGAAAATTAAAAATATCTGTGTCTGAAGATGATATGGTTCTATACACAGAAAAAAAAAGAAAGAAGAAAGTTGAACTAATAGAAGAATTTAACAAAGTGTCAGGATATATGATAAACAAAAATAAATCGTTGATTCCTTTACACTGCAAAGAGAATGTCAAGGGGATGCCACTAAATCAATAGCATTTATAATAGCCCCCAAGAAGATAAAATACTTAGGAATAAATCTAACCAGAAATGTAAAAGACCTATAGAAAGAAAATTACGAGACACTACTGCAAGAACCCAAAAAAGACCTACATAAGTTGAGACACCTACCATGCTCATGGATAGGAAGACTCAACAGTGTGAAAATGCCTATTCTAGCCAAAGCATTCTATAGATTCAAAACGATTCCAAGGCAAATTCCAATGGCATTTTTTTAATGAGACAGAAAAAAAAATCACCAACTTTCTAAGTAAAGCATTATTGAAGAAGAAAAATGAGGTAAGATGCCTAACACTAGTGAGTTTAAAAAACCAAAAAAAAAAAAAAAACCATCGAGAACCTATTAAATTGCTGCTGCAGTCAAAACAGCCTAGTACTGGTAAAACAACAGATGTATAGACCAATGAAACAGAATTGTGAATCCAGACATACAATCATCCACCTATGCACAGCTAATATTTGAAAAGGGCCCAAAGTTCACGAATTGGTGAAAATACAATCTCTTTAACAACGGGTGTTATCTTAACTGGATATTGATGTGCAGAAAAATGAAACATGTCCTGTATCCCATATCATGCACAAAAACTAACTCAAAATGGATCAAAGACCTAAATATAAAATCTAAAATTGTAAAGACCATAGAGGAAAAAAAAAGTAGGGACAACACTGAGAGCCGTAATACTTGGCATAAACAAAATACAAACTACTACTAATAATGCACAAACACCAGAAAAGAAAGTAGATAGCATACAGACTAGGGGGAAAAAATGAATATGGCAAATCTGATCAGCATGTCATCTCTAAAATCTACAAAATACTGCAAAACTCCAGCCATAAAAAGACACATAACCCAGTTTAAAAAATAGCAAAGGATATGAACAGACACTTCACCAAAGAAGACCTTCATGTAGCTAACAAACACATAAGGAAGTGCTCATGATCATTAGCCATTAGAGGAATGCAAATCAATGAGATCCATCTCACCCCAACAAGGCTGGATGTAATCCAAAAAGCACAAACTAATAAATGTTGGGAGGCTTTGAAGGGATTGAAATATTTATGCACTACTGGTGGGAATGTAAAATTGTACAAGTACTTTGGAAAACATTTAGGCATTTACTTTAAAAGCTGTAAATTTAAATACCATGTCATCCAGCAATCCCATTCCTAGGAATAGATCCTAGAGAAATAAGAGCTGTCACATGAATACACACATACACATCCATGCAGCATTGTTTACAATAGTAAAAAGATGGAAACAATGTAGGTGCACATAAACAGACAACTGAATAAACAAATTATGGTACATACACACAATGAAATAATATGCAAAGTTAAAGAACAATGATGACTCCAAGAATCATCTTACAACATGGATGAACCTGGAAGGCATTATGCTGAGTGAAATGATTTAGAAAATGATTTAGAAAAGGACTAATATTGTTTGAGATCAGTATTATAAAAACTCAAGATTTAAACACACACACATAAATGCGTTCTTTGATGGTTAAAAGAGTAGGAGATGAAGGCAATCTATTAACTAGACAGTAGACAAGGATAAAACTTCTGTGAAGGGGAAGTCAGCACAACTGAACCAAAGCAAAACTAAGAAGTTTCCTGATCACTTCCAAACACTTTGAAGGACAGACTTACTGGGGCTGGGGCCTGGAAACCACAGTTTTGTGGGGACATATAGGTCAATTTGCATTAAAAAGTTCATTAAGAAAGCCTTCTGCATCCTACTTTGATGAGTGGCATTTGTGGTTTAAAAGCTCTTGAGAAACCATCTAAGATGCATCAATTGGTTCCAATCCATTTGGAGCACAGGTTAATGAAGAACAGCAAAGACACAAAGAAAACATTTGCTGAAGAGACAAAAGACCAACATAAACGAGACAGCCTACATATCTGAGACCAAAAGAATTAGATGGTGCCTAGATATCATCAGTGACTGCTTTGACAGAGAACACAACGAAGAGTCCTGACAGAGTGGGAGAAAAGAACTCAAATTTAAGTACAAAAACCAGACTTAATGGTCTGACTGAGACTGCAGGAACCCTTGAAGCCATATCCTTTAGGCCCTTTGTGAACCTAGAACTAAAACCATTCCTGAAGCCCATTCTTAAAAGTTTAGACTAGACCATAAAACATAATATAACAATTGTGAAGAGTGTGATTCTTAGTTCAAGGAGATACATGAGACCGAATGGGTAACTGCTGTCCAGAGGCAGGATGCGAAGTAAGCAAGGGATGGAAACAGGTTGGATTCGCACAGGAAACCTGGACTGGAAAGGGGAGTGTGCTGTCACATTTTAAGGATTGAAACTAATGTCACATAATGATATGTGCATTAATTTTCATATAAGAAGTCAACTTCAGCTGTAACCTTTCATCTAAAGCACAATTAAAAAAAGATTTTAAATGATGCAGTAGCTTAAAAAAGCTATCTAAGATGCATCAATGGATCTCATCCCACTGAGAAGAAAGGAGCATGAAGGAAACCAAAGACACAAAGAAAATATTGAACGTCAAGAGAAAAGGACCACAGTAATCAGAGATTCCACCACCCTGAGACCAGAGAGACTAGATGATGCCCAGCTACTACCGATAACTTCTCTGAGAGTGAACACAACAGAGTCCTGGACAGAATGGGAGAAAAACATGTGGGGCAGAACTCAAATTCATGTAAAAAGACTAGACTTTATGGTGTGAGAGAGACTGGACAAACTCCTGAAACTATTGCTCTTGGATGCTCAGCTAACCCAGAACTGAAACTGTTCCCAAAGCCATTCTTCAGACAAAGCATAGTCTGGACAAGCCAAGTGCTGTCTATAAAACAAAAAACAGTAAGTGTGAGGAATGTGCTTAGTTGAATCAGATGCATCAGACCAAATGGATGACTCCTTTCTGGAGGCAGGATGAGAGGGAAAGAAGGAACAGGAACTCGTTGACTGGACACAGGGAACCTGGGGAAGAAAGGCAGAGTGTGCTATCACATTGTGGGGATTTCAACTAATGTCACAAGACTATATGTGTATAGATTTTTGCACGAGAAATTAACTGGAGCTGTAAATTTCACCTAAAGAACAATTTAAAAAGTAAGAAAAACAAATGATGGAGTGAAAGAGCTGAAGAGATGTCAAAGTAGTGTATTATAATGAAATGTGAAAATACCTGGAATTAGAAAACCAAAAGGGAAGAACACACTTGGCATTACTCAAGCTGAAAGAACTGAAGGGAAAATTTAAGACTCAAGTTGTGATAATAAGAGATTTCATGAGCAGAGTACTGATCAACTCAGGAAGCATCAAAAACAGATGAAAGGAATACACAGAGTCACTTTACCAAAAAGAATTGGTTGATGTTTGTAATTTCAGGAAGTAGTGTGTGATCAAGAATCAACAGTACTGGAAGTGGAAACAACATGACTATAGGCAGAAGCATCATGCCATCCGCCCACAGCTAAGCCCTGAAAAACTAAGTAAAATAGAGACAGATGTCAGTCCTTGAACCCTAAGCATCAAATGAAGAGATGAAGAACTCAACCAAGCACTAAATGGAGGAAGAAACTTAGAACAAAAAATGAGGAGAGGTATGAGCAGAGGACCCCTGTCAGGTAAGGCAACACAGATTTGCCATCTTGGGTTGGAGATTGGTGGACAGGGAGTAAGGGTAAAGAAGCTTAAGAAACTTCCAGTAGGAGACAGAACACTTAGTAACTAACCACTGATACATGGTTTCCCGCCACCTACTCTTCTGTACCCTGTTCAGTTTCCACCACTTCCCAGTTGGCCAAGCAACCACAGTCCAGCAGGTGCTGGCTCCATGCCACGTGGATTCACCCTGCCGACACCAGTGCCTCCTTCAGTTCTACTTCGTTGTTGCTGCTGTTGCTTTTTGCAGCTTCTTTGGGTGTCTTCCCTGCCTCTCACATCCTTCCCCACCTTTCTCTCGAACACTTAGCTTCATGTGCCATATTTTCTTCTTTTATACAAGCTGTGAAGTACCAGTTGGCTGGGGAACTACTTTCCCAGTCCACACTGCCATGCTAGTAGGATCCCTGGGGCCTTTTATCTGTTTGGTTTTGTGTTCTGTTTTTCTTCATTTCTATATTTCTTATGTCTCTCTACTTACCTCCTTCTCTTGTCTCCCAAATTCCTGGTTCTGTGTACCATCTCTGCACTTTCTAGCCAGGCTGTACTGTGTGGCTTGGGAGCCAGTTCCTTTGTCTGAGCAGCTGTACCACTGGGATTCCTAAGGGCATTTCTCCCTCCCCCCGCCTTTATTTTTAATATTTCTTTTTTCCTTTCTTCATTTCTCATCTCTCTCTCTACTTACCTTCTTTTCCTGTCTCCTGAATATCTAGCACTGGATGCCATTTCTACGTCTTTTAGCCAGCCTTTACTGCTCAGCTTGGGAGCCACTTTTCTGGTCTGTACAGCCATACCAGTGGAATCTCTGGGGCATGTTTTTATTTATTTATTTGCTCTTTTTCTTCATTTTTCAGTTTCTCATCTCTCTCGACTTCCCGTCTTTACAGCAACTTCCTTCATCACTAGTGTGATCCCTGAGGAATATGTTTCCTTTTTTTAATTGATTGATTGATTTTTTTCTCTTCTTTTTTCCTTTCTAATTTTCTTAACTTCTCAGTTTTTTGTCTCTCTACTCCAACAGCTCCTTCAGCTCTTTTTTTTTTTGGCTTCTGTTTCTCTCTTCTCTCTCTCTCTCTTCTTTCATATTCCCCTCTGAGCTCCACACATCTCAACGTCCCCCATCCCTCCTGTCTACCTCCACTGTGTACTGAACATTGCAGCCCCAAGCAACACAAGCATGGCCTACTGGAACTCACACTGCACTTACCCCGGACTGGACCTGTTGGCCCTGGTATGTGACACTAACAACCCATCCTAGCCCCTCCACTACAGCTGGACTTGCCTTGCTGTACCATAGCTGAGCAACTAGCCCTGACTTTGGACGAGAAGGTGATACACAAACAAACAACTAAGAATATGCAGTACACCTACTCAGAATAACTAAATCAAACAAAAAAGCAGGATGAAACAGTTATCCACTCAATACATGGAGAAAATAACTACTGACTGTCCCAGAGATAGAAGACAATATCAAAACATAAAAAAAAAAAAAAAAAAAAACAGAACAGAGTTCCAGTAGGTGTCCAAAATAAAGCACCAGATAACTTTTCAGTACAAGAAAAGGCACTGGAACTATCTGATAGAGTATTCAAATCTCCAATATTCAGAGCTATCCAAGAGCTGACACAAAAGACAGACAACAATGAGGAAAAAATGGACAAAGTTATGGCAAATACAGACAAAACAATGGAAGATTCAGTAAAATAATACAGGAACAAATGCAAAAATTAATTCATATCTGGAAGTCATACAAGAACATTAATTAGATATCAAAAAGATAAAGAAGATTTCAAGAATGGACAATGTCATAGTAGGATTGAGGAGCAGATTTTAAACAATGGAAGACAAGGTCAACAACACTGAAGGTGTGTACTTGGATACCACTTTGAGAAAAAAGTCGTAAAAAAGAAGAAACCCTCAGAATGATGGGGAATACAGTCAAAAGCAAAAACTTGTCAGTGATTGCAGTTTCAGAGCAGAGAGGAAAAAGAAAAAATACAGAGACGATCACTGAAGAATTGCTAATGAAAAATGTTCTAAATGTCTTGAAAGATGACAAGCTGATCATGCAAATTGGTCAACAAATCCCATATAGGATACACTCCAAGGAAAAAGTCACCAAAGCATATCATAATCACACTTGCTAAAATCAAGGATAAAGAAAGAATCCTGAGAACTGCTGGAGGAAAATGAGAAGACACCTTCGAAGGAGAAACAGTAAGACTAAACTCTGAATACTCAGCAGAAACTCTGTGCAAAGGAGGCAATGAGATGACATGTATAAAACCTTGAAAGAAAAAAATTTTCAACCTAGAATAACATCTCCTGCAAAACTCTATTTCAAATGACAGTGAAATTAGAACAGTTTCAGATAAACAGAAATTAAAGGAATATGTAAAAATCAAACAACATAAGAATTATGAAAGAGAGTCCTTCAGCTTGAGAACAAACAATGTCAGACAACAGCCTGAACCTAGGATGCAAGATCACACCAGCCAGATACCAACCTAGGAAATGAACTATCAAGGACTATTCAAAACAAAAAGATTTACAACAAGGAACCAGTGAAATTAATCTATAAATGACAACAACTTCAGAACAATAAGAAAAGTAGTCATAGAACTTTCTAATGGAGAGGAACACAAGGTAATGCTAAGAAATAACAGACTAGTTCAAACCTAGGAAGGTAATGGTAAATTTCAAAGTAACCACAAAGAAAGTTAACAAACTTATCTATCAAAATAAAGAATCTTAAAATTACAGTAAAAACAAAATCTACAAAAACAAAAGAAATGGAAAACAAATCCACAAAGAAAAGGAATTCAGCACAGGATAGTAAGAACAAAGAAAACATTACTACCACAAAATAAATAAATCACTGCAAAACGAGCAGTAAACTTACACCATTAATAACTACTAATGAATGCAAATGGCCAAAAGGTAGTCATAATGAGAGAGTAACAGAATGGGTTAAAAAAAACAAGATCATTGTACTAGAAGTTCTAGCCAGAGCAATTAGACAAGACCAAGAAACAAAGGGCATCTGCATCGGCAAAGAAGTCAAAATCTCCCTGTTTGCTGATGATATGATTGTATATGCAGAGAATCCCAAAGAATCTATAAGTAAACTACTCAAACTGATAGAAGAGTTCAGCAAAGTCTCAGGATACAAATAAACATAAGTAAATAAGCAGGATTCCTTTATACCAACAACGAGACTGTTAATGAAGGAATAGTCAAATCAATACCATTTACTATAGCCCCTAAGAAGATAAAGTGCCTAGGAATTAATCTAACCAGAGAAAAAAATAGACCTTTACAAAGAGGACTACAAGCCCTTACTACAAGAAACTAAGAGAGACTTAGATAAACAGAGAAACCTACCCTACTCATGGATAAGAAGACTTAATATTGTGAAAATGTCTGTTTTACCTAAAGCTTATATAATGCAATCCCAGTACAAGTTCCAGTATCGTTTTTTAATGAGATGGAGAAACAAACCATCAGTTTTGTTTGGAAAGGGAAGAAGCCCCAGATAAATAAGGTACTACTAAAGAAGAAGAACACACTAGGAGGCCTCTCATTACATGACCTTAGAATATATTACACTGCCACAGTGGTCAAAACAGCCTGGTACTGGTACAAGAACAGACAGATCAATCAATGGAACAGAACTGAGACCCCAGAAATGACACCATCTGCTGACAAACAGTTGATGTTCGACAAAGGCCTTAAGACATTAAACTCAGGTAAAAACAGTATCGTCAACAAATGGTGCTGGCAGAATTGGGTATCCATCTGCAATTAATTGAAACAAGATCCGTATCTTACACTGTATACAAAAACCAACTCCAACTGGATAAAAGACCTAAATATCAAATCTAAAGTGATAAAACTCATCCAAGAAAAGGTAGGAACAACAATGGAAGTTTTAATACACAATGTAGATAGACTTTAAAATCTGTCAAACTAACCACAATCAACAGGAGAGAAAATAGATAAATGGGAACTATTAAGAACCAAATACTTTTGCTCATCCAAAGACTTTATCTCAAGAGTTAAAAGGCTACCTACAAAATGGGAAACAAAATTTGACAATTCTATGTCAGACTGATGCCTGATCTCCATAATATAGAAGGTACTACAAAATGTCAAGAAGATAAATCATCCAATTAAGCAATGGGCAAAAGAGATGGACAGACATTTCTCTAAAGAGGAGATCCAGGCAGACAAAAAACACATGCAGACATGTTCATGATCGTTAGTTTATTAAAGAAATTCAAATCAAAACTACAATGAGATACCATCTCACTCCAACAAGGTTGGCCATGATCCAAAAAACACAAAACAACAAATGCTGGAGAGGCTGTGGACAAAGTGGAACTCTCCTACACTGTTGGTGGGGTTGCAAAATGGTCCAGCCTCTTTGGAAAGCAATCTGGCACTTCCTTCAAAAAATGTATATAGATATACCATTTGACCCAGTAATTCCACTACTTGGAACATATCCTGCAGAATCAAGGCCTTTGACACCAATGGACACATGCACAAGAATGTTTATTGCAGCACAGTCCACGATAGCAAAAAGATGGAATCAACCCAGATGCCCAACAACAGAGGAATGGATAGGTAAACTATGGTATTTATATTCAATGGAGCACTATGCAATGATAAAGAATAATGATGATTCCGGGAAACATCTCATAACCTGATTTCAACTGGAAGACATTATGTTGAGTGAAAGTAGTCAGCAACAAAAAGGACAAATATTATATGAGACTCCTACAATAAGATCTCAAAAACAGACTTATGTATAGGAGAAAAGACTCTTTGACAGCTGCAAGGGAAGGGAACGAGGGAGGGCAAAGGGGGGGAGAGTTTAGATTAGATAGTTAGTAGAAATTTGGTTGGGTGAACACAGTGATAGCACACATTAGAAACAAGAACAATATTAAGTGGACTTCAGCATAACTTGAGTTCTTCCATCTTATCCCAATATTGCAAGGATAGAGTAGGTGGGACAGGGGGCAGGGGACCATGCTCTTAGGTGAAATAGAGGCCAATTGGCACAACTAGCATTTTGCTAAGACGGCTGTCTGCACCCCACATTGGTGAGTGGTGTCTCGGGTCTTAAAAGCTACCAAGCAGCCATCTGAGGGCACAGCAAAGGGTTACAACTCAGCAGGAACAGATGCTCACCGAGGACCAAAATGACATGGCGTAAAGACAACCCAGGGGGTAAAGAGAGATCCACATGTGTGGGTGCCTACATAGACTTGGGACCGGAAGAACTGGATGGTGCCCGGCCACCACCTGTGACAGCTGCGATGGAGCTCACTAAGTGGAGTCTCACTGGCAACACAAGAATAAAAAGGAGTGCACCCTGAGATCTCCACTAAAAGACCACAATTGATGGTCCAGTGGCTTTGGGGTTCCCCTGGGAGCATGGCCACTGGCTCTGATGCTGCCCTTGCCCATAAATCATAAAGAAGGTCCACTCTTTGGACATGAATGGGTTGTGCTTGGCGATGCAGAGTGACCATATATTGGATGCACTTTATGGTACTATGCATCTATACGATATCATCCTGCTGACCTCTGGATGGAGGAAGGAGAGTGGGTGGAGAGGAGGGGAAAGGAGACTGTTGGGAGGATGAGACATGTATGGAACACAGAGGAATAGTGTACTGTCACCGGGAAGGGAGAGCAGTGGAAGCTGCATATAGGTCGGCATATAAATTTATATGGGAATGTATATTTTCACTCAGTCATAAAAAAAAAAAGATCCAACGATATGCTGTCCACAAGAGATACACTTTAGAAACAGAGAGGTAAGTTTATTAAAAATCAAAGAATTGATAAAAAAATATATCAAGCAAACAGCTGTCAAAGAAGAGCAGGAGTGGAAGTATTAACCCCACATAAAACAGACTTTAAAACAAAAACCATTATAAAAAACAAAGCGGGAAACTATATATATAATGATTAAAGGAACGATACATGATGAAGACACGACCATAACAAGTACCTATCCCGCTAATGACAAGGTTCCAAAACACATTTAAACAACTCTAACAGAACTGAATAAGAGAAATTGACAGTTCCACAGTAGGAGACTTCAACACACTAGAAACTTTGGTGATATAGTGCTTAAGTGCTCTGTCTGCTAACCAAAAGGTCAGCAGTTTGAGTCCTCCCAGAGCTCCTTGGAAACTCTATGGGACAGTTCTACTCAGTCCTATAGGGTCGCTCTGAGTAGGAATCAACTCAACAGGTTTTGCTTTTTTTTTTTTTTTAGATTTTCAACACACCACTCTCAGTAAAGGACAGAACATGTAGAAAGAAACTCAGCAGGTACAGAAGATCTAAAGGACACAATCAGGCAATTGATGTCACAGACATATATGAAGCAATCCACCCAGCAGCTGCAAAGAACACATTCCTCTCTAACACACATGGAACTTTCTCCTGAATAGACCATATCACAGGCCACAAATCAATCCTCAGCAAAATCCAAAACACTGCGATAATATCTTCTCTGATCACAATGCCATCTAAGTAGAAATTAATAGCAGGAAGGGCAAGGAAAAAACTCAATTACATGGAAACTGAAAAACATATGCTTAAAAATAACTAGGTAATCAAAGAAATCACAGGTGAAATACAAAATTCCTAGACTCAAATGAGAATCAAAAGACATCATACCAAAACCCAAGAAACATAGCAAAGATAGAATTCAGAGGTCAATTTATAGCAATAGATGAACAGATCAAAAAAGAATAAAAGAACAAAATCAAAATATTAGCTATGCAATGCAAAGAGGACAGCAAAAGAAGCCCAGAGCCAGCAGAAGAAAGGAAATAATAAAGATCAGAGAAGAAATAGCTTGACAGTAGAGAAACAACAGACAGAATCTACAAAACCAAAAGTTGATACTTCGAAACGATTGACCAATGTGACAAACCACTAGTGAAACTGACAAAAGAAAAACAGGAGAGGATGCAAATAACCAAACAAGAAATAAAATAAGGAACATTACAACAGATGCAAGTGAAATAAAAAGGATCATAACAGAATATTATGAAAAACTATACTCCAGCAAAGTTGAAAACTTAGAGGAAGTGGAAAAGTTTCTAGAAACACACTACCTACCCAAACTAACACAAAATGATGTTGAAAATCTGAACAGACACATAACAAGAGATTGAAAAGATAATTGGAAAAAAAAATTCCCAATGACAAAAATCCCTGGCCTAGATGGTTTCACTGGAGAATTCTACCAAATATTCAGAGAAGAGCTTATACCAATACTACTCGAACTATTTCAAAACATAGAAAAGGAAGAGATACGTTTGAATTCATTCTATGATGCCTGCATAACTCTGATACCCAAACCAGGCAAAGACAAAACACACACACACATGCGTGTGCACACACACACACACACACAAGTTACAGAGTATCTCTCATGGATATTGGGAGATCAAAAATTGTCAACAAAATTCTATCCAATAGAACTCATTCCCTGTGACAGCACACATAAGACAAGGATGCCATTTATTACCACTCCTATTTAACATTGCGCTAGAAGTCTTAGCTGAAACAATAAGGTAAGAAAAAGAAGGCCATCCAAATTGGTAATGAACAAGCCCCTATTTTCAGATGATGTGATACTATATATACCCAAAATAAAGCAAACCAAGTGCCATCGAGTTGATTCCAACTGATAATGACTCTACAGGGCAAAGTAGAACTGCGCCATATAGTTTCCAAGGAGCCCATGGTGGATTTGAACCACTAACCTCTTGGTTAGCAACCATAGCATTTCATCACTACACCACCAGGGTTTTCATACTATACATAGATAACCCAAAAGATTCCACCAAAAAGGTAACTAACAGAGTCAATAGAATAGCAAGGATACAAGATAAACATACAAAAATCAGTTGAATTCCTATACACCAATAAAGGTAAAGATGATATCAAGAAAATAACACCACTTATAATAGTCCCTGTCATGGATTGAATTGTGTCCCCCCAAAAATATGTGTAGCCTTGTGGCTGGGCCATGATTTCCAGTATCTTGTGACTATCCTCCATTTTGTAGTTTTCCTATGCTGTATGTTAAAGATTAGGGTGGGACTGTAAATCCCGTTATAGGATCACCTCCCTGCTCCACTGTAAAGGGAGTTTCCCTGGAGGATGGCTTGCCCTACCCTTAATCCTTTCATCCTGCAAGAGATAAAAGGAAAGAGAAGCAGGCAGAGAACTGGGAACCTCGTACAATCAAGAAAGCAGCACCGGGAGAAAAGCGTGTCCTTCAGACCTGAGGTTCCTGTGCCAAGATGCTCCCTGGACAAAGACTGATGCAATACCAAACTTGCCTCTAGAGCCAACAACGGGGAAAGCCTTCCCCTGGAGTGGACATTCTGAATTTGGACTCATAGACTACTGGACTGTATAAGAATAAACCTTTCTTTGTTAAAGCCATCCACTTTGTGGTATTTCTGCTAGAGCAGCACTAGCTGAGTAAAACAGTCCCTATAAAAATAAAAGGCTTGGGAATAAATCTAACCAGGGATGTAAAAGACCTACACAAAGAAAATTGTGCAACATTACTGCAAGAAACTAAAAGAGAACTACATCAATGGAAAACATACCATGCTCATGGATAGGTTGACTCAACATTGTGAAAATGTCAGTTTTGCCCAAAGCAATCTGCAAATACAAAGCAATTCTGACCCAAATACCAACGGCATTCTTTAAATAGATGGAAAAACTAATCATTAACTTTATATGGAAAAGGAAGAAGCCCAGAATAAAGCACTGTTGAAGAAGAATATAGTAGGAGGACCTGCACTACCTGACCTCAGAACCTACTATACAGCTATGGTAGTCAAAACAGCCTGATACTGGTGTCAGTTACATTGACCAAAGGAACAGAACTGAGAACTCAGATGTAAGTCTGTACATCTATGGTCACCTGATCTTCAATAATGGCCCAAAGTCTATCAAATGGGAAAAATACAGTATTTTTGACAGATGATGCTGGCAAAACTGGACGTCCATCTGCAAAAAGAAAAAGAAAGAAGAAACAAGACCCGTAACTCACGCCATACACAAAATAGATCAAAGACCTAAATACAAAACCAAAACTATAAGGAACATAGAAGAAAAACTAGGATTAAAACTGGAGGGTCTAAATACACTGTATTAACAGGATTCAAACCATAACACGATGACACACAAACTGCAAAAGATAAGTTAGATAACTGGATGTTCTAAACGGTAAACACTTAATGCTCATCAAAATACTTCACCAAAAAGTAAACAGAAAATCTATAGCCTGGGGAAAGAAAAATGACTATTATGAATTGGATAAAGTTCTAATCTCTAGAATCTACAGGAAAACCCAACAACTCTACAATAAATACACAATTGTGATAGATTGAAGTCTGTCCCCCCTCCAAAATATGTGGTGAAGCTGGGCCAGGATTCCCTGTATTCTCTGTCTTCCATTTTGTGATCTTCTGATGCTGTAAATCCTAATCTCTACCGGTGGCTAAGAGATAGAATGATTATGTTAAAAGATGATCATGGTGGGACTACAACACCTTTCCTACAAGTTTCCCTGGAGTGCATCTTGCACCACCATTTATCCTTTTATCCTATGGGAGACAAAAAGAGAGAGAAGCAAGCTGAGAATTGGGAATCTCATACCGTAAAGCAAGCAGCACTGGGAGAAGAGCGTTTCCAGCAAACCTGAGATTCCTGCTCCAAAATGCTCTCCGACCAAAGATTGATGCTACTACACAAGGACTTTCCTTCAGAGTCAACAGAGGGAAAGCCTTCCCCTGGAGTGGACACCTCAAATTCAGACTTGTTATAATCTACTGCACTGTGTAGGAACAAACTTGCCTTTGTTAAAGCCATCCACTTTGTGGTATTTCTGTTACAGCAGCACTAGCTGACTAAAACAAAGCTACAATGAACATTGGTGTGCATATTCATGTGATGACTCTCACTTCTCCAGGATGTATCCCTAAGAGTGGGATTGCTGAATGATATGATATTTCTATTTCTAGCTTTCTAAGGAAGCACCATATCCTTTTCTAAACTGGTTGTACTATTTTGCATTCCCACCTGCAGTGCATAAGAATTCCAGACTCTCTGTAACAAAGGAAATGAACAGACACTTCACAAAAGCAGACATTCGAGTGGCTAACAGACACATGTGAAAATGCTTACGAACACTAGCCATTGGAGAAATGCGAATCAAAACCACAAAGAGACATTGTATCACACAAACATTACTGGCACAAATTGCAAAAACAGGAAATAACAAATGTTTAAAAAGGTGCTTTACCACTGAGCTAGGGGCTGTCCATCAGCTGCCCAAATCAGACAAGACATCAGCTGTGGAAGGCCCCGCCTTCTGGCTGACAATGAAAACACCTCATGGGTTGTCCCCAAATTTTATGACATGGTTCAAAGAGGGAGTAGTTAGTCTGTGCCACCTTCCTCTGCCAGGCCCCACCTGTCACTCTAGGCACCATTGTCCTAAACACAGCTTTTCGCTGGAGAAGCACTATCCAGACAGGGACTGCTGCTCAGAGTAAGAATTAGCCCCAGCTGAGATGGTGTCCCACCTGAGATGCCGTTCCTGCCATGAGACAGCAGAATCTATGGCACAGCTCAGAAAGAGAGGGTGGAGAGGCACTGGTGCTGTCAGTCTGCAGCTGGACTGTCAATATGTGGCTACCCCAAGCACAGCCTCTCTGCTGCACTATATGCTGTTTACTTAAGCACTGCACTTCAGTGTCACTACTTGCAGTCCTCCCAAATGATGTATCAGCAGAAGTAGGACTCTGTGTGCTGCTGCCTCGTCTTTGAGAGAGGTAGTTTCCCCCTTACTGGCACCTAGTCCAGTCTGACAACCCTAAGCCAGCTCCTAGGGCTCCCAGGACGTCCATACTGCTTTGTTCAATTATCATTCCAGGATTTAGTTCTCAGAGGGAATTGAGGAGATGTGTGTCTAGTCTGCCATCTTGGTCCCACCCATCTCCGGATTTTCTTTTCTTTCATTTTTATAGATCTTGTGTTGAGAATTTAATTTTTCTTCCTTTTATTCTGATGAGTCGATTTTTTTCATTGTACCTCAGATGTAGGTTAACAGAACAAACTAGCTTCTAATTAAACAAAACAATGTATTGTTTTGTGATAATGGTTGCTAATTCCATGACATGTCAACACACTCTTCTTCTTGGCATTGGATTTCCTATTACCAGCTTTCCTGTCCCCTCCTGTCATCTTTACCTTGTCACTAGGCTGGTGTGGCCATTTAGTCTTGTTTTGTTTTACAGGCCTGTTTAAACTTTGGCTGAAGGGTGAACTTTGGGAATGACTTCATTGCTGAGCTAAAACAGTGTCCAGAGGCCAGGGCTCAAACTCTCAGGGTTTCTGCAGTATCTGTCATGCTATTAAATCTGGTCTTTTTTTGCGTGTATGTGAGTTAGAATTTTGTTCTGTGTTTTTCTTCAGCTCTGGCTAAGACAGTCTATTGTGATCCCTGTCAGAGCAGTCAGTGGTGGTAGCTGGGTACCATCTAGTTATGCTGGACTCAGTTTGGTGGAGATTGAGGTCCATTAGTCCCTTAGACTAATCTTTCCCTTGTGTTTTTAGTTTTCTTCATTCTCCCTTGTTCCAGATGGCGTTAGACCAGTGGAGTATATAAATGGCTGTTCACAAGCCTTTAAGACTCCAGATACTACTCGCCAAAGTAGAACGTAGAACATTGACCCTATTATGCCAATCGAGCTAGATGCTCCCCCAAACCATGGTCCCTTTAGCCCTTAGCCCATAAATTTGGTCCCTCAGGGAGTTTTGATGTGTCTATGGTTCTTTCATGACCTTGTCTTCATCAAGTTGTGCTAGCTTTCTCAGTATTGTGTAGCATCTTACCCTTCACCAGTGCTAACCACTTATCTATTGTCTACTTCTGATGAATAGATTTGTTAACCTTTGTAAAGTAACCTTGAAATTTACCCTTATCTTCGTAAGTTAGAATGAGCCTTTTTAAAATTTGCTATTGCCTTGACTTTCTCCTCATTTCAAAGTTCTATACTTACATCAGAAATCCTGGTGGCATAGTGATTAAGTACTGTCATGGATTGAATTGTGACTGCCAAAAATGTGTAGCCATGTTCCTGGGCCATGATTCCCTGTATTCTACGATTGTCTTCCCTTTTGTGATTTTCCCATACTGTGTGTTAAAGAATTAGGGTGGGACTGTAAACCCCTTCATAGTATCATGTCCCTGCTCTACTATAAAGGGAATTTCCCTGGAGTAGGGCTTGCACCCCCTTAGTCCTTTCATCCTGCAAGAGATAAAAGGAAATGGAAGCAAGCAGAGAATTGGGAACCTCACGCCATCAAGAAAGCAGCACCAGGAGAAGAGCGCATCCTTCAGACCTGAGGTTCCTGTACCAAGATACTCCCTGGGCAAAGGCTGATGCAACACAAGTACTTTCCTCCAGAGCCGACAAGCAGGAAAGCCTGCCCCTGAAGCAGACATCCTAAATTTGAACTTGTAGCCTACAAGACTATGTAAGAATAAACGTGTATCTTTTAAAGCCATCCACTCCATGGTATTTCTGTTAGAGTAGCACTAGCTGACTAAAACAAGTACTACGGCTGCTATCAGCAGTTTGTATTCACCAGACACTCCTTGGAAACTCTATGGGGCAGTTCTACTCTGTCCTGTAGAGTTGCTGAGTCACAACTGACTTGGTGGCTGCAGATTCTTGTTTTAATGCTGACATCATTTATTCCCTATTTATTAACATTGTCGTCATTTACAGATTAACATCTATTTCCCTATTTTAAGTCTTTTAGCTTTGTTTTATTATTGAAAGTTCTTCATCCAGGTTCATATCTACAGGGAAAATATTAAATGACTCAGGAAGCATCAAAAGGAGATTGAAGGCATACACTGAGTCATTATGCCAAAAAGAATTGTTCAACATTTCAACATTTTGAGAGATAGCATATGATCAGGAACCGATGGTACTGAAGGAAGAAATTGAAGCTGCATTGAAGAAATTGGCAAAAAACAAAGCTTCAGGAATTAATGGAATATCAACTGAGACTTTTTAACAAATGAATTCAGTGCTGGAAGTTCTCACTCATCTGTGCCAAGAAATATAGAAGATAGCTACTTGGAAACCAACTGGAAGAGATTCATACATATTCCTATTCCCAAGAAGGGTGACCCAATTGAGTGTGAAATTATCAAGCATTGATATCACGTGCAAGTCAAGCTTTGCTAAAGGTCATTCCAAAGTGAGTGCAGCAGTATATTGACAACAAAACTACCAAAAATTAAAGCCAGATTCAGAAGAGGATGTGGAAGGAGGAATACCACTGCTGATGTTAGATGAATCTTGGTTGAAAGTAGAGAATACCAGAGAGATGTTTACCTATATTTTATTTGGTTATGCAAAGGCGTTCAAGTGTGGATCATAATAAATATGGCTAACATTGTGGAAAATGGGAATTCCAGAACACATAATTGTGCTCATAAGGAATCTGTACATTGATCAGAAGGCAGTTGTTCAAACAGAATGACAGGATGCTACATGGTTTAAAGTCAGGACAGGTCTACATCAGGGTTGTGTCCTTTCACTATATGTTTTCAATCTGTATGCTGAGCAAATTGTGCAAGAAGCTAGACTATACAGAGAAGAACAAGGCATCAGGACTGGAGGAACACTCATCAATAATCTGTTTAATGTAGATGGCACAACATTGCTTGCTGAAAGTGAAGAGGATTTGAAACATTTATTGATCAAATACCACAGCCTTCAGTATGTATTGCATATCAACACCAGGAATACAAAGAGGTTGTTGAGGATTTTGTTTTACTTGGTTCCACAATCAGTGCCCACGGAAGCAGCAGTCAAGAAATGAAAATATGTATCAGGAAAATCTGCTTCAAACGACCTCTTTAAAGTGTTGAAAAGTTAGGATGTCACCCTTGTTCTAGTCAGCTAGTGCTGCTGTAACAGAAATACCACAGAGTGGGTGGCTTTATCAAAGTAAAGTTTTTTTTCTTACACAGCCTAGTAGGCTTCAAGTCCCAATTCAGGAAGTCCACCCCAGGGAAAGACTTTACCCCTTGTCAGCTGTGGAGGAAAGTCCTTGTGTTCCATCAGTTTTTGTCCAGGGAGCATCTTGGTGCAGGAACCTCAGGTCTGAAGGATGTGCTGTCCTTCTGGTGCTCGTTGCTTGAAGGCATGAGGTTCCTGATTCTCTGCTTGCTTCCCTTTCCTTTTATCTCTTGAAGGATGAGAGGATTAAGGGTGGGGCAAGGCATACTCCAGGGAAACTCCCTTTATAGTGGAATAGGGAGGTGATCTTCTAAAGGGATTTACAGTCCCACCCTAATCCTTTAATATACAGCATAGGAAAATTACAAAATGGAGGGCAATCAAAAAATACTGGGAATCATGGCCCAGCCACATGGCTACACATATTTGGGGGAGGGGGAGCACAATTCAATCCATGGTAACCTTGAAGACTAAGTTATGCCTGACCCAAGCCATGGTATTTTCAATTGCATTGCATGCATGGGAAAGCTGGTCAATGAATAAAGAAAACAAAAGAATTGATGCATTTGAATCATGATGTTGGGGGAGAATACTGAATATACCATGGACTGCCAAAAGAACAGATCTGTTCTGGAAATACAACCAGAGTGCTCCTTGGAGGCAAAGATAGTGAGACTGCACCTTATATTTTTTGGACATGTTGTCAGGAGAGATCAGTCCCTGGAGAAGGACATCATGCTTGCTAAAGTAAAGCAAAAAAGAGGAAAACCCTCAACAGGATGAACTGACACAGTGGCTGCAACAGTGGGCTTAAGCATAAAGCCAATTGTGAGCATGGCACAGGACTGGGCAGTGTTTCATGCTGCTGTGCATAGGGTTGCAATGAGTCTGAAGTGACTTGATGGTACCTAACAACTGCCACAACAATGTCTCCAAGTGTAATCCATTACTACATATATGTGTAAGTCTTTTATGACCGCTGGGATCTGTGGTTGACCACCAATGTTTTCTGCCTCTCCGATTCATAGGGAAGTTGCTTTTCCACTGGCAGTGCTTGTTGCCACAATGCATGGTCCTTTATAACTATTTGAAACAAAAAAAAAACAACAAGAAGTATGTGTGAAGTGTGTGAATTTGGGGTAGGAAAAACAAGTTTTGAAAATTGTTTTTCGGGGAGACATACATCTCAGTGATCTCGGGGTGGGGGGTTGACTCTGGCAGTGGAATTAGTGGGACAATCAATGCTTTTCTGGATGTAAGAGCTGGTTGTGGGAGGCGGACAACAAAAAATTTCAGCAAGACTCAGTGATACAGCATGCTTTCATTAATAAAAACACATGATATGAACAACAAGTTCAGAGCAGAAAATAAATGGGGTCTTGAAATGGCTTAATTCCCACCCCAACATCTGATGCCAATTTGGCACAGGACCAATTTGTTCAATTCCAGCATGAATGTATGAAAACAAAACTAAAAACCAAACCCATTGATGTTGATGCTGACTCAACATTAAGTGTAGAACTGCACCATCAGGTTTCCAAGAAAGAGCTGGTAGATTCAAACTGCTGACCTTTTAGTTAGCAGCTGTAGTTCTTAATCACTACACTACTCATACTCTTATAAACATTTGTGTACAACATTAAAATTGTTATCCTGCACTCCTGTGGAGTATAAATTCATCAGTTGGGGTAAGTTCTTATATACAGTTTGTTTTGCTTTTAGTTTTATAGACTTTACTCATCTCCAAAGTTATCACCACCACCGTTTTTCCTCCAACCTCCTTCAATGAGGTTTCTTCATACATTTGAAATATAAATTGTTTTGTCATATTCTTTATTCCTTCTTGAGGTCTTTTGAAATCCTAAATGATTTTTTTTAAAACCTGTGCTCATTAAGGCTCTCTCTACACTGTGAAGTTCTACGGATTTTAGCAAATAAATTTTGTCATGTAACCACAATTACAGTAAATACAGATAATTTCCACTGCCCTAAGAAAATCACCTGTATTATACCTGTTCAACCCTTCCTACTCTCACCCCAAATCTCTGTCAGCCACTCATTTGATTGTCTTTATACTTGTGCCTTTGGAATCAAATGATATATAGCCTATTCAGACTTGCTTCTTTTTTTCATGGCTTGTAGCTCATTTCTTTTAATCACTAAGTAATATTGCATTGTATGTGTATTCCAGTTTGTTGCATTGATTGATGCCTTGATTGCCTTCAGTGTTTTGGTAATTATGAATAAAGCTGCTACAAACATCGTTGTGCTTATGTCTTTATTTTAATTAATTATTTGTTACTCTTTTGATCTTGATCAGTATTGCTTGACTTTTGTCCATTTTTTCACTCCTTTTATAAAAACCAGCTTTAAGCTTCTTAATCTATTGTATTTTTGTTTTCTATTTCATTGGTTTATACTATTTGGCTTATTTATTAAGACTTACTTTTTGCATCTTACACCAGAAACATAATTCTTTAACTTTCAGTTATTTTTCTTTTCTATTTCTTTTCCTTTTTTTAATTATGACTGAATGAAAATGTACATTCCCATATAAATTGCATGCCCACCTATATGCAGCTCCCACTGCTCTCCCTGATCGGTAACAGCACACTCTTCTTCTCTACTCCATACATGACTTATCCTCCCTACACTCTCATATCTCCTCCTCTCCACCCACTCCCGCACCTCCAGTAAAAAGTCAGCAGGACGACATCTGATAGATGCACAGAACCATATAGTGCACACATGATATGGTCACTCTGTGTCACCAAGTCCAATCCACTCCTGTCCAAGAGTTGACTTCCATTATGATTTATGGACAGGGATAGCATCAGGGCCAGGGGCCATGCTTCCAGGGGAACCCTGAGGCCCATGGACCATCAACTGCGGTCTTTTAATGGAGCTCTCAGAGTGCACCCTTTTTTATTCTTGTGTTGCCAGTGACACTCAACTTTGTGTGCTCCATCACGGCTATCACTGATGGTGGCCGAACACCATCCGATTCTTTGAGTCACAAGTTGATGTAGTGACACACTCACATAGGTCACTCTGTCTTCTGGGTTCTCTACCCCATGTCGTTTTGGTCCTTGGTAATCACCCATTCGTGCTGAGTTGGGACCATTTGCTGTACCCTCAGATGGCAGCTTGGCAGCTTTTTAAGAACCCAGATGCCACTCACTAATGTGGGGTGCAGATGACTCTCTTAGCAAAATGCCAGTTGTGCCAACTGGCCTGTTTCCCCTGAGAGCATAGTCCCTGACCCCCCCTCCACCCCAGCTATCCTGTCCTTGTAATATTGGATTAAGATGGGAGGAGTAAACATGCTATGTTGAGGTCCAGTTAATTTTGATCTTCTTTCTAACATGTCCTGTCCCATATTTCATGCAACCAAGTTTCTATCAACTAAACCCTGCTCCTCTTGCCCTCCCTCCATCCCCATCCTTGGTACCATCAAAGAGTCTTTTCTTCTATGCATGAGTCTGTTTTTAAGTTCTTATTGTAGGGGTCTCATACAATATTTGTCCTTTGGTGGCTGACTAATTTCACTCAACATAATGGCCTCCAATTGAAACCAGGTTATAAGATGTTTCCTGAAATCATCATTGTTCTCTATCATTGCATAATGTTCCACTGAGTATATATACCATAGTTTACCTATCCATTTCTCTGTGGTTGGGCATCTGGGTTGATTCCATCTTTTTTCTACTGTGGACTGTGTGCTGATAAACATTCATGTGCATGTATCAGTTGATGTGAATGGCCTTGATTCTGTGGGATATATTCCGAGCAGTGGAATTACTGGGTCAAATGGTATATCTAGATCCAGCTTTTTAAGGAAGCGCCAGATTGCTTTCCAAAGAGGTTGGACCATTCTGCAAACAACCAACAGCGCAGGAGAGTTCCAATTTCCCCACAGCCTATCCAGCATATGTGGTTGTTTTGTGTTTTTGGATCATGGCCAACCTTGTTGGGGTGAAATGGTATCTCATTGTAGTTTTGATTTGAATTTCTTTTAACAGCTAATGATCATGAGCATGTCCACATGTGTTTTTTTTTGGCTACCTGGATCTCCGCTTTAGTGAAGGGTCTATTGATCTCCTTTGCCCGTTGCTTAATTGGATGATTTATCTTTTTCTTGTTGATATTTTGTAGTACCTTATAGATTATGGAGATCAGGTATTGGTCTGACATAGAGTTGCCAAATATTTTTCCCCATTCTGTAGGTGGCCTTTTAATTTTATTAATAAAGTCTTTGGATGAGAAAAAGTGTTTGATTCTTAATAGTTCCCATTTATCTATATTCTCTTTTGTTGTTTGTGGTTTCTTTGATAGATTTTGAAGTCTGTCTATGTTGTGTATTAAAATTTCCATTGCTGTTGTTCCTACTTTTCTTGGAGAAGCTTTATCATTTTAGATTTGATATTTAGGTCTCTCATCCAATTTGAGTTGGTTTTTGTGCAAGGTGTAAGATATGGGTCTTGTTTCAATTTCTTTCAGATAGATATCCAATTTTGCCAGCACTATTTGTTGAAGAGATTGTTTTCTCCCCACTTTAACATCTTAGGACCTTTGTCGAATATCAGCTGTTCATAGGAAGATGGTGTCATCTCTGGGGTCTCAATTCTGTTACATTGATCTATCTGTCTCTTTTTGTACCAGTACCAGGTTGTTTTGACTACTGTGGCAGTGTAATAGGTTCTAAAGTTGGGTAGTGAGAGGCCTCCCAGTGTGTTCTTCTTCTTCAGTAGTGCTTTGCTTATCCAGGGCTTCTTCCCATTCCAAACAAAGTTGGTAATTTGTTTCTCCATTTTGTTAAAAAATGTCACTGGAGTTTATATGGGGATTGCATTGTATAAATAGATTGCTTTAGGTAAAATAGACATTTTCACTATGTTAAGTCTTCCTATCCATGAGCAGGGTAGGTTTCTGCATTATGTAAGTCTCTCTTGATTTTTTGTAGTAAGGCCTTGTAGTTCTCTTTGTAAAGGTCTGTTATTTCTCTGGTTAGATTTATCCCTAGGTACTTTATCTTCTTAGGGGCTATAGTAAATGGTATTGATTTCGTGATTACTTCATTAATAATCTCATTGTTGGTATAAAGTAATCGTACTGATTTACTTACGTTTATCTTGTATCCTGACACTTTGCTGAACTCTTCTATAAGTTTGAGTAGCTTACTTATGGATTCTTTAGGATTCTCTGTGGATACAATCATATCATCTGCAAATACGGAGATTTTTACTTCTTTGCTGATATGGATGCCCTTTATTTCATGGTCTTGTCTAACTGCTCTGGTTAGAACTTCTAGTACAATGTTGAATAGGAGAGGTGAGAGTGAGCATCCTTGCCTAGTTCCTGTTCTCAAGGGAAACTCAGTCTCTCTCCTCTCAGGATGGTGTAGGCAGTCAGCTTTGTATAAATGGCCTTTATTGCATTGAGGAATTTGCCATGTACTCCTATTTTGCTGAGAGTTTTTAGCATAAATGGGTGTTGGACTTTATCAAATGCCTTTCTGCATCAATAAGCAAAATCAGGTGATTCTTGTCTTTTGTGTTATTTATGTGGTTAGTCACATTAATTGTTTTTCTGATGTTGAGCCAGCTTCGCATCCCTGGTGTGAATCCAACTTGCTCAGGATGGATTATTTTTTTGATATGTTGTTGTATTCTATCTGGCAAGAATTTCAGTGATGATTTTTGCATCTAGATTCATGAGTGATATCAGTCTGTAGTTCTCCTTTTGGTTGGGTCTTTCCCTGGCTTCACAGAATGAATTTGGGAGTATTCTATCCCTTTCTGTGCTGTGAAATAATCTCAGTAGTACTAGAGATAACTCTTCTCTGAAAGCTTGATAGAATTCTGTGGTGAAGCCCTCTGGGCCTGGGCTTTTTTTTGTTGGTAAGTTTTTGATGACTTTTTCAATCTCTTCCTTTGTGATGGGTTTATTAAGTTGTTCTCCTTTGCCTTGTGATAATTTTGGTAGGTGATATGAATCAAGGAATTTGTCCATTTCCTCTAGGTTCTCAAATTTGTTAGAGAACAGTCTTGCATAGTATTCTGTTATGATATTTTTTATTTCTTTTGTGTCTGTTGTCACAACTCCCCTCTCATTTCTTATTTGGGTTATGTTTCTTTTCCTGTTTTTCTTTAGTAAGTTTGGCCAATGGTTTGTCAATTTGGTTGATCTTTTCAAAAAACCAGCTTTTGGTCTTTTCAGTTTTTTCAATTGTTCTTTTATTCTCTAATTCGTGAGTTCTGCTCTAATCTTTATGATCTGTTTTCTTCTGGTGCCTGAAAGATTTCTCTGTTGTTCTCTTTCTACTTGTTCAAGCTGTAGGGTTAGTTCTTTGATTTGGTTTCTTTCCTCCTTCCAGATGTGTGCATTTATGGAGATAAACTGACCTCTGAGTACTCCTTTGGCTGTATCCCATAGGTTCTGGTAGGAACTGTTTTCATTCTCATCGGAATCCATAAATTTCTTTATTTCATCCTTGATTTCTTCTATAACCCTTGGCTTTCGGAGCAAGATGCTGTCCAGTTTCCATGAGTTCTACTTTCTATCTATGTTTTTCTTCTATTGATTTTGACCTTTATGGCTTTATGATCTGAGAAGATGTTTTGCATTAATTCTATGGTCTGGATTTTGTTGAGAATTGCTTTGTGTCCTAACACATACTTTATTCTGGAGAACGTTTCATGTGCACTGGAGGAGAAAGTGTAGTTGTCCGCTGATGGGTAGAAAGTTCTGTATATGTTGATGAGGCCTAGTTAGCTAACTGTGGCAATAAGGTCTTCTGTGTCTTATTGAGCTTTTTACTAGATGATCTGCCCAATATTGATAGTGGAGTGTTGAAGTCTCCCACTATTATTGTGGCGTGATCTGTCTCCTTTCTGAGTGTAGTCAGTGTTTCTTCAACGTAGTTAGGTGCTTTAGTATTGGGTGCATAAATGTTTAATATTGTTAAGTCCTGTTTGTGTATTGAAGCTTTCAGCAATAAATAGTGTCCATCCTTGTCCACAATGGTGGCTTTTACATTAAAATCTATTTTATCTGAGATCAGAATTGCCACCCCTACTCGTCTTTGTTCATTATTAGCTTGATATATATTCTTCCATCCTTTAATTTTCAGTTTGTTCCTGTCTTTAAGTCTAAGGCGAGTTTCTTGTAGGCAACATGTGGAAGGGTCGTGTCTTTTGATCCAAGATGTCACTCAGTGTCTCTTTACTGGCGCATTCAGTCCATTCACATTCAATGTAATTATTGATAGGTATGTATTCAGTGCTGCCATTGTGATATGTTTATTTTATGTTGATGTTTTCTCTGTTGTTATTAGTCTGTTCTGGGACATTCTTCTTTGTGAGTTGGCTTTTCACCTTTTTCAGGGTTGGTTTTGTGGTTGTTGAGACTCCTATATTATGTTTCTTGATATAGTATGTTGCATCTTTATTATGCTTTACAGCTGCCCCTGTGATCCCACTTAATAAACTATGTATAAACCCAATTTTAATTACTACCAGTCTTGTCGACTTCCTCTCCATCTGGAAGGATTATAACGACTGTTGTACATCCCTCTTTTTAATGTGATGACATCACAGTTTTCATGATATGATCACTGGATCATTTCTTTCACTATTATAGTGTTCATTGAGTTTGGAGCCTTCCCTAACTAAGTAGGATTCTGGATGATGTGTCATTCTAAAATATAAAGTTAGTGGTTTTGTTCTTCTAAGCCAAGAGATTCTTTCAGTATTTCCTGTCACTTTGGTTTGGTTTTTACAAAGTCTCTGAGTTTCTGTTTATCTGCAAATGTCTTAATTTTATTTTCATATTTGAAAGATAGTTTTGCAGGATATCTAATTCTTGGTTGGAAGTTCTTCTCCTTTAAGCCTTTGAATGTGTCACGCCACTGTCTCTATGCCAGCATCTTTTGTGCTGAGAAATCTGATGAAAGCCTACAGGGTTTCCCTCTGAATGTTAGCTTTGCTTTGAGTCTTGCTGGCTTTACCAGTTTCTGCAAATGTTTCATTCTGTTAAGCTTGATTATGTTTTGGAGTCTTTCTTTTGAGATCTATATTGAGTGATGTTCAATATATATCTTGGATATTTATATATATTCTCTTCTTTCATAATTTCTGGGAAGTTTTGTGTCAGCAGCTGAGCCACAATGCTTTCTGTGTTCTCAGGTGTCTCACCTTGTTCAGGAACTCCAGTTAATCATGGATTATTCCTCTTAATAGAGTCCCACATGCTTCTTAATGCTTCTTCATTTTTCTTATTTCTTTTTTCTGATTTCTCCTCATAGATCCTTGAGTCAGTAGCTCTGTCTTCCAAATTGGAAAGTCTATTTTCCATTTGTTCCGTTCTGTTTTCTTGGCTTTGAATTCCAGTTTCTATGTCTTTGATTTTGTTCTCAATCTGTTGTATTTCAGAGTACTGGTGTTCCATCAAATTGAACAGCTTGCTTAATTTTTCATTTTGTCTTGCTGCATTTTGTATAAGGTCTAGGAGGGCTCTCTGTGTAATCATTCCAATAGTTTCAGAAAAGCTTCTTTGTCTGGGCAGTTCTAAGGTGGTTTCTTTTGGGGGCCTTCTGATGCCATGGGTGATTTCCTGGCCACAGTTTTCTCCAGAGTTTGCTGCTTTTGGGGCTTCATGTGGGTCAATAGAGGCTGAGAGAGATGCTGTGAGGATGGACCACAGTTGTTTCTCTAGGCCGTTGTAAAATGAGAAGTAAAAAGCTTCTGACAACTTCCAAAGTCAGTTAGGTTTTCTAGTG
The DNA here is from genome assembly GCA_028571685.1 of Heterohyrax brucei. Classification (NCBI taxonomy): domain Eukaryota; kingdom Metazoa; phylum Chordata; class Mammalia; order Hyracoidea; family Procaviidae; genus Heterohyrax; species Heterohyrax brucei. The sequence goes on from CM053149.1 coordinate 41,610,400, forward strand.
TATAGGTCGCTCTTCCCAGCTGGCAAAGTAAGCACCTCTATATCAAACCCCAGATGTTATAAACTAGCTCAAAATACAGAAGGGCTACTGCCCTCCTGGGCTCTGCAGTCCAGCCCCAGCTGTAAGGGATACTGTATAAAATTCTGCTTTTCTGGCAGAAAAGCACTCTCTTTGGGGCAGGCACTGCCTCCCAGCCCAGGAATTAGGTCTAGCAGAGGCTTCTGTATGGGTATACCTGCCTCCCAGCAGAACAAGATGGCATCTTGCACAAGCTCACCACCTGGATGGGACCAGGCTGCTGCCAGAAAGAGAGGCCCAAACTGCTGAGATGCCCAGAGTCCACAACCTCCAATGCCAGGTCCCAGTGTGCAAAACACGGCTTCCCTGCCAGAAAAGCACTCTTCCCCCGGCAGATGCCACCTCCCAGCCTAGGAACCAAGTCCAGCCAGGGCCTCTGCCTGGGCGTCTCCATCTCCCAATGAATCAAGATGGCATCCTGCACAAGATCGTCACCCATCAGTACGGCTACCACATGGCAGAGGTAGGAAGATAGGCCAAAGGAGCCAAGATGCACAGAGTCCAAAGCCAGGGTCTCAGAACAAGGCAATTACACTTGCTGATCCCACCAGCAGTGCATCCAAGACCAGCAGCTAGTCAAGTCCCAGCTCCACCTGCTGGCCAATACAAAGAAAAAAAATAAAAATGGTGAGTTACTTTCAGTCTGTGCAAGCCCACACTTGCCAAGAGTGGGGTTAGCAAAAGATAGGATGTTTTGCATTCAGTGGCATGAAATCCAAATTAATAGCCTTATGCTAAGTCCTCAGGCTCACCAGGTATCCAGAAGGCTCCATTTAATTATTAACTCAGGTCTTGGTTTCCAGAGGGATTTAGGGAAATGTGTGTTTAGTCTGCCATCTTGACTCTGCCCCCTGTACTTCTGACTCTCTATTTATTTTCTAATGTATTTAATACTATGTCCTGGATTGAATTGTGTCCTCCAAAATATCTGTCAATTTGGCTATATGATTCCCAGTATTGTGTGATTGTGTACCATTTTGCCATCTGGTGTTATTTCTCTATGTATTGTAAGTCCTATCACTATGATGTATTAGATAGAATAGTGACATTTATAATGAATAGATCTGCAAGATTGGACAGTGTCTTAAGGCAATCTCTTTTGAGATACAAAAAGAAAACAAGCAGAGAGACATGCAGATCTCACAGCACCAAGACAGCAGTGCTAAGAGTACTGTCTTTTGGACCTGAGGTTCCTGTGCTGAGGTGCTCCCAGACCAAGGGAAGACTGATGCATAGCAGGGAACTTGCTCCAGAGCTGACATAGAGAGAAAGCCTTTCTCTGGAGCCAGCACTCTGAATTCAGATTTCTAGCCTGTTGTATTGTGAGAGAATGGACTTTTCTTTGGCAAAGTCTTCTGTTTGTAGTATTTCTGTTTTAGCAGAGATGGATGACCAAAAAGCTTTGCTTTTGTGGCATGCCACAAGTACACAGAGTTTTCTTATCTAAATATTATACACTTACACCATAATTTCTTATCTTATCTTATACACAGTTTTCATTCTAAATATTTTTTGTTAAAACTTGTTACTATGAACTAATCACATTCCTGCCTGCCAAATTGTTTTCATCAGTAGCCTGAATGCATCTGCAAAAAAAAGTAGAAAATCAAGCACAACTTAAGCTTGGGGTTTTGCCAGGAAATTACACCCAGCTGTTGTATCTAATTTCATACTTCACATGTCATGTCTTATTATCTCCCTGTCTCATCAGGACAGTCTTTGTTTAATTAGAGACTTCATGTCTCATTCCACTTTCTTCATTTCACTATTGCACCTATTACACATATTTATCACTAAATGTCATTGTCTAAATTGAATTGTATGATACTGTGGGCCATGATTTTTAGCTATTGGAAAGAGAGTGACTGCAAAGATGGATGATGTAATCTAAGCTCAATAGCAGGAGGCAAATAAACAAGTAGAAATATTCGACTCAATGGTAAAATAATTGGTAATTAAGAGTCTTTATGTAAGTACGTAGAAATGTAAAAGGTTGTAGTTTGAGAGTAAGATATCTAAATTTAATATCTCAGAGATAGAAGAGTTTTCAGTGAATTACACAATTTAGGTGTGTTCTTGAATGGATGGGTGAAGAAGAATGGGAGGGAAAGTCACAGAAGAGGACGCTGTAGCATGTTGGTTGAATAATTTTACATGGGGGCCTGCAGTGAGGTCCTCTCGGATGACAGGACTTAGGGAGTGAGGAATTCTGAAAGCTAGTTGTTAAAGTCTTTAATGAACAACAAAAGGTGACAAAAAGTTTGTAACTGATAGTGATGAGAAGAGACAGAAAATGATCTAGTTATATGGTGTAAGTGTCTTGGAAGCAGAGATTTATTGTGCTTGAAAAAAGAGTGGATAGACAATGAAAAGGAAAGCGAACCTGAGCTTTTATTCAGATTCTGAGAGGCATGGAAAAAAGAATTCAAAATGATGACTCAAGAGGGTCACAGGGGAGTCAGGTTTCCATTAAAGTTAACCAAAAACAAAGCCCACTGCCACTGAGTCGATTCTAATTCATGGAGACCCTATAGGACAGAGTATAACTGCCCAATGGAGTTTCCAAGGAGCACTTGGTGGATTCAAACTGCTGACCTTTTGGTTAGCAGCTGTAGCACTTATCCTCTATACCACCAGGATTTCCCAGCTAAAGCTAGGAGGTGTCTAAAACATTTGATGAAAAGATTCCTTTCTCAAAATTTCTCCTATGTCTCCAGTGCACTTCAACCAGCTTGTATCTCATTACACACTGCTTATTCCATGGCAGCATTCCTTCCTGCATACTACATAGCTTTTATTTCATTATACTCCCCAACTCTTACTATTTTCTTTTCTTCTGTTGCTTGAAGGATTCTTTTTCTACTCTGTTTTCTGTTTGTTCAAGTTGAAAGGTTAATGCTTTGCTATGGACTCTTTCTTCTTTTTGGATGTGTGCATTTATTGAGATAAATTGGCCAATGAGCATGGCTTTTGCTGTGTCCCAAAGGTTCTGGTAGGATGTACTTTCATTTTCATTGGTTTCTGTGAATGTCTTTATTCCATCCTTGATTTCTTTTATAACCTAGTAGTTTCTGAGCAAGGTGTTGTGCAGTTTCTATGTGTTTGATTTTTTTTTTCCCTTGCTTTTTCTGCTGTTGCTTTAGACTTTTATGGCTTTATGGTTCAAATAGATGCTTTGCAATATTTCAATACTTCAGATTTTTTTAAGGCATGCTTTATAGTCTATTCTAGAGAATCTTCCATGTATACTAGAAAAGAAGCTCTATTTGCCGTTGGCTGGAGTTTTCAAAATATGTCTATAGGGTCAAGCTGATTGATTGTGTTTACTGAGCTGCTTTCTGGGTGTTCTAGCTATCACTGCAAGTGATGTGTTGAGTCTCCTATTATTGCATAGCTGTCTATTTCACTTTTCAATGTTGTTAGAGTTTGTTTGATATACTTAGAGATCCTGTTGTTGGGTACATAGCTATTTAATATGGTTATGTCCTCCTGATGTAGTGATCCTTTAATAAGCACATAGTGTCCTTCTTCGTCTGTTGTGGTGGATTTTGAACACTATTTTATCTGAAATTAGCATTGCTACTCTTGCTCTGTTTTAAATGTTGTTTGCTTGGTATGTGTTTTTCTATCCTTTGAGTTTCATTTTGCTTGTATCTTTAATTCAGGAGTGTGTTTCTTGCAGGCAACCTATAGACAAAGTTTTTTAAAATCCATTTTACTGCTCTTTTTCTCTTTATTTGTGCATTTAACCCATTTAGCACTTGGCTTTTGGCTAACCCATTTATATTTACCATAATTATTGACAGGTATAAATATAAGCCAAGTGCCATCAAGTTGATAGTGCTGCCATTTTGGTGCCTTTTTTGTGTGCCTTACTTTTTCTTTGTTGCACTTATTTTCTGTCCTGTTTTTCTTTACGGGTTTTATTTTTATTTTTTTCATTCATTTTATATTTGCTGAAACTTTTTAGTTTTGCTTTTTATTTTGATTTGTAGGATTACTGATTTCATTTGCGGTTAAATTACTATTTGCCTCATTGTTCTCAATTTAAACCAATTTTTTTTTTTTACTATTATGATTGAGTGAAAATGTACAATCCCATATAAATTTGCATGTCTGCCTATGTGCAGCTCCCACTGCTCTCCCTGCCCAGTGACAACACACTCTTCTTCTCTACTCCATACATGTCTTATCCTCCCAACAATCTCCTATTTCCTCCTCTCCACCCACTCCCCCACCTCCAGTAAAAGGTCAGCAGGATGACATCTGATAGATGCACAGAACCATATAGTGAACACATGATATGGTCACTCTGCATCACCAAGTCTAATCCATTCCTGTCCAAGAGTTGACCTCCACTATGATTTATGGACAGGGGCAGCATCAGGGCCAGGGGCTATGCTCCCAGGGGAATCCCCAAGGCCCCTGGATCATCAGTTGCAGTCTTTTAGTGGAGCTCTCAGGGTGCACCCCTTTTTATCCTTGTGTTGCCATTGAGACTCAACTTTGTGAGCCCCATCATGGATGTCGCTGGTTGTAGCCAGGCACCATCTGGTTCTTCCAGTCACATGTCTATGTAGACCCCCACTCATGAGGATTTCTCAGTCTTCTGGGTTCTTTTTTCCCCCCTGTCATTTTGGTCCTTCGTGATCATCCATTCCTGTTGAGTTGGGAGCATTTGTTCTATCTCAGATGGTAGCTTGGCAGCTTTTAAGACCCCAGATGCCACTCACCAATGTGGGGTGAAAAAGGTTCTCAGCAAAACACTAGTTGTGCCAGTTGGCCTCAATTAGCCCTAAGAGCATTAAACCAATTTTTAATTTACTTATATTTCTTTGACTTCTCCATATGAAAAATCTTTGACTGCATTACTTAGTCCTTCCATTTGATATGGTGTTCTCATGTTTTACCTAAGTGGTGTCTCTGTTTCCCTATTTTTAATGTTTTAGCATTGATTTATTTTTGTGTTTTCCCTATCTGGGTTGATATCTGGATGCCCTATCCTGCACTGTAGCCTTGAGTTTTTGTCTGATGTTACTAACTTTCTAATAAAAAAATCTTAATTATTTCTTTTAATTTCAGTTTGGTTTTCACAAATTGTCTAAACTTCCTTTCATCTGGGAATGTTGTTATTTCACCATCATATTTGAGACAGTTTTGAAGGATATATAATTTTTGGCTGGCAGTGTTTTTCCTTCAAGGCCTTGTATACGTCATCCCATTATCTTTTTGCCTGCGTGGTTTCTGCTGAGTAATCTGAGTTTAGTCTTGTTGACTCTCCTTCATAGCTTTTTTTTTTTTTTTTTTTAACACTAGCTGCTTTTAAAAGTATCTCCTTATCTTTAGTTTTGGTAAGTTTGACTATAATATGTCTAAGTGTCTTTCTTTTGGGATCTACCTTGTGTGTTCCATGAGCGTCTTGAATAGATATCTTCTCATCTTTCATGACATCAGGACAATTTTCTGTCAACATATCTTCAAACAATTCTCTCTATTTATGTTATCCGTCCCCCTGCCCCCCATCCTGGTACTACAATCACTGGTAAATTGTTTCTGTTGGTAGAGTTCCACATAACTCTTAATGTTTCTTCATTTTTTAAAATACTTTTTATTTGATTTTTCCTCAAATATGTTGGTGTCATTGCTTTGTCTTTTAAATAGCACTAATTCTGCATTCCATTACCTCAGGTCTGCTCCTTTGACTTTCTGTTGAATTGTCTAATTCTGTAACCTTATTATTAATCTCCTCAATTTCAGATTGTTGTTGCTCAAGTATTTCTTGTAGCCTGTTTACTTTTTCATTATGCTTTGCCTGATCTCCTTCCTGATTTCCTGAAGAACTCTAATCTTCTGTTTTTTACCTCTGAGCATTCAAAGAAGTCCTCTTCATCTGGAAAAAAATTTTGATTCTTTGTTTTGGGAGCTTTGTGAAGTTGTAAAGGTGTGCTTCTTTAAATGATTTGATATTGGCTATTGTCTCCAAGCCATAAGAAACTTGCCATTTATTTATGTTTGCTTACTGTGTTCTACCTTATATATATGTGTGCATTTTTTTTAATTTCCAAATAGACTGATCATGTGAACTAATTTGATTATTGGAAACTCAGAAATTCTATTTAAAGCCAGGAAAGCTGTGTATCATGTTTGTATCCTTTCACCATACTTTTCAATCTGTATACAGAGCAAATTATCTTAGAAGATGGACATATGAAGAATAATGAGGCATTGGGACTGGAGGAAGACTCATTAGCAACCTGTGTTATGTAGATGACACAACTTTGCCTGCTGAAAGTGAAACACTAATGAAAATCAAAGTCCACAGCCCCCAGCATATATTGAACCGCAACATCAAGAAAACAAAAGTCCTCACCACTAGGCTGATAAGCAACATCATGATAAATGAAGAAAGGATTGGGATTGTCAAGGATTTCATTTTACGTGGTCCATAAGCAATGCCCATGAAAGCATCAAAAATCAAAAGATGCATCTCATTAGGAAAATCTGCTGCAAAGTACCTCCATAAAATGGTGAAAAGTAAAATGTCACCTTGAAGGCTAAGGTGTGCCTCATTCAAGCCATGGTATTTTCAGTCACATCATATACATCTGAAAGCTGGATAATGAATAATATAGACAGAAGAACAATTAATGTCCTTGAACTGTGGTATTGGAGAAGAATTTTAAATATATCACGGCCTGCCAAAGAACCAACAAATCTGCTCTAGAAGAAGTACAACTAGAGTGCTTTTTAGAAGCAAAGATGGTTAGACTGTGTCTTATATACTTTGGACATGTTGTCAGGAGGGTTCAGTCCCTGGAGAAGGACATCATGCTTAATAAAGCAGAATGTCAGCAAAAAAGAAGAAGACTCTCAAAAAGATGGATTGACACAGTGGCTGCAACAGTGAGGTTAAGCGTAACAATTGTGGGCATGGCACATGACTGGATAGTGTTTTGTTCTGCTCTGCATGGAGATGTTACGAGCTGGAACCAACTTGATGCACCTAACAACGACAGAAATACTAACATCTTTTCACCAGGGTGTTAGAGTTTGTTACTAGGCATGTGGGCCCAGGCATCAGTTCACTTTTCTTGTATTATTCAGTTCTGGAGCCCAGGTAGTGAGCCACCAAGTGTGAAGTGGCTGCTTTTCCCCAGAACTCTAGCTGGAGAATGGAGATTCATGTAGACACAAGTTGCTAGTTGTGCTCTCTGAGAAAGGAAGGGTGCCAAAAGCCATCTGCACCTAGGCAAAGGACCTGTTTCTGCCTTGAGTTCCCAGCTGAGGGATGCTAGCAGACCTCTTTTTGTTGTTGTTGTTCTCTGTTAAATGGCTCCTTCTCCAAGGCTGAGAGAATAGCTTAAAGCATGTGTAAGGGGTCCCACTTCCAGCCCAGATACAGTATTAGAGGTATGCACTCAGTGCAATGTAGAAAAGGGAGGGGAAAAGGGAGACAGGAATAGCCCAAAGTCCCAGATCCACATGACTCTGCAAAAAGACACTTATCTATGACACTCAAATGGGAGTCCTCAACAACTCTGCAGGCATGACTGTTCAAAGGTTAGCATCCCATTTAAAAGATGCTGCCTAAATGCTGTTGATCTCTTCACTGTGCTGGCAGTAGCAAGTCTCCTTGTGGAGTGCAGATTCCTACTAGGCCAATTCTGGTGGACCTACCTGCTTTTGGACCTACTCTCTCCTCCCTGCTGCCCAGTCCAATCTCTCAGCTTTACTCCTGATGCTGAGGACTCCTACAATGTCCTATATAATCCATTCAGTTGTTTTTCCTGTTCTTTGTTGTCTAGAGGGATTATGGGATGCACATGGCTACTCTACCATCATAGTCCTGCCTCCTCCCCATCTCTTGTTACTAGTTTATATTGAACTATCCATCTCAGGGTATATTTTACCTGTTCCTCACACATACCGTTACTAAACAGAGATGAGCCGAATGAGATATTCAGGACCAGACCTAGGGAAAAAAGTGAAAACAGTTTAAACAGTTGGTTGGCTTGGATATTGTAAAGAAGTTCCAAAGCCATACAAGCCTGTTTTAATTTTGGGGTGAAAGAAAACAGCATTTACTAATAGCACAGCTAGAGTCTATAAGAACTACACATCTAGTTTACACCTCAGTGAAAACTGTGGATCTTCTGTAAGTCCGATTGTTTTCATACAACAAGTACTTATTGGGTATCCACTGTGGAATATATCTTTAATACAAATACTAGAGACTTCGACCTTGTCCTCAAAGAGCTCATAGTAGGGCAGGTAGACATGTTAACAAATTCTCTAAACTCAAATGGTATCAGAATATAAACCAAGTGTTATCTGTACGTATTAAAGAAAGATGTTGTTTCTAAAAATCTGAATTGGATACAAAGACATTGGAAAACTGTTGGTCATTATCTACTAAAACTGAACATATGTTTACCTATTATAATATAAATTTCACTCCTAGGTATATACCTAACAGAAATGTGTTTATGTGTTCACCAAAAAAATGTGTACAAAAATGTTCATGACAGCACTATTCATGTATTAAAAATTGGAAATTACATGTCCATCAACAAAATGGGTAAGTCAAGGAAACATTGGCTCCTTGTCACTTGGATTTGCCCTACCCACACTGGCTGGCTACTGCACTGCTATTTTGTTGTTGTTGTTGCTCCTTTCTGTTTTCTTCTTTTGGATTCTTCTCTTCATTTCACGATTATGAAAAACAATGCTGACAGGAATTTTCCTTAATGTCATGAAAGCTGAAAAGCTGACCATCTAAGAAACTCAGTGAACCTCATACAGGATAGAAGTCAAAAGAAAAATCACCAAGATATATCATAATCACACTTGATAAAAACAAAGAAAGAATCCTGAAAGCAGCTCAAGAAAATCCAGTAGTCGCACACAATGGAGAAACAATATGACTATACTCTAATTACTCAGGATAAACCATGCAGGAAAGAAGACAATGGGATGACATATATAAAACATTGAAATTTAAAAAAAAAATGCCAACCAATAAGAACCTGCAAATTCTTGCTCAGATATGATGGTGAAATTAGGAAATTTCCAGAAAAATAGAAAGTAAAGGACTATGCAGAACCAAACTAAACTTACAAGAATTTTAAAGGGAGATCTTTGGTTAGAAAATCAAAAGCATCAGACAATATGATCCCAAGAGACAGTCTTGGATGTATGATCACTTCAGCCAGATACTGACCTAGTTAATGAACCCTCTAGGATAAAACAAAACTAAAGCAGCAAAGGCAGTACCCAGAGATCAATTCACAATAGATACACACATCAAAAAAGAACAGACAAAATCAAAACATTAGTTACACAATTCAAACAAATAGAAGAACAGTAAAAGAAGCCCACAGCCATCAAAATAAAGGAAATAATGATAACCTGAGCAGAAATAAATGAAACAGGGAATAGAAAAACCAAAAGAAAAGACTCAACAAAACCAAAAGCTGGATCTTTGAAAGGATCAACAGAATTGACAAACTACTGGCCAAACTGACAAAAGGAAAACAGAAGAAGATACAAGTAAGCCAAATAAGAAATTCAATGGGGACTATTATGACAGATTGAATTGAAATAAAAAGGATCATAAGAGTATTATGAAAAGCTATACTCTAACAAAGTGTTCCTACCTGTTGCTGAATGTATCTAATTCCAATTATGCATTCTGAAGCTGGGGAAATCACTAGAGTATGGGTTTAGGAACCCATTGGACCTCCTGTGAGATGAACATGAGCCAAGATTCTGTTAACAAGCTGACCTCCATATGCTCCCTTTCTGACTGGTGGGTCACAGTGATGTCCTGTGTCTCCAGGCACTGATGTCAGTTCAGAGCCAGCATCCAGTAATCCCTGAAAGGTCTGATTATTTCCTTTTTCCCAGTGAATAGTCACTCTCATAAAAAGATGTTGATCCCTTTGGGGAATATTGACAGAAAGATTAATACTATAAATTTTGGTGATGTATTGGTGTCCTTCCTCAAGGGGACTTGGCGTAGCCTTTGAACAATTTGAACAATTTGAACAATTGTGGGTCTTTAAACATGCAGAAGAGTCTGGGAATTGATTTAGGGACCATGACTCTATTGTGGTGGTGTGAGTTAGACTGCTGTTCACCTAAGCTAGTATTCATACAGTTGTATAGATCAAGTAAATATTTAGTAAAAGTCTTAGTTATCTAGTGCTGCTATAACAGAAATACAACAAGTGAATGACTTTAGCAAATGCCCTAATGACCAAATTAAGGGCATCAGCTCCAGGGGAAGGCTTTCTGTTGCTCTCAGCCTTCTCATGTATTTTTGCCCAGACCAGGAGCTTCTCCATGCAGGGGACCTAGGTACAAAGAATGTACTCTGCTCCTAACCCTGCTTTCATGGTGGTATGAGGTCTCCAACTCTTTGCTTCTTCCCCTTTCCTTTTTATATCTTGTAAGGCAAAAAAGGTGGTGCCGGCTACAACCCAGGGAATCCCTCTTTACATTGGATCTGGGATATGACCATAGTAAGGGTATTAAAATCCTACCCTAGTCCTCTTTAACGTAGAATTATAATCACTGAAAGGAAGACAACCACACAATACTGGGAATCATGTCCTGACCAAGCTGACACATGATCTGGGGGGACACAGATCAAACCATGACAAGTCACTTTCTATCTATTTCACTCCTACGGACACCATGGTTAAGTAGCCCACGCAAGAAGTTCCTAAGAGTCATACTATTCTGATTACGAATTTGATTATGCTGTCCATTACCTCAACCACACCCACCTTGTCTTTGTTGATGAATGTGGCCACTTGGCCCCTACTGTCAGAGGGTCTAATCAGCCACATTTTAGTTAGGTGTCTTAATTCAGTTAGGGCAGTTCCGACTGTCAAATCTCATTTACATAAAATAGCAATCACAGCAGTCTTCAAGGATGATGGGGCACCCTTCTCAATTTTGTTCTCCACAGTTGTGGTAAACATTGTATCCTCTGAGTATTCCATGGTGGTTCTATGGTTTTAACCTGATAAATCCACTCTAGCATGCCAATTCCCCTAAGTCTTTGGATACCTTCTTGCAGAATACCAAGGCAGGTCTGGTACTTCAGCTTGATTTAGTGTAGGCTGCCATGTAATCCATGCTTCCACAAACCAACCAAATAAACTGTTAAACCCTTTCCCAACTTCTCTGTCAGGAACATTTAATTAAGAATCTGTGCTTAGTGGACTCACATCAGCAAATTCAGACTTATCCATCTTTATATTCCTTGCACCATTATCTCTCCCTATTAATAGCCATTATCACACATATTCCCCCTGTATGTGTTGGTACTTATCAGAAAATTAGTTTCCCCATTTCCCTTAGGTTTTCAAATTTGTCAGAGTACAGTCTTTCATAGTATTCTGTTATGATATTTTTGATTTCTGTTGCATCTGTGGTGACAACTCCCCTCTCATTTCTAATTTGGGTTATTTGTTTCCTTTCCTGCTTTTCTTTAGTAAGTTTAGCCGTGGTTTATCAATTTTGTTGATCTTTTCAAAAAGCAGCTTTTGGTCTTTTCAATTTTTTCAATTGTTTTTCTATTCTCTAATTCATTTAGCTCTGCTCTAATCTTTATGATCTCATTTCTTCCAGTGCCCGAGGGGTTCCTCTGTTGTTCTCTTTCTACTTGTTCAAGCTGTAGCGTTAGTTCCTTGATTTGGTTTATTTCTTCCTTCCAGATGTGTGCATTTATGGAGATAAACAGACTTCTGAGCACTGCTTTGGCTGTATCCCATAGGTTCTGGTAGGAAGTGTTTTCGTTCTCATTGGAATCCATGAATTTCTTTAATTCATCCCTGATTTCCTCTATAACCCATGTTTTTTTGAGCAAGATGTTGTTCAGTTTCCAAGAGTTCCACTTTCTATCTATGCTTTTTCTGCTATTGATTTCAACTTTTATGGCTTTATGATCTGAGAAGATGCTTTGCAGTAATTCAATGGTACGGATTTTGTTGAGCATTGCATTATGGCCTATCACGTGGTCAATTCCGGAGAATGTTCCATTTGCACCGGAGAAGAAGGTGTAGTTGTCTGCTGATGGGTGGAAAGTTCTGTATATATCAATGAGGTTTAGTTGGTTAATTGTGTCAATGAGATCTTCTGTATCCTTACTGAGCTTTTTTCTAGATGATCTGTCTAGACATGAGAGTGGAGTGTTAAAGTCTCCCACTATTATTGTGGAGTCATCTAACTCTCTTTTGAGCGTAGTCAGTGTTTCTTCGACATATTTAGGTGCTCTGACATTAGGTGTATAAATATTTAATATAGTTAAGTCTTGCTTGTGTACTGAAACTTTCAGCAATAAATAGTGTCCATCTTTGTCCACGATGGTGGATTTGACATTAAAATTGATTTTGTCTGAGATTAGAATTGCCACCCCTGCTCTTCTTTGTTCATTGTTAGCTTGATATATATTCTTCCATCCTTTAATTTTCAGTTTGTTCCTGTCTTTAGGTCTCAAGTGAGTTTCTTGTAGACAACATATGGATGGGTCGTGTCTTTTGATCCAAGATGACACTCGGTGTCTCTTTACTGGAGTATTCAGTCCATTCACATTCAATGTAATTATTGATAGGTATGTGTTCACTGCTGCCTTTGTGATATGTTTATTTTTATGTTGATGTTTTCTCTGTTGTTCTTATTAGTCTGTTCTGGGACATTCTTTTTTGTGAGTTGATTTTTCACCTTTTTCAGAGCTGGTTTTATAGTTGTTGAGACTCGTGTGTTAGATCTCTTGAAATGGTATGATACATCTTTGTTGTGCTTTACAGCTGCCCCTATGAACCCCCTTAATAAACTATTTATAAACCCAATTTTAATCACTACCAGTCTGGTCCTCTTCCTCTCCATCTGGAAGGACTATAACGACTGTAGTACATCCCTCTTTTTATTATGATGACACCATAGTTTTCATGGTGATCACTAGATTGCTTCTTTCCAAATCAAAGCTGTGATTTACTTTGGAACCTTCCCTAAATGAGTAGAGTATTGAGTAGTGTGTCATTCTAAAATATAAAGTTAGTGGTTTCGTTCTTCTAAGCCAAAGCCAAGGACTTCTTTCATTATTTCTTGTAGTTTGGGTTTGGTTTTTACAAAGTCTCTGAGTTTCTGTTTATCTGGGAATGTCTTAATTTCATTTTCGTATCTGAAAGATAGTTTTGCAGGATATATAATTCTTGGTTGGAAGTTCTTCTCCTTCAAGACTTTGAATGTGTCGTGCCACTGTCTCCGTGCCAGCATGGTTTCTGCTGAGGAATCTGAAGACAGCCTACAGGGTTTCCCTCTGAACATTAGCTTTGCCTTGAGTCTTGCTGCCTTTAAGAGTTGCTGCTTATGTTTCATTTTGTTAAGCTTGATTATAATATGTCTTGGAGTCTTTCTTTTGAGATCTATGTTGAGTGGCGTACGATATGCATCTGAGATGTCTATATTCTCTTCCTTCATGATTTCTGGGAAGTTTTCTTTCAGCAGCTCAGCAACAATACTCTCTGTGTTCTCAGATGTCTCACCCTGTTCAGGGACTCCAATTAATCAAAGGTTGTTCCTCTTAATAGAGTCCCACATGCTTCTTAATGTTTCTTCATTTTTCTTGTTTCTTTTTTCTGATTTCTGCTCATAGACACTGGCATCAGTAGCTCTCTCTTCCAAGTCAGAAATTCTTTTTTCCATTTGTTCCATTCTGTTTTCTTGGCTTTGCATGGAAGTTTCTATGTCTTTGATTTTCTTCTTGATCTGTTGGATTTCAGAGTACTGGTGTTCCATCAGATTGAACAACTTGCTTAATTTTTCATTTTGTTCTCCTGCATTTTGTATAAGGTCTAGAAGGGCTCTGTATATAATCAATTTGTATTCACTTTCTGATGCTTTCATAAAAGTTTCTTCATCTGGAAAACTCCTTGGTTGCTTTGTTTGGGAGCCTTCTGAAGCCATGAGTGATTGCTTGTATGCCACAATTGTCTGTTGCTTTTTGGGTCCCATGTGAGTATATAGAGGCTGGAAGAGGTACTGTGAGGGTGGATTGCAAATGTTTCTCTAGGCTGTCTTCAAATGTAAAGCAAAAGGTATCTGACCAGTTCACAAGTCAGTTAGGTTTTCAGGGGTAGAGGTCCCTCTTCTCATCTGACAAAGTAAGCACCACTATATCCAACCCCAGATGATAACAAACTAGTTCAGAATAGAGCAATGCTACTGCCCTGTTGGCCTCTGCTGACAGGGCCTAGCCTTACCCAACACTGCGTCAACTACTGGTTTTGTGATAGAAAAGCGCTCTCCTGTGGGCAGGCTCTGGCTCCCAAGCTAAGAATTAGGTCCAGCTGTGGCCACTGTACCCAAGATGGCGTCCTCCACACAGGCAGCAGACAGAGGGGCTAAAGGTACCGAGAGGTAGTGATTCCTCTTCTTCTGTTGCAGGGCCCCCAATGCAGGCAGCACTGTGCAAAATCACTACTTTTCTGACGGAGAAGCACTGTCCCGTTTGCAGTTGCCGGCTCCTAGGCTAAGAACGAGGTCCCGCTAAAATCTCGGTACCAACATGGCATCCCGCACCCTGACCCCAGAGCTCCGTACAAACCCCACTGAGGCAGCTCCAATATGAAAGGCTCAAAGTGTCTAGATTAACAGAGTCCCGAGCCTGGCTCTCAGAATATGGGAATTTCGCGTGCCTATCCCCCCAGCAGCGCGTCTGAGTCCAGCCGCCAGGCAAGGCCCAGCTCCGCCCGCCAGCCGAGACAGAGGAAAAAAAAAAGTCAAAATGGTGCATTTACCTTCCGTCCGTGAGAGCCGGGGCTAGCCAAGAGCGGGAGTCAGCGAAAGAGAGGAGGTTTTTCGCTGAGTGGTATGAAGTCCCAATTAACAGCTCTGTGCCGTGTCCTGAGGCTGATTAGGTTATCAGAAGGCTCTGTTTGATTGTCAGTTCAGGTCTTGGTTTCCAGAGGGATATAAGGAGACGTGTGCTTAGTCGGCCATCTTGACTCCGCCCCCAGAAAACTAGTTTCTTTGGAGTGTAACATACATTCTTCTGGGTTACTCTTTGTTCCTCACTTTTTAGAGCTTGCTGAACCTTAAGTCAAGTTATACGTCTAGAAGTTAGAATCAGTAGTGTGAAATTGTTTTGAGAACATTCAATGCTGTCTTGTAAAGTATCTGCCCCAGGTGATACTCCAGTCAATGACTCAGGCAAGAGCTCTTTAGAGGCAGCCGAGCTAAGGCTTAATTCACTGGATGGGAGCAAAGGCACTAATGCTTTTTGTGGGCAAGAAAGATAGTTTAACAGATGAATGTGAAGTAATCTCTTCAGATGGGAGTGGTTCTGTTAAAAGGACAGAGTCAACAGAATTTAGGAGCTCAATGTCTCTAGCTTCCTGATTATTTGCCCATATGTTGCCATCCTGTTCCAAGATCTCATTTCTTCCCAATAAATACCCTCAATTTAACTTCAGACACCTTTCTAGGTTGGCAATTAAGCTGGCATTGTAATTCATCCACTCTTACAAGACTCTGAGTTTGTTTTTTGGCAATATTAGCTCTGCTGCCAAGAGAAATAAGGCTTTCTTTCAAAGCACATACAGAAACTTGGAGATCATTTATGTGGCACTTGAGCTTTGACTCTGAATCCCTGAGTACTTTCTTTCTTTCACCAGTTTGTCTAGTGAAAGTAGGACCAATCAACTAGCTTTCTTACACTTCTCATTATGACAAAATTGTAGAAAGGTATCATATATGCAATCACCCAGAGCCTCACCTTTAGTCAATACCCGACCTATTGGTGGTAATGTTGCAGGAAAAGAAAAATGAGGCCCAATGGAGAGCAAGAATTACCTAAACACCTGTGCTTATAAGAACGGGCTTTATTCAAGCCAGTGGAGCTGCAGTGGACCAATGTCCAAAACGGCTGAGCTCTATGATCAGCTCTCTCCCTGTTCTCTTATTGGACCTGCGAAAAGGTAGACAAAGAAATTTTCACATTGCTCTCTTATTGGCATTAGCAGATTTACAGAAGCAGAAGCAAGTGACAGTCTCAAGTTTCCAGGAAAGAAGTTTCTTCTTCTTCTTCTTTTATTTACTTATTTCAAATTCTTAAAAGTTGGAATACTATAGGGGAGTGTCCTTGAGTTTCTGTGAGAGAACTCTGGCATTCCAGATTAGAATGTAATTTTTCAGAGTTCTCTCAGTGACATTTCACATATTTGAATTTTCTCTTCACACCCTGGATTAGCTGTGCCCTCTTTACTACAGGAAGCAGAGTCATCAACATTCTTAAGACTAATCAGAGTTGAGAAACAATTTAAAGAGCACATCCTTACAATTTTGTTTCTCTAGAACAACTCTTTGTACAAAATGTCTTAGGTTGGGTTCTCTAGAGAAACAAAACCAGTAAAGCATACTCATATATGGAAAGATTTATATCAAGGAAACAGTTGCATGCTTATAGAAGCTGGAATGTCCCAACTTCATGGGTCAGGAGAAAGGTTTCTCCTCATTCACATAGACCCAGGAGCTGGCAAACCCAAGATCAGCAGGTTGGAGAGCAGGGCTCTTGCTCACAATCTGTGAAGATCAACAAATCTCAACAGCAGCAGGTAAGCTGCTAGCTCCAGCCCCAAGAACCTGAGGTTAGATGCATAGCTGCAGAATCCAGAGAAGGCAAAAGTCAGAACATCCAGTTGTATATGGATGTAGGCTACACATCTAAGGAAACTCCTTTTCAACTGATTGGCTACTCACAGCAGATCCCATCATGGTGATGATCACATATAAACACTAAGAATCAAGGCCCAACCAAGGAGATGAACAATCTTAACCATCACAACATATTTTCGTTCTCATTTGAGTCTAGGTATTTTCTTATTCCTTCTTTGATTTCTTCTATTATACAGTGGTTTTTGAGCAAGAGCAAGTTTTTTAGTTTCCATGTACTTGATTTTTGTTTTCCCCTTGCTCTTCTTGTTGCTAATTTCTACTTTCATGTCCTTATGATCAGAGAAGATATCTCGATGTTTTGGAGATATTTTGTTGTAGGTTGCTTTGTGGCCTAAGATATGGTCTATCCTGGAAAATATTCCATGTGCATTGGAAAAAAATATGTACTTTGCAGCTGTTGAGCAGAGTGTTCTATATGTCTATGAGGTTAGATTAGCTGATTATGCCCTTTAGATCTTCTGTATCTTTGTTGAGTTTCTTTCCAGATGACCTGTCTTTTACCAAGAGTGGTGTGTTTAAATCTCCTACTATTTTTGTGGAACTGTCAGTTTCTTTTGTCTTAGTCATCTAGTGCTGCTTTAACAGAAATACCACCAATGGACAACTTGAAAGAGAAATTTTGTTTGTCACACTCCAGTAACCTAAAAGTCCAAATTCAGACTGTCAGCTCCAGGGGAAGGCTCTCTCTGCTGGCTCTGGAAGAAGGCCCTTGTCAATATTCCGTAGACTGGAAGCTTCTGAGGTGCTTCCAAAGGACATGCTTAGCTCCTGGTTCTGCTTCTTGATGGTATGAGGTCCCCAAACTTCTCTGCTAGCTTCTTTCCTTTGTACTGCAAGAGACTGCCTGAAGGCACTAAACAATCTTACACAATGAGTCCTGTCCCATCAATGCAACCGCCTACTCCTCCTCCTGTATTAACATCACAGAGATAGGGTTTATAGGATACAAAACACAGGTAATCATGGCCCAGCCAAATTTCTACACACATTTTTGGGGGTGAAACAATCCAATCTATGACAACTACTAAAGAATTACATGATATAATATATACATATATATTTTATAACATATACAGATACATATTCTCTCTATATATCTAGTGGAGTTCTTGACTGGTGCAAATGATTAAGCACTCAACTAATAGCTGAAATGATGATGGTTCAAACTCACCTAGTGGTACTAGAGGATACAGGCCTGGTGACCTACTCCTGAAAGTTCACAGCCTTAGAGTAGGGTTCTATTTTGCTATGAGTTATAATCGACTAGTTAGCAGCTGGCAACGATAACAACAACAATATGTGTCTACTATAAATGCCCACTGCCATAGAGTTGGTTCTAACCCATAGTAACCCAATAGGACAAAGTAGAACTCCCTCATAGAGTTTCCAAGGAGAACCCAGTGAATTAAAATGGCTGAACTTTTGGTTAGCAGCCAAGTTCTTGACCACTATGCCACTAGGGTTTCCATATCTACTATACATATACACATACACACACACATACATATATATATATACATATATGGAAACCCTGGTTGTGTAGTGGTTAAGTGCTACAGCTGCTAATCAAAAGATCAGCAGCTTTGACCTGCTAGGCCTCCTTGAAAACTCTATGGGGAAGTTCCACTGTGTCCCACAGGGTCACTATGAGTCACAATCAGCTTGATGGCAGTGGGTTTTCTTTGGGGTGGTACATATATGTGTATATATATGTGTGTGTATGTGTGTGTGTCAACCCCTTATATGATCTCTCAATTCTGCTGCTCACAGCTTACCAAAGCAACATCGTAGTTTTAAATTCCTGGCTTAGGTCAAGTGTCCAATTTGCCAAAGCCTAGGGAGAGGTTGTGATCATGGAGTACCACATAGTTACTTAAACCTACTTTTTTATCAGTGGCTATAGATGAGGACTTACCCAAGACAGAGAGTAGAGCATAGGTCTCAAATTACCTCTATTCTAGGTACCCATTCTGTCATCTATATACTCTTAAAGTTTGGGACTGAAGTAACATTAATGATGTTATAGTAGAAAAAGACATGAACACTGTTGGCTGACTACTCAGTATCTATTCTTTTTTCCCTTTTTCAATAAACAAAAAATAATGGCATATCCATGATTTACCTTGGGGAAGTTACCCCACCCTTTGCTTCAGAAATAGTTCCAATTTGTATGACAGAAATCAATCCAGTTAATGGTACTGGCTAATGGTTCAGGAATGGGCATAAGATCTAATTCTGATGAGGATTCTGGAAATTCTTCCTGATTCCTAAGAGAAACACAGGAAGAGGCATCTGTCATTGTTCTCTGAGAGACAGTGTCTGATGTGCTTCCAGACTTGCTGCAACAATCTTTGTATCAACCTGAGGATGAAGCCAACTCCAAAGATGGCAGATCAGAGACATGAGGGAAAATGGTATTATGAGCTGTTGTTAATTCAACATACCCTCAAACTTGCTGTATCTCAGCTTCCTCTTAACTAATATAGTTCTTTCTTGTTTAAACCAGTTTGAATCAAAGTTTCTGTTACTTGTGGCCAAAATTATCCTTATTCATATAAGGGTAAATTCTTTTTTCATAATGTTAACATTTCAGAGTCATAAACAACTATCTGACTTGATCACATAAACACTGGACACAAAGTCAGGACAGTGTGCATCATGGTTTTATCCTTTCATCATATTTATTCAATCTGTATGCTGAGCAAATAATCCAAGAAGCTGGACTGTATGAAGAACAGGACATCGGGATTGTAGGGAGGTTCATTAACAACTTCTGTTATGCAAACGACACAACTCTGCTTGCTGAAAGTGAAGAGGCCTTGAAGCACTTACTGATGAAGATAAAAACCACAGCCTTCAGTTTGGATTACATCTCAACATAAGCAAAACAAAAATTCTCACAACTCTGACCAACAAGCAACATTATGATAAATAGAGAAAAGATTGAAGTTGTCAAGGATTTCGTTTTACTTGGATCCATAATCAATACCCAAATCAAATTTGCTGCAGAACTGAAAGGGCTAATATTTGCAAAATATTGATTAAAAATCTTTGCCTGATCTGTCAGGCTGACTAGAAAAAATTACAATAACTAACCTGGCAACTGAGTTTTTTTCAGATCCTGCCCAGGGGACTGAGCCAGATAACATCACCCACCTTGCCCTGAGAAAGTTACAGAGCCCAGAGTCCGGATAACATCACAGTTCCTCTAACACCCCTTGTGACTGGCTCACCTTGTAATCTAGCCGAACGACCCGGAACACTCTGGTTTGAGAGGAGACATTAAGATACTGCCTAGGTGACATCACCCACTTTGTGACTCCAGACTGCTCAGGGACCTGATAAAGATACAACTTTACCCTCTACCCCTGGGCACTTGAATAATATCCCTTTTTTTCTGGAACCCTTCCTCCTTCTTCCTATACAGCCCTCCAGCTTGAGATGAGATGTTAAGATGGTTTTTAGGGTGTTAATACACCACTTTCTCAGATTGCTGGCCATCTGAATAAAGCACAATCCCTCCTCCTCTCTGTGTCTGGCTTTGTAGTGATGGGCAGCTGGGAGCTGCTACTGGTTTTCAGGTTACAGAACCTCCTGAAAGTGTTCAAATGCAAAGTTGTCACTTTAAGGACTACAGTGAGCCTGACCCAAAACATGGGGTTTTAAATCACCTCATATACATGTGAACGATGGACAATGCAAAAAGGAAGGCCAGGAATTGATATCAGTGAATTAAGGTGCTGGCAAAGAATACTGAATATACCGTGGACTGCCAAAAGATCAAACAAATACATCTTGGAAGAAGCACAGCCAGAATGCTCCTTAGAAGCGAGGATGGCAGGACTTCTCCTCCATTACTTTGTACATGTTATCAGGAGGGGCTAGTCTCTGAGAAAGACATCATGCTTGGTAAGGTAGAGAAGATCAGAGAAAGAGGAAGGCCTTCAATAAGATGTATTGACACAGTGGCTGGAACAATGAGCTCAAGCATAACAATGATCATGACAATGGCACAGGACTGGGCAGTGTTTTGTTCTGTTGTACACAGTTTGAATGATTGGGCAGTATCTAACAGCAATAACAACTAAGAACTTCAGGGCTCAAGTTAGTTAGAGTGATCTATTTTATTTTGGAACTGACTGGACAGCATCTAACAACAACAATCAAGAACTTCAGTGCTAGAGTTAAACTGATCTAGTTAATGTTGGAACTGACTGGACAGCACCTAACAGCAACAATTAAGACTTCAGTGCTACACCTAACAACAAAAAAGCTAAGATCTTCAGTGTGAGACCAATCTAATGTTAGACTTGCCATTTATTAACTTAAGAAATTTGGCAATTTAATCTCTCTGTTCTTTGGGTTTTTTTTTTAAACTGTGATAATATTTATCTATTATCATAGGTATTATTATTACTAATATTACTAATATTTACCTGTGATTATAGGGAAGGCCCTACCATAACATCGGTTAAGTGCTATGACTGCTAATCAGAAAGTCAGCAATTCAAATCCACCAGGTGTTCCTTGAAAACTCTATGGACCAGTTCTACTCTGTCCTATAGGGGCACTATGAGTCAGAAGATGGTGGTGGGCTTTTTCTGTTGTTTTTTGGTTTATTATTATAGGATTCATTCAGAGTAAAAACTAGTCCTTACAGCGCCCCACTGGGCCCTATACGATATGACTGCCGTTACTTCTCTGACTCATTTCCTGGTAATCTTTCCCTTCCTTCTCTGCTCCACCCACACTGGGACAGTCTCCTCTTTAGAGCTTTTGTCCTGGATATTTCCTCTGCCTTCAATGCTTTTACCCCAGTAGTCTGCAGAGCTTACTCATTCATTGTTATTATCAGACAGAGGTCACTGAGGGATCAAAGTTACTAATAAGTATGTTATGGGATAAAGGTTTTATTCTAGGAATCCGGTCTTACACAATTGTGAGAAGAGCTGGAGAAAATCAACCTGAGAATCTTAGCACATCTGGCCAATAAAGTGAGACTGAGAAGGGAAAGTTGTTGATCTGGATATCTTACTGTCTCTGTAGGGCCACAGCCAACTACACGATGCCTCTGTTAGTCAACAGGATTTTCAGTTACAAAGAGTTGGATGCAGAGCATAGGTGTGTTAGGACAAACTAGAACCTACTGGGCACTTGTTTCAACTGTCCATCACCACATCTGACTGAGAAAATCTTCAGAATATAATGGCTGTAATGCTTCAATTCTACTTTCCAAATCTCGTGCGAGTTCTTTTGACTGACTCTAACCTAAAAGCACACAGGGAAGGGAATTTGGTTAACTGTTAATCATCACATTCTTTCAGTTCATTCAAATAACATCTCTTCTGTTACGCCTATCCTAATCATTCTATTTAAAATTGCAACTCCTCACATCTCTGTTGCATCTCCTCACACTGTCCTTTAAATGCTGATGTTTCCGAGGGTTTTATTCTTGGCATTGTTCTCTCCCTCAGCATGCTCTGCTGTGCAATCTCACCCATACTCATAGATGCAATTAGTGACCAAGTAGCAACGATCATCACATTATACTTCTAGAAGAGAACTGTGTCCTGTGTACTAGGCTCCACTAGCCAAAGAATTACTAGATAGCTCTACATGCATATCTTTAAACTCATAAATTCCAAAAACTCTAAACAAATCAGGTCTTCTTCTACTCCCCAACTTGATGAATAACACTTCCAACCACGTAAGCAAGAAATGAGAAGTCACGCTATGATCTTCCCTTTTTTTTTAACTCCCAAACTCTCACATGGACAACTATGTCCTGCGCTTCCTAATTTTAATATTTCTCTCATATGTTTCCTCTTACCATCCCCACTCCTGTAATACTATTTCAAGGCTTATTTAGATTTTTGTAAATACCTCTACTCTTCCCATCAAAATATCCATAAACTCAACTTGATGGGCTCTACTGTGGATTGTTGTTATTAGGTGTTATCAAGTCTGTTCTAACTCATAATGACCCTATGTACAGCAGAACAAAACACTGCCCAGTCCTGGACCATGCCCAAAATCACTTTGATGCTTAAGCCCATTGCTGCAGCCACTGTATCAGTCCATCTCATTGAGAGTCTCCCTCTTTTCTGCTGACCCTCTACTTTAAGAAGTATGATGTCCTTCTCCAGGGTTTGATCCACCCACTGACCATATGTCCAAAGTATATAAGACACAGTCTTACCATCTAAGCACTCTAGCTGTACTTCTTCCAGAACAGATCTGTTCTTTTGGCAGCCCATGATGTAACTCATAGCCAATATTGTTCTCCAATACCACAATTCAAAAGCAACATTTCTTCTTCTGTCTTCCCTATTCCTTGTCCAACTTTCACATGCATATAAGATTCAAAATACCATGGGTTGGGTCAGGCACATTTTAGTATTCAAGGTGACATCTTTGCATTTTAACACTTTAAAGAGGTCTCATGCAGCAGATTTTCCAAATGCAATGCGCCTTTTGATTTCTTGACTGCGGCTTCCATGGGTGTTGATTGTGGAATCAAGTAAAATGAAATCCTTGATCACATCAATCTGTTCTCTATTTATCATGAAGTTGTTTACTGGTCCAGCTGTGAGGATTTTTGTTTTGTTGATGCTGAGATGCAACCCATACTGAAGGCTGTAGTCTTTTATCTTCATGAGAAGTGTTTAAAGTCTTCTTCACTTTCAGCAAGCAAGATTGTATTATCTGCATAATGCAGTTTGTTAATGAGTCATTCTCCAATCCTGGTGCCCTGTTCTTCCTCATGTTGTCCACGTTCTTAGATTATTTGCTTGTCATACAGACTGAAAAGGTATGGTGAAAGAATACAACCATGACTCATACCCAGAGTCCCCTTGTTCTGTTCACATAGCTGCTTCTTCATCCATATACAGATTTTTCATGAACACAATTAAGTGGTCTGTAATTCCCATTCTCCTCAGTATTATCCATAATTTGTTATTATCCAGTCTATGCCTTTGCATAGTAAATAGAACATATGTAAACATCTTTCTGGTATCCTCTGCTTTTAGCCAAGATCCATCTGACATCAGCAATGATGTCCTTGGCTCCACATTCTCTTTTGAATCCAGTTTGAATTTTTGGAAGTTCCCTATTGGTATACTGCTGCAGTCACTTTTAAATTATCTTTAGCAAGATTTTACTTGTATGTGGTGTGAATACTATTGTTCAATACTTTCCACTTTTTGTTAGATCACCTTTCTTGGGAATAGGCATAAATATGGATCTCCTCTAGTCAGATGGGCATGTAGCAGTCTTCCACATTTCTTGACATAGGTAAGTGAGCACTTTTAGCTCTGCATCTGTTTGTTGAAACATCTCAGATGATATTCCACCAATTTCCAGAGCCTTGTTTTTTTTGCCAGAGCCTTTAAGGCAGCTTTGACTTTGTCCTCAGTACCATCAGTTGCTGGTTATATGCCATTCTTGAAATGGTTGAATGTCAACCAGTTCTTGGTGGTATAATGACCAGGTACTCCTGCCATCTACTTTGATGTTTCCTGAATCATTTTATATTTTCCTGTAGAATTCTTATCTATTGCAACTTAATTTTCCTCAGTTTTTTCAGCTTGAGAAATGCAGAATGTGCTCTTTTGGTTTTCTATCTCTAGCTGTTTGCACATATCATTATAATAGTTTGCTTGTTTTGCTGAGCTGCCCTTTGAAATTTCTGTTCAGCTTTCTCTGAATTCTAAACTAAGGGAGGACATATTCAAGGTTATACTTAAGCTCTTGCTATGTTGTTCTAATTTTCTTCAGTTTCAACTTGAACTTGCATATGAGTAGCTGATGGTGTGTTTGGAAGTTAGTACCTGGTCTTGTTCTGACTGATGATATTAAGCTTTTCCATGGTCACTCTCCACAGATGTAGTCAGTTTGTCTCCTGAGTATTCCATTTGGTGACGTCCATGTGTATAGTCACCACTTTTTGGTGAAAAAATTATTTATAATGAAGTTGTTCATCTTGCAAAATTCTGTCACACAATCTCCAGCATCATTTCTATCACCAAGGCCATATTCTCTAACTACCAACCATTCTTCTTTGATCCCAAATTTTGCATTCAAATCATCAGTATTTAGCAATGCTTCCCAGTTGCCTGTTCGATCTACCTCAGACTGCAGAAGCTGGTATACATTTTCAATTTCTTCATCTTTGGCCTTAGTGGTGTTGCACAAATTTCAATGATAGTCATATTAACTAGTTTTCCTTGTAGGCAGGTGGATATCATCCTATCACTGACAGTACTGTACTTCAGGACAGATTTTGAAATGTTCTTTTTGATGATGAATGCAGTACCACTCATCTTCAAGGTGTCATTTCTGCTGTAGTAGACTTCACAATTGTCTGATTCAAAATGGCCAATACCACTACATTTCAGCTCACTGATGCCTAACATTATCTATGTTTATGCCATACACGTCATTTTTGATGATTTCCAATTTTCCTAGATTTATACTTTGTACATTCCACATTCTAATTATTAATGGATGTTTGCAGCTGCTTCTCATTTTGAGTCATGCCACATCAGCAAATGAAGATCCACAAAGCTTGATTCCATCCACATCATTCACTAAGGTCAACTCTACTTTAAAGAGCAGCTCTTCCTCCATCATTTTGAGTAACTTTCAACCTGGGTGGGTCATTGTCTGGCACTACATCTGACAATGTTCCACTACCATTCATCAACAGAATCTTGGGATCCTAAACCAGGGCTCACATCTCAGGAAACCACTCGGTACTAAAAGCCACCCAGTTAATAAAAAAGGAGGGACTAGATAAAGAAACACAGGGAGAAAATGGTACTTTAAGGAAATAAATAGCCACGGGTAGAGCGGAAAGTCGCGTTATGCCACGAATTACAAGTAAACTTCCTGTCCTGGGAAAACTTCCGGAATCGGCAACAGAAGATCCAATCAGAACCTCTCCCTGGGAGCCAATGAGAAAGTATATTACAAAGAACCAATCCGAGCGGTGCTGTAACTGTTACGGTCTGTCACAGCGCCGGCGTCATAGTGCTTGGGCGGTTGCCACCAAGAAGAGTTTAGTGTTTCGGAGCGGGCCGGTGGCCTGCAGCACTTGTTTCCTGCCTCGTTCCCAAACTGCCGCTCTTAACCTCCAGACCACACCGTAGGGCGAGCGCGCGGGTCAGCGCCGCTGCCGTGTAGGGGCCTGGACCCAGCGGCGGCCTCCTCCACTGCGGCCGGCAGAGAGGGGCCGCGAGATGCAGCCGCCGGGCCCGCCGCCGGCGTATTCCCCCTCCAATGGGGACTTCACCTTTGTCTCTTCGGCAGACGCAGAAGGTGAGACCAGAAGATCCTGTCACCCCCCCGAGCCCGAGGCGGGGGAGTTTTCCGGGTGCTGAGGTGGAATAATGGTCAAGTGCTGTGGCTGCTAACCAAAAGGTCGGCAGTTCGTATCATCCGGGCGCTCCTTGGAAACTTTGTGGGGAGTTTTACTGTGTCTGTAGGGTCGCTGTGAGTCAGAATTGACTCGACGGCAGCGGATTTGGTCGGCTTTGGTTTGAGGGTGGTGGCGGTAGGATGGGCAGGAAGCTTCCTGGTAGCTCCAGCCCTCGCGCCTGCTGGGCCTTACAAAGGGCCAGCGAGGAGTGTTGGGAGCGTCCTTAAAAAACGTCGAGTAACTCCGTCAGATGCGGGTGTTCTCCACACCGGAGCTGGTTATTAGCCTCAGATAGACCCACGGAACCCTAATGTTTTATTTCTGGAATTACTAGTAGTTACTCAGAAAAATGATTCCATTGGTTAGGGTAGGTGTCTTTAAGAAAGAAAGGAGAGCTGTTATTTATTAAAAGATAGCTTGCTTTTTTGTTGTTGTTGTTGCGGTTACAGTTAGTGCTGCAGATACAGATTTCCCTGGAGAAATTTGAAATATTGAGTGTTATGCTTAACCTAGGTCCCAGTTTTCGTTTCATTTTATCTTTGACCTCATTACTTGGAAAAGTGGACTCAGCTGTGCTTGAAACTTGGCTTGATTCAGCTAGGTGTTCTCAGCAGCTTCGGCAGATTTCCTGTGTTGTTTTGAGGAAGCAGCTGTGCTGTAGACTTTTTGACAGCACCAGGAAATTTGTTTTCTTTTCTCAGTTGCTTGCCTTACTCCTTGTAACCTGAATCTTTTTGCTTCTCTTTTTCGCTTTTTGCTTTTTAGACTGTACACTAGTAACCCTCCAGTGAGCAGATTTACTGCCCTATAAGAGAAAGTAAGTTATACTTAGCTATTAAGATTTCAGTCTAAGAGCCTCTGTTTTAAATTTTTCTCAGAAATTGACGTCCTAGTGCGTTAGTTACTGTAACTTGTTTTCCTTCTGCTCCCCCACACCGTTTTGTTCTGTGAGTGGCATTGCTTAAAAGAAGATACTGCAGTTGTTAATGTAATTTGAATGGGAAATAATTTTTTGGCTATCAAAGGAGACTTTTTTTAATTTAGTGTGATTATTTGGTGAAATACAGCAAACCAAATTTTTTGAATTTTGTTTACATTTGGTAGAATAGGACTTAGAGTGGAATATCAACTTAATTTCCTAAAATTAAAAAAAAATATGTCATTGAGTATCAGAACTTGATATTTGTTCAGACTCACTTATCTTTATTTTTTTCATGTACTCCATTTCCCCTGGAATTACTTTTCTTATATATACCTATGAAATCTGACAGAACAATACAACTAGCAAACCTATTTATTGACTCTTAGCTGCCAAACTGAGAAACCTGGAATAAGTGAAATCCATAAGGTTTATTCAGACTTCTCCATATTATACTTATTATTAATACCCTCATGTATATAACATTTGTACAGTTTAAATTTACGAAGTATTTTAAGCATATGACGTATCTGATCTTTATAAGAATCCTGGTGAACTTATTTTGTCCATGTATTTTACAAAGAAATTGAGACTTATAGAAGTTCAGTAATTTAACCATGATGGATCTGGAATTAGGAGCTAGTCTTCTGTCTTCTCAAGGTTCTTTCCATTCAACCACAGTGTTGTATCTTTCTAATATTTTTATATTGAACAGTGTGTAATGTTAATTGATTAGCAGCTGAGCACATAACCACTGCACCACCAGGGCTGCTAATGTGTATAAATACAAGAGAACATGAGCTGTGTGTGAATGAAGCCTTAAGTAGAGAATAATAGTGAAATTCAGATTATATATTCAAATGAGGTATAAAACTATTTTCAAAAACAGTAATGAAATGTATGTGTATAAAAGCAAAGATGCGATGATACCATTGTATGGAAAATGTAAAAATCTTATTTTTTATCCCACATGTAAGCAATTCTGTGCCTGGTATATGTTCACAGACTAGTAGCATTGGTATTACCTGGATGCTTTGTAATGCAGAATATGCCTTAATCATAATCTGCATTTAACAAGATCCTCTAGTGATTCATATACATGTTAAAACCTGAAAATCATTGGTTTATAATATTGTGAAAGATCAGAAGAGGAGGAAAGTATTTCTAGCTAGAAGATCAGTGAAAATAATGGGATATTTTGTGCTGAACTTTGTAGGATAATGAATTGACGGTCACCCTGCTGGCATAGTGGTTAAGCACTATGACTGCGAGCCAAAAGATTGGCAGTAAGTATCCACCAGGCACTCCTTGGAAACTCTATGGAACCGGTCTGTTTTGTCTATAGGGTTGCTGTGAGTTGGAATTGACTTGACGGCACTAAGTTTGGTTGGCTTTTTAGGATAAAAGTAATACCTGTTATGTGCAAGAGACTACATATAAAAAAGTCCTTGCCACTAAGAAATTCACAATATAATAAGAAAAAAAATTTTGGTGTGCATAATAAGATGCTATAAAAACTATGGTGCAGCAGGAGAGGTTATCTCCACAGGAAGGGATCACTGAAATTTTCAGAAGCTAATGTGGAAAGCCTGGTAGCCTAGTGATTAAGTGCTACGTCTGCTAACCAAAAGGTCAGCAGTTCATATATGCCAGGCACTCCTTGGAAGCTCTATGGGGCAGTTCTTCTCTGACCTGTAGGGTCACTGTGAGTTGGAATCAGCTCGACAGCAGTGCATTTGGTGTTTTGGGGGGTTAATGAGGTACACGATTTGAAGGATGAGTGAGAGTTCTTTGGACTAGAGAGATTGAGTATTCACATAAGAACTATACAGTGATTGCTGGTGTCTCTGTATCTTGGACTTCTCAGTCACAGACTTAAAACAATGCTGATTTACACCAGAGCCTGGCACATAACAAGAAGTCGGTAAATTTTGTGAATGAATAGATTACTCTGTGATTCTCACTTTTGATTAAGCTAAGGAAACTGAGGCCATGTACTACTTCAATAGAAATTCATAAGTAGTAGGAAGGGGTATGAAAGAAGACAACTAAGCAAGTTAAGAAGAGACCCTGGTGGGATAGTGGTTAAGTACTAATGGCTGCTAACCAAAAAGTTGGCAGTTCCAATCCTCCAGGGATTCCTTGGAAGGTCTGTGGGGCAGTTCTGTCTTAGAGGGTGGCTGTAAGTCATAATCAAATTGATGGCAGTAGGTTTGGTTTTAAGCAAGTAAGATGATGTAAGTGACAATTTTCCCATCATTTTTGCCCCCTACGTCCAAATGTGGCAGTCAGCTTCCATAAAGATTTATAGCCTTGTGGCACAATTCTTCTCTAACCTACAGGATTTCCATGAATTGCAAGCTTCTTGATGGCAGTGGGTGGTGGTGGTTATATGTATGGAAACATTCATTTTTCTTCCAAGTCTTAAAGGGAAGGTTTCTTTCTTCCTTTCCTAGGATAACCATCTACTAGGGCTCTTATTACACGTATCCTCCTGCACCTGTCATGTTTTATATCTCCTCTGTTCGTTTTATGTCTACCATCATATACAACTCCCCCCCAATTGACAAAAATTCTTGACTTTGTAACTTCCCTTTTTCCTTATTTTTACAGCTAAACTCTCCCTGTTATTTTCCTGTTTCCTGAGCATCCAGCAGTCTGTGCCACTCTGCAGCAACTGCGCTTGCTTCCTAATACCTATGACAGCATTTTCAGCAGTATTTCCCAAAGGGGAAATAGTGGATCAAGCAATGTTAAACCAGTTTCCTTAATGCAGAATTCTCAGAGCCTTTAATATGCTGGTGTTCCTTCTGAAACTCCAAGTGAGCTTTGTACCATGCAGGATTTCCACATTTAATGAACATCAAAAGCCTGTTGTGAAAATCGTTCATGGAATTCAGATTGCACTGAACATGCATAGAAAATACATTTGCTTGTAAAACAAACGTAAGTTCTTTCACCTGATACTTATGCCATTAACAATTCAGACACAACTTCTGGTGGTCAACTCTGTGGCTATGGTATGCCTGTGGTAGGCCTTGGACTTACTTGTCTATGCCATGGCATTTCCTTGGAATGACTTCTCTTTCCATCTCTGTCCCTCTAACCACCACTCATGGTCAAGTTTAGGTTCTGCCTCTGTGTAGTCTTCTTGACCACCTCACTGATTGTTCAAGCCTCTTCACTCCTATGGCGCTGATGTTCATTGGGCACTACTCATCTGCCACTTACAGGACTGTGTTTTAGACTACGCTATACTAACGTACAGTCAGTTAGATTAAAAATTGAGATATCACATACCACAAAAGTCCCTCTTTTAAAGTGTACATTTCTGTAGTTTTTAGTTTATTCAGAAAGTTTTACAGCCATCACGAGTATCAGATTACTGAATGTTTCATCACTGCCAAAAGAAACTTCATAATATTAACAACTATTCTTCATTTTCTCCTCCTTCCAGCCTCTGGCAACAACCACCTTTTGTATCTGGCTTCTTTCACTTAGCATAGTGTTTTCAAGATTTATCTGTATTGCAGTATAAATCATTCCTTCCTTTTTATGGTTGAATAATATTCCATACTTTAGGTCTGAAATCCCCCAGAGTGTCTCATTTCTTTACATCACTCTCGCCATTATAGAAGTAACTAAGTATTTGTTGATTGTTTAATTGATCAGTGTTGAAAATGAAGAAAGTGCTAAAATGAAAATGATTTAAAGTTTTTGAAGTATGTCCTCTTGCTGAGGACTGGAGACATCTTTCTCTATTCTCTCCCTCAATTATCAGATTATTTCTGAATAGCTTGAATGATTACATAATTTACCTCTTCACTGGCATTGCCGTAATTCAAGTTTCTATCAGTTCTCATCTATATTCCTCTTACTGTATAGCCTTCTGACCGTATTCCATGCTCCATTCTCTCGTCTCTTAATTTGGTCCTCCATTATACAGTTAAGAATATAACTTGTACTTTTTCCAGTTGTTAAAAACCTTTAATGCTGCTTCTTAATTTATGCTACATGGAACTCTTTACTATTCCATTTATTTGTTCAGTATGCATTTATTGATTGCCTACTGTGTGTCAGGCAAGTACTAGAGATACAGTAGTCCAAACAAGACAGCAAAATACTTAGTTTGTGCCTTCATAGAGCTTACAGACATTGATCAAATAATCTAAGTAAAGAAAGATCCCAGGGACCTGTGAAAGACACCTGATCTAGTCTGGGAAGCTAAAGAAAAATTCCTTAAGTGTATCTGATGAAGAATGAGTGGCATTTAATTATCTGAAGTTAGAGGAAGCAGTACAAAGGCCCTGAGACAGACAAGATCCTACTACATAAAAATGATAATTACGTTAGTGTGATCAGTAAGTTGTAAACATGTTATCAATTTTCTTTGGAGTAAATAATTCCCTGTTTATTTGTTTACTTTGAACATACTTTTAACCTATTCCCTCCCTAGAAAAGATAATCACTTCTAATACAAGTCAGTAATGTAAACATGAGGAATTTTCAGTTTTTCCTTTTCTAAAATTTTCCACTTGATTTTTAAAAAAATTGAATCCTTACAGAGCTTATCACGTATATCACATATAGTATGCTACTGAAGTGTGATATATGGTATACAATGGGTACGTATTTTCCCTATTTGAAAACAAAACATGACTTGAGCCAACTTTTCTTCAAGGGAGATAAAAGGTAGTTAAGTAAAGCTTACCTCTGTTTGAATTAATGTGTTTCTTTTCATGTATTTTAAAACTCAGGATATTATATAAATTTACAAATGTGATAAAATTACACAGAACTACAAACACACAAATGAGTTCATGGAAAACTGATAGAATGTCAATAAGGTGTGTGGATTATACCAATGTTAACATCTGGGTTTTGATAGTTGTATTTAGGATGTTGCTGTTGTCAAAGACTGAGCAAAGGGTATACTAGACCTCTCTGTACTATTTTTGCAACTTCCTGTCAGTCTATAAATATTTCAAATTTTTTTATTTTTATTTTTTTAAAAAAGGTTTACAGAGCAAGCAAAAGAAATTTCTGTGAAATAACTAGCTGGCGTATGTCATAATGAAATTTAAGTTTTCTAATTAAATCCAACTTAGGTATAGGTTATAAATCAATTGTAATTAATACATTTATAACATGAAATTTACTGACAGCATTTAATAGTAGAACTACTAAACCATATTCAAAAACAATATGAATAAAAATACAATCTTAGGAAATTTTATGGGCTTTGAAGAAACATTTTCATACTGAGTGACATAATCAAGCTGTAAGACATACCTAATGATTAAAAAGTTATACACACTGGTTTTTTATCTCTGATATAGACCTATGAGTCAGAATTGACAGAAGTGAATTTGGTTTGGTTTTATGTGCATTAAAATGTTATTCTTGTAACTGAAACAGTGAAATTTACCACTTCAGTGTGAAACATGTGTGTGGTTTTGTGCTACACAAATAATTCTGGCTTAGATTTAAGATAAGCACATGTGGATTTCCTTTCAAACTTTTTGTCCATGTTCTTCCTTGTTAAATTGAAAGGAGGCTTGCTTATATGTGTAAGAAGTTGAAAATTAAAGTGTTCATTCCAGGATGTCTTTCATAGAAATCTAGAACTTGTCTAGTTACAGATCAGTGACTCTCAACCTGAGTGTACTCTCAGACTGCACTGACAAAGTTCTTGTTTTTCTTTCAAAGTTAAATTCTCAGACTGAGC
Organism: Heterohyrax brucei; assembly: GCA_028571685.1. Classification (NCBI taxonomy): domain Eukaryota; kingdom Metazoa; phylum Chordata; class Mammalia; order Hyracoidea; family Procaviidae; genus Heterohyrax; species Heterohyrax brucei. The sequence goes on from CM053149.1 coordinate 41,643,292, forward strand.
AGAAGATTCAAAGAAAGAGTCTTTCACCTAATCATATACTTGTCTGGCAAGGGAGGGAAAAATATTGTTCATGTTTTGTCCTGTAGTTTTTCCAAGGAGCTTTTAATAATACTTGAAACTTATGAGTATTCTTTCTTACTCTGGACCCAAACAGTAGTGGAAACATTTTTAAGATTCTCTTTTGCAATTTGTCTCTTTCTCCCACAGATTTTGTTTCTTTTTAAATCATCTTATTTATTGTATTCTTTACAGTGTTTTACTTAGAAAATGACAAAATATACGTAGTACCAAAGAACAAAAAAGCCAAATCCATTGCCATCAAGTCCGTTTTAACTCTTAGCAACCCTGTAGGACAGAGTAGAACTGCCCTATAGGGTTTCCCAAGAAGTGCTTAGTAAAAAGAAAGTAAAGTAATACTTGTGTTTTAACAATTCTAGACACTTGTCCTAGTTACTCTGGTTTATCTTAAACCACATATGTTCCTGGAGTGATTTTCACATTTTCTCTTTGTTCTGAAATTATTCTTTACTTGTTAACTTGCTCGTGCTAAGCTATTATGGTGGTTAAGGTTGTGTGTAACCTTGGCTGGGCCATGGTTCTCAGTGGTTTGGCATTTCTGTAATGATGTAGTCATTCTCCATGATGTGATCAGCCAGTCACTTATAAGTGGAATTTCATCAGGGGTGTGGCCTGCATCCAATGTATATGCATACTTGCTCTTCATCCTGCGTCTGGTTTGTCATCATCTGACCTCTGAATCTTGTGACTTGAGCCAGTGACCTGCTGTATGCTTGCCAGTCTTGAGATTCATAATCCTTCTTACCCTGTGAGCCAGCAACCTGCCTTCTTAATGCTAATCTTGGGGTTCATTGGCTTCTTCACTTTGTAAGCCCACAGCCTGCCATTTTGCCTGCTGATCTTGGGTTCATCAACCTCATCTGACCTGCAGATTTTGTAATTGTCAGCCTCTGCAGCTATATGAGTCAGGAGAAACCTCCAGCTTGATGGCTCACCTACGGACTTGGACTCTGACAGCCTCTACAACCACATGAGCCGTTTCCTTGATATAAATCTCTCTCTGTGTGTACAGGGACTGCTAGTTAAGTTCGCAAACTCATCCTAAAAAACAGTGCTACATGTCTCATTGCTGAATGTCGCTATGGTCACCTTTGAAATACTCCCCTCAGGATACTATGCAGTGATGACAGCACCTAGTACACCCTTGAAGGCAATTTTGAAACTCTTTTTCTGGAATGCCCATCAGACCTGTCATCGTATTATCCTTGATGTCCTGAATGTCATCAAAATGTCTTCCTCTCAGTGTTCCCTTTATTTTCAGGTAAAGAAAAAAGACACCGTTGGCCAGATTTGGTGAGTAGGGAGGGTGTTCCAGTACAGTTACTTATTTACTAACAGCTCCCTCACAGACAACTATACAGTTAAGTTGGTGAAGTTACCACCTTGCCAGCATGCACAATGGCCATTCTGGAAAGAGTTCCAAAATTGCTTTCAGGGGTGGACTAGGAGCTGGCATTGGTGTATAGCTTCCAAAGGGGAGTACTTGGAAGGTGACTATAGTGATATTCAACAATGAGATATGTAGGTAGCACTTAGAATAATTAAATTTGTGGACTTTATGGTCAAACCTTGTGTTCGTATACTGGGTTTGTTTCTCTACAGAACCCAACCTAAGACATTTGGTATTCAGAGGGGTTCTAAGTAAACAAAACTGTAAAAATGAATTTTCGAAATTGTTTTTCATGACTGGTTAGTTTGAAATATGTTGATGACTCTGCCTTCACTACTGAAGAGGCACTGCTTATGCATGACATGAGGTGGCAGTACCAGTATGCAAAATGTCTCCACCAGTAGGTCAAGTGTAGATGAGAACTGAGGCTGTGGGTGATCACGTTTGATACTTTTCTACAGCTTTGTCAGAGTGAGAAATAAAAGGAAGCTAGTTCATTGGTCCTACTTTTGCTAGACAAAGAGATAAAAGGAGATGAACTCAGGGCTTCAGACCTGCATAAAAGACCTCAGAGTTGCCACTTCTGTCCTGAAAGAAAGCTGAATTTCTCAGTGACAAGCTGATGCTGCTGAAAACCAAATATAGAGTCTTCTCATAGGAGTGGCTGAATTACAATGGCAAGTGAATTCTCAAACTCACTGATGTGTAAAGTTAAGGGGACGGCATTGATTGGACAGAAAATAATCCTGTAACTTGAGGTGGGGACATATGAGCACGTAATCAGGAAACTGCAGACACTGAGCCTCTAAATTCTGTTGAATCATTCATGCTGACAGAACCAGCCATCTTACTGCCACCTGAAGATACCACTCCTGTCTTTGTCTGCTAGCCACTCTCCCCAGTAAAACATTATCCCTTTCACTCTCACCTGATAAGATTAACCCTACTGTGCCTAAAAGAGTCTTTGCATTGTCTCCTGGGGCATTGCCTGGGTAATAGTTTGAGGCACTTGCCTTAAAAGAAATGACTGTCTTCCTAGGACCTACACCCGCTGCCCATTTTTGCCTTTAGACCTATAACTAGACTTAAGTCTCACTGAACTCCCAAAGATAAAACACAAGATTGTTGTAGGAGGAGATATGCCACACTCAAAGAGAACTACTTGAATTTTCTGATATGTACAAACAGAAACCTGGAAATATATGTGGGAATGGCTACTAAGGGTATAAGATAGTAGTATGCAGAACATAAAATCACATCAACCTGAGTTTATTGATATGGGCCCGCAAAGTAGATTCTTTAGTGGTTCAGCTGAAGAGATTAGGAAAGGGTATAATAGTATAATAGTATAATATTTGGTTGGGTCACTGAAACATGTACTATTTGGTGGCCTATACTAAATCAGGATGAAATCAGAGTCCTGTCTTGATATACTATAGAAGTAGGTATCCAAAAACTTAGAGAAATTGGCATGTTAAGAATGGATTTATTAAATTAGAACCACAGCCCTACACATGGAATGCACAGAGTATATACCTTTCACCCCAGTGGTGAGCATACATATGATGCATGTGTAAGCTGGACAGTGAACAAAGAAGACAGAAGAAGAATCGATGCCTTTGAATTGTGTTGGAGAAGAATGCTGAATGTACCATGGACTGCCTAAAGAACAAACAGATCAGTTCTGGAAGAAGTACAACCGGAGTGCACCTTGGAAGCGCAGATGGCAAGACTGCGTCTTACATACTTTGGACATGTTGTCAGGAAGGATCAGTCCCTGGAGAAGGACATCATCTGTGGTAGAGTGGAGGGCAGTGAAAAAGAGGAAGACCCTTGATGAGATGGATTGACACAGTGGCCATAACAATGTGGATATGACGCCAGACCAGGCAGGGTTTGCTTCTGTTGTTCTTAGGATTGCTATGAGTAAGACCTGACTTGGTGGCACCTAACAACAACAACAGCTGGTGTTGTGGAGCAAATCAAATTCGAGAAGGGAGCCCCAGCATCCTTGAATACTGTTGTGATTGCTATTTTATGAAAGTTAGATTTGACATTGGGGACTGCGTAATTGAATTAAGACACCTAACTACAATGGGACTGATTTTGGTGGTAGGGGCCAAGTGTTGGGGCACTCAGTTGACAAAGACTGGGTGAGTGTGGTCACTGTACTGGACAATGGAGTCAAAGTAGTAATCAGAATTGTCTGACTCATGTGTTTATGGCATTGGCTACTTAGTTGTGGTGTCTCCTCTAGGAGTGTAATAGGTGGGAAATTGACTAAATATTTATCTGTACAAATTGAGGAATTCTAGGTCAGGTAAATGGCATTGTAACTTGAATTGCCAGAACAGAGAATCAGCAGCCCCTCTGTCAGTTCTCAAACTTGAGCCAGCTTTACAGATCCACAATCCCTTAAATGAAGGGGAGGCCAGATCCCCATCAGGAGGGACTCCACTGCACTGCCAAATATGTATGCCGTTAATCTTTTTCTCCCTGCTTTTCCAAAAGGTGTCTACAACCTTTTATGAAAGCAACTGTTAAGGAAAACTAAATAGACCTTTCAGGGAGTACTGGATACTGGCTCTGAACTGACACTAATTCCAGGAGACTCAAAATGTCACTGTAACCCACCAGTCAGAGCAGGGACATATGGAGGTCAGATTATTAATGGCATCTCAGAGTTGCTTCACAGTTGGGTTCCTGATACCTCAAATGGCAGCTTGCTATCTATTAACACCTCAGGCACCACTCAGCAGTATGGGGTGCATAAGACTGTCTTAACAATAGGCTAATCATGCCAGTTGACCTCGTCCCCCAAGAGTATGGTCCCTATACCTAACCCCTGCTACTTTATCCTTGCAATATTGGGTTGAGTTTAGAAGAGCTTTCAGTTTGTGGTGAAGTCTAGTTAAGTTGATCTAGTTTCTACCATGTGCTGTTACTACTTACACCTAACCAAATTTCTGTCAACTATGTAATCTATTACCAATCCTCGCCCCCTCACCCCCTTACCCTTGTAGCCATGAAAGAATCTTTTCTTCTGTACATAAGTCTGTTTTTAAGTCCGTTTACCAGGGATCTCATACAGTATTTGTCCTTTTGCCACTGACTGATTTCACTTCGCATAATGTCTTCCAATTGAAACCAGGTTATGAGATGTTTCCTAAAATCATCATTTTTTTTTTTATCATCGCATAGTATTCCTCTGAGTATGTGTATCATAGTTTATTGATTCATCTGTTGATGGGCATCTAGGTTGATTTCATCTTTTTGCTATTGTGTACTGTGCTGCAGTAAACATTTGGGTGCCTGTGTCTGTTCATGTGACAGCCTTTGTTTCTGTAGGATAAATTATGAGCAGTGGGATTCCTGGATCAAATGGTATATCTATTTCTAGCTTTTGAAGGAAGCGCCAGATCGCTTTCCGGAGAGGTTATACCATTTTCCTAATCCCACCAGCAGTGTGGGAGAGTTCCAATTAGCAGAGGAGAATTTTAGTAGTCAGGTGGACAGTGTGAAGTATTTCATGGAAACCGGTCATCCTCTTTCCCCGTCCCCTCCTGTTACTGTCCAGTAGGCTCATGAAAGTGGCCATGGGGGCACTCAGCAACGTGAACTTCTACTCACCAAGGCTAAGTTGTCTGCAGCAACTGGTGAATACTTAGTCTGCCAGCCACAGATAACAACACTGAGTCTCCAGTTAAAGCACCATTCCTTGAAGTGATCAACTAGCAATTGGTGGCAGATTGTGCCACCAATTTCACTTCGATTGTGAAAGTAGCATTTTGGTCCTAGTGGGATAGATACACTGGATAAGGATTTCTCTTCCTGCATTCTCTACCTCTGTCAAAACCACCATCCATGGACTTACAGAATGTCTTGTGCATCATCACACAGCATTACCTCAGACCAAGGGGCTCATTTCATAGCAAATGAAGTGTGACATTGGAATTCACTGGTGTTAACCATGTTTCTCATTTCTCCTGAAGCAGCTGGCTTGATAGAAGAGTAGAATGGCCTTCTGTAGGCACAGTTAATGGCACCAGCCACATAGCAATACTTTGCATGCTTGGGGCAATGTTGCATAATGGGAGGTATAAAGGAATATGTCTAGAATACAGAATATCCATTAGGGCTTCTGTTAGTACTACCACACTGTATGATTCAAGTCCACAGAAAACTGTAGCAAGCCAATTCTGACATGACTACTAATGACTGAGACCCTTCAGGAATGAAGATTTGGGTCACTCCACCAGGCAATATAGCTAGCTGAGGTGGTTGCTGAGGGCAAATGGAATACAGAATGGGTGGTAGAAGAAGGTAGTTCTCAATACCAGTTATGACCACGTGACCATTTGCAGAACTGAAGACTAATTTTTACGAGTCAGTACTTCTGCCTTGTATGTATCAAAATTTTTTTTTTTTGCTTATAAAATTAAGATGTAAACAGGGCTAGTACATTTTTGGTTGTACATTTGTTGTATCAGGCACAGGTATGACTTTGCAATTGTCTTTAGCGATTGTGTATGGTTTAGGGATGTGTACAGGTGCCAAACGGACGAGGAGTAAACTGTGATGGTCAATGTAGTGTGTTAGCTTGGCTGAGTCAAGATTCTCAGTGGTTTGGTGGTTATCTAATGTAATTTGGCAGTTACGTAATAATGTAGTCATTCTCCATGATGTGATCAGATACGATCAGCCAATCAGCTCTAAAGGGGTTTTCTTCAGAGCTGTGGCCTGCATGCAGTGTATATATGGATATTTTTGTAAAGCTCCCTTGCTTGCTCTGGATCCTTCATCTAACTCATCACAGAATCTGACCTCCATGCACCAAGTAGAATAAGAAATTGACAGAGAACAGAGCAAGGAGAGATACATGCAGAAGTCTCCTATTGGCTAATGCAACGTGGATTTGCCATCTTGGACTCCTGTTGAACATCATCACACAGGGATGTGATGTCGTCTCCTGACTATTCTGTCAGTTCTTTGCTGGCTGCAGTGACTCAGCCAGATGGAAAGGACTCTTTCCATGCCACTTGGATTTACCTCACTCACAATGGAGACTGGTGGACAGGGGGTACAGGAAAGCAGCTTCACAGAGCTCCCAGCAGGAGACAGACTTGTAAACAGGGCTATACATTTTCAACCCCCCCTCTTACTCCCACCCCAGCTTCCTTTGCTTCCAGCTGGCTGCAATCTCTTCTCTGAGAAGCAGCTGCTTTGGCCCTGGGCTGCTTGGATGTGCACCACCCACGTTGACCAGCTTTCTGCATGCCGTTTGTCTGTTGCTAGTTTGCTTCATTCCATTTCTTTTGGTTTCTTCCTTGCCTCCCACCACCTGCCCCTTCTTTCTCACAAACATCTTAATCCATGTGCCATCCTTGATTCTTGAAAGACTGTGAAGCACTGTCATCATGCATCATGCCATCCCATGATGTCACACTGGTGGGATCCTCAGGCTTTCTTTTTTTTTTTTTAACTTTATTTTGTTTTGCTTTGTTCTGTTTTGTTTTCTTTTTAAATTATGGTTTGGAAACCCCTTTTAGCCAAGCTATACTGTGCAGCTTAGGAGCCACTTCCCAGTCTGTACAGATGCATAGGTGGAATCCCCAGGGTCATTTCTTTCTCTCTTTTTTTCTTCCTGTCTGTATTTCTTAGTTCTTGTCTTCCTGTTTACCTTATCTTCCTATCTGCTGAATACCTGGCACTGTGTGATATTTATACCTCTTCTATACATACGCTGCCCAGACTGGAAGTCACTTCCCCAGTCTTTGCAGCCACACTGGTGGGACCCTTGGGGACCTTTCTTTTATTTCATTAATCAAATTTTTATCTTGTTATTTGTTTTTCCCTTTTTGTTTTTCTCTATTTCTTGGTTTTTCATCTCTCAACTCCAATGGCAAGCTCCCTTATTACTCTTTTTGCCTGTTTTTGGCTTCTCTTTTCTCTTGCCTCTGTCTTTTTTCTATAGTTGTCTTACTTCCACATGTCACAGTCTATTCCCTCTTTCCTGCCTACCTGTACACTGTATGTTGAACATCACACCCTGAGAGGAATGGACGTGGCCTATGAGAACCTCACAGCACCGAATTCCACCCTTCATGTCGTTGCTACCATGTGCCACAAACAGCCCACCCAAGCCTCTCCCTTTCAGCTATATCTGTCCCTGCTGCACCATAGCTGAGCAAATATCCCTGCCCATTAGACAAGGAGGTGAAAAATATTGTGACCATAGATGAGCAAACAACCAAGAATACACAGCTCACCTGCTGAGACATAACCAAATAAAACAAAAAAACTGGGTGAAACAAATCTACAATCAATAAATGACCAGACTAAGTACTGAATGTCCTGAAGACAGCAGACAGTATCAAAATGTTTTTTAAAAAATGATGGTTCCAGTAGGCATTAAGAAAAAACAAATGACTTCCAACAAAAGAAAAGGCAGCAGAGCTACACGGAATTCAGATCTCTAATATTCACAGCTGTCTAGCAGTTGAAGCAAAAGTCAGGTGAAAAGGAGGAAAACAGACCAAAAATGGAAGAATTCAAGAAAATAATATGGGAACAAAACATCCAAATGAATAAGCAACTAGAAATCATACAAAGACAAAATTAGAAATCCAAAAGATAATATGATTTTAGAAATGGACAGTCTTAAAAGGGTTGAGGAGAGGGTTTCAAGTGATGTAAGGTGGGATCAGCGAAATTCAAAACAAACACTTAGATACAACTCTGAGGAAAAATCAGAAAAAGAACAGAGAAACCTGAAGAAACCTGAGAGCTATGTAAAAACAAAGAGAGCCAAAAACAAAGTTATATGAATGATTGAAGTTGTAGAATGGGGTAAAAATGGAAAACAGAGGATAATTGAATAATTTTTCCCTAGTATCATGAAACATGAAAAACTGACCAAGAAGCTCAACACACTCCACATAGGATAGACCCTAAAAGAAAAGCACCAAGGTGTATCATAATCACTGTGAGAGCAGCTCAAGAAAAACAAAAAGTCACATACAAAGGAGAAACAGCAATAATAAGTTCTGATTATTGAGCAGAAACCATGTGGTCAAGAAGGCAAAGGGGTGGCATATATAAGACCTTGAAAGAAAAAAAAATGCCAGCCAAGAATAATATGTCATGGAAACTCTCCGTCAAATATAATGGTAAAATTAGGACACTTCCAGATAAACAGAAATTAAGGGAATATGTAGAAACCAAACTAAACTTCCAAGAAATGTTAAAGAGTGTTCCTTGATCTGAAAATAAATAACATCAGACCACACAGTCCGAATCTAGGACACAAGATTGTACCAGCCAGATATCAACCTGGAACATGAATTCTCAAAAACCTGCCAGCAAAAAAGAATTACAGCAGGGAACCAGAGAGGTTAGTTTGTAAATTACAACAGGGTCAGAACAATAAAAGAAGGAATAAATAGTATCAGTGTAGAAATTACCAATGAAGAGGAAGGCAAAGCAATACCAGTAACACTAGATTGGTTCAAACCCAGGACGATAAGGTTAAATTTCGGGGTAACCACAAAGAAAGTTAACAAACCTGATCATCAAAGTAAAAAAGAAAAACAAGATCTCAGTAAAAACAAAAGAAAAAAGAAAAAAAGTCCACAAACAAAAGGAATTCAACAAAAACTTGTTGCCGCTGAGTTGATTCTGACTCCTAATGACCTTATCAGGTAGATTAGACTGTCCTGTAGAATTTCCAAGAAGTGCCTGATAGATTTGAACTGCCAATATTTTGGTTAGCAGCTGTAGTTCTTAAACACTACACCACTAGGGTTTTCAAAATAGGTATAGAAGGGAAATTTGTCCACGTAGAGGGCATCTATGCAAAACCAACAGCTAACGTCATTTTTAACGGAGAGGAGCTTAAAACATTCTCCTTGATAACAGGAATAAGACAAGGATGCTTGAAGAAAACCACAAAACACTAATGCAAGGAACCAAAAGAGATCTACGTGAATGGAAAAACATACGTACTCACAGGTAGACTCAACATTGTGAAAATGACAATTCTGCCAAAGCAATTTACAAATACAATGCAATCCCAATCCAAATACAAACAACATTCTTTAAAGAAATGGATAAACTGTGAAAAGGGAAGAAGCCCCCAGACAGCTCTACTGAAGAAGTATGAAGCAGGAGGACTCGCATGCCCTGACCTCAGAACCTGTTATACAGCTATGGTAATCAAAAAAGCCTAATACTGGTACAACAGCAGATACATTGAGCAGTGGGACAGGTTTGAGAACCTAGGTGTAAGTGAATTTAGCTATGGCTACCTAATCTTTGACAAACTCCCAAAGTCTATCAGATGGGGAAAAGACCATCTTTTTAACTAGTACTAGGAAAATTGGATATTTGTCTGCCAAAAAAGGAAATAGGACCTATCCTTCATATGATATATAAAAACGAATTCAAAATGTGCCAGAAACCTAAATATAAAGCCCCAAACTATAAAGTTCACTGAAGAAAAAAAAATTAGATCAATGCTAGAAGCCCTAATACACACCATTTACAGGATACAAACCATAACTAACATCAGGCAATTCCAGAAGATAATCTAATTTCAGTAACTGGAATCTTCTTTAAAAAAAAAAAACCTCATTAAAAGACTACCAAAAAAGTGAAAACAGAACCTAGAGAGTGGAGAAAAATTTTGAGCTATTATAAAGCAGAGAAAGTTCTAATCATTAAAATCTACAAGAAAAATCCAGCACCTCTGCAACAAAAATAATCCAGTATAAAAGTTGGCAAAGGAAATGAACAGATACTACACCAAAAAAGACATTCAAGTGGCCAACAGACTTATGAGGAAAATTGCTCATGATTGGAGAAATGCAGATGAAAACCACAATGAGATACCATCTTAAAAAGCAAGAAATGAGAAATGTTGGAGAGGCTGAGGAGAGATAGAAACTCTTACGCATTTCTGGTGGGAATGCAAAATGATACAGCCATTTTGGAAAATGGTATGGTTCTTCCTTAGAAAGCTAGAAATAGAAATCAGTGTGATCCTACAACCCCATGCCTAGGGATATATTGTAGAGGGGTAAGAGTCATTACATATACAGCAATATGCACACCCATGTTCATTGCAGCATTGCTTACCGTAGCAAAAAGGTGGAAACAGATGTCCATCAACAGGTGAATGGCTAAATTGGGGTACATATACACAATGGAGTATTATGTAGTGATCAAGAACACTGATGAGTCTGTGAAACATCTCATAACGTGGATGAACATAATGGCATTATGCTGAGTGAAATGAGTCCATCGCACAAGGACAAATATTGTATGAGACCACTACTGTAAAAACTCACGAAAAGGTCTTTGATTGTTTTGAGAGAGGCACAGTGGGCATGGAACAACACTAAAGAGACAGTAGGTAAGTGGTAACCTTGGTGAAGGGTAAGACAAATACATAGTACTGGGGAAGACAGCACAGCTTGTGTAAGGCATAGCCTTGAAAACCCTCAGAGCAGTCCTATTTCTGCACACTTGGGGTTACTTAGTAAGTCTGAATTGGCTTAACAGCAGCTAACATCAATAGCAAGCCTTAATATATGAAGCACTTAGCATACATATTAATGATTTAAATGTTCAAAAAAATACATGAAAAGATAAAGATTACCTTTAGTTCTTCTCTGTCACATGGGCCATACAGAGGCATCTAACAACAATGCCTTTGAAAAGGATTTGTAAAATTACTTTTGCTGAGCCACTAATGTACAGAATAATAAAGGGAATTAAAAGTGAAGTGAGATTATTTAATATATTTTGTATATATCTTCCATTTAAACTCTTAAGAATTGCTGTTGTAAATCTAGATTCTGGTACCAGTCTACCTAATTAGCCAGGAAACCGTTTGTGTGTCTTTTTACTTTCATCTTTTCATTTTCATGCTTGCAGAATAAAAGATCATTTTTAAATACCTGTCACTATAAAATTTGAAGATTGTATGAAATAGATGTTCATACTTAGAGGTGTTTCCATTGTAATTGTCTTGGTTGATAAATGCTCACTTTGATGACCACGTTTTGCCTTTGTTTACAGTTTTCTTTTCGTTTCTCCCAAGATCTCAGTGGTTCAATAGTATCTCCAGATGTCAAGTTAAACCTTGGTGGAGATTTTATCAAAGAATCTACAGCTACTACATTTCTGAGACAGAGAGGGTATGGCTGGCTTTTGGAAGTTGAAGATGATGATCCTGAAGATAATAAGCCACTCTTGTATGTAAAAGTAGTAATATGTGTTTTTGTTGTTGTTATTAGTGCTAATCTGTGGGATAATTATATTTTTTCATGTTGTTTGAAGACATTTATAGGAAACCTTAAACTTTTTGATCTAAAGCTATAGTAGTTTTCCCAACTTTAAACATAGTGAAATGTGGAAAAAATGTACATGTTTGAATCAGTGTAATATGGTGGTTTAAATGCAAGTGTCTTGTTGACTTAGGGAGATTATACCATCATATATACATTTTTCTTAAATTCTTTTTCAACTGCCTCAGCATTCAGAAGTGTGCCTTTAAAAATTTTTTGTTTTAAAAATATAGGGAAGAATTGGATATTGATCTAAAGGATATTTACTACAAAATCCGATGTGTTTTGATGCCAATGCCATCGCTCGGTTTCAACAGACAAGTAGTGAGAGACAATCCTGACTTTTGGGGTCCTCTGGCTGTTGTTCTTTTCTTTTCCATGATATCATTGTACGGACAGTTTAGGGTAAGTATGTTTTATTTTATAAAAATTCTAAATATTTTAAGAGGTTTAAAAATTAATATAGCAAAGTACTAACTGTAATTAATACATTGCTTGAGAAATGCTTTATCTGTACCCAATATTTTATCCCCAAAGCTGTTCATAATTAAATAAGTGAAAAGTATCTTAAATCAGTGCTTCTCAAACTCTTCTGCATCATCATTCACATAGAGAATGTTTGACACACTGGAGTATATGGATGGAAGTACTCCTAGCTGATCAGAAGTGACCACTCTTTGTCGACTTTGCCTTTTCTGTCTTCCCAAAGGGATGAATAGCTTGAAACACATTACTCCTAATCATAATTGCTACCTTTTATTCATGTTTAATTCTATTTTTGGAATCATTTTACTAAATGATGGCAAGGATTCTGTCATCTTTTTTAATATTTGTTTTATATGTTTGAATACTGCTTGTGATATTTTAACCAACTTGTTCTATTCTCAGAGGCTTTATCTTTTTCATCAAAATATGCATACCAACATCCCCTTCCTTATTTTAAGACTTTAAAGAAGTGAAAAAGTAACTCTTTACCACAGAGTAATTTGGAAGTAGGTTAGTTTCTGTTACTTTTGTAGCAAGTTGCCACCAATTTATTGGCTTAAAACAATGTAAATTGGTTCTCTGACCCTTCTTAAGGTCAGAAGTCAAAAATGAATCTTCAAGGGTTAAATCAAGATGTTGGCAAGGCTGGCTTCTCTGGAGCCTCCAGCGTAGAATCATCCTTGCTTCTTAGACTTCTAAAGGCTGCTCGCCACAAGACCCCAGTCTCTGCTCCCAGGGTCATACTATCTTCTACTACAGTCAGGTCTCCCTCTGTCTGTTTTATCGCTACTTGTAATTACGTTAGGGCTCACCCAAATAATCCAGAATAATCTCCTCATCTCAGTATCCTTATTCAGTCACGTATGCGTAGTCCCTTTTCCTGTATAAGGAAACATTCATGGTTCTTGGAATGAGGATGTAGACATCTTGGGAGGGAGCCATTATTCAGCCTACCACAAGAAACCATTGGAACTACAATTTCTGAGAACTGCATTAGTTGAACATTACACTGATCCTATCAACATTCACCCTAGATCAGTAGTTTATGTTAGGTCTTATGTTGGAAGGGTTGTAAGGACCATTGAAAGTGACGAGAGGTTCTTACCTCCTGTCTACCACCAAACCTTTATCTGGAACATCCTTTGTTTTTATTGATTTTTTTGTAACCTTTCATTTGAACAAAGGATTCTAAAGCTAAGAGCAAGATTATTGCCCCCATAGAATATTGCTCACTTTAAGTTTCTCTAATGTTTTGTCATGATCGAATTGAGTTTATGCATTTTTAGCAAGAATACCATGTAAATAATGTTGTATCCTTATTTGAGCATGATACTAAAATGTCTCACTACTGGTGCTATTGTTTCCTTTATAATTAATATCTTTTAGAGATACTTTGCAGTTATACAAATATCCTGTTTCTCATCAAACTCGAAACTGATTTTAGCATCCATTGAGGGGTACCAAACTCGAGACACTGATTGATGGATAATGTATGTAAAAATTATTGTATAATGTTTGCTGAAGATTTTTCTGTTGCCATTATTCCTTTGACATTTGTTGTTCTTCCTTGAGGAACAAGTATCCTATTAATTATTATTTATTTATGTTAATATGAGCTCATGGATATTTATTCTCTTAGTTATAATCCAGTACTATCATCAGTTCTTTTATTCTTCAAATTGTTCCACCTTTAGCTGTTGGGAGCCCATTCAGGTTGGCTTCTGTATCCTGTCAACATGTCCCCATCCTTTTCTGAGTACTTCTTTTGACCCATCTTGTTAATTCTCCCTGCTCTGGTCCTGAACACAACCATTTTTATAAGGAATCTTGCTTCCTTTTATTAGGAATGATATTTAGAAACTAGGATCTAGATAATAAGCATGCTTATGTTGCTGTATGTTACTACTGAGATGTCATTGTTTCTGGGTCCTCCCAGCAGACAGACTTTGCAAGTATATGAATGTATCGTTACACTAAGTCTGAGGAGTTACAGTTGTCTGAAATGTCTTCCCTATTTATTAATTGGATCAATGTATAACTAAGTTTTAAAGAACTCCAGAGAAAACTGGTAACTAGTTTGAGTTATTAATTTACATTGCAAGATTCTGTAAACCAGGGGGTTGGAATAAGTACATTGTTGCCTGTTTTTTGCAATATTCTTTTATCATAGATCTTGAAACACTGAGGTTTCCTTAGGTAATCAGTCTTTACTGAATTTTCAACATGGGTCTAAAATTCTATTAAACACTGTGCTGTTTGTTAAGTTTTGAAAGATACTGGGAACTCACACAACCCTCCTATGACCTAGGATTGGCCATGTTAAACTATCTCATATGGCAGAGAATTAGAATATCTGCTTACTTGATACAAAGAAACTAATTGGATGAAATCTTTTTTTGTCATTTTCCCTTAAGGTGGTCTCATGGATTATCACCATTTGGATATTTGGTTCCCTAACAATTTTCTTACTGGCTAGAGTTCTTGGTGGAGAAGTAAGTAGTTGATTTAAAAAGTAGCTTTTGCTTTTTATAGTAAGCTTTGTGGTATACTATAGGTAGTCAGTAAATATACTCAATAAAGTTGTGTCTTGTCCCAGAATTGCTTTTAAGTCATACTAAAGCCAAAAACCAAACCCGTTGTTGGGTCAATTCTGACTCATAGCAACCTATAGATAGAGTAGAACTGCCCAATAGTTTCCAAGGAGCGCCTGGTGGATTTGGATTGCCGACCTGGTTAGCAGCCATAGTACTTAACTACTACACCTCCAGGGTCATCATACTAGCCATTTAAAATGATTTTTATTCAATGCATTTAGTACTGTGCTTATTCAATAAATATTACAAGGAATGAATAGGAAAGAAAAGATCCCATCCTATTCCTTGAGCACTACAGCTTTTTAAGCAAACAATTTATTCTTTATTACAGCATTTCTCAAAATTTTGGATCTCAGTTCCAGAGTTTTTATTTCTGTAGCTTATATTCATCAATGTTTACCATATTAGAAATTACAGCAAAAAATTAAATATTTATTAAACATAACAGTAAACCAACTACATGTTAACACAGCACATTTTTAAGACAAATAACTATTTTCTAAAACAAAAAAAGAGAAGAATGACATTGTTTTATATTTTTGAAGTAGCCTTAGTGTTTGTCTTAATGGAATATAGCACTGTTTCTGTGTTTAATCTGTGATGATAGATTAAGTACAGATTAAACTTTGGTTAAAGTGTATGAAAAAACCATGGCCTCACACAGACTGTTTTTGAAAAAGATAGCAATATTTTAATAGTCTTTTCAGATACTGTAGATATTCTTGGATACTATACCAAAAGTTGACAAGTAGTTTAAGTTTTGTTGCAGTGTGGAATCTGAAGCTGTATCAATGAACTTCTCATAATCTCTTTCATTAAATTCACTTTGAATGTTTTTAGCCACTCATGACTTTGTAACATCATATGTTGGTAATTTAGATAACAGTTGTACATTGAGTTATGTAGATCTTCCAGATTTATTATACAATAACAGGAAATCACATTCATTGATATCACCACTTATATCAGGAGAAAAGTCTTTATCGAAAACTCAGATTTTATCATTTGCAACAAGTATTGTCAGTGTCTTCCCTTAAGTAACAGGCTGTCTTCATTCAGTTTCAAGAAAATGCTTGTTATTACCCAAATCTGAATGACCATAGTTTGTCTGTAAGTTGTTGTTTCAAGTAAAAATGGTGTTTTATAAAAAAAGCATCTAATTCTACTCTTCACTCACACAAGTGCTCTTCTTTGGAATAATCCTTCAACTTCAGTGTGTAGCAGAAATGCTTCACGTGTCGTACAGAATATTAGAAAGATACGTACTTGAAAGTTGAGGTTTAATAAAACTGTTTTTAGTGCTTCATCAAGAATACTCTTAAGTGTAACTAGCTGTTTTTCTTCTTTTTCTCTGTGTAACATTAAAGAACACAGTAACGACTAGTGCGATTTGTGCCACCTTGATTCATGTCAAGATAGCAGTAGTTTTACCCAACATTGCTTGCCTAATTAGTGCAAATACCAACCCAGTGAAAACAATTTTGACATTATAGTCCTCTAGAGGGGTCTCTAAGATCCTCAGAGGTCCATGAATCACACCTTGAGAGCCAACCACTATTGTAATAATTAAGACTACATAAATTGCTATATACCTAGGAGTCCTGGTGGTATATTGGTTAAGAGCTATGGCTTCTAACCAAAAAAGACCAGCAGTTCAAATCCACTAGCTGCTCCTCAGAAACTCTCTGGGACAGTTCAGTTCTGTCTTGTAGGGTCTCTATGAATCAGAATCCACTCAAAGACAATGGGTTTTATATACTTGGAAATATATATGTGATATGTGATCTGTATACTTGTGAGTGTCTTATTCTGTAGAGAAAATTTTGAGAAAGGGATTCAGGACTATTAAGATGTGAGTACTGGCTCATGGCAGGCTGACTATGAGTACTGAATACTAAATGCAGAAACTTTGAATCATTTTCTCACACTTGGTGGAAAGATCTGCCAAGGCAGTTATTGAGATCTTATCTGTCTGCTTTCTAACTTCTAAAACTGTGTTGCTATTGTCCTGTCTCCTGTTCTTTTCCTGGTTATGTCCCTTACAAAAAATAAGTGGGTTTTTTTCCATTTTATTTTAATAATGTTTCAGAAAAAAATGGTATTGGATATATGTATTCAATCCACCATGTTAACCTAGAACTCTCAAATAAATGTAGAACAACATTTGTCTACCTCACTTTTTCACATGGAAACTAAAACAGTTCTTATGGACTTAAAATTACTTTTGTTTGCGTAGTATTTCTTATGTTCTACGTGAAACATAATGTAATATTTATTTGAAAATAGGTGTCACCAAACTCTTTTAGCAGTGTAGGACTGTTGATGTAGGAGCTATTTAAGAAGCCTAGATCTTAATCTGAACTCTGTCACCTACCAGCTGTGCTTTCCTGAGTGTAACACTTGGTCTCTCTAAGATTTAGTTTTTTCATAATGAGGATGATAATACCTACTTGTTACTTCATTTGATTTTTACCATGTGTGAAGACTTAGCCCTGAACTTGGCATACAGGAGCCACTAAAAATATTTGCAGTTTCCCCTCACCCATTCCTCCTTCCTTTCCAGTCTGTGTTTGTCACCGCTGACTTCTCTACAGCTTGATTTTTTTCATCTGAACAAGATGACTGTGGTCCCTTTTGGTAATCCTCCTACAAGCTAAGGGAAGTAGTAACAGACTGTAATCTATGGATACATTGAAAGTAATTAGATTTGTGAATCTAAAGCTCAAGGGAGCAATAAGGACTAGAAATGTAGGTGGGTATCTGCAGAAAACAATAATTGAAGCAGTAATACTACTCCCAGGAATATGAGAGAATCATTAATTTTGAAGATGTCACAATTTCCCTAAATCTAAAACTGTAATAGTCACAAAATTCCAACAAATATTTTGAGGAACTTAACCAAAATTATGCTCAATTTCATTTTGCAGAAATATACATGCACATGAGACAATCCAAGAAAATTGTTGGAAATAGTATAGATCTCTAATAATTTGAAATGTTAAGATTGTGATATTTTATGACTTTTTCTTGATTCTTTTGTATATTCAAGGAAACAGGATATATGATGTTCAGTAGTAATTAAAATGAGTGTCTTAGTATCTCTGATATTTATTTAAAATTTGAAAATTTACAGGTTGCATATGGCCAAGTTCTTGGAGTTATAGGATATTCATTACTTCCTCTCATTGTAATAGCCCCAGTACTTTTGGTGGCTGGATCATTTGAAGTGGTGTCTACGCTTATAAAAGTAAGTTACATAGTATGTGTTATGCAACCCTCTGCCTTCCAGTAGTGTGCTGTTTTCCACTGTCAAAAGTCTACTAGTTCTCTAGGTAAAAAAATATCATAATATGTAACTGTGTATCAAGCAATTGGTAATGTTTTGGAGCAGTGACCATCCTTACTTATCGTACTTATTATATTTTAGTTTTCCCTTTTAATCTTCTGGAAATTGCAGTTGTATGTGTAGGGAATAAAAAGTACAAGGAGCAAATCAGACCTTAACGATATTATACGCAGAGAATGTTTAGTGTTGAATTTTTCTTCCCCTATGTTTCTAGCACAGATTCATCTGACTTAGACTTTTGAAGAGGATATGTATTTAAAATTCCATTGCATTTATTTAATAAGTTTTACTCTTATTTGAGTAGTAACTTTCTTATAGGGTTGTTAATTTCATTTGATCTTTACCGTGTCTGAAGACCTAGTCTTGAACTTGGCAATAGGAGCCACTAAAAATATTTTCTCTTAAGTCTTCCCTCTCCCATTCTTTCTTCCTTTCTAGTCTGCATTTGTCATAACCAGCTTCTCTAGAGCTTGATTTTTTTAGAACCATTAACATGGTTCTAATAAATTGGCTTTTCCATAGTATAGAAGTCAGAAATTCTTTGTTAAATTTGCATTAGGATATGTATATATTTACAGATTGGCTTGGCTTATTAGTAATAAATAATAATGTTACTTAAATTTTAGCATTTACTGATTTTGAACAGCTTTGGAAAAGAAATGACTGCTTTAGCATGTATATGTATATTTTACAATGAATATATTTTTTTTTCTTTATGGATAGTAGAAATTCTTCACACCACTTTCTAAACTGCCATTATGTAATTTCACCACTGAAGTATTTTTTAAGTAGCCAGACCCATTTAATTTTTATGAAATTTCTTTTTTTGTAATTTTTTTCCTTTTTTCATTGTGATTAAGTCAAAGTATACAGTCCATCCTTTTCACTCTGTATTTCTAGTACCCTCTTAACAAACACCAGTCCTCTCCTCTCCACCTTCTTCTCACCCATCTAGAAAGACACCAGTAGGACAGCCTCCTGTATATGTATAGAACCATAAAGTATACACACCGTATGGTCACACTGTGTCCCTGAGTCCAGTCTGTTGTTGTCTGAAGAGTTGATGTCAATACTAGTTTCTAGTCAGGGACAGGAGCAGGTGTTGGGGCCATATTCCCAGGGGACCCTTCGGCTGTTAGATCATCAGTTGTGGTCTTTTAGTCAAGTTGTGAGCTGCACCCCTCTTTTTCTCATGTTGCCTCATGAACTATATTGTATCACCCATCACACCTGCTTTTGGTGGTAGCTGGTTCCATCTGGCTCCATCTGGTTCTTCTGGTCTCATGTAGATACAGTCTCCCATTCTTATGGGTCCATCTGTCTCCTGGGCGCTATTTACCTGTGTCTTTGTTGTTCTCAGTCATCGTCTGTTCCATATGAGTTGGGACCATTTGGTGTACCTCAGATGGCAGCTTGCTAGCTTTTAAGACCCCAGATGCCACTCACCAATATGGGGTGAGAAGACTTAGCAAAAGACTAGTTGGGCCAATTGGCCTTGATTTCCCCTGAAAACATGGTCCCCGGACCCCCAGTCCTTGCTGTTCTACCCTTTGAAATACTGGGTTGAATTTAGAAACCTTTCAGCTTATAATGTAGTCCAGTTATGTTCATTTGCTCTCTACTGTGTGCTGTCACTGCCGTCACCCAACCAAATTCCTGTCTACTGTCTAATCTATGACCAACCTTCTCCCTCTATCTCCACCCTTGTAGCCATCAGAGAGTCTTTTCTTCTGTACATGAGTCTGTTTTTAAGTTCTTATAGGCAGAGGTCTCATGCAATGCTTGTCCTTTTGCCACTGACTGATTTCGCTCAGCATAATGTCTTCTAGTTGAAGCCAGGTTATGAGATGCTTCCTAAAATCATCCTTGTTCTTTATCATTGCATAGTGTTCCATTGAGTTTGTATACCATAGTTTGTTGATGGGCACCTAGGTTGATTCCATCTCTTTGCTGTTGTTGACAGTGCTGCAGTATACGTTCACATACAAGTATCTGTTCATGTGACCACCTTCATACCTGTAGGTTATATTCCAAACCGTGGGATTGCTACATCATATAGTACTTCTATGTCTAGCTTTTTAAGAATCGCCAAATTGCTTTCCAAAGAAGTTGTACCATTTCATGTTTCCACCAGTAGTGTAGGAGAGTTCCAATCTCTCTGCAGCCTCTCTAGCATTTGTTGTTTTGTGTTTTTTTGATTATTGCTAGCCTCATTGGGGTTAGATGGTATCTCATTATAGTTTTGATTTGGATTGCCCTAATAGCTAATGATTGTGAGCGTTTCCTCGTATGTCTTTTGGCAGCCTGGATGTCTTCTTTGGTGAAGTGGAAATTTCTGGTTTTTTTTTTAAGTTCATTCCTAATCCCAATATACAAGAAATAATAATTCCTTTTAGAATTAGATACCTAAAAACTAATTCTGATATTTTATAAATACTATTAAAAACAGCATGGGTCTTCTAATTAGTCTGTTTGGAATTCAAATCCTAGTCCTGCATTTGGTAACTGGCTTTGGGGCGGTTATCTCAACTTTTCTTATCTTCACTTGTTCATCTGCAATGTGGAGTGGAAATCATAACACACTTATTAGGATTTGTTATGGAGAGTTTAAAGTATATATAAAGCCTGGTATAGTGCCTTGCACAAAATAGGCACTCAAGTGATAGCTGCAGTTAATTACAAATATTGTAAAAGAATACTTGGAGAGGATCCTTGCATGTTTGAACTCTTCGAATGCTTCAGAGGTGATGGGAAGACCTTACTTCTCTGTTTCAAATCTTTAAAAGAAAAAAAGAAATAGCAGTTTAACCATTATTAGAACTTAGCCTCAACCAGATGGTGCCCAGCCACCACCACTGATAGCCACAATGGAGCTCACAGAGTTGAGTCTAACTGGCAACACAAGTATAAATAAGAGGTGCAAGCTGAGGTCTCCACTAAAAGACCACAATTGATGGTCCAGGGACTTCGGGGTTCCCCTGGGAGCATGGCCCCTGGCCCTGATGCTGCCCCTGTCCATATATCATAAGGAAGGTCAGCTTTTCAGAGAGCAATGGATTGGACTTGGTGACGCAGAGGGACCGTATTACGTGGGCAATTGATGGTTCTGGGCATCTATAGGAGGTCATCCTGGTGACCTCATGCTGGAAGAAGGGGAATGGGAGGAGAGGAGAAGGTAGGAGACTGTTGGGAAGGTAAGACATGTATGGAGCAGAGAGGAAGAGTGTGCTGCAGAGAGAGCAGTGGAAGCTGCATATAGATCAGCGTGCAAACTTACATGGGAATGTACATTTTCATTCAGTCAATAATAATAATAAAAACTTAGCCTCAAGTTTATGCAGCTAGCCCCATGCTGGGATTTAATTACCTTACCCTTAATGAACTTACTGAGTGAATCATTCAAGATCACTTCCTGCTGTGTGTTGTTTTACTTGGGCTAAAACCTGTTTGAATATAGACAGTTCTTGGGTTGCTAACAAGATTCTTTCCTCTGTCCTTAAATCTTTAAATCAAGTGTGTAGGTGAGTCGGGACAGGTGCATATGGTGCTTATTTAGTCTTGCAAAAAAGGGAAACCTTAGTGGTGTGGTAGTTAGGAGCTGTAACTGCTAACTGAAAGGCTGGCAGTTCAGGTTCACCAGGAGCCCTTTGGAAACCCTAAGTGGCAATTCTACTCTGCTCTGTAAGGTTGCTGTGAGTCAGAATCGACTCAACAGCAGCAGGTTTACCATGAGAAAAGGCTTGAACCCTACTGAATGATTTAAAAGCTGCGTGTGCAGCAGGTGAAGGCAATTGTGATGAATAATCCATTGCAAGTAGGGGTTGCCTCATTTCAGTGTGAGGGCAAATTTACATAACGTTAAGGGACATGCAGGAATTAATCGGTAAATCTGGCATTTATAATTCAGGGACTGCCTGTACTTCAGAGCCTACTACCAGAATTGTCAAAAGCATTTGCCTCTAGTCATTTTTAGTCATATAATTCAAAGTTGGAACTTAATATTCTTTATGTGCTATATAAGTGTCTTATTATAAGATGGAAAAATATTTTTTATATCATTACAGATTTAGGATAAAACTGTTTTTAAGCTTCAGGATTTTTTTTGCCAAACTATTTTTTTCCAGATGCTTAATTGTCTGTGTATAATGAACTATTGTGCATATTTGTTTAAATTCAAGGTTCTTGGGATATCTGTTAGAAAACATTTACCAGTTAACTCTACAAACCTTAGTTTTATTTAATATTAAATCTTGGTTGATTTAGAGATCTCTGATTATATAGATTCAGGTCTGATAAGAAAAGGCTGCATTTACAGAAGTCAGAGTAGAGAATGAACATTCTTAATAAGTTTTACTGTTGACCACAGTTGGTTGTCAGAGTTGCTTTTAGGAAATACTGTAAACAGTATTTTTACTCTATGATATGCAAAAAGTTATTTGACTTGCTAACTTGTTGGCTTTTTTTTTTTTTTTAAAGCTGTTTGGAGTGTTTTGGGCTGCCTACAGTGCTGCTTCATTGTTAGTGGGTGAAGAATTCAAGACGAAAAAGCCTCTCTTGATTTATCCAATCTTTTTACTATACATTTACTTTTTATCCTTATATACTGGAGTGTGATCTGAAAAAGTCGTTCTTGCTTGGAAAAAGATGATGTTACGTTTGTGTGTAGACTGGGGATTCTTGCTGAGGAAGTCAGAGAAAACCTCTTGCTGGTAACATTTTACGTGTTCCAGATGTAAAGACAGGATTAATTAAGGCTGTTTTAGGGAAGAAAAAAAATTTTTTTTTTTTTTAGTTTAATCAAACAACTGCAAGTATCTGGGGTTTGTTTTGTTTTGTTTGTTTGTTTTCAGAATTCTGAAGTCTGTTTGATTCTTCATATTCCAGTAAATAAAATATAAAAAGCATTGTGTTTTTAAGATTTTGTTAATATTCAACTTAGAACTTGTGCCAGAAGTATCTGGATTGGTAACTTGCATTTCACTTGAAGGTTTTTAAATATGACACCATCTTAATAAGCTAGAAGTGCAATTTTTTTTAAAGTCTTCTGTATTGCAGATCCTGTAGATATATATTTATATTTATACATATATATTTATGAAACAGTTCTTACTATTCACAAAATATATTTCTGAATAACCTGAAAATTAAGATATTTTAAACCTGTTACCTAAACTTTCTTTAATTTGGCCATTAATCTTTATTTATAAATTTAAATTTACTAAATTATATATAATTTTGAAAATCTCATACATGTTTAGTACCTCTTAAGAATTCTTAATAACTTCTTGTGTGCCGTTGAGTCGATTCCAATTCATGGCAACCCTATAGGACAAAGTTGAATGGCCCACACTCTCACCTAGGCTGTAGTCTTTATGGAAGCCAGTTGCCACATCTCGCTCACAAAGTGGTTAGTGGGTTTCAACCACAAACCTTGTGGTTAGTAGCTGAGTGTTTAACCAGTACCCCAGCAGGACTCCTTTTTAATAACTACTAAAATTAATTTTGATGCTTGGTAATGTAGATTTGATTTGCCTTGAAAAGCCATTTTGAATGTAAACATCTGGTTTAATTAGTTTGTGTTTATCTTTCTGACCAATGAAGCAAGAAGTATAATGCATATGGTGCTGGTTAAAATTATTAATGTGTAGAAAAATGATAATATTTACAGAATCAGTGATTTTTAAAATGATACTCCTAAATCATAAAATCTGCCAGAAAGAGACCTTTAAAATTTGAACAATGTTATAGAAAGCAGAAAAAAAAATACTTCATAGCCTTGTATTTTGTTTTTTCCCACCTTGTTGTGTATTGATAGTTGAACAAGTACCAGGTACTTCCTGTTTTTGCTAAGGAAAATAAAAATTTTTAACTAGAATTTGCTTGTTGCAGATTTTGTAGGGTCTAGATAACATTTAATAATGTGTAAGTAAGTAAAATACTTTATTTGTGTCTATGAAATAGCGAGTATCTATTATTAGCAAGTTGTTGTGTTACCTTTCCAGATCTCAGCTAGCAAGGTTAACTGCTGTCCTCAGTATGGTCACCAAGAAGTCTCTTGATATATATGCCTTTATAGCAATCTCCATCAGGAAATATCCAACAACTCTGAAGCAAGTCTACATAATCAGCAAGTTATCAAAAGCTCATGTGTCTTCCTTATTCTCCCCACCCCGTTAGAGAAGGAGAAAGAAAATTAAAACTTATTTTAAGCTTCAGGAACAGTGTGGGGCTACCTTTGAACCACAATAATGTGGGAAGTGACATATATTGATTTTTTTAAGTCTTAGGAAAACAGGTTAGAGACACCAGAGAGGTAGAACTTCTAAAACCTAAAGCAGTTTTTAAGAGTAGTGAGGAAGGAGTTGGGGGTCCAGAAGCCACAATGTACAGTAACCAGATGTCATACTTCAGGAATTTTGAAGTCCTTATTACATGGACTGTTGTATTTGGTGATTATTAAATGTTGACCCTGGAATTTTACCAAAAAGCTTGTGGGTCAATACCAAGGGGTATTTTGCTTAGGAATAAGTCAGAGCATTTTGGGACCACCTCTGTCAAAAAGTGGTTTAATTTTTTAAGCTATTGTTTTAAGGTATGAATGAAGTACTCACTTACAATCATATTTCTATCGATGGGATATAAAATGTTTGTGTTCTAGAAATTTTAAGTAAATAGCATTTAATCTTGGGAACTGCCTTGTTTAGAATACAGTTTTTCAGTGTTTCAAGGCCAGCCAGCATCAACCTCATGTCCTAGTGAGCTGAGCTGTTTGAAATAGATTGTCAGTTTGAAAGCATATGTAAATATATGCAAGATCCAGCACTGCTACAGCTAATAATGCTAGGTTGGTCATAACAGTGTTCTGTCCTTGAATTTTTGTGATTTTCTAAGTGATTTTAAATTGGTTTCCAACAATTATTAATGCATTAATACTTTAAAACCAGAACCCAGCCATATTAATGTGTGCATTCCTTGTCTCTTCTGGTTGTGTGTATATATTTTTTAATAGTATTACCTACCATATGTTGTCATCCTAGTGGATGGTCATCTTCTGTAAAAGAAATTGAGACGTTTGCTTTTGTTTTAAATTTATTGTAAAATAATTGAAATTTCTACTAAAACCAGAATCTATAATTAAATACTATGTTTAAAAGTAGTTTAGGAAGATACTGTGTAAAGTTTTGTGAACAATTGTAAAACCTGATTCTAACGTCTATAAGACAGGTTTTTTTTTTTTTTTTTTTGGTGTAAATACTAAACTTACAGAGTTCTAAATTAGTGGAAATTTGTGTTGACTTAAACTGTGAAGTAGATATTTTGGTTTAAGTATTGTTTAAATTTTTTATTTTTTAAATGTTGATGTAATAAAACACTGAATAAAATAATACTTTCACAGCCTTTTCACAGCCTAATGAAAACATCAGACTACTTTTCAGATTCAACAAAAACAATTGAGTATTTGAAAATGATAATTTTTTTTTTTTTAGGTGTTTATGCTGTGGGTGCTTTTAACCAGTTTTTATGCTTTAGGTGATTGTGACATGTTTTTTTACATAATATTGTGCTTCCACATAATTCTTTCAGATTGCATGGCAGTCTGAAGCAAGTCTTACTAGAGCCAAAAATCACCCTCAGCAATTCTTTGCTGTGATATATCAGTTATGTAAACAAAGAATGATTTTTGTTCATCTTTTCATAACTGGTTTCTTGAAGCGAACCTTCTGAACATTGTATTGTTTATAAATTTCCCTTTAGCTATGAAATCACAAGTGCAGTATTCTTTATTTAAGTAATTTTCTTTCAGTAGTTTGTATATTTGAGAAATGGTTACACTTTTTGAGTAAATACCTGGAATGTGATTTAAATATCAGTAAATGAATTCACTAAAAACTACAGACATTCTGATATCTTTGCACTTAAAAGCATGATCTATAGACATTTTGATATCTTTGCATTTAAAATCATGATCCTTTCTGAAGGAAGTTCCACTTGTGAATATATTTTATGATAACAAGCTGGTATGAATTTTAAACCTTATTGTTGGAATCAACTCCATGGGTGTCAATGTCTTTTGTTTTGGTTTTTGTTTACTTTTATGGAGTGCAGTGAATCTGAAAAGCAATGGTTAAGAGAATGTCCCCTATACCACACAGAATTTATTAAACATGAAGCTTATGGTGAAATGTCTTTTTGAATTCTTTTCAAATGCTATGGTTGAATTTGGAGATTAAGGAAAGAATGTCAGGAGGATTAGAATGGCAGCAGTAAAATAGTCTCCTACTTAACATTTTTTTATTTCCAGCAAGATATCCACAAGTTTTTACTTGGAAGTTACTAAATTTATATTTTGCAAGTGCTTGGAAAAAAAAATTTTTAATGCCTTAAACAGCCCCTTCTAAACAGTTCAGTGGTATACTAATGTCATCGTTGAATTTAATCTAGGTTGTATACTAATATGCAAAAGTAGAATATTTTATAAAACATTTCAGTCAGACTTAGTTAGAACATATAAACATTGTTAATACTTACGGGGGAGAATGGAAATAAGCAATTCTACGTGTAGTAATTTTGTTAATATTTAGAATGTGAATAAGTTAGGTTTTGCTGTAATCATTACCATTGAGCAACTTCTGTTAAAGTGAAACACAGAATGACTAGTTATAGGGAAGTATTTATCACCTGGTGATTAGGAGAAAAGATAACAAAAGCAGACTGCTATTATTCACATAGTATGAACACTCATTGTTTTGTTGAATAGTAATTTTATATTTTTGCTGTGTTCTGTAATCCTACTTTGTGGGATTAATCTGTTCTCTATAAAGTATCAAATAGTAATCATCTGATAGTGAGACAGTGCATATGTTTGTTACCCTTATTTAGAATTACTTGCTGTAGTAATTTTAGCCTTAATGGAAACTAGCAAAATTGCCACTGTTGATGATGTGTGTAGTTGCTTAATCCCACATGAAGTCCTGTTTGCCAACTAGGACTTAGCAAAGTCTCATTCCTAAGTACAAATTTATTTTCAAAGGATAATGTGGTGGCCTGGAAAATAAAGTATTGAGGAAAAAACACATTTAAATTGGGTACCCTGAATATGAAGGGATAATAAATATTCATGAAGTATTTTGTTTCCTTAGATTATACAAGGTTCAGTGCTAGGTGTAAGGATACAGTGATATGCAAAGAAGACCACACATCCTGACCTGACCTAGTAAGCCTGTCAATCTAGGTGGGGGGAGGTGAGGAACAAACAAATAATTTCACAGATTTTGAAATGATTGTAGCTGTGACAAATGGAGGACATAAAGGTCTGTTGTGGTAGGAGATGAGACACTAGAGGAATTTGGTCAGAGAAGGTTTTCCTAAGGAGATGATGCTTGAGCTGACATTTTAGGGATAAGTGTAAGTCAACTAGGCAAGGAAGGGAAGGAAGGCTGTTCTAGACAGATAGAACAGAAGCTGAGTAGAAGAGTTAGAAAGCCAGTTTGGAGTTTAGTATTTTATGAAATTGCAGAGAAATCAGGCCATACTGTACCTGACATAGAGCTTTTGATTAGACACGTGTTGCCAGAAATCTGATTTTGATGCTAAAGGTCAAGATACACAATTCTGCTTTTGGTGTATCCAGCAGATACAAGTTCACCAACTCATCCTAGAAAAAAGTGCTGCATACGTCATTGCTGAATATCACTACAATCACTTTCAAAGTACTCCTCTTGGGAAGCTATGCACTGATGCCAGTGCGTGGCCCACCCTTCAAAGCAACTTTGGATCTCTTTCTGGAATGGCCATACGACCTGTTGTCATATTGCCCTTGGTACCCTGAATGTCATCAAAATGTCTTCCTGTCAATATTTCCTTTATCTTTGGTTAAAGAAAAAAGTCATTGGGGGCCAGATCAGATGATTTGGTATGGTGTTCCAATACAGTTACATATTTACTCACTAGAAGCTTGCTCACAGACAGTGCTGTGTGAGCTGGTGCATTGTCATAATACAAGAGCCATGAGTTGTTGGCAAAAAGTTCAGATTATTTTCATCTTAGCTTTTTCACACAGCCTTTTCGGCACTTCCAAATAGTAAAACTTAGTTAACTGTCCAGTTGGTACAAATTCATAACGAACATCATTTTGACTCATTGTGCACTTTGTGTCATCACCAGTGGTAACATGGCCCAAAACATGGTCTTGTCTCTCCAAAAGGTCTTGGCAGACTTGGACAGTCTTTTACTTTTGTTTGTCAGTGAGCTCCTTAGGGACCATTTGCACACACCTTTCTCGTGCCAAGGTTTTCTGTTTAGATTTTCCTGTTTATCTATCTCTGTTTACTTGGTCTGCTATGCTTCTCACAGCCAATGATTTTGATGCACAATTCAACAAATTTTTGCAGTGTTTTCATCAGATCTGCTTGTTACTGGCCATTGTGACCTCTGTTCATCAGTGATGCATCTCTCCCTCAGAAAAAAATGTTTAATCTATTTGTACACTGCTATTTTCTTAATGGCATTATCCCCATAAACTTGGGCTAACAAGTCCGTGATTTTACTTCCACTCTTAAGAGGTTTAACAGGTTTAATGCTTGTTGCTCTAATTCAAGCTCTCAGGTTCTTGTGACAGCACACAAAAGCATGCAATAATAATGAACGCCAGTCAGCAAGACACCACCACATGTCAACAGGAACATAGCTGTGAGACACTAGTATACCAAGGTTATGAAACCTTTTGTTTGTACAGCACTGCCAATGTAAGTGCACAGTGGTGAGTTCTTGAGTGTAACTGTTAGATGTTGTATGCTGCAAGAGATGTGCTAGAATATGCCCTAAAAATTGGAAACAAGGTATGCATCAAAACAGAATGAATTGTGTATTTATACAATGAAATCTTATGGAGCAGTAAAATGGGTGAACTAGTGCCACGTGCAACAACATGGAGACAGATTCAGACAGGCATAATTAAGCTACATAGTGTTCGGGGATGCCTACTGAGGTTACACAGTTTTTTAAAAATAGCTTTATCAAGATACGATTTATATATCATACATCTGTTGTAAGAGAATTTTTTGTATTGTGGACAAATGTCATAACAATCTAGTTAGCAAGGTCATTTTTATAAGTGACTTTCATAAAAGCCAGTGTTACTGAGGAAGAAGAGGGTTGTGTTTTTGAAGGAGGATGGGAGGATTTCTCAGATTGCAGGCAATATTCTATTTCTTGACCTTGATCTGGTGGTTTTTGAATGTTTGGTTCTCAATACATATGCTGTAAGTTTGTATTCTGTATATTACAGTACTTCATTTAAAATGTGTTTTTAGAATTGTTTTTGGTATGTAGCATGTTTAACAAAGTTAAATTACCACTTTGCATCTTTCTTTTCATGTAGTAGTATACCATAGCCATTTTTTTTTGAGTCCAACAAACTTCATAGAGTAGTGTTTCTTGAACACCATAACCATCCAACCACATTTTACTACATAATTACTTATTTCATTCATAGCACTCAGTACCCTCCAAGTATCTGACTTTTTTTTTTTTTTTTTGGTAAATACACTATAATGCAAGTTCCATTAGAGCAGGGACATTTTCTGGTACATTCATCAGTGAACCTGGTCATTCATTCAATCTTCAGTTCAAATTCACATCCAGTGAATTTCAAAACCTGTAGTTGTAATCATCTGTAATTAATAGAGGGTCAAAGTTAGGCAAAACCTTAGCTATCATTTAATGTGTAATTGTACCTCATTTTAAAAACAGAAAACTAAGGCAAGGAAAGATTCATAGTAGTGGCTTGCAAAATGGAGATAAGAAGTAAACTAGTGCACTTTTATTACAGCATGGACCAACCATGATGCCAAGTTGTATAGCAACATAGGTAATTGTCCTCTACCATAATCCATTATATGAATTGAAACATCTTTCTCTTTTTAATATTTTTTGTTCCACTTTTTAAAAATCCGTTGTTTTAAGCTTGCAAGTACTTGAATTACATATGGCTCATGGGTCTGTTAATAAGCTACTTAGCATAAAACACATGTAATAGTCATTTTGATAACTGAGGTGCATCTGACCCAGTCAAGCCAAGTGCTGTCGAGTCAGATCCGACTCATGACGAGTTATTTTCCAACACTTCGTATGTATGTGAAAGCTGAACAATGAAAAAGGAAGACTGAAGAAAAAATGGTGTGTTTCAGTTAATGGTGTTAGCAAAGAATATTGAATATATCGTGGGTTGCCAGAAGAATGAACAAATCTGTCATGGAATAAGTATAGCCAAATGCCCCGTAGAAGTGATGTTGATACAGCAAATCATTAACAAGCAGTTAAAAAGGTAATTTGAAAATCATTCACAAAGGGCAGAGCCAAGATGGCAAAGTAGGCATATGCTTCCTGTAGTCCTTCTTAGAACAAAGACCCAAAGGAAAAAAAAAAGTGAATCAATTATATATGACAATCTGGGAGCCCTGAACATCAAAGACAAGGTTGGGGAGTAGGCCTGAGTAGAAGGGTAAAGGAGAGCAAGTATCAGCCAGAAATGCTGAGAGATGAGACTGGGTGACAGGGAGGCTAAAGCAGGTCCAGAGATAACTGCCTCAGCCAGATTTAAATCTGCACTCTGAAAAGGGGACTGCTTCAGACAGCCAGGCAAAGCTACAGCACAGTGGGGGGCAGCCACGCAGAGCAGCAGCACTGTGAGCACAGTGCATCTTTCTCATTGGGGAAGCAGAGCTTTAGACAGCAGTACCCACAGAGCTGCAGAGGACTTCCACCAGAGCGTCATAAGTTAAGTGCTTGCAAATGCTTGAAGACTCAAAGTCTTTTGTATGTGCTAATTTCTCTCCTTTTCCCCAGCCCATCCCCTACATTTCCATGCTCTACACTGAGCACTAAATAATGGTGCGCTACCTGGGCCAGAAATGGGACATCTTATGTGCCTGCACTGAGTTATTTTCCCAGACTTGAGAGGGAAGCAAAAGGAGGGAGACAAAAAGGTTCTGCCAGATACCCTTGGGCTGGCAACTCTCTCTCTCAGTGCAGATTTAACCACTCAGTGACAGGACATTGGAATTTTTAAGACTACAGTCACCAACTTTGTTCAAAATATTTGGACAGGAAAAAAGCTGTATATAAATTAGAATGCAATAAATTACAAGAACTTTTTCATGGCTCGGAGACCATTTCTGTTCATTTAAAAATGCAGACCACCGTGGCTTCAGAAAACAAAGAATTTTTCCAAATACAGAAGACTTCCTGCAATTCTTGGAGGTAGAATACAAAGGAGTAATGTTTAGAACTCTGCAAGATATTAGAAAGGAAATTAAAGTGTAACAGAGCAAACTAAAAACCTAAACAGGCTGCAAGAAGTACGTGAGCAGCAATGTGCTGAAATTTAGCTGATTGACAGTAGAGTTAGTCAAAGGAGCAAGATGAAGGCGATGGTATGTAGAATTAGTGAGGTTGAAGCTTAAGCAACTGACACCAGTATATGTGAGGAAAAATCAAAGAATTTCAAAAAACAGAATCATTAAGAGTTATGTGAGATTCTGTCAACTGGAATAACTTAGGTGTGATTGGAGTACCAGAACAGAGGGTGATAACAGAAAATACAGAGAGAATTGAAGATACTTTGATGGAAAACTTCCCTGATACCATGAAAAAGTTATCTTTCCAAGATGCTCATTGAACTCTGAACAAGTGGATTCCAAAAGAAATACACCAAGACATAGCTATCATCACGTTTACAGCATCTAAAGGTAGCTATGCATAAAAAAATAACATACAAAGGAGAGTCATTAAGACTGAGCTCAGATTACTCAGCAGAAACCATGCTGGCAAGAAAGCAATGGGATGACATGTACAAAGCCTTGAAGGAAAAAACTGCCAGCCAAGGGTTATATACCTGCATCACTGTCTTTCAAATATGGTTGTGAAATTAGGCTATTCCCAGATAAACAGAAGTTTGGAGGTTTTGTAGAAAGAGCAGAATTACAAGACATACTGAAAGACCTGGTTTGATTAGAAAACTGTTAACATCAGATATATACTCAAGGATACAGTACACATCAGATCATCCAGAATTAACATAGATGGGGAATGCACAAAAATAAACCAAAGCTAAAACACTAAAAGGGAAACAGATTTCAGTATGTAACTGATAACCGTATACCAAAAGAGGGACAAATTAACATATTCACAGCTCTTTAAGATAGAGAAGTCAAGGTGATACAAAGAAATTAAAGTCTTAAATTTAGAACATTAGGGTTAAATATGAAGGTAAACACAAAAGAAATTAACAATCCTGCACACCAAAACAAGAAACAAAATCAAGAAGTCTCAGCAGATAGAAAACCAATGACTATGAAAAGGATGAAAACCTATAAAGAAGAAACTCAGCACAAAAAATTAAACGGAACAAAGAAACACCAAAAACACTAAATTCATACCTGTCAATAATTATATTCAATGTAAATGGGTTAAATACACCACTAAAAAGATGAAGGATGGCAGAACAGATAAGAAAGCACAATCCCTCTATATGCTGCTGACAAGAGACACACCTTAAAGATACATCCTCTGAAACTCAGAGGATGGAAAAATGTCCAGCTGACAATCACGAAACAGCAGAAGTAGCAATATTAATTTCAGATAAAATAGCCATTAGAGAAGTCAAAACTACAATGAGACACCATTTCACTCCCTAAAGGCTGGTATTAATAAAAAATATATATATGTACACAAAACAAATGTTGGAGAGATTGTGAAGAGACTGGAACTTTTATACATTGCTAGTGGGAATGCAAAATGGTACATCACTTTGGAAATCAATTTGGCACTTTCTTAAGCTAGAAATATTCGGAGAACATCAAGGCCAGTTGGCATAACTAGCCTATTACAAAGACTGTTCTGCACCCCATATTGGTGAGTGGTGTCTGGTGTCTTAAAAGCTGGCAAGCTGCCATCTGAGGTACACCAAATGGCCCAAAACAGACGATGACTGAGCAACAAAAATATGAGGGGAAAAAGAGCCCAGGAGAGAGAGGGACCCATGTGAATGGGAGACTGTCAACATGTGACCAGAAGGGCCAGATAGTGCCCGGCCACCACCAAAGACAGCCATGATGGGGCACACAATGTAGAGTCCCTGTGGCAACATGAAAAAAAGGGGTGCTACTGAAGAACTCTACTAAAAGACCACAATTGATGGCCTGGATGATCCCCCAGGAACATGGCCTATAGACCTGCTGCTGCCCCTGACTTGAAAACACTACTGAGGTCAACTATTCAAAAATGGACTGGACTTGGAACCACAATGTGACCATGTAATGTGTGTACTTTATGGTTCTGTGCATTTATAGTAGGCTGTCCTACTGGTCTGTTTCTAGGTGGGAGAGAAGAGGTGGAGAGGAGGGGGCAGGAGCTTCTTAAGAGGATACTAGAAGTATAGAATGAAAAGGAAGAGTGTGCTGTCACTGGCCATGGACAGCAGAAGGAGCAGCAGATAGGTGGACATGCAATATTGATTTGGTTTGTATATTTTCACTTAATCACAGTAAAAAGAAAAAAGCTAGAAATACATGATCTAGCAATCCCACTTCTTGGGATATATCTTTGAGGAATCAGGGCCGTCACATGAGTAGATACACGTTTTTATTGCAGCACTGTCAATAATTGCAAAAAGATGGGATCAACCCTAGGAGCCCATCAACTGGTGAATGGGTAAACTGGTGTATTCATGCAATGGATACTGTGCAATATTAAAAAATGATGATCTTGGGAAACACCTGATAACATGGAGTCATCTGGAAGACATTATACCGAGTAAAATTAGCACAAAAGGAAATATATGAGACCACTGTTATAAGGACTCAAGGAAAGGGCAAAGCACAGAAGAACATAGTCTCAGGTGGTTACAAGGGTGGGGAGAGAGAAAGAGAGGTATTGACTGATTAGATAGTAGATAGGAATTGGGTTAGGTGAATGGTGTGACAGCATGCAGTAGAGTGGGGATCAACACCACTGGAATATACCATGAACTAAGAGTTTAGTTTACTAAACACAATCCAGCATTTTGAAGGTGAGAGTAGCAGGGGCAGGGGTCTGAGGACCATGCTTTTGTGGAACATCTAGATCAACTGGCATAACTAAGTCTCATTTTGAAGAAAATGTTCATCCTGTTTTGGTGAGTGGCACCTGTGGTCTTAGAAGCTAGCAAAGCTGCTATCTAAGGATTATTGATCGGTTGCAATGTACCTGGAGCAGAGGAGAACAAAGGGCATTAAGGACAGGAGGAAAATATGAGCCCAAGAGACAGAAAGGGCCATAATAATAGACTGAATCCACATGAAACCAGAAGAATTAGATGATGTCTGTCCACACTAATGACTGAGAGAGAACACAATGTAAACTGTGATGTAGCAGGAGAAAAATGGAGGTGCAGATCTAGAATTCTATTATAAGATGAAACTTGGTCTATCCTGGGGGTCCCCTGAGAACATGGCCCCTAGACTCACTGCTAGCCTACAGCTGAAACCAGTAGTGAAGACAATTCTTCAGACAAAAATTGGACTGGACTGTAAGATATGAGGCTGTCAGAGCAGCTCCTCTATACAAATGTGATGGAAAGATGAAGAGGAGGGGACAGGAGTTGGCTGTGTGAATACGGGAAGTGCAGGGTTGCAAAGGAGAAGTGTGCTGCTACAGGGTTAGGAGAGCAGCCTGAGTTGCTTATAGGTATTTATATGGGGTTCTATATGGCAAATTGACTTGGATTGGAAACTCAATCACAATAAAAGAAAAACTGCCAACAGCAACAAAAGAGCCCTGGTGGTTTCACTGTAGAATTCTACCAAATATTTAGAGGAGTTAACAACATTACTATCAAGGTATTTCAGAGCATATGTCTACAAAGCCAGCATAACCCTGATACCAAAACCAGGTAAAGACACCACAGAAAAGGAAAATTAACAGACCAGAATCTCGTGAAATTAGATGAATAAAATCCTCAACAATATTATACCCAATAGAATTCAACAGCATATCAAAAAATAGTTCACCATAACCAAGTGGCATTCATACCAGGGCTGCAGGTATGGTTCAACATTAGAAAAACAAATAGAAACCACATAAATGAGAACCACTTGATTTTCTCAATTGATGCAGAAAAGGAATTGGACAAAGTCCAATGCAAATTCATGCTAAAAACTATGAAGGAAAATTATTCAATGTAATACAGAGAATTTATACAAAGCCAACAGCAAACATCATCCTAAGTGAAGAAAAGTCTGAAAGCATTTGCCTTGAGAATGGGAACCAGACAAATAATGCTCGTTGTCACCACTTTTATTCAGCATTTTGTTGGAGGCAATCAGACAAGAAGAAATAATGCGTATCCAAAGTGGTAAGAAAAACTAAAAGTCTGTGTTTGCAGATGGTGTGATCTTACATACAGAAAACCCTAAATTGACATTGAAAACCTACTGGAACTAACAGAATAATTGAGCAAATCATCAGCATACAAGACGTTGTTAGGTGCCATTGACTTGGTTCCGACTTGTGTGGCCATAGGCACGACAGAACAAAACACTGTGCAGTCTTATGCCACTTCCACAATTGTTTTTATGCTTAAGCCCGTTATTGCAGCTATTGTCAGTCCATCTCATTGAGGGTCTTCCTCTTTTTTCACTGACCCTCCACTCTACCAAGCATGACATCCTTCTCCAGGGACTGATCCCTCCTGACAGCATGTCTAAAGTATGTAGGATGCAGTCTCACTCTTTGCTTCCAAGGAGTACTCTGGTTGTACTTCATCCAGAACAGATTTGTTTTGTTCTTTTAGCAGTCTATGGTACATTCAATATTCTTCTCCAACACTGCAATTCAAAGGCATCAATTCTTCTTCTGTCTTACTTGTTCATTGTTCAGCTTTCACGTGCATATGATGCGACTGAAAGTAACATGGTTTGGGTCAGGTGCACCTTAGTCTTCAAGGTGATATCTTTACTTTTCAATACTTTTACAGAGATTGTTTGCAGCATATTTTCCCAATGCAAAGACTGCAGCGTCCATGGCTGTTGATTGTGGGATGAAATAAAATGAAATCCTGACAACTTCAATCCTTTTTCCACTTATCATGACGTCGTTGCTGGCCCCGTTGTGAGGATTTTTGTTTTCTTAATGTTGGGGTGCAATCCATACTGAAGGCTGTGGTCCTTGATCTTCATCACTAAGGGTTTCAAATCTTCTTCACTTCCAGCAAGTAGGGGGATGTCATCTGTGTAATGCGGGTTGTTCATGAGTGTTTCTGCAATCCTGATGCCTCATTCTTCTTTATATAGTCCAGCTTCTCAAATTATTTGCTCAGCATACAGATTGAAAAAGTGTGGTGAGAGGATACAACCCTAACACACACCTTTCCTGACTTTTGGCCATATAGTGTCTCCTTGTTCTGTTCACGTGACTGCTGCTTGATCCATCTACAGGTTCTTGAAAAGCACAATTAAATGTTGGGGAATTCCTGTTCTCCACAATGTTAGCCATAATTTGTTATGATGCACACAGCTAAATGCTTTTCCCTAGTCAGTGAAACAAAGGTAAACATATTTCTGGTATTCTCTGCTTTCAGCCAAGATGTATCTGACATCAGCAGTGATATCACTGGTTCTGCATCCTCATCTGAATCTGGCTTGAATTTCTGACAGTTCCTTGTCAATATACTGTTGCAGTAACTTTTGAATGATCTTGAGCAAGACCTTACTTGTGCGTGATATTAATGTTACTGTTAGGCAATTTCTGCATTTGGAAATTGTATACATTTACAAGATAAATTTATAAAAATCAGTTGCATTGCCTTACACTAACAAAGGGGAAATCACTGTGTAAATGTCATTTACAATAGCCCCCAAAAGGATAAAATACTTAGGAAAAAATCTAACCAGACATGTAAAAGGCATATACAAAGTAACTTGCAAGACTACGGCGAGAAACTAAAAGAGACCTTCATAGGCAGTGAAACCTACCTTGCTTATGAATAGGAAGACTCAATCAACATGAAAATGTCTGTTCTCACCGAAGCAAACTGTAGATACAGTGCAATCCTGAAAAAAACTCCAATGGCATTTTTTTGAGGAAATGGAAAAACAAATCACCAACTTCGTAAGGAAAGGGAAGATGCCCTGGATAAAAGCATTACTGAAGAAGAACAAGGTGGGAGGCCTCCCACTACCTAACTTTAGAACCTATTACATTGCCCCAGTAGTTGAAACAACCTGCTACTAGTACAAAAACACACATAGACCAAGTGAATGAAATTGACAATCTAGATACAGTATTCAGCTATGAGCAGCTGATATTTGACAATGGCCTAACATCCATAAATTGGGGGAAAAGGCAGTCTCCCACAAATGGTGCACTGGAAAAACCTACTACAAAGGGCCTCTGTAAAGTACTGGAAACTCTAGAAGTCACCCTGAAGACTAAGGTGTCCTTGACCCAAAGCATGGTATTTTCAGTCACATCATATGCACATAAAAACTAGACATCGAATAAGGAAGACGAAAGAGAATTGATGCCTGTGAATTGTTGTGTTAGAAAGGAGTGTTGAATGTGCTGTGGACTGCCAAAAGAAGAAACAAAGCTGTTCTGGAAAAAGTACAACCGGAGTGCTCCTTGAAAGCAAAGATGGCAGCACTACATCTTACATACTTTGGACATGTTGTCAGGAAGGATCAGTCCCCGGAGAAGGACATCATGCTTGGTAGAGTAGAGGGTCAGCAAAAAAGAGGAAAACCCTCAACAAGATGAACTGACACAAGGCTGCAACAATGGCCTTAAACATAAAAATAATTGTGAGTATGATGCAGGACCAGGTAGTGTTTCCTTCTGCTGTGCATAGGGTCACTGAGTCAGAAATAACTCTGTGGCAATGACAATTAGTGTTGGCATCACTGGATATCCATCTGAAAAAAAAG
The DNA here is from genome assembly GCA_028571685.1 of Heterohyrax brucei. Taxonomy (NCBI): domain Eukaryota; kingdom Metazoa; phylum Chordata; class Mammalia; order Hyracoidea; family Procaviidae; genus Heterohyrax; species Heterohyrax brucei. The sequence continues at coordinate 41,681,496 of CM053149.1, forward strand.
AAACAGCCCATATCTCACACTATGCACAAAAACGAACTCATAGCTCAAAGGCCTAAATACAAAGTCTAAGTCAATACAGATCATGAAAGAAAAAATAGAGACACTGGTGGGACCCCTAATACAGGCATAAACAAAATGCAAAAAATTACAGTGCACAGACACCAGAAGACAAAATAAAGAAATCTGAATTCTTAAAAATCAAGCACTTAATGTTTGTCCAAAGACTTCACCAAAAGAGTAAAAAGACAAACCTACAGACTAGGAAAAATAATTGGGGATATGACAAATCTGATCAATGTCTAATCTCCAAAATCTACAAGATGCTCTAAAAACCACAACAACAAAAAAGAGAATCGAATTTAAAAAAATGTGCAAAGGATATGAACTGGCATTTCAACAAAGGAAACATTCAGGTAAGTAACAGATACTTGAGAAAATGCTTATGAGGCCCAACAATTAAGTTTACAAACTCATCCTAGAGAAAGTATTACATACCTTATGGCCTAATTTCACTATGGTCACTTTGAAGAGTTCTTCGTGAGAAGCTGACACCAGCTCCTAGTCCACCCTTCAAAGCAATTTTAGAACTCTTTCTCAAATGGCCAATCAGAGCTGTCATTGTATTACCCTTGAAGTCCTGAATGTCCTAAAAATGTCTTCCTTTCAGTATTTCCTTTATCGTTGGGTAAAGAAAAACTGATTTGGGGCCAGATCAGGTAAGTAGGCATGGTGTTCCAATACCATGATTTGTTTACTGGCTAAAAACTGCCTCACAGACAGTGCAGTGTGAGCTGGTGTGTTGTCGTCATGCAGGAGCCATGAGTCGCTGGCAAAAAGTTCAGGTTGTTTTCATCTTTTTCATGCAGTTTTCAGCACTTCCTAATAGTAAACTTAGTTACCTGTTTGTCCAGTTGGTACAAAGTCATGGTGAACAATTCTTCTGATACCAAGAAAAGGTTAGCAACATTGTTGAGACTCCTCATTTGGACTGATGGAAATTTTTTGGTCAGGACAATTGGCTGACTTCCATCATACACTTTGACACTTTGTTTCAGGGTCATATTGATACACTCATGTTTCATCACCAGTGATAACACAGCCAAAAACATCGTCTTGCCCCTCCAAGAGGTGTTGGAAATCTTAGACCCTCCTTTGCTTTTGTTCATTGGTAAGCTCCTTTGAGACCACTTTTGCTCACATTTTTCTCCTGCCAAGATTTTCAGTTCAGATTTTCCTGTTTTTCTATCGATGTTTACTTGGTCTGCTGTATTTCTCAGTCAGTCGACACACAATTGACAAACAATTTGATGGTTTTTCATAATGTTTTCCTCTGGTCTGCTTGTTACTGGTGGTCCTGACCTTTCTTCATCAATGATACTTTCTCTCCCCTCAGAAAAACAATCCATTTGAACACTGCCATTTTCTTTATAGCATTATCCTCATAAACTTGGACTAACATGTCCATGATTTCACTTCCACTCTTGCCAAGTTTAACAAGAAATTCAATGTTTGTTTATTGCTATAATTCAAGTTCCAACATTCTCATGATTGCACACAAAAACATGCAACAACAATAATGAACGCCACTCTAGATGATAGCACTCACCGCTGTGAGACACTGATATAACAAGGTTATGAAATCTTACTGAGTTGTTTGTACAGTGCTGCCAACATAAGTGCATGATGCTAATTTCATGAATTTAGTTTTCAGATGTCATGTAATAGTTAGAAGAAATACAGTTCAAAACTACAAAGAGATACCGTCTCACCCAAGTTAAGACTGACATCCAGAACAGAAAATAAATGTTGGTGAGTCTGTGGAGAGACTGGAAAGTTTCTACACTGCTGGTGAAAATGTAAAATGGTGTAGCCAGTAGGTTTGGGACTTTCTTAAAAACCTAGAAATAGAAGTACAAGCAATCCATCAATCCCACTTCTTGAAATATATCCTAGAGAAATAAGGGCCATCACATGAGTAAATACATGCACGCCAATGGTTATTTCAGCACTATCCACAATAGCAAAAGATGGAATCAACCTAGGTGTCTATCAGTGGGTGAATGGAAAACTATGGTATATTCATGCAGTAGAATACCATGCAATATTAAAAACAGTGATGTATTTGGGAAACATAATATGGAGGAATCTGGAAGGCATTATGCTGAGTGAAGTTAGTTGTAAAAGGCTTAATATTATATGCAGCCACTATCATCAGGACTCAAGAAATGGTTTAAACACAAAATAAAATATTTTTTTATAGTTATAAGGATGGGAAGTGAGGGAGAGAAGTATTCATTAATTAGATGGTAGATAAAAAATTAGGTGAAGGGGAGGAAACACAAGGCAGATAAAAAGTTCAGCACAACTGGACTAAACTGAAAGCTAAAAAGTTTCTTAAATATGACCAAAATGCTTTGAAGGACAGGGAAGCAGGGGCCTGGGGACCATGGTTTCAAGGAACATCTGGGTCAATTGTTATAACAAAGTTTTTTGAGAAAAAGTTCTGCATACCACTTTGGTGAGTGGCATCTGGGAGTTAAATGCTAACCAGTGGCCATCTAAGAAGCACCAATTGATCCTAGTGTACCTGGAGCAGAAAAGAGTAAAGGACATCAAAGACATAAGGGAAATATGAGCCTAGGAGAGAGAATGGGCCTCATAATCCAGAAACTGCATGAACATGAGACCAGACTCAGCCATCACCAATGCCTGCCCCGACAGGGAACACAACCTAGAGTCCCTGACATGGTGGGAGAAAAATAGGATACAGAATTCAAAACTATAGTAAAAAGACCACACTTGGTGGTCCAACAGACTGGATGGAGGGTCCTGGGAAGACATGATTTACAGACTTTCTTTAGCTCAGAATTGAAACCATTTCCAAAGCCAGCTCTTCAAAAGTTGGACTGAGTGGGCTATTAGACAAACTAATACTGGTGAAGAATGCGCTTCTTGGCTTAAGTAGCTGTGTGACATTGACTAGGCAGGTCATATCCAGAGGCAATGTGAGAAGACGGAGAAGGAAGGGATTTACTTGAACAGACATGGGAAATACAGGTTCAAAAGGAGGAGTGTTCTGACAGAATGTGGGAAGAGTGGTTAGAGCTACATAGTAATGTGTGTATAAATTTTTGTATGACATATTGACATGGATTTAAACATTAAAGCACAATAAAATATTTTTTAAAAAATAGAAGCAATGATGGTGAGAATTTGTCTAACTTTGAACATGCCCTGGACAAGGACATCAAGTTTGGTAATTGCTGTTAATGTGTTGTTGGTCAAATCAGTTCTGACTCAGTGTTGTTATAGGACAGAATAGAACTTACCCATAGGCTTTCCAGGGAGCAGCTGGTTGATTCAAACTGCTGACATTGAATCACATCAGCAAAAAAGAGAAAGACCATCTAAGTTGGATTAACACAATGGCTGCAACCGTGGACCTAAACTTGGAAACAATTATGAGGATAGTGCAGAGCCAGGTGGCATTTTCTTCTGTTGTACAGAGGGTTGCTATGAGTTGGAACAAACTCAACAGCACCTGTCATGAATTGAATTGTATACCCCCTAAAAATATGTGTAGTAATTTGGCGGGGCCATGATTCCCTATATTCTGTGGCTGGCCATTTTGTGATTTTCTTATGCTGGAAATCCTAATCTCTGTTTTTGGTTAGCAGATAGGATTATATTAGAAAGGATTAGGGTGAGACTGTAAAACCCTTCCTAAGATCACCTCCCTGCTCTTTTGGAGAGGGGGTTTTCCCTGGAGCACGGCTTGTACCACCTTTTATCCTACAATAGATAAAAGCAAGCAGAGAGTTGGGAACCTCATCCCACCAAGAACGCAGCACCAGGAGTAGAGTGCATCCTTCAAACCTGAGGTTCCTGCACCAAGATGCTCTCCGACCAAAGACTAATGCAAAGCGAGGGCCTTCTGCCAGAGCTGACAAAGAGGAAAACCTTTCTCCTGGAGCAGGTGTCCTGAATTTGCATTTGTACCCTGCTGGACTGTGTAAGAATAATTTTTTTTTTTTTTTTGCTGAAGCCATCTAGAGCAGCAGTAGATAATTAAAACAGCACCTAACAACAAGCATTAGCTGTGATATTAAAACTGAAGTCACTTAGATCAATGAAAGAGGATGATGTCTACAAATAAAGCAGGTTATACATGGGAAATTAGTGTCTGATAAAAGTAACATGTCAAATACTGTGGAAAGATGTATTGTTAAATAAGTGGAGATAAGTTATCAAGATAGAGTTTGGTGTCAAGAAACAAAAATCTCAAGAGAAACCAGGTATCTGGGAGTTCCTAAAAATCAAACACAAGCTTATCAAAAGAGTAAAAAGACAGCCTACAGACTGGCAGAAAAAAAGTCTACAAGGTGCTGTAACATCTCAACAACATAAAGAGAACCTAATTAAAAAATAGGCAAATAATATGAGCAGATACTTCACCAAAGAGGACATTCAGATGGCTAACAGAAGTGAGAGGAAATGCTCACCATTATTAGCTTTTAGAGAAATGCAAATCAGACGTACAATGATATATCATCTCATCCCAATAAGACTGGCGCTGGTACAAAAAACACAAAAGAATAAATGTTGGAGATGTGATGCAGAGACTAGAAACCTTATTGTTGGTAGAAATGTAAAATGGCACCATTATTTCTCAGATTGATTTGGTACTACCTTAAACAGCTAAAGAGAGAAGTACTACACAACCCAGCAATCCCACTTCTTAAATTTGCTCTAGAGAAATAGAGTTATCACATTTAAGACACATACACACCCACACTCATTGCAGCACTGCTCACAATAGCGAAAAGGTGGAAACAAACTAGGTGCCCAACAATAGACAAATTATGGTACACAAGGAATACTATGGAATGATAAAGAATAGTGTATCCATGAAACATCTTACAGCATGGATGATCTGGAAAGGATTATTCTGAGTGAAAGTAGTTGCAAATGACAAATACAGTATGAGACCACTATTGTTAGAAGTCAGGAAAAGATTTAAACACAGAGCAAAAGATTCTTTGATTGTTACAAGGGTAGAGGTGAAGAGGGAAATTTCCTAACTAGACAGTAGACAGGATCTACTTCTGTGAAGGGAAGGACAATACAGAGGAAGTCAGAGCAACTGAATTAAACCAGAAGCTAAGAAATTTCCTGGACACATCAAAACACTTCGAGAGACATAGTAGCTGGGGCAGGGGTCTGAGGACCAAGGTTTCAGACAACATCTAGGTCAATTGTTACAACAAATATTTTTAGTAAAATGTTCTGAAGATAGGGTTAAAATGGCAGAGTAGCCACAGGTATTTGTGATCCATATAATAACAAAGAACCAGAAAAACAATAGATTATATAGGACATCCTAGGAGACCTGAATATCAGGCGGAAAGCTGAGAGATCAGACTGTATGGCAGGGAAAATAGAGCAGGTCCTGAAGCAACTACAGCCAGATTTAAAATTGCACCCTATAGAGGGACTTGCTTCAGCCAGCCAAATGGAGTTGTGGAATGGCAGTGGGGGGCAAGCAGAGCAGCAGTACCATGAGTGGAGCATGTCTTTCTCAACAGAGAAGCTGAGCTTTGGGTGGTCACATAGAATACAGAGAAGTTTCACCTTACTGTCATAAGTTAAGTGTTTACGAATGCTTGCAGATTCAAAATCTTTCTAATATGCTGTTTCTCTCCCTTTCCCCAGCAGTTATCCCTCCCTTCTCTCCCAGATAGGGTGCTAAACTCTGATGCAGTACCTGTCCCAGAAGGAGCACACGTTATACACAACCGCTGAGCTATTCTCCCAAACTTAGAGAGGAAAACAAAAGGAAAAGAAGAAAAAAGTTCTGCTTGGTCCCCTGAGTGGGCAACTGCCCCTCCCTACCTTTTGCAATGCACTGACAGCTCTAATCAGTAACTGGACGTTAGACTTTTTAAGGCTACAGTAATCAGTCTACCTCAAATGACCAGAATATATGGAAACTCAAAAACTAAATTATATACACACACACACACACACATTCATACGCATATGTTAGAACACTATAACCAAACAAATTACAACTTTCTGGTGGCTCGGAGACAACAATCAATTTCTAATCACTTAAAGGAGCAGACCACCATGGCTTCAGAAATCTCCCAAAATGAATAATCAAAAGATTTTCCAAGTGAGGAAGACTCCCTGCAATTATCAGAGGTAAAATACAAAAGGGTATTGTTTAGAGCTCCTCAAGCTATAAGGGGAGGAGATTAGGCAAAATGCAGCAGAGCAAACTGAAAAACAGACTGCCAGAAATACTTGAGAAACAATGGTCTGAAGTTAGGCAGATTAATACTAAAATTACAGAATTAGACAATGCAACAGAAAGTCAAAGAAGCAGGACTGAGGTAATGGAATGCAGAATTAGTGAGACTGAAAATAAAGCAACAAACACCAGCATATGTGAGGAAAAATCAGATAAAACTACTTTTAAAAATGAATCACTGAGTTATGTAGGACTCTATCAAAAGGAATAATTTACAAATGATTGGAGTACCAAAACAGGGAGGTGATAACAAAAAACACAGAGAGAATTGCTGAAGCTCTCTTGACATAAAACTTCACTGATATCATGAAAGATGAGAAGATATCTTTCCAAGATGCTTATCAAAGTCCACACAAGGCAGATGCTAAAAAAAAGACACCAAGACATATTATCATCAAAATTACTAAATCTAAAGGACCCCTGCCCCAGCTACTACTTTTTAAAACCAAAAATAATGTACAAATGACAATGAATAAGACTGAGCTCAGATTACTCAGAGGAAACCATGCTGGCAAGAAGGCAATGGAATGACATGTACAAACCATTGAAGGAAAACAACTGCCAACTTTTAAGGAGAAAAACTGCAAAATTGTCAAGTATGAAGGCCAAATTAGGGTATTCCCTGATAAGCAGAAGTTTAGGGAATTTGCAAAAACAAAACCAAAGTGACAAGAAATACAGAAGGAATTACTTCAAACAGATAATAACTCAAGGATACAACACAGATTGAGCATCCAGATATCAACATGGATAGGGAATCCACAAAAATAAATGAAAGCTAAAACACTAATATGGAAACAGAGATATCACTATGTAAATGATGACAGTATTACACCAAAAGAGGGAGAAATTAGGGATCCATAGATCTTTAAGATGAAGAGGAAGTCAAGGTGATACAAAGATTGGTTTAAATTTAGGACATTAGAAGTGAATATCAAAATAACCATAAAGAAAATTAACAGTCCTATATGTCAAAACAAGAAAAAAATTAAGAAGTCTCAGCAGACATAAAATCAACAGCAATGAAAAGAAAACCCATAAAGAAAAACAACTCAGCACAGAAAAAATAAGTGGAACAAAGGAAGTGTCAACAACACACAACAAAAGACACTAGAATGGATTTTAAAAAGAAAAAAGATTGGTCTACATACTGCCTGCAAGGGACATGCCTTGGACTTAAAGGTGTGAACTGAAACTCAAAGGATGGAAAAATAAATACCAAGCTAAGAACATTCAAAAAAAAAGCAGGAGAGGCAATATTAATTTCGGATAAGAAAAGACTTTAATATCTTCCATAGTGGACAAGGAAGATCACCATGTAATATTTAAAGAGTCAAAGTGTCAAGAGGACATAACTGTATTAAATATTTACACACCCGAAAACAGCACTGCTAAATATATCAAACACACACTAACATTGAAATGTAAGATGGATAGCTTCACAATAATAGTAAGAGACTTCAACACACCACTTCAGTGGTGGACAAAACATCCAGAAAGAATCTCTGTAAAGACATGGAAGATCTAAGTGTCACAGCCAACTTAATGTCATAAACATATACAGAACACTCCACCAAATAACAGACAAGTATACTTTTACTGGTGCACGTGAAACATTCATTCTCCAGAATAGACCACATATTAGTCCATAAAGCAAGTCTTAACAAAATCTAAAGTACTGAAATATTACACAGCATCTTCTCTGACCATAAAGCCATAAAATTTGAAATGAGTAGCAGAAAAATCAAGGGTTAAAAATCAAACACATGGAAACAAAGCAATGCTTTGCTTAAAAACTTTTGAGTTGCAGAAATGAAAGACAGAATGGAGAAATTTATACAATCAAATGACAACGAAAACATACCACAACCTATGAGACACAGTAAAAATAGTGCTGAGAGGTCAGTTTATCCCAAGAAACACATGCATATAAAAACAAGAAAGGGCCCAAATCAAAGAATTAACGCTACAACACAAACAAGTAGAAAGAAAGCAACAAAAGAACCCCTCAAGCACCAGAAGAGATAAAAATTAGAGCAGAACTAAATGAATTAGAGTTAACAAGAGTTAAAAGTACCAGAAGCTGTTTTTTTTTTTGAAAAGCTCAACAAAATGGATAAACCACTGACCAAACTGACAAAAGAAAAACAGGAAAGGAAGCAAATGAATAAGAAAAGAGATGGGTATTGCCACACAGTCCCAGCTGAAATTAAAAGCATCATAACAGAATGCTATGAAAAATTGTACTCTAATAAATTTTAAAACAGAGGAAATGGACAAATTTCTAGAAACACACTACCTACCAAAGCCAACACAAACAGAAGTAGAGCAACTTAAGCCCAACAGAAAAAAAAGAGATTGAGAAAGTAAATTAAAAACTCCAAATGAAAAAGTCCTAGCCAAGGCAGCTTCCTGAAAGAATTCTACCAAACTTTTATGGAATCATTAACACCACTATTGCTAAAGGTATTTCAGAGTACAGAAAAGGAATGTTACCAAATTTATTCTATGTGAAGACAGCATAATCCTGATATCAAAAAAGATAAAGAGCACAAAAAAATGAAAATTACAGACTAGTATCTTTCATGAATGTAGGTACCAAAATCCTCAACAAAGTCCCAGCCAACAGAATTGAACAGCATACCACCCCCCCTAAAAAAAAATTCATCATGACCAAGTAGCATGGATGCAGGGGTGGTTTAACACTAGAGAAACAGTGTAGTCAACCACATAAATAAAAGATAGGAACCACTTGATTTTACCAACTGATACAAAAAAGGCATTTGACAAAGGCCAACACACATACATGTTAAAAACTCTCTGCAAGAGTAGCTGGGGCGGGGAGCCAGGGACCATGCTGTTAGAGGAAATCAAGGTCAATTGGCACAACTAGCATTTTGCTAAGAGAGCCTTCTGCATCCCACTTTGGTAAGTGGCATCTGGGGTCTTAAAAGCTGCCAAGCTGCCATCTGAGGGTACAGCAAATGGTCCCAACTCATCAGGAACAGATGATCATCAAGGACCAAAACGACCTGGGAGAAAGAGAACCCAGAAGACAGAGAGACCTATGTGAGTGGGTGACTACATTGACTTGTGATTGGAAGAACCGGATGGTGTCTAGCCACCACCAGTGATAACCATGATGAAGCTCAGAAAGCTGAATCTCACTGGCAACACAAGAATAAAAAAGGGGTGCACCCTGAGATCTCCACTAAAAGACTGCAGTTGATGGTCCAGGGGCCTCAGAGTTCCCATGGGAGGATGACCCCTAGCCCTGATGCTGTCCCTGTCCATAAATTATAATGGAGGTCAAGTCTTCAGACAGGAATGGATTGGGCTTGGCAACACGGAGTCACCATATCATGTGTGCACTTCATGGTTCTATGCATCTATAGGATGTTGTCCTGCTGATCTCTTACTGGAGGCAGGGGAGTGGGTGGAGAGGAGGTGATAGGAGATTGTTGGGAAGATAAGACATGTATGGAGTGGAGAGGAAGAGTGTACTACCACCAAGCAAGGAAACCAATGGGAGCTGCATATAGGTGGGCATGCAAATTTATATGGGAATATACATTTTCATCCAATCATTAAAAAAAAAACTCTGCAAAATAAAAACAGAATGGAAATTTCTCTGCATAATAAGGGACATCTATGCAAAGCCAACAGACAACAACATTCTAAATGAAGAGAGACTGAAATCATTCCTTTGAGAACAGGAACCAGACAAGGATGCTTGTTGTCACCACTTTTATTCCACATAGTGCTGGAGGTTCTAGCCTGAGCAACCAGGCAAGATAAATAAAGGTCATCCATATGAAGTAAAAGTATCTCTATTTGCAGACTATGATCTTATACACAGGAAAACCTAAAGCATCTACAAAAATCTACTGGAAATAATGGAAGAGTTCAGCAAAGTATCAGGATATAAGATAAGCATAAATAAATCAATGAGACTCCTATACACCAACAAAGAGGAAATTGCCATACCAGTAGCATTTACAACAACCCTCAAGAAGAAAAAATACTTACAAATAAATTTAACTAGAGATGTAAAAGATCTATACAATAAAACTTACAAAATTCTATTGCAAGAAACTAAGAGACCTATGTTAAGTGGAGAAACTTATCTTGCTCCTGGATAGAAAGACTTCACATCATGAAAATGTCTATGCTTCTGAAAGCGATCTATAGATAAAATGCAACCCCAATCCAAATTCCAACATTATTTTTTAATGAAATGTAGAAACAAATCATCAACTTCATATGGAAAGGGAAGAAGCCACAGATAAGTAAAACATTACTGAAGAACAAAGTGGGAGGCCTCACGTTACCTAACTTTAGAACCTATTTGGCTGCTATGGTAGTCAACCCAGTCTTCCAGTGGTATACAAACATATACCTAGGACAACGGAACAGAATTGAGAATCCAGATATTACATTATCTGCCTATGAGCAGCTGATACGTGACAAAAGCCCAGAGTTTGTATACTGGAGAGAAGACTATTTCTTTAACAAATGGTGTTGGCTTAACTGGATATCCATCTGCAAAACAAGTGAAACAAGACCCATATCTCACACTATGCACAAAACGAGTGCAAAATGGGTCACAGCCTTAAATATACTATCCAAAACAATAAATATCGTAGAAGAAAAATTAGGTACAATACTGGAAGCCCTAATACAAGACATAAACAGACCACAAAATATTACTAACTGCACAAACAACAGAAGAGAAAATTGGTAATTGGGAATTCCTAGAAATCAAACATGCTCATCCAAAGACTTCACCAGAAAAGGAAAAAGGGTACAGAGCCAGGATGACAAACTAGACACATATCTCCTCAAATCCATCTGAAAACTGAGGCATGGGTTGATAATTGAACGGAGCACTCTGGACAACCAGGGAGCCCTAGGGTATGGCATGTGCTTGTCAGATTGGACTATGCACCGCTAAATGGGAAACTTCCCCTCTCTGGCACGAGCCAGTGCACACTGAAACATGCTCCTGCTCAATCACTGCTTGGGAAGACTGCAGGCACTGATGCTTTTTTATTGTTGTTGTTATCTGGAAGGTGGGGGATGGCCATGAGCCAGTATGCTGAGCTGCAGTGCTTAAGTAAACAGTGTATAGTGCAGCAGAGAAACAGTACATGGGATAGCCACATTTTGAGAGCCCGGCTGCTGACTGAGAGCACCACTGTCCCTCCAACCTTGTTTTTCTGAGCTCCAACATAGATTCTGCTGTTTTGCAGTGGGAAGGTAAGCTCAGGCAGGATGCCATCTTGGTCAGCTGGGAGGTGGAGTCACCCAACGGAAGGCCTCAGCACAGGCTAATTCCCAAGCTGAGAAGCAGTGCCAGTCTGGAAAACACTTTTCCAGCAGAAAGGCTGTGTTTAGTACAGTGTTACCTTATAGGTAGGGCCTGGCTGAGGATGGCAGTAAGGCAATAACTGCTCCATACTTGGAACTGTCATAGCATCTTAAGACAGCTGAAGAGCTGCTTCCATTGTCAGCTGGAAAGCAGGACCTGCCACACCGGACAGTCTGATTTTGGCAGCTGTCAGATAGCTTCTAGCTTTTTAAAATAAGACTGCCTAGACAAATAACTGCTGAGGAACCCAGCATCATTTCTTCCAACCATTACCAAAAAATATCATAGGGTGAGTTGATGGCTCTCCAGTGACTCCAAAATGCAGCAGAGCAAAATGAAAAACTAAGCAAGCTACTTAAACTGATAGACCATCAGTGATCTTAAATCCAGCAGATCAATAACAAAATTCCAGAATTAGACAATTCAATCAAAGTCAAAAGAGCAGAACTGAAGAGATGTAAGTCAGACTTAATGGCCTTGAGGACAGAACAACTGTCACTAGCATTTATGGGGAGAAATCAGAGAATAAATAAGAAAAATGAAGAGACATTAAGAAATATGTGGAACTCTATTAAGAGGAATAATCTACTGCCAATTGGAGTTCATGAACCGGGAGGGATAGCTGAAAACACAGAGTACTTTTGTTGAGTTGCTGACAGAAAAGTTCCCTAAAATTATGAAAGATGAGAACACAGATATCCAAGATGTGTATTGAACACCACAAAAACTAGACTCCAAAACAAAGACACCAAGTTGTATTATAATCAAGCTTAATAAAATGAAACATAAATAGATATTTTTAAAAGCAGCATGGCTCAAAGCAAAGCTAACATTTAGAGGGAAGCCCTGTAGGCTTTTGTCTGACTTCTCAGTGGAAACGATGTTGGCAAGGAGGCAGTGGGATGACACATTCAAAGCCCTGAAGGAGAAAAACTTCCAACCAAGAATTAAATATCCTGCAAAGCTGTCTCTCAAAAATGAGATGAAATTTAGACATTTGCAGATAAACAGAAGCTTAGAGACTTTGTAAAAACCAAACCAAACTACAAGAAATACTGAAAGAAGCTCTTTGCTTAGACAAACAAAACCGCTAAGTACATATTTAAGGAAGCAATGCAGGACACAGCATCGAGAAACCTACTCAGTTAGGGAAGTCAAAAAACTCAGTCAAAGCTACAATATTAAAAGAAGGGAACCAGTGATCATATCATGAAAACTATGACATGATCACAATAAAAAGAGAGATACACTACAGTAACGGTGCTTTCAGATGGAGAGAAAGTTAAAAGGATATGCAGAAGTTAAAACTGAGTTTAAACTTAGAACATTAAGGGCGGATCACAGGGGTAGCCACAAAGCAAAATAACAATGCAACATATCAAAAGCAGAAATGTAATACAGAAATCTCAACAAACACAAAACCAACACTGAAAAAGAGGAAAGCTAGCGAAGCCAAGTGTTGTCGAGTTGGATCTAAAAGTCAACCCATAAAGAAGAATGACCGAGAACAGATTAAGAGCAACATAGAAAACACCAACACAAGTACATCAAAATGACAGCACTAAACACAAACCTATCAATAATTAATCTGAATGTAAATGGACTGAATGCTCCAATAGAGACAATGACTGGTATCCTGGATCAAAAGACACGACCTGTCTATATGTTGCTTGCAAGAAACACAGCTTAGACTTACAGATATGAACAAACTGAAAATTAAAGGGTGGAAAAATATATACCAAGCTAACAATACACAAGAAAAGCAGGTGTGGCAATACTAATCTTAGATAAAATAGATTTTAATGTATGATCTAACATCACAGACAAGGATGGTCACTATTTACTGCTGCAAGTTTCAGTATAGAAGCAGGACTTAACAATATTAAATATCTATGTACCCAATACCAGAGCATCTAAATACATCAAATAAACACTGACTACGTTGAAAAATGAGATAGATCACTCCACAGTAATTGGAGACTTCAACATTCCACTTTCAATAATGGACAGATATCCAGAAAAAAAGCTCAGCAAAGACACAGAAGATCTTATTATGACAGTTAACCAACTAGACCTCAATGACATATACAGGATTTTTTTATCCATGAACAGATAGATACACCTTCTCCAATATACATGTAATATTTTCCAGAATAGGCCAAATATTAGGACATAAAGCACATCTTGACAAAACTCAAACCACTGAAGTATTGCAAAACATCTTCTAGGACCATCAAGTCATAAAAGCTGAAATCAATAGCAGAAAAAACATACATAGAAATTTGAACTCATGGAAACTGAATGACCCCTTGCTCAAAAAGCAATGGATTATAGAAGAAATCAAGGACAAAATAAAGAAATTTATGGAATCAAATGAGAATGAAAACATATAGCAGAACCTATAGGATACAGCAAAAGCAGTACTCAGAGGTCAATTTAGCTCTATAAATGCACACATCTGGGAGGAAGAAAGGGCCCAGTCCCAAGAATTAACCCTACAGCTTGAACAAGTATAAAGAGAGCAACAGAGGAACCCTTCAGGCACCGGAAGAAAACAGATCATAAAGATTAGAGCGGAACTAAATGAATTAGAGAATAGAAGAAATGAAAAAATTAAGAAAATCAAAAGCTATTTTTTGAAAAGATCAAGAAAATCGATAAACCATTGGCTAAACTTACAAAAGAAAAACAGGAGAGGAAAAAAATAACCAAATAAGAAATGAGATGGGAGATGTCACAACAGGTCCAACTCAAATCAAAATTACCACAACAGAATACTGTGAAAGTCTGTGCTGTAACAGATTTGAAAACCTAGAGGAAAGGGACAAATGTCTAGATTCATATCACTACCAAAATTATCACAAGAAGTAGAACAACTTAATAAACCCATCACAGAGGAAGAGATTGAAAATGTCATCTAAAAACTACCAAACAAAAAAAGTCCTGGCCCAGACGGCTTCACTGGAAAATTCTACCAAACTTTTAGAGAAGTGTTAACTTCAATACTACTGAGACTATTTCACAGCACAGAAAGGGATGGGATACTCCCAAATTCATTCTGTGAAGCCAGTATAATGCTGATACCAAAGCCAAGGAAAGAATCCACAAAAAAGGAAAATTACAGACCAATGTCACTCATGAACCAAGATACAAAAATCTTCAACAAAAGGCTTGCCGATAGAATTCAATAACATATCAAAAAAATAATTCATCATGACCAAGTTGGATTCATACTAGAGATGCAAAGCTGGTTGAGCATCAGAGAAGTGATTAATGTGATCAACCACATAAATAACATAAAAGATAAGAATTACCTAATTTTTTCATTTAATGCAGAAAAGGCAATTGACAAAGTCCAAAGTCTGTTCATGCTAAAAACTCTCAGCAAAATAGGAGTAGAAGGAAAATTTCTCAATACAGTGAGGGATGTCTACACAAAGCCAACTGCCTACATCATCCCTGAATGGAGAGTGAAAGAATTCCTTTTGAGAATAGGAACTAGACAATGATGCCCAGTCTCACCACTTCTATTCAACATTGTACTAGAAGTTCTGGCTGGAGCAATTGGACAAGACAAAGAAATAAAGGGCATTTCCATCGGAAATGGTGTAAAAAATCTCCCTATTTGCAGATGATATGATTGTATATACAGAGAATCCTAAAGAATCCATAAGTAAACTACTCGAACTAAGAGTTCAGTAAAGTATCAGAATATAAGATAAACATAAGTAAATCAGTAGGATCCCTTTATACCAACAAAGAGATCATCAAAGAAGAAATCACCAAATCCATACCATTTGCTATAGCCCCAAGAAAATAAAATTCCTAGGAATAAATCTAACTAAAGAAATAATCTAAATAAAGAAAAATAAGAGAGCTATACAAAGAGAATTACAAGACCTTACTGCAAGAAACCAAGAGAGACGTACATAAATGGAGAAACCTACCTTGCTCATGGATAGGAAAACTTAACATTGTGAAAATGTCTATTTTACCCAAGGTCACCTACGTACACAATGCAATCCCAATACAAATTCTAGTGACATTTTTTTATGTGATAGAGAAAGAAATCACTGACTTTGGAAAGGGAAGAACCCCACATAAGCAAAGCCCTATTGAAGAGGAGGAACACAGTGGGAGGCCTCACTCTAACCAATCTTAGAACCTATTACACTGCCACAGTAGTCAAAACAGCCTGGTACTGTTACAAAAAGAAACATATAGACCAATGGAACAGACTTGAGACTCCAGAGATGCCACTTATGAACAGTTGGTATTCAACAAAAGTCGTAAGATTGTAAACTGGCATAAAAACACTCTCCTTAACAAATGATGCTGGCAAAATTAGGTATCTATGATCCGACCTGATGGCACTTGGCTTGGCTGGCTGCCAAAAATTGAAACAAGACACATGTCTCACACCTTACACAAAAACTAACTCAAACTGGATAAAAGGCCTAAATATCAAACCTAAAGTGGTAAAGATTGTGCTAGAAAAATAGGGTCAACAATGGAAGTTTTAATACACAGCTTAGATAGACCTCAAAATCTAACAAAGCACAATAGACAGAAGAGAAAATAGATAAAAGGGAACTACTAAGAATCAAACACTTTTTCTCATCAAAAGAGTTTATCAAAAGAATTAAAAGACTACCTGTAGAACTGGAAAAAAAAATTGGCAACTACATGTTGGACTGACATCTGATCTCCATAATCTATAAGGTACTGCAAAATAACAACAAGAAAATGATAAATAACCGAATTAAGAATTGGGCAAAGAAGACGGACAGACACTCATCAAAGAGGACATCCAGGCAGCCAAAACACACATGAGGAAATGCTCATTATCATTAGCTTCCAGTGAAATCCAAATCAAAACTGCAATGACATACGTTCTTACCCTGACAAAGTTGGCCAAGATCCAAAAAACACTAAACAACAGATGCTGGAGAGGCTGTGGAGAGATTGGAACTCTCCTACACTGCTGGTGGGATGGAAAAATGGTACAACCTCTTTGAAATGCAATGTGGCACTTCCTTAAAAAGCTGAAAATAGACACACCATTTGATCTGGTAACCCCACTGCCAAGAATATATCCTACAGAATCAAGGGCAGTCACATGAACAGACACATGCACACGAATGTTTATTGCGGCACAGTCCACAATAGCAAAAAATGGAATCAACCCAGGTGCTCAGTGACAGATGAGTGGATAAACAAAAACTATGGTACATATACTCGAGGGAACACTATGCAATGATAAAGAACAGTGATGATTTCAGGAAGCATCTCATAACCTGGTTTCAGTTGGAAGACATTATGAGTGAAATCAGTCAACGGCAAAGGACAAATATTGTACGAGACCCCTACTACAAGGACTTAAAAATAGACTTATGTACAGAAGAAAAGAACTTTTGACAGCTGCAAGGGAGGGCAAGGAGGGAGAGGGCTGGTCATCAATTAGATAGGTGATAGAGATTTGTTTGGGTGAAAGTATTGACTTCAACATCAACTGAAAACTCTTCTAATCTTAACCCACTATTACAAAGATAGAGTAGCTGTGGTAGGGGTCTGGGGACCATGTTCCCAAGGGACATTGAGGCCAGTTGTCATAACTAGCCTATTACTAAGAGTCTTCTGCACCCCATATTGGTGAGTGGAAGCTGGGGTATTAAAAGCCAGAAAGCTACCATCTGAGGTACTCCAAATGGTGCCAACTCATCCAGAACAGATGATCCCTGAGAACACTAAAGACGTGAGGAAGAAAGAGCCCAGAAGACAGAAGGACCCATGTGAATGGATGACTGTGTCAACATGTGACCAGAAGAATCAAATGGTGCCTGGCCACCACCAAAGACAGCTGTGATGGGGCACTCAATGTCAAGTCCCAGTGGCAAGAGAAAAAGAGGGGTATACATCAAGAACTCCACTAAAAGATCATAATCGATGGTCCAGCAGCCTGAGAGTTTCCCTGGGAGCATGGCCTCTAGACCTCATGCTGTCTCTGACCAGAAAACATTACTGAGGCCATCTCTTTAGATAGGAATGGACTGGACTTGGGGACACTATATGACCATATGGTGTGTGTACTTTATGGTTCTATGCATCCATAGAATGCTGTTGTACTGGCCTCTTACTAGAACGGAGTGGAGAGGGTAGAGAAGAGGGGGTAGGAGATTGTTAGAGAATAGGACATATATAGAACGAAAAGGAGGACAGTGCTGTAACTGGGCAAGTAGAGCAGAAGGTGCTGCAGATAGGTGGGCATGCAAATTTAATTTGGACTATATACTTCCACTTAATCACAAATAAAAAAAAGTAGAAAGACTACCTAGAGAGTGGAAAATAATTTTGGGCTACCATGAATCCAATTGGCATCTAATCACCATAATCTACAAGGTACTGGAAGACCTCAACAGGAGAAAGACAAATAACCCAATTAAAAAATGGGCAAAAGATATGAACAGGCACTTTACCAAAGAAGACATCCAGGACACTAACAGACTTATGAGGAAATGCTCACAATCATTACTCATCAAAAATATCAAAATCAAAAGTATAGTTATAAACCATGTGTGGCGATCAAGATTATGTCAACTTGGCTACTCCATGTTTGGCTGTTGTATTAAGTGGCAGGGCAGGGCCTGTGGTGGATTCCTGTCCTTCAGCTGTCATCTCTCCACCTTCCACCACCTACTGCTGATCTGCTCATGTAGCCAGCAGCTCCTGCTTGCTTCTGGTATCTGGTTACTGGAATTGAACTAGCAGCTCTTGGATTCATCAACCCTTACAGTTGGCTCTTCAGAGTCCTGTTCCCTGACCAGCTGATCCTGGGTTCACCAGCTTCTGCAGCTCCATCTCGCCACCAGCTTGGGATCCACTGACCTACACAATAGGTGATCAAGTACTCTGGTGTCTGACCTGCTTACCTTGGGTTCACCAGCTCCCCTGGCCACGTGAGGCTTGTGCCAGGACTCGGGACATTCAGCTGCTGCAATTGCGTGAACCGTTTCCTATACATACATATCTATATGTCTATATATATATATATATATATATATATGTCTTTCCTTGTACTTCATATATATAAATCTTTCCTTGTAATACACGTGTTACTGATTTTGCTTCCTTAGAATACCCAGCCTAAGACACCACGTGACCAAAGCAAGGCTGTCATTAGTTAATAAATAAATAAATAAATGCTGGAGAGGTTATGGAGAGACTGGAACTCTCCTACACTGTTGGTGGGAATGTAAAATAATACAAGCAATATGGCAATTGATTTGGCACTTTCTTAAAAAGCTGGAAATAGAAGCAACATATAATCCAACATTCCATTTCTGGAACTATATGCTAGAGAAATACGGGCTAACCCATGAACAGATACATGCACACCAGTGTTTATTGCAGCAACTTAGAGTCAACTTAGATGGCCATCAGTAGATGAAAAGGTAAACAAACTGTGGTATATTCACACTATGGAATACCATGCAACGATAAAAAACAACGATGAGTTTAGGAAATAAAATGTGGAATCATCTAGAAGATGTTTTGCTAAGTGAAATTAATCAGATGCAAAAGGACAAATGTATGAGATCATTATTACAAGGATTTGAGAAAAAAGTCCAAACACGGAAGAAAATAATCTTTGATGTTTACAAGGGTGGAGAGGGAGAAAGAGGGATATTCATAGATTAGATAGTAGATAGGAATTAGGTGAAGGAGTGACAGCATGCAGTAGAAGGGAGGTTAGCAAAACTGGAGTATATAAAAAGATAAAAGGTTCTTTAAATACAGCCCAACATTTTGAAGAACAGGGTAGCAGGGACAGGGACTTGTTGGCCAAGTTTCAGGGGACATGTAGGCTATTTGGCATAACTAAGTTTTTTTAGAAAAATACTCTGCATGCCACTTTGGTGAGTCGCTTCTGGGGTCTTTTTAGCAAGCAACCACCAAAGTAGCATCAGTGCGTTCCAATCTAGCTAGAGCAGAGGACAGCAAAAGATATCAAAGACATGGGGAAAATATGAGCCCAGGAGACAGAAGAGGCCATATAATCAGGAGACTACATCACCAGGAGACCAGAAGAACTAGATGGTGCTCCCCCACCACTAATGACTGCCCTGAAAGGGAACACAACACAAAATCTCTGATGCAGCTGGAGAAAAATGGGTGTGCAGAACTAGAACTCTATTAAAAGATCACACCTGATGATCCATCAGGCTGGAGAGTCCCCTGAGGACATGGCCCCTAGAGTCTGTTAGCCCAGAGTTGAAACCAGCACCAAAGCCAACACTCCATAAAAAGTTTGGACTGGACATACTTTCAGGACATAGAGTGATGCTGGTGAAGAATATGCTTCTTGGCTTAAACAAACACATGAAATTTCCTGAGCAGATCCTCTCTAGAGATAAGATGAGAGAGTGGAGAGGAACAGGAATTGGCTGAACTGATACAGAAAGTGCTGAGAGAAAGGAGAACTGTGCTTCTCGGGGGGCGGGGCGTGAGAACAGAGTTGAATAGTGGTGTGTGTTCAGGATTTATATGACAAATTGATTTAGATGGTAAATTTTATTTACAGCACTATATACATACATTTTAATAAAATTCAAGTTGCTGGACCACCACCAAACCCCCCCAAAACTACAGTGAGATACCACCTGACCTCAACAAGGCTGGCATTAATCCAAAAAACTCAAAACAATAAATGCTGGAGAGGTTGTGAAGAGACTGGATATCTACTACACTGCTGGTGGCAATGTAAAATGGTGTAAACACTTTGGAGATCAATTTGGCACTTTCTTAAAAAGGCAGAAATACCATACAATCCAGCAATCCCACTTTCTGGAATATATCTTAGAGAAATGTGGGCTGTCAATGAACAGATATGTGCACACAAATGTTTATTGCAGTACTGTCCACAACAGCAAAAAGATGGAATTGACTTAGGTACCCATCAATAGATGAATGTATAAACAAACTATGGTATATTCACACAATAGAACACTACGGAGTGATAAAGAACAGTGATGATCACAGGAAACATCTGATGATGTGGAGTCATCTGGAAGACATTATGATGCATGAAATTAGTTGCAAAGGGGCAAATATTAGACCATTGTTAATAAGGACTCAAGGTTTAAGCAGAAAATAACCTGTGATGATTAAAATGGAAGGGTGGAAGGGACATAGATGTTTGTAGACTAGACAGTAGGCAGAAATCGGTTAAAGTGAAGGAAGTGACAGCACACAGTACAAAGGAGATTAGCATTGCTGGACTACAACAAAAGGGTTCTATGCATCTATAGGATATCATCCTGCTGACCTCTGGCTGGAGGAAGGGGAGTGAGTGGAGAGGAGGGGAAAGGAGGCTGTTGGGAGGATGAGACACGTATGGGGCAGAGAGAAATAGTGTGCTGTCACTGGACAGGGAGAGCAGTGGAAGCTGCATATAGGTGGGCATGTAAATGTATACGGGAATGCACATTTTCACTCAGTCATATTAAATAAAAATAAAAATAAAAAAGCTAAGATATTTCTTAAATACAACCTAACATTTTGAAAGTCAGAGTACCAGGGGCAGGGGTCTAGGGACCATAGTTTCAGGGGACATCTAGGTCAACTGGTATAACTAAGTTATTTTTTTAAGAAAATGTTCTGCATCCCATTTTGGTGAGTGGAATCTAGGGTCTTAAAAGCTAGCAAGCTGCCGTGTGAGGAGCATTGATTGCTGCCAATCCACCTGGAGCAGTAGCGAATGAAGGACATTAAAGACATGAGTTAAATATGAGCTCAGGAGTAGAAAAGGACAAATTGTTGGGACACTACATCAGCATGAGACTAGAAGAACTAGATGGTGCCCAGCCACCACAAATGACTGTCCTGACAGGGAACAAAATATAGAGCCTGTGAGGTAGTGGACGAAAAATGGGGTGCAGATCTAGAACTCTATTAAAGGAGTAGACTTGCTGGTCTGACATCCTGGAGTGTTTCCTGAGAACTTTGCCTCTTGGACTCCCTGCTAGCCCACAGCTGAAACCAGTACCAAAGCTAACTCACCAGACAACAACTGGACAGTACTATAAGACATAGTGGAAACCCTGGTTGCTTAATGGTTAGGAACTATTGCTGCTAACCAAAGGGTTGGCAGTTTTAATCCACCAGGCACTCCTTGGAAAATCTATAGAGCAGTTCTACTCTGTCCTGTAGAGTTGCTATCAGTCAGAATTTATGCCAATGAGCTTGGTGTGAAAGTTTTTATAAGACACAGAGTGGTGCTTGTGAAGTGTGTGTTTCTTGGCTTAAATACATACATATGGCTGTCAGGGAGCAGCTCCTTCGTAGACGTGAGATGGGAGGGAGGCAAGGACAGAACAGGAGCTGGTTGAAGGAATATGAGAAGCATAGGATGAAGGGAGAAGTGTGCTGTCGCCAGGTTGGGAGAGCAGCTAGAGCCCCATACGGGTATGTGTTTGTGGCTTTATATTGCAAATTGAATTGGACTGTAAATTTTCGCTTAAAGCAAAATAAAACATTTTAAAATGAAAATACTCTGCATCCTAGTTTAGTGAGTGGCTCTAGAGATCTCAGAAGCCAGTGAGTGTCCATCTAAGATACGTCAATTGTTCCCAACCCACTTAGAGCAAAGTTAAAGGAAGAACACCAAAGACACAAAGAAAATACTAGCTCGAGAGTCAGAAAGGGCACATAAAGCAGATTCCATGACCCTGAGACCAAATGAACTAGATGGTTCCTGGCTACCACCTATGATGACCCAGACAGGGAACACAACAGAGAGTCCCTGGTGAAGTGGGAGAAAGAGGGGTGCCGACCTCATATTCTAGTAGAAAGACCAGACTGAATGGTCTGACTGAGACTGGAGGAACCCCAAAAGATACACATAGTCCCCTGGACTGTTAACACAGAACCAAAACCAGTCCCAAAGCCCAGTCTTCAGACAAAGATTAGACTATGCTATAAAACAAAATACTCATGAATAGTGTGCTTATTAGTTCAAGTAGATACATGAGGCTAAATGGACAGCTCTTGCCTGGAGGTGGGATGAGAAGCCAGAAAAGGATAGGAGCTGGTTGAATGGACAGGGGAAACCTGTCATGAACAGGGAGAGGGTACTCTCACTCTAAGGATTGGGACTAGGGTCATGTAACAATATGTGTATGAATTTTTGTATAAGAAATTAACTTGAGCTAGAAATATTCACCTAAAACACACATACACAGAGATGCACAAAAGTATCTTCTATCAGTGTTTAACTGAATGGGAGTTTTTTTTTCCCATAGTAAGAAATCCAAGGTTACATAATCCAGGACTGGTGTGACAGCTTAACAATACATCAAGGACTGAAGCTCCTTGTGTCTTTCTGTTCTGCTATTTTTAATGGGTGGCCTTCATCCTCACTGTCTCAAGAAAACTGCTTTATCTCCAGATGTTACATCTATGCTCAAGCAAGAAGAATGCTAAAGATTAAGGAGGCAATTAGAGGATCTCGATCAAAGTTACCCATGTTGAAAATCTTTTGAGAAAGTTGTTGCTTCATGGTCACAGTTTCTATTTGGTGTGATGAAAATTTTTGCTAATAGGTAATGGTGATAGTTGCACAACACTGTGAATGTTATTAATGCCGGTCAATAGCACACTTAAGAATGGTTAAGTGGCCAACTTGAACAAATGGAAAGAGGGCAACAGAGGAACCCTTCAGTCACCAGAAGAAAACAGATAATGAAGATTAGTGCAGAACTAAACGAATGAGAGAATAGAAGAACAACTGAAAAAACTGATGAAACCAAAAGCTGTTTTCTTTGAAAAGAGCAACAAAATTGACAAACCGTTAGTCAAACTTACCAAAGAAAAACACGAGAGAAACAAATAACCCAAATAAGAAATGAGAAGGGAGAAGTCTCAACAGATTGAACAGAAGTCAAAAGTATCAGAATACTATGAAAGATTGTACTGTAATCGATTTGAAAACCTAGAGAAATGGACAAATTCCTAGATTCTTATCACCTACCAAAATTATCACAAGGAGAATTAGAACAATTTAATAAACCCATCACAAAGGAAGAGATTGAAAAATTCATTAAAAAACTGCCAACCAAAAAAAAAGCCATGGCCCAGATGGCTTCACTGCAGAATTCTACCAAGCTTTTAGCTCTGATACTATTGAGTCTACTTTACAGCATAGAAAGGGATGGAATAGTCTCAGATTCATTCTGTGAAGCCAGTATAACCCTGATACTGAAGTCAGGGAAAGATTCCACAGAAAAGGAAAACTACAGACCAATATCAGTCATGAACCTAGATGCAAAAGTCTTCAGCAAAATCATAGCCAATAGAATTCAACAGCGTATCAAAACAATAGTTCATCACGACTAAGTTGGTACAAAAAGAAACGTGTAGACCAAGTGAACACAGTTAAGACCCCAGAGATGCCACCATCCTCCTATAAATAGTTAATATTTGACAAGGGCCCTGAGACTCTAAAGTGGGGTAAAAGCAGTGTCTTCAACAGATGGTGTTGGCAAAATTGTTTATCCATCTGCAAAAAATTGAAACAAGACCAATACCTCACACCTTATACAAAAACCAACTCAAACTGGATAAAAGACCTAAATATCAAACCTAAAATGATAAAGATTATGCAAGAAAAAAATGGGATCAACAATGGAAGTTTTAATGCACGATTCAGACAGACTTCAAATCTGAGAAACAAAGCTCAATCAACAGAAGAGAAAATGGATAAATGGGAACTACTAAGAATCAAACACTTTTGCTCATCCAAAGACTTTATTAAAAGAATTAAAAGACCACTCTCAGAGTGGGAGAAAATATTTGGCAGCTATACATCTGATCAATGTCCGATCTCCATAATCTACAAGGTACTGCAAAATATCAACAAGAAAAAGTTAAATAACCCAATTTAGCGATGGGCAAAGGAGATGGGCAGACACTTCACTAAAGACGATAACCAGGCAGCCAAAAGACACATGAAAAAATGTTCATAAGCTTTAGCTATTAAAGAAATCCAAATCAAAACTACAATGAGATATCATCTCACTCCAACAAAATTTGCCATGATCCAAAAAACGCAAAACAACAAATGCTGAAGAGGTTGTAGAGAAATTGGAACTCTCTTACACTGCTGGTGGGATTGTAAAATGGTACAACCTCTTTGGAAAGCAATTTGGTACTTCTTTGAAAAGCTAGAAATAGATACACCATTTGATCTAGTAATCCCACTGTCTGGAACATATCCTACAGAATTAAGGTCAGTTACATGAACAGATACATGCACACAAATGTTTATTGCAGCACAGTACACAGCTGCAAAAAGATGGAACCAACCTAGGTGCCCAACAACAAATGAATGGATAAACAAATTATGGTACAAATGCTCAGTGGAACACTACACAACGATAAAGAACAATAATGATTTCAGGAAGCATCTCATAACCCGGTTTCAACTGAAAGACATTATGTTGAGTGAAATCAGTCAGCAACGCAAGTTCAAATATTATATGAGGCTCTAATTATAAGGACTCACATGCAGAAGAAAAGACTCTTTGATGGCTACAAGGGAGGGGAGGGGGAGAGGGAGATAAATGTGTATAGATTAGAAGCTGATAGAAATTTGGTTAGGTGAAAGCAGTGACAAAACACATCAGAAAGACGATCATCTTAACTGGACTTCAGCATACACTGAAAACTTCTATTCCTAGCCTAATATCACAAGGATAGAGTAGCAAGGGGAGGGGTCCAAAGACCATGCTCTCAGGGGACATCGAGGCCAATTGGCACAACTAGCCTATCGCTAAGAGAGTCTTCTGCACCTCATATTGGTCAGTGGCGTCTGGGATCTTAAAAGCTAGCAAGCTGCCATCTGATGTACACCAAATGATCCCATCTCTACTGAATCAGATGATCACCAGGGTCAACAAAGACATAAGAAAAAGAGCCCAGAGGACAGAAGGACCCATGTATATGGATGACTGTACCAACATGTGATCAGAGGATCCAGATGGTGCCCAGCCACCACCAATGACAGCCGTGATGGGGCACACAGTGTTGGGTCCCAGTGACAACACAAATAAAAAGAGGGGTACACCTCAAGAACTCCATTGAAACAACGCAATTGATGGTCCAATGCCCCGGGACTTCTCCTGGGACCATGGCCCCCTGGACCTGATGTTGCCCCAAATCACAATTCATTACTGAGGTCAACTCTTTGAACAGGAATGGATTGGACTTGGGGACATGGGTTGACCATATGATGTGTTCACTTTATGGTTCTGTGTATCTACAGGATGTACTGGCTTCTTACCGGAAGGCAGTGGAAAGGGTAGAGAAGAGGAGATAGGAGATTCCTAGTAGGATATGACATGTACAGTATGGAAAGGAAGAGAGTGCTGTCACTGGGTGAGGAGATCAGAGGGAACTGCAGATAGGCAGGCACGCAAATTTAACTTGGATTGTATACTGCTTTCCTGCAATCACAATAAAAAAAAGGAAATAAAAGAATGGTTTTATATTATATATATATTACATATATAAATAAAAGTGATTTAAAAATTGTTTGGAGTAACCACCTCCTACCCAGTGACTGCTTCCTACCTTACTGTTGTGGATTGAATTGTATCCGCCCTCCGCCCCCCGCAAACGTATGTGTTGATTTGACTTGGCTGGGAGTCCCAGTATAGTGCCGTTCCTCCCTTGTGTTGTCAATTCTGCCTTTGTGATAACTGATGATAGAAAAGAGAGCAGAGGAAGTTGGTAACCTCACACCACCAAGAAAGTATGACTGAGAGAAGAACATGTCCTTTGGACCTGAAGTTCCTGTGCTGAGATGCTCTCCTTGAATTTGGACTCAGCCCACCAGACTGTGATAATTTCTCTTGTTGAACAGACTTGTAATTTGTAAATGGATTCATGGCTTACTGGACTGTGACAATTAAGCTTCTCCTTGTGAAACCTTCCACTTGTGGTATTTTCTGTTGCAACAGTACCAGGTGACTAAGACACGTTGAACAAAATGCAATCAAATGTCCACCTCTTGCTGTGAAAGAGCCTGAGAAAGTATTTTTACCTGGATACACAAAGCCTGGGTCTTGCTAGTAAGGCAGAATGAATATTGTTATGAGGTGCCATTGAGTGGGTTCCAACTCATACTAACCCTGTGAACAATAGAAGGAAACACTGCCTAGTCTTGTGCCATGTCCACAGTCATTTTTATGCTTAAGCCCGTTGTTGCAGCCACTGTGTCAGTCCATCTCACTGAGGGTCTTCCTCTTTTTTGCTGACCCTCCTCTCTACCAAGCATGATGTCCTTCTCCAGGAACTGATCTTTCCTGACAACGTGTCCAAAGTGTGTAAGACACAGTCTTGCCATCTTTGCTTCCAAGGAGCATTCTAGTTGTACTTCCTCCAGAATAGATCTGTTTGTTCTTTTGGTAGTCCATGGTACCTTCAACATTCTTCTCCAGCACAACAATTCAAAGGCATCAGTTCTTCTGCCTTTTGTTCATTGTCCAGCTTTTGCATGCATATGATGCAACTGAAAATACTATGGCTTGGGTCAGGTGTACTTTAAATCGTCAGGGTGATATCTTTACTTTTCAATACCTTAAAAGGATTGTTTGCAGCAGATTGTAGAATGAATGCT
This sequence comes from Heterohyrax brucei, assembly GCA_028571685.1. Lineage (NCBI taxonomy): Eukaryota > Metazoa > Chordata > Mammalia > Hyracoidea > Procaviidae > Heterohyrax > Heterohyrax brucei. The sequence goes on from CM053149.1 coordinate 41,708,856, forward strand.
TAAGTGGGTAATTTAGCAGTGTCTGACAAAGGCATGGTGGGCATTCAGAAGTGTATAAAACTGTGTCTATACCTCATCCCTTAAACCCACTGCTGCCAATTTTGACTCATAGTGATCTATAGCACAGAGCAGAACTGCTCCATAGAGTTTCCAAGGAGCAGCTGGTGGATTTGAACTACCAATCTTTCTGTTAGCAGTTGTAGCACTTAATCACTATGCTACCAGTGTTTTCATCTCATTTTTTACAGTGAAGTAAATTATAGATTGCCAACTATTTAAAACAAGTAAATAAAAAAGAAATTAATTTTTCATATATCTTTGAAATAATATAGCATAAAACACAAAAGCCATTAAAAAATATGAAGATATTTTACTACATGTGATTTAAATAAGTACATGAGTAAAAAGATAAACTATAAATTGGGGAAAAATATTTGCAAGACATGTACACAAAGAATATAAATGTAAGTAAATATATGTATGCTTATACAGGATAAGAAAGATTATGAATGAAATATGTCTTTATATAACTATACCTATATATGGAAGCCCTAGTGATGCAGTGCTAACCAAAAGATTGGTGGTTAGAATCCACCAGATGCTTTTTGGAAGCTCTGTGGAACAGTTCTCCTCTGTCCTATAGGGTCACTATGAGTCATAATCAACACAAAGGCATTGGATTTCTTATACATATATACACATAAACCATTTTCTATAGAGTCAGTTTGAATTTATGGCTACCTCATATATATCAGAGTAGAAGTATGGTTCACAGGGCTTTCAGTAGCAGTGACATTTTGGATTGTCAGGTCTTTCTTCTCAGGCATCTCTGGGTAGGTTTGAACAGCCAGTCTTACTGTTAGCGGCTTAGCACTTTACTGTTTATGACACTTAGGGACTGTGTGTATGTGTATGTATATATTGTTGTTGTTAGATGGTATCCAATCAATTCCAACTCATAGTTACTCTATGTACAAAAGACCAAAATACTGCCCAGATCTGTGCCATCCTCACAACTGTTGTTGCACTTGAACCCGTTGTTGCAGCTACCATGTCAGTCCATCTGACTGAGGATCTTCCTATTTTTTGCTGATCCCCTAGTTTATGAAGTATAATGTCCTTCTCCAGGGACTGACTGCTCCTGATTACATGTCTCAGGTATGTGAGACATAGTCTTGCCACTGTTGCTTCTATTGAGCATTCTGACTATGCTTCCTCCAAGAGAGGTTTGTTGTTCATCCTTCTGGTAGTCCATGATATATTCAATATTCCTTGCCAGCACCACAGTTCAAAGGAGTCGATTCTCCAGTCTTCCTTATTCATTGTATAGTGCTCACATGCATATGACACAATTGAAAACACCATGGCTTGTGTCAGGTACACCTTAGTCTTTAAGATGAGATCTTTGCTTTCTAACAGTTCAAACAGTACTTTTACAACAGATGCCAAATGCCAATTTAAATATATTTGAGAGATTCTAGATAATTCAAAATGGGCAAACACATGGAACATTCTCTAGAATACCCTACATCTTAGGCCACAAGTCAACCATCAAAAAAACTCCCAAACAGTGAGATAATACAAAGTATCTTCTCTGATCACAGTGCCATCAAGGTAGTTATCAACAAGAAGAAGAAGAAGAAAAAAAATTGATTACACGGAAACTGAATAACATCCTGCTTAAAAACTACTGGGTAATAGAAGAAATCAGAGATGGAATAAAAAATTCCTAGAATTGAACAAGAATAAAAATACATCATACCCAAACCCTAGAAACATGGCAAAGGCAGAGCTCAGACGTAAATTTACATCAATAGATGTACACATCAAAAAAGAAAGGATAAAATAAAAATATTTGCTATGCAACTGGAACAAATTGAAAGGAAACAGCAAAACAAACAGCCACCAGAAGAAAAGAAATAATAATGAGAGCAAAAATGAATAGAGAAACAATAGAAAGAATAAACAAAACTGAAAGCTGGTTCTTTGAAAGGTTCAAAAAATGTGACAAACCACTGGCCAAATTGACAAAAGAAAAACAGGAGAGGAAGCAACACTAATAAGAAATAAAATGAAGGGCATTACAGTATACCCAACAATATTATGAAATATTATGGAAAACTACACTCCAATAGATTTGAAAACCTAGAGGAAACGCACAAATTTCTAGAAACATAGTACCTACCTAACCTAACACAAAGTGTTGAAAATCTGAACGTACTTGTAACAAGAGAAGAGATTGAAAAGGTAATCAAAATAGTAGTAACAGGAACTCTGAGTTAAAAACAGCTTTCGCCCTAATGGCTTCACTGGAGAATTCTACCAAATACACAGAGAGGAGCTTATACCAGTATGACTCAAACTATTTCAGAACATAGAAAAGGAAGTGATGCTTCCGAATTCATTCTGTGAAGCCAGCATAACTCTGATACCAAAATCAAGCAGACACCACACACACAGAAATCATATACCAGTATCTTTCATGAATACCAATGCAAAAATTATCAAAAAAATCCCAGATAATAGGATACAATATCATATCAAAAAATAATAATAATACACCACAACTAAGTAGGACTCATACCAGGTATGCAAGGGTGGCTTCACATTAGAATGTTGGTCAATGTAATTCATCCAATAAGTGAAAGGAGAGAGCCACATAATCATCTCAATTGACCCAGAAAAAGCATTTGACAAAGTCCAAAATCCACTCTTGATAAAAACTTTCAATAAAGTAAGTGTAGAATGGAAATTTCTCAACATAGTAAACAGCCAACAGCATTCTTGATGGAGGGAGGATGAAAACATTTCCCTTGAGAACAGGAACAAGATAAGGATGCCCTTTATTACCACTCCTATTTAATATTGTGCTGGAAGTCCTAACTAGAGCAATAAGGCAGGAAAAAGAAATAAAGGACATCCAAATTGGTAATGAAAAAGTCAAACTGTCCTTATTTGCAGATGATATGATGCTATACATAGAAAACTCAAATGACTCCATCAGAAAACTACTCAGCAGAATAGCATGATACAAGATAAATATACAAAAGTCAGTTGGATTCCTATACACTAATAAAAAAAAAAAACAATGAAAAGGAAATCAGGAAAACAATATCATTTTTAAATCAAACCAAAACTCACTGTTATTGAGTCAATTCCAACTCATAGCAACTCTATAGGATGGAGTAAAACTGTTCTATAGAGTTTCGAGGAGTATCTGGCAGAGTTGAACTGCTAACCTTTTGGTTAGCAGCTGTAGCACTTAACCACTATGCTACCAGGGTTTCCATACCATTTAAAACAGCCCCTAAAAAAATCAAATATTTAGGAATAAATCTAACCATGGATGTAAAACTTACTAAAGAAAACTACAAAACAAATGCAAGAAAGCAAAAAAGATCTACATAATGGAAAAATATACATGTTCACAGACTCAGTGTTGTGAAAATGACAATTTTACTAAAGTGATTCACAGATACAATGCAATCCCAATACAAATACCAACAGCATTCTTTAAAGTGATGGAAAAACACTAACTTTATATCAAAAAAGAAGAAGCCTCAGATAAGGCATGTACTATCAAAGAAAAATAAAGCAGAAGGACTCATACTGCCTGACTTCAAAAACTACTATACAGCTGTGGTAGTCAAAAAAGCCTGGGTACTGGTACAAAGATAGATACACTGACCACTGAAACAGATCTGAGAACCCAGATAAAGTACATCTACCTATAGTCACCTGATCTTCAACAAGGGCCCAAAGTCCATCGAATAGGAAAAAGACAGTCTTTTTAACAAATGGTGCTAGCAAAACTGAATATCCATCTCCAGAAAAAAGAAGAAAACACGACCCATACCTCATATCATACATAAATACTAATTAAAAATGGATGAAAGACTATACATGAAAACTAAAGTTCGTAGAAGAAAAAACACGATCAACTCTAGAAGCCTTAATATACAGCATTAACAGGATACAAACCATAACCAACAACACACAAACTATGGAAGATAAGGTAAATAAGATCTCCAAAAAGTTAACACTAAAAAGTAAAAAGAGAACCTACTGAATGGTAAAAAATTTTGGCTACTACAAATCAGACAACAATCTGATCTCTAAAATATACAACAAAAGCCAATACTTCCACAACAAAAAGACAATCCAGTTTAAAAACAGGCAAAGGTAATGAACAGACTCTTCACCAAAGAAGACATCCAAGTGGCCAACAGACACATTAGGAAATGCTCGCAATCACTAGTCATTAGAGAAGTGCAAATCAAAACCACAATGAGATACCATCTCACCCTTGCTTTAATTGGCAAGAATTTAAAAATAAATAAATAAATAAACATGAAATTACACATGTCAGAGAGGCTGGGGGGAAATAGAAACTCTTACACATTTCTGATAAGTATACAAAATGATACGGCCATTTTGGAGAACAATATAATGCTTTCTTCGAAAGACAGAAAACAAATTACCAATATGATCCAGCAGTCCCATTCCTAGGAATATATCCTAGAGAAATAACAGTCATCACACAAATAGCCATGTGCATACCCATATTCACTGGAGCATTATTCACCATAGCAAAAAGATGGAAACAACCTAGATGCCCATCAACAGATGAATGAATAAACTGTGGTCTATTTACAACGTGGGTATTACACAACAATAAACACAACAATCCAAATTTATGGTGTCACCTCTGGGGAAAAACTTTCTGTCTGTGTTCTGGGGAAAGATCCTTCTCATCAATCTTTCCTAGTATTGAAGCTTCTCAGCGCAGGAACCTCAGGTCCAAAGAACACACTGTTGCTCTTGAAGTTGCTTTCTTGGTGATATGAGGTCCATCTGTCTCTGTGCCTGTTTCTCTCTTTTATATCTCAAAAAATGCTGATTTAAGACACAAGCTAGTCTCACAGATTGAGTCCTCCCTCGCTTATATCACTGTTGTTAATCCTACCTCATTAACATCGTAAAGGTAGGATTTATGTAAAACATAGCAAAATCACATCACATGATAAAATAGTAGCTAATCACACAGTACTGGAAGTCATGGACCGGACAAGTTGACACGCATTTGAGGGAGTGCACAACTCAATCCGTAACAAGGGGGAAGGAAGGGGCTGAAGAGAGAGTAATGGAGTTGGGGCTTTTAGGATGCTGGAGTACTTTATTTCTTAAACTGGATGCTAGTTACATAAGTGCATTAAGTTTGTGAAAATTTATCAAGCTGCACGATCCTGGCATGTACATTTTATATGGAATACTATACTTGAATTAAAAGTTTTAAACTGAAAAAAACACAGAATGTCAGCAAATGTTGATAAGCTTAACATTCCATTTAAATATCATAAAAATGCACATCCTAATCTATCAAGGAATACGACAATAAACTATGCTGGGAATACTTCCTGAAATATCTTTTGATACTGTACAAAAGTCAACATGAACTAAAATAATTTTTATTTTTGAAATTAAAAACATGACTTATTCCAAGTAATGTGAATGTGCAGCGCAAACAGCACTCAAAAGTGATAGTGTTGAAAGTTGAAAGTTTTAAATACATTTTACATCCAAAGAACAGCCATGTTTGATTATAGCTCATGATTTAAAGAAAGACAGCAATCATCAATGAGAAAATTAAAAGGATATTATAAATTTGTGTCAATAATAGTGCCCTGGTTATCTAGTGCTGTTATAATAGAAGCACCAAAGGCTGGTGGCCTTAATGAACAGATGTTTATTTTCTCAAAGTTTAGGAGGCTAGAAGTCTGAATCCAGGGTGCTGGCTCTAGGCGAGGGCTCTTGTCTCTTTCAGACTCTATTCTTGTATTCTTCAGAGATCATATTATCTATAGGACCTCCACTGTGGTTGCTTTTTTGCTTGCTTAATCTGCTCTTTTATACGTTGAAATAGACTGACTTCAAACATGTTCTATATTAAACTTCCTTATTAATATAACAAAGAAAACACAGTCCCTCACAAGAGTACACTCACAGGTATATGGGTTAGGGCTTGCAACACACATTTGGGGCGACACAATTCAATACATAGCAAATACAGAACTTGAAAGAAAAACTTGTAAATGTTTTTTTCCAAAAGGTTCAATTGAAAAGAACAGAAATATATTTTTTGAGGACCATTCAAATTGTTAGCACTATCTATTGTGTTGTTTTAGTCATCTAGTACTGCTCTAGAAATACCATAGAGTGCATGGTTTGATGAAGAGAAACTTTACTGTCACAGTCCAGTAAGCCACAAATCCATTTACAAATTATAAATCCATTCAGTAAGAGAATTCATCACAGTCTAGAAGACTTAGCCCAAATCCAGTGAGAGCATCTTGGCACAGGAACCTCAGGTCCAAAGGACATGCTCCGCTCTTGGTGCTGCCTTCTTGGCAATATGAGGTTCCCAGCTTACTCTGCTCACTTCTCTCCCTTATATCCCGCTGCTGGTAACTTGAGCCCTGCCTCACCAGCACAACCGCTGCCCATTTTCCATCATCAGTATCACGGAAGCAGGATTCACAACGTGTGGGAGGAATGGCACCTTATTGGGACTCATAGCCAAGTCAAATCAATACATATATTTCTGGGGAGACACAATGCAGTCCATGATGGTTGTTAATGTTAAATATAATCAAGAATTATTATCAGCATGAACCATTTAATAAAATGTATTAGTATGCGCTTGTCACTGCGATATAGATTTATAGTCTAGCTTCCGAAGGGGAGTACTTCAAAGGTGACTGCAGCGATATTCAGCTACGAGTGACATAGCACTTTTTCTAAGATGAGTTTACGAACTTAGTTTTCAGACCCTAAGACACGCCTAGCTTTGTTTACTTACTTGTCCCACTTAACAGTGTACTATCATTCCTGGATTTAGATCTGCCTGTTGGAGCCCTGCAAACCCTAGTGGTATAGTGGTTAAGAGGTATGTCTGCTAGCCAAAAGGTCTGCAATTTGAATCCACCAGACACTTCTTGATAACTATGGGGTAGTTCTGCTCTGTCCTTTAAGGTTCCTGTGAGTTGGAATGACTTGACAACAATGGATTTGGTTTTGGTTTTTGGTTTATTGAAGCTCTGGAGCCCTGGTGGCAAAATGGTTAAGATATATGCCTGCTAACCAAAGTGTCAGCAGTCTGAATCTACCACCCATTCCTTGGAAACCCTATGAGGTGCTTCTACTCTGTCCTGTAGAATCTGTATTAGTCAGAGTCAGCTTGATGGCAATAGGTTTTTTGGTTTTATAGAGGGCCTTAGTGGTGCTCTCTCTTTCATCCCCTGACTGACCAGACTGGTTCAGTGCACAAAATTTTGCTGTGCTTTCATGGCCTCTGCTCTTGTGCCAGCTTCAACCATCGTACATCTATACCTCTTACAAAAAAGCCCAGCTCTACTGCCTCCACAGTATCAGGGAGTCTTTGTTTTTCTTTAGTCAGGCTGCTCCTTTCTCTTATTGCAAGCTCCAGAATCTTTCAGACTCCTGACTTCATGTATTCTGTTGGGGGTTAAGCCTGCATTACAACTTTGACCTCATTCCTGAAACTACAGAAGCCGTCCTTGGATCCAGGTTAATTTCTTTCCTATACAGGCCTGGAAAACTTTTTTTTTTTCAGGGCAGTCACTGAAACACAAAGGAGCTACAGATTTCACCCTGCCTTCCCATTCAACCCTTTTGCCAACCACACACACCAGCAAATCCCAGAAATTGATTTGAAAACAGGCTTGATTTGAAAGAGATATGAAGACAGTATCTCTCTGTCATGATGAGTTTGCAGTCAGAAAAATAAGATCAAGGTGATTTTTCTTTTTTTTTAATTTGAATTATTTTTATTTATTTTTATTATGACTGAGTGAAAATGTACATTCCTGTATAAATTTACATGCCCACCTATAGGCAACTTCCACTGCTCTCCCCGCCCGGTGACAGCACACAAGGTGATTTTTCTTTTAAACTTACTATGAAAATATTTCAGACTTCTAATAAGATATGAGGAGTAATGTAGTCAGCACCAGTGTTGATTTGAGAAATGAACAGCTTATGAAAGAAAATATTAATGATACAGTTTGTTTTCCTTTCTCCCTGCCTACAAAAACGATGGCTTTCCTAAAAACAGTGTTTTTCATTTCCCTGTATTTTGTTGTAGCTTTAGTACATAGGTATATGTCCTTAAATGTTATGTGTAAGATTGTTTTATGTGTTTTAAAATTTTATACCAAAGTTATCTTCTTGTACATAATTCTCTGCATCCTGCTTTATCTGTGGAAATACATATAGTTACATATTTATTCATTTCCACTGATGTAAAGAATTTTCTGGAATGAGTATATGGCATGTAATTTCTCCATTCCCCAGTATATGGGCTCTTTAAGTTGTTACTAAATCTTTGCTATCACCTACAATTTAGTTATTGTTCTTATTCATAGCTCTCTGGGCGTGTGACTGAAAATTTTCTAAAGGAAATTTTACTTAAGAGAAGAATTGCTAGATACTAGAACGTGCATGAATAAGTACAGTCAGAATGCTCCTTAAAAGCAAGAATGGTGAGGCTTCATTTCACATGAGGGACCTAGTTCCTGGAGAGGGACGTCACGCTTGGTAGAGGGTCGGTGAAGAAGAGGAAGACCCTCAGTGAGCTAGACACAGTGGCTGCAACAATGGGCTCAAGCATCACAATTCTGAGGATGACACAGGACCAGGCAGTGTTTCGTTCTGTTGTACATAAGGTAGCTGTAAGTCAGAATTGATTTCACTGCACCTAACAAGACATGCGTATCTTCTAACTGATTGTAAATTGCCAGATTACTTTCCAAAGTAGATATATTAATGTATACTGTTAGATTTACAGTGAATCCTGTGAAAGCCAGAAGTCTGTGGAACTGTCTTTTTTTCCAACTCTCACACAAGCTTTCTGCGCTCTATACGGTACAGTCTTAGCACTTTTCTATTAGCCCCTGTTATTCAAAAATATTTCAGTTTTCCTTTATGACAGATTTCTGCCTTACACAGGTTTTACTACAAATCAAAATTCTCTTTGTTATACATCTTCACCAATACTTGGCATTGTCATATTTCTTAATTTTTGCCAACCTGATGTTGTCTTGGGAACCCTGGTAGCATGACAGTTAAGAGGTATGACTGCTAACCAAAAGACTGGCAGCTTGAATCTACCAGCTGCTATTTGAAAACTCTTGAGGTAGTTCTATTCTACCCTGTAGAGTCGCTGTGAGTTGGAATTGACTCAGCAGCATGGGTTAGTTAACATTATCTCGTTATAGTTTTAATGTTTCTAATTACCAATAAAGGTTGTGTCATCTGCATAATGCATGTTGTTAATAAGTCTTCCTCCAATCTTGACTCCTCATTCTTTTTCATAGAGTCCAGTTTCTCAGATTATTTCATTAGCGTACGGATTGAAAAGGTATGGTCAAAGGATACAACTTTGATGCACGTCTTTCCTGACTTTAAACTATACAGTGTCTCCTTTTTCTGTTCACACAACTGTTTCTTGATCCATACACAGATTCCTAATAAGCACATTGTTTGAAACACCAATAAAGATCAAAGATCACAGCCTTTAGTATGGATTACACTTCAATGTCAAGAAAACAAAAATCCTCACAACTGGACCAGTAAGCAACATCATGATAAATGGAGAAAGGATTGAGATTCTCAAGGGTTTCATTTTACTTTGTTCTGCAATTGACATCCATGGAAGTAGCAGTAAAGAAATCAAAGACATTTTGCATTGGGAAAATCTGCTGCAAAGAACCTCTCTAAACTGTTGAAAAGTAAAGATGCCAGCTTGAAGACTAAGATGTGTCTGACCCAAGCCATGGTATTTTCAATCACATCATATGCATGCAAAAGCTAGACAGTGAATAAGAAAGACAGAATAAGAATTTGTGCCTTTGAATTGTGGTGTTGGAGAATATCGAATGTATCATGGACTGCCAAAAGAGAAATGGATCTGTTCTTGAAGAAGTACAACCAGAGTGTTCCTTGGAAGCAAGGATAGTGAAACTGCATCTCACACACTTTGGACTTGTCAAGAGGGATCAGTTCCCGGAGAAGGACATCATGCCAGTAGAGTGGAGGGTCAGCAAAAAAGAGTAAGACCCTCAACAAGATGGATTGACACAGTGACTGGAACAATGGGCTTAGGCATAAAAACTATTGTGGGTGCGGTGCAGAACAGGGCAATGTTTCTTTCTGTTGTGCATAGGGTCACTGTAAGTCGAAACCAACGGAACAGCACCTAACAACAACAGGTGTTACCAATAAAAGAAGTCCCTGGATGGCACAAACAATTAAGCACTCAATTACTTGCTGAGAGTTTGGTAGTTTGAACTTATTCGTAGGAGCCATGGAAGAAGGGCCTGGAGATCTTCTTCCCAAAGGTCACAGCCTAAGGAAAAGTTTTTCTGACGTAGATGGGGCTACCATGAGTGGGATTTGAATGACAACTAACAACAGCAGTGATGATCACCAGAAAAACCGAACATCTGATATTTGGTGGTTATTCAGTTTCCTTTTCTGTAGAGACTGCATATCTGTTTGTATCTTATGTCCTGTTTTCTTTTTCTTTTTTTACTATGACTGAGTGAAAAATGTATATTCCCATACAAATTTACGTGCCCACCTATATGCAGCTTCCACTGCTCTCCCTGCCCGGTAACAGCACACTCTTCCTCTCTGCTCCATACATGTCTCATCTTCCCAACAGTCTCCTTTCCCCTCCTCTCCACACACTCTCCTTCCTCCAGCCAGAGGTCAGCAGGATGATATCCTATAGATGCGTAGAACCACAAAGTGCATCCGATATATTGTCACTGCATCACCAAGTCCAATCTATTCGTGTCTGAAAAGTGGAACTTTGTTCTGATTTACGGGTAAGGGCAGCATCAGAGCCAGGGGACATGCTCCCAGTGGAAGACCAAAGCTGCTGGACCATCAGTTGCAGTCTTTTAGTGGAGATCTCAGGGTGCACCCCTTTTTATTCTTGTGTTGCCAGTGAGACTCAACTTAGTGAGCTCCATCATGGCTATCACTGGTGGTGGCCGGGTACCATCCAGTTCTTCCAGTGCCGAGTCGATGTAGGCACCCACTCATGTGGGTCTCTCTATCTTCTGGGTTGTCTTTACCCCATTTTGGTCCTCAGTTAGCATCCATTCCTGCTGAGTTGGGACCATTGGCTGTGCCCTCGGATAGCAGCTTGGCGGCTTTTAAGACCCCAGACACCACCCACCAATGTGAGGTACAGACAGCCCTCTAAGCAAAATGCTAGTTGTGCAAATTGGCCTCGATTTCACCTAAGAGCATGGTATCTTGCCCCCTGCCCCTTTCCCCTCCTCTCCACCCACTCTTCTTCCTCCAGTCAGAGGTCAGCAGGATGATATCCTATAGATGCATAAAACCACAAAGTGCATCCAATATATTGTCACTGCATCACCAAGTCCAATCTATTTGTGTCTGAAAAGTGGACCTTGCAATATTGGGTTAAGATGGAAGGAGTATTCAAGTTATGTTGAAGTCCACTTAATATTGTTCTTGTTTCTAATGTGTGCTAACATCGGTTTCACCCAATCAGATTTCTACCAATTATCTAATCTAAACCCTCCCCTCCTCGCCACCACTCCTTCCCCTCCCTTGCAGCCATCAAAGAGTCTTTTCTTCTATACATAAGTCTGTTTTTGAGATCTTATCGTAGGAGTCTCATACATTTGTCCTTTTGTTGCTGACTACTTTCACTCAACATAATGTCTTCCAGTTGAAACCAGATCATGTTTCCTGGAATCATCATTATTCTTTATCATTGCATAGTGCTCCATTGTGTGTATATACACCATAGTTTACCTATCCATTCCTCTATTGTTGGGCATCTGAGTTGATTCCATCTTTTTGCTATCATGGATTGTGCTGTGATAAACATTTTTGTGCATGTGTCCGTTGGTGTGAAAGGCCTTCATTCTGTAGGATATATTCCAAGTAGTGGAATTACTGGGTCAAATAATATATCTATATCCATTTTTTTAAGGAAGTGCCAGATTGCTTTCCAAAAAGGCTGGACCATTTTGCAACCCCACCAACAGTGTAGAAGAGTTCCACTTTCTCCACAGCCTCTCCAGCATTTGTTGTTTTGTATTTTTTGGATCATGGCCAACCTTGTTGGGGTGAGATGTATCTCATTGTCGTTTTGATTTGAATTTCTTTAATAACTAAAGATCGTGAACATGACTGCACGTGTTTTTTTTGGCTGCCTGGATCTCCTCTTTGGAGAAATGTCTGTCCATCTCCTTTGCCCATCGCTTAATTGGCTGATTTATCTTCTTCTTATTGATATCTTGTAGTATCTTATAGATTATGGAGATCAGGCATCAGTCTGACATAGAGTTGCCAAATATTTTTCCCCATTCTGTAGGTGACCTTTTAATTCCATTAATAAAGTCTTTGGACGAGCAAAGGTGTTTGATTCTTAATAGTTCCCATTTATCTATTTTCTCTTCTGTTGACTGTGGTTTGTTTGACAGATTTTGAAGTCTGTCTACGTTGTGTATTAAAACTTCCATTGTTGTTCCTACCTTTTCTTGGATGAGCTTTATCGTCTTAGGTTTGATATTTAGGTCTTTTATCCAGCAGGAGTCGGCTATTGTATAAGGTGTAAGATATGGATCTTGTTTTAATTTATTGCAGATGGATATCGAATTTTGCCAGCAGCACTTGTTGAAGATACTGTTTTTACCCCAGTCTAATGTCTTAGGGCCTTTGTCGAATATCAACTTTTCACAGGCAGATGGTGTCATCTCTGAGGTCTTTGTTCTGTTCCATTGATCGATCTGTCTGTTCTTGTACTAGTACCAGGCTGTTCAGACAACTGTGGCAGTGTAGTATGTTCTAAGGTCGGGTGTTCTTTTTCTTTAGTAGTACCTTACTTATCCAGGCTTTTTTCCCTTTCCAAACAAAACTGGTGATTTGTTTCTCCACCTCATTAAAAAATGATGCTGGAAATTGTATTGGGGTTGCATTATATAAGTGGATTGCTTTGGATAAAATAGACATTTTCACAATGTTAAGTCTTCCTATCCATTAGCTGGGTAGGTTTTTCCATTTATCTAAGTCTCTCTTAGTTTACTGTAATAAGGGCTTGTAGTTTTCTTTGTAAAGGTCTGTTATTTCTCTGGTTAGATTAATTCCTGGTACTTTATCTTCTTAGGGGTTGTAGTAAATGGTATTGATTTGATGAATTCCTCATTAACAGTCTCATTGTTGGTATAAAGGAATCCTACTGATTTATTTATGTTTATCTTGTATCCAGAGACTTTGCTAAACTCTTCTACCAGTTGGAGTAGTTTACTTATAGATTCTTTGGGATTTTCTGCATATACAATCATATCATCAGCAAACGGAGATTTTGACTTCTTCTTTGCTGATGCAGATGCCCTTTATTCCTTGGTCTTGTCTAATTGCTCTGGCTAGAACTTCTAGTACAATATAGAAGTGAGAGTGGGCCTCCTTGTCTAGTTCCTGTTCTCAAGGGAAACTCTTTCAGTCTCTCTCCACTCAGGATGATGTAGACAGTTGGCTTTGTATAAATGGCCCTTATTGTGTTGAGGAATTTTCTGTCTATGCCTATTTTGCTAAGAGTTTTTAACATGAATGGGTGTTGGACTTTATCAAATGCCTGCATCAATGGACAAAATCAAGTGATTCTTGTCTTTTGTGAGATTTATGTGGTTAATCATATTAGTTGTTTTTCTGATGTTGAACCAGCCTTGCATCCCTGGTATGAATCCAACTTGGTCAATATGGATTATTTTTTTTATATGTTGTATTCAATTTGCAAGAATTTTGTTGAAGATTTTTGGATCTAGATGCATGAGTGATATGAGTCCATAGTTCTCTTTTTTGGTTGGGTCTTTCCCTGGCTTTGGTATCAGGGTTATGCTGGCTTCATAGAGTGAGTTTGGGAGTACTCCATCCCTTTTGATACTGTGAAATGTCTCAGTAGTATTGGAGATAACTCTTCTCTAAAAGCTTGGTAGAATTCTACAGTGAAGCCATCTGGGCCTGGGCTTTTTTCGGTTGGCAGTGTTTTGATGACATTTTCAATCTCTTCCTTTGTGATGGGTTTATTAAGTTGTTCTGCTTCACATTGTGATAACTTTGGTAGGTGGTATGAATCAAGGAATTTGTCCACTTCCTGTAGGTTTTCAAATTTGTTAGATTATAGTCTTTCATAGTATTCTGTTATGATATTTTTGATTTCTGTTGGATCTGTTGTGACAACTCCCCTCTCATTTCTAAGTTGGGTTATTCATTTCCTTTCCAGCTTTTCTTTAGTAAGTTTCGCCAGTGGTTTGTCAATTTTGTGGATCTTCCCAAAAAACCAGCTTTTAGTCTTTTCAATTTTTTCAATTGTTTTTCTATTCTCTAATTCATTTAGTTCTGCTGTAATCTTCATGATCTGTTTTCTTCTGGTGTCTGAGGCATTCTTCTGTTTTTCTGTCCCTACTTGTTCAAGCTGTAGGGTTAGTTCCTTGATTTGGTTTCTTTCTTCCTTCCAGACGTGCACATTTATGGAGATAAACAGATCTCTGAGCACTGCTTTGGCTGTATTCCATAGGTTCTGGTAGGAAGTGTTTTCACTCTCATCGGAATCAATGAATTTCTGTATTTCATCCTTGATTTCTTCTATAACCCATGATTTTTTGAACAAGATGCTGTTCAGTTTCCAAGAGTTCCACTTTGTATCTATGTTTTTTCTGCTATTGATTTTGACTTTTATGGCTTTATGATCTGAAAAGATGCTTTGCAATAATTCAATGGCATGGATTTTGTTGAGAATTACATTATGTCCTAACACATGGTCTATTCTGGAAAATGTTCCATGTGTACTGGAGAAGAAGGTTTAATTGTCCCCTGATGGGTAGACATTTCTGTATATATTGATGAGGTTTAATTGGTTAATTGTGACTATAAGGTCTTCTGTATCTTTAGTGAGCTTTATTCTAGATGATCTGTCCAGTATTGACAGTGGAGTGTTGAAATCTCCCACTATTATTGTGGAGTAATCTAACTCTTTTCTGAGTATAGTCAGTGTTTCTCTGACATATTTAGGTGCTCTGATATTAGGTGCTTAAATATTTAATATAGTTAAGTCTCACTTGTGTACTGAGCCTTTCAGCAATAAACATGTCCATCTTTGTCCACGATGGTGGATTTTACATTAAAATTGATTTTGTTTGAGATTAAAATTGCCACACCTGCTCTTCTTTGTTCATTGTTAGCTTGATGTATATTCTTCCATCCTTTAATTTTCAGTTTGTTCCTATCTTTAGGTCTGAAGTGAGTTTCTTGTAGACAACATATGGATGGGTCACGTCTTTTGATCCAAGATGACACTCAGTGTCTCTTTACTGGAGCATTCAGTCCATTCACATTCAATGTAATTATTGATAGGTATGTGTTCAGTGCTGCCATTGTGATATGTTTATTTTTGTGTTGATGTTTTCTTTGTTGTTCTTATTAGTCTGTTCTGGGACATTCTTTTCTGTGAGTTGATTTTTCACGTTTTTCAGAGCTGTTTTGGTAGTTGTTGAGACTCCTGTGTTACCTTTCTTAAAATGATGTGTTACATCTTTGTTGTGCTTTACCGCTGCCCCTGTGATCCCCCTTAATAAACTATATATAAACCCAATTTTAATTACTATCAATCTTGTAGACTTCCTCTCCACCTGGAAGGAATATAATGACTGTAGTACATCCCTCTTTTTAATATGATGGCAGCATAGTTTTCATGATAATCACTGGATTGCTTCTGTTAGTATTAAAGCTGTGATTGAATTTCGAGCCTTCCCTAACTGAGTAGAGTTCTGAGTAATGTGTCGTTCTCAAATATAAAGTTAGTGGTTTTGTTCTTCTAAGCCAAAGCCGAGAACTTCTATCAGCATTTCTTGTAGTTTGGGTTTGGTTTTTACCACGTCTCTGAGTTTCTGTTTATCTGGAAATGTCTTCATTTCATTTTCGTATTTGAAAGATAGTTTTGCAGGATATATAATTCTTGGTTGGAAGTTCTTCTCCTTCAAGGCTTTGAATGTGTCATGCCACTGTCTCGGTGCCAGCATAGTTTCTGCTGAGAAACGTGATGACAGCCTACAGGGTTTCCCTCTGAATGTTAGCTTTGTTTTGAGTCTTGCTGCCTTTAAGAGTTGTTGCTTATGTTTCATTTTGTTAAGCTTGATTATAATATGTCTTGGAGTGTTTCTTTTGAGATTTATATTGGGTGGCATATGATATGCATCTGAGATGTCTATGTTTTCTTCCTTCATGATTTCTGGGAAGTTTTGTGTCAGCAGCTCAGCAGTGGCACTCTCTGTGTTCTCAGGTGTCTCATCCTGTTCAGGGACTCCAATTAATCAAAGTTTGTTCATGTTAATAGAGTCCCACATGCTTCCTAATGCTTCTTTATTTTTCTTGTTTCTTTTTTCTGGTTTCTGCTCATAGACACTGGTGTAAGTAGCTCTGTCTTCCAAGTCAGAAATTCTTTTTTCCGTTTGTTCCATTCTGTTTTCTTGGCTATGAAGGGAAGTTTCTATGTCTTTGATTGTGTTCTTGATCTGTTGGATTTCAGAGTACTGGTGTTCCATCAGATCGAACAGCTTGTTTAAGTTTTCTTTTTGTTCTGCTGCATTTTGTATAAGGTCTAGAAGGGCTCTGTATATCATCAATTTGTATTTACCTTCTAATGATTTCAGAAAAGTTTCTCCATCTGGCAAACTCCTTGGTTGTTTTGTTTGGGAGCCTTCTGAATGCATGGGTGATTTCTTATATGCCACAAGCATCTGTTGCTTTTTGGGTTTCATGTGAGTAAGTAGAGTCTTGGAGAGATACTGTTAGGGTGGACTGCAGATGTTTCTCTAGGCTATCTGAGGAAATGGAATGCAGAATTAGTGAGACTGAAGATAAAGCAACTGACACCAGCATTTATGAGGAGAAATCAGGCAAAAAGAATCAAGAAAAATGATTAAGCATTAAGAATTATGTGGGACTGTACTGACAGAAACAATTTACATGTAACTGGAGTTCCAGAATAGGCGGGGATAGCAAAACATACAGAGAGAATTGTTGAAGAGTTGGTTTAAACAAAGCTTTTCTGACATCATGAAAGAAGAGACAATAGCTATTCAAGACGCTTATCAAACTCCACAAAAGGTATACCCTAAAAGAAAGACACCAAGACACACTATAATCAAGCTTAACAAAATGAAACACAAGGGGAAGCTCTTAGAGGCAGCTAGGCTTAAACAAAAAAATATGTACAAAGGAAAGCCTGTAGAATGTCCTCTGACTTTTCAGCCAAAACCTTGTTGAACGAGGCAATGGGATGACACACACAAAACCTTAAGGGGGAAAAAAAACTTTTAACCAGGAATTATATATCCTGCAAAATTGTCTTTCAAATATGATGTTGAAATTAGGACATTCTGAAACAGAAGTTAGAGACTTTGCAAAAGTCAAACCAAAGTTATGAGAAATATTGGAATTTCTCTGATTAGAAAATCAATAATATCAAATGTATGTCCAAGGATGGCAGGACACAAGATCTAGAGTCTTAATTAGTTAGAAAAGTCACAAAGCTCAATCAAAGCTAAAATATTAAAATTACGGAAACAGAGAGCTCAACATGTAAATTATAACAACATTACACTATAAAGAGGGATATATTGCAGTACTCACAGCTCTTTCAGATGGAGAGGAAGTTAGAGAGATATAAAGAAGTTAAAGACTGGTTTAAACCTAGAACATTAGGAGGGGACAAAGAGGTAGCAAAAAAAGCAAACTAACAATACTACATAACACAATGCGGAAGTCTCAACGGACACAAAAAGATGAAAAGAAAACCTATAAAGAAAAACAACCTAGAACAGAGTATTAAGTGGGACAAAGAAAATCTCAACAACCAAAAAATTAAGGCACCAAGCTGACAACACTAAATACATATCTGTCTATGATTACACTGAATGTAAATGCATTGAATACTCCAATGAAGACATAGAGAGTAATAGAGTGGATCGAAAAACATGATTCATCGACATGGTGCTTGCAAGAATGCCTTAGACTCAAAGATATAAACAAACTGAAAATCAAAGGATGGAAAAATATATATCAACCTAATAACATGCAAAGAAGAGCAGGAGTGGTGATTTTAATCTCAGATAAAATGGATTTTAAAGTAAAATCTACCATTGTGGATAATGATAGTCACTATTTGCTGCTGAAAGTTTCAATACATAAGGAGATATAGCAATGTTAAATATTTATGGACCCAATATCAGAGCGCTGGACAAATGCTGACAACATTAAAGAATGAGATAGATCACTCCACAATAATAGTAGGAGACTTCAACAACTCCACTTTCAGTAATGGACAGATAATCCAGAAAAAAGCTCAATAAAGATACAGATCTTATTGCAACAATAAACCAACTCAACCTTACAGACATATACAGAACTTCTGCTCAACAACAAACAAGTACACCTTTTCCAATACATGGAATATTCTCCAGAATAGAACATGTTTTAACCTGTAAAGCAAGTCTCAACAGAATCCAAGTCATTGAATTATTGCAAAGCATCTTTTCAAACCATAAAGCCATAAGAGTTGAAATCCATAGCAGAAAACATGTGGGTAGAAATTCAGACTCATGGAAACTGAACAACATCTTGCTCAAAAAATCATGGGTTACAAAAGAAATCAGGGATGTGATAAAGAAATTCATGAATGAAATAAGAATGAAAGCACATCCTACCAGAACCTATGAAATACAGCAAAAGCAGTGCTCACAGGTCAATTTATCTGTATAAATGCACACATCTGGAATGAAGAAAGGGTCCAAACCAAATAATTAATGCTACAGCATGAACAAATAGAAACAAAGCAACAGAGGAAACTTCAGGCACCAGAATAAAACAGATAATAAACATTAGAGCAGAACTAAATGAATTAGAGAGTAAAAAAAACAACTGAAAGAGTTAACAAAACCAAAAGCTGTTTTCCTTAAAGATCAACAAAATTGATAAACCATTGGCTAAACTCACAAAAGAGGAAACAAGTAACCCAAATAAGAAATGAAATGAGAGATGTCACAACAGACCCAACCAAAATTAAAACTATAATAACAGAACACTATGAAAAATTGTATTCTAACAGATTTGAAAATCTAGAGGAAATGGATGTGTCTAAATTCATAGTGTCGATCAAAATTATCACAAAGAGAAGTAGAACAACTTAATAAACCCAGCAAAAAGAAGAGATTGAAAAAGTAATAAAAAAAAAACTGCCAACCAAAAAAATCCTGGCCCAGATGGCTTCATCAGAGACTTCTACCAAACTTTTAGAGAGGAGTTAATTCCAATACCACTGAAGCTATTCCACAATATAGAAAAGGACAGAACATTCCTAAATTCATTACATGAAGCCAGCATAACCCTGATACCAAACCTGGGTAAAGACCCCACAAAAAAAGAAAATTACAGACCAATATCATTCATGAATGTAGATGCAAAAATCTTCAACAAAATCCTAGCCAACAGAATTCAAAAACATATAAAAAATAAAATTCATTAAGACCAAGTAGGATTCATCCCAGTGTTGCAGGATTGGTTCAACATAAGAAAAACAATTAATGTGATCAACTACACAAATAACACAAAGTCTTCGAACCACATCATAGCGTCTGGGAACAGCCTATGGGGCACCATCATTGTAAGCCAGGACAAGACAATGGGAGAAAAACAAATGACCAACTTTGTTTGGAAAGGGAAGAAATCCCAGATAGATAAAGCACTACTGAAAAAGGGAAACACAGAAGGAGGCCTCACACTTCCCCACCATAGAACCTATTATGCTACCATGGTAGTCAAAACAGCCTGGTACTAGTACAAAAACAGTTATATAGACCAATGGAAATATATAGACCCCAGAAATGTTATCATCCATTTGTTGACAAAGGCCCAAAGGTCATAAACTGGGGTAAAAACAGCCTCTATAACAAACAGTGTTTGCAAAATCGGATATCTGTCCTCAGAAAAACTGAAACAGGACCAATTTCTCACACCTTACACAAAAACTAACTCAGAGTGGATCAAAGACCTAAATATCAAACCTAAAAGGATAAAGACCATGCGAAAAAAAAAAAGCTCAACAATGGAAGTTTTAATACACAGTTTAGACAGACTCCAACATCTTACAAAGCATCAGCAATAGAAGATAAAACAGATAAATGACAACTACTATGACTCAAATACTTACGCTCATCCAAAGATTTTATCAAGAGGCACAAATTGGGAAAAATATTTGGCAATTACACATTGGATCGGTGTCTGATTTCCATAATCTACAAGGTACTTCAAACTATCAACAAGAAAAAGGTAAATAGCTCAGCAAAGGAGATGGGTAGACACTTCACCAAAGAAGACATCCAGGCATCCAAAAGACACAAGAGGAAATGCTCACAAACTTTAGCTATGAAAAAATCCAAATTGAAACTGCAGTGAGATAGCATCTCACCCCAACAAGATAGGAGATAATCCAAAAAACACAAAACAATGAATGCTGGAGAGGCTGCAGAGAAATGTGAACTCTCCTACACTGCTGCTGGGAAGGCAAATGGTACAGCCTGTTTAGAAACTAGTGCTTACTTAAAAAGCACCAAATTCCTGCCACAGAAACAGATACGTGCACATGAATGCTTACTACAGCACTGTCCACAATATTAAAAAAATGGTATCAACCTAGATGCCCATCAAGAGGTGAATGGATAAGTAAACAATGGCACGTCTACTCAATGGAACACTATGCGATGATAAGGAACAATGATAATTTTAGGAAGCATCTCATAACCTGGTTTCAACTGGAAGACATTATGATGAGTGAAATCAATCAGTGGAAAAGGGACCAATATTGTATGAGACACCTGCTATCAGGATTTAAAAATAGGCTTATGCACAGAAGAAAAGACTATGACGGCTACAACAGTAGGGAAGGAGGGAGAGGATTCGTCATAGATTAGATAGTTGATAGGCATTTGGTTAGGTGAAAGCAGTGACAGCAGAGACTGGATTAACTTAACTGGACTGCACCACAAACTGAAAGGTTTTTTAAACTCAACCTAATATTTCAGAGGATAGAGTAGCAGGGATGGGGGTCTGGGACCATGAATTCAGGGAACATTGAGACCAATTGGCTTAACTAGTCTATTGCTAAGAGAGTCTTCTGCACCCCATGTTGGTGAGTGGCAACTAGGATCTTAAAAGCTGGCGAGCTGCCATCTGAGGCACACAAAATAGTCTCAGTCCATCTGCAACAGATGATCATCAAGAACAACAAAGATCTGAGGAAAAAAAGAGCCAGAAGACAGAAGGACCCACATGAACGGAAGACTGAATCAGCTTTAGACCAGAAAAACCAGATGGTGCCCAGTCACCACCAGAGTCATATGTGAAGGGGGACACAATGTAGAGTCCCTAAGGCAATCTGAGAAAAACAGATGTGCAGTATGAGAAAAAGAGGTGTGCAGCCCAAGAACTCTACAAAAGACGTGAATTGAATTCTACTAAAAGAGAGTTAAAAGACTACCTACAGATTGGGAAAAAATATTTATTAACTACGAATTGGATCGATGTCTAATTTTCATAATATACAAAACATTGCAAAATATCAACAAGAAAAAGACAAATACCCCCATTAAACAATGGGCAAAGGAGATGGACGAACACTTGGCCAAAGATGATGTTCAGGCAGCTAAAACACACATGGGGAAGTGCTTGCGATCATTAGCTGTTACAGAAATTCAAATCAAAACTGTAATGATATACTATTCCACCTCAACAAGACTGGCAATAATCCAAAAATACAAAACAATAAATGCTGGAGAGGCTGCAGAGAGATTGGAACTGCCTTGCATTGAGCAAATAGTACAGCTTCTTCAGAAAGCAATTTGGCACTTTTTTTTTAATTTTATTTTTTTATTTTTATTTAACATGACTGAGTGAAAATGTACATTCACGTATAAATTTACATGCCCACCTATTTGCAGCTTCCACTGCTCTCCCTGTCCGGTGACTGCACACTATTCCTCTCTGCTCCATACATGTCTCATCCTCCCAACAGCCTCCTTTCCCCTCCTCTCCGCTCACTCTCCTTCCTCCAGCCAGAGGTCAGTAAGATGATATCCTATAGATGTATAGAACCATAAAGTGCTTCCAATATATGGTCACTCTGCATTGCCAAGTCCAAGCCATTCCTGTCCAAAGAGGGGATCTTTGTTATAATTTATGGGAAAGGGCAGCATCAGGACAGGGGGCCATGCTCTCAGAGGAACCCCAAAACCGCTGGACCATCAATTGAGGTCTTTTAGTGGAGATCTCATGATGCACCCCTTTTTATTCTTGTGTTGCCAGTGAGACTCCTCTCTGTGAGCTCCATCGTGGCTATCGCTGGTGGTGGCCAGGCACCATCCGGTTCTTCCGGTCCCAAGTCGATGTAGGCACCCACTCTCGTGGGTCTCTCTGTCTTCTCGGTTGTCTTTACCGCATGTCATTTTGTTCCTCGGTGAGCATCCGTTCCTGCTGAGTTGGGACCATTTGCTGTGTCCTCGGATGGCATCTTGGCAGCTTTTAAGACCCCAGACACCACTCACCAATGTGGGGTGCAGAGAGCTCTCTTAGCAAAATGCTAGTTGTGCCAATTGGCCTGGATTTCACCTAAGAGCATGGTCCCCCGCCCCCCAAATTTGGCACTTTCTTAAAAAGTTAGTAATAGAAATACCATATGATCCAGCAATCTCATGACTCTGAATATCTCCTGCAGAAATAAGAGCTGTCATACAAACAGATACATGCACACAAATGTTTATTGTGGCACTGTCTGCAATAACAAAAAGAAGGAATCAACCTAGATGCCCATCAACAGATGAATGGATAAACAAACTATGGTATATATGCAGTAGAACACTATGTAGTGATAAAGAATAATGATGATTTTAGGAAGCATCTCGAAACCTGGTTTTAACTAGAAGGCATTATGCTGAGTGAAATCAGTCAGCTGCAAAAGGAAAATGATTGTATGAGACCCCTATTAGAAGGACTTAAAAATGGACTTATGTACAAAAGAAAAGACTCTTTCATGGCTGGAAACGTTTGGGAGTAAGGGAGTGGATTAGTCATAGATTAGATAGTCAACAGGAATTCAGTTAGGTAAAGGATGTGACAGCACTCAGTAGATGGCAGGTCAACATAAACGGATTATACCATAAACTAAAAAGTTTTCTGAATTCAACTCAGCATTTCAAAGAATAGAGTAACAGGGACAGGGGCCTGGGGACCATGTTTCCAAGTGAGACTGAGGTCAGTTGAAATAACTACCCTTCTGCTAAGACAGTCTTCTGCACCCCGTACTGGTAAGTGGCATCCAGGGTCTTAAAAGCCAGCAAGCTGCCATCTGAGGAGCATCAATTAGTCCCAGTCCACCTGGAACAAATGATGACTGAGAAGATCCAAGACTTGAGTTAAAAGGAGCCCAGGAGACAGAAGGACCCACATGACTGACAGACTACATCAGCATGAGACCAGAGAACCAGATGGTGTCTGGCCACTACAAAAGACCACCTTGATAGGAGACACAAGCTAGAGTCTGTGACATAACACAAGGAAAAGAAGTGTGCAGATCAAGAACTCCATAAAAGACGAGAACTGATGGTCCAACAGCCTGGAGGATCTCCTTGGAACATGGCCCCTAGAGCCCCTAGACTTGCTGCTGGCCCAGATCTGAAACCAGTACTACTGTCAGCACTTCAGACTAAGAAAGGACTGGACTCGGGGATACAGAGAGAGCATGTGGTGTGTGTACTTTATGGTTTTGTACATTTGTTTGTTGTACATATGGTTTTGTATTTATAGAAGGCTATCCTACTGGTTTCTTTCTAGAGGGGAAAGGAGAGAGTGGAAAGGAGGGGACAAGTGTTTGCTGGGAGGATACTAGTACTAAAGAGTGAAAAGGAGGAATGTGCTCTCACAGGATGGGGAGAGCAGACAGAGCTGTAGAGAGGCAGGTATGCAAAACTGACTCGAATTGTACACTTTCACTTAATCATAGTAGATAAAAAAAGAAAAAAGAAAGGTAAGACTTCCTGGCCTGACAGAGACAGGAGAAATCCCAACATTATGGCCTCTGGACATCTTTTCAGATCAGTAATGAAGTCTTTCCTGAACTTTAGCCTTAAGCGGGTCTATAAAACAAAGCAAGACTGAACAGGCATGCCTGCCCAGGGGCAAGGGCTAGAAAGCAGGAGAGGACAGGAAACTTGGTAATAAGGCACTCAAGACTGACAAGGGAGAGCATTAACATGCTGTAAAGTCGTTAACCAATATCGTAAAACAATATGTGTACTATTTAATGAGAAGCTAGTTTGTTCTGTAAACCATATACAATAAAGTAATAAATAAAAAATAATAATAAAATAATAAATATGATCACACTCAGTGGTTCCAACTTGGGACAGTTTTGCCCCCAAGGGATTACTTGGCAATGTCTGGAGACATTTTTGGTTGTCACAAAAGCAGAGGAAAGCCAATATTCATTCATTGCCTGAGCTTCTGGTATAATACAAGAATTTAAAATGTGAGAGATATATTAGCAAATCTCAGTAAAAAAACAAAGAACTCAAATGATATTCAAAGTATGCATAAGAATTTAGCCCTATGAGAGTTTATATGTTATGCAAATATCTAAAGCTGTTCAAGCCATAGCTAGTTGTCTTCATGAAACAAGCAGCCACTGGACAGTCACCAGGAAAGTGAGCTGGGCAGCTGACATGGGCAGCTGCTGGATAGCTGCTCTGTTGGGCTAAGCCAAAACTGTGAAAGTGAAAGATAAGGCTCTGGGGCAAATACCGGACAGAATCAGTCCGAGGTGCCCAAGCAGACACGTAGCAATGCGTGCACAAATAACCTCAATTTGTCCTCCCAGTGACATATCACAGAGATATCACCAAAAGGGGTGGGAGTACAAGGAGCTAAGTCACCATTTTCCCTTTACCACAACCATCTTGTGAATCCCAACATCACGACAACATCATTATAGAAGTTGTCCACCCATCCTGATGGACTGTGTTCCTGAACACTGTCTGAGGAAGAGCCTCCACTCTGTTTTCCTTTCCATATAAACCCCATACCCACCAGTCAGGAGCCATCTTGGCAATGTGCTGTTTTGCTTGGCCTAGCAAATAAAATTTTCTTCTTTCACCTGCACTGCACTGCTGTCTAGGTATTGCACTGAGTGAGACCTGAAGGACTGGTAACACTGACAAACTGTTGAAAGGATGAATCTTTCCATATTGGCCCTCACTTATTTATCCTTGGGGAAAATGATACACCAGGAAGTTACTCGTCACCCCCTCCCCAGGGAGTATAGGCTCAAAGGTACACAAATGGGTACTGATAAACCAGAGAGAGTATGAAGTACAGAGAATTCCACTATACTAGTGGGGAAAGTTTTCATTTCTTTGTAGGAAAGAATTAGCCACAAAGCTGCCATCAATCTCACAGTGTCTGAAACCAGGCTCCCAGGTGGTTTGCAAATTACATTTAATGTGTTGTATTTAATGACTATGTCATTTATCCAGAAATCTCTGAAATGAGAAACAAGTGATAATTGCTTAGGGAGTATAGTGGTTAAAGAAAAAAAAAAACTCAATTAAAAATTGGGCGAAAGGTATCAACAAGCACTTCACCAAAGAGGGCATTCAGGTGGCTTACAGATATGTGAGGAAAATGCCCACAATCATAAACAATTAAACAAGAAAAAAACCACTGCCTTCAAGTGGGTCTAACTCATAGTGACCCTGTAGGTCAGGGCAGAACTGCCCCATAGAATTTCCAAGGAGTGCCTGGTAGATCTGAACTCTGACCTTTTGGTTAGCGTATGCAGCCCTTAACCCACTAGGCCACCAGGGTTTCCATAAACCACTAGAGAAATGCAAATCAAAACTACAATGTGATATCATTTCACCCCAACAAGGCTAGCATTAATCCAAACCCACAAAATAATAAATGTTGAATAAACTGTGGAGGAACTAGAATAGCTATGCACTACTGGTGGGAATGTAAAATGGTACAACTACTTTGGAAATAGATTTGGTGCTACATGATAAGCTTTAAACAGAAGTAGCGTAAGATCCAGGATTCCCACTCCTTGGAATATATCCTAGAGAAATAAGAGCTGTCATATAACTAGACATACAAAGCCCGACAATGAAGTTCATGAACTTATCCTAGAGAAAGTGCTACATATCTCATTGCTGAATATCACTACAGTCACCTGTGCAATACTCCCTTTAGAAAGCTATGCACCAATGTCAGTGCCTAGTACACCCTTCAAAGCAATTTTGGAACTCTTTCTTGAGTGGCCATCAGACCTGTCATTATATTACCCTTGATGTCCTGAATGTCATCAAAATTTCTTCCTTACAATACTTCCTTTATCGTTGGGTAAACAAAAAAGTCACTGAGGGCCAGATCACAAGAGTAGGGAGGATGTTTCAATACAGTTACTTGTTTACTGGCTAAAAACTCCCTCACGGGCAGCTATACAATTAAGTTTGAGAACTCACGACCTTGCCACCATGTGCAATGACCATTCCAGAAAGAGTTCCAAAACTGCTTTGAAGGGTGGACTATGTGCTGGTGTCAGTGAATGGCTTCCCAAGCTGAGTACCTGGAAAGTGACCACAGTGATATTTGGTAGTGTAGCGCTTAGAACAATAAAGTTCATGGGCTTGATTTTTGGACCTCGTATATAAAGAAACAGTAGCGTAAAAATATTATTCAAAGTTATGAAAGTAAATACCCAAAAAAAACCAAAAAAATGAGTTGTCCTTGAGAAGCAGTACTGGGCTACACACTAGATTGTAATGGCAGTAGAAACTGTCATATTGGATTATAAATCCTTTTGGACTGGTTCATTTTTCGCTATGTGCAAATATTAATTTAATTTATTAAACAGCTAATATAAATAAGGGAGCTGAACTGGACTGAACACAGATATTATCATTTTTTGTGCCTAATTTCATTTAACATAATGCCTTCCAGATTCATCATTGTTCTTACATTGCATAGTATTTCATTCTGTGAATAGACTCTAGTTTGTATATATGTTCATGTGTTTATGGGCACCTAAGTTGTTTGCATTTTTTTGCTGTTGTGAAATGAACATGGGTGTGCATACGAGATTCAATAATTAAGTTCATGAACCTAATTGTTCTAAGTGCTACATACCTGATTGCTGAATATCACTTTCAAAGTACTTGCTTTGGGAAGCTATGCACTGACACAAGTCCGTAGTCTACATACTCCACCCCTCCAGTTTTTAATAGTTGTATTATTTTTGTTTATTCTATTGGAAGTTTTTATAATTTAAAATAAGACACTTAAACTCCTATTTCTTGTTCATCAACTTTTTCCGAGTAGCTCTTATGAAACTAATATCAATCTTCATTTTCTCCTCTCTCCTCTTATCCCATCCAACATGTCAGCTTCACTTACACTTTCTATTAATTGCATAAGCTCAAGGTAAATGGCAACTACATTTTGCTCTGTAATCATAATTAAATGCATTGTCTATAATAGATTCTAAAATTTGAACAACATTAATCAACATTCATTGACAGGTGTTACACCTTGAAGATGTGTCCTCCTTCCTGGGCCTACTTTTGACTCCTCTGTCACTTGACCGGAGCCATTTGCTCCTTGGAAACCCTATGAGGCAGTTCTATACCGTCCTACAGTGTCACAATGAGTCAGAATTAACTCAACAGCAACAGGTTTAGGATTTTTTTGCTTTGAAAGATGCTTATTGGAGTTTTAGCCTTCAGAACTCTGAGAAAATAATGGATTTAGTTTGGTTGGTCATCTGAGAGAGAATTCTGTCAGTTGACCAAATCAAGCTAAATTTTAGTTTGCTTCATATCTTACCATTAGTTTCTTGGCCTCCCTGAACTAGTTCATACAATTTGTCCAACAAGCAGGTAGGATTTCTTCATTTAAGAACATAACATAATAGAAGATGTAATGATAAGGGATATAAAATGTAACAATGAGGGATGTAGTTGTAAGGGATGTAATTTTAACAGATGTAATTGTGAATTGTAATTATAAGCACTCCTTGAAAAGGTTCAAGGAGTGAACTGCATGATGTGGAATCAACTTACTAAAAAAAGCAATTTGTCTTTTGGTCTTGGTTCCAAAGACCTACCCTATCTGACCTTTACCCAGATTGCCTGGTGAGCCCCTCCCAGAAACTAACCTTTACCTGGGACTGGCTATGGAGCCACACCCAGTAGGTGACTTTTACACAAATTTTATGCCCACTCCCTCCACATGGCACTGATAAAAACTCTAGAATATAGGGGCTGAGTTGGGGCTTCTTAGTGGATAAGAGTCAAGAGAGGAACATGTCCTTTGGACGCCAGTGTTTGGTACCATGACCCTCCGAGACTAAATAAACCTGTGATTACAATGGAGTCAGCAGCTGTGATGTTACCAAAATAAGTGGAGACAACAACCACATCCAGACAGTGGTATCAGAATATAAATAAGAAATAAAAACCAACAGCCATACTCACCAAGTGACATCATTGAGTTTCCTGTTTGAAAGGTTCCTGTTAGGTAAGAACAAACATTGATTTTGGGGAGGGGTGAGCTAGTCCCCTTTGAGATGTAAGTGGGTCTCATTTTAGGCCCTATGCTGGAACTCCCTTTACCTAGCTTCGTTTATGTTTGCATCCTTTGTTAATATTCTTCTCTGTTACGAAAGTTGTTATTGCAGTGAGTTCCCCGTGACTATTACACTAGATTATCAACCTCAGTAGAGGTTGGCAGGTGGCGGGGCGGAGTGGGGAGCTGTGTGGTGTTAGAGGAGAACTTGCAGAGTGGAGGTGTGTTTAACCTCCATTTCATAGAAACCAGACCAGGGCTGAGTCTTACAGCCAGGGTTATTCTGTCAGTGTGTGTCTAAGAAAATTGTCTGATTCACAGGATCCTAACCTCTATATCCATGAATTTTATCCTGTTTGAAAATAGAATTTTCTTTATGTTAGATCATACCAGAGTAGTATGGATTCTAATTGTAATCGCTGGGTTATAAAAAGAGCAGATTAGACACAGAGACATGTGCACACATATAAACACACAGAGACAGGTACTGTGTTAGGATTGGCAGGAAAACAAGAAATGCCCAAAGCTGCCAACAAGAAAGGAATTGACACAGCCAAGGCCTTTATTAGAGCCCTCGTGATGCAATTGTTAAGAACTCTGAGGCTATCCCCAAAGATCTGCAGTTCAGTTCCATCAGCTGCTCATTGGAAACTATATGAGGCAGTTCACCTCTGTCCTATAGGGTCACTACGGGACCCTGTCAACTCAACAGCTATGGGTGTTTTTTGTTTGTTTGTTTTGGCTTTAGAAGACCCTTATTGCACTTTTAGCCTCCAAAAATGTGAGAAAATAAATTTCTGTTCTTTAAAATCACCCACTGTGGTATTTTGTGACAGGAGCAGTAGGAAACTTCGTTGGATGATGACCATCCCCAGCTGGATAGTGAAAACTCCATGGTGTTATTAGGATAATCTGCTAGGGATTAGAATATGAGGGACGTTAGTGATTGAGGTGTGTCCCCTCAAAATACGTGTTAACCTGACTAGGCCATGATTTCCAGTATTACATGCTAGTCCTTCATTTTGTGGTCTGATGTAATTATCATTTGTGCTGTAAAGTCTAATCTCTGTCATGTTAATGATGCAGGACACAATCTGTAGGGTCAGATTGTATCTTGTCAATCTCTTTTGAGATATAAAAGAGATAAGTGAACAAAGAGGAACGGAACCTCCTACCACCAAGAGAGAAAAGCCAGGAGCAGAGCATGTCCTGAGGATCTAGGGTTCCTGCACTGAGAAAAACTTCTAGACCAGGGTAACACTGATGATAAGGGTTTTACCTCAGAGCTGACAGAAAAAGAAAGGCTTCCCCTGGAGCTGGCACCTTGAATTTGGACTTCTAGCTTCCTAAATCTCGAGAGAATAAATCTGTTTGTTAAAGCTATTCACTTGTGGTATGTCCTTTACAGCAACTTGAGATAATTAAGACAAAAGGTCAGGCACAACATTTCAATGTAATCATTATTTTCTGAAATGTTACCGATTGTACCAGTCAGGCTTTGGGACAGGAAACAGAAAGCACAGAAGGTATTTTTAGCATGATGAAATTATTCATAGCAATTTACGTGTTTAGAACACTTTGAAAAGTTTAGAGAAATAGGTTCTAGGCTAAGCCCGCAGGAATGACTCTTAGAATAATACAGATGTGACTCACCAGAGAAGTTACTTTCTGAGGCCACTGAGTTGAATGACTTGGTTGAAGACCGTGATACCATGGGTACATTCCAGGGTTCAGAAATCCAACATGGTTTCTGCTGCCATGGCAACTGCATACCAGGAAGCTGTAGAAGGCACACTGAGTGTGCTGCTATAAGAAACAAAAGCTCACATTTCCATGATCTCATCTACAGTTGAGAGTCAAGAGGACAGAAAAATCATTTCCACTTTGCTTCTGCCTTCCAAATCTCACTCAAATGTATCTAATAAGTGTAAGCTAATTTGCATTAGGAGCCTTACCTGCAGAACCAGAATTGTGAATTTCAGGGTTCGATCTCTGAAGTACACAAAGTTAGCCTGGATGTGGGTTGGTTATAGGTTGAATAAGCCAATCCATATTGTCCAATAAAATGACATATTGAGTGGGAACAGGTAATATCACTTAAGGTTTCAGCTAGAGGCTAGGTATAGTGCCAACCTATTGCCTTTGAGTCAATTCCAACAATTCCACGTGTATCAGAATGTTTCAATGGCTAATTTTTTTGAAGTAGATTAGGGGGTCTTTCTTCAGAGTTGCCCTTGGGTAGACTTGAACTTTAGGCCTTTCAGTTAGCAACTGAGAGCATTAACTGTTTGTACCACCCAAGGGCAGTGGAGGGGTGCTGAATGCAAGCCAAGCATATTTCTATGATGGTGATGATTACTGCAGACTTACTTTGCTTTTGTCAGTTTGTATCTTATTGGCCACCCTTTCCTCCTTAATAAAACTTATCTGATAATTTTATTAACTTTTGGATAAAAAATGGTTCATATGATTAACAATTTGAAAGGTTCAGAAGGATTTAGAATAACTGTCCCTCAACTACTCAGTTACGTGTTCTGGAAGTAAGCAGTATCTTTTTCAATGAGTATCCTTCCAGAGATATTTCATGCATATACAAATATATGTGTGATATTTCCCTCTCCCTTTTTCATACAAGGGTAGCCTTCCATGAAGGAATCCTTAGGAGGTGAAAACGGTAAAACTCAGAGATTACTCCATATCACTAACTGTTGTATCTCTTGAATTCTGCCCTCTCCTGCTTTGATTATTTCCTTTCTCTGTAGCATTCTTCCTTTGGCCTTCCTAGATCCCCCATTCTGAAGTGGCCTCCTTCAGTCACTAGATCATACTCACTGTTTTGCTCCCTTAATTTTCTTTTTTTTTAACATAATCTGGAGTCATCATGCTCATTCAGTTGTCTTCTTTATGTTACTTTGGAATATGTGCTCCATGACAATAACCTAATCTAATCTAATCTACTGCCACTGAGTCAATTCTGACTCACAGCAACACTACAGGACAGAATAGAACTGCTCTATAGAGTTTCCAAGGAGTGCCTGGTAGATTTGAACTGTCCACCTTTTCATTAGTAGGCATAGCACTTAACCACTACACCATCAGGGTTTCAGCACAATGTCTGGCACTGTTCATTGAGTCAACGAATATTTTTTTAACAGGCTTTCTTATTCTTGATCTTGTAGGATGAGGTGAATGAGGCATTTGCCTTGTTGTAATATTTAAGGTGATACAAAGTTAGCTTAGCAATCAAGACATTTTAATGCAATATTTTAAAACAAAAATAAATGCAAAAAATTCATGGTGAAAATGTATCAAAATTTTAAATAATGACAGGATTTGATCCTGCACTTGCATGCTTCTTCAGTGTTTATCTCACCATGATCCCAGCCCTTGCTGAAATAAAACTTTATTTAAAACATAGGGAACTGGTCCTCCAAAGCTAGCCCTGATGCTAACCCTAGCGGCATAGTTGTTAAGTGCCATGTTTGCTAACCAAACGTTTAGCAGTTCAAATCCATCAGGCATGCCTTGGGCACTTCATGGAGCAGTTCTACTCTGTTTTTAGTGTCTGCAGAGTCAGAATTGACTCAGTGGCAGTGAGTTTGATTTGGGTTTCATGCTAACTCTGGCCTTTCTTTGATTCTTAAGCTGTGTGTGAAATCTGCAGATAGCTTTTAGAAAAGGTTGGGAAGGGGTTAATTAAGATAATGGAAATTTACATTTTAATTGAACAACATGTTAGCTGGATTATTTGGAACATCCTTAAAATAAGTTTCAAATCTCCATAGTTATTACCAGTTAATATATACTGAGCAGACTGAGTCCCCTAAGACTCTTCAGGGTCTCCTGTGAGGATCTTGAAACGTGTGTAACTGAAAATGTAACACACTGTGAATTGTGTTTATGCTGCAATTAAAAAATGCACTACTGTTATTGAAAGATAAAATGCAAACGAAACAGCCAAGGACCTGACCTGTGGGCTAGAGTTTACAGATTTTTTTAAAATACTGCATTAAAATATGATTTGTTTTTATTACTGAGTTTTTTGGCAGCCCTTTAAATTTTGCATCGGAGATGAATGCTTAATTCATTTCTTCTTAGTTCTGGCTTTGCTTGTTACCTTTTAATTTGCTCTTCACATAACTGTAGTATCCTTGAAAGCAAATCAGATATGTCATTCCCTTGTTAAATGGCTTTTCTTGCACTGAACATAATTAAGTTCAAGATTCTTAGTGTAACCTGTGACTGCTAAGTAAACTGCACACATCAGTGCATCATCCCAAACTCTGCATCAGCATCCAAGGTAATGTTGGACTCCTCATCTTTATACTCAGTCTCACACTTTCCCTAGCAAGGGCAAGAAAACTGTGAAGACAGTAGAAAGGGTAAACACAGTAAAAACTTGTAAAAGAAGGAAAAACAAGAAATAATGGCATACTTAAAGATAGTTTACTCCAATTTTGAAAGTACAAAAAACTTTATTCAAACCTAATAAATTTATGCAAATTACTAGGATGAGTTAGTAAATAGTACCTCCTAGGTGCATACTAATTTCATGAAGTCTGATGTTTGACACTAGATGTGGTTTTTGGCACTGACATGTTATTTTTCTCCCTGACAGGGTTCTCTCACGTTAATTATCGTAATCACAGCCTACAGAGTTACACCCTATAACACCTGTATCTTCGGCCTCTTTCCAGGACACTCCTAGAGGATTTTCAAGGAGAGTCTGGTGGATTGAACTCTCAGCTTTTTGGTTAGCAGTCAAGCTCTCACTTGTCACCAGGGGTCTTCCAGAACTCTAGGGTACCATTAATGTGAAATGAAACCGTATGTCGAAAAATGGGGAAACTAAAATCCCTTCCCTGGATGAGAAACTAGGGTGGACTCTGTTATGATTTTATTTTGAGGATAAATTTTAATGTACTAGTGCTGTATGTCAGTGTCAGGCAAAATAGAATGAATTCTTAGGAAAGCAGGCTTTCCATTAGAAATCAAGTAGAATTTCATCACAATTTGGGACAAAGTAAATGTGCCTGTCAACATTAGTAGAGAAGCTGATTAATTAGCTAGTGCATTAGGGCGGTGATTTCTAATTTCTTTTAAGGGTAAAAATTTCTCTTTTTAAAATTGTGATTATGTGAAAGTATACATTCCAAAGCAATTTTGAATTCCATTGTATTAGCAGCTCCATCTGTTCTCCTCACCCCAATGGCAGCGAATTCATCATCTTCACTCTATACCCCTAGAATCTTTTCACAAACAACTGTCCCGTCCTCTCCACCTCTTCTCTCCCATGTAGAAAGAAACCAGTAGGACAGCATCCTGTAAATGCATAAAACCATGAAGTACAAGCACCATATATTCACACTGTGTCCCTGAGTGCAGTCAATTCCTGTCTGAAGAGTTGACCTCAGTACTGGGTTAAGGTCCAGGCCAGGAGTAGGTCTAGGGACCATGTTCCCAGGGGACCCTCCAGGCTGTCAGAATTTCAGTTCTGGTCTTTTAGTAGAGTTCTTGAGCTCCACACCTCTTTTTCTCATATTGCTTCAGGGACTCTACATTGTGTCCCCATCATGGCTGTGTGTGGTGGTGATGGGGCACCACTGGGTACTTTTGGTCTCATGCTGATATATCTCCCTTTCAAACAGGTCCTTCAATCTCATGGTCCCATTTTTACTCATGTCTTTGATGTTCTCAGTCATTATCTGTAACAGATGGGTTGGGACCATTTCGTGTACCTCAGATGGCGGCTTGCTAGCTTTTAAGACCCCAGATGCTGCTCAGCAATATGGGGTGCAGAAGATTCTCTTAGCAAAAGACTAGGTATGCCAGTTGACCCTGATGTCCTTTGAAAACATGATCCCCAGACCCCAGTCCCTACTACTTTATCCTTTGAAATATCAGGTTGAATTTAGAAAACATTTCAGTTTATGCTGATCTGCTCTCTACTGAGTGCTGTCACTGCATACCTAAACATGTTTCTATTAACTACTTAATCTATGACCAACCCTCTCTCTCCCTCCTACCCTTGTAGCTGTCAAAGAGTCTTTTCTTCTGTACGGAAGTCCATTATTAAGTCCTTATAGCAGATATCTCATAGAATACTTGTCCTTTTGCAGCTGACTGATTTCACTCAGCATAATGTCTTCTAGTTGAAACCAGGTTATGCGGTGCTTCCTAAAATCATCATTGTTCTTTATCATTGCATAGTGTTCTGCTGAGTATATGTATCATAGCTTATTTATCCACTCATCTGTTGATGAGTACTTAGGTTTACTTCATCTTTTTGCTATTGTGGACAGTGCTGCAATAAACACTTGTGTGCGTGTATTTGTTCGTGTGATTGCCTTTATTCCTGCAGGATATAAAGTGGGATGGCTGGATCAAATGGTATGTCTACTGTTAGATTTTTAAGGAAGCACCAAATTGCTTTCCAAAGGGGTTGTACCATTTGGCATTCCCAAATGCAAAGTTCTAATCTCTCCACAGCCTCTCCAGCATTTGTTCTTTTGTGTTTTCTGGATCATGGCCAGCCTCATTGGGGTGAGATGGTATCTCATTGCAGTTTTGATTCGGATTTCTCTAATAGCTAATGATTGTGAGCATTTCTTCATGTGTCTTTTGGCTGCCTAGATGTCTTCTTTGGTGAAGTGTCTGTCCATCTCCTTTGCCCATTTCTTACTTGGGTTACATATCTTTTCCTTGTTGATAGTTTGCAGTACCTTGTAGATTATGGAAATCAGACGTCGATCTGACATGTAATTGCCAAAAATTTTTTTTTCCATTCTGTAGGCAGTCTTTTAATTCTCTTGGTAAAATCTTTGGATGAGCGTGTTTGATGCTTAGTAGTTCCCATTTATCTATTTTCTGTTGTTCATGCATGTTGGTCAGATGTTGTATTCTGTGTAGGCCGTATATTAGAATTTCCATTGTTGACCCTGTTTTTTCCTTCATGATCTTCATTGTTTTAGGTTTGATATTTAAGTCTTTGATCCATTTCAAGTTAGTCTTTTTTTCTTTTTTTAATGGGATAATGGATTGTTTTTAAAATACTTTTTAATATTTCCTTTTTTATTTTTTTTACTATGACTGAGTGAAAATTTACATTCCCATGTAAATTTACATGCCCACCTATATGGAACTTTCACTGCTTTCTCTGCTCAGTGACAGCACACTATTCCTCTCTGCTCCATACATGTCTCATCCTCCCGACAGTCTCCTTTCCCCTTCTCTCCACCCACTCTCCTTCCTACAGCCTGAGGTCAGCAGGATGATATCCTATAGATGCACAGAACCATAAAGTGCAACCAATATATGGTCACTCTGCATTGCCAGGTCCAATCCATTCGTGTCCAAAGAGTAGAACTTCGTTATGATTTATGGGCAAGGGCAGCATCAGGGCCAGGGGCCATGCTCTCAAGGGGAACCCCAAAATCGCTGGACCACCAGTTGAGGTCTTTTAGTGCAGATCTCAGGGTGCACCCCTTTTTATTCTTGTGTTGCCAGTGAGACTCAACTTAGTGAGCTCCATCACGCTGTCACAGGTCGTGGCTGGGCACCATCCAGTTCTTCTGATCCCAAGTCTATGTAGGCACCCACACATGTGGATCTCTCTTTACCCCCTGGGTTGTCTTTACCCCATGTCATTTCAGTCCTCGGTGAGCATCCATTCCTGTTGAGTTGGGACCATTTGCTGTGCCCTTGGATGGCAGCTTGGCAGCTTTTAAGACCCCAGACGCCACTCACCAACGTGGGGTGCAGAGAGTCCTCTTAGCAAAACGCTAGTTGTGCCAATTGGCCTCGATTTCGCATAAGAGCATGGTCCCCTGTCCCCTGCCCCAGCTACTCTGTCCTTGCAATATTGGGTTAAGATGGAAGAAGTATTCAAGTTATGCTGAAGTCCACTTAATACTGTTCTTGCTTCCAATATGTGCTATCACCGATTTCACCCAACCAGATTTCTAGCAAATATCTAATCTAAACCCTTCTCCCCTCGTCCTCCCTCCCTCCCTCCCTCCCTCCCCTCCCTTGCAGCTGTCAAAGAGTCTTCTCTTCTATACATAAATCTGTTTTAGAGATCTTATCATACAGGTGTCATACAATATTTGTCCTTTTGTCGCTGACTACTTTCACTCAACAAAATGTCTTCCAGTTGAAACCAGGTCTTGAGATGTTTCCTGGAATCATCATTATTCTTTATCATAGAATAGTGCTCCATTGAGTGTATATAGTATAGTTTATTTATCCATTCCTCTGTTGTTGCACATCTGAGTTGATTCCATCTTTTTGCTATTGTGGATTTTGCTGTGATACACATTTTGTGCATGTGTTCGTTGGTGTGAAAGGTCTTCATTCTGTAGGATATATTCCAAGTACTGGGTCAAATAGTATATCTAGATCCATTTTTTTAAAGAAGCGCCAGATTGCTTTCCAAAGAGGCTGGACCATTTTGCAACCCAGCCAACAGTGTAGAAGAGTTCCATTTTTGACACAGCCTCTCCAGCATTTGTTGTTTGGTGTTTTTTGGATCATGGCCAACCTTGTTGGGGTAAGATGGTATCTCATTGTCATTTTGATTTGAATTTCTTTAATAACTAAAGATTGTGAACATGACCACATGTGTTTTTTTGGCTGCCTGGATCTCCTCTTTAGAGAAATGTTTGTCCATCTCCTTTGCCCATTGTTTAATTGGCTGATTTATCTTCTTCTTATTGATATCTTGTAGTATCTTATAGATTATGGAGATCAGGTGTTGGTCTGACATAGAGTTGCCAAATATTTTTTCCCATTCTGTAGGTGGCCTTTTAATTCTATCAATAAAGTCTTTGGATGAGCAAAAGTGTTTGATTCTTAATAGTTTCCATTTATCTGTTTTCTCTTCTGTTGACTGTGGTTTGTTTGACAGATTTTGAAGCCTGTCTATGTTGTGTATTAAAATGTCCATTGTTGTTCCTACCTTTTCTTGGATGAGCGTTACCATTTCAGGTTTGATATTTAGGTCTTTTTATCCAGTGGGAGTTGGTTTTTGTATAAGGTGTAAGATACGGATCTTGTTTCAATTTATTGCAGATGGATATCCAATTTTGCCGTCACCATTTGTTGAAGATACTGTTTTTACCCCAGTTTAATGTCTTAGGGCCTTTGTCGAATATCAACTGTTCACAGGCAGATGGTGTCATCTCTGGGCTCTTAATTCTGTTCCATTGATCGATCTGTCTGTTCTTGTACCAGTACCGGGCTGTTTTGACCACTGTGGCAGTGTAGTATGTTCTAAGGTCAGGTGTTCTTCTTCTTTAGTAGTGCCTTACTCATCCGGGGCTTCTTCCTTTTCCAAACAAATTTGGTGATTTGTTTCTCCATCTCATTAAAAAATGACGCTGGAACTTGTATTGCGTTATATAAGCTTTGGGTAAAACAGACATTTTCACAATGTTAAGTCTTCCTGTCCATGAGCAGGGTAGGTTTTTCTGTTTATCTAAGTCTCTCTTAGTTTCTTGCAGTAAGAGCTTGTAGTTCTCTTTGTAAAGGTCTGTTATTTCTCTGGTTAGATTAATTCCGAGGTACTTTATCTTCTTGGGAGCTATAGTAAATGGTACTGATTTGATGATTTCTTCATTAACAGTCTCGTTGTTGGTATAAAGGAATCCTACTGATTTACTTATGTTTGTCTTGTATCCTGGATTTTGCTGAACTCTTCTATCAGTTTGAGTAGTTTACCTATAGATTCTTTGGAATTCTCTGTATATACAATCATATCATCAGCAAACAGGGAGATTTTGACTTCTTCTTTGCTGATGCAGATGCCCTTTATTTTTTGGTCTTGTCTAATTGCTCTGGCTAGAACTTCTGGTACAATGTTGAATAGGAGAAGTGAGAGTGGGCCTCCTTGTCTAGTTCCTGTTCTCAAGGGAAAGTCTTTCAGTCTCTCTCCGTTCAGATTGATGTAGGCAGTTGGCCTTGTATGAATGGCCCTTATTGCGTTGAGGAATTTTCCGTCTATGCCTATTTTGCTAAGAGTTTTTAACATGAATGGGTGTTGGACTTTATCAAATGCCTTTTTTGCATCAATGGACAAAATCAGGTGATTCTTGTCTTTTGTGAGATTTATGTGGTTAATCATATTAATTGTTTTTCTGATGTTGAACCAGCCTTGCATCCCTGGTATGAGTCCAGCTTGGTCAGGATGGATTATTTTTTTGATATGTTGTTGTATTCTATTGGCAAGAATTTTGTTGAAAATTTTTGGATCTAGATTCATGAGTGATATCGGTCTGTAGTTCTCCTTTTTGGTTGGGTCTTTCCCAGGCTTTGGTATCAGGGTTATGCTAGCTTCATAGAATGAGTTTGGGAGTACTCCATCTCTTTCTATACTGTGAAATAGTCTCAGTAGTATTGGAGACAACTCTTCTCCAAAAGCTTGATAGAATTCTGCAGTGAAGCCATCTGGGCCCGGGCTTTTTTTTTTGGTTGGCAGTTTTTTGATGACATTTTCAATCTCTTCCTTTGTGATGGGTTTATTAAGTTGTTCTACTTCACATTGTGATAACTTGGGTAGGTGGTATGAATCAAGGAATTTGTCCATTTCCTCTAGGTTTTCAAATTTGTTAGAGTACAGTCTTTGATAGTGTTCTGTAATGATATTTTTGATTTCTGTTGGATCTGTGGTGACAACTCCTCTCTTATTTCTAATTTTGGTTATTTGTTTCCTTTGCTGTTTTTCTTTAGTAAGTATTGCCAGTGGTTTGTCAATTTTGTTGATTTTTTCAAAAAACCAACTTATTTGGTCTTTTCAATTTTTTCAGTTGTTTTTCTATTCTCTAATTCATTTAGCTCTGCTCTGATCTTTATGATCCATTTTCTTCTGGTGCCTGAGGGGTTCCTCTGTTGTTCTCTCTCTACTTGTTCAAGCTGTACGGTTAGTTCCTTGATTTGGTTTCTTTCTTCCTTCTAGATGTACACATTTATGGAGATAAACAGACCTCTGAGCACTGCTTTGGCTGTATTCCATAAGTTCTGGTAGGAAGTGTTTTCATTCTCATTGGAATCATTGAATTTCTTTATTTCATCCTTGATTTCTTCTATAACCCACAGTTTTTTGAGCATGATGTTGTTTAGTTTCCAAGAGTTCCACTTTGTATCTATGTTTTTTCTGCTATTGATTTTGACTTTTATGATCTGAGAAGATGCTTGGCAGTAATTCAATGGTATGGATTTTGTTGAGAATTGCATTATGTCCTAACACATGGTCAATTCTGGAGAATGTTCCATGTGCACCTGAGAAGAAGGTGTAGTTGTTTGCTGATGGGCAGAAAGCTCTGTATATATTGATGAGGTTTAGTTGGTTAATTGTGGCAATGAGGTCTTCGGTATCTTTAGTGAGCTTTATTCTAGATGATCTGTCCAGTATTGAGAGTAGAGTGCTGAAGTCTCCCACTATTATTGTGGAGTGATCTAACTTTTTTTTGAACGTTTTCAATGTTTCTTCGACGTATTTAAGTGCTCTAGTATTAGGTGTTTAAATATTTAATATAGTTAAGTCTTGCTTGTGTACTGAGCCTTTCAGCAATAAACAGTGTCCGCCCTTGTCCACGATGGTGGATTTTACATTAAAATTGATTTTGTTTGAGATTAAAATTGCCACACCTGCTCTTCTTTGTTCATTGTTAGCTTGATGTATATTCTTCCATCCTTTAATTTTTAGCTTGTTCCTATCTTTAGGTCTGAAGTCAGTTTCTTGTAGACAACATATGGATGGGTCACGTC
The DNA here is from genome assembly GCA_028571685.1 of Heterohyrax brucei. Classification (NCBI taxonomy): domain Eukaryota; kingdom Metazoa; phylum Chordata; class Mammalia; order Hyracoidea; family Procaviidae; genus Heterohyrax; species Heterohyrax brucei. The sequence goes on from CM053149.1 coordinate 41,749,407, forward strand.
TTTTGATCCAAGATGACACTCAGTGTCTCTTTACTGGAGCATTCAGTCCATTCACATTCAATGTAATTATTGATAGGTATGTGTTCAGTGCTGCCATTGTGATATGTTTATTTTTGTGTTGATGTTTTCTCTGTTGTTCTTATTAGTCTGTTCTGGGACAGTCTTTTTTGTGAGTTGATTGTTCACCTTTTTCAGAGCTGGTTTTATAGTTGTTGAGACTCGTGTGTTAGATCTCTTGAAATGGTATGATACATCTTTGTTGTGCTTTGCAGCTGCCCCTATGAACCCCCTTAAGAAACTATTTATAAACCCAATTTTAATTACTACCAGTCTTGTCATCTTCCCCTCCATCTGGAAGGAGTATAATGACTGTAGTACATCCCTCTTTTTAATATGAGGGCGCCATAATTTTCATGACAATCACTGGATTGCTTCTTTCATTATCAAAGCTGTGATTGACTTTGGAGCCTTCCCTAACTGAGTAGAGTTCTGAGTAATGTGTCGTTCTCAAATATAAAGTTAGTGGTTTTGTCCTTCTAAGCCAAAGCCAAAAACTTCTTTCAGTGTTTCTTGTAGTTTGGGTTTGGTTTTTACAAAGTCTCTGAGTTTCTGTTTATCTGGGAATGTCTTCATTTCATTTTCGTATTTGAAAGATAGTTTTGCAGGATATATAATTCTTGGTTGGAAGTTCTTCTCCTTCAAGGCTTTGAATGTGTCATGCCACTGTCTCTGTGCCAGCATGGTTTCTGCTGAGAAATGTGATGACAGCCTACGGGTTTCCCTCTGAATGTTAGCTTTGTTTTGAGTCTTGCTGCCTTTAAGAGTTGCTGCTTATGTTTCATTTTGTTAAGCTTGATTATAATATGTCTTGGAGTGTTTCTTTTGAGATCTATATTGTGTGATGTACGATATGCATCTGAGATATCTATGTTTTCTTCCTTCATGATTTCTGGGAAGTTTTCTGTCAGCAGCTCAGCAGTGATACTCTCTGTGTTCTCAAGTGTCTCATCCTGTTTAGGGACTCCAATTAATCAAAGGTTGTTCCTCTTAATAGAGTCCCACATGCTTCTTAATGCTTCTTCATTTTTCTTGTTTCTTTTTTCTGATTTCTGCTCATAGACGCTGGCATCAGTAGGTCTGTCTTGCAAGTCAGAAATTCTTTTTTTCCATTTGTTCCATTCTGTTTTCTTGGCTTTGAATGGAAGTTTCTATGTCTTTGATTGTGTTCTTGATCTGTTGGATTTCAGAGTATTGGTGTTCCATCAGATTGAAAAGCTTGTTAAATTTTTCCTTTTGTTCTGCTGCATTTTATATAATGTCTAGAAGGGCTCTGTATATAATCATTTTGTATTCATTTTCTGATGCTTTCATAAAAGTTTCTTCATCTGGAAAACTTCTTGGTTCTTTTGTTTGGGAACCTTCTGAAGCCATGGGTGATTTCTTGTATGCCACAGGTGTCTGTTGCCTTTTGGGTCCCATATGAGTAAGTAGAGGCTGGAAGAGATAGTGTGAGGATGGACTGCAGATGTTTCTCTAGGCTATCTTAAAATGTAAAGTAAAAGGTATCTGACCACTTCCCAGGTCAGTCAGGTTTTGAGGTGTAGATGTCCCTCTTCCCAACTGGCAAAGTAGGCACCACTATATCGAAGCCCAGATGATACAAACTAGTGCAGAATACCGCAATGCTACTGCCCTGTTGGCCTCTGCTGATAGGGCCTAGCCTTAGGCAACACTGTGTAAACTAGCGCTTTTCTTGTAGCAAAGTGCTCTCCTTTTGGCAGGTTCTGGTTCCCAAGCTAAGAAATAGGTCCAGTTGTGGCCATCGTATCCAAGATGGCGCCCTCAACACAGCAGCAGATAGAGGGGCTAAAGGTGCTGAAAGGTAATGGTTCCTCTGCCTCTGTTGCCGGGCCCCCACTGTAGGTGACACTGTGTAAATTACTGCTTTTCTGTCAGAGAAGCACTGTCCTGTTTGCAGGCACTGGCTCCCTCGCTGAGAATTAGGTCCTGCTAAAATCTCCACATCCAACATGGCGTTCCGTACTCTGGCAGTGTGGTTCTGTACAAACCATGCTGTGGCAGTGGTAAAAAGACAGGCCCAAAGTGGCTAGATTAACACAGTCCTAAGCCTGGCTCTCAAAATATGGGAATTTCACCTGTCTATCCCCCAGCAGTGCGTCTGAGTCCAGCTGCTAAGCAAGACCCAGCTCCACCCACCGGCCAAGACAAAGGAAAAAAAAAAGTCAAAATGGTGTGTTTACCTTCAGTCCATGAAAGCCAGGGCTAGCCAGGAGCGAGATTCAGCGAAAGAGAGGAGGTTTTTCGCTCCGTGGTATGAATTCCAAATTAACAACCCTGTACTGTGTCCTGGAGAGTCACTATGTGACCAGAAGACTCCCTTTGATTATCAATTCAGGTCTTGGTTTCCAGAGGGATATAAGGAGACGTGTGCTTAGTCTGCCATCTTGACTCCACCCCTTTAGTTAATTTTTAGGTAAGGTGTGAGATGTTGGTCTTGTCTCAGTTTTTTGCAGATGGATATCCAGTTTTGCCAACACCAGACTGTTTTTATTCCAGTTTACAACCTTTGGGCCCTTGCCGAATATCAACTGTTCATAAGAGGATGGTGACATTTCTGGGGTCTCTGTTCGGTTCCATGGGTCCATGTATCTCTTTTTGTGACATTTCCAAGCTGTTTTGGCTACTATAGCAGTGCAGTAGGTTCTAAGGGTAGTGTGAGGCCTCCCACTGTGTTCCTCTTCTTCAGTAGTGCTTTAGCTATCTGAGGTTTCTTCCCTTTCTAAACAAAGTTGGTGACTTGTTTCAACATCTCATTAAAAAATGACACTGGATTTTGTATTGAGATTGCACTGTATATGCAGATCACTTTGAGTAAAATAGACATTTTCACAATGTTAAGTCTTCCTATCCATGAGCAAGGTAGGTTTCTCCACTTAAGGAAGTCTCTTTTGGTTTCTTGCAGTAAGGTCTTGTAATTCTCTCTGTGCAAGTCTCATTTCTCTGGTTAGATTTATTCCTAGGTATTTTATCTTTTGGGGGGCTATAGTAAGTGATTTGATTTGATGGTTTCCTCTTTGACGATTTCTTTTTCAGTGTGAAGGAATCTGACCATCCTTTTCTATGCTGTGAAATAGCCTCGGTAGTATTGGAGTTAACTCTGCTCTAAAGGTTTGGTAGAATTCCCCTTCTAAGCCCTCTGGGCCAGGACTGTTTTGGGTTGGTTGTTTTTTTTGTTTGTTTTTAGTTACTTTTCCAATCTCTTCTTTTGTCATGGGTTTACTAAGCTGTTCTTCTTCTCCTTGTGATAATTTTGGTAGGTGATGTGAATCTTGAAATTTGTACATTTCCTCTCAATTTTCAAATCTGTTACAGTTTTTCGTGCTATTCTGTTATGATATTTCCTGTCTCTTTTCTTATGGTTATTTGTTTCCTCTCCTGTTTTTCTTTTGTAAGTTTATCCAGAGGTTTATCAATTTTGTTGATCTTTTCAAGGAACCAGGTTTTAGTTTAGTTAATTCTTTCAATTGTTTTTCTACTTTCTGACTTGCTTAGTTCTGCTCTAATCTTTATTATCTATTTTATTCTGGTGCCTGAGGGGTTCTTTTGTTGTTTTCTTTCTACTTGTTCAAGTTGTAGTGTTAATTTTTTGGTTTCAGCCCTTTCTTCATTCCAGATGTGTGCATTTATAGAGATGAATTGACCTCTGAACACTGTTTTTCCTGTATCCCACAGGTTCTGATAGTATGTGTTTTCGTTCTCATTTGATTCTGTAAATTTCCTTATTGTTTCTTTGATTTCCTCAATAACCCCTGGATTTTTGAGCAAGGTGTTATTCAATTTGCACAAGTTCAAATTTCTACCCATGTTTTTCCTGCTAATGATTTTAACTTTTATGGCTTTATGGTCTGAGAAGATGCTTTGCAATAATTCAGTGGTTTGGATTTTGTTGAGACTTTCAGAGTCTCTTCTGACATCCAGTTTGGTCTTTTCTTTCTTTCCTGTATTTTTAATGACCTCTTGCTTTCTTCATAAAAGATGTGTTTGATATCATTCCACAACTTATCTGGTCTTTGGTCACGAATGTTCAGTGCATCAAGTCTCTACTTGAGATGGTCTCTAAACTCACATGGGGTATGCATAAGGTTGTACTTTGGCTCTTTCAGTCTTGTTCTAATTTTCTTCAGTTTCAGTTTGAACTTGCACATCAACAGTTGGTGGCCTGTGCTTCACTCAGCACCTGGTCTTGTTTTGATTGATAATAGTGGTTTATGTATATGTATGTATATATATACACATATATATATGTATATAATGATGATATTGAGTTTTTCCATCATCTCTTTCCATAGATGTAGCCAATTTGGTTCCACTGTATTACTTCTGGTGAGGTCCACGTGTGTGGTCACCATTTATGTTAGTGAAAAAAGCTGTTTGCAATGAGGAAGTCCTTGATCTTGCAAAATTGTATCATGCAATCTCTGGCATCATTTCTACCACCAAACCTATATTTTCCAACTATTGATTCTTTTTCTTTTTTTCTGACTTTTGCATTCCAATCACCAGAAATTATCAAAGCATCCTGATTGCATGTTAGATCAATTTCAGACTGCAAAAGTTGGTAAAAATTTTCTTTCTTCGTCTTTGGCCTTAGTGGTTGGTGTGTACATTTGAATAATTATTGTATTAGCTGGCCTTCTCTGTAGGTGTGTGGATATTATCCTATCACTGACAGCATTGTACTTCATGACAGATCTTCTTTCTTTTTGATGATGAATTCAACACCATTCCTCTTCAAGTTGTCACTCCCAGCCTAGTAGACCACATGACTGTGTGGTTCAACGTGACCAATACTAGTCTATTTCAGTTCACTGATGCCTAGGACATTGATGTTTATGCATTCCATTTAACTTTTCACAATTTCCAATTTTCCTAGATTCATACTTCACACATTCCACATTCCAATTATTGATGGATGTTTGCAGCTGTTTTTTTCTCATTTTGAGTTATGCCACATCAGCAAATATGGTCCCAAGAGCTTTACTCCACCCTCATCATTAAGGTCAACTCTACTTTGAGGAGGCAATTCTTCCCTAGTTGTCTTTTGAGTGTCTTTCAACCTGGGGGGCTCATTTTCTGACACTATATCAGACAATGTTCCTCTGCTATTCATAAAATTTCATTGGCTAATTCTTTTGAGAATTAGACTGCTAGGTCCTTCTTCCTAGTCTGTCTTAGTCTGGAAGTCCAGCTGAAACCTGTCATCCACAGCTGACCCTGCTTTCAGCATCACAGCAACACACAAGCCCCCCACAGTACAAGACACTGAGAGACAAATGAGGAAACTTTTCTTAGCATTGTGTTTTCAGGATTCATCCACACATCAGGTCTTCAACTGTCTTACTAGCTGAGTAATGTTCCATTACACATCAACATAAAGAAAACAAAAATCCTCATAACTACATCATGGTAAGTGGAGCAAAGATCAAAGTCATCAAGGATTTCATTTTACTTGGATCCATAATTAACACTCATGGAAGCAGCAGTCAAGCAATCAGATAATGCTTTGCTGTGGCCAAATCTTCTGCAAAAGACCTCCCTACAGTGTTCAGTAGGAAAGGTCTCACCTTAAGGACTTAAGTGCACCTGACCTGAGCCATAGTATCTTCAATCTCATATGCATGTGAAAGTCGGATGATGAACAAAGAATACAAAAGAATTTATGTCTTTGAATTATGATGTTCATGAAGAATATTGAATATCTCACTAACTGTCAGAAAAACAAATACATCCTTCTTTGAAGAAGTACAGCCAGAATGCTCCATAGAAGTGAGGATGACAAGACTTCATCTTAGACTTCGGACATGCTATTAGGAGGGACCAATCCCTGGAGAAAAGTATGATAGAGAGCTTGGGAAAAAGAGAAAGAGCCTCAAAGTGATGAACTGACTCTGTGGCTGCAACAATGGGCTACACATGTGCTACAATGCATAGCAATGACTGTGAAGATGGCACAGGATTGGGCAGTGTTTCATTTTGTTGTACATAGAGTAGCAGTGAATCAGAAATGACTCAACAGCATTTAACAAAAACAGCAACGATGTTGCACTTTATGTACCACATTTTGTTTATCCACTCATTTGCTGATAGGCATTTAGGTTGTTTTCCCCTTTTGAATATTGTAAATAGTGCTGCAGTAATATCGATGGACAGGTTTTTGTTTACATTCATGCCTTCATTTCCTCTGGGTATATACCTAAGAGATTGCTGGATCATATCCTAGTTCTATGTTTAACTTTTTGAGGAATGACAAAACCATTTTGCACAGTGGCTATACATGTTATATTCCCATCAGCAATGGATGACTGGTCCGGTTTCTTCACAATCTTGCCAAAACCTGTTTTATGTTTATTGATCACTGCCATTCTAATAGGCGTGTGGTAGCATCTCACTGTAGTTTTAATTTCACCTCCTCTGTGGCTAATGGAAACCCTGGTGGCACCATTGTTAAGTATTCATCTGCTAACTGAAAAGTTGGCAGTCCAAGTTTTCTCAGAGGCTTTCCAGGAGAAAGAACTAGCAATCTTCTGCTGTAAATATTACAGCCTAGAAAATCCTTTGGAGCAGTTCTACTCTGTCATGTGTGGTAACTATGAGTCAAAATTTACTTGATAGTATCCAACAATAACAACTGTGGTTAATGTTGTTGAACATCTTCTCATGTCCTTTTGGCCATTTGAATATCCTCTTTTGTGAAATGCCTGTTCCAGTTCTCTGCCCGTTTTTTTATTGTGTTGTTCGTCTTTTTGTTGTCAAAAGTATAAACTTTTTTCTTTTTTTTTTGGTCGTTTGATTTCTTTCTACTGTGCTTTAGATGAAGATTTACAGAACATACTAGCTTCTCATTAAACAGTTAGTACACATGTTGTTTTGCGACATTGGTTAACAACCTGATGACATGTCAACACTCTCTTTTGTCAGCCTTGGAGTCCCTATTACCAGCTTTCCTGCACTTTTCGGTCTTCTAGTCCTTGCCCCTCAGCTGGTGTGCCTCTTTAGTCTCATTTCATTTAATGGGACTGTCTAATCTTTGGGTAAAGATTGACCCTCAGGAATAACTTCATTACTGAGTCAAAAGACTCTCTCTAGGAAGTCGTGTTTTATATATATTTTGGATATTAGACCTTTGTAGAACAATAAGTTCACAAAAATTTTCTCCAAATCTGTTGTTTTAGTCAGCTAATGCTGCTCTAACAGAAGTACCACGAGTAGATGGCTTTAACAAAGGAAAGTTTATTCTTACACAGTCCATTGGGCTCCAAATCTAAATTTAGGATGTCTGCTCCAGGGGAAGGCTTTCCCCCTTGTCAGCTCAGGAGGAAAGTCTGGTTCTGCATCAGTCTCTGTCCAGGGAGCATCTTGGCACAGGAACCTCAGATCTGAAGGATGCTCTCTCTCTTCTCCTGGTGCTGCTTTCTTGATGGTGTGAGGTTCCTAATTCTCTGCTTATTTTTCTTTCCTTTTTATCTCTTGCAGGATGAAAGGATTAAGGGTGATACAAGCCGCACTCCAAGGAACCTCCCTCTACAGTGGAGCAAGGAGATGATCCTATGAAGGGATTTATAGTCCCAGCCTAATCCTTTAACATACAGCATAGGAAAATCACAAAATGGAGGACAATCATAAAATATTTGGAATTGTGGCTCATCCACATGGATACAACTATATCTGGGGGGACACAATTCAATCCATGACATCTGTAAACTCTTTACTTTGTTAATAAAGACCTCAGTTCTTTCTGAAGTAGATTTCTAATACATAAATTTTAGTGTTTTATACATTTTTAAATGTAAAACTCATTGGCATTAAGTATATTCATAATGTTATAGAACTATCAGTACTATCTGTTTAGAGATTTTTATCATCCCAAACAGAAACTCTATACTTATTAAACAATAACTCTCAATTCTCTTTTCCTTTTCACTCTGGTAACCACTATTCTACTTTTTATCTCTATGAATTTGCTTATTGTAGATAGCCTCATATAAGTGGAATTATACAATTTTGTCCTTTTATGTCTGGCTTCTGTCGCCTAGTATAATGTCTTCTATCTATCTCATTGCATGTATAAGAACTTGGCTCCTTTTTATAGCAAAATAATATTGTAAGGATGGGCCACATTTTCTTTAGCCATATTTCATCTGTTGATGGGCTTGTCCACCCTTTGGCTATTTTGAATAGTGCAGCTAGGAACTTTGGTGTATAAGTATCTATTTGAATCCCTCATTTCCGGGTTATAAAATAATTTTGTTTATTTTTTTTTTGAGGAACCATCAACATGTATTCCATAGTGGCTACATCATTTTACATTTCCACTAGCAATGCACAAGGGTTCCAATTTCCCCATATCTTTGCTGACTCACAGTGTTTTCTGCATTTTTTTATGTTGTATAATAGCCATCCTAGTATGTACGCTGTGGTATTTCATCATGGTTTTAATTTGTGTTTTCCTTAATAGCTAACAATGGAGCCCTGGTGATGCAGTGGTTAAAGCTCTCAGTTGATAACTAAAAGGTCTAAAAATTCAGTGGTTGGAATCCACCAGCCTCTCTGTGGGAGAAAGCTATGGCAGTCATCTCCCCATAAAAAATTACAGCCTTGGAAACCCAGAGGGCAAGTTCTACTCTGCCCTATAGTGTCCCTGTGAGTGAGATGGACTCCACAGCAGTGGGTAGTGGCTAATGATGTTAAACATCTTTGGAGAAGTGCTTAGAACATTTTTAAATTGAGTTGCTGTGTTGTATGAATTCTTTATAGATTCTGGGTATTAACCCCTTATCAGATACATAATTTCCAAGCACTTTCTCCCTCAGTTGTTGGATTTGGTCCCATGTTTTTCTGTGTCAATCAGGCCTGCTTTATGAATGCACCTTTCCTATACCAGAAATTTCCTGTTTCCAGAATGATTGTAAATGGAGATTTTTGCTTCATTCATGCAAACAATACCAGTTTGAGAATTGCTTGGTTGAAGGATCTAAAACAATCATCACTTCAGGAGGCAGGACCATGATGGTGGACTAGACACACACCTCCTTGATTCTCTCTGAGAACTAAGGCCTAGAATAATAAGTGACTGTAGCAGTGTAGACATTCTGGGAGCTCCAGGATCTGGCATAGGGTTGTGAAATTGGACTGAGCAATGGGAAAGAGAAAACTACCTTTTTTGGAGGCAAGGCAGAGGCACACTGAGTCCTACTTCTGCTGATGCATTATTTGAGAGGACTATAGGTACAGATGCTTTCTTTGTTATCCAGGAGGCAGGGACTGGGTCTGCTGAGCCTTTGAGTCCCACACAAACCAGCTAATATGCTGAACTGAAGTGCTTAGGTAAACAGCATATACTGCAGCAGAGAGACTGTGTTTGGGCAGCCACATCTTGAGAACCCAGCTGTCGACTGAGAGTGCCAATGCCCCACCCCACTTTCTTCTTTGAGCTGCACCATAGATTCTACTGACTCACTGCAGGAAAGGCAGCTGAGGTGGGATGCCATCTTGGTCATCTGAAAGGTGGAGTCAGCCATGCTTGAAGTCTCAGCTGGGCTAATTCTCATGCTGAGCAACAGTGGCTGTCTGGAAAGTGCTTCTCCAGCAGAAAAGCTGTTTTCAAGATGATCCTACCTAGGGATGGTGGTTGGGCCTGGTGGCCGAGGGTGGTAATGCCCTAGCCTAACCTTCTTTGACCATCTCATAGTGTCTGGGGAGGGACAATGAAGTGCCACTGCTGTCAGCCAGGAGGTGGGGCCTGCAATCCCTGAGTGCCTGGGTGCTTTCAGCAGCTACTGGAGACTGCCCTTCTCAGTAGTAAGGCAAATTTTAAAATAAGACCAGTTGGAGAACACAGCAGTGACTGGCAGCTGAGTGGGTTGGCAGCATTTCCACCACCCTTCACTGAGCCACATAATAGCATTGGCTGATGGCTCCCAGAGACTGCAGGAGAGGGTACCTGCTTTGCCAACCAGGAGGCAAGGCCTGCCTACCCTGAGGGACTGGCTTCTCTCAGCACCTGCCGAATAGTGCTCCTGTCAGCAGAAAAGCAGTCTTTAAGTTAAACACATCTAGAGAGTGCAGCAGTCCCATGCAGCGGAGTGCAGTGGCATCCTTCTCTCCTCCCTTCCCTGAGCTACACCATAGGCTTGACTGATGTAACAATGGAGAGTCATCACAAGTAACTCACCACCTTTAGCAGCCAGGAGGTGGGGCCTGTCACCCTGAGAACCCAGCTGGGACAAGCCACATAGAGGAAGCTGGTGACCAAAGCTAGCAGTGGCCTTATTCTCCTCTTAAAACTGCCACAGCTCCCTTTGGTGTAACACTAGAGAAACTGAACAGGTTTTTGATGGCATGAAGACAACAATCAATACCTAACCATCTAAAGAAGCAGATCACCATAGTTCTGGAAATCTCCCACAATAAAGATTAAAAAAAAGTTCACAGATGAAGAAGCCTTTCTGAAATTATCAGAGGTATAATACCAAAGAATTATGTACAGAGCTTAACTAGAGATTAAGCAAAATGCAGCAGAACAAAATGAAAAATTAAGTAAGCTGTACGAACTGCTGGAACATCAACGATCTGAAGTCTAGCAGATCAATAATAAAATTATAGATTTAAACAATTCAATACAAAACCAAAAGAGCAGGATTGAGGAGATGGAAGGCAGAATTACCAAGTTTGAAAATAAAGAAACTGACACCAGCATTTAGGAGGAGAATTCAGAGAAAAGAAATAAGAAAAATGAAACATTAAGAAATACAGGGGACTCTATTAAGAGGCATAATCTATGAATAATTGGAGTTTTTGAACAGGGAGGGATAGCTGAAAACACAGAGAGAATTATTGAAAACTTGCTGACAGAAAACTTACCTGAAATTATGAAAGAAGAGAACCTAGACATCCAAGATTCTTGTCAAACACCACAAAAACTAGACTCCAAAAGAAAGACACCAAGACATATTATAATCAAGCTTAATAAAATAAAACATAAAAGAGCCTCTTAATGGCAGCAGGACTTAAAACAAAACTAACATACAAAGAGAAACCCTGTAGGCTATCATTGGACTTCTCAGCAGAAACTGTGTTGGCAAGAAGACAGTGAGATGACACATACAAAGTCTTGAAGGACAAAACTTCCAACGAAGAATTATATATCCTGCAAAATTGTCTCTCACACATGAAGGTGAAATTAAGACATTTGCAGATAAACAGAAGCTTAAAGACTTTGTAAAAACGAAACCAAAACTACAAGAAATGCTGAAAGAAGCTCTTTGTGTAGAAAAACAAAAACAGCAAATGTATACTTAAGGATTCAATGCGGGACACAGAGTCCAGAATCCTATTAAACTAAGGAAGTCACAAGCTCAATGAAAGCTAAAATATTAAAAAGAAGAGAATGAGTGATCCTAACACAAAACTATGACATCACCACACTATAAAGACAGATATATTACAGTAGTTATAACCCTTGCAGATGGAGAGGAAATTAAGGAGATATATGGAAGTTAAAGATTGGCTTAAACTTACAATATTAAGGGGAACCAAAGGGGCAGTCACAAAGCAAACTAACAATGGCACATGTCAAAACAAGAAACATAATACAGGAGTCTCAACAAACACAAAACCAACATTGAAAAAGTAAAAAGTAAACCCATAAAGAAAAATGACCCCAAACACAATACTAGGAGAAGCAAAGAAAACATCAACAGCACGAAAATAAAAGCATTAGAATGACAGAACTAAACACATACCTATCAATAATTAAACTGAATGTAAATGGACTGAATGCTGAAGAGGCAGGGACTGACAGCCTTGATCAAAAGATACTATCCGTCTATACATTGCTTACAAGAAAAACACCTTAGACTCAAAGACATGAACAAACTGAAAAATTAAAGGATAGAAAAATGCATACCAAGATAAAAACACACAAAGAAGAGCAGAAATGGCAATATTAATCTCAGATAAAGTAGATTTTAATGTAAAGTCCACCATTATGGACAATGATGGTCAGAATTTATTGCTGAAAGTTTCAATACATAAGCAGGACATAACAATGTTAAATATTTATGCATCTAATATCACAATATTTAAATACATCAAAAAATGCTGACAACACTGACAAATGAAATAAATCACTCCACAATAATAGTAGAAGACTTCAACACTCCACTTTCAGTAATGAACAGATCACCCAGAAAAAAACAAAGATACAGAGGATTTTGTTGCAATAATCAACTGTCTAGACCTCACCAACATATACAGAACTTTTCACCCAGCAAATAGATAAGCACACATTCTTTTCCAAAGCACATTGAACCTTCTTGAGAGTAGACCACGTGTTAGGACACAAAACAAGTCTCAACAAAACCCAAACTATCTCTGGGACCATAAAGCCATTAAAGTTGTAATCAATAGCAGAAAAAAAATAGGTAGAAAGCTGAACTTGTGGAAATTGAACAACAGCTTGCTCAAAAATCCAGGGGTTATAGAAGAAATCAAGGGTGAAATAAAGAAATTTATGGAATCAAGTGAGAATTAAAACACATCCTACCAGAACCAATGGGATACAGCCTAAAGCAGTGCACAGAGGTCAATTTGTCTCTATAAATACACACATCTGGAATGAAGAAAGGGCCCAAACCAAAAAATTAACCCTATAGTTTGAACATGTAGAAAGAGAGCAACAAAGGAACCCCTCAGACACTAGACTAAAATAGATAATAAAGATTAAAGCAGAACTAAATGAATTCGAGAATAGAAGGACAATTGAAAAAATGAACAAAACCAAAAGTTGTTTCTTTGAAAAGATGAAACAAATTGATAAACCACTGGCTAAACTCACAAAAGAAAAACAGGAGAGGAAACAAATAACCTGAATTAGAAATGAGATGGCAGATGTCACAGCAGACCCAACTGAAATTAAAAGTACACAGAATACTACAAAAAAAAACTGTACTGTAACAGATTTGACAACCTAGAGGAAATGGACAAATTTCTAGATTCACATTATTCACATCACCTACCAAAATTATCACAAGGAGAAGTAGAAGGACTTAATAAACTGATCACAAAGGAAAAGACTGGAAAAGTAATAAAAAAAAAAAAACTACCAACCAATAGTAGTGCTTACCCAGATGGCTTCACTGAAGAATTCTGCCAAGCTTTTAGACAGGAGTTAATTCCATTATCACTAAGGCTATTCACAACATAGAAAAGGATGGAATACTCCCAAATTCCTCCTCTCTAAAAGCTTGGCAGAATTCTTCGGTGAAGCCATCTGGGTAAGCACTACTACTGGTTGGTAGTTTTTTTTAATTACTTTTCCAAAGCCATAACCCTGATACCAAAGACAGGGAAAGGTCCCACACTAAAAAGAAAATTACAGACCAATATCACTCATGAAACCACATGCAGATATCTTCAGCAAAATCCTAGCCAATAGAATTCCACAACATATAAAAAAAATAATTTATCATGACCAAGGTGGATTCATACCAGTGATGAAAGGCTGGTTCAGAGAAACAATTTTTCAGAGAAACAATTAACATGGTCAACCACACAAATAACACCTGATTCTGTGAATTGACTCAGATAAAGCATCTGGCAAAGTCCAACACTGATTCATATTAAAAACTCTCACCAAAATGGAATAGAAGGTGTCATGGAGTGAATTGGGTCCCCCCAAAAATATGCGTAGCCATGTGGCTGGGCCATGATTCCTAGTAGTCTTGTGACTGTCCTCCATTTTGTGGTTTTCCTATTGCTGTACGTTAAAAGATTAGGGTGGGACTGTAAATCCCTTTATAAGATTACCTCCCTGCTCCACTGTAAAGGGAGTTTTCCTGGAGTATGGCTTGCCCCACCCTTAATCCTTTCATCTTGCAAGAGATAAAAAAAAGAGGGAAGCAGGCTGAGAATTGGGAGCCTCATACCATCAAGAAAGCAGTGCCGGGAGATAAGCATGTCCTTCAGACCCGAGGTTCCTGCGCCAAGATACTCCCTGGACGAAGACTGATGCAATACCGGACTTTTCCTCCAGAGCTGACAAAGGGGAAAGCCTTCCCCTGGAGCGGACACCCTGAATATGGACTTGTAGCCTACCGGACTGCTTAAGAATAAACCTTCCTTTGTTAAACATCAACTCTCTAGTATTTTTGTTAGAGCAGCCCTAGCTGACTAAAACAGAACGGAAATTCCTCCGTGAGATAAGGGGCATCTATGCAAAGTCAACTGCCTACATCATCCTCAATAGAGACTGAAAGAATTCCCCTGAGAACCGGAGCTAGACAAGGATGCCCACTGTCACCACTTTCATTCAGCATTGTACTAGAAGTTCTAGCCAGAGCAATTAGAGAAGACCAAGAAGTTAAAAGGCATCCACATTGGCAAAGAGGAAGTAAAAATCTCCCTATTTGTAGATGATATGATTGTATACACAGAGAATCCTAAAGAATTCATAACTAAACCACTAGAACTAGTAGAAGAGTTTAGCATAGTATTAGCAAAGTCTCAGGATACAAGATAAACATAAGTAAATTACTAGGATTCCTTTACACCAACAAGGAGAGCAACAGAGAGGAAATCACTAAATGAATACGATTTACTATATAATATACCTAGGATTTACTATATAATATACCTAGGAATAAATCTAACCAGAGAAACAAGAGATCCATACAGAGAGAATTATAAGACCTCACTGCAAGAAACCAAAAGGGACTTAGATAAGTGGAGAAAACCTGCTCATGGATAGAAAAACTTAACATTGTAAAATTGTCTATTTTACCCAAAGCAATCTACATAAATAATGCAATCCCAGTATAAATTCCAGTGTCATTTTTTAATGAGATGGAGAAACAAATCATCAACTGTGTTTGCAAAGGGAAGATACCCCAAATAAATAAAGCACTACTGAAAGACAGGAACATAGTGGGAGGCCTCCGGCTACCTGACCTTAGAACCTATTATACTGTCATGGTAGTTAAAACAGCCTGGTACTGGTATGAAAAGAGACATATAGACCAATGGAACAGAATCGAGACCCCAGTTGATATTTGAACAGTTGATGTTTGACAAAGGCCCAAAGGTCATAAATTGGGGTAAAAACACGTTCTTTAACAAGTGGTTGGCAAAACTGGATATCCATCTGTGAAAAATTGAAAGAATACCCATGTCTCACACCTTACACAAAAACTAACTTGAAATGCATCAAAGAAGTAAATAATCGAACATAAAACAATAAAGATTATACAAAATAAAATAGGGTCAACAATGGAAGTTCTAAGACATGGCTCAGACAGACTTCAAAGTCTGACAAACAAAGCATGAACAGAAAGAGAAAATAGGTAAACGGGAACTACTAACAATCAAACACTTTTGCTCACCCAACAGCTTTACCAAGAGAGTTAAAAGACTACAGAATTGGAAAAAATATTTGGCAACTACGTGTCAGACTGATGTGTGCTTTTCCATAATCTACAAGGTACTGCAAAATATAAACAAGAAAAAGTTAAACAACCCAATTAAGCAATAGGCAAAGGAGATGGACAGACACTTCACCAAAGAAGACATCCAGGAAGCCAGAGGGCACATGAGAAAATGCTTCCGATCATTTCCTAGTAGAGAAAATCAAATCAAAACTACAATGAGATATCATGTCACCCCAACAAGATTGGTCATAATCCAAAAAACACAAAACAACAAATTCTGGAGAGCCTGTGGAGAGATTGGAACTCTCCTACACTGTCATTGGTACAACCTCTTTGGAAAGCAAAATGATACAACCTATTTGGAAAGCAATTTGGAGCTTCCTTAAAAAGGTTGAAATATAAATAGTATTTGATCCAGTAATCCCAGTGTTTGGAATATATCCTACAGAAATAAAGGTGGTCACACAAACAGATACATGCACACAAGTGTTTATTGCAGCACTGTCCACAGCAGCAAAAAGTATCAACCTAGATACCTATCAACAGATGAATCAATAAACAATGATATATATACTCAATGGAGTACTATGCAATGATTAAGAACAATGATTATTTTAGGAAACATCTCATAACCTGGTTTCAATTGAAAGGCATTATACTGTGTAAAATCAGTCAGCAGCAAAAGTACAAGTATTTTATGAGACCTCTGCTATAAGGACTTAAAAAGAGACTTACATACAGAAGACTTCTTGATGGCTAACAGGGTTGGTTGGGAGGGAGAAAGTTGGTCACAGATTAGATAGTTGACAGAAATTTGGTTAGGTGGAAAACAGTGACAGCACACAGCAAAGAGTTTGTCAACTTAACTCGACTTCACCATAAACTGAAAGGTTTTCTAGACTCAACCCAATATTTCAAAAGGTAGAGTAGCAGGGTTGGGGGTCTAGTAACTAGTTTTTCAGGGGACTTTGAGGCCAATTGGCATAACTAGTCTATTGTGAAGGGAGTCTTTTGCACCCCATATTGGTGAGTGCATCTGGGGTCTTAAAAGCTAGCAAGCTGCCATCTGAAGTACACTAAATGTCCCCAAGTAATCTGGAACAGGTGATGACCAAGAACAACAGAGATACAAGGCAAAAAGAGCACAGGAGACAGAAGAACCCATATCAATGGGAGACTGTATCAACACGAGACCAGAAGAACCAGATGGTGCCCAGCCATCCCCCAAAAAAGCTGTGATGGGGAACAAAACGTAGAGTCCCTGAAGCAATGCCAGAAAAAGACATGAACATCTCAAGAACTCTAATAAAGGACCAGAATTGATCATCTGGTAGCCTGGAGGATTATCTGGGAATATGCCCCCTAGACTGCTGCCCCTGACTGGAAAGCAGTATTGAGGTCAACTCTTTACACAGGAATGGACTGGACTTGGGGACACAGTGTGACCGCATGCTGAGCACACTTTATGGTTCTGTACATTTATAGGAGTCTGTCCTACTGGTCTCTTTCTAGATGGGAGAGAAGAGTGTGGAAAGGAGGTGGCATACGTTTGTTAAGAGGATACTAGAAATACAGAGTGAAAAGAAAGAGTATGCTGTTACCAGGCAAGGAGAGTAGAAGGAGCTGAAGATAGTCATGCAAAACTGATTTGGATTGTATACTTTCACTTAATCACAATAATAAAAAGAATTGAAAAAAATCATCACCTCAAAATAGATGAGCTATGAAAAATCAGTACTTTTTTCATTATTGTGGGATTTGCTCTCAACACCACAGGAAGAAAGACATGAAAAACACAATTGATTTTGAATTTTAACCAGTCTTGCCCAGTTGCATTTTCACAATCATTTCACCTCAGGGTACCTGAATCTCTTAATTGTAGCCTTTGAGATCTCAGCAAGTGCACAAACAAAAATATGTATTCACAAAAACAAGTGACAAATACAAAGTATTTCCTAAACAGAGCTCTCTGAAACACTGGTTTTACAAGTTTCTGTGGTCAGTGCAAGTCCTGGTGAAGCGGTAGTCTGCCAGCTGCTCCTTGGAAACCTTGTAAAGCAATGTGGAATCTACTTGACAGCAATGAGTTTGGGTTTCTTAATTGTCAGATGAGTTTGTGAAATGTCAGTTAAGAAGATTTAATAGGATTCCTTATTGGCTTGGCCTATAATAGGGGTTCTCAAAGCTTTTCATATGCTAATCTGCATCATAACATTCCCCATAAGAGGAATTTTAGCAGAGCTATTTCCAAAATGTCTGTAATCCTGGAAGTATTTTCTTTCATGACATCTAGGTAATTAACTTTGGTGAATGCTGGTTTACAAGTGAAAGCAGTCTAGAAGCTGGCTTCAAAGGAGTCGACGGATAAAAAATTGAAAATGAGCAATTTTGCAGTTTCCACTTACATCTTGAAGATTAAAAATATACCTATATGTTTAGAAGGGTTCCTCTAGTTACATTTAGCTTTATTTGCACTATTTTACCTTAAGGACTGATGTTTTGAGCACTCAAGTTAAGTGGTCAAGAGTATGAGTGTGGAGTCAAACCTTCTGACTTCAAAATTTTGTTTGCTGCTACCTGCACCCCACATGCTTTAAGACTTTGGATAAACCATTTAAGCTCTCTGTGCTTCCATTTTTGTAGTTTACAAGTACTTTCACAAGTACTTATAAGAAACCCAGATAAGCAAGAAGAATAATTTTATCATCTCTAGATGACACTTGTATAATCGGTAAGTGATTGGCCAAACATCATACATATAACTAATAAATGATGATACTGTGACTCAAAATCAGATATTCATGCAGACTTCAGTACTTGGGTATTTCCCCACTTCATTATATTGCCTCCCAACATCAGATAAAAACAGTATTTTGCCATTTCGAAATGGAATGAATACAAATTTGGATACGAATAAAAAATCTTAAAATTTAGTTGAAATAGTCTGTGAAGATTTCCTGAAGTAAGTTTTCAGCAATACTGGTAGATTAACTTTCATAGAACACCTACTATATGTCATATGCTATGCTACTACACATTTTAAAAATAATTCTTAATGCTCGCTAGACTTTGATTAGTTTTTATAGAAAACTAGAGTATTTAGATAATGGCAACATTCCCAAACACATACAGCTAAGTGGTTAAATACCTAAGTCTCACAACCCACAACAGTATGACATAATTACCAGTTGGACTTTTGCTCATTTCCCTTCTTCTGGTGTACTCAGTTTAGTCATAACAAAATAAGGGAACTAGATCAGTGTTTCCCAAAATGTGCTCTTTGGTTGTTAAAAAACATTAAGAAAAAAGCACTCCTGGATCATATTAGTTTGGCAAATGCTGGTTTAAAGTTTTTGTTTACTTTCTGTTTTTAATGGAAGGGATTATGGATGTTGAAGGAGGAAGAAGCAAGTGGGTGGGTGTGACTATAAGTTGCAACCAGGAAGCACTTTTCAGTAATGGAATAGCTGTGTATCTTGACAAGATTTTATACCTGATACAGTGAGACGGAACTATACACACACATCATACAAATGTCAAAATCCTGCATTAGATATTGTACTATAATTACGTTACATTGGGGGAAACTGGGTGAAGGGTACATAAGACTTTTTTTCTTTTTAAATATACATCTGATTTTTATTCTGGTAATTTTTGTGTTTGTGCTTTAGGTGAAAATTTACAGCTTAAGTTAATTTCCCATATAAAAAATTATGGATATATTGTTACGTCACACTAGTTGCAATCCCTACAATGTGACAACACACTCTTCTTTTCCACCCCTGATTTCCTATGTTTATCCAATCAGCTCCAATGTCTTTCTGCATTCTCATCCTGCCTTTGACAGGAGCTGCCTGTTTGGTCTTGTGTATCTGCTTGAACTAGAAAGCACACTCTTCAAGGTATTATTCCATGTTTTATAGTTCAGTTTAATCTTTGAAGAGCAGACTTTCGGAATGGTTTTAGTTTGGGGTTAACTAAGTATCCACATGCCATATGGCTTTGAGTGTTCCTCTAGTTTCAGCTAGACTGTTAATGAAGTCTGGTGTTTTTATGTGAATTTTAGTTTTCCATACTTTTCTTCTGTTCCATCAGGGAATCTCTGTTGCGGTCCCTGTCCAGGGGGGGTCATTGGTAGTAGCCAGGTGTCATCTAGGTTTTCTGATCTCAGGCTGATGGAGTCTCTGGTTTATGTGACTTTTTTTTGTCTCTTGAGCTAATGTTGTCCTTATATTTTTGGTGTTCTTCATTCTGCTTTGCTCCAGTTGGGCTGGGACCAATTTGACGCATCTTAGGTGGCCCCTTGCAAGCTTTTGAGATCCCAGAAGCCATTCACCAGTGAGATACAGAATGTTTTTTTTATTGTGGTTAAGTGAAAGCATACAATCCAAATCAATTTTGCATGCCTGCCTATCTGCAACTCCATCTGCTCTCCTCACCCCGTGACAGCACACTTCCGCTTTTCACCTTTGCTTCCAGTATCCTGTTAACAAACACCTATCCCCTTCTCTTCACTATCTCCTCTTCCATCTAGAAAGAAAGCAGTAGGACAGTCTCCTATAAATGTATAAAAGCATAAAGTACATACACATACCACATATTCACACTGTGTCGCTGAGTCTAGTCCATTCTTGTCTGAAATGATGACCTCAGTGCTGGTTTCTGGCCAGGGCCAGTGGCAAGGCTAAGGGTCATGTTCCCAGGAATCCTCTAGGCTGTTGGACCATCAGTTCTGGTCTTTTAGTAGAGTTGTTGAATTGCACTCCTTCTTCTCTTGTTACCTCAGGACTCTACATTGCATCTCCCATTATGGCAGCCTTTAGTGGTGGCCTGGCACCATCTGATTCTTCTGGTCTCATGCTGATACAGTCTCCCATTCACAAGGGTCCTTCTGTCTCCTGGGATCATTTTTCTCCGTGTCTTTGATGATCTTGGTGGTTATCTGTTCCAAGTGGGTTTGGATCATGTGGTGTTCCCCTGATGTCAGCTTGCCAGCTTTTAAGACCCCAAATGCCACTCACCAACATGGGGTACAGAAGATTCTTAGCAAAAGACTGGTTATGACAATTGACCTCAATGTCCCCTGAAAACATGGTTACCAGACCCCTGTCTCTGCTACTCTATCTTTTGAAGTATTGGGTTGAGTTTAGAAAACCTTTCAGTTTACGGTTAATCCAGTTAGTCTGATGTGCCCTCTAATGTGTGCTGGGTCTCCCTTTACCTAATTAAATTCCTATCGACTATCTCATTTATGAACATCCCTCTCCCTCTCTCCCCACTCTGGTAGCTGTCAGTCTTTTCTTCTGTACATAAGTCCATTTTTAAGTCCTTATTGCAGAGGCCTCATACTTGTCCTTTTACAGATGACTCATTTCACTCAGCATGTCTTCTAGCTGAAACCAGGTTATGAGATGCTTCCTAAAATCATCTTCTTTGTCATCTCATAGTGTTCCACTGTGTATACATACCATCATTTGTTTATCCATTCATCCGTTGATGGGCATCTAGGTTGGTTCTTTTTGCTATTGTGGACAGTATTGCAGTATAAACATTCGTGTGCATATATCTGTTTGTCTGACAGCCTTTATTTCTGTAGGATATGTTCTGAGCAGTAGGATTGCTGGATCATATGGTATTACTACTTCTAGCTTTTTAAGAAAGCACCAAATTGATTTCCAAAGAGACTGTACCATTTTGCATTCCCACCAGCAGTATAGGAGAGTTTCAATCTCTCCACCACTTTTGATATGCAGAACATTTTTCTGTAAACCTTGTTATGCCAATTGACTTAGATGTATGTTATCTCTTTTTTACTAGCTTTGTTGTATAGTGGTTAGCAGTGTCCTTCAGTTTGGATATGTCGTTTTTCTCATAGATACACGCTACAGATTTGGGAGAAGAAGGTCACAGAATATATACTGGTTTTGGTATAAATAAAAAAATGATGCATTGCTATTCTCCCACGGGGAATATGTAAAGACTCAGTTAGTGTATTCACTTGATCACAGCTCTCTTGCACTCAGCGTCCGCCCACACCTATTAACAATTCGTGTAACTTAAGTTTTTTGGAATATGGCTGAAGAAACAATGTTTAACTGTACGTGTCCAGCATCTCTTATCTGGCGCTTTTGTTCTAGAAAAGGATTTGAAGGCGGGGTGGAAACTCTAGTGGAACCCACCAGGAGCTCCTTGGAAACTCTATGAGGCAGTAGTTCTACTCTGTCCTCTAGGGTCACTGTGAATCGCAATCGACTAGATGCCAGTGAGTTTTTTATTTTTATTTTTTGTAGGGAAGAGCGTTGAAGAAGGTACGAACTTGGGGAGGTTGTTTCGGCTCCAGACAAGGCGTTTCTTAGATTGTTTATGCAGAGGACAGCCAACATTCAGATCTAGAGATTTCCTTACGGCTACTAATTCACTGGTGGATAGTAAGTGCTGAGAAATCTGGGCGCAGCTGGAACTACAGCAGAAGGCCTCAGGGCTTCCCGGCTTGTCGCGCCAGGCGGGGACCGCCTACCGCAAATATACAAATACCCCTCCACAAGAACAGGTGGATCCGGGTGGAGCTCATGCGGCGGCTACTACAACAACTAGCTGGAGAAAAACCGGAACACCCCGCAGCCAAAACCGGCCCGTGCAAAGGCACGTGGCACGCGGGAGCCCGCCAGCGCATGCTCCAGCCTCTGGCTTCCTGCCCCCGACCCGGGTTCCTTCTCTTTTCCCCCCCCGCCCCCCCGCAAATCTGTCCCGGAGCTCGGCCTCTTAGGCGGGTGGCCTACGTCCCTCGTGCGTCCTTGCGCTTGACTTCACTTCCGGCTAACGCGCTCCGCTTGCCCTCTGCCCCCGGATGGTGAATGGTAGTGGTGCTTCGCCTCCCGGGACTGTCACTGAGCCGCTTCCCAGTGTGATTGTGCTGAGCGCAGGCCGAAAGATGGCGGCTGCGGCGGCCTCGGCCCCGGGTTGCTCCTTGGAGGCGGGGACGGGCGCAGCCGGAGTCGCGGAGTGGCTGGTGCTGCGAGACGGCTGCATGCGCTGCGACGCCGACGGGCTGCACAGCCTGTCTTACCACCCGGCACTCAACGCCATCCTGGCCGTCACCACTCGCGGGACCATCAAAGTCATCGACGGCACCTCGGGGGCCACCCTGCAGGCCTCGGCGCTCAGCGGTGAGTGTGCGACTGGCTGGGCGGGGGCTGGGCCTGCCGCGGGGCTTGACTGGGCCCTCCGGCGGAAGGCTTATGCTCAGATCTGGTTGTGAAGATCGGTGGCCCGGAAGCTGGTGGAAGAGGACCTTAGGACTTGGCATTTTCGGCGGCTGCAGCTGGGAAGGAGGGACCGGCGAGTCGTGGCGGGGTGGGAGTTGCCTTTTTGGCGTCGAGGGTCTCGTTTGGGTTGGTCCTGTGGGACAGGTGAAAAGGCCTTGGAGTTCGGTGCCGGGAATGGCAGGGCCCCGGGGAAATAGTGGAGAAGGTGTCGGCACTGCCCTTCACTACACGAGAGAGCAGAAGGTGAGAAGGTAAATCTCGGCGTGAGTTAAGTGGCCAGGGGCAGGGAGCGTTGAGCTGGCATCGAAGCACTCTACTTCCGTAGAGATTGGGACACTGCAGTTCACCGTTCCGGCAGGTGCCGGGATTCTCCCATGGGCTTCACGCTGGTGTGGTATGGGGCTGGGCCTGGAGTAGGGATGGGGAATGAAGTAGGCAGGCAAGAAGTCTAAAGTGCTCCGCTGACGACTGTAGGACTCTGGCGGACGCCAGAAAAGACAAGACTTGTCCTCTAGCTCGGGACTGACTTTACCCCAGGTGAAGGGAAACTCAGGATGAGCGGTGTATGACTTAGATATTCCTTTGCGTTCGTGATTATGTGAAATCTCAGGTTCTCCCTACTTGTTTTACCACAGCTGGCCGAAAGTTGAAATTCTGGCGTACGGCTGAGTCTTATTGGTGGAAGAAACTGTTTTGGGGAGATATAAACGTTGGTCCTGGATCAGGAGATTATAGTATGTGTGCCGTGAACACTCGGTGGACTAGAGAGTTCGAATTGCTGTGGCGACATTTTATTTATGATTAAATGATAAGTAACTTAATGGACATGTTATAGAGATTGAAAAATTAGTCCATAAGCTGTGCAAGTGAAATTAGTTATGTAGTTTACCAAGTCATGTTTTACCGTTGACAAATAAGGAAAGATAGTTATTCTTCACGGCAGTGGGTTTCATTTGGTTTTGGTAAAATATTTCAGATATGAAAAGGCACAAAGAATAATAATACACGCAATCATGTATCCCCACCTAATTTAAGAAATAAAATATTACAAATAAAATTGAAGCAGTCATTTCTGTTTTTCCTGGTTCGAATGCTTCCAATCCCCCTTCCCCTGTACACATATCCATAATTTGGTTTTATCCTTTTCATACGTACCTGTACTTCTTCTGTCTGGAACCTATTTGAGAAGATACATGCCAGAGTTTGTTAAAAATTGTTGGGGGAATTGGACATACATGTATGGGAAGAAAGAAAATAGTGGTATAGATTACATAAGGACAGTGTTTTAGGTATGTAATAGAAGTGTAAAGGTAGATGCATAAAACACAGCACTGACTCTGGATAATTTAGTTGTACTCTGTTAGGAGAATTAGAAAAGTGTGGAGTTGGTCCTTTAAATTGCAGATGTTAATACACTGAGCATTAACTGTGTGATTTACAAATGTATGGAAGAATTTATGGTGAACAAAGTAAAAACATAAAACATTTCAGATGTAAATCCTGAAACGTTTTTTTGTATGGGGAATAAGGTTTATTATTAATGATAATTACCAGAGGTTGTATAGGGTATTTTGTATGTAATAATACAGCATTTTATGTTTTGCTTCAGTTGTGTAGCCTGGCTCGGTTGTGTAGGTATTTAATAGGTCTGTTTTGAACAGTGCTATAAATGAGTGGGGAGAAGGTGCCAGTAGTGACCTTGGTTCTAACATGATCCTTCTTTTTAGTTCATGGGCAGTGAGCCACCTTCCCGGTCTTTCAGACGAAAGACGTCTTTGGGGAGTAAAGAGTGGGACAAAAACCCTTGTAACCAAAAAAACCAAAACCAGACCCATTGCCGTCTAGTTGATTCCACATCATAGCAACCCTATAGGACAGAATAGAACTGCCTGAGTTTCCAAGGAGCGCCTGGTGAAATTGAACAGCCAGCTTTCTGGTTGGTAGACATAGCCCTTATCCTCTGTAGCACTAAGGTTTACTTTGTAACCATATAGAACTTTATTGAGTGATACGTGCATTCATGGAGTTTGGTTTATAGGATTGTGTAGATTGGGAATTGGAAGATGGGAACAGGACTTTTATGTATAGTACATTTATTCAGTTGGATCACAAAGACGGTGAATTTGTAACCATGTCTACTAGTATATGTTTTCAAATGATCTATGCCATGCCAAGTACCTTCGAGTTGGAGCCAACGCATGGCGACCCAAATGATCTGTAGCTGACATAAATTATTAATAAATTATACTTTCACGGGATTGAGAGCTGTCACATATACATTTAAAACAAAAAACAAACCCACTGCTGTGAAGTCAGTTTTGACTCACTGCGACCCAACAAGGCAGAGTAAAATTGCCCTGTAGGGTTTCCAAGGAGTATCTGGTGGATTCGAACTGCCTGCTTTTTGGTTAGCAGCCATAGTGCTTAACTCCTCAGGCATCAGGGTTTCTATCACATATGCATAGATTTAGGAATAAAATCCACTGCCATCGAGTTGATTCTGACTCACAGCAACACTATAGACAGAGTAGAACTGCTCATAGAGTTTCAGAGGAGCTCCTGGCTCATGTAAACTTCCCACTTTCCGGTTAGCAGCCGTGACACTTGACTACTGTACCACCAGGCCTTCCTTAGGAATAAAGTGCATTTATTTACTTCTTGTTAGTGTTTAAGAGTTACGATTTCTGAAATCCTGTGGCCTGCTGTTCAGTAACCTCCATGATCTGGCCTCTACCACTCTTGCTAACCTTGTCTCCTTATTTTATTTTCGAAACTGGTTCATTTAACATCTTTTCTTCACTACAGTAGTTTGATCTTTCTTGGAGTTGACCAGTTCTCTCCAGCCAGTGAAACAGATCTTATCCATTTTTCAAGAGCTAGAGCAGACCTTAAGTTCATGATCCTTTTAGCCTTTTCACGATCACTTTAGCCTGAAATGAGTCTCTGGACTCCTAAGCATACGCTGTCCAAAAAGTTGGCCATCCAAATCCAGAGATGCCTCAGAGGTAAGGCCTGGTAGTCTATTTCTGAAAGGTCACAGCTTTGAAAATCTTAAGAATTGCATTTGTACTCTATATACATGGGGTTGCCATGAGTTGGAATTGACTTATTGGCAGCCAGCAACAACTGTCTGTTTTGGTAATTTAGGCAACTTAGTGTTTGTGGCATGTTTTCTGCTGTCTTGAACTGTGTAAATTCCATTGTATTTAGCTTATTGCAAATATGTAGTGTTCCTTTATATTCACATCAATAAGTTTGTTATTTCAAATAATGTTCAAAGTGTTACCTCGATTTGGTCTATGGATGCCAATGGGTACTTTAAAATGAATGCTTCCTTACGTGCTAATTGGTAAGGAAACACATTCCTTGACTTTGGAGTTTTGTGTACTTCTTATATTACTATATCAGCCCCTGTTTGTAGTTACTGTATGTTCTGTTATGCTAAACTGTTATGCAGTTTAGTGTAACAGCTAGGAAGGAGCCTTATTCTAGAAAAGGATTCCTTGGATTAAGATCCCATCTTTGCAATTTATTAACCGTGTAATCTTGAGTAAATTGCTTAATGCTTTTGTTCTAGTTTTTCATTTGCAAACTAGGGGGTGATGATTTTATTAGTTGTAAGGATTTAGTGTTAAGACCTATGAAGTGTTTAGAATAGTGTATCAACTATGAAATTAAGTGTTCAGAAATGTTCCTGTCATCTACTTGCTGTTCCTTGTAAGTATCGTATTTTTTCTTTTTGTTTAAACTTTTTTGATACTTTCTGTTAAGACTTTTGAGCTTAGCCCCAAATGTGAACTTCCTAGGATTTTTTTTTGTTTTTTTTTTTCTGATTTAGAACCTATTGGTGTCTTGTAGAACACGCTCTGTAGTTTTTGCTTCGATGTGAGAGTAAAATATTGGAAATTTGTTCAGTGTTGTCTTAATTATTTAGTTACTGGTGCTGATGTTATTTCTTACTTCCTGAAATAGCCTTGCTACTTCCTCCCCTATATGTATTATACTTTACATTGTTTATCTTAGTTTGCCTTGTCTTTGGCTTTTTTAAAAGGACATGTTTAGACAGCATGGGCTTTATGTGTTAGGCATTCCTGAATTTTGAATCATGCTGGATGGTAACCAAAAGATTGGCAGTTTGAATCTACCCCCTGCTCCTTGGAAACCCTATGAGGCAGTTATACTCTGTCCTATAGGTCAGAATTGTTGTGAGTCAGAATTGATGACAGTGGGTTTGGTTTTTGGTCACTTACTAACTCACTTTCTTTCTAAACTTCCTGGACTTCAGCTGCTTCATCTGTAAATTAATGTTTAATGGCATGGTTGTAAAGATTAAACGATGAAGTGTGTACAAAATGCGTAACAGTGCTTGGAAACCCCGGTGGCATAGTGGTTAACTGTTACATATGCTAACCAGAAGGTCAGGAGTTCACATCTGCCAGGCATTCCTTGGGACCGTAGGGCAGTTCTCCTCTGACCTGTGGGGCTGCTGTGAGTCGGGATGGACTTGACAGCAGTGGATTTGGTTTAACAGTGCTTATCATATGTGTGTTTGGTACTCTGTGTTGGTTTTCTTGAGTCTTATGGTGTTTAGTATTGTCGTGCTTCTCATGGTCACTTTCAGACTGTTCACTGACTTCGTGTGTTTTTCTGTGAAGGGTAGGTAGATATGCAAATACGGGTGGAAATAAAAATACTGATAACATATCTGTATTTGGATAAAGATCTTTCAGTGTCTTGATGTAGCTGAATGTCAGAGTGATGTTGAGAATGTTGGATTACTAGTTCTGTGTATGTTATCACCTGTTCATGTAGTATATGTACATAAATATGTGTGTAGATGTTAACCAACCAATATTGTGGTGTATGTCTAGGAGGAAGTTCGTTTTATGAAATGAGTTCCAGGTCTGTCACAGTGAAAAGAAGTAACTCCAGAGATTCTCAGTGTTTTCAGGCAAACCAGTGTATTATTTCTTTATATATGTCTTCCCTTTTTCTTTTTATTTCCTTCATAGATGTTGACTTTGGTTTAAGAAATTTGTACAGTGATCATAAATGAGATCTTTGTACTCTACTCCAGCTCCCAAGTTCAGATTGGGTGACTTTTTTTTCTGATTATGACAGCTTTTTTATTTTATTTATTTAGTATGACTGAGTGAAAATGTACATTCCCGTATATGGTCACTCTGCATCGCCAAGTCCAGTCCATTTGTGTCCGAAGACTGGACCTTCGTTATGATTTATGGACAAGGGCAGCATCAGGGCCAGGGGCCGTGGTCCCAGGGGAACCCCGAAACCGCTGGACCTTCAATTGAGGTCCTTTGGTGGAGATCTCAGGATGCACCCCTTTTTATTCTTGTGTTGCCAGTGAGACTCAACTTAGTGAGCTCCATCGTGGCTATCACTGGTGGTGGCCAGACACCATCCAGTTCTTCTGGTCCCAAGTCGATGTAGGCACCCGCTTATGTGGGTCTCTTTATCTTCTAGGTTGTCTTTACCTCATGTTGAGACAGCTTTTTGATCAAACTAAAAGCTCAGAGCTGCCTACTTAAAGTAGTTTTGGAATATAGAAAACTAATTAGGTTAGCCTGCAGAGTCCTCAAGGCAGAGTTTTATGGATAACATCCTTTCTACCTTTTTAGTCATGAAAAAAACTTTCTTACTGCTTCTGAATTGAACATAAATAGCAGAATCTTCTATAGGTTTCATAATGATAAAAACTGTAAGTTTTAAATCACTTTCTCTTTTCTTATTAACCCTGTGTACATACAGCCTTCCTAATTATTCTCAATTGAGATAATAAACATTGTATAAACTTGAATATTACCAGCACCAAGCACATTTTTGGCTCTGGGTGTTATACAACTTAAATTTGGCAGAATCTGCTTCTGGACTTTAAGCATGTATTTTGGCTCCTTTTCTTTCAGCTGACTGACTTTAGTGATATTACCTGATGGCCTAATTGATGTAAAAGAGTTGTTATTTTATTAAAAAAGTGCTTTTCCATAGTTAATTACAAATTTATATTAAATTTTTTTTAATGTTTTGCTGTAATTTTAAGGTCCTATGTATCTATTCAGTTTTTTTTGCATATACTTTCCAGGTTTTCCTAACTGTTGGATGCTGAGGGATGGCTTTGCTGTACAAGAAAACTTATCTCAGTCTTTGTTTTACTAATTTTAGACTCATTGATAATGTGAAGCAGTATAAGATCCAAACTGTAGAGGCAAACAACCTGGGTTCAGGTTTTGTTTATTTGTGACCTTGAAGTTCATCTATAAAGTGAGATAATGATAGAGTCTGCCCCCCCCAGGTTTGTGAGAGTTAAAATGAGTAATGTATGTAAACGATGTACAGCAGTGCCTGGTGTATAGTAGGTGCTCTCTAAATCTAATTGTTTTCTTTATTCCTATGACAGCAGTGCTTACTTGAAGGATCGTTGTGTTCTGTTGAAACTGCAGCATTTTTTTCCAGTTCTCCATGCGTGTGGAAATGTGGCTGGGTGAAATCTAATAGAAATAATTACAAGAGCGTAATTTTATTACACAGGAGTTATTAACAATAGAAATTAATTTGAACTCTAAATTATTGAAAAAGGAAGGTGATATGAAGAGCCAGTTTATTGTTATTTATTCAGTTGGTTGTTGAATACACTGTGCTTAGGGGTGCAAAATTAAGGCAACGTTGTTTGTCTTTGAATGCAGGCTGTGGCTATTTTTAGGTAAACAATAAGGAGATGTGGTAAGTACTGGGACACATATGTGCAAAATACAGTGTGAGGAGGGAGTTTCTTCAGTCTGAGCGAAATAGGGAAATTTTTGCCAAGAAACTTGCCTTTATGATCAGTTTTGAAAAATGAGAAGCTTTGCAGTCAACTGCTGACTTAAAAGTTGACAGTTGCAGACCACCCAACAGCACTGCAGAAGAAAGGCCTAGCAATCTACTTCGGTAAAGATTACAGCGCAGAAAACCCTATGGAGCAGTTCTACCCTGTAACATATGGGGTAGCCATGAATTGGAATTGATGCAGTGACAGTGGGCTGGTTTTTTGGTTTTAAAAGATGTATCAGTAGGAGGGAATACTATAGGGAAAGATCATCTTATACTAAGATGCTTGCGGAAAGGTGTATTGATTTCAGAAACATGGTGAATTCGAAGAATAAAGAACTTTTTGGTGGAAGTAGGGGCCTGGCAGTTAAGGGATGTGTGTGTGTGTGTGTGTGTGTGTGTGTGTGTGTGTCTGTTAGATGGTCAGAGCTGGAGTTGAGAGACAGGCAAGAACCAAATTAGATACATTCTGCTAGAAAATTTGGGCTTGATGTCCATAGTAGTGAGCCATTGTAAGTTATGATGTGATGAAATTTGTGTTTAGAAAGATAGGAAGCTGATGCCCAGATGTGAAATGTGATGGGAGTCTCATGTAAGCTAGAGTGGCGTGAATAACGTAATTTGTGGACTTTTTAAATTTTGAGGCTGACAGAAATTGACAGTATGAAAGTTACGTACTATTAAGTTCCTAGTTTTGGGTAGTTAGATATGAATAGGCAGTGCAACAAGATGTTGTAACTAGCTTTTGTTGGGGAAAGTTGGCAAAGTGAGATGGAAATAGTGTTTTCAGTTGTGTAGTTGGAAATTTATGGTTGATATTTGAAGACTCAGGAATATAGATTTAAAGTGACTGGTATTAACCAGGTGCTCCTTGGAAACTCTGTGGGAGAGTTCTCCTCTGACCTACAGGGTCGCTGTGAGTTGGACCCGACTCGATGGCAGTGGGTTGGGGATATTAACCTAGAAACCTTAGTGTACTGGTTAAGAATATGGGCTATGGAACTGAATTGTCTGTGATTCACCATTTATGAGCTGTGACCATAGGCAAGGTGCATAACCTCTCTTGTGCTTCATTTTCCGTACCTATAAAATAAGGATATTGTTGTAGGTTCTGACACAGCAACACTGCACAGTCCTATCCTGTCCTGATGATTGTTGTTATCCTTGAACCTTTGGTTGCATCACCTGTCATTCCATTTTGTTAAGGTCATTTCTCTTTTTTGCTGACCTTCTACTTTACCAACTGTGATGCCCTTCTCTAGGACAGGTCCCTTCTGATAAGGTGTTAAAGTATGTGAGATGAAGTCTCAGCATTCTCATGTCTAAAGAGCATTCTGGTTGTGCTGCTTCCGTAGGTTTGTTTCTTCTTCTGGCAGTCTGTAGTATATTCAATATTCTTTACCAGTACCTCAACCCGGAGGCATCAAGTTGTCTTTAATCAGTCTCCACATTTTGTGTGCATGTGAGGTGATTGGAAACACCATGGTTTGGGTCAGGTGCACCGCAGTTCTCAAGGTAACATTTTGCAGCAGATTTGGCCAAAGCAGTGTGTCGTATGATTTCTTGACTGCTCCTATGGCTGTTGATTCTGGATCAAAATAAAACAAAAGCCTCTATTTATGATGTTGCTTATTGATCTAGTTGTGAGGATTTTTGTTTTCTTTACGTTAAGGTGTAATCCATGCAGAGGACTGTAGTCTTGGATCGTCACCAGTAAGTGCTTCGAGTCATGGTCACTGTTGGCAAGCAAGATTGTGTCACCTGCATATTGCAGGTGGTTATTGAGTCTTCCACACATCCTGATGCTGTGTTCTTCTTACAGTCCAGCTTCTTGGATTATTTGCTCACTATGCTGATTGAAGAAGTATGGGCACACACTTTCCTGACTAAACCACGTATTTTCTCCTTGTTCTGTTCGAACAGCTGCGTCTGTGTACAGGTTCCTCATGAGCACGATTAAGTGTTCTAGAATTCCCATTTTGCACAGTGTTATCCATAATTTGTTATGATCCACGCAGTTTAATGCCTTTGCATAGTCAGTAAAACACTGGTAAAATCCTTCTGGTATTCAAGACTGATTTTTCATTCCATATCCTCTTTTGAATTGAGCTTGACTATTTGGCAGTTGCTGTTGCTGTACCAATACATCCATTTTTGAATGATTTTCAGCAGTATTTTACTTGCATATGGTATTAATGATGATGTTCAATAGTTTTCCACATTCAATTGGATCACATTCTTTGGAATAGGTGTAAATATGGATCTTTTTGAGTCGGTTGGCTAGGTAGCTGTTTTCCAAATGTCTTGGCATGAGTGAGTACTTCCAGTGCTGTGTCTGTTAGTTGAAACAGTCGGTTGGTATTCTCATAGTTCCTGGAGCCTTATTTTTCACCAGTGCCTTCAGTGCATCTTCAGCTTTTTTAAGTACTGTGTGTTATACTTCCAAAAATGACTAAACATTGACCAGTGCTTTTTAGTGCAGTAACTGTCTTCCTTCTGTCTTCTTTTGATGCTTCCTGCTTTGCTAAGTATTTTGCCAATAGAGTCCTTCACTGTTGTGACTCAAGGCTTGAATATTTTCTTTAGCTCTTTCTGCTTGTAAAATTTTCAGTGTGTTTTTCCTTTTCAGTTTTCTAACTCCAGGTTGTTGCATATTTCTTTATGATGCTTTGTATTCTTGAGCTGCCCTTTCAAACCTTCCCTTTTAGCTCTTTGACATCATCGTTTTTTGCTTTCATTTTAGCTACTTTATGTTTAAGAACAAGTTTCAGTCTCCTCTGACATCAGTTTAGGTTTTTTCCTTTCTTTTTTCATTATGACTGAGTGAAAATGTACATTCCCATATAAATTTACATGCCTACCTATGTGCAGCTATCACTGCACTCCCTGCTTGGTGACAGCACGCCATTCCTCTCTGCTCCATACATGTCTCATCCTGCCAGTAGTCTCCTTTCTCCTCCTCTCCACCCACTCCCCTTACTCTAGCCAGAGGTCAGCAGGATGATATCCTATAGATGCATAGAATCATAAAGTGCATCCAACATATAGTCACTCTGCATCGCCAAGTCCAATCCATTCGTGTCCAAAGGTAGGACCTTCATTATGATTTATGGGTGAGGGCAGCATCAGGGCCAGGGGACATGCCCCCAGGGGAACCCTGAAGTCGCCGGACCATCAATTGCGGTCTTTTAGTAGAGATCTCAGGGTGAACGCCGTTTTATTCTTTTGCTGCCAGTGAGACTCCATCGCGGCTATCACTGGTGGTGGCCGGGCACCATCCGGTTCTTCTGGTCCTAAGTCTAGGTAGGTACCCACTCATGGGGGTCTCTCTGTCTTCTGTGTTGTCTTTACCCCACGTCCTTTTGGTCCTCGTTGAACATCCATTCCTGCTGAGTTGGGACCATTGGCTGTGCCCTCGGATGGCAGCTTGGCAGCTTTTAAGACCCCAGATGTCACTCACCAGTGTGGGGTGCAGAGACCCATTTAGCAAAATGCTAGTTGTGCCAATTGGCCTTGATTTCGCCTAAGAGCATGGTCCCCCGCCCCCTGCCCCAGCTACTCTGTCCTTGCAATATTAGGTTAAGATGGAAGGAGTATTCAAGTTATGTTGAAGTCCAGTTAATATTGTTCTTGTTTCTAATGTGTACTATCACCGATTTCACCCAACCAAATTTCTACCAACTATCTAATCTAAATCTTCCCCCCCTCGCCCTCCTTTTCTCCCCTCTCTTGCAGCTGTCAGAGTCTTCTATACGTAAGTCTGTTTTTGAGTTCTTACCGTAGGGGTCTCATACAGTATTTGTCCTTTTGTCACTGACTGCTTTCACTCAACATAATGTCTTCCATTTGAAACCAGCTTATGAGATGTTTCCTGGAATCATCATTATTCTTTATCATTGCATAGTGCTCCGTTGAGTGCATACACCATAGTTTACCTATCCATTCCTCTGTTGTTGGGCATCTGGGTTGATTCCATCTTTTTGCTGTTGTGGACTGTGCTGCGATAAACATTCTTGTGCGTGTGTCTGTTGGTGTGAATGGCCTTGATTCTCTAGGATATATTCCAAGTAGTGGAATTACTGGGTCAAATGATATATCGATATCCGTTTTTTTAAGGAAGCACCAGATTGCTTTCCAAAGAGGCTGGACCATTTTACGACCCCACCAACAGTGTAGGAGAGTTCCACTTTCTCCACAGCCTCTCTAGCATTTGTTCTTTTGGGTTTTTTTGGATCATGGCTAACCTTGTTGGAGTGAGATGATATCTCATTGTCGTTTTGATTTGAATTTCTTTAATAACTATAGATCGTGAACATGTCCACATGTGTTTTTTGGCTGCTGGATCTCCTGTCCGTTTGCTTTGCCCATCACTTAATTGGATGATTTATCTTCTTCTTATTGATATTTTATAGTAACTTATGGATTATGGAGATCAGACATCAGTCTGACATATAGTTTCAAATATTTTTTCCCATTCAATTAAAAGGTGGCCTTTTAATTCTATTAATAAAGTCTTTGGATGAGCAAAAGTGTTTGTTTCTTAATAGATCCCATTTATCTATTTTCTATTGATTGTGGTTTGTTTGACAGATTTTGAAGTCTGTCTGTGTTGTGTATTAAAACTTCCATTGTTGTTCGTATCTTTTCTTGGATGAGCTTTATTGTTTTAGATTTGATATTTAGGTCTTTTATCCAGTTTGAATTGGTTTTTGTATATGGTGTAAGATATGGGTCTTGTTTCGGTTTATTGCAGATGGATATCGGATTTTGCCAGCACGATTTGTTGAAGATACTGTTTTTACCCCAATTTAATGTCTTAGGGCCTTTGTCAAATATCAGCTGTTCATAGGCAGATAATTGTCATCTCTGGGGTCTCATTTCTGTTCCATTGATCTATCTGTCTGTTCTTGTACCAGTACCAGGCTGTTTTGACCACTGTGGCAGTGTAATAAGTTCTAAGGTCGGGTAATGAGAGGCCTCCCAGTATGTTCTCCTTCTTTAGTAGTACCTTACTTGTCCGGGGCTTCTTCTGTTTCCAAACAAAATTGTTGATTTGTGTCTACTTCTCATTAAAAAATGACGCTGGAACTTGTATTGGGATTGCATTATATAAGTAGATTGCTTTGAGTAAAGTAGACATTTTCACAATGTTAAGTCTTCGTATCCATCAGCAGGGTAGGTTTTTCCATTTACCTAAGTCTCTCTTAGTTTCTTGTAGTAAGGGCTGGTACTTCTCTTTGTAAAGGTCTGTTATTTCTCTGGTTAGATTAATTCTTAGGTACTTTATCTCCTTGGGGGCTATAGTAAATGGTAGTGATTTGATGATTTCTTCATTAACAGTCTCACTGTTGGAATAAAGGAATCCTGCTGATTTACTTATGTTTATCTTGTATCCTGGGACTTTGCTGAACTCTTCTATCAGTTTGAATAGTTTACTTACAGATTTTTCGGGATTCTCTGCATATACGATCATATCATCAGCAAACAGGGAGATTTGGAATTCTTTGCTGATGCAGATGCCCTTTATTTCTTGGTCTTATCTAATTGCTCTGGCTAGAACTTCAAGTACAATGTTGAATAGGAGAGGTGAGAGTGGACATCCTTGTCTAGTTCCCGTTCTCAAGGTAAACTGTTTCAGTCTCTCTCCATTCAGGATCACGTAGGCAGTTGGCTTTGTATAAATGGCCCTTATTGCATCGAGAAATTTTCTGCCTCTGCCTATTTTGCTAAGAGTTTTTAGCATGAATGGGTGTTGGACTTTATCAAATGCCTTTTCTGCATCAATGGACAAAATCACGTGATTCTTATCTTTTGTGATACGTGGTTAGTTACATGAATTGTTTTTCTAATGTTGAACCAACCTTGCATCCCTAGAATGAATTCAACTTGCTCAGGATGGATTATTTTTTTGATATGTTGTATTCTATTGGCAAGAATTTTGTTGAAGATTTTTGCATCTAGATTCATGAGTGATATCAGTCTGTAGTTCTCCTTTTTGGTTGGGTCTTTCCCTGGCTTTGGTATCAGGGTTATGCTGGCTTCATAGAATGAATTTGGGAGTACTCCATTCCTTTCCATACTGTGAAATAGTCTCAGCAGTATTGGAGATAACTCTTCTCTAAGAGCTTGGTAGAATTCTGCAGTGAAGCCATTGGGGCTGGGCTTTTTTTTGGTTGGTAGTTTTTTGGTAACATTTTCAATCTTTTCCTTTGTGATGGGTTTATTAAGTTCTGCTTCACCTTGTGATAATTTGGGTACGTGATATGAATCAAGGAATTTGTCCATTTCCTCTAGGTTTTCAAATTTGTTAGAGTCCAGTCTTTCATAGTATTATGTTATGATAGTTTTGATTTCTGTTGGATCTATTGTGACAACTCCTCTCTCATTTCTAATTTGGGTTATTTGTTTCCTTTGCTGTTTTTCTTTAGTAAGTTTCGCCAGTGGTTTGTCAATTTTGTGGATTTTTTCAAAAAACCAGCTTTTAGTCTTTTCAGTTTTTTTCAATTGTTTTTCTATTCTCTAATTCATTTAGCTCTGCTCTGATCTTGATGATCTGTTTTCCTCTGGTGCCTGAGGGGTTCTTCTGTTGTTCTGTCTCTAGTTGTTCAAGCTGTAGGGTTAGTTCCTTGATGTGGTTTCTTTCTTCCTTCCAGATGTGTGCATTTATGGAGATAAACAGACCTCTGAGCACTGCTTTGGCTGTATTCCATAGGTTCTGGTAGGAAGTGTTTTCATTCTCATTGGAATCCATGAATTTCTTTATTTCATCCTTGATTTCTTCTATAAGCCACAGTTTTTTGAGCAAGATGTTGTTCAGTGTCCAAGAGTTCCACTTTGTATCTATGTTTTTTCTGCTATTGATTTTGACTTTTATGTCTTTATGATCTGAGAGGATGCTTTTTGCTGATAATTGCATTATGTCCTAACACGTGGTCAATTCTGGAGAATGTTCCATGTGCACTGGAGAAGAAGGTGTAGTTGTCTGCTGATGGGTAGAAAGGTCTGTATGTATCGATGAGGTTTAATTGGTTAATTGTGGCTATAAGGTTTTTTGTGTCTTTACTGAGCTGTTTTCTAGATGATCTGTCCAGTATTGAGAGTGGAATGTTGAAGTCTCCCACTATTATTGTGGCGTAATCTAACTTCTTTTTGAGTGTAGTCAATGTTTCTTTTGGCTTGGCAGTGTTTCTTTGATGTATTTAGGTGCTCTGATATTAGGTGCATAAGTATTTAATATAGTAAAGTCTTGCTTGTGTACTGAACCTTTCAGCAATAAATAGCATCCATCTTTGTCTACGATGTTGGATTTTGCATTAAAATTGATTTTGTTTGAGATTAGTATTGTCACACCTGCTCTTCTTTGTTCATTGTTAGCTTGATATATATTCTTCCGTCCTTTAATTTTGAGTTTGTCCCTGTCTTTAAGTCTTAAGTGAGTTTCTTGTAGACAACATATGGATAGGTCATATCTTTGAATCCAGGATGTCACTCAGTGTCTCTTTACTGGAGCATTCAGTCGTTCACATTCAGTGTAATTATTGATAGGTACGTGTTCAGTGCTGTCATTGTGATATGTTTATTTTTGTGTTGATGTTTTCTCTTGTTCTTATTAGTCTGTTTTGGGACATTCTTTTCTGTGAGTTGATTTTTTACCTTTTTCAGAGCTGTTTTTGTAGTTGTTGAGACTCCTGTGTTACATTTCTTGATGTGGTATGTTACATCTTTGTTGCACTTTACGGATGCCCCTATGATCCACCTTAATAGACTATATATAGACCCAGTTGTGGTTACTACCAATCTTGTCATCTTCGTCTCCATCTGGAAGGACTATAATGACTGTAGTACATCCCTTTTTTTAATATGGTGGCACCATAGTTTTCATGATAATTACTGGATTGTTTCTTTCAGTATTAAAGCTGTCATTGAATTTGGAGCCTTCTCTAACTGAGTGGAATTCTGAATAATGTGTCGTTCTGAAATAAAGTTAGTGGTTTTGTTCTTCCAAGCCAAAGCCAAGAACTTCCTTCAGTATTTCTTTTAGTTTGGGTTTGGTTTTTACAAAGTCTCTGAGTTTCTGTTTATCTGGGAATGTCTTCACTTCATTTTCATATTTGGAGGATAGGTTTACAGAATATATAGATCTTGACTAGAAGTTCTTCAAGGCTTTGAATGTGTCATGCCACTGTCTCCCTGCCAGCATGGTTTCTGCTGAGAAATGTGATGACAGCCTACAGGGTTTCCCTCTGAATGTTAACTTTGTTTTGAGTCTTGCTGCTTTTAAGAGTTGCTGCTTATGTTTCATTTTGTTAAGCTTGATTATAATGTGTCTTGGAGTGTTTCTTTTGAGATCTATATTGGGTGGCGTACAATATGCCTCTGGAATATCTATGTTCTCTTCCTTCATGATTTCTGGGAAGTTTTCTGTCAGCAGCTCAGCAACGATACTCTCTGTGTTCTTAGGTGTCTCATCCTGTCCAGGGGCTCTAATTAATCGAAGGTTGTTCCTCTTAGTAGAGTCCCACATGCTTCTTAATGTTTCTTCATTTTTCTTGTTTTGTTTTTCTGAATTCTGCTCATGGACTCTGGCATCAGTAGGTCTGTCTTCCATGTCAGAAATTCTTTTTTCCATTTGTTCCATTCTGTTTTCTTGGCTTTAGATGGCAGTTTCTATGTCTTTGATTGTGTTCTCGATCTGTTGAATTTCAGAGTACTGGTGTTACATCAGAACGAACAGCTTGCTGAAGTTTTCATTTTGTTTTGCTGCAGTTTGTATAAGATTTAGAAGGGCTCTGTATGTAATTCTTTTGTGTTCTCCTTCTGATCTTTCAGAAAAGTTTTCGTCATCCAGAAAACTCCTTGACTGTTTTGTTTGGGAGCCTTCTGAAGCTATGGGTGATTTTCTTGTATGCTACAAGCATCTGTTGCTTTTTGGGTTTCATGTGAGTAAGTAAAGGCTGGGAGAGATACTGTAAGGATGGACTGCAGATGTTTCTCTAGGCTGTCTTAAAATATAAAACAAAAGGTATCTGACCACTTCCCACATCAGTCAGGTTTTCAGATGTAGAAGTTCCTCTTCCCAGCTGGCAAGGTAAACATCTCTATATCCAATCCCAGATGATACGAACTAGTTTAAAATACAGCAATGCTATTTATTGCCCTGTTCACCTCTGCTGACAGGGCCCAGCCTTCGGTGACACTGTGTAAACTACTGCTTTTCTGGTAGCAAAGTGCTCTCCTTTTGGCAGGCTCTGGCTCCCAGGCTAACAAATAGGTCCAGCTGCAGCCACTGTATCCAGGAAGGTGCCCTCTACACCGTCAGCAGATAGAGGAACTAAAAGTGCCAAGGTGTAGTGAGTCCTCCGCCTCTGTTGCCGGGCCCCAGCTATAGGCAATACTGTGTAAACTACTGATTTTCTATTGGATAAGCACTGTCCTGTTTGCAGGTGCTGACTCCGAGGCTAAGAATTAGGTCCTGCTAAAGTCTCCATATCCAACATGGCGTCCCGCACACAAGCACTGCGGTTCTATACAAACCATGCTGTGGCAGTGATAAAAGTGCTGGCCCAAGGTGGCTAGATCAACAGAGTCTAAGCCTGGCTCTCAAAATATGGCAATTTCACCTGTCTGTCCCCGCAGCAGTGTGTCTGAGTGTAGCTGTTAGGCAAGAGAGAGGAAAAAAAAGTCAATATTGTGCATTTACCTTCAGCCCGTGAGAGCCAGAGCTAGCCAGGAGCGGGAGTCAGCGAAAGAGAGGAAGGTTTTCATTCAGTGGTATGAAGTCCAAATTAACAGCCCAGTGCTGTGTCCTGTGGGCTCACTAGGTGACCTGAAGGCTCCGTTTGATTATCAGTTCACGTCTTGGTTTCCAGAGGGATATAAGAAGACATGTGCTTAGTCTGCCGGCTTTACTCCACCTCATCCTTTTTTAATTATGCTTTAAGTGAAAGTTTATGGTTCAAGTCAGTTTCTCATACAAAAACCTATATACACATTGTCATAT
This sequence comes from Heterohyrax brucei, assembly GCA_028571685.1. Taxonomy (NCBI): domain Eukaryota; kingdom Metazoa; phylum Chordata; class Mammalia; order Hyracoidea; family Procaviidae; genus Heterohyrax; species Heterohyrax brucei. The sequence continues at coordinate 41,789,000 of CM053149.1, forward strand.
CACTCTAGTTGCAGTCCTTATAATGTGACAGCATACTCCTCAATTTCATCCCAGGATTCCCGTGTCCATTCAGTGAGCCCCTGTCCCCTTCTGCCTTCTCCTTTTACCTCTCAGCAGGAGCTACCCATTTAGTCTCATGTATCTACTTGAGCCAAGAAGCACTCTCTTCACCAGTATTGTTGTATTTGAGGAAGAATGAGGCATCAGGATTGAGGGATGACTCGTTAGCAACCTGTGCTACGCAGCTGACACCACTGTACTTGCTGGAAGTGAAGAGGCTTTGAAACTCTTACTGATAAAGACCAAGAACCACAACCTTTAGTATGGATTGCACCTCAACATCAGGAAAACAAAAATCCTAACAATTGGACCAAGAATTTCATTCTCCTTGGGTCTACAATCATTGCCCATGGAAGCAGAAGTATAGAACTCAAAAGATGCATTGCATTAGGAAAATCTGCTGCAAAGGATCTTTTTAAAGCATTGAAAGTAACGCTGTCACCTTGCAGACTGAAGTGCACCTGGCATAAGCCATGGTATTTTCAGTTGCATCGTATGCGTGTGAGTAATGGAAAGAGACAACAGAAGAAGAATTGATGCCTTTGAATTGTGGTCTTGGAGAAGAATGTTGAATGTACCATGGACCACCAAAAGGACAAACAGATCTGCTCTAGAAGAACTAGAAACAGAGTGCTCCTTGGAAGCAAAGATGGCAAAACTGCATCTTACATACTTTGGACACTTGTCAGGTGGGACCAGTTCTTGGAGAAGGGCATCATGCTTGGTAGAGTGGAAGGTCAGTGAAAAAGAGGAAAACCCTCGATGAGATGGGTTGGCACAGTGGCCCAACAATGGGCTTAAGCATCAAAACAATTGTGGACATGGAGCAAGACCTCGGGACATTGTTTTGTTCTGTTGTTCATATTGTTGCTGTAAGTCAGAACTGACTTGATGGCACTTAACAAGAACAACATAACTCCTATATGGATTTGTGACTTACTGGACTGTGGTGATTTCTCTTATTGAAGCGACTTATAACTTGTAAATGGATTTGTGGCTTACTGGACTGTGACAATAAAGTTTCTCTTCATGACACCATCCATTCATGGTATTTTATGTTGGAGTAGTACCAGGTGACTAAAACACGTCAAGATAAAGGAGATGTGGAAAGGAAGACATTTCAGTGACACTCAAGACATCAAGGGTAATACGACGACAGGTCTCATGGCCAGTTTAGAAAAAAACCTTCCAGAATTGCTTTGAAGAGTGGAGTAGGCTCTGGCATCAGTGCATAGCTTCCCGGCGGAGGTATGTAACACTTTTTCTAAGATGAGTTTGTGAAGTTAATTGGCAGACTTTGTATACTAATTTTCATCAGTTTCAACTTGAATTTGCCTGTTAACAATTAATGGTCTGTTCTACAGTTGACACCCAGCATTGTTCTGACTTATTATACTGAGCTTTTCCATTGTTTCTTTCCACAGATGTAGTTGACTTAATTTTGGTGTATAGTCACTATTTACATTGTTGAAAAGAGATGTTTACAGTGAAGAAGTTGTAGGTCTTGCAAAATTTTATCATAGGATTTCTAGTGTCATTTCTGTCACCAAAGCCATATTTTCCAACTGCCAGTCCTCAGTATTTGTTTCCAGTTTTTGCATTCCAGTTACCTATATTTTTCAGTTCATCCTGATTGTATGTTAATCAATTTCAAACTGTAAAAGTTGGTAAAAATCCTCAATTTCTTCATCTTTAGTCTTAGTGGTTGCTGCCTAAATTTGAATAATACTTGTATTAACGGTCTTCCTTGTATGTATATAGGTATTATCCTGTCACTGACTTCATCCATGAGGATAGATCTTGAAATGTTCATTTTGATGATGAATACAGGACTGCTTCTCTTCAGTTGTTCTTTCTGGCATATTTGACCATATCATTGATTCAGAATGGCCAGTGTCAATCTATTTCAGGTTACTTAAATGCCTAGGATATCATTTTTTATGTGTTCTATTTCATTTTTGGTAATTTTCAGTTTTCCTAGATTCATGATGATTTCTAATTTCTCTAGATTCATGTTTTGTACACTTCACGTTCTTATCATTAATTGGTGTTTGCAGCTGGTTCTTCTCATTTTGAGGTGTGCTACATCAACAAATGAAGGTTCCAAAAGTTTGACTCCATCAGTGTCATTAAGGTCCGCTCTTACTTTGAGAAAGCAGTTCTTTTCCAGTAACCTTTTGAGTGACTTCCAACCTGAGGGGCTCATCTTCTGGCGCTACATCAGATAATGTTCCATTGGTATTCATAAAGTTTTCGCTGAGATTTTTTTTCAAAATTAGATCTCCAGTTTCTTATTGCTAGTCTATTTTAGTCTGGAAGCTCAGCCAAAACCTGTCTGCCATGGGTGACCTTGCTTGTATTTGAACACCAGTGGCACAGCGTCTAGTATCATAGCAACAACATGCAAGCCCCATCAGTTTGCCTGTGACAAACTGATGCATGGGGAAAATAGTGATAGCATCTAGTAACTAACTCATTGGGTTACCAGAAAAATTAAATAAACTTAATGCATGTAGAACACATCTCAGCACTTGGTAAGTTTTAGTTTTTATATTGGTGCTTTTAAATATATAGTTCTGCTCAGCAGGTGTTTGTTATATGGGAATAAGATGAATTTGAAGCCCAGTATGCCTTGTAGTGAGCCCAGGAATACTATTTTTGTTGTTGTTGTTAAAGCATGTCAGGTGATTCCCTGAATTAACCATTTGGAAAACTTTCTGGAAGAGATAGAACCTCAGCTGAGACTTGAAGGATAAGGAATTAGTCAGACAGAGGGAGCAGCATAAACAAGAGCAGATAAATGAAGCAAAATAATATTTGCTACAAGCAGTTGGGTGTAGAGCGTGAAGAAGGGGCTGGTGGGAGAACCTGAGAAACTTGGACTTTGTCTTCATGGGCAAAAGTTCTCATGTTTTCAAGTACTATAACTGTCAGTTTAAGGTTAGTATTTTAAGATCCTCTTATGGTGGTTCAGTGGTAGAATTTTTGCCTTCCATGTGAGAGACCTGGGTTTGATTCCAGGCCAGTGTACATCATATTTCAGCCACTACCCATTTGTTAACAGAAGATTGCTTGTTGTTGTAATGTTTATGAGTTTCAGCAGAGCTTCCAGACTGAGACAGACTAAGAAAAAAGGCCTGATGATTTATTTCGAAAAATCAGCCAATAAATACCCTATGGGTTGCAGTGGTCTGATCCATAACCAGTCATGGGAATGAGACAAGACCAGGCAGTGTTTTGTTCCATTGTCCATGGGCTTACCGTGAGTTGGAGCCAAGTTGATGGCAGCTAACAACATTATGATAGGAACAAACTATGTTTTTGAAATACCAGTGAATTGAAAACATACTACACAAAGCTACTACTTCTAAATGATTTTTATTTTAGGTCTCTCATTGTCATCTATGTAGTCTGCAAAAGACTCCAATGCTTTGGTCTTTCCTCCTTGCTGGATTAGTTCTGAGATTTTGGGAGGGGGGCTGTGGTATAAACAGTAGATTTCTATAATGTAGTATTGAAAAACAGTGGAGAGGATGGTGGGAGGTACCTCTCATATTGATGCATTGGTATCTTGAAAGAGTGCTTTTGGTTACTCACTTATCTGAGTTTTTATCTGTAATAATTGCCTGGATTACTTATCTGGTAACATAATATATGTAGAAATTGCTTGTGAATTGTAGTAGAGGCAGTGCCTGGATTATGAATGAGTTCTGTTGCTAAGTCTGTCTTTAAGTTGAATTTATACCTTAAGCTGAAATAGATGTGGTTTGTAGCTACTGTCAGTCAAACATTTGTCTTAGTATAAAGTATATAGCATACCTTTCTGTGCTTGAAAACTTGGAGCTACTCTAACACATCTTTAACGTAGTAATACAGTAGTAGTAGTGGTAATGTTTTGATGCAAGTTGCAAAGTAGCCATGTTTGTTATTAAGAACCATTGTATATAAGATTTTTAATATAATAAGCTATATGGGGCTTGGGTGGGTTTTACGTTCCATGTCACATGTTCAACACCCAGGGACTGCCTATACTTCAAATGTAAGGGATGCAAAAAAGTTGAGATAGTCTCTGGTGAATGAGGAGATTATAGAGGTACAGATAAGAGAATGAAGAGGATTTAATGGAGGTACAAATGACAAAAAGAATGAAAATAACTGCTTTTTAAAACAGTCTAAAAGAAGGTCCAGACCAAAAAAAACCTATTGCTGTGGAGTGGATTCTGACTCATAGTGGCTGTTATAGGATAGAGTAGATTGCCTTGTAGAGTTTCTACACAACAGCAATGCTCTCCAGACTCTAGGTATCGGCCACACTCTCAGGTTTCTGAGTGGAGACCTCCAGCCCCGTGCTACAACTTTGCCTTCAAGGCCCACTTGGACAGAAACTCTGTCCCATCAGCTTTAGGAGCACCCTAAGCCCCACTGAGTGGCAATTCCACCCTTACGAACACAGCACGCCATGGTTCCACCCTTTCAAACCCCTGAGGTCATGGCCATACCTCTTGAGACTGAGGCAGTTCAGCTTCTCACGCTATCTGCCTCTTCAGCTTCAGCTTCCTATGGCCGCATGGCCTGGGCCTCAGGCCCACATCTGCCCTGCCGGGCAAGTGTTCCAAAGCTCTGTAGCTCCACTGGTTTAAGTGCCCGGAGGCACCCCACTCTTGCTGGAAAGCGTCCTGCCCAAAGGCACTCAACTCTCTCACTCCGTGGGTCAGCAAGGCCAGCTCCACCGATTCAAGTGCCCAGAGGCACCCCGTTCCGCGAGGAAAACTCTGCGCAGGCACTGACCTCTCTCGCTCCACGGGTCGGCTCCAGCGCTGCCTCTAGTTCTGCTGCTGCCGCTGCTGCTGCTGCCAGTCCTCCGTTGTTTCTCACCATCTGCGCCTTCTTCGTTCCTTCTGAATCTTCTATCCATTCGCAGTTTCAAAGTGGCTTCCACATTTTAGGTATTTGCTAGAGCAGCACCCCACTCCCACGGTACCAATTCTGTTTTAGTCAGCTAGGGCTGCTCTAACAGAAATACCACAGAGTGGATGGCTTTAACAAAGAAAGATTTATTCTTACACAGTCCGGTAGGTTGCAAGTCCATATTCAGGGTGTCCGCTCCAGGGAAAAACTTTCCCCTTATCGGCTCTGGAGGAAAGTCCGGTATTACATCAGTCATTGTCCAGGGAGTGTCCTAACGCAAGAACCTCTGGTCTGAATGATGTGCTCTGCCCCCGGTGCTGCTTGCTTGATGGTAGCGAGGTTCTCAAATTGTCCTTGGTTCTTTTTCCTTTTATTCCTTGCAAGCTAAAAGCATTAAGGGTGGGGCAAGCCATACTCCAGGGAAACTTCCCCATAGCAGGAATTCACAGTCCCACCCTAATCCTTTAACATACAGGTTAGCAAAACCACACAATGGAGGACATTTCCAAGATACTGGGAACCATATCACAGCCACATGGCTGCACACATTTTTGGGGGGACACAATTCGAACCATGACATCCCTCCACAAGATGGATTGACATAGTGGCTGTAACAATGGGCTTAAGCATAAAAATGATTGTGGGCATGGAGCAAGACCGGGCAGTGTTTTGTTCTGTTGTTCATAGAGTTGCTATGAGTTGGAACTGACTCGACGGCATCTGACAAAAACAATAATATCCTGTTTATTTAATTTTTTTTGTGACTAAGAAAAACCTTCTGAGTTAGTTTGTCTGCCAATAAAACCTACCTGTGATATTTTAGGTTTTTTTAAGTAAGTATATAGCAAAATACGTGTCTGAAACAAAGGCATTGTTTGAAGGGCCAAATTTCTGTTTTTATATATATTTTTTCTGTCTTAATTCAGTTTTGGTTGCTTTCTTATCCAACTTCGTTTTCCTGATACTAATTCACAAAAATGCCACCGTAACCAAGTCAGGTGACCTCATTCTAGGGGTGTTCGGTGGGGGAAGGGATGATAAGTCGCAAGGGCGGAGATGACTGGGATGTGTGTAATAATAAACCCAACTGGTTTTTTGCATAAAATGTTTTCATTTCATGTTGCATTAAACAACAATAATCATGAGATAATTGCATTTCACATTATTACAGTTGTTTTTATGTCTTAAAATGTTTTTCAAAATTCAAGTGATTAGTTTATTTCAAAATACATATTGTGTGTGAACCAAAATACTGTGTGTGAAACACTTATGATACAGCTATTAACAAAGTCTCTGGTTTCATGTAGTTCATGGTTTAATGGAAATAGATATGTTCATGTGTACTCTGTCAGGTGGTGATAAATGTAATAAACATTAAAGATGGTGTGACAATGGGGTAGGTAAGTTTGTGCTGTTATGGTCTGGGAGGATCTCTTCAAGGTAGCATGAGCAAAGATCTGAATGATGTGTAATAGCAGCAGTGTAGATATCCAAGGGAGGTTTCTGACATGTTGTGTTGTTGTTTTAATATGCAAAAACAGGTAGATAGATTTTTCATCATATTTGGATGGAGTTTGACTTGGATTGACTTTTAAAATGTACGCTATGTGTGTAATGGTAGGAGGTCTGGGTGTCTACCAGCGTGGTGATAATACGACATTTATACTAAATGTGGAGTCCCTGGGTTGTATAAATGGTAAAGCGCTTGACTACTGGCTGAAAGGTTGGTTGTTTGAACCCACCCAGATATACCTCAAAGGATAGCTCTGATAATATGCTTCCAAAAAGTCCCAGCGTTGAAAACCCTGTGAAGTGAAGTGCTGTTGTGGACACACATTAGGGTCACCGTGAGTTGGAATTGACTGCAATTATCAACAGCAACATGTTAAACATAGAAAATTAATTTCCAAAGTGAGCTCCAAATAGAAATTCAAAAGTAGGTATATTCCACATGGCAAAATTGTATTGATTAGTAGTTACTTCTCATATGGGCAGCTTTGTTTAGTAGCAGAAATTTATTTACAGATGGTTAGTGGTTCTCTTGAACAACATGAGGAAGGGGATTAGTCCCTAAATTTTATCGTGAAGAGAGAATATGTGCTGTGCATCCTAAGATGGTTGAGAGATTTAATTATAATGAATGAAACAATATATATGAAAGAGACCTTACAGTTTTTTTGCAGGGAGTGTATCATTAATGACTAAGTTTCATCCATCAGAAATATCCAGGGGTGATTATGTTCTCAAAACTTTCTCAAATAATGTGAGATACTTAAGATTATAGTAAAATAGCAGTGGTCTGGTACCAGTTTTAAATTAAGTGAATAGAAGGAATTGAAACATGGAACTCTTGATTCCAATAATGCTGGTTGTGTGTTTTTCTTAGAACCTCTCCCATACTTACATAGATGTTGGTTCTCCTGCTTGGAATAATATTTCTGGGTTGCATTTTCAACAGCAGTGCGTTGCGGTTTTTCCTGTCTTTGTGGTGTAACTGGTAAAATTTCCCAAACTTACTTCGCATGGAGCTCTGTTTTAATAGGAATATTTATTTGGCTTTTAATATTAATGTTACTAGCAACTATTCTTTTGTTAAATGATTTTATTTTTGGTTTTTTAAATTACACTTAAAAAGCTTTGTGAGAATCTAATGTTAACTTTGCACCTTTACTGGCTTCAGTGTTTGCACATAGGTTATAGAGTGCTATTTTATGCATTAAAATGTGATATTATCTCATTGGAAGTGGGATATCACAGGGCAGTATGTCTGTTTACAAGGAGCCCTCTTGGCATGCAAGTCAGTGATTCAAATCCACCAGTTATTCTGAGGGAAAAAAGACCTGACTTTCTGCTCTGCTATAAACATTACAGCTTAGGCAACCCTTTGGGGGCAGTTATACTCTTATTCTGTAAGGTTAGTATGAGTTGCAGTTGACTGACAGCACACAGAAACACAAGCAACAACATGTTAGTTTACAAAGTTAATATATTTTTGATCATATTTCTGCAAGTTTTGTAGGGATGATCATAAATAGTGCATTAATGAAAGGTTGTGAATATTAGAATTGGTAACTGAGTTTAAAAGTTTCTTTTAAATTTTTCAATTTTAAAAGCAGTATACCTTAAAACAGGACATCATGTAGACCTAAGGAAAACTGTCATCACTTATGCTTTCATTTCCTGGAGATGGTGGCCATTGTTAACATTTTGGTGTGTATTTCTGTTTACTTTTTTCTGCTATTTAATGTCTTCATAATGATGTGTTCTGAACCACATCCCATTACTTAGTTAATAGTGCATCACACGTGTTTTCCCATGCCTTTATTCTTCTACAGTGTCATTTTTCTAAACTATTTTTAGGTGAACATATAGTAAAATTTGCTGGTTTGTTGTACATACGCACTCATGCATGTCAAGAAGAAGGAAGCAAGCCACTACTGTTCAGTTGATTCTGATTCATAGAGACCCTATAGGTCAGAGTAGAACTGCCCCATAGAGTTTCCTAGGATTGCCTGGCGGATTCAAACTGCTGATTTTTTGGTTAGCAGAAATAACACTTAACCACTACACCACCAGGGTTTCCACACACATGCATAGAATCGTGAGACTAATTCTGGCAATTACAGAGATGTGTTGAAGTGTCCAGCATGATTGGGTATCTTTTTCTCTTTTTCATTCTGTTTTTTGTTTCATGTATTTTTAACTTCCTTTGTTAGGACCATACATATTTAGGATTGCTCTTTGTGAATTGACCCACTTAGCATCGTATAAATTTTGCTTGGGACAATTTAGAAGCAACAGGGGACATCCAGAAGTTCTGGATGCAGAAGAGGGTTTGGAACATGGATATCATTGCTGTTGTCACATGGATCTTGGCCATAAGCAGAGAATACCAGAAAGATATGTACCTGTGTGTTACTGACTACACAAGAGCATTCAGTTGTGTGGACCATAACAAATTACAGGTAACATTATGGAAAGTATTTTAATTGTGCTCATGCTGAACCTGTACATGAATCACAAAGCAGTCGTTTGAATAGAATAAGGGGATACTGCATGGTTCAGAATCAGAAAAGGTGTGTGACAGGGTTGTATTTCACTTACTCAGTCTGAATGCTAAACAGGTAATGAAAAGCTGGACAGTATTTGAAGAAGAATAGGACATCAGGATTGGAAGAGGATTTACTAACAGCCTGTGAAATACAGATGACAAAGCCTTGCTTACTCAAAATGAAGACAACTTGAAGCACTACTCTTGAACGTCAGAGGCTGCACTGTTCAGTATGGATTACTCTTGAAAATGAAATAAACGGAAATTCTCACAAGTGGACTAATAAACAGCAACATGATAATTGAAGAAGAAATTGAAGTTTTCGATGATTTCGTTCTACTTGAATCAGCAATCAACATCCAGGGAAGCAGCTGTCAAGAAATCAAATGATACACTGTATTGGGCAAATCTGTAGGGAAAGACTACTTTAGTGAAGTTCATTAAAGAGAAAAATGTCACTTTGATGATTAAGGTCTGTCATGGTTTGAATTGTGTCCCCCCAAAAATGTGTGCAGCCACGTGGCTGGGATATGGTTCCCAGTATCTTGGGACTGTCCTCCATTGTGTGGTTTTGCTAACCTGTATGTTAAAGGATTAGGGTGGGGCTGTGAATTCCTGCTATGGGGGAAGTTTCCCTGGAGTATGGCTTGCCCCACCCTTAATGCTTTTAGCTTGCAAGGAATAAAAGGAAAAAGAACCAAGGACAATTTGAGAACCTCGCTACCATCAAGCAAGCAGCACCGGGAGCAGAGCACGTCCTTCAGACCAGAGGTTCTTGTGTGAGGACGCTCCCTGGACAATGACTGATGCAATACCGGACTTTCCTCCAGAGCCGTCAAGGGGAAAGTCTTTCCCTGGAGCGGACACCCTGAATATGGACTTGCAACCTACCAGACTGTGTAAGAATAAATCTTTCTTTGATAAAGCCATCCACTCTGTGGTATTTCTGTTAGAGCAGCCCTAGCTGACTAAAACAAGGTCTGACACAAGTCATGGTGTTTCAAGTCTGCTGATGTGCTTGTGAAAGCTGAATAAAGAAAAAAGAAAACAAAAGAAGAATTGATACCTGTATTGAATATATCATGGACTCATAAAAGAATGAACAAATAAATCTTAGAAGAAAAACGAGCAGGCTGCTCCTTGAAAGTGAGTTTGGTGAGACTTCAGCTTGCTTACTTTGGACCAATCAGGAAAGACCAGTCTCTAGAAAAGGGCATCGTGTTTGGGAATGTAGAAGATCAGTGAGAAGAAGAGGAACCCTCAGTGAGACAAGTTGATACAATATCTGAAACAGAATTTAAACATAGCAGCAATTGTGAAGATGGCTCAGGACCAGGCACTGCTTTCTTCTGTTACACTTAAGGTCACCATGAGTTGGAGCTAATTTGACAATACCTCACAACAACAGTATCCTAGTAATTTTCTTTGCATAGAAATTTTTTTGTCTAATACTGCTACCCTAGCATTATTTGCATGAATCATCCCTGCCCCCCCGTTGTTTTACCCTTTTATATTTAATGAAATGTTGACACATTTTGATTTAGGTATTTCATTTTTTTGTTTCTTTCCTCCCAAGTTTTTTGGGAGGCTATTTTGATCATTTTTTTTGTGTGTGTCTTCATCATAGTTTATTGTATTTTGGGGTAATTCTTTGCATACATTTCTCTTTTTTGTTTTTAAATTTTTTCATTGTGTTTTTGTGAAAGTTTAGCGTTCCAGCCCATTTCTCATACAAAACCTTACACTTTGCCATGAAAACCTAGCTGTCCTCCTCATGCTGTGACAGCACACTCCCTCCCGTCCATACCATATTTGTCATGTCATTTAACCAGCATCTGTTCCCCTCTATCTTCCTCGTCTTGCCACTGGATAGGAATTGCCCAGTTAGTCTCCTGTATGTGCTTACACCAAGAAGGACACTTGTCACCAGTATCATTTTATGTTTTATAGATCAATGCAGCCTTTGTCTGAGGAGTTGGCTTTTGGGTGGTTTCAGTTTTGGGCTAACAGAGAGTCTGGAGATGATGTCTCATGGGTACCCTCCAGTTTGTCAGACCATCCGTATCTGGTCTTTTTACTAGAGTTTTGAGTTCTACACCCCACATTTCTCCTTCTCAGGGATTTTGTTGAGTTCCTTGTAAAGGCAATCTTTGGTGACAACCTGGTAGAATCTAGTTCTTTTGGTCTCATGTCGATGTAGTCTTTGTTGATGGAGTCTGTGGTATGTGTGGCCCTTTGTGTCTTTTGAGCTTACATTTCCCTTATGTCTTTTATGCTGTTCTTTCTGCTTTGCTCTAGGTGGGTTGAGACCAGTTGATGCTTCTTAGATGGCTGCTTACTAGTTTTTAAGACCCCAGACGTCACTTACCAAAGTGGGATGGAGAACATGTTGAAAAACTTTGTTAATGCCATTTGACCTAGATGTCATTTGAAACCATGGTACCCGGGTGATTGACCCTGCTATTGTATCCCTTGACGTGTTTTTTTAAGAATACGTCTGAGCTTTTTGTTTAGTCCAGTTGTGCAGACTTTTCTACTGTATGTTGTCTCTCCCTTCATCTAAAATAATTCTTGTCAGTTATCTAAGTAGTGAATAGCCCTCTCTCTCCCACCTCTCCTTGTAGCCGTCAAAAAATATTCTGTGTTTAAACCTACTTTTGAGTCCTTAAAATAGTGATCTCATACAATATTCATCCTTTTGCAGTTGACTGATAGCACTCAGCATAATACCTTACAGATTCTTCAGTGTTGTGAGATGTTTTTCAAATTCATGATTGTTCTTTATCATTCTCTAATAGTCCATTGTGTGAGTATTTGGTTTATCCACTCTTTTGTTGTTGGGCACCTACCAAAGAATGAAACCCTTTGCTGTCAAGTCGATTCTAACTAATAGGACAGAGTGGAACTTCCCCCATGGAGCTTCCTAGGTGTACGTGGTGGATTTGAACTGTTGAACTGCTGACTTTTTGATTAGCAGCTACAGCACTTAACCACAATGCAGCTAAGGTTTCTAGGTTGATTGAATCTTTTTGCTGTTGTGAACAGTGCTACAATGAACACTGGTATGCATGTATTTGTGTGGCAGCTCTTCTTTACTCTAGGATATATTCCAGGAAGTGTGATCGCTGGAGCGTGTGGTATTTCTGTGTGTAGCTTTCTAAGAAAGTGACAAATTGGTTTCTGAAGTGGCTGCACCATATTGTATTTCCACCACCAGTGTGTAAGTGTTCCAGTCCCTCCACGGTCTTGCCACCATTTATTGTTTTGTGGTTTTTTTTTTTTTTTTTTTTTTAAATTATCAGTGCCATCCTTTTTGGGGTGAGATGGTGTCCCACAGTACTTTTCTTGACAGAAATGCTGGTAGTGTAGTGGTTAAGTGCTATAGTTGCTAACCAAAAGGTTGGCAGTTCATATCTTCCAGTTCCTTGGGAACTCCATGGAGCAGTTCTACTCTGTCCTGTAGGGCCGCTATGAGTTGGCATCGACTCAACGGCAGTGGGTTTGGTTTTAATGGCTAGTGATCTTGTGCATTTCCTCATGTATCTATTAGTCACCTGAATGTGTTCTTTGGTGAAGTGCCTGTTCATATCCCTTTACTGCATACTCCTCCTTTTTACCATGTCTTTCCCATGTCCACCCAGCCAGCTACTGCCCACCTCTGCCCTCTTGTCTTGCCTCTGGATAGGAGCTGCCCAGTTAGTCTCATGAAATCTCCTGAAGCCAAGATACACCCTCTTCTTCAGTACCTTTTATATGTCCAGTCCAATCTTTGTTACAAGAGTTGGCTTCTGAAATGGTTCATCTCTGGTTTAACAGTGACTCTGGGGGCCATGTCTTCCATGGACTTGCCAGTCTGTCGGACCATCAAGTCAGGTCTTTTTAATAGGATTTGTTGTGTACCCCATCTTTCTCCTACTTCTTCAGACTCTTTGTTGTGTTCCCTGTCAGGGTGGTCAGTAATGGTAGCTGGACACCATCTGGTTCTTCTGCTGTCATGCTGATACAGTCTCTAGATTATGTGACCCTTTCTGTTTCTTGGGCTCATATTTTCCTTATGGCTTTGATGTCCTTCATTCTTGTTCTGCTCCAGGTAGGTTAAGACCAGCTGATGCTTCTTAGATGTCTGCTTGCTAGCTTTTAGGAACCAAACACTACTCACCAGAGTGGGGCTCTGAACATTGTCTTAAAAAACTTTGCTATGCCCATGGAGCTAGATGTCCCATGAAACCAGATCTCTGCTCCTGCTACTTACTGTGTCTTTTGAAGTGTTTTGTTAAATTTAGGAAACTTCCTAGCTTTTGGTTTAATCCAGTTATGCTGACTTCTTCTCTACTTTGTGGTGTCCCCCCTTTCTCTAACTAATTCTACTATCTAATTACTGAATACCCCTCTCTCGTGCACCCTTGTGACCATAAGAGAATTTTTTATTCTGTATGTAAACCATTTTCCTGAATGCTTATCATAGTGGTCTCATGCAATATTTGCTGTTTTGTAACTGACTAATTTCACTCAGTATAATGCCTTCCAGATTTCTCCATGTTAATGAGTTGTTTCCCAAATTTATCCTTGTTCTTCACCATTCCATAGTATTGTGTGAATATACTGTAGCTTGGTTTATCTGTTCATCTGTTAATGGGTGCCTAAGTTGATTCCATCTTTTGTTGCTGTGGACAGTGCTGCAGTAGACATTTGTGTGCATGCATCTATTCATGCGACGGCCCTTATTATGTAGCTAATTCCAAGAAATAGATTGCTGGATTGTATGGTATTTATATTACTAGCTTTTTAAGAAAGTGCCAAATCAACTTCCAAGGTGGTTTTACCATTTTGTATTCTTACCTTCAGTATAGAAGTGTTCCAGTCTCTCCACAGCCTCTGTACCTTGTGTTATTTTGCATTTCTTGAATTAATGCCATCCCTGTTGGGGTGAGGTGGTATCTCATTGTAGTTTTGATTTGAATTTCCCTAATGGCTAATGATCGTGAGCATTTTTCATGTATCTGTTAGCTGCCTGTATGTTGTCTTTGGTTATGTGCCTATTTGTATCCTTTGTCCATTTTTTAATTGGGGTATTTGACCTTTTTTTTATTGAGATTTTGCAGTATCTTGTAGATTTTGGATATTGGATGCTCTTCGGATTTGTTGTATCCTTTTTTTTTTTTAACCAGTCTGCAAGCTGTCTTTCTGTTGTTTCAGTGAAGTCTTTGGATGAGCTTAAGTGTTTGATTTTTAGGAGTTCCCAGTTACCTATATTCTTGTATTTGTGCATTGTCAGTAATATTTTGTGTTCTCTTTATGCAGTATGTTAGGGCTCTCAGCATTGTTCCTATTTTTTCGTCCATGATCTTTGGTGTTTTAGATTTTATATTTGTCTTTGATCCATTTTGAGTTATTTTTTTGTGCAAATTGATAGATAAGGGTTTTGTTTGTTTGTTTTTTTCAGATGGACATCCAGTTATGACAGTGCCATTTGTTGAAGAGACTGTCTTTTCCCCACTTTATGAACTTTGGGCTTTTGTCAAATATCAGCTGTTCATAAATGAATGATTTTATGTCTGGAATTTCACTTCTGTTCAGTTGGTCTTTGTGTCTGTTGTACCAGTACCAGAGTGTTTTGACAACTATGACAATCAAAAGTCAGGTAGTGTGAGGCTTTTCACTTTTTCTTTTTCTTCGGTAATGCTTTACTTATCTGGGGCTTTTTCCCTTTCCATATGAATTTGGTGATTTATTTCTCTGTGTCCAGTGCCATTGGAATTTGGTTCAGGATTGCATTGTGTCTGTAGATTGCTTTGGATAAAATAGACATTTTCACAATGTTGAGTCTTCCTATCCATGAGCAAGGTAGGTTTCTCCATTTATGTAAGTCTCTCATAGTTTCTTGTAATTAGGTCTTGTAGTTCTCTTTGTAAAGGTCTGTTACTTTTCTGGTTAGATTTATTCCTAGGTGTTTTATCCTCTTGGAGGCTGTAGTAAATGGTATTGATTGTATGATTTCTTCTTTATTAATCTCATTGTTAGTATAAAGGAATCTTACTGATTTACTTGTGTTTATCTTGTATCCTGACACTTTGCTGAACTTTTCTATTAATTTGAGTAGCTTACGGATGGATTCTTTAGGATTCTCTGCGTACAGAATCATATCATCTGCAAATAGGGAGATTGTTCCTTCCTCTTTGCTGATACAGATGCCCTTTATTTCTTGTCTTGGCTAGAACTTCTAGTACAGTGTTGAATAGGAGAGGTGAGAGTGGGCTTCCTTGTCTAGTTCCCATTCTCAAGGGGAATTGTTTCAGTCTCTCTCCTTTCAGAATGATGTAGGCAGTTAGTTTTGTATAAATGGCCCTTATTGCACTGAAGAATTTGCCATCCATTCCTATTTTGCTGTGAGTTTTTAGCATGAATGGGTGTTGGACTTTATCAAATGCTTTTTCTACATCAATAGACAAAATTAGGTGATTATTGTCTTTTATGTTATTTATGTGGTTGGTCACATTAATTGCTTTTCTGATGTTGACTTAGCCTTACATCCCTGGTATGAATCCAGCTTGGTCATGATGAATTAATTTTTTGATATGTTGTTGTGTTCTATTGGCAAGAATTCTGTTGAAGATTTTTGCATCTAGATTCCTGAGTGATATCGGTCTGTAGTTCTTTTTGGTTGGGTCTTTCCCTGGTATCAGGGTTATGCTGGCTTCATAGAATCAATTTGGGAGTATTCCATTCCTTTCTGTGTTGTGAAATAGTCTCAGTAGTATTGGAGATAACTCTTCTCTAAAAGCTTGGTAGAATTCTGCAGTGAAGCCATCCAGGCCAGGGCTTTTTGGTGTTGGTAGTTTTTTGGTGACTTTTTCAATCTCTTGCTTTGTGATGGGTTTATTAAGTTGTTCTGCTTCATGTTGTGATAATTTGGGTAGGTGATAATGAATCAAGGAATTTGTCCATTTCCTCTAGGTTTTCAAATTTGTTAGAGTACAGTCTTTCATAGTATTCTGTTATGATATCTTTTATTTCTGTTGGATCTGTTGTGACAACTCCCCTCTCATTTCTAATTTGGGTTATTTGCTTCCTTTTCTGATTTTCTTTAGTAAGTTTAGCCAGTGGTTTGTCAGTTTTGTTGATCTTTTCAAAAATCCAGCTTTCGATCTTTTGAGTTTTTCCAATTGTTCTTCTCTAATTCGTTTAGTTCTGCTCTAATTTTTATGATCTGTTTTCTTCTGGTGCCTGAGTGGTTCCTCTGTTGCTGTCTTTCTACTTGTTCAAGCTATAGGGTTAGATCTTTGGTTTGGGTTTTTTCTTGGCTTCTGTATGTGTACATTTATGGAGATAAGCTGACCTGAGCACTGCTTTGTCTGTATCTCATAGTTCTGGTAGGAAGTGTTTTCGTTCTCATTGGAATCCATAATTTTTTTTTTTATTTCATCCTTGATTTCTTGTATAAACCATGGTTTTTTGAGCAAGGTGTTGTTCAGTTGCCATGAGTTCCACGTTCTGTGTTTTTTCTGCTATTGATTTAGACTTTTATGGCTTTATGATCTGAGAAGATGCTTTGCACTAGTTCAGTTGTATGGATTTTGTTGAGAATTGCTTTATGTCCCAACACACGGTCTATTCTGGAGAATGTGCCATGTGCAGTAGAGAAGAAGGTGTAGTTGTCTGCTGATGGATAGAAAGTTCTGTATATGTCAGTGAGGTCTAGTTGATTAATTGTGGCAGTAAGATCTTCTGTGTCTTTATTGAGCTTTTTGTAGATGATCTGTCGAATATTGAGAGTGGAGTGTTGAAGTCTCCTGCTAATATTGTGCAGTGATCTATCTTGTTTTTGAATGTAGTCAGTGTTTCTTTGATGTATTTCGATGCTGTAGTATTGGGTGCATGCAAGCCAGCCAAGTGCCATTGAGTATTAAGTATTTAATATTGTTAAGTCCTGCTTGTGTATTGAACCTTTCAGCAATAGTGTCCGTCCTTGTCCATGATGATGGATTTTGCATTAAAATTTATTTTATCTGAGATAGTATTGCTGCATCTGCTATTCTTTGTCTGTTGTTAGCTTGATATATATTCTTCCATCGTTTACTTTTCAGTTTATTCATATCCTTAAGTCTAAGGTGAATTTCTTGTAAGCAACATATGGACAAGTCATGTTTCTTGATCCAAGATGCCACTCGTTGTCTCTTTAATGGAGCATCCAGTCCATTCACATTCAGTGTAATTAATGATAGGTATGTGTTTAGTGCTGTCATTGTGATATATTTATTTTTGTGTTGATGTTTTCTCTGTTGTTTTTATTATTCTGTTCTGGGACATTCTTATTTATGAGTTGATTTTTAACCTTTTTCAGGGTTGGTTTTGTGGTTGTTGAGACTGCTGTATTATGTTTCTTGATATGTTGCATCTTTATTGTGCTTTGTGGCTGTCCCTGTGATCCCCCTTAATAATATATGATTATTCATACCAAGGATGGAAGGCTGGTTCAACATTACAAAAACAATTAATATTATTAACCACATAAATATCACAAATGACAAGAATCACCTAATTTGGTCCATTGATGCAGAAAAGGCATTTGATAAAGTCCAACACCCATTCATGTGAAAAACTATTAGCAAGATAGGCATAAATGGAAAATTCCACAATGCAATAAGGGCCATTTATACAAAGCCAACTGCCTACGTCATCCTGAATAGAGAGAGACTGAAAGAGTTTCCCTTTAGAATGGGAACTAGACAAGGATGCCCACTCTCACCTCTCCTGTTCAACATTGTACTTGAAGTTCTAGCCAGAGCAATTAGACAAGACCAAGGAATAAAGGGCATCTGCATCAGCAAAGAAGAAGTCCAAATCTCCCTGTTTGCTGATGATATGATTGTATATGCAGAGAATCCCGAAGAATCTATAAGTAAACTACTGAAGCTGATAGAAGAGTTCAGTAAAGTCTCAGGATACTAGGTAAACATAAGTAAATGAGTAAGAGTCCTTTATACCAACAGTGAGACTGTTAATGAAGAAATCATCAAATCAATACCATTTTCTGTAGCCCCTAAGAAGATAAAATACTGAGGAATTAATGTAACCAGAGAAATAACAGACCTTTACAAAAAGAAGTACCAGCCCTTACTAAAAGAAACTAAGAGAGATTTAGATAAATGCAGAAACGTACCCTGCTGATGGATAGGAAGACTTAACATTGTGAAAATGTCTACTTTACTCAAAGCAATCTACTTATATAATGCAATCTCAGTACAAGTTCCAGTGGCATTCTTAATGAGATGGAGAAACAAGTCACCAATTTTGTTTGGAAAGGGAAGAAGCCCTGGACAAGTAAGGTACTAGTGAAGAAGAACAACACACTGGGAGGCCTCTCATTACCCGACATTAGAACCTATTACACTAGTACAGTGGTCAAAACAGCCTGGTATTGGTACAAGAACAGACAGATCGATCAATGGAACAGAATTGATACCCCAGAGATGACAATTATCTGCCTATGAACAGTTGATATTTGGCAAAGGCCCTAAGACATTAAACTGGAGTAAAAACAGTATTTTTAAGAAATGGTGCTGGTAGAATCCGATATCCATCTGCAGTAAGTTGAAACAAGATCCATATCTTACACTGTATGCAAAACCAACTCAAACTGTATAAAAGACCTAAATATCACAAATCTAAAGCGATAAAGCTCATCCAAGAAGAGGTAGGAACAACAGTGGAAATTTTAATACACGACGTAGACAGACTTCAGAATCTGTCACACAAACCACAATCAACAGAAGAAAAAATAGATAAATGGGAACTATTGAGAATCAAACACTTTTGTTCATCTGAAGAGTTTATTAATAGAATTAAAAGGACACCTACAGAATGGGAAAAAATATTTAGCAACTATATGTCAGACTGACACCTGATCTGCAGGTACTACAAAATATCAATAAGAAGATGATAAATCATCCAGTTAAGCAATGGGCAAAGCAGATGGACAGACATTTCTCTAAAAAGGAGATCCAGGCAGCCAAAAAACACATTGGACATGTTCACAATCTTTAGTTATTAAAGAAATTCAAATCAAAACGACAGTGAGATACCATCTCACCCCAACATGGTTGGCCATGATCAAAAAAACACAAAACAACAAATGCTGAAGAGGTTGTGGAGAAAGTGGAACTCTCCTATACAGCTGGTGGAGTTCCAAAATGGTCCAGCCTCTTTGGAAAGCAATCTGGTGCTTCCTTAAAAAAAATGGATCTGGGTATACCATTTGACCCAGTAATTTCACTACTTGGAACATATCCTACAGAATCAAGGCCATTCACACTAACAGATACATGCACAAGAATGTTTATTGCAGCACAGTCCACAATAGCAAAAAGATGGAATCAACCCACATGCCCAACAACAGAGAAATGGATAGGTAAACTATGATACATATAGTCAGTGGAGCACTGTGTAATGATAAGGAATAATGATGATTCCAGGAAACATCTCATAAGCTGGAAGACATTATGTTGAGTGAAAGTGGTAAGCGATAAAAAGACAAATATTGGATGAGACTCCTAGGATAAGAACTCAAAAACAGACTTATGCATAGAAGAAAATACTCTGGTGGCTGCAAGTAAGGGGTGGGCGGGAGGCCAAGGGGGGAGGGTTTAGATTAGATAGTTGCTAGAAATTTGGTTGAGTGACATCGGTGACAGCATACATTAGAAACAAGAACAGTATTAAGTGAACTTCAACATAACTCAAATACTCCTTCCATCTTAACCCAGTATTGCAAGGACAGAGTAGCTGAGGCAGGGGGAAGGGGACCATGCTCTTAGGCGAAATTGAAGCCAATTGGCACAACTAGCATTTTGCTAAGAGGTCTGTCTGCACCCCACATTGGTGAGTGGCGTGTGGGGTCTTAAAAGTTGCCAAGGGCACACCAAATGGTCCCAACTTAGCAGGAACAGATATGGACTGAGGATCAAAATGACATGGAGTAAAGACAACTCAGAAGATAGAGAGTCCCCTGTGAGTGGGTGGCTACATAGACTTGGTACTGGAATAACTAGATGGTGCCTGGCCACCACCAGTGATAGCCGTGATGGAGTCTCACTGGCAACACAAGATTAAAACGGGGTTCACCCTGAGATCTCCCCTAAAAGACCTCAACTGATGGTCCAGAGGCTTTGGAGTTCCCCTGGGAGCATGGCCCCCAGCCCTGATGCTGCCCTTACCCATAAATCATACTGAAGGTCCACTCTTTGGACACGAATGGATTGGACTTGGCAATGCAGAGTGACCATATATTGGATGCACTTTATGGTTCTGTGCATCTGTAGGATATCATCCTGCTGACCTCTGGCTAGAAGATGGGGAGTAGGTGGGGAGGAGGGGAAAGAAGACTGTTGGGAGGATGAGACATATTTGGAGCAGAGAGGAATGGTGTGCTGTTACCAGAGAGGGCGGTGAGTGGAAGCTGCATATAGGTGGGCATGTAAATTTATATGGGAATGTATGTTTTCACTCAGTCATAACAATAAAAAAAAATCTATGATTAAACTCAATTTTAACTGCTACCAGTCTTATTATCTTCCTCTCCATCTGGAAGAACTGTAACGAGTGTAGTACATCCCTCTTTTTCATATCACGACATCATAGTTTTCATGATAAAATCATTGGATCACTTCTTTTAATATTACAGCATTGACTGAGTTTGTAGCCCTCCCTAACTGAGTAGATTTTTGGATTATGTGTCCTGTATTTCCTCCTAAGCGAAGAGCTTCTTTCAGTATTTCTTGTAGCTTTGGTTTGATTTTTACAAAGTCTCTGAGTTTCTGTTTGTCTGTGAATATCTGATTGCATTTTCACATTTCAAGGATAATTTTGCAGTATAAATAATTCTTGGTTGGAAGTTCTCCTTCAGGGCTTTGAATGTGTGATCCCATCGTCTCTGTGCAAGAATCGTTTCTGCTGAGAAATCAGACAAAAGCCTACAGGGTTCCCCTCTCATTGTTAGCTTTGCTTCGAGTCTTGCTGCCTTTAAGAGTTTCTGCTTGTGTTTCATTTTGTTACGCTTACTTGTAATATGTCTTGGAGTCTTTCTTTTGGGATCTGGTTTGAGTGGTGTTTTATATGCATCTTGGGTATCTATGTTGTCTTCTTTCATAATTTCTGGGAAGTTTTCTGTCAGTAGCTCAGCCACAATAGTCTGTATTCTCAGGTGTCCCACCCTGTCCAGTAACTACAGTTAATTGTAGATTGTTCCTCTTAATAGAGTCTCACATGCTTCTTAACACTTCTTCATTTTTCTGGTTTCTCCTCATAGATGCTGGAGTCAGTAGCTCTGTCTTCCAAGTGAGAAAGTCTGTTTTCCATTTGTTCAGTACTGTTTTCTTGACTTTGAACTGAATTTTCTATTTCTTTGATTTTTGTTCTTGATCTGTTGGATTTCAGGGTACTGGTGTTTCATCAAATGAAACAGCTTGCTTAATTTTTCCTTTTCTTCTGCTGCATTTTGTATAAAGTCTAGAAGGGCTCTCTGAATAATCTTTTTGTACTTACCTTCTGATAGTTTTCAGGAAGACTTCTTTGTCTGGTTAAGTTCCTTTGATCTTTTGTTTTGTTGGCCTTTTCAAGCTTAGGTGAATTCTTCCTAATGTTTTGGTTCCAAGTTTGTTGCTTTTTAGGCATGTTGAGGGGGTTTGGTTTCTCTGGTGTTATCTTCATGGGATCTAAAGCTCAGTCTGAAAAGGAAGTTGATCACCAGACACCTATATGTACTCCAGTGACTGGGCTCAGTGGAATTCTGGAGTAGCAGGCTCCACATTCTGATTCCGAAAGACACAGCCCAACTTACAGAGTCACTGGGGAGCCTTTGGCTGACCGTATAATGTGAGACAGCAAAGGCTGGAAGAGATGCCGTCTGGATGCAGAAGGGTAAAAGATATCTGACATCTTCCAAAATTAGTCACGCTTTCACGTGTGCAAGTCCCTCTTCTCAGCTGGCAAAGCAAGTACCTCTGTATCAAAGACTGCGTTACTGCCGGAAAAACACTCTACAGGTAGGCACTGCCTCTCAGTCTGGGAATTAGGTCCAGCTGAGGACTCCGTATGGGAACCTTTGCCTCACAGTGAATCAGGATGGCGTCCTGCACAAGCTCCCCTGCCTGCCTCAGAAAAAGCTATTCATTGGTGGATATTTGGAGATTCTGAGACAGGTCAGAGGTGCTCAGTTGTACAGATTTCAAGATCAGGCTCTCAAACATGTGGTGACTCTTCTGCCAATCTCATCAGCACTGTGTCTGAGCCTTGCTGCCAGTCAGACTTCAGCCCCTCCCACCACCTAAGACAGAATTAAAAAAAAAGTTAAAATGGTGATTTACCTTCAGTCTGTGAAAGTGGACACTCCGCAAGGTTGGGGGTCGGCAAAAAGAAGTTGTTTACTGCCCAGTGGTATGTAGACCAAATAGATAGCCCTATGCCATGTCCTAGGGCTCACTGGGTGTCTAGAAGGCTCTGTTTAATCATAAATTCAAGGCTTGGTTTCCAGAGCGATTTACGGATTCCTGTGTTCAGTCTTCCATCTAGACTCCATTTAGGATGATGTTGGCTGTTGGCTGTGTATAAATGCCCTTACTGTCCTGAGGAGTTTATTCTTGTTCTGCTGAGAGTTTTTATTATGAATCGTGTTCGTCTTAGTCAGATACCTTTTTCACATTGATAAACTCAAGCGATTCCTGTCTTTTGTTTTATTTATGTGGTTGATTACATTGATTGTTTTTCTGATTTTGAACCATCCGTGCATCCTTGGTATGAATCCCACTTGGTGATGGTATTTATTTATTTATTTTTAATATGTTGCTGAAATCCAGTGGCTAGAATCTTATTGAGTTTTGCTTGTAAGTAAGTTTGTGAGAGATACTAGTCTGTAATTTTTCTTTTACCTGGTGTCTTTACTTGGTTTGGAAACCGTGATGGTGTAGGGGTTAAGTACTACAGGGTAGTTTTGAAGCCTTTTTCTATGGGGTTTGGTTTTTAATGGTTTGCCCAGTTTGGACACTAGAGGTTATGCAGGCTTCATAGAGTGAGAGTATTTTCTCCTTTTCTGTGCTCTGAAATACCTTTGGTGATAATGATGTTAACTCTTCTCAGAAAATTGTGTAGAATTCTCCAGTGCAGCCATAAAGGCCAGGGCTTTTTTTTTTGGTTGGGAGTTTTCCATCTCTTCTTTTGTTATGGATTTATTTAGTTATTTTACCTCTGTTTGTGTCAGTTTAGGAAGGTAATGTGTTGCTAGAAATTTGTCAGTTTCTTCTAGGTTTTCAAATTTGTTATAGTACAGGTTTTCATTCTATTCTATTTTTTTATTTTAGTTGGTTCTGTTGTGATGTCACCCATCTCGTTTCTTTCTTAGGTTATTTGCTTCCTCTCCAGTTCTTCATTTGTCAGTTGGCTAATCAGTTACTGATTTTGTTGATCTTTTGAAATAACCAGCTGTTTGTTCTGTTACTTTTCTGTTCTGTTACTGTTGTTTTTCTGTTTTCTAATCTGTTTAGTTCTTCTCTGAGTTTTAGTATTTGCTGTCTTCTGTTGCCCAAGGAGCTTTTTTGCTGCTTTCTTTCTACATGTTTGAATTATAGGGTTAATGCTTTGGTTTGGGTCCTTCTTTTTGTGGATGTGTTCATATACTGAAATAAATTGATCTCTGAACGCTGCTTTTGCTGTGTCCCAAAGGTTCTGGTAGGATATGCTTTTATTTTCTTTGTTTTTGTGACTATATTTCTTCCTTGATTTCGTGTATAACCCAGTTGTTTTTGAGTATGGTACTGTGCAGTTTCCAGATGTTTGAATGCTTTCCATTGCTTTTTCTGTTATTGATTTCTACTTTTGTGGCTTTTTGGTCTGGAAAACTGCTTTGCAATATTTCAGTGCCTTTTATTTTTAAGGCTTGCTTTGTGGCCTAATATGTGCTGTATTTTGGAGAATGTTCCAAGTATGTTGGTAAAAAAAGTATACCTGGCTGCTGTTGGGTGGAGTGTTCTGTACATGCCTGTGAGGGTAAGTTGTTTGATTGTGGCATTTAGTTCTTCTGTGTCTTTATGGATGCTCTGTCCTTCACCAAAAGTGTGGTGTTACAGTCTTCTGTGATTATTGTGGAGTTGTCTGTTTCTCTTTTCAATGGTGTTACAGTTCGTTTTATGTATTCAGGAGCCCTTCACTGGGTATGTAGATAGTAATACAGTTATGTCCTCCTGACATATTGACTCTTTAATTAGTTTTGTCTTTGTTAACTGTGGTGGATTTTACTTTAAAGTCCTTTATTGAAAATCAGTATTGCCACTCCTGCTTTTTTTTAAAAATGTTGTTTGCTTGGTATATGTTTTTCCATCCTTTGAGTTTTAGTTTGTTTGTGTCTTTTTTTTTTATTTTTAATGATTGAGTGAAAATATACATTCCCGTATAAATTTGCATGCTCACCTGTATGCAGATCCCACTGCTCACCCTGCTTGGTTGACAGCACACCCCTCCTCTCTGCTTCATACATGTCCTATCCTCCCAGCAGTCTTCTATCCCCTCCTCTCTACCTACTCCCCTTCCTCTACCAAGACGTCAGTGGGATGACATCCTGTAGATGCGTAGAACCATAAAATTCCCACAAGATACGGTCACTCTGCGTCACCAAGTCCAATCTGTTGTTGTCTGAAAAGTTGACCTTCATTATGATTTATGGACAGGAGTAGCATCAGGAGAAGTCTCCGGACCATCAATTGTGATCTTTTATTGGAGATCTCAGGGTGCACCCCTATTTATTCTCTTGTTGCCAGTGAGACTCAACTTTGTGAGCTCCATCATGGCTATCACTGGTGGTGGCCAGGCTTGCTTGTGTCTTTTTAAGGTTTGTCTCATGTAGGCTGTGTATAGATTGACTGTTTTTTTTTTTTTTCCAATCAATTTTGCCACTCTCTGTGTTTTATTGGTTCATTTAACTGGTACACATTACAGCGTAGTTATTGATAGGTATGAATTTGGTGCTGTCATTTTGTTGACTTTTTTTGTGTGTTGTTGACTGTTTCTTTGTTCCACTTAGTTTTCTGTCCTGAGTTGTTTTTCTTAATGTGTTTTCTTACCACATTTGCTGAAACTTCATGTTTTTCTTTTTTTGACTTTAATGTATAGGATTTTTAATTTCCATTGGGTTACCTCAATATTTACCTGTATTTTTCTAAACTTAAACTGATTTTTTATTTCTTTGTATCACCTTGACTTCTCTCCACATGAAGTATCTGTGATATTTTCTTTTTTGTATGTCATCTTTTACATGTTGACATCCTAGTTATCCTATTTTCAGTGTTTTTGCGTTAATTTATTTTTATAACTTGTCTATCAGGGTTGGTGTCTGTTTGCTGTGTCCTGTGTTTTAGTGTTGTGTTATTGTATGAAGTTACTGGTTTTCTATATGAAGGAATTTTACTTTGCTGTATGCAAATTCTCTGAATTTCTTTGTATCTGGAAATGTCCTCATTTCACCATCTTATTTGAGAGACAGTTTTGGTGGATATTTAATTTTTAGCAGTCAGTTTTTTTCATTCAAGACTTTTATATGCCGCTCCTTTGCCTTCTATTTGCACAGTGTCTGTTGAGTAGTCTGAGCTTATTCTTACTGATTTTCTTTTGTAGATTATTCTTTGTTTTTCCATATCTGCTTTTAAAATTTTCTCCATTATCTTTGGAAACTTCAGTGGCCTAGTGGTTTAGGGCTATACCTGCTAACCAAAAGGTGGGCAGTTCATATCTGCCAGGTGCCCCTTGGAAACTGTGGGGCAGAGTCTGTAGGATCACTATGAGTTGAAAGTGACTCAGTAGCAGTGGGTTTGGGTTTGGCTTTGTGGATTATTTTTTGTTTATACATAGTGTCTTTTAAAATTCTGTTCTTATCTTTAGTTTTGGTAAGTTTCATTATATCTTGGTGTCTTTCTTTTGGAATTTATCTGGTGTGGAGTTTAATAACTATCTTGGGTAGATTATCTTCGTGTCTTTAATGATATCTAAGAAGTTTTCTGTCTACAAATCTGCAGCTGTTATCTCTGTATTTCTTGTCGCCCCATTCTGGTACTACAGTCACTTGTAATTATTTCTCTTGATAATGTCCCACATAACTTAGTGTTTCTTCATTTTTAAAAAACTCTTTTATCTGGTTTTTCCTCAGTATACTGCTGCCAACTGCTTTATCTTTAGTCTTACTAATTCTTCACTTCATCGCCTCAGTTGTTTTCCTTTGACTTTTCTTTTGAGCTGTCTAATTTTGTAATTTTTTTTAATCCAGTGAATTTTTGATTGTGGACTGAAGGATTTCTCGCAGAGTGTTCATCATTATGTTGTGCTGTGTTTTGTCTAATCTCAGTCTTCTGAAGAGTTATAAATAGTCATCTTTTGTAGCCTACCTCTGATAATTCCAGGATGTTCTCTTCATTTGGAAAGTTTCTTGATTCTTTGTTCTGGGAGCTTTCTGAAGCCATTGTGCTTTGCCTATTCAGTCAGTTTTATATTGGCTATTGTCTCTAAGCCGTCAGTAAGTTTTTGTATTTTATTTATGTGTGGTTGCTGTATGCTAACTTCTTTTTTAGTTTTTGCTTTGAAATGCCCAAATAGGCTGGTCTTGTGTGAGCTGGTTTGAGTTTGGGTGCCTTAGAGGTTGTAATATCTTGTCACCAGGTGATTAGAGCTGTTTCTGGACATGTGGGCTCAGGTGTCTGTTTGCTTTTCTTGTATGTATTCAGCTCAGGTGCCCAGATAGTCAGTCAGTAAGTGTGTGGTGCAGGTTCTCACCCATAGTCCTAGGTGGCATGGGTGATTGTACGTGTAATTGGGTGCTCTGCAGAGAAAGGTAGGGCCTTGACAGCCATCTGTGTCTAAGCAAGACTTGCTCGTGTTTCTTAATGTGAAAGTGTTTGCTGGAGAACAATGGGTGGCTGGATGCTATTTGCAGTGCATAAAATGTTACAAGGTCTGTGGACCCTCTATGCCTGTGCCTAGGCAAGTGACCTGTTTCTGCCCTGAGTTTCTGGTACAGGGGAGCCAGCAATTTTTTTCCCTCCGTTTGTTGAATTGTTACCTCTCCACATCTGGGAGAAATGCTCAGTGTGCACATAAGGGGTCCTACTTTCACCCCAGGTAGTGTTCAGAGTATAGAGTCTGGTGCATGTGGAGAAGAGTGATGGAAGCTTTTAGGAAAATGGTAACAGTTTCAGCCTGAGGGAAAGTTTGAAATTTGTACTTGGAAGGTTAGATCTAAGCCACTTAGCTTTTTGACAACTGAATGCCCCATTGCACTGATTCTGGAGGTGTGAGTGGGCTCTCCACCACCTAGTCTGTTCTTCTGAAGAAGATGCTGTCTGAACACCACTGCTGTCTTATTAGTGCTCTCTGCTGCTGAGCCTCCTGCTGGGTCTCATCTGGCTAGTCCTAGGTTCTTCTGGAGCTATTCTCCCTTGTTGCTTGGTCTGATTTCTGTACTTTCCCTCTGATGATGTTTAGGGCTCCTACTATGTTGTATCATTTCACATCATTTCTTTCTTTTTTTTTTGGCTCTTTGTTGTTGGAGGGATCATAGGAAGCGTCTGCCTGTCTGCCGTCTTAGACCTGCCTCTTGCATATAGTTTTCAGTAGTTACTTGAAGGATTAAAATGTTTGGAAACATTACTGGGCAGTGTACTGATTTTTGCTTTTGACTGTCGTAAGTATTTTGGAGAAGTCAAAAGAAGAATTGCACTTACTATATTTAGCTAGATATTCATTTTTTTCTCTCCTGTCTTTTATACCAAGATTTCTTCAGAAATCATATCCCTCTGGTAGAAGAACTTTCTTTTGCAAATCTTTTTGAGTAGTCTTGTAGACAAAAATTCTGTTTGGTCTCCCTTTGTCAGAATATGTACCTGTTTCATCTTCATTTCTGAAGGATATTTTCTGTGGATATGAAAATTTTGGTGCTTTTTTAAACACTTTTTAAAGTGCTATCATGTATTATAAATCTTTTATTCTAATTATTGTTTCCCTTTAAGTAATACATATCATTTTTGTCTGGTGTCTTTCAAGATTTTTTTCTTTGTTAGGTTTCAGCAGCTTGAGTATTTTGTGTTTGGGTATGAATTTTTAGTGTGAATTTTAGTATGAATTTTTTAGTATGAATTTTAGAATTTCAGTATTGGCAGACTGAAGTGTACCCGCTCTTGGCTTTCAGGCTGCTGCAGCGTTCTAGGAATTACTAGTCTTTACTAGAAATGTCACCTTGAGAACTAAGGTGTGCCTGACTTAAGCCATGGTATCTTCAGTCGCCTCATGTACATGCAAAAGCTGGACAGCGAATAAGGGAGGCTGAAGAATTGATTAGTTTGGGTTATGATGTTAGCAAAAATACTGACTATACCATTGAGTACTAGAAGAAGGAACACTTCTGTCTTGGAAGAAGTACAACCAGAATGCTCCTCAGAACCAAAACCAGTGAGACTTTGTCTCATGTACTTTGGACAAGTTATTAGGAGGGACCAGTCCCTGGAGGAGGAGGAAATTGTGCTAGGTAAAGTAGAGGGTCAACAAAAAAGAAGAACATCCTAGATGAGAGGAATTGACACAGTGGCTGCAACAGTGGACTCAAATACAGCAGTGATTGTGAGCATGGCTCAGAACTGGACAGTGTTTCTTGTTCAGTTGTTGACAGGTAAACTATAAGTTGGAACTGATGCGACTGGCAGCTAACAGAACAATCTTTATAAATAACATTCACTAATTTTATACCTGGGAACCTTTCATAACATTCTTTTTAAATACCACTCACTAATTTTGTATCCTGAGAACCTTTTTCATTTGGTTTTTAAGATGTAGTGTCAGGATATTCTCCCCCGACTTCAAGGGAAGAGAAGCCTTTCATTGAGCTGACCATTGACAGGGCTCAGTTGGTATAGATGTTGACACAGATCATCCAAGACATAGTTTTAAGACATAGTTTTAATTTGTTATATATGAAGATGTAATTAAATATATTTGAGCCATAGGATGTTTTTGTCATGTTTTTGCAACACAATTTTCTTGCATGTCACCATTATTTATATGTCTTTACAGCATGACAGTTATTGGTTAAATCTTTGGATTGGGGAATGCTTTGTTTTTCTGTTTGTTACATGCAGTTTGGTCAGAGTGATTTGACATGTCATTAATAGGTACACTTACTATGTTATTTGAAAGTGAAACCTCAGTTCCTTGTATTGCAGGTTGTACTGTATAGTTTTAGATATACTTTTGCATGTTGGCATTATTAGATTCTTGCTGTCTCAATTTTCATCTTGTAAACAGTGCAGCTGTTAACTGCTAAATAAAGGGATACTGTTTGTTTTGAGATTTAAATAGCCATTGAAACTAAGCAGAACTTTTGTTTGCTAAATCGTGGTGATTTGTGTTTGTTTCTGTCTAGTTTTCTTGATGCTATTGATGTACTGTATTTTTATGTAAATCCCGCACACTTTGTGTGTTCGTTTGCCAGTCTTACCCTCTCCCTCAAGATATTTTCATGAGCGGCAAGATATTTTCATAAGGGTAGCTATGCCAGTTTTGTTTTTTTTAACCTGTTGCTGTAAAATAAATCACCATACTCTGTGGGATGGAGGTTGTGGCTGGCAGCCATGTAGGAGATGTGTGTTATTTGCATAAAAGTACAGTAGTTGTATGTAGTGATTCTTTATTAGTAAGCTTATCAGAAATGTTCTTAGGCCTAAGCCTACCATCCTTTTCTTCTCTCTCATGAGTTGTTTTCAGAAGTTGCCACAGTGAATAGTCATGTATGTTATAAAACATAAATACTAATAAAGTATGAAGCTGATGGGTATAAAATATAACTCTATAAGAATATTGCAAAAGATATGAAAACTTATTACAGTACCCTGGTGGCATAGTGGCATAATGGCTAAGTGCTGTGCCTGCTAACCAAAAGGTCAGCAATTCAGTTCTGCCAGGTGCTCTGTGGAGCAGTTCTGCTCTGTCCTGAGGGTCACTGTGAGTCAAAATTGACTCGATAGCACTGGGTTTGTTTTTTTTCGTATTCTAACAACACATTTGTTTTAAGTTAACTTTATAAGAATATCAAACATGAAGGATTAGAATAAGGATCAAATGTAAAAATTCAATTTTTAAAATTAAAATTTCCTGTACATTTTCACTCAATCATATAAAAAAAATTAAATTTCCTCTAGAATGTACTTCATCTTCAGTGCTTAATGAGAGTTTTTGAGTAGTAACGTGCGGGAATGAGAGGAGAGATTGATATCAATGTGTGTCTTCCTTTCATGGTTAGCCTTCTTTAACTCTTGTCAAAAACTAAGAATGGACTCATTGGCATTCACATGATTCTGTTGTATATTGCTATAATGTGCCAGGAGACTTCTGATGAAATTGACAACAGGACAGTTTGGTCACTGTCCATTACTACTATATATATATATATATATATATATTTTTTTTTTAAACTGTGCTGCAGGTGAAGGTTTACAGAGCAGATTAGTTTCTCATTCAGTACTTCATACGTGAATTGTTCTGTGACACTGGTTGCAATCACTGCATTGTGTCAACACTCTCCCCATTATCAGTGAGCTCCCAATTTCCATTCCATCTGGTTCTCCTGCCCCTTCCTGCCTCCTCACTTTGGCTTTTGGGGGTGTGTTGGCCTTTTGATCTCAATTAGATGATTGGTCTAAGGAGCACTTTCCTCACGGGTATTACTGTTTTTAAAGCCGTCTGTCATTTCACTTAGCAATCAGCTGCTAACCAGAATGTCAGTACTTCAAAAAGACCAGCGGCTCTTGTGGGAGAAAGACATGGCAATCTGCCTTTAGAGATACTTACAGCCTCTGGAAACCCAGTAAGGTAGCTTAAGTTGGTATTGACTGGGTGGCAGTGGATTTGGTTTGTGAGTTTATTGTTTGGTTGAAAAATGATCTCTGAGAATTGCTTCAATTTCAAATTAGAAGGGTGCCTGAAGGCCAGGGTCTTGAGTTTCTCTAGATTCTCTCAGACCAGGAAATTTGGTCCTTTTTGTAAATGAGATTTTCTTACTGTATTTTTTTTTTACCTTACTCTCTCTTAGACCTTCTGTTGTGATCTTGGTTAGAGTGGTCAGTAGTAGTAGCCAAGCACCAGCTTGTTCTTCTGATCTAAGGCTAATGGAGCCCTTGATTCCTGTGGTCCATTGGTTCTGTGGACTAATTGTTTCTTTGATGCTGGGTTTCTTTGCTCTCCATTGCTCTAAATGGAAAGAGACCAGTAATTGTATTTCAGATAGCTGCTCACAAGCTTTTACGACCCTAGACAGGACTCAGCAAGGTACGATGTTAGATGTGTTTTTTGTTACCTGTATTATGCCAGTTGACCTAGATGTTCCCTGAGACTGTGGTCCTTAACTTTCAAGCTCAGTAACTCAGTCCTGTGAGGTGTGTTAGTTACTTCTAGAGCTGTATTGCGTAGTGCAGGACTTTATCTTTTTTAATGATTGTTCCTTTTAATTTTTTTTTAACTGTGCTTTACGTGGAAGGTTATTTGTTAGTATGTCGTACAAAAACAGACATTGTTACGTGACCCTAGTTTACTGTGTCCACACAGACAGCACACTCCCCTCTACTGTGTATTTCCTCTGTCCATTCAAACAGCTTATGTGCCTGCCCCTGTTCATTTTGCCTCTGAACAAGAGCTGCCTAGTTAGTCTCATGTATCAACTTAAGTGAAGAAGCAAACTCTTTTTCAGTGTCGTTTTATATCTTCTAGTCAGTCCAGTTTTTGTTTGTGGAGTTGACTTTGGGAATAGATTTACTTCTGGGATAAAAGAAAGTCAGGGAACTATGTCTTCTAGGGATCTTCCAGTCTGTCAGACCTTTAAGTCTGGTCTTTTTACTAGAGTTCAAGTTTGCACCCCACTTTTTCCTGCTACACTGGGGACTCTGCAGTGTTTCCTGTCAGGACAGTCACTTGTGGTAACTAGGAGGCACCATCTAGTTCTTCTGGTCTCATGCTCATGTAGTTTCTGGTTCATGTGGTACTTTCTGTCCTTGAGGCTCATATTTTCCTTCTGTCTTTGGTATTTTTCATTCTTTTGTTGAGGTGGATTGGGACCAATTGATGCTTCTTAGATGGCCACTTGCTAGCTTTTATGATGCTAGATGCCATTCATCAGAGTGAGGTGCAGAACATTTTCTTAATCAACTTTATTATGCCAGTTGACCTGAGTGTCCCATAAAAACATGGTCTCCAGACGCCTGCCCTTCTACTCTATTCCTCAAAGTGTTCAGTTGTATTCAGGAAACTTTTTAGCTTTTGGTTTAGTCCAGCTGTACTGACTTCTGTATTGTGTGTTGCCCTTCCCTTCACCAGAAATAATTCTCATCTACTATCTAGTGAGTACTCTACCCTTCACCTCCCAGTGGGAATCATCAAAGATTGTTTTCTTCTGTTTCTTGTATTCTTGTAAAAGTGGCCCTATATGATATTTGTCCTTTTCAGACTGGTTACACTCAGTATGATATGTTCCAGGTTCATCCATCTTGTGAAATGTTTCATGGATTGTATCTTATCCTTACCAAGTATTCCATATACCAATATACCATAGTTTATCCATTCATCTATTGATAGGCACCTAGGTTGCTTCTTTCTGTCATTGTGGACAGTGCTCTAGGATTTATTCCAGGATGTGGAATTGCTGTATCATATGGTATTTCTATTTCTAGCTTTTTGTCACATTGATTTCCAGAGTGGTTGCACCACTTTATGTTCCCACCAGCAGTGTGTGTAAGTGTTCCAGTCTCTTCACAGCCTCTCTAACATTTATTATTTTGTGTTTTGGTTTAATGCCAGCCTTGGAGTGAGATAGTATCTCATTGTATTGTAGTTTTGATTTGGATTCCTCTAATGTCTAATGATGGTGAGCATTTTCTCATGTTCTGTTAGCTGCCTGTCTTCTTGAAGCGCCTATTCATACCATTGGTGCACTTTTTAATAGGGTTATTTGCCTTTTCATTGTTGGAGTTTTACAGTATCTTGTAGATTTTAGAGATTAGACCCTGATCAGATGTGTTGCAGCCAACATTTTTTCCCAGTCTGTAGGTTGTCTTTTTATTCTTTTGGTAATGTCTTTGGATGAGTGTGTTTGATTTTTAGGAGCTACCAGTTAATCTAGTTTCTCTTCTGGTGTTTGTACGTTGTTATTTTTGTATTCTGTTTATGCTTGTATTAAGGCATGACTCCTAGTGTTGTGCCTATTTTTACTTCCATGATCTTTACTGTTTTAGATTTTGTATATGGGTTTTTGATCCATTTTGAATTAGTTTTTGTGTGTGGTGATGGGTATTGGTCTTGTTTCTTTTTTTTTCACATTGATATCCAGTTATGCCAACACCATTTGCTAAAGAGGTTTTCTTTTTTCTGTTTGACAGACTTTGGGCCATTGTCACAGAGCAGCTGCTCATAGGTAGATGAGTGTGCATCTGAATTTTCAATTCTGATCCATTGGTTTGTGTATCTGTTACTGTACTGTAAGTACCAAGCTGTTCTGACTAGTGTGATGATGTAATAATTAAAAAAACTAAAAAATAAAACCAAGCCCACTGCTGTCAAGTCAATTCTGACTCATAACAACCCTAAAAGACAGAGTAGATCTGCCCCATAGAGTTTCTAGGGAGGACTGGATGGATTCAAACTGCTGACCTTTTAAATAGTAGCTATAATACTTAGCCACTACACCACCAGAGTTGCCATGTAACTATATAATAGGTTGTAAAAATCAGGCAGAGTGAGGCGTCCCACTTTTCTTTTGAGTAATGTTTTCTTATCTGAGGTGTCTTCCTTTTTCATGAGGTTGGTGATTTGTTTCTCTATCTCATTGAAAAATGCCATTGGAATTGGGATTGTACTGTATCTGTGGATTGCTTTGGGTAGAATAGACATTTTCAGTCCTTGTCTTTGTCCTCACTCAACATAATGTCTTCTAATTCAAACCAGGTTATGAGATGCTTCCTAAAATTATTGTTGTTCTTTATCACTGCATAGTGTTCCATTGAGTATATATACCATAGTTTGTTTATACATTCATCTGTTGTTGGGCATCTGGGTTGAAACTTACCAGCAGTGTAGGAGAGTTCCGCTTTCTCCACAGCCTCTGCAGCATTTGTTGTTTTGTGTTTTTTGGATCATGGCCAACCTGGTTGGAGTGAGGTGGTATCATCATAGTTTTGATTTGGATTTCTATAAGCTAATGATTGTGAGCGTTTGTGCATGTGTCTTTTGGCTGCCTGGATATCCTTTTCAGAGAAGTGCCTGTCTCTCTCCATTGCCCAACACTTAAATGGGTTATTCTTGTTGATATTTTGCAGTACCTTGTAGATTACGGAGATCAGATGTCGGTCTGACATATAGTAGCCAAATATTTTTTTTCCATTCTGTAGGTTTTCTCTTAGTTCTTTTGATAAAGTCTTTGGATGAGCAAAAGCATTTCATTCTTAGTAGTTCCCATGTATCTGTTTTCTGTTCTGTTGATTGTGCTTTGTCAGATTTTGATGTCTGTATAAACTGCATTAAAACTTCCATTGTTGACCCTGTTTTTTCTTGGATGATCTTTATAGTTTTAGATTTGATATTTAGATCTTTTATCCAGTTTGAGTTGGTTTTTGTATAAGGTGTGAGATATGAGTCTTGTTTCAGTTTTTGGCAGATGGAGATCCAGTTTTGCTAGCACCATTTGTTAGAGAGACTGTTTTTCACCCCAGTGTACAATCTTAGGGCCTTTGTTGAGTATCAGCTGTTCATAGGAGGATGATGGCATTCTGGGGTCTCAAGTTGGTTCCATTGGTCTATATGTCTCTTTTTGTACCAGTACCAGGCTGTTTTAACTACTGTGGCACTGTAGTAGGTTCTGAAGTTGGATAGTGAAAAGGCCTCCTAGTTTGTTCTTCTTCAGTAGTGCTTTGCTTATCCAGAGTTTCTTCCATTTCCAAGGGAAGTTGGTGATTTGTTTCTCCAGCTTATTAAAAAACACCAGTGGAATTTGTATTGGGATTACATTATATATATAGATTGCTTTGGGTGAAGTAGACATTTTCACAATGTTGAGTTTTCCTGTCCATGTGCAGGGTAGGTTTCGCTATTTATGTAAGTCTCTCTTAGTTTCTTGCAGTAAGGTCTTGTAGTTCTCTTTGTATAGGTTTCTTATTTCTCTAGTTAGATTTATTCCTAGATATGTTATCTTCTTGGGGGCTATAGTAAGTGGTATTGATTTGATTTCTTCTTGAATGATGTCTTTGTTGGTATAAAGGAATTCTACTGGTTTGCTTATGTTTATCTTGTATCCTGATACTTTGCTGAACTCTTCTGTTAGTTTGAGTAGTTTACTTATGGATTCTTTAGGAGTCTCTGCATATACAATCATATCATCTGCAAATAGGGAGAGTTTTACTTCTTCTTTGCTGATGTGGATGCCCTTTATTTCTTGGTCTTGTCTGATTGCTCTGGTCAGAACTTCTAGTACAGTGTTGAATAGGAGAGGTGAGAGTAGGAGAGGTGAGAGTCTAGTTCCTGTTCTCAAGGGGAATTCTTTCAGTCTCTCCTCATGCAGGATGATGTAGGTGGTTGGCTTTGTGTAGATGGCCATTTTGCATTGAGGAGTTTCCCTTCTATTCCTGTTTATCTGGAGGTTTTTAGCGTGAATGAGTGGTGGACTTTTTCAAATGCTTTTTCTGCATCAGTTGACAAAATCAGGTGATTCTTTTGTGTTATTTATGTGATTTATCACATTAATTGTTTTTCTGATGCTAAACCAGCCTTGCGTCCCAAATATGAATCCAGCTTGGTCATGATGGATTTAGGTGCTGTAGTTTTGGGTCCATAAATACTTACTGCTGTTAAGCTCTTCCTGTGTATTGAATCTTTCAGCAATAAATAGTAACCGTCATTGTCCACATTGTTGGATTCTACCACACCTGCTCTTCTTTGTATGTTGTAAGCTTGGTATATATTATTGCATCTTTTATTTTTCAGTTTGTTCATATCTTTAAGGTGAGTTTCTTGTAAGCAACATATAGACAGATGGGTCATGGCTTTTTTTTTTTGGTTAGTAGTTTTCTGATAACTTTTTCAATGTTTTCCTTTGTGCTGGGTTTATTAAGTTGTTATACTTCTCCTTGTGATAATTTTGGTAAGTGATATGAATCTGGAAATCTGTCCATTTCCTTTCGATGCAAGATGTCACTCATCTCTTTACTGGAGTGTTCAGTGTATTTATATTCAGTGCAGTTACTGATAGGTATGTGTTTAGTGCTGTCATTTTGATGTGCTTATTTTTGTGTTAGTGTCTTCTCTGTTGCTCTTAATATTCTGTTCTGGGTCATTGTTCTTTATGGGGTGGTTTTCATCCTTTGCAGTGTTGGTTTTGTGTATGTTAAGACTCCTGTGTTATGTTTCTTGTTTCAGTGTTCTGCATCTTCGTTGTGTTTTATGGCTAACCCTTAAACCCTTTAATAATCTTAGCTTAAGCCCAATTTTAACTTCTGCATATGTCAACTTCCTCTCCATCTGGAAGAGGTATAACTACTGTAGTATAGCCTTCTTTTTAATGTGATGGTATCTTAGTTTTCAGGATATGATCTCTGGATCCCTTCTAACATTGTAGCTTTGATTGAGTTTTGTGTCTTCCTTAACTGAGTAGGTTTCTGGATGTTGTTTCCTGCATTGTCTTTTTAAATACAGAGTTTATGGTTTGTTTTTTTAAGCCAGTATTTCTTGTGCATTTGATTTGGTTTTTACAAAGTCTCTTAAGTTTCTGTTCATCTACAAAGGTCTTAATTTCATCTTTATATCGAAAGACAGTTTTACAGGTTATATAATTCTTAGTTGGAAGTTTTTCTCCTTCAGGGCTTTAAATGTGTTACTGCACTGCTTCCATGCCAGCATTGTTTCTGCCAAGAAGTCAGACAAAAGCCTGCAGGACTTCTCTCTGAATGTTAGCTTTGCTTTGAGTCTTGTTGCCTTTAAGAGTTTCTGCGTATGTGTCATTTTGTTAAGCTCTGTTATAATATGTTTTTGTGTCTTCCTTTGGGGGTCTTTTTTTGTGGTGTTTGATAGACATCTTGGATATCTGTGTTCTCTTTCATAATTTCAGGGAAGTATTCTGTCAGCAACTCAACAACTATACTCTCTGTGTATTCAGCTATCCCTGCCTGTTCAGGAACTCCAATTAATCACAGATTATTCCTCTTGATAGAATCCCACATGTTTCTTAATGCTTCTTTGTTTTTCTTGTTTTTTTTTTTTTTTTTTTTCCTGTGGTTTCTCTTCATAAATGCTGGTGTCAGTAGCTCTGTCTTCAAGATCAGTAAGTCTAGTTTTCAGTCATTCAGTTGTGCTCTTTTGGCTTTGGGTTGAATTGTCTAATTCTGCAGTTTTGTTACTGATCTGTCCAATTTCAGAATGCTGATGTTCCATCAGTTTGAACAGCTTGCTTAATTTTTCATACTGGTTTGCTGTATTTTTTATAATGTCTAAGAGGGCTCTGTATAAAATTCTTTTGTGCTCATACTCAACCTCCGATAATTTCAGAATGGCTTCTTCATCTGGAAGTTCTTTGGTTCTTTCTCTTGGAAGTTTTCCGGAGCCATGGTGGGTTTTTCTTTAAATAGTTGGCTATGGTTTGTTGCTTTCGGGACATCTAGAGGCTGTTTAGTTTCTCTAGTGTTGCCTTAATAGGAGCTGAGGCTCAGTTCTGAGAAGGAAGTTGATCACCATCCACCTCTGTGTACTCCAGTGACTGGGCTCAGGCTCTGCCTCCTGGCCAGCAAAGACATGGCCCTACTTATGGAGTCACTGAGAGGCTGTCAGCTGACCCTATGATGTAGGTTAGTGAAAGCTAGAAGAGATGCCATTGGGCTGTACTGCAGTTATTTCTTTAGGCATTCTTATTTTGAAAGATAAAAGCTATCTGACAGCTTCCAAAGTCAGTCAGTCTGTCAAGTGTGCAACCCCTCCTTCTGGCAGACAGCACAGGCACCTCTTCAGCTGTCCCCAGATGCTGTGATACAGTTCAAAGTAGGAACAGGCTACTGGCCTGTTGCCATCCTCTTCGGGGCCCCACTTGTAAGTCTGCACTGTGCTAAACACAGCTTCTCTGCTGGAAAAGTGCTCCCTGAGCTGAGATTGCCTCCCAGTCTGGAAATTAGCCCCAGCTCAGGCCTGCAATTGCATAATTCCGCCTCCCAGTCAAACAAGATTTTCCTTTAAAGTCTGTTTTGTCAGAGATTATTATTGCCGCTTCTTATGTTTTCTGATTGCTGTTTACTTGACATATATATGTTTTTCCAACCTTTGAGTTTTAGTTTTTAAGTCTAAGTTGTATCTGTTGTAGGCAGCGTAAAGCCGAATCTTTTTTTAAATCTGTTCTACCATTGTCTCTGTCTCATTGATATGTTTACTTCATTTGTATTGAGGGTAATTATTCAAAGATATGAGTCTAGTATTATCATTTTAATGTCTTTGGGTTTTTTTTGGTATGTGTTGTTGACAGTTTCTTTGTTCCTGGTAATTTTCTGTGCTGAGTCATTTTTCTTTATGTATTTTTGTTTTGTCCTTGTTGCTGATTTTTTTATTTGTGTTTTTATGTTTTTCATTTTGATATGTAGGATTGTTTGTTTCCTTTGGGTTACCTTGCTGTTTACTCCTACTTTTCTAAGTTTAAACTAGCATTTTATTTCTTTATATCACCTTGACGTCCTCTCCATTCGAAAGATGTGTAACTACAATTTTTTAGTTTCTTTTTTTTATTCCATCATCTTTTACATATTTGTGTCTCTGTTTCTCTATTTTTGTGACTTCCCTGGGTGTGTTAGTATCTGGTGGTTCTATCATGTGTTCTTGTCTTAGGTTGTTGTCTGATGGTGTTGATTTTCTCAGGACTCCATTAGTAGTTCTTGTGATGTTGGTTTGGTTTTAACAAATTTGCTAAACATCTGTTTGTCTGCAGAAGTCCTAATTTTGCCATCATATTTGAGAGACTGTTTACTGGATATATAATTCTTGACTGGGAACTTTTTTCTTCCAAGGCTTTATAAATATCGTCCCTTGGAGTTCTTGCCTACAGGGTTTCTGCTGAGCAGTCAGAGCTTAGTGTTACTCTCTGTTGTAGGTGACTTTTAATTTATCTCTAGTTGCTCTTGAAATTATCTCTTTATCTTTGGTTTTGGCAAGTTTAATTATAATTTGTCTTGGTAATTTTCTTTTGGATCTCCCTTGTGTGGGATTTGGTGACCTTCTTGGATAGATACTGTTTCATCTTTTGTGATACCAGTAAAGTTTTCTGCCAACGAATTTTCCATTGTTGTTTGTATTATCTGATACCCTTCTGATTCCCATTCTCAAATCACTCATAGGTTATTTCTCTTGATAGACTCTCTCATAATTCTTAGAATTTCCTCCTTTTTAAAATTCTTTTATTTGATTTTTCCTCGTATGTGTTGGTGTCAAGTGCTTTATCTTGAGTCTCCTAATTCTAACTTCCATTGCCTCAATTCTGCTTCTAGGGTTTTCTGTTAAGTTGTCTAATTTTGAAATGTTGTTGTTAATCTCTTGGATTTCTGTTCCTTGTGTCTGTAGGGTTTCTTGCAGTCTGTTGACTTTGTCATTATGCACTTGAATAATCTTCAGTTCCTCTATTTGACACTGTGTTCCTTGGCTTGTTCTTCGTTTTGCTGGGTGTTCTTGAGTTTTTGAAGAGTTCTGTATATTAATGTTTTGAATTCTACCCCCAGTAATTCCAACAAGTTCTGTTCTTCAGGAAGGTGTCTTGATTCTTTGTTGTCATGGCTTGCTGAAGCCATTTTGGTTTGCCTATTTATGAGATTTGATGTTGAGTTTGTCTCTGAGATGTTATTAAGTTGTAATATTTACTTTATGTTTGCTTACTTTGTTTTAGTTTCTTATTTTGATATGTGCAGATTGGCTGGTCACATGACCTACTTTGATTATTGATGTCTTCAAAGCTCTTATATCCTGTCTCTAGGTGGCTAGAATTGTTACTAGGTATGTGAATCCAAGAACCCATTTACTTTTCTTGTGTGGATTAAACTCAGGTGTTTAGGCCATCAGTCACTGGGTGTATGGTGTGCATTCTCACCTACAATTCTGGATGGGCAAGGATAATTGGAGTAGGTTTTGTTTGTTGGCTGTAGGGCGGTCATGTGCTCATCAAGGAAGACATTTTATTTCTGCCCCGATGTTGAGTGGAAGTCTGTCCATATTCCCTAGGGTATGCGGGTAGTTAGGTTTAGCAGCCAGTCCATGAACACCAGGGCTGTTGGGTTATAAGTAATGACAGGTCCACTCATTCTTGGACCTGTGTTGTGGTTGCTGTGTTGGAGTGATTGGAGTCACCAGTCCTCAGGTCTGTGATGTAGGTAGTTGAGGACCCTGCTTCATGGGCAGGGTGGTGTCAAATATCATGAATCTACACTCTTCCATGTAACAAGTATAGATGAAAATAGACTTCAGGTGTAGTCCTGGTATATTGTGCTCATCAAGGCCTACAGTGTTGAAATGGGCACACACTGGTCTATGCAGGTGTCAAAGGCATTCAAAATCTGTGAAATCCCTCCCTCTACCCCCATATGTTTGTACCTGGGCAGAGGTGCTGCACCTGCTTTGAGTTCCTGGTTTAGGGGAGCTGGCAGATTATTTTTTCCTGTTTGTTGATTTCTTTCCCCCTCACCAAAGTGTGAGAATGGCTCAGGTTTGCAGTGGGTCCTACTGTCGAGGTCATGTAACTGATTAGACCCCAAGTGACCTGATTGGGGTTCCGGAGATTGAGCTAGCAACTTCGGACCCCCTCCCCCGAAGCACACAAAGATGCATCCTTTTTGGTAGCAAAGGATACAAGTTTATTAAAGCAAAGTGCGTTCCAAAGAGGGTCAGTCTCCATGAGTGGAGAAAGACCCAGCATAGATTTTGGGGTGCTTTTTATTGGCAAAAGTGGGGGTGATGTCATAAACAGGAGGTGGAGGTAGTAACTTGGTTTTTGATTGGGTTTGAGGCTACTGTAGCCACTTCACAACTTCTAGAGGAATTGTTGTATTTGCATCACAACTGCCAGGAAGACTTTATATTTGCATCACAGACTGCCAGGGAGAACTGTTGATATGTGGCAGATCAGGTTCCCTTGATAACCTTACCAATACTGTATTCTATAGTGCAAACCACTGCTTTTTGTTATCTCTAGAAAATGTTAGATTCTGGAATAAACTATGTTAATATATCTATGGGCCAGTTCTACTCTGACCTCTAGAGTTGCTATGAGTTGGACTCGACTCGACAGCAGTGGGTTTGGTTGGTGGTGATCCAGTTCCCTTGACACTACTTCCAGCCCAGAGTGTGTAGCAGTCTCTCCAGCTGGATCTGGCATGGAGCAGAGTAGTAGGCAAGTGGGAGAGAAGTGTTTCCCAAAAGGAGCCTTTTTTTTTTATGTTTTTGATCTACATGGTAGTTTAGATACTTTTACTTATCTTTTGCTGATTGACTACTGTTTCTCCCTGTACTGAGTGCTTTTTCTCACTGTTTTTGGAGGTTTGAGCAGACTCTCCACCACTGGATCTCTTCTTATGTGGAAAATGTTTCTGAAGTGCCGCTACTTGCCTTAGCACTGTGCCAGCTAATCCAGCCTGTCGGGTGCCAGTACCAGCCAGGTCAGGTGTGGCAACTTCTCACTGCTTCTGAACCGTTTATTCCCTCCCCCTGCTGCCCAGTCCCATTCTGCAAGTTTGTCTTAGATGTTCAGGGCTCTTAGTTGTTGTATGTAATAGATTCCACATTTTTCCCCCCCACGTCTTTGTTGTCAGAGGGGCCACAGAAGTGTCTTTGCTTTACCTCCTGGGTGTATTTTTTGGGGTTTAGCTTTCTCTCCTGATTATACAGGTGAAAATACAGTGATATAACAAATACTTTATAATTATAAACCATAGTTTATTCAATTATCTCCTTATTGGTGATCATTTGAGTTGATTTCTTTGTTGTCTTGGGAATTTTGTTTTGTATTGTTTTTGCTTTTAATGTTGAAATAAGCATTGTTATGGAGCTTTTATTGCTGTGAAATTTATTCCCAGGAGTGCAGTTGTGGATTGAAGGTACACACATATATGTTGTTGTTTCTGTATTTATTTTCAGCTGCCTCAAAATATTTTAATCAAAGTATGCTTAGCTATTTAATCAAAGCAAGCTTAATCAGAATATATAATAAAATCAGGGTGTATTGGTATGTAAGGTGAAGTTAACTAGTGAGTCCAGTGCAGTTCATTCCTGGAGCACACAACCCAGTGCAAAGTATGTGGCTTACCTCTGTTGAGTCTTCTATCTGGACATATCAGTTGATCCTTTTTTGTTTCTTAAATGAAAGTTTTTCATCTTCATAATGAAGGAGCGTGGGTAGAGTGAGAATTATTTGTATCGTCTGTTACATGCCAAGGGCTGCTGGGGAGAATATTTGGCTACTTCATTTAGTCTTCAACCATAATGTTTTACAGATAAGGAATTTGAGACTCAGAGATTAAAGAATTTGAGATTTTCTGACCTACTGAGATTAACATTTGAGACTGGTCAAAGTGTAGTGTACAACTTGAATGTACCTTTTTTATAGTCCTAGTAAAAGTGACTTTGGACTATATCAAAGCAAAGACTAAAGTGCGCCTGACCCATGTCGTGGTATTCTGAGTCATATCACATGCATGCGAGAGTTAGACATTGAACAAAGAATACAGAAGAGGAATTGATGTGTTTGAATTGTGGTGTTCGAGAAGAATGTTGAATGTACCATGGACCACCATGTACTTCTGGAAGAAGTACAACCAGGGTGCTCCTAGGAAGCAAAGATGTCAAGACTGTGTCTTATATACTTTGGACATGTTGTCAGGAAGGATCAGTCCCTGGAGAAGGGCATCATGCTTGGTAGAGTGGAGGGTAAATGAAAAAGAGGAAGACCTTCAATAAGGTGGATTGATGCAGTGACCCCAACAATAGGTTTAACCATAAAAATGATTGTGGACGTGGCACAAGACCGACTTGACGGCACCTAACAACAGCAACAACAACAGTAAAAGTGAGAGAATAAAAATCAAAATTAAAGCTTACCAAATTTCTGAATATATTATTAATGGTTAGGACAGCTTTGGGAGATGTGTTTTGGTTCTGTATCAGGATATTTTTTGTTATAAGTGACAGACATCCTCCTCAAACTGGCTAAGGGAATAAGTAAATATGTTGGTGTACATTATTGGAATTCCAAATGTAAGGCAGGTTTCAATGCTGGCTTAATCCTTTAGCTGCGGTTACGACACCATCAGATCCGGGTGTCTGATTACTCTTTCAACAACTGCAGAGAGTCATTTACGTTGTAATCTATATCCTGTAAAAATACTAACCTTGATTTTGTGAGATTTCTTCACCTGTAACCTTTCATATGTTGGCTTCTTCCTTACCTTGGCTTTGTTTCTTAAGTATGATGAAATTGCTGATGTTGGCAATATAATATTGTTTTAAGGAAGAGAAGACAAGGCATCTCTGTTTGCTCTCAGTAGTGAGGGACCTATTCTCCAGAAGCATTGAGAAAACTTCCAGTGCCCACTCATAGGCCAATATCTGTGACTACGGGAATACCATGCACTAGCTGAGACCTGTTTT
This sequence comes from Heterohyrax brucei, assembly GCA_028571685.1. Classification (NCBI taxonomy): domain Eukaryota; kingdom Metazoa; phylum Chordata; class Mammalia; order Hyracoidea; family Procaviidae; genus Heterohyrax; species Heterohyrax brucei. Next base: position 41,832,729 of record CM053149.1, read on the forward strand.
TTCTTGAACCAGTTTTGGTGATAAGGATTTGGGGTGGAAGTACAGCTCAACTTCTGAAGTACAGAAGTTGGGGGATCTTGAGAGGACATGAGTGCCAAATAGGTAATTTACATTGTCCAAGTCAAATAAAATTCTTCTTATTAAAGTATGCTAATGCCATGTATATTGTAATCCCCTTTTCCTTGTTTGTTAACCTTTTAAAAAGTTACAAAATAGAAACACACAGAGCAAAATGACAACCTTGGTATTCCCTGTCCAAAACTGGAAAACCTGGTGACATAGTGGCTAAGAGCTCTGCTGCTTGCAAAAGGTTGACAGTTCAAATCCATCAGGCATTCCTTGGACACCTTATGGTGCAGTTCTAGAACATACTTCCCCGTCCTTTCCTAATTAATACCTCAGTATCCCAGCAGTAACAGTCACTACTCTTACTTTGATGTTACTCATTTCCTTGTTTTTTATAGTCTGTTACCTAGTTATACATTAAAAGATTACATAGTTACGGATATTTAAAACTATCGTTACAGATTCTTATTAACATAGTTTACTCTGCTGTGTGCTGTATTACAGAGACTGTTTTCCAAAATGTTTACATTTATTTAAAACCTCCAGACCTAGGGCGTGGCTGTAAAGGTTTCATGAATATGGCTTTGTTTTGTGTACATAATTTGTTACTAGTTGGTTTTATGTTGCCTCAGAACTGCCTATTATAATAACCTGGGATTAAGGAAGTTAGTGCTTGTATTAATTGATGATAATATGCTTTATAGCTGTTTTAGCGATCGATGAATAATGTCCTCACTTATTTCCACTTTTCTGCTTTGTAATTGTTAAATTTTAGCAGAACTAATAATGGGAATGTTCCAAAGAGTTGTACATGGGAATTTAGAATGATGTATACCTGCAGCAGGAGTGCTTTCCCGCAGAGAAGTTTCTTCTGTAACACAGTGAAATTTCTCAATAATTTTTCTTGAAAGTCTGTTTATAGAACCCCTGTATTTATGACAAAGTTACTTAACATTAATCTCTATAAATTTAAACATAGAAGTAGATGTTATTTTTTTCATACTATCTTGGAGTCATATATAATGTTTCTATTACACTTACATAACTGTTGCAAATTGAGTTGTTTCCTTAAAAGTTGTTGACTGAGAACCCTTATACCTGTGAATGTTAAGTCAAGCTGGAAACTGGGCTTTCTTTGTTATGTTAATAAGCCTGTGACAGAGCAGGGTGTGTCTTAAACCCAATCACTTTAGAGATAGGAAAAGAGCAGATTAGGCACAAAAATAGCAAGCACTAAGGTGGGAAAGATAGATGCTGTTGGAGATTGCCAAGGAACAGAGGAAAGCCAAGGCCAGAGAAAGGAAGACAAGAATATTCCCCCAGAGTGGACAAAGAGAAAAAGAAAGAGTACCCTCAATCCGAATTTCTAGGAGCTTGATGGCAGCAGGGTTGCAACTGAGACTAGAGACGCTATGAGTTGGAATGGACTCAGTGCAGCAGGTTTGGTGTTTGGTAAACTGTGAGAAAATAAATTGTTTGTTCACTAAAGATAACAATTTATGTTATTTCTGTTACAGCAACACTAAGAAACTAAGACTTTTTTGTAAGACTTCTTGAAATTCTAACTCAATCTGAGAAATGTTATGGTTATTCACTAGCTCTTAATTCAAGTACCTGCCTTGGCAGGTAAGTGAGTAAAGGTACTGACTCAGAAGACACCAGGGGACATTTGTCTTCACTGGTAGTGCCTTTTCAGTGGTAGTTGAACTAGCAGCTCTACTAGGTCATATAACTTAGATTATAAACCTAGTTTTTAGTAATTTTATTTCAATAACTTGTAAGGTAATTATCAAGGACTGACTGTACCAGTGCTGTGTTTATGGAATGTGGCAAAAATGACAGTAAGAAAATGTTTATCTTTCCGAACATTTTACTTTTGAAATAATTTTGAATTAAAAATTGTAAAAACAGTACAGTACAATGAACTTCTCTGTAACCTTTCCTGAGATCTACCAGTTGTAAACATTTTGCACATTTGCTTATTATTGCTGTTTGTATATACGTATTATTTTTGTTTTAGTTGAGGATAGGTTGAATATGTCATGCCCTTTTATCCCTTACTCTTTCTGTGTTTATTTTCTAAGAACAGCAGTACATTGTCAAGTTCTGATAATTTCACAGCGATACAGTACTGTGTAGTACATATTTCTGTTTTATCAGTTTCTGATAATGTTCTTGATAGCATTTTTTTTAAACAGGCTAGGATTCTGTCTAGGTTTTTATATTCTATTAAGTTACCATGTAAGGATTTACATTTAATAGACTGTTGGTCTTAAAATCTTAAGTGTTGAATTTTTGTTTTTTTAACAGCTAAACCAGGTGGACAGGTGAAATGTCAGTATATTTCTGCTGTGGATAAAGTTATATTTGTGGATGATTATGCAGTAGGGTGTAGGAAAGACCTTAATGGAATCTTGTTGTTAGATACTGCTCTGCAAACTCCAGTTTCAAAGCAGGATGATGTGGTTCAGCTTGAATTACCTGTTACCGAGGTAAGTTAAAGTAAATATTGGTTATGTTCCTTAATATTATTAATATTATTGCAAACCTGTTAGCTGTTAAATGAAGTCAGGTTGTTCTTTGAGGACGTTGTACCCCTATGAAAACAGTTGATTTACTGACCACAACCTCATTTAAATGTTTGTCTTTCCTTTGAACTATTAATTAGTGCTTATTGAAGTGACATTTTGAGGTCTCATTATTAGTACAGATGTTTAACAGAGACCCCCAAATATAGTGGCGTAAATAAGCTGCCTGTATTTTTCCATAAACAGTCCAGAGCTGAGTATAGGAGCAGCTTTACTTTTGTGTCACCTGCTCCAGACAACATTCATTATTTCCCAACTGTGGGGGAAGGGAGGTTAGAAGAACTCACTGGCACTTTGTGTGTAAATGTGTGTACACACACACAGAAACCTATTAACACTCGCAGAATCGTTAAAAATTAAAATATCTGATTTCAGCAGGTGTGTTTAATTTTCTATATATGTATATATATAATTTTTTTTTTCAGGCACAGCAGCTTTTATCAGCATGTTTAGAAAAAGTAGACATTTCCAGTACGGAGGGTTATGATTTGTTTATCACACAGCTTAAAGATGGTTTAAAAAATACATCTCATGAGACTGCAGCAAACCACAAAGTTGCGAAGGTAAGCAGTTAAGAAAACTATCTTGTATTGCCTCTGTCCTTTTGTTGTTCTGTTTCCCCTGTATCCGCCCTTTGGAGTTTTCTTTCTTTGTTACACACACACACACACACACACACACACTCACAGCCTTGAAAATCTTATGGAGCACTTCTGCTTTGCATACATGGGGCTGCCATTAGAATGATTTCACAGCAACTAATGCAGCAAGACTTCTATGAATGTTTTTAGTGTTTGATGGCTCTACATTGGCCAAAAGCCTGGATGAGAAATGACATGTATCTTTGGAAGTGAGAACATTTTTGTTTTTCTTTTACAAAATTATTTCTTGTGATGACATGGATGTCTGTGAGAGACGATGCTTTAGAATTAAATCTTTAGGTATATTTCTTTAATTTCGTCTGCTTTTTAAAGACCGTTCCCTAAATTATAAATGTGATATATATATATATATATGTATGTGTATATGTATATAAAAATAGGATACTGAGGGATATAAGGTAGAAAGTAATAATATCATTTTTCCTAGAAGTAACGTTTGCATCTACAATTATCATTTTTTAAGCACAGTTGTACTAAAGTATTGTGATATACCTTTTTTCTTTAATAATATATCTTGGATATCTTTTCATAGATACACATAGATCACTCATATTTTTCTTAATACAACAATTAAATTGTATGTTGTAGATTTACCATAATTTTATTAGTTGTCACTCCACTGATGGGACATTATTGTTGAGAAGATTGTAACCATGTGGTGAATTTTAACTGAGAGAATTTATTATAAAAAAATGAATTAGCAGGCATTTGAGAATTGACAGGCTGAAGATGAAATCTTGAATTGATATAAAGCATATAGTACCTAGGCCTAAAAGATCTAGGAGAACAAGTTAGTGTTAATGAGACCCTAGAAGTTTAGAAGATAAGGCCCTAAAGAGATGGAACTCAGACTTCTGAGAGAACTGCTGCACCGCTGGTACTTCAGAAGCTCACATGGAGGGCCTGTGATGCTGGTACCATTGAAGAGGTGCTATGAGAGAATGGAAAAAAAAAAAGCCTGAAGATCCTTTGCTGAACAAGCAGTGCAAAGGAGCAAGTCTTTCTCGGCTCATCACACTTTCTGATTTCTCTCCGGTGCTCCCTTTTGGCATACACTAACAGCCAGGAAACTGGTTGGCACAGAAGAAATGTAGTTTGTAGAGCCTCCTACCCAACATGTATGTCATAGCAGAGAATTAAAGGGTAGGTTTGAACCTGCAAGATAATAGTTTAATAACTGTCACAGTGCATCTTGCTCTTTGGCTCCTGAACGTCTACATTTCTATCTTCTATACTTATTTGAACTTTCAAAGAACAAAAATACTGAGTTAGATTAATATGTTGCTACTTCTTTTTTTAAGTGTATGAAGATTCTCTTCACTAGAAAGGGGAGACACAGAATTCCAACAGACATTTAATCTGTTTGTGCGTAATACTAACTACTCCTAAAATTTAGCTAGGTCTCAGCTGTTTAGATAATTGAATTGTGTTACCTAAAAACTAAATTAACAATCACCAGAAGTCTTACAAGTCTATATATCTTTCTGTATCTGTTATTTGTCTGAATCTGTATCTTTTTATCTAATCTCTGTTATGAGAAGGGAAGAAAATATGCATAGCTGCTGCAGTTCTCCATTCTGTAATGTTCAAGAAACTATAAACCAAGTTCCATTGGGTTGATTCCAACTCATAGTGACCCTATAGAACAAAGTAGAACTGCCCTATAGGGTTTCCAAGGAACAGCTGGTAGATTCAAACTGAAGACCTTTTGGTTAGCTGCTGAGCTCTTAACCACTATGCCACCATATTTATAACTTTTGTTATCTGTCACCTATTCCATATTCTTTTTGTCCTCATCCACTATCTTAGCTGGTCAGGATTCTTGACATAGAAGTTGCAAGACCCTGGTATTTTCAGGGATTTTTTTTTTTGTGAACACTGGCTTGCCCATTTGTTGTGTAAATTCATTGCTACTTCTCATCTGGACCAGTTAGCATTACGTTATCAATGTAGTGGGTCAGTGGGTAGTCTGTACTGTGTTAGGATTATCAAGATCACTGCAGACTAGGTTATGGCAAAGAGTATGAAATACAGTCCTAAGGTAAGACCATGATGATTTACTGTTGACCCTGCCAAGGGAAAGCAGACTACTTGTGGTTGGTCCTTACAAATAGAGAAAAAAAAGTATTTTATGCTTATGAGATACCAGGTGATTTGTTGATCTGCAGTAACAAAGGTACAGTTGGAGTTACCACTTGGTGTCTTATAATAATCCACAGACATTTTTCAAGATTCATTTATCTTCTGCGTAGGTCAGCAGACCAGTTAAACTAGGATAAGATAGTCTGATAACCCTGCATCTTTCAGTTGCTTCAGTTTGCTATTCTGATAACGGCAGGAAAATTCAGGGGTCTTCCACTTGGCTTTTGTTATCTTGATGGTCCTCAGAGAGGATCAGGGAGCCAATGTGGGTTTTTTTCCAGTTGTTCGTTCTTTATGTCTTCCAGTTATGCATTCAGGTACTGGGGAAATAATTACAGGATGGGTCCACGGACCCACAGAATCCACTGTGAAACAACTCTGGGCGAAAGCTCCATTAATTATTTGACCATAATAAGTACAGCACTTGACTGGTGAACCACAGTCATATTTTAGGTTACTTCAGTGTCACTCTTTCAGTGGTTGAAAGATCACAATATTTTATTTTCACTGCTTCATGGTCACTATAGTGAATGTCTCCACTTTGAGGAAAGTAGTACAGGGTAGTACAGCAATGTAAATTCAGAATCTGAATGATTTTTGAGAAAGACTTGGAGTATAATATACAGTACTATAATATACAGTACCGGGCATTGTTGCAGGGTCCTTTCTCAAGGCGATTTGGCATCTTTAACCAAGAGGTGCTGTATCTATCAACAGGTTAAGTCTAGAAAGTAGGTGAGTAGCTTTTATTCTCTGTCTCTCTCTCCCGCTCTCTTTTTTCTTTTTTTTAGCAATTCAAGTCTGTTTTCTGGCCACAAGTTTTTTTTTTTAGTTGTATTCCTGAGTAATAAATGAGTAGGTTGCCTAGAGTATGTTAGACAGTAGGAAACCATTCATAGTTGAGCAAGGGACAGGATATGAAGAGGAATTCATTTGTAGATTTGTTTCTGTAGGAGAAGAATACTTAGCATTTTTACAGTCTTATTTCTTCAGTAATTTACTGTTGTCTTCAATAATTGTGGTTAACATTTATTGAGTGTCTACTCTGTCAAACATTGTATCAAGCCTCATTCAGATTCTCATAAAAACACTAATTCACGGTACTCTAGTTGATAGTGAAGCTGATTTTGGACACAAAGTCTGTATGACTGCCATACCTGTGTTTTTAGTTACTATTTTTGAATTATGATGAAACAGTAGCAATATAAGCATTTACTCAGTGGAGCTAAATCCTTATATACCCCAGTACTTATTAATTGTACAAATATTCGTATGAATGGAGTTATTTGAGTGTCTGGTTTTTGAACATTGTGTATATGTAGGAGGAGTGTGAAAAGTGATAAATGGTTTAGTTATCCTTAAAGGGGTTTGGGATGTATAACAATACTTACTACCCTCTGATTCTAAATTGTCTTTTTTATGGTAGTTTGTTGAAGTTTCACTTTTACATAGCTACAGGTTCCTACTTTAAGTGATGAACTAAAGAGCAAACTAACTTGAGAGTGATATTTGATGATGTTCAATTGATGGTTTGGGTTAAAATTGTTGACTATGTTTTCTTTTGCTTATACTCCTTTGTCTTTTAGTGGGCCACAGTTACATTTCATCTTCCTCATCATGTGTTGAAGTCCGTTGCCAATGCCATTGTAAATGAACTCAAGAAAATAAATCAAAATGTTGCTGCCTTACCTGTGGCATCCTCAGTGATGGATAGATTGTCTTACCTCTTACCTAGTGCACGTCCAGAACTTGGAGTGGGGCCAGGCCGTTCTGTAGACAGGTATAAACTTTACTTCAAAAGAGATTATTAACATTTTGAATTAACCAAGAATAACTGTAAAATCTTTATATGATTGAAAATATTTTAAAACACTATTGAAAATCATTCAGGTTCTTATTTACTTCTCTCAAAGTACTGAACTGAATAAATTACCACTACTAGACAGTTTCTGTTAGTACTCTCAGGGAATCATAAACCAGATTTTGAAAATCTAGTTTACTATTTTCTCAGTATATATTTGAGTAAACCCAAAATTATAGCAGTCCGTGGGTGCTATAAATGATTAGAGTGCTCAGCTGTTAACTAAAATGTTGCTGCTTCATGTCCACCCAGATGTGCTTCATAAGAAAGGCCTCACGCTGTACTGAAAAATTGGCCACTGATAACTCTCTTCTACTCTAACACACATGCCACGTGTCAGAATTGACTCAGCAGCTCATTAAAATTATTATCATTTTTCAGTATAAGGAATGATTTTTCTGTGTTGAAATCTTGTGACCTTTGAGATAAATTTTGAAAAATTTAAAAGCATGCCAGAATCTTACTGTAATGGAACAATCATATGTTGTTTTGTAATGGCAAAAGGAGTTAAAAAATCAGTTGAGCCAGTTTTAAATTAAGGTGTTTATGCTGTCTGCCGTAGATGCAAACAGTAAGCCAGAAATTGTACCTCAACTTTCATTTTCTTCAGTGGATATTTAGTGAGTGCCTGGTGGCACCTGGTTAAGTGCTACATCTGCTAACCGAAAGGTCAGCAGTTTGAATCTGTCAGGTGCTCGTTGAAAACTCTGGTAGGGCAGGTCTGCTTTGTCTTATAGGGTGGTTGTAAGTCACAATCAACCTGATGGTGGTGTTTTTTTTTTTCGTTTTTTTAGTTTTAATTTTCTTTAACTTTGTATAAAACTAACTAAAAGGCCACTAACACATGCATTTAAAAACTAAGTGCTTTGATGTTTGGAATAACCTGAATTAGATTCTTATTAAAAGTACTGAAGTTTAGGAATACTGTGCTGGGGTTGCTGTGAGTTGGAATAGACTTGTTGATGCTGGGCTTATATTGAAATAGAAAAAGTAACAGTTTTGATTAGATGTCCATATTTGTCTTTCATATAGCATTTTATACTTTTAAATTTTAATTAAAGTGTTTTTTTGAATAGTGTATGCTAGTATCAGAAGACACCACTGAATGAATTTGTTTTTAACTTCCATTAATGCATGCATTTATTGATTTCTCTTTTGACAGAAAGGTAGCTTTGCTTAATCTCCTTTTTCCCCTTGGTTAGTTGGTTATTTTGTAACTATAAATTCTATTGGTTGTGTCAGAAATTAGGAGAAGTGTTTTATGTTCTGCAGTAATATTCTTTTTAATCTTTTTTTAGGCAAAATATGCTTATTTTAGTGTGGCTGTCAGGTGTTACATGCTATGGCTGTCATTATTCTTTGCAGTAGAGAGTGTATGTCTGGAGAAAGAAAAGGAAGAGAAAAATAAGAAACACTTAGAAAGTGTTTCTCATCTGGGAGCTATGCCTTTCTTGGGATTATAAAACAGCCAGTTATTTAGAGCTATTTTCTTCTCCAAGAGCAACAGGATTTTTCAAGAAATCAGTGCTAGCTGTGGTTAATCTTATATTTTCGAAAATACAGTGGTTAGAGGATATTCACTGTTTTTAGGAGGTGTTAAAATGTCCTAAAATTTTAATTTTGAAGTATTCTGTGGTGTTTGCATCATTAAAATTGAATCTAGAAACTGTACAAGGACCTTGATGGCCTTATGTCGATCTCAGGTTGAGTTAAAAATGTACTGGTTAGTACTGTTGTTTTGTTTGGTAATACAACTAAATGGACAGGCATTCTGTTCTAAGACTGATAAGGTGTTCTGGAGACATCTGTAGTCTGTAAATGATAAAGCTTTTTTTAACTCAGTACTTTTTTTTAGCTAGAACACAATTTTGAGTAAATCTAAGCCCTCTGGCAACATTATAGGAAATCGTGTACTAATTTAAGGGAAGAATGTAAAGACAAGTATTTTTTGGTCTCTTCGTGATGACCTTTGCTACCTTTTCTTTTTTCCCTTCCTGTTATCAAGTTGCAGTTTTGTGTGAGGAAGAGTAAACTTTGCTTAGCAGTCCTTTCTTACTTGAAGATTTTTATGTTTTCTGTAATTTTGGTAAGGGCCTTTTAATAGTTACTCTCTCATACTTTGTCTTAAAGAGTGGCTGTCATTGAGTTAATGTATTTTCACATGAAAACATGTGAAAATATCCTTTTTTGGTAATACTTTGGAGAATAATATAACATTTCTGGCAAAAGGATTTCCCTGGATAGTGAAAACAAAACACTGCTCTCTAATTTTTCAAAAAAATCAAACTAGAAAATGCTTTTGCAGTATGGTTAAGATACTTCTTTGGTTAGGGTTTTGTCAGATGATGCAAAATTTGGCATGTGATGAAAACGTGCAGCTCTTCCACACATCTAGATTTTCTGATCTCTGCTTGGTAGTTGTGTACTACTGGTCAATTTAATCTACCCTTGGAATTGTTCATCCGCTGTCAGCCATCAATCAGGTGTTCTTTCCTCTAGCCTCTTTGAGTAAATGTAATCACTTAATTGCGTAAATACAATCACTTTTTACTTTAAATATTTACCCATTTTGAACTTGGTCATTAGATCATTCTCGAGTTTTGTTGATAAGCAGCAGAATTCCTTCTTTGGTGTTAAATAGAAATTTCACTGCAACTAGATTACGTAAAGTATGTTTACTTTTAGATCATTGATGTATAGTGAAGCTAACAGACGGGAGACGTTTACCTCATGGCCTCATGTAGGCTATAGGTGGGCACAACCAGATCCCATGGCTCAAGCTGGATTTTATCATCAGGTAAAAAAGAATATGAAAACAAATTTTTTCGATATACCTTTACAAGCTTGAGTAAAACTGCCAACAGTTTTACTACTTTTTCACTAACATATCATTTTATGGAACTTGACTGTATGTATGTATGTTTTGTTTTGCTCTGCTCCTATCACCTGGATTATAATTCTGACTGGCTATTTCTTATGTTTGTGCAGTAAAAGAAAATATTTTGGTGAAAGCTAACAACTAAGTTACTTAATTCTTATTGTTAAGCATTTTCATTCAGATTATATATGTGTATGTTTCATCATCAAATAGGATTCTCTGCTTTTTGTAAACTGTTATCTCTAAATGTACGTTTATTTTCAGTTTTTTGCCTTCTGCATTTGTAACAGAGTAGTAGATGTTTAGGTAATTCAAATAAAAGCAACGTGTATAAGTTGATACTGAAATTTTGATTTTAGAGGCAATGTGAGACTCTTATATGTGTTTGATAAGTAACTGCTGGTGGCACAAACAGTTTAACACTTGGCCGCTAACTAAAAGTTTGGTGATTTCAACCCATCTAGTGGCTTCATGGGAGAAAGATGATCTGATTTACAGCCAAGAAAACCCTGTGGAGCAGTTTTACTTGTCCCAAGGGGTTGCTCTAAGTTGAAAACAGCTTGATGGCAACTAATGACAACATATAATAGATAACTAGAGAAGCCCTGTTAAAGTGATACAGTGCAACCTGAATAAACAAGTACTGAAGAATTAAGAAACTGCATAGGAAGAGGAACAACTGATCAAGGAAAATGGTCACAGATATATGTAGGAAGAGAGGAAGATGTACACTGTACAGATTATCATGCTAAAAAAAAACCCGAGAATAGGACCTTGTACAGTACTTTACTGAAGGAAATTGGGGAAGTGGAGAAAGATGACGTTAGATAGGCTTAATACAGTAATTAATAGGAAACTTCAGCTGAGTGTTACAGACTGGTGTACCGCAGTTTTACCAGCTTTGCTAAAGCATGTAAGAAATTTAATACTTGTATGTCAGTTATGGAGCCATAGTGGTGGTGGTAAAATGCTTAGCCGCTAACTAAAGGGTTGGTGGTTTGAACCCACCAGTGGCTCTGCAGGAGAAAGGGGCCTTGGTGATCTGGTACTGTAAAAATTACAGCCTAGGAAACCCTGTGGAACAGTTCTCTGTTGTATGGGGTTGCTGTGAGTCAGAATCAGTTCAGTGCCACAACAGTAATGTATGTCAGTTTATATAATGCCAGCACCTTTAACTTTAGAACTCAAGTAAATCTGAAGTACCCTAAAGTTAACTGTCATTAAAAAAAAATCTGAAAATTAGTTACTCCATTTCTGTGTTTGTATGTTCTCAATATCGTAGGTAAATTTAAATCTGAAACATATATAGCTGGACATTTGCTTGAAGTTTGTCCTATATCCAGTGAAAGATAAAAAATGTGGAGACTGGCTAGTATTAGAATTCCTGAAATTATTTTTCAAAAGTAACAATTGAGTGTGGGCTAGTCTTCCCAACAACTTATTTTCTTTCTGGTGATTTGGTGTTATCTCCTTAAAGAGTCTGTTATTCATTGTACATTTTATTCCACCTTTGTAGAGAGATAGAGTTTTAGGTTCCTTAGAATTTCTGCCTGTTAGGAGCTTGTTATTTTTAATTTTCTAAAATTTATGAGTTGATTTTTCACCTTTTTCAGAGCTGGTTTTATAGTTGTTGAGACTCGTGTGTTAGATTTCTTGAAATGGTATGATACATCTTTGCTGTGCTTTATAGCTGCCCCTATGAACCCCCTTAATAAACTATTTATAAACCCAATTTTAATTACTACCAGTCTGGTCATCTTCCTCTCCATCTGGAAGGACTGTAACGACTGTAGTACATCCCTCTTTTATTATGATGATGCCATAGTTTTCATGATGATCACTGGATTGCTTCTTTCCAAATCAAAGCTGTGATTTACTTTGGAGCCTTCCCTAAATGAGTATTGAGTAGTGTGTCGTTCTAAAATATAAAGTTAGTGGTTTCGTTCTTCTAAGCCAAAGCCAAGAACTTCTTTCAGTATTTCTTGTAGTTTGGGTTTGGTTTTTACAAAGTCTCTGAGTTTCTGTTTATCTGGAAATGTCTTCATTTCATTTTCATGTTTGAAAGACAGTTTTGCAGGATATATAATTCTTGGTTGGAAGTTCTTCTCCTTCAAGACTTTGAATGTGTCATGCCATTGTCTCTGTGCCAGCATGGTTTCTGCTGAGAAATCTGACGAGAGCCTACAGGGTTTCCCTCTGAATGTTAGCTTTGCCTTGAGTCTTGCTGCCTTTAAGAGTTGTTGCTTATGTTTCATTTTGTTAAGCTTGATTATAATATGCCTTGGAGTCTTTCTTTTGAGATCTATATTGGGTGGCGTATGATATGCATCTGAGATGTCTATATTCTCTTCCTTCATGATTTCTGGGAAGTTTTCTTTCAGCAGCTCAGCAACAATACTCTCTGTGTTCTCAGATGTCTCACCCTGTTCAGGGACTCCGATTAATCGAAGGTTGCTCCTCTTAATAGAGTCCCACATGCTTCTTAATGTTTCTTTATTTTTCTTGTTTCTTTTTTCTGATTATAGACACTGGCATCAGTAGCTCTGTCTTCCAAGTCAGAAATTCTTTTTTCCATTTGTTCCATTCTGTTTTCTTGGGTTTGCATGGAAGCTTCTATGTCTTTGATTTTCTTCTTGATCTGTTGGATTTCAGAGTACTGGTGTTCCATCAGATCGAACAACTTGCTTAATTTTTCCTTTTGTTCTGCTGCATTTTGTATAAGGTCTAGAAGGGCCCTGTATATAATCAATTTGTATTCACTTCCTGATGCTTTCATAAAAGTTTCTTCATCTGGAAAACTCCTTGGTTGCTTTGTTTGGGAGCCTTCTGAAGCCATGAGTGATTGCTTGTATGCCACAATTGTCTGTTGCTTTTTGGGTCCCATGTGAGTATATAGAGGCTGGAAGAAGTACTGTGAGGATGGATTGCAAATGTTTCTCTAGGCTGTCTTCAAATGTAAAGCAAAAGGTATCTGACCAGTTCACAAGTCAGTTAGGTTTTCAGGTGTAGAGGTCCCTCTTTCCATCTGACAAAGTAAGCGCCACTGTATCCAACCCCAGATGATAACAAACTAGTTCAGAATACAGCACTGCTAGTGCCCTGGTGGCCTCTGCTGACAGGGCCTAGCCTTATCCAACACTGCGTCGAGTACTGGTTTTGTGATAGAAAAGCGCTCTCTTGTGGGCAGGGTCTGGCTCCCAAGCTAAGAATTAGGTCCAGCTGCGGCCACCGTACCCAAGATGGCGTCCTCCACACAGGCAGCAGACAGGGGGGCTAAAGATGCCCAGAGGCAGCGATTCCTCTGCTTCTGTTGCAGGGCCCTCAATGTAGGCAGCACTATGCAAAATCACTACTTTTCTGACGGAGAAGCGCTGTCCCGTTTGCAGGCGCTGGCTCCCAGGCTAAGAACGAGGTCCTGCTAAAATCTCGGTACCAACATGGCGTCCCGCACCCTGACCACGGAGTTCCACATAAACCCCACTGAGGCAGCTACAAAACGAAAAGCTCAAAGTGTCTAGATTAACAGAGTCCCGAGCCTGGCTCCCAGAACGTGGGAATTTCGCCTGCCTATCCCCCCAGCAGCGTGTCTGAGTCCAGCCGCCGGGCAAGGCCCAGCTCCGCCCGCCAGCCGAGACTGAGGAAAAAAAAAGTCAAAATGGTGCGTTTACCTTCCGTCCGTGAGAGCCGGGGCTAGCCAGGAGCGGGAGTCAGCGAAAGAGAGGAGATTTTTCACTGAATGGTATAAAGTCCCAATTAACAGCTCTGTGCCGTGTCCTGAGGCTGATTAGGTGCTCAGAAGGCTCTGTTTGATTGTCAATTCAGGTCTTGGTTTCCAGAGGGATAGAAAGAGACGTGTCCTTAGTCCGCCATCTTGACTCCGCCCTAATTTTCTAAAATTTATGATCAATTTATACCTATAGAGTAGGTGCTGAAAAGTGATAATATTTTCAGAGGCATGTTTAATTGTGATGAATTAACACACACATGCATGTATGTATTTATATACAACCTATTGCCATCGAGTTGATTTTGACTCATAGTTACCTTGTAGGACAGCCCCATATGGTTTCCAAGGTTGTAAATTGTTGTGGAAGCAGATTGCTACATCTTTCTCCTGCATTGTGGTTTCAAACCACTGACCTTGCTCTTAGCAGTCAAGTGCTTAACCACTGTGCTGCCAGGGCTCTGCACAGGCACATGCCACATAATACCCATGTAGTCAGTATCTGACCATGTACGTGTCTGTGTTCCCATAAAGTTCAGAAATCTCAACTGGGGAATGGGACTTAGCAGTTGAAACCGGATGTAGCAAATGCATCAGCTTTCTACACATCTCATGTGTGTCTCATGTCTTGTAGTATAGGGAACTGTTGCTCTGCTAGGCATGTAATGATAGAGTACATTTATACAGGTAGTCTCTGGATTACAAACAAGTTCTATTCCTAAGCCTATCTTTGAGTTGAATTTGTTTAAGTCAGAATAGTTAGGTATTGTTTATATATAATGTCAGTTAGTCATACAGCTTAGTATGTAGTGTATCTTTTTTATGGATAAAAAATATTTATGAAAAGACTTCCAGATACACTGAAGTATCTTTAGCATAATAGTGATGCTTTCATGTGTGTTGCAAAGTAGCACCCATTTGTTATTACTATATTATTACTATAATAAACTTAACAGGGTAAGCTGATAACTATGGGTTGTTGCATGTCATAACTTGGGAACTGCCTGTAACCTAGAATATGTATCTTGTTCGCAGTGTCCGAATCACATAATAATCTGTTTCACAGACAGTATGTTAATGTGGATGTTAAGTGATGCATGTTTCTGTGTGTTTGTAAAATGTATGTGTGTATATAGCATTTTGTTCCCTACGTATAGTACATTAATTAGGTTCACTAGTTTGTTTTTCCCTTTTACTTGAATAGTTGTATTGTATGAGATTTATTTTTTTAACAACTTACTAGACTGTTCCCTTCATTTAGGTAACTACACTTAAAATACTTCAGTAGTGCAATCAGAAAATGCTAGTTTAGGGGTTGTGTGTGCTTGCCTGTTTGGTTTAGTGGTCTTTTCCTGATTAAACACAATTTTTCAAATATGTAAACCAGTTTTTAAAAATCAACAGTTTCAGCATCTTGTTGGAACCCAGTGATAACAGGCTAATTTTTCCCCTCATTGTAGAAATTTAGCTGAGTTACAAACTTCTTTAAAAAGAAATTTGTTGAAAATCTATTTTAATATTGATCATTTCTATTTCTTTATAATTTGTAGCCGGCTTCATCTGGAGATGACAGAGCTATGTGTTTCACATGTAGTGTATGCCTTGTTTGTTGGGAACCTACTGATGAACCTTGGTGAGTCTCATTTTATCTGGACACATTAGGCTAAGTCAGTTTTGTAAATGCTCTTCCAAATTTTACTTGTCTGATCTACATGTAATACCATTTGTGCTTTCTTGCCCCTGTATTTCTGTCTTTGCTCTAAAAGACAGAAGTAGGACTGACTGTAGTTTGTCACATCACTTAGCATACATTATTTCTAAGGGCCATGACTTTCCTAAATCTCTACATGAGGAGATGTGCCTAAGAATACAGCCAAGCTCTTACTGAAAACCAGACTGAACTCAAGCATGACTAACTTTACCAGTTTTATGTTAGTCTTCTAAGAGAAGGCTGTCAATAGGGAATCCATGAAGGATTTATTTTTCTACTTTTCAAGTAATTTTAGAGGTCTGTGGTGTCTTTAAGGAGCCCTGGTGATGCTGTGGTTAAAACGACTTACAACTAACCAAAAGATTGGCAATTACAAACCCGCAGTGGCTCCCGTAGACATTTGTAGCCTTGGAAACCCTGTGGAGTTGCCGTGAGTCAAAACTGACTTGATGGCAGTGGTTTTTTTTTTTTTTTTTTTTTTTTGGTGGGGGGGGGATTGGTTCATTTTCTTTCAGTTGTTCTGTGTCAGATTTTAGAACTTGTGTACTCATACCTCATTTTTATAATTTATTTATAGATAAATACTGTGAGGCCCTGTTAATAGAAGTAGTAATAATAATACAAATATTTATATACTTTATATCACATATAGTTTGAAGCTCATAATATAGTTTGACTCATGTAATTCTCACACAAACCCTATAAGATAGATAGTATTATCATCTTTGTGTTGTGGGAGGTAACTGAGAATGTCCTCCCTTTTAATCATTACAGTTACTCTGTGAAATAGGAATTATGCCAAGCCAAGTGCCGTCGAGTCCGATCCGACTCATGGCGACCCTAGTTTCAGGATGAAAAAAAACTTGTGAAAGGTCATATGGCTGATGAGTGATGGAGCCAGGATTTGCATCCTAGCAGTATGGCTTTAGAATTTGTACTTTCAACCTCTATGTCACAGTAAACCCATCGTAGTATTCTGTTCTTTCCACCATTAAACATTGCTTCTTTTTGTCACCATCTGATTTTTATGATTATAGTAGTTATTTTTTCTGTAGTACTTGGAAATGATAGAAAAGGTAGACTACACATTTTTAGTTTTCAGTAGATAGACTTGCAACTATCATTGCTATTTTAAGATCTAATACTTATTTTATACTAAAATTAGTTTGAAAGCTCATCAGCTCATGTCAGTGAGATGAAATTGCATAAACTTATTGGGGTGTACATCTTTTTAAAACTTAATTTTCTTTTATTGTATGATCTGTAAGTGTTATTCTTTGACTTTGAAAAAAAAGAAGTAAATAATGGAAAAGAAACTCACTGTTTATTGCTGACAGTCAACGTTAGTTATTTATTATTAATGCAGTTCTAAAGAAGGGAATAGACTGTACATTTGAATTCTACTTACAGTGAAAAATACAATATAAAAAATTCAAGTTGGTCATCTTTCCAAAGATTAGGGGTAGAATATGAGTAATTTCTAGTTTGGGACAATGTTCTGTTTAGAATTCAGTCTTTCCCTGTAGAAACCGTGTTTGTGTATATAGAAATCATTTAAATATATTTTTTTAGTTTCCTAGTCCAGTCCTCAGAAAGTTATTTAATCCATACTTGAAAAATTGGAACTTCCATGGTAATAATATATAACTTCATTCATAAGTGGTTTTCTGTGAGATGTTGTTAGGGGTTGTCGAATTGGTTTTGACTCATAGTACAATAGAATGAAACAGTTTTGTCCTGTATCATCCTTGTGATTGCAGTTATACATATTTACAGTTAGCCATTGTGTCAAATTGATTTCAAATTTCCAAGTTGGACTGCTTAAATCTCATCTTTCCTCCAGGTGGCCTTGGCATGGTCACGAGTTCAGAAATCTATTTCATTCTTGCCCCAGGATTCAGAATTTCTCAAACACTCAAGCAGTTGCTGAAGTCTCTGAAAGCCTGGGGACGTAGGAAGGAAAGAATTGATGGAGGCTTGAGAGCTGAGCATTGCCTTCTAAATCTGTAATCTCAGCATTCTAAATCTGTGATATGTAAAAAAACGAAGACTGCAGAAAACTTGAGGGGAGAAATGGAACTCTTACATTTTGGTGGTAGAGGTGGATAGAGTTACTTGGAGGGAAATTGAATTAAAATCAAAATGGGCACATTCTGTTACCAGGGAATTCTGCTTTTACTTACCTACTTGAGGAAATTAATTGCTGTTTTATGCAAGGAGGCATAAAAAGGATAATTATAGAGAAACTGATTCAACAATTAAAAGAAATGAACCAGTCATGTGTTTTTTATTACCATCAATAGTTTTCCCATATTTACTGCATTAGGAAAGCAGTTGTAGAATGATGCATATAATGATACTGTTGTTGTAAAATAAAAAACTCATGATAGTGGTTACCTGAACGTAAGCTAGAAGATGTTGGAGTTGCATATTATAGTTGAGATAGGTCTTAGTTTTAGATAGTCATATGTTTAAAAAACTCAAAAACCTGTTACTGTGGAGTGGATTCTGACTCATAGCAACCCTGTAAGACAAAGAAATGTGCAGAGGCTTTTCAAGGAGCACCTGGTGGGTTTGAACTGCTGACTTTTTAGTTAGCAGCTGTAGTGGCGGGTTTCCAGCAGTAAAAGCTCAGGAAAAAGACAAAATAGGAAACCCCAAATGTCATATGCTTGAGGATAACACATAAAAGAGTTTGTGTACGATATCTGCATAGTACAGATTGTGTAGGATTTATTTGTGTTAAGACTCTGGATGGTGCAAAGCAGTCTAGCAGTTGCCCACTAAGAGAAAGGTTAGTGAGTTGAGTTCCCAGAGTGCTTCAGAACAAAGTCTTGGTGATAGGCTTCTGACATGTCTTTAAAACCACATGGAACATAGCACTACTCTGCACATACATCAGATCACCATAATTCCAAAGTGACTCAATGACAAGTTAGATTTGTGTATGTGTGTGTGTGTAGGTAGAAATAGTGCATCCTAAGGACTAACATGTTTCATGAATAAAGTTTTCTTTCCCTTTCTTTGCCATGGAAATACAAAAATAGGTATAAAATTTTTTTTTGATAGCAGCCTCCTGATGTTCCACTTAATGCCTTTTAAATTACAGTTAGAGAAAGTAAAAAGGGCATAATTTAGGAATAAAGGTTTCAGTAGTTGGGTAGGTTAGTTTTAAATGTTAGAGTTGGTCCTGCTTCAAGTAGTTGAGAAAATTCTTAGTCATTGTATCAGTCTTGACCTGAGCTCCTAATGTTTTTCTTGAAAATGTTACTGTTTCCTAGTAAACTACTTTAAAACTTAATTTGCTTAGTAAGCATTTATTTGAAAGAACTGCTGTGCAGTTTGTGAACTTTACCTTTCTAAGATAATTGAACAAAAATTTTTAGAAGTTATTTGTCTGGATGAGTTCTACAGTAAATGTATTAAAGTACATTTTTATGTTTTTAATACTGTCATTTTACCCATTCCCTAGAGATGACTTTGTGGTAAGAGTAACTGAGTTTCTACTATAGGTAGTTTGTGGTCACTGAATACATATGGAGAATTTCAAAGTGAAACAATGTAGTTATTCTTTCAAAGTTGTAGGAAACCAGTGTAAAGAAATTGAAACAACTTTATCAGTATGTCAAGCATACATTATGCTACAGGATTGATTTCTCAGTTCCACCTGAGGCTGGTTTTATTCATAGTTAAAGTAGTAACTGCTATAAAAGTAAGTGGTTGAAAATGTTAAGGTGATCTTGAAAAAAATGGAATGATTTGATATAATTAGTCTTTTAAATGGAACCCTAGTAACACAGTAGTTAAGAGGTTGGCTGCTAACTGGAAAGTTAACAGTTTCTACTAGCCACTCTCCAGAAATCCCGAGTGACAATTCTACTCTGTCTTAAAGGGTCGCTGTGAGTCAGACTCAACTTGATCGTGATGGGTTTTTTTTTTTTTTTACTTGTTTAGTCTTTTAAATAAAGAATTCTTTACTTTTTATTCAATTAATTATTTTAAAAAAAGATACTGGAGTTGTATTTTCATGTACAGACTACTGCATTGTTGTTTGATAAACTTTTCCTTGCTTAATCCATGTGAAGGTCTGAACATGAGAGACATTCCCCAAACTGCCCGTTTGTGAAAGGCGAACATACACAGAATGTGCCATTGTCAGTGACTCTTGCAACAAGTCCTGCCCAGTTTCCCTGTACAGATGGAACTGACAGAATATCTTGCTTTGGCTCAGGCAGCTGCCCTCATTTTCTGGCTGCTGCCACTAAAAGAGGAAAGGTCTGCATATGGGATGTTTCCAAACTTATGAAGGTATGTATTAGTTTTGAAGCAACAGATGAGTATTGTTCAGAAAAAAAATGGTTATAAACTTAGACTTTTCATTTGTTTAGGTGCACTTGAAGTTTGAAATTAATGCATATGATCCAGTAATTGTGCAGCAGCTTATCTTATCTGGAGAACCAAGCTCAGGAGTTGATTCAAGGAGACCAACTTTGGCATGGCTGGAAGACTCTTCTAGTTGCTCAGATATACCAAAATTAGAAGGTGATAGGTATGTGGATTTGCTTTAGTACTGTTTCTAGAATTATAGAAATGATTGGTTAAAAATCTGAAGCAGCTGTTTGATTCTTGAAGAAGCATTTTCATTCAGAAATGCTGTAGTCTGTAAAATATATTTTTCATCTCAACCTGCGCTAATAAGACTTTAGGAAAAGCTTTGCTTGTGAAAGTGATTATGTGACAGCCTTGTTTGTGACTTCATTTCAGGATACCTGAATTCCTTCCTTAAAGTATACTGCTACTTTATTTTACTTTTTATCTTAGTATAGTCGAGTAGTGATTGTTACTTTTCTTAATGTAAAAGTCCTCTATACATAAAACCTAATTGTGCTGTTTTAGATTTCTCCATTCTAGATAATTTCCAATGGCTATTTCCTCTTGTTCTTTATTTCTTCAGGTATCTTAGTATTTGTCTTTAACCAGGCAGTAAGTGTTTAAATATGTGAGGCTAAGAGGCAGATAACTTGAACCTTTTTTATATTCTTTTTGGTATTTTAAATTAGAGCACCAAAGTGATTTATGGACAGTTACTATGATTTGAAAAAAACCAAACCAAACCACAGAAACTGTTAGTAACTTCTGAATTTTTCTCCTCAAAACATTTTAAGTGTTAATGTCTTACGAATTACATTATATATAAAATAGCATTTTAAATGCTTGCTCACTTCAGGTGTAAATACAGTTTTTGGTTTCGTAATTGAAGTCATCCCAATTTTAAAAACCTCTGTAGACATGCTAGTTAGTGGAGTATGGACAGAGACAAATAATTGTGCTTGAATGTCTGTAATTATTTACTTTTTCTTATTTGCTAAAAGTGGAGAGAATGAAGACAAAGGTGGATGCAAAGAGGGAGATTGGCAGTTTCTTTACCACCTGAATGAAGCACACAACAGAGACTATTGTCTTGTTGCCCTGACCAACTTAGGGGTTGTAATAGTTTTTCAACATGTCAGGAAGCTCTTCAGCAGCCCTTCAAAACAAACAGTAAAACTGACAAGGATATGTGTGTGTGAACACATACTTATATACATATATATGTAATTAATTTGGTTTCAGGATAACTTCAGAATTCGGTAATAGAATATACTTCATAAATTTTTTCTACTGGAAGTTTATGCTTGATTTTATTATCTACTACTGTCTTTAGTATCTGTAATTACCCAAATTATCTCTAGTTTTTCTCTGCTGTCTTGTATTAAGTCTACTTTAAAAAAAAAAAAAATTCAAATGATTACTGTGTCTTTTAAGTGATGACTTACTGGAGGATTCAGACAGTGAAGAGCATTCCAGATCAGATTCTGTGACAGGTACGTAAAAAATGTTAGGTAATATATTTTAAATCTTTAATTTATATGGGTTTAGGTAAGTCATTGGCTTCTTTCAAGCTGCTTATTTAATCGCTGGAGTCCCTGAGTGGTATAAATGCACTTGGCTGCTAAGTGAAAAGTTGAGGTTTAAATTCACCCAGAGGCACTTTGGAAGAAAGGCCTGGTGATCTACTTCTGAAAAGTCAGCCATTGAAAACCATAGGGAACACAGTTTATTCTGCAGTCCCTGTGAATTAAAGTCAACTTTGATAAGCATGTGGTTCAGTACTAAGTATCATTTCATTTGAAACTTCTTAGTGAAAAAGAACTGTTTTATTCTAAAATATTGCTTGATTCTAAATTTCTTAGATAATGTAAACTCTGAATTTTCAGTAACACTGAAAAACTTAAAATACTGTGTTATCAGAGGTCTTGAAGTAGTTGTGTGTACCTTGAGCCTAAAAATTTAAGTGACAGTAACACTAAATCTTAGTTACAAATATCAAGGAATTGGCATTCAACTCTATTTAAAATGTGGTTTTATTTTTAAAAATAAAATTTTATTTAAATTTATTTTAAAGATAAATTAAAAAATAAAAAAGTGGTATTAAATTGTGACTTTTTCCTTATTAAATATCAGGTATTAAGGACATATATAACTTATTAAATAGCTTCAAGGGAGTCAAACTGTAAAAATGGTGTGGGTTTAGACCTTGTCTAACTTTAGGAGGAGGACAGAAAGTCAAGATCAGCATTAGCCCAAGGCTAATTCCTATGAGGTGGTCAGACAAATCTCCATTCTCCAGTCTCTCCTGCAGCACTGTCTACTTTTCTGTTGGGTTTGTGGCCACTCAGAACTCACAGACCAGGATAATGGGGTTTATTAGGAAAGTGTAATAGGTTATAATTCAGGATTAGGATCAGCTTGGAAGTAATCAGGATTCGGTTCTTTGATCAAGACAGCTTCTTCTCCCACATGCCCACAGGTAGGACTCTTCTTGGTGCATGGTGTGAATCCTCATTCAGACATATGTTACAAAGCTCTGTAGCTCTGTTGGTGAGAGCTTGGAGGTACCCTGCTCAACTAGCAGGCTTTCTGCCTGAAGACTGTCAGCTCTCTTGCTCCGTGGATTGGCAAGTCCACTGTAGCTGCCTGTTGGTGCTGTGCCTCTCCTGTCTTGTGCCATCTTCAGTGTTAACAGCTCTTTCTGTCTCCTGAGTCTGCGAGGTTTTCAGGACAGGGACCTTGGATCCAAAGGATGTGCTCTGCTCCCAGCTGGTCTTCTTGATGGTAGTGAGGTCATCTCTCCAGTCTCTGGGATTGGCGCCTTTTTAAGGCCTAATGGGATAGCAGAATTGACCAGTCCCCTACAGGCATTCCATGTACCTTAAATGCATGGTCACATTCCAGCCAGGATTCCATATAACCTTATTTGTATTAATAACACTGTCCAGTTCCCTTGGTGGGCCACAGGCACCTGATTTGCATGGTCATACCAATCCTTTTGTGAGAGTTACAAGACCATTGCCAGATGTGCAATGTTAAAGCAATTCATGGCACCAACTTGGTTTTGTATAGTATAGTGTCTCAAGTTATGGTTAGTATAGAGTAGTAAATGTTCTCTAATGTCTTAATTTGGCATGAATAAGTTTTTAAAGCCACTAAATAGAATAGTAGCCTGATTTTGGATTGAACTCCAGTTGTCTTTTAAGTGGAAAAACAAACAAACATAAAACCAACCCGAAAAAACAACAAATGGTAGGAAAACGCCCTAACTAATCTACAAATGCACAGTTAGTTCCAGAAACTTAAGGAATTGATTGTATTTTAAAGTTTATTTTAGCTATGTAGTCTTTTCCCACTTTGTTGCCCTTTTTGGAGGGGAA
This sequence comes from Heterohyrax brucei, assembly GCA_028571685.1. Taxonomy (NCBI): domain Eukaryota; kingdom Metazoa; phylum Chordata; class Mammalia; order Hyracoidea; family Procaviidae; genus Heterohyrax; species Heterohyrax brucei. The sequence continues at coordinate 41,856,112 of CM053149.1, forward strand.
AAAGAGTTACTAGTGTGTTTTCTTAATAGGAAACTCTGATGGTGTAGTGGGTTATGTGCTACATCTGCTAACCAAAAGGTCAGCAGTTCAGATCTGCCAAGTACTCCTTGGAAACTCTGTGGGGCAGTTCTCTGGCCTACAGGGTTACTATGTCAACTTGATGGCAGTGTTTTTGAGTTTTTTCTTAATTTGATAAAGAATAATAACCTAGTTCCTGGGAACCTAGTTAAGGCTTGAACTCTTCTAAATAGCTATTTTCCTTGGGCTTCAGTTCTTCCTTTGTAAAGTGAAGTGTTTGAATCAAAAACTCCTTTAACTTCATTTTTCTACTCAAACTGTAGCTATACCCTCTCCTTTGTATGCTATACCTTTGTTCTTTTCTCTGGGTCTAAGCATCTCATTAGGTATTTTTATAATTATAGTAACTTTTTTTGCTTTATTTCTTTAACATTTTCCGTTTTTATTTTCTCATTTATGCTCTGTTTTGATCCTTCACACTTATGTTAGCTACTACAGCTCTGTTCACTTCCTAGTACCTAGAAGATTTCCCTGTATTTTTATTGACCATACGTATATGTGGCAACTCACTTGAGGTTGGGTGTATTGTCCTTATGAAGGATAAGAGAAAAGAATACTTTCAGTTCAAGTGTTTACTTGCCGCTTTTGAGGATTTATAAATAGTAATTCATTTATAGTTATATTAGTTATCTTCTGTTAACTGAAAGGTCTGCAGTTCAAATCCACCTCTCCTTGGAAGCCCTGTGGAGCAGTTCTGCTCTTTGCTGTGCAGTCGCTATGATTCATAATTGACTTAAGGGCAGCTTAAAGAGAATTCAAACTAATTGTCTTAATATTGAGAGACTCTCGGTGAATTTCTGGAGATTTGTGGATTAGTTATATATATATCTGATATTAATGGAATGTGTGTTCTTTTCCTGAAATCTTTTAAGATGCCATAGGTGCTGTTTTAAAACTTCTACCAATTTGAGGTGATTCTCATAAAGTTGAATGATTGAAGAATTATAGAGTATATTTTTTTAATTTCAGAAATTTGACAGCTAAGAGACTACTTTTCATCTGTTTTTCAGTTGAGGCTTATGCTTTTGAAAGTGGCTAGATGATATCAGAGAGAAAAGTTTGGGTTTTGGACTACAAATCAGAATTAAGATACATTGCTTCTTATGAGAGGTGGGAATAATCTGGGGAGGAGATTGAGCCAGATGTGCTTCTTTGATAATGGTTTAGAAAAGGGCTCAGATAATACCTAGTCGCTCAGCCAGTTCTGCCACTAGAAGCTGTGGGATTGACATTACCTAAGCGAGCAGAATCGAGAGGATTTTCAAAATGATTATCGGAGGAGTATACTGCAGGTTGTCGGTATTCTATAAAAATACTTTGTGGTCCAGTAGGTCTGAGAAACTCTTAGAGAATTAAAGATAATAGGTTTTCTTACTTTGGGATTTGAGAAAGTCCTTAACATGCTCTGCCATGCTTTGAAAGTAGAATGTATAGTGCATGCTGTTTCCTTGATGTTGATCACATAAGTAACTGAAAAAAAGAGTAATAAATGCTCTATTTTTCTTTTTAAATAAGTATCTTATTCCAAATGCCATTTATTTTGACTCTTCTCAAATGTGTGTTAATAATGTATGTAAATTTTTATAATATATACATTGACTAAAATTGCTTTCTTGGCAATTTGCAAACATAATTTTCTAAAAAATCATTTGTCAGTTGAGTCAGGTAAAGAGATGAATCTCCTGAGCATTTATTATAAAATAAAGATCGTTTACAGTCAAAATTCAGCTTCCAGTGTAAACTAGTATAAAGTGGAAAAAACACACATATACATACATGACAGTTAGAAGGCTGCATGTCATTGATACAACCAGTGACTGTTTAAATGAATGAATAGCTTCATTAGTATAATTAAGTTACTTAGTTTATATCTATAATTTTCTGCTGCTTTGCTGGAAGAGGCTACAGTTTTAGAGGATAGTGGTCATCTCTGTGAGATGAGAACATTATCCATAGAATTTGGGAAATTTTAGATAAAGTTGTCAGTGAACGTGCTGAAGAGGTTATAAATAAACATAAGCTTTTGGTGTCCCATTAAGTGTTTGATGTTCCGTGAATCTCTATTGTTTATTATGTGGACAACTGTCAAGCCCTGAAATATTTTATGTTTATTTCCTTTACTCTTTTGTATTCATCCTATCTAAAGTTTTGAAAAGGTACTGCTTTTTATTTCCACAAATGACCAAGAATGATTGTTACATATTTGTTGCTAATAATGTTTACTGAATGATAAAAGTTTGTGTTAGTGAGAGAGAACCAGATTGAAAGAGATTTTAGGCCAATGTCATGAGATTATGCGTGACTTCAGGGTTGACTGACTACTGCACATTATTTGTAATGGAACAGCATGAAGAGAAGTCAGCAAAAGATAATGCAATATATACTTTAAGCAAATGGAGAATAATGTTGGTATATATGAACTGAAAATTAGAAGATGATATGGAAGAAACTTATGTCCACAGCCTATTTTTAAAAATTGTACTTTAGATGAAGTTTGACAGAACTAGCTTTGCATTAAACAAGTATTACATGTACTGTTTTGTGACATTAGTTACCAGCCTATGACATGTCAACACTCTCCCTTAAATTCCCCGTTACAGGCTTTCCTGTCATTCTCTGCTGACTTGTCTATAGTCCTTGTCCCTTAGATGGTGTGTCATTTTAGTCTAATTTTGCTTTATGGGCCTGTCTCATCTTTAGCTGAAAGATAAACCTTGGGAGTGACTTATTTAGTGAGCTACAGGGGTTGCTGGGAGCCACATTCTAAGGGTTCCCACAATCTGTATTAGGCCAGTAAGTCTGATCTTTTTTGTGAGTCAGAATTGTTTCTACATTTTCTCTTGCTGTGTCTGGGACCCTGTATTGTAATGCTTGTCAGAGCAGTTAAGTGGTGGTAGCTGGGCATCAGTTAGCTGTACTGGACTCAAACTGGTGGTGGAGGCTGTGGTAATTGTGGTATATTAGTGTTCTGGACTGGTTTACCCCTTGTATCTTTAGTTTTCTTCATTCTACCTTGCTATCATCATGGGGTGAGACCATTGGAGTATCTTAGATGAGCACTTATCAGCTTCATAGACCCCAGATGCTACTAACCAAAGTAAAATGTAGAGCATTTTCTTTGTAAGTTATATTATGCCAGCTGAGCTAGGTGTTCCCTGAGACCATGGTTCCTAAAGACCTCAGCCTGGTAATTTGGTCCCTTAGGAAGTTCGGATTTGTCTCCGGAGTTTCCATGCCTTTGTCTTAGACAAGTGTTGCTGACTTTTCCAGTACTGTGAACTGTCTTACCCTTCACCAGAGTTACCACTTACTGATTTTATGTATAGTATCTCTCCATCCCTACCCACTCCTTCCCTTGTAATCATTGAAGATTGTTTCATTTTGTATATAAATCTTTCCTTGAGTTTTTATGGTCATGGTCTCATAAAATATTTGTCCTTTTGTAACTGACTCATTTCACTTAGCGTAATGCCCTCCCAATTCATCCATACTATGATGTGCTTCACAGATTCATCACTGTTCTTGGTTGCATGTATGCACCATGGTTTATTCCTTCATCTGTTGATAGGCATCTAGGTTGTTCCTTCCTTTTGCTTTTGTGAACAGTGCTATAACGAACATGGGTGTGCACATGTGTATTGATGTGGTGACTCTTATTTCTCCAGGATATATTCCAAGGAATGAGTTTGCTGACTTTTCCCTGTTCTGTGAACTTGGGTCCCGCATTGAAGATGAGGTGACTGCAAAGCCAAAAACAAACCCATTGCCATTGAGTCAGTTCTGACTCACAGTGATAGGGCAGAATAGAATTGTCCCATAGAGTTAAGGAGTGTCTCATGGATTCTAATTGCCTGACACTTAACCACTGTGACACTAGAGTTTCTCTGGTGACCATACCAATAAAAACTAAGCCCACTGCTGTTGAGTCGGGTCTGCCTCATAGTTGCCCTAGAAGACAGAGTAGAACTGCCCTGTAGAGTTTCCAAGGAGTGACTGGTGGATTTGAACTGCTGATCTTTTGGTTAGCAGACATAGCACTTAACCCAGTATGCCACTAGAGTTTCCCAGGTGACCATAGATAGATGGATTTACATTTAGGTTCTCCATTCTATTCCATTGGACAGTGTATCGGTTTTTATCAGTACTAGGCTGTTTTGACTTCTGTAACTGTGTAGAATGTATGAGATTCTTATATTCTAGATACTTATATTTCATTTTAGTATTACACAGTTTGGGAACTTTTTCACTTGGCTGTATCACATGCAGCCTTTTAACTGTCATATGTTTGTGTGTATTTTCCCTGCTTTTTTCTAAACTCAGAATTAAATTGCATACTATAATAATTAACTGATAAGCATCATATTGGAAACCCTTGTGGTGTAATGGGTTAAGTGGTATCTCTGCTAACCAAAAGTCTGCAGTTCATATCAATCAGGTGCTTCTTGGAAACTGTGGGGCAGTTCTACTCTGACCTCTGGGGTCACTATAAGTCAGACCCCACTCGATGGCAGTGGGTTTTATTTAGTCATCATATTGAGGTAGGAGAGAGGAGATGGTGCTATGATTTCTTCTTTTTATTATTATGATTGAATGAAAATGTACATTCCCATATAAATTCACATGGTCACCTATATGCGGCTCCCACTGCTGTCCCTGCCTGGTGACAGCACACCCCTCTTCTCTGCTCCATACATGTCCTGTCTTCCCAGTTGTTTCCTATCTCCTCATCTCCACCCACTCCCCTTCCTCCAGTATGAGGTCAGCAGGATGACATCCTATACATGCCTAGAACCATAAAATTCCCACAAGATATGGTCACCCTGTGTTGCCAAGTCCAATCCATTGCTGTCTGAAAAATTGACCTTCATTATGACTTATGCACAAGGGCAGCATCAGTGCCAGGGGACATGCTCCCAGGGGAACCCCAAAGCCCCTGGACCATCAATTGTGGTCTTTTAACGGAGATCTCAGGGTGCACCCCTATTTGTTCTCTTGTTGCCAGTGAGACTGAGCTTTGTGAGTGCCATCGTGGCTATCACTGGTGGTACCCTGGCACCATCTGATTCTTCTGGTCACGAGTCAATGTAGAGACCCACTCATGTGGGTCTGTCTGTCTTCTGGGTTCTGTTTTCCCCATATCGTTCTTGTCATTGGTTGTCATCCGTTCCTGTTGAGTTGGGACCATTTGTTGTACTCTCAGATGGCAGCTGGGCAGCTTTTAAGACCCCAGATGCCACTCACCAATGTGGGGTGCAGAGAGCCCTCATTAGCAAAATGCCAACTATGCCAGTTGGCTTCAACTTCCCCTGAAGAGCACAGTCCCTGCCCCCCTGTCCCAGCTACTTTGTCCTTGCAATATTGGGTTAGGGTGGGAGGAGTATTCAAGTTGTGCTGAAGTCCAGCTATTGTTGATCTTCTTTCTAATGTGTGCTGTCACCACTTTCACCCAACCAAATTTCTATTAACAATCTAAACCCTCTGCTCTCACCCTCCCTCCCTTCCTTCCTGTCCTTGCAGCTGTCAAAGAGTCTTTTCTTCTATGCATGAGTCTGTTTCTAAGTTCTTATCTTAGAGATCTCATACAATATTTGTCCTTTGGTCGCTGACACTACTTTCACTCAGCATAATGTCCTCTAGTTGAAACCAGGTTAAAAGATGTTTCCTGCCATCATCGTCGTTCTTTATCATTACATAGTGTTCCGTTGAGCATATATACCATAGTTTACCTATCCATTCCTCTGTTGTTGGGCATCTGGGTTGATTCCATCTTTTTGCTGTTGTGGACTGTGCTGCAGCGAACATTCGTGTGCATGTATCAGTTGGTGTGAATGGCCTTGATTCTGTAGAATATATTCCAAGCAGTGGAATTACTGGGTCAAATGGTATATCTACATCCAGTCTTTTAAGGGGGGCGCCAGATTGCTTGCCAAAGAGGTTGCACCATTTTGCAATCCCACTAACAGTGTAGAAGAGTTCCAATCTCCCCACAGCCTCTCCAACATTTGTTGTTTTGCATTTTTTGGATCATGGCCAACCTTGCTAGGGTGAGATGATATCTCATTGTAGTTTTGATTTGAATTTCTTTAACAGCTAATGATCGTGAGCATGTCTGCATGGTTTTTTTGGCTGCCTGGATCTCTTTTTTAGAGAAGTGTCTTCCATCTCCTTTGCCCATAACTTAATTGGATGATTTATCTTTTTCTTATTGGTATTTTGTAGTACCTTACGGATTATGGAGATCAGGTGTCAGTCTGACATAGAGTTGCCAAATATTTTTTCCCGTTCTGTAGGTGGCCTTTTAATTCTATTAATAAAGTCTTTGGATGAGCAAAAGTGATTGTTTCTTAGTAGTTCCCATGTATCTATTTTCTCTTCTGATGATTGTGGTTTGACAGATTTTTTTTTTTTTTAATTTTTATTATGATTGAATGAAAGTGTACAATCTCATATAAATTTGGATGCTAACCTATATGCAGCTTCCACTGCCTCTCCCTGCATGGTGACAGCACGCTCTTCCTCTATGCTCCATACATGTCCTGTCCTCCCAACAGTCTCCTATCTTCTCCTCTTCACCCACTCCCCTTCCTCCAGTATGAGGTTAGCAGGACGACATCCTACGGATGTGTAGAACCATAAAGTGCCCACAAAATATGGTCACTCTGTATGCCAAGTCCAATCCATTGGTGTCTGAAAAGTTGACCTTCAGTATGATTTATGGACAGGGGCAGCATCAGTGCCAGGGGCCATACTCCCAGGGGAACCCTGAAGCCCTTGGACCATCAGTTGTGGTCTTTTATTGGAGACCTCAGGGTGCACTCCTATTTATTCTCTTGTTACCAGTGAGACTGAACTTTGTGAGCTCCATCGTGGCTATCACTGGTGGTGGCAGGGGACCATCTGGTTCTTCTGGTCACAAGTTGATGTAGTCACTCACTTGCGTGGGTCTCTCAGTCTTCTGGGTTCTCTTTCCCCCATGTCATTATGGACCTCGGTGATCATCTGTTCCTGCTAAGTTGGGACCATTTGCTGTACCCTCAGATGGCAGCTTGGCAGCATTTAAGACACGAGATGCCACTCACCAGTGTGAGATGTGGAGAATGTTTGACAGATTTTGAAGTCTGTCTTTGTTGTGTGTTAAATCTTCCATTGTTGTTCCTACTTTTTCTTGGATGAGCTTTATCATTTCAGATTTGATATTTAGGTCTTTTATCCAGTTTGAGTTGGTTTTTGTGTAAGATGTAAGATATGGGTCTTATTTTAATTTAGTGCAGATGGATATCCAGTTTTGCCAGCACCATTTTTTGAAGAGGTTGTTTTTACCCCAGTTTAATGCTTTAGGGCCTTTGTTGATTATCAACTGTTCATAGGCAGATGATGTCATCTCTGGGGTCTTGAGTGTATTCCATTGATCTGTCTGTCTCTTTTTGTACCAGTGACAGGCTGTTTTGACTACTGTGGCAGTGTAATAGGTTCTAAGGTTGGGTAAGAAGAGGCCTCCCAGTGTGTTCTTCTTTAGTAATGCTTTACTTATCCGGGGCTTCTTCCCTTTCCAGACAAAGTTGTTATTTTGTTCCTCCATCTCATTAAAAAATGTCACTGGAACTTGTATTGAGGTTGCATTATGTAAGTAGATTACTTTGGGTAAAATAGACATTTTCACAATGTTAAGTCTTCCTATCCATGAGCAGGGTAGGTTTTTCCATTTATCTAAGTCTCTCTTAGTCTCTTGTAGTAAGTGTTTGTAGTTCTGTTTGTAAAGGTCTGTTATTTCTCTGGTTAAATTTATTCCTAGGTGCTTTATCTCCTTAGGGGCTATGGTAAATGGTATTTAGTTGGTGATTTCTTCCTTCATAATCTCATTGGTGTAAAGGAATCCCACTGATTTACTTATATTTATCTTGTATCCTGAGACTTTGCAGAACTCTTCTATCAGTTTGAGCAGTTTGCTTATAGATTCTTTGGGATTCTCTGCATATACAGTCATATCAGCTGTGACCTCTTCTTAATGGTTGAAGAGATGAGTTTTTTAAGGAAAATCTTGAAGGAGTATAATTGAAATATACATATGTAGTGCTGGGGGCCCTGGTGATACAGTGATTAAGTGTTTGACTGCTAACCGAAAGGGGAACAGTTCGAGTCTACCAGGTGCTCCTAGAAACCCAGTGGAGGAGTTCTTTTCTGTCCTTGCCATAATGGGATTGGACAGAGGAGATGGTGCTGTGACTCCTAAATGGTTGAAGAGGGGGAATTGTGATTTAAATAATTTTTGAAGGATCATCTGCAAGATGTATAATTGACACGTTCATGTATAGTATTGTGGTTTTGATTTAAAATTGAAGAGGATAAATTTTATTACTTTCAATATTGATGTGATGAATAATGTCTTTTTTTACGTTTTTTTTCAATTCTTCTAAAAAAGAATTTTGCTCAAGACATTTCAGGAGAATAAACTAAGTGGAAAGTAACTTTAATTTCCTTAAGTACTTCTGTAGTTTTTCTGAGTTAATTTCCGTTTCAATTGAATTTCCTTAAAATTAGTTTAAAAATTTCCATTTTTGTAATCACAGTGTATACTGACTGGGTGAGTAAAAAAGAAAAAGAAAATTAATGAAAACATTAAACCAGAGGTTTTGATTTATATTTACAAGGCTGTTTCTAATGAATGTTGATTCTTTTCAAAGGGCATACTTCACAGAAGGAAACCATGGAAATGAGTCTTGACATAACAGCGCTGAGCATTCTCCAGCAGCCAGAAAAACTTCAGTGGGAGATTGTCGCAAATGTACTTGAAGATACTGTTAAGGATCTTGAAGAACTTGGGGCAAATCCTTGCTTAACAAACTGTAAGAGTGAAAAGACTAAAGAAAAGCATCAGGAACAACATAACATTCCCTTTCCATGTTTATTAGCTGGAGGTTTATTAACATACAAATCTCCTGCTACCTCTCCCATTAGTAGTAATTCTCACAGGTCGCTAGATGGCTTAAGCCGAACTCAGGGTGAAAGTATATCTGAACAAGGGTCAACGGATAATGAATCCTGTACAAATTCAGAACTAAATTCTCCCCTGGTGAGGAGGACTTTACCCGTTTTACTACTTTATAGCATCAAGGAATCTGATGAGAAGGCAGGAAAAATCTTTTCACAGATGAACAATATTATGAGTAAAAGTTTGCATGATGATGGGTTTACAGTGCCACAGATTATCGAAATGGAGTTGGATAGTCAGGAGCAGTTGTTGTTACAGGATCCTCCTGTAACTTATATTCAGCAGTTTGCAGATACAGCAGCCAACCTTACGTCTCCAGATTCTGACAAGTGGAACTCTGTGTTTCCCAAGCCCGGGACTCTGGTTCAGTGCTTGAGGCTGCCAAAGTTTGCAGAGGAGGAGAATCTTTGTATAGACTCAATAACTCCCTGTGCTGATGGAATTCATTTGTTGGTAGGACTGCGGACATGTATTGTTGAATCCATGAGTGCAATAAATCAAGTAGAGGCCTTGAATAATTTAAATAAATTAAATTCTGCACTATGTAATAGACGGAAAGGAGAGCTGGAATCAAATCTTGCTGCAGTGAATGGTGCAAATATTAGTGTAAGCCAACATGAATCACCAGCAGATGTACAGACTCCTTTAACACTTCAGCCTGAGCAGAGGAATGCTAGTGGTGGATATTTAGTACTTTATAAAATGAATTATGCCACTCGGATAGTGACTTTAGAAGAGGAGCCAGTAAAAATCCAACATATCAAAGATCCCCAGGACACAATTACCTCACTCATTTTGCTTCCACCAGATATACTGGATAACAGAGAGGATGATTGCGAGGAGCCAGTTGAGGAAATTCACTTAACCTCAAAGAATGGCATTGAGAGAGAAAAAAAGTCTGATATTTCTACCCTTGGACACCTGGTAATTACCACTCAGGGAGGATATGTAAAAATATTAGATCTTTCAAATTTTGAGATTTTGGCCAAAGTGGAACCTCCCAGAAAGGAGGGCACTGAGGAGCAGGACATGTTTGTTTCTGTCATTTACTGCTCAGGCACAGACAGGCTGTGTGCATGCACCAAAGGTAAGCTCTTTGTTTGATTTTTATTATTCTGCAGTCTGTAACCTAGAAAATCAGTAAAACTACAAATACAGTTAAATCTGCTTTATGTGTAAACCTAGTATGAGTTTTAGATTGATGTTGTTGGAGAGAATTGATTTCTTATAATACAGTGGTAAATCTTTGTTAACTTTTTATAAGAGCTTTTGCATACTGCCCTAGGTAAGGATTCTATTTGTAAGTAAGTTAGTAAGTCTCTTAGAAAGTGTGTTGTCAAGACAATAACCAGTGGTTGTTTCTGTGAGTCCTGACTTTGCGTTGAGCAAATTACTTTAAGTCAATAAACTTTTATTTCTTTGTTGATAAACTATGATATGAAGGCCTGTTTCCAAACTTGTTAGAATTAAGTGAAATAATAGTTTCTGGCATACATATTGGTTCTTATTTCCTTTGAAATAAAAATACCTAGCAAATAATTGTTACTTTTGCCAAATAAGGAAAATGTGTCAGATTTGGTTTCCTTTCAAGTTCTGCCTGGTTCTGCAGCACGTGAGATACTATATGAGACGTGTTTTTATTGTCATCAGGTGTTGCTGGGCCAGTTCTGACTCAAGTGTATGGCAGAATGAAGCACTACCTGTATGGCAGAATGAGACACTACCTGATCCTGTGCCATCCTCACAGTCATTGCTATGCTTGTGATCCCACTATTAGAACCACTGCGTCAGTCTGTATCACTGAGGGTCTTCCTCTTTAATGCTAATACTGTACTTTACTGAACATGATGTTCTTGTCCAGGGTCTGGTCCCTCCTCATAACCTGTTCAAATATGTGAAACAAAGTGCTCGTTTCCAGGGAGCACTCTGCCTGTATTTCCTCCAAGACAGACTTGTTCGCTCTCCTGGAAGTCCATGGTGTGTTCAGTATTGTCCTGCGGCACCATTCAAAGGCTTCAATTCTTCCTCGGTCTTCTTTATTCATTGTCCATTTCTTGCATGCATGCATGGTGCTTAAAAGTTATTACAGCTCTGGTCGGGTGCACCTTAATCGTCAGTGTGACACCTTTCCTTTTGGTCACTATGAAAAAGCGGTCTTTAGCAGCAGTTTAGCCCGGTGCAATATAGGATTTGATATCCTGGCTTCTGCTTTCATTGATGTTGATTGTGGAACCAAGTAAAATGAAATTTTTTACAGTGTCAAATTTTCTTCACTTAACGATGTTATTGGTCCAGTTGTGAAGATTTGTTTTCTTTATGTTGAGTTGTAACCCATACTGACAAATGTAGTCTTTAATCTTCTTAAGTCTTCAACCATTCTTGAGTCCACATTCTTCTTCATCTGGGTGCATCTCAGATTATTTGCTCAGCATACAGATTCAGTAAGTATGGTGAGAAAGTGCAGCCCTGTTGCATACCTCGTTTTAAACTGCGCAGTATCCCCTTGCCCTGTTAGAACCATCGCCCTTGGTCTTTTTGCAGGTTCCTGAGAAACACAGTTACATGTTCTAGAATTCTCATTCTTCATAAGGATATCCATAATTTGTTATGATCCACACAACTGAATGCCTTTGCATAGTCAATAAAACAGATAAAGATCTTTCTGGTGTTACTTTCCATCAGACACCAGTGGTGATCGCCCTCATTCCATGTACTTTCTTAAATCTGATTGAATTTGTGGCTTCCACTGGATATACTGCTGCAACTCCTTTGGAATGATCTTAAGCAAAATTTTACATGGATTTGAAATTAATGATACTGTTAATAATTCTGCATTCTGTTGGACCACCTTTCTGTGGAATGGGCCTAAATGTGGATCACTCCAGTCATTTGGCCAGGTAGCTATTGTCCACATTTCTTGGAATAGAGAAATGAACACCTTCAGTGCTGCATCCTTTTGTTGCAACATCTCAGTTGGGATTCTGTGAATTCTGGAGGCTCATTTTCCTCCAGTCCTTTCAGTGCAGCTTGAACGTCTTCCTTCAGTAACATCAGTTCTTGGTCATATGCTGCCTACAGAAGTGGTTGAACTTTAGGCAGTTCTTTTTGTTACTCTGACTATATTCCTTCCATCTGCTTTTGATGTTTCCTATGCAGTTGAATATTTATCTGATAGAATCCATCAGTATTGCAGCTTGAGGCTTGAATTTTTAAAGATTCTTTCAGTTTGAGAAATGTTGAGCGTGTCCTTTTTTGGTTAGGAAACTCCACATCTTTGCACTTTTCACAATAATATTTTACTTTGTGTTCTTGAGCTACCCTTTGATCTTTCTAGCCTTGTTACTTCATCACTTCTTTTTGCTTTTGCTACTTGACATTTAAGAGCAGTTTTCAGAGTTTCTTCTGACATAAACTTTGGTCTTTTCTTTCCTGTCATTTTTAAAATTATTATTATGATTAAGTGATAGTATGCAAATGAAATCAATTTTGCATGCCCACATAACTGCCACTACATCTGCTCTCCTCCTCCTTCGTCAGCACATTTCTCCTGCTCACTCTATTAGCAAGCACCTGTCCCCTCCTTTCCACTCTCCTCTCTGCCTTCTGGAAAGAAACAAGTAGGACAGCCTCCTATAAATGTATAAGACAATAAAGTATACACACCACATGCTCACACTGTGTCATCGAGTCCAGTCCATTCTTGTCTGAAGAGTTGACCTCAGTACTGGTTTCTGGTCAGGGTCAGCAGCAAGTCAAGGGCCTATGTTCCCAGGGGACCCTAATGCTGCTGGACCATCAGTTCTGGTCTTTGAACAGAGTTCTTAAACTGCACACCTCTTTTTCTTATGTTGCCTCAGGGACTCTACATTGTATCTCCCATCACAGCTGTCTTTGGTGGTGGCTGTGCAACATCTGTTTGTTGTGAGCTCATACTGATGGCAGTCTCCCATTCGTATGGATCCTCTGTCTCCTGGGCTCACTTTTCCTCATGTCTTTGATGTTCTCAGTTAACTGTTCTAGAAGAGGTGGGACCATTTGGTGTACTTCAAATGACAGCTTGCTAGCTTTTAAGACTCCAAACGGTATTTGCCATTATTGGGTGCAGACGACTCTCTTAGCTAAAGTTGTGCCACTTGACCTCAGTGTCCCCTGAAAACATGGTCCCCAGATCTTCGTCCCTGCTACACTATCCTTTGAAGCATTGAATTGAGTTTAGGAAACTTACAGTTTATAGTGTAGTCCAGTTTTGCGGATCTGTTCGCTACCGTGTGCTGTCACTGCGTTCACCTAAACAAAGTTCTGTCGACTGTTTAACTTATGACCAACCCTCTCTCTCTCTCCCACCCTTATAGCCATCAAAGAGTCTTTTTTTTCTATATAAGTCCACTTTTAAGTCCTTATAGAAGAGGTCTCATACAATACTTGTCCTTTTGCAGTCGACTGATTTCATTCAGTGTAATGTCTTCTAGTTGAAACCAGGTTATGGGATGCTTCCTAAAATCATCATTCTTCTTTATCATTGTGTAATGTTCCATTAAGTATATGTACTACAGTTTGTTTATCCATTCATCTGTTGATGGGCAACTAGGTTGATTCCATCTTTTTACTGTTGGGGACAGTGCTGCAGTAAACATTCGTGTGCATGTAGCTGTTCGTGTGACTGCCTTTATTTTTGTGAGATATTGTCCGAGCAGTGGGATTGCTAGATCATATGGTATTTCTATTTCCAGCTTTTTAAGAAAGCACCAAATTGCTTTCTAAATGTACCATTATGCATTCCCACAAGCAGTGTAGGAGAGTTCTAGTCTCTCCACAGCCTCTACAGCATCTGTTGTGTTGTGCTTTTTGGATTGCTGCCAACCTCATTGAGGTGACCTGGTATCCATTGCAGTTTTGATTTGGATTTCTATGATAGCTAATGATCGTGAGCATTCCTGCTTGTGTCTTTTGGCTGCCTGGATGTCTCCTTTGGTGAAGTGCCTGTCCATTTCCTTTGCCCATTACTTAAGTGGGCTATTTACCTTTTTCTTGTTGATACTTTACAGAAACTTGTAGATTATGGAAATAAGACATTGATCTGACATGTAGTTGCCAAATATTTTTTCATATTTTGTAGGCAGTCTTTTAACTCTGTTGATAATGTCTTTTGGAAGAGCATAAGTGTTTAATTTTTAGTACTCATTAATCTGTTTTCTGTTGTTTGTGCACTGTTAGTCAGATTTTGTACTCTGTCTAAGCTGTGTATTAGAACTTCTGTTGTTGACTATTTTTTCTTGTGTGATCTTTATCGTTTTAGGTTTGATATTTAGGTCTTTGATCCATTTTGAGTTAGTTTTTGTGTAAGGTGTGAGATGTAGGTCTTGTTTTAGTTTTTTGCAGATGGATATCTAGTTTTGCCAACACCAGACTATTTTTATCCCAGCTTACAAACTTGGGCCTTTGCTGAATATCAACTGTTCATAAAAGGATGGTGATGTATCTTGGGTCTAAGTTTTGTTCTGTTGGTTCCATATGTCTCTTCTTGTACCAGTACCAACCAGGCTGTTTTGACTACCATGGCAGTGTAGTAGGTTCTAAGGTTGGGTAGTGTGTTCTGGTTTTTCAGTAGTGCTTTACTTATCTGGGGTTCCTTCCCATTCCAAACGAAGTTGGTGATTTGTTTCAGCATCTCATGAAAAAATGACATTGAATTTGTATTGAGATTGCACTGTGTAAGTAGATCGCTTTGGGTAAAATAGACACTTTCACAATGTTGAGCAGCATGGATTTATGCACTTCTATAAATCTCTTTTGGTTTCTTGCAGTAAGTTGTGGTAATTTTCTCTGTGTAGGTCTCTTTACTTCTCTGGTTAGATTTTTTCCAAGGAGTTTTATCTTCTTGGGGGCTGTAGTAAATGGTGTTGATTTGGTGATTTCCTCTTCTATAATCATTTTGTTAGTGTAAAGGAATCCTGCTGATTAACTTAATATTTATCTTATATCCTGATGTTTTGCTGAGCTCTCCTTTAATTCCATCAGTTTATTTATATATGCCTTCTTTAGGGTTCTTTGTGTATACAATGATAACATCTGCCAGTAGGGAGATTTTTGCGTCTTATTTACTGATGTGGTTGCCGTTTATTTCTTTGTCGTGTCTGTTTGCTCCAGGCAGAACCTGTAATCACAGTGTTGAATAGTAGTGCTAACAGTGGACATCCATGTCTAGTCCCATTTTCAGGGGGAATTCTTCCAGTCTCTCTGCACTCAGGCTGATGTAGGCAGTTAGCTTTGTGTAGATACCCGTTATTGCACTGAGGAATTTTCCTTCTCATCCTGTTGTGTTGAGAGTTTTAAATTGAGTGGGTGTTGGACTTTGTCAGATGCCTTTTCAGCACCAATTTAGAAAATAAGGTGATTCTCATGGTTTGTGTTATTCATGTGGTTGATCACATTGTCTTCTGATGTTCAACCAGCTCTGGGTCCCTGATGTGAATCCACCTTGGTCATGATGAATTGTTTTTTTGATGTGTCACTGAATGCTGTTGGATAGGATTTTGTTGAAGATTTTTGCATATAGGTTCATGAATGATATTGGTCTGTAATTTTGTTTGTTGTTGAATCTTTCCCTGGCCTTGGTATGGTATCAGAGTTATGCTGGCTTCATAGAATGAATTTGGGAGTATTCCGTCCTTTTATGTGTTGAGAAATAGACTCAGTAGTATTGGGATTAACTCCTTTCTAAAAGTTTGATAGAATTCGCCAATGAAACTGTCTGGGCAAGAGTGTTTCTTAGTTCACAGTTTCTTTTTATTACTTTTTTGATATCTTGTTTTGTGATGGTTTTATGAAGTTGTTCTACTTCTCCTTGTGTTAATTTTTATAAGTGATGTGAATCTAGAAAACTGCCCATTTCTTGTAGGTTTTCAAATCTGTTAGAGTACAATTGTCTTTTTTATTTTTCATTATGACTGAGTGAAAACATACATTCCCATATAAATTTGCATGTCCACCTATATGCAGCTTCCACTTCCCGGTGACAGCACACCATTCCTCTCTGGTCCATACATGACTCATCCTCCCAACAGTCTCCTTTCCCCCCCTCTCCACCCACTCCCCTTCCTTCAACCAGAGGTCAGCAGGATGATATCCTATGGATGCATAGAACCATAACGTGCATCCAATATATGGTCACTCTGCATCGCTAAGTTCAGTCCATTCCTGTCCCAAGAGTGGACCATGATTGTGATTTATGGGCAAGGGCAGCTTGAGGGCCAGGGGCCATGCTCCCAGGGGAACCCTGAAGTCGCCGGACCATCAGTTGTGGTCTTTTAGTGGAGATCTCAGGGTGCATCTCATTTTATTCTTGTCTTGCCAGTGAGACTCAACTTAGTGAGCTCCATCGCAGCTATCACTGGTGGTGGCCGGGTACTATCCGGTCCTTCCGGTCCCAAGTCTATGTAGGCACCCACTCATGTAGGTCTCTCAGTCTTCTGGGTTGTCTTTCCCGATGTAGTTTAGGTCCACAGTGAGCGTCTGTTCCTGCTGTGTTGGGACAATTTGCTGTGCTTTCGGATGGCAGCTTGACAGCTTTTAAGACCCGAGACGCCACCCATGAATGTAGGGTACAGAGAGCCCTCTTAGCAAAATGCTAGGTGTGCAAATTGGCCTAGTTTTTGCCTAAGAGCGTAGTCTCCTGCCCCCTGCCCCAGCTACTCTGTCCTTGCAATATTGGGGTAAGATGGAAGGAGTAGTCAAGTTATGTTGAAGTCCACTCAATATTGTTTTGTTTCTAATGTGTGCTATCATCGATGTCACCCAACTAAATTCATACCAACTGTTTTAGTCAGCTAGGCTGCTCTAACAGAAATACCACAGAGTGGATGGCTTTAACAAAGAAAGATTTATTCTTACACAGTCCGGTAGGTTGCAAGTCCATATGCAGGGTGTCTGCTCCAGGGAAAGACTTTCCCCTTGTTGCCTCTGGAGGAAAGTCCAGTATTGTATCAGTCTTTGTCCAGGGAGCGTCCTCACGCAAGAACCTCTGGTCTGAAGGACGCGCTCTGCTCCCGGTGCTGCTTGCTTGATGGTAGCGAGGTTCTCAAATTGTCCTTTGTTTCTTTTTCCTTTTATTCCTTGCAAGCTAAAAGCATTAAGGTTGGGGCAAGCCATACTCCAGGGAAACTCCCCCTACAGCAGGAATTGACAGCCCCACCCTAATCCTTTAACATACAGGTTAGCAAAACGATACAATAGAGGACAGTCCCAAGATACTGGGAACCATATCCCAGCCACACAGCTGCACATATTTTTGGGGGAATTCCAACCATGACACCAACTATCTAATCTGACCCTCCCCTCTCCCCCTCCCTACCCTCAAAGAGTCTTTTCTTCTATGCATAAGTCTGTTTTTGAGTTGTTATCATAGGGATCTCATGCAATATTTGTCCTTTTGTTGCTGACTACTTTCACTCAACATTGTGTCTTCCAGTGGAAACCAGGTTATGACATGTTTCCTGGAATCACCATTGTCCTTTATCGTTGCATGGTGCTCCACTGAGTATATACACCATAGTTTACATATCAATTCTTCTGTTGTTGGGCATCTGGGTTGATTCCATCTTTGTGCTTTCGTGGACTGTGCTGCGATAAACATTCTTGTGCATGTGTCCACTGGTGTGAAAGGCCTTCATTCTGTAGGATATATTCCAAGTATAGTGGAATTACTGGGTGAATTGGTATATCTATATCCCTTTTTTTAAGAAAGCACCGGATTGCTTTCCAAAGAGGCTGGACCATTTTGCAACCCCACCAACAATGTAGGAGAGTTCCACTTTCTTCACAGCCTCTCTAGCATTTGTTATTTTGATCATGGCCAACCTTGTTGGGGTGAAATGGTATCTCCTTGTTGTTTTGATTTGAATTTCTTTAATAACTAAAGATTGTGAACATGTCCGCATGTGTTTTTTGGCTGCTGAATCTCCTCTTTAGAGAAATGTCTGCCCGTCTCCTTTGCCCATTGCTTAATTGGATGATTTATCTTCTTCTTATTGATCTTTTGTAGTACCTTATAGATCATGGAGATAAGGCGTTGTCTGACATAGAGTTGCCACATACTTTTTCCCATTCTGTCAGTGGCCTTTTAATTCTATTAATAAAGTCTTTGGATGAGCAAAAGTGTTTGATTCTTAATAGTTCCCATTTGTCTGTTATCTATTGATTGTGGTTTGTTTGACAGATTTTGAAGTCTGTCTATATTGTGTATTAAAACGTCCGTTGTTGTTCCTACCTTTTCTTGGATCAGCTTTATAGTTTTAGATTTGATGTTTAGGTCTTTTATCCAGTTTAAGTTGTTTTTTGTATAAGGTGTAAGATATGGATCTTGTTTCAGTTTATTGCAGATGCATATCCAATTTTGCCAGCACCATTTGTTGAAGAGATTGTTTTTACGCCAGTTTAATGTCTTAGGTGTCTGAGAGTTCTCCGACATGAACATGGGTGGAGGAGAAGCGGCACGGAGCACTTAAGAAAAGATAGACATGAAACAGTTTGGGATCAGGGGCTAACGCCTCCCACAGCCGAGAGCCCACAGCAAAGTTTTATTACAGTATTTATACCCTTTTGGTAACTGAGAATACAAGGAACTGAAACATTCAGTAACTAAGCCAGTTGTTTACAGTTTCGGTTGTACATTGTTCCACATGTTCAGGCTAGCACCTGAAAGTGTTCCCAGATTGCCTCTAGGTTACAGTACACAAACAGTACAAGAGGTTATACAGAGTTGAAGTAATGGTACATCAGCCAAGATGGCTGCACTCATGTCAAGAGAGTTAACATGATTTCCCACATCTACCCCCTTTTTATTTATTAAAATGAAGTAAAAGTATTAGGTGTTAAGTAGTAGAGGAAAATAGTATGACCAGGGCGATTGTTATATGCCATGCTCTTGTTACTTGAGTTTTGTATACAATACATATCTTTTGATTTATTCTTAATCTTTGATAATCATTTTATTCAAGGACAGCCAGGACAGTCACATCTTGTCCAGTTCTCACAACCTTGTTGATACACTATAAGTCTTGTTTAACTTACTACATATTCACCATATTTCTCTTTTTTCTTTTTATAGAAACCAGCTGTGTGACAGCTGACCCATTCTGCGTGTCTGTCTTAAGTCACATTTCTTGATTTCCGTGCCTTACCCGTCATCGGTACCGCATCCTCTGGCAATAGGGCCCTGTCTTAGGTGAACACAGATCAAGAAACATCTTAACCCGTCCCTGACTACTGTAGTGGGTTAACTATGTCGTGTTTGTAGCCTCGGAAGACCTCTTTGCGGCTGTTCCTGTCTTAGGTTGCCCCTCCTTGAGGAGTCTTAGCCGTCCCTGGCTAACCAGCCATTCTCTGGATCTATCGGTGACATGAGGCAATGGAGGTGTGATGTTTCTTTGGTAATTTAGCATAGTTTTAGAGGAAACCAAATTTTCTTTTAATTGTATACATGGCATCAGTCTCCTGGAGATACTAACCTCCACACAGCCAAAATATAAAAGAGCTTAACATGTATCATAGAATCGTAGATTTTCATTACTAGAAGCATCAGACAACAAATAAGTTCAACACCCATACATTGTAGCCAAATTAACTATGACCATAACTAATGTTACAAGGAAGAGAAACATAAGAAAAATAATGTTAACATTGGGAATTAGAATCTTCGCCTTCCGTGTCATCCTTCTCTTCTGTCCTCAGGCTGGTAGGTAAGTCTTATGTGTGCGAGGGGTTGTCACTGAAGTCTTCTTTATCTTCATCCTCGCCATCTGTTCTGCTGGGTGCTCCATATCTCAGGCGAATTCTTTGTGATGGAATCTAAATAAGGCTGATATTATGAAGAAACATAAGTAAAACCTTCTCCCCATATTAGTTAATATCTTTTCACCATTTAGATTGCCTTGAAATTTTTGATGAATTATGAGACCACTGGGCCTTGGCAACTGAAATTGTAGAGATTTGAGGGATGTTTAGAAAATTGAGAGTATAATACACAATGCATTATGAATCAATTATGAACTGAATTGAGTAGAGTACACAAGTGCACATTACTTACGTTGTGTTTTATGGGGGTAGGTGTCTGGCTGGGCGTCTCCCCCCTTTTTATTTTTTAGAAATTATAAACTGTTAATTGATAAGCTGGAATATTCAAGGTAGGTTGTAACCAATTAATACCTTCTAATAGTTTCTGAAAATCACTTAAAGTTTTTAGATTGTCTGTCTGAATTTGTACTTTCTGAGGGAGTACTTTAGTTTCCAGTAGTTTATGTTCAAGATGAGGATATGGAGTGGATAATGTTCTAGATATCACAATAAATTTAAATAGTCCAATTCCTGTTCTCTTTTATTAGGTTTTAGCGTGAATTTAATTTTTAATTATTTTATAGAACTAAACGTTGGGATTTTGTACTGATTGACTGATTTTATTTCAAGCCTTTAAACATACAAATCCAACGATAATGTGGCTTGTTCATTTCTTATTAACTAAATTTGGATGCCAGCCCAGGTGTGTTATTTCCTTGAGCTTGTTGTCAGGCGGCATCTGACTACCCCGTTTAAAACTGTGCATCTGACTACCCCGTTTAAAACTGTAAAAAGTAAGTTCACGTTAGTGTTTTTCAATCACAAGGAAAAATGGTGAATCAGTTGATTTTTGGGATATTTAAAGTAAGTCGCAACCGACCAGTATTCTCTAGCAACCTCTGAAAATTAATTAGTTCTCAAAATTATTCCTCTGGATCTTCATTCTTTAAGGGAGTAATTCAGTTTTTAACAAGTTATGTTTAAGATAAGAATAAGGAGTAGATATTTGTATTTCACCTGGAGCCATGACTACCCAGTCCTCTGTTTACACCTTTGCAATTGGTCATAAACTGACTGTTAGAAGGAATAGTAAAAGTAAATTTTTCGTAATCTGTTTGTGTTTCAGTTATTTAGATACCAAATCTTGTAAGGCTGACAATTTTCTTAACTCGAATAGTTTAACTCTCTGTTCAGGTTGACTTTTCTTTTTACATTTAAATTTGTAATGACTTGCCCATTGATTTTCATGCTTGTACCTGAGACACAGTCCTAGTGCCTTTTTGTCCTGGCGTATCACTTTAAATTCGGTGTTAACTTCTCTGCTATCCCTTTTTATGTGACCTAACTTGCCACAACTAAAACAGCGGCTATTTTTCATACGTAGTGTTATTATTGCTCTTGCCAAAGCAGCAGCCTTAAAAGTTTTGGAGTCAACCTTTTGACAAGTTCTAATAACTTCCTCGTCCCTTAAAGGAGTGAAGAGCCTTCTTACAGTCTGGATTGGCATTATTGAATGCCGGAATTTGTAGAATCATATCTCTGGCATCTGAATTTTCAACAGCTTTTTGCAAAGCAGCTCCAAGTCTAGCAAGGAAATCAACGTACAGCTCTTTAGCTCCTTGTCAGGGAATCAGTGGGAGTTTTGGAATTAGTAATTTTATATGAGGATATTTCTTAAATTTGTTCCTGTAATTTTGCTATTTCCATGAAAAGCTCACCAGTTATTTTCATGTGTTCATACAAAGTGTATTGTACCTTTTCAATATGTTCACTCAATCCCTGTAGTCTGTTGTTTATTTTGTAATTTATACTATGAACTTCCCACTGAACTAAATGTTTGATTTGATCCCAAAAGATTTTTTGTTTTCCTAAAGACTCGGACAAGACAGCGAGAAGTAGAGGAGTACCTAGTTTTACTCTCTTATAGGAAACAGGAGAAGCCTGTTCTCCAGTTCCTCGTTACTTTCTGATTCCTTCTCTAATGATGATGTTAAAGATAAAAGAGTAAACAAGAGCGACGATGGCCAGTCGCCTCCCTCGCTTTCTTTGGGAATAGGTGAAAGTGGCGATGATCGGTCACTCCCTTCATCTTCCAGTTTTTCTCTATTTTCTAACTCCTCTGGAATGGCATTAGGGACGGAGGAGTAGACGAGGGCGTCCCCCTTCTCGTTCTCCATCGGTCCTCTGCCAGTATAGGTTTTAAAGTTACAGAAATTTGACAACACAAAGACCAGACAAAGATAGGAATAGCTTCTCTCTGTATCTGTGTCTGCCTCAGGCAAGACACGGCTCTACTCCTTAATGCTGATTAATGAGTTCTTTTTCTTAATGAAAAGCTTGTGAGTTTCAAAGAGAGATAGAGATAAGAATGGAATCTCCCCTTAATTGTGCCTGCCACAGGCAGCTTTATGCCAAACCTGGGTGTTTAACGTCCCTTCCTCTACAATTAGGGAGACGGGAGGACCCAACCTTTCAGTTACCTTCATTCTTCTATCACGTAAAAAAATCTATGAAATTCAAGAAGAGATGAATTATTGCCCATAGTAACCCTGATACAACTTCCCTGAGTTTATATGAACCCTGCAGCACGATATGGGTTGTGGACTGCTTTGGAGTGAAATCTCGGGGGAGTCTCGACGCCTTTCCAGCTGTGCGGGCTGGTCACACCGGATCCTAAAAATTTTGCAGGAAGCTGCCCTCTGAAGCTCCTGCTCAGGCACTTTCCTCTGGCCCCACGTTTGGGCGCCACTTGTCGAGGTCTGAGAGTTCTCCGACATGAACATGGGTGGAGGAGAAGCGGTGCTGAGCACTTAAGAAAAGATAGACATGAAGCAGTTTGGGATCAGAGGACTAACGGCATCCCACAGCTGAGAGCCCAGAGCAAAATTTTATTACAGTATTTATACCCTTTTGGTAACTGAGAATACAAGGAACTGAAACATTCAGTAACTAAGCCAGTTGTTTACGGTTTCGGTTGTACATTGTTCCACATGTTCAGGCTAGCACCTGAAAGTGTTCCCAGATTGCCTCTAGGTTACAGTACACAAACAGTACAAGAGGTTATACAGAGTTGAAGTAACGGTACATCAGCCAAGATGGCTGCACTCATGTCAAGAGAGTTAACATGATTTCCCACACTTTGTCAAATATCAAGTGTTCATA
Source organism: Heterohyrax brucei (assembly GCA_028571685.1). Taxonomy (NCBI): domain Eukaryota; kingdom Metazoa; phylum Chordata; class Mammalia; order Hyracoidea; family Procaviidae; genus Heterohyrax; species Heterohyrax brucei. The sequence goes on from CM053149.1 coordinate 41,879,171, forward strand.
GGCAGGTAGTGTCATCTCTAGAGTCTCAGTTCGGTTCCATTGATCGATCTGTCTGTTCTTGTACCAGTACCAGGCCTGACTACTATGGCAGTGTAATAGTTTCTGAAGTCAAGTAATGAGAGTCCTCCTAGTGTATTCTTGTTCTTTAGTGGTACTTTACTTATCCGGGGTTTCTTCCCTTTCCAACCAAATTGGTGATTTGTTTCTACATCTCATTAAAAAATGACACTGGAACTTGTATTGGGATTGTATTATATAAGTAGATTGTTTGGGGCAAAGTAGACGTTTCCACAATGTTAAAGTGTTCCTATCCATGAGCAGGGTAGGTTTCACCACTTATCTAAGTCTCTCTTAGTTTCTTGTAGTAAGGGCTCATAGTTCTCTTTGTTAAAGGGCTGTTATTTCTCTGGTTGGATTAATTCCTAGGTGCTTTATCTTCTTAGGGACTATACTAAATGGCATTGATTTGACGATTTCTTCATTAACAGTCTCATTGTTACTATAAAGGAATCCTACTGATTTATTTATGTTTGTCTTGTATCCTGAGACTTTGCTGAAGTCTTCTATCAGTTTCAGTAGTTTACTTGAAGATTCTTTGGGATTCTCTGCATGTACAGTGATATCATCCACAAACGGAGATTTTGACGTCTTTGCGGATGAAGATGCCTGTTATTTCGTGGTCTTATCTAATTGTTTTTGCTAGAACTTGTAGTAAAATGCTGAATAGGAGAAGTGAGAGTGGGCCTCCTTGTCTAGTTCCTGTTTTAAAGGGAAACTCCTTCAGTCTGTCTCCATTCAGGATGCTATAGGCAGTTGGGTTTGTATAAATCACCCTTATTGTATTGAGGAACTTTCTGCCTGTGCCTATTTTGCTAAGTTTTTAGCATGAGTGGGTGTTGGACTTTATCTAATGCCTTTTCTGCATCAATGGACAAAATCAAGTGATTCTTGTCTTCTGTGACAAATACGTAGTTGATCACATTAATTGTTTCTCTGATGTTGAACCAGCCTGCATCCCTGGAATGAATTCAGTTTTGTCATGATGGATTATTTTTTGATATGTTGTTGTTCTATTGGCAAGAATTTTGTTGAAGATTTTTGCATGTAGATTCATGAGTGATATGAGTCTGAAGTTCTCCTTTTTTATTGAGTCTTTTCCTGGCTTTGTTATCAGGGTTACGCTGGCTTCATAGAATGAGTTTGGGAGTACTCCATCCCTTTCTATACTGTGAAATAGTCTCAGTAGTATTGGAGATAACTCTTCTCTAAAAGCTTGGTAAAATTGTGCAGTAAAACTATCTGTGCCCAGGCTATTTTGGGTTGGCAGTGTTTCGATGACATTTTCAATCTCTTCCTTTGTGATGGGTTTATTAAGTTGTGCTTCACCTTGTGATAATTTGGGTAGGTGATATGAATCAGGGAATTTGTCCATTTCCTCTAGGTGTTCAAATTTGTTAGAGTACAGTCTTTCATAGTATTTTGTTATGATATTTTTAATTTTTATTTTTTTATTTAATATGATTGAGTGAAAGTGTACATTCCCGTATAAATTTCATGTCCACCTGTGTGCAGCTTCCACTACTCTCCCTGCCTGGTGACAGCACACTATTCCTCTCTACTCCATACATGTCTCATCCTCCCAACAACCTTCTTTCCCCTCCTATCCACCCACTCTCCTTCCTCCAGCCAGAGGTCAGCAGGATGATATCCTATAGATGTAGAGAACCATAAAGTGCATCCAATACGTGGTCACTTTGCATCGCCAAGTCCAGTCCATTCCTGTCTGAAGAGTGGATATCTGTTATTATTTTTTTTAAGTTTTTAATTTTATTTATTTAATTTTTTATTTAATATGACTGAGTGAAAATGTACGTTCCCATATAAATTTACATGCCCACCTATGTGCAGCTTCCACTGCTCTCCCTGCCTGGTGACAGTACATTATTCCTCTGTGCTCCATACATGTCTCATCCTCCCAAGAGTCTCCTTTCCCCTCCTCTCCACCCACTCCCCTTCCTCCAGTCAGAGGTCAGCAGGATGATATCCTATAGATGTATAGAACCATAAAGTGCATCTAATATGTCGTCACTCTGCATCACCAGGTCTAATCCATTCCTGTCCGAAGAGTGGACCTCCATTACGATTTACGGCAAGGGCAGCATCAGGGCAAGGAGCCATGCTCCCCGGGGGACCCCAACCGCTGGACCATCAATTGAGGTCTTTTAGTGGAGAGCTCAGGATTCACCCCTTTTCATTCTCATGTTGCCAGTGAGATTCAATTTAGTGAGCTCCATTGCGGCTATTACTGGTGGTGGCCGGGCACCATCCGGTTCTTCCCATCCCAAGTTGATGTAGGTACCCACTCATGTGGGTCTTTCTTCTGGTATGTTTTTACCCCACGTCATTTTGGTCCTCTTTGAGTTGTTATGATATATTTGATTTCTGTTTGATCTGTTGTGACAATTCCCCTCTCATTTCTAATTTGGGTTATTTTTTTCCTTTCCTGTTTTTCTTCAGTAAGTTTAGCCAGTGATTTGTCAATTTTGTGGATGTTTTCAAAAAAGCAGCTTTTGGTCTTTTCAATTGTTCTTCTATTCTCTAATTCATTTAGTACTGCTGTAATCTTTATGATTTGTTTTCTTGTGGTGCCTCAGGGGTTCCTCTGTTGTTCTCTCTCTACTTGTTCAAGCTGTAGGATTAGCTCGTTGATTTGGTTTCTTTCTTCCAGATGTGTGCATTTCTGGAGATAAACCTCTGAGCACTGCTTTGGCAGTATCTCATAGGTTATGGTAGGAAGTGTTTTCATTCTCACTGGGATCCATGAATTTCTTTATTTCATTCTTGATTTCTTCTGTAACCCATGGTTTTTTGAGCAAGGTGTTGTTCAGTTTCCAAGAGTTCCACTTTGTAGCTATGTTTTTTTGGCTGTTGATTTCAACTTTTATGGCTGTATGATGTGAGAAGATGCTTGGTAGTAATTTAGTGGTATGGATTTTGTTGAAAATCACATTATGTCCAAACACATGGTGAGTTTTTGAGAGTGTTCCATGTGCACTGGAGAAGAAGTTGTCGACCGATGAGTAGAAAGTTCTTAATGTATCGATGAGGTTCAGTTGGGTACTTGTGGCAATAAGGTCTTCTGTATCTTTACTGAGGTTTTTTCTAGATGACCTGTCTGGTGTTGAGAGTGGAGTGCTGGAAGTCTCCTACTATGATTGTGGAGTAATCTAACTCTTTGTTAAGTGTAGTTAGTGTTTCTTCGACGTATTTAGGTGCTCTGATATTAGGTTCATATATATTTAATATAGTTAAGTCTTGTTTGTGTACTGAACCTTTCAGTAATAAGTAGTCTCCATCTTTGTCCATGATGGTGGATTTTATATTAAAATTGATTTTGTTTGAGATTAGAATTGTCACACCTGCTCTTCTTTGTTCATGTTACCGTGGTATATATTCTTCCATCCTTTTATTTTCAGTTTGTTCCTATCTTTAAAGTGAATTTCTTGTAGGGAGCATATGGATGGTTCATGTCTTTTGATCCAAGATGTCACTCGATGTGTATTTACTGGAGCATTCAGTCCATTCACATTCAGTGTAATTATTCACAGGTATGTGTTCAGTGTCGTCATTGTGATATATTTATTTTTGTGTTGATGTTTCTCTGTTGGTCTTTTTAGTCTGTTCTGGGGCATTCTTTTTTGTGAGTTGATTCTTCAGCTTTTTCGTAGCTGATTTTGTAATTGTGGAGACTCGTGTGTTACATCTCTAGATATGGTATGTTGTATCTTTGTTGTGCTTTATGGCTGCCCCTAAGATTCCACTTAATGAACTATATATAAACCCAGTTTTAATTACTACCAGTGTTGTCAACTTTCTCTCCATCAGAAAGTACTATAATGACTGTAGTGCATCCCTCTTTTTAATATGGGACACCATAGTCTTCATAATCATCACCAGATTGTTTCTTTCAGTGATTGAGTTTGGAGCCTTCCCTAACTGAGTAAAATTCTGGATGATGTGTCATTCTAAAATATAAAGTTAGTGATTTTGTTTTTCTAAGCGAAAGCCAAGAGCTTTTTTCAGTATTTCTTATATTTTTTGTTTGGTTTTTACAAAGTCTCTGAGTTTCTGCATATCTGGGAATGTCTTAATTTAATTTTCATGTTTGGAATATAGTTTTGCAGGATATATAATTATTGATTGGAAGTTCTTCTCCTCCACGGCTTTCACTGTGTGATGCCACTGTCTCCAAGCCAGCATGGTTTCTGCTGAGAAATCTGACAAAAACCTATAGGGTTTCCATATGAATGTTAGCTTTGCTTTGAGTCTTGCTGCCTTTAAGAGTTGCTGCTGATGTTTCATTTTGTTAAGCTTGATTTTAACATGTCTTGGAGTCTTTCTTTTGAGTTCTATATTGGGTGGCATACGATAAGCATATGGGATGTCTATATTCTCTTTGTTCAATGATTTCTGAGAAGTTTTCTGTCAGCAGCTCAGCAATGATACTCTGTGTCCTCAGGTGTCTTGTGCTGTTCAGGGACTCCAGTTAATTGAAGATTGTTCCTCTTTATAGAGTCCCACATGCTTGTTAATCCTTCTTCATTTTTCTTGTTTCTTCTTTCTGATTTTTCCTCATGGATGGTGGCGTCAGTAGCTCTGTCTTCCAAGTCAGAGATTCTTTTTTTCATTTGTTCCATTCTGTTTTCTTGGCTTTTGATGGATGTTTCCATGTCTTTGATTGTGTTCTTGATCTGCTGGATTTCAGAGTACTGGTGTTCCATCAGGTCGAACAGCTTGCTTAATTTTTACTTTTGTTCTGCTCAGTTTTGTATAAGGTCTAGAAGGGCTCTGTATGCAATCCTTTTGTATTCACCTTCTGATCATTTCAGATAAGTTTCTTCATCTGAGAAACTCCTTGGTTATTTAGTTTGGGAGTCTTCTGAAGCCATGGGTGATTTCTTGTATACCACAAGCATCTGTTGTTTTTTGAGTTTCATGTGAGTAAGTAAAGACTGGGAGAGATACTATCAGGATGGACTACAGATGTTTCTCCAGGATGTCTTAAAACCTAAAAGAAAAGATATCTGACCACTTCCCAAGTTAGTCAGGTTTTCAGGTGTAGAGGTCCCTCTTCCCAACTAGCAAAGTAAGCACAACCCCAGATGATACAGACTAGTTCAAAATACAGCAGTGCTACTGCCCTTTTGGCCTCTGCTGACAGAGCCCAGCCTTAGGTCACACTGTAAACTACTACTTTTGTGGTGTAAGAGTTCTTTCCTGTAGGTGGGCTCTGGCTCCTAAGCTAAGAGTTAGGTCCAGCTGTGGCCACTGTATCTATGATGGCGACCTCCACCTGGTTGGTGAATAGAGGGGCTAAAGATGCCGAGATGTAATGAGTTCTCTGACTCTGTTGCTGGGCCCCCACCATAGGCGAGACTGTGTAAACCACTGCTTTTCTGTTGGAGAAGCGCTGTCTTGTTTGCAGGTGCTGGATCCCAGGCTAATAATTAGGTGCTGCTAAAAATCTCTGTATCCAACATGGTGTACCACACATAAGAACCGCTCGTTCCATGCAAACCACGCTGTGACAGAGATAAAAAGACAGGTCCACAGTGGCTAGATGAACAGAGTAGTAAGGCTGGCTCTCAAAATATGGCAATTTCACCTGCATATCCCACCAGCAGTGTGTCTGAGACTATCCGCTAGGGAAGACTCAGCTCTGTCCACTGGCCAAGACAGAGAAAAAAAAAGTTAAAATGATGCATTCCCTTTATTCTGTGAGAGCCAGGGCTAGCCAGATGTGGTAGTTAGTTAAAGAGTGAAGATTTTTGTTCAGTGGTGTCAAGTCCAAATTAACAGCCCTTTTCCGTGTCCTGTGGGCTCAGTATGTGACCAGATGGCTATGTTTGATTATCAGTTCAAGTCTTGGTTTCCAGAGATATGCAAGGAGACATGTGCTTAGTCCACCATCTTGACTTCACCCATCAGTTGTCTGTTTTGACATTTCCTGTCTCATTTCTGTCTCATTTCTTATTTGTTTCCTGTTTTTCTTTTGTAAGTTTAGCCAATGTTTTATAAATTTTTTTGGTCTTTTCAAGGAAACGGCTTTTGGTTTTGTTAATTCTTTCAATTATTTTTCTATTTTCTGTTTCTCTTAGTTCTGTTCTAATCTTTATTATCTGTTTTCTTCTGGTGCTTGAGGGTTTCTTTTGTTGTTTTCTTTCTACATGTTGAAGTTGTAAGGTTAATTCTTTGGTTTGTGCTCGCTCTTCTCAATGTGTGCACTAATAAAGATCAACCGACATCTGAGCACTGCTTTAGCTGTATCTGGTAGGATGTGTTGTCGTTCTCATTTGATTCCGTGAATTTCTTTGTGGCATCTTGGGTGTCTTTTGTAACTCAAGAATTTTTGAGCAAGGTGTTCAGTTTCCGTGAATTCAAATTTCTACCCATGTGTTTTCTGCTATTGATTTCGACTTTTGTGGCTTTATGGTCTGAGAAGTTACTTTGTAGTAATCCTGTTTCGTTTCCTGTTCAGACTTGCTTTATGAGTTAATGTGTGGTCCATACTAGAGACCATTCTGTGTGCATTGGAAAAGAAGGTGTACCTATCTGTTGATTGTTAGTTGATTGTCACAGTAAGATCTTCTGTATCTTTATTGAGCTTTTTTCTGGTTGATCTGTCCATAACTGAAAGTGGAGTGTTGAAGTCTCTTACTGTTATTGTGAAGTGATCGATGTCATCAGTGTTTGTTCGATATATTTAGATGCTCTCATATTCAGTACATAATTATTTAACATTATTCTGCTTATGTATTGAATCTTCAAGCAATAAATTATGACCATTCTTGTCCACAGTGGTGGATTTTACATTAAAATTTATTTTATCTGAGATTAGTATTGCTACCTCTGCTTTTTGAATGTTGTTAGCATGGTATATGTCTTTCCATCCTTTGACTTTTGGTTTCTTGATATCTTTGAGTCTGAGTTATGTTTCTTGTAAGCAGTATATTGGAAGGATCATGTTTTTTGATCCCTAGCTGTTATTCTATACCTTTTTATTGCAGCATTCAGTCTGTTTATATTCAGTGTGATTGTTGATACATATGTGTTTAGTGCTGCCATGTTGGTGCCTTTATTTTTGTGCTGTTGATGTTTTTGTTATTCCACTTAGTCTGTGTGGACTGTGTTTCTTTATGAGTTTTTCCTTTTCGTTGTTGGTTTTGTATCACTTGTGACTTCTGTATTATGTTTCCTGTTTTGATATGTAGGTTTGTTAGTTTGGTTTGTGGCAGTCCCTTTGGTCCCCCTCAGTGCTCTAAGGATTCGACTCGACGGCACTTGGCTTGGCTTGGCAGTGCTCTAAGCTTAAACCAATCTCTAGCTTATGTATATTTCCTTCGCTTCTTCTTCATGTGCAAGGGCTATACTGTAATATATCCTTCTTTACAGTTTAATGGTGTCGTAGTTTACATGTTAAGATCTCTGTTTCCCTACTTTTAATATATTAGCTTTGGTTGAGTTCTGTGACTTCCCTAACTGAGTAGGAGGACTCTGGTACTGTGTCCTGCATTGCATCTTTGAGTATACATCTGCTGTTACTGAATTTCTGAATGAAGAGCTTCTTTCAGTATTTCTTGTAGTTTTTGTTTGTTTTTGGCAAAGTCTCTACACTTCTGTTTCATTGTCATATTTGAGAGACAGCTTTGCACCATATATAATTCTTGTTTGGAAGTTTTCTTACTTATACTTCAATGTATCATCCCACTGCATTTTGCCACCATGATTTATGCTGGGAGGTCAGAGGACAGCCTACAGGGCTTCCCTGTGTATGTTAGTTTTACTTTAAGCTTTGCTGCCTTTCAGTGCCTCTTTGTTTCCTTTTATTAAGCTTGATTATAATATGTTTTGGTGTCTTTCTTTTGGAGTCTACATTTTGTGGCGTTGGCGTAGTGGATTATGCTGTGTCTGATAACCAGAAGGTCAGCAGTTCAGATGTGCCAAGCGCTCCTTGGAAACTCTGTGGCACAGTTCTATCATGTCCTCTTGGTTGCTGTGAGTTGGACGTGACTTCATGGCAGTGAGTTTTGTGGAGCTGAATAAGCATCCTAATTGTCTGTATTCTCTTCTTTCATGATGTTATGGAGGTTTTCTGCTAGCAACTCTTCAACAATTCTCTTTGCTATCTCTCCCTGTTCTAGACTTCTCATTATTTGTAGATGATTCTTCATAGAGTCCCATATGCTTCCTAAGCTTCTTTGTTTTTCTTGTTTCCTTTCTCTGACTTCTCCTCATAAACACTGGTGTCAGTTGCTCTGTCTGTATTCTCAGTAGTTGTGCATTCCATTTAGTCTGTCCTGCTCTTTTGACTTTGCATTGGATTGTCTAACTCTGTAACGTTATTATTGATCTGCTGGATTTCAGATTGTTGATGTTCTAGCAGTTCCTATTGCTTGCTTAATTTTTCATTTTGTTCTGCATGTTGTTTAATCTCTAGACGGATTCTGTACATATCTGTTCTGTATTCTACTTTCAATAATTACAGAAAACCTTCTTCATCTCGAAAATTGTTTGATTATTTTGAGAGATTTCCATAGCCATGGTGGTCTGCTTCTTTAAATGGCTAGTTATTGATTGTTGTCTTCACACCATCTGAAAGCCATTCAGCTTCTTCGGTATTATACCAGCGGGAGCTATGGCATAGCTCTAAGAAGGATGCAAGTAAGGGCACTACCATACTTGTCAGACAGCAGCCACTGCGTTCTCTAGATGCAGGTGACTTATGTACAGCTTCTCTGGTGATAGAGATGCTGTCAAGCCCTGTGATGCTCTTTGGCTTGGCGATTGGCCCAAGCTGGGTCCTAAGGGTGGCAGGCTCTGCCTCTTGGCTGATAAAGATGACGAACTACTTGTGCTGACTCTCTGGTGTCATGCCAGTTGACACTGTGGAATAGCTCAGCATAGAGAGAGAGAAGGATGCTAACACACTTGACCACCAGGGACTGCCGTATTCTTTAGATGCACTTGTCTTAAAAACTGCTCTTTGCTGAGGAGGGCACTGTGCAGCGACAGCTGAAAGCAGCTGGGAGCTCAGCAGTGGCAGGACCCATGTCCTGGCTGTTAAAGATGGTGCCCTACTTGTGGAGTCTCTAGGGGCTGTCAGCAGATGCTATGACGTGGCTCAATGAGGGAGGTGGAAATGGCACCACCACACCCAGACACCAGTCCCTAGTGCATTCTATAGCTGCACTTGTCTTAAAAACTGCTTTTCAGCTGAAAGAGGTATTGTCCTATAGCAGCCAGTAGCAGCCAGGCTCTCGGGTGGCAGGCTCTACCTCCTGGTTGACAAAGATGACACCCTATTTATGGAGTCTCTTGTAGGCTGTCAGCAGACTATATAATGTGGCTCAAAGAAGAGAGGTGTTCAGGTACGTCCACATTAGTTGCCAGCTTGCCACTGTGTTCTCTACATATGATTGTCTTAAAAACAGCTTTTCTTCTAGGAGAAACACAGTCGAGACAGTTACTGTCAAGACTGCCACTGTTTCTCAGTGTGGTAGCTAGTCCCACCTAAGCCTTCAGGCATGGCTGGCTGCCTCTCAGCCGACTAAGATGGCACTCTCCTGAGCTGCCTCTCTTGCGCTGAGTCAGCAGTATCTATGGTACATCCCAAAGAAGAGAAGTGGGGAGGGGCACTGGACCCTCAGGCACCAGCTGCTGCTCGGTTCTGTAGATGTGACTCTCCCATGTGTAGTCTCTTTGCTGCAGGAGATGCTGTTTACTTAGGCACTGCAGCTCAACACAGTAGCTGCCCCCTGCCAGGCTCTCAGGCTCAGCATTACCAGTCTCCTGTTTAACAAAAGAAGGCGTTTGTACTTGTAAGCTTCTCAGCTGCTGCTCCAGCAGAAGTGAGACTCACTGTGCCTCTGTCTTGCCTGTAACAAAGATAGTTTTTACATTCCTGTCACCCAGTCTGCTATCACCATACACCTGATCTTTGGGGCTCTCAGAATGTCCACACTGTTCTGTTTAGTCATTTTTTAGGCTTTAGTTTTTAGAGGGAATTGAGGAGATGTGACTAGTTTGCTATCTTGGCCCCCGCTTCCCTTTTTTTAAATTTGTATTTGAGATCAAGACTTACAAAACAAACTAGTTGCTCATTGAATGGTTAGTACATGTACTGTTTATGACATTGGTTAACAATTTCACAGCAGGTTAGCACTCACCTGTTACAACCGTGGCTTTCTGGTGGTCAGCTTTCCTGTCCCCTCTTACGTTCTAGTCCTTGCTCAGTGAGGGAGGGGGGCTGGTGTGCCCATTTAATCTCAGTGTTTGACTGGTGGATAACCTCAGGAGTGACTTTGTTACTCCTGATATCTGGGGACTTTACCTTCAGGGTTTCTCCAGTCTCTGTTAAGCTAGCTAGTCAAAACTGTGTTTATGGATTACAATTTTGTTCTGCGTTTTTCTCCATTTCTGTCCTGGACCCTCTGTAGACATCCCCGTAACAGCAGTCAGTGGTGGCAGCCACATACCTTCTAATTGTACAGTCTGCTGGAGGCTGCTGTAGATGTGGTCCATTAGTTGTTTGAACTAATCTTTCGTGTGTGTTTTTTCGTTTTCTTCATTCTTCCTTGCTTTCAAAGGGGTGAGACCAGTGGAGTTTCCTAGTTGGTTGCTTACAGACTTTTAAGACCCCAGGTGCTACTTACAAAAGTAGAATGTAGAACATTTTCTTTTTTGTGTGTGTACCTGGGTTTTTCTTTTTCTGTCTTTAGAACGTTTTCTTTGTGTAGTTGTTGTTAGGTGTCGTTGAGTCGTTTCTGGCTCATAGTGACCCTATGCACAACAGCATGAAACACTACCTGGTCCTGCGTCATGCCCACAGTAGTTTTTATACGTAAGCCCATTGTTGCACCCACTGTGTCAGTCTGTGTTGTTGAGGGTCTTCTTTTTCACTGACCCTCTACTCTACCAATCCTCCTTCAGGGATCCTTGCTGACAACATGTCTTAAGTATGTAAGACGCAGTCTCACTGTCTTTGCTTCCAAGGAGCAGTCTGGTTGTATACTTCTTCCAGGACAGATCTGTTTGTTCTTTTGGGAGTCTATGGTATATTCAGTATCCTTTTCCAACACCGCAATTGAAAGGTAACAGTTCTTCCTTTCTTATATTTATTCATTGTCCAGCTTTTGAATGCATCTGATGCAGTTGGAAGTACAATGGTTTGAGTTAGGCACACTTTAGAATTGAAGGCAAAATTTTTGCTTTTCAATACTTTAAAGAGATCCTTTGCAGCAGATTTTCCCAGTGCAGTGTGTCTTTTGATTTCTTGACTGCTGCTTCTGTGGGCATTGATTGTGAATCCAAGTGAAATAAAATCCTTGACAACCTCAATCCTTCCTGCATTTATCATGACGTTGCATTCTGGTCCAGTTGTGAGAATTTTTGTTTTCTTAATGTTGTAGTACAGTCTATACTGAAGGCTGTGGTCTGTGGTTTTCATGAATGTTTCCAATATTCTTCACCTCCAGTAAGCAGGGTTGTGTCAGCTGGATAGTGCAGATTGTAAATGAGTCTTTCTCCGATCCTGATTCCTCATTCTTCTGTATAGAGTCCAGCTTCTCTGATTATTTGCTCAGCATACAGAGTGAAAAGGTACAGTGAAAGGGTAAAACTGTGATGCACAGCTTTCCTGACTTTAAACTGTTTTCTTTGAAACATTTTCTTTAAAAACTATGTTATGCCAATTGAGCTACATGGCTACAGGGAACTATAGACCTCAGCCCACCCATTCAATTCTTTTAAGGAGTTTGGACATGTGTGTAGATCTTCTACCTTATCTTGTACAAGGTGTGCTGGCTTTCTCCATATTATGTACTCATATCTTTCATAGAGTTCCCATTTATCTATTGTCTATCTAGTGATTTTTCATCCTCACTGCTCCCCTCCCTAGTAGCCATCAAAAATTGTTCTTATGTGTAAACCTTTTTATGAGTTTTTACTTTAGTGGTCTCATACAGTATTTGTTTTTGTGTGATTGACTTATTTCACTTAACATATAATCCCCTTCTGTTTTCTCCATGTTGTGAGGTGCTTCTAACAAATTCGTCTTTGGTCTTTATTGTCACGTAGTATACTACTGTGTGTATGTACCACATTCATTTGTTACAGGGCGTTTGGTTGTTTGCAGCTTTTGCTGTTGTGAACAATGTTGCAATTAACTGTATATTCCTGCACTGCCTCTTAATTTTTCTAGGATATATTCCTAGGAGTGGGATTGCTGGATCCTATGATATTTCTAAGGAAGTGCCATATTGTTTTCCAAAATGACTGTATCATTTTGCATTCCTGCTTGGAGTGCGTAAGAGTTTTGTCGTGTTGTAGCCTCTCCACCATTTGTTATTTCCTGTTTTCATTTTGTGCCAGTAGTGGCAGGGTGAGCTGATACCTCACTGTGTCTTTAATTTGCATTTCTCACATGGCTAGTGATCTGGAGCATTTGCTGATGTGTTTGATAGCTGCTTAAATGTCTTCTTTTGTGAAGTGTCTGTTCATTTCCTTTGCCCGTTTTTTTAATTGGACTGTTTGTCTTTTTTGTTGTAGGGGTGTTTGACTTTCTTGCAGATTTTAGAGATTAGACCTTACTCTGATAGGTAAGAGTCAATTTTTTTTCCCCCTAGTCCATTGTTTCTGTTTTTCCCCTTTTGGTGAAATCTTTCAGGAGACTAAGTCTTTAACTTGTAGAAGATCCCAGTTATCTAGGTTATCTTCTGGAGTTTGTGTGTTGTTAGTTATGATTTTTATCTTGTCACCATGTATTAGGGTTTCTAGTGTTTATCCCAATTTTTCTTCTGTGATCTGTATAGTTTTTGGCTTTGTATTTAGGTCTTCTATCCATTTTGAATTAATTTTTATATACAGTATCGAGAATGGATACTGTTTCATGTCTTTGCAGATGGGCATCAAGGTTTATCAGCACTGTTTGTTAAAAAGACTGTGTCCTTTCCCCATTCTGTGGACTTCGGGTCCTTGTTGAAGATCATGTAACAATAGGTGGGTGGATTTGCATTCTGTTCCATCAGTCAATGTATCTGTCGTTGTACTAGTACCAAGCTGTTTTCACTACCATAGTTGTATAGTAGATTCTGAGCTCAGATAGTATGAGTCCTCCTCCTTTATTCTTCTTCACTTGTGCTTTACTTATCTAGCATCTTCTCCTGTCTTTTTAATAACCTCTTGCTTTCTTCACCTGTGATGTTCATGCTATCATTCCACATCTCATCTGGTGTTTTTTCATTAGTATTCTGTGCATGAAGTCTGTTTTGGGGATGGGCTCAAAATTCTGGTAGGATATACTCAAGTTAGTGTTTTGACTCTTCTGCAATTGTTTATATTCCACTTCAGCTTGAACTTGAATATGAGCAAATGATTGTCTGTTCCACAGTTTGCCCCTGGCCTTGTTAACTGTACATTGAGCTTTTCCATCATCTTTTCTTAAAGATTAAAAGTCTGTTTGATTCCTGTATATTTCATCTGGCTAGGTGCACCTTGTTGTCTTTGTTTATGTTGTTGAAAAAAGGTATTTGCAAGGAAGATGATGTTGGTTTTTTGAAGTTGTGTCATTTGATCTCTGGTGTTGGTTTTGATCACCAAGGCCATATTTTTCAACTACTGGTCCTTCTTTGTTTCCAAGTTTTGCATTCCAATCACATTTTGATCAATTTTAGACTTCAGCAGTTGGTAAAAATTTTCTGTTTCCTGTGTTTACCATTAGTAGTTGCTGTGCAAATGTGAATAGTAGTCATATTAGTTGATCTTCCTTGTATGCATATGAATATTAACCTATCCCTTACATAGTTGTACTTATAGATCTTGAAACGTTCTATTTGACCGTAAATTCAATGGTCTTCTTGTTATTCCTATTATAATAGGCCTTATGATTGTTTAATTCAAAGTGAATAATACTAGTCCATTTTAGCTCAGTAAATGCCTAGGCTATCAATCTTGCATTTTAATTTTGATGACCTCCAATTTTCAGAGATTCATAGCTTGTTCATTCTACCTTCCAGTTACTAGTGGATGTTTGCAGCTGTGTCTTCTTATTTGAGTTGTGCCACATTATTAAATGAAGTTCCGAAACCTTGACTCCATTTATGTCATTAAGGACAGCTGTACCTTGAAGAGGCAGCTCTTTCCCAGTCATATTTTAAGTGCTTTCCAACCTAAGAGGTTCATCTTCTGACAGTGTGTCAGATATTGTTCTGCTACTATTCATAAGGTTTTCACTGGCCAGTTTTTCAGGAATAGGCTACTTGGTTCTTCTTCCTAGTGTGTCTTATTCTGGAAGCTCTGTTGAAACCTGACCACCATTGATGACCCTGCTGGTATTTGAAATACTGGTGCAAAGCTTTCAGTATGACAGTAATGCTCAAATGACAACAGCGTGACAAACTGAGATATACCTACCTGGTAGGACAAAAACTTAGTGCACCTTTTTCTCCTCTAGCTTTTTTTTTTTCTTTTCGTTAGTTATACGTTTTAAGTTGGAGAGATATGAGAGGTTTTGAAAACATTTCTGACATTAGGCATCAGGCAGATAGTCCTGATTTAATGGGAGTTTAGACTAAAGAGATAGTTGACGCCAAAATTGTTAACCTAGATCTGATAGGAATTGCTATTTGAGAAGCATTTGCACATAACTTTCCATCTATAGTTCTGATGGAAACTACCTGAGATGTTCTCTGAAAAAATTTCAAGAGTTTAGTCAAAGAGAACAGTGGCACGTGTCATGGTTCAGATCACCTTCTTTGAAGTACACTTATTGAGCTAAGAGGAAAAAAAATTTCTAAATAACTTATCATGATCTGGCTAGATTAATATAAAACATGAGTAATGCAGAATAACTTTTAGACTAATAAAACTCAAAGTTATAGTTGAAAAATTTCAGAACAGCCATTAAAATACTGTGTGCTCAAATATGTGCCAATTTATTGTTGTAAGCGGTTTACCTCTGTTCACTCTTTTAGTCATCACTCCAACTTTCTGAGATGTGTACTATTAATTCTGTTTTGCAGGTAAGGAAACTGAGGGAAAGAGTTTAGGTAACTTGTCTTAGTCATAGAGCTAATAAGTGGAACATTCAGAATTCATATCTGGGTGGTCAGTCATCAAAATGCTAAATACAGTGCTACCAGGTTGTTACAGAAGCAGAAGACTTCTACATTGATTGAAATGTTTGGAATATGAATCTGGAAAATTTAAGATGGGGGGAGGAGAGAGGCAGAAACTACAGATGATCCAACTTTTAAGGAAAATAGGTTTAGAACTTTGGTGATTTGGTCCTAGGGCACAGTTTTCTGTAAGATGCTAGTAATTTTCCTGAGTTACAGTATGGGTTTAATTATTTTGTGAGATATGCTTTGGGCAGCAGAGAGTTTAATAGTATTTAAACCATAAAATTGGTGTATTCATAGAGTTTGACTAGTAAGAAGTTCTAGGACTTGATGGCATATAACAAGAAATTTATGCAAATCATTTGAAAAAAACAGGAAGAAGCCTTAAAAGTCAACCAATTTTGATATTATCTCCCAGTTTGTCTTCCAAGGATTAGCTGATCGAGATACATTTGAAAAGACAAGACTAGTAACAATAAAGGGTAAAGACAGGTTGCTATAGTATATTGATGATAGTCCATAATTAGATGAATAATTTTTATTTAAATAAGCATCACAGATGGTGAACCAAATGGACATGCTAATGTCTTCAGAATATATTGAAGTAGCAATGTATTGTTCTCTTGGAGAATCATTGACAATGTTGATAAAAATAAATCTATGATTAATAAATGTTCAAGTTTTAAGGTTAATTAATAATATACTGAATTGGATTTGATGAAAGATACCTTTTTGTGGTAAAAATATGTAACAAAACATTTGCCAGTTAACCAGTTTTTGTATATACAATTTCATGATATGGATTTGTTTTACAACTATGAGAACTATCCTTTTCCAGATGATTCCACCATCATTAACAGAAACATAGGGCCATCTAAGCAGGGACTTTCCTTTACTCCCTCCAGTCTACCTGTGGTAACATTTGCCTGTTTCATATAAGTGGGATCATACGGTATTTGACCTGTTGGGACTGATTTATTTCATTGTTTTCAAGGTTCATCAGTGGTGTTATAGCATGGATTAGGATGTCAGTACTCTTTATGACTGAGTATAATTTTACACACAGACACACTTAGACACTACGTTGTTTTGATCCATTCATCTGTTGGTAGACATTGAAGTTGTTTCTACCTTTTGACTATTGTTAATAGTGTTTTAATGAATACTGTTGTACATGTATCCATTTGAGCCGCTGCTCAGTCCTTTCGTTGGTATATCTAGGAGTAGAATTGCTGGGTAATTTGGTAGTTTCATGTTTAACTTTTCGAGAAACCACCAAGCTATTTACCACGGTGGCGGTATTATTTTGTATTCTCACCAGCAGTGGTCAAGGGTACAGATTTCTTCATATCCTCTCCAACACATATTATTTTCTAGCTTTTTGATCAGAGCCATTCTAGTAGTGGTGACGTAGTATGGTATGTCATTGTGGTTTGGATGTGTATCTCCCTTAAGATGCTGAGCATCTTTTCATTTGCTTGTTAACCCTTTTAGTACCTCTTTGATGGAATATCTGTTTGGGTTCTGCACCCATTTTCAATTTGGTTGTTTGTCTTTTTATTGTTAAATCGTAGCAGCTCTTTATGTATTTTGAGTATTACATTCTTATCAGATACATCCTCTCAGTTTTTTTTCCCAGTCTGTAAGTTCTCTTTTTACTGTATCAAGTCTTTTCCTGAGCAAAAATTTTTTATTTTTATGAGAGCACGTTGATCTCTTTTGTCTTTTGTGGCTTGTGCTTTTGGTATTGTAACTATGAATCCTGTTGTTAAAAATTAGGTCCAAAAGCAATACTCTTTTTATGTTTTATTGTGTTTTTAAAGCCACAGTGGCACAGTAATTAAGAACTCAGCTGCTAACCGAAAAGCTGGCAGCTTGAATCCACCAGTCACTCCTTGAAAACCCTGTGGGGCAATTCAACTCTGTTTTATAGGGTCGTGTGATTTCAAACTTGCCTTGACAACAGATTTTTTCTTTCTTTCTTACAGTTTTTGGTGAATGTTTATATAGCAAATTCAGTTTTCGTTTAACCATATCTATACAGATTATTCCATGACATGGCTTACATTTTTCACAGTAGACTGGCTTTCTTGTTTCCGTCCTCGTTCTTGTCCAGTAATCTAGTTTCTCTCCCTTCATCTTCCTGTATTTGCTTTTGACTATAAAGGTTTTCCATTTGACTGTGTAGGTGACTTTTAAAAAGGAGTGCAGTACTTATGAATGTGACACGGCTTATGAGCTCATCTGTTATTTAGCTGAAAGATGACCTAATGGAATAGTTCTGTGGAAGTTTTAAAGAGTATCTCAGGGTGGTAGTCTCAGAAAATCTTCTAGTCTCAACCGGTCCAGTAGGAAGTTGAGTTTTTTCTTACATTTTACTCCCATTCTATCAGGATCCATCTATTTATTTCCTTATCAGAATGGTGAGTATACTCGTGGTCAGACACCATCTAGTTCTTCTGGTCTTGGAATAGATAAGGTCATGGTTTGCATAGATTATTGGTCTTATAGACTAGTTTCGTCTGCGTCTTTGATTTTCTTCTTTCCCTTTTACTCTGGGCTCATAGAGACCAATAGTTGTATTGTAGATGGCCACTTGGAAGCTTTTAAGACCACAGACACTACTCACCAAGGTAAGATGTAGAACATAAACTTTATGTACTGTATTACATCAATTGACTGAGTTGTCCCGTGACACTGTGGCCTTAAGCCTTCATACACTGTAAACCAATCCTGTGAGGTGTGATTAAGTCTTCATTATTTGTGTTCCTTGTGTGCTTTCTTATGTATATGCATATATATGGGTGCTTACACTTAACACATATATATACCTGCATATAGATACATCTGTATATGCCCATATATACATGTATGCATGCATACCTACACATGTAACCACACTCCTAGTCTTTAATTGTTATTGCACAGTTACATGTGTCATTTTTCAGAAACATCCTTTTTCTTGGATACTTCTTAATAACATCATGTACTTTGGTCATGTTGTGCATGCTTCACTCATGTTTGGTGTTCTATTTTGCATCACCAAAAATAAGTTATCTACCATCTGGAGATTAATCCGCCCCTCCCCCAGTCCCTAGTAATCGCCAATAATTATTGGTTTCAGTATGTATATTTATTCTTGTCTAAAACAGTGAGATCATATGTATATTATTCTTGTCTAAAACAGTGAGATCATGAGCATTTGTTCTTTTGTGATTGACGGCGTAGTAGATTCATCCATATTATATTTTGAAAACTTATCATTATTCTTTGTGGCTGCATAGTGTTCCATTGTATGCTACATGTACCACATTTTGTTTACCCATTAGTTTGTTTCCATCTTTTGCTATTGTGAATAGTACTGCAGTGACCATAGGTATTCATCTATCTGAATGTGCTTTTAGTACCTAGAAGTGGAATTGCTGGATTGCAAGGTTATCTGTTTCTTTATTTTAAAAAAAGCATTGTACCATTTTCTATGGTAGTTGTAGCATTTTGTAATACCACCAGCAGTGGATAAGGATTGCAGTATCCTCATATCTTTGTCAGCTTTCATTGTTTTAAGTTTTTCTTGATGACTGTTGTTTTAACAGGGGTGAGGTGGTATCTCACTGTAGGTTTCACTTACATCTCCCAGGAGACGCAGTGGTTAAGTACTGTGGCTGCTAATTAGAAGTTGGGCGATTCACGTCTGCCTGATGCTACTTGGAAACTCTGTGAGGCAGTTCTCTGTCTATAGGGTTGCTATGAGTTGGGATCCACTTGATGGCACTGGGGTTTGGCTTGTTTTTTTAAAATGGCTAGTGGAGACCCTAGTGGCATAGTGATTAAGTGCTTTGGCTGCTAATCAAAAGGTTGACAGTTTGAATCTACTGCGGAAACTATCTGGGGCAGTTCTATTCTGTTCTACTCTCTACCCTCCTTTAGGGTTGCTGTGAGTTGACATACTGGCAGTGGGTTTGGCTAATGCTCATGTGTGTCTGTCAGTTTGTCATACTGTGGGGTTTTTTTGTGTTGCTGTTGGTGCTGGGAGCTATGCTACTAGTTTTTGGATACCAGCAGGGTCACCCATGGCAGGCAGGTTTCAGTAAACTTCTAGACTAAGACTGTAAAGAACAACCAGGTGGTGTACTTCTGAAAAAAATTAGCTAGTGAAAACCTTAGGAATAGTAGTGGAACATTGTCTGATACACTCCTGGAGAATGAGCCTCTGAGGTTGGAAGACACTTAAAAGATAACTGGCGAAAACTTGTCTTCTAAAAATAGTATTGGCTTTAATGATATGGATAGAGTCAAGCTTTTGGAACTTTATTTACTGATGTGACACAACTCAAAATGAGAAGTAACAGTTGCAGGTATCAATAATAGGAATGTGAAATATATGAAGTATGAATCTAGGAAAATTAGAAATTGTCAAAAAGGAAATCCAGTGCATAAAGATTGATACCCTAGGCATTCGTGAACTGAAATGGACGGGTATGGACCATTTTGAGTTGTACAGTCAAATGATGTGTTGTGCTGGGATTGACAGATTGAAAAGTTATGATGGTGTATTCATCACTTACAAGGGCATTTTAAGATCTGTCCTGAAGTACAGCACTTATCATTGGTAGGGAATATCCATACATACATGTCATGGATTAATTTATGTCCTCCCAAAAATGAGTATAGCAGTTTGGCTAGACTCTTATTCCTGGTATTGTGTGATGTTCCTATGCGCTGTAAACCTTGTCTCTATGATGTTAAAGCAGGTGGATGGTCAGCAGTTATGTTCGTGGGGCAGGACTCACTGTGTAAGATTTTATTGTGCCTTGAGGTAATCTGTTGGTTATAAAGGAAAAGTAAGAAAGCAACAGAGTTGGGTATTTCATACTGCCAAGAAGCAGTGCAGGAGCAGAGCGTGTCCTCTGGAAAGGACCTCAGGTCCATGAGCCTCAGAATTACCCTGTCCAGGGGGAAATTGATGACAAGGAACTTCCTTCAGAGCCAATAGAGAAAGCCTTTTCCTGGAGTGGATGCCCTGAATTTGGACTTTTAGTTTAATGGAGTGTGACAAAATAAATTGGTCTTTGTAAAAACCATCAGCTTGTGGTATTTCTGTTAAAGCCATACTAGATGACTAAGACGATATACAAGGAGAACCATTTTACTCAAATTTATGTACTAATCACTAGTGTCAAAAATGAGAATGTACAAGATTTTTACTAACTTCTGCAGTCTGAAATTGATCATCCATGCAATCAAGATGCATTGATAGTTACTAGTGATTGGAATGTGAAAGTTGGAAATGAAGAAGAAGGATTGGTTGTTGGAAAATATGGCCTCGGTGATGGAAGCACCACTAGGGATTATATGATAAAATTTTGCAAGACCAGCAGGTCACTTGTAAGAGACATTTTTCGCCATCATAAGAGTGACTTCACTTACAGGCCTCAATGGATGGAAAACACAAGAAGAATCTAATTGTGTGCATCTGTGGAAAGAGACAATGGAGAAGCTCAATGTCATCATTCGGAAGATGACCAGGGGATAATTTGTGGGACAGACAGTCAGGCACCCTGTGCAAGTGTAAGATGAATTTGAAGAAAATTGAAACAAGTACATGAGAACCAAAATACAGACTTTTAACTATGTCCTACCTGAATTTGGAGACTATTTCAGAACATGTTTGAGGCATTGAACACTAATGATGGAAGACCAGACAAGTTTTACGATGACATCATGTGTGAAGAAGACAAATTATTACTAGAAAGAAAGAAAGGAAAGACCAAAATGGATTTCAGAAAAGACGATGAAACTTGTTCTTGAATGTAGAATGGTGAAAGTGAAATGAAGAAATGATGAATTAAAGGAGCCAAACAGAACATTTCAAAGGATGCCACGAGAAGACAGAGTAAAGCATTATAGTGAAATGTGCAGAGACCTGGGGTTAGAAAGCCAAAAGGGAAGACTATGCCTGGCATTTTTAAAGCTGAAAGAGGAAAAATTTCAAGGCTTGGGTTTTATTTTTGAGGTATTCTGTGGGCAAAATACTGAACAAAGCAGGAGCATCAATTGCAGGTGGAAGGAATAGAACCTATCTTCCAAAAAGAACTGGTCAGTGTTCATCCATTTCAGGAGGTAGCATATAATCAAAAACTGATGGTATTAAAGGAAGAAGTCAAAGCTACACTGAGGGCATTATTAATAACCAAGGCTCCAGAAATTGATAGAATATCAGTTGAGATGTGTAAATAAAGAGATTTTTGCACTGGAAGTGCTTACTTGTCTATGCTGTGAAATTTGGAAGACGGCTGCCTGGCCAAATAACTGGAAAAGATGTATATTTGTGTCTATTCCAAAGAAGGGTGATCCAGCAGAATATGGAAAGTGTCAGACAGTCTAACATATGCAAGTAAAATATTGCTGAAGGCAGTTCAAAACTGGTTGTAGTAGTACATCAACAAATGCCAGAAATTGAAGTCAGATTCAGAAAAGGACATGGAATGGAGAATATCATTGCTAATGTCAAGTGGATCTTGACTGAAAGAGAATACCAGAAAGATGTTTAATTGTGTATTACTGATTATGCAAAGACATTCAGCTGTGTAGGTTATAACAAATTATGGCTATCATTGTGGAAAAAAAGGAATTCCAGAAGACTTTACTGGGATTATGAGGAACATGTACATAGAGCAAGAGGCAGGCATATATATGAATAGAACAAGATGATATAGTGTGGTTTAAGATCAGGAAAGGTGTACATCAAAGTTGTATCCTTTTATTGTTCAGTCTGTATGCTGAAGAGGTAATCAAAGAAGCTGAACTATATGAACAAGAACTTGGCATTGTACTTCTATAGGATATGGAAGACTTATTATTATAGGATATGGAAGACTTATTAAAATGTAGATGAGACACCATTGCTTCCTGCAAGGAACAAGGACTTGAAGTACTGATGGTGGTCAAGGACTCCAGCCTTCAACATATGTTACAGCTCAACACAAAGAAAACAAAAATCCTCACAGTTGGACCACTAAGCAACGTCATGATAAGCAGAGAAAAGATTGACATTGTGAAAGATTTTATTTTACTTGGGCCCACAGTCAACACCCTGGAAACAGCAGTCAGGAAATCAAGTGACATATTGCATTGAGCCTTTTTTAAAAAGCAGGAATATCTCTGAGTATTTAGGGGTGCCTGACCTAAGTCGTAATTTTTTTTGACTGTGCTATATACATATGAAAGCTGAATAAGGAAGACTAAAGAAGAATTCATGCTTCTGAATTATGCCATTGGCAAAGAATATCAAATATGCCATGAACTACCAGAAAAACAAACAAGTCTGTCTTGGAAGAATTACAGCTAAAGTGTTCCTTGGAAGCAAGAATGGCAAGACTTTGTCTAGCGTATTTTGGGTGTGTTATCAGGAAGGACTAGTGCCTGTATAAAGGCATCATGCTTAGTAAAGTAGACGGTCAGTGAAAAAGAGGAAGTCCATCAGTGAATGAATCAACATAGTGGCAGCAACAGTGGACTGAAACGTAGCCATGGTTGTGAGGATGACACTGTGTTTCCTTCTATTGTACATGGAATCACTGTGAGCTTGATCCAACTCAGTGGTACCTGAAAAGATAACATATATGTGTATGTGTGTGTGTATATACATACGTACCTGTAGATACATGCCTACATATTAAGTGTTTGGTGCAAATCATTAAGTGCTAAACGACTAGGCAGAAAGTTGGTGATTCAAACTTGCCCAGTGGTGCATTGGGAAATACGCTTGGTGACCTGTTTCCAAAGGGTTACATAGCCTTGAAAACTCTGTGGATCATTTTTGCTCTGCACACATGGTATCACCACGAGTTAGAGTCACTTCAGTGATGACTAACAGCTGCGCGCGCGCGTGCGCGCACACACGCACACACACACACACACAGTTGAGCAGTTACAGTCGACCTGATATCAGTAGTAAATATGTGTTTCTGTATACAAACACACTGACACACATGTGCATGTACAGTCTTGATCTGAAGTTGTCTCTGTTTTCCATTCTGTTTTCAAGAAAGTGCTGTACATAGACTTGGGTTAGCAGTTCATGTCTTCACTTTGAGATAATTCCACTATCCTTTGGCCTCCATTGTTTACGATGAAATGTCAGATTTAGATATTCTGTTTTTTACCTGTGATGAGTCAGTGTTTTCTTGCTACTTTCAAGATTTTTTTCCCTTGCATTTGGCTTTCAGCAGTTTGACTTGAATATGTGTAGGTGTGGATCTCCGTTTGCATTTATCCTAGTTGGGAGTAATTAAACTGAATCGATTTGTAGTGTGGTTTTCATTAAATTTGGATATTTTTGTATATTGTTTCTTCAGTTTTTTTTAATGTCAGTTTCTCATTCTTTTTCTGGAATTCCCTTTTGGAGTATGTTCCTACACTTTATTGGCCTCCCATATCTCATTTTTCTTCTCTCTTTGTTGTTATATTAATTTCTGGTGATCTTTCTTCATTACAACGATTCCTTTAATGCCATGTCATATCTGCATTTGAGCCTTTAGTAAACATTTAATTTTAGTATTTTTTTTACACTTTGCTCTGCTTTTCCCATTTATTTATATTTTTATTGTACTTTAGATTTACAGAGAAACCAGCTTCTCATTAAATAACTAATATCTGTATTGTTTTGTGACATGGGTTGCCAACAGCATGACATGTCAGTGCTCTCCCTTTCTCTACCTTTTGCTTGTTTGCTGTTACCAGCTTTCTTGTTGCCTCTTTCCGTCTTATCCTTGCCCCAGGACTTGCATGTCTATTTATTCTTGTTTTGTTTTAGAGGCCTGTCTGCTCTTTGGCTGAAGGGTGAACCTTCGGAGTGACTTCAGTACTAAGTTACAAGGGTGTTCAGAGGCCATACTTTTGGGATTTCTCCACTATTTGTCAGACTAATAAATCTCATTTTTGTTTGTTTGTGAGGTTGAATTTTATTGTACATTTTTCTCCAGCACTGTCCAGGACTCTCTATTATGAGTCCTGTTAGAGCAGTTGGTGGCAGAAGTCAGGTAACGTTTAGTTGTGCTGACCTCAGACTGGTAGAGGCTGTGGTAGTTGTGTCCATCAGTCCTTTGGAATTAATCTTTCCCTCTTATCTTTAGTTTTCTTCATTCTCCCTTCACTCTAGACAGGATGAGATCAATGGAGTATCTTAGGTGTCTGCTTGCAAGCTTTTATGTCGGTTGAATTAGATGTTTCCAAAGACCATGGTCCCCACAACACTTAGGCCAATAATTTGTGTTCATGGAGCTTTCATGACCTTGCCCTGGAAAAGTAGTGGTGGCTTCCTCAGTACTGTGTACTGTCTTGTTCTCCACCAAAGTTACCACTTTTCTATTGTCTGTTTCCAGTGGTTTTCCTTTCCACCTCCTTTTCCCTCATAACCTTTGAAAATTGTTTCTATTTGTGTATAAATCTTTTCATGAGTTTTTATAGTCATGGTCTCATACAATATTTATCCTTTTGTGATTGACTAATTTCACTCAGCATGGTTCCCTCCAGATTCATCTACATTGTGACACGCTTTGCAGAGCTGCCATTGTTGTTTGTTTTTGTATAGTACTCCATTTTGTGTATGTACTGTAGTTTGTTTCTCCATCTGTTGATGGGCATCTAGAGTGCTTTTGTATTTTTTCTACTGTGAAATAGAAAAACAAAGCTGCAGTGAACATAGGCGTGCATATGTCTATTTATGTGGTAGTTTTTATTTATCTAGGATATATTCCTGGGAGTAAGATTACTGGATCATAAGGTATTTTTATTTCTAGCTTTTTAAGGAATCATAATACTGTTTTCCAAATGATCATATCATATTGTCTTCACACCAGCAGTGTGTAATTCCTGTTTTCTTGGATGTTCTTCAACACATGCTGTTTATTTATGATACTGATTTGTTTCTTTTTTTTTAATATACTTTCTTTAAAAAGTATTAGTCATTCATCCTTTGCATGTCTTGTGATTTTTCACTGGGTACTGGGCATTTTGGAGAACATAGTATACAAACTCTCGAGTCTCTTCCTTCCCCCTGAATGTTGTAGCTTGTTTTGGATGCCTTAGAGACTCACTTTCAGTAAATCTGAAATCTCTTTTTAAGTGTGCAGATGCCGATGTCTCCTCTCTGTGTCTCTTTTTAATTCCGACTTTATGTTTGTTGCCTGTGTTTTCACCTAGGTTACTGTGGAGCCAAAGATTGATCTCTACTCTTTGCTGATGGAACATTTTGGGGTCTGGGGGGTGTGTTCAAAGTTCAGGCTATACCAGGTGTTCCCTGGCTTATTGGTTTTTCTGTACAGGTTTTTTGCCTGGGGGTGTGTGAGTGACTTGGCCTTCTGTGGTCTTTGCTGTGCCTGTGCATAGTATCCTGTCAAACCAGAAATACATGGAGAGTTTATCAGGCCATATATGCCTGTCTGACTTGTCAAAGCTGTGTGGTAAGTCCCTGAATAGTTGGATGGGGATCTTAAAAGGTTACCAGAGTTGACAAACTTCCTTGTTTGCTTGCTTATGAAATTGCCAGTTGGCTCGAATCCTCACTCTCATGCTGGAAGTGAATCTCCACATATTGCTGTTAGAGTATACTTTTATTCACTGATTTTAAAAGATGCTAAACTCACTTTTCAGGTTTTTCTGTGATACATATGGGGAACTAGACATTTAATCTTGTTTTATTGTGTCTCAAAAAATTACAAATCTTTGTTCAGTTTTGTTCTACTGGGATTAAGAAATTGTGTTGTGGATCCCATTATAGCTAGTTCATCAGTTTCCTTACTAAAATGGCCATAGTAAGGGTTCCTGTGTCATCAGGTTTTGTGATGGTTGGATGAATTAATTTAAACAATTAAAATAATGTTTAAAAGACAAAAGAACCTAACCAGCTGGCCGTCAAGTTGATTACCCATCCTTCCTACCCAGTGTTACAGTAGAACTGCCCCATAGAGTTTCCAAGGCTATAATGGTTTTTTAGTTGTATTTGAGGTGAAAGTTGTCAGAGCATATTAATTTCTCATTAAGCAATTTGTTTTGTGACATTGGTTGCCCACCCTGCTACGTGTCAACATCTCCACTTTTCAACCTTTGGTTCCCTGTTTCTGTTCATCCAGCTTTCCTATCTTTTCCTGCCTTCTCATCTTTTTTCCTATGCTGGTCTGTCCCTTTAGTCTCTTATATGTGGCTGAACTACATGAGTTATTATTTATTTTATTGGTTTGTTTTATTTTTCACTGAAGGGTGTACCTTAGGAGTGACTTGAGTACTGAGTTAAAAGGGTATTTGAGGACTGTACTCTCAGGGTTTCTGCAGTCTCTGTCAGACCAGTAAGTTGGTCTTATGTGAGTTAGAAATTTGTTCTACATATTTCTCCAACTTTCTCCAGGACCCTCTGTTTTGATACCTGTCAGAGCCTTCAGTGTGGTAGCTAGGTAACATATAGTTGTGATGAACTGTGGTAGTTGTGAGCCTTTGGTCCTTGGGACTGATTTTCCTGTGTCTGTGGATTTCTTCATTTTCCTTTGCTGTAGGTGCAGTGTAACCTTTCCTTCGATGGCCGTGCACATGCTTTTAAGACCCAAAAAACTACTCACCAAAGTAGAATGTAGAACATTTTCTTTATTAACTGTTTTATGCCAGTTGAGCTGAATGTCCCTCAAGACTAGGGTCCCCAGCCTTCAGTTCTTGGTCTGTTAAGGAGTTTGGATGTATGTATGAATCTTCTGTACCTTTGCATTGGTCAAGTTGTACTGCCTTTTGCATTATTGGGTGCTGTTTTACGTTTCAGTAAAGTTACTACTTACCTGTTTTCTGGTGAGTGTTTATCCCTCCATGTTCCTCCTCAGCCTCAGAACCACCAAAGAGTATTTTTTTAATGTGTAAATCCTTTCATGACTTTTTATAATAATGGTCTCATGCAGTATTTGCCCTTTTGTGATTGACTTACATCACTGAGCATATATCCCTTCAGATTTATGTGTGTTGTGAAATGTTTCACAGATTCTTTATTGTTCTTTATCATTGTGTAGTAGTCTGTTGTGTGTATATACCATAGTTTTTGGATCCATTCATTTGTTGATGAACACTTAGGTCTTTCCATCTTGTTACTGTTGTGAATAATGTTACAGTGAACATGAGTGTCAATGTTTCTATTTGTATGACAGCTTTTTGTTCTATAAAATATATTCCCAGGAGTGGGATTGCCAGATCATATAATATTTCTGTGTCTTGCCATTTTAAGGAAGTGCCTTGTTGTTTTCTAAGATGATTGTGCCATTTTGAATTTCACATCAGCAGGACATAAGAGTTCCAGTCTCCCCACTGACTCTCCAATATTTCTTAATTGCTTTTTTGATTTGTGCCAGTGTTGTTAAAGTGACGTGGTATCTCATTGTGGTTTTGATTTGCGTTTTTCTAATGCCTGGTGATTTGGGGAGTATTTCTTCATGTGTCTGTTACCTGCTTGAATGTCTTCTTTGGTGAAGTGTCTGTTGATTTCCTTTGCTCATTTTTAGTTGAGTTATTTACTTTTTATTGTTGAGGTTTTTCAGTATCTTACAGATTTTAGTGCTTAGATGCTGATCATATTTGTTGTAGCCTATTTTTTTTCTCAGTCTACAGGTTGTCTTTTTTTTATTCTTGTGACGTTGTGTTGTTAGTAATGTTTCGTTTTGTTTATGTCCTGTATTAAGGCACCTTGCATTTCCCCTATATATTCTTCCATGATCTTTTCTGTTTTAGATTTTTATTTAGGTCTTTTATCTGTTTTGAGTTAGTTTTTGTGTTTAGTGTGTGGGTCTTGTTCCATTTTTTTGCAGATGAAGATCCAGTTACACCACCACTATTTGTCACAGACTACCATTTCCCCATTTAATAAATTTGGGGCCTTTGTGAAGTAACAGGTGCTGATTTTTTTTTTGTTCCTCTTAGTGTACTGTGCTGAGTTCCTTTTGTTTGTGGATTTTCTTACTATTTCTTTTGTTTTTGTAGATTTTTTTTATGAATATGGGCTTGTTAACTTTGTTTGTGGTTACCTTGACATTTACCCATATCTTCATAAGTTTCAACCAGTCTATTACACAGTTGGTATCACTTTAACTTCCTCACCAGTTAAGAAGTCTATACATATACTGTTTATTTTCCCTTTTATTGGTTTGACATTGTTGTCATTAATAGATTTATGCCTCTGGTTTTCTATTGTAGGTCTTTTAGTTTTGTTTTATTCTTGAGGATTAAGTACCTAGATTGCTATCTGGCTGATGCTGTCATGTGTCCTAAATTCAGTTGTCTAATGTTGGTTTTCTAACTGAAAGACTGTATTTAATAATTCTTGTTTTGTGTTTGTTTTGGTTTTTACATATTCCCCTAATTTCTGTTAATCCTGAAGTGTTGTAATTTTGCTGTCATATTTGAGCGAGTTTTGCAGGCTGTCTTATTCATGGTTGGCAGCTTGTTTGTTTCAAGGTTTTATATAAATTCATCCATTTGTCTTCTTGCCTGCATGGTTTCTGTTGAGTAATTAGAGGTTAGCTGTATTGTTCCCTCTTTTGATGTGACTTCTCATTTTTCTTGAGCTAGTATCAGGATTCTTTGTCTTTTATTTTGGTGGATGTGATTATGCCATGGTGATTTTCTTTTGGGGTCTGTCCTGTATATGGAGCTTCTTGGATGATCTGTCAGTATATCGTTACTGATTGTGTCTGTTTTTTCCATTGTCATCTTTCTGGAATTCCAGTCACCTACGAGTTTTTGTTCTTGATTGTATCGTGAATAGTTTTTAGATTTTCTTCATTAGTCTCCCTGATATTTTCCTCAAACCAAGTGGTAAGCAAGAATTTGTCTTCAGTTTCACTCCTGTGTCTTCCATTGTTTTATGTCCTCTTCTGAAATCTTATTACTTATCTTTTGGATTTCTAATTTCTCTTTTTGTATGATTTCTAGGTTTTTTTTTTCTTATTTTATTCTTGTATTGTTTTCCCAAATTCTTTATTTCATCTGTGTTTTCCCTGATTTTGTGTATTCTTATTTTTACTTACGTTTTCTATGATCTTTCCTAATTTGCCCGAGAACCTTGAGTGTTAGACTTCCGAATTCTCTTTCAGATAGTTTTTGTGCTATTTTTATTCCTACTTATGGTCATCTAGTGTTTTATTTTTGTTGCTTACTGAAGACCTGCCCTCTCGTTTTTTAAATATGTTTTGATACTGTTTTCTGTCCCAGTACATTCAGAAATTATTCTCTTGGTTTATGGATTATATGTTTGTTTCATCTTCTTTTTTTGTTTCATGTGGGTATATCTTCATGAACAGGCTCATTATTTTGTTCCTTCTTCATTTGTGGGCAGGATTATTCTCACCACTTTGTCAAAGTGGATCGAATCTGTTGCTCAGGTCTAGTACAATAACATGTACCCATCAAGGGATCGTGAGGAGGGGAGATGCATGGATGGGCAATTTGTGGCACAGATTAGATCTGGTGGGGTGGATCTGATAGTGGTGTGACAGGGCAGGTTTTGGGCATTCAGAGATCTTTATGAGACCCACTAAGAGGTGTGGCATGGGGCCAGGGACAGCATGGGGTTCTGTCCAGGCACCTGCATGGGGACTTCGTGCTCAGCAGTGCATGTCCGGGGTGTTACACAAGGCATAATTCAGGAATCAGCCCCAGGGTTGTTTGGGATCACATGCTTTATGGTGTGAGAGTAGGGCCAGCATAGGCTGGAGTTTGGTGGTTTTTGCTAGTATTCCTTTGGGGTGCAGCCTTCTGTAGGGTTAGGCCATAGTGTTGAGTCTGGGGGTATATGTTGTTGCCACTTGGGTGTTCTTTCTGTTAGCCAGGAGACAGCCAGAGCAGGACTAGAGGTCTGCTCAAGTGCCACCAAGGGACATGGTGCATGGTGCAGAGAAGGCAGTCAAGAAAGGAGAGGATATGATATGTAGAGCTAAGTACAAGAGAAAAAGAAGAAAGAGTAACAGAAGCAACGAGCAGGGGCAGTGTGCTCGTAGCTTTGTAGTTGAGTAGTGTGACATGGCTCATTAAAAGTGGACAGGATGGTACATGAGTCTGGGTAGTCAGAACAAAAAGAGAGAAAACAAAAAAAATAAAATAGTACAAAATGGTGCTCAAGGAACTGGCTGTTGGGGTAGAGTTGAACCAGGATGACTGATTGTCTCTTGCTAGATAGTAGGACACAGTCCATCTGGAAGAGCTGTAGGCAGCAGAGGTCCTGGGTGTGAGGGAGAAGGAAAAGGGAGGAAGAGAAAGGTAAAAAAAAAAATATGGTATTGTATGAGCCAAGGTGGGAAACAGAGATGACTTGGTCAGGCAGTGTTCTGGTGGCTGTGTAGCTGAGTGATAAGACAAATGACAAGGTCATTAAAGAAGAGACAGTGTTGGTATAGAGCACTATGTGGATGGGAGAAGGGAACTGAAGGAAGGGAGTAAGAGAGCAGTGAAGCAGAAAACATCCCCCCAGAATATGGCA
Source organism: Heterohyrax brucei (assembly GCA_028571685.1). Taxonomy (NCBI): domain Eukaryota; kingdom Metazoa; phylum Chordata; class Mammalia; order Hyracoidea; family Procaviidae; genus Heterohyrax; species Heterohyrax brucei. The sequence continues at coordinate 41,909,849 of CM053149.1, forward strand.
CTGTGGTAACTGGCCTTTGGGCGTGGAGTGGACTCCAGTGCAGCAGTGAGCCAGTGTCTCTTTGGCAGAGCAACAGTGGCCTCTTGGAAACTGGTGGAGGCAGTATACAAGGCAGAAGGATTAGGGATAGGAAGACATGTATCTGTGGGTACTGGGTGCTCTGCCTCCTCTTGGAAGCTCTATGAGGTTGACTTCTCATACCCCCATCCTGGATCATTGGTGGCTGTCCTCGACAATCTTTGCCACATTAGCTGATTGGGAATCTCCATTCTATAGCTGTCCTCATTCTTCTGTGTCGGTTTCCTCTTCCATTTGGTGCATAATCTAGTTCTGTATTCCTTCATTTGATGCTTATGGTTCTAGGATTGATATTTGTGTCTGTTTTTCAACTCTTCACTGCAGAGGGATGGCATGAGGCTTCTGGTTGTACCACCATATTGGTTCCACTCATGAGGCTTTTATCTTTATAGAATCACTGCCACATCTTTCTCCCCTGGAGGTTTTGAACTATTAACCTTTTGGTTGGCACCTGAAAGCTTATCCACTGTGCCACTGGGACTCCTTAAAATAGTATTTTGCATATAGTATGTACTCGACAGATATCTGTTTGAAGGGATATTATGTACTTGTCATTTCATCATTCATGATGATTTTCAGTTTGCAGTTTTTTGACAGTTAAATTTGTAAATTGTTGGGGGTTTGTCACTTGTTAGTCCTATCTAAATGCCTACCTTGTTTATCTGCCTATTGCATATTATTAAACTATATTAAATTTATTACCTAGTTTATGGTTGTATGTTGATTGATTTTTGTGGTGTCTATGTTGATGAAATTTTACTGCACTTAGGTGGTGAGCTTCATTTTCTCCAAATTGGAGGAACCTGCGATGATATTGATGAAGCTGATATACTAGTGGATGGATCTCTCTCTAAAGGAATAGAACCCTCTTTAGAAGGTTCCAGACCTTTATCAAACCCTTCAAGTCCTGGTATTTCAGGTACAGTATAAAAATTGCAGTTATTTTTTAAATGTAAATTCTTGTGATGTTGAAAGTTTTCTGAGACCTTCCTAATATGATAGTAAACGTTTCTGTTTTTCGTAATCAACTCTTAATTACATTGAGGGAGTTTATTTCATGTTAACATTCTTTTACCAGACTTGTCCTTGTGTATCACTTACACAGTAGTTGGAAGATAGTCTAAATGTAAAAGTGAAAATATATCTCAGCTTGTGTTAGTCTGATCAGTATAGGTGAAGTTACCAAAGAGATGAAAACATTGAGTTCTTACATAGTGATTTTTTGGTTTAGTTGGAGAGGGAAAAACATGAGAAATGAGTTCATTAAGTAAGTGTAAAACCAGTATAATGGCTGATACTACTACTGTAATGTAAAAGCTGAAAAAAATAATCCTCTGCCTGGGAGTGATATGTTCAGACCCTCATTGCTTCATCCTAAATGTGTAGGTAATTTTGATTTTAGTTGTTTGTTTTGTGTTTTCTCCCACTTAAGTTCTACAGTGCCCTATTTAGCACTGTTGTTAAAAAGAATGATGATAGTATGTTATTCCCTGCTTAAAAATCTTTACTTACTTTGAAGACTTTTATGAAATAAACCTAGCTTAATTTTCAATCTCTGGTTCCAATAAAATTTTCATGTATTTTTCAGTATGCAATTCAATTTCATGCTCTTTATGTATTATGCTAATCTAGAAAGCTGTATTCTCCCCCTAATTTATGGCTCTTTTTTTCATACAGCAGCTTTGTTTTATTCTTAGCATTTACTATATTTTATTCCCAGGACCTGGCATTTATAAGAATATCAATAAATTTTTAAGGAAAAGCATATTAAAACTCAAAACATACTCCAAGTATAAATAATTCAGAGGGTTGGTATTTGATCCTCATGGATACCTATATTTGAGCATTTGGTCATCTTTCTTTGCACCAAAGGCAGACTCTTATTGATTACTAGTATGTGTTAATAGTAGTGATTTTTAATTTTTTAAAAGAATTACTGTTGTAGTATTTATTATTAATCATTACTGTACACCTCAGGGTTTCTTGACCTCAGCACTGTTAACATTTTGAATTAGATAATCCTTGTTGTGGGGGGAGCTTCTAGGCATTATGTGAAATTTAGCAGGTCTCTGGCCTCTATCCATTACATACTAGTAGAGCACACAAATGCTCCACTCCCACCCATTGTGACAGTCAAATATTTTCAGATATCCCCTGGAGAGGGAAAATCTAACCCATACACACTGAAAACCAGTGTTCTATACTAGCTGTTCATACATTCCTTCAGTCATTAGTCTTACTACAATAAACCAAATGTGATTGTTTTTGTTAAATATATAACTTGATTTTAATAGGTAGCATACTGAATACTTTCATATTTTATAGGTTTTTAATAGAATGGAGAAGAATTTTCATGGAAAGCCCATAAGAATACCTTTGTACAGAGGGAAGATGAATTAGGTTATAAAGGAGGAAATTTTGTTTAAATAATGAACATTGGCTGATATGTTAATATTTATAAACAAATTTACTATTTACATTTACTATTTGCTATTTAAATTTACTATGTTGTAATCAGATTTAAATTATCTTTGAGAAAAAGGTGAATGTAAAGTAACAAGGACTAATGTGATCTGAAATAAGCTTATAATTTTAAAGAATTTTTTACCTTGTAACTAGTATAAGTCTTAAGAACTTCTGAGTCCAGTGTTATTAGTTTTCCAGATATTGGATGAGTATTATAATTGAACAGACCAAAAATATTAACCAAAACTTTTTTTTTAATAAATAATCTTTTCCTATCCTCCATTCAATAACATTAAGGAATTGACCTGTTGGTGGACCAGCCACTCACTCTTGAAATCTTGACGTCTTTAGTGGAGCTAACTCGCTTTGAGACTCTGACTCCACGATTTTCAGCTACCGTTCCTCCCTGCTGGGTAGAAGTGCAGCAAGAACAGCAGCAGAGGAGACATCCTCAACATTTACATCAACAACACCATGGAGATGCTGCTCAACACACTAGGACTTGGAAACTACAGACTGACAGGTAAAATGTCCTTCTAAGATATTTAATTCTCTATTACGTACTTGTTTAGTTTTAGTTAACATTTTATTGTGTTTTACATGAAAACTTACAGTCCAGGTTCATTTGTCTTAGAAAAACTCACACACACTGCTGAGTAATCATCTGCTTCTTCTGGTGTCATGCTGATGTAGTCTCTGGATTATGGGGCCCTTTGTCTCTTAGGGTCATATTTTCCCTAACGACTTTCTATTCTTCTTGTACTCCCCACCCTGTTACAGCATGTTCTTCCTTTCCACCCTGTTATTTCTCATATTCATTCAGCCAGCACTTGTCCCTAAGAGCGGCCTAGTTAGCCCTCATGTGTATATTAAAGCCAAGAAATACACTCTTCACCAGCATTTATGTCTCATACTAAATAAATAAATAAATGAACCCACTGCTGTTGAGTTGATTCTGACTCATAGTTACCCTGTGAGACAAAGTAAAGCTGGTCAGTAGTGTTTCCAGGGGGCGCCTGGTGGATTTGAACTGCCAGTCTTTTGGGGTCAGCAAATGTAGCACTTAACCACTACGCCATCAGGATTTCGTTATGTCTTACAGTCTCGTACAGTCTTTGTATGAAGAGTTGGCTTCAGGAATGGTTTCAGCTCTGGGCTGATGGAATCCAAGGGCCATGTCTTCTGAGGACCCTCCAGTCTGTTTGACTATCAAGTCTGGTCTTTTTAATAGAGTTCTGGTTCTGCACACCCATTTTTCTCCTGCTGCATCGGTGACTGTTTTATTCCCTTTCAGTGTAGTCATTGGTGGTGACTGGGCGCCGTCTATTTCTTCTGGTGCCATGCTGCTGCTGTAGTCTCTGGATCATGTGGTCCTTTCTGTCTCTTAGGGTCATATTTTCCTTATGACTTTGATTCATAGAGGAAGCAGTGGGTTTTTACTATTGCTTAACTTTTGCACATTAATGATTTGTTTCAATTTGTCACATTGATTTTAGAAATTGCCGTTCTTAAATTGTAGGGTAAAATAGAGTAACTCACCATCGCAGTGCCTTAGGTAGTTGAATTTACAAATTTACTTAAATATTTAAATGCTTGTCTGTGTACTGTTCATAGCAGCAAGTAAAGCTCACCATGGCAGTAAGTTAGGTATTTGGTTTTACAAATTTAAACTTTTAAATGCTTGTTTGTGTACTGTTAATAGGAACAGGTAAAGTGGCTCTCATGGAATATGTACTAGAGTGAGGATACACAGAGCATAACAAATATATAGTGTCATTTGGTTATAATTGCCATGCAGAATGTTAAAACACAGTATGTTGATATAGTAGTTGTTGGCTGTATGCATGTTTGTGTATATTTGTGTCTGAGGGATAGTGAAAAAGATGGTTGAAATATATATGATTTTTTTTTTTTTAAATGAAGGGCCAGAGACAGATCCCATTGGACATAATAATTCAGGCATAATAACAAGTACAGAAATTCTGAGGAGTATGTTTTGTGAGTTCAAAGAAGAGCAAGATAGATAAAGATTGCTTGCAGGGAATAAGGGAAGAACAGTAAAAGAGAGGTCACAGAGGTAGCTGGAGCCACATCATGAATATACATATAGGCTGTAGTAAGACTTTTACTCTGAGTGAGACAGAAGGTGATAGATGGTTTTGAATACATGAGTGATGAGATATGATTTATATTTTAGAAGAATTACTGTGTCTTTCTAGTGAGAATATCTTACGGATGATTGCGTGGGGACAGTTACAGAAACAAGGATTCCAGTTTTGCAGTAATCCATATGAAAAGGTGACTTAATGGAGTTAGGGTAAAGAGTGTTCAAATTCTGGATATAATTTAGAAGCAGACAGAGCAGAATTTGCTTATGTGTTGAACTTTTGGTTTGAAAGAGAAAGTCAGGGATGACTCTTAAGGTTTTGATTAGAGCTAATTGAAAAGCTGAGTTCTGTTTACTGAGATTGGGAATGAGTAAACAAGTAGTTTGATTTTATTCATGACAAGTTTGAGATAGCTGGTAGGCTTATGAATGTTATTGTGAAATTTAGTGGCAGAGTATGGTTTGGAGATTTTAATTTAGCTGCATATTTAGACTGCTTATGAGGAACAAGAGTTTATTATAATGTACGATTCTGCAGACAGGTGTTAGGTTCCTAAGGTTTGCTGCCCCAAGTTTAACCTCCATTGAGTGTGGTTTATCTTCTAATCTCATTGAGAAACACTAAATTTTGTTGAATACTATAAATCAAAAAGTATGAAAGGAGATATTAACAATAATACAACTCATGTTAAAGAAATTTATTGCTTTTTTTAGCATTTCTCTCTTTATTTGCAGCAACAGCTGGGATGAGCATGTGTTTGAATTAGTTCTACCTAAAGCTTGCATGGTTGGACATGTGGACTTCAAATTTGTTTTGAACTCAAACATTACCAATATTCCACAGATACAAGTGACACTTCTGAAAAATAAAGCTCCAGGCTTAGGGAAAGTCAATGGTAAGAGTGGACCAAACTTATATTTGAGCGTTTTATCTTATAATTGTTTTATTTGAGAAACAAAAAAAAGTGATTTTAACTTGTTGTCAAAGTTTGACGTCTCTCCCCACATCTCAGTGCTTTTGCTCCCCCCAAATCTTGTGATTTTATTGATAGACGTTAATCCAGAGAACATTTCAGTGAATCAACTTTTTCAGAATTATGTAAGCATGAATAATTTAATCATGCTTCTTGAGAAATGAGATTAGTTCTTTTGTGAACTAGTTTGACTTGTTGCATTACAAGCATTAATGCATTTCTCTTTCCAACAGGAAACTTCATTGTGAAAATAATTTTGTTAGGGAAACTATACATTCTTTTAAGTTTATTATGAAACTTAGTAAACATGCTCCTAGCACCAGTAGCATACCTATTTATCTTCTGTAAGAATTCATAATTTTATATACTGAGTTGTTAAAACAGTTTTAACCACAGTCAGTGTTTTAGAAATGAGGCATTTTCAGTGTTTCCTCCTTAATAGTTCAGGTGAAAAAAGGCTGGGAATAATTTCAGAATAAAATACCATCTTAATCTTGAACTCTAGAGGTACAAACATTGGAACCAGAAAAATTGCCTGAGTTCAAAATCATGTTAGGTGTATGTTGTGTTATATTTTATGTGTATTTTTTTTGTATGTATATGTATGTGTATTCTTTGAATCATGGCAGATTTAGTTAAGTCTAGAGATAGGCATTGGTAATTTTAAAAAGCTTTTTAAGTGGTTATACAGTGCAGACCAGGGTAAGGGTAAGAACTTCAGTGTGGTTACTAAAATCTATTCTGAAAAGGTGAATATCTTATTCCCATTAAAACAGAGAAGAGTATATGAAATAATTAATTGAATTTTCTGCCTCGCCTGAGAAAAATCTTCATGGTTCCCTGTTTAAAGGATATTTTAATTTTTTAGGCAGATAAATTATTGATATTAAACAAAACTAAGTTTACTAATATTTTTATCCTCTAGAAACAGCAGTAGATAGGCAGATCACCTTTCCTTTGTCTCCAGCTCTTAACATTGAAGTGGAACAAAATGGGAAACCGTCCCTGGTTGATTTGAATGAAGAAATTCAGCACATGGATGTAGAGGAATCACAGTGTGAGTTTAATTATAGAGCTGTTGTCCTTCGAAGTAAAAGGAGTAATGATCTGAAAGAATCATGTTGGGCAAAGATTTCCTTATGGCTCGCCAAAACTTGGTTTTAAGAACACAAAAAATAACTTATAGTTTTGCTTTGGCAAAATGCTCTAACTTTCTTCGTATCTTTATGAGCACAGCTGCACTAATTTTCTCATTCTACTTATTTAATACCTTGAGATTTGAAATCCAGTTGTGGTTTTATGATTTTAATGAGATTCATGGTGAAATATAAGACCATATGGCAGGGGAAAGCAATGTATATCCGTAACATATCAGATGATTGTAGTTTATTAACATGACAGTGAATTCTTATTTAAACCCATTGTCAAATACAGTATTTCATGTGGTGGTATTACATATAAATGAAATGGATATTTTACTATCAAATATTGCATTTTAAATTGCATTCTAAATTAAGAGAAAGTGTATGTTTTTCTCTTTAGGTCTTCGATTATGTCCATTTCTGGAAGATCATAAAGAAGATATCCTGTGTGGGCCGGTATGGCTTGCTAGTGGTCTTGATCTCTCAGGACATGCTGGGATGTTGACATTAACAAGCCCCAAACTTGTTAAAGGTAAAGTAGTAGTATGTTTTACAAAAGCAGTATGAATGATGCCACACATACACCACAGCACACCCATTGCTTTTGAGTCAGTTGTGACTTACAGCAATTCTATAAGACCAAGAAAACTGCCCTGAATTTCTCATTTAAAAATTTATACATACACTGTTTTGTGACGCTAGTTAGAATTCGCCAGTGTGACAGCACTTTCCACTCTGGGTTACTTGTGTCCTTTCTACAAGTTCCTGTCCTTTCCCTTTTCATCCTGCTTTTGTATAGGAGCTGACAGAACTGTGAAGCCCACTCCTCACATGTGTTACTGTTTTCTAATCCTGTTGAATCTTTGAATGGTTTTAACTGTGGGTTAACAGTGCGTCTGGGGGCCATAGTTTCAGGAAGTTCTTAGTACTTTATGAATAAAAATAAAGAAAATGAATACAGGATGACTTTGTGTGATATACAGAGCACTTGTAAGTAATCAGACAGTTTGTTCTGTTGCACTCCCCTGTCCCATATCCTGTGTTCTCACAGGATATTTCTTATGTTTCTTATGTATGATGATAGTATTGTGTATTAAAAGAGGATTTTCATAGGAGTTCTGATAGTACCAGATACTGTGGTTTGAGTGTGTTAAGTAAGTGCCATTTCTTTATGTATGCTTAAAAATAAGAAACGGATAATAAATAGAAATTGTAGCAGTAGGACTTTATTTCAGTTTCTGAATTCCAGGGGTAGATGAAGAATACCAACAACAACACAAAACCTATCTCAGTTGTTGAAAGAAAATTTGAGGGTTGTATGAGGTGTAGAAATCTTTCCCCCAAACCGAGAAAATATCTGGCCTCCAAATAGTAGCTGTTTTAGTTTGTGAACCTTATCTTCATAATGTTTATCCACATTGGCATGTTTACATTTAATTATAAACAAAGTATACATACAACCATTGTGATGTCTTCACTACATCTCTGTTTACTGAGTTTTCATACTTTTTCATGCATTAGGCTATGCAGTGGGATAGAAGGTGAGCAAAACTAATAAAATCTCTTCTCTGGCTTTTACTTACAGTATATGAATTTTGTTCACTTAGCATGTGAAACAAATTTTCATATGAAAGTTAAAATACTGGTTTTGACAAAAAGGAAGATAGAAGTACATATTTGTCTAGAAAGATTCAATAATGTGTAACTATTTTCTATATTTACTAAGATTTATTTCTTATTACCAAAAAGTTATCTTTGGAACTGGACAAAATAATTGCTAAATTTTTATAGAAGAGTGAAAGAGTGAGACTGGTCAAAGAAATTTAGATAAAGAAGCTTAAGAATGTAGTCTCTTGTCAGATACAAAACACAGAGTCATGGAAGAATAAGAGGAGTGTAATAATGTAGTGCTCGTCTAATTGGTAGGCAGATTAAGATGAAACAACAAAGATATCTTTTACAGTCAGAGCCCTGCTGGTGCAGTGTTTACGAGTTTGGCTGCTAACCAGACGGTGCCAGTTTAAATCCGTGAGCTGCTCTTGAAAATATTATGGGTTAGTTTTACTCTGTAATATAGGGTCATTGCAAGAAGGAATTATCTTGACAGCAGTGGATTTAAGCTTTTTTAAAATTTAATTTAAAAAAATATTATGTTGTACTTGGAGTTTACAGTCCAAGTCAATTTGTCATACAAAAACTTACACACATATTGCCATGTAATTGTAGCCGCTTTCCCCACAGTTTACTTCTTTCCACACTGCATTTCCGTTGTCCATTCAGCTACCACTTGTCTCCTTTCCTCCTTCTCATCTCACCTCTAGACAGGAGCTGCCCAGTTAGTCTCACGTATCTACTTAAGCCAAGAAACATACTCTTTACCAGTGTCATTTTGTTTCTTATACTCCGGGCCAGTGTTTGAAGAGTTTGCTTCTGGAATGGTTACAGCTCTAGGCTAACAGTGAGTCTGGGAGCCATGTCTTCCAGCAACCCTGCAGTCTGTTGGCCTTTCAAGTCTGGTCTTTTAAATAGGGTTTGAGTTCTGTACCCTGTTTTTCTTGGCTTTGTTAGGGTCTCTGTGTAGTGTTTCCTGTCAGGGCAGTCATTGGTGGTGACTGGGCACCATCTAGTTGTTGTGGTCTCATGCTGGTGTGGTCTCAGATCGTATAGCATCTTTTGTCTCCTGGGTTCGTATTTTCTTCATGTCTTTGATGTCCTTCAGTCTCCTCTGCTTCACGTAGGTTGGGACTAATTAATGCTTCTAAGTCCTCGATGTCATTCAACAAAGTGGGATGCAGAACATTTTCTTAAAAAACTTTGTCATGCCAATTGATTTATTTGTCCCGAGTGGTTTTTATTAAGGCAGTGATAGACTTGGTTTGTTGCTAGGTGAGTGTATTAATGTCAGGATAGTCTTGCAGTATATTTCACACATATGTTATGTGGTATGATCTGAATTTAGTTACAGGAATATTAAACAAAATATTGATAATAATGTTTAAATTATTAATTATTAAGTAAAAATTTAACACTGATTATTAAACTAATACTGAGTGTGTCCTTTCTGTCAAGCACACTTATAAGTATTTTACTTAACTCTGATGTTAGTGCTATTATTAATTTGGTTTTATATTGGAGGAAACTGAACAACAGAGAGGGTAATTTATCACATGGTTCATAAATGACAGAGCAATTTTTAAAATGCAAGCAGTGATTCCAAAAGTTGTGCATTTTTAGCTGTTAATACCATAATGCTTGTGTGTAAGTATGTGTGTACATTCTTGCCTGCAAGCAGAAAAAAGACTGGAAGAATACATACAGTGTTAGGAATGTCTATGAGTGGTGCCTTAATGATGATTTTATATTGTTCTTTGTGTTTTTCTGCAAAATTTCAGTAATTAAAAATCCACACCAAATGTTTGTGATAGTCAAAGTTTTCTCCATTAGACTGTTCATATAACCCGTGTGTATTTTGTGTTTTGCTATCAACATATTAAACATGTTTAACTGTATTCTCAAACTAAGTGTACATCTCGTTTTGCTCAGCTAATTATTTAACTTGCTGCATGAGAGGAAAAACTGTTTGTTCTGTTGGTGACTCAGTTATTTACTCCATTCTGTCTCCTCTAGGTATGGCAGGAGGAAAATACCGTTCTTTTTTAATCCATGTCAAGGCGGTGCATGAAAGAGGAACAGATGAGATTTGTAATGGTGGCATACGTCCTGTAGTAAGACTTCCATCTCTAAAGCATCAGAGTAACAAGGGTTACTCACTTGCATCACTCTTGGCAAAAGTTGCAGCAGGCAAGGTATGAAAAAGTGTCAGGTTGAGCTATAACTATAGTGTTTTAAACATTGTGAATGAGATTTTCACATATTCTTATAAGCAGTATGACCCTTCATTGAGATTTCATTTGTTACTTGGTTTGTTTGTATTTTTTTGTGTGTGACTTTCAAAAAAGTACATAATTAAGAAGATACATTGAATTAACTTTAGACAATCTACTTCTGTAAAATTCACTCCCAAACCAAGTTATTGCTGTGAAGTTGATTCCGACTCATGGTGACCCTATAGAACAGAGTAGAACTGCACCATAGTTTCCAAGGAGTCCCTTACAGATTGAAGATGCTGACTTTTTGGCTAGCAGCCATAGTACTTAACCATTATGCCATCGTAAGGTCCACATATATAGTGGTCAGTTTATGTTGTTATAAATTAGGTTCCCATTTAACAATTTGTATACAAATTGTCATGACATTGGTTTATGGTTTTCATTGTGTCAGCATTCTCATTATTTCCATTCTGTTTGTTCTGTTTCCGTTCATCTAGCTTCTCTTCCTTCTTTTCTTTGCCTTCTCATCTTTGCTATTGGCTAACTGTTGATCATTTTGTCTCATACAGTGTAGTGTTTGAGGTGTAGTACATTACTCACAGGACCTATTGTTTATAAGCAGTTCATTATTTGAGTGAAAGGTGTCCTATAGAAGTAACTTCAGTTCCAAGTTAAAAGAGAAGTCTCGTGAAGTTCCTCTAGTCTCCAGCAGTCCATTAAATATGGCCTTTGGGGGTGTTAAATTTTGTTTTGCATTTGTCTTCATTTTATTTGATGCCTTTTATTGTGTTCTTCATCAAAATGGTCAGTGATAGCTGGCCACCATCAAGTTCTTTGGGTCTTAGTTTAGAAAAGGTTGTGGTTCTTGTAGGCTGTTAGTCCTGTGGACTAATTTCTTATTTGAGCCTTCTTACATTCTCTATTGCTCTGGTATCAGTAGGGACCATTAGTTATATCTTAGATGACCATTTGCAAGCTTTTAAGATCCCATCCTAGTTACCAGTCTAGGATGTAGAACTTTGTCTTTATGAACTGTACTGTGTAAAATGACTGACTTGTCCTCTGAGGCTGTCATCTTAAAAAACCCAGTAGACCAGTCATATGATGTGTTTGGATATTTCTAGAAAGACTCTGTAACTTACCTGTTGTGCACTTTGTTATATATATAAATGTGTATATATACATATTTCTACAGGTATACCTATACATGAATATGCATTTATTTGCAGAAACATTCCTACATACACACATGCCTGCATAGTTACCTGGGTGATCATACATATTTTTTTGATTGTTACTATTATTGCAAAATTGTTGATGTTATAGCGTTTACTGAAACGCTCCATTCTGCTTGTACTGTATTTTTGCACAAATAACACTTGGCCTTTCATGTTTACCAACTGTATCCTCTCTCTGCTAGGTTATTTTAATAAGTATGCTGTGCTAATTTTGTCTTTTTACATCAACATATCAAAAAATATGACATAACAATAATTATGAAAATACCTCATGGTTGCAGGATGTGGTTGAGAAACAAATGGAGAAAGCATGTGTTATTTGCATAAAAATACTGTACTTGGTGTATTTGTTTACCTTGGTCAAGTTATGCTGACTTCACCCATATTTGATTTTGTCTTTCACATCATTAGAATCACAAGTGTCTTCTGTCTAAAAAGTGATTCCTCCTCCCTCTGCCTCCCATATTTGGCAACCCTCAATGAGCATTGCTGTCTGCATATGTGTCTATTCTTGACTTTTTCTAATAATGGAAAAGACAAGTAGTTGTGTAATTTCCTATTTATATATGTACCACAATTTAGCCATTACACTGTGGATGGACATTTTTTTATGTGTTGCTGTGAAAAGAAAAAAATCAGCATAGCACACTTACAAAAATAACCTAGCAGAGAGAGGGTACAGTTGACAAACAGACATAGAAGGTAAGTATTATTTGTGTAAAAATATGATACACAAGCAGAAGGGACAGTTTCAGTAGGTGCTGTGAGATAAACAATTTTACCACAACAGTAACGACTAAGAAATTGGTCTTTTTGCTGATGGGAATAATGCTTCAGTGAACAGATGTGTGCGTATGTCTATTTGTGTCACTGCTTTTGTGTCTCTTGAATACATGGCCTAAGGAGTGGGATAGCTAAGTCATACTTTTATTTCTACATTTTTGAGGAAGTGCCATATTGTTTTCCATAATGGTTGTACCATTTTATAGTCTCATCAGCAATATCTAAGAGTTCCAATCTCTGTATAGCTTTGCTGGCTTTTTCTCCTTCTTTTTTTTTTTTTTTGATCATTGCCATTTTTGCAGGAGTGAGGTGATCATTCATTGTAGTTTTGATTTGTATCTCCCTGTATCTAATGACTCCCACGTGTCTCTTAGTTTGTCGTACTATGGAGGCTTGCATATTGCTGTGAAGTTGGAAGTTATGCCATTGGTACTCATATATTAGTAAGAGTCACCAATGGCAGACAAATTTCAGCTGAGCTTCCAGGTTATGACACACTAGCAAGAGAGACCTGGAAGTCTACTACTAAAAAACATTAGCCAGTGAAAACCTTATAAATAGTAGTGGAACATGGCCTGATACAGTGCCAGAAGACCCACCCTCCAGGTTGGAAGGCACTGAGAACATCACTGGGGAAGAGATGCCTCCTCAAAGTAGAGTTGACCTTAATGACATGGATGGGGTCAAGCTTTTGGGACTTTTCATTTGCTGATGTCACATGACTCAAAATGAGAAGAAACAACTGTAGATACGCATTAATGATTGGAACATAGGAAAATGGGAAATCATGAAAACTGAAATGGGACGTATGATCATTGATAGCACTAGTGGCGAGCTGAAATGGACTAGTATTAGCCACTTTGAAATGAATAATCATATGATCTGCTGTGTTAGGAATGACAGCTTAAAGAGGAATGGTGTTGCTTTCATTGTCAAAAAGAGCATTTCAGGATACCTCCTGAAGTGCAGTGCTGTTGGTGATAGATAATATCTGTGTGACTGCAAGAGAGACCAGTTAATACAACTACTTTTCAAACTTAGGCACCAACCAGTAAGACCAGAGATGAAGAAATTAAAGATTTTTACTAGTTTTTGCAGTCTGAACTTGATTGAGCATGCAGTCAGGATGCATTGATAATTACTGGTGATTGGAAAGTAAAAGTTAGAAACAAGAAAAATCAGTAGTTGGAAAATATGGTCTTAGTGATGGAAACCATACTGGACATTTCAGGATAGAGTTTTGCAAGACCAGTGACTTCTTTATTGCAACTACTGTTTTCTGCTAACATAAGCAGTGACTGTATGCATGGACCTCACCAGGTAGAATACAAAGGAAGCAAATCGACTACATCTTTAGAAAGATACTACGGAAAAGCTCTGTATCAGTAGTCAGAACAAGATCAAGTGTTTACTAGATTACACGCTATCAGTTGCTCCTTTGCAAGTTCAAATTGAAACTCAAGAAACTTAGAAAAAGTCCATGAGAGCCAAAATATGACCTTGAGAATTTCCTACCTGAGTTTAGAGATCATCTCAATGAGAGAGTTGAGAGTGCGTTGAACACTAATGGTCAAAGATGAGACGAGTTGTGGAGGGACATCAGGGACATCATACATGAAGAAAGCAAGGGATCATTGAAAAGACAGGAAAGAAAGAAAAGACTAAATTGGATGTCAGAAGTGACTGTGAAACTTGCTCTTGAATGTTGAGTAACTAATTCAAAAGAAAAAATGATGAAGTAGAAGAATGAAACAAAGTTTCAAAGGGCTATTCAAGAAGACAGAATCAAGTATTAGAATGATATGTGCAAAAAGCTGGAGATAAGAAACCAAAAGAGAAGAAAAGATGCTGCACTCCTGAAACTGAAAGAACTGGAGAAAAAATTCAAGCCTGAAGTTGCAGTAGAGAATTCTACTGGAAAAATATTAAATGGTACAGGAAGCATCCAAAGAAGGTAAAAGGAATTCACAAAGTCAATATACCGAAAAGAATTGGCTGATGTTAAACCGTTTCAAGAGGTAGCATGTGATCAGGTACTGAAGGAAGAAGTTGAAGCTGCATTGAAGGCACTAGTGAAAAGCAAGTCTCCAGAAATTGCATATCAGTTGGAGGTGTTTCATCAAACTGATATAGCACTGGAAATGCTCACTCATCTATGCAAAGAAATTTTGGAGGGCAGCTGCCCGACTGAGTGGAAGATTTCTGTATTTTTGCCTATTCCCAAGTAAAGTGATCTAAATAAATGGTGAAATTATGAAACAATATCATTAGTATCACGGTCAAGTAAAATTTTGTGAAAGATCATTCGGAAGTGGCTACAGCAGTATATTGACAGGGAACTGCCAGAAATTCAGGCCAGATTCAGAAGACGTGGAACAAGAGATATCATTGCTGATGTTGGACAGATCTTTGCTGAAAGCAGAGAATACCAGAGAGATGTTTACTTGGGTTTCGTTGACTATGCAGAGACATTCAGCTGTGTGCATCGTCACAAATTACGGATAACATTGCAGAGAATGGGAAGTCAGAACATTAATTGTACTCTTGAGGAATCTATACATGAATCAGAGGAAGTCATTTGAGCAGAACAAGGAAATAGTGCATGGTTTAAAATCAGGAAAGGTGTGTGTCGCGGTTGTACCTATTTAACTGTTTGCTGAGTGAATAACCTGAGAAGCTGGACTATCTGAAGAACAGAGGAAGACTCATTAACAACCTGCGTTATGCGGATGATACAACCTTGCGTGCTAAAAGTACTTGATACACTTACTGATGAAGATTAGAGACCACAGCCTTCAGTGTGGATTGCGCTTCAATATCAAAGAAATAAAACATCCTCACAACTGGACCAGTTAGCATCATGATAAATTGAGACAAGACTGAAGTTGTCAAAGGTTTTATTTTACGTGGACACACAGTCAACACCCATGGAAATAAAAAAATACATTGCACTTGGCACATTTGCTGCAAAAGATCTCTTAAAGTGTTCAAAGCAAAGGTATCGTCTTGAAGACTAAGGTGCAGTCTACCCAGCCATGGTATTTTCAGTCACATCCTGTGTATGTGAAAGCTGGACAGTGAGTAAGGAAGACAGAGGAAGAATTGACGTCTTAGAATTGCATTGTTGGAGAAGAATATTGAATATACCATGGACTGCCAAAAGAATGAACAGATCTTTCTTGGAAGAAATACAACCTGACTGCTCCTTGGAAGCTAGGATGACTGGACTATGTCTTCCATACTTTGGACATGTCATCAAGAGGAGTCTGTTCTTGGAGAAGGACATCATGCTTGGTAGAGTAGAGGGTCTGGAACAAAGAGGAATATCCTTTATGAAATGGGTCGATACAGATGCAGCCACGGTGGAGTCAAGCGTAAAAATGATTGTGGGCATGGCATGGGACTAGTTGGTATTTAGTTCTGTTGCATATAGACTCACTATGAGTTGGAACCAACTAGAAGGTACCTAATAATACCTCATGACTGTGAGCATCTTTGCATGTCTTTGTTGCCTGAATGTCCTCTTTGGTGAAGTGGCTGTTCATGTCTTTAGCCCATTTTTTGATTGGATTGTCTTTTTGTCATTTTTTGAAGTTTTCCATGTGTTGTAGGGATTAGATCCTTATCTGATACGTCATTGCCAGAGACTTTTTCCAGTGTATTGGTTCTCTTTACTCTTGAAAAAGTCTTTCGATAAACGTTAAACCAAAAACCAAAACTCACTGCCATTGAGTTGATTCCGACTCATAGCCACCCTGTACTGCAGCACAGAGTAGAGCTGCCCTCAGAATTTCTCAGCAGTGCCTGGTGACTCAAACTGCGGACTTTTTTGTTAGCAAGTGTAGCACTTAACCAGTGGATCACTACGATGATTTTTAGGTGGTTCCAATTATCTAATTTATCTTCTGTTGATGTTATACTTTTAGTTGTTTGTGATAGTCTGTTTATACTGAGATTAAGACCCATAGTTTTGTCCCTATGTTATCTTCCAGGAACTTCATGGTTTTAGCCTGTATATTTAGGTTTTTGATCCATTTTGGATTAGTTTTTGTGCCTGATGTAAGGTATGGATCGTTTTTCTTTTTTGAAAATGGATATTAAATTTTGGTAGCACCATTTGTTAAAGAGACTGTTTTCTCCTTTGAATGGACATTGACCTTCTGTTGAAGATCAGCTGTCCTAGATAGATGGATTCATGTGTGGGTTCTTAATTCTGTGCCACTGATCTGTTTGTCATTTAATGAGTATCAGCCTGTGTTCAGTTTTGAGATTGGGAAGTGTGAGACTGACTTTGTTCCTCTTGCTTACTATTGATTTAACTATTCAGAACTTACTTCTTTTTCATATAATGTTGGAGGTTAGTCTTTCCATTTCATGTATGAATGCCATTGGAATTTGAATTGGGATTATATTATATCTATAGATTGTCCTTGGTAGTGTTGACCTTTTCACAATGTTAAGTATTCCAGTCTATTAACATGGAATGTTTTCCATTTATGTAAATCTCTTTTAGTTTATGTTAGTGTTTTGTAAGTTTCCTTTTATAAGTTTTTTGGTCCTTGGCAAGGTTTATTCCTAAATATTTTATCCTTTTGTTGGCTATTGGAAATGGTCTTGTTTTCTTGATTTATTTGAGTCCTCCATGTTAGTGTAGAGGAATCCAACTGAATTTTTTGTGTTGATACCATACCCTGCCACTTTCCTGAGTCCTTCTGTTAGTTCCAGTAACTTTCTTGTGGAGTCTCTGGTGTTTTCTGTCTGTAGAATTATGTCAGGTACAAATAAGGATAATTTTACTTTTTCCTTTCCAATTTGGGTATGCTTTATTTTTCTTTCTGCCTTATTGTTCTGGCTAAGACTTGCAGTACATTGAGTAAGAGTATCCTTGCCTCATTCCCATTCTGAAAGGGAATGCTCTCAGTTTGTCTCTGTTGAGAATAATACTGGTTGTTTTGCATATGTGCCCTTAATTATGTTTTAGAGTGTTTCACTTATTCCTGCCATAGGATTGTTTTCATTGTGTGGTGAGTTATATGTTGGTTGATTTTCTATCACTTTTTTGGGAGGAAGACACAGGAAGAGAACTAAGTGGTTTTAGAGCTATGTCCTGGTTTTCGTAGTTAATTTTTTACTACTTGCTGTGTACCATGCAGATACTTCATTCTCCTAAAACTCTAGAGGTTTTGTTTCTGTGTCGTTATTATTCATAAATAGTGGCAGCAGTATCACTCTTACATGGGTCATCTAATTGATCAAAGGACTTCCCATGTACTCCAGCTGTGTACTACTCAAAATAACTCTGAGGTAGGCAGGACAGTTGCTGTTTTCTCTCATTTTTTACTGGAAGTGAATGAGCCTTAGAGATTTTTGAGCTGGCATAGCTCAGATGGCTTGTAGTATTATAACCTGGACTTAGACTTAGGACTTCGATTTTTTAAAATCTTTAGTTATTTGATTATTGCCTTAAACACGAGGTATTTCGTTCTTCTCCTTCTATAATTCTAGGCAAAATTAATCATTCACTGAATCAGAGTATAAAATTTATCATTTTAATTTGAAGTGTTTCAGTAGTTACAATGAAATTAGTTAACCCTTATTTCACAACTTTAATAATAATTATTTTTTGGTTCATTTATTTCTGAATGATTAGGAAAAATCATCTAATGTTAAGAATGAAAATGCAAGTGGCACCCGTAAATCTGAAAACCTCCGGGGTTGTGACTTACTTCAAGAGGTCTCAGTCACTATTCGAAGGTTTAAGAAAACTTCAGTTTCTAAGGAAAGGTAATGTCATCCTCCCCTTGTTAATTGTAAACACTCAAAGGAAAAATGTCAAGAAACCTACCAATACACAAAAATTGAAAGTTCCTTTACCTGAAAAATTTTGTTTGCTTTCCATGCCTCTGAAGAAATTGTGATCTCAGTGATGATAGCAGTTGTTCTACCCTCATTGGTTTATATCTAGTGTCAGTACCGTGCTTGCTAAATTTATATATTAATAATGTAATAAGTATTTTAGAACAAAGAATTAAGTGGGCATGGTTTCAAGTCAGTCACTGTTTATCAGACTCTAATATGCTATTGTAAACGTGTTTAAAAATCTTCTGTAAGCCAAATACTGTAGTTTTATGCAAATGTCTTACACTTCTTCCTCAGTTTGCTAGTTGTGCCCTCCCTGCATGGGGTATTTTCTGTAAGTTCTGCAGTGCTGTTATTTATTGATTGATTGATTACAGCAGCATGTGGAAGAGGATTGGGAAAGTGACCCTGCTAAGGGTGCCTCTAGTGGGGAGGAGCAGACAGTGAAGATGACATGCATTATTTGGGCAGATACATGGGTACTACTTACATGCTACTTAAGACTCTTTAAGTCTATATTTCATTGTAATGTTTAATTTCCAAAACTAAATTTGTTTTTTACTGTGTTAATTATGATTTAAATTGAAGTATTATGTGAGCAACCAGATTGTAATAGCTTTCGTCAGATTGTTCTAGTTTACTTGTAAATGTACATACTTTTTTTTTAGAGTACAGCGATGTGCCATGTTACAGTTTTCAGAATTTCATGAGAAACTTCTTAGCACTCTTTGCAGAAAAGCAGATGATGGCCAAATCACAGAACATGCCCAGAGCCTTGTGCTGGATACTCTTTGTTGGTTGGCTGGAGTGCATTCAAATGGACCAGGAAGGTTAGTAAAAGATTTTACTTCCACTGATGATTGCCATTTTGGATGTTTTAGTTAAAGTTAAAAATTAGTCTAAATTTCTGCTATTCTTTTGTAGCTCAAAAGAGGGAAACGAGAGCCTACTTTCAAAAACACGAAAATATCTTTCTGACATCGTTCGTGTTTGCTTCTTTGAGGCAGGACGAAGCATGGCCCATAAGTGTGCTCGATTTCTAGCCTTGTGTATTAGGTTGGTATAGTCACACATTGAAAATACTTTGTAGATGCATCTGCAATTTGGTTCATGATAGCTTTTCTATAGTATGATTTTTTTTTTTTTTTACTGGATGTGTGTACGCCTTGATGGCACTTGGCTTGGCTATGTATAACTTAAGAGACGTTTCAAATGTTATTGAGGATGGTTGAGATTTTAAAAAGAGAATTTTGAGAGTTTCTATGGCAAAACATAAATATTAAGTTTATTAATAAAAGAAGTCTGCTAGTCTTCTCTGCCTGTTAATGGTGGTTTGAGCGATTTGGTAAAGAGAAAATGTTCATCTACTTATACTCCTGTTCTTCTTACACATTTTGGATTCTTCACATAAAGCTATTTTCCTTGTAATATAAGTCTTATTGAGCTTATTTGTACCATTGTGGACATCATTTTCTCTAAACTTGAAACTCCAACTGACTAGGAGAAGCTACTTAAAAGCTAATGGTCAGTATTGCTTGTTGTCACTTTCTATAAAAAGAGTGGGTTAGTGAATAAGAGAATAGTTACAAAGACCTTTAGTATAATCAGTCTCTAATCCCTTTCTGCTTTTCTGTGATGCTTTAAGACAAATTTTCTTGCGATCAGTATGACTACATTTTATAGTTTTTAAATTACACAGTGCTTAGGGTTGTGTTTAGACCTTGAGTAATGTCTTTAAAACTTCTGTTTAAAATTTTTTCAGCAATGGCAAGTGTGACCCATGTCAGCCAGGATTTGGATCTGTTCTCCTGAAGGCTTTACTTGATAATATGTCCTTTTTACCTGCAGCAGCAACTGGTGGTATGTGAAATCAGTTCATTCATAAGTAATTGTAGCCATAGGAAATACCTCACAATTGTACTTAGGATTACTTAGTAGTTATTTAGTGGTTAAGTGCTATGGCTGCTAGCTAGAAGTTTGGCAGTTCAAATCCACCAGGCCTTCCTTGGAAACTCTATAGGCAGCTCTGCTCTTGTGTACAGGGTCACTGTGAGCCAGGATCAACTCTGCAGCACTGGGTTTCGGTTTTTTGGGCATAGTCTTATTATTTCAAGAGGTTGATAAATTGTGGTTGGGTGATCAGGCACCCACTGTTTTATAGTATTCCTAGGAAAGCATTAAATAGGGTAGTTAAGTAAGTATCAGGTCATGTCACCTCATTTATTTTCTGTAGTTTCATTGAACTCAAGAGTTGTTTGGTTGTTTATTGACTATAGATCATGTGCCACAAAGTAAAATGCCATCAAGTGCCAGGGAGGTGACATAAATAAATAACTGTAAATGCGTATATCCTGTGACTGGTAGGGTTTATGGCAAATTGTGGTGGTTTTTAAAAGGGGCTGGTGGTTTAACCAGCACTTGAAGATTCTGATATGCCATTCAAAACCACTGTAGTATCAAATATGAATTATAAGCACAACCTCTTAAAACAACATATAAAGATGTGCTGTGTTTGAATTTACTAGGAAAGGCTACTTGGCTTTTTAAACCGAATTATTTTTTTATTTTTTATTTATTTTTATTTAACATAACTGAGTGAAAATGTACATTCACATGTAAATTTACATGCCCCCCTATATGCAGCTTCCACTGCTCTCCCTGTCTGGTGACAGCACACTATTCCTCTCTGCTCCATACATGTCTCATCCTCCCAACAGTCTCCTTTCCCCTCCTCTCCATCCACTCCCCTTCCTCCAGCCAGAGGTCAGCAAGATGATATCCTATAGATGTATAGAACCATAAAGTGCTTCCAATATATGGTCACTCTGCCTTGCCGAGTCCAATCCATTCCTGTCCAAAGAGTGGACCTTTGTTATAATTTATGGGAGAGGGCAGCATCAGGGAAGGGGGCCATGCTCTCAGAGTAACCCCCAAACCACTGGACCATCAATTGAGGTCTTTTAGTGGAGATCTCATGATGCACCTCTTTTTATTCTTGTGTTGCCAGTGAGGCTCCTCTCTGTGAGCTCCGTCGTGGCTATCACTGGTGGTGGCCAGGCACCATCCGGTTCTTCCGGTCCCAGGTTGATGTAGGCACCCACTCTTGTGGGTCTCTCTGTCTTCTCGGTTGTCTTTACCGCATGCTGTTTTGGCCCTCGGTGAGCATCCGTTCCTGCTGAGTTGGGACCATTTGCTGTGAAACCTAATTATTTTTTGTAGTATTTCCCACAATATTCTGCTTTGTAAATAACTAATCCATTCAACAAGTTACCTGAATATGAGAGACTTCACAAGTATTTAATCATGATGGTGTACCAGAAAAATCTTGCTGAGTCAGTGGGTAAATGGTTATTTTATCATTATCTTAATTGAGGTGAATAAGGAGTCCGTTTGTAGTTATCTTGAACATATATTGGCTAAAATTATTAATGCTGTGCTATGTGGAATAGAACTTTTACAACCTAGTTCTTCACAATAATAATCTCTGGTGTTTAAAACTAAGGATAATCTTAGAGGCAGGATGCTCAAATTCTTTAGTGTGTTTAGTAGTTAGACATCTCAAGTTTCATAAAAGACGCTTAAAATACACCAGTATAATCAAGTTTTAAACCTGTTGGTTTGTATTTAAACAACAGCATAGAATAACTACACTTGCACTTGATTCACTTGCACTGTTGGTAGCTCACTGCCATCTAATGTGTTTGAAAATTTCAGTACAGAAAAACCTCATTTCAGGAAGAGTAATTTGATGAATGTGTGGTTTCTCCATTTTCCATCTATTCTAAAATGTCCCTCAGAGTCATCTGAGGTTAGGGAAATACCTTAATACCAAGACTTCAAAATGAATTTGAAATTGTTACTGTAAGACTTTACCTTTGGTCACAGTTCATATTGTCAGTGCCTTCTTTGATTCCTCTAGGGAGCTGATCTGTCATAAAGATTTTCTTTGTAGAATTCTAGAAAAAAGAGGTATACTGATGTTTTTTTATCTGAGGTTCTCTTTGTTAGAGAAAAAAGGAACCCTGCCTCCAAGGAACCCTGATATTTTTATATTTGCTTTCAGGGTCTGTCTATTGGTACTTTGTCTTACTGAACTACGTGAAAGATGAAGATTTGGCTGGATGTAGTACAGCTTGTGCATCTTTGCTTACTGCTGTGTCCAGACAGTTACAGGACAGGCTAACACCAATGGAGGCTCTGCTTCAGACAAGGTATTTTTGATATATGTAATAACTAATGGGAAACCTGGAAACCCTGGTGGTGTAATAGGTTGAGTGCTACATCTGCTAACCAAAATGTCAGCAGTTCAAATCTGCCAGGTACTCCTTAGAAACTCTATGGGGCAGTTCTACTCTGACCTTAGGTTCACTATGAGTCGGACCCGACTTGACGGCAGTGGGTTTTTTTAATGGGAAGCCCTGGTTCCAGAGCTGTGGCTGCTAGCTAAAAGGTCAACAGTTTCAATCCACTAGGTAGGTGCTCCTTGGAACCCTGTGGCACAGTTCTACTCTGTCCTGTGGAGTTGGATAAGACTTTTTCCAGATGATCTTAATGTTTTTCTATTCTGTCATTTCTTTGAATGGCTCCCTTTAATGATTTGGAAGTCCTGAAGATGATTATTCAGAGGACAAATTATACTTAAAGACTTAAAGCGGTTTCCCTTGCTAATTAAAGAAGCAGTTAAGGTGATCCATTTCTGTATTGTAACAAATTTATAGATGGAATCATGTAAATTACTATTTCTGTCAACTAGTATTCTTCCATCTACTGGACAGTATTTGCAAACTTTCAGCACAGTGGATTAAGAAATAAACTAATGTATAGTTTATAAGAAATAAACTAGTAAAGATCAGATTTGAGTTCTTGCCTCTTCAGTGATTGAAGTGGGTGATTCTTGCACTTAAAACAATGATTGTCTAGTCTTTTTAGATTAAAAATCTTGGTTTTGGTGAAATTTGACTCAAAAAAGCGTTTGTACTTCCAGATGAGGAAGATATGCCTGATGTTTTTTCCTTGAATCTGCAGAAGACATTGTTGATTTATTAGCTACCAGTTAATTGGAACTGCATTTACAGAGTCTCTGGACAGTGTCTTGGAGTGTTTATTTGCAGGGAACATGGCTGAGTCTCGTTGCATTTAATGGATTAAATCTGATTGGGTTATCCCTCAGCCCTGTTAGTCAGATTCTTTTGAAACAAAGTAAACATGTTTTTTAATTAGATGGCTGACAGGAAAATTGTTAGGGCGTTATTTTATTTTTCAGATATGGATTATATAGCTCACCATTTGATCCAGTCCTCTTTGATTTGGAGATGAGTGGCTCTTCCTGTAAAAATGTATATAACAGCAGCATTGGTGTCCAGTCAGATGAAATTGATTTATCAGATGTCCTTGCAGGTACTTGACTTCTTTTCTTAAAGGAATTTCTGAATTTTATATGTTGACTTTTATATCTTAATAGAGCTAATCGATTATAGTCATTAAAATTTTGCCTTTTAAAGAGCTAAAACACTTTACCACTTATTTTTAACATCTGTATATTATTAAGCAGTTTACGAAACACCCCCCACAACAATCATGACAGTGATAAAAATATACTGCAGAAGTATTTAAAATGGTCTTTGAGTGGGTTGTAAATTTTGTTTCTGGTTTTTCCTTCAAGTCAGTATTAACTGAATGGTCATAAGAGACTCTTTGGAATTTGGGTTATTTATTGTAACCTTTTCAGTTTTATGTGGTATGCCTTTGCTATCTGTATAAGGGCAAAGAATGTGTTTTTTTTATTTTTTTTGTATTTCCGAAATGTGAGATTGATATGCAGCTGTAGAAAGAAAAAATAATAAAATCATACTTCCGTGAGTTAAGATTCATGGATAATTCTACACATTTCTAAAGTGTATGCTTTTAGGATTATATATGTAATATTTATGTCCTGCGAAACTATAATCTTTTTAAATGCTGGAATTTGATGCTTATCAGTTTTTCCTTAGGGAGAACAATAGCAGCTTTACTTTTAATTTTCTTTCATTTTGATTGTACTTTCTGCTTAAATGTTTTAGCAAACCAAAATGTTAGAAAATTTATTTGCTAATAGAAGATTACTATATTAAGTAGAAGTAGATTTGGGAAAGTTAATCTCATTTTCATAAATTATGAATTTGGAATAAAACAAAATAGAAAAATCACATGCAGAAACACAAATAAAATGTATAATGCTCCAAATTCTAGTCTTTCCATGTTTGTTTACAGGATGTTAAACTATTTAGACTTGGTCTACATGTATTTGTTATGACTAAAGAAAGAGCTTATACTACCTGTACTGGTCTCTTAACTTCCTTTCTAATTACTTATGCTACTTTGGATATATATATTGTCTCCTTTATTTGCTCTATTAGGCCTTGATTGCCTTATGCTCATCTTACCATCTTCTTTGTTTTATATCCGCATGTACATTTAATGTGGCAGCAGTTTCTGACAGGAACAGTTTCTGACCTCCAACTTCAGGAGGGGGAAGGAGAATAAAGATCAAAAGCCTGAGGCTAATTCCTGTGAGGCAGAGGTCAAATGTGCCACCCTTTTTCTGCTGTCCATCAATTCTGTTTACCAGCTGTCCCTCTAACTGGAGTCTTGGCTTCTCTGCTGAGTTTGATAATTCTTTGCACTGGTTATGCACAATTCACAACAATTCACATGATTGTGGGGTTTAATATTAATAGGGAAGTAACAAGTTACAATCCAGGTTTAGGAATGCTCAGGATTCAGTTCTTCCATCTGGACAGCATCCTCCTGCCATTTCTTTGATAACATTTCGTACTGTCTTCAGTGTTACAGTGCTTTTTCTCTCTGTCTCCTGGTCCTAGGAGCTTCTCAGTGCGGTGAACCCAGGCCCAACACTGGGTTGGCACTCTGCTCCTGGCTGTTCTTCTGTGGTGGTGGCAGGATATTCTTACTGCCTGGAGTTGGATCTCCCTCTTTCTCTCTTTTTTTAAATTTTTTATTGTAACTGAAAATTTACAATCCAAGTTAATTTGTGATAGAAAACCCCAAGCACCCACCTCTGTGTAGCTGTCTGCTCTTCTCACCTTGTGACAGCATACCATTCCCTCCACTCTTTACTTGAATCTCTCTTGAGGCAAACTGGCCAGTCGCCATGGTGGATCACAATTAACCTTATTTGTACAGCCCCACCCAGTCACTTCATTAGGATTTCTAAGACCATGGTGAGAAAGGCCACGCTGCATCTATCACATTGAACCAAGTGACACAGAGGAGATTCAGAGGAGTAGGAATATCCTTCAGTATACATTTGGACAGAAGGAGATCTCCTAGGGTGAATGTGTAAGAAGACTACCAAGATCTAGGCAATTGAACTCCATCAAGGCCCAGAGGAAGGCCTTAGAAATGATAATGTGTCAGTCTCCATATGAATTTCTCATAATTTTACTCCTAACTATTGGTTTTTCCCTACAGCATTCCATTTCAGTGACACAAGACAAATGTGACGACCATCCTCAGTGCCTATCTTTCTTAGCACACATGCTGAGATTATCAGCAGATTGTTTCTTCATCATTCTACATTTCAAATATGTATATTTTCTTACTAGTCCCAATCATACAGTTAGAATTCAAGGCTCAGTCATTATGTATTTGCTCTGTAATACTAGTTTTCTAAGTGTTCTCTCTGTGTATCTGCTCTTGCCTGTGTCAGTATTTGCTCTATATTGCAGTAAGTGAAATCATTTTTTAATGCAGACCTGATCAGAGTATCTCACTCCTTAGAGTATTTTTCGTATCTTCCTATTGAGGTCTTATGTCTGATATGGCATATAATATCATATATGATCTGACTGTCTTTCACTTGCCACCTAGTCTTGTGCCACTGGCCTTAGCCTCCTAACTTTGGTCCATTGATTCCAGAAGTGTGGTGCCACAACTGTTTAGGGTTCTAGAGACCCTTTCAGGAGACTAGGGTCCAAAATTATTTTCATGGTAATAAAAAGAGGTTGTATATCTTTTTCAATTGCATTTGTACTGAAGATCACCATACATACCTAATAAAAAGTACACTGGTTTATTTAAAAATGTTCTTGAGGTGTAGAAACTAAATTTTGGACCTATGTGTATGCACCTTTTAGGTGTTCTGTGTGATATAATGATAAGCATGCATGAAACACTTTTGGTACATAATGAAGTTCAGTGATGAGTCATTAGTTTCATAGAACACTGTTTTTCATTGGAAAGAATGACTTGAAGGACAAGCTATATTTATTTAGACTTCTGTGCATAATCTGCATGAATTCCCCCAACCCCAGTAGAATATATTCACTCTTATCAGTATGATTAGGTTCCAGAGACTAAGTTGTTATACATAAATCAGTATTTGGTGAAGTCAGTGTTTGCTGAAAATGGTTATTGTCCACAAAATAGGGGATGATGTAACTGCCTATTTACATCATTCCGTAACTGCTAAACATGTGAGAATTATGGGCCAGCCAAGTTCATATGTAACCCTAACCATCACAACTAGTGTCTGTTTTAGTTTTTATTTTACTTTTCTCTTTAAAAATAATTCTGTTTAGAGTAATGCTAATTCCAGAAAATTTAAAAGTACTGAGAATAACCCATTTCCCTCAATCACTGGTAATTCCTTTGTGTTCAGCACTAGTGTTCTTGTTGTGATTTTATTTTTCATACTGTTGTGGTCCTGTGATTGTTTTTATTTTAACAAGTTCATGTGCTAACTTAACTGTTTTTATGATTATAAAGCAATATACTTCATTCTAGAAAATTGATAATATAAAGAAATATCAATAGGTAATATTTGTTAACACTTTAATGATAGTCTGTTCCGACTCGACGGCACTTGGCTTTTGGCTGGCTTAATGATAGTCTAATTAGTGCCATTTAATTTTATACAGTCGATGTCATAGAATGTATTAACTGGCTATTGAGTGTAAATTTTAGTGTGATATAAAACTGCCACTTATGTTTCTTGTTAATGTAAAAAAACAGTAAGTTGCTTTTATGAAACCCAACATCTATATCAAGGAAACTATTATTTTGTGTTTTATGAGTTTTCCTAATAATTTGTCCATTGTTGAGGTACTATGCGGTGGTGGTGCAATTATACATGTGTTCTAAGTAAAATTTGAAAAGCCTCTATAATTCTTAGTGTGACTGTTATCTTCAGACATTGTAAAATCTGTGTTTTTTTCTGATTTAGGGAATGGGAAGGTCAGTAGTGGCACAGCTGCTGAGGGTAGCTTTACATCTCTTACTGGACTTCTGGAAGTTGAACCTCTACACTTTACTTGTGTGTCAACGAGTGATGGAACTAGAATAGAAAGGGATGATGCAAGTACGTTTACTGGTATATGCCTTCTTTTATTTTACATACCATTAAAGAATGTAGAGTAATATGTATATATTTAGTAAATAGTGGTTTATAATGTATGTAAATTTTATTGTTATAATGTTACGTATAAAGCTAATTATGGGAGAAACATTTTGGGGGAAAAACCACAAGTAGTTTTGTGTATTTTCTAAGTCAGTTCATAGCTGGTTTTCCTACCCACTAGAGCACTACATAATTTCCTTTGTTTTTATGTGTTTGAATTTTAAAATATTCTTTAATTTGCAAAATAATTAAACATAACAGAAGTCAAGAGTAAGTGGCCTTTATGTTTCCATTACCCATTTTCAACAGTTATCAACTGGTGACCAGCTTGTGTGGTATATTTTTGACATCAGAATGATATTTCTTGGATTAAAATACCTGTGTATTTGGTAATACCTTTGATGAGGTTGAGTGAAGGAAGAAATAGTACTTTTTTCCAACTAGTTTAAAGCAGATTTGCATATATGAACCACTGTTTGATTATGTTAAGTATGCATTATGGGTGTTTTAAGTAAGTACTTTCACTTAAAAATTAAGGTTTTAATCAGATCTTGGAAACTCTTTTTTTCTGGTATGAACCCCTGCTGATAATTTGAATTGCTAACAAGTTCCATCCTGAGAATTTGCATTTCCACCTGCAGATACACTGAATCAAAGTCTATTTTAGCAGGATCACTGTAGGATCCTGCTCGATGGCACTTGGCTTGGCTGTAACTGATTAGACCCTTCCTGACCTTTGTGACCTGATTCAGTTCTAGACATTGAAGTCCAGTCTCCCCAACAGGCTGCAAACCAGGCTCACCCACCCCACTAAAACACATTATGGTGCAACTTTTTTGGTAGCAAATGGCATAAGAGTTTTGTTAAGGGAGGTACATTCCAAAGAGGGAACAGGTTAGTGTCCATGAGTGGAGAAAAGACCCAGTATAGATTCTGGTGGGGTCCTCTTTATTGACAGAAGTAGGGAGTGATGTCATAGATGGGAGGGGGAGGTAGTGACTTGGTTCTTGGTTCAGGGTTCAAGGCTACTGGTAGCTGCCTCACAACTGCAAGGAAGAATTGTTATATTTGTATCACAGCTGCTAGAAGAACTGTTATAGTTGCATTACAAACTGCCAGGAAGAGTGTGGGTTGTGGCAACTACAGTCAGATTCCCCAGCTAACCTTGTCAGTTCTTATTCCTAACTTCTTAGAACCTTCTTAGAAATGTAGATTTTCAGCAGGGAACTTGATAACTTCTATACAAATTCTCAGCAGGGCTTTGAATCAGTTAGAAGCCCTGGTTTTAACTCTTTATCAGTGGACACTTTTATTTCCTGCTTTTTTTCTGACATATTAGGATCGACGCTATCTTGTCATAAATAATTGTAGTTTTTGTACTTAAGAATATGGGTAATATCTATATTACTGCTGCTGAAGGATTAGTATTGTTTAAAACTGCTTCTGATGGTGGTGGTTTTGTATAAGTTCATGACTATTATTTTCTTAACAAAAAACCAAAACACGGAGTGTGAGAAATTATAAAATACTTAACCTTTCTATTAGCTTCAAAATGACAGGAAGTTTTAAAAGGAATTTATCAGTTCTTTATTTGGGATGCCTTTTTATTCAGAATCATGCTACATTTTCTAAATGTGAAAGTAATCACTAAGTGAAGTTCATGGCACGTGTACCGAAGAAGGAGTTCTTGATCAAAATCTGTTATTTATGAAGATGCTAGAAGGGTCAGAATTAGTGTTTTTTTTTTCCTTTAGTCTGCTTACTATAATCATTTTGTAAAAACTTACATTTACATTGGAGTAGCAACATGATATGACAAAAAATTGAATTTTCAAAAGAAAATTCTTTGATTGTAAATCAGACTCTTAGAATTCTCATGAAACTGGGTGTGTAGAACTTTTATTACTATTTTTGAAATCCCAGAGTTTGACTAACTAGTGCTTTTAGAAGGGATAAAATTAAAAGAAGATAAAGAGGTTAGGCTTTAATGAAGGAAGGCTTTTTTTACATTCCTTGCCCATTTTGCCTTTTGTATTATAACCAGTTTCTACTGTTTTCAGGGAAAGTTCTTGCATATACAAGTAGTTACCTCTGTATTCTACTCAGTCCCCACCATCCAGTGGCAGAGGGATTGTTAATAAATGTTAGATCAAATTCTAACTACAAATTGAAACAGATGCTGAAAGACAATTGTAGTATCTTAGTTTCCTATTCATTTCCTTTTTGAAAAATGTTAATTCCGAAATGTAGTACCCATTCAAAATACAGGAAACAATTTTACAGCTCAGCAATTTTATCACAAAACAAAATATACATGTAGTACCCTACTAGTCAAGAAATAACATTTCCAGCACCCTGAAAAGTGTTCTTAACACCCTTTTCCCTCACCGTGTGCAAAAGGTAAACATTCTGACTTTCTGAGTAATCACTAGTTTTTTTGCTTAACCTTTCAATCATGCATTCTTCAACACTGATTGAATGAAAAACTAGTTGTCCTTGAGTGGATTCTGACTCTTGTGACCTGTGTGTCAAAGAACTGTGCTCTGTAGAGTTTTAATAGCTGATTGTTTGGAAGGAGATTACCAGCCCTTTCTTCTAAGGGACCTCGGGGTCGGCTTAAACCTCCAGCCTTTCGATGAACATCGAAATGTGTTGATTGTGTGTACCACCAGGAATAAAGTCTGCAGAATATAGGATCGTATGAACATTCTTTTATATTGTTGCTTATGGATTGTTGGTCCTTTTTTAGTGCTGTTTATGGTTCCATTGTATGAACAAAACAATTTGTGCACTACATGGCTTATATTCTGTTGATAGACATTGTTGTTGGACTGTTATGGATCTATTGGTGTTAATGTATATACTTTTCTCTTGAATATGAATGTAAGAGATGATTCTCTGGTTTTGGGGTATTCATATGTTTAACATCAATAAGGAATGTTAAAGAAATAGCATACCATAATTTCCAAATTAAGGACTATTTATCTTTTCACTGTTGATTTGTTTTTAAATTGCCCTAAGTTCAAAAGTAGTACTCTGTTAATTCTGTAAAGTTTGTTGGAAATTATAGAGGATCAGTTTCTCTTAAGTATTCTATGAGGGCATAACAGTAACATTCACTCTGTGCTAGTTAATGACGTATACACTGTATGTATATCTATTTGATTAAGTTTGCTAATTGTGTTCTTCAAATTACATTTTTACTGATACTTTATTCCTTTTTTTAAGTTTCTTCAAATGGTACGTTAAAATCTTAATCACTGTGATTGTGGGTTGGTCTGTTTTGGTTTTCATCATTCTTTTTTAAATTGTGCTTTAGGTAAAGGTGTACACAGTAAATGAGTTTCCCACTCAGTAGTTCATAAACAAATTGTCCTGTGACATTGGTTGCAGTCTCTGAATGTGTCAGCCCTCTCCCCATGAACCATCCTGAGTTTCTCATTTTCCTCTGTCCAGTTTTTTTTCCCTTGCTTGCATTCTCATGTTTGATTTGGGGCATGTGTTTTCCTTTTGGTCTCATGTAGTCATTGTTTCAAGAAGCATTATCCTCACATGTATTATTTATTTATAGGCCTGTCTATTGTATGACTGAAAGGTGAACATTGAGAATGACTTCATTTCCAAGTTGGAAAGGTATCTATCGGGTGTAGTCTCAGGGGTTCCTCCAGTCTCAGACCAATAAATGTGATCTTATGAGTTTAAAATTTGTTCTGTTTTTATTATTATTATTTAACCCCACTGTTACGGGGACATTTTATTGTGATCCTTGTCAGAGTGGTGGGTAGTGGTACTAAGGAACCATCTAGGTCTCAGGCAGGTGGAGAACATTGTCCGTTAGTCCTTTGGACTATTTGTTTGCTTAAATCTTTGGTTTTCTTTACTCTTCTGTTCTCTGGACAGAAATAGACCAGTAGTTATATATTGGATGATCATTGGCAAGCTTTTAAGATCCTGGACACTACTCAACAGTGTTTTATTTATGAACTGTATTATGCTGATCTAAGACATCATCCATGAAGAGAGCAAGAGCTTATTAAAAAGACAGGAAGGAAAGAAGAGACCAAATTGGATGTCAGAAGAGACTCTGAAACTTACTTTTGAATGGTGAGCAGCTAAACAAAAAGGAAGGAATGGCGAAGTAAATGACCTAAACAGAAAATTTCAAAGAGTGGCTCGAGAAGACAAAAGAAAGCATTATAATGATATGTACAAAGAGCTG
The DNA here is from genome assembly GCA_028571685.1 of Heterohyrax brucei. NCBI lineage: Eukaryota > Metazoa > Chordata > Mammalia > Hyracoidea > Procaviidae > Heterohyrax > Heterohyrax brucei. Next base: position 41,941,942 of record CM053149.1, read on the forward strand.
GAAATGGAAAACCAGAAGGGAAGAACACATTTCTTAAGCCGAAAGAACTGAAGTAAAACTTCAGGCCTTGAGTTGCAATAGTGAAGAATTCTACAGGGAAACTATTAAGTGACTCAGGAAGCTTCAAAAGAAGATGGAAGGAATACACAGAGTCATTATACCAGAAAGAACTAGTCAGTGTTCAGCCATTTGAAGAGGTAGCATGTGATCAGGAACCAGTGATACTGAGGGATGAAGTCTAAGCTGCATTAAATGCACTGGTGAAAAACAGGGCTGTAGGAATTCATGGAATATCAATTGAGATATTTCAGCAAACAGATGCAGCACTGGATGTGCTCGCTGATCTATGCCAACACATTTGGAGGACAGCTACCTGGCCAACTGCCTGGAAGAGATCCATATTTATGTCCATTGCAAAGAAAGGTGATCCAGCTGAATGTGGAAGTTACCAAACAATATTGTGGATATCATACTCAAGTAAAATTTTGCTTAAGAGCATTCCAAAGTGACTGCAACAGTATATTGACAAGGAGCTGTCAGAAATTCAAGCTGGATTCAGAAGAGAAGGTGGAACCAGGGATATCAGCGCTGATGTCATGGATCTTGGCATTGGCAAAGAAATACCAGAAAGCAAAGAATACCAGAAACATGTTTACTTGTGTTTCATTGACTGTGCAAAAGCATTCGACTGTGTGGATCATACTGAATTATGGCTAACATTGTGGAGAATGGGAGTTCCGGAATACCTGATTATGCTCTTAAGGAATCTGTATACGGATTAAGAGGCAGTCGTGTGAACAGAACAAGGGGCACTGTGTGGTTTAACATCAGGAAGGGTGTGCGTCAGGTTGTATCCTGTCACCATATCTTTTTAATCTGTATGATGAGCAAATAATCCAAGAAGCTGGATTATACGATAAAGAACAAGGCATCAGGATTGGAGGATGACTCATCTAACAACCTGTGTTGTGCAGACAACACCACCTTACTTGCTAGAAATGAAGAAGATTTGAGACACTTATTGATGAAGGTCAGGGACCACAGCCTTCAGTATGGATTGCACCTCAACATCAGGAAAACAAAAATCCTCACAACTGGACCAATAAGCAACATTGTCATAAATGGAGAAAAGATTGAGATTTTTAGGGATTTCATTTTACTTGTGTCCATAATCAACACCCATGCAAGCAGCAGTCAAGAAATCAAAAGATGCATTGCATTGGGAGAATCTGCTGCAAAGGACTTTAAAGTATTCAAAAGTAAAGATGTCAGTTTGAAGACCAAAATGTGCCTGACTGAAGCCATGGTATTTTCAGTCGCATCATATGCATGCAAAAGCTGGATAGTGAATAAGGAAGGCAGAAGAATTGGTGCCTTTGAATTGTGGTGTTGGAGAAGAATGTTGAATGTACCATGGACTGCCAAAAGAACCAACAGATCTGTTCTGGAAAAAGTCCAACCAGAGTGTTCCTTGTAAGCAAAGATGGCAATACTGTGTCTTACATACTTTGGACATGTTGTCAGGAAGGGTCAATTCCTGGAGAAGGACATCATGCTTGATAGAGTGGAGGGTCAGTGAAAAAGAGGAAGACCCTCGACGGATAGATTGATGCAGTGGCCGCAACAGTGGGCTTAAGCATCAAAACAACTGTGGACAGGGTGCAAGACAGGGCAGTGTTTCATGCTCTTGTTTTGGGGGTCACTGTGAATTTGAACTGACTCGATGGCACCTAACAATGTATAACAACATTATGCCGATTGACCTAAATGTTCCCAGTGGCTGTGGTCCTTATCCTTAAGCCCTGTAACTTAGTCTTGTGAGATTTTCATTATGTATAGGCAGTTTTCATAACTGCCCATGTGCTCTATTATGTTTATACATATGCATATAGCACATACAGATATGTATGTTGAAATATCCTCAGACAAGCCTATATGTATATGTTTGTGTACTCTCATATACCCTCCCATACACATTTAGCATATATATACATACACACACCTACCTGTATATTTACTCATAAATTGTTATTCCTGTTGTTGTGGGACTGTGTATGTTAATAGAGTTTAACTTCATTGCTTTTTATTCTTGTGTACTTTCCAGCGAAATCTCTTGCCTTGATTATGTTCTGCTGACTTTCCCCTTATTATGTACTACCTTTCTCTTCAACAGTTTTAACACATGTCTCCTATCTGATAATTTTACCTTTTCACCCTCACATCACTGGTAACCATCAGAGAATGTTTTTATTCTTTTTCTTTTCCTGTGGGTAAACATTTTGTTGTTTCTTTTTGATAGTGATCTCTACTTCAGTGTTTGTCCTTTTGTGACTGACTGACTTCACTCAGCATATTGTCCTTCAAATTCATCCATGATATGTTTCTCAAATTCATCAGTGTTCTTTATCATTGTGTGGTACTCCATTATATTTATCCACAGTTTGTTTATCCATTCATACATTAATGGTCACTTGGATTGTCTCCATCATTTTGTTCTGAATAATTCTACAGTGGACATGGGTATGCACATGCCTGTTTTTGTCACAGTGCTTATTTTTCTGGGCTATACACCTAGGAGTGCCAAATCATATGACATTTCAATCTGGAGCTTTTTAAGGTTGCACCAGTACATTTTCCATAGCGGTTGTACCATTTTATATTTCCACCAGCAATATGTAAGAATTGCAGTCTTCTTATAACCTTGCTGGCATTTTCTAGGGTGAGATGGTGTTTTAGTCATGTAGTGCTGCTGTAACAGAAATACCACATGTGGATGGCTTTGACAAAGAGAAGATTATTCTCGCATAGTCCAGTACACTAGAAGTCCAAATTGAGGGTGTTGGCTCCAGGGCAAGGTTTTCTCTGTCTCCTGGTTCTGGAGTAACATCCTTATTAGTCTTCTCTTGGTGCGGGAGTATTTTGGCATGGAACCTCAGGTCCAGTGGATGCACTGTGCTCCTGGCACTACTTTCTTGGTGGTTTGATGTCCCTATTATTCTTTGCTTTTACTGTCTTTTAATATCTGAAAAGAGATAAACTTAAAACACATTCTAATCTTGTAGATTGAGTCCTCCCGTATTAAAATAACTGCTGATAGTTCTGTCTCATTAATGTTGTAAATTACTGCCTTTCAGTTGATTGTGACTAATAGTGACCCTGTAGGACAGAGTAGAAATGCCCCATGAAGATTTGAACTGCCAACCTTTTTCTCCGCAGCCCTACACTTAACCAGTGTGCTGCCAGTGTTCTTCCTAACATCACAGAGGTAGGATTTACAACACAGAAAAGTCACATCAGATGACACAGGATTGGGAATAATGGACTAGTAAACTTGACATACGTTTTTGGGCAGAGGACGTAATTCAGTCCAAAACAGTGAGCATCAGTATTTAATTTTTAGGAGTTACCCTGTTATCTAGTTTAGTTTTGCCATTTGTGAATTTTTAGTTATATTTGGTTTTCTAACTGTGCCATATATTAGGGTCCCTAGTTTTTCCATTTTTTCCTTCTCTGATCTGTATAGGTTTTATATTTAGGTTTTTAATCTATTTTGAGGTAATTTTTGTGTGCCGTGTGAGGAAGAATGAATTTTGCTTCCATTTTTCTGTAGATGGATATCCAGTTGTGTCAGTACCATTTGATAAAGATACTCTCTCTTCTTCATTTCATTAGCTTTGACCATTTGTTCAAGGTCAGCTGTCCAGAGGAGAATGGATCTTGCTTCTGGGCTCTCAGTTCTGTTCCTTTAAAATAGCCTACAAATTTAGTTTTCACTCTAAAGTCTGCTTTATCTGAAACTAATATTGCCACTCCTGCTTTTCTTAAAATGCTATTAGCTTGGTGTATATTTTTCCATCCTTTAAGTTTCAGTTTGTTTGTATCTTTAAGGTGTGTCTCTTATAAGCAGTATAAAGACAGATTGTGCTTTTTTTGTTCATTCTGTTACTCTTTGTTTCTTTACTGGTACGTTTAACCCAATTATATTCAGTATAACTATTGATGGGGCAGTTCTACTGTGACCTGTAGGGTCACTATGAGTCAGAATTGACTTGATGGCAGTGGATTTATTGATACATATGAATTTAGTGCTGTCATTTTGATGCCTTTTTGGGATGAGTTGTTGACAAAATCTTTGTTCACATTCAGTTTTCTGTGCTGAATTGTTTTTCTTTTTGTGTTTTCTTCTCTTTGTTGTTGGTTTTGCACCTACTGAGACTTTTTGATTTTCCTTCTTATTTTGGTGTGTAGGAGTGTTATCTTTGTGATTACCTTTGTCCCTAATGTTCTAAGTTTAAACCGGTCTTTAATTTCTTTGTATAGCCTTAACTTCTTCGCCCTGTGAAAGATCCATAAATACATTAATTTTTTCCTCTAATAGCATGTCATCAATTACATATTGCAATCTCTGTTTCCATATCTTGAGTGTTTTAGCTTTGATTAATTTTGGGAATTCCTTATTTATGTTGATATGTCAATGCTGTCTGTCCTGTGTTGTATCCTTGACTATATATCTGATATTACTGATTTTCTAATAAAATAAATTCCTTCAGTGTTTCTTGTAATTCTAGTTTGGTTTTGCAAATCCTCTAAACTTCCGTTTGTCTGGGAATGTCCTCATTTCGCTGTCATGTTTGAGAGACAATTTTGCAGGATATATAATTCTTAGTTGGCTGTTTTTTCTTTCAAGGCTTTGTATATGTCATCCCATTGCCTTCTTGTCAGCATTGTTTCGACTCAGTAATTGGACCTCAGTCTCAGTGACTCTCCTTTGTACGTTATTTTTTGTTTAAGCCCAGCTGCCTTTGAAAGCCTCTGTAGCTTTGTTACATTTGATGATAATATGCCTAGGTGTCTTTCTTTGGAGGTCTGTCATGTGTGGAGTTTGATGAGCTTCTTGGATAGATATCTTCCTGTGTTTCATAGCAGGAAAGTTTTTCTCCCAACATAGCTTCAATAGTTCTCTCTCTATTTTGTTACCCTCCTTGTTCTGGAACTCCAATCTGTTGTATTCCTCTTGTTAGGGTTCCACATAAGTCAGTGATTCTTCATTTTTCTAAAAAAAAATCTTTTATTTAAATTTTCCTCAAATATGTTGCTGTCAGTTACTGGATCTTCATTCTCACTAATTCTGCATTTCATTGCCTCACTTCTGCTCCTTTGACTTTCTGTTGAATTATCTAATTCTACTGTTAATCTGCTAAATTTCAGATCACTATCACTCAAGTATTTCTTGCAGCCTGTTTAATATTCTAGTACATTATGTTGAAGTTTCTCTGATTTCCTTCCTGATGTCTGTCAGAGCTCAGGGGAAAACTACTCTTTTGTATTCTACTTCTGATAATTGTAGGACATCATCTTTGTCTAGAAATTTTTTTTGATTCTTTGGGAATTTTCTGAAGCCATGGTGATTGGCTCTGAGCTATCAGAAAATTGTTTTAATTTCAGTCACTGTGTTCCGATCTGTGCATGTGTGTATCTGTGCGCGCGTGCGAAAAGAGTAGCTGAGTGCACTGTTTTTTTAATTGGAACAGTAGAAATTCTGAAAGCCTGTCACGAGGTGGTTAAAGCTGTTGCTAGGCACAGGGGCCGAAGCATCAGTTTCCTTTTTTTGTGTGTGTTTAGCCTGGGTGCGTAGTCATTTGGCCCCGAAATGTGCAGTGTCTGCAGGGGAATGTTGTTTAGTGCAGGCTCAAGTTGCCGGCTGTGTGTGCTGTGAAAGACAGGAGTCCTGTACTCACGCAGAGAAAAGTAAGTGGCCGGCAGACCTGAGCCTAGAGAAATGGCCTATTTGTACCTTGAGTTCCCAGCTCAGTGGTACTGGCAGACTTTCTTTTTTTTTTTAACTGCTTTGTTAAGCTGCTCGTCTCCTGCTTCAGGTAATGTGTCAGAATCAGGTGCTTGGCACAGCACAGCAAACAGTGGATGGAGTACTGGACAGAACGGGGGTGTTTATGTCCCCTGCAAAAAGTTTTGATCTACATGTGTTCACAGAGCTAATCTTTTTGTGTTCACATGGAAGTATGTAGCAGTTCTATAGGTGTGTCTGTCTGAAGCATGGCTTCTCCACTGAGAAAATTGCACTGCTATTGCATCTGTTTGCCATGGTGGCCCAGAAGATCCTCCTAAGGAATGTGGATTCCTGTCCTGTCCTGGCAACTCTGCACCTACTCTCATCTCCGTTGGCCTGTTTGTTCTCCTGGCTTTCCCCCAGTGTTCAGGGGTCCTATAATGTCTTGTATAATCCATTAAGTTGTTTCTCTTGGTCTTTGATGTTAGAGAGATCAATGGGTGGAAGATCTGGTATTCCACCATGTTGGTTCCGCCTTTCACCATACTGTTCAGCCTACAAATGTAGAACAGTTGTATTTTTCTTGAGAGTTGATCCTTTCATAATTCTGAATTTTTTTTTTAACCTCTAAGGTTGCTATTTCTCCTCAGATACACTTTGGTATTCATATTGATTGGATCAGTTTTCTTTTGCCGTTTTTCCATCTTTTTACTGTTGACTTTTTGATAAGTATGTGTTATAAAGAGGTAAGTCACTTTATTGGTAATCTTACTATCATTGATCATATATTGAACTAGTTAACTTGTAAATAAATGATTTATAGTGTCATTTGCATTTTTAAAGTTAGATTAATGAATAATGCCTTGCAGTTTTTCTTCCTCTTTTAAAACAAAAGGCAAATAGCCTCTTGGTCAGCATTTTCTACTTTCAAACTATTATTGTTGAGAGCATACACAGTGGAACATAATGCCAGTTTAAGTTTCTACATGTTTCAGTCTGTGACATTGATTCTATTGTTATACTTTTTCATCCATAATCACCCTACTTTTCTGCATTTTTATCTCCTCTGGTCGCGCACTTGGCTTGGCTTGGCTGGTAGCACAGTATCCTTTAGGGGATAGTGTTTAAGCCTTTGAATTGCTGTTGTCAGTTTGACCCCATATAAAAATTAAAAAACATCCATAGTCATTGAGTTGATTATGACTTAACAGTGACTCTACAGGACCTTATAGAACTGTCCTCATAGAGTTTTGAAGGGGAATGGCTCATAGGTTTCAACTGCCAACCTTTTATTTGCAGCTGTAGCTCTTAAACAGTGAGCCGTAATGTTCCATAGTTGTCTTATTTTTCCATCCAGTCCCATATTCTGTCTTTTCATTGTAGCTTTTAGTTTATTTACATTTTATATAATGATTAATATATTTGTGTTTAAATTTGCCATGTTTTTTGTGTTTTTGTCTAGACTTAGATTTTTTTCCTTGATTACTTTTTTTAAAATTATATTTTCTATCAGTATATATTCCCATTACATTTACTGGAAACCCTGTTGATATAGTGGTTAAGAGCTGCATCTGCTAACCAAAAGGTCTTTGCACTCCTTGGAAACTGTAAGGGCAGTTCTGCTGTGTCTAATAGGGTCACTGTGACTTGGACGCAATTCAGGGGCAGTGGATTTGGTTTTCATTTATTTTTGTACTATTATTTTATTAATTAGCCTGGAAATCACAGTGTATACATATAACATCCAGAAATCTAATTCTTATTTTTGCTATACAGTACAGATACCTTGAATGTTACTTACTACCTTCACAATTTACGTAATTTTTTGATCCTGTGTGTTTTAATGCTTATAGTATAATTTTTTATTGTGAGCATTCCTTTTTATCTACATCGTAATTCCATTTTCATTGTCTTTTTAAAATTTCACTACCTTTGAGCTGTTATCTGTGATTTTCCTTCTGTCTTGAAAAATTACTCTTTGAGATATACCTTTATTTAGTTTTGTCTACTAATTAATTCAATTAGTTTTTTGGAAAAAATTCACTTATTTTTTGAGTAATTGAATGAGCAAACAAACCACTTTGACATTATATACATTCCAATATAATGGATACATTTTCACATTTCTTTTATCTTTTTCCTTGCTAAGGTACTTTAAAATAAATCTAAAGATGGTTTTTTACCTTTACATTCATAAGTATGTATGTTAAGCTGTATTGATACCTTCTTTAATAACTGATGTCATTTTTAACATAGTCAACTACATTAATGGTTCTATTATTTATTTTAAATACTTGATTGAATTTATCTGAGTATCACAAAAATAAAACTTTGTATTTGTTTCTGTTAATAATTCATAGATAACCTTTTCTTATCTTCTACCTTTCATTGTTTTTGTTTAAAAGTCAGCTGTCAGTCTTACTTTTTCTCTCACTTCTGAAGTTGTTTTTGAGATTTTTTTTCTTAATCTTTTTCTGCAGTATTCCTATGTGCAATTTCATTTGTATTTATGCTGCTTGGGATGCATAACCCAGTGTTTGCTATCGAGTCAGTTCTGACTCATAGCAACCCTATAGGGCAGAGTAGAGCTGCTCCATAGAGTTTTTTCAGAGCATCTCGTGGATTCAGTCTGCCAGCCTTTTGATTATCAGCCGTAGCACTTAACCACTGTGCCATGAGGTTTCTTTGGGATGCATGACTTCCTAAATCTTTGACTGACTTTCAGTTTTAGAAAAATTCTGGTCTTTAACTTTTCTCTCAGTATTGCTTCTGCCTTATTTTCTGTCTTCTCTCTTTTAGGGTCATTTGTACTATACCATGGAGCCCTGGTGGCATATTGGTTAAGAGCTGTGGAGAACTGTAGCTGCTAACCAAAAGGTTGGCAGTTTGAATCCCCCAGCCGCTCCTTGGAAACCCTATGAAGCAGTTCTTCTCTGTCCTGTAGGGTTGCTATGAGTCAGGATGGAGTCAACAGGAATGAGTTTTTTTTTTGTGTAATATCACTATAATTCATATAACTTATTCTTTTCATCTCTTTATTACAAATATTTTCTTCTTAACTGTTAGTTTACTAATTCTTTCTTCTTTTATTTTGTTATTTATGTAAGAAAATGACCTTTCCATCACTTGACTGCAGTGTTGCTTGTGGTATGAATCGTGAGTTAACTATGTATATGAGTGTATTTCTGTTTCATTGGCTAGTTTGTCTAGCCTTGTGCTGATATCCCATTGTTGTAATTACTTTATAGTAAGTCGTAAATATGCCAACCTTCCTTTTAGGTAGCTTTTTTTTTTTTCTAATTGAGATATGATTGCAGGGTTGTGTACAGCTATCATCACTGTCTAATTCCAGGACATTTCCGTTACTCAGAAACCTGTACCCATAGGAGTTACTCCAGTTCCACTCTCTCCTTGCCATTCCCTTGCAACCAGTAATCTATTTACCTCTATGATTGTCCTAGTTTGGGTATTGTATACATAGAATAATACAATTTGTAATCTTTTGTGTCAGACTTCTTTCACTTAGTATGATATTTTCAAGATTAAGGCATGCAGCATGTATGAGTTTTTATTTCATGTTATGGTCAAACAGTAGTCTGTTGCATGCACGTGTCATTTTGTTTTGATGGACATTTGTATTTTTATTTTTTGTCTAGTAAAAATGTGATGCTTTAAACATTTTTGTGCAAATGTATGCTTATTTTCACTTTTCTTGATTTTATGCCATATAGTGGAATCCACCAGTTTTCTTACTCATCAGTATTGTCCTGGATAGTTGTTTTAGCTTCCATTTATGTATTAGTATCAGTAAGTTTCTACTTTTAAAAAACAAAGTATTATTTTTATTTGGGATTTGGATGTAAATTAGTTTGGGAGAATTCAAATCTTGATTATACTGAACCTTTCAGCCCATCAAAGTGTGGTGTATTCCGTAGTCCTTTTACGTGTCTCATTTCTCTTAATGATGCTTTGTAGTTTTCACAGTAGAAATTTTGCTCATCTTTTATTGGATTTATGCTTAGGTATTTAATTTTTAATGCTATTAAGTAGCATAGCCTTTAGTTTTCTTGTCTAGACTTTTGCTAGTTTATAGAATTATGATTCATTTCTGCACATTAACCTTATACTGAGACATTTTATTAACTTATTCTTATAATTTGTTAAGGATTTTTTATATATGCATTCATTCTGTCTGAATAGAGCTACACTTTTTCCCCAAATCTTTGTTTTTTCTTTCTCTTTTTCCATTGTGTTGTATTCAACTTCCTGTATGGTGTTCAATAGAAACGGTGATAGTAATCATGTATGTCTTATCCTCAGTTTTGTATTGTTTATATCTGTCTAGACTTTTTGAGTTCATACCATTACAATGGAAAATACTATTGAGAACTCAGACTATCTAAAAGATTTTCAGTTTAGTTTGTAGTAGCTGGGTGGCTTTTTGTGTGTGCATGTGTGCCCATTTGTGGTGATTTACTTAGCTTTCCCATAAATAATGTTTGGACATTAGTTTCTAGGCTCAGCCCAGCAGGCAAAAATTATATGTAGTTAATACTGAAATCACTTCAATTATCTGGAAAAGTACCGGCACTTGGCTAGGCTGGCTACTGCAAGTACTTTAGAGAGTCTTAAGAATTTTCCCTTCAGAATTGGAATTAACAGCTGTTACAGTAGATTTGAAGTGCAGAAGCATTTCATTTGGGGACCAGTCTTGTTATATGAGAAATGATTTCTTCTTTTTTGGCCAGGCTTTGATAATTGAGTTCATCTAAGTTAAATGAGATGTGATACTGTTGTATGACTCTACCTTAATGAATGTTTTCTTTGTTTATTAGAAAAATTTTAATTGTAAGCAGTCATACACAGGTATTGTAATAGCTTAGTAGAATTTAGTGCAGTACAGCTCCTATGAAATAGTGTAAGCTGTGCAATCACTGTCTGGGCTTATATCCCTTTTCAACTATTTATGAACAAATTATTTCACTTTCCTTGGCTTTGGTTTCATTGTTTATAAAATGGGATAACAGTGTCTGCTTATGTGCCATTTTAAAGATTATTTGATAACCCCCATTCTTAGCAGATTTCCTTGGAATGGCTTTGGCTTCACATAGGCCTTCCTTATAATTCCAGTTTTATTGCTGTCAGCCTTCCAGGCTAATTTTGTGAGTCATTTTTTACCTCATTAAAAATGAGAATCATAATCTGCAGATTTAAGGCAGATTATGTTCAATACAGTAGTAATTCATTTAATATATTGTCTCATGGGAATGTACACTAAATATTTTGCTGTTATCCTAGTAGTAATCATTCTTCTACGTATTTTTATTTACAGGACTGTTACAATATAAATGTTAATGTCTTTATTATACTTAACCCCTACCTCTTGCTTTGTATTGACACATTTGATTAAATTCTGAAATTAAGTTTTTATCCCAACTTTTTACAAAATACTTTCCACAAATATTGGTAAACATTTAATCTGAAAAGTCTTCTTTTATATAGTGGATTCAGCACTTAACCACTCGTATAGTGCTTATTTGAATTTATTTGTAAAGGAAAGTCAAAGTCTAATTCTTAACATGTAGGATTTCATAGAGCCTTTGATGATGATGTTTATGGTGTATGGTAAGCAGCGTTTTGCTGACTTGACGGCACTTGGCAAGCCATGTTTCTTTACACATTAGTGCTCTGTGCAGCATATGCTGTGAAATACTGCCTTATATATATTGCCTTAGACAGTTTGTGCTTTCAAATGAGAAAATAAATGTTTTCTGTCTCATCATGAAAGAATTTTTTTAATTTTTGAGCAGGGGATAGGATGGCATATTATTTCCATAAGAAGACTTAATAAGGGGTGCTTTAGTTTATCTCTTGTATGCTTAAATTGTATAAGAAGATTATTCATATTTTGAGTTACCATTTTAGTAAAAATTAAATATTTCTTCTGAAAAATACTGTATTTTTATGGAAATAGCACACTTCCTTCCAGTTACCACCTTGCCAATCCTCTCCCGTATGTTACTATTAAAAAAGCTTATAGGCCTGTAACTTGCTTGTGAAAATATCTCATGGGTGAAGGACACAGCTGGTAAACAAACACAGACGGTACGTGTTATTTGCGTAAAATGCATTATCTGTAAAGTCAAGACCATACTAGCTCTGTAATTGTCTGTCATTTGTAAATTATTTGTGAATCTCTTACAAAGTGAATGCTATTATTTACCATTAAGATTTCCATGTTTTTCCAGATTTCTACCTCTTGAAATAAAAACTACAGTTTAATTGATAGAACACTTGCACTTTGAATATGTTTCTGCATGAATCTTTTCTTCATCTTATTTTTTTGTTTCCTTGTCTTATGCCAGTGAGTTCCTTCGGGGTTACTCCTGCAGTAGGTGGACTATCATCTGGGACAGTTGGGGAAGCTTCGACAGCCCTGAGTTCAGCAGCCCAGGTAGCTTTGCAGTCTCTCTCTCATGCAATGGCTTCAGCCGAGCAACAGCTACAGGTGCTGCAAGAGAAACAGCAGCAGCTTTTGAAGCTTCAGCAACAGGTTGGAGACTATTTGGCTCTTTGTTCATGCTGTCTCTAAACTTCAAAAGCTGAAAAAGTACTGTAAAAATGACCATTCTTTTCATAAAGGAAAATAGGGTGACCAGTCTGAACTAATCATTTTCAACAAAAAAATGAGGTAAAGTCTTTGTGATATATTTAAACTTGTTAAAAATTATATAAGTGCATTTTACTTGATACATACTTGAGGGAATATGATTGATACTTTTTGTGAAATCTTGAGGGAAGATCCATTCCAACTCTGCTTAGTAAATACTCTGCATCGAATATTATAAACTGTTAGCAACAACTTAAAACAACATTTTAAAGACCAGTCAGTGCAACTTAAAATTTAGTGATAATGATGTTCTAGAGATTTTTTGGCAGTGTAAGTTCAACCTCTTTGGCAATTCCAGGTGGTAACTTTTATGGGTTAAGTGAACATGACATCTGCTACTTGTTAGTACTCTATTTTGAGCATCATTTTGTTTCCTCCCTTACATTTAAGAGTTCTGCCTCCTTGGCACCTTTGGTCTGAAGAAAGTTTTAGTTTTCACCTATTCAGGAAATTTTATATTAAACGTTCAATGAAGTATCTATAGTAAAGAGCACTGGTGACTCAATACCGAAAAACTCTACTGTCTAACCAAAGGTTGGTAGTTCAAGTGCACCAGCCTTGAAACCCTATGGGACAGTTCAGCTGTGTCTTGTAGAGTCACTAATGAGTTGGAATCAACTCAACGGCAATGCTTCATGTATAGGAAAGAAATGCTCCACTTACACTGAATCCAAATTGATTTAATTTTGTCGATGTATATCTCCATAATATTTACCTGTATAGTATCACTTTAGGTAGGCAGGATTAGTCTTTATATACTGCTTTTACCTCTTTTACAGAAAGCAAAGTTGGAAGCCAAGTTACATCAGACAACAGCTGCAGCAGCGGCAGCAGCAGCAGTGGTAGCTCCTGTTCACAACTCGGTACCTTCTAACCCAGTGGCAGCCCCTGGATTCTTCATCCATCCATCTGATGTTATTCCACCCACCCCGAAAACAACACCGCTTTTCATGACTCCCCCACTCACCCCACCCAATGAAGCAGTGTCCGTCGTGATTAATGCAGAACTTGCACAGCTTTTCCCAGGCTCAGTCATTGATCCCCCAGCAGTCAGTCTTGCTGCGCATAATAAAAATTCCAACAAGTCCAGAATGGTAAATTCTTGTGTTTTAACTAGGTATCGACTTAAGACATATAAGACTATTTTGAAGTATGCTCTAACTTTGGAACACAAAATTTCATTTTACAAATTTGTTATAGCAAACTAAATTACTTCCTTGTATAAAATTTTATGGAAATGTAACTTGTTAATTAGATATTTTGATTAGTAGTTTTAATACATACAGAATAATATCAGTATATATTTATACTCATTCTTTTCTAGAATCCACTTGGCTCAGGTCTAGCCTTTGCAATTTCTCATGCTTCGCATTTTCTTCAGCCTCCACCTCACCAGTCCATTATTATAGAGCGAATGCACTCAGGTAATCTTTGATTTTTGTCAAGTTATTTTTCCTGCTTAGTTTTTTAAGACCTATTAGCACTTTGTTTTCTTTGTAAGTCAGTTCCATCTGCTCTTGGGTAAGTATATTTTGCAAAGAATAAATATTACGTAGGTCTCAAAATGCTATGTTGTCAGCAAACTGAAGGGGAGAGTGCTTCTAAGTAGGTTTACTAATTCCTTCTGATCGGTTGATTTAACATGAACCTGCATCTTGCTTTTCACAACTACTGATAGACATATCTTCCTCCATTCTTCCTCCTCAATTACCATTACATTCAAGGGTGGATTGACCAGTAAACAAGGTATGCCAGGGTACAGGCTTAATTTTGTTATTCACTGTAATGCCCAGTTTCACATAGGTTTCATGATATCTTTGATGGTGAAAAAATAACTGAAATTGTGCTTTACCAGATGCGTAAGCATTCACAGGTAAAGCCTTTTATGGCATGCTTATTCGGTGATCCATCCCTGATTACATCAAAAAATATATTCATGAACATATTCCCAAGATTTAAAATTCTAGTATTGGAACAATTTTCTTACAGTAGCTGTCAGAATTATTGCTTTCTGTAACTGTGACTAATACCCATTTATGGTTTCTGAATATTATAAATTTTATCTAAGATTGTACTGTGCTTATATGCCGGATACCTCTGACTGGGATAGGTGATTTTAGTTATAGAACCTGCCATTAAGTTGGTCCATGCCTTATGGTGTACTCACAATAAGATTGGACTGTTGTGATGATGTGTTGGGTTTTCTTGGGCTGATTTTGGAAGTAGATTGCCAGGCCTTTCCTCCTAGCTCAGAAATAAGAGGCAATCCTCACATTGTAGTCCTACCAAATGTTAGTTCTAGGCTTGAACAGCAGCAGAATTCAGCAAAATCTTTGGACGTGTAGCATAGAAGGAAGTAACATGGATGTACTATATACTATAATGCTTCTCACTGTATGAACAATTAAACTGTATTTGCTATATTACAGTGGGCTGTTTCCTATTTGGACTAGGTGGTTAAAAAAAGTTATGTGGTGTTTCAGCTCAACAAATGTATTGATAACATTAGTGCTGATAAAATTTAGAGTGGAAATTTGTCATTATAGTCTTAGAAGTGTGGTTATTTTATATACTGCTGTTTTGCTGTTTGGCTTTTTATCCATGGAAATGACTGTGGTACATATGCTGCCTGAGGAAGAGAATTATATTTTTGGTTTAATATTTCATAATTTTTTTTTGTTTGTTTAAGAAATTGTTGGTAACTACTTGTTTTTAAGTACCTCCATTGAGTATGGTACTAGTTCTAGCAGTTTAATGTATTTGGGTCCTTTACTGTAAAATGTGGCTGGTATGGTTACATAGCGTTCACTTACCCCAGCTGAACACACGAGAAGGAAAATTATGTTACTGATGATATCACATATTGTTTGTCTAATTAAGTTTATTTTGGAAATGTGGATGAGGTGAGAGATACAAATTTACTTTCTTCCATTCCTCTCAATTTATTCTTACCTTATATTAGTGTGACCATCTCAGACATGCTGAGTATATTACTAGTGCTTGCTTAAAAAAATATGTGCTAGTTCTTATTTGTGGCCCTTAAGACGAAGCCATTAACCTCATTTGGGACTGAGCTGGAGAAAGTGATCTGTACTGGGGAAAAACATTATTGAAATCATTGAGATACATTATGTGTCTCCATTGAAGGACCTTCTTAAGGGATTTTATATTGTTAGCATGTGTATGACTTTACTTCGTTTTACATCTTACCCTCAATTTTATAAGCAGGTTATACAAAGCTTAATTAAGGTAAAATAATACAGTTTCATATAATTAATGCTTCTAGCTGTGAAATTAAAAATAAATAGCCTGGCTAAAGAACAACAGATCTGGATCTTTATAAAATTAAAATATACTACTTTTGCTGATAGAATGTTTTATACTGGATTGTAGATGAAGATTGTATGTATAATTGGTTGCCTCCATATTAATGCTCTTCCGTATTTTTGACTTGAATCTTGAGTTTCAAAACTAATATTGATTGGTTTTGAGAAAGGCCATTTACTCATTATTTTTCCTCGTATTTGTTTTTAGTTTAATAAGTTCATCTCATATTTTAAAAATGAATACTTCAAATTGTGTTTCAGTGGATGATTTAGTTAAATGACAGTTGATGTTTTTGTCAGCTCTTGTGCTCTGTTCTCCTCTTTCTGTTTCATAGGAGCAAGGAGATTTGTGACTTTGGATTTTGGCAGACCTATACTGTTAACAGATGTATTGATTCCCACTTGTGGAGACTTGGCCTCTTTGTCAATTGACATTTGGACATTAGGAGAAGAGGTGGATGGAAGGCGATTGGTAGTGGCAACTGATATAAGCACGCATTCACTAATTCTTCATGACTTAATACCTCCTCCTGTGTGCAGATTCATGAAGGTAAAGAACTTATGTGCTTTTGATGTGTTCTGACAAGCTGTTAAGACTACCCAGGCTTATTACTTAAAAATGATAAATGTGTGTTTTAAAATAATTTGCTCTAGTGGTTATTGTAGCATGTTTATGTGTATATTAATTTATAATGTTTTTTATTTTAGATAACTGTTATTGGACGTTATGGAAGTACAAATGCCAGAGCCAAAATCCCACTAGGTTTTTACTATGGTCACACCTATATCTTGCCATGGGAGAGTGAACTGAAGTTAATGCATGATCCTCTGAGAGGGGAAGGAGAATTTGCAAACCAGCCCGAAATTGACCAGCATTTAGCAATGATGGTTGCTCTACAGGAGGATATACAGTGCAGGTTAGTGGAAAATCACTAACATATCTTAACCTCATTGAAAACCTGTATTCTGTTCAGTGTTTTAGCTTGTATTTCTGTCAAGACATGACTTTCATTGATGTAAGGAAAAGAGGAAAATGAAGCAATACATTATAATGTTATTTAGTAAATGAAAATCATTAAAGAATTTGCCCTCTTTGTTAGTACTTAGCAATTGATCACTTTTAATGATTTTGTGAACATGTTTTAGAGATTTAATTCATTAGTATATGTTCTTAGATTATATCAAAGGATGATTGTGGAAATTATGCTTTTATTTTTTTAAAAAACAGGTATAACTTAGCTTGTCATCGATTGGAGACTCTTTTACAAAGTATTGATCTTCCTCCTCTCAACAGTGCTAACAATGCACAGTATTTCTTGCGGAAGCCAGATAAAGCAGTCGAAGAAGATAGTAGAGTTTTTTCTGCGTATCAGGACTGTATTCAGCTACAGCTTCAACTAAATTTGGCCCATTATGCGGTACAAAGGCTCAAAGTAGCTTTGGGTGCAAGTCGAAAGATGTTGAGTGAAACCTCAGATCCAGCAGATTTAATTCAGACTTCTTCCACAGAGCAATTACGTACCATCATCAGATACTTACTGGATACATTGCTCAGCCTTCTTCATTCTTCCAATGGTTTGTATTTAGGCTAAGTACTTGATAAGGCTGGGAATGTATTTGATGTCATTATTGTTGCATGTTTTAACATTTATGTATATGCTGTCTTGGCATTTTTAATTTGGATATTCTTTACAATGTAAGTATTTGTGGAATGCTGTGTTTAGGGTAACCCATGTTTTTTCTCCTTATTTTTATTTTTTGTCTTGAATGGATTTTTGAATTTTTTTTTTCCTTGAGTTCGTGCTACTGATGTGTCACATCACTCTGTTACTGGAAAGTAGTAAATACTGTTTAACAGTTCAGCAGTGAAATAGTCTCACAGATTGTTAACCTAATGTAAATCTTGTCTTTTTTTTTTTAAGCGAGAGACTATTTGTCATTACCAAAGATGCATACACATATACACACATGATCATTTCATACACAGGTACACATACATCAGATGACCATGTGTGTTTCTCATGATCACAAGTAGTCTCTGGCCAGAAAGAATGACATTAGATTAGCAGTTTTGGGGGTATTTTCACTATTGAATATTATTTACTATTATCTGGTAATGCAGTAATTTGGCACATTAATAGCAGAAACTCCCCAACTATTTAATAATTAAACTTCTGCATACAACGACTAATGTATAGCAAAAGAAATAGAACATAATTGTATACTAATTACTGGTAAACAGGAAAACATATTTTAGTATGCTTAGATAATTACATCTTAAATTTAAATAGGAAATTTTACTGTTTTCTTTCTTGTAATAGGACACTCTGTTCCTGCAGTTTTGCAGAGTATATTTCATGCCCAGGCCTGTGAAGAGCTCTTCAAGCATTTGTGCATCAGTGGAACCCCAAAGATACGATTACATACTGGTCTTCTACTTGTTCAGCTTTGTGGTGGTGAAAGATGGTGGGGTCAGTTTCTTTCTAATGTTCTTCAGGAATTGTACAATTCAGAGCAGCTTCTCATCTTTCCACAGGATAGGTAGGTCATAAAATATTGGGGTTGCTTGTTAATAATCATTTGTACTTCTCCCAGTCAGTGAATGGATTTTTAAAATCTTGTTTTTATAGATACTGAGTGCAGAATGCCCAGTAAAGGGCATTAGCGTTACATGAAGAAGATTAACATGATATTACCAGGCTGCATGCTTTTTTTAAAAATTGTTCTTTAAGTACAAATTTATAATTCAGCTCAGTTTTTCATACAAAAACTTAACACATTGTTATGTGAGCCTGGTTGCTCTCCCTGCAGTGTGACAGCACACTCATCCTCTCCACCATTTATTTGTTGTGTGCTTTCAACCAGCACCTGTTCCCTTCTACTGTCACCTCTCTCCTCCAGACAGAATCTCTTAATTTAGTCTAATGTTTCTGTTTGAGGCAACAACCACTCTCATCACCAGTGTCATTTTGTGTCTTATAGTCTAATCTTTGTCTGAAGAGTTGGCTTTGGGAATTGTTTTGGTTCAGAGTTAAAAGAGAGGTGATGTCTTTTGGGGACCCCCCCCCCCCCCAGTCTCTCAGACCATCAAATCTGGTGTTTTTAGTAGAGACTGAGTTCTACACTTCACTTTTCTCCCACAGCTTCAGAGACTGCTGTCTTCCCTGTTAAGACTGTCACTGGTGGTAGCTAGGCACCATCTGGTTCTGGTCTCATGTATTATATGAAGACTGCCAGTTAAGTTCACAAACTAATCTTAGAAGAAGTGCTACATACCTCATTGCTGAGTATCACTGTGGTCACCTTTGAAGTACTCCCCTTGGGAAGCTGTGCACCAATGCTAGCACCTAGTCCACCCTTCAAAGGGATTTGGGAACTCTTTTTCTGGAATGGCCGTCAGACCTGCCATCGTATTACCTTTATGTCCTAAATGTCATCAAAATATCTTCTATGCATGATTTTTTTTATCGTTGGGTAAAGAAGTAAGTCATTGGCAGCCAGATCAGGTGAGTAGGGAGGTGTTCCAATACAGTTAGTTAGATGTTTACTGGCTAAAATTCCGTCATAGGCTTAACTATACAGTTGTATTTGCAAACTTGCCACCATGACACTGTGCACAGTGACTATTCCAGAAAGAGTTCCTATTCAGCATTGAGGTTTGTAGCACCTCGAGCAATTAAGTTCGTGGACTTAATTGTCAGACCTCGTAGTCTGTGGTTTCTGTGGCCCTTTCTGTCACTTGGGTTCATATTTCCCTTGTGTCTTTGATATTCTTCATTGTCTGTTGTTCAAGGTGAGTTGGGACCAATGGATGCTTCTTACATGGCTCCTTGCTAGCTCTTAAAACCTAGACACACTGCTCATTAAAATGGGATTTACAACATTTTATTAATATTTGTTATATGAAGTGACCTAGATAGCCCCTGAAACCATAGTTACTAGACCTTTGCCCCTGCTAATCTGTGCCTGAAAGTCTTTGCTTGTATTCAGAAAACTTCATAGCTTTTGGTTTAATCCAGTTGTTTTGACTTCCCCTGTGTATGTGTGCTGAACTTCCTTTTACCTAAAACAATTCTTGTCTGCTAGTGAATACCACTCTCCCTCTCTGCACCTTCGTAATCATAAAAGAATATTTTCTGCTTGTTTAAACCTTTTCTGAGTTCGTGCAGTAGTGGTCTTATACAATAGTTACCTGTTTGTGATTAATTTCTCTCAACATAATGACATCCAGATTCATTCTTTTTATGAGATGTTTACAGATTCTTCCTTCTTTATCATTGCTTAGTATTCCATTGTGTCACTATGCCATTGTTTGTTTATCCATTCATTCATTGATGAACTGTTAGGTCGCTTCCATCTTTTTGCTATTGTAAACAGTGCTGCAGTGGACATGGGTGTATATGTATCTATTCATGTGAAGGCTGTTATTTCTCTCAGATACATTCTAAGGTGTAGGATTGCTGGATCCGTTGGTACTTCTATTTCTACCTTTTATAGAAAGCCCCAAATCAATTTCAGAAGTGGTTGCACCATTTCATTTTCCCACAAGCATATGTAAGTGTTGCATGCTCTCCACAACCTCAACAGCATTTATTATTTTGCATTTTTTGGGTTAATGCTAGCCTTGTTGGGGTGAAATGGCATCTCATTATATTTTTGATTTGCACTTCTCTAATGGCTAATGATCTTGAGCATTTCTTCTTGTATCTGTTAGCTGCCTGACCATTTTCATTGATGAAATGCCTATTTATATGCTTTGCACATTTTAAAAATTGGAGTATTTGTCTTTTCATGGTTGAAGTTTTGCAGTATCGTGTAGATTTTAAAAATTAGATGCTGATTGGCTTTGTTGTATCCAGAAACTTTTTCCAAGCCAGTAGGTTGTCATTTTATGCTTTTGGTGTGGTCTTTGGATCAGTGTAAAGGTTCGACTTGCAGGAACTCCCAGCTATCTGTTTTTTCTTCGAGTGTTTTGGTATTGTTACTAATATTTTGTTTTCTGTTTATGAGATGTATTGAGGCTCCTAGCATTCTCTCTATTTTTTCTTCAGCTGTTATCATTTTATATTTTATATTTAGGTCTTTCATCCATTTTGACTTGGATTTCATGCATAGTGTGAGGTATGGACCTTGTTTCATTTTTTAGTGATGGATATCCAGTCATGCCAGCACCATTAGTTAAAGAGACTGTCTTTTCCCTGTTTAACAGAATTTGGGTCTTTGTGAAAAAGCATCTGCTCATAGGTGGTTAATTCTATGTCTGGTTTCTCAGCTCTGTTCCATTGGTCTATGTATCTTTTGTTGTACCAGTACCAGGCTGTTCTGACTACTGTGGTATATAATAGGTTCTAAAATCAGGTAATGTAAGGCTTCTGACTTTGTTCTTCTTCAGTAATGCTTCAGTTATCTGGGGCCCATTCCTTTTCAGTGTGAAAGTGATATGATTCCCTATTTCATTAAAAATCCTGTTGGAATTTTAATTGAAATTGCATTATACCTTCAACTGTCTTTGTGTAGGATAAATAGTTTCACAATGTTGAGTCTTGCTATCTATGAGCAAAGTACATTTTTTTCCACTTGTAGGTCTCTTTGGGTTTCTTGCAGTATGGTCTTGTAAGTTTTCTCTGTATAAGTCGTTCATGTCTTTTGTGATTAGATTTATTCCTAAGCATTTTATCTTCTTGGGGGCTGTTTTACATAGTATCAATTTAGTGATGCCCTCTTTCATGTTTTCTTTGATATAGAGGGTTTTAGTTAGCTAGGGCTGCTCTAACTGAAATGCTACAGAGTGGATAGCTTTAACAAAAGAAGGTTTATTCTTACACAGTCCGGTAGGCTACAAGTCCATATTCTGGGTATCTGCTCCAGGGGAACACTTTTCCCCTTATCGGCTCTGGAGGAAAGTCCAGCATTGCATCAGTCTTTGTCCAGGGAACATCTTGGTACAGGAACCTCAGGTCTGAGGGACGCATTCTCCTCCCGGTGCTCCTTGCTTGATGATGTAAGGTTCCCAATTCTCTGCCTGCTTCCTTTTCCTTTTATCTCTTGCAGGATGAAAGGACTAAGGGTGGGGCAAGCCATACTCCAGGAAAACTCCCTTTACAGTGGAGAAGGGAGGTGATCTTATAAAGGGATTTATAGTCCTACTCCAATCCTTTAACATACAGCATAGGAAATCCACAAAATGGAGGACAGTCACAAGATACTGGGAATCATGGCCCAGCTACCTGGCTACACATATTTTTGGGGGGACACAATTCAATCCATGACATCCCACCCTTTTGCACCCCCAAAATCACATCATTGAAACGTGGAACACATTCATCTCATCGTCATAGCAATATCATCTCCATCCCATATGATAGACGTTGTAAATCAGTTTCAAGTCCAAAATACAAAAACTCATCTACATCTGTGAAACACAGAATACAAGCTATCTGATTCTAAAGGTACAATGGCAGAACAGGCAAAAGTCAGACATTCCAGTACAAATGGGAGAAATTGCAGGGAAAGAAGGCATTAACAGGCAACAGGCAAGTCAGCAGAGCATGTTGTATTAGCCCTGAAAGCTTTGGAAATACTCTTACATTTTCTGAGACATTCTACATAATGACCCAGCCCTCCAGACTCTAAATATTGGCCACACTCTCTGGTTTCTGAGTGGAGACCCCATCCCTGTACTGCAACTCTGCCTTCAAGGCCCACTTGTACAAAAACTGCCCCATTGGCTTTAGGAGCATTCTGAGTCCTATTGAGTGGCAATTCCACCCTTAAGAGCACAACACGCCCTCTTTGTACACTTTCAAACCCCTGAGGTCATGGCCATACATTTTGAGACTGAGGCAGCTCAGCTTCTCATGCTGGTTGTCTCTTCAGCTTCAGCTTCCTATGGCCGCATGGCCCAGGCCTCAGGCCCACGTCTGCCCTGCTAGGGCAAGTGTTCCAAAGCTCTGTAGCTCCACTGATTTAAGTGCCTGGAGGCACCCCACTCTTGCTAGAAAGCATCCTGCCCAAAGGCACTCAACTGTCTCTCTGTGGGTCAGCAAGGCCAGCTCCACCGTTTTAAGTGCCCAGAGGCACCCCATTCCTTGAGGAAAACTGCACAGGCACTCAGCTCTCTCGCTCCATGGGTCGGCTCCGGTGCTGCCTCTGGTTCTGCTGCTGCTGCTGCTACCGGTCCCCTGTTTCTCACCACCTGTGCATTCTTCGTTCCTTCTGAATCTTCTGTCCATTCACAGCTTCACAGTGACTCCCACGTTTTAGGTATTTGCTAGAGCAGCACCCAACTCCTAGTATCAAATTCTGTTTTAGTCAGCTAGGGCTGCCCTAACTG
Organism: Heterohyrax brucei; assembly: GCA_028571685.1. Classification (NCBI taxonomy): domain Eukaryota; kingdom Metazoa; phylum Chordata; class Mammalia; order Hyracoidea; family Procaviidae; genus Heterohyrax; species Heterohyrax brucei. The sequence goes on from CM053149.1 coordinate 41,965,059, forward strand.
AAATACCACAGAGTGGATGGCTTTAACAAACTGGCTTTATGTAGAATAAATAGTTTCACAATGTTGAGTCTTCCTATCTGTGAGCAAAGTACTTTTTTTTCCCCTTGTGTAGGTCTCTTTGGATTTCTTGCATTGTGGTCTTGTAAGTTTTCTCTGTATAAGTTATTCATGTCTTTTGTGGTTAGATTTATTCCTAAGCATTTTATCTTCTTGGGGGCTATTTTACATGGTATCAATTTAAAGATGCCCTCTTTGACATTTTCTTTGATATAGAGGAATCTAACTGACTTTTATATGTTTACCTCATACCATGGGATTTTGCTGAGATCTTCTATTAGACAGAAGTTGTCTTGTGAATCCTTTAGGGTTTTCTGTACGTAAGATACCATCTGCTGATAGATACACTTTTCCTTCTTTCTGACCAATGTAGATACCCTTTATTTCTTTTTCTATCCTAATTGCTCTGGCTATAATCTCTGCACATTGTTGAGTAAGAGTGGTCAAAAAGTGCACCCTTACCTGATTGCTGTTCTTAAGGGGAATGTTTTAGGACTGACACTAGGATGATGCTGGCAGTTGACTTTGTATAATTGCTTATCATTTTGTTGAAGAATTTCCCTTTTATACCTATCTTGCTGAGAATTTTTATCATGAATGGATATTGGACTGTGTCAGATAGCTTTTCTGCATTAGTTGATACGATCACGTGGTTCTTGTCTTTTGTTTATGCAATTGATTAGCTGTTTTTTTCTGACTTTCACCTATCCTTGCAAACATGTTAGGAATCCCACTGGTCATGGTGGGGTTTTTTTTTTGGATATGTTGTTGAATTCTGTTGGCTAGAATTTTATTGAGGATTTTGGGGTCTCTGTTCATGAGAGACATTGGTCAGTAGATTTTTTTTTTTTGGTGGTGGTGTCTTCAGTGTGACATTTAGTAGTAATGCTGTTAAATCTTTTCTGAAAGTTTGGTAGCATTTTCCAGTGAAGATAATCATACCCAGAGCTTTTTTGTTGTTGTGAGTTTTTAAATTACCTTTTAAATCTGTTTTCTTGTAGATTTATTTAGGTGTTTATTTGTGTTACTTTAGGTAGGTACTGTGTTTCTAGAAATTTGTCCATTTCCTCTAAGTTTTCAGGTTTGTTAAACTACAGTGTTTCATAGTATCCTGCTATGATTTTTGTAATTTCAGTGGAGTCTCTTGGCATATCCCCTATCTTATTCTTATTCGAGTTATTTGCTTGCCTGCCATTTGTTAGTTTGGCTGACAGTTAATGAGTTTCATTGATTTTTTTCCAAGAAGCGGTTTTTGGTTTTGTTGACTCTTTCTATCATTTTCCTATTGCCTGTTTGTTGTATTTCTTTTCTAATTTTTGTTATTTGCTTTTTTCTGGTACCTGGAGTACTTTCTTCAGGTACCTTCTGGTACTTGCTGCTCTCTTTGTATTTGTTTGTGTTGTAAAATTAATGCTTTAGTTTTGGCCCATTCTTCCTTTTAGATGCGTGCATTTATTGAAATAAATTTAGCTCTGATTATTGCTTTTCCTACGTCCCAAAGGTTCTGGTAGGATATGATTTCATTGTGATTTGTTTCTGTGAATTTCTTTACTCTGTCCTTAATTTCTTCTGTTACCTTGATAGTAAGTGTTACTGACTTTCTGTGTGTTTGACTTTTTTCTTTAGTTTTTCAGTTACTGATTTCTCCTTTTATGGCTTTATTGTCATGAAAGATGCTTAGTAGTATTTTAATGCTTTGGATTCAGTTAAGACTTGCTTTTTGGCCTAATATGTGGTCTGTGTTAGAGACTGTGTAGTATGCACTGATAAAGAAAGTATACTTAGCTACTGTTGGATGGAGTGTTCTGTATATGTCTATGAGGTCAAATGCTTAATTGTGGTATTTAAACTTTCTCTGTGTTTATTGGGAAGCCCGGGTGGTATAGTGGGTTAAGTGATACATGTGCTAACCCAAAGGCTGGAAGCTGAAATCCACCAGGCACTCATTGGAAACTCTGTGGGCAGTTCTACTGTGACCTCTAGTGTTGTTATGAGTCAGAACCAACTTGATAGTGGTCGGTTTCGTGTTAATTGAGCTTCATTTTGGGTGTTCTCTTCTTCACAGAAAGTGATGTGTTGAAGTTTCCAACTTTTTCTCAAGCTGTCTTTCTCTGTTTCCAATCTGTTAGAGTTTGTGTTTTAGAGCCCTGTTGTAGGTCTATTTTTTTTCTTTTCTTGATAAGTTTTTTCTGTCGTTTGAGTTTTTGTAGATCTGTGTCTTTAAAGTGTCTTTTGTAAGCAGCATACAGATGGATGTGTTTTTTTCCCCCTATTCTGCCATTCTCTGTCTCTTTGTTAGTACATATTTGCCTTCAGGGTAATTATTGATAGGTATATGTTTAGTGCTGTCATTTTGATGCCTATTTTTGTTTGCATGTTACTAATAGTTTCTTTGTTCAACTTAATTTTTCTTTACTGAGCCAGCTTTTTGTCTTTGTTGTTGATTTTGTATTTGCTGAGTGTAAAGTTGTTCATTTCCTTTGTGGTTACCTTAATATTTAGCCCTCTTTTTCTAAGTTTAAACCAATATTTTATTTTTCTATGTCTCCTTGACTTTCTCTCCGTATGAAAGATCTGTGACTATGGTTCTATGGTTGTTTTTTTTTTAAGTTGTGATCTTTCACATAATGATGTCTGTATTTGCCTGTTTTCAATGTCTAAACCTTTGACGTATTTTTGTGATTTCCCTGTCTGGGTTGTATGTGACATTAATGATTTTGTAGTTAAGGACTCCTTTTAGCATTTCTTGTCATACTATTTTGGTTTTTACAAGTCCTGTCAACTAAAAATGCCCTTATTTCCTCATGATATTTGAGAAACATTTATGCTGGATATATGACTTTTCCCTGGTGATTTTTTTTCATTCTAGGCTTTGTGTATGTCATCCCATAGCCTTCTTGCCAGCATCATTTCTGCTAAGTAGTTCCAAGCTTAGTCTTATGGACTCTCCTTTGTAGATGGCTTTTTGTTTATCCTTAAACCAATTTAAAAAAAGAAAAGCCAAACCCATTGCCATCAAGTGTATTCTGACTCATGGTGACCCCATGGGACAGAGTAGAACTGTCCCATTGGGTTTCCAGGGAAACCTGGTGGATATGTGCTGCTGATCGTCTGATTAGCAGCCATAGAACTGAAACACTACACCACCAGAGTTTCCTGTTACACCTACACACTCTTAAAATGCCCTCTGATTTTTGTCAAATTTGATTACAGTAAGTCCTGGTGACTTTCTTTTAGGATCTATTTTATGTGAGGTTAAATGAGCTTCATGAACAGATACTGTCTGTTTCATGATATCATGTAAGTTTTGTGCCAACAAGCCTAAAATTCTTTCTGTATTTTCTGTTACCTTTATTTTGATACTGTAATCACTCATAGGTTGTTCCTCTTGATAGGGTCCCTCATAATTCCTAGGATTTCTTCATTGTTTTAAAAGTCTGTTATCTGACTTTTCTCGAATATATTGGTATCAAGTGCTTCATCTTTAGCCCCACTAATTCTGACTTCCACTGTCTCAGTTCTACTGCTGTGACTTTCTATAGAAAGTCACTTTTGATCTAATTCTGGAATTTTATAGTTAATATACTGTATTTTTGTTTTGTCTCTATGGATTTTTGCAGCCTGTTAAATCTGTCACTATATTCTTTTCTAACCTTTTATGTTCTTCCGTTTACTTGTCTGTCTTTTCCTTGGTTTGTTCCATGTTTTGGCAGATCTTCCAATCTCCTGATGAGTTCTGTATATACTGCCAGTGTTTCCAGGAAGTTCTCTTTATCTGGACATTTCTTCATTCTTTGTTTTGAGAGAATTCTGAAGCCATTATGTTCAGCCTTTTTATGTGATTTAATATTGACTATTATCTACGAGCCATCAGAAGGTTTATTTTTTTTTATGTTTGCTTACTGTGTCCTAGCTTCTTGCTTGGTTGTGATATGGTAGTCATATAAGCTAGCTTGGTTACACGTTTGGTTTGTTACATGCTTGGTTACATGTTAGTAGGTATGTCAGCCTCGTAGTCCATTTACTTTTCTTATATGGGTTAAGTTCAGATATCTCGGTAGTCAGTCACCAAGTGTGTTGTATAGCATCTCACTTACAATTCTGGATAGGCATGGGCCAATGGGTTAGGTAAAGGGTTCTGTGTACAGTAGGCTGTCATGCACTGAGCAAGGTCGAGGGGCTAACAGCCACTCCTGAATATCTGTAAGGAAATTATATCCATGCTCCCTAGAAGGGTTTTCCAGCCAGAGTATGAGCATCTAATACTGTTGACTGTATTGACTGAGAGGCAGCACTTATTCTTGGACCCCTGTCACTGGTTACTAAGTGGCATGGATGGAGCCACCAGCCCTCAGACCCCCAGTGTTGGAAGATGAGGACTTTACTTGATGGGCAGAGCAGTGTGAAATGTCCCAAACCCACCACTGCAGTGTGTAGCTGGCCTGGTTTAGGTGTATACCCTGTTGTACTGTGATAATGAGAGCCTGTGTTGTGATAGGCCCACACAGGTTTATGCAGCTATAAAAGGCATTCAGTGTCTTTGGACCACGTATTGCTGTGCCTAGACAATGGACCTCTTTTCTGCCATGATCTGCCAACCTGGGGGAGCTGGCAATTATTTTTTCCTGTTTGTTAATTTGTTCCTTGTATAAGGCCAAGAGAATGGCTCAGGGTATGTGAGTGGTCCTACTTCTGGCCCATGGAATGCGTCAGTCTCTGAAGCTGGGTCACATCTATGTGCAGAAGGGACGGGGACAGGTAAATGGGAGAGAGGTGCTTGACAAAGCAGTGTGTTTTATTCTTCTGTGTAGGTTAGATGCAACTACTGATCGTTTGCTGATTGTGTATGATTTTTCACTTATTCTTGAGGTGTTAGACTCTCCGTTGCGCTATATCTCTTGTTGTGGAAAACAAGTTGATAATGCCGCTGTTTGTCTTCATCATGCTGGTACCAGTGGATCTGGCTTGGAGGGTCCGTGTAACCATCTCCATCGCCACTCTACTCAGTCCAATTTCTCAACTGTGCCTTTGATGTTCATGGTTCCTAGTTTGTCATTATAAACCATTCATTTGTTTTTTCAGATCTTTGTTGCAAGAGGGACCACAGGAAGCATCTGACTACTTTGCTATCTTCACCATGTCTCCCTAGACCTCTTTCTGTAGTTTCTTAATCGAACATGTAGAGTTTATACATGTGTGGTAAAAAAGTGTTTATTATCAGGAGATTCTGTTTTACATGTAAAATACATATTTTGCAGGCTTAGACAAAATTACTGTGTTCTTCTGTGTATTCCTTAATTCATGTGACTAAAGTTAGAAAAAATTACTAGTAGATAAACAGCTAGTTTTTAAACAATTCTCCAGTTATGAACCTTGCTTATCCAGCATTAAGAAAGCATCCTATCATTATGCTGTTGAATTTCAATGTAAATTATTTTTTAAATAAAACAATTGAACTGATGATTATTGAGTATTTTCTTTATATTTTTTTTTGGTAGGGTCTTCATGTTGCTTTCTTGCATTGGTCAAAGATCACTTGGCAATAGTGGAGTATTAGAAAGCTTACTGAATCTCTTGGATAATTTATTGTCACCTCTTCAACCACAGTTGAGAAGGACAGAAGGTAGTAATTTGAAACCATGGTTTTTGAAAAAAATATATGAAGATACCTAAAATACCTTTATAAAATCTTTACTCTGAAATACTTATTTTAATATCTATTCCTTTACATTTCACTGTTGTTGTGATACAGACGTTTTGGAATTGCTAGCCTTCATGTTTCTAAGTTAAAATTGCCAGTAGTATTTTTGCTTTTCAAAATCTGTTACTGTTTCGATATGTGAAATTGTAAACAATTTCTTTGTTTAACCTTTAAAACACAGTTGCTATTCATCTCAGTAATGATGGACTTCATTTGACCAAGAAAATTGTTACAGGGATGAAAATGTTGAAACACAGTTTAGTGCCATATGAATAATAAGTTGAGAATTATGTATTTATTTCCTGTGCCCATAAATCTGAGAATCTGCATGTTACACTTCCTTTTGTAGTTTGTTACCTGCTACCCATATTCTGTACTTCGTATTTTTATATCTGAAGCATTTAGCTTTGAATGGATTTACTGTGCTGATCATTTTGTGGAAATTGCTTTCTAGTTTGGGGGCTTGTTAAAACAGATGATAGTGTTAGTAATGATTTGCGTGTTCCAGATGTATAAAACATTGCATCTCATTTTACTACATCTTATTAGGATGCTTATATTTACCTGGATATTTTGTTTTGCTCTCATTTCTGTATAGGAGTACTAGATATTCCCATGATCAGTTGGGTTGTTATGCTGGTATCCAGGTTGCTGGATTATGTGGCAACTGTTGAAGATGAAGCAGCATCAGCAAAGAAACCTTTGAATGGTAAAGACAGGGAGAGGTTTCTGACAGGTATCTGAAGTTTATAATAATATGTTGGTGGGGATACTAAGAGTGACTCTGCAGTTGACCTGGAGAGACCAGCTGTATGTAATTTACATAAAATATGAATTCACTACTCTAGGAATATTCTTAAAAATAGGATTTATTTTTGAGGGACTTTACTGACAAGAACTTTTTGACATGGTTTCAGTTTCTAAGTATAATTATGTCTTTCACAAGGTTTTCCCCCATCCTCGTTTAAACGCTTACGAACAACAGATATAGATATGAAAGGGAAATTTGTGAAATGTCCTTGTAGTTTTCTATTTTTATAGTATATTGTATCATTCCATTTACCAGTATAAAGGACAATTCTGTTAATTACAAATGGCCTTTAGTTTACCTCAAAAAATTTCAAGCTTTTTTTGAGTTGTAACGTTTATGTGTGGGCTTAAAGCACAGAAAAATTTAAAATAAAGGGATATCAAATTTGAAGACATTTTTTGTCATCTTCCCAGTTAACAAGGCTTTTTATGAAGGATTTGAGATAAATAAGTCTGATACCTAAATACAGGCATTTATGTCGCACCCCATCCCCCCCATTGGAATTCTGCATGTTTTAAGGATCCAAATACAGAAAAAGATGCTCTTGAGATGTTTTGTATCATGTTTGGGAAGAGGATAGGAAAGACTTCTCAGAGGGAATTTGCCTTAAGTTATTTTTGTAAATACTGTTTATACATGGGTCACTGCACTGAACTATATAGGATTATAGAGGTAAGATGTGCAATTAAGTATATATGTGACTGCAATATAGTGTTGGAATATAACATAATTGAATGTCTTAGTTTGTATTCATATTGTCCTGATACAATGAGGTCATACTGGTAGAATCATGATTTGAAGTGAAAAGATACTGAATTAAGACTTGACAGGTGGATGGATGGTAGAGAAGAACAAATGTTTTCAGGTTAAGCAAATATACACAAAGAATTAGAGATGGATAAATAGTGGTACTGGACCTTAATTTAGCAGGAGAGTCAGATTTAAAGAATAGTAAGGATATATTCTAAAAAATCAGAAACAGTGTACTCAAGCAGTCTGATTTTCAACAGTCCAACCTTATTTTTGAACTCATTAAACTAAATGATGGGAGTTCTGTTTTGGTCTCTGCGCAAAGGCATATATGATTTTGAAATGGTAATGAGCATTGGCTTTAGTTCAGTTTAAGTGATATCATGAAAGTTGTCTTGTACAAAGATTTATTTCAAACAATTGTGGAAGACGGTTACTGTTATCTTCAAGGGAACTTTGGAAACAAAGATGGCTCTGGTCTTAGAGTTAAGGTGAAAACAATGTCAGTTACTTTTCTCAGATTCAGATCTTCAGTGATTGTTTGCAGTGATTTTCTTAAAAGTTTCTTTGTGACAACTGACACATTTATCATTTTGCACTTTCTGGATATGAGAACTACTTTAAACTCACATTTAACAGAATTACTAATAAAGCTTTTCCTTACCCTGCAGGTAACCAGTGGAGTTTTATTAACAATAGTCTGCACACGCAGAGCTTAAACCGGTCTTCTAAAGGCAGCAGTAGCCTTGATAGACTTTATTCCAGAAAAATCAGAAAGCAGCTTGTTCATCATAAACAGGTGATTGTCAAAATATATTCTAACATTTCAGAATATTGTTTCAGAGGTTTTTCAAGATAAATTTGCCATCAAATCTTAGATATGTCATTTCATGAACTGTTTACTTTAGGTAAATTTGAGACAGAGTTTCCTTGTTTGCAAAGTGGTGACAATGTATAACTTACAGGTCTGCGGTGTTGTTTTTTAAATTGTGTAACTGTTTCTGTCTTCATATGAGGAGCCCTGGTGATATAGTGGCTACAGCTCTACAAGTCAACAGTTACAACCTGCTGACTGCTCCTTGGAAACTCTATGGGGCAGTTGTCCCATACTGTAGAGTTGCTTGGCAATAGGTCTGGTTTTTTCGTCCCTCCTCAGGGAATGAACAGGTAAACAGTTTACACAGTGTAGTGTAAGTTTCCATTTGTAACATGTGTAATAATTGATGTCAGCAATGATAGCACTTTTTCCACTCCGTCTTCTGAATCTGGCTTGAATTTCTGGTATTTCCCTGTTGAAGTGCTGCTCCAACTGTTTTTGAGTGATCTTCAGCTAAATTTTACTTGGGGGGAGGATTTCTACATTCTGTTGCATCTCCTCTCTTTGTAATGGGCACAAATAATGGACTCTTCCAATTGGCGAGATAGCTCTCTTCCAGATTTCGTGGCATAGGCTAATGAGCATCTTCGACACTGCACTGTTTGTTGAAGCGTCTCAGTTGGTTATTCCAGGACCCTTGTATTTCCCCAGTGCCTTCTGGGCAGCTTGGACTTTTTTCGGTACTGTTGGTTTTGATTTGATTATATGCTACCTCTTGAAATGACTGAACATTGACTGATTCTTTTCAGTACAGTGACTTGGGGTATGCCTTCTGTCTGCTTTTGATGCCCCCTGCATATTTCTTCCCCTTAGACTCTTTCAGTATTGTGACTTAAGACTTGAATATTTTTCTTCATTTCTTTCAGCTTGTGAAATGCTAAGTGTCCTATCCTTTTGCATTTATGACTCTAGGTCTGTGCACGTTTCATTATAATACCTTGTCTGCTGGAGCTGACCTTTGAAGTTGTCTGTTCAGCGCTTCGACTTCATGATTTCTTCCCTTTACTTTAGCTGCTCTGTGTTCAGAAGAAATTCTTAGAGTCTGTTCTGATATTCATTTATTCTTTTCTTCCTTTCTTGTCTTTTTAGTAAGTTTAGCCAGTGTTTAAGTTGTTTAGTAAGTTTAGCCAAAGATCAGTTTCGTTGAAGCCGAAGATCAGTTTTGTTGATCTTTTCAAAAAACGAGCTTTTGGTCCTTTCAATTTTTTCAATTGTTCTTCTATTCTCTAATTCATTTAGTTCTGCTCTAATCTTTATGATCTGTTTTCTTCTGGTGCCTGAGGGGTTCCTCTGTTCTCTTTCTACTAGATCAAGCTGTAGGGCCAGTTCTTTGATTTGGTTTCTTTCTTCCAGATGTGTACATTTATGGAGATAAAAATGACCTCTGAGCACTGCTTTGGCTGTATACCATAGGTTCTGGTAGGAAGTGTTTTCATTCTCATTGGAATCCGTCAATTTCTTTGTTTCATCCGTGATTTCTCCTATAACCCATGGCTTTTGGAGTAATATGTTGTTCAGTTTCCATGAGTTCCACTTTCTATTTATGTTTTTTTCTGCTGTTGGTTTTGACTTGTACGACTTTATGACCTGACAAGATGCTTTGGATTAATTCAGTGGTATGGATTTTGTTGAGAACTGCTTTATGTCCTAACCCATGGTCTATTCTGGAGAATGTTCCATGTGCACTAGAGAAGAAGGTGTAGCTGTCTGTTGATGGATAGAAAGTTCTGTATATGTCGATGAGGGGTAGTTGGTTAATTGTGGCAATAAAGTCTTCTATGTCTTTATTGAGCTTTTTTCTAGATAATCTGTCCAATTGAAGTCTCCCACTATTACTGTGGAGTGATCTATCTCATTTTTGAGTGTAGTCAGTGTTTCTTCAATGTGTTTAGGTGCTCTAATATAAGGTGTATAAAAATTCAGTATTGTTAAGTCCTGTTTGTGTATTAAACCTTTCAACAGTAGTGTCCATCCTTATCCACGATGATGGATTTTACATTAGCCAAGCCAGCCAAGTGCCGACAAGTCGGATCCGACTCATGCGTTTAGAATTAAAATAGATTTTACCTGAGATTAGAATTACCACCCCTGCTCTTCTTTGTGTATTGTTAGCTTGATATATATTCTTCCATCCTTTGATTTTCAGTTTGTTCCTATCTTTAAGTCTAAGGCGAGTTTCTTATAGGCAGCATGTGGATGGATTATGTCTTTTGATCCAGGATGTCACTCGATGTCTGTTTACTGGAACATTCAGTCCATTCACATTCAGTGTGCTTATTGATAGATATATGTTCAGTGCTGCCATTGTGGTATGTTTGTTTTTGTGTTGATATTTTCTCTGTTGTTCATATTAATCTGTTATGGGACATTCTTCTTTGTAACTTGATTGCTCACCTTTTCCTGGATTGATTTTGTGGTTGTTGAGACTGCTGTATTATGTTTCCTGATTTGATATGTTGTGTCTTTATTGTGCTTTATGGCTGCCCCTAAGATCCCCCTTAATAAACTATGTGTAAGCTTAATTTCAATTACTGCCATTCTCATCAACTTCCTGTCCATCTGGAAGGACTACAAAGACTGAAATACATCCCTCTTTTTAATACGATGACATAATAGTTTTCATGATACTATCTCTGGGTCATTTCTTTCACTATCATAGCTTTGATTGAGTTATGGAGCCTTCCGTAACTGAGTAGGATTCTGGGTGATGTGTCCTGTATTTGCTTCTAAAATATAAAGTTAGTGGTTTTGTTCTTCTAAGCTAAAGCCAAGAACTTCTTTCAATATTTTGTGTAGCTTTGCTTTGGTTTTTACAAAGTCTCTGAGTTTCTGTTTATCTGCAGATGTCTTGATTTCATTTTCATATTGAAAGATAGTTTAGCAGGATATATAATACTTGATTGGAAGTTCTTCTCCTTCAAGGCTTTGAATGTGTCACGCCACTGTCTCCATGCCAGCATTGTTTCTCCTGAGAAATCCAACAAAAGCCTACAGGGTTTCCCTCTGAATGTTAGCTTTGCTTTGAGTCTTGCTGCCTTTGAGTTCTGCTTTATGTTTCATTTTGTTAAGCTTGATTATAATATGTATTGGAGTCATTCTTTTGAGGTCTATATTGAGTGGCATTTGGTATGCATCTTGGATATCTATATTCTCTTCTTTCATAATTTCTGGGAAGTTTTCTGTCAGCAGCTCAAACTTAATGCTGTCTGTGTTCTCAGGTATCTCGCCCTGTTCAGGAACTTCAGTTGATCGTAGATTGTTCCTCTTAATAGAGTCTTACATGCTTCTTAATGTTTCTTCATTTTTCTGATTTCTCCTCATAGGTGCTGGAGTCAGTAACTCTGTCTTACAAATCAGAAGGTCCGTTTTTCATTTGTTCCATTCTGTTTTCTTGGCTTTGAATTGAAGTTTCTATGTCTTTGATTTTGTTCTTGATCTACTGGATTTCAGAGTACTGATATTCCATCAGATTGAACAGCTTGCTTAGCTTTTCTTTGCTCTGCTGCATTTTGTATAAGGTCTAGGAGCGCTCTATATATAATCCTTTTGGATTCACCTTCTGATAGTTTCAGAAAAGCGTCTTTGTCTGGGAAATACTGGGGTAGTTTCTTTTGGGGGCCTTCTGAAGCCATGAGTGATTTCTTGGTTACAGTTTTCTCTAGAGTTTGTTGCTTTGGGGGCATCACATGAGTCAGTAGAGGCTAGGAGAGATGCTGTGAGGATGGACCACAGTTGTTTCTCTAGGCCATCTTAAAATGAGAGGTAAAAAGTATTTAACAACTTCCGAAGTCAGTCAGATTTTCAGGTGTATAGGTCTCTCTTCCCAGCTGGCAACGTAAGCACCTCTATATTGAACCCCAGGTGTTATAAACTAGCTCAAAGTAGAGAAAAGCTACTGCCCTTCTGACTTCTGTGTCAGGCCCCAGCTGTAGGCAACACTGTTTAGAATAGTGCTTTTCTGCCAGAAGAGTACTCACCTCTGGGCAGGTGCTGCCTCCCAGCCCAGGAATGAGGTCCAGCTGAGGCTTCCATATGGGTATATCCACCTCCCTGTGGAACAGGATAGTGTCCTCACAAGCTTGCCACCTGACTGGGACCAAAGGAGAGGCCAAAGGTGCCGAGATGCACAGAATCCATAGCCTCTGTTGCTGGGCCCCAGCCGTAGGCGACACTGTGTAAAATACGGCTTTTCTGCTGGAAAAGCGCTCTCCCCCAGACAAGTCCTGGTGGAGCCTCTGTATGGGTATGTCCACCTGCAAATGGAACAAGATGGCATCCTGCAGAAGCTTGTCACCACATAAATACTGGCTACTGTATGGCAGAGGCAGAAAGAGAGGCCAAAAGTGCCAAAATGCACAGAGTCCAAAGCTGGACTCTCAAAATATGGCGATTTCGCCTGCCAATCCTACCAGCAGTCCATCCGAGGTTAGCGTCTATTCACGTCCCAGCTCCGCCCCTGGCTAAGAGAAAAAGAAATCAGAATGGTGAGTTACTTTCGGTGCATGCAGGCCTGGGCTCGCAGAGAGTGGGGTCGGTGAAAGAAAGTTTTGCTTTCAGTGGTATAAAGTCCAAGTTAACAGCCACATGCCACGTCCTAGGGCTCAATAGGTGTCCAGAACCCTCCGTTTAATTATCAGTTCACGTCTTGGTTTCCAGAGGTATTTAGGAAGGCGTGTTTAGTCTGCCATCTTGACTCCACCTCACCTTTCTTTTTAATAACCTTTTGCTTTCTTCATGTATGATGTCCTTGATGTCATCCCACAATTTGTGTAGTCTTTGTCATTAACGTTCAGTATATGAAATATGTTATTCAGATGGTGTCTGAATTCAGGGTAGATACATTCAAGGTCAGACTCTGGCTCTGAGGGACTAGTTCTAATTTTCTTCACCTTCAGCTTATACTTGCATAGGAGTAAGTGGTTGTCTGTCCTGCAGTTGGCCCCTGGCTTTGTTCAGCAGCTTTTCCATCATCTTTTCCACAGACGTAGTCAGTTTGATTCCTCAGTATTCCATCTGCTGAGATGCAGATGTATAGTTGCTGTTCATGTTGTTGAAAAAAAAATACTTGCTTTTAACAAATGGTTGGTCTTGGAAAATTCTGTCATGTAATCTCCAGAGTTGTTTCTGTCACTGAGGCTGTATTTTCCAACTACTGATCCTTCATTTCCAAGTTTTGCTTTGCATTCACTTGTAGTTATTGATGTATTTTGAGTACATGTTTGATCTGTTTCAGAACTGGTAAATAGTTTTGATTTTTTTATCTTTGGCCTTAGTGGTAGTTGCATAAACTTGAATAATAGTAGTATTAACTAATCTCTCTTGTAGGCAAATGGGTATCACTGACAGTGTTCTATTTTTGGGGTGAAACTTAGCTAGATCTTTTTTTTTAAATGACAAATGTGTAAATTATTTCCCATGTAGTCTGTCTTCTTCCTTTCATTATATTAATAATTTTTACTTGCAGGGATTCTTTTTTTTTTTATTACTGAGGTTTTGTGCATCTGTGTATAAATGATAAAGTGTTGTTAGGAATCATGTAATAGTCATTCCTTTGTCTTTGTGTTTACTGAAATTATTTTTGAAAATCATCCATGTTACTGAGTTTGTCGGTAGTTTGTTGTTATTCCTGACTGCTAATTTATGTTGGAAAATCTGTTTCTCAAACAAATTCTTTTGGAGACTTGTTTTAGGGTAAGAATTGAAAATGGAGAAAGCTTGAAGTCAGTACCGGGAAATTACTTTTCTTTTATTGGCAACATTGTTAAAATTGTGTCACTGTATTTCTTGGAGCGAATTACTTAGTCTCCTAATTTCTATCAGGAGCCTTATTTACTGGTTTTAATGTAGTTTGAATTAAGATCGATGTTTTTATCTTGTTGAGGCATCATGTATGAAATTCTTGAATTTTTGTGTATTTTTCTGAAGGTACTCATATATAAACATTGGTTATTTCCTTCTATTAACTTTATTTTTAAGCAACTTAACTTACTAAAAGCAAAACAGAAGGCATTGGTGGAACAGATGGAAAAAGAAAAAATACAGAGTAACAAAGGATCATCATATAAACTTCTGGTAGAACAAGCAAAACTAAAGCAGGCAACATCAAAGGTATTTATACTGTTTAATTGTCTCAGAAAAGTCAGTGTCTGTTTTTATTTTAAATTATTTGAGTTCATATGTACTTTAATAATGATCAGGAAATTTAAATATGTATTATTTTACTTATGAACAGAAAAAAAATCAGTATATTCTGAGGAAAACAGTTTGAGGTGGTGGTAAGGGACCTTTTTTTTCAATTAATGTAATATAAAATAAATGTGAACTTTATTCTTATAGTGTTTTATTTTGAAATTGGAATGCACTCCGGTTAACTCCACATAAAAAAACTCAACAGAATATATTGTTTTGTTTATATGTCATTGATTGTACTGTGTATTAGTTTCATACTAAATACAATGATACATTGGCTGTGATAACTGTTGAGGCTGTGTTTAGAAGTGAAACCGGGTTTGCATCTGATGGTGCTCAGAAGGCTAAAATATAACATGCCCTACCTGAGTAAAAATTAAATTCAAGTGATTAAAAAATGATAATTTGATATGCATTTTTTAAAGTTTGAATTAAAACATTTATAATTTAGTTTATATATTCCCATTTTTATAAATATAAAATCTTTTGACAGATTTTGAAATAACTTGAATTGCTACTTTAAATCTTGAAATTATAATAGTTTTCTTTATCACTTATAACCGAATTCATGGTAACTGTTTTAATCTAGTGTATTGGTTTGTATGAATTATGTTTTAAGATGTTTTGGTAATGTTTATTTAAAAATATTAGATTTTCGCTGATACCCCTTTTCAGATACTTTACTTTGAATTGGATATAATGTATATTATTCAGTATAGCTTTTAATAATTTTTACTTTTTGAAAATTTTTTATGATTTACCTGAATGTTTTTGTCTTTAGAAGTTAAAATTTATTGGGTGAATATTTTCATTCCATAAATAAATTTGTGCTGATATGATTTTTATTAAGTAAGCGTACTGATTTAAATATTGTAAAATTCTATGTGTAGCACTTTAAGGATTTAATTAGGCTGCGTCGGACAGCAGAATGGTCCCGTTCTAATTTGGACACTGAAGTTACATCAACAAAAGAAAGTCCAGAGATAGAACCACTTCCATTTACCTTGGCTCATGAACGTTGTATCTCAGTAGTCCAGAAGCTCGTTTTATTTCTCCTCTCCATGGATTTTACATGTCATGCAGATCTCTTATTATTTGTTTGTAAGGTAAGTGATCTAATTTTGTTATTGTGTACTTTTTAGTTGAGTGAGACCCATAGTGATGCTATAGGACAGCAGAACTGTGCCATCAAGTTTCATGGGCTATAGGCATTATGGGAACAGATCACTATGTCTTTTCTCCTGCCAGGCTGCTAGTTGGTGTAACTGAACCTCAGACTTTTTGGTTAAGAGTGGAATTCTTAACTGCAGTACCATAAGGGCTCCTAAACATTGCCATGGAATTGATTCTGACTCATAGCAGCTCTATTTTTTTTAATTTAGGGTAAGAACATTAGGACAGGACTCAGCTTTTAATTGACTTTGGATTAATTTTAAAAAAGTATTTTTATTGGTTTTTCTTTCATGAAGTTGCCTAGTTTTTTGTAAGTGTGTCTTCAAAGAGTTTTAAAATATCTTTTGTTAGATACACATATACTAAAACTGTATATATGTTTTATTCTAGTTAAACTAGTTCAGTATGAATTTTGAAGTAGATAATGTGGCTGTATTAATCTTCAGCTTTTTAATATTAATGTACAACTATATTAATTAGAATAGAAGATATACAAAGTAGTGCTAAATTACAGTAATGATCAGCTTTTATGCCCTTAAATACTTTCATGTAGCATATTCATTGTTCATAGAAATTATTAACTAATCTACCGAGAGTTTTAATCAGATTTTAATATTTGATCCATGGCATTGCATTTCTTTTGCTTTCCATTTCAAGTAATTATTTTGTTAACAAAAGCGTAACTCATAGTATTGGTAGGTTACCTTTTTTACTTTCCTTTGAAAAGATAGATAATTGCTGTCTAAGTGTATGTTTTTATAAAATGTATTACAGGTTATTGCACGTATTGCAAATTCCACAAGGCCAACTATTCATCTGTGTGAGATTGTGAATGAACCTCAGCTGGAAAGACTCCTTTTGCTTTTGGTTGGAACTGACTTTAATAGAGGAGATATATCTTGGGGCGGTGCTTGGGCTCAGTATTCCTTAACATGTATGCTACAGGATATTTTAGCAGGTTTGTCAGGATTTATTTTTCACAGGGTGTGTCAAAATTAGCATGTCATTGTACAACTAGGTAATCTTTACAGGAAACCAGAAATCCACCCCCACCCCCCTACCCCAGCACAAAAGGACTCTTCATTGTTACAATAGCCATCGATTAGAATTGCGTTTATGTTTATGTTGGGAGTTGCGACTCCTATAAATCTTTTAAGAGGAGTTAAGCTGTTAAAATGCAAGGGTATTATAAGTCCATTCTACTTTGTTACCACTTCAGCTCTGCTCTCTAGTCGTTTTTGTGAGCTTGAGAAAGTCAGTCTCTCTCTGTGTTTCTTCATTTCCAAAATATAGTCATTATAAGATTATTGCAACAAATTAATGAGTCAGTATATATAAACAGTTATAATTTTCTGTATGCATTAAGCATTTGTATTTTCTTCTACTAGTTACTAATCTTTGACATTTGAAGATAATTCATTGAGTTGTATCATTTCTTTGGGTAGATGGAGAACCATGTTCTTTTAGACTTGGCTGAGTATTTTTGCCATCATTCCCTAAACTGTAGGAAGAAATGTGGTTTAATATGTTTTGGAAGTCTGCATATATATTATTAAAACAGTTTTAACTGTACCTTGACATGTAGGAGAATTGCTGGCTCCAGTCGCTGCAGAAGCCATGGAAGAAGGAACAGTGGGTGAAGATGTAGGAGCAACAGCTGGTGACTCTGATGACTCTCTTCAGCAGTCTTCAGTTCAGTTGTTGGAAACTATAGATGAACCTTTGGCACATGATATACCAGGTAAAATTTGTTCAGTTATGTTTTATTTAGGGGCCGTGATGGGGCTCGCACTGTTGATTCCCAGTGGCAACAGCAGAGAAAAAAGGAGTGCACTCTGAGAACTCCACTAAAAGACTGCAACTGATGGTCTGAAAGCCTGGGGTTTTCCCTGGGAGTATGGCCCCTAGACCTGATGCTGCCTCTGATCATAACTCTTTACTGAGGTCAACTCTTCAAACAGTAATGGGCTGGACTCGGAGACACAGAGTAGCCCTGTTGTGTGTGGTTCTGTGCATCTATAGTATGTTGTCCTACTGGCCTCTTACTCAAGGGGAGTGGAGAGGGTGAAGAGGAGGAAACAAGAGATAGTTAAGAGGATATGACTTGTATAGAACGGAAAGAAGGGGTGTGCTATCACTGGGCAAGGAGAGCAGAAGGAGCTGCAGATAGGCAGGCCTGCAAATTTAAACCAGATTTTACACTTTCACTCAATCACAATTAAAAAAGAAAATATATTTGTATCTTAGCATATAAAACCAATTGTAATCTGAGTACTCATTTTTTAAGAGTCTGTGTGGTCACTGCACTGTATATGTTAGATGCTTTGGGTTGCTGTGAGTCAGCGTTAACTCTACAGCAGTGGATTTGGTTTCTGGTAGGTCGTTTTCAACCATCTGTCATTTTGGAATCTTAAGTTCTCTTAATACCTTTATCCTTTTCCCTGGTAATCTCTATCTGGCAGAGACTTCCTTTTATTTTTATGATGAACTCCTTACCGAACACTCACTTAAAGCTTACCTTCCGTTACGACTAACAGATTTGGAAACTTTGCCCTCTGTGGTCCCTTTGAACTGTTAACTATCTCTGTTAGTACTTATCCTGTGTTTATTTTCTGTACTGCAACCCCACCCCTGAACTTAACTAGCTTATTGCAAGGTGGGGATTTATGAATCTCAAATTCTGACACCTACTAGTATTTGCTAGATGTTATATAAATATGAATAACAAGATGCAGAGGATGGTAAGACAGGATGTTATGAGAGAGAAAGCTAATTAAGAAGTTGTAGAGATCTGGGAGCAAAATAGTTTCTACATAGTTAACAAAAATAACATGAATAGCAGTCCTAAAACTTGAATCTTGTTTTTCTCTTTAATACTGGATGACATTGCCTTTAGTACTGGTTGTAGTATAATGAAATTTTTTTTTTTTTGCCCATTCTGGAAATGTTCATGATTACATTTAATAATGAAGTTTATTCTCCTTCATTCAACAGGGCTAATACTGTGATCTTACTTTCCTAAAAAATTAAGTATCCTTGCACTGGGGTTTTAACTATGTGCTTATGGAATGAAATAGTTACATACATATTAGTGTTTGATTGTCAAATGTAAAAATTTAGAGATTTTTATATCAGTAGAACTATATGTATAGGACACCCAGGTGGTCTAATAGTTAGAGCTGCAGCTGCTAACCAAAAACTTGGCAGTTCATATCCCCCAGGCACTCCTTGGAAATTCTTTGGGGCAGCTCTCTTCTGTCTTATAAGATTGCTATGAGTTGGAATCAGCTTGACAGCAGTGGGTCTTTATATATGTTACATGCAAGGAAAGCAAATTTTCTGGTAACTAAAGGCAGTGTACTTATTAAATTTTATGTGATATACCTCACCAGTAAAATCATTTTGAATTATTTGAAGGTGCACCTCCTCTTTCATCTTTGGAAAAAGATAAAGAAATTGATCTTGAATTACTTCAAGATCTAATGGAAGTGGACATTGATCCTTTAGACATTGATTTGGAGAAGGACCCCCTTGCAGCCAAAGTTTTTAAGGTATGATACATTAGAATAGTCTATGGAGTTACAGTCTTTCATCTCACACTTCGGGCTGAGTAATTACTTAAAGAAGAAATTATACATACAAATGTAACTCATTATTTGACATACTCAGAATGTGTTAGGTTACTGTAGATATTTTAGTAGTTTTTTTCAGTATCAGTGGGATACTGTAAAGAAAACTGTCATTTTGGATAACATAGCCACCAAGATATCTTTCATATTGGTAAAAATCATTAATAAAATATGAAGAAACATAGTTATGTGTTTACCACATTTTAAGCAGCCGTTTAAACCACATTGAAACTGAGTTCACTGCAGATTCTTCTTCTGTGTTAGTCTCAACTTTTTCCAAAGGAGATGCTCCATAATACTTCATATAGATACTGTTCCTTTTTGTGTGTATGTGAAATTTAGTAAGCATGTTAGTTATCTCTTGGGTTCAAATCAAATAGTTTTTAATTTTGGCAGAGAATAAAGGGAATATTTATTGTACCATTCCAGTAAGTAGATTTTAGCAGTTTAAACTAGGGGGAAGGTGTTTATTTTGTAGATCTTTGTGAGTTTAGAGAATGCATCATTTTTAGTGAACAGTCAAAAATAATCCAGTTTTCTCTTTTTATTCTTTTAAGCCCATAAGCAGTACATGGTATGATTATTGGGGTGCTGATTATGGCACCTACAATTACAACCCTTATATTGGTGGTCTTGGAATTCCTGTTGCAAAGCCACCAGCAAACACGGAGAAGAATGGGTCACAAACTGTTAGTGTTTCAGTGTCTCAAGGTAAGTTTATGTTTATTGTCCAAGGAATATGTTGTTCTTAAACCAAGTCTCAAATTTATGTATATTTTATCCTTTGAGAAAGTTAACCTGTGTCTGTGGTATGGTATGTGCATGCTGAACTATGTGTGAGTGATGTTCAGAGCTGCCTGTTACTGTTTTAGTACAGTTTGGGGGGAGCTTTTATTTATGGCCCATCTTTTTGCTTCTAAAGAGCACCTGGCAAAATCTATCCCTGGGGTGAATGGGCTTGCCCAGTGATTTTGTTTTCATGTATTTTCTTATCATTAATAGTAAACTTGTACTTTGTTTATAGACAGAATGAAACTACATCAAACATTTTTGTTCCTTTCTGGCCAAGTGCCAAGTGCCATCGAGTCTCATGTAGAAAATACATTTATTGAATTGTTTAAATAAAATCTTTTTTTTTTTTTTTTGGTTATTCTGAAACAGTTACACTTTTACTGAAGTCGTAAATAACAGTACAAAAAATGTATTATTATGAGAGTACATTACTAATCTGATGTGTTACATATTTATTTTTTTAACAATGCAGGTGATTTTTCTATATCAGCACTTCAGAAGTCACATTCCATCAGTATCGGGAAATTAATATTGCTACTGTGTGACACTCATTCCCCTTTTAAGTTTTACCAGTTGTTCAGTGATGTGCTTTATTCAGAAGGATGTGGTGTAAAATCACACATTGCATACATAGCCCTGTCTCTTTTTGTCTGCAGCAATTCGTCAGACCTGGTTTTCATTACCTTTTTATTACCTGTTTTGTAGACTTTCCCTCAATTTGAGTGTGTGTGCTATTTCTTCATGATTAGATTTGAGGTCATGTATCTTTGGTAGGGAAACCCTGGCGGCATAGTGGATTAAGTGCTACAGTCTGATAACCCAAAGATTGGCAGTTGAAATCCACCAGGTGCTCCTTGGAAATTTTATGGGTCAGTTGTACCCTGACCTCTAGGGTCACTATGAGTCGGACCCGACTCAGTGACAGGGGTTTGGTTTGGCTTTGGCTCTTTGATAGAAATATCACAGAATTAATGCTCAGTTTTTAACATTATACTTCTCAGGTGGCCAGTAATCTTGATTCATCTCATTACTGGTGGCATTATGGCTGATCACTTCTAAGTGTTTGGTTTTGGGTCAGGGGGAAGGATGGCAAAAGGAGGATACGTTGAAAGTATGGAAAGAATCCTGTTGTTCTGCACTATGGTTTTCTTTTTTATTCAGTGGGTTACTGTCATTATTTGGATATTCAGATTGTCCCAGAATGACCAGTGAGATCTCCTTCAAGGTAGTCTGTGTCTTTCTACCCTGGTTTTTATCATCTTTTCTTGAATACTTCTCTGGCCCCTGACACAATAGATATTCCAGGCTAATGTTTTTGTTCCCTGGCCCATCCGTGAAATGTCCCCTATTTTAAAAAGCGAATGATGTTGGAAAACCTTTTAGTGGAGGAATGTGATTAAGAATCCAAGATTTGCATGGCAGATGTGTATTCATTGCTATTTTGGTGGCTTCCAGGTACATTCAGTGGACAGAGCTAGGAAACATGTATTTCTCTGTGTTTATGCAAGTTGTCTGTGCATGTTGTTGTGTCTGATTACATGGATTTCATTTCAGTATTTAAGAATGTGTATATTGAATGTCATGCATTCTCATCAGTGTGTGTAATTCTAATCAGATTTTCAGGGTTCATTTCAGAAAGTATTTTTCTTTTTCATAATTGTATCTCTTTTTCTCTGACATTGAGAAGCCTGATGCTATTTTTAGTTTATTTGCTTTTGTTATTGTTAATTCACTTAGTTGATTCAGCTTTGTCTGTATAACCAGTCTCCCACCTTCAACCTCCTTTGCAAAGATTCTCCTCTAACTCCACTAAGACTCTTGATACCTTATGGCACATTGTTCCTCCATGGTGTCATGCTCACTATCTTTTGCTTCAGATGTTGACATTGTATTTTAAGAAATAGGACACAAGTAATAATAATTAAATTTTAAAGCCCTAGATGCTCGCTTAGAAGTTGGACTGGAACAGCAAGCAGAACTTATGTTGAAAATGATGTCTACGTTGGAAGCAGATTCCATTTTACAGGCATTAACAAATACGTCTCCTACTTGTAAGTAAAACTGCCGTTCTTACATTATTGCAGTGAATTACTTAGTTCTTAATTATTTTCAAGTGCTTTCACCAAGGGTAGATTTTAACATTACATGTGTGATGTGTGACCAAGAGGGCTCTCTATAAAGTACCTCTCTCCCGCTCCAAGTTGAGAAGTTAGACAGTGGATTGAGAAATAAGGATACAGAATACTTGCATGGAGTGCTCTAAGTCCTAATACCTGAATCTTGTCATTGTTATGGTGATATTGTGAAGATAATGAAGTTCCTGTGGAAGTCAGAGAGCTTGTTGTCTTGGAGTTTATATACTTCTAGGATGTGAGGTATGGATTGGGATGATACCAAGTGGACCTATTAATTGAACTTCAGAATTGAGAGGATTCATTATTTAATCACCTGCAAGAAAGGAAGGCAAACCTTTTCTATAAAAGACCAAAACATGAAAAAAACCTGTTGCTATTTAGTCAGTTCTGACTCAGTAGCAACCCTGTAGTACAGAATAGAATGTCCTGCAGGATTTCCAAGAAGTGGCTGCTAGATTTGAACTGCCAGACTTTTGGTTAGCAACCAAGCTCTTAACCACAGCAGGGCTCCACAAAGGACCACATCGTAAATATGCTAGGCTTTGTGGGTCAGATGACCTCCACTGTAACTATTAAACTCTCCTTGTGAAAGAAAAGTAGCCTTAGACAATATGTAAATGAATCAGTGTGGGTTTTATTTCAGTGAATGTTCATTTACACGAACTGGAAGCCTTTTAGATTCTTCCATAAGTGCCAGACCATTTAAACTAAGCTGGAAGGCTAATTCAAGGTGTGAAACCAGCCTCCTTTAAAAATTCAAGAGAAATAATCTTCTGCATGGCAACAGTAGTTGTGGACTGGGACAAGTGTTAGACATTTTATAAAGCATTTAATTATTCTTATAACATTTATTATTAAAATTAAAAGTTAGGCCAGTTTATTATATAGGCCAAAAACCAGTATCAGTTGGTAGCCAACGAAAGATAGCTAGAAAAGGAGAATCAGGCATACCTGGTGTTAAAAGTAGCGAAGTAGCCTGTTGGCAAACTTTTTGGATGTTGTGTTCTGCTTCTCCTGTGTTGTTAATCCACGCACAGCAGGAGGCAGTGGCAACAGCACAGATTCTATTAGAACTGTGCTATTACAGTGTCTTTTCGAGAGATTTAAATGATTTTTGTTGAGCTGCCATTTCATATGCAAAGTCATTAGCAGTGTGAGCCATAATAGCAAGTGAGTTGCAAATAAGACTTTTCCAGTTATGGGACATACCACACCAAGGTAAAAAGGCTCAGAGGAACATCTGTCCTGTTTCAGGCTTACTAGCTACAGAATTTTGGTTTTTCTTTGACCTGCCCTGTTCAATAGTTTTAACCTTAGGAGATGGATTAGGAGTTTTAAATCATTAGTCCAGTGTGTACTCTCGTTATAAGAATGAATGTCTAATGGAACATTCATTGACCTGAAGTGCATTGGCTTGCCATGTTCCAGCTAGTCATGCAGGATAATGCCCAGGCATAGGACTGATTATTTGGACTTAACTCTTCTAGGGTGGGAAAACTGAATCTCCCTGTAAGGATGCATATCCATAGGGAGTATAAATTATGCCCTCTCGGGTATTCTGTTGAGTAGGGATAGTTTAGGTAACTCGTTCTAGCCAATCTTTCGTTCAGCAGTTGTCATACCGACAAGTGTGGGTGCCTACATTGACTTGGGACCAGTAGAACCGGATGGTGCCTGGCCACCAGCAGTGATAGCCACGATGGAGCTCACAGAGAGGAGTCTCACTGGCAACACAAGAATAAAAAGGGGTGCATCCTGAGATCTCCACTAAAAGATCTCAATTGATGGTCCAGTGGTTTTGGGGTTCCCCTGAGAGCATGGCCCCTGGCCCTGATGCTGCCCTTACCCATAAATTACAACAAAGGTCCACTCTTTGGACAGGAATGGATTGGACTTGGCAATACAGAGTGACCATATATTGGATGCACTTTATGGTTCTATACATCTATAGGATATCATCCTGCTGACCTCTGGCTGGAAGAAGGAGAGTGGGTGGAGAGGAGGGGAAAGGAGGCTGTTGGGAGGATAAGACATGTGTGGAGCAGAGAGGAATAGTGTGCTGTCACCGGGCAGGGAGAGCAGTGGAAGCTGCATATAGGTGGGCATGTAAATTTATATGGGAATGTACATTTTCACTCAGTCATGTTAAATAAAAAATAAAATAAAAATTTTAAAAAAAGAGTCGTCATAAATAGATAAGCATCCAACAGCAATGTAGTGTATGAGGGGATCTTACAGTGATTGGATCTTCTGGTTTTGTTCATATATTTTCAGCCATGTAGTGTATTAGTAAATTTTCTCTAATATCTGAGAGGAGGACAGGGGACCCTGTAGTAAACACATTCTGAAAGGGCTAAGCTTGTCTTGATTTGGATCACATTATGGCAGGGAACTAGAGGTGACATTGAGTGTCCGGGAGGATGCCATAATCTAAGATGAATTGTTCATTTTATAATAATATTTGTACTAAAAGGTGGCATTAGGTCCAAGGCTGTAGCTTGATATTGGAGAGGCTAGTAGATCTGAACTTGTGTGCCCAGACTGTGATTGGAGATGGCAGAACCAACATTTCAGTTAAAGTTCCAGTGCTAGCCACTAATTCAGCTAGTCTAACAAATGAGTTTTCTTCACATATGGTGGGAGATTTTATTACAAAGAGAAAAGTAGTGGTTAAATGAATCTGCATAATGAGTAAAATTACCAAGGTAAACACCACAGTATTAAGTAAAGCTAATAATGTACGATTAGATAATAACATAAGAACAGCTGCAGTTAATAAAATAAGTCCATAAAGCGGAGCAAGATTCATGAAGTCTTGTTTTATGATCTTGGGATCAGCTGTCTACCTCCATTGTTGTCTGCTTTCAGCCAGTAGGGCAATTAAGGTGAATTTCACTTCTTGAAATGGTTGGGAAGTCCATAGAGGCACCTTGGCCCTCTTTAGTTGGTACCAGTAGATCCAAGTGCTAATTCCCTGCAACACGGCAGCACAGGAATTAGTAAGGAGGACTAAATTGGGTCCCTTCCAGTGGGATTCTAATGAGACTTTGATGCTTCCTTGAGACTGTCCAGCATCCCTAATCTCCTGGAACAATGTCAGGCAAGTTCTGAGGCTCTATTTTCTGGTTATCAAAGGCCTTTGTAATGTGTCTACAATAAGCTTTAGAATACTGGGCTAGTGATTGGCAATGTTTCAACATGTCAGGTTGAACTTTGTTGGAAACAGTGCAGGCCGATATAAAGAATGGTCATGGGTCTTCCAGGAATTCTTTTGTAAGGAGTAAATTTATGGAATCCTAATGGAGTGAACTTCAAGTTTAAAACAAAGAAAGGAAGAGCTTTAACCTAGCATAAGTTTGGAGCCTCACAGAGCTTGGCTAACTGGCTTTTAATAATGGCCTTAATCCTTTCTGTTAGGACAGAGAATTGAAGATGATAGGGGCAGTGTAATCTCTGATTCTGCATATATCTTTGATAAGTAGTGACGTGGGTCCCCTTATCATTACAGTGGAAATGCTGGTGGGGTAGTAGTTAAGTGCCACATTTACTAACCAAAAGGTTGGCAGTTGAAATACACTAGGCGCTCATTGGAAACTGTGGAGCAGTTCTGTTCTGACCTATAGGGTCCCTCGGAGTCAGAATCACTAGACAGTAATGGGTATCATAACAATGGAAATCCTAATGGCATAGCAGTTAAGAGCTACAATTGCTAACCAAAAGATTGGGAGTTTGAATCCACTAAGCACTCCTTTGAAGTCCAATGGGGAAGTTTTGCTGTGTCCTGTAGGCTTCTAATGAGTTAGAACTGACTGTACAGCAGCCCTTACAGATTGGGATATTTTCAAGAAGCTTCTTAGTTACAGAAGTTGCAATAGCACAGTGGCATCTGGTGTGAAAAGTTAGAAACCATTACTAAAACATTTGTAACCATTTGGAGATGGGAATGGAATAAAATTTATTTGGGTGTTCAAGCATAGAGTTGAAGGGTAAAGGGAACTCTCAGGTAGGCCTTTATTATGTCTCTGGGAGTGACAGTGAGGACAAATGAGACAGCTGATAGTAATATGCTAAGCAACCTCAGAATTTTTTCTACCAATATTTCTTTAAAGTAGTACTCATTTTATCTCTTCCCACATGGGAGCCTTTGTATAAGGTCTGAATCAGAGATACACAAATTTAAGTGAGACAGTTTCTAATTGGATCCTATCCATAACTGAGTGTCAGGATTTTGGTAACAATATGCTTTTATCCAGATTCCATTGTTTTCAGTTTGGGCTAATTGAGGATGTTTTAAAGGTTTATTCTAAAGTCAATTCAAAAAGGTTAGTACTATCAGTAGGTGAACTTAAGGGGTCCTTTTGTTTATCTTCGTCAAGGCGATTGCACTTTGGGAAGCAACTTGCTTGGCTGTTTTATCTACAATAACATTCGTCATTGTCCTCGTCTTCGGATATTGGTTTTGGCTGATGAGCTTGCATTTTTACTATAGCATTAGTAAAATCGATACAGTAGAGTAGCAGCGTATGTAAGAGATCTGATATTAAAGGTCTATTTTTTATGGCAGTTACAGTGGTCAAAAATCATCATTTCCATAACAAACCAAAATCATGTCTATCCCCCAGAGTGTATCGGCCTGGTAATGAGAGCTGGCAGAGTTTGGTTTTAACTAAGAAACACCCACAAACAAAACTAAATCTGAATTTGTTAAAGAGGTCTCTTCTTATGTTTTCTGAAGAGTCAAAAGTTGTTCAGTCATGGTCCGAAGGCCTGGGGTTCCCCTAAGAGCATGGTCTGTAGGCCTGATGCTGCCTCTGATCCTCAATCATTACTGAGGTCAGCTCTTCTGACAGGAATGGATTGGACTCAGGCACAAAGAGTGACCATATCGTATGTGCACATAATGGTTTTATGCATCTATAGGATGTCGTCCTACTGGCCTCTTACTAGAAGAGAGTGGAGAGGAGAGTGCAGAAGATTGTTAAGAGGATATGACATGTATAGGGCAGAAGGGAGAAGTGTGCTATCACCACTCAAGGAGAACAGAAGGAGCAGCAGATAGGCAGGCATGAAAATTTAAACTGAGTTGTACACTTTCACTCAATTGCAATTAAAAAAAAAAAAGTTAAATCTGGGAAATTAAGAATGGGATAATTATCACTGTTGAGCTCAGAGAGAAGGGTTATTGAATTTAGGCCAGATACAGAATATAGTGTAACATTAGATAAAGCCAGAAGGAGAATTTCAATGAAGTAAATCAGCTGGCTAAAAAGTGTTGTTGGATCAGAGCATAGTTTAGTATAACGGATACAGCATGAGGTATATAAACTAGTTGCTGCCAAGTTGATTCTGACTCATAATGATCCTATAGGATAGAGCAGAACTGCCCCATAACGTTTTGAAAGATCAGCTGATAGATTCGAAGTCATTGACCTTTTGGTTAGCATTTGTAGCTCTTAACCATTGTGACACCCAGATTTCATATGAGGTACATCAACATCTTAAAAATATCTAACATTGTATCTGTGGTGACTTTTCACTAGTTTGGTGGTTGCAGCCACTGCCCTGAGACAAGGAAGGTGTCTTAGCTACAGGGTCGACCTGCAGGCTATGTTAATCTGCAGGTCTTTGATATGCTCCGTGTTTCTGTATAAATACATCAAAATCATTTCCAGATACTTTGCACAAAGTAAAGAAAAATCGAGTGTACTTGTTAAAGCCTGTCTTAATTTGCCTGTTGATATTTGATTTTTGTCTTAGTCATCTAGTACTGCGATAACAAATACTACAAGTGAATGACTTTAAAAAGAGAAATTTTATTTTTGGAAAAGCTAACAGGTTGTAAATTGAAATTCAGGGTGTCAGTTTCAGAGGAAAGCTGTCTCCATTGGCTCTGGAGGAAGGTCTTTTTCATCAGTTTTCCTCTGGACTGGGAACAGTTGATACATGGGGACCCTAGAACATGCTTAGTTCTTGGCACTGCTTCTCGGTGGTATGATGTCCCCAAATCTCTACTTGCTTTCCTTCCCTTATATCCAAGGAGATTATCTCAAGGCGTAATTCAAATCTTACACGTTGAGTCCTGCCCCATCCTCCCTCATTGTAATCATAGAAATCAGTGTCAGAAAGTGGTGGCTGAGAAGGCTCAGCTTTTTCATTCAGGAGGATTTGAAAAGTGGTGCAGGTTTTGCAAAGAGAGGGCGAATTACAAAGGAAAAAGAAGGTTTGGCTGTAAGGCTTGGACCACTTGCTGTTGTGGGTTATGAAGTTGACTAAATCACAGCGAATATTCCTAGGGTGCCTAGATTTTTTAGGAGACACCCAATGAGATGTCTTTAGGGGGCTTAAACTGGCTAGTCCCTATGGTGTAGAGAATTGGTAGAAGGAAGAGAGTGGGGGAATATTATTCCACCCGAGAGAGGCAGGTATCCCTGCTTCTCACAGGGTACCCGGTTCTGATCCCAACTCCCTGTCCAGGCATCCCCTGAGAATGACGATGGGGGGGGGGTGCGGGCAAGGAACCAGTGTTCCAGTACCCTGAGGAAAATCCTCAACCAAGCTCTGGGGTTTGTGTGAAACAGACACAAGAGAGATGCCAAGGCTTTCTGGTGAAGGAAATGTTTCCTCCAACTCACCAGTTTAACATTTTGTCAGTGTGGTTTTGGTCATTGTGAGCACTGCAGGAAGGGTCTTCCCTTCCTTAGGGAGGACCTCATACACTCATGTCCTGGATTTTGGCACCAAAATGTTGGGGAGATAGTAGCTTGACACAAAGGCAGAGACAAACCAGTCTAACAGTCTAGTGAAGTTTGTTTGAAGAGAAATGGAGTGGGGCCTGAACTAAGAGTGGCTCAGCCCACCTCTTCCCCAGTAGGGCAGGTATTTTATAGCTTTAAAGTTCCAGTGAGGTAGTGTGGCGTGAGGGGGTTTATGGCTTGATAAGGAAAGAAAGGGGTGATTTTATGTAAAACTTATTTATGGTTCTAAGGTTATACCAGTTTGGGCATATAGTGCTGTTTTTTGTCATCCCTGTGGGGCATGCATATCAGGCTGTTTTCACTTAATGGCAGGGTCTGATCGTTGGATAAGATGACCTCCCTGACTTTCAAGGACAGAGTCCTCTCAATACCTCCCTAACTTTCAGAGACAGAGTACCCTCCAACATAAGGATTCATGGCCTAGCCAAATGGCTACACACATTTTTGGGGGAACATGACAGTCTTTCAATAAAATTTTGAATATATCTGATTCAGAGGACCTTAAATATTTATATAAAGGCTGAGCTATTAATGAAGAGTTTTTTTTTTCTATTTTTTTAACATGACTGAGTAAAAATGTACATTCCCGTATAAATTTACATGCACACCTATATGCAGCTTCCACTGCTCTCCCTGTCTGGTGACAGCACACTATTCTTCTCTGCTCCATACACGTCTCATCCTCCCAACAGCCTCCTTTCCCCTCCTCTCTACCCACTCTCCTTCCTCCAGTCAGAGGTCAGCAGGATGATATCCTAATGAAGAGTTTGAAATTCATGTGTAGCAATAGCCATAGAGCCCTAGAAACGTTCATAATTGCTTTTTTGATGTAGGTATTGGAGAAACAGTTGCTTCTTTTTGTTTAGGATCAGCAGATATGCTGTCTGCAGAGAGTAAGTGATTTATATGTCTAACAGAAGATTGGTTCACTAGTAGTTTTTCCTTAGAGACCTCATGTATGCAAACACCTAGCTATTTTAATAAAACTGTCTTGGGGGCGGAGTCAAGATGGTAGACTAAATGCACATCTCGCTAAATCCCTCTGGGAACCAAGACCTGAAATGATAATTAAGTGGAGCCTTCTTGACACCTAGTCAGCCCTGGGATGCAGCATAGGGCTGTTGATTTGGACTTCATAGCACGGAAAACCTCTTCTCTTTCACTGACCCCACTCTCAGTGAGCACGGGCTTGCACAGACTGAGGATACTAACCATTTTTTCCCTCTGTCTTGACTGGCAGGCAGAGCTGGGACTTAACTAGCTGCTGGTCTCCAACACACTGCTGGTGGGACCGGAAAGCATAATTGCCATGTTCTGAGAGCCTGGCTTTGGACTCTGTGCACCTCAGCTCCTCTGGCCTCTTTCTGCCTCTGCGATGTGGTAGCCATACAGATGGGCTTGTGTGGGATGCCGTCTTTATCCATGGGGAAATGGAGGAGCCCAGGTGGAGGTCCTGGCGGTACTAGGGTCTTAGACTCAGAGGTGGCACCTGCTGGGGGGAGAGTGCTTTTCCAGCAGAGAGGTGGTGTTTTGCACAGTGTCACCAGAGGCTGGGGCCCAGCGGCAGAGGCTGTAGACTCTTGGCCTCTCTTTCCGCTGGGAGCCCAGTCCTGGCCAGGTGGGAGCTTCTGCGGGACACCATCTTGTTTTACTGGGAGTCATCCATACAGAAGCCTCACCTGGACCTAATTCCTGGGCTAGGAGACAGTGCCTACTCAGAAGAGACCGCTTTTTGGGCAGAAAAGCAGAATTCAATACAGTGTCTCCTACAGCTGGGGCCTGACGGCAAAGGCCAGCAGGCCAGTAGCCTTTCTGTAGTTCGAGCTAGGTTATAACATCTGGGGTTCAGTATAGAAGTGCTTACTTTCCCAGCTGGGTAGAGGGACATACACACCTGGAAACCTGACTGAGGTTAGGAGTTATGAAATACTTTTTACTTCTGATTTTAAGATGGCCTAGGGAAACAACTGTGGTCCATCTTCACAGCATCTCTCCCAGCCTCTGTTGACCTGCATGAAGCCCCAAAAGTAGCAAACTCTGGAGAAAACGGTAACCTAGAAGTCACCCATAGCATCAAAGGCCCCCAAAAGAAACTACCCCAGTACTTCCCAGATGAAGAAGCTTCTCTGAAACTATCAGAAGGTGAATACAAGATATTATATAGACAGCCCTCTAGACCTTATACAAAATGCAGCAGAGCAAAACGAAAAACTAAGCAAGCTGTTCGATCTGATGGGACAGCAGTACTCTGAAATGCACTAGATCAAGAACAAAATCAAAGACTTAGAAACTTCAATTCAAAGCCAAGAAAGCAGAATGGAACAAATGGAAAAGAGACTTTCTGATTTGCAAGACAAAGGTACTGACTCCAGCATCATTGAGGAGAAATCAGAAAACAGAAACAAGAAAAATGAAGTGGCATTAAGAAGCATGTGAAACTCTATTGAGAAGAACAGATCTGTGATTAATTGGCGTCCGTGACCAGGGCGAGACACTTGAGAACAGAGTATTGTTGCTGAGCTGCTGACAGAAAACTTCCCAGAAATCATGAAGGAAGAGAATAGAGATGTGAAAGGCAGGTATTGAACACTACTCAATATAGATCTCAAAAGAAAGACCCCAAGACATATTATAATCAAACTTAACAAAACAAAACATAGGCAGAAACTCTTAAAGGCAACAAAGCTAACATTCAGAGGGAAAACCTGTAGGCTTTTGTCAGATTTCTCAGCAGAAACAATGCTGGCACAGAGACAGTGACATGACACATTCAAAGCCTTGAAGGAGAAGAACTTCCAACCAAGAATTATATGTCCTGCAGAACTATCTTTCAAATATGAAAATGAAATTAAGACGTTCACAGATAAACAGAAACTCAGACTTTGTAAAAACCAAACGAAAGCTGCAAGAAATACTGAGTCTCTTTACTTGGAAGAAAAAAACCACTAACTTTATATTTTAGGAGGACACATTATCCAGAATCCTCCTCAGTTAGGGAAGTCTCCAAGCACAATCAAACTATAATAGTGAAAGAAATGATCTAGTAATCATATCATGTACACTATGATATCGTCATATTAAAAAGAGGGCTGTATAGTCCTTCCTGATGGAGTGGAAGTTGACAAGACTGGTAGCAGTTAAAATTGGGTTTATATATAGTTTATTAAGTGAGATCATGGGGCACCTATAAAGCACAATAAACAAGCAACATACCATATGAAGAAATGTAGTACAGGAGTCTCAACAACCACAAAACCAACTCTGAAAAAGGTGAAAAACCAACTCACAAAGAAGAATGTCCCAGAACAGATTAAAAAGAACAACAGAGAAAACATAAGCACAAAAATAAATGTATCACAGTGGAAGCACAGAGCACATACCTATCAATAATTACATTGAATGTGAACGGACTGAATGCTCCAGTAAAGAGACATTGAGTGACATCTTCGATCAAAAGACATGACCCATCTGTATGTTGCCTACAAGACACTCACCTTAGACTTAAAGATATGAACAAACTGAAAAATAAACAATGGAAGAATGTATTTCAAGCTAACAGTGAACAAAGAAGAGCAGGTATGGCAATTCTAATCTCAGATAAAATTGATTTTAATGTAAAATCCACCATCGTGGACAAGGATGGACTCTCTTTATTGCTGTAAGTTTCAATACACAAGCAAGACTTAACAATATTAAAGGTTTATGCACCTAATATTAGAGCACCTAAATACGTCAAGTAAACACTGGCTACTCTCAAAAAGGATAGTAGGAGACTTCAACACTTCACTCTCAGTATTGGACTGATCATCTAGAAAAAAGCTAAGTAAAGACATAGAAGAGCTTATTGTCACAATTAACCAAGTAGACCTCATTGACACATACAGAACTTTCTTTCCATCAGCGTACAACTGCACCTTCTTCTCCAGTACATGTGGAACATTTTCCAGAATAGATGATGTGTTAGGCCATAAAGCAATTCTCCACAAAATCCATAGTTAATGCAAAGCATCTTCTCAGATCATAAAGCGCCAAAAGTCAAAATCAGTAGAAGAAAAAACATAGATAGAAAGTAGAACTCATGCAAACTGAACAACACCTTGCTCAAAAAACCATGGGCTATAGAAGGAATCAAGGATGAAATAAAGAAATTTATGGATTCCAATGAGAACAAAAACACTTCCTCCCAGAACCTATGGGATACAGCCAAAGCAGTGCTCAAAGGTTCACTTTATCTCCATAAATGCACACATCTGGAAGGAAGAAAGAAAGCAAATCAGAGAACTGACTCTACAGCTTGGACAAGTAGAGAGAAAACAACAGAGGAACCCCTCAGGCACCAGAAGAAAACAGTTCATACAGATTACAGCAGAACTAAACGAATTAGAGAATAGAAGATCAGTTGGAAATTTAAAAAGACCAAGAGCTGGTTTTTTTGAAAAGATCCACAAAATTGACAAACCATTGGCTAAACTTACTAAAGAAAAACAGGAAAGGAAACAAATAACCCAAATAACAAATGAGAGGGGAGTTGTCATAACAGATCCAACAGAAATGAAAAATACCATAGCTCAATACTATGAAAGACTGTACTCTAACAAATTTGAAAACCTAGAGAAAATGGACGAATTCCTTGATTCATATCACCTTCCAAAACTACCACAAGGTGAAGCGGAACATCTTAATAAACCTGTCACAAAGAAAGAGATTAAAAACATCATCAAAAAACTGGTAACCCCCAAAAAAGTGTGGGCCCAGATCGCTTCACCACAGAATTCTACCAAGCTTGCAGAGAAGAGTTACCTCCAGTACTACTGAGACTATTTCACTGTATAGAAAGGTATAGACTATTCCCAAACTCATTCTGTCAAGCCAGCATAACTCTGATACCAAAGCTAGGGAAAGATCCAACCAAAAAGGAGAACTACCGACTGATACCTCTCATGAATCTAAATGCACAAATCTTCAGCAAAATTCTTGCCAGTAGAATACAACAGCATATCAAAAACATAATCCACCATGACCAAGTTGGATTCATACCAGGGATGTATGGCTGGTTCTACATCAAAAAAACAGTTAATGTGATCAACCACATAAATACCACAAAAGACAAGAAGCAACTGATCTTGTCTGTTGATGCAGAAAAGGCATTTAATAAAGTCTAACACCCATTCATGCTAAACACACTGAGCAAAATAGGAATAGACAGCCAATTCCTCAATGCAGTAAGGGCCATTTATACAAAGCCAACTGCCTACGTCATCCTGAATGGAGAGAGACTGAAACAGCTTCCCTTGAGAACAGGAACTAGACAAGGATGCCGACTCTCACCTTTCCTATTCAGCACTGTACTAGAAGTTCTAGCCGGAGCAGTTAGAGAAGACCAAGGAATAAAGGGCATCTGCATTGTCAAAGAAGAACTAAAAATCTTCCTATTTGCTGATGATATGATTGTATATGCAAAGAATCCATAAGGAAATGAATGAAACTGATAGGAGAGTTCAGCAAAGTCTCAGAATACAAGATAAGCATAAGTAAATCAATAGGATTCCTTCATAACAACAATGAGATTATTAAGGAAGAAATCACCAAGTCAATACCATTTAGTATAGCTACTAAGAAGATAAAGTACCTAGGAATAAATTTAACTAGAGAAATAACAGACCTTTACAAAGAGAACTAGAACACCTTACCATGAGAAACAGAGAGTTGCATAAATGGAGAAACCTACCCTGCTTGTGTATAGGAAGACTTAACATTGCAAAAATGTGTATTTTACCTAAAGCAATCTACTTATATAATGCAACACCACTACAAGTTCCAGTGACATGTCTTAATGAGATGGAGAAACAAATTACCAACTTTGTCAGGAAAGGGAAGAAGCCCTGGATAAATAAAGCATTACTAAAGAAGAAGAACACACTGGGAGGCCTCTCATTACCTGACTTTAGAACCTAGTACACTGCCACAATAGTCAGTACAGCCTGGTACTGGTACAAAAAGAGACAGATAGATCAATGGAAGAGACTCGAGACCCTAGAGATGACATCATCTGCCTATGAATAATTGATATTTCACAAAGGTCCTAATACGTTAAGCCAGGGTAAGAACAATCTCTTCAACAAATGGTGCTGGCAAAACTGAACATCCATCTGCACTAAATTAAAACAAGGCCCATATCATAACATCTGATACAAAAACCAACTCAGACTGGATAAAAGACCTACATATCAAATCTGAAATGATACAGCTCATTGAAGAAAAAGTAGGAACAACAGTGCAAGTTTTAATACACAATGTAGAGAGACTTCAGAATCTTCAAACAAACCACAGTCATCAGAAGACGAAGTAGATAAATGGGAACTGTTAAGAATCAGACACTTTTGCTCATCCAAAAACTTTGTTAATGCAATTAAAAGGCCACCTACAGAATGAGAAAAAATATTTGGCCACTCTGTGTCAGGCCAACGCCTGATCTCCATAGTCTGTGAGGTACTACAAAATATCAGTAAGAAAAAGATAAATCATCCAGTTAAAGCAATGGGCAAAGGAGATGGACAGACACCTCTCTAAAGAGAAGATCCAGGCAGCCAAAAAACACATGCGGATAAGCTCACGATTGTTAGCTATTAAAGAAATTCAGTTCAAAACGACAGTGAGAGACCGTCTCACCCCAGCAAGGTTGGCCATGATCAAAAAAAAAGGAAAACAACAAATGCTGGAGACGCTGTGGGGAGATTGGAACTCTCCTACACTGTTGGTGGGATTGCAAAATGGTGCAGCCTCTTTGGAAAGCAATCTGGCGCTCTGTTAAAAAAAATGAGTATAGATGTACCACTTGACCCAGTAATCCCACTGCTCGGAATATATCCCACAGAATCACGGCCATTCATAGCAACTGATACATGCACAGGAGTGTTCATTGCATCACAGTCCACAATAGCAAAAAGGTAGAATCAACCCAGAAGCCCAACAACAGGAATGGATAGGTAAACTGTGGTATATATACTCAGTGGAACACTATGCAGTGATAAAGAACAATGATGATTTTAGCAAACATCTAATAACCTGGTTTCAACTGGAGGACATCATGCTGAGTTACAGTAGTCAGTGACAAAAGGGCAAATATTGTATGAGACCCCTACTGTAAGAACTTAAAAACAGGCTCATGCATAGAAGAAAAGATTCTTTGACAGCTGCAAGGGTGGGGAGGGAGGGCGGGTTGGGGAGAGGGTTTAGATAAGATAGTAGAAATTTGGTTCGGTGAAATCAGGGACAGCATACATTATAAACAAGATGAATATTAACTGGGCTTCAACAGAATTTGAGTACTCCTCCCATCTTAACCCAGTATTGCAAGGACACTGTCACTTGGGCTAGGTGCCTTGGACCATACTCTCAGGCGAAATTGAAGCCAGTAGGCACAACTAGTGTTTTGCTAATGAGGACTCTCTGGACTCCACATGGGTGAGTGTTGTCTGGGGTCTTAAAAGCTGCCAAGCTGCCATCTTAGGGTACAGCAAATGGTCCCAACTCAACAAAAACGGATGATCACCAAGGATCAGAATGACGTGGGGGAAAGAGAACCCAGAAGACAGAGAGACCCACGCAGGTGGGTCTCTCCATCAACTCGTGACCAGAAAAACCGAATGGTACCTGCCCGCCACCAGTGATAGCCACGATGAAGCTCACACAATTGAGTCTCACTGGCAACAGAAGTATAAATATAGGAGTGCACCCTGAGATCTCCACTAAAAGACCCCAATTGATGGTCTGGGGGTTTCGGGGTTCCAGTGAGAGCATGGCCCCTGGCCCTGATGCTTCCGTTGTCCGTAAATGGTAATGAAGGTCAACTTTTTGGACAGCAATGGATTGGACTGGACGATGCAGAGTGACCATATCTTGTGAGAACTTTGTGGTTCTATGCATCTGTAGGATGTCATCCTGCTGACCTCTTACTGGAGGAATGGGAGTGGGTGGAGAGGAAGGGTTAGGAGGCTGTTTGGAGGATAGGACATATATGTAGCAGGGAGGAAGAGTGTGCTGTCACTGGACAGGGAGAGCAGTGGGAGCTGCATGTAGGTGAGCATGCGAATTTATATGGGAATGTATATTTTCATTCAATCATAATAAAAAAAAATATCTTTAAGGCAAGCCTGCTGGTTGCCTGAGCAGATTAACAAATTATCACCATTTTGTAGCAGTACAGACTGATTCATATATTGAGATCACCAGGGAAGATCTAGAAAATTAGAAAAACCCAAAGCAAACCCAGTGTTGTCACGTCTATTCCAGCTGTTAGTTAGCCTGTATTATAGAGTGGAACTATCCGATAGGGCTTAATCTTTATGTAAGCGTACTGCCACATCTTTCTTCTCTAGAGCTGCTGGTAGGTTTGAACCACCAACCTTTGTTAGCAGCCAAGCACTTTAACACTGTGTTTTCAGGGCTCCCAGAAAAGGGAAACAAATGTGGTGCAGGTATATTGAAAAAGGTAATACAAAGCTCTTTAAAGGTAATGTGAAGTGCATCAAGGGGAACAGGAACACATAGTAAGCAAGAATTGGGAACTTCTGGGAATCTCAGAATAAAAATGCAGCTAGTTGCATGCATATTTTGAGTAAATCTCCAACATCTGATGTTTGAGTTTTGTACCAGAAGAACTCCAGGGATATTACAAGGGCTAGTTCAGGAAACAGTTAAGCCGCTACAGAGAAAGTGGGTAGTAGAGTGTTTTTGGTAATGGCTTCAATGGAGCTACTTGGATTTAGATTAGTTCTGCTGTTAGAATTTGACCTACGTTGATATGAAGGCTCGTGAAATTTCTAGAATTGGGGTAAAAACAGGAGAGAGTTTTTTAGATGAATTGGATTTTCATTGAGTGTAGCAAACACATGCATACAACAGATAATCTTCTCATGTTGAATGTTGTTTTAGTCTTCTGGTACTGCTCTAACAGAAACACTGCAAAGTAGATGGCTTTAACAAACGGAAGTTTATTCGTACACAGTCCAAATTCAGGGTATCTGCTCCAGGAGAAACCTTTACCCCTGTGAGCTCTCAAGGAAAGTCCTTGTGTTGCATCATTCTTTGGCCAGGGAGCCCAAAGCGGCCTGGTGGCAGTATTCCTCCCTTTGGGACTAAGGAATTTTTGTCCATCCTGTTATTAGAATAGTATTAGGAATAGCCTCACAGCAGTATTTTATTCATTACTCAAGTGTCCTCCAGCAGTTTATTGGCTGTTTTGTTTATGTCTACAGCCAAATTATTTTTAGGGTCTTTCCATTTAGCCATGCCCCAACCATAGTTCAGTCTTCTAGTCACAGTTATCATATGGACTAATTGAAAAGCATTCAGGAGTCCAGGTTGATGGACTGAACAAAGAATTTAAATTCCTCATCAAGTTTATAAGAATTCTCTTCAGTATTGGAAAGATCTTTACTGTACAGTTCTGGGTGAGTCCAGGTAATCAAAATGACATGGGAAGACTTCTGAGACTGTAGGATGGATCTTAAAAGACATTTTATATCAGGGGTCTCAAGGTGAAAAGGGACGTTCAGAGAGAGTACTGTTAGCAGAATAGGAGAGTAAAGAAAAGGATGTGGAAGAGAGAGTTGACAAAGTAACAGATAGATCAGGAGCAGAATTCTGATTTTGCAGCTACTTAGTTAGTTTATTGAATTTGAAAATGGTATCTTGCTGTAAAGTAATTTTGCTGTCTTGCTGTCTTTAAAGTCCTGTAAATGCTAATACCCCATGGGGGACAATTCTTCTGTGTCCTAAAGGCCCACTGGACAGCAGTGGGTTTTGGACGCTGTGGTGGTGTAATGGTTCAGAGTGGCTGCTAACCAAGAGGTCAGCAGTTTTAATCCACTAGTTACTCCCCCAAAACCCTATGGGCATTTCTACCATGTCCTTTAGGGATGCCGCGAGTCAGAATCAACTTGACAGAGTGGGTTTTGTTGGTTTAAACACCAACCAATGTAGGGATCCTACTGTTTGATTCAGCTGTTTTATTTTCTAATTTACTGTGCAGAAAAAACAATTTAGAAAGCTCAGAAAGGCCCTAGAGTGGCCCCTGATTTTCCAGACCACCTCTGAAGAAGTTACTCCAGACAGACAAAAATATAGGTTCTAAAGGACCAGAGTGCTTGTTGCCATGTTGGGCAGGAGTCCCATAGGGAGGATCCAGATTGCCTTTTGATCTGATGTTCTCCATATTTCCAGGAGACAAACTAAACTGTACAGAATACAAGTTGTATACCAACAGAAACAAATTTGTTCAGTAACAGATCCACAATAAAACTTCAAGAGCTTTGGTACGAGAAAGTGGAGCTCAAATCTGAGAAATTATTTACCTTTACATGACTCCTGAGGGTTTGCAGAGATTGAAAGCCCAAATGGCTTGGTTAGTACCTGAGCCCCTAAGATCCCTGACACCTTGAGGAAGACTGAAAACAGTGCATCTTTAGTATCCCAGTACTGACACTATAAATGTCACAGTGCATAATTAAGCCCAAATCCTGTAAACAGGGAACAGGAGAGTTTTATTGAGGAATAGGATATCTTGACCCGGGCAGCACAAAGCCTAAGTGCAAAGTACTTGGCAGGCATTGAAGAAATAAGTATAGGGGGGCATGTAAATTTACATGTGAATGTACATTTTCACTCAGTTATGTTAAATAAAAATAAAAAAAAATAAAATAAAAAAAAGAAAGAATTGTGTTTTTATATAGCAGTAATACAAGGCTTTCTGCATATCTAGTCGTCTTTCATATCAGAATAGCTTTTATAGAAACTACGAGACCCTCCCCATGCACAGGTACATTTCCTGAAACATCTGTATCATATGCAGTGACTATATTC
Source organism: Heterohyrax brucei (assembly GCA_028571685.1). Taxonomy (NCBI): domain Eukaryota; kingdom Metazoa; phylum Chordata; class Mammalia; order Hyracoidea; family Procaviidae; genus Heterohyrax; species Heterohyrax brucei. The sequence continues at coordinate 42,004,791 of CM053149.1, forward strand.
TTGCTTTCTCTGTGTGTGCTTAAGAGATAGTTAAAATTTTACAAGAGTAGAAAACTTGAGCGGAAGGTTTAAAGAAAGTGGTGTCCAAACAAAACGGAGTTAGAGGCAAACTTGTGTCAGCCATCTTGGTTATGCTAAGTGGCTCACATGTTAGGGTGCTCTCACATTAATGTATTTTATAAAAATACAAGTGCTTCAAATACTGCAGTATAACTTAAGCCATTCTTAAGACTGGAGGTTTTGTTTTGTTTTGTTTTGTTTTGTGTGTTTCCTGATACTTTGGGTATAAAATGATAACTGTGTTTGATTTCCAGTATCACAGTCTCCCACTGGAGTAGATGATTCACTTCTTGGGGGTTTACAAGCAGTGAACCAAACCAGCCAGCTTATCATACAGTCGTCATCAGTCCCAATGTTAAATGTCTGTTTTAACAAACTTTTCTCCATGCTTCAAGTCCATCATGTTCAGGTATGACTTCAGGAGAAATGGTGTCTTTTTATATATTATTGTTAGCCTTGTAAGTGATAAAGATAAATGGAAGGTTCTTAAAATGACAGTGATTTTTTTTTTTTCAAATACACAGTTGGAAAATACTTTGATAACCATAACCATAACCTTGACTGTGGGCCATCTAAATTTTTATGTTTTTAATCTGGACTACTTTAGTTTTTGCCATATATTATGCGTACATACACTTGTGATTTTCTTTGTTTTTAAGTCTTGTATCACCTCTTAATTTTTAAAAACACCTCTAATAGGTACATAACAGACTCTAAATTCAGGTGTTAGATTTTGTTTCAACAAGAAATTTAAGATCCATTTGCTTGTTGGCTAAATGAACATAGCTAGAAGAAATATTTTGGAAACCCTAGTGGCATCAGAATTCAAGTGCTGTAGCTGCTAACTAAAAGATGAGCAGTTTGAAGTTACCAGGTGGTCCTTGGAAACTCTGTGGAGCAGTTCTACTCTGTCTTGCAAGGTCACTATGAGTCAAAAGTGATTCGATGGCAATGGGAAGGGAAGTATTTAACCTGTAAATTCTATTCTTGGCAAAGTGTCAAACATGAGATTTTTACTTAAGTGGAACGTGGTAGAATAATAGGTAAATATTATTTCCTGTCAATTTTCAACCTTTTTAGTTGGAGTCACTTCTCCAGTTGTGGCTCACATTGAGCCTGAATTCTAGTTCATCAGGAAACAAGGAGAATGGAGCAGACATTTTTTTATATAATGCTAATAGAGTACCTGTCATTTCATTAAATCAAGGTAAGATTTATTAGAACAAATTCATTAATACGGCATAAAAGAGTTTCTAGAGTAATTATTAGGTTAAAATACACCGAAGTTTTGTTTGTCTTTAGAGGAGTAATGTTTTATGATCACCTCACACACACACAAAACGTTTTTTGTATACTTTTTTATGTACTGATTTAATAATCAGTAAAAAATAAAAAAATACTAGAAACTCTTATCCTGTGGTCTGCAATATTTTTTTTAACTTTTTCTGTATGATAAATATACATGTAACAAAACACTTGCCATTTCAGCGTTATTCCCAGGCACAGTGCAGTGACAGTGTACCCATCATGTTGTGTACCTCTCACCATTATTTGTTTCCAGACTTTATCTTTCTGCTTTAACAAAGGTTCTGTGTCAGCTTAGCAATGAGTTCCTGTTTCTCCTCCTAGTGTCTTGCCCATAGTAACCACTAACAAGTGTAGGTCTTCATATTCGTGCCTGTTCTAGAAGTTTTGTGTAAGTGGGGTTATGGAATAGTTTGTCTTTTTGTGACAGACATCTTCACTAAGCATCATATTTCTCAAGGCTCATCCATGTTGTAGCATTTTCAGGACTTTATTTTTCTTTATATCTGAGTAAGTATTCCAATGTTATACATACCACATTTTGTTTATCCATTCATCTGTTAATGGACATTCAGATTGTGTGTGTTGGCTATTTTGAATAGTGCTACAGTGAACATGGATGTACACATATTTCTGTTTCTGTTTGGTCTGTATTATGTCTGTATAAAACAAAAGTGTATAGTATCTCAATCTTTAAATTTTGTTTTTTTATAATACTGTGTTATTCATTGGCTTCTACAACAGATTTTTAAGAAGAAGAACTAGTTTTGGGGAATTGTTAAATTGGAGAAGGATGTCATTTTTCTGTGAAGTTATTTCATTTTTTCTTAGCAGTTGTGAGAGTGTGGACATAGTGGGAAGATGGTAGTGTCTTTCCATGGGAAGAACCAGCCTTTAGCTTGGGCAGCAAGAGCCCGTCTTAGTTCTGTTGTAAGAAAAAGTCAAAGAAGCATCTGCTCAAGGTGCTGTTTCCCTGTAGAAGAAATACATTGGATAGTCCAGACTTATCTTTACATTTCCTGCCCCAGATCAGGAATTAGCATTTTAGGAGAAATGGTATTTTAAGAGCACAGTCTTGGCACTACCCCCTGTTTCTGCATTTTAAATAACTTCTTTGGCTTCTGTAGCCACCATGATTGCTTCCATTTGGGCCTTTCAAGTTACCTCATTATCTGAGTTTGTGCTCTGACTGTAAAACTACGTTGGGTATTAGTGGTCTTCTCCACCTCTCCTTTTTTTTTTCTTAAGAATTGTGTTTAAGGGAAAGTACAGTTAGAGTCTGTTTGTCATACAAAATGTTACACACACTTTGCCATGTGACCATAGCCACTCTGACCACACTGTGACAGTACATTCCTCCCTTCTTACCTACATTTCTTATGTCCATTTGATCAGTTCCTATATCCTTTGGGCAGTCCTTCTCACCTCTGAGATTGGAACTGTCCAGTTAGTCTCCTGTATGTGCCCAAGCCATGAAACATAGTCTTCACCAGTATCATTTTATAGCTTGCGTATCAGTTCAGTCTTTGTGTGAAGAGTTGGCTTCCAGAATCCACCTGAGCTTATCTAATATGCCATTTTTAAATTTACAGAATGAGAATTTTCGGATGTGTGTGACTTGTGTTGCAACAGAAATGTTTGTAGTGTGGAAAAGACAACCACTATGTAGTGATAATGTTATTTTATATGTCCCAAGCTGAGCTTTAAAATTAAATACAAAATTTTACTGAATCGTAGTGCTTGTTTTGTGCTTCATGGGGAATTCCTTTCATTTATATGTTTTGAAAACACTAGTTGATTTAAAGAAATGCTGCCTTATTTTTAAATTCATGCCTTTGGCTTTTAGTTCTTAGTGAAGATTGATTTAGCTTTACTGAGTAAAACATTTTCTCTTTCTTCTTTTCTGCATAGCATCAATAACTAGCTTTCTCACAGTACTAGCTTGGTATCCCAATGCTTTGCTCCGGACGTGGTGCCTTGTGCTTCATAGCCTAACACTCATGACAAACATGCAGCTTAATTGTAAGTTCAAAAATATGTTCATTTAAATTTCAGACATATACTTTTCTTTTCTTGGTATCAGATGTTGAAATGATGTTTTTAAGAAGTGATATAGATTTGAATGTGGTTGAATTCTTTGAGTTTGTATCTCTGAAATTTTTCTTATCCTGTGTGCATGGTTAATTTGATAGTATAGGTATTTTTGTGTAACTCCCATCACAAGTTTAAATCATATTTTCGTCTTTGTAAGACCTTGTAGTGGTGGTGTGTACCATCAAGTTGATTCTGACGCATAATGACCATATATAACAACAATGGAGAAGGTTAAGGTTTCCAAGATGTATAAATATTTACAGAAACAGACTCCCACATCTTTCTTGTGCCAAGTGACTGGTAGGTTCAAACCACCTACCTTTCTGTTAGTAGCTGAGTGCTTTACCAGTGTGCCACTGGGGCACCTTCTTACAACTTACTAGTTATTAAAAAAAAATGATTGCTTTGAAAGTATAGAATCACATTTTTATTGTCAGTGTAATCTCTTTTGTTACTTATTCTTTTAAAGTGCATTTGCATTTATAATTTACTTAATGTAGTACTTGTGAACTTGTATAGTTAGTTTTTTAGTTTTTGGTTTTCGTTATTTAAAAAGATAAAATATGGATGTAATTACCCCTTTTCAGATTTGAATGCCCTATTAAGTTTTCTACTCCCTACCACCTTTTTCTTTTTTTTAAATTACCAGTTTTTTAAATTTTTTAAATTACCAGTTACCTTTGAGTCAGTTTCAACACATTACAACCGCTTGAGTGTCAGAGTAAAACTATGCACTATAGGATTTTCAGTAGCTGATTTTTCAGAAGCAGAACACCAAGGCTTTCCTCAGCATACCTCTCAGTGGACTTCAGACTTGAACTTTTTGGTTAGCAACTGAATTAACTGTTAGTACCCCAAGGAACTGTCATTATAAGTTAATATAGTAAAATAATTTCTGGATCTTCTTAAGGAGAAATTTTTAGTGCTTTCTGTGTCTTTACGTATGCCTAGTTGATGAGGAAACTTTCCTAGGTTATCTTCAATGGTGTTTACTTTTTTACTTTTCATATTTAGGTTTAGATTCTATCTAGAATTTTTCAGTGTATTGTGAGATGGGGATCGATGTTTGTATTTGAGTGCAAGGACTAGTCACTGAAATTGGAACCTTTGTCTGGGCATAAGTCGTGACAACACGGAAATGTATTTCATCCCTATTTTGTTCACGAATCAATTCATTAATCAGAAAGCTATCATTTTCAGAAAGCTGTTAATAGTTCCTTAACATCACAGTGTTAATCTGCGTTCTCATTTGGAATATATTTTCCAAAAATAGGGTTAAAAACTTTGCTTTATCTGGTAGTGAAAATAGATTTACCTCAAACAAGAGTATCTTCCCCAGTTTAGTAAACTGGTGTGTTGACTGTATACCAGTATATAACTGATCTGCAAAAGTACATAATTTTTGCTTTAGTTTCTTAGAAAAGTTGATCTCTGTTTCTAGAAGATGGGAACATAGATACCACAAGTAGTCTCACCAAGTAGGGTAGAGTATTTTCCACTTGACAGGTTTTGAGTTTCACATTCAGATTAGAAGAAAGGTGGGAAGAGAGATTGTTAGATGAAAATAGACAGTGAAGTCCAGCTCAGTAACTGAAGGATAGATTTAACCCCTGTTAAGAAACTGTAATCACTGGTAATATGTTAAAGTTGCTTGGAACTGAAAGGTGGTATTTTTAAATACTGCATTGTCATCATTTCAGAGTCCATTTTTAAGAGGTTTTTGTTGTTTTTTTTTTTTTTAAATGATTTACAGCAAGTTCAAGCAGTGCTATTGGAACTCAGGAGAGTACTGCTCATCTGCTGGTTTCAGATCCCAACCTTATATTTGTGTTAGTGAAATTCCTTTCTGGTACCAGTCCTCATGGAACAAATCAACACAGTCCACAGGTAATACAAGTTTTGAAAACTAGTGATATTCCTAAATTGTTGAAAAAGCATGTTTTTACAGGTAAACTTCAGACTTCATTTTTTAAAAGGCAGAGTAAAACTTACTGGAGATCAGAGGTTTTTTTCCAAAGTACATTTTTAAGGACACTTGCTTCAGAATCCTATTTTGTGTGCATGTGCTAAGTTTTAGAAATTAACTTTAAAATACTTTATAAGACTGTATTGCATTTTATTTTTCCAGAATTCTTCTAGAGTTTTATAGTTTATTAAACAAAAGTTGGATTGAATAAAATAATATATAAAAACTTAACAAAACATACCTCAGTTTACTTAATATCAATTCTCAGTATCATTTTTTCAATTCATGAGCTATTTCCTTAAGGAATCACAGTTTTTTGATTCGTACAGACTTGTTTTTGATTTTACCTTTGCTCACTCTACTCCTTGTTAGAAGCATGACCTTATTTGGGCCACCTGACCTCTCTGAGTTGTTTTGAAATGAGATTATGTTTAATAAGGTTGCTTATGAAAATCAATACAGAAGTTCTTTATTTGAAAGAGTTACGGCGATTATTCTTGTATAATTCAGGTGGATATTGTTCTGTATAGAGTAAATGTACCTATTATAAGTTGTCAGTGATGTAAACCACAATGAAAAAGTTACTGTGCACTGTAGAATATCTAATTTGGAACTTAAAGTAAGTATATTGAGATATAGAAGATTAGTTTGCTTGTTTTTAGTCACTTAATATTTTTACTCTGTTGTCATACTGGGTCGCTATGAGTCAGACATAACTCGACGGTAGTGGGTTTGGTTTTGGTTTGGTCCTATGAAAAGTTACAACACTGTAGTTCTTGACTCAGTATATTAAAATGAATGATTCTGCAAATGGATCATCAGTCAGTTTTTAGTGTAATTTCATTTCTCTTCAGGTTGGTCCAACAGCTACACAGGCTATGCAAGAATTTCTTACCAGATTACAAGTGCATCTTTCTTCAGCATGTCCTCAGATATTCAGTGAATTTTTGCTCAAGCTAATTCATATACTTTCAACAGAAAGGTAAATTTCAATGTACATGCATATTCCTTTACATATGTACTATGTAATCTTCCAGCTATACTTTTCCTTAATTTAACATTTGTGAGCATTTACTTGATGGGAAAAGGTAAAGAATACTACAGATTAAGCAGGAAATGTTACTGATGTTTCCTGATTGATTATAAACCACCTAATTGAAGTTTATTTTGTAGTTGCTTGAATTGTTTTAGAAGACAAGGAATGAAAGCTACCCAGTGACTTTTTTTTGGCAGTGATACAGAATAAGAAAACCTAAAAAAGATAACTTTTTTCCCCCTCACACCCCCATGACAGCATCCTCCTTCTTTCTATTCTGTATTACTTGGGTCATTTAACCAGTTCCTGTCACCCTCCTTCCTGTCATCTCACTTCTGGACGGGAGCTACTGGTTAGCCATACGTATCTACTTTAAGCCAAAAAGCACACTCTTCTGCAGTATCATTTTATGCCTTATAATAGTGTAGTCCAATGTTTGATGAGTTGGCTTTGGGAATGATATCAGTTCTAGACTAACTGAGAATCGGGGGGCCATGTATTCCAGGGAACCCAAATCATGTGTAGATTGCATGATTGTTTCACTTAAAAACAGTGGAAACACCAAGTATGTTCTTTTGAATGGAGTTCGAGTTCTGCCCACCAATTTTTCTCCTGCTATGTCAAGGACTCTCTTTTGTATTCCCTGTCAGAGCAGCAGTTGGTAGTGGCAGGGCACCATCTGTTTCTGGATTATGTCACCCGTTCTGTCTCTTGGGCTCATCATTTCCTTATGTGTGTGATGTCTCTTCCTGTGCTCCAGGTGAATTTGGACCAGTTGACGGCACTAGGTTAATGCTACTTAGAGTGCTGCTTACTAGCTTTTAAGACCCCAGACACCACTCACCAAAGTGGGATGTAGACCGTATCTTAAAAATCCTATTACGCCAGTTGACCTAGATGTCCTCTAAAACCATGGTCATCAGACCTCTCCCTCTGCTACTCTGTTCTTTGAAGTGTTAAGTGATATTAGGAAACCTCTTAGCCTTTGGTTTAGTCCCATTTGTGTTGAGCTAACCTCTACTGTGCACTGTCCCTCCCCTTACCTAACCTGAATACTACCTACTGTATAATCAATGAATACCCTCTGCCTCCCTCCTCATCTTTGTAACCATTAAAGACTATTTTCTTAAGTGTTTAAACTTTTGAAAAAAATACTTCAAAAAGGAAAATTACATAATTTAATGTGGAAATCTTAAGTCAATTTACTAACAAATTTACTGTTTTAAAAGAACAAACCATAACCATAATGTCTTGATTCTTAGAATGCATGAAAAATTCAGTATCATGTGTGTCATAATAATGAGTCGTATTATTTGTATTGCAAGACATATAAGAAAATCCATCATTACTTTCTGAGAAAAACTGTTTAATGAAATATGAACACTCTTACTTAGCATTATAAAAAACTAGATGATGGCTTCCCCAAATCACTCATGTTTGATTATTGAAAACATTCTAATTAAATCAGGAGCAAGCCAAAAGGGCCACTTGTTGTCTTTATCATTTTATTTCATCCTAAAATTGCCAGTACACTGAAGACATTAAATATGTATATATTAGAAACTGGCAAAATCATGTGTAGATTGCATGACTGTTTCACTTAAAATAAAAGGCAGACTGAAAACCATGGGAAAAGAGATAAAATTTATTAAACTGACATCGATGTTAATAATTGATTTTTAACAGTTATGTTTAAAAAATAGCAAAATGTCTGGTTCCTTGTATAAAAGTGAATCCGCAAAATTTATATACCATATATGTTGTCATATCTGTAAAAAATTTTGCCTTAGTAGTTAATGCCTTCATTTGTTATCTCTTCCTCCTTGATAATCGTATTTTAAAACATTATTGTGCAGTAACTCAACTGGTATGGGGTAAATGAGAGAATATATCCACATCCTTTATCAAGTGAAAGATAAGGGCAAGAAAAGTGCATTTACAGTGTCAAGGGCATGCTGCTATGATGTGTATACATGAATTTGATAGCTGTGCCTTGATACTATTTTCTTGAGATCTGATAGTATAGATTCTCTAATATTGTTTTTTTCATAATTGTTTGGACTACTCTGTATATAGTTCCTTTGTTTTACCATGCAGATTTTAAAATTAATACATTCATTCTACTTTGTGTCCCCCCAAAAAATCCCCCTGAATTTTGAGAATGTTCCATTTGTAGATAAATTTGGGTAGTTATAGCTTCTTCTGAGTTTACCTACATACATAGACCTGCTATCCGTGAATACAGGTAGTTTTATTTTTTCTTTCCAATCTGTATGCCTTTTTTCCTTTTTCTTTCCTTTTTTCTAATGTACTGATTAGGACTTCAATATGATGTTGGATAGAAACTGTAAAAGTGGACATCCTTGCCTTTTTTTTTTTTTTTTTTTTTCTGTTTTAGAGGAAGGCATTCATTCAGTCTTTTACTATTAGATATGTAATTGGCTATAGATCTTTTTTCGTTGTATATACCTGAAGAAGTTTCTTTTTGTTCCTAGTTTGCTATTTTTTTTTAAAAAGACATGTCTTGTTACTGCGTTGTGTCAAACATTTTCTCAGCTAATTATAGTTTTTTTTTTCTTGAATCTATTGATATGGTGAAATACATTGACCCCCCCCCATGTTGATTAGTGTGTATTTCCAGGATATACAGCATAATTTATTAACGTTTTATTTCTTTCTAGATTTAATTAGTTACTGTTTTGTTGCAATTTGTTGCAGATTTTGAGACTGTTTATAAGGGGCATTTATTTTTTTTCTGGTATTGTCTTGTTTTTGTATCATGGTAAAGTGAGATTCATAGTGTTACTGTTCCCACTTCTGGTTGTGTAAGATTGGTATTATTTTTTGTTTAATGTATTCTAGGATTGTCTATTGAAACTGCTTTCATTTAGGGTTTTCTTTAAGGTAACATTTTTCAATTTGTTTAACAGATACAGGATTTTTCAGGGTTTTTATTTCTTACGTGATCTTTAGCAGTTTTTTACAAGATATCAACTCACATCAAATTTATTATTTGTAACATTACTACCTTTTAATGTCTGTATTTTCTATAATGATAGACTGTTTCTTTCATCTCTGATATTGGTAATTTGTATCTTCAATTTCTTGGTCATTCTGGATGGAAGTTTATCCAGTGTTGTCATCTTTTCCACGAAGAACCATCCTGTGGTTACATTGATACTGTTTTTCCGGTTTTCGTTGATTTGTATGGTAATAATACTTCCTGTTTTCTGCCTGCTGGATTTTAATGTGGTCTTTTTTTAGGTTAGATCATTGCTTTGAGACCTTTTTTGGTTTTCAATGTAAACATTGAATGTCATAAAATTTCTTTATAGCAGTATTTTAAGTATCTCAAAATTTATTGTGTTTTTTTGTATTCTGTTTTTTAATTCCAGTAAAAAATATTCCAATTTCTTTTGTTTTAGCTGGAAATATTTTATTTTTAATGACATTTTTATTCCTTCGATTATTTTTGAAGTCACTCTTTTGAAAACACCTTCAAAACAACTAAAAAAAAATTGTTGCCATTACTCTCTATATAATTTTTTAAACTCGAAATACAGTTTTACCTACTTTTTATTCTCCGTTCAGCTAAAAGTGACTTTTGGCTATTTCTTTTTTTAAAATAAATTTTATTGTGATTTATGACCAATTTTACACTGTATCAGTTTGCTGTATAACTCCTGGAACTTTCACCACTGTTCTGTTCTAACTGCCCCCCTCCCCAAGCACATTTCTTTCTTTCGTCTGGAACTTTCTATGACCTTTTGACCAAGATCTGACACACACACCCCCCTTCCCAACGTACCATCTCGACTCTGGCAGTGAGCATCTAGGATAGCCCCATGTACATATTTAAGTCCAAAGATGTGTTGCCAGCCTCACTTCATGTTTTGCATAGTCCAGTTCAGTCTTGGTCTGGAGATCTGGCCCCAGTACTGGATAGGATTTGGGATTAGAGAGTCTGAGAGCCATCCTCTCAGGGGGCTCTCCAGTCTGATGGACCATCAAATATGGTCTTTTGGTAAGTATTCAGATTTCTTAGGTGACTTTTTGGGGGACCATGGATTATTTACAATTGTGTGTTTTTCTTTTAGTTTATCAGTTTTCAACTTACATATATGAATATTCTCTTATTAGGCCTGTATACATTTAGGATTATTATTATATTATCTTGATGATTTGACCCCTTTATCATAATGCTGTGTTCTTTCATCCCTAGTGATACTTTGTTGTCCTTTGATACTAATATAGGCACTCAGGCTTTTTTTTGGTTAGTGTTTGTGTGGTGTATAGATTTTTGCATTTTTGGTTTTTAATATACCTGTGGTACTATATTGAAAAATGTTATTTGACAACATCTGTCTCTTAGTTGGTCTCCTTAGGCTATTTATGTTTAATGTAATTATTGATATGATGATTAAAAATTATTGTATTGACAGTTTTCTGTTTTGTCTAGTCTGTTTCTTCAAAAATATTTTCTGCTTATTTTTGTATTTCTAAATGGTTGCATTTCATTTATAGCAAATAATGTTATACCACTTGTGTATAATGTTAGAACTTACAACAGTGTAGTTCCTGTTTCTTTCTCTCATCTTTTGTGATACCATTTTCGTAAATTTGTATTTAGTCAGTAATTTTTTCAAAACTGAGTTAAATAGTATTTATGCCTGGAATTGGGAAGCCTCGGTGGGTAGATGGTTAGTATGAGAGTTTGAGTCACTAGTTAGAAATCGAGCTGAGTTTGGGTTTTATTGTTTCTGTGGTTCTTCGGTACAGCATTGGTTTCAAATTCCTTTCATTATCTTTGATTTAGTGAGGGCTGAGGCATGCATCCAGAAGGATTGTTTCCCATGTTCTTGCTGCATCTTTAGCTTTCATCCTTCCTTACTGATCTGTACCACAAAACTACTCTCTCTTCACAGTTTCATCTTCAGTAGTCAACTGTGTGTGTGTTTTAGTGTTATTCCTGGTTGTGGCAGTTACTCTGATGCTTTCTCAGTGTTTTTTTATTTCCTCTTGTGCCAGCCATAGTTGACTTTGTATTTTTGGCTATTCTTGTATGGGAGAGCATTTCCTGATATCCAGGAAATGCCATTTCTGTTACTATTAGGAAAAGATTCTTGGCCCAGGGCTGTTTTCTAATCCTGTCCCAGGAATAAAGGATTTTTAAAAATCCTATCCCCAGATGCTAGATGTGGTTTTTATTTGAGACCTTGAGGCGAGAAATTGTTCCCAATTTCCCATTGCCTTAAATTAAGTCCTTTGTTATTTAGGAAAGAAGGATTGGAGCAGGGCCATGTTCCTTTCTTGGGGCATCTGCACACCCCTCTTCTCTAGGCCTATACCTCTGAAGATTTTCTCTCTGGTTTTCTACCTTACCCTAATGTGCATGGATGTATATGAAGAAAAGCCTGTGAGTAGGTGTGAACTCTGAAGGATTCTGTGTTGCATTCTGATACACACTTGCCCACTGGCAGTTTGTTAAATGTTGTAGCTGAATTTTTCTTGTCCATTTGTATGTTACTAATTCTCTTCTTCCCAAGATCTGCCACAGGAGAGCTAATGCTCTCATGCTGTCTTCCTGAAGGTTTGTGTGTATTTTCTTGGATTTCAGGATACTTGGTTGTCCTGTGACCTAAGCTGTCTGACGAATTCAATAGAAGTTCGGATTGTATAGTTAGTTTGACCTTCCCTTGTTATTTGGATGCAGTGTTCTTTTCAGCTTTTTGCATTTTAGGCGTGAGTGGAAGTTGAGAGCATTCAATTTTGATACATAAAAATTATTTAATTGAATCTTAATTATTAAGAATCAGTGTGAGTAGAGAACTTTAAAATAGCTACATTTGAGGATATGGGAAACTAGAAATCATTCTAGGAGGTGCCATTTGATAGTAAAGCAGTTTGTAGCTCATTCCTTCAGATACACTCCTTTAGTTTTTAACTTGGAAAGAAGTCATTTTGTCATTTGTGTACAGTGGAGGCAAAAACAAGGACGAATCAGAAAGAGATGGAAATTGTTAACTACAAAATGAAATGTGAAATCCAGGTTCATTGTATATTTAGTTTCTTTTTTGTGGTGATTACGTCTTTCAAACTGTTTGACTCCAGTTAAGTTTTAATCCTCTCTTTTGTTCTGCAGGGGTGCCTTCCAGACAGGCCAAGGACCTCTTGATGCCCAAGTGAAGCTCTTAGAATTCACTCTGGAGCAGAATTTTGAAGTTGTTTCAGTTAGTACTATTTCTGCTGTGATAGAGTCTGTCACCTTTTTAGTGCACCACTATATCACTTGCTCAGACAAAGTAATGTCTCGAAGTGGATCCGATAGCTCTGTGGGTGCTCGAGCATGCTTTGGGGGCCTCTTTGCCAACCTCATTCGCCCAGGTGATGCAAAAGCAGTTTGTGGTGAAATTACAAGAGATCAACTCATGTTTGATTTGTTAAAACTGGTTAACATTTTAGTACAGCTGCCTCTTTCAGGCAATAGGGAATATAGTGCAAGAGTGTCTGTGACCAGGAATACGACGGACAGTGTTTCAGATGAAGAAAAAGTCTCAGGAGGCAAAGATGGTAATGGAAGCAGTACCAGTATTCAAGGATCACCTGCCTATGTTGCGGATTTAGTGTTAGCCAATCAGCAGATTATGAGCCAGATATTGTCTGCTCTGGGTCTATGTAATAGCAGTGCCATGGCAATGATAATTGGTATGTATTGAAAATAGCAATCTTATGTATTTATTCTTAGTATTGTATCTATTTAGCAGTGTATGGACTTTTTTGTTTGTTGAATTAAGTGTAATTCTACTTTATTCCAAGCCTCTTATCGTGACTGCATTTTATTAAGTGAGAATGTTTATACAGTGGCTTCAGTTAATAAATTAAATGGAAATATTGAAACACTTATGTATGACTTTTTTAAAATGAATATAAAATAAGAAAAAATTAGTTTCATAGGATAAGTACTAGAGTAACATTTTAAAGGCAAAGAATTTGTCATCGAATTTTGTATTGGAGAACAGACAAAATTTAGTCACATTTAAAAAATGAATTGTAAAGTTTTACTCTCCATGTAACATGTATCAGTATAAAGTTTATGTATTGCTATTTAGTTTTTCTGTTTGAAAGCTAATATGTTAACTTTTAAAAATAATTGAACTTCTATAAATTGTGACAAAATCTATTTCTGTTGTATTTTTCCACTTTGATATTTTGTCTATATAATAGGAACAGTAATATCTTCTGATTAGACATTTTGAAGAATAGTTACTTGTCATTTGTATTTATCTTCATTTTCTTTTTTTTCTTATTGTATTGCTGTAAGTTGAGTGATGTTTTTACAGTCATAATATAGCAACTTCATTGTTACCAACAATAGAGTATTTCATATTAGACAAGAGCTAAAAACGAATGCTCTGCTACATATTTATTATAGTATCTAAGTAAGTATATTATACACTTGACTGTTACGTACCTGTCCTTCAGTAGTTTCAGGAAAAAAATATTTTTAAACCTCTGCATTTTAATTGCTGTTTACTTTTTAGGAAATACTTTTTTAAAAAGATATATATTGTCTTTTTGAAATTAGGGGCAAGTGGATTACATCTGACCAAACATGAAAACTTTCACGGTGGATTGGATGCCATATCAGTCGGGGATGGGTTATTTACCATACTGACAACGCTTAGTAAAAAGGCTTCTACAGTCCACACGATGTTGCAGCCAATCTTAACCTACATGGCCTGTGGATATATGGGCAGACAGGTAAGTTCAGTCCAGCAACAGTGGAAGTAATTTAAGTAGTTTCTAGAAATAGGAGTAGAGAATTACATACAAGGAACAAGGACAAATAAGAATGTTCATAATGTATACTGAAAAATGAAAATCATCAGTGAGTGTGGTTTATTAATAAAAGTTAGAGAATGAAGTGTGCTTCAAGTTGCATTTTTAAAAGTGGTCACAGTGATGTAAGACTGAAATATTTGACATATTCTTAAATTTTAGATTTCTTTCCACAGTCCCTTTATTTTTGCTTAAAAATAATACAGTTAAATGCCAGAATGTTTCTCATAGATATACATAAAAGACTTCAATATGAGTGTCTTTAACAAGCTTATGTTACATTCTCAGTATACTTTCAGTTAAAATGGATTAGGTTAATTTAAAAAGTAAAATCAAAATACAGAAAAAAAATCTACTGCTGTCGAGTTGATTCTGACTCATAGCAACCCTATATGGTTGTGCCCCATTCAGTTTCCAAGGAACACCTGGTGAATTTGAATTGCTACCCTTTTGGTTAGCAGCTGTAACACTTAACCACTATACCTCCAGGGTTTCCCAAAAAGTAAAATAGGTTAGAATACTACTGTTTTTGTATTTCTCATTTTCTTAAATAAAATTGTAGAAACTAATTTAACCAATTTAATGTCATTTAACATTTTTTGAAATGCATATTTTAAACCATAATATCTTAAGAAAAAACTGTAAATACAAGTCCTTCTAGTAGTGACCCTATATAATTACCATTTTCTTAAATATTCACAACATGCTTAAGATATTTGAGAAGGATTTTTTTTAAGTACGACCAGCATCTGCTGGGAAACAAAGTGAATGTACAGTAAGGTAAAATATGATAGTAATAGATGAAAAGTTTTGCTTGTGCAGATAAGATTTCTTATGTATTACAACATCTATTTTTTGGTGTAAATTGAAGCTATCTTATAAAAATTGACCAGCAAAAATAGTAAATGCAGTAAGTTTAGTCATTCCTAATTCATAGAAAATTGACAATCATGGTTTTAAAAATCACGATATACATGTGTATTTTTTTAGGGCTGTCTTGCTACTTGCCAGTTATCTGAACCACTATTATGGTTCATTTTGAGAGTGTTGGATACTAGTGATGCCTTAAAAGCATTCCACGATATGGGTAAGATAAAATTCTAAGAACTTCCATTTAAGTGTAATCATTTGCTAATATATTACCATTTATACAGTCTTCTGTGAAAGTTAACTCAAAGGACAAACTGCTTATTCTAAGAAACTTTTCACTTTGTATTCTTTGTAAACTTAGGAGGTGTACAGCTAATTTGCAACAATATGGTTACTAGTACAAGGGCTATTGTAAATACTGCAAGAAGTATGGTGTCAACTATTATGAAATTTCTTGACTCGGGGCCAAATAAAGTTGTTGACAGTACTTTGAAAACAAGAATACTAGCTTCTGAGCCTGACAATGCAGAAGGTATCCACAATTTTGCACCACTGGGTAAGAAAAATCTTACTGTTAATGAAGTTTTGAATTTATATGGCTGGTATAAAACAGAGTTATTAAAGTTGGTGATGTTTTAATGTCACCATTCTAATTACAAACAATTGATTTTAAAGGCAGTAGTTACTGAAACATTCTACTGATACGAAGGAAGTTTTAACCATTCTTTAGCAATAAAGTTTGTTGTTTTCTGTGTTTAAATTGAAGCACAATATATGAAATGAAATGAGTTTTTATGTCACTTTTCCCTGTTTATATTAATCAGCTTCAAATATCTTACTGTTTTTAAATGATTTTTGCCTGAAAAGACTTTTAAATTTATGTATTTTGTCGTTTTTCCAGTTCTCAGTGTCTTTCTATATTATTTTCCTTTTTAATGTTTGCATTTCTTGAACATGGACATCATAGAATAAAGATGATTATTTATTTTCAAAGTGTTATGCATATTGGACATTGTATTTATATTTACTTAAATCATTTGTGAATTCTTTTACTAGATTTGTTTTCTTTAGTTGAATTTGCATTTTTCATGTGTAATGTAAAGAAAATCAGACAGTAGTTAATGATGAATTTGTCACATTTCCAGTTGTCTAGATGTCCTAGTGTTTTATGAATACTGTGATAGTTATGCTAAGAGTCCTGAATATGTTAAGAGCATCAGATGTTTTCATCAAATGCCTTTAGTTAATCGTTCTACTTTAATTATTATAATTTGAATAGTCTTTAATGCTTTATTGAGTTTCTTTTGGGCAAATTTTCATTTCATTTAAAATACCTTTTGTAGGTACTATCTCATCTAGCAGTCCTACTGCCCAACCAGCTGAAGTGCTTTTGCAGGCCACGCCACCCCACAGAAGAGCTCGCTCTGCTGCTTGGTCTTACATCTTTCTGCCAGAGGAGGCTTGGTGTGACCTTACCATTCACCTTCCTGCAGCAGTACTTCTGAAAGAGATACACATCCAACCTCACCTTGCGTCTCTTGCAAGTGAGTAATATTTTGTACATAAGCATCACACAAATTAAACTATAATTTAGAAACATTTGAAAATGGGAAAAATATTTAGCAAAGAGTAATACTAAAAAAGCCAAACTTACTTCAGTCCAGTTCATTGCAACTCGTACTAATCCTGTAAGACACAGTAGAACTGCTGCCCCATAGAGTTTCAAAGTAGTGCCTAGTGGATTCAGTCTGTCAACCTTTTGGTTAGCAGCCATAGCACTTACCACCTTATTGCCACAGTTTCCATTGGCTATTATAATACCCTTGGGTGTAATTACTAGATACTCGGTTTTAAACAGTTTTTAGTGTAATACTCAAAACTATATACCATGTTGCCTTTGAGTTATTTTAGACTCATGATGTCTCCATGTATGTCACAATAGCACTATGCTCCATAGCTGGCTGATTTTTCAAAAGTAGGTAGCTGGGGCTTTCTTCCAGTGAATCACCAAGGAGTGTTCCACACGGTGAAGTGATACAGGTAATTAAACAAGCAGAATGTCTGATGATATCCAAACAGATGCGTTCCATTTATATATTATTTTGACTTTTTTTCCTGCAGATTTATTAAACTATAGTACTAAAGTGAAATGAGTTCATTTATGCACATTTAAATAGCAACCTTTGTCTTTACAGCCAAGTCTGTAGTCCAGTCCTGTGACATAAGATTAGCATAGATTTTTTTTTTCTGCCCATTGTAGGATAACTGCCTTTATGGAGAATTTTTAATTGTAATATTTTAAGTGTGATGACTTTCATTCATCTTATGCATATGCTTTTGTTCCTTCAGTACCTTCTGTTGTAACTGAAGCTTTGTAAAAGTTCAAAGAGTTTTTAGCAAATAAATTATAGGATAACTGGAAAAGGAGCTCTTTCAGATACTTACTAAGAGTAGACAATTTTGTGTTTTTTAAGGTCTTCAAATTCTTTTAGTATAACAATTTTTACATAATTATTAAAATTGCCATATTTGTGTGTGCATAAATTCTTATTGCCTTCAGTTGTTACTCAGTTACTTAATGAAAAGCTAGGGGAATTTTTATGGATCATTGAAAGAATGAATTTAAAAGGATAATTTTTTCTTAATGTTTCCCGGAGGCTCAGTGTTTAAGTGTTCAGCACCTAACCAGAAGGTTGACAATTCAAATCCACCAGTCTCTCCTTTCAAACCCTATGGGACAGATCTGTCCTGTAGGTTGCTTTGATTTGAAATCTGCTTGATGGCAGTGTGTTTGGTTTTTAGTTTTAATGTAATTATGAACTCCACAGTACATAAATAAAAGATGTAGTAAATATGAAAATGCAGTAAATTTATACAGTCTTTTAGCAGGTCATTGAGTAGCTAAATTACAAGACAAAATGTAAGCCCTGCTAGTGCAGTGTTAAAGAGCTTGGCTGCTAACAAAAAGCCAGCAGTTTGATCCACCACCTGTTACTTGGAAGACCTGTGGGGCAATTCTGCTCTGGCCTGTAGGGTTGCTATTAGTCAGAATCAAGTTGAGAGCAATGGTTTTAGTTTGTTGATTGAATAATACTCAGGGAAGAAATGCTATAGAATCTAAAATGAGGAAGAAATTGTTTTTATTTACAAAGTAGAAGGCAAGTTTTGAAGTGGCTAGAGTTTGCACAAGGAGACTGAAAGAGTATTACAAATGGAAACACGTAAGTATATATATTTAGAAGTTTCTTAGTAGAAATATATAGTTGGTCTCTAAGTAATGAAATGGTAATACTGATATGTGCAAACACCAGGGTTTAGAAAACCAGAACAGCAGACCGATGCTTGGCATTTCCCCAACTGAAAGAACTGAAGAAAACATTGAAGCCTCAAGTTGGCAATATTGAAAGATTTTATGGAGAAAATGTTAAATGGCCCAGGAGGCATAAAAAGCAGATGGAAGGAACACACAGAGTTACTGTATTAGAAAGACTTGTCAAAGATCATTCATTTCAGGAGTAGCATACAAACAACAATTCAAAATAGATTCAGCACTGGCATTGCTCATTTGTCTGTGCCAAGAAATGTGGAAGACAGCTATCTGGCCAACCAACTGAAAGAGATCCGTATTTATGCCTTTTCCAAGGAAAGATGACCCAAAAGAATGTAGAAATTATTGAACAGTATCATTAATAACACATGGAAGTAAAATTTTTCTGAAGATTAGTCAAAATGGTTGCAGCAGTGCATAAACAGGAAACTGCCAGAAATTCAAGCTAGATTGAGAAAAGACTGTGAAAGAAGGATATCAGATGAATAGTGGCTGAAAGCAGAGTATACCAGAAGTATGTTTACCTGCATTTCATTGATTATGTGAAGAAATCTGACTGTGTCTCTCATACCAAGTTATGAATAACATTGTGAAGTATGGAAATTCCGGAACACTTAATTGTGCATTATTAGGAACCTGTACACAGACTACAAGGCAATAGTTTGACTGGAACATGGGGATTGCGTGCATGGTTTAAAGTGAGGAAAGGCATATTATCAGGGTTTTATCTTTTCACCATAGTTCTTCTGTCACCATGCTGCGGAAATAATCTGAGCAGCTGGGCTGGGTGAAGAACAGAGCACCATGATTAGAGAAAGAATCCTGGACAACCTGCATTATGCAGATGCCACAACTATGCTTGCTGAAAGTGAGGACTTAAAGCACTTACTGATGAAGATCAAAGAGTACAGCCTTCATTGTGGATTACATGTCAACATTAAGAAAACACAGATCCTAACAACTGGACCAATAAGCAACATTATGATAACTGGAGAAAATAATTGAAACTGTTGAGGATTTCTTTTCACTTGGATCCACAATCAATGCATGTGGAAGCAGCAATGAAGAATTCAGACAATGCGTTGCATTTGGCAAATCTGTTGCAAGCGACATCTGTGAAGTGTTCAAAAGCAAACATCATTTTTAGGACTAAGAAGTACCTGAGCCAAACTGTGGTATTTTCACTCACTTCGTATGCATGTGTGAGCTGGACGGTGAATAAGTAAGACGGAAGAAGAATTGGTGCCTTTGAATTAGGGTATTGGTGAAGAATATTGAATATAAAAGGTCTTCCAATAAGGATGTTCTGTGTTTTGCAGCTAGAGGTGGCAATATTTTTTATGATACAGCAGCCATATATATCACTTTTTTTAATTAGTCTTAACAGATAGCCATGATAAGTTACACAGTTCCACAACACATAGAAATTATTAAAGTTTGTCATCAAAGTGAATGTCCTTTCCCCATATATTCTGCGTGTTATATGAAATTTACAATGCATATAATTGTCCCATTGAGTGAACAGTTTGATGTTTAATCAGATAATTGGTTACAGGAAGGCCCATTGCCAATCAGACAACGCCTATGCATGAATGAATTGCATGTTCCAATGAAAACACGACCACCGTTCGTCAGAGTGTACGCAAGAATCCATTCCAGTCAGTTTCTCGCTGAGCACAAGAACTGGGCCTTTCATGGAGCACAGCTTGGCAGATTTTCCATCTAGACTTGAAGCTTTACCCATATAAAATTGTTTTAACTCAAGAACTGAAGTCCGGCACCTCAGATTGTGCCATTCATTTGCTGACTGGGATCTGGAGTAAGTGGAAGTTAACCCTGCTTTTGGCTGAAAAATTGTCTTCAGTGATGAAGCCTGTTTTTGGATGAATGGCTTTGTTAACAAACAAAACTGCCACATATGGAGCAATGAGAATCCAGTGGAGATTCAAGACGTTCCACTGCAGTCTCCAAAATTTACCATTTGGTGTGGATTTTGGTCTGGCAGAATCATTGGCCCTTATTTTTACCAAGATGAATGAGAAGAGAATGTGACTGTCAGTGGAGGAAAATATTAGCTTATGATAATGGATTCTTTTGGGCCCCATTTTGAAGGTGCACAGCAGCCATTTACCAGCAGTTCTTTTCTACACGTAATACCATCACATGTACTTCAAAATAATAAAACTCATTTACACAACTTGTTTTATTCAGGTTCAAAGATAGGATGCCTTTATTGAAAGAACCTTACCATAGACTGCCAGAAGAATGAACAGATCTGTCTTGAAGGAAATATGCAACCAAAATATTATTAGGAGCAACCAAAATATTATTAGGAGCAAAAATGGTGAAGCTTCATCTCAGGTGCTTGGGACATATTATCAGGAGGGACCAGTCTCTGGAAGAGGCCATCATGCTTAGTAAAGTAGAGTCAGTGAAAAAGAGGTAGACCTTCAATGAGGGGGATTGATAACAATGGTTGTAGTAATAGGTTCAAGCAGGATTATGAGGATGGACTAGAACTAGACATTGTTTCATTCTGTGGTACTAGGCTCTCTATGAGTCAGAACCAAAGTGACAGTTCCTAACAGTAACAACATGTTTAGATGTTCCCTAATCGGAGTATACAGTTAGTCCCCAACATAGGACACAGTTCCTTTCTGAGAACTCTGTCTTAAGTCGATTCTAATGTCAATTAAAAACTTTTTTTTTCTGAGCTTTCATTATTGTTGCCTTTTGTAATCAGGATCTTTATAAATCTAGTCTTTATTTGTCTTTGGGGTTGGGAAACATTGTATATGAACTAAGATACATCATACGTATATAAAAATATACACAAATCATGAAGATTTAAGTATGAAGAGTTTTATTATATTGACTTTTTGCCAGTTGTGTTTATAATTCTATTTGTAGAACATCTTGTTCATCAAAATGCCTGAGAAAGGGAATGGCTACAGAGGAAGTTATTGAGAGTTGTCTCTTTGGTCTGTTTCATTTTTCCTTTGTGTATTTTCGAGTAACATCTTGCTGCTTCTTGAATCTACCTAATCAATTTTAGTAAAGTGGTTAGAATTTGGGTCTGTGTTTTTCA
Source organism: Heterohyrax brucei (assembly GCA_028571685.1). Taxonomy (NCBI): domain Eukaryota; kingdom Metazoa; phylum Chordata; class Mammalia; order Hyracoidea; family Procaviidae; genus Heterohyrax; species Heterohyrax brucei. Next base: position 42,026,377 of record CM053149.1, read on the forward strand.
GCAACTTTGACCCCTAATTTAGTTTAGAAAACTAAGCCTGTTTGTCAGTGTTTTGAACAGTAAATCATAACATTGAACATACTAGCATAAATTGGATAAAGTTAGCAAGTTTCACATTGCAGCATTGCATGTAGTACACTTTACCAATGATAAGGTTTGTAAAAAGAATTGAATGGTGATAAATGTGGTTCATCGTAAATCAAAATACATCCTAAATAGAGAATTTACTGATGTACGTTAAAACAGTTCGCTTTTACAATCAGTTTAGATCACAAATTGAAAATATAGGGAACTCAAGTGGAAATGAAATTGACTTTGGAAACAAACATTTATAAAATATGCACCGTGTGTTCATTTATAGGCATTTAGATTACTTTATCTCCATTTTTGTCTCCATGAAAACACAAAGGGTTATGAAGATGAAATTAAAAATTGATTGACATGTCTGATTCTCAGTACCTGGTATGTTAAAAGGTTTTGTCTCAATTTTACCATGGAAATTGAAACCAAATTTCCACGATTATTTTAGTTGGTAGATACATTTATTATGTAGGCTTGTGGGTTATAGTTGGAAAAAGTAATTTCCTCATAGCAGCTGCCAGTTGCTATTTTGTTGTTTTTGAATTTCAGTGAAAATTGATTTTTTAAAAATAAGGGACACAAATTAGGAGGCAGATGCAATGTAAAAACTCCCCGATGTTTAAAAATATTTCAGTATTTGAGGAAAACAAATTGCTGCAAAGGCATCTATGTTTTTTATTGCTACTTTTCTAAATTATGCAGATAAGCATATTAATCATAGTATATTAATCCCATATTGTTGGTGATGATTCTAAGTCAAGTAGAAATTACAGATATGTTGCCTGATTGGCTGCTTTGTTCTTGCATAGAATCAAGTAAATGTGTATCTTCAGTTATTCTCTTCTTAGGTGAATGTTAGAATTTTTATGTACAATTTTTCTTGTAATGTAGGTAAAGTATTTTATCTTGGAAAACAGCCCCCTAAATTAGTTAATGGTGAAAGTCAGTGGCAAGGTATAGTTTGGTATGTAAATTTTCTTTTTATATATTTATCATGTATAGTATAACTGAAGGCTTGCTTTTTAGTGGGATTTCTACTGGAGGTCTAGTTCACGTTTTCTTTAGTAATTGTTCAACTTGGTCTTTTTACAGCCTGTCCATCTTCAGTGTCTGTTGAAGTAAGTGCAGATGGGGTAAACATGCTACCCTTGTCCAGTCCTGTTGTCACAAGTGGTCTCACGTACATCAAAATCCAGCTCGTAAAAGCTGAAGTAGCCTCTGCTGTCTGCCTTAGACTACATCGTCCACGGGATGCCAGCACACTAGGCCTTTCACAGATTAAGTTACTGGGCCTCACAGCTTTTGGTACCACTTCTTCAGCGACAGTTAATAATCCCTTCCTCCCATCTGAAGATCAGGTGTCTAAGACAAGGTATGTTTCATTTATCATTCTTTAAAAAAAAAAAAAACTTTCTGTGCTTTTTAATGTAGTCATTAGGTATGAAAGAGATGATCATTTTGTGACAAAACCGTTAACGCTGATTCTGAATGGGATGTATGGGTATTTAACCCTTGAAATAACATTGCCATATGTGAGACTATATGGAAATTTTGGGTTTCATGGATTTTTTTTTAATATTATGATGAAGTGAAAGTATACAATCGAATTAATTTTGTTTCCCACCTATATACAGCTCCATCTGCTGTCATCCTGTGACAGCACATTCCTCCTTCTCACTCTGTACTTCTGATATCACTTAACAAGCACCTTTCCCATTCTTTCCACCCTCTTCTCTACTCTCTAAGAAAGAAAACAGTAGGACAGCATCCTACAAGTGTATAAAACCATAAAGTACAAACAGCACATGCACACACTGTGTCCCCAAGTCTAGTCCATTCTTGTCTGAAGAGGTGACCTCAGTACTGCACTACAGCATTTGTTGTTTTATGTTTTTTGGATTATTGCCAGTGCCAGTGGGGTGAGACGGTATCTCATTGTAGTTTTGATTTATATTTCTCTAATAGCTAATGATTGTGAGCATTTTCTCATGTGTCTTTTAGCTGCCTGGACGTCTTTGATAAAGTGTCTATCCATATCTTTTGTCTGTTGCTTAATTGAGTTATTTCCCTTTGCAGTACCTTGTAGATTATGGAAATTAGACATAGATCTGACATGTAGTTGCCAAATATTTTTTTCTCATTCTCTAGGCAGTCTTATTAAGTCTCTTGATCAAGTCTTTTTGGATGAGCATAAATGTTTGATTCTTAGTAGTTCCCATAAATCTATTTTGTTTTCTGTTGTTTGTGTGCTGTTGATCAGATTTTTAGTCTGTCTAAGCTGTATATTAGAACTTCCATTTTTGTCCCTGTATTTTCTTGCATGATCTTTCTTGTTTTAGGTTTGGGGTTTAGGTCTTTGATCCCTTTTGAGTGAGTTTTTGTGTAAGGTGTGACACACAGGACTTGTTTCAGTTTTTTGCAAATGCGTATCTGATTTTACCAACACCATTTGTGAAAGAGACTGCTTTTGCCCCGGTTTAGAAACTTTGGGCCTTTGTCGAAGATCGACTGTTTATGAGAGGATGGTGATGTGATGTTTCTCAGGTTTAAATTCTGTTCCGTTGGACTGTATGCCTGTTTTGTACCAGCACAAGACTGTTTTGACTACTGTGGCAGTGTAGTAGGTTCTAAGGTCAGGTAGAATCAGGTCACCCACTGTGTTCCTAGTGTTACGAAATGCTTTACTTGTTCAGGGTTTCTTCATTTTCCAAAGCTGGTGATTTCTTTCTCCTTCTCCTTAGAAAATGACACTGTAACTTGTACCGGGATCATGTTGTATATGTAGATTATTTGGGGTAAAATAGAGATTTTCACAGTGTTCAGTCTTCCTGTCAATGAGTAAAGTGGACTTCTCCACTTATGTAAGTCTCTTTTGCTTTCTAGCACAAGGGTCATGTGACTTTTTTCTGTATAGGTCTCTTGTTTCTGTGGTTACATATATTCACAGTGGATCCTGGCAGCCAAGTGTGATGGCATCATACTCCCATCCTTGAGCTATGCCAAGTGTCAAATGGCGCAACACAGTACAGTTATCAAAGTAGGCTGCTATCTTCGTGAGGCAAGAGATGGGGCCTGCCACAAACGAGAATCCAGCTTGGGCCAGTTACCGAGTCATGCAGCTTTGTAGGGCTTATTAGTATCTCTATTACCAGAGGAGCTGTATGTAAGTCAGCTGCACCTAGAGAATGCAGCAGCACCTGGCAGTCAAGTCTAGCGGTGCACTTACTTCATTCAGAGATACACCACAGTTCTCAGTGATGTACCACCAGGGAAATTGAACAGCTTTCTTTTTTTGTGATTGAATGAAAATGTACATTCCCATATAAATTTGCATGCTCACCTATATGCAGCTTCTACTACTCTCCCTTCCTCTCTGCTCCATGCATACCCTATACTCCTAACAGTCTCCTGTCCCCTCCTCTCCACCCACACACCTTCCTCCAGTAAAAGGTCAGCACAATGATATCTTATAAATGCATAGAACCATAAAATTCCCACAAGATATGGTCACTCTGCACTGCCAAGTCCAATCCATTGCTGTCCAAAGAGTTGACCTTCATTATGATTTATGGACAGGGGCCGCATCAGGGCCAGGGGCCATGCTCCCAGAGGAACCCCAAAGCCCCTGGCCCATCAATTGCAGTCTTTTAGTGAAAATCTCAGGGTGCACCCCTTTTTATTCTTATGTTGCCAGTGAGACTCAACTTAGTAAGCTCCATCGCGGCTATCACTGGTGGTGACCAGGGACCATCTGGTTCTTCCAGTCACTAATTGATGTAGACACCCACTCATGTGGGTCTCTCTGTCTTCTGGGTTCTCTTTACCCCATGTAGTTATGAAACTTGGTGATTATCTGTTCCTGCTGAGTTGAGACCATTTGCTATACCCTCAGATGGCAGCTTGACAGCTTTTAAGGCTCCAGACACCTCTCACCAACATGGGATACAGCGAGTCCTCATTAGCAAAATGCTAGTTGTGCTAGTTGGCCTCGATTTCACCTGAGAGCATGGTCTCTGACCATCCGCCCCAGCTACTGTGTCCTTGCAATACTAAGATGGGAGGAGTACTGAAGTTGTGTTGAAGTCCAGTTAATATTGATCCTCTTACTAATGTGTGCTGTCACTGATTTCACACAACGAAATTTCTCACAACTATCTAAACCCTACTCCCTTGCCCTCCTGCCCTCCTAACCCGTGCAGCCATCAAAGAGTCTTTTCTTCTATTGCGTAAGTCTGATTTTAAGTACTTATCGTAGGGATCTCATACAATATTTGTCCTTTTGTCACTGACTACTTTCACTCAACATAATGTCCTCCAATTGAAACCAGGTTATGAGATGTTTCCTGAAATCATCGTTGTTATCTGTCATTGTGTAGTGTTCTATTGAGTATATATACCATGGTTTACTTATCCTTTCCACTGTTGTTGGGCATCTGGGTTGATTCCATCTTTTTGCTGTTGTGAACTGTGCAGTGATAAACATTCATGTGCATGTATCAGTTGGTGTGAAAAGGCTTGATTCTGTAGGATATATTCCAAGCAGTGGAATTACTGGGTCAAATGGTATATCTATATCCAGTTTGTTAAGGGGTGCCAGATTGCTTTCCAAAGAGGTTGCACCATTTTATAATCTCACCAACAGTGTAGGAGAGTTCCGGTTTCTCCACAGCCTCTCCAGCGTTTGTTTTGTGTTTTTTGGATCATGGCCAACCTTGTTGAGGTGAGATGGTATCTCATTGTAATTTTCATTTGCGTTTCATTAATAGCTAATGATTGTGAGCATGTCTGCATGTGTTTTTTGGCTACCTAGATCTCCTCTTTAGAGACGTGTCTGTCCATCTCCTTTGCCCATTGCTTTATTGGATGATTTATCTTTTTCTGATTGATATTTTGTAGACCTTATAGGTTATGGAGATGAGGCATCAGTCTGACATATAATTCCTAAATACTTTTTCCCATTCTGTAGGTGGCCTTTTAATTCTATTAATAAAGTCTTTGGATGAGCAAAAGTGTTTGATTTTTAATAGTTCCCATTCATCTGTTTTCTCTTCTGTTTATTGTGGTTTGTTTGACAGATTTTGAGTCTGTCTGTGTTGTATATTAAAACATCCATTGTTGTTCCTAGTTTTTCTTGGATGACCTTTATTGGTTAAGATTTGATACTTAGGTCTTTTATCCAGGTGGAGTTGATTTTTGTATAAGGTGTAAGGTATGGGTCTTGTTTTCAATTTTTTACAGATAGATATTCAATTTTGCCAGCACCATTTTTTGAAGAGATTGTTTTTATCCCAGTTTAACATCTTAGGGCCTTTGTCAAATATCAGCTGTTCGTAGACAGATGGTGTCATCTCTGGAGTCTTCATTCTGTTCCATTGATCTTTCTCTCTCTTTTTATACCAGTACCAGGCTGTTTTGATTACTGTGGCAGTGTACTAGGTTCTAAAGTCAGGTAATGAGAGGCCTGCCAGTGTCTTCTACTTTAGTAGTGCTTTACTTATCTGAAGCATCTTCCCTTTCCAGATAACATTGGTATTTTGTTTCTGCATGTCACTAAAAAATGTCACTAGAACTTGTACTGGGATTGCATTATATAAGTAGAGTGCTTTGGGTAAAATAGACATTTTCCCAATGTTAAGTCTTCCTATCCATGAGCAGGGTGGGTTTCTCCTTTTATGTAACTCTCTCTTAGATTTCTGTAGTAAGAGCTTGTAGTTCTTTTTGTAAAGGTCTGTTTTTGTAAAGGTCTGTTATTTCTCTGCTTAGGTTTATTCCTAGGTACTTTATCTTCTTAGGGGCTATACTAAATGGTACTGACTTGGTAGTTTTTTCCTTAATAATCTCATTGTTGGTATGAAGGAATCCTACTGATTTACTTATGTTTATCTTGTATCCAAGGGACTTTGGTGAACTCTTCTATCAGTTTGAGTAGTTTCCTTATGGATTCTTTGGGATTCTCTGTGTATATAATCATATCATCTTCAAATAGGGAGATTTTTACTTCTTTGCCAATGCAGATGCCCTTTACTTCTTGCTCTTGTCTAATTGCTCTGGCCAGAACTTCTAGTACAGTGTTCAGTAGGAGAGGTAAGAGTGGGCATCCTTGTCTAGTTCCTGTTCTCAAGAGAAACTGTTTCAGTCTCTCTCCATTCAGGATGACGTAGGCAGTTGGCTTTGTATAAATGGCCCTTATTGCGTTGAGGAATTAGCTGTCTATTCCTATTTTGCGGAGAGTTTTTAGCATGAATGGGTGTTGGACTTTATCAGATGCCTTTTCTGTATCAATAGACAAGATCAGGTGATTCAGTGAGATAGTCTCAGTAGTATTGGAGATAACTTCTTTCTAAACGGTTGGTAAAGTTCTGCAGTGAAGCCATCTTGGCCCGGGCTTTTTTGGGTTGGCAGTTTTTTGATGACTTTTTCAGTCTCTTTCTTTGTGATGATGGGTTTATTAAGTTGTTCTGCTTCACCTTGTGATAATTTTGGTAGGTGATATGAATCAAGGAATTTGTCCATTTCCTCCAGGTTTTCGAATTTGTTAGGATACAGACTTTCATAGTATTGTGTTACGGTATTTTTCATTTCTGTTGGATCTGTTACAACAACTCACCTCTTTTTTCTTATTTGGCTTATTTGTTTCCTTTCCTGTTTTTCTTTGGTAAGTTTAGCCAGTGGTTTGTCAATTTTGTGGATCTTTTCAAGAAAACAGCTTTTAGACTTTTCAGTGTTTTCAATTGTTCTTCTATTCTCTAATTCGTTTAGTTCTGCTCTAATCTTTATGCTCTGTTTTCTCCTGCTGCCTGAGGGGTTCCTCTGTTGTTCTCTCCCTACTTGTTCAAGCTGTAGGGTCAATTCTTTGATTTGGTTTCTTTCTTACTTCCCACTGAGGGACTGAACAATTCAGATAAATGTTAGGTGCTGTTGAGTTGGTTTCAATTCATAGCAACCATACAGAACAGAATAGAACTTCCCCAGAGTGCCTCCAAGGAATGGCTACTGGGTTTGAACTGCTGAACATGAGTTGGCAGCTGAGATCTTAACAACTAATCCATCAGAGCTCCTAGATAAAAATTAGACAAGTCTATAAAGCAGAAGAATAAAAATTTTAGTTCAATTAAATATATGAGACCAAATGGGATCCTGCCAAACAGCAGGATGAGAAGGTGAGAAGGGACAGAAGTAGGCAAATGAATTGTGGATTTAGAGGATGGTTTAAGTTTAGGTTTAGAATATCCAGAGCCTGTAGTTTCAGGGGTTCTACTAGTTTCTTTCAGACCAGTAAGTCTGGTATTTTTATGTGATTTTGAATTCTGGGGTACACGTTTCTTCTTGTCTGTCCTAGACTGTGTGGTGTGATACCTGCCAAGGCAGTCATTGGTTCTTGTGATCCTTTAGCCCCTTGGACTAGTATTTTCCATGTCTCTTTGGTTTTCTTCATTCACCTTTGTCCTGGGTAAGATAGAACCAATTGATAATCCTAGATGGGTATTCATAAGCTTTTAAGACCACAGATGCTGCTTACCAAAGTGGAATGTAGAACATTTTTCTTTATGAAGTATATTATGCTAGTTCACCTAGATCACCTCTGAGGCTGTGGTTCCCAAGCCCCAGGTACAGCTGTTCAGTCCCTCAGAGGGTGCTTAGATGTGTCTGAGAAACTTATGTGCTTTTGCGTTGGTCCAGTTGTTGTGACTTCCCTTGTAAAGGGTGTTGTCCATCTCTTCACTGATGTTGATACTTGTCCCCTATCTAATTGGTACATTCACCTCCCCATCCTCTTAACTATCACACAGTGCTTTTTTTCTGTATGTAAACCTTTTCTTGAGTTCTTGTAATAGTAGTCGCATACAGTATTTGTGCTTTTGTGGCTGGTTTCTTACATTTAGCGTAATGCCCTCCAGATTCATTCATGTTGTGAGATGTTGCACAAATTGATCATTGTTCTTCTTTATGTAGTATTCCATTGTGTATATGTACTGTATCCATTCATCTGTTGGTGGACTTTTGGATTGTTTCCATCTTTTTGCTATTGTGAACAACACTGCAGTGAACATTCAGCTCTTCTTTTGCACCTATTCCTAAGACTGGGATCACGGGATCATATGGTATTTCTGTTTCTAGCATTTTAAGGAAGTTCCATATCATTTTACGAAGTGGTTGTACCGTTTTATGTTCCCACCAATAGTGCGTAAGAGCTCCGTTCTCTGACAACCTGTCCAATATTTGCTATTTTGTGTTTTGGGGAGGATTATTTCCAGTATTGTTGGAGTGAGATGGTATGTTATTTGCAGTTTTGATTTGCATTTCTTTAGTGGCTGATCACTTTGAGCATTTCTTAAGGTATCTGTTAGCCACCTGAATGTCTTCTTCAGTGAAGTGTGTGCATATATCCTTTACCCATTTTTTACTTGAATTATTTGTCTTTTTGTTGTTGAGGTGCTGTGATATCTTACAGATATTCAAAATTAGACTCTTATCAGATGAGCCATAGCTAGATATTTTTCCCCATCTTTAGGTTTTCTTTTTACTCTTGTGGTGAAGTCTTTGTTGAAAATAAGTGTTTGATTTTCAGGAGCTCCCAGTTACCTAGTTTATCTTCTGGTATGTGTATATTTTTAGGTACAGCTTGTACTGTATGTATGCCATTTATTATGGCCCCAAATATATACTTAAATCAGCACTGTTTTGATAAATTTTGATGACTGAAAATTTCATAGGTTGCTTTTACTGAAATTTTACCTGATTAAGAAAATTGGGGATTTAATTTTATACAAACTGCCAAGACTGTAAAATTTTGTAACTCTTTATCCTCTGCACTTTATATTTACATATCAATATGAATATAGGAAAACAGATTTCTTGTGTGTTAAAAAATAAAAAATAAGCACATAGTTTCTAACTGTGTTGATCATTTTAGTGCTTATATTTGCGATGTAATAGAGGAAACTATGCCAACTTCCTTATTGATTTTTATATGACGCTAAAACTTGGGAGTTTTTGTTTTGTTTTGTTTTTTCTTAAGATTAGTGCTGTCACAGCATGTCACTCTTTCTGAAGGTCTGTCTTGCCCTGGAAATAATTTAAGCCAGTTGTATTTGTCTTATAAACAATTTTGTTGTGTATTTCAGTATTGGATGGTTACGGTTATTACATCACTGTCTTACTCACATAAGTGATCTGGAAGGAATGATGGCAAGTGCAGCTGCACCAACGGCTAACCTACTGCAGACATGTGCTGCCTTATTGATGTCACCATACTGTGGAATGCATTCACCCAACATTGAGGTTGTGCTTGTGAAGATAGGACTACAGTCCACTAGAATTGGCCTGAAGCTGATAGATATCCTCTTGAGAAATTGTGCAGCATCAGGCAGTGATCCTACAGGTGACATTTGATAGTTTAGTTTTATAGTTCCATAAAGTAATGGCAGTTGGATTTTGTGAACTTTCTGATTTAATTCTGTTTCTGAAATTAATTTCCTTTAAAACTTCATTGTTTTTGGAGTTTTCTTGTTGTTGGAATTTATGAAAGACTTATTACTTTATGAATGCTTTGGAAATTAAACTGAGCAGTCTTTACACCCCCAGTTTGCTTATCTAGCATACTTTTTTTTTTTAATTGTTTGTTGCAAGATTTGAATAGTCCCTTGCTTTTTGGAAGACTGAATGGACTCTCTTCTGACTCTACGATAGATATTCTTTACCAGCTTGGAACAACTCAGGATTCGGGAACACAAGACAGGTATGAGATGATCTTACATTGCATTAAAAAGATGGACTCCTTATGTATGCATTGCATATTATTTGTAATTTTAATAAAATCAGGACATAACTTTATATTTTATATATATTTATATACTTCACATGATGCCATTTTCTATAGATTAAGCATAAATTTTTAATGGATGTAGACGTTTTAAGATGATTTGTAATAGAGTTCTTAGTATTGGTTTGCAAGAATAAAAAATAACATTTTTTGTGAAGTATGTTCCAGTAAAATCCTTTTATATTGATGGTATCATATATATACTGTGTATCATAGTCAGTATTGACTAAATGTGGATAAATGTAGGAATATTGTATCCATTATAAGTATTTGGACTATTTTGGTAGAGTTGATATTTATTCTGATTTGATCGTTACTATTTATTGTTACAATTATTAGCAGTGTTTTATTAGATTTTCTAACTGCTCTCTTCCCTTTCTCACCACCAAATGACACGGTGTCTTATTAATTAAATAATATCTGAAAATTCAAGGTAAATATTTAGTGAATTTTCAGTGTAGATAATTTTTGATGAAGTATACTTAATTCTTCCTTAATTAGTAAGAATGCCCAAGTATTTTTGGAGCATATTTTTATTGTTTTATCAGCAGCTTTTGGCATTGACCAATTTTCTGTATGTACTCTCTCTTAGTTACCTAATGGTGGTATAACAGAAATACTGCCAGTGCATGACTTTAACAAAGAAAAGTTTATTTTATCACAGTTTAGGAGACAAATAGTCCAGGGAAAGAATTTCTTTCTCTGTTAGCCCTGAGCTAAGGCCCTGTCATTAATCTTCCATGGTCAAGGAGCTTCTGAGCAAAGGGACCACAGGTCCAAAGTACACACTATATTCCTGGCTCTTGTTTCTTGGTAGTATGAGGTCCCCATCTCTTCTCTGCTCACATCACCCTTTATACTTCAAAAAAGAGTTACTTAAGACACAGCCTAATCTTGTAAATTTAGTCCTACTTAGTTAATATAACTGCCACTAACCCCAACATCTTAGAGGTGAAATGTGCAACACATAAGAAAATCTGATCAGATGGCAAAGTGGTGGACAATAACACAATATTGGAAATCATGGGACATAATTTAATCTTTAATACTATCCATATTAGAAGAACCTATGTAAATAGAGTGTGTGACTTATTCATTCTGTGCTAGAGTTTATTTACTGAAATGTTATCCTTTAATATTTTAATTAATGCTCACAATGAAATAATCTGGCAGTTTAATTAATGCAATGAAATAATTTGACAGTTTATTTCTTGTTTTATAAATAATAGCAATAGTAATTCTTTGGAAAGTAATTACTTATTTTATAGGCATTTACCAAGTACCTCCGTAATATTTGGCACCATGCTAGGTATTAAAAGATACAGAGTTAATCAAGTCCTGCTTTATGCTTTGAAGTTAGGGAATGTTAACCACAGGAGGATTTATAGACCTCCAATCTGGAGACTTGAATTGGTGTGCCAGGCAGTACAGGTGTTCTGGGGGGAAATTACTACTTAATTATATAATAGCTATTTGCTTCCAGATTCACTTGAATTAAAATGGTTTATAAATGACATCTTTAACAACAATAAGTTATTTTCATTATGATAACTTTAAAAGTGTTCGATAGGCTGACATCTGTTGATCTCTTTGTCTAACCTGTGGTAAACTGTCTTATATTCAGAATAGATGTTTGAGAAAGTGAGTAGGAACTTATGCCTAATTTGAATCATAGTTGTGAGTAGAGCTAAAAAAAATTAGTGTTACATATTTTTCATAAAAAGTTGCTTGAAACCTCTTAGCAGTATTTTAGGATAATTTAATTTTTAAATATTTTTGTTTCATTTTCTTTATTCTAATAAAGATATTAAACGTAACAAAGTTATTTCCTTCACGTAATTTGTTTCAACACATAAATGTTTATATTTCAGAACTGACATAAATGACAAAATTGTTCATTCCCATGGACTGAGAAAATACTGTGTTCTTATTTGCCCCATTTCCCTTCATTTTCTCTGACTTTTCTTTGTTTCATATCATATGAAATTGAAGTTTTAAGAGCTTTCTTTAAGTCCTTTGGCGAATAAAAGAGGATTAACTAGTATTATATAACAGAGTAGTAATATATAACAGACTAGGAAGAACGACCCAGCAGTCTACTTCTGATAAGAATTAGCCTGGGAAAACCTTATGAATAGCAGCAGAATATTGTCAGAAGTAGTGCCAGAAAAGGAGCCAAGCGGATTGGAAGGCACTCAGACACTGGTGAAGAGCTGCCTTGTCCAAATGTAAAGTCGACATTAATGACGTGGATGGAGTAAAGCCTTCAAGATTTTCATTTGATGATGTGGCTCTACTCAAAATGAGGAGAAACAGCTGCAAACATCCATTATAATCGGAACATGGAATGTATGAAGTATGAATTTAGGAATATTGGAAATCCTCAAAAATGAAAAGCCGTGCATAAACATTGCTGTCTTGGGCATTAATGAGCTGAAATGGACTGCTGTTGGCTGTTTTGAATCTGACAATCATATGGTCTGCTATACTGGGAACAGAAACTTGAAGAGGAACAGTGTTTCATTCATCATCAGAAAGAACATTTGAGGTCTGTCTTGAAATATAGTGTTGTCAGTGATAGAATAATATCCATGAACCCACAAGGAAGGCCAGTTAATATGACTGTTATTCAAACTTATGTACCACCCACTAAGAACACAGATTAAGAGATTGAAGATCTTTACCAGCTTCTGCAGTCTGAAATTGATCAAACATGCAATCAGAGTGCATTGATAATTACTGGTGCCTGGAATGTGAAAGTTAGAAACAAAGAAGAAAGATGGGTAGTTGGAAAATGCGGCCTTGGTGATAGAAATAATGCCAGAGATCATGTGATAGAATTTTGCAAGAATGACTTCATTGCAAATACCTTTTTTAACCAAGACACATGGCTGTACACATGTACCTCACCAGATGTAATGCATAAGAACCAAATTGATAATCTGTGGAGAAGATGATGAAAGAAGCTGCATATCACCAATCAGAACAAGACCAGGCACTGACTGCAGCACAGATCATCAATTGCTTATATGCAAATTCAGATTGAAACTGAAGAAAATCACAAGAGCCACAGTGTGACCTTGAATGTATTCCTCTGCATTTAAAGACCATCCCAAGAACAGATATGATGTGTGACTACTAGTAAATAAAGATCAGAGAAATTTTACAGAATGACATCAAATGTCATCATCCGTGAAGAGAGCAAGAGGTCATTAGAAAGACAGGAATGAAAAAAAAAGCCTAAATTAGATGTCAGAAGAAACTCTGAAACTTGCTCTCATACATCGAGCAGCTAAAGCAAAAGGGAGGAATTGCGAAGTGAAAGACTTAAACAGCAGGTTTCAAAGGGCAACTTGAGAATACAAAAGAGAGTGTTATAATGAATGTGCAAAGATCTGGAAATGGAAAACCAGAAGGGAAGACCATGTTCTGCATTTCTCACCCTAAAAGGACTGAAGAAAAAAATCAAGCCTTGAGTTGCAATAATGAAGGATTATACAGGGAAACTATTGAACAAGTCAGGGAACATCAAAAGAAGATGGAGGGAATACTCACAGTCAATATACCAGAAAGAAATGGTCAGTGTTCAGCCATTCGAAGAGATAGTATATAGTTAGGAGCTAATGGTACTGAAGAATAAAGCTGAAGCTGTGTTGAAGGTGTTGGCAAAAAGCAAGGCTCCAGGAATTGATGGAATATCAGTTGTGGTATTTCAACAAGCAGATGCAGTGCTGGAACTGCTCACTCATCTATGCCAAGAAATTTGTTGGAGGACAGCTACCTGACCAACTGACTGGAAGAGATCTGTATTCATGCCCATTCCCAAGAATGGTGATCCAACCAAATGTGGAAATTATTAAACAGAATCATTAATATCACATGCAACTAAAATTTTGCTCAAGATCTTTCAAAAGCTGCTGCAACAGCATATTGACAAGGAACTGACAAATTTAAGTGAGACGCAGAAGAGGATGTGGAACCGGGGATATCATTGCTGATATCAGATGAGTCTTGGCTCAAAGCAGAGAATACCAGAAGGGTGTTTACTTGTGTTTCGTTGACTATGCAAAGGCATTCGACTGTGTGGATCCTAACAAATTATGGCTGACATTGCATAAAATGGAAATTCCAGAACACTTAATTGGATCAAGAGGCAGTCTTGAGTATATAACAAGGGGACGCTTCATGGTTTAAAGTTAGGAAAGGTGTGTGTCACGGTTGTATCCTTTCACCATACCTTTTCAGTCTGTGTGCTGAGCAAATAATCTGAGAAGCTGGATTATGCAAAGAAGAATGAGGCATCAGGATTGGAGCATGTCTCATTATCAACCTGCTTTATACAGATTACTTGCTAGAAGTGAATATTTGAAATGCTTACTTATGAAAATCAAGGACCACAACCTTTGGCATGTGTTACACCTCAACATCAAGAAAACAAAAATCGTCACAACTGGACCAGTAAGCAACATTGTCATTAATGGAGAAAGGATTGAGGTTGTCAAGGATTTTATTTTCCTTGGGACCACAGTCCAATGCTCACGGAAGCAGCAGTCAAGAAATCAAAAGCTGCATTGCATTGGGAAAATCTACTGCAAAGAATCTCTTTAAAGTCTTGAAAAGTAAAGATATCATCTGGAAGGCTAAAGTGCACCTAACCCAAGACATGGTATTCTCAGTCACATCATAAGCATGCAAGAGCTGGACAGTGAACAAAGAAGACAGAAGAGGAATTGATGCCTTTGAATTGGGTTGGAGAAGAATGTTGAATGTACCATGTACTGCCAAAAGAACAAACAGATGTGCTCTGAAAGAAATACATCTGGAGTGGTCCTTGAAAGCAAAGATGGCAAGACTACATCTTACATACTTTGGGCATGTTACCGGGAAGAATTGGTCTCTAGAGAAGGATATCATGCTTGGTAGAGTGGCGAGTCAGCACAAAAGAGGAAGACCCTGGACAAGATGGATTGACACAGTGCCTGCAGCAATAGGCTTAAGCATGAAAATGATTGTGGACATGATACAGGACCAGGCAGTGTTTCGTTCTGTTGTACAGTGTTACTGTGAGTTGTAACTGACGTGACAACACCTAACAACAACAGCATATAATCTCTTACTGCCAGTTCTTAACCCTGAAGCAAAGAATCTTATAGTCTAAATTAGAAAATTGGGCTAGGAATAGCGTGGGGAGTAAGAAATAAATAAAAGCATAGTGTGTTAAGAACCTGACAGTGAATCTTATACTTTTCTTTTTTCTGTGTTGTATACAAGCTACAAAGCATCACCACTTTACAGAAGTCATTTTTATAGGTCCCTGGCTCTTGTAGAAAAGTGGCACTTCTGTTGGGGGTGTTTTCTGTTACAGAAAAAAATAGTGTGGATGGTTGATCCGGTATTTAATGTTTGGGAGCCAGGAATGTGAACACACTGCATGGCATGGAACTGTCTGCACAAGGAAGAGTTACCCCACATCACTGCTGTGGATTGTGTGGATTTGCTATAAATTGAAAGTAATTTTAGAGGAGAGATTAACAGTCTTAAACCATGTTTCCATGAATTACAGACACTCTTACAGTTTGTTTTAGATGAGGTAAGAAGTATTCAGTGGTTATTTGCTGAAGCAGTTGTATCACCTCTGACTTTTTGACTAGTTACGGTTGGTAAGGAGCCCTGATAAAGCCTTTTTTAAGAGATCAGCTACTAACCCAAAGGGCAGCAGATTGAATCCACCAGCCACTCCGCAGAAATTCTATGTGACATTTCTTCTCTGTTGTACAGGGACACTATGAATTGAAATTGACACCACCATGAGTTTGATTTAATGTCAGTTTTAAGGAGACTTAGTGGCACAGTAGGTAAAGTGTTCAGCTACTGATCAAAATGTCCGTAGTTCGAATCCATCAGCTATTCTGGGGGTGAAACATGTGACAGTTAGCATCTATAGGAATTTATAGCCTTTGAATTCCCATAGGGCAGTTCTGCTATGTCCTGTAGAGTCAGGTATGAGTTAGAGTCAACTGAAGGCCATGGACTTTGATATCAGTTTTAGGGAGCCCTGGTTGTACACTGGTTAAATTGCTTGAGTAGTGTCTTAGTCATGTAGTACTGCCTTAACAGAAATAACACAAGTGGATGGCTTTAAGAAGAGAAGTTTTATTTAGTTGTTGTCTACTAGGCTAAACGTCCAGATTCAGCTGCAGGGGAAGGCTTTATCTGCTGGCATTGGAGGAAGGTCTTTGTCATCAGTCTCCCTGGACTGAGAGCTTCTGAAGGGCAGGGATGCATGGGTCATTTCCCTAGCACTGCTTCTTGGTACTGTGATGTCTCCGACTCTTTGCTTGCTTCTCCTTTCCTGTATATCCCCAAACATTACCTCAAGGCACAGTACAGTCTTACACATTAAGTCCTGCCCCACCAACATAACTGCTGCCTACCTTCCCTCATTAACATCCTAGAGGCAGGATTACAGCATGTGGGAACATCACACAGTACCAGAACTCAGGGCCTAGCCAAATTGTTACACGCATTTTGGGGGGTACCCAGTTCAATCCATGACTACTAATTACAGAAAAGTTGGCAATTTGAAGCCACCAGTTGCTCTGCAGGATGAAGACATGATGTACGGCTTTTATAAATATTTAAATTCTTGGAAACCCGAAGAAAGACTTCTGCTATGTCCTGTAGGGTTGCTGTGAATCAGAGTCAGATCAGTAGCAGTAGAGTAATGTCACTGTTACTGTAATTGGTTTATGGAATTCATTTTTTTCTTTTAAGAATTCAGGCATTGTTAAAATGGGTCAGTGATTCTGCAAGAGTGGCTGCTCTGAAGAGAAGCGGCAGCATGAGCTATGTGTTCCCTAACTCTTCAGCAATAGAGTATGGTCTTCTAATGCCATCTCCTTCGCATTTGCACTGTGTAGCAGCAGTTCTATGGCATAGTTATGAACTGTTTGTGGAGTATGATTTACCAGCACTGCTTGACCAAGATCTCTTTGAGTAAGTATGATTTGTGAAATCCTCACCCCTCAGTTTTCATTTGATGAAACAGAGTATTTTACACTATTCTGATGAACGTAGTAAATACAACCAGGTGTCATTTTCAAATGACATGTCACAAATTTCATTTAGACTTCATGTTTAAATATATACCAGTTGTGCTGCTTGCCGTTTCTCTTTTCTGTGTAGAATCAGAAAGTGTAGTGTATCTGTTCTTTTGGTTTTTAGTATCCTCGTTTGGAAATAATACACTACCAGATTCTTTTATCCTAAATATTTATCTGTGAGCACAGGTGTATCTGGAAATTTTGAAAGACGTAATACTTTCTGTATAGTCTTTGTCATTTTGACAAGTAGATTCTAATTAACTCTATTTCATTATACTCAGCTAAGGGTTTGCCGAACTTACTAACTTGTAGCAGAATATTTATTTCTGAAGTGTTCCATAACTCACAAACTATAAGCAAGACCTCTGTGCTGTCACCTGTTATTTCATGTCTGACCTTGACAGTTGGCATAATCTATGATTTAAGTCATCTTTTGAGGTCACACAGACTGGTAGAACCAGCTTAAAATGCAGGTCACTTTGTATTCATTTTACAATTCTAACCTATCTAAAATCTTAATGTATGTTCCAAAAGTCTTCATTAAATCTTACATTGCATATTACTTAATACACAATAAGCTGTATTAATTTTTGTCAGAGTATCATTCAGTGTCTTATAGAAATATCTGAAATAATGAATTTCATGTTAAAAAAAATAACACATTTTCTTTTATTTCCATAGGCTACTTTTTAATTGGTCTATGTCTCTTCCCTGCAATATGGTTTTGAAGAAAGCTGTTGACAGTCTGCTTTGTTCAATGTGTCACATTCACCCAAAGTATTTTTCTTTGCTCATGGGCTGGATGGGAATTAGCCCACCTCCAATGCAGTGTCATCATAGGCTGTCCATGACAGATGATAGCAAAAAGCAAGATCTTAGTTCGTCTTGGACAGATGACTCTAAAAACGCACAGGCACTTCCTGCACTGACTGAGGCACACTTGGCAACTCTTGCTTGTGCTTCTCAGTCCCCGGAAGCCATCGAACAGTTACTGGACTCAGGTTTGCCTTCTGTTCTTGTGAGGAGTCTGGCTAGTTTCTGCCTTAGCCACATTTCCTACTCAGAAAGCATTGCTCAGTCAATAGACACTTTCCAGGACAAACTCAAGCGGCATCATGTGGTACAACAGTGCAATAAGATGCCTATCACAGCAGACTTGGTTGCTCCTATCCTTAGGTTTTTGACAGAAGTTGGCAATAGCCATATCATGAAAGATTGGCTCGGTGGTCCTGAAGTCAATCCACTGTGGACGGCACTTCTGTTTTTATTGTGCCACTCTGGTTCCGCTTCTGGAGGACTTAATTTAGGTACGCAACAGACTAGTACAAGATTAGCTTCACTTTCTTCAACTGCTACAACAGGATTGACCACTCAGCAGCGGACAGCAATTGAGAATGCAACTGTCGCATTCTTCCTACAGTGCATTTCGTGCCACCCTAATAATCAGAAGTTGATGGCACAGGTAAGAGAAGAAAAATTTGGCTTGCACCTTACGAGTTTTACTACTTTAATGTGCAGTCACCTAAGTCAGTTACTCTTTTTGATGAGATGTTGGACAAATTCAAGGGAATTTAGTTGTAGACCATACTTGTCTTCTCATTTCTAAACTCTGCCGAATGAAAAGAACAGAATCAAGAAAATAACATTTCAGCTATTGACCACTCAACAGTGGATAGCATTGTTTTTACCAGCACTGAGGTTTTTTTTAGTGTAACCGCACTGTTGAAAATGACATTCTGATTCTAATAATGCAGAACATTGGAGTAGTTTTCAGATAAGAGACTCTTGAAAAATCACATAGAAATGTGAAGCACATATTGCCAATAATCTTGAAAACAAGGATTATTTGACTATTCTTTCTAGTTGCTTTTTGCCAAATTTTACAGCTTTTTAGCTGTTGCAAATTTGGGCAAATAGTTTGAACTGTTAAATTGGGCTAGGAATACATGTCTCAGAGATTTATTGTTAAGATCCAATATTGTAATGTATATAAAGTATCAAGGGGCCCTGGTCATGCAGTAATTAAACACCTGGCTACTAACGAGAAGGTCAGTAGTGAAACCTATCAGCCACTCTGTGGGAGAAATATGTGGCAGTCTGCGTCCATAAAGATCTACAGCCTTACAAACTCACGGCCCACTTGGCAGTTCTGCTGCATCCTGTAGGTCTGTTATCAGTGTGAAGTGACTCAACAACAGATTTGGCTTTTTGGATCTATAAGAAATATATAGCATAAAGCCTGTTGGAGAGACATAGTAGACACCAGTAAATAGTAATTACATTCTTCCCCTTCATCTCTTATTTGATAATGTTTGTTCAGGTGAAATTTTACTAACACCTCTTTGGGGAAAAAAATTGAATGATTTAACTTCAGGGAAAAAAACAATATTTTACTGTCTACAGTAATAGAGTATTCAGAAACTATGTTTATATCACTGCTTACCATGCATGATAAAGCCAAGCCAGGTACTTACAAAATGCTTATATTACCAATTCCATCAATGGTCATGAACATGGGTATTTGAAACCTGGGTTTGTGTCTCTGAATAGTGTTTATTCTTTGTATCCTACTGTGTCTGGACTGTCCTAATTATCGTCTCCAACTTCTTGCTAAGGCTTTATGTATGTGTATGCTTTTAATAACTTATTTTTCATGTAATTTTTATTTTAACCACGTTGGTAGTGACAAAAGTTATAAATACACTGATTTTTTTTGTCTTTATGGTAAGAATTTTATAGTAATGGTTTCTCTTTTCCACAGAAATTTTTATTGTGCTTTTATCTGCTAAAATATTTAAGATGAAATAATATGTAATTACTAATTTGATATATTAAAATGTATTTGTAAAATCATATTCTTAGTTTTTTATTCACTCCTCATAGTAGGAAACTTCAAATAAACTAAGTCTCTTCCATTGCCAGGTTCTCTGTGAATTATTCCAGACATCTCCTCAAAGAGGGAACCTTCCAACATCTGGGAACATCTCAGGGTTTATACGAAGATTATTTTTGCAGCTAATGTTGGAGGATGAGAAAGTGACAATGTTTCTTCAGTCTCCTTGTCCAGTGAGTGTGTAACACTTAAATCTTGAGCTATATATAAAGATACTTTTTAATTTCAAATCAGAGATTACAGTTACCTCTGTGTTTTTCAGATTTCTAATACAGAAAACTGAAACTAGAACAAACTTTATTCTTAATGACAAGACTTGAGAATCACTTTATAATAATCCATCTGTTTAGAATAAGCTATTTATAACTTTCTCTGAGTTGTATAATTTGATTTGGGGAAAAAGTGAGACAAGTAAGGTCAGGTAATGCTAGTAGTAAAAATTGACCTAACAGAAAAATCACATAGCAAATAAATATGCCATATTTAAAACAAATATGTAAACTACAGTTTTATATGCTTTATTAACCTTTTTTTTTGTTTTATGCTCTTCAAACTTTTTCATATTGGTGTACATTCCAAAAAGTTACTTCTTCATTCTTTTGAATAAATTTTCAGCTGTACAAAGGCAGAATTAATGCTACTAGCCATGTCATCCAACATCCAATGTATGGAGCGGGTCATAAGTTCCGAACTCTTCATTTGCCAGTCTCGACAACGTTATCAGAAGTTCTTGACAGAGTGTCAGGCAAGTTAGAATTAAATACTACTTTTTCTTTTAGTTTATGCTAAATGTCTGTGGAATTTTATTACTTTTATGAAACTATTTGACTACATTCACTCATTAGCAGTCATCTAGAAAATACCATGATATCCCCACAATTTGAAGCATGAGTAAGAAATCGTATACAAAATATACAATATGCTTGGGTATCTATGGTTGTTTTGGTGTGGTAATAATTGAAGTGTTCAATATGTATAGAAATGACGACACAGGCAGCTGGAAATACAGCATGCCATGGCAGACATCCCACAATCCGTGATCTGTTTTATAGTAGACAGATTGCTGGACGTTTATTAGGTTGGATGAGAAGATTATGAGTAATAAAAATTTATTAAATCCAGCAAAGAAATGAGTGATCACAGGTGAGACTGTAAAAGAGTTGACTTTTGACCAGTTTGTTGATAGGCAGTAAATACAGCAGAAAGTTTTCCTTCTAGGTTTTTTGTCTAGATGATACCTTTAAACAACATTCTGGTTATCAAAGAGAGCAGCTTTTGATGACAGAATACAAATTAAATGTGGATAATTCGAGTGTAATACTTTCAAATTTTAAACAATATTTACTGAGCATCTGCTGTGTGCAAGCATTGTAGCTTCTCCTTATCTTGCTCTTCAAAGTATTTATGACTTGTTTGCTGCCAGATAAAAAACTGGAATTTCAATTCTAGATAAATAAGACCTGTGACAAGAGTAGACATATGCACACCTATTTTTATTGCAGCATTGTTCACAATAGCAAAAAGATGGAAATAATGTAAGTGTTCAACAGAATAAACAACTTATGGTACATAAACATAGCGAAACACTATTGACAAAGAATACCGATGAATCTACAAAACATCTCACAAATGTGGATGAATTTGGAAGACATTATGCTGAGTGAAAAAAATCAATCACAGAAGGATGGATGTTGTATGATTCCACTATTATAAATAGTTAAGGAAAGGTTTACATGGAAAGAAACCTTTTTTCAGGGTTACTAGGGATGGGAGGGGGAGGGAAAATAGATTACTGGAGAGTATATATACATGTTAACGTTGAAGAGAAGTACATGTTAACAACGTAACCAAGACAAGGGAAGGCACTGGTGTGTACAAGAGTGGAAAGCAATGAAGTTAAATATTGTCACAAACACAATCCTGCACAAACAGTAATAAAAAAGCAATATGAGTGGATTCATAGGCTAATTAGGTGTGGGAGGGTATGTGGAAGGACACCCACATGATAGGTTTGGCACACATAGGTATATATATTTCTAAATATGTATCTGTGCTGCATGTATATTAATATATGTAATAGAGCACACAGAGGGCCCAGTCATGAAACAGCCTAGGCATATATACCTTGATAGACTGAATTACTGGGCTTGAAGGCTAAGGACCATAATCTTGGGGGACATCTGGTTCAGTTAGCACAACAGGTCGTAAGCTGTCCCGTATCCTACTTTGATAAGTAGCATCTGGTTCTTCAAAGCTTGCAAATGATCCTCTAAGATACAGCTATTGGTATTTTTCTGTCTGGAGTAAAGGAGAAGGAAGAAATCCAAAGATTAAAGGAGACAATTCCAAGGACTAATGGACCACAGGAACCACAGCCTCCACCAGCCTGAGACTAGAAGAATTAGGTGGTGCCCAGCAACCACTACCTACTGTTCTGACTAGTAACACAGTAGAAAGTCCCAGATAAAATGGACTTTCTATGTGTCTGTCTGTCTATCTATCTATCTAATCTGTCTGTGTAGAACCAAATTCATTTTCATAATAAAGGCTAAATTTACTAGTCTAAATGAAACTGGTCCTTAGACACCCTTCTCACTGGGAACTGAAGCCATTCCAGGAGATCACATTTTCGTCATGTAATAGATAGGCCTGTAAATAAACAACACTAGTAAGGTGAGTGCTCCTTAGAATGATTATCTGCATGAGACTGAAGGAACAGAGGCAAAGATGAGAAAGAAAGTAGGGTCAGGAAAGCTAGATAAATGGAAATGGGGAACACAGAGTGGAATGGGCAGAGTTCTGCATGATACACTGGGGACTACAGCCAGTGTCATGGAATGTGTAGTATATAAACCATTGAATAAGAAACTGATTTGTTCTGTAAACTTTATCTAAAGCACAATTAACAAAACAAGAAAAACCGGAAAGTTTAAATGTTAGCATTGTAATATAAGTAAACACTTTTGTATGTATGTACTTAAAGCGGGGAACCTATGTCTAAAAGATAAGTAGGAATACCTCAGAAAAATGTTAAACATGTCTGTATGTCAATTGGAAAGACAAATCTAAAGATCAAAATAAATGGTTGCTTTGGACAGATAGGGAGTTGTTACCATATATAGATGGTAAATGAAACTGTGAATAGATAATGAGCACTGTGAGAAAATAGATACTTTTTTTTTTCTTTCCAATTTGACAGTGACTCCATTTAATACAAGTGTGGGTATAAAGTTACAGTTTTTCCTTACCCTTTGACAAATTACAGATGTCAGAATGCTATTAATAAACATAAAAAGCATTTTTTTTAATTTGAAAATCACTGCCCATTCTGTTAAAATTTTTGGAAATTTTAGAGATTTTTTTTTTAATGTGCCTTAAAAATGTCCCTTCTTCATGATGAAGGAATAATGAATTAATGAAATGAGGGAAAACACCTGAAATTTTGATTATTGAAATAATTGTATGTTTATCTTGATACTGACAAGGTATAAACTAAGTATTATAAAATAACTGGCAATTTAATATTTTCTGTTAAACATTGCTGTAAAAGAATGTTATTTTTTAAATATCATTTAAAGCATTTTTGAAAATAGTTCCCTTATGTAAAAATTTTACAAGTTGACTGCTTTGGAAGAATACTAACTTTAGTAGCTTAAAGTCATTGTGAGCAATGCTTTGGTCTTTGAAAGCAGATTTATGATCTTTGACCATATCTTATTATGTATTTATCCATATCTTATTACATATTTGGAACCCCTGGCGGTGTAGTGGTTAAGTGCTATGGATGCTTAACCAGAGGGTTGGCAGTTCATATCCACAGGGTGCTCCTTGGAAACTCTACAGGACAGTTCTCCTCTTTTCTATAGGGCCACTATGAGTTGGAATTGACTTGACGGCAGTGGGTTTGTTTTGTTTTGTTATGTATTTATATGTCCATATATGTATGTGAACATGTATGAAGAATTAAGTAATCAAAAATTATTTACACAGTAATCTTGGCTACTTCATACAGCTTCTGACAATATTGCTTTCAAAATAATAGTTAATGTGTCCATATTTCGTTAAACTTTTGGTTGTCTTTTAAAAATAATAAGAAAAAACTAAGTTATGTACTGTCATCCTTACTTTGTTCCCCCATACTCAGAGTATCTTTTTCTCTGGCCATTGGAAAAAATTTTTATCACTGGTTTTAAGCAATTTGGTTGTGAATATGCTTTGGTGTAGTTTTCTTTATATTTCTTATGCTTGGGGTTTATCCAGTTTCTTCTGTCCATGAATTTATAGATATTATCGAATTTGGAACAAGTTTGGCAGTTTTTCTGATGTATTCTGCCTGTCCTCTGCCTCTTTGGGAATTTCAGTTACACATATACTAAAACACCATTGTCACTGAGTCGATTCCAACTCATAGTGATCAGTAGAACAGACTAGAACTTTCCTATGGAGTTTCCAAGGAGTGCATACTGGGTTCAAACTGCCAACTTTTATATTAGCAGCCATAGCTCTTAAGTGCTGTGCCACCAGGATTTTCACACATATATTACCCAAAAAACGAAACCCGTTTGCCACTGAATCAATTCCAACACATATCGACAGAGTAGAACTGTGCCATAGTGTTTCCAAGGAGTGCCTGGTGGATTTGAACTGCCGACCACTCTGCCACCAGGCTTTCCACACATATATTAGGGCACTTGAGATTGTTTTACAGTTTACTGAAACAGTTTTTTCCCCCCAGCTTTTTAGTAATTTCTAGTCTGTCCTCAAATTGCAGTTTGATGTGGTTGTTTGTGTATTACTGTTACTTAAAATATTCAAGGTTTCCTTCACCTTCTTGCACGCATCTCATGATTGGTTCTATATTTCTGCTTATTTATTTGCCTAGAAAGTTTTTATTGGGTGCTAGCCATTGTGAGTTTTACTTTTTAGATGTGCTTTACTTTTTTGTAACCTGGTAAGTATTTTGAATGTTTTCTGAGATCCAGTCAAGTTATTTGAAAACAATTTCTTGCTTTCAGGGCGAAGTTTTAAGCTTTGGTAGGCAGAACCAGAACAACTGCTGCTGTGAGTCGGAATCGACTTGACAGCAGTGGGTTTGGTTTGTTTTGGGTTTGCTATCCATAGAATATTTTGTAAAGATGGAAATGTTTAATAAACCTGGTGCTGCCTAGTACCCTAGCTGCTTAGTTGTTGAAATGAGATTGGAAAAGTTAAGGAAGTGAATTTAATTTAATTTAAATTGTAATGAATTTAAATTAAAATAGGTCCTGTATTAGAATAATAATGGGTGCTGTCTTAGAAAATGTAGTTTAGGCCCAGTTCAATCCCACTACTGAGGCAGTACTGTTGTGAGTACTGTGTTACAAACTGATTGGGCTTTGCAAGCATCAGCTGTTCTAGACCCAGTGGGAGACCTCCAGATTATTCCTTGTCATGGTTTGAATTATGTCCCCTGTAAACCATTGACATGTGCCATCAATTGATGTATCAGTTTGGCTGGATCATGGGTCCCAGGATTGCAGGTTTGTCCCTTTTGTCATTTGATGGCATTTTCCTCTGTGTTGTGGGTTCTGTCACCATGATTTAATAAAATGGATTAGCAGTAGTTATATTGATGAGGTCTACAAGACTGAATAGTGTTTTACATAATCTGTTTTGAAATATAAAAGAAAGAAGCAAACAGAGACACATGGGAGCTCATACCACCAAGAAAGCAGTGCTGGAAGTAGAGCACGTGCTTTGGACCTGAGGTTCCTGCACCAGGATTCTCCCATACCAACGGAAGGCTAATGTCAACGACCTTTCTCTAGCAGTGACACAGAGACAAAAGCCTTACCCTGGAGCTGAATTCAGACTTCTAGCCTATTTGACTGTGAAAGAATAAACTTCTCTTTGTCAAAGCCAGATATATTCACAGAATTCCTCTCATAGTAGTATTAGATGACCAAGACAGAATTTAGTACCTGGAGTGGGGTGCTGCTCTAATCCAAAAAACTAAACCAAACTTACTATCATCAAGTCTATTCCAACTCATAGCTACCTTACAGACACAATAGAATTGCCCCATAGAGCACCAAAGAGCTCCTGGCAGATTTGAACTGCCAGCCTTCTGGTTCGCAGCTGTAGCCCTTCGCCACTACTCCACCAGGGCTGTTCTAACAGATAACTAAAATGTAGAAGTAGTTTTGAAACTGAAAGCGTGGAGGACTCAGAAGTAAGTAAGGAGAGTTGTTGCACTGGAGATGATGCAGACAGGTGACAGCAGAGAAATGACAGTGGCAGAGGACAGTCGGTATCAGGGAAAAGCAGCAACAGCAGCAAAACCAGGAGATCAGCATAAAATGATGCTAGAGACAACTAACCGTGGAGCAAGAGAGCTGAGTGCCTGTGCACAAGAGGCTTTCTGACCGAGTGAAGTGCTTCTTGGCACTTATTTGTGGAGCTCGGCTTGCTGATCCATGTAACAAGAGAGCTGACTGCCTTTCAGCTAAAGTTTCCCGACAGAATGGGGTGCCTCCAGGTACTTATCAGTGGAGCTACATAAATTTAGAACACTGGCCTCAGCAGGGCAAATGCAGGCGCAAGGCCCAAGGAGCCAAGAGACCAGGAAGAAGAAGCTGAAGAGACAGGGGCACAAAAAGCTGAGCTGCATCAGTCTTAAAAGTTATGACCTCAGGTTTTAAAGAGTGGAGCCATGGCCTCTGGGGTTTCAAGGAGTTGAGCTCCAACCTCCTAGGTTTCAGAAAGTCAGATCTTTACCAACTTGGTTCGCCAATGTGTTGCTTCTATTCAGTAGTGTCACTGAGATGGAGCCAGATCAACTGCCCAAAGCTGAGGGACTGGGGCTGCTATGCCCAAGGGGAAGAAGAGTGGGCCTGGTGGGCCTCAGGTGGTAGGATCTCCACCCAGCTGGGCTAGGAGAAGTGTATCTAAAGCCAAGGGAGCAGAGTTGCTGTCCCAGTGACCCAGAAGGCAGAGCTAAAACCTAGGGAAGAGGAGCCTCCACTGAGAATCCAGACAGTGAGGTCAATAACTCGAGTCTAGAGGGCAAGGCTGTTATGTGACTGGTCTCATTGAACAGAGGATTGTTCTCAACCCTGTGGGGTAATGTAATGTGTTCTTCTTAATTTACTTGGTGGCTTTTAAACACCTTTTGTCCTTCCAGTTTCTCCTATCTGTAATAGAAATGTCTGACAGTATGCTTTGGAAGCAGGTAACTAGATTTCATAGATATAGAGGAATTTTTGAATTTTGGACTTGGAATTAATACTTTTGCCATGTTAGAGTCAATATGTTTCGCATGTCAGAAAGATACGATTTGGGAGGCCAAAGGGCACATCATCATGGATGGAATTATGTCACCCCAAACATGTATATATCAGTTTGACTGGGCCATCATTCCCAGTATTGTATGTTTGTCCACTGTCATGGATTAAATTGTGTTTCTCTGAAACACTGTGTAGCAATTTAGCTACAGGAAATCCACATGATTTCCTGGTATTGTGTGATGTCCTCCATGTTGTAAATCCTGCTTTTATGGTACTAATGAGGGTAGATGTGCAGCAGTTGTGTTGGTGGGGCACAACTCAGTGTAAAAGATCAGTCTGTGTCTTGAGGCAGTCTGTTGAGCTATAAAGCAAAGAAGTCAGTGGAGACAATTGAGAACGTCATATTGTCAAGAAAGCAGCTCAGGGAGTACCCTGTGTCCTTCAGACCTGAAGTTCCTGTGCTGAGGTTCTCCCTGACCAAAGACATGGGCAGTACAAGGACTTTCCTCTAGAGCTAACAGAGGGAAAGACTTCCTCTGGAGTGGACACCCTGAATTTGGACTTTCACTGGACTGTGACAAATAAAATTTCTCTTGTTTAAAGCAATCCACATGTGATATTTCTGCTGTAGTAATACTAGATGACTAAAACATCTGTTTTGTCATTTGATGGTCTTTTCCTATGTATTGTAAATTCTATCTCTGTGATTTAATAAGATAGATTAGTGGCAGTTATGTTGATGAGGTCTACGAGATTGGATAGTATCTTACTCGTCTTTTGAGAGAAGTGAGAAGAGACACATGGGACCTTATACCACTAAGAAAGCAGTGTTGGGTGTAGTGCATGTCCTTTGAACCAGAGGTTCCTTCCCAGTATGTTCCAGACCAAGCAGAGACTGTTGACAAGGACCTTACTCCACAGGAGACAGAAAGAAAGCTTTCCGCTGGACCTGAATTCAGACTTCTAGCCTATTGGAATGTGAGAGAATAAACTTAACTCTTTGTTGAAGTCGTCCACTTGTGATATTTCTGTTATAGTAGAGCTAGATGACCGAGATATTCCTCTTGCTGGTTTTATGATTAACTTTCCGTAATCTTGAATGAGTTAGTCACATGTATATGCTCATCAGTACTTGTCGATGACTTAAAAGGGACCCTCTGTAGAGCTCTAGAATCCTATCACTGAACAGGATTCATCTCCCTGGGAATGTACTCAGCTAACTCCAGCCAGTGACCTTTGTCTCTGGATTGCCAGCCAGCTGTGTATCCTACACCTAGTGTTGTAGTATAATGTGACCTGGGAAACTATCCACACAATAACCTGAAAACAACCATAGAGCTAACATTATAATCTACTCTTTTTTGGCATCACTATCCTCTCTTGCCTCATAACCAGCATCTGAAGTCTTGTTTCATAGATTTTCCCAGTTTGGTAATTACCTCAGGTCAGAAAATTGCAGTGTGATTAACTTTGTGATTTCTTTGTGGCCTTTCTAGCTATGGTCTTGTGAGTCTATGGTGTACATATAAAATAACTGTAGAATTGTGGCCCACCAAGAGGATTTGTCAGTTTTGCCTTGAAAAAGTTAATTCTAGAGTAAGGAAGAGAGACCGCCACCACCAAAGGAGAGACCCACAGCAGAGATCTGCAAGAGATCGTACAGTGGGCTTTCTGGCCCGTGGAGTTAGCAAGCAGGGTGCTTTTAGACAGAAACTGAGGGTTAGGGAGAAGTCTATGCCTGACTCGTGATTTTGGGACTTGCCAGCCTGTACAACTGGGTGAACCATTTCCTTTATATGGCTTGTGAGTTCTGTGATATTGCAATGAATTAGGGAACACAAAGACAGGAGGGAGTGTAATCAGGAGAGAAGGAAGAGTACATGCTGGAGTGGTACAGCAGCTTTCAAAAATTAGACATTGGGGATGTCTTTAACCTCTGCCTCATAGGAACCAGCTTTGTGCTGATCCTTATGAAAGAAATTATTCATTTAAAAGTAAACAGAAATATATAAAGTAATACATTCTTTATGACTTTGGATTATAAAACCGAATCCACTGCTTTCTGTTCTCAGAGATATTCTATGTTGATGAGAAGTAGAAATCCAAGCCAGAGCAAATCAGACAGAAAATTGTGAAAAATTTTTCTGGGTGCTAGCTTTTGTACCATTTATTGGGAGAATATTCTAAATAAATATGGAAATCATTTGAACTTCTGATTGCATTCTATAAAATATTACTATATAATCTTTACATGTTTTCTGTATCTGTTGATACTAAATGAATATGGTAAAGTTTTTAGCACTTGAATATTTCACCCTGACTTGTGTAAAGATTCTTGCCAGTTTAGGTTGCTTGGTTGTTAGAAAAAACAAATTTATTTCCAGTGAGAAAGACTAGGTATCACCTCAGTCTACATACTGAAAACAGTTCCTTATATCAAAGCAGCTCATCTGGCCTTTTGAATTTCTCAGTGGCTAACCCAGATTGTTATATTTCATTTAGTTTATGATTTTTAATACCATGGTATAGTCCAAAGTGCAGGAATTCTGATAGGTAATTGTTTAACGCAGTCAGCTGCTAACCAAAAGCTAGGCAGTTGAAACCCATCAGCCACTCTGCAGAAGATAAATGTGGCATTCTAATCATGTAAAAATTACAGCCTTCGAAAGCCTATGGGGCAGTTCTTCTCTGTCTTATAGGGTTGCAGTGAGTCAGAATAGACAGCAGTGGATTTGGTTTTATAATCCAAAGTCATAAAGAAATTGTGAAAACCCCTTGTATTTATTTTTGAAGTATGATAAAATACACTATTCTGTTACATAAGATGCCTAATTAAATAAATGGCAAAGCAAAAAACTTGTTGCTGAATGGTCTTCATATGCCCATTTGTAGTAGAAGTAGAAATAATAGTACAATGCCCTGATTCAAATCCCATGTTTACAGTTTACAGAATGCATCAGCATCCTCTTTTAAGCTCATTTTCTTCATTTGGAAATAATGCTCTTGATTTATGTATAAAATCCAAAAATAAAAACCCTGCCTTGGAGTCAGTTCTTATTCACAAGTACGCCATAAGGTTTCCAAGGCTGTAAATCTCTGCAAAAGCCAGCCAACATATCTTTCTCCCTCATAGCATCTGGTGGTTTCCAACTGCCAGCCTTTCAGTTAGTAGTTGATTGCTTTTTGTAAACGATTTTTTAGTGGAGATCTTAGTGCCCTTTTTTCTCGTGTTGCCACTGGGACTCAATATTGTGAGCCCCATCAATGGCTGTCATTGGTGGTGGCCAGATACCGTCTGGTTCTTCTAGTCACATGTTGATGCAGTCACTAATTCACATGGGTCTTTCTTTCTTCTGGGTTCTTTTTCCCTCATGTTGTCCTTGGTGATCCTCTGTTCCAGCTGAGTTGGGACTATTTGGTGTACCTTAGATGGCAGCTTGCTGGCTTTTAAGACCCCAGATGCCACTCACCAATATAGGGTGCAGAAGACCCTCTTAGCAGTACAGTAGTTGTGCCAATTGGCCTGGATGTCCCCTGAGAGCATGGTTCCTGGGCTCCCGCCTGTGCTACTCTATCCTTGCAGTGTTGGCTTAAGATTGGAAGAGTTTTCAGGTTATGTTGAACTCCAGTTAAACTGATCTTCTTTCTAATGTGAGCTGTCACTGCTTACACCCAATCAAATTTCTATCAACTATTTAAACTGTATCCAACCCTTTTCCTCCCTCCCTCCCCTCCCTTGCAGCTGTCAAAGAGTCTTTCCTTCAGTATGTGAGTCTGTTTTTAAGTCATAGTAGAGGTCTCATACAATATTTGTCCTTGTGCCCCTCACTGATTTCACTCAACATAATGTCTTCCTAAAATCATCATTGTTCTTTATCATTGCATAGTGTTCCAGTGAGTATATATACCATAGTTTGTTTATCCATTCATCTGTTGTTGGGCATCTGTGTTTAAAAGTAAAGCAAGTTTTTGTAGTAATCTTTTTTCACTATATCTAAGACTGTTGTTGGTAGATGCTGTCTTGTTGACTACAACTCTTGGTAACTGTATGTATACAAAACAGAACTACTTAGTAGGATTTTCAAGGTTGTTATATTCTGGAAGCAGGTCATTAGGCCTGTCTCCCAAGGCACCTCTAAGTGAGTCTGAGCAGCAGCCTTGGAGCTAGGAGTTGAGAGCTTAATCTTTTACATCATTCAGGGTTTCTACTGCTAGAGGTAGTAGTGTTATAATAGGTAATATTCTCTAGAGCTTGGAACTTAAGTATTTTAATTTTAGTATGACAAACCTTTTATATTATCGAGGAGTATAATAGTAGATGTTACCTTATAACATTTCCTTTAAATCTATTTACATTGTGGCTGTATTAGTGATAATCTTTCTCTGAAGTATTTAATGTTTTTTCTTCCTAATTATTTTATAAAAGCAGTGTATTTTAGGTATTATTTTCTTACAGATACTCCCAGTATCACAGCTAAACTAATTAGTGAACAAAAAGATGACAAAGAGAAGAAAAACCATGAAGAGAAAGAAAAAGTTAAGGCAGAAAATGGATTTCAGGACAATTATAGTGTTGTTGTTGCCTCTGGTATGTTTTCTGTTTTTTTATAATCTTCGTATTGGCTGCTTTTCTGTAAAATATAACAGTTTAAGGAATTTTGTATACTAAAGTGTATTGATGCAAAAAGCTAACTTTAAATATTTTAATATAAGATGTAAAATACTGCACTGGAAATTTATTCTTCAGCAATGGAATTATGTCTGAAGTATACTGTGTTTCTTCAGATGCTGAACATGTATAAATATTTTAGCTATTCCATTTATGCTTAAAAGTGTTGTACATTAAAATCTGCGGAACATTTGCTGCTTCAAGTTTGTGTGTTGGCGATATACAATCTTGTTTTTTTCTGTTGTAGGGCTGAAATCTCAATCTAAACGTGCTGTATCAGCTACACCACCTCGCCCACCATCAAGGAGAGGGAGGACAATGCCTGACAAAATTGGAAGTGCTTCCTCAGGAACAGAGACGGCCAACAAAATAATCACAGTCCCTGTGTTTCACCTGTTTCACAAACTTTTAGCAGGTATCACTCAGAATGAAAGTCATCTGTGAAATTGTAATTATTTGTAACTATGTAAGTCAGAAGTGTAACCACCAGAGTCATTTTTAATCAGGTCATTGCTTTAGGTGTCACGTGAAACCATTTGATAAAAGATCGTAAACTCAGGTAAAATCAGACTGTTCAGTCAGTTAATCTAGTTTAAAATATTTTCTAAACCAGAGATTACCTTCTGTAGACTCTCTGGAACTCCTTTATTTCTTTATCGTATACTGTTCTTCTTGTGTAATACTTTTCTATACTCTCATTTGAAATTTAAACTTCCCATTTACTACTTTGGATTTGAGATTAATTATCAAAGTATCTTACTAAAGTTACTTATTTTGAGGTACTCATAAGTAATATTATCTTTTCCAGAGGATATATTTCCAGTTTAAAGAAAGATTTATTTAATATAAATCTCATTGATACGATAATTGAGTTAGTGGCTTTTTCATACGCTCCCTGGTCTTAGCAAGTGAGAACCAAAAGAGACGTTATTGTATATGCTACTTAGCACTATAAAGTTGCATGTTGTCTGTTTTATTTCCTGAATTTTACTATACTAACAGTAAAATTAGTGTTCAGTGATTCCTGTACAAGTAACGCAGGCAGCAATGTAGGGCAGATTTTGGAGGAATTGTTTTGACAATGGAGCAGTTAGGTATGCCACTAATTGTTAAGCAATGCATTTCCCTCCCTATAACAGATTTTGTTTTTGCTGTTATATTGTCCATTGGTCAGAGTGATACCTATTTTATCACTGTGGGTTTTTTTTTCTGTATTGTTGTAATGAGGTCGTTAACCCACTGTGAGTGGTCCAGATGCATGTTTTCGTAAATGAAGTTTCATTGGAAAACAGACATGCACATTTGTTTACTTACTGTCTAGAGCTGCTTTCATGCAAAAAGATATGAAAAAGATGATGTGGGTGGCATAGTCTACAATTTTTACTGTTTGGCTCTTTATAGAATAAATTTTCCAGTCCCGGACTTACATGAATGTCTGTTCCTTTGTTTCCTGTTTGCCTATCACTCAGAAAATCTTAGTGGGATTTTTTTGACAGCTGAATAATACTCTTAACATATAGTATTGTTCACACACATCAGAAATAGAATCAACTTTTATGAAATTTTCCGAAGGCTGATTTTAAACTGGAAATTGGTGTCAGAACAAAATCCTTAGCTTCAATTTCGTAAGGAAAGTAAGTGTGTAAATTGAACCAAGTAAATGTGTCCTTGGAGTCTAAGTTAATTTAGCTATGTCATTTTTAGGACAGCCATTGCCATCTGAAATGACACTTGCCCAGCTTTTAACTCTCCTATATGACCGAAAACTTCCTCAAGGTTACCGCTCAGTAGATCTAACTGTTAAATTGGGATCAAGAATTATCACAGACCCAAGTCTATCAAAAACAGATTCTTTTAAAAGACTACACACAGAGAAAGGTAAGTGATGAGTCTGTCAAATGATGATAGAGGTGTATCTGTAGTTAATGACTTAATTGGTGTATGTTTTTATCACATAATTTTAATAAGCTGTTGTGTTTTTCTTTATGATTCAGTTGTCATTAAGTTGTAATTTTTCTTGCTGCACTAATTTAATGAGCACATCTTGTGCTTTAATTTCTAATTAAGTTAGACGAGCCACGTAAATTGTCATTTTATAATTTAAACTTAGAATTTTAGACTCACTGATGAAAACCATCGTGACATAATGGTTAACTGCTGTGGCTGCTAACCAAAAGATTAGCAGTTTGACTGTACCAAGTACTCCATGGAAACTCTATGGGACAGTTCCACTATGTTTTAATAGGTACACGTTAAGTCAGAATCGAATCGATAGCATCAGGTAACTTACTAATAATATATATTGAGTGGTATAGTTGTGCTTATAAACATTTCACATACAACAGAATCATTAAGTTTCTTTTTATTTTTACTTAAATAGTCTGTTAAATATTTTAATCTGCATTTTAACTGACTATTATATGCCTATAACAAAATTTGTCTGTTCCTCATTTGTTGAAACATTCTTCTTATTTCCAATTTTTTGGTGTTATGTATTCCTGACCCTTTGTATTTTCTGGGAAGTAAGAGTAAATTTCTCTTGCTGAATTTTTAGCAGGATTATGTGTCTCTCACTGTCTTCTGGTTATGTGTTGAAGGTACTAACATTTTGGTTTTGTGATTCATTCAAAGTCAAAACAGTATGATTTAATTTTTACTTTTCAGTAAGAGAAGGCTTTGTCATTATTCAGATTTTTTCTAATCTGCAACTTTAGAGATCTAAGGACTTACTACTTTTAACATTGCAGTGTAACTTTCAACTGTATCCTAAAAGACAGTGCTTCTCAAACTTGAATATAGTTACAAATCACCTTCACAGCCTTCTTCAAATGCAGACTCTTAAATTCAGTTGTGTGTAGGCTGGGACCTGGTATTACATATTTCTAACAAACGCTCTGGTGATGCTGAAGGTAGGCTTATGAGCTACACTTTGAATGAGAGGTATTTAAAGGTTACAGTAGCATCTAGCATTAATACAGTAATATCTCAGTGCTATAGAGAGGTAACAGTATCTACTTTCGTAAATGAAGAAATAATCTAAAAACAGTTCCTTTCTTGCCTATTAAATTACTACTTGTAATTTATTTTTCTAGATCATGGAGAGTTATTTGGGAGCTGTCCAGAAGATGAGGCTCTGACTCCAAGTGATGAGTCTATGGAAGGGATATTGGATGAGTCTTTACTTGACACTTGTCCTATTCAGTCACCTTTACAGGTGTTTGCAGGAATGGGTGGATTGGCTCTGATTGCAGAAAGACTACCTATGCTATATCCAGAAGTGATTCAGCAGGTAAGATAAGACTCTATATTGAAGTCCTTTATCATTTTTTTAGAAAGTTCACTTGGTGTTAGCTTTCCAGTAGTACCCTTTCTTTTATAATCTTTGAGCATTGTCTAAGTCTTTGAACAGTCAGCCTTTACAGAGCTTTGTGAACTTTATTGGTACTAAAGAAATGTCAGAGAGAGAGCACGTTTGCCAAACTCATCATATTTTAGTATTTACCTTGATTTCATGTTGCACTGTAATGTCATTTCTGTACTCTTTTAGTTGTGATGCTAATTATGGATTTGGAAATGGGAGAGTAAAATGGTAATGTATGTGCTTAACCAAGTATGTGTTTTTGTCTAACTTCTATTCCTAACTTTGGTTCCATTTTAGGTAGTTTAACATATGTGGTTCATAGAGAATTGGTGATATGAAGCACTCTGTTGAATGAGATACAGAAATTATTCTCTGTAATTTCATGTAATTAGTATATAAATGCCTATATTGCTTACTTACTATTCAAATAGATATTCTCATTTTAAGGTGACAATGCCTTGATATAAGAAGTTTGCCAAAGAAAAATAATGATTTAAGTAGTTTCTTTTTGTACTGCAAAAAGAAATGGTGTAAATCATTGAAGAGTTTGAAGCAGTATTTCCATGGTTTGGATTATGTTGAAACCTGCTTTATGACCTAATACGGGGTCTACTTAGGAGCACTGGAAAAGAAAGTTATACTTGTGTGTTGTTGGGTGGAGAGTTCTGTATATGTCTGTGGGGTTGAGTTGGTTGATTGTCACAGTAGGATCTTCTGTATCTTTATTGAGCTTCTCTCTTAATGTTCTGTCCTTCACTGAAATTGGTATGTCAAAGTCTCCTACTGGTATTGTGCAGTGATCTAACTTTTCAGTGTTATCAGCATTCATTTGATGATTTAAAAGCTCTGATATTGGATGTGTAAATATTTAGTATTGCTATACCTTTCTTATATGTTGAACCTTTAAGCAAGAATTAATGATCACTGTTGTCCACAACAGTGGATTTTATTTTAAAGTATATTTTAGCTGAGACTAATATTGCCATGCCTGCTCTTTTCTGCATGTTTTTAGCTTGGTACATATTTTTCATCCTTTGGATTTCAGTTTTGTGGTATCTTTTAGTCTAAAATGTGTTTCTTGTAAGCAGCACATAGAGGAATGGTGTTTTTTTTTTGATCCAGCCTGTTTACTCTGTGTCTCTTTACTGGTGAATTTAATCCATTTACATTCATTGTTACTATTCATTGGTGTGGATGTATTACTGTTATGTTGATGCCTTTTGTGTGTGTTGTTGACAGTTTCTTTGTTCCACTTAATACTCTGTTTTGAGTCATTTTTCTTTCCATCATTTCCTCTGTTGGTTTTTTATGTGTTGAGACTTGCAGATTGTGTTTCTTGTTTTGATTTATAGCATTGTTAGTTTGCTTTGCAGCTACCCCATGACTCTACCTTGATGTTTTTAAGTTTAAGGCAGTCTTAAACTTCTTTGTATCTCCTTACCTTCCTCTCAGTCTGACAGGTTTATGAATACATTGATTTGTGCCACTTTATAGTATAATGTCATAATTTACATACAGAGATCTCTGTTTCACTAATTTTAACATTTTAGCTTTAATTGAGCTCTGTGGCTTCCCTAACCAGGTAGAACGCTGGATACTGTGTCCTGTGTTGTATCCTTGAGTATATGTTGCATGTTAATTGATTTGCTAATAAAAGAACTTCCTTCAGTATTTCTTATAATGTTTGTTTGAATTTTGCAAATTCTCTAAACTTCTGTTTATCTGGGAATGTCCTCATTTCACCATCATATATTAGAGACAGTTTTCAGGATGTAAAGCTTTGTACGTGTCATCCTTCTTTCCTTCTTGCCAACAAGGTTTCCGCTGAATAATCAGTGCTCAGTCTAAAGGACTTTCCTTTGTAAGGTAGTTTTGGTTTGCGCCTAGCTGCCTTTAAGAGCCTCTTCTTTCATTTTGTTAAGCTTGATTATAGTATGTCTTGGGGTCTTTTGGGATCTGGGTTTTGTGGAGTTCAGTGAGCTTCTTGGATAGATGTCTTCTCGTCGTTTATAATGTCAGGGAAATTTCCTGTCCACAACTCTTCTATAATTCTGTCTGTATTTTCTGCTGTCTTTCCCTATTCTGGTATTATCATCACTTGTAAATTTCTCCTCTTGAGTCCCACATAACTCTTAGTGATTACTCAGTTGTCGTAAACTTTTTATGTGAGTTTTCCTCATAAATACTGTTATTAGGTGCTTTATATTCAGTCTCACTGAGTCTACATTCTGTTTCCTTGATTCTGCTCCTCTGCATTTCTATTCAATTGTTTAACTCCATGATTTTATTGTTGATCTGCTGAATTTCAGATTTTTGTCCTAGCAATTCATGTAATTTATACAATTTTTCATTTTGTTATGCTGCACTTTGTCTAATCTCCATCCTAAATTTTTTAAAGGTCCTTACATAACTCTTTTGTATTCTACATTTAATAATTGGAGGAAGCCTTGTTCATCTGGAAAATATTTTGATTCTTTATTTTGGTAGTTTTCTGGAGCCATGGTGATCTGCTTCTTTAAATGATTAGAAATTGATTGTTGTCTCGAAGAAATCAGAAAGCTGTTGATTCATTTGTTTGGTTGTTGCAGTCTTACTGATGTATATATAAGTAATTTGGTTTTTACTGTCCAAATAGTCTACTCGTTTGAGTTAGAGTTGTTACTGGTGCCTTAATAATCCTGAAACCGTGTGATGCAGTGATTGGAGTGATGAGTGCATTCATAGATGTAGCAGGATTTGCTAGCTCAGGGGAGCCCTTAAAACTCTTATTCCAGCCCTCACTTTGTTTCTTCCCCATGTCTGGGACAGAAGCATTAAAATAACCCATTTCAGGCCCTGGTAGTGCTTTAGAATTTAAAGTCAGGTACAGACCAGTGAAGGGAAGGAGAAAAGGCTGGGTATAGGGAATGACATTAGTGTGTAAAGTTTCAGTCATGAAAGTTGACAAGCACTTAGTTCATAATGCTTCAGTGAACTTCTTCTGTGACAGTGTAGGTGTAGCAATCCATAGCTCAGAGGAACCAGTGAAACTTGTCTTCTACCTCTCCCTTTGTTTGTCTCTCCAAGACCAGGAGAAAAGCTCAAGGCACACAAGTAAAATGTCCCACTTCACTGAGTTAGTGTACCAGAATTTAGTATTGGTGTAGAGCAGAGAAGATACCTAGGAAAGACTGGGGATGGGGAGGGAAATCAACTTGTAGGTAATGATCAGCCTCCAAGGAATCACCAGCATTTAGCTTGAGACAGTCGGGTGAAATTCTCCTGAGGCTCTGTAGGTGCAGCTGTCCACATCTCAGGGGAGTCACTAGAGGTTTTCTTCTACCTTTCCCTTTGTTTCTCTCTCCAAGTCCAGGAGAGAAGCTTGAGGCACACACATAAAGTCCCACTTCCGGACCAGGTACTGCACCATAATTTAGCCTCCAGTGTATCTAAGAGAAAGGAGAGGGTAAGGTTGCTGATACACTCAGCTGTCAGCTGCTACCTGTTCTCTAGATGTGGCCCTCCTAACCTTAGCTTCTCAGTTGAGAGACATGCTCTCTACTCAGGCACCACTGCTCCACTTGGCAGCTGGTCCTAGCTGTGCTTGCTGTGAAGCACAGCAGTCCCAGTCATAACCTCCCTGCCAACAAAGATGGCTTCCACAACTACACTGCATCTTCATTGCTGTGCCAGCCGAAACAAGATCTTTGCTTCTGACAAAGGTAGTTGTTCCCTTTTCTCACAACTGTCTTCCTGATATTGGGGGTCATAGAATGTTTTTTTGTTCTATTCAGTTGCAAGGCCTTAGTTTTTAGAATTTGAGGAGACATTCAGCTAGTCTGCCATTTTAGCCTCCTTCTAGCCATAAAATGGTTTTGAGCTGCAAAAACCCATCCTACCCAATAAAAGCTTGTTCTTGACTACTTAATTTCTTTCATTAGGAGAATTGTACTGCAGTTGTACTGCAGCTTTATTAAAATACAGTTTACATACCATATAGTTCACTCTGTGTGCCATTCAGTGATCAATATTGTATTTATAGAGTTTGACAAGCATCACCACAGTCAATTTCAGACATTTTTATTACCTCAGACAGAAACCTTGTACCATTTCCCACAAACACCCCACACCCTTGGAAACTACTGATCTGCTTTCAGTAGATATTTCATGTGAATGGGATCATACAGTATGTACTTTTCTGACTAGCTCCTTTGGTTTAGCATGATGTTTTCATGTTCATCTATGTTGTGTTATATA
Source organism: Heterohyrax brucei (assembly GCA_028571685.1). Taxonomy (NCBI): domain Eukaryota; kingdom Metazoa; phylum Chordata; class Mammalia; order Hyracoidea; family Procaviidae; genus Heterohyrax; species Heterohyrax brucei. The sequence goes on from CM053149.1 coordinate 42,065,808, forward strand.
TCAGTAGTGCAGATCTTGTTTTTCCTTTATTATTCATACACTGTAAAATTCTTCCTTTTAAAAAACATGCAGTTCAGTTTTCATTATAGTCACGAAGGTGTTCAGACATCACCAGTGTCTTAATTCCATTAACTTTTATCATTCCTTAAAGAAAACTTTTACCTATTATCAATCCTGCTAATTTTGTATCTGACTGGTTTCACTTAAAATCATATTTTTTTAAGGTTTACCCATGTAGCATGTTCCAATATGTCTTTTCTTTCTATAGGTGAATAATATTTCATTGTATAAATATAACTCATTTGATTTGTCCTTTCATCAGTTGGTAGACGTTTGTATTCAGTGTTATGGTAATGATCATGACTGATGATTCAGTGACCACTTGTGTCCAAGATTTTGTGTTGGTGTATGATCTCATTTCTCTTGGGTATATATTTAAGAGTGAAACTGCTAGGTCATGTGGTAATTCTGTGATGATTTGTTTGAGGACCTAGCAACCTGTTTTTAAAGTCCTAAACCTTTTTAGATTTCCAGCAGCAATGTTTGAGGATTCCAGTTTGTCATCATGCTGCCAGTGTTTTGTTACTACTGTCCATTATTTTTATTATAACCATTGTAATGAGTGTGATTTACTGTGCCATTGTGATTTTGTTTTACATTTTCCTAATGACTAATGTTCCAATGGGCTTCAGCATAAAAACGATCGTGGACATAGCGCAAGGCCAAACTGTGTTTCATTCTGTTGTGCATAGGGTCTCTGAGTCAGAACCAACTCTCCAGCATCTAACAACAGCAATAACTAATACTGTTTAATATCTCTCACGGGCTTATTGGTCATTTATATATATGTCAGTACGAGCAGGGTCATTCATGGTAGACAGGTTTCAGTTCAGTTTCCTGACTAAGACTATGAAGAAGGTCCTGGTATTCTACTGCTGAAAAAGAATTAGCTAGTGAAAACCATAGGAATAGCAGCGGAACACTGTCAGATATAGTGCCAGAAAATGAACCTCCCAGGTTGGAAGTCACTCTGAAGCTCTTAGGGAAGAGCTGCCTTATCACAGTGGAGTTGACCTTAATGATATGCATGAAGCAAAGCCTTTGGGACCTTCATTTGCTGATACGGCATAACTCAAAATGAGAGGAAACAGCTACAAACATCCATTAATAATTGGAACGTGGCATGTACTGAGTATGAATCTAGGAAAATTGGAAAGCATCAGAAATAAAACGGAACATATAAACATCAATATCCTAGGCATTAGTGAGCTGAAATGGACTGGTATTTGTCATTTTGAATAAGACAGTCATACAGTGTATCATACTGGGAACAAAAACTTGAGGAATGATGTTACATTCATTGTCAAAAAGAGCATTTGAAGATCTCGCCTCAAGTAAAATGCTATCAGTGATAGAATGATGTATAAACACACCTACAAGGAAGACCAGTTAATACAATCATTATTCAAATTTATGCACCAGCCACTAAGGCCAAAGATAAAGAAATTGAAGATTTTTACCAGGTTCTGCAGTCCCAAAATGATAGAACATGCAATCAGGATGTATTAGTAATTACTGATGACTGGAATGCAAAAGTTGGAAGCAAAAAAGAAAGACTGTTAGTCAGAAAATAATGGCTTTAGCAGTAGAAATGCACCAGATACCACATGATAGAGTTTTGCAAGACCAACGACTTCTTCATTGCACATACCATTTTTAACCAAAACAAACAGTAACTGTACACATGGACCTCACCAGATGGAATGCACAGAAACAAATCAGCTACATCTGTAGAAGAAGATGATGGAAAAGCTCCGTATCAGCAGTAAGAACAAGACCAGGTACTGACTGTGTCACAGACCATCAGTTGCTCATCTGCAAATTCAAATTGAAACTGAAGAAAATTAGAACAAGTTCTCGGGAGCCAAAGTATAACCTTGCTTATATCCCTCCTTAGTTTAAAGACCATCGCAAGAACAGCTTAGATGTGTTGAACCCTGGTGATAGAAGAGTAGAGAAATTGTGGAATGACATTAAAGACATAATCCATGGAGAAAGCAAGAGGTCATTAAAAAGATGTGAAAGAAAGAAAAGACCAAATTGGATGTTAGACAGGACTCTGATACTTGCTCTGAAATGTCAAGCAGCGAAAGCAAAAGAAGAAATGACAAAGTAAAAGAACTGAACAGAACATTTCAAAGGACAGCTTGAAAAGACAAAAGAAAGTGTTATAGTGACATATGCAAGGAGCTGGAAATAGAAAACCAAAAAGGGAAGGCTATGTTCTGCATTTCTCAGGCTGAAAGAACTGAAAAAAATTCAGTCCTCCAGTTGCAATAATGACTTCTACTGGGTAAATACTAAATGACTCAGGAAGTATCCAAACAAAATGGAAGGAATATACAGTCATTATACTATAATGAACTGGTTAGTGTTCAGCCATGTGAAGAAGTGGCATATGATCAGGAACTGATGGTACTGAAGGAAAAAGTCAAAGCTGCATTGAAAGCATTGGCGAAAAATAAGGCTCCAGGAATTGATGGAATATCAATTGAGATACTTCACCAAACGGATCCAGTGCTGAAAGTGCTCATTCATCCATGCCAAGAAATTTGGAGGACAGCTACTTGGCAAACCCTAACTGGAAGAGATCAGTATTTATGCCCATTCCCAAGAAAGGTAATCCAACCAAATGTGGAAATTACCGAACAATATCATTAGTATCACATACAAGTAAAATTTTGCTAAAAATCATTGAAGCATTATTGGACAAGGAACTGGACATTATATGGACAAGGAACTGCCAGTAATTCAAGCTGAATTCAGAAGAAGATCTGGAACCAGGGATATCATTGCTGGTGTCAGATGGATCCTGACTAAAAGCACAGGATACCAGAATGATATTTACCTGTGTTTTACTGACTGCAAAAGCATTCAACTGTGTAGATCATAACAAATTATGGCTAAAATTGAGTAAGATGGAAATTCCAGAAGACTTAATTGTGCTTTTATGGAATCTGTGCATGGATCAAAAGGCAGTCGTGTGAACAGGACAGGGGGACACTGCATGGTTTAAAGTCAAGAAAGGTATGTGTCAGGATTGTGTCCTTTCATCTTACCTTTTTAATCTGTATGCTAAATAGATAACCCAAGAAGCTGGGCTGTACGAAGAACAACACATCAGGATTGGAGGAGGACTCATTGACAACCTGTGTTACCCAGATGATACAACATGGTTTATTGAAAGTGAAGAGAATTTGAAACACTCATGAAGATCAAGGGTCGCAGCCTTCAGGGTAGATTGCATCTCAACATCAGGACACTAAACATCCACACAACTGGACCAGTAAGCAACATGGTGATAAAATGGAGAAAGTATTGAGTTTGTCAAAGATTTCGTTTTCCTTGGGTCCACAGTCAACACCCATGGAAGCAACAGTCAAGAAATCTAAAGAGGCATTGCACTGGTAAAATCTGCTGAAAGTATTGAAAAGTAGAGATGTTACCTTGAAGACTAGGGTGTGCCTGACCCAAGCTGTGGAATTTTCAGTCACATCATATGCATGCAAAAGTTGGATGATGAATGTCATGGATTGAATTTATGCCCTTAAAAATATGTGGAATAATTTCACTAAGTAAGGAATCCCTGTATTCTGTGATTGCCCTCCATTTTGTGATTTTTCTGATGCTGTTAATCCTAATCTCTGCCTGTGGTTAACAGAGTGGATTCTTTTAGCATTAGGGTGGAACTGTAAATCCTTTCATAAGCTCATGTCCCTGCTCCACTGTAAAGGGAGTTTCCCTGGTGTATGGCTTGTACCACCCTTTATCCTTTCATTCTACAAGAGTTAAAAGGAAAGGGAAGCAAGCAGAGAGTTGGGAACCTCACTCCATCAAGAAAGCAGCACTGAGAGAAGTGTATGTCCTTCAGACCTAAGGTTCTGGCACCAACATGCTCCCCAACAGTAGACTGATGCAGCACAAGGACTTTCCCCCAGCACTAACAGAGGGAAAGCCTTCCATTGGAGTAGACTTTCTCAATTTGGACTTCTAGCCTACTGGACTGTGTAAGAATAAACTTCTCTTTGTAAAGCCATCCACCTGTGGTGTCTCTCTTAGGGCATCACAAGCTGACTAAAACAGTAAATAAGTAAAGAACTGACACCTTTGAATTGTGGTGTTGGAGAAGAATATTGAATGTACCATGGACTGCTAAAACAACGAACAGATCCATTCTGGAAGAATTTCAACTAGAGTGCTCCTTGGAAGCAGAGATGGGAAGATTGTGTCTTACACACCTTGGACACGTTGTCAGGAGGGAGCAGTCCCTGGCAAAGGACATCATGCTTGGTAGAGTGGAGGGTCACTGAAAAAGAGGAAGACCCTCAACAAGATGGACTGTCACAGTAACTGCAGCAATGGGCTTAAGCCTAAAAACAATTGTGGACATGGCTGAAGACTGGACGGTGTGCATGGGGTCACTGTGAGTTAGATCCAACTCAACGACACCTAACAGCAACAACAACATTGACTAATGCTGTTGAGTATCTTTCATGTGTTTATTGGCCATTTTTAAGTATTTTTTGGAGAAGTGTCCGTTCAAGTCCTTTGTCCATTTCTAAGATAGTTTTTTTGTTGTTGTTGTTTGTTTGTTTTGGGGTGTTTCTGGTCTCTGTATATTTCAGTTGGAATAGTTGTTTATATATTTTGAATGGTAGATCCGTACTAGGTATATGAGTTGGAAACATTTTCATCCTGTTCTGTGGGTCGTTTTTTCACTTTCTTCATGGTATCATGTAAACCACATAAATATTTTCTTTCCTTTTTTATTTTTTGTGGTTGTTATTTTACTTTAGATAAAGGTTTATGGAAATCCAGATTGCGTAGTGGTTAAGTGCCATGTCTGCTAACCAAAAGGTTGGCAGACCAAATCTGCTGGGTCGGTCCTCCTTGGAAACTCTGTAGGGTAGTTCTGCTCTGTCCTGTATGGTCCCTATGAGTCAGAATCAACTGAACAGTAGTGGGTTTCAGTTTTAGATGAAGGTTTACAGAACAAACTAGTTTCTCACTAAACAGCCTACGTGCTGTTTCATGATATTAGTTAACAACCTTTGTTTCCCTATACCAGCTTTTCTGTCCCCTCCTGCCTTCTAGTCCTTGCCTATGGGCTGGCATTCTACTTTAGTCTCTATTTTGTGGGCCTGGCCATTCTTTGGCTAAAGGATGAACCTCAGGAGTAACTTGATTACTGACCAGAAAGGATGACCTGAGTCGATACTCTCAGGGTTTCTCTAGTTCTATCAGGCCAACAAATCTGGTCTTCCTTTTTCAGTTAAAACTTTGTCTCACGTTTTTCTCCAGGTCTACCTGGGACCCTCTATTGTAATCCCAGTTAGAACAGTCTGGTGTTAACCAGACACTGTTTAGTTCTACAGGATTCAGTCTGGTGGAGTCCATGGTAGATGTGTTCCATTAGTAACTTGCACTAATCTTTCCCTCTCATGTGTAGTTTTTTTTATTCTTCATGTTCTTAAAGACATGAGACGAGTGAAGTATTCTAGATAGCCACTCACAGGCATTTAAGACCTCAGACGCTGCCCACCAAAACAGAATATAGAATGTTTTTTTGGAAACTATATTATGATAACTGAGCTAGATGTTCCCCAAGACCACGGTCCTCACAAGCCTGCAACCCAGCAGTTCTATTGTTCAGCAAGTTTGGATGTGTCTGTAAAGCTTCCATGGCCTTGCCTTGTACAAGATTTGCCGAGTTCCGCGGTACACTCTACTGTCTTTTCCTTTACCAAAGTTACAACAATCTCTTGTGTATTTAGTGTTTTTCTATCCATGCCCTTCCCCTCCTTTACAACCTTCAAAGATGACTGCTTTTTGTATGTACATCTTTTTATGAGTTTTTACAGTAGTGATTTCATACAGTATTTGTCCTTTTATGATTGTTTTGTTCACTCAGTGTAATACCTTCCAGATGCATCCATGTTATGGGATGCTTCACTGATTGATCATTAATCTTTATTGTTGAGTAATACTCCATTGTAAGTATGTACCACAACTTATTCATTCATCTGTTGATGGGCGTCTAGGTTGTTTCTGTCTTTTTACAAACATGAGTGTCCATACGTCTATTCATGTGTCAAGTCTTACTTCCTTAGGGTATATTCCTAGGAGGGGAATTGTTGGATCATGCAATATTTCTGTTTCAAACTTGCTAGAGAAATGCCATATCATTTTTCAGAATGATTTTTTTATCACTTTGCATTCATACCAGTAGTACATAAGACTGCCGTTCTCCCTGCCGCCTCTCCAACATTTGTTATTTCCTGTTTTTTTATTAGTGCCAATAATACCAGGATTAGGTGGTGTCTCATCGTGGTTGATTTGCATTTCTCTCATGGCTAGTGGGAAACCCTGGTGGTACAGTGGATTAAGTGCTACATCTACTAACTGAAAGGTTGGCAGCTCAAATCCACCAAACTTTATGGGGTGGTTCTACTCTGACCTACAGAGTCGCTTTGAGTCGGACCTGACTCGATGGCACTGGGTTTGGTTTTGTTAATAGCTGGTGATCATAAACTTGTTGTGTATCTGTGGGTCACTTCAGTGTCTTCATTGGTGAAGTTTCTGTTCATTTCCTTTGACCTTTTCTTTAATGACTGAGTGAAAGTGTACAATCCCATTTAAATTTGCATGCTCACCTATCTGCGCTCCTTCTCTCCTTGCGTGGTGACAGCACACTCCTCTTTTCTGTTGTGTACATGTGATGTCCCCTTAACAATCTCCTGTCCACTTCTGTCCACCCTCTCCTCTGCCTTCTAGTAAGAGGTCAGTAGTCAGCCAGCCTGTAGATGCATAGAACCATAAAGTGCACACACCATATTCATTTGACCTTTTTTTTAATTAGATTGTTTGTTTTTGTTGTAAAGGTGCTGGTGTTTCTGGAAGATTTTAGAGATTAGGCCTTTGTCTAGTAGTAATAGGCAAAAAATGTTTCCCAGTTTGTAGAATCCTTTTTCCTCTTTTGATGATGTCTTTACATGAGCATAAGTATTTAAGTTTTAGAAGACCCCAATTGTCTACTGTACCTTCTTGAGTCTGTGTGTTGTTCCTTATGTTTTGTACCATGTTAATGCCATGGGTTAGGACTTCCAGTATTGATCTTATTTTATCTTTTATGAACTTTTTTTTTTATGGCTTTATGTTAGATCTATTTTCCATTTTTAACTAGTTTTTGTATGTGGTGTGAGATATAGATCCTGTTTCATTTTTTGCATATAGACATCCAATTTTACAAGCACCATTTGTTTAAAAGATTATCTTTTCCCCATTTGATAAACCTTGCTTCCTAGGTGAACAGAAGTAGATAGAATTACATCTGGGTTCTCAGTTGTGTTGGTTTAACTGTCATTGTACCAATACCATGCTGTTTAGACTACCATGGCTGTATAGTAGGTTCTGAGGCCAAGTAATGGGAGTCCTCCTGCTTCATCATTTTTCCGTAGTGCTTTACTTACCTGGGATTTCCTCCCTTTCCATATAAAGCAGACCTTTTCATCTCTTTAGTTGGTATTTGGATCAGGATTGTGTTGTATTTGTAAATTACTGTGGTTAGAATTGTCATTTTTGTAATGTTGAGTCTATGAGTATGGTATGTTTTTCCATTTATATAGATGTCTTTTAGTTTCATGAAATAGTGTTTTATAGTTTTCTTTGTCGGATCCAACTCGACAGCACTTGGCTTTGGCAGTTTCCTTTGTACAAGTCTTTCACTTCCCTGGATAGATTTTATTCTTAAAGTATTTTATTTTTACATGGGGCTATTGTAAATAGTATTGTTCTCCTGATTTACTTTTCATTGTTCTCTTAATTTGTATATAGGAATCCTACTAATTTTTTTATGTCTATCTTGTATCTTGCTAGTCAGCTGAATCTGTTAGTTGCAGTAGTTTTCCAGTGTAGTCTTTTGGGTTTTCTATGTATAGTGTCACATCATCCATGAATAGGGACACTTTAATTTCTATATTACCAATTTAGATGCCCTTTATTTCTTTTTCTTGCCCTGCTGCTCTAGCTAGTACATCCAGCACAATGTTAAAATGGAATGGTGACAAAAGATAACCTTGTATTGGTCCTATTTTCAAAAGGAGTGTTTTCAGCTTCTCTCCATTGAGATTGGTTTTACATAGATGCCATTCATGATACTAAGTAGTATCCTTCCTATACCTTAAAATAGAGTTTTTATGAGGAATGACTTTTTGTACTTACTCAGATGCCTTTCCTGCAGCAATTGAGATGATCATGTGATTCTTTTATTTATGTCATAGATTATGTTGATTGATTTTCTAGAGTGGAACCATCCATACATACCTGGTATGAATTGTACTTGGACATGGTATAATTTTTTATTCTTGTTGTTATGATGCTAAAGTCTACTGACTAGCATTTTCTTGAGAATTTTTACATCTGTAAGAGACCGTGTTCCATAATTTTCTTTTTTATGACATCTTTGTCTGGTTTGGGGATCAGGTTTGTGCTGGCTTCATAAAATGGATTCAGAAACATCCCTTCCTTTTCTGTGTTCTGAAATAATTCAAGTTATACCAGTGTAAGCTGTTCTCTGAGTGTCTGGTAGAATCCTCTTGTGAAACCTTCTTGGTTAAGACTGCTTTTCAGTGTGAGTTTTTTGTTACCATTTCAGTCTCTTGTTTAATTCTGTTCAGATATTCAGTGTCATTTTTTATTAGATTAGGTACAGTTGGTATTTCGAGAAATTTGCACGTTTACTCTAGCTTTTCAATGTTTTCTGCAGTAGGTTTTTTGTAATATTCTGTTATGATGCTTTTTATTTCAGTTGAATCTGTTGTAACCACCCCCATCTTATTTCTTAGATTTGGATTATTTCCATCCATGCTTGTCTTTCTTTTGTGAATTTGGCCACTGGTTTTTTGATTTTGTTGAACCTTTCAAAGAGCCAACTTTTGGGTTTGTTGCTTCTGTTGTTTTTCTACTCTCTTTTTCGTTAATTTCTGCTCAGATCTTTATTATTTCTTCTGGTAGCTATAGCCTCCTTTAGTGTTCATTTTCTGTTTATTTGGGTCAGGTAGCTAACATTTTTATTTTGGCCTTTTTTTTTTTTATTTAACGTGACTGAGTGAAAATGTACATTCCCATATAAATTTACATGCCCACCTATATGCAGCTTCCACTGCTCTCCCTGTCCGGTGATGGCCTTTCTTTTTTGATGTGTGTGTATTTTGGTATAAATTGATCTCTAAACACTGCCTTTGCTATGTCTTAAAGGTTGTCGTATGATGTGGTTTCATTCTCACTTGATTGTAGAAATTTTTTTATTTCGCCTGATTTCTCCATTGGTTTTTAAGCAAGGTATTACTCAGTTTCAATATAACTGATTTTTTTTTTCATCCTGTTTTGGAATTTGTTTTCACTGTTTTGGAATTCGTTGAGAGTAGCTCCTTCACCTACAATGTGATCTATTCTGGAGAATACTCCAGGTGCATTGGAAAAGAATGTGTACTTTGCAACTGTTGGATAAAGTGTTTGTGTCTTCATGTTGGCTGATTGTGCCCTTTAGCTCTTCTGTATTTTTGTTGAGTTTCATTCTAGAAGTTCTGACCTTTACCAACAGTCATGTCTTGAAGTCTTATACTATTATTGTGGAACTATCAGTTTCTCTTTGCATTGCTGTTAAGAGTTTGTTTTATATATTTTGGAATCCTACATTGGCTGCATGGATCTGTATTATGGTTAAGTCTTAATGACAGATCATCTCTTTAATATTATATAGTACCCTTCTTTGTCTTTTATAGTGGATATTGTTTTGAAGTCTATTTTAACCAAGATTACTATTGCCATTCCTGCTCTTTTTTGTCGTGGTTTGCTTGACATAGCACATTCCTCCCATCACCATCTATTTCCTGTGTGCATTCAGCCAGCTCCTGTAGCCTTGTGACTTCTCATCTGCCCTCTAGACATGAGCTGCCCAGTTGATCACCTGTATCTACTTGAGCTAAGAGTTACATTGTTTACCAGTATCATTTTATGCCTTATATCTAGTTCAGTCCTTGTCTGAGGAGTTGGCTTCTGAAATGCTTTCAGTTCTGGGCTAACAGAGTATTCAGGGGCCATGTCTACCAGGGACCTTCAAGTTCTGTACCCCATTGTTTGGATTTCTAATTGTTTTTGCATGATTTCTGGGTATGAGTTCACTTTCACATTTCAGGCCTGTATTATTTTCCTGAATTCTACTTTTTGTGTGTCTTTTCCACAATTTTGTCTACCCCCCGCTCCCCCTCCCCGCTGCTTCTATCCTTCAACTCTCAGATAGCTGTGAATATCAGAGGTTTGAGTTCCATATCAGGTAGTTCTAGTTATCCTTTTTTCCATCAGAAGGTCATATGTTGTTTTATTTTGGATGCTTATTCAAACCATCCTGTCCTATTTTTTCTTGTATTTTGATAGTGTTTTCTATCTTTGGTACATTCAGTAGTTAATTTGTTTATTGAGTATAGATTTGTTCATTTCATATTTCCTTTTTGTTTTTATTTGGCTGTTTCTGAGTGGATTGACTGCACGTTCTTTGTTGTTTGCTTATCTGTGCATGTGATGTTTTCTTACCCCTAGTCCACTGGGCAGGGCCTTTCCCTTAGCTGTGGTGCAGCAGGACACATGTAACTGATGAGAAGGCACTAGGATGAACTGTTTGTGACATGTAATGGGACTGACAGGATGAGAGTGGGAGTCAGTGCAGAACAGGTTCCACCAGACCATTTTTATACTCCTTAGGGGTATAATGCTCAGCACATGCTGCAGATAAGCAGGAGTGATGGGGGAGGTTGTGATGTCTGGAGCTTTGTAGGTATAGGAAAGGAGAAAAAGAGAGAGTAACAGGAGCCAAAAAATAACAAAAAAAATTATTGACTGAGCCTGCCAATGAAGTGGTGCAAACTCTTTGGATAAGGGAAACCTTGTGCTAGTGACCTTCAAGCCAGGTGGTATGGCACTGCCTGTCAAAAAGGGGCAGATATGACACACAACTAAGTAGGTGGGAAAAAGGAAAGGAGGGAAGAGAGATAAGAAACTAGATGTAAAAAAAGAGAGACAAGGGTACATGCCACTAAATGGTCAGGAGAATAAAATGGAAGGAATGTGAAAGAGCCAAGAAACTGAGACAGGTCTGAGGGAAGATGCCAGTTACTTGAAGGGCTGTAAAGGAAGAAAGGTAGAGCAAAACAAGAAAAAAAAAAAAAGACAATTCCGTTTCCCAAGAGAGCTCACTGAAAACATAGCCCCTTAATAAGGAACAGAGATAGTAAACAGCAGCATATTCAGAAGGGGAAGAAAGAAAGGTAGAGAGAGAGACAAGAAACTGAGAAGAGAGAGATGAAGAATGCTCCAAGGCCACCTGTGGGAAGAACATCCCTAGCCAAGTGCTGCTGCAAATCCTGTGTTCAGAATGGTAAGAAAGGAAGACAGAGATGAGAACCCAAGAAAAAAGAGAAAAATTAAAAATGCCCCACAGTTGCCCACTGGTGTAGTGGTGTGGACTGGGGAAGTGGCTACCCAACTGTGTAACACTAGCACCAAGTGTTCAGCAGAGAAGAAGGGAAAGTAAGTAAAGGGATAAAGAAAAAAAACAAACCCAGGAAGCCTTCTGGCTTGATGGTACAGACTGGGGTAGTGGCATTCTAGCTGAGCAATGCTGTACAGGCATCTAGAAGAGTGGAGGTGGCACACAGTACCAGGTATTTAGGAGACAGGAAAAGAGAGAAGGTACACAAAAACAAGAAACTGAGAAAAGAAAACAGGCAAAAATGAAAATGCACCCATGAATTCCACCAATGTGTGGTGCTAGCCACAGTAGTGATTTCCTACCTGAGCAGGATTTCACAGCCTGTCAAGAAAGAGTGGAGATGGCATGGAGCACCAGTTGTCTGGGAAAAGGGAAAGGAAGGGAGATACAGACAAGTAGTTGAGAAGAGGAAAATGTCTCAGGGAGCTCCTCAGCTGAGCAGTGATGCAGAGTCTGTCAAAAAGGAGCAGGGATAAAACACAATACCAAGTGTTTTAAGAGAAAGGAAAGTATGGAATGAGAGAGAAGAAGCTAAAAAAAATAATGACAACAAACAGGTGGCACTGAAAAGGCTTTGTGGATGGGGCTAATCCAAACCTCAAGGAGAAGACATCTCCCCAGTGGAGTTCCTGTGGAAAGCTGTGGAGATTGCAAACGGGGAAGAAAGGTGGAGGTGAGAAAGTGTGTATTGGTGGTTATGGAATGCTGTACCCTACTGGGAGCTCAGTGAAGCTGTTTTCCTTTGCCATTTTTTTATTTGAGGTGTTCTTTTTGTTGTTGAGTCATGAGACGTTTTTGTGTTTATATGTACATGTAATGTATCTTCCAAATATTAAATCCTTGTTAGATAATTGGTTACCAAATATTTTGTGCCATCTTCAGCACTGTATTTCTTTTGGTGAGTCTCTGTCCTGAAAGTAATATGTTGAAGCTTGAGTCTCTATTAAATTATACCACAGTATATTAATGAGTCTTGATGAGTATTTTGATTGTTGCCAATTTTGGGCTATTGTGAATAAAGTTGCTATGAAAATTGTAACCGTATTTGATTGTAGGGTTATTTAATTTGCCCTTCTCTGATTTTGGTGAGATTGCTAGTCTTTCCATGTTCTGATTCATTCAAGAATATACGTGTAATAAATCAAGACCTTTTTGTTTTTGCTTTTTGTTTATTTTGTCTCATAATTTGAGAAATGATATTTTAAGAAGTTGATGGATGGCAAGATGATGAACTGTCTTTTTGTGCAACATAAAGAAATGGATATAAAAGTACTAGAAAATGACACAGAGAAGATTATTGAGATAGTTTGAATTTGTATATGGAAAGTGCCTTGAATTTCCATTCTCCTTCAGTTAGGCTATTTTGTATTCTGTTATCCTCGTCCAAACCTCAGTAGTCAGATTACTGGCGTTAAAATTGTGACTATTTTATTCTGCATACATTTGCATTTAGTATAAAGGTAAATTAGGAATGTCTTTAAAATATGGTTCTGTATTTTCTCATAAATTTCCCTTAAATACATGACTTTAATTGACTGATATATGACTCTAAGGGACCATTTTATGAAGAGGAGAGAATTCTATGGTTCATGTAGTATTAGTTAGGTTATATGTTTGAGTGTGGAACTTCTGATTAATATTTCCCTGAGTGAAGTGTATTATTATTAGCCAAGCAAGAGAAAGACTTTTTTTGTTTGTTTTTATTATGATCAAGTGAAAATGGACATTCTCATATAAATCCATAGATGCATAGAACCATAAAGTGCATCCAGTATATGGTCACTCTGCATCGCCAAGTCCAATCCATTCATGTCTGAAGAGTGGACTTTCATTATGATTTATGCCCAAGGGCAGTATCAGGGTCAGGGGCCATGCTCCCAGAGGAACCGCGAAGCCACTGGACCATCAATTGTGGTCTTTTAGTGGACATCTCAGGGTGCACCCCTTTTTATTCTTGTATTGCCAGTGAGACTCAACTTAGTGAGCTAGAAACAAAGACTTTTTAAGTAACATGTTTCTATGACAATCATTTTTTAAAATTGGAGTATTCCTCACCTGTTTAGGGTGAACTCTAGACATGATTCCCCTTTAATCCTAAGCACAAAGATACTCTCTTATATAAGCATAGTACACGGAATAAAATTAGAAATTAGCATTGACACAGTATTGTAATTAAAGCTATAGATTTTATTTAGATTTTGCTGATTGGTCCACTAATGTTCTTTAGAGCCAGAAGAAAAGTAACAGTTTACCTTGGTGAGCGTGGTGTTGGTCCAGGATTATTCAGTATCATCTGTTTCATTCATTTATCCTGTGTCTCTTGTCAGTTTTAATCTTAAACAGTCTTGTTGTCTTTGTGTTTTATGACCTTGAAATTTTTGAAGAATACAGACCAAAAATTTTATTTATAGACACCATATATACATATGTATATTACCATAGTAACAGTTGTTTCAGGCCAGAGTCAATAAATGCTAAAACTAATATGTGGAAGTTTCTTGGGGAAGAAAATATTTACATCATCTCGAAGATTCTGACTGTAGCTGCTTAATTACAAAAAGCAAAACAATAAGACAGAAACCACTTGGCAGGCACATGTTACTCGTGATGTCACCTGTCTCCTAATATTTATAGCTTGTCTTTTAAATCATTTTATTGTTACAGGGTCTCTGTGAGGCAAAATCAACCCAGTGACACACATTATTCCTTATATTGGCATATATTGAAGAAGTCATTTGAAGTGAAACCTGTTATTGAACCTGATGTTGATAACATACAATGTCAAATACATAATTTTTTTTCTGTAGGTGAGTGCTCCAGTAGTGACCTCAACTACTCAGGAAAAACCAAAAGATAGTGATCAGTTTGAATGGGTGACCATTGAACAATCAGGGGAGTTAGTTTATGAAGCACCAGAAACGATTGCTTCTGAGCCTCCGCCTATTAAGTCAGCAGTGCAGACCATGTCTCCCATACCTGCACATTCTTTGGCTGCTTTTGGATTATTTCTGCGTCTTCCGGGCTATGCTGAAGTGCTACTGAAAGAGAGAAAACATGCCCAGTGCCTTCTTCGATTGGTATTGGGAGTGACAGATGATGGAGAAGGAAGTAAGTGTTTAGCGTTATCAGTTAAATTTACTAATATGGGTATAGCACCATGTTATTAATAACATTTCCGGTTTTTGTAAAGTTTCCCAGATCATTGGCTGTTATTCCCTGTATCTTTCATTCAGAGTTAAGCTACTAGATAATGTTTTCATTGACTCAGTTTTGGTATTAACCATAATAAATCCTAAATAATCTTAATTTTCATTTCTGTATTCATTCAAAAAGTATTCACTGAGTCCTTACAGAATTTCAGGCTATCATTGGAGGGATTTTAAGATGACATAGGTATGTGGATTCTGACCTCAGGTAGCTAACTTCAGTAATAACTATGGGAAGTATATATAAACACATAACCTTAACAGATTATAAAGTCTATGACAGAGGTACATACAGGTAATGCCTGGGTTGGGAACATCCAGCTTAACATATAATGCATAATAACAAACCAACCCCAATAAAGCCTATTAATTAAAAAGCTACATACAGTGGTTCATAATAACAAATGAGTGCTACATTGTGATGTACATCAAAACATTATTATTCTGTTAAAGATATTTTAGTGTATCTGGAAGTGTTTCTTTAAGGTTTTTTTATGCATAGAAAGGTATACTATATATACTGTAGACTCTTAAACATTTGACTAACTTTAGATACAAACCATACGTAACTGTTCTGAGTTACATAGAACTCTTGGGAGTTACAACTTAAAAACTTGTTCATAATCAAGGGACTGCCTGTATTACAGAGGCTCGTGTGTGTGAAATTATTCCTTTAATATCCAATATTGAGAATGAACTGGTGTGGCTATTTTAAATGGGGCCTTGAAGGTAGATTAGATTTAGGTTGGATTGAGTCATTTCAGAAAGAGGAAATTTTTGAGCAGTGTTTGGAGACTTAGCATCTGTCAAAGAAGGTAAGTGAACGAATGAAAATTTGCATACAAGAAACCTGCGAGAGGTCATTTTGAAAGCTGATATTGGTAACATCATGGAAAGGCTTGTTGAAAACTTTCATTTTTGTTTTTAACAGTAGTGAGGATTTATTAAAGTATAAGCAAATTTGTGATGTTATGAGCATTATTTTTTAGGAAGGTGAATCTGATAGCAGTATTTGGATTAAAAGAAAATAGACTGTGAAAGATAAATACAATAGTATATATCATAGTGTTATAACAGTTCAGTTGAGTTGGCATCTTTATTTAATACGAAGATAGAGGAAAGGCACAGGATGGCCTAGCAACCTGGCAAGTAGATTGTCGTTTTGCATACCTCTGATTGCTGCCTCACTAACACTCTGGTTGCTTACTCAGTTACCATTCACTTTGAAAGTCAGTAGTACATTATTTTAACATCACATGGTTTTGATGAGGTGTGATTCTCCAATATGCCATTTACAAAGAACAAATAGTTAAACCCTGCACCATGGAGTATACTTAATAACACGATACTACTTTTTTTATTTTTTATTGAACATGACTGAGTGAAAATGTACATTCCCGTATAAATTTACATGCCCACCTATATGCAGCTTCCACTGCTCTCCCTCTCCGGTGACAGCACACTATTCCTCTCTGCTCCATACATGTCTAATCCTCCCAACAGCCTCCTTTCCCCTCTTCTCCACCTACTCTCTTTCCTCCAGCCAGAGGTCAGCAGGATGATATCCTCTAGATGTATAGAACCATAAAGTGCATCCAATATATGGTCACTCTGCATTGCGAAGTCCAATCCCTTCCTGTCCAAAGAGTGGACCTTCGTTATAATTTATGGGTAAGGGTAGCATCAGGGCTGGGCGCCGTGCTCTCAGGGGAACCGCGAAACCACTGGACTATCAGTTGAGGTCTTTTAGTGGAGATCTCAGGATGCACCCCTTTTTATTCTTGTGTTGCCAGTGAGACTCCTCTCTCTGAGCTCCATCGTGGCTATCACTGGTGGTGGCCGGGCACCATCTGATTCTTCCAGCCCCAAGTCGATGTAGGCACCCACTCTTGTGGGTCTCTCTGTCTTCTCGGTTGTCTTTACCACATGTCATTTTGGTCCTCGGTTCCTGCTGAGTTGTGCCCATTTGCTGTGTCCCCAGATGGCAGCTTGGCAGCTTTTAAGACCCCAGACGCCACTTACCACTGTGGGGTGCATAGAGCTCTTTTAGCAAAACACTACTTGTGCCAACTGGCCTCAATTTTGCCTAAGAGCATGGTCCCCTGCCCCCTGCCCCAGCTACTCTATCCTTGCAGTATTGGGTTAAGATGTAAGGAGTACTCAAGTTATGCTGAAGTCCACTTAATGTTGTTCTTGTTTCTAATGTGTGCTATCACGGCTTTCTCTCAACCAGATTTCTAGCAACTATCTAAACTAAACCCTCCTCCCCTCAGCCTCCCTCCCTCCCCTCCCTTGCAGCTATCAAAGAGTCTTGTCTTCTATACATAAGTCTGTTTTTGAGATCTTGTCGTAGAGGTCTCATACAATATTTGTCCTTTTGTCGCTGACCTCTTTCACTCAACATAATGTCTTCCAGTTGAAACCAGGTTAGGAGATGTTTCCTGGAATCATTGTTATTCTTCATTATTGCATAGTGCTCCATTGAGTATATGTACCATAGTTTACCTATCCATTCTTCTGTTGTTGGGCATCTCGGTCAATTCCATCTTTTTGCTATCATGATATTGCTTTTTGAATCTCTGGAACTCTGAAGCTATCGGATATTGAAACTGCAGTTTTCTTCTTTTATATTATCATATTTATGTAGTTTTTTAGAAATTTGACATTTTAAATGATTTTTATAATAGATGCTATAATAATTACAGTTTCTCCATACTAAGTAGTCTTAGTTATTTGGTTTTGTATATAAATTGTAGATACACCTACTTCTCAATTATCAACATTGTTAGGTTCCAAAGAACAGGTCATTATGCAGAGGTGAAAGATGACTGTATCATTACTTCATTGCCAGATTGTGTCATTACTGAACTATCAAATTGCTGAGAATCATGGTTTCGCCAAGTTGCCATATAACCTAAATCATCATAGCCAGAGTTACTGTCACCTTGTACCTCAGTGTTGATTACTTCCAGATGTTTGTTAATGTGCAAAGTAGTCAGACAGCAGATATTTTACTGTTGTCACAAATGCAAAATATCAAATAACAGAAGACTTGATAGGTTAAGAGTGAGTGTACTTAATGCCAGTAAGTGAGGAATTTCTAACTACTTGATATTTTTTCCTTTTTTTCATTATGACTGAGTGAATACTTGATATGATTTTTATTTTTTAATTTAAGAGGATGGAGGGGTAAGAATCATTGTATTTTAGGGCTGTGTTATCAGATAGTAGATGTAACCCTAAGAAGAAATTGAGGACGAATCACCTTTATGCCATTTCAGACTACTTTAGTGAATATATTTAACAGCATGATTCTAATCCCCCTGGGTATCATAGTTCTTCCCCCAATCCTTATGTAGCAGTGATATTTTTTCTTTTTTTTTTTTCATTTAACACTTCTTTCTGGCTTGAATATAGTGGAAAATAATACTGCAATAATAATAATAATAATAATAGTAGTTTCACTTCTCCACTATCTCTTCATGGTTAAAACTTCTCCCAAAGCAAGTGGTTACTTTTTTACTGTTACGGGAAGATTTTTTTGCTTCTTTTTTTGTTGTTAGGTTTTAATTTAAATTTTAGTGTGTAGTAATGTTGTCATAAACCATAGCCATTAATTTCTGAAATATTCTGTTGAAGTTTATATATACTGTATCTTAGAGTTTTTGCTGACATTATTGCTAAGATTTAAGTTGTTACTATTTTGTTTGTGGTACTTGGGTGTTTTATAACAAATTTGGAAACTCTGGTGACATACTGGTTAAGAGCTATAGCTGCTAACTAGAAAAATGTCAGCAGTTCAAATCCAACAGGTACTCCTTGGAAACCTTATGGGGCAATTCTTTTCAGCCCCATAGGATCATTATGAGTCAGAATTGACTCGATGGCAATGAGATTGTTTTTTTATAAGAAATTTAGTGATACAGTTTTATATTACATGGTGATTATTAACTTGTAATCTAGTATATAGCTCTGTATTATGTTTTAAAATATTTTTTATGTACTTTTGTCTTTTTCTTCCAGGCCATATTCTACAGTCTCCATCAGCTAATGTACTTCCGACCCTTCCTTTCCATGTCCTTCGTAGTTTGTTTAGCACTACACCTTTGACAACTGATGATGGTGTACTACTTAGACGGATGGCATTGGAAATTGGTGCACTCCACCTCATTCTTGTCTGTCTCTCTGCTCTTAGTCATCATGCCCCACGAGTTCCAAACTCTAACCTCAATCAGACGGAGGTAGGTTTAATCTAAATATTTTAGATTATGAAAAACTAAAGTTAATTCGTGAAGCATAGAAGACATTTTATTCTGAAGTAACTCATATTTTGGAGATTTTTTTTTTTTCTTTTCTTGCTCCCCAAACAAAGAATATTTAAGAGAAACTATGAATTGTTTTGTACTCCTTCAGAAAATCATAAGTTAACCCATACAGTGGAAAACTGGATAAAATTTAAGAGCTTAATAATCTTTCGTATTTACAAGGATATGTTGATTTTCATACTACATCCCTTCATCCTTTCTTTTCTTGAAAAACCGGAAACACCAGGCCCACTGCTGTCAAGTTGATTCTGGCTAATGGTGATCCCATAGTTTCTGAGGCCTTAAATCTCTATGGAAGCTAAGTACCACATTATTGTGCTGCACAGCCACTGGTAGTTTTGAACTGCTAACAGTTCAGTTGGCAGGCAGTTGCTTTAACACTTCACCTCCCGGGTTCCTTTTCTTTCCTGAATTTTAGAGAATTATGTTAATGAGTGGGGTGTTCTAACCTGTACAGTAGGACAAGAAAAAGACTTCATTATTCTAGATAGTTTGGTCATATTCATAAATAATCTAAAACATTGTTAATGAGACAAGTGAGTTTAGCAAGGTGACAGTATGTTAAAAATCAGTTAATTTCTCTGTACCAGAAACCAACATAAATTGAGTTTTTCAAAGGTAATTTTTAGAATAGCATCCAAAATAGAAGATGCCTAGGAACCTGAGAAAGGATATGCACTATCTTTCCACATAGAACAATATGAAATTTTCTCGAGAAACACAAGACCTTAATATACTGGAGTGTGTGCACTTGACTATACTTCATGTATTAGAAGACATAACATTGCAAAAGATATAATTTCTTCCAGGAAAAAAGTTTTTTTTATGAACCCTTTTTTTAATCATGATTTACGTAACAGTGTAGTGTTTACATGGAAAATTAGTTTCTTGCTAAATAGTTGACACACAAGTTGTTTGATGACATCGGTTGCCAGCTCTGCAGTGTGTCACTACTGTCCCCTTACCCACAAAGACTTAGTGGAGAGATGAGTCCAGAGGACTAATGGACCACGGCTACTATGGCCTCCACCATACTAAGCTCACAACAAGTGGATGATGTGTGGTTACCATCACTGGCTGCCCTGGCAGGGATCGTAGTATCCAAGAGGATCCTAGACAGAGCAGAAGAAAAATGTAAAACAGTATTCAGAGTCTCACACACAAACACAGGCAAAGACCAGGCTTGCTAGTCTACAGAGACTAGGTAGACACTAAGAGTATGGCCCCTAGACACCCTGTTAACTCGGCATGGAAGTCATTGCTCAAGTTCACCCATCAGCCAAAGATTAGACAGGTTATATGGTCAACAGTAATTCACATGGAAGGACGTGCTTCATAGCTCAGTCATGTACATGAGACTAATGGGCACACCAGTCCCAAAGCAGGAATTTCTTCCAAAATTGATCCTCAAGTTTCATGCACTTATAGTTTTGTTTTAGAGAATACTGACAAGGTGATTATGAAGTTTATGTGGAAATAAAAAAGGTCATGAAAAATTAATTAACCATTACTAAATAAGATTCATACCAGGGATACAGCATGAGTTCGACATCACAAAAACAATTAATGTAATCAACCACATAAATAAAAGATACGAATCACATTATTGGTTGATACAGAAGAAACATTTGACAAAGTCCCAACACCCATTCATGTTAAAAGCTCTCAGCAAAAATAATGAAAGAAGGGAAATGCCTCAACGTAATAAGGGACATCTAAGGAAAGCCAACAGCCAGCATCATCCTGAATAGAGAGAGCCTAAAAGAATTCCCCCTGAGAATGAGAACCAGACAAAGGTGGCGATTGTCACCACTCTATTCAGCATTGTGCTAGAGGTTCCAGCTAGGGCAGTCAGACAAGATAAAGAAATACAGTGCATCCACATGAGTAAAGAAGAAATAAAAGTATCTGTATTTGCAGATGATAGGATCTTATACACAGAAAACCCTAAAGAATCCATAAAAAAAACTGCTGGAACTAATAGAAGAGTTTAGCAAGTATCAGGATATAAGATAAATAAATCATTAAAATTCCTTTATACCAAAAAAGAGACCATTGAAGAGGAAATCATCAAATTGATACTTTTTATGGTAGCCTCCAAGAAGATAAAATACCTAGTAGTAAATCTAACTAAAGATACAAAAGACCTATACAAAGAAAATTACAAGACCCTACTGCAAGAAACCAAAAGAGACCTACGTAAGTGGAGAAACCTCTCTTGCTGATGGATAGGGAGATTTAACATTGTAAGAATATCTATTCTGCCCAAAAGAGATCGACATACACAAATTCAATCCTGATACACATTTCAGTGTCATGTTTTAATGAGCTGGAAAAACAAATCACCATCTGTGTGCAAAGGGAAGAAACCCAGATAAATAAAGTACTACTGATGAAGAGGCACACAGTGGGAGGCCTCACACTATCCAAACTTAGAACCTGTGACACTGCCACAGTATTCAAAACAGCCTGGTACTTGTACATGGAACAGAGTAGAGAATCCAGACCAATGGAACACAATAGAGAATTCAGAAGTAACACCATCCACCTATGAACAGCTGGTATTTGACAAAGGCCCAAAGGCTGTGAAGTGCAGAAAGAATAGTTTCTTTGATGATCTTGGCAAAATTGGATGTCTGTCTACAAAAAAACTGAAACAAGGCCCATATCTCACACCTTACAGAAAAACTAACTCAAAATGTATAAAAAACCTAAATATGAAATCTAAAACGATAAAGATTATGGAAAAAAAATGGAGACAACACTGGAAGTTCAAATACATGGCTTAAACAGATTACATAGTCTTACTAAGAATGTGCAAACAGCAGAAGAGAAAATAGATAAATGGAAAGTACTAAAAATTAAACACTTAGGCTCATCCAGAGACTTTACCAAGAGAATAAAAAGATTACCTACAAACTGGGAAAAAATACTTGGCAAGCACATATCAGATTGGCATCTGATTTCCATAATCTACAAAGTACTGCAAAATATCAACAAGAAAAAGACAAATAACCCAATTAAACAATAAGCAAAGGACATGGACAGACACTTCAGTAAAGAAGACATCTAGTCAGCCAAAAAATGCATAAGGAAATACTCAATACTCATGATCATTAGCTACTAGAGAAATCCAAATCAAAAAACTGCAGTGAGATAGTATCTCACCCAAACGAGGTTGGCACTAATCCAAAAAAAACATAAAACAACAAATGTTGGAGAGGCTATGGAGAGATTGGAACTCTTCTACACTGCTGATGGTAATGTAAAATGGTACAACTAATTTGGAAAGGAATTTGGTACTTCCTTGAAAAGCTAGAAATATAAAGACCGTATCATCCGGTAATTCCACTGTTTGGAATATATCCTGCAGAAATAAGGGCTGTCACACAAACAGATACACAGATGTTTATTGCAGCACAGTCCACAACAGCAAAAAGATGGAATCAACCTAGGTGCCCATCGACAGATGAATGGATAACCCAAACTATGGTGTATAGACACAGTGGAACACTATGCAAGGCTAAAGAACAATGCTTATTTTATGAAACATCTCATAACCCAGAATCAACTGGAAGACATTATGCTGAGTGAAATCAGTCAGCAGCAAAAGGACACAGATTGTATGAGACCACTATTATATGCACAGGGGAGGGAACGAGAAGCTTATTCACAGAGGAGATAGTCAGTGGGAATTTGGTTAGGTAAAGGGATGACAGCACGCAGTAGAAGGCAGATCAGCATAACTGGATGACACCATAAACTAAAAAGTTTTGTAAATTCAACTGAGAATTTCAAAAGACAGAGTAGCAGAGACAGGGGTCTGGGGACCATGTTTTCAGGGAACATTGAGGTTAATTGGCATAAGTAGTCTTAAGTGAATCTTCTGTGCCTTATACTGTTGACTGGCATCTGGCTCTTGAGAGCCAGCAGGCTGCTATCTGAGGAACATCATTTGGTCCCAACCCACCTGGAACAGATGACAACTGAGAATTTCAAAGACTTGAGGAAAAATGAGCCCAGGAGACAGAAGAACCCATATGATTGGGAGACTACATCAGCACATGACCAGAAGAACCAGATAATGCCCAGCCTTCACAAAAGACATCCTTGATAGGGGGTACAATGTAGAATACTTAACAGAGCATGAGCAAAAGAAGTGTGCAGATCAAGAACTCCATTAAAAGACCAGAATTGATGGTACTAGAGCGTGGAATGTCCCCTGAGAACATGGCCTGTAGACTTACTGGCCCACAGCCGGAACCTCTACTGAAGCCAACACTTCAGACAAAGAATGGACTAGGAGACACAGAGTGATGCACGTGGTGTGTGTGCTTTATGGTTTAATCTATATATGAAGCTGTCCAACTGGTTGCTGTTTAGAGGGGAGAGGAGACGGCAAAGAGGAGGGGACAAGTGTTGCTTGAGTGGGTACTGGAAGTAAAGAGTGAAAAAGAAGTGTGCTGTCACAGGGTGAGAAGAGCTGATGAGAGTTACAGAGAGATGGGTACTCGGGCTTTTATATGGAAAATTGACTTGGATTATAAACTGTCACTTAATCACAGTAAAAACAAATTTTAAAAAGCATCACAGATAAGGAAGTTCAAAGAAAATAAATCTAGACTTAGTGTAAAGCTACAGTATTAGTGGTATTAGTATCAGCATAGATTAATATCCAAGTGAGCAGAGTATTCAGATACAAAAGTCAGCTATATGTAGTCACCTGATGTATGACAAAGGAGTTCTGATGATGCGGTGTTTAAAGGGTTCACCTGCTAAGTGAAAGGTCTGCAGTTCAAACCAACCAAATGCTCTGTAGGAGAGAGATGTGGCAGAAATTTATAGCCTTAGAAACTCTGTAGGGTGAGCAGTTCTACTCAGTCCTGTAGGTTTGTGGAGAATTGGAATCAGCTTGACAATGGTAGATGAATATAGGACAAAGGTAAGACACAACTAAGCTATAGTGACTGATTTCACACTTAGGTGGGAAAATTATAAAGAAAAAGTAGTGCCTGATCTCCCATGAGTGTGGTCAGGAACTTGAGGCAGTGCACCTATCAGGAGAAGGGGAGAGGTCTGCTTTTTTTGTTTGGATGTCTTGTTCCTCTCCCCATCCTGCTTCTGTGAGGAGTCTTCAGGCTGAGGCTGCTATTTATGTTATCACCCGTGCAGTAGTCTTTCCTTGTTTCTTCTCTCCCTCCTGATCCTCCTGCCTTTGGTGTGTTTGGCAAGGATCTGCCTCTACTTACTGTGTACGCTTGTCACTCCTGGTTATCACTGAATCTCTCTTCTCTGCTCTCCCCCAACCCTTACCCTCTAGTGTAGTTCAAGCCTGGACACTTGTGGTTCATTGGCTTGTCTGCCAAGCTGGCTAAGACTAGAGCTGATATTTAAATAAAGTGAATTTCATTCTTAACAATAAAAAAATAAGACTTATAGTTAGTTTTTTAGGTATGTGAGACTGTGATGAATAGGTGATAGAATGGAGAGAGTGATCTGTTTCTTGACTTACGTGTTAAATAGGTGTTTGCTTTGTGATAGTGCATGAAGTTTTAGAGTCTTGCTTTGTGCTCTTTCTGTATGTGTTATACTTCACTATAAAAAAAAGTCTTAAAAATAAATTTGTTTTTACCCATAATCTTGATTCTACTAGTAAATGTTTATATGATAATGAAATTGTAATGATTCATTTAACATTCATCTCACAAAATATGAAAGATGTAATTACTCAGCTGTAAATCCATGAGCAAATATCTCAGGTCAGCTTATAAAAATACTGTTTCTACGTAATCCTCTTTAGAAAATATGACTGCTAAACCAAAACCAAGCTAAACCTCTTGCTGTCAAGTCACTTCCAACTCATAGTGACCTTGTAGGACGTAGTAAAATTGCCCTGTAGGGTTTCTGAGGAGCATCTGGTAGATTCAGATTTCTGAGCTTTTGGTTAGCAGGCTAGCTCTTACCTGCTATACCACTAAGATCCCTAAAAAAACACCAAACCCACTGCTGTCAAGTTAATGACAACTCATAGTGACCCTGTAGCACAGAGTGGAACTGCTCCAGAGTTTCCACGGAGGATTTGAACTGCAGACCTTTTTGGTTAGCAGATGTAGCACTTCACTATTACGCTGCCAGGGTTTTCACTAAGGTCCTTATTGCTGCTAAATCACACACACAGAAAAGCATAGATGTTACATGTCATTTAGCTTCGAAAATAACACTTAATTGCACCTGTTTGGGGAGTGGTCCACAGTATTTTAAGTTTGATGAAAATTGTTTCAATAAGTATTCAATAAATCATCCAGTTAAGCGATGGGCAAAGGAGATGGACAGACATTAGAGAGGGGATCCAAACAGCCAAAAACCACATACAGACATGTTCACGATCTTTAGTTATTGAAGAAATTCAGATCAAAGCTATAGTGAGATACCATCTCACCCCAACAAGGTTGGCCATGATCCAAAAAACACAAAACAACAAATGCTGGAGAGACTGTAGAGAAAGTGGAACTATCCTACACTGTTGGGGGGGTTGCAAAATGGTCTAGCCTCTTCGGAAAGGAATCTGGTGCTTCCTTAAAAAAATGGATCTAGATATACCATTTGACCCAGTAATTCCGCTACTTGGAATATATCCTACAGAATCAAGGTCTTAACGGACACATGCACACAAATGTTTATCGCAGCACAGTCCACAATAGCAAAAAGATGGAATCAACGTAGATGCCGAACAACAGAGAAATGGATAGGTAAACTATGGTATATATACTCAAGGAAGCACTATGCAATGATCAAGAATAATGATGATTCCAGGAAATATCTCGTGACCTAGTTTCAACTGGAAGACATTATGTTGAGTGAAAGTAGTCAGCGACAAAAGGAAAAATATTGTGTGAGACCCCTACGATAAGATCTCAAAAACAGACTTATGTATAGAAGAAAAGACTCTTTGACGGCTGCAAGCGAGGGGAGGGGAGGAGATCGAGGGGGGGAGGGTTTAGATTAGATAGTTGGTAAAAATTTGGTTGGGTGAAACCGGTGATAGCACACATTAGAAACAAGAGCAATATTAAGTAGACTTCAACATAACCTGAATACTCCTTGCATCTTAACCCAACCACAAGGACAGAGTAGCTGGAGCAGGGGGCAGGGGACCATGCTCTTAGGCAAAATGGAGGCCAGTTGGCACAAGTAGCGTTTTGCTAAGAGGGCTCTCTGCACCCCACATTGGTGAGTGGTGTCTGGGGCCTTCAAAGCTGTCAAGCTGTCATCCGAGGGCACTCCCAATGGTCCCAACTCAGCAGGAATGGATGCTCACTGAGGACCAAAACCACAAGGGGAAAGACAGTCCAGGAGACACAGAGACCCACATAAGTGGGTGCCTACATAGACTTGGGACCAGAAGAACCAGATGGTGCCCGGCTACCACTAGTGATAGCTGCGATGGAGCTCACTAAGTGGAGTCTCACTGGCAACACAAGAATAAAAAGGGGTGCACCCTGACATCTCCACTAAAAGACCACAACTGATGGTCCAGCATCTTTGGGGTTCCCCTGGGACTATGGCCCCTGGCCCTGATGCTCCCCTTGCCAATAAATCATGGGAATGTACATTTTCACTCAGTCATAATAAAAAAAAAAAATATTCGTGTTCTAGAATTTTGTTCTACAAAAATAGTAAAGAACTCACCTTTACCATGTGTGAAGTTATGTCAGTAAACCAGTGGTTCAGTCATTTTATTTTTCTGCCTCCACACTATTCACATTTTTCAATGTCTTCTGCTTCCAATAGAGAATTTTATACACCTCGTGGTCTGATTGGGAAAATGATTGAGAATGTCTATTCCAGGAACAGTTGCATGAAAGCAGTCTGCAAGGATTGAATATATGTGATACCATGTTGGAATTCTCTTGACATACTCTTTTCCTAGAATCATTCCATATGGATTTGACACATCCTACTCCCCCCTCCTATATTTTCACTATTTAATTTTGAATCTGTGACTTTTTTAAAAAGGGCATAAGCTGGTTTACCTGTTATGTGCTATAAATATTGTTAAGCCTAAATAAAACTACATTTTTATGTTTCTGTTGTTATTGTAAGCCTCAGGTGCCAAGCTCTCATCATCCCACATCAACAGAAGAACAGCAACTATATTGGGCCAAAGGTACTGGCTTTGGAACAGGCTCTACAGCTTCTGGCTGGGATGTGGAACAAGCCTTAACTAAACAAAGGCTGGAAGAAGAACATGTTACTTGTCTTTTACAGGTATGTTTGTAAAGTTGGTTCTGTAAATGATAATAGTTAAAATTATCTTACTATTTGTACTAATTTTTAAGTACTGATGATTCAGCCTAAATCATCCTTAGCTGCTTTTATGCCAGTGTGTTCCTGGATCCTGGTGTATATAAGACGTCTGTGGACCAAGATTGTTTTTCTTTCCTTTTAGGCAAGTTTTCCCTCTCAGTTATCTTCTTCACTGGACAAAAGTGGAAGGGTAAAATAATCTAAAAGCTGAAAGCTGTATTATATCACCCTTCTTTCTAATATCCTTTCAGTTTGCAGTATAGTATCTAAACTCACATTTGTTATGTATGTTTTTATAGATGTGTTATTTACATCTTTGTTTCTCACACTTTTCTAGAATAGGCAAGTTGAACTAATATAGAAGGTCTTCATGCCACAAAAATGAGAAAGGAAAATGCTTTAACTAATTGACTGGTGTTGGGAAAGCCTGTGAGCCTTATTTTAGGCAGTTCTAGAAATTCTAAAGTAATTAGGGTCAGGGTAGACTGTTTTACCTGATCTAAAATAGTAAGATTCTGTCATCTACTAAGTATAAATGTAATCTACTCAATAAAAATATTATTATAAATATCAGAGTTGCTCCTAAGTATTTTGGCTTGTCTTCTTAGGTTGTTGACTCACTGTGTTTAGAAACTATACACAGCACTGTCCTTTGTAAACACTGTCATGCTGAGCAGTCAGGGGCCGCTATAGTGCACCCTGCTTACTACACCAATTGTGTGTTCACAGTCCATAGAAACTCTCTGACATCAGCTTGTGTTGTTAATGACAAATCCTGCTCCACATACCAGCTGTGTTGTTTAGAAATCTCAGCATCCTTTCCCAGCCAGTCTACATGGCTGTTCTCCTTCTCATCCCTTTCTATCAAGTGCCAGATCACTGGTTACCAGTTGCAAATCCACTTCAGTTTGACTGGCTCATCCTGCTCTTGGGTTCAGTAATTTATTTGAACAGTTCACAGAACTCATAGGAGAAACCATACCTGTGATAACAGCTTTACTGTAACAATGAAGAGATGCTTAAGGTAATCCCTTAATCATAAATCTGGGCATCATCACAGTGCAGAGCTTCTGTGTCTCCCCTGTCCTCCCCGAACAAAAAAATGCAGTACCCTCCTTTACAAAGATTGCTCTGTCTAATCCAGGAAGATCCTTGATCCTTTGTCTTCCAAGGCATTTATTGGTTTCATCACATAGCCATCATAAATTACATCATGCATCATGAGTCTCAGTCAATATTGAACCTCCAGGTGACTCCTCTATCCTAAGGCCTCTGATGATCGAGACAAAAGACCAAATTCCTTTTTGCAAGGTATTTCTACACCTTGCCCATGTAAAATATGTCACTTTCTTTTTGAAAATTTGAATGGAAAATTGCCTTAATTTTAAAAACATAAGGCACAAGCTGTTGGTTGAGTTAAAAAAAAAATACTGTTGATATTCAGATTGATTATCTAACATAATATAGACCTCTGTGTAAGGCTGAAATCTAATATTAATGCAATGATTTTTATTTTCAGGTTCTTGCAAGTTATATAAATCCTGTGAGTGGTACAGTAAATGGAGAAGCTCCGTCATCTCATGAGAGTAGAGGACAGAATAATAATGCCCTTCCTTCTGTGCTTCTAGAACTTCTCAGTCAGTCCTGTCTTATCCCAGCCATGTCATCTTATCTACGAAATGATTCAGGTAAATCACATTGTAATTAATCTTCTGAAATAATTTTGTTGATAAGTTGTTTTTTTACATTACATTATCAGTTTTCTTACATTATGTTATCAGTTTAAAAGAATTAAATTGGGATATTTGATACTCTTCTTCCCTTGGAAACTCTGGTGGCACAGTGGTGAAGTCTACTGCTGCATTCCTTGAAAACTGTGGGGCAGTTCTACTCTGTCTATAGTGTCACTGTTAATAGGACTCAACTCAAGGGCATGTAACAACGACAACATTCTTCCCTAGTACACACCTAGATGTGAGTTTGATCTATTTATTTGTTTCAGTTCTCTTTAGAAAATTGATTTCTAAAAATTTCGGGAGAATTTTCTTGGCCCTTAATTTAACACTTTGTATTTACCTGTAGTAGAATAGAAAGTAAAAGTTTTCCTAATCCTTTTTTTTTATTTATTTAATATGACTGAGTGAAAATGTACATTCCCGTATAAATTTACATGCCCACCTATATGCAGCTTCCACTGCTCTCCCTGTCCGGTGACAGCACACTATTCCTCTCTGCTTCATACATGTCTTATGCTCTCAACAGTCTCCTTTCCCCTTCTCTCCTCCCACTCTCCTTCCTCCAGCCTGAGGTCAGCAGGATTATATCCTATAGATGTATGCAACCATAAAGTGCATCCAATATATAGTCACTCTGCATCACTAAGTCCAATCCATTTGTGTCCGAAGAGTAGACCTTCATTATGATTTATGGGCAAGGCAGCATCAGGGCCGGGGCCATGCTCCCAGGGGAACCCTGAAACTGCTGGACCACCAATTGCGGTCTTTTAGTGGACATCTCAGGATGCACCCCTTTTTATTCTTGTGCTGCAGTGTGAGACTCAACTTAGTGAGCTCCATCGCGGCTATCACTGGTGGTGTCCTAATCCTTTTGATTTTACCTGTCAAAGTATACTTATTTCTTTTAATAACCTGAAGCTGAAAATGCTAAGACAAAAGCTAGGAATTTCATGGAAATATTCTAAATTGGATATCATTGACTGAAATTCCATTTATTTTGTTTCAGTTGTAGTAAAAGATATGTAACAAAACTTTCGCCATTTTTTAAGTGTAATTCAGTGACATTAATTACATTCACCATGTTGCATATCCATTGCTGCTATCTTTTTCCAGATGTTTTTCATCCTTTTAAACAGAACTGAGTACCCTTTATACAATAACTTTTCCACTTCTCCCAGTTTGCTGAGTGTTTTTACACTGAAAGCATCTTGAATATTGGCAAATGCCAATGCATGTGATTGTGTGGCTTTTTTTTTGTCCTGTTAATGTGGTATATTTTGTAGATTGTCTTATGTTGAGCCACTTTTTGCACTCAGTTAAATCTGCTTGATCATGGTGTAAAATTGTGTTGTGTTCACTTTGCTGTTATTTTGTTGAGGGTTTTTACATCTATATATTTAGTTTTCTTTCCTTATGGTGTCTTCATATAAATGTAGTATCAGGGTAATGCTGATTTTGTGGAATGATTTAGTTAACATTCCTTCCTCTTCTATTTTTTGAATAAGTTTAAGAAGCATTGTTGTCATTCTGAAAAGGTTTAATGAAATTTCCCAGTGTCCCTTCAAGGACTTTGTTAGGAGATTTATTATTACTGATTCAGTCGTCACAATAGTTAAGACTGTGTTGAGATATTGTGTGAGTTTCTAGAAGTTCATCCATTTCATCTAGGTTGTCCAGTTTGTTTGCATACAATTCATAGTATTCTTACAATCTTTTTAGGGTTGTATCTTAATAGGGTTCCTGACTTTCTGACTTCCTTTTCCTTGTCAGTCTTACTAAAGATTTATCATTTCTTTTAAATCTTTTTCAAAGAACCAACTTTTTGTTTCTTTGATTTCATTTTTCTGTTCTCTGTTTCATTTATTTCTATCCTGCTCTTTGTTAATTCTTTTCTTCTTATAAACTTTAAGTTAGTTTGCCCTTCTTTTTCTAGTTCTTCAAGTTGTAAAGTTATGGTGCTAATTGGAGATCTTTTTTCAAATGTAGATTTTACTGCTATAAATTTTCCTCTGCTGTATGTCATAGATTTGGGTATCTGTTATTTTCATTTTCATTCATTTCTTAAGTTCGTCTTATTTCCCTTTTAATTTCTTCTTTGACCTATTGACTGTTTAACAGCATACTGATTCATTTCCTCATACTAATGTAGTTACTGGTTTTGTTCCCTGATTGATTTCTACTTTCATTCTCATGTAGTCAGAGAATATACTCTACAGAAATTCAGCCTGTTTAAATATGCTGAGACTTACATTGTGACCTAGAATATAATCTTTCCTGGAAAAGTGTGTATTTTGCTGTTAGGTGAAAGAGCAGTTTTGGTTTCCAGCAGTGACGTATGAGCTTCTGTTTATACTCAGAGAAAGAGAAGGCAGTGTGGTAGTACCAAAGGAATATCAACAAATCGATTAATGGGAACAAAATAGCCCAGAAACAGACTGACACAAATACAGTCAATGGACCTCTCACAATGGCGCCAAGGCTATTTGATGCCAAAAAGATAGTCTTTTCATCCAGATGAATCTAGTCAATGATACTTATGTGCACTGTGATGGTTACGATTATGTATCAACTTGGCTGGATGAATTCTCAGTGTTTTGGTAGCTGTATAAACTAGCAGAGGTGGGGCTTGTGGTCCCCACAATCCCCAGTCCAGCAGTTGGGTCCCTCAGGGAGTGTGGATGTGTCTCTGGAGCTTCCATGACATTGCCTTGTACAAGTTGTGCTAACCTCCCCAGTATTTTGTATTGTCTTACCCTTCACCAAGTAACCACTTAATTGTGTATTTAGGCCATTCATCTTTTTACTGTCTATACTTTTATCTCTTCCAGAATATCCATATAATTGGAATCATATAGTATACAGCATTTTCTCCATGTCTTTTTAATTTTTGATACCACATTTTCTTTTATTCCTGAATAAGAATCCGTTGTATAGATACAGGATATTACCTTTTGAGAACATCTTGTTTACTTTCAGTTTTTGGCAGTATGAATAAAGGTGCCATAAACACTTGTGTGCAAGGTGTTGTATGGACATAAATTTTCACTTCCTTGGGAAAATACCTGGAAGTACAAATGCCACATTCTGTGGAAAGATACTATTTTTAGTTTTTTTTAGCAAATGTCAGACTTGTCTTCCAAAGTGACTATAATACTTTGTATTCCCACTACCAGTGAATAAAAGTTCCTTTTGCTCCATATCCTGATTAGCACTTGGTGTTTTCAGCCATTCCAAAAGGTGTGTGGTAGTATCATTATTGTTTTAATTTACAATTAGCTAATAAAATATAATATTGAACATCTGTTCATGTGCTTTTTTATAATCTGTATAATTTCTTTGGTGAGGTATCCAGATTGTTTACTTGGTTTATAATTGGATTGTCTATTATTATTGAATGTTACGAAGATTTCGTATATATTTTGGATACAGGTCCCATATCAGATATGTTTGGCAGATATTCTGACTCAACGGCACTTGGCAGGCTTGGCAGACATTCTCTCTGAGTCTGTGACTTGTCTTTTCATTCTCTGAATCCATTTCCTTTCACAACCAGACATTTTTAATTTTAATTAAGTACAGTTTATAATTTTTTTCCCCATGGTTCATGCATCTAAAAACTCACTACTAAACTTGTGGTCGCTTAGATTTTATCTTGTTATCTCTATAGTTTTAGATTTAGGCCTGTGTTCCATTTTGAGTTAACTTTATAGAAGTCATGTCTTAGTCATCTAGTGCTGCTTTAGCAGAAATACCACAAGTAGATGACTTTAAAAGGAGAAATTTTATTTGTCACAGTCCAGTAAGCTAAAATGTCCAAATTCAGTGTGTCAGCTCTAGGGGAAGACTTTCTCTGCTGGCTCTGGAGGAAGGTCCTTGTCAGTCTTCCCCTGGGCTGGAATC
The DNA here is from genome assembly GCA_028571685.1 of Heterohyrax brucei. NCBI lineage: Eukaryota > Metazoa > Chordata > Mammalia > Hyracoidea > Procaviidae > Heterohyrax > Heterohyrax brucei. The sequence continues at coordinate 42,098,887 of CM053149.1, forward strand.
TTCAGAGGTGCAGGAACCTTTGTCCTTTCTAAGGGATGCATGCAGTTCCCGGCATTGTTTTGTTTCTTGATGGTATGAAGTCTTCACATATCTCTGTTGGCTTCTTTCCTTTATATCTCAAGAGAGTGTCTCAAGGCACGAAACAATCTTAGGCACTGAGTCCTGCCCCACCAACACAACCACACATTCTCCCTCATTAACATCATAGAGGCAGGATTTACAGCATGGAGCAACATAACACAATGCCGTGTATCATGGCCTTAGCTAAATTGCTAGAAATTTGGGTGGAAAACAATCTGTGACATTCCATCCTTTGTTCCCTAGAAAAGACACATCTTTGCAAGATGCAAAAACATTCACCCCTTCAAAGTAAAAGTCTTAAGTGCAAGTTGAAAATCCAGAAATTCATCTTCAGCTGTGAAGGTTTGATCAGAAGTTAAATTTTGAGACTGAAGCAGCTCAGCATCTCATGTTGCTTGTCTCTTTAGCTTCTCCTTCTTGTGGCCTCACTACCTGGGACCCAGGCCCACATCTGCCTTGTAGATGTTCCAAGACTCTATAGGGCCACTGATTTAAGTGCCCAGAAGCACCCCATTCCACCAGGAAACCTGTCTACAAGGACTCAGCTCCAGCTCTGGTTCAGCAAGCCTACTTTCACTGATTTAAGGGCCCGAGGGCACTCCACTCTGCCAAGAAACCTGTTCACAGGCACTCAGCTCTCTCACTCTGTTCGTTGGCTCTAGGGCTGTTTTGCACTGGTCTGGTTCTGCTGCTGGTCCTCTGCTGCTTGTTTCTCAGGATCTTTGCCTTCCTAGATATTAACAGTTCCCCTCAGTTCCTTCAAATTTTCTACCCATTTACAGTTTCAAAACTGATTCCATGTTTACTTATCTGTTACAGCAGCACTCCACTTTCTTGGTATCAAATTCTGCTGTAGACTTGGTTCTTTAGAGAGGCAAAACCAGTAATGCATAGAAATACATATAGAAAACGGTTTATATAAAGGAAGCAGCTCATGTAATTATAGCGGCTAAAATGTCCGAAGTCGTGGAGCAAAATACAAGCCTGATGCAGCCACGGAAGCTGGCAAACCTGAGGTTGGCAGATCAGAGATTAGAGTACCAGCTCACAGTCTGTAAAGGTCTGTGAATGCTGAGATGGTGTGCAGGGCTGCAAGGTTTCTCCTGATTCGTGTGGCTGCAGGGGCTGGCAAACCCAAGATCTGCAGGTCAGGGAATGGTACTCTTTATTGCATACTGTGAAGATCGGTGAATCCTAAGAATTGCTAGTTAAAGCCAAAACCTTGGCAAAGTAAGCAGACAGGAAGTAGGTTAAGGGGGCCATGAGCCACCACAAGCCCCACGCCTGCTAGTTTATACAGCTACCAAAACACTGAGAATTCATCCAGCCAGGTTGATACATAATTGTAACCATCACAGTGCACATAAGTATTATTCACTAGATTCATCTGGATGAAAAGACTATCTTTCTGGCATCACATAGCCTTGGCGCCATTGTCAGAGGTCCATTGACTGTATTTGTGTCAGTCTGTTTCTGGGCTCTTTTGTTCCCGTTAATTGATTTGTTGATATTCCTTTGGCACTACCACACTACCTTCGTCAGTGTAGCATTATAGTTAGTCTTGAATTTGGGTAGTGTGAATCTTTAACTTTACATTCTTGTGTTAACTGGTCAAGGTCTTTAGCTTTTCCATATAAACTTTGGGATCAGTTTATTAGTGTTCCAAAAATAACTTGCTATGATTTGGTTAGGATGTATTGTGTTCTGTTTATCACTCAACGTATGCTACAGGGGAGAGATTTGAGAAGAATAAAACTGCATTAATTACTTTGCTAAACAACTTTATAAAGCATTACAGGTGAAACTAAGTGGATAATGGACAACATATATAAAATTATAAATTCTGATGTTTATTTAAATAGAAATCATTCAAAACTTGAATGAAATAGGAAAAGCTTTTCTAAGGCTTTTACATATCCAAGATTTGGAAAGGCTGTATGTGTGTGCAGGCATGTATATGTTTTCATATATTTCAAGTTATAACAACAGATTAGAGGAAAATGTTTATAAAACTTTTTGTGTCTTTTTCTCATACACAAAGTATTACAAAGCAATTGAAGAATAGTAACATCCCCATAGAAAGAAGAGCAAATAGTGTGTGAATAACTACTTAACTAAAGAGAATTCTTTTTACTTAGAAATTATTGAAGTGTAACTCATATCCACTTAATGTGTACAGTGTTTTGAAATATATTCAGGGTTAACTATCAGCAATTTCAAAATGTTTGTATCCCTGAAGAAAGAAGCTGAGTACTCTTTAGTTATTCTTTTTCTATTCTGCATTGCCTTGACCTGTTCCTAAGTTTTAACCCATAGCCTTGCTTGTTCTGAGCATTTCACATAAATGGAATGATATATGTTCTTTCTTGACTGACTTTTTGCACTTGTCACAATTTTTTCAAGGTCATCCATGTAACATGTATCAGTACTTTATTATTTTTATGGACAAATATTCTCTGATATGAATATACAACATTTTATCCATTCATCAGTTGATGGACATTTATATTATTTCTTCCTGTTAGCTGTTCTTAACATTTTTTACAGATGTTTGTATGAACATGTTTCATTTCTCTTGATTTTAAATTTAGTCATAGAATTCTTGAGTTACATGGTAAGTCTTTCCTGTCTTTTTAACTATCTCTTGTTTTTTCATGTGTAATGTCATTTCACTACTCATCTGGTCTTTGGTCATGAATGCTCAGTGTATCAAATCCTCCTTGAAATGGTCTCTAAACTCAGGTAGCATATACTCAGGGTCATATTTTGGCTCTTGTGATTTGTTCTAATTTTCTTGACTTTCAGCTTGAACTTCCTTAAGAGCAATTGATGGTCTGTGCCTCAGTTGGCCCCTGGCCGTGTTCTTACTGATAGCACTGAACTTTTCCATCACCTCTTGCCAAAGATGTAGTCAGTCTGATTCCTGTGTATTCCATCTGGTGAGGCTCAGGCCCATATGGTCATGTTTATGTTGATGAAGAAAGATAGTTACAATGAAGAAGTTAATGGTCTTGCAAAATTTTATCTTCCAGTTCCTGGCATGGCTTCTGTTACCAAGACCCTATTTTCTAACTGCCAATCCTTCTTCTTTGTTTCCAGTTTTTGAATTCCAAATACTAGTAATTAGCAGTGCATCCTGATTGCATATTCTGTTAATTTCAGAGTGTAGAAGCTGGTAAAAAATCTTCAGTTTTTAAATCACTGGCCTTAGTGGTTGGTACCTAAATTTAAATAGTAGTCATGTTAACTGGTCTTCCTTGTAGGCATATAGATATTATCCTATCACTGATAGCAGTATACTTCAGGACAGATCTTGAAATGTTCTTTTTGACAGTGAGTACAACACCATCTTTCTTCAAGTTCTCATTCCCAGCGTAATAGACCATATGATTGTACGATTCAAAATGTCCAGTGACAGTTCATTTCAGCTCACTAATGCCTAGGATACTGATGTTTCTGCATTCACTTCATTTTTTACTATTTCCAATTTTCCTAGATTCATGCTTTATAATTGTATGTTCTGATTTTATTAATGGATGTTTGCAGCTGTTTCTTCTCATTTTGAGTCCTGCTACATCAGCAAATGAACATCTTGAAGTTTGACTTCATCCACATTATTATGGTCGACTTTACTTTGAAGAGACAGCTCTTCCCCCACTGTCTTATGAGTGCCTTCCAACCTGGGGGGCCCATTGTCTGGCAGTATATCTGAAAACGTTCCTTCTGCTGCTATTCATAAGGTTTTTTGCTGGCTAATTCTCTTGAGAAGTAGACTGTTGGCACTTTCTTTCTTCACATCCCTAGTCTGGAAGCTCAGCTGACACTTTCCACCGTGAATGACCCTGCTGGTATCTGAATACTCATGGCATACGAGTTCTGACAAGTTCACAAACTCATCCAAGAAAAAGTGCTACATACCTCATTGTTGAATATCACTACAGTCACCTTAGAAGTACTTCCCTGGGGAAGCTATGCACCAACACCAGTACGTAGTCTACCCTTCAAAGCAATTTTGGAACTTTTTTTCTGAAATGGCTAGGAAAACTGCCATCATGTTATTTTTGATGTCCTGAATGTCATCAAACTGTCTTCAATATTTCTGTTATCTTTGGGTAAAGAAAAAGTCACTGGACAGGAGGGGAGTGGTCACATGTCTGCTTAATTCCCTCTGAAAACTAATGCCTGAATCAATAATTCAGTGTAGATTTCTTGACACCAGGTGAGCCCTAGGATACGATATATAGCTGTCAATTTGGACTACACGCCACTAAATGGGAAACCTCTTTCTCTCTGAGCCCCACTCTTGCTCAGTGACTGGCTCGCACAGACTGAAGGTACTCGCATTTTTAACTTTTTTTCTTTTTGTTGGCCAGTAGGAGGGCAGCAACCAGCAGCTACACTGAGCAGCAGTGCTGAAGTGAACAGCGTGTGCTGCAGCCAAGAGACAGTGTATGGAATACCCATGTTTGAAGAGCCTGGCAGTGGACTGAGGGCACCACAACCCCTCCACCCTCTCTTTTTGGAGCTCTGCCATAGATTTCCTTGTTCTTCGTCAGGAGGATTAGCTTGACCCAAACCCCTTATTTTGGCTTCAAGGTGGAGTTAGCCAACTGTTGTAGTCTAGGCTGCTCTAACAGAAATACCACAGCGTGGATGGCTTTAACAAAGGGAGGCTTATTCTTACACAGTCTGTTGGTTGCAAGTCCATATTCAAGGTGTCCGCTCCAGGGGAAGGCTTTCCCCTTGTTGGCTCTGGAGGAAAGTCCAGTATTTCATCAGTCTTTGTCCAGGGAGCGTCTTGGTGCAGGAACCTCAGGTCAGAAGAATGCGCTCTTCTCCTGGTGCTGCTTTCTTGATAGTAATGAGGTTCCCATTCTCTGCTTGGTTCTCTTTCCTTTTATCTCTTGCAGGCTGAAAAGATTAAGGGTGGGGCAAGCTGTACTCCAGGGAAAGTCCCTTTACAGCAGGGCAGGGAAGTAATCCTATGAAGGAATTTACAGCCCTACCCTAATCCTTTAACATACAGTTTAGGGAAACCACAGAATGGAGGGCAGTCACAAGATACTGGGAATCATGTCCCAGTATCATGGCTACACATATTTTTGGGGGGACACAATTCAACCCATGACACCAACTGAAGGTCACAACAGAGGATAATTCCCAGGCTGGGAGGCAGTGCCAGTCCAGGGAGTGCTTTTCCAGCAGAAAGGCTCTGTTTAAGCACAATGTTGTCTGACAGGTAGCACCTGGTGGGCGATGGCAGCAGTGCAGTAGCCCCTCCCTACTTAGAATTTCATCATAGTATCCGGACAGCTGAAGAGGTGCCTCTGTTTTCAGCTGGAAGATGGGGCCTGCCAAACCTGGTGACCTGACTGATTTTGGAAGCTGTCAGATAGCTTTTAGCTTTTGAAAATGAAAAAGAATGCATGGAAAAATAACTGCTTTGCAGCCCAGCGGCATCTCTTCCTGCCTTTAATGACCCACATCAGAGGGTCGGTTGACAGGCCCCCCCACCCTGCCAGTGACTCCATAAGTAGGGTGATGCCTTTGCCAGCCAGGAAAAGGAACCTGCCACACCAGAGAGTACACTGGGCCCAGTCACTAGAGTATACAGTGGTGGTTAGTGACCAACTCTCTTCTGAGAACAACACCTCAGCTCCTGTTGAGGCAACACAGGAGAAACTGAACAGCCTCTATATGTCCCAAAAGAAACAACAAACCATGGCTCCAGAAAAGTCCGCAACAAAGAATCGAAGAACTTCCCAGATGAAGAAACTTTTTTGAAGGTATCAGAGGTCTAGTACCAAAGAATTATATAGAGAGAGCGAGAGCCCTCCTAGAGGCCAAACAAAACGCAACAGACCAAAATGAAAAATTAAGCAGGCTATGTGTGAACTGAAATCCAACAGATCATAAGCAAAATTACAAACTAGACAATACAATTCAAAGCCAAAAGAGCAGAACTGACAACTTGTAGGTCAGATTTAGTGACCTTGAAGATAGAGCTACTAACACCAGCATTTTTGAGGAGAAATCAGAGAAAAGAAATGAGAAAAATGAAAAAGCATTAAGAAACATGTGGGACTCTATCAAGAGGAATAATCTCCAATTAATTGGAGTTGCTGAACAGGGAGGAATACTGAAAACACAGAGCGTATTGTTGTTGAATTGCTAACAGAAAACTTCCCTGAAACTATGAAAGAAGACAACATAGATATCTAAAACATGTATAGAATGCCACAAAAACCAGACCCCAAAAGAAGGACACCAAGACATATTATAATCAAGCTTAATAAAATGAAACATAACCAGAAACTCTTAAACACAGTGAGACTCAAAGCAAAGTGGACATTCAGAGGGAAGTCCAGTAGGCTTTCATCTGACTTTTTGGCAGAAACAGTGTTCACACAGAGGCAGTGGGATGACCCATTCAAAGCCTTGAAGGAGGAAAGCTTACAACCAAGGATTACATATCCTGCAAACTGTCTTTCAAATATGAAGATGAAATTAAGACATTTGCAAATAAATAGAAGCTTAGAGACTTTGTAAAAACCAAACCAGAACTACAAGAAATACTGAAAGAAGCTTGTTGCTTAGAAAAACAAAACCATTAAGTGTATATTTAAGAAGGCAGTGCAGGACACAACACCCAGAAACCTACTCAGGGAAGGCACAAAACTATAATATTAAAAGAAAGGAACCATGAATACTAAGGTACCATCACATTAAAAAAAGAGATATACTACAGTGGTTATAGTCCTTTCAGGAGGAAAGGAAGTTCATATGACATGTAGAAGTTAAAATTGGGTTTAAACTTGGAATATTAAGGGAATTATGGGGCAGCTGCAAAGCACAGTAGCAATGCAACATATCAAAACAAGAAACGTAAGACAGGAGTCTCAACAAGTGCAAAACCAGCACTGAAAAAGAGGAAGTCAGCCCATAAAGAAAAATGACCCATAACAGAATATTAAGAGCAGCATAGAAAACACAACACAAAAATAAATACATAAAAGTGGCAGCATTAAACACATACTTAACAATAACTTCACTGAATATAAATGGACTGAATGCACCAGTAAAGAGACGAGTGACATCTTGGATCAAAAGACACGACCTGTCTATATGTTGCCTACAAGACATACCTTCTACTTAAAGATGTGCATGAACTGAAAAGTAAGGGTGTAATAATACATACGAAACTAACACTATAGAAAGAAGAGCAGATGTGGCAATAGTAATCTCAGATAAAATAGATTTTAACGTAAAATACACCACCAGGGACAAGGAGTATCTCTGTTTATTGCTGAAAGGTTCAGTACACAAGCAGGACTTAACAATATTAATCTTTATGCACCCACTACTAGATAGCGAACAAACACTGACTACACTGAAAAATGAGATAGGTCATTACACAATAGTAGTTGGAGACTTCAACACTCCCCTTTCAGTTATGGACAGATCATCTAGAAAAAAACTCAATAAAAACACAAAAGATCTTATTGTGACAATTAACCAGTTAGACCTCATCAACATATACAGAACTTTTTATCCATCAACAAATAAGCACACATTCTTCTCCAGTGCACATGGAACATTTTCCAGAACAGAACATATGTTAGGACACAGAGCAAATGTCAACAAAATCCAAGCCACTGAATTACTGCAAAGCATCCTCTCAGGCTGTAAAGCCATAAAAGTCTAAATCAATAGCAGGAAAAACATAGAAATTGGAACCCATGGAAACTGAAAAAAGCTTCCTCAGAAAGCCATGGGTTATAGAAGAAATCAGTGACAAAATAAAGAAATCTACGAATTCAAATGAGAATGAAAACACATCCTACCAGAACCTATGGAGAGACAAATCACCAACTTTGTTTGGAAGAGGAAGAAAATCCAGCCAAGCAGTGCTCAGAGGTCAGTTTTTCTCTATAAATGCACACATTTGAAAGTAAGAAAGGACCCAAACCAAAGAATTAACCCTACAGCTTCATGAAGTAGAAAGAAAGCAACAGAGGAACCCCTCAGGCACCAGAAGAAACCAGATCACAAAGATTAGAGCAGAACTAAATGAATTAGAGAGTAGAAGAACAATTGAAAGCATTAAGAAAACCAAAACCTGTTTTTTTGAAAGGATCAAGAAAATTGACATAAAGGAAGAGATTGGAAAAGTATCAAAAAACTACCAACCCAAAAAAGTTATGGCCCGGATGGCTTCCCTGCAGAATTCTACCACACGTTTAGAGAAGAGTTATCTCCATTACTACTAAGACTATTTCACAGTATAAAAAGGGATGGAATACTTCTAAATTCATTCTATGAAGCCAACGTAACCCTGATACCAAAGCCAGGGGAAGATGCCACAAAAATGGGAAATTACAGACCACTATCATTCATGAAACTAGATGCAAAATTCTTCAGCAAAATCTGTGCCAGTATTATTTGACAACATATCAAAAAGATAAATTCATCGTGACCAAGTTGGATTCATACCAGAGATGCAAGGCTGGTTCAACATCAGAAAAACAGTGTGCGCAACCACATACGTAACACAAAGGATAAGAATCAGCTGATTTTGTCAATTGATGCAGAAAAGGCATTTGAAAAAGCCCAACACCTATTCATGCTAAAAACTCTCGGAAAAGTAAGAGTTAAAAGGAAATTCCTCAGTGCAGCAAGGGCCATCCACAGAAAGCCAACCACCTACATTATCCTGAATAGAGAGACTCAAAGAATTCTCCTTGAGAATGGGAACTAGACAAGGATGCCCAGTCTTAACACTTATAATTCAGCATTGTACTAGCAGTTCTAGCCATAGCAGTTAGATAAGACAAAGAAGTAAAGGGCATCTGCATTGACAAAGAAGAAGTGAAAATCTCCCTATCTCCCTATTTGTAGATGATGTGATTGTATATGCAGAGAATCCTAAAGAATCCCTAAGTAAACTACTCGAACTAGTAGAAAAGTTCAGCAAAGTATCAGGATATAAGATAAACATGAGTAAGTCAGTAGGTTTCCTTTATATCAACAAAGAGGTCATTTAAGAAGAAATCCAAATCAATACCATTTACTGTAGCCCCCAAGAAGATAAAATACCTAGGAATAAATTTAACTAGAGAAATTAAGAGACCTATGCAAAGAGAAGTACAAGACCTTACTGCAAGAAACTAAGAGAGACGTACATAAATCGAGAAACCTACCCTGCTCATGGATAGGAAGACTTAATGTTGTAAAAATGTCTGTTTTACCCAAAGCAATCTACATATACAATTCAATCTCAATACAAATTCCAGTGACATTTTTTTAATGAGATGGAGAGACAAATCACCAACTTTGTTTGGAAGAGGAAGAAAATCCAGATGAGCAAAGCACTACTGAATAAGTAGAACACAGGGGGAGGCCTCTCACAACACGTCTTCAGAACCTGTTACATTGCCACCATAGTCAGAACAGCCTGGTACCAGTACAAAAAGAGACATGTAGACCAATGAAACAGAGTTGAGACCCCAGAGATGCCACCGTCCTCCTGTGAACAGTTACTATTCTACAAGGGCCCTAAGATTGTAAACTGGGGTAAAAAACAGTCTCTTTAACAAATGGTGCTAACAAAATAGGATATCCATCTGCAAAAAGATTGAAACAAGACCCATATCTCTCACCTTATCACAAAATCCAACTCAAATTGGATAAAAGACCTAAATATCAAACCTGAGACAATAAGGATCACGCAAAAATAAAGTAGGGTCAACAATGGAAGTTTTAATACACAGTGTAGACAGACTTTAGGATCTCACAAGCAAGGAATGATCAATAGAAAATAGATAAATGGGAACTACTAAGAATCAAATACTTTTGCTCATCCAAAGACTCTGTCAAAAGAATTAAAAGACAGAATGGGGAAAAATATTTGGCAGCTGTATGTCAGATTGATATCTGATCTCCGTAATCTACAGGTATTCCAAAATACCAACAAGAAAAGGGTAAATACCCCAAAAAACGCTGGGCAAAGAAGATGGACAGACACTTAACTAAAGAGGACATCCAGGCAGCCAAAAGACATATGAGGAAATGATCTTTAGCTATTAAAGAAATCCAAATCAGAACTACGGTGAGATACCATCTCACCCCAACAAGGCTGGCCATGATCCAGAAAACACAAAACAACAAATGCTAGAGAGGCTGTGGAGAGATTGGAACTCTCCTGCACTGCTGGTGGCATTGCAAAACGGTAAACCTCTTTTAAAAACAATGTGGTGCTTCCTTCAGAACCTGGAAGTAGATATGTCATTTGACCCAGTAATCCTGCTGCTTGGAATATATCCTACAGAATCAAGGGCAGTCCCATGAACAGTTAAGTGCATACCAATGTTTATTGCAGCACAGTTCACAAATGGAAAAAGATGGAATCAACTCGGATGGAATCAACAACAGATTAATGAATAAAGAAACTATCTTATATATACTCAGTTGAACAGTATGCAGTGAGAAAGAGCAATGATGATTTTAGGAAATACCTCATAACCTGATTTCAATTGGAAGACTTTATGTTGAGTGAAATCAGTCAGAGGTACAGGGACAAAATATTGTATGAGACTCCACTGTAAGGGCATAAGAGCAGACTCATGTATACAAGGCAAGATTCTTTGATGGCTGCAAGGGAGGGAGGGAGAGGGCTGGTCATAGATTATATAGTTGATAGAAATCTGGTTGGGTAAAGTCAATGAGTACACACAGTATAAAGATCAGTTTAACTGGACTTCAATGTAAACTGAAAACTCTTCTAGTCTTCTAAAATTGTAGGGGTAGAGTAGCAGGGGCAGGAGTCCTTGTTCCATGCTCTCAGGGGACATCAAGGCCAATTGGCATGACTAGCCTATTGCTAAGAGAGTCTTCTGCATTTCATAGTGATGAGTGGTGTCTGGGTTCTTTTTGTTTATTTTTTTATTGTGATTGAGTGAAAGTGTACAATAGAATATAGATTTGCATTCCCGCCTATGTGCAGCTCCCACTGCTCTCCCTGCCCAGTAACAGCACGCTCCTCCTATCCATTCTATACATGGCATATCCTCATAACAATCTCCTGTCCCCTCCTCTTCACCCTCTCCCCCTGCCTCCGGTAAGAGGCCAGTAGGCCAACATCCCATAGATGCATAGAACCATAAAGTGCGCACGCAGTATGGTCACTCTGTGTCGTTCAGTCTAATCCATTCCTGTCTGAAGAGTTGACCTGTCTGAAGAGTTAATTTATGGATGGGCAGCATCAAGACCAGGGGCCGTGCTCCCAGGGGAACCCTAAGGCCCCTGGACCATGCATTGTAATCTTTTAGTGGAGTTCTCAGGGTGCACCCCTTTTTATTCTCTGGGGTTTTAAAAGCTAGCAAGCTGCCATCTGAGGTACACCAAATCATCCCAACTCAGCCAGAGAAGGTGATCGCCAAGGACAACAATGACAGGAAGAAAGACCGCAGAAGACAGAAGGACCCACGTGAATTGCTAACTGTATCAACATGTGACCAGAAGAATCAGATGGTGCCTGGCCACCCCCAATGATAGCCATGATGGGGCACACAATGTCTGCTCTCAGTGGCAACTCAAGAAAATGAGGAGTGTACCTGAAGAACTCGACTAAAAGACTGCAGTTGATGGTACAAAGGCCTGAGAGTTCCCTTCAGAGCATGACCACTAGACCAGCTGCTGCCGCTGATCGTCATTAAGGAGGTCAGCTCTTCCGACAGGAATGGATTGGACTCAGAGATAAAAAGTGATGATGTGGTGTATTCACTTTATACTTCTGTGCGTCTGCAGGATGCTTTTCTACTGGCCTCTTACTAGAAGGGAGAGGAGACAGTGGAGAGGAGGAAAGAGGAGATTGTTAAAAAGGATATGACGTGTATAGAACAGAATGGAGGATTATGCTGTCGCCGGGAAGGAGAGCAGAAGGAGTTGCAGATAGGAAGGCATGCAAATCTAACTTGGATTGTATACTTTCACTCAATCACAATTTAAAAAAATGGATGATAACATTCAGTCACTGGAGGCCAAATCAGGGGATTCGGCAGGGCATTCAAATACAGTTATTTGTTTACTGGCTAAAAACTCCATCACAGACAAGTGTACAGTTAAATTTGTGAACCTGCCATCATGCCACTGTGCACAATCAATGGCCATTGCAGAAAGAGTTCCAAAATTGCTTTGAAGGGTTGTCTAGGCACTGCCATTGGTACATAGCTCCCCAAAGGAAGTACTTTGAAGATGAGTGTTGTGATACTCAGCAATGAGGTATATAGCACTTAGTACAGTTAAGTTTCTCAGGCTTAATTGTCCAGCATTGTAGCTTCCAGTATGGCAGCAACATGCAAGTCCTCACAGTACAAAAAAAACAAATTGGATGTCAGATGTCCTCTTGAGTATGAGTGACTAAAACAAAAGGAAGAAACAGTGAAATCCGAGAACTCAACAGATTTCAAAGAGTGGCTCAGAAAGACAATTATAATGACGTGTAGGTACCTGGTGATAAAAAAACAAAAGGGAAGAACATTCTCTATGTTTTTAAGGTTAAACAAACTGAAGAAAAAATTCAAGCCTCAAGTTATAGTAGTGAAAGATTCTACCAGCCAAAGGATTATACAGCAAAACTGTTAAATGACACAGGAAGCATCAAAAGAAGATGGAAGGAATACACAGTCATTATACCACGAAGAATTGGTCAGTGTTCAACAATTTCACGAAGTAACATATGATCAGGAACTGGTTATACTGAAGGAAGAAGTCGAAGCTACATTGAAGGCATTGGTGAAAAACAAAGCTCCAGGAATTGATGGAATATTAGTTGAGATGTGGCAACAAATGGATGCAGCACTGCAAAGGCTCACTCATCTGTGCAAAGAAATTTGGAAGACAGGTACTTGCACCTGGAAGAGATCCATATTTATGCATATTCCCAAAAAAGGGATGTAACTGAATGTCAGAATTATTGAACAATATCATCAACATCACACACAGGTAATGTTTTACTAAAGAAGCAACTGCAGCAGTATATTGACAAGGAACTGCCAGAAATTCAAGCCTGTTGTGGAGGATGCTGTTCAACCAAGGCTGTCAATGTTGATTTCAGATGGATCTTGGCTGAAAGCAGAGAATATCAGGAAGTTTTTACCTATGTTTTATTGACTATACAAAGGCATTCAACTATGTGAATCATTAAAAATTATGGATAACATTGCAGAGAATGAGAATTCCAGAACACTTAATTTTGTTTATGAGGAATCTGTACATAGATCAAGAGGCAGTTATTTGAATAGAATAATCAGACGCCACTCGGTTTAAAGTCATGAAAAGTGTGCATCAGGGTTGTATCCTTTCACCATGTTTTTCAGTCTGTGCTGAGCAAGTAATTCAAGAAACTTACTGTGTAAAGATTCAGGCTCAGACCTGGAGGAAGTCTCATTAACAACCTGTGTTATGCAGGTCATACAACTCTGCTGACTGAAAAGTGAAGAGGATTTGACACACTTACTGATGAAGATCAAAGACCAGATTCTTCAGTGTGGATTGCACCTCAACATTAAGAAAACAAAAACCCTCACAACTGCACCAGTAAGCAACATCATGATAAATGGCGAAAACATTGTGGTTGTCAAGGAGTTAATTTTGCTTGGATTCCTGATGGATGCCCCTGGAAGCAGCAGTCAAGAAATCAAAAGGCACTGGGAAAATTGGCTGCAAAAGACCTCTTTAAAGTGTTGACAAGTAAAGATGTCACCTTGGAGACTAAGGTGCCTGACCCTGGCTGTGCTATTTTCAGTTGCCTCATATGCATATTAAAGCTGGACAGTGACTAAGGAAGGCGGAAGAATTGATGCCTTTGAATTGTGGTTTGGAGACAAATATTGTATATACCACGGAATTCCAAAAGAACAAACAGATCTATCCTGGAAGAAATACAACCAGAGTGCTCCTTGAAAGGAAGGATAATAAGACTTCATCTTACCTACTTTGAACATGTTATCGGGGGGGGGGGGTCAATCCCTGGAGAAAAACATCATGCTTAGAATGTAGAGGATCGTTGAAAAAGAGGTAGACTGTCAACAAGATGGATTAACCCAGTGCCTGCATAGGTGGGCTTAAGCATAAAAACGAATGTGGTGTGGCCCAGGACCTGGCAGTGTTGCATTCTGTTGTGCATAAGGTTGCTTTAAGTAGGAACCAACTAGACAGCATGTAAAAAAACACCATGGAAACTCTGTTTGAGCAGTTTCTCAAAGTGCTGTAACATTTTACATTTTCACCACTGATCTATGATCCTGATTTCTCTACAACCCTGCTGATACTTGTTATTCTCTGTTTTATTCTGACCATTCTAGTGGTGTGAAGTGATACTTGCTGTGAGTTTGATTTTCCAAATAACTGAGCATCTTTTCATGTGTTACTCATTTGTGTGTCTTCTTTGGAGAAATGTCTGCGTACATGCTCAGACACATGAGTGGCTCCGGCTGTCTTCCACCCTGCTTCCCTGTTTCTATATACATGTGTACAAATGTGTGTTAATTTTATGCATATAAATCAAAGCAAAACCAATTGTCATCAATTTCATTCCAACTTGTGGCAGCTGTATAAGAGTAGAACTGGACTCCACAGGGTTCTCGTGGATAGCAAGTGTGTTTAGGTTTTTTTTCTTCCTATTTTTCTTCTCTTTTTAAAAAAATCTTTTATTATTATTGTACTTTTGATGATAGTGTGCGGAACAAACCAGTTACTCAGTAAAAAGTACACATGTTGTTTTGTGACATTGATTAACAACTGCTCAACATGTCAACATTCTCCCTTCTCGATCTTGGGTTTGCTGTGTCCCCTCCTGCTTGCTTGTCCTTGCCTCTGATCTGGTATGTCACTTACGTCTCATTTTGTTTTATGGGCCTGTCCATTCTTTGGCTGAAGGGTGGACCTCAAGAGCAGCTTCATTACTGATCTTAAAGAATGTCCAGGGGCCATACACCTGCAGTTTTCCAGTGTTTGTCAGATCAGTAAATCTGTTTTCGTGTTTGTGTCCCTTAAAATTTTGTTTGGCTTTCTCCTCCAGCTCAGTTTACTACCCTGGAGTGTGATCCCTGTCAAGGTAGCTGGTCATCATCTAGTTCTGCTGGACTCAGTCTGGTGGAGGCAGTGGTAGTCATCATCCATTAGTCTTTTGGACTCATCTTTCCGTTATGTCTGTAATTTTCTTCTTTCTCCCTAGCTGCCAACAGGGTGACCAGTGGAGTATCTTAGATGGCCACTAACAGGCAGCAAATATTTTTTATTAACTCCTTGTGCCAACCACAGATACCATTTAAGTGTGTATATATATAGATACGTGTGTGTATCTGTACACACACACATACGTATATATATTTTTTGAGAATGTTGCAGACATTATGCTCCATTACCATGAAGTATGTCAGGATGTATTCCAAAAGACAAAACCAGTCTACTGCATAACTGTATTATAATAATCAAAATTAGAAAATCAATAGTGGTATACTAGCATTTAATCATCTACTCCACAGGTCTCATTCATATTTCCTGTAGTCCTTCTCATGTCCTCCATATCAAAGAAAAAAAATTGTGTCTTTGAAAATCTAGTACATGATCACATGTTATATTTAGTAACCTCTTTTATCTACTTTAGAGCATTTTTCAGACTTGGTCTGTTATGAGTATCTTAGAAGTGTAGTACCACTGTAACATAAGTACCACAAGCAAATGGTTCTACCGAAGAGAAACTTGCTTCCTCGCAGAAAAGCAGGCTAAAATTCCAAATGCGTATTATCAGCTCCAGGAGAAGTGTTCCTCTGTTGATTCTGGAAGAAAGTCCTGGTTGTCGGTCTTCCCCTGGGCTGGGAGCTTCTGAGGTACAAGGACCCCAGAGCCTTTTCAAAGGATGCACTCTGCTCCCAGCACTTTTTTCTTGGTTGTGTGAAGTCCCTAACTCTCTGTGCTGCCTTCTTCATTTAATTTCTAGAGATTGCCTCAAGGCACGGTATAGCCTTGTTCATGGAGCCCTGCCCTGCCAACACTACTGCAGCTCACATTCCCTCATTAACATCATAGAGGCAGGGTTTTGAGTGTACAGGAACATCAAACAGTACCAGGAATCTGGCCTAGCCAAATGGCTACACAAAAGGTGGGGGGGGGGGGGGGGGGCAAAACACAATTCAGTTCATTACAGTGGCTTTCCATTTTTAAGGAAATCATTTATTGTGAAAAAGCTTATAACATATAAAACAAATGTCGTGAACCCCATTCCCAGTTTCATAAGTCATTGACTCAGTCGTTTTAATATTTATATTCTCACTCAAATCTTTCCACATCAGCATACTTACACGTCATAGATTACTTTAAAACAAATCTAACTTGACATTTCATGCTTACTATAAGTAAGTTAAGCAATACCTAAAAGCAAAAAAAAAAAAAAAATCATACGGCATCACCTAGAAATAACAGTCAATAATACTAAATTCTGTGGATATGTGTAAATAGAAGTATGGACAAATGAGTTGGTATTAGAAAATGTAAGTATGAAAACATTAGGGCCCTAAAAAGATGAACAAGTTTGCTAAAAGTGGAGACAATAGAGTAAAGGCTGGTGTTGAGACGTAAAAGTTTGGATGGCTTACCCTTTGTACCATTCATGTGACTGGAATTAATAGAAATTCTGTGTGGAAATACTCACTTTAAAGGCAAACACTGTGGTTTTATGTGGTTTATGAAGTGTTTTGTTTTGCCTCAGGAATTTCTGCTCCTAAGGATTTTATCCTTCCAAGAGTATCATTGTGGACTTTATTTTGTTTTATTTCCTTGCCGCATCCCAAAGCCAAACCAATTGCCCCATAAAAATCAAAAAACCAAACCTGTTGTCATTGAGTGAATTCCAACTCATTGATTGCATTTCTGTAGCACAGGGTAGAACTCCCGGCAAGAGTTTCCAAGGACCACTTGTTGTATTTGAAATGCCGACTTTTTGGTTAGCAACTATAGCGCTTAACTGCACCACCAGGGTTTCCCATTACCCAATACAGAGTGTCAAAAAGATAACCAATAGCTATAAAATAGGCTTACTACATTAATTAACTGAATTATGTAATCCTGTGACAAATAAAATTCAGCTTTATTTTGATTCTGTGAGTACTTCTTATTTTCATATAAATATTACAATCATTTTATCCATTTCTACTCTTAAAAGTGCCTGTTGGAGTTCTGGTTGAAATGGCATTGAATCTGTATATCAGTTTGAAAGAACTGACATCTTAACAACTTTGTGTTTGTTTATGAACATAATATTTCTTTCTGTTTTTATAGTTTTCCTACAGTGTATCTCAGCAGTTTTTTAGTCTTGAACATACTTTATTAATTTTATACTTAAGTATTTGAACATTTATGCTGTTGAAACTGATAGTTTTTAAGATTTCATTTTCCCGTTGCTTATTACTGGTTGATTAGTTGTCTAGTCTCCTGTAACAAAAACCACAAGTGGATGGCTTTAACAAACAGAAGTTTATTCCCTCACATCGTAGGTGGCTAGAAGTCTAAATTTAGGGTGCCAGCTCCAGGCACCAAGTCTAAAATCAGGATGTCTCTGTTGCTTCTGGAGGAAGACTCTTGTCATCCATCCTTCCCTGGTTTAGTAGCTTCTCCATACAGGCAGGGACCCAGGTACAAAGGTTCTCTTCCTGGCACTTCTTTCCTGGTACTGTGAGGTCCCCCTAAAATGTTTCTCAACTTGACTAACCCATGATTTGCAGTATTGTGTTATTGTCCACTATTTGGGTAAGATTTTTCTGTGTGTTGTAAATTCTACCTGTATGAGATTAAGATGGTAGAATTAGCACTAATTATGTTAATGGAGCAGGACTCAATCTACAAGTTGTGTCATAAGTCAAAGCAAGAGCCAAGAAGATGCCCCATCCTTTTGATCCAGGTTCCCTGCACTGAGAAGCTTCTAGACTAAAGGAAGATTGATGGCAAGAACCTTTCTCCAGAGCAGAGAAAAAGCCTTTCTTTGGAGCTGACACTCTGAATTTAGACTTCCAGTCTCCTATACTTTGAGAGAATGAATTTCTCTTTATTAAAGCCATCCACTTGTGATATTTCTGTTATAGCAGCACTAAATGACTGAACTGAGAAACCAAACCCAGTGCCGCTGAGTCAATTCTGACTCATAGCAACCCCATAGGACAGAGTAGCACTGCCCCATACAGTTTCCGAGGAGCACCTGGAGGATTTGAACTGCCAAATCTTTGGCTAACAGACATAGCACTTAACCTGCTAAGCCACTAGGGGTTGATTAAGACACTAGTATTTAAAAATACAGTTGCTTAAACTCACTTTTTAGTACTACTTTGTGTGTGTGTGTGTGTGTGTGTTTCAGTTCCTGAGGATAGAATAAGCAAGCATTTGGGGACCTACATACACTAAAGTCAGCTTTACTTCTTCCTATGAAATTCGTGTGCCTTTTGTTTGTTTCTCTTTCTTTTTTTTCAATTTTATTTTACTATTAAATCCTCCAGAGGTTGTCAGTTTCGGAGGAAAGCATTTACTCTTTACTATTAAGTATGGTAGTTGATGCACTAGTTTTTTTTAAGATGTCCTTCATATAGTGAACTTAGGAGTACTCCAGACCTTTCTGTGGTGTGAAATAGCCTCGTGAGTATTGGAGTTCACTCTTCTCCATAAATTTGGTAGAATTCTGTGGTGAAGCCATCTGAGCCAGCACTTCTTTTGGTTGGTAGTTTTTTGATGACTTTTCCAATCTCTTCCTTTGTGATGGGTTTGTTAAGTTATTCTACTTCTCCTTGCAATAATTTTGGTGGGTGATCTGAATCTAGAATTTGTCCATTTCCTCTAGGTTTTCAAATCTTTTAGAGTATAGTTTTTCATAGTGTTCTGTTGTGATACTCTCGATTTCATTTGAGTCTGTTGTGACATCTCCCATCTTATTTCTGTAGTTGAGTTTTTTGTTTTGTAAGTTTAGACAGTGGTTTATCAATTTTGTTGATCTCTTCAAAGAACCAGCTTTTAGTTTTGTTAATTTATTCAGTTGTTCTTCTGTTCTCTAATTCATTTAGCTCTGCTCTAATCTTTATTATTTTTTCTTCTGGTGCCTGAAGGGTTCCTTTGTTGGGCTCTTTCTGCTTCTTCAAGCTGTAGGGTTAATTCTTTAGTTTTGGTGCTTCATTCTGGATGTGTGCATTTATAGAGATAAACTGACCCCTAAGCACCACCTTTGCTATATTCCATAGGTTCTGGTAGGATGAGTTTTCATTCTCATTTGATTCCATAAATTTGTTTATTTTGTCATTGATTTCTTCTGTAACCCATGGATTTTTGAGCAAGGTATTCTTCAGTTCCCATGAGTTCAAATTTCTACCTATGTTTTTTCTGCTATTAATTTCAGCTTTTATGGCTTTGTGGTCCAAGAAGATGCTTTCCAGTTATTCAGTGGTTTTGATTTTGTTGACACTTGGTTTATGTCCTCACACATGGTCTGTTCTAGAAAATATTCATGGGCATTGGAGAAGAAGGTGTACTTACTTGTTGATGGGTGAAAAGTTCTGTGTATGTCAATAAGGTCTAGCTGGTTGCTTGTTGCAGTAAGATCTTCTGTATCTTTACTGAGCTTTATCTGTCTGTTACTACAAGTGGAGTGTTGAAGTCTCCAGCTATTATTGTAATCTGTTTCATTTTTCAGTGTTGACACTTTTTGTTCAATATATTTAAAATTGGGTGCACAAATTTTTAATATTGTTAAGTCCTGACTGTGTATTGAATCTTTCAGCAATAAATAGCGATGATCCTTGTCCACAATGGTGCATCTTACATTAAAGTCTATTTTTTCTGACATTAGTATTACCCCTCCTGCTTTTCTTTGTATGTTGTTGGCATGGTATATATTTTTCCATCCATTTCTATTTTTCAGTTTGTTCATATCTTTGAGTCTTAGATGTGTTTCCTGTAAGCAACATATAGATGAGTTGTGTCTTTTGATCTGCAATGCCACTCGTCTCTTTATTAGAGCATTCATTCCATTTACATTCAATATAATTATTGATAGGTGGGTATTTAGTGCTGTCATTTTGATGCATTAATTTTTGTGCGGTTGTTTTCTATGTTTTTCTTAATTTTCTTTGTTCTGGGTCATTCTTTTTTATGGGTTTACTTATCTTTTACAGTGTTGGTTTTGTGTTTGTTGAGATGCCCTGTATTATGCTTCTTGTTTTGATATGTCACATTGTTATTTTACTTTGCAGCTGCCCCTGAGATCCCCCTTACTATTCTAAGTTTAAACCAGACTTGAACTTTCACGTATCTTTTTAATTTCCTCTCCAGCTGAAAGGGTGATACCTAGTGTAATATGTCCCTCTTTTCCATGTGGTGATGGCACAGTTTTCATGTTATGGTCACTGGTTCCCTTCTTTTAATAATGTATTTTTTTGTTGAGCTTATTGACTTCTGTCGCTGCCTAACTATCCGCCCGCGGAAAGAAGACAGGACACACAGATATGAGCCACCTTGCAAATTACTTGCTTTATTCTTCTTCCTATTCTACTTTCTATTCTACTACCTATTCTACTTCCTATGTTCTTCTTTGTACTACTACTACAATGTCCCTCACCCATTATATAGTCCAATCCCACCAATCATAAGGCACAGCTGATTCATGTGTAGTGCATGAGGAGAACATAGCATTGCAAAGAGAAGCTGAGTGGCTACGGGCTCTAGAGGCAAGCAATCAGAAAGCTGATCACCAGCTGTTCACGCGCCAGCAAGGAACTGCGTCAGCAGGCTAATCATAAGACCGGGAGTGTCTCGGGGAAGACCTCCTGATAGCAAACGCCATCTTTATGGCGCAGTTTCTTTTCGCCCCCGACAGACTTCTCTGGTGAGTAGGATTCTGGATGCTGTGTCCCACATTGCGTCCTTAAGTATACACTTAATGTTTTTGTTTTTGAAAGCAAACAGCGTCTTTCAGTATTTTTTTGAGTTTTGATTTGGTTTTTACAAAGTCTGTGAGCTTCTGTTGATCTGTGAATGTCTTAATTTGAGAGACAGTTTTGCAGGATAAATAATTCTTGGTTTTTCTCCATCAGGGCTTTGAATATGTCATCCCACTGCTTTATTGCCAACATCTTTTCTGTGGAGAAGTCAGACAAAAGCTTACAGGGTTTCCTTCTGAATGTTAGCTTTGCTTTGTGCCTTTCTGCCATTAAGAGCGTCTGTTTATGTTTCATTTTATTAAGCTTGATTAGAGTATGTCTTGTGTCTTTCTTTTGGGGTCTAGTTTTTGTGTCTTTCAATACATGTCGTGGATATCTGTGTTCCCATCTTTCATAATTTTAGAGAAGTTTTTGGTCAGCAACTCTGCATCAGTGCTCTGTATATTTTCATCTATTCCTCATTGTTCAGGAATTCCAGTTGTTTGTAGATTATTCCTCTTAATACAGTCATGCATGTTTCTTAATACTTCTTCATTTTTGGTATTTCTCTTCTCTGATTTCTTCTCATACATGCTAGTGTCAGTTGCTCTGTCCTTGAGGTCCCTAAATCTCACTTCCATTTCCTCAATTCTCCTCTTTTGGCTTTAGATTAAATTGTGTAATTCTGTAATTTTGTTATTTATCTGCAGGATTTCAGTTTGTTGATGTTCCATTAGTTCATATAGCTTAATTTTTCGTTTTCTTGTGCTGCATTTTATTTAATCTCTAGGAGGGCTCTATACATAATTCTTTTGTACTTGACCTCTGATAGTTTTAGAAAGGGTTTTTAACCTGGGAAGTTCTTGATTCTTTATTTTGGGAGTTTTCCAGAGCTACGGTGGAGTACTTCAAATGATTAGCTATGGTCTGTTGTCTGTGTCTCATCTACAAGTTGTTTGATTTATGTGGTGTTACCTCAACAGGAACTGTGGCATACTTCTACAAGGGGAGCTGGTCACCAGCTGTCTCTGTGTAATCTAGTGACTGGCTGGCCCCAGATGGACTCTCTGGGGTGGCAGTCTCTACCTCTTATCTGGCAGAGACAGCACCCTACTTAATGGAGTTACTGGGGGGCTGTGAGCTGACCCTATGATGTTGTTCAGTGGAGGAGATGCTGCCATGCCTCTCAGCAGACAGATCTCCAGGTCTCACGTAAACTGATACTTTATTTCTAAGTGGGGAGCTGTCCAACTGCTGCCGAAAACAGTCACTCCCTCAGGTGTAGCAGGCCTACCTCCCAGCTACCTCATAAGCTGTCTCCAGATGCTATGACCTAGTACAAAGTAGTGAGAGGTTAGGGCCTTCCAGCTGTTGTCTACCAGGCCCCGCTTATGAATCTAGACATGAATTGTCTCAAATGCCACTTTTCTGCTGGATAAGCACTTGTCAGACAGGCTGCTGTTCTACTTGAGAGTCATCTGCAGCTGAGGCCCCTCACTGGGTGACTCCACCTCCCAGGTCACCAAGATGTCATCCTGGCCGACCTGCCTTTCTTGCCGTGAAACTGCAGAGTCTATGGTACAGCTCACTAAAGAGAAGGTGAAGGGGCAGTAGTACCTTCAGTCAGCATTCGGGCTCTCAATATGTGGCTATCCCACTGTCTGTCTCTCTCCCGCATGATACACTGTTTACTTAAGCACCACAGTGTCAGGTGTTTGCCAGCTCATACCCAGTCCCTAGAAGGCTTCAGTACATGCAGTCCTCCAATACAGTGAGTCAGCAGGAGCAGGGGTCAGCAGCCACTAAGCTCATCTTTGAGAGGGTTAGTTTAGTCCATTATTAAAACCAAACCCGCTACCATCAAGTTGAGTCTGACTCTAGCAAACATAGAGGTTAGAGTAGAACTGCCCCATAGAGTTTCGAAGGAAAAACTGTCAAATTTGAACTGCCAACCTTTCGGTTAGCAGAAGTAGCACTTAACTCACTGTGCCAGCAGGGTTTCCAGCTAGTCCAGTACTGGTGCCTAGTCAAATCTGACAATAGTCTGCCAGGTCCTTAGGCTCCCCGGATGTTGTGTGTTGTCGTTTGTCTTGGCCCTGCCTAACATTATTTCTTTTTGAAGTGTTTGATGTAATTTATTTATGAGACCACCTTGCATTTTTCTTATGACAAGCTTTTTAATTAAGAACTAAGGTTTTTAAGCCTTAGATAAGTAAAACATTACTGAAGAAAAAGAAAAAAATTGAAGAACTTACACAGCCTAACTTTGGAATCTGTTATGCTGCCACTGTAATCAAAACTGCCTGGTACTGCTACAACAACAGATGCATAGACTAATGGAACAGAATTGAGAACCACACATAAAATCATTCTGCCAGAGGGGGCAGGGGACCATGCTCTTAGGTGAAATCGAGGCCAGTTGGCACAAGTAGCGTTTTGCTAAGAGAGCTCTTGCACCCCACATTGGTGAGTGGCTTCTGGGGTCTTAAAAGCTGCCAAGCTGCCATCCGAGGACGCAGCAAATGGGCCCAACTCAGCAGGAACGGATGCTCACGGAGGACCAAAATGACATGCGGTAAAGACAACCAAGAAGACAGAGAGACCCACAAGAGTGGGTGCCTTCATCGACTTGGGACCGGAAGAACCGGATAGTGCCCGGCCACCACCAGTGATAGCCACAATGGAGCTCACAGAGAGGAGTCTCATTGGCAACAAAAGAATAAAAAGGGGTGCATCCTGAGATCTCCACTAAAAGACCTCAATTGATGGTCCAGCAGTTTCGGGGTTCCCCTGAGAGCATGGCCCCCTGCCCTGATGCTGCCCTTTCCCATAAATTATAACAAAGGTCCACTCTTTGGGCAGGAATGGATTGGACTTGGCAATGCAGAGTGACCATATATTGGTTGCACTTTATGGTTCTATACATCTGTAGGAGATCATCCTGTTGACCTCTGGCTAGAGGAAGGAGAGTGGGTGGAGAGGAGCGGAAAGGAGGCTGTTGGGAGGATGAGACATATATGGAGCAGAGAGGAATGGTGTGCTGTCACCGGACAGGGAGAAGAGTGGAAGCTGCATATAGGTGGGCATGTAAATTTATACAGGAATGTACATTTTCACTCAGTCATGTTAAATAAAAAAGAAAAAAAAATCATTCTGCCAGGAGCAGCTGGTATTTGACAGAGGCCCAAAGTTCATAAATTAGAGAAATGACAGAGTCTCTTTAACAGATGGTATTGGCATAACTGGACACCTATCTGTAAAAACATCAGACAAGACCCATATCTCATACCATGCATAAAATCTAGCTCCAAATGGACCAAAGACAAAAACACCAAATCTAGAATGATAAAGATTCTGGAAGGAAAAATAAGGCACCCTGATGCACAGCATAAACAGAATACAGTTCATCACTAAGAATTCACAAACACCAGAAGGAAAAATGTACTACTGGAAACTCCTGAAAATCAGACACTTAGGTTCATCCAAAGACTTCACTAGAGGAGTACAAACACAGCCTACAGATGGGGAATAAATTTTTGGCTGTGTCCAATGAGACCTGTGTCTAATGTCTAAAGATCCCCAAGATATTGCAAACCCTGAACAAGAAAAAGGCAACCAAGTTTGTAAAAGGGCAAAGGATACTGTTAGAACAGCACTAGTTGGGAAAGCCTTCCCCTGAAATGGACATCCTGAATTTGGACTTGTAGTCTACTGTATAAGAATAAACTTTCCTTTGGTAAAGCTGTCTACTCTGTGTTATTTCCCTTAGAGCAGTACTAGCTGACTAAAACAGAATTTGGTACTGAAATATAGTGGAAAAGAAAGGAAGCAGAAGTTTGGAGACCTCATACCATCAGGAAATAAACAATACCTTGAACAGCACATCCTTTGTTATGGCCCTGGAGTCCCTTTACCTCAAAAGCTTGCAGTCCAGGGAAAGATTGATGACAAAGAGTTTTCTCGAGAGCCAGCAGAGAAAGTATTCTCCTGGAGTTGACAACCTAAATTTGGCCTTCAGCCTACTGGACTGTGATAGAATAAAATTCCTCTTTTTAAAACCATCCACTTGTGATATTTCTGTTACAGCATCATTATATGTGTAAGACAGTACATAAACAGGCATTTTATCAGAGAAGATATTCAGGCAGCTAACAGATCTATGAAGAAATGCTCACAATCATTAACCATTATAGAAATCTGAATCAAAACTACAATGAGACACCATCTCACCCACAACAAGATTTGTATTAATCCTGAAGGCAAAAAATAATAAATGTTAAAGAGACTATGGAGAGACTTCTGTGCTGCTAGTTGTAATGTAAAATGGTACAGCCACGTTGGAAATTGATGTGATGCTTGAAAAAGGTATAAACAGAAGTACCGTGCAATCCAGCAATCCACTTCTTGGAATATATCCTGGAGAAATAAGAGATGTCACATGAATAGATACATGCACACCAATGTTCATTGCAGCACTGTCCATAATAGCAAAAGGATGAAATCAACCTAGGTACCCAACAGTAGATGAATGGGTAAATCAACTGGGGTATATTCACACAATGGAATGTTACACAATGGTGAACTTGAGAAACATTTCACAATATGGAGGAATCTGGAAGGCATTATGCTGAGTGAAATTGGTCACAAAGGACTAGTATTGTATGAGGCTGCTATTTTAAGGAGTTGTGAAAAGGTTTAAACACAGAAGTAAACAGTCTTTGATGACTATAAAGGTGGGAAAGGAGGGAAAAGGATATTTGCTAATTTGATACTAGACAAGAATTATTTTAGGTAAAAGGAGGGACAACACATGGTAAAAGAGAAGTCAGTGCAACTGGACTAATCGAAAAGCTAAGTTGTCTAAATACAACAAAACACTTTGAGGGACACAGAAGCCGGTGCAGGGGTCTGGGGACCTTGTTTTCAAGGGACATCTAGGACAAATGGCATAACAAAACTTATTAAGAAAAAGTTCTGTATTCTACTCTGGTGAGTGATGTCCAGGGACTTAAAAGCTAGCAGGCAGCCATCTAAAAAGCATCAGTTGGCCTCAACTCTCCTGAAATAAAAGAGAATAAAGAATATCAAAGACGAAGAAAATATGAGCCTAGTAGACAAAAAAGGGCCACATAAATGAAAGACTACATCAACATGAGATTTGAAGAACTAGATGCTGCCTGACTACCACCAGTGACTGCCCTTCTAGGAAATGCAACAAAGAGTTCCTGATGGAGTGGGGGAAAATGTGGAATGCAAAACTGGAACTCCAATAGAAAGACCAGACTTGATGGGCTGTAGTCTGGAGAGTTCCCAGAGGACATGACTTCTGTACACTCTGTTAACCCAGAACTGAAACCATTCTAGACACTAACTCCTCAGACAAAGAGTGAAGACTCTTAAGTCATAAAATGATACTGGTGAAGAGTATGCTTCATGGCTTAAGTAGATACAGAAGACTATTTGGGCAACTCCCATCCAAGGGTAAGATGGGAAGCAAAAAGGGACAGGAGCTTGTTGGACATAGGAAATTCAGAGTGTAGGGAGGGAGTGTGCTGTCACAGTGTATGGAGAGCAGTTAGGGTCACGTAACAAAGTGTAGGCAAGTTTTTGTGTGAGAAGCTGGCTCAAATTGTAAACTTTCACTGAAACAATAATAAAATAATAGAAGACTTTAATAAAACTCAGTGTTTTAATGAACATGGGGCTGTTAAGATTGCATCTTTCTTTTAAAGAATGAATTAGACTTTGTTTTTTATTTATTGTGACTTTTTTATTCTGTGTGCTTTCTACAATGATGCCAAGAATAGAAATGGTTGCCGGAAGCTGACCAGCACAGGATGGTTAACCACAAAACTGCATGAAGGAGTTTTGTAGATAATGGGCACTGTTTGTGTCTTGAATGGGACAGTGATTGTGCCAGAGCATTTACTGAAAAAGGTCAATGAGCAGCGCATTTAAATTCACCGCATCTTTTTATTGTAAATTATAATTCATCAAAACTTATTTTAACAAGATTGGCCATGATCCAGAAAACACAAAACAACAAATGCTGGAGAGGCTGTGGAGAAAGTGGAACCCTCCTACACTGTTGGTGGGGTTGCAAAATGGTCCAGCCTCTTTGGAAGGCAATCTGGCGCTTCCTTAAAAAAATGGATATCGATATACCATTTGACCCAGTAATTCCACTACTTGGAATATATCCTACAGAATCAAGGCCTTTCACACCAACGGACACATGCACGAGAATGCTTACCGCAGCACAGTCCACGATAGCAAAAAGATGGAATCAACCCAGATGCCCAACAATAGAAGAATGGATAGGTAAACTGTGGTACATATACTCAGTGGAGCACTACACAACGATAAAGAATAACGATGATTCCAGGAAACATCTCCTAACCTGGTTTCAACTGGAAGACATTATGTTGAGTGAAAGTAGTCAGCGACAAAGGGACAAATACTGTATGAGACCTCTACGATAAGATCTCAAAAACAGACTTGTGTATAGAAGAAAAGACTCTTTGACAGCTGCAAGGGAGGGGAGGGAGGGAGGGTGAGGGGGGGAGAGTTTACTTTAGATAGTTAATAGAAATCTAGTTGGGAGAAAGCAGTGATAGCACACATTAGAAACAAGAACAACATTAAGTGGACTTCAGCATAACTTGAGTACTCCTTCCATCTTAACTCAATACTGCAAGGATAGAGTAGCTGGGGCGGGGGGCGGGGGACCATGCTCTTAGGCGAATCCCAGGCCAATTGGCACAACTAGCATTTTGCTAAGAGAGCTCTCACACCCCACATTGGTGAGTGGCTTCTGGGGTCTTAAAAGCTGCCAAGCTGCCATCCGAGGACACAGCAAATGGTCCCAACTCAGCAGGAACGGATGCTCACGGAGGACCAAAATGACATGCGGTAAAGACAGCCGAGAAGACGGAGAGACCCACAAGAGTGGGTGCCTACATCGACTTGGGACCGGAAGAACCGGATGGTGCCCAGCCACCACCAGTGATAGCCACAATGGAGCTCACAGAGAGGAGTCTCACTGGCAACACAAGAATAAAGAGGTGAATCATGAGATCTCCACTGAAAGACCTCAATTGATGGTCCAGCTGTTTGGGGGTTCCTCTGAGAGCATGGCCCCCTGCCCTGATGCTGCCCTTTCCCATAAATTATAACAAAGGTCCACTCTTTGGACAGGAATGGATTGGACTTGGCAAGGCAGAGTGACCATATATTGGAAGCACTTTATGGTTCTATACATCTATAGGATATCATCTTGCTGACCTCTGGCTGGAGGAAGGGGAGTGGACGGACAGGAGGGGAAAGGAGACTGTTGGGAGGATGAGACATGTATGGAGCAGAGAGGAATAGTGTGCTGTCACCGGACAGGGAGAGCAGTGGAAGCTGCATATAGGTGGGCATGTAAATTTGTATGTGAATGTACATTTTCACTCAGTTATGTTAAATAAAAATAATAAAAAAAAAGAATAAAAAAGAGTGCATCATGAGATTGCCACTAAAAGACTTCAATTCATGGTCCAGTGGTTTGGGGGTTCCTCTGAGAGCATGGCCCCCAGCCCTGATGCTGCCCTTTCCCATAAATTATAACAAAGGTCCACTCTTTGGACAGGAATGGATTGGACTTGGCAATGCAGAGTGACCATATATTGGATGCACTTTATGGTTCTATGCATCTATAGGATATCATCCTGCTGACCTCTGGCTGGAGGAAGGGAAGTGGACGGAGAGGAGGGGAAAGGAGGCTGTTGGGAGGATGAGACATGTATGGAGCAGAGAGGAATAGTGTGCAGTCACCAGACAGGGAGAGCAGTGGAAGCTGCATATAGGTGGACATGTAAATTTATATGTGAATGTACATTTTCACTCAGTCATTTTAAATTAAAAAAAAAGAAACTTATTTTAAAAGCTAATGAAATAAGTTCTTTCATAATTTTGACTTGGTTGCTTATAGTGTTTTTTAAAATGAATGACAGTCTCAAAGGTCTCTTTCATAATTTTGCCTCATTTCCATGTAGTATTTTTTACAGTGAATGGCAATCTAGAAGGCCTGGCATGGTGCATCAAGATTGAGAATTAAAAGACCACAGAGATAAATGTTTCATTTTCCCTTTTAAATCCATTAGTAAGCTAAAATTGGGAATCTATTGTAAACATACATTGAAAATATTCACTTCTTAAAAAAAACATCATGGTAGAGTTAAAGCTTTAGAGGCAAGTAGCAACTTCTACTATGCTGTATGGAAACTGGCTTCAAAGAATTTCAGGCTGCCTTAAATTGTTTTTCCAAGAGTGTAACTCTTTTTGTCTTTTTTAGTAAATCATGGCAGTACTTTTCTTTGCGGTCAGAGGCCTAGATTTCACAGCAGAACTACCTGAAAATGAATTGAGCTATCACCACTTACTGGCTTTGTAGCCCTGAGCAAGTTCTTGAATTTGTGTGTTTTCAGTTTGCTCATGTGGTAAATGGGTGTAATCATAATATTTACCTCTTAGAATTGTTGCTAACATGTGATAAATATGTATATATATATATATTATATGATGCAACAGTTCCTGTCACATGTGCTTAGTGGCTATTACTCTCCATCACTGTTCTCAGGTTAGCTCTCTAGAAGGCAGTGTTATGTTCGGAACATGTCTAATGTTCTTTGTTTTAAAGGCATCATTATCCTTTAATTGGTGAATTTCGTTTCTTGTTATGGGAATAACTAGGATAATATTAGACTGGAAGTTCAGAGATACAGTTTCTCTTCTGAGTCTGGTTTTTGGGTAGTTAGGAAAAGAATTTAATTTTAGTGCTTTACTGTTAGTTACCTGTGATTAAGCCCCACATGTCTTGTCGGTTAGTCATAATGTGCATGCATGTTGCTTTGATACTGGATGCTGTGCCACCAGTATTCAGATACCAGCAGGGTCACACCTTGTGGGCAGGTTTCAGCAAAACTTCTAGACTAAGACTAGGAGTAAAGTCTGGGCGGTCTACTTCTGAAAGAAATTAGACAATGAAAACCTTATGAATAACAATAGAACATTGCCTGATAAATAGTGCTGAAAGATGAGCCTCTCAGCTTCAAAGGCACCCAGAAGACAGCTGGCAAAGAGCTGTCTCCTCAAAGTAATGACATGGATGGAGTCAGGTTTGGGAGACCTTCATATGCTGATGTGACACAACTCCGAAAAAGGAGAAACAACAGCAGACATCCATTAATGGATGTTACTGGAATAATTAGGATAATTAGGAGCATAGAATTGTATGGAGTATGAATCTAGGAAAATTAGAAATCATCAAAAATGAACTGGAATGCATAAACATGGATATCCTGGGCATTAGTGAGCTGAAGTGGCCTGGTATTGGATGTTTTGAATCAAACAATCATGTGGTCTACTCTGCCAGGAATGAGTAGTTAAAGAGGAATGGCAATGCATCCATCATCAAAACATTTTAAGATCTACCCTCAAGTATATAACACTGTCAGTGATAGGATATTAGATCAGTTGGTATGACTGTTACTCAAATTTTCATAGTAACCACTAAGGACAAAGATGAAGACATTGAAGATACAAGGTTTGACAGTTATATTTGTCAACTAGCCTAGAAAAAGTACTGCATACCTCATTGCTGAATATCTCTACAGTCACCTTTGAAGTATTACCCTTGGGAAGCTGTGCACCGACACCAACACCTGGTCCACTCTTCAGAGAAGTTTTGGAACTGTTCCTGGAATAGCCATTACAGCTGTCATCACATTACCCTTGATGTCTTGAATGTCATCAAATGTCTTCAATATTTCCTTTATCTTCAGGTAAAGAAAACGTCATTGGGGGCCAGAGTAGGTGAGTTGGGAGAGTTTCCAATACAGTTGTATGTTTATTGGCTAAAAACTCCCTCACAGACGACTATACAATTAAGTTAGTGAACTTGCCACCATGCCAGTCTGCACAATGACCATTCCAGAAAAATCTGTAAAATTGCTTTGAAGGGTAGACTAGTTGCTGGTGTCAGTGCATAGCTTTCCAAGGAGAGTACTTCAAAGGTAACTGTAGTGATACTCAGCAAAGAGATACGTAGCCCTTAAAACAACTAAGTTCATGGACTTAATTGTTGGACCTCATATTTACCAATTTCTGTGGTATGAAATTCATCAAACATGCAATCAAGATGCTTTTGAGAATTACTAGTGACTGGAATGTGAAAGCTGGAGACAGAACAATGATCAGTAGTTGGAAAATATGGTCTGAGTAATAGAAACAGTGCTGGAGATTGCTTGATAGAATTTTGCAAGACAAAAGATTTCTTCTTGCAAATTTTTTCAGCAACATAAACTACAACTATAGATGTATACCTCACCAGATGGAATACACAGGAATTGACTATGACTGTTGACTATGTCTGTTGAAAGGAAAAAGCTTAGTATTGCCAGTCAGAATAAGGCCAAGCTCCATCCATGAACAGACCATCAATTGCTCATATGCAAGTTCAAGTTGAAACTAAAGATTAGACAAAGTCCACAAGAACCAAAGTATGACCTTGAGTGCATCCCACCTGAATTTAGAGATCATGTCAGTGATAGATTTGACTCATTGAACCCTAATGGTTGAAAACCAGACATCGTACTTGAGGAAAGCAAAAAGTAGAAGACCAAAATGGATGTTAGGAGTAACTCTGAAACTTATCT
Organism: Heterohyrax brucei; assembly: GCA_028571685.1. Lineage (NCBI taxonomy): Eukaryota > Metazoa > Chordata > Mammalia > Hyracoidea > Procaviidae > Heterohyrax > Heterohyrax brucei. Next base: position 42,130,616 of record CM053149.1, read on the forward strand.
TGAATGGAAGAAAGGAAGGAATAGAAGACCTGAGCAGAAAATTTCAAAGGGAGGCTCAAGAAGACAAAGTATTATAATGACATGTGCAAAGATCTGGAGGTGGAAAACCAAAAGGCAAGAACATGCTGGACACTTCTCAAGCTGAAAGAAGAAAAATTTAATCCTTGATTTGCAGTATTGAAGGATTTTAGGGGGCAAATATTAAACAAGACAAGAAGCATCAAAAAGAGATGGAAGAAATATACAGACTCACTGTACCAAAAAGAATTGGTCAACATTTATCCATTTCAGGAGATAGTATGGTCCAGGTACTAATGGTAATGGATGAGAAATTCCAAGCTACACTGAAGGCCTTGATTTTGGGTTTTGTTTTTTGAGGGGAGAAGAAAAAAAAACTTCCAAGAATCCAGTGTTTCAATAAATGGATGCATCGCTGCAGGTGCTCCCTCGACAGAGGCATCAAATTTGGAAGACAGCTACCTGGCCAGCTGATTGTAAGAGATCCATTTTTATTTGTATTCCCAAAAAAAGTGATCCAAAGGAATATGCAAATTATCTAATAATATCATTAATATCATACAAGTAAATTTTGCTGAAGATTATTCATAAGTGACTGCAGCAGGGTATTAACAAGGAACTGCCAGAAATTCAAGCCAGATTCAGAATACATCATTTCTGATGTTAGATGGATGCTGGCTAAAAGCAGAGAATACTGCAGAGATGCTTACCTGTGTTGCATAGACTGTGTTAAGGCACTTGACTTTGTGGATTATAACAAGTTACGGATAACATTGCAAATAATGGAGATTATACAATACTTAATTATGCTCACGAAGAACCTGTAATATGGATCAAGAGGCAGTCATTTGAACAGAATAGTTTAAAGTGAAGAAAAGTATGCCTCAGGATTGTGTCCTGGCACCATACCTATTTGATCTGTATGCTGAAATTCGGGAAGCTGTGCTGTATGAAAAATGGCATCAAGATTGGAGGAAGACTCACTAGCAACCTGTGTTATGCAGGTGACACAAACTTGCTTGCCGAAAATGGAGAGGACTTGAAACTCTTACTGGTGAAGTTCAGAAAACATAGCCTTTGATATGGATTACACCCCAATATAAAACAGAAGTCGTCAGAACTGGACCAGTAAGCAACATTAACGATAAATTGAGAAAAGAGTAACATTGTCAAAGATCTCATTTTACTGGAGAAAGACTCACTAGCAACCTGTGTTATGCAGGTGACACAAACTTGCTTGCCGAAAATGGAGAGGACTTGAAACTCTTACTGGTGAAGTTCAGAAAACATAGCCTTTGATATGGATTACACCCCAATATAAAACAGAAGTCGTCAGAACTGGACCAGTAAGCAACATTAACGATAAATTGAGAAAAGAGTAACATTGTCAAAGATCTCATTTTACTTAGATCCACAGTTAACACCTATAGAATCAGCAGTCAAGAAATCAAAAGACACATTGCATTGGGCAGATGTGCAATAGACCTCTTTATTCAAAAGCAAAAGTGTCACTTTGAAGACTAAGGTGTGCCTGACACAAGCAAACCATGGTGATTTCAGTTTCTCCATATGTATGTGAAAGCTACAGATAAGTAGGGAAAATTAAAAAACAGATGCCTTTGAATTCTGATGTTGGTGAAGAATGTTGAATATACCACGGACTGACAGAAGAACAAATCTGTCTTGGAAGATGCACAACCAGAATGCTTTTTAGAAGCAAGGGTGGTGATCATATGTCTCACATACTTTGAACATATAGTCAGGAGAGATCAGTTACCAGAGAAGGACATCATGCTGGGTAGAGAGTCAGTGAAAAGAAGAACCTCAACGAAATGAATTTGACACAGTGACTGCAACGGTGGGCTCAAACATGACAATTGTGAGGCAGGACTAGGCAATATTTCATTCTGTTACAGTGAGTCTGAACTGACTCAACAGCCCCTAACAAGAGCACCTGTAATCAAAAAGCATCATTAAAAGTTTCAAAGTATTACCAACTGCTGTTCGTAATTAACAGAGAAGCAGTTGCTGTCACATGAACTCTGACTCATTGGGACCCCACGTGTGTCGGTAGCACTTGCTCCATACAGTTTTCAGTGACTGGTTTTTCAGAAATGAAATGCCTATCCTTTCTCTAGAGACTGTCTGAGTGATCTTGACCCTCCAATCATTCAGTTAGTAGCTGAGTGCATTAACCACTTATACCAGCAAGGAACTCAAAACTGATACCATACATTTGGATTTTATCTATATGAAGCTACATGTATAGGGGAATAGAGTACTTCCAAAAGGTGTCTTTCTTTTTTATTTGCTGCTGTTTATTTGTGGTTGTAATATACACATCCAAGCGTATTTCTTCATGATTTCTACATGTTTAGTTACATTCTTTATAATATGTCACCATTCTCACTATCTGTACCCATATTGTTACAACACAGTTTAGACTGTCTACTTCTTAAAATTCTTATTTCTACTTTAGATTGACTTTTGTCAGTTTGAACTCATGTAGCTAAAGAGCATGGTGCTCAAGGCAAACATTATTAATTAAACTTAACTACTATTTAGTTTAACAGTGGTGTCATGAGATAGTTCAAAGTTTTAAGGATTATTTCTGAGCAATAAATGCAGAGGTCCCTGAGTTTCAATCAATCTATTAATCTGGTGTCCAAGTAAATTTCAAGTCCTGTTCCACAGTTAAGATCCTTTTGATTAGGACCTTTATATTGCTTCCTTGATCAGAATGTTACATTATGGTAGCCAAAAAAGAAAAAACTATACCCACTGCTGTTAAGTCAATTCTGATTCATAGTGACCCTGTAGGACAGAGTAGAAGTACTCTATAGAGTTTACACAGAGGACCTGGCAGATTAGAGCTGCTAACTGCCAACCTGTTAGTTAGCAAACATAACATTTGACCACTACACCACCAGAGTTTCCAGTAGTAGCCAGACACCCTTGATTTCTTCTGGTGTCATGGCAGAGGAGGTAGTAGCTCTGGAGTCTCTTTCCGTCTTCAGTTCCTGGGTTTCCTACCTATTGTGTACCAGACGAAAAGAGACCAACTATTGTATCTTGGGTATCCACTTGCAAGCTATTAAGGCTTGAGCTGTAATGGGAGGTAGAACCATAACCTTAAACCTTAATACCTTTGAGACAAGCCAATTAATCATACAAAGTTTTTGGTTGCACCTGAGTTATATTGACAACCTTTTTGTTTGTATATTTATTTATTTAGGCTGCTTTTGTAGTTGTAAAAATAGATTTAACACTTTATTTACCATTTTTATCCCTGAAACTATTGTCCAAACCCACTGTTGTCTGCTCAGTTCTGACTCATGGCAACTGCGTAGGGCAGAGTAGAACTGCTCTATCGAGTTTCTAAGGAGTGCCTGGCAATAACTACATGGGATGAAATTGGCAATAGTAGCTCAGAAAGTTAGATTGAAAGCTTAGAGGGCAGTGAGTTCACATTAACAGTGGAAGAATAATTCAGAAAAGGAATATGAGAATGATTCCACAGCTTGAAAAAATTTAATTAGTCACAGAGTTGTATGTGTTGAAATTGTTGAATTGGTATATGTTTTACTTTGTATAGTTTCAACAACAGTAAAAAACTTAAAAATCTAATAAGTGTACTTTTATGACACTTGTAGAAACACCCAACAGAACTGTAGAATTAAACGACAGAGAAGTAGTAGATACAGACCAGTTGCCTATTTTTCATTTATACAACTGATTTGTAATAAAAACTTAAATACATCCATATAGAAGAGAATGTAAGATCAAGATATTCATGTAGGATTGTGTGGTTTGCATAATCCTTAATTTATAGTTTCTAACTGATGTAAAAAGATAGTCTAAAAATTTGATATTCTGACATACCTAGTATCAAATTTGAGGACAGGGAAGCTGAGTAGGCTTGATCTTTAGAAAGGAGGGCTTTTTTAAGCTCTGTTAATCCTGGGTCGGCATCTGTAAACTTCACTCCTGAGACATCCTCTCATAGATATGGTTTTCTATACCTCAAGTAATCAGTTCTGCTGTATCAACTGACCTGGATAATTTGTACAATTAATGTAACTTGTGGCACATATGTGTTTTCCTTCTGAGAGTTTTTGAGGATTTGGGCACTCAGAGCCTGTGTGTCTAGCCCTCAGTAACAGCCTTGGACTCTTAATGGAAAAATCCTGTTTACATGTTGCTTTGTTTCACTGCCAGGAGAAGAGGCAGGTTCTGTGTGACCCTTGCTGGGAGAGTTAGAAAACACTGGATGCTTGTATCAGACTCCATCTAATGTCTGTAGCCATGAGTACAACAGCCTCTAAGTCCTGTAATTCCTTCTGTTTAATTCATATTTTTATGTTGTTGAATGCACCGTTTGTGAAGATACTGTCCGATTATTGAGGTTGTCATCTATGCCCTTCAACATTAGTGTTTTTTCCTCATGAAGTTCTTGTACATTTTTTATTATGTATGATATTGTGGATAATATTTTTGTTACATTTTTCCATTGTTATAAATTACTATTTACATGTTAATATTATGTGTGCAGACTTTCCAAACTCTTGCAGTGTTTCTGTGGATTCTTCTGATAGTCTAAGTAGAGAATCAATATTTTGAAATTAAGAACATTTCTCTTTTTCCACTTCGTAGTGTTTCCTTTTTTATCGCTCTAATCTTCTTGTTTTGATTGGAACCATCATACTCAAATACTTTTCTTGATTTTCATGTGTAAAATAGAATATTACAAATTGGCTCTCTAAGATGATGCAATCCAAGAGAACTTCTGCAGTGATAGAAATGTTCTGTTTCTGTGCTGTTCTTATGTGGTAGTCACCAGCCACATTGGCTATTGAACACTTGCAATGTAGCTAGTTCAACTAAGGAATTGAGATTTGACTTTTCTTTTATTTTTATTAAATTTAATTTGTTTTATGTGGCAGTTGGCTATCACATTACCATCTCAGCAACCACCGTGGTATAATAAAGCTATTGTAATACATACTTGTGTATCAGTGTTGGTTTTGCTGCTAGTTAGAGGCTTGGGCAACATATTAAATCTTAGTTTCGCATACACTCAGTGGGAATAATAACACCTACTAACAGAATAATGCACAGATAGGTCAACATATAGAAAAAAGATTGAACAGATATACATCAAAATGATATACCTGGTAGGGAAAAAAAGTAGAATTGGTCAAAAGATCCTTCTCAGGAGTGTTTTACTTTCTTTATAAGGATATATTTTAATGCAATATATATGTAATATGTATGTATGTATGTAATATGTATGAAATTATATTACTAAGTGTATTTGAGATATTTGCTATATTCTTCATGTAAGTAAAGTGGATTTTTAGAAAGTTACCTTTTTTTCTCTGATGTATTCCTAAGTAGTTTATGAGCCATAACAAAATAAATAGCATTTCATTATATATGAGGCTGCCTACTGGCTTCTTTTTAGAGGTGAGAGGAGAGAGTGGATACAAGCAGACAAGTGTTGGTTGAGTGGATACTGGCAATAAAGAGTGGAAAAGAAGAGTATGCTGTCACAGGGTGAGGAGAACAGATAATGATGCAGAGAGGCAGGTGCTTGGGATTTTATATGGCAGATTGACTTGGATTGTGTACTTCCACTTAATCAAAATAAAATTTTTTTAAAAATTGCGATCCATAATCATTTTGAAATTTGTTTATTTCACTCATAGATGTTGGTGGCAAATATTCTTTTTAACTGCTACATAGAATGGAGTTGTTTCAATATATTGTTATTTTTTAAATAACGTGACACATGGCAAGATGTGTGCCACTCTGGCCCTTTTATTTATTACACTTACATTATTGTATTTGCACTGCTGAATACAATATTGCATTGACCATGCTTGTTTATAGGGTATATAGTAACAAGCAGAATTGCCGAGTCATAGAATATGGGCATTTTAAACTTTAATAACTTAAATAATATAAATTGATTCTGTCAACTTACACTTCTATCTGTCTGTGAGTCTAGCATCCCTATATCCTCAAAACTATTAGTGCTGTGTTTTATGCCTGTGGATGAATGTCTTATTGATTTATTTTGGATTTTCCTGAATACTGTACTACACCATGTTATCTACTATACACACAGTAATGAAGATATTGTGATCTTATATCATGGGTTAGAAAAGAGGCCTAAAAATACCGAAATACTTATGGAAATTTTGTATGTGATGAAGATGGGGGTAGCATTTTAAATAAGTGAGAGAAGAATGGATAGTCATACTTTGCTATCATTGACCATCATCAGTGGAACAGGAGAGCCTACTTGTCCATTGCTCTAAATATAATAGCCTCAGGCCAGCAGAACTAATTTTATTAAACCATTTATCTTTTTATGTCAGTTACCACAGAAAGTCCAGGATTCCCCCTTGTACTCTCAATTCCAGTGTAGTTCTGTGGAGAGTGAGACATCTCTATCTCCAGCTAGAACTCCTCCAATTTCTCTTATTTTTCTACACATCATTGAAAGCACTTCTGTTGCAGGGGAAATCCACTGATTTGTTCTGCTTCACCTAGAAAGTAGGCAGGGATTTTTGTTTGTTTTCTCCACTGCTCTGTTTCCAACTGCCCAATAGGTATTCGGTAATTATTAATGGAGTAGCACTCAGTAACTGGTAATGGTTGTCTCACACAATTCATAAAAGTAAGTGCCAGCTGGAATAAAGTCACAGCCTAACAAAACAACTTATAAGAGCCTTAGATCTAATATCTTAGGTAGGGAATCCATTTTTAGGTACGTTCAATTTTGATGAAAAATTCATTTGAGTTTTAGCTAGTAGTGAAAGAATAGTTAACAATTGTTTTTGCTGGCAAGAAATTTGATTTAAACTTTTAATTAACTGGGCATGTTGTACTTATATGTTTCTCCTTCAAAGTGTGAAATGAGTTTACTGCCATAATGTATTCCCCAGGCTATTTCATCATTTTTGTGTGTAAAAAGATGAGGTACTTTATTACATTTTTCATTCTCCCCATAACAATACTTGATTCATATTTTGTCCACCCTAAGTGCCTGTTACTCTGTTTTGCACAGTGGTGCTTTATCAACACTGGCTGTTAGTTTCTTTACTAACTAACCTGTTAATCTTTAAGATTTAGGTGGAAGCTACATTGCCACGCACTTAGTTTTATAGTACACATATACTCATTTTATGCCTTGCCTCTTTCTGATAGTTCTGGACATGGCAAGACATGTGCCACTCTATCGAGCTCTGCTGGAATTGTTGCGGGCCATCGCTTCTTGTACTTCCATGGTGCCCCTGTTGTTGCCTCTTTCTACAGAGGATGGTGAAGAAGAAGAAGACCAGTCAGAGCCTCAAACTTCTGTTGGTACATTATTAGCGAAAATGAAGACCTGCGTGGATACCTACACCAACCGTTTAAGGTACCGTATAATGTGTTCATTCCTTTTGGCCTCGTCTCTAACAGTATTTTATAATACCTCTGTGGGTTGTTTTTTGGTTTTTTCTTTTTAGTGTTGTGTGCTAATTAAACATACACATAGCAGTATGTTAAACATATAAAGAAAAACCCCATCGAAATCCTGTACCCCAAAACATTAAATATCTACAGTGGTGTATGAGATACCTGCGTGTGCATTCTTAGACTATCTTCGGGTATGCAGTTTTTTTTTTAAATGCTGTCACATTGTGCCTGCTGTACAAATAGCTGGTGGTTTCATTCAATAAAGATGTCAAAGACATATATCTCTGACATCGTTCATAACATTTCCAATCTCATGGTATATAAACCCCTTGCTATGGAGTCAATTCCAACCGAGGATTGTGTGTATTGTATTTTACTTAACCATGTGTTAAACATTTAGGGTATTTCTTGTATATAGTAACTTCATACATGTATCTTTGGGGGGTTGTAGAAATCTCACTGGGGCATACTGATAGAAAATAGAATTGCTGAGTCAGGATGACTTTTTCTTTGTTTGTTGGAGTTATGATACAGTTGAATTTTTGTCTTCTTTGAAAATTAAGTTTTTTAATTAATTTTTGGTTTATTAAGGTTATCTACCTCACTAGATACAAGTGATGAGTTCTGTTATCAGAATTTTTAAGTAACCAGAAAGCCTTGTCCTTTCTCTTAGCAAAATCTGTTTAGTGGTTGTCAGTTTTCATTAAAGATGTAGTTATCAGTTCTGACTTAAGGAGCCCTGCTAGTGCAGTGGTTACTTGGCTTCTTGGTTTCCAACACATCAGCTGCTTCCCCAGCAAAAAGATGTGGCAGTCTATTCTCATAAAGATTGCATCCTGGGAAACTCTACAGTACATTTCTGCTGTGTCATGTAGGGTCTCTGTGAGTCAGAATTCACTCTGTAGCCAGGGATTTTGATTTTGCTGTATAAGGCATTTACTTTTCAGTTAATAGTGCCAACAAAAGTTTATTCCTTGGATAATGGACACTTGAGTCAATTACTGTGCTTAATAATATCAGTGATTGCGCTACCTATTCTCATTTGGAAATCCTGGTAGTATAGTCATTACAGTGCTGCATCTGCTAACCAAAAGGTCAGCTGTTCCACTCTGCCAGGCGCTGTCCTTGGAAACTCTCTGGAGCAATTCTGCTGTCCTGTAGGGTCACTATGAGTGGGATTCGACTTGACAGCAGTGGGTTTGGGTGTTTTTGTTTTATTCTTCTTCATTTTTTAAGAACCTACAAAATTGAGAAACACAGAATAGATCAATTGATGACAGAATTGGTCTGTAGAGGAATAGCTTTTGTCAGTCTCTAGCTTTCGGGGGAAGTCTTACATCTCAGATAATTCTGGCTGTATGTTTACTGTGCTGTCGTTACCATCCTAAAAAGGAATTGCTTGATGCCAGGCAGAGGTAACTGTAAATTAGAGATGAGATAAAAGAAGAACCAGTTGGTAGACATATAAAAAACTGTAGGTTTGCATTAAATATTCTGTTAGCACAGAAGGAAAATGTAAAGGATTTTGTTTGTTTGCTGGTAAGGTGTTCTTATATTGTAGAAAACAAAATGACATTATGGCTTATGTTTGGTTCCATCCTCTCATGTGGCCCCCCCAAGTTCTTTTAAACTGGTAACCAAAGAATCACCATAATTACCATGTAAAAATAATGTGGTATAGAAATTGAACCAGCTGTCTAGTATTTGTCCCATACTCTGCCATGGCCATGTGTGTCTCCTGCACCTATATAATGAATACATAGGTTGGACCAGTCAATTAATGCAATCCACACAGAGGTTTGGAATTGGCCTTCTGTCTTTGTAGGACAAATCTCACCCTATTTTTCTATACCTTGTATTGCTTTGTTTTGAGATGCGCTATATTAGGTTATAACTAAAATTTGAAAATATATAAAACACTGAATGTTTTCCTCCAAGGGCGTTTTATTTCTTTGTCAAACAATTGTGTAATGGCTTGTAATGTTACTACAACCTTGGTTAAAAACAGTATCACAGATTTGTAGTGTTTCAAATGTGAAAACAAAATCAGTAAAATAATAGTTTTCTTTATATTTGTCTTTCATCACTCTTTAATTTCTCTTGTATCCTATAAAAAAGGAAGTAATAGCAAATTGACTCCTAAAATAATTTTTAAAAAGCTGTTTATTCCAGTGAATGGAGTTTATATGAAGTTTGGACACCTACAGAGCTTCTTGGTCTACTTAATTTTCCTAATCTATTTCATAATATGTGCAGTGTAGGTTTTCTCCCTCAGAAACTTGACTTGTATACAAAATGTATTAACAAAATACTGTGAAAGTTTTATTTCAGATAGACAGTAACCGTATTTAGCTGGAACTCTTTCTGTTTAATCAACTGGATAAAATTACTCTTCATAGTCTTTCTTAACATCAACCAGGAAAAAAAAGATCATACTTCGAACTTCTGACCTATGCAGTAATAAAAAATACATGTAAAGATAGTAAATACTGCTAACAAAGCTCATTTCATTTATGCTAGTTAATTTTATTGGTGCAGTAACCCTGTGCCATAACTATTTTCAGCAGCCCCGCTTGGTTTATGAAGAAATGCTGCTAGTGCATATGATATCAGAACATAAATATTCTTCTGAATCAAGACCCTTCGTGAACACTGTTACATCATGCAACCTTTCAAGAACAGAAGTAGGCATAGATGTTACTCCTACTTCTTTTCAAGTTTTTGACATATTAATAACTTATTTTCCACCTCACACAGAGAGAGGATTAAATCTTTTGTTTTTAGCCTGTGAAAACTTAAGGTGTATTTCTTTTTATACGTTTATTATAATAAAAATCTAATTAAATGGGAAAATAATGCAGTTTCATGTAGAGCTTATGCCTACAGAAACCGGTCTCCGTTCAGTTTTCTTACAAAGCAGAGTGTCCTGTGATCTCCCTGCCACATCCCCCAGTGTATTTCACAAAAACTCTTTGATACCCTAAGAGTGGTCAAGTCAAACATTTTCTGTTTCTTTATCACTTTTAGAAAATATTTTGATGCTTTATGAGAATTGGAACTTACGATTTTAAAAATGTGTTCTACAGCTTAGAAAATGTTGACAGTTTTTGCCTCTGCCCTCTGATTAAGAAATCTTAAAAGTTAAATAAGGTAAAACTGATACTAATTTACTGATTATGTTTATAATCCTAATGCCTTAACTGTACTTATTTTGTCAAGTATACACTTGAAAGGCATGCTTTTTTTTTTTTTTTGCCTCATCTTAAATCAAGAGAAATAAATTCATTGGTTATCCTACAGATCTCTAGATGATGAGCATGGTCGTATATAATGGTTTTCAGAGGTATTAGTTCTTTTTGAGTGTTACATTTAGAATTTTTATCTTCATTCCGGAATGATAGAAATTAAACTGTTTTGCCCAAGTACAAAGGGAAAATTTTTCTATTCCTGGTAGGAATATTAACTGAGATTATCCTATCTTGACACCAGTGCCTAAACCCAACTAATTTCGATCACATAATTCAAGGAGTGAAGGAAACCTTGAAAGTTAGTTGAGTATCCCCATGCTTTTAAGCTTGAAATTTTCTTAAGAGGAGATGGAAAAGACACAACATTAAAACTGAGAAAGGCCATCATTTAACTTGCTGTTATTAGATTTGTGTATTAGAAATTCGTGAATATATTGAAATAGATATATTGAGATCTGGCCTGGTCAGAAGACCATTACTGACTCATTCATTTAACAAAGGTTTATGGACTGTTCGTGGGTACATAACAGGAGAATTGGGTCCTTTTCATAAGAGGCTGACAGATGACAGGAAGAAACCATACTAGACAGTTTTAATAACGATGAATTAGAAGAAGCACAAGTTACTATGGGAAAACCAACCCAGATCTGGAGACCTAAAGAGAAAGTAGAAATTTAGTCAGGTGACAAGGGGCAAGGGATGAGTACCAGGTTGAGAACAATGTTAGCAGTTAAAGATAAATAGCATCAAATACAGAAAGTCCCCAATTTTCAACATATTCAGGTTACAGTGAACAACACTTAACTGTTTTTTTTTCCTCTTTGTATATGTTATCATTAGTAATATGTACTACATTTGATTTTGCAGCATAATTTACTGATATACCTATAAGTTTATATGTAATATTCCCAGCCCCAAAAGACAAAAAAGGTCACATTTATAAAGATAATGATAATAAATGGCAAGAATAATAAAAGCTAAAAAAATAAATAAGGTATTCAATTTACATCAAAACTGGCTTACAACAGAGTTGTTGGAAGAACTCCGTTTTAAGTTGGGTACTCCCTGTATTCGAGAAACCTAAAGAAGTTTGGTATGCCTGTGTGTAGTGTGAGCAAGAGGCTATAGGATGTAAGGCTAGAGAGGAAATTCAAGGGTGAAAGGGTGCATTGGAGAGTCATTATTGTTGTTAGCAGCTCTCTAGTGGGCCAACTCATGGTGACCTCATGCACAATGGAGCAAAACCTTCCCTTGGTCAGTTACATATCAAAACATTATGATCCATAGATTTTCATTGGCTGATTTTTTGGAAGTAAATCTCCAAAATCTCTACTGACAGATATATAGTGGCTTTCTGTGAGGTGTATATAAAGAAAGACCAGAAATCAAATCTGGGTCTTCCATGTGGAAGTCAAAAATTCTACTGCTGAACCACCCGTGTTATGAAGTTACTTGTTCTTAAAAGCAATGTTGGGCCTTTGAAGGGTTTAAGCCAAGAACTAATCAGATTTGCATTGTAGAAAGATTGTCTTGGAGTCTGTCTGAATGGTTGGGAGTGGGATGTGGAATAAGATTAAACCACCACGCATGAGATTTTTATCCTTTCTCTCACAATACCTAGAGATAGCTGTTTGTGTTCACTTGCCATACTGCCACTTGTAGGGGGTAAGGATTTGGTATTTATTAGCATTCATACTCTTATATTACAGACTTCATAGAAAGGTCATTTCCTAGGGGGAAGTACCTTCCATGTTGCAGATATGTGACTTATAAAAGCAGTCATGTAACTCAGGTTTTAAGTCTCTAACTGCATTGTTCTGCCTATTTCTATTAATATAGGCAACTACAGATTTATCCCTTGGAATCTCCTTTAATAGCATACAAGTGTTGTAGGATAACTGGTTTCGCATGGTTTCCTTTGTTTATGTATAAGAATCTGAAAGTGTCCATCCTCGGGCAGAAGTTTTCCAAAAGCAGTCTTACTGCTTGGTTATTTGACTGACCCAGTTAGGCACACAAGTAGCATCTGTTGGCTTAGCACGGAATTGTCAGTGTTTTACATTGAGATTCAGGAAAAACAGGTAAGACTGCATGTATGTTTGTATATGCCTCTAGTATCTCCTTAAAAAGCTGTCATCCAGCTAAAGTTTAGATATAGAAAACATGTGCAACACTAAGTAAGTTTTAAAAATACAGTTTTCTGGTGCCTTTTGCTTATATTATAATTTCTCTAAATCTATGGAATAATGAGAATTCTGTTAACCTGATCAAATAAGACAAGCAGTTTACGTGCTATTGATTGAAGGAAAATTTTCAGAACTACCTATTGTTTACTTAGGAGTTTTCTTTAGATCACTTACTTTTGTAAACTTACACTTTAAAAAGGAAATTTCAAATTATTACGTTATCAGAAAAACCATTATATTTGCTGTAAATAGAAGTGTAAAAATGAGTGACTAAAATAAAAATAGCCTCTGATTACTGGATCTGCTGTCTATTTTAAAAAGAGAGATTTTGCAAATGCTGAAAACTTATGAAAAGTATACTGAGAATCCTTCATTTCAGTGGGATGGGAATAGCTTTCTCACTGTGTGATCCCTTTATTTAGTGTATCATTGTACTCCCTTTAAGGTGGTCTGCCAGAGACTAACGTTAGGAAAATCAGTATTTCAGTCATATTACTAAACTTTACATGTATTCAAAGGCTTCAGTAAAAATTACTGGTTTGGAAAAGACGTTGAGTTGGCAGAGTGACATAGTGCTGCCGAAATTTTGTTTATGCCCTGAAATTCCATAGTGGTGTCATTTTTGTTGTTATGTAATATGACTATATATTACATAAGATATATAATTACATATATGCATGTGTATACTTATCAGTGTATAAACACACATGTACACATCTGTGAAAAATACCCTCTGGATTTCTATTTTTGGAATAATAGACTAAGACATTTACAGTTTCCCTCAGTTATAATTATATCTTAGTAAAATACTTATGTCTGATGGGTGAAGATCAGTTTGTTGTCTCATAGTTACAGTACTATGATGAGGCTGATATTTAGTGTAAAAAAGTACACTCAAGGAATAATTATACTTTTATTAATTTGATTTTTGCTGGCTTATTTAGTAAATTAACCTGTGCTCACAGTGCAAGGTAGCAGCTGGCAGCGTTGTCCTGTACGTTAGTCTTTTTTGACAATTCTTAAGCAGTTACTGAATATCTACTATAGGAATTATATTAATAGCTTCCTAAAGATGATATTTTAGTGTGCTTTTAAGATTCTGTTTCTACTACCCATTTCCTCTCGTAACACATCTCAAGATTCACAATTTGTAGTAAGTGTAGAGCTAATTTAAGTGTACAGGTTAATAGAGACAAACTGATGAGTGTTGCTGATGGCTGATAATTAGACATTTGAATTAAAAATAAATCAGGGATAGTATTCCTTCTGGAAGTACAAAAGGTTTGGCAGGTGTATTATTTCAAACCAGAGTTCACATTCATTCAGCCTTTTGCAGTGTTAGCTGCAACACAGACAAGGGTAGAATTGTTATGATTTCAGAAATCAGAAGTGTTGCTTTTTTTTAACAGATACATGACATGTTCTATGTATTAATTCTGAGACATTTTGAAAGCATACCTAACTGGACCTATCAGGTTAAGTGTAATTTTCTACCTATGTTGGGTTTTTATTTGTTTGTTTTGACCATTATCTGTCACTTTAAAGCTAAGCGGAAAAAAATTGGGATATTTCAGAACACTATCAACAAATTTTGTATTTTTTTTTTTAATAATAGCTTGCACATGCTCTTGACTGAACAGAAGTGAGGAAATTGTTGAGTAAACCATGAATATTAGTTCTTTTTAACTTCATTTGCCTCAGTAATCTAAGCAGTTCTTTTTTACTTTATTTCTAAGAAATGGTTCAAAACTCGTAATCACTCTAAAATCTTCACGAAAAAGATAGAGACTTGCATATTAATTAGAGTGCTGGTTTCACAGTGTTGAAAGCACTTGGCCACTAACTAAAGAATTGCTGGTTTGACCCACCAGCTGCTCCACGGACAAAAGATGGGGCGCTCTACTTCCGTAAAGACTACAGGCTTCGAAATCCTGGGGCAGTTCCACTGTGTCCTTTAAGATCGCTGTGAGTCAGAATTGACTGGACGGCAGCAGGTTTAATGAGTTCTGTTATTACTTAATAGTTGCTATTTATTTTGCTTGACTGCTACTAGGCATTTGTGCATAACACAACCAAAAAATGTGGTATTAACCTACCAAGAACTTACAGCCTATGGGGAATTCACTGCCCTGTCCAGTATGGAAAACTTTGATAACCATAAATGTTCTTTTGTTATTTTTTTAGTGTACCATCTGTGTAGTAGTATTCAGTCACCTTGTGATAGAACTGTTTTCATTCTTGCCTGTTGCAGAAAAACATTACCTGTTTTCATTTATTTTAAATAAAGAGTTTTAGTTTCGGGCTTAATGAGTTTCAGACTTTAATAATCTTTATGTTTAATACTTTAATGTTTACACCTACAAGCAATAGAAACAGTTCCATAGGGACGAGAGATATGTAGAGAGAAAAAAATATATATCTCTCTGTCTCAAAAGTAGGCAAAGGTTATATGACAGATGTATGTAGTGTTGCACACATGCCGAGGACAGTCTATTAGGTATTTATTAATGCAGAAGCCACCTAATGTTATACCAATTATGAAGTGTATAAATCTGGTGAAAACTTATTTCCATAATTGTCAGGTTGATGATTTTAGGCAGAATCATCATTAAGACAGAAGTAACATTATTAGATGAACTTTTTCTCAGTAATGAAAATTCTCAATGCTAAAAATCTAATAGTAGATGGTAAATTACTAGCTTTTGATATTTGTGAATGCCAGAGACCCCTCTTAGGTGCTCTTAGCCCAACAATACTGTCCTTATCTGATCTTTGTACCAGAATTAAAAAAGGATATGGCCCAATCTAAAGGGATGATAGAATTGTAGTATTTCCAGCATGCCCTTTGTTCTATCAGCTTAGAATGGATTTGTTTGTAGTATTTAGCTCCCAGCCATTCTGCTTTTATTAATATAGTGCCCTTCTTTTTACTTGAGAATCAGCCACAAGGTTCTAAGTTGTGGGCACAGTATAGTAAATGAAGAGTTGAATATAGTTACATAAAAAACATATGGTGGTAACAATATAACCTTAACTTTGATGTAGATTTACAGCTTAAAAAGTGTTTTCCTGTCTGTCATACTCTGTGTGTTATGAGGAACATGTGTATTATCTTTGTTTAAAAGACCGATAAAACTACTGCATAGAGTTTAACATTGAAATTGTACTAATCACATGACTAAATAGGTAGTAAAGCTGGAACCAGTTCCCCAGTCTTTAGACACCTGTGATGTTCATTACAGAAAACAGTATTTGTGAAGAAAGACAAGTTGATTGACTCATAGTCCAGATACTTCTATTTTTAAAAATCATGTCTACCTTCTATGAAATTAGTTCAGTGATCACTTAGTAATTACCCTTATATAATGTATAGAATTGAACTTTAGCTGGTTCCTGAAAAACAGTTATACTGTGATGAAATACCAGAATTGACTTAGTACTTCTACGCATTCATAGCATACCATATTTACATAAAATGATCACTTTTATATTTATTACGTATTCCTTATCTGATTGCTTTATGTTTCAGGACGATTTTACTATCTTGATTAGTTCTTAGAAAATCTCAAGCAGTATTAATTGCTGAATACTACTACCTACTGACATAAAGTCAGTTCCAACTTGTAGCACCCCTATAAGAAGTCTCTTTTTAAATTTAACTTTTAACAAGTATGGAAACCCTGGTAGCATAGTGGTTAAGTGCTACAGATGCTAATCAGAAGGTCACTATGAGTCAGAATCTGCTCAGCAAGTTTGGTATGGTTTGTTTTTTTTATAACAAGTATTTTTAGATACATCACAGTTAGCAACTTTGTCCATATTATGTGTAAGTTTTTAGAGTGTTAGCAGATTCTTTTAGAATTTATTTAGTTCAAATCCCTTTTTTTATAAATGAGGATCTCAAGACCTATGGGGATTATGAATTGTTGTAGGTTCTTAGATGCTTAGTGGCCAAGGTATGTGAGAACTGAGATCTCCTAATATCCGAGTTAGATAACATTAATCTACTGCACTGAAGGCAATTAAGTTTGTGCATCAGTGAATAATTAGAACTCAGGGAAGGGAATCTTGTTTCTGAGGCTGCTTAGGATATTTAGGATATATAAAAATACTTTTTAAATGTTAACAATGAGGTAAAATATTTTTAGTTGAAAAAATATACTTGCTTTGATCACTGTAGAAGTGTGTACAATAATACAAATTTTGTGGAGTTTTTCTGATGTTTCCCATTTACTCATTATTTTTCATTACCCTAAGATTTTTTAAGTTAGAACTGTGATAGGATTAAAAGGTAGCATATTTCATTACATGACATTCTAATTGTGCCTAATTTATAATTATTGGATTGTTAAAATAAATTAAGACGCATTCTGTTTTATAGTCTATCCAGTACATGAGCAGGTAGCAAATACATATAATGATTTCTCAGTGAGGAGAAAGTCAACTTTACCCGTTTGACATTTTCTGGCTCAAAAGAATAAAAGCCACTCTTGACATTTTCTTAGTTATTGATGTACATGTGTTTTTCTTCCACTGTCTTTTCAAGCTTATTTGATATCTGCCTGTCCGGATTAGGATAATTTTTCAGTGGTACAATTGTTTTCTGTGTGTTGTGAAAGAGTGTGTATGTGTGTGTGTGTATTTCCCACTATTGTTTTCCCATTTCCCGAATTTTCTTGCTCTTAATATGATTTATATTTCTAATGTCTTTAGCTTCTTAGCCAAGAAGAAATTCTTGGAATTAGAGTTTGAACAGCAGTGTTTGTTATTTAAAAACTAAGGAAAATTACCACTTTGTGATTATGACTAGTTGTTGATCAACATTTTATTTTAGCACTATTAAAAAAGAAAGAATGTGAAAAGAGCTCTCAGTTACTTTAAAGGAATCTGCAACATAGATAACAATGACCATTTGTTTATATGTGTTGCTTTCACTTGAATTTAAATACAGTTGTATAGTGTGAAAATTTATTCACATTTCTGGTGAAATTCATTTCCTATTGATCATTACAGCCTGCATTATTCAAAATGAAGTCAAAGTACAGCCATAGCACTTTGATTTCACTGTTCTATAAATGTGGCTGTTCATAGCATTCTTGGAGTAGGAATAAAAGCAATTATTTTGTCTCTGATCTTCTATTTAGATTTTTCCTGCTAAACCCCAGTAGGTAGGCAAATATCGGTATTTAGTGTATTAGTATTTAATAGTATCCTCAGAAATTTGAAAGCAAAACTTGCTGGCAACCAAAAGTCTTAGTTGCTAATCGGGGAATGACACTCATGATTCCTCAATGTAAGGTGTTTTCTTAGACATTGAACTTTTCTTTAACAGCATTAAAGCAGATGTCCTTTATTGTCATTTTTCTTGGCTGTCTTGAAGCTAAATTGATGGAAGGAAGTTCTTCATCATAGTGTATACTAACTTAATTGTCTTATAGAAAATGCTTTATTTTTATCTAACTAAGCAAGAGGATTAGTTGACCTACTTCTTAAAGGTATATTTTCTATCATACTGTCCTACTGTGACTGCCTTAGAATGGTTCTTCTAGGGTTTTTATTGTTTAAGAAAGAATTCAGCTCCGGCCCTCCTCCTTTGATTTCTATTAGAAAAGCATCTCCTGCTTTCTGGTCTTTCACCTCTGCCTCCCAAGCATACATAAAAATGAAAGTGCTGATTATTAGTCAAGAACTTGTTCCTAAAAATGGAAGAATTTGTTTCTTAAAAAGTTTCTTTTTTTGGTGACCTTGAACAGGTTTGCTTTTCATCCACCTTTTACCTGATGAGAGAGGCAATGGTGCCAACATTTATTTTAACATCTCTTCTTTGAGTGGCTCCATTGTGTTATCCCTTGGTAAATTTGTAAAATGTATAATTTGTGACAACTCCGTTTCACAGTATCTGCCAGAACCTTCATTATGTCCTGTGGCATTTAATCTGACCTTAAAAATACTATATTTTTATCTAATCAAGAGGTCAAAGTTTTATCTTTTAAGACTTCTTAATATCTATATTTGAGTATTTCTTTCTCATGTTGTTCATCTGTGCTTCCTAAGACAAGGAAGATTTTTCTTGCAACTTTTCTTTAAGTTGGATTAAATAATAAAACTGATACTTAAGTTTAAGAAAGATTTTATGTAAAAATGAAAAGGACTCCAAGTTAAAAATCAAGCTTTAAATTAATCACAGAATGCATTCACTGTATGTATATAGGTCTTTGCCAAGTTTTCTTGTGCATTTTGAGGTCTATTTTCATGCATTTTATAGATGTCAGAAACAGTTCTACACAGTCATAGGTATTTTTAGATCTTTTTGCCTAACTTTAATAATAATTTCTCCGATAGTTCCTGTCAAAAAGTTTTGAAATTGTTGAGTATGATGTGATGTATTGTTTTATAGCTAAAAATAGAAATTTCTTTGTCAAAGTTTTGGAATCTTTGTATAAGGTGCTAGTTCTCAGTAGTTCCGAATCTCTACATTTCAGCATGTAGCCTCCCTCTTCAAATGCCTCAACTTTTAAAAAGCTTATTTCAACTATGTGATAGCTTTGGCTTTAGAATTAGAAGTGCAGGGGGTTGAAGTGGTCTTTCTTACTGTTCTACCAAGAAAAGGGCTGATTTAAGCCATTTTCAGCTTACAAACTACAAAGGGACATAATTTTGATGTGGTATGCTTAGTCTCTTAAATATCTAAATTAACTTCGGTAGTAGTATTAGCAAAGGAAGTTCATATAAATGAATATTGAGGTTTTTTTTTTCTTTTGTTTTTACAAGAAAGATTTGCCCATTTTGCTCACATCCTAGTACAGATTATGTCACAGAGCCAGAAATGCTTGTGAGCTGGTTAGTGGAATTCACAGTATAGTGGAAAATGTTTGGAGATGATTCTGTGCGACAGTAGAAACTTCAGTTGCTTCCTCATATTTCTTCAGGGCAGTGATCACAACCAGATTCAACGTATGCACAAAGCAGCGGATACCATGGTAGCTGCCGTCGCTGATTGCTTTTACCATGTTGGATCCATTGTCAGTCTCAAAGACCTACTTCCAGCTAGGTGCCTTGAACTCAAATAGCTTTTCACACAGACCTCAGGATGTGAGCCAAGGTATGGCCTTTTTTCATGAACTGGGCCTACATATGGGTTGACAGTAACCTGCAACTTGTATAGAAAAGAGACTACTGGCTGTAGTTTAATGACCAGTTGCAGTCATTATTAGGCAGGTAGTATGTGTTCTTCAAATATTTGAAGTGTTCTCACCTTTTAGAAATTAGCCCTTTTTTCCATATGTTTTTGTCAAAAAGACTTTTCAAAAAAAAAAATTCTCGTTGGGACTTGATAAAAAGGTCTAAAATGTACCTGCTTTATGATTCAACCATTGTCTTCAGTGTGAGCTGTATCAACCATTGTCTTCAGTATGCGTTGTATGTGATTTCTTTCATATATTTGGTCTAAAAAACTATTTATTTTAATTTCTGTAGGTTCTTATTTGAGTAATAGGATTTTTGCTACTAATCATCTTTTAAAAACTAGGATTAAGAAGGTGATATTCATGAATAGGGCTTATAATTTAGAATCAGTAGTTCTCTTAGGGTAACTTCTATGTTGGTGTGGTGAATACAGTCAAGCCCTAAATTACATCAATACATTTTTCTCTCAACACTTAAAGTTCTTGTTTCTTCAAAGAGAAAATATCCTAATTCTAAAACTTCCATATTCTTCCTCCCTACCTGGCTGGATACATTTTTTTAAGTGAAATTTTATTTGAGAGTGCAATGGATCAACCAATTGAAGATAGATCCTAGAAAATCATCTGTATTTACTATAGCTGCAACCATAACTCTTATTGTTCTGAGATTACTGTTGTTGTTTTACTGTTTTGATGTAACAGCCCTATTATTTGAGTTTTCTAAGCTCTGTTATTAGAAAGAGGTCATGCGTAACTGGGAAGAGAGTCCTTGTAAATTTAAAGGGGATGTTGTCAAGCAGTTTATGCACTTTTCTTGACGTTCAGTGTTAAATACTGGTTGTTAGTAGCTATTGATAATGAAGAACTTTAGAATCTTTTTATGCCCTGTACCAATCATAATCTTTACTAAGAAAATGATCATATTTGCTATTAAACCATAGTTGTAGCTGTATTTCATAGTTGTGCAGTATCTAATTTCACACTAGCAGTAACTACCATATCTGGTATTCTTAAAATGTTCACTGTATTCTGCTTAACACACATGTGAACACATGTATTCATATACACACATACACACACAGAAGTTGACTGACATGATATACAGTATAACATCTGTCAAGTAGTGGCAAAGGAAAGGAGCTGTGTGTTCTGTGGCTCCTGTGTACCTCAAAGAAGAGAAGAAGAAACCAGAAGAGGCAGTAACCCAGTAGCATATTATGCCTCTTCAGTTAAAATTATGTTGTCAAGTGAGGTAGTATATACCTTTGGTATTCACAGCTACTGTTTTTTCACACACTGTAGGAACCATATTCAAAATATTTTTTTGTAATTCTATACCTCATTTACCTAGTGGATCTCATTACTTTATCACTTTTCTGTGTGTATTTAAGCACTGAATTACTCCTGACCAGATTTTTGTCTTTATAATAAAGATGGTTTATATGTATTTAGATAGCGTGTTATTTTAAGGATGCTACTACCTTCCACTATTCTTTCTATAGTTCTCCAAGGCTCCATGCCCACTTTGTGAAATATTGGCTAAGCAATAATGTCATAATGTTTATTTGTGTGAATAACGTGTTGAGAGTTGGACTAGACAAAAGGAAATTGATACACCTTTTTTTTGGTTTGGTAAATCTTGTGATAAATTATTAATACATTTATGTAGAAAATTGAAAGAAATGTGTTGGTGCCTTGCACACCAAAACCTTACTATATTACATCCTGTTATGAGCCACAGTTTGATGTAAGGTTGAATTTGTTTTAGACCTTGAGTAGGAAATAACAGAAGGATAGCATTGAAATGTTCTGTGCTTTTAATACTGTCCAGTGGACTATGCTGTAAAACTTAGTGTTTAATTAAAATTTCAGGGGATGGAAGTACATTGTAGTAATATATCCAATGGGAATCTTATATTTTATTCTGAAATAGTTATCCTTTTGAGGAGGGAAGGAGGGGAAGATTAGTATACTTAGTGGGTGAAATGCAAATAGTGTTCAAATTAAAAACTACATATTCTTTCTTTGATGTCCATCTCTTAGAAGACAGAGAATAGACATCTTCAAGTTTTAGATATAGAAGGGATTTTTCCACCTGTGTATATTTTTAATTACTCTAAATGTGTTTTTAAAACTATGGCTCTAAGTACATGTCAGGCATCTGGATCCTTTACATTATGATATTTCTACAATGTTTATCTTTTGTCTGTTTTTACTTTGGAAGGGAAAACTTATCTAAACTATTACTTATAGTCCTAGCTATCACCCTGTGACTTTGAAAGCAACAATGAATCAAATGTAAACTACCCCAATATATATATATGTGTCAAAATGTGCACTGTTTGTTTTCATTTTCAACTGGTTACTCACATATAGAAGGTGTTTATTTTTCAGTCCTAAAATGTCATTTTTCTTTCATTTCTTTTCGTGTTAATTTTTTTTTTTTCAGATCTAAAAGGGAAAATGCTAAAACAGGAGTAAAGCCAGATACATCTGATCAAGAACCAGAAGGACTTACTCTTTTGGTACCAGATATCCAAAAGACTGCTGAGATAGTTTATGCAGCTACCACCAGTCTGTGGCAAGCAAATCAAGGTAGAGTACTATCCATTTTTATGCTGCTCTTGGTTTAATCCAAAGCATTTTGTTTACCTACTGAAAACTACTTTCCTCTTCCTTCTTTATGCTGCTAGTGGATTGAAAGCAAAGTTTCTTTACTTAAGCTTTTTGTTCTCTATTAGGTTACCAGTTTCATTATCAGTAGTTCGTAATTTTAAAGTATTGATAACTGTTTTGTATGATGCTAAGAGTGAGTTCAGTAGATAGACAGCATGCATCATAAATTTCTCTTTTCCATCCACAGAAGGTCATGAAATTGAAAACAGCCATTACATTAAATAGAAAATTAATATATCAAGGTACATTAAGACTATGAAAATTTAAACTGGTACTTTTCATAGGTTAAGATATAAGTCTGGTTTCTCTTATTGTTTCACTTCTTGCTATTTTTGCCTGAATAGACATATTAACATTTTAAGTTTTAAAGTATATAAGGTCATTAGTCCCATTTTTTACATGTGTATAGTGAGAATTGGTATAGTGAGAATATAACTGTAAAGTGTTTGGCAGTTTTTTGGAATTTTAAAGTAGAATTCTAGGAGTATTGTTTTTAGTTTTAATTATAAAATGTAATATTCATGTTATTTATCCTGAAATATTAAATAACAGAAAAAAAACTAGGTGACTACTCAAAGAAGGCGGCTATGAAACCTAAACCTTTGACAGTATTAAAATCACTTGACGAAAAATATGTGGCTGTCATGAAGAAATTACAGTTTGGTAAGTTGAAATTTTAATCTTTGTCTCTCACTTTGCATTTTTCAATACTAATATCAAAATTTGTTCTTTTCAGTAAGTTAAAGATTTTAAAACTTTCTTGTAATGTGAATTGCTCTGTATGAAATTTTATCTTATCTGAAAGACTGACAAGTAAGGATTGATGTAAAGGTCGTATCAGTGTTCCTCATAAGATTCTCATCTGTAAATAAAATCTTAAATTTCAAGTTTTGATTACTAGTATTAACTCATGCTTGGAAACCCAAGCCAAAAGAACATGAAAGTAGGAGTCAAAAATGTAGATTTTTGTCATACTGCCATACTCTTTTTGAAATGTTATTATAAATCATTTAGTTTTCTCTGTTTACTTTTCAAGCTTCCCTAAAGATCAAATGAGATAATACATATGGAAGTGATTTAAAAACGATAAAGCACTCAGATTATTGAAAAAGTCTTATTTTAAAATTAGAAAAAATGGGGAAAAGAATAAACTTAACTGTTCAGAATGTGTTGATTTTGTGATCCATGTTTCTTAATAATTGTGTCAGCTGTTTATAGATTGTGACCATTTTGCATAATAAACACCTGAATTCAAGAAAACAAAATAACTAAATCTTCATCAGCACTGTACTGATAATGCCAAATGATTGCCAAAATAACAAAAATGTTGTCTGCTATAGCCTTGAAGTTAGGAAACACTGAAGAATAAATGCTAAAAATATATAACAGAAATAAAACATACACAACTTCGAGGGGATATAAAGGAATAAACACAATTATCAGGGAAGGCCACATACTAGTAGGACCATTGCAACCACTTTCAGCATCACAGTTAGGAGGAAAAGTATGCTCAGAGTTTAAATAGACTTCATTTATAAATCATCTCAAATCAAAACCTTTGTTGTTATGATTTGATTAATGTAGTTTCTTGGCACAAATCTTCTTTGAAACTGAATTTTCCAATGCTAGTATAGGAAAACACCTGCAGTAGATTGACCATGTGTCAAGAGTTGTCACCAGCATTTTATCCATTACTGGTCATTACAGTTTGGCTGAGTCCACTTCTAGGTGAACTGCTGCAGGCCTAGGAGGAAAAATCAAGGTAGATGTGTTTATCTTTATCTTAACATTTCTATACACTTTTTCACCTTGTCACAACCTGTTTCCACACTAAGCAACTTGCTATTTCTCTTCCCTCACCTCGTAATTTAAAAGCCTGAAGGGATTATTTCTGCTTTTTAATTGACTGCGTGGTTAAGTGTTTATACTGAATTAGATTTGGTCTGTATGTTACTCTAACCAGTTAACAAAGCATACCTAATGAAACCTTTTATTTATATTTCTTCATTAAAGGGCTGTACTTTATGATTGAAATTTTGGGCCTCAAGTCATTGAAGAGATTTTTTTGTTAGGAAACTTCTGACATTATCCTTAGGTTAAAATAAATCCTGAAGAACTAATTAAGACTTTTTACTGTGACTGGTATAAACATTAGAAGACTGGCAGTTGGTTATTTGTCCCTCCCTTCCATTAGACATGGCACTAATATTTCCCACAACTAGGGAAAGATAAAGCAGCCAATGGCTGTATTTCTGCTTCAAGGTTTTGAATAGTTTTTTATAAACCACATGTGATTTACTGTCTCTACTTAGTTCTCTTAGATTCACTAATTTTTCATAATTCACAAAGGCTTTGGTTATAACTAGATTAATGTGCATTCAAGTTTCTTAATTTTAGTTTGGTGTCTGGATTTGTTACTAAGTATTTTTGTTCTTTTGTGAGTATAATTTATAGTTTTCAGTTCAGTGTTCAGAGAGTAGGGAGCAGGAGGCCCAAGTAAAATAAGGAAGAGAGAAGTTATTCTTCTAACCAAGCGTAGACCCCTCTACCTGGTGAAAATATTCCTGCCTTGGGTTGTTTTTTTTAACCAATAACTGGACCACTTAGGTTATTTTCAGTTACGTGTACAACATCTCAGTGACCCTCACTGTATGTAAGTATTTGTACATATCCAGAATTATTTCTTAAGCACAAGTTACTATGAGAATTGCAAAGTCTAATAGGATATACGGAAACCCTGCTGGCGTAGTAGTTAAGTGCTAAGTCAGCAGTTCGAATCTAACAAGCACTCCCTGGAAACTCTAGAAGTTCTACTGTGTCCTATAGGGTTGCTGTGAGTCACACAGTAACTAGCCATTATCTTTTATTGATTATTTTAATTAATTTTGCTACCAGTAGACCCTGTTCTATATACATGCTATTGTTAGCTTCTTTTGAGTCAGCCCCCAATATATGGCAACCTCCTTTCCGTGTGTAGTGAGATTAGACCATTGTGATCCAAAGGGTTTTCCTTGGCTGATTTCTCAGAAACAGCTCACCAGGCTATTTTCTTAGTCTGAAAGCTCTGACGAAACTATTTCAGCGTTATAGCAACAGACAAGATTTCACTGACAGGTGGATGGGAGCTGCACACAAGGTATATTGACAGAGAATCGATTCCAAGCCTCCATACTGGAAGATGAGAATTCTAACCACTGAACTACTAATTGTCTTTGTTCAAACTGCTAACCTTTTGGTTAGCAGCTGTTACCTCTTAATCACTATGCCATGAGGGTTTCTTTGTTCTTTATAGCTACAGGATATAAAAGTTTTATTCCAGTTGTGAGAAACGCGTTATTTTATTCTGGTGAATTGATCATAAACATCAAAGGAAATTTATCCATGTATTATGTGAAAGAGAACAGACATGAGCAGATGGAATAACTAGTTTATAAATACACTGATAGAAGTTGTCAGTAGTCTTGATGAAAGACAGTGTGTTTGATCAGTAACAGTTTTATGTACCACGTGATAAACTAGGCTGTCAACATTACTTAATACAAAATTGGTGATAGTCTCCACAAGGAATGAACTCAGAATTTCCTTTTCATATGTGAGATATTTGTTAAAATAATGCCGGGACAAGACTGTAGCCTCTTAGTTTGGCAACCTATTTTCCACAGCCTGGCCTTACCGTACAGCCCCCACCTGTCTGTCAGCAGGGGCTTGCTTGTTGCTCTGATGTAGGAAGCTATACTGCTGGTATTTGGGTACCTGGCAGTCTACCTAGCATATCTGTAACGTGTAAAACTATGGTGCACAGACCTATGCCGCTGTTTTTACATCTCCCCTCTTTCTTAATGAAGCTACTTATAATGTAGTGTTAATATTTTTCTATAGGCAGTATATATTTAAAATTGTATAGAAAATAAGATCAAAAGTTACCATTGCTTCTAGTGGTTGCCGTTTTCACTAACTGGTAGTTGTTTAAATATCCTTTCTTAAAATTATTATGGGAGAATATGTGTGTTTCCTGGTGCTGCGATAACAGAAATAGCACAGGTAGGTAACTTGAAAGAGGAGAAACTGTTTCTCACATGTATGCAAACCTCAAAAGCTAATCTGCTCCTTTTATAACTCAGAAGCAATTAGGTTTAGGGCACATATATTCTCATATGGCATTATTAACAAAGACTAGTGCATCATCAACATAACAAAGAATATGCTGTTTCCAAATAAGATTACATGTACAGATACAGGGTTTAGAATTCCAAGGCATATTTTGAAGGGCTTAATTCAGTCCCTAACACGGAAGTTAATCTGAATCATCCCATTTTTTATTTGAAGCACGTAAGTATGTGTGTGTGCATTCCATCTACTGTTTTGCGTTATTCTTTACTTGGTGTGGTATAATCTACCAGTGTGTCTGTACTATAGGTTGCAAATCGAGTTTTACTTTTGCTCTTATTAGGTGCTGTAGCAGTGTCAGTGCACGTATGTCAGTATTATATAAACATTTATATTTTGCTGTTCTTGCACATTGCCGTCCTCTCTATTTTGGGTGAAAGAAGGGAAAGTGATTTATTTGTGATTGTTATTATTAAAACCACTACCCACCATCAGACTCTGTTTTTCAGTGCTTTGTTTTGTTTTCTCTTACCCCACACTTTTCCCTTTTAGATACATTTGAGATGGTTTCTGAAGATGAAGATGGGAAGTTGGGTTTTAAAGTAAATTACCACTACATGTCTCAGGTGAAAAATGCAAATGATGCAAACAGTGCTGCCAGAGCCCGTCGTCTTGCACAGGAAGCTGTGACACTTTCCACATCACTGCCCCTTTCGTCATCCTCCAGTGTGTTTGTACGTTGCGATGAGGAACGCCTTGACATCATGAAGGTAGGAAAAGCAACTTTCCCCTTTTTTTGCTAGTTCATGTAATTGTGCAAAGATAGATACAAAGCATTAGGATTTGCATGAATTTTTATTAACAAATTCAGAAATGTCTTTTGTTGATCATTGTGGGCCTCAGTATATGTTCAGAGTATGTGGATCAGACTGCTGTACAAAATCAAAATACCAAAAGAGCCACCTTTCTTGAACATAGGCTGTTCTCTGCCTGTCACAGTTTTAGAGCATATTATCAAAGAATTTAATGCTAATGAACAGGGAAAGTTACAGGATTTCTTCCTTGTCATCCCAAACACTTCTCTCGTGTCTTTTAGCATTATTTATCAAAAATTTGTCTGCTTCCTTTTCTAGGAGATGTACGAATGTGTATGTGTGTGTGTTTATCAGTACCTTTATGTTTTAACACAGTGGTGATCTGGCTTCATAAATTCCAAGAGATTACTGCATAAAAAAAAATCTTAAAGAGTCAGGGTCAAACATGGTGCCATAGACAAAAGTACCATGCCATCCCTGTGCAGCAAAGACTCAAAAAAATCTAAGTGAAACTGATACAGACATCAGTCCTGGAACCCTGATCACCAAATGGAGGAATAAAAAACTCAGTTAAACACCAAATGGAGTAAGAAACTGACAGAGAGCAAGGAGAGTTATAGAGTTGCAGTTGCATACCAGCTAACACTGCCAATTCACCATCTTGGACTACAGACACTATGGACAAGGAATATGTGAGGGCCACTTTATGGAGCTTCCACAGAAGACAAATCACCTGATAACTCATTCCAGAGAGATAGCTCACTGCCACCTGACTTTGCCATGTTTGACCTCAGCCACTAAGGACGGCTAACGGAATATAGGAAGCCAACTCCACGGAGTTCCCAGTGGAAGACAGACAACCTGATAACCAGGAATAAATGCTTTCCTGTGCCCCACCCTTCTTTCCTCTAGGTAGCCTCTGCTGCTTTCCGTTGAGCTACAGTCACTCTACTAGAGAGACATGACCAAAATCACAGCATCATGGAAGTAGAGGTTAATAATAGGAAGAGCAGAGGGGGAAAAGCAAATACATAGAAACTGAATAACACCTCACTTTAAAAAAACACTGAGTAATAGAAGGAATCAAAAATGGAATCATAAAATTCCTAGAATCAAATGAGAATAAAAACACATCATACCAAAACCCCTGGGACACAGCAAAGGCATTGCTCAGAGGTCAGTGTATAACAATAGATGCACACATCAAAAAAGATATGAATAAAATCAAAACATTAGCTTTACAGTTTAAACAAATAGTAAGAGAACACCAAAAAAGCCTATAACCACCAGAAGAAAGGAAACAACAGGGAACAGAGGAAGAATAAATGAAATAGAGAATTGAAAAATAAGAGAAAAAGCAACAAAACCAAAATTTGGTTCTCTTAAAGGATGAACAAAATCATCAAACTGCTGGCCAGATTGTAAAATACAAGACAGCATGCAGATAACCCAAATAAGAAGCAAAATGTGGGACGTTACAGCAGACCCAGCTGAAATAAAAAGCATCACAACAAAAGTATTGTAAAAAACTGTGACAAATTTGAAAACTTAGAGAAAATGGATAAATTTCTAGAAACATGCTACCTACCTAAATTAACGCAAACTGTTACAGAAAATCTGAACAGACCCATAGCAAGAGAAGAGATTGAAAAGGTAGTAAATAAATAACACAAACAACAGCACAAAGCCCCGACCCAGATGGCTTCACTGGAGAATTCTACCCAACATTCAGAGATCTAGCCCATGTGACTCAAGCTGTTTCAGAACTTAGGAAAGTGAGGGGTGGAGTCAAGATGGCAGACTAAACACACATCTCCCTAAATCCTTGTGGAAACCAAGGTCTGAACTGATGGTTAAACGGAGCCTTCTGGACACCTAGTGAGCCTTAGGACCTGACATAGGGCTATTTGGTCTACATACCACTGAGCGGGAAACCTGTTCTTTTTTGCCGACTGCCGCCCTTGGTAAGTGTCAGCTCTCGCAGACTGAAGAGAAATCACCATTTTAACTTTTTTTCCCCTCTGTCTTAGCCTGCGAGAGGGACTGGAGTTTGACTGACAGCAAGGCTCAGAAGCACTGCTGATGAGATTGGCAAGCAGAGTCGCCACATTTTGAGAGCCTGGCCTTGGAATCTGTGCAGCTCGGCACCTCTGACCTGTCTCGGAATCTCCGAACCTTCACCATTGAGTAGCCTTTTCCGAGGCAGGTTGGGGAACTTGTGTGAGACACCATCTTGATTCACTGAGAGGCAGAGTTTCCTATGTGGAGTTCTCAGCTGAACCTAATTCCCAGGCTGGAAGGCATGCTTCTCTGGCAGTAAAGTAGTCTTTGATATAGAGGTGCTTGCTTTGCCAGCTGGGAAGAGGGACTTGCACAACTGAAAGCCTGACTGATTTTGGAAGTTGTCAGATACGCTTTACCTTTCAATAGTGAAATACCTGTGGTGCATCCAGACGGCATCTCTTGTAGCCTTTACTGTCTCAGATTATCTGGTCAGCTGATGGCTCCCAGTGACTCTGTAAGTGGGGCTGTGTCTTTGCTAATCAGGAGGTAGAGCCTGCTTCCCTAGAGATTCCACTGAGCCCAGTTACTGGAGTACATAGAGGTGTCTGGTGATCAACTTCCTTTTCATACTGAGCTTTAAATCCCATTAAGGTGACACTGGAGAAACAAAACAGCTTTGAGATGCTCAAAAAGTGACAAATTTTGGACAGGAACATTAGGAAGCGTTCACCTGTGGCTTCAGAAGGCCCACAAAAGAAAGATCCAAAGAACTTCCCTGATGAAGAGGCCTTTCTGAAACTATCAGAGGGTGAGTACAAAAGGATTATATAGAGAGCCCTCCTAGACCTTACACAAAATGCAGCAGAGCAAAATGAAAAATTCAGCAAGTTGTTTGCTCTGATGGAACACTGGTACTCTGAAATCCAACAGATCAATAACAAAATTCAAGAGATAGAAAATTCATTTCAAAGCCAAGGAAACAGAACTGAACAGTGGAACGTAGACTTTCTAACTTGGAAGGCAGGGCTACTGACTCCAGCTTCTATGAAGAGAAATCATAAACAAGAAAAATGAAGAAGGATTAAGAAGCATGTGGGACTCTGTTAAGAGGAACAATCTATGATTAATTGGAGTTCTGGAACAGGGTGGGATATGTGAGAACACAGAGAGTATTGTGGCTGAGCTGCTTACAGAAAACTTCCCAGAAATTATGAAAGAAGAGAATATAGATATCCAATATGCACATTGAATGCTACTCAATATAGATCCCAGAAGAAAGACTCGAAGACATAATCAAGCTTCACAAAATGACACACAAGCAGAAACTCTTAAAGACAGCAAGACTCAAAGCAAAGCTAAAATCCAGAGGGAAACTCTGTAGACTTTTGTCTTTCTCAGCAGAAACGATGCTAGCACAGAGAGAATGGAATGACACATTCAAAGCCTTGAAGGAGAACTTCCAACCAAGAATTATATATCCTGCAAAACTATCTTTCAAATATGAAAAACAAAATCAAGACATTCGCAGATAAACAAAAACTCAGAGACTTTGTAAGAACCAAACCAAAACTACAAGAAATACTGAAAGAAACTCTTGGCTTAGAAGAACAAAACCATTAATTTTATATTTCAGGAGGAAATACAGGACCTACTCAATTAGGGAAGGCTCCAAACTCAATCAAAGCTGTAATATTAAAGGAAGTGATCCAGTGATTATATCATGAAAACTATGATGTCCACATATTAAAAAGAAGGATGTACTACCGTCGTTATAGTCCTTGCAGAAGGAAAGGAAGTTAATAAGACCTGTAGGTAAAATTGGGTTTAAACATAGACCATTAAGGGGGATCACAGGGGCAGCTGCAAAGCACAATAAAGATGCAACATATCAAATCAAGAAACATAATACAGGAGTCTCAACAACCACAAAACCAACCCTGAAAAAAGGTGAAAAATCAACTCATAAGGAAGAATGTCCCAGAACAGAATAATAAAAACAACAGAGAAAACATCAACACAAAAATAAACATAACACAATGGCAGCACTAAACACATACCGATCAATAATTACATTGAATGTGAGTGGACTGAATTCTCCAGTAAAGAAACAACAAGTGGCATTTTGGATGAAAAGACACAACCCCTTCTATATGTTGCTTAGAAGAAACCTTAAAGATACAAACAAACTGAAAATTAAATAATGGAAGAATATATATCAAGCTAACAATGAACAAAGAACAGCAGGTGTGGCAATACTAAGCTCTGATAAAATAGATTTTAACGTAAAATTCACTATCTTGGACAAGGATGGACACTGTTGCTGAAAGTTCAAGACACAAGCAGGACTTAACAGTATTAAATATTTATGCACCCAATACTAGGGCACCTAAATAGCACTCAAAAAGGAGACAGATCACTCCACAGTAATAGTGGGAGACTTCAACACTCCTCTTTCAGTATTGGACGGATCGCCTGGAGAAAAGCTCGATAAAGACACAGAAGATCTCACTGCCACAATTAACCAAATAGGACTCATCGACATATACAGAACTTTCTGTCCATCAGCAGACAACTATACCTTCTTCTCCAGTGCACGTGGAACATTTTCCAGAATAAACCATGTGTTAGGGCATAAAGCAGATCTCAACAAAATTTAAACCATTAAATTATTGCAAAGCATCTTCTCAGACCACAAAGCCATTCAAGTTGAAATCAATAGCAGGAAAAAACATAGATAGAAAATGAAATACATGGAAACTGAACAACATTTTGCTCAGAAAGCTATGGGTTATAGAAGAAATCAAGGATGAAATAAGGAAATTTATGGATTCCATCGAGAATGAAAGCACTTCTTACCAAAATATATGGGATACAGCCAAAGCAGTGCTCAGAGGTCAGTTTATCTGTGTAAATGCACACATCTGGAAGCAAGAAAGAACCCGAACCAAAGATCTAACCCTACAGCTTGAAGAGGTAGAGAGCAACAGAGGAACCCCTCAGGCACCAGGAGAGAACAGATCATAAAGACTAGAGCAGAACTAAATTAATTAGAGAATGGAAGAACAATTAAAAAAATTGAAAAGACTAAAAGCTGGTTTTTTGAAAAGATCAAGAAATGACAAACCATTGGCTAAACTTACTAAAGAAAAACAGGAAAGGAAACAAATAACCCAAATTAGAAATGAGAGGGGAGTTGTCACAACAGATCCATCAGAAATCAAAAATATCATAACAGAATACTATGAAAGTCTATACTCTAACGAATTTGAAAACCTAGAGGAAATGGACAAATTCCTTGATTCATATCAACCTACCAAAATTATCACAAGGTGAAGCAGAACAACTTAATAAACCCATCATAAAACAGGAGATGGAAAAAGTCACCCAAAAACTACCAGCCAAAGAAAGCCCTAGCCCAGGCAGCTTCACCACAGAATTGTACCAAACATTTAGGGAAGAATTATCTCCGATACTACTGAGACTATTTCACAGAATAGAAAGGGATGGAATACTCCCAAATTCCTTCTGTGAAGCCACCGTAACCCTGATACCAAAGCCAGGGAAAGGGCCAACAAAAAAGAACTACAGACCAATATCACTTATGAATCTAGATGCAGAAATCTTCAACAAAATTGTTGCTAGTAGAATACAACATATCAAAAAAATAATTCATCATGACCAAGTTGGATTCATACCAGGGATGCAAGGCTGGTTCAACATGAGAAAAACAATGTGATCAACCACATAAATAACACAAAAGACGAGAATCACCTGATTTTATCTGTCAGTGCGGAAAATGCATTTGATAAAGGCCAACAGCCATTCATGCTAAAAACTCTCAGCAGAATAGGAATGGATGGCAAATTCCTCAATGCAATAAAGGCCAGTCCTGAATGGAGGGAGACTGAAACAATTCCCTTGAGTATGGGACCTAGACAAGGATGCCCACTCTCACATCTCCTATTCAACATTGTACTAGAAGTTCTAGCCAGAGCAGTTAGACAAGACCAAGAAATGAAGGGCATCTGCGTTGGCAAAGAGGATGTAAAAATCTCCCTATTTTCAGATGATGAGATTGTCTACACAGAGAATCCTAAAGAATCCGCAAGTGAGCTACTCAAATTGATAGAAGAGTTCAGCAAAGTGGCAGGATACAAAATAAACATAAGTAAATCAGTAGGATTCCTTTATACCAACAATGAGACTGCTAACGAAGAAATCATCAAATCAATACCATTTACTATAGTCCCCAAGAAGATAAAGTACCTAGGAATAAATCCAACCAGAGAAATAACAGACCTTTACAAAAGAACTACAAGACCTTTTACTCAAGAAACTAAGAGACTTACATAAATGGAGAAACTTACCCTGCTGATGGATAGGAAGACTTAACATTGTGAAAATGTCTATTTTCCTCAAAGCAATCTACTTATATAATGCAATCCCAATACAAAATCCCGTGACATTTTTTAATGAGATGGAGAAACAAATCACGGACTTTGTTTGAAAAATGAAGAAGCCCCATATAGGCAAAGCACTACTGAAGAAGGGGAGCACACTGGGAGGCCTTTCCCTACCTGACTTTAGAACCTGTTACACTGTCGCAGTTGTCAAAACAGCTTGGTACTGGTAAAAAGAGAGACAGATAGTTCAGTGGAACAGAATTGAGACCCCACAGATGACACCATCCTCCTATGAACAGTTGATAGTCAACAAAGGCCCTAAGACATTAAGCTAGGGTAAAAACAATCTCTTCAACAAATGGTTCTGGCAAAATTGGATATCCATCTGCAGTAGAAACAAGACCCGTGTCTCACACCTTATACAAAAACCAACTCAAACTGGATAAAAGACCTAAATGTCAGATCTAAAACGGTAAAGCTCATCCAAGAAAAATTAGGATCCACAATGGAAGTGTTAATACCTAATGTAGACAGACATCAAAATGTGACAAAGCACAATCAACAGAAGAGAAAATAGATAAATGAAAACTACTAAGAACCAAACACTTTTGCTTATCCAGAGACCTTATCAATAGAATTAAAAGACCACCTACACAATGGGAAAAAATATCTGACAACTATATGTCAGACTGACATCTGATCTCCATAATCTTTAAGGTACTACAGAATATCAATAAGAACAAGATGAATAATCCATTTAAACAATGGGAAAAGGAGATGGACAGATACTTGTATAAAGAAGAGATCCAGGCAGCCAAAAAACACATGCAGACATGCTCACGATCATTAGCCATTAAAAAAATTCAAATCAAAACGACAATGAGATACCATCCCACCCCAACGAGGTTGGCCATGTTCCAAAAAACACAAAACAACAAATGCGAGAGAGGCTACAGAGAAAATGAGACTCTCCTACACTGTTGGTGGGATTGCAAAATGGTGAAACCTCTTTGGAAAGCAATCTGGTGCTTCCTTAAAACGGTGGAAATAGGTATACCATTTCACCCAGTAATTCCACTTCTTGGAATGTACCCTACAGAATCAAGGCCGTTCACAGCAACAGGTACTTGCACAAGAATGTTTATTGCAGCACAGTCCACAGTGGCAAAAAGATGGAATCAACCCAGATGCCCAACAACAGAGGAATGGATAAGTAAACTGTGGTATATTTACTCAATGGAACACTATGCAATGATAAAGATTTTAGGAGGCTCATCTGCTAACCTGGTTTCAATTGGAAGACATTATGTTGAGTGATAATAGTCAGCAGCACAAGGACAAATACTATATGAGACCACTACTATAAGAACTTAAAAACAGAGTCATGCATAGAAGAAAAGACCGTTTTACAGCTGCAGGGGTGGGGAGGAAGTGAAAGGGAGGGTAGGGTATTGATTTAGATAGTTTATAGAAAGTTGGATAGGTGAAATCTGTGACCCCACACATTAGAAAGAAGATCAGTTTTAACTGGACTTCAACATGATTACTCCTCCCCTCTTAACCCAATACTGCAAAGATGGAGTAGCTGGGGTGGGGATCTGGGGACCGTGCTCTCAGGGGACCTCAAGGCCAATTGGCATAACTAGTGTTTTGCTAAGTAAGAGAGTCTTCCACACCCTGAATTGGTGAGTGGTGTCTGAGGTCTTAAAAGCTGTCAAGCTGCCATCTGAGGTACACCAAATTGTCCTAACTCAGTAGGAACGGATGATCTCCAAGGACCAAAATTACATGAGGCAAGAAGAACCCAGAAGACAGAGAGACCCATGTGGGAGACTACATCAACATGTGACTAGAAGAACTGGATGGTGTCCAGCCACCACCAATGATAGCTATGATGGGGCTCACAAAGTTGAGTCTCACTGGCAACATGAAAATAAAAAGCAGTGCACCCTGAGATCTCCACTTAAAGACCGCAGTTGATGGTCCAGGGGCCTCAGAGTTCCCCAGGGAGCATGGCCCTGGCCCTGATTCTGCCCTTGTCTGTAAATCATAATGGAGGTCAACTCTTCAGACAGAAATGGATTGGACTTGGTGACCCAGAGCAGCGATATCATGTGTACACTTTATGATTCTGTGCATCTATAGGATGTTGTCTGGCTGACCTCTTACTGGACAGCAGGGGAGAGGGTGGAGAGGAAGGGATAGGAGATTGTTAGGAGGATATGATGTGTACATAAAGGAGAGGAGGAATATGCTGTCACCAGACAGGGAGAGCAGTGGGAGCCGCTCATTGGTGGGCATACAAATTTATGTGGGATTGTATATTTTCACTCAGTCACAAGGAAAAAAAAAAAGAACATATGAAAGAGATACTTCTGAATTCATCCTGTGAAGGCAACATAACCCTGATACCTAAGCCAGGCAAAGACACCCCCAAAAAAGAAAATTACAGACCTATATCTCTCATTAATATAGATGCAAAAATTCTCAATAGCTTTCCGGCCACTGGAATTCAGCATCATGTAAAAAAGTCATTCATCAAAATGAAGTGGAAAATTTATACTAGATATACAAAGATGGTTCAGTGTTAGAAGAGCAATCATCGTAATGCACCATGTAAATAAATAAATCACTTAATCAACTCAGTCAATGCAGAAAAGGCATTCAAGAAAGTCCAACACCCATTCCTGGTTTAAAAAAAAAAAAGAAACCTCAATAAAATAGGTATGAAAGAGAAATTCTTCAACATAATAAAGGACATTTATACAAAAGCCAGCGTGATTAATGGAGAAAGGAAAAAGACATTCTCCGTGAAAATAGCAATAAGACAAAAATGTCCTTTAACCCCATTCCTATTTAACATTCTCCTGGAAGTCCTGACTAGAGCATAAGGCAAGAAAAATAAAGCCAGCCAAGCCAAGTGCCATCATAAAGAACATCTAAATTGATAATGAAGAAGTAAAACTGATGCTATTTTTGGATGATATGATACTATACATGGAAAACCAAAAAGACTTCACACACAAAAAAACTGGAACTAATAGAAAGATTCAGTAGATTAGCAGGATGCAAGATAAACATTCAAATGTCAATTTAAGAAAGATATCAGGAAAACAATATTATTTATAATAGCTCCTTAAAAAATGAAATACTTAGGAGTAAATCTAGTCAGGGATGTAAAAGACCTATGCAAAGGAAACTACCAAAACACTACAGGGAGAAACCAACAGGGACTGACAAAAATGGAAAAACATACAGTGCTCATGGATAGGTAGACTATAAAATGTCAGTTCTCCCCAAAGCAATGTACAAACGCAGTTCAGTCCTAATCCACAGACCATCAACATTATTTAAGGAGGTAAAAAAAAACTAAACATTAACTTTCTGTTGAAAACAAGAAGTCCAGGATAAGAAAACACTTATTGAAGAAGAAGAAGAAAGTAGAAGGCCTTGTAATACCTGACCTCAGTACCTACTATACAGTTTTGGCTGTTAAAATAACTTGGTACTGGTACAACGACAGGTACATTATCCAGTGGAAGAGAATTGAGAACCCAGATGTGAATGCATCCACCTGCAGTCACCTCATCTTTGATAAAGGCCAATGTCTATTAAATGTGGAAAAGATAATCTTTTAAAAAATTGGTAGTAGCAAAACTGAATTTCCGTCTGCACAAAAATGATACCAGATCCATATTTCACACCATACAGAAAAACTAATTCAGAATGGATCAGTGGCCTAAATATAAAACAAAAACTATGAAGACCATCGAAAGAAAAACAGAGTTAATGCTAGAGACCCTGATACATGGCATAAATACCATACAGACCATAACTAACCATACACAAAGACCTGAAGATAAGCTAGATAACTAATATCTTCTAAAATTTAAATACTTACACTCATCAGAAGACTTCGCCTGAAGACTAAAATGAGAATCCTCAGACTAGAGGAAAAAAGTTGGCTAAGAAATATCCAACAAAGAACTAATCTTATACAAGAAAGTCCACACCTCTGCAACAAAAACACAATCTAATTATAAAATGGGCAAAGGATATGAACAGACACTTCACTGAAGGAGGCATTCAGACAACTGACACACGTGGAAATGCTTGAGATCACTAGCCATTAAGCCAAGTGCCGTCGAGTCGGATCCGACTCATGCTATAAATCAAAACTATGGTGAAATACCGTATCACCCCAACATCACTGGCAAGAATCAAAGAAAAAGAAAATAATAATAAATGTTGGAGAGGGTTCAGGATGCTTGGAGCACTTGCACACTGCTGGTGAGACTGTGAAACGGTGCAACGATTTTGGAAAATGATGTGCCACTTCCTTAAAAAGCTAGAAATAAAAATACCATACGATCCAGCAATCCCACTCCTTTGAATATATCTGAGAGAAAGAAGAGCCATCAGACAAATAAATGGAGGCACACCACTATTCATTGTAGCATTATTCACAATAGCAAAGAAACAACTTCAGTGCTCATTGACAGATGAATGGATAAACAAACTATGGTATATACACATAATGGAATACTGCACAACAATAAGGAACATTGATTGATCTGGGAAACATTTCAAAATATGGATGAATCTGGAGCCCATTATGCTGAGTGAAATGTGCCAATCACAGAATGACAAATACTGTATGAGAGTGCTGTTAGTTCATAAAAATATTTGTACCAGAAAGGAACAATCTGATGGTTACTAGGATGGCAAAGATTAGGAAGGGAGAAACACTAGACAATAGATAATGATGAAGAGTAAGATAGTATACAGTACTGGAGAAATCTGCACAGCTTGACCAAGGCAAGGTCATGGAACCATCATAGATGCATCCAAACCTCCTGAGGACTGAATTACTGGGCTGAGGGTTGGAGACTGGGGTCTCCCAATTGTCATAACATAGTTTGTAATGAAAATGTTGTATATCCTTCTTTGGTAAGTAGCATCTGTGGTTTTAAAAGTTTGTGAGAGGCTATCTGAAATACTCCGCAAATCCCACCCCATCTGGAGCAAGGGAGAATGAAGAAAACCAAAGACATGAGGGAAAGATTAATCTGCAGGACTAAAGGAACACAATTACCATCACCTCCACCAGACTGAGTCCAGTACAACTGGGTGCCACCACTGACTGCTCTGACAGCTATCACAATAGAGGGCCCCAAACATAGCTGAGAAAAATGCAGAGGAAAATTCTAACTCACACACAAACAATAAAAATCACTTAGTGGTCTGACAGACTGCAGAAACCCTGAGTCATGGTCTCTGGACAGCCTTTTAACTCAGTACTGTAGTCACTCCTGTCGTTCAACCTTTAGCCAAAGATTGCCAAGCCAGGCCAGGTGCCGTCGAGTCGTCCAAAGATTAGAGTCCCATAAAACAAAATGAAACTAAATGGGTGCACCAGATCATAGGTAAGGATGAGAAAGTGAGAGGGGACAGGAAAGCTGGTAACAGGGAACCCAAGATTGAGGAGAATGTTGACATGTCATGGGATTGGCAACCATTGTCACAAACAATGTGTGTGTGTTCATTGTTTAATGAGAAGTTAATTTGCTCTGTAAACCGTATCTAAAGTATATATGAAAAAAAAATCCTAGAAATTGGACACCTGAAAGAAAATCTTTATCAGTTAATCAATGGCTTGAATATTGACTCAGAGAAATGTTGCAGGATTTTTGTGTGCTTACACCTAAGGTGCTGGGGAGGGGGGTAGGGATGGAAAAGAGAGAGAGTGTGAGGGAGAAAAAAACCTTTTAAGAAAATACTTAAAGCTAGCCCTTTGGCCATACTCTTACCTTTTACTTCTTAAAAGCAGTACAGCCGTCTAGACTGCATATGTTCAAACGTATTGCTTTCTCTCTATTAGTTTTCTCCTAAAGGACCCCAACATGGAGCCCCGGAGCATGTCTCAGTGTTTCATAGATTGAGGCTCCATTCACACTTAGCTCCATGCCTAGTTCTTAAAGGACCAAAGGCTTTGTTGCTCATACCTTACACAATAAACGTCTGTTAAATGACACAAAGGAAATTTATTAATTGTGGCGTTCACCACTGGGTTCGCCACTATTTCTTGGACTACCGGTAATCCTAAGAAACATCTGTTTGCCATACTTTTTGGTAATGTTATGTGAGAACATCTGTTTTCTATTACCTACTCTTCTCATTACCCTAGAGACAAATATAAAAAAAAAATAAGTCGTTGAAGCAGTGAATCACCTCAACATTCAGGGCAAAATGATAGCTTCATACCATTAAGACACAATAATATGTGTACCTGGATTCTCAGATTGTTTAAAATACTATAGAAAAGATTATGCAGAAGAACTCAGAGAAAAAAAATTAACTTAATTTTTTAAATAGGCACCTAATATTAAAATAGCTTTTCCTGCTACAAATAAGTTAACTCTTCTAATATTTCACTTTCAACCCGAACCACATCACTTTAATTCCAACCCAAAACCATTTCCTGGTTCATATTTAACTTTTAATGTTTACCACATTCTGGTAGAAACATATATAGAATTTAAGAAAGTTGCTGCTTTGTGTAAATGTGTGACTTTTTTTAATGTCAGTGTTTAGGAATAGTGATGTAGAGTTTTTTGTATTCGTGTATACATATTAGGTTCTGATAACTGGTCCAGCCGACACTCCTTATGCAAATGGATGTTTTGAATTTGATGTGTATTTTCCTCAAGATTATCCCAGTTCACCCCCTCTCGTCAATCTAGAGACAACTGGTGGTCATAGCGTGCGATTCAATCCAAACCTTTATAATGATGGCAAGGTATTGTAATTGTTTTCTTTGTTTAACATGGTGCACATTGATATATTGTATGTGAACATTCTTTGTAATCTGAACAACATTTTATTTTACTTCTTTTCTTTCTAAGAGGACTTGGGTCTTGTCAGACTTCTTTTTCCTGTGTTTACTGATGAGCCTATTAAAGAGAAAGAAGGAACCTGAAAAGAGGAGATACACTTGGTTGCAATGAAGTACTAATAGTCTTAACTAGCTGTTGAGTGACTAGCAATTGACCACATGCCTTTCTGAGAGCTACCCCACTCAAAATGCAGTAGAGCCAGGTGTCTGCCTTTGCGTGTCACTCCTATTTTGTGCATCTCCAGTTCCAGTTACCTCTTTTCACAAGTACCTGAAGGTAGATGAATGGCAAAATCACAGCACACTGTCCACTGTTTCTGTTTTGCATATCCTGAGTATCTTTTTTGTTTTATTTTGTTTTGCCATGCAACTGCCTTTGTTTTCCCTGATAGGTGCAATTGTGAAGTTACTTTTAAAGACAAATGTATCTTAGAATGTTTGGATATTTTCTTGTGTTTTATAAATAGAGTGATGAATTCCCCTGCCCAAAAACCTGACTGAAGGCATACGAGAAGTTATCTGATGTTGCAGTAAATCTTTTAAAATTAGATTTAAAAGAATAGTTGTCAGTTTTCAAAGCAATTTTGTGTAGTTTTTGAATTTCAGTGATAATTCCCATGCTGAGTACAAACAATATTTTAAAACCAGTGGATGAGAAAAAATGTATGGACTTCAGAAGCAAAACTTTGATGGTATAAAAATAAAAATTGCAAGTGCTAGAAGTTGATCCTGTTTATCAAGTATATCTCCAAGTTTTCCTTTGGTGATACACTCTTCTTCCCAAAATGGCCATTTAGTCTGTGTTTGGTAACACAGTGAACAAGTATCCAGTGTATCTCCAAGTTTAGTCTCGGGAACCATAGGATTCCCAACACTCTTTAATGAGAACTTGTGAAGTCCCATGTTTCCCAATTTTATGTTTGTGTGAGGCTAGATTTTATCAGTGTCCTTCAACCAAAACATTATATTGCAAAAAATACAGTATGGAGATAGATATGAAAATTGAGCTGTCTTCCATGAAACCATGTCCAATTTTCAAAATTTATAAAAATTTTAAAGAAATTTTTTAAAATGTAAAACATTACCACTTCTCTTATTAAAATATTTTGTTGTTTTGGAAAAGTTTTTTTTTTTAATAATAACATGTAGTAAGTACTGGTTCTTTATTCATTATGAGCAAATTGTGATGCCTCACAGATTTGGATCAAGCCTGAAAATACCAATTTGTCTTAATAGACTCACCTTTTGGGTTTTATTTAGGGATATAAGTGGAGGTTCTTTGACATAATTGCATTTCATTTTTACTTCTAATTGTGACAGTTTGCCTTTTTAAGTACTTTTTTCAGTTCTGTATAAACTTTTCCTTCCTTCCTCAGGTTTGTTTAAGTATCTTAAATACGTGGCATGGAAGACCGGAAGAGAAATGGAATCCTCAGACCTCTAGCTTTTTGCAAGTAAATAAATGTCTCTGACAATTTTTCTTAGAAAATAAAGAACTGTGTGCATTTAAAAGAATATTTTAATTACCCAGGGATAAATATAGCAATTAATAGAAAGCAAGAGATGATAGATAGAAAATGCATTTAGTATAATGGTATTTCATCTTATCTGGAGTTTAGATCCTTAAGCCATGGCATAAAGAAAAAAGTTACCTTTTAAAAACATCGAAAAGTTGTCCTTGAGGTACTCCATTGTGCAGAGAGGTATTTAATGAGATAGGTTTACCTCTGCTGTTAACTGTAGTGCTTAAATTCATTGAGTATATTCCCTTTGTCATATGCATATTTCACAATCATAATTTGCCAAGTTAAATTTTTTGTATGCTGCTCTTTTCACGTCCTTTTTTTCAAATTTTCTTTTTTATAAATTGGAATTGCTCTGCAACAGTCTTCTGAGCTCGTGTACTATTTCCTGTTATTTCTTCTGTTGACTAAGCAGTTCACTTTCAGCGTTGTTAGTTTTATAAATGATACTGTTATTTATATGAGTTTGTAATACTTTAGTTTCCTGAGCCTTAGTTCCTAGATCTGGAACAAAATTGACTTGGGGACAGCCTGATGGAGGCTATACCTTTCCTGTTTTATTTTCTAGGTAACATTTATCCATGCTACTTTATACCATTTAATTATTTGAAATTTATTACTGTGAACTGTTTTAATAATAAAGCATTTTTTTCTCATCATCTGTCACTATTTTTAAAATCCCTCACTTATTTTTTTAGTTCCATTTCTAAATAATAACCACTTGGGCAATATATTTGAACTGATCTCAGTAAAATATTTTGTAACAGATCATTTTTTACAGTGAGCGCACCAGCTCAGAGATGAAGGTGATTGTTGAAGTAAATCTACTCTTTATTTTAGTGTTTTTATGTTTTGTTAACACCTGCCTATTATTGCCCAACAATAGTACCCTTTCCATTATTTTTTTCTTATTGTTATCCATTGGCCTCAAG
Source organism: Heterohyrax brucei (assembly GCA_028571685.1). Lineage (NCBI taxonomy): Eukaryota > Metazoa > Chordata > Mammalia > Hyracoidea > Procaviidae > Heterohyrax > Heterohyrax brucei. Next base: position 42,174,074 of record CM053149.1, read on the forward strand.
TTCTGAGACTAGTAATAGGAAACTGTCTTCATTCATCTGGACACAATGCAGAATATAACCATTATTTTGTGAAATGTAACCTTTACAACAGTATCAGTGTAAATGAGGGTATTATCTGTGTGTCTCAGGAGTTTACAATAAAAATCAATGTAGCCACAGACAGGTTTTCTAAAACTGTACATTGTCAGATTATGTTAATTATTATGGAAGTCATCTGATTTTTAGAAACAGAAACCTGTTAGAGCTGCTAAGAGGAGATGTGTGAATCCAAAGTGAAAAGTATAGTAAGTCATCAGGTAGCTAAGTAAGCACATGCTTTGTTGTGTGGGTATGAGCATGAGTGTGTGTTTAAGAGAGACAAACAGAGGAAGTGACACAAAGAACTGATGGCTATGATGATCGTCTGTTTTCCTTGGTCCACTTAATTTCCATTCATAAAGGTCCACAATGGCCATTTCAAAAATAGTGGACTCCATGCCCAAGTCAGCTTTATCTTTCAGTTCTGCTTTCAACTGTATAATGCTTTCTCTCAAATTCACATTTTTATGAAAGAGAATCTAATTAGCATAAATTGGGCCAAGTGGTTTCAAGCAGTCTAGTAGTAGGATAATGTTATATGCAGTGAGTTTGTGTAAAACTGTCCAGTAGAAATATATGAGCCAAATCCACTGTCATCAAGTCAATTCTGACTCATATCAACCCTGTAGGACAGAGTTGTACTGCTATCTTTAGGGAAGTAGACTGCCACATGTATTTCCCAATGTGAGCCACATCCATAGTTTCAAATTTTCTAATAGGCACATTAAAATAGTAAAAGGACATGATTAGATTAATAAACCCTCTTCTCACTTAACATGGTTAAGTTCCAAAGACCGGGTCATTATGGAGAATTGGAGTTATGCAAAAACAGAGGATAACCACGTCAGATCATAAAATGGAGGATAAATACATCATTACCTAACTGCCCCACTACATCACGACATAACTGGCAAAGCACTGAGAATCCCAAAACCCAAAACCTACTGCTATCAAGTCAGTTCTGACTGATAGCAACCCTACACAACAGAGTAGAACTGCCCTAAAGAGTTTCCAAGGAGCACCTGGTGGATTCGAACAGCTGACTTTTTGGTTAGCAGACGTAGCACCTAAGCATCACACCACCGGTGTTGCCTTATATTTACAGCAGATCTCAATTTTGTATCCTAAACATTCATTGAAACTACTCAATTTTTGTTTAGATTTCATAAAATTTACACTAGATTCATATACATCAGTTGGTCAAATACCCTTGAAAGTTTTGCAACAAATGAATCTAGTATCAAGAATACTTTTCCTTTGATGTTCATACCCACGTTGACAAAAACTTACCTATCTCATTTACAATTGATAAGACTTTGAATGCAGATTGTATCCATTTCAAAATTATGTCTATATATTTATTGACTTGTTAATTTGGTATTATTTAACATCAAATTCAAGAGCTGTTCCATAAATTGAAAGCAGCTTTAAATGTAAAGCTATCACTGGTGCATCCCTCAGATTTTTCTTGTAGCTTTTTATTTACATGATGTTGTCAAGTGTATTTAAAATCTTCATTTTAGAAAAATATGTAAAAATCATTGATTTGGACCATTAAAGGTTTCAGTTTCACCATAAATTCTTATATCTCTCTAGCTAGATCACAGATAAGCTTCCTTTCCTTGGAATTTCAAATTTAGCCTCGTCATGTATGATATATTTATTACTGTGAAAATGTAATTCGTAATTTTTTTTTAATTGGGATAAAATATATGTAACCAAAAAAAAATACCTTTTTTATCCAGTTTTAAGTGTACAGTTCCTTGACAGCCACCATGTGTACAATCGCTACCATTGGTTCCAAAACTTTTTCATTACACAGAATGGAACCTTAGTACTCCCTTTTCACCCCAACTGCTGGTAATCGCCAGTGAACTTTTGTGTCTGTATTTGCATGTTCACGGAGCTCTGGTGGCACAGTGGTTAAAGCAGTTGACTGCTTACCAAAAAGTTGGTGATTTGAAACCACCAGCAGCTAGGAGAAAGGTGTGGCAGGTAGTCTACTTCCATAGAGATGTACAGCCTTGAAAACTCTTTGGAGTCACTCAAAGTCAAAAATCAACTCAGTCTCAGTGAGTTTGGTTTGGTTTGGTTATATACATATTCTAGATATTTCACATATGTAAGACTATAGAACACCTGTCCTTTTGTGACTGACTTATTTCACTCAGTATAATGATGTCAAGATCCCTTCATGTTATAGCATATATCAGTATTTTATTTCTTTTTTTTTTTTTTATTTAACATAACTGAGTGAAAATGTACATTCACATGTAAATTTACATGCCCCCCTATATGCAGCTTCCACTGCTCTCCCTGTTCGGTGACTGCACACTATTCCTCTCTGCTCCATACATGTCTCATCCTCCCAACAGTCTCCTTTCCCCTCCTCTCCGTCCACTCCCCTTCCTCCAGCCAGAGGTCAGCAAGATGATATCCTATAGATGTATAGAACCACAAAGTGCTTCCAATATATGGTCACTCTGCATTGCCAAGTCCATTTCATTCCTGTCCAAAGAGTGGACCTTTGTTATAATTTATGGGAATGGGCAGCATCAGGGCCGGGGGCCATGCTCTCAGAGGAACCCCAAAACCGCTAGACCATCAGTTGAGGTCTTTTAGTGGAGATCTCATGATGCACCTCTTTTTATTCTTGTGTTGCCAGTGAGGCTCCTCTGTATTTTATTTCTTTTTATGACTGAATAATGTTCAGTTGTACGATATGCCTCATTTTGTTATTCATCTGTTGATGGACAGTTGGCTTGTTTCCATCTTTTAGCTGTTGTGAATACTGCTGAAAAGAACATTGGCCTACAAATGGTGCTGCCGGTTTTTTTGTCTTTGATTAATTACTGAATATTTGGCAAGTATTCTTTTATTTCAAGGAAATCTTGAATTGGAGTAAGTAGTACAGCAAATCTTATGAGGTTCATCCACAAGTCAACCACAAGATCTTCATTCTTTCCCATTCAGTTCAACAGGTCCATGATGTGTAGCATTGCAGGTATATACTGGACGGTTTTGACAACTGTATCTGACTCTTACATAGAGCCTGTATAGAGATGTACAGATAGACAGCACAGATAATATCAGTATGTATCATACATTGGATGAGAGCCCTGGTGTTTCAGTGGTTAAAGCACATGGCTGCTAGTTGAGCCCACCAGCTGCGTAACAGGATAAAGGTGTGGCATTCAGCGTCTATAAAGATTTACAGCCTTGGAAACTGGGGCAGCTCTAGTCTGTCTGCAGTTTTACAAGGTTACTGTTGAGTCAGAATTGACTCTATGGCATTGTGTATTTTTGTTTTATCACACAGTGGAATGAAGCAATAAGGAAAACATCATTCTCTTGCTTTTAAACTCTAATAAGTCCATATTTTTGACCTAACATGGCTGGAGCACATACATCATGGTGGAAACTAATCTCTTCATGTATAGTTGAAATTGCTCTTTGATAGATTACTCATGGAGTAGATATTTTTAGGCCAAGAATTCAACAATCTTTCTTTTTAGAATTCCTTTGTCTCATTTAAAACTAAAGAAAAGTCCTTTGTAATTTGTCAAATTTTGAATGAGTTGATCTTTGTTATTACTAAAAAATTCATGTATTTTTTTCTGGGCAGTAGCTTGGTGGCTTCAATGAAATTCTGTTACTTTTTGTGAAATGATATTTTAGTCTGTTTCTCAGAATTCTCTTAAAAAATTCTGTATCTAAAATAATTTTTTCTTTTTTTAATTATTTAAAAGTAATTTTCATTTTGGCTTGAATTTTCAAGCCATTTTACAAATAACCAAACTTAAAAGCTGCGATAGCAATTGTTTTAAAATTTTTATTACTAATAAATCTGTTTTAAGCTAATTTCGTAACACCCTTCAGATTCATCCATGTTGTAAAGTATTTCCATCAACAGATGATTGGATAAACAGACTATGGTACATACATACAATGGAATACTGTATAGCCATAAAGAACAGTGATGGATCTGTGAAACATCTCACAACATGGATAAATTAGGAGGACATTATGCTGAGTGAAATAAGCCAATCCCAAACGGTCAAATACCTTGCAGAATCACATCTAGGGTCTTGAAAGCTTGTGAGCAGCCATCTGAGATATTTAACTGGTTTCATCCCATATGGAGCAAGGAAGAATCAAGAAAACCAAAGACACAAGGAAAAGATTAGTTCATAAGACTAACGGACCACAACTACCACAGCCTCCACCAGACTAAACGCAGACAAGTAGATGGTGCCCAACTGCTATCACCAGCTCTTCTGACAGGGATCACAACATAGGGTCCTGGACAGAGGTAAAGGAAAACAAAGAACAAAATTGAAACTCACTCAAAAAAAACAGTGGACTTACTGGTCTGACACAGCCTGGAAAAACCCTGTAAGTGTGGCCTCCAGACATCCTTTTAAAGTCACTCCTGAGGTTCACAATGCAGCCAAAGATTAAACAGGCCCATAAAAAATAATATAGCTCTGCCACGTATATAAGACTAAATGGGCACGGCAGCCTAAGGGTAGCGAAAGAAGTCTGGAGGAGACAGAGATGCTGAACAATGGAGATGGGAACCAATGGTAGAGAAGGGAAGAATGTTGACACATTGCAGTGTTGATAACCTGTGTCACAAAACGGTACAAAGATCATTTAGTGAAAAACTCTAAACCTTCATCTAAAGCACAATTTTTTTTTTAATTTTTTGTTTAACATGACTGAGTGAAAATGTACATTCCCATATAAATTTACATGCCCACCTTTATGCAGCTTCTACTGCTCTCCCTGCCTGATGACAGCACACTATTCCTCTCCACTCCATACATGTCTCATCCTCCCAACAGCCTCCTTTCCCATCCTCTCCATCCACTCTCCTTCCTCCAGCCAGAGGTCAGCAGGATGATATCCTATAGATGTATAGAACCATAAAGTGCATCCAATATTTGGTCACTCTGCATTGCCAAGTCCAATCCATTCCTGTCCAAAGAGTGGACCTTCGTTATAATTTATGGGTAAGGGCAGCATCAGGGCCGGGGGCTGTGCTCTCAGGGGAACCCCGAAACCGCTAGACCATCAATTGAGGTCTTTTAGTGGAGATCTCAGGATGCACCCCTTTTTATTCTTTTGTTGCCAGTGAGATTCCTCTCTGTGAGCTCCATCGTGGCTATCACTGGTGGTGGCCGGGCACCATCCGGTTCTTCCGGTCCCAAGTCGATGTAGGCACCCACTCTTGTAAAGCACAATTTTTTAAAAAATTAACTAATTTTGCAGTTTCTTGTCTGACTGTTCAGGAGAAGCTTCATATGAAATTATATTTGATGAACTAATGCTCCTTAGAAACGAAGATAATGAGACTTTGTCTGATGGACTTTAGACATATTATCAAAAGGGACCAGTTTTTGGACAAGATTGTCATACTTGGTAGACGATCAGCAAAAGACAAGAAGTCCCTCAATGAGAAAGATTGACACAATGTTTGCATTGATGGGCTGAAGCACAGCAACTGTTGTGAGAATGTCACAGGACCAGGCGATGTTTTATTTGGTTGTACATAGGGTCACCGTGAGTCAGAACTTAACAACAACATTTTGTCTGTAAGTTACATATAATTTCAAAAGCTGAGATGAAGGCAGAAGTATCTCAAACAGGAGTAAAAGGTGTACAGATGAGAAAGTACAGGATTTGTTTGGGACGTAGCATGCTTTTTCAGTATGCGGTAACATATGTTGGCTAAACTTGTTAAGAGTGCCAGGCTTTCATTTACTGTTGATTGCCATGAAAATGGGAGAATCCCTTTATCCTGTTAATAACAAAATAGAAGCTAGATAAAAGTTTTAGACTTTCAGTCATCATTGTTAGTGACTACATGAATCTACATATGATAAAATTGTATAAAAGAACACACAGTCACGCAGATATGTGTCAGTTTGCCATACTGTGGTGGCTTGTGTGTTGCTGTGGTACTAGAAGCTACGCCACCAGTATTCAAATACCAGCAGGGTCACCCATGATGGGCTGGTTTCAGCTGATCTTCCATACTGAGACAGACTAGGAAGAAGGACCTGGCAGTCTACTTCTCAAAAAATTACCCGGTGAAAACCTTGTGAACAGCAGCAAAACATTGCTTGATACAGTGCCACTGCATCACAAGGTTTTACTTTTAACTATTCCATGCCCAGTCTTTTATGGGCAATAATGAACTGTGTGCATCAGGAGCTCTGGTGACACAGTGATTAAAGCACTAGACTGCTAACAGAAAGAGCAGTGGTTCTAATCTACCAGCCCACTCTCAGGGCTGCTTCTATAAATACTACAACCTCGAAAACCCTATAAGGCAGTTCTACTCTGTCCTATAGGATCACTGTGAGTCAATAGCAGAGGATTTGGTTCTTGGGAACGTTTCATAAATTGTTCTGTGAAATAAATTGACTATCCTTATCAGACATTCCAAGGCTCTAGAAAATTCATAATCTAGATAATATGACTCCTGAATAGTCACTGTAGAAAAATGAAGTGACATTTATATACCTCTTAAAGAGTAGATAGAAGGTAACACTTAGTATGTTACTCAGTGATCATTGTGCCATTAATATCCTTGGAATTTGATTCCAGGAAAAATTTGTGTCTCCTATTTGAAACCACATAGATTCTAAATCTGAAAATTTTTTTTAATTACTGTTTGGACCTGTAACTGCCTGAGATATATAAAACTATGCTATGTCTCGAAGGAGATGAGGTATTTAAAAAAAAAAAAAAATGAGTACCTTGTTGTATGTTTGTGATGAGAATTTACATTTTTTGTCTACCTTTGTAGAAAAAAAAGGCATCAGATTTGAAATAAGGGAACACATATATAGCCTGAAGAAAATCAACCCTCTTCAGTGGTATATTCTGTTTTTAAAAGTTTCAGAAACTAAAATTATTATCTCAGACTTACGCAGAGTGATTTTTTTGTACTTAGCCATGACCTCAATAACACAGTCCCTCCAGATCATTTTTAACCATATCTGCTCTTAGGTTAGGGTTAGATTTGGGTACATGTTCTCATTTTTACTATTTTCCACGAAAATACACCCCATATTCTAAGATACTTATAAAAGTGTGATTGTTGTTCATTCGTCTTCTTTCAGGCCTTAAGGGGAGATGGGTGGTAATCTGTTCCATGCTAGGAACAGCATATACAGTGGGAACGAACTCTGTATGTGCTACTTCTGGAGAAACAGGCCTCCTAATAAAAAAGTGGGAAGGGAGAGGTCAGGGCTGGTCCTAGAGCTGTGAGACCATCTTGTCCATGAGCGATTCCAATAATAAAGTTTTTGTGATACTTTGGAATTTTTCTTGGAATGAAAGACTAGGTTGCCTTATGTATAGTATTCTTTAGAAGTGAGTGCTATGAAGTGTACATTCTAGTTTTATGCTGTTTTGGATAAGGGCAGTTTGAGCGCAGCAATATGTAAATTGATACAAGATGTCAGCAAAGAAATAACATTATTTAGCATTTTCAGGAAGTAAACTTTTCATGTCCATTTTTGTTTTTCAAGTATTCAAGAATTAAAAAACTCAAGATATAAAAATACAGCATGTGGCTCTACTGTACCTAATTTAATTTTTCTTTGGTCATAAACTATTACAGTGTTATAATTCTTAATATCATTGTTAATGGTGATAGAAACATGTGGAAGCACTCGTTAAAAGAAGCTGATAAAGCAGGATAATAAAAGTATAATTATAACTTTATTTTCCTTGTTTCTCAGGTTTTAGTGTCTGTTCAGTCACTTATATTAGTAGCTGAGCCTTATTTTAATGAACCAGGATATGAACGGTCTAGAGGTACTCCCAGTGGCACCCAGAGTTCCCGAGAATATGATGGGAACATTCGGCAAGCAACAGTTAAGTGGGCAATGCTGGAGCAAATCAGAAACCCTTCACCATGCTTTAAAGAGGTATGTTCAAGAAAATGAGAGGAGTGACTTGTTAGAGGCAGTGTAGCTAGTTTGTTTGTGAGTCTTATACTTGCTTTTATGTTTAGATTGTAATATATTTGAGTCACAATCAACTCAGTGGCAGTAGGTTTAGTTTTTTTATTTTTTTGGTGGTATATTTAACTCTACTGTAGGAAGCTATACTGTAGTTTAAATTAGTCCTAAAAACTCATTGTATTACAGACAAATTTAAAAACTTAAATTTTAAAAGGCATTTGACTATATTTGGGAGGAATTCCTGATTTCTAACAACGTCATAATATCTGATTTTCTAAATAAGTTACTAAAATGTTCCTCATAAAAAATACTCTTGAAGGTCAAGATGCCTTCTAAAGGTTTCTTGCAAGTAGAAAGTTTCTTATACTGATGTGTGTGTATAAGTGTTAAAGAAAAGGCATTTTCTTTAGGAAAAGGTTGGACTTAATTTCTAAAACCTGTCCTTAAACATTCAAATGCTTTTATTTCACATCCTGAGGCAGTCTGTTGCCTGTGATTCATTGTGTTTCTGTAGTCTGCCTAAAATGTGACTGTCCTTTTCAGTTGTCATGCCAAATTACTTCAGTGTCACACCTTGCTTTAAAAGTATCCTGAAACAATTTTCTTTCTTAAAATTCTTTCCTTTAATAATCATTAAATTATGCAACAAGCTGAGCATTTTAGAGGAAATAAAAGCATATTTACTTCATAGCCAGTTGATCTTTAATATAACTAAGCGGATATTATGTGTGAATGAGTGCTGTGTAGCATCAAAACTGAGGTACTTCTCTTCATTAAATAACTGATAAAAATGCACCTCAGGCTTTGGAGAAATGTGCAAAAAATATAGCTTTTTTAAGTTATTATTACTAAATCAAATTTACGTGTCACTGTTATTTGAATGACTAAGTTAGGTTTGGTGTTCACAGAGAGAAATCACTTTTCTAATACTGTAAGAAATACAGGCATACATTTCTTTGTGCTGTTAAGTATAGTATTCTGTCTGTTTGCAAGCTTTGGATTACTGATACTAAATAATTCATTCTGTAACACTTAGTAGAGTTTTATAGATAAAAACACATTGCAGTGTCTTTTAAATATCATCTTAGAAATATTGCATTGGAAACCCTGGTGGCGTGGTAGTAAGTGCTAAGTCTGCTGACCAGAAGTTCAACAGTTCACATCTGCCAGGCAGTTCTTGGAAACTTTGTGGAGCAGTGCTACTCTGTCCTGTAGTGTCACTGTGCATCAGAACTGACTCTATGGCAATGGGTTTTGTTTTGGGGGGTGGGGGAGTAGTATCACATTCTTTGTGTTTTAAATTCTGATGTAAACATGTTTTCTTCATTGCTTATTTTGCCTTAAGGTTATATACAAACATTTTTACTTGAAGAGAGTTGAGATCATGGCCCAGTGTGAAGAGTGGATTGCAGACATCCAGCAATACAGCAGTGATAAGCGGGTAGGCAGGACTATGTCTCATCACGCAGCAGCTCTCAAGGTGGGTAAGCATTCATAGTATTAGCCCTGTTGGTGGCTTTAAAAGAAGAGTTGTATATTCACTGGCAGAGCCATGGCCAACATAAGATAAATGAGGAGAAAATCAGAAATATTTACTTTAGGTTCAGAGGCTTAACTTGCTACCCAGAGTCTATGATAAAAGTACATTCCTTTGACATTGAATTGATGATTCCTCAAATTAGAAATTACTGAAAGTGAAGAAGACTTGAAACATCTACTGATGAGGATTGAAAACAACAGCCTTCAATATGTATTACACTTGAAGATAATACAAAAATCCTCACAACTGGATCAGTAATACTGGAACATCAGGATAACGCCCCCAAAACCAAACCAGTTGCCATCTAGTTTGTTCTGACTCATTGATCCTATGGGACAGAGTAAAACTGTCCCATAGGATTTCCAGGAAGTGGCTGGTGGATTTGAAGTACCGACCTTTTGGTTAACAGCCAGGCTGTTAACACTGCATCATTATGATAAAAGGAGAAATTTTTTAAGTTGTCAGTGTTTCTTTTTATGTGGCTCCACAATCATTGCCCATGGAAGCAGCAGTCAAGAAATCAGACAGTGCACTACATTGGACAAATCTGCTTTAGAAGACCCTTTAAAATATGAAAGAGCAAGGATATCACCTTGAGGACTAAGGTTCGCCTGACCTAAGCTATTGCATTTTCAGTCCGCTCATATGCATTCAAAAGCTGAACGTTGAATAAGGAACACTGAAGAAGAATTGATATCTTTGCATTATGGTGTTGGTGAAAAATGTTGAATGTACCTTAGAATGCCAGAAGAACAGACAGCTCTGTTTTGGAAGATGTATAACCAGAATGCTCCTTAGAAGTAAGGATAGTGAGACTTCATCTCATTACTTTGGACATGTTGTCAAGAGGGATCAGTCCCTGAGTACATCTTTGTGCTTGGTAAAGTGGAAGATCAGTGAGAGAAAGACCTTCAACAAGGTGGATTGACACAGCAGATGCAGTGATGGGCTCAAGCATAGCAATGATTGTGAGGATGGTGCAGGTCCAGGCAGTGTTTTCATTCTGTTGTACGTAGTGTCACTGTAAGTTGGTACCAACTGGATGGTGCATAACAACAGTATTTACAAACAAAAGAATTTACATTTTAGATGTATTTGTTTATAACTCACTCCCCCTTATCAAGATGGTTAGGTTCCAAAGACGAGGTCATTATGTGAAAATTGGCATCATATGTATGAGGTCTAACAGTCAAGCTTGTGAGCTCCTCTTAGAAAAAGGGCTGCATACCTCATTGTTCAGTATCACAACGGTTACCTTCCAAGTACTCCCCTTGGTAAGCTATGCACTAGTGCCAGTGCCTAGTCCACCCTTCAGAACAGTTTTGGAACTCTTTTTCTGGAGTGGCCATCAGAGCTGTCCTCATCTTACCCGTGGTGTCCTGAAATGTCATCAGAATGTTTTCCTTTCAATATTTCCTTTATCTTGTGGTAAAGAAAAAATCTTTGGGGGCCAGATCAGCTGAGTAGTGAGGGTTTTCCAATACAGTTATTTGTTTACTGGTTAAAAACTCACACACAGACTACTAGACAATTAAGTTCATGAACTTGCCACCGTGCCACCACGCACAATGGCCATTCCAGAAAGAGTTCCAAAATTGTTTTGAAGGGTAGATTAGACGCTGACATTGGTGCTTACCTTTCCAGGGAGAGTACTTAGAAGGTGATCATAGTGGTATTCAGCAATGAGGTATGCAGCACTTAGAATAATTAAGTTTGTGGACTTGTCAGACCTTGTGTATGTATACATTGTAATCATTGTGTTGTACACAGTGTCCACCTCAGAACCAACTCCATGGCCCCTAACGATAACAACAGTGACATTAAAAATGGACTCAGGGTCCCTGTGGCAACACGAGAAAAAAGAGGGGTACAGCTCAAGAACTCTACTAAAAGACCACAGTTGATGGTCTGACAGCCTGGGGGATCCCCTAGGAGCATGGCTTCTAGACCTGCTGCTCCCCTGACCAAAAAACACTACTGAGATCAACTCATTAGACAAAAATGGACTGGACTCGGGAACACAGTGTGACCATATGGTGTGTGTACTTTATGGTTCTGTGCATTTATAGGATGCTGTCCTACTGGTCTCTTTCTGGATGGGAGAGAAGAGGCTTTAAGAGGAGGGGACAGGAGATTGTTAAGAGGATATGACAAATATAGAATAAAAAGGAGGAGTGTGCTGTCACCAGGCGAGGAGAGCAGAAGGAGCTGCAGATAGGTGGGCATGCAAAATTGATTTGGATTGTATACTTCCACTTAACCACAACTGAAAAAAAATGGACTCAGGGACTGAACCATTAGAGTTTTGTATAGAGCTCTTTGAAGATGATGTCAGCAAAGTTTTTTCCGTGAATAACTGATTTCTTTAGTCCTTTTAGTTGTCAGACTTTTATTACTTCGAGTAAGGACAGAAACTGCCATGTGTCAGTTTGTCATGCAGAAAGACTTGGTGGTCTGCTTCTGAAAAAGAAATTAGCCAGTGAAAACAATATGAATAACAGTGGAACATTGTCTAGTACAGTGCTGGAAGGTGAGCCCCTTAGTTGGAAGGCATTCAGACTATAATTGAGGAGTAGCTACTTCTTTAAAGTATAGCATTACCCTGTTTTTGTCTTTTTTCTGTTACACTTTGTAGAATATCCTGGTTCTTTAACTTTTTCAGTGTGTTCTTTATTCTCTTAAAAGATTGTATACCTTGGGGTTAATTTTTGACCATTTATTCTTTAAAAGTGACTCTTAAGACTATTGTGTGCCCTAAATTTTCTCTTTAACTACGTTACTGACCTTTTTTTGCTTGGATGATGTGTTACTACCCCACTAAGATTTAAATTTATTCTTGTCTTCCTTCAAACAAGTTTTCTAGCTTTCTCTTTCTCTATTTACTTAATTTTAAACCATTTTTCCCTGTCTTAAAATCTTCCTATGTGTTTCTTAAACCTCTTTCACTTGCCTTGCCTGGTCTTGTCCATTGTGGCCTTTATAAGAGGGTGCTTTCCTTTTTTTTTAACACATTTTTTTTAACCCATTCCTATAGCTTAGTCTATTTGACCAACTTCTTTGTGCCAGTTCTCCCCTTTGCAGGTCCTTCTGTAGAGCATCAGCAGATTGATCTTCCCCAGACACTTCCATAAAACTTCAGTGGCTAAAAGTTCAGTGTCTTTGGTTTTATTTTAATCACTGTCTTGCTTATATCCCAAATTCTTTTACTCCGTTCTTTGAGTCCCCACCCTCGGGACTCTCCATCCCGAACTCAATACAGTGTCTTTGCTGCTGAGTATTCCTAGAGAAAAGTATGCAGCTGTTTACCTTGATCCACAATAAAGTCAGAGTACTCATCTGTCTCAACCAGATCCTCACAATTACCAGACTTTTCTTTGTATTTCCCTGGTTAGTATTTTCTTCTGTTTCTCTCAGTGGGGGGGAAATTAGAGCTAGAGAAATGGGTTTCTGAATTATCAGCATGTAAATATACTTTGAAACCTTTTAAATGGCTGTAAGGGTATAGTTGTCTTTCTTGTTAGTATGTTTTATGTCTTCAAACAGAATTTAGGTGTATGAGATCAGAAACTTTGTCTTACTTATTCCACTCATGGCTTTTACATCGTCAGTGCTTAACACTGTGACTTACGCGTAAAACTTGCTCTATAAATGTTGCTTAGTTAATTTTCCAAGTCAGCTGTGGGTGTTATTAAATTTCAGACACTGTTGGTGATACTTTAGGTCAGTTCTCTCCCACTAGAAAATTGTAAACTGAAGTTTAACATTTGAAGACAACCAACTACTCTCTGTAGACATCCCTACATGCCTCTGTGTCAGTGTGTATAGGGTAGTACCCACTGTCTAGACTCTCCTAATCTTTTTTGTTTAAAAAAAAACCTGATGATAAAAGTATTTCTACAGTATACAGATAGAGTCAGTTAATGTGAAACATTGTACAAACATCTGAGATTGGTCCTAAAAAACTGATTGTATTGAGTTACTTCTGATTCATAGGGACCCTATAGGACGGTGAAACTGCCCCATAGCATCTGTGTGTAGAAGCAGACTGCCACAATTTTATTCCTCAGAGTAACGGGTTCAATCCACCAACCTTTAGGTTAGCAGCCAGATGCTTAACCATTGGGCGACCAGACCTCCTGGGTAGGACCAAATACTTGATGCTTGCTTGTTTTCATTTACTAAAATAAGAAATTGACATCATATGGGCTTATTTTCATTTAAATAAGCTTATTTTTCTCTTAAAACATCTTTAGCCAGAGGTAGCATGTGTGTGACAAATCAGAGTGACTACTTTAATTCAAAAGAATATACATAATCAAATTAATGATGTCCTGTAAGTCATCATGGCACAGTGGTTAAGTGCCACATCTGCCAACTGAAAGGTCAGCAATTCAGATCCACCAGGTGCTCCTTGGAAACTGTATTGAGCAGTTCTACTCTGTCGTATAAAGTCGCTATGAGTCAGAATTGACTCAGCAGCACTGGGTTTAGTTGGTTTTTGGTTTATAGGTCATCATTAATGCTGTTTTTGTTTCATGGAAGGGGTAGAGGCCCTGGGTATGTTACTTAGGGCTTTTCAAAAGCACCATTAATTATTTTTAGGTTTAGAATTTTTGCTAATTTGGTTCATGGTATACCCACTGCATGACTCAAGAAGGGGCACAATAAATACTTGTAGACTAATGCTTTGGGTTTTGTTTTAAACCTACTTCCTTCTTCAGATTATCTTGAACTAAAATTCCAGGTTAAACCATTTTAATAGCAAGCATCTTTTTTCCTATGTAGCGTCACACTGCTCAGCTCCGCGAAGAACTGCTTAAGCTTCCCTGCCCTGATGGCTTGGACCCTGATGCTGAGGAAGCCTCGGAGACTTATAGTACTGCTGCAGCAGGTGCTGAAGCAACTCTAATGCATGATCAAGTCAAACCCAGCAGCAGCAAAGAACTCCCCGGTGACTTCAAATTATGAGCTGTGTTGACATGGACTTCACAGATAAAAAGGCTTTGAAGCACAAGCCAAATATGTCAATATTTGTATGTAAGAAACTAATTATGTATTCGGTAATGAAACTGAAACTGTACTATGCCCTTAAGGAGATCCAGTTTAATTCAAGGTGATCTTTTATTTACCTGTACGAGAGTGTAAACTTTTTTTGTGCTTTTATTTTTCAATTGTGAGAACCACTGATTGATATGTTCATCAAATTTGTGTATACAAAGAAATGGATAAATCACTGATATATAAGGGAAACTACCTTAGGAAAGAATGTTTACTGAATGTTTATATATATATATATTTTTTTTTTACTGTAGAATGAGGGGTTGTTAACAAAGAATATATATTGGTCATTCTTAAAACTACTATTTAAAGTCAGCAACTTTTCACTGAATTTGATAGATTTTATGTTTGGCCGTATCTTCATGCTCATATTTGATTTTTGAAGACCTACACACACTTCAATAAAAGTTAAATGGACATGTTCCCTCTTTTTTGATTTACTGGTACATTTTTTAAGTAATAAATCTGCCATAAAATGCATTATAGTTGGAGACTTGCACCTGTATGAATGAATTTATTACATTCAACATATTTAATTTTATGCCTTCTAATTCTAAAATGCAGTAAAAATAAATGAACATGATTTTATTCTATGCCAACATTTGGGCCTCTGAATGTATCTGTTATTTAAGTATATGAGAAGGACTGATCAGTTTGAACAGTGACTCTGAACTGATTTTTTTTTCCCCATAAAGGGCTCTTTTTTTTCAATCTGATTTTATTACTAAAGTCACTTGTATATGTTAAACATGGAGGCTCTGCAGAGCAGAGAGGATGTACCCCTCTGGTGCTGTTATAGTAAATTCTGTACCTGCCATATTGGCTCGTTTTCATGCAGATTCTTCCTAGAGGCAAATAAATAAAGACTTAGGTGTATTAATATGTCTTGTTTGTAAAATAGTTTGACATGTTGTGAAATTCTGTTTGTATAAAGAGTTGGAGACTTACAAGATGAAGCATGGATGAAAAAATTATATTTTTACAAGATCAGTTACCACAAGGGAAAAACTAATGTGAGTCATTACAATGTTCCTGTAGTGCTCTTTGGGAACCCTGAATCTGGAACTGATCTGAAGGAGAAGCAGTACTGTGAACAATGAGTTGCTCTTCGAAGGAAAAGGAGAAATACGGATTCTCCATTTGAGATGCTTTCTCATGTTTAAGTTACAGAATCCCTTGAGCATGGGATAAAAGAGGAACAAAAATATTACCAAGAAAAGACTCTGTTACTCTGGTAGTTAGTGTGTTGCACCAAGAATGACAAAAGAGGGATAGAGTTAATCAGGGAGAAGGAAACTCCATATATCACAAACAGATATGCTCACTAATACAAAGCATGAAATTATCGGCAATAAGAAGTAAAAGGGAACAGTTGTCAGTTCTCTGAGTTTTTTTGTTTTTGGTCTGTGAGGGTCTAATCAGTGATGGTAGATACAAGGTTCCATCAAGCACAATGGTAGCCTCCAGTTTGTTTTTTTTAATTGCTGAAATAAAGTTGGAGTAGTCTCCCCTACCCCATCACCAAAAAAATTAGTCTTCAGAAAGCTTTATAAAAGGACAAAAGCAGTACCAATACTGTAAGATCCAATTCATGGATTTTTTTTTTTAAGGCCTAAAAATCTAAACTTGAAACTGATTGCATTAAAATAGTTCATCTAGAATCAGTATTTCATCCCAGCAAACATTCATGCAGTCACTGTGTACTGAGTCCAGGTTTCTGCAGTCAAGGAATGAACAGCAAACATGAAAACTTAATGTCAGTGCACTATGCTAAGTACTCTAATAAAGTTATTTATGGGCTGACACTGGAAGTACCAAGGAGGAACCTGTATCCCAGGCAAAATGTTCATGGACATTGAAGAGATAGTCAGGAAAGACATTCTAAAAGAAGACATTTTGAAAAGGAATTAGCCAGGCAGAAAGACATTATTTTAGAAAAAGAAAACAAAGGCAAAGCTCAGATTAGAGGCACTATGTTAAATATTGGGTATCAGAAGAATGGGGATAGCCAAATGGAGACCTCGTTTGCTCTCTTAAGGAACTTTGACATTGTCAGTGATGGAAAGGCCTTGAGTAGCTTTAATTAGGGAAGCAGTGCAATCATACTGTTCAAAAAAATATGTTCTGCCAACTGTTGGGAGGTAAGGAAATCACTTAAGAGCCCACTCTGGACTCCAGGTGGTAGGACATAAATTAGGATAATGAAAGGGTGGAAAACGAGAGACAATTGACAGGACTTGGGGAAAAATACATGTTGGAATGAGAATAACTTCAGCATGTTACCTATTGAGGAGCCAGGGAAGAAGGTAAGTATGAAGACACTGGAGAAGGATGGAACAAAGCTCAGCAGATGAAGAGTGAGCTGGGCCTGAGAGCATGTGCAGGGAATTTGAAATAATGCAGAAAGCATTGAAGAAATTTGGTTTACTTGTAAAGTTACTACTATGAAGTTGTTAGCTTAAAGAAAACAAAATTGAACTGCTTTAAATACTACTCTAGGATTAAGAGATGGGGCTAAGATGGCAGAGTAGCCACACATATTCTATGATCCTTTTAACAACAAAGAACCAGAAAAACAGCTCAACGGATAATATAGGACATTCTAGGAGCCATGAGTATCAGGAGGAAAGCTGCACAACAGAGAGATGAGAGCAGGTCCAGAAGAAACTTTGGCCAGAATTAAATGCACAGCCTGCAGAGGGACTCACTTCAGTCAGCCAAGTGGAGCCATGGCATGGCTGGTGAGTGACCAAACAGCAATGGCACTGCAAGTGAAGTGCATCTTTCTCAGCAGTGAAGCTGAATTTTGGATGGCTGCATCTACAGAACCACAGAGGACTTTCACCTGAGCACCATAAGGTAAATGCTTGTGACCTCTTGGCAGATTTAAATCTTTACTGCATGCTGATTTCTCTCCCTTTCCCCAGCACTTTCCTCCAGTTTCTCTGCTCTGCACCAGGTGCTTAACTCTGATGCTGTACTTGGGCCAAAAGTGGAGCACTTCATGAACTCACCTTGAGCCATTCTCTTGGACTTGGAGAGGGAAACAAACCAGGGAGAAGAAAAGGTCTGCAGGCTGCCCTGAGCTGGGAACTCCCCCTACCTTTCTCAACATATTCACAGCTCTAACCACCCTGTGACAGGGCACTGGAATTTCTAAGACTCCAATAATCAAAGCAGTGCAAATAAACTACTTGGGTACTCAAAAACTAAATGTGTGTGTGTTAGAACACAGTCACCCAACATACATTAATTACAAGTTTTTGGTAGCTCAGAGATAACAATCAATGTCTATAATGATTTAAAGAAACAGACTACAATGGCTTCATAAAACACTCAAAAAAAAATTTCCAGATGGAGAAGACTTCCTTCAATTATCAGAGGTAGAATACAAAAAGAAGAGTGTTTCGAGCTCTTCAAGACATCGGGAAGGAGGCTAGGCAAAGCTCAGTAGAACATAATGCAAAGCAGACTCTAAGAAATTCTTGAGCCAACAATGATCAGGAATTCAGCAGATGAACCATGAAATTACAGCATTAGACAATTCAATAGAAAATCAAAGGAGTAATAATGAGGTAATGGAATGCAGAGTTAGTGAGGCAAGATAAAGCAACTGACTCCATTATAAACGAGAAGAAAACAATTTCTTAAAAGACTAAGCGTTGTGTGGAACTCTTATCGAGAGGAATAATTTATGAATGATAGGAGTACCAAGACTTGGGAGAATGGAAAATAGAGAACTGCTGAAGATAAGTTGATAGAAAACTTACCACGTCATGAAAGACAAGAAGATCCCCATCCAGGATGCTCATTAAACGCCACACCAGGTAGATCCCAAAAGAAAAACCAAGAATTAGTCACACCAAAACTAAATATAATGAGGGCTGCTTTGAAAGGCAGCTAGGCTTAAAGAAAAAAGGTACAATGGTAGTCAATAAGACCGGCCTCAGATGACTCAGTGGGAACCGTCCTGGTAAGAAAGCAGTGGGAGGACATACTGCCAACTAAGAGTTACATGTCCTGCAAAATCATCTCTCAAGTATGATGGTGAAATTAGAACATTCACGGATATACAGTCTAGAGAAAACCCAAATGAAAATTACAAGAAGAAATTTCATCAATTACAAAATCAGTAACAGCAGATACATACTCAAGGATACATTGCAGGACACAGCATTCAGATATCAACGTAGATAGATGTCATGGACCAAATTGTGTTTCCCTAAAACAGTGTGTAGCAGTTTAGCTAGACTATGATTCCTGGTATTGTGTGGTGTTCCCCCATGTTGTAAAGCTTGTATCTATGTTAATAAGGAAGGATGGACAGCAGTTGTGTTGGTGGGGCAGAACTGAATGTGTAAGACTTTTGTGCCTTGAGGCAGTCTTGGGATATAAAGCGGAGAGATTGGAGTCCTCATGCCATCAAGAATGAAAGCACAGTGCCACAAGCTGAGTGTGTCCTTTGGAAAGGACCGGGGTCACTGTGCCTCTGAAGCTTCCAGTCCAGGCGAAGGTTGATGGCAAGGACCTTCCCCCAGAGCCACCAGAGAAAGCCAGTTTCACTGGAGTGGATACAATGAATTCAGACTTCTAGCCTACTGGACTGTGTAAGAATAAACTTTTCTTTGTTAAAACTATCCCCTCATGTTACTCCTGCTCGAGCAGTACCAGATGACTAAGACAACAGGGAAACCAGAAAAGTTAATGAAAGCTAAAATGCTAAAAAGAGAGAAACAGATCTTGGAATGTAAAAGATAATATACCAAAGAGAGGACAAGTTAATGTATTCATAGATCTTTCAGATGGAGAGGAAGTCATGGTGATACAAAGACTAGTTTAAGCTTAGAAACTTATGGTGAATATTAAAGTAACTGGAAAGGAAGTTGAACAATGCTACATATCAAAAAGCAAATATAAAACCAAGAGTTAAAATGATGAAAACAAACCTCATAAAGGAAAAAGACTCAACACAGTAAATTAAATGAAACAAAGAAACTGTCAACAACACACAAAAAAGGCACCAAAATAACAGCACTAAATTCATACCTATCAGTAATTACATTGCATGTAAGTGGGTTAAATACATCAATAGACAAAGAGTAGCACAATAGACTTTAAAAATGATTGGTCTATATGTTGCCTACAAGTGACACAACTGAGATTAAAGATACAAACAAAACTGAAAGGGTGGAAAGATATATACTAAGCTAACAGCATTTTTAAAAGAGCAAGAGTGACAGTTTTAAATAAAATAGCCATAAAGTAAAAAACACTACCATGGACAAAAAAGGTTATATTTAAAGGGTCAACAGATCAGGAGGACATACCATATTAAATATTTGTGCACCCAATGACAGAGTTTCTAAACATCAAAAACCAAAAGTGTATAGCTAGCACAAAAAAGGAAAACTACAGACCAATATCTCTCTTGAACTTAGATACAAAAATTCTCAATAAAATTCAAATAGGATTCATACCATGGATACAAGGATGTTTTGATATTAGAAAGACAATGTCAACCATATGAAACGTAAGAATCACCTCATTCTATCAATTGATGCAGAAAAGGCATTTGATAAAGTCCAACACTGTTCATCTTAAAAACCCACAGCAGAATATGAATAGAAGGAAATTCCTCATCATTGTAAGGAGCATCTGTGCAAAGCCAATAGCCAACATCATCCTAAATGAGTAGAGTCTGAAAACATTCCCCTTGAGAGCAAGAACAGACAAGAAGGTGGGAGAACTTGCATTACCTGACTTTGGAACTTTTCTCACTACCACAGTCAAAACAGCCTGTTCCTGGTACAAAAACACATAGACCAATGGAACGGATAGAGTATCAACCTGATATTCAGCTGATAGTTGACAAAGGTCCAAAGGTCCAAAGTTCATGAACTGGGGAAGAAGTTGTCAACAAATCATGTTAGCAAAACTGTATACATATCTGCAAAGAAGAAATTAAACAAGACTCTTATCTCACACTATACACAAAAACTATAAATGGATCAAAGACCTAAATATAAAATTTAAGACAATAAAAATCACGGAATTAAAACTAGGGACAATGCTGGGAGCTCTAATACATGATATAAACAAACTACAAAATATCAGTACAATGCACAAATCTCAGAAGAGAAAATTAAGAAATGGGAATTCCTAAAAATCAAACATATGCTCATCCAAATACTTTACCAACAGTAAAAGGATTACCTACAGATTGGGAATTTTTTTTTAAGTATACAATCCATTTTTGTGTGCCCACATGTCTGAAGCTCCTTTTTTAAGTATACAATCAGTTTTGCATGCCCACATATCTGCAGCTCTTTCTGCTCTCCCTGCTCAGTGACAGCACACTTCTCCTTTTCACTACTTCTAGTAACTTCTTAAGCATCTGTCCCCTCCTCTCCACCATTTTCTCTCCCATCTAGAAAGAGACCAGTAGGACAGCCTCCTATAAACACACTGTGTCCCAAAGTCCAGTCCATTTGAGAAAGAGTTCACCTCGTTACTGGTTTCTGGTCAGGGACAGCAGCAGGTCTAGGTGCCACGTTTCCAGGGAATCCTCCAGGCTGTCAGAGCATCAATTCCGGTCTTTTAGTAGAGGTCTCAGGCTGTACACCTCTTTTTCTCATACTGCCTCAAGAACTCTACATTTTGTCCCCTGTCACCACTGTCTGTGGTAGTGGCCAGGCACCTTTTGGTTCTTTGGTTTTGTGTTGATACAGTATCCCATACATATGGGTCTTTCTGTCTCCTAGGCTCTTTTTTCCTTGTATCTTTTTTGTTATTGATGATCATCTGTTCCAGATGGGTTGGGACAATTTTGTGTACCTCAGATGGCAGCTTGCTAGCTTTTACAATCCCAGACATCAATCACCAGTATGGGGTGCAGAAGACTATTAGCAATAGACTATTTATACCCTGAAAACACGGTCCCCAGACCCCTGTCCCTGCTACTCTATCCTTTGAAATATTGGATTGAGTTTAAAAAACCTTTCAGTTTATGGTGAAGTCCAGTTACGTTATTCTACTCTGTCACTGCTTTCCTAACCAAATTTCTATCGACTACCTAATCTATAACCAACCCTCTCCCTCAGTCTCAACCCTTGCAGCCATCAAAGAGTATTCTGTGCTTAAGTGTATTTTTAAGCCTTTGTAGAAGAGGACGCATACAATATTTTTCCCTTTGTCACTGACTGATTTCACTCAGCATAATGTCTTCCAGTTGAAGCCAGATTATGATATGCTTCCTAAAATCATCATTGTTCTTTATCATTGCATACTGTTCCACTGTGTGTATGTGCCATAGTTTATCCATCTGTTGATGGGCATCTAGGTTGATTTCATCTTTTTGCTATTGTGGACAGTGCTGCAATAAACTTTCATGTGCATGTATCTGATCATGTGGCTGCCTTTATTTCTGTACAGTATATTCTTAGCAGTGGGATTACTGGATCAAATGGTATCTATTTCTAGCTTTTTAAGGAAGTGACAGGTTGCCTTCCAAAGAGGTTGTACCATTTTGCAACACCACCAGCAGTGTAGAAGAGTTCCAATCTCTCTTCAGCCTCTCCAGCATTTGTTGTTTTGTGTTTTTTGGATCATGGTCAGTCTCGTTGGGGTGAGATGGTATCTTATTGCAGTTTTGATTTTGATTTCTCTAATAGTTAATTATTGTCAGCATCTACTCATGTGTCTTTTGGCTGCCTGCATGTCTTCTTTGGTGAAGTGTTTACCCATCTCCTTTGCCCATTGCTTAATTGGGTTACTTACCTTCTACTTCTTGCTATTTTACAGTACCTTGTAGATTATGGAGATCAGACATCAGTCCAACATATAGTTGTCAAATATTTTTTCCCATTCTGTAGGTGGTCTTTTGATAAAGTCTTTGGATGAACAAAAGTGTTTGAGTCTTAGTAGTTTCCATTAATCTATTTTCTGTTGTTCATGCTTCATCAGATTTTGAAGTCTGTTTAAGATGTGTATTAGAACTTCCTTTGATGACCCTCTTTTCTTGCATGATCTTTATCGTTTCAGGTTTTTGCAGATGGATATCCAATTTTGCCAACACCATTTGTTAAAAAGACTGGTTTTACCCCAGTTTACAATCTTAGGGCCTTTGTTTAATGTCACCTGTTCACAGGAGGATGGTGGTATTTCTAGGGTCTCAATTTTGTTCCATTCATCTATATGTCTCTTTTTGTACCAGTACCAGGATATTTTGACTGTCATGGCCATGTAATAGGTTCTAAGGTCAGATAGTGTGAAGCCTCCCGCTGTGTTCCTCTTCCTCTTTATTTATCCAGGGTTTCTTTCCTTTCCAAAGTTGGTGATTTGTTTCTCCTTCTCATTAAAAAACGACACTGGAACTTGTATTGGGATTGCATTGTATATGTAGATGGCTTTGAGTAAAATGGACATTTTGACAATGTTAAGTCTTCCTATCCATGAGCAGGCTTCTCCACTTTTGTAAGTCTCTCTTGGTTTCTTGCAGTAAGGTCTTGTAATTTTTCTCTGTGTGGGCATCTTATTTCTCTGGTTAGACTTATTTCTGGGTATTTTATCTTCTTGGGGGCTATAGTAAACCATATTGATTTGGTGGTTTCCTCTTTGATGTTCTCTTTGTTGGTATAAAGGAATTCTATTGATTTACTTGTGTTTCTCTTATATCCTGATACTTTGCTGACCTCTTCTATTAGTTCTAGTAGTTTTCTAATGGATTCTTTAGGATTCTCTGCATATACAATCATAATCTGCAAATAGGTATACTTCATCTTTTCTGATGCAGATGCCTTATATTTCTTTGTCTTGTCTAATTGCTCTGGGTAGAACTTCTAGCACAATGTTGAATAGAAGTGGGCATCCTTGTCTATTTCCCATTCTCAGGGAATTCTTTCAGTCTCTCTCCATTCAGAATGATGTTGGCAGCAGGCTTTGTGTAGGTGCCCCTTACTGCATTGAGAAATTTCCCCTCTATGCCTATTTTGGTGAGTCTTTAACTTGAATGGGTGTTGGACTTTATCAAATGCCTTTTTTCTGCATCAACTGACAAAATCAGGTGATTCTTATCCTTTGTGCTGTTGATGTGGTTAATCACATTAATTGTTTTCCTGATGTTGAACCAGCCTTGCATCCCTGGTATGAATCCAACTTGGTCATGGTGAATTATTTTTTTGATATGTCATTGTATCTGTTGGCTAGGATTTTGTTGAAGAGTTTTGCATCTAGGTTCATGAGTAATATTGGTTTGTATTTTTTTTTTTTTTGTCGTATCTTTCCTTGGCTTTAGTATCAGGGTTATGCTGGCTTCATAGGATAAATTTGGGAGTATTTCATCCTTTTCTATGCTGTGAAGTAGCTTCAGTAGTATTGGAATTAACTCCTCTCTAAAAGCTTGGTAGAATTCTCCAGTGAAACCATCTGGGTCAAGATTTTTCTTGGTTGGTAGTTTTTTTTATTACTTTTCAATCCCTCCTTTTGTGATGGGTTGATTAAGTTGTTCTACTTCTCCTTGTGATAATTTTGTTAGGTAATGTGAATCTAGAAACTTGTCCATTTCCTCTATTTCATATCTGTTAGAGTACAATCTTTGGTAGTATTCTGTTATGATACTTTTAATTCCGACTCGACAACACTTGGCTTGGCTATTGTGACATCTCCGATCTCATTTCTTATTCGGGTTATTTCCTCTCCTGTTTTCCTTTTGTAAGTTTATCCAGTGGTTTATCGATTTTGTTGAGCTTTTCAAAGAACTAGCTTTTGATTTTGTTAATTTTTTTCAATTGTTCTTCTATTCTCTAATTTATTCAATTCTGTTATCATCTTTATTATCTGCTTTCTTCTGGTGCCTGAGGGGTTCCTTTGTTGCTCTCTTTCTACTTGTTGAAGCTGTAGCATTAATTCTTTGGTTTGGGCCCTTTCTTCTTTCTAGGTGTGTGCATTGATAGAGATAAATTGACCTCTGGACACTACTTTTGCTGTATCCCATAGGTTCTGGTAGGTTGTGTTTTCATTCTCACTTCATTCCATAAATTTCTTTTTATGTCTTTGATTTTTCCTATAACCAATGGCTTTTTGAGCAAGATATTGTTGAGTTTCCATGAGTTCAGATTTTTGTGTGTGTGTTTTTCTGCTATTGATTTCAACTTTTATGGTTTTAGGGTTTGAGAAGACACTTTGCAATAATTCAGTGGATTGGATTTTGTTGAGACTTGCCTTATGACATAACACATGGTCTATTCTTGAGAATGTTCCATGTAAATTGGAAAAGACGATGTGCTTATCTGTTGTCAGGTAAAATGTTCTGTATATGTCAATGAGGTCTAGTTGA
Source organism: Heterohyrax brucei (assembly GCA_028571685.1). Lineage (NCBI taxonomy): Eukaryota > Metazoa > Chordata > Mammalia > Hyracoidea > Procaviidae > Heterohyrax > Heterohyrax brucei. The sequence goes on from CM053149.1 coordinate 42,199,065, forward strand.
TTGATTGCCACAACAAGATATGTATCTTTACTGAACTTTTTTCTGGATTATCTGTCCATTACTGAAAGTGGAGTGTTGAAGTCTTCTATTATTATTGTGGCTTGACCTATCTCATTTTTCAATGTTGTCAGCATTTGTTAAATGTATTTAGTTGTGCTGGTATTGGGTGCATAAATATTTAATATTGTTATGTCCTATTTATGTATTAAACATTTCAGTAATAGTCACCATCCTTGTCCATGATACTGGATCTTACATTAAAATCTATTTTATCTGAGATTATTATTACCACTCCTGCTCTTCTTTGTGTGTTCTTAGCTTGGTATGTACTTTTCCATCCTTTGATTTTCAGTTTGTTCATATCTTTGGGTCTAAGGTGTTTTTCTTATAAGCAAAACCTAGACAAATTGTGGCTTTTGATCCAGGCTGTCACTCTCTGCCTCTTTCTTGGAGCATTCTGTCCATCTACATTCAGTGTGATTATTGATAGATATGTGTTTAGTGCTCTCATTTTGATGCTTTTATTTCTGTGTTGCTGATGTTTTCTTTGTTTCTCTTAATATTCTGTTCTGGGTCATTTTTCTTTATGGGTTTACTTTTCATCTTTTTCAGTGTTGGTTTTGTGTTTGTTGAGATTCCTGTAGTATGTTTCTTGTTTTGATATGTCATATTGTTCGTTTGCTTTGCAGCTACTCCTTTGATCAGTCTTTAACTTGTGTATGTCTTCTTAATTTCCTCTCCATCTGAAAGGATTATAACTAATGTAACATCCCTCTTTATAGGGTGATGATGTCATAGTTTTCATGTTAAGATCACTGGTTCCCTTCCTTTCGTATTTTAGCTTTGATTGAGCTTTGTGACTTTCCTAACTGAATAGGATTCTGGATGCTGTGTCCTGCATTGCACCCTTAAGTATACATTTCTTGTTTTTGTTTTTCTTAACAGAGAACTTCTTTCAGTATTTCTCGTAGTTCTGATTTGGTTTTTACAAAGTCTCTAAGCTTCTGTTTATCTACATGTGTCTTCACTTCCATATTTAGGAGACAGTTTTGCAGGATATATAATAATTCTTGGTTGGCTGTCTCTCTCCTTCAAGGCTTTGAATCTGTCATCCATGGCCTTCTTGTCAACATCATTTCTGCCGAGAAGCCATATGAAAGTGTATAGGGCTTCCCTTTGTATGTTGGTTTTAAGTCTTGCTGCCTTTAAGAGCACCTCTTCATGTTACATTTTATTAAGCTTGATTATAATATATGTCTTGGTGTCTTTCTCTTGGTGTCTAGTTTTTGTGGCATTCAATAAACATCTTAGAGATCTATTTTCTCTTCTTTCATAATTTCAGGGAAGCTTTCTGTCAGCAACTCTTCAACAATTCTGTCTGTATTTTCATCTATCCCTTCGTGTTCAGAAACTCCAGTTATTCATAGATTATTCCTCTTGATAGAGTCCCACATATTTTTTAATACTTCTTCATGTTTGTTATTTCTTTTCTCTGAATTCTCCTCATAAATGCTGCTGTCAGTTGCTTTATCTTCATGTCACTAGTTCGGCATTTCATGTCCTCAGTCCTGCTCTTTCGACTTTGATTTGAATTACCTAATGCTGGAATTTTATTATTGATCTCCTGAATTTCTGATCATTAATATTCCAGCAGTTCATATAGCTTACTTAATTTTTCATCTCATTCTGTTGCATCTCATTCTGTGCTCTATACATAATTATTTTCTATTCTACCTTTGATAATTTCAGAAAGGCATTTTCATCTGGGAAGTTGTTTGAATGTTTATTTTGGTAGTTTTCCAGAGCCATGGTGGCCTGCTTCTTTAAATGGTTAGATATCGATTGTTGTCTTTGTGCCATCCAGAAGCTGTTACGTTTCTATAGTGTCACACCAATGGGAACCATGGCATAGGTCTGAGAAGGAAGTGGGTAAAGAGACTGCTTTATTTGCTTGCTAGCTCCCATTGCATTCTTTAGGTGCAACTGATTTATGTATAACTTCTCTAGCAACATAGATTCTGTCAAGCCCTGCATTGTTGCTCAGCTTCGTATCTGGCTCCACCTGGGCTATCAGGGGTGGTAGGCCCTGCCTTCTGGCTGCTAAAGGCCATGATCTACTGGTCCAGACAGGCACTGTTGCTCAGCCTGAGAATTAGCCTCAGCTGAGCCCTCACATGAGGCTGATTCTGCCCCTCAACTGATCAAGATGGCATCCCACCAGAGTCACCAGTTACCATGAGTCAGCACAGCTCAGAGAAGAGAGCAGGGAGGGATACTGGCACCTTCAGTCTCTCACCACCTCTGGGTTCTCCAAATGTGGCTGTCCCAAGCACATCTCTCTGCTGCAGGATATGCTGTTTATTTACGCACTGCAGATCAGCAAAGCAGCCAGGCCATGCCAAGCTCACAGTTTCGACAGAGCCAGTCCCTGCCTCCTGGCCAACAAAGAATGCATCCATACCTGCAATCCTCCCAGACACTGCACCAGCAGAAGCAGTAGTCACTGTGCTGCTATCTTGCCACCAACAATGTATTTTGTCCATTCCTGTTGTGTTGTCCAATCTTAAGACCCTATGCCTGAATGCTCCCAGAATGTCCACATTGCTCTGTTCAATTACTGTTCTAGGCCTTAGTTCTCAGAGGGAATCAAGGAGATGTGTGTCTGGTCTGTCTTCTTGGCCCCTTCAAAAAAAGAAATTTGGGGGGGAAAATTTTTGACAACCATAAATCTAATGGGCATCTTTGTAATCCACACAGTACCGCAAAACCTCGTCAATGAAAAGACAAATAATCTAATTAAAAAATGGGCAAAGGATATGAACTTCACCAAAGAAGACATTCAGGTGGCTAAAAGATGCATCAGGAAATGCTCACAACCATTAGCCATTAGAGAAATCCAAATCAAAACTACAGTAAGATACCATCTCACCCCAACAAGGTTGACATTAATCCAAAAACACAAAACAATAAATGTTGGAGAGGTTGTGGACGGATTAAAATTTTTTCATAGCTGGTGGGAATGTAAAATGGTATAATCACTTTGGAAATAGATACAGCACTTTCTTTAAAAGCTAGAAATAGAAATACTGTGTGATTCAGCAATCCCACTCCTTGGAATATATCCTAGAAAAATAAAGGTTGTCACATGACTAGATACATGCTTACCAATGTTTATTGCAGCATGGCAAAAACATGTAATCAATCCAGGTGCTCACCAACAGATGAATGGATAAACAAAGTATGGTATATTCACACCTTGGAATACTACACAATAATGAAAAACAAGAATGATCTTGGGACACATCTGATACCATGGAGTCATATGGAAGACATCATGATGAGTGCAATTAGTCTGTCACAAAAGGACAAATATTGTATGAGACCACTATTATAAGGGCTCAAAAAAGGTTTAATCACAGAAGAAAATAATCATAGATGGTTATAAGGGTGAGGAGGGAGGGACAGGGTATTCAATAGACTAGATAGTAGAGAGGAATTGGGTTAAGTGAAGGAAATGACAGAATGCAGTAGAAGGGAGTTTAGCACAACTAAACTATACCAAAAGCCAAGAGATTTCCTAAATACAGCCGAATGCTTCAAAGGTCAGAATAGCAGAGGCAGGGGTCTAGGAACCACTGTTTCAAGGGATGTCTAGGTCAAGTGGTATAGCTAAGTTTTTTGTTTTTTTTTTAAGAAAATGTTGTGCATCCCATTTTGGTGAGTGGCATCTGGAGTGTTAAAAGCTAGCAAGCTGCTATCTAAGTAGCATCAACTGGTTCCAATCCACCTGGAGCAGAAGCAAAGGACATCAAAAACATGAGGAAAATATGAGAGCCCAGGAGACAGAAGGGGGTTCATATGGTAGGGAGACTACATCAGCATGACAGCAGAAGAACTAGATGGTGTCCAGCCACCACCAGTGACTACCCTGACAGGGAACACATAGAGTCCCTGATGTAGCAGGAGAAAAATTGGGGTACAGATCTAGCACTCTATTAAAAGACCAAACTTGATGATCTGACATTCTGGAGGGTCCACTGAGAAATGACCCCCAAGACATTCTGCTTGCCCAGAGCTGAAACCAGCACTGAAGCCAACTCTCTAAAGATTAGACTGGACTATAGAATATAGAGTGATTCTGGTGAAGTCTGTGTTTCTTGTCTTAAATATATACATGAGGCTGTCAGAGAACCTCCTGTCCACAGTCAAAATGGGAGGATGTGGTGGCAGGGTGGGGAAGGGGTGGCCTGAAGTACTGAATGGAAAGGAAAAGCGTGCTGACACAGGGTGGAGATAGCATCTACAGTTGCATATCAGGGTGTGTGCAGGATTTTATATGGCAAATTGACATGGATTGCAAACTTTCACTTAAAGCACAATAAAATATTTAAAAAACAAAACAAAACTATTTTAGGATTAAGACCAATATCTGCAAAGTTGTTAGACAGACATAGAAAGTCATGTAGGAAGACAAATTTGCATGCCGACCTATATGCAGCTTCCACTGCTCTCCCTGTCCGGTGACAGCACACTATTCCTCTCTGCTCCATACATGTCTTATCCTCCCAACAACCTCCTTTCCCCTCCTATCCCCTTCCTCCAGCCAGAGGTCAGCAGGATTATATCCTATAGATGCATAGAACCATTAAGTGCATCCAATATATGGTCACTCTGCATCGCCAAGTCCAATCCATTCCTGTCCAAAGAGAGGACCTTTGTTCTGATTTATGGGCAAGGGCAGCATCAAGGCTGGGGGCCATGCTCCTGGGGGAACCCCAAAATCGCTGGACCATCAATTGCGGTCTTTTAGTGGAGATCTCAGGGTGCACCCCTTTTTATTCTTGTGTTGCCAGTGAGACTCCACTTAGTGAGCTCCATCATGGCTATCACTGGTGGTGGCCAGGTACCATCCATTTCTTCTGGTCCCAAGTTGATGTAGGCACCCACTCATGTTCCCTCATGTCATTTTGGTCCTCGGTGAGTATCCATTCCTGCTGAGTTGGGACCATTTTCTGTGCCCTCGGATGGCAGCTTGGCAGCTTTTAAGGCCCCAGACGCCACTCACCAATGTGGGGTGCAGGAAGCCCTCTTAGCAAAATGCTAGTTGTGCCAATTGGCCTCGATTTCACCCAAGAGCATGGTCCCTCGCCCTCTGCCCCAGCTACTCTGTCCTTGCAATATTGGATTAAGATGGGAAGAGTACTCAAGTTATGTTGAAGTCCACTTAATATTGTTCTTGTTTCTAATGTGTGCTATCACCGATTTCATCCAACCAAATTTCTACCAACTATCTGATCTAAACCCTCTCTGCCTCGTCCTCCCTCCCTCCTCTCCCTTGCAGCCGTCAAAGAATCTTTTCTTCTATGCATAAGTCTGTTTTTGAGTTCTTATCGTAGGGGTCTCATACAATATTTACCCTGTTGTCACTGACTACTTTCACTTAACATAGTGTCTTCCACTTGAAACCAGGTTATGAGATGTTTCCTGGAATCATCATTGTTCTTTATCATTGCGTAGTGCTCCATTGAGTATACATACCATAGTTTACCTAGCCATTCTTCTGTTGTTGGGCATCTTGAATTTCTACTTCTGTCAGTCAGTGGTCTATACCTTTTCTACATATTGTATTGTTATGTTCAGGGGGTATTTTATTACGGATGAGCTGCTATAATAGAATTTTTATTTTTAAACATGCTTGTAAACATATCCTGTATCTCCCTCATTGCTGTTGATATTCCGTATGGCCTTTTAATTCTTTTAGAAGTTTTATATTGTCACATTTATTGATCATTTCCCTTGTAGTAGTAACAGCTTTTGTGTTGTTTGAGTTTCCTTTGCAAAAACAAAAGAATTCTGTATTTTCTCTTTCTTAGAACTGGCTTCTGAGGATCTGTTCAAGAATGAGGATTATACTTGCTCATTGTCAGAACTATTCCTTTACCTCTGCTAGGCAGCTTTAACTTTACCCTCAACAAACTGCTTCACTCTTGAGAAAATGAGTTAAAGAAGAGGTTAATGAAGATGCTTAGAAACTACTGAGAGTATCAGTGCATGGACGACTGAGAGGCCAGGAACTGTATAACACCAGGACTGTACAAGTTTACTTCCTTAGTCAGCTATCCAGGCAACCCTAACAGTGTCCTTGTAAGACTGTTGATGTTAGGGAATGTATAACTTGAGAGAAATCTGTGTCTTTTACTCTGCCCACCTATGAACAAAATGAGGTAAATTCTTTCCAACAAGGAGCCTTAAACTTGAAAAATAACAATAATGACTTAAAATTATCCAGTCTAGTTCCAAACCTTGCTTGCAATAACTTTTATCTTGAGAACGTTCTGAGGAAACTGCTTCACAAAACAGACTGATACTGGTATAAGAATAGACACATAGGCCAATGGAATGGAATTGAGAGTCCAGAAATAAATCTACACATCTGTTGTCAACTGATTTTTTACAACGGTGCTAGTCTACCTGATGGGAAAAGACGAATTTCTTCAATAAATGGTGCTGGGAAGATTGGATTTCTACATACAGAAAGATGAAACAGGATCCATGCTCATACCACACACAAATTCAAAATGGATTAAGAGCCTAAGTGCGCATACTAAAGCCATAAAATTATTACCAAAAAGGCAGGTAAAACACTGTCCTGTCTAGCTTTTAACAATGGATTATGTAATAACAAAAGCACAAACAGCAAAGGACAAATGGAACCTCATCAAGATTAAAAATTTTTGTTCATCAAAAGACTACAAAAACCAGACTGGACTGGAGGGAAGGGAAATGGGTGGAGAGGAGAAGTTAGGAGACTGTTGGGAAGATAAGACATGTATGGAGCAGAGAGGAAGAGTGTGCTGTCTCCATGCAGGGAGAGCAGTGGAAGCTGCATGTAGGTCAGTATGCAAATTTATAAGGGAATTTACATTTTCATTCAATCATATTAATAATAAAAAAAAGATGTCAGCCAGACTGAACAATGTCAGCAGACAGTGCTGCAATTAGCTCTAGAGCAAGCATTTTTGGGAGAGTTAGAAAAAGATGCGCCCACTGGGTGGACACAGCCTCACAGGCTAGGAGCTTGGCCAAGAGTGGGGCCAAATTTTAGCTCACTCACACTCCCCTCAGCTGTGCATCCTTGTGCAGAGTACAACCTGTGCGGCCGTCCATGGCACCCAATACCAGTATCCGTCCCAAATCCCACTTAATACCTTAGCCACAGAGAGGGATAGAACTGTAACTCAGACTGTATGTCAGGAAAATTGTGACTGTGGGAGAGATACATACACTGCATCAAATCCCCAGAGCCCTTCAGAAGAGGGGAATAGAGTAAGATTACTTATAGAGATGTATATTTGGAAAAAATCACATTGCTGCTCTGTAAAAATAAGGCAACTGCATGGTAGTTTGTTGATTGTTATGCCTGCTATAGTTGGCCCTAGCAAGATCTAGAATGTTTTTTTTTTGTTTTTTTTTTGTTTTTAATGTGTCAAGTATGGAAGAGTATAGACCGACAAAGGGGAGCAGCCACTGGGGACAGTAAACTATCTTGCACTGTTTTGGTTTCTCTTTGACTCAAACCTTGATTGCTCCTAATTATATAGGGTCTGCCTTGCTTCCCACCGACAGCTTCTTGAGCACTGCCTCAGTACGTCCTGATTAGGACCATTTTAGAACACTTTAGATCTTTTACTAAGGTTCACTTGCATATATTTCGAATGGCTGTTGTATCCCAGGCTAATCATAGTAACAATGGAATACATTTCTTTGAGTCCTGATTTGCCTTTGCAATCATTCTTCTTGATGTATTTCATTGCCTTCTATTTATATGTTAAAATTGACCAAAAAAAGTTACAATCAACAAAAAATGTTGCAATCAACCAGATTTGTAGTTAAGTACTTTGTGTTTAATAACTTTACAAAAAAGAAAAAAAAACAGACTGGGAGAATGTCTTCGAAAACCATATATCCAATAAGAAGCTAAACCTCTGTGTGTGCATGTATGTGAGTGTGTGAGTATACACATGTATACTACATATATAGTTTCATATTTATATACATACATATATGTACATATATGTGTGTATATACATATACAAATATAAAACTCAACAAGAACAACAAAAAGACAGTCATGAGTAACAGATTTGAATAGAAATTTTACCTAAAAGATCGTTCAAATAACCACTAAACACACGAAAACATGAGCTATCCCCAAAATCCATTGCCGTAAAGTTGATTCCAACTCATACAGGCCACATAGGATGGAATAGAACTGCCCAACTGTTTCTGTGGAGCAACTAGTGGATTTGAACTGCCCACCTTTTGATTATCAGTCATAGCAAGCCATAGCTTTTAATAACTGCCACCAGAGCCATTTCTGTAGATGCAAATCAAAACTATGATGAGATACTATTTAACTCCCAGTAAGAACTAGGAAACCATGGTGGTGTAGTGGTGTAGTGGTTAAGTGCTATGGCTCTTAACCAGAAGGTTGGCAGTTTAAATCTTCCAGGCACTCCTTAGAAACTCTACGGGGCAGTTATACTCTGTCTGCAGGGTTACTGTGAGTTGGAACTGACTTGATGGCAATGGTCAGTGGGGCAGTGGGCAGGAAAGTTAAGTTAAAACAATTTTTAAAAAACAGAAAATAACAAATGTTGATGAGAATGTCGGGTGTTTGGAACACTTATCTATTGCTGGTGAGAATGCAAAATGGTACAGCGATTGTGGAAAAGAGTACACCATGAGTCAGACCTGACTCGAAGGCACTGGGTTTATTCCACTCCTAGATAAATGCCCAAAAGTCTTGAAAGCAGAAACTTAACTGTATACCAGTGTTCACTGCAACACTTGCCATATAGCTAAAAGGTGTAAAAAAGTAAATGACCATCAGCAGATAAATGTGGTACAAAATACAACGGAACACTAAACCAGTAGGAGAAATGGAATCCTCATACATGATACAGTATGAATAGAGTTGGAAAACATTATTTTTCAGTTAAATAAGTTGATTTCAAAAGGACAAATGTTATCAAAAAAGAGGAAGACCCTCAACAAGATGGATTGACACAGTGGCCACAACAATGGGCTTAAATATAAAAATAATTGTGGACATGGCACAAGACTGAGTAGTGTTTCGTTCTGTTGTTCATAGGGTCACTATGAGTCGGAACAGACTTCATAGCACCTAACAACAACATTTATACAAAAAGACAAGAACCGGCAAATGTAAAGACCAAAATTTATAGTGCTTACCAGGGGTGGGAGAGAACAGGAAATGAGTGGGATTTATTAATTTTGTAATATTGAACTCAGTTTACAGTGTTGGAAAAATTGCATTGATTAAGTGGTAAGATCATATGATTATTGTTAGTACCGTCAATAAGGCATGCGCCTGTAGATTGTTGAACTGGCAAAAGTTGTGTGATAGATATGATGAAAAATGTAGCTGCTGAGGCTCTTAAGGGATTTGATTCTTTGGTTTGGAAGCTTGGAATTATGGTTTCTTGGGATATCCCAGTTAATTGGCATAATAACATGTTCAGTCCTTTTATTCTACTTCTTAATTTGCTGGGTACTGCCTAGCATCTTAAAAACTTGTGGTCATCCAAGACACAATTGGTCCCCATTTGCCTGAAGCAACAGAAGAAGAGTCAGGAATAGGAGGAAATGGAATGTGTGGCTAATTGCCACCATGAACAATTGCCTCCTTTGCCATGAGACTAAAAATACTGTATATATTGCTCAGCAACTATTACTGAATATTTTGATCAAAGATGTTATAGAATAATCCTCATTGAAAGGGGACAATATGTAACAGAACTTCAAATTCTCATGAACTCCAGACTTTTGGGAACCATGGGGGCTGGCAGAATCTCCCAAAACTATTGCCCTGTGATCATCTTTAAACATGAAGACCAAAAATATCCCATGAAATCATCTTAAAACCAGGTAACAGTTTAATTTAACTAATAAAAATTCTGCCTTGAGCATTGTGCTCTTTTAAGAAATATATAGACAGACTTCAAAATCTGTCAAACAAACCACAATCAACGGAAGAGAAAATAGATAAATGGGAACTACTAAGAATCAAACACTTTTGCTCATCCAAAGACTTTATTAATAGAATTAAAAGGCCACCTACAGAATGGGAAAAAATATTTGGCAACTCTATGTCAGACCAACATCTGATCTCCATAATCTATAAGATACTACAAAATATCAATAAGAAGGATATAAATCATTCAATTAAGCGATGGGCAAAGGAGATGGACAGACATTTCTGTAAAGAGGAGATCCAGGTAGCCAAAAAACACATGCAGTCATGTTCACGATCTTCAGTTATTCAAGAAATTCAAATCAAGACTACAATGAGATACCATCTCACCCCAACAAGGTTGGCCATGATCCAAAAAACACAAAACAACAAATGGTGGAGAGGCTGTGGAGAAAGAAGAACTCTCCTACACTGTTGGTGGTGTTGCAAAATGGTCCAGCCTCTTTGGAAAGCAATCTGGTGCTTCCTTAAAAAAATAGATATAGATATACCATTTGACCCAGTAATTCCACTACTTGGAGTATATTCTACAGAATCAAGGCCTTTCACACCAACAGACACATGCACAAGAATGTTTATCGCAGCACAGTCCACAATAGCAAAAAGATGGAATCAACCCAGATGTCCAACAACAGAGGAATGAATAGGTAAACTATGGTATATATACTCAATGGAGCACTACGCAATGATAAAGAACAATGATGATTCCAGGAAACATCTCAAGACCTGGTTTCAACTGGAAGACACTATGTTGAGTGAAAGTAGTCAGCGACAAAAGGACAAATATTGTATGAGACCCCTACGACAAGATCTCAAAAACAGACTTGTGTATAGAAGAAAAGACTCTTGACAGCTGCAAGGGACGGGAGGGCAAGGGGGGAAGGTTTTGATTAGATAGTTGGTATAAATTTGGTTCAGTGAAATCGGTGATAGCACACATTAGATAGAAACAAAAACAATATTAAGTGGACTTCAGCACAAGTAGCGTTTTGCTAAGAGGGCTCTCCGCACCCCACATTGGTGAGTGGCATCTGGGGCCTTAAAAGCTGTCAAGGTGCCATCCGAGGGCACAGAAAATGGTCCCAACTCAGCAGGAACGGATGCTCACTGAGGACCAAAACGACATGGGGGAAAGAAAACCCAGAAGACAGAGAGACCCACATGAGTGGGTGCCTACATCAACTTGGGACCAGAAGAAATGGATGGTGCCTGGCCACCACCAGTGATAGCCACGATGGAGCTCACTAAGTGGAGTCTCACTGGCAACACAAGAATAAAAAGGAGTGCACTCTGAGATCTCCACTAAGAGACCTCAATTGATAGTCCAGCGATTTTGGGGTTCCCCTGGGATCATGGCCCCAGCCCTGATGCTGCCCTTGCCCATAAATCATAACAAAGGTCCACTCTTCAGACAGGAATGGATTGGACTTGGTGATGCAGAGTGACCACATATTGGATGCACTTTATGGTTCTATACATCTATAGGATATCATCCTGTGACCTCTGGCTGGAGGAAGGGGAGTGGGTGGATAGGAGGGGAAAGGAGACTGTTGGGAGGATGAGACATGTATGGAGCAGAGAGGAATAGTGTGCTGTCACCAGGCAGGGAGAGCAGTGGAAGCTGCATATAGGTGGGCATGTAAATTTATTTGGGAATGTACATTTTCACTCAGTCATAATAAAAAAAAGAAAGAAAGAAAAAGAAATACAGCGCTCAAACTGACAACAGCAATTCAAAAATTAGATAAGAAATTTGGGAGCAGTGAGTTTATGTTACTGGGGGAGAACAAACTCAGAGAAGAACAGTGAGAATGATTATTCACCTCAAAGAATGTAATCAATGACACTGAACTGTACCTACATAAACTGCTGAATTAGTGTATATGAATACAACAAAATTACATTTTTCTCGTAAGCTAAGTTATCTTCAACATTTCTCTATAGAAGTGATAAAACTGACCAGTTTTTATTTAATGAAATAATAGAGAGGAAACCAAAAAAGAAAAAAAAAAAAGCCCATTGTTGTCAATTCTGACTCATAGTTAACAACTGTGCCACCAAGAGCTCCCAGTGTGCCGGAACAGTCAAGATAAAAACCAAAACCATTCCTGCTCATATTGACCATAAAGAACAGAATAGAACTAGCTGCCCCGTAGAGCTTCCAAGGAGCACCCGGCAGATTTGAACTGCTGACCTTTTAGTTAGCAGCTGTAGCACTTCACCATGATGCCAGCAGGGTTTCCAGACAAGATAAATGCCGTTAAATAAGTGTTAGTTGAATAACACTGACACCCTACTCATCTTTTGTTGGAAATGTTCAGAATTAGGAACAAACTAAATTGTCATTATAGTAACCTAATGCTTTTTTTTATGTATACCCTAAGGTATTAGGCACATTTAAGGCACTTTTAATGTCATTTATCTATTGCTTTGCACATAACCTTGTGGACTCAGAAGCCTGGGATCTTGCTTGAATGTTTAACATGTCATGAGGAGACTGAACCTTTCAGGGAGGCATCAAGGTTGACACTGTGATTTTCAAGCTGTAGAGTATATGATGATCACTGGAAGAATTCATTAAAATGCAGGTCTCTGGTCCTAATGAACAAATACTTATTAGAATCACTGGCCCAGGAATATGCATTTCTAATAAATGTCACAGGGGATCTCTGTCCTCTCTTTGAGGACAGAGCAGAGGGCAGAGTGAAGACTTTGGTGACTGACCTGATTGAGTCTCAGGTCTGTCATTCATTCACCATCATAAATGGTCAGCTTCCCACAACTGTGCCAACAAGGAGTTTGGGTGACCACCAAATGAGTCCTGCTTAGGAACTGAGAAACTTGTGTCAAGGAACTGAAAGGCACCAGAACATATCACTGGGCCATAGGCAGACCCAGTTTGGCGGTGAGGAGTCCAGCTCCTTGTTCTGTATCAAGTCTCAGCCTACCCCCCTCCTTTTTTTAAATATACATGCTGTTTTCTAGAAATTTAATGAATATGTAACTCCTCTTTTCCTACATAGCATAAAACTTCTCATGGCCTTTTTGGGGGGAAGGCAGGCTTTTGGGGGAGCTTGTTTCCCCTTGTCTCCTTGTATACCAGTATATAATAAAGTTCTTGCTACTTAACTCCCCCAGTCGCAAGAATGGGCTCTTGCAGCAGGTAGGCTCTAACTTGAGAACTGAGGTAAAAATGAGACCCTATGGAGAGAACTGTGGTATGTGGGAGAGTAACTATAGTTAAGTTTTTACACAATCAGTTTTCCTTTTGTGTGATCACAGGGATTGTGTCTTAGGCATGTGGATTGCTTTCTGTCTTGGGCTCAGATTGGTATTATTAGTTCTTTGTAGTCAGGGAAACCGAGAGTTCAACAACTCAAATCCACCAGGTGCTCCTTGGAAACTCCACGGGGCAATTCTACTTTGCCTTCTAGGGTTGCTATGAGTCGGGCCTGACTCGATGGCAGTGGGTTGGTTTGGGTGTAGTCTGAATGGATATTAATCATTAGTGAAGGTTTAACACAAAGGAGGAACTAAGCAACAGAATCATACTTAGAGTCAGGAATAAGTTTAGAAGGAAAGAAAGGGGTGAGGTTATGTTATGTCAATGTCAGTACTTTGCTAGAGCATGTTACATCATCAGTATATCCTACTCCTGTACCACCAGTAGAGAAGACTGACACTGTAGTCTCTTTCACAGTATCCATCCTGATATGGCTTAATATATTGTTCAGGAAGATGATGAGGCTATTATTCCACACTTGAGACTTTTCTAAAAAAGAATTTATAGCTTATTATTTTGCTAGCTGCTGCTGAGTCAATTCAGACTCTTGGTGACCCCACGTGTAAAAAGGAAAAATTACTGATAAACTTTCAGAGGCATAAAGTTTTGACAAAACTTGTAAACAGGTGGTTACCTGTGTGAGGTTGTTTGTGATTGGGTGGCACTCAGATTCATGTTTGTTGTCTGGCTGACTTCAGAAGCAAGAGGCTGACACTGACTGACTGATTTATAAAATCATGTTTGCTTTGGAAAATTGTTGGTTGATTGAGACAATTTAAAATCAGTTCTAGTGGCTACTTGTTGCCATGAGTATAGAATATTCAATCTTTTCTTAAGTTTGTGAAAACTTTTTATTTTCACTTCCCCCTATTTATCTTCATTCAGCCAAAGCTACACAAATAACCACCAAGGACTCTCCAGATTTTTACCACCCTGTTGAATCATCTTAAAAATAAGATTATGCCTGTGACAGATGATTTTCATTGTGTGCATTGACTTGCATAATTTTTGTCTTAAATCATTTCTTGAATAATGTATGAAGACAGTGGCTACATGGAAGCACTGGATACTCTGGACAAGATAGTAAAACAAATGTGAAATAAACAAGGATACCTAAAATCATGAGGATAGGAAGAAACCTTGGAACCATGACCCTGATATCCTACATCTGATTTAAAAAAATAAATAAAATCCTAGTAATTCCGTATGTCTGCCTTAGATAATGAGTTTGGTTTTTCTTTTAGTTTGGCTATAAATTGTTTTACTTCATCTGCAGTATAAATGCAGCTTGTATTAGTCATCAAGTGGTGCTCTAACAGAAATGCCACAAGTGGATGACATTAACAAAGGGAAATTTATTTTCTCAAACAAAAGTAGGCTAAATGTTGCAACTTACGGTGTCAGCTCCAGCGGAAGGAAGGCCTTCTCTGTTGGCTTTGGGGGAAAGTCTTTGTTGTCAATCTTCTAGACTGAGAGCCTCTGAGGCACAGGGACTGAAGGTCCAAAGGATGCATTCTACTCCCAGCACTGCTTCTTTCTTGATGGTATGAGGTCCCCAAATCTCTCTGCTAGCTTCCCTTTCCTTTATAACCCACGGGACTGCCTCAAGGCACAACACAGTTTTACAGATTGAGTTCAGCCTCACTGACACAACAATAGCCCGTCCTCCCTCATTGACATTGTAGAGGCATGGCTCACAGCCTATGGGAACATCGCACGATTCTGAGAATCCCTGCCTAGCCAAATTGCTATACACATTTCTGAGGGGACAAAATTCAATCCATGACATAGATAAAACAAGAAGTGCAAACAATACAACAGACTCCCCCTGATTGGCCAAAAGAAAACCAAAGTCTGTTCTGTTAAGTATAAGTACTTAGGTGAACTAGTGTAAACCTTTGGGGTGCCCCCCGGGTAAGTATTTATGCTAACAAATGCAAACCTTTGGAGCAGCCCACCCTGGTAAGTACTTAGATTCACAAAGATAAACCTTTGGGGGTGCCCCCCAGGTAAGTACTTAAATTAACAAACATAAACCTTTGGGGCACCCCCTCCTGGGTAAGTACACAGGTTAACAAAAATAAACCTTTGGGGGTCTCCCTCAGGTAAGTACTAAGCTTAACAAATGTAAACATTAGGGGCAACCCCTGGGTAAGTTATTAGTTTAACAAATCTAAGCCTTTTGGGCACCCCCAGGTAAGTATTTAGGTTAACGAGGTAAACCTTTAGGGCACCATCCCTATGTAAATACTAAGGTTAAGAAACTAAACATTAGGGGTGTGCTCTGGGTAAGTACTTAGGTTAACCAACACAAATCTTTGTGGCACCCCCTGGGTAAGTACTGAGGTTACCCAACATAAACCTTTGGGGCATCCCCTGTGTAGGTACTGAGGCTAACAAACATAAATTTATGGAGCACCCCCCCTGCGTTAGTACTTAGGATAACAAATGTAAAACTTCGGGGTTCCTTCCAGGTAAGTGTTAAGATTAACAAATATAAAACTTTGGGGCACCGCCCCCTGGCTGAGTACTTAGGTTAACAAACATAAATCTTTTGTGGAGCCCTTCCTCGTATGAGTACTTAGGTTAACAAAAATAAAACTTTGGGGTGCCCCCTCAGGGAAGTACTTAGGTTAACAAACAAAATTTGTGGGCACTATAAAACTTCGGGGAACCCTCCAGGTAAGAACTTAGGTTAACAAACATAAACTTATGGGGCAACACAAACCTTTGGGGCACCGCCGCTGGGTAAGTTCTTAGGTTAACACACATAAACATTTGGGGTGCAACCCCGCATAAATACTTAGGTTAACAGAGATAAACCTATAGGGTGCTCCCCTGGGTAAGTACTTAGTTTAACATACATAAACCTTTGGGGCACCATGAAACTCTGGGGCACCCTCAGGTAATTACTTAGGTTAACAAATGTAAACCTTTGGGGTGCCCCCTGGGTAAGTATTGAGATTAACAAACAAAACCCTTTGGAGCGCCATCCCTAGGTAAACACTCAGGAGAACAAACATAAACCTTTGGGGAGCTGTCTCTTGGGCAAATACTTAGGCTAACAAGCATAAACCTACAGTGCGCCTCACCCTGGGTAAGCACTTAGGAAAAAATGTAAAACTTTGGGTTGCCCTACCCCAAGTAAGTACTTAAGTCAACAAACAGAAACATTTGGTGCATCATAAACATTTGGGGGGGCCCCTGGGCATTACTTAGGTTTACAAACACAAATCTTTAGGGTATCCTCCTGGGTAAGTTCTTAGGTAAACAATGTGAAACTTTGGGATGCCCCTAGAATAAGTCTTTAGGTTAACAAACATAAGCTGTTGGGGCGCCACCTCCTGAGTCAGTAATTACATAAACAAAAATAAAACTTTGGAGTGCACCCCTGGGGAAGTAATTAGGTTAACAAACATAAACCTTTGGGGTACCCTCCCCCAGGCAAGTACTTAGCTTAACAAACATGTATGCAACTGTCACAGAGCATCGCAAAGAACGTTCCTTGCGTGTGCTTGCTTTTCATAGAGAAGCAGTGAAGGCTTTTGTGAAACCCTCAGAATACCTTCCAGGACTCAGCGTGCAAGTAAGACAAACAGGGCAATCAGCAGTGTAGAGGTAAACTGCAGAAAGGGTGCTCCTTTCTCTTTCAGCATTCTCTTTGGCCTCTGAGCAGTCACCTAACCCATAAAAATTCTGTCATCCTAAGACTACTACTGGCTACCTGTTTGGGCACAGGAGAACACTTGCTGTGTTTCACCTGAGTGAGTCTTTAGGTGTGTGGAAAACAGAGAAAAGAAAACCATCAGGAAGAGAGAAACATTATGCCATTCACAGGATTTGGGCTTCATCCACATACAACGAAATCCAGCCGATAGCTAGATTCTCCGTTCAAAGGAGAAAGTGCCTTGGTTTCTTGGTGAGGCCTTGTGTCAGTAACATGTATGCAACTTTCATAGAGAAATGCCATGGAAAATTCCTGCCTTGCGCTTGTTTCCTACAGAGAAGCCCTGGAGGTTCTTCTGAAGACTTCAGAAAACCTTCCAAGTCTTGGAGTGCAGCTGCAAAGAGGGCTTCAGCAGTGAAAAGAGAAACTGCAGAAAAGATGCTGCTTTCTCCTTCAGCCTTCTCTTTTGCCTCTGAGCAGTCAACTAACACAGATACATTATATCATCCTATGAACTGGCTGCCTGCTTTGGCATAGAAGAACACTCGGTGCACTTCAGCTGGGTGAGTATTTTGGGGTGTGGAACACAAACAGAAGACCAGATGCTCGGGGCGAAGGAAACAGGATGCCATCCAGAGCATTTACACTTCAGCCTCAAACAACAGCAATCCTGCTGATAGTGAGAGTCTCTGTTGAAAGGAGAAACTGCACCGGTTTCTCAGTTAGGCTTGTGTCAGCAACATGCATGCCACTGGCTGAGAGAAAGCCAGCTGACTGAGTGCTTGCCTTTCCGCAGAGAAGCCCTAGAGATTTGGTGAAGGCTTCAGAATACCTTCCACATCTTGGTGTGCGAGGAAGGCCCAGAGAGGTTCAGCAGTAGGAAGAGAAACTGCAGGAAGAAAGCTGCTTTCTCCTTCATTCTGTTTTGTGTGTTGATTTTTCACATTTTTCTGAGTTGGTTTTGTGCTTGCTGACACTCCTGTGTTCCATTTCTTGATGTGGCATGTTGCGTCTTGGCTGCATTTTACAGCTGCCCCTATGATCCCCCTTAATGAATTATGTATAAACCCAATTTTAATTACTACCAGTCTTGTTGACTTCCTCTCCATTGGCAAGGACAAGAACGACTGTGGTACATCCCTCTTTAATATGATGGCACCACAGTTTTCATGAGAATCACTGGATTATTTCATTCAGCATTAATGCTTTGAGTGAGTTTGGAGCATTCCCTAACTGAGTCAGATTCTGGATGATGTGTTCTTCTATAATATAAAGTAAGTGGTTTTGTTCTTCTAAGCCAGAGCCAAGAGATTCTTTCAGTGTTTCCTGTAACTTTGGTTTGGTTTTTACAGTCTCTGAGTTTCTGTTAATCTGCAAATGTCTTAATTTCATGTTCATATTTCAAAGATAGTTTTGCAGGGTATACTATTCTTGGTAAGAAGTTCTCCTCCTTCAGGGCTTTGAATGTGTCATGCCACTGTCTCCGTGCCACATGGGTTCTGCTGAGAAATCTGACGAAAGCTGACAGGGTTTCCCTTTCAATGTTAGCTTTGCTTGGAGTCTTGCTGCCTTTAAGAGTTTCTATTTATGTTTCATTTTGTTAAGCTGGATTATAATATGTCTTGGAGTCTTTCTTTTGAGATCTATAGTGAGTGGCATTTGATATGCATCTTGGATATTTCTATTCTCTTCCTCCATGGTTTCAGGGATGTTTTCTGTCAGCAGCTCAGCAACAATACTCTCGGTGTTCTCAGGTGTCTCTCCCTGTTCAGAGACTCCAATTAATCATAGGCTGTACCTCTTAGTGGAGTCCCACGTGCGTCTTCATTTTTCTTGTTTCTTTTTCCTGATTTCTCCTCATAGATGCTGGAGTCAGCAGTTGTGTCTTCCAAGTCACAAAGTCTCTTTACCATTTGTTCCATTCTGTCTTCTTGGCTTTGAACTCAAGTTTCTATGTCTTGGATTGTGCTCTTGACCTGCTGGATTTCAGAGTACTGGTGCTCCATCAGATCGAACAGCTTGCTTAATTTTTCACTTTGCTCTGCTGCATTTTGTATAAGGCCTAGAAGGGCTCTGTATATAATTCTTTCGTATTCATCTTCCAATAATTTCGTCTGGAGAGCTCTTTGGTTGTTTCATTTGGGGGCCTTCTGAAGCCATGGGTGATGTCTGGTTTACCATTTTCTCAAAAGGGTCTGTTGCTCTTGGGGCTTCCTGTGAGTCAGTAAAGGCTGAGATACCATGAGGAGGGACCGCAGATGTTTCCCTAGTCTGTCTTCAGTCTGTGAGAGCCAGGACCAGCCAGGAGTGGGAAGCAGTGAAAGAGAGGAGGTTTTCCATTCAGGGATATGAAGTCCAAGTTAACAGCCCTGTGCCGTGTCCTGGGGAATCACTTAGTGACCAGAAGGCTCCGTTTGATCATCAGTTCAGGTCTTGGTTTCCAGAGGGACTTATGGAGACTTGTGCTCAGTCTGCCCTCTTGACTCCACCCCCTGCTTTCTCCTCCAGCATTCCCCTTTGCCTCTGAGCTTTCATCTAACCATCTGATACCTTCTGTTGTCCTACTAACTACTTCGGGCCACCAGCACTGGCAGAGCACAACACGGGGTGTGTTTTCAGCTGGGCAAGTGTTTGGGACTGTGGAACACAAAAAGAAGGCCAAATCCTCAGGGCTAGGGAAACGGGATGCCATCCCCTGAACACAGTTTGCAGCCACAAAGAGCGAAATCCTGGCCTTAGCTAGATTCTCAGCTGGCTGTAAAAACTGCATCCGTTTCTCAATGAGTTCCCGGTCAGCAACACAAGTACCCAACTGTCTGAGAGAAACTCCACCGAGCGTTCCTGCCTTGTGCTTGCTCGCTTTCCACGCAGAAGCCCTGGAGGTTTCTGGGAAGCCTGCTGAATATCTTCCCAGTCTTGCCACGCCAGTCAGGCAAAGAGGGCTTCAGTAGTGGGAACAGAAACTGCAGGAAGGAAGCTGCTTTCTCCGTCAGCATTCCCTTTTGCTTCTGAGCATTCATCAAAGCTAACGCTACAGGATGCTATTTTGCTGTGTATACCTCAAAAGGATTCAAGAGAGGTACAAAGAAACCTCAGAGCGAATAAAGAAGACAGGAGAAACTCCATTTCACTTGGAGCTACACACAGGGCGGTCCTCCCTTAAAATCGTTGGCGCTAGCGGCAGTGCAGGCAAATCGAAGACGCCACGTGCCTTCGCTGCTAGGCACTGCATGGAAGTCTTCCACTGTTGTGGAAGTCTTCCACAGGCTGTAAGTAGAGACTTCACACAGATGGCCTTCTGTGGGCTTTCCTTTAGTGTCACGAGGATCCTTCGCTGAGAGACCTACTGGGCTATGGAAGTAGGCCTGGGTCTCTTAGGGTGATCAGGGCAGGCCAGAGAGATAAGCTGAAACAACTCAAGAAACAAGGATGTTTCCCAGGTGGGCGTTCTCGGGTATAGAATCACATGCCCTTTGGAAGCACTGACTCAGAAATGCTGGAAGAGCGGCTTCTGTTTCTCAGGAGGGAAACTTAGCTACCTTGCTCTCAAACAAAGGCTGAGGCACCACTGTGGTCTATGGACACCGAAGGGGTTGGAGGGAGGTGGAAAGAAACCTCAGAGGGAAGGAAAGTGACCGGCAAAACAGTATTTCACACTTAACCGCACACAATGCAGTCCTGCCATAAACTGCTCCAGCAGCAGTGTATGCAGACTGAAGAAAATGCCTTCTTGCCTTCGCAGGGAGGCATGGCGTGGAAGACTTGTACAAGGCTTTAACTGGAGTCTTGAACACGGGTTGCCTTCCGCGCGCTTTTCTTTAGTGCAGTAAGGAGCCTACGCTGAGAGACCTAGAAGGCTGGGGAAGAAAGCCTCGCTTTTAGGGGGCAATCGGGCGATCCAGAGAGATAAGCTGAAGGTACCAGAGAAGGAATGGTGTTTCCAGGTGTAGCATTCTCCAGGATATAATCACATGCCTTTCGGCAACACTGCCTCCGAAACGCTGAGAATTGTGAAAGAGCGGCTTCTGTTGCTTGATAGGGAAACTTAGCTCGCTCTCACTCAAACAGAGGCTGGGGCACCACGGTGGTATGCGGACACCGAAGGGATCGGAGAGAGGTGGAAAGAAACCTCCGAGTCCATGAACAACGGCGAGAGAAACCGCCTTTGCCTTCCAGAGGCATCCGGCAGACCTCCGCCTGAAGGCGCTTGCTGGCCGGCTCTTTCAACCGAAGAATGCGCCCTGGTCTCCCCGGTAGCCCTTGCCGCTAGTTCCCCTGGAAAGCCTCTGCCTAGAACGCTGATGCAGAATGGCTTTTGTTGGCGTTTGTTGCCTGGAAGTGTCTTTCTGTTCTGGTGAGGTACCTGGAGGGCCTTGGAAGTCCCCTTTGTGTCAAAGGGCAACGTGAGCTGAGAAGGTTTGAGGAAAGGAAAGGGTTTGCAGTGACGTGTTCTCAGGAACCTAGCCATCTGCAAATTCGAAGCAGCAAGTGGGGCCTCCGCAGAAACCTGAAAGAGCCTCTTGCTTATGTTTTTCCAGGTGGAAGCTGCTACCTTTCCGAGAAGCTAACGCTGCAGGGTGCTGTTCGTCTGAGTGCACGCAAAGGGATTTGAGAGAGGGGCAAGGAAACCTCAGAGCGAAGGAAACTAACGGGCCAAACTGTAATCCGCCCCTAGCCGCTCACGGCACAGTCTTCCCTTAGACTGTCTGATCCGGCAGCAGTGCCTGCGAACGGAGGAAGCTGCCTCCTTCCCTTCGCTGAGAGGCACGGTGTGGAAGTCTGGTACAAGGCCTTAAGTGGGCTCTCCAGACGGGTTGCCTTTTGTGTGCTTTTCTTTAGTGCAGTAGAGAGCCTAAGCTGCGAGACCGAGAAGGCTGGGGAGTAGGGCTGGGTTTCGGAGGGCCTTCGGGGCCAGCCAGAGAAGTAAGATGAACGCACCGGAGAAGGAACGGTGTTTCCCATTGTGGCGTTCTCAGCGATATCATCCTAGGCCCTTTGGCAGCACTGCCTCGGAAACGCTGAGAATCGTCAAAGAGCGGCTTCTGATGCTCGATGGGGAAACGCAGCGCTCTCTCACTCAAAGGCTGGGGCACCGCTGTGGTGCGGACACCGAACGGATCCGAAAGAGGGGGAAAGAAACCTCCGAGCGAATGAACACTGTTAGAGAAAACGCCTTTGCCTTCCAGGGGCATCCAGCAACCCCCGCCTGAAGGCATGTGCTCTAAGCGCTGCTCTTCCAACCGAAAAATGTGCAACGTGAGCTAAGAAGGTTTGAGGGAACATGAGGAAAGGAAAGGGTTTGGAGTGAAGTGTTCTCAGGGACCTAGCCATCTGCCCTTTCAGTACAGTAAGTGGGGCCTCCCCAGAAACCTGTAACAGCTGCTTGTATGTTTTTCTCCAGGTGGAAGCTTAGTTACGTTTCACCAAAGTTTACGCTATAGGGTGCTGTTGGCTGTGTGTATGTCAAAGGGATTTGAGAGAGGGGCAAAGAAACCCCAGAGCGAATGAAAGTGACGGGCGTAACAGTGTTTCACTCTTAGCCGCGCACAGCAGCAGTCCTCCCTTCAATTGTTTGCTCTGGTAGCAGTGTATGAGAAACGAATAAACTGCCTTCTTGCTTTCGCTGGGAGGCACCGCCTGGAAGTCCCGCACAAGACTTTAACTGGAGTCTTCCCACGGGTTGTCTTCTGCGTGCTCTTCTTTAGTGCAGTGAGGAGCCTATGCTGAGAGACCTGGACGGGTGAGGAAGCAGGCCTGAGTTTTTGAGGGCAATCGGGGAGGTCCAGAGAGATACGCTGAGGGCAGCGGAGAAGGAACGGTGTTTTCCTGTCCAGCGTTCTCCGGGATATAATCCTATGCTCTTTGGCAACACTGCCTCCTAAACGCTGAGAAACGTGGAAGAGCGGCTTTTGTTTCTCGAGATGCAAACTTAGCTCTCTCTCACTCAGAGGTGGGCCACCACTGTGGTACGCGGACACCGAAGGGATCGGAAAGAGGGGGAAAGAAACCTCCGAGGGAGTGGACACGGCGAGAGAAACCGCGTTCGCCGTCCAGAAGCATCCGGCAAACCCTGCCTGAAGTCGTTTGCTTAAGCGGCCGGGTCTGGAAGCCGAAGAACGTGCCTTAGACTCCCCGGTAGCCCTTGCCCCTAACTCCACTGGAAAGCCTCTGCCTAGAACGCTGGCACAGAACGGCTTATGCCGGTGTGTGTTTCATGAAGAGTCTTTCTCCTTGGGTGAGGGAGACGACGTGAGCTCAGAAGGTTTGAGCAAACGTGAAGAAATGAAAGGGTTTGCAGGGAAGCATTCGCGGGGACCTTTCGAAACAGTAAGTGGGGCCGCCCCCCAAATTGTAAGAGCTGCTTGTATGTATTTCTCCAGGTGGAAGCTTAGTTACCTTTCACCGAAGCTAATGCTACGGGATGCTGTTCGGCTGTGTGTACCTCAAAGAGATTCCAGAGAGGTACTAAGAAACCTCAGAGCGAATAAAGACGACAGGAGAAACGGTATTTCACTCTGAGCCACTCACAGCGCCAACCTCCCTTAAAACCGTTGTCTCTGGCGGCAGTTCCTGCGAACCGAAGAAGCCGCCTTGCCTTCGCTGTTCGGCCTTGCGTGGAAGTCCTCCACAAGGCTCTCACTGGAGCCCTCACACAGGTGGCCTTCTGTGTGTCTTCTTCAGTGCCGTGAGGATCCTTCGCTGACAGAGCTGGCCGGCTAAGGAAGCAGGCCTGGGTTTTTGAGGGCAATCGAGACGGTCCAGAGAGATACGCTGAGGGCAGCGGAGAAACAACGGTGTTTCCCATTGTGAGGCTGTCCGGGACATAATCACGTGCCCTTTGGCAACACCGCCTCGGAAACGTGGAGAAACGTGGAAGAGCGGCTTCTGTTTCTGGAGAGGGAAACGTGGCTTCCTCTCACTCAGACGTGCAGAGGCACCACTGTGGTACGCGACAACGAAGGGATCGGACGGAGAGGGAAGGAAACCTCCGAGTCAGCGAACACAGTGAGAGAAGCCGCCTTTCCTCCCCCAGGCATCCGGCCAACCCCGCCTGAAGTCGTTTGCTCTCAGCGGCCGGCTCCCTGGTAGCCCTTGAGGATGACTCCTCCGGGAAGCCTCTCCCTTGAAGGCCGGCACAGAAGGGCTCGTGTGCGTTGGTTTCTCGGTCAGGCTTGGGTCAGCAACATGCGCGCCACGGCCTGAGAGAAAGCCCGCCCAAGGAGCGGTCCTGCCGTGGGCTGGCTTTTCACAGAGGACCCTGGAGGTTTGGGTGAAGCCTTCAGAATACCTTCCACATCTTGGCGTGCAAGCAAGGCCCAGAGGGCTTCGGCAGTGGGAAGAGAAACAGCAGGAAGGAAGCTGCTTTCCCAGTCAGCATTCCTTTTTGCCTGTGAGCATTCATCTAAGCCAGATACCTTCTGTCGTCCTACGAAGTGCTTCGGGCCAACAGCGCTGGGAGAGCACAACAGTGGGTGTGTTTCAGCTGGGCGAATAGTTGGGCATGCCGAACCCAAAGAGAAGGCCAAACCCTCAGGGCTAGGGAAACGGGATGCCAGTCACAGAATACAGATTACAGCCGCAAACAGCGAAATCCTGGCCTTACCTCGATTCTCTGTTGACGGGAGAAACGTCATCCGTTTCTCCGTTAGTTCTCGGGTCCACAACATGTGTGCCCAACCCTCCGAGAGAAACCCCACCGAGCGTTCCTGCCCTGTGCTTGCTTGCCTTTCACAGACAAGTCTTGAAGGTCTCTGTTGAAGCGCCAGTCAGGCAAGGAGGGCTTCAGCAGTGGGAAGATAAACTGCACCAGAGATGCTGCCATCTCCTTCAGCATTCTCCTGGGCCTCTGAGCACTCGTCTAACCCAGATACATTGTGTTGTCCTAAGAACCAGTACTGGCTGCCTGCCTTCCTATAGAGGAACACGTGGTCCCTTTCTGCTTTGTGGGTTTCCGCGGGACACAGAGTGGAGCGCCCAAACCCTCCGGCTAGGGAAACAGAGTGCCATCCACAGCCTTTAAGCTTCAGCCCCCAACAACTGAAATCCTGGCGATAACGAGAGTCTCTGTTGAAAGGAAAAACTGCATTGATTTCTTGGTTAGGCTTGTGTCAGCAACACGTGGTGCAGCTGTCCGAGATAACCCCCCTGAGCATTCCTGAGCCGTGTGGTGGCTTTTCAGAGAAAAGCCGCCCTGGAGGCTTCTGCGAAGTCCTTGGAATGCCTTCCAAGCCTTGGAGTGCCAGTCAGGCAAACGGGGCTTCAGCTGTGGAAAGAGAAACCACAGAAAGGTACTGCTTTCTCCTTCAGCATTCTCTTTAGCCTCTGAGCGTCCTCTAACGCAGAGACATCCTGTCCTCCTACGAAGCGCTACCGGCTGCAGCTTTGGCATAGGAGAACACTTGGCGTGTGTCAGTGGGGTCAGTGTTTTGGGGTGTGGAACACAAAGAGAAGAGACTCAACCCTTGCTGTTAAGGAAACAGAATGTCATTCACGGCACTTAGGCTTCAGCCCCCAACAGCGAAGTCCTAGCCATAGCGAGATTCTCTGTTTACAGGAGAGACTGCATTGGTTTCTCAGTTAGGCTCATGTCACCTACATGAATGCAACCGTCGGAGAGAAACCCCACTGAGCCTCCCTGCCCTGTGTTTGCTTTTTCACAGAGAAGCCCTGGAGGTTTTTGTGAAGCCTTCAGAGTGTCTTCCAAGTCTTAGAGTACAACTAAGGCAATGAGGGCTGCAGCAGTGTAAGGAGAAACTGGAAAAGATGCTTTCTCCTTCAGCATTCTCACTGGTCTCTGAGTGTTCATCTAAAGCAGATTCATTCTGCTGTCCTGAGCACTGCTGTTGGCTGCCTGCTTTGGCGTGGGAGAACACAGTGCGATCTAGCTGGGTGAGTATTTCGCGGTGTGGAACACAAACAGAAGACGAAGCCCTCAGGATGAGGGAAACACTATGCCATCAACAGCATTTCGGCTTCCTTGGCACCCCAAGAAATCTAGCTGAGAGCTAGATCCTCTATTCAAAGGCGAAATTGCCTTGGTTTCTCTCTTTTAGGCTTTGGGTAAGGATGATGGATATAAATGTAAAAAAAGGGAAAGCCCACCCAACTTTATTTTCATGGGACTGCTTTTCCTAAAAAGTACTGGAGATTGTTGTCAGCCATAGAAGTCCTTCAAAGGCTAGCCTCCTGGGCATGAAAGGGACAGATGGCTTCAGTCATGTCAAGATGAACTGCAGAAAAGACTGCCTTCTCATCCAGCAGTGTCTTTTGCTTCTGCACTACTGCAACACAGATGGACATTCTGTCCACCTTGAAACTGCCATTCAGCGGCAGGCTATGGCATAGGAGGAAGCGTAGGGCCTTTTCAGCTGAAAGCAATGCCGGTCGCATCTAGGTGTATGTCACCCAAAGGTGGTTTGGAGAAGTCAGAAGTGTCCCTGGGTGAGGGAAACACAATGAACTAGGCAATGCTGAGGCTTCAGCTGTGTTCAAGGAAGTCCTCATCCAAGCCAGCTGCTCTGGAGGAATTCTCCGCTCAAAGAAGAAACCGCGCTGCTTCCTCGGTCAGGCCTGGTGTCAGCTACATGTGTGCAGCTGTCAGAGAGCATCGCAAAGAACGTTCCTTGTGTGTGCTTGCTTTTCATAAAGAAGTAGTGGAGGCTTTTGTGAAACCCTCAGAATACCTCCCAGGACTTGCAGTGCAGGCAAGGCAAGGAGGGCTCCAGCAGTGTAGAGAGAGAGAAACTGCAGAGAGGAGGAGGCTGCTTTCCCCCTCAGTGTACTCTTGGGCCTCTGGGCAGTCATCTGATGCCGATAAATTCTGTCGTCCTGCGAGCTGCTACTGGCTGCTTTCTTTGGCATAGGAGAATGCTTGGTGCGTTTCAGCAGGGCGAGTCTTCAGGTGTGTCAAACAAAAAGAAACGATGAAACCCTCAGGACGAGGGAAACACGATGCGATCCACACAGCATTTAGGCTTCAGCCACATCCAAGGAAATCCTGGTGATAGAGAGATTCTCTTTTGAAAAAAGAAACTCTGGTTTCCTGGTTAGGCTTGCGTCAGCAACATGTCTGCAACTGTCTGAGAGAAATCCCACTGAACTGCCGTGTGCTGGCTTTTCACAGAGAAATCCTGGAGGTTTTGGTGAAGCCCTCAGAATACTTTCCAAGTCTTGGAGTGCAAGTAAGGCAAAGTGGGCTTCAGCAATGGACAGATAAACTGCAGAAAAGATGCTGCTTTCTCCTTTAGCATTCTCTTTTGCTTTCGAGCATTTGTCGCACGCAGATACATTCTGTTGTCCGATGAACTGCTACTGGCTGCCTGCTTTGGTATAGGAGAGCGTGTGGTATGATTCAGCTGGTGATTTTCAGGGTGTGTAACTGAAAGACATACTATTTCTGTAGTTTTCTAAGTGCTACTTCACTGTGCCACCAGGGTTCCCATATCAATCATAGAATCCTTAAACTTCTCCATAGATCTGCTGTTATTACTCCTGTAGTTTTCCATGAGTCCCTTGTATAAGGCCTTTTGATCAGAGCAATCTCTTTTGCGTGATGGCTTTGTATTTTTCATTGTTTACAATAGAATCTACTAGTTTCTGTAATCTTTTTTCTGTGATTATCTGTACATTAACAATTATTTTGGATCTCAGGTAGTTAACATATTTGTTGAGTATTTTTAAAGGGTTCCCAAAGAAGCTAAAAGTATTTTGCACAAGTGAATTTTTCTGAAAGTGTACCATGCATCCACATTTTCATTTTAACAATTTGACATATACTAGAGAGGATCACAGTTCAATTATTAATACAATTTGGCTTCTGCTAAAGAAGTAGATTTTATAAGGCTGAGTGGACTACATATTGTATACCAAGTCTTGTATCACCCCATTTTATTTTTAATATAAGACTCATGAAAAAACAGCAATAAGTCAGGTGTTATGTATTGAATTATGTCCCCCCAAAATGTATGTATAAATTTGTCTGGACATTGATTCCAAGTGTTGTATGACTGTCAACCATTTTGTCATTTGATAAGATTTTCTGTGTGTTGTAAATTCTATCACTATGATTTAATAAAATGGGTTAGCAGCAGTTATACTGATGAAGTCTACAAGATTGAGCAGTGTCTTGAGCCAATCTCTTTTGAGATACAAAAGAGAGAAGTAAGTAGAAAGATGTGGGGACCTCATGCCACCAAGAAAGCAGTGCCATGAGCAGAGCATGTCCTTGGACCTGAGGATACTGCTCTGAGATGTTCCCAGGCCAAGGGACGAAGACCTTCCTCCACAGCTAACAGAAAGTATTTTCCTGAAGCTGGTGCCCTGGAGTCAAACTTGTAGGCTACTGGACTGTAAGAGACGAAACTTCTCTTTGTTAAAACCATCCACTTGTGGTATTTCTGTTAGAGCAGCACTAGATGGCTGAGACTTTCAGGGTCTGGTGCATGAGTGTCCAAAATTTCTGTTCTAGGCATGCATTCCTCTTGAATTCTGGAAATGCAATCAGAATACTCTCCTTCACTGGGTAAAAGTTCCAGAGTTTCAAGATGATTGGTAATGTTAGAACAAGAAAATAATAACCCATAATTAGTTTAACTAGTAGAAAAATGCTAGTTGCTTTCCTTTACCAATAGAGATTTACTACCTGTGATAATATTCTCCCAAATTTACCTATAGATTCAGTGCAATCCCTTGTTCAAACCTCAGCAGACTTTGTTGTTGAAACTAAAACACTCAAAAAGTCCTAGAGGAGGGGTCTTAAAAGCCTGTGAGTGCCTATAATGCATTGGGCTTACCCCTTTGGGAGCAAGAAAGAATGAAGAAAACTAAGGAAATGCAAGAAAGTCCAAAGCAATAATGAAATACATCTACAATGGCCTCTAGCAGCCTGAATGCAATACAACTAGGTGGTGCCTGGCTACCACCACTGACTACTCTGACAGGGATCACAACAGAGGGTCCCAGACAGACCTGGAGAAAAATGTGGAACAGAATTCAAACTCAGAATGAAAGACCAGACTTGATGGCCTAAGAGACTGGAGGAACCCTGAGAGTATGGCTCCTGGACACCCTTTCGGGTCAGTAATGAAGTCATTCCTGAGGTTCACCTTCAGCCAAAGTTAAATAGGCCCATAAAACAAAGAGAGACTAAAGGGGCACACCAGCTCAGGAGCAAGGACTAGAAGACAGAAGGGGACAGGAAAGATGGTAATAGGGAACCCAAGGTTGGAAGACACTCCATGTCTCCCCCTCAAATGTATGTATCAATTGGACTGGACCTTGATTCCAAGTATTATATGGCTGTCCACCATTTTGTCATTTGATAGGATTTTCTACGTGTTGTAAACTCTATCACTATGATTTAATAAAATGGGTTAGCAGCAGTTATATTGATGAAGTCTACAAGATTGAATGGTGTCTTAAGCCAATCTCTTTTGAGATATAAGAGAGAGAAGTCAGCAGAAAGACGTGCCACCAAGAAAGCAGTGCCAGGAGCAGAGCATGTCCTTGGACCTGAGGACACTGCTCTGAGATGTTCCCAGACCAAGGGGTGAAGACACCATCTTCATGGCGAAGAGCTGCCTCTTCAAGCAGGATCAAGCTTAATGACATGGATGGAATCACGGTTTCAGGGTCTTCATTTGCTAATGTGTCATGACTCAAAATGAGAAGAAATAACTACAAATATGCATTAATAATTGGAAGGCAGAATGTAGGAAATGTGAAACCAGAAAATTATCAAGTCATCAAAAAGGAAATGGAAAAAATATTAAAAAATGGAACGAAACACAGAGCTGACATTGTGTAGTATTTTACTAATTTGAATCAGACAATCATGGGGTCTACTATGCCTGGATGACAAATTAAAGAAAAACGACAACCAATTTATCTTCAAAAAGAACATTTCAAGATTTATCCTGAAGTACAATACTGTCAGTGATTGGATAATATCCACTCAGTTATGCATAAAAGATTGATTTAAATTTTTCTTTTAACTTTGCTACTCTTAAACATTATTTTCCCACCCTTTGACAGTCTATCAAGTAATTGAATTAGTTGATACACGGCTGTAGTCCAGGGCGACAAGTATCTTTAAAAGTGTTGAGTTTTTTAATTCATCATGAGGTTGATGAAAATCTTCTCTCAGAGCCCTTTACTTAGCTGTAGACTATAGTTTTAATTTAGCTTCAGATCTGTTTTCTGGCCTAGCAGTTTTACAATGTGGTTGATCTGCTTGCTTTTAAAGTTTTTTTTGTTGTTGTTGTTACAAAACTGAATATATTTAGATTGAGAGAAAGGGATCATAGTAAATTAAAATGTGGCAAATACAACACCATGTAGGAAAAATAGTATTTTTGCTGCTTACTAACAGGCATATCTTATTTTTTTCTTATGTCATTTGACTGCAAACTTTTGATCATGTGACAATGAAATTGCTTCTTCATATGACAGCAACTTTTGTAATATTTTCTACAAATTCGTTATTTCTTCCAGCATAGTTAATCAAAATTTGTTTTTTGTTATTGATGATAAGCCATAAAGCCAAACACATTGTCAATGAAATGCTTAGATTCATGTATAGCCCAAGCCCCTTGTCACTGAGTCAATTTAGACTCATGGTGACCCTATAGAACAGAGTAGAACTGCCCTCATAGAGTTTCCAAGGAACTCCTGGTGAAATCGAACTGCTGACATTTTGTGTAACAGCCACAGCACTTAAACACTCATGTTTCTAGACTCATGTATAGGGATGCATAAAACATGAAAACTCTCTGCACACATATAAAATACTTGCAGTACTGTTACAGGCTTGTGTTCCACAAACATAGTCTATATTTTATAATTTCAATCAAAAAAGAAAAAAAAAACTATGATGAATTGTAATAGTATGTTCCACATAAAAATCAACTATATTCTTGATGGGAGTGGTTTTCTGTTTGGGCCAGGCACTGATGAAGATTGAATCTTGTGCTTATAATTTCAGATGTCTCAATGGCTATGCCTTCAGCTGCTAAATGAGAAATTAGTTTTTTGAACCCACCAGCTGCTCTGTTTAGCCTTGGATACCCTGTGAGGAAGTTCTGCTCTGTCCTATAAGATCACTATGAGTTAGAATCAACTCAACAGCAATGGGTGGTGGGTAGTAATTACTGGAGGAATTTTACATAGACTAACTTTTGACTCTGTACATTTCAAACCTTGTTTGTTTCCTTAACCCACCTATCTCAGGTGTACGGTTCCACAGGACCCACTGGTTTATTTCATCTGAGACTTCCAGTCTGCATATTTGTTCCATAATAGGTAAGAAAGCACTGAAAGCTAGAGGGATAGGAAGCATTTGCTACAATGGTGTAGTTAGCAATATCTTAATTATCCATGGAAGTGGTTGCAAACTGCACAAATCAATTCTACTAACTTAAATACACCCTGTCATGGATCAAATTGTGTCCCCAAAAAATATGTATAGAAATTTGGGTGGGTTGTGATTACCAGTGTTGTGTGATTGCCCTCCATTTTGTAATTTTCCTGTGCTGTGTGTTAAAGAGGAATAGAGCGGGACTATAAATCCCTTCCTAAGGTTACCTCCCTGCTCCACTGTAAAAGAAAGTTCCCCGGAATGTGACTTGTACAACCCTTTATCCTTTTATCCTACAAGGGATAAAAGCAAAGGGAAGCAAGCAGGGAACCTCACACGGTCAAGGAGACAGCACTGGGAGAAGTGTGTCCTGCAGAACTGAGGTTCCTGTGCCAAGACACTCCCTGAACAAAGACTGATGCAACGCAAGGACTTTCCTGCAGAGTCAACAGAGGGAGAAAGCCTTCCCCTGGAGCAGACATCCTAAATCAGTAGACTTGTAGTCTACTGGACTGTTTAAGAATATACTTTCCTTGTTAAACCCATCCACTCTGTGGTATTTCTGTTACAGCAGCACTAGCTGATTAAAACACATTCACCTTAACTTCCAGGATGTCTAAATGACCTCAGCTGCTCCAAGAGGTGCATCTAAATGAAAGTCAAATGGACTTAACTTATTAATGTTAAAATATATTATTTTCCCAAAATCTTAGAAGGAGGTGAATATACTGTGAAGACCCCTCTCAGCATTGGGAGAAGCCATGTGAGACAGGGTCCCTGCTACTTAAGTTTTACTGACTTTGTTGTATACCTGATTCTGTATCCATATTTAGCCCAGGCATGGCAGGAACTATTCATTGGGCTCCTTGACTTTCACAGAATTGATTGGATGTACTACATTGTTGCTGTTTCTGTTTGTTACTTTTTTTACCATTTACCACAGAAAATGTAGGAGTTATAATGTTGCTATGTAAGAAGTCAAAGTTTTTTCCAGAAGGAAATTAGACTTTGACATAGACAAGCCTATGACACACAAAAATGATGGTCACTATGGTTGGTTAACAGTGTATGAGACAACAGAATAATACAATCTCAGATTTCCCAAATGAATGCAGGCCTAGAAGCAGGCTGTATGATCAACAACTCTCAAATTTAGCTTAAGTAAACTGACTGTCTTTCAGAAACTGACAAAGCAAAGGTAACCTCATGTAAATTTTGCACAGAATCAAAGACATGTTGGACCAATTGCTTTTTCGCAAACCTGTTAACCAGTCCAGTGTCCCACATGGCTGGCTTGGATTGGAGATGTTTTGATATGATACTTCTACACATTTCCTATGGAACATTTACATTTAAGTTAATTCATACAAAACAAAGCACATAATAAAAGACTTTGTACATATAGATAAACAACAGCAAAATCAATGTAAGCAGTATAGGAATAAGCAGTGTGGTAGGTAGCCTCTAAAGGGACCCCCATTGATTCTTGCCTCCTCATCCGTAAGTGTGGTATAAACCTAGTAGATTTGCTTCTTACAAAAAGAGTATGTAGAAATGATAGTGTGTTACTTCCAACATTATAAAAGGACTCTATATTATATATAATATAGTAAACTCTATATTGAGTTTCTTACTCTGAGAGAAGTCAGCTGCCAAGTTGTGAGAGCTCAGCTACAAAGAGGCCCATGTAGAAAGCAATTAATGTCTTTAGCAAACAATCACGTGAATAAGCTTAGAAAAAGATTCTCTCATATACAAACCTTGAGTATATTTGTTTCCTCATGAGGAACCCTGAGCACACAGTTAAACCACAGTGTGATTTCTTATGCTCAGAAATTATAAAATAATAAGTGTTCATTATTTTTAAGCTGGCTAAATTCTGTGGAATTAAAAATTTTTTTTTTTTTTTGGTGTGTCATTACATGAAAGTATACAATCCAATTTTGCATGCCTGCCTATCTGTGGCTACATCTGCTCTCCTCACCCAGTGACAGCATAATCCTCCTTTTCACTCTATATTTCCAGTATCTTCCCATTGAGCACCTGTTCCCTCCCTCTCTAACCTCTCCTCTCCCATCTAGAAAGAAGATCTTTACATTTGGATTAAGTAACCTGACTCTCTTTCAGAAACTGACAAAGCAAACATGCACTCATGAAAATCTTGTATGGAAACAAAGACATGTTTGACCAATTGCTTTTTCACAAACATGTTAACCAATCCAATGTCTTATAAATGTATAGAACCATAAAGTACACACACCACATGGTCACACTGTGTCCCCAAGTCCAGTCCATTCTTGCCTCTAGAGTGGACCTCAGTACTAGTTTCTGGTCAAGGCCAACAGTAAGGGTTCCCAGAGACCCTCCAGGCTGTCAGCCATCAGTTGTGGTTTTTCAGTAAAGTTCTTAAGCTGAACCCCTCTTTTTCTCATGTTGTCTCAGGGACTCTACACTGTGTCTCCCATCACAGCTGCATTTGGCGGTGGCCAGGCACCATCAGGTTCTTCTGGTCTCGTGTTGATACAGTCTCCCATTCATATGGTTCCTTCCGTTTCCTGGGCTCTTTTGTCCTCATGTCTGTTGTGAGAGTTTTTAATAGCAGCAATGGATAACTAATACAAGCATGTTATTTCAAAAGTGTTTATCAAATGGTACACCACCAAAACAAAAGATCTAATGCCTTTATTGAAGATCTAAGACTAATTACCAAATGGTATGTCTATACCAAAATGTCAATTTCTTAATATGAAAGACTAAGCCTAATGACCTTATAGAAAAGTATACCACATTACAGAACCCGAGATAAAAAAGAAATTTGGCAATGAGCACTCAGTTAGATCTCATGTTATTGTTGAGATTCCTCAGCAGCAGATCGGAAAGGCAAATGGAGTTTATGCTCAGGGGGTCCAGTGAGTGTACTTGTAGTCACAAGTTTCCTGGAATGCTACCTAGCAATGGTCTTTTAAAAGTTCTGGGTAGAACCTCCACAATTGTCAAAGGATGATGAGAACACTACTTACTATTTGAAATATAAAGACAAAGCTGAATTTCTTGCTTACTATATTACAGATCCTGACTGAAAGCAGAGAATACCAGAAGCATGTGTGTTTTATTGACTATGCAAAACATTTGACTTTTGTAATAAATTATGGATAACAGTGCAGAGAATGGGAATTCCAGAACACTGCATTGTGTTCATGAGGAACCTGCACATAGATTAAAAGGTAGTTGTTTGGGCAGAACAAAGGGGTACTGCATGGTTTAAAGTCAGGAAAGGTATGCACTAGGGTTATATCTTTTACCATATGTATTCAGTCTGTATGCTGAGCAAATAATCTGAGAAGCTGGACTACGTAAAGAAGAAAGGGGCATCAGGATTGGAGAAAAATTCACTAACAACCTGTGTTGTGCAGACACAACATTGCTTGCCAAAACTGAAGAGGACTTGAAACACTTACTGATGAAGATCAAAGACCACAGCCTTTGGTATGGATTATACCTCAACATAAAGAAACAAAAATCCTCACAGCTGGACCAATAAGTAACCTTATGATAAATGGAAAAAAGATTGAGTTTGTCAGGAATTTCACTTTACTTGCATCTGCAATCAACGCCCATGAAAGCAGGAGTCAAGAAATCAAAAGATGCATTGGACTGGACATCATATGCATGCAAATACTGGACAGTGAATAATGAAGACAGAAAAAGAATTGATGCCTTTGAATTGTGGTGCTGGAGAAGAATACTGAATGAACCATGAACTGCCAAAACCACATAGACCTGCCTTGGAAGAAATACAAGCAGAGCACTCCCTAAGAGCAAGGATGTTGAGACTACATCTTACATACTTTGGACATGTTTCTAGGAGGGATCAGTCCCTGGAGAAGCACATAATGCTTGAGAGAGTGAAAGACCAGTGAAGAAGAGGAAGATTCTCAATGAAATGGATTGACACAGTGGCTAAAACAATGAGCTCTGTTATAGCAATGATTATGGACATGGTACAAAACTGGGTAGTGTTTTGTTCTGTTGTAGCAAGTGTTATAATAAGGTCTCTGTGATTTGGAACCGATTCCATGGTACCTACCAGAAACCACAAGGGATACATGAAAAATCATCTACAAAGAAGAGTCAGTAAAACTTATACTACTCAGGAAAAATCATGCAGACAGAAGGCAATGGAGTGACATACACAAAACCTTGAAGGAAAAAAGATTGCCAGCCAAGAATTACATATTCACGAAAACTGTATCTCAAAAAGGATGGTGAAATTAGGGAATTTGCAAAAACCAAGACAAAATTACAAGAAACACTAAGGTGAGTCCTTTGGTTAGAAAATCAATAACATCAGACAACAGTCTAAGATGAGACTGCAGGACTGAGCAACCATATGTCATCCCAGATAGGGAAATTAAAAAATGAATAAAAGCTAAGACAATAAAAATGGGAGGAGAGATATCATTATGTATAAGGTAACAACATTATAACAGAAAAGAGGGATTTAAAAACAGAGATCTTTTACGTGGAGAAGCAGTCAAGGCAACATAAAGAAAAAAGATTGATTTAAACTTAGAAAAATAGGAGTAAATATTAAGGAAACCACAAAATAAATTATCAATCCTACACATTAAAATAAAAACAGGAAAAACACAAGGACTCAGCAAATATAAAACCAGCAAAAATGAAAAAGATAATAAATGGAATAAAGAAACTATCCACAATGCACAAAAAAAGATACCAAAATCTCAGCACTAAGCTCATATCTATCAATAACTATCCTGACTCTAAATGGATTAAATACACCAATAAACAGACAGAGAGTGGTATAATGGATTAAAACAAAAAACCAACAAAGACATAGAATGTGTCCACATGCTGTGTACAAGAGACACACCTTAGACTAAAGACACAAACAAACTAAACCTCAAAAGATGGGGGAAAAATATCAAGCAGTTAATATGCCCAAACTAAAAAAAGAGTAGAAGTGGCAATATTAATTCTTGACAGAATAAGCTTTAACGCAAAATCTGCTACAACACATAAGCTGACGTTATCTAATGACTAAAGGATCAATACACGAGGAGGACATAACCATGTGACATACTTATATACCCAATGACAGGGCTACAAAGTAAATAAAACAAACCCTAACATCAATGAAAAGAGAAATAGACAGTTCCACAATAAATAGCAGACTTCAACATACCACTTTTGGTGAAGGTCAGAACATCCAGAAAAAAGAAGAAAGCTCAATAAAGACATGGAAGAATAGGCAGGGCGAAGATGGCAAACTAGTCACATCTCCCAGATTCCTTCTGAGAACTAAGGCCTAGAAAAACAATTGAACACAGCAGTGAGGACATTTTGGGAGCCCCAAGATCAGGCATAGAGTGTGAGACTGGACTGGGCAACAGGAAGGGAAAAACTACCTTTGTCAGAGGCAAGACAGCAGTGTAGTGAGTCCCACTTATGCTGGCACAGCAGTGGAGAGGTACAGATGCCTTCTTTGTTAACCAGGAGACTGGGACTGGGACAGCCAAGCCTGAGAGCATAGCAGGGGCCACCTACTATGCTGAGCTACATTTCCTTAGCAAACAGTATCTTCTGCAGGAGAGAGAGGATGTGCTCGGGACAATAACATCTAGAAAACCCAGCAGCAGCTGGCAGCTGAGGGTGCCAGTGCCCATTACCCCTCTCCTGTGACACAGATACTGCTGACTCAGTGTACCAGAGGTGGCTCAGATGGGACACCATCTTGGTCAGCTGAGAGGTGGAGTCAGCCATGCTTGAAGGCTTATCTGGTGCTAGTTGAGCAACAGTGCCTTTCTGGACAGTGCTTCTCCCAGCAGAAAAGCTTTTTTTAAGACTATCATACCTACAGAACGTTGTGGCTGAGTGAGGTGGTGGCCTGACCCCTCCTTCTTTGAGCCATATCATAGCATTGGCTGACAGGCCCTGAGAGACTCCAAAAGTAGGGTGCCATCCTTGTAGGTAGGACACGAGGCCTGCCCCCCACCCAGAGGGCCCAGCTGCTATTGGCTTGCTGCTAGACAATGCTTCACTTAGCAGAAAAGCAGTTTTTAAGATAAGTGCATCTAGAGAATGCTGGAGTGACTGGCAGCTGAATATGGCAGTGCCATTTTCACCTTCCCTCACTGAGCCACACCATAGTGTCTGCTGACAGGCCTCTCAGAGACTCCATAGTAGGGCACCATCTTTGTCAGTCAGGAGGCAGGACCTGCCACCCCTGATGACTCCACAGCTATAGGCTGCCACTGTCCAGGACGCCTCTCAGCAGAAGAGCAGTTTTTAAGTTAAGTGTATCTAGAGAATTCATCAGTGGCTGGCAGCTGAGTGTGGTGCTACTCTTTTCTCCTCATTTCTCTGAGCTACACCATAGTGTCTGCTAGCGTGAATCTGGAGAGTTGGCACAAGTAGGTTGCCATTTTTGTCAGAGAGGATGTGGAGCCAGCCACCCCCGAGGGCCCAGAAGGGGCTAGCCACCAACTTGAGCAGCATCACAGGGCTAGACAGTCTTTATATTATGACAGAAGCTGTACTTAAGTCAGCTGCACCTAGATAATGCAGTGGCAGATGGTGTCCAATTCTAGCAGTGCCCTTACTCACTCTCTTCTTGGAGCTATGCCATGACTCCCATTGGTGTAACACAAAAGAAGCTGAACAGTTTTTGGTGGTGCAAAGACAACAGTCAATACCAAACCAGCTAAAGAAGCAGACCACTGTGGCTCCAGAAAAATCCTAAAATAAAGAACCCCAAAACTTTGCAGATGAAAATGAAAACACATCCTACAAGAATCTACAGGATACAGCAAAAGCAGTACTCAGAGGTTAATTTGTCTCTACAAATGCACACATCTGGAATGAAGAAAGGGTCATAACACAAAGAATTAACACTACAACTTGAACAAGGAGAAAGAGAACAACAAAGGAAGCCCTTGGGTACCAGAAGAAAACAGATAATAAAAATTGGAGCAGAACTAAATTACAGAATAGAACAGTTGAAAGAGTTAACAAAACCAAAAGCTGGTTTCCTGAAAAGATCAACGAAATTGATAAAACATTGGCTAAAGTAACAAAAGAAAAACAAGAGAAGAAACAAATAGCTTAAACGAGAAATAAGACAAGAGATGTCAAAGCAGACCCAGCTGAAATGCCAAGTATCTAACATAATACTATGAAAAATTGTACTCTAACAGACTTGAAAATCTAGAGGAAATAGACAAATTTCTAGATTCACGCCACCTACAAAAATTATCACAAGGAGAAGTAGAACTTACTAAACCCAGCTTTCAGTTTATATTGAAGTCCAGTTAAGTTGACCTTTCACAAAAGAAGAGACTGAAAGAGTAATCAAAATCTACCAACCAAAAAACATCCTGGCCCAGATAACTTTCCTGGAGAATTCTACCAAACTTATAAAGAGGAGTTAATTCCAATACTACCAAAGCTATTTCACAACCCAGAAAAGGATGGAACATTCCCAAGTTCATCCTATGAAACCAGTATAACTGTGATACCAAAGCTATGGAAAGATCCCACAAGTAAAGAATATTACAGACCAGTACCACTCATGAACCTAGATGCAAAATGCTTCAACAAAATCCTAGCCAATAGAGTTCAACAGCATATCAAAAATAATTCATCATGACCAAGTTGGATTTATACCTAGGGTATAAATCAGAAGAACAAATTAATGTGATCAACTACATAAATAACACAAAGGATTAGAATTACCTGATTTTGTCAGTTGGTGCAGAAAAGGCATTTGAT
This sequence comes from Heterohyrax brucei, assembly GCA_028571685.1. NCBI lineage: Eukaryota > Metazoa > Chordata > Mammalia > Hyracoidea > Procaviidae > Heterohyrax > Heterohyrax brucei. Next base: position 42,238,216 of record CM053149.1, read on the forward strand.
AAAGTCCAACAGCTATTCATGTTAAAAACTCTCAGTAAAATAGGAATGGAAGGGAAATTCCTCAATACAATAAGGGGCATCTATGCAAAGCCATCTGTCAACATCATCGTGAATGGAGAGAGACTGAAAGAATTCCCCCTGAGAATGGGAATTAGACAAGGATGCCCACTGTCAAATACTTCTGTTCCACACTGAGCTAGAGGTTCTGGCTGAAGTAACGAGACAAAACAAAGAAATAAAGGGCATCTGCATTGGTAAAGGAGAAGTAAAAATCTCCCTATTTGCAGATGATATGATTGTACATACAGAAAACGTAAAGAATCCACAAATGAACTACCGGAACTAATAGAAGAGTTCAGCAAATTGTCAGGATATAAGATAAATATAAATAAATCAGTAGGATTCATTTACACCAACAAAGAGAGCATCAAAGAGGAAATCACTAAGTCAATACCATTTACTATAGCCCCCAAGAAGACAAAATACTTAGGAATAAATCTAACCAGAATAGTAAGAGACCTATATAGAGAAAATTATAAGACCGTAGTGCAGGGAACCAGAAGAGACTTAGGAAAGTGGTGAAATCTACCTTGCTCATGAATGGGAAGAGTTAACATTGTGAAAATGTCTATTTTACCCAAAGCAATCTACTTGTACAGTGCAATTACAATACAAGTCCCAGTGTCATTTTTTACTGAGTTGGAGAACTAAGTCACCAAGTGTTTCTGGAAAGCAAGGAAACCACGGATAAGTAAAGCACTACTGAAGCAGAACAGAGTGGGATGCCTCACACTACTTGATATTAGAACCTACTAAACTGCCCCAGTAATCAAAACATCCTGGTACTGGTATAATAACAGATGCATAGACCAGTGGAATAGAACACAAACTCCAGAAATGTCACCACCCACCTATGAACAAAGGCCCAAATGTTATAAACTGGTGCAAAAGCTGTCTCTTTAACAGTATTGGCTAAATTGAATATCTCTCTGCAAAAACAGAAACAAGACCCATATCACACACTTTATCCAAAAACTAATTCAGAATGGCTCAAAGACCTAAACATCAACCTTAAAATGATAAAGATCACGCAAGCAAAAACAGTGCCAACAATGAAGTTCTCATACATGGCTTAGATAGACTACAAAATCTGGCCAATGATGTACAAACAACAGGAAAGAAAATAGATAAATGGAACTACTAAAAACTGAACATTTATGCTCATCCAAAGACATTATCAAGAGAGTTAAAAGACTCCACAGAATGGGAAAAGATATTGGCAATTATATGTTTGATCAACATCTGATTTCCATAATCTACAAAGTACTGCAAAATATCAACAAGAAAAAGGTAAATAACCCAATTAAACAACAAGTGATAGAGATAGATACTTCACTGAACAAGACATCAAAGCAACCAAAAGACACATGAGAAAATGCTCACAATCATTTGCTGTTAGAGAAATCCTATACAAAACTACAATGAGATACCATCTTACCCCCGTGAGGTTGGCAATAATCCAAAACCCGTAAAGCAACAAATGCTGGAGAGGCTGTGGAGAGACTGGAACTCTCCTGTACTGTTGGTGGGAAGGCAAAGTGATACAACCTCTTTGGAAAACAATTTGGTACTTTCTTAAAAAGCTAAAAATAGAAATACCATATGATTCAGCAATCCCACTATTCAGAACATATCTTACAGAAATAAAGGCAGTCACATTAACAGATAATATGCACACAAATGTTTATTGCAGCACTGTCCACAATAGCAAAAAAATGGAATCAACCTAGGTGCCCATCAGAAGATGAATGGATAAACAAACTATGGTACTCACACACAATGCAATGGTTAAAAATACAGTGATGATATTAGGAAGCATCTCATAACCTGGTTTCAACCAGAAGACATTATGCTGACTGAAATCAGTCAACTGTAAAAACATAACTATTGTATGAGACCTCTGCTATAAGGACTTAATAATGGACTTATGTGCAGAAGAAAAGGCTCTTTGATGGATATAAGAGTTGGGAGGAAGGAAGAGGTTTGTTCATAGATTAGATAGTTGACAGGAATTCAGTTTGGTGAAGGGAGTGACAGCACATAATAGAGGGCAGATCAGCATATCTGGACTATGCCATAAACTCAAAGGTTTTCTGAACTTAACCCAACATTTCAAAGGATAGAGTAGGAGGGATAGGGGCCTGGGGATCATGTTTTCAGGGGACATTGAGATCAATTGACATAACTAGTCTTTTGCTAACAGAGTCCTATAGACCCCTTGTTTGTGAGTGGCATCTGAGTCTTAAAAGCAACAAGCTGCCATCTGAGGAACACCATCTGCTCCCAACCCATCTGGAACAGATGACCACTGAGAACATCAAAGACTCAAGGAAAAATGAGCCCAGGAGATAGAAGGACCCATATGAATGGGAGACTGCATCAGCATGAGACCAGAAGAACCAGATGGTGCCTGGTCACCATCAAAGGCAGCCATGATGGGTAACACAATGTAGAGTCCCTGGTATAATGCAAGAAAAAGAGGTGTGCAGTTCAAGAACTCTACTAAAAGACCAGATTTGTTGATCTGACAGCCTGGAGGGTCCTCTGGGTATATGGCCTCTAGACATGCTTCTGGCCCTAACCTGAAACAACTACTGAAGTCAACTCTTCAGACAAGAATGGACTGGACTCAGGAACACAGTGTGAGCATGTGGTTTGTGTACTTTATGGTTTTATACATTTATAGGAGGCTGCCCTACTGTTTTTTTTCTAAATAGGAGAGGACAGGGTAGACAAGATGGGACAGGTGTTCATTAAAAGGATACTAGAAGTAAAGAGTGAAAGGAGCAGTGTGCTGTCACAGGATGAGGAGAGTGGATGGAGTTGCAGATAGGTGGGCTTGAAGAATGATTTGGATTGTATACTTGCACTTCAACACAATAAAAACAAAGTAAATGTAAAATCAGAGAAAGATCAACAACAACAACAAAAAAGCAAGATAAGACTAGGAGGATGATTCCTCAGCAAAATAAAGGGCATTTATACATGCCAATAGCCAACATTGTCCTAAAATGAGAGAATCTGAAATTATTCCCCCTTGAGAACAAGATCAAGACAAAGGTACGCATTAGCACGACTTTTATTCAACACAGCACTGAAGCCCCTAGCCAGAGCAATTAGGCTATAAAAATAAAGGGCATCCAGATTGGTAAAGAAGAATAAAAGTATCTCTATTTGCAGGTGATATGATCTTATACACAGGAAACTGAAAAATTCACAAGAAACTACTGGAACCAACAGAAGATTTGAGCAAATTATCAAGATTCAACATAAATATTCAAAAATCAGTTGGATTCCTCTAGGCCAACAAAGAGAAAATCATAGAGGAAATCATCAAATTGATACCATTTTCAATTGCTCCCAAGAAGGTAAATTACTTAGGAACAAATCTAACCAAGAACATGAAAGATCTATACAAAGAAAACTACAAAACGAAAGATACCAAGAAACAGAAACAGACCTACATCTCAGTGGAAAAACCTACCTTGCTCATGGATAGGAAGAGTGCACGTTGTGAAAATGTCTATTCTACTCAAAATGATCTGTAGATACAATGCAATCTAGATCTAAGTTCCAATGGTATTTTTTTATCAGAAAGAAAAAAAATCATCAACTTTATATGGAAAGGGATGAGGCCATGGACAAATAAAGCATTATGGAAAAAGAGGAACAAAGTAGGAGGCTACCTTAGTCATCCAGTGCTGCTGTAACTGAAATACCACGGTAGATGGCTTTAACAAAGAAGAATTTATTCTCTCATAGTCTAGTAGGCTACAAGTCCAAATGTCTTTATTCATCATTGGTCTTCCCTTGGTCTGGGAGCGTCTCAGCACAGGATCCTCAGGTCCGAAGACATGCTGTATTTCCGGCTGTGCTTTTCCGGTGGTATGGGATCCCCATGTCTTTCTGTTCGCTTCTCTCTTTGATATCCCAAGGGATTGTCTTAAGACACTATCTAATTTTGCAGACCTCATGAATATCACTGCCACTAATCCGTCTTAATAAACCACAGTGGTAGAATTTACAGCACTAGGAAAATCTCATCAAATAGTGGAGAATAGCACAATACTGGGACTCAGCGTCCAGCTAGTTTGCAGGGGGGAGGGAGAGACCAAATTTAGTTCAACGACAGGCGTTTTCCAATACCTGACTTTAGAGCCTATTATACCCTGGTTGCATGGTAAAGTGCTACGTCTGCTCACCAAAATGTCAGCACTCTGACTCTACCCAGCACTTCTTGGAAATTCTATGGGGCTGTTCTATGCTGTCCTATATTGTTGCTATGAGTCAGAATCGACTCAATGGCAACGGGTTTTTATTTTTTAATACCTCCCCAATAGTCAAAACATCTTGGTATTAGTAGCACAACAGATACATAGACCAAACGAACAGAATTGAGAATTCAGACATAAAATCATCCACCAAGGAATAGCTAATATTCAAGAAAGGCCGAAAGTCAGTTAACTGAGGAAAAGACAGCTATTTTGACAAATGATGTTGGCATAACTGGATAAATTAAACCAAGCCTGCTGCCATCAAGTTAATTCTGATGTACAGTGATCTTATAGGACAGAGTGGAACCACCTCATACAGTTTTCTCAGAATGTCTTGTGGATTTAAACTGCTGGCCTTTTGGTTAGGAGCTGTAGTTCTTAACCAGTATGCCACTGTTACTGTAAAACACAGAATTCAAGCTACCTGCCACAAAGCCAATACTGAGCCAGGGATGAGTAGCAAAAGGGCTTTATTGTACACTGGCATACAAGAGGCAGAGGAGAACAAGCTCCTTCAAAAATTTGTCTGCCAGCGTTTCAGACCGACCAGAGAGTTTTTTAGCATCAGGGCTTAAGCTTGATTGATAGAAAGAATGTCAGTTCTTGAACTGATGAATGTTATTTCCCCTTTCAGGTGAGGTAATGGACTCCTGGAAGTACTCTGTCTAGGTTCATTAGCATCACCAGGGTGTCAGTTACAAGATGGGCCCACATTGACTGATTGTCTCTCTCCAGGTCTATTGGTTGCTGTTTGGCTTCTCTAAGAAACTCCGCAGTTGATGTTTGGCTTCAATAAGAGAAACTTAAGTCAATTTTAAACTTCATAGAATGTGAAGAATAGGAGGTGGTAGAGGGAAAGTAAATCATAAATCACAAAATCACTAAAGTATATGAAACTTAACTGGATAAGCTATCCAGAAACAACGTTATAGTTACCCAGGAAACTAGGCCTTTCTTATATTGTCCCTACAATTTTTTCCTCATTCTGCCCTTACAGTTTCTTTCTCATGCTGCCCCTTTCACCTCCAGGGTTTCCATAGCTGGATATACATCTGTAAAAAAATGAAACAAGACTCATACCCCACACCATGCACAAACACTAACTCAGAATGAATCAAAGGCCTAAACATTAAATCCAAAATGGTAAAGATCATGGAACAAAAAAATAGAGACAACATTGGGAGCTGTAATATATGGTATAAACAGAATACAAAATATTACTAACAGCTCACGAACACCAAAAGAGAAACTAGATAATGGAGGGGTCCTAAAAATCAGGCACTTCGCCAAGGGTGAAAAGACAACTCACACAGACTGGGAATAGATTTTTGGCTACGACAAATCCAATCAGCATATAGTCTCTAAAATCTATACAGTACTGCAAAACCTCAACAACAAAACAACAAATGACCCAGTTAAAGAATGGGCAAAGATAGGAACAGACACTTCACCAAGAAAGACATTTAGGTGGGTAATAGGTACATGAGAAAACGCTCACAACCATTAGCCATTAAAGAAATGCGAATTGAAACTACAATGAAATCTCGTCTCACTCAAACAAGGTAGCAACAATCCAAGAAACACAAGATAATAAATGTTGGAAAAATTGTGGAGAAACTGGAATATATACACTGCTGGTGGGAACGTAAAGTAGTACAGCCACTTTGGAAACTGATTTGGCGCTTCCTTGAAACGTTAGAAATAGAAGCACCATATGATCTAGCAATCCCACTCCTCGGAATATCTTAGAGAAGTAAGAGCCCTCACACAAATAGATATATACACACTTTTGTTCACTGCAGTACTATTCACAGTAGCAAAAACATGAAAACAACCTGGGTATCTATCATTGAATGAGTAGATAAAGAAAATACAGTGTATTTACACAGTGGAATACTACCCAATGATATAGAACAACGTATGAAACATCTCATCATGGAATGAGTTGTGTGCCCCCCAAAATGTATGTAACGGTTTGGCTGGGCCATCATTAGCAGTACTGTGTGATTGTACTCCATTTTGTGATATTGCTATGTCGTAAATCCTGATCTCTGCCCCTGGCTAAGAGGACAAGATTGGATTATGCTAAAGAGAATTAGGGTGGGACTGTAACACCCTGCTAAGGTCATGTATCGACACATGGTAAAGGGAGTTTCCCTGTGGTGTGGTTTGCACCACCTTTTATCCTTTTTTTCTACAATAGATCAAGTGAAAGGAAAGCAAGCAGAGAGTTGGGGACCTTCTGCCACGAAGAAAGCAGAGCTGGGAGCAGAGTGCATTCTTTAGACCTGAGATTCCTGTACAGAGATGCTCCCAGACCAAGGAAAGACTGATGTATACTATCACAAAGCCCTTCCACCAGAAGGGTGGAGCTGATGCTCTGAATTTGTACTTGTAGCCCAACAATCTTCAGTTAAAGGCATCCACTTGTGGTATTTCTGTTACAGCAGCCCTCGATGACTAAGACACTTCTCATAACATGGAGGAATCTGGTGACATTATGCTGAGTGAAATTAGTCTCAAAAGAACAAATGTAATATGAGACAATTACTGTAGGAACTCACTCAAAGGTTAAACACAGAAGAAAACATTCTTAGATGGTTATGAGGGTGAGGAACGAAGAGGATTGGTATTCACTAAGTACATTTTATTTGAAAGGAAGAACAACACACATATACAGGGGAAGTTAGCACATGTGGTTTAAACTAAATGCTAGGGAGTTTCCTAAATACAACAACTACTTCAAGGGACAGAGTAGCAAGAGTGGGGTTCTGAGGACCACAGTTTCAGGCAACATTTAGGTCAAGTGGCATGACAACGTTTATTAAGAAACCGTTCTGCAACCCACTTTGGTGAGTGGTGTCTGGGGTCTTAAAAACTAACAAGAGGCCATCTAATATGCATCAGTTAGTCCCAACTCACCTGGAGCAAAGGGGAGTGAACAACACTAAATACATAGCAAAAATATTAGCCCAGGAGACAGAAAAGGCTACATAAATCAGAGACTCCATAAGTCTGACATGAGAAGAACTAGATGGCTCCTGGCTACTACCATGACTTCCCTGAAAGGGAATGCAACAGAGAGTCCCTGATGCAGTGGGAGAAAAGTGGGTGCAGAACTCAAATTTTAGTATAAAGCCCAGACTTGATTGTCTGACTGACTGTAGGGACCCCAGAGGACATGGCATCCAGTCTCCGTTAGCTCAGAACTAAAACCATTTCAGAAGTTAATTTTTCAGGTAAAGATTGGAATGGATCATAAGACATAAAATGATACTGGTGAAGAGTGCTTCTTGGCTCAAGTAGATACGTGAGACTATTTAAGCAGCTCCTGTCTAGAGGCAAGGTGAGGAGGCAGAAGGGGACAGTAGCTGGTTGGATGGTCTCAGGAAATACAGGGTGGACAGAGAAATTTGCTGTCACATGGTAGGGAGAGCAACTAGGCTCTTATAACAATGTGTGTATGTGTTTTTGTATCAGAAACTGACTTGAACTGTAAATTTTCACTTAAAGTGCAACCAATTAAAAAAAATCATCTGTTGTACTGGGGTTTGCTAGGGAAGTAACAGGTTGTGATTCAGGCTCAGGAATACTCAAGGACATAGTTCTTCCATCAGGACAGCCTCTCCCCAGTTGTGCTGATAAGCCTCTCTCCAAAAGCACTCAGTTTTCTCTTTCCATGGGCTGGAAAGCGCACCATACCATCTCCAGCTGCTGGGTTTCTGCTGCTGGCTCTCTGCTGCTACTACTTTGCACTATCTTTGGGGATACATCTTGCTCTCTTCCTGACTCCTAGTCCAGGAGCATCCGAGAGCGGGAATCCCTAGACCAAAAGATATGCTGTCTTCTCTTCGTTGTTGTTGGTGGCATCTTCTCTGTGATAGCTCATTTCACAACCAGTGGGATGGCAAAACCAACAGTCCTCTCAGTGGATTACAGTTACCCTATCACACTGCCCTGCCTAGTCACTTGGTTGGGAGTTACAAGACTGTGGCTAGAAAGGCCACACAAAAGTGATCCATCATACCACGATGTGGCTGCTTTTTAGCTTTTTATTAAGGATAGCTATCATGTTCTGTCCCCAGCCTGAACTGAATTTTACCAACATTCCTACTCTCAATCAAATGCGTCCTTCATTTTCTCTGCTTCTCTGGTTCTTGCTTTCAGGCATTTCCAGTTATTTGTCCTGACCCTGGTTCTAGACTTGGCTCCAGAATGTTCTCTGTGGAGGTTATTTTATTTTGCCTACTTGCCTGTCCTATATATGAGTCACATATTTCTTAACCATCCTTACTCATAAAGATAATGTGATCATGCTAGGTTAAAATCACGGGGTAAATTGGATAAGATACTTAACTGCTCAGCCTCTGTTTTCTTACTCAAAAAAGTGGCTTAATAGGATTTCTTTCAAAGGCCCATCTTCTGTCTCAATCAATGCTCATTTGTTTGGCCATCACAAAATTTAATCTTCCCCAAACCTGTATTTCTGTCCAAATGTTTATAATAACTATTAGTCTTGATAACAAAGCATATAATTCTTAGCTTTTTTTCACTTTTTTTCAGTCTTCTTTTTTTCTGATTTTTCCTCAAACAAATTAGTGTCAAGAGATTTATCTTCATTCTCATTATTTCTGATTTCCGTTGTCTCAGTTTCCGCTGCTGAGAACTTCTATTGAGTTTTCCAATTTTGGAATTTTACTTTCTATTGTTAATCTTTTGGATTCCTAAGTGCTTTCTCTGTGTGGTTTCTAGTGTCTATTCTTAAATTGTTTTCTGGAATTTTTCTATTGTTTTTTCTGTGTGTTACTTGGTGTGAGTTTTGTCTGATCTTGTTCATCATTTCTTGGAGACCTCTGTATGTTCTTCTGAATTCTTTCTCAGGTAGTCCCATTACCTTTCTTCTGGAAGGTTTTCTGGTTCTTTATTTTGGTTGTTTGCTGGAGTCATCTTGTCCTGTTTCTTTATGTGAGTTGCTATTAACTGCTGTCTCAGAAGCATCAATAAGATTGCTTAATCTATTTTAGTTTACTGTTTCCTGCATTTTTGTTTTTTTTTGTATGCCCAAGTGGGATGGACATGTGAGCTATTTTGGTTGCTGACATCACTGAGACACTCATGTTTTGTATCTAGGTGGTCAATCAGCTACTAGGTATATGAACCAGGAGTCTGTTCACTGTTCTTGTGGTGGGGGAGTGGTTATTCAGGGTATGGTTGTCAGTCAGTCACTGACTATGTGGTATAGACTCTCATCTACAGCCCTAGGCAGACAGCGCTGGGTGAGGGTATTTGGAGCAGGCACAGTTCTCTGTTTGCAGTGGTGGTGATGTGTGGGTCAACACAGGGGGCTAACGGCTACCACTGGGTTGCTGGATCATGTAGTGTAGAGGGATATACTGCAGCTGGTCCTTGGAATCTGGGTACCATTGGCTGGAGGAATTGGGAGCCATCACTACTTCTTAAACCCCTGTTGTGGGTGGATAGATGAAGTGGATGTTACTGCTAGCCCTCAGCCCCCAGTCTGCGTAGGTGAGGCCCCTTCCCAAGGCATGGAGTACTACTGAATGTCACAACTCTGCAGCTTGCCCTTAGTGGCTGCAAGTGAAAATGGGTTTGGGGTGCATACCTTGATGTTTTATGATAACAGGAGCGTTTGGTGTTGAATTTTCCCACAAAGGACTGGCAGGGTGAAGGACACTGCAAGTCTGTGGACCCTATATGCCAGTGGCTGGATGAAGGGGCAGGGCCTGCTGACAATGCCTGATTTTGGCTTGGAGCATGGGTTTGTTGAATACCATGGAACTGGTATCATAGGGAGTTAGGGGGTGGGTAAGGGGAAGAAAATACTTGTTTGTTGTGAAGGTGGGGGAGGGGGTGCTATTTATAGCCAGTATTTGTGGTAGATGGGAGCTTGCAATTAATTTTCGCAGGTCTGGTGTCACTCTTTGTTGGTTCTGGAGCTGCATGCAGGTATGCTGATGCTTGGCTATATCATTTGTAGAGTGGGTTTTGGCTTGGGAATGATACTGCTTGCCTCAGGCCATCTGTGCTGTACATCCAGCTTGCAGGGCACTAGCAAATTCATGATCTCCAGCTCTGCATTTTTGATTTGTCTCTCTTTCTGCCTGCTACTCAGGTGTGATTCGTCAGTTTTGCTTTTGACGACTACGGTTCCTAAACTGCATATATATTTTAATGGCTGTTTTTTTTTTTTTCTCCTTTTGGTCTTTGTTGTAAGAGGGACAATAGGAATCATCTATTTTGCTATCTCAACCCCCCCATGGGTAAGATACTGAATGATGTAAGAAGTATCAAAAGCAGTTGAAAGAATTATCCTGAGTCACTGTACCAAAAAGAATCGATAGATATTCGACCATTTCAGGAGGTAACAGATGATCAAGAACTGATAGTATTGAAGGAAGAAGTCCAAGCTACACTGAAGGTACTGGCAAAAAACAAGACTCCAGAAATTTACTGAATATCACTAGAGATATTTCAACAAATGGATGCAGTTCTGGAGGTGTTCATTTGCTTATGCCAAGAAATTTGGAAGACAGTTACCTGGCCAACTGAATTGAAGAGATCTATATGTTTGCATATGTGTGTTCATTCCAAAGAAAAGTGATCCAACATAATGTGGAAATTATTAAACAATATCATACCCAAGTAAAATTTTGCTGATGATTATTCAAAAGCAGCTGCAGCAGTGTATGCACAGGTAACTGCCAGATACTAAGCCAGATTTAAAAGTGGACATGTAAAGAGGGATAAAATCACTGATGTCAGATGGATCTTGGCCGAAGGCAGAGAATTCCAGAACAATGCTCACCTGTGTTTTATTGACTATGAAATTGCATTCAATTCTGTGGATCTTAACAAATTATTGATAAAATTGTGAAGAATGGGAATTCCAGAACACTTAAACGTGCTCATACAGGACCTGTACATAAACCAAGAGGCAGTTATTCAAACAGAACAAGAGAATACTGCATGGTTTAGAATCATGAAAGATGTGTGTCAGAATTATATTGTTCCACCATAGTTAATCTGTATCAGACTATAATCTGAGAAGCTGAACTATACAAATAAGAATGTGGCATTAGAACTGGTAGAACATTCAGTAACAACCTGTGATATGCAGATGACAGAAACTTACTTGCTGAAAGTAAATAGAACCTGAAGCACTTACTGATGAAGATCAAAGACTATAGCCTTCAGTGTGAATTATACCTTAACGTAAAAAAAAAGAAAAATCCTCACAACTGGACCAATAGGCAACATCATAATAAATGGAGAAAAGATTGACATTGTGAAGGATTTCATTTTGCCTGTATCCATAATCAACACACATGGAAAACAGCAGTCAGGGAATGAAACTACATATCGCGTTGGGCAAATATGCTGCAAAAATCTCTTTAAAGTGTCAAAAAGATGTCACTTTGAAGATTCAAGTGTTTCCGACTCAAGCCATTATATTTTCATTCACATCATATGCATGTAAAAACTGGACAATGGATAAGGAAAGCTGAAGAACTGATTGCCTTTGAACTATGTGGTTGACAAAAATTACTGAATACACCACTGTTTTAGTCAGCTAGTGCTGCTGTAACAGAAATACCACAGAGTAGATGGCTTTAACAACAGAAGGTTTATTCTTACGTAGTCTGGTAGGTTACAAGTCCAAGTTCAGGATGTCCACTCCAGGGGAAGGCTTTCCTCCTTGTCAGGTCTGGAGGAAAGTCTAGTATTGCATTAGTCTTTGCCCAGGGATCATCTTGGCACAGGAAACTCATGTCTGAAGGACGCGGTCTTCTTCCAGTGCTACTTGCTTGATGGTGTGAGGCGCCCAATTCTCTGCTTGCTTCTCTTTCCTTTTATCTCTTGTAGGATCAAAGGATTAAGGGTGGTGCAAGCCATACTCCAGGGAAACTCCCTTTACAGTGGAGCAAGGAGGTGGTCTTCTGAAGGGATTTACAGTCCCACCCTAATCCTTTAACATACAGCACAGCAAAATTACAAAATGGAGGACAATCATAGAATACAGGGAATCATGGCCCAGCCACATGGCTACACCTATTTTTGGGGGGACACAATTCAATCCATGACAATCATGGACTTCCTGGAGAAGGAACAAGTCTGTCTTGAACAAAACACAATCAATGTGGTCCTTGGAAGGACGGCAAGATTTCATTTGGATTACTTTGCACATGTTATCAGAAGGGACCAGTCCCTGGAGAAAGATATCATGCTTGGTAAAGTAGGGCATCAGCAAAGAGAGGAAGAACCTTGCTGAGATAGACTGACAAAATAGCTTGCAAAAATGGGCTCAAACATAACAGTGATTGTGAGGATAGTGCAGGATTGGACAGTACTTCTTTCTGTTGTCTGTAGGGTCACTATGATTTGGACCTAACTTGATGGCACCTAACAATGAGAACAACATGGTAGTTCTATTTTAAGTTTTTAAAGAAACCACCACACCATTTCAACAATGGCCATATCACTTTCATTCCCATCAGAAATTTCCCTGCATCCTCACCAGCATTTTTGCTCTTAATTAATTTTAAAAACATCTTAGCCATCTTAGTGAGAGCCATTCCCCTTGTCTGTCAGTTTGTCATATTGTGGGAGCTTGCATGTTGCTTTGATGCTGGAAGCTAGTCTACCAGTATTCAGACACCAGCAGGGTCACCATCATGGACAGGTTTCAGCTGAGCCCAAGATCCTTCTTCCTAAAGAAGGACCCAGCAGTCCACTTCTGAAAAGAATTAGCCAGGAAAACACTTATTAATAGCAGCTGTACACTGTCAGATATAGTGCCAGAAAATGGGCCCCCTCCCTTGAGTTGTAAGGCACTCACAAGATGACGGCAGGAGAGCTGCCTTCTCAAAGTAGAGTCAACCTTAATAACATGGATGGAGTCAAGCTTTTGGGACCTTTGTTTGCAGAAGTGGCATGACTAAAAAACAAGAAGACACAGCTGCAAAATTCATTAGCAATTGGAATGTGGAATGTATGAAGTATGAATCTAGGAAAATTGAAAATCATCAAAAAAGAAATGGAAAGCATAAACATTGATATCCTAGGTATCAGTGAGCTGAAATGGACTGGTATTGCTGATTCTGAATCAGACAATCTTATGGTCTACAATGCTGGGAATGAAAATTTGAAGAGGAATGGTGTTGAGTTTATGGTCACAAAAACCCATTTCAAGATCTTTCTTGAAGTACAATGCTGTCAGTGATAGGATAACAACCATACATCTTACTAGAAAGTTCTGTTAGTACAACTATTATTCAAACATACATACCAAACACTAAAGCCAAAGATGAAGAAATTAAAGATTTTTTACTAGCTTCTTCAGTCCAAGATTGATCGAACATGCAATAAGGATACATTGATAATTACTGGTGATAGAAATGAAAAATTTGTAAACAAGACCGATCAGTAGTTGGAAACTAGGGCCTTGGTGACAGAAACGATGCCGGAGATCTCATGACAGAATTTTGCAAGACCAATGACTTTTTCATTGCAAATACCTTTTTTCACCAACATAGGTAGTGACTATATACATGCACCTCCCCAGAAGAAATACACAGGAATCAAATTGACTATATTTGTGAAGAGAGGATGGAAAAGCTCAATATTAGTGAGGACAAGACCAAGTGCTGATGGTGGAAAAGACCATCAACTGCTCATATGCAAGTTCAAACTGAAACTGAAGAGAATTTGAAGTCTATGGAAGTCCAAGTGTGGCCTTGAGTATCCCACCTGAGTTTAGAGAATCCCATCTGAGTTTAGAGATCATCTCAAGAACAGCTTTGATGTGTTGAACACTAAAGACTGAAAACCAGATGAGTTGTAAATGACACCAAAACATCTTCCATGAAGAAAGCAAGAGATCATCAAAAAGACAGGAAAGAAAGACAAGACCAAATTGGATGTTGGAAGAGACTCTGAAACTTGCTCTTGAATGTTGAGTAGCTAAAGAAAAAGAAATGATGAAGTAAAAGAAACGAACAGAAGATTTCAAAGAGTGACTCAAGAAGACAATGTGTTATAATGACATGTGCAAAGAACTGGAGATAGAAAATCAAAACAGAAGAACATGCTCTGCATTTCTCAAGTTGAAAGAACTGAAGAAAAATTTCAGGCCTCTAACTTTATGGGACAGTTCTACTCTGATCTCTAGGGTCACTATGAGTTGGACCCGACACAACAACTGTGATTTTTAATTGCAGTTGTGAAGGTTTCTACAGGGAAAATATTAAATGACTCAAGAAGTATCAAAATATGATGGAGGAAATATGCATAAGTCATTATATCAGAAAGAACTGGTTGATGTTCAATCATTTCAAGAGGTAGCATATGATCAGGAACCAATGGTACTGATGGAAGAAGTCAAAGCTGCATTGAAGTCATTGGCTAAAAACAAGGCTCCAGGAGTTGATGGAATATCAGTTGAGATGTTTCAACAAATTGATGCAACACTGAAGTGCTTACTGCTCTATGCCAAGAAATTTGGAATACAGCTACCAGGCTAATTGACTAGAAGAGATCCATATTAATGCCTATTCCCAAGACAGGTGATTCAACTGAATGAGGTAATTATTGAACAGTATCCTTAATGTTGGAAGCCCTGGTGGTATCGTGGTTAAGTGCTACAGCTACTGTTGTGGGTGAATTGTGTCCCCCCAAAAAGACATGTAGCCATGTGCCTGGGCCATGATTCCCAGTATTTTGTGACTGTCCTCTGTTTTGTGATTTTCCTGTGCTGTATGTTAAAGGATTAGGGTGGGACTGTAAATCCCTTCAGAAGATCACCTCCTTGCTCCACTGTAAAGGGAGTTTCCCTGGAGTATGACTTGCACCACCCTTAATCCTTTCATCCTACAAGAGATAAAAGGAAAGAGAAGCAAGCAGAGAATTGGGAACCTCACACCATCAAGCAAGTAGCACTGGAAGAAGACCGCGTCCTTCAGACATGAGTTTCCTGTGCCAAGATGATCCCTGGGCAAAGACTAATGCAATACTGGACTTTCCTCCAGAGCCAACCAAAGGGGAAGGCCTTCCCTTGGATCAGACATCCTGAATCTGGACTTGTAGCCTACTGGACTGTGTAAGAATAAACTTTTCTTTGTTAAAGCCATCCACTCTGTGGTATTTCTGTTAGAGCAGCACTAGTTGACTAAAACAGCTACTAACCAAAAGGTCGGCAGTTCAAATCCACCAGGCACTCCTTGGAAACTCTGTGGGGGGCAGTTCTGTCTACAGGATTGTTATGAATCAGAATTGACCCAACAGTCATCAAAATCAAAAGACGATCATTAATATCACAGGCTAAAGATCATTCAAGAGTGACTGAAACAGTACATTGACAGGGAACTGCCAGAAATTCAGGCTGGATTCAGAAGAGGACATGGAACCATGGATAACATTTCTGATGTCACATGGATCTTGGCTGAAAGCATAGAATACCAGAAAGATATTTATCTATGTTTTATTCACTATACACAGTCATTTGACTGTGTGGATTATAACAACTTATGGATGTCTTTGAAGAGAATGGGAATTCCAAAACACTAAACTGTGCTCATAAGAAATGTGTAACATGCATTGAGAGGCAGTCATTCGAACAAAATGAGGGAACATTGCATAGTTTAAAGTCAGGAAGGGTATGTGTCAGGGTTGTGTCCTTTTTTTTTTTTTAATTACGATTGAATGAAAATGGACATTCCCATACAAATTTGTATACTGACCTATATGCAGCTTCCACTGCTCTCCCTGCACAGTGACAGCACACTTTTCCTCTCTGCTCCATACACGTCTTATCTTCCCAACAGTCTCCTATCTTCTCCTCTCCACCCATTCCCCTTCCTCCAGTATGAGGTCAACAGGATGACCTCCTATAGATGCCTAGAACAATAAAGTGCCCATACAATATGGTCACTCTGCGTCACCAAGTCCAATCCATTGCTGTGTGAAAAGTTGACCTTCATTATGATTTACGGACAGGGGCAGCATCAGGGCCCGGGGACCTGCTCCCAGTGGGTTGTACCCTTTCACTGTATCTTTTCAATCTGTATGCTGAGCAAGTGATCTGAGGTGTTGGACTATGTGAAGAAGAATGATACACCAGGATTGGAAGAAGATTCATTTAACAACTTACATTATGCAGTGTCACAATCTTTTCAGAAAGTGAAGAGAATTTGAAACATTTACTGATGAAGATCAAAGATCACAACCTTCAGTATGGATTGCACCTCAATATCAAGAAAACAAAAATCCTCACAACTGGACCAGTAAGCAACATTATGATAAATGGAGAAAAGCTTGAGGCTGTCAAGGATTTCATTTTACTTGGTTCACAATCGACACCCATGGAGACAGCCGTTAAGAAATTAGATGCATTGCATTGGGAAAATATGCTGCAAGGGGCCTCTTTAAAGTGTTGAAAAGTAAAGATTTCACCTGGAAGACTAAGGTGTACCTGATCCAAGCCATGGTATTTCCAATTGCATCATATGCATGAGAAAGCTGGACGAAGAGTAAGCAAGACAGAAGCATCATTCCCTTTGACTCATGGTGTTGGAGACGAATATTGACTGTATCACAGACTGACAAAAGAACAAACAGATATGTTGTGGAAAAGGTACAACCAGAGTGCTCCTTGGAAGCAAGGATGGTGACACTGTGTCATACATACTTTGGATATGTTGTCAGGAGGGATCAATTCCTTGAGAAAGACATCATACTTGGTAAAGTAGAGGGTTACTGAAAAAGAGGAAGACTCAGCAAGATGGGCTGACAGCAGCTGTAAAGATGGGCTTAAGCATAAAAACAATTGTCAGCATGGCACAGGACCCAGTAGTATTTTGTTCTTTTGTGCATAGGATCATTATGAGTTGGAACCAATTTGACAGCCCTCAATAACAACAAGAGAGAGCGACTGTCACCTTTTTGCTGTAGCAGGTCACCAGGTTTTTCTTATTCCTGCAGTCCAGCAGGTTCAATCATTTGGTTAGCAGCCTCACCCTTAATCATTGCATTACCAGGTGTCATTGTTGATCATCCCAAACCCGCTGCTGTCAAATCCATTTTGACTCACAGTGACCCTATAGAACAGAGCAGAACTGCTCCAGAGTTTCCAAGGTGTGCCTGGTGGATTTTAACTGTTGACCTTTTGGATAGTAGCTGTAGTACTTAACCATTATGCCACCAGGGTTTCCTTGTTGATCTTAATATGTATCAAACAGTTTAGGCAACACTGAATTTTGTGCTTAAAATAATAAGCTCAAAAATAAGGACACAATGATTAAATATTATTCCTTGCACAGTTAATGAATGAATTCTCAGTGACAGACCTTTTAGAACATCTCCTCACGATTACCCACATCTTAGGTCTTGCTTCCTTTTGCATCTGCTGGCAGCATTTTAGCCAGTAGAATCTCTTCACTGCACTGTCTGGTTACAGGGGAAGAAGGGGAATTAATTGTTTAGCATCCTTCTTGGAGCAGGGCACTTTGCTGGGCTCTTTTAGAGAACTGTTACCATTAATTGCTCCAAGAATCATGTGACATCAGTACTGCCCTACAGCTTTGTCTTGTGCTGTGAAAGGTTTACACAGCGTACAGGCTTTGCAGTCAAGGGAGGGGCAGCAAAGCTTGAGACAAATCCTTGGCCTGTGAAGGCCTATCTGTGGCAGCGACCTGCTCAGAGCCCAGTTCTTCTTTTGGGATTGCTTGTTATGAAGGTGAAAGGCGGTTCGAATAAAGCAACTTTAACAGCTCTGTGCTCAGCCACAAGCAACCACTCAGGATGGCTGGTTTGCTCTCTTCAGATTTTCTTGTCACCTTGGAGTTCTCCTGCAGCATTCAGTGTTCTTCAGGAACTTCTCTGCACACCAGCCAGACCAGATTTTCCCTAAGTCATGATTTCCGTAGTGGCAGCGTCAAAACCAGCTGGGTTTCTTACACTTTAATTCTATATTGAAGACCTAGCTCAGGTAAGAGATGCACACGTGCCACGGACTTAGGCCAGCGTGGGGGCTGTGAGGAGGATAGGCTGCGGTGGGGGCTCACGGAAACACTTGACGGGAACTCTAACTCCCTGAAAGGTTTCCCAAATCACTGGTCACAACAGCCTATGTGCATTTTGTGAGAACAAAGCTTACCAAAGTTTAAGGGGTTCTGATGAGAAAAAAGTGTTACGAATCACAGCTCCAGACCCACTCAGTCAACTGTTCTTGGCCAGGATTTCCTTTTTGAGTGCATTTTTAGCCCAGTGATTGGTCTAAAGGGGACTGATGGCTAAGCATGTCACTGAAACGTCGGAGGTTCAAACTCATCAGCTGCTGCTCAGGAGAAGGATGTGCCGACTGCTTCAATAAAGAATTACACCTTGAAAACCATACGGGCACTCTACTTTGTCCTGTAGGGTCTCTGTGAGTTGGAATCCACTCGACCGGAAAGAGTTTTGGCTTGGTTTAAACAGGGTCTCCGCGATTACGTGGAAACCCTGTGCGGCAGTTCTAGCTGTCCTAAAAGGGCGCCATCAGTTGAAATCAACTCCGCTGAGAACCAGATTCAAACCCGTCCTTGCTCTACGCAAAAGCTCCCGGAAGCGCTCGCCAAAAGCCGCCAGTGCTCGGCTGCACACTCGACTCCACCCACTTCCCCGCCCAGAGCCGGCCTCCGCTCTGGGCATGCTCAGGAGCCAGGGCGCGCGCTCTCGGTCGGAAGTAGAATGCGTCTTTGTGTTTGGCCCAGGATTCTCTGCGCTGCTGGGGTGGCTGCTTCCAGCTGCCGAGTTCGGCACGTGGGGTTTTAGGCGTAGTGAGTCAATGCAAAGTAATTGTCGCTTGTGGACTGTACTAGTTGATTCCTGTGTGACTCTCGTAAGATCCCCTCTTGATTGCTTCAATATCCGGGGAGATGTGGACTCCGGAGCTGGCCGTTCTGAGGGGCTTTTCCACCGAGGCTGAGCGACAGCAGTGGAAGCAAAAGGGGATCGTGGGCTCAGGTAAGAGCCGCACTTCGCACTTGCCAGGGATTTAGGCCAGCAGTGAGTGCTGTCAGGAAAAAGGGTTGCGGTGATTGAGTTCTCGTTCCCTCTGATTTTTTTCTCCCCTAACCGGGTCCTGGTGGTGTAATGGAGCTTGGCTAGTAACAAAAAGGTTGGTAATTGCAGTGCACCAGCTGCTCCTTGGAAACTCTATATCCGTTTCCATTCAGTCGGTTCCGGCTCGTAGCGACCCTACAAGACAGAGTAGAACTACCCCATAGAGTTTCCAAAGGGCGTCTGGTGGATTTGAACTACCAGTCTTTTGGTTAGCATCAGTAGCACTTCAATCGCTGTGCCGCAAGGGCAGTTCTGTTCTGTCCGATAGAGTCACTGTGAGTCGGAATCGACTCCATCGCTTTGAGTTTGGTTAACCTGGCTAGTTGAGTGCAGGAAAGCCTGGTGGCATAGTGGATGAATGCTGCGGCTGCTAACCTTGGGCTGCTAACCAAAAGGTTAGCAGTTCAAATCCACCAGGCGCTCCCTGGAAACTGTATGAGGCAGTTCTACTCAGTCTTCTGGGGTCGCTGTGAGTCGGAATCACACTTCTTTTGTTTGCTTATTTGTTTAGATGAGTCCTTGACGTTGGTGAACGTGTTTTCAGGCTTCACCACCCAGGTTTAGTAATAAGGATAGCAATGTCAGTAACATTTTGGAGTGCTTATATGAGGACTGCCAATTAAGTTCAAAAACTCGTCCTAGAAAAAGTGCTACATACCTCATTGCTGAATATCACTAAGGTCATTTTCGAAGTACTCCCCTTGGGAAGCGATGCATTGATGCCAGTGCTTAGTCCACCCTTCAAAGCAATTTTGAAGCTCTTTTTTCTGGAATGGCCATCAGGGCTGTTTTCATACTCTTGGTGTCCTGAATGACATCAAAATGTCGTTTCATATTTTCTGTATCTTCAGGTAAAGATAAGATTCATTGAGGGGCAGATCAGGTGAGTAGGGAGGATGTTCCAATACAGTTATTTGTTTATTGGCTAAAAATGCCCTCAGAGACAACTATATAACTAAGTTCATGAGCTTGACTACCATGCCACCTTGCACAATGAAGAGGTGTGTGTGTGCTTGTCTGTGTATGTGTTGAAAAATGAGTAACCTAGCATGCTTGGAATATTTTCATGGGGCAGAATAGGGTGGATAGGATGAGTCAGATTGTTAAGGGTCTTAGAACCTCAGTAAGGACATCTTCTGATTGTCCATAGGCATGTGTATGACTTTTCCAGAAGAGTTATATGTTTTCCAATGAGAGATATTCCTGGGTCTGATTCCCATCTTGCTGGTCATTTTGGGTGAGCATCTAATTTTGAAGAATGGTAAGAGTTTGTTCAGTGGTTTGTTGTTAATTTGCAGCAGGTATTTTAAGTATATGTGTACATATATATGTATGTTTATATACATTGCATACTAAACTAGTAGATTTAACTAATAGAGTTGTTTTCCTTTATAGTGTGAAAAAATGCTGTTTTGGATTATTGGATCAATTCTTTCTGTTACAGAGAGTGGATCTTTCCTACAGTTGCTGCTAGCAGGAAGCTATGAGGCCATATTCTTAAATTCAGTGACTCAAAATATTTTTAATACAATGACAATTGCGGAAGAAAGAATTGACAGCTTCCTGGAGAAGCAGATAGTAACATTCCTGGATTGTTCAGCAGATGTGGAGAAATGTGAAAGGTAGTATTTTATTTGAAAATTGCATAGAAAAGCATATTCTGAATGCTTCTAATTGTGCTTTGACAGTGTGTGGTATTGATTTTAGTGGTTGTTGAAAACTTGCCTTACATTTATTTAACACTCATGATATATCAAGTAATCTGTGCAAGAAATCCACAATGAAACAGTAAAGTGGCATAGGTTGTCACATGTCAGTCTGGGCATATAAGAGAGAGATAGCTGAATTCAGCACCACAATTCAAATAATTCAAGTTACTTACGGTGTTGGTGAAGACTACTGAATATACCATGGACTTCCAGAAGAACAGTCTGTCTTGGAAGAATTATGGGCAGAATTTTCCTTATAAGCAAGGAGACAAGCTTTGGGCATGTTATCAGGAGGACCCGGTCCCTGGCAAGGTTATCATGCTTGGTAAAGAGGAGGAGCCTCCACAAGATACGTTTGAACAGTGACAGCAACATAATAGCAACTGGGAGGATGGTGCAGGATGAAGTAGTGTTTTTTTCTTTTGTATGGGGTTACTATGAGTCAGAACCAACTTAACAGGGCCTACCAACAACTAGTATTGTGAGCCTCTAGATGTTTAGGTTGCATAGGTAAGTTTTAGCCAGAAGCATAAGTTTAGTCTTTATTTCCTTTTAATTTGGAAACATACACAATCTTGTTATTTCTAGATTGCCGAGGGGTAATGTGAATACTTTTATTATGTACCTGTCAGTTTGTTGTAGTGTAGGGGGTTGCATCTTGGTAGGATGCTGGAAGTTATGCCGTTGGTATTCAGATACTAGCAGGGTTCACCCATAGTGGACAGGTTTCAGCTAAGCTTCCAGACTAAAACAGACTGGGAAGATGGACCTGGCAGTCTACTTCTGAAAAGCATTAGCCAGTGAAAATGTTGTGCATAACGGTTGTACATTGGCAGATATAGTGCCAGAAAATGAGCCTTCCAGGTTGGACGGCACTCAGAAGATGATGGGGGAAGAGCTGCCTCCTCAGTAGTAGAGTCAACCTTAATGACATGGGTGGAGTCAAGCTCTTGGGACCTTTGTTTGCTGATGTGGCACAAGTGAAAATGAGAAGAAATAGCGGTAAATACCTATTAATAATTGGAATGTGGAATGTACAAGGTATGAATACAGAAAATTGGAAATTATCAAAAGTGAAATGGCATGCATAAACATCTGTATCCTATGCATTAGTGAGCTGAATGGACCGGTATTGGCTATTTTGATGTGGACAATCATATGATCTACTGTGCTGGGAATGACAGTGTGAAGAGGAAGAACAACACTGAATTTATCATCAGAAGGAACATTTTAAGATCTGTCCTGATCTTTGCTATCAGTAATAGGATAATGCCCACATACATTGTTTTAGTCAGCTAGTGTTGTTCTAACAGGAATACCACAGAGAGGATGGCTTTAACAAAGGAAAGTTTATTCTTACAGTCTGGTAGGCTACAAGTTCAAATTAAGAGCATCCACTCCAGGGAAGGCTTTCCTGCTTGTTGGCTCTGGAGGAAAGCCTGGTATTGCATCAGTCTTTGTCTGGGGAGCATCTTGGCACAGGAACCTGAGGTCTGGGGGACGTACTCTTCTCCTGGTACTGCTTTCTTGAGGGTGTGAAGTTTCCAATTCTCTGCTTATTTCTCTTTCCTTTTATCTTTTGTGGGATGAAAGGATTAAGAGTGGTGCAAGCCATACTCTAGGGAAACTCTTTACAGTGGAGCAGGGAGATGATGTTATGAAGGGATTTACAGTCCCACACTAATCCTTTAACGTGCAGGAAAATCAGGAAATGGAGGACAATCATAAAACATTGGAAATCATGGCCCAGGCATATGGCTACACGTTTTTGTGGGAAGACAGTTGAATCCATGACTTCCTACCCTCTGGCATCCCCCAAATCACATTTTTGAAACATGTAACACATTCATCCCATCATAGCAAAATCATGTGCATCACATATGATAGAAGTCTTAAATCAGTTCCAAGTCCAAAATTCAGAAATTCCTGTACATCTGTGAAACCTAGACTACGAGCTGTCTCCTTTCTAAGGTACAGTGGCAGAATAGGAACAAGTTAGACATTCCACTACAAATGGGGGAAATTACAGAGAAAGAAGGCATTAATAGGCAACAAGCAAGTCAGCAGAACACTTTACATTCACCCTCAAAGCTTTGAAAATACTCTTATGTTTTTTGAGACATTTTACCCAATGGCCATGCCCTCCAGACTGTAGGTATTAGCCACACTCTTTGGATTGTGAGTGGAGACCCCCTGCCCTGTGTTACAATTCTGCCTTCAAGGCCCACTTGAACAGAAACTTTGTCCCATTGGCTTTAGGTGTACCCTAAGCCAACTGAGTGGCAGTTCCACTCTGACAAAACCAAACCCGGGTTTCACTCTTTTAAACCCCTGAGGTCATGGCCATACCTTTTGAGACTGAGGCAGCTCAGCTTCTCATGCTGTTTATCTCTTCAGCTTCCACTTCCTGTGGCCCTGTGGCCAGGACCTCAGGCCCGTATCTGCCCTGCTGGGGCAAGTGTTCCAAAGCTCTGTACCTCCACTGATTCAAGTGCACGGAGGCACTCCACTTTGCTAGGAAGCCTCCTTCACAAAGGCACTCTGCTTTCTTGTTCTGTGGGTCAGCAAGGCTAGCTCCACTGATTCAAATTCTCAGAGGCACCGTTCTCTGCCAGGAAGCCTCTGTGGACAGGCACTTGGCTCTCTTGCTCCATGGGTTGGTCCCAGTGCTACCTTTGGTTCTGCTGCTGCCACTGGTCCTCTGCTGCTCAGTTCTCACTGTTTATACCTTCTTCAGTGTTAACAGTTCCCCACGGTTCCTTCTGAATCTTCTGTCCATTCACAGTTTCAAAATAGTTTCCACATTTTAGGTATTTGTTAAGCAGCACCCCACTTTCATGGTGCCAAATTCTGTTTTCATCAGCTAGTGCTGCTTTAACAGGTTAAATACTAGACAGTGGATGGCTTTAAGAAGGGAAAGTTTGTTCATACACAGTCTGGTAGGCTACAAGTCCAAATTCAGGATATCTACTCCAGGGAAGGCTTTTCCCTTTGTTGGCTCTGGAGGAAAGTCCAGTATTGCATCAGTCTTTGTCCAGGGAGCATCTTGGCACAGGAACTCAGATCTGAAGCGTGTGCTTTTCTCCTGGTGCTGCTTTCTTGATGGTGTGAGGTTCCCAATTCTTTGCTTGCTTCCCTTTCCTTTTATCTCTTATAGGATAAAAGGATTAAAGGTGGTACAAGCCATATTCCAGGGAAACTCTCTTTACAGTGGAGCAGGGAGATGATCTTATGAAGGGATTTATAGTCCTACGCTAATCCTTTAACATGCAATATAGGAAAATCACGGAATGGAGGACAGTTGTAAAATATTGGGAATCATGTCCCAGGCACATAGCTACACATATTTTTGGGGGGGACACAATTCAATTCATGACATATGTATATATAAGGAAGATCAGACTTATTCAAATTTAGGCACCAACCACTAAGGCCAAAGATAAAGATACTGAACATTGTTTCTAGCTTCTGCAGTCTGAAATTGATCAAACATGTAATCAGAATGCACTGATATTTGCTAGCAATGGGAATACAGAAGTTGAAAGTGAAGAAGGATCGGTAGTTGGAAAATATGGCCTTGGTGATAGAAATGATATCAGAGGTTGCTTGATAGAATTTTGTGAGACCAGTGTCTTTCAGATGTCTTATTTCATCAGTATAGATTGAGACTGTACATGTGTATCTTGCCAGATGGAATACACAGGAGTCAAATTGACTACATCTGTGGAGAGTGACAATGGAAAAGCTCAATATCATCAGTCCGAACAAGGCCAGGCGGCTGACTGTGGGACACACCATCAATTGCTCATACGCAAATTCTTACTGAACCTTAAGAAAATTAGAGCAAGTCCATGAGAGCCAAAGTATGACCTTGTATATATCCCGCCTGAATTTAGAGACCATTTAAAGAACAGATTTGACATACTGAATACTAATGAAAATTAGACAAGCTGTGGAATAACATCAATGACATCACACATGAAGAAAGCAAGAGATCATTAAAAACACACTAGAGAAAGAAAAGAGTAAGTGGATGTCAGAAGAGGCTCTGAAAGTTGCTCTTGAGTATTGAGAAGCTACAGCAAAAGGAAGAAATGATGAAGTAAGAGAACAGAAGATTTCAAAGGGTGGCTTGAGAAGATAAAATACTGTAATGACATGTGCAAAGGGCTGGCGGTAGAAAACCTAAAAGGAAGAAAATATTTAGCATTTCTGAAGCCAGAAGAACTGAAGGAAAAATTCCAGCGTTGAGTTGCAATAGTGAAGGATCCAGTGGGGAAAAGAATAAATGACACAGGAAGTATCAGAAGAAGATGGAAGGACTACAAAGTATTATTGTACTAGAAAGAGTTGGTCTGTGTTCAGCCATTTCAGGAGGTAGCATATGGTCAGGAACCAGTGGTACTGAAGGAAGAAGTCCAAACTACGCTTAAAATGCTGGTGAAGTTAAGGCTCTGGGGATTTACAGAAAACCAGTTAGGATGTTTCAACAAACCGATACAGTGCTGGAGGTCCTCACTCATCTTTGCTGAGAAATTAAGACAGCTACTAGCTAACCAACTGGAAAAGATCCATGTTTATGGTTATTCCCAAGACAGGTGATCCAACTGAATGTGGAAATTTTAGAACAATAGCATTAATATGAAATGAAAGTAAAATTTTGCTGAAGATCCTTGAAAAAAGGCTGCAGCAATATATTGAAAGGGAACTGTCAGAATTCAGACCAGATCATAAGAGGACATGGAACCGAGGATATCATTGATAGATCGTGGATGAAAGCAGCAAATACCAGAAATATGCTTACCTGTGTTTTATTGACTGTGCTAAGATCATAATAAATTATGGGTAATGTTGTGGAGAATGGGAATTGTGGAACATTTAATTGTCCTCTTGAGGAACTTGTACATAGATCAAGAGGCAATCATTTGAACACAACAATTGGTAGTGCATGGTTTAAAGTTAGGAAAAGTGTGCATCAGGGTTGTATTCTTTCATCATGCCTATTTAATCTTTATGCTGAAGAAAGAATCAAGAAATTGCGTTATATGAAGAAAAGTGGAGCATTTTCATTGGAGGAAGAGCTGTTAACAACCTGTGTTGTACAGATAACATTAGCCCTGCTTTCTAAAAGTGAGAAGGACTTGAAGTACTTACTGATGAAGATCACAGACCACAGCCTTCAATATGGATTGCCCCTCAATGTAAAGCAAAAATCCTCACAATTAGACCAATAAGCAACATGATAAGTGGATAAAAAAATTGTGCCCACAGAAGCAGCAGAAATCAAAATCAGAAGAAGTTGAAAGACACATTGTGTTGGGCAGATCTGTGAAAGATCTCTTTAAAGTGTTGAAAAGCAAAGATGTCACCTCAAAGTCTAAGATGTGCCTTACCCAAGCCATGGTATTTTCAGTCACGTCGTATGCATGCAAAAGCTGGACAGTGAATAATGAAGACTGAAGAAGAATTGATTCTTTTGAATTGTGTTGGCAAATGATATTTAATATACTATGGACTGTGAAACAAATAAACAAATCTGTCTTTGAAGAAGTACACCCCAGTGCTTCTTGGAATCAAGGAATGGCAAGACTGAATGTTACATTCTTTGGACATGTTGTCTGGAAGGATCAGTCGTTTGAAAAGGGCATCATGCTTGCTAGAGTGCAGGGTCAATGAAAAAGAGGGAGACCCTCAGCAAGATGGATTGACACATTGGCTGCAGTAATGGGCTGAAGTATAACAAAAAGTGTGGGGTATGGCACAGGACTGGGTGTTGTTTTGTTCTGTTGTACGTGGGGTCACTGTGGATCGTAACTGGATTGACGACACCTAACAACATCAACAGATATTAGAGAATTAATTCTTTGATATATGTAGTTTGAGGAATCCTAGTTGTACAGTAGTTAAATTGAATTGAGTGATTTCTAGTTGGAACCTACCAGCTGCTCCATGGGAGAAAAATGCGGCAATCTCTTTCTGTATGTACAACCTTAGAAGCTCTCTGAGGCAGTTCTGCTCTGCCCTTTAGGGTTGTTATGAGTCAGAATTGGGTCTATGGCAGCGAGTTTTATGTAGTTTATATAATTTTATAGTGTTAACTATAGTGAGTACTTGTACAGCAGTGAGAACTGTCTGTCACTGCGTTGTATTTGACTACACTGAAATTGTGCGTATTCCTTTCTTTCCTCCACTGCCTCTTGTATTCACTTTGTTTTAATACCCTCCAAATGAGTGCGATTTTCTTTTACCATTGTTTCTAGGAAATGACTTAATTTGGTTCATTAACAAGTAAACCCACCACTGTATTAGGTGTTGAGGCTGTGAAGTGAGTAAGACAGGACCATCTCCTTAAGGGGTTCACAGTAGAATGTTACTGTGTTATCAGTTGTTGAGTGGACTCAGAAGCAGGGCAACCCCGTGTGTCAGAGCAGACCTATGCTCCATAGGGTTTTCAGTGGCAACGTTTTTCAGAAGTAAATCACCCAGACTTTCTTCTCAAGTGTCTCTGGATGGACTCTAACTGCCATCCTTTCAGCCAGGTGTGTTAATAGTCTGTACCACTCAGAGACATCAGAATGTTGCTTACAGGCTTTTTCTAGTATTAAAAAAAGCTTAACATCATTCCTTATGCATTTTACTGTTTTAGTACTGGCTAATATTCCTGCAATCTCACTCCTGATACTTATGTTGTTCTCTGATATATGTGCACTCTCATAGTGGTTAACTTTGTGGCAGCACATTAAAACATTCATATATATCCGTGGATCTATTATTCACTGGTAGGTCAGCATTCCAGCATGCTGCACAGAGCTGAGAAAGACATTTCAGGTTTCTCATTTTGAGTCACTTGAAAATTGAACTGTGTTCTCAATTCATCTTAAGGATTTGTTTTTTAGTTAGAATTCTTACACTAAGACTTTAAGATCTTGCTGCATACCTGTCTTCCCTGTTTCTAACTTCCATTTACAAATAGATTCTTTTGTCACCTGTATTCTCTAATGCTGCTGACTTTTTCTCTACTTTTGGTTGTATTGCTTTGCTTTCTAGCTACTGTACGCTTGTGGGTTTTATATTTTTGCTAAATTTCTCTTTGGAGGTAAAGGTTAGAAGAAAAGATGATGACTAATGTTACTTTCTTTTACAATGAAACTCCAGGGTTTATGAATTAAACCAGAGATCGACAAGTTATGGTTTGTTCAGAGTGACTAAGAATAGTTTATATGTTTTTAAAGGGTTGGGGAAAACAAAACCAAAATGAAAACAAAACAAAAAACCACCAGCAGCATATGTAATAGAGAGTATGTGATCTACAATGCCTAAAATATTTAACATCTGTCCATTTACAGAAAAAGTTTGCCCAGTTTGTGTTAAAGCACATGCAGTTGAAATTTGGGGCTGTGGTGTCTTTTTTCCAAGCAGTTAATTTAACAAGAAAAGTAAAATTATAGTAATTTTTTATTGTTTTCTTTTGTATAAAATAATTTTTTATACATATTCTTACGTTGTCAGAACTGTTAAATAGAACAGTCCCTGAGCGGGACCTGAACCAGTACTGTCCAAGAGACCTTTCTGGAATGATGAATGTGTTTTGTGTACACACTGTGCAGTATGGTAACCACTAGCCACATGTGGCCTTTGAGTACTTGCCCTGTGGATAGTGTTACTGAAGGACTGAGTTTTTAACTTTATTTAACATAGATTTAAAACAGCCATTTATGGTTCTGGTTACATGTTGGGTGGTGCTGACTTAAATTGTTAGGTTTCAGAATTTATTTATTTGTTTTTTGATACCCTAGGATTGTCTCAACAAATAATAGTCTTTGTATTTTTTTCAGTAAAACTGAAGTAAAATAGTGTGTTTGAGGTTATATGGTGATAATAGTTCTTATTCCTTTCTTTAACCTTTTATACAGGCAGCAGCTGATATTCCTACTTGGTGTGAGCAGTTTGCAACTTTTTGTTCAGAGTAACTGGACAGGGCCTCCTGTTGACTTACACCCTCAAAATTTTTTGCCATCTGTTTTATTCCAGCAGTTCAGTGAGGTATGTTTCTTCAACATCATTTATAGTTATTATTGGTATTCATTCTTTATGGACTGGTCTTTATATAGTGGAGTTAATAGTAAGGGGGAAAAACATGGCTTTAGAGCTTGTACAAAACTACTTGAGAATGCTTGCTTCTTGATTCAGTTTTTTAGGCATTTCCAGAAATTCCTTTATCAGTTCCAAACTACTCTTCGGATACTCTTCATTTTATGGAGTTCTGTAAACCATTCTTTTGTTACAGCATAGACAGTTGCACTAGTCACCCAGTTGCTTACATTTCTGGAGTTAGATAAAGGTCTTTTCTGTAAATCTGAATCTGGAAATCTGTTTGATGTGGTTGCAGGTAAGTTTTGCTGCTTAAGAATAGTTTCCAGGGTGGCTTCCTTTCTGTGAAAAATTATTTGTTTTAGTACCTGGTGTAGATGTGCTCCATGGGTGATAAGAATTTGTCATCTATAAAGGTAGTGTTAATGATGTGCTCCAGTGTGCCATCAGTAGAGCTTGGAGTTTGAATTGATCAGCAGGTTTTGAATATATATGTGTAAGGCTGGGTGAGTATGACATGACCTACAAATGATCCATTTGTCCACCTTCATCAGGGATCTGGAACATAGCTGCCAACTAGTCAGCCATTGAGGGTTGTACAGTGCAACTAATGTAGTTGATATCATTAATGTGTATATGTGAAAAACCTCAAGTTGACAAATGTTGGGTTATGTTTATCCTTACAACAATAAAGATAAAAAAACACTGTGCTTGGTGAAAGAAGCCAGGTGTGCCCACCTGGATGTGTCATGTGTGCACATGCACTCACATGTACTTACACACAAATGTGTGTATACTATATAGCCTCCAAAACTGTTTTCTGTTGTTGATTTCCTAGGATATAGTAAAAGTAGGAAATAAAGTGGGTAATCAGACAGGTATGTGTTACTTTTTGATTGTAGAGGTAGAAGGAGGAAAAAAGTACAAAAGCAGGTGTAATCTGAAAACTGTAACTGCAATAGCATAATTGGTATTCATAATTCCTACCCTACATCATTACTGAAAGGTTAAAAGATACATATTTTATGTTTAAGAAGATAATTTGTATTTATAAACCCAAACCAAACCCACTGCCATTGAGTGGATTCTGACTCATAGTGACCCTATAGAACCGAGTAGAACTGTTCCCATAGAGTTTCGAGAAACAGCTGGTAGATTTGATCTGCTGACCTTTTGGTTAGCAGCTGTAGCACTTAAATCAGTATGCCTCCAGAGTTTCCTATAATTATAAACATTCCCATAAAAAAATGATTAACAAAAAGTTTGGCACTTAAAGAGATAATCTTCTGTTATCTAGATAATCATTTATGTGGAACATCCCGTTTCCTTTTTTACTGTGTATAAAGTAGTTTCAGGATTCTGTGGCTTTTTAGAAATTCACTGACCATTCAAAGTTATAAATATTTATTGAGCCTAGATTGTGGGGCTCCAGTTGTACTCAATTCACATGTGTTCTGTGAGCTTGGTTCTTAAAAAGGTCAAGTATTCTACAGATGAAAATACTCAAGTTCAGAGTGATGATACACACTTGCTAGAGGTCTGATAATTTGTGCATTTTGTTTCGATCCAGGTTTTTTGGTTTCAGATCTGGTACTTTTTCTGCTATACTTGTCTTTCAGTTTGTTGTACTGTGGGGGCTTGTGTGTTGCTGTATGCTGAAAGCTATGCTACTGGTATTCAGCTACCACAAGGGTCACCAATGGTGGACAGATTTCAGCTTAGTTTGCAGACTAAGACAGACTAGGAAGAAAGACTTGGCAATCTACTTCTGCAAAAAATTAGCTCGTGAAAACCATATGGATAGTTGTCTGAGGGATTCCTCTGTTGCTCTCTTTCTACTTGTTCAAGCTGTAGTGTTAATTCTTTCGTTTGGGTCCTTTCTTTCTTCTGGATGTGTACATTAATGGACATAAACTGACCTCTGAGCACTGCTTTGGCTGTATCCCATAGATTCTGGTATGATGTGTTTTCATTCTCATTTAAATCCATACATTTCTTTATTTCATATTTGATTTTTTTTCTATAACCCATGGCTTTTTGAGCAAGGTGTTGTTCAGTTTCCATGCATTCCAATTTCTGTCGTGTTTTTTCTGTTACTGATTTTGACTTTTTTGGCTTTATGGACTGAGAAGATGCTTTGCAGTAATTCAGTGGTTTGGATTTTGTTGATATTTACTTTATGTCCTAACACACAGGCTATTCCGGAAAATGTTCATGTGCACTGCAGAAGTAGGTGTGTTGCTCTGTTGATGGATGAAAAGTTCTGTATGTGTCGATGAGGTCTAATTGGGTAGTTGTCGCGGTGAGATCTTCCGTGTCTTCACTGAGCTTTTTTCTAGATGATCTGTCAGTTACTGAAAGTGGAATGTTGAAGTCTTCTACTATTCTTGTGGAGTGATCTGTCTCATTTTTCAGTGTAGTCAGTGTTTGATATATTTAGATGTTATGGTATTGGGTGCATAAATATTTAATATTGTTAAGTCCTGCTTGTGTATTGAACCTTTCAGCAGTAAACAGTGACCATCCTTGTCCATGGTGGTGGATTTTACTTAACATCTGTTTTATCTGAGATTAGTATTGCCACACCTGTGCTTCTTTGTATATTGTTAGCCTGGTGTATATTATTGTATCCTTTAATTTTCATTTTTTTCAGTCTGAGATATGTGTCTTGTAAGCAGTGTATAGTTGGGTCATGTCTTTTGATCCAAGATGTCACTTGTTGTCTTTTTATTGGAGTGTTCAGTCCATTTACATTCAGTGTAATTATTGACAGGAATGTGATCAGTGCTGTCATTTGGATGTATTTATTTTGTGGTGGTGTTTTCTGTGTTGCTCTTAATATTCTGCTCTGGCTCATTCTTCCTTACAGGTCGACTTTTTCTCCTTTTCAGTGCTGGTTTTGTGTTTGTTGAGACTCCTGTATTACATTTCTCATTTTGATATGTTGTGTTATTATTGTGCTTTGCAGCTACCCTTATGTTCCCCCTTAATATTCTAAGTTTAAACCCAATTTTAACTTCTATGTATCTTTTTAACTTCCTCTCCATCTTAAAGGACTGTAACTACTATAGTTTATCCCTCTTTTTAATGTGATGGTGTCATAGTTTTCTTGATAGGATCACGTGTTCTCAATATTATAGCTTTGATTGAGTTTTGTGGGTTTCTGGATGTTGTGTTCTGCATTGCCTCCTTAAATATACACGTAATGGTTTTGTTTTTCTAAGCAGGGAGCTTTTTTCAGTGTTCTTGTACTGTTGGTTTGATTTTTACAAAGTCTCTAAGCACTCTGCCTTCCGGCTATCAATGGAAGCACCTTTTTGGCCATCCCCAGATGTTGTGATTTAGTTCAAAGGAGGGAAGGGCTACTGCCCTGTCTCCATCTTCCACCAGGCCTGACATGTAAGGCATGACTTTGCTAAACACAGTGTTTCTGCTGGCAGAACACTCCCTGGACTGGTACTGCCTCCGATACTGGTAATTAGCCCCTCCTGAGGCCTCCAGTTGGGTGACAGCATCTACCAGCCTACCAAGATGGTGTCCTGGTCAAGCTGCCCCTCTTGCTGTGCAACAGCAGAATCTGTGGCAGAACTCAGAAAAGATAGGGTGGAGGGGTTGGGGTACCCTTAGTTTGCTGCCGAGCTCTCAAAACATGAGTATCCCACACACTGACTCTCCTCTGTGACACATGGTGTTCACTTCAGCATTGCAGTTCAGTGTATCTGCAGGCTCATGCCCATCCCCTGCCTACTGGCCAACAAAAATAAAAGAAAACAAGCACCAGTACCTGTGGTCTGCTCAAGCAGTGAGTCAGCAGGAGCAGGACTCAGTGAGAGAGGAAATTTCCAATTAGTGGCATGTAGTCCAATCTGACAACCCTATGCCATGTCCTGGGTTCACTGGGTGTGCAGAATTGTTTGTTCAGTTGTCAGTCTAGGCCTTAGTTTTCAGACGGAATCAAGGAGACATGTATTCAGTTTGCCATGTTGGCTCTACACCCTCTTTTTTTACACTTTTGGTGAAATGTTTTTAGAAGCATAAATGTTTAAGTTTTAGAACATCTCAGTTATCTAGCTTATCTTGTTTTGTGTATTGTTAGTTATGGTTTGTATCTTGTTAGTGCCATGTGTTAGGGCCTAATTTTTTTTCCATTTTCTTTTATAGTTTTGGATATTATATTTAGGTCTTAGATCTATTTTAAATTAGCTTTGTTATATGATGTGAAGTATGGCTTTTTCATTTTTTTTTTTTTTTTTCCTGGTGTACATCCAGTTTGTCAGTGTCATGTATTAAAAAGTGTGTCTCTTCTTCTTTTAATCGAATTTGGGCCCTTTTTAACAATCAAGTGACCACAATTTGATGGATTTACATGTGTGTTCTCAGTTCTGTTCCATTGGTCATTGTGTTTGTTGTTGTGCTGGTACCAGGCCATTTTGACTACCACAGCTGTGTAGTAGGTTCTGAGGTAAGTTATTGCAAGTTCTCCTACTTGATTCTCCTTCAGTAGTGCTTTACTTAATCTGGGACCCCGTCTCTTCCATGTAAAGTTGTTTTTCCATCTCTTTAAGGAGTGCTTTTTGTATTTGGATTTGAATTGCATTGTATTTATTGATTGCTTTGGGTGGAATTAATGTTTCACAATGTTAAGTCTATCTATCCATGAGCGTTGTGTATTTTTCCATATATATAGGTCTCTGGACTTCTTCCTGTAGTGTTTCTTAGTTTTCTTTATATAGATCTTTTACATCTTTGGTTAGGTTTATTCCTAAGTATATATATTTTTTAAGGGCTGTTATAAATGGTATCGTTTTCCTGATAACTTTTTTATTGCTGTATAGGAATCCAACTGACTTTTGTATGTTTACCATATTCTGCTGTTCTCCTGAATCTTTCTATTAGTTTTAGTAGTCTTCTTCTGGAGTTTTTTTGAGTTTTCTATATAATATTTCATCCAGAAAGAAGGATAGTTTTACTTCTTCCTTACCAGTTTAGATACCCTTTATTGTTTTTTCTTGTGTTATTGTTCTAACTAGAACTCACAGCACTGTGTTTAGTAGGAGAGGTGTTAAAGGGCATCTTGAGCTTATTCCTGTTCTCAAGGGGTATGCTTTCAGCTTCCCTCCATTAAGAATGATGTTGACTATAGGTTTTGTACAGATGTCCTTTATTATGTTGAGAAATTTCCCTTCTATGCCTATTTTATTGAGAGTTTTTAATCAGGAATCAGTGGTGTACTTTGTTGAATTCCTTTGCTGTGCTGTGTGATTGTTTTATATATGTGATAGGTTACATCAGCTGATTTTCTAATGTTGAGCCTTCCTTGCATATCTAGTGGGTATCCTGTTTGTTTGTGGTGTACTATATATGTGTGATGTAATGCTCAATTCTGTTGGCTAGAATTTTTGTATCTATATTCATGAAAGTTACTGGTCTGTCATTTTCTTTTGTGGTATCTGCCTGGTTTAGGTATCAGAGTCATACTGGCTTCATAGAATGAATTTTAAAATAGCCCGTCTGTTTCTGTGTTCTGAAATAGTTTGAGTAGTATTAGTATAACCTCTTCTCTGAATGTTTGGTAGAATACTCTAGTGAAGCCATCTGTGCCAGTACTTTTTTGGAAGAGAGGGGAGTTTTTTCAAATTACGGTTTCAGTTCTCTTACTGTTGGTCTGTTCAAGTTTTCTACTTCACTTTAAGTTAGTTCAAGTAAGTAGTGTGTTTCTAGTAATGTATACATTTCTTCTAGGTTTCAAAAGTTGTTGGAGTATAGTTTTTCATAGTATTCTGTTATGATCCTTTTTTATTTCAGTTTGGCCTGCTGTAATGTCCCACATGTCATTTCTTACTCGGGCTATTTGAGTCTTGTCCTGTTTTTCTTTTGTTAGGTTGGCCATCGGTTTGTCGAGTTTTTTGATCCTTTTGAAGAACCAGCTTTTGGGTTTGTTTATCTTTCTACTGTTTTTCTATTCTCTATTTTGTCACTTTCTCTGATCTTTGTTATTTCCTTTTTATAGTGGCCATGGACTTTTGCAGTTTTTTTTTTGAGTTGTACATTTTGATTTAGTTTCTTCTTTTTTGATGTGTAGATCTATTGGTGTAAGTTAACTGCTGAGTACTATCTTTGCTGTGTCCCAGAGGTTTTGGTAAGATGTGTTTTCATTCTCATTTGACTACAGAAATTTTTTTATTCCATCTTTAATTTATTCTAGTACTGACTGGTTTTTAAGCAAGATGTTATTCAGTTTTCATGTATTTTTTGTTCCCTGCTCTTGCTGTTATTAATTTCACTTACTTACGTAGCAATTTATGTATCTTTATATATTTATATTGTGCTGTAAGTGCAAGTTTATAATTCAGGGTGCTTTCTCTTACAAAAATTTATGCAGATGTTATTTGATCATAAGTACTCTGCCTGTAACGGGACAGTACACTCTGCTTTTCCTGTATCAGTGTTTCCATTCACCCAGCCTTTGTGCCTTTCTGGCTTTTTACCTTACCGCTGGACAGGAGTTGCCCCTTTAATCTGTCTACTTGAGTGAAAAAATGCACTACTCTTAATTATCCTTTTTTGTCTTATGGTTTAGTCTAATCTGTGTCTGAAGAGTTGGCTTTGGGAGTAGTTTTAGTTTTGGCCTAATGGAGAGTTTAGGGGCCATGTCTTCTGTGGCCTCTATGGTCTCTGTTAGAACATTAAGTATGGTCTTTTTATTAGAATTTGAGTTCTGTACCCCACTTTTCTCCTACTCTGTCAGGGACTGTGGTGTATTCCCTGTCCGGGTGGTCATTAGTGGTAGCTGGGTATCATCTAATGCTAGTCTCAGGCTGGTGGAGTCTCTAGTTTATGTGGCCCTTTCTGTCTCTAGGCACATATTTTCCTTGTGTCTTTGGTGTTCTTGTGTTTGCTTCAGCTGTGTTGAGATTAACTGATGTGTCTTAGATGGCTGTTTGCTAGCTTTTAAGATACCATATGCCACTCACTGAAATGTAATGTAGAACATTTTCTTAGTAAACTTTTGTTATGTCATTTGACCTAGATATCCCCTGAAACCATGGTCCTCAAACCCCTGTCTCTGCTCCTCTGTCCCTCGAAGGGACTGATTGTATTCAGGAAACTTCTTAGCTTTTGGTTTAGTCCTGCTGTACTGACCTCGCCTGTGTTGTGTGTTTTCCTTCTTTTTACTAATTCTTGTCTGCTGTCTAGTTAGTGAATGCCCTTTCCCCTCCCTCCTTACCCTCATAACGTCAAAGAATGTTTTCTTTTGTGCTTAAACCTTTTCTTGAGTTCTTACAAGAATGCTCTGATGCAGTAATTGTCCTTTTGTGACTGCCTGATTTCACTCAGCGTATACCTTCCAGATTGCTCCATGTTATGAGATGTCTCACAGTTCATTGTTGTTTTTTTATTGTTGTGTGTATTTTATTGTGTAAATGTACCATAATTTGTTTATTCATTTATCTACTGATGGCTACATATGTTATTTCTATCTTTTTGCTGTTATGAACAGTGCTGATTGAACATGGTGTGCATATGTCTGTGTTATGATAGCTATTTTTCTAGGATATATTCCAAGGAATGGGATTGTTAGATCATATGGTATTTCTGTTTCTAGCTTTTTAAAGAAGTGCCACATCCATTTTCAAAGTGGTTGTACCATTTTACACTGCTGCCAGCAGTCTATAAGTGTTTCAGTCTGTCTGCAGTGTCTCCAGCATTTATTCTGTGGTTTTTGGATTAATGCTAGCCTTGCTGGGGTGAGATGGTATCTCATTGCTGTTTTGATTTGTAGTTTTCTAATGGCTAATGATTGTGAAAATTTTCTCTTGTATCTGTTACCTGCCTGAATGTCTCATCTGGTGAAGTAGTGTCTATTCATATCCTTTGCCCATTTATTAATGGGACTTTTTGTATTTGTTGTTCAGGTTTTGCTATATCTTGTAGATTTTAGAGATTAGCTACTGTTTTGATTTTTTGTAGCCAATTTTTTTTTCCCACTTCATAGCTTGTCTTTAGATTCTTTTGGTGAAGTCCTTCGATGAGTGTGTTTGATTTTTTAGGAGTCCCCAGTTACATATTTTCCTTCTGGTGTTTGTGCATTGTCAGAAATATTTTGTTTATGCTATGTATTAGGACTCCCAGCATTGTCCCATTTTTTTCTTCATGACTTTTTTCATTATAGAGTTTATATTTAGGTCTTTGTTCTGTTTGGGGTTAGTTTGTATATATGGTGTGAGGTATATTGTTTCATTTTTCTGCAGATGGATATTCAGTTATATCTGCACCATTTATTAAAGAGATTCTCTTTTTCCCCGTTAACGGTCTTTGGGTCTTTGTGAAATATCGGTTGCTCATATATGGATGAATTTACATTTGGATTCTCATTTCTGTTCTGTTGCTGTATGCATCTGTTGTTGTACCAGTACATCGCTGTTTTGACTACTGTGGCTGTATAATAGTTTCTACAGTCAGATAGTATGAGGCCTGACACTTTTCTATCCCATTGAGTTGTTTCTGATTCATAGCAACACTGCACACAGCAGAAGGAAACACTGCCCGGTCCTGTGCTATGCTCACACTTGTTGTTATGCCTAAACCCATTATTGCAGCCATTGTGTCTGTCCATTTTGTTGAGAGTTGTGGTGGTCAAGATTGTGTCAACTTGGCAACTCTATGTTTGGCTGCTGTATCAAGTGGCCGGGGCGTGGCCCCTCATGGCGTCCCACCCCTCAGCTCTCATGTCTCTGCCTTCTACCACCTATTTCTTGTCTGCTCATATTGCCAGTAGCTCCTGCTCTCTTTTGGGTCTGAGTCCTGGACCTGAACTAGCAGAAGTTGGATTCATCAACCCTTAACAGCTGGCAAGTATGAGTCCTGTTCCTTGACCCGCTAATCCTGGGTTCGCCAGCCTCTGCAGCTCCGTGAGTCAGCAGAAACCTCACAGTCTTGCTGTCAGCTTGGCATCCGCTGACCTACTCAGCTGGTAATATAAAACTCTGGTCTTTGACCTGCTTACCTTCACCAGCTGACCTTCACCAGCTCCTGTGGCCATATGAGGCTTGTGCCAGGTCTTGGGATGTTCACCTTCTACAATTGCGTGATCTGTTTCCTTAATTCTAAATCTTTCCTTGTACATATACATGTTATTGGTTTTGTTTCCCTAGAAAACCTAACCTAAGACAAGAGTTGTCCTCTTTTTTGCTGACCGTCTACTTTACTGAGTCTGATGTCTTTCTCTAGGGAGTGATTCCTCTTGATGGCATGTCCGAAATATGTAAGATGCAGTCTTGCCATCTTTTCTTCCAAGGAGCAGTTTGGTTGTACTTCTTCCAGAACACAACTGAAGAAGAAATTCAAGCGTTGAGTTCTAATAGTGAAGAGGTTCTACAGAGGAAATATTAAAAGACACAGGAGCCATCAAAAGAAGATGGAAAGAATATACAGAGTCATTATACCAGAAAGAACTGGTCTGTGTTAACCATTTCAAGAGGTAGTAAATGATCAGGTGCTAATGGTACTGAAGGAAGAAGTTGAAACTGCACTGAAGGCATTGGCAAAAAACAAGACTCCAGAAATGCATAGAATATCAGCTGAGATGTTTCAACAAATGAATGTAGCACTGAAAGTGCTAACTTGTCTATGCCAAGAAATTTGGAGGACAGCTCCCTGGCCAGCTGACTGGAAAAGGTCATATTTATGCTTGTTTACAAGAAAGAGGACCCTGCCGAACGTGGACATTGTCGAACAGTATCATCAGTGTTACACACAAGTAAAATTTTGCTAAAGGTCATTTGGAAGCGATTGAAACAGTAAATTGGCAGGGAGCTGCCAGAAATTCAAGCTGGATTCAGAAGAGGATGTGGAATCAGGGATCTCAATGCTGATGTCAGATGAATCTTGGCTGAAAGCAGAGAAGGCCAGAGACTTCTCAGTAGTTGGTCTTAACTTTTATAGACATGTTTCCTTCAAAAGTCTAGGCAGTTATAATAACTTCATAATGGTTTCTGAGTTACTGAAGTTTTTGTTTTGTGAATTTCTTTGTTCTTAGCAGAAATAGTTCTGGACTTTACTTGTAGTTTGGTGGTGGTAATTTATGCTAAGTGTTTGTTTCTCTCTTACAAGGTAAGACAGAGCATGAACCAACAGTTATAACTGGATTATGTTATAAGAATAACTACTGGATTATCTCATTTAATCCTTAGAAGAATGTTAGGAGGTCTATGTTGTCTTCTTGAATTTATAGATAATGAAATGAGACTTAAAAGTTATCCTATCCCACAGGCTAATAAGAAGTAAAGAAGGATATTGTGCTGAATATATAACAGTAAAGCTTGTGTTCCTAATGGTTCTGCTCTCCTGCTTTCAGTTTTGTGGCAGCTGTTTAAATTCTGCGTTCCACATGTGAGAAACACAGGTATCTTGGCCATGGCCATTGTATAAAATTTCTTCTCAGCAGAGCAGTGGAGTTTTCAAAGACATCGTTTTACTTTTCTTGGCCTTCTCTTCACTCTGGTCCATGCAGCATTTGATATCTAAGAGCTGGTAGATTGTTTGGCTTGATAGGAATGATGGAGCAGATATGCTTTTTTGATTTTAATTTTATTGTATTTCAAGTGAAAGTTTATAGCACAAGTTGTTTCTCATTCAAACATTCATACACAAATTGTTTTGTGACACTAATTATATCCCTTCAGTGTGTTGGTGCCATCTCCCTTTGTAACCCAGGATCTCCATCTCCATTGACCCAGTTTTCCTGTCTCTTCTGCCTTCTTGGCTTTCCTTTTGGGCAGTTACTGACAGTTAGGTCTCCTATACCTGACTGAACTAAGAAGCATGGCCCTCATGTACGCTTTTGTTTGTTTTATAGGCCTTTCTAATCTTTGGCTGAAGGCTAGGACTTTGGGAGAGCTTCAGTTCTTAGTTCTCAGGGTGTCTGGAGGCCACAGTTCGGAGAGTTCCTCCAGTCTTTGTCGGACCAGTAAGAGTCTGTTTTGCTGTGAGTGTTTGTTTGTGAATTTGGATTTTGTTCTACATTTTTCTCCTGCTCTTTCCAAGGCCCTTTTATGTGATCCCTGTCCAACATGCTTCTTGATGTTGATTGGTTAACAACATGTAAGCGAAGTAGGTGTTTAATAGAAATATTTTAATATTGGGCTCCTTGTTATTGAGATAGTTTAAAGACATCTGTGAAATGATGATACCTCTTCAATGCTAGCATTTTCTTGTGCTCTCTGTCCTCTGAAATGTAAATGACCGTCTTTCCAGGCGAACTTAATTTTATGGCTCTTGAAGGGCATTTGTGGAGTTTGCAAATGAAAACATGTTTGCTTGCTAACCAAAACGTTGGAGGTTAGATTCCTTCTGGAGGTACCCTGGAAGAAAGACTTTTGAAAAATCAGCCATCGGAAGCTCTGTGGAACACAATTCTATGCTGACATATTTAGGTTACCATAAGTTGAAGTCTACTTGATGGCAACTTTTTTTTTTTTTTTTTTAGGGCATTTGTAGTGTTACCATTCTAACTGGTGCCATAAGCTGTGTGATAGATTAATGCTCTTCTTTCAAAGTTTAATTAACTGGAAAATCAGTATGTTTTTACAAGACTAAAGGTTAATATTTTATCAATTAATATTAACTTACTTTTTTTTTCAGGCCAAAGGTTTAGATGCAGTTGTTCTGAGTCTGCTCGTTCTAGATGGTGAATCAATCTACAGCCTGACTTTGAAACCTATATTGCTATTATTAGCCCGAGTTATCTTGGTGAATATAAGACATAAACTGACGGCTATTCAGGTAAGGGAAGGAAAGCATCCACGAAGATTCATATGTAGGCGTGACACTGACAGTGTCTTGGTATATTTTGTTTTGAAGTGTTCTTCTGGTTTCTTATATTCTTCTTTTTTTTTAAATTGTACTTTAGATGAAGGTTTACAGGACAAACCAGATTCTCATTAAAACAGCTAGTATGCATGTAGTTTCAGGAATTGGTTAACAACCCCACAGCTTGTCAGCACTTTCCCTTCTCAGCCATGGGTTCCCTGTTACCATCTTTTTTGTTCCCTACTGCTTTCTAGTGTTTACGGTTGGGGTGGTGTGCCCCTTTAGAGTTGTTTCATTTTATGGTCCTGTCCAATTTATGGCTCAAGGATGAAACTCAGGAGTTACTTCATTTCTGAGCTGAAACAGTAATTGGGGGCCATACTCTCAGGGTTTCTCCAGTCTCTGTTGGGCCAGGAAGTCTGCCCTTTCCTTTTGAGTTATAATTTTGATCATTTTTTCTTGAGCCCTGTTTGGGACTCTCTGATGTGATCCTTGTTACAGCAGTGTGGTGGTGATTGGGCACCATCTAGTTGTACTGGACTCAGGCTGGTGGAGGCCAAGGCAGATGTGGTTTGTTAATCTTTTTTGAGTAGTCTTTCCCTTGTATCTTTAGTTTTCTTCATTCTTCCTTTCTGTCAGTGGAGTATCCCAGATGACTGCTCACAGGCTTTTAAGGCCCTAGACGCTGCTTACCAAAATAGAATATAGAACATTTTCTTTCTAAACTGAGCTATGGCATTGAGCTATGTGTTGTCTGAGATGATGGTCCTCACAGCCCTCAGTTCAACAGTTTGGTCCCGTATATCTTTGGAGCTTCCATGACTGTGCTTGGGACAGATTGTGATGACTTCACCAGTACTGTGTACTGTCTTACCCTTCACCAAAGTTAACTACTTACCTATTATTTAGTGTTTTTCCTTCTCCACCCCTCCCCTTAGCCATCAGAGATTGTTTATTTTTATTTTATAAAATTTTATTTTTGTTAGGCTATAGAAAACCCCAAACACATGCTTCTGTGCAACTCAGTCTGCTGTCCTCACCCTGTAGCAGCAAAGTCAGTCTTTCTACCCTGTACTTCCTGTATCTGCTCAACCAACGTTTGTCCCCTCCTCTTCACCCTCCACTTTCCTCTCTAGAGAGGAATCAGTTGGACAGCCTTACATACATACATACATATATATATATATATATAGTCAAGAAGCACACACACCACCTGGACCTCTCTGTGTCCCAAAGTCCAGTCCAATTTTTGTCTGAAGAGTTGGCTTCAGTACTGTTTTCATCTCTGGGATAGCAGCAAGTCCAGGGGCCATGTTCTCAGGGAACCCTCCAGGATGTTGGACCATGAAGTCCAGTCTTTATTAATAAGAGCTCTAGATTTGCACTCCCCTTTTTCTTATGCTTTATCAGGGACTCTACATTGTATTGCCTGTCAGGGCAGTCTTTGGTGGTGGCTGGGCACCATCTGGTTCTTCTGGAAAGGTTGTTTATTTTTGTGTGAAAGCCACTTCATGAGTTTTAACAGTAGTAGTCTCGTACAATATTTGTCTTTTTGTGATTGTTTTAAAGTCTATTTTATCTAAGATTAGTATTGCCATCCATGCTTTTTGTTGGTGCCTGTTAGTTTGATACATTTCTTACTATTCTTACTATTCTTTAATTTTTAATAAAGTTGTCTTTGTTTCTAAGGTGTGTCTGTTTTAGACAGTGTATTGATGGATCCTGGTTTTGTTTTGTTTTTTTTAAATCCATTCTGACTCTGCCTTTTCATGGCTACATTTAGACCATTTACATTCAGTGTAATTATTGAGAGATGTGAGTTTATGGCTGTCATTTTGTAGTGTGATTTTTTTTTTTTTGGTGGTGCTGACATTTTCTTTGTTCCTCTTAACTGTGCTTTGCTGAATTCCTTTTGTTTGTGGGTTTTTTTTTCCATTTCTTTTGCTGATTTTCTTTTGATTGAGATTTTATGTTTTTCTTCTTTATTTTATTGAGTAGGTTTGTTGACTTTCTTTGTGGTTACCTTGAGATTTACCATTGTCTTTCTAGGTTTGAACTGTTCTGTTATTACTTGGTATCACCTTGTTTTCCACTCCTTTAGAAAGTTCTGTACTTACACTGTTTTTTTCTGTACTTATACTGTTTTTACTCTCTTTTATTGTTGTGACATTGTTGTCATTTACTAATTAACCTCTCTGGTTTCCTGTTGTAATTCTTTTGGTTTTGGATAGTCCTTCAGAGTTAATTTCCTAGGATGGTATCTGGCTGGTACAATCTTGAATCCTAGATTCAGGCGTTGGTCTGATCTTCTTTGTTTTCAAACTGAAGGACTCCCTCTGATCATTTTTGTAACTTTGGTTTTGACACATTTTGTTTATCTGGAAATATCCTAATTTCACCATATTTGAACAGGACTTTTGTAGGATATATTATTCTTGGTTGGCAGTTTTTTGTTTCTTTCAAGGTTTTATATATGTCATGCCATTGCCTTCTTGCCTGTACCATTTTTGCTGAATGAGCAAAACTTAGTCTTAGTATTTCTCTTTTGTATGTGATTTTTGTTTTTCTTGTACTGCTCTTAGAATTTTTTGTCTTTGGTTTTAGCAAGTGTGATTATGGTATACCTTGGTGGTTTTCTTTTAGGGTTAATCCTTTATGGAGTTTGTTCTGCTTTTTGGATGGTTAACTTTTCATCTTTCATGGTGGTAAGAAGCTTTGTGTCAGCAATTCTTCAGTGATCTTTCTGTGTTTTCTCCCCCAGTTCTGGAACTCTACTCATAAATTTTTGCTTTTGATTGTGGATTCCTAGGGTTCCTTTATTTTTGCCCCCTGATGTTTTCCTTAAGCTGAGTAGTATCTAAGTTTTTGTCGGTGGTTTTGCTGACCCCATTTCTGTCATTTCAAATCTATTCCTGAACCCTTCTGTGACACTGTTTGTGAAATCTTCTTGTTTGTCTTTTAGATTTCTAATTACTGTTTTTGTATGATTTATTTATTTAGGCATTTTGTTCTTGTATTAGTCTCATGACTTTGTCTATTTTTTACTCATGTTTTTGCGTTTTGCTTCAATTCTTATCTGAATATTAGAGACTTAAATTCCCGGTCAGATAGTTCTAGTGCTTTTTCTTCCACTGGAATGTCACATGGTACTT
Organism: Heterohyrax brucei; assembly: GCA_028571685.1. Classification (NCBI taxonomy): domain Eukaryota; kingdom Metazoa; phylum Chordata; class Mammalia; order Hyracoidea; family Procaviidae; genus Heterohyrax; species Heterohyrax brucei. Next base: position 42,282,430 of record CM053149.1, read on the forward strand.
TGTTTTTGATGCTTATGCAGACCATCGTGTACTTTTTAAAAAAAATATGTTTTGATATTGTCTACTGTCTTCAGGGCATTCAGTAGTTACTTTCTTCATTTGTTGATTATAGATCTGTTTGTTTTGTGCTTTTTTTTGTTTTATTTGGTTATGTCAGAGCAAATAGGCTGTATATTCTTTGTTGTTTGCTTGTCCTTGGTCAGATACGTTTCTTCTCTTTGTTCAGTGGGCAGAGTTGGTTAGTCAGCTGTAGAGCAGCAGGACGGGTCTAGCTGAAGGGGAGGTGCAGGAATGGATTGTTTTTGGCATTTACTAGGGCTGATAGGATGGTCTAGGAATCAGTGCTGGCCAGGTTCTGGCAGGCTGTACTTGTTCTTCTTGGGTGTATGATGTTCAGTATACAGTACAGGTAGACAGGAAGGAGGGGGAAGGTTGTGATATGTGGAGCTAAGATGGGTATGGGAAAGAAGAAAGAGAAATAGTAGCCCCAAGCAAACATACAAACAAAACAAGAGTGCTAAGGGAGCTTGTTGCTGGAGTGACGACATGATAAACTGGGAAGTGGAGAAAAACAAAAAAGGAAAAGGAAAAAAGGAAAGGAAAAGAAAAGAAAAGAAAGACAAAAATGACTAGGTTAAAACTTGGGAAAGCAAAAAAAAATAATAGGTGGCCCTCAGGGTTCTTACTGGTGCACCTGCAACTATTGGGGTAGTGCCTCCCATGCTGTGCAGTATAGCCTGACTATAAGGGGTATAGATGTCAGACAGTGTCAGGGATGCAGAAGCCTGGAAAAGAAGGTCAGTATAGAGAGGCTAGGACTGAGCAATGAAGAAAGGCAGAAAGAGAAAAAAAGTTTTTTTAAAAAAGAAATGCCCTTGGGGATCCTACCAACTACTTTTCAAGCTGGAAAAGTGGGTCTGAAGCTTTGCATTACAGCTCAGCTAGAAGGAGTGTCAAAACCATGAAAAGAAAAGGAAAGGAAACAGAAAAAATGAACTACAACAAATCAAATCAAAACAACACAAAGCAAGAAAAGCCCTGAGGACCCCACCAGCATAGCATCATGGGCCAGGGGAGTGGTTCCCCAGTAGAGTGGTGCTACACAGCCTTTCTGAATGAGCATAGATGGCACATGGAGCCAGGTATTTGAGAGAAAAGAAGGAGAGGTGATGGAAGGCATACATTGAAATAAAAGAAACAAAAAAAGCAATAGCAGCTGAAGACAATAGCACCCAGGGAACCAGCTAGCTTGGACATGGTGAATCCAAGTCTTTTAGGGCTAATGGAGTTTCCTCCCAGCCAAGAGACTACAACTGGAAGGATGTAAGAGGAGGCTAAGGGGGTGAGGGTAAGGGTAAGGGTTAGGAAAGTGTGTATGGCTAGTTACTGTGATTTGTGTCCTGATGGGGGCTCCCTGAAGCTGTCTTCTAGTACTCCCTCTCTGTTGAACTCCAGCATGAGCAGGATGAATCCAGTCAGCACCGATGCTGCACTTCTTGGCCTGGAGAGCCATCACAGCTAGCCTGGAAGCATTAGAGGTAGAGCAGTGGGAACAGGATGGGGGTGGGAAAGCATGTCTTGTTGATTATTGAGTGCTTCATCTCCTGTTGGGATTTCCTTGAAGCTGCTTTGCCAAGCTCCCTGTCTGCTAAATACTACAGGAGTCCAACATTGCAGATCCTTGCTACATTAAGTGATGGGGCTTCTGCTCATATATCTTCGTACTTGCGAGTCTCTCCATCAGTTTATTTTCCTGTTTGGTTATTGGCTAAGTTTTTATCTCTTCATTTGATACTTTGGGTTCCAGGATTGGTGTTTGTCTGTGTCTTCCTTAGTTTTTCAGGTCTTTGCTGTGTAGGGGCTGCATGGTCCTTCTGTCTGTGGTGTCCTGTTGATGAAAAGTCTTAATTTTAATTATGGTGAACGTAAGTAAAAACTTTTCTCCCCTCGTAGAATTCATCTGGTATAGAGTGAAATTGTGTGGAATGTCTTTGATACATCGTGTGTGTATAAATACCTGTTCTCTGAATCCTAAATACAGCTTTAAAACATTCTTCATAAATAAAGCCTTGATACATGCAACAACATGGATGAACATTGAATACATTCTCAGGAGTAAAGTAGTCAGTCACAGAAGGACAAATGTTATATGTTCCCACTTACGTGAAATGTCTAGAATAGCAAATGCAAAGAGACTAGAGTTTATTGGATGGGAGGAAGTGGAAAAGATGGAATCAGTCATTGCTTTTGGAGCGCACTGAATTTGTACTAAGGATGAAGAAAAAGATTTGAACACAAATAGTAGTGATGGTTGTACAATGTAGTGTACCTCATTAATATGATTGAATTGTCCACTAAAAATGTTGACATTTATCTCACAATAAAAGGGTGAAAAACAAAGGGACAGAAATCCCAACACCCCCAAATCCTTGATAGATTTTCAGTTGTTAGGAGTATGTATAACAATATATTTTCTATTTCAACCATTTTTTAATTATTATTATGATTGAATGAAAGTGTACCGTCCCATATAAATTTGCATGCCTACCTATATGCAGCTCTTGCTGCTCTCCCTGTCTGCTCCATACATGTCCTGTCCTCCCAACAATCTCCTATCCCCTCCTCTCCACCCACTCCCTTTCTTTCCGTAAGAGGTCAGAAGGATGACATTCTATAGATGCATAGAACTGTAAAGTACACACATGATACGGTCACCCTTGTGTCACCAAGTCCAATCCATTCCTGCCCGAAGAGATGACCTTCATTATGATTTATGGACAGGGTCTGCATCAGGGCCAGGGGCCATGCTCCCAGGGGAACCCTGAGGCCCGTGGACCATCAATTGCAGTCTTTTAGTGGAGATCTCAGGGTATGCCCCTTTTTACTCTTGTGTTGCCAGTGAGGCTCAACTTTGTGAGCTCCATTATGGCTATCACTGGTGGTGGCCAGGCATGATCCAGTTCTTCTGGTCACAAGTTGATGTAGTGACCCACTCACGTGGATCTTTCTGTCTTCTGGGTTCTCCTTCCCTCATGTCATTTTGGTTCTTGGTGATCATCTGTTTCTGCTGAGTTGGGAACATTTGCTGTACCCTCTGATGGCATCTTGGCAGCTTTTAAGACTCCACATGCCACTCACCAATGTGGGGTGCAGAGGGCTTCTCTTAGCAAAGTGCTAGTTGTGCCAGTTGGGCTTGATTTCCCCTGAGAGCATGGTCCCCAGCCACCCATCCCAGCTACTCTGTCCTTGCAATATTGGGTTAAGATATGAGGAGTACTCATGTTATGTTGAAGTTAATATTGATCTTCTTTCTAATGTGTGCTGTCAGAGATTTCACCCAACAAAATTTCTGTTGACTATCTAAATCCTCCCCCATACCTCCCCTCCCTTACCACCTTTGCAGCCATCAGAGTCTTATCTTCTATGCATGAATCTGTTTTTAAGTGCCTATCATAAGGGTCTCATACAATATTTATCCTTTTGTCCCTGACTACTTCATGCGACATACTGTCTTCCAGTTGAAACCAGGTTATGAGATGTTTCCTAAAATCATTGTTGTTCTTTATCATTGCATGGTGTTCCATTGAGTATATATACCATGGTTTCCCTATCCATTCCTCTGTTGTTGGGCTTCTGGGTTGATTCTATCTTTTTGCTGTTGTGGACTGTGCTGCAATAAACATTTGTGTGCATATATCAGTTGGTGTGAATGGCTTTGTTTCTGTAGGCTATATTCCGAGCAGTGGAATTACTGGGTTGAATGGTATATCTAGATCCAGCTTTTTAAGGCAGCTACAGATTGCTTTCTAAAAAGGTTACACCATTTTGCAATCCCACCAACAGTGTAAGAGAGTTCCAGTTTCTCCACAGCCTCTCCAGCATTTATTGTTTTGTGATTTTTGGATCATGGCCAATCTTGTTGGGATGAGATGGTATCTGATTGTAGTTTTGATTTGAATTTCTTTAATAGCTAATGATTGTGAGCATGTCTGCATGTGTTTTTTGGCTGCCTGGATCTCCTCTTTAGAGAAGTGTCTGTCCATCTCTTTTGCCAATCACTTAATTGGATGATTTATCTTTTTCCTATTGATATTTTGTAGTGCCTTACAGATTATGGAGATCAGGCGTCGGTCTGACATACAGTTGCCAAATATTTTTTCCCATTCTGTAGGTGGCCTTTTAATTCTATTAATAAAGGCTTTGGATGAGCAAAAGTGTTTGATTCTTGGTAGTTCCCATTTATCTATTTTCTGTTGTTTGTGGTTTCTTCGACAGTTTTTTTTTTTTTTAATTATGATTGAATGAAAATGTACGTTCCCATATAAATTTGCATGTTCAGCTATATGCAGCTTCCACTGCTCTCCCTGCCTGGTAACAGCACACACTTCCTCTCTGCTCCATACATGTCCCATTCTCCCAGCAGTCTCCTTTCCCCTCCTCTCCACCCATTCTCCTTCCTCCAGTAAGAAGTCAGCAGGATAATATCCTATAGATGCATAGAATCATAAAGTGCACCTAGGATGTGGTCACTCTGCTGACAGATTTTGAAGTCTGTCTGTGTTGTGTATTAAAACTTCTGTTGTTCCTACTTTTTCTTGGATGAGCTTTATTGTTTTATGTTTGATATTTAGGTCTTTTATGCAGTTTGAGCTGGTTTTTGTATAAGGTGTAAGATGTGGGTCTTGTTTCTGTTTTTTGCAGATAGATATCCAGTTTTGCCAACACCATTTGTTGAGATTGTTTTTACCCCAGTTTAATGTCTTAGGACCTTTGTCAAATATCAGCTGTTCATAGAAAGAGGGTGTCATGTCTGGGGTATCCATTCTGTTCCACTGATTTGTCTGTCTGTTTTTTACCAGTACCAGGCTGTACTGTTGACTACTGTGATAATGTAGTAGGTTCTAAAGTCACGTAGTGAGAGGCCTCCCAGTGTGTTCTTCTTCAGTAGTGCTTTACTTACCCAGGGTTTCTTCCCTTTCCAAACAAAGTTGGAGATTTGTTTCTCCATCTTGTTAAAAAATGTCACTGGAATTTGTATTGGGATTGCATTATATAAGTAGATTGCTTTGGGTAAAATAAACATTTTCACAGTGTTATGTCTTCCTATCTCAACCATTTTTAAATGTGCAATACAGTGACTTTAATTATGTTCTCCCATGTTGTAGAGTCGCTACTACTGTTTGTAAATCTTTTCATCACTGGTAGCAGAAACTGAGTACTCCTTAGGCAGTACCTTCCCAACCGCTTGCCATCTCTAGTAGTAGCCACTGATAAACTTTGATTTGTAAGCATTTCCTTATTTTGGATATTATATATGTATCTTTTTGTATCTGATTTATTTCACTCAGCATGAAATTTTCAGGATTATGTGTTTCTTAGGAAGCATCAGAATTGCATTTCTCTTTATGGCAAAGCAATATTCATTTATGTGTATATACTATGTTTTCTTTATCAGTTCATCTGTTGATGGACACTTAGTTGATTTCTGCCTTTTGCCTGTTGTGAATAATGCTGCAGTGAACACTGGTGTACAGATACCTATTTGATCCCTGTTTGCAGTTGTTTAGGGTATTTACCTAGAAGTGGAATTGCCTGGTCATACATTTATCACTTTGAGGAACTACCATATTGTATTCTACAGTGGTTGCACATTTTACAATTCTGTCAACAATGGATGGAATTTCTGTGTTACAGTTTCTCCACATTCTTCGTAACACTTGTTATTTTTCCTTTTTCTGATGATAGTCCACCTAGTGAGATTGAAGTGGCATCTCAGCATTGTTTTAATTTTCATTTTCCTAATGAATAATTTTTTTTCATGTGCTTGTTGGCCATTAGGGTATCATCTATGGTGGAATGTCTGTTCAGGTCCTTTGCCCAATTTTATTGTGTTCATCTTTTGTGCTGTTCAGTTGTAGTTCTATGTGTATTCTAGATATTAGTGCCTTATCAGATACATACTCCCCAAGTTTTTTCTCCCAGTATCTAGGTTGTCTCTTCACTTTTTTTGTAAAGTCCTTTGTTCACAAAAGTTTTTAATTTTGATGAAATCTGGTTACCTATTTTGTCCTTTATTGCTTGGCTTTTGGTGTCATATCTAGTAATCTTTTGTTTAGAATGATGTCCTGAAACATTAGTCCTGTGTTTTGTTCTAAGAGTTTTATTGTTTTAGTTCTTACACTTAGGTCTTTGTCCCTTTTGGTGTGAAGTATGGGTCTGTCTTCATTCTTTTGCAGATGGAGATCCAAGTGTCTCAGCACCTTTGTATATTTTTGTGAATTTCATATAAGGATAATGAACAATAGCCAGAAGTATAGCATTTTTGCAGTGGATCCTAATTACTGTTTTCTGGCTAGTACCCTGCCTTGTTTCACTTTTTAGATTGGATTTAATTAGGCATTTATTGAATACAACCCAAGACAGAAGTACTCACATTCACAGGAAGCTAATCTGCATTAGGAGGTGACAGAAACCTCAAAAGAGGTGCAGAGAAAGTGGGGAGAGAAATCGCGTTTATTGAAAAATCAGGAAAGACTTCAAAAAACAAGTGGTATTTAAGCAATATTTTAAGGGTTGATGGGCTCAATTGGAATGTAGGTTGGAAGAAAGAAGAATATTTCAATGAGAAGAAACAGTACAAACAGTGACTCATAAGCTGTGAGTATGGGGAATGAAGAGTCTAGAGTAGTTTGGACATAAAATAAGAGAAAGAAGTTAGTGTAAGCCAGAGTTGGAAATGTGTGTCCTTGTAGGAGCTTGAAAGATTTGGTAAGAAGATTCAAGTATTCAGTGAGAAACAGGAAGTCTTTGAAGGGTTTTGAGTTTAGATATGAAATGATTACAGTTCATTTCAGGAAAAGCACTTGGGTGACAATGGCTGGTTAGCAATGAAAATGTTATTTTGGAGACTGGGAGAGGATTATAGAATGAGTGGGAAGAACAGTAGCAGTTGAAAGCGAACAGTTGAAAAAGCCAGAATAGATAAAGGAGGAGCTAGAGCAAAAGACTGGATATGAGGAGAAAATGTGATTGCATATAGGATAAGTAGGGACAGATAGAAATAATGACATAATGGTATCCCAGTCTGGAAGTCTGGTGATACTGATAATAAGAATCCAGCAGGGTGACAAATGTGATTTTAGCCTCCTGAGTCTGGAACATCCAAGGAGTGTGTGTTTCAGGAGATTACTGACTAGTGTGTCTTCTCAGTTACAACTGTGTTAACTGCTGTTATCAGGAGATAAGGTCTAGAAATTATTGGAAACAGGTTTTTAAGTTTCCCTTTTTAATAATGTCTCAGTTTTTCTGCTAAATGGTTGTTCACAAAGAAAAAGAGGTAGTTATGTTTTGTCGTAGAAAAATTTGCTTCACTATCAGTTCACCCCAAATAAAGACTTAGGTTAAGTGTTAATTTATAGGTCTATGATAAGAGTTCAGGTATGTTTTCTTAAATGTACAGTGTCTTTGGCTGTATCTAAATTCTCACATCTAGAAAAGGAAAGTACTACCAAACCTGACTCGCTGCAACAACACTTACGGGGCAGATAGTTGACTCCATTAGCTTTAGTGATAGAATAATGAAAATGAGGTAACACCTCAGGGAATTAAATTCAGAATGGTTTGAACTTTCTGTTAGATAGTTCTACCTTTCCTTACATGGACTGAGGAAACAGGATTGTTGATTTGAAAGGATTTTGTCATAGAGTCAGAATTCACTTTTGATTGTATCATTGTGGTGACAGTTGTCCTTGGGGCGTTTAGAAGGGAACCAGGCTGTTTGACTGCTTCATCAAATAGTTCAAATATACTTGTTCACTTGATTGCCTGCTAGGAGGTGTATTGCTTTTTAAAACAGGAAAATTTGCTTCTTATAACTTTATGTAATATAGTTCTAGGTATATAGTTATAATTAATTTTGATGATTCACTGTATGATCATATTTGATACTCTACAAAGCATATTAAAAACATTTAATACCTCTTACCTCACACATACACATGCACACAGGCACACACACACATGAATGCATAGAAGAAGTTCCGGAAGAATATAAACCTTTGTCAGGGATTTTTTTGGTAGAAGAGGTAGGGGCTGGGCAGTTAAAGAGGGGCTTTCATTCTTTACTGTAAATGTTTCTGTAGTGACTTTATAAAAACAAGAATGCATTGATAAGTGAGAACAAGCAACTGAGAATAGAAGTCACTAAGTTCTCAATGTGTATGTTAATTAAGACTGTCTAATATGCAGCTTCTATTCCCGAAAATGTGTAGTCAAGTTAGAGTTACACACTAATGTGGTGCTAGGTCCTAGAAACAGTGGAGAAGTTCAAAGAAGCCATGTTAGTAGATGAAGGATCTATGGAAGAGGTTTCACATGAAAAAGATAGGCAGGTAGAGGGATCTTCTCAGTTGGGAGGAATATCTGAACCCAAAGGTATTTTCTTAATATTTGTGCAATTTTCATTGCTTTGAGAAGGATGCAGACATCATTCCTCAATTGTGGGATAAATGGGTGATGATAGACACAAATGCAGTGAAATGGGTTTCCAAAGACAAAACCAAATGAAACATGTTGCCATTAATTTAATTCCCCCTCATAGTGACTCTAGGACAAAGTGGAACTGATCTCATAGGGTTTCCAGGGAGTGCCTGGTAGGTTCCAACTGCTGACCTTTTCTGGTTAACAGCTGTAGCTCTTAACCACTAGGTCACCATTGTTCCTGTTTCCCAAGACAGGTGATGTGCTGGAAGTTCAGACAAAGGGAGGTTACCCCTCGCTGGTACTTGGTAGTTGGGTTATGGTGGTGATGGATGCCACAGTGGAGCAGGGTAATTATGACAGACGAAGGAGATGGTCAGTTTGAAGTGGTAGCAGGAAGCCCAACTGGGTAAAAATACAGATTTAGAGAGAAAGGAAGGGATTTTAGTCTTGTGGAAGATGTAGAAGTGGATTTGGGTATTATTATGGGATAGGTAAGCTTACTGAGGAATAAAGTTAAGTTCCTGAATGTAAAAAGAAAGTTTTTCCAAAAATTAACTTTGATTAATGTGAAAACAATTTTTTTCTCCAAAGTATTCTTTTATTTCAACTTGCATGGTGCTTTCTTTTTCTAGAGCTTGCCATGGTGGACTTTGAGATACATGAATATTCATCAGCAGTTGCTTGAAGAGCGCTCATCTCAGCTTTTTGCTCTTGCTGAACACTGCATTGATCAAGGTATGCGGCATATTTTTATTTTATTTTGGCACATAGCTGCATTCTAGTTCCTTAGCTTTCCAGTTTTTTCTTCAACAGGTAATAAATAGTGACCTTTTGTTTGAGGTTATTCCCTTATTCTTCCTTTTTTTTGTTTTTCTGGATCTGGAGTATCATACAGTATTAAGGTGTCAGATGATGGGATTCTTTTGATCTTTTAAAAAGGCAATCATTTTCGTTTATATTACCTACTTAGAAAGTCTGATTTTTTTCTATGGCAGTTACCATGATGTTACCACAGTTGCTTAAGAGTATTCTAATATTTTTTTGCTGTTCTTTAATCAACGAAGCCTCATTGGAAATAAATTTGTACTCCTTTTATTAAAAAAAAAATATTTAACGAGTATTTTGTGCTAAATTATATGCAGAATAGGCACATATTTTTTTTTCTTATATCCAGTTGAGTTCATGAAGAAGGGATTTATATTTTTAATGTTTGGTAAAAATGTATTTTGCTGAGGTATTTTGCTGGTAGGAAGGTATTTTTAAATTTTGTTTCACTTTTTATTGTAATATATAACATAGATACAGAAAGGTACCTAAAATACAAATAAAAAATTTGCCAAATAATTATTGAGCAGTTACCCATGTAAATACCATTCATTGCTTTTGCTGCGGATGTCTCATGTTTCCTAGGAAAGCATTTTAAAAATGAGGAAGGTCTTTGTACTTGATATCAGTTTCTAGGATCCCTGGGCTTTTGGAACAATTTTTCTTGGCTAAAAACGCTAAACCAAGCCAAACCAATGAACAAAAAGTGACAATGAAAACCAGTTCTCTTGTAGTGAAGGAGTACTTGAACACAAATGAACTTGTACTTAGTAGTGAACTTCTGGGTTATAGACATAAGATTTGACTTTAGGTGTGTCTGATTCTAAAGACCGTGCTCATTGCACATCCCAGGAACGTAGAATGAAAATGTGCATACATGCATATGTATGTATAAGGAAGTGGTGGTGGGAGTTAGAATTGCCCTGTATAGGGAGAAGCAGTTCATGGGGGTAGCATATTCATAGAAGCATGTGTAATTTTAAGAACTTTCTGCACATTACCGGAGTCTGTTTTTATGTTACTGTGTAGTAATAAGGAACCTTGGTAGCACAATGGTTATGTGTTTGAATGCTGTCTGTGGGAGAAGGACCCTGGTGATCTATTCTTGTAAAAATTACAGTTTAGAAAACTCTGTAGGATGGTTCTGCTCTGTAGCATGGGGTTGTTACAGCACTGGAATCCACTCAGTGGCATATAATAACATACAGTAAGAAGCTAGGCCAGAATGCAGTAGAGAAGACTGTAATTTGTGTAGTAACAACTGTTACTGTCTTAGGTTGGCCTCTATAGGGTAGCAAAACTACTGAAGTGTATATATAAATATTGAGAGAGAATTATTTTAAGGGGATGCAATTGTGAAAACTGACAGATCCCAGATCTTTGAGTCGGCCATGAGGTTGAAGACAGCTCTTGACTCATGTGGTTGCAGGGCTGATGAACCCCATATCAGCAGGTCTGGCCGAAGGCTGCTGGTTTGCATCCCAGGAACCGGAGGTCAGAGAGTGATGAGTTGGATGGAGGATTGAGAGAAAGCAGACTGCTGGAACATGCATATGATGCAGACTACAATCCAAAGGAAACTCTCCTTTTAGTAGATTCGTTACTGTCATTAGATCACACAGTGGAGAATGATTGTATTGTATCTGCCCAACCACTGAGAATCGTGGTGTAACCACGTCGATGTATAACCTTAGCTGTCACAATTACTTGGCTAGGTGATCGTTTAAAACTAATTTTTCAATTTTTAGTTTGTTCAAAGATAAATATATAAATGTATGGTAATCTTAATGTAAAATTAGCACTATTTGTGATTAAGAAAGAAAGTATATTCAATCAGTGTAATGATTGACTTATGTTGTTTCTGTTAGGCCTTAAGAGAGCTGATAGTCTTTCTAGATTTCAAGTAGTGTGAGTTTGTGCGGCAAGCAAGGACACGTTAATGATCGCCTGGGCCGAAATTTTATATACGGGGAAAAAAAATTATTTTGCTATGGAATTTATGCCTAATATTAGTTGTTTTATTAAAGAGATTACTTTTCTATACAGTAATATTTATTAAGTAATAACTGAAAAATATTTCTTCTGGAAAAATCTTAGGTTTTGCAGAAGTCTTTGGTTTAATGCTCATTAAATTACAAAGACAGTTTCTGCGCAAACTTAGCGTACTGAATCATCTGTTTTTTGCTAAGCCAGTAGACACCTCTATAGTTCGTGAGCATCTTGAGGGCTGAATGTTTGGTTTCTGCTAGTTTTGTTGTAGATAGTTACCATCAGGTTGATTCCAGCTCGTGGTTGGAATGCACAGCAAAACAAAACCTTGTCCGTCCTTCCATCATCCTGAGGAGTTCATCATGGTGGCTGTTGTGCTAATCCATCTCACCGAGGGTCTCTGTCACTCTTATTGGCCCTCTGCTTCACCAGATAGGGTGTCTTTCTTCACCACTTGATCCTTCCTGATGATGTATCCAAAGAAAACAAGTTGGACAACGCTCTGTTTCGATCCATAGGTTTTCACTGGCATATATTTTTTTTAATTATGATTGAATGAAAATGTACATTCCCGTATAAATTTGCATGCCCACCTATATGCAGCTCCCACAGCTCTCCCTACCCGGTGACAGCACACTTTTCCTTTCCATTCCATACATGTCTTATCTTCCCAACAATCTCCTATACCCTCCTCTCCACCCACTCCCCCACCTCCAGTAGGAGGTCAGCAGGGCAACATCCTATAGATGCATAAAACCATAAAGTACACACATGATATGGTAACTCTGTGTCACCAAGTCCAATCCATTCCTGTGCGAAGAGTTGGTTTATTTACTGGGACAGCATCAGGGCCAGGGGCTATGCTCCCAGGGGAACTCTGAGGCCCCCGGACCATCAACTGCGGTCTTTTAGTGGAGATCTCAGGGTGCACCCCTTTTTATTCTTGTGTTGCCAGTGAGAGTCAACTTTGTGAGCTCTATCATGGCTATCCAACATGGCTGGGCACCATCTGGTTGTTCTGGTCATAAGTCAACGTAGTCACCCACTCACGTGGGTCTCTCTGTCTTCTAGGTTCTCTTTTTCCCATGTTGTTTTGGTCCTTGGTGATCATCTGTTCTGGCAGCTTTAAGACCCCAGATGCCACTCACTAATGTGGGGTGCAGAAGGCTCTCTTAGCAAAGTGCTGGTTGTACCAGTTGGCCTCGATCTCCTCTGAGAGAATGTTCCCCAGCTCCCTGCCTCAGCTACTCTGTCCTTGCAATATTGGGTTAAGATGGGAGGAGTACTCACGTTATGTTGAAGTCGAGTTAATATTGATCTTTTTTCTGATGGGTGCTGTCACAGATTTTACCCAACAAAAGTCCTGTAAACTATTTAATCTGAACCTTCCCCCCTCGCCCTCCCTCCCTCTCTACCCTTGTAGCCATCAGAGTCTTTTCTTCTATGCATGAGTCTGTTTTTAAGTTCTTACTGTAGGGCTCTCATACAATATTTGTCCTTTTGTCACTGACCGCTTTCACTAAGCATAATGTCCTCCAATTGAATCCAGGTTATGAAATCTTTCCTTCTTTATCATTGCATAGTGTTCCATTGAGTATATATACCATAGTTTACCTATCTATTCCTCTGTTGTTGGACTTCTGGGTTGATTCCATCTTTTTGCTATTGTGGACTCTGCTGCAATAAACATTCGTGTGCATGTATCAGTTGGTGTGAATGGCCTTGATTCTGTAGGATGTATTCCAAGCAGTGGAATTACTGGGTCAAATGGTATATCTATCCAGCTTTTTAAGGAAGTGTCACCGGCATATTTTTTAAAGTAGATTGCTAGGCTTTTCTTCCTAATCTGTCTTTGTCTAGTAGTCACTTTTTAACTTCTGCACTGGGAGTGACCTGCCAGTATTTGAAATACTAGTGACATATCTTTCACCATAACAACAACATGGAAGCCACCATGATACTACAGACAGGTGGTGGTTCTGCTAACAGAGTTCCAACAAAATAGTAGATATTTAGTACGTATTTGTTGAATAGTATTAGCTAACATTTATTGAGCTTTTTAGTATGTGTTAGGCACAGTATTTTAATTTTATTATCTTATTCAATCCTTACACTATCCCAAAGATAATCTGTGTTCTATATATGAAAAACTGAGGCACAGAGAAGTTGAGTAATTGAGGTTATCTAATGTGCCCTACCTAAAAGGGCAGGATGAGGATTCTAATAGAGGTGGTCTTATTGTGTGATTTATGTTCTTCAGTACTATGCTGTAATGCCTTGTCTTCCATTTTGATAGCAGTTTTTATCTCAGTTAATTTATATGCAAAGGTATTTCAAAAATAAATATTAGAAAAGTTATGAGAAAATTGATACTACCCAGGTACCACATGGGACTTTGAATATTCTTGTAATAGTGTTGTTTTGGTGTAGAGTTCTCTTTGGAATGACATACAAAGTGGAATTTGGAGAAGATTACAACCTGGTGCCCCACTCAGCAGACATATTGTCCTTTTCCTGTTTCTAATAAAATGAAAAATAAGTCGGCTAAGTCTTCTCCCCTACATGCCATCACAGGTTTTTTAAGTGATGTAGAATATATTCATAAACAGTGCATTGAAGGAAAAGAGTAGACATAAGTATCCAGTTCATGAAACTGGGTAAGGTTTTTGAAACTGATGAGTTGAAGTAATAGCAAAGATAGTAATAGTGATAGGGAAAACAGTTGATGTTTCTAGAGGACGACTGAAACATATAGAAAAAGATGTAATCAGTATTTAGTCCACTATTTCTATTTTAGTCAAAAGTTGATGTGTCGTAATCATACTGCATAAGGTGTTATGCTGTTAGTCTGCTATATTATACTTCTATGGAAAATAGGTAAATTAACAGAAAGCTGGGAAGCTTTATTTTGTGGAAATGAAATTGGATGCAGTTGCTGTAGGGAAAGTCTCTTTTCTTTCCTTTATCCCATACTGTGTGAATCTGCATTTATGACTCCATTTTTAACACATCTCAGTGGTTAATGTTTATAATGATGACCTTTAATTAGTAAAAGAAAAAAAAAAGAAAACCCTTTTGTATATACTACTTTAAAAGGAAAGAGACTGTCTCATGTATTTTAGAGAGAATTTTACTGTTACAGCTAACGTTTAATTCCCAAACAGAAAGGTTAACTGAGAGATCTGGAAAATATACATCTCATTGAGTCATTCCCCAGGTGGTCTCAATTCTTTTCTGTACTGTATTTCACTGTATACATTTGCCTTGTCTTGTTACTGAGAATTTTTTGTGTTGCTATTTTAGGCTAAGCAATGACATTTTTCTTTTTATCTAGTTACAAACTGGTCCATTTTTGGCTATGCCCAAATAGGTCTGCAGATAGTCTTAAACTGCAACATTTCATAAACAATTTGATTTTAAAAAATGTTTTCTTCTGGGATTTGACCCAAATGTTAGCCGAGCAGTCAGTTATAACTGAAACACAGTTGAGTATCCAGAGAAGGATGTTATATTGGCAATATTGCTCTTGAAGGATCATCAGAAAGCTGGTAGAATTTCTTTTTTCAGTCTGTGAAATATAAGCAAAAGATTTTACAAAGAACAATTGTGATCCGTACATTTTTGTCCAGGAATGTTGTATCAGTAGAAAGTAAAGTGAAGTCCGTTAGAATGTCAGGATAACTTTGATGCCCTGATTAAATCTTATGAAAGGAACAGATTAGAATCTTGATAAGTATGTTCCCCAGGAACACGTAATGCATTCTTGCAGATGTTATGCAAAATGAAACTACAGTTCTCTATAGCCTAATTTAAGGGCCTACAACTGTTTATTGTGGGCTGCGATACAGAAAACGTGTTCCATGTAATGTGTGAGATGTGATATTGTGGCTTAGGTATTTATAGATGGATTAATAAAGAGGTTATTATCTGAGAGAAAACAGACTGAAACAGGAACTCTCTCCTAGAGAGTTCTGCTGTGACATCTGCAGGCAGCTCTACGACTCTGGGATTAGAGTGTTTCCACATTAAGGTAGTTGTGCAGATTAGTCTTTTGGTGACTGATGTAAACTTTGATTTTTTGTTCCCCTGTAAATTTGATATGTTGGAATAAATGTGATTAAGTATACTAAATAATATCATCTGCAATAATAATTAACCATGGAGATTTTAGTGTCCATTAAAATAACCTTGTGAGATGAGATTTTGCTTTCAGCATTCATTTTTAAATGTCTTGGTTGACATTTTAATCCAAAAGGGCGTGAGTGTTCATTTCTGTTGAGAACCTGCTAATTTATTAAAATAATAAGTATGTGTCTGTTGGGTTAATAGACTTCTGTTTTTATTTAAACATTAAGTTAACCAAAGTACAATTTTGTTGTGGTTGTTGTTCATACTTGACTCCAGGAATGTTGTATTAGTAGAAAGTAAAGTGAAGTCCATTAGAATGTCAGTATAACATTTCTGTTGTTTTGTGTATCCAGCAAGTTCTTAAATTTCATCAGTTTTTCCCCAAGGGTCACATACCCTGGCCCTCTTTTCCATTCCTAAAATTCTGGATTCTAGGTCTGAAATATGTAGTTTGGAAAGGCCCTTTAGAGATGTAGCTAAATCATTTCACAAAGAATTGAGACTCTGAGAAGTTACCCAAGAGCCAGAACTATGTAATTTAGGGCTTCTAACTCCAAATCCTGCTCAGTTTCTGTTACCTTTCATTCAGTTGGTCAGAGAGCAGAGTTCAAGTAACTAGTAATGGTAATAAGGAACCCTGGTGGCACGGTGGTTAGGTGTTCGGCTACTAACTGAAAAGTGGGCAGTCTGAACCCATGAGTTGCTCCAGAGGACAAAAATGCAGTCTGCTTCTATAAAGATTGTGGCTTTGGAAATCCTACACAATGGTTCTGTTCTGTCTGTAGGGTTGCTATGAGTTGGAATCCATTACACGGCAGTGTGATTAGTAATAATAATGCAGCTAACCCTTCTGTAGTGTTTATTCCATACTAGGCACTATTCTGAGTTTTTACTTGTGCTAATTTGTTCCTCACAACAACTCTGATATAAACTCGAGTTTAGACAGGAAAGTTGGTATAGTGGATATGTTGGAATACTTTCTCAGGTTTTGCTGACTTTTGTGATCTTGACAGTACAGGCTGCTTACTTGTAGAATATCCCATACTCTGGGTTTGTCTGATTTTTTTCTTATGATTAAATTCAGGTTACTCACTTTGGTAAGAATATCACTGAAGTGATGCAGTATTTTTGTTGCATCCTATGAAATGGAGAGGGCAGACAATGTCAGTTTTTTGTGTTACTGGTGATGTCGATTTAGGCCATTTGATTCAGTTAAGTGTCTCCCAGTCTTTTTCACTATACAGTTACTCATTTCTCCTGTATAATTAATTGCTATTTGGTGGTGAGGTACTTTGAGACCATGTAAATATCCTGTTGCTTACCAGACTTTAAACTTACTTATTTTTAAATTGATACTAGTGTGAAGTTTTGGATTCCTGATTTATTCAGTGGATTGTAATCTGTTACTGTCATTGCTGTGATGGTCAGATTTTTCAGATTGGCCAGTGGGAACTCATTCAAACTGACTTCTGTACTTTTTGACATATTTTTAATGCTTTTTTATTTTCTGAACTGAGATGTGTTATAGATCTGTACCTGTTCCAGTCTGAAATCTATAATTTTACCTAGGAGATCTGATTCCTATTGAAACCTTTCATAAAACACAGAGCGCTAGGAAGTATATATATGGATGTATATCTGTACATATATGTGCATGTCTTTATTTTGTCTGTATCTTAAAAATGGTGACAAAACCAGTTTCAATGCAGTATCGTAGGGTTTATATATCTCACCAATCTCCAAGCCATGCATGCTGTCTCTTTGGATCTGTCCTCAGTTACATAGACCTCCTGTTAGCTCTGGCTTCACTGAGCACACAGCTGAGTCCCAGGCCTGACCCTGTTGGACATGGTAGGCAAGGCCTCAGCCAGTTTGAGACTACATGCCTAGTAAACATGATAGTACTATTCTGTGATTGCTCGTCATCCCAGCTGACTCTGTCCGAGAGATCTGGTTTTGGCAACTATGCTTGCTGGGTCTCTGGTCTGACCTTTAGTCCTAGAGTACTCAGCTGAGGCATGAAGTCCTGCCGAGGCTGTTTTGAGATCCTGACTGATGAACACCCTGGTTAAGTTGCCAGCCAAAACCAGGTCCTGGCAAATGTAACCTTCTTTGTCTAATTTATGATCCTGACCAAGGATTCCAATTAAAATTGAACTTTGCAAAGGGTTGATGTCTTTGATTTCATATTTGTATTCTGTTTTTCTTAAGTGGGAAAGTCTTCTCAGTTTAACGTATTACTTGCTTTGTGCAGAAGTTACAAAATAGTACTAATAGTTCCCAGATCTAAACTTGTGTGCTGTTGGGTTGATTTGAACTCACAGTGACCCTGTAGGATTTCCAGTGCTGTAGGTTTCTACGGGAGCAGACTGACATCTGCTGGTAAGTTTGAACTACCAACCTTTTGGTGGGCAGTTGCTCTTTAACCACTGTGTCACCAAGGTGACTCACACCAATATTACTATTAATAGTAAAGTCATTGAAGGAGGTTTAAGATTTCTTTGCAACTGTTTGTCTTTAAAATATATTACATTATTATGTATACTGTACTCTAAGTCAAGTGTTTCAAAACACTTGAAATAATTCTTAGCCCTGGCATCAAGGTTTTTTTTGTGGATTCTTTAGCATTATTTGCAAATAGAGATATTTTATTTCCCTGTTACCAATTTGGATGCCTGCAGTTTCTTTTTCCAGCCTCTTTACTCTGGCTAAAACTTCCAGCACTATGTTGAATAAAAGTGGTGGCAGAGGGAATCTTTGTCTGGTTTCCCACACTGTTTTAATTACTGTAGCTTTATTGTATGTTTTGAGACTGAGAAGTGTAAGTCCTCCTGTTTTGTTCTTTTCCACAATTATTTTAGCTCCCTGGGGCCCCTTACAAGTCTATATGAATTTGAGACTTGGCTTTTATGTTTTGGCAAATTGTTGAAGCTATAGGTCACTTTTGGTAGAATTGACATCTTAACAATATTAAATCTTCCAATTCATGAGCATGGAATGTTTTTCCATTTATTTAGATCCTCCTTAATTTCTTCTGAAATAGTGGGTTAAGTGCTATGGCTGCTATCCAAAAGGTCAGCAGTTCCCACCAGGCGCTCCTTGGAAACTCTATAGGGCAGTTCTACTCTGTCCTGTAAGGTTTCTGTGAGTCAGATTTGACTCAGCAGTGGTGGATTTTGGCTTTTTAATTTCTTTTGGAAAGCCTGGTGGCATAGTGGTTGAGAGTTATGTTTGCAGACCAAAAAGGTTGGCAGTGCAGATCCCATAGGCACTCCTTGGAAACCCTATGGGGCAGTTCTGCTGTGTCCTTTATGGTCACTATAAGTTGGAATCAACTCAATAGCAATGTTTTATTCTTTTTCTTTAAATTTTTTCTAGCAGTGTTTTATGGTTTTGCATGTACAGATGTTTTACCTCCTTGATTAAATTTATTTCTAGATATTTTATTCTTTTATATGCTGTTGTAAATGAAATTGTTGTAGTTTCCTTTTGAATATTTCATTGCTGGTGTGCAAAAAGCACAACAGAGTTTTGTGTGTTCATCTTGTATCCTACAGTTTTGCTGAATTCATTTGTGACTGCTAGTAGCTTTCTTATCTCATCACAGTTTTTAATGTTTCTTTTTTTGTCTTGCAGTGATGAAACTAGAGAGTCTGTTTGCAGGTGATTCAGGTCGATATTTGGCTATTCAATTTCATTTGGAATGTGCATATATATTTTTATATTATTATGAGTATAAAAAAGCCAAAGATCAATTTAATGTTGCTAAAAACATTGGCAGATTGCAAATTGATTTAACAGGTAAGACTCTTTTTACCTTTTGTCAACAATGAATTTTGTTTTTATGATAAACTTAATATGTGCATTGGCCATTTGGTTGTATTACCCGGTAGAATTTGGTTTTGTATGTCCCATTCTTTGCTTTACAGAAATAGGTTTTATTTAAAAATTCAGTTTTAGGGTAAATTTATAATGATACATTTTCTTTATTCCTGTAGATTCACATTTATTATTCTAATCTCGTTAGACATGTTAGTAATGTGTAGTAGCCAAACTGCACACAGATGAACTTCTGAGCATTTGGTTCTGGGTGTGGATTCCTTGGAAACCCTATGAAGCAGCTATGCTCTGTCCTGTAGGGTTACTGTGAGTTGAAGTCAACTTAACGGTAGTGGCTTTGGTTTTTGGTGTGGCTCTCCTAAGACTTCGCTTTCCTAATTGCCAGTTTTATTTTGAGTTTTCTGTAGTACTTTTTGGAAACCCTTGTGGTGTAGTGGGTAAGTGCCATGTCTGCTAACGAAAAGGTCAGCAGTTCAAATCCTCAAGACACTCCTTGGAAACTCTGTGGGGCAGTTATACTCTGACCTATAGGGTTGCTGTGAGTTGGGATTGACTCGGTGGCAGCGGGTTTGGTTTTTGGGTAGTACTTTTTATAAGGATCTATTGGTTCCATCCTATTCTTTGTGTTCCGTTCTGTATTCATTGAGTGTGTACATTTTTTAAAATGATTTTATTGATGTTTCTTTAGTGCTTTAAAACACCTGCATGTTTGTTCAGTGCTGTTTCATCAGTTCTGACTCACACCAACCCTATAGGACAGAGTAGAACTGCCTCATGGAACTTCCAAGAAACGGCTGGTGGATTTGAATTGCTGACCTTTTGGTTAGCATCCATAGCTGTTTATTCACTGTGCCAGCAAACGTCCTTCCTGGTGTGTAGTAGATGCTAAGTAGTTTCTGAATGAATGAATGAATTGCAGAATTTCTCCTAAAACTTTTGTTTTTCTTCTGAATTCCAAGTAAGAAACATTGACTTATTTTATGTATTACTCTATACTTGGCACTGTGGTCAAGTGCTACGGCTGCTATCCAAAAAGATGGCAGTTTGAATCTACCAGGTATTCTTTGGGAACTCTGTGGGGCAGTTCTGAGCTGTCCTGTAGGGTTGCTATGACTTGGAATCAACTTGATGGCAATGTTTTGGTTTTTGTTTTCCCCCTTTCCTTTTTTAGTGTTTTGCTTGTAAATAGTATTCAGTATTGAATAAAGAAGTGAAGATCGAACATCACCAATTGATTATAACATTTGTACTTGCTGATCCTGGGTTCAGTGTCTCAGACTGTTTTTACCCCTTAGTGTTGAAATGATGAGACTTACAAACCCTGGTGGCATAGTGGTTAAGTGGTATGGCAGCTAACCAGAAGGTTGGCAGTTAGAATTCACTAGGCAGTCCTTGGAAACTTAATGAGGTATGTTCTGTCCTATAGGGTCACTGTGAGCTGTAGTGGTGGTTTGGTGGGTTTTATTTGTCCTCCTGAGCTAGGACTAGATTATCTCTAAAGCCCACAACCTCGGGCCCTAATTTTATGCTTAATATTGAACTAGTCTTATCAGTAAAGTCCTTCAGATATATTATGAGTTAATGACTTTCAGGGCTGCCCTAGGATATTAGCCACCTTCTGTTACACTGTGTGAGGAAAATTATTTCATATGCAAAGACTGACAGTTCAATTCATGAACTCATCCTAGAAAAAGTGCTACTTCATTGCTGGATATCACTATGGTCACCTTCGAAGTACTCCCATTGGGAAGCTATGCACTAGTGGCAGCACCTAGTCCACCCTTCAGAGCAATTCTGGAACTCTTTTTCTGGAATGGCCATCAGAGCTGTTATTGGCCAGCACCTAGTTACCCTTCAAAGCAATTCTGGAACTCTTTTTCTGGAATGGCTGTCAGGGCTGTCATTGTATTATGCTTGATGTCCTGAATGTCATCGAAATGTCTTCTTTTCAATATTCCTGTTATCTTTGGGTAAAGAAGAAGAGTGACTGGGAGACAGATCAGGTGAGTAGGGGGTGTGTTCCAATACAGTTATTTGTTTACTGTCCAAAGACTTCCCTCATAGACAACTGTACAGTTAAGGTTGCAAACTTGCCACCATGCCACCGTTTGCGATTGCCATTCCAGAAGGAGTTCCAAAATTGCTTTGAAGGGTGGACTAGGTGCTGGCATCAGTGCATAGCTTCCCAAGAGGAGTACTTCGGAGGTGGCTATAATGACATTCAGCAGTGAAGTAGGTAGCACTTAGAACAGTTAAGTTTGTGGACTTAGTTGTGGGATTTTTTACAGTTTATAATTTGTAGAACAGTGCCAGTGTGTAATTAATAGTTTTATCAGTGTTTCAAAGTATATACACTATATACTTATAAATATATATATTTATATACATATAAATATATATATAAAATATAATATTTTGGTCCTGAAGGACTCTCCTGGGGCTATTTTTTGGTGGTGTTGGGGGCTATGCTTTAAAATGATTGGCACAGTACATGTATATTCAGCTTTAACTGTTGGTGCCTTTTTTAGCCAGTTCTTCATGTTTTGTTTTGTTTTTCTTATAAGTTAGGGGTGAATTTAAAAATACAAATATAGTACCCACAAGTATAAAATGAAAATCAGGTTATTATTTCATTCCATTCAGCTGTAACTTTACTGTAAAAAACTAAGCTGTATTAAACTATCTTAGTAGCCATTTTTAGCATAACACATTTAAAGGGTTGATGCATAACTTAGTCAGACTCACTGTGGGATAAAATCCAGACTTCTTCAACTGACATTCAAGGATATGTGTAATTTGGTCCTGGCTGGAGAATGGATGTTGGAACTTTTGCTTCTATAAAGTGGCTTGAAATCAGATAGTTTACAGGAAGACATTTAGATACATAATGAAAAACAATCTTTGTGTTACATGAAGCTGGATAGCTTACTATAAAGAGTTAGGGATTTAGAACTTGAAGACCTTGGCTTTAAGGTCTGGTCTGCTGTCTGAAGCCTTGTAATCTTGTGTAGGTGGTTGTACCTTACAACCTCCCTTTTGCTCATCTAATGTACTAAGTAATAATATTTTCTTTCTCTGTGACTCTTAATGATTTATTCTTTTTTGGGGAGGATGTAGTTTGACATGAGAGCAAGTATGTGCAATCTAGTAGTTGAAATTCTGGCTTTGGGTCTTGGTACAGTAGCTTAGTTTATAATCTTGTACGTCATTTTACTATGAATTGGGGAAACACCTTATAAACTTGAAAGCAGTCTGAAAATATTAGTGTTTATGATTGCACAGTAGATATGATAGATAGGCAAATAAGTAGATAGAAATTTGTATGTGTTTTTCAGGTGCTTTGGGAAAAAGGACACGGTTTCAGGAAAACTGTGTGGCACAGCTTATTCTAGATGTAAGACGGGAAGGGGATGTCATTCCGAGTTGTGGATTAAGTCCAGCACCTACTCCTCAGGAACATTTAACCAAGGTAAGTAGGATCATAAATTATTCATCAAATTAACACCCATCTGTAACAGTTTCAATAGGCGAATACTGTAGAAACACTGAATGGAGTGCAGATTTCCTTTTGTCCTCTCTTGAGTTTTTTAAGGTGACTGGGAGGAAAAAGAAAAACTTTTTTTTTAGTGCTTAAGTAGAGACAATAAGGTGCGTTTTTCTAAGGTTCAATGAATATGAGTTCATTTGGTCAGTTTTATATTACTTTCCTTGAAAAAATACACAAGGAGGACCGAGTAGAGATTAAGTTTTCTAGTTTCTACAGTGTTTACTGCCTTACTTTTGCCTTTTGTTCATAGTTTGGAGCATTAAGAGACTTGAAATTAATTGGAATTCTTCTCAGTTGCCTGATTTTCCAAATTCTTTTTTTTAAACCAGATTTGTGATCCAGTTTTGTTACTTTTTTATTCATGGGTTAATTGCTGCCTTAGAATGTTTTTCTTGACCTGGCTGATAAATTCCCTTCTTAGAGCCTGAATTTATGGTTCAGTTAGTGTACTGTAGGTCTCTCTGGCAGCTTCTGTGGAGGTCATTAGCACTTATATTCTCTGATTCTGTAGACTTCATACCAACATTTTGAGTTGTCTTTTGGTTGAATTTCCTGTCCTTGAAGGCCATGTCTTTCTATTCTTTGTTCTAGGGCCTGCAAGCACGTTTGCCTTGGGTTCAGTAGACACTAGAATTCTGTTCTGTACTGAGAGTAATATCAAAGGTAGGGGTTACGGTGGGTGAGATGAATGACAGCAGTAAGTAGTCCCAGGGAAAGGCTTAGATGATCTGTTGCAAGTCTCCTGGGCTTGCTCCAGGTACTCTCTTGCTTGCTTTTGTAATTACTTTAGGGAGGAAGAGCTGTTGATTCTAAGAGGAAACTAAAAAAGGAAGGGAAGTGTATAGAAACTCAGGGGTAAGAATCGATAGAGTGCAGCCTATACAGATAAGGAAGTAGAGCCATAGTGGAATGAGTGTGCTCCTGTTATACTGTTGCCATTTAGGGTAACTGGGTTGATACTTGCTTCCAGTTTTTGCTTCATCCTTGTATATATTAAGCCCTTTTCTGAAGCTGTTTAAAACATTTTACTGTGGTAAAAATATACGTAACAAACATTTATCAATTCAATCATTTCTATACATACAATTCAGTAACATTGATTATATTCTTCAAGTTGTGCAGCCATTCTAGCTGTGCTTTTCTAAATCATTCCACCACCATAAACGTAACTTGAGTGTTTCCTGTCTTATGCTAGATTCTTTAGAGGAAAAAAAATATTGGAAGACATATACATCCACATACATGCACACACACATGTATGTGCACATATACCAGGGAAATGGTTAACATGATTGGAGAGGCCAGAAAGTCCCAAGACCATATATCAAGCTAGAGTTTTTTCCCAACTTAGATAGCAGCAGAAGCTGTTGAACCGAGATCTAGACCATGAGGGCTGATAAACCCCAAGATTAGCAGGTAAGCTGCTAGCTCAGGTCTCAAGAGCTGGAGGTCAAATGAACACAGGATCCAGGGAGAGCAGAAGTCTTGCCAGAAATTCCTTTTATGTTGGATACAGGCCATACCCCTCAAGGAAGGTCCCTTTCAACTGGTTGGCTAATTACAGCAAGTCCTATGACATGATACCAAATCTCATCATTGACTGCCAGAGTACATCATAACTGCCAGACTGCTGAGAGTCATGGCCTAGTGAAGTTGATGTACCACCTCAGTGATCACACCCCCTAAGCAAAAGCTCCTCTTTCCCCATCCCTCTCGCCCCTGGGAGCCACTAATGAATACTGTCTTGTTTCTGTATATTTGTTTATTTCATGTAAGTGAGATCTTAGAATATTTGTCCTTTTGTGAGTAACTTATTTAGCTCACCATGATGTTTTCAGGGTCCATGTGTATTATGCATGCATCAGAACTTCATGTACGTTTACAGCTGGGTAAACTCCATTTGGTGTTACACCACATTTTAATACACCTGTATGTTTTTTTCACTTTTTGGCTGAGCTGCAGTGAACCTTGGTGTACATCCTTAAGCATTTGCCTGTCCCGTAGGTTGACTGTTGTAAGCCTAATTTTTAAGCTGTAAAACATCATGTATAAAAGGCGATTTAACTGTGAAATTTAAGCATTTTATTTAGTAATCCATAGCTTTTCTTATTGTTGTTTTTAAATATGGAGTGCTACTATCATAAATTTTCTCCTGTGATGAAAATATGAGTGATGATTAACTGTAAGAAATGTATAAAAATGAGATAAAACTTAATACAGAATTTATTTAATTTTTTGTATTTCTGTCCAACAAAATATATTCAGATAACCTTCCAGTGTTTGCTAATTACTGCTAAAAGGTGGAAAGGATTAATTGTGTGGTGTGTATGTATGTGTAGAAACAGCTTTATTAACTGAATGGAAGATAGAATTGCTTAATTAGTATATATCGTATTTCCTTGTGTCAGAGACACTATTATAAAACGTACCATCTCTTTAATGATTATTCTTTGGGGGAACAAAGAACATTATTTTATCAATTGTAGTGATTATAAAATATATCCTTTTTAGAAATATTACTAATATAAATGTATTTCTTGTACAGTTGAGAAACTACAGTGATTTTATTGTCATCAAGAATATAATAGTTCTCTTTAGAGCTGTTATTAATGGATAGTTAAATAAAAGGTGTTAGATATCAGGGTTCAGTAAGCCAGCAAGTGTGAACAACTCTAATGTGTAAATTGAAGGCACCGACTCTGTTCTTTGTTCTTCAGTGGAGCAGGGTTAGGACACAAAAAGTTATACTTGTGTATTTATAGAAAACAGAAATAATGCTTGCTCAAAACTCATTGCCATCGAGTCCATTGTGACTCATAGCAACTCTAAGACAGAGTAGGACTGCCCCATAGAGTTTCCAACAAGGGTCCTATAGAGTTTCCAAGGTAGTGGATTTGAACTGCTGACCCTTTAGCTAGCAGTTGTAGCACTTAACCACTACGCCACCAGGGTTTGCCAGCTTGGATAATAAATGTACATTAAATGTCAAATATTGTATGTCTTGTATGTTGGTGATAAATTATATGCATATTCATAGAGTCAGAAGACTGAGGAGAACCAAGTGGGACTCTGATAGAACAGTATTTTAAAATTGGTCCTTGTAGAACATTTAGGTAAGTAGATATTTCAGCAGACCCATTGTAATTTCAAAAGAAGTTAAATAAGATGATAGAGAATTTCAAATGAGGATCAAAACTATTTTGAGCTCCTGTTGCTAACAGTGATGTCTCTTGTCTTCCAAAGCTGGAAGATTCCCGTCATGTTGTTATTGTCTATCCTGGGTGAAAACCTAGGAAAGTTATTAGAATTTTATTTTCTTCATTTATATTTTCCGTATTATGCTCTTTTAGTTGATATGTAAAAGCAATCTATAAATGTGTTGTTAAGTATTGGATTACATTAAGCCAGGGTGATACAACCCTACATGGATATAAAAAGGTGAGTGTTTTGGGAGACTTCAGAGCAGAACTGTCCAGTGTGTTGCCACCAATTATATGTGGTTACTGGGCACTTGAAATGTGGCTAGATCAAATTGAAATGTGCTGTAGTTGTAAAGGAAACCCTGGTGGCATAGTGGTAAGTGATATGGCTGCTAACTGAAGGGTTGATGGTTTCAATCCTCCAGGAGCTCCTTAGAAAGTCTATGGGGGCAGTTCTGTTATGTTCTGTAGGGTTGCTATGGGTTGGAATTGAGTCAGTGGAAGTGGGTTTAGTTTTAGTAAGTGTAAAATATACACCAGATTTGTGTGTGTGTAATATATCAATAATTTTTCTGTTGATACATGTTACAATGACAAGTTTTTGATGTATTAAGTTAAAAATATGTTAAAATTAATTTCTTCTTCTTTTTAAATGTCTTGTAATGTCGCTATTAGAAAAGTTTAAACTACCTGCTCAATTTTTTAAAATTCTGAGAAGCTTGTGGTTAAAATGGATGGCTGCCAGGCTTTACTATAGCTCCTTTTATTGATGAGTAGTATTTCCTTAGTTTCTTTTTGTTCATGCGTAATATTTCCTTGTATGTATGAACCACAATGTTTTTATTCTTTCACTGGTTAGTGAACATTTGAGTTGATTTTGGTTTTCATTTATTATAAATAAAGCTATTTGGGTCATGCATGAGTCTTTATGTGAATATGTGACTTTAATCCTCTTGGGTAAATATCTAGAATGTCTGAATTGTGTGCTACATGTAGTTTTAACTTTATGAGAAACTAAACTGTATTCCAAGATCACTGTACTGTTTTACATTCCCACCATCACTGTATGACAGTGCCAGTTGCTTTGCATCCTTGACAACACTTAGTACTGTCATTCTTTTTAATTTCTTCCACTCTAGGGTATATATAGTTGTAGTATCTTCTTGTGGTTTTGCTGTATTTTGCTGATTCATTTTGAAAAAGTTAACAATATTGAAGTATACTTTACAGAAAAATGAGCGCATCTTAATTGCATAGCTCGATGATATTTATCAAAATATATACACCCAAACATCATTACAGGTAAGACGTGAACATTCCAATCATTTCAGAAATATTTGTCATGCCCATTTGCAGTTAATTCCCCACCCCTTTGACCTTAAATGGAACCCTGATGCATAGTGGTTAAAAGCTTAGCTACTAACCCAGAGATGAGCAGTTCCAATCCACATGCTCTTTGGAAACCACTTGGGACAGTGCTACTCTGTTGCTGTGAGTCACAATTGACTCAGAGCCGGCGGGTTTAGTTTTTGTTTTGGGTGTTTGCCGTAAATGGATGTTGATCTGCTTTCTGTGACTATGAATAGTTTGCCTTTTCTAGAATTTCTTTTATTTTTTTAAATATGATTGAGTGAAAATGTGCATTCCCATATAAATTGCATGCCCACCTATATGTAGCTCTCACTGCTCTCCCTGCCCGGTGACAGCACACTGTTTCTCTCTAGTCCATACATGTCTTGTCCTCCCAACAATCTCCTGTCCCCTCCTCTCCACCCACTCCCCTTCCTCCAGTAAGAGGTCAGCATCCTATAGATGCATAGAACCATAAAGTGCACACGTGATATGATGACTCTGTGTCACCAAGTCCAATCCATTCCTGTCTGAGAGTTGACCTCCATTATGATTTAGGGACAGGGGCAGCATCAGGGCCTGGGGCCCGTGGACAATCATTTGTGGTCTTTTAATGGAGCTCTCAGAGTGCACTCCTTTTTATTCTTGTGTTGCCAGTGAGACTCAATTTTATGAGCTCCATTGTTTTAGTCATTGTCCAGGGAGTGTCCTAACGCAAGAACCTCTGGTCTGAACGACGCGCTCTGCTCCCGGTGCTGCTTGCTTGATGGTGGTGAGGTTCTCAAATTGTCCTTGGTTGTTTTTCCTTTTATTCCTTGCAAGCTAAAAGCATTAAGGGTGGGGCCAGCCATACTCCAGGGAAACTTCCCCATAGCAGGAATTCACAGCCCCACCCTAATCCTTTAACATACAGGTTAGCAAAACCACACAATGGAGGACAGTCCCAAGATACTGGGAACCATATCCCAGCCACGTGGCTGCACACATTTTTGGGGGGACACAATTCAAACCATGACATCCATCATGGCTATCACTGGTGGTGGCTGGGCACCATCCAGTTGTTCTGGTCACAGGTTGATGTAGTCACCCACTCACGTGGATCTGTCTGTCTTCTGGGTTCTCTTGACTCCGTGTCGCTTTGGTCTGTTCGTGCTAAGTTGGGACCATTTGCTGTACCCTCGGATGGCAGCTTGACAGCTTTGAAGACCCCAGACACCACTCACCAATGTGGGGTGCAGAGGGCTCTCTTAGCAAAATGCTAGTTATGCCTTTTGGCCTCAGTTTCCCCTGAGAGCATGGTCCCCGGCTCCCTGCCCCAGCTACTCTGTCCTTGTAATATTGGATTAAGATGGGAGGAGTAATCATGTTATATTGAAGTCCAGTTAATATTCACCTTTCTAATGTGTGCTGTCCCGTGATTCACCCAAGCAGGTTTCTGTCAACTGTCTAATCTAAACCCTACCCTCCTCGCCCTCCCTCCCTTCCCAACCTTACAGTCATCAAAGAGTGTTTTCTTCTATGCATGAGTCTGTTTTTAAGTTCTTATTGTAGGGGTCTCATACAGTATTTGTCCTCCTGTCACTGACTGCTTTCACTCAGCATAATGTCCTCTAATTGAAACCAGGTTATGAGATGTTTCCTGCAATCGTCATTGTTCTTTACCATTGCATAGTGTTCCATTGAGTATATATACTATAGTTTCTCTATCCATTCCTCTGTTGTAGGGCTTTTGAGTTGATTCCATCTTTTTGCTATTGTGGACTGTGCTGCAATAAACATTTGTGTGCATGTATCAGTTAGTGTGAATGGCCTTGATTCTGTAAGATATATTCTGAGCAGTGGAATTACTGGTTCAAATGGTATATCTAGATCGAGTTTTTTAAGACAGCACCAAATTGCTTTCCAAAGAAGTTGCACCATTTTGCAATCCCACCAACGGTATAGGAGAGTTCCAATTTTCCACATCCTCTCTAGCATTTGTTATTTTGTGTTTTTTGGATCATGGCCAACCTTGTTAGGGTGAGATAGTATCTCATTATAGTTTTGATTTGAATTTCTTTAATAGTTAATGATCGTGAGCATGTCCCGCATGTGTTTTTTGGCTGCCTGGATCTCCTCTTTAGAGAACTGTCTGTCCATCTCCTTTGCCCATCACTTAATTGGATGATTTATCTTTTTCTTATTGATATTTTGTAGTACCTTATAGATTATGGCGATGAGGCATCGGTCTGACATATAGTTGCCAAATATCTTTTCCCGTTCTGTAGGTGGCCTTTTAATTCTATTAATAAAGTCTTTGGATGAGTAAAAGTGTTTGAATCTTAATAGTTTCCGTTTATCTATTTTTCTCTTCTGTTGTTTATGGTTTGTTGGACAGATTTTGAAGTCTGTCTGCGTTGTGTATTAAAACTTCCGTTGTTATTCCTACTTTTTCTTGGAGGAGCTTTATCATTTTAGTTTTGACATTTAGGTCTTTTATCCAGTTTGAGTTGGTTTTTGTATAATATGTAAGATGCGGGTCTTGTTTCAGTTTTTTGCAGATGGATATCCAATTTTGCCAGCACCATTTGTTGAAGAGATTGTTTTTTTCCCGAGTTTAATGTCTTAGGGCCTTTGCTGAATATCAGCTGTTCATAGGAAGATGCTGTCATTTCTGGGTTCTTGATTCTGTTCCATTGATCTATCTGTCTCTTTTTGTGCCAGTACCAGGCTGTTTTGACTACTGTGGTAGTGTAATAGGTTCTAAAGTCAAATAGTGAGAGGCTTCCCACTGTGTTCTTCTTCAGTAGTGCTTTACTTATCTGGGGCGTCTTTCATTTCCAAACAAAGTTGGCAGTTTGTTTCTCCATCTCATTAAAAAGGTACCGGAACTTGTATTGGGATTGCATTATATAAGTAGATTGCTTTAGGCAAAATAGACATTTTGACTATGTTAAGTCTTCCTATCCATGAGCAGGGTAGGTTTCTCCATTTATGTAAGTCTCTCTTAGTTTCTTGTAGTAAGGACTTGTAGTTCTATTTGTAAAGGTCTGTTATTTCTCTGATTAGATTTATTCCTAGGTACTTTATCTTCTTAGGGGCTGTAGTAAATGGTATTGATTTGGTGATTTTTCCATTCAGAATCTCATCGTTATAAAGGAATCCTATTGATTTACTTATGTTTATCTTGTATCCTTAGACTTTGCTGGACTCTTCTATCAATTTGAGTACTTATGGATTCTTTAGGATTCTCTGCGTATACAATCATGTCATCTGCAAACAGGGAGATTTTGACTTCTTTGCTGATGCGGATGCCCTTTATTTCATGGTCTTGTCTAATTTCTCTGGCTAGAACTTCTAGTACAATGTAGAATAGGAGAGGTGAGCGTGGGCATCCTTGTCTAGGTCCTGTTTTCAGGGGAAACTGTTTCATTCTCTCTCTATTCAGGATGATGTAGGCAGTTGGCTTTGTATAAATGGCTCTTCTTGCATTGAGGAATTTGCTGTCTATTCGTATTTTGCTGAGAGTTTTTAGCATAAATGGGTGCTGGGCTTTATCAAATGCCTTTTCTGCATCAGTGGACAAGATCAGGTGATTCTGGTCTTTGGTGTTATTCATATGTTTGATCACATTAATTGTTTTTCTAATGTTGAACAAGCCTTGCATCCCTGGTATGAATCCCACTTGGTCAGGATGGATTACTTTTTTGATGTGTTGTTGTATTCTGTTGGCAAGAATCTTGTGGAAGATTTTTGCATCTAGATTCATGAATGATATCCGTCTGTAGTTCTTCTTTTTGGTTGAATCTTTCCTTGGCTTTGGTATCAGGGTTGTGCTGGATTCATAAAATGAATTTGGGAGTATTCCATCCATTTCTGTGCTGTGAAGTAGTTGCAGTAGTATTGGAGATAACTTTTCTCTAAAATCTTCGTAGATTCTGCAGGGAAGCCATCTGGGCCTGGGCTTTTTTTATTTGTAGTTTTTTGATGACTTTTTCAGTCTCTTCCTTTGTGATGGGTTTATTAAGTTGTTCTGCTTCGCCTTGTGATAATTTGGGTAGGTGATATGAATCAAGGAATTTATCCATTTCCTCTGCTTTTCGAATTTGTTAGAGTACAATCTTTCATAGTATTCTGATACCATATTTTTGATTTCTGTTGGATCTGTTGTGACAACTCCCCTCTCATTTCTAACTTGGTTTGTTTCCTGTTTCTCTGTAGTAGGTTTAGCCCATGGTTTGTCAGTTTTGCTCTTTTCGAAAAAACAGCTTTTGGTCTTTTCAATTTTTCTATTGTTCTGTGATTCTCTAATTCACTTAGTTCTGCTCTGATGTTTATGATCTATTTTCTTGTGGTGCCTGAGGGGTTCTTCTATTGTTTTCTCTGTACTTGTTCAAGTTGTAGGGTTACTTCGTTGATTTGGTTTCTTTGTTCCTTCCAGATATGTGCATTTATGGAGATAAACTGACTTCTGAGCACTGCTTTGGTTGTATCCAGTAGGTTGTGGTAGGAAGTGTTTACGTTCTCATTGGAATCCATAAATTTCTTTACTTTAACCTTTGATTTCTTCTATATCCCGTGGGTTTTTGAGCAAGATGTTGTTCAGTTTCCATAAGTTCCACTTTCTATGTTTTTTCTGTGGTTGATTTTTACTTCTGTGGCTTTGTGATCCAAGACAATGCTTTGCATTAATTCAGTGGTATGGATTTTATTGAGAATTGTTTATGTCCTAATATATAGTATATTCTGGAGAATGTTCCATGTGAACTGGGGAAGAAGGTGTAGTTGTCTGCTGATGGATAGAAATTTCTGTATATGTTGATGAGGTCTAACTGGTTAATTGTGGCAATAAGGTCTTCTGTATCTTTACTGAGCTTTTTCTAGACAGTCTGTCTAATATTGAGAGTATAGTGTTGAAGTCTGCCACTATTTATTGTGGAGTGATCTATCTCTGTTTTGAGTGTAGTGAGTGTTTCTTGATGTATTTAGGTGCTGTAATAATAGGTGCATAAATATTTAATATTGTTAGGTCCTGTTTGTGTATTAAACGTTTCAGCAGTAAATAGTGTCCATCCTTGTCCATGATGGTGGGTTTTACATTAAAATCGATTTTATCTGAACTTAGAATTACGACCCCTGCTGTTCTTTGTTCATTTTTAGGTTTATATATATTCTTCCATCCTTTAATTTTCAGTTTGCTTGTATCTTTAAGTCTAAGGTGAGTTTCTTGTAGGCAACATATGGATAGATCGTGTGTTTTGATCCAAGGTGTTCCTCCGTATCTGTTTACTGGAGCATTGAGTCCATTCACATTTAATGTAATTATTGATGGGTATGTGTTCAGTGCTCCCATTGTGATATGTTTTTTTTTCGTTGATGTCTTTTCTGTTTTTCTTATTAATCTGTTCTGTGACCTTCTTCGTGAGTTGATATTTCACCTTTTTCAGGGTTGGTTTTGTGGTTGTTGAGACTAGTGTATTGTGTTTCTTCATTTAGTATGTTGCATCTTTATTGTATTTTACAGCTGCCCCTATGATCCTGCTTAGTAAACTATGTATAAGCCCAGTTGTAATTACCACCAGTCTTGTCAGCTTACTCTCTGGTTGGAATTGTGTCCCCCCAAAAATGTGTGCAGCCACGTGACTGGGATATGGTTCCCAGTATCTTGGGACTGTCCTCCATTGTGTGGTTTTGCTAACCTGTATGTTAAAGGATTAGGGTGGGGCTGTAAATTCCTGGTGTAGGGGGAGTTTCCCTGGAGTATGGCTTGCCCCACCCTTAATGCTTTTAGCTTGCAAGGAATAAAAGGAAAAAGAAACAAAGGACAATTTGAGAACCTCGCTACCATCAAGCAAGCAGCACCGGGAGCAGAGCGCGTCCTTCAGACCAGAGGTTCTTGCGTGAGGACTCTCCCTGGACAAAGACTGATGCAATACCGGACTTTCCTCCAGAGCCAACAAGGGGAAAATCTTTCCCTGGAGTGGACACCCTGAATATGGACTTGCAACCTACCGGACTGTGTAAGAATAAATCTTTCTTTGTTAAAGCCATCCACTCTGTGGTATTTCTGTTAGAACAGCCCTAGCTGACTAAAACACTCTCCATCTGGAAGGACTGTAACAACTGTATTATATCTCTCTTTTTAATATAATGACATCATAGTTTTCATGATACGATCACTGGATCATTACTTTGACTATTATTGCTTTGATTGAGTTTGGAACCTTACCTGATTGGGTAGGATTGTGGATAATGTGTCCTTCTAAAATATAAATGTAGTGGTTTTGTTCTTCTAAGCCAAGAAATTCTTTCAATATTGCTTGTAGCTTTGGTTTAGTTTTTGCAGAGTCTCTTAGTTTCTGTTTATCAGTGAATGTCTTCATTTCCATATTTGAAAGATAGTTTTGCAGGATATATAACTCTTGGTTGGAAGTTCTTCTCCTTCAAGGCTTTGAATGTGTCATGCCGCAGTCTCAGTGCCAGCTTGTTTCTGCTGTGAAATCTGACGAGGTTTCCCTCTGAATGTTAGCTTTGCGTGGAGTCTTGCTGCTGTTACAGAGTCTCTGCTTAGGTTTCATTTTGTTACGGTTGATTATGGTATGTCTTGGAGTCTTTCTTTTCACATCTGTATTGAGTGGTGTTCGATGTGCATCTTGGATATCTATATTCTCTTCTTTCATGATTTCTGGGAAGTTTTGTGTCAGCAGCTCAGCAAGAATACTCTGTGTGTTCTCAGGTGTCTTGCCCTCTTTAGGAACTCCGGTTAATCATAGATTGTTCCTCTTAATAGAGTTCCGCATGCTTCTTAATGCTTCTTCATTTTTCTTGTTTCTTTTTTCTGATTTGTCCTCATAGATGATGGAGTCAGTACTCTGTCTTCCAGATCAGAAAGTCTCTCTTCCATTTGTTCCATTCTGTTTCTTGGCTTTGAATTGAAGTTACTATGTCTTTGATTTTGTTCTTGATCTGTTGGATTTCAGAGTCCTGGTGTTGCGTCAGATTGAATAGCTTGCTTAAGTTTTCATTTTGCTCTGCTGCATTTTGTGTACGGTCTAGGAAGTTTCTCTATATAATCCTTTTGTATTCACCTTCCGATAGTTTCAGTAAAGCTACTTCGTCTTGGAAGTTCTGAGGTGGTTTCTTTTGGGGGCTTTCTGATGCCATGGTGATTTCTTGGTTATTGTTTTTATGGTTTTCCTTCAGAGTTTGTTGCTTTTTGGGCTTCGTGTGGGTCAGTAGAGGCTGGGAGAGATGCTGTGAGGATGGACTCCAGTTGTTTCTCCAGGCTGTCTTAAAATGAGAAGTAAAAAGTATGTGATAACTTCCAAAGTCAGTCAGGTTTTCAGGTGTATAGGTTCCTCTTCCCAGCTGTCAGAGGATGCACCTCTGTATCAAACCTCACATATAAACTAGCTCGAAATAGAGAAAGGCTACTGTCCTGCTGACCTGTGATGTTGGGTCCCAGCTGTAGGTGATACTGTGTGGAATTCTGCTTTTCTGCCAGAAAAGTGTGTTCTTTTGGGCAGGCAGTCCCTCCCAGCCCACGAATTAGGTCCAGCGGAGTCTTCTATATCAGTATCGCCGCCTTGCAGCGGAACAAAATGGCATCCTGCATAAGCTGCCACCTGACTGGGACCAGGACACTGGTGTAAAGAGATGCCAAAAGTTCTGAGATGCCCAGAGTCCACAGCCTCTGTTGCCGGACCCCAGCATCAGGTGACAGTGTGCAAAACATGGCTTCTGTCGGAAAAGCACTCTCTACCCGGTAGGTGCTGCCTCCTGGCCTAGGAACTAAGTCCAGCCGGGTCCTCTGTGTAGATGTGTCCATCTCCCAGTGGATCAAGATGGCATCCTGCACCGGCTTGCCACCACGTCTGTACAGCTACCACATGGCAGAGGTAGAAAGGTAGGCCAAAGGAGGTGAGATGCACAGAGTGCGTAGCCTGGGTTTCGGAACATGGCAGTTGCACTTGCCAGTCCCACCAGCAGTGCACCCAAGACCAGCTGCTTGTCAAGTCCGAACTCTGCTCACCGACCAATACAGAGAAAAAAAAATCAAAATGGTGAGTTATCTTGAGTCCTTGCAAGTGCACGCTTGCCAATAGTTGGGTCAGCAAAAGAGAAGAGATTTTGCGTTCAGTGGTATGAAGTCTAAATTAATATGAAGTCTAAATTAATATGAAGTCTAAATTAACAGCCTTACGGTGCGTCCTAGGGCTCACTAGGTGTCCCGAAGGCTCCTTTTAATTATCGATTGAGGTCTTGGTTTCCAGAGGGATCTAGGGAGACTTGCATTTAGTCCACAATTTGAGTCCGCCCCCCATTTTCTAGAATTTCACATGAATGAAGTCCTGTAGTAGATACTCTTTTGTTTTTGCTCAGTGTGATGTTTCAGAGATTTAAAGGCAGGCTCTGATTTATGACATATTTGAGTTATGATGAACCATGATTAGTACTGTCAGGATTCTGCTTCTGCTCAATAATGCAGCAGTACATCCACCTCACGTACAGGATGTAAATCAAGATGTGGAACTGTTGGTATTTACCTCCCAGTATGAGAGTTGTCATTCAGCCCTTGTGTCATTCTGCAGTTGCCAGTTTCAAGGCATACTACCTACAGCTTGAGTTTGCTCAGGCAATAGATGCAGCAGATGGAGGTGCAGTAACATTACTCAATTTGTGTGAGCGTTATAATATTCTTTAGTGTTTCTGGAACATAATAGCTTCCTGAGAGGAGGCTAAGGAAAAGTGCATGCAGGGAATTTGGAAAAAATTGCTAAGATAGTGAATATGCTACAAATGCTTGATTAGGATAATGTGGTAGAAGAGATGGTGGATAAATTGTCCATATGGCAGGAAGACTGAATTTAGAGGTTGGTTTTGCTGACGTGACACCACTCATAGATCTCAAAGAAGGGAAATTAACAAACCAGGACTTAATGGATTTTTAACAGAAAAGAAATGCTGAAGAAAGGATGAGGAAGAGGAAGGCGGGAAGGTGCCAAAATATTTTAAAGTGAAAGGAGTAGCAGACTTTTTTCTAAACTAAATCACAAGTTTCAGTTGCTTGAAAAACTGATCCTAACGCTGACTGCTTTGCTAAAGTCAATGGGCAGACTAGAGAAGCAGTGATATGTTCCGTGAAATAAGAGAAAAAGAGAAAGGCCATACAGAAAGCCCTCACTAAATTTTTGACTATAAACACTATCCCCTTGTTTTTGTTGTTGTTAGGTGCCATCAAGTTGGTTCTGTGTCATAGCGACCCTATGCACAGCGGAATGAAACACTGCCCAGTCTTGTGTCATGTCCATAATCATTTTTTATGCTTAATCCCATCATTGCAGCTGCTATGTCAGTCCATCTCTTTGAGGATCTTCCTCTTTTTCAGTGACCCTGCACTCTACTAAGTATGGTGTCCTTCTCCAGGGACTGATCTTCCTGACGTGTCTGAAGTATGTAAGTTGCAGTCTCGCCGTCTTTGCTTCCAAGGAGCACTCTGGTTGTACTTCTTCCAGAAGAGAGCTGTTTGTACTTTTCATGGTCCATGGTACATTCAGCATTCTCCTCCAGCACCACAATTCAAAGACATTAGTTCTTCTTTTGTTTTCTTTGTTCCCTGTCCAGCTTTCACATGCATATGATGTGACTGAAAATACCATGTCTTGGGTCAGGCACACCTTAGTCTTCAAGGTGACATCTTTACTTTCCAGTACTTGAAAGAGATCCTTGACAGCAAATTTTCCCAGTGCAATGCATCTTTTGATTTCCTGGTTGCTGCTTCCACGGGTGTTGATTGTGGACCCAAGTAAAATGAAATCCTTTACAACCTCAGTCCTATCTCCATTTATGACAATGTTGCTTGTTGGTCCAGTTGTGAGGATTTTTGTTTTCTTAAGGTGCAATCCGTAGTGAAGGCTGTGGTCTTTGATCTTTGTTAGTGGTTCAAATCCTCTTCACTTTTAGCAAGCAGTGTTGTGTCTTCTGCAAAACGCACATTGTTAATGAGACTTCCTCCAATCCTGATGCCTCGTTCTTTGTATAATCCAGTTTCTCGGATTATTTGCTTGGCATACCATACCAAAAGGTATGGTGAAAGGATACAGCTCTGATGCACGCCTTTCCTGACTAAACCATGCAGTGTCCCCTCGTGCTGTTCTCACAACTGTGTCTTGATTCACGTACAGATTCCTTAAAAGCTCAGTGAAGTGTTCTGGACTTCTATTCTCAACAATGTTAGCCATACATAATTTGTTATGATCCACACAGTCGACTTTGCATAGTTAGTGAAACACTGGTAAACATCTTTCTAGTATTCTCTGCTTTCCACCAAAATCCATCTGACATCAGCAATGAACCTGGCTTGAATTTCTGGCAGTTCCTTGTCAATGTACAGTTGCAGCCATTTTTGAATGATCTTCAGCAGATTTTTACTTGTGTGTGATATTAATGATATTGTTCGGTAATTTCCACATTCGATTGGATCACTTTTCTGTGGATTTCTTCCAGATGGTTGGCCAAGTAACTGTCCTCCAAATTTCTTGGCATAGACAAGTGAGCACTTCTAGTGCTGCATCTGTTTACTGAAACATCTAGGTCAATATTCCATCAATTCCTGTATCCTTATTTTTTGCCAGTGCCTTCAATGCAGCTTCAGCTTCTTCCTTCAGTACCACTGGTTCCTCATCATATGCTGCCTCATCAAATGACTGAACACTGACCGGTTCTTTTGATGCTTCCTGTGTCATTTAGTATTTTCCCTGTAGACTCTTTCACTATTGCAACTAGAGGCTGAAGTTTTTCTTCAGTTCTTTCACCTTAAGAAATGCAAAATATGTTCATCCCTTTTGGTGTTCCATTTCTAGCTCTTTGACATGTCATTATGATACTTTATTTTGTCTCCTTGAACTGCCCTTTGAAATTTTCTGTTTGGTTCTTTTACTTTGCCATTCTTTCCTTTTGCTTTAGCTGCTTGACATTTCAGAGCAAGTTTCAGAGTCTTATCTGACATCCAATTTGGTCTTTTCTTTCTTTCCTGTCTTTTTAATGACCTCTTGCTTTCTTCATGGGTGCTGGCCTTTGGTCATTAGTGTTCAGCACATCAAATCTGTTACTGAGATGGTCTCTAAATTCAGGTAGGATATACTCAAGGTCATGCTTTGCCTCTCCTGGACTTGTTCTAATTTTCTTCAGTTTCAGTTTGAACTTGCACATGGGCAGTTGATGGCCTGTGTCATACTCAGCACCTGGTCTTGTTCTGACTGTTGATAAGGAGCTTTTCCATCATCATTTTCCACATTTGTAGTCAATATCATTCCTGTGTTCCATCTGGTGAGGTCCATGTGTATAGTTGCCCTTTGTGTTACTGAGAAATGAATGATATTGCCAATTAAGAAATCATTGTTCTTGAAAAATTCTGTCCTAGAGCCTCCAGCGTATTTCTGTCATCAAGGCTATATTTTCCAACTACCTATCCTTCTTCTTTGTTTCCAACTTTTGTATTCCAGTCATCAGTAATTATCAGTGCATCCTGATTGCATTGTCATCATTTTTGGACTGCAGAAGCTGGTAAAAATCTTCAGTTTCTTCATCTTTGGTGGCTGGTTCGTAAATTTGAGTAATAGTTGTATTAACTGGTCTTCCTTGTAGGTGTGTAGATATTATCCTGTCAATGACAGCATTGTACTTCAGGACAGATCTTGAAATGTTCTTTTTGACCATTAATGCAACATCATTCCTCTTCAAGTTTTCATTCCCAACTTAATAGACCGTATGATTGTGTCATTCAAGATGACTGATACTGGTCCATTTCAGCTCACTAATGCCTAGAATATCGATGTTTATGCTTTCCATTTCATTTTTGATGACTTCTAGTTTCCATAGATTTGTACTTTGTCCATTCCACAGTCTGATTATTAATGGATGTTTGCAGCTGTTTCTTCTCGTTTTGAGTTATACCACATCAGCAGATAAGGGTTCTGAAGACTTCGCTGCATCCACATCATTAACGGCATCTACTCTGAGAAGGCAGATCTTCCCTAGGAGTCTTTTCAGTGCCTTCTAACCTGGGGAGCTCATTTTCTTGCATGATATCTGACAGTGTTCTGTTGCTGTTCCTGTGGTTTTCAGTGGCTAATTCTTTTTAGAGGTAGACTGTGGGGTCCTTCCTAGTCTGTCATAATCTGGAAACTCAGCTGAAGCATGTCCACCAGGGGTGACCCTGCCGGTATCTAAATACCAGTGCAGAGCTTCCAGCATCACAGTAACATGCTAGCCCCTTCAGTGTTACAAACTGACAGACAAGTGGGGACTCATCCCCATTGCTAGAGATAGTCCAGGTGATCTACAACCTTCCAGAAGTGCAGTTATTATTACAGCTGGCAAAATGGCCTATGTCTTCCAATGAAGTAAATTGTATACACATTTTTTATGTGTATAAGTATTAAAATATGTCTGAGTTTATATGTAATGTTTTCAGTCCCTGAAGACAAAGATCAGGTTTACAAGGACATTGATAAGAAAAGGCAATAATAATGTAAACTAAAAACAGAAAAAAAGAAGCATTCAGCTTATGTGAAAACATACAATAGAGTCATCATAATGGAACCCTATTTGTAAAGTTGGGACTGCCTGTATGGACTATGTGTGTGGTTACATATTTCAGTAGTTTTTTCCTTTTTTTACTGAATAGGATTCTATTAGATGTTTTATTTATCTGTTTATCATTTGTTTATGTGTTCTTCTGTTGATGGATGTTGAGATTGTTTTGAGTTTTGGGTTATTACATATAACGTTGTTATGAACATTTATGTGTATGTCTGTGGGAATATATGTTTTCATTTTTCTTGGGTAAGCTACTTAGGGGTAGAATTCATGGATCATACAATATATACATGTTTAGCTTTAGCATAAGAACCTGTCCAACTATTTTCTGAAGTGATTATACCATTTTACATTTCCGTCTGCAGGAGAAAGATTTGGCAGTCTGCTTCTGCAAAGATTTGCAGCCTTAGAAACCCTGTGGAGCAGTTGCAGTCTCTCTTGCAGGGTTGCTACAAGTTGAATTGGAATTCATAGGATAGCAGAAGGTTTTTTTTTTTCCTTTTTTTGGTGGTAGCTCATTGTAATTAGTATTTCTGTGTTGACTACTGTTCTTGAGGATCTTTCATGTGTTTATTGTCCACTTATTTATCTTTCATGAACTGTGTGTTGAAACCCTTTGCCTGCTTTAAAATTTTCTTTTTACTGAATTATAAAAGTTATCCGTATTCTGAATATGAATCATTTTTCAAATATGTGTATTGTGAATACATTCTGCTAGTCCCTGGCTTGCCTTTCCATTTTCTTAACAGTGTTTTAGAATGAATATAAGTTATTAATTTTGACAAGGTCAAATTCACCAAATTTTGTATTTCTGTGTGTTCTATTTAAGGAATCTTTACTGACCTCATAGTTGTAAAGATTTTATCCTATGGTTTCTTCTAGCAGTTTTTTAGTTTAGGTTTTACCTTATGATCTGTGATCAATTTTGATATAGTTTTTCTACGTAGATAGTGAGAGATAAGATTAGAGGCTCATTTTTTTTTCAAAAGAATACCTGGTTGTGCCAGCATAATTTATTGAAAAGATGTTTTTTACCTGTTGAGTTACTCAAGCACTTCTGTAGGAAAATCAGCCAACCTTATATGTATGGGTCTAAAATTTTAGCAGTGTCCGGATGGCACGTATTACTAACATGCTCAGCTGCTAACTGAAAGGTTGGAGGTTCGAGTCCACTGAGAGAAAAGCTAGTCAGTCTACTTAAAAGAAGTCTGCTGTTGAAAACCCTGTGGAGCATGGTTCTACTTTGATGCACATAAAGTCACTGTGAGTCAGAGGAGACTTAGTGGCAGCTAATGGCTTAAAGTTTTGAACTGTGTTCTGTTACATTCATGTATATGTCTTTTTTCATGCCAACTTATAGTATATCAGCTTTATAGTAAATCTTGAGATCATGTGCTCTGTCAGGTACTCTTAAGTCCTCAGATTTTATCCTACCTTTTCAAATTGTTTTGATTATTGTAGATATTTGCTTTTCCTTATATAGCTTGTTAACTTAGTATTTCTATCATTAGTAAAAAATTACTTGTAACATATTTCACAAGTGATATGTTCGTGCTGTTGAGACATAGAGTTGGAGAGTTGATGGTTAATTCTAGATTAGAATTGAGAGGCAGAGTAGAAAGAACTGGCTTTGAATTCTGATGCTATCACATACTTTCAGTGGGTGCTCAGGTCAGCTTTTTTATCTCTAATTCTTAGTTTCCTCATTTGTAAATGGGGATGGAAATGCTACTGCCTATGATTATTGTGGGGATGGATTTATACAGTGGCTGCAATGACGGCCTCAAACATAACAGTGATTGTGAAGATGGCACTAGACTGGGCACTGTTTTCTAGAACCTAACAGTAATATTGGGAGGATGAATAAGAAAACATTTATAA
Organism: Heterohyrax brucei; assembly: GCA_028571685.1. Lineage (NCBI taxonomy): Eukaryota > Metazoa > Chordata > Mammalia > Hyracoidea > Procaviidae > Heterohyrax > Heterohyrax brucei. Next base: position 42,324,250 of record CM053149.1, read on the forward strand.
ACTTGTCAGCAGAGGGACTTTTTGCATACTAGACTCTCTCAGTGATAGTTACTCCTCATTATTGTTATTATTGGTACATTTCTAAGGTACTGATACCACATCCTCCATTTCTATACGGTAAGTTATCTCCTCTTACGTGTTTTAGCCTATTACTTTTTGTGGACAGCTTTTGATTTTAAGCAAAAAGTTGAGCAGTCCTACTCTAGGCATCTGTTCATTTGTTATTTTGTACTCTGTAGGATGAATCACATTTAATTTTTGGTCCATATATTTTCTTTCATGTTTCATTAGAATTTTGAGCTCAGTGATGATACTGTACTGAATGAGATACAGTTAGCAGATTGTGAACAGTTTCAGATGCCTGACCTATGTGCTGAGGAGCTTGCTGTTATTCTTGGAATGTGGTAAGTTAGTGACTTATTTGGCTGTTTTGAACACTTTGCATGTTTGTTTTCTTATGTTGAGAGGAAATCTTTATTCACTGAATATTGGATGAATACAGGAATCTGGGAATGCATAGTAATAGTGAGAATGAATAGTTGGGTGGCAGTTAAAGTGTTAAAGAGTGGAAATCTGTGAGTTGGTGTATCCATCTCTTTCTTATAAGGTATTAAAGGTAAATGACTTTTGACATTTGAGAATATAGGCATTTCCAAGGAAAAAATTACTTTTTAATACTGTTAAACCTTATGTGTATAGAAAATAATTTTTCTTTGTATTTTCTAAAAAGTTTGAAATTGTTTTAAACTTATAAAAAGTTGCAAGGACAGTGCAAGAAGCATTTGTGAATGAGTTTGTAACATAATACCCTGTAACTCCTCAATAATTACGTATTTCCTACAACTTAGCATATTTTCATGCATAGCCACAATATAGCTATCAAAATCAGGAAATTAACATTCATACTTTACTATGATTTAAAATCTCAGGCCCCATTCAAGTTTCTACAGTTAATCTCAGTAGTCTCCTTTATAGCAGAAGATTCTAGGCCGAACATTTTTGTCAAACATTTAACTACCATGTCTTAGTACCCTCTACTATCTGGAATAGTTACTCATTTTTACTTGACTTTTGTAATCTTACATAATTTATAAGCCATTTATTTTGAGGACTTTCCCTCAATGTTTGCGTAGTTGACATTTCCTGATGATGAGATTTGGCTATGCATCTTCATAATTAGGTTATATGCATCTTTAGCAGAGATACCAGAGAAGTAAAGCTTTATGGGTCTCACTGTATCCTAGTAGGTAGAGTACAATTTTGATTTGTACACTATTGGCAAAGTTTATTTGATCAGTTGATTAAAGTGGTATTTTCTAGATTTTTCTACTGTAAAGTTTTTTTTACCCTTTATTTAATATTTTACAAGAAGTCATTTGTAGACTGTAAATAATGCATTCCTCATCAAACTTTTAAATTTATTCATTTATTTATATTACCAAGGACTGATGGACTCCTGTTTTATTCAACAGAATATGGTCTGTTCTTAACATTATTTATTTTGATGCTGAAATTGTCAGACGTTAGTTTTGTGAAAGCCCCTTTAAGATATTTTCTTTAGCTTTTTTGTGTGTTTCACCATTTTTTTAGGCTGCCCCATGCTAGAAACAGCCATTTCTCCCAGGAGTACTGACTGATTTTTAGCAGAGGAGCAAACATATATTTAGAAACTGAGATCTGGGCACTGGGTATACTCATTACTATTGGAGTCACTGTTTCTAGACCCTCTTGGCCAACAGAGCTAAGAAGTATCCATACAGTATGTGCGTTTGTATTTATTTATACACACACACATGATTGCCTACCTTATGCAGGTCCTCTTTTGGACTGAATTGTTAATGAAGAGAAAAAAGGAAGTGAAGGAACTGAAAATGTCATTGAGCTGGGATCTTCTGAGTATTACTTTGCTGTACTTTGTTCCACCCTGCCTCCTGTCATCACTCTTTCGTTCTTCTCTTTTTCTTCCTTCTCATCTTTCCTTTCTTTTTGGAAAGACATTTTGATATAGTAAAACCTGTGTCATTATTGGCTCAGAGACAGTGTGTTTTCAGAAGTGTGAATGGTCAATGCTGGTATTTTTCTCCCTTGTGTTACAAGACCAGAGCTTTGAAGTGGTTCATTCAGGGCTGACTAATGAAACAGAAATAATCCCAAAGTTTTAAATTTGGCAGATTTGTAATGGTACCTTGAATTGAAAAAATTACAGGTCAAAGCCTTGGAATGGGAGATGCAGAAAAGGCATGGTGGCCCCTTTCAGGATCCTGATGTGTGAGATTTCATTATTGTCAGGAGTGGAAGAGAGTGACACACATTCAAAGAAGCATGGTTGGTTGTCATTTTGAATGGAACATCGAACATTATCATTAATATAATATGTAAATACGGTTTTGCTGAAGATAATTCAAAAATGGTTGCAGTAGTAAATTGACAGGGAACTGTAAGAAATTCACCCAGATTCAGAAGAGGATGTGGAATGAGGGATGCCATAGGATAGCTATCACTGGGAACTAACTTACTGGCACCTAAAAACAGCAGCAGTGATATTTATAAACAGTATTTATGTATTCATGTACGCATCTACTCCTACCAGCATGATTAGGTTCTCAACCTAAATTTTTGTGTGAAGATTGGCATTATGCAAAAATAGAGAATGACCACATCAGATCCCAGAATAGAGGATGACAGTATTATGTAACTGCAAAACCACTGAGAATCATGGCCCAGCGAAGTTGACACATAACCCTAACCATTACAGCTGGCATCTCCCTTGCCTTGTACCTTGTGTTCATTACAGCCACACATGCAAAATAATTGGATAATCGAGTTTTCACTGTTGTAAATGTGAGATGTTTGATAGTGAGATAGTTGGCCAGTGAGGAGCAGCTGTGTTCAGGTGCATGTTATGAAATACGGTAGCACAGTTGGGACTAGTGAACTAGTCACCCAGTTCTAAGAGGTAGAAGTTTTAAAACACTGTTGGTATAGTCTATGCTTCCTTATCTCATCCTTCATCTAGCTTTTTTCCAAAAAGTGACTGCCTTACTGAATTTTGTATTTATCATTTTCTTGTCTAAAAAATGTGTTAGGATATTTATATACCTCCAAATACTCAGTTTTGCTTGTTTTTGAGCTTTGTAAAAGATTATACTTTCTTTATTTTATATACCTCCAAGGAAACTCCTGCAATTTTTTTTTTTTTACTTTTGAGCTTTATAAAAGTGGCATCTCACTCTGTGCAGTTTTCTGTGCTTTGCATTTTTTGTCAATATTTTGTTGCTGAGATTGATTCATGTGTATATGTGGTGTGGTAGTTAATTGTTTGCTGCTTACCAAAATGTTGGCAGTTCACAGCCACCTGCAGCTCCTTGGAACCTGCATGGGGCAGTTCTGCTCTGTTCTGTAGGTTTGCTGTGAGTTGGAATTCAGTTGACTGCAGTGAGTTTTGATTTTTAGTTAGTTAATGTTTTTATATTATGGTGTGTGTTTAGTAATTAGGAGTTGTCATAGTAATCCTCTCATTTTCTGTGTGTGGAATGGTAAAGACTGGTTTCTTTTTCTTCTTTTTTTTTAATTAGAAATTTAAATTATCTTGCTATTTGGTATACCAACTATATTTTCTTTGTCAGCATTAATTTTTATACTTATCTTTGGTGGCAAACTCATGTCTTTATTTGTGTATAGTGTAATAGTATTACAATACATACTTTCAGATATAACAGATTTCTACTTTGATTTTTAAAACTTAGATTTCATTAGTTGAAACATGTATTTTGGAATTAATTTACTTTTTTTTTTAATTTAAAGCACACATTTACAAAAGAACAATCCAGTTCATAAGTTAACTGAAGAGGAGTTGCTGGCATTTACATCAGTGAGTGATGTGTTCTTTCCATTTTGTTTTTTCCCTTGTAAAGTATTTTGCCTCTCTTACGTGCTTGCCTCAGATTACTTATGTTCAGATGGTGCCACCTAAGTAAGTTAAAGAAAGAAAAACCTCATCATTTTAGCTTCCAAGCTGTACACAACTTGTTTACTGATTTGAACATAACCAGTTTTCTTTGCACTTGCTTGAACTTCAGTGCAGTTGTTGATAAAACAACTTGTTCGTTGTTTTATCTCAGGGCCTAATCCAGTAGCTAGGCCCTCTAGAAGTGTTTGTTAAATAAATTAATAAAAAGTGACAAGGTGTGTAAATATACACTTGAAAGCCACTCTGGTATGTAGCCTCACATGCTGAGAACTCAGGGTGATGCCTACAAGAATGCGATGAGGAAGAAAACTAGGAGCAGAAGCAGGACTACATGGGTTATAGAGTAGAGATCGAGGAAGGGTAGGGTGTCAGGAGCATGGAGATACTTGATGTCATTCAGTGATATAGAGTAGTTGAGAGAAATGTGGACAAAGGAAAAACTTGGATTTGTCAGGTGGGAATACACTGCATAGCTGTTGGACAATTTCAGTGTAATATCTGAATGCTTAGCAAATTACAGAAAATAAATCTGATAACACATTGGAGAAGAAACTCAATGGAAAGGAAAAATAGAGAAATAGATGGTTGAGGATATAAGATCATAAGAGGGTTTTTAAGAAGGGAAAATCACCGAAGAAAAGTGACAGAAGTCAGCCAGTATCTTTAGCTTAATGGATAAAAAGAGAAGATATATGCTTTCTGTCTTAGGCTGGGTTTTCTAGGGAAGCAAAACCAGTAACACATGTAGGTACAAGGAAAGATTTATAATATATATATAGATAGATAGATACAAATATAGAAAACAGCTCACGTAATCACAGAAGCTGAATGTCCCAAGCTCTGGCACAAGCCTCATGTGGCCACGGAAGCTGAGGAGCCCAAGGTCAGCAAGTCAGAGACCAGAGTTTTAGATCACTGGTTATGTAGGTCAGTGGATCCCAAGCTGGTGGCGAGACGAAGCGACAGAGGCTAGCAAAACCAGGATCAGCAGGTCAGGGAGCAGGAGTGGGCAGAGGCTGGCGAACCCAGGATCGACAGGTCAGGGAGCAGGACTCTCAAGTGCCAACTGTAAGGACTGATGAGTCCAACAGCTGCTAGCTCAAGTCCCGGAGCCAGACGCTGGAAGAAGAGAGCAGCCGCTCCTGGCCACATGAGCGACCAGCCTCCGTAGTGAAAGGTTGCGAGATAAGAGCCGAGGGGCAGGGAGCCACCACAAACCCCGCCCTGCCACTTAATACAACAGCCAAATATGTAGTAGCCAAGTTGACATAATCCTGACCACCACTCTTTCTTTAATGAGCATAGGTTACTTTAAGATGTATCGCTTTTCAAAGGCATATTTGTCATCATAGTTAAGAGTCAAGTTAGAATTTTGATGTTTTCTTCCTTATTTCACAGATAAGGGAAAGTAGAGTACTTTTTCTGATGGGAAGAAAAGCTAGTTTACTTTGTATCGTAATAAAATTTTGAAAATTACTGTGTTCTGTATACCTTCATGGAACTGGGTAGGTATTAGTTGTGTGATTATTTTCCACTTCAGTATTACAGACTTTTGGTGTTTATATTATGTATGTTTTAGGTAACTGTGGAAATGTGTGTATTTATTCATTACATATACCATTGGAAATTTGACAAGTAAATGTGTTAGAAACTTGTAAAAAGTATGTCAAACAAATGTGAGAATGGCATGGGGGTGATGTCTGACCTCCTCTAAAGCCACAATGGGGCAAGAGAATCAAGGTCAGCAACCTAAGGCTGATTCCTGTGATTTGGAAGTCAGACATACGTCTTCCCACCAGACTTGTTACCAGTTCTGACACTAGCCATCACTCATACAGCACTTTCAATTTCTCTGCTAGGTTCCATAATTCTTTACAGTGGCCACACAGAACTCACAGACAATATCTACAATTGTGGAGTTTACTGAGATGTTAATAGGTCACGATTCAGAATCAGAAATGATTCAGGTTATAGTTCTTCAATCAGGACAGCCCTTTCTCAGTTGTATCTGTGGGCAGGCCTCTTTATGAGCCTCAGCCCCTTAGACGCTCAACCTCTTGGTCCGTTGTTATGCTGTGTCCATTAATGAAAGGTGAACTGTGTGTATTGGATTGAATTATTTCCCTCAAAATGTGTATTAACATGGATGATTGTTAACCATGTTGATACACACAATAATTAATCATTTTGTTATTTGTTGTGATTTTCCTGTGTGTTGTAAATCCTACCTGTATGATGTTCAGTTGGTGGGATTAGTGGCAGTTATGTTAATGAGGCGGGACTCAACGTACAAGATTAGGTTGTGTCCTAAGTCTCTGTTTTAAGAAGACATAAAAGATGGAGGAGAGAGACATGGGAACCTCATACCCCTAAGAAAGCAGTCCTGGGAACAGAGTGTGTTCTTTGGACCTTGAGTTCCTGCATGGAGAGACCAAGGGAAGACTGATGACAAGGACCTTTTTCCCGAGCCAACAGGGGGATAAGGCCATCCATTGGAGCTTGTACACCGAATTTGGACTTCTGTTTCCTAAACTGTGAGAAAAGAAACTTCTGTTTCTTAAAGCCACTGTTACATTTCTGTAGTAGCAGCACTAGATAACTAAGATGCTGTGATATGTCTACAGCTCAATAGTAAAAAGGAATGATTTTTTTCAAAAAAATTACGTAAAAAAACTATGATTGCATTGAATTAAAGTTTTAGAATAGGCAAAAACAAAACAAAACAAAACAAAACACCCAAATAAAACAAAAATCAAACTCTGTGTCATCTAGTTGATTTTGACTGATAGTGACACTGTAGGGAAGACTAGAATAGAGGAGTGGCTGGTGGATTCCAATTGTTGACCTTTTGGTTGGCAACTGTAATTTGATTGATTGATTGATTGTGATTGAGTGAAAGTGTACAGTCCTGTTTAAATTTGCATCCCTGCCTATGTGCAGCTCCTATTGGTCTCCTTGCCTGGTGACAGCACACTCCTCCTGTCTGTTCTGTACATGTCATATCCTCTTTAACAGTCTCCTGGCCCCTTTTCTCCACCCTCTCACTTCCAGTAAGAGGCCAGAGGCCAACTCTTCGGACAGGAATGGATTGGACTCAGTGAAACAGAGTGACCGTATTGTGTGTGCACTTTATGGTTCTGTGCATCTATAGGATGTCATTCTACTGGCAACTATAATTTTTAATTACTGTGCCACCAGGGTCCCGGAGTAGACAAAGCTACAGCATAGTGACAGAAAGCAGATCACAGATTGGTTACAAAGGGGCACAATGAAACTTTTTGGGATAATGGAGATTTTTTATATCTTCATTTTGGTGATAATTAAACATGTTTTTCTTAGGTGCTGTCGAGTGAGTTCTAATTCATAGTAACCCTGTGTGCAACAGGATAAAACACTGCCTGGTCTTGTTGCATCCTCAACGGTTGATGATGTTGGAATCCAGTGTTGTAACTACTGTGGCAAATCATCTCCTTGAGGGTGTCCCTCTTTTTTGCTGACTGTCTTAGATTGAATTGTGTTACCCTCAAAATATGTGTGATGGTTTGGGTGGGCCGTTATATCTCGCATTGTGTCATGTTCCTTTATGTTGTTAACTCTGACCCTGTGATGTTAATGAGGCAAGATAAGTGGCATTTGTGTTGTAAAGGCTAGTAGTCCCAAGTATTTCCTGAGGTGTCTGTTAGCCATGTGAATGTCTTCTTTGGTGAAATGTCTATTCATGAGCTTTGTCTATTTTTTTTTTTAAGTTTTATTTTTACTTTATTGTGATTGCGTGAAAATGTACAATCCAGTATAAATTTGCATGTCTGCCTGTGTACAGCTTCCGCTGGTCTCCCTGCCTGGTGACAGCACATTCCTCCTATTCGTTCTATACATGTCATATCCTCCTAACAATCTCCTGTCCACTCCTCTCCACCTGCTACGCTCCCTCCAGTAAGAGACCAGTAGGACAACATCCTGTAGATGCACAGAGCCATAGAGTGTACACATGGTCTGGTCACTCGGTGTCTCTGAATCTAATCCATTCCTGTCAGAAGAGTTGACCTCAGTAATGATTTATGGACAGGGACAGCATCAGCACCAGAGGTCACGCTCCCAGGGTAATCCCAAGGTCCCTGGACTATGATTTGTGGTCTTTTAGTGGAGTTTTCAGGGTGCACCCCTTTTTTTCTCGTGTTGCCAGTGAGACTAAACTTTGTGAGCCCCATCATGGCTATCCCTGGTGGTAGCGAGGCAGCATCTGGTTCCTCTGGTCACATGTCGATGTAGTACCCACTCACTTCGGTCTCTCTATGTTTTGGGTTCTCTTTCCCCTTGTCATTTTGGTCCTTGGTGATCATCCATTTCTGATGAGTTGGGACCATTTGGTGTACCTCAGATGGCAGCTTGCCAGCTTTTAAGACCCCAGATGCCACTCATCCATATGAGATGCAGAAGACTCTTAGCAATATGTTAGTTATGCCAGTTGGCCTCAGTGTCCCCTGAGAGCATGGTCCCCAGACCCTCGCCCCTGCTACTCTGTCCTTGCCATTTTGGGTTAAGATTAGAGGAGTGTTTATGTTATGTTGAAGTCCAGTTCTTTTGTTCTGATATGTGCTGTCACTGCTTTCACCCAACCAAATTTCTGTGAACTATCTAATCTGTAACCAGCCCTCAGCCTCCCTCCCACCCTAACCCTTGCAGCCATGAAGAGTCTTTTCTTCTATATGAGTCTGTTTTTAAGTTCTTATTGTAGGAGTCTCATACAGTATTTATCCTTTTTGCCGCTGACTTCTTTCACTCAACATAATGTCTTCCAGTGGAAACTAGATTATGAGATGCTTTCTAAAATCATCATTGTTCTGTATCATTTCATAGTGTTCCATTGAGTATATATACCATAGTTTACCTATGTATTCCTCTGTTGTTGGGCATCTGGGTTGATTCCATCTTTTTGCTATTGTGGACTGTGCTGCAATAAACATTTGTGTGCATATATCAGTTGGGGTGAATGCCCTTGATCTGTAGCATATATTCCAAGCAGTGGAATTACTGGGTCAGATGGTATATCTGCTTCCATCTTTTTAAGGAAGCGGCAGATTCCTTTCCAAAGAGGTTGCACCATTTTGCAATCCCACCAACAGTGTATGAGAGTTCGTTACTCTGCAGCCTCTCCAGCATATGTTCTTTTGTGTTTTTTGGATCATGGCCAACCTTGTTGTGGTTAGATGATATGTCATTATAGTTTTGATTGGTATTTCTCTAACAGCTAATGATCGTGAGCATTTACTCATATGTCTTTAGGCTGCCTGGATGTCTGCTTTGGTGGAGTGTCTGTTTCCTTTGCTAGTTGCTTAATTGGGTTATTTACCTCTTTCTTGTTGATATTTTGCAGTACCTGGTAGATTATGTAAATCAGATGTCAATCCAGCATGTAGCTGCAAAGTGTTTTTTCCCATTCTATCAATAGTCTTTTAACTTTCTTGATAAAGTCTTTGGATGAGTATAAGTTGTTTGATTTTTAGTAGTTCCCCTCTATCTGTTTACTCTTCTATTGCTCGTGGAGTGTTAGTAAAAATTTGTAGTCTGTCTAAGCCATGTATTAAAATTTCCATTTGGTCTGTTTTTTCTTCCGTAATCTTTATCATTTTAGTTTTGCTATTTAGGTTTTTGATCTATTTTGAGTTAGTTTTTATGTGAGGTGTGAGATATGAGTCTTGTTTTATTTTTATTGCAGATAGATACCCAGTTTTGCTAACACCATTTGTTAAAGAGATGGTTTTTACCCCAGTTTATGACCTTTGTGCCTTTGTTGAATATTAACTGTTCATAAGAGGATGGTCATATTTCTGAAGGTCTCTATTCTGTTTCATTGGTCTATATGTGTCTTTTTGTACAAGTACCAGGCTATTTTGACTACTATTTTGACTACTGTGGCAGTGTAATAGGTTCTAAGTTTGGGTAGTGTGAGGCCTTCCACTGTGTTCCTCTTCTTCGGTAGTGTTTTCTTAATCCGGGGTTTCCTCCCTTTCCAAACAAAGTTGGTGATTTGTTTTTCCGTCTCATTAAAAAATGACACTGGACTTTGTATTTGGATTGCATTGTATATGTAGATCACTTTGTGTAGAATATTTTCACAGTGTTAAGTCTTCCTATCCATGAACAATGTAGGTTTCTGCACTTATGTAAGTCTCTTTTGGTTTCTTGCAGTAGGGTCTTGTACTTTTCTTTGTATATGTCTCTTACATCTCTGATTAGATGTATTCTTAGGTATTTTATCTTCTTGGAGGCTGTTGTAAATTATATTGATTTAATGATTTCTTCTTTGATGGTCTCTTTGCTGGTGCAAAGGAATCCTACTCACTTATTTATGTTTATCTTATGTCCTGATAGCTTTCTTGACTTCTTCTGTTAGTTCCAGTTTTATAGATTCTGTAGGGTTCTCTGTATGTATAATCATATCATCTACAAATAGGGATACTTCTTTACTGATGTAGATGCCGTTTATTTCTTTGTCTTGTCTGATTGCTCTGGCCAGAACCTCCAGCACCTTGTTGAATAGAAGTGGTGACAGTGAGCATACTTGTCTGGTTCCTGTTCTTAGGGAGAATTCTTGCATTCTTTCTCCATTCAGGATAATGTAGGTGGTTAGGTTTGCATAGATGCCCCTTCTCACATTGAGGAATTTCCCATTTATTCCTATTTTTCTGGGAGTTTTAACAGTTTTTCCCTTATTTATATGACTTTTTTTCCCTCTTCTGTCAGTGTTTGCTTTCACAACCAAAATTCTGGGCCATTCAGACATCAGCCTTGATCCTACGGACAAAACTTGAGAGAGGAAGCACACGCCGAGTGGAACGAGCCTTGCAGCAGATACAGGTAAGAATTAATGTGGAAATTTTTGTTTTCTTCCACCAACTTTTTTTTTTTAACTGTTTTATTGTAATTCAGGTGAAAGCTTATAATTCAAGTTAGTTTGTCATATAAACACACAGACATATTCTTATGTAATTGTGATTGCTCTCCCTATACTCTGACTGCACACTGTTCCTCTCCACCCTTTGTTTTCCTTGACCATTCAACCCAGCTCTTGTTTCCCTCTGCCTTCTCTTCTTGCTTCTGCATGGAAATTGCCTGGCTACTCTCATGTATCCACTTAAGCCAAGAAACACACTCCTTGCCAGTGTCGTTTTATGCTTTAGAGACCAGTTCAATCTTTGTCTTAAGATTTGGCTTTGTGAATGATTTTAGTTCTGGACTCACAGAGATTCCAGATGCCATGTCCAGAGACCTCTAGCCTGCTAAATCAAGTGTGGTCTGTTAACTAGAGCTTGAATTCTGCACCCCACTTTTGTCTGCTGTATCAGGGACTCTTTGTTGTGTTACCTATCAGGGCAACCATTGGTGGTAGCCAGGCACAATCTAGTTTTTCTGTCCTCATGCTGTGGTAATATTTTGTTTAAGTTGGCCTTTGTGTGTCTTGGGCTGACAGTGTCCTATGCCTTTGGTGTTTGTCATTCTCCTTTCCTCTAGGTTGGTGGGGACCAGTTGATGGTGCTTTGATGGTTGCTTTCTAGTTTCTAAGATCCCAACACCACTCACCAAAGTGGGATGGAAAACATTTTCTTAATAAGCTTTGTTAATCTAGTTGACCTAGATATCTCCAGAAACCATGGTTCCTAGCCTCCTGTCTCTGCTACTTTGTCCTTTGAAGTGTTTGGTTGTATTCAGGAAACGTCTTAGATTTTGATTTAGTACAGTTGTGCTGATTTCCTCCGTATTGTATATATTGTTTTTCCCTCCTTCTAAGATAATTCTTGTTTACTATCTAGTTAGTGAATACCCTTGTCTCTCCCTCCCCACACTTGTAACCATCAAATATTGTTTTCTTCTATGTTTAAACCTTTTCTTGGGTACTTAACAATAGTGGTCTTATGCAGTGCTTGTATTTTTGTGACTAATTTCATTTCATAAGGCCTTCCAGTTTCCTTCATGTTAGGAGATATTTCACAAATTAGTCATTTTTCTTTACCATTGCACAGTATCTCATTGTATAAATATATTGTAATTTGTGTATCCATTTGTTCACTGATGGGTACCTACATTGATTCCATCTTTTTGCTATTGTTCTTCCACCAACTTTTTATTGCCACGAGTAAGCATACATGTGTATTGTGAATATAAGTGCATGAGATATTTTTTTTTCTTCAAACATTTTGTTATTATTTAGACACCATTTGACTGCTTGGCTTCAAAGTCTAAATCTGTGGTTTAATTGCTCTGTGAGTAGAGCACAGGCCTGCTTTGGAGATATCGAGGGCTTGGTTTGCGACTGCTCCAGTAACACAAATAGTACAGTAAAGTGAGTCACAAATTTTTTTTTGTCTCCTAGGGCATATACAGGCCTTGTTTATGCTATTTGGTAGTCTATTACATGTGCAGTAGCATCATGTCTAAAAAAATGATGTAGATACATGAATTAAAATAGGCCTTATTTCCAAAAAATGTTCACTGTCATCTGAGCCTTCTGAGAATTGTAATCTTTTTGCTGATGCATGGTTATCCCATGAGGTTAATGGCTGCCAAGTGATCAGGGTGATGGTTGCTAAAAGTTGAGGTAGTTGTGACAGTTTTTAAAAAATAAGACAACAATAAAGTGCGCCACATTGATCAACTCTTCCTTTCATGATGAGAGATTTCTCTGTAGCATGCAATGCTGTTTGATAGTGTTTTGCCTGCAGTAGAACTTTCAAAACTGACAGTGACGCTCTGAAACCCTGCTGGTGCTGTATCAGTTAATTTAAATTTTAAATCTTTCTTGACATTTCAACCATGTTCATAGTGCTTTAACCAGGAGTAGATTCTGTCTTAATAAACCACTTTGTTTGCTAGGGTCGCCATGAGTCGGATCTGACTTGACGGCACTTGGCTGACTTGGCTTGTTTGCTTTCTCATTAGAAGCAATTCTGTATTTGTTAAAGTTTTATCTTGAAATTGTATCAGTTCAGTCACAACTTCAGGTTCCTTTGGTAATTCTCGTACTCATGATATTTCTACTACATTTGCAGTTACTTCCTCCACTAAAGTTTTGAACTCCTCTCAGAGTCATCCAAGAGGGTTGGAACCAACTTCTTCTGAACTGTTGGTGTTGGTATTTTCACTTCCTCCCATAAATCACAAATATTCTTAATAGGATCTGGAATGGTGAATCCTTTTCAGAAGAAGGTTTTCAATTAGCTTTGCTGAGATCCATTAGAGGAATCACTGTGGTAGCTATAGCTTTAGAAAATATATTTCTTAAATAATAAAACTTGGACATTGAAATTACTCTTTGATCCACAGGCCACAGAATATATGTTGTGTTAGCAGGCGTGAAAACATTAATCTCTTTGTATATCTCCATCAGAGCTCTTGAATGACCAGGTGCGTTGTCAGTGAACAGTAATATTTTGAAAAGAGTCTTTTTTTCTGAGCAGGAAGTGTCAGTAGTGGGCTTAAAATATTCAGTATATCTTGTTGTAAACAGATAATACTGTCATCTGGGCTTTGTTGTTTCATTTGTAGAGCACAGGCAGAGTAGAGTTAGCATAATTTTTAAGGACCCTGTGAATTTTGTAGTAGTGAATGAGCATTGACTTCACCTTCAGCATTAACTACTAGTAAGAATCAGCCTGTCCTTTGAAGCTTTAAAGATGGGCGTTTACTTCTCCTCTCTAGTCATGAAAATCCTGCATGGCATGTTTTTCCAATGTGAAGCTGTTTAGTCTGCACTGAAAACCTGTTTAGTGTAGCTACCTTCAGCTCTCCTGGATTCACTTGCAGTAGCTTCTACATGAGCCCTTGGTGATTCACCTTGCACTTTTATGTTATGGAGACAGTTTCATTCTTTAAATCTAATGTACCAGGCTCTGCTAGGTTCAGAGTTTCTTCTGCAGCTTCATCACCTGTCTCAAGCTCCACAGAGCTGAAGAGCTGAAGACCTTGCTCTGGATTAGGTTTTGGTGTAAGGGAATATTGTGACTAATTTGATCTTCTATCTAGACCTGTAAACCTTGATCTGCATCAACAATAAGACTGTTGTACTTTCTTATCATTTGCATGTTCACAGGAAGTAAGAACTTTTCTTTTGCCGTCATGACTTGGCTAATGGTCCTGGAAGCCCACTTTTCAGCCTGCCTTGACTTTTGACATGCCTTCCTCACTAAGTTTGATTATTTTGAAGCTTTTGGTTTGAAATAAGATGTTTAATGCTTCTTTCACTTGAACATCTGTAGGGTTATTAATTGGCCTTATTTCAATATGGTTGTGTCTCGGGAAATAGAGAGAGAGAAGTAGGGAGAGAAACAAAGAAATGGCCAGTTGGTGCAGCACTAAGAACACTTGCAACACTTATCAGTTAAGTTCATGTCTTACATAGGATGGTTTGTGGCACCTCAAAATGTAATAGGAATATCAGTGATCACCTATTGTAGGTTACCATAACAGACGTAACAGTGAAAAAGTTTGAAATACTGTGAAAATTACCAAAATGTAACACAGAGACATAATGTTGTTGGAAAAATGGTGCTGACAGAATTGCAGGGTTGCCACAATCTTAATTCGTAGAAAAACAAAAACAAACTTGATTGTCTATAAAATGCAGTAAAGCAAAATGCAATTAAACAAGGTATCCTTGTATTTAACTTCTCTAATCTTCCTTTTCCTCATCTCTAAGCCAGCCAGCCAAGTGCCGTCTGAGGCTAATAATAATAGCCCTTATGTTATAGGATTATGGTGAACATTAAAAAGGACACTACAAATGTTAAAAGAGAGTAAGCAATTCCACAGGTACAGGTTGTATAGCTGTTAACCACTCAGTTGATTCCGATTGATAGCTACACTCTAGGACAGAGAAGAACTGCACCGTGGAGTTTCCAAGAAGTCCTTGGTGAATTTCAACTGCCTTCTTTTGGTTTGCAGCTGTAGCACGTAAACACTATGCCACCTGAGTTTCCAAACCTAGTTGATTTGAATTGCTGATCTTTTGATTGGCAGCTATAGCTCTTAAACATAGGTCCACCAGGACTCCCTACAGATTGTATAAGGAAATAAAATTCATCTTAATGCAAAATTACTCACTAGTAAATTGACAAGTAAAATCAGTCTGCATCATTTTTAATTTAATATTGTTTATTTCTGTCTGGTGAGTCACTATCATTTAGTCTGTCTCGTAGATTCTCTGATAAACTAGCCATAATACACATCGATTAACAAGAAAAAAACTCTCAGAAAATGTAGGATTTCATGAACTTAATGGAAGTGATATGTTTTAAAGTTTACTTTTATTTTGGAGCAATTTCACATCTTCATAAATCTAAAATTATTTCTAAATAAAAGTTTATCTTTAAAAAAATTTTTAAGTACACCAACATTGTCTAGTAGAAAAGTTACCCTTGTTTATGTATATGTGTTCCTGAAGGTACCCAGTCAGTACTAGTTTTGTTTGGTCTCTAGTTGTGTAGCTACTCCTGTCTAACACCTGTATGATGAAGGAAGGGTTCAGTCGATTCCCTAAGTCCAGACACTTTTCATTTTAAGGAATACTGAGTTAGATTTTTAGCTTAGGACACCAGGAATGTTAGCTAAAATGATACTGAATGAACTATTTACAGGTTTATGAAATAATAATTTTAAACTAATGATACAGTTACAGTGTTGGGTAGTAGGAAGAAGAAGGTTGATTTAGAAAGAGGGAGTACATTTGGTATATATCTGGAATGAAAAGTACTTTATAGTGGTCTGGTTCATTGCTGGAGAGCAGTATACTGCTGTAATGTTAGAAGGGCACATTAGTCCATTTCCAGGGCTGACTCTTATGTGGAGGTAAAAGAAATTGGATTTTCTCTTCTCAGTAAAATAAAATATGGGGATAACATGATATGTCATAATTTTAAAGGTAGTGTGAGAGTACACTAAAGATATATTGGTGATAACTGATAATTGGTGCTCAGTTAAGAGGCTACTTGAATGTCTTTGCTAGGAGAAGATTCATTATAGATAGAAAAGAAAGACAGTAAAAAATTTTTTTTTTATTGTGCTTAAGTGAAAGTTTACAATCCCAGTCAATTTTCCATATAAAATCCTGAGTACCTGCCTCTGCATCTCGATCTGCTCTTCTGCGACACCACACCCTTCTGTTCGCTCTTTACTTTCAGTATCTTCTCAACTAGTACTTGTCTGTTTCTCTCCACCCTTTCCTCTCCCCACTAAAAAGAAACTGGTACGACAGCCTCATACATTTATTAAACCATAAAGTACGCACACCACTTACATCACTCTGTGTCCTCAAGTCCAGTCCATCCTCCGAAGAAAGACAAATTTAAGATATGATTTACCTAATTCCCCTCTCTAGTTGCAAGCTGCATTGTCACAGGGCATGAATTCTGGTGAGGTGCTCTCTTTATTAACTGCAGCACACTTTGAAGATGCTGAGAGAAGCAAGGTGGTGATGTAGTTTCATGATCAGCATTTTAAATTATTCATTATGTACTACTTCCGTTATTTTAAATCTTATGTATTAAAACCACGTTTCACAGTAATCTGTGAAGTGATAAAATATCCCATAAAATAACACATTTTATTTGAATAAGTATATAGTTAATTGTTCAGGTAGACTGCACATAATATATGTTTTACATTATAGAAAATGGCATAATTGTCCTTTTTTGTCACTGTTTTGTATGTAATACAGACAGTACTAGAATACCGTTATTTATTTACCAAAGAATGAAGGGCATATTGATCTAGAAATGATTTTCTTTATCTTCATCCCTTCCATTGGCTTTGGTACATAAAATAACTAGGTCACTACTCAGTTTTCTTTTGAAGCAGCAAAATTAAACTAAAAATACATAGAAGTAAATCTGTAAGTACATAGTGTGTCTTTATAGTTTGAACCCCACATCAGTCTCTGAATTGTAAAGATTATAGATACTAAATAGCAAGAATGGGCTTGTCATAAGTAAAATGGATTTAGACTAAACAGTTTTGAAAATTGATGTAAAAGAAGAGCTGAGTCACTGTGCTCTGGCATTTTTCTATTGCCTTGGCCTTAGTATATTTGAGGTCTCTTCATCTTGCCTCTCGGTTGCTGCATTAGGAAGGGAGTTGTATAGCTCTACACTTGTAGCAGCAGAATTAGGAATTTATTATTTCTGCCTCTGTAGGCTGAGACCTCATAGAAAACCTCATCATTGCTCTGTCCTAGAAATTTTGGAAACTACCCAGATCATGTGATAGGACAAATGGCAAGTTTGTCTAATTTTCTGTCAGTGGTGAGCAGTTTAGCTCCTAAGTAAAACTTTTATTAGTTCCTTTGATTCAGAGATTCCAAGTTTGGTATTACTGTGTTTGCTGAAATTACTGCATCCCTGAAGAATAAGAAGAAAATAATTTGAAATTATATATTTGTGTATATATGTATGTTTATATATTTGTGTATATATGTATGTATATGTGTGTACAGAACCAAACACATTGCCATCAAGTCATTTCCAACTCAAAGAGATGCTGTGAGGGTCTTGGAAATCCTATAGGGTGGATTTGAACTGCCAGCCTTTTGGTTAGTAGCTGAGTTCTCAATCATCATACTACCGGGGTTTTATGTATCTATAATAAGGGATTTTTTTTTAAATTCTCTTTTAGTTTCTCTGAACATCTGTTCCCTTTCATGGATGTTCAAGTGATGAAATTAATTATTAAAGCTAAAAGAGAAAAATAAAGTTGGAAGAAACTGTTAGGGAAAAGCTTGATCTTGTCTTTTACTGTAGAACAAATACATATGTGGTGGGACCAGATACATGTGGTGGGACCAGATGAGTTGACACTATTTGCTTGACTAGTTAATGTTAGAGTCTGGACTATAACATACATAGTTTCAGATAGGTACATTGAAGGCTGCAATGGCTGATCTGGAAGGGATTTCTGAGTGAGACATGCCGAGTTTTTTTTTTCCTCAGTGTTGCACATCTATAGGAAAACAAACCAAGGTTACAGGATCCACAGGAAACACTGTCCTGGTACTGCAGTGGTTAAGAGTTATGACTGCTAACCAAAAGATTGGAAGCCCTGTGGGGCACTTCTACTCTGTCCTAAAGGTTTGCTGTGTTTTAGAATTAACTTGATGGAAATGGGTTTGGATTTGTGTATTCTGTATAGTATCCAT
Organism: Heterohyrax brucei; assembly: GCA_028571685.1. NCBI lineage: Eukaryota > Metazoa > Chordata > Mammalia > Hyracoidea > Procaviidae > Heterohyrax > Heterohyrax brucei. The sequence goes on from CM053149.1 coordinate 42,342,402, forward strand.
AGAAGAGGAAGGAATAGGACAAATTGTGTAAAACACCCTGTCTCATGAAAATGGTTCCAGGCTGAATAACTATTGGATGTTCAAGACTGTGATGATGGTGGTGATGATCAAGAAAATGATGTTTATAGGAAAACTTTTTTTTAATGATTATGATTCAGAGGCAACTTGAATTAAAATGAGGTTATATCCTTTGGCTTTCATTTATGCTAGTGGATTATAAAATTGTTCTCTGTCATCATTCAGCTTCCTGTCTTAGTATGAATCAGGGCCATATAATCAATCTCTATCATAACTACTGTCTTTTTCTTCTGTTGAGTATGGCAAAAGTATTACATGTATATTCTAAATATGAGGCAAATTAATTGAAACCACATACGTTGAAAGGGACAATCTTTATATCTAGACCAAAAAAATTGTAAAAATATTTGTTCAAACTAAATGTCGTCATTGTCTTTCATATTAGTGTTAGGAAAACTCATTTCAGTCTCTGAGGGTCAATGTTACGTTACTTGATGTTCATTATTACTAAAGTCCACACACTTCTTTTTTGGATTTGTTAATTTCATTTATGAAGATCTGCCATTCGGTTGTGCCTCGAAAGACGATTGCTCAGCAGGAATCTTTCTTCACTCTTGAATTTTAGAAAGGATGTTGTATTGAATTCAGAATGAGATATTATAGCAGTTTTCTGTCACTGACAACTATTCATCTTATAATTCACCTGTCTCTGCTGTAGCAATTAATTGAATTTCACAAGTTTTAGATAAATTACTTTAGAACATATTTTTTTTTAAAGTTTATTTTGTTGCTGTCGAGAATATATACAGCAAAAGATACACCAATTCAACGGTTTCTGCCTGTACAAATTAGTGACATTGATGACATTGTTTGAGTTGTGCAGTTGTTCTCAGCTCCCTTTTCTGAGTTGTACGTCTTCCATTAACATAAATTTACTGCCTCTAAGGTTTGTATCTAATCTTTTGAGTTGCTGTTGTCACTTTGATCTCATATAATTGTTAAAACAGCATAATGCTCAAAACCCAAGGACTTCATTGCTGTTGAGTTGATTTCTATTCTTAGCGACCCTGCAGAACAGAGTAAAAATCCCCTAGGATTTCCAGGGAACAGCTGGTGGATTCAAACTGTTGACCTTTTGGTTAATAGTTGATCTTTTAACCACTGTGCCATTAGGGCTCCGTAATGCTTAAGGGTGACATTTTTTAATAAGACTTTTTTAATAAGACATTTTTTAAGAAGACTTCAGGGGTATTTTTGGCATGAGGTTTCAATGTTACCTCAGTGTTACAGTTTCAGGGGTTCATCCATACCCCTGGTTCCAGAAAAATCTGGCAACCACAGGGCTTTGAAATTCTGTTCTGCATTTTCTCCATTTTGATCAGAAGGGCTTAACCTTGTAACTTTTGTTTGAGTTGGAGCCTCTCAGAATAAAAAGGAGGATGGGTGAGCTGACAAGCATGCACCGAGGATCCTTGTTATTTGAGACTAGATGAAATGAGGAGCGTGTGCTGAGTGACTTATGGGGAAAGAGTTATTTGAAAACATTATAAGTGTTCCTTCTGGTCACTCTAGTAATGAAAGTCCAAGAAATGGGAATAATATAACATTAAGCAAAAATGGACTCTTTGAAAAGCATTGTCAATTATACGTAATGACTGTGGGTCAGAATCCAGCCCCATGAGCTCCTTTTGCCTTGGGGTCCAGATTCCCTTTATCTTTACCTTTGATTTTTTTTGTGTTAATATTTTCGTTAGTTTATTTGCTTATTAGTTTATTTGATTATTGATTATTGAAAACTTGGAAGGTATGGATGAGCAAAATGAGTCTTGTGTTGTTCATTTGAGCCTACAGAATGGCAGAAAGAGCAAACATGTCAAAACTTCACTCACATGAACTTTTCAGAGGGAGTACTCAGTGCCAGGGTAGACTTAGCAAACCTTCTCTATCTCTTATACTGTCCATCAAAAACTGGCAACCCTGAGGCACTCTCAGATTCTCTAGTGCCTTTAAGATCATCACAGACAGGTCAGGTAATGTGAGATCTTGATCCAGAGTTCAAAATATACCAAATCCACTGAAAAATCAGTGATTCTGTACTGTATGTGGCTACCCAGTTGAGGCCTCATTTCTGAGTTGTTCTGGATAGGCAAGGGTCCAAATATCACTGTAAGAAAGGTGAGAGGGCAATCGCCGGCAGGAAGATAAGCATTGTCCAGCAGTAATTCCATTTAGAATAAATGTTCCAGGAAAAAGGCAGGGGGCCATGTCTGTGGTAAGAGGTGAATGTAATTTGTGTGTTGAGCTCTATAATCAAGAACAAGTGACTTCTTACTAATTAAACTATCGTGTTTTCTCCTAAAAAAGAGAAGAAAGTAAATTCAATAATGATAGCTAAGGCACCATCTAGTTCTGGTCTTATGGCAGAGTAAGTAGGTTTTCACAGAGGTAGTTAGCCACCTATTTTATATCCTCTTTCTATTCCTGACTCTCCTTGTTGCTTTGTTGCTCAAGGTGAATAAAGGCCGATTGTTGTGTTTGGATGGCTGCTTTCAAGCTTTCATGCTGAGTGAAATAAGTCACTCATTAAAGGATAAATACTGTATGATCTCACTTACATAAACAGAGATGTAAAAGAGAAATATGTAGAGATCAAAGTTTATTAGTGGTTACCATGGCACGGAGTGAAAGGTGGGGTGGTGGCTAATAGCTATGGAAAAAATCATGTTGAATAAAGGTAGAGTTGCACAGCTGATTGTTGTAATTGCTGTCAATAAGTTGTACACCTGTAAAAAAAATTGAACTGGCAAAAATATGATCGATATACTTCTAATATAAAAATGACAAAAAAATGTATAGAAGAGTTGTTGCGGAAGGTGCTGTGTTCAAACAAATATATCATGGCATTTGGTTCCTTAGAATTTTTAGGTTTAGAGTCATGATTTCATAGAATATGCCAGTTATTTGGCCTAATAAGTACTTCTGTTGTACCAACTAATTCCTTGAGTAGTGCTTGCGTCTTAAAAGAACATTTCTTCTTGACACTAGCTTGTATGCATGTTTTAAAGGAATGGAATTTTTTTTTCATGGTTGATTATGGAGTGAGGAGGGTCCAGAAGAGGATGGTTATTGCCATCGTGGAGCTTATTGCTCCTGTGTATGTTGGGACATTTCTTTTTTAACAGCTGGTAGTTATTCGTGTGGGTATCTAATTGTTGGTAACTTGGGCTTGAGTAACTTGAGAACAAGGCCCTTTATGACTCTTTTTTTTTTTTTTTTTAAATATTGATAGAACTACCATACTCTGCAGGCATTGTATGAGGACTACCAGTTCACGAACTCCGCCTAGAAAAAGTGCTACATATCTCATTGCGGAATATCACTACAATCACCTTCAAAGTACTCCCCTTGGGAAGCTATGCACTGACGCCACCACCTTCAGAACAGTTTTAGAACTCTTTTTGGAATGGCCATCAGAGCTGTCATCGTATTATCGTTAATGTGCTGAATGTCACCAAAATGTCTTCCTTTATCTTTGGGTAAAGGAAAAGTCAGTGGGGGCCAGATCAGGTGAGTATGAAGGGTGTTTTAATACAGTTACTTGTTTACTTGTTAAAAACTTACTCACAGACAACTATACAGTTAAGTTCGTGAACTTGCCACCATGCTCAGTGGCCATTCCAGAAAGAGCTCCAAGGCTACTTTGAAGGGTGGACTAGGCACTGGCGTCAGTGCATAGCTTCCCAAGGGGAGTACTTGGACGGTGGCCCTAGTGATATTCAGTAATGAGGTATGTAGCACTTAGAACAATTAAGTTCACAGACTTCATTGTCAGACCTCATATGTAACACCTGGACCAAATTTGTGATTAGCTATAGGAAATGGTTTTCAACTATGTCACTGCTCTTAACCAAACCCAAACCAAACCCATTGCTGTCGTTGATTCTGACTCATAAAGACCCTAGAGGTCATAGTAGAGTTGCTGCATCAAGCTTCCAAGGAGTGCCTGGCAATTTGGATTGCCAGCCTTTTGGTTAGCAGATATAGCACTAAACCCACTACACCACCAGGGTTTCTGGCACTGCTGTTAACTGCTTTTAATTATAGAAGTAATTCCTGCTCATTATAAAAGAAATGTAAGCAATACAGAAGTATAAAGTAAAAAATAGCCACTTTCATCTGTCCTTGCTTGCTTACATTCTCAATACTTTGGCTTTTTTTAGATGTCTTTCTGTGCCTAAATAAACATACATATGTTGTTGGTAGTTGCCATCAAGTCAAGGCAGCTGTAGATATACTTTATTATAAATAGGAACATGCAATTTATGTTGCTTTATATCTTTGCTCTTAACAGCTTGATCAACTCTGAATATATAGCGCTCTATTAAATGGAGGTGATGTGATTTATTTAACCAGTACCCTGTTTTTGAAGATGCCCTTTAATTTACATGCTTTGGTTTTTAAACTGCGTATTAAAAAACTTGGTGCTGTACATAGTCAGATGTAGTCCATTTAGTTACTGTTTCAAATTTCTTTCTTTTTTTCTTTTATAGTAATTGAGTGAAAGTATACAATCCAAATTAAATTTGCATGCCTGCCTATCTGCAGCTCCTTCTGCTCTCCTTGTCTGGTGCCAGCACCCTTCTCCTTTCCGTTCTATACATGTCATACCCTTTTAACAATCTCCTGTCCTCTCCTCTCCACCCTCTCCTCTTCCTTCAAGTAAGAGTCCAGTAGGACAGCATCCTATAGATTCATAGAACCATAAAGTACACACACATGGTCACACTGTGTCCCTGAGTCCAGTCCATTCCTGTCTGAAAAGTTGGCCTTAATAATGTTTTCTGGTTAGGGGGAGCAGCAGGTCTAGGGGACATACTCCCAGGGGAACCTCCAGGCCTTTGGACTATCAACTGAGGTCTTTTAGTGGAATTCTTGAGGTGCACCACTCTTTTTCTCGTGTTGCCACTGGACTTGACATTGTGTGCCTCATCACAGCTGTTATTGGTGGTGGCTGGTCACCATCTGGTTCTTCTGGTTACATGTTGATACAGTCACCTGTTCACGTGGGTCCATCTGTCTTCAGGGCTCTTTTTTCTCATGTCTTTGTTGCCCTTGGTGATCATCTGTTCCAGCTGAGTTGGGACATTTGGTATACCTCAGATGACAGCTTGCTAGCTTTTAAGACCCCAGACGCCACTCAGCAATATGGGATGCAGAAGACTTACTTAGCAATAGACTAGTTATGCCAGTCGATCTCGATGTCCCCTGAGAGCATGATCCCCTGACCTGTGCTCCTGCTACTCTGTACTTGCAATATTGGGTTAAGATTAGAAGAGTTTTCAGTTTATGTTGAAATCCAGTTAAGTCAATCTTCTTTCTGCTGTGTGCTGTCACTGCTTTCACCCAGCCAAATTTCTGTCAACTGTCTAATCCATGACCAGCCTTCTCCCTCACCCCTTCCTTTGCAGCCATCAAAGAGTCTTTTCTTCTGTACATGAGTCTATTTTTAAGTCCTTAGAGTAGGGATCCCATACAATATTTGTCCTTTTGCCGCTGACTGATTTCACTTGGCATAATGTCTTCCAGTTGAAACAAGGTTATGAGATGCTTCCCCAAATCATCATTGTTCTTTATCATTGTGTAGTATGTACTGTAGTTTGTTTATCCACTCATCTGTTGTTAGACATCTGGGTTGATTCCATCTTTCTGCTATTGTGGACAGTGTTGCAGTAAACATTAATGTGTGTGTATGTGTTCGTGTCACTGCCCTTGATTCTGCAGGATATATTCTGAGCAGTGGGATTACTGGATCAAATGGTATATCGATTTACAGCTTTTTCAGGAAGTGCCAAATTGCTTTCCAAAGAGGTTGTACCATTTTGTAGTCTCACCGGCAGTGTAGCAGAGTTCCAGTTTCTCCACAGCCTCTCCAGCATTTGTTGTTTTGTGTTTTTTGGATCATGGCCACCCTCGTTGGGGTGAGGTGGTATCTCGTTGTAGTTTTGATTTGGAGTTTTTTAATAGCTAATGTGCGTGACTGTTTCCACATGTGTCTTTTGCCTGCGTGGAGGTCCTCTTTAGTGAAGTGTCTGCCCATCTCCTTTGCCCATCGCTTAATTAGGTTCTTGACCTTTTTCTTGTTGATATTTTGTGGTACCTTGTAGATTATGGAGATCACACATCCGTCTGCCATGTAATTACTAAATATTTTTTCCTATTCTGTAGCTGGTCTTTTAAGTCTTTTTTTTTTTTATTGTGGTTGAGTAAAAGCAGTATACAATCCAAGTTAAATTTGCATGTCTACCTTTCTACAGTTCCCTCAGTGACAGTATACTCTCTTTCTGTTCTATACATGTCATGTTGTGCTGAGAGTCTCCTGTCCCCTCCCTTCCATCCTCTCCTCTGCCTTCTATTAAGAGGTTAGTAGGACGGCATCCTGTAGATACATAGAACCATAAAGTGGACACTCCATATGTTCACCCTGTACCCCCAAGTCCAGTCCATTCCTGTCTGAAGTGTTGATCTGAGTAATGAATAATGCTCTGGGGCAGCAACTGGTCTAGGGGCCATGCTCCGCAGGGAAATCCCATGGCATTGGACTGTCAGTTGCTGTCTTTTAGTGGCATTGTTAAGGTGCACCCCTCTTTTTATTTGTGTTGGCACCGGGACCCAACATTGTGTGCCCCATCACACAATGTGGTGGTGACTGGGCACCATCTGGTTCTTCTGATCACATGCTGGTAGAGTTATCCATACATATGGGTCTTTCTGCCCTCTGGGCTCTTTTTCTCATATGTCTTTGTTGCCCTTGGTGATCATCTGTTCCAGCTGAGTTGGGACACTTGGTGTACCTCAGATGGCAGCTTGCTAGCTTTTAAGACTCCACATGCCACTCACCAATATGGGGTGTAGAAGACTCCCTTAGCAATAAGCTAATTCTGCCAGGTGGTCTTAATGTGTCCTGAGAGCATGATCCCTGGACCCCTGCTCCTGCTACTCTATCGTTGCAATATTAGGCTAGGAATAGAAGAGTTTTCAGTTTATGTTGAAGTCCAGTTAAGATGATCATCTTTCTGGTGTGTGCTGTCACTGCTTTCACCCAACCAAATTTCTGTCAGCAATCTAACATGTATGCATCTTTCTCCCTCTTTCCCTACCCTCCCTTGTAGCCATCAAAGAGTCTTTTTTATTGTATGTGAGTCTGTTTTTAAGTCTTGGTCTCATACAGTATTTGGCTTTGTGTTGCTAAACTGATGTAACTCAACATGATGTCTTCCAGTTGAAACCAGGTTATGAGATGCTTCCTGAAATCATCATTGTTCTTTATCATTCCATAGTGTTCCATTGAGTATATGTACCGTAGTTTGTTTATCCATTCATCTGTTGTTGGGCATCTGGGTTGGTTCCATCTTTTTTGCAATTGTGGACTGTGATGTGGTAAACATTCGTATGTATCTGTTGGTGTGACTGTCCTTAATTCTGTAGGGTATATTCCGAGCAGTGGTGTTACTGGATCAGATGGTGTATCCATTTCTAGCTTTTTAAAGAAGTGCCAGATTGCTTTCCAAAGAGGTGCACCATTTTGCAATCCCACCAGCGGTGCAGGAGTGTTCAGTTTCTCCTCAACCCCTCCAGCATTTGTTGTTTTGTGTTTTTTGGATCATGGCCAGTGTTGCTGGTGTGAGATGATATCTCACTGTAGTTTTGACTCGACAGCACTTGGGAGTTTTGATTTCGATTTCTTTAATAGCCATGTGTTTTTTGGCTTCCTTGATGTCTTCTTTAGTGAAGTGTCTGTCCATCTCCTTTGCCCATTGCTTAATTGGGTTATTTACCTTTTTCTTGTTGATATTTTATAGTACCTTTTTGATTATGGACATCAGACATTGATTAGATATAAGCCAAGCCAAGATATACAGTTGACAAATATTTTTTCCCATTCTGTGGGTGGTCTTTTAATTCTTTTTTTTTTTTTGGTTTGTTTTTGTTTTTTGGTATATCTTTTATTTATTTATTTATTGCAATTAATTAATTAATTGTTTTTATTATGACTGAGTGAAAATGTACATTCCCATATGAATCTACATGCCCACCTATACACAGCTTCCACTGCTCTCCCTTGTCTGTCTGCTCCATACCTGTCTCATCCTCCCAACAGTCTCCTTTCCCCTCCTTTCCAGCCAGAGGTCAGCTGGATGATATCCTGTAGATGTATAGAACCGTAAAGTGCATCCAATTTATGGTCACTGTGTCGCCAAGTCCAATCCATTCGTGTCCAAAGAGTGGACCTTCATTATGATTTATGGGCAAGGGCAGCATCAGGGCCACAGGCCATGCTCCCAGGGGAACCCCGAAGCTGCTGGACCATCAATTGTGGTCTTCTAGTGGAGATCTCAGGGTGCACCCCTTTTTATTCTTGTGTTGCCAGTGAGACTGAAAAGTGAGCTCCATCATGGCTATCACTGGTGGTGGCCGGGCACCATCTGGTTCTTCTGGTCCCAAGTTGATATAGTCACCCGCTAATGTGGGTCACTCTCTGTCTTCTGGGTTGTCTTTACTCCGTATCATTTTGGTCCTTGGTGAGCATCCATTCTTGCTGAGTTGGGACCATTTGTTGTGCCCTCGGATGACAGCTTGGCAGGTTTTAAGACCCCAGAAGCCACTCACCAGTGTGGGGCGCAGAGAACCCCCTTAGCAAAATGCTAGTTGTGCCAATTGGCCTTGATTTCGCCTAAGAGTGTGGCCCTCTGCCCCCTGTCAGAGCTACTGTGTCCTTGCAATATTGGGTTAAGGTGGAAGGAGTATTCAAGTTATGCTGAAGTCCACTTAATGTTGTTCTTGTTTCTAATGTGTGCTGTCACCGATTTCACCCAATCAGATTTCTACCAACTATCTAATCTAAACCCTCCCCCCCTCGTCCTCCCTCCCTCCCCTCCCTTGCAGCCATCAAAGAGTCTTTTCTATACATGAGTCTGTTTTTGAGATCTTATCGTAGGAGTCTCATACAATATTTGTCCTTTTGTCGCAGACTACTTTCACTCAACATATTGTCTTCCAGTTGAAACCAGGTTAGGAGATGTTTCCTGGAATCATCATTATTCTTTATCATTGTGTAGTTCTCCATTGAGTATATATATACCATAGTTTACCTATTGATTCCTCTGTTGTTGGGCATCTGGGTTGATTCCATCTTTTTGCTATCGTGGATTGTGCTGCAATAAACATTCTTGTACATCTTTTAATTCTTTTGATAAAGTCTGTGGAAGAGTGAAAGTGTTTGCTTCGTAGCAGTTCCCATTTATCAATTTTCTCTTTTGATTGAGCTTTGTTTGTTAGATGGTGCAGTCTGTCTAAAGTGTGTATTAATGCTTCCTTGTTCATCTTATTTTTCTTACATAATCTTTATTGTTTTAGGTTTGATTTTAGGTCTTTTATCTACTTTGAGTTGATTTTTGTGTAAAGTTGTGAGTTATGGGTCTTGAGTCAATTTTTGGCAGATAGATAACCAATCTTGCCAACATCATCTATTAAATAGACTGTTTTTATGCCAGCTTAGAGTCTTAGGGCCTTTGTCAAATATCAAATGTTTGTAGGATGATGGTGGATTCTCTGGGGTCTGAGTTCTAGTCCATTGGTCTATATGTCTGTTGTTGTACCAGTACCAGGCTGTTGTTACTACTGTGGCAGTGTGAAAAGTTCTAAAATCAGGTAGTGAGAGGCCTCCCACATTGTTGTTCTTCTTCAGTAGTGTTTTGCTTATCAGGGTTTTTTTCCTTTCCAAAGAAAGTTTGTGATTTTTTTTCCATCTCATTAAAAAATGACACTGGAATTTGTGTTGAGATTGCATTGTATGTGTAGATAAGATGGCTTTGGGTACAATAGCCGTTTTCCCAATGTTAAGTCTTCGTATCCATAAGCAGGGTAGGTTTCTCCATTTATGTCAGTCTCTCTCAGTTTCTAGTAGTAAAGTTTTGTAGTTCTCTTTGTTTAGGTCTCTTGTTTCTCTAGTTAGATTTATTCCTAGGTATTTTGTCTTCTTGAGGGTGTAGTAAATGGTATTGATTTTGTGATTTCTTCTTGAATCATCCCTTTGTATAAAAGAATCCTACTGATTCTGTTATGTTTATTGTGTAACCTGATACTTTCCTGTATTCTATGAGTTTGGGTAGTTTACTTATGGAGTGGTTAGGGTTCTCTGAGTATACAATCATATCTGCAGGTAGGGAGATTTTTACTTCTTCTTTACCAATGTGGATGCCCTTTATTTCTTGGTCTTGTCCAATTGCTCTTTCCAGAACTTCTAGTACAATGTTAAATAGAAGTGGCGAGAGTGAGCATCCTTGTCTAGTTCCTGTTTTCACGGGAAATTTTTTCAGTCTCTGCTGTTCAGGATGATGTAGGTGGTTAGCTTTGTATAGATGCCCCTAATTGTGTTGAGGAATTCCCCTTCTATTCCTGTTTTGCTGAGAGTTTTTAGAATTAATGGGTGTTGGAGTTTATCAAATGTTTTTTTCTGTATCAGTTGACAAAATCAGGTGATTCTTGTCTTTTGTGTTATGTATGTGGTTGATCCCATTAATTGTTTTTCTGATGTTAAACCAGCCTTCCATCCCAGATATGAGTCCAACTTAGTCATGATGAATTACTGTTTTGATATGTGGTTGAACTCTGTTGGCTAGTATTTTGTTTGAAGACTTTTGCATCTAAGTACGTTGAGTGACATTGGTGTGTAGTTTTCTGTTTTGGGTGCTCTTTCCCTGGCCTTGGTATCAGAGTTAGACTGGCTGTATAGAATGAATTTGGGAATATTCCATTCCTTTCTATGATGTGAAATAGACTCAATACTATTGGAGTTAACTCTTCTCTAAAAGCTTGGTAGAATTCTGCAGTGAAGCCATCTCAGCCAGGGCTCTTTTTGGTTGGTAGTTTTTTGATGACTTTTTCAATCTCTTCCTTTGTGATCTGTTTATTAAGTTGTTCTGCTTCTCCATGTGATAATTTTGTAGGTGATAAGAATCTAGGAGTTTGTCCATTTCCGCTAGGTTTTCAAATCTGTTAGAGTACAGGCTTTCAAGTTTAGCCAATGGCTTGTCAATTTTGTTGATCTTTTCAGAAAACCAGATTTTGGCTTTATCAATTTTTTCAATTATCCTTCTATTCTCTAATTCATTTAGTTCTGTTCTAACACTTATTATCTGTTTTCTTCTGGTGCCTAAAGGGTTCCTCTGTTGTTCTTTTTCTATTTGTTCAAGTTACAGGGTTAATTCTTTGGTTTGGGTTCATTCTTCCTTCTGGATATGTGCATTTATAGACAAATCGTGATCTCTGAGCACTGCTTTGGCTGGAAGGATGTGTTTTCATTCACATTTGAATCTGTAAGTTTTTTTATTTTGTCCTTGGTTTCTTCTATAACTGAACAGAGTGTTGTTCAGTTTCCATGAGTTCTGAGTTCTGTCAATTTTTTTTCTGCTATTGAAATGGATTTGACTTGGTGACACAGAGCAGGCATATCATGTGTGCACTTCATGGTTATATGTATCTGTAGGATGTCATCCAGCTCAGCAGATGTGGGGGAGAGGGTGGAGAGGAGAGGATAAGAGACTGTTAGGAGGATATAATACGTATAGAACAGAGAAGAGGAGTGTACTGTCACTGGGTAGCAAGAGCAGTGGGAACCACTCATTGGCAGGTATGCAAATTTGTATGGGATTGTATATTCTCAATCATAATTAAAAAATATATATTAAAAAAAATTTTGTTTCTGCTATTGATTTCAACTTTCATGGTTTATGGTCTGAGAAGATAGTTTGGAATATTTCAGTGGTTTGGAATTTGTTGAGATTTGCTCTATGAGGTAATACATGGTCTATTCTGGAAAATGCTCCATGTGCACTGGATAAGGTGTACTTATCTGTTGATAGATAGAAAGAAGTGTGTGTCAATGAGGTTTAGTGGGTGAATTATCTCAATAACATCTTAGGTGTCTTTACTGAGCTTTTTTTCTGGATGATTTGTCTGTTTAGTACTGAAAGAGTAGTGTTAAAGTCTCCAACCGTTATTGTGGCTTGATATATTTAATTTTTCAATGTAGTCAATGTTTGTTCAATGTGTTTAGGTGCTGTGGTGTTAGGTGCACAAATATTGTCTAATCTTGGTTGTGTATTGAACCTTTCAGCAGTATATAGTGGCCATCCTTGTACACGATGGTGGATTTCACATTAAACTCTATTTTATCTGATAATAACATTGCCACATCTTCTGTTTTTTTGTACTAGCTTGGTATATATTGTTCCATCCTTCAGTTTCCAATTTGTTCATATCTTTAAATCTGATGTGTATTTCTTGTAAGCAACATATAGATGGATTGTGATTTTTGATCCAAGATATCACTCATTGTCTCTTTACTGGAGCATTCAGTTTATTGATGGATGTGTGTATAGTGCTGTCATTTTGATGTGTTTATTTTTGTGTTGGAGTTTTCTCTGTTACTCTTAATATTCTGTTCTGGGACATTCTTCTTTATGTGTTGAATTTTCATGTTTTTCAGTGTTTTTAGTATTTGTTGAGACCCCTGTATTGCATATCTTGTTTTTATGTGTGTTGTCTTCTTACTGTGTTTTGTGATTACCCTTACACTCTCCCTTAATAATCTAAGTTGAAACCCAATTGTAGCTTCTTCAAATCTTACAAATTTTATTGCTATTGGAAAGAACTATAATTACTGTAGTATGTCTCTTTATTGTGATGGTATCTTAGTTTTCATGATAAGTTCACTGGTTCCCTTCATTTCATGATGTAACTGTGATTGAATTTTTTGCCTTTACTAAGTGAGTAGGTTTCTACATTTTGTGTCCTGCTTTGTCTCCTTAAATATATAGGGGTTTTGTTTTTCTAAGCAGAGACTCTTTCAGTATTTCTTGTAGTTTTGGTTTGGGTTTTGCAAAGTCTCTGAGCTTCTGTGTATCTGTGAATGTCTAAATTTCATCTTCGTATTTGTAAGACCGTTTTGCAGGATATATAATTCTTGGTTGGAAGTTTTTCTTCTTCCAAGGCTTTCAGTATGTCATCCTACTGCCTTTGTGCCAACATTATTTCTACCAAGAAATCAGATGAAAGCCTACAGGGCTTCCCTCTGAATGTAAAGTTTGTTTTGAGTCTTGTTCCCTTTAAGAGTTTCTGCTTATGTTTCATTTTATTCAGGGTTTTTTTTTTTTTTAATAGTATGTCTTGGAGTTTTTCTTTTAGGATTCAGTTTCTGTGGAGTGTGATAAACATCTTGGGTATCTATGTTCTCTTCTTTCATGATTTCAGGTAAGTTTTCTGTCAGTAACTCAGCAACAGTGCTCTCTGTTTTCAGCTGTGCCTCCTTGTTCAGGGATTCTGATTAATCATGGATTATTCCTTTTGATAGAGTCCCAAATGTTTCTTAGAGTTTCTTCATTTTTCTTCTTTTCTCTGACTTCTCTTCATAAATGCTGGTGTCAGTAACTTTATTTTCCAAATCCCTGATTCTAAATTGTATGGCATCAAGCCTGTTCTTTGGCTTTGAATTGAATTGTCTAATTGTAAGATTTTGTTATTGATCTGTTGGATTATCAGAATGTTGATGTTCCATCAGGTTGAATAGCTTCATTTTTCATTTTGTTCTGCTGCATATTGTTTAATCTCTAGGAGGGTTCTGTATATAAATCTTATGTACTTGACCTCCAATAGTTTTCAAAAAGGTTCTTCATCTGGGAAATTTTTTGAGTCTATGTTTGAATACTTTTTTAAAGGATGGGCTATGTATGGTTTGTTGCTTGCGAGACATCTAAAGGCTGTTTAGTATCTCTGGAGTTGCCTCAATAGGGGCTGAGCTAAAGATCTGAGAATAAGGTTGGTCACCAGCCAACTCTTTATTCTTTTGTGACTAGGTTCAGTTTACTCTCTGGAGGAGTAGGCTCTGCCTCCTGGCTGGCAAAGATACCAGCCACCCTTCTTATGGGGACACTGGGGGGCCACTAGCTGACCTTGCGATGTGGGTCGGTGAAGACTGGAAGAGATGTGGTTAGGTTGCACTGCAGTTATTTCCCCAGGCAGTTTTAATTTAAAAGCTAAAACCTACCTGCCTGTTTACCAAAGTGTGCCAGGCCCTTCCTTTCTGTAGGTGTAACAGGCCCCTCCTTCTGGCCCTCAAGGGCAGTTGCTCCCCAGTAGGGAGATGCTGTACTGCCGGTCATCATAGGGATAGCTGTAAAGCGCAGCTAATGCCACTGTTGGCTGACATTTGCTGGGTGCCAGCTTGCTAAACAGAACCCCTCTCCTGGGAAAGCACTCCCTGGGCTGACACTGTTTCCCAGCCTGAGAAACCGCTACTTGTGAGGGCTCTGAATGGGTAGCTCCACCTCCCTGGCACGCAGGCTAGTGACCCGTTCAAGCTACCCCTCCCACCGAAAGCGAGGTGCAAATCTATGGCAATTTCCCTGGAGATAGGGGTAGGTGCTCTGTAGTGTCCCCACCACATGGCTCTCAAAGTGTGGATATTCCCACCCAGTGTCTCTCTGGTGCGGTACACACAGTTCACTTCAGGACTGAGTTTCAGAGTAGTCCCAGCTCATGCCCCTCGGTCAGCCAAGCAAAATAGAAAGAAAAAAAAAAAAGTTAAAAGCAATCTGCCTGGCCAGATCAGTGTTCAGTGGTAGAGAGGAAGCTTCTCACTTAGTGGTGTATATTCCTGAGCAACAGTCCTATGCCGTGGGTCTCTGGGAGTTCAGAAAGCTCTGTTCAAGTATCAGTCCAAGTCTTAGTTTTGAGAGGGAATTTGGGAGATGTGTCTACTCCACGTGTTCTCCTTTTTCTTTGTAATTGTCTTTTAAGTCTTTCGATAAGTCTTTGAATGAGCAAAAGTGTTTGATTCTTAGTAGTTCCCCAGTAGGGAACTACTCTTCTGAATTTGTCTCTGTGGCTTCTTGCAGACTGTTAAATCTGTCATGATGCTGTTCTCTGATCTTTTTAAGTTCCTCTGTTGTTGTGCCTGTGTGCCTCTTGGCTTGTTTGCTTGATCTTCCTGGTAGCCTGAGGAATTCTGTATTTTAATTTTTTGTATTCTGCGTTAGATAGTTCCAGGAAGTTCTCTTTATGCTAAAGATTTCTTTGTTCCTTGTTTTGGGAATTTGCTGAAGCTATCGTGGTCTGCCTTTTTACACAATTTGATATTGACTGTTGTCTCTGAGCCATCAGTAAGTTACTGTGTTTTATTTGTTTACTGTGTCCTAGACTCTTGTTCTGTTTTATTATGCCCAAAAAGGCTGATCATGTGAGTTAATTTGATTAGTGGCACCATTGAAGCTGTAACATTCTGTCACTGGGTGGTTAGAGCTGCTACTAGGCATGAGAACCTAGAATTCTATTTACTTTTCTTGTATGGATTAAGGTCCCACATTCTGTTAGTTGGTCATGAAGTGTGTGGTGCATGCGCTCACCCACATTCCTAGATAGGCAGGGCTAATTGCGGTAGGCACAGGTGTCTTTGCACAGGGGTGACTGAAGTAGACACAGTTATGTGTGCACAGGGTAAGTGAGTAGGCACAGGTGTCTGTACACAGAGGTGCCTGGGGTAGGCACAGGTGTCTGTACACAGAGGTGATTGGAGTAGGCACAGGCATCTGTGTACAGGGGTGATGGAGAAGACACAGGTGTCTGTGCATGGGATGATGGAGTAGACGCAGGTGTCTGTACAGTGTTGATGGAGTAGACACAGATGGCTGTGCATGGGGGTAGTTGGAGTAGGTGCAGGTGTCTGTGCATGGGATTTGTTCGAGTAGGCACAGATGTCTGTGCATGGGGGTAATGGAGTAGGCCCAGGTATGTGTGCACTGGCCAGGGGAGTCTCAGAGTGAGGGAGTAGCCACAAATGTCTGTGCACAGGTAGGCACAGGTGTGGGAGTCACATACTGAGCCAGGCAAGGTGCTAGCAGCTGTCTTGAGTGCCTGTGAGGAAAGCATGTCCCTGATCCCTAGAGTGCATAGGTGAGTGCATTTTGCAGCTGAACAGTGAGCACTCAGTGTTGTTGGCTATAAGAACTGGGAGGTAACACTTATTCTTGGAGCCATGTCACAGGTGGTTGGGCGGGGTAGGGTGAAGTCACTAGTCCTCAAGCCCCTGATATGAATATGTAAAACTAAAACCAGACCAAACCCACTGCCACTGAGTTAATTCTGATTCATACCAACCTTATAGACAGAGTAGAACTGCCTCTTAAAGTTTCTGAAGAGTGTCCAGTTTGAACTGCCGACCTTCTGGTTAGCAGCTGTAGCACTTGACCATGACACCACCAGGGTTTCCATGAACCTACCTTTAGACCAAAAAGCTGATAGAGTAAGGCTAGAGTTCAGAAATATACTGTGTTGTACTGTGCTAATGAGGGCCTGTGCTGTTGTGGTGGGCCCACACAGGTCTATGTAAGAGTAAAATGGCTGTGCCTAGGCAAAGGAACTGTATCTGCCCTGAGTTCCCAACTTAGGGGAACAAGGGGTCCTATTTCTGGCCCAGGGGAAGCTGGCCCAGACCCAGGGCAGGTAAATAGGAGAAAGGTTCCAAAGGAATGTTTCCTTGCCTGTGTGGCAGGTTAGATGCGGTTACTTAATGTTTTGCTGATGGAGTGCTGCTTTATACTGATTCTAGGAGGGGTAAGTGGATTCTAGAGGTGGGAGTGGACTCTTTCCCCATGTGGAAACTTGTCCTGAATGCCGCTGTTTACTTCACCATGCTTCTGCTAGCTGATTTGGCTTGGCGGGTGCCAATTCCTGGCCAGGTCAGGTCTGGCAAATTCTTTCTGCTTCTGAACTGTCTCTCACTCCGCTTGCTACTCAGTCCAGTTCTTCATCTTTGCTTTTGGTGTTCAGGGCTCCTAGAATGTTATATCTAATTGATTCACTTGTTTTTTTCTGGTCTTGGTTGTAAGAGGGACCATAGGAAGCTTATAAAATATAGTTCATTTAGAAGGCTCTTAAGTGAAAGTTATAGGTTATTTCCTTAATTCTCAGTCCATTTTTAGGAGATGTTTTGGGTTTGTTCTACTATTCCCCATTGTGACATTAAATGTTTATACTTCTGTCATACTTCTGTAAATACTTACATTTCTGTTTATTGATAAATCAACTTTAGATAGAATTGGTAATATCCACACTATGGGTGATAGCAAATCAGTGTCCTTCTCATCCTCGTTGCCCCACTTTTATGTTACTTTTAAATTGTCAGGGATCATTACTCTACATTTTATTCTGTAATTTCTGATATGTGGGTTTGATTTTTTATAACAGATGCATTGAAGCTAAGAATTTTCTAAGAACTTTTCCACTTTTGCTTCAGTGAAATTTAAAAACATTTTTTAAAAAGGAATATTTTAATTGTAATGCACAGAAACTCTGTTTCAACAGATTATAAGCAAGGAAATTTATTAGCTACTGTAATTGGGAATGCTAGGGGTAGTCCAGTCTCAGATAACTGGATTCAAGGGCTCATATAGACTGTTGTATCTTTCTCTTCTCACGTCTCTGCTGTTCTCCACCTGTTCAGTATCAGAATGTCTGTCTGTCAGAATAGTGGCAGGTTTCATGTCCGCAGGCTTCACAGTCCAAGAGGAAGAGAGGTTGTTTTCTTGCTGTGGCCAAACTTAAGCTCCCTGACCTCTTGTGCGTGGCCTCTTTGGTCTGTAGAATGAGAATAGCAGAAGTGCCTATCCGAAACAGATGTCAAAAGATTACATGAGTGAATACCTGTACTGTACTTGACATAGTGTGTGGCACATAGTAAACCTTTGATAAATGTTAACAGTTACTATTATCCTCATTTTACAGGAGGAGAAACATTGGTACAAAAAAAAGTAAAACTGCTCAACCCTTCATAACTCATTAAAAGTAATTGTATTGTTGTTGGGTACCATTAACTTGATTCCAACTCGTAGTGACCCGATAGGATAGTGGAACTGCCCTATAGGGCTTCCTTGACTGAAATCTTGACAGGAACAGATCTCTGGCTCTTTTCTCACACAGAGGAGGTAGTGTGGGTTCAAACCACTGAACTTTGGTTAGCAGCCAGATGCTTAACCTGGAGAATTAACTACTGGATAATTACGTTTTTTTCTTTTTAGTAAGCTGGGCCATACATGCAGCCTTTTAACTGAAGTAGTGAAAAAATATTTTCTACTTGAGCTCTGTACTTCACCTGCATTAATAACCATATGCATCATTGGAAAAGCATTGAAAAATATATTAGGATTGGTCATGTGACTGTGGTTGTGTTTTTACACAGTAGAGCATGTGTTGGAATAATTATAGTGTTTACTGAACACAGGAAACCCTCGTGGTGTAGTAAGTTAAGTGCTACCACTGCTAACCAATAGGTTGGCAGTTCAAATCCACCAGGCACTTCTTGAATACTCTAGAGGGCAGTTCTGCCCTGGCTGACAGGATCGCCGTGAATTGGATCCGACTTGACGGCACTTGGCTTGGCTTACTGAACACTTATATGGCAGGTACTAAGTTATCCTAGGAACTAGATGTCTGCATTTTTACAGAGGTAGAAATTCAGGGAGAGAAAATTTAAGCGTGACTTACAGCTAAGCTAGAATTCAAGCCCAGTTTATATGTTTGTACACCATACTATACTGCTGTAAGGAAGCTGAGAGAATTGGCTTTTAAAAGAAAGAAGATAGCAGTAGAAGGCTTTGCAGAATGTTGAGGAAAGAGGTTGAATGAAAATATGCACAACAAAGTTCATAGAGGCTTTTGTGAGAAAGAATTGGATTGTAGAACTCAGCATTGTAAGGCCTACAATTCAGGCAGTATGGGAGGGAAACAGAATATGACATTCTGTGGGTAACGAACAAGCACATGAATAAGGGGAATTGGTTTCTGAAAAGGCCAAGAAAGGGATGGCCGAGGGATGCCCATTGTCTGAATGTAATTTATGGTAATCCAAACCAAAAACCACACCCACTGCCAGTAAGTTGATTTCAACTCCAGCAACCTCATAGGACAGAGTAGAACTGCACCACAGAGATTCCAAGGAGGGTCTGACAGATTGGAACTGCCCGCCTTTTGGTTAGCAGACATAGCATAACTACTATGCCACTAAGGTTTCTTATATGGTAATAGGTTAGTTAAAAATAGACAATAATTAGTTCATAGGTAAGTGGATAAAAGGATGGGACAAGCTAATATTCAATATATAATGCAAAATAAACTTTTATTAGTAAAAAAAAATTAAATGCGAACTAGAAAGTTAGTGAAAAGTAAAAAATTGGTAATAGTTAACTCAGCATTCCATTGCCATTGAGTCAGTTCATAGCAACTGTACAGGACAGAGTAGAACTGCCCTGTAGAGTTTCCAAGGCACTGAATCCATAAAGAAGCAGACTGACACATCTTTCTTCAGCAGATTGGCTGCTGGGTTTGAACTACCAATCTTTTGGTTAGCAACCAAACAGTTAATTGCTGCACTGCCAGGGTTCTAGTAATAGCTAAGGAACTTATTTATGGGATGGAGTAAAGTATACCCACTTAAAGGATATGCCCAAAGGACTAAATGACACATACAGTCAGATTCTAGGAAAGAATTTGTACAAATTGAAGTTCTTTGGACAGAGTCAGATTATGCTGGTTGAACTGATGCTTTAGATTTCCATGAGAGACTGCCTCATGTGCATATTAACACCCTTAGAGTAACATTTTCCAAACTTGCCCAACTATGAACTAGTGACTGGAGTACTTTTAAAAGTATAGCTATTCAGCCTAGCCTTCAGAGATTTGGGTTTAGGCCTGTGAGTCTTAGGATCCAACAAGTTCAGAAAAGACTGTCTTAGACAGTAGCATCCTAGTAATCTTCAGCAGCGCCAGATATTTTTCTGTCTGGTACCCAAGCACATGCAGAACAGAAAGTTTAAAGAGTATTTACTAAGATCTGGAGGCCAGAGCAGTGATTCAACATGGAGCTGATTGCCAGAGGAACCTTAAAGATAAGTACTGTTGACTGAGGCAGAACCTGGGAGTAAGTTAAGAATAAGTAATTTCATTTGACTGAGACCCAAGGAAGTAGGTTATAATTATTATTACAAAACAAAAACAAACAAAAACAACCCATTGCAAGTACAAAAATGCTACAGCCACTTTGGAAATTGATTTGGTGCTTCCTTTGAAACCTGGAAACAACTCCCATACAATCTAGCAGTCCCTCTCCTTGGAATATATCCTAGAGAAATAAGAACCCTTGTAGGACTATACATATGCATATCCATGGTCGTTGCAGCATTGTTCACAATAGCGAAAAGATGGAAACAATCTAGGTGCCCATCAGTGGATGAATGGATAAATTATCATATAGTCACACACTGGGATACTATGCAACAGTAAAGAATAATGATGAACATGCAAAGCATCCCGTAACATGGACGAATCTGGAAGATACTGTGCCAAGTGAAATTAATCACTTGCAAAAGGACAAATATTGTATGCGACTACTATTAACGAGAACTTACAAAAAGGTGTGAACAAAGAAGAAAGCATTCTTTAATGGTTACCAGAGGAGGGAGTGAGAGAGAAGGTTATTCACTAACTAGATCATATATAAGAATTATCTTAGGTGAAGGGAAGGAAAACACGTAATATCAGGGAAGTTAGCACAAGTGGACCATATCAAAAACTAAGATATTCCCTGAATACGAGGACAGAGTAGCAGTAGTGGGGCTTTAGGGGCCATGGCTTAAGGGGACATCTAGGTCAGTTGGCATAACAATTTATGAGTGTTTTGCATCCCACTCTTGTGAGTAATGTCTAGGGTCTTAAAAGCTAGCAAGCAGCAATCTAAGATGCATCAGCTGGCCCCAACCTACCTGGAAGAAAGAAGAATGAAGGATATTGAAGACACAGGGAAAATACGAGCCCAAGAGGCAGACCAGAGACTCCCATCAGCCTGAGACCAGAAGGACTAGACAGTGCTTGCCTGCCACCAGTGACTGCCCTGATGAGGAGCACAACAAAGAGTCCCTGATGGAACAGGAGAAAAGTAGAGTGCAAAACTCAAATTCTAGTAAGAAGACCAGACTTAATGATTTGACTGAGACTGGCGGGAACCCAGGAAACATGGCCCCGAGACTCTCTGTTAGTAGAAAACTGAAATCACTCGCAAAACTAACTCTTCAAAGATTAGACTGGACCTGAAGATATAAAATGATACTTGTGAAGAGTGTGCTTCTTAGTTTAAGTAAATAACCCCAAAAAACCCCAAACCCACTGCTGTCAAGTCAGTGCCTACTCATAGCCACCCTATAGACAGAGTAGAACTGCCCCACAGAGTTTCCAGGGAGTGTCTGATGGACTAGAACTGCTGATGCCTGGTTAGCAACCATGGCACTTAACCACCACACCACCAAGGTTTCCATAAGTAGATAAAGGGTCTTCCAGTAAGGATCTGTTCTGTCTTTGAACTTGAATAAAACAAGTTGTGTAAATGATACAGTTTTAATATTTTAAAGTATATTTGATGGCATTATGTGTGTGGAAAAGAACTTTGGGTAAATGGCCACCATGGCGCCTTCCAAATGGGGCAAAAACAATTGCTTATCATAGTTTAGAATCTTTCACCGTTGAGAGTCATGGCCTCTCCCCATTCATTTTGCAAGAAATAAGTGCCAGTGATTCTGCAGGACCAACATCCATACACACTGTAATTTTGGGGGGATGAAGTGGCCATTCTTGAATTTCTGTTGGATTCCCATTGCTCCAAATGTGACAGTTTTGTTAACAAAACCAGTTACCCCAAAATGGGCCTCATTGCTGAAGATGATTTTTCACCCAAAAGGAGGGTCAACTTCAGTTGCTCCAGAACCCAGTCAGCAAATGGATGGCACAGTCTATGGTCACTGGACTTTGGTTCTTTAGTTAAAACATTTTTGTAAGGGTAAAGTTTCAAGTCCAGCTGAAAAATTCGCTAAATTGTGGTTGACAGAAGGCCCAGTTCTTGTGTTCAGTGAGAAATTGATTGGGATGAATTCTTATGTACACTCTGATGAACCATGACAATGTTCTCATTGGAATGTGCAGTTCCTTGTTGTACAGCTGTTGTCTCATTGGCCACAGACCCGGTTGTCTCAGATTTTTTAATTAAACATTAAATTGTTCTCTTGGGTGGGATGATTATGCACATTGTAAATTTCACGTAATGCACTGAGTGTTTGGGGAATGGAATATATATTTTTGATAGTAAACTAATAATTTCTATGTGTTGTGGAATTGTGTAACTTCATGGCTATTTGTCAAGACCAATCAAACTGATAAATACGGTCACTGTAGCTTCACAGATACGGCTGCTGTGAGCTGTTAAAAATAGGACATCCTTTTTGGAAAGCTTTTTTTTACGTGAGACTGACTGGACAGACACGAGTTGGTCAAATGGACAAGGGTGATCTGGGGTAGAAGGGAAGAGTGTGCTGCCACCTTTTAGGGAAAGCAAATAGGGTCACATAATAATGTGTATATAAATTTTTGTATGGGAGACTGAGTTGAATTGTATACTTTCACTGAAAGCACAATTTAAAAAAAAGCAACAAATCCATTGCCATTGAGTCAGTTGTGACTTACATCAAGCCAATCAGTTGATTTGCATCCCCCCCAAAAGATACATGGAATTTCATAATGATATTACCTGTGAATGTGACTTTTTGGAAATAATATCTTTGTAGATACACTTAGTTAACAAGAGGTCTTATTAGAGTAGGGTAGTCCTATGGGATTGGTGTCTTCGTGAAAAGAGGAGAAGAGACAGGGAGACAAACAGAGGGAAGATGATGGTCTAAGTGAAGACAGAGACAGAGACTAGAGTTTTGCTACCACAGGCCAAGGGACATATGGGGTGTTATTCCAGAAGCTGGAAGAGGCAAAGAAGGATCTTGTGCTAGAGGCTTCTGAGGGAGCACGGCCCTGTCAGCACCTTAATTGAGAACTTCTAGCCCTGGTGGCATAATAGTTGTCAGCTGCTAACTGAGAGGTTTGAGGATTAAATCTGCCCAGAGGCTCTGCAAGAGAAAGACCTGGCAATCTGTTCCCATAAAACTTACAGCCTAGGAAACCCTATGGGGGTAGTTCTATATAGGGTGGCTATGACTCAATGTCAACTGTACAGCATACAACAAAACAAAGAATTCAAAACTGTGAGAGAATGCATTTCTCTTGTGTTAAGCCACCCAATTTGTGGTATTTTGTTGCGGCAGCCTTGGGAAATGATAACTTTCCAACAGCTGATAGCTTTTCTGCTAAAATCAGTGCAAAATGAATATAAACTTTTTGTATTGCATGAAGTGTGTCACTGTTCTGAAGAATTGCCTGTTTCCCAGATGACAAGTGCATGGATGAAAGATCCACTTGTGCAAGATGGACTGATCAGGTTTTATTTTTTTTTTAACAAAGACCAAACCCATTGCCAGTGAGTCAGTTCTGACTCATGGCAACCCTATAGGACAGCGTAGAAGTGCTCCATAAGGTTTCCAGGGAGTGGCTGGTGGGGTCTAACAGCCCTTCTTTTGGCTTGCAGCCATAGCTTTAGCCACTGTGCCACCAGGACTGCTTATAAAGACCAGTAGATTTTTAATGTAACAGTATGGAAAGCTCATTGATGGGATTTCAGATTTTATATTGTAAATAACTTTCAAGACATTGCATGTTGAGCCTTTGGTATACTGTCAAAGAATAATATCCACAATTAACTGAAAAGCTTACTCACATCGTCCTTTCTCAGTTGATGTCTGTGTTAGGCCCTAAAACGTATTGTAACAGATTACAGAAGTAGATGTTAAAATCCAGTTGTCTTGTATTAAACCAGATACTGAGATCTTTGAAACTGTAAGACTATGCCATTCTTCATGAAATGCTTTTATTTTGGAAAATAGTTATTTTTCATAAGCATATTAAAAATAATTTAGTATTTATATTAATGTTAATTATTATTTTAAACTGAATAAACATTGAAAAGTTTTGTCTGTCTTAATTTTTAATGTGGTAAATATCAATAGATCATAAAGTACATAAACAAAAACCTTTTGAAGTTCTCAGTAATTTGTATGTAATGGGTTTTGTGACCAAAAAGTTTTAACAACTGCTGAACTCATTAAACCTTTACCGATCAAGGGAAATGGTTTAAAATAGCTCTCTGGGCTTTTGAGAACCACCCCTTATGGTCATCTCTTCACTGTGGAACCATGAAAAGGGAATCGGGTTCTCCCTGTAGACATAGTTACTAAACTTTATTGTCTGGGACAGGAAGGAGTAACTGAGAATCTTTGTGACCAGGCTAACCCCTGTATTATCAGACTTATGTGAAGAGAGAGAGAGAGAGCTAAATAGTGTTCTTTCTATTTTTCCAATGCGAAAAATTGCTTTTTTATTTCAAGAGTTGGTAATTGTCCACTTAGTTATGAGATAACTGTAATGAAACTTTAATGAAGGCTTTGGTGAAACTAGCAGCTCTGGTCTTCGGAGCCTGTTTACAACAAAAACCATATGAAGTCAATAATAGAAATTGAAGTTTGTTTAAGATAGGACTTGCAAATCAGAGTAACATTTTAACTATTGTTATTGTTAGATGCTGTTGATTCTGACTCGTAGTGACCTCATGTGACAGAACTGCCTTGTAATCTTTTCTAGGCTATAATCTTTATGGGAGAATGTGAAGTCTTTTCTCTCATGGGCTTGCTGTGTGGATTGAAACCACTGACCGTTTGGTTAGCAGCCAAGTGGTTAACCATTGCATCACCAGAACTCTTTAACATTTCAGCTAGCGAGTTAAAATGTACCAGAGATTTTCATTTCCTATCTGTCATGGATTGAATTTTGTCCCCCAGAAATGTGCATCAGCTGGTATGATAGGTCAGTATTGTGTGATTCCCAGTGCTGTATGATTGCCCACCATTTCACACTCTGATAAGATTTTCCTGTGTTGTAAATCCTACATCTATGACGTTAATGAGGTAGGATTAGAGACAGTTGTGTTAATGAGGCAGGACTCAGTCTACCAGATTTGATTGTATTTTCAGTCAATCTACAGGAGGACCACATGCTGCCAAGAATTCAGTGCTGGGAGCAGAGCACATGACTTTGGCTGTGTTCATGGACAAAGAAGTTGCTAGAACAGGAAAATTGATGACAAGGACCTCCCCCTACAGCCAACAAGAGAGATGCCTTTCCCTGGAGTTGTTACCCTTAATTTGAACTTCTAACCTCCTAGACTGTTAGAGAACAGATTCCTCTGTCAAAGCCATCTGCTTTTGGTATTTCTATTAGTAGCAGCCCCTAGATGACTAAGATAGAATTTGCTACTGAGAGTGGGGTACTGCTCTGACAGATCTCTAAAATGTGGAAGCAGTTTTGAACTGTGAATGGATAGAGGCTGGAAGAGTTTTAAAGTGCCTAATAGTAGCAGCCTAGATTGCTTTGAAGAGACTGTTGGTGGAATTTAGATGTCAAATACAATTCTGTGAGGACTCAGAAGGATGTAAGGTGAGCTGCTCGACTGGAGATAGTGCAGATGGCAAGAAGCAGCAGCAGAGAACTGGCAGTGACAGAGAAATGGCAGTAGCAGAACCAAGAGACTGGTGCCAAGATGGCAGTGGAGCCAATCATGGAACAAGAGAGCTGAGTGCCTTTGTTCCAGGGGCTTCGTGGTAAAATGGGGGTGCCTCCAAGCACTTATTGGTAGAGCTAGGCGTGCCAACCCACAGATCAAGAGAACTGAGTGCCTTGTAGTTGAAGTTTACTGGTGGAGTAGCGTGCCACGTGGCATTTATCAGTGGAGCTAAAGAACTTTGAAATACTTAGCACAGCAAAGTAAGTGTAAGGTGCAATACATCAAATCTGTTCTTTGACGAGTAACATCAAACCATTGTGGAATCCAGAAATCTGGATTCCATGAGAATTAACACTCAGTTTCTCAAATCAGAGAGGTCTGAATATCTCGCTCATTTCATAGCTTTGTTTAATTTTGAACAAACTACTTTTGTCTCTCTGAGCTGCAGTTTACTATGTATGAGATAAAACTGGGTTACGCTAAATTTAATGGTATTTTGGGTACTTAGCAAGATTTTTAATATATTTTAATTATCATTCTTGTTTGCCTTATAAATTTTCTTGGTTTTGAGTGGCAGTTAACTTGTCTATTCTATTTGTGGGTTACAGCTGAATGACTGCAGACTCTTGTTAGAGAAAGTAGTTCAGCCCATATGCTGGTTATATTTGAATTAAAGCACATATTTTGGTAATAAATCTCCTCCCATCCCAACATTGACGCACAAAAATTGCACAACAAAGTAAGTATAACGTGATCTGGCATATGACCAATCATACCATTTAGATTATTGGCTAATTTCTACTTGGCTCTTCAGAAAGATGATGAATACTTGGATATCAGCTAGCTAGAATGAATAGCCTTCAGTGAAAGAGTAGGTCCTTAGGGCCTATTTCTGTTCTTTTGAAGCTGTGTGTGCCCTACATTTGGATATAAGCATATAAACTACAAATCATCCTTCCATTTGCTAATTTAAAAATATAGTTTAGACCTTCTGTAGAGTTTCTGGAAAGTTTTTGTCTCTAAGGGAGGGCACATCTTTGCTTTCTGGGGTTTTATTCTTTTAATCCCTGTCTTGTAGAGATATTCCTTGACTCATGGTATTGTGGCTTCTGGATGGTTTTGGGAGTTGTTACTTCATGGGGTTAAGGGATCCATATGCATAAAAACATTGTTTTAAGAGACACTCAATGTACAAATGTTTTTAGATGGAGTTT
This sequence comes from Heterohyrax brucei, assembly GCA_028571685.1. Taxonomy (NCBI): domain Eukaryota; kingdom Metazoa; phylum Chordata; class Mammalia; order Hyracoidea; family Procaviidae; genus Heterohyrax; species Heterohyrax brucei. The sequence continues at coordinate 42,369,228 of CM053149.1, forward strand.
AGTAGGGAGGTGACTTTAAAAGGAATCTTAAAACTTGAAACAGTTTCGTGTTACAATAGTTTCGTGTTTCGTGAAGTCATCTCTGGTGTATTCCAGCAGTTATGCCTGGCTCTCGTGTGCTTTGGCTTTCCCTATACCTAGGACTGTACCCCAGATTGCCCCTCATTCTCTACACATCGCTTTGCCCACTTATCCATGCCTCTTTGGTTACCCTCCCAGGGTAGACTATTTTGCTTTTAATTCTTAGTTTGTGGTCCAAGGAGCCTGACAGTGTTCTTAGTGATTTGGTTAGAGTATGTTTGCTTGAAATTCTCTTTGTTTTTGATATTACCATCTTTCCTTAAGGACCACCTCATTTTAGCAGTTTTTACTTTTGCCCAAGTGCTCATGATTCGAAGGTGTGAAATTCATGAGATTTAGAAACTGGAAAGAACATGGCAAGTGAAAGGTTAGAGCACACTGCTTCAGAGGCCATTTACATACATTTCTAAGAATATGTGAAAACTTGTAAAGCTGCAGTTTTTCAGTGGGCGCATTGCTTGTGTTCATGTACATGCACATTAAAAAAGAAAAAAAGTTGCTGTCAGGTTGATTCTGTCTCTGACCTATGTATTCAGAATAGAATGCTACTGCATAGGGTTTTCCAGGCTGTGATCTTTAAGAAGCAGACCATCAGGTCTTTCTTCAGAGGCATCTGTGAGTAGCTTTGAACTGTCAGCCTTTCTGAGTAATTCAGCACGTTACTGTTTGCATTACAGGAAAATGTACACAGTGTTAACTGAGGCCTTACTTGCATTCAGTCCCATTCTCCTGCCTGTGCATCCAGATGATTTGTGTATGCAGTTTGCCTCTACTGGTGGAAACTTGTGTTCAGCTAAGGTGGAACTTGTGTTCAGCCACAGTGCCTAAAGTGACCAATAAACCTCCTCAAATGCTTGAAATGGAACAGAAAATTCTTTTGATAAAGCCATTTACTTTGAATATTTGAAGTGCAGGGAGTACTTAAAAAAACCGTAAAACCATGTGGTTAAAAGATTGGCTTGTTGGAGATAGAGCTAGAACAAGATCCAGGTCACTTCACGTACTAGTTACTGCTTTTCTCGTTGTGCCATGGCTCCAGTTTGTTTGAAAATAATGGAATTATTTTAGAATGAGTTTCTAATAATAATCCTCCTCTGAAAAACTGAAAGATATCCTGGGACCCAGCAGAGGAAACAGGAAGTGAACAGTGCAGCCATTGCCCTTTGCTTTTGCTTACTGATCCCGTGTTCTTGGTGGCATTGTTAGGGAGTTCCCGTGTGACGCAGATGGTAAACGCTCAGCTGCTAACTGATAGGGTGGTGGTTTGAGCCCACTCAGAGGCACTTGAGAAGAAAAGTCTGGTGATCTGCTTCTAAAAAATCAGCCTTCATAAACCCTATTCTGTTCTGATACACATGGGGTCTCCGTGAGTCAGAATTGACTCAATAGCAACTGACTGGTTAAATCTTCTTTATGTGATTGAGATGTATAAGATAGAGGCATAGAATAATTATTCTGTGTAGAAGTCAAAATAGCTTAAGAGGTCTGTTTTTAATTTCCCAGTTTTTATTATACATATAGACTAATCAGGTTATTATAAAGAGCGACTGTCGTTGTGCAGGATTTGTTTTGGTACCCAGTTTGAGTAAGTGTTGGTTCTCTGCGGTGCTTCTAGTGTCACATCGAAGAGTGCTAAGGAGTATCTGAATCAAAACCCCACTGCCATCTAGTTGATCTTGACTTGTAGCAGCCCTGTAGACAGAGCAGAACTGCCCCTTAGAGTTTTCAAGGAGCGCCTGGTAGATTTGAACTGCCAGCCTTTTGGTTAGCAGGTGTAGCATTTAACTACCATGCCACCAGGCTTTTAGAGTATCTGAAGTACTTAGTAAATCTGTCTGTTAGTAAATCAAATTTTTCCTGAGAACTTCTGTTTTAGCTAGATGCAGTATCTATAGCAAACATGAGTTTGAAAATAAAACTTGAACCTATGATTAGAATTTAGTGAAAGTATATTTTGTTTTGTAATGTTGCTTTCATTATTATTACATGGTCACTAGTTATATTTTCTTTCTAAAATATATATAAAAAAATTCGCTCCTCCTTTTATGAAGTAATTCAGTAATTTCTTTGTATATCAGAACCATCTATGTTTAGCCAGAAGTTACTTTTTTCTATCATCCCTCCCACCGCTAAGCAGCTTTGGGCAGAAACATACAACATTTTTGCTTAATAGTTTCTGTGAAGCAAGGCCAGAAGGTTTTGAAAATCTATTGAGTGAGATAGTTTAGGAGTCTGGTTATATTTCAGTGTGTTTTGTTTGTCTTATTGAATTATCATTTTGAATTGTTAAAGAAGTGATGTAACGTGTATTTCCTCACACTTTACCTAATGAACAATAATTTACTGACAGTATTCTTAAACTAACAAATGTATCTCCCGTGGAATACAATGTAGAGAACTTTCATGTTAACAGCAGTTTCACTGCTCAGGAAGTGATTTCCTTGTCTTGGGCTTTTACTGGAATATGTTAGACTTCTGTTGTTTTCTTGATCTCACTGCTGCTTTTACTTTTTGCTGAATTTTTCAAATTTTTAAATGTAAAATTTGAAACAATGTCAAACTTATAGAAAAGTTGCAAATACAGTACAAATGCCTTTTGAATGCTGAAATATTTCAAAGTAAGTTGCCAACACAGTGCTCCATCATGCTCAAAAACAACACAAACATCCTTTGATGTAACTGTAACATGTCCATTAAAATCAGAAAATTAGCACTACCTACCATCTAGAAGACAAGTGTTGAGTACTAGTCAACTGGCAAGGAAAATATGAGCACTGCATTATGTGAAAAAAGTTATGATAATTCACAGTTGAGAGAAGTTTCAAGTATGTAAAAACAAAACCAAACCTACTGCTGTCAAGAATGTGAAAGGAGTGCTTTGTAGATTTGAACTGCCAACCTCTTGGTAGATAGCCCTAACACTTAGCCACTACACCACCGGGGTTTTTTCTAAGTGTATGGTATCAGAAAAGTATGTATAAACTGAATTACAAGTTAAGCTGGTAAAGATGTTGTTGGTAATGGCATTGCTATCTGTGTTTGCCTCAGAATGCCAGCATGTGACTGCACTTACTCTGATGTGTGGTGAGTTCCTTGGATGACTGGTCATGTGACCAGTGGATTTCCCCGTCCCCCCATAACTGTTGAGTTCATTCTGATTCATGATGATCCTGTGTGTGTCAGAGTAGCACTGTGCTCTATAGGGGTTTCTGTGGATACCTTTTAAGTAGTAGATACCCAGGCCTTCTGAGGTGTCTCTGGTTGGACTCAAACTGCCAGCTTGATTAGCAGCTGAGTGTTGATCATTTACATCACTGAACAATGCCAGCCTTTTACTTTGGAGTTGACCCTGGAACTTTTCGTCAAGTCAGCAGTCTTAATCATCTGCTTCTTGATGTGACTTTTGAGAGTATAGTTGTTCATTATCAGTATCAGTATTTCAGTACCTCAGGAGGGTTCTTCACTGCATCAGCTTGGAGCACCCCACTGTACTATAGAGATGGTTTATCATGAATGAATATCCAGCCTGATAGGTATGTCATTGAAAAGTGAAAGAACTTGCTCTCTGTGATTAAATACACCTACTTTTATCTTTCACTTTATTAATGATAATACAGTCCTAAATGAAGTTCTTCATGTGATTTCCCTGATTTATTAGAAGTAGCTTTGTCTGAGTGATATTTAGAGGTAGCATTAAAGTTAGGAAATAGATGTGCTAAAGAACAGTTTTTCACAGAAAAAAATAAAAACGGTGATGAATAAGGCTAGTTGTTTGAAAGAGCAACTGTAGGAAATCTTGTTTTAAATTTTTTTTATTATGACTGAGTGAAAATATACATTCCGATATAAATGGGCATGCCCACCTATGTGCAGCTTCCACTGCTCTCCCTGCCCAGTGACAGCACACTATTCTTCTCTGCTCCATACATTTCTCATCCTCCCAACAGCCTCCTTTCCCCTCCTCTCCACCCACTCCCCTTCCTCCAGTCAGAGGTCAGCAGGATAATATCCTATAGATGCATAGAACCATAAAGTGCACCCAACATATAGTTACTCTGTGTCACCAAGTCCAATCCCTTGCTGTCCGAAGAGTGGACCTTCATTATGATCCATGGGCAAGGGCAGTATCGGGGCCAGGGGCCATGCTCCCAGAGGAACCCTGAAGCTGCTGGGCCATCAATTGCGGTCTTGTAGTGGAGATCTCAGGGTGCACCCCTTTTTATTCTGTGTTGCCAGTGAGACTGAATTTTGTGAGCTCCATCGTGGCTATCACTGGTGGTGGCCAGGCACCATCCGGTTCTTCCGGTCCCAAGTCGATGTAGGCACCCAGTCATGTGGGTCTCTCTGTCTTCTGGGTTGTCATTTTGGTCCTCAGTGAGCATCCGTTTCTGGTGAGTTGGGGCCATTTGCTGTGCCCTTGAATGGCAGCTTGGCAGCTTTTAAGATCCTAGATGCCACTCACCAATGTGGGGTGCAGAGTCCTCTTAGCAAAATGCTAGTTGTGCCAATTGGCCTCGATTTCACCTAAGAGCATGGTCCTTTACCCCCTGCCCCAGCTAGTCTGTCCTTGCAATATTGGGTTAAGATGGAAGGAGTTATATTGAAGTCCACTTAATATTGTTCTTGTTTCTAATGTATGCTGTCATTGATTTCACCCAACCAAATTTCTACCACCTATCTAATTTAAACTCTCCACCCCCCTTGCAGCCATCAAAGAGTTTTTTTCTCTGCATAAGTCTGATTTTGAGTTCTTATCGTAGAGGTCTCATACAATATTTGTCCTTTTGTCACTGACTACTTTCACTCAACATAATGTCTTCCAGGTGAAACCAGATTATAAGATGTTTCCAGGAATCATCATTGTTCCTTATCATTGCATAGTGCTCCATTGAGTATATATGCTATAGTTTACCTATCCATTCCTCTGACATCGGGCATCTGGGTTGATTCCATCTTTTTGCTATTGTGGACTGTGCTGCTATAGGAAATCTTAATTTAGAATTTCCTGGTAATGTGTGTGTGTATAGGTAATTCTTGACTCGATTATTAATTTTGTTTGAAATTTAAAGAAATTTAAGAAAATATTGATTTATTCTATCACTCTATCAAAATAGCCCAATTTCTTTATTGTTTATAATTACATTCATATAAATTTTGTAAGATTCTTTATTTTAAGAAGGTGTAATGCATGTAGATACTGATTGTAGTATATATGTCTTTAGGCACTTGCAGACCAATTTGAGGATAATGCTACAGCTGTCTCGGAACGTCTGAAGATTTTCTATTGTTGTCAAATACCGGCTCACTGGGTTATTCAGGTATTTTTGTTGTTGTTGTCATTGGATATGGAAAATACTTAGTACTAAAAAGGAAATGCAGCAGTTTATGTGTGAATTTTCAAATGTTTCAGTGTAAAGATAAAATTATCTAGCTGGGAATTGTCAGTTATTTCAAATTGCTATCTTTATTAAGGTGATAACAGGCTCCTAAGAGTTTTTAAGAATTTAAAACTCTCTAAAAATAGAAATCTAGAAATTTAATACTAGGTGAACCACGGAAGTTTTTATTTTCAAAAACATTATATTTAAAAAGCCCTTTAGGGACTTTCTGCCAGAAGATAAACCTTTTAACCAAGTTGTTTACAAAACACAAAAGAAAATATTTATTAAATGCTACATAGGAGGTCTGATAAGTTCAGGAACTCATCCTGGAAAAGTGCTACATACCTCATTGCTGAATATCAACATGGTCACCTTTGAAGTACTCTTCCTGGGAAGCTGTGCACCGACACCAGCAGCTAGTCTACTCTTCATAGCAATTTTGGAACTCTTTTTCTACAATGGCCATCAGAGCTGTCATCAGCTGGTCATTTTATTCTTTATGTTCTGAATGCCGTTGAAATGTCTTTCTTTCAACATTCCCTTTATCTTTGGATAAACAAAAAGGTCATTGGGGACCAGATTAGGTGAGTAGGGAAGGTATTCCAGTACAGTTATTTGTTTACTAGCTAAAAACTCCCTCACAGACAGCTATACAGTTACATAGGTGAACTTGCCACCAGGCCGCCATACCACCATGCTCAGTGGTTATTCCAGAAAGAATATCAAAATTGCTTTGAAGGGTGGCCTGAGCACTGGCATCGGTGCCTAGCTTCCCAAGGGGAGTCCTTTAAGGTGACCATAGTGATACTCAGCAGTGAGATGATGATGTAGTGCTTACAGCAAATAAGTTCATGGACCTAATTGTCGTACTTCATGTATTGTATTGTAGGGTGTTCTTATCTGCTGTTCTCTGCTCTGCTCTTTCTGAGGGCACAAGACTATCTATTATAGTTCCCAAGCCTCGTGTTAAGGTGGAGATTCTAGCCCTTGTCCCCTGTGTATATCCTGTATTATAGATGTGGTCCTCCTAATTTGTGAAATTTTAGGCTGAACTTAGATGTCTTGTCCAATTTTAATTTTATAGAGAAGAAAATTGGGTTGTAATGTTATTTAACTGCACGTTTCCAAGGTTGATCACACAGCAATTAATGAGCTAGATCTTTGGTTTTCTGAATTTTAGTTCACTAATCTCCATTCCTTAAAACTTTTTACTGAGTTCTAGTTACATCTTCTGGTAATAGCCAACTTTTATTACACACTTAGTACAATCTGCATTTTATTCTGCATTTCACACACATTATTTTATTGTAACAACTTTGTATGAAGTAATCCCATTTTACAGATGAGGAAGCTAAGGCACAGACAGGTTAAGTAACTGTAGTACTCTCAAAGCCCCTCATGGTATATAGCCAAAATATACCACCCAGATGTTTCTAAGTGATTTAGTAACTACTGTATTTTTATGCAGATAACACACACTTTATGTATTTGTTTGCCAACTGTGTTCTCCTCCCCATCCCGTGTATTTCTGTAAGCACAGCAGTGTCAGTTTTTTTTTTAACATGTGGTAAATACACACATACACACCCCTTATTAAAGAACCTCACCTATTTTTAACCTCTCTAATACTTTTGATCATTCCTGCATGATGAACCATTTATAAACCACGATCTATTTATTTTTGATATATTTGTTGAAACCTTACTGGCCTGCTTTCATAGTACATGGCTACTAGTATAGTGTGCTTTATGCCATCTGTAATGACTACTAGAGTCCTTTCTTGTTGATTTGTTATCATCTTTACAAATCAAAGATTATCATGTATAGATATAGATAAGAAATACCAATTTTATTTGTTAAGCTCTTCTAAGTTCTTACGAAAAAATGGTATGTTGAACATTTTGATCTGTTTCTATATTGTCACTCCCTATAAAGGTTGAATTATAGAAATTAAGCATTTGTACAGTGAGCAGGCCCTAAAAAAGGCAGATTGAGTATACTTCTAAGTTAATCAGGAATACCTCTTTACATTGGAAAATATTAATTATTTTAACTTGACTTTTCTAGCGCCAGCTTGCAAGTTTACTCTTTGAGTTGGGATGTACGAGTTCAGCTCTTCAGCTGTATGAGAAACTAGAAATGTGGGAAGATGTTGTCATTTGTTATGAAAGAGCTGGGCAGCACGGGAAGGTACGTAATGGTAAAATTCTATTGTGTACTGGTGAGAGCCATCCCTTATGGATCATTTTCTAACTTTTTTGCTTTTTAAAACCATTTTTGCCGGTAAACCAAACAGCAAAAGCAGCACCCAAACTACTTGCTGTCTAGTCAGCTCCAAGTCCTGGTGCCCCAGGTGTGCAGAATAGTACTGTGTTCCACAGGGTCTTCAAGGATGTGACCTTTCAGAAATAGATAGCCGGGCTTTTTTACTGAACTGCCTGTGGTGCATTTGAACAACCAAGCTTTTGGTTAGTAGTCAAGTGTTGTGCCACTGATAGACTATTATTTTTGCCAGTAGTTCACTTATATTCCTTTTTTATTCACGTTTTCCTCACAATTTTTAAAATGTTTTCTCTGATTTCTGCTGGATAGATTATTTTAGGAGTGTTACATGGTGAAAATGGTTAACACACGTGGCTCTTAACAAAGAGGAAGGGATTTGAGTTCACCCAGTGATGCTGCTGAAGAAAGGTTTGGTAATCTACCTCCAAAAACAGCCACTGAAAACCATATGGAGCACAGTTCTACTTCGATCTTGAGGAGATGGAATCTCATGGAGTGTGATCTCTGAGTGAGAATTGATGGCAATTCTTAAAACATTTTATTTGATGTGTAAGATTGTGTAGATAATATATGAAAGAGAAAAGCAAATCAAAGTTCGTACATGAGTGTTTATATTGGATATTTGACATTTAAGAGAGAATGACACAGTAGCTCAAAGGTAGAAACAATCCAGATGTCCTCAGTGAATAACGAAGTAAACAATCTGTGTTATATGTACACAATGGAAGATAACTCAGCCGTAAAGAGAAATGAAGTCCTGATATTTGTTTCAGCAAGATGGAACCTGAACATGAAAAAACAATATCCTAAATGAAAGAAAAAAAGCCTACAGGACATGCATTGTATGATACATGAAATGTCCAGAATTGTTGTTAGTTGCCATCGAGTTGGTTCTGACTAATGTTGACTGTATGCACAACAGAACAAAACACTGCCTGGTCTTGTGCCATGTCCACAGGCATTTTTATGCGTAAGCCCATCATGGTGGCCACTGTGTCAGTCCATCTCGTTGAGGTCTTCCTCTTTTTCGGTGACCCTCCACTTTACCAAGCATGATGTCCTTCTCCACGGGCTGATCCTTCCTGACAAAATGTCCAAAGTATGTAAATGCAGTCTCACCATCTTTGCTTCCAAGGAACACTCTGGTTGTACTTGTTCCAGAACAGATCTGTTTGTTCTTGGTAGCCTGTGGTAGATTCGCTAGTCTTCTCCAGCACCACAGTTCAAAGGCATCAGTTCTCTTTCTGTCTTCTGTGTTCACTGTCCAACTTTCACATGCATAGGATGTGACTGAAGATAACCATGGCTTGAGTCAGGTGCACTTTAGTCTGTAAGATGATATCTTTTCAATACTTTGAAGAGGTCCTTTGCAGATTTTCCCAATGCAGTATGTCTTCTGACTTCTTGACTGCTGCGTCCGTGGGCATTGATGTATACCCTAGTGAAATGCAATCCTTGACAACCTCAGTTCTTTCTCCGTTTATGACAGCATTTCTTATTGGTCCAGTTTTAAGAATTTTTTCTTGATGTTGGTTGAGGTCCAGTCCGTATTGAAGGTCTTTGATCTTCGTAGTAAGCATTTCAAATCTTCTTCACTTCCAGCAAGTAAGTGGTGGTGTGTGGGTAATGGAGGTTGTTAATGAGTCATCCTTCAGTCTTGATACCTCATTCTTCTTTATGTAATCTAGTTTCTTGGATTATTTGCTTGGTATATAGATTGAAAAGGTATGGTGAAAGGATACGACCCTGATGCACACCTTTCTTGACTTTAAACCATGCAATGTCGCCTTGTTCTAGTCGCATGACTCCCTCTTTATATGTATACAGGTTCCTTAAGAGCACAATTAAGTGTTCTGGAGTTCCCGTTTTATGCAGTTGTTAGCCCTAATTTGTTATGATCCACGCAGTTGAATGCATAGTCAATGAAACACAGGTAAATGTCTTTCTGGTATTCTCTGCTTTCAGCCAAGATCCATTTGACATTAATAATGATATCCCTGGTTCCACATCCTCTTCTGAATCCGGCTTGAATTTCTGAGTTCCTTGGCAATATATTGTTGCAGTCATTTTTGAATTATCTTGAGCAAAATTTGCCTTGCATGTAATATTAATGATATAGTTCAGTAATTTCCACATTCAATTCGATCACCTTTCTTTGGAATAGGCATAAATATGAATCTCTTTCAGTTGGTTGGCCAGATAGCTATCCTCCAAATTTCTTGGTATAGACGAGTGAGCATTTCCAGTGCTGCATCTGTTTGCTGAAATAACTCAGTTGATATTCCATCAATTTTGGGGGCCTTGCTTTTTGCCAGTGCCTTCAGTGCAGCGTTGACCTCTTTCTTTCCTACTGCAGGTTCCTGATCGTATGCTGTCTCTTCAAAGACTGAACATCAACCAGTTCTTTCTTGTATAATGACTCTGCGTATTCCTTCCCTCTTCTTTTGATGCTCGCTGTTTAATATTTTCCCTGTAGAATCTTTCACTATTGTAATTTGAGGCTTGAATGTTTTCTTCAGTTCTTTCAGCTTGAGAAATGGAAAACGTGTTCTTTTTTGGTTTTCTAATTCTAGCAAGATCTTTGCACGTGTTATTATCATACTTTGTCTTTTTGACATGCCCCTTGAAATGATTTGTTTAGTTCTTTTACTTTATCATTTCTTCCTTTTGCTTTAGCTGCTTGACGTTTGAGATCAAATTTCAGAGTCTCTTCTGACATCCAATTTGGTCTTTTCTTTCTTTCCTGTCTTTTTAATGATCTCTTGTCATTTTCACAGTTTGTGTGGTGTTTGGTCGTTAGTGGTCAATGCATCAAATCTGTTCTTGAGATGGTCTCTAAACTCAGGTGAGATATATTTAAGGTCACACTTCAGCTCTTGTGGAGTTCTAATTTTCTTCATTTTGATTTCGAATTTGCATATGATCAGTTGATGATCTGTGCCATAGTCAGCACCTGGTCTTGTCATGACTGCCATCATCTTTTTCCAGAGATGTCGATTTGGTTCCTGTGTATTCCATCTGGTCAGATCCATGTGTACAGTCACTGTTTGTGTTGGTTAAAAAAGGTATTTTTTAACCAGAATTGGTTATAACATATATACAGAAATCAGATTGTAATTGCTGGAGACTTAAGGGGGGAAAGAATGGAAAATAACTCCTTAATGGGAATGAGGTTTCCTTTTGGGATGATGAAAATAGTTTGAAACTAGGTAAAGGTTATGGTTGTATTACATTGTGAAGGTAGTAAGTGTTAATGACTTATTCATTTTGAAATAACTAATGTTATGTTACATGAATTTTACCTCACTTAAAGGAACGCATACTGAAAGTCTTGAAGACAGTGTGCATTTTAATCTATTTCCATTATTATTTTTTTAATATTTATTTATTTTATTATGACTGAGTGAAAATGTACATTCCCATATAAATTTACATGCCCACCTATATGCAGCTCCCACTGCTCTCCCTGCCTGGTGACAGCACACTATTCCTCTCTACTCCATATATGTCTTATCTTCCCAGCAGTCTTCTTTCCCCTCCTTTCCACCCACTCTCCTTCCTCCAGCCATAGGTCAGCAGGATGACATCCTATAGATGCATAGAACCATAAAGCGCATCCAATATGTGGTCACTGTGCATTGCCAAGTCCAATTCATTGATGTCCAAAGCATGGACCTTCGTTCTGATTTATGGGCAAGGGCAGCATCAGGGCCGGGGGCCATGCTCCCAGGGGAACCCCGAAGCCACTGGACCATCAGTTGTGGTCTTTTAGTGGTGGTCTCAGGGTGCAACCCTTTTTATTCTTGTGTTGCCAGTGAGACTCAACTTAGTTCCATCTCGGCTATCGCTGGTGGTGGACGAGCACCATCCGGTTCTTCCGGTCCCAGGTCTGTGTAGGCACTGACTCATGTGGGTCTCTCTATCTTCTGGATTGTCTTTACCCCATGTCATTTTGGTCCTCGGTGATCATCTGTTCCTGCTGAGTTGGGACCATTTTCTGTGCCCTCGGATGGCAGCTTGGCAGCTTTTAAGACCCCAGATGCCACCCACTAATGTGGGGTGCAGAGAGTCCTCTTAGCAAAACACTAGTTGTGCCTGTTGGCGTGGATTTCACTTAAGAGCATGTTCTCCTGCTCCCTGCCCCAGCTACTCTGTCCTTGCAATATTGGGTTAAGATGGAAGGAGTATTCAAGTTATGCTGAAGTCCACTAATATTGTTCTTGTTTCTAATGTGTGCTATCACTGATTTCACCCAACCAGATTTCTAGCAACTATCTAATCTAAACCCTTCCCCCTTCGCCCTCCCTCCCTCCCCTCCCTTGCAGCCATCAAGTAGTCTGTTCTTCCATACATGAGTCTGTTTTTGAGATCTTATCGTAGGGGTCTCATACAATATTTGTCCTTTTGTCACTGACTACTTTCACTCAACATAGTGTCTTCCAGTTGAAACCAGTTTATGAGATGTTTCCTGGAATCATCATTATTCTTTATCATTGTGTAGTGCTCCATTGAGTATGTATACCATAGTTTACCTACCGATTCCTCTGTTGTTGAGCATCTGGGTTGATTCCATCTTTTTGCTGTCGTGGACTGTGCTGCGATAAACATTCTTGTGCACATGTCCATTGGTGTTAAAGGCCTTGATTCTGTAGGATATATTCCATGTAGTGGAATTACTGGGTCAAATGGTATATCTATATCCATTTTTTTTAAGGAAGCGCCAGGTTGCTTTCCAAAGATACCGGACCATTTTGCAATATTTACATTATTAGTCTTCTGTAGGACAGCTTGAAAGTGAAATATGAACAATTAGTTCAGGCTTTGCTGGATTTGGAGGTATCCAGGAAGGAGGAAAAGCTGGCTAGGCCTGTGTAAGAAAAGCCAAAGCGTGTGACTTCCCCACTGGGGCAGAAGATTTGTTAGTGTGTAATGAACATTAATTTCACCCTCAAATTGAATCAAGAGGACAGTGTTGCAATATTGGCCCCTGTTATTAATCTATTGCTTTTTCAGGTAGAAGTGAACAGAATTTAAAAAAGAATAAGGGGTACTGAATTTGAAGTATCCATTAAAACATGACACATTGAAATCATATGTTAATTTTGGACTAAAATTTTAAGTGGTTAAATTTTTATCATGAGTACAGTGAGGTAATGAAGGTATTTATCACATCATAGGACTTATGGTACTTCAAATTTTCTTTAAAACGTTCATAAATTTACCCGTGTCATATACTGGGGCTCTGATGAGGGAAGTAGTCATAGGAATTAGAGTCCGTTTTCAAAAGAAGAGGATCCTTTAAACAGTTTATTCTTCTCCACTCCAGTAAATACCTCATTGTGTGGCCCCTGAAACACATCAGAAGCATGGTGTTTTCTTCCTTTTTTTTCCAGTTGTGCTTTTAACTGATAGTTTACAATTCAAATTAGTTTCTCGTACAAACAACTATACATACATTGTAATGTGACTCTAGTTGCTCTCCCTGTAATGTGGCAACACACTGCTCCTGTCTGTTCCAGATTTCCCATGTCCATTCAACTAGCTTCTGTCTCTTTTTGCCTTCTAATCTTGCCTCTGGACAGGAGTTGCCCATTTAGTCTGATGTGTCTACTTGACACAGCACTCTTAATGAGTATCACTTTGTTTATGTCTTATAGTCTAATCTTTGAAGAGTTGGCTTCAGGAGTGATTTCAGATCTGGGCTAACAGAGTTCAGGGGCTGTGTTTCCTGGGGTCCTTCTAGTCTCAGCCAGACCATTAAGTTTGATCTTTTTAGTAGTATTTGAGTTCTGCATTCCACTTTTCTTTTGCTCCATCGAAGACTGTCTGTTGTGTTCCTTGTCAGGGTGGTGATGGGTGGTAGCTAGGCACCATTGAGTTCTTTGGGTCTCAGGCTGATAGAGTCTGTGGTTTATGTGGCCTTTTCTGTGTCTTGGGCTAATATTTTCCTTGTGTCTTTGGTGTTCTTCATTGCTGTGGGTGGGTTGGGACCAATTGATGCATCTTTGATGGCAGCTTGCTAGCTTTTAAGACCTCAGATGCCACTTAGCAAAGTGGAGTGGAGAACACTTACTTAGTAAACTTCGTTATGCTAATTGACATACATGTCCCCTGAAACCATGATTCCCAGACTCCAGCTCCTGATAGTCTCTCCCTTGAAGTGTTTGGGTGTATTTAGGAAGCTTCTTAGGTTTTGATTCAGTCCAGTTGTGCTGACTTCCCCTGTATCATATATTGTCTTTCCATATACCTAAGATAATTCTTAATCTGTCTAGTTACTGAATATGCCTCTCCCTCACTCTCCACTCTCCTAACCATCAAAGAATGTTTCTTCTGTGTTTAAACCTTTTCTTGAGTTCTTATTAACAGTAGTCTCATACAATACTACCTTTTGCAAGTGATTCGTTTTACTCAGTACAGTACCTTCCAGATTCATCCACTTGAGATGTTTTGCAAATTCATCATTGGTTTAATTTTTTTTTTTGAAATTTGATGAAAGTTTACAGAGCAACGTAGTTTCTCATAAACAGTACACATATTGCTTCATAACATTGATTAAATATTCTTTAACATGTCAAAACTCTCTTTTCTCAACCTTGGACTCCCTGTTACCAGCTTTCTTGTTCCCTTCTATCTTCTAGTCCTTGTCCCAGGGCTGGCATGCCTCTGTTAGTCTCATTTTGTATTATGGGCCTGTCTAATCTTTAGCTGAATGGTGAACCTCAAAGGTGACTTCATTACTCATCTGAAAAGGTTTCCTCGGGCCATATTTGCAGTCTTTTTCCAGTCTGTGTAAGGCCTCCAAGTCTAGTCTTTCTGTTTTAGTCAGAATTTTATTCTACATTTTTCTCCAACTCCGTGCAGGAGCCTCTGTTGTGTTCTCTGTCAGAGCAATCAGTGGTGGTAGCCTAGCAGTATCTTGTGCTGGACTCATTGTAGCGGAGGCCATTGTAGATGTGATCCATTAGACCTTCAGACTAAGCTTTCCTTTCTTTTTTTAGTTTTCATCCTTCTTTCTTGATCTCAAGGGGTGAGATCAGTGTAGTAGATGATCACTGTCAGGCTTTTAACGACCCCAGATGCTTTTCACCAAAGTGGAATGTAGAACATTTTGTTTATAGACTATGTTCTGCCAATTGAGTTAGATGTTCCCTGAGATTAGGGTCTCTTACAGCCCTCAGCCTAGCAGTGCAATTCCTCAGAGAGTTAGATGTGTTTATAAGCTTCCATGACTCATCATTGTTTTTTATCATTGCAAAGTATTACATTGTGTGAATATACCATAATTTGTTTATCCATTCATCAGCTGATGGGCACCTAAGTTGTTTCCATCCTTTAGCTATTGTCAAAAGTGCTGCACTGACTATGAGTTTGTGTATATCTCTTCATATGAGGGCTTCTTATTTCCCTGGGATGTATTCCAAGGAGTGGAATTGCTGAATTATTTGGTACTTCTGTTTTTAGCTTTTTAAGGGTGCACCATTTCTGATTTCCAAGGTGGCTGTACCGTTTCATGTTACCACCAACAGTGTGTGAGTTTTCCAGTCTCTCTACAACTTCTACAGCAATTATTCTTATTATTGTTGTTATTTATTAATACTAGCCTTGTTAGGGTAAGACGTTACCTTATCGTAGTTCTGATTTGTATAATGGCTAATGATTGTGAACATTTCCTTATGTGTCTTTTAGCTTCCTGAATGTCTTCTTTGGAGAAGTACCTTTACCCATATTTTAATCAGGTTGTATTTTTTGTAACTGAAGTTTTCAGTAGTTTGTAGATTTTAGAGATTAGATGTTTATCAGATTTTTTAGTAGCCAAAAATTTATTCTTGGTCTGTAGGTTGTCTTTTTACTTTTGGTGAAGTATTTAGATGAGCATAAGTGTTTGATTTGTAGGAGCTCCCAGTTAATCTAGTTTCCCTTCTGATGTTTATACATTGTAACTAGAGTTTTATATTCTGTTTATGACAGGTATTAGGATTCCTTGCATTTTCTGTATTTTTCCTCCCATGATCTTTATTGGTTTAGATTTTATATTTAGGTCTTTGATCCATTTTGAGTTAGTTTTTGTACATGGAATGAAATACGAGTCTTGTTTGATTTTTTTACAGGTCACTATCCAGGCATGCTAGCATCATTTATTAAAGAGACTGTCTTTTTCCCAGTTAATGGATTGTGGGCCTTTGTGAAATATCAGCTGCTCCTAGGTCAATGATTTTATATCTGATTTCTCAGTTCTGTTCCGTTCATCTATATGTCTGTTACTGTACCAGTACAAGGCAGTTTTGACTTCTGTAGCCCTATCATAAGTTATAAAATCAGATACCATGAGGCATCCCTCTTTGTTCTTTTTCAGTAATATTCTGCTTATGCAGGCCTCTTCCCTTTCCGTATGAAGTTGGTGATTGGTTTCTCCATTCTGTTAAAAAATGCCATTTGACACAGAGAAAATACTCTGGTGGCTGTAAGGGTGGAGAGGAAGGGAGAGAGTTATTCATAGATAGTCAATAAGAATTCAGTTAGGTGAAGGGAGTGATGGAACACAGTAGAAGGCAGGTCAGCATAACTGACCTACACCATAAGCTAAAAGCTTTTCTAAAGTCAACCCAACATTTCAAAGGGTAAGAGTAGCAGGGACAGGGGCCTGGGGACCATGTTTTCAGTGGATGTAGAGGTCAGTTGATAACTAGGGTTTTTCTAAGAGAGTGTTCTGCATCCTGTATTGGTGAGTGGTGCCTGGGGTCTTAAAAGCCACTAAGGTGCCATCTAAGGAACATCAGTTGATCTGAGCCCACCTGGAAAACATCAAAGAGATGAGGAAAATGAGCCAAAGAGACAGAAGAACCCATATAACTGGGAAACTAACATTAGCTGTAGAACAGAAAAACTAGATGGTTCCTGGCCAACCCCAAAGACGGCCTTGACAGGGAACATAATGTAGAGTCCCTGACATAGTATGAGAGAAAGGTCTGTGCAGCTTTAGAACTCTGTTAAAAGACCAGGTTGATGGTCTGACACCCTTGTGGGTCCCTGAGAACATGGCTCCTAGACTTGCTGCTAGCCTGGAGCTGAAACCAGTACTGAAGCCAACACTTCAGACAAAGAACAGATTGAGTCAGACAAAGAGTGATGCAGGTGGTGTGTGTACTTTATGGGTTAATATATATGTATAAGGCTGTCCTACTGGTTTCTTTTTAGAGGGAAGAAGGGTGCGTGGAGCTCAGGGGACAAGTGTTGGTTGAGGAGATGCTGGAGGTAGAGTGCTGCCACAGGGCTAGGAGAGCAGATAGAGTTGCAGAGAGGTAGATGCTCAGTGTTTTATATGGCCAGTTGTCTTGGATTGTAAACTTTCACTTAATAAAAATAAAAAAAGCTTAAAAAAAGAAAAAGAGAGGACGTTATGTTGAGTGAAAGTAGTCTGAGACAGAAGGAAAAATATTGTATGAGACCCCTATGGTAGGAACTTAAAAACAGACTCATGCATAACAGAAAAGACTCTTTGATGGCTACATGGATGGGGAGGGTCGGAGGGCGAGGGGGGAGAGTTTAGATTAGATAGTTGCTAGAAATTTGGTTGGGTGAAATTGGTGACAGCACACGTTAGTAAGAAGATCAGTATTAATGGGACTTCAACACAACTTGTGTACTCCTCCCATCTTAACCCAATATTGCAAGGACAGAGTAGCTGGGGCGGGGGCTGGCGACCGTGCTGTCAGGGGAAATCGAGACCAATTGGCACAACGAGCGTTCTGCTAAGGAGGACTCTTCACACCCCACATTGGTGAGTGGTGTCTGGGGTCTTAAAAGCTGCCAATCTGCCATCCGAGGGTACAGCAAATGGTCCCAGCTTAGCAGGAACAGATGATCACCATGATCCATAACAACATGGGGGAAAGAGAATCCAGAAGACAGAGAGACCCATGTGAGCGGATATCTACATTGACTTGTGTCTGGAAGAACCAGATGGTGCCTGCTACCACCAGTGATAGCCATGATGGAGCTCACAAAGTTGAGTCTCAGTGGCAACACAAGTATAAATAGGTGTACACCCTGAGATCTCCACTAAAAGACCACAATTGATGGTCCAGCGACTTCGGAGTTCCCCTGGGAGCATGGCACCTGGCCCTGATGCTGCCCCTGTCCATAAATCAGAATGAAGATCAATTTTTTGGTCAACTTCTTTGGTGATGCAGAAGGACCATATTGTGTGGGCACTTAATGGTTCTGAGCATCTATAGGAGGTCATCCTGTTGACCTCATACTGGAGGAAGGGGAATGGGTGGAGAGGAGAAGATAGGAGACTGTTGGGAAGATACAACATGTTTGGACCAGAGAGGAAGAGTGTGCTGTCACCATGCAGGGAGAGCAGTGGAAGCTGCATATAGGTCAGCATTCAAATTTATATGGGAGTGTACATTTCATTCAATCAAAATTAAAAAAGAAAAAGAAATACCATTGGAATTTGGATTGAGATTGTATTGTATCTTGAGACTGCTTTGGGTGAAATAGAGATTTTTTGCAATGTTGAGTCTTCCTATCCATGAGCAATTTTTCCATTTTTGTAGGTCTCTCTTGGTATCCTGAAGTAGTATCTTACAGTTTTCTTTGTGTAGGTATTTTATATCTCTGGTTAGATTTACTACTAAGTATTTTGTGTTGGGCGCTATTGAAAATGGTATTGATTTGGTGATTTCTTCTTTGAAGTTCTCTTTATGGTGTAGTTGAATCCATCTGATTTTTGTATTTATATCTTGTATCTTGATACTGTGCTGAACTCTTCTGTTAGTTCTCGTAGTTTTCTTATGGATTCTTTAGGGTATGTTGAATAACTTCCCTTCTGTTTGGATTTTGATGAGTGTTTGTAATCATGAATGGGTGCTGGAGTTCATCAGATGCCTTTTCCGCATCAATTGATAACATCCTGTTGTGAGTTGTTTTATGTATGTGATGGATTGCACTGACTGTTTTTCTAATGTTGAGCCATCCCATCATACCTAGTATGAATCCCACTTGGTCATGATGAATTAATTTTTCGTTATGTTGTTAAATTCTATTGGCTAGAATTTGCTTGAGGAGTTTTGCATTTATGTTCATAAGAGATACTGTGCTGTAATTTTCTTTATGGCATCTTTGCTTGCTTTTGATATCAGGCTTACGTTGGCTTCGTAGATTCAGTTTGGAAGTATTCCATCCTTTTCTGTGTCCTGAAATAAATTTACCTTTAGTAGTAGCATTGTTAAAGTCTTCTGTAAAAAAAAATTCTGTAGAATTATTCTCCAGTGAAAATGTGAGGGCCAAAATCTTTGTTGTTGTTTTTTTATTGGCAGTTTTTTAAAAACTACTTTTGCACTCTCTTCTTTCTGTTGCAGGTTTATTTCATTCTACCTCTGTTAATTTAGGTAGGTAGGGTGTTCCTAGAGATTTGTACATTCCTATAGATTTTCAAATTTGTTGAGTATGATTTTTCATAGTATTCTATTAGGATTCTTTTAATTTATTTATTTTTTTATTACTATGATTGAATGAAATTGTACTTTCCCATATAAATTTGCATGCCCACCTATATGCAGCTCCCACTGCTCTCCCTGTCCGGTGATAGCACACTCTTCCTCTCTGCTCCATACATGCCTTATCCTCCTAGCAATCTCCTGTCCCTTCCTCCCCACCCACTCCCCTTCCTCCAGTAAGAGATCAGCAGGACGACTTCCTATAGATGCATAGAACCATAAAGTGAACACATGATATGGTCACTCTGTATTGCCAAGTCCACTCCATTCCTGTCCGAAGAGTTGACCTCCATTATGATTTATGGATGGGGGTCGCATCAGGGCCAGGGGCCCATGCTCCCGGGGGATCTCCAAGGCCCCTGGACTATAACTTGCAGTCTTTTAGTGGACACCTCAGGGTGTACCCCGTTTTATTCTTGTGTTGCCAATGAGACTCAACTTTGTGAGCTCCATCACAGCTATCACTGGTGGTGGCTGGGCACTGTCTGGTTGTTCCTGTCACAAGTCAGTGTAGTCACCCACTCATGTGGGCCTCTCTGTCTTCTGGGTTGTCTTTCCCCCATGTGTTTTTGGTACTTGGTGATCATCCATTCTGCTGAGTTGAGACCATTTGCTGTACCCTCAGATGCCAGCTTGGCAGCTTTTAAGACCCTAAATGCCACTCACTAATGTGGGCTGCAGAGGGCTCTTAGTAAAATTCTAGTTGTGCCAGTTGACCTCAATTTCTCCTGAGAGCATGGTCCCCAGCCTTCTGCCGCAGCTGCTCTCTGTCCTGCAATTTTGGATTAAGGTGGGAGGAGTAATAATGTTATGTTGAAGTGCAGTTCATACTGATCTTCTTTCTAATGTGTACTGTGAGAGATTTCACCCACCAAATTTCTCTCAACTATCTAATCTAAATCCCCCACTGCCCTCCCTCCCTTCCGACCCTTGTATCCATCAAAGAGTCTTTTCTTCTATGCATGAGTGTGTTTTTAAGTTCTTATTGTAGGGGTCTCATACAGTATTTGTCCTTTTGTCACTGACTACTTTCACTCAACACAATGTCCTCCAGTTGAAACCAGGTAAAATCATCATTGTTCATTATCATTGCAGAGTTCCACTGAGTATATATACCATACTTTACCTATGCATTCCTCTGTTGTTGGGCTTCTGAATTGATTCCGTCTTTTGCTGTTGTGGACTGTGCTGTGATAAGCATTCATGTGCATGCATTAGTTGGTGTGAATGGCCTAGATTCTGTAGGATATATTCCGAGCAGTGGAATTAATGGGTAAAATGGTGTATCTATATCCAGCTTTTTAAGGCAGTGCCAGATTGCTTTCCAAAGACATCGCACCATTTTGGAATCTCACCAACAGTGTAGAAGAGTTTGAGTTTCTCCACAGCCTCTCCAGCATTTGTTGTTTTGTGTTTTTTGGATTGTGGCCAACCTTGTTGGGGTGAGATGGTATCTCATTTTGTTTTGATTTGAATTTCTGTAATAGGTAATGATCATGAGCATGTCCGCATGTGTTTTTTGGCTGCCTGGATCTCCTCTTCAGGGAATTGTCTGTCCATCTCCTTTGCCCATCACTTAATTGGATGATTTATCTTTTTCTTATAGATATTTTGTAGTACCTTATAGATTATGGAGATTAGGTGTCAGTCTGACATATAGTTACCAAATATTTTTTTCCATTTTGTAGGTGGCCTTTTAATTCTGTTAATAAAGTCTTTGGATGAGCAGAAGTGTTTGATTCTTAGTAGTTCCCATTTATCTATTTTCTGTTGTTTGTGGTTTGTTTGACAGATTTTGAAGTCTGTTGTATATTAAACCTTCCATTGTTGTTCCTACTTTATCTTGGATGACCTTTATTGTTTTAAATTTGATATTTAGGTATTTTATGCAGCTTGAGTTGGTTTTTGCATAAGGTGTAAGATACAGGTCTTGTTTCAATTTTTTTTGGTAGATCAATATCCGATTTTGCCAGCACCATTGGTTCAAGAGATTGTTTTTACCCCAGTTTAATGTCTTGGGGCCTTTGTCGAATATCAGCTTTCCATAGGAACATGGTCTCGTCACTGGAGTTTCAGTTCTGTTCCATTGATCCATCTGTCTCTTTTGCACCAGTACCAGGCTGTTTTGACTACTGTGGCAGTGTAACAGGTTTTAAAGTCTCGTAATCAGAGGCCTCTCAGTGTGTTCTTCTACTTTAGTAATGCTTTACTTATCTGGGGCTTCTTTTTCCAGAGAAAGTTGGTAATTTATTCCTCCATCTCATTAGAATATCACTGGAACTTGTATTGGGATTGGATTATGTAAGTAGATTGCTTTGGGCAAAATAGATATTTTCACAATGTTAAGTCTTCCTATTCATGAGCAGGGTAGGTTTCTCGATGTCTGTAAGTCTCTCTTAGTGTCTTGTAGTTCTCTTCATAAAGGTTTATTATTTCTCTGGTTGTATTTATTTCTAGACACTTTATCTTTTTAGGGGCTGTAGTAAATGGTATCGATTTGGTGATTTCTTCATTAATAATCTCATTGTTGGTATAAAGAAATCTTACTGATTTACTTATGTTTATCTTGTATCCTGAGACTTTGCTGAACTCTTCTATCAGTTTGAGTAGTTTATGTATGGATTCTTTAGGCTTCTCTGTGTATACAATCATATCATCTGCAGATAGGGAGATTTTTACTTCTCCTTTGCTGATGCAGAAGCCCTTTATTTCTGGGTCTTGTGTAATTGCTCTGGCTAGAACTTCTAGCACAGTAGGAGAGGTGAGCATGGGCATTGTAGTCTAGTTCCTGTTCTCAAGGGAAACTGTTTCATTCTCTCTCTATTCAGGATGATGTAGGCAATTGGCTTTATATAAATGGCTCTTATTGCATTGAGTAATTTGCTGTCTATTCCTAGTTTGCTGAGAGTTTTAGCATGAATGGGTGTTGGAGTGTATGTCAAATGCCTTTAGTGCATCAATAGAGAATAATCAGGTGATTTTTGTCTTTTGTGCTATTTATGTGGTTGATCACATCAATTGTTTTTCTGATGAGGAGCCAGCCTTGCATCTCTGGTATGAATTGAACCTGGTCATGATAGATTATTTTTTTGATATGGTGTTGTATTCTATTGGCAAGAATTTTGTGGAAAAATTTTGCATCTATATTCATGAGTGATATTGATCTGTAGTTCTCCTTTTTTTTTAAATCTTTCCCTGGCTTTGGTACCAGGGTTATACTGGCTTTGTAGAATGAATTTGAGAGTATTCTGTTCGTTTCTATGCTGTGAAATAGTCTCAGTAGAAGTGGAGGTAACTCTTCTCTAAAAGCTTGGTAAAATTGTGCAGTGAAGCCATCTAGGCCCAAGCTTTTTTTCACTGGTAGTTTTTTGAAGACTTTTTCAATCTCTTCCTTTGTGATGGGCTTGTTAAATTGTTCTGCGTCACCTTGTGATAATTTGGGTAGGTGATATGAATCAAGGAATTTGTCGTTTTGCTGTAGGTTTTCCAATATGTTAGAGTATAGTCTTTCATAGTATTCTGTTATGATATTTTTGATTTCTGTTGCATCTGTTATGACGACTCTCCTCTCATTTCTTATTTGAGTTATTTGTTTCCTTTCCTGTTTTTTTTTTTAGTAAGTTGAGCCAATGGTTTGTCAATTTTGTTGATCTTTTCAAAAAACCAGCTTTTGGTCTTTTCAGTTTTTTCAGTTGTTCTTCTGTTCTCTAATTTATTTAGTTCTGCTCTAATCTTTATGATCTGTTTTCTTCTGGTTTCTGAGGGGTTCATCTGTTGTTCTCTATCTACTTGGTGAAGCTGTAGGGTTAATTCTTTGATTTGGTTTCTGTGTTCCTTCCAGATGTGTGCATTTGTGGAGATAAACTGACGTGTGAGCACTGTTTTGGCTGTGTCTCACAGATTCTGGTAGGAATTGTTTTCATTCTCATTGGAATCCATCAGTTTGTTTATTTACTTCACTTAGCTTTTGATTTATTCTATAACCCATGGTCTTTTGAGCAACATTTTGTTCAGTTTCCATGAGTTCCACTTTCTGTCTATGTTTTTTCTGGTATTGATTTCAACTTTTATGGCTTTATGATCTGAGAAGATGCTTTGCATGAAGTCAGTGGTATGGATTTTGTTGAGAATCGCTTTACGTCCTAATACACGGTCTGTTCTGCAGAATGTTCCATGTGTACTGGAGAAGAAGGTGTAGTTGTCTGCTGATGGATGAAAAGCTCTGTATATATCAATGAGATCTAGTTGGTTAATTGTGGCAATAAGGTCATCTGTGTCTTTATTGAGCTTTTTCTAGACAGTCTGTCCAACATTGAGAGTAGAGTGTTGAAGTTCCCACTATTATTGTGGCGTGACCTATCTCATTTTTGAGTGCAGTTGGTGTTTCCTCAATATATTTAGGTGCTGTAATATGAGGTGCATAAATACTTAATGTTTGTAAGTCCTGCTTGTGTATTTAACCTTTCAGCAGTAGTGTCCATCCTTGTCCACTATGGTGGATTTTACATTAAAATCGATTTTATGTGGGATTACAATTGCCACACCTGCTGTTCTTGTTCATTGTTAGCTTGATATATATTCTTCCATCCTTTAATTTTCAGTTTGTTTGTATCTTGAAGTCTAAGGTGAGTTTCTTGTAGGCAACATATGAATGGGTCATGTTTTTGATCCACGATGTCACTCAATGGCTCTTTACTGGAGCGTTCAGTCCATTCACAGTCAGTGTGATTATTGATAGGTATGTGTTCAGTGCTGTCATTATGGTGTGTTTATTTTTGTGTTGATGTTTTTTCTATTGTTCTTATTAATCTGTTCTGCGACATTCTTCTTTGTGAGTTGATTTTTCACCTTTTTCATGGTTGGTTTTGTGGTTGTTGAGACTTCTGTATTATGTTTCTTGATTTGATGTATTGCATCTTTATTGTGCTTTACGGTTGCCCCTGTGATCCCCCTTAATGAGCTAGGTATAAACCCAATTTCAGCTACTGCCATTCTTATCAACTTTGTCTCACTCTGGAAGGACTGTAACAACTGTAGTACATCCCTCTTTTTAATATTATGCCATCATAGTTTTCATGATATGATCACTGGATTATTTCTTCAACTGTTATAACTGTGATTGAGTTTGGAGCCTTCCCTAACTGACTAGGATTCTCAGATGATGTGTCCTGTATTTGCTTCTAAAATATAAAGTTAGTGGTTTTGTTCTTCTAAGTGAAGAGATTTTTCAGCATTTCTTATAGCTTTGGTTTAGTTTTTACAAAGTCTGTCAGTTTCTGTTTATCTGCAAATGTCTGACTTTCATTTTCATGTTTGAAAGATAGTTTTGCAGGATATATAATTCTTGTTTGGAAGCTCTTCTCCTTCAAGGCTTTGAATGTGTCTCGCCACTGCTTCCTTGCCAGCATTGTTTCTGCTGAGAAATCTGACAAAAACTTACAGAGTTTCCCTCTGAATGTTAGCTTTGCTTTGAGTCTTGCTGCCTTTAAGAGTTTGTGCTTATGTTTCATTTTGTTAAGCTTGGTTATAGTATGTCTTGGGGTCTTTCTTTTGAGATCTATGTTGAGTCGTGTTTGATGTGTATTTTGGATATCTCTATTCTCTTCTTTTGTTGTTTCTGGGGTGTTTTCTGTCAGCAGCTCTGTAGCAATACTCTTTGTGTTCTCAGGTGTTTCTCCCTGTTTGGGAACTCCAGTTAATCATAGATCGTTCCTCTTAATAGAGTCTCACATGCTTTTTCATGCTTCTTAATTTTTCTTGTTTCTTTTTTCTGATTCCTTCTCAATAGATGATGGAGTCAGTAACTCTGTCCTCCAAATCAGAAAGTCTATTATCTGTTTGCTCCATTCTGTTTTGTTGGCTTTGAATTGAATTTTCTGTGTGTTTGATTTTCTTCTTGATCTGCTGGATGTCAGAGTAGTGGTGTTCCATTGGATCGAACAGCTTGCTTAGTTTTTCAGTTTGCTCTGCTGCATTTTGTATAAGGTGTAGGAGGGCTCTGTATATAATCCTTTTGCATTCACCTTCTGATAGTTTCAGAAAAGCTTCTTTGTCTGGGAAGTTTTGTGGAGCTTTCTTTTGGGGGCCTTCTGAAGCCATGGGTGATTTCTTGGCTATGTTTTTCTGCAGAGTTTGTTGCTTTTGGGTCATCATGTGAGTCAGTAGAGGCTGAAAGAGATGCTGTGAGGATGGACTGCAGTTGTTTCTCTAGGGTGTCTTGAAATGGAAGGTAAAAATTATCTGACAACTTCCAAAGTGAGTCAGATTTTCAGATGTATATGTCCCTCTTCCCAGCTGGCAAAGTAAGCACCTCTGTCTCTATCCCCAAATGTTATAAACTGGTTTAAAATACAGAAAAGGTACTGGCCTGCTGGCCTCTGCTGTCAGGCCCCAGCTGTAGGCAACACTGTATAGAATACAAGCAGGCCCTTCCTCCCAGCTTGGGAATTAGGTCCAGCTGAGACCTTTGTATCTTTTTATCTGCCTCCCTGTGGAATACTGCTTTTGTGCCAAAACAACACTCTCTGGACAGGTTCTGCCTCACAGCCTAGCCACTAAGTCCAGCTGGGGCCTCTGTGTGGGTGTATCCACCTCGTAATGGATCAAGATTGCATCCCGCACAAGCTTGCTGCCTGTCTCAGTGCCAGCTACTGTATGGCAGAGGCAGAAAGAGAGATCAAAGTTGCCAAAATTCACGGAGTCCAAAGCCAGGCTCTCAAAGTATGGCAGTTTTGCCTTCCAGTCCCACCAGCGGTGCGTCTCAGGTTAGCTTGTAGTCAAGTCCCAGCACCGCCTGCCGATTAAAACAGAGAAAACAAAATTAAAATGGTGAGTTCCCTTCAGTCTGTAGAAGCCAGCACGTGCCAGTAGGGTCCACAAAAGAGAGGAGGTTTTGCGTTCAGTGGTATGAAGTCAAAATTAACAGCCCTATGCTGTGTCCTGTGGTTCACTAGGTGTGCAGAATGCTCTGTTTAATTATTAACTCATGTCTTGATTTCCTGAGGGATTTAGGGAGATGTGTGTTTAGTCTACCATCTTGAGTCCCAGATTCTTTTAATTTCGTTTGAATCTGTTGTGATATTGTTCATCTTGTTTGTTGTTCAAGCTGTTTTCTTCCTCTTCTGTTCTTCTTTTATCAGTTTTGCCAGTGGTTTATCAATTTTGTTTCTTTTCATATAACCAGCTTTTTCTCTTATTAATGCACTTGTTTTTCTGTTTCATTTAATTCTGCTGTAGTTTTAGTCTTTTCTTCTGGTGCCTGGGAGCATCTTTTGCTGTTCTCTTTCTATTTGTTTGTGCTGTAGGGTTAATGTTCTGATTTGGGCCCATTCTTATTTTTGGATGTGTGCATTTGTTGCTGTAAATTCACGTCTAAACACTGTTTTTGCTGTTTTCCAAAGGCTCTGATAGGATGTGTTTTCCGTCTCATTTGATTCTGTTTCTTTAGTTTGTCCTTAATAGTTTGAGCAAGGTGTTATTTAGTTTTCAATGTTAATTTTTTTTTCCTTTTTCTGTTATTACTTTCTACTTTTATAGCATTTTGGTCAGAGAAGATGCCTTGCAAGACTGTGGTGTTTTGGATTCAGTTAGATTTGCTTTACGGCCTAATAAGTAGTCTGTTTTGGAGAATGTTCTATGTACATTGCAAAAGAAAGTATACTTGGCTGCTGGTGAATGGACTGTTCTGTATATATCTGTGAGTTCAAGTTGATATGGCATGGAGATCTTGTCTGTATTTTGCTTCTTTCCAGATGTTCTGTCCTTAACCAAAAATGGTATTTTGATGTCTGCTACTATTATTGTGGAGCTATCTATCTCTCGTCAGTGCTGTTTTTATGAACTTTGGAATCCTGTTGTTGGGTACTTGAATATTTAATAGGATTATGTTCCTCTGGGGTCACCATGAGTAGGATCCAACTCGATGACAGTTGGCTTGGCTATGTCCTCCTTGTGTGTTGGCCCTTTAATAATTATGTATTGTCAGTCTTTATCCTTTGTGATGGATTTTATTTCAAATTCTGATTTTTCAGAAATTAATATTGCTGCTCTTTTCTGAGTATTGTTGTCTTGATACATTTTTTTGTATCTTTTGAGTTTTAGTTTTTTTCCCTTAAAGTCTAAGTAAGGCATGTCTCTTCGAGGAGTATATAGATGGATTTTTTTTTTTGTTGTTATTTTGGTGTCTTTTTTTGTGTGTTGTGTACAGTCTTTGTTCTTTTTTGTTTTCTATGCTGAGTCATTTTTCGTTATGTATTTTCATTGTTGATATTGTATTTGCTGAGTGTATGTTTTTCTTTTTTTTGTAATGTTTATTTATAGGCTTGTTAGTTTCCTTTGTAGTAACCTTAATATTTATTTGCATCTGTTTTTGTATGTTTAAACCAGTCTTTTATTTGTTCATATCCACTAGTCTTCCACTCTATATGAAAGATGTATGACTTACTTTTTCAATTGCTCTTTTTCATTTTAATGTTTGTACCTTTTATTTATTCAGGTCACTTTTCTGCTGTTTTCAATATTTTCTGCTTGATTTATTTTTCTGACTTCCCTCTCGCGGTTTGTGTCTGTTCACTCTGTATTGAGTTATCTTCTTGAGTTGTTACCTGGTATTTTTTATTTCCTTTTTGCAAATTCCTTAAATCTCTGCTCATCTATAAATGCCCTGTTTCATCATTATATTTGAGAGACAGTTTTGCTGCATATTATTCTTGGTTGGCATTTTTTTCCCCCTTAAGGCATTTCCTTCTTTTCTGTGTGGTTTCTGCTGAATAGTCCAAGATTACTCTTACTGACTCTCCTTTATTGGTGACTTTTCCTTTATCTCTAGCTGCTCTTAAAATTCTTCTTTTCTTGGTTTCAGTGAGTTTGAGTATAATATATTTTAATAACTTTCTTGTGTGGGGGTTTAATGACCATCTTCGATAGTTATCTTCTCATCCTTCAGGAGACTAGGGAAATTTTTGCCAACAAATCTTGCACAGTTCTCTGTGTATTTTCTGTTATTCCCCTTCTCCATGTTTAGGTACTCCAGTAGCTCATAAATTATTCTTCTTGATAAAGTACCACATAATTTTTAATGTGTCTTCATTTTCTTAAATTCTTTTTCTGATTTTTCTCAACTTAGTTGTTGTCAAAGTGCTTTATCTTCAGTCTCATTGATTCTGAGTTGGATTGTCTTAGAATTCTCCTCTTGTCACTTGCTGCTGAGTAGTCTGTGAAATTTTGTTGTTAATCTTTTAGATTTCTAGTTGTTGTCTCTCTGTGGTTCTTACAGCCTGTTAAATTTGTCATTATGCTCTTGAATAACCTGAATTTCTGCTTTTGCTC
Organism: Heterohyrax brucei; assembly: GCA_028571685.1. NCBI lineage: Eukaryota > Metazoa > Chordata > Mammalia > Hyracoidea > Procaviidae > Heterohyrax > Heterohyrax brucei. The sequence goes on from CM053149.1 coordinate 42,397,807, forward strand.
TGTCTGTGTATTCTTGTGCTTCTTCTGTGTTTTGTCTATTTTCTTTCTTGATCTCTTGAAGAGTTTTGTATATTAATGTTTTTGTTCTACCTTTGGTAATTCCAAGACATTCTCTTCCTCTTGAAGATGTCTCTATTCTTCATTGTGGCAGTTTGCAAAAGCGATCATGATCTGCCTGTTTAGGTGATTTGATATTGACACTTACCTACGAGTTATCAATATATTATTATGCCTATTTTATGGTAGCTTCCTGTACTGCAGCCTCCTGTTTTGTTTTGTTTTGATATGCCCAAATAAGCTGCTTATATGAGCTAGCTGCCTGTTGGTGTCTTTGAAGCTGTAACCTTCTGTCATCAGATGGTGAGGTCTGTATGGGAGCCCAGGTGAGCATTTACTCTTCTTGTATGGATTCAGCTCAGGTGTCCAGGTAGTTTATCATCAAGTCTGTGATAAGGCTCTTGTCTGTATTCTTAGACAGTACAGGGTGATTGGAATAGGCATAACTGTGTGGTGCAGTAGGTGGTCAGATGCTTAGTAAATTAGGGGACTGATTCTTCCCATAAGTGTCTACGAGGAAAGGATATCCCTAGAGCATGTAGTTGGGTGAATTTTGCAGCCAGACTGTGGGCATCCAGTGCTGTTGTCTGTAAGGGCTGGGAGGGACCGCTTACTCTTAGACTCCTATCTGATTGCTAGGTAGTGTAGTTGGAGCTACCTGTCCTCAGACCTCTGATACACGTAGGTGAATACCACCCTTGTTAAATGTCACAAATCTGCTACCCTGCTGTATAAGTGATACAGTGGAAGTTAGATATGTACCTTGTTGCACTGTACAAATGGTTGCCTTTGTTGTTGAAATTGGCCCATGCAGGTCTGTGCAGGATTGAAACACTTTCTTATATCTGTTCCTAGGCAAAGGAGCTGTGCCTGATGGTAGTTTTCTTGACTTAAAGAAACTAGCAGATTGTTTTTTTCCTGCTCACTAGTTTTCTTCCCTCTCCAAGGCCATAATGGTTCCTGCTTCTGGCCCAGGGTTTGTGACAACTGCCAAAGCCGTCCAAGGATTGGTGCTCAGTGTGAGGGAGCGGGCAGGTAAATGATAGAGAGGTTCTTCCAAAATGGTGTTTTTTGACCTATATAGTAGGTCATGTACTTACCTTTTCCGATTAAGCCCTGATTCTGTAGGCTTGAGTAGTCACTCCTCCTTTTGATCTCTCCCAGCTTGACAATTATATCCCGAACACCTCTGCTTGTGCCAAGTGCATATGTAGCCAATTATAGCCTGCAAGGTACTGGTTCCGCTTGAGTCAACTCTGTGACTTCTTGCTACTTCTGAACTGTCTCTCCCTCTCCCTGCCACTCAGCAATTCCTACACTTTGTATTTGATATTCAAAGCTCCTAGATTGTCATATGAGGTGACAATTAAGTCCACGAACTTAATTGTCCTAAGTGCTACATACCTCAGTGCTGAATATCACTACAGTCACCTTCAGAATACTCTCATTAGGATGCTATGCAACAACACCAGCACCTAGTCCACCTTTCAAAGTAATTTCAAAGTAACTTTCAGATCACTTTCTGGAATGGCCATTGCGCATGGTGGCAAGTTCATGAACTTAATTGTATAGTTGTCGGTGAGGGAGTTTTAGCCAGTAAACAAATAACTGTATTGAAGCACCATCCCTCCTCACCTGATGTGGCCCATTGAATGAAAATGTACGTTCCCATGTAAATTTGCATACCCACCTATATGCAACTCCCACTGCTCTCCCTACCCAGTGACAGCACACTCATCCTCTGTTCTCCATACATGTCTTATCCTCCCAACAATCTCCTGTTCCCTCCTCTCCACTCCCTCCAGTAAGAGGTCAGCAGGATGACTTCCTGTAGATGCATAGAACCATAAAGTGCACACACAATATGGTCACTCTGTGTCACCAACTCCAATCCATTCCCCTCCGAAGAGTTGACCTTCATTATGATTTATGGACAGGGGCAGCATCAGGGCCAGGGGACATGCTCCCAGGGGAACGCTGAGGCCCCTGGACCATCAATTGCCATCTTTTAGTGGAGATCTCAGGGTGCACTCCTTTTTATTCTAGTGTTACCAGTGAGACTCAGCTTTGTTAGCTCCATCACGGCTATCACTGGTGGTGTCCGGGTACCATCCTGTTCTTCCAGTCGCAAGTCAGTGTAGTCACCCACTCAAGTGGGTCCCTCTGTCTGGAAGACATTTGATGGCATTCAGGACATCAAGGGTAATATAGTGACAGCTCTGATGGCCATTCCATTAAAATAGTTCCAAAGTTGCTTTGAAGGGAAGACAAGACACTGGCACTGGTGCAGGGCTTCCCAAGTGGAGCACTTTGAAGATGACTGTAGTGACATTCAGCAATGAGGTGTGTAGCACTTTTTCTAGGATGAGTTTGCGAATGTAATTGTTATACCTCATATATAATCGATTCACTTGTTATATCAGGTGTTTGTTGTAAGAGGGAACATTGAAAGTGTCTGACTACTTCACCATCTTGTCCTCACCTGAGAAGTGTGGCATTTTGTGTAGCTAACTGGTGAAGTACCTTTTGGACATGTTTTGTTATTTTCTAGGGTTCTGACTTTCTAGTCACTTCTCCCTGTATAAGCCAGGTATGCCAGCAGGCCTGAAGTATCCAGTCTAGTAGCTACATAAGTGTTTGCTATTACTACTAAGACAGAATTTTCCACATTTTAGCATCTCTGAAATTGGAATATGTATAGAAATTAGTGGTATCTTCTGATTGTTAATGGTCAGGTGATAGTTTTGCCCAATTGTCCTTGCCTGAGCATGTGCAAATTTAGAGTTATGTTTAGTGTCTTCATTTCAATTGTGTATACATGTATGGTATTAGTGCTGCATATGTTGCCTTTAATTGCTATTTATAGTGTATTCAAAAAGATATTATGACTTGATATTGAAACAAAATGTTATTGAGTAAACAGAAAAGGACTGAAAAATAAAAAAGTAAACATTTGCCCTTGGAGAGATAAACAGAATCCCCTTTATATTTCTTGAAAATCAAGCATACGTTGTTGATTGATGCTTTGTGGGAGACGGGAAAGAAAGATACACCAAAGTTGATGATGCTGTATATTGTACTGAGGCATATAGAAAAGACTTGCCATTGAAAATCTCAAGCAGTGTAGTGAAGACAGGAAAAATTGCCATATTTTCTGAATAGATTTAATGTGAGAGAGGCTGGTAGCTTAATTAAAAGCATTTTTTTTTAAAGAGTTCTTCTTACAATTGATGGCATATCAAATTCAGTGAAATATGGTATTATATTTCTTCTTAGAAGTCCTTAAAATCAGGACTTAATTAATTTTTTAATGCCCATTGGCACTTAAAGTAGCATATGCAGATATTCACTTAAAGAAATAATAATAATAATGAAAGCCAAACCCACTGCTGTTGATTTGATTCTGACTCAGAAATTGTAGAGTTTCCAAGGAGTGTCTGGTGAATTTGAATTCCTAATCTTTTGTTTAGCAGCTGTAGCTCTTAACTACCCCTCCACCACCAGGATTTCAAAGGAACTTGGTGAATATCTTGATACCCAGTCTCATCTACTTTCCATTGCATCATTCCTTTTCACTGTGTGAGTCTTTTACAATGTCATATAAAGAAGTAAGATAAATGCTGATTATGAAACATGCCTTGGTGGTACAGTGGTTGAGTGCTTGATTGCTAACTGAAAGGTTGACAGTTCAAACCCATCCAGTAGCTTCACAGGAGAAAGACCAGAAGGATCAGCTTTCATAAAGATTAATACCCAAGAAAACTCCTTGGGAAAGTTCTGCTATGTCATGTGGTGTTCCTTTGAGTTGCAGTTGACTTGATAGTAACCAACAACAGTATTTGAAATATGAAGACTGCCAGTTAAGTTCACAGTGTCATCCTAGAAAAAGTGCTACATACCTCATTGCTGAATGTCACTATGGCCGTCTTCAAAAGTACATCCCTTGGGAAGCTGTGCACCAACATCAGTGCCTAGTCTACCCTTCAAAGCAATTTTGGAACTCTTTTTCTGGAATGGCCATTAGAACTGCCATTGTATTACTCTTCATGCCCTGAATGTCATCAAAATGTCTTCCTTTCAATATTTCCATATCTTTGGGCAAAGAAAACAGTCATTGCGGGCTGGATCAGGTGAGTAGGAAGGGTGTTCCAATACATTTATCTGTTTACTGGTTAAAAACTCCCTCACCAACAACTGTACAGTTAAGTTCACAGACTTGCTGCCGTGCACAATGGCCATTCCAGAAAGAGTTCCAGAATTACTTTGAAGGGTGAACTAGGTGCTGGCATGGGTGCATAGCTTCCCAATGGGAGTACTCCAGAGGTGGTTGTACTGATCAGTATTCAGCAGTGAGATATGTAGCAGTTAAAGCAATTAAGTTTGAAGACTTAATTGTTGGACCTCGTGTTAATTTTTGATACCTTGAGCTTGTTGATGAATCACAAATACTCAATACATTTTGAAATATTAAATGTAATTGTTTTCAGAAAGTATGGAAAGTAGAGATTTTCTGTAGTTGCAAAAGGAAAAAAAAATCCGCTTAACAGAAGAGCTTTGACTGTTCTGTATCCTCCAAAGTAGTTACAGTGTTAACAATTTTTAAAAATTTGCCAACAACCTAGTAAGAGTTGTCTGGTAATACCTATGTTTGTAATTATTCTAGAAAATATGCACATTTCAGTTTTTATGAAAGAAAACCCTGGTGGTATAGTGGTTAAGTGCTACAAACTGCTAACTGAAGGTTGGCAGTTCCGATCCACCAGGCACTCCTTGGAAACTCTGTGGAGCAGTTCTGCTCTGTCCTATAGGGTTGCTGTGAGTCCGAATCTACTCAGCTGGCAGTGGGTTGGGTTTGCAGTTGTTTACTAATTGTTTTACATCTTTTGTGAGTTAAAACCAAACATCCTCCAAAACTCTTGACTTTAGCATGTTACTTGCCTCATAACAGATCTACCTTACATGTTTTTCTTATGCTGTATTTGTAGATCACTTTAAACAAGTCACTAAAATGGTTTGTCTCAAATTGGAAGCAAACGTTTTCTTTCTTTAACAGATAAGACTCTTTTTAAGATTAGTACAAGTGCCAGCAGTTGTCACCACATTTTGATTTAACTAGAAGTTTGTGAAATTTTAATCCTTGCATTTAATGCTTATTGATGTTGTTGATAGATGCCATTGAGTCGATTCTGACTCATAGCAACCCTGTGTAAAAGAGAATGAAACTCTGCCCAGTCCTGCACCATGCCCACAGTTGTTGTTTTGCTTAAGCCTGTTGTTGGCAGCAACTATTATCAGTCCATCTCATTGAGGGTCTTCTTCTTTTTTGCTGATCCTCCACTCTACCAAGCATGATGTCCTTCTCCAGGGGTTGATCCCTCCTGACAACATATCCAAAGTATGTAAGATGCAGTCTTGTCATCTTTGCTTCTAAGAAACACTCTGGTTATACTTCTCCCAGAATAGATCTGTTTGTCCTTTTGGCAGACCATGGTACATTCAGTGTTCTTCTCCAACACCAGAATTCAAGGTGTTCATTGTCCAGCTTTCATATGCATAGGATGCCACTGAAAATACCATGGCTTGGGTCAAGCATACCTTAGTCTTCAAGATAATAGCTTTACTTTTGAACACTTTAAAGAGGTCCCTGGCAGCAGATTTTCGTAATGCAGTGCCTCTTTTTGTTTCTTGGCTGCTGCTTCCACGAGTGTTGATTATGGACCTGAGTTATATGAAATCTTTGACAACCTCAGTCCTTTCCCCATTTATCACGATTTTCCTCACTGGTCTAATTGTAAGGATTTTTATTCTGTTAATGTTGATTGAGGTGCAGTCTATACTGAAGGCTGTGGTCTTCGATCTTCATCAGTGTTTCAAATCTTCTCCCTTCCAGCATATAAGGTGGTATCATCTGGGTAACACGGGTTGTTAATGAGTCATTCTCCAATCCTGATGCCTTGTTAGCAGTTAATGTGAGTTCATTTCTTTTTAAGACGTCTCTTGTATAATTTTAAAAGATTTCCCACAAGTCCCTTTCGTAGACTACAGAGTGAGCTTCCATAAGGATAAATCTGATTGTGTCCTTCTCAGCCTTTAATAACTTCCCTTTGCCTTTAGAATAAAGCCCAAGGTCTGTAGAATGAATAGCTTATTTATCATTGATAATGTGACTACTACGTACATCATCAGTGACATTTTCTTCCTGTGCTTTTATCTCCACTTTAATCATCTTCTTCCCTCCTATCCAGGCTGTACTTGAAGTTCCAGCAGAACTAAACTACTAGTTATTTTTCACCTCAGGACATGTGTGCAGGTTGTTGTCTGTCTGAAACGCTGGCCTTTTTTCATCTAAGTCCTACTAAGTCTTCAGATCTCTCCTCAGCATTTGCTTTTTACAGAGCCCACCCGGATACTCCCTCCTGAATTAGGTAGCACTGTCTTCCTTAGTTTTACTGTAGTGCCTAGTGCTACTAATATCCCATTTGCTGGCTTATTTGACTTACTAAACTATAAGCTGTTTGAGAACCACACTGGTGTGTGTCTTACTTACATTCATCTTGCTGTCCCTAGTGTACGTGCAACTTATGATAAGATTCTATTCTAATAACTCCATTGTAAATTGGTTCTGATGTAAATCAAATACCTCCTTTTTTCCCCTTTACTTTTCACCGTTATTGCCTTTTTTAAAATCAGTATCTTTATAAATCCAGTCTTTATTTATCTTCTGCATGAGAACGATACCATCAGCAAATTACGTGTTGCAACGCTGCATGTGTTGCAACTAACAGCAACAAGAACAACACTGCATGTCATACAAGTTACTAGTGATATACTGACAGTTAAGTGTCATTAGTCATAACTGAAATACATTGCAAGTTAGGGACTACTTAAAAATATTTGGTAAATTAAGGGCTACTAAGTATTCACTTCTCCTGAGCATCTGTTAGTTTGTGCGGGCTTGCATGTTGTTGTGATACTAGAGGCTCTGCCACAAGTATTCACACACTGGCACAGTGACTGTCATGTATTGAATTGTGTTCCTCCCAAATCTATAAATCACTTTGCTAACCCATGATTCATAGTATTGTGTGAGTGTCCACCAGTTTGTCATCTGATGTGATTTTCCTGTTTTTGTTAGGTGATGTCAAGTCAACTCCAACTCACAGCCTGCAGAACTGACCCGTAACTAACCCCTAGTGTGTCCAAGGGGTAGCTGGTGGATTCCAACTGTTAACCTTTTGATCAGCAACCATAATTTGCTGTAGCTATTAACCAGTACCCTACCAAGGCTCCCGATTTTCCTTTGTGTTGTAAATCCTGTCTCTGTGGTGCTAATGAGGCAGGATCAGTGACAGTTATCTTGATGAGATTGTGTTTTAAACCAACCTCATTTGAGATGTAAAAGAGAAAAGGCAGGGGCTCATACCACCAAGAAAGTAGTGCCAGGGGAAGAATTCATCCTTTGGATCCAGGGTCCTCACGTGGAAAAGCTCCTAGTCCAGGGCAGAAAGCCTCCCCAGGAAGCTGACACGCTGACTTTTGACTTCCAGCTTACTTGACTGTGAGAGAATAGATTTCTGTTTGTTTAAGTCATCCAATTTTGGTATTTCTGTTAAGCAGCACTAAATAACCTAGGACAGTCATGCATGGTGGACAAGATTCAGCAGAGCTTCCAGACTAAAACAGACTAGGAAGAAGGTCCTGGTGGTCAGGCTCTGAAAAAAGTTAGTCAGTGAAGATTTTACAAGTAATGGCAGAACATTATCAATATAGTGCTCTAGCACAACTCAAAATGAGAAGAAATCACTGCAGACATCTATTAATAACTGGGACATGGCATGTATGAAGTATGAATCTGGGAGAATTAGAAATTGTCAGGGATGAATTAGAACATAGAAACGGCTGTATCCTAGGCATTAGTGAACTGAAATGGACTGTTAAGAGATCGTTTTGAATTGGTCAGTCATATGTTCTAGTATGGCAGTGTTTTAGTCAGCTAGGGCTGATCTAATAGAAATACCACAAAGTGGATAGCTTTAATAAAGTAAAGTTTATTCTTCCATAGTCCAGTAGGCTGCAAGTCCATATTCAGGGTGTCTGCCCAAGGGGAAGGCTCTCCCCTTGTTGGCTTAGGAGGAAAGTCTGGCATTGCATTAGTCTTTGTCCAGGGAGCATCTTAGCGTAGGAACCTCAGGTCTGAAGAACACACTCTTGTCCCGGTGCTGCTTTCTTGATGGTGTGAGGTTCCCAATTCTCTGCCTGCTTCTCTTTCCTTTTATCTCTCATAGGATGAAAGGATTAAGGGTGGGGCAAGCTATACTCCAGGGTAACTCCCTTTACAGTGGAGCAGGAAAGTGACCTTAGAAAGGGATTTACAGTCCCACCCTAATCCTTCCACATACAGCATAAGCATAGGAAAACCACAAAATGGAGGACAGTCTCAAGATACTGGGAATCATGGCCCAGCCACATGGCTACACATATTTTTGGGAGACAATTCAATCTGTGACAGGCAGGAATGATAAATTGAAAACAAATGGCGTCCAGTTTATTTGTTATTGCAAACCCAAGTGGAGTTTGTGCTGCCTGCTGCAAACAGCCAATATTTGAGATAGGTGAGATGAGAAACAAGATTTTTTTGTGTATGTACAGGTACACAAGGATACAGAGGGAACAGAGTCCTCCAAAGGTTGTCTCTTTGAAATGGAGCCTCACTGGAGGTTTTATAAGAGAAAGGGATAAGGTTTTATGAATCCTAGGAGTTTGTAGAATGTTAACCTGTAGCCAGTTAACCGCGGTCACTTCCTGGTGTGTTGATACCTGCATTGGTGTTTTGGGTCTGGAGATGATCTTGCCATTAAATAAGTTCCCAGCAGATTCCTTTGTTTTTCTTTTATGGTTTCTGTGTTATTATCACTTGTTTTTCCATAGTCCTAAAAAGAGCATAGGTTAGTCCTTAACTTGAGAGAAACTAAGGGGAACAATGAACTCAAGCTTGGAGACAGAATTAGGAAACAAAATGGTGCAGGTTATGTCTAAGACATGGCCACCTAGTGTACTCTGCATGTACCACATTGTCAAAAGAGTATTTCAAGACTTATCCTGAAGTACAGTGCCATCAATGATAGTATAATACCCACAAGCCTACAAAGAATGCCAGTTAATATGACAAATACTCAGATTTACACAGCAACCACTAAGGGCAATGATGAAGAAACTGAAGACTTTTTACCAATTTCTGAAGTTGATTAACACTGCATTCAGGATGCGTTGATAATTATTGGTGATTAGAATGTGGAAGTTGGTAATGAAGAAGTATCAGTAGATGGAAAATATGGCCCTGGTGATACAAATGACGCCAGAGATTACATGGTAGACTTTTGCAAGACTGTTGGCTTCTTCATAGCAAATACCTTTTTTCAACAATATAAACTTGGACCTAGCCAGATGGAATAGAAAGGACAAAAATATACTACATTTATGGAAAGAGACAATGGAGAAGCTCGGTATCATCAGACAGAACAAGGCCAGGGGCCAAACTGCAGAACAGACCATCAATTGCTCATTTGCAAATTCAGCTTGAAGATGAAGAAAATTAGAATAAGTCTACAGAGAGGTTAAGTACAACATTGAATATTTTCCACTTGAGTTTAGAGACTGTCTGAGAATATATTTGATGCCTTTGATCACTAATGACTGAAGACCTGATGAGTTGTGGAGTGACATCAAAGACATCATACATGAAGACAAGAAACTACTAAAAGGATAGGAAAGAATAAGATAAAAAGGATGTCAGAACAGAGTCTGAAACTTGCTCTCAAACATAGAGTAGATAAAGCAAATAGAAGAGATGGTGAGGTAAAAGAGCTGAACAGTAGTTCTGAAAGGGTGGCTTGAGAAGACAGAGTAAAGTATTGTGATGATGTGCAAAGACCTAGAGTTAGAAAAACTAAAAGGGAAGATCATGTTTGGCATTCCAGCTGAAAGCACTGAAAAAAAGAGGCCAAACCCACGGCCATCAAGTCAATTCTGACTCATAGCAACCCTATAGAACAGGGTAGAACTGCCCCATAGTTTCCAAGGAGTGCCTGGTGGCAGATTTGAACTGCTGACCTTTGGTTAGCAGCAACAGCACTTAACCACTATGCTACCAGGGTTTCTCTGAAAGAGGCAGGCAGCATCAAAAGAGGATCCAAGGAACACACAGAGTGACGGTACAAAAAAGAATTGATCTGTGTTTAGCCATTTTAGGTGGTAGCATATGATCAAGAACCAGTGGTAGGGAAGGAAGCCAGTCTGAGCTGCACTGAAGACATTAGCAAAAAACAAGGCTACAGGTTTGACTGAATACCAGTTGAGATGTTTCAGCAAACCAGTGCAGTGCTGGAAGTGCTCACGCATCAGTGCCAACAAATTTGTAAAATAGCTGCCAGGGTAACTGACAATGATCTATATTTATGCCTGTTCGGAGTTGATTGAACTGAATGTGGAAATTATTGAATAGTATCATTAATATCACACACAACTAAATTTTTGCTGAAGATCATTCAGAAGCAATTGTAGCAGTGCATCAGTAGGGAAAAAGCGATTGCAATAATACTTAGCATAGATGAGGAGCATCCAGAAATTCAAGCCAATTCAGAAGAAGAGGTGGAACCAGGGATGAGCAGGGAACCACTGCTGATCTTAGATTGATTTGGGTGAAGCACAGTGCATCAGTAGGGAAAAAGCGATTGCAATAATATGTAGCACAGATGAGGAGCATCCAGAAATTCAAGCTAATTCAGAAGAAGAGGTAGAACCAGGGATGAGCAAGGAACCACTGCTGATCTTAGATGGATTTGGGTGAAAGCAGAGGCTATCATACAGATGTTTACCTATGTTTTATTGACCACACAGAGACACCTGACATTGTTGCTGATAATTAATTACGGATAACATTGTGGACAACAGGAATTTCAGAACACTTAATTGTGCTCATGAGGAATCTGTACATAGAAAAAGAGGTAGTCATTCAAACAAAACAAGGGGATACTGCATGATTTAAAGTCAGGAATGGTATGTGTCAGGTTGTGTCCTTTCATCATACTTTTTCAGGTTGTATGCTGAGCAAATAATTTGAGAAGCTAGACTGTATGAAGAATGGGGCACCAGAATTGAAGGAATAGTTATTAACAATCTGCGATACATAGGTGACACAACCTTGCTTGCTGCAAGTGAAGATGACTCAAAGCACTTGCTGATGAAGATCAGAGACTATAGTCTTTAGTATGGATTTCACCAGAATATAATGAAAACAAAACTCCTCACAACAATAGCAGTGAGCATCATCATGGTAAAAGGAGAAATACCTGAAGTTCTCAAGGATTTTTTTTTGCTTGAATCTATAAGCAACACCCAAGGAAGTGGCAGTTAGGGAATCAAACAACATTGGATGAGACTGTTGCAGAAGATCTCTTTTAAGTGTTAAAGAGCAAAGATGTCACTTTCAGGATGAAGGTGCTTCTGACCAAAGCTGTGGTGTTTTCAATCGCCTGATAAGCATGTGAAAGCTGGACAGTGAATAAGAAAGACCAAAGAAGAATCGATGCCTTTGAATTTTGATGTTGGCATGGAATATTGAATATACTGTAGACCGCCATAAAAATGAGCCATTCTCTCTTGGAAGAAGTACAGTAACAGAGCTCTGTAAAAGCAAGGGTGGCATGACTATGTCTCAGCTATTTTGGACATGTTAGAAGGAGGAATCAGTCCCCGGAGAAAGCCATCATGCTAGGTAAAGCAGAGGATCAGTGAAAAAGTGGAAGATCCTCAACAAGATGGCTTGACACAGAGGCTGCAACAGTCGGCTCAAATACCACAATAATAGTGAGGATGGCACAGGGCCAGGCAGCTTCATACTAGTGTACATATGGTTGCTTTGGGTCAAAACTGACTGGATGGCACAGACAACACGTCAGGTGTTCAATGGAAATACTCTGTTTGATGGTGAATGCAACACATTCCTGTTCAGTCCCATAACAGACCATATAATTGTCCGATTTCAGCTCACAAATGCCTGGTATGTCAATCTTTAGGCATTTAATTTCATTTTTGATGGCTTCCAATTTTCTTAGATTCATGCTTTGTACATGTCACATTCTGATTATTAATAGCTGTTTGCAGCTGTCTCTTCTCATCTAAAGTCGTGTCCCATCAGCAAATGAAGGTTCTGAAAGCTTGACTCCATTCATGTCCTCGAGGTGAACTCTACGTAGAGGTGTCAGCTTTCTGCCAGTCGCCAGTCACATTTTGAGTGCCTTCCAACTTGAGAGGCTCATCTACTGACACAATATCAAGACAATGTTCTGCTGCTATCCATAAGGTTTTTTACTGCCCAGTTTCTTTTTTTCTTTTTTCTTTTTTTATTTACTATAACTGAGTGAAAATGTACATTCCCATATAAGTTTACATGCCCACCTACATACAACTTCCACTGCTCTCCCTGTCTGGTGACAGCACACTATTCTGTAGCCCAGTTTCTTTAGAAGTGGACTGTCAGTTACTTTTCTCTAGTCCCCCTTCACTGGAACCTGTGCTGAAACCTGTCCACCATGGGTGGCCCTGCTGGTATCTGAAATACCAGTAGCATAGCTTCCAGCATCACACCAACATGCAAACCACCATGTACGACAAACTGAAAGAACATTTCAAGATCTTTTCTGAGGTACAGTGTTGGTTATAGAGTAGTATCCATATGCCTATGAGAAGGACCAATTAATACAACTATTAGTCGGTTTATGCACCAATCACTGATGCCAAAGATGAGGAAATAGAAGATTTTTACCAGTGTCTGTAGTCTGAAATTGATCAAGCATGCAGTCAAGATGTATTGATAATAACTAGTTATTGGAATGTGAAAGTTGGAATTGAAGAACGATCTGTAGTTGGAAAATATGGCCTTACAGGTAGGAATGACTCTGGAAATTACATGATAGAATTTTTCAAGACTAATAACTTACTCATTGCAAATAAGTCTTTTCATCAACATAAACAGTGGCTGTACTAGGTGGCATACATAGGAATCAAATCAGCTGAATCTTTGGAGACAATGAAGAGGCCCAATGTCATCAGCCAGAAGAAATCCAGGGCTGACTATGGAAAACATCATTGACTGCTCCTGTGAATGTTCTGATTTATGCTGAAAAGAATTAAAGCAAGTCTTTGAGAGCCAAACTATGGCCTTGAGCATATTCTGTTTGAATTTAGAGATCATCTCAGTAATAGATTTGACTCATTGTATACTATTGACCAAAGACCAGATGAGATGTGGGATGACATCAAGGACATCACACGTGATGGAAGCGTACGATCGTTAAAAAAAGACAAGAAAGAAAGAAAAGACCAAAATGGATGTCAGAAGCACTTCTGAGACTTGCTTTTGAATACTGGGTAGCTAAAATGAGTGAAAGAAGTGATCATGTAAAAGAGCTTACCAGTAGATTTCATATAGCAGCTGGAGGTGACAAAGTACAATATTACAGTGAAGTGTGCAAAGACCTGGAGTTAGAGAAGTGGAAGGGAAGAACATGCTTGCAATTTCTCAAGCTGAAAGAACTGAAGAAAAAATTTAGTACTGGGATTGCAATTTTGAAGGATTCTGTGGGTGACATCTGAATGACACAGGAAGCATGAAAAGTAATACACAGCAATACACAAAAAGGATTGGTTGAATACAGCCATTTCAGGAAGTAGCATGTGACAAAGAACTGATGATACTGAGGGAAAAAGGCTCCAGGATTTGATGGAATACCCATTGAGATGTTTCAGCAAATGAATGCAGCTATGGAGGTTTCCACTTGTCTATGCCAAGAAATTTGGAAGACAGTTATCTGACCAACCAACTGGAAGAGATGTGTATTTGTGCTCATTCTACAGAAAGGTGATCCAACAGAATGTGGAAGTTATGGAAAAATATCATTCGTATCACATGTAAGTAAAATTTTGCTGAAGATAATTTGTAAGTGATTACAGCAGTACATCAATATGGACCTGCCAGATATTCAAGGTAGATTCAGAAGAGGATGTGGAATGAGGGATATAATTTTTAACATTAGATGGATCTTGGCTCAAATCAGAAAATACCAGAAATGTGTTTACCTGTGTTTCCTTAACTATGCAGAGGCATTTGACTGTGTGGATCATAACAGATTATGGTTAACATTGTGAAGAATAGGAATTCCATAACAATTATGCTTATGAGGAACCTGTACATAGAAGAAGAAACAGTTATTTGAATAGAGCAAAGCGATGCTTGGTGGTTTAAAATCAGAATAGGCATATGTCAGGAGTGTATCCTTTCATTAGGTTTGTTCAATCAGTATGCTGAGCAAATCTGAGAAATGACAGTCTGAAGAAGCACAGGCATCAGGATTGAAGGAAGACATTTTAACAACCTGCGATATGCAGATGACATAATGTTGACTGCCGAAAGTGAAGAAGACTTGAGGCAGTTGCTGATGAAGATCAGAGACTGCAGCCTTCAATACAGTGTAGATTTTACCTGAAGATAAACCCACTGCCATCGAGTCAGGTCTGACTCATAGCTACCCTAGATAAAGAAGCCAAAAATCTTCAACAACTGGACCACTAAGCGACATCATGATAAAAGGATAAAAAACTGAAGTTGTCAAAGATTTCATTTTACTTGGATCCATAATCAGTGCCCATGGAAACAGCAGTCAAGGAATCAAACGGCATTTTGCATTGGACAAGAATTCTTTACATTGTTGAAGTGCAAAATATCCATGATATTTTCAGTTGCTGCATAATATGTGGAAACCCTGGTGGTGTAGTTGTTAACTACTGAAAGATTGGCAGTTCAGTTCCATCAGGTGGTTATTGGAAGCCATATTAGACAGCTCTGTTTTGTCCTATGGAGTCACCATGAGTCCAGATCGACTTGATGGCAGTGGGTTTTGGTTTTTCTCATATGCCTACAAAAACTGGTCAGTGAATAAGGAAGACCAAAGAGGAACTGATGCCTTTGATTTGCCATTTTGATGGAAGAATATTGAATGTTTTATGGACTGTCAGAAAAATGAACAAGTCTGTCTTGAAGAAGTACTGCCAGAATGCTTGTTGGGCATGAGGATGGTGAGATTTTATCTCAGGTATTTTGGACATTTTATCAGTAGGGACCACTCCTTGGAGAAAGGTACCATGTTTGATAAGGATGAGGGTCAGCAAAAAAATGATGACCTTTGTGGAGATGGGTTGACATAGTGGCTGTAACAGTGGGCTCAAACTTGGTGACTGCTGAGGATGGCACAGGACTAGACAGTGTTTAATTCTGTTGTATGTTGTTCTCGGTACTTTAATAGTTGGAACAGACTGAACGACAGTTAATAACAACAGGTGTTAACTGAATGTTAATAGTATTGAAGCAGATCTCCATGCATAGATCTCCTAATGGACTTCACACATGGAGAAAATCTCTATCCATCTGCTACCTGGCTGTCCTCTCTCTCCAAACATATGATTCCCCCATTTTAATCTTTTAATAGGAAGCTTCAACGTAATGTAAATGTTATTGTTACATAATTTTTAATGCCTTTTATGTACTGCATTCTTTATAGATTTTGCAGTTTTCATATAGTGTTCATAACAACCCTGAAAGTGTGAATTTTTTGCCACTTTTGTGATTAGCATTTGTAATTGGCAGATGTTGGAATCTGAACTTGTAACTTCTTATAAAGCTTCCATTCCTTTCCTGCATCTGACTCCCATCATGGTTATTGTTAAACCTTTAAAAGTTGGAAATGGGCTTTGTAAATCAAAACCTGTGGTGCTCCCTTCAATGAGAAAAACAGGCAAAATAATTAAAAATATTCTGTGACTTAGTAATGCCAATAGAAGATGATCACTTAACTGGCTGAGAACTAGGCCTGTTTTTAATTATTTTATCTGTGGCCTGGAATATTATTTTGGCAAGTACTCTTTGAAAAACCAAGCAGCAGAGCATAGTGCCATCATACACATAAATGTAAAAAGTAGTTAGTAGACAGCAGGCTCAATGAGAGAGTGAGGCCATATGACTAGGGGCCACCACACAAAACTGTAGCTGGGAGGGACCCACTGGGGTGGCTGAAATATTGTATAATTTTCACCTCTCAGTTGCTGTTCATACACTAAAAGTTTAGACCAAGAACAAACTGCCTTTTTGCTAGAGGGATTGTCCCTGGCAGCTGTTAGAGTAGACAGTGTTTTTATGCTATCTTAGCTCTACCTGGTTATCCTTATTTACTGTGTAAAGAAGGGTAGAGTGTCTATGCAGTGATCAGTCCACCAGCCACTACAGTACTGAATATGAGACCAAGTAGGATCACTGTTAGTGGTGTTTTTCACTTTTTCTAGCAAGCTATCCCATCCTGGCCGTCCAAAACCATCTTTCAGCAAATAAAATACCCAGAGTTGATCTTGTTTCTTACAAGAATTCCTGTAGTTACAAGTTGGTAGAAGATGTATTTGAAATCCTTAGCACCTTAGCATTTCTCAGTGTGAAGGTTTTCTTGATTACTATTTAGTTTTCCCTTTGTGTATTTATCTTCTTCACAAAAGTTGCAAACACTACATCTGTTCTTCGTCCTTGGTCCTTGGTGAATATTCTTAGCCCTTGGTGTAGTACGTTTATATATAGATAAACTATTTGTAGAATCCAGCAAGTGGTTTGAGGATCTGATTAGACATTCTGAGCCTTGGATCCCATTTTCAGGATAAATAACTGTGGAGTGTAGTGTTACCTTATAATCATTTTTATTTCTATAAGGTCGATAGTAATGTCTCTTTGTTCATGTCTGGTTTTAGTAATTAGAATCTCCTTTCTGTTTTTCTTGGTCAGTCTAGTGAAAAGTTTGTCAATTTGTTCCTCTTTTTAAAGAATAAACTTTTCAATTTTTAAAAAATTTTCTTCGTTCTCTGCACTGTCTCCTCACTTCTCAACTGCCTTTGCGCAACATTTTACATACACGATGGTAGTAAAAAACTACTATCCAGCCGTTTTGCTCATCAGTGACATGCTGGACAGTAATGAATGCTGAGGTGCAAGGGGAGAGTAATGGCCAGCTTTGATGATGAAGATTGTGTCAACTTGACTAGGCGATGACTCTCAGTGATTTGGCAGCTATCAAATGATATAATTTGATAGTTACATAATTATGGAATTTGAAACTTCGGTAATAACACAGTGATCTTCCATTTTATGACCTGATATGATCATCCTCCATTTTTGCATGCCACTGATTACACATACCAACCAGGTCTTAGGAACCAAACCATGTTGATAAGTGAGGAGAGGATGTATTTCATTTACTGCTGCTGTAATCTTTTTTTATTTTCTTTCTCCTGCTTGCTTTGAGCTTGGTTTCTTCTTCTTTGGTTATTTACATCAGAAAGTTTAGTTATTGAGTTGAGATCTATAAATTTACCTCTAACCACTGCTTTCACTGCATTTTGTAAGTTTCAGTCTGTTCTGTTTTTCATTCATCTCAAAATACTTTTAATGTCCCATGTGATTTTTTTCTTTTGCCCATTGGTTATTTAGGAGTACTGTTTTTAATTTCCACATCTGTGAATTTTCTTCTGTTTACTTTTATACTACTGTGCTTGGAGAAAGAAATCCTGGTGGTACAGGGGTTAAAAGTGCACCACTGCAACTGAAAAATTGGCAGTTTGAAACCATCAGTGGCACCACAGGAGAAAGACTAATGCTGTAAGAAATGGTCACAGTGGTGACAACTGACTGGAGCAAGGAAATGGGGAGCCAAGTAGGTCTACCTGATACGATGTAGGCCAATGCTAGTAATTCAGCATTTGTGTTTTACTCCATTCCTCTGTTTAACTTGTTGCTGTATTATTTCCTATTATTTGTTATTCAGCCTATGTCCTGGATACACGAAATAAGCAGATAATCTCAAACTCTGAAATAAATTTTGGTCACATGGGATAAAAGATATATATGTACTAAAAATAGCCATTAGCTTTTCACTTTTAATCAATTTAATAATTTATATTCTTGTTTCTAGGCAGAAGAAATCCTTAGACAAGAGCTGGAGAAAAAAGAAACACCAAGTTTATACTGCTTACTTGGAGATGTCCTCCGTGACCCCTCGTACTATGATAAGGCCTGGGAGTTGTCCCGGCACCGTAGTGCTCGGGCTCAGCGCTCCAAAGGCCTCCTTCATCTTCGAAACAGGAAGTTTAAAGAGTGTGTGGAGTGCTTTGAACGCTCCCTGAAGATTAATCCCATGCAGGTTAGAAAATACATAGAATTGCATCAGCTCTTGGCTCTTCTTTTTCTTGGGATTTGCTTCTTACTGAATGAGTACCATGTTTTCTTCTGTGACTGATGAGCTTGTCTTTGAGAACTAAGAACTTAACTCGTAGTCTGTTGCTTTAACTTGTATCTCACTTTATTTCTGTTCTCTCAACTCAAATGCAGCTTTAAAATTAGATGTTGTAAGCAGATAGGTTAAGAAGGAAATAAATGGAAGTCAAAAATGGCAGACAAATGCAAGGCTCGGCAAGTAATTTCCAAACTCAATAATAAAATAGAAGTCTGTATATAAATAGATAACATAAAATATATTGCTGATTTGAGGAGAAAAATGTATGTGTTTCATATGTACTAGTATTTTTTAATTTAAAAAATTTCAAATGTTTAAAAAAATGCAGAGAGCTTGAATCTTTAAATGACATGATAATTACAGAATAGGATGTAATTTTGAGGGGAAAGAAAATAATTTTATATTTAACGTAAAATGAATTTATTATCAGAAATGGACATTTTAAAGTGAGTAGGTTCTGGGTGTGTCTTTTACATTGAAAAAATCAGAACTACATTTTTTATACAGGTTGAGCTGGTTGCTTCCTTTCTGTCTTCTGGGAAGTGAATGCATTTAAAAACTGAAAAGGAAACCTGTTGCCATTAGTTGATTCTGACTGACCGTGACCCTGATCAGGTGGTTAGTAAAGAATCTGGAGTTAGAGAGTAGGCAGGTAGATGTAGATAAAGAGTATCAGCAAAAATTAGCAATTGCATTTGGCAGTAAGGATGCTTAAGTTACACTTTTTGGAGCTTGTTTTTGTTAACCATTCAGTGTATCTCAAGTGGGAGTGATTTTTCTCCCTTAGTTATCTAGTGGTGCTGTAACAGTATACCATAGTTGGATCATTTTAACAAGAGAAATTTTTCCCTCATGGTTTAGAAGGATGGAAGTCCAAATTCATGGTACCAGCTCTAGAGGAAGGCTTTCTCTCTTCCATTTGTGGAGGAAGGTCCTTGTCATCAGTCTTCCCATGATCTAGGGGCTTCTCAACACAGGAACCCCAGACCAAAGGACATATTCTGCTTCTGGTGCTGCTTTCTTGGTGATATGAGGTCATAGCTGTACCCTTTGAGACTGAGGCAACTCAGCTGCTACTTCTGGTTCCTCAGCCTGTTGGCCCCTTGAGTCTGTGTCCCCTGTTTGCCCTGCTGGGGTAAATGGTCCAAAGCTCAGTAGCTCTGCTGATAAATGCTTGCGGATGCCTTATTCCACAAGTTAAGTTCAGCCCAGAGGCACCCAACTCCTTACTTTGTGGGTCAGCAAGCCCAGCTTAACCAATGAGTGTCTGGAGACACCCCCACTTTGTCAGGAAGCCTCTTGCACCTAGACACTCAGCTGTCTTCCTTTGTCAGCTCTGGCAGTGTTACATGTACATCTTGGTCTGCTGCTGCCACTTCTCTGATGCTTGTTCTTGTCTTCTGGGCCGTCTTCAGTTTAATGTCTTTTCTGACCTCCTTCTGAGTCCTTACCAGAATTGTCTTAGCAAACCCAAACCCACTGCCATCAAGTCCGTTCTGCCACACAATGACCCAGTAGACAGGGTTGAACTAACTCATATAGTTTTCTGGGATCCCCTAGAGGATATGAACAGCTGATCTTTTGGTCAGCAGCTGTAGCACTTAACTACTGTACCACCAGGGTTTCCAAATTTGCCATAGACATTCAAAATTCCACCAATACTCTCTTCAAGGCAGTCTAGGCTTTTGCTGTTAGAACTTTAAAATTCTTCCAGCCTTTATCATTTCATAGTTTCAGAACTACTTTTACATTGTAGTTATTTGTTAAAGTAGCACCCTACTCCCAGCACCAAATTCTGTCTTAGTTATTTAGGGCTGCTATAACAGAAATACCACAGGTGTATGGCTCTAACAAAGAGAAATTTATTCTCTGACAATTTAGAGGGCTAGAAGTCCAAATTTGCACCTCAAGGGGAAGGCTTTCTGTCTCTGCTGGTTCTGGAGGAAGATCCTTGTCATCAGTCTTCCAGTGGTCTAGTAGCTGTTTTTTTTTTTTTTTACAGTTCAGTGGATCTCAAGTGGGAGTGATTTTGCTTCCCCCAGAGAACATTTGGCAGTGTCTGGGGACACTTTTGATTGTCACATCTTTACTGGTGGGGGTGTGTGTGCATGTGCGGGCACTACTGACATCTAGTGGTTGAGGCCAAGGATACTGCTGGACACCCTGCAATGCACAGAAGAGCCCCCAAGAATTAATCTGGCACAAATGTCAGTGGTGTCAAGGGTAGTAATAGTAAACTCGTATCTAATTTGATTACTGCTCTTCACTTTTGAGAGAAGACAAAACTCACTCAGTATTATAGCATTAAAGTTATACTTTTATAGAAAATAGTATTGTATCTTTGCTTATCTTCTTGATAGCTTCTGCCTTAAGTTCACCTAAGTGTAGCTTCAATACTGATTGGGGAAAATCAATTACCTCCCATTGTCTGCTGTAGTCTTAAGTTCAGTCAGTGCGTACAGAGTCTCTCAGGCACAGTCTGTTCTTAGGTATCAACATCAGTATTTTCTTTCTGCCTTGCAGGCTGTTCTTTCCCAGTCTCCTGTGCTATTCTCTCATATTTTCTACCTCTCAGTGTTGGGGTACCTTAGGGCTTAGTCCTTGGATGTCATCTCTGTCCATATTTAGTCCTTTGATTCTATCTAGTCCCATGTTCAGTACCATCTGTCCCCTGACACCTCCCAAATTTTAAAACCTGTTACCACCAAAGTCACCTTCATCCCAGTAAATGGTAGCACCATCCAACCTAGGTGTCATCAGTTTTTCATCTTTTCTTATACTCTATATTTAGTCCATCAACAAATTCTAGCAGGTCTGTCTTCAAAGTATGTCCATAACTGGATCACTTCTTTTTATTTCGCTGTCACCTTCCTGGTCCAAATTCCTGACACTGTTTATCTAGTTATGTAATACTCCTTATTGGCCTTCCTGCCTCTGTGCTTGCGCCATCTATCTGTTCTCAGTGAGTGTCCAAGCTGATCCTTCTAGATGTGAGTCAGATCATGTCCTCCTCTGTTCACAGTGCTTGATTGGCTACATGCAACACTAGAGATAAAAGCTGTTTTAGCTTCTGTTGCTTATCTGCCCATCTCCCGTTCTCCCCTCTCCATGTTGTTCTCTTTGGTCTTCCTTGAATGTACCAGGTAAGTTCTTGCTGTGTACATTTTGCCGCTTGTTCTTCTGTCTGGACTGTTCTTCCACCAGATACGCACCTCTTCTGTCCCCTCATTTAAGACTGTGCTCAAATGCCACTTTTTTAAAACTTCCTAAATCGTTGTATTTAAAAGTGCACCTTCCACCCTCACCTTACACACCTTTATTCATGTTTCCTGATTTCGAAGGTTCTATTAGTCTTCGTGGTTAAGTGCTATGGCTGCTAACCAAAAGGATACCCTATATGGCAATTTTGCCCTGTCCTATATGGTCTCTGTGAGTCAGAATCAACTCCATGACACTGGGTTTTAATGGGTTAATTATATTCATTTTTCCCTGTAGCACTTAGAACCTTCTGTATTATGTGTATAATTCATTAGGGTTTCCAAGGAACACCTGGTAGATTCAAATTGCTGAATTTTTGGTTGGCAGCTGTAGCACGTAACCACTACACACCATGGTTTCCAATATTACATGTACAGTTTGCTTTAAGAAAAAATAATTCAGTTTGTCCTCCCATAGAATGTAGCCATCTAAAATGTAAGTCCTGTGAAGACAGGAGTTTTTATCTTCATCTGTATGGTCATTGATGTTTTCCCAGTGCCTAACACATACTAGGGAACCAGTAGATATTTGGTGAATGAGTGAATGAATAGTATCTTTTACCAGTTGTTCTGTCATATGTAGATTGACTTCTTGCTATGCCTATAGCACTGAGCCAAAGATAATCCAGTGTGTATGCTCAGGTATGATCTAGTGAAACAACCACAGACAAAAATAGACATCAAAGAAATGCTAAGCAAGCTGTTTGTAAAACACTAGTTGTATAATGACCGAAGAGAATGCTTTGAAGAGAGGAAGTTAAATTTGGCTTTGAAGGACCAGTAGTGCTTGATTACATGAAGGACAGTAATGAGAACGTCCCTGGGAGTGAAGGTGTGAACAGGTCCCTGGTAGCAGACAGAGAAAAAGGTGTGTTGTGTGTGTGTTAGGGGGAATGGTGGGACTAGGGAACAGGCTAATCTGGCAGAGTGAAAGGGAATAGGACAGTTAGAATGGGAATACTAGACTGGAACTAGATTATGAAGGGTCTTAAATGGGAGGCTAAAACTTGAACTTTTTATTTGGCACACAGGGAGCCATTGAATGGTTGATATGTTTTTGGCTTTGTTTTAAATGAAAAAATATGGTGTGCAAGGCAGTAATTTTGGAAAATTGTTTTGACAGCACTATGGCCATGGGGCATATTCAGTGTACACAGTCAGGAGACTAGGGATAGTCTTGCCATAGCAGTTATCATTGCAGAAGGGGCAGGAAGAAGGAAGGGGTAGATAATGAGGAAAGTTCCAAGAGAGGACTTAACAGAACATGATGACCACTCGTTATGTAAATTATGTAAGTTGAGATTAATTATTTACAGAGACCAAAAAGAATTTTACAAAGCAGAATCACAGTACAAATAGATGTTATGTGAGGATATTTTGCAGTTTGTCGTATGAATTCAGTTCCTGCCAACTGCAAGCCTTGTCAGAATGTGCAGGCATTTGATGTTACAGTGGTACAGAACTACTACAAAATGCAAACTTGAACATTGTAAACCTATTTTAACTTGGGATCTATAGCTGAACTATCTTTGAAGAAGGAGAGTTCCTACGTGCTATGTTATTTTCTTGTTGTGTTAGAATAAAGAGAAAATAGAAAAGTGGATTTAAAAAATTTCTAACCTTTTTTTTACATATACATCCAGGCTATTTCTACAGGGAGTGAAAGCAGAGCAATCTGGCCATAAAACAGGAGAGAGCAGTCTAAGTGGAGGCAAAAAGACGTAACTAAGACAATATTTGTGTCAAAATTTAAAAAGCTTAGGACCTTTAGAAAGAATGTTTTTCTCATTGAAAGTGATTATGACCTATGGAAGAGTCGGTCAAAACTTTTAACAATTTCAAATTTATTAACAATAAATTTGACAGTCAACAGTAAAGCAACTCTAAAGTTAAAAGACAAAACAAAGAGAAAAACTTTTGTCGTTGAATCAATTCCATCTCATAGTGACTCTGCAGGATAAGGTAGAACTGCCTTATAAGGTTTCCAAGAATCATCTAGTAGATTTAAATTGCCAGTCTTTTGGTTAGCAGTCGAGCATCTTAACCACTGTACAATGAGAGCTCCAAATCTGAAGTAGATTACAGATGAGTTTACAGAAAAATGAAATATTCTAAGATCATACTGAAAAAATGTATTTACCAGAAAACTATCGGTAGTGTGGTATTAGAATCATATATATTGCCAAAAAACTGAATAAAGTACATGGAGATTTACTAAGAAAAGCTAATTCTATAGTATATTGCAAAATACAAATATTCTAAGCTATTTAATGGTTCTTTTTTTAATTTTCAATATTCAAGTAACCGACATTTAGAGATATTTTAACATTTTTTTAAGAAATTATTTTTGGGAAGTTGTTTTTGAATAGAAGAATCTTATGTGTCCTCTGATACAGTAAAACCAATTTGTTATTCAATAAATATTTTTGATCATGTAATTTTAATTTTTTTCATGCTTTGTTTAACTTTCAGAAGTGTTGTGCTTTGGACAGTACATTACACAGTTGTCTAATTGAGCATTATTAGGTGTCTCCTATTAACCAGATGTGGGAATGAATTTAAGGCTGTGTCATCTTATCAGCAAGGAGCAAAGTTTCTGATGGGAAATACGAGTAAAAACAAGTTTGTGAAGAGCCTTAAGTAACCTGCTAGAGGCTTATCTGGCCCTATAGATGCAGATGTCCACTGTGGTTTTGGATAAAAGAGTGTAATGGCAAAAGTGGTATTATAAAAAGTTTAAATAAGGAGTTATTGTTATGGGTGGATGATCCATGGCTTCAACTGTGAGGATGAAGTCAATAGGAGATTAGAGCCTCATTGTGAAGGAAGATCTTCTGAAATACACTGAGCTGGATGGAGGAAGAGCTTGGAGTCAGCAGGGATGCCGATTTTTTCACTTGTCTCACTGAAAGAAAAAAAACGCCTGTTATAGTTTGAAATGTGTGCCCCCAAAAATAGATGGCAAAATTTTAACCCCTCTACCTGTGCTTCTGTTTGGAAATAGAGGTTTTCTTTTGTTATGTTAATGAGCTCACACTGAGTAGGTAGATCCTAAAATTGATTCTTTTCGACTGATGTCTTAGAAAAATAGAGTACCACACAGAAGTAGAGCCATGCCATGCAATGATGGAGACAGATACATCTATAAAATAGCAAAGGAGCAGTGTGGATTGCTGGCAGTTACTAGGAACTAAGAGAGTGGTCTATAGGAGGAAATGGTGCAGCTGAGATCCTGATTTGGACTTTAGTCTCTGGAGCTGTGAAAAAATTAATTTCTGTTCTTTAACATCACTCATAGTATTTTGTTACAGCAGCTTTGGAAAACTAGGACAGTGTCCGTATCGACAGATACAGGGATTTCAGGAGCAGGGAAAAATAGCTCTTGCACGGCAAGGTGATAGAATTTTATTTGCTGAGTATGAAGAGATGATGTTTTATTGAAGTAGAGATGGCCAGAAGGCAGATGGATGTGAAAACTTGAAGCCCAGTAGTGAAATGAGAACTGAACATGGAGATTGGAGGATTTCTGTGGAAGTGAGTTGAAGCAATACAGTGAATGGATTCTTTACTGGAAACTGTCAGAAGAGAAAACCAGGAGAAATTTTGAACTTTGAACATCTCCAGTAAGAGGAAAAGGTAGAAGAAATAGTACCAGTGAAATATGAAAACAAACTAAGAAGATCAAAGTCTTGGTTGGAGGGATAGAAGGGTACCCAAAGGAGGGGGTATGTGGAAACTAAAACAAACAAAAGGAAAAAAAACAATGCTATCAAGTTGACATCAAGAAATGAATGCCTGTGAGGAATGTCACATTTGTAGTGATAAAGTCCAAAGGGTGCTAAGAAGAAGTCACTGGATTTGGAACTCACTGGTAACCTTCAAAAGAATTCTCAGATTGAGGAGATTAAAGAGTGGCAAATGAGGCAGGTAAGGAATGTATGTCACAGTTATAAATTGTTAATTTTAGGAGTGTGTCAGAGAGATAAGAGCCACAATATGGAACATTTACTCATAGAGGACAGAAGAATCAAATAAAACTTCACAGATACTGGAGACCTTTACATGGCTGAAGAAGGTAGAAGAGAAGGACTCCAGTGAATTAAGGAGAGATTGGACCCAGTGATACAGGAGAGATTGTTATAAAGGAGAAGGGAAGATAAGAGAAGGATAGAAGAGGATAGAATGAGAAGAGGTGAAGGTGTTACTATGGAAATAAGGAGTCATGAGACTACTAGGAAGATGAAAGCATTATCGTATCAGTTTTGGTTTACTAAGTGTGTTCTGTAGGGTTGCTGTGAGTCAGAGTTGACTTAATGGCAGCAGAGTTTTTATACTGTGGTGGAATGTAAATATGAACTCTTTGTAAGACATTTTGAGATACTGAAGGAGATACAAAAAAAGTATTTTAAGGGATGGGGTCTTTTCTGTGTTTTTTGGTGGGCTAAATAGAGAAATTAGGTTGTTGGCAAACAATATTGAATATATCATGGACTGCCATAAAAAGGAACAAATTTGTCTTGAAAGAATTACAGCTAGAATGCTTCTTTAGAAACAAGGGTGACAAGACTTACATTTTTAGTACTTTGGGCATGTTATCAGGAGGGGCCAGTCCCTGGAGAAAGACATCATGCTTGATAAAGTGAAATGGATTAAGACCCTGTCTACAGAAATGAGTTTGAAGACATTAACAATTATAAGGATGGCCCAGGACCTGACAGTGTTTTGTTTTGTTGTACATGGGATCACTGTGAGTTGAAACAACAAATGGAGAAAGGGAACATATACAAACAACTTTATATGTGGCAGAGGGGCAGAGTAAATAGAAAATTTTATTCTTTGAGTGTCTAGTGATAGCCTAAAGAAGGAGGATCTGAATAATCAGAAAAGATGCAATGGAGAAGTACATACTTGTGTGGACTAGGAGGAATGGTTGGGATTTGGACAGGAGGAAAAATTGAGGAAAAGTATTCTAGGAGAGGAGACCTACAGATGCCAAAACCTACCTTATGTGCAGCAAGAGTTTCTTAGTAACCACTGATGTTAATTTTTTATTTTTAATTCAGTTATAATAGCAACAAACGTTGAGTATTTACTGTATGCTTGCCACTGTTGTAAGCATTTTGTGTATACTTTTAACCCTGTTCACCATCCGTGAGGTAATTACTGCAATTACCTTCATTTCCTAGATGAGGAAATAGTGAAGTTAAGTAATTGATACAGATCCCACAGCTTCTATGAGGAGTAGAGCTGAGATTGGAATCCAGTCTTTTTGATTCCAGAATATCTGCTCTGTGCCTCTTCATTGTCTTGCCTTTTAAGGAGATTATTTTATGTTAGGAAGTAATGGTAGATTTGGGTGAAGTCAAAATATGGAAAGCTTTGAATACCAGACTGCCACATTTGAACTTCTTCTTTAATGAAGAAGAGTCATTGGAACTTTCATCCAGAGCAAAGTGAAGTGTTAACATTGATATTTTGGGAAGATCCAGTAGGTGATGTGAGTCTCTGTAGAGCCAGGGAATTTCAGAGGAAGCAAGGCAGTCCTACCAGCTCATTGCAGACATAAGAGCAGGCTTTTGAGATATAACACTCTATTATTTTAGTTATCCTGAGAGCTTTTACCATGGTTTTCATTGATTTCTAGAGGCTAATTTTTCATCTTATCTTTTCGGAAAAAGAAAGATTTTTTTTTTTTTTTACTTGAAATGCCAAGCCAAGTGCCATCCAGTTGTGTCTGACTCATGGCGACCCTAGGGGCCAGGGTAGAACTGACCTCCAGAGTATTCAAGGAATGCCTGGAAATAGAGTTATACAATTCTTGTTGTGAACTTGTATTAGTTGTGGTGGAACTCTCTTAATGGAGAAGATAGGATGGATATGTGTGAATATGTAAGAGGGAAAAATCTCCTTTTCTTCCTTTCTTATATTGGCAAGTAGTAAAAAATGAAACTTCAGGTTAAACTGCGAAGAAATCTGAACACTGTGAACACATTTGGGCTGTAGCTGTAACTGAGCAATCCTGGGGAGGACAGAAGTACTGCTGCTATAGACCCGATCACTTAACCTCTCTGAGCTTCAGTTTCCTCATTTGTAAAAGGAAGGTTGCAATGCTTACCTCAGTTTGCTTTTGGGAAAATGAAAGCCAGTGTATATGAAGTGGAGCCCTGGTGGCACAGAGGTTAACATCTCTTTTCCTAACCTCAAGATTTGCAGTTTGAATCTACATTTATTCCTTGGAAACCCTGTAGGACAGTTTTGCTCTGTCTTACAGGGTCACTATAAGTTGGAATCAACTTGATTTATGTATCACATGTCTAAGCATATTTCCTGGCCCATAGAGAATTCTCAGGAATGCTTGTTACACAGTGGTCATGTTCCTTCCTGTCTGTTACTCCATAGTAGTAATGGAGGTAGAGAAGCGTTGTTATTTCCTTATCTGTTACCTAAGAATAAAGAGCTGTCTACCAGGAGAGTCTCACATGTAGATGGCACACAAACACCTATCTGTATTATCTGAAACGATGAATTTTCTGGAAGGGATGGGGAAATATTAAGAAAAGTGATAACCAAATCCAGGACAAGAATAATAGAGGCACATTAAACAATTAATAGCCTGTTTAGTGAAAGAAAGAAACCCTGGTGGCATATTGGTTAAGTGCTATGGCTGCTAACCAAAAGGTTGACAGTTCAAAGCCACCAGGTGCTCCTTGGAAACTCTACAGGGTGGTTCTACTCTGTCCTATAGGGTTGGTATGAGTCAGAATCAACAGCAGTGGGTTTGTTTTTTTGGTTTTAGTAAAAGAAAATGTTTGTAAATGTAGTTGATCCTCTGTGTTAAAGGAACACTCTGAAATATGGGAAACACACTTTGAAGACATAGAGAAGCTGGCCGGTTAACACTTAAGTTTCCTCAGGGAGGGGAATTCAGACCCTAGAAAATGGGAGGAATTTGATCACAGAAGTGTTCATGGTGCACATTAAAATATATATAAGCACCAAGCATCACTCTAGGAAAAGCTACTCTGAAGCAAAACTGGTACCATTCTGATTTGACTTGGATTATTTTCTGTTTAATGAAAGCACATTTCAATAGTCATCTTCATTTAGGGTCCTGAATGAGCAGGGATATAGAAGGGAGAGAACAGAGAATGCAGTTCGGCTTTAGGATAATGTATTAAGCTTTATTATACCTGACATCAAAAATTTCAGAGCAGTTGATTTTATGAGGGAAATTAACAAAGGAGGAAGGAAATTTGAATAATGGGCTCATAATTTAAGAAACAGAATTGATATATAAGCAAGTAGTGCTTATTGTGTATTTATATTCTTGTAAAGAAATCAGCTTTTTAATTATATAAGCAACCTGTTGCTGTTATCTGATGATGTGTAGTCTTCATTAGTCCTCAGAGTAGCAAACTGTTTTCTTATTAATTGTTGAAGTTTAGTAAATATTGCACACACATATGGCATACCAGGAGCCATTAACCATTGTTTGGCTTTAGGCAAGTAGTGACCTTTCTAGGCCTCCTTTTTCCTTTGGCCTCCCTTGTGTTGATTTCTAAGCTTCTTAACGTCAAACCTGGTAATTCAAGATACTTTATTTGTATGATTAATATGGAGACCCTGGTTGTGCAGTGGTTAAGTGCTGCTGCTACTAACCAAAAGGTTAGCTGTTTATATCTAGCAGGCACTCCTTGGAAACACTATGGGGCAGTTCTATTCTGTCCTATAGAGTTGCTATGAGTCAGAATCCAGTTAATAGCAGCAGTTAATAGCATTTGGGGGCAGAGTTTATCGTTAGTATGCATACTTTGCCACTAGATGGTGCCAGTGTGCCTTTGAACCCTGTCTGGATTTTTAGCATTAGGATGTCTGAAGGAGCCTAGGAATTTTATCCTAATCCATCCCTCTGTTTGACATTTGAGGAACTGAGACTCATAGGTTAAGTGACAAGGCCATACAGTTCCTTAAAACCTTTTAAATCCCAGCCAAAAGTCTTTCCTTCGTATTATCTTGTTCCTCTAGTGGGCTTTATAAAGGAAGTTGAAAGACAAGCCATGTTCTTAACCATTCAAGTTCTTCGCTAATTTAAAAATAATTTTAAGCCGCTATTTAAGGACAGATATCATACCCCAAATACTCGGCACACTTCTTTGTTTCTAAATTGGCTCCCTCAGAGGTAGAAACTAGACTATGAATGTCTATGGCTTGGCTATAGATAAGCTCCATAGAAAGCTCCAGTAGAACCTCATTTTAGACTAGTCTTGCTCCATTCTTGCTCATTGCCTGTGGTCCGAGATTTCCCTTTCCGCTTTTCTCCACAGCTAAATGTTACCATTCATTCCTCTGTTTCATCTTGGTCCACCTACCCCACCCCACCCCACCTTGCCCAGTCATGAGAACCTTTAGGGGGCAAAGTTATGTTTCTAGTTCTTAAAAAAATGATGAGGAAAAGCCTGTGAGTGGCTGCCAGTCTAAGATACATCTATTGGTCCCATCCCACCTGGGTCGAAGAATGAAGAAAACCAAAGACGCAAAGAAGTATGTTAGCCCAGAAAGCTAAAGCGCTAGCCCGAGATCAGAAAAAGTAGATGATGCCGTGCAACCACTAGTGACTGCCGTGACGGGATACACAGCAGAGAGTCCTGAACAGAATGGGAGAAAAATGTACAGAATTTGAATAAAATTCAAATTAATGGGAAAAGACCATACTTAGTGGTCTGACAGAGACTGGTGGAACCCTCAATACTCTGCTAAACTAGAACTGAAATGGTTCCCAAGCCCTGCTTTTCAAAGATTAAACAGGCCTATAAAACAAAATAACAACACATGAGGAATGTGCTTATTAATTCAATCAAATACACAAACTAAATGGGCAGCTAACTCCTGTCCAAAAGCAGGACAAGAAGGTAGAAAGGGACAGGAACTGGATGGCCAGACATGAGGAAACTAGGGTGGAAAGTGTGAGCATGCTATCACATTGTAAGGATTGTATGGTTACATGTCACAGAACAGAGAGCTGTGAATTTTCATCTAAAGCAGAATTTAAAAAATTGATTTAACTTTTTCCTAGTCCATGTTATCTGCACTCTTTCCCCGCTCTTTCTTTATCAGTGACAAGGATGGTACTGCCATAAACCATGCCTTGTGGGTGAGCACAGCGGTGTGGTGGGAGGCAGTATGCTGAATGGAAAAGACATAGACTTTGAAGTTGCATCAACTGTGTTAAATCCCTTCTGTGTCCTTGACCAAATCTGTGCCTCTTCCATGTCTCTCCAGGGTTGTTGTGAAGAATGAATAAGATAATACCTGGAGAGCTTGTGGTACCAGTGCTTGGCACATGTAGCAGACACATGTAGTAGATTTTTTTGTTGTTGTTAGGTTCTGTGGAGTCCATTCTAACTCATGGCCACCCCGTGTGTGCAAAGTAGAACTGCTCCACAGTGTTTTCAAAGCTGTGGCCTTTTGGAAGCAGGTGGATCACCAGGCTTGTCTCTCAAGGAGACTGTGGGTAGGTTTGAACCACCAGCCTTTCAGATAGTAGTCTACTGGTTGCAGTTGTACCACCCAGGGTCTTCAAACCCTAATTAAGTACCAATCATGGTATGGAGAGGAACTACAAAAAGTTTAAGCCAATTACCGTAAAGTCAGTTCCAGCTCATGGCAACCCCTTGTGTGTCAAAGCAGAACTGTTCCCCACTGTGTTTTCTTATGGCTGATTGTTCAGAAATAGAAGTGCAGATTTTTCTTTTGAAGTACGTCTGGCTGGATTTGAACTGCAAGCCTTTCGTTAGCAATGAGTGAGTTAACCATTTGCACTCCCCAGGGACTCCACAGGTATGAAAGTTGGAAGCTCATGGGAAAATCTCAGCCAGAGGTGACAGCTTTATACTGGAGAAACAAGGGAGATGTCCAACATATTCCAGGGTCTGCACTGT
This sequence comes from Heterohyrax brucei, assembly GCA_028571685.1. NCBI lineage: Eukaryota > Metazoa > Chordata > Mammalia > Hyracoidea > Procaviidae > Heterohyrax > Heterohyrax brucei. Next base: position 42,429,439 of record CM053149.1, read on the forward strand.
TTCGGAGAAGTAGTGTAGAACGTTGTATCCAGTACAATAGACAGTGCCGACATATACTAGTTAAACACTTTAAATATGTCTAATCAAAATTAAGACATGCAGTAAATGTAAAGATACAGTTAAGATTTCAAAGACTTCATATGAAACAATGAAATTAAAATGTCTCAATTTGGTATGTAGATAGCATGTTGAAATGATAACTTTTTTTGGAGGTATTGAGTTAAAGAAAACATTTAATTTCACTTGTGTTTACTCTTTTCGATATGGCTACTATGAGATGGATTGATATTGTAGCTACAGCAGTGGGTTCAAATATAGCAACAGTTGTGAGGATGATGCAGGGCTGAGAAGTAGTTTGTTCTGTTATATATAGGGTTGCTATAAGCTGGAACTGACTTGATGACACCTAACAACAAAACAACTAGAAAATGTAGTGAAACTCCCATTATGTTTCTGTTGGATAGCACTAGAGAGGAGATACTGGAAACTTTTGGTACTCTAACATGTATTTTGGACAATTATTTGAGAGTTTTTGTTTTGAGATTTCTTTTGATTTTGTTTCTCTTTTATGCTCTTCTGTTTTTATGACTATGGCCATTCTTGAACCAAGATGCTAGTCCTTATTGGTAATCTATATGGTTTAGTAGATGGACTACAAACAATTAAAAGATCCCAGGGTTAAAAGATCTTTTCCGTATTTGTACCCATTGCAAAAAAAATGTAGATCCAACAGAATGTGGAAATCACCAAACAATATTATTAATGTCACACGTAAGTAAAATTTTGCTAAAAATCATTCAAAAATTGGTTACAGCTGTATCATTAAGGAACTGCAAGAAGTTAAAGCCAGATTCAAAAGAGGCTGTGGAATGAGGGATATCATTGCTAATGTCAGATAGGTCCTGGCTGAAAGCAGAGAATACAAGGCATAGCAAATTATGGTGAACATTTTGAAAAATAGGAATTCTAAAAGACTCAAGTGTGCTTATGAAGAACTTGTACAGCAGGCAGTTGATCAAACAGAAGAAGAAGGTATTTGGTGGTTTAAAGTCAGGAAAGTGTGTGTTGGGGTTGTATCTTTTTACTGTACTCATTCGATCTGTATGCTGATCATATCTGTGAAGCTGGACTATACGAGAAATAGGGCATCAGGATTGGAGGGAGACTAACAGTGTGCATTTTGCCGATGATACAACTTTACTTGCTGAAAGTGAAGAGAGCTTGAAACACATTGATTACAATCAACAGCTAAAACTTTCAGTATGAATTAGTACCTCAACATAAACTAAAAATCATCACAACAGAACCATTAAGCAGTGTCACGATAAATGGAGCAAAGACACAAGTTGTCAGAGTTTCATGTTTCTTGGATTCACAGTCAACACTCATGGAATAAGCAGGGAAGAAGTCAGATGACATTGCATTGGGCAAATCTGTTGCAAGAAATCTCTTAAAAATGTTAAAAAGCAACAATTTCACTTTAAGGACTAAGGTGTGCCTGACCCAAGCCATCATGATTTCATTTGCCTCATATGAACATGAAAGCTGGACAGTGAATAAGGAAGACCAAAGAATACTTCGTATATTTTGGCAGAAGAATGAACAAGTCTGTCTTGGAAGTACCACAGCCAGAATGCTCCTTAGAAGCAAGGATAGCAAGACTTCTTCTCACATACTTCGAATATGTTACCAGGAGGGAGCAATCCCTGGAGAAGGATATCATGTTAGTAAAATACAGTCAGTGAAAAAGAAGACGACCCTCAACAAGATGAGTTGACACAGTAGCTGCAACCCTGGGCTCAAATACAGTAACAGTTATGAGGATGGCACATGACTGGGAGTGTTTCCTTCTGTTTGTGTTATTGTTGCAATATTTCAGAATCTACTCAACAGCACTTAACAACAACGAAAAACAGAATTAAAAGAGAGAGAGCCATTACAAGATTGCACAAAATAGAGTTTGTATATCCCATTAAAATTGGACATTATCAATAGATAAAAATCTAGTATACTGGTTAACGAGAGCCAGCCACTAGTAAAAAGAAAACAATTATACAATATATTAAAATATATCACCTGCCCCATTTTCATTAAATTTGCTTTGATTTCAAGATACTGGTTGCAAAACATTGTTACAAAAACTTGAAGGTGAATAGTGATCTCATCAGCCTATTTTAGAGAAGATTGTAGTCGTTTGTAACCTTTGTAATTTTGTTTTCAGACCAATTTGAAAACTGAAATTCTTTATGTCTCAAATTTACGGTAGCTGTTTGTATTTTTTTTTTTTTAAAAATACAAGGAACCCTGGGTGGTGGTAGTGGGTGAAGTGATTGACTGCTAACTGAAAGGTTGTCGATTTGAAACCACCAGCTGCTCCTCCAAGAAATATGTGGCCATTTACTTTTATAAAGATATATAGCCTTGGAAACCCTATAGGATCTCTTAAGAGTAGGAACTGACTTGATGGCACTTGGTTTTGTTTTTTATATAGCACATGCAGAATAGTATTGGCAAAAGTACCTTGGGATGGAGAAAGCAGGTAGATCATGGATTTTGAGAATCTTGAAGGGATTTCTCATTGTTGATTTAGTGTTCCTCATTGTAAGTACATGTGTTACCAAAATTTATTGGATCTAAGTTGTCACTGGTTATGAGAGTCACTTTTACTTTAAATACTTCTTTGAATAGGAAAAAAAATGGTGTCAGTAGATTGTGCCAAGATGTGTTTAAAAGTTTGATCCATCTTATGTTGGCTTTCACTTTTCCTTTTAAGTTTCTTTTCCTTCAATCTTAGTACGTATATACAAGGTCTGACAGTTAAGTCCACAAACTTAATTGTTCTAAGTGCTGCATATCTCACTGCTGAATATCACTACAGTCACCTTTGAAGTACTCCCATTTGGAACCTATGCACCAATGCCAGTGCCTAATCCACCCTTCACAGTAATTTTGAAAGTCTTTCTGGAATGGCCATTGCACATGGTGGTGTTACCGGAAAAGTCCCGGACTTCAGCTACCTGCCAGTAAAGCCAATTTCAGAGACAGGAGATTAGGTGAATGATCAAAGATTCTGTTTCTCTGCTGCCAGCAGCACAGGGGACAGACAGCAGTTTTCTTCTCAGAGCCTGTCCAAATTTGTTAGGCAAGGTCAGAGTATTTAAAGGAAAAGATGACAGGTAGATGCAGAGAACAGTGTGGGGCAGATGGGGGCATGTGGGAGGGTTCACTGGGTGGAGGTCATTGGGATGGAGGCTGTCTGCTTTGCAGTCTCACAGGCCATCACCAGCCATCAAGGAAAACAAAGTGGTGCTAGATGCTATCTGGCCAGGAATCTGAAAAAAGAGTGCTTAAACACAAGTTACTTCCTTGTCTTTCCCGCCTCCTGCTTAATTCTTTTATCATTGGTTTGAGTGCAGTTATCCAGACAGGGGGAGTTACTCATTGCCTACAGCTTACTGAAGCTGTAGTGGTGACTCTGAGGGCTCCACCCTAGTGTCACTACCTGGGGCTTGTGGAATGAAGTGGTCATGTCTTTGCCTGTGAGCTTGGGGTGATATTGAGACCGTGCCTCTCAGGCCCTTGATCTCAAGCACTCTTCAGTCTGGGGTTTCTCTGCCTCTGATTTCAATCCCCCCTTTTGTTTTAAACCTTCACAGTCTTGACAAAAAAGAGCAGTGACCATTCTAGCTACTTCCTGCTGAATATGGGTACAGGTGGTGGTGTAAGTTGCCAGTACAGGGGAGACCCCACCAGGGGTGTGAAAAGCAACCAAATCCTTTGGACTCGAGAATATGTTGACTCTCAGGGGAGATTGTCAAGAACAGACATTTCCCCCAGCTGGTAGGGTCTGGGCTGTTGCCCTGGTAACTATTTTTAGGATGTAGGCCCCAAAGACGTAAATGATGCTGATTGTAGTATTAAACAAAAGGCCCAGAAATCTACAGACTCAAACCATTTGTAGACAGCTGGCGTCCACCAACCTAAGTGGTAAAGGGGACCAACTAAGGCACCTCCAGTGGGTGATACGGAGTCAGTTGTTCACAGGATTCTGAAACCTGACTCAGCAGAGTGGCACAGGTACGAGGGACATCCTGGTTGAAGCAGCATGACCCAGGTATCCCCAAACCTCTCACATAAGTAGACTGTTACTCTGGTATATTTCCAGAGATGAAAACTTCACACAGTTCTGCTTGGAGAGGGGCCCATTGGGTAATCCAGGGTAGAGAAAGTGGCCTTCTTTTCTAAGACAAGGCTAATTTTTACTTTCCAAGTCCATATCAGAGTGCAACCCTTAGCTCTCCCATGGAGATGTTGATGTGGCCAGGAGGCAGACAGGCCTCAGGGTCTCCATCAGTAGTCAGTTTCTTAGACTCCTGAGAAGTCCGGGAGGGTCTGTCTTTCTGGATCCTTTAGGGGGAAGTCTGTTTGAGGGTGCCCAGCATGTTCCACTTTTCAGTGGCCTCATTTTTTATAGCACCTGTAATAATTGGGGTCTGTATTCACTGGCCAGTGAATGAACCAAGTCCTGGTCACTGGGAACTAACTGAGTATCATGGATTGAACTGCATACCCCCCAAAAGTGTGTGTTGATTTGACTTGGTTAGGAGTCCCAGTATGGTGCCTTTCCTCCCATGTGTTGTGAATCCTGCCTCTGTGATATTGATGATGGAGAATGGTTTGCAGTTGTGTGAGTGAGGCAGGACCCAAGCTACCAGCTCGTGGAATGTAAGAGAGAGAAGTGAGGAGAAGTTGGGAACTTCTACCACCAACAGACACGCACCGAGAGCAGAGCACATCCTTTGGACCCGAGGTTCCTGTGCTGAGATGCTCTCAGTGGACTTGGACTCAGCCTACTGGACTGTGATGACTTCTCATACTGACTGGACTTGGAATTTATAAAAGGATTTATGGCTTACCAGACTGTGTCAACAAAGCTTCTCTTCATGAAACCTTCCACTTGTGGTATTTTCTGTCAGAGCAGTGCCAGGTGACTAAGACACTGGGTTACCTCAAGGTGAACCTTCGAGGGCTATAGCCACAACTGGGCTATTTAAATCTTTTGTCTCTCTGTTGCCCAAATCTCTATTGTTAAAAATATCTTAAGGATTTCCCCCAGGCTATTTCAGATATGTCTCAGAGTTGTGCCGCAGTGGAGAGAACTTGTTTGCAGTCTCTAAGGTTTGGATCCACCCAATTTGTCATAATTAAAGTAGCAATTCTTATGTACTTTCTATCTTAAAATAGGTCTCCATCCAAATTTTTGAGAAGCCTGTCTGGAGCTATGACTTTGGAGCTGAGTCCGTCCTGAATGGCAAAAGATCATCAATTTCCCTTCTACTGTTCTTGAATTGTTACTTTTAAGACAAAACTATCTTTTTGAGCAAGTGCTGTAAAGTTAGTTTTTTTTCAGCCCAGTGATGGTATGCCTGGATCTGCCTGAAATTCAGCCTCCTTATTTCAGCTCAGTCAAGACGTCCTCTACCCTGATTAGGTGTATCTGAGCTTGAAAGACCTTTTCTGACCTGCCAAACAAGATTGTCTCAAAGAGTTAAAACAAGAAATATCTTAGAATTTGACTGGGTGAGGGTGATCTGATACAAGGAAGTTTGGGCAAAGATTGCTTTGCAGAAACAGAGCATTGAGTAAGACAACACTGGGAGGGAAGAAAAGAATGTCCTGAGGTTGAATTGGCCAAATGTGTGGCCCGAGGTCAGACTAGTGAAGTTTTACACAAACATTAAACATTCAGTCTACAGGAATGAAACACTTTTCACAGAAAATTGCAAATTGAGGTCCCCACAAACAGCGTGTATAAGTACAACAATGAAAAACATGTTTCCAAAGCCTCACAAGGACAAATACGAAACCATACCATTAATGCATTTATTTTATCAAACACACACAGGAGGCCTTGCTGCAGCCTCACACACACTGAGCTGGCTCTACCACACACATATGCCCAGAAAGAAAAGCCAGAAGGCTTGCCCTGCCAGGCACCAGCATGTTCCTCTCATGGAGTGATGTGCTAGAGATATCCAGTGGAGGGAAAAATCACCCAAGAGGGCCAGTCTGACTGGTGGAAAATCCAAGCTCTGGTCCCCAGCACCACAGGAAGGGAAAACATGTGGAAACAGAAACCCCATATCCCCCTGAAAACATTTGATTACTCACCCCTAGATAGTGTAGTTAGCAGCCGGTGACATCCTGGTGACAGGAAGGAGTCAGCAGAGGTCCTGTGTCTTGCAGCCACTCAAGGGGCCAGGCAGTCCCTTCTTCTGCCAGAACGTTGTCATACCCAGGTGGGATGCCAGAATTTGTTATCAGAAAAGCCCCAGGGTTTGGCTGCTTGCCACTAAAGCAGATTTCAGAGACAGGAGATTAGGTGACTGAGCAAAGATTTTATTTCTGTGCTGCTGGCAGCACAAGAGACAGACAGCATTTTCATTCTCAGCCTGTCCAGGTTTGTCAGGCCAGGTCAGAGTATTTAAAGCGAAAGACTATATGTAGAGGCAGGGGACAACATAGGCAGTTGGGGGTGTGTGGGAGGGTTGACTGGGTGGAGGTCATCTGCTGTTGTAGTCTCACAGGCCATCACCAGACATCAAGGAAAACAAAGTGGTGCTAGACACCATTTGGCCAGCAATTTGAAAGAAGAGTGCTCAAACACAAGTTACTTCCTTGCCCTCCCTGGCATCCTGCTTAATTCTTTTAACACTGGTTAGAGTTCAGTAATCAGGACAAGGTGTGTCATTCATTGCCTACAGTTTACTGAATCTATAGTGGTGATTCTGAGGGCCCTACCCTAGCTTTGCCACCTGGGGCTTGTGGAATGTGGAGGTCATGTCTTTCCCTGAGACTTGAAGGTGATCTGAAACAATATACCTTTCAGGCCCTCACTCTTAAGCAGCCTTCACCCTGGGGTTGTTCAGCCTCCAGTTTCAGTGGTACAGTGCAAGTTCTCAGACTTGTTTAGTTGTCTTTGAGCAAGTTTTTAGCCAGCAAACAGATAAGTGTATTGGACCACCTTACCTATGGTGATCTGTCCCCCAATCACTTGTTTCTTTGCTTGAAGATAAAATATTGAAAGGAGGACATTTTGATGACATTCTGGACAAAATTGCTTTGAAGGGTAGACTAAGTGCTGGTGTTGGTACATGGCTTCCCAAAGGGAGTGACATTCGCCAATGAGGTATGTAGCACTATTTCTCCAATGAGATTGCAAACGTAATTGTCAGTCCTTGTACGTAACGAGTGGTTTCCTTTTTCAACAGTCTTCACATGGTATAATTCTTTGACAAGCCATCAGTTTTTAAGATGGATTTCAGAGATGTTCAGTGCTGAAATAAGTGTACCTTACAGTTAATATACTGCATTGTGAGGTATACTGTATACTGGATATTGCACTTACTGCACTGTAAATGTACCTTACAGTTAATATACTGCATTGTGAGGTATACTGGATACTGCACTTACTGTACTATAAATGTACCTTACAGTTAATATATTGCATCATGAGGTATACTGTATGCTGGATATTGCACTTACTGCACTGTAAATGTACTTTACAGTTAATATATTGTATTGTGAGATATACTGTATGCTGTATACTGTACTTACAGCACTGTAAGTGTACCTTACAGTTAATATACTGCATTGACTTTAAAAAATTCAGCATGTTTGGAAGTCAGAGAGCTTGCTTTTTGTACCTAATTAGTGGCAGACTTTAAGTTCTCTCAGGATGTATCAAATTTAGTGGGTGTATGGTTTGGTGCATTAAAACTCTTTTTATTTGATTATATAAATAACCAGACAGAAGCAAAGTAGTAGGCTAATTTTGAGTTGCTAGAAGTCCTTTGATTCGGAAAAGTGAACTTGTACCTTTTAGTTTTAACCAAGTACTTCCCGTAGCTGCTTGTTCCCACAGCATACATTACCTCTTTGCCTCTTCTCAGGTTGTACCAATCCCTCTAACAAAATATGTTCTCCGTAAAGACTCTTGATAGTTATTTATAGCCTCTTGTGAATTCAAGACAAAGTGTTTCAAATGGCGAAGGATATCTGCATTTAAGCCTAATCTCTAATTATCAGCTAAAAGTTTTGGCCTCTGCTAGCCACTTGGAACAGATTTTATGGGAATGATTTGGGGAGGAGGAAAGTGGAGGCAACCTCCTTTCTTATGAACAGATAACAAAACATTCCTTTCCCACCATAAGATTTCAACCAAATGTATGAGCTGGCTCTGTGGCTTTGTGCTGGAAGACAGTCAGAAACTTGACTTCATTCTGTGTCTGACCTTACTGCCTAAGTGGAAAGGAAAGCAGTCTTGAATCTTAAATAGCTATATTTCTAACTAACTTCATTGAATTTTTATCAGTTTTCTCTTCCGTTGGATAGGGGCTATTGAATTTTAAGGAAACTCTGTGATGTAAAGAATTCTTTTGTACTTTGAATAGCTGCTTCCTAATTTATTGTCTCAATGTTTACAGGTCTCATTGACTCAAACTTTGCATTTTGTTTTTTTTTTAAAAAACACTTTATTGTGCTTTAAGTGAAAGTTTGCAATTGAATTTTTGATGTAAAAACTTAGGCACACATTGCTATGTAACTGTAGCCAGTCTCTCCACGCTGTGACAGCACACTCCTTCTTTTCACCCTGTTATTGCTCGTGTCTGTTCAGCCAGCTCCTGTCTCTCTCTGCCTTCTTATCTCCATCTAAACCAAGAAGCACTTTTTTACCGTTACCATTTTATGTCTTATGGTCCACTCCAATGCTTATCTGAAGAGCTGGCTTCAGGAATGGCATCAGTTCTGGGCCAACAGAGTCCAGGGGGCCTGGCTTCTGGGGATGCTCTAGTTCATCCTACCATGAGGTTTGGTCTTTTTAATAGGGTTCAAGTTCTTCACCCATTTTTTTCCCCAACTTTGTCAAGGACTCCTTATGTTTCCTGTCAGGACATACCACCTAATTCTTCTGGTCTCATTGTGATGAGTGATGTAGTCTCTGTTTTTTTTGTGGCCCTCTCTGTCTCTTGGGTTCATATTTTCCTTATATCATTGATGTCCTTCATTCTCATTTGCTCCAGGTGGTTTGAGACCAGTTGATCCTTAGATGACTACTTGTTGGCTTTTAAGACCCAGATGCCACTCACCAGAGTGGGGTACAGAACATTTTCTTAAAAACTTTATTATGCCAGTTGACCTGGATATCCCCTGAAACCATGCAGACGTCTTTGCATTTTCAAAGACTGTTTGGTAATCCAGATTCTGAGCCTACTTTTTGTGCGTCATCTCCAGGCCTGCCTGACGATGATAACAAATGTGCTAGAGCCATTTGGCTCTTGGTTAAACTGCAGAAGTACTTTTGATTTATCTTCAAAATGAAAGAAGAAATTTTTTCTTTTAAAGTTTCTTTTTAAGTGTAATATACTGATCAGCTGGAAATCTCATTCTCTGTACTTTTTTACATAGTACTTAGTTCGTAGAAAGATTAACTCCAAGTTTATAATATCAAGCTGTTGTGTAAAAGCTTATCAACAGAATTTCTCCTTACATTCCTGGATTTAGGTTAACATAAAGAACTTACTCAGCTAAAAGATGTACGGCAATATTACATATCCATTAGCTTTGAAAATATATGGAAAAAAATGTCATCTCCATTACTAAAGTTTATACATGTAATGTAATCTTTAAGACAAATATTTATTATATAGGTCTGCGTTCATTATAGTAGTATATTTGTTGGTAACATCTTAAATAATTTGCCAATTACATCTTATAAATCTATGTGTTTAAATGACTTTGATGTTTGATCTTTGCAGCTCGGGGTGTGGTTTTCTCTGGGCTGTGCCTACTTGGCCTTGGAAGACTATGGAGGATCAGCAAAGGCGTTTCAGCGTTGTGTGACTCTAGAACCTGATGTAGGTTTGTGTGGTCTTCTTTCTTTATTTCAGTTCTTTAATATTCTCTGAGTTACAGAATTATACTGTAGTTCAGGAGAGCAATTCATTCCTCTTGTATTAGAGGAAAATAAAACCTTGGAAAGGTTTTATGTGATTTATAAATCTGAAAATCAAGTTATTTCTCGTGGACAACATATTATTTTGGAATTTCATGATTTTATTTAGAAAATATTTTTGATAAAAACAGTTTATTAATTAAAAATGTCGCTGAAATGTAGAGCAAGTATGCTTGTGTTTTTTGTTATTCTTTAACATAAGCTGCCTATGTGAATTATTGGGAAGTTTTGCTGTAGAATCTTTTTTTAAATAGCTTTATTTAGATAAGTTTCATGTATCATATGATTTACATATTTAAAGTGTATAATTGAGTGCTTTCAGTATATTTAGAGTTGTACAACCATCACCGCAATCAATTTTAGAAGATTTTTATCACATGTCAAAGAAACGTCTATACCCATTAAAAAGGTCCACTTTACATTTACCTCCAGTCAGCACCTCTTCCCTCTCCACACCCCTCAAACCTAGGCAGCCACTAAAGTGCTTTCTGTCTCTAGAGATTTGCTATTCTTGACAATTGATATAAATGGCATTATACACTACGTGGTCTTTTGTGACCAGCTTTTCTCACACATAAGGTTGTCAGGATTCATCCATGTGGTAGCATGTATTTGTACTTCTTTTTTTCCAATGACTGAATAATAATTGCATTATGTATATAATATCCTTAGATGGCCAAAGATATTTATATATATGCGTGTGTATAGCACATTTTATTTCATCTGTTCATGAGTTGATGGACATTTGGGTTGTATCTACTTTGGGCTATTATGTACATGCTATGAATATTTGTGAACAAGTTTTTGCATGGACACATGTTTTCACTTCTCTTAGAATTCCAGGACATAGGGTAATTCTGTGTTTAACCTTTGAGGATCTGCCCTTTTTTTCATAATGGTTGCACTACTTGACATACGTGGCTGTAATATATGAGTATTATCTTCTTCACATCCTTTTTAACACTGTATTGTGTGTTTTTTATTATAACTATTTTTGTGGGTATGAAGTGGTATTAATCATTGTAGGTTTGATTTGCGTTTCCTTGATGGCTGATGATTTTGACCCTTGTGATGTGCTTAATGGCCATTTGTGTATCTATCTTCTTTGGAGACTTGCCTGTTTACATTCTGTGCGCCCCCCTCCCTTTTTTTTAATTGTGACTGAGTGAAAGTGTACAATCTGGTTTAAATTTGCATGCCTACCTATGTGCACCTCCCACTGCTCTCTTTGCCCACTGACAGCACACTCTTCCTTTCTGTTCCACGGAACAATCCCCTGTCCACTCCTCTCCACCCTCCACTCCCTCTAGTAATAGGCTAATAAGATGACATCCTATAGATGTGTAGAATCATAAAGTGCACATGTGATATGGTCACTTTGTGTCACCGAGTCCAATCTATTCCTGTCTGAGGAGTTGACCTCAGTAATGATTTGTGATCAGAAGCAGCAACTGGTCTAGGCGCCATGCTCCCAGGGGAACCCGCAGACCTTTGGACAATCAATTGCGGTCTTCCAGTGTAGTTCTAGGGTTCATCCCTTTCTCTTCTCATACTGCCACTAGGACTCAACTATGTGAGCCCCATTACGGCTGTCACTGGAGGTGGCCGGGCACCATCTGGTTCTTCATGGTCGCATGTGGATGTAGTCACCCATTAACATGGGTCTTTCTGTCTTCTGGGTTCTCTTTCCCCTATGTCGATTTTGTCCTTTGGTGATCATCTGTTCCTGCTGAGTTGGGACCATTTAGTGTACCTCAGATGGCAGCTTGCTAGCTTTTAAGACCCCAGATGCAACTCACCAATATGGGGTAGAGAAGGCTCCCTTAGCAACAGGCTAGTTATGCCAATTGGCCACAATGTCCCCTGAGAGCCTGGTCCCCAGACCCCGCCCCTGCTGCTTTGTTCTTGCTCTATTGGGTTAAGATTGGAAGAGTTTACGGATTATGTTGAGGTGCAGTTAAATTGATCTTCTTTCTAATGTATGCTGTCACTGATTTCACCCAACCAAATTTCTATCAACTATCTAATCTATAACCAGCCCTCTCCCTGCCCCCCTTGCAGCCATCAAAGAGTCTTTTCTTCTGTACATGAGTCTGTTTTCAAGTCCTTAAAGTAGGGGTCTCATATCTTCTTGTACCGCCGACTAATTTTGCTTAACGTAATGTCTTCCAATTGAAACCAGGTTATGAGATGCTTCCTGAAATCATCATTTGTCTTTATCATTGCATAGTGTTCCATTGAGTATATGTATCATAATTTATTTTTCCATTCATCTGTTGTAGGGCATGTGGGTCAACTTCATCTTTTTGCTATTGTGGACCGTGCTGCAGTAACCATTCATGTGCATGTATCTGTTCGTATGAATGCCTTTGCATCTTTAGGATATATTCCAAGCAGTGGGATTACCAGGTCAAATGGTATGTCCATTTATAGCTTTTTAAGGAAGTGCCAGATTGCTTTCCAAAGAGGTTGTATGATTTTGCAGTCCCACCAGCAGTGTAGGAGAGTTCCAATTTCTCCACAGCCTCTCCAGCATTTGTTGTTTTGTGTTTTTTGGATCATGGCCAACCTTGTTGGGGTGAGATGATATCTCATTTTTGTTTTGATTTGGATTTCTTTAATACCTAATGATCGTAAGCATGTCTGCATGTGTTTTTTGGCTGCCTGAATCTCCTCCTTAGAGAAGTTCTGTCCATCTCCTTGGCCCATTGCATAATTGGATTATTTGTCCTTTTCTTGTTGATATTTTGTAGTACCTTGTAGATTATGGAGATTAGACGTCAGTCTAACATATAGTTGCCAAATATTTTTTACCATTCTGTAGGTGGTCTTTTAATTCTTTTGATAAGGTCTTTGGATGAGCGCTTAATTCATAGTAATTCCCATTTATCTGTTTTCTGTTGATTCTGCTTTGTTTGATAGATTTTGAAGTTTGTCTACGTTATGTATTAAAGTTTCCATTGTTGATCCTATTTTTTCTTGGATGAGCTTTTTCATTTCAGTTTTGATATTTAGATCATATATCCAATTTGAGTTAGTTTTTGTATAAGATGTAAGATGTGGGTCTTGTTTCAGTGTTTTGCAGATGGATATCCAGTTTTGCCAGTACCATTTGTTAAAGAGATTTGCATTTACCCCACTGTAAAGTCTTAGGGCCTTTGTCAAGTATCAGCTGTTCATCGGAGGATGGTGGCATCTCTGGGGTCTCAACTGTGTTCCACTGATCTGTATGTCTCTTTTTATACCAGTACCGGGCTGTTTTGACAACTGTGGCATTACAATAGGTTTTAAAGTCAGGTAGTTAAAGGCCTTCTGGTGTGTTCTTCTTCAGAAGTGCTTTACTTATCTGGAGTTTGCCCCTTTTTTAATTGGGTTATTTGTTTTCATTTTTTTAGTGGTAAGAATTTTTATATATCAGCTGTATGATTTCCAGATGCTTTTCTCCCATTTTGTGGGTTATCATTTTACTTTCCTGATAGCATCCTTTGAGGCACAAGTTTTTGATTTTAATAAAATGAAGTCTTTTTTATTTTGTTACTTTTGGTTGTCATATATAAGAACTCGTGATCCAATGTCATGAAAACTTTGGTCTGTAATGTCTTGTGAGTTTTATAGTTTTAGCTTCTACATTTAAGTTTTAATCAATTACAAGTTCATTTTTCGTATATGACATAAGGAAGAAGTCTAAATTCTTTTACATGTGACTATACAGTTATGTAATTACTGTTTGTTGAAAAGACTATTTTTCCCATGTCAAATGGCCTTGACACACTTGCTGAAAATCGTAACGGTTCATTTCTAGGACCTCCATGTTATTCCATTGCTGTATATGGCTTTATTACTGGTGTTCAGTAGTAAGCTGTGCAATTGAAAAGTGATAGTCTTCCAGCTTTGTTCATCTTTTTCAAGGTTTTTTCGCTGTTGAGAGTCTTTAAATTTTCATGAGAATTTTAGGACCAAATAGGTGACTTATGAAAAAAGGCAGCTGAGTGGCTTGGATAATACTGCTATTTAAGCCTTTGAGCCATGAATATGGGATGTCTTTCCATTTATTTATGTCTTAAATTTAAAAAGTGTTTTACGGTTTTCAGAGTATAAGTTTTATGTTTCTTTGGTTAAGTTTATTTGAAAATATGTTATTCTTTTTGATGTTATCAACTTTTTTTTAAATTTTAAGTTTTGATGGTTCATTTCTAGGTTATGGAAATATATATTTTTTAACATTAATCATGTATTCTGCAACCTTGCTAAACTTGTGTATTAGTTCTGATAGGTTTTTTTGTTTGTCTTTTAAAATACTATTGTGTGAAGGGTTTATACAGCAGTTCAGGTTCTGATTCAACAATTTCTACATAAATTGTGCAGTGAAATGGGTCACATGCCTCACCATGTATGAACATTCTGATTATTTCTGTTTCAGTTTTACTGTTCTAAAATAGGTTTCTTACTGGACTTCCTGGGATTTTCTACATAGAGGATCAAATCATCTGCAGATGTAGTTTTACTGCATCTTTCTAATCTTCATGAATTTATTTCTGTCCTTTGGCTGATTGTGCTAGCTAGAACCTCTCTACACTATTGAATAAAAGTGGCAAAATGTGTATTGTCTTGTTTCTTGTATTAGAAGAAAACTTTCAATCTTGTACCATTGAGTATGATGTTGATTGTGGATTTAATATAGATCTGACTCGAAGGCACTTGGCTTTGGCTGGCTTTAATGTAGAGGCTCTATATTGGGTTGAGGAAGTTTCTTTGTATTACTAATTTGTCCAGTATTTTTTATCATGAAAGTGTTAGATTTGATCACATACCTTTTTTGTGTATATTGAGGTGATAACATGATTTTACTTTTTTTCCACTAATATATTACACTGCAGTGAGTTTTGGATGTAGAACCAACACTGCATTCTTGGGATAAATCTTACTTGATGTCTTAGGATGGGTTCTCTAGAAAAGCAATACCAGTGAAGTTTTGTTATTAGGTGCCACTCATAGTCACCCTGTGTGTGGCACAAGAAAACACTGACTGGCCCTGTGCCTTCCTCACAGTCATTGTTTTGCTTGAGCCCATTGTTGCAGCCACTGTGTCAGTTCTTGTTGAGGGTCTTCCTCTTTTTCACTGACACTGTACTTTGTGAAGTATGTTGCCTTTTTCCAGGGGCTGATTCCTCCTGAAAACATATCCAAAGTATGTAAAATGAAGTCTTGCCATCCTTGCTTCTAATGAGCACTTTGGCTATACTTCTTCCAAGGCATGTTGTTCATTCCTTTGGCATTCCATGGTATATTCAATATAATCATCAGTTAGTTTTACCTCTTCATACCAACTTGGATGCTATTTATGTATTTTGCTTGTCATACTGCTTTAGCTAGGACCTCCAGTGAAATGTTAACTAAGAATGGTGATGAAAGACATCTTTGTCTCTTCTCATTATCAGAGGAAATGCTTTCAGCCATACCTCATTGAGAATGATGTTGGCTTTTGGCTTTGTATAGATGTGCTTTATTGTGTCAAGAATTTCCTTTCTGTACCTGGTTTGCTGGGAGTTTTTATCATGAATGGATGTTGGACTTGTCAAATGGCTTTTCTGAATAAATTGGTAAGAGTATGAAGTTTTTTTTTTTTTTTTTAATGCGATGGATTACATTGATTGATTTTTCTGGTGTTGAACCATCCCTGCATACTTGACATGACTCCCACTTGGTCATGATGATTTATTTTTTTGATATGTTGTTGAATTCCATTGGCTAGAATTTTGTTCAGTATTTTTGTGTCTATGTTCATGAAGGATATTGATCTACATGTAGTTTTCTTTTTTAGTAGTCTTTGTCTGACTTTGGTATCAGGGTTATGCTGGCTTCATAGAATGAGTTAGAGAGTATTGCTTCCTTTTCTATGCCCTAAATAGCTTTAGTAGCATTTGTTGTTAACTCTTCCCAGACATTTTGGTAGAATCCTCCAGTGGAGCCATTTGGTAGGGCTTTTTGTTGTTGTTGGGAGGTTTTCATTACCTCTTCAGTCTCTTCTTTTGTTATGGATTTGTTTAGTTTTTGTGCATCAGTTTATGTATAGTTTATGTAGATTATATTTCTAGAAATGTGACTGTTTTCTCTAGGTTTTCAAATTTTTTAAAATATGTATTTTTGTAGTGTTCTGTTATGATTCTTTCAATTTCAGTTGAGTATGCTGTGACACTGCCTATCTTTTGAGTTTATCTGCTTTCTCTCCTGGTTTTGTGTGTGTGTGTGTGTGTGTGTGTGTGTTGATTTGACCAGTAGTTTGTCAATCTTGTGGAACTTTTCAAAGAACTGACTTTTGGTCTTGCTGATCTTTCAGTTGTTTTTCTGTTCTATGCTTGATTTATTTCTACCATAGTCATTATTATATCCTTTTGTATGGTGCCTGAGGGCTTCTTTTGCTATTTTCTTTCTGTTTGTTCAAGTTTTGGCCCTGTTTTCTTCTCCTGATGTGTGTGTTTATTACTATAAATTGACCTCAAAGCACTAGTGTTACATCGTCCAAAAAGTTTGGGTAAAATTTTTTTTTTTGTCTAATTTGTTTCTGTGAAATTCTTAATTTCATCCTTAATTTCTTCTATAATCCAGTAGTTTTTAAGCAAGTTATTGTTCAGTTTCCATGTATCTGATTTTTTTCCTTGCTGTTTATGTTACTGATGCTTTTATGACATTGCGATCGGTAAAGATACTTTGTATTATTTTGATGTTTTGGATTATCCTTAAGGCAAGCCTTCTGACCTAAAATGTGGTCTGTTTTGGAGAATGCTCTTGAGTGCTTGAAAGGAATATGTAATTTGCTGTTCTTAGACAGAGTGGTCTGTGAATGTCTATGAGGTTAAGAAAGTTAGTTTTTGTGTTTAGATCTTCTGTATCTTTGTTGAGTTTCTAAATGTTCTGTCATTCATCAAGAGGGATGTGTTGAAGTCTCTTAGTATTGTTGTGGCATTTTCTGTTCCTCTTTTTGATTCTGTTAGAGTTTGTTTTATGTATTTTTGGAGCCCTGTCATTGGGTATCATATATGATGGTTATGTCCTCTTATTGTATTGACTCTTTAATCATTGTATACAGTCTTCTTTATCCTTTATTATGAATTTTGTAACTCTTTTTTGGAATGATTGTCAGAGCTGTCATCAGATTATCCTTGATGTCCTGAATGTCGTCAAAATGTCTCCCTTTCAGTATTTCACTTATCTTCAGGTAAAGAAAAAAGTCATTGGAGGCCACATCAGGTGAGTAGGGAGGGTGTTCCAATAGAGTTATTTATATACTGGCTGAAAACTCCCTCACAGACAACTGCACAATTATGTTTGCAAACTTCCTACTGTGCTGCTATGCATGATGGCCATTCCAGAAAGAGCTCTAAAACTGCTTTGAAGGGTAGACTAGGTGCTGGCATCAGTGCATAGCTTCCCAAGGGAGGTACTTCAGAGGTGACCGTGATAATATTCAACAATGAGGTATGTAGCCCTTAGAACAATTAAGTTCGTGGACTTAATTGTTGGTCCTCATATTTAGATGGGTAGGCTTGTTACCTTGCTTTATGTTTACCTTAAAATTTTACCTTTATTTTTCTCAGTTTAAACTAGTCTTATACTTCTTGATAGTGTCTCAATTTCCTTTCCATATGAAAGTTCTATGGGACTACACTGTTTATTCTCTCTTTTTTGTTTTGATGTTGTCAATTATATATTGATGTCTCTGGTATAATTTTAACTTTTTAGCTTTGGTTTGTTTTTGTAAATTCTATATCTGGATTAATAACTGGTTGACCTGTCCTGTGTCCTCATCTTGGATTGTTGTTTGGTATTTGTTCTCTAACCTGTGGGCCCTCTTTAATATTTCTCATCATTTTGGTTTTGTTTTCAACAAATATTCTTAATTTTTGTTTATCTGAAGTGACTTAATTTTGCCATCATATTGAGAGACAGTTTTGCTGGATAAATAATTCTTGGCTGACAGTTTTTTTTCCTGCAGTCTTTATATATGTGATCCCTGTGCTTTCTTGCCTGCATCATAACTGCTGTGTAATCAGAGCTTAATGTTGTTGGTTCTTCTTTGTGGACAATTTTTGATTAATCCCTGTCCCTTTGAAGATTTCTTCTTTGTCTTTGGTTTTGGCAAGTTTGATCATGATATATCTTGATGACTTTCTTTGGGGGGGGGTCTACCTTGTTATTAGGAATTTGTTGAGCTTCTTGGATAGATATTTTCTCATCTTTTATGATATTATGGAAAGTGTTCATCCAGCAAGTCTTCAGCAGTTCTCTTTGTATTTTCTGTTAACGCTCCCACTCTCCCGCATTGTAACACTCTAATCATTCCTAGGTTTTGTCTATTGATAGTGTTTCGGCTTTCTTCATTTTTTTTTCTTTCATCCTTTTTTCTGGTTTTCCTCAATGAAATTGGTATTGTGGGATTTTTTTCATTCTCAGTAATTCTCTATGATCTTCTGTTGAGTTGTCTAATTCTGCAATTTTATTGTCAATCTTTTGGATTTCTGGTTATCTCTCTGTGGTTTCTAGCAGCCTGTTTATTCTGTTATTTTTTTCTTCTGTTGTTTTAGTATGTGATTCTACTACTTTGTGTATGTGTTCCTTGACTTGGTCTGCATTTTGCCTGGTCTCTTCACTGATCTTTTAGAGAGCTCTGTATGTTATTATTTTGAATTCTTTCTCAGGTAGATCCATTTCCTTACTTTCTTCTAGAAGGTTTTTGATTCTTTATTTTGATTACTTGCCAGAGCCGTCTTGACCTGCTTCTTCTTGTGATGTGATACTGACTGTCATCTTGGAGACATTTGAAAGGTATTTTATATATTAATTTATTGTGGTTTTGTGTAGTGCCTCTTGTATTTTTGTTTTGATATGCCCAAGTAGACGGTTATGTGTGCTACTGTGGTTGTTGGCTTCTTTGAAGCTTTCACATCCTGTCTTCAGGTGGTCAGCAGCTACTGGGTGTGTGATCCCGGGAGTCTGTTCACTTTTCTTGTGGGGGTATGGCTATTCAAGGCACAAGTGTCCAGGTTGTTCGTCACCCTTTGTGTCGTGCAGACTCTCACCTATAGTCCTAGGCTGGCTGGGCTGCATGGGGCTGTTTGAAGCAGGCACAGGCTGCACTGGGGGGCTATGTGTGCAACAATATAAGGAGCTTACTGCTGCCCTTGGGTGCTTCTATGGAGGGTGTGTCCTTTTCCCTTGGAGCACACAGTGGGCAAGTGGATAATAACAGCTGGTCCTTGGGTGCCTGGTGCTCTTTGCTGGAGGGACCAGGAGGCTCCACTAGTTCTCACTCCTGTCGTGGATGGCTTGATGGAGTGGGTATTATCTTCCACCTCTCAAGTCCCAGATGTGGGTGAGTGAGGCCCCTGTTGATGGGATGGGGTGGTGTAGAATATCATGAATCTGCAGCTACCACTTGGTTGCTCCAGGTGTAAATGGGCATCAGGAATATACCCTGCTGCATTATGCTAATGAGAGTGTGGGGTTCTGAATAGGTACTCAAAGGGCTGGGTTGTGTGAAGGGCATTGCAAGCCTGTGGAGCCTATATACTAGTGGCTGGGCACAGGGGCAGTGTTTTCTGACTGGCCCTTAGTTCTAGGCTTTAGGGAGTGTGGTGTTGTTTCATGCTCCAGACCAGAATGGGGTAGGGGTGGGTGAGGGGAAGAAAGTACTTCTCTCTACTGTGAAGTCCTGGAGAGGGGCTGTTTTGTCTCTACATGATAGGTTAGAACCTTGCACTTAACTTTACCAGTCCTATTTGTTTCTCTTTGGTTCTGGTGCTACTTGGTTATACCACATGTGATAGTCCTTGGCTTTGTATGTCGGTGCTTGCCTCAGCCTGTGTGTGCTTCTAAGACTCAGCTAGCAGGGCACTGACAATGCCGTGATCTGAACTTACCCATTTTTGCTGCTTTTGAATTGTTTCTCCTACCTGCTGCTCAGTGCAATTCTTCAGTTTTGTTTTTTGTGATTAGAGTTCTTAGATGGTCATATGT
The DNA here is from genome assembly GCA_028571685.1 of Heterohyrax brucei. NCBI lineage: Eukaryota > Metazoa > Chordata > Mammalia > Hyracoidea > Procaviidae > Heterohyrax > Heterohyrax brucei. The sequence goes on from CM053149.1 coordinate 42,449,468, forward strand.
ATTGGATTCACTTGTTTTTAGGTCATTGTTGTGAGAGAGGGGCAGAAAGCATCTGCGTATTCAGCTATCTTGGCCCTCGCTCTTCTTAATGTACTTTTAAGATGTTGCAATTAACCAACCTCCATAAGTGTGTAAGTAACTAAGTTAGGTTGCCTGGGTATAAGGAACAAAATGACTGCTAATGTATTGAGAGATATTTATTTAATGGAATCCTAGCATTTGATATATAGCTTTTATCTCGGTCAGACCAAATACTCTAAATATTTGAAGTGGAATGCCAATGTAGTACACTATTTGTCTCTTTTTCATTCTTTATGTACTATATAATGTGAATGTGGCATACCAGTCTCAAACCGTTGTTTTCATCAGTTTTCACAAATGCATATTGCTGTCTAACTCATTCCTGTTTCAAGATGAAAGCTCCCTTTTTTTCCACCTTCCCTCATTCCATATTCCCTTTGAATGCCATATTCTTACTTGCTTATGCCATGTATTAGCTGTGCTATTTCTAGTGCTTCACATAAGAAAATCCACAGAAAATTACAGTGGAAAATTTCCTTCCTGATTTGATAAGAGATTTTGTCATGGATGTGTATTAGAGTTTGTCAAGTGTTTTTTTCTGTGTCAACTGAGATAATTATGTGATTTATCTCATTTATTGTGTTAATATGATAAATTTTATTGATTTTTTAATGCTAAAACAATCTTGCAATCCTGGCATAAAGTTTACTTTACTTATGAAAGATATTTGCTATAATTTTCTTTATCTATTATGTCCTTGTTTGGTATCAGGCCTGACAGAATGAGTTTTTTAATTTCCAGATATTTGATGATTTTCATAAGGTGATATTTTATTGTTTGTAATTAATTCTGTTATGAATTTAAATCCATATTATTGAGATAAAATTGAAATTATGATTTGTTTTATGGCTTAGCATATGGTCTTGATATTCTAGGTGCACTTGCAAAGAATGTGCATTTTGCAAATATTTAGTATAGTGCTTGTTAAATGACAATTAAGCTTGGTGAGAGTCTGATTCAAACATTTTATTTCCTTACAGATTGTCTTCTTCTTTCAGTACTTGAAAATTGTTTCATTTTGTTTTGGCAGAATTTTTTTTTTTAATAGTGAGAAATGAGCTGTCATTATTACCATATTTGCCTTGCATGTAATATCTTTTTTTTTTTTCTGGATATTTTTAAGATTTTTTTCCTTGAAAACAATTGAGTTAAGTATGTGGGTGTGGTTTTCTTTGTACTTATGCTGTTCAGGACTTACCAAACTTTCTGTATCTGTGGGCTTACAGTTTTTATTAAATTTGGAAAAATTTTGGCCCCATGTTTTCAAATATTTTTACTGCTTTCTTTATTCTTTCCCTAGTTTTAAGAATGTTACACCATGTGTATTGTCACATTGTCATACAGGTCCTTGATGGTCTCTTCATTTGTTGTTTTGCTGTTTCTGTATTTCTGTTTGGGTAGTTTCTGCTGCTATGTCTTAAAGTTTAGAGATTCTTACTGTTCTTTTACTATATCCAATATGCAACATATCCCTTGAACTTACTGTATCAGATGATATATTTTTTTGGTTCTAGAGTTTTCATTTGGTTCCTTTTATAGGTTTTTTTATATCTACAGAGATTCACCACCTAGTTCTTCATTATGTTCTTGTTTTTCTTAAAATTTTTAAATACATTTTAATAAACCAGAAAACAAAACTCACCACCATAGAGTCAACTCTGACTCATAGTGACCCTGTAGGTCAGAGTAGAATTACCCCCTAGAGTTTCCACAGAGCAGCTGGTAGATTTGCACTGCTGAAGTCTTAATCACTGTGCTCCTTTATTTCTGCATCTGTTTCTGTTAACTAATGGAACACAAGGGATAGCCAAACAGATACAATATATATGACTCCTTTTAGAGTTAATGTTTACATAATGGCTTCATTTTTGTCATTGGGAAGAAAAATATTTCAACCTCAGTTGATAAACTACTTAGTGATACCACTGAAGAATGCATACTCACCCCTTACTTTGGCATCTGATGAAAGATAAGAAACATTACCTTTTTAAGTTAGGGAAGACAGTATTCTGTGTTATCTTAGATGTGTAAGAAGATCTGACTTGATGGTACTTGGCTGGCTTGTACTGTAGCTTGTGTTAATATTTTATAAAATTGAATTTTGAAATATGTTCAAATCAGTGGTATAATAATTATGTCCTTTAATTCACTGTTTTTGTGACTTTCTTATTTTAAATTAGAAAAGGTTAATCTTATCATAAAACTTTACACATGTGTTATGGAATATTGTGATTATAGAGCACATACTGAACTAGGAAAATATGTTTTGGGTTTTAGCAATTACTCCACCTAAATGAGAATTGTGTGTAATTGTGTTGTCTATCATTTCAGAATGCTGAAGCTTGGAACAATTTATCAACTTCATATATCAGATTAAAACAGAAGTAAGTACCTCAGATAAATAAAAAGAACCTTGTTCCAAATTAAATAAACAAGATTCTCTCCAACTCAGCACTGAAACATTGTACTTTGCTCTTTATCTTTTACCTTTGTCCATCCGTATAATTAAGTTACAATGCCTTAATAAAGCCCGTGGAATTTTAAATCTGTATTTTTAAAGATAGTTAATACATGATAAAATGAGAAATATTACTTAAAATTTTTATTTAATACTGAAGTTTTGTATCCTAAATATGATGAAATAATGAAAGCAAGCATGTTTTAGTTGGTTGACTCAGTTGATAAATTCTTTTTGATTGCTTACTATGCAGTAGACAGAATTGAGAAATTGAGAAGCATAGATTCAAAAAATGAAATATTTTGCCATATTGTTTAAAATATTGATTAGCAATATGTTGTAAGTTCAAATGAGAATTAAAAGAGGACTGTAACAATAGTAGGTGATATTTTTAGAGCACTTATAATGTGACAGTTACTCATTTAGTTCTTTGAGAATACTAGATGGGATAAAGGTATGTGATTCTTGATCAGAAATGCTTCTCAGAGAATTTTGGACGCAAGCATAGAGGGGACAAGGGAAAGCCTTTGAAGCATGTGGTTAACTTCAGAGTGACAGGAATGAAGCTAGTGTTTCAGGAGACAGGAAGTAAGATAGTCCAGGTACAGACTGCAGTGAGCTCTATCACAACAGTGGTATAGTGAGAGAAAGGTAGATTGGGGCCAAATTGCAGAGTATTCTGGTTATTTGAGTAACTTGGGACCATTTTGCTGGCACTAGGACACCAGAGGTTTCATTTGAGGTAACTTGATGAATAAAGAGGCTCTTTAGGACACTCTGTCTGGTGGGAGTATGAGACAGAGTAGAAAGGAGACTGGAAGCTGGGAAGCCAGTTAAGAGACAACTCTTGTAACAGTCCAGGCAGGAGATAACTAGAGTGGAAAAAGAGGGACAGATGCCAAACAGTTTGTACTGGGGCAATCAGCAGGGCCTATTGACTAGCCATTGAAAGTGAAGGAAGAGAAAGAGACATGGATTTCTGTTGCCAGGATTTTCATTAAAGCATGTTCATATTTCCATTTATATTTGGCCTTATTTTCAAGCTTCATTTTTCTTTGTGGAATCACAGGATATTTCTGAAAATATCATTTAAACTCATGCTGAGATCATGAAATGCTTCTTTGTCTTAGAAGACAGGCCACATAAATAAAGTACTGTTTGTACTATCCTTACCTTTAATAAATAATATTATGTTCTTGATTTCAACAGATTGTGTTAAAAAATCAGTGGAGTCCATTTTGGCTTAAACCAAGGATTAGGGGGATATCCCTATCATAGGTGTAGAATAAGCTCAGGGAGTTTTTCTACTAACCCTGATAAGTCTGTACATAGTGAGGCTTTTGATACTGTACTTTTGTCTTCCAACCTGTTAACTTTATGGACTCTGCTTTCTCTCTTAGGGATTCTTGTACATTATTCCTCAGCCTCTTTTAATGCCTTCTTGTCTTCCTGTAGCTCTGTGAATAGGTTTTTGTGTAGAAGCAAGGTTATAAGGTCATAGGTAAGTCTTTTGTTCTTGTGGTTTTATAGTTTCTTTTCTTGACTGCTATTCCGCATAGCTGAGTTTTGACTTATGAAATTGTTACTCAGAAGTAAATTATCACTGCTTGTTGCAAAAGATTCTTATCCATGTGATAAAATGATCCTTTAAATTATCTCATTTATCCTTTCACTGTCACCAGATTCTTCACTAAAGTTCCCTTTTCACTATTTCATCCAATTGTCTTACCCATTCCCTTGGGAATATTTTCCATTTTGGGGTATATATAGCTTTTGAGGAAACCCTGGTGGCCTAGTGGTTTAAGTGCTACATCTGATAACCAAAAGGTCGACAGTTAAAATCCACCAGATGCTTCTTGGAAACTCTGTGGGGCAGTTCTACTCTGACCTCTAGGGTTGCTATAAGTTGGACCTGACTCAACAGCAGTGGGTGTAGCTTTTGAAGGTTGTGTATCTCTACCATAGTAGGTTTGATTAGTTAGTCTTAAAGATGAAGCTCATTATACAGAAACTGTATTTACCAAAGTTGTAAAACGAATTCAATACTGCCGAAATTTCAGGGTTAGGAAATTGTGATGATTGATGGGAGAAGGGGTAGGAAAAAGGATATTCTTATTGGTGTGAATTGCTACTTGTTGAGCTCTTTTCAAGTAGAATGATTTCAGTCACATTCCCCATGTTTTTGGGAGAACTGGGCAGTCTCAGTCCACCACTGTTGAAATCCATTGCTATAACCTGGAAAGTCGTATGGGAGGAGTTGAAAAGAGAAAGGAAAAAAAGTAACATAGCAGTTCATGGCTGAATTTGAAGAAGTGTTTAAGGAAGCACACTTTCATTTTTACCCATAAAAGGTGGTGAGTTGAGAGGTAAATTAATCAGTACATTCTGTAACAACTTGAGGGTCCATGGCTACGTTAGGTCTGTTTCTCCCCCGACCAACAGCTCCTGTCACTCTGCTAATGTTTTTTGTTGTTTTTATTTCTATTTTTTCTTTTCTTCCTCCTACCTCGCTCTGCACTTTTCATCCCCTTCCTTCCAATCAATCCTAATGTCTTCCTGCCACAACCTACCAGTCCAAACCATGCTGCCAAACATATAATCAGTAGATAATATCTAATGTCTCAGAGACAGAAGATGATATCAAAACATACAAATATCAGGACAAGATAGTTCCAGTCCAGCAAGTGACAAAATAGATGACTTTTCTGGTAGAAGACGAGGCAGTGGAACTACCTGATATGAAATGGAATTCAAAAGACTAATTTTTAGAGCTCTTCAAGATACTGGGAAAGAGATAAAACATAGGCAAAACCAAGGGCAAAATTAGACAAAATCATGAAAACCTCAGATATCACCAACAAAAACATAGCTATAATCAGTGATAGCACAGACAAAACAGTAGAAGAAATCAGAAAAATAATGTAAGAACAAAACATAAAAATTAATAAATGATAAGAAGAAATCAGTTAGAAACCAAAAGATAAAAAACAAAATTTCAGAAATGGACAATTCAATAGAAAGTTTTAAGAACAAATTTGTAACAGTGGTAGACAAATTGAAGACAAATCCCTGGATGTCAATTTGAGGAAAAATCAAAGAAAAGAATGAAGAAAACTTAAGATTTGTGCATGACTCAGTGTAAACCAAAAATATGAGAGTAATTGGAGCTCCAGAACAGGAGGATAAAGGGGAAAACACAGAGAAGATTGTTGCAGATTTTGCTGTAGAAAACAGTTAACATATCGGAAAGCTGCAAAGCTGACCATCTGAGAAGCTTAATGAGCCCCCTATAGGATAGACCCTAAAAAGCCACCAAGATACTTCATATTCATACTTGCCAAAAATCAAAGACAGACAACTGAGAGAAGCTTGAGAAAAAAGAAACCACTAAGGAGGGGAAATAATAAGGCTAAGATCTGATCACTCAACAGAAACTATGCAGGCAAGAAGAAAGTGTAATGAAACATGTAAAATCTTTAAAGAAAAACTGCCAACAAAGAATAATATATCCTGCAAAACTCTCAAATTCAGTGATGAAATTAGAACATTTCTAGATAAAGAGAAATTGAGAAAATTCACAAAAAGTAAACCAAACTTCCAAGAAATAACCTTTCAGAGTCCTTCAGTAAGAGAACCAGCAACATCAGAACACACTTGGAGTCTAGGACACAGCACAGTATCAACCAGATACACATAAAGAACTCTCAATAATAAAAGAAAGCCAAGACTTAAAAAGGAAAACATATGTCATGTGCAAAAGACAACAGTGTCAAAATATGAAAAGGGGAATGAATGTTATAGGTGTAGAATTTTCAAATGGAGTGAAATTCAAGATAATATCAAGTAATAAAAAACTGGTTCAAACTTAGATCAGTGTAAATTTCAAGGTAACCACAAAAAAAGTTACCAAATACACTCATCAGAATAAAAAAGAAGAAAAACAAAAAGAGTCAGCCAAGGCCAAGTGCCATCGAGTCGGATCAGTAAACACAAAATATACAATAATGAAAGAAAAGAAAATCTAAAACAAAAGGAAGCACAGGACAGTAAGATGAACAAAGAAAACGTTAGTACCACACACACACACACACACAAGCACAACAATATGACAAAAATAAACTCATACCCATTTATAATCACACTGAGTATAAATGGTTTAACAGCACTCAAAAGGGGGCAGAGAGTAGTATGGATAGAAAAATCACAACTTATTGATAATGTTGTCTACAAGAGACGCATCATGGATACAAAAACACATTTATTAAAACTCAAAGGTGGGAAAAATATCAAGCAAACAGTAGCTGTGAAAGAACAGGAGTAGCAATATTAATATCAGATAAAATAGACTTTTTTAGGGAAAATCAACAATAAAAGACAGGAAAGGACATTATATAGTGATTAAATGGACAGTCCACCAAGAAGAAATAGTTCTAATAAATATATACGCACCCAACAACAGGACGCCAAACACATTAATATCTCTGAAAGTAAAAAATAGGCAGCCTTGCAATAGTGATAGGAAACATCAACATAGCACTCTCAGTAAAGGACAGGACATGTAAAAAGAAACTCAGCAGAAATACAGAATGCCTAAAGGCCAAAATGATATAGAACACTCCATCCAATAGCATCAAAAATGCACATTTTTTCCCAGTGTACATGGTACATTCATCAGAACAAAACACATTTTTAGGCCTCAAACCAACATTTAATAAAATCTGAAACATTGAGATAATGCAAAACATTCTTTTTGATGACACCACTGTAAAAGTAAAAACCTAAGCCATGGAAGAGCAAGGATAAAGAATGAAAAATTCATGGAAACTGAGTAACAACGTGTTTAAAACCACCTCAGTAATAGAAGATATCTAAGAGAGAGAAAAAAATTTCAGGAATCCAATGAGAATAAAAACACCAGAACCTTCGGGCATAGTACAGGCAGTGCTCAGAGGTCACTTGATGGCAATTATTGCATATATCAAAAGAGAAGAATGAGCCAGACTACACCAGTACAGAGGACTTTGAAAAGGAAATAAAGATTAAAGCAGAAATAAAGAAGAGGACAGAAAAACGAAAGGATTCAACAAGACCAAAAGTTGGTTCTCTTAAAAAATTAACAATTGGATTCCTGTACATCAGCAAAGAACTTTTTGAAAAGGAAATCAAAACAACAATATCGTTTGTAATCACCTATGAAAACTAGCAAAATATTTAGTAGTAAATCTAACTAGGGATGTAAAAGACCTGTAGAAAGGAAACTATGAAACACTACTGCAAGAAACCAAAAGAGACTATATAAATGGGCAAGCATACCATGCTCATGGTTAGAAGGACTCAGCATCATGAAAATATCAGTTCTCCCCACAGCCATCTACAGATCTTATGCAGTCCTGACCCAAATACCAACAACACTGTTTAATGAGGTGGAAAAACTAAGCATTAACTTCATCTGGAAAGGAAAGAGGTTCCAAATTAAGTAAAGTTTTATTGAAAAAGAACAAAGTAGGAGGCCTCGCACTACCTAATCACTATTATACAGCCATGGTAGTCAAAACATCCTGTTACTTGTACAGGGCAGACACATAGACCAGTTGAAGACCCTGATGTAAATTCATCCACCTGTGGTCAGCAGAGTTTTGACAAAGGCTCACAGTCCATTAAATGGGTGAATAAACAGTCTAGCAAATGGTGCTGGGAAAACTGGATGTCCATCTTAAAAAAAATAAAGTAACCTAGAACTCACACCTTGTACAACAACTACATTAGATTAGGGACTTAAATGTAAAATCTAAAACAATAAAAGTCATGGAAGCAAAGATAAGGGCAATGCTAGGAGTCCTGGTATATGGCACAAATTGGATACAAACAATAACTAACAATGCACAACACCAGAAGAGAAGCTAAATAACTGGGAGCACCTAAAAATTAAACACTTATGCTCATTAAAAGACCTCCCAAAACAAGTAAAAAAGGCTATGACATACTGGATACTAGTCTAATCTCTAAAATCTGTAAGATACTGCAATAGCCCCAAAATAAAAATAACCCAGTTAAGAAATGGGCAAAGAATATGAACAGACACTTCACCAGAGAACATGTCCAGACAGCTACTAGACACATGAGGAAATACTTTTTTTTTTAATTACGATTGGATGGAAATGTATATTCCCATTTAAATTTGCGTGCTCACCTATATGCAGCTGCCACTGCTCTCCCTGCCCGGTGGCATCACACTCTTCCTCTCTGCTCCATACATGTCCTATCTTCCCAACAGTCTCCTATCTCCTCTTCTCCACCCACTCCCCTTCCTCCAGTAAGAGGTCAGCAGGATGACATCCTATAGATGCGTAGAACCATAAAGTGCCCACAAAATATGGTCACTCTGCGTAACTAAGTCCAATCCATTGCTGTCTGAAGATTTGACCTTCATTATGATTTATGGACAGGGGCAGCATCAGGGCCTGGGGCCATGCTCCCGGGGGAACCCCAAAGCCCCTGGACCATCAATTGCGGTCTTTTAGTGGAGATCTCAGGGTACACCCCTATTTATGGTTGTGTTGCCAGTGAGACTCAACTTTGTTAGCTCCATCACGGCTATCACTGCTGGTGGCCAGGTGCCATCCAGTTCTTCCGGTCACAAGTCAATGTAGACACCCACTCATGTGGGTCTTTCTGTCTTCTGGGTTCTCTTTTCCCCATGTCGTTATGGACCTTGGTGATCATCCGTTCTTGCTGAGTTGGGACCATTTGCTGTACCCTCAGATGGCAGTTTAGCAGCTTTTAAGACCCCAGACGCTGCTCACCAATGTAGGGTGCAGAGAGTCTTCGTTAACAAAATACTGGTTGTGCCAGCTGGCCTTGATTTCATCTGAGACCATGGTCCCCAGCCCCCTGCCCCAGCTACTCTGTCCTTGCAATATTGGATTAAGGTGGGAGTAGTACTCAGGTTGTGTTGAAGTCCAGTTAATATTGATCTTCTTACTAATGTGTGCTATCACCAATCTCACCCAACCAAATTTCTAACAAATATCTAATCTAAACCCTTCCCCTCCGGTTTCTTCCCTCCCCACCCTTGCAGGTGTCAGAGAGTCTTTTCTTCTATGCATGAATCTGATTTTAAGTTTTATTGTAGGAGTCTCATACAATATTTGTCCTTTTGTCACTGACTGCTTTTACTCAACATACTGTCCTCCATTTGAAACCAGGTTATGAGATGTTTCCTGAAATCATCGTTATTCTTTATCATTGCATAGAGTTCCATTGAGTATATATACCATAGTTCACCTATCCATTCTTCTGTTGTTGGGCATCTGGGTTGATTCCATCTTTTTGCTATTGTGGACTGTGCTGTGATAAACATTTGTGTGCATGTATCAGTTGGTATGAAAGGCCTTGATTCTGCAGGATATATTCCAAGCAGTGGAATTAAGGAAATATTTATGATCATTACCCATTAGAGAAATGTAGATCAAAATTGCATTGAAATACCATCTCACACCAACAATGCTGGCATAAATCAAAAACAGAAAATAGCAAGTATTAGCAAGGTTATGGGAAGATGGAAATTCTTACGCACTGCTGGTGGGAACATAAAATGCTGCAACCACTATGAAAGATAATATGACTGTTTCGTAAAGCTAGAACTAGAAATACCATGTGATCCAGCAGTCCAATCCTAGAAATGCACTTCGAGAACTGAGAGCTAAAGGGTCTTCCAATAAACATGGCCTATTTTTGACAGCTCTTGGCAGCAATATTTGTGAAGCTGTAGTGACCATATTTACCACATTTTTTTCATTAGTCTTGACAAATAGCCATGGAAAGTTGAACAATTACACAATACATAGAAATTATTAAAGTTTATCATCAAAATTGATGTTCTATTTGCCAAACATTTTGTGCAATTTTTGTGCATTGCATGAAATTTGCAGTGCACATTATCATCCCACTGAGAGGACAATTTGACATTTAATCAAAAAATTTGAGCCACCCGCATGTGTTGCCAGTTAGACAACATATGTACATCAAGGAACTACCCATTCCAGTGAAAGCATCACCACTGTTCATCAGAGTGTATGTGAGAATCTATTCCAGTCAATTTCTTGCTAAGGACAAGAACTGGGCCGTTCATCAACCACAATTTGTCAGATTTTGCCTCTGAAATTGAAGCTTTACCCTTACAAAATTGTTTTAACTCGAGAACTGACCCTAGATTGCACTATACATGTGCCCACTGGGCTCTGGAGCAATTTAATGTTGACCCTGGTTTTGGCAGAAAAATCATTTTCAGCAACAAGGCCCATTTTGGGATGAATGATTTTGTCAACAAACAAAAACTCACATTTGGAGCAATGAGACTCCCAACGGAGATTCAGGGGTATCCACTTCATCCCCCAAAATGTTACCGTTTGGTGTGAGTTTGGTCCAGCGGAATCATTGGCTCTTACTTTTTCCAAAATGAGTTAGGAGAGGCTGGGACTGTCAGTGGTGAAACTGATTAATTGTGGTCCCGTTTGGAAGGTACAGATCTCACAAACGTGGTTTCAACAGGATAGTGCTAGGTGCCATATTGCACATGAAACAGTTGACTTATTGAAGGAGAAGTTCAAAGGCTTCATAATCTTGCATGGTGGTAATGTTTACTGGCTGCCAAGACCATGTGTTGTAATGCCTTTAGATTACTTTTTATGGAACTTTGTTAAATCTCAGGTTTATGCCAGTCACCTGTAAACAATTGATGATCTGATGAGCAACATCATAGGTGTCATTTTTGAAATTTGGCCCACTTTATGTGAAACTGTCACTGAAAATTGGGCATCACAGGTGCGCACCACTAAATGTATTCCAATAACTTCAAAGTAAGAAAACAAAATTGTTATCATTTACACAGCTTATCTTATTTCAGTTCAAAGATAGGACACTGTTAATTGAAAGACCATTTACTATATAAATAGACATAGGCACACCCATGTTCATTGCAACACTGTTTACAATAGCTAAAAGATGGAAATAACCTAGGTGCATATCAAGAGATGAATAAAGAAATTATGGTGTATATACACAGTAGAATAAACAGCAGTGATAAATTTGTGAAATAGCTCATAACATAGATGAGTCTGGAGGTATTATGCTGCGTGAAATGTCAATCACCAAAGGACAAATACTATGAAAGACCACTATTATAAAAAGTCAAAAAGTTTACACACACAGATAATCTTAGATGGTTTTGAGAAAGGAGAGATTTGGGGAAGGAGAATCGTTAACTAGGTCATAGATGAGGATTAACTTTGCTTATAGCAGAAGTCATACTTCTTGACCAAAACAAAGTTATAGACACTTCATAGGCACATTGAAACTCCTGAGGGACTGGGTTACTGGTTGGTGACTGGGGACTGTGGTTGAGGGTCAGCTGGCATAACAAAGTCCATAAAGAAAATGTTCTACATCTGAGTTTGTTGGTAGTGTCTGGGATCTGAAGAGCATATGAGCAGCCATCTAAGATGCATACTGTTTGGATGAAGAAAAACCAAAGACAGAAGGGAGATACAATTCCAAAAGACTAATGGACCATTTGTACCACAGTGTCCACTAGTCTGAGCCCAAAAGAACTGGTGGGTACTGGCTGCCAAATCCTCTGCTTCAACAAGAATCACAGTAGAGGATTCTGAACAGAACAGGAGAAAAACGGACAACAGAATTCACATTCACAAAACGATGACTAGACTTACTGGTCTGACAGAGACTGGAAGAACCGTTGAAACTTTTGTTCCCCCCAGAAACCCTTTCAATTCAGGACTGAAGCCACTCCCAAAGTTCACCCTTCAGCCAAAGATTTTTGTTATGGTTAGGTGCCTTAGAGTCACTTCCAAATCATAATGACCCTGTGTACAGCAGACCGAAACCCTGCCTGTTCCTGCACCATCCTCGTAATCATTGTTAGGCTTGAGCCCATTCTTACACCCACTGTCAGACCATCTCGTTGAGGTTCTTTCTGTTTTTTCCTGATAGATGTATCAGGCAAGATGTTCTTCTCCAGGGACTGACTGGCCCCCCCTGATAACAAATCCAAAGTTACATGAAATGAAGTATTGCCATCCTTGCTTCTAAGGAGCTTCCTGGCTGTACTCCTTTAAAGATGTAGGTGTTCATTCTTTTGGCAGTCCATGGTATATTCAAGATTCTTCACCCACACTGCAATTCAGTGGCATCAGTTCTTCTTAACCAAAAATCAAACCCATTTCTGTGGAGTCTTTTCCAATTCATAGCTACCGTATAAGACAGAGTATAGCTTCCGAGGAGTGCTTGGTAGATTTGAACTCCTGACCTTTTGGTTAGCAGCCGTAGCCTGCCACATTCCAGGGAAACTCCTTTAGTAAGGGTGTCACAGTTCCATCCTGATCCCCTTTACATAATCCAATATATTAACCACAGGCAGAGATTAGGATTCACTGAACCAAAGAAACCAAATGCTCTGTCATCTAGTCAATTCCAACTCATAGTGACCCTATAGAACAGAGTGGAACTGCTCCATAGAATTTCCAAGGAACACCTGGAGGATTTAAACTGCCGACCTTTTGGTTAGCAGACGTAGCACTTCACGGCATTGGTTAGCAGCCGTAGATTACTACGTCACTAGGGTTTCTAGTTCTTCTTAGGTCTTCCTTACTCATTGCCTGTTTTTCACATGCATATGGATGTACAAAACCTAAATCATGATAGAAAACAACATGGCTTGAGTGAGGTGCACCTCAGTCATCAGGATGATACATTTTTTTTTTTTTAACACTTTACAAGAGATGTTTGCAGCAGGTTTATGCATTGCAATATGTCATTTGATTTCCTGACTGTTGCTTCCATAGGTGATGACTGTGGGTCCAAGTGGAAGTTCTTTCTTTTCCATTAGTTCTGATAACTGCTTGTTGGTCCAGTTATGAGGATTTTTGTTTTCTTTGTATTGAGATATAGTCATACTGAAGGCTCTAGTCTTTAATCTTCATCAGTACATGCTTCAAATCCCCCTTATAGCAAGCAAAGTTGTTTCATCTGTGTAATGTAAACTGTTAAGCAGTGTTCCATCATTTCTGATAATCTATTCTTCATATAGTCTAGCTTCTCAGGTTTTTTGCTCAGCATACAGGTTGAATGAGAACGATGAAAAGATACAGCCCTGATGCACACCTTTCCTGAAATGTCCCTTCATTCTGTTGGAATAACTACCTCTTCATCTGTGTACAGGTTCCTCATGGGCAAAATTGTTATAGAATTCCCATTCTTTGCAGTGTTATCTATTTGTCTTAGCCATCTTGTACTGCTCTAACAGAAAAACCACAAGTGTATGGCTTTCACAAAGAAGTTTATTCTTACACAGTCCAGTAGGCTAGAGATCCAAATTCTGGGTGCCAGCTCCAGAGAACGCACTCTCTGTTGGCTTTGGAGGAAGGTCTTTGTGTTGCATCAGTCTTTCTTTGGTCTGAGGACATGTAGGCACAAGAACCTCACATCCAAAGGATGTACTCTACTCCCAGCTCTGCATTCTTGATGGTATAAGATCAACAACTCTCTGCTTATTTCGCTTTCCTTTTATCTCTTGTAGGATAAAAGGTTGTACAAGTCAAATTCCAGGGAAACTCTCTTAATAAGGTGTTAGAGTTCCATCCTAATCCTCTTTAACATAATCTAATCTATTAACCACAGGCAGAGATTAGGATTCACCAAACCAAAGAAACCAAACCCTCTGTCATCAAGTCAGTTCCAACTCACATCAACCCTATAGAAGAGTAGAACTGCTCCATAGAGTTTCCAAGGAACACCTGGAGTGTTTGAACTGCTGATCTTTCGGTTAGCAGACATAGCACGTCACAGTGTAGAAAAATCACAGAGTGGAGGGCAGTCACACGATACTAGGAATGATGGCCCAGCCAAATTGCTACACACATCTTTTGGAGGACATAATTCAATCCATGACACCATTATTTGTTATGATCCACGTAGTCAAGTGTCGTTGCATAGTCAGTAAAACACAAGTAAACATCTTTCTTGTGTTCTGCTTTCAACCAGGATTTATCTGACATCAACAGTGATATCCCTAGTTCCATGCCCTCTGATAAATTTGGCAGTTCCCTGTCAATACACTGCTGCCATCACTTTTGAATGATCTTCAGCACAACATTACTTACATTTGATACTAATGATACTGTTCAGTGTTTTCCACATTCAGTTGGATCATCTGTCTTAGGAATAGGCAGAAATATGGATCGCTTGTAGTCAGTTGGCCTAGTAGCTGTCTTCCAAATTTCTTGACATAGGCAAGTGGACACTTCCAGAGCTGTTGAATGATATTCCATCCATTTCCTGGAGCCTCATTTTTTGCCAGTGTCTTCAGTATAGCTTGGACTTATTGCGTGCCACAGGTTCTTGATCATTTGCTGCCTCCTGATATGACTGAATATCAAGGAGTTTTTTTGGTACAATAACTCTGTATTCATTACATCTGCTTTTGGTATGTCCTGCTTCCTTTAGTATTTTGCCCATAGACTTGTTTACTGTTGCAACTTGAGGTTTGAATTTTCAAGTCTTTCAGCTTGAGAAATGCTGAGCGTCTTCATTGCTTTTGGCTTTTTAACTCCAGGTCTTTGCATATGTCATTATGATACTTTATTTGGCAGTTCACTGTTGATGTGCTGCTGGAAACATTTTGAATGATCATTGGCAAAATTTTGCTTGCATGTGACATTAATGTTACTGTTTGATAATTTCCACGTTCTGTTGAATCACCTTTCTTTGGAGTGCACACATAGATGAGTAAGCACCTCTAGCACTGCATCCGTTTGGTGTGTATACTTCTGTTAATTTCCTGATTACTTGATAGTTACTTGTTTTATGAAACATCTTGTGATCTTAATTACCTTGTTTCTAGTACTTATTTTAGTAAAGAGTATTTTTGTTTTGTAACTTTATTGTGTTGGTCTCACCCTCTACTCTGAAAATCTTGATTACCGTATTTATTGTTGTTGCACACAGGACATAGGCTCCATCTGCCATTCCTGCATTTGATATATAGCCTTCCTATTTTGCTTTTCACAGTCTTGCTTGTTTATATAATTGAATAACCACAAATATGATTGGTTGTAATTCTTTAACTTTGATTTAGTTTTTATTTCAAAATGACTTCATCCCTCATCTTTTTTGTGTGTGTATGTTAATTAAAAGCAAATATCTGATGATCTGATGGAATAAAAGCTTGTTCTCCTGCTGTACTCATTTCCGTTTTGTTCCTCCCTACCCCCTAATGATACTTTAGCAGCTGCTTATTATTGAGACTAAGAGAGGTGGGACTGTAACGTAACATGGTATGTGGAGAGAATAAGGCAGACAAGAGAACAGTCGTCTTAGGAACTAAGGGTCATAGGGGACGCAGACAGATTTTTTTATATAACAAAATAGCATTGCATACTTGGCCTTTATTTGATTAAACTGTCATCTTATGAAAGTAGCACTTTCTGTTTTATTAAAGATTAAAAATGAGGCTTTTGAAATGTGAAATGATATTTCTAGTCTAACAAGAAAATTCATCTAAGGGCTTACAAATAAAATAATTCCTTTCATCCTGATGCCATTCTACTTAATCACTTATTATTATTGTAAATATTTTGTACCTTCAATTTTTTTTTAAATCTTTGATTTTAAATATTCATCTGTCTTGTCCCCATAAGCATTCTACTATTTATCTAACTCAGTTTTGGGTTTAGAACACTCCAAACTTCTTGGCCAGTTTTATAACATGCTTTTAAACCTAAGTAGCTAAATCAAGAACTGAATACAAGTCAAAACACAAACTAAGCCAACCCTGAACTTCAGTATTTCCTAAAATTGTTGAATTCAATTAAAACTAACATGAAAATATTATCTGAACTGAATCTGCAAGAAAAAGTTAGTGGATAGTTGCTCAGATAGTATATGATAATTTGAGAATAGAAAATATTTTGAGAAGATTCACAGTGGTTTAGACTGTGAATGATACACATAATGTACTGTTAGTGTTAAGTAGATTAGGCTGTGTAAGCTACAGGCCCTGTTACTAGATTTTGTAGGACAATTTTAGGTGGTTTTGGGATATTTGGTCCTCTAATTCTGCTAACTAACAAGGGTGATTAAGGACTGACAGGTGGTCTGTGTTAACATTTTATACTTTTAACACTTGTTTTTAAAAGAACTCATTTTGGCTCTTTAAAATTTTGCTTTTAATAGAGTAAAAGCTTTTAGAACATTACAAGAAGCGCTCAAGTGTAACTATGAGCACTGGCAGATCTGGGAAAACTACATCCTGACTAGCACAGATGTTGGAGAGTTCTCAGAAGCCATTAAAGCTTACCACCGGCTCTTGGACTTACGGGACAAATACAAAGATACTCAGGTGATATATATATTTTTTGCTATTTCAGTTTGTGTTTGGTGTTTATACTTGATTATATTATGTAAATTGTTTCCTTGAGTGTACACAAAAAATTTTAGCACCAGTTAAGTTTACAAACTCATCTTGAAAAACTGCTGCATACCTCATAGCTGAATATCACTATGGTCACCTACGAAATGCTCCCTTTGGGAAGCTATGCACTGATGCCAGCACTTACTCCACCCTTCAGAGCAATTTTGGAACTTGTTTTTTGGAATGATCATTACAGCTGTGATTGTAGTACCCTTGACATTCTGAATGTCATCAAAATGTCTTCCTTTCAGTATTTCTTTTATCTTCGGGCAAAGAAAAAGTAATAGGGGGCCAGCTCCAGTGAAGTAAGTAAATGCTAAGTATTTTTTCTTTTCATAAAAAGCTAGGAATGAAAATACCAAATTTCCTGAACTTTGGGACAATAAGAGAAAGCTCAAAGAACTACTTATCACACTTTTTAAAAAAAGTAATACCAAAGCCAAGTGCCATCAAGTCGAAAAAAGTAATAGAGTATTTATACTAAGAAAGATGAAAAGCTAAGAGTATAATATATAAAGAATATGTGCTACAGGACTGAAATGAACAGAACAGAGAATTTAGAAACAAATACATGTAGATATAAGAATTTAGGGGATGGGGACAAGATGGCAGACTAGTCACACATCTCCTTTATTTGCTCTGAAAACTGAGACCTAGGAAAACAATGAGTGGATCAAAGTGGATATTCTGGGAACTCCAAGACCAGATGAAGCGTTGTGAGATCAGAATGGGTGACAGGAAGGGGAACAAGACCTTTGTAGGAGGCAATACGGCAGTGCAAAGGGTTCTGCTTCTGCTGGTGGAGTGGCTGAGAGGCTTACCAGTAGACAGCATCTTTGTTAACTGTGAGACTGGGACTAGGACTGCTGAACGTGAGAGCCTGGCAGGGGTCAGCTGCCATGTTGAGCAGCAGTGCCTAAGTAGACAGGGTCTCTCATAGCAGAGAAGCTGTAGTTAAGGTAGTCACACCTACAGAACACAGCCACAGCTGGTGGCCAAAGGTACCAGTGCCCTTCCACCCTCTCTGAACTGCGCCATAGATTCAGCTACCACAGCACAGAAGAGGCAGCACAGACAGGATGCCAACTTAGCTGAGAGGTGGTCAGCCATGCCTGAGGGCCTAGCTGGGGGCAGGTTGCCACAATTAGCAACGGCACCTCACTGGGCAGTACCTTTCTTGGCAGAAAAGCTATTTTTAAGACAGTCACATCTAGAGAATGCAGTGGCAGTTGGTGCCTGAGTGTGGTGGCACCATTCCCTTTCACTTCACTGAGTCACATTGTAGCATTTGCAGACATGTCCCATGAAAGACTCCATAAATAGTTCACCATCTTTGTCAGCCAGGAAACAGGGCTTGTAACACAGCAGCAGCTGGTGACCAAATCTAGCAGTGCCCTTACTCACTCCGTTTTAGAGCTATGCTATAGTTTCTGTTGGTCTGACGCTGGAGAAGCTGAACAGGTTTCTGATCACATGAAGACAACAATCAGTATCTAATCATTTAAAGACGCACACCACCATGGCTCTTGAAAACTCCCAAAATAAAGAACCAAAAACTTCCCAGATTGAAGCCTTTCAGAAATTACTGGAGGTAAAACACAAAAGAATTGTGTATAGAGATAGTCTAGAACTTAGGATGGAGATTAAACATAGTGTGGCAGAACAAAATGAAAAATTCAGCAAACTGCATGAACTGGTATAACATAAATGATCTGAAATTCGGCAGATAAATAATAAAATTACAGAGTTACACAATTCAGTGGCAAACCAAAAGCGGAATTGAGAAAATGGAATGCAGATTTAGTGAGATTGAAGATAATGCAACTGACACCAGTGTCTATCAGGAGAAATCAGATAAAACAATCAAGCAAAGTGAAGATTCGTGTGGGACTCTATCAAGAGGAACAATTTATGTGTGACTAGAGTTCCAGAATGGAAGACTAGCAGAAAATAGAGAATTGTTGAACAGTTGATGACAGAAAACTTCCCTGACATCGTGAAAGAAGATAGCTATTCAGGATGCTCCCAAAACAAAGAAAGACGTAATCAAGCTTAACAAAATGAAACATGAGACAATCTTAAAGGCAAGTAGGCTTAAACAAAAACTAATATACCAAGGAAACCTTGTAGGATGTCCTCTGACTTTTCAGCCAAAACCATGTTGGCAAGAAGGCAATGAGATGACTCATACAAAGCCTTGAAGGAAATAAAAAGCCCAACTGAGAATTACCTATCCTGCAAAATTGTCTTTCAAATATGGCAGTGAAATTAGAATATTCTGAGACAAACAGAAACTTAGATACTGTAAAAGCCCAAACCAAAGTTACAAGAAATGCTTTAGGAAGTTCTTTGATTAAAAAACCGGTAACACCAAGTGTATACCCAAGGATGCAATCCAGGATACAGCATCCAGAGTCCTAATTAGTTAGAGAAGTCACAAAGCTCAGTCAAAGCTAAAATAATAAAATCAGGGATACAGAAAGATCAACACATAAACTATGAAAACATTACACCTTAAACAGGGATATATTACAGTATTCATAGCTCTTTCAGATGGAGAAGTTATGGAGATATAAAGAAGTTAAAGGCTGGTTTAAACCTAGAACATTAGCAGGGAGCAGAGGGTTAACCACAAAGCAAACTAACAGTACTACGTATCAAAACAAGAAACACAACATAGAAATCTCAACAGACACAAAACCCACACTGAGAAAGATGTAAAGAAAACCCATAAAGATAAATAACCAAGAACAGGATATTAAGTGGAACAAAGAAAATGTCAACAACACAAAAATTAAGGCACAGAATGATAACACTAAATCCAAACCTATCAATAATTAGACTGTATGTAAATGGGCTGAATGCACTAATAAGGAGACAGTAACAGGCTAGATCAAAAAACACTATATGCTGCTATATATACATCTATATGCTGCTTACAAGAAACACACCTTAGACTCAAATATATGAACAAACTGAAAATTACAAGATGGAAAAATATATACCAAGCTAACAACATGCAAAGAAGAGCAGAAGTGACAATATAGACAAAATAGATTTTAATATAAAATCCACCATTGTCAAAAAGCATAGTCACTGTTTATTGCTTAAAGTTTCAGTACATAAAAAAGATATAACAATATTAAATATTTATGCACCCAGTATCAGAGCACGTAAATACATGGAACAAATGCTGATGACACTGAAAAATGAGATAGATCACAATACTAGTAGGAGATTTTGGACACTCCACTCTCAGTAAGGGACAGATCATCCTGAATAAAGCTCAGATACAGAAGATGTTATTGTGACAGTCAGCCAACTCAGCCTCACAGACATACATAGAACTTTTTATCGAATGACAGACAATTACACTTTCTTTTCCAATCCACATGGAACGGTCTCCAGAATAGACCTCATATTAGCCCCTAAAGCAAGCCTCAACAAAATCCAAACCACTGAATTATTGTAAAGCATCTTTTCAGACCTTAAAGGCATAGAAGTTGAGATTCATACCAGAAAACACATGGGTAGAAATTTGAACTCATGGAAACTAAGCAACACCTTGCTCAAAAGTTCACAGGTTTAGAAGAGATCAAAGATGGGATAAAGAAATTCATGGAATCAAATGAGAATGAAAACACATCCTCCCAGAACCTATGGGATAGAGCAAAAGTGGTGCTTAGAGGTCAGTTTATCGCTATTAATGCACTCATCTGGAATGAAGAAAGGGCCCAAACCGAAGAAGCCTACAACTTGAACAAAGAGAAAACAAAAGAACCCCTTGGGGAGCAGAGGAAAACAGATAATAAAGATTAGAGCAGAACTAAGCAAATTAGAGAATAGGAATACCATTGAAAGAACTAACAAAATTCAGTGCTGGTTTTTTGAAACCATCAACAAAAGTGGTAAACCATTGGCTAAACTCACAAAACAAAAACAGGAGAGGAAACAACCCAAATAAGAAATGTGATGGGAGATGTCACAACAGACCCAACCAAAATTAAAGGTATCATCATAGAATAGTACAAAAAAATGTAGTATAGCAGATTTGAAAACTGAGAGGAAATGGACAAATTTTAGATTCACATCACCTACCAAAATTATCACAAGAAGTAGAACAATATAGTAAACTCATCATTAAAAAAGATTGGAAAAGTAATTTAGAAAAACTGTCATAGATTATATTGTGTCCTAAAAAATATGTGTAGCCCTGTGGCTGGGCCATGATTTCCATTATTTTGTGATTTTCCTGTGTTGTATGTTAAAGGATCAGGGTAAGACTGTAAATCCCTTTATAGGATTGCCTCCCTGCTCCACAGTAAAGTGAGTTTCCCTGGAGTATGGCATGCCCCACCCTTAATCCTTTCATCCTACAAGAGATAAAAGGAAGGAGAAGCAGGCAGAGAATTGGGAACCTCACACTATCAAGAAAGAAGCACCTGGAGAAGAGCACATCCTTCAGACCTGAGGTTTCTGTGCGAAGATGCTGCCTGGACAAAGACTGATGCAATACTGGACTTTCCTCTAGAACCGACAAGGGAGAAAGCCTTACCTCACTGGATCGGATATCCTGAATTTGGACTTGAAGCTTACTGGACTAAGAATAAACATTCGTTTGTTAAAGCCATACACTCTGCAGTATTTCTTTAGAGAAGCAGTAGCTTACTGAAACAACTGCCAACCAAAAAAAGTCCCGGCCCAGATTTACTGGATAATTCTACAAAACTTTTAGAGATGAGTGAATTATAATAGTACCAAAGATATTCAACAACATAGAAAAGGATGGAACATTCCCAAATTCATTCTATGAAGCTAGCATAACCCTGATACCAAACCTAGGTAAAGACCCCACAATAGAAGGAAATTACAGGCCAGTATCACTCATCAACTTAGATGCAAAAATCTTCAACAAATTCCCAGCCAATAGAATTCTAACATGAGAAAAAGGGGGATTCACCTCAAGAACTCCACTAAAGACTGCAACTGATGGTCTGAAGGCTTGGGAGTTCTCCTGGGAGCATGGCCTCTAGACCTGCTTCTACCCCTGATCATAAATCATTACTGCGGTCACCTCTTTGGACAGGAATGGATTCGACTCAGGGACACAATGTGACCATATGGTTGTGTACACTTTTATGGCTTTGTGCATCTATAAGATGCGGTCCTACTGGCCTTTTACTAGAAGGGAGAGAAGAGCTTGGAGAGAAGAGCTTGGAGAGAAGATGACAGGAGATTGTAAGAAGATACGACATGTATAGAATGAAAGGAGGAATATGCTGTTATTAGGCAAGGAGAGCAGAAGGAGCTGCAGATAGGTAGTGTGGTCAGGATTGTGTCAACTTGGCTACTTGGTTGCTGTATTAAGTGACAGAGCAGGGTCTGTGGTGGCTGTCCGCCCCTTAGCTCTCTTCTCTCTGCCTTCCACCACCTACTGTCTGCTCACGTAGCCAGCCACTCCTGCTCTCTTCTGGCATCTGGTTCGTGGACTTGAACTAGCAGCTGTTGGATTCATCAGCCCTTGCACCCGGCTCTTGAGAGTCCGTGACCTGGCAATCCTGGGTTCACCAGCCTCTGCAGCTCCGTCTCATTGCTGGCTTGGGGTCTGCCGACCTACACAACTGGTAATGTAGAACTCTGGTTTCTGACCTGCTGACCTTGGGTTCACCAGCTCCCGTTGCCACATGAGAGTTGCGCCAGGACTTGGGATATTTAGCTTCTGCAATTGCATAAGCTGTTTCCTACATCTATCATAATCTATATATATATCTTTCCTTGTACATACATGTGTTACTGGTTTTGCTTCCCTAGAAAATCCAGCCTAAGAAAGGCAAGCATGCAAATTGAATTTGGATTGTATACTTTAACTCAATTACAATAAAAAAAATCTTGGCCAATAGAATTCAACAGCATGTCAAAAAAATAGTTCATCATGACCAGGTTTTATTCATACCAGGGATGCAAGCCTGGTTGAGCATCAGAAGAACAATTAGTGTGATCAACCATGTAAATACCACAAAAGACAAGAATCACCTGATTCTATCAGTTGATGCAGAAAAAGCATTTGACAAAGCCCAACACCCATTTATGTTAAAAACTCTGAGCAAAATAGGAGAAGAGAAAACTCCTGAATGCAGTAAGGGGCATTTATGCAAAACCAACCACCAACATCATCCTAAATGGAGAAAGACTGAAAGAATTCCCTCTCAGAATGGGAACTAGACAAAGATGCCTACTCTCACCACTTCTGTTGAACACTGTGCTAGAGGTTCTGGCAAAGTATTCAGACAAGACAAAGAAAAATCATCTGCACTGGTAAAGAAGAAGTAAAAGTACCCATATTTGTGGTTATTATGATTGTATACACAGAAAACCCTAAAGAATCCATAAATAAACTACTGCAGCTACTAGAAGAGTTCAGCAAAGTATCAGGATATAAGACAAACATCAGTAAATCAGTAGGATTTCTTTTACACCAACAAAGAGGAAATCACCGTATCAATACTATTTGCAATAGCCCCCGAAAGATAAAATACCTAGGAATAAATTTAGCCAGATGTAAGAGACCTATACAAAGAAAATTATGAGACCCTACTGCAGTAAACCAAAAGAGATTGATATAAGTGGATAAACCTGCCTTGCTCGTGGATATGAAGACTTATCATTGTGAAAATGTCTATCCTGCCTAAAGTAATCTACATGTACAGTGCAATCACTACACAAATTCCAATGTCAGTTTTTTATGAGATGGAGAAACAAATCACCAACTTTGTTTGGAAAGAGAAGAAACCCCAGATAAATAAGACACTGCTGAAGAAGAGGAACACAGTATGAGGCCTCACACTATCTAACTTTACAACCTGTTACACAGCCATGGTACTCAAAACTGTGTGGTACTGGTCCAAAAACGAGAGAATCCAGAAATAACCACCATCTTCCTATGAACAGCTGATTTTTGGCAAAGCCCGAAAGGTATTAAACTGGGGTAAAAAAAATCTCTTTAACAGATGGTGTTGGCAGAATTGGATATCCAGCTGGAAAACAGTGAAACAACATCACAGTCTCACACCTCACACAAAATCTAACTCAAAATGATCGAAGACCTAAATAACAAACCTAAAATGATAAAGATTATAGAAGACAAAGTAGGAACAACAATGGGAGTTTTTCTTTTTTTTTGTTAATTTTTATTTGACATGACTGAGTGAAAATGTACATTGACGTATAAATTTACGTGCCCATCTATATACAGCTTCCACTGCTCTCCCTGTCCTGTGACTGCACACTATTCCTCTCTGCTCCATACATGTCTCATCCTCCCAACAGCCTCCTTTCCCCTCCTCTCTATGCACTCCCCTTCCTCCAGCCAGAGGTCAGGAAGATGATATCTTCTAGATGTATAGAACCATAAAGTGCTTCCAATATATGGTCACTCTGCGTTGCCAAGTCCAATCCATTCCTGTCCAAAGAGGGGACCTTTGTTATAATTAATGGGAAAGGGCAGCATCAGGGCCGGGGCCCACGCTCTCAGGGGTACCCCAAAACCACTGGACCATCAATTGAAGTCTTTTAGTGGAGATCTCGTGATGTGCTCCTTTTTATTCTTGTATTGCCAGTGAGACTCCTCTCTGTGAGCTCCATTGTGGCTGTCACTGGTGGTGGCTAGGCACCATCTTGTTCTTCTGGTCCCAAGTCGATGTAGCCACCCACTCTTGTGGGTCTCTGTGTCTTCTCGGTTGTCTTTCCCGCATGTCATTTTGGTCCTCGGTGAGCATCGATTCCTGCTGAGTTGGGACCTTTTGCTGTGTCCTTGGATGGCAACTTGGCAGCTTTTAAGACTCCAGACGCCACTCACCAGTGTGGGGTGCAGAGAGCTCTCTTAGCAAAACGCTAGTTGTGCCAATTGGCCTGGAATTCGCCTAAGAGCATGGTCCCCCACCCCCCGCCCCAGCTACTCTATCCTTGCAGTATTGAGTTAAGATGGAAGGAGTACTCAAGTTATGCTGAAGTCCGCTTAAAGTTGTTCTTGTTTCTAATGTGTGCTATCACCGCTTTCTCCTAATTAGGTTTCCAGTAACTATCTAAACTAAACCCTCCCCGCTCACCCCCCTTCCCTCCCTTCCCTTTCAGCTGTCAAAGAGTCTTTTCTTCTAGACACAAGTCTGTTTTTGAGATCTTATTGTAGAGGTCTCATACAGTATTTGTCCTTTTGTCGCTGACTACTTTCACTCAACATAATGTCTTCCAGTTGAAACCAGGTTAGGAGATGTTTCCTGGAATCATCGTTATTCTTTATCATTGCGTAGTGCTCCACTGAGTATATGTACCATAGTTTACCTATCCATTCTTCTGTTGTTAGGCATGTGGGTTGATTCCATCTTTTTGCTATCATGGACTGTGCTGCGGTAAACATTCTGGTGCATGTGTCCGTTGGTGTGAAAGGCCTTGATTGTGTAGGATATATTCCAAGTAGTGGAATTACTGGGACAAATGGTATATCGATATCCATTTTTTTAAGGAAGCGCCAGATTGCCTTCCAAAGAGGGTGGACCATTTTGCAACCCCACTAACAGTGTAGGAGGGTTCCACTTTCTCCACAGCCTCTCCAGCATTTGTTGTTTTGTGTTTTCTGGATCATGGCCAATCTTGTTGGGGTGAGATGGTATCTCACTGTCATCTTGATTTGAATTTCTTTAATAACTAGAGATCGTGAACATGTCTGCATGTGTTTTTTGGCTGCTTGGATCTCCTCTTTAGTGAAGTGTCTGTCCATCTCCGTTGCCCATCGCTTAATTGGATGGTTTATCTTCTTCTTCTTGATATTTTGTAGTATCTTATAGATTATGGAGATCAGGCGTCGATCTGACATAGAGTTGCCAAATATTTTTTCCCATTCTGTGGGTGTTCTTTTAATTCTATTAATAAAGTCTTTGGATGAGCAAAAGTGTTTAATTCTTAATAGATCGCATTTATCTATTTTCTCTTCTGTTGATTGAGGTTTCTTTGACAGATTTTGGAGTCTGTCCTCATTGTGTATTAAAACTTCCATTGTTGTTCCTACCTTTTCGTGGATGAGCTTTACTGTTTTAGGTTTGATATTTAGGTCTTTTATCCAGTTGGAGTTGGTTTTTTTATAAGGTGTAAGATATGGATCTTGATTCAGTTTATTGCAGGTGGGTAACCAATTTTGCCAGCATCATTTGTTGAAGATTTTGTTTTTACCCCAGTTTAATGTCTTAGGGCCTTTGTCGAATATCAACTGTTCATAGGCAGATGGTGTCATCTCTGGGGTCTCAATTCTGTTCCATCGATTGATCTGTCTGTTCTTGTACCCGTACCAGGCTGTTTTGACCACTGTGGCAGTGTAGTATGTTCCAAGGTCGGGTAATGAGAGGCCTCACAGTGTGTTCTTCTTCGTTAGTAGTACCTTACTTATCCGGGGCTTCTTCCCTTTCCAAACAACATTGGTGATTTGTTTCTCCATCTCATTAAAAAATGATGCTGGAACTTGTATTGGGATTTCATTATATAAATAAATTGCTTTGGGTAAAATAGACATTTTCACAATGTTAAGTCTTCCTATCCATGAGCAGGGTAGGTTTTTCCATTTATCTAAGTCTCTCTTAGTTTCTTGTAGTAAGGGCTTGTAGTTCTCTTTGTAAAGGTCTGTTGTTTCTCTGATTAGATTAATTCCTAGGTACTTTATCTTCTCAGAGGCTATCGTAAATGGTATTGATTTGATCATTTCCTCCTTAACAGTCTCGTTGTTGGTATAAAGGAATCCTACTGATTTACTTATGTTTATCTTGTGTCCTGAGACTTTGCTGAACTCTTCTATCAGTTTCAGTAGCTTACTTATAGATTCCTTGGGGTTCTCTGCATATACAATCATATCATCCGTGAACAGAGAGATTTTAACTTCCTCTTTGCCGATGCAGATGCCCTTTATTTCTTCGTCTTGTCTAATTGCTCTGGCTAAAACTTCTAGCACAATGTTGAATAGAAGAGGTGACAGTGGGCATCCTTGTCTAGTTCCTGATCTCAAGGGAAAGTCTTTCATTGTCTCTCCATTCAGGATAATGTGGGCAATTGGCTTTGTATAAATGGCCCTTATTGTGTTGAAGAATTTGCCGTGTATGCCCATTTTGCTAAGAGTTTTTAGCATGAATGGGTGTTGGACTTTATCAAATGCCTTTTCTGTGTCAATGGACAAAATCAGGTGATCCTTGTCTTCCGTGTTTTTTATGTGGTTAATCACATTAATTGTTTTCCTGATGTTGAACCAGCCTTGCATCCCTGGTATGAATCCCACTTGGTCATGATTATTTTCTTGATATGTTGTTGTATTCTGTTGGCAAGAATTTTGTTCAAGATTTTTGCATCTAAGTTCATGAGTGATATCGGTCTGTAGTTCTCTTTCTTTGTTGAATCTTTCCCTGGCTTAGGTATTAGGGTTATGCTGGCTTCATAGAATGAGTTTGGGAGTACTCCATCCCTTTATATACTGTGAAATAGTCTCAGTAATATTGGGGATAACTCTTCTCTAAATGCTTGGTAGAATTCTGCCGTGAAGCCATCTGGGCCCCGACTTTTTTTGGTTGGCAGTGTTTTGATGACCTTTTCAATCTCTTCCTTTGTGATGGGTTTATTAAGTTATTCTCCTTCACGTTGTGATAATTTGAGTAGGTGGTATGAGTCAAGGAATTGGTCCATTTCCCCTAGGTTTTCAAATTTGTTAGAGTGCAGTCTTTCATAGTATTCTGTTATGATATTTTTGATTTCTGTTGCATCTGTGGTGACAACCCCCCTCTCATTTCTAATTTGGGTTATTTGTTTCCTTTCCTGCTTTTCTTCAGTAAGTTTAACCAGTGGTTTATCAATTTTGTTGATCTTTCAAATAACCAGCTTTGGGTCTTTTCAATTTTTTCAATTGTTTTTCTATTCTCTAATTCATTTAGCTCTGCTCTAATCTTTATGATCTCATTTCTTCTGGTGCCCGAGGGGTTCCTCTGTTGTTCTCTTCCTATTTGATCAAGCTGTAGAGTTAGTTCCTTGATTTGGTTTCTTTCTTCCTTCCAGATGTGTGCATTTATGGAGATAAGCAAACATCTGAGCACTGCTTTGGCTGTATCGCATAGGTTCTGGTAGGAAGTGTTTTTGTTCTCATTGGAATCCATGAATTTCTTTAATTCATCCTTGATTTCCTCTATAACCCATGTTTTTTTGAGCAAGATGTTGTTCAGTTTCCAAGAGTCCCACTTTCTATCTATGTTTTTTCTGCTATTGATTTCAACTTTTATGGCTTTATGATCTGAGAGAAGATAGTTGTCTGCTGATGGATGGAAAGTTCTGTATATATCAGTGAGGTTTAGTTGGTTAATTGTGTCAATCAGGTCTTCTGTATCTTTACTGAGCTTTTTTCTGGATGATCTGTCTAGTGATGAGAGTGTAGTGTTAAAGTCTCCCACTATTATTGTGGAGTCATCTAACTCTTTTGAGTCTAGTCAGTGTTTCTTTGACATATTTAGGTGCTCTGGTATTAGGTGCATAAATATTTAATATAGTTAAGTCTTGCTTGTGTACTGAGCCTTTCAGCAATAAATAGTGTCCATCTTTGTCCACGATGGTGGATTTGACATTAACATTGATTTTTTCTGAGATTAGAATTGCCACCCCTGCTCTTCTTTGTTCATTGTTAGCTTGATATATATTCTTCCATCCTTTAATTTTCAGTTTGTTCCTATCTTTAGGTCTGAAGTGAGTTTCTTGTAGACAGCGTATGGATGAGTCGTGTCTGTTGATCCAAGGTGACACACGGTATCTCTTTATTGGAGCGTTCTGTCCATTCACATTCAGTGTAATTATTTATAGGTATGTGTTCACTGCTGCCATTGTGAGATGTTTATTTTTATGTTGATGTTTTCTCTGTTGTTCTTATTAGTCTGTTCTGGGACACTCTTTTTTGTGAGTTGATTTTTCACCTTTTTCAGAGCTGGTTTTATAGTTGTTGAGACTCATGTGTGAGATTTCTTGAAATGGTATGATGCATCTTTGTTGTGCTTTCCAGCTGCCCCTATGAACCCCCTTAATAAACTATTTATAAACCCAATTTTAATTACTACCAGTCTTGTCATCTTCCTCTCCATCTGTAAGGACTATAAGAACTGTAGTACATCTCTCTTTTTATTGTCATTACACCATAGCTTTCATTATGATCACTGGATTGCGTCTTTTCATATCAAAGCTGTGATTTACTTTGAAGCCTTCCCTAAATGAGTAGAGTTTTGAGTAGTGTGTCGTTCTAAAAAATAAAGTTAGTGGTTTTGTTCTTCTAAGCAAAAGCCATGAACTTCTTTCAGTATTTCTTGTAGTTTGAGTTTGGTTTTCACAAAGTCTCTGAGTTTCTGTTTATCTAAGCGAAGAATGTCTTAATTTCATTTTCGTATTTGAAAGATAGTTTTGCAGGATATATAATTCTTGGTTGGAATTTCTTCTCCTTCAAGACTTTGAATGTGTCATGCCACTGTCTCCGTGCCAGCATGGTTTCTGCTGAGAAATCTGACAAGAGCATACAGGGTTTCCCTCTGAATGTTAGCTTTGCCTTGAGTCTTGCTGCCTTTAAGAGTTGCTGCTTGTGTTTCATTTTGTTAAGCTTGATTATAATATGTCTTGGAGTCTTTCTTTTGAGATTTATATTGGGTGGCGTACGATATGCATCTGAGATGTCTATATTCTCTTCCTTCATGATTTCTGGGAATTTTTCTTTAAGCAGCTCAGCAACAATACTCTGTGTTCTCAGATGTCTCACCCTGTTCAGGGACTCCAGTTAATCGAAGGTTGTTCCTCTTAATAGAGTCCCACATGCTTCTTAATGTTTCTTCATTTTTCTTGTTTCTTTTTTCTGATTTCTGCTCATAGACGCTGGCATCAGTAGCTCTGTCTTCCAAGTCAGAAATTCTTTTTTCCATTTGTTCCATTCTGTTTCCTTGGCTTTGCATGGAAGTTTCTATGTCTTTGATTTTCTTCTTGGTCTGTTGGATTTCAGAGTACTGGTGTTCCATCAGATTGAACAACTTGCTTAATTTTTCATTGTGTTCTGCTGCATTTTGTATAAGGTCTAGAAGGGCCCTGTATATAATCAATTTGTATTCACTTCTTGATGCTTTCATAAAAGTTTCTTCATCTGGAAAACTCCTTGGTTGCTTTGTTTGGGAGCCTTCTGAAGCCGTGAGTGACTGCTTGTATGCCACAATTGTCTGTTGCTTTTTGGGTCCCATGTGAGTATATAGAGGCTGGAAGAGGTACTGAGAGGATGGATTGCAAATGTTTCTCTAGGCTGTCTTCAAATGTAAAGCAAAAGGTATCGGACCAGTTCACAAGTCTGTTAGGTTTTCAGGTGTAGAGGTCCCTCTTCCCATCTGACAAAGTAAGTGCCACTATCTCCAACCGCATATGATAACAGACTAGTTCAGAATACAGCAATGCTACTGCCCTGGTGGCCTCTGCTGGCATGGCCTAGCCTTAGCCAACAGTGCATCGAGTACTGGTTTTGTGATAGAAAAGCACTCTCCTGTGGGCAGGCTCTGGCTCCCAAGCTAAGAATTAGGTCCAGCTGCGGCCACCGTACCCAAGATGGCGTCCTCCAGACAAGCAGCAGACAGAGGGGCTAAAGGTGCCGAGAGGTAGTGATTCCTCTGCTTCTGTTGCAGGGCCCCTGTGACAGCACTGTGCAAAATCACTACTTTTCTGTCGGAGAAGCTCTGTCCCATTTGCAGTCGCTGTCTCCCAGGCTAAGAGTGAGGTCCTGCTAAAATCTCGGTACCAACATGGCGTCCTGCACATCACCGCGAAGGTTCCGCACAAACCCTGCTGACGCAGCTACAAAACGATAGGCTCAAAGTGTCTAGATTAACAGAGTCCCGAGCCTGGCTCTCAGAATATGGGAATTTCGCCTGCCTGTACCCCCAGCAGTGCATCTGAGTCCAGCCTCCAGGCAAGACCGAGCTCCGCCCGCCAGCCGAGACAGAGGAAAAAAAAAAGTTAAAATGGTGCATTTGCCTTCCGTCTGTGAGAGCCGGGGCTAGCCAGGAGCGGGAGTCAGCGAAAGAGAGGAGGTTTTTCGCTGAGTGGTATGAAGTCCCAGTGAACAGCTCTGTGCCGTGTCGTGAGTCTGATTAGGTCATCAGAAGGCTCTGTTGGATTGTCAATTCAGGTCTTGGTTTCCAGAGGGATATAAGGAGACGTGTGCTTAATCTGCCATCTTGACTCCGCCCCCCAACAATGGAAGTTTTAATACACGGTTTACACAGACTGCAAAATCTTACCAACAATGCACAAATAACGGAAAAGAAAGTAGATAAATGGAAACTATAGAAAATGAAACACTTGTGCTCATCCAAAGACTTGATCAGGAGTTAGAGACTATCTATAGAGTGTCAAAAAATATTTGGCTGCTACAGATTGTATGAGCAGCTAATTTCCATAATTTACAAGGTGCTGCAAAACACCAACAAGAATAAGACAAATAACCCAGGTGCACAATGGGCAAAGGACAGCCAAAAGACATAAGAGGAAATTTCATGATCATTAGCTATTAGAGAAATCCAGGTCAAAACTAAAGTGAGATACTGTCTTACCCTAGTAAGGTGACAGTAATCCAAAAACTACAAAACAACAAATGCTAGAATGACTGTGAAGAGATTGAAATTCTCCTGCACTGCTGGTGGGGATGCAAGATGGTACAGCGTCTTGGAAAGCAATGTGGTGCTTTTCTAAAAAGCTAGAAATACTGTATGATCCAGTGGAAACCCTGGTGGTATAGTGGTTAAGTGCTATGTCTGCTAACCAAAAGGTCAGCAGTTTGAATCTGCCAGGCGCTCCTTGGAAACTCTACGGGGCAGTTCTGCTCTGCCCTGTAAGGTCACTATGAGTCAGAATTGATTCAGCAGCAGAGATTTATATGACCCACTAAACCCACTGCTTGGAATACATCCTACAGAAATAAGGGTTGTCACACAAACTAGTACATGCACACAATTTATTGCAGCACAGTCCAGAGTAGTAAAAAGATGCATCAATTTAGGTGTCCATCTACAGATTATTGGCTTCACAAACTATGGTATATATATGCACAATGTCTCGCTTTGGCTGTGGTCCACTGCAATGATGAAGATCAGTGATATTTTTAGGAATCATCTCATAACTTGGTATCAACTAGAAGACATTATGATATTTTCAGTCAAGTGCAAAAGGACAAGTATTGTATGAGACCACTATTATAAGGACTTCAAAAAGGACTTATGCACTGAAGAAAAAACTTCTTTGACAGCTCCAAGGGTGGAAAGGGAGGGAGAACGTTGGGCATGGATTAGACAGTTGATAGGAATTCAGTTAGGTGAAGGGTGTGACAGCACTCAGTATAAGGTAAAGTAAAGAGTGAAAAGAAAAAGTGTACAGTCATCGAGTTGTAGAGA
The DNA here is from genome assembly GCA_028571685.1 of Heterohyrax brucei. NCBI lineage: Eukaryota > Metazoa > Chordata > Mammalia > Hyracoidea > Procaviidae > Heterohyrax > Heterohyrax brucei. The sequence goes on from CM053149.1 coordinate 42,481,965, forward strand.
GGGAGGTATGTAAAATTGACTTGGATTGTATATTTTCATTCAATCATAATGAAAATAAAAAATTTAGTACATGATGAGAATGGCGTTTTAAATCTGAGGGATAAAAATAGAATATTTAATGTATATTGGAATAGTTGGCCAAGCATTTCGAACCAAAAGCTAAACCTTTACCTCACACTTTAAAACAAAAGAAATTCAGACAAATAAAATATTTAAATTGACATGCCTTGATAGGTAGAATGTTGTAGGATAGAGCACAGATGCGACTTGTATACCCTGGCCTTAGATTCTGTCTCTCCCGATTATTAGTTGTATGACCTGGAGCAAATTACTTAACCATTTTGTACTTCAGTTTATGAAATAGGAAAGATAAATAGACCTTACCTCCTAAGATTGTTGCTGTGAGAGTTAAGTGAGTTAATATATTCAAAGGGTTTAAAACAGTGATTAGCACATGTAAGTCCTATTAAAAGCAGCTACTATTATCTTCATCATGTTGAAAAAGTGAAACCATAGAAGCACTAAAAGAAAACATACATTTTTCATTATAACACACAAAAGCTATGCTTCTTAAGGGAGAAGATCAAGAGATTTGGTATTTATAACTGTTGAGCCAAATGCAAGGGCTTAACATCCATTTCTGACAGAGTAAGGAAGTTTCAACAATAGGTTTTATTTTAAAGAACTTTTCAGTTTTCACAGCTCTTATGTCTATGTTGACTCCTTATACGGGTTGGAGGGGACAGAGTGTGCTGCCACACAGTGGAGAGAGCAGCTAGGGTCACATAGCACCATGGGTGTAAGTTTTTGTGTGAGAAACCGACTGCATTGTAACCTTTCACTGAAAACACAAAAAATATACATAAAAATGTATTTAACAAAACTGACAGCGGGAACGTAAATAGATGCATATATCTCAGGGTGACTCCTTTGTCAACTTGTGTAATGTAGATAGGAAACTTGTCCTCATTATTGCTATTTACCCACTTTTATAACTGACTTATTTCATATAGCATAACATTTTCAAGGTTTATCCATGTTGCAGCATGCATTAGTACTTTCTTTTTATGGTTGAATAAAATTCCTGTGTGTATATGCTATACTTTGTTCATTAATAGGTCGGTGAGCATGTAGGTTTTTCTACATTTTGAGTATTACAAGTAGTGGTGCATTGCACCCTGAGATATATGCATCTGTTTACGTTCCTGCTGTCAGTTTTGTTAAATACATTTTTATGTATTTTTTTTGTGTTTTAAGTGAAAGGTTACAATGCAGTCGGTTTCTCATACAAACACTTACACCCATGTTGCCATGTGACCCTAGCTGCTCTCTCCACTGTGTGGCAGCACAGTCTGTCCCCTCCAACCCGTATTTCCCATGTCCATTTAACTAGCTCCTGTACCCCTATTGTTTCCTCTCACATCCGAACAGACGCTCCCTAGTCAGTCTCCTGTATCTGGCCAAGCTAGGAGGCACACTTTTCACAAGTATCACTTTATGTCGTACATACCAGTTCAATCTTTGAACAGTAGATTTCCAGAATGGTTTTATTTCTGCATTAACAGATTCTAGAAGCCACGTCTTCCAAGGACTCTACAGTCTGTCACTCAAGTCCAAGTTCTGCATCCCACATTTCTCCCACTCCATCAGGGACTCTTTGTTGAGTTCCCTGTAAGGGGAGTCTTTGGTGGTGGCCTGGCATCTAGTTCTTCTGCTCTTCACGTTGATGTAGTCTTTGGTGTATGTGGCCCTTTGTGTCTCTTGGGTTTGCTCTTAACTCATGTCATCGATGCTCTTCTTTCTCCTTTGCTGAAGGTGAGTTGAGACCCTAGACATCACTTACCAAAGTGGGATATAGAATATTCCCTTAAAAAACTTAGTTGTGCCAGTTCACCTAGATGTCTCCTAAAGCAGTGATTCCAGACCCTTGACCTTGGTACTCCGTCTCTGGAAATACTTGGTTTTATTTAGAATACTTCCAAGCTTTGGGTTTAGTCCATTTGTGCTGAGTTCTTTACCTGAAATAATCATTGTTAATTATTAGTGAGTACCTCTCTACATCTCACCATGCCATCGTAACTATGTGAGAATGTTTTCTTTTGTGTTTAAACCAATTCACCATGTGTGAGTGCACGGTACTTGGTGTATACATTGTTGTTGTGGGACTAGGTTGATTCCATCTTTTTTGCTATTGTGAAAAATGCAGTGAAGACCATTTGTGTACATTATCTATTTGTGGAGCAACCCGTATTTCTCTAGGATATGTTCCAAGAAGTAGAATTACTGGATCACATGGTATTTCTTTTTCCAGCTTTTTAAGAGAACACCAAATTGATTTTCAAAGTGGTTGTACCGTTTCACAATCTCACCAGCAATGCTTAAGTGAGCCAGTCTCTGCACATCCTCTCCAACATTTATCCTTTTGTGCTTTTTGGATTGATGCCAGCCTTGTTGGAATGAGATGGTATCTCATTATAATTTTAATTTCCATTCTGTAATAGCTAATGATTGGGAGCATTTCTTTTTTAAAAAATTTTTTTTTATTTAATATAACTGAGTGAAAATGTACATTCCCATGTAAATTTACATACCCACCTACATGCAGCTTCCACTGCTTTCCCTGCCTGGTGACAGCACACTGTTCCTCTCTGCTGCATACATGTCTCATTCTCCCAACAGTCTCTTTTTCACCTCCTCTCCACCCCCTCGCCTTCCTCCAGCCAGAGGTCAGCAGGATGACATCCTATAGATGTATAGAACCATAAAGTGCATCCAATATATGGTCACTGCATCGTCAAGTTCAGTCAATTCCTGTTTGAAGCGTGGACCTTCGTTATGATTTATGGTCAAGGGCAGCATCAGGGCGAGGGGCCATGCTCCCAGGGGAACCTGAAACCACTGGACCGTCAATTGAGGTCTTTTAGTGGGGATCTCAGGATGCACCCATTTTTATTCTTGTGTTTGCCAGTGAGACTCAACTTAGTGAGCTCCATCACGGCTATCACTGGTGGTGGCCAGGCACTATCCGATTCTTCCAGTCCCAAGTCGATGTAGGCATCCACTGATGTGGGTCTCTTTGTCTTCTGGGTTGTCTTTACCCTATATCATTTTGGTCCTCGGTGAGCATCTGTTCCTGATGAGTTGGGACCATTTGCTGTGCCCTCGGATGGCAGCTTGACAGCTTTTAACACCCCAGACACCACTCACCAACATGGGGTGCAGAGAGCCCTCTTAGCAAAACACTACTTGTGCCAATTGGCCTCACTTTCGCCTAAGAGCATGGTCCCCCATCCCCTGCCCCAACGACTCTATCCTTGCAATATTGGGTTAACATGGAAGGAGTACTCATGTTATGTTTAAGTCCACTTAATATTGTTCTTGTTTCTAATGTGTGCTGTTACCGATTTCACCCAGCCAGATACCTAGCAACTGTCTAATCTAAGCCCTCCCCCTCCCTCCCTCCCTCCTTCCCCTCTCTTGCAGCTGTCAAAGAATCTTTTCTTCTAGACACAAGTCTGTTTTTGAGATCGTATCGTAGAGGTCTCATACAATATTTGTCCTTTTGTCGCTGACTACTTTCACTAAACATAATGTCTTCCAGTTGAAACAAGGTCATGAGATGTTTCCTGACGTCATCGTTGTTCTTTATCATTGCGTAGTGCTCCGCTGACTATATATGCCATAGTTTACCTATCCATTCTTCTGTTGTTGGGCATCTGGGTTGATTCCATCTTTTTGCTGTCATGGACTGTTCTGCAGTAAACATTCTGGTGAGTGTGTCCATTGGTGTGAAAGGCCTTGATTGTGTAGGATATATTCCAAGTAGTGAAATTACTGGGTTAAATGCTATATCAATATCCATTTTTTTAAGGAAGCGCCAGATTGCTTTCCAGAGAGGCTGGAGCATTTTGCAACCCCACCAACAGTGTAGGAGGGTTCCACTTTCTCCACAGCCTCTCCAGGATTTGTTGTTTTGTGTTTTCTGGATCATGGCCAACGTTGTTGGGGTGAGATGGTATCTCATTGACATCTTGATTTGAATTTCTTTAATAACTAAAGATCGTGAACATGTCTGCCTGTGTTTTTTGGCTGCCTGGATCTCTTCTTTAGTGAAATGTCTGTCCATCTCCTTTGCCTATCACTTAATTGGATGATTTATCTTCTTATTGTTGATATTTTGTAGTATCTTATAGATTATGGAAATCAGGCGTCAGTCTGAGATAGAGTTCCGAAATTTTTTTTCCCATTCTGTAGATGTTCTTTTAATTCTATAGATAAAGTCTTCAGATGAGCAAAAGTGTTTAATTCTTAATAGATCGCATTTATCTATTTTCTCTTCTGATGATTGTGGTTTGTTGGACAGATTTTGGAGTCTGTCCATATTGTGTATTAAAACTTCCATTGTTGTTCCTACCTTTTCGTGGATGAGCTTTATTATTTTAGGTTTGATATTTAGGTCTTTTATCCAGTTGGAGTTGGTTTTTTTATAAGGTGTAAGATATGGATCTTGTTTCAGTTTATTGCAGGTGGATATCCAGTTTCGCCAGCATCATTTGTTGAAGATACTGTTTTTACCCCAGTTTAATGTCTTAGGGCCTTTGTCGAATATCAGTTGTTCATAGGCAGATGATGTCATCTCTGGGGTCTCAGTTCTGTTCCACTGATCGATCTGTCTGTTCTTATACCAGTACCAGGCTGTTTTGACCACTGTGACAGTGTAATATGTTCTAAAGTCAGGTAATGAGAGGCTTCCCAGTGTGTTCTTCTTCTTTAGTAGTACGTTTTAAACTGGGGCTTCTTCCCTTTCCAAACAAAATTGGTGATTTGTTTCTCCATCTCATTAAAAAATGTCACTGGAATTTGTATTGGGATTGCATTATATAAATAGATTGCTTTGGGTAAAATAGACATTTTCACAATGTTAAGTCTTCCTATCCATGAGCAGGGTAGGTTTTTCCATTTATCTAAGTCTCTCTTAGTTTCTTGTAGTAAGGGCTTGTAGTTCTCTTTGTAAAGGTCTGTTGTTTTTCTGCTTAGATTAATTCCTAGGTACTTTATCTTCTCGGGGGCTATCGTAAATGGTATTGATTTGATCATTTCTTCCTTAACAGTCTCGTTGTTGGTATAAAGGAATCCTACTGATTTACTTATGTTTATCTTGTTTCCTGAGACTTTCCTGAACTCTTCTATCAGTTTGAGTAATTTACTTATAGATTCCTTGGGATTCTCTGCATATACAATCATATCATCTGCAAACAGGGAGATTTTAACTTCCTATTTGCCGATGCAGGTGCCCTTTGTTTCTTGGTCTTGTCTAATTGCTCTGGCTAAAACTTCTAGCACAATGTTGAATAGAAGAGGTGAGAGTTGGGCATCCTTGTCTAGTTCCGGATCTCAAGGGAAAGTCTTTCAGTCTCTCTCCATTCAGGATGACGTGGGCAATTCGCTTTGTATAAATGTCCCTTGTTGTGTTGAGGAGTTTGCTGTCTGTGCCCGTTTTGCTAAGAGTTTTTAGCATGAATGGGTGTTGGACTTTATCAAATGCCTTTTCTGCATCAATGGAGAAAATCAGGTGATCCTTGTCTTTTGTGTTATTTATGTGGTTAATCACATTGTTTTCCTGATGTTGAACCAGCCTTGCATCCCTGGTATGAATCCCACTTGGTCATGATGGATTATTTTCTTGATATGTTGTTGTATTCTGTTGGCAAGAATTTTGTTGAATTTTTTGCATCTAAGTTCATGAGTGATTATCGGTCTGTAGTTCTCTTTCTTTGTTGGATCTTTCCCTGGCTTAGGTATCAGGGTTATGCTGGCTTCATAGAATGAGTCTGGGAGTACTCCATCCCTTTCTATACTGTGAAATAGTTTCAGTAGTATTGGAGATAACTCTTCTCTAAATGCTTGGTAGAATTCTGCCGTGAAGCCATCTGGGCCCGAACTTTTTTTGGTTGGCAGTGTTTTGATGACCTTTTCAATCTCTTCCTTTGTGGTGGGTTTATTAAGTTGTTCTGCTTCACGTTGTGATAATTTGGGTAGGTGGTATGAGTCAAGGAATTGGTCCATTTCGTCTAGGTTTTCAAATTTGTTAGAGTGCAGTCTTTCATAGTATTCTGTTAGGATATTTTTGATTTCTGTTGCATCTGTGGTGACAACCCCCCTCTCATTTCTAATTTGGGTTATTTGTTTCCTTTCCTGCTTTTCTTCAGTAAGTTTAGCCAGTGGTTTGTCAAGTTTGTTGATCTCAAAAAACCAGCTTTTGGTCTTTTCAATTTTTTCAGTTGTTTTTCTATTCTCTAATTCATTTAGCTATGCTCTAATCTTTATGATCTCGTTTCTTCTGGTGCCTGAGTGGTTCCTCTGTTGTTCTCTTTCTACTTGTTCAAGTTATAGGGTGGGAGCATTTCTTGATGTATCTCTTAGCCAACTGAATGACTTGGCTGAAGTGTCTGTCCATATCCTTTGTACATTTTTAATTGGATTATTTGTCTCTTTCTTGCTGAGGTTTTACAGTATCTTGTAGATTGTAAAGATGCTGAATAGATCTGTTGTGGCCCCTAATTTTTTACTCTTATGGTAAAATTTTTCAGTGAACATAAATATTTGATTTTTAAGAGTTCCTAGTTACCTTTTTTCTTTTCTCATGTTTGTGCTTTATTATTAATGTTTTGTAGTCTATTATGACTTGCATTAGGGCTCCCAGAATTGCCCCTATTTTTCTTTCCATGATCTTTATTGTTTCAGATTTGATATTTAAGTCTTGATCCATTTTGCGTTGATTTTTGTACATGATGTGAGGTATGAGTCTTATTTTATTTTTTTGCAGATGGGTATCCAGTTTTACCAACACCATTTGTTAAAGAGACTGTCTTTTCCCCAATTTATGGACTTTGGATTTTTATCAAATTCCAGCTGCACATGCGTGGATGATTTTCTGACTGGATTCTCAATTCTGTTCCATTTGTATGTGTGTCTGTTATTGTACCAGAATCAGGCTGTTTTGAGTATCTTGGCAGCATAATATATTCTAAAGTCAGGTAGGTATGAGGCCTTCCACTTTGTTCTTCTTCTTAAGTAATGCTTTACTTATCTGGGGCTTCTTCCTTTTCCATATTCAAATGGTCATTTTTTTCATCTTTATCTCATTAAAATATGCCATTGGAATTTGTATTGGGATTGCATGGTATCTATAGATTGATTTTGGATAGAATGGACAGTTTCACAGTGTTGAGTCTCCCTGTCACTAGCATGGTTGTCCAACTTCTCGGTGTCTTGCAGTAGTGTCTTGTAGTTTTCTTTGTGTACATCTTTTACATCTCTGGTTAAATTTATTCCTAAGTATTTTATCTTGCTGGGGACTACAGTAAATGGTATTGATGTGGCGATTTCCTTTGTGACATTCTCCTTATTAGTGTAGAGGAATGAAACTGATTTTTGTATGTTTATCTTGTATCCAAAAATTTTGCTGAAATTCTTTTCTGTTAGTTCCAGTAGTTTTTTTTGGAAATCCTTTAGGGTTTTCTGTGTATAAGATCATGTAGTCTGCAAGTTGAGATGCTTTTACTACATCCTCCTCAATCAGATGCCCTTTATTTGTTTTTCAAACCTAATTGTTCTGGCTAGAACCTCCAGCACAATGTTGAATAGAAGTAGTAACAGAGGGCGTCCTTGTCTCATTCCTGTTGTTGAGGGAAAGGCTTTCAGACTCTCTGTTTAGAATGATGTTGGCTATTGGCTTTGCATAGATGCCCTTTATTATGTTGAAGAATTTCACATCTAATTCTGTTTTGCTCAGAGTTTCTAACACAAATGGGTGTCAGACTTTGTCCAATGCCTTTTCTGTGTCACTGGGTAAAATCAAGTGGTTCTTGTCTTTTGTTTTATTTATGTGATTGCACTGATTGTTTTTTTAATGTGGAACAATCCCTGCATCTGTAGTATGGGTCCCACTTGGCCATGGTGGATTATTCTTTTGATACATTCTTGAATTCTGTTGGGCAGAATTTTGTTGGAGATTTTTGCATTTCAGTTTATGAAGAATACTGGTCTATAATTTTTCTTTTTTGTGGTATCTTTACCTTGTTTTGGGATCAAGAGTTATGCTGGCCTCGTAGAATGAGTCTGGGAGTGTGCCAACATTTTCTATGCTCTGAAATGCCTTTAGTAATGGTAATGTTAACTCTTCTCTAAAAGTTTTGTATAACTATCCAAACTGTCACGCCCAGGGCTTTTTTCAGTTGGGAGTTTTTCAATTACCTTTTCAGTCTCTTCTTTTGTAACAAGTTTATTTAGTTGTTCTACCTGTGTTCGTGTTAGTTTAGGTGGGTAATGTGTCTCTAGAAATTTGTCCATTTCCCCTAGGTTTTCAAGTTTGTGTGAGTACAATTATTCATAATATTCTGTTAACTTTTTTTTTTTTTAAATGAATTTCAGTTTGGTCTGTTGTGATATCACCTGTCTTATTTCTTATTCAGGTTATTGGCTTTCTCCATTTTCTTTTGTCAGTTTGTCCAGTGGTTTATCAAATTTATTGATCTTTTCAGAGAATCAGCTTTTGGTTTTGTTAACTCTTTCACTTATTTTGCTGTTCTCTAATTCATTTAGTTTTGCTTTAATTTTTATTATTTGCCTTCTTCTGGTGCCAAAGGGGTTCTTGTGCTGCTCTCTTTTTACCTGTTCAGGTAGTAGGGTTAATGCTTTGGTTTGGGCCTTTCTTTTTGGATGTATCATTTATTGAAATAAATTAATGTCTGAGCACTACTTTTGCTGTGTTCTAAAGGTTTTGGTAGGATGTGCTTTCATTCTGATTTATTTCTGTGAATTTCTTTATTCCATCTTTGATTTCTTCTATAACCCAGTAGTTTTGAGCAAGGTGTTCAGTTTCCATGTGTTTGAATTTTTTATTGCTTTTCAACAGCACTTGGCTTGGATGGCTTTTCTGCTATTGATGTAGACTTTTATGGCTTTATGGTGTGAAAGGATGTTTTGCAATATCTCAGTGCTTTGAATTTTATTAAGGCAGGCTTTATGGCCTAACATGTGGTCTGTTCTGGAGAATGTTCCATGTGCATTCGAAAAAGAAAGTGTACTTGTCTGATACTGAGTAGAGTGTTCTCTAGTTCTGTAAGGTCAAGTTGGTTCACTGACATTTAGATCGTTCATGTCTTTATTGAGCTTCTTTCTGGTTGTTCTGTCTGTCACTGAAAGTGATGTGTGGAAGTCTCCTAGTATTATTGTGGAACTGTCTATTTCCTTTTTCAGTGCTGTTAGAATTTGTTTGATGTATTTAGGAGCCCTGTCACTGGGTGTGTAAATATTCAATATGTCTATGTACTCCTGCTTTATTGACCTTTTAAGCAGTGTATGGTGATGTTCCTTGTAATGGATTTTACTTTAAAATCTACTTTGTCTGAAATTAATATTGCCATTCTTGCCCTTTTTTTATTATGATTGAATGAAAATGTACATTCCCATATAAATTTGCATGCTGACCTACATGCCGCTTCGACTGCTCTCCCTGCATGGTAACGGCACACTCTTCTTCTCTGCTCCATACGTGTCTTATCTTGCCAACAGTCCCCTGTCTTCTCTCCACCCATTTCCGTTCCTCCAGTATGAGGTCAACAGGATGACCTCCTATAGATGCCTAGAGCCATAAAGTGCCCACACAATATGGTCACTGTGCGTCACCAGGTCCAATCCATTGCTATCTGAAAAGTTGACCTTCATTATGATTTATGGACAGGGGCAGCATCAGAGCCAGGGGCCATGCTCCCAGGAGAACTCCAAGACTGCTGGACCATCAGTTGCAGTCTTTTAGTGGAGATCTGAGGGTGCACCTCTATTTGTACTTGTGTTGCCAGTGAGATACATCTTTGTGAGCTCCATCATGGCTACCACTGGTGGTGTCCAGACACTGCCTAGTTCTTCCAGTCACAAGTTGATGAAGACAGCCGCTCATGTGGGTCTCTCTGTCTTCTGGATTGTCTTTCCCCCATGTCATTATGGACCTTGGTGATCATCCGTTCCTGCTGAGTTGGGACCATTTGCTATACCCTCAGATGGCAGCTTGGCAGCTTTTAAGACTCCAGACGCTGCTCACCAGTGTTGGGTACAGAGACACCTCATTAGCAAAATGCTAGTTGTAGTAGTTCGTCTCAATTTACCCTGAGAGCACGAGCACCGCCCCCCCCGCCCCCAGCTACTTTGTCCTTGTAATATTGAGTTAAGAGGGGTGGACTACACAAGTTGTGTTGAAGTCCCGTTAGTACTGATCTTCTTACTAATGTGTGCTGTCACCAATTTCACCCAACCAAATTTCTAACAATTATCTAATCTAAGCCCTCCCCCACCCCCTCCCACCCTCCCCACCCTCGCAACTGTCAAAGAGTCTTTTCTTCTATGCATGAGTCTGCTTTTAAGTTCTTATCGTAGGGCTCTCCTACAGTATTTGTCCTTCTGTCGCTGACTACTTTCACTCAACGTAATGTCTTCCAGTTGAAACCAGGTCATGAGATGTTTCCTGCTATCATCGTTATTCTTTATCATTGCATAGTGTTCCACTGAGTATATATACCACAGTTTATCCATTCTTCTGTTGTTAGGCATCTGGGTTGATTCCATCTTTTTGCTATTGTGTACTGTGCTGCAATGAACATTCGTGCACATGTATCAGTTGGTGTGAATGGCCTTGATTCCATAGGATATATTCCAAGCAGTGGAATTACTGGGTCTAACGATATATCTATATCCATTATTTTAAGGAAGCACCAGATTGCTTTCTAAAGAGGTTGCACCATTTTGCAATCCGACCAGCAGTGTAGGAGAGTTCCAATCTCTCCACAGCCTCTCCAGCAGTTAGTGTTTTGCGTTTTTTGGATCATGGCCAACCTTGTTGGGATGAGATGGTATCTCATTGTTGTTTTGATTTGAATTTCTTTAATAGCTAGTCATTGTGAGTGTGTCTGCATGTGTTTCTTGGCTGCCTGGATGTCCTCTTTAGAGAAGTGTGTGTCCATCTCCTTTGTCCATCACTTAATTCGATGATTTATCTTTTTCTCATTGATATTTTGTAGTACCTTATAGATTATGGAGATGAGGCATCAGTCTGACACAGAGTTGCCAAATATTTTTTCCCATTCTGTAGGTAGCCTTTTAATTCTATTAATCAAGTCTTTGGATGAGCAAAAGTGATTGATTCTTAGTATCTCCCATTTATCTGTTTTCTCTTCTGTTGTTTGTGGTTTGTTTGACAGATTTTGAAGTCTGTCTGCATTGTATATTAAACTTTCCATTGTTGTTTCTACTTTTTGTTGAATGAGCTTTATCATTTTAGATTTGATATTTATGTCTTTTATCCAGTTTGAGTTGGTTTTTTGAATAAGGTATAAGATATGAATCTTGTTTTAATTTAGTGCAGATGACATCCAGTTTGGGCAGCACCATTGGTTGAAGAGATTGTTTGTACCCCAGTTTAATGTCTTAGGGCCTTTGTCCAATATAAACTGTTGATAGGCAGATGATGTCATCTCTGGGGTCTCGATTCTATTCCACTGATCTATCTGTCTGTTTTTTTTACCAGTACCAGGCTGTTTTGACTACTGTGGCAGTGTAATAGTTTCTAAGGTCAGATAATAAGAAGCCTCCCAGTGTGTTCTTCTTTACTAGTGCTTTACTTATCCAGGGCTTCTTCCCTTTTCCAGACAAAGTTGGTAATTTGTTCCTCCTTCTCATTAAAACATGTCACTGGAACTTGTATTGGGATTGCATTATGTAAGTAGATTGCTTTAGGTAAAATAGACATTTTCACAATGTTAAGTCTTCCTATCCATGTAAGCCTTTTTTAGTTTCTTGTCATAAGAGTCTGTAGTTCTCTTTGTAAAGATCTGTTATTTCTCTGGTTAGATTTTTTCCTAGGTACTTTATCTTATTAGGGGCTATGGTAAATGGTATTGACTTGGTGATTTGTTCCTTAATAATCTCGTTGTTGGTATAAAGGAATTCTACTGATTTATGTATGTTTATCTTGTATCCTGAGACTTTGCCAAACTCCTGTATCAACTTGAGTAGTTTCCTTATGGATTCTTTGGGATTCTCTGCATATACAATCATAACATCTGCAAATAGGGAGATTTTTGTTTCCTCTTTGCTGATGGAGCCAAAGCCAAGTGCCGTCTAGTCAGATCCTTAGTCTTGTCTAATTGCTCTGGCTAGAACTTCTAATACAGTGTTGAATAGGAGAGGTGAAACTGGGCATCTTTGTCTAGTTCCTGTTCTCAAGGGAGACTGTTTCAGTGTCTCTCCATTCAGGATGACATAGGCAGTTGGCTTTGCATAAATGGCCCATGTTGCGTTGAGGAATTGGCTGAGAGTTTTTAGCATGAATGGGTGTTGGACTTTACCAAATGCCTTTTCTTCATCAACAGACAACATCAGGTGATTCTTGTCTTTTGTAGTATTTATGTGGTTGATCACATTAATTGTTTTTCTGATGTTGAACCAGCCCAGCATCTCTGGTATTAATCCAGCTTTGTCATGATAGATTAGTTTTTTGATATGTTGTTGTATTCTATTGGCAAGAATTTTGTGGAAGATTTTTGCGTCTAGATTCATGAGTGATATTAGTCTATAGTTCTCCTTTTTGGTTGAGTCTTTCCCTGGCTTTGGTATCAGGGTTATGTTGGCTTCATAGAATGAATTTGGGAGTACTCCATCCCTTTCTATACCGTGAAGTAGTCTCAGTAGTATTGAAGATAACTCTTCTCTAAAAGCTTGGTGGAATTCTGCAGTGAAGCTGTCTGGGCCTGGGCTTTTTTTGATTGGCAGTTTTTTGATGACCTTTTCAATCTCTTCCTTTGTGATGGATTTATTACGTTGTTCTGCGGCACCTTGTGATAATTTGGGTAGGTGATATGAATCAAATAATTTGTCTATTTCCTCTAGGTTTTCAAATTTGTTAGAATACAGTCTTTCATACTATTCAGCTATGATATTTTTGATTTTTGTTGCATATGTCAATTTTGTTGATCTTTACAAAAAACCAGCTTTTGATCTTTTCAGTTTTTGAATTGTTCTTCTATTCCCTGATTAATTTAGTTCTGCTCTGATGTTTATGATCTGTTTTCTTGTGGTGCCTGTGGGGTTTCTCTGTTGTTCTCTCTCTACTTGTTAAAGCTGTAGCATCAGTTCTTTGATTTGGTTCCTTTCTTCATTCCAGATGTGTGCATTTATGGAGATAAACTGACCTCTGAGTACTGTTTTAGTTGTATCCCATAGGTTCTGGTAGGAAATGTTTTCATTCTGTTTGGAATCCATGAATTTCTTTATTTCATCCTTGATTTCTTCTATAACCCATGTTTTTTTGAGCAAGGTGTTGTTCAGTTTCTATGAGTTCCGCTTTCTGTCTATCCTTTTTCTGCTATTGATTTTGACTTTTATGGCTTTATGATCTGAGAAGACACTTGGCATTAATTCAGTGGTATGGATTTGTTGAGAATTGCTTTATGTCCTAACACATGGTCTGTTGTGGAGAATGTTCCATGTGTACTGGAGAAGAAGGTGTAGTTGTCCACTGATGGGTAGAAAGTTCTGTATTTGTCAGTGAGGTCTAGACGGTTAATTGTGGTAATAAGATCTCCTGTGTCTTTATTCAGCTTTTTCTAGATGATCTGTCTAATATTCAGAGTGACGTGTTGAAGTCTCTTAACTATTATTGTGGAGTGATCTATCTCCTTTTTGAGTCTAGTTGGTGTTTCTTTGATGTATTTAGGTGCTATAAATAGTTAACATTGTTAAGTCCTGCTTGTGTATTGAACCTTTCAGTGATAAATAGTGTCCATCCTTGTGCACAATGGTGGCTTTTACATTAAAATCTATTTTATATGAAATTAGAATTGCCACACCTGCTCTTCTTTGTTCATTGTTAGCTTGATATATATTGTTCCATCCTTTGATTTTCAGTTTGTTCTTATTTTTAAGTCTAAGGTGAGTTTCTTGTAGGCAACATATAGATGGGTCATGTCTTTTGATCCAAGGTGTCACTCGATGTCTCGTTACTGGAGCATTCAGTCCATTCACATTCAGTGTAATTATTGATACGTATGTGCTCAGTGCTGCCACTGTGATGTTTATTTTTGAGCTGATGTTTTCTCTGTTCTTATTAATCTGTTCTGTGACCTTCGTTGCGAATTCATTTTTCACCTTTTCCAGGGTTGGTTTTGTGGCTGTTGAGATTCCTGTATTACATTTCTTGATACGGTATGTTGCTTCTTTATTTGTGCTTTACGCTGCCCCTATGATCCTGGTTAGTAAACTACATATAACCCCAATTTTGATTGCTACCAGTCTTGTCAACTTCCTCTCCATCTGGAAGGGCTATAATGACTGTAGTACACCCATCTTTTTAATATGGTGATATCATAGTTTATGTGATATGATCGCTGGATTGTTTCTTTCACTATTATAGCTTTAATTGTGTTTCGAGCCTTCCCTAACTGAGTAGGATTCTGGATAATGTGTCCTTCTAAAATACAAAGGTAGCGGTTTTGTTCTTCCAAGCCAGGAGATTCTTTCAGTATTTCTTGTAGCTTTCGTTTGGTTTTTACAAAATCTCTAAGTTTCTGTTTATGTGCAAATGTCTTAATTTGATTTTCATATTTAAAAGATAGTTTTGCAGGATATATAATTCTTGGTTGGAAGTTCTTCTTCTTTAAGGTTCTGAATGTGTCATGCCGCTGTCTCCATGCCACCATCGTTTCTACAGAGAAATACAACAAAAGTCTACAGGGTTTCCCTCTGAATATTACGTTTGCTTTGAGTCTTGCTGCCTTTAAAGTTTCTGCTTATGTTTCATTTTGTTGAGCTTGATTCTAATATGTCTTGGAGTCTTTCTATTGAGATGCATATTGAGTGGTGTTTGATATGTATCTTGGATATCTACATTCTCTTCTTTCATAATTTCTTGGAAGTTTTCTGTCAGCAGCTCAGCCGCAAAACTCTCTGTGTTCTCAGGTGTCTCACCCTGTTCAGGACCTCCAGTTAATCATAGATTGTTCTTCTTAATGGAGTCCCACATGCTTCTTAATGCTTCTTCATTTTTCCTGTTTCCTATTTCTGATTTCTCATAGATGCTGGAGTCAGTGGCTCTGTTTTCCAAATCAGAAATTCTCTTTTCCGTTTGTTCCATTCTGTTTTCTTGGCTTTGAATTGAAGTTTCTGTGTCTTTGATTTTGTTCTTGATCTGCTGGATTTCCGAATACTGATGTTCCATCAGATCGAACAGCTTGCTTAATTTTTCATTTTGCTCTGTTGCATTTTGTATAAGGTCTTGGAGAGCTCTCTGTATAATCCTTTTGTATTCACCTTCTGATAGTTTCAGAGAAGGTTCTTCGTCTGGTAAGTTCTGAGGTGGTTTCTTTTGGGGGCCTTCTGATGCCATCAGTGATTTCCAGGTTACCATCCTCTCCAACATCTGCTGCTTTTTGGGGATCATGTGGGTCAACAGAGGCTGGGAGAGATGCTGTGAAGATGTACCACAGTTGTTTCTCTAGGCTGTCTTAAGATGAGAAGTAAAAAGTATTTGACATCTTCCAAAGTCAGTCAGGTTTTCAAGTGTATAGGTCCCTCTTCCCAGCTGGCAAAGTAAGCATCTCTATATTGAACACCCAATGTTATAAACTAGCTCAAAATACAGAAAGGCTACTGGCCTGCTGGGCTCTGCTGTTGGGCCCCAGCTGTAGGTGGTATTGTGTAGAACTCTGGTTTTCTGTTAGAAAAGCAGTCTCATCTGGGTAGGCACTGCCTCCCAGCCCAGGAACTAGGTCCACCTAAGGCTTCCATATGGAAGACCTGCCTCCCAGCAAACAAGATGGTGTCCTGCGTAAGCTTGCCAGCTGGCCTGGACTGGGCTCCCAGCAGAAACAGAGGCCAAGAGTGCCCAAATGCCCAGAGTCCACAGCCTCCGCCGCTGGGCACCTGCCCCAGGCGACACTGTGCGAAACACTGCCTCCCTACTACAAAAGCACTCTCCCACCGGCAGGAACCACCTCGCCACCTAAGAACCAAGTCCAGCCCGGGCCTCTGCCTGGGCTTCTCCATTTCCCCACAGGCCAGAGGAGCCCAGGTGTATAGAGTCCAAAGCCAAGCTCTCAGAACCTGGCACTTACACTTGCCCGTCACACCAGCAGTGTGTATGAGATCAGCAGCTAGTCAAGTTGCAGTTCTGCCCGCCAGCCAAGACAGAGGAAAAAAAAATCGAAATGGTGAGTTACCTTTGGTCTGTGAAAGCCTGTGCTCGCCGAGAGTGGGGTCAGTGAAAAAGAGGAGGTTTTGTATTCAGTGGTATGTAGTCCAAATTAACAGCTCTATGCCACATCCCAGGGCTCACTAGGTGTCCAGAAGATGCCGTGTAGCTATCATTTCAGGTCTTGGTTTCCAGAGGGATTTACGGAGACATGCATTTAGTCTGCCAGCTTGACTCCCCCCCCCCCCCTTTTTAATATTTTTTGCTTGGTATATGGTTTTCCATCCTTTGAATTTTAGTTTGGTTGTGTCTTTATGGAAACTCTGGTGGTGTACTATTTAAGTGGTACAGCTGCTAACCAAAAGGTCAAGAGTCTTAATCTACCAAGCTTTTGTTGGAAACCGTATGGGACAGTTCTTTTCTTTCTATCGGGATGCTGTGAGTCAGAATTGACGTCATAGCAATGAGTTTTTCTTTTCTTTTTTTAGTTTTGTATCTTTAAAGTGTATTTCTTGTAGGCACCACATAGACAGGTTTTATTTTAATCTGTTCTACTCTTCATCTCTTTATTAGTGTGTTTAACTCATTTACATTCTGCACAATTATTGATAGGTATGAATTTAGTGTTGTCATTGTGATGTCTTTATATGTTGTTGACAGTTTCTTTTTCCCTTTAATTTTCTGTGGTGGTTGTCTTTGTGAGTTTTCTTTTCATCTTTTTTCATTGTTACTGGTTTTATATTTTCTGAGTCTTCATGCTTTTTCTTATTTTGATGTGTACAATTTTTAATTTACATAGTGGTTACTGTAATATTTACTCCTGTGGTTCTAAAGTTAAAGCACTGTTTAATTTCTTAATGTTGCCTTGGCTTCCTGTCCTTATGAAAGATCCACAACCACATTTTTAGACCCTCTTTTTGGTATAATATTGTCACATTTTACATACTGACATCTGTGTGTTTTATCTTTGATTTATTTTAGTGGTTTCCCTGTCTGGGTTGATGTTACATTGCTTTGTCATGCATTGTAGCCTTGAGTTTTTATCTGATGTTATCTAATCAAGGAACTTCCTTTAGTGTTTATTGTAATTTTGGTTTTGTTTTTGCAGATTCTCCAAACTTGTTTATCTGGAAATGTCATAATTTCATTGTTATACTTGAGAGACAGTTTTGCAGAATATATAATTCCTCGCTGGAATTCTTTTTCACAACCTCGTACATGTAATTCTGTTGCCTTCTTAACTGTGTGGTTTCTGCCGAGTGGTTTGAGCTAAGTCTTATTGACTCCTTTGTAGATTATTTTCTATTTAACCTTCTCTGCCTTATAAAAGCATCTCCTTATCTTTAGTTTTGGTGAGCTTGATTATAATATGACCTTTCTTTTGGAATCTGCCTTACATAGAGTTTTATGAAGATCTTGGATATATTCTGCAGCTTTCATGACATTGCAGTTTTCCATCAACAAATCTTCAATAGTTCTATTTTCTGTTATTCTCTCCTGTTCTCATACTGCAGCTGCTTGTAAATTATTTCTCTTAAACAACTCCCACAAATACGTTAGCGTTTCTTGAGTTTTTAAAATTCTTTTGATTTTTCCTCAAATATGTTGGTGTCATTTGCTGTATCTTCAGTTTCAGTCTCACTGATTTGGTCTTCTGTTGTCTCAGTTCTCCTCCTTTGACTTTCCACTGAGTTGTCTAATACTGTAACTTTATTATAAATGTGCTGAATTTGAGATCATTGTTGCTCAACAAGTTCTTGCAGCCTGTTTATTTTGTCATTATGCTCTGCTATGCTTTGCCTGATCTCTGGTCTCTTGAATAATTCCAAGTATTACTAGTTTGTATTCTATTTGCAGTAATTCCAGGAAGTTCTCTTTATCTAAAATTTTTTGATTGCTTTGGGAGCATTCTGAAGCCCGTCTACCTCTTTAAGTGGTTTTATAATGAGTGTTGTCTCCAAGCCATCAGAGAGTTGTGATTGTTTTTTTACTATGATATAACTTAAATTTTTATTTTATTTTGAAATACCCAAATAAGCTGGCCATATGAGCTAGTTTGATTATTCATGCCTTAGAGATTGTAATGTCGTATCACCAGGTGGTTAGAGCTGTTACTAGGCATTTAGGTCCAGGTATGTGATTATTGTTCTTTTTCTTGTATGTGTCCAACTCAGCTGCCCAAGTAGTCACTTGCCAACTGTGTGGTGGTGGTGCTTCCTTACAGTCCTCCTTGGACAGTGGTGATTGGCAGAGGTACAGGTAGCTTGTAGCTAGTTGCACACACTGAGAAATACAGTGGACTGACTGGTGTGTCTTCCTTTTCTCTGCACCTAAGCAAAGGACCTGTTTCTGTCCTTAGTGCTTGGTTTAGGGGAGTCTACAGATATATTTTTTTCTTTTTTCTCGTTTGTTAAGTTGTTCCCCCTCTAAGTCAGGGAAAATAGCTCAGGGCACCCAGAAGGGTCCCTGCTTCTGGCCCTGGGTGTAATCTGTCCATCAGTGTTCAAAGTGTCTGGCTAGAATCTATAAAGAATCACTAATAGCAGCATAACCAAGACAAACTGAGCTGGGGCAGCTTCTAGTTGGAAGAAGACACTTTCTGTGTACCTTGAATGCTTAATTCAAATACATTTATAATTATTTCTTCAATAATTAGGAAGGGCCAGGACCTTTTTAAGCAGTTAGAATATTGTTGCAGTAATCTGGGTGGAAAGTAATGAGGCTTAAACTAAGATAGGCTATGCTGAATTTAGAATTCACTAGGAATGTTGAATCAAGAAGTTGATTAGGCACGACAGAAATAGGAAAGAATTGAGATTGACACTTGATGCTGGCTCAGGGATCTGTGTAGATGACTTTACCTAGAGACCACAGGAGAAAGACAGATCTGGGCTGTGTTTTACTGTCTTACTGCTGCTTTGGCTGTATCCCTTAGGTTCAGTAGGAAGTGTTTTTATTCTCATTGGAGCCCATATATTTCTTTATTTCATCCTTGATTTCTTCTACAACCCTTGTTTTTTTGATCAAGATGGTGTTCAATTTCCATGAGTTCCACTTTCTATCTATGTTTTTTCTGGTATTAATTTCGACTTATATGGCTTTATGATCTGAGAAGATGCTTTGCATTAATTCAGTGGTATGGATTTCGTTGAGAATTGCTTTATGTCCTAACCCATGGTCTACTCTGGAGAAGGTTCCATGTGCACTGGAGAAGAAGGTGTAGTCCACTGATGGATAGAAAGTTCTGTATATGTCGATGAGGTCTAGTTGTTTAATAGTGGCAAGAAGGTCTTCTGTGTCTTTACTGAGCGTTTTTGTAGACGATCTGTCCAGTTTTGAGAGTGGAGTGTTGAAGTCTCCCACTATTATTGTGGAGTGATCTA
Source organism: Heterohyrax brucei (assembly GCA_028571685.1). NCBI lineage: Eukaryota > Metazoa > Chordata > Mammalia > Hyracoidea > Procaviidae > Heterohyrax > Heterohyrax brucei. Next base: position 42,501,588 of record CM053149.1, read on the forward strand.
TCTCCTTTTTGAGTGTAGTTAGTGTTTCTTTGATATATTTAGGTGCTCTAATATTACGAGCCAGAGTATTTAATATTGTTAAGTTCTGTTTGTGTATCGAAAACCTTTCAGCGATAAATAATGTCCATTCTTGTCCACAGTGGTGGACTGTACATTAAAATCAATTTCATCTGAGATTAGAATTGCATTAACTTGATATATATTCTTCCATTCTTTCATTTTTAGTTTGTTCATACCTTTAAGTCTAAGGTGAGTTTCTTGTAGGCAACATATGGAAGGGTCGTGTCTTTTGATCCAGGATGTCACTCGACGTCTCTTTACTGGAGCATTCAGTTCATTCACATTCAATGTAATTATTTATAGGTACGTGTTCAGTGCTGCCATTGTGATATATTTATTTTTGTTTTGATGTTTTCTCTGTTGTTCTTATTATTCAATTCTGGGACATTCTTCTTAGTTAGTTGATTTTTCACCTTTTTCAGGGTTGGTTTTCTGGTTGTTCAGACTCCTGTTATATGTTTCTTCATTTGATATGTTGCGTCTTTATTGTGCTTTATGACTGCCCCTAAGGTCTCCCTTAATAAACTAAGTATAAACCCAATTTCAGTTACTACCATTCTTATCAACTTTGTCTCCATCTGGAAGAACTGTAACGACTGTAGTACATCCTTCTTTTTAATACGATGGCATCATAGTTTTCATGATATGGTTAGTAGATTATTTCTTTTAGTATTATAGCTTCGATTCCAGTGTTTGGAGCCTTCCCTAACTGAGTAGGATTCTCAGGTGATGTGTTCTGTATTTGCTTCTAAAATACAAGGTTAGTGGTTTTGTTCTTCTAAGTGAAGAGATTCAGTATTTCTTGTAGCTTTTGTTTGGTTTTTACAAAGTCTCTGAGTTTCTGTTTATCTGCAAATGACTTCATTTCATTTTCATATTTGAAAGATAGTTCTGCAGGATTTATAATTCTTGATTGGAAGTTCTCCTTCAAGGCTTTGAATAGGTCATGCCACTGTCTCCGTGCCAGCATCGTTTCTGCTAAGAAATTGCAGAGTTTCCCTCTCAGTGTTAGGTTTGCTTTGAGTCTTGCTGCCTTTAAGAGTTTCTGCTTATGTTTCATTTTGTTGAGCTTGATTATAATATGTCTTAGAGTCTTTCTTTTGAGATCTGTATTTGGTGGTATTTGATATGTATCTTGGATATCTACATTGTCATCTTTCATAATTTCTGGGACGTTTTCTGTCAGCAACTCAGCCGCAAAACTCTCTGTGTTCTCAGGTGTCTCGCTCTGTTCAGGAACTCCAATTAATCATAGATTGTTCTTCTTAATGGAGTCCCACATGCTTCTTATTGCTTCTTCATTTTTCCTTTTTTCTGATTTCTCCTCATAGATGCTGGAGTCAATGGCTCTGTCTTCCAAATTAGAAATTCTCTTTTCCATTTGTTCTATTTTGTTTTCTTGGCTTTGAGTTTAATTTTATATGTCTTTGATTTTATTCTTGATCTGTTGGATTTCAGAGTACTGATGTTCCATCAGATTGAACAGCTTGCTTAGTTTTTCATTTTGCTCTACTGCATTTTGTGTATGTCTAGGAGGGCTCTACATATAATCCCTTTGTATTCACCTTCCTATAGATTCAGAAAGGTTTCTTCATTTGGGAAGTTCTGAGGTAGTTTCTTTTGGGGGCCTTCTGAAGCCATGGGATATTTCTTGGTTATGGTTTTCTCTAGAGTCTGTTATATGAGTCAGTAGAGGCTGGGAGAGATGGTGTGAGGATGCACTCCAGTTGTTTCTCTAGGGCACCTTAAAATGAGAGGTAGAAAGTATCTGACAACTTCCAAAGTCAGTCAGGTTTGCAGGTGTATGGGTCTTTCTTCTCAGCTGGCAAAGTAAGCCCCACTATATCAAACCCTAGATGTTATAAACTAGCTTAGAATGCAGAAAAGCTACTGCCCTGTTGGCCTCTGCTGCCGAGCCACAGCTGTAGGTCACACTGTGTGGAATTCTCCTTTTCTGGCAGATAAGCGCTGTCTTCTGGGCAGATGCTGCTTCCTGGCCCAGGAATTAAATCTGACTGAAGCTTCCATATGGATATATCCACCTTCCATGGAACAAGATGGTGTCCCACACAAGCTTGCCACCTGTGTGGGACCAGGCTACTGGCGGAAAGGGAGGCCAAAGGTGCCAAGATGCTTCAAGTCCACAGCCTCTGTTGCCAGGCCTCAGCCACAAGCGACACTGCCATAAAAGCACTTTCCTCTGGCCAGGTGCTGCCTCCCAGCCTAGGAACTAAGTCCAGTGGGGCCTCCATATGGGTGTGTCTGTCTCCCAATGGATCAAGATGGCATCCTGCACAAGCTTGCCTCCACCTCTGTACGGCTAGTATATGGCAGAGGTAGAAAGGTAGGCCAAACGTACCGAGATGCACAGAATCCAAAGTCAGGCTCTCAGAATATGGCAGTTGTGCTTGCCAATCTCACCAGCAGTGTGTCTCAGATTAGCAGCTAGTCAAGTCCCAGCTCTGCCCATTGGCTAAGAGAGAGGAAAGAAAATTAAAGTGGTGAGTTACCTTCAGTCCATGGAAGCCTATACTCACCGAGAGCAGGGTCGGTGAAAGAGACGAGGTTTTGTGTTCAGTGGTATGAAGTCCAAATTAACAGCCCTATGCCACATCCTAGGGCTCACTAGGTGTCCAGAAGGCTCTGTTCAATCATCAATTTAGGTCTTGGTTTCCAGAGGGATTTACCTAGTTGTGTAGTTTAGTTTGCCATCTTCACTCCTGACATAATCTTCCTCAGGACACTTTGCAAAAGCCTGTTGCAGAGATTGCGTATCTTCATTATGAAATCCCAATAGTTTCACCATTGTCTGTCCCACATCTTAGTCAAACAGCAAATGGCCATCAAGAAAGCAGTGACGGGAGCAGACTGCATCCTTTTGACTCAGGGTTCCTGCACACAGAAGCTCCTAGTATGGAGGAAGATTGATGACATGGCTCTTCCTCCATAGCCAACAGAGAAAGCCTTCCCCAGCAGCTGTTAGTCTCTGTATTTTTGGTCCATGCAAGCCCGTGCTCACTAAGAGTGGAGTCAGCAAAAGAGGAAGTTCTGTGTTCAGCGGTATGAAGACCAAATTCAGAGCCTTATGCCACGTCCTAGGGCTCACTAGGTATCCAGAGGCTTAAATTATTAATTCAAGTCTTGTTTTCCAGAGGGATTTAGGGAGACATGTGTTTAGTCCGCCATTTTGACTCATCACCCCATGTGCATTTTTTAAGGTTCTTAAAATTCTAGTCCGGGCAGTGATCAATGGGGTGACCGATCGGAGTGGTGATGTTGCAACAGGCCTCAAAGGAAAGCTGCAAGAGTTATTTGGCAGAGTAACTTCAAGAATAACAAATGATGGTGAAATCTGGAGGCTGTATGCCCAAGTGTATGGAAATGGGCAAAGTGAAAAGCCAGATGAAAATGAAAAGGTAAGTACACCTTTTCTCTTGGGCCTTTGTGTGTTGTTTGAGAATGTGTGCAGAAGATCTGCTTTTTTGAGGGTTAGTGGGAAAGTGTGATAATTTGGAAAGATGGGATTAATGTGCTCAGTTTTCACTTTGATTCAGAGTCTTTTCGTAAGCATTTTGAATTATGGACAGTTTAAAACTTGTGAACATTCCTTCTTCTTTTTTTCTCCATGATTTTTTTTCTTAAAGAGCTGAACTCTGTTTCCTGTAAAATAATCTTATTAACCTGTTGCCTCTACTGGGTCTGCAACAAACAACTGGCCCTTGTGTTTTATGCTGTGCCCCTTTCTGTGGGCTCTTTGCTAAAGAGTAAGGCAGATTAGGTAGAAAGACTTTTACATGTGTTTAGATGTGAGATGGGGACCATGAAAACGACAGAGAAAAAGGAAGTAGATAAGAATACTAGAGAACTTTTCAAGTCTAAACATGTAATGCTTTATAAAAGTTCTACCCTTCTCACCAATAGAGTAGAACACTAGTTACTCAAGTTATACCTTTAGAATCATCTTAGAATACAAAGGAGTACCCAGAGTTTCCAAGGTTGCAATAATTATTTTGTGTTTCTTTACAAAACACCACCAACAAATCAGATGTACTCCTTGTATGAGTTTGGAAGTAGCCACAGTACAGATAATCCTCCCACAGTCTACCCAGCTCACTTCTACCGTTACATCAGCCCAAAGAACGCAAAGATTTGCATGCACGTACACATGCCTACTCTCTATCTCTCCATTCTTTCTTGAATTATGCACTGTTTTGCATTTATGGGATTAAGGACACTTGAAATCCTTGATCTGTAATTTTTTCCTAAACAATCTACGAAGATGGATTGCGAAAGAGATTTATTTTAAACTTCTGTAAACTGGACACCCTATCAGCAGTTACATGTTTTCACCAAATTCATGCCTTATTTCTTATATTGGTCTCTTAAGCTAATGGCTGCAAAAGCTGAGCAGATATGTCTATTTCTTACAGATTTCTAAACCTAGCCTTTACATTTTGTGATTACAGAGCAGTGTCTCTATCCAGACACATCTGTTTGATTTAATTGCTTGCTGCTGTTGTGTGCATTTATTGCCCCTCCTTGAATTAGGGTAACAGAGTGTGCTGTGTTACACAGATGTAGTTTTTTGTAGTTGGAATTAGTTTTTTGTGACTTTCAGGCAGCATAGAAGTTTGAAATGTTAATTTAATTCTTGTTCTGAATGTCATTCTTTCTTTTTCCTCAGGCATTTCAGTGTCTTTCTAAGGCATACAAATGTGACACACAGTCTATTGGTTGGGAGAAAGACATGACATCATTTAAAGAAGTCGTTCAGAGAGCCTTAGGACTTGCACATGGTATTCGATGTAATATTTGATATCCACAGCATATTTTAATGTATTTTTAGTAATAAGAAATAATACTAGAAATAAAATTGTATTATTAATAATTTTAGGTTATTTCAGTGTATTCAAATTGTATGTACTTCATTAGATATTTATAGACCAACTTCTGTGTAGAAGGCACTTTAGAGCAGTAAGAAGAAACAAAATAGAAATTTAAATACTGTCTGAATAAGTGAGGAATATTAGAAATTTTTTTAGAAGTGTGAAATAATTTTGCAACTGTATTTAATTTTCACGCCACATAGAACCTGTTGGCATTGATTCTATAATATTAGGGAAATCAGTTAACCATCCCCTGGTTTATGTTTTCCCTTTGTAAGTAAGGAGTCCTGGTGGTGCAGTGGTTAAACATAGGCTGCTAACCAAAAGTTCGGCAGTTTGACTCTACCAGCTGCTTCTTGGAATCTTATGGGGCACTTCAACTATGTCCTGTAGGGTCACTGTAAGTCAGAATCAGCCTGATGGCAGTGACTTTGTTTTTGTAAGTGGAGATATTTATTCTTCAAAAAATACATAGATGTCTAAAGTACACTGCAGTATAAAAAGAGCAATGATATATACAAAAGACATGTAAAATACAGTCTCATCCCTATCTTTGAGAAATTTAAAGGATGATTTTGGTGGGGAGGGGTTATATGTGTAAGCTAACATACTTGTTTAGTAAATATATCCCAGATAAAGACTGCTTTTTATTTTTTTCACTCATGAACAACATACTGCCTAAATTTAGTAATGCACTTTGGTACTTTTATTTCACTGTGAGTGTATAATTCCTTGGGAGCGCAATTCTGAAAAAATAACATAGCCACAGTATTAAGAACTGAACCTAGGAGAATGAACAAGGACTACAAACCTATCCTGAAGTCTTCCTCCTACTTCTCTGTGTGCCTTTGTCCTGTATATGAGTTACAGCAAATAGGTAGACAGTGGGGGACAGTGACAAGGGCAGAGCTTTGAAATCAGTGAAACCTAAACTCTGCCATGTACTTGCCAGGTGATGGTGGGAAAATTAGTTAATTTTTCCAAGCCTTAGTTTTTCTTATTGGTAAAATGGAGACAACACCTACATATGGGTGTTCTGAAGAATAAATGAAAACATTATTAAAATACTTAAAAATATTTGGCATAGTTTAAATGTTAATCCCTTACTTTCCTATACCTACCCCTTCCTTCTGGGTGGCAGGATTTGGTTTGTATGATAAGGGACTCTAAAAGAAAAATCAAGACCAAGGATGAAGTTTAGCTTGCCTGTAATGAAGTCATAGAACATTCAGATGATTTAGAAATGGGCTTGGTAGTTAATAATTCTGCCTATTTCCTTTGACTTTTTGGTCAAAAGAATATAAATATCCAATATCCTGGGCCTGTTAAACATTGATAGTTAAGATAGATGTTTTGAAATCTGCATAGTTGAAATTCAGTGCAGGGAAGTTTGAGGTGATTGCTAATCAATGCAAAGATGGCTTACGTGCTGGCCTCGTAGTGGGTGTGCTTAGATTGCTTTTTCTATGTACAATATTCTGTTTGGGTAAATACAGAGCTGTTGAGTGTTACACACATAATTAGTAGGATGCTGTTTAATTTGAGGAAAACCTGGTGGCATAGCAGTTAAGAGTTCGGTTGCTAACGAAAAGGTTGGCAGTTCAAATCTGCCAGGTGTTCCTTGGATCCCTGTGGGACAGATCTGCTCTGTTCTGTAGGGTCACTATGAGTCAGAATTATCTCGATGGCAATGAGTTTATTTATTTTGAAGAATTTATCTTATCTACTTCACCTTACTAGCCCTAAACAGCTAGCTGTATAATAGGCAAAGCCAAGAGATTTCCTGTAATCATCAAGTGCTGGTATTAAATCTGTTTAGCATAAACATGCAGGTTAAATAGATACTCTAGGAAGAAAATCTTCATTTTTCAGCTTAAAGTTAGTTTTAAACTATTGTCAGCACCATTTTTTGATCTAGGCAGTACTTGAGTAAAACATGTCAATTCTTTGAAGTTCTTCAGCTTTAATGAATTATGTATTGGTGTTCCTACAACATTTTAAGCATATTTGAATGGATGCTCAGCTTTAGTTTCTGGTGCTATTTTAGATTTATGAAGATAAATTGTAACCTTTCCTTAATTGCTTTTGCTGGATTTCTGAAGGAAATACGTTGCTTTTTAAATCTCCACATGACTTACTCCTTGATTTGGTTGTTGTTAAGAATAGCTGTGTACTTCAGAAAGCATGATAAGACATTGCTATCTTAACAGGGTATTTGAGACTTTGACATTGTGTGTCCATTTGTATTGTCTGGAGGGTATACACTAGCAGTTGGCTATTTTACTATTTTTTCAGAAAGGGTGAGAAAAGCTAGTTAGTTCTTTACCCTCCCAGGAACTTTGAAAATAATAGGCATATTAAATACAGTCTGCATGGAGGAAGAACTGCTCTCTTGGGTTTCCTGATATTTTGAAACAGCAGATTGTTTTTTTCTCTAGCCCCAACTCTTCCTCTCTCACCCGCTCTCTCTGCTCCTTTCAGTATCTAGCTGTCTTTGTCTCTGTGTTACATGTCTAATAATACCTTCTGGAAATGGAATTGAAGAGGGTAATTAATGGAATGTTACTTTATTTTACTTTTATTTTAGCATGAAAGTAAAGGATAAGAAAAAGAATCACAGCTTTTTCTGATACAGATTACTGGATATGGTTGTTGGTGTGTGCCAATTCTGACTCATGGTGAACTTATAGAATAGAGTAGACTGTTTACATAGGGCTTTCTAGGCTGTAATCTCTAAGGCAGCAGACGGACAAGTGATTTCTCCCACAAGCAGCTCATGGGTTCTTAACGTCCAGTTTTTCACTTAGCCAGAACCAAAAAAGCACCCAGCCCTGTTGCTGTTGAGTCTATTATGGCTCATAGTGACCCTATAGGACAGAGTAGAACTGTCCCGTAGGGTTTCCAAGGAGCCACTGGTGGATTTGAACTGTTGAACTTTTGGTTAGCAGCTGAGCTTTTAACCACTGAGGCACCACAGCTTCTTTACTAAGCAGCTCAAGTACCTCAGCTGTGGCAGTTAGAACTTGTCTTTACTAAGTGAAATAGATATTTAGTCTTCACACTCTGCAGTTTAACTGTACTCTTTGAAAAGTAGATTAACACTGCCAGTTACCAAGATCTTCCCAACCTTTAGCTGAGAAATGTCAAAGTCTAATTGTTATTTAAAATAGACACATCAACCTGGTTTCTTGCTGGCCATGGGGGACATTATTAATTAAGGAGAGAACTTCATTTTGCCAGGCACAGGCAACTTCTTCCTAATCAAAGTTTGTATACAAAAATAAACCTATTTTCCTTCCTGATGTAAGACCTAGGGCACTAAGTAGACTTTAATCCTTAAGTTGAATGGTATATGTATAAAATAGCATCTGGTTGTTGGTCTATTTCAATTTAATGAGCATAATTGAGCAAAATGAGCATAAAAATGTCAGGCATTGAGTTTGTACAAGCCTCTTCACTTATAAAGTCTGGTACCTAGGCATTCTGCCAAGGGAGAGTGTGCTCCCTTCATAATTTCAAGTCTTAGGGAAAATAAGCCCCCTATAGTGCTGGAAGAGGAGTGACCGCACCCTCTCCTCTGTCCTGCTGGTGCCACTCATGGCTTATGATCACCTCCTTATGGTCATAGTCCCTCCATGAAAGCCCATAGATTGTTGGTGTAAATCCTTCCAGAATGGTAATAGAAATCCTGAGTGTGAAAAAGCTTTGATTCTTGTACAGACAGTTGGCACCTCACTTTCTTAGGCTAATGTCCCTGTGAAGGACCTCGGGAATCATGGAAGTTCACACTGAGATGTGCTGCATAAGATGCCCGCACAGGACATTTTCATTAAGATTTTGTCTCCTTGTTTAATTACATCACGAACTTCATTGTCTGCACTCACTGCACTCACTGCATTCATGCATGCATGTGTTTGTGTGGGTGGGGCTTAGGGTCTTTTCTTGACTATTTGTTGCTAGCAAAATCACCTATTTTGTGCAAAATTTTCCCCTTTCTAAGTAAATTATATTTTGTTGAAGGTACATGTATTTATTATCACTTCTCAAAAATATTTCTGAAGTCTAGCTATGAAATCTTAATTTCTTTTGTACCTGTAAATTACTGTTACCTGTTTTTAATAAAAGTTTTCTCTCATATTTATCTTCCAGTGGCTATAAAATGCAGTAAAAACAAATCTAGTCCACAAGAGGCTGTGCAAGTGCTTTCTTCAGTTCGGCTCAATTTACGAGGCTTATTATCTAAAGCAAAGGTGAGAGTGTCCTGTCATCAAAGAGAAGACAGAAAAAAGGTCTTCAATATCAGCTTACTGTCTTTGATTCTTCTAAATTTTAAGCCTGTGGTATGTTTTAGAGAAAGCTCCTGGGTGGCTGGTTGTGCTGGTGAAGGCACCCCGGCCCATTGGCTTGTTGTTGTCGTCATTGCATTAGCCACTTCAAATCTGCTACTGATCCGTTTTGGCCCCAAGCACTGTGGGATCGTACGTTTGTGATCCATAGGATTTTAAGTTGGTTGACTTTCATAAGCTGATAGCTAGGCTTTTCTTTCTAGCTGGACTGCTGTCCTAGGCTAGGTTCTCTAGAGAAACAAAATCATATAGAGTGAGTATTTAGCTCAAGGAAATGACTCATGTGGTTGTAGGGACTGGCAGGTCCCAGGTGCTAATGGGTCAGGTATCAGGCTGGAGACTTCTCCTCACTCATGGAGTTGCATGGGCTGACAAAATCAAGATCCACAAGTTAGGTGGCAGGTTACTGGCTCACAGCTGGAAAGACTGGTGAATCCAAGATAAGTAGGTAAGACAGCAGGTTCCCTAGCCCAAGTCCCAACTGCTGGAAGTCAGGTGCTGACTAGCCAAATGCAAGATCCAGAGCAGAAGAAAGCCAGGTAGCTTTGCCAGAAAGTCAATGTTATAGATTGAATTAACTGCCCCCACACAAAAATAAAATATGTACCATCTTGGCTAGGCCATGGTTGCCAGTATCATGTGATTATTCACCATTTTGTCATCTGATAATGATTTTTCTGTAAGTTGTATATCATACGTGTATAATCTTAATGAGGTGAGATTAGAGGCAGTTATATTAATGAGACAACTACCACCAAGAAACCAATGCCAGGAGCAGAACATGTGTTTTGGACCCAGGATTCATGCAAGGAGAAGCTCATAGACCAAGGGAAGATTGATGGCAAGGACTTTTCCTCTAGAGCTGACAGAGAGAGAAAGCCTTCCCCTGGAGCTGGCACCCTATATTCAGACCTCTAGCCTACTAGACTGTGAGAGAGTGAATTTCTGTTTGTTAAAGCCACACACTTGTAGTATTTCTGTTTTAGCAGCATGAGGTAACTAAGACACTCCACATATATTTGATGGAGGTCACATCCCCGAGAAAACGGTCTCAGCTGATTGGCTCCTCATAGCAAGTGTCATTGTGGAGGTGATTACATTATTTAAGGTTTCCTCATGGAAGTGATTACGTCACTATGCAATTTCGAGACTACATCGTAACTGCTCTAACCACTGAGAATCATAGCCCAGCCAAGTGGTCACACTACCTTCACTATCACACATGCTCTAAGTGTGGGTAACTTGGGAGTCCTAGAAGATTATTTCAGGCCTCATTGCTATGTCTAAATTAAGTTGAAGCAATTCTCTACCTCTTTATTGTCACTTTTCCTATAGCATGGCGTATGTGCAGTGGGTAAACTTCTGGTGTACTGGCCCTTGGGAACTCTGTGAGGCATTTCTACTCTATTATATAGGGTTGCTGTGAGTCAGAACTGACTATACAGCAATGGGTTTGGTCTTTTTTAATTTCAATATGTATTAGCAAAACTAGGGCTAACACACAAACCTACAATTTTGTAAATATTACTACTTGTGTGTTTACAGTAGTGATAACACTTTCTTTAAAAATACTTTTTTAAAAAATAACACTGATTAAGAGGAAATATTAAATAGGTAGCATTGTAGTATTTCTGTTTTAGCAGCACAAGGTAACTAAGACACTCCCCATACAGTTGATGGAGGTTATACAAAAATGTGTTACGGTGGATGGGTGATTCAGGTTTGACAATTAACTATACCATCAATTCTGAAATACCACTCTGCAGATAGTGCAGAAGCATTTTTGAGGATTGGATTCTTGTGTTCCCACCTGGATAGTCAGGTCTGGGTAGACCCTGAGAAATCTGTGAAATTCCTAGGCAATTCTAACCTGCAGTCAGGTTTGGACTAAACTTGCCAGATTTGTAAGAATGTAACTTAGGATGCAGTTTTGTACTTTTCTAATCATTACTTGTTTTCACTATTTAATCTTGTGTTGCAAACTGATTTTGACTCACTTCCAAGAGTAAGCCTGTAACTCACGGAGACCATTTCTGGACATTTGTAAAAACCTTTCTAGAGAGCACATTTTATTAATTATTTAATCTTCTCAGACAGGGCATCATTTTTACCTCTTTAGATAGTTAGCTGACTTTACTATTATCTTTATCTGCATGCTAGAACACAGTTTTTGCAGTCTACCGAGGAGAACTATATATCGTCCCCAGCTTGCTAGCACATTTCCAGAATTATGTGTCTTGGTAAGATTTCTCTCCAAGAAAGTCAAAGCAGTATGCTTCTTCTGTGACTTTCCTTCACAAATTCAGAGCTTAATTTCCTGGTTTTGGTTGGATCACTAACCTATCAGTTATCTTTCTTCAGGATGTACTCCTCTGGCTCCCATGATGGCAGTAACTATATTAGCAGCCGCAGCTCCTTGGAATTGCTGCTTTTTGTTTTTTGATTTGATTCACATAAAGTGCTTTCTTTCTTTTTATTCTATTTGCATAACAAAATCCATTTTTACACAGACTAATTTTAAAGAAAGAAAATTTTGTTCCTATTGAATATTTTGGGCAATGTACATATAACAGAATCATTATAAACCATTCTCTTATCACTCATCAATACTAGATTCATATCACTTCTTAAGTTACTGTGGTATTTTTAGTTCTTCTCTACTGCCTCTTTTTTGTCTTTTGACATTCTCGTGACATGTGTTACCAAGCAGTTATTATTGAGTATCTATATCAGCAGGATACTTTTAGGCATAGAAATTACTTTTTCCCTGTATATCTATACAGTTTATTAACTAGACTAAAAAATGAGAAGACAAAAATAAGAATTTTTAATACTTACAGAAATCTTTAAAAAGTGTTTAATGTCTTAGAGCTGAAAGGGACCAGTTATAACAATGTGTTTCAGATTTTTTTTACCAGACTCATTGTGAGAAATGTATTTTATAACACATCCTAGTGTCTACTTGTACATACACATAAAAAGGTATAAACACACACACACACACACACACAAAAAGTTGATATAATAGTAGTTACCTTAACTCTTACTTAATACACTCTGATGGATTTTTTTCTGTTCTCTTCTGTAGCTTTTTTTCTGATTGATACTTACTGTAACACACTAAATTAATTTCCTAACCCAGTAGTCTTAAAATATTTTCTTAAGGTAACCTTAACAACTTAGAATTATTTGGGAAAGTCAGACATGTTTGTCAGATCCACAGTGCTAGTTAAATTAGCCTTCAAGCCAGATACACTATTGGAGAATAGTGAAATGTAAAGAGGAGGCATTTATATATTCCCAAATCTTGAATGTCATGGAAAAATTTACCTAACGTGCTTGTCTGTCAGTAGAGACTTGCTTGTTGCTGTGATGCTGGGTGCTGTGCCAGTGGTATTTAGGTACTCCAGGGTCACCTGTGGTAGACAGGTTTCAGCTGAGCTTCTAGACTAAGACAGACTAGGAAGAAGGTCCCGGCAGTGTACTTCTGAAAGGAATTAGCCAGGGAAAACCTCAGGAATAGCAGCGGAACATTCTCAGATAAGGTGCCAGAAAATGAGCCCCTCATGTTGGAGGGCACTCAGAAGACACCTGGGGGAAGAGCTGCCTCCTCAAAGTAGAGGCAACTTTAATGTTGTAGATGGAGTAAAGCCTTCAGGATCTTCATTTGCTAATGCAGCATGACTGAAAATGAGAAGAAACAGCTACAAAACATCCATTAATAATCAGTACATGGAATGTAAAAAGTAATCTAGGAAAATCGGAAATTGTCAAAAATGAAGTGGAACACATAAACATCGGTGTCCCAGATATTAGCTGAAATGAACAGCTGTTGGCCGTTTTGGGTCCTACAGGCACATGGTCTGCTATGCTGGGAACAAAAACTTGAAGGGGAATGGTGTCACATTCATCATCAAAAAGAACATTTCAAGATCTGTTTTAAAGTATAATGCTGTCAGTGGTAGGAAAATACACATATACCTAGGAAGGCCAGTTAATACGACTATTATTCAAATTTACACACCAGCCCCTAAGGTCAAAGATGAGGAGATTAAAGATTTTTACCAGCTTCTGCAGTCTGAAATGGATTGAACATGCAGTGAGGATGCATTGATAATTGCTGGTGACTGAAATGCAAAAGTTGGAAACAAAGAAGGATCTGTCATTGGAAAATAGAGCCTTGGTGATAGAAAAAATGCTGGAGATCATGTGATAGAATTTTCAAGATTAACAACTTATTCATTGCAAATACTTTTTTTTAGGCAACACAGTGACTGTATACATGGACCTCAGGGAATACACAGGAACCAAAATGACTGCATATGTGGAAAAAGATGATGGAAAAGCTCCATATTAACAGTCAGAACAAGACTAGGTGCTGAGTGTGGCACAGATCATCAGTTGCTAATACACAAATTCAAATTGAAAATGAAGAAAATTGGGGCAGAATCAAGGTGACAGACTAAACATACGTCTCTGTAAATCCCTCTGGAAACCAAGACCTGAAATGATAGTGAAACAGAGCTTTCTGGACACCTAGGGAGCCCTGCGATGCAGCATAGGGCTGTTAATTTGGACTTAATACCACTGAATGTAAAACCTCCTCATTTTCACTGACCCCACTCTCGGCGAGCACAGGATTTCACAGACCAAAGGTGACTCACCACTTCGATTTTTTTTTCTTCTGTCTTGGCCGGTGGGCAGAACTGGGACTTGACTCGCTGCTGGTCTCAGACACACTGCTGGTGGGACCGGCAAGCATAATTGCCAGGTTCTGAGAGCCTGGCTTTGGACTCTATACACCTGGGCTCCTCTGGCCTATGGGGAAACGGAGAATCCTAGGCAGAGGCCCCAGCTGGACTTAATTCTTAGGCAGCAAGGTGGTTCCTGCCAGTGGGAGAGCGCTTTTCTAGCAGGGAGGCAGTGTCGCCTGGGGCCGGGGCCCAGCGACGAGGCTGTGGACTCTGGGCATTTCGGCATTCTTGGCTTCTCTTTCTGCCGGGAGCCTAGTCACAGCTGGCTGGTGAGCTTACATGGGATGCCATCTTGTTTTGCTGGAAGATGGGTCTTCCATATGGAAGCCTCAGGTGGACCTAATTCCTGGGCTGGGAGGAAGTGCCTACCCAGAAGAGAAGTGTTTTTCTAACAGAAAAGCAGAGTTCTGCACAATATCACCTACAGCTGGGGCCTGACAGCAGAGCCCAGCAGGCCAGTAGCCTTTCTGTATTTTGAGCTAGGTTATAACACTGGGTGTTCAATATAGAGATGCTTACTTTGCCAGCTGGGAAGAGGGACCTATACACTTGAAAACCTGACTGACTTTGGAAGATGTCAAATACTTTTTACTTCTCATCTTAAGACAGCCTAGAGAAACAACTTTGGTACATCTTCACAGCATCTCTCCCAGCCTCTATTGACCCACATGATGCCCCAAAAGAAGCCACCTCAGAACTTGGCAGATGAAGAAGCTTTTCTGAAACTATCAGAAGGTGAATACAAATTGATTATATACAGAGCCTTTCTAGACCTTATACAAAATGCAGCAGAGCAAAATGAAAAACTAAGCAAGGTGTTCAATCTGATGGAACATCAGTACCCGGAAATCCAGCAGATCAAAAACAAAATGAAAGACATAGAAACTTCAATTCAAAGCCAAGAAAACTGAATGGAACAAATGGAAAAGAGAATTTCTGATTTGGAAGACAGGGCCACTGACTCCAGCATATATGAGGAGAAACCAGAAAAAAAGAGGAAAAATGAAGAAGGACTAAGAAGCATGTGGGACTCCATTAAGAAGAACAATCTATGATTAACTGGAGTTCCTGAGCAGGGCGAGACACCTGAGAACACTTAAGAGTTTGTGGTTGAGTTGCTGACAGAAAACTTCCCAGAAATTATGAAAGAAGAGAATAGAGATATCCAAGATATGTATCAAACACCACTCAATATGCATCGCAATAGAAAGACTCCAAGACATATTAGAATCAAGCTCAACAAAATGTGAAACATAAGCAGAAACTCTTAAAGGCAACAAGACTCACAGCAAAGCTAACATTCAGAGGGAAAACCTGTAGGCTTTTGTTGGATTTCTCTGTAGAAACAATGCTGGCACGGAGACAGTGGCATGACACATTAAAAGCCTTGAAGGAGAAGAACATCCAAGCAAGAATTATATATCCTGCAAAAGTGTCTTTTAAATATGAAAATGAAGTTAAGACATTCACAGATAAACAGAAACTCAGAGATTTTGTAAAAACCAAATGAAAGTACAACACAATCAAAGCTATAATAGTGAAAGAAACGACCTAATGATCGTATCTTGTAAACTATGACATCATCATATTAAGAAGAGGGGTGTACTGTAGTTACTATAGGCCTTCCAGATGGAGAGGAAGTTGACAAGACTGATAGCAATCAAAATTGGGGTTATATATAGTTTATTAAGCAGGATCATAGGGGCAGCCGTAAAGCACAATAAAGAAGCAACATACCATATCAAGAAATGTAATACAGGAGTCTCAACAGCCACAAAACCAACCCTGGAAAAGGTGAAAAATCAACCCGCAAAGAAGAAGGTCGCAGAACAGATTGATAAGAACAGAGAAAACATCAGCTCAAAAATAAACATCACAGTGGCAGCACTGAGCACATACGTATCAATAATTACACTGAATGTGAATGGACTGAATGCTCCAGTAACGAGACATCGAGTGACATCTTGGATCAAAAGACATGACCCATCTATATGTTGCCTACAAGAAACTCACCTTAGACTTAAAAATAAGAACAAATTGAAAATCAAAGGATGGAACAATATATATCAAGCTAACAATGAACAAAGAAGAGCAGGTGTGGCAATTCTAGTCTCAGATAAAATCGATTTTAATGTAAAATCCACCATTGTGGACAAGGATGGACACTGTTATTACTGAAAGGTTCGATACACAGACAGGACTTAACAATATTAAATATTTATTCACCTAATATTACAGCACCTAAATACATCAAAGAAGCACTGACTGTACTCAACAAGGAGATAGATCACTCTATAATAATAGTAGGAAACTTTAATACTCCATTCTCAATATTGGACAGATCATCTAGAAAAACACTGAATAAAGACACAGAAGACCTTATTGCCACAATTAACCATGTAGACCTCATCGACATATACAGAACTTTCTGTCCATCAGCGGGCAACTATACCTTCTTCTCCAGTGCACATGGAACGTTCTCCAGAACAGACCATGTGTTATGACATAAAGCAATTCTCAACAAAATCCGTAACACTGAATAATTGCAAAGCATCTTCTCAGGTCATAAAGTCATAGAAGTCGAAATCAATAGCAGAAAATAAATAGAAAGTGGAACTCATGGAAACTGAGCAACACCTTGCTAAAAAAACCATGGCTTATAAAAGAAATCAAGAATGAAATAAAGAAATTTATGGATTCCAATGAAAATGAAGAAAGTTGGAACAAGTCCACTAGAGTCAAAGTATGACCTTGAGTGTATACCTCCTGAGTTTAAAGACCATCTCAAGAACAGGCTTGATGTGTTGGCCAGTAATGACCGAAGACCAGACAGACTGGAATGACAACAAAGACATCTTCCCTGAAGAGAGCAAGAGGTCAGTAGAGGGACAGGAAAGACATAAAAGACTAAATTCAGTGTCAGAAGAGACTCTGAAACTTGCTCTTGAGCATCGAGCAGCTAAAGCAAAAAGATGAAATGGCAAAGTAAAAGACCTAAACAGAAGATTTCAGAGAGCAGCTTGAGAAGACAAAAGAACGTATTACAATGACATGTACAAAGAGCTGGAAATTGAAAACCAGAAAGAAAAAAATACATTCTTCATTTGTCAAGCTGAAAGAACTGAAGAAAAAAATTCAAGCCTCGAGTTGGAATAATGAGGGATTCTACAGGGAAACTATTAAATCACCCAGGGAGCATCAGAAGAAGATGGAAGGAATACACAGTCATTATACCAGAAAGAACTAGTCGATGTTCATTCATTTGAAGAGGTAGCATGTGATCAGGAACCAATGGTACTGAGGAAGAAGTCAAAGCTGCATTGAAGGCATTGACAAAAAATGAGGCTGCAAGAATTGATAGAGTATCAACTGAGATATTTCAGCAAACACTTGCAACATTAGAAGCACTCATTTGGGTATACCAAGAAATTTGGAGGACAGCTACCTGGCTAACAGACTAGAAGAGATCCATATTTGTGCCCAATCCAAAGAAAGGTGATCCAAGTGAATGCAGAAATTACCAAACAGTATCATTAACATTCCATGCAGGCAAAATTTTGCTCAAGATCACTAAAAAGCAACTGCAGCAGTGTGTTGGCTAAGAACTGCCAGAAATTCAAGCTGGATTCAGAAGAGGATTTGGAATCAGGGATATCATCACTGATGTCAGATGGATCTTGGCTGAAAGCAGAGAGTACCAGAAAGATGTTTTCCCTGTGTTTCATTAACTATGCAAAAGCATTTGACTGTGTGGATCTAATGAATTATGGCTAATACTGCAGTAAAATGAGAATTCTAGAACACTTAGTTGTGCTCTTTAGGAATCTATATGGGTCAAGGGGCAGTTGTGCAATCAGAATAAAGGGACGCTGCATGGTTTAAAGTCAGCAAAGGTGTGCATCAGGATTGTATCCTTACACCATACCTTTTGAGTCTGTATGCTGAGCAGGTAATCCAGGAAGCTGGATTATGTGAAGAACAAGGCATCAGGATTGGAGGACAGCTCACTAACAACCTGTGTTATGCAGATGACTCCACCTTACTTGTAGGAAGTGAAGAAGATTTGAAACACTGATGAAGGTGAAGGACCACAGCCTTCAGTATGGATTGTACCTCAACATCAAGAAAATAAGAATCCTCACAACTGGACCAGTAAGGAACATCATCATAAGTGGAGAAAGGATTGTGGTTGTTAAGGATTTCATTTTCCTTGGGTTCATAGTGCATGCCTATGGAAGTAACAGTCAAGAAATCAAAAGATGCATTGCACTCGGAAAATCTGCTGCAAAGGATCTCTTTTTAGAGTACTGAAAAGTAAAGATGTCACCTTGAAGACTATAGTGCACCTGACCCAAGCCATGGTATTTTCAGTTTCATCACATGCATGAGAAAGCCAGACAAATGAACAAAGAAGAAAGAAGGATTGGTACCTTTCAGGTGTGTTCTAGAAGAAGCACAACCAGAGTGCTCCTTGGAAGCAAAGATGGCAAGACTGTGTTTGACATACTTTAGACATGCTGTCAGGAGGCCAGGAGAAGGGCATCATTCTTGGTAGAGTGGAGGGTCAGTGAAAAAGAGGAAGACCGTCTACAAGATGGATTGACACAATGTCCACAACAGTGTGCTTCAGCATATGATTGTGGACATAGCTCAAGACTGGGCAGTGTTTCGTTCTGGTGTGCATAGGGTCTCTATGAGTTGGAATCAACTGGACAGTACCTAACAACAACAACAACAGTGTGCAAAAAGAACTTATTATGTTTCATGGATCAAAATGTGTCCCCCAAAGATGTATGAACTTGCTTAGGTCATGATTCCCATGATTGTGTGTTTACCTCTTTGTCATTTGATGAAATTTCCTGTTTATTGTAAATTCTGTCATGGTGACTTAATAAAATGGATTAACAGCAGTTATACTGATGAGGTTTACAAGATTGATAGTATCTTAAACCAGTCTCTTTTGAGATATAAAACAGAAGCAAGCAGAGACACAGCGGACCTCATACCACGAAGAAAGCAGTGCCAGGAGCAGAGCGTATCTATTGGACCTGAGGTTCCTGTGTGAGATGTCACCAGACCAAGGGAAGACTGATAAAAAGGACTTTCCTCCACAGCCAACAGAGAGAGAAAGCTTTTCCATGGAGCCAGCACCCTGAATTTGGATTTCCAGCTTACTAGACTATGAGAGAAATCCTGGTAGCCTAGTGGTTAAGTGATGTATCTGCTAACCAAAAGATCAGCAGTTCACATCTGCCAGTTGCGCCTTGGAAACTATGGAGCAGATTTGCTTTGTCCTATATGATCACTATGAGTCGGGATCGACTAGACAGCAGTGGGTGTTTTGGTTTGGGACTGTGAGAGAATAAACTTCTCTTTGTTAAAGCCCTCCATTTGTGATATTTCTGTTACAGCAGCACTAGATGACTAAGGCATAATGTTAAATGTCTTTTGTTTTTAGTAGTATTATGAAAATGAGATAAATTATGATTTTGTTAGTAGGCTAGTTCAATTTTCAACAAGTTGAACATGCTCATTTATCATACTGTCTTATGTCTGTACAGTAAGTGTTAATAAGTTTCTAAAGTTCAAAACTATACTTACCTGTGTATGTTGTGTATTCCATTTGATTCCACCTTCTTTCAAAATGCCTTTGTGCAAAGTTTTTTCTTGTAAATTATTTCCTTTCTAAATATTATGTACATCACTTGAATAGTCTTGTTTGTGTAAACTGTGCGTTGCTTCCAGTCTTCATGGAAGAGTGGCAGGCATGGAAAAGGAAGCCTCAGAAAATTGTTTTTATATTTGGTTCTCATTTATTCTAACTGGATCATACAAAATCAAATAATCATTTTCCATTGTTTCCTTGGAAATCCCATTTTGTATGTAATAATTGGCAGCCTTTGGTTTTGTAGTAGATCAATAAAGCCTTTCTACTTTATTGAATGATTTGGGTTTGCTAAACAGAATTACATTCCAAAAAACATTTTTTTAAAAATTCTTTAATAGTAAAAATAAGTTAGCTGTATAAATAACTTTTAGTAGGCTTGGTTTGGAGTCTTTGGGTAGTATAAATAGTTAAGCACTTGACCACAAGTTGAAATGTTGGTAGTTTTTGCTCATCCAGAAGAAGATAGGCCTGGCAGTTAGCATTTGAAAGGTCTCAGTCTTGAAAACTATATGGCACAGTTCTACTCTGCATTGCTTAGGTCAGAATTGACTTTACAACAACTAACAACAACAGGCTTGCTGTGTCTGAAGCTCTGGTCTTTTCTTGCCAGGTCAAGGACTTCTTGAATCTAGATATTGACCTCACAAGCCATCTAGTTCATGCTGTTCCGGGACAGAGTAACACCTACACTTTTAGCGTCCTACCATTGTGAGGTTGGCAACAAAGAGTGGCATGGAGGCCGTTTGCTATAGTACTGGAAACTGTAGAGCCTAGAACAGATTTTACCATTTACACTCTTTGGAACCTTCAACAAATCACCTTTTCTCAGCTTTGTTTTCTCGTGTTCTTATATATTTGATAACTCCTGAGCCCTAACCCAAATTAGTTTTCAAATAATAAGTACCATGAAAGGCCTGATTTATCAGAACTTGAATATAAAACATTTTTATTTTGTTTGCATACACGACTGATAGAGTAATGTCTGATCATTCCCAGGCTATTCTATAACATTGAAGTGAATAACTAATATTCAGGGAAAATTTTGAAGAACTGAGCTCATTAGAATTTAAAGTTCAGACATGTTTGGATTCATTGTTGAATTGTTGCAGCTTGTATGTTTCCAAGATGGTCAACAAAACAAATGCTACCATTCCTGCTACAGTGTGACATTATTATGCAAAAGATATATTAATTCTGTATTCTGTATCTATTGTATTTTAAAGCAATTTTATAATTGTTTTGATATTTCTGTTTTTTTATGTTGCAGCAACTTTTTACAGATGTGGCCAGTGGAAAAATTTCCGACGAGTTAGCTGATGAAATGGCAGCTATGGACACCTTGGTAATAGAGCTCCAAGATCTAAGTAACCAATTTCAAAACCAATATTGATGATGTTGGAATCTTTCACTTTCTGGATTGTCTCTTAACACCTATGTATCTGAAACAGAAGGTTTCATTTTTTAAATAAATTTGTGTTTTTTGGCTAACATTCCTGCTTTTGAAATGTTCTAAGCTGTTTGAAGTACTATAAATAAGAGCTTCCCTGTTCCTTTAGGCCTAATTATGATTGAATTTAGTATTTTTATTATTCTTGAATTGTTTCTGCACAAAGGGCAAGTAAATTATAGTTTAATTTTCATCATAGAATCTGTTTTCTCTCAGGCTACATAAATTAGATCACCCTTTGGATATAAACACGAAAAAAGTCATAGGACAATTTTGTGGAATCATTAGATTGACTCTGTTGTTTCCCAAAAGTGACAGAAGAGTGGATTTGATGACGGAAAACCTTACACTTCTTAAGACTGTGTTTGTATCAGAAGGACACAAACTAAATTGAAAATGTGGATATGATTTGAATCTAAATCTAGGAAATGTAAGAAAAAAACAAAAACAAATTTGGACTGACACATTAGCCATTAAGTAACCAGTCTGACCCACACTGTGTCTGCTACCAACCCTAGAGATGGTTGTTTATAAGGTTACTATAGGTGAAGACAGTTAATAAATGGTACCATATTACAAAAATGCCACAGTGAAATTCTTTCTTAGTAATGCTTATGGAAACAAATGTTGAAGGCAGCAGCTCAGCTTTATAATTTGAGTATAAAAGTCATAGTTAGGAATTCCAAGTTCTGGTTTGGGTTGCTGAATATTGATTGTGTTCTATGCATATGTTGCTTCACCCTCAGTTGTTTTGTTTTTTCGTATTCTTATAAAATATGAACAATTTTACTCTTAGCTTCTTCATGAGTTTCAGCTGTGTTTGAAACTTTTAAGAATACATAATCCATGCCAAATTTCAAAGGATACAGTAGCAGGGATAGGGGTCTGGGGACCATGTTTTCAGGGGACGTCATGGTTAATTGGCATAACTAGTCTTTTTCTAAGAGAATGTTCTGTACCCCATAATGGTGAGTGACACCTGGGTTTTAAAAGCCAGCAGGCTGCTACTGAGGGAACATCAGTTGGTCCCAGCCTACTAGGAGAACATCAGAAACACAAGGAAGAATCAGCCCAGGAGAAAGAAAGATCTATATGATTGGGAGACTACATCAGTTAAAGAACAGCAGAACTAGAGGGTGCCCAGTCACCAGCAAAGACAGCTCTGATAGGGAATACGATGTAGAGTCCCTGATGTAGCATGAGAGAGAGGACTGTGGAGATCTAGAATTCTATTAAAAGACCAGACTTGATGGTCTGACACCCCTGAGAATGTGTCCCCTAGACTTGTTGCTAGCCCAGAGCTAAATCCAGTGCTGAAGCCAACACTTAAGACAAAGAATGAACTGGACTTGGGGGTATACACTGATATAGGTCGTGTGTATACTTTATGGTTTAATATACACATGACACTGTCCTACTGGTTTCTCTTTAAAGGAGAGAGGAGAGAGTGGAGACACGGGCGCAAGTGTTGGTTGAATGGATACTTGAAGAGTGTGCTGTCACAGGGTAAGGAGAGCAGACAGAGTTGTTGAGAGGTGGGTTTTGCTCAGGGTTTTATATGGCAAATGGATTGTACACTTTCACTTAATCACAATAAAGAAAATTAATATAAAAGAATACATAAGCCATGAACATAAAGTATTCTGAGCATTAAAATAGTCCTTTACACCTGGAGCAGAGGAAAATAAAGGACATCAAAGAGGTTAGGAAAATATGAGTCCAGCAGACAGAAGGTGTCCTATGATCCAGAGACTACAATCAGCAGGAGACCAGAAGAACTAGATGGTGCCTGGCCACCACCAGTGACTGCACTGACAGGGAACACAGCATAAAGTATGTGATGTTGTGGGAGAAAAATGGATGTGCAGAACTAGAACTATAAAGACCACACTTCATGGTCCGTCACACTGGAGGGTACCCTGAGGATGTCGCCCCTGGACTCTGTTAGACCAGAACTGAAACCAGTAACAAAGCCAACTCTTCAAAGATTGGACTAGAGTATAAGACATAGAGAATGCTGAATAAGTGAGTGCTGCTTATCTTAAATATGTACTTGCGGCTGCCTGAGCAGCTCCTGTCCAGAGGTGAGAGGAGAATGTAGAAGAGGACAGGAAGGAATTGGTTGAATGGATACAGGAAATACAGGGTAGAAAGGAGGAGTGTGCTGTCATGGGGATGGAGCTAGCAGTTAGAGTTACATAGTGGTGTGGATATGGGGCTTCACATGGCAACCGGATTTCAATTGTAAACTTAAAGCACAATTTTTAAAAAAAGTCAACAAAATCTTACATCAGTGAATTCTTCCTTAACCAAAAGAAACAAAAACAAACCCACTGCTGTCAAGTTGATTCACTCACAGTGACCCTGTAAGACAGGGAAGAACTGCCCCAAGGAGTTCCTGGTGAATTTTAACTGCTGACCATTTGGTGAGCAGCCACTACATTTAACCACTCTACTGCCAGGGTTTTCGGATTTACTCTTAACCGTTCCTAGTGCTAAATGTGGAGCCCTGGTTGCTCAACGGGAGTTGGCTTTGGCTTGGCTGGTTGCATAGTCGTCAAGAGCTCGAGTCCTAACCCAAAGGTTGGCGTTTTGAATCCATGAGCTGCTTCTTGGAAGCCCTATAGGGCAGTTCTGCCCTGTCCTTTAGGGTCACTGTGAATGTGAGTCAACTTGACAGCTATAGGCATTTTTCTTTTTTTGCTTCAACATTTCTTTCTTTTTTTCTATTATACAAAACTAAAGGAATGTATGCCACAGAGCAACTTCTCTTATAGAAAAGAACCTTGTGAAAAAGACCAATAAAATGAAGTATTAGTATGAGTTAATATTAAGTATCCACTTTCATCTTTTCTGGAAGCCATTGGAGGTGGGGGGGGGGTGGACGGGTAGATGAAGCAAGCAAGATTTCAAGATTAACTCGTGAAAAATACAAGCTGGGAACTCCAATGGAAAATAGGAATACTGAAAAGGATTTCAGGGGTCAGGTGGAGGTCTGGAGAAGTTTCTACTTCTCAGTTTGCTTTCCTTTGGCTTCAAAATAGAAAGGTATAGCTGATTGTGCACAGTTTAAAACCAAGTCCAGTCCCCCCAAAGTAAATGTCTCTTCAGTTACTTTCTTGAATACTGAGGTGGACCAAAGTCTAAATGATGCTGTCTGTTATAAAATGAATTGTGTCCCCCTAAAATGTGTGTTGGAATTCTAACCCCTATTACCTGTGGATATAATCCTGTTTGGAAACAGGATTTTGTTTGTTATGTTATGAGGTCATTATTGATGTAGGGTAAGTTGTAAACCTAAGCATTTCTGAGTTATATAAGATGTATTATAAGATGCACCAGTGGAGGAAGATAGATGCTATATTACATAACTATCACCAAGGAATGCTGAAAGAGATGAGGATTTTCTCCCAGAGCCCACAGAGAGCCTTTCTCTAGAGCTGATGCCCTGAATTTAGACTTCCAGCCTAAACTGTGAGAAAATAATTTTTGTTCTTTAAAGCTACCCATTTGTGGTATTTCTGTTATAGTAGCATGAAGAAACTGAAATGTTGCCGTACACTTTATTTTGGAATGGTCTCACAAAAGAAAGAGCTACTAGGTGGTTTACTCCTTTGTTTTGCTGAATAATCATATGTGACTGTTTAACATAATTGAAGACAATGTTTGTAAGGTACTATGTAGTAAAGTAGGAAACGCTTCCAAGGAGCATCTGGTGGGTTTGAACTGCTGACCTTTAGTAGCCATACCACTTCACCACTGTGCCACGAGGGTTTACAGGAAAAGCTTAGGGCTTCCTAATCATAAGTGTCTGTACTACCTCTTAACAGTTTCTAACACTCAGATACTTAATTTTCTTGTGTGTAAAATGGATATGGTGATGTAGTACCTTCCATCAGTTTTTTAGTATCTCTTACCACTTTTACACAGCCTCAGAGTCAGGGTGAAAACAGCTATCTTGTGTTAACTAAAGGGCCTTTGGTGCCTCATATTAATGTATTATGGTTAAATACTTTCTATTTCTAAATGTCTCATCTCTTTGGCTTTCAAAGATTAATACTTTTATTTCCAGAACTGCTTTTTCACTTTATCAGTTAGAAAACAGAACAGGTAAGATCCTCTAATCTTAGTTGCCAAAGCATGAAATTCCATAACCATACTAAGAAGTATAAGTACTGAGTTCTAAGGGTCTAAAACCCTTAGAAAGAAATAACAAGAATTCAAAGACTGGTTCATCCTGCACTCTTTCTACTTGCTGTATTGGGCTAGGAGAAACTTCCAGTGGTCAGTTGGTTTTAGTCTTTGGTTTCTAATAGTAAATACCGGATGGTTTGCTTGTCACTGTTGATAAATTTTTTGCAAAAGAGAAATTGTGTGAGGTCTCGGTTAATAATAGCCTGTGTTCTGTTAAGATTTTTTTTTTAAATCCTTGTCAGCCTTTTTCCAGGAAGGCAGCATATTAAATAGTGACCCTAACTGAACAGTTTACTCTGTTGCACATGAGGTTACCATGAGTTCAAGGCTAACTTGAACTAGCAAGACTGCAGAGGAGTGAAACCTCACTTTATACCCATGCTCAGGAGGTTTGGCAAGTTGGTGCCAGTCTGGGAGTAGGTAATGGGAGTAGGAGGGGTGGTAGGTAGAATGAGTTCTCCTGAATCCCAGAATGGGTTTGAGGTGCCTTGGTGGTGGGAGTTGGCCTTATATCAAATGGAGCCTCAGTACAGTGAAGGACTAAGCACTGAAAACACTGAAAGCATCTATTGTGTGTCAAGATTAGGCTCTAAATGCTGTCCTTGTTTGTGTTGGACTCAGTGTGCTACTCTTAAGCAAAATGTAAAGAAGAACTTATATTCAGTATATGTAGTAAACCCTCCCACTTTACAGACTTAGTTCAGACGTTGTGATGCGGCTTAGCTTGGGCTATTTGTACCATTTTTTTCAAGTTATGGTAAATGTAGACTGAAAAGCCCTGAGTGAGTCTAATGAAAAGTTATTGTCATTTAGTTTTTTTTCTATCTCCATCTTTATAATATCCAAATCTAACCCACTGTTTAGGCAAGAGTGGGGAATACAGCCTGTAAGTGGACACAGCACACACTTGATTTCTGCTTCTTCAGTAGGACTTATAATGAGATGGCAAAGAGGCATTATTCAAATGAGAGTAGCTAGGCTGTGGTCACACAGGTATTTTTCATAACATGCAGAGGTGCGTATGAATAGGTAAGTTTCATTCAACAAGTAGTTTATTCAAGCATGTGCTCACATATAGTAACTGCATTCATTCGATACAAATGTTCCCATTATTCTCAAGACTCTACTAATAAAGGATTAGTGCCTAATGGGCTAACAGTAGTGCTGGTGTGCTTTTACCTATTACAGTTTCTTATTTTAGACCGAGGCCTAATGATAATTGTAGCTGCATTTGGTTTTCTCCAAATAAAAACTGTTGAGACATTTTAAAATTTTATTTATTTTATTGTTGAGTAAAACACACTCTCTGAGTCACTTGGTGCTGCATTTATAACAGAAATACCACAAGTGGGTGGCTTTAACAAGGAGAAATTTATTCTCTCACAGCCCAGTAGGCTAGAAGTATGCGTTCAGAGTGTGGACTCGGGGAACAAGCTTTCTCTCTGTCAGTTCCGGAGGAAGGTCATTGTGATACATCAGTCTTCCCTTGATGTGGGAGCAACTCAGCACAGAAACCCTAATCCTATTTAACAATACAATCTTGCCTCATTAACCACAGACAGACATTAGGGCTTACAACATACACAAATATCACAATCACAAAAGAGGACAACTACACAATACCGGGTATCACAACCCAGCCAAGATGTTACAAACATTTTGAGGGACAGAATTCAATCCATGACATACACCAACTCAACCATTTCTACATGTATGACTCGGTATTGATGACAGTGTGCAGCCATGGTCACCCTCTTCTGACTTGTTTCTTCCCCATTAACAAATTCACTGCCTGCTAAGTTTCCTGTGTAATCTTTCAAGTTGGTATTATCAGTTCAATCCCGTATAGATAGTTCCTATGAGAGTATAATGCTCAAATTAGACTTCTTTGCTAGTTAAACTACTGTTTGGTTTTAAGAATACTTAAGCGAATAGGGATATTTTTGCTTTATGATTTAAAGGTTGTCTCAGGGCAGTAGTTTTGGGAGTTCATCCAACTTCATGTCTCCAAAAGTCTAGAGTCCTTAAGAATTTAAAAGTGTATCCTGCATTTCCCCCTTAAGATCAGGATTCTCCTCCAGAGTCTTTAATGAAAATAGTCTACAATGGTTGCCAAGCTCTCTGCAGTTTTGATCTAACAGCAGAGGGGGCAGTTATTGTTGGAGGCAATTAGCCATGTATTCTGTATCTTCCTCCTGTTCCTGACTCTTCCTCTGTTTTTGCAGATAGTAGCGAACAGTTGTTGTGCCTTGGATAACAAGCTTTTAAGAACCTAAGCACTACACAATGAACTGGAGTATAGAGAATCACTAAACACATTATTAGGCCAGTTAACTGGGGTGTCCCATGAAACCATGACCCTAAATCTTCAAGTGATCAAATCCCATGAGATTTTTGGTTGTCAATAAGCAGACTCAGCAGCTGCTCTTTTCTGTGATTGTTGTAAATGTGTCTATCACATGGCTTTCCAATTCAACTTTTTAGAGATGTACAACTCACTGAAAACAATTACAGTAACCAGCTAGGTGACTCAACCCTTAATCAATGGAATATTTCCATCAGTGTTAACTCTCCCTTTCTCCCTCTGTCCACCCCAGTAACTGTTAACAAACTTTGTTCTCTGTACATTTGCCTTTTCTTGTCTTTTTATGTAAGTGTGGTCATAAAATACTTGTCCCTTTGGGATTGACTTATTTCAGTGACTATAAGGTCTTGCAGCTCTGTGATGGTTTGGATTATGTGCCCCTCAAATTGTGTATATCGCTTTGCCCAGCCATGATTCACACTGTTTTCTTGTGTCATTTTTCTGTTTAAGCGGATTAGGTGGGATTGTAACACCCTTATCCAGGTCCCATCCCTGCTCCAATTAAAGGGACTTTCCCTGGCGTGTGGTCAACACTACCTTTTCTTTCTCTTGAGATGAAAGGGAAGGGAGCAGAGAGTTGGGGACTTCAGACCACCAAGAAAGTGGTACTGGGAGCAGTACACGTACTTTAGACATGGGGTCTGTGTGTCTGAGAAGCTTCTTGGCCAGAGGAAAGAACAAGTATCTTCCTTTAGAACTGACTGACAGTTCCTTCAGAACTCATGTGGTGAATTTGGACTTTCAGTCTACTGTGAGAGAATAAAATTCTCTTTGTTACAGCCATCCATTTGGGATATATCTGTATACAGCAGCACTATTCAAGCTCCATCCACATTGTAGCATGTATCACAGCTTCATTTCTCCTGCTGCCCGAGTAGCATGCCTTTGTATCTATGTACTACATTTTCGTCTTCTATTCGTTGGTGGGAACTTAGGCTGTATCCACCTTCAGCCTGTTGTGAATAGTGCTATAGTGAACCCTGCTGTACAGTTCTCAGTCTCAGATTTCAAGTGTGTTGGGTATACACCTAGAAGTGGAATTACTGGATCATATGATAGTTCTGTTTTTAGCATTTTGAGGAATCACCACCTGTTTTGTATTTTGTATTCCCACATCTTTTCATATTTTTAAGATTACAGAAGGTTAATAAACTAAGACTTTTTTAAAAGTTTTTTATTGTGATTAAGTGAAAGTTTACAAACCAGGCCAATTTTCCATATATAAGCCTGAACACCTGGCTCTCTGCAACTCTATCTGCTCTCCTCACCCTGTGATAGCACACTTTTCTACTCTTTCCCTCCTGTATCCACTCAGCCAACACATGTACCCTCCTCTCCATCCTCTTCTGTCCTCTTTAAAAAGAAACCCATAGGACAGCCTCATATATATATTAAACCATAAAGTACACACACCGCTTGCATTACTGTGTGTCCTCAGGTCCAGTCCATTCTTTGAAGTGTTGGCGTCAGTACTGTATTCAGTCCTGGGCTAGCAAACAAGTCTGGGGCCATGCTCCTGTGTGACACCCTAGGTGGTTTGACCACCAAGTCTGGTCTTTTAACAGAGCTCTTGAACTGCACAACACTTTCTCTCGTGCTGCATCAGGGGCTCTACATTGTGTTCCCTGTCGGAGCTGTCTTTGATGGTGGCCAGGCACCACCTTCTGTTCTCCTGCTGATGTAGTCTCCCAGTCATATAGGTTCTTCTGTCTCCTTGGCTCATTTTACCTTGTGTCTTTGAAATTCTTGATCGCCATCTGTTTCAAGTGGGTTGAGACCAGTTGAGGTTCCTCAGATGGCAGCTTGCAGGTTTTTAAGACTCCAGGTGCCACTCACCAATGTGGGGTGCAGAACACTGTATTAGTCTTAGAAAAAGACTAGCTATGCCAGTTGACCTTGGTGTCTCCTGAAGACATGGTCCCCAGACCTCTTTCCCTGCTACTCTATCCTTTCAAATGTTGGGTTGAATTTAGAAAACCTTTTAGCTTATGGTGTAGTCCATTTATGCTGACCTGCCTTCTACTGGGTGCTGTCACTTCCTTCACCTAACCAAATTTATATTGACTGACTAATCTATAGATAACCCTCTCCCTTCCCTTCCCCCTGCTTTGTAGCCATCAAAGAGTATTTTTTTCTGTGCTTAAGTCTTAAGTCTTTATAATAATGATCTGATACAATTTTTGTCCTTTTGTAGCTGATTGATTTCACTCAGCATAATGTCTTCCAGTTGATTCCAGGTTATGAGATGTTTCATAAACTCATCGTTGTTCTTTATCATTGCATAGCATTCCATTGTGTGTGTATACACACACACACAAACACACAGACACACAATAATTTGTTTATCCATTCATCTGTTGATGGGCACCTAGGTTAATTTCATCTTTTTGTTATTGTGGACAGGACTGCAATAAACATTTGTGTGCATGTATCTGTTCATGTGACAGCCCTTATTTCTCTAGGCAATGGGATCATATGGTATTTCTAGTTCTAGCTTTTTAAGAAAGCACCAGTTTGCTTTCCAAAGAGGTTGTACCATTTTGCGTTCCCACCAGCAGTTCTCCCCAGTCTCTCCAGCATTTGTTGTTTTGTGTTTTGGGGATTATTGCCAACCTCGTTGGGATGAAATGATATCTCATTGTAGTTTTGATTTGGATTTCTCTAGTGGCTAATGATTGTGAGCATTTGCTCATGTGTCTTTTGTCTGCCTCAATGTCTTCTTTGGAGAAATGTCTATCTATATCCTTTGCCGTTGTTTAATTGGGTTGTCTTTTTCTTGTTGATATTTTATAGTACCTTGTAGATTATGGAAAGTAGGCATCGATCAGACATGTGGTTGTCAAAATTTTTTCCCATTCTGTGGGCTGTCTTAACTCTCTAGATAAAGTCTTTGGATGAGCGCAAGTGTTTGATATTTAGTAGTTTGTATTTATCTATTTTCTCTTCTGTTTGTGCACTGCTGATAAGATTTTGTAGTCTGTTTAAGCTGTATATTAGAGTTTTCAATGTTGTCCATATTTTTTCTTCCATAATCTTTATCGTTTTAGATTTTATATTTAGGTCTTTGGTCCATTTTGAGTTAGTTTTTGTGTAACATGTGAGATATGGGTCTTGTTTCAGTTTTTTGCAGATGGATTTCCAATTTTGCCAACCGTGTTTATTAAAGAGGCTGTGTTTTCTCCAGTTCACAGCCTTTGGGCCTTTTCAAATATCAGCTTTTCATGGGTGGATGGTGTTATTTCTGCGTTCTCTATTCTGGTCCACTGGTCAGTACATCTGTTTTTGGACCAGTACCAGGCTGTTAATACCATGGCACTGTATAGGTTCTAAGGTTGGGTAGTATGAAGCGTCCTACTGTGTTGCTCTTCTTCAGCAGAGCTTTACTTATCTGGAGTGTCTTCCCTTTACAAGTAAAATTGGTGACTTGTTTCTCTGTCTCATTAAAAAATGACATTGGACTTTATGTTGGGATTGCACTGTATATATAGATCACTTTATGTAGAACAGACATTTTCACAATGTTAAGGTAGGTTTCTACACTTATATAAGTTTCTTTTGGTTTCTTGCAGTAGGGTCTTGTAATTTTCTTTGATAGGTCTCTTGTATCTCTGGTGTTTTGTCTTCTTGGAGGCTGTTGATTTGGTGATTTTCTCTTTGATGGTCTCTTTGTTGGTATAAAGGAATCCTACTGATTTATTTATGTTTATCTTATATCCTGATACTTTGCTGATCTCTTGTATCAGTTCTAGTAATTTATTTATGGATTCTTTAGGATTTTCTGTGTATACGATCGCATCATCTGCAAAAAGGGATGCTTTTACTTCTTTACCAATATGGATATCCTTTCTTTATCTTGTCTAATTGATCTGGATAGAACCTCCAACACAATGTTGAATGGAAGTGGTAACAGTAGGCATCTTTGTCTGGTTCCCTGTTCTCAGGGCGAATTCTTTCAGTCTATCTATTGGGGATGATGTTGGCTATTGGCTTTGAATAGATGGCCCTCCTTACATTAAGGAATTTCCCTTCTGTTCCTATTTTGCTGAGAGTGTTTAAAATTAATGGGTGTTGGACTTTGTCAAATGCCTTTTCTGCGGCAATTGATAAAAACAAGTGATTCTTTTGTTTTATCTATGTGATTGATTACTTCAGTTGTTTATCTGATGTTGAACCAACCTGCATCCTTGCTTTGAATCCTACTTAGTCATGGTGAATTATTTTTTTGGTATGTTGCTGAATTCTATTGGCTAATATTTGTTGAGGATTTTTGCCTATAGGTTCATGAGAGATATTGGTGTGTAGTTTTCTTTTTTAGTGCTATCTTGACCCAACTTTGGTATCAGGGTTATGCTGGTTTCATAGAGTGGATTTGGGAGTGTTCCAGCTTTTTCTATGCTGTGAAATAGCTTCAATAGTATTATAATTAACTCCTCTGAACTAAGAGATATTTTTAATCTGGATATGTAGCTTGAAGCTAAGCCGGTGTAGAACTGAATTGTATGTGCCTTTGTGTGTATGTGTATGTTTTCTCATTGCTTGATCATAAAACACCTCTTTCCACTTGTTAATAGAAGCAGACTAATGATTTTGTTTTTTCTTTGACTTTATGATTAATATCCAGTTCATGTTCAGTTTTAAAAATATCTACGAATCCTTAGTTTAGGTTTGACTTTTCCTGTTGACCTTTTTCTTTCAGGGGCTTAGCTGTAGCAAGATCTTGCCCCACTGTTTAGAGGTAGCTGTGATTAGTTCACTCAGGACAGCACCAGAATTTTTCCCTTGCCAGTGATGTCAGCTCTGCCTTCCTCTTCATTATTCTGATTTCTTAACAAATTACAGTGACCCGTGGGTCAACCATACCATCTCTTAGTCCCAGGGCAGCATTGTGGTCTTGAAAAGGGAGTCCTGCCAAGGACAATGGAACAGAAAACTGTTTTCATTAAAGTGGTCTCCAGAACAGTAAATATCAGCCATTTCTAAATTTCTTGTGGTGTTATTGCCAGGAAGGGTGAGGAAAGGTACATCATGTTGATGTTATTAAAGTGACAACCCATGCATTGCTAATTTTTCTGGGTTGGGGCCTCATGGGAACATCAGTATCTATAGGCATACAGAAATTGCAACACGATGCAGCTCATAGACAAGTAGTGCTTCTTGAAGATTCTATTACTGTGGAACCCAAGGGAGTCCCTTAACATCTCTGAGCCTCATTTTTCTTATTTGTAACCTGTCAGTGATCCACACTACACAGGGATATCACAATGATCAAGTGAGACAATTGTTGAAAGTAAAAAAGTTTAATAGAAATACAATGAAAGAGAAGAGCATGTTAGAAAACAAAAGACTGTTACAGCTTTGATAATAAAATGTTAACAGAACCTTTTCTGTCACCCAGTTGGGAGTCTGGTGACATTGAATACTGTTGGATCATGATGGTGAAGCATTGTAATTCTCAGCAGTTTGATTACAAATCAACCTTTTCCCCATTTCTGGCTACCCCAGCTCCTCAGAAAGATCTGAGTGCAAGTGGGAATAGGGGAAGGGATGAAGGGAAGAACTGAGATGGAATTTTTAGGAAGTAAAGGAGGGAAAGAACCAAGTTTCTATCATAAATATTTCTCAGGTTGGTGAGCAAGAAAAGAAAAGAGAAATGATGAGGGACAGGCGGAAAGATGATAAAACAGGGGGATTCACTGACTGGGATAAATTCATGGGCTTAGAAAACCTAGTTTTAGGCCCAGCTTCACTGCTTCCTAGCTGTAGTGACGCCTGAGCCTTGGACTGCACCTGAGCCTCTGAACCTCTCTGGGCCTCAATTTCATTGCCTATAAAATGCAAACACCCACTATCCAAACTGGACAGAATTACTGTGGGGATCATTTGAGATGATGGGTGTGGAGTGTTTTGTGAGTAAGTGCACAATTAGTTTAGTTATAATTAACAGAAATGGGCACCTTGGGTGGTTCTGTCAGGCCTTGGGTTGGTGGAGCCCCAGAATGGTTGTATCCAGCATCTTGGCTCCAGTTTACTTAATCCCCGTGGCAGCATAATCTTGTAGTTTGCAAAAGGGTGCTGCAAAATTTCTCCCAGTCTTCTGTATGCCCTTCACCCCTGTACTTACTGAAATCCATTTGGCTTAAAGAGTGTGTTTTAGTCAGCTAGTGCTGCTGTAACCGAAATACCGTGAGTGGATGGCTTTAACACAGGAAAGTTTATTCTTACACAGTCAAGTAGGTTACAAGTCCGAATTCAAGGTGACCACTCCAGGGGAACGCTTTTCCTCTGTCGGCACTGGAGGAAAGTCCTTGTGTTGTATTAGTGTTTGTTCAGGGAGCATCGTGGCGTGGGAACCTCAGGTCTGAAGGACGTGCTCTACTCCTGGTGCTGCCTTCTTGATAGTGTAAGGTTCCCAGTTCCCTCTGCCAGATTTTTACCTTTATATCTCAAGAGACCACTTCAAGGCACAAAACAAATTGACACATTTAATCTTGCTCTGCCAATATAGCTGCTGCGCATCTACCCTCATTAAAATCATAGAGGCAGGAATTCCAACATGGAAGAACATCACACAATACCAGGAATTATGGCACAGCCAAATTGTTACAGATTTTTTAGGGAACACATTTAATCCATGATGGGGTGTCTGGTGCCAGGGTTGATAAAAAGCCATCTTGATATTTTAGTAGTGGTCTGGCCAGAAAACCTACATATGTGCCCTAGGAGTTTTTTCACACACATAGACACACAAAAGCAACAGAACTAGAGTGTGCCTCACACATAAGGTTGATTTCCCTGACCATAAACAGTAAAACATAACCCAAAACAAAAACAAACCCAGTGCTGTCGATTCTGACTTACAAAGGTCCTATAGAACAGAGTAGAAGTGCTCCATAGAGTTTCCAACAAGTGCCTGGTGGATTTGAGCCACGGACCTTTAGGTTAGCAGATGTAGCTCTTAACCACTAGGCCACCAAGGTGTCTCAGTAAAACAAAAGGGCTATTTATTTATTTAGGGTAAGTATATCCTAATTATGTTTGCCTTCTCTCCTTTTAAAAAATCACACAAGAGTTCATTCTAAAAAAGCTAGAAAATATATAAGACTGAAGAAAAAGTTAAAATCACATGAACTTCTTCCCCTAAAAGATAATCATGTTAATAGCTTTCCAGGCCATTTATTATATTAATATACATGCATCAGCAAAAGGGAGAGAGATTAGGTCTTTTTTTGTAAACCCAATTAAGCTTTTGAATAAAACACTTAGAAGCAGGTTTGCCTTTAACTATGTGTGGTCAGGTAGTCCACATACCATGTATCTAAATATTTAAAAGTTGTAAGTCAAGCTGAAAAGCAATTTCTGTTTTTTAAAGCCACCCAATTTGTTATTTTGTTACGACATTACCATTATTGTTGAGTCAATTCCAACTCATAGTGACCCTACAAGACAGAGTAGAACTGCCTCATAGGGTCTCCAAGGAGCAACTGGTATATTTGAATTACGAACCTTTGGATTAGCAGCCATAACTCTTAACTACCTATACTGCTGAGGTTTCCTTTCTTTGCAGCCCTGGGAAACTTACCAAACAATCTAGAAAATTTAAACATATGGAGTAAAAAAAATTTTTTAAATTTCCTTCTGCATAATGACTGAAGCTCTTGGAGGCCATAAAGCCTGAGTCCAGAAAGGTAAGTGAATCATCAAGCTGGTATGTGCTCTGGAAATATCTACTGATTTCTGGAAGACTAACTTGGGTATTAATGGCTGATCATGCTTAGGGGCAGGAAACAAAGCTTGGAACCCATCAAAATAGGAGATTAGACCAGAAATCTTCTATATCCAAGACCAATCTCAATGAAAAGTGGAATCAGAATTACAACAAAAACCTACTCCACAGAGGAACATTGTTGGGGTTCTTAACCTATCTCACACCTGGCTCTGGACTGAGGTGAGAAAAGAAGTATCTTCCTTCGTAATTCCCAACCACAAGTCTGCTGTCCTATTTGAATTCACATTCCCTGTATGGTCTTCACAACCACCCATCTGCCAGTTTGTCCTGCTGTGGTGACTTGCATATTGCTCTGACACTGGAAGTGACTATCAAAAATGCAAAAGGTTTAGACACTAATCAGTGTCTCTATCCTACTGATTTTTGCCACCACTGCCTGTCAGTTTGCCATATTGTGGTGGCACACGTGTTACAGTAATGCTGGAAGCTATGCCTAAGATACTTCAAATACCATGACTAAGGCATTTCAAATACCATACCCATGGTGGGCAGGATTCAGTGGAGCTTCCAGACCAATATGGACTAAGAAAAAAGGCCTGAAGATCTATTTCCAAAAATTAGTCAATGAAAACTCTGTAGATCACAGCAGAATATTGTCCAGTATAATGCTGGATGAGTCACCTACATTGGAAGGCACTCAAAATATGAAGTGTGGCCTAAAAGTTCATTTTAGAAGTCCTAGGTTGGGGTGCTACCAGAAACTTGATATAATAAACCTCTCTGGAGGCATTACTCCCAACAAAGTTCTAAGGAATTTGAATTCACATTTAAAAAAAAAAAAAAAATCAAGAAACACATGAGGAGAGATACCACCACAGGTAAAAATCATTTGAAAACAGCAGTAGATTCAGACTGTATGGATAGCAGATGTTGAAATTAGTCGATACAGAATATAGAATAAGTAAATTTTGTATGTTTAAGGAACTAAAAGAGGAAATAAGACTTGAATATGAAAAAGAAGACTATAAAAATTTCTAGAAAGATTTAAAGAGTCTAATTGAAATCAGGAACTAAAGAAACCTCACTGCCATTTGAGTTGATTCTAACTCACAGTAACCCTAGAGGACAGAGTAGAATAGCCCCTGAAAGTTTTCAAAGCTGTAATCTTTATCAAAGTAGACTGTCATAGCTTTCTTCTGTGGATATGCACTGCTAACCTTTGGATTAGCAGCCAGGTGCTGAACCAATGCATTGCCAGGAATTCTATTTTTTTTTTTACTATGATTGAATGAAAATGTACATTCCCATATAATTCTCATGCTCACCTATATGAAGCTCACACTGCTCTCCCTGCCCAGTAACAGCACACCCCTCCTCTCTGCTCCATACGTGTCCTATCCTCCCAACAACCTCCTATCCCCTCCTCTCCACCCACTCCCCTTCCTCCAGCAAGAGGTCAGCAGGATGACATCCTATAGATACATAGAACTATAAGGTTCCCACAAGATACGGTCACTCTGTGTAACCAAGTCCAATCCATTGCTGTCCAAAAAGTTGATCTCCATTATGATTTATGGACAGGGGCAGCAATAGGGCCAGGGGCCATGCTCCCAGGGGAACCCCGAAGCCCCAGACTATCAATTGCAGTCTTCTTTGTTGGAGATCTCAGGTTGCACCCGTTGTTGCCAGTGAGACTCAACTTTGTGAGTTCTATTGTGGCTATCACTGGTGGTGGCTGGGCACCATCCAGTTCTTTTGGTCACAAGTCAATGTAGAGACCCAGTCACATGGATCTGTCTTCTGGGTTCTCTTTTCCCCATGTCTTCTTGTCCTTGATAATCATCTGTTCCTGTTGAGTTGGGACCGCTTGCTGTACCCTCAGATGGCAGCTTGTCACCTTTTAAGACCCCAGACACCACTCACCGATGTGGGGTGCAGAGAGTCCTCATTAGTAGAACACTAGCTGTGCCAATTGGCCACGATTTTGCCCAAGAGCATGGTCCCCAGCTCCCTACCCCAGCTACTCTGTCCTTGCAATATTGGATTAAGATGGGAGGAATACTCAAATTGTGTTGAAGTCCAGTTATTACTGATCTTCTTTCTAATGTGTGCTGTCACCGATTTTAGCCAACCAAATTTCTACTCCCATCCTGCCCTCCCCCCTCCTGACCTCCCCACCCTTGCAGCCTTCAAAGAGTCTTTTCTTTTATACATGAGTCTGTTATTAAGTTCTTATCATAAGGGTATCATACAATATTTGTCCTTTTGTCACTGACCACTTTCAGTCAGCATAATGTCTTC
The DNA here is from genome assembly GCA_028571685.1 of Heterohyrax brucei. Lineage (NCBI taxonomy): Eukaryota > Metazoa > Chordata > Mammalia > Hyracoidea > Procaviidae > Heterohyrax > Heterohyrax brucei. The sequence goes on from CM053149.1 coordinate 42,539,335, forward strand.
CAATTGAAACCAGGTTATGAGATGTTTCCTGCTATCATCGTTGTTCTTTATCATTGCATAGTGTTCCATTGAGTATATATTCCATAGTCCATTCCTCTGTTGTTGGGCATCTGAGTTGATTCCATCTTTTTGCTATTGTGGACTGTGCTGCAATGAACATTTGTGCGCGTGTATCAGTTGGTGTGAATGGCCTTGATTTCTTAGGACATATTTCAAGCAGTGGAATTACAAGGTGAAAAAGTATATCTATATCCATTTTTTTAAGGGAGCACAAGATTGCTTTCCAAAGATGTTGCACTATTTTGCAATCCCACCAACAGTGTAGGAGAGTTTCAGTCTCCCCACAGCCTTTCTGGCATTTGTTGTTTTGCAGTTTTTGGATCGTGGCCAACCTTGTTGGGGTGAGATGGTATCTCATTGTCGTTTTGATTTGAATTTCTTTAATGGCTAACGATCATCAGCATGTCCACAGGTGTTTTTTGGCTGCCTGGATGTCCTCTTCAGGGAAGTGTCTGTCCATCTCTTTTGCCCATTGCTTAATTGGATGATTTATCTTTTTCTTATTGATATTTTGTAGTACCTTGTAGATTATGGAGAACAGGCATCAGTCTGACACAGAGTTACCAAATATTTTTTCCCATTCTGAGGTAGCCTTTTAATTCTATTAATAAAGTCTTTGGATGAGCAAAAGTGATTGATTCGTAGTAGTTCCCATTTATCTATTTTCTACTCTGTTGTTTGTGGTTTGTTTGACAGATTTTAAAGTCTGTCTATGTTGTGTATTAAACCTTCTATTGTTGCTCCTACCTTTTCTTGGATTAACTTTATCATTTTAGATTTGATATTTAGGTCTTTTATCCAGTTTGAGTTGGTTTTTGTATAAGGTGTAAGATATGGGTCTTGTTTTAATTTAGTGCAAATGGGCATCCAATTTTGCTGGCACCATTTATTGAAGAGATTGTTTTTACCCCAGTTTAATGTTTTAGGGCCTTTGTCGAATATCAACTGTTCATGGGCAGATGTCATCTCTGGGGTCTCGATTCTGTTCCACTGATCTGTCTGTTTTTGTACTATTACCAGGCTGTGTTGACTACTGTGGCAGTGTAATAGGTTCTAAAGTCGGGTAATGAGAGGTCTCCCAGTGTGTTCTTCTTCTTTAGTAATGCTTCACTTATCCAGGGCTTCTTCCCTTTCCAAACGAAGTGGGTAATTTGTGCCTCCACCTCATTAAAAAATGTCACTGGAACTTGTATTGGGATTGCATTATATAAGTAGATTGCTTTGGGTAAAATAGGCATTTTCACTAGGTTAAATGTTCCTATCCATAAGCAGGGTAGGTTTCTACATTTATGTAAGTCTCTCTTAGTTTTTTGTAGTAAGAGTTTGTACATCTGTTTGTAAAGGTCTGTTATTTCTCTGGTCAAATTTATTCCTAAGTACTTTATCTTCTTAGGGGCTATAGTAAATGATATTGGTGATTTATAGTAAATGACTTGGTGGTTTCTTCCTTGATAATCTCATTGGTATAAAGGAATCCTACTGATTTACTTATGTTTATCTTGTATCCTGAGACTTTGCCAAACTCCTCTATCAGCTTGAGGTGTTTCCTTATGGATTCTTTGGGATTCTCTGCATATACAATCATATCATCCGCAGATAGGGAGATTTTTACCTCTTCTTTGCTGATGCAGATGCCCTTTATTCCTTGGTCTTGTCTAACTGCTCTGGCTAGAACTTCTAGTACAGTGTTGAATAGGAGAGGTGAGAATGGGCATCCTTATCTAGTTCCTGTTCTCAAGGGAAACTGTTTCAGTCTCTCTCCATTCAGGATGATGTAGGCAGTTGACGTTGTATACATGGCCCTTATTGCATTGAGGAATTGGCCATCCGTTCCTATTTTGCTGAAAAATTTTTAGCATGAATGAGTGTTGGACTTTATCAAATGCCTTTTCTGCACCAATGGACGAAATCAAGTGATTCTTGTCTTTTGTGATATTTATTTGGCTGATCACATTAACTGTTTTTCTGATGTTGAGCCAGCTTTGCATTCCTGGTATAAATCCAACTTGGTCATGATGGATTATTTTCTTGATATGTTATTGTATGCTATTGGCAAGAATTTTGTTGAAGATTTTTTCATCTAGATTCATGAGTGATATTGGTCTGTAGTTCTCCTTTTTTGTTGGGTCACCAGAAATTCTTTAGGAACTGAGGTATGTAGGTTAAGCTAGGATTTTTTAACACTGACACCACTGACATTTTCAGTTAGATGAAAGGAACTGTCCTGTACATTGCAGAATATTTAGCAGGTTGGCTTCCATGAACTAGATGCCAGGGGCACCTCTGCCATAAAGTGACAACCAAAAATGTCTTGAAAACCAAATCCACTGCTGTCACATTGATTGTAACTCATAGTGAACCTGTGAGACAGAATAGAACTGCCACATAGAGTTTCCAAAGAGCACCTGGCAGATTCAAACTGCTCACTTTTTTCTTTAGCAGCTGTAGCACTTAACCACTATGCCACCAGGGTTTCCAAAAAGATCTCCAGAGATTGTCACATGTCCCCAGGGAGACAAAATTGCCCTCTTTTGAGAAGCACAGTATTAAACAAGGAAACCCTCATGACATAGTGATTAAGTGCTATAGCTGCTAATCAAAAGGTCATCAGTTCAAATCCGCCAGGCACTCCTTGGAGTGGGACAGTTTTACTATGTCCTATAGAGTCACTATGAGTCAGAATTGACTGAAAGAAAGTGGATTTTTTTTTTTAATTAACCAACAGATTAGATAGAACTAAGAATTACTAAAGGATAGGGTATCTGGAGATAGTGCCCAGATGCTGAATCTAAAAGGAAAAAACATAAAAGAGAAGTTAGAAAACAGAGGATACAAGTCCCAGAGCACATATTTGTAAGAATTTCAGAAGAACAGTAAAGAAGGAAAAAAAGGCATTTGGAGAGATAATAACTGAAAGTACTTCAGAATTGATAAAAATAATTCTCAGAGTTTCCATATTGATTTTAAAATCAACTTCTCTATGCATACAGCTTTTAGGAATTTTTCAAGAAAAAAATACCTCTTGTATCATTAAAACATTCAAATACTTAAGAATCAGTGTTTTAAAGGTGGAGCTAAGTTGGTGGAATAGTCACATGTTTCCTGTCACCCTTCTAACAACAATGATCAAAAAAAAAAAAAAGGAATCCATTATATATGACATTCTAGGGGCACTGAACATGAAAGGGAAAGTTGAAAGATCAGACTGAGTGATAGGGAAGGGAAAGCATCAGGGTCAGAAGCACATGGAACTGGTCAGATCTAACCCAGCAGTAATCTGCACCCCACAGGAGGATTGGCAGCAACCAGCGTGCTGAGCAAAGCATTGGCATTCCAAAAGTATCTTCTTCATTAGGAAGGACTGAGAGGTGGAGAGCCCACTCACAACTCTAGAATCAGTGAAAAACAGTATTCAATCATCAAAGGCTAAGTGGTTTGAGTCTAACATGCTAGATGCAGATCTGAAAGTTTCATTCAGGGTAAACCTCTCTCCCTTTTCCCTCCCTTCTCTGCACTGCACCAGCCTCCATAGATTAAAGCACTACCTGGGCCCGAAGTAGGAACCCTAACATGCTCCCCGAGCAGTTTTTCCAGTCACGGAAAGGAAAATAATTTAACAAACGGGAGAAAAAAGTCTGGCTCCCCTAACCCAAGAACTCAAGGAAGAAATAGATCCTTTTCTCAGCTGCAGGCTTAAGGTGTCCATTGACCTTGAAAACTTTTCAGCATTGCCCATAGTACTGCAGCAGAAGCTATGCACTAGAGAATAGGGACAAGACTTCCTCACCGTAACTCATGGGCAGCTCTCAGCCCCCTACCTTTCTCAACACATACAGCCAGATATCTATCCTATACCAATCACACCTGTCTATCTATGAATGTAGGGCAGAGCCTGCAGCACTGAGCTGGTGACTGACTACCTGGGCACAGGAGCTGAATATGTACAGGAAAAAATAAACAGATGCCTGGGCTCCATGCCTAGTAACAGCTCTAACCATCTGGTGACAGGACATTAGAATCTCTAAGGGACCAAGAACCAAACTAGCTCACACAACCAGTGTAATTTGTCATTTCAGAACAAAACAAGTTAGAACACAGTAAGCAAACATAAATGAACAACTTACTGACAGCGCAGAGACAACAGTCAATATCAAATCACTTAGGCAGAACACAGTGGTTTCAGAAAGCCTCCAAAACAAAGAATCGAGAAGTTTTCCAAATGAAGAGAACTTTCTGAAATTACCACAGTAGAGATATGAAACATTAATATTTAGAACTCTTCAAGAGGTCAGAAAGGAAATGAGGCAGAACCTATTAAAGCCTAATGACAAATTGAACAGCCTACAAGAAATCCTTGAGACAGTAAGCAGAAATTCAGCAGATTAATAATAAAATTACAGACTGCTCAGTAGAAAAAAAAAGGAGCAGAACTGAGGCAATTGAAGGCAGAATTAGTGAGACTGAAGTTAAAGCAGTTAATACTAACATTTGAGGAAACATGAGACAAAAGAAGTTTTACAAAATGAAGAAACAGTAAGAGTTACGTGGGACTTCATCTGTCATGGGTTGAATTGTGTGCCCCCCAAAATAGGTGTAGCCATGTGGCTGGTCTGTGATTCCCAGTATCTTGTGACTGTCCTCCATTTTGTGGTTTTCCTATACTGTGTGTTAAAGGATTGAGGTGGGACTGTAAATTCCTTTGTAAGATCACCTCCCTGCTCCAGTGTAAAGGGAGTTTCCCTGGAGTATGTCTTGCCCTACCCTTAATCCTTTCATCCTGTAAGAGATAAAAGTAAAGGGAAGCAGACAGAGAACTAGGACACTGATACCACCAATAAAGTTGCACCGGTAGAAGAGCGAATGCTTCAGATCTGAGGTTTCTGAGCCAAGATGCTCTCTGGCCAAAGACTGATGCAATACTGGATTTTCCTCCAGAGCCGACTAGGGAAAAAGCTTTCCCCTAGAGCAGACATCCTGAATTTGGACTTGTAGCCTACCAGACTGTGTAAGAAAACCTTCCTTTGTTAAAGCCATCCACTCTGTGGTATTTCTGTTAGAGCAGCCCTAGCTAACTAAAACACTACCTAAAGGATTAATCTATGAATGATTAGAGGACCAGAAAGGGAAGGCGGCGGAGTTGTAATAACAGAAAATACAGAGAGAATTGTTAAACATTTCTTGATAGAAAACTCCCCTGGTATCATGCAAGATAAGAAGATATTTATCCAGGATGTTCATCAAACTCCACACCAGGTAGATCCTAAAAGAAAGACATGAAGACATACTAAAATCAAACTTACCAAAATTAAAAATAAAGAGAGAATTTTAAAAGTGGCTAGGGATAAACAAAAATAATCTACAGAGGATACTCAATAAAGCTAAGTTTATACTACTCAGCAAAATCATGCTAACAAGAATATAATGGCAAGATATATACAAAGCCTTGAAAGAAAAAAATTGTCAGCCAAGGATTACATATCCAGCAAAATTGTCCTTTAAATATGATGGAGAAATTAGGACATATCCAGCTAAACAGAAATTGAGGGAATTTGCAAAAAACAAACCAAAAATACAAGATATACCAAAGAGAATCCTTTTGTTAGAAACTCAGTAATATCAGATAATAACCCAAGTCTGCAAGGCATAACAGAGCAAACACATATGAACTCTGGTAGAGAAATTTTACAAAAATAAAGCTAAAACAAATGAAAACAGGCAGACAGATACATCAATATGAACAAGATGACAACATTATAACAAAAAAGATGGGCTAAAATGTAGTCATAGATCCTTAATAAGAAGAGGAAGTGAAAGTGATACAAAGAAATAAAAGACCATTTAAACTCAGAATAGGGGTAAATATCAAGGTAACCACAAAGGAAATGACAATTCTACACATCAAAATAACAAACAGAAACATGAAGTCTTAGCAAATAGAAAACCAACAGCAACGAAAAAGACGAAAAGAAAGCACCTAACAAAAAACTCAGTGCAGAAAATTAAGTGGAACAAAGACACTGTCAACATGCACAAAAAAGGCATCAGGCTGACATCACTATCAATAATTACACTAAATGCAAAAGGAATTACAAGTACCAATAAAGAGACAGACGGTGGGAGAATGGATAAAAAAAAGCATAATCCAACTATATGCTGCCTAAAAGAGATATACCTTAAAGAAGCAAACAAACTAAAATTCAAAGGATGGAAAGAAAATATACCAAGCCAACAACATTCAAAAAAGAGTAGGAGTGGCAATGTTAAATTCTTATAAAATAGACTTTAAAGAAAAATCCGTAACTGGACAAGTAAGGACTCTACACAATGATTACAAGGTGAGTACATCGGGAGGACATAACCATACTAAACATTTATGCATCTAATGATAGGGCTCCTAAGTATATCAAATGATTTCTAACAGCATTGAAAAGAGCAATAGCTCCATAATAATTATAGGAGATTTCAATACACCACTTTTGGTGAAGTACAGAATATCCAGAAACAACCTGAGTAAACATATGGAAGATCTAAATGCCACAACCAACCAACTGGACCTCATAGACATACACAGAATATTCCACCCAACAGCAGCCTAACTGTAAATCAAACCCAGTACAGTCAAGTCAATTTTGACTTATAGTGACCCTATAGGGCAGAGTAGAACTGCTCCACAGAGTTTCCAAGGAGCGCCTGGCAGATTCAAACTGCTGACATTTTCGTTAGCAGATGTAGCACTTAACCACTATGCCACAAAACAGCAGCCTAGCATACTTTAATTACCAGTACACATAGAACATTATCTGGAATAGATCGCGTATTAGGCCATGAAGCAAGCTTTTACAAAATCCAAAGCATCAAAATACCACAAAGCATTTTTTCAGATGATAAAGCAGTAAAAGCAGAAAAGGCAAGGGAAAAAAATCAAGCACATGGAACCTGAATAACACTTTGCTCAAAAATTACTAAGTGGTAGAAGAAACTAAATATGGAATAAAGACATTCCAAGAAACGAATGAGTAAAAACACATCCTACCAGAACCTTTGGAACACAAAAAAGGCAGTGGAGGTCAATTTATTTCAATAAAAGCACAAATGCAAAAAGAAACATGGGTCCAATCAAGGCATTAACCCTCCAATTTGAACAAGTAGAAACAGAGCACGAAAAGAAGACCTCAGGAACCAGAAGGAAGCAAATAATAAAAATTAGACTAGAACCAAATGAAATGATTGAAGGAGTTAACAAGATCAAAAGCTGGTTCTTTGAAAAGATCAACACAGTTGATAAACCATTGACCAAACTGACAGAAGAAAATCAGGAGAGGAATCAAGTAACTCAAATAAAGAAACAAGATGAGTGACATTGGAACAGACAAAACTGAAATTTAAAAAAAAAATCATAATGAGATACTATGAAAAATTGTACTCGAACAAATTTGAAAACCCAGAGGAAATGGACAAATTTCTAGAAACATACTACCTACAGAAACTAACACTGACAGAGGAAGAATGACTAAAAAAACCCCATAATAATAACAACAAAGGATGAAAAGGAAATGTAAAAACTCCCAGTAACAGCAAAAAAACCTTTGGCCAGGGTGGCTTCACTAGAGAAATTCTATCAAATTTTCAGAGAAGAATTAATATCACTACTACTAGTAGTATTTCATAGCATAAGAAATGATGGAATACTCCCAAACGCATTCTAGGATACCAAAATTAGGTAAAGACAGCACAAAAAAGGAAAATTATAGACCAATATCTCTCATGAACCGAGATGCAAAAATCCTGAAGAAAATTCTAGGTAATAGAATTCAACAACGTATCAAAAAAAATAATTCACAGTGGAGTCAAGATGGCGGAATAAACGCACATCTCCCTAAGTCCCTCTGGAAACCAAGACCTGAAGTGATAGTTAAACGGAGACTTCTGGACACCTAGTGAGCTCTGGGATGCAGCATAGGGCTGTTAATTTGGACTTCATACTACTGAATGCAAAACTTCCTCTTTTTCACTGACCCCACTCTCAATGAACATAGTTTGCACGGACTGAAGGTAACTCACCATTTCGATTTTTTTTTCCCTCTTTCTTGGCTGGCAGGCAGAACTGGGACTTGACTAGCTGCTGGTCTCAGACGCACTGCTGGTGGGACAGGCAAGCATAATCACCAGGTTTCGAGAGCCTGGCTTTGGACTCTATACACCTTGGCTCCTATGGCCTATCGGGAAATAGAGAAGCCCAGGCAGAGGCCCCGGTCGGACTTGGTTCTTAGGCTGTGAGGTGGCTCCTGACGGTGGGAGGATGCTTTTGTAGCAGGGAGGTGGTGTTTTGCACAGTGTCACCTAGGGCTGGAGCCCAGCGGCAGAGGCTGTGGACTCGGGGCATTTCAGCATTATTGGCTTCTCTTTCTGCCGGGAGCCTGGTCACAGCCAGCTGGTGAGCTTACGTGGGATGCCATCTTGTTTTGCTGGGAGGCAGGATCATCCATACGGAATCCTCAGGTGAACCTAATTCCTGGGCTGGGAGGCAGTTCCGACCCAGAAGAGACTGCTTTTCCAACAGAAAAGCAGAGTTCTGCACAATATTGCCTACAGCTGGGGCCCGACAGCAGAGCCCAGCAGGCCAGTAGCCTTTCTGTATTTTGAGCTAGTTTATAACATCGGGTATTCAATATAGAGATGCTTACTTTGCCAGCTGGGAAGAGGAACCTATACACCTGAAAATCTGATTGACTTTGGAAGGTGCCAAATACTTTTTACTTCTCATCTTAAGACGGCCTAGAGAGACAATTTTGGTACATCTTCACAGCATCTCTCCCAGCCTCTGTTGACCCACATGATGCCCAAAAAGCAGCAAATGTTGAAGAGGATGGTCACCAATGGCATTAGAAGGCCCCCAAAAGAAACCACCTCAGAACTTGCCAGACAAAGAAGCTTTTCTGAAACTATCAGAAGGTGAATACAAAGGGATTATATAGAGAGCCCTCCTAGACCTCATGCAAAATGCAGCAGAGCAAAATGAAAAACTAAGCAAGCTGTTCGATGTTATGGAACATCAGTACTCATAAATCCAACAGATCAAGAACAAAAAGACATAGAAACTTCAATTCAAAGCCAAGAAAACAGAATGGAACAAATGGAAAAGAGAACTTCTGACTTGGAAGACAGAGCCACTGACTCCAGCATCTATGAAGAGAAACCATAAAAAAGAAATAAGAAAAATGAAGAAGCATGTGGGACTATATTAAGAAGAAGAATCTACAATTAATTGGAGTTCCTGAACAGAATGAGACACCTGCATACACAGAGAGTATTGTGGCTGAGTTGCTGACAGAAAACTTCCAAGAAATTATGAAAGAAGAGAATATAGATATCCAAGATATGTATCGCACACCACTCAATATACATCTCAATAGAAAGATTCCAAGACATAGTATAATCAAGCTCAACAAAATGAAACATAAGCAGAAACTCTTAAAGGCAGCAAGACTCAAAGCAAAGCTAACATTCAGAGGGAAACCCTGTAGGCTTTCGTCAGATTTCTCTGCAGAAATGATGCTGGCACAGAAACAGGCATGACACATTCAAGGCCTTGAAGGAGAAGAACTTCCAACCAATAACTGTATATCCTGCAAAACTATCTTTTAAATGTGAAAATGAAATTCAGACATTTGCAGATAAACAGAAACTCAGATATTTTGTAAAAACAAAACAAAAGCTACAAGAAATACTGAAGGAATCTCTTGGCCTGGAAGAAGGAAACTGCTAACTTTATATTTTAGAAGGACACATTGTCCAGAATCCTACTCAGTTAGGGAAGGTTCCAAACACAATCAAAGCTATACTAGTGAAAGAAACAATCTAGTGATCATATCATGTAAACTGTGGTATCATCATATTAAAAAAATGGGTGTACTACAGTCATTATAGTCCTTCCGGATGGAGAGGAAGTTGACAAGTCTGGTAGCAATCAAAGTTGGGGTTATATATAGTTTATTAAGTGGGATCATAGGGGCAGCCGTAAAGCAAAATAAAAAAGCAGCATATCATATGAAGAAATGTAATACAGGAGTAACAGCCACAAAACCAACCCTGGAAAAGGTGAAAAATCAACTCGCAAAGAAGAAGGTCGCAAAACAGATTAATAAAAACAACAGAGAAAACATCAACTCAAAAATAAACGTATCCCAATGGCAGCACTAAGCACATATGTATCAATAATTACATTGAATGTGAATGGATTGAATGCTCCAGTATAAAGACATTGAGTGACATCTTGGATCAAAAGATGTGACCCATCTGTACATTGCCTGCAGGAAACTTACCTTAGACCTAAAGAGATGAACAAACTGAAAATGAAAGGACAGAAGAATACATATCAAGCTAACAATGAACAAAGAAGAGCAGGTGTGGCAATGCTAATCTCAAATAAAATCAATTTTAATGTAAAATCCACCATCTTGGACAAGGATGGACACTATTTATTACTGAAAGGTTGGATGCATAGGCAGTACTTAACAATTTTAAATATTTATGTACCTAATGTTAGAGCACCTAAATACATCAAAGAAACACCAACTACACTCAAAAAGGAGATAGATCACTCCACAATGATAGTAGGAGACTTTAACACTCCACTCTCAATATTGGACACATTGTCTAGAAAAAAGCTCAATAAAGACACAGAAGACCTTATTGCCACAATTAACCATGTAGACCTCAGCAACATATACAGAACTTTTTATCCATTAGTGGACAACTACACCTTCCTCTCCAGTGCACATGGAACATTCTCCAGAATAGACCATGAGTTAGGACATAAAGCAATTCTCAACAAAATCCGTACCATTGAATTAATGCAAAGCATCTTCTCAGATCATAAAGCCATAAAAGTCAAAATCAATAGTAGAAAAAAATAAATAGAAAGTGAAACTCATGGAAACTGAACCACACCTTGCTCAAAAAAACATGGTTATAGAAGAAATCAAGGATCAAATAAAGAAATTTATGGATTCCAATGAGAATGAAAACACTTCCTACCAGAACCTATGGGATACAGCCAAAGCAGTGCTCAAAGGTCAGTTTATCTCTGTAAATGCACAGATCTAGAAGGAAGAAAGAAACCAAATCAAAGAACTGTCCCGACAGCTTGAACAAGTAGAGACAGAACAATAGAGGAACCCCTCAGGCACCACAGGAAAACAGATCATAAAGATCAGAGCACAACTAAATGAATTAGAGAATAGAAGAACAATTGAAAAAATTGAAAAGACCAAAAGCTGATTTTTTAAAAGATCAACAAAATTGACAAACCACTGGCTAAACTTACTAAAGAAAAACAGGAAAGGAAACAAATAACCGAAATAAGAAATCAGAGGGGAATTGTCACCATAGATCTGGCAGAAATAAAAAATATCATAGCTAAATAGTATAAAAGACTGTATTCTAACAAATTCGAAAACCTAGAGGGAATGGACAAATTCTTTGATTCATATAACCTACCCAAATTATCACAAGGTGACGCAGAACAACTTAATAAACCCATCACAAAGAAGAGATTGAAAGTCATCCAAAAACTGCCAACCAAAAAAAGCCTGGGCCCAGATGACTTCACTGCAGAATTCTGTCAAGCTTTTAGAGAAGAGTTATCTCCAATACTACTGAGACTATTTCACAGTATAGAAAGGGATGAAATACTCCCAAATTCATTCTATGAAGCCACCATAACCCTGATACCAAAACCAGAGAAAGACCTAACCAAAAAGGAGAACTACAGACCAACATCACTCATGAATCCAGATGAAAAATCTTCAACAAAATTGTTGCCAATAGAATACAACAACATATCAAAAACATAGTCCATCATGACCAAGTTGAATTCATACCAGGAATGCAAGGCTGGTTCAACATCAGAAAAACAATTAATGTAATCAGCCAAATAAATATCACAAAAGACAAGAATCATCTGATCTTGTCTATTGATGAAGAAAAGGCATTTGGTAAAGTCCAACACCCATTCATGCTAAAAATTCTCAGCAAAATAGGAAAAGATGGCCAATTCCTCAATGCAATAAAGGCCATTTATACAATGCCAACTGCCTACGTCATCCTGAATGGAGACAGACTGAAACAGTTTCCCTTTAGAACAGGAACTAGACAAGGATGCCCACTCTCACCTCTCCTATTCAACATTGTAGTAGAAATTCTAGCCAGAGCAATTAGACAAGACCAAGAAACAAAGGGCATCTGCATCGGCAAATAGGAAGTTAAAATCTCCCTGTTTGCAGATGATATGATTGTATATGCAGAGAATCCCAAGGAATCTATAAGTAAACTACTCAAACTGATAGAAGAGTTCAGGAAAGTCTCAGGATACAAGATAAACATAAGTAAATCAGTAGGATTCCTTTATACCAACAACAAGATTATTAAGGAAGAAATCACCAAGTCAATACCATTTACTATAGCCCCTACGAAGATAAAGTACTTAGGAATAAATCTAACCAGAGAAATAACAGACCTTTACAAAGAGAAGTACAGGCCCTTACTACAAGAAACTAAGAGAGACTAGATAAATGGAGAAACCTACCCTGCTCACGGATAAGAAGACTTAACCTAGTGAAAATGTCTATTTTACCCAAAGCAATCTACTATATAATGCAATCCTAATACAAGTTCCAGTGACATTTTTTAATGAGATGGAGGCACAAATTACCAACTTTGTCTGGAAAGGGAAGAAGCCCTGGATAAGTAAAGCATCACTAAAGAAGAAGAACACACTGGGAGGCCTCTCATTACCCGACCTTAGAACCTATTACACTGCCACAGTAGTCAAAACAGCCCGGTACTTGTACAAAAACAGACAGATAGATTAGTGGAACAGAATCAAGACACCAGAGATGACATCATCTGCCCACAAACAGTTGGTATTCTGCAAAGGCCCTAAAACATTAAACTGGGGTACAAACAGTCTCTTCAACAAATGGTGCTGGCAAAATTGGATGTCCATCTGCACTAAATTAAAACAAGACCCATATCTTACACCTTATACAAAAACCAACTCAAACTGGATAAAAGACCTAACTATCAAATCTAAAATGATAAAGTTAATCCAAGAAAAAGTAGGAACAACAATAGAAGGTTTAATACACAACATAGACTTCAAAATCTGTCAAACAAACCACAAACAACAGAATAGAAAATAGATAAATGGGAACGACTACGAATCAATCACTTTTGCTCATCCAAAGACTTTATTAGTAGAATTAAAAGGCTACCTACAGAATGGGAAAGAATATTTGGCAACTCTGAGTCAGACCAATGCCTCATCTCTGTAATCTATAAGGTACTACAGAATATCAACAAGAAAAACGTAAATCATCCAGTTAAGCAATGGGCAAAGGAGATGGACAGACACTTCTCTAAAAAGGACATCCAGGCAGCCAAAAAACACATGCGGACATGCTGATGATCATTAGCTATTAAAGAAATTCAAATCAAAACAACAATGAGATACCATCTCACCCCAACAAGGTTGGCCATGACTCAGAAAACACAAAACACTAAATGCTGGAGAGGCTGGGGAGAGATTGGAACTCTCCTACACTGTTGGTGGGATTGCAAAATGGTGCAACCTCTTTGGAAAGCAATCTGGCGCTACCTTAAAATAATGGATATAGATATATCGTTTGACCCAGTAATTCCACTGCTTGGAATATATCCTATGGAATCAAGGCCATTCACACCAACTGATAAATGCACACGATGTTCATTGCAGCACAGTCCACAATAGCAAAAAGATGGAATCAACCCAGATGCCCAACAACAGAAGAATGGATAGGTAAACTATGGTACATATACTCAATGGAACACTATGCAATGATAAACGACAACGATGATGGCAGGAAACATCTCTTAACCTGGTTTCAACTGGAGGACATTATGTTGAGTGGAAGTAGTCAGCGACAGAAGGACAAATATTGTATGAGACCCCTACAATAAGAACTTATAAGCAGACTCATGCATAACAGAGGACTCTTTGATGGCTGCAAGTATGAGGAGGGCGGGAGGTTGAAGGGGGAGGGTTTAGATTAGATAGTTGTAGAAATTTGGTTTGGTGAAATTGGTGACAGCACACATTAGTAAGAAGATCAATATTAACGGGACTTCAACACAACTTGTGTACTCCTCCCATCTTAACTAAATATTGCAAAGACAGAGTTACTGGGGCGGGGGGCTGGGGACCATGCTCTCAGGGGAAATTGAGGCTAATTGGCACAAGTAGCATTTAGCTAATGAGGTCTCTCTGCACCCCACACTTGTGAGTGTCGTCTGTGGTCTTAAAACGTGTCAAGCTGCCATCTGAGGGTACAGCAAATGGTCCCAACTCAGCAGGAACGGATGATCACTAAGGTCCATAACAACATGGGGGAAAAAGAATCCAGAAGACAGAGAGACCCACGTGAGCGGATGTCTACATCAGCTTGTGAAAGGAAAAACCAGATGGTACCCGGCCACCACCGGTGATAGCCACGATGGAGCTCACAAAGCTGTGTCTCACTGGCAACACATGTATAAATGGGGGGGGGCACCCTGAGATCTCCACTAAAAGACCACAACTGATGGTCCAGGGGCCTCGGAGTTCTCCTGGGAGCGGGCCCCTGGCCCTGGTGCTGCTCCTGTCCATAAATCATAATGAAGATCAACTTTTCAGACAGCAGTGGGTTGGACTTGGTGACTCAGAGTGACCATGTTGTGTGGGCACTTTATGGTTCTAGGCATATATAAGAAGTTGTCCTGTTGACCTCATACTGGAGGAACGGGAATGGGAGAGGAGAAGATTGGAAACTATTGGGAAGATAAGACATGTATGGAGTAGAGAGGGAAAGTGTGCTGTCACCCTGTAGGAATAGCAGTGGAAGCAGCATCTAATTTATATGGGAACATACATTTTCATTCAATCATAATAAAAAAAGTAATAATAATTCGCCATGACCAAGTGGGATTCATACCAGGGATACAGGGATTGTTCAACATTAGAAAAACAATGTTATCAACCACATAAATAAAACAAAAGACAAGAACCACTTGATTTTTTTCAATTAAAGCTGAAAGAACGTTAGACAAAGTCCAACACACATTCGTGTTAAAACTGTCAGCAAAATAGGAATAGAAGGGAAATTCTTCTGTGTAACAAAGGCATTTATATAAAACTAACAGCAAACATCATCCTAAATGTCTGAGAGAGTCTGAAAGCATTCCTTTTGAGAACAGCAACTTGGCAAGAATGCTCTTTGTCATTACTTTTATTCAATATTGTTCTTGAGGTTCTAGCACTCAGGCAAGATAAAGAAATAAAAGTCCTCCAAATTAGTGAGAAAATAGTAAAAGTAATTCTCTTTGCAAATGATATGATGTTATAAGCAGAAAAACCAAAAGATTCCACAAAAAAACCTCTGAAACTGACAGATTTCAACAAATTATTGAGATATAACATAAACATACAAAAATCAGTTGAGTTCCTTTACATTAACAAAGAGAACACTAACAAGGAAATCACCAAATCAATACCATTTACAGTAGCCCCCGAGAACATAAAATGCCTCTGGTTAGACTTCCTCGTTAAGCATTTTATGTTCTCGGGGGCTACTGTAAATGGTATTGATTTGGTGATTTCCTTGTTGGTGTTCTCTTTGTTAATGTAAAGGAAGAAACCAAGAGACCTACATAAGTTGGGAAACCTATCTTCCTCATGAATAGGAAGACTCAACATTGTAAAAATGTCTCTTCTACCGAAAGCAATCTACAGATACAATGAAATCCTAACCCAAATTCCAATGGCATTAAAAACGAACAAACATTGTTGTGCTCTAAGTGAAAGTATACAATCCAGGTCAATTTGTTATACAAAACCTTGCACAGGTACTACTGTGTAACTCTAGCTGCTCTCCCCACTCAGTGACAGCACACTCCCCCTTTCTACTCTGTAACTTCTTGTGTCCATTCAACAAGCTTCTACCCTGTCATTTCTTGTGTCCATTTGACAAGTTTGGGTCCTTCTTCACCCTCTCATTTTACCTTTGGATGGGAGTTGCTTAGTTACTCTCATGTATATACTTAAGCCAAAAGGCACTCTGATTGCCATTATCATTTTATGTTTTATAGTCTAGTCCAATTTTTATCTGAAGACTCAGCTTTGGAACTGGTTTCATATCTTGGCTAACAGAGTCTGGGGGCCATGTCTTCCAGGGAGCCTCTAGTCTGTTGGGCCATCAAATTTGGTCTTCTAATAGAGTTCTAGGTCTGCACACCTATTTTTCTCCTGCTGTGTTAGAGATTCTATATCGTATACCATCATGGCAGCTATTGGACCTGGCAAGGTACATCCGGTCTCATGCTGATGTAGCCTCTGGTTGATACAGCCCTTTCCGCCTCTTGGGCTCATATTTTCCTTATGTCTTTAACATCTTTCATTCTGCTCTGCTCCAGGTAGGTTGGGACCAATTGATGCTTCCTAGCTTTTAAGACCCCACATGCCGCTCACCAGAATGGAATGCAGAATATTTTCTTTAAAAAACTGTTACTGCAATTGACCTATAAAAACCCAAATCCGAACCCAGTGCCGTCGAGCTGATTGCAACTCATATTGACCCTATAAGGCAGAGTAGAACTGCTTTGTAGAGTTTCCAAGGAGAGCTTGGTACATTCAAACTCCTGGCCTTTTCGTTAGCAGATGTAGCACTTAACCTCTTCACCACCAGGGTTTCCATTTGATCTGTGTCCTTTGAAATTGTGGCCCCCAGATTCCTGTCCCTGCTACTCTGTCTTTTGAAGTGTTGGGTTATGTTTAGGAACCTCTTAACTTTTGGTTTTGTCCAGCTGTGCTGGCCTTCCTTCTATTGTGTGCTCTCACTTCCTTTGCCTAACACAGTTCCTTCCTAATATCTAATCTATAAATACCCCCTCCTTCTCTCACCGTTTGTCACCTTTCTTGTAACCATCAGTTACTGTTTTCTTCTGTGTTTAAACATACCATAGAGTGCTTACAATAGCTGTCTTATACAATATTTGTCCTTTTGCAACTGACTAATTTCACTCAGCGCAATGTCTTCCACATTCCTCCATTACTGTTCTTTATCACTGCATTGTATTCCATTAAATGAATATACCATAATTTATTCATGTTTTGATGGATACCTAGGTTGATTCCATCTTTTTGCTATTGTGAACAGTGATGCAATAAACACTGGTGTGCCTGTAGCTATTTGTATGATAGCCATTATTTCTCCAGGATGCATTCCAAGAAGTGGAACTGCTGGATGGTATGGTATTTCTAGCTTTTGAAGAAAGTGCCAAATTGATCGCCAAAGTGATTATACCATTTTACATTCCTACCAACAGTGTAGAAGTGTTCTGGTCTCTCCACAACCTCTCTATCATTTATTATTTTGTGAATTTTGGATCAATACCAGCCTTGTTGGGATGAGATGGTATCTCATTGTTTTTACTTGGATTTCTCTGATGGCTAATGATCACAAACATTACCTGATGTATCTGTTAGCCACCTGGATATCTTTGGTGAAGCGCCTGTTCACATCTTTTGCCTGTTTTTGAATTGGATTATTTGTCTTTTTGCTGTTGAGATTTTGTGGTATTTTGTAGATTATAGAAATTAGATGCTGATGGGATTTGTGGTAGCCCAAAATAGTTTCCCAGTCTATAGGCTCTTTTTACTCTTTTTGTGAAATCTTTGGATAAGAATAAGTGTTTGATTCTTAGGAGTTCCCAGTTATGTAGTTTCTCCTCTGGTGTTGGTGCATTGTCAGTAATGTTTTGTAGTCTGTTTGTGCCACGTATTATAGGGCTCCCAGCGTTGTCCCTGTTGTTTCTTCTGTGATCCATTTTGAGTTGGTTTTGTACATGTTGTGGGATATGA
Organism: Heterohyrax brucei; assembly: GCA_028571685.1. NCBI lineage: Eukaryota > Metazoa > Chordata > Mammalia > Hyracoidea > Procaviidae > Heterohyrax > Heterohyrax brucei. The sequence continues at coordinate 42,557,327 of CM053149.1, forward strand.
GTCTTGTTTCATTTTTTTTTATAGGTGGATATCCAGGTATGCCAATGCCATTTGTTAAAGAGACTATCTTTTCCCCATTTAATGGATTTTGAGCCTTTGTCAAATATCAGCTTTATTTTAAAAATTATTTTTTCTTTTCATTGTGAATTAAAAACAATTTTACAGTCTATATTATGTTGCCATATAACATATGGAACTTTCACCTCTTCTATTCTAGCTGCCCCACTCCCTGCCCATGTGGGAGTATGCTTCCCCTTTTGTTTGGAACTTCCTATGATCTTTTAACAAAGGTCTGGCCTACCTCACCCATCAACTCAGCTCCAGCAGAGTATCCCTCAGACAGCCCCATGTAAAATGTTGTAAAAACATTTTTATATGTTTGTTCACCTCCAATATTACTCTATGTTTTGTATGGTCCAGGTCAGTCTTTGAGGAGCTGGCCTTGGTACTGAATGTAGTTTGGGGTTAGAGAGTCTGGGGGCCATGGTTCAGAAGGACCATCACGTGTGATCTTTCGCTAGAGTTCTAGCTCTGCCCTCTGCTCCATTAACTGCTGTATCCAGAGCTCCATTCCATGTAACTCACCCAGAGTGTCATTTATGGTGGCCGGGGACCATCTAATTCTTCTGGTCCCATGCTGAAGCAGGCTATGGCTCACATGGCCCCTTCCATCTGGTTGTCTCATATCTTTTTTTCCTGTCTTCGAAGTTCTCCATTTGCCCTAGGTTCAGGTGGATTGGGACCATTTGGTGCTATTTAGATCGGAATTTGCTAGCTTTTAAGACCCCAGTCAGAACTCAGATGGTATGTAGAGTGATATCTTGAGAGAGGGAGAGAGAAAAACCTTATGCATCCCGATTAGTCTGGATGTCCCCTGAAAGCATGGCCCCCCGATCCCAGACCCCATTTCTCTGTTCTTCCAAAGAGGTGGTCCATGTTAAGGGGATAACTTGATTTTGAAGTTGAGTAGTTGTGCGAACCCCACTTTTAATGCATGCTGTCACATCCTATACCCATCCCTAATTCTAACCACTATCTAATTTGTAAAACATCCACCTTTCTGCCTTCCCCCCTGTAACCGTAAAATACTGATTTCTACTGTGTTTAAGTGATTAGTTGTGTCATCATAGCAATGGTCTCATGTAAAATTTGTCTTTTTGTGTTTGGCTAATTTATTTCATCATAATTTCCTCTAGATGGTCCCTTGTTGACAGGTATTTCTCTAAGCCATCTTTGTTTCTTATTATTGTGAAGTAGTCTATTGTATAAATATACCACAATTTGTTTAACCATTTGTTTGATGGACATCTGTGTTGTTTCCAACTTTTTGTTACTGTGGAGAAAGCTGCAGTAAGCATTGGCATGCAAGTATCTGAGTGCTATTCATTATTTCTTTGGAATGTATTCCAAGGAGTAAGATTGCTAGATCATATGGTATTTCTATTTCTAGTTTTTTAAGAAAGCACCAAATCAGTTTCCATAGTGGTTGGACCATTTTCCAGTCCCCAACAGTGTAGGAGAGTTCCAGTCTCTCCACATCCTCTCCAGCATTTGTTATTCTGTGTTGTTTCTTGTTTTTTGGATTATTGCCATCTTCGTTGGGATGAGATGGTATTTTATTGTAGTTTGGATTTGGATTTCTCTGATGGCTAATGATTGTGAACATTTTCTCATGTATCTGTTGGCAACCTGTATGTCTTCTTTGGTGAAGTGCCTGTTCATGCCATTTGCTCATTTTTTATTTGGGTTGTCTTTGTCTTGTTGAGGTTTTGGAGTCTCTTGTAGATCAGAGAGATTAAGTGGTGGTTGGAAGCGTGGTGGGGAAATATTTGTTCCCATACTGTAGGTAGTCTTTCTACTCCTGATGAAGGCTTTGGATGAGCTTAAAGCCAAGCCAAGTGCTGTTGAGTTGGATGAGCTTAAGCATTTAATTTTTAAGAGTTCCCAATGACCTATTTTCATTTCTGATGATTGAAGGTTGTTAGTGGTTATTAGTAGACTGTTGATTCCATGAATTAGCACTTCCATCTTCTTCCCAATGTTTCTATTCAAGAATTTTATTGTTTTAGTTTTTATGTTTAGGTTGTTGATCTATTTTGAATTAGTTTTTGTGCATGATGGGAGATAAGGCTCTTGTTTCATTTTTTTACAGGTGGATGTCCAATTATGCCAACACATTTGTTGAAGAAACTGTCTTTACTCCAGTTTGGGCCTTTATCAAATATCAGCTGTACATAAGTGGATGAAGTTGTGTTTGGATTTTCAGTTCTGTTCCATTGGCCTATGTGTCTGTTTTTGTGCCAGTACCAGGCTGTCTTGACTACTGTGGCAGTGGCATAGGTTTTAAGGTCAGGAAGAGTGAGGCCTCCTGCTTTGTTCCTCTTCTTTAGTAATAATTTACTTATCTGTAGCTTCCTTCCTTTCCGTATGAAGTTGGTGATTTGTTTCTCCATCTCTTCAAAAAATGTCATTGGAAGTTGAATTGAGATGGCATTGTATGTATAGATTGCTTTGAGTAGTATAGATGTTTTTACAATGTTAAGTCTTCCTATCCAGGAGCAAGGTAGATTTCTCCACTTGTCTAAGTCAATTTTCGTTTCCTGCAGTAGGGACTTGTAGTTTTCTGTGTATGGATCTTTTACATCTCTGATTAGATTTATCCCCAGGTATTTTATCATCTTGGGGGCTATAGTAAATGGTAATGATCTAGTGTTTTCCTTTTTGGTTGTCTCTGTGTTGGTGTATAGGAATCCCACTGATTTATGTATGTTTCTTTTGTATCCTGATACTTTGCTGAAGTCTTCTATTAGAGCCAGTAGTTTTTGGTGGATTCTTTAGGATTTTCTGTGTATGAGATGATATCATCCTCAAATAACGACATTTTGACTTCTTTGCTGTTTGGAGGCCCCTTATTTCTTTATCATGTCTAGTTGTTCTGGCTAGGACCTCCAGAACAATGTTGAATAGAAGTGGTGACAGTGGGCATCCTTGTCTAGTACCCATTCTTAAGGGGAATGTTTTCAGCTTCTCTCCATTAAGTATGAAGTTAGCTGTTGATTTAGTGTAGATGGTCTTTATTATGTTGAGGAATTTCCCTTCTATTCCTATTTTGCTGAGACTTTTTAACATGAATGGGTGTTGGACTTTATCAACTGCCTTTTCTGTGTTGAATGATGGAATCAGGTGGTTCTTGCCTTTTATTTTGTTTATATGGTTGATTACGTTAATTGTTTTCCTTATGTTAAACCATCCCTGCATCCCTGGTATGAGTCCTACTTGGTCATGATGAACTACTTTGTTGATGTGTTGTTGAATTCTGTTAGCTAAGATTTTGTTAAGGATTTTTGCATCTAAGTTCATGAGAAATATTGGTGTGTAATTTTCCTTTTTTGTTCTGTCTTTACCTGGTTTGGGTACCAAAGTTATACTAGCTTCATAGAACAAATTTGGGAGTAGTCCATCATTTTTTATACTCTTGGAATACCTTTAGAAGTAGTGGTGCTAACTCTTCTCAGAACATTTGCTGGAATTCTGCACTGAAGCCATCTGGGCCAAGCCTTTTTTTGGATGGAAGTTTTTTAATTACTTTTTCAATTTCTTCTTTTGTAATGGGTTTGCTTAGTTGTTCTATCTCTGATTTTACTAGTTTAGGTAGGTGGTATTTTTCCAGAAAACTGTCCATTTCTGGAGACTGATGGATTCTTTTGCTGAGATCCTTCTAGTCGATGAGTTAATTCTTTGATTTATGCTCTTTCTTCTTTTTTGATGTGTGCATTTATTGAGATGAATTGCTGTCTGAGCTCTGCTTTTGCTGTGTTCCATAGATTTTGGTAGGATGTGTCTTCATTCTCATTTGACTCTATTCAATTCTTTAGTGAATCCTTGATTTCTTCTTTTACCCAGTAGTTCTTGAGCAAAATGTTATTCAGCCACCATTTTTTAAATTTAATTTGCATCATTTTTCTGTTACTGATTTCTAGTTTTATGGCTTTGTGGTCTGAGAAGAAGCTTCATATTACTTCAATATTTTGAATTTTGTTGACTGTCACTCTGTGACCTAATGTGTGGTCAATTTTGGAGAAGTAAAGAAAGTACTGAAGTATTCTTAATATGTCTGTAAGGTCAAGTTGGTTGACTGTGGCATTGAGGTCCTCTGTGTTTAGTAAGCTTTTGGGGGGATGCTTTGTCCTTTACTGAGAGTCATGTGTTGAAGTCTCCTACTATTGCTGAGGCCTGTCACCCACAAAGGCCTCTGTGAACAAAGTTACAAGCCTATGTGATGGTGGGCAGAGGCATCTCATCCGTGACATATTTCTGTCCATACTCTCCTTGATAACATTTTGCAACCTAATCAAACCTTCCTCAAAAATACCCTCTTATCTCCTGGCACAAGGATCAAAGAAGAAGGGTTTTACAACCCCCTTTGCTTAATGAATTCTGACACAGCACGCCCAGCCTGGAAATACTGAGGCTGGCCCGGCTCCGCTGGCTTCCCCCATCTGCACTTCCCCCTCCCCATGTGAAATGCAGGATTGCAGAAAAAGCCCTGGGAAGCTCCCCAGGGACGACACCACACACAGCCTTTCCACTCCCTACATCAGGAAGACAGATAGGCTTCCAAGTTTATTATATTTGGTATGGAAAATAGAAAAATACTAAAGAAATACCCTTCTTAGAACAGTTTAAGAGAGGCTTAGAGTTGGGAACGGTGGGCACTTACTGTCCCCACAGGAAGAGATAAGAAAGAGCAAAGAAGGAACAAATAGAGACAGTCAGATTAACTTTTAAGATGAGTCTATCCGTCCTTCCTGCACCTTTGACCTTGAGGATAGAACTGATTGAGCTCAAGGTATAGCTTTATTTTCACTGTTGATTATAATCACAATATATTTGTCTTGAGCCATTATCTAAAAGGCCCTAATGATTAACATGAAAAAAGACCACAATGTATCGGTTCTTTACTAGCTAACAGAGAAGACCTTAATAATTAACATGAAAAGAGACCACGAGGTATCAACTCCTTACTAACCAATAGCTTATGTGGTCAAAGAGCAGTTACCTCATTGATTATAAAAATAAAGAAAGGCAGACTCTGACAGGCTGCTAGTCTCCAGATTCCTGGTTGTCTCAGTCTCATCATTTCCTCCTTCGCTGACTCCACCCATCCCTCCGTGAACCCAGACCCTGCTGTGGCTGGCTCCCGCCATATTATTATTGTGGAGCTGTCTATTTCTGTTTTTAGTGCAAATAAAGGCATCAAAATGATGCTTGTTTTATGCATTTTGGAGCCTTGTCATTAGATGTGTAGAAATTTATTATGGTTATATACTCCTGTTAAATGGAGACTTTGACTATTAGATAGTGACCTTTTTAACTCATATTATGGATTTAACTTCAAAATCTATTTTGTCAGATATTAGTAGTGCCACTCCTGCTCTTTTTGGAATGTTATTAGCCTGACAGATTTTTTCCCAGCCTTTAAGTGGTAGTTTGTTTGCTTCTTTGAGTCTAAGGTGTGTCTCCTGTAGCAGCGTATAAATGGGTCATGCTTTTTTACTCAGTCTACTACTCTCCTTCTCTTAATTGCTGCATTTAGCTCATTTACATTCAATGTGATCATTGATAAATATATTGTTAGCATTGTCATTTTGATGTCTTTTTTGGGGTATTGTGGACAGTTCCTATGCAGTATTTCATTTTCTGTGCTGAGTCTCTACATACTTTCTTTTAGTGGCTTTCAGTGTTTGCTTTCTTGAAATTGTGATTTTGTATGTTGCTTTTTAACATGTAGAATTACATGTTAATTAATCTAAAAGTAGTCCAAACTTCAGTGTCTATGTAGCTCCTTATCTTCCTCCACATCTGGAAGGTCTATGTATTCCTTTCTTTGGCCTTCTTTTTCATATAACATAGTTGTCAATTATATCTTGAGATCCATGAATTTCTAATTTTTGTGATTTGGTTTTGGTTATCATTTTTCGATTTCCTTTCCTGATGCTATCTAGATGCTCTGTTGTGTGCTTGATGTTTAAGTATGTATCTAATGCTATTGATTGTCTAATCTGAGAATTTTAATATTTATTGCAATTTTGGTTTGGTTCTTAGAAATTCTCTAAATTTCTGTTGATCTGTGAAACTCTTAATTTCACCTTCATATTCAAGAGACAGTTTTGCGGGATATGTTATTCTTGGTTGACAGTTTTTTCCTTCAGGGCTTTGTATAATGTTATCCCACTGCCTTCTGGCCAGCATCATTTCTACTGAGTAGTCTGAGCTTCATCTTAATAATTTTCCTTTACAGGTTATTTTTGCTTATTTCTGGCTGCCCTCAGTAATCTCTCCTTTTCTCTAGTTTTATGAGCTGGAGTATGATATACCTTGGTGTATGTCTTTTGGGATCTATCTTCATTGGGGTTCTATGAGCATCCTAAAAGGAGATCTCATCTTTCATGATATCTGGCAAGTTTTCTGTTAGCAGGTCTTCAGCTATTTGCTCTGTATTTTCAGCTAGCTCACCTTGTTCTGATACTCTGATCACGTGGATATTATTTTTCTTAATAGAATCCAACATCACGTTTACGGATCCTTCACTCTGAGTCTTTTATCTGATTTTTCATTGTGTATGATTGTCATTTACTCTGTCTTCAAGCTCACTAATTCTGCCTTCCATGTCCTCAATCCTGCTTTTTTGACTTTCTGTTGAGTTATCAAGCTCAGAGATTTTATTATTAATCTGTTGAATTTCAGATCTTTGCTGCTCAAGCATTTCTTGCAGCTTATTTAATTTTTCAGTGTGCTGTGCTGCATTTTGCCTGATCTCTCTCCTGATATCTTGCACAGCTTTGTACATCAGTCTTTTGTATTCTGTCTCTAATAGTTGTAGGAACTCCTATTCATCTGGAAAATCCATTGATGCTTTGTTTTGGGAGTTTTCAGAAGCCATGGTAGTCTGCTTCTTCAGGTGTTTAGAGATTGATTGTTGTCTCTAAGCCATCCAGAAGTTGTTACAGTGAAAGACACTCAGTAGTTTGGCTGGCCTGAGCAATGTTCTCTCTTGGGGCTGGGCCATGGGTTCTCCATGTGATCCGATCATTTTCTGTTGCTTGCTCTTACTGTCCTGCACTGGTCTGCTGCTGCTGTTGGTGCAGCTCCCAGGTAGGGTAGTCACATCTGTTTTCAGTGGCACCAGCACTGCTTCTGCCTCTGGGCATAGGCACTGTACTTTCACGGCCACTTCAAGGTGGGCAGGACTCAAGAGCTGCTGCTGCAGCTGCCTCTGATTTGGGCAGATCGCTCAAGGAGCCTCAGCCTTGGACTCAAGTGTAGAGAGAGGGAATGGTCACTCACTTGTGCCTTTGGCTGCCTAGCTGCTGGGACAATCACTCCCCCTCCCATAGGTCACCTGAGCCCAGTTCTGCCTGGTGCACATGGCATCAATGGCTGTCTAGCTGCTAGGGCAATGTCTCCCCTCCTCCGGTTCATCTGAGCTCAAGCCTTCCAGGTACATGCAGCATTAATGGATGTCTAGCCTCTGGTGCTCACTGCCCTTCCCCTACGATCATCTCAGCCCAGATCTCCCCAGAGCATGTAGCTCCAATGTCTGCCCAGCTGCTAGGGTGATAACTTCATTCCCCACTACTCACTTCAGATCAAACTTCCCCGGTGCTCTTGACTCTAATGGCTGCCTAGCTGCTGGGGTGATCACTGCTCTCCCCCTGGTTCACCTGAGCTGAAGCCTTTCTGGTGCATGCAGCACTAATGACTGCCTAGCTATTGGTACTCACTCCCCTCCTCCTGCTGTTGCCTGAGCTCAGATCTCTCAGGCAACTGCAGCTCCAATGGTTGCCCAGCTGCTAGAGGGATAATCCAGACCTGCTCGGTTGTCTAAGCCCAAGCTTCACTGGCATGTGGCTCCAATCTTCTCCCAGCCATGGGTGCGCTCTCTCAGCCACCCAGCCCCCAGGCAGTGGGAACCCAGAGCTTCCTGGCCTTCTGGCTCCAAGGCCGTTCCCAGGTCTGCCAGGAGCAGGGCCATTCACTCTGCCCCCCACTCACCCCAGAATCCCACAGTGTCCTGCTCCAAAGCCATGTGGCATCTAGGCTCGGGCCTCCCAGTCTCATGCAAGACCAAGGCCTACTGTGCAGAGCACATTTGTGTGCTCCTCCCCAACTCTGCCCTCTCCTGCCATATTGCCCTGGGATGCTGGGAGTCTTGGCCTCCTGTCTCCATTCTCCCTGCTCTGTCTCCCTGCTCCTCTAGCCAAGGCCTCCTGACCCCTTGCCACTCTGAGTCAGCACCTGGCTGCCTGGCCAATGAGTCTGGCAGGGCACTGACCAATGGCTGGCCTCCTCCCAGAGTGTTCCAACCTGAATGGGGGTCTTCAGTTCTGGGCTGTGGGCTGCCGCTGTGGTGCTTAGCTGGGGCAGGCCTCTTTAGTCAAATTCAACGTTGCTCCAGCTCTTCTTTCTGCGGGCCACTTACTTGCTAGGATTCCCTGGGGAGGTTTTCTCCCCTTTGGGATTGCTTTCAGCTCTTGGAGACTCTCTTCCCATGTCATGTTGTGTAATCTGAGGTAGTTCAGGGCTCCTAAGGTCTTCCTTTCACTCTCTTTGTACTTATGGTTCTCTAATCATAGGTTAATCCTTCTAGATTACTGTATTTGGTGGATTTCATTAATTCTGTGGTTCTTAGTTGTTGGAGGGCTCTTAGTTGTTGAGGGATGCATTTTTACTCTGACATCTTGGCTCCTCTCCAAATATCAGCTTCTTATAGTTGGATGATAGTATATCTGGATCCTCAATTCTGTTCCATTGGTCTATGTATTTATTTTTGCAACAGTACCATGCTGTTTTGACTACCATGAAAGTGTAATAGATTCTAACATCAGGTAATGTGAGGCCTCCCACTTTGTTTCTCTTCAGTAATGCTTTACTTATCCAGGGCTTCTTCCCTTTCCATATGAAGTTGATGATTTTTTTCTCAGTCTATTAAAAAATGCTATTGGAATTTGTATTAGGATTGCGATGTACCTATAGATCACCTTGGGTTGAACAGACATTTTCTCAATGATATCGAGTCTTCCTATCCATAAGCAAGGTAGGTTCTCCAATTTACATCTCTCTTTTGGTTTCTTGCAGTAGAGTCTGGTAATATTCTTTGTATAGGTCTTTTACATCTCTGGTTAGACTTATTCCTGTGTATCTTATCTTTTTCAGGGCTAATGCAAATGGTATTGACTTGGTGATTTTCTTTTTGACTATCTCTTTGCTGGTGTAAAGGAATCCAATTGATTTTTGTATGTTTTCAATGGCACTTGGCTTGGCTTGGCATCTTACATCCTGATGCTTAATTCTGCTATTAGTTCCACTAGTTTTTGTGTTGTAGAATCCTTAGGGTTTCCTGTGTATACAGTCACTTCATCTGCAAATAGAGATACGTTTATACTTCCCTACTAATTTGGAGGACCTTTATTTCTTGATCTTGCTTGATTGCTCTGGCTAGAATTTCTAGCACAATGTCGAATAAAAGTGGTGACGAAGACCATCCTTGTCTGGTTCATATTCTCAAGAGGAATGCTTTCAGACTCTCTCTATTTAGGATTATTTTGGCTGTTGGCTTTGTATAAATGCCCTTTATTAAGTAGAGGACTTTCCCTTCTATTTCTGTTTTGTTGACTTTGTCCAACACCTTTTCTTCATTAATTGAAAAAATCAAGTGGTTCTTGTCTTTAGTCTTACTTATGTTGTTGGTAACATTGATTGTTTTTCTAATGTTGAACCATTGCTGCATCCCTGGTATGAATCCCACTTGGTTATGGTGAATTATTTTTGGGTATGTTGAATTTTATTGGCAAGAATTTTCTTCAGAAGTTTTGTATCTCAGTTCATGAGAGATACTGGTCTATAGCTTTTCTTTTTTGTGCAGTCTTTACCTGATTTTGGAGTCAAGGTTACACTGGCTTTGTAGAATGGGTTTGGGAATATTCCATCCTTTTCTATGCTCTGAAATACCTTTAGTATTAGTGGCGTCAACTCTTCTCTAACAGTTTGGTAAAACTCTCTTATCAAACTATCACGGACAGGACTTTTTTGGTTCAGAGTTTTTAAATTACCTTTTTAATATCTTCTTTTATGTTGGGTTTATTTAGCTATTCTACATCTGTGAGAGTTTAGGTAACGTGTTTCTAGAAACTTGTCCATTTCCTCTAGATCTCCAAATTTATTAGAGTATAACTTTTCATAGTATTCTGCTATGATTTTTTAGATTTTATTTGGGTCTGTTGTGATATCACCCATCTCATTTATTACTCAGGTTGTTTCCTCTCCTGTTGTGCTTTTGTCAATTTGTCCAAGGGTTTATAGATTTTTACCAATCTTTTCAGAGAACCAGCTTTTGGTTTTGTTAACACTTTCTGTTGTTCTTCTGTTTTTCAACTTCAGGTCTAATTTTTATTATTCACTTTCTTCTGTTGCCCAAAGGGTTCTTTTGTTGCCGTGTTTCTACATGTTGAAGTTGTAGGATTAATTCTTTGACTTGGGCTCTTTCTTCTTTTTAGATGTGTGCATTTATTGAGATGAACTGACGTTTAGCAGTGCTTTTGCTATATCCCAAGGCTTCTGGTAGAAGGTGTTTTCATTCTCATTTGGTTCTGCGAATTTCTTTATTCTGTCCTAGATTTCTTCTATAACCCATTAGTTTTTCAGCAAGATGTTGTTCAGTTTCCTTGTGTTCAATTTTTTTCCTTGCTTTTTCTGTTATTGAGTTCCACTTTTATGGCTGTAAAGACTGAAAAGATGATTTGTAATATCATGAAACTTTGAATTTTGTTAAGAGCTGCTTTGTGGCCTATATGTGGTCAATTCTGGAGAATACTCCCTGTGTGTTGGAAAAGAAAGAATATTTGGCTGCTGTTTGGTGGAATGTTCTGTGTATGTCTATGCGGTCAATTTGATTGTGGCATTTAGAGCTTCCATATCTTCATTGAGCTTCTTTTTAGATATTCTGTCCTTCACTGAAAGTGGTGTGTTGAAGTTGCCTACTATTATTGGGGAGATGTCTGTTTCTGTTTTAAATGCAGTTAGAATTTGTTTTGGAACCCTTTCATTGTGTGCATAGATTTTTAATATGGTTATTGTCATCATTTTAATTGCATTCCCCACAAAGTATGTGTAGCAACTTGTCTGGGCCCTGATTCCAGGTATTGTGTGGTGTTTCTGTATGTTGTAAGTGCTACCTCTATGATGTTAATGAGGGAAGACATTGGAAGTTGTTTTGGTGAACAGGACTCAGTGTATGGGATTGTGTTGTGCCTTGAGGCACTCTGTTGGGATTAAAGGAGAGGAAAACAAGTAGAGAATTAGGGATCTCCTACCTCTAAGAAAGCAGTGCTGGGAGCAGAGTGCATCGTTTGGAAAGAACCCAGGGTTCCTGAGCAACAGAATCTCCCAGTTCAGGGTAAGGCTGACAACAAGGATATTCCTCTAGAAGCAACAGAGGAAGATTTCCCCTGGAGCTGATGCCCTGAATTTGGACTTGTAGCCTACTGGACTGTGACAGAATAAATTTTCTCTTTTTAAAGCCATTCAGTTGTGATATTTCTGTTAAAGAAGCACTAAATGATTAAGACAGCCCCCAAGTGAGAATAAAGCAAATGTCTACCAACAGTAAATGAATACATAAATGATCAGCTAGTCATGCAATGGAACACTATGCATCAATCAAAATGAAGGTACTATAGCCACTACATTGCATATGAGTGAATTCCTCAAACACGTTGAGCAAAGAAAGTTAGACATGAGAAAATGCCAACTACATGCTTCCATTTACATAATATAAAGACCAGAGGAAATTAAACTATATTATTTAGTAATGCATGTGTGGGTATTAAAGTTGTGAAAGAAAGGAAGAGAATGGTTACAACAAAAGACAGGGTGGGGTTACTCTTGTGGATACACAGGTAATATGATCCTGCTGACTCTCTATGAGTCAGCAGGATCATACTTATTAATCTGGGTGGTGATTAATATGGTGCTTCTGCCCAATCATTGTTAAGTATTTTTGATTTGTGCATTTTTCTACACATATGAACCCGGGTTTCTGCAGTGCCTGCTGCAGATCATTGCACTTGAACGTCTTTGTGTCCATCGCTTCTTTTTGAGGAGACCTGATGCCTCTTTTCAAGCAATTTTTCTTGCAACTCATGAAACTGACTTTTGAAAAAAGTGAAAATACTTTTTTGAAGGTGAAACTTGGCAACACAAACTCAAACTTATCCTTGTGTAATTTAATTCCTCACACATCCCCCGCAACCACCACCTCCTCAAACAAAATTTAACATTTTACAACTCTAAGGTAGTTTTACCCTGAGACAAATACACAAATACTTGGATAATTTAACATTATGCTCCCTAAATTCTTTCTTTCTCTTGTCTAATATGCTTAGGATTCTGTGTGTTCTCACATTATTGTCTGGATAATAGTGGGGTATAATCTAAGGAAACCTGGGTCAGCAGGTTGATAGAGTGTCTACATCTTGGTGACCAAACCCAGCTTCTCACATTTCTTCTTGAAAAGAATGCTGTTGAAATGTTTAATATCCTGTGGCATTTCCTCTGGGCTCCCTAGTCTGATGGAAAAAGTCTCTGTTGATGTCTGATAGCCAGTGGAACAGCAAATTCTCGAGACCTTCCACTTCCCAGCTCCAGCTGAGCTGTGATTTCCCTTTAAGTTGTAGTTGAAACCCTGATAGTCAAGTCTTGGCAGGATCCACATGCGACCTGTTATAGGAAGAGCACTTATGTGTGTGCCTAGGTGGTGACTGAACAAATAAAACTGAAATTTCACCAATAGCTGTAGGGAATGTGATAGTTAAGGTTGTTTGTCAGTTTACCTGAGTTATGATTCTCAGTGATTTGGGTTCTTTTTTTTGACGTGTTAATAGTGATGTTATCACATCACTGTGAAGAGATTTGATATAATGTGATCGCTTCTATGATCGGAATCTACTGTGATTAGTTAACCAGTTGAAGAGGAGTCTCCTTGGGAGGGTAGCCTACATCCAGTATAGGCTGACATTCTGGCAAAGTTCATGGGCTTTTGCTTGCTCTGGATCCTGCAAGCTGGCTTCTGTTTGCCAGACATCTAGTTCTTGGGACTTGAGCTAACAGCTTACCAACCATTTTGCCTGCCAGTCTTGGGATTCATTGGTTTTCACAGACCGTTTTGGGTTTGCCAGCCCCTATAGCTACGTGAAACCCTGGTGGCATAGTGATTAAGTGCTATGGCTGCTAACTGAAAGGTTGGCAGTTCAAATCTGCAAGGTGCTCCTTGGAAACTCTATGGGGCAATTCTACTCTGTCTATAGGGCCACTATGAATCAAAATTGACTTGATGGCAGTTGAGTTTAGTTTGGTTATGGCTATGTGAATCAGAAGAAACCTCTATTTTGACCCATAGACCTGGAATGTTCCAGCCTCTACAACCGTGTGAGACATTTCCTTAATATAAATCTCTCTATATGTACTTACACAATTTGCTAGCTTTGCTTCTCTAGGGAACCCGGCCTGAGACAGGGGATGATAAATCAAAACCCCGCTAACTACAAAAAAATCCCTGGCCAGTGGAGATGCAGTCCCAGCTTTTAATCTCTGTGGCTTTTCTGCCCTCAGTTTGGGGAAGCTTGGAGGAGAGTCTGTCCAGGTTGTCTTGTGCAGGAATCTCCACCCTCCGACAGCCTGGATGACTTTATGAGGTCCATCTCTTAGTTGGCACAGCCCACTTCTGTGCTAGACAAGGCCTCTTCTAGGAGCTGACCCAGCAGACTGAACCAGGCAGCCAGGGTCTGTGAGAGGAGCCGCCCTGCCATGCTTTAGTACCCTGTGGCTCCTGTTCCTCAGGGCAGCCCTGATGACCCCTAAACTTTGAAGAATCCCAGGAAAAGCAGCTGAGTAGGAAGGATCCACCGAGGAGTACTGGCCCCTCTGCTGATCCCTAAGTTCCATGCAGACAGATGGATACCAGCAAGGCCAAAAACCACTGGAGCATGGCGATGCCGGTGCTTCTGGGCATTCTCTGACAAGGCCATTGCAGATTGGGCTCCTGACCTTTGGTGAAAGAAGCTGTGACTCCAGGCATACCAGTGCCAGCCCCCAACAGCAGCATTCTCAGACCTCTCTGCTAGGTCCTCCAGGTAATTGACAGACTCTGGACCTCCTAATAATGGCTTCGTCTGTTTAGCAAAAAAATAAGAAGAGAGAGAGAAAGACAAATAACTCTAAAATCTGAGGCTTTCTGGAAGCTTTCAAGAGAATGTTGCCGGGCAACTGTAAATAAATTGGCAACCTACGAATCAAAGACACTGTATTTTATTAGCTGTCTCCTGACTCAGCCAATTTTACTGTCTTTAACTGTTCCACACATCAGGCAAATGCTCCCTGTCTGTCTTTGCTTTCTTCCTCCAACAATCGCAAGAATCACAAATCAACCCTGACAGCATTTGGTTTCTCATCCTCAGGAATGTAGCCGCTACTTTTTTGGTTTTTTTTTGTGAAAGAGGCAATTCCTGGAAGGTGTATGAACCAGACAGAATGAAGGTATCTTATTTCATGTGCACAGAACAAAAGAGTGTCTTTCCTTTCCCAGTGCCTGGCAAGACTGAGGACATGAATGAAAGTAGACTCATGAGCATTGTCCTTAGTATAGACTCATGGCCAGCAGAAGAGCGGGGTGCAGAGGTGAGGGAGGTCGTTGTCCCTAATACACAGTGGCCTGTCCCTCCCATCTGTCTTCCTTCCAGCTGCTGTTCATCATGCTATCCTCTCCGTCAACCACCTCCTGTCTGCCTGTGGAAAGCCTTTTCACATCATCTCTTCCATGAGGTTCCACCCCTAATCAAGGTGTTCTCTCTCTTAAGCCCCCACGCTTCTTTTAAACTTGTTCAGGGTAGTGGTCACATTCTGACCTTCATCCAGGTTTGCTTTCTGCCGCTTCTCTAATCTATCTTCTCTGGTCTTACAGGTGAGCCTAGGAGTCCCCAAGGGCAGATACTCTCTCCATTTCTGAATTATCCATTCATCTGGATCTTTTAGCTATTCCTCATGGTAGGACATTGCCTGGGGTAGAGCGAGGAGGTGGCCATCAAAGATTTGTGGAACTGAATTTATTGATGGACATTAAGAAGTTGTACAGCATTACCCAGCTATTGTCGATACAAGCTCCACTAAGAATGGATGCTGTGGCCATTGAAATTTGGAAAATTAAGTGTGCTGTGTAGCTTTGTGAACAATCTCAGGGCACATCAGATAATTAGAATCTCTAAGAAGTCCTGGGAAACCCTGATGATGTAATGATTAAGCACTACAGCCGCTAACCAAAAGGTTGGCAGTTTAATTCACCAGGTGCTCCTTGGAAACTCTATGGGACAGTTCTACTCAGTCCTATAGGGTCACCGTGAGTTGGAATCAACTCAGTGGCAATGAGTTTGCTTTGGATTTGGTAAGAAATCTTGGTGTCATAGTGGGTCAGAAGTTTAAATCCATTAGGAACTTCTTGGAAACTCTGTGGGGGCAGTTCTACTCTGTCCTATAGGGTCACTATGCGTCAAGATCTACTTGATGACAAGAGATTTTGTTATAAAGAAACCCTTCCCATTTCCATCTGTGGCTTTCTGTCCTGTTCTGTCTTAGGCAGGAGCTTTGGAGCAGCCTACAAGGGCCCTGCCCACATACAGGACTGACAATTGAGTTCATGAACTCATCCTAGAAAAAGTGCTATATACCTCATTGCTGAATATTACTACAGTCACCTTGAGAAGCTGTGCATCAACACCAGCCCCTAGCCCACCCTTCAAAGCAGTTTTGGAACTCTTTTCCTGGAATGGCTACTAGAGCTGTTATTGTATTAGCCTCGATGTCCTGAATGTCATCAAACTGTCTTCCTTTCAATACTGCCTTTATCTTCAGATAAAGAAAAATGTCACTGGGGGCCAGATAAGATGAGTAGTGAGGGTGTTCCAGTACAGTTTTTTGTTCACTGGCTAAAAACTCCCTCATAGACAACCATATACTTAAGTTTGTGAATTTGCCACCATGCCACCGTGCACAATGGCTTCTCCAGAAAGACTTCTAAAATTGCTTTGAGGGGTGGGTTAGGCATTGGTGCCAGTGCATAGCTTCCCAAGGGGAGTACTTTGAAGGTTGTGGTTGTTGTTAGGTGCCATTCAGTATGTTCTGAATCTTAGTGACCCTAGGAACAGCAGATTTGTTCCTACCTGGTCTTGTGCCATGTCCACAATTGTTTCTATGCTTAAGCCAATTGTTGTAGCCACTGTGTCAATCCATCTCATAGAGGGTCTTCCTCTTTTTTGCTGACCTTCCACTCTACCAAGCATGATATCCTTCTCCAGGGACTGATCCTTTCTGACAACATGTCCAAAGTATGTAAGATGCGGTCTTGCCATTTTGGCTTCCAAGGAGCACTCTGGTTGCACTTCTTCCAGAAGAGATCTATTTGTTCTTTTGGCAGTCCATGGTACCTTCAACATTCTTCTCCAACACCACAATTAAAAAACATCAATTCTTCTTCTGTCTTCTTTGTTCACGGTCCAGCTTTTGCACATGTATTATGTGACTGAAAATACCATGGCTTGGGTCAGGTGCACTTTGGTCTTCAGGTGACATCTTTACTTTTCAATACTTGAAAGAGATCCTTGGCAGCAGATTTTCCCATTGCAATGCATCTTTTGATTTCTTGACTGCTGCTTCCATCGGTGTTGATCGTGGACCCAAGAAAAATGAAATCCTTGACAACCTCAATCCTTTCTCCACTTATGATGATGTTGCTTACTGATCTAGTTGTGATGATTTTTGTTTTCTTGATATTGAGGTGCAATCCATACTGAAGGCTGGGGTCCTTGATCCTCATCAGTAAATGTTTCAAGTCTTCTTCACTTCATGCAAGCGCGGTGGTGTCATCTGCATAATGCAAGTTACTAATGAGTAGTCCTCCAATCCTGGTGTCTCATTTTTCTTCGTATAATTCAGCTTCTGGGATTATTTGCTTGACATACAGATTAAAAAGGTATGGTGAAAGAATGTAACCTGAAACATACCTTTCCTGACTTTAAACCATGCAGTGTCCCCTTGCTCTATTTGCACAACTGCCTCTTGATCCATATACAGATTACTTAAGAGCACAATTAGGTGTTCTGGGATTCCCATTCTCCTCATTGTTAGCTATAATTTATTGTGATCTACACAGTCAGATACCTTTGCATAGTCAATGAAACACAAGTAAGCATCTTTCTGGTATTCTCTGCTTTCACCCAAGAGCCATTTAACATCAGCAATGATATCTCTGATTCCATGTCCTCTTCTGAATCTAGCTTGAATTGTGGCAGTTTCTTGTCAATATACTGTCGCAGTCACTTTTGCATGATTTTCAGCAAAATTTTACGTCTGTCTTACACTAACAATATTTTTTGGTAATCTCTGCATTCGTTGGATCACCTTTCTTTGGAATGGGCACAAATATGGACCTCTTCCAAGTTTCTTGGTATAGATGGATGAGCCTTTCTAGTGCTGCATCTGTTTGTTGAAATATCCCAAATGATATTCCATCAATTCCTGGACCCTCGTTTTTTGGCAATGCCTTCAGTGCAGCTTCAACTTCTTCCTTCAGTACCATTGGTTCCTGAGCATATGCTACCTCTTCAAAAGGCTGAACATCAACCAGTTCTTTCTGGTATAATGATTCTGTATATTCTTTCTGTCTTCTTTTGATGCTCCCCTAGTTGTTTAATAGTTTCCCTGTAGAATTCTTCACTACTGCAACTCGAAGCTTGACTTTTTTCTTCAGTTCTTTTAGCTTGAGAAATGCAGAATATTCTTCCTTTCTGATTTTTGATTTCCAGCTCTTTGCACATGTCCCTATAATACTTCATTTTGTCTTCTTGAGCTGCTCTTTGAAATCTTCTGTTTAGGTCTTTTATTTCACCATTCCTACCTTTTGCTTTAGCTGCTTGATGTTCAAGAGCAAGTTTCATAGTCTCTTCTGATATCCAATTTAGTCTTTTCTTTCTTTCCTGTCATTCCAGTGACCTCTTGCTGTCTTCATGGATGATGTCTTTGATGTCATTCCACAATTCATCTTGTCTTCTATCATTAGCGATTAACACATCAAATCTGTTCTTGAGATGGTCTTTAAATTCAGGAGGGATATACTCAAGGTCATAGTTTGGCTCTTATGGACTTGTTCTAATTTTCTTCAGTTTCAGTTTGAATTTGCACATGAGCAATTGATGACGTGTCTCACAGTCAGCACTTGGTCTTGTTCTGACTGCTGATATGGAGCTTTTGCTGTGTCTGTTTCCACAGATGTAGTCAGTTTGGTTCCTGTGTATTCCATCTGGTGAGGTCCGTGTGTATATTCACTGTTTGTGTTGGTTTAAAAATGTATTTGCGATGAAAAAATCGTTAGTCTTGCAGAATTCTATCATGTGATCTCCTGCATGATTTCAGTCATCAAGGCCTTATTTTCCAAGAACTGATCCTTTTTCTTTGTTTCCAACTTTTGCATTTCAGTCACCAGTAATTATTAATGCATACTGATTGCATGTTAAATAAATTTCGGCCTGCAGATGCTAGTAAAAGTCTTCAATTTCTTCATCTTTGGCCTTAGTGGTTGGTGCGTAAATTTTGTGTATTAACTGGCCTTCCGTGTAGGTATGTGGATATTATCACCGACAGTATTGTACTTCAGGACAGATCTTGAAATGTTCTTTTTGATGATGAAGGCAAGGCCATCCTCTCCAAGTTTTTGTTCCCAGCATCGTAGACCATATGACTGTTGGATTCAAATTGGCCCAAACTGGTCCATTTCTAAGGTAACCTTAGTGATATTCAACATTGATGTATGTAGTACTTAGAACAGTTCAGTTCAGTTCGCGGACATGTCAGGCCTTGTAACCTGCATCACCGTGGATGGCACCATATTTTTAACTTAGTTACCTGTGAGGGTAAAAAGACACAATTTGTAGAGCTATATGTGGATTAGTACTTATCTGTCATGCACAGCATTTTGTTTTCTGAATTTTAATTGGGGATATATTCAGTCTTCAGATCCAGTTAGAAAGGATTGACATTTACAATATTGGTTCTTTTATTTTATTTTTTTAAACAGCAATGCTGTGAATTAGGATCTGCTATTACACTCATTTAACAGTTGCACTCTTCTAGAAGAGTCCAGCACAGTATCTTAATAAAGGCTAGAACATTGTTGTAGTTGTTAGCTGCTATCCTGTTAGTTCCTGACTCATGGAAACCCAATGCACAGCAGAACAAAGAGCCACCTATTCCTGTGCCATGCCACAATCAGTTGTAGATCAGACTGTTGTGATCCCAAGAGTTTTCATTCACTTATTTTGGGAAGTAGGTTGGTAGGTCTTTCTTCCTACTCTGTTTTCTACTGAAATTTGTTCAGTACCATAGCAATACACAGCCATTTCACTGATGGACAGGTAGTGGCTATATGAGGTGCACTAAACAGGCTATATGAGGTGCACTAAACAAGAATCAAACCTGGGTCTCCCATGTATAAAAACCTAACCTACTGCCATCAAATGGTAGGTAAAAATTCTACTACTAAACCGTTACTATCTCACAGTGGCTAGAATTGTGATTAATTAGTATCGATCTCCTCTCTTTTCTAAATCAGGAACCAAAAAAAACTAAACCCATTGCCATCAAATTGATTCCAATTGATAGCAGCCCTATAGGACAGAGTAGATCTGCCCCATATGGTTTCGAAGGAGTATCTGGCAGATCTGAACAAACGACCCTTTGGTTAGCAGCCAAAGCACTTAACCATTACTTCACCAGAAAACTCAAATCAAACCCACACCCTTGGAGTCAGTTCTGACTCACAGTGACCCTGTAGCCTAGAGAACTACCCCATAGGGTTTCCAGGAACGCCTGGTGGGTTTAAACTGCCAACCTCTGGTTAGCAGCCATAGGTTTTAACTACTGTGCCACCAGAGTTTCTCCTAAATCAGAAAGACTATACTTTTTTTTAAAATTGTGATTGAGTGAAAGTATACAATCCGAATTAAATTTACATGTCCACCTATCTGCAGTTCCTTCTGTTCTGCTTGAAAGGAAGGTCATTCTTTTTATTTTATCTGTCTGTTTATCTGTCTATCTATCCTGTGTCTGGGATGGGCATTTACAGATCATGTTAAATTCTCACTAAAAAGTTTATACATGTTTTGTGGCACTGGTTAGAATCCCTACAATGTGACTGCACACTCACCCCAGGTTTGCAGTATCCGTTCATCTACTTCCTGTCTCTGCCTTTTCATCATGCTTTCGGACAGGAGCTGTCCGTTTTCAATTGTGTATTTGATTGAACTGAGAAGCACGCTCCTCCTATTTATTATTATTTTTTTAAGCCTGAATCTGAAAAGTGGACTTTGAGAATGGTTTCCATTCTTAGTTAGCAGAGCATCTAAAGGCCGTAGTTTTGAGGGGTCCCTCTAGTCTTTGTCAGACTAGCAGTCTACTCTTTTTACATGAATTTCAGTTCCAATCTACACCTTTCTTCTGTTCTGTCTGGACTTTCTGTTGTGACCCCTGTTAGGTAGTCGTTGGTGGAAGCCAGGCACCATTTAGTTCAGGTCTCAGACTGTTGGAGTCTCTGTTTCTTGTGGTCTTTTAGTCCTATGGGCTAGTATTTTCCTTGTGTTTTTGGTTTTCTTCATTCTTCTTTGCTCTGGGTGGGATTGGAGAAATAGATATGTCTTAGATTGCTGTCCACAAGCTTTTAAGACCTTAGATACTATTCACCAAAGTGAGGTGTAAAACATTTTCTTTATGAACTATGTTTTGCCAATTGACCTAGATGTTCCCTAAGACTATGATTGCCAGGCCCCAGCCCCAGCGCCAGGTACTGAGTCACTTAAAGTGTTTAGAATTGTCTAGGAAACTTCTTTTTGTTTGAGTTCAGTTGTGCTGACTTCCCCTGTATTGCGTGTTGTCATTCCCTTCACAAAAGTTGACACTTGTATTCTATCTAGCGATTTCCCTTTCTCCTCCCTCTCCATCCTTTTAACCATCAGAGTCCTTTTTTTTTCTGTGTAAACTTTTTCTTGAGTTCTTGTAATAATGGTCACACTTGTCTTTTTGTGATTGACTTATTTCACTCAGCATGATGTCCTCCAGGTTTCATTTGTGTTGTGAGATGTTTTGCAGATTTATCATTGTTCTTTATCATTGCATAGCATTCCATTTTGTGTATGCACTGTAATTTATCTGTTCACCTGTTGATGGACATTTAGATTTTTTTCTTCTCTTTGCTATTGTGAATAGCATTGCAATGAACATGAGTGTGCAGATGTCAACTCATGTGACAGCTTTTATTTCTTCTAGATATATTCCTAGGATTGTTGGATCATATAGCATTTCTGTTTCTAGCTTTTTAAGAAAACACCAAATCAATTTCCAAAATGGTTGTACCACTTTACATCCCCAACAGCAATGCGTAAGAGTTTCAGTCTCCCCACAACCAGTCCAACATCTGTTATTTTGTGTTTTCTGGATTAGTGCCAGTATTGTAGTGGTGAGATGGTATTTCAATGCATTTTTAACTTGCATTTCTCTAATGCCTGGAAACTCTGGCAGCCTAATATTTAAGTGCTATGGTTGTTGTCATGGATTGAATTGTGTCTCTCCAAAAATGTATGTGTTGATTTTACTCGGCTAGCAGTCCAAATATGGTGCCATTCCTCCCATGTGTTGTGAATCCTGCCTCTGTGATGTTGATGGTGGAGAATGGGCTGCAGTTGTGTTAGTGAGGCAGGACTCAAGCTACAAGCTTGAGGGATATAAGGGTGAAAATACACAGAGGAAGTTGGGAACCTCACACTACCGGGAAAGCAGCACCAAGAGCCCAGCATGTCCTTATTGGACCCGAGGTTCCTGTGCCAAGATGCTCTCCTGGCACTTGAACTCACCCTACTAGACTGTTATGATTTCTCCTATTGAATGGACTTGCAACTTGTAAATGGATTTGTGGCTTACCAGGCTGTGACAATAAAATTTCTTTTCATAAAGCCTTCCACTCCTGGTATTTTCTGTTGGAGTAGTACCAAGTGACTAAGGCAATTGTTAACCATTTGAACTGTCATTCAAATCTAGCCAGTGCTCCTTGGAAACTCTGCGGAGCAGTTCTACTCTGTCCTTTAGGGTCTCTGTGAGTTGGAATTCACTTGATGGCAACTAGTTTTAACAGATGTTTAATGGTGAATAATCAAAAGCATTTCCTCATGAGTTTGTTAGCTGCCTATAAGTTTTCTTTGGTGAAGTATCCTTATCCTTTGCCTATCTTTTAATTGGATTATTTGTCCTCTTAGTGCTGAGGTTTTACAGTATCTTGTAGAGTTTAGAGATTAGATCTTTGTCTGGCATGTTGTAGCTAAAAATTTGTTTTCCCAGTCTGTAGGTTCTCTCTTGGTGAAGTCTTTTGATGCATGTCTGATTTTTAGAAATTCCCAGTTATCTAGTTTCTCTTATGATGTTTGTGCATTATTAGTTGGCTTTATATTCTATTCATGCCATATATTAGGCCCCTAGCATTGTCCTTATTTTTTCTTCCATGATCTTTATCATTTTTCAGTTTTATATTTAGATCTTTCATCCATTTTGAGTTAGCTTTTGTGTGAGATATGGGTGTTGTTTAATTTTTTTACAGATTGATTTTCAGTTGTGGCAACACCATTTGTTAAAGAGACTGTCTTTTCCTCATTTAACAAACTGGGGGTCTTTGTTATATGTCAGCTGACATCTGAGTTCTGAATTCTATTCCATTGGTCTACGTATCGGTTGTAGAAGTACAAGGCTGTTTTGACTGCTTTGGCTGTATGATACATTCTAAAATTCAGGCCTCATACTTTGTTTTTCTTCCTCAGTAATGATTTACTTATTGGGACTTCTTCCTGATGCTGTCCCTGTCCAAAAATCATAATGAAGGTCAACTTTTCAGAGAGCAATGGATTGGACTTGGTGATGCAGAGGGACCATATTGTGTGGGCACTTTACTGTTCTAGGCGTCTATAGGAGATTGTCCTGTTGACTTCATACTGGAGGAAGGGGAATGGGGGGAGAAGAGAAGATAGGAGACTGTTGGGAAGATGAGACATGTATGGAGCAGAGACGAAGAGTGTGCTGTCACCGTACAGGGAGAGCAACGGAAGCTGCATATAGGTCAGCATGCAAATTTATATGGGAATGTACATTTTCACTCAATCATAATAATAATAAAAAGAAACACACACACACACAACCCAGTGTCGATGTACTTGATGAATGTATGAAGGCATCTGAGGAATTAGTGCAGGCTTATCCTGATAAATACGAACCTTTATGAAGAAGTTTGACAATTTCATTCCTACAGAAGAACTAAGCTTACGGATTCAGAAAAGACAAATTTTACTCCCATAGGCATGTATGATTGCACAATAGATGATTAAATACAATGCATACTTTGCACTGTTAAAAAAAAAAGTACTGTTGGAATTTAGATCAGGATTGCACTGTATCTGTATATCACTTTGGGTAGAACTGACAATTTGCAAAATAATGAGTCTTCCTTTCCAGGAATATGGTGTGTTTTTCCACTTATGTAGGTCTCTTGATTTCTTGCAATAGTGTCTTGTACTTTTCTTAGTACAGGTTTTTTTTTATGTCCCTGAGTAGATTTATTCTTAAGTATTTTATTTTCTTGGGGGCTATTGTAAATGTTATTGGTTTAGTGATTTACTTTTCAAAGTTCTCTCTCTTGGTGTAGACGAATCCAACTGATTTTCTGCATGTTCATCTTGCATCCTCATACTTTGCTGAAATCTTCTTTTAGTTCTGATAGATTTCTTGTGGATTCTCTGTGTTTTCTTTGCATGAGATCATATCATTTGTAAATAAGGATAATACAACCTTTCTTTACCAACTTAGATGTTCTTTATGCGCTTTATGCCCTTTCTTGCCTAATAGCTGTATCTAGGACTTCCAGGGCAACGTTGAATTGGTTTGATAATAAAGGACATTCTTGTTTGGTTCCCACTAGCAAGGGAAATGCATTCAGTCTCTCTCTGTTTAGGGTGAAATTATCGGCTTTGGATAAACATCCTTTATTACGTTGAGGAATCTTCCTTCTTTTTCTATTTTGCTGAAAAGTGTTTTTATAGACAATATGTGTTGGACTTTATCAAATACCTTTTCTGCATGGATCAATGGGACGTGGTACTTTCTTTTTATTTATGTTGTGGATTATATTAATTGATTTGATAATTTTGAACCATCCTTGAATACCTGGTATGAATGCCACTTGGTCATGGTGAATTATTTTTTGTATATCCTGTTGAATTCTATTGGTTAGAATTTCGTTGATGATTTTTGCACCTGTATTCATGGGGGTATCGATCTGTAGCTTTCTTTTTCTGTGATGTCTTTGCCTGGCTTTGCTATTAGAGTTATGCTGGCTTCATAGATTGAGTTTGAGAGCATTCTTTCTTCTCCTAGGCTTTGAAATAGCTTTAGTAGTATTGGTGTTAGCTGTTCTCTGAATGTTTGATAAAATTCTCCATTGAAGCCATCAAGGACGGGGCTTTTTTTTGGTTAGGACTTCTTTTTTTCTTTCTTATCTCTTTGGTCTCCTCTTTTGTTACAGGGTTTGTTTAGTATTTCTTCCCCATTGGTTTGTGCTACTTTAGGTAGGTAGTGTATTTCTGGGAATCTGTCCATTTCCTCTCAGTTTTCAAATGTATTGGAGTACAATTTTTTATAACTTTTGGTTGTGATCCTTTTTCCTTCAGTTGAATCTGTTGCAATATCACCTGTCCAAGTTATGTGCCTCCTCTATGTGTTTCCTTTGTAAATTTGGCCAAAGATTTGTCAATTTTGTTGACCTTTTTAAAAGAACCAGCTTTTGGTCATATTGATTCTTTCAACTATTTTTCTGTTCTCTGTTCTATTTGCCTCTGCTCTAATCTCTGTTATTTCCTCTGTCCTGGTGACTGAAGGTTTCTTTTTTATTTGTTTAAGTCGTAGGGTTAATGTTTTTATTTTGGCCCTTTCTACTTTTTTGATGTGTGTATTTGTAGCTGTAAATTGATCTCTAAGCACTACTTTGGACATGTCTGAAGGTTTTGGTAAAATGTTTTTTCATTCTTATTTGATTTTATGAATTTTTCTATTCCATTCTTGATTTCTTATGTTACCCAGTAGCTTTTATCTAAGATGTTGTTGAGTTTTCACTCTTTGATTTTATTTTCTTCCTCACTTTTTCTGCTATTAATTTCTATTTTTGACCAGAGAAGATGCTGTGTATTATTTCACTGTTTCGGATTTTGTTTAGGCTTGTTTTGTGGCCTAGTGTATTGTTTTGTTTTCCTGAATTCTTCTACTGCTTTATCTGTATGTTCCTTAGCTTGGTCTCAGTTTTGCTTGATCTTCTTCCTGATCTGTTGGAGAGTTCTGTGTATTATTAGTCTTTTGAATTATTTATCAGATAGTTCCATTGCCTTATCCTCCTCCAGATGGTTTTCTGGTTGCTTGCTGGAACCATCTTGCCGTGTTTATGTAATTTGATATTGACTATTGTCTCTGATGCATTATTAAGTTATCCTGTTCATTTAGTGATTGCGTTTTTGCTTGCTACATCCTTCATTTTTGTTTTGTTTTGATATGTTCAAATATGCTGGGCATGTGTGCTACTTTGTTGGTATCACTGAAGCTCTCACATCCTGTCCCCAGGTGGCCAGAGTAGCTACTAGATTTGTGAATGCGGGAGTGTCTTCATTACCCTTGCGGGGGTACAGTTATTCAGGTCACAGGTGTCTTGGTTGTCAGTCACCTACTGTGTAGTGCAGACTCTCACCTGTGACTGTAGGTAGGTAGGTAGGTCTGTGTGGAGGTTTTCAGAGCAGGCATGGGTCTCTCATTGCAGTGGGGGATGATGTGCAGGGCAAGATAAGGGGGGTGTTGGCTGCCCCTGGTACCTGTATGAAAAGTGTGTTCTTGTCTGCTAGAGCTTGTAGTGGTGGGGAGGAGGTAGTTCAGTCGGTCCTTGGGTGCCCAAGGGTGCCAGAGAGATCCCTTGATGTGTAGTTCTCCATTTCTGCTGCTTTTGAATTGTCTCTCATTCTACCTGCAGCTCAGTCCAATTCTTCAGCCTAGTCTTTGATGAGTGGCATTCCTAGATTGTTACAGTTATTTGATTCACTTTTTTTGTTGTTGTTTATGTAAATAGGACAACAGGATACATCTGACTGTTCTGTCATCTTGGCCCCACCTCCAGTCATATTTTTTTCTGAATGTATAAGAAGAACCTTTGGGTTTTTATTTCAGGCATTTAGTCACTATCCATCACCAATGAGTTGATTCCAGTTCATAGCAACACTATAGAATAGCAGAACTGCCTCGTAGGGGTTTCAAGGCTGTAAGTCATTATGGAAGCAGACTGCTACATCTTTCTTCTACAGATCAGCTAGTGAGTTTTGAACACTTCACCTTTCAGTCAGCTGACGAGTGTTTAACTGTTGTGGCACAAGGGCTTCTTATTCATCTACCAGAGCCACTTTTGTAGCTTTTAATATTGGATTTTTCTAAGATAGTCCCTCAATGGCACTTGGCTTGGCAAGATAGTCCTAGTTATGTAAGTATAAATTGTTTTACCTGGTGGTCTGCTCCATTTGGTCGTTGTATTTACACCTACAATAGGTGGTTTGGGAATTTTTGTTCCATTCTTGAAAAACTCTACTTACTCCTTTTGTCCTGGTTACCTCAAGGAAAACGAAAGAGTTGGCAGTTTATGTTGGCATGTAGGATTGAGAGAGTACATAAGAACTCGTGGGGCATAAATTCGGTGCTGGAATGTTCCTTAAGAACATTTTTTCTTTCCTTCTTATACTCAAGGCCCCCCCCCCAAAAAAAGAAAACCCAAACTCATTGTCACTGAATTGATTCCAGCTCATGACTCAGGCTAAGAAAGCACTAATCACCTGGAATACACTACGCACCTCCTTTTCTGTTGTCATTTCCCAGTAACTTGTTTTCCTTTATTCAAGGAACGTTTACTCCATTATCAACATTCACTGTACAAGGGACCAAGAAAGCAGGGGCAGGAAGAAGTAGGAAAGATAGACACACAGCCACTCACAGCCTCCCCTCCTTGTCTGAGTGTGGTGCATCCACCCTCCCATCTCACTGAGGAGCCCTGAAGATGCAGTAGGAAAGTAAAAGGAACAGAAGAGACCCTGGGCTCAAATGTCGTGAGGGAACACCTAGGAAAAGTGGTATGAGTGGTCCCAGGCCCCACGGGGTGGATGTTCAACAAGAATAGTATGTGGGGTCTACAGCAGAACCAGAGATTCTGGTGGGGTGGGTATGGATGGGCACTGTTTGGAGAAGAAGCATAGGTCAGTAGGGTTGACATACGGAGAAGTGGAGAGAAGGTCCACAGTGTAAATGGTAGTAGCAAAGTCTAACCCCATGCCAGAACATTTTAGCTACAGACCTCACTGATGAATACATCAGGTGGGTCAGGCCCTATTCTGGGGATTATTTATGAACAAAGTGCAGTCCCTGCTGCTAGGGAGTTTGTAGCCTGGTTCCTAATCAAGGCTGTATGTCAGAATCACCTGAGGAACTCTTACAACATATACTTTCCAGAGATACTGTTTCAACAGAATGGACTGGGATAGCCATTTCTCCACCCAAGAACCTCAAGATATTGAAATAAAAATGAGCAAGAGGAGGAGATCAGCTCTCTGTTTACCAGGCACCATGAGGAGGAATACACATATATACATATACACATTTATAAGCAGGCTTGTACCAATCAACTCACTGGAGTTAATTATATGCATCTCTCCAAGTCAACATTCAGTGACATCACACTGGTATTGTGAAATCAGTCACGGTAATGGACAAATGCTAAAGATTAGGACATCTCCGACCCCAAGAGTTAGTTGTTAAGCATTTACCCGTTTATCCTTTGATGGATTACCCAGCAAGCAACACATGCATGGGCTTACTTGTACTTACTAACCTGTAGTGCACAATTCTACATGGATTTTACCATACTTTTAATATGGTAAAAAGCAGGCATAATTCTGTACTACAGATCATCAAGTGAGCACAAGTAAGCCCATTCATACCTTGCTTAATGGTAATCTACCCCAGTATACTGCAAAATGTATATGCGTATATGTTTTTGTCTAATTTAATCTTGACAGTAAGTGTATATTTTATGCATGCAACAACACTTCATAGCTTTCAAAGCACTTTTAAATATGTCACTTTACTATCAGAGAACATCCATGAGAATAGGTAGGGCAAGTATCGTTATTCTTATTTTAAAGATGCAAAAACATTGACTCAGAGAAGACCATGGAGAGCCAGAGACAGACCTAACATTAAGCTCATGTTTGATTCCAGTGGTACTTTCTACCACTATCCCAGTGGTCATATTTCTAGTTCCAAGTCAATGTCCTGAATACAAGGGCTGGAGGAACCAAACCTGGCCCCACTCTCAGCTGTCTGATACCAGGTTATCTCTCCAGCACTGGAAAGTTCAACTTAATAAATGACCTTCCTACTCTGCTTGTACACTGAGTATTCTCATACCAAGTTCAGGGCCTCAGTAGGTAGGCTTGCAGAGACCTCCAATCCAGAAGGGTTATATTTTGAGGACATGTGATGTTGTGACAAGGAAATGTGCCCTTGGTTGGCGTGTAAAGAAAGAACTAGTCTAGAACTTTTGAAAACCCTCCCCACTAAGGTCTTGGATAAGGCCATGGGAATTTTCAAATACTTGTTCTAACTGAGGCTGCAGTAAGTATGCTCTGTTAGCATGAGAGAATCCCCAGCTATGTGGGAGTTAGTTCTAAAATGGTGAAAATAGAAACAGACCTAACCAGCATCACAGATTTGCCTGCCCTGGAGATAGAAAATGTCCTTGAGAAGATATACCTGAAGCAGAGAGGAAGAGTGTGCTGTCACCAGCAGGGACAGCAGAGGGAGCTGCATATAGGTGGGCCTGCAAATTTATATGGGAATGTATATTTTCATTCAATCATAATAAAAGAAAAGAAAAGAAAAGAAAGAAAATGTCCTTGAGGAAGACAGGAAAAGGAAATCCCCAAATAGTAGGTCTGTTCTTCACATACTTCTAATTTTGTCAGAACCTACCTGTATCTGTTGTAATAAATAACTGAGAGAAAAGTTGGTTACATCATGGAAAACCCACAGCGAATGATCTTTTTACGGCAGAGTTTTCCTATGTCTGGAGGTTAGGCAGCTATGATTGGTACACTTACACAAATGCCACGGTCAGCATTGGTAGTCTCTCATATTCTCTGAACACTGCCTGAAATTTTCACAAAGGTCTCAGAGGGAACTTTCTCATTATATTCTGAATGATATTCTGTCCGAAGGATGGACTTCTGAATCATGGTAGATAGGTGACTTGGGAGACTGGGGATTTCACTGCTGTGAACATGAGACAACCAAAATGTCAGCATTTTTGAACCCACCAGCTGTTCCTTAGAAACCCATGGGTCACTTCTACTCTGCCCTATAGAGTTGCTATGAGTCAGAATTGACTCAATGGCAATGGGTTTGGGATTTTTCTTGCTGTTGTTATGGGAGAGGGGAGCCCTGGTGGTGCAGTGGTTAAGACTCCAGTGGCTAACAACCAGGTCAGCAGTTCCTCCTTGGAAATCCTATGCAGCAACTTTACTCTGTTCCACTGTGGTTGTTGTTAGAATTGACTTGATGGCAACAGGCTTGGTTTTTGGTTTGGTGGGTAGGGGTAGATGATCCCTATGTTCCCCAGCCTCCCTATTATATCCAGCACTTGGGTTCAGAGTAAATATTTCGTCTTTTGAATTTTAGATCCATATATACATGTAGCTGAGGTCTGACAAGTTCACAAACTCATGCTAGAAAAAGTGCTACATACCTCATTGCTCAGTATCGCTATGATCACCTTCCAAGTACTCCCTTTGGGAGGCGATGCTCTATCCTTCAAAGCAATTTTGGATCTCTTTACCTGGAATGGTCATCAGAGCTGTCATTGTATTAACCCTTGATGACCTGAATGTCGTCAAAATGTCTTCCTTTCAATATTTCCTTTATCTTTAGGTAAAGAAAAAAGTCACTGGGGGCCGGATCAGGTAAGTAGGTAGGGTGTGTCAATACAGTTATTTGTTTACTGGCTAAAAGCTCCCTCACAGACAACTGTACATTTAAGTTCGTGAACTTGCCTCTGTGCCACCATGCATAATGGCCCTTCCAGAAACAGTTCCAAAATTGCTTTGAAGGGTGAACAAGGCACTGGTGTTGGTGCATAGCTTCCCAAGAGGATTACTTTGAATGTGACTGTAGTGACATTCAGCAATGAGATATGTACCACTTACAACAAATAAGTTTGCAGACCTAATTGTCGGTTTTCGCATGTCCCCAAATTCTTTCAAACAGCATGTGATCAGCAATCCTAATACTGTGTGTGAAGAATAACCCATCCTAGGCTTTTGGTGGTTGACTGAGAACATCATAACTTGTATTCATACAGCCACTGTCTCAGGAGCTCTGAGCTGTTCTGAAGAACAATTTAGATGAGCTGAAAATTTTAGATGCAAGATTTGAGAGGAGGGGACTGGAGGTGCCTTGTGTAACAGTGGAGATGACAGCAGAAAGGTGCAGGATAAAGACAATTTCCTGGTCACAATCTTCTGAAATCTGGGTATACGAAGTGTACTTCCCAGAGCAGCAGCAGCAGCACCTGAGGTTAGAAGTACAGAGTCTCAGATTCTACGTAGAGCTAGACTCAGAATCTGCTTGTTCACAGGAAATTTCTGCCCAGTTACAGCTCGAGAAGTACTGCCTGAGAGCCAGCCTTTGCCAGTGCTTCTGAGTCTCTGTCCACTGGCTAACACTAGGTCAGTGTACCACCAGGCACTACAATGATGTACAGTAGCAGAGATGTTTACAGTATAGAGTTTGGGGGAGAGGGGGTACAATCTCTCTGTATACATGTATATTTTCTCTATTCCTCTTTCTCTTTCTCTCTTTCACATATACACACACACATACACACAAATAAACAAAGCTAAATAAACCAAACTAAATATACACACACGTACACACAAATAAACCAAACCGCTCTTGGGTCAATTCTGAATCATAGCTGCCCTGTATGACAGAGTAGAACTGCCCCATGTGGTTCCAAAGGCTGTAATCTCTAAGGAAGCAGACTGCTGCATCTTTCTCTTGTGGAGCAGTTGATGGGTTTGAACCACTGACTTTTCAATTAGGAGCTGATCTCTTTAGCAACTGTGCCACAAGGACTCTTTCTACAAGCTTATATTGTACCTTAAAAGATCTGAAGTCAAACAGAAAAGCTTTATTTCAAACCTAGCTTTATTAATATTTGCAGGGCCTTAACAAGTCGCTGACTTCTCTGAGCCTGTTTCCATATCCCTCAAAAGGAGTTAATAGATGATAGAATCTGAGCACTCACTGGTAGCAGAAGTAAATGCTTTTATGCATGATGAACTTGTTTCATCCTCCAGACAACCCAGATGATATAGACATTATAATTACCCCTGTGTAACAGGTGAATACGACAAGACCAGACCACCTTGCTGGAGTTCACACAGCTTGTGAACCAAGGCAAGATCCCAGGTGCTCTCACATTGGATCCCACCTACTAACTCCTACACCCCACTGGGATGCAGTACAGATGGTGTGGAATGACAGCTGTGAACCCCTCAGCTCGGTGCCTGGCAGCTGTCAGTAAGGTGTTATTTTCATTATTATGTATCTATAGATGAAGGTTGGGGAAGATGTGCATCTTAAAACCAAACCAAAACAGAGTAGAACTGTCCCACAGGGTATCCATGTTTATCTTAGTAGATATTAGTAGAGAATTTCACTAAAATGATCGATGTCTTTGCTTATTCTTAGCTCTATATAGGATCGTATGAGTTGGAATGGTCTCAAAGGCAGTGGGTTTGATTTTTGGATTTTTTCTGAAATGAACATGTTTTGCATTTGTAATGTAAAGTAAAATAAGAAAAAAATGTAATTAACAAAAGGCCCTCTTGATAATATGGTTCTGGGAGAGAAGGTTAGATGGTTTTTGGTGCCTGAAACAAGCCCCTAATAGTTGAAGCACCGGGCCACTTCTTTCTTCTCTGAAAAACCAGCCCGTGCACATTTCCATCCCACCCTCTGAGGCCACAGCAAATGATCCATAAGAGGGGCAGAGTAGCACTTGCAGCCAAGCCCAGGAAGAAACTCCCTGAGATCTGTACTTCAGTATCTTCCCCAACCAGGAACCAGAACCTCCAGGGAAGGGGACTGTCTCTGTGTCTCCCTAGTTCAGCTGCATTGAAATGCGTACTCTGTAATGAACTTTTTGATGTAAAGTGAGAGCACGGACAGATACTGGCATTACAGATTTAGGATTAGCGACTTTCTAAGTATGGAAATTTTCCCCTAAATGTTGTCAAATCCAGAGAACTCATATAAAAATGACAAGGATTGCTAGAACTTGGCAGCAGGAGTCTCAAGGGTCAAAGTGTGGAAGGAGAAGGAATTATTAATTCCCAGGTGGATCATATCACCCTTTCTTTCCTCTGTGCTGCTGACAGCCCAGTTACAGATTTGTACCTACCCAGGGCTCTTTAGGGAAATTACCTAAAATGCATTACTTTTCACAAAGTTACTGCCAAAGCCCATGGAAGCGGCAGTCAAGAAATCAAAAGATGCATTGCACTGGGAAAATCTGCCGCCAAGTATCTCTTTCAAGTATTGAAAAATAAAGATGTTCCCTTGAAGACCAAAGCACACTTTAGTTTTACCTAAATTAATTTCTCATACAAAAATTTATGCACGTATTGTTATGTGACAGTAGTTGCAGTTCCTATAATGTGACAGCATATTCTACCTTTCCACCCTGGATGATTTCTGTGTCCATCCAACTAGTTCCTGTCCCTGCCTTCTCATCTGTCTTGTGTATTGTTTGAACTAAGAAGCATACTCTTCATGAGTATCATTTTCTGTTTTACAGTTCAGTCTAATCTTTGTGTGAAAACTGGGCTTCAGAAATGCTTTTAGCTGTAGATTAATAGGGCATACAGAGGCCATGGCTTTGGGGGTTCCTCCTGTCTTGGTCAGGCCATTAAGTCTGGTCTTTTTGTGTAAACTTGAGTTCTGCTTCACATTTTTTTCCTGCTTTGTCAGGGACTCTTTATTGTGTTCCCTTTCAGGGCAATCACTGGGAAATGGCTAGTCTTAAGGTTAATTAATATTGAATAAAGGGTTACAAAAAGAATGGTGTTTCTTTCCTTGGGGAATCTTAAGAAATGATATCCACCTTCCTTGTTCTAAGGATGCCTGTAGACAAAGGGTTATATGGAACATCCTCTAAAATGTCCACCTACTTCTAAGAGTCTACAGGTTGGTGAATTAGGACTCTAATCCAGCCTTGGCTAGTTTGGGCAAAGAGGGAAAGTAGGGCTCACATGACAAATCTCCAAAAATGCTAAGGGTGTGGCTGGCCTGGGTAAAATTGGAGCCAGGGAGTGGCATGCTACCAGTCCTCTCTCTTAGCTCTCCCTTTCACTGATAGTTTCAGATTTTGTTTTTATTTTGTACCCAGCAGAAAATAAAAAGGCTTTGGCCAGCAGAAAAAATGGCCACTGAGAGGCTTGGCCTTATAGCTCACACTCTACTATCAAACAGAAGTTCTTCTCTTTCCTATAGTTCTGAGCCAGAACATTCCAGAGAAAAGCTAGGTCAACCCACCTCTAAGGGTAGGTGGCTAGGGCACTGTGAACTACTTGGAACCACTTGAACTACTAGCCCCCACTGGAACTATGTGATTGTGGTAGAGGGAGGAGCAAATCCTATGAAAAAAGTCTGAACAGACACAGCCAGAGATGATACAGAGCAAGATGTCAGATTCTGTTTGTGCAAGGGTGAATCATGGAGCTGGGAAGAAAAGGGAAAGAATGTGGGGCTAGGAATAACACAGGGTTTGGAAGGGGAGGGGACAAAAGGGCATTCTGTATCCTAGGCATGCAAATTGGAAGGCCCTTCAAATCCCTTCTTGAACAACGATGCCTCAGGCTGTGTGTGTTTTTCACCAATTTCTTTTCAACCCTAACCATAAATTCCTTCCCTGAATTCCATCTGTACTAGTTGGTGAAGTATAGTAACACTTTCTGTTCATTTGTGCTTGGTATATCTGAAAAGATTCCTATGAAGTTATCTTGCTATCACCATTTTATCTGTAAGTTTCTACTTATCATGAGCTCTTTCTTAATAGAATACCTGGGAAATGTGAAATGTATTATCATTTGTCAGTAGTAACAACATGTTTTTACTTGGTGGAATATACCTTCCAGCTATGAACTCTAGTCATGAGTGTGATAGAAGTATCCTGGCAGTTGAAGCTTGACATGGCAAGAGGCTCTTAGTGTTCCTAGACTGTATCACCAGTCTGACAGTAGTGGTGACAGGGATATGCAGAAATAACCAGGACTTTAGAGCCATAAGTCTTGAATAGAATGTGTCCCATGAAACTATGTGTATCAGTTTGGTTAGGCCATGATTCCCGGTATTGTGTGATTGTCCACCATTTTGTCATCTAATATGAATTTCCCATGAGTAGTAAATCCTATCTCTATGATGTTAATGAGATGGGATTAGTGGCAGTTGTGTTAATGAGGCAAGACTCACTCTGAAAGATTAGATAGTATCTTAAATCAATCTCTTTGGAGATATTGAGGAGCTAAGCAAGCAGAGAGACATGGGCACTTTCTGCTACCAAAAATAGAAGAGCCAGCCCGCACTTGTCTGTCGGTGGAGGCTTGCTTGTTGCTGTGATGTTGTAAGTTATACCACTGTTATTTAGATACCAGGAGGATCACCCATGGTAGAGGTTTCAGCTGAGCTTCCAGACTAAGACACACTAGGAAGAAGGACCTGACAGTGTGCCTCTGAAAAGAATTAGCCAGGGAAAACCTTAAAAATAGCAGCCGAACATTGTCAGATATGGTGCCAGAAAGTGAGCCCCCCAGGTTGGAAGTTACTCAGAAGACAACTGGGAAGGCCCTGCCTCCTCAAAATAGAGTCGACCTTAATGCTGTGAATGAAGTAAAGCCTTCAGGATCCTCTTTCACTGCTGTGGCATAACACAAAATAAAGAAACAGCTGCAAACATCTATTAATAATCAGGACCTGGAATGTATGAACTATGAATCAAGGAAAATTGGAAACCATCAAAAATGAAATGGAACACATTATCTTTGATATCCTAGGCATTAGTGAGCTGAAATAGACTGGTATGGGTTATTTTGAATCAGAAATCATATGGTCCACTATGCTGGGAACAAAAACTTGGAGAGGAATGGCCTTGCCTTCATCATCAAAAAGAACATTTCAAGATGTGTCCTGAAGTACAGTGCTATCAGTGGTAGGATAATATCCGTACACCTACAAGGAAGGCCATTTAATATAACCATTATTCAAATTTACACACCAGCCACTAAGGCCAAAGATGAAGAGGTTGAAGATTTTTACCAGCATCCACAGTCTGAAACTGATGGAACATGCAGTCAAGATGCATTCATAATTACTGGTGACTGGAATGTGAAAGTTGGAAACAAAGAAGAAGGATCAGTAGTTGGAAACTGTGGCCTCGGTGATAGAAATAATGCTGTAGATTGCATGATAGAGTTTTGCAAGACTAATGACCTCTTCATTGCAAAAAACTTTTTTAACCAACACGAGCTCTAACTGTACACATGGACCTCACCAGAGGGAATACACAGGAACCAAATCGACTACATCTGTGGAAAAAGGAGATGGAAAAGCTCCATATCAACAGTCAAAACAAGACGAGGTGCTGACTGTGGCACGGATCATCAACTGCTCATACACAAATTCAAATCAAAACTGAAGAAAATTAGAACAAGTCCACAAGAGCCAAAGTATGGCCTTGAGTATATCGCTGTGGGGAATAAAGACTATCACAAGAACAGATTTGACGTGTTGATGACTAATGACTGAAGACCAGATGAATTGTAGAAAAGTATCAAAGACATCATCTATAAAGAGAGCAAAAGGTCATTAAAATGATAGGAATGGAAGAAAAGCCCATACCGGATGACAGACAAGACTCTGAAACTTGCTTTTGAACATCGAGCAGCTAAAGCAAAAGGAAGAAATGGTGAAGTAAATGACCTAAACAGATTTCAAAGAGCAGCTCAATAACACAAAAGTATAATAGTGACGTGTACAAAGAGCTGGAAATGGAAAACTAGAAGGGCAGAATGCATTTTGCAATTCTTAAGCTGAAAGAACTGAAGAAACAATTCAAGCCTCAAGTTGCAATAGTGAAGGATTCCACAGGGAAGCTATTAAGTGAGCATGAGCTCTCACCCCAGATTACCCAAGTTCAAATCCCATCTTTGCCTCTTACCAGGTATGTGACTGGGTGTGTCATTTAACCTCTCTATTTAACCATAGCCCTCTTGTCTATAGAATGGTTGGCAGGAACATTATCCTTTCTATAAGATTATACATACTAAACGTGTTAATGCATGTAAAGTGTTCAGAACAGTCCTAATCATATTGTAAATACTAAATGGGAGTCTGCTTAAAAAAAAAGTCTTGTTTGTTTTGCTTAGAAATAAAAGAAGTCTTATTTGCTTGTCTTGGGTCACATTTCTACCTCTGAACTGATAACCATGGGCCAGAAGGAAGTGATGTTCAGTTTGTCTGGGCCTGAGATTATGCTCACCCTCACTTCCCATCCCTGGAAGTAAGAGTGGTAGAGTCAATTCCACCTAAAATATAGCATCTGGGATGGAGGTTCCCCCAAAAGAATTTGACACAGGGAAATTACTCGTCTTTACTGTCTCCTAATTTATTTATTTAATTATTTTTTGCTTTTTCACTTTCTAGAATTGTTTTTTGTATGAGACATGAGTAGAGGTTTCAAATTTATTTTTTCAGCACCATTTATTGGATAGTTCATCCTTTCCTACTTAGAGTCTTAAAAAAAGCCAAGTGCCGTCAGGACAGATCTGACTCATGACGACCCTAGTCTTAAAAAAAGAGGTAGAAAATTCAGTAAGTCAAATGAATCCCAAGCAAGATAAATGGAATAAGACAGTGAATAAATATCAATAAGAAGTGAATATAAAAATAAATAAATGAAGAAAGAAAAATAACAAATTCACACCTAGGTACATTATAGCAGAACTGTACAAAAAAAATTAAAAATATTTTTTAAAAAGTTGGATTATCTGTAAATGAATGACAGCTGGCTTTTTAGTAGATGAAAACCAGAAGACAGTGAAATTATGTATTGAAAGAATACAACTGCCAATCTAGAATTATATATCATGAAAGTATCCTTTAAAAAATGAATGGAAATAAAGACATTTCCAGATAAACAAAGAAGTAATTTGATACTAGCAGATATGCAACTAAAAAAAAATTTCTCAAGACTGTGTATTCACATAAAGAAAATTATCCCTGATGGAAAGTCTGAGAGACAAAGACTAAAGTGCAAAATGTGTGGTAAATGCAATAATAAGTAGTAACATTTTGTTTTAGTCATCTGTTGCTGCATAAGAACCACTATTTAGTATCTCTCATGATTGCATATGTTGACTGGACTCAGTGGGGCATTTCTTCTGCTGGTATCGTTTGAGATCTCTCATGTGGTTTCCGTCAGATGCTGACTGTCACTGGAGCTCTCTAAAAGCTTGACTGCAGCACTTGCATGGCTGGACCTGTCTCTTTCTCAGTGTGGTTTCAGGTCATTTTGTCCGTTGTGGTTTCATCAGCAGGCCACATCTAGCCAAACTTCTTATGTCTAGAGGTACAATAGTGGAAACTCTAAATCTGTCCTAAATGTTTGGCTCGTGCTATTACAATGTTTGGATCACAAATCCTGAAATGTCACTTCTGACATCTTCTGTTGATTAAATCAGATAACAGGAGAGACAAATTAGAAGATCAATATGGAAACAGAAGATCTGAACTACACCATAAACCACTTAGGCTTAATAGAAATCCATAGGACACTTCATTCAACAACAGCACAATGCACATTCTTTTAAGTGTACATGCAATGTTCCCCATATTTTAGGCTATAAAATAAATCTTAGAATTTAAAAGATATGAAATCATGCAAAGTATATTCTTATACCATAAAGAAATAAAATTAGAAGTCAGTAACAGAAAGAAGTTTGAGAAATTTGCAAAAGGGAAGTTAAATGATTTCTAAATAATCAACGAGTCAAAGAAGACATCACAAGGGAAATTGTGAAATACTTGAGATGAATGAACATGAAGACACAACATAGCCAAATTTACACAACGTAGCTAAACTGGTATGTAGAGAGAAATTTAAAACTATAAATATCTATATTAAAAAGAAATAAAATCTCTATCCATTAGCCTTATTTTCCACCTTAAGACAATGGAAAAAGAAATGCAAACTAACCTCAAAACTATCAGAGGAAAGGAAATAATAAAGATTAGAGCAGTTATAGAGAATAGACAAGTAGTAAAGATCAACAAATCTAACAGCTGTTTTTTTGAAAAAGCACCACAAAAGTAACTCATCAAGCATGATTAAGGAAAAAGAAAAGAAAACATGCTCTTTGTTCAAAGGAAGATTGAGTCCTCAAAATATTTTTTTTGTTTTGTTTTGAAATGTTTCCATCCTTTGTAGTGCCAATTGATATGCTTCTTTTTTTAAAATTATTTTATTTATTTACTTAATTTAATATGACTGAGTGAAAATGTACATTCCCGTATAAATTTATATGCCCACCTATATGCAGCTTCCACTGCTCTCCCTGCCCGGTGACAGCACACCATTCCTCTCTGCTCCATACATGTCTCATCCTCCCAACAGTCTCCTTTCCCCTCCTCGCTACCCACTCTCCTTCCTACAGCCTGAGGTCAGCAGGATGATATCCTATAGATGCGTAGAACCATAAAGTGCATCCAATATATGGTCACTCTGCATCACTAAGTCCAATCCATTTGTGTCCGAAGAGTGGACCTTCATTATGATTTATAGGCAAGGTCGGCATCGGGGCCAGGGGCCATGCTCCCAGGGGAATCCTGAAACTGCTGGACCATCAATTGAGGTCTTTTAGTGGAGATCTCAGGATGCACCCCTTTTTATTCTTGTGTTGCCAGTGAGACTCAACTTAGTGAGCTCCATCGTGGCTATCACTGGTGGTGGCTGGGCACCATCTGGTTCTTCTGGTCCCAAGTTGATGTAGGCAGTCACTCATGTGGGTCTCTGTATCTTCTGGGCTGTCTTTACCCCATGTCACTTTGGTCCTCAATGAGCATCCATTCCTGCTGAGCTGGGACCATTTGCCGTGCCCTCGGATGGCAGCTGGCAGCTTTTAAGACCCCAGACGCCACTCACCAATGTGGGGTGCAGAGAGCCCTCTTAACAAAACGCTAGTTGTGCCAATTGGCC
Source organism: Heterohyrax brucei (assembly GCA_028571685.1). Classification (NCBI taxonomy): domain Eukaryota; kingdom Metazoa; phylum Chordata; class Mammalia; order Hyracoidea; family Procaviidae; genus Heterohyrax; species Heterohyrax brucei. The sequence continues at coordinate 42,596,901 of CM053149.1, forward strand.
TCAATTTCGCCTAGGAGCATGGTCCCCTGCCCCCTACCCCAGCTGCTCTGTCCTTGCAATATTGGGTTAAGGTGGAAGGAGTATTCAAGTTATGCTGAAGTCTACTTAATATTGTTCTTGTTTCTAATGTGTGCTATCACTGATTTCACCCAACCAGATTTCTAGCAACTATCTAAACTAGGCCCTCCCCCCTCCCCTCCCTTGCAGCTGTCAAAGAGTCTTTTCTTCTATACACAAATCTGTTTTTGAGATCTTATCTTAGAGGTCTCATACAATATTTGTCCTTTTGTCGCTGTCTACTTTCACTCAACATAATGTCTTCCAGTTGAAACCAGGTTAGGAGATGTTTCCTGGAATCATCGTTATTCTTTATCATTGCTTAGCACTCCATTGAGTATATATACCATAGTTTACCTATCCATTCCTCTGTCGTTGGGCATCTGGGTTGATTCCATCTTTTTGCTATTGTGGACTGTGCTGCACTAAACATTCCTGTGCATGTGTCTGTTGGTGTGAAAGGCCTTGATTCTGTAGGATATATTCCAAGTAGTGGAATTACTGGGTCAAATGGTATATCTATATCCATTTTTTTAAGGAAGCACCAGATTGCCTTCCAAAGAGGCTGTACCATTTTGTAACCCTACCAACAGTGTAGGAGAGGTATGATTCTTTTTTTAAAAAAAAAAAAAATTGTGAGCTTTCAATGTGTTGGATTATAATCTAGTCTGCTAGACAAAATCTACATCCACAATCTCTTTGGAGCAGGTTTTTACCTACTTCGATTTGAGAGTGTTGATGTTGTGGGACAATGCCCAAAAGATTTTTGAAAGCCCTCTGGTGGTATAGTGGGTTAAGTGCTATGTCTGCTAACCAAAGGTTGGCAGTTCAAATCCTCCAGGTGCTCCTTGGAAACTCTATGGTGGCAGTTCTACTCTGACCTATAGGGTCACTGTCATGGATTGAATTGTGTGCCCCCCAAAATGTATGTGTTAATTTGACTTGGCTATGAGTTCCAGAATACTGTGATTCCTGCCATGTGTTGTGAATCTTGCCTCTATAATATTGATGATGGAGAGTGGGTAGCCGTTGTGCTGGTGAGGCAGGACTCAAGTTACCAGCTGTGGGATACAAGGGAGAGAAGTGAGCATGGAGAGTTGGGAACTTCATACCACCAAGACTGAGAGCAGAGCACTTCCTTTGGACCTGAGGTTCCCGTGTCGAGATGGATTTGGACTCAGCCTACTGGACTGTGATAAATTCTCTTACTGAATGAACGTATAATTCATGAATGGATTTGTGGCTGTGTCAATAAAATTTCTCTTCATAAAGCCTTCCACAGATGGCATTTTCTGTTAGAGCAGTACCAGGTGACTAAAACAGCTATTAATTGGAATTGACTTGATGGCAGTGGGTTTGGTTTTAGGGGGGGTTTTATCATGCATAGAATTGTGTTCTCCAAAAAATGTGTGTGGCCGTTTAGCTAGGACAGGATTCCTGGTGCTGTGCCATGTTCCTCCATGTTGGAATTCGTGTTTCCATGATGTCAGTGAGGGTGGATGGGCAGCAGTTGTCTCAGCAGGGCCGCACTTACTGTGTGGGAATCACGCTACTGTGGGGCAGCCCCTTGGGATAAGAAAGAAAGGGCTGAGACTTGGGAACCTTGTACCCCTGAGAAAGCAGCAGCAAGAGCAGAGCATGTTTTTTGGACCTGAGGTTCCTGTGTCAGGATGCTCTCATACTGAATTTGAACTCTTATCCTACTGGACTGTGATAATTTCTCACATTGAATTTGGACTTTTAGCATACTGGACTATGACAAATAAACTTTCTCTTTTTAAAGCCATCCACTTGTGGTATTTCTGTTAAAGTAGCAGTAGAAAACTAAACACTCTCTTATCTAGCAGAGAGGCTCTAAGAAGCATGACTGTAAAGATTCTTGGAAGGCTTAGAGAGTTTATGAGCACTGTAACTTTTGGTGAGAGCTTACAAAGATTTGACAGCCTTATCCCTTGATATCTTAACCCTAAGATTGTTTCCCTGGCAACACCCTAGATTTGATTTTTGTCCTAAGGCTGTTTCTTACTTTGAGTTGTCTGCTGGGTGGAATTGTGCTTGAGAAACAGCTTTACTTTCAAATGCAGTAAATTCTGGCTTCAAATATTTCATTTAGGATTCCATTTGAAAAAGAGTATCTTTTTAAGCTCATCTCTGTCTATATGCTGCTAAAAAAGAAAATAGAGCCATTATAATCATTATCACGTTATATAACCATTGTAACATTATATCCATTATGACATTCCAGACTTTATAACATTTTGCCTGGAAATCTCTTTAGACAAATTCCTAAGTTCATTAGGTATATTTTCTATTTTCCTTATTACCACAGATGACATTGTGTTGTGAAAATTTCTATGTAGCACGATGTGCCTGTATACCAGCATCCAGTAATGGTGTTCTTCCTGTCTCTCCTATCCTCACTTACGTTATCCTCAAGCCCCCTCTAGTTCTGCAAGACCCTAAAAGTCATTGCTACATATTTTAGATTTTGTTGCAACATCATCCCGGTTTCAGCTTGTTTATTATTGCATAACAAACCAAACAGAACTTAATGGTTTTAAACAACAACGTTTTTATTACATTTTATAGTTCTCCTTTCATTTGGGCAGTTTTTTGGCTGGTTTCTCTTGGGGTTAAACATAAATTTAGCTAGACATGGCTTCTGGGGCTGTCCTTATCTGGAGACTCAGCTGAGATGTTGGGAGAGTGAGGCCTCTCTTTCTTCATTTAGTTTCAGCACCTTTTCTTTCCATGAGGCCTCTCCTCTTGGCCTCTTGTGATGGTTGTTATGTAATAAATTGTCGAGGCCATTATTTTAGTCAGCTAGGGCTGCTCTAACAGAAATACCACCAAGTGGATGGCTTTAACAAAGGAAAGTTTATCCTTACACAGTCCAGTAGGCTACAAGTCACTCCAGGGGAAAGTGTTGTTGCATCAGTCTCAGTCCAGGGAGCGTCCTGGTTCAGGAACCTCAGATCTGAAGGATGTGCTTTTCTCATGGTGCTACTTTCTTGATGGTGTTATGTTCCTAATTCTCTGCCTGTTTCCCTTTCCTTTTATGTCTTGTAGGATGGAAGATTAAAGGTGGTGCAAGCTACACTCCAGGGAAACTCCCTTTATAGCGGAGCAGGGAGGTGATCTTCTGAAGGGATTTACAGTCCCACCCTAATCCTTTAACATACAGCACAGCAAAATCACAAAATGCAGGACAATCATAGAATACAGGGAATGATGGCCCAGCCACATTACTACATCTGTTTTTGGGAGGACACAGTTGAATTCATGACAGCCACGATTATCAATATTATGTAATTATACTCTGTTTTATGATCTGATACAAAGGGATGTTTCCTTGGGGTATGGCCTGCATCCAGTGTGTATACATGCTCTGGCAAAGTACTCGCAATCATGCATGTGACATCATCATCAGACTACCGATTCTTGAGATGTGAGCCAGCAGTCTGATATCTAACCTGTGGATTTTGGAATTCCCTAGCTCTTGCAGCCCCATGAGCTAGCAGCCTGCTGTCTGACCTGCCAGTTTTGGGCTCATCGGCCTCTGCAACGACTTGAGTCAGGAGAAGCCTCTAGCCTGGCACCTGATCCACAGATTTGAGTCTTGCCAGCCTCTACATTTGCATGAACCATTTCTTTGAACTCTCGTTCTCTCTGTCCTTCTCTGTCTCTCTCTCACTGTGTACATACTTCACTGGTGTTGCTTCTCTAGAGAACTCAACTTAACATATTCCTCCAGCAGGGAGGTGGGATATGCTGGATCATATTAATTTGGGGTCTTGAAAGTATCAGAATGTTGCTTTGACTTTCTTTGTTAAATGAACAGTCCAGTCGAGATTCTCTGTGGAAGATTAGACAAGGATGCAAATATCAGGAGATGTGTTTCACTAAGTGCTTATTTTGAAAGGTAGCTATCACAGACTGTAAGAATACATATATATTGAAACTTAACATAGTCTTGTTGGGTTGGCATTAACATTACAGTTAGAGGTGTTAAGCATAAATGCTTTGATTTCTGGGTGTCATAGAATGAATCATGCCTCCTCCTCTGTACCCTCCCTGCTGCGTGTAACAATTTGGCTGTACTATGATTCTCAGTATTGTGTGGTAGGCCTCTATTTTTGTGAATGTAATTTTCATATATGTCATAACTCCTGATCCCTGCTAGTAATTAATAGAGCAAAATTTTAAAGAGGATTAGGGTGGGACTGTAACAACCTTATTAAGGTCACCACCTTGATCTAATATAAAGGCAGCTTGTACCACTGCTTTTTATCCTACAAGAGATTAAAGGGAAGACAAGCAGAGTTGAGAATCTCCTATCATCAAGAAAGCAGTGATGGAGCTGAGCACATCCTTTGGACCTGAGGTTCCTGTGCTGAGATGCTCCCAGAATAAGAGAAGATTGATGACAAGAACCTTCCTCCAGAATCAACAGAGAAAGACAGCCTGCCCCTGGAGCTAGCCCCCTGCATTTGGGCTTGCAGCGACTAGACTTTGAAAGAATAAATTTTTATTTGTTAAAAACCATCCATTTATGATACTTTTGTTAGAACAGCACTAGATGCCTAAGACAGTAGGGTAAAAGAAATAGATACACTGTACCCACTAGTAGAAGGAAAGTACATAGAATGATAAAAATTGCCAACTCAAAAGAATGCAAATAAGAAAAAAGGAACATAGTACATGAGGGACAAAGAAAAGGACAGAATTAAAGACCCCAAACCCCGAACTCACTGCCAGTGAGGCAATTCCAACTCATAGTGACCCTATAGGACACTTATAAAGTTTCCAAGGAGCACCTGGCAGATTCCAACTACCAACCTTTCAGTTAGCAGATTGAGCACTTATAGCACTATACCACCAGAGTTTCTGATTTAAAGCTAGATATATTAGTAACTATAGTAAGCACGAACATAGAGTTCACCAGAAGCAATGCGCAGGAATCAAATCAACTGTATCTGCAGAGAAAGATAGAAGCTCAGTGTTACTGGGGAGAACAAGGCCAGTGGCTGACTATGGAACAGACCATCAATTGCTCCTACGCAAGCTCAAATTGAAGCTCAAGAAAATCACAAGAAGTCTACAAGAGCCCAAGTACAACCTTGACTATATCCCACCTGAATTTAGAGACCTTTCAAGAATAGATTTGACATTTTGAACAATAAAAATCAAAGACCAGAGGAGTTGTGGATGGCATAAAGGACATCATATAAAAACAAAAGATTTTTAGAAGGACAGGAAAGAAAAGAAAAGACCAAAATGGATGTAAGAATAGACTCTGAGCTCTCTGCACCCCACTTTGGTGAGTGGCGTCTGGGGTCTTAAAAGCTGCCAAGCTGCCATCCAAGGACACAGCAAATGGTCCCAACTCAGCAGGAATGGATGCTCACCGAGGACCAGAAGAACTGGATGGTGCCCGGCCACCACCAGCGATAGCCACGATGGAGCTCACAGAAAGGAGTCTCACTGGCAACATAAGAATAAAAAGGAGTGCATCCTGAGATCTCCACTAAAAGACCTCAATTGATGGTTCAGCGGTTTTGGGGTTCCTCTGAGAGCATGGCCCCCTGCCCTGATGCTGCCCTTTCTCATAAATTATAACAAAGGTCCACTCTTTGGACAGGAATGAGTTGGACTTGGCAAGGCAGAGTGACCATATATTGGAAGCACTTTATGGTTCTATACATCTATAGGATATCATCTTGCTGACCTCTGGCTGGAGGAAGGGGAGTGGATGGAGTGGAGGGGAAAGGAGGCTGTTGGGAGGATGAGACATGTATGGAGCAGAGAGGAATAGTGTGCAGTCACCGGGAGAGCAGTGGAAGCTGCGTATAGGTGGGCATGTAAATTTATATGTGAATGTACATTTTCACTCAGTCATGTTAAATAAAAATTAAAAAAAAAAAGAATAGACTCTGAAACTTATTTTGAACATGGAGTAGATAAAGCCAATGGAAGAAGTGACAAAGTAAGAGAGCTGAGCATAAGATTTCAAAGGGTAGCTCAAGAAGACAAAGAAAAACATTACAACAAAATGTGTAAAGACCTGGAGTTAGAAAACCAAAAGGAAAGAACATGCTCAGAGTGTCACAAGCTGCCAAGTACTGAAAACAATCCAAGCCTTGCATTGCAGTACTGAAGGATTCTATAGCAATACGTTGAAGGACACAGGAAGTAACAAAAGACAATGGAAGGAATATGCAGAAGTCACTGTGCCAAAAAAAAAAAAAAAAAAATTGGTTGATGTTCAACCATTTCAGGTGGTAGCATATGATCAAGAACCAATGGTACTGAGGCAAGAGGTCCAAGATGCACTGAGATCTTTGGGAAAAAACAAGGCTCCAGGAATTTACAGAATACCAACTGAGATATTTCAACAAACACATGCAATGCTGGAAGAGCTCACTTGTCCATGCCAAGAAATTTGGAAGACAACTTGTAACGCGATCACGGATCTGTGCCACCTTTCACAAAGCCGATACTGAGACAGGAGGTGAGGTGATTAAATGAGGATGTTTATTGAGTGCTGACACATAAGAGGCAAGGGGGAATCAGTTCCTCCAAAGCTTGCCTGCTTGTATAGGCTAAGCCTGGAGGTTACACAGGTTGATTAAGGGCAGGGACACTGGTTAACATTTTTCCAGGTCCACGCAAGTAATTCTTTCAATCTTTCAGCAATATTTTTTGTGGGAGTCTCCATGGCTCCAATAAGTTGGGGCTTGATAATCATCCAGTAGTCTTAAACAATACCTGCAAGGGTATAAACAGAACAATTAATCAGTGTTTCTAAGAGGAAAGAATAGACATGTGACTTATGACCAGTACAAGGTCAATTCTAGTGGATAGAGGAATTCAAGCTCTGAGGACTCAGTGTTTGTAATATGGTTGCCTTAACTACTGCCTTAACTACTGTAGTAAGATGGAGTCAGGCTGGCTAAGGGCCTCCCTTTCAAAGTGGTCTATCAACTGGGAAGAGATGAATATTTGTGACCATTTCACAGGAAGGTGATCTAACCCAATGTGGAAATTACTGAATTATATTCTTAATATTACATACAAGTAAAATCTTCCTGAAGATAAGTCAAAAGCGTTACAGCAGTATATTTACAGGGAAGTGCCAGAAATTCAAGCCAGGTTTAGAAGACATTTTCTGCTTTCAGCAAGATCCATTTAATGATGTTAATATATTTTATTGACTATGCAAAGGCATTTGACGGTGTGGATTATAACAAATTATGGATTACATTGCAAGGAATGATAATTTCAGAAAACTTAATTGTGCTCATGTGGAATCTGTACATAGACCAAGAAGCAGTCATTCAAAAAGAACAAGGGGACATAGTGTGGCTTCAGGAAAGGATGTGTCAGGATATCTGAGAAGCTGGACTACTGAGGAAGAACATGGCAACTACTGGCATAAGACTCGTTATCAACCTGCAATATGCAAGTGACACAACCTTACTGTAAGCAAAGAAAACTTGAAGCCCTTGCTGATGAAGATCAAGACTTGGCTGTCAGTGTGGATTACACCTCAGCATAAAGACAGCAAAAATCCTCACAACAGGACTAATAAACAACACAATGATAAATGGACACAAGATCGACGTTGTCAAGGATTTCATTTTACTTGGACCTGTAGTCAATGCCCATGGAAACAGCAGTCAAGAAATCAAATGATATATTGCATTGGGCACATCTACTACGAAAGACCTCTTTAAAGTGTTTAAAAGCAAATATATCACTTTGAGGACTAAGCTACACATCACCTAAGCCATGGTATTTTCTATTGCTCCATATGCACACAATGGCTGCACAATGAATAAAGGAGCTGAAGAATTGATGCCTTTGAATTATGATATTGATGAAGAATATTAGATATAACATAAACTACCAGAAAAACAGTACAGCGAGAATGCTCTTCAGAACTGAGGATGGCAAGACTGTTATCAGGAAGGACCAGACTCTGGAGAAGCACATTATCCTTGGTAAAGTAGAGAGTCAGCTAAAAAAGGGAAAACCTTTAAAGAGATGTATTGTCACAGTGGCTGCAGCAATGGGCTCAAGCAAAGTGACTGAAAGGATGGTTCAGGACCAGCCAGTGTTTTGCTGTACTTGGGGCCACTGTGAGTCAGAAACTACTCCATGGCACCTAACAATAATAACATAAATGAACTAATTCTCTAATCAAATGCCAGTATGGCCAAGTGACTTAAAAACTCCAGGACATACTTTTTACAGGAGACACCACTAGTATCCACAAATATATGGAAATATTGGAAATAAAAGGCTGGAAAAAAAATACCTTGAAAATGCTGACCAACATAAAGTTGTCTTAGTTATAACACTATCAGTCAAAATAGACCTTCAGGTGAAAAAATATTACTAGATGTCAATAAAATCACCTCATGATGATAAAAGTTTTAAATCACCTGAGAAATATAACTGTAAATTTGTGCATACCTAATTAAGACAATATACAGTACTGGGGAAGTCAGCACAACCTGACTAAAACAAATCATAGAAGGTTCATAGACATATCCATAGTCCCTGAGAAACTGAATTATTGGGCTGAGGGCTGTCTCAGTGGACATCAGTTCAATTGGCATAATGTAGTTTATAAAGAAAATGTTCTACATTCTATTTTGGTGAGTAGTGTATAGAGCCTTAAAAGCTTTCAAGTAGCCATCCATGATACTCCATTGGTCCCGCCCCATGTGGAACAAGGGAGAATGGAGAAAACCAAAGACACAAGGGAAAGTTTCAGACTGAGTCCAGCATAGCTAGAGGGTGCCCTGATGCCATCACCAATTGCGTTGGCAGGGATCACAACAGAGGGTTCTGGACAGCGGTGAAGAAAAACATAGAATAAAATTTGAACATCCCCCCAAATACCAGACTTAGTGGTCTGACAGAGATTAGAGAAAGCCTAGGAATATGGCCCTGGGCCACACTTTTTACGCAGTAGGGAAGTCAGTCACTCCTGAGATTCACCCTTTAGCAAAAGATTGAACAGATACATAAAACAAGCAATAATATATATAGGTCAACTATGTATACAAGAATAAATGGGTACATTGGCCTGGGGCAAAGATGAGAATGCAGGAGGAGACAGGAAAACTGGATGAAGGGAAATGGGGAATCCAGTTTGCCAGAGGGTTTGCAACCAATCTCACAAAACAATGTATGTATCAATTAATGAGAAACTGATTTGCTCTGTAAAACTTTTTCTAAAGCAAAATAAAAAAAATATGTACACACCTAAGGAAACTGATTCAAATACAGAAGGCAAATGGTTTCAAAACTGACAGAGAAATAGACAAACCCATGATTTGCAGTGGAGTTTGCTATTTCTTTCAAAATTGATAGCATAAGCACATGAAAACAGTAGAAATGTAGATTTCAACATAATTTAAAACCTAATCTAATAGACATACATAATGTTACTTCACACAACAACCACAGAGTACACACTCTTCAGATTACATGGAATATTTACATAAATTAACCATACGTTGTTGTTGGGAGCTGCTGAGTCGTTTGTGACTCGTGACAACGCCATGTCACAGAATGAACACCCAAATAGTGTTTCCTAGGCTGTAATCTTTAAGGAGGCAGAATTTCAGGTTTTAAAGAGTCAGCGGGTGGGTTCCAACCACCAACCTTTAATAGGCAGGCACTTAACTGTTGCGCTACGAGAACGCCTTAAATTGACCACAGAGTGGGGCATGAAACAAGTCTCCACAAATTTCAAAAGATCAAAATTATGCATGTTCTGTGACCACATTATAATATGCAAGAAATTAATAACAACAATATAACTAGAATATTGGTCAGAGTCAGAAGGGAGTGGTGTAGTTAGAGAAACCACCATTTCGTAGATGATTCCAAGACTTTGCCAGAACTCTGCCCCTTCGATTGGCATTGCAGCGATTATGTGGAGAATTTCTTTCCTTTTGAATTCCACAGATTTCCTCTTGATAAGTAAGTGATTGTTAAGGTGTTCTAAGAGCTAAAAGTTTTGCAAATCTCTGAACAGAAAGGGGTAAGTATTCTTTGACCGCGCACCATGCAGTACAACTTCATAGAGAAAAGCACAGGCATTTCAGCTCCATTTACTCTTTCTCTACCTTATCTTCACATCCTCTTCAGTCATGTCCTCTCCCCAGCGGAGCCCAGTCCCTTGGGTTTTTTGTTTTTCCTATAGCTTTGGGAAAAATCCCTTCATAGACCAAAAAAGCAAATACTTTCCTGCATGTAGCTGGCTACTTCCTGAAACTCTTTGGCTTGAGCCTTTCCATACTCATGCTTTCAGTGTAATAAATACAAAGGTCCCTTAAGGGGGTGGTATGCTAAACTTATGTCAGCCATTTACATTTTAGTATATGTAATCTAAGAACCTGAGAGATGAGACCTTTATGGATGTAAACGGAGAAGGTGATATTTTAAAGCCCTGGTTACTGAAAGGTGGGAAGAAAATAACTTTACTGAAGACTGCATAGTACGTGCCAGATGTCAGAGTCACTTACTTCTTTAAGTTTGCAAAGTGCAAGGCCTGCTAAACTCATTTATAGAAAGATAATAATAATACAGTGTTTCTCCCTAAGGAGGCTTCATCTCAGTCGCCTAGTACCGCTATAACAGGACACTACAAGTGGATGGCTTTAACAAAGAGAAATTTATTCTGTCACAGTCTAGTAGGCTACAAGTCCAAACTCAAAGTGCCAGCCTGAGGGGGAAGGTTTTCTTTCTTTGTTGGCTATAGGGGAAGGTCCTTGTCATCAATCTTCTTTGGTCAGGGAGGGACTAAAGGACCTTGGGTCCAAAGGACATGCTACTCTGACTCTTGTTGCTTGTTGGTATGAGGACCCCTGTCTCTCTGCTCTGTTCTCTCTTTTATACCTCCAAAAAGATTGGCTTAACACACAACCTAATCTTACAGACTGAGTTCTACCTCATTAACATAACTGGCAATAATCACATCTAATTAATATCATATGACAAAATGGAAGACATCACAATGCTGGAAATCATGGCCTAGACAAGTTGACTGATTTTTTTTTTTTGTTTTGCAGGGAGTGAGGGTGCACGCATTTCAATCTATGATAGTGTTTAATAGGACTCTCAGCCTGAGTCCAAAGCCATGAGCTAGAGCAGTACAAACTTGGACAGGCATTGAAAGAGAGTGAATTTGGGGGCATCAGAGCTTTCCTAAATCCATTGACACTGGGTCAGTTCCAACTCAACCATCCTAAGGGAAAGTGGAACTGCCCCACTGGACTTTCAAGGAACAGCTGGTAGATTCAAACTGCCGACTTTTTGGTTAACAGCCAAACATTCCCTCACTACACCATCAGCATTTCCAGAGCTTTCCTAGAGCCCCTAAAACCACAAATTAGCTCTGCAGTGTTGTTAACAGCCTCCTTTGGACAGTCAAGCCACACTTATTACAGAACAAAGATTTTGTCCTTTTCCCTAAAAATTAGATGGCTTCCTCTACAGATGGGAGAACACAAGAATCTTGGAAGTATTGGCAAAGTCATTTTCACCTCAGTAACCCAAAGCTACCAGCAATGGCAGAGGAACCCAGAGATCCACCCAACTGGTCGATCCTATAGTGTTACTGAGCCCCGCCCCACCAGTTGTTACTGTAAAGTATGAGTATTAGGTCACCCGTGGCAAAAGCCAGTACTAAGACAGAAGTATAATAAATGTCCAACGCCAAAAAACCAAACCCACTGCCACTGAGTCAAGTTTGACTCACAGCGACCCTAGAGATCAGAGTAGAATTGCCCCATCGAGTTTCCAAAGAGCGCCTCGTGGATTTGAACTGCTGAGCTTTTGGTCAGCAGAAGTAGCACTTAACCCAGCATGCCACCAGGGTTTCCAGTATATGTCCAAGAGGTTTTTATTGCATGCTGGCATGTAAGGGACAAGGAGAATTTGGATCCTCAGAGCCTGTCCGAATTGGTCAGGCAAAATGGGGGGTGCGGGGGGAAGGTTTAACGGAGAAGCTACTTGCTGCGCCAGCCCAGGAGGCGGGGTTAGGAGAACAATAAAAGCACTTTGGAGGGGGCACCCGGTGGAGAGCATGCTGTATCCCTTCTGAAGTCCAGTCAACTCTCTAAAGTTGTCGGCTAAGACAGGGAGTCCCGTCTGGCACCTTCATCGGCCCCTACACTCTGCTCCTGGCTCGCCTGGCACTGCTAGTGTCTTTGCTTGTCTCGCCACGTGTTTGATGTATCTAAAAAAACGTGTAAAAGCTGCAAAGAGTATCTCAGTGGCTCCTGTCAATTTAATGTGTGATTTCCCGGGCCAGGTAAAGGAAGCCAGGAATTTTTAAGAAAAGAAAAGAAGGGGGAAAGAAAAAAATCAAGTAAAAAAGTCAATTCTGTAAAAAAATTAATCCTAGCTATTTTCACTTCCTGTTTTAGAATCGGGGGCCTGATGATTCTCCCCTGCTGCAATAGGCATTTCTTTTCATTTAAAAAAGGCAAACGATTCCTTAAGTATGTTAGAAATGGGAACCATCCTGAGATACGTTACTTTATTCTTAAGTGGCAGTCTCCCACTTGAGCACTGTATTTCAAGTCTTAACCTGTCCCTGGCATCGCCCGCGGCACAAAATGTTTCAGTGAGTCAGTTAACGCTTTTTAAGCATTGCTTCCTTATCTATCTCTATTTTTTGTACACCTCCAGTTAGTCAATTCTATTAGCAAAGACTGTTGATAGTCTAAGAAAATAAAAGGAGTTTACTTTTGGCAGAGATTCCTAATTTGTGATGGCGGTGGTTACTGCAGCAGAGGTTTCCGCTGTATTGGAAACAGCGAAATGTAATTTCTTTGTGGTTGTTTCTCTGGCTGTTAATTTAACTGATTTGAATTCTGTCGTCGGCACTTGGCTTTGGCTGGCTAAGGTTCCAGTGGGGGCGGGCGGGGTGGGGGGGAGACTCTACCCTAATTAGCCAGAGCTTCCAGTCACTATTTGGTTGGGATACATTTGGCATTTAGAAACAGATCTTTGAAACTACTGGTGTTTATAATCAAAACTAGAATCTGTTCAGCGACCAGATACTAAAACTGCTTCAGCCCTGCTTGAGTTTTGTTCTCTCCCTGAATTTTCAATGACAAAACTTCTAAGTAGTTTCGTTTATTGGCTCTTCCCAGGAGATCCGCTGCTAAAATAAGGCTACAACTTTACAACATTGTTTAATAAGAGTAAATTAACATCTTAAGAATTATCTTTTAAAAAAAAAAGATAAAGTAAATATTTTATACTCCATTATTTTATTAAAACTTCAGTGATTTTGAAACTCTGGTGCCTTTGCTAACTATTGTGGACTGATACAGTTTTTTAAGTTTTCTCCAAGACTGTGGAGTCTGATCAGCTAGACCCGTATTCAGAAATATTTACAAAGCCCAAGTAACATCCTGCTTAGTTATTTCCTAAGGCTGGGAACCCGGCTTAGCCCACATCAGGAGGAACAGACCTGTGTTCAGCTTTCCCTTTTCTGAGTAGGCCCAGGAGCTCCCTGTCTTCTTGCACAAACGCAAAAGCTTTGGCAAATTTAGCTGAAGTGGGAGAACTATTGGGTTTTCCTCATCTTCTCATTGCCCTCACTGGCTGTGGCTGAATCTGGTTGAATTCCTGCTTCACTGGTGAGAACACACTCCGGTGACAAAGGTTGTCTTAGTTTTCAGTAGCAGAGTTTTACTTAGTCTGGGAAACAAAGTCTTTAGTCAGTACATTCACTACTGAGAGCTGATGGGAATGAGTATGACTACACTTGAGCAAACGGGATTCATCAGATGCACAGGAAAATCAGTTTTATTACCTCAGAGTCATGTAACGTGGTCTCCTTGGTGTAGAAACACCTTAATTCCTGCTTTCAGTGGTGCATCAGTCTTAAACTACCCACAGGTCTCGTGTCAAATTCAGTGTTTAGCTTACATAGACATCTCTATACTGAGGAAAACTAGTTTGTTCTCATTCACTCGTGATCCAACAACCATTTATTGAGCATCTATTCAGGGATCAGACAGTCTAAATATTTCCAGATAGCCTCATTTAAAGAGATTTTACTAGTTTTCCATAAAGGCAACTTGTTAGCCGTGCAACCATAATATGTATTTTCTCCTTTTCAGAATGAGTAATTGAGAGCTTGACATAACCAATGCCATAACGACAAGCTAAATAATCTGTAAGCGTTTTTTACTGCACCAGCTACTCTGGACTCTTTCCAAAGGAGTGCAGAGTCCCCTTAGCTCCTGTGACCTTGATCTCTCTCCCCTTCTTTGCTCTCCTGAGAAATGGCCTTCAGCCTGAGAGACAGCAGCTAGGAAGTCTTCCTGACATTTTTTGTATCCACAACTTTCTTTCTTATACCTTATCTCACTCAGGATGGACTGGGGAGGCTAGTTCCACTAGCTGAGGAATTTTGACATAAGTTTCGTCTTTGCTTGTTATAAACATACAGATTAGAGTCCTGGTGTCTGACATACATATCTATAGTTTAATGAAGGGTTTCTTGTGGTTATTTTGTGATGTTCACCACCGGCTCAACAGCACTTGGCTTGGCTTGGCTATACAATTGTTTGTAGCAGGAGAAGTGAAATGCTTTATTTAGCAGTAACCACACTGAAAGGAGGGAAACACTGGGCAGTTCAGACAGGGAGGTGATGTTAAGCCGAGATGGTCTCCACAGGACGCATTCTAGCTGACATCCATACAGCTCTGGGCTGTCAAAAGTGGGTGGTAGCATATTAAGAACAGGCAAAATGTATGAGCAAAAGTCTGCAGAGAAGGCTAAAGGAGTTTAGGACTTGGAAGGGAAGTCCTGTTAGATGAAGTCAACTCAGTTGCTGATGAGTCAACTCCCACTTATAGACTGTGTCAGAGAAGACATATGTTTCACAGGGTTTTCAATGGCTGATTTTTTGGAGGTAGATCACCAGGTCAGATGAAGAGGGAATGATAAACGGATCTCGAATGTGTGGGGTCCTGAATTTCAGACCAGGGGACCGCATATCATTTAGTAGCAGTAGGATTGGGTGAATCTGAAGGTTATGAAGATGGGGGATACAATCAGAAAAACTAATACGTCAGTAGTGAGTAGAATAATGGTCAGGGAAAGTATGGCAAGAATTGGAAGGACTAGAAGCCAGGCAGAGCCTTCCTTATATGCGGGAAATAGGTCTCTTAAATGGGGGTTGACGGTAGGGTTCTGGCATCTGACAAAATGTGGGCAACAAAGTCCTCAGAAGTACTCTGCTGGGGGAAAAAAGACTCTTACTGAGTTAGAACAGCACTTTCCAGACCCTAAAGTGTCTACACAGGGGACTCAGGAAAATGTGGATATCATCAGGAAAGCTGGGTGGGCCTGAAAATTTGCATTTCCAACAAGCTCCCAGGTGAGGCCCAGACTGCTCGTTCAGGTACCACAGTTCTTGTAGCAAGAATCTAGAACTGCTCACATTTTGTTGGTAGTGATTTATAACTAAATATCTCTGAGAAAGTGACCCAATTGTTTCCAAGTGTTTTCATTTCTTTAAATCTTATTGTCAATGTGGTAGGAAGTCAATACATGGTCAAAATGTGTTTGTTTTTTAGATTCTGTAACCCCTCTTCTCAACACGTGTGAATGGACTTTTTGGGTATAGATGTCACCAAGGAGAGGCAGATGGGTCTTGAGTGATCCCTCAGGATAACCCAGGTGGCTACCCTGGGTGTGGGTGCTAATGTCTCGGGTAGTAGACCCCTCTGTTGTTCTAGAAGCCTCCCTCCTATGTCCAGGTGTAGAGGACCAGATGGATAATTCCCTGTAGGTGGCAGACACTTAAGCTCATGCTGACCTAGTATTCTGGAGTCACTTTGCAGCTTGGAAGGGAGTGGGATCACCTCAAGGTGCTGTGTGGTAGACTTTTGATCACAGCAGCCTCAGACAACCAGGCAATGCCATGCTCCATGTGAATACTCACAGGCTGAGGCCTCCCTGTGTTTGGAGCTGTTCCTCATGGCTTCGAAGAGCTGTTCCTGGCTCTGTCTCCTGGTTACCACACGACACCCTTTATTTCTGGAAAGACTTTTGAGGCCCGCTGCAGCTCTAAGCAGCCTTCCTGGCAGCAGAGAGCCCTATGTGAGTCAAGAGAGCTGAGTTGGAGCTGGGCAAGTGATACACTTTCCTATTAATAGATTTTGAGGACTATCTCTTTGTCCTCCTTCATTATTTTAAGCTACAAACAGAGTCGTATTTTGCTTAGCAATCAAATTAATGAAATTCTGAACACCATCACTGACCTAGGCACATTCTTAGCCTCACCCCTGGAGTCAGAGTTCCAGCTGAGCCTACTGAACCTGAAGGATGGCTGGGCACCGCCTTGCATAGCGGAGCTCCAGACCCCTGTACCAGTCTAGGCCACTGTCCAGGTTCTCATCATCCATGTGCTAGGAGCTGATGAATTGGCTTTACTGCCACACAGAGTTTTGCCAAAACCCATATCTTTGCCTTATGTGCCTATGAGGTAGGCACTTGTTATACAGTAGTAGAGTCTCAGTGCAGGTAGGGACAACAGGTGGTACCCCCTCCAGGCCTGAGCTCCAGTGTAGCAGCTGTTGGTGTTCACTCACATGGGTCATCAAGGTCAAAGGTGTCACCTTTGGGTGGTCTCCATCTAGCTTCGTCCTGGGTAACAGAGGCCTTGGATAGAACTGGGTTGTGGGTCACCCCGCTGGGCTCCTCCTTTCTCATAGTGAGTTCCTTCTGATTGAGAGAGTGCCTGGTGTCATTTTTACCCAACTGCTTCGGTCCAAGCAATCAAAAATCAGAAACCATGGTGGCATAGTGATCTAGTGATATAGCTGCCCACCAGAAAATCAGCAATTTGAATCTGCCAGGGGCTCCTTGGAAACTCTGTGGAGCAGTTCTACTCTGGCTATAGGGCTGCTATGAATCAGAATCGATTTGACAGCAGTGGTTTCTTTTTCTTTTTTGTTGATCCAACAACTATTTTATTAGAGGTGTGGTATAGCATGGAGGTTCTGGAGCTGGAAACCAAAACCTGTTGCTGGGGAGCTGACTCCAGCTCACAAAAACCTGGCATCTTTCCAGTGTCTGATACTTTGGAAGTAGGTTGCCAGACTTTTTTTCTGGGGTGCGTTTGAGTGGACTTGAACCTTAACCCTTCCCATTAGCAGTACAGTGTGTTAATCCCAGCTCTGCCTAATAGTTGCATTACCCGCTGATTGGCGCGTGCGCTCCAGGGCCAGCCGGAATGGGACTTACATCCCCTGTCCTGGTCTTCATTGTCATGAAATCTTGGCAGCCCATGTCATCACCCTGACATAGGTGTCCTTGGTTACAAAACAGAGGTGATGAAACTTCTAGTGTCATTGAGATGTGATGATAACCGAGAAGAAATGCACACAGAACACACCACATTGTGTGCGGCACATGAAAGACACACAACAAATACCAGCTATTAGCATTAAGTAATATTATTTAGTAAGGCATTACAGTTTTTATTAGAAATGCAGAAGGTAAGTCTACTTTTTAGTCCATCATCCCTCTGGGAAGCTGGGCCAGCTGGTGGCCATGTCCCCAAATCTCTCTTCAGAAACTGAAGAAAATAAAATGGCTTGTCGTTTACAAACCAAGCCTTCTCAAGGGGACAAGGGAAGGAGGGGGGATACTGGAGCATGCATTCTGGGGCCTCGTGCGGCTGGCAGAAAAAATGAAACCAAATCCACCGTCGTTGAGTTGATTCTGACTCATAGCAATCTCATAGACAGAGTAGAACTGCCCCATAGAGTTTCCAAGGAGCAGCTGGTGGATTTGAACTGCTGACCTTCTAGTTAGCCGCCAGTACCCCCAGAGTTTCTAGGGGGTGGCAGAGGTAGCCTGAAAACAAAGCAGTGCTTTGTTCTGTGGCTTGGCTTTTCTTTGCTTTTTTGACAAAATATTTAATTACTCTTGCAATTTCAGATACCATTAAAAAAGGGTGTGATGGCCAAGGAGAGCAGTAGGAGCTGCACATAGGTGGGCATGCAAATTTAAACTGGATTGTACACTTTCACTCAATCACAATAAATAAATAAAATGAAATTAAAAGGAGAGTGTGAGATATTTACATCTATCAGAAAGTGCAGCATGGGTTTAAAATATCTAGAAACCACCTACCACATATCAAGAATGTTACAGTTACAGGAAACGTTACCGAGCACCTTTGCTTGCCCTGCTGAGTCCCGCTCATCCTCAAGGTGCACGGGGTGGGTGGGACACACAGCCAGTGCGGGGCTTAATTGGAACAAGCTGGCACTGGGTACAAGGGTTCTTTTGTGTTCCAGACCCTTACTACTGCTTTATAACGCTAATGAGCGAAACCTAAACAAATGTTCATTAGAGACATGTGAGACATGGTGCTCCTGCATCCCTGGGGTCTCACTTCTATTCCAGTTATCCTGTAGGAGGTAAAATACACATCCTTCATTCGTTCCAACAAGAAGTCATTTATTTTCTGTGGGTAAAATATCTCCTTCAGTTTTTTCACACTAAAGATTCAATGAAAATAAAAAAGTATGCTTTATTTTTTAAAATACAGCGATTTTTAAATAAAGATATATTGCATTAGCCTGTTAGGAGTTTATTACTTTAAAAAAGTAATCCCCCCAGTGCTGTAGAGTCGAGGCTGACTCATAGTGACCCTGCAGGACCGAGTAGAACTGCTCCACAGAGTTTCCAAGGAGCACCTGGTGGATTTGAACTGCCAGTCTTTTAGTTAGCAGCCATAGCACTTACCAGCTATGCCACCAGGTAAAAGTAATAATAAAATTTCAATAAAAGTAAAAAAAAAATACACTTGCAGAAAAGTGCCCGGTTACAAAA
This sequence comes from Heterohyrax brucei, assembly GCA_028571685.1. Classification (NCBI taxonomy): domain Eukaryota; kingdom Metazoa; phylum Chordata; class Mammalia; order Hyracoidea; family Procaviidae; genus Heterohyrax; species Heterohyrax brucei. The sequence continues at coordinate 42,615,853 of CM053149.1, forward strand.
AATTTGTTAAGAAGATGTCACTTAATGAATTGCATGAACTGAACGTACTCGGTCAAGAAACAGACTGTTACCTCCCCTGACTCCCTAACTCCCAGTTGCTAGCTGTCCGCAGCCTTTCACCAGCCCGGAAGTGTTTTGCTTACGTCTGAACTTCATGTAAACACAAGTGTAGAGGATGTACTCTTTGGGACTGGCCTTTGTCAGCATTGTTAGGATGACCCATCCACACCACTGGGCACTGTGGTAGATCATTCTTTTTCATTGCTGTGTCATATCCATTATGCGGTCCTTTGTGATCATAGAGATCTCCAATGGAGGTGGCCATGTGTCCCTGAAAGACCTGGCCACAGCACTAGGCATGTGATCTAGGATGGACACTTGGGACTTCTCAGACTGGACGCTTAAGAGGTGTTTATTTCCCTCATGAGAAGTGTTATGTCATAGGAGACTCTATAGGGTCAGGCTGTCTTCAGACTTGGTTGCACCACTTAATAGCTGTGGGATCTGGTATAATGTCACCAACCTGTTTCCTGCCTTAATTTCCTCTTCTATAACAGTACTTACTCCCATAGGATTGTTTTAAACATCAAACATGTGCTTACAATCATATCAGAAACATACTAAATGTTAATACGTGTATTTTAATCTTGGACTGTAAACTGTAAATGCATAAGGCTGGGTTTCTGCAGCCACTGAACTGTGGACAGTGTGAACATGGAATCATACTCGAGATTTTCTGCACACGGCACAGTCTGTTCTGCCTCTGAGCCTATGCACATGCCATTCCTGCTGCCTGGCCTAGCACCTGCCTTTTTATTCCCACAGAAAACTTGCATCCCTCTTTCATGCCTCAGCCCAAAGGGTCCAGTGTCCTGTGGATAAAGTGCCATCCCCACCCCTACCTCTATCATTGTACCCACAGCAGCTCTCAAAGTGTGATCTGCAACCCCTGGGGGTGTTCCTACGATGCTGTTTGCCTTTGTCCCTCTGTTGACATTTGCCCTGGGTGCAAAAACAAGGAGTCAAACTAGGTACTTTAGCATGGATCAAAGAAGTGACATCAAATTGTACTACCAGTTGTAATGTTCCTCACTATAAAAAAAAAAGGATTTGCTATAAAAAAGTGCCTTTGATGAGAAATTAGAATGACTAATTTTGACCCTTCAGAGTCCAAATTTTTCGATACAATGTGTGATGAAATGGGAAGTAGGCATAAAGACCTTCTAGATACTGAAGCGTGGTGGCTGCCTCAAGGAAAAGCAGTTGCACAATTTTCTTAAAAGCTAACTAGCTTTTTCCCATGGCAACCATACCATTGCTACTTGAAGCAACAACTGACGGACAAGCTGTGGCTTTTCAGACTTGGGGATCTGGTAGACATTTTCTCAAAAATGAGTGAAAGGAGCTTATTTTAAGGAAAACAACTGTCAGGACTTGTCAAAATAAAATTCAAACCTTCAATTAAAAATTGAAATTTTGGAAAAGATTAAACGCCTCGGCAAGTGTAACAGTTTCCTACTACTTAAAAATATTTCTAGTGAGACTGGCGGAGATATTAGTGAATATGATTTTCTAGTGTGTAATAAAGTGTCAACATTTGCAGGTTTTCATACTGCAATGAACCAATGTTTTCCAAATCACCAGTGCACTATGTCACAAAATCATGCACAGGTATAAGAACCACTCAAAGTGCATAATCAATGAATGGATTTTAATGGAACAGATTCAGAAAAATATACAGATTTGACTTCTGATTTCACATTGCAACCAACATTTAAACACTACCACTTGTCAAGTTTTGGTACAGTATTGCAAACAAATATCCATATTTGTCTGAAAAGGCTATTAACGTAGACTTTTCCAGCTACATATCCATGTGAATATGGATTTTCTTCACATTCTTCAACCAAACAACATATCACAACACATGGACTGCAAAAGCAGAAAAGAGAATCCAGCTACCTTCTATTAAGCTAGACATTAAACAGATTTGTAAGAACTTAAAACAGTGTCATTCTTCTTACTAAATATGTTTTATATTATAAAATACAGCTTTTTTAATTTTTATTTTTATTTAACATAACTGAGTGAAAATGTACATTCACATATAAATTTACATGCCCACCTATATGCAGCTTCCACTGCTCTCCCTCCCGGTGACTGCACACTATTCCTCTCTGCTCCATACCTGTCTCATCCTCCCAACAGCCTCCTTTGCCCTCCTCTCCATCCACTCCCCTTCCTCCAGCCAGAGGTCAGCAAGATGATATCCTATAGATGTATAGAACCATAAAGTGCTTCCAATATATGGTCACTCTGCCTTGCCAAGTCCAATCCATTCCTGTCCAAAGAGTGGACCTTTGTTATAATTTATGGGAAAGGGCAGCATCAGGGCAGGGGGCCATGCTCTCAGAGGAACCCCAAAACTGCTAGACCATCAACTGAGGTCTTTTAGTGGAGATCTCATGATGCACCTCTTTTTATTCTTGTGTTGCCAGTGAGGCTCCTCTCTGTGAGCTCCGTCGTGGCTATCACTGGTGGTAGCCGGGCACCATCCGGTTCTTCCGGTCCCAAGTCGATGTAGGTACCCACTCTTGTGGGTCTCTCCATCTTCTCGGTTGTCTTTACCGCATGCCATTTTGGCCCTCAGTGAGCATCCGTTCCTGCTGAGTTGGGACCATTTGCTGTGTCCTCGGATGGCAGCTTGGCAGCTTTTAAGACCCCAGACGCCACTCACCAATGTGGGGTGCAGAGAGCTCTCTTAGCAAAACGCTAGTTGTGCCAATTGGCCTGGAATTCACCTAAGATCATGGTCCCCTGCCCCCCGCCCCAGCTACTCTATCCTTGCAATATTGAGTTAAGATGGAAGGAGTACTCAAGTTATGCTGAAGTCCACTTAATGTTGTTCTTGTTCCTAATGTGTGCTGTCACCGCTTTCTCCCAACTAGATTGCTAGTAACTATCTAAACTAAACCCTCCCCCCCTCGCCCTCTCTCCCTCCCCTTCCTTGCAGCTGTCAAAGAGTCTTTTCTTCTATACACAAGTCTGTTTTTGAGATCTTATCGTAGAGGTCTCATACAGTATTTGTCCTTTTGTCGCTGACTACTTTCACTCAACATAATGTCTTCCAGTTGAAACCAGGTTAGGAGATGTTTCCTGGAATCATCGTTATTCTTTATCATTGCATAGTGCTCCATTGAGTATATGTACCACAGTTTACCTATCCATTCTTCTATTGTTGGGCATCTGGGTTGATTCCATCTTTTTGCTATTGTGGACTGTGCTGCGATAAACATTCTGGTGCATGTGTCCGTTGGTGTGAAAGGCCTTGAATCTGTAGGATATATTCCAAGTAGTGGAATTACTGGGTCAAATGGTATATCAATATCCATTTTTTTAAGGAAGCGCCAGATTGCCTTCCAAAGAGGCTAGACAATTTTGCAACCCCACCAACAGTGTAGGAGGGTTCCACTTTCTCCACAGCCTCTCCAGCATTCTTTTTAATTCCCTTTTGAGGAGTATTTTACTTATGACATTTGAATCTCTAATGTCCCAGTCATATTTCTTTTGCTTTAAGACATTTTTAACATAGTATTTTGAAATAATTTGGAACCTGCAAATATGATACAGTGAATTCCTGCACCCAGTTTCCATCAATGATAATGTCTTGCATAACCATAAAACATTATCAAAGCCAGGAAATTGGTATTCATAAAACACAACTAATTCAGATTCAGACTTTCAGACTTCACTAGTTTTTACATACATTTAACCCTGGATAAGTGCTATAGCTGCTAACTAGAAGGTTGGCAGTTCAAATCCACTGGGCGCTCTTTGGAAACACTATGGAGCAGTTCTGCTCTGTCTGTAGGTTTGATATAAGTGGGAATTGACTGGATGGCAGTGGGCTTTTTTTTACGTGTCTATAAAATTTACAACATGTTGTCTCATTTTCCTAGTGCTGCTGTAACAGAAACAGCACAAGTGAATGGCTTTAAAGTTCAAAAAATGTATTTTCCTCACAATTCTGGAGGCTAAAAGTCCAAATCAGGGTCTCATCCATGTCAGTTATCTTCCTTGTAGATAGTTGCAGGCATTCTTTGGTTCTTCGGCTTATAAACTGTCTTCACATGTTATCTGTCTTTCCCCAGTGTGTGTGAATCTGTCTATTTGTAACTCAAAGGTGTTCTAAGAGTCTAATAGCATATTATCTAATTAACCTACCAGAACACCCTATTTCCAAACAAGATTATGTTGGCAGGTATAGTGGTCAGGATTTCAACACATATTTTGGAAGGACACAGTTTAATCTGTAACATACATGAGGGCTGCAATTAAGTTAGTGTACTCAGCCTAGAAATAGTGCTACGTACTTCATTGCTGAATATTACTATAGTCACCTTTGAAGTGTTCCCCTTGGGTAGCTATGCATCAGTGCCAGCACCTAATCCATCCTTCAAAGCAATTTTGGAACTCTTTTTCTGGAACGGCCATCACAGCTTTTGTTATATTACTTTGGATGTCCTGAACATCACCAAAATGTCTTCCTTTTGATATTTCCTTGTCTTTGGATAAATAATAAGTGATTAGGGGCCAGATCAGTGAGTAGGTAGGGTGTTCCAATGCAGTTATTTGTTTACTGGCTAAAAACTCCCTCACAGACAGCTATACGATTAAGCTTGTGAACCTGCCACTTTGCCACTGTGCTCAACGGTCGTTCCAGAAAGAGTTCCAAAATAGCTTTAAAAAGTGGACTAGGCACTGGCGTCAGTGCATAGCTTCCCAAGGGGAGTACTTCAAATGTGACTGTAGTGAGAGTTCACAATGAGGTATGTAGCGTTTAGAAGAATTAAGTTCGTGGACTTAATTTTCAGATTTCTTATACAGTAAAATCTGTGAAAGCTGGAAATTGCTTCACGGATTAAATTATGTCTCTCAAGAGATGTGTGTAGCAATTTGGCTGGGCCGTGATTCCCAGTGTTGTGTGGTTGTCCTTTATTTTGTGATTGTAATTTTCATAAGAAACAACAACAACAAAAAAACCAGTGCCGTTAAGTTGATGCTGATTCATAGTGACCCTATGTTTTATAAATCTCTGCCTTTGGTTAGTGGGGCAAGACTGGATTGTGTTAAAGAGGATTAAGGTGGGACTGTCACACCTTTGCTAAAGTCACATCCTTGATATAATGTAAAAGGAGTCACCCTTGTCTGTGGCCTACACCACTTCTTGTCTTACAAGAGATAAAAGGAAAGGGAAATAAGCAGTGAGTTGGGGAAATCATACCACCAAGAAAGCAGTTCCATGTGCAGACCACTGCCTTTGGACCTAAAGTTCATGCCCTGAGATTCTCCCAGACCAAGGGAAAACTGATATATCACAAGGACCTTACTCCAGAGCCAATAGAGAGAGAAAGCCTTTCCCTGGAAAGGACACCCTGAAGTTGGACTTATAGCCTACTAGACTGTGAGAGAATAATACTTCTGGTATTTCTGTTATAGCAACACTAGATGACTAAGAAATTGTGTAAGACAAAAGCCTGTCAGATAAGGAAATCTAAAATATTTTCCACTAAAATGAGCAATTCATAAGATTTTCCCTGGCTAATTCTTTTCAGAAGTAGACTACTGGCTCCTTCTTCCTAGTCTGCCTTAGTCTGGAAGCTTAGCTGAAACTTGTCTACCATGGTTGAGCCTGCTGGTACCTGAATATCAGTGGCATAGCTTCCCTCAATACAGCAACAAACAAGCCTCCATGGACAGACAGGTGGAAGGAACAGACAGAGTCACTATACCAGAAGAAACTAGTAGATGTTCAGCCATCTACTGGTCAAAAGCTGCACTGAAGGCATTGTCAAAAACAAGTCTCTAGGAACTGATGGGATATCAATTGAGATATTTCAACAAACAGATGCAGCACTGGAAATGCTCATTCATCTATGCCAAGGAATTTGGAGGACAGCTTCCTGGCCAGCTGACTGGGAGAGATCTGTATTTATGCCCATTCTAAAGAAAGGTGATCGAACCAAATACAGAAATTACAGAACAATATCGTTGATATCACGCGCAAGCAAAACTTTGCTCAAGATCATTCAAAAGTGACTGCAGCTGTATATCAACAAGGAACTATCAGAAATTCAAGCTGGATTCAGAAAAGGACATGGAACCAGGGATATCACAGCTGACATCAGATGGATCTTGGCTGAAAGCAAAGAATACCAGAAAGATGTTTACTTGTGTTTCATTGACTATGTAAAAACATTTGACTGTGTGGATCATACTAAATTGGCTACAGTTATGGAGAATGGGAATTCCAGAACACTTAATTGTGCTCTTAAGGAATCTGTATATAGACCGAGAGGCAGTAGTGCAAACAGAACAAGGGCACACCACGTGGTTTAATGTCAGCAAAGGTGTATGTCAGGGTTGTATCCTTTCACCACACCTTTGTAATCTGTATGCTGAACAAATCATCTGAGAAGCTGGATTATACAAAGAATGAGGCATCAGGTTTGGAGGACAGCTCATTAACAACTTGTGTTATGCAGACGACACCTGCTTACTTGCTGGAAATGCAGATTTGAGACATTGCTGAAGATCAAGGACCACAGCCTTCAGCATGGATGACACCTCAGCATCAGGAAAGCAAAAATCCCCACAACTGGACCAGTAAGCAACATTGTCATAAATAGAGAGAGGATTGAGGATGTCAAGGATTTCATTTAACTTGGGTCCACATCAATGCTCATGGTAGCAGCAGTCAAGAAATCAGAAGATGCATTGCACTGGGAAAATTTGCTGCAAAGGACTTCTTCAAAGTATTCAAAAGTAAAGAAGTCACCTTGAAGACAAAAATTCACCTGACCCAAGCCATGGTATTTTCAGTCACATCGTGTTCATGCCAAAGCTGGACCATGAACAAAGAAGACAGGAGAAGAATTGAGGCCTTATGAATTGTAGTGTTGGAGAAGAATATTGAATGTACCATGGACCCCCAAAAGAACAAACAGATCTGTTCTGGAAGAAGTACAACCAGAATGCTCCTTGGAAGCAAAGATGTCAAGATTGCGTCCAACATACTTTGGACATGTCAGGAAGGATCAGTCCCTGGAGAAGGACATCATGCTTGGTAGAGTGGAGGGTCAGTGCAAAAGAGAAAGACCCTCTGTGAGATGGGCTGACACAGTGGCCACAACAATCACCGTGAGCATAAAGACGACTGTGGGCGTGGCGCCAGAACGGGCAGTGTTTCGTTCTGTTGTTCATGGGTCTCTATAAGTCACAGCCAACTCAACGGCACCTAACACAAAGGGAGCAATACAACAGTGATAAGACCGAGCTCTGTCAAAGGAGGAAAACTAGCGAGACTCAGAAACACAGACAGTCCCATCAAGTTTCAGCTCTCACAGATTTCACTGTGTTGAAATAATCACATCAAGTTTCCAACCACTCTGCTACTGAAAAGAAACTCCCACCTGCTACACTTTATAGTCACTCTCTATTCATTTTTAAAATAGTGTTTTTATGAAAGTTATATGTCATAAAAATATCTGTGATTAGAAGTACTGAAGCTTAGCACAGTGCCATGCATGTAGCTAACTGTGCATTTTAAGATTAAATTGTCAGGGAGACCCCACTTTGAATACTGACTTGGCGGTTCGCTTGCTGTGTGATTGTAGGCAAAAAACAACAAAACCTCTCTGTGTCCTAATTCTGTCATGTATAAAATTCAATTAATAATATCCACTATGTAGAGATGCTGCGTGGCTTACAGAGGAAGCGTGTGAAATTTCTGACGCAGCTCAGTTACTGTCTGTGGTCATTGCCTTAGGACAGGATGCCCAGGAAGCAGACTGAGATGGAGACCTACAAGCAGGTGGCTGGTTTACTGGGGAGTATTCATGGGTCAACACCTGCGGAGCCAGGAGGAACATAGAATTAGATAGAGGGAACGGGTGTACCACAATGCAGTTGCAATGTAAGACCTGGAGCAAGCCTTTAAGGAGCTGGGATGGCCCTTCACAGTTGTCCAAGACTTTGTATCTCTGCACTCACTAGTTGTTGTGCATGGGTGATCTTGCAGTAGTACAACCTGGGCCAGTGGCACCCTACAGCTGAGGGAAAGGCCTGAGGATGGACTCAGACAAATGTGGCCTTCAGAAGCTACCACCCACAGAAATCTGGGGTACTGAGTACCTCAGTGCTAACAGGGTATCTGTGCAGTGCATCACAGCGTCTACTATAGGCACTGTTATTAGTATGCTGGAGGAAGGGAGCCATCAAAAGGGTAAACAACCGTGAGTTTTTCATCCTCTCCACGTATTAGCCACATTAAGCCCCAGGCACTTGTGAATGGCTTGAAAGCTTCAGAAAATAAGATTTCTTTTCCCTTTGTGGGGCATGAAAATGTCTGTTTGCATCTTCAGAAAAAGCTAGTTTGGTGAAGAGAGAGAGAAAAACAACAGATCCTACTTTTCCTTAGAGTTGCTGAAGGGGATTTCCTAAATGTCCCCTTGCCAGCCCCACAAAGGACACCCGTCTTTGTATGATCCTGCTTTGAAGTGAGTTTGGGAGACAGACAGCTCAGAACATCAAGAAATCCCTTCTCCGCCTGTGAAGGACAAGCTAGTATCAGTAATGTTATAAAGTAATTGTGTTTATTCACTAATGTCTGGAAATTTACTTGGTCTCTGACCATGGACTGAAGCCCATGCAAGATACCAAATAGAAGATGCTGATTCTCCAACTGGAAAGAATCCGTTTTGTGTCTTCTCTCCACTGAGATTCCTGGGTGGTGCAAAAGAACTCAAATGTTGATAGTTCAAACCCATCCAGTGGAACTAGAGAAGGAAAGCCTGGAGATCTGCTTCCATAAGATTACCGACAAGAAAACCTTATGAAGCAGTTCTACTCTGTAATTAATGGAGTCTCCATGAGTCAGAATAGACTTGACAGCAACAGGTTTGCTTTTGACTGTGTACAGCTGCCCTGAACAAGAATAAATCACGGGATTTTGAAAGCCGCCTCCTGAGTAGAATAGTATGATTTTCAACATCTAGTGGGTGTCCCCTCAGTATCTGTGATTAGATCAAGATTACAATGGTTCATGTCTAAATTGGATTTAGTGTAGTTTGCTTTATAAGGTGGTGGTATTATGTCCCCTCTTATGGAAGAAGGATACTATGTGTGTAGTCTGTTCTGAAGTGCAGTATCCTAAGCTGTTGGGTGAACAACTGAAATAGGTCTTCATGAATTTCTCTAATTTGTTAGTGTTTTTGGAGCAAAATTCTTTGGCCAGTTTTCAAAGTAGCTATTTCTCATTATTTATAAACAATGATACAGCACATAATCATAGTGAAGTGGTAACATAAAGAATTTTCATAAATTAATTAAGAGGATTTTTTCTGCTAGAAAACTTGATAAACATCTTTGTCTTTAACATTTATGCTGGGCATTTGGGGAATGATGTCCCCACTAGTTCATAGAAGAGATTGAGCTATACACTTCCATTTCTGTGATGGTGCAAGCCCTCACACTCTTCAGAGGAGAGAATGGCTAAACTCAACCCTGTAAGTCATCCCTGCTCCCCTACCTCTCTCAAAAGGAACCAGGAGTTTATGAAGGGCTAGGGGCTGCTGCATATGAAAGAAGCAGGAAAAGTGAAAGTTGGTTCAACACAACCTGTGTCACCACTATTTCTCTCTGGAAGTTCAAAGATGCAGCTCTGTCATGGATAGGGGCGGCCTGTCACCCCAGGGCACTTCAATGGCGTATCTTATCCTCTTGCCTCCTTAATAGAGAAAGAAGTCTCGGGGGCCGGGAGCAGTATGATTTCCCTTTGTATCACCACAGGGCTTTGCAAGGATATCCAGAAAACCAAAAGCCCAGTGCCATCGAGTTGATTCCAACTCATAGTGACGCTATAGGGCACAGCAGAACTGCTCCGTAGAGTTTCCAAGGAGCACTTGGCAGATTGGAACTGCTGGCCTTTCGGTTAGCAGACGTAGCACTTAACCACTACACCACTGGTGTTTCTGATTAATAAATGTTGGAGGTTCTATGAACTTTTCTGTTATCCATTATTAGCAGTACCAGAAAGTACAGGGATGAGTTGATCAGCAGTGGTGAGCACTGCAAATCTTTCATGTTTGGATACAGCATAGATCTAGGGTTGTTCCTGGAAGTTCTACTGCGTAGTTTTCCTTTTCAAATCATGACACTTGGTATCTTAGTCATCTAGTGCTGCTGTAACAGAAATGCCACAAGTGAATGGATTTTTGGCTTTTGTGCTTAAGTGAAAGTTTACAGTTCAAGTCAACTTCTCAAACAAAAATGTGTATGTGTATTGTTACGTGACTCTAGTTGTCTTCCCTAGAATATGACAACACAGTCGTCCTTTCTACCCTGGATCTCTCAAGTCCATTCAGTCAGCATCTTTCCTTTTTTGCTTTCTCATCTCACTTCCAGACAGGAGCTGCTCATTTAGTCTCACATATTTACTTTAGCTAAGAAGCACTGACTTCACGAGTACTATTTTGTATTTTATAAGCCAGTCTAATCTTTGTTTAAGAGTTGTCTTTGAGGATGGTTCCAGTCATGGGCTAATAGAGAGTCCAGAAGCCATGGCTTCTAGTCTCACTCAGATCATTAAGTCTGGTCTTTTTACTAGAATTTAAGTTCAGCACCCCACTTTTCTCATGCTCCATCAGGAACTGTCTGTTATGTTCCCCATCAAGGCAGTCATTAACTGGGCACCATCTAGTTCTTCTGGTCTCAGGCTGATGGAGTTTGTGGTTTATGTGACCATTTCTGTCTCTTGGGCTAGTATTTTCCTTGTGTCTTTGTTCTTCTTTGCTCCAGGTGGGTTGGGACTGATTGATACACCTTAGAGGATACTTGCTAGAATTTAAGACCCCAGGAGCCACTCAACAAATGGAAAGCAGAATATTTTCTTAATAAACTTTGTTATGCCAATTGACCTAGATGTCCCCTGAAACTATGGTCCCCAGACCCTACACCTGCCACTCTGTCCCTCAAAGTGTTTGGTTGTATTCAGGAAACTTCTTAGATTTTGATTTAGTCCAGTTGTGCTGACTTCCCCTTTATTGTCCATTGTCTTTCCTTTCACCTTGTCTACTGTGTAGCTAGTGAATATCCCTCTTCCTCCCTATGAACCCTCATAACCATCAACTGTTTGTGTTTAAACCTTTTCTTGAGTCCTTATAATAGTGGTCTTATACAACATTTGTCTTTTACAGACTAATTTCACTCAGCATAATGCTTCACAGATTCATGGTTGTTCTTTGCTGTTGTGTAGTATTCTATTGTGTGAATGTAATATAATTTATCCATTTGTCCAGTGATGGACACTTGGTCATGTACATCTTTTTGCTGTTGTAAATAGTGCTGCAATGAATGTGGACATATATATATCTATTTGTATGGTGGCACCTAGCTTTTTAAGCCAGCCAAGTGAAGGAAGTGCCAAATTGATTTCTAAAAGGATTGTACCATTTTACATTCCCATCAGCAGTATATGTGTTCCAGTCTCTCTACAACCTCTCCAACATTTATTATTTTGTGATTTTGTTGGATTAATTTTAGGGGCATAGTAGTTAAGTGCTATAGCTGCTAACCAAAAGACCTGTGGTTTGAATCCTCCAGGCACCCTTTGGAAACTGTGCAGGGGCAGTTCTACTCTGTCCTAGAGGGTCGCTGTGATTTGGAATCCACTCAGTGGCAGTGCGTTTGGTTTGGGTTTTTCGGGGGGAGAGGGGTGAGTTGGTATCTCATTGTAGTTTTGATTTGTATTTCTCTAGTGACTAATGATTGTATTTCTTTATGTATCTATTTGCTTCCTGAATGTCTTCTTTGGTGAAGTGCATGTTTGGATCTTTTGCCATTGTGTTCACTGGGTTATTTGTCTTTCTGTCATTGAGATTTGGCAGTATCTTGTAGATTTTGGAGATTAGACGCTGATCAAATTTGATCATAGCCAATTGTTCTTTCAGTCTGTAGGTTGCCTTTTACTTGTTTGGTGAAGTCTTTGGATGAGCATAGTATTTGATTTTTAGGAGCTCCCATTTATCTCTTATCAGAAGGTTGAATTGTGTCCCACAAAATTGTGTGTAGCAATTTTGCTAGGCCGTAATTCCCAGTATCGTGTGATGTTCCTATATGTTGTAAATCCTGACTCTATGATGTTAATGAGGAAGGATGGGCAGTGGTTGTGGGGAGGCAGGATTCAGTGTTCAAGACTGTGCTGTGCCTTGATGCAATCTCTTGAGTTACAAAGGAAAGGAAAGCAAGCAGAGAGTGGGAAAACTCCTACCACCAAGAAGCAGTGCCCATACATCTTTTGAAAAGGACCTGGGGTCCCTGCATCTCAGAAGCAACTAGGCCAAGGGAAGACTGACAAGAAAGATCTTCCTCCAGAGCCAATCAAGAAAGACTTCCATTGGAGCTGATACCTTGAGTTTGGGCTTGTAGCCTACTAGACTGTGACAGAATAAAATTTATCTTATTAAAGCCATCAACTTGTGGTATTTCTGTCACAGTAGCACTAGATGGCTAAGACACCTATTATCTCTTCTGGTGTTTGTGCATTGTTAGTAATATTTTGTATTCTGTTCATGCCATGTATTAGGGCTTCTAGTGTTGTCTCTATGTTTTCCTTCCTTGATCTTTATTGTTTTAGATTTTATATGTAGGCTTTTGATCTATTTTGAGTTAGTTTTTGTGCATGGTGAGAAGTATGGATCTTGTTTCATTATTTTGCAGATGAATATCCAGTTATGCCAGCACTATTTGTTAAAGGGACTATCTTTTCCCCAATTAATAGATTTTGGGTCTTTATCAAATATCAGCTGCACATTGGTGAATGAATTTAAATCTGAAGCCCCAATTCTGTTTCTTTGGTCTATGAATATGTTATTTTATCAGTACCAGGCTGTTTTGACTACTGTGGTGAGGTTCTAAAGTCAGATAGTGTGAGGCCTCCCACTATATTCTTCTTCTTCAGTAATGCTTTACTCATCTGACATCTTCTTTTCATTAAAAACTGCCATAGGAAATTGGATCAGGAGGGTATTGTATCTATAGATCCCTTTGGGTAGATGAGACGTTTTCACAATATTGAGTCTTCTTGGGCAAGGTATGTCTCTCCACTTATGTAGGTCTGTTTTGGTTTCTTACGGTATTGTCTTGTAGTTTTTTGTTTGTTTGTATAGATCTTTTATGTCTGTGGTTAAATTTATTCCTAAGTATTTTATTTTGGGGGGGGCTATCATTGATTTGGTGATTTTCTCTTGGAAGCTCTCTTTGTCAGTGTAGAGGAATCCTACTGATTTTGCATGGTAATCTTGTATCTTGATACCTTACTGTTGGTTTCAACTGTTTTCTTCTGAATTCTTCGGAGTTTTCTGTATATGAGATCATATAATCTAATAAAGATACTTTCGTGCCGTCCTTACTTATTTGGGTGACTTTACTTTTACTATTACTTTTTCTAGCCAAATTGTTCTGGCTAGGACCTCCAGCACAATGTTGAATAAGAGTGATGATAAAGGGTATTCTTGTCTGGTTTCCTTTGTCAAGGGGTGTGCTTTCAGACTCTATTTAGGATGATGCTAGCTGTTGCTTTTTATAAACGACTTTTATTATATTGAAGAATTTCTCTTCTATTCCTATTTTGCTATTATTTTTTTTTTAATGACAAATACGTGTTGGACTTTGTCTAATATCTTTTCTGCATCAACTGATAAGATCATGTGGTTCTTCTGTTTTGCTTTATTTATGTGATAGGACATGTTGCTTGTTTTTCGAATACTGAACCATCCCTGCATGTCTGGTATGAATCCCACTTGGTCATGGTGTTATTTTTTTGGATATATTGTTGAATCTTGTTGGCTAGAATTTGTTGATGATTTTTGCATCTATGTTCATGAAGGATATTGGTCTGTAATTTTTTTTCTTGTAATGTCTTTACCTGGTTTTGGTATCAGTGTTATGTTCACTTTATAGAATGAATTTGGGAGTATTCTGTCTTTACTATGCTCCGAAATAATTTTAGTAACAGTGGTGTTATATCTTCTTTGAAAGTTTGATAGAATTCTCCAGTGAAACTCTCAGGGCCAGGACTTTTTTTTATTGGGAGTTTTTAAAATTATCTTTTCAATCTCTTCTTTTGTTATAAGTTTATTTATTTGTTCTCCCTCTGTGTTAGTTTAGGTAGGTAGTGTGTTTCTAGAAATTTGTCCATTTGCTCCAGGTTTTCATTAGAGTATAATTTTTCATAGTATTCCATTATGATTCTTTTAAATTTTTCTTGGGTCTGTTGTGATACTGTCCATCGCATTTCTTATTCAAGTTCTTTGCTTCCTCTCCTATTTTTTTGTGTCAGTTTGTCCAATGATTTATCAATTTTTTCAAAAAACCAATTTTTTGTCTTGTTAACTCCATTGTTTTTCTATACTCTATTTCATTCAATTTAGCTCTAATTTTTATTATATGGTTTTCTCTTTTGTCTAAGGACTTCTTTTGCTGCTTTCTTTCCATTTGTTTAAGTTCTTCTAGGGTTAATGTTTTGATTTTGGCCATTTCTTATTTTTGGATGTGTGCATTATTGCTATGTATTTACTGGTGAGCACAGATTTTGCAGTGTCTCATTTTCATTTGATTCTATGGATTTATTTTGTTCTTAATTTCTTCTATAACCCAGTAGCTTTTGAACAAGATGTTCAATTTCCATGTAAACAATTTTTTTTCTCTTGCTTTTTCTGTTATTGACTTCTCCGTTTATGACTTTGTGGTCAGAAAAGATGCTTTGTAATATTCCAATTCTTTGGCTTCTGTGAAGACTTGCGTCATGGCTTATTTCTGGTCTGTTCTGGAGAAGGTTCCACGCACATTAGAAAAGAAAGCGTATTTGGCTGCTCTTGGGTGGAGTGTTCTGTATATTTTTATGAGATTCTGTTGGTTCATTGTGGCATTTAGATCTTCCATATCTTTGTTGAACTTCTTTCTGCCTGTTCTGTCCATCACAAAAAGTGGTGTTTTGAAATCTCCTACTATTATTGTCGAGCTGTCTATCTTGCTTTTCAATGCTGTTAGAATTTGTTTTATGTACTTTGGAGCTCTGTCATTGGGTGTGCAAATATTTATTATGATTATGTCCTCTTGGTGTATGGACTCTTTAATCATTGTACACTGTCTTACCTTATCCTTTGTGGTAGATTTTACTTTAAAGTCCTTTTTTTTTCAGAGATTAATATTGCCTCTCGCAGGTTTTTTGGTTATTGTTTTCTTGATGTGTGTATTTCCATCCTTTCAGTTTTAGTTTGTTTATTGTCTTTAAGTCTGTCTCCTATAGGCAGCATGTCATGGAATGAGTTGTGTCCCCCAAAAATTTGTGTAGAAATTTGGCTGGGTTGTGATTAGCAGTACTGTGTGTTTGCCCTCCATTTTGTGACTTTCCTATGCTGTATGTTAAAGAGTAGAAACTCTGGTAGCATAGTGGTTAGGTGCTATGACTGCTAACAAAAAAAGCCAGCAGTTCAAATCTACCAGGTGATCCTTGGGAACTCTGTGAATCAGTTCTACTCTGTGCTGTAGGGTCACTATGAATTGGAATAGACTCAATGGCAATGGGTTTGGTTTTCGTTTATGTTAAAGAGGATTAGGGAAGAACTATAAATCCCTTCCTAAGTTCATCTTCCTGCTCCACTGTAAAGGGCGTGTCCCTGAAGTGTGGCTTGGACCAGCTTCTATCCTTCAAGAGATAAAAAGAAGGGGAAGCAAGCAGAGAGTAAGGAACCTCATACCATCAAGAAAGCAGCACCAGGAGTAGAATGTATCCTTCAGACCTGAGGTTCCTGCACCAAGATGCTCCCTGACCAAAGATTGAGAAAGACCTTCTTCTGGAGCCAATAAAGAAGTAATGCTTTTACACTGTAGCAGACACCCTGAGTTTGGACTTGTAGCCTACTGGACTGTGTAAGAATAAACTTTTCTTTGCTAAAGCCATCCACTTGGTGGTGTTTCTGTTACAGCAGCACTAGATGACTAAAACAGCATATAGACATGCCATGGGATTTAAATTCATTTTTCCACTCTCTTTTTATTGATGCATTTTGTACTTACAGTCAGCATAACTGTTGATAGGTATGTGTTTAGTGCTGTCACTTTGAAGTTTTGTGTGTGTCATTAATAGTTTCTTTGTTCCACTTAATTATTTGTGTTAAGTTGTTTTTCTTTATGTGTTTTCTTTTCATCTTTTTCATTGCTATTGATTTTGTATTTGCTGAGTCTTTAAGTTTTTCTTGTTTTTTTTTATTTTGATGTGCAGGATTGTCAGTTTCCTTTGTGGTTAACTTAATATTTGCCCCTATTTTTCTAAGTTTAAACCTATCTTTTACTACTTTATGTTGCCTTGAATTCCTCTCCATATGAAAGATCTACCACAAAATTTTTTACTTTGCCTACAAGGGGAAGAATCTCGTAACTAGAAGTTTCTTCTCTCACAGTTTAGGAGTGCAGAAGTCTGAATTCAGGGCGCCTGCTCCAGGAAAAGGCTTTTTTTCTTGTTGGCACTGGAGGAAAGTCCTTGTCATCAGTTGTCTTCCATTGTTAAGTTTCTCAGTGCAAGGACCCTGAGTCCAAAGGATGCAGTCTGTTCCCAACTCTTTTTGCTTGGTGCTAATGAGAATTTGCTCTTCTCCGTTCACTTTTTTCTTTTATATCTCAAAAGAGACTGACTCAAGATATATCCTACTCATGTAGATTATGTCTTGCCTCATTAACATAACTGCCTCTAGTCCTGCCTCATAACATCACAGAAGTTAAGATTTACAATAATAGATAATTACATCAGATCACAAAATAGGAGACAACCACACAATACCAGGCATCATGGCCTAGTTGAGTTGACACACATTTTCAGGGGACATAATTCAATCTGTGATGCATGATAAAGTCACTTAGTGTAGAGCTGAGGATCACCAGTCTGGGAGTCAGACAAGGTTCAGATTCTTTTGAGACATGTGCTATTACAGAAGTGGCCAAAGCACCTCAGGGCTGTGCTTCCTCATTGGTTAAGTTGGGTTGCTAGATGTTTAACTAAGCCCAAGTACTTAATGAATGGCTGCTATGAAGTCCTGGGAAACCCTAGTAGTACAGTGATTAAGTGCTATGGCTGCTAAACAAAAAGTCAGGAGTTTGAATCCACGGGTACTTCCGGAAAGTGGAACAGTTTCTACTCTGTTCTGTTGCATTGCTGTGAGTTGGAATCGACTCCACAGCAGTGGGTTTTTTTAAGGAAATTTTGGTGGCACAGTGATTAAGCATTTGGCTATTAACCCAAAGGTTGGAAGTTTGAATCCACCAGCCACAATGAGGTAGTTCTTTTCTGTCCTATAGGGTCTCTATGAGTCAGAATAAACTAAATGGTTAGTGGTTTGGAATCTCTGTGTAGTGCAAATGCTTAATGAGCTTACCTTCTAATGGAGAGGTTGGAGATTGCAGTCCACTCAGATGTACCTCAGAAGAAAGTCCTGGCAATTTCTGAAATATCAGCGATTGAAAACCCTATGGAGCACAGTTCTACTGACACACATGGGTCATTGTGAGTCAGGATCTGTTCAACAGCAAGTAGTGTTTTTTTATTACTATTGTCGTTACTACAATATCCAAACCAAAGTACTTTTGACAGCGAAAGGGAGCATAAAAATAATTGAAAAATGATAACTTTTCTGAAAGATTAATTTATTAACCAACAAAGTAGTTTCTTATATTGGCAGACTGATAAAATAGTTTTATTCAAAAAATTGTTTTTGAAACTAATTTTTTTAAGAAATAAAAAAATATTATGCATATAAAGAAAAATTTATATTGATCTTCTGAACATTAACAAACTTTCAGCAGAATAATTTATCTTGGTGTATATTCATGTACTTTAATCACTTTCTTGGCCCTGTCATGCTATTATTCTGAAAAAATATGTTTTTCAGAGTTTTATTATTTGCAATTTGTAGTTACAAATTATTTGTAATTTTTTTTCATTAAATTGACTGTGTTTCAGACTTAATAAGTTTGAAATTGTTGGTAACATCCATTTCCTCTTCTCTGTAGACCATAATGTATTTATCTGAGAAAATATTCTTTCTACAAGGGTTGAGGAACTTTGTAAATTGTCAACAATTCTACTAAGAATATAATCTGTTCTAGGTGTTTGTTGTTGTTTAGCACTAGTATGTATAAATAATTACAACCCAAATGTTTTACTAGCTACTTATTCTATTTAAAGTATGTTTCTTCGACAAATATTTTTATTGTACAACTTGTCAAATAAATTGTCTCTATGATTTTTTGAATGTTTCATCAAATTTAGATGATTCATAATCATAGGCTTTCTCAATTACAATCTCTTCTGGAGCAGAATCCAAATTTATCCAAGTAAAAATAGTAGCTCCATCAACATATTCTTCTCACAGGTTGAGGCAGTCTAGGGCACAATTGTGGAATTTCCAGATGAAATCTTGTGCCTCGTTTGAGCTGTCATCATCATTCTCTTGCATTTGCAAAATAAATTCTAATGTCCTCTTACTTGCAGGACTGGCTTCATGGGCCTTTGACCTTGTGCAGTTACACAGGGCCCAGTGTTTACTCCACACTTGATTTAGTGCTTTGGGGGTCCTTCATCTTGACATTATTCAAATGTTTTTAGCAAGGCCCCTTGCATTTTCATTTTACAGTGGACCCTGCGAGTAATGTAGCTGGTCTTGCCTGTTTGCCAGTTTGGTTTTAAATGATTGCAGTTCTCTGGAAACTTCCAAAGCTCAAAAGCTAAAGGCTTTTTTTTTTTTAAACAAAACAAAACAAAAAACAAACAAAAAAAACTATTTAATACTTTGAGTAAAGATTTCCAAATGATTTTGAACATGCAACCAAAAGTTAGAGCATTATAGGACACAGATTAAATTTTACAAAGTGCTGTATCATAAAGGCTCCCAGATGTTTCCAAGCAACTGATGACAGATAGCAAGATGACAACATGCCCACTGGCATTCTCAGTATCAGCAGCTTTGGCATAGAATTTTGTCATCCACTTACTGTTCCCGTGTGTGACATTTAATAGCTACTGCTTCCATCTCCA
The DNA here is from genome assembly GCA_028571685.1 of Heterohyrax brucei. Taxonomy (NCBI): domain Eukaryota; kingdom Metazoa; phylum Chordata; class Mammalia; order Hyracoidea; family Procaviidae; genus Heterohyrax; species Heterohyrax brucei. Next base: position 42,635,000 of record CM053149.1, read on the forward strand.
TTAGGAGAACACCACAGCTTCTTTGGACAAAAGTACTGATTGTGTACCTTCTAAAATCCAGTCCAAGTACATTTCTGCTCTACAGGTTCATAATTTAGTAAGAATACTGTTCCCACTTTGACACTGGCCACAAAAATGTACATGTATTATTGTCTCAAAAGCAAACAAGTTTCTTTTCAGTGATGAAATTTTAAGCTAAATTTTTATATCAATCAGAATAATGCTAGATTTCTCACCTGTGATGGAGTGAACTTTTTAAAGATTTAATTTTATTTCAGAAATTTGTGTGTGTGTGTTTTTAAATTAATGATTACTAGGATTAACTTACTTCTCATTTAAACATCTGATGTCCTTCTATAAAACTGTTGTCAATTCACTGTTAACACAGTTTTACTTCTGCCAAAGGAACTTCATTAACAGCTAAACTTTATTTTGGGGGCATGCACAAGGAAACTTGAGGTTGAAAATGAATGAAATTAGTTTAGAGTAATAGTCATTACATGTAAACGAAAAACTGTGTGTCACAGAGTTGTGTGAAAATATATCTTGTGCAGCTCCATGTGTGAAACTTGTCATCTTTGGGCATGGTCTACTCAGAAAACTACTACATTTTGAAGTACATGTGATGTTTCTTCAGCAGATTGGTGCTTTCTGGTTTTCATGTGTATGGGAATACCACTGCTAACCACCTGGGGGAGGCTAGATGACAACAAACATTTTACACACAACCATCTAAACATTAACATTGTGATTTTTTCCTAAAGAAATGTAACTTGTAGCCTACTGGACTGTGTAAGAATAAACTTCCCTTTGTTAAAGCCATCCACTCTGTGGTATTTCTGTTACAGCAGCCCTAGCTAACTAAAATAGAATTTGGTACTGGGAGTGGGGTGCTACCCTAACAAGTACCTACAGTTTTGAAACTGCAAATGGATAGAAGATTCAGAAGGAATGAAGAAGGCACAGATGGTGAGAAACAACAGAAGACTGGTGGCAGCAGCAGCAGAAGCAACAGAACCAGAGGTAGCTCTGGAGCCAACCTGTGGAGCAAGAGAGCTAAGTGCCTGTGCACAGAGTTTTCCTCACAGAACAGGGTGTCTCTGGGCACTTGAATTGGTGGATCTAGACTTGCTGACCCACAGAGTAAGAGAGCTGAGTGCTTTTGTGCAGGACATGTTCCCCCAAGAGTGGGGTGCGTCTGGGCATTTGAATCAGTGGAGCTGCAGAGCTTTGGAACACTTGCCCTGGTAGGGCAGATGTGGGCCTGAGGCCCGAGCCATGCTGCCATGGGAAGCAGAAGCTAAAGAGACAAACAGCTTGAGAAGCTGAACTGCCTCAGTCTCAAAAGGTATGGCCATGACCTCAGGGGTTTAAAATGGTGGAGCCAGGGCTTTCTGTGTTTTGTTAGAGTGGAATTGCCACTCAGTTGGGCTTAGGGTGCAACTAAAGCCAAAGGGGAGAGTTTCTGTCCAAGTGGGCCTTGAGGGCAGAGTTGTAGCACAGGGCTGGGCGTCTCCACTCAGAGTCCAGAGAATGTGGCCAATATCTAGAGTCTGGAGGTCAGGGCCATTTGTGTAAAATGTCTCAGAAAATGGAAGATTATTTTCAAAGCTTTGAGGGATAATGTAACATGTTCTGCTGATTTGCCTGTCAATGTGTTTTTTCCCTGGAATTTCTCCCATTTGCAGTAGAATATCTAACTTTGCCTGTTCTGTCATTATAGCTTTGGAAGCAGAGAGCTTGTGTTCTAGGTTTCATAGATATAAAGGAATTTCTAAATTTTGGACTTGGGACTGATTAAGATTCTATCATACGACACGGACATGATTTTGCTATGAAAGGGATGCATGTGTTACATGTTTCAATGATGTGATTTTTGGGGTGCCAAAGGGTGAGATGTCATGGATTAAATTGTGTCCCGCCAAAAATATGTGTAGCCATTTGCTTGGGCCATGATGCTCTGTTCTATGACTGTCCCCCATTTTGTGATTTTGCTGTGCTGTATGTTAAAGGATTAGTGTGGACTCTAAATCCCTTTATAAAATCACCACCCCACTCCGCTGTAAAGGGAGTTTCTGCCGGGAGCCGGTCCCAACACTTTACAGGGTCCCGCACGGAGGGAGGGAAGGCACGGCGGGAAATGAACAAAGGAGACAGGAAAGACTTTTCTGGTTTAAGGCAGCCTGACCCAGAGAGCAAGAAATCTTCTTCTGTGTGTCGAGAGCTGTTGTCTTTATTTTTTATAGGTGAGGTGACGTAGTTGGTCACCCTATTTTCTTCATAATATAAACTATTGGTTAACAAGAAACTGACCCATCATTATTGGCTAACAAGAAAGTGACCCGTCATGGTCTTCTTCTAATTAATTGCCGAGGCTTTTTGGATAATGGTTTGAACCAGGTGTTAAATGTCAGGGAACACACTTAATGGTTTTATTCGTACCTCAAAGTGGAAGGTACAGAGGGGTAAACTTCTCAAGGCTTCACCATTTGGCTGTTTCCATTTGTTTCTCTAAGTTCTTATTTATATCTTCCTGTGCAGATAGTAAGAGCCTACCATTCCCTAATTAAGCCAGCTGCACTAAGAAAGATGTTTCTTCAGTGTTATCAGTTGAGATACTTGTGTAGTTTTAATGGCTATGTGGAGAATTGTCCTTGGAGCTTTTCAAGGGTTAGCTTGTAAAGCTGTGTATGTGAAGAAAAGGGAGGGGGGAATACAGTTAGGGGAAGCCAGTGAAGCTGGGCAGGCCTCAGTGCTATTAGGCATGTTTAATTGAAATCCATTTCTCTGATCTCTATTCCTCAGAAGTTCCTGGTCAGATTGTCCCAATATAATCTCATAAACCGAGGGGTTGTGAAGCCCCTCTCAGAAGGCACCTCCTTGATCCTCATGTCAGGAGAGGGGGCCCGCTCCCGGCAAGTTTCCCTGGAGTATGCCTTGCACCACCTTTAATCCTTTCATCCTAAAAGAGATAAAAGGAAAGGGAAGCAGGCAGAGAATTGGGAACCTCACATCGTCAAGAAAGCAGCATCGGGAGAAGAGTGTGTCCTTCAGACCTGAGGTTCCTGCACCAAAATGCTCCTTGGACAAACACCAATACGATACTGGACTTTCCTCCAGAGCTGACAAAGGGGAAAGCCTTCCCCTGGAGCAGACATCCTGAATTTGGACTTGTAGCCTACCAGACTGTGTAAGAATAAATTTCCTTTGTTAAAGCCATCCACTCTGTGGTATTTCTGTAGAGCAGCACTAGCTGACTAAAACAATGTACTTTTACCTTTCCAAGTTCATTGCTGCCAGAAGAGTTTATTGCAACAGAAAAAATGTTGCCAAACAATGCTGTAAATAATAGTGACATAGTGTCCACTAGACAGCAGATATAAAATCACTGTGGCAAGAGAACACTTATAGTCCTAGGGTCTGGGATAGAACTGCCCAGCCTCTACTTCTTGCATCTTACCTAACCTGTAATTTTTCACTTTTCCCACAGACCCTACTGACCTGTGGCCAGGCTGGTTCGTGGACCTCCCAGACCATAGGAGAGACTATTGAGAGGTAGGTAGGCAGCAGGGTGGTATGGTGGTCAGGATTATGTCAAATTGGCTGCTCCACATTTAGCTGCTGTCAAGCAGCAGGGTGGGGCCTGTGGTGGCTTGCCACCCCTCAGCTTTCATCTCTCTGCCTTTCACCACCTACTGCTGGTCTGCTCAGGTAGCCAGTAGCTCCTTCTCTCTTCTGGCGTTTGGTTCCTGGACCTGAACTAGCCGCTGCTGGATTCATCAACCCTTACAGCCAGCGAGTAAGAATCCTGTTCCCTGACCTGCCGATCCTTGGGTCTGCCAGCCTCTGCAGCTCCGTCTCCCCACCAGCTTGGGATCCACTGACCTATACAACCGGCAATCTAGAACTCTGGTCTCTGACCTGCTGACCTTGGGTTCACCAGCTCCTGTGGCCATGTGAGACTTGTGCCAGGGCTTGGGACCTTCAGCTTCTACAGTTGCATGAGCTGTTTCCTTTATATATAAATCTTTCCTTGTACATATATGTGTTACTGGATTTGCTTTCCTAGAAAACCCAGCCTAAGACAGGTAGATACACCTCCCACCACACTGAGCTCCTCACCCTCGGTGGCTGGGTACACTACTTTTATTAGGCTGCCCTATAAAGAGCACTGTTAGTTGTACCTTATCAGGAATGGTGGGGAAAAAGAAAAGGCTTATTGCTGGTCATTCTTCAACAATTTAAACAGGAGTTAAAGTGACAACTCAACTTGTGCATTTATCTCATTACTACTGTTCAAAACTAGCAGAAGCTAGCAATATCAGAGGTCTACTGAGCCTATCCCTCCTTGTTTAACAACACTATTATTAGTTACATATATATGTTGTATATTGTATTATATATACATATATATGTATATTATATATACATATTATGTATTACATATATACTATATAATTATATATGTATTAATTACATATACATATATACACACACATATATATATAACTAATGCTACATATATATTAGAAATAAAGACTCTGATGTGTGTTAAACTACCAGGGACTGTCCTGGGAAAACTGGACTTATAGTCTCCCCCAATAGTCATTCATTAGTCACCTATGACTTTCTGATGAAACACAGTATTGCAATAATTTTACCTACAACTGCTTAATCAAAATGACTTTTGAAACCTAAAGGGAAGAGTGACATTGGGTTGGTACAGTCTAGAATGGGACAGCATAAAGATAAAAGACAAATGGCAACTTGCTAGGATCATTCAAGAAGCCAAATTCCAGAGGTCATTTTCTTACTGGTCTGGATCTATTTTCACTTGAAAAAAACCAAACTGGTGGCCACTGAGAGGACTGCAATTCATGGGGACTCCATGAGTGCAGAGTAGTACTGCTTCATAGATTTTTTAAGGCTGTGACCTTTCAGCAGATCATCAGGCCTTTCTGAGATGCCTCTGCATGGGTTGAAAATTCTAACTTTTGGCTAGTAGTTGAGTGCTTAACTTTGTACTACCCTTAAAGCAAGCAGAATTCTCCACAGGGGGCAGAGAAACTCAGCAATCCAATTATTGCTTTGTAAGTCCAAACGAAATCCTTTGGGTCTGTAGTAGTGAAATCTCCTTTTAACCATGCCCTAAATGAAGTGTCAGGAAATTACGTTTTTATTTTGGAAGGAGTCACTGTTGTGTTGGAGATGAGCTGTGTGCAAATCCTATATACAGATCCTGTAAACTTGATTGCCTGAGGGCTTGATCACCTGTATAATGGCCCTCACAGCATGGGCTGCCAACACATCCAGGTCTGAACAGCTGGAATAACTGTCAGCTGGAAAAATAACTGACCTGAAAAAGGAGCATAAACTTTTATCATATACTGCTGATTGTAAACTAAGGCCATGTCAAAGAGAAACTCTAGTGGCTTGTTTTGCTATTTGGTGCAGTCAGGTATTTCTAGGGCATGTAAAGTCCACATTTCCCTGGCAGTAGCTTGTTATAATAAATTGTACTGGATCACCACATTACTTTCCTGAGTCCTTTACTGATGGATTTTTGGACACAGACACTAAACAAAATCCATATACAGCCTTAAAGGCTGTGCCACAGTAATTCAGTAACATAGTATGCCAGTGTAAAACAGCATTTTGAAGTAAATAAGTATAACCTAACAGATTAAAACTGTATTTTAAAAAATATTAAATAATGCAATGGGGATTTGGATTACTGATGACTGTGACTGGTGATGTGCAGATAGGAGACAACAGCAGAGAGGAGCCTAGCAGGAGCAGAGTGAAACCATGTCGCAGTTTTCATCATTGCATAGCCAGCCTCCTGCCTTCCTGCTCAAAAAGCTAGATGCACAGCCTCAAAAACATTCACAGAGTATCTGAGAAATAAGACTACCCTGTGGTACCTGTAAACTGTACCTGGATTTGCATCTTGTCAACTCCAAAAATGCTTTCTTGCTGTCCAAAAGATATGCTGCATTGCAATCTGTGAAGGCCAAAATGCAACTGGACTGCCTTGTTTTTCTGGGTCAAGCAAGTTTTCCACCTTTGAAAAGATATAGTCTTACCACTTTTTTGTCACAGTCTATTAATGGAAAATATCTGAGTTTCCCTTCTCTAACAGGTTTCCACTTTACACAGGTTTCAGCCCTCACAGGTGTTACCATAAAAGCTTAATGCTGGCTGATGATTTGACTCTTGTGCAAGTATTATATGATTTCTAATTCTTTAAGGCTTCTCCAAGATACAATAAACATAAAAAGTGTAAAAAAGATCAAGGTTTCCTTTAAAGTGTGAAAAAACAAGCAACAGTTTCTTTGCCCACTTCCTGCCTGGGAAATGTAGACTAGGTATTATTGTGTATGTGTCTGCATCTGTCAGCATATTGTGTTTTACCCTTTTGTGAACTTTATTTTTATTTTAAGATGACTGTAAAGCAGGGAAGAGCTACAAAACCCATAAATGCTCTAAAAATGAAATGTGCGAACCAAAAGTCACCAGCTGCTCCTTGGAAACTTGGTAGGATGGTTTACTCTGTTCTACAGGATTGTTATGAGTCAGACTTGAATAGAAGATAGGGAGTTTCTTACAATTGATATGGGAGCTATCAAGAACTTTATTATGCTGACATTTAGAATAAAGAAAAGCTGTAGAAGCCTCAAAGTGGTTTGAATTCACTGTGTGAGTTAAACTGGGGAACAGGTAGGAGTTTAGTTTCTAAACTTCTGCAATTCAAACTGTGCATGGGTATTATTTAAATATGAAGGGCCTTGTAAAATGCAATCTCAGAATATTTTTATATTAAGGGAAATCATCAACAAAATGCAACTCTGACAGCCTTAGACTTTTAGTCTCCCTGAAGTTTGTAATTGTCAGACCTAGCCACATGGTGCTTCCCCAGATGTCCCATAGTAATGTCCCCACAGACTCCCACACCAGTCATAATCCATGTCTAGGTAGCGGGGAAGTCCCATTGCAGCTTCATTTTGGAGCACTATGGTCAGTTCCTGGCCCTGTCTCTTCTGTTTTGAAATCACAGCAGCAAAAGATTCAGAACTGAAAGATAAATGCTACTTCGGGAGAAAAATGGAAAGAGGACTACTGGTTTAACTTAATAGTTTGTTTCACAAGTCAAATGCAGATATCTACCTTATAAATAAATATAATTCTGATGCAAATGTGGCAAAATTTGAGCAATTATTAATTCATTATGGTTACTCTTTGAGTGTTGGTGTTTTATTCCCTGTGCTTAGCTGGACTTATCATGACAAAAATGAATATGTACAACTTAAAGAACTGACAGAACAAGGAACATTAGTCTTCCGGAGTAGGCAAGAGAAAATTCAACATTAATTTGGAATTGACTGGGAATTCTAGAAAAAACTTGTTTCCAGAATTTTAATCAGTCTTTTCTGCACATCTTTTAATAAGATTTAACTGTTGCAACCAGCCTACATAACAGTCTTAGAGAATTGCTCCAATCAACCTATGCTTACATAGAGAGCACATTTTCAGTAAGTACTGAAGACTGCCCTTACATTGGCTGGTTTGGAAACTGTGATGATTGAATTCAGAAAATAGATTGTTCTGATTCTTTAGAGAGCTTTGAGGTCTTGAACAAAATAATAAATAACCCTTAGTAATTAACATGTCTTGTTTGTTTTCAGTGCTTTTAAATGTAATCAGGTAAGGGAACAGAAATGAAAAGGGATGCTCTGGAGGCCCCCAAGGACACTTTGGCACCCATCAAAGCAGCAGATGGATGAATAACGTAGTAGGAGTATGTGGCTAAGTAGATCCTATTTGTGTGTTATTCAATAATGCCAGGAAACATGCTTTAGTTCAAAACATTGTTTCTCTTCAATTGTCTCCAGTCAGCATCCCATAGCTTTACTAAACACTTTTGGTAACGCTAGAGTGATTTTAAGGTACCAAGTGTCTTTCAGTAGTTGTCTAACGGGATGAAGCTTAGGAGAGTTAAAGAGCAGAGGGAGGGCACTTGACCACAAAGAATGAGATTTTTGTTGGTTTGTAGAAGAATTTTTTGGCTAGTGCCTCTAGGAAAAGGGGTAGTTTATAGCAAAGATTCCCAGGCATACATGTTCTTAATATCAAAAAGGCTTGTGGAATGCTGTATCCGTGTAGATGCTTTTAGCTCCACAAAACCACAGACCTGATTCAAGATGCTTAGGCCAAAGGGTTTATTATTTTAACAAGCGGAAGTTGACAGACTCCACTCAGGGCATACCACTGCACTGGCTCTGCTTCTCTGCACCCTTATGGCGTTGCCCTCTTCTCTATATGAGTTCATCCTGCAGCAGCTCTGATCCACACAACAATCACAACAGTGTTTTGTGGTTTGCTTTAGCTCCAGCCTTGGCTGGACGTGAGATTATTCATTCCTAGGAACTGACTCTTCTCATTGGCAGGTGCTGAAACCAACTGTCTGTACAGAGTAGATTCTCAATAAATATACAGCAAAGGAATGAGTAGTGATGGAGGTAGTTTAATTTAATAGTTAAGAGAAACAGGGAGAAAAGTAAGATACCTAAGTTCTCATGCTAACTTTACCTACTAGCTATGGGACCTTTCTTTACTTCAGTTTTTTCTTTGGTAAAAGGATAGTAATTTAAACTTGCTATCTTGATCTGGCTTTTCTGGAGGAGAAGAACTAGTGAGAGAAGGGTGGAAAGAGAAAGATTTACTTCAAAGCAATAGCTCACACAGTTCTTGAAGTTGGCAAGTTCCAAATGCATAGATCAGGTTCTCTTTGGTAAAAGGGTAGTAATTTAAACTTGCTATCTTGATCTGGCTTTTCTAGAGGAGAAGAACTAGTGAGAGAAGGGTGGGAAGAAACAGATTTACTTCAAAGGAACAGCTCACACAATTCTGGGGGTTGGCAAGTCCCGAATGCATAGGTCAGGTGGCAGGCTGGAAATGTCTGGGGGCTCATGCAATTGTGAAGGCTAGTGACTCCAAAATTTGCAGATCAGGTGGCAGATCAGAGACTTCTGCAGGCTTATGTTTCAGGAACCAGAGATTAAGCAACCAGAAGAGTATGTGGTGAAGAGAAAGCACACGCCTTGTCAGAACACCTATTTGTGCTCTGGAGGCAGGCCACACTGCTGAGAAAACTCCCCTTCCAACTGGTTGGCTGGCCATATCCAATCGCATCATAGAAAGTGATTACATTATGTTACATTATGAAAGAGCACCCACTGTCTGCCAAACCAAACAAGGAAGCTCTGATTTCTGCAGAGGTGAGAAGGGAGACAATACAGGAAAACACTGTGGGGATGAGCTAGAAGAACCAAAGTTACAGGGCTAAGAATGCAGAGGAAAGGTTTCTGCAATATAAAACAGGAGTAGTAGAAAAGATCCTGCAGGAGGGGTTGTTAGCATTATAAAACTCTGCAGTGAGGACCAGACAAGAATATGACCCATTGTTTACCTCAGCCAGAGAAAGCCTGTATTCAAGAGTCTCTCCTTCGGTCTCTCATAAGGTTTATTTCTATACATGATCCCACTGAGAAGAACGGACTGAAGTGAAAGCAGATGTGGAAGTTTCAGAAGTGGGAGAAAGAATCTGTACTGACAAAATTGATCAAGACCTGAAGCCTGGTTCTCTTGAATAGTGGCAGGAAACACTAGGCAGGAGGCTGTTCTGCCTTACCGGATGCTGTATGAGCTCGTACCTTTACCTAAAAAGGAGCCCTGATGGCACAGTGGGTAAAACAATTGACTGCTAACTGAAATATCAACAGTTTGAAACCACCAGTAGCTCTGTGGGAGAAAGATGTAGCAGTCTGCTTCCATAAGGATTTATAGCCTTTTACTTCACCAAAGAAGACATTCAGGCAGCTAACAAATACATGAAGAAATGCTCATGCTTATTATTCATTAGAGAAATCCAGATCAAAACTAAAACGAGATGCTGTCTCATCCTAGTAAGGCTAGTGTTAATTTAAAAACACACACATACAATAATAAATATTGGAGAGGCTGTTGAGAGACAGGGACACTTACACACCACCAGTGAGAATTAAAATGGTACAACTACTTTGGAAATTGATTTGGCTTTCTTAAAAGCCTGGAAATAGAGGTACTATGCAATCTAGCAATTCCACTTCTTGGGATACACCCTAAAGAAATAAGAGCTGCCACACGAATAGACATCAAAGCACATCAATGTTCATGGTGGCACTGTTCACAGTAGCAAAAAGAAGGAATCAAACTAGGTGCCTATCAACATATGAATGGATAAACAAACTATGGCATATTCACAGAATGGCATATTATGCAATGATAAAGAACAGCAGTGAATTTGGGAAATGTTTCACAACATGGAGGGATGTGGAAGGCATTATGCTGAGTAAAATTAGTCACAAAAGGAAATACTGTATGTGACCACTATAATATAGACTCAAGAAAAGGTTTAAATACAGAAGAAAACAGTGTTTGATGCTTTTAAGTGTGAGAAGTAAGGGAGAGTGATATTCACTAACCAGATAATAGAAAAGAATTATTTTAGGTGAAGGGACAGACAACACACAGTAGAGAAACTAGCACAACTGGACTAAGTCAAAAGCTAGGAAGTTTTCTAAATACAAACACTTTGAGGGACAGAGTAGCACAGACAGGGGTTTGGTGACTATGGTTTCAGGACATGTAACTTAACTGACATAACAAAGTTTTTACAGAAAATGTTTTGCATCTCACTTTGGTGAGTGGTGTCTGGGGTCCTGAAAGCTAGCAAGTAGCCATCTAAGAAGCCTCAATTTGTCTCAAGCTACCTGGAGCAAAAGAGAGTGAAGAACGTCAAAGACATTAGGAAAATATGAGCCCAAGAGACAGAAAGGGCCACATAAACCAGAGACTATGTCATCATGAGACCAGAAGAACTAGATGGTACTTGTCTCAACCAGTGACTGCCTTTACAGGGAACCCTAATGGAGTGGGAAATACGTGAGGTGCAGAATTCAAATCCTAGTGAAACAACCAGACTTAATGGTCTGGCAGATTGGAAGGTGCCTGAACAAATGAATCTGGTACATATGACATCCTAGGAACCCTGAACATCAAAGTAAAAGCTGAGAAATTAGACCGAGCAATGGGTAAAGGAGAGTAGTGCCAGAGTCCACAGGATCCCACAGACCCGATCTACTGGCATGCAGGTGTGATCATCATGGTGAGCCGAGGTGGATCTTCCTCAGTGGGAGAAATTGCCTAGAGTGTTTGCTTGCACCTCCAGAGCCAGTAGTAAAAGGCTCCAGATTATCAAAAGCTAAGTCTTTGCATGTAACCTAATGTGTGTGAATCTAAATCTTTCCTTTGGTTTGGGCCACTCTGCCTTCTCCCAGTGATAACCCTGCCTTTCTCTGGACTGTGCCTGGCTTGGGAGTCTGATGCCATTAACTGAGCTGGAAGTAGGACCCTTCAAACCCACCCTGAACCATTTTCCCCCTCTCTTCTCTACACTGTGCCAGGCTCTAGAATCAGATGCCATTAACTTAGCTAGAAACAGGACTCTGTAAGCCCTCACTGAGCCATTCTCTAAGTCTCAGAGGGGAAAAAATTTGATAAATTTGGGGATGGGGGAGAAAAGAAAATTCTGTTAACTTTCCTAAGCCAGAAATTCAGAACAGAAACTGCTACTTAACCTAGATTTAGACATAAGAGGATATACCATCCTCACAGACACTCAGGGATGGCTGTCAGACCTCTGCCTTTCTGAGTGGCTATAGCCAGACACCAGTGCCCGTACTAATCAGCTCTGCTTATTTGGGATAGTTGGTGAGAGCCTGCATCATATACTTGGTACCTGACTACTGGAACACCTGAGCTGAATCCGTATATGAGGACTGCCAGCTAAGTTCGGTGAACTCATCCTAGAAAATGTGCTACATACCTCACTGCTAATTATCAATATGGTCACCTTTGAAGCACTCCCCTTGCAATGCCAGCACGTAGTCTACCCCTCAAAGCGGTTTGAAACTCTTGCTGGAATGATCATCAGAGCTGTTGTTGGATTACCCTTGATGTCATCCTTTCAATATTTACTTTATCTTCAGGAAAAGAAGAAAGTCACTGGGGCCGGATCAGGTGAGTAGGGAGGGTGTTCCAATACAGTTATTTGTTTATTGGCTAAAAACACCCACACAGACAACTTTACAATTGAGTTTGCAAACTTGCCACCTTGCTACCATATGCAATGGCCATTCTGAAAGTGTTCCAAAATTGCTTAGAAGGGTGGACTAGGTGCTGCTATTAGTGCATAGCTTCCCAAGGGAAATATTTCAAAGTTGACTGTAGTGATATTCAGCAATGATGTATGTAACACTGAGAACAATTAGGTTGGTGGACTTAATTGTTCGACTTATAAGACAAGTATTCAGACTCTTGGGCTTTAAATAAATGCAATTTACTGATGGATTAGAGACAAGAGTCAATATCCCATCACTTAAAAAGCAGATCATGGTTTCTTCAAAAAGCTCTGAAGACAAAGAATCAAATTTTCCAAAGGAAGAAAATTTTCTGGAATTATCAGAAGTAGAGTACAAAAGATTAATATTTAGAACTCTTTCAGAGATTAGGAAGGAAATGAGGCAAAATGCAGCAAAACATAATGACAAATTGAACAAACTTTGAGAAAGTATTGAGTGGCAAGAATTAGAGATTTGGAAAATGAACAGTAAAGCTACATAATTAGACAACTCATCAGAAAGTCAAAGGAGTACGACTGAGGCAAGCAGAATGCCAAATTAGTTAGACTAAAAATAAAGCACATGACATTAACATATTTGAAAAAAAATCACGTAAAAGAATTATGTGGGATTCCATAAACTGGAATAATCTACAAGTGACTGGAGTACCAGAAGTGGGAGAGGAAATAACTGAGAATGCAGAGAGAATTGTTGAAGACTTGCTGACAGAAAACTTCCCTGATATTATCAAAGATGAAAAGCTATCAAGCCAGGAAGCTCCTTGAACTCCACACAGGGTAGATTCCAAAAGAAAGACACAAACGCATATCATAATCAAACTTGCCAAAATTAAAGATAAGGAGATACTTTTAAAGTAGCTAGGGATTAAAGAAAAATAACCTGTAAAGGAGATTTGGTAAGACTAAGTTGAGACTACTCAGTGGAGACCATGCTGGAAAGAAGGTAAAGGGGTGATGTACACAGAGTCTTGAAAAACATAATTGCCAGCCAAGAATTAGATATCCAGAAAAATTGTCTCTAAAATATGATGGCAAAATTAGGACATTTCTGCCCCGACCCGCGGGACAAAGCAACGAAGGCGCAAGGGGGAGCCTAAGAAAGTAAAGCAGGGAGAGGCGGAAAAACGGAGGCAAGACAAAAAATCTGATCAAGCCTCGTGGTTTTATTGTAACAGGCAGTATATATAGAAGTTGGGGAGGGGAAGGGCCTGGAGTCAGGTGAGGTCTGGTAAGCAGTATTTGTCATTCAGTGATTGGGTAGGAGCAAGTATGGGTGGGGTGTAGAGCAGTGACGTGTGGGCTTTCCGTACTTCCTGGTGGTGTTAGGCAGTGACATCAGGCAGAAAGTTTTTTCGCGCGCGCGGGCTTTTTGAATTTCGCGGCGCGGGCTTTTTCAAGCCTATGAGCTTCCAGTATGTCGGGGCCTGGGGGCTTACCCACGGCTCCCTACATCTCCTCCCTTTTGTTTTAATTAAAGGGAAGTGGGCTTTAACTGGGCGAGGGGGTATTGACCAAGGCTCCTCCATGTAGAATTTATGGCTCTTGGTATCTTTTGAGGAGGAGAGGCAGAGCCGTTCTGATGTTGAGATCGATACCAACCTCTATGCAAGCCAGGTGTGCCCCAGGGAAACGTAGAGGAGTTAGTGTTAACTTTCCCTTGCAATGCTTTGCTTCGCACCCGCACCAGTACCCATACCTCTCTTGCCTGATTGGTAAGGAGGTAAGCACGCCTCTACTTTTCATGCTGTCCCCGTAGGGAGGAAGCTAGGGTACTCCAGTTCAGTAGCATAAGCCTCGTCAACTGCCAAACGATGATAATGAATTTGAATGGGTTTAGCTAATGCAGAATCTATCTGCTGTTTAACAAAGCTTGTAAGTTTTTTGAAAGCCCAAGGGCCAAAAGATAGAATTAACATTAATCCGAGGAGGGGACCGAGAATGGGGAGGAGATAGGGAAGGAACCCGTTCAGCCCAGTCCAGAATGGATCTTCTTGTAGTTTTCTTCGTCTGTATTGCAGATCTTCTTGTAAGTCTCTTATTTTGTTTCGGACAATTCCGGACTTATTGGCGTAGAAACAGCAGCGTTCCTGTAAAACTAAACAGATGCCACCTTTTTCTGCAGTAAGGAGGTCTAAGCCCCTTCGATTTTGTAAAACTACTTCAGCCAAGGAGTCAATCTGGTCTTGTAGATCATTGATTGTACCAGAGAGGGTTTGGACATCATCTATTAATTGATGGGATAATTTATTGTACTTATCTATGGCAATGCCCAGGCCGGCAGATCCGGTGGCTGTGGCTCCAGCAACTCCGAGGCCCACAAGAAGGGGTATGAATTGGAGGGCTCGTTTTGACCGTCCGGCTAGGTAATCAAAGCTGGGGATAGGGACAGGGGTGTCTCCTGATATGATAGAAATATCTGGAAGGAGGTTAGCTTGGATACAAAGTCCTGTCCAGTTTTGGGGCAAGGCTGTATAGGCTAAGTTATTTCCACATAGAAAAACCTGTCCAGGGGCTGGACAGAGGAGCTCTGTATGGTTGGTGGTATTGGTACAAGCAGAGAAGGTTATGAATCCCACATCTAGATCGAAGCTATTATTCTGGAATGATCCTTGGTAGCAATGGGAAGAATTAAAGCTGACAGGCTGTGTTCGAAAAGGTGGACTGAGGCTACAGTTATGGGAGGGAAGAGTAATGAAATTGCTTGGGGGAATAGCTGTTGGCATTGGAGATCCGATAGTCATGCATAACCAGCAATCATTAGCCAGGGAGGGGTTGGAGGAATTTAGGGCCTTATGGGTGGCTTCGATGATGTTATTGGTTTGAGTGTCTAAATCAACAGTTCGGGACTTGGGGAGAGCCAAAGGGTGGTAATTGAGAGAAGGGTATTGTTGGGCAATAAGTTGATTGATTTTTACTTGCACCGTGACTTCTCTAGCTCTGTCCGAGGGTCCACCACCGTCTGATATGTGAATAGGTGCGTTTTGAGGCCAACACACCTGTTTACCAATTGATCCTGAACAAGAGGCTTGGCCATACTTACTGCCACCTCCTGGTGATGTGTCCCAGTCGCCCCCTGTGGAGCCTCGATATTTTTTTTCTTGGACGGCGGTGAGATACACCTGGCCGTTTTTGCTACAGGATTGGGAAGTCTGGTAACAAGTGGAGTGCATCTGGGTGAGCATCTGACAATCGTTGGGGCAAGGCCCTGGCTGGCCATTTATGGAGGGTATGACTTGAGGCTTGGTCATACATGTCCATTCTTGTTTGTACCCTCCTCCGTATTGGGACACATAGGTTAAGTAAGCGGTCTTATCTGAACAGTCAACTGTCTTAGTATAACGACTGGGTTGGTTTTTTTGTGTGCCTCCTCCACAGTCGCAGGGGTTACCGAACAAGGCGTAGAGGAGTTGTTGTCTGTTTACGGGCCCTCCGAATCCTCCATGTGTCGGTGGAACGAGGATCATCAACAGGATGACGAGCTTCATGACCTAAGAATAAGAAGAATTTTTCTCAGGGTTATCTTCCCTGGAAAGGTGTTTATCATTAATGGGCTTAACAAGACGTTCGGGTAGCCACCGAGGGGCCCCTTCTGCAGTATCATACACACATGCGTGGCCTCTTCCCCAGATAAGAACCGGATCAGGACCGTGCCATTTATGGGTTATGGGATTTTTCCACATAACCTTAGCATATTGATTTTTAGTCTCTTGATGCCAAAAGCGATCTGCCGCAGATTTTTCATTAAGATCTAATTGTAGGAAATTAAGGATGAACAATGCATGATTTAGGAGGTTACGAGGAGAGCCTTTAGTGGAATAAACAGTGTTCGTTTTAAGTTTGGATATGGTATACTTAAGGGTCTGGTGGGCTCGCTCTACTATGCCCTGTCCCTGAGGATTATAGGGAATGCCAGTTACATGTTTGATCTGGAATTGACCACAGAAATTTTTAAAGGTTTGTGATGTATATCCTGGTCCATTGTCGGTTTTGATTTGTTGGGGCTTCCCCATGATGGCAATACATTGGAGAACATGTGCTATAACATTTTTAGAGGCCTCACCACTGTGGAGGGTGGCATGGAGGAACCCACTATAGGTGTCAATGGACACATGGACGTATTTGAGGTTACCAAACTCAGGAAGATGAGTAACATCCATTTGCCAGATTTCATTGGGGAGCAGGCCCCTTGGGTTAACCCCTAGGTGGGGGAGAGGCAGAAGAGTTACGCATGCAGGACAGTCTTTAACAATTTGTCTCGCCTGTTCTCTAGTAATTTTAAACATAAGGCGGAGTGTACGAGCATTGAGGTGGTGAAGAGCATGAGCCTGTTGGGCTTTGGTAATGGGTTCTAGGGTAGCTGAGAGAACCAAGCGTGTTTGTTTATCTGCAAGGTTGTTGCCTTCGGAGAGGGGTCCTGGAAGGTCAGTATGGGCACGCAAGTGTCCAATAAAAAAGGGGTGTTGTCTTTTTAGGATGAGTGCTTGAAGTTGTTGAAAAAGGGGGACAGCGTTGGAAGATGGTTTGATATAGGGAACAGTTTCCAACACTGGGACTGAGAGAGCTATGTAAGCACTGTCGGTGTAAAGATTGAAGGGAACATCATGTAGTATTGTGAAGACCTGTAAGATAGCGAAAAGCTCTACAAGCTGGGCAGACCTGTAAGGAGACTGGACACTGTTTTCCTGTGAGTCTATAACCCACGTGGCAATACCAGAGGAAGATCCATCTGAAAAAACCAGGGAGGCTCCTTTCAAGGGCTGAGTAGATGTTATTTTGGGGAAGATGACAGGGTGCCTCTGGGCAAACTGGAGGAGTTTGTGTGAAGGATAATGGTTATCTATAGTACCCTGGAATGTGACTAGGGTAATTGCCCAGTCATCATCATTTTGAGAGAGCCAGTCTGTTTGTTCCTTCGTGTAAGGAAGGATAAGCTGATCAGGGTCCCTGCCGAAATGCTGGCGGCTTTTTTCTCGGCCTAGTCTTATAAGTTTGGCCACCAGGGAGGGATAGGTGAGGAGAACTTTAGGCGGGGTGGAGGATAGGTGTATCCACAGGAGAGGGCCATTCTGCCACAAAACCCCCGTGGGTGTATGTAGTGTGGCACAGATAATAAGGGCAAAGGGCTGTTCATAAGTTATGAAGGTAACCTGTTGTTGCTGTATGGCCTCTTCAACAATGTGAAGGGCCCTTTTTGCCTCCGGATTGAGGTAGCGGGGAGAGAGGGGGCTGGTATCTCCATGTAGAGTATCAAACAATGGTTTTAATTCCCCAGTTGTAAGTTTGAGGTATGGTCGGAGCCAATTAATATCTCCCAGGAACTTTTGGAAATCATTAAGTGTGTGTAGATGAGAGGTTTTTAAGTGTAGCTTTTGAGTGGTGATTTGATTATTGTTCAATTCGAAACCGAGGTAATAATAAGGGTCGGCAAGTTGTATCTTGTTCGGGGCAATTTGAAGTCCAAGGGAAGTCAGTTGGCAAGTTAGGTCCTGACTGCACCTAAGTACCTCTAAGCTGGAGGCCCCCGTCAGTAAAATATCATCCATGTAATGGATGATATAAATGGAAGACCACCGACGCCTGAGAGGGTCTACAGCCTGAGCAACAAATTTTTGACACAGAGTGGGACTATTGGCCATGCCCTGAGGGAGAACTTTCCACTGATAGCGCTGCATTGGTCCTTTAAAATTAATAACTGGGAGGCTAAACGCAAAGCGTTCTCTATCAAGTGGGTGAAGAGGGATAGTGAAGAAGCAATCTTTGAGATCAATAATGATTTTAAAGTAATTAGCTGGAATGGCGACGGGGGAGGGGAGTCCAGGTTGGAGAGCCCCCATTGTAAACATGGTTTTGTTAATTTCCCTAAGGTCCTGAAGGAGTCGCCATGACCCGCTCTTCTTTTTAATCACAAATATAGGAGTATTCCAAGGTGAGGTAGTTGGTTCTAAATGTCCAGCAGCCAGCTGTTCCTGCACTAACTCCGTGGCAGCTGCGAGTTTTTGTTCAGACATGGGCCATTGATCTACCCACACTGGAGACTCAGATCTCCACTTAATTTTATCAGCATGGGGTACAGGGAAGTCAATGACCGCTAGGGAAAATTTTCACTTCCCAAGCCTGCACGACTGGTCTTAGGCTCCACGGGAAGAGGCTGTTTTATACCTTGATTGTTCTTTCCCAGTCCTTGTCCCGGTAGGAAACCCAGGTTAAGCATTTGTTGGGTAACTACTTCATTTGGGCTGCACATAATGACCCCAAGCTGGGATAAGACATCACGACCCCACAGATTAACAGGTAGATCTGGAACGATATAAGGCTGAACTTGTCCCGAGTTACCCTCAGAGTCTTTCCAAGTAAGAATTTTTAAGCTTTGCTTAGGATTGACAGACTGGCCAATGCCTTCAAGATGAGTTATTGAGGTTTCACAGGGCCAGTTGGAAGGCCAATATTTAGCTGAAATTACTGTAGCATCCGCTCCTGTGTCCATTATTCCTTCAAAGGCTTTGCCATCTAACTGGAGAGTAAGTTTTGGTCTGTTGGGTGTGACTGGTTGTATCCAATATGCATCTGAGGACCCGAAGGCAACGCCAGGCCGTTGGGAAACTAAATGTTTATGGGGTGTAGGTAATAGAGGGAGTAATAAGATCTGAGCTATCCTTTGACCTGCATGTATGGATACTGGCCCTGAGGGGGCAGAAGCCAAAAGAGAAATTTGTCCTGTATAATCATTATCAACAACTCCTGGGAGGATCTGAAGACCGGCCAGAGAGGAACTGCCACGCCCTATTATCAATCCAAACGTTTCTGGGGGTAATGGTCCTTGGACCTCAGTGGGAATAACCCGAATGCCCTGTTCAGGGGTCAGTATTGTACTGGAGGCGGCACGGAGGTCCAGGCCGGCACTTCCAGGGGTGGCGCGGCGGAGGGAGCTGAAACCTGTCTCTGCGTCTGTTTTTGAGGAACAACCTTGACTGCCCCTAGGTTCTGTTCCGAGGGTGGGGCCAGGGGCTGGCCCCGCTGGGAGTTTCCCTGTTTTGGAGGGAGAGGCTGACCATTAATGTCAGTTTTGGAATAACAATCTACAGCCCAGTGCTTGCCTCTTTTGCACCGGGGGCATACTGAAGTGGGAGGCCCTTGATGTTGTTTTCCTAGGGGGTACTCGCGCACGAAATGGCCAGGTTGTTTGCAATTAAAACAAGTTTTTTGTGATGGGCCGAGGTCTAAGCTCCTAAGCGCTGCGCCTATGGCAACGCCAATGGCATGGGAAGTTCCGATACCCGAACAGAGGCGAACATAATCGGAGAGATCTTCCCTGCGGTGAGACCGTAAGGCTTCTTGACAAGAGGGGTTAGCATTTTCAAAAGCAAGGTGTTTGATAAAGGCACTGCCGGTTTCACCTTCTCCTACTAGTCTCTCGGCAGCGTCAGTTAATCGGCTGACAAAGTCACTATATGGCTCATCGGGTCCCTGGCGAATCTTAGCCAACGAGGTAGTGGCCGCGCCCCTGGGGGGAAGTCGTCGCCAGGCTCGGAGGCCAGCGTTTTGTATTTGTGATAGCAAACCAGGGGGAAAGTCTGCCTGTTTTTCATTGGTGTCATATGGAGCCCGCCCCAAGAGTTTATCTCTCGTCCAGGTGCGGGAAGTTTTACTAACTTCGTTACGTTGTGCCGTTTCTCGACACTGTTCAGCAAACTCGGTGCGCCAGAGAACAAAATCTCCCCCTGACAAACAGGCTCGAGCCAAAAAATGCCAGTCATTAGGTGTAAGCCATCGGTCACTAAGGCTTTCAAGCAATGCTATACTGTAAGGGGCAGTTGGGCCGTAATTGTTAACTGCAGCTTTTAATTCTTTAACATGTTTTACGTTTAAGCGGCGATATTTCTGGGGGTTAAGACTATCAGGTTGGACATTATCTGCATCGGGGTTGTCAACCTCTTCTTCCTCTTCTATTCTGGGGCTTACTTGCTCCTCTTCACTATCTATTTCAATCTCTGCTCGCTCGTGCTGGCTGCGGGTTACCGGGAAAGTGAGGAGAGTCTTAGGACGGCCCGAGGCAGCTTGTGACACACCACTCTGGGATCGCGTTTTAGGGTTTTGGGCTGGGCTGAGTGCGTTGAGCTCTTGCTCAAGGGCTTTGAGCTCCTTTTGGAGCTCTAACTGCCTCTGTCTGCGAGTAACAAGTTTTTCTAGCCTTGATATATCTTGTTCAAGGAAGCTTTCTGTCGAACCAGAAGGACAGTTGGACTCTGGGCTAAGGGGTGGTGTGACCGTTTTATGAGGGCCTGGAGGATAGGGAGGAGGCGCTTGGAAGGCCGAGGCCGCAAAGGCATAGGGAGGGGTATTTTCACTGTGACGAGCGGCACTCTCATCAAGCATGGTCTGTTTTTCAGGGGACAACGGGTCAGAATCAGTTTTGTTGGCGTAGGCCTCTAAGGACGGGTAGAGACCCTTGGAGGGATCGGTGTGCCTCTCTTGGGAGGACGTGTTTGTTTCAAGGGCCTGAGGCTTCTCAGGGATTAAGGAGCAGGCGGAAGGGGGACGGGATTGTTCTTTCAAAACCCTTTCACCCATTTGGGCGAGATGTTGGACATCCGGGGCATTATGGGAACTCCTGAGGACATCATTTATCAAACTCCAATAAGAAAAGCAAGTGACCGGGACCTTTTCAGGTCCAAAAGTTTTATAATAGTCATTTAAGCAATCTCCAACCCGTTTCCAAATTTGTGGGCTAATGCTGCCTTCCTGAGGAAACCACGGGCACACATCTGATAAGAACATGAAAAATTGAGCTAAATCTTTTTTCTTAGCCTTAATTCTCCGCATCTTAAAAGAATCTTTAATTCCCGTAAGGAACAAATCATGTGAACTCAATTCTTGTCCCATGCTTTTAACCCACTCACCTTTGTTCTCAGATCAAAACTCGCAGGGCGGCTACTCCCGCGGTGATCAGGACGGGTCTGACTCACGAGCGGCTTTTCTCGTGGAGACGCCGGTCGAGCTGGCTCGCACCCGGTGCGGCAGCCCAGGATGCCTGGCCAGGACTTCCTTCTCCGTAGTGGGTGTCTTTCAGCGGCTCCGTACCTCGGGCCCCACGTTGAGGCGCCAGTTCTGCCCCGACCCGCGGGACAAAGCAACGAAGGCGCAAGGGGGAGCCTAAGAAAGTAAAGCAGGGAGAGGCGGAAAAACGGAGGCAAGACAAAAAATCTGATCAAGCCTCGTGGTTTTATTGTAACAGGCAGTATATATAGAAGTTGGGGAGGGGAAGGGCCTGGAGTCAGGTGAGGTCTGGTAAGCAGTATTTGTCATTCAGTGATTGGGTAGGAGCAAGTATGGGTGGGGTGTAGAGCAGTGACGTGTGGGCTTTCCGTACTTCCTGGTGGTGTTAGGCAGTGACATCAGGCAGGAAGTTTTTTCGCGTGCGCGGGCTTTTTGAATTTCGCGGCGCGGGCTTTTTCAAGCCTATGAGCTTCCAGTATGTCGGGGCCTGGGGGCTTACCCACGGCTCCCTACACATTTCCAGACAAACAGAAATTCAGAGAATTAACAAACAACAAACCAAAATTATCAGAAATTCTAAAGATAATCCTTTGGTTTGAAAATCAGTAATACTAGGTATCAAGCCAAGACCAGAGCACAGAACAGAGCAATTGGATATCAACCCAAATAGAGGAATCACAAAGATAACCATAATCAAAACATTAAAAGCAGGGAAACAGAGATGTCATTATGTAAGTATTATAACACAGAAGGTCTCAAAAGAAAATGTAGTCACAGAACTTTCAAATGGAGAGGATGTCACGGTAATACAAGTAATTAAAGACTGGTTTAAAATTACAAAAATAAGGGTAAATGTTAAAGTAACCATGAAAGAAACTATCATTCCTGTCCATCAAAATAAAAAGCAACCAAAACACAAAGTCTCAGCAAATACAAAACAACCAGTATGGAAAACGATGAAAAGATAACACATAAAGGACAGAATGTTTAGAAAAAAGCTTGGTAAAGACACAGAAAATCTAAATGCCACAATCAACTAACTTGACTTTGTAGACATACACAGAAGACTTCACCCAGCAGCAGCCAAGTGTACTTTCTTTTCCAATGTTCAGTGAAAATTTTCCAGAACTGACCACATGTTAAACCACAGAGCAATCTGTAACAAAATTCAAAGTATTGAAATATTACAAACCATGTTTTCAGACTGTAAAGCCATGAAATTAACAAAAAGCCATGAATTAACAACAGCAAAAAAAGACAGAGAAACATCAAACACATGGAAACTGAGCTACACCTTATTCAAAATGACTGGGTTATAGTAGAAA
Source organism: Heterohyrax brucei (assembly GCA_028571685.1). Classification (NCBI taxonomy): domain Eukaryota; kingdom Metazoa; phylum Chordata; class Mammalia; order Hyracoidea; family Procaviidae; genus Heterohyrax; species Heterohyrax brucei. The sequence goes on from CM053149.1 coordinate 42,657,560, forward strand.
TCCAGGATAGAGTAAAGAAATTCATAGAACCAACTGAGAATGAAAACAGCTCCTACCAGAACCTTCAGGACCAGCAAAAGCAGTGGTCAAAGGTCAGTTTGTCCCAGTAAAGGTACACACCCAAAAAGAAGGAGTGGCTCCATCTGCTAATTAACCCCACAGCTCTAACAAGTAGAAGGAGAGCAGCAAAAGAACCCCTCAGGCATCAGAAGAAATCAAATAATAAAAATTAGAGCACAACTAAATGAATTAGAGAACAGAAAACTGATTGAAATTGGTAACAAAACCAAAAACTAGGTTTGTTTTTTTTTTAAGACCAAAAAAACCTGAAAAACCACTGGTCAAATTGACAGAAGAAAAACAGCAGAAGAAGCAAATAACTTGAATAAGAAATGAGATGGGCCATATTACAGAAGATCCAAGTGAAATTAAAAGAATCATAACAGAATACTATGAAAAATTGTACTCTAATAAATTCAACAACCTAGTGGAAACTTTGGTGGTGTTATGGGTTAAGTGCTATGCCTGCTGACCAAAAGATTGGTGGTTCAAATCCGCAAGATGGTCCTTGGAAACTGTATGGGGCAGTTCTACTCTGACTTCTGGGGTCACTACAAGTTAGACCCGACTTGATGGCAGTGGGTTTAGAGGAAATAGAAAAATTTCTAGAAACACACTGCTTACCAAAACTAGCACAAACAGAAGTAGAACAACTAAATAAACCCATCACAAAAGAAGAGATTAAAAATGTAATTTTAAAACTCTCAACTAGAAAAAGCACTGGCCCTGATGGCTTCACTGGAGAAACCTACCAAACTTTCAGAAAAAAGTTAACAGCACTATTACTAAAGATATTCTGGAACATAGACAAAAGAATGGAATACTCCCAGATTCATTCTATGTAGCCTGCATAACTCTGATATAGAAACCAGGTACAAACAGCACAAAAAAGGGAAAATTACAGACCAATAGCTCTCATCAACTTAGATGCAAAAATCCTCAAGGGAATTCTACCCAATAGAATTCAACAACATATCAAAAAAATAATTTACCATGACTAAGTAATACTCATACCAAGGATGCAGGGAAAGTTCAACATTAGAAAAACAATTGGTGTAATCAACCATATAAATAAAATAAAAGACAAGAACCACTTGATTTTATTAATAGATGCAGGAGAGGCATTTGTGAAAGTGCAACTCCCATTCTTGCTGGGGAAAGAAAAACTCAGCAAATTGGGAATATGAGGGAAATACCTCACCATAATGAGGGCATCTATGCAAAGCCAACTGCCAACATCATCCTAAATGGAGAGAATATGAAAGCATTCCCCTGGAGAACAAGTACAAGTCAAGGATGCCCATTGTCACAACTCTTATTCGGCATTGTCCTGGAGGTTCTATCCAGAGCCCTCAGGCAAGATAAAGAAGTAAAGGACATCCCTAGCAACCTGGAGGGTTCCCTGGGAACATGGTCCCTAGACTTTTTGCTGCCCCAGACCTGAAACCTGAGGTCAAACTTCAAACAAAGAATGGACTGGACTTGAGGACATAGAGTGAGCATGTGGTGGGTGTACTTTATGATTTTGTGTATTTATAGAAGGCTATACTATAGGTTTTTTCTAGACAGGAGAGGAGAGAGTAGAGATGAGGGGACAGGTGTTCATTGGGAGTATATTAGATATAAAGAGTGAAAAGGAGGAGTATGTTGTCACAGGGTTGGGAGAGTAGATAGAGTTGTAGAGAAGTAGTTATGCAAAATGGACTTGGACTGTATACTTTCAATTAATCATAATAAAAAATTTCAGAAAAAGAAGTAAAGAAGATCCAAATTGGTAAGGAAGAAGTAAAAGTGTATCTATTTGCAGATGATAAGATCTTATACACAGAAAATCCTAAAGACTCCACAGAATAAACTACTGGAACTGATAGAAAAGTTCACAAAAGTATCTGGATATAAGATATACATAAATCAACTGAAATCCTTCACATCAAAGAAGAGACCATCAGAGAAGAAATCACCAAATCACTACCATTTACAATAGTCCCCAAGAAGATAAAATACCTAGGACTAAATCTAACCAGAGACATAAAAGTCCTATACAAAGATAATTACAAGACTCTCTGGCAAAAAATCAAACGAGACCTACATAAGTGGAAAAACCTATTTGGCTCATGGATAGGAAGATTTAACACCATGAAAATGTCTATTCTACTCAAAGCAATCTATATATACAATGTAATCCCAATACAAATTCCAGTGGCATTTTTAATGAGATGAAGAAACAAATCACCAATTTCACGTGGAAAGGGAAGAATCCTTAAATAAGTAAAGCATTACTGAAGAAGAACAAAGTGGGAAGCCTCATTCTACCTGATGTTAAAATCTATTACACTGCTGCAGTAGTCAAAACAGCCTAGTGCTGGTACCACAACAAATACCAATGGAGCAGAATTGAGAATCCAGATATGACATCATACACTAATGAGCAGCTGATATTTAACAAAGGTCCAAAGGCTATGAACCGGGGAAAAGACAGTCTCTTTAACAAATGGTGTTGGTGTAACTGGATATCCATCTGCAAAAAATGAAACAAGATCCACGTCTCATACCATGCACAAAAAAAGACAGAAAATGGATCAAAGACCTAAATATAAAATCTAAAAAATTAGAGGTCATGAAATAACAAAAGGGACAGTGCTGGAAGCCTTAATACAAGGTCTGATAGTTAAGTTTGCCAACTTGCCATTGTGCACTTATGTTGGTAGCACTGTACAAGCAACTCAGTAAGGTTTCATAGACTTTGTATATCAGTGTCTCACAACTGTGTTTGTACTGATGTGTGTCAGTGTCTTGCTGAATAGTGTTCCTTATTGTTGTTGAATGTTTTTTGTGTGCCATCATGAAAATGCTGGAGCTTGAATTAGAGCAATGAACAAATTAAATTTCTTGTTAAATTTGGCAAGAGTGGAAGTGAAATCAGGGACATGTTAGTCCAAGTTTATGGGGATAACGCCGTGAAGAAAATGGCAGTGTACAAATGGATTAAATATTTTTCTGAGGAAAAAGAATGTGTCACTGATGAAGAAAGTTCAAGATGGCCAGTAATGAGCAGAACTGATGAAAACATTGCAAAAATTCATCGAATTGAGCATCGAAATCATCAGCTGACTGTGAGAAATGTAGGAGACCAGATAAACATTGATAGAGAAATAGTTAGGAAAACCTTAACTGAAAATCTTAGCATGAGAAAAATATGTGTGCAAAAGTGGGCCTGAAGGAGCCCACCGATGAACAAAAGCAAAGAAGAGTCAAAGTTTGTCAAGACCTTTTGGAGAGGCAAGGCGCTATTTATCACTGGTAATAACACATGGATGTACCAATATGACACTGAAACAAAGTGTCAAACTGCACAGTGGAAGTTAGCCAATTCTCCACAACCAGAAAAGTTCCATCAGTCCAATCAAGAGTCACAATGATATTGCTAATCTTTTTTGATATTAGAAGAATTGTTCATTATGAATTTGTACCAACTGGACCAACAGTTAACCAAGTTTACTGTTCAAAAGTGCTGAAAAGACTGCATGAAAAAGTTAGAAAAAAAGGACAACTTTTTGCCAACTTATGGCTCTTGCATCATGACAATGCACCAGCTCGTATGGCACTGTCTATGAGGGAGTTTTTAGCCAGTAGACAAATAACTGTATTGGAACACCCTACCTCTCTCCTTATCTTGCCCCCAATCACTTTTTTCTTTACTCAAAGATAAGGGAAACATTGAAAGGAAGACATTTTGATGATATCAAGGGCATCAAGGATAATGCTGTGATGGCCATTCCAGAAAAAAAGTTCCAAAATTGCTTGGAAGGGTGGACTAGGCATTGATGTCAGTGCATAAGTTCCCCAGGAAGAGTATTTCATACACAACTGTAGTAATATTCAGCAATGACGTATATAGCACTTTTTCTAGGCTGAATTTGTGAACCTAATTGCCGGAAATTGTATGTGGCATAAAAAGATCACAAAAAGTTGCTAATAATGTATAAACACCAGAAGAGAAGATAGATAACTGGAAGCTCCTAAAAATCAAACACTTAAGCTCATCCAAAGACTTCACTGGAAAAGAATTTTTGACTACCACAAATCCGATCAGTGTCTAATTTCCCTAATCTATACAATACTGCAAAACCTCAGTAGAAAAAGACAAATAACCCAATTAAAAATGGACAAAGGGTATGAACAAGTATTTCACCAAAGAAGACATTTAGGATGCTGACAGATATATGAGGAAATGCTTACAATCATTAGCCGTCAGAGAAATCCAAATCCAAATCCAAACTACGATGAGGTACCTTCCAAAGGCCAATGGAAATACCATCCACTGGCATTAATCCAAAAAACATAAAATAATAAATGTTGGAAAAGTTGTGGAAAAATTGGAATTCTTCTACACTGCTGGTGGGAATGGAAAATGGTACAACCACTTTGGAAATGGATTTTGGTGCTTTCTTAAAAAGCTAGAAATAGAACTGCCACATGATCTGGCAATTCCAACTTGTTGGAATATATTCTAGAGAAATAAGGGCTGTCACAATAACAGATATATGCACACCAATGTTTATTGCAGCACTGTCCACAGTAACAAAAAGTTGGAATCAACCAAACTGCCTGTCAACAGAAGCATGGATAAACAAACTGTGGTATAATCACACAATGGAATACTATGTAATGATAAAGAACAATGATGATTTTTAGGAAATACAACATGAAAGCACTTGGAAGGCGTGCTGAGTGAAGTTAGTCAGATACAAAAGGACAAAAATTCTGTGATACCATTACTACGTCTAAGAAAAAGTTTAAACACAGAAGAAAATAATTTTTGATGGTTAAAAGGGTGGGGACAGAGGGGGAGATGTGTTCATAGATTTGATAGTAGACAGGAATTGGATTACATGAAGGGTGTGACAGCACCCATTAGAAGGGAGGTTAGCACAGCTGGACTACACCAAAAACTAAATGGTTTCCTAAATACAACGCAACATTTTCAAGGACAGAGTAGTAGGGACAGGAGTCTTTGGGACAAGGTTGCAGGGGACATGTAAGTTAATTGGTATAACTAAGTTTTAAAAAGTTTTTTTTATTATGATTAAGTGAAAGCATACAATCCAAGTCAATTTTGCACACCTACCTCTCTACAACTTTATCTGCTCTCCCCACCCTGTGACAGCATACTCTTCCTTTTCAGTCTTCTAATAGGTTCTCAGTGAGCACCTGGCCCCTCTTCTCCACTGTTTCCTCTCCCCTCTAGAAAGAAACCCATAGTACAGCCTGATATAAATGTACAAAGCCATAAAGTACACATACCACATGCTCACTCTGTGTCCCCGAGTCCAGTCCATTCTTTGTCTGAAGAGTTGACCTCAGTACTGGTTTCAGATCTGAGATAGCAGCGAATCTAGGAGCCATGTTCCCAGGGCACCCTCCAGGTTGCCAGACAGTCAATTCTGGTGTTGTAGTAGAGTTCTTGATCTGTACACCTCTTTTTCTCATGCTGCATCAGGGACTCTACATTGTGTCCCCACCAAGGCTGTCTTTGGTGGTGGCTGGGCACCATCTGGTTCTTCTGGTCTCATGCTGATGCAGTTTCCCAATCATATGTGTCCTTCTGTCTCCTGGACTCACTTTTCCCCATTTATTTGATGTTCTCCTGGGCTCACTTTTCCTCACTTATTTGATGTTTTCAGTTATCATCGGTTTCAGGTGTATTGGGACCAATTGATGTTCCTCAGATGACAGCTTGCTGGCTTTTAAGACTCCAGATGCCACTTTCCAATATGAGCTGCAGAAGACTCTTTTAGCAAAAGGCTAAGCATAACTGAGATTTTTAGGTAAAAGATGTTTTGCACAGCATTTTAGTGACTAGTGTCTGGGGTCTTTTAAAAGCTAGCAAGCTGCTGTCTGAGTAGCATCAACTGGTCCCAATCCACCTGGAGCAGAGGAAAATGAAAGACATCAAAAACAAGAGGGAGATATTAATCCAGCAGACTGAGGGTGCCATATGATCTACAGACTACTTTAGCATGAGACCAGAAGAACTAGATGATGCCTGGCCACAATGTAAAGTCCCTGATGTAGCAAGAGAAAAATGTATGCGTAGAACTAGAATTCTATTAAAAGGCCACACCTGATGATCCATAAGACTGGAGTGTCCCTCAGGACATGTTCCCCAGAGTCTCTGTTAGCCCAGAGCTGCAACCAACACTGAAACCAACTCTTCAGAGAAAGACTGGACTGGGCTATAAGACATAGAGTGTTGCTGGCAAGGAATATACTTCTTGGCTTAAACATATACATGAGGCTGCCTGAGCAGCTTCTCTCTACAGGAGAGGTGAGGGAGTGAAGGGAGACAGGAGTTGGTTGAATGGATACAGGAAGTACAGAGTGGCAAGGAGGAGTGTGCTGTCATAGGATGGGGAGGGTGGAGAGCAGTTAGAGTAGTAGTGTGTGTTCAAGGTTTTATATGGCAAATTGATTTTGACTGTAAACTTTTACTTACAGCACAATAAAAATTTTAAAAATAAAAAAGTCACATTTCCTTGTTGAGCAATTTCATAATATCCTCATTAGACAATTATATTTTTTGAAAACATGACTGCCATCTTTTTCTTCAAGGCTTTTAAGGTGTGCATACTAGCAAGCCACACATTTATAAAACTATTCTTCATATTGATATATTTATATATCCATGTCTGTATATCTATGTAATCTGTGACAAGTTAAACACTGGTGGACCAATAAATGATATCTGAAAAATAGTTGATAGTACCTACTCTGCTGATTTCAATGCTAGGCCCCTTAGCTGAGCCACAGAAGGTGCTTATAATGGGGACAGAGTGAAGTGCGAGCCAATTTTACCAGATGCTTCCAGAATTGTACTCTGTATTCATCTTGTTCTCAAAGCTACAGAATCCGGATCCAGGAACTTGTAAGGAATCAGCTGGAAAGGTTATTAGATTAATCCTCTCAAGCTGGCATATGGAAGGAGGAGAAATTATTCTACGATACTTTGAAGACAATTAAGAATGAAATTAGAGAGATGAGTCAACAATGGCACTATTGACAGAAGTAGCATGCTGTCCCTCTGCAGTGAAGACCCCCAAAACTAAGTAAAACAGATAAAAGCATCAATCTTGGAATTCTAAGAACTAAGTGAAGAAATAAAGAACTCCATCAAGTGCTAAATGGAATAAGAAACTGACAGAGAACAGAAAACTAAGAGAGCTATGGAGTGTGAGGTCCCATAGGGGCTAATGTGGTTGTATTCTCTATCTTGGGCTACGGCAGCCAAAGAACTCTGGACAGAGAGTATGGTAAGGCAACTTCATGGAGCTCCCAGCAGGATATGCACTTTCCTGCCCCCCACCCTTCTATCCTCCACGAGGTCCCTGCCGCTTACCAGCAGACCACAGTTGTTTGGCTGGAGATGCATCAGTTCACTATCACTGGTTCTACCCTGCCTCCATTGGCTGGCCCCTCCAGTCTAATTTCCTTGTTTACTTTTTATTTACTTATTTGGTTGCTCTTGCTTCTCTAGCTTTATGTGCCTTCCCTCCCTCTTCTTAGCTTGTTTTGGATTGTTTGCTTTCTTCTTCTTCTTCTTCTTTATTTCTTGTGTTTCTTGAGGGCTTTTTGTTTTTTTTCTGAATTTTTTTGTTGCTTTTCTTTTTCTCCCTTCACTCCTACTCTTTCTCTCACCTAGCTAATCCCATATGCCATTCTCTACCCTTCTTGACAGGCTAGTTTTCCTTTTCATTTTTTTCTTTTCTTCTTTTCTGTTCTTCTCTCTCCCCTTTACTTACTCCTATCTTCCCAGCCTTGTGCACCACCCTTCCTCTTATACAGGGCCATGTTGTTTAGCTTGGTTGGAAATTCACTGCATGAGGCCTCTCTGGGTCTGCACCACCATCTCTGACAGGCTCCCTCAGGGACATTTCATTTGTTTACTGTTTGTCTTATTTTGTTTTTGTTTATCTTGTCTCCCTTCCTTTCCTCCCTCCCATCCACCCAGCCCTGTGTACCACCCTTAACTTCTTAGTAGGCTGTGCTGTCCTGCTTGGCTGGGCAACCTCTGGCATACCACCTCCTTGACTCTGTGCTGCCACCACAGACCAGGTACCACAGCAATATATTTTATATCTTTCTCCTTCTCCTTTTCACTCCTCCCTCCCACATAGGCCCTTCACTGCCTCCACCTCTTCCTGTCAGACCATGTCATGCCATTCAGTGAGAAAGACTTCACCTCACTGCTACCCCAATTCTGTCCCACACCAAACAGTTGAAATACCCACTAACATATTTTGTTGTTTTCATTTGTTATAATTTTAAATTTTTTGTTGATTTTTTCTTTCTTATTCTCCCCTTTCTTTTTTGTAATTGCCTCCCCCTGTGTGCCACCCATGCTGCTTCTCAATGGGCTAAGCCATGTGACTCAGCTATAAACCAGCAGAACATGGCCTCGCCAGGTCTGGTAACTCTCCAAATCCTCCCACACCAACCGGATCCACTCCATTGCCCCCAGTTCATACTGAAAACTACCCATCTTCACCCTTTCTCTCCCACTGGACCTGCCCTGCTACAACAGCTGAGTGAACAACCCACTTAGACCAGGTGGTTAGAAGAATCATGACCACAGGCAATCAAGCAACAAAACACACCAAGGCCCCCTGCCCAACATAACCAAATAAAACAGAAAATCAGAGTGAAACAATCAAATCTACAGTCAGTAAACAAAGACAATAATCCCTGAATGCCACAATGACAGCAGGCAATATCAAAACATTAAAAAAAAAGGAGAGGATGACTCCAGAAAGTTAACAAAATAAAACACCACAACCTTCTGTTAGAATAAAAGGCACTGGAACTACCTGATACAGAATTCAGAACTCTAATATTCTGGGTTCTCCAACAGATGAAGGAAAATATACACAAAATCTTGGAAAAGACAGACAAAACAATGAAAGAAATCAGGAGAACAATATAGGAACAAAATACCAAACTAAATAAACAACTAGAAATCAAACAAAAACAACAACTAGAAATCCAAAAGATAACAGGGTTTCAGAAATGTATATATTTGAGGAGCAAATTTGAAGCAGTGGAAGACAGGATCATCAAAACTGAAGGCATATATCCTTGGATATCACTTTGAAGAAAAATCAGAGAAAAAAACAAAGAAAACTTGAGAACTATGTAGAATATAATCAAAAGCAAAACTTTGCAAGTGATTGTAGTTGCAGGACAAGTAGAGAAAACAGAAAACACAGATAAGATCACTGAAGAGTTGCTGACAGAAAACTTTCCTAATATCATGAAAGACAAAAAGCCAACTAAGATGCTCAACAAATCCCATATAAAATAGCCCCTAAAAGAAAAACACCAACACATATCATAACCACACTTGCTAAAACCAAAGGCAAAGAAAGAATTCTGAGAGCAGCTTGAGAAAAAGGAAAAGTCTTATACCATATGAAAGGGAGGCAGTAAAAGTAAGCTCTGATTACTCAAGGGAAACCATGCAGGCAAGAAGACCATAGGGTGACATTTTAAAAAAATCTTGAAAGAAAGAAAAAAAACCTAACTTAACAACCAAGAAAAATGTATCTTGCAAAGCTCTCACTCAAATATGATGGAACAATTATGACAGCTCCAGATAAACAAAAAAACCAAAACATAAAAACCAAGTCAAATTTGCAGGAATTATTAAAGGCAGTCCTTTGGTTATAGTTGAGTCAGATCTGACTCTACGGCACTTGGCTTGGCTTGGCTTGGTTAGAGAATCAACAACATGAGACAGCAACCCAAATCTAGCACATAAGATGGCATCAGCCAGGTACCAACTTAGATAATGAACTCTCAAGGATAAAACACCAAACAGTTTACAAAAGGGGACCAGAGATGTCAACCTGTAAATCCTTAATGTCAGAACAAAAAGAGAGGAAATAAATGGTGTAGATAACGAACTTTCAGATGCAGATGAAGTCACAGCATTATCAAGTAATAAAAGACAGATTTAAACTCAAGAATATAGAGCAAATTTCAAGGTAACCACGAAGGTTAACAAACCTACTCATCAAAATAAAGAAGAAAAGCATCAATTCTCACTAACACAAGATCTATAAAAATGAAACTAAAAACCCACAAACAAAAGGAACTCAGCATAGAAGATTAAAAGGAACAAAGAAAATGTCAGCAGCACTTAAAAAAAAAGCCCTACAAAATGACAATAGTAAACTTACACCTATCAATAACCATATAGGATGTAAATGACTTAAATGCACTTGTAGAGCAAAACAATGGATCAATCAATCAATCAATAAACAACAAAAAAACCCAGAGCCCATCAATACACTGTCTATAGGAGATGCGCCTTAGAAACAAACATTTCAATTTATTTAAAATAAAAGGATGGGTAAAAGTGTATCAAGCAAATGACAACTAAAAAAGAGCAAGAGAGGCTATACTAATCTCAGGTAAAATAGACTCTGAAACAAAATTCACCATAACAGACAAAGAAATGCATTAATAACAATTAAAGGGATAATCTGCCATGAAGACCTGGCTGTAGTAAATATCTATGCACCCAGTGACAGGGTTCTAAAACTCTAACAGCACCTAAAAGAGAAATTATAGTTCCACAGTAATAATAGGTGACTTCAACACACTCATATTGGTAAAGGATAGAGCATCTAGACAGAAACTCAACAAAAATTTGGAAGATCTAAAGGTCACAATCAACCAACATGACCTCATAAACATATATAGAATGCACCACCTAAAGTACACGTCTTTTCCAATGCACATGGACCATTCTCTAGAAGACACCACAGCTTAGGCTACAAAGCAGCTGTCAACAGAATCCAAACTGTTGAGAAAATACAAAGTTTCGTCTCTGAACACAATGTTATCAAAGTAGAAATTGGTAACACGGAGATCAAAGGAACAAAATCAAATACACGGAGACTGAATAACACCTTGTTTAAACCATTGGGTAATAGAAGAAATCAAAGATGGAATCAAGGTATTAGTAGACTCAAACAAGAATGAAAATACATCATAGAAAAACTTTCAGGATACAGCAAAGGCAGTAGTCAGAGGTCAATTTATAAGCAATAGATGAACGCATCATAAAAGAAGTGACAAAATCAAAATATCAGCTACACAACTCAAGCAAACAGAAAGAGAACATCAAGATAAGCCCTCAGCCACCCATGTAAAGGAAATAATAATGAACAGAGCCGAAATAAATAAAGTAGAGAATAGGAAAATAATAGAAAGAATTAACAAAACCAAAAGATAGTTCTTTGAAGGGATTAACAAAGTCAACAAATCACTGGCCTAAGTGACAAAACCAAAACAAGACATGACACAAATAACCCAAATAAGAAATGAAATAGGAGACATTACAACAGACCCAATGGAAATAAAAAGGATCATTACACAGTTCTATGAAAAACTACACTCCAGCAAATATAAAAACCTACAGGAAATGGATTTATTTCTAGCAAAGCACTATATACCCAAACTAACACAAACTGCTGTTGAAAATCTGAAGAGACCTATAACAAGAAAAGACATTGAAAACGTTAAAAAAATTTAAAAGAAAATCTTCCAAAAACAACAAAAAGCCTTGGGCCCAGATGGCTTCTCTGGAGAATTCTACTGAACAGAGAAGATCTCACACCAGTACTACTCAAAACTATTTCAGAACATAGAAAAGTAAAGGATGCTTCTGCATGCATTCAATGAAGCCAGTATAACCCTGATACGCAAACTAGACAAAGACACAGGAGAGAGGAAGGAAGGAAGAAAGGAAGGAAGGGAGAGAGGGAAGGAGGGAGGGAGGGAGGGACGGAGGGAGGGAGGGAGGGAGGGAGGGAAGGAGAGAATTACATACCAATATCTCTCAGTGAACATAGATGCAAACCCTCTCAACAATTCTAGCCAACAGAATTGCATGTCGTATCAAAATAATATGCCATGATCAAGTGGGATTCATACCAGCTATGCAAGAATGGTCCAACATTAGAAAATCAATCAATGTAATATACCACACAAATAAAAGAATCACATGGTCCTCTCAGTTGATGCAGAAAAGGCGTTAGATAAAGTTCAACAACATTCTGGATAAAAACTCTTAGTTAAGTTGGTATATAAGAGGAATTCCTCAACATAACAGAGGGTATCTATACAAAACTAACAGCCAACATCATTTTTATTTTTAAATAATTTTTTTTTTGTATGTGATTTAAGTACAAGTATACAACCCATATCAATTTGCCATATGACATTTGGAACTGACACGCTGTTCTACTCTACCTGCCATCCTCTCCTTTCCTCTCCCTCCCGTGATAGCACACTCTGCTTTCTCATCCAGAAATTCTCAAGCCTATTTGATAAAGACATGTCCCCTCTCACCCTATCTTCTCCCCTCCAGCGATGAGCTTCTCAGACAGCTACCCTGTATCTATTTAAGTCCAAAAGTTCGTTCAGCGCTGGATCACTGCATGTCTTATATAATCCAGTTCAGTCTTTGTATGGAGAGCTGGCATCGTTGCTTGATGCAGTTTGGGGTTAGAGAGTCCAGGGTCCATGTTCCCAGGGTACCCTCCAGACTAATGAACCATCAATTGTAGTCATTTGGTAGAGTTCTAATTCCACATGCTTATGTTTCTCCTGCTATATCGGGGCTCTATATTGTGCACCCTATCCCGGTAGTCATTGGTAGTGGCCGAGCACCATCTGATTCTACTGGTCTTGTGGTAAAGTAGTTTCTGGGTTATATGGCACCTTCCATTAGCTGGGCTCATATTTTCCTCCTGTCCTTGATGTCCTCCATTTAGCTGTGGTCCAGGTGGATTGGGACCAATCGGTGCTACTTAGATGGCAGCTTGTTAACTTTTAAGTCCCCAGATGCTTCTCACCCAAGTAGTATGTATAACATTTTCGTGCAATCCCTCCAGGCAGTCATTGATAGTAGCTGGGCATCATCTAGTTCTTCAGGTCCCATTTTGTGGCAGATTCTGGCTCTGTCTGCCTAGTGAGTTCATATTTTCTACCTGTCCTTGATGTCTAACATTTACCTGTGGTCCAGGTATGTTGGGACCAGTTTGGTGCCAATATCATTGTTAATGGAGAAAGACTGAAGTCATAACCTTTGTCACCACTCCTACTGAACATTGTATGGAAGTTCTAGCTAGAGAAGTAAGGCAAGAAAGAGAAACAAAGAGCATCCAAATTAGTAAGGAAGAAGTACGATTGTCCCTATTTAAGGACAATATGATACTAGATACACAGAAATCCAAAACACTCCATGATAAAATTACTGGAACTAATAGAAAGGCATAGGAGAGTAAAAAAACCCACCCCAACCTACTGCTGTCAAGTTAATTCCTACTCATAATGACCCTATAGACAGAATATAACTGCCTCATAGAATTTCTAAGCAGCAGATTTGAACTGCCAGCCTTCTGGTTAGTAGCTATAGCACTTAACCATTATGCCACTAGGGTTCCCTCAGGAGAGTGGCAGGATACAAAATAAACACACAAAAGTTAGTTAGATTTCTATATACCAATAAGGAAAACTACAAGGAGATCAGGAAAGCAATGCTTTTTTCTTTTTCGTGTGCATTAGATAAAAGTTTACAGAAAAGCCTAGTTTCACATAAACAATTATAATATTGTCTTATGACATTGGTTAACAGCGCCAAAACTTGTCAGTACTCTGCCTTCTCAACCTTGGCTCCCTATTACCAGGTTTCCTGTTCCCTCCAGCCTTCTAGTACTTGATGTGGGTTGGTATGCCTCTTTAACTTTGTTTTGTTTTACAGTTCTACCGAATCTTTGGCTGAAGATTGAACTTGGAGTAACTTCAATACTGAGCTGAAAGAGTGCCATAGTCTCAGAGTTTCTCCAGTCTCTATCATATGAGCAAGTTTTGTCTTTCTTTTTGAGTTAGAATTTTGTCCTACAGTTTTCTCTAGCTGTGTCTGGGACCTTTTGCTGTGATCCTTGTCAGAGCAATCAGTAGTGATAGCCAAGCATCATCTAATTGTACTGGACTCAGTCCAGTGGAGGCCATGGTAGATGTATGTGATTCATTAGTTCTTTGGACTAATCTCTCCCTTGTATCTTTAGTTTTCTTCACTCTTCCTTGCTCCTGAATGGGTGAGACCAGTGGAGCATCCTAGATGGTCACTCACAAGCTTTTAATGCTACTTGCCAAAGTAGAATGTAGAACGCTTCCTTTATAAACTATGTTACTCTGGTTGAGCTAGATGTTCTGCAAGACCATGGTCCCCACAAACCTCAGCCCAATAATTCTGTCCCTCACGGAGTCTAGATGTGTCTATAGAGCTTACATGACCTTGCCTTGTGCAAGCTGTTCTAGTTTTTCCAGTGTTGTGCACTATCTTACCCTTCACCACAGTTACCATTTTTCTATTCTCTAATGTCTTTCTGTCCTCACCCCTGTCCAGCTCATAACCATCAAAGAATTTTTTTTTGGTTTGTTTTTTCAATGTATAAACACTTCTATGAGTTTTTACAGTAGTGGTGTCATACAGTGTTTGTCTTTTTATAATTAACTTATTTCACTCAGTATAATGCCCTTCAGTTTCCTCTATGTTTTGAGATGATTCACAGATTCATCGTCCTTTAATTGTTGCGTAATTCTGCATTGTGTCTATATGCCACGTCTGTTGATGGGCATGTAGGTTGTTTCCATCTTCTTGCTATTGTAAATAGTGCCTCAATGAACATGAGTGTGCATATGTCAATTCATGTGACGACTCTTGTTTCTGTACTATGTATTCCTAGGAGTGGCATTGCTGGATCATATGGTAGTTTTATTTCTAGCTTTCTAAGGAAGCATCACATTGTTTTCCAAAATGGTTGTATCATTTTGCATTCCCACTAGCAGTGCGTGAGAGCTCTAACCTCCCCAAAGCCTCTCCAACATTTGTTATTTCCTGTCTTTTGATACATGCAGTAATGCTGGGGTTAAATGATATCTCATTTTTGTTTTGATTTGTATTTCTCTAATAGCTAGCGATCATGAACATTTCTTCATATGTCTTTTGACTGTTTCAATGTCTTCTTTTGTGAAATGCCTGTCTGTTTCCTTTGTCCGTCTTTTAACTGGATTATTGTTTTTTTGTTGTAGAGCTGTTGGATTTTCTTGTAGATTTTCGAGATCAGACATTAGCACATTAGCCTGGTTTGTAATAACCAACTTTTCCCCACAGTCTGTAGGTTTTAGTTTTAATGTTTCAGTGAAGTCTTTTGATAGGCATACATAGTCTGACAACTAAGTCTGTGAACTTAACTTGTTCTAAGTGCTATATACCTTACTGCTGAATATCACTACAGTCACCTTGAAGTACTCCCCTTGGAAGCCATGCATCAACCCCAGTACCTAGTCTATCCTTCAAAGTAATTTTGAAACTCTTTCTGGAATGGTCATTGTGCACAATGGCACAGTGGCAAGTTTGCAAACTTAATTGTATGTTGTCTATGAGAAAGTTTTTAGCCAGTAAACAAATAACTGTATTAGAACACCCTACCAACTCACCTGATCTGGCCCCCAATAACTTTTTTCTTTACCCAAAGCTAAAGGAAATATTGAAAGGAAGACATTTCGATGACATTCAGGACATCAGGGTAATATGATGACAGATCTGATAGCCATTCCAGAAAAAGAGTTCCAAAATTGCTTTAAAGGGTGGACTAGTCACTGGCATTGGTGCATAGTTTCCCAAAGGGAGTACTTGAAAGGTGACTGTAGTGATATGCAGCAACGAGGCATGTAGCACTTTTTCTAGGATGAGTTCGTGAACTTAAGTGGCAGTTCTCATAAGATCATATCACCTGCAGACACAGATACTTTTACTTTTTCAGTGCCAATTTGGATGTCCTTTATTTATTTGTTTTTTTTAAATCTGGTTGCTCTGGCTAGAACCTCCAGCACAATGTTGCATAAAAGTGGTGACAAGAGGCATCCTTGTCTAGTTCCAGTTCTCAAGGGGAATGCTTCTGGGCTCTCTCCATTTAAGAAGATGTTCGTTTTCATAAATGGCTTTTATTTTATTGAAGAATTTCTTTTCTGTTCCTGTTTTGCTGTTTATTCTGTTTATTCAGCTCTTGATTAACGTGAATGGGCTTTGGAATTTGTCAGATGCCTTTTCTGCATCAATTGATAAAATCAGATGGTTCTTGGCTTTCATTTTATTCATGTGGTTAATTACATTGATTGTTTTTCTGATGTTGAACCAACTCTGCATGGTCATGGTGAACCATTTTTTTGATTTGTTGTTGAATTCTATTGGCTAGAATTTTGTTTAGAATTTTTGCATCTAAGTTCATGAGTAGTACTGGTCTGTAATTTTCTTTTTTGTTCTATCTTTACCTGGTTTAGGTGTCAGGGGTATGCTGTCTACACAGAACAAGTTTGGGAGTATTCTATCCTTTTCTATGTTCTGAAACATAGTGGTGTTAAATCTTTGAAAGTTTGATAGAATTCTCCAGTGAAGTTGTTGGGGCCAGGTTTTTTTCTGGTTGGGAGTTTTTAAATTACCTTTAGTATCTTCTTTTGTTATGGGTTCATTTGATTGTTCTACTTCTGTTTATGTTGCTTTAGAAAGGTAGTCTGTTTCCAGAAATGTGTCCATTTCCTCTAGGTTTTCAAATTTGTTAGAAAACAATTTTTCATAGTATTGTTATGATTTTTAAAAATTTCAGTTGGGTATGTTGTGTGGCTTCCATCTTATTTCTTTTTTTAAATAAATTTTATTGTGAGTTAAGTATCAGTTTACAATCCATATCAATTTGCCATATAAAACCCATAACTCACACTGCTGTTCTACTCTAACTGCTCTCCCCTGCTTTTCCCCACACTGTGACAGCACTCACCCCCTTTTCATTCAGATGTTCCCATGTCCATTTGACCAAGACCTGTCCTCCTTTACCTTATCATCTCATCTCCAGCGATGAGCTTCTCGGAGAGCCCCTTGTATATACTTAAGCCCAGAAGTTTGTTTGTTGCCAGCATCACTCCATGCGTTACATAGTCTGGTTCAGGCTTTGTCTGGAGAGCTGTGCCGAATGTGTCCCATCTTACTTGTTTATTTGGGTTATTTGATTTCTCTCTCTCTTTTTTTTTTTTTTAAATCAGTTTGGCCAGTGTTTTATTGGCTTTGTTGATCTTTTCAAATAAAAGCTTTTGATTTTGTTAACTCTTTGAATCATTTTTCTGTTCTCTGATTCATTCAGTTCTGCCCTAATTTTTATTATTTCCTTTTTTTTCTGGTGCCCAAGGAGTATTTTGCTGCTCATTTTCTACTTGTTCAAGAGTAGGATTAATGCTTCAACTTGGACCCTTTCTTCTTTTTGGATGTGTGTATTTATCAAAATAAACTGACCTCTGACCACTGCTTTTGCTGCATCCTGTAGGGTCTGGTAGGATGTACTTTCAGATTCCATGTGTTTGATTTTTTTTCCCCTTGTCTTTTCTGTTAATGATTTCTCCTTTTATGATCTGAAAAGATGTTTTGCAATATTTTGATGCTTTGGATTTTGTTCAAGCTTGCTCATGTCCTAATATATTGTCTATTCTAGAGAATGCCCCATGTGCATTGGAAAAAAGTATAATTACCTGCTGCTGGGTAGGGTGTTCTGTATATGAGGTCAAGTTAGCTAATTGCGACATTTAGCTCTTCCATACTGAGTTTTTTTCTGGATGTTCTGTCCTGCACCAAAAGTGGTGTCTTAAAATTTCCTACTATTATACAGAGCTGTCTATTTCTCTTTCCAGTGTTGTTAAGGTTTGTTTTAACTATTTAGAAACCCTGTCATTGGGCATGTAAATATTTAATATGGTTATGTTCTCCTGGTAAGCTAGGCCATTAATCATTATATAGTGTCCTTCCTTCTCCATTGTGTTGGATCTTGCTTTAAAGTGCATTTTGACAGAAATTGACATTGCTACTCCTGTTCTTTTTTGAGTGTTGTTTGCTTAATATATTATTTTCCATTCTTTGAGTTTTAGTTTGTGTCTTTAAATCTAAGATGTGTCTGCCACCCCCTGTCTCTTTATTGGTGCATTTAATCCATTTATATTCAATGTAATTGTTGATAGATATGAACTTAGTGCTGTCATTTTGATGCTTCTTTTTGTGTATTATTGATAGTTCCTATTTCAACTTAATTTTTTGTGCAGTCATTTTGTGTTTTTGTCTTTTTCCTTGTTGTTGATTTTGTATTTGCTGAGACTTCATGTTTTCTTGTTTTTTCATTTGATGTGAATGGTTGTTAATTTTCTTTTTGGTTACCTTAATATTTATCCCTATTTCTCCAGATTTTAAATAGTCTTTTATTTCTTTTTATCACTTTGTCTTCCTCTCTATATGAAAGATCTATGTCTATATATTTTTTCTTAGTTCCTCTTTTTTTGTTATAATGTTGTCATCTTTTATATATTGACATCTCTGTTTCCCACTTTTGGGTGTTTTAGCATTGATTTACTTTTGTGATTTCCCTTTTAGAGTTGATATCTGATTGCTCTGTCTTGCCTGCTAGTCTGGGATCTATCTGATTTTACTGATTTTTCTCACCAAAGGACTCCCTTTAGTGTTTCTTGTAATTTTGGTTTGGCTCGACGGCACTTGGCTTGGCTTTGTAAATTCCCTAAATTTCTGTTTATCTGGAAATGTCCTAATTCCACCATCGTATTTGAGAGATACTTTTGCTGGATATATAATTCTTGGCTGGCAATTTTTTCCTTTGAGGTTTGGTGTAGAAGGACTGCCAATTAAGTTCATGAACTCATCCTAGAAAAAGTGTTATATACTTCATTGCTGAATATCACTATTGTCACCTTCAAAGCACTACTCTTGGGAAGCTATGCACTGATGCTAGCGCCTAATCCACCCCTTCAAAGCAATTATGGAAATCTTTTTCTGGAATGGCCATCAGAGCTGTTGTCATACTACTATTGATGTCCTGAATGTCATCAAAATATCTTGCTTTCAATATTTTCTTTATCTTTGGGTAAAGAAAAAAACTGATTGGGGCCATATCAGGTGAGTAGGTAGGATGTCCTAATACAGTTATTTGTTTTTTGGCTAAAAACTCCTTTACAGACAAATAAACAATTAAGTTCATGAACTTGTCACCTTGCCACCCTGCACAATGGCCATTCCAGAAAGAGTTCCAAAATTGCTTTGAAGGGTGGACTAGGTGCTGGCATCAGTACATAGCTTCCCAAGAGAAATACTTCAAAAATGACGGCAGTGAGATTCATCAATGGGCACTTACAACAATTAAGTTTGTGGACTTAATTGTCAGACCTTGTATGTCATCTTATTGCCTTCTTGGCTGCATAGTTTCTGCTGAGTAGACTGAGCTTAGCCTTATTGACTCTTCTTTGAAGATTATCTTGGCTGGCTTCAAGATTATTGTGATTATTTATATCAAGCCAATTTTAAGGTTCTGTCCATCTGGAAATCCTGATGGTGTAGTGGTCAAGTGATATGTCTGCTAACCATGAGGTTGGCAGTTCAAATTTGCCAGCACTTATTGGAAACTATGGAGTAGTTCTACTCTGTCCTATAGGGTCACTATGAGTCAGAATCGACTTGATGGTAGTTGGTTTGGTTTTTCGGTTTGGGTCCTTGTGTTTAGTTTTGGCAAGTTTGGTTATAATATGCCTTGTTGACTTTCTTTTGGGATTTGCCTTGTGTGGAGTTTGATGAGCAACTCATACTTCATAACATCAGGGAAATTTTCTGTCAAGAAATCTTCAGCAATTCTTTCTACATTTTCTATTATCTTCCCTCCTACCCCCTGTTCTGGTACTCCAGTCATTCACAGGTTATCATACTTGGTAGAGTCCCACATAATTCTTAGTGATTTTTCCTGTTTAAAAAAGTTTGTATTTGATTTTTCCTCAGATAAAGCCATGCCAAAATTAATCTCCTGAGTTTCTGACTGCTGTCTATGTTTTTTTTCAGCCTGTTTGTCAATATACTATGCTGTGTTTTGTCTAATCTCCTTCCTGATCTCTTGAAGGGTTCTGAATATTAATGCTTTGTATTGTACCTCCAATAATTCCAGGAAATTCTCTTCATCTGGAAAATCCCTTCGTTTTTTGGAGGAAGCTTTCTGAAGGCACTGCGAACTGCCTCTTCAAGTGATTTGTTATTGACTGAAACCCTGGTACCATAGTGGTTAAGTGCTAGTGCTGCTAACCAAAAGATTGGCAGTTCAAATCTGCCAGATGTTCCTTGGAAACTCTATGGGGCAGTTCTATTCTGTCTTATAGGTTTGCTATGAATTGAAATCAACTCTATGCCACTGGCTTTCTTTTTTTTCCTTCAAGCCATAAGCAAGTTGCATTTATTTACTTTGTTTGCTGACTATGTTCTAGCTTCTTGTTTTGCTTTGAAATGCCCAAACAGGCTGGTCTTGTGAACTATTTTGATTATTGGTACCTTTGCAGCTCTAACATTATGTCACCAGGTAAGAACTGTTACTATGCACGTGAGCCCAGGCATCTGTTTACTTATCTTGTAGTGTTCAGCTCAGGTGCTGAGGTAGTTGGCCACAAAGTGTGTGGTGGGGTCTCTCCCCTACTTTTCTAGATGGGCAGTGGTGATGGGTGTAGGCATAGGTATCTGTCTTCATGTGCTGAGAAAGGCAGAGGGGTGACAGCCAACAGTGTCAGTGAGGAAAGTGTGTACCTTATGCCAAGCCAAGCCAAGCCAAGTGCCATCAAGTCAGATCCGACTCATGCCAAAGCCTAGGCAAAGAAACTCTTTCTGCCCTGAATTCCTAGCTCAGGGTAGTAGGCTAATTATTTTATCTCCCTTTCTTCTCCCCCCTCCCCACCTTGTTTTATTAAACTGTTCCCTCTCCAAGGGAACACAGAACATCATTTTTCTTGTTCTAAGAGGAAATGTTTTCAGCCTGTCTCTGTTTGCAATATTTACTATTGGTTCAGTATTGTTGTGTGCTGATTTGATTTCAACCCATAGTGACCCTCTAGGACAGGGTAGAACTGCCCCATAGGGTTTCTGGGGAGCAGCTGTAGATTCAAACTGGCAAGAAAAGAAAGAGCACATCTGTTCCCTCTCCAAGGGAACACTGAACACAGGGCACCACAGAACATCATTGTTCTTTATTGTTGTGTGGTATTGCAGTGTGTGTATGTAGCACAGTTTGTTTTTTCATTTATCTATTGATGGACATTTAGATTTTTTCTACCCTTTTCTATTGTGAATAACACTGCAGGGAACATGGGTATGCATATGTCTATCCATGTGATGGTGCTTGTTTCTCTAAGAAATATTTCTAGGAGTAGAACTGCTGGATCTCAAGGTATTATGAATTTTAACTTTTTAAGGAAGCGTGGTGTCATTTTTCAAAATGGTTGTACCATATTAAATTCTGCAGTGCATAAGAGTTCCAGTCTCCCCACAGCCTCTCCAACATTTGTCATTTGCTATTTGTTCTATTACTGCCAGTAATGAAGTGAGATTGCATTTTGTTGTAGTTTTGATTTTCATTTCTCTAATGGCTAATAATCAGGAGTATTTCCTCATGTGTTTGTTAGATGCCTGAGTGTGTTCTTGATGAAGTGTCTGTTTGTATCCTTTGCCCGTTTTTGATTGGATTATTTATCATTTTGTTGTAGCAGTGTTGGATTTTTCTCATGGATTTTAGAGATTAGTACTTTGTCGAATTTATTATAGCCAAATATTTTTTTTCTGAGGTTTTAGACTCACTCTCTTGGTGACGTCTTTTAATGAGCATAAGTGTTGATTATTTCAAAATCCCAGTAATCTACCTTATCTTCTGGCATTTGTATATTCTTAGTTATGACTTTTTCTCCTATTTACTGTGTATTAGAGCCTCTATTATTGACTTTCTTTTTTTCTTCTACGATCTTTATAGATTGGAGTCTTTGATCCATTTTAAATTAGTTTTTGTGTATAAGGTGAAGTAGGGATCTGTTTTCATTTTCTTACAGGTAGACATCTATTTTGCCAGCATCATTTGTTAAACAGACTTCTTTTCCCCATTTAACAGACTTTGGGCATTTTTCAAAGATCAGGTGACAGTAGGTGAATGGGCTTACATCCAGGTTCTTGAATGTGTTCCAGTGGTCCATGTATCTGTCATTTACCAGTTCCAGGCTGTTTTGACTATTGTAGTTGTATAGTACCTTCTAAGATCAGGTAGCACAAGACCTCCTACTTTATTTTTCAATACTTACATGGCGCCTGTCTCCTTTCCATACACAGTTAACGATTAGTTTTTTTAAAAAATCTCATTGAATGATGTTGGTATTTGGATAATGCTTGCATTGCATTTGTAGATTGTTTTAGGTAGAATTGATATTTTCACAATGCTGAGTCTACCTATCCATGCGCATGTTATATTTTTCCCTTTATATAGGTCTCTTCCAGTAGCATTTTGTAGTTTTCTTTGTATAAGGATTTACCAATATCCCTAATTAGATTAATTTCTAAGCATTTTTTTTTTTTGTGTGTGTGTGTGCTATTATAAATGGCATTGCTTTTTGTAATTCTCTTTATTGGTGTATAGGAATCCAACCGATTTTTGTACGTCTATCTTGTATTATGTAACTGTGCTGAAACTTACTATTAGTTCCAGTGGATTTGTGTGTGCGTGTGTGTGTGTGCATGTGTACAGTCTTTCGGTTTCTCTTTCCGTAGTATCATATCATCTGCAAATATCTATAGTTTCAGTTATCCCTTACCAGTTTGGATGGCCTTTCACTTTTTTGCCTTATTGCCCCAGCTTGGACTCCTAGCACAATGTTAAATAGGAATGGTGATAAAGGGCTTCCTTGTCTTGTTCCTGTTCTCAATGGAAATGTTTTCAGCCTCTCTCTGTTTGCTATATTTGCTGTTGGTTCTGTATTGTTGTTGTGTGTTGTCAAATTGATTCCAATTCATAGTGACCCTCTAGGACAGGGTAGAACTGCCCCATAGGGCTTCTGGAGAGCAGCTGTAGATTCAAACTGACAACTTTTGGTTAGCATGCTGAGCTCTTAACAACTTCACCATCAATGGTTTTATGTAGATGCCCTATGTTTTGTTGAGGAAGATCCCGTCTATGCCTATTTTATTGAGTTTTTTTTTTTTTAATCAGGAATGAATGTTGGACATTATTAAATGCTTTTCCTGCATCAATTGAGATGGTGATGATGCAATTCTTTTGTTTTGCTTATGTGGTGGATTACACTTATTGATTTTCTAATGTTGGATCATTCTTGCATACTGGTATATATCTCACTTGGCTATGATGTATTACTACATTGCTGAATTCTTTTGTGTAGAGTTTTGTTGAGAATTTTGCATCTACTATCGTGAAAGGTATTTGTCTATAATTTCCTCCTTCCTTCCTCCCTTCCTCCCTCCCTCTTTTCCTCTTTCCTACCTTCCTTGTTTCTGTGGTGTATTTGCCTGATTTTGGTATTGGTTATGCTGGATTTGTAGAAGGAATTTGAATGTATCCCTTCCTATTTCTATGTTCTCAAATAGTCTGAGTAGTATTAGTGGAAACTTTCCTCTGAATCTTTGGTAAAATTCTCTCTTGAAGCCATTTGGGCCAAGTTTTTTGTTTGTTTTTTAATCTTTCCAATCTTTTCCCTTTTCATGGGTCTCTTTAGGTATTCTACTTCTGTTTGTGTTAGTTTAGGTAGGTAGGGTGTTTCTAGAAATTTGTCCATTTCCTGTAGGCTTCCAGACTTCAGCGTAGTTTTTCACAGAATCGTAACAGAGCACTATGAAAAACTACACACAAATTGAGTCTGTTTTCATGACCCCTGTTTAATTTCTTAATTGGGTTATTTGCTTCTTTTCCTGATTTTTTTGTTAGTTTGCCTATGACTTGTTGACTTTGTTGATCTCTTTAAAGAATGGATCATTTGTTTTATTGATTCATTCTATTATCTCTGTATTCTCTGTTTCATTTATTATTGACTGTTAGCACTTCTTATCTTCTGATGGCTGTGGGCTTCATTTGCTGTTCTGTCAACAGTAAAGCTAACATTTTCATTTTATCTGTTTCTCTTTTTTGGATATGTGCATTTATTGCTATAAGTCAACCTCTGAGCTTTGCCTTTGCTGCGTCTCAAAGGTTTTTGTTAAGATGTATTTTATTCTTACTTGATTCTAGGAAGTTTTTAATTCCATACTTGATTTCTTGTTTTACCCACTGTGGTTTTTAAGCAAGATATTACTGAGTTTTAAGCAGGGCACTACTGAGTTTCCATTTTGTTTGTTTTTGCTTCCTGTTATTAATTTCTGCTTTTATGATGTATTGAAAACCCTGATGGCATAGTGGTTAAGTGCTATGTCTGCTAACCAAAAGGTTGGCAATTCACATCTACCAATTGCTCCTTGAAAGCTCTATGAAGCAGTTCTGCTTTGTTGTATAAAGTTGCTATGAGTTAGAATTAACTTAACAGTACTGGTTAGATTTTATGAAACTGTGATCAGGGAAGATACTTTGCTTTATCTGAATGTTTTAGATCTTGTTGAAGGTTGCTTTGTGGCCTAAGATGTGGTCTATTCTGGAGAACCTTCCATATGCATTGGAAAACAATGTGTAATTTGCTGCTGTTGGATCTAGTGTTCTTTATGTCTATGAGGTCAAGTTGGTTGATTGTGGCCTGTAGATCTTTTGTATTTTTGTTGAATTTCTTTCTAGATGTTCTGTCCTTTATTGAGACTGGTGTGTTGAACTGTCTTACTATTATTGTGAAACTGTTGGTTTCTCTTTTCAGTGTTTTTTGAATTGGTTTTATGTATTTTTGAGCCTTGTTATTGGCTGCGTATTTACTGTGGTACGTTGCGATGGTTGTGCTTTTGAACATCATATAATGTCCTTCTTGGAAGCCCTGGTAGCATGATGATTAAGAGTTACAGTTCTAACCAAAGGTTGTCAGTTTAAATCCACCAGGTACTCCCTGGAAACCATTTGGAGCAGTTCTACTCTGTCCTATACATTTGCTATGAGTCAGAATTGACTCTGCAGCTATGGCTTTAACATCCTTCCTTGTCTTTTATGGTGGATTTTGCCTTAACATCTATTTTACCTGAGATTAGTATTTCCACTACTGTTTTGTTCTTAACTGTTGTTTGCTTGACATGTATTTTCCATCCTTTTTTCTTTTTAATAAACTTATATCTTTATTTCTAAGATGTTTCTTTTACAGACAGCATATTGATGAGTCATTTTTTTAAATCCGTTCTGTCACTCTCTGTTTCTACAAGTGCATTTAAGTCGTTTACATTCAGTGTGATAACTGATAGGTCTGTGTTTGTTGCTGCCATTTTGTCGTTTTTTTTTTCTATGTTGTTGACATTTTTCTTTGTTCCTCTTACTGTCCTATGCTGAGTTTCTTTCGTTTGTGGAACTTACTTTGTTTCTCTCCTTTTTGTAGATTGTGTGATTACTGAGATTTTTTTGTTTTTCTTTATATTGATGAGTAGGAACCCCGGTGATGTAGTGGTTAGGTGCTGTGGCTATTAACCAAAAGTTCAGCAGTTTGAATCTGCCAAGCACTCTTCAAAAACTGAATGGGGCAGTTCTACTCTGTCCTGCAGAGTCATTGTGAGTCAGAATCAACTTGATGGCAATGGACTTGGATGTTTTCTGTTTCTAAGTTTAAATCTGTCTTTTATTACTTATTATCACCTTGACTTCCTCTCCTACTTGATATCATCTTGACTTCCTCTCCATTTGAAAGTTCTGTACCTACACAATGTATTTCCTGTTTTATTGTTTTGATGCTGTTGTCATTTGCAGATTGAAGTCTGTGGTTCCCTGTTGTAAATCTTTTTGTTTTGTTCTACCCTTGAGAGTTCATTATTTAGATTGGCATCTGGATGATGTTGTTGTGGGTCCAAGTTTTAGGTTGTTGTCCCTTACTATTGGTTCTCTAAGCTAATGACATCCTTTAATAATTCTTGTAAGTTTGGTTTGTATATAAGTAATTTAGTCATTTAATATCTGTTTATTTGGAAATGTCTTAATTTCACCATCATATTTGGATGGGAGTGTTGTAGGAGATACTAGTCTTGGTTGACAATTATTTCTCTTTCAAGGTTTTATATATGTCATCCCATTGCCTTCTTATCTGTGTGGTTTCTGTTAAGTAATTAGGGCTTAGTTTTACTGTTTTTGCTTTGTAAGTGACTTCATCTTTCTCAAGCTGTTATCATGATAGTTTTTTTGTATTTGGTTTTGGTAAGTGGATTGTGCTCTGTCTGGCTGATTTTCTCATGGTCAAGGCACTTTGTCTATCTAAAATGGTATTTGTCAAGCTTCTTGTATAGTCAGCTTTTCATCTTTCATGATATTGGGAAAGTTTCCTGTGTTCTGGAGCTCCTATCATGGATATATTTTTGCTTTTGATTGTATCCCATATCTTTCTCAGCTTTTCTTTATTCTTTTCTCTGATTTTTTCTCCAAAGTAGTTTCCAAAAATTCAGCTTCAGTTTCACTGATCCTATTTTCTATTGCTTCAAATTTGCTCCTAAAACCTTCTATTGTTTTGTCAGTTTAAAAAATCTTGTCAGTTATCTTTTGGATTTCTTATTGTTGTTGGTGTGTGACTTCTAGTTGTTTATTTTGCATTTCATTCCTGTATTATTTTCCTGAAGTTTTTCTTTTCTTTTCTCTGATGTTGCCTGTAGTTTCTATGATTTTAACTATTTTTCCTTATTTTTGTCTGTGTTTTCCTTCATCTCTGTCCTAATCTCTTGGATATACCTGAATATTAGACTTTTGAATTCCTTATCAGATAGTTCTTGTGCCTTTTTTTTCCTGCCCAAAAATCATCTGGTATATTATTTTTGTCCCTCACTGGAGCCATCATAATAAATACTGTTAAAGTGTAACTACTTGAGACCTTTTTGTAAGACTCAAGGAAAAAAATTATACATAAAGTGGACAATTGCTGTATTAAAATAGAGAAAGATTAGAAAGACCCTAAATCTAAATTGACAACATAGTAGTGGTTAAAGAGTAAAGTGTATATATAATGATATGTTTTTACAGATATTTTAATGATGTAGGAAAATGTCCATGATATACAGGGCAACTCTCAGAACTGCTTTTTTCAAAAAACGTGTCTGGCAAGTTCTCTACCTGTGACAGACTGTAGTCTTACCACTTTTCTATCACTCGTCTTGGTGAAAAATATTTGAGTTTTCCTTCTCTGACCTGTTTCTGCCTCACACAAGTTTCTAGCTTTCACATGTTTCACTGTAATTAGTTAATAAACAGAATACTACGTGAAACTGTAAAAACACAACATTACAATGTATTTAATTGTAAAATGTACATAGAAACAGGATTCAGAGGAGAAACAACCCAATACTGAGAGTAATGGGGAAACAAGTAATTTTCTTTTTCTGCTTGGGATACTCTATTTCCTAGTACAAAGAATAATGTTATAATTAGATAATATAATACATTTTATTGTAAATCACCAGTATTTGTGTGTGTATGCATGCATGTATGTACGTGTCTGTGTATCCCAGACTAGAATCCCATGAATATAAAAATGAAAATGAATTTTGCAAAGAGAAAGCATGACAAGTCTTTAAGACCTAACTAGTAGTAACTTAATATAAAGGAACTTCCTCAATGAAGTTTCAAGAATGCCCAACACAGCACCTCTCAAAAGTTGCTATGAAATGGAGGTAAACCTGATTAGGCTGACATTCACTCTGCTTTCTGAGATGAGGCAGAGGAAAGAACACACAGCTGCAGAATCAGACAAAATCACATTCATGCCTCTGTTTTCTCTCCTTTGGCTTCTCTCCTTCCCCATTTCCTCCCTTGGTTCCCCCCTTTCCCATGCTCCCCTCCCTACTCTGAGCTTCGCTGCAGTCAACTTTATCAGACCATTCTCCTCCTGACTTACCTCGTTCCTGGGCTTGCCTCAACACTCCCCTCATCATAGTTCTGAACAGTCAGACCTCGTGTTTCCCAGTGTATCATAGGTGCCCAGGACCCATGTATGGCAGATGCCTAATAAATGGCTGTGGAAGGAAGCAGGAAGAGAAGAAGGGTGGAAAGGCGCTCCTCAGTCTCTTTTTATGGGCTTCTTTTCATCTACTCATCCTTGAAGGACACTCACCTAGACTCCTTGCTCAATTGTCTTTTTACTCTATACTTTATTCCTGGATGATCTCTTACATTTTACTTTATCTAACATATATGAAAATGAGTCCAAATTTTTCCATCCTACCTTATTTTCCTCATCTGTATTTTCAGCTGTATCAGACCACAAGCACTCCATATTCAACTTATCAAAAAAGAAATTCATCATTTTCTTCCCAGTTGTTCTTCCTCCTGAGAGGACTCTGCCACCAGCCCCTCAAAATTCTGTGTTTAACCTCAGAGAAGTGTTTTACTCCCACTCCTCCACCCCCACCACTCCCCAGTTTCTACCAACCAAGCCTGCGCCATCACTCTGGAATTGCATCTTTCTTTTCTAGTCCTCTCCCGTAGCTCCTGGTTCAAGATTATTGTCAAACTCTGAGAAGTTTCCTTACTTTGAGTCTGCCCTTCCCATAGCTGCTCTATTTGTTTTCTAAACCTCAGAACTGATCATTTTCCCATCTTGCTCAAAAATTCTTGATGTTTCTCATTACCTTCAGACCAAAGCCAAGCATACAAGGTTCAATCAGCCTGACTCCGTCAATCTTTCCAACTTTATCTCCTGTCGCCCATCACCACCATTTTGCCATCTTCAGTTTCTCTTTTTCTGTTTCTGCTACTCTCTCTGTCTCTGGTACTCTCTCTGTCTCTGTCTCTGTCTCTGTCACTCTCAGTGAAAGCCTCACCAGGTTTCTGGTGGTCAGCACTCAGTTCACACTGCTTCCTCCATGTCTGTTCATATTTTTCCACCCACCTGGATGCCAGTCTAAAACTACACTGCCTATCAAATTTCCCCTCTTCCTCCAAAGCCCATATGAACTGTTGACTCCTCTGAGAAGCCTTTCCCCAAACCTTCAGTCAGGGTTAATGACACTCTGTGGTGTGATAGCATTTCCATTATACCTCTATTACTGCCTACTCACGGACCAGGAGGTGTAAAGAGTTGGGCAGAGGGGAAACAGTCAGGTGACCCTTGAGAAGCTGAACATGGGGACTTAAGATTTTCCCCCTAGACTGAACCCAGAAAAGTGATATTTAATGAAATGGAACAAAAGTAGCTGCCAGGTTTGTAGAAAGAACTCCTTTACTAGAACAGTGGATATTCTTTGGACAAAAATGTTGATATAGTTAAGGAAAGGCTAGTTAAGGAAGCAGGGGGTCTCAAAGAGGGATAAGAGCCAAAGCAGCACATTTGAAAATTTACTCAAACTTGTCCAGGGGGTCCGGCACTTGGCTTGGCTTGGCTGTCCAGGAGAAGGAGGGTCCTGGTGATACAGTAGTTAAGTGTTTGGCTGCTAACTGAAAGGTCAGTAGTTCAAACCTGCTAGTTACTCCCTAACAAAAATATGGGGTAGTCTGCTTGCATAAAGATCATAGCACTGAGAATCCTAGTGGTTATTTCTACTCTGTCCTGTAAGCTTGTCTCCATGAGTCAGTATTGATGTGACAGTAATCAGTTCTGAGTCCAGAGGAGGAAGAAGTTGACTCGAGACGTAAGTGCAAGGTACTGGACAAGTATTGTCTAGCAGAGACAGGGCTAGTTCCCTCCTATGGTCTCATCTTGACCTGAACTAACCTGAGTTCTGGGGGCGCCCTGTGGTCCAGCCAGGCTAATCAGGAATCCTGTGAGAACTAGCCATACTTGGGTGAGTACGATCCTCAGTATGGAGAAAGGGTGGTACCAGATATTAGGCCAGATGCTGACCTGTAGCCTGTATATCAAGTCTGTGATTTGGGCATCTGTGAGTCAGTCATGAATTCACTGTTACGTTCTGGTGAATTTATAAAGTCTGAAGCCTGGTCTGCCAATCGTGGTAGTGGTGCTGGGAGGCAGCTAGCCAAATACTCCCATCACCACCATTGCCATACACATTCAAAATGCTACAGACAAGAAGTAGAGTTAACTCTGGATGGCTATGAAAGAGCCATAGTGGTACAGTGGTTAATTCACTCATATGCAAACTAGAAGTTTGGCAATTCAAACTCCGCAGCCACTACATGGCGAAAGATGTGGCAGACTGTATCCATAAGGATTTACAGGCTTGGAAACCCTGTGGGACAGTGCTATTCTGTCCTACAGGGTTGCTATGAGTCAGAATTTACTCAATGGCCATGAAGTTTTTTTTTGGTGTGTGCATGGCTGTGTCTCTTATACAAGATAAGGAGTGGGCAAACATTTTCTGCAGTGTCGTACAAGCAATATTTTAGACTGCAGACCATAAGGTTTGTGTTGCAACTACTCAACTCTGGCCTTGCAGTGTAAAAGAAGCCATGGATAATATACAAATGGCTGTGTCTGGGTTTAAGTGAAACATTTATAAAATAGGTGATAATCATAGTTTGCCAAACCCTACAGTAAACCAAGAGCCCCCAACAGCAGCAACTGTGAAATTCATCTTGGGGCCCACACACACATTCTTACCACGTATTACATACAGAGTATGTCTGTAGAACTGACTTAAATCCCTTCATCTTATATCTCCCATAGGCCTGTGCACAGTAGTGGTCATGTTAAACATAGTGCCACCCCACCCAAAGGGATCTTAGGAGTGCCCTCTCTATTTAGTGAAGAGATCTTTATATAGTATCCTTGGCCAGTTAACACGCAATGCTTCTGTTTTAGTGTAACAATCTGTTTACTACCTGATTGCTGTTCTGTTAGGGATGGTTAGCCTGTCCAACCTGAGTGTGGGGAACCAAGAAGAATGACAAATTACACTGTGTTCACTGCCTTCCAAGAGCTGCTGAATAAACACTTGCTATAGCACTGATCCTGAAGGCCTTTCTCCATCCACATCATTAAGGTTGACTCTTTTTTGAGGAGGCAGCTCTTCCCCAGTCATCTTCCAAGTGCCTTCCAACATGAGGGGCTCACTTTCTGGCACCATATCTGACAATGTCTGGCTGCTGTTCATAAGATATTCTCTGGCTAATTCTTTTCAGATATAGACTGCCAGGTCTTTCTTCCTAGTCTGTCTTAGTCTGGAAGCTCAGCAGAAACCTGTCCTCCATGGGTGATGTTGCAGGTACCTAAATACCAGGGGCATAGCTTCCACCATCCCAGCAACAAACAAACCTCCAGTGACAGACAAATGGGAGCTGCTCATTCTATTTTTACCCTCTTTATCTGATGCTGTTACCTTGTTTACCTGAGCTGTCTCCTCAAAGTGGAGTCAACCTTAATGACATGAATGGAATAAGGTCTTCAGGATCTTTGTTCACTGATGTGGCATGACTAGAAAGGAGAAGAAACAGATGCAAACATCCATTAATAATCCAGACATGGAATGTATGAAGTATGAATCTAGGAAAATTGGATATCATCAAAAATGAAATGGAATGCATAAACATTGATATCCTAGGCATTAGTCAGCTGAAATGAACCAGTTTTGGTCATTTTGAATCCAACAATCACATAGTCTACTACACTGGGAATGAGAACTTGAAAAGAGATGCTGTTGTGTTCATCATCAAACAGAACATTTCAAGATCTGTCCTGAAGTATAATGCTGTCAGTAATAGGTTAATATCCTTATACCTACAAAGAAGGCCAATTAATACAACTATTGTTCAAATTTACAGGGCTAAAGATGAAGATATTGAAGATTTTTACTGGCTTCTACAGTCTGAAGTTGATCAAATATGCAATCAGAATGCATTGATGATTACTGGTGACTGGGATGCAGAAGCTGGAAACAAAGGACTGGTAGTTAGGAAAAATGGCCTTGGTGATAGAAATAATGCCAGAGGTTACATGATAGAATTTTGCAAGACTAATGATTTTTTCTTTCTTCCTTTTTTTTTATCTGTAAAAGAGTAGTTTTTTGTTTGTTTGTTTGTTTAATTTCTGGTAAAATGTTATGGTTAAAAAGAAAAAAGCCCATTGCTTTTGAGTCAGTTTTGACTCATAGTGACCCTATAGGCAGTGTGCCAAGCCAAGGGCCGTCGAAGTGTAGAACTGCCCAATAAAATCTCCTAGGAGCAGCTGGTAGGAAGACTGGTCACTGTTTCATTGTAAATACCATTTTTAACCAACACAAACAGTGGCTGTACATTCAGATGGAACACGCAAGAACCAAACTGACTACATCTGTGGAAAAAAACAATGGAAAAGCTCCATATCAGCAGTCACAACAAGACCAGGTGCTGACTGCTGCACAGATTGTCAATTGCTCATATACAGCTTCAAACTGAAACTGAAGAAAATTAGAACAAGTCCACGAGAGCCAAACTATGACCTTGAGTATATCCCTCCTGAGTTTAAAGACCATCTCAAGAACAGATTTGATATGTTGAACACCGATGGCTGAAAACCTAAATTGTGGAATGACATGAAAGACATCATCTGTGAAGAGAGCAAGAGGTCATTAAAAAGACAGGAAAGAAAGAAAAGATGAAACTGGATGTCAGAAGAGACTCTGAAACTTGCTCTTGAATGCTGAGTAGCTAGCACAAAATAAAAGATCTAAATAGAACATTTCAAAGGGAATCTTGAAAAGATAAAAGACAGTATTACAATGACATGTGCAAAGAGCTGGAAACAGAAAGCTGAAGAGAAGAACACTTTCTGCATTTCTCAAGCTCAAAGAACTGAAGAAAAAATTCAAGACTCAGGTTGCAATAGTGAAGGATTCTACAGGAAAAATATTAAACGACTCAGGGAACATCAGAAGAAGATGGAAGGAATACTCAATCATTATGCCAGAAAGAACTGGTCAATGTTCAACCATTTGAAGTGGTAGCATAGGATCAGGAAATGATGGTAGTAGAGGAAAAAGTGAAAGCTGCCTTGAAGGCATTAGTGATAAACAAGGTTCCAGGAATTGATGAAATACCAGTTGAGACATTTCAACAAACAGATGTAGCACTGGAAGTGCTCACTTGTCTATGCCAAGAAACTGGGAGACCAGCTACCTGGGTAACTGACGGGAAGAGAGCCATATTTATGCCCATTCCAAAGGGAGGTGATCCAAATGAATGTGGAAATTACTGAACAATATCATTAATATCACAAGCAAGTAAAATTTTGGTCAAGATCATTCAAAAGTGACTGCAACAGTATATTGATAAGGAACTGCCAGAAATTCAAGCTGGATTCAGAAGAACATGTAGAACCAGGGATGGCATTGCTGATGTCAGATGGATCTTGGCTGAAAGCAGAGAATACCAGAAAGATGTTTACCCACATTTCGCTGACTATGCAAAGGCATTCAGCTGTGTGGATCATAACAAATTGCAGCTAACATTGAGGAGAACGAGAATTCCTGAACACTTAGTTGTGCTTGTAAGAAGTCTGTTTATGGATCAAGAGGCAGTTGTATGAATAGAACAAGGGAATACTACATGGTTTAAAGTCAGGAAAGCTGTGGGTCAGGGTTGTATCCTTTCACCATACTGTTTCAATCTGTATACCAAGCAAGTAATCTGAGAAGCTGGATTATTACAAAGAACAATGAGGCATCCGGATTGAATGATGACTCACGAACAACTTGTGTTACTCAGATAAAACCTTGCTGAAGTGAAGAAGATCTGAAACACTTACTAATGAAGATCAAGCACTACAGTCTTCAGTGTGGATTGCACCACAACATCAAGAAAACAAAAATCCTCCCAACTGAGCCAGTACACAACATCGCCATAAATGGAGAAAAGGATTTCATTTTACTTGGGTCCACAATCAGTGGCCGCAGCAGCAGTGAAGAAATCAAAAGATGCATTGCACTGGGAAAATCTGCTGCCAAGTGTTGAAAAGTCAAGATGTCACCTTGAAGAGTAAGGTGCACCTGACCCAAGCCATAGTATTTTCAATTACATCATATCTTGCAAAAGGTAGACAATGAACAAAGAAGACAAAAGAATTGATGCCTTTGAATTGCAGTGTTGGAGAAGAATATTGGATGTACCATGGACTGCCAAACGAACAGATCTCTCCTGGGAAAAGGACAACCAGAGTGCTCCTCGGAAGCTAAGATGGCAAGACTGCTTCTTATATACTTTGGACATGTTCAGGAAGGATCAGTCCCTGGAGAAGGATGTCATGCTTGGAGAGTGGAGGGTCAGAGAAAAAGAGGAAGACCCTCGATTAAATGGATTGACACAGGGGCCACAACAATGGGCTTAAGCATAAAAATGATTGTGAACATCGTGCAAGACTAGGCACTGTTTCATTCTGTTGCTGATAGAATCTCTATGAGTTGGAACCAACTCAATGGCACCTAACAACAAAAACATAGAATTGATGGAAACCCTGGTGGTGTAGTGGTTAAGTGCTACATCTGCTAACTTAAAAGTTGGCAGTTCAAATCTGCTAGGCCCCTCTTGGAAACTCTACAGTATAGTTCTACTCTAACCTAGAGGGTTACTATGAGAGAAATGAAATCCTAATATATGCCCTGTCATGGATTGAATTGTTTCCCTCCAAAAATATGTGTAGCCATTTGCTTGGGCCATAATTCCCCATATTCTACAGTTGTCCTCCATTTTGTGATTTTGTTGTGCTGTGTGTTAAAGGATTAGGGTGGAACTGTAAATCCCTTCTTAAGATTACCTCCCTACTCCACTGTAAAGGGATTTTCCCTGGAGTGTGGCTTGCACTACCCTTAATCCTTTCATCCTACAAGAGAGAAAAGGAAAGAGAAGCAAGCAGAGAATTGAGAACCTGACACCATCAAGCAAGCAGCACTGGGAGAAAAGTGTATCCTTTAGACCTGAGGTTCCTGCACCAAGATGGTCCCTGGACAAAGACTGATGCAATACCAGAATTTCCTCCAGAGCTGACAAAGGGGAAAGACTTCCCCTGGAGAGGACACCCTGAATTTGGACTCGTAGCCTACCGGACTGTGTAAGAATAAACTTTCCTTTGTTATAGCCAACCACTCTGTGGTATTTCTGTTAGAGCAGCATTAGCTTACTAAAACAATGTCACTGAATTTTACACACAAGTAAATATATATTTACCACAATTAAAAAAATGTCAGTGGTGATTCCAACACAACTAGATGGTGCTTGGCTATTGTGCCTTACAGCTTTGACAAGGATCAGAGATCACAGTAGAGAGTCCTGGGTAGAGCCGTAGAAAAATATAGAACAACATTCTCACTCAAAAGACAAGACTTACTGATATGACAGGAACAAGAGAAATCCCAAGATTTATGGCCTCCAGACACCTTTTTAACTCAGTACTGAAGTCACTCCTGAGGTTCACTCTTCAGCCCCAAATTAGATAGTCCTATAAAACAAAACAAGACAAAGTGGGCACACCAACCCAGAGGCAAGGATGAGAAGGAAGGAGGGGACAGGAAAGCTGGTAACAGGGAACACAAGCGTGAAATGTGGAGAGTGTTGCTATGTCATGGTACTGGCAACAAATGTTACAAAAACAATACATGTATTGTTTAATGAGAAACTAATTTGCTCTGTAACCTGTATCTAAAGTATATATTTAAAAAAGTGGGAAGGAGGAGATAGGATATCTGTATCTATGTCAATTTAAAAAACAAACAAGGGAGTGAAAATGGCGGGCTAAACGCATGTCTCCTTAAATCCCTCTGGAAACCAAGACCTGAAATGATAATTAAGCAGAGCCTTCTGGTCACCTAGTGAGCCCTGGGATGCGACATAAGGCTGTTAATTAGGACTTCATAGCACTGAATGCAAATCCTTTTCTCTTTCACTGACCCCACTCTAGGCAAGCACAGGCTTGCACAAACCGAAGGTAACTCACCATCTTGATTTCTTTTTTCCTCTCTCTTGGCTGGTGGGCAGAGCTGAGACTTGACTAGCCGCTGATCTCAGATGCACTGCTGGTGGCACTGGCAAGCATAATTGCCGTGTTCTGAGAGCCTGGCTTTGGACTGTATGCATCTCAGCTTCTCTGGCCTATCTTTCTGCCTCCATGTGGTAGCTGTACAGATGTGCTTGTGTGGGAAGCCATCTTGAGCCACTGGGAAATGGAGAAGACCAGGTGGAGGCCACAGCTAGAATTGGTTCCTAGGCAGGGAGTTGGTGCCTGCTGGGGGGAGAGTCATTTTCCAGCTGGGAGGCGGTGTTTTGCACAGTGCCACTTGAGGCTGGGACCCAGTGCTGGAGGCTGTGGACTCTGGGAATCTCAGCACTCTTGGCCTCTCTTTCTGCTGACAGCCTGGTCCCGGCCAGGTGGTGAGCTTGTGAGGGATGCCATCTTGTTTCACTGGGAGGTGGAGTTATCCATATGAAAGCCTCAGCTGGAACTAATTCCTGGGCTGGGAGGCAGTGCCTACCCAGAAGAGACTGCTTTTCCAACTGAGAAGCACAATCTACACAGTATCACCTACAGCTGGGGCCTGACAAAAGAGGACCAGCAGGCCAGTAGCCTTTCTGTATTTTGAGCTACTTTATAACATCTGGGGTTCAATATAGAGGTGCTTACTTTCCCAGCAGGAAAGAGAGAAGTATACACCTGAAAATCTGACTGACTTTGGAAGTTGTGAAATACTTTTTACTTCTCATTTTAAGATGGTCTAGAGAAACAACTGAGATCCACCTTCACAGCATCTCTTCCAGCCTCTGTTGACCCACTTGAAGCCCAAAAAGCAACAAACGTTAGAGAAAACAGTAACCTGGCAACAACCCATGGCATCAGAAGGCTCCAGAAGAAACCACCTCAGAACTTCCCAGATGAAGAAGCTTTTCTGAAACTATCAGAAGGTGAATACAAAAGGATTATGTGTAAAGCCCTACTAGACCTAATACAAAATGCAGGAGAGCAAACCAAAAAGTTAAGCAAGCTGTTCAATCTGATGGAACTTCAGTACTCTGAAATCCAACAGATCAAGAACAAAATCAAAGACATAGAAACTTCCATTCAAAGCCAAGAAAACAGAATCGAACAAATGGAAAAGAGACTGTCTGATTTGGTAGACAGAGCTACTGACTCCAGCATCTATGAGGAGAAATCAGAAAGAAGAAACAAGAAAAATGAAGAAGTATTAAGAAGCACGTGGGACTGTATTAAGAAGAACAATCTACAATTAATTGGAGTTCCTGAACAGGATGAGACACCTGAGAATACAGAGAGTATTGCTACTGAGCTACTGGTAGAAAACTTCCCAGAAGTTAGGAAAGAAGGGAATATAGATATCCAAGATACATGTCAAACACCACTCAATAAAGATCTCAAAAGAAAGACTCCAAGACATATTATAATCAAGCTTAACAAAATGAAACATAAGCAGAAACTCTTAAAGGCAGCAAGACTCAAAGCAAAGCTAACATTCAGAGGAAAACACTGTAGGCTTTCATCAGATTTCTCAGCAGAAACCATGCTGGCATGGAGACAGGGGCATGACATATTGAAAGCCTTGAAGAAGAAGAACGTCTAACCAAGAATTATATACACTGCACAACTATCTTTCAAATATGAAAATGAAATGAAGACTTTTGCAGATAAACAGAAACGCAGAGACTTTGTAAAAACCAAATGAAAGCTATAAGAAATACTGAAAGAATTGCTTAGCTTGGAAGAATGAAACCACTAACTTTATATTTTAGAAGGACACATTATCCAGAATCCTGCTTAGTTAGGGAAGGCTCCAAACACAATCAAAGCTACAATAGTGAAAGAAACAATCTAGTGATCATATCATGTAAACTATGATATCATCATATTAAAAAGGGGGTGTACTACAGTTGTTATAGCCCTTCCAGATGGAGAGGAAGTTGACAAGATGGTAGCAATCAAAATTGGGTTTATCTGTAGTTTATTAAGTGGGTTCATAGGGGCAGCATTAAAGCACAATAAAGAAGCAACATACCACATCAAGAAATGTAATACAGGAGTCTCAACAACCACAAAACAGCCCTGAAACATGTGAAAAATCAACTCACAAAGAAGACTCTCCTAGAACAGATTGATAAGAACAACAGAGAAAACATCAGCACAAAAGTAACCATATCACAATGGCAGCACTGAACACCTATGTATCAATAATTACGTTGAATGTGAATGGACTGAATGCTCCAGTAAAGAGACATCGAGTGACATTTTGGATCAAAAGACATGACCCATCTATATGTTGCCTACAAGAAACTCACCTTAGACTTAAAGACACGAACAAACTGAAAATCAAAGGATAAAACAACATATATCAAGCTAACAATGAACAAAGAAGAGCAGGTGTGGCAATTCTAATCTCAGATAAAACCGATTTTAATGTAAAATCCACCATTGTGGACAAGGATGGACACTATTGCTGAAAGGTTCAATACACAAGCAGAACTTAACAATATTAAATATTTATGCACCTAATATTAGAGCACCTAAATACATCAAAGAAACACTGACTACGCTCAAAAAGGAGATAGACCACTCCACGATCATAGTGGGAGACTTCAGCGCTCCACTCTCTAAACTAAACAGATACCTAGAAAAAAGCTCAGAAGACCTTATTGCCACAATTAAACAACTAGACCTAATCAACATATACAGAACTTTCTATACATCAGCGGGCAACTACACCTTCTTCTCCAGTGCACATGGAACATTCTCCAGAATAGACCATGTGTTAGAACATAAAGCAACTCTCAACAAAATCCATACCACTGAATTAATGCTAAGCTTCTTCTCAGATCATAAAGACACAAAAGTAAAAATCAACAGGAGAAAAACATAGATACAAAGTGGAACTCATGGAAACTGAACAACACCTTCCTCAAAAAACATGAGTTATGTTAAGAAATCAAGGATGCAATAAATTCATGAAATCAAATGAGAATGAAAACACTTCCTACCAGAATCTATGGGATACAGCCAAAGCAGTGGTCAGAGGTCAGTTTAGCTCCATAAATGCACACATCTTGAAGGAAGTAAGAAACAAAATCAAAGAACTGGACGGACAGCTTGAACAAGTAGAGAGAGAACAACCGTGGAACCCCTCAGACACCATAAGAAACCAGATTATAAAGATTAGAGCAGAACTAAATGAATCAGAGAAAGAAGAACAATTGAAAAGAACAAAAGCTGCTTTTTTAAAAAAAGATCAACAAAATTGACAAACCATTGGCTAAACTTACTAAGGAAAAACAAGAAAGGAAACAACTAACCCTAATGAGAAATGAGAGGGGAGTTGTCACAACAGATCCAACATAAATAAAAAATATCATAGCTGAATACTATGAAAGACTGTATTCTAACAAATCTGAAAACCTAGTGGAAATGGACAAATTCCTTGGTTCATATCATCTACCAAAATTATCACAAGGTGAAGCAGAACAACTTAATAAACCCATCACAAAGGAAGAGCCATTTGCTTGGGCCATAATTCCCTGTATTCTACAACTGTCCTCCATTTTGTGATTTTGCTGTGCTGTGTGTCCTGAACTATAATGTTGTCAGTAATAGGTTAATATCCATATACCTACAAGGAAGGCCAGTTAATATAACTATTTTTCAAATTTACACAGCAACCACTGGGGCTAAAGATGAAGATATTGAAGATTTTTACTAGCTTATGCAGTCTGAAACTGATCAAATATGCAATCAGGATGCACTGATGATTACTGGTGACTGGAATGCAGAAGTTGGAAACAAAGAAGGATTGGTAGTTAGAAAAAATGGCCTTGGTGATAGAAATAATGCCAGAGATTACATGATAGAATTTTGCAAGACTAATGACTTTTTATTTCTTCCTTTTTTATCTGTAAAAGAATAGGTTTTTTGTTTGTTTGTTTAATTTCTGGTAAAATGTTATGGTTAAAGAAAAAAGCCCATTGCTGTTGAGTCAATTTTTACTCATAGTGACCCTATAGGCAGAGTAGAACTGCCCAATAAAATCTCCCAGGAGCAGTTGGTAGAAAGACTGGTGACTGTTTCATTGCAAATACCATTTTTAACCAACACAAACAGTGGCTGTACATTCAGATGGAACACGCAAGAACCAAACTGACTACATCTGTGGAAAAAAACAATGGAAAAGCTCCATATCAGCAGTCACAACAAGACCAGGTGCTGACTGATGCTCAGACTGTTGATCATTCGTATGCAGCTTCAAACTGAAGCTGAAGAAAATTAGAACAAGTCCACGAGAGCCAAACTATGACCGTGAGTATATCCCTCCTGAGTTTAAAGACCATCTCAAGAACTAATACGCTGAATAGCAATGGCTGAAAACCTGAATTGTGGAATGACATCAAAGACATCATCTGTGAAGAGAGCAAGAGGTCATTAAAAAGACAGGAAAGAAAGAAAAGATAAAACTGGATGTCAGAAGAGACTCTGAAACTTGCTCTTGAATGCTGAGTAGCTAACACAAAATAAAAGATCTAAATAGAAGATTTCAAAGGGCAGCTTGAAAAGACAAAAGAAAGTATTATAATGAGATGTGCAAAGAGCTGGAAACAGAAAGCCGAAGAGAAGAACACTTTATGCATTTCTCAAGCTCAAAGAACTGAAGAAAAAATTCAAGACTCAGGTTGCAATAGTGAAGGATTCTACAGGGAAAATATTAAACGACTCAGGGAACATCAGAAGAAGATGGAAGGAATACACAATCATTATGCCAGAAAGAACTGGTCAATGTTCAACCATTTGAAGTGGTAGCATAGGATCAGGAAATGATGGTAGTAGAGGAAAAAGTGAAAGCTGCCTTGAAGGCATTAGCGATAAACAAGGCTCCAGGAATTGATGAAATACCAGTTGAGACATTTCAACAAACAGATGTAGCACTGGAAGTGCTCGCTTGTCTATGCCAAGAAATTGGGAGGCCAGCTACCCGGCTAACTGACGGGAAGAGAGCCAGATTTATGCCCATTCCAAAGAGAGGTGATCCAAATGAATGTGGAAATTACTGAACAATATCATTAATATCACAAGCAAGTAAAATTTTGGTCAAGATCATTCAAAAGTGACTGCAACAGTATATTGATAAGGAACCGCCAAAGAACATGTAGAACCAGGGATGGCATTGCTGATGTCAGATGGATCTTGGCTGAAAGCAGAGAATACCAGAAAGAAGTTTACCTGTGTTTCGCCGACTATGCAAAGGCATTCAGCTGTGTGGATCATAACAAATTGCAGCTAACATTGAGGAGAACGGGAATTCCTGAACACCTAGTTCTGCTTCTAAGAAGTGTTTATGGATCAAGAGGCAGTTGTATGAATAGAACAAGGGGATACTGCATGGTTTAAAGTCAGGAAAGGTGTGGGTCAGGGTTGTATCCTTTCACTATACTGTTTTAATCTGTATACCAAGCAAGTAATCTGAGAAGCTGGATTATTACAAAGAAAAATGAGGCATCAAGATTGAATGAGGACTCATGAACAACTTGTGTTACTCAGACAACACCTTGCTGGAAGTGAAGAAGATCTGAAACACTTACTAATGAAGATCAAGCACTACAGTCTTCAGCGTGGATTGCACCACAACATCAAGAAAACAAAAATCCTCCCAACTGAACCAGTACGCAGCATCACCATAAATGGAAAAAAGATAGAGGTTCTCAAGGATTTCATTTTACTTGGATCCACAATCAATGGCCACGGAAGCAGCAGTCAAGAAATCAAAAGATGCATTGCACTGGGAAAATCTGCTGCCAAGTGTTGAAAAGTCAAGATGTTACCTTGAAGACTAAGGTGCACCTGACCCAAGCCATAGTATTTTCAGTCACATCATATCTTGCAAAAGGTAGACAATGAACAAAGAAGACAAAAGAATTGATGCCTTTGAATTGTGGTGTTGGAGAAGAATGTTGGATGTACCATGGACTGCCAAAAGAACAGATCTGTCCTGGAAAAAGGACAACCAGAGTGCTCCTCGGAAGCTAAGATGGCAAGACTGCTTCTTACATACTTTGGACATGTTCAGGAAGGATCAGTGCCTGGAGAAGGATGTCATACTTGGTAGAGTGGAGGGTCAGGGAAAAAGAGGAAGACCCTCGATGAAATGGATTGACACAGGGGCCACAACAATGGGCTTAAGCATAAAACTGATTGTGGACATCGTGCAAGACTAGGCACTGTTTCATTCTGTTGTTGATAGAATCTCTATGAGTTGGAACCAACTCAATGGCACTTAACAACAAAAACATAGAACTGATGGAAACCCTGCTGGTGTAGTGGTTAAGTGCTACATCTGCTAACTTAAAAGTTGGCAGTTCAAATCTGCTAGGCCCCTCTTGGAAACTCTACAGTATAGTTCTACTCTAACCTAGAGGGTCACTATGAGAGAAATGAAATCCTTATATATGCCCTGTCATGGCTTGAATTATTTCCCTCCAAAAATATGAGTAGCCATTTGCTTGGGCCATAATTCCCCATATTCTACAGTTGTCCTCCATTTTGTGATTTTGTTGTGCTGTGTGTTAAAGAATTAGGGTGGATCTGTAAATCCCTTCTTAAGTTTACCTCCCTGCTCCACTGTAAAGGGAGTTTCCCTGGAGTGTGGCTTGCACTACCCTTAATCCTTTCATCCTACAAGAGAGAAAAGGAAAGAGAAGAAAGCAAAGAATTGGGAACCTGACACCATCAAGCAAGCAGCACTGAGAGAAGAGTGTATCCTTTAGACCTGAGGTTCCTGCACCAAGATGCTCCCTGGACAAAGACTGATGCAATACCAGAATTTTCTCCAGAGCTGACAAAGGGGAAAGACTTCCCCTGGAGAGGACACCCTGAATTTGGACTCGTAGCCTACCGGACTGTATGAGAATAAACTTTCCTTTGTTATAGCCAACCACTCTGTGGTATTTCTGTTAGAGTAGCATTAGCTTACTAAAACAATGTCACTGAATTTTACACACAAGTAAATATATATTTACCACAATCAAAAAAATGTCAGTGGTGATTCCAGCACAACTAGATGGTGCTTGGCTACTGTCCCTTACAGCTTTGACAAGGATCACAGATCACAGTAGAGGGGCCTGGGTAGAGCCATAAAAAATGTAGAACAACATTCTCACTTGAAAGACAAGACTTACTGGCATGACAGGAACAAGAGAAATCCCAATATTTATGGCCTCTGGACACCCTTTTAACTCAGTACTGAAGTCACTCCTGAGGTTCACTCTTCAGCCCCAAATTAGATAGTCCTATAAAACAAAACAAGACAAAGTGGGCACACCAACCCAGAGACAAGGATGAGAAGGCAGGAGGGGACAAGAAAGCTGGTAACAGGGAACATAAGCATGAAATGTGGAGAGTGTTGATATGTCATGGTACTGGCAACAGATGTTACAAAAACAGTATGTGTATAGTTTAATGAGAAACTAATTTGCTCTGTAACCTGCATCTAAAGTATATATTTAAAAAAGTGGAAAGGAGGACATCTGTATCTATGTCAATTTAAAAAACAAAAACGATAGTCAAGATGGCAGGCTAAATGCATGTCTCCCTAAATCCCCCTGGAAACCAAGACCTGAAATGATAATTAAATGGAGCCTCCTGGTTTGCGGCATAAGGCTGTTAATTTGGACTTCATAGCACTGAATGCAAATCCTCCTCTCTTTCACTGACCCCACTCTAGGCAAGCACAGGCTTGCACAAACCGAAGGTAACTTACCATTTTGATTTCTTTTTTCCTCTGTCTTGGCTGGTGGGCAGAGCTGAGACTTGACTAGCTGCTGATCTCAGATTCATTGCTGGTGGCACTGGCAAGCATAATTGCCGTGTTCTGAGAGCCTGGCTTTGGACTCTATGCATC
Organism: Heterohyrax brucei; assembly: GCA_028571685.1. Lineage (NCBI taxonomy): Eukaryota > Metazoa > Chordata > Mammalia > Hyracoidea > Procaviidae > Heterohyrax > Heterohyrax brucei. The sequence continues at coordinate 42,701,487 of CM053149.1, forward strand.
TCAGCTTCTCTGACCTATCTTTCTGCCTCCATGTGGTAGCCGTACAGATGTGCTTGTGTGGGATGCCATCTTGAGCCACTGGGAAATGGAGAAGACCAGGTGGAGGCCTCAGCCAGAACTGGTTCCTAGGCTGGGAGTTGGCACCTGCTGGTGGGAGAGTCATTTTCCAGCTGGGAGGCAGTGTTTTCCACAGTGCCACTTGAGGCTGGGACCCAGTGCTGGAGGCTGTGGAGGCTGTGGACTCTGGGAATCTCGGCACTCTTGGCCTCTCTTTCTGCTGACAGCCTGGTCCCAGCCAGGTGGTGAGCTTGTGAGGGACGCCATCTTGTTTCACTGGGAGGTGGAGTCATCCATATGAAAGCCTCAGCTGGAACTAATTCCTGGGCTGGGAGGCAGTGCCTACCCAGAAGAGACTGCTTTTCCAACAGAAAAGCACAATCTACACAGTATGGCCTACAGCTGGGCCCTGACAGCAGAGGACCAGCAGGCCAGTAGCCTTTCTGTATTTTGAGCTAGTTTATAACATACAGGGTTCAATATAGAGGTGCTTACTTTCCCAGCAGGAAAGAGAGACGTGTACACCTGAAAATCTGACTGACTTTGGAAGTTGTGAAATACTTTTTACTTCTCATTTTAAGATGGCCTAGAGAAACAACTGAGGTCCACCTTCACAGCCCAAAAACCAACAAACGTTGGAGAAAACAGTAACCCGGCAATAACCCATGGCATCAGAAGGCCCCAGAATAAATCACCTCAGAACTTCCTAGATGAAGAAGCTTTTCTGAAACTATCAGAAGGTGAATACAAAAGGATTGTATAGAGAGCCCTACTAGACCTTACACAAAATGCAGCAAAGCAAACTGAAAAGTTAAGCAAGCTGTTCAATCTGATGGAACTTCAGTACTCTGAAATCCAACAGATCAAGAACAAAATCAAAGACATAGAAACTTCCATTCAAAGCCAAGAAAACAGAATCGAACAAATGGAAAAGAGACTTTCTGATTTGGAAGACAGAGCTACTGACTCCAGCATCTATGAGGAGAAATCAGAAAGAAGAAACAAGAAAAATGAAGAAGTATTAAGAAGCACGTGGGACTGTATTAAGAAGAACAATCTATAATTAATTGGAGTTCCTGAGCAGGTTGAGACACCTGAGAACACAGAGAGGATTGCTACTGAGATACTGACAGAAAACTTCCCAGAAATTATGAAAGAAGGGACTATAGATATCCAAGATACATACCAAACACCGCTCAATATAGATCTCAAAAGAAAGACTCAAGCTTAATCAAGCTTAACAAAATGAAACACAAGCAGAAACTCTTAAAGGCAGCAAGACTCAAAGCAAAGCTAACATTCAGAGGGAAACCCTGTAGGCTTTCGTCAGATTTCTCATCAGAAACCATGCTGGCATGGAGACAGTGGCATGACACATTCAAAGCCTTGAAGGAGAAGAACGTCTAACCAAGAATTATATACACTGCACAACTATCTTTCAAATATGAAAATGAAATGAAAATGAAAATATGAAAATGAAATGAAGAAATTCGCAAACAGAAACTCAGAGACTTTGTAAAACCCAAACCAAAGCTACAAGAAATACTGAAAGAATCCCTTAGCTTGGAAGAATGAAACCACTAACTTTATGTGTTAGAAGGACACATTATCCAGAATCCTACTCAGTTAGGGAAGGGTCCAAACATAATCAAACTACAACAGTGAAAGAAACAATCTAATGATCATATCATGTAAACTATGATATCATCATATTAAAAAGAGGGGTGTACTACAGTTGTTATAGCCCTTCCAGATAGAGAGGACGTTGACAAGATGGTAGCAATCAAAATTTTCTTTATATGTAGTTTATTAAGTGGGTTCATAGGGGCAGAATTAAAGCACAGTAAAGAAGCAACATACCATATCAAGAAATGTAATACAGGAGTCTCAACAACCACAAAACAGCCCTGAAAAATGTGAATAATCAACTCACAAAGAAGACTCTCCTAGAACAGATTGATAAGAACAACAGAGAAAACATCAGCACAAAAGTAACCATATCACAATGGCAGCAATGAACATATACATATCAATAATTACATTGAATGTGAATGGACTGAATGCTCCAGTAAGGAGGCATCGAGTGACATCTTGGCTCAAAAGACATGAACCATCTATATGTTGCCTACAAGAAACTCACCTTAGAGTTAAAGATATGAACAAACTGAAAATGATAGAATGGAAGAATATATATCAAGCTAACAATGAAGAAAGAAGAGCAGGTGTGGCAATTCTAATCTCAGATAAAATCGATTTTAATGTAAACTCCACCATCATGGACAAGGATGGAGACTATTTCTGAAAGGTTCAATATACAAGCAGAACTTAACAATATTAAATATTTATGCACCTAATATTAGAGCACCTAAATACATCAAAGAAACACTGACTATGCTCAAAAAGGAGATAGACCACTCCACAATTATAGTGGGAGACTTCAACGCTCCACTCTCTAAACTAAACAGATACCTAGAAAAAAGCTCAGAAGACCTTACTGCCACAATTAAACAACTAGACTTAATCAACATATACAGAACTTTTTTTTTTATCCATCAGCAGGCAACCTTCTTCTCCAGTGCACATGGAACATTCTCCAGAATAGACCATGTGTTAGGACATAAAGCAATTCTCAAGAAAATCCATACCACTGAATTAACGCAAAGCTGCTTCTCAGATCATAAAGACATAAAAGTAAAAATCAACAGGAGAAAAACATAGATAGAAAGTGGAACTCATGGAAACTGAACAACACCTTGCTCAAAAACCAAGAGTTATAGAAGAAATCAAAGATGCAATAAATTCGTGAAATCAAGTGAAATGAAAACACTTCCTACCAGAATCTATGGGATACAGCCAAAGCAGTGGTCAGAGGTCAGTTTATCTTCATAAATGCACACATCTGTAAGTAAGACAGAAACCAAACCAAAAACCTGGCCTAACAGCTTGAACAAGTAGAGAGAGAACAACAGAGGAACCCTTCAGACACCAGAAGAAACCATATCATAAAGATTAGAGCAGAACTAAATGAATCAGAGAACAGAAGAACAATTGAAAAGACCAAAAGCTGCTTTTTTTTAAAAGATCAACAAAATTCACAAAACTATTGGCTAAACTTACTAAAGAAAAACAAGAAAGGAAACAAATAACCCAAATGAGAAATGAGAGGGGAGTTGTCACAACAGATCCAACAGAAATAAAAAATATAATAGCTGAATACTATGAAAGACTGTATTCTAACAAATTTGAGAACCTAGGGGAAATGGACAAATTCCTTGGTTCATATCACCTACCAAAATTATCACAAGATGAAGTAGAACAGCTTAATAAACCCATCACAAAGGAGGAGATTGAAAAAGTCATCAAAAAACTGCCAACCAAAAAAAGCCCGGGCCCAGATGGCTTTACTGCAGAATTCCACCAAGCTTTTAGAGAAGAGTTATCTCCAATACTACTATTTCACAGTATGGAAAGGGATGGAATACTCCCAAATTCATTCTATGAAGCCAGCATAACCCTGATACCAAAGCCAGGGAAAGACCCAATCAAAAAGGAGAACTACAGACCGATATCACTCATGAATCTAGATGGAAAAATCTTCCACAAAATTCTTGCCAATAGAATACAACAACATATCAAAAAAAAAAAAAATAATCCATCATGACCAACTTGGATTCATGCCAGGAATGCAAGGCTGGTTTAACATCAGAAAAACAATTAATGTGATCAACCACATAAATTTCACAAAAGACAAGAATCACCTGATTTTGTCTATTGATGCAGACAAGGCATATGATAAAATCCAACACCCATTCATACTAAAAACTCACAGCAAAATAGGAATAGACATCAAATTCCTCAATGCAATAAGGGCTATTTATGCAAAAACAACTGCCTACATCATCCCGAATGGAGACTGAAACAGTTTCCCTTGAGAACAGGAACTAGACAAGGATGCCCACTCTCACCTCTCCTATTCAACACTGTACTAGAAGTTCTAGCCAGAGAAATTAGACAAGACCAAGGAATAAATGGTATTTGCATTGGCAAAGAAGAACTAAAAATCCCTGTATTTGCAGATGGTACGATTGTATGTGCAGAGAATCCCAAAGAATCCATGAGGAAACTACTCAAACTGACAGAAGAGTTCAGCGAAGTCTCAGGATACAAGAAAAACATAAGTATATCAGTAAGATTCTTTTATACAAACAATGAGATTAAGGAAGGAATCACCAAGTCAATACTACTTAGTACAGCCCCTAAGAAGATAAAGTACCTATGAATAAATTTGACCAGAGAAATAACAGATCTTTACAAAGAGAGCTACAAACCTTTACTACAAGAAACTAAGAGAGAATTACATAAATGAAGAAACCTACCCTGCTCATGGATAGAAAGAATTAACAGTGAAAATGTCTATTTTACCCAAAGCAATCTACTTATATAATGCAATCCCAATACAAGCTCCAGTGACATTTTTTAATGAGATGGAGGAACAAATTATCAAATTTGTCTGGAAAGGGAAGAAGCCCCAGGTAAGTAAAGCAGTACTAAAGAACAACACACTGGGAGGCCTCTCATTACCCGCCTTTAGAAGCTGTTACACTGCCACAGTAGTCAAAACAGCCTGGTACTTGTACAAAAACAGACAGATAGATCAACGGAACAGAATAGGGACCCCAGAGATGACATCACCTGCCTATGGATATTCGACAAAGGCCCTAAGACATCAAACTGGGGTAAAAACAATCTCTTCAGCAAATTGTGCTGGCGAAACTGGATATCCATCTGCACTAAATTAAAACAAGACCCATATCTTACACCTTATACAAAAACCAACTCAAACTGGGTAACAGACCTAAACATCAAATCTAAAACACTAAAGCTCATCCAAGAAAAAGTAGGAACAACAATGGAAGTTGTAATATACAATGTAGACAGACTTGAAAATCTGTCAAACAAACCACAATCATCAGAAGACAAAATAGATAAATGGGAACTAATCAGAATCAATCACTTTTGCTCATCCAAAGACTTTATTAATAGAATTAAAAGGCCATCTACAGAATGGGAAAAATATTTGGCAACTGTATGTCAGACCAATGCCTGATCTCCATAATCTATAAGGTACTACAAAATATCAATAGAAAAAGATAAATCATCCAGTTAAGGGATGGGCAAAGGAGATAGACAGACACTTCTCTAAAAAGGAGATCCAGGCAGCCAAAAAACACATGCAGACATGCTCACGATCATTAGCTATTAAAGAAATTCAAATCAAAATGACAATGAGATGCCATCTCACCCCAACAAGGTTGGCCATGATCCAAAAAACACAAAACAACAAATGCTGGAGAGGCTGTGGGGAGATTGGAACTCTCCTACACTGTTGGAATTGCAAAATGGTGCAACCTCTTTGGAAAGCAATCTGATGTTCCCTTAGAAAACTGGATATAGATATACGATCTGACCCAGTAATTCCACTGCTTGGAATATATCCTACAGTATCAAGGCTATTCATACCAACTGATACATCCACCCGAACATTCGTTGCAGCATAGTCCACAATAGCAAAAGATGGAATCAACCCAGATGCCCAGCAACAGAGGGATGGATAGGCAAACTATGGTATATATACTCAGTGGAACACTATGCAATGATAAAGAACAACGATGATTTCAGGAAACATCTCTTAACCTGGTTTCAACTCATTATGCTGAGTGAAAGCAGTCAGCGACAAAAGGACAAATATTGTACAAGACCCCTACTATAAGAACTTAAAAACAGACTCATGCATAGAAGAAAAGACTTTTTGAGGCTGCAAGGGTATGGAGGGAGGGCAAGGAGGGAGGGTTTAGATTAGATAGTTAAGAGAAATTTGGTTAGGTAAAATCGGTGACAGCATGCATTAGAAAGAAGATCAATATTAACTGATCTTCAACACAACTTGAGTACTCCTCCCTTCTTAACCCAATATTGTAAGGACAGACTAGCTCGGGCTAGGGGCAGGGGGACCATGCTCTCAGGTAAAATTGAGGCCAATTGGCACAGCTAGCACTTTGCTAATGAGGACTCTCTGCACCCCACATCAGTAAGTGGTGTCTGGGGTCTTAAAAGCTGCCAAGCTGCCATCGGAAGGTACAGCAAATGGTCCCAACTCAACAGGAACAGGTGATCACTGAGGTCCATAACAGCATGAGGGAAAGAGAACCCTGAAGACAAAAAGACCCACTTGAGTGGGTCTGTATATCAACTCGTGACCAGAAGAACAGTGTGTAAGCATATTGTATTTCAGTTACGTGTACAAACTATTTCAATTACACGCTTAAAATAATTTCCAGGAACTTTAGGTAACTTACTGAGAATAAATTGAGTTAATAGATATGTGTCACAGTTTAACTGTGACAAACACTGGTGACATAGTGGTTAAGTGCTATGCCTGCTATCCAGAAGATCAGCAGTTCGAGTCCTTCAGGGGATCCTTGGGAGCTCTGTGGAGTGGTTCTATCCTGTCCTATAGAGTCATTGTGATACAGAATTAACTCCACAACACTCGGTTTACTTTGATTTTAATTGCTAACTTGACTATAACTTTATTATTATTATTAAATCTAACATCATCGAAGCCAATGCTTTGACTGGAGAATTCAAATTATTTACCTATAAATTTATTTTTGTGTTATATGGGTATTTAGAGACTTAATAATCTTGGTATATCCTGACTGTGGTATTATACCTCAAGATTATTATGTATGGTATCTGAAGTTCTTTAAAAACATAGGTAATGATTATATTTAGAAATATTATTGTCTAAAGTTTTCTAACAGATTGGATTTCATTTGACCTTTACGTTTTGCTTATTTTTATTAATCACATCATATTAAGTTTTTGTCATCTACAGTTTTTTACTGATTTTCTGAGAACATCTGACTAGAATATCTCAACAAAAATATTAGACTTGTGAAAAGGACTATGTCTCCAAATATCCAAAACTCTTATGTGGAAACTGATGGCCTCACAGACTGCAGCTGATCCAAAATCAGGTGAAACAAACAAAAAATCTACGTAAGCCTGAGTACACTTGATGTGGAAGGTAAGGAAATTAAATTTGTCTTAGACACAGTAATCACCTTCTCTGCCTTAAATTACCCAATGGATCTACTCTCAAAGATGGAATCTGTAGCTGTTGGCTTGGGTTATAAATTCAAGGTGAAAGAAATTTTACTCTTATGTCTGATGAGATCACGATTAGTAAGGCATTTCTTTCTATATAGCCCTTCATGCCCTGTTGTATTGCTGGGACAAAGATTATTAAACTGGGGACACATACAGTTAAAAACTCAGCTAAATATAAGAAATGAGGACTAAGAATCACTTATACTGCTGGTTAATATGTTAAAAACTAAAAAATCAGAAGGGCATATACCAAAAGAAGTTCTTAGGTTACATAAAAAGTTTGAGAATTAAAGCAGGCAGAATAGTTTGTGGAGAAACACACAATGGAAACCTTGTGAAAAATGTAGTACCTCTTCTGAGTCAACAGTCAGGAGTAAGACACGGAGGCTGAGGGCCTCTGTGGTGTGACTAAAACTAGTGACTGTTAACTGTGTTCTGGGACACTGAGATTGTCTCCAAACAATTGTGTAAACTTCCTCAAAGTTGTTTTTCAGATGGAACCAACTCTGGGGACATGCACAGAAAGTCCTGCATCCACTGCTATGTGTCCCTCCAATGGGGGCACCAGAGAGCTACAGTTAGTACCGGGGAATTGAAACAAGGGACAAGTAGCTGTCATCCAAAGGAAAAAAGATATACTTCAGATCCCCATCCCTAATTTGTCCCCAGCTTACACCTTGGACACAGAAAGGTTATAAAAAACCCAAGTGGCTAATGTCACTATTATTGCCACTGGTAGTTCCCTTATTGATCTTTTTGGTTATCTTTACCTTTTGGGCCCCTAATTCTTAATATCTTAATTCACTTTATCTCTTTCAGGCTACAATTCCAAGTTAAACTCGTGGTCGTATAAGAATACCAGCCTGTATCCACCAACAAGTGAATCAGATTCTGCTCCTCCAAGAGACTCTACAAGATCTATACCGAAGCCTCCATAAAAATAACCAATAGACCTCTCTCTTTACAGGATGCCAGGAGGCCAGAGGACCCCCTCAACTCTCCATATACCCTTGAACAAGTCAGTGACTCTTGTCAGCAAGAAATAGCTAAAAAGATGATGCCCCTCTGTCCTTAAACCAAAATGTGGGAAGTTGAGGGGACTCTGTCTCTGAAATTCAGGGATATGATTGATTGGACTCTGTCCCTGAAATTCAGGGAGATCATTGTGGGAAATCTGTCCTTGAAATTCAAGGAGGCCGTGTTATCCAATAATCAGACTTCACCATTAGCTGAAAACAGCCTGGTATGCCCCACCTGGTGTAACCATAATCTATAAATAACTTTATGCCTGCCACTCCCACCCTCCTAATCAAAGCCCTTCTCTTATCAAAACCTTTACCGTAAACAAACCTTAACTCGCCTCCTTCTAATCAATACTTCTTCCTTATCAGACCATAAATCCCCTAACCAGAATTTCTTAATACCTCTCTTCTCTTTCTTTTCTTATCAAACCATAAGCCCCCTCACCCAACACTACCTCATCGGAACTTTAAAACTATTATAAACTTGCCCTACTGGAGAGAGGCGGGTTGAGCCATTCTTGGGTCAGACTGTACTCTTTTTTGCTTCCAATGAACTTCACTAGAACTTTGGACTGGTGTGTCTCTGCCTCTGTTTCAGGCCACTTTGTCCCCAACAATAATGAGTCTACCAAGACGTACCTCAAAAGAAAGGCTTAATAATTTACCTCTGAAAAATCAAGCATTTAAAATCCTACAGCGGGTACTACTATCCTGACAAGCAAGAGGCTGCTGTGAGGTGGGGTTGACTCAGTGCCAACTGGTGGTAATAAGTTCAAAAGAAACAGAAATACACAGCTTTCCATGTGAAAAGGGGATGCATAACGGCAGAACACTCCTGTACAGAAGAAAGTCATTCATCTCAGAATGACAGTATAGTGGTACAAGCCAGAATTAAAGCAAACAAAAGTCATTCCATGGGGAAGGGTCTCCCATGGATGGCCCATGCATGGATGAGGCTTTTTGGACACAGACTATACACCTACACACAGACAATAATAAGGCTAGAAACCTGAACTATGTTTATGTCTGTTGGAAGTGACATTTTGTGAAAATAACTTACAAAATTTTTAAACATTCCCAGCTGACAATTTCAGTTCTCGAAAAGGAGAAACTACTATTGTTGATATAATTTTAACCAATGAGAAAGAACTTGTTTCCAAGTAGAAATTATATGTGCCTTGACAGAAAGTGACGTGGTCTTTGGGGAGTACAAAATAGCAAAAAAGGTGCATGAATTCTAAAACAATGTAATAATGAACAATTCCAACGAGAAGGAAAAGGTGAGCAAAACACTGTGACCAAACAGAAAACCTCATGAGCTCATGTTTTTCAAAGGATATGTTCATAAGAGATAATGAGGGACACATATCCAAGAACTAGTTCAACCATGACACAATGTAAGACTTTCAGGAAGGTGAAAGCCTGAATGGCCAGGAAATCCAAGAAACAGCCAGGTGCAAAAGGTGTTTCATTACAGCTTTAATTCAGAGAGACAGCGAATGGGTCGAGGGAGAAGGAAGGGAAAGAGAGAGAAGGAATGTGGAGGAGAGGAGGCAATAAAAGAAAATACAACAAAAGACGGAAAGAAGAGGTGGAGAAGAAGAGGTCCAACAAAATAATGTAATTTAGTAGGGGATGAGAAGCTTAAACTTAGGAAACACTCAAATTCTGTCTTCTAGAGCAAAGATTTCAAATTCTAAATGTGCTACAAAAGAGAAGATGAAAAGAGGAAAATGACACTCACAATAAATTAGAGAATAAGGAACAATCTAGGACCAGCAAATAATTCCAAACCTCTACTTCAAAATTATATTCCAGAGTACTGAAGAATCTGCAGATAGAATCTCAGAGTCACTGGCAACAAATATGAGAAATCACAGAGAATGGGAAAAGTCCCAGAGACTTTGGGAAATGTTCTACTTTGCAGTGTCTTGGGAAAACACAACAGATCATTGAAATTGCAGATCAATAAGCCTGACGCGATCCTCCTAAAGCAGGGTTTGTTCTATTGGGTGCTGTGGTAGTCAGAAAGCATCTTATATTTTTATCGGGAATATTATCAGACTAGGATCTTCTAACAGATGATGCTCCCTGTCATAAGAGTTAGAAAAACACTGTATATGGGAAGGTTGAGAAGTGTATACAGCACAGAAACAAGATGATTAAGAAGGGTATCAGGGCGGAGTCAAGATGGCGGACTAAGGACACGTCTCTTTCAATCCCTCTGGAAACCAAGACCTGAATTGACAATCAAACAGAGCCTTCTGAGCACCTAATCAGCTTCAGGACACGGCACAGAGCTGGTAATTGGGACTTTATACCATTCAGTGAAAAACCTCCTCTCTTTCACTGACTCCCGCTCCTGGCTAGCCCGGCTCTCACGGATGGAAGGTAAACGCACGCACCATTTTGACTTTTTTTTCCTCGGTCTCGGCTGGTGGGCGGAGCTGGGCCTTGCCCGGCGGCTGGACTCAGACACGCTGCTGGGGGGATAGGCAGGTGAAATTCCCATTTTCTGAGAGCCAGGCTTGGGACTCTGTTAATCTAGACACTTTGAGCCTTTCGTTTTGTAGCTGCCTCAGTGGGGTTTGTGCGGAACTCCGTGGTCAGGGTGCGGGACGCCATGTTGGTACCGAGATTTTAGCGGGACCTCGTTCTTAGCCTGGGAGCCAGCGCCTGCAAACGGGACAGCGCTTCTCCGTCACAAAAGTAGTGATTTTGCATAGTGCTGCCTACGTTGGGGGCCCTGCAACAGAAGCAGAGGAATCGCTGCCTCTGGGCACCTTTAGCCCCCCTGTCTGCTGCCTGTGTGGAGGACGCCATCTTGCGTACGGTGGCCGCAGCTGGACCTAATTCTTAGCTTGGGAGCCAGAGCCTGCCCACAAGAGAGCGCTTTTCTATCACAAAACCAGTACTCGACGCAGTGTTGGATAAGGCTAGGCCCTGTCAGCAGAGGCCACCAGGGCACTAGCAGTGCTGTATTCTGAACTAGTTTGTTATCATCTGGGGTTGGATACAGTGGCGCTTACTTTGTCAGATGGGAAGAGGGACCTCTACACCTGAAAACCTAACTGACTTGTGAACTGGTCAGATACCTTTTGCTTTACATTTGAAGACAGCCTAGAGAAACATTTGCAATCCATCCTCGCAGTACCTCTTCCAGCCTCTATATACTCACATGGGACCCAAAAAGCAACAGACAATTGTGGCATACAAGCAATCACTCATGGCTTCAGAAGGCTCCCAAACAAAGCAACCAAGGAGTTTTCCAGATGAAGAAACTTTTATGAAAGCATCAGGAAGTGAATACAAATTGATTATATACAGGGCCCTTCTAGACCTTATACAAAATGCAGCAGAACAAAATGAAAAATTAAGCAACTTGTTCGATCTGATGGAACACCAGTACTCTGAAATCCAACAGATCAAGAAGAAAATCAAAGACATAGAAACTTCCATGCAAAGCCAAGAAAACAGAATGGAACAAATGGAAAAAAGAATTTCTGATTTGGAAGACAAAGCTACTGATGCCAGTGTCTATGAGCAGAAATCAGAAAAAAGAAACAAGAAAAATGAAGAAACATTAAGAAGCATGTGGGACTCTATTAAGAGGAACAACCTTCGATTAGAGAACACAGAGAGTATTGTTGCTGAGCTGCTGAAAGAAAACTTCCCAGAAATCATGAAGGAAGAGAATATAGACATCTCAGATGCATATCGTACGCCACCCAATATAGATCTCAAAAGAAAGACTCCAAGACGTATTATAATCAAGTTTAACAAAATGAAACATAAGCAGCAACTCTTAAAGGCAGCAAGACTCAAGGTAAAGCTAACATTCAGAGGGAAACCCTGTAGGCTCTCATCAGATTTCTCAGCAGAAACCATGCTGGCATGGAGACAGTGACATGACACATTGAAAGTCTTGAAGGAGAAGAACTTCCAACCAAGAATTATATATCCTGCAAAACTGTCTTTCAAACATGAAAATGAAATTAAGACATTTCCAGATAAACAGAAACTCAGAGACTTTGTAAAAACCAAACCCAAACTACAACAAATACGGAGAGAAGTTCTTGGCTTTGGCTTAGAAGAACGAAACCACTAACTTTATATTTTAGAACAACACACTACTCAATACTCATTTAGGGAAGGCTCCAAAATGAATCACAGCTTTGATTTGGAAAGAAGTAATCCAGTGATCATCATGAAAACTATGGTGTCATCATAATAAAAGAGGGATGTACTACAGTCGTTACAGTCCTTCCAGATGGAGAGGAAGATGACCAGGCTGGTAGTAATTAAAATTGGGTTTATAAATAGTTTATTAAGGGGGTTCATAGGGGCAGCTGGAAAGCACAACAAAGATGTATCATACCATTTCAAGAAATCTAACACACGAGTCTCAACAACTATAAAACCAGCTCTGAAAAAGGTGAAAAATCAACTCACAAAAAAGAGTGTCTCAGAACAGACTAATAAGAACAACAGAGAAAACATCAACATAAAAATAAACATATCAGAATGGCAGCAGTGAACACATACCTATCAATAATTACATTGAATGTGAATGGACTGAATGCTCCAGTAAAGAGACACCGAGTGTCATCTTGGATCAAAAGACACGACCCATCCATATGTTGTCTACAAGAAACTCACTTGAGACCTAAAGACAGGAACAAACTGAAAATTAAAGGATGGAAGAATATATATCAAGCTAACAATGAACAAAGAAGAGCAGGGGTGGCAATTCTAATCTCAGACAAAATCAATTTTAATGTCAAATCCACCATCGTGGACAAAGATGGACACTATTTATTGCTGAAAGGTTCAGTACACAAGCAAGACTTAACTATATTAAACATTTATGCACCTAATGTCAGAGCACCTAAATATGTCGAAGAAACACTGACTATGCTCAAAAGAGAGTTAGATGACTCCACAATAATAGTGGGAGACTTTAACACTCCACTCTCATTACTAGACAGATCATCTAGAAAAAAGCTCAGTAAAGATACAGAAGACCTCATTGTCACAATTAACCAACTAAACCTCACTGATATATACAGAACTTTCCACCCATCAGCAGACAACTACACCTTCTTCTCCAGTGCACATGGAACATTCTCCAGAATTGACCACGTGATAGGCCATAATGCAATGCTCAACAAAATCCATACCATTGAATTATTGCAAAGCATCTTCTCAGATCATAAAGCCATCAAAGTTGAAATCAATAGCAGAAAAAACATAGATAGAAAGTGGAACACTTGGAAACTGAACAACATCTTGCTCAAAAAAACATGGGTTATAGAGGAAATCAGGGATCAATTAAAGAAATTCATGGATTCCAATGAGAACGAAAACACTTCCTACCAGAACCTATGGGATAGAGCCAAAGCAGTGCTCAGAGGTCTGTTTATCTCCATAAATGCACACATCGGGAAGGAAGAAAGAAACCAAATCAAGGAACTAACTCTACAGCTTGAACAAGTAGAAAGAGAACAACAGAGGAACCCCTCGGGCACCGGCAGAAAGGAGATCATAAAGATTAGAGCAGAGCTAAATGAATTAGAGAATAGAAAAACAATTGAAAAAATTGAAAAGACCAAAAGCTGGTTTTTTGAAAAGATCAACAAAATTGATAAACCACTGGCTAGACTTACTAAAGAAAAGCAGGAAAGGAAACAAATAACCCAAATTAGAAATGAGAGGGGAGTTGTCACCACAGATGCAACAGAAATCAAAAACATCATAACAGAATACTATGAAAGACTGTACTCTAACAAATTTGAAAACCTAGGGGAAATGGACCAATTCCTTGACTCATACCACCTACCCAAATTATCACAACGTGAAGCAGAACAACTTAATAAACCCATCACAAAGGAAGAGATTGAAAAGATCATCAAAACACTGCCAACCCAAAAAAGTCCGGGCCCAGATGGCTTCACGGCAGAATTCTACCAAGCATTTAGAGAAGAGTTATCCCCAATACTATTGAAACTATTTCACAGTATAGAAAGGGATGAAGTACTCCCAAACTCATTCTATGAAGCCAGCATAACCCTGATACCTAAGCCCGGGAAAGATCCAACAAAGACAGAGAACTACAGACCGATATCACTCATGAACTTAGATGCAAAAATCTTCAACAAAATTCTTGCCAACAGAATACAACAACATATCAAGAAAATAATCCATCATGACCAAGTGGGGTTCATACCAGGGATGCAAGGCTGGTTCAACATCAGGAAAACAATCAATGTGATTAATCACATAAATAACACAAAAGACAAAGATCACCTGATTTTGTCCATTGATGCCGAAAAGGCATTTGATAAAGTCCAACACCCATTCATGCTAAAAACTCTTAGCAAAATGGGCATAGACGGCAAATTCCTCAACATAATAAGGGCCATTTATACAAAGCCAATTGCTCACATCATCCTGAATGGAGAGAGACTGAAAGACTTTCCCCTGAGATCAGGAACTAGACAAGGATGCCCACTGTCACCTCTCCTATTCAACACTGTGCTAGAAGTTCTAGCCAGAGCAATTAGACAAGACGAAGAAATAAAGAGCATCTGCATCGGCAAAGAGGAAGTTAAAATCTCCCTGTTCGCAGATGATATGATTGTATATGCAGAGAACCCCAAGGAATCTATAAGTAAGTTACTCAAACTGATAGAAGAGTTCAGCAAAGTCTCAGGATACAAGATAAACATAAGTAAATCAGTAGGATTCCTTTATACCAACAACAAGACTGTTAAGGAGGAAATTATCAAATCTATACCATTTGTGATAGCCCCTAAGAAGACAAAGTACCTAGGAATTAATCTAACCAGAGAAACAACAGACCTTTACAAAGAGAACTACAAGCCCTTACTACAAGAAACTAAGAGAGACTTAGATAAATGGAAAAACCTACCCTGCTCATGGATAGGAAGACTTAACATTGTGAAAATGTCTATTTTACCCAAAGCAATTTATTTACATAATGCAATCCCAATACCAGTTCCAGCATCATTTTTTAATGAGATGGAGAAACAAATCACCAATTTTGTTTGGAAAGGGAAGAAGCCCCGGATAAGTAAGGTACTACTAAAGAAGAACACACTGGGAGGCCTCTCATTACCCGACCTTAGAACATACTACACTGCCACAGTGGCCAAAACAGCCTGGTACTGGTACAAGAACAGACAGACTGATCAATGGAACAGAATTGAGACCCCAGAGATGACACCATCTGCCTATGAACAGTTGATATTTGACAAAGGCCCTAAGATATTAAACTGGGGTAAAAACAGTATCTTCAACAAATGGTGCTGGCAAAATTGGATATCCATCTGCAATAAACTGAATCAAGATCCATATCTTACACCTTATACAAAAACCAACTCCAACTGGATAAAAGACCTAAATATCAAACCTAAAACGATAAAGCTCATCCAAGAAAAGGTAGGAACAACAATGGAAGTTTTAATACACAGTGAGGACAGACTCCAAAATCTGTCAAAGAAACCTCAATCAACAGAAGAGAAAGTAGATAAATGGGAACTATTAAGAATCAAACACTTTTGCTCATCCAAAGACTTTATTAATAGAATTAAAAGAACACCCACAGAATGGGAAAAAATATTTGGCAACTCTATGTCAGATCGACACCTGATCTCCATAATCTATAAGATACTACAAAATATCAATAAGAAGAAGATAAACCATCCAATTAAGCGATGGGCAAAGGAGATGGACAGATACTTCACTAAAGAGGAGATCCAGGCAGCCAAAAAACACATGCGGACATGTTCATGATCTTTAGCTATTAAAGAAATTCAAATCAAGACAACAATGAGATACCATGTCACCCCGACAAGATTGGCCATGATCCAGAAAACACAAAACAACAAATGCTGGAGAGGCTGTGGAGAAAGTGGAACCCTCCTACACTGTTGGTGGGGTTGCAAAATGGTCCAGCCTCTTTGGAAGGCAATCTGGCGCTTCCTTAAAAAAGTGGATATTGATATACCATTTGACCCAGTAATTCCACTACTTGGAATATATCCTACAGATTCAAGGCCTTTCACACCAACGGACACATGCACCAGAATGTTTACCGCGGCACAGTCCACAATAGCAAAAAGATGGAATCAACCCAGATGCCCAATAATAGAAGAATGGATAGGTAAACTGTGGTACATATACTCAATGGAGCACTACGCAATGATAAAGAATAACAATGATTCCAGGAAACATCTCCTAACCTGGTTTCAACTGGAAGACATTATGTTGAGTGAGAGTAGTCAGCGACAAAAGGACAAATACTGTATGAGACCTCTACGATAAGATCTCAAAACAGACTTGTGTATAGAAGAAAAGACTCTTTGACAGCTGTAAGGGAGGGGAGGGAGGGAGGGAGGGCGGGGGGGAGGGTTTAGTTTAGGTAGTTACTAGAAATCTAGTTGGGAGAAAGCGGTGACAGCACACATTAGGAACAAGAACAACATTAAGTGGACTTCAGCATAATTCGAATACTCCTTCCATCTTAACTCAATATTGCAAGGATAGAGTAGCTGGGGCGGGGGGCGGGGGACCATGCTCTTAGGCAAATTCCAGGCCAATTGGCACAACTAGCGTTTTGCTAAGAGAGCTCTCTGCACCCCACATTGGTGAGTGGCGTCTGGGGTCTTAAAAGCTGCCAAGCTGTCATCCGAGGACACAGCAAATGGTCCCAACTCAGCAGGAATGGATGCTCACCGAGGGCCAAAATGGCATGCAGTGGAGACAACCGAGAAGACAGAGAGACCCACAAGAGTGGGTGCCTACATCGACCTGGGACGGGAAGAACCGGATGGTGCCCGGCCACCACCAGTGATAGCCATGACGGAGCTCACAGAGAGGAGCCTCACTGGCAACACAAGAATAAAAAGAGGTGCATCATGAGATCTCCACTAAAAGACCTCAATTGATGGTCCAGCGGTTTTGGGGTTCCTCTGAGAGCATGGCCCCCGGCCCTGATGCTGCCCGTTCCCATAAATTATAACAAAGCTCCACTCTTTGGACAGGAATGGAATGGACTTCCATATGTTGGAAGCACTTTATGGTTCTATACATCTATAGGCTATCATCTTGCTGACCTCTGGCTGGAGGAAGGGGAGTGGACGGAGAGGAGGGGAAAGGAGACTGTTGGGAGGATGAGACATGTATGGAGCAGAGAGGAATAGTGTGCAGTCACCGGACAGGGAGAGCAGTGGAAGCTGCATATAGGGGGGCATGTAAATTTACATGTGAATGTACATTTTCACTCAGTTATGTTAAATAAAAATAAAAATAAAGAAGGGTATCAAAGATCTGAAATGTGATCTTGTATAACAATCACTTTATGCTACCTCACAAAACAGAGCTTGAACCAATGGTAGATATTTTAAGTAACCAAGTTTTTCCTTAATATTTGAGATTTTCTGTTCACTCATTCTTTCAGTAGGTCTTCACTGAGCATTCTTTTGTGCCAGATACTGTACCAAGTATGAGGGATACACAATAGATACGACTCTTCGTGGAATTTACAGCTGTGTGCCTGTCTGTGGGGGAGAGAGAAGTGGATAAACAATAAACATGCAAACAAAAACATCACAGATTATAATAAAAGCCAGGAAGCAAAAGACTGTGGTGATGGATAGAATAACAGAGAATAACACTTTACAGTGGTTAAGGAAATCTTATCCGAGGAGGTTGACAATGGAGCTGAGATCTCTATGACAACAATTTGAGCTCTGAGAGAACAGCAGGTGCAAAGGCCCTAAAGACTGGAAAGAGTCTGCCTTGTTCCTAGAATTGAAAGGACCGAGGGTGGAAAGATTGGTGAGTAAGAGACAGGAAAATGTGAGATTACGAGATAAGGTGACAGATACAGATAGAAATCAGGGAATAAAATGTTGCCATCATTAAGATACTTAGAATTTATTCTCAGAGGCAAGGAACATCATTGAGAGTTTTGAGCAGGAACTTTACATCATCTGATGTATGTGGTTCTGTTTTCACAATTTTTAAATTGTGAAAAAAATATATACATTTAACAAAACATTTCCCACTTTGGCAATTTCTCTATGTAGAGTTCAGTAGCATTGATTATGTTCATCATGTTTTGCCACCATTACCAATATCCTTTTCTAAACTATTCTATCAGCATTAATAGAAACTCAATGCCCCTTAAAGTAATGCTCATCCTTTTACCCTCCCTCCTACCCCCGGTAACCACTAATAAACTTTGGTCTCCATACATTTGTTTAGTTCATGTAAGAGGGATTGTGATGGTTAAAATTGTGTGTTAGCTTTGCTGGTGTATGAATCTCAGTGTTTTGGCAGTTGTGTGATGTTACGGTCACTTCCGTGTTGAAATCTGCTATGTGATCACCCCCATGGGATAATAGGATCTTCTGTGAGTAGTCAGTTGGTTGAAGAGGAGTTTCCTTGGGCATGTGGCCTGCAGTGAGTGTGGCAGATATTCTGACCAGGCTCCAAGAACCCAATCTAAGACATTTGGAACCAACAGTGATTCTAGAGAAACAAAATTGTAAAAAACATTGTAAGGATGAATTTTCTAAATTGGTTCTCAAGACTGGTTAGTCTTAAAGATGTTGATGACTCTGTGCCCAGTGTAAAGAGGGCACTGCTAATCCACAGTGTGAGGTGGCAATTTAAATATGCAAAATATCACCATTAATAGATTGAGTATTGATGAAAGATGAAGCTCTGGGTAATTGCATGTATGATACCTGTCTTGGTTATCTAGTACAGCTGTAACAGAAATATCACAAGTGGATGGCTTTAACAGAGATTTATTCTCTCACAGTCTAGTAAGCTAGAAGTCCAAACTGAGGGCATCAGTTCCAGTGGAAGGCTTTCTCTCTGTCTGCTCTGGAGGAAAGTTCTTGTCATCAATCTTCCCCTGGTTTAGGAATTTTTCAGTGTAGGGTAGGACACCGTGTTCAAAGGATGTGTGCTCCTGCCTTTGTTTCTTGGTAGTATGAGGTCTCCCTATCTTTTTGCTTGCTTCTCGCTCTTATATATCAAAAGATATTGGTGTAAGATACTATGTACTCTAGTAAACCTCATCAATATAGCTGTTGCTAATCCATCTCATTAACACCACATTGATAGGATTTAGAAAATCACATCAGAGAGCAAAATGGTAGACAAACTTATGACACTATAAATGATGACCTAGTCAAGTTAACAGATATTTTGAGGGGACACAATTCGATCCATGATAATACCTTTCTACAGTTTTGTCATGATGAGAAGTATAAGGGAGCTGGTTGGTTCATCCTACCTTAGTTAGACAAACTGGTGAAAGACAGAGATGAGCTCAGGTATTCAAAGTTCCACCTCACATTAATGATCTCAAAGTTTCCACTTGTGTCTTGAAAGGAAGGCTTATTTCTTGTAGTAACAGAACTGAGAGTGCTGAAAACTAAACCTAAAGTCTTACCGTAGGGAGGTATCTGATGTTAAAGTGATTGAGAAGAAATGGGACCCTGAAACGTGGGGTAGGGACATACAGGCAGATAATTAGGAAGCTGGAGACACTGAGGCCTGAATTCCATTGAACCATTCCTGCCAACAGAATCATTAGCTCCTCCACTTCCATCTCAGAGATTAAACCAACTGTATCTAAACTGCCTTTGTCTGAGTCACCCTTGGTGTGTCACATGAGGCAGATACTTTACAATGCTGAATGTGCTCAGAACATTTTGCCCACCAACATTGTCTTCTAGATTGATATAGATTCTAGATTATATAACTAGACTTAAGTCCCAGTGAGCTCCAAAAGGTGAAGGGAAAGTAGAATCCAGGAAGAGGTACACTACACTCTGAAAGAGCTGTTTGACTTTTCTAATATGCACAAATGGAAACTTCAGGAATATCTGTGGCGTTGGCTATTAAGGGTGTGGGGCAATGGTGCAAGAAACATAAATTCAGATCAGTCTGAGTCTATTGATAAGAGCTCATTAAGCACAGATTCTTGACTAATGTTTCAGCTTGAGAAATTAGGAAAGGATTTAATGGTGCCCAACAAGAAATCAAGCTGAAGTACCAGATCTTAGTAAGAACGTGTCCAAAGGCTTATGGAAATTGGCATGGTAGAGAGGATTTACCAGGGTAGACCCACGGATCCACACATGGAATGCCCAAAGACACACCTTATACCACAATGGTGAAGAACAAATTTGTGAAGGGAGCTCCAGCATTCTCGAAGACTGCTGTGATTGCTATTTTATGGAGTTCAGATTTGACAATGGGAACTGCCCTAACTGAACTAAGACACCTGAATACAATGGGGCTGATTGGAGCCCATGATTGCGGAAGCCAGCTGGTGGCACTCAGTCAACAGAGACAAGGTGAGCATGTTAATGTTAATCGACAGCACAGTCAAAGCAGTAATCAGAATAGTCTGACACATGTGGACTTATGGCACTGGCTACTTAGTTGTGGTGTCCCAAGGAGTGAAACATATGGGAAATATACTAAATATACTAATATGCTAAATATTTGATCTGTACAAATGGAAGAATTCTAGGTCAAGTGAACAGCAGTCTAATTCGAGTCTCCAGAATACAGAATCACGACCATTCAGTTCCCAGATCTGAGTAAGTTTACATATCCACAACACTCTGAGGCTGAATCCTCTTCAGGAAGGACTTCAATACACTGCCCAAAACTTATATTGTTAATCTTTGTCCTAGCCTTCCCCAAAAGTATCAATGGCCTTTTAGCAGAGTGACTGTTAGTCAGGTAAAAGGAAACAATCAGACTTCTTGAGGATTACTGAATACTGACTCTGACACTAATCCCTGGAGACCCAAAACATCACTGTGGCTTATCATTCCAAGTGGCAGTATAGAGAGGTCAGGTTGTTAACAGAGCCTTAGCTTATGTCAGTCTCATAGTAGGTTCTGTGGGTCCCTGAACTCATCCTGTAGTGATTTCCCCAGTTCCAGAGTGCAGAATTGGAACAGCAACTGGCAGAAGCCCCTCACTGGATCCCTGACAAATGGTATAAGAGCTATTAGGGTAGGAAAAGCCAAGTGGAAGCTGTTATGAAAATTATTATTGTTGTGTTCTGTTGAGTTGATTCCAACTCACAGTGACCCTATAGGACAGAGCTGAACTGCTCCATAGAGTTTTATAAGGAGTAGTTAGTGGATTTGAATTGATGACCTTTGGTTAGCAATCTGAGCTGTTGACCACTTTGACACCAGGGCTCTACCTGGGAAAACAGTAAACCAAAAGCAATTCCATGTTTGTGGAAGAATTATGAAGATTATTATCACTACCAAGGATCTGAAGGATGCAGGGGTAGTAACTCCAATTTGCCAAAAAAAGCAGATGGATCCTGAAGAAAACTAAGTAGTGACTTCAGTTGCAGGATCTGGATAATACCTCTTTCTCCATATATACTACGAAGGACCATCAGAACCAGTTTGCCTTTAGCAGGCAAAGCCAGCAATACACCTTCAGTTGCCTACTTAGGGCTACATCAACTCTCCAGCCCTATGTGATAGTTTAGTCCACAGGGATATCGATCACCTTTCCCTTCTACAAGCTGTCACACAGATCCGTTACACTGATGACATTATACTTAATGGATCCAGTAAGGAAAGAGTGTCAATGACTCTGGACTTGTTAGTGAAATATTAGTGTGCTGAAGGGTGGAAAATTAATGCTATAAAAATCCAGTTACCTCTTACTTCAGTGATAGTTCTTCTAAAGTGAAGGATAATTTGTTGCTTTGGCTGGCTCCTCCCACAACTAAAAAGGAGGTACAACTTCTAGTGCACCTCTTTGGATTTTAGAGGCAGCATATTCCTCAACTGGGTGTGCTGTTCTTTATCCAGTGACTGAGAGTGGGGCCCAGAACAAAAGAAGGCTTGGCAACAGTTTCCAGCTGTTGTGTAAAGTGCTCTGTCATTTTGGGTTCCTTATTCCTCTGAATCAACAGGCAGAGAATGGAGTTACTATACTTGCTGATGTAATTGACCCTAATTGCCAAAAGGAAATCAAGTTGATATTATGTAGTGGAGAGAAAGAAGTGTATGTGTGGAATGCAGGAGATCCCTTGGGGCATCTCTTAGTACTGCCACATAATGTGATTAAAGTCAATGGAAGGCTACAACAAGCCAGTTTCAACAGGACTGCTAATGATCCAGGCCATTCAGGAATGAAAATTTGGGTCACTGTACTGGGCAAAGAACCACAATCAGCTGAGGTGTTTCTTGAGGGCAAAAGAACGGATGGTGAAGGAAGATAGCTCCAAATACCAGTTACAGAAATGTGATCAGTTGTAGAAATGAGGACTGTAACTGTTGTGAATATTTCTGATTGTGTGTGTGCATCAAATATTTTTGTTTTCTTCACTTATAAGATATAAGCAAAACAAGTGCTTTCTCAGTCATATGCGTGTTTGTTGTATCATGTTAAGTGCAAGTACAACTTTAAAATTGGCTGACTTGAGGAGATGTGGCACAGGTGCCAAGTTGACAAGGGATAGAACATTATGGTTAAGATTGTGTGTCAACTTAGCTGGCCATGATTCTCAGTATTTTGGCAGTCACGTGATATTGTGGTCACCTCCCTGTTCAGATTTAATATGTGATAACCCCTACAATGTGAATAGCCAATTGGTTGAAGGGAAGTTTCCTTGAGTGTGGCCTGCAAAAAGTGTGTACAGGTATTCTGGCAGAGATTGGGAGTGAGGGTATGTGCTCATTCTGGATCCTGCAACTACTTCTGTCCATCTGACCTCTGGTTCTTGATATGTTTGTTTTTGAGTCGATGTTTTCTCTGTTGTTCTTATTAGTCTATTCTGTGACTTTCTTCTTTTTGAGTTGATTTTTCACTTTTTTCAGGGTTGGTTTTGTGGTTGTTGAGACTCCTGTATCACATTTCTTGATATTGCATGTTGCTTCTTTATTATTTTTTAAACTGCCCCTACGATCCCACTTAAAAAACCACGTATAACCCCAATTTTGATTCCTGCCAGTCTTGTCAATTTCCTCTCCATCTGGAAGGACTGTATTGACTGTAGTACACCCCTCTTTTTAATATGATGATATCATAGTTTACATGATGTGATCACCTGATAGACTCTTTCACTATTATAGCTTTGGATTGTGTTTGGAGCCTTCCCTAACTGAGTAGGATTCTGGATAATGTATCCTTCTAAAATATAAAGTTAGTGGTTTTGTTCTTCCAAGCCAAGAGATTCTTTCAGTATTTCTTGTAGCTTTGATTTGGTTTTTACAAAGTCTCTGAGTTTCTATTTATCTGGGAATGTCAGAATTTCATTTTCATATTTGAAAGATAGTTTTGCAGGATATATAATTCTTGGTTGGAAGTTCTTCTTCTTTAAGGCTTTGAATGTGTCAGGCCACTGTCTCCGTGCCAGCACTGTTTCTACAGAAGTCCAATGAAAGCCTACAGGGTTTCCCTCTGAATGTTAGCTTTGCTTTGAGTCTTGCTGCCTTTAAGAGTTTCTGCTTATGTTTCATTTTGTTGAGCTTGATTATAGTATGTTTTGGAGTCTTTCTATTGAGATCTATATTGAGTGGTGTTTGATAACACATCTTGGATATCTGTATTCCCTTCTTTGTGGCAGCTCAGCCACAATACTCTCTGTGTTCTCCAGTGTCTCATCCTGTTCAGGAACTCCAATTAATCATAGATTGTTCTTCTTAATAGAGTCCCACATGCTTCTTAATGCTTCTTCATTTTTCTTGTTTCCTTTTTCTGATCTCTCCCCATAGATGCTGGAGTCAGTAGCTCTGTCTTCCCAATCAGAAAGTGTCTTTTCCATTTGTTCCATTCTGTTTTCTTGGCTTTGAATGGAAGTTCCTGTATCTTTGACTTTGTTCTTGATCTGTTGGATTTCCGAGTACTGATGTTCCATCAGGTAGAACAGCTTGTTTATTTTTGGTTTTGCTCTGCTACATTTTGTATAAGGTCTAGAAGGGCTCTATATATAATCCTTTTGTATTCACCTTCTAATAGTTTCAGAAAAGCTTCTTCATCTGGGAAGTTCTGAGGTGGTTTCTTTTGGGGGCCTTCTGATGCCATAGGTGACTTCCAGGTTACTATCCTCTCCAATGTTTGCTGCTTTTGGGGCTTCATGTGGGTCAATAGAGGCTGGGAGAGATGCTGTGAAGACATACCACAGTTGTTTCACTAGGCTACCTTAAGATGAGAAGTGAAAAGTATTTGGCACCTTCCAAAGTCTGTCAGGTTTTCAGGTGTATATGCCTCTCTTCCCAGCTGGCAAAGCAAGCACCTCTATATTGAACACCTGATGTTATAAACTAGCTCAAAATACAGAAAGGCTACTGGCTTACTGGCCTCTGTTGTTGGGTCCCAGCTGTAGGCAATACTGTGTAGAATTCTGCTTTTCTGTTGGAAAAGCACTCTCTTCTGGGTAGGAACTGCCTCCCAGCCCACGAATTAGGTCCATCTGAGGCTTCCACATGTTTGACTCCACCTCCCAGCAAAACAAGATGGAGTCCCATGTAGTCTTGCCAGCCGGCTGGGACCAGGCTCCCAGCAGACACAGAGGCCAAGCGTGCCAAAATGCCCAGAGTCCACAGTCTCCACCGCTGGGCCCCAGCCCCAGGCAACACTGTGCAAAACACTGCCTCTCTGGTAGAAAAGTACTCTCCCCCTGACACGAGGCACCACCCAGCCTAAGAACCAAGTCCGGCCAGGGCCTCTGCCTGGGCTTCTCCTTTTCCTAATAGGCTAGAGGAACCAAGGTGTATAGAGTCCAAAGCCAGGCCCTTAGAACCTAGCAATTACACTTCCTGGTCCCACCAGTAGCTAGTGAAGTCCTAGT
Organism: Heterohyrax brucei; assembly: GCA_028571685.1. Classification (NCBI taxonomy): domain Eukaryota; kingdom Metazoa; phylum Chordata; class Mammalia; order Hyracoidea; family Procaviidae; genus Heterohyrax; species Heterohyrax brucei. The sequence continues at coordinate 42,726,621 of CM053149.1, forward strand.
TCTGCCTGCCGGCCAAGACAGAGGGGAAAAAAATTGAAATGGTGAGTTACCTTTGGTCTGTGCAAGCCTGTGTTTGCTGAGAGTGGGGTCAGTCAAAAAGAGAAGGCTTTGTGTTCAGTGGTATGAAGTCCAAATTAACAGTCCTATGCCTTATCCCAGGACTCCCTAGGTGTCCAGAAGGCTCCATTTAGCTATCATTTCAGGTCTTGGTTTCCAGCGGGATTTGGGAAGATGTGAGTTTAGTCCACCATCTTGACTCTATCCCCCTGACCTCTGGTTCTTGAGACATGAACTAGTAGCTTACCTGTGGTCTTATCTACTAATGTTGGGATTTATCAGTCTTCAGAGTCTGTAAGCAAGAGCCTTGCTCTCCAACCTACCTATCGTGGGCTTAACAGCCCTTGAAGCTACATGAATCAGGAGAAGCCTCTTTTCTGACCCTCAGACTTTGGACATTCTAGCCTCTACAACAGTGTGAGCCATTTCCTTGATATCAATCTCTCTCTCTCTCTCTCTCTCTGTGTGTGTATACATGTATGTATGTGTGTGTGTAGGTATTTGCTTTAATGGTTTTGTTTCTTTGGAGAACCCAGGCTAAGAAAGAGTTCATACAATATTTGCCATTTTGTGACTCACATATTTCACCAACATGATATCTTCAAAGTTAGGGCATGTTGTAGTCAGCTAGTGCTGCTCTAACAGAAATACTACAGAGTGGATGGCTTTAACAAAAGAAAGTTTATTCTTACACAGTCCAGTAGATGACAAGTCCAAATTCAGGATGTCCACTCCAGGGGAAGTCTTTCCGCCTTGTTAGCTCTAGAGGAAAGTCTGGTATTGCATCAGTCTTTATCCAGGGAGCATCTTGGCACAGGAACCTCAGGTCTGACGAATGCAGTCTTCTCCTGTTGCTGTTTTTTTTGGTGGTGTGAGGTTCCCAATTCTCTGCTTATTTCTCTTTCCTTTTATCTCTTGTAGGATAAAACAATTAAGGGTGGGGCAAGCCATACTCCAGTGAAACTCTCTTTACAGTGGAGCAGGGAGGTACTCCTATGAAGGGATTTACAGCCCCACCCCAATCCTCTAAAATATAGTACAGGAAAATCACAAAATATTGGGAATCATGGCCCAGCCACGACACGGCTACACATATTTTTGGAGGGAAAGAATTCAATCCATGACAGGGCATATGTCAGGATTTCATTTCTCATTATGACTGAGTAAAATTCTATTGTATGTATTGGTGTATGTTTTGATGATCGCTTCACTTTTGCTATTGTAAACAGATCAGCATGGGGTCAGAGGGAAACAGTGATAATATGTAGGAGGTTGCTGCAGTGTCTAGTGTGAATTATGGAAGTAGTATCATGTTGAAGAGAAGCTGACATATTTCCAATGTTACTGAGTTAACTGAAACAGAACTTACTGATGAACTGAATGTGTATAGAAAGAAAAATGATTCAAAATAGTCTCAGGAGACAAGAACTGAATATGAATAGTATTTGAGGGGACTCTGAAAAATGACTCATGAGACGTGGACTCAGCTGACACACTGGACTTCAAAGACTAAGGTCCAAAGCTGACACTGAAATTCCTACAAAATGTGTGTCAGTTATCTGCTTCATACTGTTGGTCTACAGAAAGGTCCAGAAAGTAGGCTTTTCATTTGGTACAATTGCTAAACTCTAACCTGTTATAAGGAAACCCTGGTGACATAGTGGTGGAGTGCTGCAACTGCTAACAAAAAGGTAGACAGTTGAGATTCACCAGGCACTCCTTGGAAACTCTAAGGGGCAGCTCTGCTCTGTCCTATAGGGTCACTGTGAGTTGGAATCAACTCAATGGCAGTGAGGTTTTTTTGCTTTTTAACCTGTTATAAAGGTGCCCTGCTGGCACAGCAGTTAAGGTGACTGACTATTAACCAAAAAGTCAGCAGGTTCAAACCATTAGCTGTTGTGTGTGAGAAAGAGGTGGCAGTCAGGTTCCACCAAGATTTATAGCCTTATCAGGTCACTGTGAGTCAGAATCATCTTGATGGCAATGGACAATAGGAAACCTGTTATAAACATTGTCACAATCACCCATAAATTGTTTACATAGAAACTTACAGTATTCCCAGTAAAATCAAAAAGAAAATCAGTAAAACTGTATATAGCTTTTGCTATATATCTGTATACATATTGTATATATCCCCACAGGTCTGTTAGTTGTTGTATAGTGGTGGCTTGCATGTTTCTGGTGATGCTGGAAGCTGTGCCACCAGTACTTCAAATACCAGCAGGGTCATTTGTGGTGCAAAGGTTTCAGTGGAGCTTTCAGAATAAGTCAGACTAAAACTACTGACCAGTGAAAATCCTATGAATAGCATCAGCAAGACTGTTTGGTACAGTGCTGGAAGATAAGCCCCAGATTGGAAGGCACTAAAAACACAACTAGGGAAGGGCTACCTCCTCAAAGCAGAGTTGACCCTACTGACATGGATTGAGTCAATCTTTTGGAACCTTCATTTGTTGAATGGCACAACCTAAAATGAGAAGAAATAGCTGCAAACATTCATTAAGAATCAGAACATGGAATGCACAAAATAACAATCTGGAAAAACTGGAAGTTGTAAAAAATGAAATGAACACATAAAGATCAATATCCTGTGCATTAGTCAGCTGAAATGGACTGTAACTGGCCATTTCATATCAGACAATCGTGTGGTCTTTATATCAGAGGTGACAAAATGAAGAAGAATGGTGTTGCATTCATCATCAAAAAGAACATTTCATGTCTATTTTACCCAAAGCAATCTACTTATACAATGCAATCCCAATACAAGTTCCAGTGACATTTTTTAATGAGATAGAGAAACAATTTACCAACTTTGTCTGGAAAGGAAAGATGCCCCAGATAAATAAAGCACTACTAAAGAAGAAGAACACAATGGGAGGCCTTTCATTACCTGATTTTAGAACCTATTACACTGCCACAGTAGTCAAAACAGCCTGGTACTTGTACAAAAAGAGACAGATAGATCAATGGAACAGAGTCGAGACCCCAAAGATGACATCATCTGCCTATCAACAGTTGATATTCAACAAAGGCCATAAGACATTAAGCTGGGGTAAAAACAATCTCTTCAACAACTGGTGCTGGCAAAATTGAATATCCATCTAGAACAAATTGAAACAAGACCCACAGCTTACGCCTTATACAAAAACCAACTCGAACTGGATAAAGACCTAAATATCAAATAATAAAGCTAATCCAAGAAAAGATAGGAACAACAATGGAGGTTTTAACACACAATGTGGACAGACTCCAAAATCTGTCAAACAAACCACAATCAACAGAAGAGAAGATAGCTAAATGGGAACTATTAAGAATCATACACTTTTGCTCATCCAAAGACTTTATTAATAGAATTAAAAGAACACCCACAGAATGGGAAAAAATATTTGGCAACTCTATGTCAGACCAACGCCTGATCTCCATAATCTATAAGATACGACAAAATATCAAGAAGAAGAAGATAAACCATCCATTTAAGCGATAGGCAAAGGAGATGGACAGACACTTCACTAAAGAGGAGATCCAGGCAGCCAAAAAACACATGCAGACATGTTCATGATCTTTAGTTATTAAAGAAATTCAAATCAAGACTACAATGAGATACCATCTCACCCCAACAAGATTGGCCATGATCCAGAAAACACAAAACAACAAATGCTGGAGAGGCTGTGGAGAAAGTGGAACCCTCCTCACTGTTGGTGGGGTTGCAAAATGGTCCAGCCTCTTTGGAAAGCAATCTGGCGCTTCCTTAAACAAATGGATATTGATATACCGTTTGACCCAGTAATTTCGCTACTTGGAATATATCCTACAGAATCAAGGCCTCTCACACCAACGGACACGTGCACCAGAATGTTTATCGCAGCACAGTCCACGATAGCAAAAAGATGGAATCAACCCAGATGCCCAACAACAGAAGAATGGATAGGTAAACTATGGTACATATATTCAATGGAGCACTACACAATAATAAAGAATAATGATGATCCCAGGAAACATCTAACCTGGCTTCAACTGGAAGACATTATGTTGAGTGAAAGTAGTCAGCGACAAAAAGACAAGTATTGTATGAGACCCCTACGATAAGATCTCAAAACCAGACTTGTGTGTAGAAGAAAAGACTCTTTGACAGCTGCAAGGGAGGGGGGGGAGGAGGGGGGAGGGTTTAGGTTAGATAGCTGGTAGAAATCTGGTTGGGAGAAATCGGTGACAGCACACATTAGAAACAAGAACAACATTAAGTGGATTTCAGCATAACTTGAGTACTCCTTCCATCTTAACTCAATATTGCAAGGACAGAGTAGCTGGGGCAGGGGGCAAGGGACCATGCTCTTAGGCGAAATCAAGGCCAATTGGCACAACTAGCATTTTGCTAAGAGGACTCTCTGCATCCCACATTGCTGAGTGGCATCTGGGATCTTAAAAGCTGCCAAGCTGTCATCTGAGGGCACAGCAAATGGTCCCAACTCAGCAGGAACGGATTCTTACTGAAGACCAAAATGACATGTGGTAAAGACAACCCAGAAGATAGAGAGACCCACATCAGTGGGTGTCTACATCGACTTGGGGCCAGAAGAACAGGATGGTGCCCGGCCACCACCAGTGTTAGCCGCGATGGAGCTCACAGAGTTGAGTCTCCCTGGCAACACAAGAATAAAAAGGAGTGCATCCCTTTTTAGATCTCCAGTAAAAGACCTCAACTGATGGTCCAGCAGTTTCGGGGTTCCCCTGGGAGCATAGCCCCTTGCCCCAGTGCTGCCCTTGCCCATAAATCATAACGAAGGTCCGCTCTTTGGACACAAATGGGTTGGACTTGGCAATGCAGAGTGACCATATATTGGATGCACTGTACGGTTCTTTGCATCTATAGGATATCATCCTGCTGACCTCAGGCTGGAGGAAGGAGAGTGCATGGAGAGGAGGGGAAAGGAGACTGTTGGGAGAATGAGACATGTATGGAGCAGAGAGGAATAGTGTGCTGTCACTGGACAGGGAGAGCAGTGGAAGCTGCATATAGGTAGGCATGTAAATTTATACAGGAATGTACATTTTCACTCAGTCATATCAAATAAAAAAAAATGTTAAAAAGCAAAGATGTCACCTTGAGTACGAAGGTGCACCTAACTCAGCCAAAGCCAAGTGCCGTCGAATCGGATCTGACTCATGGCTACCCTAGGAGCCAGGGCAGAGCTGATCCCCAAAGTATTCAAGGAGCGCCTGGTGGATTTGAACTGCCGACCTTGTGGTTAGCAAGACTTGGCATTTTCAGTCACTTCATATAACCACGAAAGCTGGACAATGAATAAGGAAAACCAAAGAATAATTGATAGTGTTTGAAATATGATGCGAACAAAGAGTAGTCAATGTACCAAAAACTCCCAGAAAAATGAACAAATCTATCTCAGAGGGAGCATAGCGAGAACGTTCCTCAGATTGCAAACTTTGTCTTAGTACTTTGGACATGCTGTCAGAAAGGACTAGTCCCTGGAGAAGAACTTAACGCTTAGTAGAGAGTCAGCAACAAAGAGGAAGGCCATAAACAGGACGAACTGACACTGGTTGCAGCAATGGGTTCAAATGCAGCAACGATTGTGAGGATGGCACAGGACTGGGCAGTGATTTTTTTCTGTCGCATGTAGTCCCTGTGAGTCAGGAATGACTTCAAGGCACCTGACAACAATTCTTACAGAAGCAGACTGTCAGGTCTTCGCCCTGTGGAGCAGTTGGGTGAGTTCAAGCCACCAACTTTTGTGCTAGCAGCCAAGCACTTAACTGTTGGACCACCAGGGCTCCTTTACCTGTGTCATAGGTTGTTGTAAGCATTAGATTAGGGAACTCATGTAAATGTCTGTAGAATGGCTCCTTCTAGGGGTGCACCTAACCAGTAGCCCAGCCAAATTACCACACATTTTGGGGGAGACATAATTTGGTCTATGGAGTGTGACTGCAGAACACCCTAAACCACAGACAGAATTTTCTCAGTGATGGGTTAATGAATATGGATAATCCTTTCCTTTCTCTTCCTCCCATCATTCCCTTTGTAAAATGAGGTATCTTTAATCCCTGCTCTGAATACCTTGTAGCCTGTTTTGTCCTCTCCAGGCACCTGCATGTGAGATTGTGGCCCTGTGGCCTCTCCCCCTAAGTGGAGACCAAAAGAGCCTCAGCCATTTGTTGGTATTTTTGACTATAAAATTCTTGGGGGAAGTATTATTTATCTAAAGCATTTTCCTCTTACTGAAAGAGTCAGGCAGGTAAAGTGTAGAGACTGAGTTGATACTAATACTTTCCTAAGAAATTATTCTGTGCTGACCATGATCGAGGAAAACGGCAGCCTTGACAGATTCCTGAGAACCTAATGCTTAGGTTATCTAGTTCCAACTGCCTCCAGCAGAGGGGCAGTTCCCAGGATAGCACTGAGTAACCAAATAATATTCTGTCATAAAAGTGATAGGTGAGAGGAGCCATAAGGAACTTAATTCATCTAGGATATGGTCTTATTCCCCAAATTTACCCCAAGACTTATGAGCAGAAGGGGGAACAGAGTCCAGACTGCTTCATACCAAAATTTGTGTCTTAATCATACTTCTCCTTCCTCCTCATATGAAAATATCCAGGATTATACATTTTTATTCTACAGATTTTGCTGCTATGCATAAGGTTTTTTTCCTGGATAATTCTTTTCATAAGTAGACTGCTGGGTCCTTCTTCCTAGTTTGTCTTAGTCTGGAAGCCCAGCTGAAACCTGTCCACCACAGGTGACCCTGCTAGTAGCATCATGGCAACAAGCAAGCCTCCTCTGACAGACAAATGGGGACCGCTCACTGTATCTTTACACTCCTCACCTGGTGCTGTTGTTCCCCTTACCCAATGCTGCTACCTGGCAGCCTACCTCTGAAAAGAATTAGTCAGGGAAAACTTAGAACATTGTCAGGTATAGTGCCAGAAAATAAGCTCCCAGAAGATAACTGGGGAAGAGCTACCTCCTCAAAGTCTAGTTGACCTTAATGATGGGGATGGAGTAAAGCCTTCAGGATCTACATTCGCTGATGTGGCATGACTCAAAATGAGAAGAAACACCTACAAAAATCCATTAATAATTGGAACATGGAATGTACAAACTATGAATCTAGGAAAATTGGAAATCATCAAAAATGAAATGGAATGCATAAATGTTAACATCCTAGTCATTGGTGACCTGAAATGGACTGGTATTGGCCATCTTGAACCTGATGATCATATGATCTACCATGCTGTGAATGCAAGCTGGAAGAGGACCAGTGTTGTGTTCATCATCAAAAAGAATATTTCAAGATCTGTCCTGAAGTACAACACTGTCAGTGATAGGATAATATCCATATGCCTACAAGGAAGTCCAGTTAATAAGACTCTTATTCAAATTTACACACAGATCCCTAAGGCAAAGATGAAGAGACTGAAGGCTTTTACCAGCTTCTGCAGTCTGAAATTGATTGAACATGCAATCAAGATGCACTGATAATTACTGCTGACTGGAATGCAAAAGTTGGAAACAAAGAAGGATCAGCTTTGGGAAAATATGGCCTTGGTGATATAAAGAATGCCAGAGATTGTATGATAAAACTTTGCAAGACCAGTGACTTCTTCATTATAAATACCTATTTTAACCAACACCTATGATAACTGTACACAGGGACCTCACCAGATGGAATACACAGGATCCAAACTGACTACATCTGTGGAAAAAGACGATGGAAAAGCTCCATATCAGCAGTCAGAACAAGACCAGGTGCTGACTGTGGCACAGATTATCAATTGCTCATATGCAAATTCAACCTGAAACTGAAGAAAATTAGAACAAGTCCACAAGAACTAAAGTATGACCTTGCGTATATCCTTCCTGAATTTAAAGATCATCTCAAAAGCAGATTTGATGTATTGACCACTAATGACTGAAGGCCAGACAAATTGTGGAATGACATCAAAGACATCATCCATGAAGAGAGCAAAAGATCATTAAAAAGACAGAAAAGAAAGAAAAGATCAAATTGGATGACAGAAGAGCCTCTGAAACTTGCTCTTGAACACTGAGCCAATAAAGGAAAAGCAAAAGGAAGAGATGACAAAGTAAGAGATCTAAACAGGAGATTTTAAAGGGTAGCTTGAGAAGACAAAAGAAGTATTATAATGACGTATGCAAAGAGCTGGAAATGGAAAACTGGATTTCTCAAGTTGAAAGAACTGAAGAAGAAATTCAAACCTCGAGTTGCAATAGTGAAGGATTCTATAGGGAAAATATTAAATGACTCAGAGAGCATCAGAAGAAGATGGAAGGAATACACAGAGTCATTATGCCAGAAAGAACTGATCAATGTTCAGTCATTTGAAAAGGTAGTGTATGATTAGGAGCCAATGATACTGAAGGAAGAAGTCAAAGCTGCATTGAAGGCATTGGCAAAAAACAAAGCTCCAGGAATTGGTGGAATATCAGTTGAGATATTTCAACAAACAGATGCAGCACTGGAAGTGCTCACTCATCAGTGAAATTTGGAAGACAGCTGCCAGGCCAACTGACTGGAAGAGATCCACATTTGTGCCCATTGCAAAGAAAGATGATCTAACCAAATGTGGAAATTGCTGACAATATCATTAATATCACACACAATTAAAATGTTCCTCAAGATCATTCTAAAGTGACTGCAACAGTGTATTGACAAGGAACTGCCAGATATTCAAGTTGGATTCAGATGAGGATGTAGAGCCATGGGTATCTTTGCTGATGTCAGGGGGTCTTGGCTGAAAGCAGAGAACACCAGAAAGATGTTTACCCGTGTTTTATTGAGTATGCAAAGGCATTTGACTGTGTTGATCATAATAAATTATGGCTAACACTGCAGAGAAGGGGAATTCCAGAACACTTAATTGTGCTTGGAGAAATCTGTTTAGAACCATAAAGTGCATCCAATATATGGTCACTCTGCATCACCAAGTCTAATCCACTCGTGTCCAAAGAGTGGAACTTTGTTATGATTTATGGTCAAGGGCCAGGAGCTATGCTCCCAGGGGAACCCTGAAGTGGCTGGGCCATCAATTGTGGTCTTTTAGTAGAGATCTCTGGGTGCACCCCTTTTTATTCTTGTGTTGCCAGTGAGACTCAACTTAGTGAGCTCCATCACAGCCACCACTGGTGGCGGCCAGGCACCATCCAGTTCTTCCAGTTCCAAGTCTATGTAGGCACCCACTCATGTGGGTCTCTCTATCTTCTGGGTTGTCTTTACCCCATGTCATGTTGGTCCTCGGTGAGCGTCCATTCCTGCTGAGCAGCTATGCATCTATAGGATATCATCCTGCTGACCTCTGGCTGGAGGAAGGGGAGTGGGTGGAGAGGAGGGGAAAGGAGAATGTTGGGAGGATGACACATGTATGGAGCAGAGAGGAATAGTGTGCTGTCACTAGGCAGGGAGAGCAGTGGAAGCTGCATATAGGTGGGCATGTAAATTTATATGTGAATGTACATTTTCACTCAGTCTTAATTTAAAAAAAGAAAGAAAAAGGAATCTGTTTATGGATCAAGAGGCAGTTGTATGAATAGAATAAGGGGATACTGCATGGTTTAAAGTCAGGGTTATATTTTTTCACCATACTTTTTCAATCTGTATGCCAAGCAAAAAGTCCAAGAAGCTGGATTCTACAAAGAACAAGGCAACAGGATTGGAGGATGACTCATTAACAACCTGTGTTATGCAAATGACACCACCTTACTTGCTGGAAGTGAAGAAGATTTGAAACACTGATGAAGATCAAGAACCACAGCCTTCAGTACAGATTGCACCTCAACATCAAGAAAACAAAAATCCTCACAACTGGACAAGTAAGCAACATCATGATAAGTGGAGAAAAGATAGAGGTTGTCAAGGATTTCATATTACTTGGGTCCACAGTCAACATCCACGGAGGGCGCAGTCAAGAAATCAAAAGATGCACTGCATTGGGAAAATATGCTGCAAAGGTTCTCTTTAAAGCATTGAAAGTAAGGATGTCACTTTGAAGACGTAGGGTATGCCTGACCCAAGCCATGGGTATTTTCAATTGCATCATAAAAGCTGGACAGTGAACAAAGAAGACAAAAGGAGAATTCACGTCTTTGAATTGTGGTGTTGCAGAAGAATGTTGAATATATCATGGATTGTCTAAAGAACAACAGATCTGTTTTGGAAGAAGTACAGCCAGAGTGCTCCTTGGAAGCAGACAGCAAGACTGCGTCTTACCCACTTTGGACATGTTGTCAGGACAGACCAATCATGTGAGAAAGACTCATGGCTGGTAGAGTAGCAGGTCAGCAAAAAAGAGGAAGACTTGACGAGATGGATTGACACAGTGGCTGCAACAATGGGTTTAAGGGTAAAAAAGATTGTGGACATGGTGAAAGACTGGGCAGTGTTTCATTCTGTTTTGCGTAGGGTTGCTATGAGTCAGAACCAATTCAACGGCACCTAACAACAACAACAGATGTTGTATGCAGTCATATAGGTTTCCTGGCAATGACTGGTTGACTAACTACAAGAAAGACATAAAAAGAGACTTTTCTTATCTGTCTATTTATCCCATTCCTTTTTTTTTCTATATATATATTTATTTAATATTACTGAGTGAAAATGTACATTCCCGTATAAATTTACATGCCCACTTCTATGCAGCTTCCACTGCTCTCCCTGTCCGGTGACAGCACACTATTCCTCTCTGCTCCATACATGTCTCATCCTCCCAACAGCCTCCTTTCCCCTCCTCTCCACCCACTCTCCTTCCTCCAGCCAGAGGTCAGCAGGATCATATCCTATAGATGCATAGAACCATAAAGTGCATCCAATATATGGTAACTCTGCATGGCCAAGTCCAATCCATTCGTGTCTGAAGAGTGGACCTTCATTATTAAAGATAATTTCCTCGACTTTCAAAGAGAATCCTTGATCCATATCAGGGATATTAGGGTCCTAAGCAAAAATTTCTAAAATTCCTTACCCATTTTTTGTTATTAAGAGCAATAGTGATGGACACAATTAATGTCACTTAACTATACAGCTTCTAGACCCCTAACAAGGATCTCGGAAAAGAACAGTTCTCATGATGAAAAAGAAGATAGTTGGCAGGTTTGTGACTACCCACTGCCATTAGGCATTGAAGGGACGGGGGTCATTCATTCAAAAAACACTGAGCATTCCCAATGACTCAAATACTGTGGTAGGCACAGTTTTGAATTGGTTTGTTCTAATTTGACCCTCTGCTGAGAATATCAGGTGTCAGGGGCAGATAACCCAGTAAGCGAGGTAAACGTGGGCTTTCTTGTGCTTACTTGCTAATCCGTAGTAACCTGTAGTAAACAATTTATCATGGGTTTAAGCCCACGCTTACCTTGCTTACTCAGTCATCAGTCTCTATCAGGGATTCTAAATTTGAAAAGAGGCTTTGTTTCTGTAGGAGTTACCAGGATTGGGAGAGATTGGGAAAGAAACAGACACCAGTCATACCTGGAAGCAGAATCTTTGAATTGGTGATCAGTGTGAAATGATTCACTACAGATGACCTGGTAAGTAAAATAAGCGCTATGCTTTCTTTGCCTACTGGATAATCTACCTCCTCTAGATATACTGAATCAGAATCCACATTTTAACAAGATCCCCAGGTGATTCTTATATAACTAAATGCTCTATTGTTAAAAATATAGATCCTAATTCAGTGTATCTGTGTTGGGAATGCCAATTCTCAACAGGAGTTCCAGCTGAAACCAACCAATCTGAGGTTCTGGTTAAGCATCAGGGATAAGACTCTCAACAACTCTGGCCTCAAAACTGGCCTTCAGAGACACCATTAAAGCATGGAAATCAGCTTCACCTGGGATTTTGGTCAGTTACTTGTATGATGGGAAGAGAATGTGAGGGAAACAAAGACAAAAGTTGCCCTTTTAGTACTGGTCTTGGGTAGGAAGGGGTTAAGTGTAAAATCATTTGGCAGCCGACAGATGTAATACGATCACTCTCAGCAGCGGCTTTTTAAAACTGGACTTTAAACCATGAAACCTGGAGGAATTACAGACACTGGGCTGTTTTACTGGTCTCTCCTACTGTTGGGAAAGCAGAACTTTCTTTGCATAGCTGGTGTTTCTTTGGGGATGTGGGTTACCTCTGTGTATAGCTCAATTCATCCATATTATGTTGATTTTTGCTAATTTCATTATCAGAATATATTCTGGTCTCCAATAATAGGGTAACATGAGAGGGCAACAAAAAAAGAAATAAAAACATCAACTATTTTCTGGTACCATTCTGTCAGTATAACAATTTTCAGCTACAAATATGACAAAATTCTTTCTTCAGAACTTTTGAAACCATAATGCGGGGGTAGGAAACATTCTTTTTCTTACAGAAAGTCAAACTAAATTTATATTTGAAGAAAGCTCAGGTAAACCTCATCACTCAGCAGAACACCACCTGTAAATAGCTAAGGTCTAGTCAGTATCATCTAACCAAACCTCAGCTGTTGTTAACTACAACTTGCCTTAATTCTAGTTTATTCTATGAGGACCAAAAATTTTAGAAAGCTTCACCCATTAGAAGAGTTGTACGTCTATTACAGAGCGTGCATATGTGCTCAGTAACTGGGATGGATTTTGTTGTTGTTAGTTGACATCCAGTTAATTTTAACTTGTGACCACCTTATGTATAACAGAATGAAATGGTGTCTGGTCCTGTACTGCCTCCACGATCATTGATATATTTGGGTCTACTGCTGTAGCTATTGTATCAATCCATCTAACTGAGGGTTTCCATCATTTTTGATGACCCTCCACCAATCATGATACCCTCTAGTACTTGATCTTTAATACCTGCAAAAAGTTAAGAAGAGGAGATGAACTGAGGTTGGGGATTGTGATCATTAGGGTTGTGTGTCAACTTGGCTAAATCATGATTCTCGGTGGTTTGGCAGTTACAAGGTGATTTGGCAGTTACATAATGATGTGATTACTTCAATGATGAGATCATCTGTAATGGGATTTGCTTTGAATAGTCAATTAGTTGAAAGAGATTCATTGGGGGCACAGCCTGTATCTAATGTAAGTGGACTTTCTGCATAGACTCAAGGGCTTTTGCTCATTCTAGAACTTCCAGTTAGCTCCTGCTTACCTGACGTCTGGTTCTTGGGATTTCAGCTAGCAGCTTACCTGCTGTTTTGCCTGCCAATCCTGAGAGTTATCAGTCTTCACAGCCTGTGAGCCAGACTCCTTATGTCTGACCCGCCAATCTTGGGTTTGCCAGCCCCTGTGGTCATGTGAATCAAGAGATATTTTATATCGAGAATTGTTCTAGGGAAACAAAATTGTAAAGATGACATTTCTAAATTGCTTCTCAAATCTGATTGGTCTTAACAATGTTGATGATTCTATTTCCAGTAGTAAACAGGACGCTACTAATCCATGCTGCAAGGCGGCAACACAAGTATACAAAATGTTACCACCAACAGATCACGTATTGGTGAGCAGCAAGGCTCTGGGTGATTACATATTAGATACCTTTCTACAGTTTTGTTGTAATTGAGAAAGTGGTAAAAGAGAGAGATGAGCTCAGGGCTTCGAAGCAAAGCTCCAGTGCTACTTAAATGATACCGAATTTCCACTTGTGCCTTGGAAAAAAGCCTCATTTCTTGAAGTAACAGAACCGGTGTTGTCCAAAACCAAACCTAGAGTCTTATCCTAAGGGTGACTGAATTACAACATCAATTCAATTTCCAACCTCAAGTGTTGTCTGAAGTTAAAATGAGGTCATTGATTGGGAAGAAATGAAAACCTGAAATTTGAGTTGGCAACATATGGGCAGATAATCAGGAAGCTGGGTACACTGAGCTCCTGAATTCTGTTGAATCACTCCTTCCAACAGAAGCAGTCTTCTCACCCCCATCTGAAAAGATTATTGCATCTTCTTCTGCTAAGACATGCTTTTCAGTAAAACCATTAGCCTCTGTCACGGTTTGAATTGTTTCCTCCCAAAAATGTGTATAGCAATTCTTTTCAGCAGTAGACTGCCAGGTCCTTCTTCCCAGTCTGTCTTATTCTGGAACCTCAGCTAAAACCTCTCCACTATGAGTGACCCTATACTGGTGGCATAGCTCCCAATGTAACAGCAACATGAAAGCACTCATAGAACGATAAACTGACAAGTAGGTAGTTTGGCAGTTATGGTATAATTATAAGTTGTATGATGATGTATCTTCAAATTACATTTTTGCTTACTAACATTTTTAAGAAGTCTTTTGCAGTAGATTCGCCCACTGCAACACGTTGTTTAATTTCTTGACTGCTATTTCCACAGGTTCAGATTGTTGTTGTTAGGTGCTATCAGGTTGGTTCTAACTCGTATTTACTCTGTGTACAACAGAACAAAACACTGTTCAGTCCTGCCCCATCCTCACAATCTTTGCTGTGTTTGAGCCCATTGTTGCAGATACCATGGCAATCTCCTTGAGGTTCTTCCTACTTTTTGCTGAGCTTCCACCTTATCAAACATGATGCACTTCTACAGGGAATGGTCTCTCCTGATAACATGTCTAAAGTACATGAAACATAGTTTTGCTATTTTTCCTTCTAGGGAGCACCTGGCTGAGTTTTTTTCTAGACAGATTTCTTCATTCTTCTGGAAGCTGATGGTATATTCAATATTCCTTGCCAACACCATAACTCAAAGGCATCAATTCTTCTTCAGTCTTCCTTGTTCATTGTCCAGCTTTCCCATGTATACAGGGCTTGAGTCAGGTGACCCTTAGTCCTCAAAGTAACATCTCTGCTTTCCAACACTTTAAAGAGTTCTTTTACAGTAGATTTGCCCAATGCAATATGTCATTTGATTTCTTCTTTTATTTTTTTGGGAGGTGGTGGTGTGTGGGTGCATGTTAAGAGAAAGTTTATAGAGCAAATTAGTTTCTCATTAAACAATTAACACATGAATTATTTTGTGACACTGGCTATTAACTCCACCCCATGTCAACCCTCCCCTTCTAGATTCTGGGCTTCTTATTTTCATTCGTCCAGTTTTCCTATTCCTTCCTACCTTCTTGTCTTTGCTTCTGGCTGGTGTGCTATTTGGTCTTGTGTACATGGTGGAACTACCTGTGTTATTGTTTTATGGGCCTGCTTAATATTTGACTGAAGGGGGAACTTCAGGTATGATTTTGGTACTGAGTTTAAAGGGTTCCCAAGAACTATACTCTCATGATTTCTCAAGTTTCTGTCAGACCAGTATGTCTGATCTTTTCTTTTTTCTTTTTTTTTTTTGTGAGATTGAATTTTGTCCTGCATTTTTCTTTTGCTCTGTCTAAGAACTTCTATAGCAACCTCTGTCAGAGAAGTTGCTGGTGGTAGCCAGGTACCATCTAGCTGTGTTACACTCAGTCTGGTAAAGGCTGTGCTAGATGCAGTCCTTTGGATTAATCTTTCCTTTGAACTAATCTTTCCCTTGTGTCTGGCTTTCCTCATTCCTTTTGGTACATATACAGTGGGAACCAGTAGATTTATCTTAGACAGCCACTCACAACCTTTTAAGACCCCAGACACTGCTTGTCAAAGAGGAGTGTAGAACATTTTCTTTATAAACTATGTTTCGCCAGTTGATTTAGATGTCCTCTGAGACCATAGTCCCCGGTCCTTGGTTCAGTAACCATGAAGTTTGTATGACTTTACTTTCCTCAAACTGTGCTGACTCCCCCAGTATTACGTACTGTCCTACTCTTCATTAAAGTTAGCACTTATCTACTATCTATTTGGTGTTTCTCCCTCCCTATCTTTCCCCTCCCTTGTAGTCATCAGATGTTTCTTTAAGTCAGCCTTTTCACGAGTTTTTATAACAGAAGTCTCATATAGTATTTATCCTTTTGTGATTGACTTATTTCACTCAGCATAATGCCCTCCAGACTTACCCATCTTGTTAGACTTCTACAGATTCATCACTGTTATTTACAATTTAGTACTATTCCATCTGTGTATGTATCATAGTTTGTTTATCCATCCATTTGTTGATGGGCGTTTAGGTTGTTTCCATTTCTTTGCTGTTGTAAATAGTGCTTCAGTGAACATGGATATGCCTGTGTCTATTTGTTTGAACACTTTTCTCTAAGCTACCATGCTAGAAAACCCTGGTGGCATAATGGTTAAGTGCTACATCTGCTAAGCAAAAGGTTGACAGTTTGAATCCACCAGGTGCCCCTTGGAAACTTTATGGAAAAGTTCCGCTCTGTCCTGTAGTGTCACCGTGAGTTGGAATCAACTTGATGGCACTGGGTTATAGGGCTAGAAGAGGGATTATTGGATTGTGTGGTATTTCTATTTCTAGCTTTTTAAGAAAGAGCCATATCATTTCCCTAAAAGGCTGTAGCATTTTGCATTTTCACCATTTGTAAGAGTTCCATGACCTGTAGCCTTTCCAAAATTTGTTATTTTCTGTTTTTTATTTCTATCGGTAACATTGAGTTATGATGGTATCTCGTTGCAGTTCTAGTTTGCAAGTCGGAGAATTTCCCCGATGAACTGGGTCAAAGGTAGGGGTGACACCGAGAATAAGAAAGGAAACAAGACAAGCTAAAGTGGAATCAGGGGGCTAACGGCCATCACTGCAGAGAGCCCAGAACTGAGTTTTACTGAAGTATTTGTAGGGTCTACTAGAGGATGTTAAACTCTTTAAAGAATTGAAGACGTCCAGATCTGTCTAGTTCCTTATCTTAATGGGAGCAGTTTTCTGTGTCCTTTGTTTTCTCAAGGTTTTCTATGTCCATACAAGACTTATGTCCTTGATCTTAAAGTACTGTTAGGTCATTTCTAGGTTAAAGGACTTAAGATGTTAATATCACGTCCCCAGTACAAAAGTTAGACAGAGTTGTGGCAAGCAACATTATGGAGGCTCAAGATGGCCCATGGTCATGTCAAGAGTGTTAGTGTATTTCCTACAGAGTATTAGTATATTTTCCACATCTGCATAGTTTTATTATGATTAAGTGAAAGTACACAATTCAAGTCAATTTTGCATTCCCGTCTCTCTATGACTCTATCTGCTCTCCTCACCCTGTGACAGCACACTCCTTCTTTTCACTCTTTACTTCTATTATCCTCTTAATGAATACCTGCCTCCTCCTCCCTGCCTTCTTCTCTCCCCATTAGAAAGAAACCAGGACAGCCTTCTATAAATGCATAAAACCATTAAGTACACACACCACATGCTTACCCAGTGTCCCTGAGTCCAGTCCATTCTTTGTCTGAAGTGTTGACCTCAGTGCTGGTTTCAGGTCTGGGCCAGCAGCAAGTCTAGGGGCCATGTTCTCAGGGGACCCTCCAGGTTGTTGGATTATCAATCTGGTCTTTTAGTAGAGTTCTTGAACTGCACACCTCTTTTTCTTCTGCTACGTCAGGCACTCTACATTGTATCCCCTATCAAGGCTCTCTGTGGTGGTGACTGGGTACTATCTGGTTTTTCTGGTCTCAGACTGATGTAGTTTCCCAATCACATGGGTCTTTCTGTCTTCTGGGCTCATTTTTCCTCATGTGTTTGATGTTCTCGGTCGTCATCTGTTCCACATGGGTTGGGACCCGTTGATATTGCTCAGATGGTAGCTTGCTGATTTTTAAGACTCCAAACACCACTCACCAAAATGGGGTACAAAAGACTCTTAGTAAAAGAGTAGTTGTGACAATTGACCTCAATGTCCCCTGAGAACATGGTCCCCAGGCCCCTCTCCCTGCTACTCTATCCTTTGAAATGCTGGATTGAATTTAGAATTTACTTCTTCTTTGCCAATGCAGATACCCTTTATTTCATTGTCTTGTCTAATTGCTCTGGCTAGTACTTCTAGCATAATGTTGAATAGAAGTGGTGAGAGTGGGCATCCTTGTCTTGTTCTCATTCTCAAGGGTAATTCTTTTAGTCTGTCTCCACTCAGGATGTTGATGGTTCACTTTGCTTAGATCCCCTTTCATTGCGTTGATGAATTTCCCTTCTATTTCTATTTTGCTGAGAAAATTTAGCATGAATGGGTGCCAAACTTTGTCAAATGCCTTTTCTGCACTGATTGACAAAACCAAGTGACATATTTTTTTAGTTCTGCTCTAATCTTTATTATCTGTTTTCTTCTGGTTGCTGACACATTCCTCTGTTGCTCTCTTTCTGCTTGTTCAAGTTGTAGGGTTAATTCTTTGATTTGGGTCCTTTCTTCCTTCTGGATGTGTGCACTTATAGAGATAAACTGACCTCTGAGAACTGCTTTGGCTGTATCCCACAGGTTCTGGTAGGAAGTGTTTTCATTCTCATTTGAATCCACAAATTTCTTTATTTTTGTCCTTGATTTCTTCTATAACCCATTGCTTTTTGAGCAAGATGTTGTTCAGTTTCCATGAGTTCAAATTTCTATCTATGTTTTTTCTGCTATTGGTTTTGACTTTTATGGCTTTATGGTCTTAGAAGATACTTTTATAATAATTCAGTGGTTTGGATTTTATTGAGACTTACTTTTTATGTCATAGCACGTGTTCTATTCTGAAAAATGTTCCATTTGTATTGGAGAAGGTGTACTTATCTGTTGATGGATAAAAAGTTCTGTATATGTTCCTAAGGTCTAGTTGGTTAATTGCCACAATAAGATCTTCGGTGTCTTTACTCAGCTTTTTTCTAGATGATCTGTCCATTTCTGAAAGTGGAGTGTGAATTCTCCAACTATTATTTTGGAGTGATCTATCTCAATTTTCAATGCAGTCAGTGTTTGTTCAATGTATTTAGATGCTCTGTTTTTAAGTGCATAAATATTTAATACTGTTAAGTCCAGATTGTGTATTGAACCTTTCAGCAATAAATAGTGACTATCCTTGTCCATGATGTTGGATTTTACATTAAAATCTATTTTGCATGAGGTTAGTATTGCCACACCTGCTCTTCTTTGTATGTTGTTAGCTTGGTATTTATTATTCTATCATTTAATTTTCAGTTTGTTCATATCTTTGAGTCTAAGGTGTGTTTCTTGTAAGCAACATATAGATGGATGATGTCTTTTGATCTAGAATGTTACTTGTTGTCTCTTTATAGGAGAGTTCAATCCATTTACATTCAGTGTAATTATTGACAGGTATGTGTTTATTGCTGCCATTTTGATGTATTTATTTTTGTGTCGGTGGCTTCTATGTTGCTCTTAATATTCCCTTCCAGGTCATTCTTCTTTATGTGTTGACTTTTCATCATTTTCAGTGTCGGTTTTGTGTTTGTTGAGACTCCTGTGTTACGTTTCTTGTTTTGAAATGCTACATTGTTATTGTGCTTTGCAGCTGTCCCTATGATCTCCCTTAATATTCTAAGTTTAAACCCAATTTTAACTTCTACGTATCTTATTAACTTCCTTTCCATCTGAAAGGACTGCAACTACTGTAGTATATCCCTCTTTTTAATGCAATGGTGTCATAGTTTCTGTCGTATGATCACTGGTTCCCTTCTTTTAATACTGCAGCTTTTATTGAGTTTTGTGACTTCCCTAACTGAGTAGCATTCTGAGTGCTGTGTCCTGCATTGCCTCATTAAATATACACTTAATGGCTTTGTTTTTCTAAGCAAAGAGTTTCTTTAGGTATTTCTTGTGGTTTGGATTTGGTTTTTACAAACTCTCTAAGTTTCTATTTATCTACGAGTGTCTTAATTTCATCTTCAAACTTGAGAGACAGTTTTGTAGGGTATATAATTCTTGGTTGGAAGCTGTTATCCTTCAAGACTTTGAATGTGTCATCCCGCTGCCCCGTTATCAACATTGTTTCTGCCAAGAAGTCAGATGGAAGCCTACAGGGCTTCCCTCTGAATGTTATCTTTGCTTTGAGCCTCACTGCCTTTAAGGGCCCCTCTTTATGTTTCATTTTATTAAGCTTGATTGTAATATGCCTTGGTGTCTTTCTTTGGGTGTCTAGTTTTTGTGGCATTGAATACATGTCTTAGAAATCTATGTTCTTTCTTAAATTCAGGGATGTCTTCTGTCGACAGCTCAACAACAATACTCTTTGTGTTTTCAGCTATTACTCCCTGTTCAAGAATTCTAATTAGTCATATACTATTCCTCTTAATAGATTCCCACATGTTTCTTAATGCTTCTTCATTTTTCTTATTTCTTTCCTCTGATTTCTCCTCATAAATACTGGTGTCAGTTGCTCTATCCTCAAGATCACTAAGAATGGCTTCTATCTCCTCTATTCTGTTCTTTTGGCTTTGGATTGAATTGTATAATTCTGCAATTTTGTCATTGATCTGCTGAATTTCAGATCATTGATATTCCATCAGTTCAAATAGCTTGCTTAATTTTTCGTTTTGTTCTGCTTCATTTGGTTTAATCTCTAGGAGGGCTCTCTATATAATTCTTTTGAACTTGACCTCCAATAGTTTCAGAAAGGCTTTTTCATCTGGGAAATTTTCTGATTCTTTATTTTGGCAGTGTTCTGCAGCCATGGTAGACTGTTTCTTTAAATGGTTACCTATCGTTTGTTGCCTTAGGGCCATCTAGAGGCCATTTTGTTTCTCTGATGTTACCTCAACAGGAGCTGAGGTGTAGTTCCAGAAAGGAGTTGGTCACCAGCTGCCTATACATACTTTTGTGACTGGCTGCAGTGGACTGTCTTGGGCTACGGCTCTGCCTGCCGGCAGCAAAGGTAATACCCTACTCATGGAGTCACTGGAGGGCCATCAACTGACTCTATGATGTGGATTAGTAAAGGCTTGAAGAGATGCCTCCAGGCCACTCAGTTATTTCTCCAGGCAGACTTATTTTAAAAAGCTGGGAGCTGTTTGACAGGTGCCAAAATCACTCAGGCCATCAAGTGTGGCAGATCCCATCTTCCAGCTGACAAAGGAAGCACCTCTTCAGCCATCCCCAGATGCTATGATGCAGTTCAAAGTAGGGATGGGTTACAGCCTTGCTGCCATCCTTATCCAGGCCCCACCTGTAAGATAACACTGTCCTAACCACAGCCTTTCTGCTGGAAAAGTGCTTCCCAGACTGGCACTACTCTCAGCTTGGGAATTAGCTTCTGCTGAGGCCTCTGGTTGGGTGGCTCTGCCTCCCAGCCAGTCAAGATGGCATCCCAGCTGAGTTGCCTTTCCCTCTGTGAAACAACAGAATCTATGGTGTAGCTCAGAAAACAGAGGGTGGGGGGGGCAGTGGTACCCTCAGTCAGCAGCCAGGGTCTCAAAATGTGGTTATCCCACACACTGTCTCTGTGCTGCACTGTTTCATCTTCACTGCAGTACAGCGTACTTGCCAGCTGATGCCCATCCACTATCTCCTTGATAGCAAAAAATGTATCAGTACCTGTAGTCCACATAAGTGGTGAGTCAGCAGGAATGGGGATCATCATGTGCTACCTCATGTTAGAGAAAGGTGGTTTCCCATTTAGTGGCACATAGTCCACTCTGACAATCCTATGCCATATCCTAGGGCTCCCTTAGTGTCCCGAGTACTCTGTTCAATTATCAGTCCAGGCCTTAGTTCTCAGAGGGAATTGAGGAGACATATGTCTAGTCTGCCATGTTGGCCCCAACCCCAACCCATGAATTTTTGAGCAAGATGTTGTTCAGTGTCTGTGACTTTGAATTTCTACCCATGTTTTTTCTGCTATTAGTTTCAGCTTTTATAGCTCTTTGGTCTGAGAAGAAGCTTTGCAATAATTGAATGGTTTGAATTTTGTTGAGACTTGCTTCGTGGTCTAATATGTGGTCTATTCTGGATAGTGTTCCATGTGTACTGGAAAAGAAGGTGTACTTGTCTGCCATTGGATGAAAAGTTCTGTATACGTTTATGAGGTTGAGGTGGTTGATTGTCTCAATAACATCTTCTGTATCTTTATTGAGCTTTTTGCTGGATGATCTGTCCCTTGCTGAAAGTGGAGTGTTGAAGTCTCCTACAATTATTGTGGTCTATCTTATTTTTCAGTGTTGCCAGCATTTGTTTGATATGTTTTGGTGCTCTGATATTCAGTGTATAAATATAAATATTATATGTTGTGATATCCTCCTTGTGTATTAAAGCTTTAAGCAATAAACAGCTACCATCCTTTTCCACAGTGGTGGATTTTACTTTAAAATCTATTTTTCCTAAGGTTAATATTGCCACTGCTGCTCTTGTTTGCATGTTGTTAGCTTTGATTTTCAGTTTGTTCATATCTTTGAGTCTATGATGTGTTTCTTATAAGCATGTGGATCATGTTTTTTGTATCTAATCTGTTAGTCTCTGTCTTTTTATTGGAGCATTCAATACATTTATATTCAGTGTAATTATTGATAGATACATATATTTGGTATGTAATTTTGGTGCCTTTATTTCTGTGTTGTAGACATTTTCTTGTTCCACTTAATATTCTATTCTGGGTTGTTTTTCTTCATGGATTTTCTTTTCATCTTTTTCAGTGTTTGTTTTGTGGCCATTTAGACTTCTGCATTGTGTTTCTTGTTTTGATATGTAATATTGTCAGTTAACCTTGTGGCTTCTCATTTTCTTACGGCCTAATGTCCTAAGTTTAAAGTGGTCCTTAACCTTCTTTTGTCTCCCTAAGTTCTTCTCCATCTGAAAAGTCTATGAATGCTGTATCACTCTTTATAACGTAATGTCTTAGGTTATACATAGAGCTCTCTGTTTCCCTAAGTTTAATTATTTAACTTTTATTGAATTTTGTGACTTCCCTAACGAAGTAGAGCTCTGGATGCTGTGCCCCACATTGCATCCTTGGATATACTTCTGGGGTTATTGGTTTTCCAATTGAAAATTTCCTTTGATTATTTCTTGTAATTTTGGTTTGGTTTTTGCAAAGTCTCATATTTGAGAGACAATTTTACAGGCTATATTAATTTTTGTTGGCAAGTTTTTTTCCTTTGAGGTTTTGCATCTGTCATCCCATTGCCTTCTTGCCAGCATGGTTTCAGCTGAAAAATTAGAGGTCCATCTAAAAGACTTCCGATTGTATGTTGGTTTTGGTTTAAGCCTAGCTGCCTTTAAGGGCCTCTCCTTATGTTTCATTGTGTTAAGCTTGACTATAATATATCTTTTTTTTAAATTTTTATTTAACATAACTGAGTGAAAATGTACATTCACATATAAATTTACATGCCCCCCTATATGCAGCTTCCACTGCTCTCCCTGTCTGGTGAGAGCACACTATTCCTCTCTGCTCCATACATGTCTCATCCTCCCAACAGCCTCCTTTCCTCTCCTGTCCATCCACTCCCCATCCACCAGCCAGAGGTCAGCAAGATGATATCCTACAGATGTATAGAACCATAAAGTGCTTCCAATATATGGTCATTCTGCCTTGCCAAGTCCAATCCATTCCTGTCCAAAGAGTGGACCTTTGTTATAATTTATGGGAAAGGGCAGCATCAGGGCAGGGGACCATGCTCTCAGAGGAACCCCAAAACCGCTGGACCATCAATTGAGGTCTTTTAGTGGAGATCTCATGATGCACCTCTTTTTATTCTTGTGTTGCCAGTGAGACTCCTCTCTGTGAGCTCCATCATGGCTATCACTGGTGGTGGCCGGGCACCATCCGGTTCTTCCGGTCCCAAGTCGATGTAGGCACCCACTCTTGTGGGTCTCTCCATCTTCTCAGTTGTCTTTACCACATGTCATTTTGGTCCTCGGTGAGCATCCGTTCCTGCTGAGTTGGGACCATTTGCTGTGTCCTCGGAAGGCAGCTTTTAAGACCCCAGATGCTACTCACCAATGTGGGGTGCAGAGAGCTCTCTAAGCAAAATGCTAGTTGTGCCAATTGGCCTGGGATTTGCCTAAGAGCATGGTCCCCCACCCCCCGCCCCAGCTACTCTATCCTTGCAGTATTGAGTTAAGATGGAAGGAGTACTCAAGTTATGCTGAAGTCCACTAAATGTTGTTCTTGTTCCTAATGTGTGCTGTCACCGCTTTCTCCCAACTAGATTTCTATTAACTATCTAAACTAAACCCTCCCCCCTCACCTTCTCTCCCTCCCCCCCTTGCAGCTGTCAAAGAGCCTTTTCTTCTATACACAAGTCTGTTTTTGAGATCTTATCGTAGAGGTCTCATACAGTATTTGTCCTTTTGTTGCTGACTACTTTCACTGAACATAATGTCTTCCAGTTGAAACCAGGTTAGGAGATGTTTCCTGGAATCATTGTTATTCTTATTGTTATTCTATCATTGTGTAGTGCTCCACTGAGTGTATGTACCACAGTTTACCTATGTATTCTTCTATTGTTGGGCATCAGGGTTGATTCCATCTTTTTGCTATTGTGGACTGTGCTGCGATAAACATTCTGATGCGTGTGTCCGTTGGTGTGAAAGGCCTTGAATCTGTAGGATATATTCCAAGTAGTGGAATTACTGGGTCAAATGGTATATCGATATCCATTTTTTTAAGGAAGCGCCAGATTGCCTTCCAAAGAGGCTGGACCATTTTGCAACCCCACCAACAGTGTAGGAGGGTTGCACTTTCTCCACAGCCTCTCCAGGATTTGTTGTTTTGTGTTTTCTGGATCATGGTCAATCTTGTTGGAGTGAGATGGTATCTCATTGTTGTCTTGATTTGAATTTCTTTAGTAACTAAAGATCGTGAACATGTCCACATGTGTTTTTTGGCTGCCTGGATCTCCTCTTTAGTGAAGTGTCTGTCCATCTCCTTTGCCTATTGCTTAAATGGATGGTTTATCTTCCTCTTATTGATATTTTGTAGTATCTTATAGATTATGGAGATCAGGCGTCAGTCTGACATAGAGTTGCCAAATATTTTTTCCCATTCTGTGGGTGTTCTTTTAATTCTATTAATAAAGTCTTTGGATGCGCAAAAGTGTTTCATTCTTAATAGTTCCCATTTATCTACTTTCTCTTCTGTTGATTGAGGTTTCTTTGACAGATTTTGGAGTCGGTCCTCATTGTGTATTAAAACTTTCATTGTTGTTCCCACCTTTTCTTGGATGAGCTTTATCGTTTTAGGTTTGATATTTAGGGCTTTTATCGAGTTGGAGTTGGTTTTTGTATAAGGTGTAAGATACGGATCTTGATTCAGATTCTTGCGGATGGATAACCAATTTTGCCAGCACCATTTGTTGAAGATACTGGTTTTACCCCAGTTTAAAGTCTCAGGGCCTTTGTCGAATACCAACTGTTCATAGGCAGATGGTGTCATCTCTGGGTTCTCAATTCTGTTCCATTGATCAATCTATCTGTTCTTGTACCAGTACCAGGCTGTTTTGACCACTGTGGCAGTGTAGTATGTTCTAAGGTCGGGTAATGAGAGGCCTCCCAGTGTGTTCTTCTTTAGTAGTACCTTACTTATCTGGGGCTTCTTCCTTTCCCAAACAAAATTGGTGATTTATTTCTGCATCTCATTAAAAAATGATGCTGGAACTGGTATTGGGATTGCATTATATAAATAAATTGCTTTGGGTAAAATAGACATTTTCACAATGTTAAGTCTTCTTATCCATGAGCAGGGTAGGTTTTTCCATTTATCTAAGTCTCTCTTAGTTTCTTGTAGTAAGGGCTTGTAGTTCTCTTTGTAAAGGTCTGTTGTTTCTCTGGTTAGATGAATTCCTAGGTACTTTATCTTCTTAGGGGCTATCGTAAATGGTATTGATTTAATAATTTACTCCTTAACAGTCTTGTTGATGGTATAAAGGAAACCTACTGATTTACTTATGTTTATCTTCTATCCTGAGACTTTGCTGAACTCTTCTATCAGTTTGAGTAGCTTACTTATAGATTCCTTGGGATTCTCTGCATATACAATCATATCATCTGCAAACAGGTAGATTTTAACTTCCTCTTTGCCAATGCAGATGCCCTTTATTTCTTCGTCTTGTCGAATTGCTCTGGCTAGAACTTCTAGCACAATGTTGAATAGGAGAGGTGACAGTGGGCATCCTTGTCTAGTTCCTGATCTCAGGGGAAAGTCTTTCAGTCTCTCTCCCTTCAGGATGACGTGGGCAATTGGCTTTGTATTAATGGCCCTTATTGTGTTGAGGAATTTGCCGTCTATGCCCATTTTGCTAAGAGTTTTTAGCATGAATGGGTGTTGGACATTATCAAATGCTGGACTTTATCAAATGCCTTTTCGGCATCAATGGACAAAATCAGGTGATCTTTGTCTTTTGTGTTATTTATGTGGTTAATCACATTAATTGTTTTCCTGATGTTGAACCAGCCTTGCATCCCTGGTATGAATCCCACTTGGTCATGATGGATTATTTTCTTGATATGTTGTTGTATTCTGTTGGCAAGAATTTTGTTGAAGATTTTTGCATCTAGGTTCATGAGTGATATCAGTCTGTAGTTCTCTGTCTTTGTTGGATCTTTCCCTGGCTTAGGTATCAGGGTTATGCTGGCTTCATAGAATGAGTTTGGGAGTACTCCATCCCTTTCTATACTGTGAAATAGTCTCAATAGTATTGGGGATAACTCTTCTCTAAATGCTTGATAGAATTCTGCTGTGAAGCCATCTGGGCCCAGAGTTTTTTTTGGTTGGCAGTGTTTTGATGACCTTTTCAATCTCTTCCTTTGTGATGGGTTTATTAAGTTGTTCTGCTTCACATTGTGATAATTTGGGTAGGTGGTATGAGTCAAGGAATTGGTCCATTTCTCCTAGGTTTTCAAATTTGTTAGAGTACAGTCTTTCGTAGTATTCTGTTATGATATTTTTGATTTCTGTTGCATCTGTGGTGACAACCCCCCTCTCATTTCTAATTTGGGTTATTTGTTTCCTTTCCTGATTTTCTTTAGTAAGTTTAGCCAGTGGTTTATCAATTTTGTTGATCTTTTCAAAACATCAGCTTTTGGTCTTTTCAAGTTTTTCAATTGTTTTTCTATTCTCTAATTCATTTAGCTCTGCTCTAATCTTTATGATCACATTTTTTCTGGTGCCCAAGGGGTTCCTCTGTTGTTCTCTTTCTACTTGTTCAAGCTGTAGAGTTAGTTCCTTGATTTGGTTTCTTTCTTCCTTCCAGATGTGTGCATTTATGGAGATAAACAGACCTCTGAGCACTGCTTTGGCTGTATCCCATAGGTTCTGGTAGGAAGTGTTTTCGTTCTCATTGGAATCCATGAATTTCTTTAATTCATCCTTGATTTCCTCTATAACCCATGTTTTTTTTAGGAAGATGTTCAGTTTCCAAGAGTTCCACTTTCTATCTATGTTTTTTCTGCTATTGATTTCAACTTTGATGGCTTTATGATCTGAGAAGATGCTTTGCAGTAATTCAATGGTATGGATTTTGTTGAGCATTGCTTTATGGCCTATCACGTGGTCAATTCTGGAGAATGTTCCATGTGCACTGGAGAAGAAAGTGTAGTTGTCTGCTGATGGGTGGAAAGTTCTGTATATACCAGTGAGGTTTAGTTGGTTAATTGTGTCAATGAGGTCTTCTGTATCTTTACTGAGCTTTTTTCTAGATGATTTGTCTAGTAATGAGAGCGGAGTGCAGCACTTAGCTTTTTTGGCTTATTATTGTGGAGTCATCTAACTCTCTTTTGAGCGTAGTCAGTGTTTCTTCGACATATTTAGGTGCTCTGACATTAGATGCATAAATATTTAATATAGTTAAATCTTGCTTGTGTACTGAACCTTTCAGCAATAAATAGTGTCCATCTTTGTCCACGATGGTGGATTTAACATTAAAATTGACTTTGTCTGAGATTCGAATTGCCACCCCTGCTCTTCTTTGTTCATTGATAGGTTGATATATCTTCCATCCTTTAATTTTCAGTTTGTTTCTGTCTTTAGATCTCAAGTGAGTTTCTTGTAGACAACATATGGATGGGTCGTGTCTTTTGATCCAAGATAACACTCAGTGTCTCTTTACTGGAGCATTCAGTCCATTCACATTCAATATAATTATTGATAAGTATGTGTTCACTGCTGCCATTGTGGTATGTTTATTTTTATGTTGATGTTTTCTCTGTTGTTCTTATTAGTCTTTTCTGGGACACTCTTTTTTGTGAGTTGATTTTTCACCTTTTCCGGAGCTGGTTTTATAGTTGTTGAGACTCGTGTGTTAGATTTCTTGAAATGGTATGATACATCTTTGTTGTGCTTTACAGCTGCCCCTATGAACCCCCTTATTAAACTATTTATAAACCCAGTTTTAATTACTACCAGTCTTGTCATCTTCCTCTCCATCTGGAAGGACTGTAACGACTGTAGTACATCCCTCTTTTTATTATGATGACACCATAGTTTTCATGATGATCACTGGATTGCTTCTTTCCAAATCAAAGCTGTGATTTACTTTGGAGCCTTCCCTAAATGTGTAGAGTATTGAGTAGTGTGTCGTTCTAAAATATAAAGTTAGTGGTTTCGTTCTTCTAAGCCAAAGCTAAGAACTTCTTTCAGTATTTCTTGTAGTTTGGGTTTGGTTTTTACAAAGTCTCTGAGTTTCTGTTTATCTGGGAATGTCTTAATTTCATTTGCGTATTTGAAAGATAGTTTTGCAGGATATATAATTCTTGATTGGAAGTTCTTCTCCTTCAATACTTTGAATGTGTCGTGCCACTGTCTCCGTGGCAGCATGGTTTCTGCTGAGAAATCTGACGAGAGCCTACAGGGTTTCCCTCTGAATGTTAGCTTTGTCTTGAATCTTGCTGCCTTTAAGAGTTGCTGTTTATGTTTCATTTTGTTAAGCTTGATTATAATATGTCTTGGAGTCTTTCTTTTGAGATCTATATTGGGTGGCATACGATATGCATCTGAGATGTCTATATTCTCTTCCTTCATGATTTCTGGGAAGTTTTCTTTCAGCAGCTCAGCAACAATACTCTCTGTGTTCTCCGATGTCTCACCCTGTTCAGGGACTCCAATTAATCGAAGGTTGTTCCTCTTAATAGAGTCCCACATGCTTCTTAATGTTTCTTCATTTTTCTTGTTTCTTTTTTCTGATTTCTGCTCATAGACACTGGCATCAGTAGCTTTGTCTTCCAAGTCAGAAATTCTTTTTTCCATTTGTTCCATTCTGTTTTCTTGGCTTTGCATGGAAGTTTCTATGTCTTTGATTTTCTTCTTGATCTGTTGAATTTCGGAGTACTAGTGTTCCATCAGATCAAACAACTTGCGTAATTTTTCATTTTGTTCTGCTGCATTTTGTATAAGGTCTAGAAGGGCTCTGTATGCAATCAGTTTGTATTCACTTCCTGATGCTTTCATAAAAGTTTCTTCATCTGGAAAACTCTTTGGTTGCTTTGTTTGGGAGCCTTTGTTTGGGAAGCCATGAGTGATTGCTTGTATGCCACAATTGTCTGTTGCTTTTTGGGTCCCATGTGAGTATATAGAGGCTGGAAGAGGTACTGTGAGGATGGATTGCAAATGTTTCTCTAGGCTGTCTTCAAATGTAAAGCAAAAAGTATCTGACCAGTTCACAAGTTAGTTAGGTTTTCAGGTGTAGAGGTCCCTCTTCTCATCTGACAAAGTAAGCACCACTATATCCAACCCCAGATGATAACAAACTAGTTCAGAATACAGCACTGCTAGTGCCCTGTTGGCCTCTGCTGACAGAGCCTAGCCTTAACCAACACTGCATCGAGTACTGGTTTTGTGATAGAAAAGCACTCTCTTGCGGGCAGGCTCTGGCTCCCAAGCTAAGAATTAGGGCCAGCTGCGGCCACTGTATCAAAGATGGTGTCCTCCACACAGGCAGCAGATAGAGGGGCTAAAGGTGCCAAGAGGCAGTGATTCCTGTGCTTCTGTTGCAGGGCCCCCAATGCAGGCGGCACTGTGCAAAATCACCATTTCTCTGACGGAGAAGCGCTGGCTCCCAGGTGAAGAACGAGGTCCTGCTAAAATCTCAGTACCAACATGGCGTCCCGTACCTTAACCGTGGAGCTCCGCACAAACCCCACTGAGGCAGCTACAGTACGAAAGGCTCAAAGTGTCTAGATAAAAGAGTCCCGAGCCTGGCTCTCAGAATAAGGGAATTTCGCCAGCCTATCCCCCCAGCAGTGCATCTGAGTCCAGCCGCCAGGCAAGACCCAGCTCCGCCCGCCACCCGAGACAGAGGAAAAAAAGTCAAACTGGTGCGTTTACCTTCCGTCCGTGAGAGCCGGGGCTAGCCAGGAGGGGAGTCAGCGAAAGAGAGGAGGTTTTTCACTGAGTGGTATGAAGTCCCAGTTAACAGCTCTGTGCCATGTCCTGAAGCTGATTAGGTGATCAGAAGGCTCTGTTTGATTGTCAGTTTACGTCTTGGTTTCCAGAAGGATATAAG
Organism: Heterohyrax brucei; assembly: GCA_028571685.1. Lineage (NCBI taxonomy): Eukaryota > Metazoa > Chordata > Mammalia > Hyracoidea > Procaviidae > Heterohyrax > Heterohyrax brucei. The sequence goes on from CM053149.1 coordinate 42,756,917, forward strand.
GAGACATGTGCTTAGTCCGCCATCCTGACTCCACCCCCCACAAGTCTCTATAATATATCTTTATGTCTTTCTTTTGGAGTCTACCTTTTGTGGAGTTTGGTGAGCATCTTGAATGGCTATTATGAAGTATTGAATTGTGTCCCGCCAAAAATATGTGTAGCCATGTGTTTGGGCCATGATTCCCTGTATTCTACAATTGTCCTCCATTTTGTGATTTTCTTGTGCTGTATATTAAAGGATTAGGGTGTGACTGTAAATCACTGTAAAGGGAGTTTCCCCGGAGTGTGGCTGCCCCACCCTTAATCCTTTCATCCTACAAGAGATAAAACGAAAGAGAAACAAACAGAAAACTAGGAACTTCACACCATCAGGAAAGCAGCACTTGGAGAAGAGCGTGTCCTTCAGATCTGAGATTCCTGAGCCAAGATGTTCCCTGGAGAAAGCTGATGCAATACTGGACTTTCGTTCAGAGCCAACAAGGGGGAAAGCCTTCTCCTGGAGCGGACGTCCTGAATTTGGACTTATAGCCTACCGGACTGTTTAAGAACAAACCTTCTTTTGTTAAAGCAGTCCACTCTGTGGTATTTCTGTTAGAGCAACACTAGCTGAGTAAAACAGCTGTCTTCTCTTTTTTTTTTCCATGATGTCAGGGAAGTTTTCTGTCAGCAACTCTTCAACAATTCTCTCTGCATTTTCTGTTATCCTTCCCTACTCTGGAACTCCAATTATACATAAATTGTTCCTCTTGGTAGAGTCTCACATGACTCTTAATGAGTCTTCATTTTTCTTGATTCTTTTATCTAAATTCTCCTCATAAATACTGATGTATCAGCTGCTTTATCTTAAATCTCACTAATTCTCTATTCCATTTCCTCAGTACTGCTCTTATGGCTTTCAACTGAATCGTCTGTATCTACAATAGCTCTCTCTATACACAATTCTTTTGTATTCTACCTCTGATAATTTCAGAAAGTCTTATTCATCTGGGAATTTTTTTGATTCTTTGTTTTGGGAGTTTTCTGAAGCCATGGTGGTCTCCTTTAAATGGTTAGATATTGATTATTGTCTTTTCACTATCAGAAAGCTGTTCAGCTTCTCTGGTGTCAGACTAGCAGAAGCTGTCGTGTAGCTCAGAGAAGGGGGGGGGAGGGCACTGCTATCGTGTAGTTATAGTGTAGCTCAGAGAAGTGAGGGGGGGTAAGGGTGCTTCTCTAAGTGCAGCTGTTTTAAGTACTGTGTTTCTACCAAGAGAGATGCTATTGAGTCAAATGGTGCTGATCATATTGGCATCAGACCCCAGCTGGGTTCTCAGGAGTTGGAGGCCCTGCCTCCTGGCTGACGAAGATGGTGACCTACTTGTACACACTTCCCACAGTCATGCCAATAGATGTTATGGTGTACTTTAAGGAAGGGAGGAATAAAGTGAGTTGCTGCACTTGCCTGCCAACTGTTGCTCCATTCTCTGGGTGCATTTGTCTTAAGAACAGCTTCTTTGCTGAGAAAGACACTGTCTGGCAGCAGCCAGTCCAGCAGGACCCTCAGGATCGTTAGACTCCACCCCCCAGCTGACAAAGATGGAAATCTACTTGCGGAGTCTCTCCAGAGCTACGCCAGCAGACACTATGGCGTGGCTCAGAGAAGCTGGGGTGAAGGCTGCCACTGCATTTGGCTGCCAGCCACTACTGTCTTCTTTAGATGCAGCTGTCTTAAAAACAGCCTTTCTGCTGAAAGAGGCACTGTCCAGTCAGGTACTGCTGTTCAGCATGGCAGCTGGCCCTAGCCAGACTCTCAGGCACAGCAGTCCCGTTCCTACTCTCCCAGTTGACAAAGATAGTATTCGTACCTGTAAGCCTCTTCACCACCACTCCAGCTGAAATGGGACCATTTGCACTGCTGTCTTACCTCTAACAAAAGTAATTTTCCCCTTCCTTTTGTCCAGTCTGATGTTATAACACTCCGCCTGATCTTGAGGCTCCTAGGATGTCCACTGTGCTCTGATCAGTTGTTTTTCTAGGCCTTAGTTCTCAGAGGGAATCAAGAAGACAAGTGACTAGTCCACCATCTAGTCCCTGCCCTCCAGTTTGCATTTCTTTAAGAGCTAGTGATACTGAACATTTTCTCATAAGCCTATTAACTACCTGAATTTCGTTGGTGAACTGCCTGTTCATATCTGTCTTAGTCACCTAGTGCTGCTTTAACAGAAGTACCACAAGTGAATGGTTTTAACAAAGAGAAGTTTATTCTATCACAGTCCAGATGGCTAGAAGTCTGAACTCAGGGCAGTGGCTCCAGGAGAAGACTCTATTGATTCTGGAAGAAGGTCTCTGTGATGAATCTGTCTTCCCAGAATGTGAGAGCATCTCAGTGCAGAACCTCAAATCCAAAGGATGCCTTCTGCTCCTGGCACTGCTTTCTTGGTAGTATGAAGTGCCCCTACTTTCTGCTTGCTTCCTTTTCCTTTCATCTCTTGTAGGATAAAAGGTAGTACAAGCAATACTGGAGGGAAACTCTGTTTTTCATTGAATCGGTAAGGTGACTTTAGTAAGGGTGTTATAGTCCTACCCTAAGCCTCTTTAACATAATCCAAACTTGCACTATTAACCACAAGCAGAGATTAAGATTTACAAAATAGGAAATTTACAAAAGGAGGACAACCACAAAATAGCGAGAATCATCTCCCACCAAACTGATACACCACAGTTTAGGGGCAGAAATAATTCAATCCAGAACAATACCCTTGCCAATTTTTTTTTCAATTATTGTACTTTAGATGAAGATTTACAAAACAAACCAGTTTCTCATTAAACAGAATGCATAATGTTTCCTGATGATGACTAACAATCATAACAGCAGGTCAGCACACTCCCTTCTCAACCTTGTGTTCCCTTTCACCAAATTTCCTGTCCCCTCCTGCCTGCTAGAGCTTGTCCCTGGGCTAGGAAGCCCCTTTAGTATTGTTTTGTGCTATGGGTCTGTCCACTTTTTGCCTGAAGGGTGAACCTTAGAAATGACTTCACTTCCAGGGACCATACTCCCAGGATCTCTCCATTCTCTGTCATGCCAGCAAGTCTGGTCTTTCCTTTTGAGTTGGAATTTTGTCCTACATCTTTGTGTCTGGGATCTTCTGTTGTAACCCCTGTCAGAGCAGTCAGTGCCAGTAGTGTGGTACCATCTAGTTATGCTGGAGTCAGTCTGGTGGAGGTCATGGTAGATGTGATCCATTAGTCTTTTGGATTAACCTTTCCCTTGTATTTTTAGTTTTCTTCATTCTTTTTTGCTTCTGAAAGAGTGAAACCACTGGAGTATCCTAGATGACCACTCATAGGTTTTTGAGACCCCAGACACTACTCATCAAAGTAGACTGCAGAATATTTCCTGTACAAACTATGTTATGCCAATTGAGCTAGATGTTCCCCATGACCATGGTCACCACAGACACTCTTGGTGGGTATCTAGGTTGTTTCTATCTTTTTGCTGTTGTGAGCAATGCTGCAATGAACGTGAGTATGCATGTGTCTATTTGTGTGACAACTCTTATGTCTCTTGAATTATCTTCCTAGAGATGGGATTGCTAGGTTATATGGTATTTTTCTTTCTAGCTTTCTGAAGAAACACCATATTGTTTTCCAAAATGGTTGTATCATTTTGCATTCTCAAGAGCAGTGCAAAGGAGTTCTGATATCTGCCAGCCTCTCCAGCATTTGTTATTTCCTGTTCTTGTGATCAGCCAGTAATGTTGGGGTGACATGGTATCTCATTGTGATTTTGACTTGCATTTATCTAACAGAGTTTTTGTGAGCATTTTCACATATGTCTGTTGGCCACTTGAACGTTTTGTTTGATGTCTTTTCATTTCCTTTGAACATTTTTTAATTGTATTGTTTGTTTGTCTTATGGTTGTAGAGCTGTTGGATTTTCTTGTAAACTTTAGAGATCATTCCTCTGTTAATTTTTAAGAGCCAAATTTTTTTCTCCAGTCTGTAGGTTCTCTTTTTACTGTTTGGGTGAGAATCTAAGTATTTAATTTTCAGAAGATGGCAACAATTTAGCTTATCCTCTTGAGTTTCTGTGTGTTGGGTTATGATTTGCATCCTGTTATTGCTGTGCAATGGAGATTCTACTGTTCCTCCTGCCTTTTATTCTATGAACTTTCTAGTTTGGGGCTTTGTATTCAGGTATTTGATACATTTTGAATTAGTTTTTATATATAATATGAGGTATAGGTCTAGTTTATTTTGTTATTGCAGATGAACATCCAGTTTTGCAAACACTATCTGTTAAAAAAAGACTATTGTTTCCCTATTTGATGGATTTTAAATACTTGTTGAAGGCCAGATGACCATAGGTAGATAGATTTACATATGGATTTTCAGTTCTGTTTCATTGTTCAATGTGTCTGTCATTGTGCCAGTACCAGGCTGTTTTGACTACATTAACTATATGGTGGGTCCTTCTGTCCTCTGGGCTCTTTTTCTCTTATGTGTTTGTTGACCTTGGTGATCATCTGATTCAGCTGAGATGGGATCATCTGGTGTACCACAGATGGCAGCTTGCTAGCTTTTAAGACCCCAGACACCATTCACCAATATGGGGTGCAAAAGACTCTCTTAGCAATAGGCTAGTTGTGCTAATTAGCCTCGATGTCCCCTGAGAGCATAGTCCCGGACCTGTGCCCCTGCTACTCTGTTCTTGAGATATTAGGCTACAAATTGAAGAATTTTCAGTTTATGTTGGAGTCAAGCTAAGATGATCATCTTTCTAGTGTGTGCTGTCAATGTTTTTACCTAACCAAATTTCTATCAGCTATCTAATCTATACGCATCCCTCTTGCTTCCTCCCTCCCCTCCCTTGTAGCCATCAAAGAGTCTTTTCTTCTGTATGTCTTTTTTAAGTCTTTATAGTACAGGTCTCATACAATATTTGACCTTGTGTTGCTGTCTGATTTCACTCAACATAATTTCTTCCAGTTAAAACCAGGTTATGAAATGCTTACTAAAATCATCATTGTTCTTTATCATTGCATAGTGTTCCGTTGAGTATATGCAACATAGTTTGCTTATTCATTCATCTGTTGTTGGGCATCTAGGTTGGTGCCATCTCTTTGCAGTTGTGGACTGTGCTGCAATAAACATTCATGTGCATATATCTTTTCGTGTGACTGTCCTTAATTCTGCAGGATATGGTCCAAGCAGCGGAATTACTAGATCAAATGGTATATCTATTTGCGCTTTTTAAGGAAGCATCAGATTACTTTCCGAAGAGGTTGTAGCATTTTGCAATCCCACCAGCAGTGTAGCAGAGTTCCAATTTATCCACAGCCTTGCCAGCATTTGTTGCTTTGTGTTTTTGGGGTCATGGCCAATTTTGTTGGAGTGAGATAATATCTCACTGTAGTTTTTATTTGGATTTCTTTAATAGCTAATGATTGTGAACATTTCTTCATGTGTCTTTTGGCTGCCTGGATGTCATCTTTCGTGAAGTGTCTGCCTATCTCCTTTGCTCATCACTTAATTAGGTTATTTACCTTTTTCTTGCTGATATTTTGCAGTACCTTGTAGATTACGACATCAGATATCAGCCTGACATATAGTTGCCAAATATTTTTTTCCCATTCTGTAGGTAGTCTCTTAATTCTTTTGATAAAGTCATTGGATGAGCAAAAGTGTTTGATTCCTAGTGGTTGCCATTTATTTTCTCTTCTGTTGAATGCGCTTTGTTAGATTTTGAAGTATGTCTAAATTGTGTATTAATCCTTTCATTGTTGATCTTATCTTTTTCTTGCATAATCTTTATCATTTTAGGTTTGATATTTAGGTCTTTTATCCAGTTTGAGTTGATTTTTGTGTAAGGTGTGAGGTATGGGTCTTGATTCAATTTTTTGCAGATGGATAACCAATTTTGCCAACACTATCTGTTAAAGACTGTTTTTACCCCAGTTTAGTGTCTTAGGGCCTTTGTCAAATAGCAACTGTTCATAGGAAGATCGTGGCATGTCTGGGGCCTCAACTCTGTTCCATTGGTCTATGTGTCTCTTTTTGTACCAGTACCAGGCTGTTTTGACTACTGTGACAGTGCAGTAAGTTCTCAAATTGGGTAGTGAGAGGTCTCCCACATTGTTCTTCCTATTCAGTAGTTTATCTTATCAGGGTTTTTTTCCTTTCCAAACAAAGTTGATGATTTATTTCTCCATCTCATTAAAAAGTGTCACTGGAATTCACATTGGGATTGCACTGCATATGTAGATGGCTTTGCATAAAATAGACATTTTCACAATGCTAAGTCTTTCTATCCACGAACTAGGTAGGTTTCTCAATTTATGTAGGTCTCTCTTAATTTCTAGTAGTAAAGTCTTGTAGTTCTCTGTGTACAGGTCTCTTATTTCTCTAGTTAGATTTATTCCTTGGTGTTTTATCTTCTTGGAGGCTACAATAAATGGTATTGATTTGGTGATTTCTTCTTGAATGATCTCTTTGTTGGTATAAAGGAATCCTATTGATTTTGTTATGTTTATTTTGTAACCTGATACTTTGCTGAACTCTTCTATTAGTTTTAATAGTTTACTTATGGGTTCTTTGGGATTCTCTGCGTATACAGTCATATCATCTGCAAACAAGGAGATTTTTTACTTCTTCTTTGCTGATGCAGATGCCCTTTTTATTTCTGTTTCTTGTCTAATTGCTCTGGCCAGAGCTTCTAGTACAATGGTCAAAAGAAGTGGTGAAAGTGGACATCCTTGTCTAGTTCCTGTTCTCAAAGGGAATTTTTTCAGTCTCTCTCCATTCAAGATGATGTAGGTGGTTGTCTTTGCGTAGATTCCCCTTACTGCATCGAAGAATTTGCCTTCTATTCCTGATTTGCTGAGAGTTTTTAGCATGAATGGGTGTTGGATTTTATCAAATGCCTTTTCTGCATCAATTGACAAAATCAGGTGATTCTTGTCTTTTGTGTTACTTACATGGTTGATCACATTGTTTTTCTGATGTTGAACCAGATTTGCATTCCAGGTATGAATCCAGATTGGTTATGATGAATTATTTCTTTCGATATGCTGTTGAATTCTATTGCCTAATATTTTGTTGAAGATTTTTGCATCTAGGTTCATAAGTGATATTGGTCTATAGTTTTCATTTTTTGTGGGATCTTTCCCTGCCTTCAGGTTCAGGGTTATACTGGCTTCATAGAATGAATTTGGGAGCATTCCATCCCTTTTGATGCTGTGAAATAGACTCAATAGCACTGGAGTTAAGTCTTCTCTAAAAGCTTGGTGGAATTCTGTGGTGAAGCCATCTGGGCCAGGGCTTTTTTTTTGGTTGGTAATTTATTGATGACTTGTTCAATCTCTTCTTTTGTGATGGGTTTATTATGTTGTTCTGCTTCTCCTTGTGATAATTTTGGTAGCTGATAAGAATCTAGGAATTTGTCTATTTCCTCTAGGTTTTCAAATCTGTTACAGTATGCCAGCCAGCCAAGCCAAGTGCCGTCAAGTCGGATCTGACTCATGGCGACTGGTCTTTCATAATATTCTATTATGATACTTTTGATTTCTGTTGGATCTGTTGAGACTTCTCCCTTTTAATTTCTTATTCAGGTTATTTATTTCCTCTGCTGTTTTTCTTTGGTAAGTTTGGCTGATGGTTTGTCAATTTTGTGGATCTTTAAAAAAAAAAAAACAGCTTTTGGCCTTATCAATTTTTTCCACTGTTCTTCTACTCTCTAATTCATTTAGTTTTGCTCTCATCTTTATGATCTATTTTCTTCTGGTATCTGAAGGGTTCCTCTGTTGCTCTCTTTCTATTTGTTCAAGTTGTAGGGTTAGTTCTTTGGCTTGGGTGCTGTCTTCCTTCTGGATATGTGCATTTATAGAGATAAAATGACCTCTGAATACTGCTTTGGCTGTGTCCCATATATTCTAGGAGGATGTGTTTTTGTTCTCCTTTGAGTCCACACGTTTTTAATTTTATACTCGATTTCTTCTATAACCCATAGCTTTTTGAGCAAAGTTATTCAGTTTCCAGGAGCTCCAATTTCTATTATAGTTTTCCTGCTATTGATTTCGACTTTTATGGCTTTATGGTCCGAGAAAATGCTTTGCAGTAATTCAACGGTTTGGATCTTGTTGAGATTTGCTTTATGTGCTAATATATGGTATATTCTGGAAAATGTTCCATGTGCATTGCAGAAGAAGGTGTACTTATCTGTTGATGGATAAAAAGTTCTGTAAATGTCAATGAGGTCTAATTGGTTAATTGTCATAATAAGATCTTCTGTGTCTTTACTGAGCTTTTTTCTAGATGATCTGTCCATTACTGAAAGTGGAGTGTTGAAGTCTCCAGCTATTATTGTTGCTTAATCTATTTCATTTTCAATATAGTCAGTTTGTTCAATGTATTCAGGTGTGCTAGTATTAGGTGCATAAATATTTAATATTGTTAAATCTTGCTTGTGTATCATACCTTTCAGCAATGTATAGTGGCCATTCTTGTCCACAATGGTGAATTTTACATTAAAATCTATTTTATCTGAGATTAGTATTGCCACTCCTGCTCTTATTTGTACACTGTTGGCTTGGTATATATTGTTCCATCCTTTAATTTTCAATTTGTTCATATCTTTAAGTCTGATGTGTGTTTCTTATAAGCAACATATAGATGGGTCATGTTTTTTGATCCAAGAAATCACTTGTAATCTCTTTAATGGAGCTTTCGGACCGTTTACAGTCAATGTAATTATTGACAGGTATGTGTTTAGTGCAGTCATTTTGATGTGATTATCTTTGTGTTATAGTTTTCTCTGTTGCTCTTAATATTCTATTCTGGGACATTCTTCTTTATGCATTGAATTTTCACGTTTTTCAGTGTTGGTTTTGTATTTGTTGAGACCCCTGTGTTGCATTTCTTGTTCTGATGCATTGCCTTGTTATTGTGCTTTACAGCTACCCCTATAAACCCCGTTAATAATATGAGTTTTAACCCAATTTTAGCTTCTACAAATCTTTTTTCTTTCTTTTTTTTTATTATGATTGAGTGATAATATACAACCCCATATAAATTTGCATACCCACCGATGAGCGACTTCCACTGCTCTTGCTGCCTGGTGACAGCACACTTCTCCTTTCTGTTCTGTACATGTCATGTCTTCCTAACAATCTTCTATCCCCTCCTCTCTGCCCTCTCACCTGCATCCAGGAAGAGGTCAGCTGGATGACATCCCATAAATACATAGAACCATAAAGTGCACACATGATATTGTCACTCTGTGTCACCAAGTTCAATCCATTTCTGTATGAAGAGTTGACCTCCATTATGATTTATGGACAAGGGCAGGACCAGGAGCAGGGGCATGCTCCCAGGGGAACCCCAAGGCACCTGGACCATCAACTGTGGTGTTTTAGTGGAGATCTCAGGGTGCACCCCTTTTTATTTTCGTGTTGCCAGTGAGACTCAACTTTATGAGCCCCATACAGGCTATAACTGATGGTGGCAGAGCACCATCTTCTGGTCGCCTGTCAATGCAGTCACCTGCTCATGCAAGTCTTTCTGTCTTCTGGGTTCTGTTCCCTCCCTGTCGTTTTGGTCCTCAGAGATCATCCATTCCCACTGCACTGGGACAATTTGGTGTACCTCAGATGGCAGCTTGGCCACTTTTAACACCACAGATGCCACTCACCAGTTTGGGTTACAAAAAACTCTCTTAGCAAAACACTAGTTATGCCAGTTGGCTTCAATGTCCTCTAAGAGCATGGTCCCCAGACCACCCCAGCTGCTCTGTCCTTACAGTATTGGGTTCAGATGGGAAGAGTAATCATGTTATGTTGAAGTCCAGTTAAAGTTGACCTTCTTTCTAATGTGTGCTGTCACAGATTCATCCAACCAAATTTCTATCAACTATCTAATCAATACCTTGCCCTCTGCATCCTTCCCTCCCCACCCTTGCAGCCATCAAAGAGTCTTTTCTTCTATGCATGGGTCTGTTTTCAAGTTCTCATCGTAGGAGTCTCATACAAAATTTGTCCCTTTGCCGCTGACTACCTTCACTCAACAGAATGTCCTCCAATTGATACCAGGTTATGAGATGCTTCCTAAAATCATCATTGTTCTTTATCGTTGTTCTTTATAATTGCATTGAGTGTATATACCATAGTTCACCTATCCATTCTTCTCTTGTTGGGCATCTGGGTTCATTGAATCTTTTTGCTATTGTGGACTGTGCAGCACTAAACATTCTTGCCCATGTATCAGTTGGTGTGAATGGCCTTGATTCTGTGCTTCTACAATCTTAATAACTTCATTGCCATCAGAAAGAATTATAACTACTGTAGTATATCCCTCTTTTTATTGTGATGGTATCTTAGTTTTCATGATAAGTTTGCTGGTTCCCTTCTCTTAATGTTGTAGCTCTGACTGAATTTTTTGCTTTTCCTAACTGTGTATGTTGTATCCTGCTTGGTCTCCTTAAATATACAGTTAAAGGTTTTGTTTTCCTAAGCAGAGAGCTTCTTTCAGTATTTCTTGTAGCTTTGGTTTGGTATTTGCAAAGTCTCTGAGCTCCTGTTTATCTGAAAATATCTTAATTTCATCATATTTGAAAGACAGTTTTTGATGTTGTAATTCTTGGTTGGAAGTTTTTCTCCTTCAGGTCTTTCAATGTGTCATTCACTGCCTTCGTGCCAACATTGTTTCTGATGAGAATTCAGATGAAAGCCTACAGGCCTTCCATCTGAATGTTAGGTTTCTTTTGAGTCTTGCTGCCTTTAAGAGTTTCTGCTTATGTTTCATTTTATTAAACTTGATTGTAATGTGTCTTGGTGTTTTTCTTTTAGGGTCAACTTTATGTGGTGTTTGGCACACGTCTTGGGTATCTATGTTCTCTTATTTCATAATTTCAGGGAAGTTTTCTGTCAGCACCTCAACAACAATGCTCTCTTGTGTTTTCAGCTATGCCTCCTTGTACAGGGATTCCAATTAATCGTAAATTATTCCTTTTGATATAGTCCCACATGTTTCTTAGAGGTTCTTTATTTTTCTTTCCTTTCTCTGACTTCTCTTCATAAATGTTGGTGTCAGTAGCTTTATCTTCAATACCACTGATTCTAATTTTCGTTGAGTCAATCCTGTACTTTTGGCTTTGAAATGAATTGTCCAGTTCTGAGACTTTATTACTGATCTGTCGGATTTCAGAATCTTGATGCTTCATCAGTTTGAATAGCTTGCATAATCTTTCGTTTTGTTCTGCTGCATTTTGTTTAATCTCTAGGAGGGTTCTATATATAAATCTTTTGTACTTGACCTCCTATAGTTTCCAAAAGGCTTCTTCATCTGGGAAGTTTTTTGAGTCAGAATTTTGGGAGTTTTCTGGGTCCATGTTTGAATATTTTTTAAAATGCCGAGCTATGGTATGTTTCTTCTGGGACATTTAGAGCCTGTTTAGTTTCTTGCGTTGCCTTAACATGAGCTAAGTTGTAGTTCTGAGAAGGAAGCTGGTTACCAGCCATCTCTTTGTTCTCTTGTGACTGGGCCCAGTGGACTCTCTGGGGTGCCAGGCTCTGCCTCCTGGCTGGCAAAGAGACCACCCTTCTTATGAAGATGCTGGAGGGCTATCAACTGATCCTATGATGTAGGTGAGTGAAGGCTGGAAGACATGTGGTTAGGTTGCACAGCAGTTATTTCTCCAGGCAGTTTTATTTGAAAAGCTAAAAGCTACCTGCCTGTTAACCAAAGTCAGTGAAGAGTGCTGGGTGTGGCAGTCCCCTCCTTCCAGCTGACAATAGGGCTTTTCCCTGGCTGCCCCCAGGTGTGGCAGGCCCCTCCTTCTAGTAGGCAAAGGGGCTTTTCCACAGCTACCAGGTGTGGCAGGCCCCTCCTTCCAGGTGACAAGAGTAACTGCTCCCTGGCTGTCTTGGAGATGCTATTGTGCAGATCACAACGGGACGGGCCACTGTGCTGCAAAGTGCTACAAATGCTGCTGCCAGGGACCAGCCTCAAGACAACATTGTGCTAAACACAGCCCCTCTGCTGGGAAGTGTTCTCTGGGCTGGCAATGTCTCCCAGCCTGAGAATCCACCCCTGGTGAAGGCTCTGATTGGGTAACTCTGCCTCCAAGGTGCGCAAGCTAGTGTCCTGGTCAAGCTACCCTTCCTGCCAAAAAAGGGATGAATCTATGGTGGAGTTTCAAAAAGGGGAGGGTGGGGGGACTGTGGTGTCCCCACTGTGGGGGTCTCAAAATGTGAGTATCCCACCTATTGTCTCTCTGCTACAAAGACAGGCAGTTCACTTCAGGATTGTGTTTCAGAGTAGCCCCGGTACACACTCCTCCCCTGCCTGCTGTCCAGCAAAGAAAAAAAAAAAAAATTAAAAGCGCCAAGCACCTTCTTGTAAGTCCCAGGAGATGTCCACACAGCCGTATCAGGGTTCAGCAGTATAGAGGAAGTTTCCCACTTAGCAGTTTATATTCCCAAGTGACAGTCCTATGCTGTGTCCTAGGGGGCCACTCAGTGGCCAGAAAGTTCCCTTCAATTATTAATCCAAGTCTTACTTTTCAGACGGAATTAAGGAGAGGTGTGTCTACTCCTCCATGTTAACTCCGCCCCCTCTTGATTTTTCTTCTTCAGTAATGGTTTACCTATCCAGAGCTTCTTCCTTTTCCATAGAAAGTTAATAATGTTTTCCCATCTCTTTAAAGAATGTTATTGGTACTTGTATCAGGGTTGCATTGTGTTTGTAAACCCTTCCAAGTAGAATTATCATGTTCACAATATGTAGTCTACACATCTGTGAGCACATTATGTTTTTCCTTCTATTTAGACCTCTTTAGTCTTGCATTAGTGGTTCGTAGTTTTCTCTGTGTAGGTCTGTTACATCCTTGATTAAATTTATTCTTAAGCATTTAATTGTTTTAGGGATTTTTATAAATGGTGTTGTTTTCCTAGTTTTCTTTTCATCGTTTTCTTATTGATGCATAGGAATCCAACTGATTTTTTTCCCCCTTGATCTTGTGTTCTGCCACTTGGTTGAATGTTTCCACAAGTTTCTTTGCAGTCTTATGAATTTTCTGTGTATTGTTTCATATCATCTGAAAATAGGTGCAATTTAACTTATTTATTCTTGCTTTATTCTGGTTTTCAGGGGGAATGTTTTCAGCCTCTCTCCATGAAGAATGAACACCATTTTGTGTTAGCATGGGTAGGTAGTGTTTTTCTAGAAATTTGTCAATTTCCTCTAGGCTTTCAAATTTGTTGGAATGTAGTTTTTCATAATAGTCTATTATGATCTTTTTTATTTCAGTTGAGTCTGTTGCAATATGTCCTATTTTGGCCATTGGTTTTGCACTGATGTCCTTTACATTGAGACCTTTCTGTTCTATCCTATTTTATTGACAATTTTTATCAAGAATGGGTGTTAGACTTTGTTGAATGTCTTTTCTGCATTGATTGAGGTTATCTTCTGTCTTTCTTTTTAATTTATGTGATGGTTTACATGATTGATTTTCTAATACTGAAATGTCCTTGCATATCTTGTATAAATCCCACTTATTCATGATATATTATTTTTTTGATACAGTGCTTAATTCAACTGGCTAGAATTTTGTTGAGAATTTTTGCATCTATATTCTGAAGAGATGTTAGTCTGTAATTTTCTCTTGTATGTCTCAGCTTGGGTTTGGTATCAAGATTATGCCAGCTTCATAGACTAAAATTAGAAGTGTCTCTTCATTTTTATGTTCTGAAATAGTTTGAGTAGTAATTTGGTAGAATTCTCCAGTGAAATCATCTGGGCAGTGTTGTTGTTGTTGTTGAGATTTTTAAAAATTACCCTTTCAATCTCCGACTCAATGACACTTGGCTGGCTTGGCTTTTAATCTCTTCTCTTACTATAAGTCTGCATTAATTTGGGTAGGTAGTGTTTTTTCAGAAGTTTGTCCATTTCCTCTAGACTTTTAAATTTCTTGGATTACAGTTTTTCATAATATTCTATTATGATCTTTTCTATTTCAGTTGAGTCTGTTTTAATGTCTCCCATGTCATTTCTTCTTTGAGTTATTTGATGACTTTTCCTGTTTTTCTTTTGTCAGTTTAGCTAGCTGTCTGCTTTGTTGATTGTTTCAAAGAATCAGCTTTTGGTTTTGTTGATCTTTTCTGTTGTTTTCCTATCTGTGTTTCATTTATTTCTGCTGAAATCTTTATTATTTTATTTTTTCTGTAACTGTGGCCTTCTTTTGCTATTCTCTGTTCAAGCGTAAAGCTAATGTTTTGATTTTGTCCTTTCTGTTTTGATGTGTGGCTCTGTTGTTGTTGTTGTTAGGTGCTATCGAGTCAGTTCTGACTCACAGTGATGCCATGAACAACAGAACAAAATACTACCAAGTCTTGTACCATGTCCACAATTGTTTTTATGCTTAAGCTCATTGTTGTGGCCACTGTGTCAGTCCATCTTGTCAAGGGTCCTCCTCTTTTTTGGTGAACCTCCACTCTATGAAGCATGATGTCTTTCTCCAGGGACTGATCTCTCCTGACGACATGTCCAAAGCAAGTAAAACACAGTTTTGCCATCTTTGCTTCCAAGAAGCCCTCTGGTTGTACTTCCTCTAGAACAGACCTGTTTGCTCTTTTGGTGGTTCATGGTACATGTGTGGCCGTACTACTATAATTTGATCTCTCAGGACTGCCTTTGCTGTGTCCAAAAGTTTTGGGTATGATGTGTTTTCATTATTGTTTGATTCTAGTAGTTTTAAGATTTTATCTTTGATTTCTCCTAGCACCAAGTGGTTTTTAAGCAGGGTATTATTTAGTTTCTATGTGGTTGATTGTTTTCTTTGTCCTTCAAATTGATAATTTCTAATTTGTTGGTAGTGTTGTCAGAGAGTATAGTTTTATTACATTAGTGTTTTGGATTTTGTTGAGGCTTACTCTGTGGCCTAGTGTAGTCTGTTCCAGAGACTGTTCTATGTGTGTTAGAAAAGAATGTGCCCTATGCAGCTGTTGAGTAGAGTGTTCTATATACATCTATGAGGTCAAGTTGGCTGATTGTGCCCTTTAGATCTTCTGTACTGTTGTTGAGTTTCTTTCTAGATGTTCTGTCCTTTACTAAAAGAGGTGTATTGAAGTCTCCTACTGTTATTGTGGAGCTTTCATTTTCTGTTTTCGGTGCTTTTCGAGTCTTTTTTTTTTTTTTAAATGCATTTAGAGCCCTGTCATTGTATGCTAGATGTTTATTATTGTTAAATCTTCATGACATGTTGTCACTTTAATCATTGCATAGTGCCCTACTTTGTCTTTTATGGTAGATTTTGTTTTAAAGTGTATTTTATCTGAGATGAGTATTGCCACTCCTGCTCTTTTTTGGTAGCTATTTGCTTGATGTATTTTTTTCCATCCTCTAATTTTTAACAAATTTACATCTTTGTTTCTAAGATGTGTTTAGTGTAAACAGCATATTGATAGATCCTGTTTTTTAAATCCATTTGGTTATTTTCTGTCTCTTTATGGGTGTTTCTGACGAAACTTACAGGTTTTCCCTCTGAATGTTAGCTTTACTTCTAGTCTTGCTGCCTTTAAGAGTTTCTGCTTATGTTTCATTTTGTTAAGCTTGATTATAATATGTCTTGGAGTCTTTCCATTGAGATCTATATTGAGTGGTGCTCGATACATATCTTGGACATCTATATTCTCTTCTTTCATAATTCTGGGAAGTTTTCTGTCACCAGCTCAGCCACAGTACTCTCTGTGTTCTCAGGTGCCTCTCCATGTTCAGGAATCCAATTAATCACAGATTGTTCTTCTTAATACAGTCCCACTTTCTTCTTAATACTTCTTCATTTTTCTTGTTTCTTCTTTCTGATTTCTCCTCATAGATGCTGGAGTCAGTAGCTCTGTCTTCCAAATCAGAAAGTCTCTTTTCCATTTGTTCCTTTCTGGTTTCTTGGCTTTGAATGGAAGTTCCTATGTCTTTGATTTTGTTCTTGATCTGCTGGATTTCCAAGTACTGATGTTCTATCAGATCAAACAGCTTGCTTAACTTTTTGGTTTGCTCTGCTGCATTTTGTATAAGGTCTAGGAGGGCTCTCTACATAATCCTTTTGTATTCACCTTCTGATAGTTTCAGAAAAGCTTCTTCGTCTGGGAAGTTCTGAGGTGGTTTCTTTTGGGGGCATTCTGATGCCATGAGTGATTTCTGGGTTACTGTTTTCTCCAACGTTTGCTACTTTTTGGACTTCATGTGGGTCAGTAGAGGCTGGGAGAGATGCTGTGAAGATGTACCATAGTTGTTTCTCTAGGCCATCTTAAAATGAGAAGTAAAAAATATTTGACAACTTCCAAAGTCAGTCAGGTTTTCAGGTGTATACATACCTTTACTTAGCTGACAAAGTAAGCACCTCTATATTGAACTCCAGATATTATAAACTAGCTCAAAATACAGAATGGCTACTGGCCTGCTGGCCTCTGCTGTCAGGCCCCAGTTGTAGGCAATAATGTGCAGAATTCTGCTTTTCTTCTGGAAAAGCTGTCTCTTCTGGTTAGGTGCTGTCTCCTCACCCAGGAATTAGGTCCAGCTGAGGCTTCCGTATGGATGACTCCACCTCCCAGTGAAACAAGAAGGCACCTGCACAAGCTCTCCACCTGGCCATGACCAGGCTCCTGGTGGAAAGAGATGCCAAAAGTGCTGATATGCCCAAAGTCCACAGCCTCCACCACTGGGTCCCAGCCTCAGGTGACACTCCAACACACCATCCTAGGAATCAATTCTGGCCAGACCCTTCACCTGGGTTCTCCATTTCCCAGTGGATCAAGATGGCATCCCACACAAATGCATCTCTACAGCTACCACATGGCAGAGGCAGAAAGATAGGCCAGAGGAGCGGAGATGCATAGAGTCCAAAGCTAGGCTGTCAGAACATGGCAATTATGCTTCCCGGTGCCACCATCAGTGAGTCTGAGACCAGGGGCTAGTCAGGTCCCAGCTCTGCCCGCTGGCCAAGACAGAAAAATAGAATAAAGATGGGAGTTAGCTTTGGTCTGTGAAAGCCTCTGCTCACTGAGAGTAGGGTCAGTTAAAGAGAGGATGTTTTGCATTCGGTGGTATGAAGTCCAAATTAACAGCCACATCCCAGGGCTCACTAGGTGAACAGAAGTTTCCATTTAATTATCATTTCAGGTCTTGGTTTCCAGAGGGATTTAGGAAGACATGCGTTTAGTCCACCATCTTGACTCTGCTCCCCTGTCAAATAAAAAGTGATAAAGATCAGGAAAAAAAAATACAGACAATGCTAGAGCCCTAATATGTGGCATACAGAGAATACAAAACATTACTGACTATGCACAAACACCAGAAGAGAAATTAGGTAACTGCCTACCAAAACTCACTGCCTTTCAGTCTATTTTCATTTCATAGCAACCCTATAGGAAAGAATAGAATTGCTCCACAGAGTTCCCAAAGAGGGCTTGGCAGATTTGAACTGCCAACCTTTTGGTTAGCAGATGCAGTGCTTAGTCACTATGCCACCAGAAACTCCTTAAAATCAAACACTTATACGTATCCAAAACTTCACCAAAAGTGTGAAAACCACCTACAGACTAGTAAGAAAATTTTTGACCACAACGAATCTGATCAGTCTCTAAAGTCTACAAGATATTGTAAGACCTCAACAACAAAAAGACAAATAGTCCAATTAAAAATGTGCAAAGTATGTAAACAGGCACTTCACCGAAGAAGACACTCAGGTCTAAGAGATACATGAGCAAATGCTTGGGATCATTAGCTATTGGAGAAATCCAAATCAAAACTACACTGAGATAACACCTCATCCCAACAAGGCTAGCATTAATCCAAAACACAGAAAATAGTCAATGTTGGAGAGGCTGTGGGGAGACTGGAATACTTTTACACTGCTGATGGGAATGTAGAATAGTACAACCACTTTGGAAATTGATTTGATACTTTCTTAGAAAGCAAGAAATAGAAATACCATATGATCCAGCAATCCCACTCCATGGAATATATCCTAAAGAAATAAAAACTGTAACATGAATTGGTACATACTCATCAGTGTTGATTGCAGCACTGTCAACAATAGTAAAAAAATGGAATTAACCCAGGTGTTCTACAGATGAATGGAGACACAAATTATGATACATTTATACAACAGAATACTACACAATAAAAGAACAATTATGAATTTGTGAAGTATAACATGGAGGAATCTGGAAGGATTATACTGAGTGAGTTTAATAGCAAAAGGACAAATATTGTATGAGATCACTAGTATAAGAACTCACGAAAATATTTAAGCACAGAAGAAAACAATCTTTGATGATTATAAAGGTAGGGATGGAGATAGAGGGGTATACACTAACTAGATAATAGACAAGAACTATTTTAGGTAAAGGGAAGGACAACACACAATACATTTGGACTAAACCAAAAGCTAAGAAGTGACCTGAATACAACCGTACACTTCAAAGGACAGGGGAACAGGGCCAAAGGTCTGAAGACCACAGTTTCAGGGGACATCTAGGTCAACTGTTGTAACAAAGTTTATTAAGAAAATGTTCTGCATCCAACTACGGTACTTGGCATCTGGAGTCTTAAAAGCCCGCAAGCAGCCATCTAAGAAGCATCAACTGGTCCCAGTATACTTGGGGCAAAGGAGAATGAACACTAAATCACAAGGAAAATATGACCCCCCAAAATGGGCCACCTAAACCAGAGACTACATCAGTATGAGAAGAGCAGAGCTAGACAGTGCTCCACTAACACCAATGACTACCCTGACAAGGAGCCAAGGAACACAACAAAGGGGCCCTAATGGAGAGAGAGAAAAGTGGAATACAGAGCTCAAACTCTAGTAAAAAGACCAGACTTGATGGTTTGACAGACTGGAGGGTTCTCTGAAGACATGGCCCCTGGACTCTCTGTTAGCCCAGAACTGAAAGCATTCCTGAAGCCAACTCCAGACAAAGATTAAACTGAACTATAAGTCATAAAATAATACTGGTGAAAAGTGTGCTTCTTGGCCTAAGTAGTTACATGAGGCTAACTGGGCAGCTCCTGTCCCAAACTGAGATAAGGCAGAGGAGGACAGGAACAGTACGTGAGAAATACAGAGAGAAGAGGAAGAATGTGCTGTCACAATGTGGGTAAAGCAACCAGAGTAACATAACAATGTGTTTGAAGGTTTTGTGTGGCAAACTGACTTGAATTGTAAACTTTCACTTAACACACAATTAAAAAAAAACAGAGAAAACAATAGTATAATGTAATTTAATGGCAATTAACCTAGGCAAACATGAAGTATGTTAAAGAGGGGATAAAACAAGAGCTGTAATAAAAGAATCTGCTGCAAAGCATCCTTTTAAATTATTGAAAAGTCAAGATGTCACCTTGAAGACTGAAGTCGGCCTGACCCAAGCCATGGTATTTTCAACTGCATCATGTGCAAGTGAAAGCTGGACAGTGAACAGAGAAGACAGAAGAAGCATTGATGGCTTTGAATTGTGGTGTAGGAGAAGAATATCGAATATACCATGGACCACCAAAAGAACAAACAGATCTATTCTGAAGAAGTAAAACCAGACTTCTCCTTGGAAGGAAAGATGGCAAGACTGTGTCTCATCTACTTTGGACATGTTGTCAGGAAGTATCAGTCTCTGGTGAAAGACATCGTGCTTGGTAGAGTGGAGGGTCAGTGAAAAAGAGGGAAACCTTTGATGAGATGGGTTGACACGGTGGCTGCCACAATGGGCTTAAGCATAAAAACGACTGTGGACATGCTGGAAAACTGGGCAGTATTTCATTCAGTTGTGCATGATGTTGCTATGAGTTTGAATCAACCTGATGGCACCTAACAACAACAAGAACAACAACAGTAAAAGAATAGTGCTTATGGTGATGCAGCTGCTACTTACTGAATCCTTACTATATGAAAGAACAATAATTAAAAAACAAACCCATTGCTGTCAGGATGATTCTGATTTAAGGTGGCTCCATTTGTTACAAAACTGTTTTGTAGGGTTTCCCTGGTTGTAATCTTTTTTGTTTTTCTCGTAATCAAGTGAAAGTATACAATCCAAGTTAAATTTGCATGCTCGCCTATCTGCAGCTTCTTCTGGTCTCCTTGTCCTGCTCTCCTTGCACATTCTTCTCTTCCATGTATAGGTTATATACTCTTAACAATCTCCTGTCCCCTCCTCTCAACCCTCTCCTCTCCCCTATAGTAAGAGCCCAGTATGACAGCAACTTGTAGATGCATAGAACCATACAGTGGACATACCATAGAGTCATTTTGTGTTCCCAAGTCCAATCCACTCCTTTCCAAAGAGTTGACCCTGGTAATGATTTATGATCAGGATCAGCAGCAGGGCTAGAGGATATACTCCCAGGGGAACTCCCAGGCTTTCAGACCGTTGATTGCAGTCTTTTAGTGGAGTTCTTGAGGTGCAGCCCTCTTTCTCTTGTGTTGCCACTGGGACACGACATTGTGTGCCCCATCATGGCTGCCATTGGTGGTGGCCGAGTGCCATCTGGTTCTTCTGGCCACATGTTGATACAATCACCCATACACGTGGGTTCTTCTGTCTTCTGGGTTCTTTATTCCTCTCATCTTTGTTGTCTTTGGTGGTTATCTGATCCGGCTGAGTTGGCACCATTTGGTACACTCAGATGGCAGCTTGCTAGCTTTTAAGACCCCAGACACCATTCACCAATATGGGGTGCAGAAGACTCTTAGAAATAAGCTAGTTATGCCGGTTGGCCTTGATGTCCCCTGAGAGCATGGTCCCCAGATCCCTGCCCCTGCTACTCTATGGTTGCCATATTGGGTTAAGATTAGAAGAGTTCTCAGTTTATGTTGAAGTCCAGTTAAACTGATCTTTCTAATGTGTGCTGTCAGTGCTTTCACCCAATGAGATTGCTATCAACTATCTAATCTATAACCGACCCTCTCTCTCCCTCCCTACGTCCCTCCCTTGTAGCCATCAAAGAGTCTTTTCTTCTGTACTACATAAGTCTGTGTTTAAGTCCTTATAGTAGTGATCTCATGCAATATTTGTCCTTGTGCTGCTGACTGATTTCACTTAACACAACGTCTTTCCGTTGAAACCAGGTTATGAGATGCCTCTTAAAATCATCAGTGTTCTTTATCACCGCATAGTGTTCCATTGAGTATATGTACCGTAGTTTATCTATTCATCTGTTGTTGGGCATCTGGGTTGATTCCACCTTTTTGCAATTGTGTAATGTGTTGCAATAAACATTTATGTAAATGTATCTGTTCGTGTGACTGCCCTTGCTTCTGTAGGATATATTCCAAGCAGTGGGATTACTGTGTCAAATGGTGTATATATTTCCAGCTTTTGGAGGAGGTGCTAGGTTGCTCTCCAAAGAGATTGTGCCATTTTGCAATCCCAGCAGCAGTGTAGTAGAGTTCCAATTTCTCTACAGCTTCTCCAACATCTGCTGCTTTGTGTTTTTTGGATCATGACCAACCTTGTTGCAGTTAGATGGTATCTCATTGTAGTTTTGATTTGGATTTCTTTAATAGCTAATGATCATGAGCATTTGCCCATGTGTCTTTTGGCTGCCTAGATGTCCTCTTTAGTGAAGCATCTGGGCATCTCCTTCGCCCAGCACCTAATTAGGTTATTACCTTTTTCTTGTTGCTATTTTGCAGTAGCTTGTAGATTTTGGAGATCAGATGTCATCCTGAAATATAGTTGCCAAATACTTTTTCCCATTCTGTAGGTGGTCTTTTTATTCTTTTGATAAAGTCTTTGGAAGAGCAAAACTATTTGATTCTTAGTCATTTCCATTTGCCTATTTTCTCTTCTGTTGATCAAGCTTTGTCAGATTTTGAAGTCTGTCTAAGTTGTGTATTAAAATTTCCATTGTTGACCCTCTGATTGTAATCTTAATGGAAGCAGATTGCAGGCCTTTTTCCTCTAGTATTGCTGGGTAGGTTTCAATTGCAAACCATTTGTGCCAGCCAGTGATCTTATCATATAAGACATTTCATATACATTCTCTCTGATTCTCTCAACTCTGTCAATAGGTATGGTGAGGCTCCCAACCAACAAAACTTGGTTTTTAACAAGGAACATGCTGCCAAGTAGAAAAACAACATCACTAGCTTTCTTGGAGTTAGGTATGTCCTCTTACTAAGTCCTGGTTGGTGACACCTAACCACAAGTGTTGCCTTGGCTCTGTGGAAACTTAATAAAGAAGAGAAATGCTCTTCCTTTCCTTTTGTTCTTTGTGCTATATGGAATGATGTATGGAGAACATGAAACAATGTTGACTGTAAAATGACATTTAAAAAATGACAAGGCAGCAGGATAAAAGGAGTTCAGGTTCCTGAAGAGTATGGAGTTGATTTCCAGGCCAAGCCTGCCCACCCCTGGACTGTATTGAAATGAGAGAAGTATAACAACTGTCACTGAACTGATTTCCACTCACAGTGATCACATGTGTGCAAAGTAGAAAGGCACGTACTGCACGGGGTTTTCAAGACTGTGACTTTTCAGAAGCAAATCAGTAAGCTTTTCTTCCAAGGCAACTCTAGGTGGATTTCACCTGCCAAGTTATCAATTATTAGTGGAATATTTAACTCTTTGTGCCACCCATGGAATGCAAGAAGTATACCTCTTGCTTATTTAGCTACTACTAATTTGGGGGTTTCTGTTATATGCAACTCACATCAGTTCTATGCAATGCAGGTTTATTTTACCAAGCTTTTTGGGACGCAGAGCTTTCAAGATCATGCAGCTTACAACTGTGCAAAGGAAGTCTGAATGTGCATCTGTTTACCATCAAAATACTTCCGTCTTTATGGTACTACCATACTGTTTCTAATGTAAGGTCAAGACGGGAGTAAAAGCCAAAAGAAGACCCTGCAGTTGGCTCAGAGGAAGGAACGTGCCACTCTTGAACAACTACCTTGCCATTGTGTATCTCTGAAATTTGCCAAGTATTCAACATCCTCCATGGAAAATATAATCTCTTAGAAAAGAACTTTTTTTTCTTTTATTATGACTGAGTGAAAATGTACATTCCCATACAAATTTACATGCCCACCTATATGCAGCTCCCACTGCTCTTCCTGTCCGGTGAGAGCACACTATTCCTCTCTGCTCCATACATGTCTCATCCTCCAACAGTCTCCTTTCCCCTCCTCTCCACCCACTCCTCTTACTCCAGCTAGGGGTCATCAAGATGATATCCTATAGATGCATAGAACCGTAAAGTGCATCTGATATATGGTCACTCTGCATCACCAAGTCCAATCCATTCGTGTCCAAAGAGTGGACTGTCGTTATGATTTATGGGCAAGGGCAGCATCAGGGCCAGAGGCCATGCTCCCAGGGGAACCCTGAAACCGCTGGACCATCAACTGAGGTCTTAGTGGAGATCTCAGGGTGCACCCCTTTTTATTCTTGTGTTGCCAGTGAGACTCAACTTAGTGAGCTTCATCGCGGCTATCACTGGTGGTGGCCAGGCACCATCCAGTTCTTCCAGTCCCAAGTCGATGTAGGCACCCACTTGTGTGGGTCTCTCTATCTTTTGGGTTGTTTTTACCCAAAAGACATCTGTTCCTGCAGAGTTGGGACCATTTGCTGTGCTCCTCAAATGGCAGCTTGGCAGCTTTTAAGACCCCAGACACCACTCACCAATTTGGGGTACAGAGAGCCCTTTTAGCAAAATGCTAGTTGTGCCAATTGGCCTCTATTTCGCCTAAGAGCATGGTCTCCTGCCCCCTACCCCAGCTACTCTGTCCTTGCAATATTGGGTTAAGATGGAAGAAGTATTCAAGTTATGTTGAAGTCCGCTTAATATTGTTCTTGTTTCTAATGTGTGCTATCACCAATTTCACCCAAGCAAATTTCTACCAACTATCTAATCTAAACCCTCCCCCCTTGCCCTCCCTCCCTCCCCTCCTTTGCAGCCATCAAAGAGTCTTTTCTTCTATACATAAGTCTGTTTTTGAGATCTTATCATAGGGGTCTCATACAATATTTGTCCTTTTGCTGCTGACCACTTTCACTCAATATAATATCTTCCAGTCAAAACCAGGTTATGAGATGTTTCCTGGAATCATCATTATTCTTTATCATTGAGTAGTGCTCTGTTGAGTATATATATCATAGTTTACCTATCCATTTCTCTGTTGTTGGGCATCTGGGTTGATTCCATCTTTTTGCTATTGTGGACTGTGCTGCACTAAACATTCTTCTGCATGTGTCCGTTGGTGTGAAAGGCCCTGATTCTGTGGGATACATTTAAGTAGTGGAATTACTGGGTCAAATGGTATATCTAGATCCATTTTTTTAAGGAAGCACCAGATTGCTTTCCAAAGAGGCTGGACCATTTTGCAACCCCATCAATCGTGTAGGAGATTTCCATTTTCTCCACAGCCTCTCCAGCATTTGTTGTTTTATGTTTTTTGGATCATGGCCAACCTTGTTGGGATGAGATGGTATCTCACTGTAGTCTTGATTTGAATTTCTTTTATAACTAAAGATTGTGAACATGTCCACATGTGTTTTTTGGCTCCATGGAAGAAAAACATGAATGGAGAAAAAAAAAAAGATTTAATGCATATATTAGGCTGTCCTACTGGTTGAGTAGATATGGAGGTAAGGAGGGTAGAGCCAAGAGTTTTGCTGCTGTAGGGTGGGAAGAACAGATACAGTTACAGAGAGATGGGTACTTGGGGTTTTGTATGGAAAGTCGACTTGTGTTGTAAACTTTCACTTACTACAATTAAAAAAAATCTAAATGCAAAAAAAGAAAAGAAAAGAACTCTTTGTGAAGATGAACTGTTTCAGTTGTTATTTGAGACTCTTAGAAATAAATGTAAATGTTAGTAATCTAAGCTTGGTAATCTAAATCTATTGTTGTTATTAGGTGCCATCAAGTCAATTCTAACTCATAGCGACCCTATGCACTACAGAACGAATCACTGCCCAGTCTTGCACCATGCCCACGACTGTTTTTATGCTTAAGCCTGTTGTTCCAGCCACTGTGTCATTCCATCTCATTGAAGGTCTTCCTCTTTTTCACCACTCTATGAAGCATGATGTCCTTCTTCAAGGATTAAGCCCTCCTGACATGTCCAAACTATGTAAGACACAGTCCTTCCTTCTTCGCTTTCAAGGACGACTCTGGCCGTACTTCTTCCAGAACCGATCTCTATGTTCTTTTGGCAGTCCATAATACAGTCACTATTCTTCTCCAACACCACAATTCTAAGGCTTCAATTCTTCTTCTGTCTTCCTTATTCATTGTCCAGCTTTCACAACAATATGCTGCTATTGAAAATATGGGGCTTAGCCTTCAAGGTGACATCTTTACTTTTCAGTGCTTTAAAGGGGTCCTTTGCAGCAGGTTTTCCCAATGCAACGTGTTTTTTGATTTTTTGACTGCTGCTCCCATGGGCACTGGTGGAGTGAAGCAAAATGAAATCCTTGACAAACTCCATCCTTTCTCCATTTACCATGATGGTGCTTATTAGTCAAGGTGTGAGGATTTTTGTTTTCTTGATGTTGAGGTGCAATCTACATTGAAGGCTGTGGTCCTTGAACTTCATCGGTAACTGTTTCAAATCCTTTTCACTTCCAGCAAGCAAAGCTGTGACATCTGCATGATGCAGGTTGTTAATGAGTCTTCCTCCAACCCTGATGCCTCATTGTTCTTCATACAGTCCAAGTTTCTCAGATTGTTTGCTCAGAATACGGGTTGAAATGGTATGGTGAAAGGATATAGTCCAGATGTACAGCTTTTCTGACTTTAAACCATGCAATATCTCCGTGTTCCGTTCATGTGACTGCCTCTTGATTCGTATTCAGATTCTTCACAAGCACAATGAAGTGTTCTGGAATTCCCATTCCCCACAATGTTAGGCATAATTTGTTACGATCCACCCAGCCGACAGCTTTTGTATAGTCAATGAAAGACAGGTAAATATCTTTCTGGTATCCTCTGCTTTCAGTCAAGATCCATCTGACATCAGCAGTGATATCCCTGGTTCCAAATCCTCTTCTACATTCACCTTGAATTTCTGGAAGTTCCTTGTCAATATACCATTGCAGTCACTTTTCAATGATCTTTAGCAAAATTTTAGTTGTGCGTGATATTAATGATATTGTTTATTAACTTCCACATTCAGTTGGATCACCTTTCTTGGGAATAGGCAGAAATATGGATCTCTTCCAGTCAGTTGGCCAGGTAGCTCTCCTCCCAACTTCTAGCATAGGTGAGTGAGCACTTCCAGCACTGCATCTGTTTGTTGAAACATCTCAGTTGATACTCCATCATTTCCTGGAGCCTTGTTTTTTGCCAGTGTCTTAAATGTAGCTTGTACTTCTTCCCTCAGGACCAACAGTTCCTGATTGCATACTACCTCTTGAAAGATTTGAACATCGACCAGTTCTTTCTGGTATAATGACTCTGTATATTCCTTCTATCTTCTTCTGATGCTTTCTGAGTCATTTAATATTTTCCCCATAGATTTCTTCACTATTACAACTCAAGGCTTAAATTTTTTTTTCAGTTTTTTTCAGATTTAGTTTTTTAATTTTTAGTTCCATTTCTTTGTGCATGTCATTTTAATACTTTGTTGTCTCTAGCTGCCCTTTGAAATCTGCTCAGTTATTTTACTTTGTCATTCCTTCCTTTTGTGTTAGCTACTCAATGTTCAGAAAAGACTCTGAAACTTGTTAAATCTATTATTAATGCTAATGTAACTGAAATTGATTCACACTATCTTCAGATAAAATGACAGAAGCAGGATAAGCTGTATTTATGGAGATTCTGCATTGTTTTTTTTTAACATTCATTTAAGTAACATTAAGCATTTGCCAGCCCCTATTCTAACTGCTTTAAAAGCATTAGCTCACTTAACCTCCATATCAGTTCTATGAGGTAGGTTTATTAGTAACTGTAATTCACAGTTGACAAAATTTAAGTATACAGAGCTTTGCCCAAGGTCACGTAATTGGAAACAGCAGAGCCAGTACTCAAACCCAAGCAGTCTGGCTCTGTCATCTGAACCCCTAACCACTGTGCTATGCTTCCACAAAAATGAATTCATAAGAATGCTTTGAGAAGGAAATCCAGAGCATTTGATGATATATTTGTGCTTTTATAGCTGTTTCAAGTAAAAATGCTAATACAAATTCAGTGGGAGTTACTTTACAAGGTGTGACAATTAAGTCCACTACGTATCTCATTGCTGAATATTACTACAGCCGCATTTGGGTGCATAGCTTCCCAAGGAGAGTACATTGAAGGTGAACATAGTGATATTCAGCAAAAAGGTATGATTTGTAGGATGAGCTTGCAAACTTAGTTGTATTTACAGTTCTTACACTTATTCTTTCTATGGTTTTCATTCTTCCCCTTATCATCCAGGAACAGTGTGGGGTTAAAAGTTTCTATCTACTTCCTGGAATAATGACTTGTCCTAGGGGGCCCTTACTCTGATACGTGTCGTATGCATGACAGCCTTTTGATAGAGGTGGTATTATAATCATGGTATCAGTATGATTTTAAAAACTTAAATTATCATTAAGATGTTTGTTTAGGACTTTCTTAGCTTTAAATAGGTAATTTATATGACTAAGTTCTGTCCTCAAAGATAGGCATGAATTATAAATTATGAATTTGTAACTATGGCAATCAAAGCAGTCTGCATGTCAACAGGGATTTAGGAAATCTTTTCTGGATCTCATGACTGTTGGAGGGATGTTAGAGATGAGTTTGGGGGCTGGCTAGGAGTTTGACAAGCAAAGGTCTGAGTGTGGGCTTTCCAAGCATTTACAAAGTTCTCTCGGGTTGTAAGTTAAGAGATAGAAGACAAAATAGAAGAAAAGGAAAGATTAAAATATACCTCATAGAACTAGTAACTATAGCTGCTTTATGTTTGAAATCTTAGAACAGTCCTGAAAGCCTGTATATTAAACCCTGTTGTGGGTTGAACTTGTGTGTAGCAATTTGGCTACACCATGATTGCAATGTGTCATGTTTCCTATATGCTATAAACCCTGCCTCTATGATATTAATGAGATAGGATGGGCAGCAGTTATATTTAAAGTGTGAGATTGTACTGTGACTTGAGGCTATCTCTTGAGATATAAAAGAAAGAAGCTAGCAGAGAGATATGGGGACCTCATGCCACCAAAAAACAGCACTGAGAGCAGAGCATGTCCCTTGGAAAAGACCCCAGAGTCCTCGTGCCTCAGAAGCTCCCAGTCCAGGGGAAGACTGGTGACAAAGACCTTCCTATAGAACCAACAGAGGAAAACTGACCCTCAAGGTAGTGCCCTGAATATGGACTTATAACCTATTAGACTGTGACAGAATAAAATTTCTCTTTTTAAAGCCATCTACTTGTCGTATTTCTGTTACAGCAGCACTAGATGACTAAAACATCCCCATTTTACAAATATGTAAACTGAGTCTCGGACAGGTTAATTAAAGAGGTAAATTTATTTTAGTCTGGATCTGATCCCCTCAAGTAGGGGATGATAGGATGGGGCATTTGAACATTTGTGTCTCCTCTAAATTTGCAGCTGACAACCTAAACTTTTTTGTTCTGTGGGTCTTGTTTCCCCTTTGTAAATAGCCACCATACATGTAATGATTTGTTCAGCCTGTTCACCCTGTTGGACTGTAAGTACCATATGGAAAGGATTCATATATTTCCATTGCTTAGGACCCAGGGCCTGCACAAAGGTGCTCACTGGCCCAAGGGCAAATTTGGGCTACAATCCAATAGTACTTTATTTTAAATTTCTCCACCTAGAATGGAAATCTGTTTTTAATTTGCTGTGAAGTTCTACATAGGTTAGCTAAGGGTCCTGTGGTTGTTCAATAAATGCCTGCTGAATGACACCTAAAGGTGCTTAAATATCAAAATGAAATGTTTAGGAAAGAGAGATGCTGGGGTAAACCTCAGTTCTAATTTTTGACCAATTCCAGGGGTATACTTCATCTATCTCTGCAAATCATCCCTGGCTTGGTCTTCCTCGAAGTTCCCAGGTAGTGTAAATGGTTAACACACTGGGCTGCTAACTAAAAAGTTAGAAGTTCAAGTTCATCCAGAGACACCTGGGAAGAAAGGCCTGGTAGATCTGCTTCTGAAAAATCAGCAACTGAAAATCCTATAGAGCGCAGTTCTACTCTGACACACATGGGCTCACCATGAATCAGAATTTACTCACTGGCAGCTAGTACGATCTTGCTCAAATAGTTTGCCAAACAAATACTGGCTTTTCATCATTTGCATCTTTCCAATGAAGCTTCATGTTATTTTTCATGGAAGTTAAGTGTGGAGGAGGTCACACAAGTCTAATCTTCTTCATCTTCTCTTTTTGGTGAAATGATTGAAAGAACAAGAGGAGGGGACTATGAAAGTATATAAAGTTCCTATTTGCTGGTCCACTCCAGCTGAAGCCATGGTCTTTGGCCTGTAGCTTGTGTGGGAGAACATGGGACTTCCTGTTGCTACTTCTCTAGATGAAGTGTGTATCAGCCAGCTGGGTACAGTATTCTAGTATCTCCTGGACGAGTCAGTAGACATGCTGAAACTAGCTGATACTCAGAACTAGATGGTAGTATCCTAGTGAGCATTTTGTGAAAATTAGCCCACAGGTTCTGTGTATAATTCTTTGTCTGTCTACATCTCATTTACATTTTTTCCCTTCTTTTCTGTCTCGTACCTGTTGACTCACTACTTCATCAATTGATTTCTTTTCCCTTCTTTCCTTCTCCAAATCATCTGCTGTCCTTCTTTGCACTGTTTCCTTCTCCTTTTTCTTCTTTACATCTCCCCTTGATGGTTTTCTCCCTCTCCCTTTGCTTTCCATCCCTCAATCTCTCTCAGTTCCTTAAATTAATAATTACTAACTTCCTGTGTCTTTCTTTCCCTCCCTCCTTCTCTTTCTCTTTCTAGAGATTTCTTGGTGAAACTTGAAGAGGGCTGAAAGGGGCTCCACCCAGTTCTGTCTCTAGGAAAACTTGGGTGGAAGCAGTTTTGATCACAGGCAACCACTAAATTTGATTTGCAGCTGACCTTACATGTAGGAAAAGATTTTCAGTTATAAAACTCATAAAATGTAAGAATGAGGGATCTGGCAGAATTTTGTGTTTGACTAATGGTCTTAAAGCGCTTTGTAATATTTGGTATTTGCCAGCCTTTCTTCCCTTAAGCCTCAAATAGATGTGTTTTTATGGGAAACTTAATCCTCTTTTCTGATTCATTTACACTTAGCTCATCTGAGTATTGTTTGGTAAAAACTATCTGAAGTCAAAGAAGTTTTATGAGATCTTTAAAAGTTGTGTCCTGCCAATATAAGTGGACCTCAGACCCTCAGGGGGTCTGGATCCAGGATCTGTGACATCAAACTGGGTGGAAACCCTGGTGGAGTAGTGGGTAAATACTACTGCTGCTGAACAAAAGGTTCACATTTCAAATCTGCCAGATGCTCCTTGAAAACTATGGGGCAGTTCTACCCCATCTTATAGAGTCACTATGAGTTAGAATTGACTTGATGGCAGTGGGATTTTTTTGGTTTAGACCCGGCAAAGGCTCTTTCCCATGCCTGACAGACACTAGGCTTTCATTTTCAGAATATTAGTGTTTTAGATGAGCGATCATCTCATGTATTAGTAAGTGGGGTTCATAGCATGTTTCAAGGGTTATCTTGCTAGTTGTGCAAATAGCAAGAGACTAACGTGAAATACTGTGATTTTGCTAGCATTTCCTGACTACAGAGTGGGCTCCTTGCTCATTTCCACATTAATGGCTATGTATGCACCCATATACACAAACATGTGAATGAGTCATTTAGAGACGGGTTTAACATTCACCCCAGAGATTTATCCTGTGATGGTTGTAGAAACGATCTATGACAAAGTAGAATCTATGAGAGCTGAACTTGATAGGATTGCCTTGTTTTTCTGTGACTTGCAAATTTCCTGCCTTTGACAGGGTGCAGTCTTACCACTTTTCTATCACACTCCATTAATGCAAAATATTTAAATTTTCATTCTCTGACAAGTTTCCACCTTACGCTTTCACAGGTTTTATTGTGCATTCAAAACTGTCATAAGCCAGGCTGTAACTGGGCTGAGCATTGGGATGAAAGGCTCACCTCTGCACTGCTGTAGGTAAGAGAAAGGAAAATTGTATCAAGTGTATATTTTGTATTATATATTTTTAATGGTAGGAAACATTTTTCTGAAGAACCATAGAGCAGAATAAAGATAATCACTCCCCACAAATACATAGACTTTGGGCAAATCTTCACACCGTCAGGAACCTGAGGCTCAGAGAAGTGAAACAGTTTGCTCAGGTCCCCTGGGAAGTGAAGCAGCAGCAACAGAGCTCAGGCTTTCCGACTTCCAGTCCAGAATTTGGATGCCTGAGAAAGGCATGGGTGTACACAGTTCATTTTCATCCTATGAGTGATCCACAAGAATAGCCTATCCCCCAGTGCAGGTCCTGTTGGCGATGCTGTCTGTTACTATTTCCTGACCTTTCTCCTGAGTGCTACTTCTCTACTGTCCTGCCTTTGCCCTAGCTCTATATATCCACCCCATCCCCATCCATTTCAACTGCTAGTATATACATGTACTCACCTGAATACTGAAATCTCTACAGACTGGTTTTAGTTGTAGGTAGAAAATATTTTGCCAACATATTGTGAATTTTCCATGAGATGACAAAGAACTACAGTTTATCCTGTGATATTGGCAAAGAATATGGAATGTACATGGACTTTCAGAAGAATGAATCAGTCTTTGGAGAAGTACAGCCAAAATTCTCCTTAGAAATGAGGATGTGAGACTTAGTCTTGTTTACTTTGGAGCTGTTATCAGGAAAGACCAATAACTAGAAAATGACATCATGTTTAGTAGACTGTCACTGAGATGAGTTGATACAATAGCAGTCAACAATGAGCTGCAACATAGCAAAGATTGTGAGGCTGGCTTAGAACCCTGCAACACTTTGGTTGGCTAGATATAGGGCTGTCACAAGTTGCAGCTGACTTGACGGCAACTAATAACAAGAAAATATTTCCTTACATGTTGTGAATATTCTGTGCGATGACAAAGAATTATGGTTTGTACTGTGATACTGGCATCCTACAAATCAGGTCCTGCCTTGGGAGAGTTCTGTTACTCTCTCAAAGTGTTGCTTAATTCATTTATCATCTTTTTGTGAACTTCCATTTATTTATGCTTTGTCTCTTACCAGTTAGAATGTTTCTCGAAGACAACAGGGTTGGGTTTTTTTTTTGTGTGTGTGTGTTTTGTATCTCCAGATGGTGAGCCTGTTTGCCTCCATCCCAGTAGGCACTTTGTGAATATTTACCAGCCTATGTTGTGTCCTTCAGCACAGAACTCAGTGCCAGGAGGCAGCTGTTTGACGCATCCTCCTTCCTCAGCCTTCTCAGCTGGCTCGCTTTGGCTTGGCTCAGAGGCTGACCTAAAGTAATCTTACTGATTCTGTCCAGAGGGACCCTGAATGTTCTTAAGAGCCACAGACCTTTAGGGCTGGGAGGGATTTTTAATTCAACTTCTCTAGGTCATGGAGGAGGAAACTCCTGTGGTCCTGTGGCTAATTAGCAGCATTGTTGGGGCTGGAACTGAGGTCTCTTTGAAGACCACCAGTCAATCGGTGCTCTCGCAGCTGGGCTGGGGACCCTTCCTGCCAAATCAAATAATGGAGGTCTTTCTCCAACACACTGAAAAAAATAGATTAATGGATTAAATTGCCTCAACTTCAAGTAATTTTTCCATTAATACTCTTTAAACCATTGTCCCCTGCTACCAAGTGTCTACAAGCCAATGCAGGCAGACAACAAAAGGATAAGCCATAAATAAATGTGACCAACAATAACCCAAAGCCTTGGATCCTTAGCTTAATGGCTTAAAAAAAAAGCAGACAGCTATGACCACGGATCTCCTATTACATTTATGTAATCAAATAACGAGTCCTGCAGGTGATGCTTTTATTTCAAATGCTAGAATTAAATGTCATTATTTTACGGCTTTCCCCATGTAGCATTAAACCAGGCTCATTATGTGGTCTTGTGTTACCTCTGGAGTAAGTGACCCAAGAAACTTACATGACTTTTTTTTTTTAATTTTTATTGTTGTGGTAAATGTCTGTGTAACGTATCATTTGCCAGTCCACATTCTTTACGTGTACAATTTAGTGATAGTTACAATTACGTTGTTCACCCCTAATACTAGCTCAGTGCCCCCTAAGTAGTGAGTCCTCTTTCTTCCTTTGCTCCCACCCCCTGATTTCTCTTTTTAAACATTAGTAATGGCTGGGGTTGTCATGGATCCTAACCTGACCCAGAACAGGCTAGATGCCAGTGGTGGGTTTCTCCATGCACGCAGGCGCCCCCTGCTGCTAGTTCTGCACTCAAGTACATGCCTACGATCAGGGTACTGTGGCGGCAGACCGAGACAACAGTCCCAGTCCCCAAGACAGTCATCTAAAAGGTCTTCCACGGAGAACTCTGCGTGCACTGAACAGTCCTCTTGGAGTCTGATATAGTATTTTAATCTAATAGCTACAGCCAGTATCTGAGCAAAATGGGTAAGAAAGCTCTGGATTTCCCAAAAATACCAAGTAAATCTTGTGGAGGTGCTAGAAGGAAAGGATCATTCAATGACTTTGTCGAGCCTTTCGCCTTCTCCCGGGACATGATCAGGAAGCCGGGACGTCTGCCTGTTCCTACGCACAGTATAAGAATCCATGTGGATGTGGAGGATGGCGGTGAGTTCTGCGGCTCATCTCACTGTTTCCCCAATTAGGATTTACTGTCTGACGTCATGTCTGCCAGAGATTGGCTGTTCAGATCTGACACTCGGCTCTACTGTGAGAGCAACTTTCTAAAGAATCTGCAGGAGGGCTACCGCCCTCTCCAGCACGCACTGGTCCCGGCGTAGGGCCCTGCACCCTTGGCTTGCTCCGCAGACGCTCACCTTGCGCGGCTGCTCTCCTTTCCCCTCCCCTCCGCTGCCGGGCTCCGTGTTCCCACCCCCACGCCCGCCCCCTCCTCTCCGCCACTTTGTGCCGGGGTCTGCGGCCGCCGAGCCTCCGCACAACTTCCTCTCCTGTATTCGTGATTTTTTCCTTCTAGCTTCCCGGGCTCCAGGCACGTCTTAGGGAGCCGGAGAGCGCGGGCCAGGGCCAGCGCCAGGGCGTCTTGGCCGAGTTAGCCGCACAGCCGGGGCCTGAAACGCACGCAGCGAGTGGTGTGGGCACGGGCCGCGATGGCGGGGGCCTGGCTCAGGTGGGGGCTCCTGCTCTGGGTCGGGCTGATCGCGTTGTCGGCGCACGGCCGGGTGCGGAGGATCACGTACGTGGTGCGTCCAGGCCCCAGCCTCGCGGCGGGTGCTTTGAATCTGGGCGGGCCCCCACGTTCGCGGACCATCAATGTCGCGCTCCACGCCAGGTACAGCCGCAGCTCTGCGGGCACCGGCACCCCCCCGGAGCGGATCCGGCGCACCAGCAAGTCCGGAGGTGCGGCCCTACAGGGGCTCCGGCCGCCGTCCAACCCCGGACATCCCGGGGCCCCCAGCGAGCAGCTTCAGCTTAAGCCGGGTGGTCACCCGGCCGCCGGCCCGTTTGCCCAACAAGGCAGGCAAGTGGTGCGCGCCAAAGTGCCGCAGGAGACTCGGAGTGGCGGGGGCTCCCGGCTGCAGGTTCAGCAAAAACGGCAGCTGCAGGGGTAAGCCCACACCCCTTCCTTCCTTCCTTCACGTCCTCCCCTGTATGTGCCGGTTACACACACGGGGACCCTCGGGATCAGGGCCACTCGGGGCCGGCTGGGGCATCATCACTGGCGGCGAGGTTGCTTTCTCCGTCCCGCCTCTGCCTGCTATAGAGTGCAAAGGAAAGAATAGAGTGCCAGGAAGTCCAGTAACTTACTGACGATAAGTTCACAGTGCCTTGTCACTGAGCTACGGGTAAACACAAAAGACATTTCTGCTTGGGGCATAACCTGTGTTCCAACAGAACTGCTAGGTGTGGGTAAACCTGGAATCGTTACAGCCTAGTTCCTCAGCATCAATTGAACTGTTCTTTGTAACTCAGTTTTGATTTTATTCAGCTAGTGTTTTCTGGCAGGCTGGCTGTAAAGATGTAGCTCTTGTTTGTAGCCTAAAACTATACAACAGACTAGAAATTGCAGAATTGGACTTCCTTGCGTCTGTGGGGTCTGCTTTCTTTGGGGGTTGGTCTTAGCACTGACCGAGTTTTTGTTGGAAAGTTTCTAGTGTTGGTAGCTTGTAAGCAACCAATAGTGTTGGTGGAGGGGAGGCTTTGCCTTTGTTAATTAGCAGTTGGGAGCCTGGGGGAAAACTTGTTTTGTTTACTTGTTTTCTTTTTTTCACCCCAGAGGTAGTTTCAGACCTGTAACCTCACCCGTTTTTGGACAGCTCTCTGAAATTCAGTTTCAGTTTACAGTGTGGGTGCAAATTATATATAAAATAAACTTGGTTCTTTTTTAATTTGGGGTTTGAAAACATTATTTGGATCTTTCTTCTTGTCTAGTTTTGGGTTATGTGAACTTTTTTGGTTCTCCTGCCCTTTCGAAGGTAATTGACCTGGGCTGCTGTGGGTTGGTCATCCTGGGTACTCACCAGGCTCTTGAATCCTGAGGCAAGAGGAAACAGGAGACAGGGCTTTCAGGAATCCTCTGAAAATTTGAGTTCTTGGTTAGAGTGTGTGGCTGCTGCCGAACTCAGGGGTCTTGCTTTGTTTCAGGGTGAACATCTGTGGAGGGCAGTGCTGCCATGGCTGGAGTAAGGCTCCTGGCTCCCAGAGATGCACAAAACGTAAGTTGTCACATTCACTGTGGCTATGAACAGTAGGTGATGTAGGGCTCACTACATAGGGGATTCCACAGTGGTCACTTTAAAGGGTTAACACTGACCTGGATAAGTTGACCTGGAGGAGGTAATGTCTGAAATACATTCCGCCCATTACCTGCAGCCTTCCTTACTTCACAGAAGAGGCTTTGGGTCAGGGTAGTTGTATTGTCACTGCTTCATGCAGCAATGCTTTGTACAGAACCATGCTGTTCAAGTTAGCCAGGACTCGCAGTGTCAATCATCTGTCACTCCTGTGAATCAGGAATTAGGAAAAAAATTCTGTTAGTGGATGTAGCTTATGGGAGTTCATTTACACCTAGATAACAGTAGGTGGAAATTTTTTGTTTTAATTGTGATTGAGTGAAAGTTTACAATACAGTTCCAGTTTACGTGCCTGCCTGTCTGTAGTTCCCTCTGCACTCCTTGCCCAGTGACAGCACACTCCTCCTTTCTGTTCTATATATGTTATATCCTCTTGACAATCTCCTGTCACCTCCTCTCCACCCTCTCCACTCCCCGGAGGTCAGTAGGACGACATCCTATAGATGCATAGAACCATAAAGTGCACACACGATATGATCACTCTGTGTCCCCTAGTGCAGTCCATCCAAAGAGTTGACCTCAGTAATGATCTATGATTAGGGCAAGCATCAGGTCTAGGGCCCGTGGTCCCAGGGGAACTCCCAGGCCTTCAGACCATCAATTATGGTCTTTTAGTGGAATCCTTAGGGTGCATCCCTATTTTTCTTATATTACTACTGGGACTCAGCATCGTGTGCCCCATCACAGCTGTCATTTGGTGGTGGCTGGGCACCATCTGTTTCTTCTGGTAACATGTTGATACAGTCACCCGTTCATGTGGGTCTTTCTGTCTTCTGGGCTCTTTTTTCCTCATGTTGTTGTCCTTGGTGATCATCTCTTCCAGCTAAGTTGGGACCATTTGGTGAACCTCAGATGGCAGCTTGCTAGCTTTTAAGACCCCAGACACCAGTCACCAATATAGGGTGTAGGAGACTCTCTTAGGAATAGGCTCGTTATCCCAGTTGGCCTTGATGTGCCCTGAGAGCATGGTTCCCAGCCCCCTGCCTGTGTTGTGGAAACATTTTTTAAGGTGATGAAGGAAAATGGGAAATAGGTTCCCCTATTGTGGAATGTAAACCCTGGTGGCATAGTGGGTTAAATACTATGGCTA
The DNA here is from genome assembly GCA_028571685.1 of Heterohyrax brucei. Classification (NCBI taxonomy): domain Eukaryota; kingdom Metazoa; phylum Chordata; class Mammalia; order Hyracoidea; family Procaviidae; genus Heterohyrax; species Heterohyrax brucei. The sequence goes on from CM053149.1 coordinate 42,793,991, forward strand.
CTAACTGAAAGGTTGGCAGTTCAAATCTGCCAGGCACTCCTTGGAAACTCGATGGGGCAGTTCTACTCTGACTTTTAGGGTTGCTATGAGTTGGACCTGACTTGACGGCATTGGGTTTTTATTCTGGAATGGGGAAACCCTTGTGCCCTAGTGATTAAAGAAGGGCTACATGTGCTAACCAAAAGGTCAGCAGTTTGGATCTACCAAGCATTCCTTGGAAAATCTATGGATCAGTTTTACTCTGTTTTATAGGGTTACTGTGTGTCAGAATTGACTCAACGGCTGTGGGTTTGGTTTGAGTTTTGATTTATTCTGGTGGAGTCCCTGGGCAATGCACATGGTTAATACACTTGGCAGCTAACCAACAAATTGGAGGTTTGAGTCTACCTAGTGATGCTTCAGAAGAAAGGACTGGCAGTCTACTTTAAAAAAATTAGCCCTTGAATACCCCATGGAGAATAGTACTACTTTGACACATACAGGCTTGCCATAAGTTGGAACTGGATTCACTGTAACTAGTTTTATTATGTGTCAGTAGTTTTTAAAGGTTTCTGAAAACAACAACTACAGTCTTCCCATCTGGAGGCCTGACTGCTTTCCAACATGTATTTACCTGCTTCAAAACTGACCAGTGGAGTTTCCCCACTTTTGCTTCTCAAGAGTTAATATCCAAACTTCGCAGTGTTTGAGCCTTAGAAAAATTTATTAATGAGGCATATAGGTTTGAGAACATCAAAAACAATTTTCTCCATGTACTATGAAGTTAAGGATTAAGTTCAAATTTATTCTGAGGCTCTTCTTGATAAGTTTATGCCTCATCTGGTGCTAATTGGAAGTAAACCTTATTTCCACTCAGAAGGAGTAGGGCTTTCTGAGGTGTTCTCTGCATCACTCTCTGGGTGTGGACTAGAATTGTTCAAAATTTCTGCTGTTTGTTATTATTTTACGTAATCTAATGTAGTACTTTGTCTCATGAATAATTTTGGTTTTAAAATACTGGTGGGTGAATAAAAATATTTTATAGTACAGTTACTGCAGCAAATTTTGTTGAAAAATGTCTTCAGTTGTTGAAATAGGACTTTCACACTAGATCAGAAATTTTCAAGGTTATAAGTACTTCAAATAATTTTTAGTTTTTCAGTTCTTAAAGTTTTAGAATATACGTATAATAGTATGTAATCATTTTCCTGAATTTAGACTTGATCCGGTCAAAAGTACACCCTCCTCCTCCAATAGCTCCTTTTGCGTAAAACCTGAAACTCCTTTCGCAGAGTAGAGCTGCTCCATAGCATTTTCAAGGCTGTGACCTTTTGGAAGCAGATCTGTCTTTTGAGGCATCTCTGGGTGAGTTTGAACTGCCAGCCTTTAAGCTGGTATGTAGTCAAGTGCTTACCCGTCTGTGCCACCCATGGACTCTGAAAGATTAAGGGATTTGACAGATGTTGGACAAGTACTCCTTAATACTGTTACTCTAAGGCTTTAGGAAGTTTACTTGACAGATGACACAGCTGCCTTCTGGAAGGATGATAATTTAATCTTCTCTCCTCATGTCTGAGAAATTTGGAGGATCCATAGGTGTTTTTGTATCTAGAAGGAGATTATCCAGCTCTTGAGGAATCTCCTCATGACTTCTACTTCTCCAGCTGAGGGAGGCAAAGCATGTGTTTCTAGGTTTAGTTGGTATTTGCCATTCTGGTAACCCTGTAAGAAAGAGGACGTAGGATGAAACCAGTCAGAAAAGTTAGGGTTAAACAGTTAAACTGTGAGGGTTCTAGAGGAGCTTGCTGCTTTAGTCTCAAAATACCTACTACATGTGCCTCTAGTTTTTGGTTCAAGGCAGTCTTCCATTTCCTGTAATGTAGCCCTTGGGTGATGCTGGGATCTAAGCAATGAAACATCACTTTCCTTTTCCGTAAATTTCGGTGTTCTGAAGATTAGTCTTCTTATGCTACCTGACTTTACAAATTAATTCAGGTCCAAATGCCAGAAACTGAGATTATGACTTCTTTCAGGAATATTTGTGTTTTTAAAAGTGATGATGGGGGTAAATCAGTGCTCAACAGAAAGTAATACTGAGATGCTACTGATACTTTAAAACCTGTGTCTGTGGTTGAGCAGTATGATGCCAGGAAATTCGCCTTTCATTTGTTTTAGAAGACCAAATTCTAAAGCTATCACTAGCTGTGTGGTCTTAGGGAATTTACTTACCCTCTCTGAGCTTGTATTTTCCCACTATTGTCCCAGAAATGACAATAGTAAAACCTTGACTACCTTGCAGGATTGTTGCAAGTATCAAGGTGAAAGAGGATGTGTGAAAGCCTTGAAGATACTGCAAAAGATTCTTAGAGTTTACCACTGGATCAAGCCAAGTAAATCCTGTCTCATTTATTTCTTTGCTTATTTGCCCTAATGTTTGCCCAGATTTCTTTCTATTTAAAATACTGTAGATTTGAGTACCTTTTTATATTATAGCTTTAAAGTAGTTTGAATTGTTTTCCACCATTGAATGATTCATTTTAGAGGAAAAACTAAATATTCAATTGTTTGTGTATCCATTCTCTTTTGTAATCATTTGCTGCTGTAGGGGCAGATGCCTAATTTGTGAATGGTAGAAAAATTCATAACACCAAATTTTGTGACTTTTAACTACTTTGGTTAGTAGAAGTGCTATTTAAAATGCAAAATAAATTGGTTTCTAGTTTCCTCTTTCTTTTACTTATTATACAGATATTGAATTACATAGCTATGGTTTACTACATATATGCATACTAGAATAAGTGGCATGTGAACATGAAGTTCCCCCTTTAAGACAGTAGTCATGAAATGTGCAAATATGTACAAATATGTAATCCAGGAAGCCTTCTTGTGATTGTGTTTTGAGGATCATTTAAAGGATTTAGCTGAATGAAGATTTTTAGTATATATAGATTGTCCAATTGATGCAAAACTGTTTCTGCATAAGAGTTGATGAGTTCATGTTATTCTGTATTTCTTTTATCCCATGGAGAAAATAAGGTGCTTAGCAAAGCTAGTGTGGATTGTTTTTAAGTGATTGAAACTTAATTTAAATGGGCCATGGGAAAATGCTTCTGAAATTGTGGAGAGCTGCCCAGGAGCTGTTTAGAAATGTTCAGTTGCATGTTAATAATACTGCTTTTTGAGACATCCTTTGTGTTTGGGTCTCTAGAAGTTGAAATCATAAGATATAGATATGATAAGATATCATAGGGTAAGAAATCGTAAGATGTTATTGGTAAATTAATAACTGAGTGAAACAGGTAATACCACATTTGTTTTGTTTTCCAAAGAGTTCACATTTATAGGCAGGCTTTGTGGTTTAGTTATTTTGTCTTCAGAGTGAGGGATCACACCCCTAATGTGTAATACAGCTGCTAACCAAAACATCAGCAGTTTGAATCTACCAGCTGTTCTTTGGAAACCATGCTGGTAGTTTGGCTCTGTCCTACAGGGTTGCTATGGGTCAGAATCCACTCGATGGCGAAGAAATTGTGTAACACTTTTGCCTCCCCCCATTTTTGTGGTTTTTCCGTGTCCACATTGAGCCTATTCTTTGATTGGTTCTTCCAGCTTTTTTGTCCCTGTTGTAGTGTTGCTGTGAGTCTGAATCTACTAGACGGCATTTAGTTTGGCTTGACTGAGGGTAAGTGTGGACCGGTGGCCTAGGTTTTAAAAAGGAGGCTGGACCAGGGAATGGACAACTTAGAATAATAAAGGAGAGATGAGAGTGAGGCTGGGCTGCAGGGTGGGGTGGACAGAAGAGGCAGATATAAATCCAAAGTGGATGTGTAGCACTTTGTAGGCCCTCCAAAAATGCATGGATGGTTCTTTTATTTATTTTATGGATATCTGTCTAGCTCTTACTATATGCCAGGTTCGATGAATAGAGTTTTACTTGCTTAACTCTTGGCACGTCAAATAAATTGTTTTCTCCTAGTAGAAAACAGAAAATTGGTATTCCATTGCTTTTCCATTGGCATGCAGTCTATACAGCTTTGGAAACACCACCTTCCCCCCACCACTCCCGTGCCCATCCACCGACACCAATCCTAGAAACTTTTCTTAAATTATGTACATAGGAGACATAGTCTTATGTACCCTTGGTGCTCGGAGCTGCATGGTAGAGATGGTTTCTCTCCCAGCAAGGGTGTGATGTGGAGTTCCAGGTGACTGAGATGACTTTCTTGGGGTTTCACCTGTCCCTTTTGGCTTGGTGCTGTGCTAGCCAAGCTTCTGAGTCAGGCCCAGACTGAGTAAACATTCTTCTCAGGCCTGCTGTGGTCACTGCTGTTTGTTTCACTGTAGATGTGCAGTGAGGTTTACCATGGTAGCTGGTGGGAGGGCCACACTGGCCCCAGTGTTGGGATCAGGGGTGGGAAGATGGACTGGAAATTCCTATCATACAGCCCAGACAGATTGGTGAAGGGAGACCGACTCAAAGATCAAGTTCACACTGGGTGAAATAGTGTTCTCAGCACTCATTAAAACAAACATTTAGACACCGTAAATTCACTGTTGCCGTAGTACTTAAACTTCGTTGTGAAGCCCTTCCCGGGCCCATGGCTCAGCCTAAACACACTGACCTCCCTCTGCCTGGTCGGCTCCCTCCACTGGTCCGTTTATTGAAGACTTTCCCTAACCTACTCACACTTTGCCTTTAGGAAGCACCACTTGTTTGACAGCCACAGGATTTTGCTGTTTCTGAACCTGTTATTTGTTGTCTAGGATACTCCACACACACTCAAACATGTTTGGAAGCTTGAATTAAAGTTTCCTAAAATGCAGATTTTGCTTCCAAGACTTTCCTAGCAAAAATAGAGCAACTTGGAGTGCTAGAGCTGTATCACCACACTTAACCCTGAGCAAGATCAGATTGGAAGTGGAGGAGTTGCTGAAAGGGTAGGGCGAGGGTAGTTTGTGCCTTGCTTTAGTGCATATAGAGAGCTTTTTCGTCATCTTCACAACAGTGTGGATACCCTGGTGGCATAGTGGTTAAGAGCTGCCATGGCAGTTTGAATCTACCAGGCACTCCTTGGAAACTCTGTGGGGCAGTTCTCCTCTCTCCTATAGAGGCCCAATGAGTTGAAATCGACTCAGTAGCAAAGGGCTTGGTTTTGGAGCCTTGGTAGTATAATGATTAAAAGTTACATCTGCTAACCCCAAAAGCTGGCAGTTTGAATCCGCCAGCTGCTCCTTGGAAACCCAATGAGGCAATTCTTCTCTGTTTTATATGGTCACTAAGACTCAACTGTCTCTGTGGCAACAGATTTTGGTTATTATTATTTTTTAGTTTCCAAATATGGGTGTATCTGGGTGGCAAAAACAGTGAAGAGCTTGACTGCTAACTAAAAGATGTGAGTTTCAAGTCTACCCAGAAACACCTTGGAAGCAAGACTTGGTGCTGTGCCTCTGACAAACCAGCCATTGAAAACTCTATGGAACAGAAGTCGGCTGGGACTGACATGAGGTTATCTGGGCAGCTGCTTTTCCAAATACAGGGAGTGCTCAGACCCCATTCCAGATCTTTGTGATGTTTTTCATTGTTCTTTCTGCTATTCTGGGCTACCTGGATTACACAGTGTTGCAACCTTCTCTTTGTGGGTCTTCCTCTTAACCCTTTTAGTAGCTCTAACTGATGTGTATTGGTTTTCATTGCTGGCATTCATTTGGAGGTTTCCTAAGGTGTGTATGTGGGCTTGATAGGTGGATATTCAGAGTTGGGTATCCTTGGAGCACTTTGGAATTTCCCAGTAATGACAAGAGCATGAGTGGGTGGATGCTGATTGAGCAGCTTGCTGTACTCTTTGTGACTTCAAATCCACTTGGCTTCTTCTCTAACTCAGTAGCTATGGCTGTGTCAGGGGGTTTTAGAAGAGGAGAAGGTATTGATTGCATGTTATGCTTCTGGTTACTTTTACTCACTTTGTTTTAAATAAGGTGTAGATTTGTTATTTTTAAATGAGCAGAATCCCTGAAAGAATTTATTAAAGTGTGCTTAATATGGAATCAGAGTCTTCATGGTACCCAGGAATCTATGTTTGTAATGAGCATCTCGGGTGATGCTGATGAAGGCTGCCCATGCTTTAGAGAAAGTGACCTAGAAGTACCGTCTTCCTCTAGGTAGGAATTTAAATGTCAACACCAACACTTAACAATTGAGAAACTCCCCCAGCCAGGAGCCCCCTGAACTTTGTTATTGTTGGGTGCATTTGAATAGCTTCCAACTCATAGCAACACTGTGTATGACAGAACTAAACAGTGCCTGGTCCTGCTCTGTCTCTCTGCGGGAGCCTGTTGTTGCGGTTGCTATGTCAGTGCATCTCATTGAGGGTCTTCTCTTTTCTGCTTTACCCAAGCATGATGTTTGTTTCCAGGGACTGATCTCTCTTGATAACATGCCCACAGTATGCAAGACATAATCTAGTCATCCTTGCTTTCAAGAACCACTCTAAACATTGCATTATCTCAGTATTGAAGAGTACACATATAATCAAATATTTAACCAGTTGGAAATTTGTAAACTTGCCAGTGATGCATAGGTTATTAAATACAGTGTTTTTTTTTTTTTTTAACAAAAAAGCTTAAAAATTTTGGAATAAATTCAGTGGTTTTTTCCCACTAAATATTCTATTTTTAATTATACTTTAAATACCCAAATGTATATAAGATAGTAGATCCAGAAGCCACCCACCAAGCTCATGTTTTAAAAGCTGCTTGATGTAGTAATTAGGCATAATGATTTGTAGATATGGGAGAGATTATGGTCTTTTCTGGCTCTGAATGCATGTTTTACTAGTAACATTTTCTGTCTTCCTAGTAGAAAAAGCAAATAATTTGTTGGTATGACACAAATTGGTTGTTTTGGTATTAATGGAAATATATCATAGCTATATTCATATGTGTTTATAAATGTGCAACTATTAATTTGCCATGTTTATTTGTATGTATTGAACATGTCATGTAGATATTGTCCACTGGGTATTGAAACTTTGTGCATACATTGTCGATTGGACTCAAGAAGAGAAGGAAATGTCTTCTGTTTTTGCCCTACCTCCCTTGCTTTTATGGTCTCTTTCTTCTTCCTTCCCTAACTTGCTCTCAGCTGGGTTTGCCCTAACCTGGGCCAGTGAAGTTCAGTGGTTAGAAGTTTAGTCTTTGGAGTTAGAATGCAGGGCTCCTATGCTGACATCAGAAACCCCTGAGTGGTGCAGACATTTAACAAATTTGGCTATTAATGGAAAGGTTAGAGGGTCAGGTCCACCCAGAGGTAACTTGAAAAAAAAAAAGTCTAATGATCTATTTCTGAGAGATCAGCCATTGAACACTCCATGGAGCTGAGTTCTACCCTGACATAGATGGGAGCTGCGTGAATCAGAGTTGACTCAGTGACATTGGTTTTTTTATTTGATTTTGGCATCAACCTTGGTCAGCACCTCCTTGACCTTGGGCAGATCACTGGGAGTCCTAGGACAGGGCTAAGCCACCCCATTCACAAAACAGGCCCTCGCCATCATTCAGAGGTTGTTGAGGTGTTGAACGAGGTAATATATGAAAAATGCTTGGAGAACAGAGCCTAAGCTCAGCAGTGCTCTACAAATATGAGAACTCAGGGCCTTCACCTGCCTGCTCAGGACTGCCTTCTCTTGGGCACCCTTGTTCACATGCCCCTCTGTATGTCTCAGATCCCCTGGTGGGAATCATGTCTCCCGCTGCCTGGTTCCCAAGCGAATTTTACTCTTCCTTGTCTCTGGGCTGGCCAGCAGAAGATACATCTGTGCCCTGGGGCAGTACAGGGCTCCTAGAGGCCTGGGTATTCTCTCTGTGGTTTTAGCACTCCGGTTCCATGTTTTGCCCTAATAGTTAAGCCTCAAAAATGCCAACTGAACTGAACCACATCGAATCAAGCTAGCGTCTCTGATTTTGCTGTATTGTAAGTGCTGTCCTTTTAATACTATATATATGTACATCTTTTCCTTGTTTACTCACTTCTTGGCAACAATTATATCTCTGATTTTTCTGTGTTGTAAATGTTGTCATCTTAATAGTATATATATCTACTTATTTTCTTCACTTACTCTTACCTCTTGGCAACAATTACCATTTGTTTTTCTTTCCCACATTTTCTCTGTTTCTCCTTGCAGACAGTGCTTGTTATGACAGCTTTCTCAAGGACACACCACTTTATCCTATTTCTGTTTTTTCTATGAAGGCAGCCTGGGCATGGCCCAAACCTTAAGACAGCTTTTCCTTGTTTCTGTGGCAGTTGTAGAATCTTTCTGCTCAACCTCATCTGATAGAGAGCTGGCACTAAGTAAAATGAATGTTGTATGATCTTCCCTGTAATTTTAGATCCCCCAATACTGCTCTTGGCCAACTGTGCTATTCCCTGTGGCTTTTTTACTCCACCACATTTGAGTAATGTTGTTGGCATGGGTGTAAGAAAACAGTTTGTGAAATGTCGTGCTTTGTAAATTAGGAGGTGGATGGGCTGGTTTTTGAGTACATGCGCTTAGTTCTTCTGAGCCATAAGAAAGGTGAGTGTGGTCAGTGGACGAGAAGACAGATTGTAGGAAGGTATTGCGATACTGATGTGATTGGTGACAAAAGGGATCAGCTTTTCAGAGGGAAGAGCCAAGTGGCTCAAGGGGAACATCAGAGACATTTTAGTAATGAATTAGGCAGACTCTCACAGAGGAGATAATCAGTAGTAAAAAGCTACTAAAGAATATCATGATAATAAAGTGAGGAAAACATAGTAATAAGGATCCTTTGGTTTTGTATATCCTTAAAATAGCTCTGTTTTTATAGGAATACTGAACAGTTTCTGTCTGATTTCCAGTTTTATGTGGACTTCATTTTATTATTGTTATTTTTAATTAACAGGTAGAATCCATCTTTCACCCATATTTATTTAATGTTCTTTCATTTTCTTCTGGATTCCTTTTTTAAATTTATCATTACAGTAAACTAATAAAATTTCTAACATCTATCAATTATCTCATCTATGCTAAGCCCTCAGCCCCAACCCCGACATGTAGCCAGCACAGTCATTTTGTTCTGTGGATAATTCTCTCTTTAAGCCCTTATAACAGGAGTCTTAGACAAAATTTGTCCTTTGGACACTGGTTGATTTCACTCGGCATGATCTCTTTCAAATGAGACCATGTTATGAGATGTTTTCTAAAATCGACATTGTTTTTTATCATAGCATAGTGTTCCATTGAGTGTATGTACCATGGTTTGTTTATCCATTCATCTGAGATGGGCATCGAGGTTGATTCCATCTGTTTGCTATTGTGGACTGTGCTGCAACAAGCATTCATGTACATGAGTCTGCTCATGTGACAAATTTATTCTAAAGGATAAATTTCAAGCAGTGGAATTATAGAGTCAAGTGGTACATCTATTTCCAGCTTTTTAAGGAAGCACCAGATTGTTTTCCAAAGAGGTTGTGGAGTTTGCAGTCCCACCAGCAGTGTAGGAGAGTTGCAGTTTCTCCACAGCCTCTCCAGCATTTGTTATTCTGTGCTTTTTTTTGGATCATGGCCAACCTTATTGGGGTGAGATGGTATCTGATCGTAGTTTTGATATGAATTTCCTTAATAGCTAATGATCATGAGCAATTCTGCATGTGTCTTTTGGCTGCCTGGATATCCTCTTTAGAGAGATATCTGTCCATCTCCTTAGCCCATTGCTTAATTGGATTATTTTTTTCTTGTTGATATTTTGTAATGCCTTGTAGGTTATGGAGATCAGATGTTGGTCTGACATATAGTTGCCAAATATTTTTTCCCATTCTGTAGGTGGTCTTTTAATACTTATCATGAAGTTTTTGGATGAGCAGAAGTGTTTGATTCTTAGTAGTTTCCATTTATCTGCTTTTTTCTCCTGTTGATTGTGCTTTGGCAGATTTTGAAGTCTGTCTACATTGTGTATCAAAACTTCCATTGTTGATCCTATTTTTTTCTTGGATAAGCTTTATTGTTTTAGATTTGATATTTAGGTCTTTGATCCAGTTTGAGTTGGTTTTTGTATAAGGTGTGAGATATGGGTCTTGCTTCAATTTTTTGCAGATGGATATCCAGTTTTGCCAGCACCATTTGTTAAAGAGACTGTTCTTACCCTGGTTTAAAATCTTAGGGCCTTTGTCGAATATCAAATGTTCGTAGGAGAATGGTGACATCTCTGGGTTCTCAACTCTGTTCCACTGGTCTATATGTCTCGTTTTGTACCAGTACCAGGCTCTTTTAACAACTGTGACAGTGTCATAGAGTCCACAGTTGGGTAGTGAGAGGCCTCCCGGTATGTTCTTCTTCTTCAGTAGTGCTTTACTAATCCGAGGTTTCTTCCCTTTCCAACAAAGTTGATGATTTGTTTCTCTATCTCATTCAAAAATGTCGCTGGAATTTGTATTGGGATTACATTATGTAAGTAGATTGCTTTGGGTAAAATAGACATTTTCACAATGTTGAGTCTTCCTATCCATGAGCAGGGTAGATTACTCTGTTTATGTAAGTTTCTCTTAGTTTCTTGTAGTAAGGTCTTGTAGTTCTCTTTGTAAAGTTCTTTTATTTCTCTGGTTAGATTTATTTCTAGGCATTTTATTTTCTTGGGGGCAATAGTAAATGGAAATTTTGGTGATTTCTTCTTTAGTAATCTCATTGTTGGTATAAAGGAATCCTACTGATTTAGTTATGTTTATCTTGTGTCCTGATACTTTGCTAAACTCCTCTATTAGTTCTAATAGTTTAGTTATGGATTCCTTTAGATTCTCTGTATATACAAACATATCTGCAAAGAGGGAGATTTTTACTTTTTCATTGCTATTACGATGCACTTTATTTATTTGTCTTGTCTAATTGCTCTGGCTAGAACTTCTAGCACACTGTTGAACAGAAGTGGTGAGAGGGGGCATTCTTGTCTAGTTCACGTTCTCAGAGGGAATTCTTTCAGTCTTTCACCATTCAGAACGATGAAGGTGGTTGGCTTTGCATAAACACTACTGATTGCATTGAGGAATTTCTCCTCTAGTCCTATTTTTCTGAGAGTTTTTAGTATGAATGGATGTTGAACTTTGTCAAATGCCTTTTCTGCATCAATTGATGAAATTGGGTGATTCTTTTGTGTTATTAATGTGATTGATTACATTAATTGTTTTTCTGATGTTGAACAAGCCTTGCATCCCTGGAATGAAAGCAACTTTGTCATGATGAGTTATTTTTTTTATATGCTGTTGAATTCTATTGGCTAGTATTTTGCTGAATATTTCAGCATCTAGGTTCATGAGTGATATTGGTTTGAATTCTATTGGCTAGTATTTTGCTGAATATTTTAGCATCTAGGTTCGTGAGTGATATTGGTCTGTAGTTTTCTTTTTTGGTGGGATCTTTCCCTGGCTTTGGTAGTAGAGTTTTGCTGGTGTCATAGAATGAATTTGGGAGTATTGCATCCCCTTCTATGATGTGAAATAACCTCAATAGTGTTGGAGTTAGCCAGCCAACTTTTCTCTAAAAGTTTGGTAGGATTCTCCGGTGAAGCCATCTGGGCGAGGACTTGTTGTGGTTGGTAGATTTTTGATGACTTTTTCAGTCTTTTCCTTTGTGATAGATTTATTAAGTTGATCTTCTTCTTGTGACAGTCTTGGTGGGTGACATAAATCTAGGAATTTGTCCATTTCTTTTAGATTTTCAAACCTGTTAGAGTATACAGCCTTTCATAGTACTCTGTTACGATATTTTTTATTTCAGCTGGGTCTGTTGTAAGATCTCCCATCTCATTTCTTTATCTGGTTATATGTATCTTTTGCTGTTTTTGTAAGTTCAGCCAATGGTTTATCAGTTTTGTTGATCTTTTCAAAGAACCAGCCTTTGGTTTTGTTAATTTTTTTGATTGTTGTTCTGTTTTCTAATTCATTTAGTTCTGCTCTAATCCTGAGGGGTTCTTCTTTTGCTCTCTTTCTAATTGTTCAAGCTATAAGGTTAATTCTTTAATTTGGGCCCTTTCTTCTTTCCAGATGTAAGCAGTTATAGAGATAAACTTACCCCTGAGCACTGCTTTTGCTGTATCCCATAGATTCTGGTAGAATGTGTTTTTATTCTCATTTGATTCCATAAATTTCTTTGTTTTGTCCTTGATTTCTTCTATAACCCAAGGCTTTTTGAGTGAAGTGTTGTTCAGTTTCCATAAGTTTGAATTTCTACCTGTGATTTTCCTGTTACTGATTTCAACCTTTGTAGCTCTATGGTTCGAGAAGATACTTGGCAGTAAATCAGTGGTTTGGATTTTTTAGAGAGTTTCTTTATGACCTGACACATGGTCTGTTCTGGAGAATGTTCCATGTGCATTGGAGAAGGTATACTTACCTGTTGATGGATGAAAAGATTTGTATATATCAATAAGGTTAAGTTGGTTGATTGTTGCAGTAAGACCTTCTGTATCTTTAATGAGCTTTTCTCTGGATGATTTATCCATAACTGAAAGGGGAGTGTTGAAGTCTCCAACTATTACTGTGGAATGATCTATCTCATTTTTCATTGTTGTCAGTATTTGTTCAATGTATTTAGATGCTCTGGTATTGGATGCATAAATATTTAATATTGTTTAATCCTGCGTAAGTATTGAGCCTTTCAGCAGTAGTGACCATCTTTGTCCACAATGGTGGATTTTACATTAAAATCAATTTTATCTGAAATTAGTATTGCCACACCTGCTCTTCTTTGTATCTTGTTAGCTTGGTATGTATTATTCCATCCTTTAATTTTCAATTTGTTCATGTCTTTTAAGTCTAAGGTGGATTTCTTGTAAACAATATATAGATGGGCCATGTCTTTTGATCCAGGATGTCATTTGCTGTCTCTTTACTGGAGCATTCAGTCCACTTACATTCAGTGTAATTATTGATAGGTATTTGCTTAGTGTCATCATTTTGATGTAATCATTTTTATGTTGATGTCTTTTATATTACTCTTAATGTTCTGTTCTGGGCCATTCTTCTTTATGGGTTGTTTTTTCAGTGGTGGTTTTTTGTTTATTGAGAATGCTGTATGGAGTTTCTTATTTTGATACAATGCATTGTTAATTTGCTTTATGGCTACAACTATTATCCACTTAACATACTAAGATTAAACCCAGTTTTAACTACTGCATAACTCTTTCACTTCTCCATCTGAAACAACTGTAACTGCTGTAGTGTATCCCTCTTTTAATGTGACAGTGTTACAGTTGTCATGATGTGATCACAGATTCCCTCATTTTAATATTGTAGCTTTGATTAAGTTTTGTGTCTTCCCTAACTGATTAGAATTTTGGATGATCTGTCCTGCACTGTCACCTTAAATAATACATTTAATGGTTTTGTTTTTCTAAGGAAAGAGCTTCTTTCAATATTTCATGTAGTTTTGGTTTAGTTTTTATGAAATCTCTCAGCTTCTCTTTATCTGCAAAAGTCTTAATTTCACCATTATATTTGATAGACAGTTTTGCAGGATAAATAATTCGTGGTTGGAAGTTTTTTTCCTTCAAGGCTTTGAATGTGTCAGCCCACTGTTTTCTAGCCAGCATCATTTCTGCAGAGAAGTCAGATGAAAGCCTACAGGGTTTCCCTCAGAGTGTTAGCTTGGCTTTGAGCCTTGCTGCCCTCAGAAGCACCTGTTTATGTTTCATCTTATAAAGCCTGATTATAATATGTTTTGAAGTCTTGCTTTTGGGGTCTAGCTTTTGTGGTGTTCGATAAACATCTTGGATACGTATGCTCTCTTTGCTTATAATCTCAGGAAAGTTTTCTGTCAGTGTCTCTACAGCAATACTCTGTATATTGTCATTTATCCCCCCCTTTTCAGGAATTCCAATAAAACATAAATTATTCCACTTAATGGAATCCCACATGTTTCTTAATGCTTCTTCATTTTTCTTATTTCTTTTCTCTGATTTCTCCTCATAAATGCTGATGTCAGTTGCTCTGTCCTCAGCATCACTGAGCCTAACTTCTATCTGTTCAATCCTACTCTTAGCTTTGGATTGAATTACCTAATTCTGTAATTTGTTATTGATCTGATGTATTTCAGATCACTGATGTTCCATCAGTTCAAGTAGCTTACTAAATTTTTCATTTGTTTTGCTGCATTTTGTTTAATTTCTAGGAGGGTTCTATATATAATTCTTTTGTACTCAACCTCTGATAGATTTGGAAAGGCCTCTTCATCTGGGAAATTTTTTGAATCTTTATTTTGGAAGTTTTCTGGAGCATTTGAAAGCTGGTTTTTTAAATGATTAATTATGGCCTGCTGCCTGTGTACCATCTAGATGCTGTTTGATTTCTCTGGTATTAGATCTAGGAGACTTATTGGTCACCAGTTGTTTCTAATAGTCTAGTGATTTGCCCCAGGTGACCCTCTGGGGTGGAAGTCTCTGCTTATTGGGTGGCAAAGACACTGCCCTACTTATAGAGAAAGTAGGGGCTGTCAGCAAACCCTGCAATGTGAGTCAGAGAAGGGTGGGAATAAAAGATGCTGGGCCTCTTGACAGACAGATCTCCAGGAAAATACATAGGCCTCTCAGCCTTAAAAGTAAACTTCACTTCTGTGTAGAGAGCTGTCCACGTGTTGAACCGGGAGTGTTCCAATGTGCTGGCTAAAACAGGTCTTAAGGAGTAGCAGATTCTGCCTTTCAGCTGATAGTGAAAGAATGTTACCAACTGTTCGCAGAAGCTGCAGTTCTCTGATACCCTGAAACGGAGAAGCAGAGGTCAGATGACCACTGGCTCAGTGGTCTGAGAGGGGAAGATTAGTCTGATACTGGTGCCTAGTCAACTATGCTAGGTCCTAGGGCTCCCCAAATGTTCAGTGCTCCATGAAAATATCATTCCAGGCCTTAATTCTCAGAGAGAAGTGAGGAGACGTGTGTGTAGTCCACCAACTTCTAACAGTCTTCCATATTTATTTAATTTTAACACCATCTGAAGCAGATAGTTACCAATTAGCATAATATCTTTTGTTTTTGTTTTTTTAGTTCCTGTTGAATCACCTCCAACTCATGGCAACCCCGTGTACAGCACTGCTCCATCCCATGCCATCCTCACAATCACCAGCATACTTGAGTCCATTGTTGCCTTCTGACCTTGTCTTCCTATAAGGCAATATTCTGTGTAATCCAGGGTTAACAGTTAAGTGCTTGGCTGCTAATTGAAAGATCAGCATTTGGAACCCACCAGCAGCTCTGCAAAAGTAAAGATAAAGCCTTCTGCTCCTATAAAGATTGTAGCTTAAGCAACACTGTTAATTTCCATTCTGTCCTCTGGGGTTACTGTCAGTTGGAATCAACTTGATGGCACATGGCAACAGCAACAGTTTTTAGAAATAGATCAGTAGAACTTTCTTCCTAAGCTGTATTAGTCTGGAAGTTCTGCTAAAACCTGTCTACCAATGGTGACTCTGCTGGTGTCCATTGTAAAAGCTCTTTAAATTAACCAAGACTCATTATCTCATCTTGATGAATCCTTTATGAGTCAAGGGATGAGATATTTTTCCTGCCTCTTTTGTTGGCTGTGAAACTTCAAGTTAACCCTTTCGAGACTTCTCAGCTAATTCAGGCCATTGTTATGAATATCAGGCCTAGCGGGTCATTTTCTTTCTTAACACTTTCATGTTGTATCAGACTTTAGTTTATATGTTGTTATAGTCATCCAACGCTGTTCTAACAGGAATACCACAAAGTGAATGCCTTGTAGGCTTCAAGCCCAAATTCAAGATGTCTGCTCCAGGGGAACGCCTTCCCCCTTGTCTGCTCTGGAGGAGAGTTCTGTTGCACTGGTCTTTGTTTAGGGAGCATCTTGGCACAGGAACCTCAGGTTTGAAGAACGTGCTTTTCTCTTAGTGCTACTTTCTTGATGGTGTGAGGTTTCCAGTTTTCTGCTTGCTTCCTTTTCATTTTATCTCTTGTAAGATAAAAGGATGTAGGATGGTGGAAGCCACACTCCAGGGACACTCCCTTTACTGTGGAGCAGAGAGGGGACCACAATCATAAACTATTGGGAATCATGGCCAAGCCAAATGACTACACACATTTTTGGGGGGACACAGTTCAATCCATGGCATGAGAACTCTGTGGGGACAGGGAACATACCACAGACATATTTTTATCCTGAATGCCTGGAGGGCACAAAACAAAACATGGAATCTGAACAGATAGCTTCAGTTGAACTTTCACCAAGCTCCTATGTACTAGGTATTGATGTGCAGAAAATGTTAAGTATTATAAACTGGAAAACAAACAAACAAACAAATAAAACACAACTCACTACCATCGAGTTGATTCCAACTCAGGGCAACTCTGTAGGACAGAGTAGAACTGCTTCAGAAGGTTTCCAGAGCTGTAATTTTTACAGATGCTGACTGCCACATCTTCAACAGAACGGCTGGTAAGTTCAAACCACTGACGTTTTTGGTTTGTAGTGGGGCATTTTACCACTGTGCCACTGTGGCTCCTTGTTAAGTATTAGACAGAAGATAAAATAGGGTAATAGGCTAAAGATTGGCCATAAAGGAGAGAGAGTGATCAAGGAAGGTCTCTGTGAGGAAGTGACATGAAATAGCTGTGTGATGTGAAAGGGCTTGTGGGAAAGCATTTCAGGCTGATGGAATAGGTGGTTCAAAGGGTCTGGGGTGAGAATAGGCTTAGCCTGTTGATGGAATGAAGTCAAGGTCAACATTGTTGGGTTTTCATTGAGGGCTACAGTAATAAGTGGATAGGGCTACAGTAATAAGTGGATAGGGCTACAGTAATAAGTGGATAACATGGAAAAGGGAGACAGGCAGTATCCTGAGTTAGGTCTTGTAGGCTGAGTTAGGTCTTGTAGGTCATGAAGACAATTCATGTGATCGTAGGAGGATTATAAATACAAGTGGATTTTACTTTTCAAGAATACAGTAAGAAGTACACCTTGGCATTTATCAGTATTTTTCTTTAAGGCATGGACAAATGATGTTTTTATGTAGAAAATTCTTTAAATCATCTGTTATTATTATTTGATGAATGAGAAAACTGTGTATTGAACAGTGAAGGAACTTGCTGCCCTAGGCTACACATGATTATTATTGTAGCCTGATGCCTGCATTATGTATAAGTTGCCAGACCTGTCCTGTGGAGACTGGAACCTCCCCTCCAGAACCCTCTTCCCCACACCTCTTACTGACTTCACAAAGAAAGCCATGGCCTTCACCAGAGCCAAGAGGCTGAGGCCCTGACTTAAGACAAACGTTGGAGGGTTAAAAAAGAAAAGTCTCTAGTCATAACCTGCTAACGGCAAATTAATGGGGTTCCTCACATGTTATTAGACTGAAGAAAGAAGCAGTTTAAATCTGTTAAGAATTAATAATAAAATTATTAATCTGGTGATCATAGAAAATTTACAGGGAGCAATTAGGGTTGTTAAAGTGAAACTTTTTTTTTTTAATTTAATATGACTGAGTGAAAATGTACATTCCCGTATAAACTTACATGCCCACCTATATGCAGCTCCCACTGCTCTCCCTGTCCGGTGACAGCACACTATTCCTCTCTGCTCCATACATGTCTCATCCTCCCAACAGCCTTCTTTCCCCTCCTCTCCACCCACTCTCCTTCCTCCAGCCGGAGGTCAGCAGGATGATATCCTATAGATGTGTAGAACCATAAAGTACATCCAATATATGGTCACTCTGCATTGCCCAAGTCCAATCCATTCCTGTCCAAAGAGTGGACCTTTGTTATAATTTATGGGTAAGGGTAGCATCAGGGCCGGGGGCCATGCTCTCAGGGGAACCCCGAAACTGCTGGACCATCAATTGAGGTCTTTCAGTGGAGATCTCAGGATGCACCCCTTTTTATTCTCGCGTTGTCAGTGAGACTCCTCTTTGTGAGCTCCATCGTGGCTATCACTGGTGGTGGCCGGGCACCATCTGGTTCTCCGGTACCAAGTCGATGTAGGCACCCCCTCTTGTGGGTCTCTCTGTCTTCTAGGTTGTCTTTACTGCATGTCATTTTGGTCCTTGGTGAGCATCCGTTCCTGCTGAGTTGGGACCATTTGCTGTGTCCTCGGATGGCAGCTTGGCAGCTTTTAATACCCCAGATGCCACTCCCCAACGTGGGGTGCAGAGAGCTCTCTTAGCAAAACGCTAGTTGTGCCAGTTGGGCTCAATTTCGCCTACGAGCATGGTCTCCCGCCCCCTGCCTCAGCTACTCTATCCTTGCAGTGTTGGGTTAAGATGGAAGGACTACTCAAGTTATGCTGAAGTCCACTTAATGTTGTTTTTGTTTCTAATGTGTGCTATCACCGCTTTCTCCCAACCAGATTTCTACCAACTATCTAATCTAAACCCTCACCCCTCACCCTCCCTCCCTCCCCTCTTTTGCAGCTGTCAAAGAGTCTTCTATACACAAGTCTGGTTTTGAGATCTTATCGTAGAGGTCTCATACAATGTTTGTCCTTTTGTCACTGACTACTTTCACTCAACATAATGTCTTCCAGTTGAAACCAGGTTAGGAGACGTTTCCTGGAATCATCGTTATTCTTTATCATTGCGTAGTGCTCCATTAAGTGTATGTACCATAGTTTACCTATGGTACATTCTTCTGTTCCATTCTTCTGTTGTTGGGCATCTGGGTTGATTTTAAAGTGAAATTTTTATGTTATAAGAAAACATTTGAATGCTATTCTGAGGTTTTGTGAGTCTCTCCTGGCATTTTATTTAGAAATCAGGATAACCCAGAAAAGCTGAGGCCATTTCAGTTCTCCACAGCCTCTGTATGGTGTCGCAGGTGTCCTTTACCTTCTCTGGGCTCTTGGTTCCTGTTTGTAGGTGGGGACAATAGTACCTGTCAGTCACCTCCCTTTTTTTAGTAAAAATCAAATAAAAATGAAGTCCATAAAAATGATTCATGGAAGAGCTGCATAGATGTAACATTTATTATGAACAGGATTTTTATAGTTGTTTTGTGAAACATTTTTAGTTGTTTGTGGAAAAATCTTCTAAAATGTGTTGGTATATTTCTTGCTTAAAAAATAGAATGCCTAATGTGCTTTAATGGGTTTTTGATGATTAAAGATCTTGTATCTGAGATCTTTACATTCATTTTCAAGTTTACTAATGGTTTATGGTCTCTGAGACCTATAGAAGTTCTGTGTATACGACAGGCCCTGAGGGAAGTTCCTTTGTTAATAAGTATTATATGTCTGAGTGAAAGACCAACTGCAATTTGTTTAAATCAACAGAAAGTGAGATTATGCTACTGTTGTTGTTAGATGCGTGAAGTCAGTTCCTGGAATCTGGTTTGAAAATAAGCAAAAATACCTTAGTACTGCCTGAAACAAAGTAATTTGCCTTGTTCTCCTAAAAGTAGGCAAGAAAAAAAAATACCCTCTTTGGAGCGAGTTTTATTTATTTCTCCTTGTGATTGTGAAAAGATTATTTTAACTTAGTCCAAAATTTGTTATCAGTTGAAAGTGGAATAACACAGAGCCTAAGTAAATTCAGGAGACTTAGTGGTATGTGGTTAAGAGTTATTCCTGCTAGCTAAAATGTTGGCAGTTTGAATCCACCAACCCCTCCTTAGAATCTCTGTAGGGCAGTTCTGCTGTGGCCTGTAGAATTGCTATGAGTTGGAATTGACTTGATGAAATTTTTTTTTTGATGTTTAAATAAATTAAAAGCAGGAACTGTGTTTTTGTTTTACTTTATTTTTTATTTATTAGAAAGTTGACCTATAGAAGTTCTGTGTATACGATAGGCCCTGAGGGAAGTTCCTTTGTTAATAAGTATTATATGTCTGAGTGAAAGACCAACTGCAATTTGTTTAAATCAACAGAAAGTGAGATTATGCTACTGTTGTTGTTAGATACGTTAAGTCAGTTCCGACTCTTAGTGACCATATGAACAACAGAATGCAATGCTGCCTGGTCTTGCATCTATCCACAGTCATTTTTAAGCGGAAGCTCATTGTTGTGGCTACCGTGGCAGTCCATCTTGTTGAGGGTCTTCCTCTCTTTTGCTGACTCTCCATTCTACCAAGCATGATGTCTTTCTCCAGGGACTGATCCTTCTTGACAATATGTCCACAGTCTATGTGATGCAGTCTTGCCATCTTTGCTTCCAAGGAACACTCTGGTTGTACTTCTTTTGGAACAGATCTGTTTGTTCTTTTGGTAGTCCATGGTCTGTTCAGCATTCTTTTCCAATGCCACAATTCAAAGGCATCAGTCAATTCTTCTTCTGTTGTCTTTGTTCATTGTCCAGCTTTTGCATGGATACGATGCAATTGAAAATACCATGGATTGGGTCAGGAACTCTTTAGTCTTCAAGGTGACATCTTTACTTTTCAATATTTGAAAGAGGGCCTTGGCAGCAGGTTTTCCCAGTGCAAGGCATCTTTTGATTTCTTGACTGCTGGTTCCATGGGTGCTGATTGTGGACCCAAGTAAAATTAAATCTTTGACAACCTCAATCCTTTCTCCATTTATGATGATGTTGCTTACTGATCCAGTTGTGAGGAATTTTGTTTTCTTGATGTTGAGGTGCAGTCCATACTGAAGGCTGTGGTCCTTGATCTTTATGGGTAAATGTTTCAAATCTTCTTCACTTCCAGTAAATAAGGTGATGTTGTCTGTGTAATGCAGGTTGTTAAATGAGCCGTCCTCCAATGCTGATGCCTCGTTACTCTTTGTAGAATCCAGCTTCTCAGATTATTTGCTCGGCATACAGATTGCACAGGTATGGTGAAAGGATACAACCGTCTTGTACACCTTTACTGACTGTAAACCATGCAGTGTCCCCTTGTTCTCTTTGCACGACTGCCTCTTGATGCATATAGATTCCTTGAGAGCACAGTTGTAGAATTCCCATTCTCTGCAATGTTAGCCATAGTTTATTATGATCCACACAGTTGAATGCCTTTGCATAGTCAAAGAAACACAAGTAAGCATCTCTCTGGTATTCTTTGCTTTCAGCCAAGATCCATCTGACATCAGGAATAATAGCCTGGTTCCACATCCTCTCCTGAATCCAGCTTGAATTTCTGGCAGTTCCTTGTCAATATACTGTTGCAGTTGCTTTTGAATGATCTTGAGCAGAATTTTACTTGTGTGTGATATCAGTGATATTGTTTGATAATTTCCACATTCACTTGGATCACCTTTCTTTGGAGTGGGCATAAATAGGGATTTATTCCAGTCAGTTGGCCAGGTAGCTAGCCTCCAAATTCCTTGGCATAGATGAGTGAGCACTTCCGGCTCTGCATCTGTTTGTTGAAATATCTCAGTTGCTGTTTCACCTATTCCTGGTGCCTTGTTTTTTGCCATTGCCTTCAGTGCAACTTCGACTTCTTTCTTCAGTACCAGTGGTTTCTGATCACATGCTCTACCTCTTCAAATGGCTGAACATCGACTGGTTCTTTCTGGTATAATGACTCTGTGTATTCTTTCCATCTTCATTTGATGCTCTCTGAATCATATAATAGTTTCGCTGTAGTGAATCATATAATAGTTTCGCTGTAGAATCCTTCACTATTGCAACTCGAGGCTTCAGTTCTTTCAGCTTGAGAAATGCAGAATGTGTTCTTCCCGTCTAGTTTTCCGTTTCCAGCTCTTTGCACATGTCATTATAATACTTTCTTTTGTTTCCTTGAGCTGCCTTCTGAAATCTTCTGGTTAGGTCTTTTATTTCGCTATTCTTTTCTTTTGCTTTGTGTGCTTGACATTCAAGAGTAAGTTTCATAGTCTCTTCTGACATCCAATTTTGTCTTTTCTTTCCTGTCTTTTTAATGACTTCTTGCTCTCTTCATGGGTGATGTCTTTGCCCAAATTGTCTGGTCTTCGGTCATTGGTGATCAGTACATCAGATTAGTTTTTGAGGTGATCTTTAAACTCAGGAGGGATGTGCTCAAGGTCATACTTTGGCTGTTGTGGACTTGTTCTAATTTTCTTCAATTTCAGTGTGAATTTGTGTGTGAGCAGTTGATCTGTGCCACAGTCAGCTCCTGGTCTTGTTTTGACTGCTGATTTGGAGCTTTTCCAGCGTCTTTTTTCCACAGCTATAGTAAGTTTGGTTCCTGTGTGTTCCATCTGGTGAGGTCTGTGTGTACAGTTGCCATTTGAGTTAATTAAAAAAGATATTTCCAATTAAGAGGTCATTAGTCTTGCAAAATTCTGTCATGCAATCTCCAGCATTATTTCTATCACCGAGGCCATATTTTCTAACTACTGATCCTTCTTCTTTATTTCCAACTTTTTCATTCCAATCACCCATAATTATCAATGCATCGTGATGGCACATTCGATCATTTTTAGACTGCTTAAGGTGGTAAAAATCTTCAGTCTCTTCATCTTCGGCCTTGGGTGTTGGTGAGTAAATTTGAATAATTGTTGTATTAACTGCCCTTCATTGTATGGATATTATCCTATCACTGACAGCACTGTACTTCAGGACAGATCTTGAAATTTTTTTTTTGATAATGAATGCAACACCATTCCTCTTCAAGTTTTTGTTCCCAGCATAGCAGACCATATGATTGTCAGATTCAGAATGGTCCAGACTGGTCCATTTCAGCTCACTAATGCCTGAGATATCAATGTTTATGCATTCCATTTCGTTTTTGACAATTTCCAGTTTGCCTAGATTCATGCTTTGTACATTCCATGTCCAGATTGTAAACGGATGTTTGTAGCTGTTCTCATTTTGAGTCATATCCCACCAGTGAATGAAGATCCAAAGGCCTTTACTCAGCCATGTCATTAAGATCATCTCTGCTTTGAGGAGGCAGCTCTTCAGTTGTCTTCTGAATGCCTTCCAACCTGAGGGGCTCACTTTCTGGTACTGTATGTGACAGTGTTTGGCTGGTATCATAAGGTTTCCCTTGGCTGATTCTTTTCAGAGGTAGACTGCTGGTTCCTTCTTCCTAGTCTGTCATAGTTTGGAAGTTCAGCTGAAATCTGTCTACCGTGGGTGATCCTTCTGGTACCTAAATACCAGTGGCATAGTTTCCAGCATCACAGCAACAAGCAAGCCTCCACTGACAGACAAGTAGGGGGCTGCTCACTCTGTCCTTACCCTTCTCACCTGATGCTGTTATTCTCCTTCCTTGATGTTGTCACTCTCCTGACCTGAGCTATTTCTCTCCTTATGCTGTTAAACAGTTCTCTTTGTTACAAGAGAATATATAGACAACACAGTTCCCTGTGTAGCGATTTGTAATGTTCAGATTTTAGTGTTAAGCTCTTTTTCTGGCACAATTTCTCCATTCCTTCCTTTAATACAGACTGGCTTAATGGGCATTTCACAGAGCTTTAGCCCAGTGGTTCTTTAAGTGTGGTCCTGAAATGTGAGCATCAGTATCACTTGGGAAAGGAGCTTGGCAACTTGTTAGGAATGCAGTTTCTCAGCCCCACTCCAGACCTATTCAATCAAGTACTCTAGAGATGGGCTCAGCAGTCAGTGTTTTTAAAAACCCTCCATGGGATTCTGGTACAGCAGGAGATCCATCTCCTCCTTCATGCCCCACCCTTTCTGAGATGAGTGTGTGAAAGATTGGGGCAAGGAGAAGAGGGCGAGGAAGGGGTCTGAAAAAGGAGTCTGCGTCTTTGGGCTCCAGGCCTTATATTGCCTTGACTTTCTACCTATATGGAAAATGTGTTACTACATTTTTTTTTAATTCTTTCTTTTTTATTATAGTGTCATATTTTACATAATAACATCTCTGTTTCCCTATTTTCAGTGTTTCAGCTTTGATTCATTTTGTGGTTTCCCTATCTGGGTTGATAACTGATTGTTCTGTCCTATGTGCTAGTCTTGGGTTGTCGCCTGATGTTATTAATTTCCTAATGGAAAGACTCCATTTAGTATTTTTTGTAATTTGAGTTTGGTTTTTGCAAATTCCCTAAACTTCTGTTCATCTGGAAATGTCCTAATTTTGCAATCATATTTGAGAGACTGTTTTTTGCTGGATATGTGATTTTTCGGTAGCATTTTTTTTTCCTTCAGGGCTTGGCATTCCATTGTCTTCTTGCCTGCATAGTCTCTGTTGAGTAGTCTGATTTTAGTTTTTTTGACTCTTCTTTGTAGAATATTTTTCTTTTATCCCTAACCTCACCTCAAATTTTCTCTTTGTGTTTGATTTTGGAAACGTTCATTATAATATGTTTTGGTGTTTTTCTTTTGGCATTTACCTTGTTTGGGTTTTCATGAGCATCTTGACTTCTGTTGCCTCAGTTCTGCTCCTTTGATTTTCTACTGAGTTGTCTAATTGTGAAATTTTATTATTAATCCAAATTTATTAAAAAAATATATTATTGTGCTTCAAGTGAAGGTTTATAATCCAAATCAATTTTCCATATGAAACCCTACACCCACACTACTATGCAACTCTAACTGTTCCCCACTTACATAATTGTACCAGCACACTCCTTCTTTCTACCCTGCACTTCCCTCATCGATTCAGCCAACTCCTGTCTCTCTCTCCACCCTCTCATGTCACCCCTGGACAAGAGCTTCTGAAATAGCCTCACGTATACATTTAAGCCAAGAAGCATATTCTTCACCAGTGACACTCTGTCTTGTAGTCCAGTACAATCTTTGTCTGAAGAGTTGGCTTTGATACTGGTTTATGCTCTGGGCTAACAGAGAATCCAGGGGTCCTGTCCTCAGGGGACCCTCCAATCTGATGGACCATCAAGTGTGTTCTTTTAAGAGTTCTAGTTCTGCGCACCCATTTTTCTCAGACTCTGACAGGGAGTTTACACTGTGTCCTCTGTCAGGGCAGTCATTGGTGGTGTCAGGGCACCATCTAGTTCTTCTGGTCTCATGCTAGTGTAATCTTTGGATCATATGGCATCTTTTGACTGTTGGGCTCATATTTTCCTTGTGTCTTTGATGCCCTTCATTCTCATCTGCTTCAGGTAGGTTGGGACCAAGTGATGCTCCTTAGATGGCCACTTGCTAGCTTTTCAGACCCAAGATACCACTCACCAAAGTGATATGCAGAACGTTTTCTTAAAAAAAAAAAAAAAAAACCCAAAACTTAGTTATACCATTTAGCTTAGATGTCCCCTGAAATTATGGTCCTGCGACCCCTGTCCCTGCTACTCTGTCCTTCAAAATGTTGGGTTGTATTTAGGAAAGCTGTGTAGTCTGTGACTACCCCTCTCCCTCCCTCTGCCCCATTGTAACCATTGAGGATGATTTTGTTTTTAAATCTTTAACCTTGAGTCCTTCATATAGTGGTCTGAGAAACAATATTTGTCCTTTTGCAACTGACTAATTTGACTCAGCATAATGTTTTCTAGATGATGCCATGCTACGTAATGCTTCCTAAAGTCCTGGTCGTTCTTTATCATTGCGTGGTGTCCCATTGTGTGAATATACCATAGTTTGTTTATGCATTCATCTGTTATGAGTACTTAGATTGATTCCATCTTTTTGTTGTTGACACTACTGCATTAAACATTGGTGCGTGTGTATCTGTTTGTGTGACAGCCCTTATTTCTCTGGGATATATTCCAGGAAGTGGTATTGCTGTATCATGTGGTGTTTTCATTTATAGCTTTTTAAGAAAGTACCAACTCACTTTCTAAAGTGTTAGTACTATTTTGGATTCCCACTAGTAGTGTGAAAGAGTCTCAGTCTCTCTGCAGCTTCTCCAGCATTTATTACTTTGTGTTTTTTGGATTAATGCCAGTAGTTTTGATTTGGATTTCTCTGATGGCTAATGTTTGTAAACTTTTCCTCATGTATCTTTTAGCATCCTGGGTGCCTTCTTTGGTGAAGTGCCTGTTTGTATCTTTTGTGTGTTTTTCAATTGGGTTCTTTGTCTTTTTCTTGTTGAGGTTTTGCAGTATCTTGTAGATTGTGCCAGTTGGACTTGTGGTAGCCAAAAATTCTTTCCCAGTCTGTGTATAGACTTTCTACTCTTTTGATGAAGTCTTTGGAAGAGAATTGTTTGTGTTTGTGCATTGTTAGTAATATTTTATAGTGTATTTTATAGTGTATTTTTTATAGTGTATTTTTATAGTGTATTTTATATGTTAGGTATTAGGGCTCCTAACATTGCACCTATTTTTTCCTCTGTAATTTTCATTGCTTTTGAATTTACATTTAGGTCTTTGGTCCATTTTGAGTTAGTTTTTTGTATGGTGTGAGATAGGGTCTTGTTTCATTTTTTTTTTTTTTTTTTTTTTTTTGCAGATGGATATCCAGTTATGCCAACAGTATTTGTTAAAGAGATAGTCTTTTCCCCAGTTTATGGCATTTGGACCTTTGTCAAATATCAGCTATTCATAGGTGGATGATGTTATGTCTAGATTCTCAGTTCTGTTCCATTGATCTGTGTATCTCTTTTGTACCAGTACAAGGCTGTTTTTGACTACCATGGCAGCATAATAGGTTCTAAAGTCAGGTAGTGTGAGGCCACCCCTTTGTTGTTCTTCTTCCATAATGCTTTACTTATCCAGGGCTTCTTCCCTTTCTATATGAAGTTGATGATTTGTTTCTCCATTTCACCAAAAAATGCCATTGGAAATCATATTGGGATTGCATTGTATCTGTAGATCCTTTGTTACATCTTCCAGTTCATGAGCAAGGTAGGTTTCTCCAGTTATGTAGGTCCCTTTTGGTTTTTTGTGGTAGATTCTTATAATTTTCTTTGTATAGCTCTTGCATGTCTCTTGATAGATTTATTCCTAGGCATTTTATCTTTTCGGGGGCTATTGTAAATGGTATTGATTTCGTGATTTTGTCTTTGGTGGTCCCTTCATTGATGTAAAGGAATGCAACTAATTTATGTCTGTTTATCTTGTGTGTTGATACTTTGCTGAATGCTTCAATTACTTCTAGTGATTTTTTTCTTTTTTTGTATGTGTGTGTGTGAATTCTTCAGGGTCTTCTGTGTATAAAATCGTATCATCTATAAATAGAGATATTTTTGTTTCTTCTTTACCAATTTGGGTGCCCTTTATTTCTTTATCTTGCCTGATTGCTCTGGCTAGAACCTCCAGCATAATGTTGAGTAAGAGTGGTGATAATAGGCATCCTTGTTGGGTTCCTGTTCTCAAGAGAAATGGTTTCAGACTCTGTCCATTTAGAGTAATGTCAGCTGTTGACTGTGCATAGATGCCCCTTATTATGTAGAGGTATTTCCATTCTATTCCTGTCTTGCTGAGAGGTTTTAACATGAATGGGTGTTGGAGTTTGTCCAATGCTTTTTCTGTATCAGTTGATAAAATCAAGCAATTCTTGTCCTTTTTTGTTTTTCTAATGTAGAAACCATCCCTGCATCCCTGGTGTGAATCCCACTTGATCATGGTGAATTTTTGTTTTTGATGTGTTGTTGAATTCTTTTGGCTAGAATTTTGTTGAGGATTTTTGCAACTAAGTTCTTGAGAACTTATGCTTGGACTATAATTTTCCTTTCATGTGCTATCTTTACTTGTTTTGGTATTAGGGTTATGCTGGCTTCATAGAATGAATTTGGGAGTATCCCATCCTTTTTGTCTCAGTTCCAGAATACCTTTAATAATAGCGATGTTAACTCTTCTCTAAAAATTTTGGTAGAATTCTCCAGTGAAGCTGTTAGGCCAGGGCTTTTCTTTTGTTGGGAGGTTTTAAATTCCTTTTCAGTTCTCTTCTTTTGTGCTGAGTTTATTTAGTTGTTCTACTTCTGTTTGTGGTAGATTTGGTAGGTGATGTGTTTCTAGAAATTTCTCCAATTCCCATCAGTTTTTTAATTTATTAGAGTATAATTTTTCATAGTATTCTGTTCTTATTCTTTTAATTTCAGTTGGGTCTGTTGTGGTATTGCCTGTTTCATTTCTTATTTGACTTAATTACTTCCTCTCCTGCTTCTCTTTTGTCAGTTTGTCCAATGGTTTATCAGTTTTGCTGATCTTTTCAAAAAACCAGGGTTTTGGTAACTCTTTTAATTGTATTTCTGTTTTCTAATTATATTTGTACTCTAATTTTTATTAATTGTTTTCTTCTGGTGTCCGAAGGGTTCTTCTGCTGCTCTTTCTTCTTTTGTGAGCTGTAGAGTTAAATCTTTGATTTGGACCCTTTCTTCTTTTTAGATTTAGGCAATTATTGAGGTAAATTAACCTATATGTACTGCTTTTGCTGTGTCACATAGGTTCTGGTAGGATGTGTTTTCATTCTTAACTTGATTCTCTGAATATCTTTATTCCATTCTTGATTTATTCTATAATCCAGTCATTCAACTTCCATGTGTTTCATATTTTTTCCTTCTTTTACTCTGTTGCTTATTTCTACTTTTATTGCTTTATGGTATGAAAAGATACTTTGTAATGTTTCAGTAATTAGAATTTTGTTAAGGATGGCTTTGTAGCTTAGCATGTGTTCAGTTCTGGAGAATGTTCCGTGTGTGTTGGAAAAGACAGTATACTTGGCAGCTGTTGGTTGGAGTGTTTTGTGTACCATTAAGTTTTTTTCCATGTCTTTTTTGAGCTCTTCCCTAGATGTTCTGTCTTTCACTGAAAGTGGTGTGTTAAAGTCTTCTGTTTTTATTGCATTGCTGTATATGTCTTTTTTCAGTGCAGTTGGGGTTTGTTTTATGTGTTTTGGAGGTCTGTTGGGTATATAGAGATTATTGTAGCATAAACATTAATATAGTTATGTCCTCCTGGAGTATCGATCCTTTAATTATTGTATAATGTCTTTGCTTAACAATGCGGTGGACTTTCCTTTAAAATCTGTTTTATCAGAGATCAAAATGCCACTTCTGCTCTTTTTTGAATGTTGTTAGCGTGATATATTTTTTCATTCTTTGAGTTTTAGTTTGTTCATGCCTATGAGTCTTACGATGTGTCTCCTTTAGACAGCATATACATGGGTCATCCATTTTTTATCTAGTCTGTCACTCTTCATCTCTTTGTTAGTGTTTTCAGTCCATTTACAGTGTGAGTATTGCTGTGTATGAGCTTAGTGCTGTCATTGTGATGTCTTTTTTTAAAAAAATAGATTTTATTGTGATTTAAGTTCAAGTTTACAATCCGTGTCAGTTTGCCATATAACACCCAGAACTGATTCCTCCATTCTACTCTGCTTCCCCTGCTTCCCTCTCTTCTGGCATCACACTCCTTCTTTTCATCCAGAACTTCCTGTGCTCATCTGACCAAGATTTGTCACTCCTTACTTTATCCAGTGATAAGCTTCTCGGACAGCCCTGCGTATATATTTAAGTCTAAAAGTTTTCAGCCAGCGTCAGTATATGCCTTACATAGTCCTGGTCTGTCTTTATCTGGAAAGTTGTCTTTAGTGCTGCATGTGGTTTCGGGTTAGCAAGTCTGGGGGACATGTTCTCAGGGGACCTTCCACAATGATGGACCATCAAGTGTGGTCATTTGGTAGAATTCTGGTTCTGCAAAGTTATGGTTTTCCAACTATGTCAGGGGCTGTGTACTGTGTACCTCATCTGGGCAGCCCTTTGTTGTAGCTGGACACCATCTTGTTCTTTTGGTCACATGCTGAAATCTCTGCATCATATGGCGCCTTCCACCTACTGGGCTCATGTTTTCTTCCTGTACTTGATGTCCTCTGTTTACCTCTGATCCAGGTGGATTGAGACCAATTGATGCTGCTTAGATAGCAGCTTGTTGGCTCTTAAGACCTCAGACATCACTCACCCAAGTGGTAAGCGGGACATTTTCTTCAGAGAAAAGGAAAAAAGAAGCTTGGCTGTGTCACTTAGTCTGCAAGTCACCTGAAAGCGTCGTCCCTCAACCCCTGTCTCTGTTACTTTGATCTTTCAAAGAGTTGAGTTGTATTTAGTTTTGATATAGTCTGGTTGTGGGTGCCTCTTTTCTAGTGCATGCTGTCATACCCTGCATCTAACCTGAATCCTAACTACTGTCTAATTTATAGAAATGTCTCTCCTATTCCGCCCCTTCACTGTAATAGTCAAAGATTATTTTCTTTTGCACTTAAATCTTTTGTTGCATCCTTAAAATACTGGTCTCATACACTGTTTGTCCTTTTGCATATGGCTAGTTTCACTCCGCATAAAGTCCTCCAGATGGTCCCACATTGTCAGGTATTGCCCTAAATTATCATTGTTCCTTATCATTGCATGTTATTCCATTGTATGAATATTGCATGTTATTCCATTGTGTGAATATACCATAGATTGTTTAACCACTTGTCTGTTTATGGGCATCAAGGTTGATTCCATCTTTTTGCTATTGTAGAGACAGCTGCAGTAAACCTTGCTGTGCATGTCTGTGTGGTGGTCCTTATTTCTCTGGGATATATTCCAAGCAGTAGGAATTGCTGGATCATATGGCATTTCTATTTCTAGGTTTTTAAGAAAGTCCCAAGTCAGTTTCCATAGTGGTGGTACCATTTGACAATCCCACTAACAGTGTGGGAGTTTTCAATCTCTCCACATGCTCTCCAGCATTTATTATTTTGTGGTTTTTGGATTATTGCTGACCTTGTTGGGGTGAGATGATTTCTCATGTGCTTTGATTCGGATTTCTCTGATGACTGGTGATCATAAGCATTTCTTGTATATGTGTTAGCATCCTGTATGTCTTTTTTGGTGAAGTGTCTGTTCATGTTCTTTGCTTATTTTTTAATTGGGTTGTTTGTCTTTTTCTTGTTGAGGTTTTCCAGTATCTTGTAGATTAAAGAGATTAGACTTCGACTGGAATCGTGGTAACTGAAAATTTTTTCCCATTCTGTAGGTAGTCTTTTTACTCTTTTGATGAAAGCTTTAGATGAGCGTAAGTGTTTGATTTTGAAGAATTCCCAATTGTTTATTTTCATTTCTGGTGTTTGAGGATTCTTGGTGATTTTTTGTATATTCGTGATGCTGTGAATTAAGTCTTCCTGTGTTGTCCCAGTTTTTTCTTCCATGATGATTGTTTTAGCTTTTGTGTTTAGGTCTTTGATCCATTTTGAGTTAATTTTTGTGTGTGGTGTGAGATAACGATCTTGTTTCATTTTCTTTGTAGATGGATATCCAGTTATGCCAGCACCATTTGTTGTCTTTTCCCCAGTTCACAGCCTTTGGATCTTTATCAATTATCAGTTGCTCATAGGTGGAAGGCATTATGTTTGGATTCCCAATTCGAATTGATCTCTGTGTCTGTTTTTGTGCCAGTACAGGGTTTCTTAACTACTGTGGCATTGTAAAAGTTTTAGGGTCAGAGTGAGGCCTCCCACTTTGTTCTTTTTCCATAGTAATGATTTACATATCTATGGCTTCCTCCCTTTGTATATAAAAATGATGATTTGCATGTCTATCTTACTATGAATGTCACTGGGATTTGTGTTGGGATTGCTTTGTGTGCACATATCACTTTGGGTAGAATAGTCATTTTTGCAATGTTAAGTCTGTTTATCCAAGGGCAAGTTATGTTTCTCCACTTATGTAAGTCATTTTTAGTTTCTTGCACTAGTGTCTTGTAGTTTTGTTCGTACAGGTCTTTTACATCTCTGGTTTGATTTATTTCTAGGTATTTTATCATCTTGAGGGTACAGTAAATGGTAATGATTTTGAGATTTCCTCTTTGATTGTCTCTTTGTTAGTGTAAAGAAATCCAACTGATTTATATGTGTTTATCTTGTAACTTGATACTTTGCTGAAGACTTCTATTTAGATTCAGTAGTTATTTGGTGGATTCTTTATGCTTTTCTATGTATAAAATCATGTCTTCTACAAATAACAGTACTTTAACTTCTTCTTTACCAATTTCTTTATCATGCCTTATTGCTCTGGCTAGGACCTCGAGAACAGTGTTAAATACAAGTGGTGACAATGGGCATCCTTGTCTGGTATCCGTTCTTAAGGGGAATATTTTCAACTTCTCTACATTAAGAATGATGTTGGCTGTTGGGTTTGCATAGATGCCCATTACTATGTTGAGGAATTTCTCTTCTGTTCCCCTTTTACTGACAGCTTTTAACATAAATGAGTGTTGAGTTTTATCAGATACCTTTTCTGCATTGATTGATAGAATCAAGTGATCCTCCTGTTTTATTTATGTGGTTGATTATAGTGATTGTTTTTCAAATGGTGAACCATTGCTGTATGCCTGGTATGACTCCTGCTTGGTCATGGAGAACTATTTTTTGGATGTGTCTGTCATGGATTGAATTGTGTCCCCCCTAAAATAGGTGTAGCTATGTGACTGT
Organism: Heterohyrax brucei; assembly: GCA_028571685.1. Taxonomy (NCBI): domain Eukaryota; kingdom Metazoa; phylum Chordata; class Mammalia; order Hyracoidea; family Procaviidae; genus Heterohyrax; species Heterohyrax brucei. Next base: position 42,826,174 of record CM053149.1, read on the forward strand.
GATTCTCTATGTTCTGTGATTGTCCTCCATTTCCTCCAGAGCCGACAAGGGGGAAAGTCTTCCCCTGGAGTGAACATCCTGAATTTGGACTTGTAGCCTACCGGATCCTTTGTTAAAGCCATCCACTCTGTGGTATTTCTGACTAAAACAGTGTCACTGACTAAAACAGTGTCACTGAATTCTATTGGCTAGGATTTTGTAGAGGATTTCTGTATCTAAGTTCATAAGGTATATTGGTCTGTAATTCTCATTTTTGTGCTGTCCTTACATGGTTTTGATAGTAGGGTTATAGTGGTTTCATAGAATAAGTTTGGAAGTATTCTATCCTTCTCTGTGCTCACTCTAGAATACCTTTAGTAATAGTGGTGTTAACCCTTTTTCGGATGTTTGCTAGAATTTTTCAGTGAAGCCATCAGGGCCACAGCTTTCTTTTGTGAGAAGTTTTTAAATTATCTTTTCAATCTCTTCTTTTGTGATGGGATTATTTAGTTAGAATACCACTGTGTTAGTTTAGATAGGTTGTATTTTTCTAGAAAATTGACCATTTCCTCTAGGTTTTTGAATTCATTAGAGTAGATTTTTTTCCCAGTATTCTGTTACTCAGATTTCATTTGAATCTGTTGTGATATCTTTCATTTCATTTCTTACTCAGTTTATTTATTTCCTCTCCTGTTTTTCTTTTGTTGTTTTGGCCAGTGTTTTCAGAAAGCCAGCTTTTGGTCTTGTTGACTCTTCCAATCATTTTTTTTAAATTTTCTATTTTATTTATTTCTGCCCTAATTTTTGTTATTTCCTTTCTTTTGTAGCCCAGCGGGTTCTTTTGCTGGCTTCTTTTTAGTTGCTCAGGTTGAAGAGTTAATTCTTTGTTTTAGGCCATTTCTTCTTTCTGGATGTGTTTGTTTATTGAGATGAATTGACCTCTGAGCACTACTTATGCTGTGTCCCTTAGATTCTGGTAGGATGTGTTTTCATTCTCATTAGATTTTATGAATTTCTTTATTTCCTCTTTCATATCTTCTATTACCCAGTAGTTCTTGAGCAAAATGTTCAGTTTTCACATTTTTGATTTTTTCCATCATTTTTATGTTATTGATTTTTAGTCTTATGGCTTTTTGGCCTGAAAAGAAGCTTTGTATCACTTCAGTATTTTGAATTTTGTTAAGGATTGGTCTATGGCATAATGTGTGATCAATCCTGGATAGTGTTCCATGTGTATTGGAAAAGGAAGTATACTTGGCTTCTGTTGGTGGGGTATTCTGACTGTGTCTGTGAGGTCAAGTTGATTTATTGCAGCGTTTAGGTCTTCTGTGTCTTTACTGAGCTTTTTTTTGAGATGTTTTGTCCTGTACTGAGAGTAGTGTGTTGAAGCGTCCTATTATTATTGTGGGTTTTCTGTTTTTGTTTTCAGCGTGGATAGTGTCATTTTATGTATTTTGGAGCCTTGTTGGGGGTGTAGATATTTAATATGATTATGTTTTCCTGTTGTACTGAGCCTTTAACCATTTATGTAGTGTCCCTTTGTATCCTGTGTGGTAGATTTAACTTGAAAGTCTTTTTTGTCAGACATTAGTGTTGCTGCTATATTAGCCTGATATATTTTTTCCATACTTTGAGTCATAGTTTGTTTCTGTTTTGAGTCAGAGGTGTGTCTCTTCTAAGGAGTGTATTTATGGGTGATAGTTTTTAATCCAGTCTGCTACTCTCTATCTCTTTAATGATGCATTTAGTCCATTTAAATTCAGTGTGATTATTGATAAGTATGAAATTTGTGCTGTCCTTTTGATGTCCTTTTTCATGTGTTGTGGATAGTTGCACTGTTCCGTTCAGTTTTCTGTGCTGAGTCTTTGTTCTTTATGTGTTTTCTTTTCATATCCTTCCGTGTTTTTTGGTAATAGCTGAGACTTTGTGTTTTGCCTGTTCAATTTTGTCTGTCATTTTGATGTGTGGAATTGTAGGTTTCTTTTGCGGTTACCTGTATAGTCACCTCTATTTTCCTAAAAGTAATGCAGTCCTTATTGTCTTTGTATTGCTTTGACTTTCTCTCCGTCTGAATGATCTGTGTATGGATACCGTTATTTGTGCTTTTTTTGTATAATGCTGTCATCATTCAAATCTAAGTTTTCTGAATTTCTGTGTATTGTTATTTTACTTTGGATTTCTTTTTTGAATTTCCTATCCTGATGGTATCTGGGTGTTTTGTTGAGCATCAGACCTTTGAGTGTATGTCTGATGTTACTGATTTTCTAATTGAAGACCTTCATTCAATGTTTCTTATAATTTTGGTTGGATTCTACAGATTTCTTAAACTTCTGCTTATCTGTGAAAATGCTGATTTTAGCTTCATATTTGAAAGACAATTTTGCAAGATATGTAATTTTCGGTTGGAAGTTTTTCTTTAATAAGTTTAGCCAATGTTTTGCCAATTTGGTTGATCTTTTCCAAAAACCAGCTTTTGGTCTTTTCAATTTTTTTAGTTGTTCTTGTATTCTCTAATTCGTTTAGTCCTGCTCTAATCTTTATGATCTGTTTTCTTCTGGTGTCTGAGAGGCTCCTTTGTTGCTCTCTCTCTACTTGTTCCAGCATAGAGTTAGTTCTTTGATTTGGTTTCTTTCTTCCTTCCGGATGTGTGCATTTACTGAGATAAACTGAACACTGCTTAGGCTGTATCCCACAGGTTCTGGTAGGAAGTGTTTTTGTTCTCATTGGAATTCATAAATTTCTTTATTTCATCCTTGACTTCTTCTATAACCCATGGTTTTTTGAGCAAGATGTTGTTTAATTTCCATGAGTTCTACTTTATGTCTATATTTTTTTTGCTATTGATTTTAACTTTAATGGCTTTGTGGTCTGAGAAGATGCTTTGTAATAATTCAGTGGTATGGATTTTGTTGAGAACTGCTTTATGTCCTAACACATGGTCTATTCCGGAGAATATTCCATCTGCACTGGGGAAGAAGGTGTAGAGGGTGCTGGTGGATAGAAAATTCTGCATATGTCGATGAGGTCTAGGTGGTTAATTGTTGCAGTAACGTCTTCTGTGTCTTTGTTGAGCTTTTTTCTAGATGACCTGTCCAGTATTAAGAGTGCAGTGTTGAAGTCTCCTACTGTCATTGTGGAGTGATTTGTCTCCTTTTTGAGTGTAGTCAGTGTTTCTTCAATGTATTTAGGTGTTCTAATATGAGGTGCATAAATACTTAATATTGTTAAGTCCTGTTTGTGTCTTGAACCTTTCAGAAATAGTGTCCATCCTTGTCCATGATGGTGAATTTTACATTAAACTCGATTTCATTTGAGATTAGAATTGCTACACCTGCTCTTTTTGTTCATTGTTAGCTTGATATATATTCTTCCATCCTTTAATTTGCAGTTTGTTTCTATCTTTAAGTCTAAGGTGAGTTTCTTGTAGGCAACATATGGATGGGTCATGTCTTTTGATTCAAGATGTCACTCGATGTCCCCTTACTGAGGCATTCAGTCCGTTCACATTCAAGGTAATTATTGATAGTTATGTATTCATTGTTGCCATTGTGATGTTTATTTTTGTGTTGATGTTTTCTCTGTTGTTCTTATTGATCTGTTTTGCAACCTTCTTTGTGAGTTGATTTTTCACTTATTTCAGGGTTAGTTTTGTGGTTGTTGAGACTCTTGTATTACATTTCTTGATATGGTATGTTGCTTCTTTATTGTGCTTTACGGCTGCCCCTATGATCCTGCTTAACAAACTATGTATAAACCCAATTTTAAACTATGTATAAACCCAGTCAACTTCCTCTCCTTATGGAAGGACTATAATGACTGTGGTACATCACTCTTTTTAATATGATGACATCATAGTTTTCATGATGTGATTACTGGATTATTTCTTTTACTATTACAGCTTTAAGTTTGGAGCCTTCCCTAACTGAGTAGGATTCTGGATGATGTGTCCTTCTAAAATAGAAAGTTAGTGGTTTTGTTCTTCTAAGTCAGAGCCAAGAGATTCTTTCAGTATTTCTTGTAGCTTTGGTTTGGTTTTTACAAAGCCTCTGAGTTTCTATTTATCTGTGAATGTCTTCATTTCATTTCCATATTTGAATGATAGTTTTTCAGGATAATTATTCTTGGTTGGAAGTTCTCCATCAAGGCTCTGAATAGGTCATGCCACTGTCTCCGTGCCAGCATTGTTTCTGCAGAGAACTCTGACAAAAGCCTACAGTTTCCCTCTCAATGTTAGCTTTGAGTCTTGCTGCCTTTAAGAGTTTCTGCTTATGTTTCATTTTGTTAACCTTGATTACAATATGTCTTGGAGTCTTTCTTTTGAGCGCTATGTTGAATGGAATTCGATACGCATCTTGGATATCTATATTCTCTTCCTTCATGATTCTGGGAAGTTCTCTGTCAGCAGCTCACCAACAATATTCTGTGTTCTCAGCTGTCTCACCGTGTTCAGGGACTCCAGTTAATTATAGGTTTCTCTTAATAGAGGCCCACATACTTCCTAATGTTTCTTTATTTTTTTTGTTTCTTTTTTCTGATTTCTCCTCATAGGTGCTGGAGTCAGTAGCTCTGTCTTCCAAATCAGAAAGTCTCTTTTCCATTTCTTCCATTTTGTTTTCTTGGCTTTGAATTGAAGTTGCTATGTCTTTGATTTTGCTCTTGATCTGTTGGATTTCAGAGTACTAGTGTTCTTTGAGATTTAGCAGCCTTGGTTAATTTTTGTTTTTGCTCTGCTGCATTTTGTGTAAGGTCTAGGAGTGCGCTATATATAATCCTTTTGTATTCACCTTCTGATAATTTCAGAAAAGTTTCTTCATACGGAAAGCTCTTTGGTATTTTCATCTGGGGGCCTTCTCAAGCCGTGGGTGATTTCTTGGTTACTGCTTTCTCCAGAGTCTGTTGCTTTTCGGGCTTCAGGTGAGTCTACAAAGGCTGGGAGAGATGGCTGTGAGGATGGACTGCAGTTGTTTCTCTAGGCCATCTTAAAATGAGAGATAAAAGGTACCTGACCACTTTCTAGGTCATACAGGTTTTGAGGTGTACAGGGCACTCTCCACAAATGGCAAAGTAAGCACCTCTGTATCTGACCCCAGATGTTATGAATTAGTTCAAAATGTAGCAAGGCTACTGCCCTGTTGGCGTCTGCTGACTGGCCCCAGCGGTAGGTGACACTGTGTAAAATACTGCTTTTCTGCCGGCAAAGTGCTCTCCTATAGGCAGGCATTTCCTCCCAGCCTAGGAATTAGGTCTCACTGAGGCCTCCATATCCAAGATGATGTCCCGCTCAAGCTCGCTGCCTGCCGCCTCCTTACAAACTACACTATGGCAGAGGCAGAAAGAGAGGCCAAAGGTGGCAAGATGCACAGAGTCCACAGTCTCTGTTGTTGGGCCCTAGCCATAGGTGACACTGTGTAAACTACTGCTTTTCTGACAGAAAAGTGCTCTCCTGTGGGCAAGCGCTGCCTCCTAGGCTAAGAATTTGGTCCAGCTGAGTCCTCTGTATCCAAGATGGCATCCTGCACAAGCTTGCCACTGACTACCTCCATACAGACTACACCATGGTAGAGGAGGAAAGAGAGGACAAAGGTGGCGAGATGCAGAGTCCTAAGCTGTGCTCTCAAAATATGGCAATTTCACCTGCCAATCCCACCAGCAGTGTGTCTGAGACTAGCTGCTAGTCAAGACCCAGCTCTGCCAGCCAGCTAAGACAGAGGGAAAAAAGTCAAAATGGTGAGTTACCTTTGATCTGTGAAAGTGAGGATGGGCCAGGAGCAGGAGTTAGCTAAAGACAGGAGATTTTCTGTTCAGTGGTAGCCAAGCCAAGTGCTGTCGGAAGTCCAAATTAACAGCCCTATGCCGTGTCCTAGAGCTCACTAGGTGACCAGAAGACTCCCTTTAATTATCAATTCAGGTCTAGGTTTCCAGAAGGATTTAGGGAGACATGTGCTTAGTCCCCCATCTTGATTCCAGCCCTCAGTTGGAAGTTTTTTTTTCCTGCAGGCCTTTATATTTGTTATACCATTGTCTTGTTGCCAGACAGCTGAACTGTTAATGTTTTCACATTGTAGGTTATTTTTGTTTCAGCCTAGCTCCCTTTAAAAGTAACTGCTTGTCTATTAAGTTTGAGTAAATATTCTTTGGAGTATTTCTTTTGGGATCTGTATGGAGTGGGGTTTGATCAGCATCTTGAATGGATATCTTTTTGCCTGTCATGATATTAGGGAAGTTTTTTGACAGCAGGTCTGCAACAGTTATCTCTGTAGTTTCAGTTATCTCCCCCTTGTTCTGGTACTCTGATCACTCATTTATTATTCCTCTTGATAGAATCCCACATAACTGTTAGTGATTCTTTGTTTTTATTGAATCTTTTGTCTGATTTTTCCTCATGTATACTGGTGTCATTTACTTTGGTTTTAGTCTTGCTCTGTACTCCATTTCCTCATCCTGCATGGCCTTAAGACCTGCTGGCTTGCCTGGACCCCAACCCCTCTGACCTGTGTGGTGACCTTCAGCCCCAAGCTGAGTTACTTAGGCCGGAGTTAGTCTCCTTTGCCAGGCTCAATGCTGCTCAGCCTGTGTGGCATCTCTCAGTCGTACAGCATGGCTTTGTTTTGCTTGGGGAAGTTTTCCACTGCACAGCTCACCTCCAGTGAGTGGAGTCTCTGCCCGGTGCCACATTGTTTTACCCAGTGTATCCTAGTGTTCCCATGACTTGTGTGGTCTTTGCTTGTGTAACTCGCTTCTGACTAGTTCACTGGTTTGGATACTTGCTAGTGGTGCTCTCCTTCCCATCCCCTAGTCCATTGTTTCAGTTTTCCATCTAGTATTCAAGTCTCCTGGATTGCTTATTTTAGTCAGTTTTGTTGGTTTTTTAGTTCTTTGGTGTTAGAGGTATCAGGAAGGATGTGTGGTTAGGCTGCCATCTTGGCCCTGCCTCTTGATGTCTTTTTTTGTGTCTGTGTTTTAGACAGTTTCTTTGTTCTATTTGATTTTCTGTGCTGAGTATTTTCATTTCATCTTTTTCAATGTTGGTGGTTTCATATTTGCTGAGACTTCCTGTTTTTCTTGCTTTTTATTTTGATGCATAGGATTGACAGTTTCTTTTGTGGTAATTTAATATTTGACTCCCTATTTTTTTGTATTTAAACCAGTCTAATTTCTTTATATTGCCCTGATTTCCTCTCTGCATGAAATATCTATGGCTACATTTTCTTTTGGGTCCCTCTATTTTGTTATAATGTTTCCAAAATGACATCTCCGTTTCTCTATTTTTAGTGTTCTTTCTGTGATTTATTTTTGTGATTTGTCTTATTTGGGTTGCTGTCTTCTCTTTCAGTCTTGGGTTGTTACCTGGTGTTAATTATTTTTCCAATCAAAAGACTCCCTTTAGTATTTCTTTTAATTTTGGTAAGGTTTTTGCCAGTTACCTAAATTTCTGTTTATCTGTAAATGTCCTAATGTTGCCAACATATTTGAGAGAGAGTTTTGCTAGATGTCTTCTTCTTGGCTGGCAGTCATTTTCCTTCAAGGCTTTCTAGATGTCATTCCAGTTCCTTCTTGCCTACATGGCTTCTAGTGAGTAGCCTGAGCTTAGTTGTATTCATTCTCCTTTGCAGGTTGTTGTTCATTTATCCCTAGCCACTTTTTAGTGTGTCTCCTTGTCTTTTGCTTTCACAAGTTTCATTATAATATGCCTTGTTGTCTTTCTTTTGGGATCTACCTTGTGTGGAGTTTGATGAGCATCTTGGATAGGTTTCAGCAAATCTGTAGCACCTTGAATGGCTGCTTGCAGACATTTCAGATCCCAGGCACTGTGCAAAGAACTAGGAGGTAGAACAGAAGCACTGGACATATAATTAAGCCAGTTAACTCAGATGTTCAATGAAACCATGACCTTAACCCTCAAAATCAAGGAACCAAATCCCATGAGACGTATTGTTTTACCTAAGTAAGCTCAGCAGCTACTCCTTTGTTTTTGTTGTTGTTGTAAATACATCACACAACTTTCACCAGTTCAGCTTTTTAGAAGTGTATAGATTATTGACAGTAATTACAATAATTGGCTGTGTAACCTTGTCCTTAGTTGATGTGTTTTTTCCATTCTCAACAGCCTCCATCTTCCCCCTCCCTCCCATCCTTGGTAACCATTAATAAAGTTTATTCTCTATACATTTACATTTTCCTCTTTTTTTTTTTTAATGGAAACCCTGGTAGCATAGTGGTAAAGTGCTATCTATGGCTACTATCTAAAAGGTAAGCAGTTCAAATCTACCAGACACTGTTTGGAAACTATGAGGCAGTTCTATTTTCTCCTATAGGGTCTGTATGAGTTGAAATCAAGTCGATGGCAATGGTTTCGTTTTATTGGGGTCTTTTTATGTAATTGAGGTCATATTTGTTCTTTTATGATTGGCTTATTTTGCTTAGCATTAGGTTCTGTGTGTTTGTAGTTTAATAGCATGTTGTGTAAGTTCCATATGTTTGTGTATTTTCAGGTTTCTTTCTGCTCTTGATTTCTAGCTTCACTTTACTGTGGTCAGAGAAACTATTTTGTATGGTTTCAGTCTTTTAAACTCTGGTGGTGTATTGGTAAAGTGCTGTGGCTGCTAACCAGAAGGTTGGCAGTTCAGATCCTATAGGCCTTCCTTGGAAACCCTATAGTGTAGTTCTTCTCTGACTGTAGAGTCACTCTGAGTCAGAATTGACTCAGCAGCTGAGGGTTTGGTTTGGTTTTGCTTTGTGACTGAAAGTTGGTTCATAACCCATGGCCATCAAGTTGATTCCAACTCATAGTGACACTATCAGACAGAGTAGAACTGCTCCATGGAGTTTCAAAGGAGCACCTGGCAGATTTGAACTACTGACTTCCCTTGTGAGAAGATGTAGCACTTAATTAACCATTGTGCCACCAGGGTTGGTCCATAGGGCTTTTCATTTGCTGGTGTTTCAAAGGTAGATGACTGGGCCTTTCTTCTGAGGTCCCTGTTGTGGATTAATTACCTTTGTGAGTAGCCTTTCTAGCCATGGTCTTGTAACTCCCACCCACATGATTGTGTGATAAGGTAAATGTGGCCTAAGAAGGGGAATAGTTACATTTGCCTTACAACAGAGGCAATTCCAGAGCAGAGAAGAAGAGCCCACCGCTATGGAAGGAAAGACAAGTAGGAGAGACCCAACATCAGATACCTGACAGCGGGAAATGCAGTGGTGGACTTCCTGGCCCATAGCGAGGGAGGGCATTCAGCTTTGGGTAGAGACTGAGGGCCAGGAAGAGGCATGCCTATGAGCAAGGCTGGGAAGAGACTGTTTTAGTGGAAGAATTATATTTTGAGTGTTCCTGAACCTGAATTTTTACTGTTATGTCTGTAATAAACCCCATAATTTTGAGTATGGTCTGAGTCCTGTGTGGGCAGTGTAATGAATGATCAAGCCCAGCAGAGTGCTGTTTGAGGCATGGTTGGTATCAGAATCAGTAAAGATGGTAGAGAGAGGAGGCTTTTATTGCCTCTGCTTAATGGGAGTAAGCCTTGCACTGTTGATTTTTGTCTCTCCTTCCTTTTGAATGTGGAGAAGAACAGTTACTGTGCCCATGTTGTTATTTCAGCCACTCTGGATGAACTTGAATATCTGAACTTTTGATTAGCAGTTGGTTAATGTATGTGTTCATTAACCATTTGATCACCCAGGTACACCTAAGGATGAGTTTTTGTGTATAAAAGTCAGTGAAATGGATGAGTTTTCTCAGTCTGGATGATGCCCCTGGAATCTGATTCAGTGCGATCTTGCTTACTAGCAGTTTCTGTTGTGTATGTACACTGAGGACACCCCAGAACACCAGTGGCTATCCAGTGACTATGCCTCTAAAATGTGAAGTTTGTACTGTTAGGCCTTCTTAGTTCTACTCTGTACTTTAATATAGAGTTACTTAGATCACATTTATTCACATTTTATTTCAGGGCTGTGAACCTCCTATGGGAGGTGTCACATATACAGGTTCCTGGGTCCAACCCCAGACCTGTTAAATTAGAATTCCTGGAGGATGTATCTTATGGTCCTCGTTTTTTTGATAGTTATTTAATTATTTTATTTTCAATTTAGTTAATTTCTAAAAAGCTCTGTACTTTTGTCTCTGATGCCAGTGCTCTTTGTTAATGCTGGAAAATTGTTTCCATGAGCATTTCTCTGACACTGACGCCTATTCCCAACTAAATGCTCACCTTTCACCAACTCACTCATTTTTTTAATACTACCTGCAAACACATACTTGAGCAAAAAAAAAAAGAAAAAAATCATCTATATCCTATTTATGCTTTCAGTTATTTGCAGTGTGTAATCATCTCTACCACATGACCCAGCTATCACCTAGCAGAGATGCAAATATTAAACTTCTTTAATCTTTCATCATTAGCAAATTGCTCCATTATCATCATTGTTTTAGTCGGTCTTTTTATGAGTTTTTTTTTTGCATTTTATAGAACTTGTGGCACTGTAGCCTCTAACAATGAAAAGATAAATTCTAGAAGTCTTCTGACTACCATGTGTGCCTACAAACCCATGAAACGGTGCTTCTATGAGCTGCTTGGAATAAGCCTTGGATCATTTGACTGATAGTGCACACGATCCTACTGGACACTGTCTGTCCTTATTTATTTATTTTTTTGAAGTCACTTTTTTTTTCCTGATAAGCCTTATTTTTTTTTTTTGGATCACTGGGTCATTTATTAAATAAGAAAATTAAAATGTACCTACTCTGTGCTTACAATACTGGATTAAGAGAGGAGGAGTACACAAGTTGTGTTGAAGTCCCATTAATATTGATCTTCTTACTAATGTGTATTGTCACTAATTTCACCCAACCAAATTTCTGACAACTATCTAATCTAAACCCTCACCCCTTGTCTTCCCGCCCTCCCACCCTCCCTACCCTTGTAGCCGTCAAAGAGTCTTTTCTATTATGTATGAGTTTGCTTTTAAGTGTTTATCGTAGGGGTCTCATATAATAATTGTCCTTCTGTCACTGAGTGGTTTCCCTCAACATAATGCCCTCCAGTTGAGACCAAATTGAGAGATGTTTCCTGCTATCATCGTTGTTCTTTATCAGTGTATAGTACTCCATTGAATATATGTACCAAAGTTTACTCATCCATTCTTCTGTTGTTGGGCATCTGGGTTGATTCCAACTTTTTGCTATCATGGACTGTGCTGTAATGAACATTCATGTGCCTTGATTCTGTAGGATATATTCTGAGCAGAGGAATTACTAGGTCAAATGGTGTATCTGTATCTATTATTTTAAGGTAACGCCAAATTGCTTTCCAAAGAGGTTGCACCATTCTGCAATCCCACCAACAGTGAGAGAGAGTTCCAGTCTCTTCACAGCTTCTCCAACATTTCTTGTTTTGCGTTTTTTGGATCATAGCCAATCTTACTGTGGTCAGATGGTATCTCCTTGTCATTTTGACTTGAATTTCTTTAATAAGTAATGATCGTGAACATGTCTGCGTGTGTTTTTTGGCTGCCTGGGTCTCCTCTTTAGAGAAGTGTCTGTCCATCTCCTTTGCCCATCTTTAATTAGATGATTTGTCTTTTATTGATATTTTGTAGATTATGGAGATCAGGCGTCGGTATGACATAGCATTGCCAAATATTTTTTCCCATTCTGTAGGTGGTCTTTTAATTCTTTTGATGAAGTCTTTGGATGAGCAGAAGTGTTTGATTCTTATTAATTCCCATGTATCTATTTTCTCTTCTGATGAAGAGATTTTGAAGTCTGTCTATATCGTGTATTAAAACGTGCATTGTTGAACCTATCTTATCTTGGATGAGCTTTATCGTTTTCGCTTTTATATTTAGGTCTTTTATCCAATTTGAGTTGATTTTTGTATAAGGTGTGAGATATGGGTCTCATTTCAATTTTTTTGCAGATGGATATCCAGTTTTGCCAGAAATTTGTTAAAGAGTCTGTTCTTACCCCAGTTCAAAATCTTAGGACCTTTTTCAAATTTCAGCTGTTCATAAGACGGTGGTGGCATCTCTGGGGTCTCTACTTTTTTCCATTGGTCTGTATGTCTCTTTTTATACCAATACCAGGCTGTTTTGACTACTGTGGCAGTGTAATAGGTTTTAAAGTCAGGTAGTGAGAGGCCTCCCAGCATGTTCTTCTTTTTCAGTAGTGCTTTACTTATTCAGGGTTTCTTCTCTTTCCAAATAAAGCTTGTAATTTATTTCTCCATCTCATTAAAAAATGTTGCTGGAATTTGTATTGGGATTGTGTTATATAAGTAGATTGCTTTGGGCAAAATAGATATTTTCACAATATTGAGTCTTCCTATCCATGAGCAGGGCAGATTACTCCACTTATGTAAGTCTCTCCTAGTTTCTTGTAGCAATGTATTACAGTTTTCTCTGTAAAGATCTCTTATTTCTCTAGTTAGATTTATTGCTAGGTATTTTATCTTCTTGGGGTGTATAGTAAATGGAATTGATTTGGTGATTTCTTCTTTAATAATTTTGTTGTTGGTATAAAGGAATCCTACTGATTTAGTTATGTTTATCTTGGCTCTCATTTTTAACAAGCACAGTTCGAGACCCTTGGGTTTATAGTATATAGGCTGAAAAAAGTGTCAAAGGCCAGAAGTGATGAGAAAAGTTTTACAAAAATTAATAAAAGTAGCCCATTAGTGAACATGATATTTTATTTCTGAGACAGGTACCATTAATCGATTTCCAGAATGGTTTAAAGGTAAAACAGCAAGCTCTTGTCCAGGAAATGCCGTCAGCATTGGCTGGGCATGCTTTCTTGAGTGGAGAGCAGGAAGTTCAGAGAGAGAGAGGGGACAAGGCAGCACTGATCAGACATTCCTTGGGGTCATGTTGACTCAGTCCTGGGAAGTCATTGTAGGAATGCATCAGACGTTTGGAAACAGCCCCATTAAGAATTTCAGCAGTGACACACACTTTTTATTATATGTGAATTTAGGAAAAGAATTGCCTGTTATAAAACTAAGATTCTTTGTGGAAAGAGCTCAAGAAGGAATTGGTTTGCTTGCCCTGAAAAATAGGACTATTTTTTTCATTACATATCTTTTTTTTTTCCTTTCCACAGAGTACAGTAATGCAAAGATACTTTGCCTAATTTTAGAAGAAAAACAAGGTCTTCAAAAAATAGGAGATTTTGTCCTGGTAGAAGGGTGCTTTTGCTTTGCAAAGCTTATTTAAATCATTGGTTCTTACGGTAATAGCTATGCCTGGTTATAATTAGTAAATACTTTATTTTCTTTTCTCAGTGCTAGCATGTAACTACTTACAGATACCTGCATGTAACTTTTAATGAAGCATCCATATTTTTAAATACCATGTAAACAAAACTGTAATTCTAAAATGTTGCTAGATTTCTGAAAAGAATGAAATTTGAGGAATTATTTTAAAAATGTAGAATTTTAGGAAACTTCATTCTCAGTGTTAGAAGAAAGGCCTAGTGCTGTGTTTCTGATGTATCAGCCATTGAAAACCCTGTGGAGCACATGACATGTGGAGTCATTGTGAGTAGGAGGAGTTGGCTTGACAGCAGTTGGTTTAGTTTTTGATTTTTAGTCTCAGATGGATAAATACTTTTTTTCTTAAAAAAGAAAAACTGCTAATGTTTTTATAGTTGAGTTATTTTTGTGCACCTTAAAGGGCCTGTTTCTTATTTTTTCTTTAACCTTTCATTTTATTTCACTAGCTTTTTATGAAGTGCCTTTTATATAGATGGCCTTGTACTATGGGCTAAAAAGACCAGTAAGAAAAATGGCCCCCCTTCCTCCTCTATGGAATTTACACTCCAGTGGAAGGCTCAAGATGATTATAATACTAAGAATATGCTAGACACACTCTAAGGTGACCCCAGGTGAGCCATGCACTTGTATAATTCTCTCTCCTTGAGTATGGGCAGAACCTGTGGTTTGCTTTTAACTGAATAAAATATGGCAAAGGTGATGGTATATCACTTCCTTGATTAAATTGTGCTGCATGTGATTCTACCACAGTAGGCTAAATGAGAGGCTTCATGTTGACTTTGCTGAAGTGAGCTACAGTGTTGTGAACTGCCTCAGGAGAGGGTCACATAGCAGGGAATTGTGGGAAACCCCTAGGATTTAAGGTAGCCTCCAGCTGAGAGAGCTAATAAGCCGATGCTCTTGGCTCTGTGGCTCCAAGGAAGAAAATTTTGCCAATAGCCCACGTGATCTTGAAAAAAGGATTCTTCCCCATTTGTGCCTCAGATGAGAGTGCAGCCTGGCCAATACCTTGATTACAGTTGAGAGACATTGAAGCTCAGGACCTGGTTAAGCCATACACAGACTCCCAACCCACAGAAACTGAGGTAATAAATATGTGTTGACCTAAGCCATCAACATTGTGGTAATTTGTTATCCACCAATAGGAAATGAATATGAGAAATAATGTATAAATTCCAGAACAATGGCTCAAACCCAAGGTTCATTCATTAATCTGGTTAGCATCTATTTGAAGACATTCTTTGTGTAAGCCCTTTGCCTAAGCATTGGAGGTACAGAAATGAATAAAACATGGTCACATCTTCAAGTGACTTTTAGTTTGGATTAATGGGGTTTTAAGGGAGGGAAGTTGCTCTTTAGGGAAATGGTAGTGTAGGAAGTGTTTGAGATGGATTTTTGAGGATAGAGAGGATTTGGATTTAGGGATTTGTTTAGTGGAAAGACACTTCATTCAGGTAATAGATGATGCTGACTTTATAGTTTCCTGGGAAAGATTCTCTTTGGTTATACTTTTGAGGATTTGTATTTTCTTTAACTGTGAATATTTATTGAAGAATAGAAGAACACCATTTCAGGAGAGTAATAGGGCACAATTATGAATCAAAACATTGATGTCTGAGGTCAAAGTAGACAACTTTAAATTTTATTTTAAAAATAATGAATTACAAGTCTTAAGCCATTTGAAGTGTCTTCTAATAATCCTTCCTTTTATTGAAGCCCTCAATTGTGTCATTGGCTCACAAAGCCAGATTCTCAAAAGAACACTTAATGCTTTTCTTCTGAGACACTTGTTTTAGGCCCTGTTTCCCTATACAATAGGATTTAGGGTAATGAAGATACCACCTTACATCTGTTAATATATTACTTTTCAGGACACTCATGGCAGGAATCTTTTTTTTTAAATAATATTTTATTGTGCTAAAGGTGAAAGTTTTCACAGCAAATCAGATTTCCATTTAATAATTTCTATACACATTATTCAGAAACCCTGTTGGTGTAGTGGTTGAGTGCTACATTTGCTAACTAAAAGGTAGGCAGTTCAAATCCACCAGGCACTCCTCGGAAACTCTGTGGAGCAGTTCTACTCTATCCTGTAGGGCTGCTGTGAGTTGGAAATGACTCGACAACAGTGGGTTTGGTTTTTAGATATACAGATCATTCAGTGATGTTGGCTACATTTCTTACACTGGGTCGTCATTCTCATTCATTCCATTTTGATTGTACCATTTCTAGTACTCTGGTTTCCCTTCTACCTCACCATCTCATCTTTGCTTTAGAGTAATTTCTGACCAATTGGACTCACAGAAAGGTGCTTATTACTTATGGAATATATAATTTTTATTTTATGATCTGTTCAGTCTTCTAGCTAAAAGGTGACCTCAAGGGATAATTTGGTTTAAGCTTTAAAGAATATCTTAGGGTGACAGTGTTGGAATGGTCTCTGATCTTAACCTGGCCCAGTGAGTCTGGACTTTTGAATAATTTGAGATTTTTTTCAACATTTTCTCTACTCTTCTGTTAGGAGTCACAGGAGACCTCGTTGCAGTGGTTAAGCACTCAGCTACTAACCAAAGGATTAGCAGTTTGAACGCACCAGCCACTTAGTGGAAAAATTCTGCTTCTGTAAAGGTTATAGCCTTGGAAACCCTATGGGCTGTTCTGTTCTGTCCTGTAGGGTCGCTGTGAGTCAGAATTGTCTTGATAGCAATGATTATAGGGATTCATTGAGATCATCTCTTGCAGCCCTAGTAGGAATGGTTGTTAATGGAAGCCAGGCACTGTCTGGTTCACCTTGTCTCAGGGTAGATGAGGCCATCCATGGTTCCTGTAGACTCCAAGTCTTGTGGACCACTTTCTTCTCTGAGTCTTTGGTTTCCTTCTTTCTCATTTGTTCTGGTTGAACAGAGACCAGTAGTTGTATTTCTCAAGAGAGCCTCTTCAAAGATGTCATTTTTGGGAAGTGTACCTGTCATGTTAGAAGGTGGTATCAATGACAGTGTCAACTCCACACAGAGCTCAGATTCTTGAGTAGGTTGGTATAAAAAGATGCCACTTTGTGTCTTCTGTCAGGTATACCCAAACAAGCATGTGGCTGCTTCTGCTGTATTGCTAGCAATAACCTCTTTCTGCTGCTAATACCATCAGTGGCTTTGGCCAAGCCTCTCTTTTTTGTGGTTGAATACATTTCCAGTTTTCCTTTCATCTTATCCATCTGACATTTCTCATTACTCAGTTTGATAGTGAAAACATGGCTTCGAAGGGCACTCTGATCTTGTAAAATCTCCTTTCCTGATGGTCTTTCAAAAGAGAAGAGCAGCTTTTCTCTCCAGCATGTTTAGCTGAGCAATACTTGAAGACTGTAGAGTCACTATGAGTCAGAATAGACTTGGTGGTTTTGGAGGGGGGTACTTGCAGATGGTGGGCTTGACTTGGGCGCCTCTGTCAAGGTTAGACAACTGAAAGGATCTTCAAGAGCTACATTTTCTCAACCTCCCATTTTATAGAGGTGATAAAGGCCAAAAGAAGAGAAGTGACTTCCCTGGATCTGTTGAACTCAGACTGTCTGTCTCTGCAAAAAGGTTTTTAAAAAGTTCTGCTTACTGTTGCCCTGTACTTGAGGTTAAAACAAAAATAAACCAAACCCTGAGCTGTCCAATCGCTTGTGACCCATAGCAACCCTACCTGTCAGTGTAGAACTGCCCCAGAGAGTTTCCAGGGAGCACTTGGTGGATTTGAACTGTCAACCTGTTGGTTAGCAAACGTTGCACTTAACCACTATGCCATCAGCATTTCCTTGTTGCTGTTCTGTGCTGTCACGTCATTTCTGACTCATAGTGACTCTAAGTATGACAGAACTAAACATGCATTGCCTGGTCCTGTGCCATCCTCACAATCTTTATACTTGAGCTTACTGTTGAAGCCACTGTGTCAGTTCATCTCGTTGAAGGTCTTCCTAATTTTCACTGACCCTGTACTTAACCAAGCATGATGTCTTTCTCTTGGAATTGGTCCCATCTGGTAACATGTCCAAAGTATGTGAGATGAACTCTTTGCCATTCTTACTTTTGATGAGCATTCTGGCTGTATTTCTTTAAAGACAAACTGTTCATTCTTCTGATAGTTCATGATATATTCAGTATTTTTTGCCAGTACCACAATTCAGAGGCAACAGTTCAGTGTTCCTTATTCATTGTTCAGCTTTCATGTGCATGTGAGGTAACAGAAAACACCATGGCTTGGGTCGAGAGTACCTTAGTCTTGAAAGAGACATCTTTGCTTTTGAGCTGGATTTGCCCAGTGCAGTTTGTGGTTTGATTTCTTGACTACTGCTTCCATGGGTGTTTACTATGGATACAAATAGAAAGAAATCCTTGACAACCTCAGTCTCTTCTCTATTTACCATAATGTTTACCATAATCTTGATTCAGTTGTGAGGATTTTTGTTTTCTTTATGATGTGATGTAATCCATACTGAAGGCTCTAGTCTCTGATCTTCATCAGTAAGTGCTTCCAGTCCTCTTTGTTTTTAGCAAGCAAGGCTGTACCATCTGCATGTTGTAGGTTGCTATTAGATCTTCTTCCAATCCTGATGCTCCATTCTTCTTCATATAGACCAGCTTCTTGGATTATTTGCTCAGCATATAGACTGAATAGGTATAATGAAAGGAGACTGTCACTGCCTAACTGTCTGCCGGCGGAAAGAAGACAGGACACACGGATGCGAGCTGCCTTGCAGGTTGCTTACTTTATTATTATTCTTCTCTCCTTTCCTGGTGCTTGCTCAATTTATACCCTAGATTCCTCCAATCCTCATGTGCCACGCTCTCCCAAGGTGGAGGCCCACGATAGGCTAGCGAGAAGCCACTGCCCACAGGCATGCGCCATGAAAGCCCTAGGTCTGGTAAACAAGGGTGTGGTTGGGGTGCTGTTCTGGCCCTGGGCGCCATCTTGGGCCATCATGTCCCGCTTACCACATCTCCCCCTTTTTTGTTTACATAAAAAAAAACCGAGAAGGTGCCTGTCTTGGGTCCTCGTTGGCTAGGATGCTCCTTACCCGTCATGGGGATACCTCACAGCTTGGTTAGGCCCCTGTCTTAGGTTGGTAGCACCCCCAGAAGAGGTTGCCCGTCTTTGACTACCCTTCTAACATGCTGAGCCAGACGCTTGCCGAGGGCTGTTCATCTTGCACGGCTGCAATGGCCTGTATAATCAGGGCCTGTTCCCGTCGTCACTGTCGGGAGGCACGCCGGCCAATAAGACATATGGCAAAAATGGCACAGAGGAAAGCTACACTGAGTACCCCAAGTCCCGCCCATTCCTTGATGGTGGAAAACACTGAGCTCATAAATTTCAGCAGTCCACTGGCAGTGTGAGTATCGACTCACATGGAGTTGATCGCAGCAATGGAGAGTCTGAGCTGTTCCAGAGTCTGCTCTAAATTAGCAGACCAGTTGCCCTGTAGTTCCAAAGAAAGAGACCGAGAGAGGTTAGCAGCTCTAGAGACGTTGCTGAACTGTACGGAGGTGACACACAATCCAGGAAGCCTTTGCTCACAACCCAGCTGTGCCAGCTGGAATAGCACATCCACTTGGTCCTGCAATAGGTCATACCTATGTGTGGCTGGGGTTGGTAGGGTGCACAGGAGGAGCATTGTTTTACTATGGCCTGAGCGGCTTCCCGCGATATATGGAAGCGCGAGGAGAGGGTGTGAGCATTCACGTGAAAACGTTTGTGAAAAGCTTCAGCTTGTTCAGTGGCATTAAGGATGAGAGTGGCTCTAGTGAGGTGATCAGCGGTGGCATCAATAAGCACTTAAGGCATCAAGTAAATGCCGAGAGGAAGGCTGGTTCCCCATCGCCTCTGGGTTTCACATGGCCTCCTAATCTCTGCAATAAAATAACTTTCCCTTCACCCCTACTCCCGGGGTCCTACTTACGCTAGCGTTTCACCTCTTCGGGCTCCTTAGAACTTTCCCTTAGCCCCTACTCCCGGGGTCCTACTTACGCTAGCGTTTCACCTCTTCGGGCTCCTTAGAACTTTCCCTTAGCCCCTACTCCCGGGGTCCTACTTACGCTAGCGTTTCACCTCTTCGGGCTCCTTGAAACTTTCCCTTCGCCCCTACTTCTGGGGTCCTACTTACGCTAGCGTTTCACCTCTTCGGGCTCGATTGAAGAGTGGGTCCCCGTACGGGCCACCACTTGTCGCTGCCTAACTGTCCGCCGGCGGAAAGAAGGCAGGACACACGGATGCGAGCCGCCTTGCAGTTTGCTTACTTTATTATTATTCTTCTCTCCTTTCCTGGTGCTTGCTCAATTTATACCCTAGATTCCTCCAATCCTCATGTGCCACGCTCTTCCAAGATGGAGGCCCACGATAGGCTAGTGGGAAGCCACTGCCCACAGGCATGCGCCATGAAAGCCCTAGGTCTGGTAAACAAGGGTGTGGTTGGGGTGCTGTTCTGGCCCTGGGCGCCATCTTGGGCCATCATGTCCCGCTTACCACAGGAGACAACCCCAACACACGCCTTTCCTGACTTCAAACCCTTTTTCTGTCCAAATAGCAGCCTTTTTATCTATGTCCTGGTTCCTCATGACAGTAATTAAGTATCTTGGAATTGGACCACAAACAGTTGAATGCTTGCTTTTGCACAGTCAGTAAAACACAGGTAAACATCTTTGTGGCATTCTTTGCTTTATCCAAGATTTGTCTGACATCAGCAGTGACATCCCTCATTCCACATCCTCTTTTGAATCCAGCTTGAATAGTGACAGTTGTCTGTCAGTATACTGCTGCAACCATTTTTAAATGACCTTTAGTGAGGTTTTACTTACCTGTGATAATGGTATTGTTTAATAATTTCTGCATTCTAGTGGATTACCTTTCTGTGGAATAGGCATAAACTGGAATCTATTCCAGTTAATTGGCCTGGTAGCTTTCCTTCAGATTTCTTGGCATAGACAAATGAGTACTTCCAGTGCTGCATCTGTGTGTTGAAACATGTTAGCTGGTAGTCTGTCAGTTCCTGGGACCTTGTTTGTCAGAATGCCATCAGTGCAGCTTGAACCTCTTCCCATTAGCACCATTGATTCGTGATCATACTGTTGTATGCTACCTCCTGAAATGGTTGAATGTCAACCAGTTATTTTTGGTATAGTGATTCTGTATATTCCTTCCATATTTTGATGCTTCATGTATCATTTAACATTTTTTCATAGAATCCTTCACTATTGCAGCTGGGTGCTTGAGTTTTCTCTTCAGTTTTTTTTAACATGCGAAATGCTAAGCATGTTCTTCCCTTTTGGCTTTCTATCTCCAGGTCTTCACACATTTCGTAATTCACATTTGATGATAACATGTAAAATGCGTTTAAAACTGATTTGAAAAAAAATGTGCCATATAAATATTAACTATACTTGGTGTTACAGTTTGGATAAGATTTCTTATTTTAATTTTGTTAAATGAGCATTGACATAAGTATTCATATTTAAAACATAGAAAAGTAAAGATGTTTTCAACTAGAATGCAGGATGACTCCTATACCTTTGAACAAGTGGTGTTCCATCCATAAGTTTTTTGTGTTCCTTTCTGAGTAATGGCTTCAGGCTTTGTGCTAACTGCTTCACGTGGGCTGTTTCAGGGAGTCCCTACAATAAGCTCATAATTAGCTACCATATTAACCTCCATTTTATAGATGAATGTTTTAGGCTGAGTTTTTTAGAGAAACACAAAACCATACACACACAAAAACACACAGAGACAGAGTGGGGGGGAGAGAGAGAGAGAGAGAGAGAGATTCATCTAAATGAAATGGTTCACATGATTGTAGAGGTTGGAAAATTCCAAGTACATGAATCACAGATCAGGCTGGAGGCTTCTTCTGACTCATATAGCTGCAGGGGCTGATGAACCCAAGATCCCAAAATCAGATGACCAGCTGCTGGCTGAGGTCTGAAGGACCAGAGCTTAGATGATGAAGAAATGAGTATAAGACCCAGAGCAGAGCCAAAACATGTAAGCTTTGCCAGAAGGTCTGCCTATACTGGATATAAGCCACAGCTTCAAGGAAACTGCCTTTTCACTGATTGGCTACTCATAGTAGATTTTATCACGGAGGAAATTACATACCATTAGATATCATCAGGGAGGTGATTACATCATTACACAGCTGTCAGACTATATCATAACTGCCAAACTACTGAGAATCTTGGCTCAGTCAAGTTGGCACAGAGCACAGCGCTAACCACCATAACGAGCCAATTGAAGTTAAATTCTCACAACTGATTCAAATCCAGATCTAGCTTGCTTGCATTAGTATGCAGTTGCACATCTGGCCATTATTTCATCCAAGCAAAGTCCACAGCCAGGTGCACTGCTTTAAGTTCTGCCCTTTGAGAGGATTTCGTTTCATCACTGTCCTTCAGGTAGGACCTAGCAAGAGGCTATAGTGCTCCTGTATATCAAGTGGTGCTTGTATATCATGCAAAACTTTTTGTAAACCAGGTGCTAGTTTTCTCTTCCTCAGTCAGTTAATCATAAGAAGCTCCCTATGAGTCTGTAGGTGCAGACTGGAAGATAGAAGATCATGTGCCAGGAGTGGAGACCATGGATGTTTGGCCCACCTTCTAATACAGTTTAGGTGTGCCTTCAGGCACTGTTCTGGCCTGATCTAAATAAATAAATAAACCTGTTTCTATTGAGTTGATTCCAGCTCATGGAAACCTTATAGTAATCTCATATGTACCTTTATTTAATGATTCAGTGCTGATGTGCACATTTGACTTTATGGTTCCTTGGGTCAGACAACACTTAGTTCATGATGGGCAGCCCAGGCTGCATGGTGACTAGGTGCTCCATGGTGAAGCATTTAGTATCTAGTAAAAAGTGAAAAACTGTTTCTCAAAAGGAGAGTAGTTATCTGCAGAAGACAGCAGGGCTTTGCTCCCAAATCACAAGGGTCTGTGCTGTGTTTCACCAATAGGGGCCTGTCAGAGACTCCAGACAGCATCTCTATTTGCCACTGACACTTCATGTACCATGGGATCAGCCAGGTGGTATGGCTCAAATGGCAGAGTGGCTTACATGGCAGTCTAGACCTGTTGTAGCACCTTCTCTTGGTCTGGGACCCACTGAAAATAAGCAGCTTTTTGAATTACTTGATAAATAGCCCTCAGTAGCACATACATATTAGGAAGTGTTGCCTCCAAAATCTAAAAAGGTCCACCACTGTTGTGCCCTCTTTCTAATTGTGGAAGGGGCCAGATGCAATGATATCCTCCAGTTTCGAAGGAACAACTCCATACTACTGGAACTGTAGAAATTTCACTGAGGTCCCTAAATTTTTGCTGGATTAATTTTCTATTGTCTAGCATGCAAATGTTTTATCAGTAAATTCTGATAAAGCACTGACACTTCATCCTTACTAGGTCCGGTAAGCATAATGTCATCAGTGTAGTAGACTAATGTGGTTTCTTGTGAAAGGGAAGGGTGATCAAAGTTGCTTCAGACTAAATTATGACATAGGGCTGAAGAGTTGATAAAGCTCTGAGGCAGAACACTGAAGGTATATTGTTAGCTTGCCAGCTGAAGGCAGACAGCTTCTGGTGGTCCTTTGGAACAGGAAGAAAAAAAAACCGTTAGGTGGAGGCAGTAATAGTTTTGTTAGCAGGAGGAATTCAGTGGAATTTAGGAGCTTAGTATCTCCATCCCAAGTTTTAGTATCTCATTTCTTGCCAATCACTGCCCTCATTTTGGTTTCAGACACGATTTGTGGTTGAGAATTCACTTGGCATTGTAATTCAGCCACTCTGGTTTTGGTTTTCTGTGACATCAGTTCTGTTACTATAAGAAATGAGACTTTCTTGCAGAGCACAAGTGGCAAACTTTGAGTTCATGTATGTGGTCCTGGAACTTCAATTCTGAACTTCTGAGATTGTCTCTCTTTTTTATTACTTTGTCTAGTGAAAGTAGAACCATTCAGCTTCCTTATACTTCTCATTCTGACATGTTATTAGACACATATATAATGTGTGATCACCTAAAGCCTTGCCTCTCATCAGTATTTGATTTATTGGTGGTAATATTTTGCATATTTCTGTTGCAGTATCATTCCATAAGGTAGTAGTGTCCTCTTTTCTACTGAAAGCACAATTACCAATGTCTTTTAAGACTAATAAGGCTTGAAAACCAATTTAGAAGACTCATCTTTGTAATGTTGTTTCTCTAGAATCACTCCATACCAAATGTCTTAGGCTAGGTTCATAAGAGAAGCAAAACTCTCTCTTTTTATTTTTCTCTCTATATTTGTAGGTATGTATGTTGTTGTTAGGTGCCATCTAGTTGGTTCACACTCATAGCAACCCTGTGTACAATGGGATGAAACCCTGCCCAGTCTTGCACCATGCCTGCAGTCATTTTTATGCTTAAGTCCATTGCTGCAGCCACTGTATCAGTCCATCTTGTTGAGGGTCTTCCTCTTTTTTGCTGACCCTCCACTCTACCAAGCATGGTATCTTCCAGGAATTGATCTCTCCAGAGATATGAGTGATGGGAGTGATTTGATTGCTGTGTATTCTGATGACATTCACATGTATACTTACCCATTTATCCTGCAGAAAAATGTATTTGCAATAAAAAAGTCATAGGTTGTCATGGCTTGAACTGTGGCCCCCCAAAACTGTGTGTAGCCATTTGACTGGGCCACAATTCCCATTATTTTATGATTGTCCTCCATTTTGTGATTTTTCCTATGCTGTGTGTTAAAGTGGATTAGGGTGGGACTGTAAGTCTCTTCCTAATGTTGGAAGAGGAAGACCATCAGCAGTCACTCTTACATGTCCAAAGTGTGTGAGATGCAGTCTCCCTGTCTTTGCTTCCAAGGAGCACTCTGGTTATGCTCCTTCCAGAACAGATCTGTATGTTCTTTTGGCAGTATGCGATGCACTCAGTGCAATACCTCAGTTTGAAGGTGGTGATTCTTCTCTCTTCCTTTTTTTTTCTAGCTTTTGCATGCATATCATGATTGAAAATAACATGGCTTAGGTCGAGAGCACCTTAGTCTTCAAGGCAACATGTTTACTTTTCAATTCTTTAAACAGATATCTTGCAGCAGATTTTCCCAATGCAGTGAGTCTTTTGATTTCTTGACTGCTGCTTCCATGGGCATTGATTGTGGAACCAAGTAAAATGAAATCCTTGACAACTTCAGTTCCTTCTTCATCTAGCATGATGTTGCTTATTGGTCCAAGTGTAAAGATATTTGTTTTCTTGATGTTGAGGTGCAGTGCATTCTGAAGGCCGTGGTTTTTGATCTTCATCAGTATTTCAAATCCTCTTCACTTCCATCAAGCAGGATTGTGTCATCTGCATAACACAGGTTGTTAATGAGTCTTCCTCCAATCCTGATGCCTGAGGAAGAGCTGCATCCTCAAAGTAGAATCTACCTTATGATATGGATGGAGTCAATCTTATGGGACCATCATCTGCTGATGTGGCATGACTCAAAATGAGAAAAAAAAACCCCTGAAAACATCCATTAATAATCATAATGTGGAGCATACTATATATGAGTCTTGGAAAATTAGAAGTCATCAAAAATGAAATGAAATGTATAAACATTGATACACTAGGTATTAAGTGAGCTGCATTGGACTGGTATTGGCCATTTTGTATCATACAGTTATATAGTCAGTTATGCAGGAATTGTAGAGGAATGGTATCACTTTCATGGTCAACAAGAACTTTTCAAGATCTAGGACTGAAGTGCAGTGATGACAATGACAGTATAATATCCATACACCTAAAGGAAAGACTAATCACTATAACTATTATTCAGGTTTATGCACCAAACACTAAGGCTAAAAGTGGAGAAATTGAAGATTTTTACCAACTTCTGCATTCTCAGATTGATCAAACACTAAATCAAGATGCATTGATAATTACTGGTCATTGGAATGCAAAAGTTGGGAACCAAGAAGGTTTAGTTGGCTTTGGCAGTAGAAACAGTTCTGGAGATGTACACAACAGAATTTTGCAAGACCTTTGTTTCAGTCAGTTAGTGCTACTCTAACAGAAATACCATGAGTGGATGGCTTTAACAAGAAAAATTTATTCTTACATAGTTGAGTAGGTTACAAGTCCAGATTCAGGATGTCTGCTCCAGGAGAAGGGCTTTCCCTCTGTCAGCTCTGGAGGAAAGTCCTTGTGTTGCATCAGTTTTTGGTCAGGGAGCAGCTTGGTGCAGGAACCTCAGGTCTGAAGTATGTGCTCTTCTCCCAGTGCTATTTTCTTGCTGTTTTTTTCTGCTTGCTTCTCTTTCCTTTTATCTATTGTAGGATAAAAAAACAAAAGGTGGTGCAAGCCAGATACCAGGGAAACTGTCTTCATAGTGGGGCAGGGAGGTGATGTTAGGAAGAGATTTACAGTCCCCTCCAATCCTCTTTAAAATACAGCATAGGACAATCACAACATGGAGGACAATCATAAATAACTGGGAATCATGGCCCAGTCAAATGGCTACATACAGTTCTGAGGGGACATAGTCAAGCCATGACAACCTATGACTTCTTTATTGCAAATACATTTTTCTGCAGGATAAATGGTGAGTGTACATGTAAATGTTGTCAGAATACATGGGAATCAAATCACTTATGTATGCCAGAATACACCTACCTGGCCAGCTGACTGGAAGAGATTTGTATTTGTGCCCATTTTGAAGAAAGGTGATCCAGTAAAATAGGGAAATATTGAATAGTACCATTAGTATCACAAGCAAGTTCTGTTTTGCTGAAGATCATTCAAAAGTGGTTGCATCAACAGGGAACTTCCAGAAATTTAAGCTTGACTCTGAAGAGGGATGGTTGTTGATGCCAGATGGATCTTGGCTGAAGGCAGCAAATACCAGAAAGATGTTTACCTGTGTTTTATTGACTATGCAAAAGCATCCTGCTGTATGGATCTTAACAAATTATGAATAACATTGTGAAGAATGGGCGTTCCAGAACACTTCATTGTGCTCGTGCAGATGAATAGACAAAGAGGCAGTCTTTTGAACACAGCAAGAAGACAAGTAGATACTTCATGTGTGTGTGTGTGTGTAGAGAGAGAGAGAATGATCTAGGCAGAGAAATATTTATCTGAAGGAAATAACTAGATGAGTGTCTTAGGCTGAATTCTCAAGTAAAACCAGTGAAGTATATGTGTGCGTTTGTGTGTGTGTGTGTGTGTGTGTGTGTGTGTGCGCACCCGCATGTATTTTATACATGCAGAGATTTATTTAAATGTGATTGCAGAGGCTTCCAAGTCCCAAGTCTGTGGGTCAGATATCAGGCTGGAGGTTTCTCATGACCCACGTAGCTGCAGAGGTTGATAAACCCAAGATCCATAGGATGGCAGAGTGTTTGGCTCAAGTCCCAGAAACTGGGCAAGATTTGAAATCTGGTCTTTTTTTTTCACTTTGAATTTTGTTCTAGTGGTCACAGTGCACTTTAAAAATTCTTACAGTTTTTGAGAATGAGCGTCAAGCAGCTTCTCCTCAATTTATTTCTTCCGAGAAGCAGAAGGAACTTTGGAGTCATTTCTCTGCTACTTATTTTGTAACCTCAGACTAATTATGTGACCTAACTAAGCCTTACTTTTGTCATCTGTAAAGTGAGGATCTTGATAGTTGACAAATAACTAATGAGAACTAATAAAGAGCTTGATATAGAGGTCTGAAGTAGGTGCCCTGTCAACACTAGCTGTTCTTATTGCTAATACTTGTCTCAATCGTAGGATAAAAAGCTGAGTCCATGCTGTGTCCTTATACTGCACATTCCTCCAGATGTGAACCAGACGGGCCTTTTGTGTAGGCAGAGTATGCCCTCCCTCCATATCGGGTCCTGTTCCCTGGGACCTCTTAGGAGATTTTTATGTTAAGGATCTTCAGATGGGGAGATTTTCTTCGGTTATCCAGGCAGGCCTGAAACACCACTACAAGTGGCTTTTTAAGAAGGAGAGGGAAAAGGAAAGGGACTTGATACACTCTTGAGAGGAAAAGGCATTGTGAAGATAGAGGCAGTAGCTAGAATGATGCTGGCAGTCAGCAGAGTCTGAAAGAGACAAGGAACAGATCATTCCCAGACACCTTAGGTTCTGAAACTGTTACAGAATACGGTTCCATTGTTCTGAGCCACCCATTCTGTGGTAATTTGTTACAGCAGCCACAAGTCATTAGCACACCTTTTGGAGATCAGGCTTGGTTATTTTCTTCAGTTCTTGTGTTTATGTGCTGTTTCTCTAGCCAGTGTTTCCTTTTTAACCCATTCATGAACCAGTTATTTTCTGCTTTAAATTTTTTCTTGATACTATATATTTTCATTAATGGAAACATGCTGAATCATTGAGTATGTCTGAATTTTTGGTAGGTAGTGTATATATCTATTTTTTCTTGCCCCCTCCCACAAGCCTAGCCTAAGTGTTTCGTGGTGCAGATGAAGTACCACTAATTATACTCCCAAGTCTCCACTGGGGTCTGTTGGTACGTATGTGTCAAACCCAAATACAAACCTATTGCTGTTGAGTTGGTTCTGTAGAACTGCTGCATAAGGTTTCCAGGGAGTGGCTGGTAAGTTTGAACTGTCAACATTTTGATTAACAGTGAAGTTCTTAACCAGTGTTCCACCAGGAAAAATTTTCAAAATTTCTTTTTCCTAGCAGAAAATTCAGACAACTCTTATAATACGCTATAAAAACAATGATTTTCAGTTCACACCCATTTCTTTAGTTTCAAACAGTCATAAAGGCCCCTGTCTTGTGTCAGGGTACACAGTCAGTACGGCAGCAAGTTCATAATAACCTTCAGAGGCAGAACAGGGTACTTGGTCCTTAGAGGCACCTGTGAACACCTCTCCAAGGTTGAATTCGAAGAGCCAGGTAAGAGTGCTTCAAGTTGGTAGTTGCCCAGATTATTTTTCCTACACTCAGCTCACAGAGAACACAAGAGCTCCAGGAACCAGATTACATTTGGAGGTAGTGAACCAGTGATGCAGCCGCTCCCCAGGGTGATGTATTTTATGGTGTGGACTCTAGATCAAGGGACAGAGGGACAGTTGCTTTTCACATTTTAGAAGTTTTGTGGAGGCCATTGTGGAAGTGGTCCACTAGTCATTTGGACTATTTTTTTCTCTTGTTTCTTCGGTTTTCTTCATTTCAGCTTGCCTCCTGAAGGGATAATACTAGTATTCTAGATGGACACTCACAGGCTTTTAAGATCCCAGACTCTAGTCACTGAGGTAGAATGTAGAGCATTAAAAAAAAAATATTGTGATTAAGTGAAAGTTTACAATCCAAGTCAGTTTTCCATGTAACACCTTGAGTGCTGCCTCTCTGCAACTCTGCTTGCTCTCCTCATCCTGTCACAACACACTCTTCTTTTTCACTCTTTACTCCAGTGTCCACTCAGCCAACACGTTTCTTCCTCTCTACCCTCTCTTATTCCCTCCAAAGAGAAACCATAGGGCAGCTTCATATATAAAACCAAAAAGTGTGCATACCACATGCATCGCTGTCCCTAGGTTCAGCCCATTCTTTGTCTGAGGTGTTAGCTTAAGTACTGGTTTCAGCTCTGGGCTAACAGCAGGTCTGGAAATCATGTTTCCAGTGGACCCTCCAGGTTGTTAGAACATCAATTCTGGTCTTAAAATAGAGTTCTTGATCTGCACCCTTCTTTTCTTATGATACAACAGAAACTAAGTTGTGTCCCCTGTCAGGGCTGTCTTTGGTGGTGGGCAGGCACCATCTAGTTCACATCGAATGGAAATTATTCTGGTCTTACGCTGATTTAGTCTCCCAATCATATGGGTTCTTCTGTTTCTTAGGCTCATTTTTCCTCATGTCTTTGATGTTCTTGGTTGTCATGTGTTTCAGGTGGGTTGGGACTAATTGATGTTTCTTGGGTGGCAGCGTGCTGGCTTTTAAAACCCAGACACCACTCACCAATATGGGGTGCAGAAGAGTCTCTTTGACTTTCTAAGAGTCTCTTAGAAATGGATGAGTTATGCCATTTGACCCAATATCCCCCGAAAACGTGGTCCCCAGGCCCCTGTCCCTAATACTCTGTCCTTTCAAATGGGTTGAGTTTAGTAAACCTTTTAGCTATGGTGTAGTCCAGTTATGCTGACCTACCTTCTACTACAAGTTGTCACTCCCTTCACCTAAGTGAATTCCTGTTGAATATCTATGAATAACCCCCACCCTCCCTGCCAACCCTTGTAGCCATCAAAGAGTATTTTCTTCTGTGCAGAACATTTTCTTTATAAATATGGCATTTGAGCTAGGTGTTTCCCAAGATCAGCTTCCCCATGGCCCCTCAGCGTAGCAGTTGAGTCCCTCATGGAGTTAGATGTGTCTACGGAGCTTCTGTGACCTTGTCTTGTACAAGTTGTGCTGTCTTTCCAGATATTGTGTACTATCTTACCCTTCACAAAAGTCACTACTTACCTCTTGTCCATTTAGTGCTTTTCCATCTCTCCCCTCCACTTCCTGGTAACCATCACAGATTGTTTCTTTTTATGTGTAAACCTTCTCATGGTTTTTTACAGTAGTGGTCTCATAACATTATTTGTCCTTTTATGATAGACTTATTTCATTCAGGATAATTCCCTTCAGTTTCCTCCGTGTTGTAAGATGCTTCACAGAGTCATCAATTTCTTTATTGTTGTGTAGTACTCCACTGTGTGTATGTACCACAGTTTATCCATTTGTTGGTGGGTATCTAGATTGTTTCCCATTTATTGCTGTTGTTAACACTGCTGTCACAAATGTGAGAGTGCTTATGTTTATTTGTGTGATGACTCTTATATGTTGAGTCTGTATTTCTTGAAGTGAGATTGCTGGATCATATAGTATTTTTATTTTTAGCCATCTACAGAAGTTCCATATTGTTTTCCAAAATAGTTGTATCATTTTGCATTCCCACCAGCAGTATATAAGAGTTCCGATCTACCCACAGCCTCTTCAGCATTTGTTATTTCCTGTTCTGGTGTTTTGTGCCAGTAATGCTGTGGTGAAATGCTGTCTCATAGTGGTTTTGATTGGTGTTTCTCTAGTGGCTAGTGATCTCGAGCATTGCCTTATGGGTCTGTTCACTGCTTGAGTGGCTTCATTGATAAAGTGTGTATGTTCATTTCCTTTGCTCATTTTTCAATTGGATTGGTTGTCTCTTTTTGTAAGGGTGTCGGATTTTTTTGTGGATTTTAAAGCTTAGGACTTTGATTTATACTACTCAAAGTCTCGCCTCCCCCCCTCCCCGCAGGCTGTAGATTCTCATTTTACTCTTTTGGTAAAGTCTTTTGATAAACCCAAGTACTTAATTTTTTTAGAAGATGCCAGTTAATTTAGCTTATCTTCTGGAGTTTGTGTGTTGTCGGTTATGATTTGTATCCTGTCAATGCCATGTATTAGGGCTTCTAGCATTGATATTATATTTTCTTCTATGAACTTTACAGTTTTTGACTTTGTATTTAGGTCTTTGATCCATTTTGAATTTGTTTTTCGTATATGCTGTGAGCTACGGGTCCTGTTTGGATATTTTGCAAATGGACATTATAAGTTTGGCCGCACCTCATTTAATGGATTTTGGGCCCTTTTAGAAGACTAGGTTACCGTAGGTGGATGGATTTACATTGGGGTTCTCAGATCTGTTCCATTGGTCAGTGTATCTGTCATTGTACCAGTACTAGGTTGCTTTGACTAGTGTAGCTGTATAACAGGTTCTGAGGTCAGGTGGTGTGAGATCCCTTCATATATTCTTCTTCAGTAGTACTTCACTTAGCCACGCCAAGTGCCGTTGAGTTGGATCCGACTCATTATCTGAGGCTTTTTCCCTTTTGAAATAAAGTTAATGGCTTTTCCATCTCTTTAAAGAATGTTATTGGCATTAGATCAAGATTGTATTGTGTTTGTAAATTATTTTTGATAGAATTATCATTTTCATAGTGCTGAGTCTACATAGCCATGAACATGGTATTTTTTCTCATTTATATAGATTGGTTGTAGTTTCTTGCAGTAATATTTCATAGTTTTCTTTGTATAGGTCTTTTACATCCCTTGTTAGATTTATTCCTAAGTATTTTAGTTTTTAGAGGCAGTTATAAATAGAATTATTTTCCTTTTCATTGTTTTATTTATTTGTGTATAGGAATCCAACTGATTTTTGTATGTTTATCTCATCATATGCCAGCCAACTGAGTCATTTAGTTACAGTACTTTTCTCATAGAGTCCTTTGGGTTTTGTATGTGTAATATGTCATCTGCAAACTGGTAACTTCTTTGTTACCAGCTTGTGTGCCTTCTTTTTCTTGCCTTATTGCTCTAGTTAGGACTTCTAGCACAATTTTAAACAGGAGTGATGATAAGAGCATCCTTGTCTTGTTCATGTACTCAAAGGGAATGTTAATCCCCCTCTCTCCATTAATAATGATGGTCATAGATTTTTATGTAGATGCCTTTTATTATATGGAGAAATTTCTACATTTGGATTATTGAGAGTTTGTATTAGGAATGTGTGTTGGACTTTGTTGAATACCTTTTCTACATCAGTTGAGATTATCATGTTCTGTTCTTTCCTTTCATTATGGGGGGTGGATTATGTTGATCAGTTTTCTAATATTGAACCATCCTTGCATACCTGGTATGAATCCTACTTGCTTGTGATGTATTTTTTAGAAATGGTGCTGAATTCTATTGCCTAGAATTTTGACAATTTTTGCATCTGTGTTTATGAGAGATACTGGTTTGTAGTTTTCTTTTTTGAGGTTATCTTTGTGTGGTTTTGGTGTCAGGGTTGTGCTGACTTGATAGAATAAATTCATAAGTATCTTTTTCTTTTCTGTGTTTTGAAATAGTTTCTGTAGTACTGGTATAAGCTCTCCTCTGAATGTATGGTAGAATTTTTGAATGAAACCATATGGGCAGCGCTCTTTTATGTTGGGAGTTTTTAAAATTACATTTCAGAAATGGGTCTTTTGAGATTTTCAGCATCATTTTAAGTTAGTTTGAGTAGGTAGTGTGATTCTAGACATTTTGTTTCTCTCCTCTAGGTTTTCAAATTTGTTGGAGTATAGTTTCTCATAATGCTTTATTATGATTCTTTTTAATTCACTTGGATCTGTTGTAATGTCCCTCATGTCATTTCTTATTTGTGTTATTTGATTACTCTCTTTCTTTTTCACTTTCTCTCTTTTTTTTTGGTCAGTTTGGCCAGTGGTTTGTCATTTTTGTTGATCCTTTTAAAGAACCAACTTGTGGTTTTGTTAATCCTTTCTATTGTTTTTCCTTTATTTCTGCTCTTATTTTAGTTATATCCTTTCCTCTAGTGGCTGTGGACTTTTCTGTTCTCTTTCTATTTGAGTTATGTAGCCAATGTTTTGATTTTATTTTTTGGTGTTTTCATCTGTTGCTGTAAATATATTTGTGGAACTGTCAGTTTTTCATATAGTACCTGTCTTTGTCTTTTATGGTGGATTTTGCTTTAAAGTCTACTTTATCTGAGGTTAGTATTTCCAGTACTGCTGTTTTTTGGTGGCTCTTTGTGTGATGTAGTTTTGCTATTATTCGATTTTTAATAAATTTACATCTTAGTTTCTAAGGTGTATCTACTGTAAACAGCATGTTGATAGATCAGTTTTTAAAAATCCATCTGTCACTCGTTATTTCTTACCAGTGACTATAGGCCATTTACATTCATTTTAATTGTTGATAAACCAAAACCAAACCCACTTCTGTTGAGTCATTTCTGACTTACAGTGATTCTCTAGGATGAAGTAGGTCTGCCCCATAGGGTTTCTGAGGAGTATCTGGTAGATTCAAACTACTGGCTTTTGATTAGCAACCATGGCACTTAGCTACCACACCACCAAAGTATGTGTGAGTATACTGCAGTACTGCTGTCACTTGGTAGTGCTCTGGGGTGCTGTTATTTTCTTTGTTCCTTTTACTCTCCTGTGTTAAATTCCTTTTACACTCCTGTGCTAAATTCCTTTCTCTGTTTCTTTTGCTTTCATAGATTTTGTTTTTGAGACCTTGTGTTTTCCTGCTTTATTTTGGTGAATAGATTTGTTAACTCTCTTTGTGTTACTTTGAAATTTACCGTTCCTAGATTTAAACCAGTCTGTTATTACTTGGTGTCATGGATTGAATTGTGTCCACCCAAAAATGTTCATTGCAATTTGACTGGGCCATGACTTCCAGTATTGTGTGGGTGCCCTACATTTTGTGATTTTCCTATGCTGTAACTCCTAACCTCTGTGGTTAATTGACTGGATTATGTTAAACAAGATTAGGGAAGGACTGTAACACCCTTCCTAAGGTCACTTCCAGTGTAAAGTGAGTTTTCCTGGGATGTGACTTGCCCCGTCTTTTATCCTACAAGAGGTGAAAGGGAAGCAAGCAGAGAGTGGGGATCTCCTACCATCAAGAAAGCAGTGCTGGAGTAGAAGTGCATCCTTTGGACATGAGGTTCCTGTGTGGAGATGCTCTGAGACCAAAGAAAGAATGATGCAGTATGAGGACCTTCTTCCACAACTGACAGAGAAAGTGTTCCCCTGGAGCCAACTTCTTGAATTTGGACTTTTAGCCTAATGGACTGTGTGAGAATAAAGTTTTGTTTGTTAAAGCTATACACTTGGTGATATTTCTGTTAGAGTAGTACCAGATGATGAAGATACTTGGTATCTGCTCTGTTAGAAAGTTCTGTATCTATCCCATTTATTCTGTCTTTTGTTATTCTGACACTGTCATTGTGTGCAAAGTAACCTCTCTGGCTCGTTGTAATTCGTTTGTTCTCAGACTGAAGGATTCCGTTTAACAATTCTTAATAGTTTGGTTTGGTTTTTACATATCCCCTTAGTTTCTGTTTATCTGGAAATGTCCTTATTTCACCATCATACTTGAATGAGAGTTTTGTAGGAAATGTTATTCTTGGTTGGCAATTTTTTTCTTTTAAGATTTGCATATATCATCCATTACCTTCTTGCCTGCATGGTTTCTGCAAAGAAATCAGTTTAGTCCTGTTGTTTCTACTCTGTATGTGACATTTTGGTTTTTTGAGCTGCTCGCAACATTTTTTCTGTCTTTGGTTTTAATGAATTTGGTTATGATATGCCTTGGTGATTTTCTTGTATAGTATATGCTATATAGCGTTCCTTGAACTTCTTGAATGGTCAGCTTTTTGTCTTTACTATTAGGGGTATTTTCTGTGAGAAGTTCTTCAGTGATTCTGTGTTTTCTGTTTTGTGCCTCTGTTCTGAAACCCAATCACTTGCATATTCTTGCTTTTGATTGTATCCCATGTAATTCTCAGGGTTTCTTCACTTTTCTTGGCATGTTTTTCTGATTTTTCCTCACAGGTGTATCCAAGTGTTTGTCTTCAGTTTTACTGACCCTGTCTTCCATCATTTCACAGCTGCTCCTGAGCCCTTCTGTGACACTATCTATTTCTGAAATCTTCTTTATGTTTTGGATTTCTAATTGTTGTCATTACAGGATTTCTAGTTGTGAATTTATTTTGGCATTTTGTTCTTGTAGTACTTTCCTGATTTCTTCCATGAATTCTTGTGCCTTTTCCATGAATTTTCCTTTTTTTTGTCCTCATTTTTGGCACTTTTTGTTCAACTCTTGAATAGCTCTAAGTATTTGAGATTTGAATTCCTTGTCAGGTAGTTCTTGGGCCTTTTACTGAAAAGTTATCTGGTGCTTTATTTTGAATGCTTGCTTTAACCACCCTCTCATTTTTTTTTTTTTTAATAGCTTATGATATTTTCTGCTGTCTTCAGGACATTTGGTAATCACAGTACTTTTTACCCGCTTTTTCAGTGGGAAGGGCCAGTTGCTCAGCTGTGGTAAAGCAGGGCAAGTCCAGCTGAAGAGGACAGGCTGGGATGAATTTTGTGTGGCATGTAATAGGGCTAATAGGATGAGGCAGGAAGCATTGTTGGGCAGTAGAGTGTGTCTCTGTTGCTCAGGGGTGTGATGTTCAGCACACAGGGCAGGTATGTAGGAAGGAGCAGGGAATTTGTGATGGGTGATGTGAAAGTCAGTATGGGGGAACACTGAGAGAAGTAGGGGTAAAAACAAAAACAAAACAGAGTGGTAAGGGAATTTGCAAGTGACCTGTGTCATGCTGTGGGCCCCTGAAGGTGCTTTCATTTACTCTCTGTCTGCCAATCTCTGATGTGGACACGTTGAATCCAAGTGGCATGGATGCTGCACTTCTCAGTCTGCTGAGCCATTGCAGCTACCCAAAGCCTCAGAGGTAGAGCAGCCAGGAGATGATGGTGTGGAAAGGACTGTATTGCTGGTTACCTGTTTCTTTGTGTCTAGCTATTATTTCTGTAAAGTTGTTTTCACATGCTCTCTGTCTGCTGATCTTTGGTGGCAAATATGTGCTGGGTTAGCTGATAGGGGACTTCTGCCGGTATCTCTTCTGGCTCTCTGTTCTTTGTCACTTCCACATTCAGTGTTTGGCTGAGATCTTTATCTTCTCACATGCCAGTTCAGGTTTCAGGATTTACTTTTCTCTCTCTTTTACTGTTTTGTGGGCTTTTGCTGTGGAAGGATGACGTAGTGCTTCTGTCTACAGCACCATGTTGCCTGGAAGTCCCCAGTCCTTCTTTCTTGATGGTATGAAGTCCTTATCTCTCTGCTCACTTTTCTCTCCTTTTGGCTGTTATAAGACAAAAGGCAATATAGATCATACCCCAGGGAAACTGCCATTACATAGGATCAGGGATATAACCTGAGAAATTATATTGCATTCTACCCTAATCCTGTTTAGTATATCCTAATCTTGCCTCATTAACTACAGAAAGAGATTAGGATTTACAACCCATAAAAAATTCAGATCATGATTTAGATACAATACTGGAAATTATGGCTTAGTCAAACTGACATATATATTCTGGGGCTTCAGTTTAATCCACAGCATCTTCAAATGTGCTACCATCAAGCTTTTAATTCCAAAATGATGACACAATTTTGATCTTACATTGAGACCATAAGATTGTTCTAGAGAGGGAGTGTTTGAACTTGAAGTGATGACAATAAGGATTGCTCTTTGTTAAATTCTAGACTGATTTAGTTATCAGAATTCAATGTTAGAATGTAATTTAAAAATGAAGGTATAAATACAAAATGAACAGGTAGCAGAGATTCTCTTTAACTTATTAACAAGGGAACTAGTGAGATGTTACAAATGATTCAAAGGAATGCTGAAATTAATTTATAAATAAATACAAAATGGTTCTACCCAAAAGACAGTAACCAGTTGAATTTACATTCTTATGGTCAAGAGTCATTTGCTTTGGAGGCAAAATCAGCACTGCACTATGGATAGAAACACCATGCCATCCTTCCACAGCCAAGAATGGAAAACTAAGTAGACCAGAGACAAACATCAATCCTGAAACCCTAAGATTTACAACAGGGAGTCAGAGAGATGAATGTGTAAATGTCAACAATGTGAGCACAATAAAAGAGAGGATAAACAGTGTAAGTATAGAAGTTTCTAATGGAGAGGATGTCAAGGTGATACTCAAGAGACTGGTTCAGACTTGGGAAGACAAGGTTAAATTTCAAGGTAACAGTAAAGGAAGTTTACAAACTCAGTCATCAAAATGTAGAAGAAAAATATAGTGTTAGTAAACAAAATCTACAAAAACAGAAGAAAGAAAAAAGAGATCTACAAACAAAAGAAATTAAGCACAAGAGAGTAAGAGGAACAAACAAAATGTCAGCATCTTCCCCCCAAAAAGTGGTACGAAATGACAGCAATACACTGATACCTATCACTAATTACACTGAAAGTATATGGCCCGAATGCACACATAAAGAGACAGAGAGTGACAGAGTGGACTAAAAAAAATAAAAAAGGATCCAGTAAATGTGCTGTCTGCAAAAGGCACACCTTAAAAACAAAGACATAAATTTATTAAAAACCAAGGGATGGAAAAACATTATCAAGCAAAAGGGCCCCCAAAAGAGCAGAAGTGGCAGTATCAATGTCATATAAAATAGACCTTAAAATCCACCATAAAGGACAAAGGTGGGCATTATATAATGATTAAAGGGACAATCCATCATGAAGACATAACCGTGATAGATATTTGTGCACCCAGTGACAGGAATCTAAGCTGCAAAAAACAAACAGCACTGAAAAAAGAAATGGACAGTTCCACAACTATAGTAGGAAGCTTCAACTTAACCTTTCTCAGTAAAGGATGGAACTTCTAGAAAGAAACTCAAAAGGCACGGAAGATTGTAAGGCTGCAGTCAGCCAGCTTGAACTCATTGCCATATATAGAACTCTCCACCCAACAGCTGCAAAGTACAATTCTTTTCTGAAGCTAATGTAATGTTCTCCAAAATAGGCCACATTTTAAGCTGTAGTGCAACCTGCAACAAAATTGAAAATACTGTGATAATATAAAGTATCTTATCTCATCACAACACCGTCAACATAAAAGTTAACAACTGGAGGAGCAAGGGGGGAAAGACATGGAAAATGATTAACACCCTACTTAAAAACCACAGACCAGTAGATAGAATAAAAAATTTGTAGTATCAAACAAGAATGAAAATATATCAAACTAAAACCTTTTGGACACAGCAAAGGCAATCCTCAGAAGTCAATTTTTAGCGATAGATGCACACATCAAAAAAGAGGAATGGGACAAAGTGAAAACCTAAATGATACAACTCAAATAAAGAACAACAAAGGAAATAATGAAGATCAGAGCAGAAATGAATGAAACAGAGAATAGAAAAACAGTAGAATGAATCAGTAAAACTGAAAATAGGATCTTCGAAAGAATCATCAAAATTGATAAACCATCGGACAATCTGAGAAAAGAAAAACAGGAGGGGACACAAATAACCCAAGTAAGAAATGAAATAGGGGACATTATAATAGACCCAACTGAATTAAAAAGGATTATAACAGAGTACTATGAAAAACTGTATTCCAGCAAATTTGGAAACCTAGAGGACGTGGGTGACTTTCTAGAAACATTAAACTACCTATCAAACTGAAATTGAAAATCTGTAAACAGACTCGTAACAAAGGAAGAGATTGGAAAAGTAACCAGGGATATAAAAGACATGT
This sequence comes from Heterohyrax brucei, assembly GCA_028571685.1. Classification (NCBI taxonomy): domain Eukaryota; kingdom Metazoa; phylum Chordata; class Mammalia; order Hyracoidea; family Procaviidae; genus Heterohyrax; species Heterohyrax brucei. The sequence continues at coordinate 42,864,559 of CM053149.1, forward strand.
ATATGAAGAAAATGACAAAACACCATTGCAAGAAACCAAAGTAGAACTACACGAATGGATAAATGTACCATTGTCATGGATAGGTAGAATCAACAGTTCTACCCAAAACAATCTACAAATACAATGCAGTGCTGATTCAGAAACCAACAGCATTCTTTAAAGAGGTGGAAAAACTAATTATTGATGTTACATAGAAATGAAAGAGACCCTGGATAGGTAAACAATAACTAAAGAAGAATGAATGAGGAGGTCTTGCACTACCTGACCTCAGAACCTGCTGTACAGCTATGGTAATCAAAACAGCCTAGTACTGATAAATCACAGATTTGTTGACCAATGGAGTATAATTGAAAACACAGATCTGAATCTTCGCCCTGATCTTTGACAAGGGCCCAGTGTCCATCAAGTAGGGGAAAAGACAGTCTTTTTAAGAAATTGTGCTGGCAGAACTATGTGTCTATGTGTACAGTATGAAACAGGAGCCATTCCTCACACCATACAAAGAAACTAATTCAAAATGAATTAAAGACCTAGTGCTAGAAACTGTAAAGATCATAGAAAAAATCAGGTCAGTGCTAGAGGTCCTAATAAATGCCAATAACAGAATATAAGCTATAACTGAAAACTTAGGAACTCCACAAGATAAACTAAATAACTGGGGTCTTCTAAAAATTAAACACAGATACTCATCAAAAGAGTATTCACCTAAAAAGTAAAAAGAGAACCTACAGACTGGGAAAAGAAAAATTGGCTATGACAGATCTGGCTAAAATCTATAGGAAAATCCAGCACCTCTATAGCAAAAAGACAAATAATACAGTTAAAAAATAGGCAAAGAATATGAACAGATACGATACTAAGGAACACACTCAAGTAGCTAACAGATACCTGGGGAAATGCTCTCCATCAGTAGTCACTAGAGAAATGCAAATTGAAACTACAGTGAGGTACCATTTCACCCCATCATTACTGCCACTAATCAAAAAACATCCAGAAAATAACAAATGCTGGAGAGGCTGAAGGGAGACTGGAATTCTTAGGCATTGCTAGTGGGAATATAGAATGATGCAACCGTTTTGGAAAATGATATGGTGCTTCCATAATACGGTAGAGATAGAAATGTTGTATGATTCAGTATTCCCACTCTTTGGAAAATACCCAAGAGAAATAAGGGCCATCACACAAATTGACATTATACTTGTCCGTTTTCCTTGCAGCATTATTCATGATAGTAAAAAGATGGAAACAACCTAGATGCCCATTTGTGCATGAATGAATAAACAAACTATGATACATAAACACATTGAAATACAGTAATAAAGAACAGTGTTGAATCTGAGGCATCTCAGAACATGAGTGAATCTGAAAGGCATTATGCTGAGTAAAGTAAATCATTTACAAAAGGACCTATATTGTGTAAGACCAGTACTACAAAACTCATAAAGAGACTTACACACAAAAAGAAACAATCTGTAATGGTTGTAAGGGAAAGGAGAGGGGATGGAAAAACATCATAAGCTTTTAGGACTGTAGATACTACTCACATAAGCAAGTTGCAGAACATTTACTTTATAAACCACATTATGCCAGCATCAGGATTGGAGGACGACTCATTAACAACCTGCGTCATGCAGACGACACCACCTTACTTGCTGGAAATGAAGAAGATTTGAGACACTGCTGAAAATCAAGGACTATGGCCTCAGTATGGATTGTACCTCAACATCAGGAAAACAAAAATCCTCACAACTTGACCAGTAAGCAACATTATCATAAATGGAGATAAGATTGAGCTTGTCAAGGATTTCGTTTTACTTGGGTCCACAATGAATGCACTTGGAAGCAGCAGTCAAGAAATAAAACAATGCATTGCATTGGGAAAATCTGCTGCAAAGAAACTCTTTAAAGTATTCAAAGTAAAGATGTCACCTTGAAGACTAAAATCCACCCAACCTAAGCCATGGTATTTTCAGTCACATCACATGCATACGAAAGACAGACCATGAACAAAGAAGAGAGAAGAAAAATTGATGCCTTTGAATTGTGTTGGAAAAGAATGTACCATGGATGGCCAAAAGAACCAAAGGATCTGCTCTGGAAGAAGTACAACCAGAGGGCTCCTTGGAAGCCGGGATGGCAAGACTGCATCTTACATACTTCGGACATGTTGTCAGGAAGGATCAGTCCCTGGAGAAGGACATCATGCCTAGTAGAATGGAGGGTCAGTGAAAAAGAAGAACCTTGACGACATGGATTGGCACAGTGGCAGCAACCGTGGGCTTAAGCATAAAAACGATTGTGGAAATGGTGCAGGACCAGGCAGTGTTCCATTCTGATGTTCACAGGGTCGGTATGAGTTGGAACTGACTCAATGGCACCTCACAACAACAACAACAAAGTATTAAAGTGACTCCCACTCCCACTGAGCTGATTTCCAATTCCTAGTGACCCTGCAGAAGAGAACTATCCAGTAGGGTTTCCAAGGCTGTAACTTTTTATGGAAGCAGACTGCCACAGCTTTTTTCTGCAGAGCAGATGGTGGTTTCGAACTGCCAGGATTTTGGTTAGCAGGTGAGCACTTTAACCACTCCACTACCAAGACTCCAAGTACCTGGCATTTACCAAGTGCTAGGTATGTACTGGAAACACTGGTGGTGTAGTGGTTAAGTACTACATCTGCTAACTAAAAGATTAACACTGTGAATCCACCAGGCACTCCTCAGGAACAGGAGCAGTTTTCCTCTGTTCTGTGAGGTTGCTGTGAGTTGATGGCAGTGGGTTTGATTTTTTGGTTTCTTTAGGTATGTATTGGAAACCCTGGTGGTGTAGTGGTTAAATGCTATGGCTGCTAACTAGTTGGCAGTTTAGATCTACCTAGCACTTGTTGGGAAAGCGATGGGCCAGTTCTGTCAAATCCTGTCGGGTTGCTAGGAGTTAGAATTGACTGGATGCCAGTGGGTTTGGGTTTGGTTTTTAGGTATGTATCTTGGAGCCCTCATGGCAAAATGATTAAGCATTCTCCTGTTCACCAAAAGGTCAGCAGTTCAAATCTAGCAGCCTTTTCTTGGAAATCCTTTGGGACAGCTTTACTCAGTCCTGTAGGGTCTTTATGAGAAGGAATTGACTCAATGGCACTGTCTTTTTTAGGTATTAACTTGTTAATTTCTAAGCAAGAATAATAATAACCAAGTATAAGTTGTCATTTATTGATCCTGTGTTTATTGTGCCCCACCACTATTCTCGCATAAGCAGTTGACTGAGGTCTCTGGCCTGTAAGCTCACACTTTCTATGTCTGTTGGTAATTATGGTGATCTCTGGCATTCGGGTGGCATAGTGGTTAAATGCTGTGTCTGTTAACTGAAAGGTCGACAGCTCAAATCTGCCACTTGCTCCTTGGGAACCATCTGGGGCAGTTCTACTCTGACCTATATGGTTACTGTGAGTGAGAATCGACTTGACAGCAGTGGCTTTGGCTGGTATTCTGTGGAACTGGTATACTTCTAGAGTTCACCCTGAATTTTCAAATTTGCATGTTGATATCAAACTCTGTGAAAACAAATATAGGGCACTTAAAATTTTTTTGTTTCAATGTGATATTTTTAGTAACGTTAAATGTAATGGAGTTCCATTTTAAAATTTCACTTAGAAACACATATGGTGTTTCAATTTTCCAAATTGAAGACCATTAGTTTGGAATCGTATTATTCTTGTCTGTTATCTTGCTTGAATAAAGACTGGGTTTTTGAAATGGTAGTAACTAAGAAACCACATTTTAACAAATTGGGGTGCTTTTGTGTATATTTGTCACGTACCCTTTTCGGTGACTGTGCTATAAACCTAAATGTATGTGTGTGGGAGTCATCTTCAAATTACCTGATATGACTCACCACATTATTACAAAGCAGCTGTGTGGAAAAAAGCTCTGTTTCTTTAGTAATTTCATGACTCAGTTTGGTATTGTGATTCTACCTGTCTGTACAGCAAATTCTTGTTTGAGTGGAAGACAATTTAAATGAATCTTTTTGGTGATGCATAAATATGGATGTAAAAGTTTTCCATGAAGAAGTGACCCCTTTAACCATTTGCAACCACTCTCTTTTACTTAGTTGTACCATGGCAGCTTGTGTGTTGCTGTAATAATGGACGGCACTTGGCTTGGTCATGCCACTGACATTTCAAACACTAGCAGGATTACTCATAGAGAACAGGTTTTAGAGGAAATTCCAGTCTAATATAGACTAGGAAGAAAGGCCTGGTGATCTGCTTCCAAAAATCAGGCAGTGAAAACCCTCTGTATCACACCAGAATATTGTCCTACTTGTTTCCTATGGACACATAATTAGAAGGGGTCTGTTGTTGGAGGAAGACATTATGTTTGATGAGGTAAAGGGCCTGCAAATGTAAGGGGGACCCTCAGATTTGGTGGATTGGCACAGTAACAGCAACAATGGGCTTGAACATGCTGGCATTTGTGAGAATGTTAAAGGATCCAGCAATGTTTTATTCTGTTGTGCATAAGTGTACCATGAGTTGGAGTCAATATGATGGCAGCTGTCTGTCTTCAGTCTCTTAACTGTTCAAGTTTAGGGAGTAGCCTCCTATCTCTAAGAAGAGCATGTGATATTTGTTTCCTGTGGATACTGCATGTCTCACTTTATGTGAAAGAATTCTAGTAGTTGTTACCCTGGCTCACAGTAGAATTATGGTTATTAAAGATAGCTGTAACAAAGTTTTGAAAGTGTGATGACAAAATTTTTTTCTTGTGAAGAATTTTCTTTTGCTGTAGTTTGTTATTCATTGGGCATTTTATCTCCTGTCACAGAGCTTGCTGCTAAAAATTATGACACAGCAAACATGTCATAATTGTCTTGCCTTTTTCTTTGAGCAGTTGCAGAGGGTTCAATTTTTTTTTTGTGATTAAGTGAAAGTGTACAATTCAAATCAATTTTGCGCGCCCATCTTTGTGTAATTCCTTCTGGTCTTCTTGCCCAGTGACAGCACACTCCTTTTTTTCATTTTATAGTTGTTGTATTCTCCCAATAATGTCCTGTTCCCTCCTATCCACCCTCTTCTCTCTTATCTAGAAAGACAGTAGAACAGCATCCTATAAATGCGTAGAGCCATAAAGCACACATACCATATGGTCACATTGTGTTCCTGAGTCCAGTCCATTTTTATCTTAAGAGTTGACCTCAATAGTGTTTTCTGGTTGGGATAGCAGCAGGTCTAGGGGCCAGGCTTCCAGGGATCCCCCAGGCAATCAGACCATCAGTTGTATTCTTTTGGTAGAGTTCTTGAGCTGCATTACTCTTTCTCACATCCACAGGGACTCAACATTGTGTGCCCTATCATGGCTGCCTTTTGTGGCACCCAGACACCATCTGGTTCTTTTGGACACATGTTGATACAGTCTCCCATTCACATGGGTCTTTCTGTTTCCTGAGCTGTTTTTACCTCATGTCTTTGTTGTTCTCAGTGATCGTCTGTTTCAGATGAGCTGGGACCAATTGCTGTACCTCAGATGGCAGCTTAGTAGCTTTTAAGACCCCAGATGTCACTCACCAACATGGGGTTCAGAAGACTCTCTTAGCAATAGACTGTTATACCAGTTGGCTTTCATGTCCCCCAAGAGCGTGGTCCCTAAACCGTGTCTGTGATAGTCTATCCTTGCAGTATTGGGTTGAAATTAGAAGAGTTTTCAGTTTATGATGAAATCTGGTTGAGTTGATCTACTTTCTATTGTGTGTTGTCACTGCTTTGACCCCTAACCAAATTTCTATCAACTAATCTATGACTAACCCTCTCTCTCCTTCCCTTCCCTTGTAGCCATTAAAGAGCCTTTTCTTCTGTATATAAGTCTGTTTTTAAGTCCTTGTAGTAGGGATCTCATATAATATTTATTCTTTTGCAGCTGACTAATTTCACTCAATATAATGTCTTCCAATTGAAACCAGGATATGAGATGCTTCCTAAAATCATTATTGTTCTTTATCATTGCATAGTGTTCCGTTGAGTATATGTACCACAGTTTGTGTATCCATTCTTCTGTTGATAGGGATTTGGGTTGGTTCTGTCTTTTTTGCTAATGGGGACTGTGCCGCAATAAACTTTCATGTGCATGTATCTGTTCATGTGACAGCCTTTGTTTCTGTAGGATATATTCAGAGCAGTTGGGTTGCTGGATCAAATGATATATCTACTTCCAGTTTTTAAACTAAGTGCCAAATTACTTCCCAAAGAGGTTGTAGCATTTTGCAATCCTACCAGCAGTGTAGAAGAGTTCCAGTGTCTCCATAGCCTCTCTAGCATTTGTTGTTTTGTGTTTTTTGGATCAATGGCCAACCTTGTTGGGGCGAGATGGTATCTCATTGTAGTTTTGATTTGGATTTCTCTGATAGCTAATGATTGTGAGCATTTCCTCATGTGTCTTTTGGCTGCCTGTATGTCCTCTTTGGTGAAGTGTCTGTTCATCTCCTTTGCCCTGCACTTAATTGGGTTATTTACCTTTTTCTTGTTAGTATTTTGCAGTACCCTGTAGATTCTGGAGATCAGATGTCAGTCTGACATGTAATTGCCAAATATTTTTTCCCATTCTATAGGTGGTTTTTTAACTCTTTTGGTAAAGTCTTTGGATAAGCAAGAGTATTTGATTCTTAGTAGTTGATCGTGCTTTGTTTTTCATGTTTTGAAGTTTGTCTAAGCTGTACATTGAAACTCCCATTGTTTAGCATTTTTCTTGCATGATTTTTATTATTTTAGGTTTGATATTTATGTATTTGATCCATTTTGAATTAGTTTTTGTGTATAGTGTGAGATATGAGTCTTGTTTCAGTTTTTTGCAGATGGATGTACAATTATGACAGCACCATTTGTTAAAGAGACTGTTTTTACCCCAGTTTACAATCATAGGACCTTTGCTGAATATCAACTGTTCATTAGAGGATGGTGGCATCTCTGGGGTCTCAATTCTATTCCATTTATCTGTGTCTCTTTTCATACCAGTACAGAGCTGTTTTGACAACTGTGGCAGTGTAATTGTTTCTAAAGTCAGGTAGTGTGAGGCCATCCACTGTATCAGTAGTGCTTTACTTGTCTGGAGTTTCTTCCCTTTCCAAGCAGAGTTGGTGATTTGTTTCTGTATCTCATTAAAAAATGACACTGGAATATGTATTGGAATTGCATTGTATATGTAGATTGCTTTGGGTAAAATAGATATTTTCACTGTGTTAAGTCTTTTTCTCCACTTACGTAAGTCTCTATTGATTTTTTGTAATGAGGTCTTGTAGTTTTTTTCTGTAAAGTTTTCTTAATTCTTTAGTCACATTTCTTCCTAGATATTTTATCTTCTTGTGGGTGATTGTAAATTGTATTTATTAGGTAATTTCTTCTTTGATGATCTCTTTGTTGGTATAAAGGAATCCTACTGATTTACTTATGTTTATCTTATATCCTGATACTTTGCTGAATTCTTCTAGTAGTTCCAATAGTTTTTACTTATGGATTCTTTAAGGTTTTCTACATATACAATCATACTACCTGCAAATAGGGAGATTTTTACTTCTTTGCTGATGAAGATGCCCTTTATTTCTTTGTGTTGTGTAATTACTCTGGTTAGAACCTCTAGTACAATGTTGAATAGAAGGGGTAAGAGTGGGCATCCTTGTCTAGTTGTCTAGTTCCCTTTCTCAAGGAGAATTCTTTCAGTCTTTCTCCATTCAGGATGATGTAAGCACTTGATTTTGCATAGATGCCTCTTATTGTGTTGAGGAATGTCCCTTCGATTCCTGCATTGCTGAGAGTTTTTAGCAGGAATGTGTGCTGGACTTTGTCAAATGCCTTTTCTGCATCAATAGACAAAATCAGGTTTTTCTTAGCCTTTGTGTTATTTATGTGATTGGTCACGTTAATTGCTTTTCTGGTGGTGAACCAGCCTTGTATCCCTGGTATGAATCCAACTTGATTTATTGTTTTGCTTGTTGTTGAATTCTGTCAGCTAAGATTTTGTTGAAGATTTTTGCATCTAGGTTGATGAGTGATACTGGTCTGTAATTTTCTTTTTTTGTAGAATCTTTCTCTGTCTTTGGTATCAGGATTATGCTGGCTTCGTAGAATGAATTTGAGAGTATTCCACCACTTTCTATGCTGTGAAATAGTCTCAGTAGTATTGGAGTTAACCTCTTTGTAAAAGGTGAGTAGAGTTCTCTGGTGAAGCCATCTGGGCCAGGACTTTTTTTGGTTGGTAGTTTTTTATGAATTTTTCTATCTCTTCCTTTATGATAGGTTTATTATGTTATTCTGATTCTCCTTGTGATAATTTTGGCAGGTGATATGAATCTAGAAATTTGTCCATTTCCTCTAGGTTTTCGAATCTGTTAGAGTACAGTCTTGTATAGTATTCTGTTATGATACTTTTGATTTTGGTTGGATGTGTTGTGACATCTCCTGTCTCATTTCTTATTCAGGTTATTTGTTTTGTCTCCTGTTTTTCTTTTATAAGTTTAGTCAGTGTTTTACCAATTTTGTTGATCTTTTCAAAGAACCAGCTTTTGGTTTTGTTATTTTTTTTAATTGTTCTCATGTCCTCTAATTCATTTAGTTCTACTCTAATTTTTATTACCTGTTTTCTTCTGGTGGCTGATTAGTTCCTTTTTTGCTGTCTTTCTGCTTGTTCAAGCTGTAGGGTTAATTTTTTGGTTTAAGTCCTTTCTTCTTTCCGGCTGTGTGCATTTATAGAGATAAATTGACCTCTGAGAACTGCTTTTGCAATATCCCTTATATTCTGGTTGGATATGTTTTCATTCTCATTTGATTCCATAAGTTTCTTCATTTCATCCTTGATTTCTTCTGTAACTTACGGCTTTTTGAGCAAGGTGGTGTTCAGTTTCCATGAGTTCAAATTTCTACCTGTTTTTTCTGCTATTGATTTAAACTTTTATAGCTTTATGGTCTAAGAAGATCCTGTGGAATGGTGATACTAGGTAATGATGGACTGGTTCAAACCTAGGAACATGAGGGTAAATTTCAAGATAAACCACAAGGAAGGCTAACAAACCTGCTCATCAAAATAAAGAAGGAAAACAAAGTCCTAAAAAAGCTACAGAAACAAAAGAAATGAAAGACAAAGCCACCAACCAGAGGAATTCAGCACAGGAGAGTAAGAGAATCAAAGAAAATGTCAGCACTACATACATACACACATACACACACACACCCCAAAACAAACTACAAAATGACAGTGATAAACTCATACCTATCAGTAATTATGCTGAATGCAAGTGACCTAAATGTACCCATAAAGAGATGGAGAGTGGAAGAATGGATGAAAACCAGGGTCCATCAATATACTGTTTACAAGAGACACACTTAAGAAACAAAGACACCTGTTACTGGTACATCACATTCGTTGACCAATGGAAAGTAATTGAGAACCCAGATGTAAATCTATCCACCCGTAATCACCTGATGTTCAGCAAAGGGCCAAAGTCCATCAAATGAGGGAAAAGACTGTCTTTTTAACAAATGGTGCTGGCAAAACCAGATGTCATTTCATAACATGGAGGAAACTGGAGGGCATTATGCAGAGTGAAAGTCAGTCATAAAAACACAACTATTGAGACCACTACTGCAAAAAACCTTGAAAAGGTTTATATATAAAAAGAAACAATCTTTGGTGGTTACTAGGGAGGAGAGGGGAGGGATGGAGAAACACTAAATAGACAAGTAGTGAGGTTAGTGAAGGGTAAGACTGTACACAGTACTGGGGAAGACAGCACCATCTGTACAAGACGAGGTCATGGAAGCTCCATAGACACGTCCTAATTCCATGAGGGACCGAATTGCTGGGCTGTGGGGAGGATGATCTTGGGAAACATCTAGCTCAATTTGTGTAACTGTTTATGAAGAACATGCTTTGTGTTTTACTTTGGTGTGTAATGTCTGCGATCCTAAAAGCTTGTGAATGGCCATCTGGGATACTCCACTGGTCTTATCCCTTTGTGAGCAAGGAAGAATGAAGAAAACTAACAAAACGAGGGCAAGATTAGTCCGTAAGACTGATGGACTGCATCTACTATGGTCTCCACCAGACTGAGTCCCATACAACTAGATGGTGCTTGGCAACCACCACTCACTTTTATGATGGATCACAACAAGGGTCCTGGATAGAGGTGGAGAAAAATGTAGAACATAATTCTGACTTAAAAGGAAAGACCAGACTTGCTGGCCTGGTAGAGACTGAAGAAACTCTGAAGAGCATGATCCCTAGACACCCTTTCAGCTCTCTTAGTTACTTAAGTCACTCCTGAGATTCACTCATTAGCCAGAGTGGAGAGGTTCATAAAGCAGAAGGAAATTAAAGGGACGCACAGGCCCAGGGGCAAGGACTAGAAGGCAGGAGGGAACAAAAACCAGGAGGGAACTAAAGTTTGAGAAGGGGGACTATTGAACTTTTATGTTGTTAGCCAGCATAATAAAAGAATAACAAACAAAAAGCCATTGAAAATCATATGAAACGCAGTTTTACTTCTTTTACTTGTGGGTCACTATGAGTTAGAATCTACTCCACAGCAACACATTATTTTCAAATAGAGACAGACAGCATTGGAGTGTGTGTGGAAATTGGAGGAATGGGGTCCACAGTCTGACCTCAGGCTTCAGAGATTCTCATGGTTCCTGAATATAGGAATTAACCTCACTCACGCAAGTTGCAGAGTGTCAGTAGTAAGGCTTTAAGAAAGAGCCCGGCAATTTATGATGTTAGCAAGCTCCTGAGTAATTCTGATGGAAGACTTTTGGGTCTGAGACAGACACTGCTCAAAAGCTGTGATCTACCTGACCATTGGGATTACCTGGAGAAACTAGCAAATACAGACAGGAGGCTCAATCTCCAGTCCTTCTGTTTTTGTGGAACTGGTGGGACCTTAGGAGTCCTCGTGGCTCAGTGGTTAAGAACTCCACTGCTAACCAAAAGATTTGAGTCTGAAGCCATCAGGCACTCCATGGAAACTCTGTAGGGCAATTCTGTTCTGTCGTGTAGGTTCGCTGTAAGTTGGAATTGACTCGGTGGTATTGGGTTTACATTTTTTGTGTGGGTGGTGAGGCTCAGGAGTCAGAATGTATACCAGGGTTTTCAGCCTGTGCTCTCAGAAGCCCTCCAGATTCCACTAGAGTGAATACGGGGCTCCCAAGAGGGAGAAGGAAAAGGAGAACTAATGAGAGGGGACTCAAACAAACACCCTTACTCTGTAAAATTGCATCTGAAGGGAAGATTCCACTTTTTAGAAAAATGTTAAAAACTAGCCATGCCTGTCCAGTGCTCTCTGAAGCTGGTAGCATTCTCAGTTTTTGAACTGGGGTTCTGGAGAGCTGCTCTGCTTGGTGAACCTCTAACCTTCTGTCTTTTTGACTTTCAATCCAGAAGCTGCTGGGTGTGTGTGCCAACTGTCTGGAATAGCTGTACTTCCCCCCACAACTGATGTTACGGCTGCCTCACTTTGTCTTTTGCCCCAAGGAAACACAGCTCATTTTACAGCTGAGGAACTGCCAGTCACACCAGAATTGCCCTTTGCACAGATCTTGATAGTGACTGTCAACACGTGATTGTGTTTACAACATATTTGTGCATCAGAATCACATGGAGAACTTGATAAAGCATGGCTTTCTGGGCACCAACCCAGAGTTTCTGAGTCAGTTTCTTTGATTTGAAAAACGAGAAGCTGCAGTTCAAGTTTGGTCCCAGGTGATGCTGATATTCTCTTAATATTAAATAATGTTGGATACATCTGGGGTCTGAGTCACCTGCTAAATGTGTTTTTTCATTCGGTAGTTCTTCCTTTTGTGTTCAAGTGTGTGATGGAGAGAGGAAATGTCTTTCCTGAAGAGTAAAAAATAGCTGGGATGAAGAAATCTGTAAATTAAGATTATGGTTCAGTCCTGGTAAGAGCTCAATTGCTTTTGCTGTGTAGACTGCAGCCAAGGGACTGTTTATGACATTGTTTTTGCAAGAAGGTACATTGCACAGTACATGTCCCTTGTCACACTTAGCCCCTGCTTGAAGGAATGGTAGCTGTGTCAAGGGTCTGGCAGTGGCTTCTTGTTGGTCAGCTAAGAGTGTGACAGACTGTTACTGAACACTGGCTATCAGAATGGCAAACATTTTCTTTAACCTGAAGCAAGTAAAACAAAGTGTCAGGAGGTGGGTAGCAGGAGGTGGAGCACAGGTCATTTTTAGGACAGTGAAACCATTCTGTATGATACTGTAGTAGTGGATACATGGTATTTTGTACTTGTCATAACTCATAGGATTATACAGCACAAAGAGTGATCCCTAGTGTAAATTGTAGACTTCAGTTAATAATAATGTATCAACATTGGTTCATCAGTTGTAACAAATGTACCACAGGAGTGCAAGATTTTAGTGATAAAGGGAACTGTATGTGATAGTGTGCATGTATATGAATATATGGAATTCTCTGTACTTTCTGTTCAGTTTTTCTGTAAACCTGAAACAGCTCTAAGTTACAAAGTCTGTTAATCTAAATCAAAGCCTTCTGTGAGGGTAGATGGCACGAGGCACATTTTTCAGACAAGAGAGCCAAGAAAATAACACAGAGAACTTACAAAAGAAAAGACACTAGTGCCTTGCACTCTCGTGTAGAACTGGTCATGGTGGCAAGGCAGAGATGTCCTCTAAGAAGGTGAATGAAAGCAGGCTCTTGGTCCCTCTGGAATGGCTCAGAACCCACCAGAGTTTTTGCTCAGGTACTGTACCAGTCACCCGTGTGAATTCTCCTGGGACTCCTCCCCTCAGGTGTAGAGTATTTTGACAGGCAAATGAGTAGTTACTGTTAATTAAAAAAAGGGGGGAAAAAGCCTTTGAACTTTTTAATCTCTGTAGTGGTTCAGCTCTGTGGTAGATTAGTTTGAATTTCAGTAGGCCTGAGTAACACTGATACTCTTGAAAAAATAAGAAGGTTTAGTTAGTTAATGATTACATTGTGCAGGTGATGATGCAGGTTTGTAGATGATGGGAAGAAAACGAGTGAATTCAGTGCTGGTTGGGGTGGGGTCAGGCAAAAGTAATTCCATTTTGTGAAGATAGATTTGAGGGAGCTTACTAAGAATTAGGATAAACACTTCTAGGTGAGCGTGAACACAGGTGCTAATAGGCGCTGCTTGGAGAGTACCATGGAAGCTGAGGACCAGGCCTCTTTTCCAAAGTGCTCTCTGGCTGTCTTTTCCAGCCCCTTTTACCCTGCTCTGAGTTCTTGGGTGCTGCTAACTAAAGAGTTGTTTGTTTGAGTCTTCCCAGAGAGACATATTGGAAGAAAGTCCTGGTGCTCTATTTCTAAATAATCAACAACTGAAAATGACATGGAGCACAGTTCTGCTTTGACATGCATAGAGTCACAATGAGTTGATATTCACTTCATAACAACGGGTACTATTTTTTTAAAACCGTTTCTACAGATACCATTTAGTGAAAGTGATTACATTCTTTGAGTTGTGTAGCCATTATCAATTGCTGTTTCATTGTGTTGGTTTTGTTTGTGTGCCCTATATTATGTTATTTACCTTCTATTCCTTGTTATTGAGAACTTCTATCAGGAATGAATGTTGGACTTTATCAGATACCTTTTTTGTGTTGATTGATAGGATTATATAATTCTTTCATTTATGTGGTGGACTAACATCATTTTCTGATATTGAACCATCCTTGCTTACCTGGTGTGAATCTCACTTGGTTGTGGTGAATTATTTTTTGATATATTGTTGAATTCTATTAGCTATAATTTTGTTGAAGATTTTTACATCTAAGTTCATGAGAGATTTTGATCTGTAATTTTCCTTTTTCTGTGCTGTCTTTACCCAGTTTTTGTAACAGGGTTATATTGGCTTCATATGAAGAATTTGGGAGTTTTGTGTCCTTTTCTATGCTCTGGAATACCTTTAGTAGTAGTGGTATTAACTGTCCTCTGAAAGTTTACTAGAATTCTCCAGTGAAGCTGTCAGATTCAGGGCTTTTTTTTTTTTTTGGTTGGGTGTTTTTTAATGACTTTTTCTGTCTCATCTTTTATGATGGGTTGATTAAGTTGTCCTGCCTCTGTTTGCATTTTGGTAGTTTTAGTGTGTTTCTAGGCACATTTCCATTTCTTGTAGGTTTTCAAATTTTTTACAGTACAGTTTTTCATAGTAATCAGCTATAATTCTTTTAATTTCAATTGAATCTGTTGTGATATCTCCCATCTCATTTCTTCTTTGAGTTACTTGTTGTCTTGTCTTTTTTTCAGTTTGGCCAGTGGTGTATTGATTTTCTTGATCTTTGCAAACAGCCAGGTCTTGGTCTTGTTAACTGTTTCAGTTGTTTTCTGTTTTATAATTCATTTACTTCTTCGCTGACTTTTATTATTTGTTTTCTCACGGTGCTTGAGGATTTCTTTTGTTGCTCTTTCTACTTGTTTGAGTTGTAGGGTTAGAGTGGACCCTTCTTTTTGGATGTGTGGCCTTATTGGGATGAACTGACCTCTGAGTACTGCTTTTGCTGGGTCCTACAGGTTCTGATAAGATGTGTTTTCATTCTCATTTGCTTCCATGAATTTCTTTATTGCTTCCGTGATTTCTTCTATAAACCCAGAAATTCTTGGACAAGGTGTTGTTCAGTTTCCATGTGTTTGATTTAAAAAAATGCTTTTTCTGCTATTGATTTAGATTTTTAGGACTTTATCTTCTGAGAAGATACTTTGCAATATTCCAGTGCTTTGGACTTAGTTTATGGCCTAATACATGGTCTACTCTGGAGAATGTTCCATGTACATTACAACAGAAGGTATACATGTCTCTTGTTATGTATATTTTATGGTCCGGGAGAAGTTCACTTATGAACAAAAGCAAAGGAGAGTTGAAGTTTGCTAAGACCTTTTAGAGAGTCAAGATGATATTTTAGACCATATTATCACTGGTGATGACATGTGTACCAATGTGACCCTGAAAGAAGCTGTCAAAATGCACAGTGGAAGTCAGCCAATTCTCCATGACCGAAAAGTTCCATCAGTCCAAATCAAGAGTCAAAATGATGTTGCTTACCTTTTTTTCATATCTGCGGAATTGTTCATTAGGAATTTGTACCAACTAGACAATTAACCAAGCTTACTATTTGGAAACACTGAAAAAGCTGCATAAAAAGATGAAATGACCTAAACTTTTCTCCAAAAACTCATGGCCCTTGTGTCATGACAGTACACTAGCTTACATGGCACTGTCTGTAACAGAGTTTTTAGCCAGTAAACAAATAACTGTGTTGGAACACCCACCCTACTTACAAGTGACTTTTTTCTTTTCCAAGTGATAAAGGAAATGATGAAAGGCAGACATGTTGATGACATTCAGGACAAGGGTAATAAAATGACAAGTCTGATGGCCCTTCCAGAAGAAGCATTCCAAAATTACTTTGGAGGGTGGACTAGTCACTAGTGTCAATGCGTAGCTTCCCAAGGGGAGTACTTTGAAGGTGACTGTAGTGGTACTCTGCAATAAGGTACATAGCACTTTTTCCAGGATGAATTTGCAGACTTAATTGTCAGACTTTGTATGTCTGATGTTAACTGATTTTCTCATTGAAGAACCTCTGTGGTTCTTGTAATTTTGTTTTGGTTTTTGCAAATTCTGTAAAAGTCTGTTTACCTGGGAATGTTGTTATTTTGCCGCCGTATTTGAAAGACAGTTTTGCAGGAAACAGAATTTTTGGTCAGCAGTTTGTTGCTTCAAGTCTTTGTATTTGTTATCCCATTGCCTTCTGGCTAGTATGGTTTCCACTGAGTTACCTGAGCTCATTCTTAATGATTCTTCTTTGCGAAGGGACTTCCAGTAAAGATGTCCTATTTTTACAACACATGGTAGCCATATTTGTGACACTGTG
Source organism: Heterohyrax brucei (assembly GCA_028571685.1). Lineage (NCBI taxonomy): Eukaryota > Metazoa > Chordata > Mammalia > Hyracoidea > Procaviidae > Heterohyrax > Heterohyrax brucei. The sequence goes on from CM053149.1 coordinate 42,880,473, forward strand.
GTCACCATATTTATCCCATTCTTTTAAATTAGTTGTGACAAATAGCCATGAAAATTTCACAGTTCAACAATACATTAAAATTATTGAAGTTTGTTATCAAAGTAAGTGTTCCATTTGCCAAAAATGCCATGTACTATGTGAAATTTACGATGTGGATAATCATCCCACCAAGAGAACAATTCAACGTTTAATCAAAAAAGTTGAAGGGAACCAACGATCTTAACATGAAAACTATGACATCATCACGGTATAAAGAGGGGATATATTACAGTAGTTATAACCCTTTCAAAGGAGAGGAAATTAAAAAGTTTTAAAGAAGTCAAAGATTGGTTTAAACTTAGAAAATTAAGGGGGATCAAGGGGGTAGCCATGAAACAAACAAACAGTGCAACATATCAAAACAAGAAACATAATACAGGAGTCTCAACAAACACAAAACCAACACTGAGAAAGATGAAAAGTAAACCCATAAAGAAAAGATCCAGAACAGAATATTAAGAAAAACAAAGAAAACATCAATAACACAAAAATAAAAGCATCCAAATTACAGCACTGCGCATATACCTATCAATAATTACAGTGAATGTAAATGACGTGAATGTTTCAATAAGGAGGCAGAGAGTGGCAGCCTGGATCAAAAGACACAATCCATCAATATGTTGCTTATAAGAAACACATCTTAGACTCAAAGATATGAACAAACTGAAAATCGAAGAATGGAAGAATATATATCAAGCTAACAACATACAAAGAAGAGCAGGACTGGCAACAGTAATCTCAGATAAAATGAATTTTAATGTAAGATCCACTGTTGTGAAGTAGGATGGTCACTATTTATTACAGAAAGGTTCAGTACCTAAGCAGGATATAACAATATTAAGTATTTATGCACCTAATCCCAGAATATTTAAATGTATCAAATAAATGCTGACAATATTGAAAAAGAGATTGGTCACTTCACAATAATTGTAGTAGACTTCAACACTTCACTTTCAGTAATGGACAGATCATCCAGAACAAAGCTCATCTTGTTGTGAGAATCAACTAAACAGACCTCATCAACATATACAGAACCTTTTACTGAACAACAAATAAGTACACCTTCTTCAGTGCACATAGAACATTCTGCAGAATAGATCACATGTTAAGATATAAAACAAAATCCAGTGCACTGAATTATTGCAAAGTATCTTCTCAGACTGTAAAGCCATGAAAGTTGAAATCAATAGCAGAAAAAACATAGGTAGAAATTTGAACCCCTGGAAACTGAGAACCACTTGCTCAAAAAGCCATGGGTTATAGAAGAAATCAAGGATGAAATGAAGAAATTTATGGAATCAAATGAGAGTGAAAACGCAACCTACCAGAACCTATGGGATACAGGAAGAGCAGTGCTCAGGGGTCAGTTTATCTCTACAAATGCACACATATGGAATGAAAAAAGGGCCCAAACCAAAGAATTAACCCTAGAATTTGAACAGGTAAAAAGAGAGCAACAAAGGAACCCCTCAGGCACTAGAAGAAAACGGACAATAAAGATTAGAGCAGAACTAAATGAATTAGAGGATAGAAGAACAATTGAAAAAATTAAAAAAACCGAAAGCTGTTTTTTTTGAAAAGATCAACAAAATTGATAAACTATTGGCTAAACTTAAAAAGACAAACAGGAGAGGAAGTAAATAACCTGAATAAGAAATGAGGTGGGAGATGTCATGACAGCCCCAACCAAAATTAAATAAATGTGTCACAACTGAATACCATGAAAGACTGTGCTCTAACAGATTTGAAAAGTTACAGGAAATAGAAAAATTTCTAGATTCATATCACCTGCCAAAATTATCACAAGAAGAAGTAGAACAACATAATAAACCCATCACAAAAGAAGAGATTGAAAAAGTCATCAAAAAACTACCAACCAAAAAAGGTCCTGGCCCACTTGGCTTCACCAGATAATTCTGCCAAGCTTCTAGAGAGGAGTTAATTCCAGTGCCTCTTGGGCTATTTCACAGCCTAGAAAAGGATAGAATAGTCACAAATTCATTCTTTGAAGCCAGCATAATTCTGATACCAAAGCCAGGGAAAGATGCCACCAAAAAAAAAAAAAAAAAAAAAAGAAATAAAAAATAAAAAAAATTACAGACCAGTATCACTCATGAACTTAGATGCAAAAAACTTCAACAAAATCCTAGCCAGTAGAATTCAACATATCAGAAAGGTAATTCATCATGACCAAGTTAGATTTATACCAATGATGTAAGGCTGGTTAAACATCAGAAAAACAATGTGATCAGCCACATAAAGAAAGGGTAAGAATCACCTGATTTTGTTAATTGATGCAGAAGAGACATTTGACAAAGTCCAACAATCATTCATGCTAAAAACCCTCAGTAAAATTTGAATAGAGGGGAAGTTCCTCAAGGCAGTAGGGTCATCTATACAAAGCCAACCATCTACATCATCCTGAGTGATGAGAGACTAAAAGAATTCCCCTTGAGAATGGGAACTAGACAAGGATGTCGACCTTCACCACTTCTATTTAAAATTGCACTAGAGGTTCTAGCCAGACCAGTTAGACAAGACAAAGCAATAAAGGGCATCTGCATTGGTGAAGATGAAATGAAAAATCTCCTTATTTGCAGATGATACAATTGTATATGCAGAGAACACTAAAGAATCCATAAGTAAACTACTGGACCTATTAGAAAGTCTGAGGATATAAAATAAACATAAGTTACTTGGTAGGATTCCTTTACACTGACAAAAAGAACATTAAAGAGGAAACCACCAAATTAATACCATTCACTATAGTCCACCAAAAGGTAACATACCTACAAATAAGTCTAACCAGAGAAGCAGGAGACTTATACAGAGAGAATTACAAGACCTTACTGCAAGAAACTAAGAGAGCCTTACATAAGTTGAGAAACCTATTCTGCTCATGGATTAGAGGACTGACATTCTGAAAATACCTATTTTGCCCAAAGCAATCTACATACACAGTGCAATCCCTATACAAATTCGAGTGTCGTATTTTAATGGGATGAAGAAAAAAATCACCAACTTTGTTTGGAAAGGGAAGAAGCCCCAGATATGTGAAGCATTAGTGAAGAAGAGGAAACAGTGGGAGGCCTCATACTTCCTGACCTTAGAAGCTATTACAATGCCACAGTTGTCAGAACGGCATGGTACTGATACAAAAAGAGACATATAGACCAATGAAACAGAGTTGAGACCTAAAAGATACCACCATCCTCTTGTAAACATTTGATATTCAGCAAAGGCCCAAAGATCATAAACTGTGGTAAAAAGCAGTCTCTTTAACAAATGGTGTTGGCAAAATTGGGTATCCATTTGCAGAAAACTGAAACAGAACCCATATCTCACACCTTACACAGAAATTAACTCAAAATGGATCAAAGACCTAAACACCAAACTGAAAATGATAAAGATCATGCAAGAAAAAATAGGGTCAACAATGGAAATTCTAGTACATGGCTTAGACAGACTTCAGAATCTGACAGACAAACCACAAACAACAGAAGAGAAAATAGATAAATAGGAACTGCTAAGAAGCAAACACTTAATTCTCATGCAAAGACTTTATCAAGAGAGATAAAAGACTACTTACAAAATGGGAAGAAATATTTGGCAGCTATAGTCAGACCAATGCCCGGATTCCATAATCTACAAGATACTGCAAAATATCAATAAGAAAAAGGTAAGTAAGCAGTGGGCAAAGGAGGTGGGCACACATGCACCAAGGAAGACATCCAAGAAGCCAAAAGACACATGAGAAAATAAACACTATCATTAGCTATTAGAGAAATGTAGAGCAAAACTACAATGAGATACCACCTGCAATCCAAATAACACAAAACAACAAATGCTGGAGAGGCTGTGGAGAGATCGGAACTCTCCTACACTGTTGGTGGGGCTGCAAAATGGTGCTACCTCTTTGGAAAGCAATTTTGTGGTTTCTTAAAAAGCTAGAAATATATATACAATTTGATTCAGTAATCCTACTGCTCAGAATATATTCTACAGAAATAAAGGTGGTCACATGAACAGGTACATGTGCATGAATGTTTATTGCAATACTGTCCACAATAGCAAAAAGATGGAATTACCTAGATGCCCATTAACAGATGAATGTGTAAATAAACTGGTACATATACTCGGTGGAACACTGTGCAATGATAAGGAACAATAATAATTTCAGGAAGCATCTCATAACCTGGTTTCAATTGGAAGACGTTATACTGAGTAAAATTAGTCTGCAGTGAAAGGACAAATATTGTATGAGACCCCTGTTATAAGGACTTAAAAATAGCCTTATGTACAGAAGATTCTTTGATAGCTGAAAGTGTAGGGAGGTAGAAGAGGGTTGGTCATAGATTAGACAGTTGATAGAAATTTGGTTAGATGAAAGCAGTGACAACATGCAGTAGAGAGTAGATCAATTTAATTGCATTTCACCATAAAAGGTTTTCTAGACTCAACCTAGTAAGAATTTCAAAGGATAGAGTAGCAGGGACTGGGGTCTGGGGACCATGTATTCAGGGGACATAGAGGCCAATTGGTATAACTGGTCTATTGCTAAGAGAGTCTTGTGCACCCCATATTGGTGAGTGGCATCTGGGGTCTTAAAAGCTAGCAAGGTGCCATCTGAGGTACACCAAATGGTCCCAACTCATCCAGATCAGATGATCACCAAGAACAACAAAGATAGGAGGGAAAAAAGCCCAGGACAAGAGAGATGGTATCTCATTATAGTTTTGGTATGCATTTCTCTAATAGGTGTGATGGGGGATGCAATGTAGCCCTGAGGCAACATGAGAAAAAGAGGTATGCGCCCAAGAACTCTACTAAAAGACCTGGATTGATCGTTCATCTGCCTGGAGGGTCTTCTGGGGACATGGCCCCTAGAACTGCTGCAAACTGTGACTCGAAACCAGTACTGAGTCAGCTCTTTAGACAAGTGTGGACTGGACTGAGGGACACACTGTAACCATATGCTGTACATGCTTCATGGTTCTGTGCATTTGCAGGAGGTTGTCCTACAGTTCTCTTTGTAGATGGGAGAGAAAAGGGTGGATGGGGTGGGGTCAAATGCTTGTTAAGAGGACACTAGATTTATATAGAGTGAAAAGGAGGAGTGTGCTGTTACTGGGTGGAGAGAGCAGAGGGAGCTGCATATAGGTGGGTGTGCAAAAGCAATTTGGATTGTATACTTTTCACTTAATCACAATAAAAAAGAAAAAAAAATTGAGGCAACTGAGTCAGTTACCAATGAGACAACATGTGTCCATCAATGAATTGCATGTTTCCGTAAGATCAATTCCACTGTTTGTCAGTCCAAGCCAGAAGCTGTCCCAGTGAGTTTCTCACCGAGCTCAAGAACTGGGCCTTCTGTCAACAGTAATTTGGTGGATTTTGCACCTGGACACGAAGCTTTACCCTTAGAAAATTGTTTTAACTCAATAACTGAAGTGCAACAACCATAGATGTATCCATCTGGAATTTGGCTGTGTTTTTGGCTGAAAAATCATCTTCAGCGTCGAGGCCTATTTTGGGTTCAGTGGTTTTGTTAAGAAACAGAACTGTTGCATTTGGAGTGATGAGAATCCAATGGAGATTCAAAACTGTCCATTTCATCCCCCAAAAGATACCATTTGGTGTGGATTTTGGTCTGGTAGAATCATGGACCATTATTTTTTCTGAAATGGACAAGGACAGACTGTGACTGTGAATAACAAGGAATAGCAGACTATGATAACTGATAATTTTTGGCCCCATTTGGAAGGTACTCTGGTGACCATTTACTTGGAGTTCTTTTCTATACATAATGCCATCAAATTTACTTCAAAATAATAAAAAAATTAAAGCTGTATCTTTTATACAACTTGTTGTATTCAAGTTCAAAGATAGGACATCCTTGCTGGAAGACTTTGTTTTTTTTTTTTTTTTTTGGTTTGTGCGTAGCTGAGCTTAAAAGTATCTCCTTATGTCTAGTTTCATTAAGTCTGATGATAATAGGTCTTAAAGAGTCTTTCTTTTGGGGTCTGTCTTTGTGGAGTATGGGTGAGCATCTTGGGTAGATACTCTCTCATCTTTCATGATTTCAGGAAGTTTTCTTGTCAACATACTTCAATAGTTCTCTCTGTATTTTCTATTGTACTCCCTGTTTTGGTACTACAGTTAGTGTAGTTCAGTCCACTTGACAAAGTTTCACATAATTCTCAATAATTCTTCATTCTCTTAAATTCTTGTATCTGATTTTTCTCAAATAAGCTTATCATAGTCGCCTTGTCATCTCACAAATTCTGCCTTCCATTGCCTGAGTTCTGCTCCTTTGACTTTCTATTCAGTTGTTTAATTCTGTAATTTTATTGTTAATCTGCTGAATTTCAGATTGTGTTTCTTACATCCTGTCTAACTTTTCCATATGCTATGCTGCTCTTTGCATAGTCTCCTTCCTGATGTCTTGAAGAGCTCTAAACTTCAGTCTTTGGTATTCTACCTCCAATAATTGCAGTAATTATGGAATTTTTTTTGCTTGTTTCGGGAGTTTTCTGAAGCCGTAGTTGTCTGTTTCTTTAAATGATTAGAAATTGATTGTTGTCTTTGAGCTATCAGAAGATTGTTGTAATTTATTTGTTTATTGTGTTCCAACTTAAATGTGTTTAATTTAGCTTTTGCGTGCTCACATATTCTGGTCATTTGAGGTAGATTGATTATTGCAGCCTTTAAAATTCCAGTGTCCTGTTACCAGATGTTTAGAATTGTGAGTATGCTAAGAAGGGTAGGAGGAGCTACCACCTCAGAGGAACCAGAAGAACCTTTTTCTTCTGCTCTCTTTGTTTCCCACTCCAAGTTCAGGAGATAAACAGGGTGCACATGTGTTAAATGTCCCACTTCTTGCCCAGGTAGAGTGTCAGTGTTTAGTGCCTGGTGCCTAATAGAGAAGGGAGTGAGGAAGTCCTGGGGAAAAGGATAGAAATCAGCAGATAGGAAAGATTTAAATCCGTGATAGTTCACAAGCACTTAGCTTGCCAAGCCAAGTGCCGTCGAGTCAGATTATGATGCTCAAATGAAAGCCCTCTGTGGTTCTCTAGGTGCAGCCATCTAAGCTTAGCTTTTCCGCTGACAAAGATGTCTTCCACTGATGAAACTGTTGCTGTGCTCTGCAGCCCATCCCAGAGCTACAGCTTCACTTGGCTGGCTAAAGTCAGTCCTTTTGTGGCATGCAGATTTAAATCCTGCCAAAGTAGTGGCTTCTGGACCTGCTGTGTCCTTCCTGTCATCTAGTCTGATCTCTCAGCTTTCTGCCTGATATTCAAGGCTCCTAACATATCTTATAGAATCCATTCAGTTGTTTTTCTGGTTCTTTGTTGTTAGAGGGATCAGAAAATAGCCTGTGGCTTTGCTGCCACTTAGCCCCACCTCTCTCAGAAGGTTATTAATCACAACTTGTTTTCAAGGATTGGCCACAAAACCACAGTTGTAAAAATTAATGCAGGAAGCTCAGCAGGGTGGAATTAGCAGAAGCAGTGGACTGAAGTGTGATGATCTTTTTTCAGCAAGAGTATTGTAGTCAGCTGTTTCCTCAGGATAAATTACCCCAATACTTAATGGCACAAAATAACAAGAATCAATTACTTGCTCATGATTTTTGCAATTTGGGACAGACCTCAGTAAAGGAATTTTGTCTGTGTTTTATGTGGCATCAGTTTCGGCAGCTTGACTTCCAGATGGCTCAGTCATATAGCTGTCAAGAAGGTGCTATGTTGTGAACTCAGCCGAGGCTGTTGACTGGGGACCTCAATTCCCTTTTATGCTTTGCCACAGTCACTTGGGTCTCTTCGCAATGTGCCATCTGGGTTCCAAGAGGGTGGAGGTGGAGCTGTGCAGTCTTAGTGTCTAGGCATGGAGGTCTTAGATGATATTTTTCTTGCATTTCTTTGGTCAGAGGATCTGTGAGGCCAGCACAGATTCAGAAAAGGGGAGAACATAAGCTCCAGCTTTTGATGGGAACAGCAAAGTGAGCTAATAGGGAATGCTCCACATATCTTGGTTCATCTTTAGGCACCAAAAAGAGCGAAATAGTAGATCTTTTCTCTCCTTCCTTGTTCTCACTCCAGAAAAGCTTGCTTCTATTCATGGTACGAGTTGTTGATGACAAATAATGGGAGAAAATCTAAGAAAAATATTGAAAAAAAAAGCTACTGAGAATATATGCTGTTAAATTCTTCAGGGGATTGTGACTTGAGAGTAAATTGTACCTGCTAGTCAGTCTGTTAAATAAACCTTTGAAAGGTTCATGATTATGGATGCATTTTCACATTTTATTAAAATTTTTACTTCTATAATTTTGTAAAATATCCTTATTTCTTTTCCTGAATTATGCTTTCCTAGAGTTAATTGGCAGAAAATTTTCAAGTTTTACTTTGTCATACTGGTTTGTTGTACTGTGGGGGCTTGTGTGTTGCTGTGATGCTAGAAGCTATACCCCTGTTGTTCAAATAGCAACAGAATCATCTGTGGTGAACAGGTTTCAGCTGAGCTTCCAGACTAAGACTAGGAAGAAGAACCAGCTGGTCTACTTCTGAAAAGAATTAGCCAGTGAAAATCTTGCAGATATCAAAGGTGAGCCAGTCAGATTAGAAGACAGACACTCAAAATTTGACTAGGGAAGAGCTGGCTCCTCAAAGTAGAGTTTACTTAATGAGATGGAGGGAATCAAGCTTTCAGGACCTTTGTTTGCTGACGTTGCACTACTCAAAATAAGAACAAACAGCTGGAAACATACATTAATAGTTGGAACCTGGACTATATGAAGTATGATCTAGGAAGATTGAAAATCATCAGAAGTGAAATGGAAAGCATAAACATTGATATCCTAGGCATTAGTGAGCTGAAATGGAGTGGTATGGGCCATTTTGAGTCAGATAATTGTGTGGTCTTCTTTGCTGGGTATGACAGTGTGAAGAGAAATGGCAACATGAAGAAGAATGGCAGTGTGAGTAGGAATGGCCTCACATTCATCATTAAAAAGAATATTTCAAGATCTCTCTTGAAACCCAGTGCTTCAGGGGCAGGATAATATTCATACGTCTACAAGGAAGACAAGTTAATATGCCTGTTATTCAAATTTACACACCAGCAACCAAGAGCAAAGATGAAGAAACTGAAGTTTTTAACCAACTTATGTAGTCTGCAGTTGATGGAACATGCAATCAGAATGATGACTGGAATGTGAAAGTTGTAAACAAAAATATCTGTGGTTGGAAAACAGGACCTTGATGATAGAAACTATGCTGGAGATTCCTTAATTAAATTTGCAAGACCAATGACTATTTCATTGCAAATACCTCTTTTCAGCAACAAAATGATAACTGTACACGTGAGTGTCGCCAGATGCAATATACAGGCATCAAACCAGTTACATCTGAGGAAAAAGACAATGGAAAGGCTCAACACCATCAGCTAGGGCAAGGCCAGGGACTAGCTGTGAAACAGACTATCAGGTGTTCCTATGCAAGTTTATGTTGAAAGTGAAAATTTGAGAGCCATGTTAACACCTTGAGTATATTGCACCTGAATTTAGAGATTATCTCAAGAATAGATTTGGTGTGTTGAACACTAATGACCAAAGACTAGATGAGTTGTGGAATGACATCATATGTGAAGAAAGGAAGAAGTCATTAAAAAGATAGAACAGAAAGAAGAGACCTAAATGGATCATAGAAGAGACTCTGAAACTTGCTCAAGTTTCAGTTGCTAAAGCAGAAGGAAAAAATGATGAGGTAGAATAACTAAACAGAAGTTTCCAAGGGCAGCGTGAGAAGACAAAGTGAAGTATTATGATGACATGTGCAAAGATATGAAGATGGAAAACCAAAAGGGAAGAACATGCTTGGCATTTCTCAAGCTGAAAGAACTGAAGAAAAAACTTGAACCTTTATTTGCCATTGTGATGTATTCTACAGGGAAAATATTAAACAACCAAAGGTGTCAAAAAATGTGAGGAATATATAGTCAGTGTACCAAAAATAATTGGTCTGTGTTCAGCTCTTTTAAGATGTAACGTAAGATCAGGAACTGATGATACTGAAGGGAGAAGTGCAAACTGCAGTGAAGGCATTGATGAAAAACAAGGCCCTGGAATTTGATGGAACATCAACTGGGATATTTCCGAACACTCATAAAGCTCTGAAAGTGCTCTTTCATGTATTGCAAGAAATTTGGAAGACAGCCACCTGGTAAACCAACTGGAAGAGATCCATATTTATGCCTAAGAGGTCTGACAGTTAAGTCCACAAACTTCATTGTTCTAAGTGCTACATACCTCGTGGCTGAATATCACTATGGTTACCTTCAAGGTGCTACCCTGGGGAAGCTATATCCCAATGCCAGCACCTAGTCTACCCATCAAAGCAGTTTTGGAACTCTTTCTGGAATGGTCATTGCAGATGGTGGCATGGTGGCAAGTTCACAAACTTAATTGTGTAGTTGTCTGTGAGGGAGTTTTAGCCAGTAAACAAATAACTGTATTGAAACACTCTCCATATTCACCTGATCTGATTCCCAGTGACTTTTCTTTTACCTGAAGATAAAGGAAGTATTTAAAGGAAGACATTTTGCTGACATTCAGGATATCAAGGGTAATATGACAACAGCTCTGATGGCCGTTCCAGAAAAAGAGTTCCAAAATTACTTCGAAGGGTGGACTAGTCACTGGCATTGGTGCATAGCTTCCCGAGGAGGGTACTTTGAAGGTGACTGTAGTGATATTCAGCAATGAGATATTTAACACTTTTTCTAGGATGAGTTCACGAACTTAGTTGTCAGGCCTCATGTTTTCAAAAAGGTGATACAAGCAAATATGGAAATTATTGAACTGTATCATTAATACTATGTGCCAGCAATATTTTGCTGAAGATCTTTCTAAAGTGGCTGCAACAGTATGTACACAGGGAACTGCCAGAATTTCAAGCCAGATTTAGAAGAAGACATGGAACCATAAATGTCATTGCTGATGTCAGATGGATCCTGGCTGAAAGCAAAAAAAAATGTTTGCCTGTGTTTTATTTACTATGTAAAAGCATTTGACTATGTGGATCATAACAAATTATAGATAACAGTGTAAAGAATGGGAATACCAGAAAACGTAACTTTGCTCCTGAGGAATCCGTACATGCGTCAAGAGACAGTTGTTTGTATAGAACAAGGGGATACTCTTCATCAAAGTCAGGAAAGGTGTGTATCAGGGTTGTGAAACAGGAGAGAAGCTTTAGACATCCCTGTTTTTTAAAAAGGAAAGTTAAAAGAGATAACATAGATTTAATTCTCTTTGTAAAATTGAATTGTCTTTTTGCTTGTCTTAAAAACTCCAGACCCTGGCAGGAAGTCACGCATTGAGTGACGGGCTATGGAAATAATGTGTTTACCGTTTTCACAGGTTTTTAGAAACATGAAAACAGATAAGGAGCCTCTGAAAGACCCAGTCTGGGACCTCCAACCAAAAGCAGTCCAGATCTCTGTTCCTGAAGCATATCTTCAGAGGACCCCTGGTTCCCCAAATGGATACTCTTCTTCACCTCTAATTAATCACATTATTTCCCTGGCACCAGCACTGATACCTGTATTTTTATTTTGCATGTAACCCCCACTCCCTTTAAATATACCCCAAATCACCTGATAATTTACAGAGGCAGGATTTTGATGAAGAAAACCCTCCCTGCTCTGTGTGTCTGCTGGCACACAGTAATAAATTTCTTTTTGATTACTTATTCTGATGCCTGTCTGAAAGATTGGCTTTTTGGGGGCAGGTAATGAGCATCTGGAGTCTCCTCCAGTAACAGCTATATACTTTCGTCATACCTATTCAGGTCTGTATGCTGAGCACATATTCCAAGTAACTGGATTGTATGAAGAAGAATGGGACATCAGGACTGGAGGGAGACTCATTCACAACCTGCGTTATACAGATTGGCTGGCTGAAAGTGAAGAGGACTTGAAGCACTGACTAAAGAAGATCAAAGTCCATAGCCTTCAGTATAGTTATACCTCAACATAAAGAAAAAATGTTCATGGTTGTACTAGTAAGCCACATCTTGATAAATGGAGAAAAGATTAAGATTGTCAAGGATTTCATTTTACTTGGATCTGCAAGTAACACCCCTGGAAGTAGTCAAGAATTCAGAAGATGTTTTGCATTAGGCAAATCTGCTTCAAAAGACCTGTTTAATGTGTTGAAAAGCAAAAATGTCACCTTAAGTACTAAGGTGTGTGTTGCTGATTGAATTGTGTTCCCTAAAACACCTATTGCAGTTTGGCTGGGCCATAATTCTTGGTATTGTGTGATATTCCTCCATCTTGGAATTTCTGCCTCTATGGTGTTAATGAGGGTCAGTGGACAGCAATTGTATTGGTGGAGCAAGATTCAATGTGTAAGTTTGTTTTGTGCCTTGAGGCAGTGTCTTGAGATACAAAGGAGAGGAGCTAGTATTGATATTTGGCGACCTCATGTCACCAAGAAAGCAGTGCTGGGACCTGGATGCATTCTTTGTAGAGGACTGGGGTCCCTGCACCTCTGAAGCTTCCACTTCAGGGGAAGATTGATGACAAGGATCTTCCTCCATTGCCAGAAAAAGCCTTCCCATGGAGCTGACACCCTAAATTTGTACTTTCAGCTTACTAGGCTGTGACAAATAAAACTTCTTTTTAAAGGCATGTATTTGTGGTATTTCTGTTAAAACAGTACTAGATAAGTGAAACAGAATTTGGTACTGAGAGTGATATGCTGCTCTAACAAATACCCAAATGTGGAAGCAGCTTTGAAACTGCAAAGGAATAAACGACTTAGAAGTAACCAAGAAAAATTGTTATCACCTAAGAAGGCATAAATGGTCAGAGACAATTGCAGCAGAACCAGACTAGGGTGAGGCAGTGCTGAGCTGACTCACAGAGTGAGAGAGCTGAGTGTCTGTGCACACAGGTTTCTTGAAGCAGTGAGGTGCCTCCAGGTGCTTGAATTGGTGGAGTTAGGCTTGCTGACCCACAGAGTGAGGGAGCTGAGTACCAGCATGCAGGAGGCTTCCTGGCAGAGTTGGGTGCCTCCAGACACTTGAATCATTGGAGTTACAGAACTCTGGAACACCTGCCCCAGCAGGGCAGATGTGGATCTGAGACGTGGGCCAGAGGAAGCAGAAGTTGAGCATGCGAAGCTGAGCTGCCTCAGTCCAGCCATGACCTCAAGGGTTCAAAATGGTGGAGCCATGATGTCTGTAATTGTGAAGTTTTCATTCATGTGGGCTAGGAAAATTGTGCACTTGAAGGTGAGGGATGAAGAGTTGCTTGCCCAGTGGGCCTGGAAGGCAGAGCTGTAGTACATGGAGGGGGACTTCCATTCAGAATCTGAAGAGGGTGGCTGATAACTGGAGTCTGAAGGGTAGGGCTGTTGTGTAAAATGCCTTAGAGAATGGAAAATTCTTTTCAAAGCCCTTAGACCTAACATAATGTGTTCTGCTAATTTGCTTGGTGCCTGTTAAATGCCGCCTTTTCCTGTGATTTCTCCTGTTTGTAATGGAAATGTCTTTAACGGATGCCTGCCATTGTATTTTAGAAGCATATAACTTGGGTACTAGATTTTATAGCTAAAGAGGAATTTGTGGATTTTGTACTTGGATTTTAAGAATTCTGCTATGATGGGATATGTTTTATGTGTTACAAAGAAGTGTTTTTTTGATTTTTTTTAAGGAACAAAGAGTGGAATGTTGTGGATTGAATTGTGTTTCCTAAAAAATTTGTAGAAAGTTCACTGTGCCATAATTCCTGGTATTGTATGATGTTCTTCCGTGTTGCAATTCCTTCCTCTATGATGTTAATGAGGGTGAATGGGCAGCAGCTGTGTTGGTAGAGCAAGATTCAATGTGTAAGTCTTTTCCCCTATAAAAGGAGAGGAGCTAGCAGAGACATTTGGGACCTCATACTGCCAAGAGTGCTGAGCTGAGAGCGGAGTATATCCTTTGTAGAGGACCAGGATCCCTACGCCTTTGAAACTTCCACTCCAGGGGAAGATTGAGGTCAAGGACCTTCCTCCAGTATTAGTGGAGACAGCTTTCCCCTGGAGTTGAGAGCCTGACTCTGGACTTTAGGTTACTGGATTGTGGCAAACAAAATATCTCTTTTTAAAGCCATCCACCTGTATTTCTGTTAAAGCAGCACTAGATAAGTAAAACAGTGGTTCTGACCCAAGGCATGGTATTTTTCATTTACCTCATATGCATGTGAAAGCTGGACAATAAATAATGATGACCGAAGAAGAATTGATGCTTTTGAATTGTGTTGGCAAAAATGTTGAATATATCATGGGCAACCAAAAGAACAAAGAAAACTTTCTTGGAAGAAGTACAGCCAGAATGCTCTCCAGAAGCAAGTATGGTGAGGTTATGTTTCACATATTTTGGACAGATTATTAGTAGGGATCAGTCCCTGGAGAAGGATATCATGGTTGGTAAAATAGAAGGTCAGTGAGAAAAAGGAAGAGTCTCAGTGAGATGGATTGACATGATGGCTGTAGCAATGGGCTCAAGCATAGCAACAGTTGTGAGGATGGTGCGGGCCTGAATAGTCATTTGTTCTGCTGTGCATAGGGTTACTCTGTGTTGGGACTGACTCGATGGTGTTTAACAGCAACTTAGTAAGAAAACAGAGATAATTCATACTGCTAAAATAAGTTAGTTTTGGAGAGGTCAAGCTGAAGTGAGACAGTAGTCACATGGTTCCTGTGACCCCTGTAACAACAAAGACCCAAAAGAACAAATGAATCTACCGTATATGTCATCCTGAGAGCTCTGAACATCAAAGGGAAAGTTGAGAAACTAGTCTAAGCATAGGGGATGAGAGAATGGCACCAGAAGCACATAGGATTCCACAGACTTGACCTACTGGGAAGCAGCTATGGCTGCTGCATGGTCTACACAGCATGATGGTTGGTGGGTGCTCCCCTCAGTGGAGGTGATTGTTTGAATAATTCATTCATGCATCTGGAGCCAATGAGGGACAGGGCCAGATTGTTGAAAGCTGACTCTTTTCATGTAACCTACCACATGTGGGTCTGTATCTTTCCTTTGATACAGGCCTATCTTCCTTTTCCCAGTGCCATCCCCTCACTTCTCTGAACTGTGCCTGGAACTAGAGATTGATGCCATTAACTGAGATAAAGTAGGATTTCTTAAAACCATCCTGAGCTGTTCTCCAAAACTCAGAGAAGAAATAGTTTAAAATAGTTAGGGAAGGGGAGAAAATTCCTGCTGACTGCTGAAAGGTGGAAAATCAGTGCAGAAACTATTCTTTCATCTAGATTCAGACATAAGGGGATATGTCAGCCTTATAGATACTGAGGGATAGCTGTTAGCCACCTGCCTTTCTCAGCTGTTGCAGCCAGACACCTGTGCCTATGCCAATCAGCCATGCCCATCTAGGACAGTATGTGAGAATCTGCACCATACACTTTGTGGCTGACCATCAGGCAACCTGAGCTGAATCTATATAAGAAAAATGAACTATACACTTTAAAACAAGATAAAACACAGTAAACAAACACAAAATAAGTAACTATAATTTATTGGTGGCACAGAAACAGCAGTCCATATCAAAGAATTTAAAGGGTGGATCATGATTTCCTCAGAAAGTTCCCCCAAACAATCAAATTTTCCAGAGGAAGACAACTTCCTGGATTTATCAAAGGTAGAATACAAAAGATTTTTATTTAGAACTGTTAAAAAGATGGGGAGGGAGATGAGGCAAAATGCAGCAGAGCACGGTGACAAACTGAACAAGCTGCAAAAAACCTTGAGCAGCAAGAATGGGAAATTCAGAAAATTAATGATAAACTTACAGAATTGGTCAGCTCCATAAAAAGTCAAAGGCTTAGAATTGAGGAAGTGGAAGCCCAAATTAGTGAGATAAAAGATAAAACATGTGACATGAACATATTTGAGGAAAAATCAGATAGAGGGATTAAAAAAACCTAGGAATTATGAAAGACTTTGTGAACAGGAATATTCTGTGAAGTGATTGGAATAACAGGACATGGGAGATAACTGAAAATACAGAAAGACTTGTCAAAAATTTGCTGACAGAAAACTTGCCTGATATTATAAAAGATGAGAAGATACTTATCCAGGATGCTGATTGAACTCCATATAAGGTAGATCCTAAAAGAAAGACAACAAGGCGTATTATAATCAAACTTGCCAAAACCGAAGATAAGGAGACACTTTAAAAAGAGGTTAGGGATAAATGAAAATAACCTACAATGGAAAATCGATAGCTCAGACTACTCAACAGAAACTGTGCAGGCAAGAATGCAGTGGGATGACATATGCAAAGTCTTTTGAGAAAAATGTTGAGCACAGTGGTCTCTCAGATATGATGGCAAAATTAAGACATTTCCCGATAAAGAGAAATTTAGGGAGTCCACAAAAACCAGCCCCAAATTACAAGAAATACTAAAGGCAATCCATTGATTAGAAAACTGTAACACCAGGTAACAACCAAAGACTATAACATGGAGTAGAGCAATTGGATGTCAACCAATAGGGGAATCATAAATCATAGGCAAAACATTGAAAATAGGGAGACACAGATGTCGTTGCATAAACATTATAACAAAAAACAGCATTCCAAAAGGAAATGTAGTTGTAGATCTTTCATATGGAGAGGAAGTCCAGCTGACATAAGGAAATTAAAGACTAGTTTAAATTTAGGAAAATAGAGCAAAATATTAAGAATTAGGCCACATAACAATCCTTAACAAAATTCAAAATATTGAAATATTAACATACTCTTTTCAGACCATAAAGCTCTAAAAGTAAAAATGAGTACCATAGTCAAGAATAAAGAAATCCATAGAATCAAATGAGAATGAAAACACACCCTACCAAGACCTATGGAACACAGCAAAAGCAGTACTCAGAGGTCAGTTTATTTCAATAAATGCCCACATACAAAAAAAACAAAGGATTCAGTTTAAAAAATGTTATGACTTGAACAAGTGGAAAGAAAGCAGCAAAAGAACCCTTCAGTCACCAGAAGAAAGCAAATAATAAGTTAGAGCAGAACTAAATGAAGAATAGAAAATCAACTGAGTTAACAAAACCGAAAGCCAGGTTGTTATTTTTCTTAAAGATCAACAAAATTGAGAACAATTGGCTAATGTGACAAAAGAAAAATAGGAGAGGTAGTAGTTAACTCAAATAATAAATGAGGTGGATGATATAACACCAAATCCAACTGAAATGGAAAGAATCACAATATTATGAAAAGTTGTATTCTGATAAATTGAGAAATGTAGAGGAAATGGACAAATTTCTAGGAACCTATCACCTACAAAAACGAGCACAAACAAAAGTATAACAGCTAAGTAAACCCATCTCAAAAGCATTGATTGAAAAGGTAATTAAAAATTCCCAATGAAAGAAAGTCCTGGCCCTGATGGCTTCACTGGAGAATTCTACCAAATTTTTAGTGTATGATTAACACCACTATTATTAAAGGCATTTCAGAGCATAGAGAGGGATTGAATACTCCCAAATTCATTCTGTGACTCTGGTATAATCCTGGTACTCAACCCAGGTAAAGACAGCACAAAAGAGGAAAATTACAGACCAATATCTGTCATAAATTTAGATGTAAAAATGCTCAACAAAATTCTACCCAATTGAATTCAACAGTGTATCGAAAAGAAATAATTCATGATTACTAAGTGTGATTCAGAGAAAGAATGGTGGGATGGTTTAACATTAGAAAACCAGTGCAATCAACTGCATAAATAAAAGACAAGAATAAATTGAGTTTATCAAGTAAAAATGTATAACTGAGAACCTAAAATTCAAACACCTATGCTCATCCAGAGACCTCATGAGAAGAATAAAAGGGTACCTACAGATTGGGAAAAGTCTTTTGACTGCCATGAATCTGATTAGCATCTAATCTCTGTAATGCACAAGCTACTGCAAAGCCTCAATAAGAGAAAGACAAATAACCCTATTAAACAATGGGCCACTGATATGAGCAAGCATTTCACCAAAGATGACATCTTGGATAATAATAGATACAGGATGAAATGCTCATGATCTGTTTTAGTCAGCCAGTGCTGTTCTAACAGAAATACCATAGAGTGGATGGCTTTAACAAAGAAAAGTTTATTCTCATACAATCGAGTAGGCTACAAGTCCAAATTCAGGATGTCTACTTAAGGGAAGGCTTTCCCCCTTGTTGGCTCTGGAGGAAAGTCTGGTATTGCAGCAGTCTTTGTCCCAGGAGCATCTTGGCAGAGGAACCTCAGGTAAGAGGGGCACTCTCTTCTCCTGGTGCTGCTTTCTTGATGGTGTGAAGTTCCCAGTTCTCTGCTTGTCTTTCTTTCGTTTTGTCTCTTGTAGGATGAAAGAATTAAGGTGGGTCAAGCCACACTCCAGGGAAACTGCCTTTACAGTGGAGCAGGGAGGCGATCCTATGAAGGGATTTACAGCCCCACCCTAATCCTTTAACATACAGCAGAGGAAAACCACAAAATGGAGGACAGTCACAAGATACTGGAAATCATAGCCCAACCACATGGCTACACATGTTTTTTGGGGGACACAAGTCAATCCATGACATCGCACCCTTTGGCACCCCGAATATCACATCATAGAAACATGTAACATGTTCGTCTCACCATAGCAATACCATGTCCATCCCATACGACAGAAGTCTTAAATCGGTTCCAAGTCCAAAATACAAAAACTCTCCTACATCTGTGAAACCTAGAAGGTAAGCTATCTGCTTCTAAAGGTACAATGGCAGAACAGGCCCAAGTTAGACATTGCATTGTAAATAGGAGAAATTACAGGGAAAGAAGGCATTAACAGGCAACAATTGAGTCAGCAGAACACATTACATTAGTCCTCAAAGCTTTGGAAATATTCTTACATCTTCTGAGACATTCTATACAACGGCCCTACTCTCCGGACTCTAGGTATTGGCCACACTCTGGATTTTGAGTGGAGACTTCCAGCCCTGTGCTACAACTCTGCCTTCAAGGCCCACTTGGACAGAAACTCTGCCCCATTGGCTTTAGGAGCACCCTAAGCCCAACTGAGTGGCAATTCCACCCTTACAAACACAGGACGCCATGGTTCCACCCTTTCAGACCCCTGAGGTTATGGCCATACCTTTTGAGACAGAGGCAGCTCAGCTTCTCATAGTGTTTGTCTCTTCATCTTCAGGTTCCTACGGCCACATGGCCTAGGTCTCAGGCCCACATCTGCCCTGCGAGGCAAGTGTTCCAAAGCTCTGCAGCTTCACTGATTTAAGTGCCCGGACGCACCCCATTCTTACTGGAAAGCGTCTTGCCCAAAGGCACTCAGCTCTCTCGCTCTGTGGGTCAGCAAGGCCAGCCCCACTGATTTAAGTGCCTGGAGGCACTCCGTTCACGAGGAAAACTCTCCACAGTCACTCAGCTGTCTCGCTCCATTCGTCAGCTCCAGCACTGCCTCTAGTTCTGCTGCTGCCACTGCTCCTGCTGCCACCAGTTCTCTGTTTCTCACCGTCTGCACCTTGTTTGTTCCTTCTGAATCTTCTGTCCATTCACAGTTTCAGAGTGGCTTACACATTTTAGGTATTTGCTAGAGCAGCACCCCATTCTCACGGTACCAAATTCTGTTTTAGTTAGCTAGGGCTGCTCTAATAGCAATACCACAGAGTGGATGGCTTTAACAAAGGAAGGTTTGTTCTTACAGAGTCCGGTAGGCTACAAGTCCATATTCAGGGTGTCCGCTCCAGGGGAAGGCTTTCCCCCTTGTGTGCTCTGGAGGAAAGTCCAGTATTGCATCAATCTTTGTCCAGGGAGCATCTTGGCGCAGGAACCTCAGGTCTGAAGGATGCGCTCTTCTCCTGGTGCTGCTTCCTTGATGGTGCGAGGTTCCCAATTCTCTGCTTGCTTCTCTGTCCTTTTATCTCTCATAGGATGAAAGGATTAAGGGTGGGGCAAGCCATACTCCAGGCAAACGCCCTTTATAGTGGAGCAGGGAGGTGATCCTATGAAGGGGTTTACAGCCCCACCCTAGTTCTTTAATGTACAGCAGAGGAAAACCACAGAATGGAGGACAATCACAAAATACTGGAAATCATGGCCCAGCCACATGGCTACACATATTTTTGGGGGGACACAATTCAATCCATGACATCATCATTAGCCATTAGGGAAATGCAGATCAATACAGTGAGATACCAAATCACCCCAGCAAGTCTGGCATTAATCTAAAAGCACAATAAATGTTGGAGAGGTTGTGGAGAGATTGGAACTCTTCTACACTGCTGGTGGGAATGTAAAATGGTAAAACTATTCAGAAATCCATTTGTTGATTTGTTAAAAATCTAGGAAAAGAAATACCATATAATCCCACTTCTTGGAATGTATTGTAGAGAAGTAAGGGCTGTAACACGAACAGATACATGCACAGTGATGTTTATTCACAAACAGATACTAGCACACCAGTGTTTATTGCAGACTGTCTATAGTAGCAAAAAGGTGGAATCAGCCTAGGTGCCTATCAACAGATGAATGGGTAAACAGTGATATACTCATGCAGTGGAAAACTGTGCAATGATAAAGAACAATGGTGGTTCACTTGGCTTTGGCCAACATGAAGTAAACTGGAAGACATTATACTGAGTGAAATTTGTCGGTTGCAAAGGACTTATAAAGACTTAAGTAGCAGAAGACCTACAAAGGCTTAAGAAGAGGTTTAATCACAGAAGAAAATAATGTATAATGGTTACAAGGATGAGGAAGTAAGGAGAGGGATATTCATAGACTATAGTAGATAGGAATTGAGTTAGGTGAAAGGTGTGACAGCACACGGTAGAGAGGAGGACAACTGGAGGACAACTGGACTACACCAAAGGTGTTCTAAATACAATCCAACGTTTTGAAGAACAGAGTAGCAGGAAGAGGAGTCAGGGGACGTGTAAGCTAATTGGCATAGCTAAGTTTTTGTTTTTTTTTTTTAAGAAAATATTCTGAGTGGCATCTGGGTCTTAAAAGCTAAGAAACTGAAAGATGCTGTTCAGCAGCAGCCAGTCCCAGTCTGTCTAACAACTTGGAGGATCCCCTGGGAACATGGTCCCTAGACTTGGTGCTGCCCCAGACCTGAAACCAGTACTGAGGTCAACATTTCAGAGAAAGAATGCCCTGGACGTGGGGACACAGAGTGAGCATGTGGTGTGTGTACTTCGTGGTTTTATACATATATAGGAAGCTATCCTACTGGTTTCTTTCTAGAGGGGAGAGGACAGGATGCAGAGGAGGGGGCAGGTGTTTGTTAAGTGGATACTGGGTATAATGAGTGAAAAGGGGGAATGTGCTGTCACAGGGTGAGGAAAGCAGAAAGAGTTGCAGGGAGGCGGGCATGCAAAATTGTCTTGGATTGTATACTTTTGCTTAATCATAATAAAAAATTTGAAGTCAGTTTCTTTGCTTTGAATAATAAAATGAATTGCTTGGATTAAATTTTTAAAAAACTTATGTGCTTATTTTCTCAGAAAACAAAAGCTAGTAATTTGAGGGTGGAAAACCACCCAATTACCATAATCATCAATTTAACAAGTTTGGTACAGTGTTTTAAAACAGAAGGAAGAAATTATTTTAAGGTTGACAATTTCAGCAAAAAGATAATCTTCGTTAATTTATGCTCTTAATAATTATATCAATTTTTATTTGTTTATTGATTGAATATTTTTTACTTCTGAGATCACTAGAGATTACAGAGGAATCTGTGATTCGAATTGTTGAAAATATTTAATAAATATGGAAACATGTGTCATAAATATTGTGTAACAATAGGAGAGATTTTTTTCCCCCTAAGTTCTATTTATTTAGTTTTGCTGTTGAGGATATATGCAGCAAAAAATATGCCAATTTAACACTTTGTACTGGTTGTGCAGTGGCTAGAGGCTTTGCTCCTAACTGAAAGGTCTATGAATTGAACCCCAGGCACTCTTTGGAAACCCTGGTGGCATAGTGGATTAAGTGCTATGTCTGTTAACCAAAAAATTGACATTTCAGATCTGTTAGGTGCTCCTTGGAAACTCTGTAGGGCTGTTCTCTCACCTCTAGGATTTCTTTGAGTTGGACATGACTCTGTGGCAGTGGGTTAGGCATTTTTTGGTAGTCTCCTTCTGTGAAGATTACAGACTTAGAAATCCAATGGGGTAGTTTATTCTGTCCTATAGGGTCACTGTGAGTTGGAATTGACTCAGCAGAAATGTTTTTTGCTGTTTTTAATGTGTTTGATTTAGTGACATTTATTATATTCTTCTAATTGTGCAACCATTCTCATTCCTCGACCTTTTTTTTGAGTTTTTTCTAAACCTTTACTAACTTCAACTCACTACTCTCTAAGGTTCTTGTCCGAGCTTTCAATTTGCTGCTGTCAGTTTGATCTCAGGTTGATAGTTTTCAAGTAAGTATAATGCTGTGGGCAAACCTTTCATTTATTTATTTTTCTAATTAAGGCAAACTATTGTTTGGTTTTAAGAAGACTTTAGGGGATATTTTTGGTTTAAAGTTAATCTCAGGGCAGTGGCTTCAGGTGTTCATGTACCCGCTGTGGCTCCAGAAATTCTGGAGTCTATGAACATTTGTAATTCTCTTCTGTGTGTTCTCCCTTTTCATCAGGATTCTTCTATGGAATCATTGATCAAAATGTTCAGCAGTGATAGCTGAACACTATCCAGTTCTTCTGGTCTTATAGCCAAAACAAAAACAAAAACAAAAATCCACTGCCTTTGAGCAGTGTGTCCGACTCATAGTGACCATATAGGTCAGGGTAGAACTGCCCCATAGAGTTTCCAGGGAGCACCTGGCAGATTTGAACTGCCAACCTTTTGATTAGCAGCCAAGCCAGCCAAGTGCCATAGCACTTAACCCACTACGCTACCAAAGCTTCCAGTCTCATAGCAAAGGAGGCAGTTATTCAAGGAAGCATTTAAGCCAGACATTCCTGTTCACCTCCTCTTCCTTCCTCCTTTATCTGTTGCTCTAGGTGAATAGACTACTTAAGCCTTCTATAGCTCTTGCAAGTTTTTAAAACCCCAGGCATTATGCAGTGAATGAGGAAGGAGAAGAGAAGGATTAAAAGCATTATTAGGCCAATTAACTGAGGACTCCCACAAAATTCTAGTAGCTACTCTTACATTTTTTGTCGTTGTAATTATATCTATCCCACTTGCCAATTCAACTTTTCACAATTTTATAACTTTTTGTGGGATCTCTGGTGTTGTACTTGTGAGCTGCAGTTGCTAACCAGAGGATCTGCAGTTTGAATCTACCAAGTGCTCTGTAGGGCAATTCTCCTCTGTCCTGTTGGATCACTATGCTATGAGTCATAATTAATTCCATGGTAATATGTGTAACTTACTGACAGCAATTAGCAGTACAATTCTACCCTTAAACACTGCAGCTTTTCTGTCACGGACAGCTTCCGTTTTTCCCTTCCTGGTAACCAGTAATTAACTTTAGTCCATACGCATTTGCCTTGTTTTGTCATTTTATGTAAGTGAGGTCATACCACTTTTGTCCTTTTGTGATTGATTTTGCTCAACATAATGTCTATTCATGGTGTAGCATGCATCAATACTGTATTCTACTGGCTGAGTAGGATTCCATTGTATGTATGTATGACATTTTATTATCCACACCTATTGATGGGAATTGGGAAACCCTGGTGGCGGAGTGGTTAAGGGGTATCGCTGTTAACCCAAAGATCAGCTGTTCGAATCCACCAGGCATTGCTTGGAAACCCTATGGAGCAACTCTGCTCTGTCTTTTAGGGTTTTTTTTTTTTTTTTTGATTATTGATGAGAATTTAGGTTGTTTCTACTTTTTGGCTATTGTGAATAGTTCTGCAGTGAACAGTGGTATTCAGGACTTCTTGATGATCTGTTTTGACGTCTTGAGGGTATATCTAGTTGTGGAATTGCTGGGTTATATGTCAGATCCGACTCTATGGCACTTGGCTTGGCTTGGCATGGCAGTTCTATTTTTTAGTTTTTTGGGGAACCATCACATGGTCACTGTATCATTTTGCATTCCTGTTGCTATGAGTTGGAATCAACTTAACAGCAGTGGGTTTTGCTTTTTTTTTTTTTTTTTTTTACCAGTAATGGATGAGGGTTCTGACTTCCCCACATTTTCATCAACATTTGTTATTTTCTGTTTTCTTTAGTTTTAGTCATCATACTCATGATTTACTGCTATCAAGTTGATTCCGACTCACAGGGACCATATAGGACAGAGTTGAACTGCCCTGTAGGAGTTTCAAGGCTCTAAATCTTAACGGAAGCAGATTTGCACATCTTTGTCCCTGGAACAGCATGTAGGTTCCAACTGTGGACTTTTTGGTCAGTATCCAACTGCTTTACCCATTGTACTACTGGGCCTCCTTTTTTGTTGTCAGGTGCTGTTGAGTTGGTTCCGACTTATAGGGACCCTATAAAAAAACAGAATGAAACACTGCCCAGTCATGTCACCATCCTCACAGTTATTGTTATGCTCGAGTCTGTTATTGTAGCCACTGTGTCAGTCCAGGTTGCATAGTGGCTGCATAGTGGGTAAGTGCTACCTCTGGCAACCAAAAGAGGCAGCAATTCACATCTGCCAGGTGCTCCCTGGAACTTCTGTAGAGCACTGTACTTCGTTCTTTAGGGTTATTATGAGTCAGAATTGACTTGATGGCAGTGAGTTTTTGAGTGAGTGTCAGTCCATCCCATTGAGGATCTTCTGTTTTACTTTTTTCTTTTTTTAAAATTTTTTGATGACTAGCAAGCATGATAACCGGTCGCTCCTAGTAACATGTCCAAAGTATGTGAGATGAAGTTTTGCCATTTTTGCTTCTAAAGTTGATTTCTTGAAGTTATCCCACTACTTTCTTGCCTGTATGATTTCTGCTGAGTGATCTGAGATTGGTCTTACTGGTCTCCTTGTAGATGACTTTTTGTTTATCCCTAGGTGCTCTCAAATTTTTCTATCTTTGGCTTTTGCAGTTTGATTATGGTGTCTCTTGGTGACTTTGCTTTGGGATCTGCTTTGTATGGGGTTTGTTGAGCTGTTTTCAACTTTCATGATTCAGGGAAGTTCTATGCCAGGAAATATTAAAAATTCTCTCTGTGTTCTGTTCTCCCTCATACTGATTCTGCAGTCACTTGTAGGTGTTTCCTCTTGATAGTATCCTACATAATTTTTAGGCTTTCTTTATTTTTATTTCTAAAAAAGATCTTTTTCTGATTTTTCCTTAGTTAAATTAGTATCTGGGATTTGTCTTTTATCTCACTAATTCTGACTTTCATTGCTTCAATTCTGTTTCTACTACTTTGTATTCAGTTTTCTAACTCTGAAATTTTATTGTTACTCTTTTGGATTTCAAGTTATTGTCACTGTGTGGGTTCTATCAGCCTATTAATTTTATCATTTTTTTCTTGTAATGTTTTCCTGAATTTCTCTATTGCTTTATGTGTTCCTTGACTCTGGGGTGTGGCATTTGTTGAATACTGTCAGATTGATGTCAGAGTGGAGCAGAGTGGTGGGTGGGTGAGGGGAAGGAAGCACTTCTCCACTGTAAACTTTGGGAAGGGAAGTATTATTTTGCTCCCAAGCTGTAGGTTAGATATCTGTGCTTGTCTTTCACGAGTCCAGCACCACTTACAATGGGTTCCAGTTGTGTGTGTAGAGTCACCACAGCCTGGTCTTGCCTGTGTCCCAAAGGCTATTGCTTACCTCAGCGTATGTGCTGGCAAACTCAGCCAGCAGAGTGCCAGTGACCTCATGGCTAGCACTTCTCTCCTGCTTTTGAGTTGTCTCTCTTTCCCCTTGCTACTCAGTCTGACTCTTACAGCTTTGTCTTTATGATTAGAACTCCTAGATCTATAATGATTCACTTCTTTTTTTTTAGTCTTTACTTTAAGAGGACTACAGAAAGCATCCGACTATTCTACAGTCTTGGTGCCTCCTCCTCTCATTTGATTTCTGTACTACTATTTCCATTGTTTATGGATCCAATAAAATTAAATCCTTGATGACTTCAGTGTTTTCTCTGCTTATAATCATTTTGCTTATTGCTTCAAGATGTGAGGATTTTTGTTTTATGTTGAGGTGTAATCGATACTGAAGGCTGTAGTCTTTGATCTTCATCAGTGAGTGCTTCAAGTCATCTTGTTATGTCATCTGCACAGGTTGTTAATGAGTCTTCCTTCAGTCCTGATGCTGTATACTTAATAGTCCAGTTCCTTTTAGCTATCCTTATGATTGTGAAATGGAATCTCATTGTGGTTTGGATTTGGGTCTTTCTGATAGCTAATGACACTAAGTGTCTTTTCATGTGTTTGATGGTGTTTGAATGTCCTCTTTGGTTAAAACATGTGTTCAAGTCTTTTGACATTTTATGATTGGGTTGTCTTTTTGTTGTCAAAATTTTATATATATCTTAGTTATTAGAGTGTTTTCAGATACATGGTCTCTGAAGCTACTTTGCTAGTTCGTAGCTTGTCTTCAAACTTTTTTGGTAATATTTATGAATAAAAGAGACATTTTAAATTTACAGTACTTAGTATTTACTGGAATAATTTTTCTAATCAAAAGCATAACTGAAATGAAAAGGTATTTAAAAAATTTTAATTTTATATGTTAGCATTTTGAAACCAGAGCTTTGCTTGTTACTTTAATTACTCCCTAATGAGCCCTTGAAGTTTACAGTTGTACTTTCATTCCTTTATGAAAACCTGCTATATCTATTTTTAACACTAATAGAACTAATAGCTAGATGACTTGTTTGCAAATGGCAGTTTCCTTATAATTTTCTCTGTGTCCTTACAGGAATGGCTGTATAGTTTGCAATGGATTCTTAAACTTTTGCTCCCTTTTTGGGTCTAAGAGTCTAGTTATTGTGGTCCCGGTAGTAAGGGCTTGTGTTCATGGCCTTAGAACATTTGTGATACATAGTAATATTCAGGCATCAGTGACATTTGCAAGTTTTTATTTTACTGAGGAAAAACCTCAGCATGGCCTGGATTGCTTGTTTTCCAGGATGCTCCTATCCTTGGACACTTAGTAATGTTAATTTTCTGTCAGGAACACTGTCAGAAAAAGCCAAGAGGTAATTTGTAAAGGCTCAGTTACACTGTTATTCTTCATTCACTTAAGAAAACTATTTTAGAAATATGAGTCTTGAGCATGAGAACATTTACATAGTATTTTAGTTACTTGGTTGCTGTCATACTTTCCTTTGAATGATTGAGCATGGGAAAGGAAAAATAGTTTAGCTTGTGTCATTGTGAAAAGGTGTTGTAGACCTGTGTAAAATTCCAGTGATAGAAGTAAAATTCTACCTCAGGTATAATAGTGGCCTGCTTCTCCAAAGTTTCCTAAAAGACTGTTGTGATGTGTGTATGGAGTGGATTTGGTGCATAAGACAGTAATAATACCTGGTATCTGTCTGGTGCTACTCTGAAGCAGGCAGTATTCTAAGTGCTTTAATCTACATGCCAAACCTCTCTTCATCTTTCCCATTCTGCAGATAAGACAGCTGAGAGACAAACAGGTAACAGAAACATAATGCAAGGCCACATAACTGGTTAGCATCTGAGCTGGGGCTTTAGTGGGACATGTTACCACTCTGGAACACTCTCTCTAATGGAAGGACAATTATATTTTCAGTATTTTATTCCCCTCTTTATTATCAACTGCAGATACTTGAATTTCAAGTTGACAGTTCTTTTGGTCTTAAGGAGTTTATATTTTTATGGTTTGAATTTTTGCAAAAAAGCTTTTCTTATTAATTTTTTTGTGATGAAGATGAGTCAGTTTCTCAGACAGATTAAACAGGTTCATAATAGTGCTAGACATATGAACAAATGATAGCATTTTAAAAATAAGTTTCAAAGTAAAAATAGTGAAAATTCCTGTATAGTATTATCATAAACTCTAGCATATGGTACTATCTCCAATATTGTTTAAACTGTTGAAATTTCAGCCCTTAAGAATTTATTTATGTTTAAACTAGCCATTATTTTCAAAACAGATATTCTTTATTTTTACTATTCAGTACAAATAATGCAGGTCACTTTCCAAACTCTGGAAAACATAATATGATATAGATAAAAAATTAAGCAGTTGTAATATTCTGTCACTTCTAGGTAAGTAATTAATGTTAGATTGTAGGTATCTTCCAGCTTCATTAACTCATCCATTCATTCAACAGTTATTTATTGAATATCTTTTACAAGTTGGGTGTTGTTCTAGATATGAGGGAAAAAACAATGATCACCATAGTTTCCATCATTTTGGAGCTTGTGTTTTAGTTAGACAGAAGATGAACAGATACATATGTAACATGATGTCAGTAGCAATAAGTACTTTGAAGAAAAATGACGAAGAGTAAACAAATAGAAAAAGAGAAGCAGCTGTTGGAGAGTGTCTGTTATGGATTGAATTGTGTATACCGGAAAATGTGTTGTAACCCTAACCACTAAACCTGTAACTATAATCCCATTTCAGAACATATAAAGAGGCCATGTGAGTGTAGAATGTGTCTAAAACCTGAGCACTTTTTATGATATAAGAAGAGCAGCATGGACACAGAGACTTGAGCACAAATGGCAAAAGATAGATGCCACATAGAGATTGCTAAGGAACTGAGGAATGTGGAGCCTAGAGAAGCTGAGACAGGTTATCTTTCCCCAGAGCCCACAGAGAGACAGCCTTTCCCCCAAACCAGTGCTGTAATTCTGACTTCTAGCCTTCTAATCTGTGAGAAAATAAATTTCTGTTTTTGGAAACAACCTACTTGTGGTATTTCTGTTACAGTAGCACTAGGAAGCTAAGACAGGGTATCCCAGGGAAGAATGAGTGATGGGAGGGAGGGAGCCAGTGAATATCTGGGAGAAAACTTTACAAGAAGAGGAATAGCAAATCCAACAACCCTACAAGGATAGTGTGTCCAAAAACAGTAAGGAAGTTGTGTGTCCGAAGTGCTAGGGGTGATGTGGGAGAGGACACATTAACTTGAAAGCTGTGAAAGTGTAGGCTTTGGTTTTCACTGAGTTGGAAATGAAAGCCTTTGATTGGTTCATTCTAAGAGGATCCATCTGAATGCCCTGGTGACAATAGACTGTTTGGGGCAGATAGCCAGGAGAAAGGTCTGGATACTAGAGGTGTTGAAGAAGTGGTCAAGTTCAGGATGTTTGTAGAGATAGGGCCACCAGGGTTTGGGGATGGATTAGATGATGGGGTATGAGAGAACCAGAAGAATGAAAAATGACCACAGCTTGGTGAACCACTTAATGAATGATTGTGCCTTTTAGGGAGATGAAGGCTAGGCTGGAGCAGGTTGTGGGGTTTGGAATGTGGAGAGGGGAGCCAAGGCATGTTAAGTTTGAGACACCTGTGACATACTCACATGGAGGTATCGATGAGGCAGTTGGACCTGGAAATGTGGAGGTAGACAAGTGACAAGATCAGAAATCTAAATTTGGGCAGACTAGATGGAAATCAAAGCCAAGGGACTGAATGAGATCACCAGGAGAAAGGTCCAAGGACCAGGCCCTGGGAAATTTAAATATTTCAGGGTTGGGAAGAGAAGGAGGATCCTGGAAACTGAGAAGGAGTTGGTGGAGAGATAGGAAGAAGGTTGACTGAGGAGCCAAGTGAAGAAAGGGGTGAGGAAAGAGGCTAGTCACTTGTGGCTGGTGCTGCTGCCTGGTCCAGGAGGGAGGGGACTGAGAACACCCACTGGATTTGGCAGCCTAGAGGTCATTGACAACGTTGGCAAGATCACAGTGGTGGAAAGGTGGGGGTGCAAGGCTGATTGGAGTGAGCTAGTTCAGGGGAGAGGGGCCGTTTTTGTTTGTTGCTTGACATTACATCATAAACGTTATTCCCTGTCCTTAAAAATCTGTTTTAAATAGTAGTTTTTAATGACTGTGTATCATTCCATGTTTTTTGTCTAATTCTTATTGTTTTCTGGATAGGATGTTTATAATTTTACCACTGCATTGATTGCAATACTGCAGTTCACATACTTGAATATAAAATTTCCTAGATGAAGAATGACAGACACAACAGGCATGGATGTTTTTCGGGCTTAATCCTAAAATATGGCCAATTACTTTAGAGAAAGGTTTGTTACTAATATACATTCCCATCAGCAGTGTAGGAGTGATCTTGTCTTGCTGCACATGTGTTACTAAATCTCTCGTCTCTTTTCCCTTTATTACTAAATTGACTCAGACATCAACAACAGTGTTAAGTTACAGTGGTGATGGCAATCATCAGTGTTTTGTTTTTGATTTGTAGGACCAATATACTGTACACATACATCTAAAAATATTTCATAATCCCTCCCTTAAACCAGGTCTCTTATGAAAAGTAATTCCTGAATCAGTGAAGTTTCTTAATGACTTTGTGGCAAGTTTCACCAGGAACACCATACTCCACCTTCTGGGGCTAGCCCTATGTGTTAATTATTTCTTGCAGTTTCCAAGTCTCATTGTGAAGTTCATGGTCTCAGGGAGGTTTTCTCTAACTTCCTAAATTCCAGTGAGATTGGCCTCATTGCACATCATTCTTCACTTTCAGAAAGGCTTGTGATAATTATAATCACTGTTGCTGCCAATCTTGCCAGCCAGACTGAGTTCTGTGGGGCAGTGATGGTGGTTTAGTGTCTGCTCTTCTAGACACACAGCCTATGGCAGTGCCTTGTGAAAAGTCAGGTACAGAGTTGTCACTCAATATTTTGTTGAACGAATGACTAAGATACAGTCCACAAGTGGCAGCTTGCCCAAGGGCACCCATCTGAGGTGCTCAGGGTGCTCTGGGTGTGACTTCGTCGTACCCAGGTTAATATCTCTCCGGAGGTGAGCCTGGGCAAGGAGGCTGAAAGGCACATTTTTAGCTTTTCTGTCTTCACCTAGGTTGCAGCTCCTTAAAGGGTTCCTAAGAATTCACAAATATTTATTAATTGCCCAGTTAGGGTCCGGTCATTTCTCCTCCCTTCTGTGTGTTTTTTATCACAATATGAAAGAAGCAAACATAAAAGGGTTGCCACCAAGTTAACCTCAACTCGTGGTGACCCCATGTGTGTTGGAGTATTACTCTGCATTGTTATAGGGTTGTCAGTGCCTGATTTTTCAGAAGTAGATTGCCAGGCCTTACTTCTTGGCTGCCTCTAGTGGACTTGCATATTTCGATTAGCAGCTGAGTGTGTTAACCATTGCAACACCTGGGACTCTGTTGTAGCACCTAACTAAGTGGCAAGCTTTTTCCTATATTGTCTGTCTGCCATTGTGGGCTCTGACTCCTTGAGATCAGGAAACCTGTTTCCTTCATCTTGTTATCCACAGTTCTTGGCATATGTTCAGTATATAAGGGGTGGGGTAGGGGTTCAAAATGTTTGAATAAATGAAGGGAAAAACTCAATATAAATGGTGTCAAGCAAGTTTAAAGATTGTTTAGAAATACATTGTCTTCAGTTAACTGTCAAGATGTCAGTCATAGCCAATATATGTGCTTAACTGCCAGAAGAACAAACAGATCTGTCTTGGAAGAGGCACAGCCAACATACTCCATAGAGGCAAGGATGGCAAGACTTCATCTCATGTACTTTGGATGTGTTACCAGGAGGGACCAGCCTTTTGAGAAGGACATTATGCTTGCTAAAGTAGAGAGTTAGAGAGCAACAGGAAGACCCTCCCTAAGAGGGACTGACACAGCGGCTGCAGTGGGGAGCTCAGGCCTAGCAGTGATTGTGAGGGTGGCTCAGGAGCGGGGGCGATCTGTCCTGCTGTATGCAGGGTCGCTGTAAGTTGGAAATGATTTAACAGCACTGAACAGTAGCTACAACAGTCTGTTTCTGTACAGTCCAAGGTTTGTCAGTAACTATTATACGTGGATACTAACATTACTGTACAAAATGAATTATACTGTTATTAAACTTAGAGAATGTGCTTAATGAAAGAATGAATAACAGAATAACACTGTGTTTTTATGTACACCAGTATCAGTTTTTGTAAACCTATGAAATCACTTTACCATTCTAGTTTTGAATGACTGTATATAATACCATGTTTCACTCAACCTTTGGATACTTTCAAATTTTTCATTGGTGTAAATAATGTGGGTATGTACAACTGGGCATATTTATACACATAGCTGTTTATTTGATTATTTTCATGGGATAAATTCCTAGAAGTGCAGTTGTTGAAGCATTTGAAACACTGTAGAACTGCCTTGCAAAAGTCTCGTACCATTTTACTAGCACCTTTCCAGTACTTTGCATTAGTATTTTACAATTTTTAAAAAATTAAATAGACATAATAAGGTATCTGCTTGTTTTAGCTTGCCTTTCTTTTGGTGACTTCATTAGTTTGGACATTTCCTCAAGTTAGTTTACTAACTGTATTTTCTGTTGTCTTAGTTCTGTTTTCGTCCTTTTTCCTTTTATTTATTTTTAATTAATTTTTTAAAAAACAACTGTTTTGGAGTCTTTTTGTATACTAGATATTAACCTTTAGTATTCACTGAAAGTATTTTTTTCCCAACTTAATTTTTCCCTTCTTTGGTATTTTAAATTACATGCTAAATGCATATATAGTCTAAACTGTGCATCTATCTGTAACCTTTTTTTTAATTGCACTTATGTGAAACTTCTAAAACTTTGTGAAAGAAACTTCATAAAAGTGAATAGCAAGGCCTGAAACAGTACCTGTATAAACTGCTGGTTGTTTTTCGTTACTTGACTTATGATTTAATTATACTGCGCTGTGAGTGATTTAACACTTAGTGATGGCGTCAGGAGGGATGTGTTTGGTCCCAGCTGGTTACTGCCTAGTTCAAATTAAATCATGTGGCAATGTACCACTCCTGCTGAGTTTAGGATTAGAGAAACTCAACCCTCCAGATTCTGAGGAAGTAGGCAGATTGGGGCCAAGTACTTGACGTAAAAACGTTAAACTAACTCCTGAATAAAGCCATGAGGTTCTGCATGCAACCTTTGTGACCTGTATTCCATGTTATTTTGTAGTATGCTCAACTATTCAGTTAATCTGCCTGATTGAGTTGTCACTTGAGAGTAAAGTAGAACAAACTGGGTAGGAAAGGGTGATGGAGACAGCCTGGCTTAGAAGGATTTAAGAGAAAAATAAAATGTGTGTACATATCCACACACACCTACACTTCTATACCCTTGAATCATTTCATGTGGATTTTCATAATGATCAGAAACCTGTAAGGGTTATTAAACGCATTGATGTTTGACAGGGCGTGGTTCACTCATCTCGAAGTTTCTGTTATGTTGAATCTTTCATTATCCAACAAGGTTGTATGAAAAAAGCATTGCAATCCTATGCTGCTTTTTCTCTTTTCAGAGATTTTGTAGGAAAGTGACCCAGAGATATTTACAGTGGAATTACAGCATTTATTTGGATTTGGTTCAAGGAACAGACAGAATTAGAGTAGGCTAAAAGTGTGACCTCATGCTGTGTTTCTTGTGATCTGATTCCACTTAGTGTTATAGAATAACTTCAAAGGCAGCTGGGAATTACCATGAAGACACACACAGCAAAGCCATTTCTCACCTGCTGCCTCTGATCACAGAAGACACAGACTCACATTTCTCCCCAGGACATATGCACTGGACATGCTGCAACTTGTTTGGAGAGAAAGCCAAGGGGCAGAGTCATACTGCTTGCCCCATGTGGGCTGGGATACGTTTTAAATATAACAAATGGTACTTTTTTTAGAATTAGAAGCAATGGAGGCTGAATTTCAGGGCACAGTGTGCTTCCTAAAAATAAATTCCTAAGCTTCTAAAGAACAGTAGAATCAGCTTGTCAAACTAGACTGTTGGCACTGAGTTGATTCTAACTTGTAGTGACCCTTTAGAACAGAGCAGAACCGCCCATAGGGTTTCCAAGTCTCTAACCTTTATGGAATGGAGCCCTGGTGGTGCAGTGGTTAAGTGTTGAGCTGCTAACTGAAAGGTTGGTGGTTTGAACCCACCAACCTTCAGGAGAAGGATGTGGCAGTCTGATTCTATAAAATTTATAGCCTTGGAAACTAGGTTGCAGTTCTGCTCTGTCCTATAGGGTCAGCAGGAGTTGGAATCAACTCGGTGACGGTGTTAGACTGATGCACCTTACTTTCATGGAGCAGCTGGTAGGCTCAAACCATTGACCTTTCAGTTAGTAGCCTAGCACTTAGCTCTTGGGCCACAAAGGCTCCTTTGTTAAAGTAGAGTAGGATTCAACTGTGGAAGAATTCTGAGAGTGCTTGCTGTTTGGGAAAAAAATTGTGAATGTATTCAGATTTGACTGTTTGGAAACGTGAAGATGTTTTCAGAAGACTGTAGGATGGAAGTGAATTTTGGTACTCACCTGCTGTCGAAGGTCATGTTATCTGTTGGTTTTTTGCAAACTCAGAATTTGCAAATTGTCATCGTGGCAATTTCCATCACCTTTGCCTCGCCCCCACCCCAGTCATCTCTTCACTCTGTGATCAAGGAATGAGTTTCAGGTATCTTCAATTTTCAGTTGCCTTTTGTTGGAATATTAAAAGTATTTTCAGTTTGGGAAATTATAAAACATACAGAAAAGTACAAAGGATACAATAATAAGCTACCCATGATTAATAGTCTCTGCTGGTTGTTAATGTCTACTATCATGTTTCGTTTTAAGCTCTGGGAGTTTACAGCTCACAGGTGCTGGGTAGTTAGTGGTTGTTTGCCTGCCTTCATGAAGTTTCACCCCATGCTCGTGCAGTTGAATATCAGTCAGACACTCAACGAACTTGTGTATATGTGTGTAGGGGCTGGGCGGGCTATGCCGTGTTCTTCAGTGCTGTGCTCTGCTCATGCCAGCTGCCTTAGCCTCCCTCTTCTTCAGACCAGAAAACCAAACCCACTGCCACTGAGTTGATTCTGACTCATAGCGACCCTATACTGTCCTGCTCGCTCAGTTCTGCTCCTTCTGTTGGCTTGGAAAATGCCTCTTGCAGAGAGTGAGGAGGACATACCTCTTTTATTTGCCTTCTGTAGGCCTCACAGTCCTGCATTGCTGGCTGCCCAGAGTCTGAAAACAGTTCTTTTATATCTTCCATCTAGTTTTTTAGTAGTTTATGGTGAGAAAGCTTGCATGGGAACATTTGCTCCATCATGACTAGTGGCAGAAGTTGTCTTTTTAATTTGAAAAAAATATTTTATCACTGTTTTGTGTTTGGAATGGAGAGAGTAGTTAGAAGGTTAATTCACTGTGCTGTCTTGAGTGGAAATCCTTTGTGGCCAAAAGGTTAGCAGTTTGAATCCACCACCTGCTCCTTAGAAACCCTATGGGGGCAGTTCTACTCAGTTTTCTAGGGTTGCTGTGAGTCAGCTGGATTGATAACACCCCCCCCCCACCCCTTTGTAATTCATTGCCGTAACTGGGTATCTCTCAGAAGCTTTTCCTTCTTTCTTCTGCACCTGAACTTTTTAGGCTAACTCCCTTAACCTGGTTTTGTTCTGGAAGGTTAGTAACTTGTCACAGCTCCTACCAGTCTGTTGTGATGCTGTCCTCTGACTGTCCTTGAGCAGTTTGCACAAGATCCTCATTACTCTGTTGAGAATTCCTATAAAACATGTTGGATCAGGCTTTGGAGACTTGTAACTATGACATAGTTTGCAAATATCACTATTGATCTTACATACTGGCGGAGTGTATTTGAATATTTATTTATTTTTTATGATGATTGAATAAAAATGTACATTCCCATATAAATTTGCATGCCCACCTATATGCAGCTTCCACTGCTCTCCCTGTCTGGTGACAGCACACTCTTCCTCTCTGCTCTATACATGCTCTATCCTCCCAACAGTCTCCCTTCCCCTCCTCTCCACCCACTCCCCGTCCTCCAATAAGAGGTCAGCAGGATGATGTCCTATAAATGCATAGAACTGTAAAGTGCACCCAAGATCTGGTCACTCTGTGTCACCAAGTCCAGTCCATTCCTATCCAAAGAGTTGACCTTCATTATGATTTATGGACAGAGCAGCATCAGGGCCAGGGCCATGCTCCCAGGGAAACCACAAAGCCCCTGGACCATCAGTTGTGGTCTTCTAGTGGAGATCTCAGGGAGCAGCCCTTTTTATTCTTGTGTTGCCAGTGAGACTCAGCGTTGTGAACTCCATCACCGGCTATCACTCGTGGTGGCCAGGCACTATCCGGTTTTTACAGTCACGGGTTGATGTAAACACTCACTCATGTGGATCTGTCTGTCCTCTAGGTTTTCTTTCCCCCATGTCATTTTGGTCCTCAGTGATCATCCATTCCTGCTGAGTTGGAACCATTTGCTGTACCATCAGATGGCAGCTTGGCATCCCGCACAAGGGCACCACCGCATTTGTGCAAACTACACTGTGGCAGAGGCACGAAGACCCCAGATGCCACTCACCAATATGAGTTGCAGAGAGCCCTCTTAGCAAAATGCTAGTTGTGCCAATTGGCCTAAATTTCACCTAAGAGCATGGTCCCTGGCGCCCTGCCCCAGCTACTCTGTCTTTGCAACACTGGGTTAAGATGGAAGGAGTACACAAGTTATGTTGAAGTCCACTTAATATGGAGATTTTAGCTGGACAGCGCCTGCCCTCAGGAGAGTGCTTTTCTACCAGAAAAGCAGTAGTTTACACAGTGTCACCTATGACTGGGGCCTGTCAACAGAGGCCAACAGGGGAGCAGCATTGCTATACTTTGAATAGTTTGTATTATCTGGGGTTGGATATAGAGGTGCTTACTTTGCCAATTGGGAAGAGGGACTGTTATACTGGAAAACCTCACTGACTTGGAAAGTGGTCAGATACCTTTTAGTTTTCACTGGAAGAGATCATGCTGAGTGAAATCAGTCAGTGTCCAAAGGGTAAATTTTATATGAGACACCTGTTACAATGACTTAACAAGAAAATTATCCACAGAAGAAAATGACTGTCTTGGCTCTGTGGGTGGGTAGTGGGCTGTGGGTTTATCTTAGATGAGATAATTGATCGGACAAATATTGTATGAGACCCCTATGATAAAGACTTAAAGACAGACTCATGCATAACAGAAGAGACTTTTTGACGGCTGCAATGGTGGGAAGGGCAGGAAGGCGAGAGGGGAGAGTTTAGATTAGACAGTTGGTACAAATTTGGTTGGGTGAAATTGGTGACAGCACACATTAGTAAGAAGATCAGTATTAACAGGATGTCAGCACAACTTGTGTACTCCTTCCATGTTAACCCAATATTACAAGGACCGAGTATGTACATTTAAAAAAAAAAGAAAAGAAATTTGATTCTTTTAGTGTAATTAATAAAAAAAATTAAAAGACAAACAAAATGTAAATCTGTCTGGGGAGTACCAAAACAAATTGATGAATGTGGAATCTTTAATGTGGGATACAATTACTAAAGTATAATTTTTAAAAAAGTAAAATTGCAGTTCTCATAGAGAAAGAGAGATCACTTTGTTGAGTGGGAGTGGTTTGAGAGTTTAGAAACGACTTTATAGAGAAAGTAGGACTTGAACGGCTGGAGGTATCATATGAGCCAACAGATTCTGGGGGACAGGGTCGTGTGTATGCACAGACAAGAAGGTGGGAAGCTTAGAGGACTGGCAGGCTTTTGCAGGGATGGACCGGTGGGAAACCGAGGGTAGAAGTGATGCTTTGGGCCAGATGTAGAGGGTCTTGCTTTTGTCTAATAGACAGTTAAAAAGTGTTGAAAGTTTTTGAATGAAGGAGAAAAGTGACTCAAAGAGCAGCATGTTAGAAAGACTAATCTGTCAGCAAATATGGATTAGTATTTTGTTCTCTGAACTTATTCTCAAACTTGGCTGCACATTGTGGTCACCTAGGGAGGGAGGACGTGTTAGAAAATAATGATGCCAGGCTCTACTACCAGCAATTCTGATTTAATTGGGCTGGAGTTAGGTCTGGGCTTGGGGAGTTTAAAAATATTCACAGGTGAATCTTCTGTTTTTGGAGGTTGGGAGAGAATATTTAGTCAGGAGTGATCCATATTTTGCAATCAATTTTATTTAGTTTTCGTTCTTTCTTGAAACAGCATCAAGTAACTAGCTAAGTACATTTTTGAAGGACATCCGTAGTTCCTAATGCTTTTTTTACTGTGGACTGATCATAGTCTTAAGTATCGCATCCTAATGGATCTTTCGGGAACAGAGTGTGGCAGCAGCATTACCGTGGTGGTTGTGGCTCTTTCTTCGTCTTTTTTTTCCCATAATATTTTGTTGTGTTTTTGGTGAAAGTTTACATGGCAAATTAGGCCCTCACTGAACAATTTCTACACCGACTGACATTTAACTCATCCTAAAAATAGTACTACATACCTCATTGCTGAGTATCACCACAGTTACCTGTGAGATAGTCCTCTTGGGAAACTGTGTACGAGTGCCAGTGACTAGTCCTTCCTTTGAAGCAGCTTTGGAACTCTTTTTCTAGAATGGTCATCAGAGTGATTGTCTGTTACCCTTGATGTCCTGAATGTCGCATCAGAATACCATTTTTTGTATAGTTCCTTTATTTTCAGGTAAAGAAAAAGTCATTGGGGGCCAGATCAGGTAGGTAGAGAGGGTGTTGCAACACAGTTATTTGTTTACTGGCTAAAAACTCCCTCACAGATAACTATATAATTAAGCTCACAGACTTGCCGCCTTGCTGCTGTGTGCAATGACTATTCCAGGAAGAGTTCCAAAATTGCTTTGAAGGGTGGACTAGGTGCTTGCTTTGGTGTATAGCTTACCAGGGTGAGTACGGGTAGGTGGCCTTAGTCATACTCAGCAGTGATATCTGTAGCACGTAGAACAATTAAATTCATGGACTTAGTTGTAGGACCTTGTATAGAAATTGCTGGAAACCCTGGTAGTGTATTGGTTAAGTGCTACAACTCGTCATGAGAAGGTCAGTAGTTTGAATCCATCAGGAGCTGCTTGGAAACTGTTCGGGACAATTAAACTCTGTCCTGTAGGGTTGCTATGAGTTGGAATTGACTCGACAGTAGGTTTGGTTTTGGGTATACATATTGTTTAGTCACACTGTTTACATTTTTCACATTGTATCAGTACTCTCATTTCTTTTTTGGTTATTCCGTTTCCATTAAGCTAGCATCCTCACCTTACATTCTCATCTTTGTTTTAGAGTAAATGTTGACTATTTTGCCTCACATAGATGGTTTGTTTTTGGTGAGTTATATATATATATATTCATTTACTGTTGTACTTTAGATGAAGATTTACAGAACAAACTAGCTTGTCATTATATAGTACACATATTGTTTTATGACATTGGTTGACAACTACACAACATGTCAACACTTTCTTGTCTCAACCGTGGGTTTCCTTTTACTAGATTTCCTGTTCCTTCCTGCTTTCTAGTCCTTGTCACTGGTCTGGATGCCTTTTTAGTATCTTTTTGCTTATGGAACTATCCAGTCTTTGGCTGAAGTGTGAGCAACAGGGGTGACTTTATTACTGAGCTGAAATGATATCCAGGACCTGTGCTCTCAGGGTTTCTCCAGTCTCCATCAGGCCAGCAACTCATGTCTTTCTTTTTGTGTTAGAATTTTGTTATGCATTTTTCTCCAGCTGTGTCATGGAGCCTTTGTTGTAATCCTGTCAGAACAGTCATTGGTGGTAGAGGGGCACCATCTAGTTTTACGGGACTCAGTCTGGTGGAGGCTGTTGTAGATGTGGTCCTTTATTCCTTTAGACACTATTTCAAAGGAGCACTGTACTCATGGATGGTAGTGTTTGTTTTCCCAGTTGATTCTAGTGTGCTGCAAAGCTTGAGACCAACTGCCTTACCCACAGGTAAAGTTGTGCTGCGGCCTCTATTCATTGTGCTGGCCCATAACTGGCCAGGCAAATGCAGAATCACCTGGTGGGAAAAAGATGTAGGTACCTCTGTACATTTATTTATAACATTCTGCATTTCAGAACTTTTGTTATAACAGTATTCTCATCAGTGCCTACAATTTTTTGCATTGGCAATGAGGTGTTTTTGTTGTTAATGTGCTGTTGAGTTGCTTCCAACTCATTGTGAGCCTGTTGGACTCCCATAGGGTTTCCAAGGAGCAGCTGGTAGATTCAAACTGCCAACCTCTTGGTTAATAACCCATCTCTTAATCATGTGCCACGAGTGCAGTGGAGTAGATGGGAAACATATATAGACTTTTGGAAGGGACTCAGAGTGCTGACAATTTGGTCAGTGGAAAATATTCTTTCTTTTGTATTAAAAGTAAAAAGGGAAAGTAAAGCAGACACCTGTGTGATAGCCCAGAATTCAACAAAATAAAAGCAGTTGTAATATGAAAACATTAAACTTGCAGTTACAAAAAGATAAATCCTTAAGTAATTGCTGGTGGAAGACTGCTTTCCATACTTGAGTGTG
Organism: Heterohyrax brucei; assembly: GCA_028571685.1. Classification (NCBI taxonomy): domain Eukaryota; kingdom Metazoa; phylum Chordata; class Mammalia; order Hyracoidea; family Procaviidae; genus Heterohyrax; species Heterohyrax brucei. The sequence goes on from CM053149.1 coordinate 42,920,983, forward strand.
CATCAGAATTACCTGAAAGACAATTGCAGATGTAGCAGGTTTAGCTTGGCTGATACAGGACCGGACACTGTTTCCTTCTGTTGTTCATAGGGTTGCTGTGGGTTTAAATGAACTTGATGGCACTTAACAGGAACAACAGTGTAGCCTGAGAAGCTGCATTTCTAACATGTTTTCAGGTATGCTGCTGCTGCTGCTGTTCCTGGTCCTGGCATCACCCAGTGAGAACCACTGATCTTGGCAAGTGTATCAAGACCACTGCTATATAGAGTCCATATATTGCAGGGAAGAAGATTCCTGCTTGACCCAAATGGTTAAATGCCCTACTACTAGCTGAAAGGTCAGAAGTTCAAACCCACCCATAGGTGCCTTGGAGGACAGGCCTGGCACCTGCTTTCGAAAGTCACAGCCTTAAAAACCCTACAAAGTAGTTCTACTCTACAAATGTGGAGTCACCATCAGTTGGAATTAACTAGATGACGCATACAATATTTACAAGGAAAATGGCTTGAAAATATGTGGCCCTAGGACTTGGGTTTTATTTTTAAAGGTGTAGAGTCAGGCACGGGGCTTACTCTGGTAATTAGGGAGTCTGTTGCCACTGGTTCCGGTCAGTCCTTTCTATTCTGCGTGCTTCAGGGCTCCTGCCTGAGTGAAAAATCAGCCATTGAAAATTCTGTGGTTCAGAGTTCGACTGTGGCACACTAGGAGTTGTCATGAGTGAGTCAATTCAGTGGTAGCTGGTTATTAAATAATGTTGTTTTTCTTGTACCATAAATGTTAGTGCGTTTAAAGTTTAGGTTTTTTATTTCTCTTCTACTTCCTTCACCCTACCAGATGTATAATTTGAAGAGCTAGGAAAACACAGCCATTACCCTTTTACATTTCTCACTCATTCATGGAGACCATTGTCCTAAAGGTAAATTCTTATTCCACCTTACCTATGTAGCACCTCTTGTGAGCTGCTCCTTGCAGCCTTCCTGGTAGATTAGTAGCCATTTGTAATGTAGGAGGGAAGAGAGGTGGAAATCACTCTCAGATGTTAAACTGAAAAATGTTCCTAATTGAAAGCATGACAAGAGTGTGTACATGAAAGGGCTCGAGGGTGATGTCTGACAGAGGCTCAGCTTCCAAAATTGGGTCCCAGCTCATGACCACTTCTGTTCTAAGTAGAGGCCATTTCCATTCCTGTGACCTTCTATAAATAGTAGTGGCTTAGTAGGGACCTAGTCACCTGAGTTCCTGCTACAGAATTTGCTTAGGGGTCCAGGAAATCTCTGTTAAGTTAGAATCTGTCCTGCAGAAGCTTATAGCTTTTGAATTTGAATTCTATAAGAGTAATATAGAAATGGCCTGGGGGAACAAGAACTGTTGCCCTCCACATTCCCATAAACACTCAAACTTGTAGAGGCAAAGTTAAATGACTTTCCCCAAGGTAACCTTGGCAGCTGGCTGATTTTTTTTTTCCTTTTAAGACTCTTTCCCAACTTTTCAAAATATTTCAGTCTGTGGTCTTCTACTGGAGGGCCATTTGTTATCATTATTTGCTGTAACTAGTGAGATTCATACTGTAAGAAAGACAGGAAAGTATCTTTTTTTATAGAAAACTGATAGGTTTCAGGGCTTTGGGGCCTTAGCTGATAGCATCCTTTAGTTTACTGCCTTCATCTGTTTTGCAGTTGTTTTGTGGACTGAATCTTGCAATGATATTTATGAGAGATTTAATACCATGACTTGCCCCAGGACTAGGAATTGGAGTCAAAATTGGATCGATAGTAAAAGAAGTATATTTGAGCAAATAAAGGTGGGACCGAAGGAATCATGTCTACAGTTATATGACATACCTAATAAAACTTAAGTCAGTAACACCTAAACTTTCATGGGACCTGTTGTTGTGTGCCATTGAGCTGATTCCAAATTATAGCAATCCTATAGAGCCAAGTGAAACGGCCCCGTAGGGCTTGCTACTCTGTAATCTTTAGGGGGAATCCTTGGTGGTATAATTGGTTAAGTGCTACGTCTGCTAATCAAAAACTTGGTAGTTTGATTTCCACCAGGTGCTCCTTGGAAAGTCTGTGAAGCAGTTCTGTTCTGTCCTGTAGGGTCGCTGTGACTCAGAATCAGCTCAACAGCAGTGGGTTTGTTGGGTTTTTAATCTTTGTAGGAGCAGATTGCCACATTTTTTTCTCTCAGAGCCATGGAGTGTGTTTTAACTGCCAAGTTTTTTGTTAGCAGCCAGGTTTAGGTAGGAGACCTACCCTGTGCTAAAAGCCAAGCTTACTTTACCATGAGCTAGAGCACTGCACTCCCCAGAAATGTGGTGATTCAGTAAGGATGTTGAATAGATATTCAGTGTATGTACATCTCAGGAAACAAGAGACAGAGATTTTTGTTGTTGTTGTTCTTTTCACTGTAAAACTAGGGATGGTGTACAGTGCACTCACGTTTTATAGAAACTAGTAGGTATATGTTGGGTGAATCTCTGTCTTTCTGCCCTTGGTAAAAAGAGATGTTGGACTAAATTTATAAAACAGCCTCTCTAAGCTCTGTTCGCAAAGCTGTTCTTGGTGTTAGGGATTAAACTTGTGTTTTTTTCTGTTTTTTTTTTTTTTTCAATCAAGTCTTGTTGAGATACTCAAAATTTAAACTTAAGCCACAGAATGTAACTTAATGGCAGAGGATTTTCTTAAGATTTTATTTATTTATTATTTTTTCTTGTGCTTCTGAGACATGTCTGAGAACTGGCTGTCATGAAGTGGTTGAGAATCTTGGCTGTGCAGCCAGCTCACTGGGGTTCAGATTCCAGCTCTACTATTTACTAATAGTTGTATGACCTTTGGCAAGTTACTTAGCCTCGGTGTCTGTTTCATCATCTCTAAAATGGACAAAATAAAATATCAACTTAAAACAGCTATTGGGGAATTAGTTAATCTGTATTAGAACAGTGCCTTGGCACACAGATGGATAGCTGCGTTTGAGTTGACTCCAAATTATGATGACCTTATGTGTACCAGAATGAGATGTTGCCTGGTTCTGCAGTGACCTCACAAGTGCTAGTAAATTTATGACTAGCATGTGACTGTTAGGTCAGTATGTCTCACTGGGGGTGTCTCTTGTCCCCCTGGCCATACGTCTCACTGAACACGGTGTATTCCTTCAGTGGTTGATCCCTCATGATGTGTGCAAAGCAAGCAAGTCAGACAGTGTTCTGTTGTGATCCATGACGTTTTCATTGGCTTGTTTTTGGAAGTAGATTGCCAGGCCCTTGTTTCCTAGTCTCTCATAGAGAGACTGGAAATTCTTTTGGAACCTGTCTAACATGAGAGATGCTGAGGGACTCAGAGTACCAGAGGCACAGCTTTTAGCATCATAGGAACACACAGGGTACCACAGCACAACAAATTGACAGACAGGTGATGGCCTGGCACTTAGAAAGCCCTTAATAAATATTAGCGATCATTATCATTGTCATTATTATAGTTTTTCAGTATGGTTTTATTTTATTGGAGAACATCCTGATGTTACTGTTATCGTTTTGGAAGAATCAGTGAGTTGTGTAATACTTATCTTCAAAGTTATATCTTCTATTGTCTTTCTGCAGCAAGCTGTGTTCCGCCATGCCAGAATGGAGGGATGTGTCTCCGACCTCAACTTTGTGTGTGCAAGCCAGGAACAAAAGGCAAAGCCTGTGAGACAACAGACCCTCAAGATACCTTGTCCACTGCAGTCTCTGGAGGGCAGGGTCCTGGAGCTGCTTCTAGTTGGGTCCCTCCTGAGCCACCATCAAAGCACTCTTCGTCTAAGAAGGGAGACACTCTACCAAGAGCCAGCCCTGTGGCCCAGATGACCCTGACCCTCAAGTCGAAGCCTTCAGTAGCACTCTCTCAGCAGATACATTCTCAGTGAGTTTTTAAACTTATCTCTAGCTCAGATGCGTCTTAATTACTCTCTTAGATGCATTGTTTTAACCACTCCCCTTTTCTTTCTAAATTTGTAGAAATAGCTTGGATAATAACGTCTTTTTTTTTCCTCTGAGTATTTCCATGTTGTTCTGAGATGTCAAGTCTCATGTATGTTTGATATGTGTGTTCAGTTTCTGTGGGAAAACATTGCCGTAGGCATAAACCTTAGAAGTCGTGTGGATCCTAGGATTTAAGTTTGGGAGGGAATGTGGAGAAGTAAAGATAGTTGTTTGAGGGTGGTGGAGTTGTGAGTTTAAAAGAATTCTTTTTTCTGAGGGATGCTGTAGAATTTTGAAAGAATGAAAGAAACAGTGAGCATGATTTTGAAAGGTATTTGAAAAAACTGGAAACTCAGCTTTGCTCAGAGAAGATGTTTAAATGAAAGTAAGTCTTTGTAGAGAGATACTTTCTCAACCTCAGTTGCAGGTTAAGTATCTTTTAGTAACACCGTGTTTACTTCCCAGTTGCCAGGCAGGGCATCTTCAGTGAATGAGCTTGTCTTCTATTTATGGAAACTATTTGTGTTTTTTTTTTAGTTTTAGGAAATAAGTGCTATTCTGAACCAAATCAAAATTTATGGGTGGAAAAGATTGTCTTTCCTCTTTTGTGAGCCACATTAGGCACAGCCCCTAAGCTGCACAGGGCCCTTACACAGCTTATTTCTATTTAATTATCTCCTCTATGTGGACAACAAGGTGCAGAGTTTATTGAACTGTCAGTTGTCGTATGTCTGGAAATGTAAAATACAGGAAGTTCCCAATTTAAACTTTGGCTTGACCCGAGAGTTCATTTGTAAGTCAGTGGATTGGAATTCAGGATGCATTCCAGGCCCCATTCCATGCACCATTAGTATGCCATTATCCCAGAGAAGTTATTTAATCTGTTACTCTAGATGACATTACCCTAATTTGTACTTCTGCTTTGAATAGGTCACCTATGATTGTACTGTGTGTGGTCTTTAGAAATTTTTTCCCCTTTTTATTTCCACATTTATCCTGTTTCTGTTTTTCTTTTTTCCTCATTTTTTCTTGTCTCATAATACTTCAGTTTTTACCATGATAAATAGATTAGGGGAAGTGGTTTGCAATATAACCATTTTGCTAGCTTTTCAGTTGAAAAATATGCCCTAAAGCTCCCAACCAGAAGTAATAGTAATTACAACTAATATTTGTTAGCTGACACCAAGTTGGCTCTGCCTCCTGGTGATCCCAAGTATGACAGAAGGAAACATTGCCCAGTCTTGTGCTGTGTTCATGACTTTTGTTGGTGTGCTCAGATCCATTGTTCATCAGCTTCGTATTCTGAGTGTCTTCTGGCTTAGAGGGGTTGTCTTCTAGTGCTAAATTGGAGAATATTCTGTTGTGACCCTTAGGATTTTCATGGACTAAGTTTTGGAAGTGTATCAGCAGACCTTTCTTCATACTCTTTCTCAGTCTGGAAGCTCTGCTGAAACCTGTCCACTGTGGGTGACCTTGCTGATAGTTGAAATACTGGTGACATAGTTTCCAGTGTCATAGCAACATGCAAGCTACTGTAGTCCAACAAGCTGACAAACAGGTGCTTGATAACTAATATTTACTAAGGGCATATTGTATGCCAAACCCAAAATGAAGCCCACTCCTGTCAAGCAGTTCTGAGTTACAGAAACACTATAAACAGAGTTGAATTGCCCCGTGGAGTTTCCAAGCAGTGCCTGGTGGATTTGAATTGCCAGGCACCCAGTTAGGACCCATAGTGCTTAGCCACTATGCCACCAGTGTGCTGTTTTAAATGCTTCAAATGTGATATTTAAATTACAACTCCTGATAATTCTGCAGTGTAGACACCATTTTTGACTCCATTTTACAGATGAGTAAAGTGGGGTATAGAAAGCTTAAGTAATATGTTCAAGGGTGCACAGTTGGTAGGTGACAGCACTGGTATTTAAACCAAGGCAGTCAGGTTCTGGCATCCATGCCCTAAAATAGGAGTTGGGAAACTCCTGTAAAGGACAAGATAGTGTGTATTTTCAGCTTTGTGGTCCATGTAGTTTGTTTCACAACTTCTGAATTGCAGTCTGACAATTAAGTCCGTGAATTTAATTGTTCTAAGTGTTACCTATCTTATGACTGAATATCACTATGGTCACTTTTGAAGTGCTCCTCTTGGGAAGCTATGCACCAATGCCAGTACCTAGTTTACCCTTCAAAGCAATTTTGGAGCTCTTTCTGGAATGAACATTGTGCATGGTGGCAAGATGGCAAGTTCGCAGACTTGACTGTATAGTTGTCTGTGAGGGAGTTTTTATCCAGTAAGCAAATAACTGTATTGAAAAACCTACCTACTCACATGATGTGGTCCCCAGTGATTTTTTTCTTTACTTGAAAATAAAGGAAATATTGAAAGCAAGGCATTTTCATGACATTCTGGACATGAAGGGTATTACGATGACAACTCTGACAGCCATTACAGAAGATTTTCAGAATTGTTTTGGAAGGTGGACTAGGCATGGTGTCAGTGCATAAATTTCCAAGGGGAGTACTTCAGAGATAAATATAGTGATATTCAGCAGTGAGGTATGTAGCACTTTTTGTAGGATGAGCTCACAAACTTAACCGGCAGTCCTCATAGACATTTTCACAATGTTGAGTCCCTCTGTCCTCCACTTACACAGGTCTTTTTTGGCTTCTTGTAGTTTTGTTTTATAGAGCTTTTATATCTGAATAGATTATTCCTAGGTTGGGGGGTTATTGTAAATGGTATTGGTTCAATGATTTCCTCTTTGACATTCTCTTTGTTGGTATGGAGGAGTCCAACTGATTTATGTGTGCTTATCTTGTATCCTGATACTTTGCTGAACTCTATTAGTTCCAGTAGTATTTCTATGCATTCTTTATGGTTTTCAATGTATAGAATCATATCATTTATGAACAGAGATGCTTTACTACTTCCTTACCTATTTGAATGTCTTTTATTTCTTTTTCGTAAGTGCTACAGCTGCTAACCAAAAGGTTGGCAGTTTACATGCATCAGGTGCTCCTTGGAAACTCTGTTGGTAAGTTCTGTTCTGTTTAGAGGGTTGCTGTTGGTCAGAATTGACTTGATAGCAATGGGTTTGGTTGGTTTCATTTTGTTTCTTTTTCTAGCCTGATTGCTCTGGCTAGAACCTTTAGCACAATGTTGAATAGAAGTGGTGACAGGGGGCATCCTTGTCTGGTGTCTGTTCTCAATGGCAACCTTTCAGAATCTGTCTGTTTAGGATGATATTGGCCCTTGGCTTCACATAGATTCTCCTTATTATGTTGAAGAATTTCCCTTCTATTTTACTGAGCATTTTGAACATGAATGAATGTTCCACTTTGTCAAATGCCTTTTCTGTATCAATTGATAAAATCAAATGGTTCTTGTTTTGTGTTTTACTAATGTGTTTCATTACATTGATTGTTTCTTTTTAATCATGAACCATCCCTGCATCCCTGGAATGAATCCCACTTGATCATGGTGAATTATTCTTATTTTTTCTCTTAAACCAAGAATGGCAAATGCTGTTATCATCATTTAATTAATCAGAACATTTTTTTTTGTTAACATACATTTTATTCTTTGTGTGTGTGTGTGTGTGTGTGTGTGTGTGTGTGATTGAGTGAAAGTTTACAGTTCCAGTCAATTTGCCATGAAAAACCCTAAGCACCTGCCTCTGTGCAGCTTCTTACCTGCTGTCCTCACCCTGTGGACACTCTTCTACTCTTTATTTCCAGTCTCCACCCAACCAACACGTCTCTTCCTCCTCTTCACCCTCTCCTCTTCCCTCTAAAAAGAAACCGATTGGACAGACTCATATATACATAGATAAAGTACACACACTACCTACATCACTCTGTGTTCCATATTGCAGTCCAATCTTTGTCAGAAGTGTTGGCTTCAGTACTGGCTTCAGCTTTGGGCTAGCAGCAAGTCCGGAGGCCATGGTTTCAGGCGACCCTCCAAGCTGTGAGACCATCAAGTCTGGTCATTTAGTAGAGTTCTAGATATGCACTCCCAGTTTTCTCATGCTACGTCAGGGACTCTGCAGTGTGTTCCCTGTCAGGGAAGTCTTTGATGGTGGCCAGGCACCACCTAGCTCTTCTGGTCTCGTACTGATGTAGTCTCCCAATCATAGGCCCCTTCTGTCTCCTGGGCTCATATCTTCCTCATGTCTTTGATGTTCTTGGTTTTCATCTGCTCCAGGTGGGTTGAGACTAATTGATGTTCTTTATAAGGCAACTTGCTGTCTTTTAAGACCCCATGTGCCACCCACCAAAATGACATACAGAACAGTCTCTTAGAAAAACACTGATTATGCCAGTTGACCATGATGTCCCCTAAAACCATAGGCTCCAGACCCCTGTCCCTGCTGTTCTGTCCTTTAGGATGTTGGGTTGTATTTAGAAAACCTTTTAGCTTATGGTGTAGTCCAGTTGTGCTGACCTGCCTTTTACTGCTTTCTGTCATTCTCTTCACCTAACCAGATTCCTACTGACTATCTAATCTATGGAAACCCTGGTGGCATAGCACCTAATCAAAAGGTTGGTGGTTTAAATCCACCAAGCACTCCCTGGAAATTCTGTGGGGCAGTTCTGTTCTGACCTCTAGGATTGCTATGAGTTGGACCCAACTTGATGGCAGTGTGTTTGGCTTTTGGTTATCTAGTCTATGAATAACCGTGGCCCTCTCTGACTCGATGGCACTTGGCTGGCTTGGCTCCATCTCCTCTCTTGTAACCATCAAAGAATATTCTCTTCTGTGCGTAAGTCTTTTCTTAAGTGGTTGCATACAATATTGGTCCTTTTACAGCTGACTGATTTCACTCAGCACGTCTTTCAGTTGACTCCAGGTTATGAAATGTTTCCTAAAATATCTTTGCACAGTGTTCCATTGTGTAATTATACCATAGTTTATCCATTTGTTGGTTGATGGGCACCTAGGTTGATTCTATCTTTTTGCTGTCGTGGACAGTGCTGCAATGAACATTTTGTGTACATGTATCTGTGTGACAGCCCTTATTTCTGTAGGATATATTCCAAGAAGTGGGATTGCTGAGTCATATGGTATTTCTGTTTCTAGCTTTTTAAGATAGTGCCAAATTGCGTTCCAAAGAGGTTGTACCATTTTATATGGCCACGAGCATTGTAGAAGAGTGCCGGTCTCTCCAGAGCTTCTCCAACTTTTATGTTGGGTTTTTGGATTTGGGCCAGCTTTGTTGGGATGAGGTGGTATATCACTGTAGTTTTGATTTGAATTTCTCTAATGGCAGATGATCCGTGAGCATTTCCTTATGTGTCTTCTGGAGAAATGTCTGTCCATATCGTTTGCTCATTGTTTAACTGGGTTATTTGTCTTTTGCCTGTTGATATTATGCAGTAACTTGTAGATTATGGAGATTAGATGTTGATCAGATATATGGCTGCCAAATATTTTTTCTCAGTCTGTGAGCAGTCTTTTTACTCTCTTGATAAAGTCTTTGGATGAAGCATAAAACCCACTGCCATCACAGTGATCCTAGAGGTCAGAGTAGAACTGCTCCATAGTACTTCCCATTTATCCATTTTTAATTCTGCTGTTTTTGCATTCTTCATAATGTTTTGTAGTCTGTTTAAGCCATGTATTACAGACTCTGCTGTTGTCCCTACTTTTAATTCCATGATCTTTATCATTTTAGGTTTAAAATTAAGTCTTTGATCTATTTTGAGTTAGTTTTTGTACAAAGTGTGAGATATGGGTCTTGTTTAAGTTTTTTTGTAGATGGATATCTAGTTGTGCCAACACCATATGTTAGACTGATTTTTCCCCCATTTCATGTCCTTTGGGCCTTTGTCTAATATCAGCTGTTTTGGGGCAGATGGTGTTATTTTTGGATTGTCTATTTTGTTCCATTGGTCTATATATCTGTTTTTATACCAGTTCCAGGCTGTTTTGACTATTGTGGCAGTGTAATAGGTTGTAAGGTTAGGTAACATGAGGCCTCCTATTGTGTTCCTCTTTTTCAACCATGCTTTACTTATCTGGGGTTTCTTCCCTTTCTAAGCGAAGTTGGTGGTTTGTTTCTCCAGATGGAGAAACATGACATTGGAATTTGTATGGGGATTGCACTGTTAGGTATAGATTGCTTTGGGTAGAATTGATATTTTTGAAACGTTAGGTCTTTATATCCATGAGCAAGGTAGATTTCTCCCCTTACATAAGTCTCTTTTGGTTTCTTGTAGTAGGGTCTTATAATTTTCTTTGTATAGGTCCCTTACATCTCTAGTTAAATATGTTCCTAGGTATTTTATCCTCTTGGGGGCTATTGCAGATGTTACTGATTTGATGATTTCCTCTTGATGGTCTCTTTGTTGATATAAAGGAATCCTACTGATTTAATTATGTTTTTCTTATATCCTGATACTTTGCTGAATTCTTCTGTTAGTTTCAGTAGTTTATTTATGGATTTTATAGGGTTTTCTCAGTTGATGTTCTGTCAGTTCCTGGAGTCTTATTTTCGCCAGTGCCTTCAGTGCATTCTCCCTTCAGTACCATTGGTTCCTGATCTAAAGTGGGTGAATGTTAGTGTGTTCTCTTTGGAATAGTGACTGTGTATATTCCTTCCATCTTCTTTTGATGCTTCCTGCTTTATTTAATATTTTCCTTGTAGATTCCTTCACCATTGCACCTTGAGGCTTGAATTTTTTTTTCAGTGTTTTTGAGTTTAGAGAATGTTAAGTGTGTTATCCTCTGGTTTTCTATCTTCAAGATGTTTGCAGATGTCTTTATAATGTTTTACATTTTATTGTTGAGCCACCCTTTGAAATCTTCTGCTCAGTTCTTTTAACTTCATTATTTCTTTCTTTTGCTTTAGCTATTGACTGTTCAAGAGCATGTTTCAAGTCTCTTGTGACATCTCTTTTGGTCTTTTTAATGACCTCTTGCTTTCATCACATATGGTGTTCTTGATGCACATTATACAAGTTGTCTGGTCTTTGGTCATTAGTGAGGAACTGACCCAAGAACTGAGATGGCCTTGAGGCCACCTGTTCTTCACATGATCTCTAAATTTAGGTGGGATGTATGCAAAGTTACACTTAGACTTTTGTGGACATGTAATTTTCTTCAGCTTCAGCTTGAACTTTGATGCAGGCAGTTGATGGTGTGTTCTGCTGTTGGCCCCTGTCTTTGTTCTGACTGATGATACTGAGCTTTTTCACTGTCTGCACATTGTCTGCAGTCCATTTGATTTCCTGTGTATTCTATCTGGTAAGGTCCATGTATATAGACACCACTTATGCTGTTCATAAAAGATATTCAAAATGAAGAAGTTGTTGAACTTAGAAAATTCTATCATGTGATCTCCATCATCAGTTCTGTCACCCAGGCCATATATTTTAATTATTGATTCTTCTTTGTTTCTGCCTTTCTCATTCTAGTCACCAGTAATTGTGAATACATCAGCTGCTGATTGCATATCTGATCAATTTCAAACAAGATATTGGTAAATACTTCAGTATCTTCATCTTTGGCCTCAGTGGTTGGTACATAAATTTGAATAATGTTGTATAATCTGATCTTCCTTGTAAATGTGTAGATGTTATCACTGATAGCCTTGTATTTCAAGAGAAATCTTGAAATTTCTTTTTTACTGTGAATGCAGTGCCATTCTTCTTCAACTCCTCATGGCTGGTGTAGTTGTTTGGATTGTTAGGATTTATTCTCAACAGCATGAATGCTTCTGAATATGTGGTTGCCAAGAGACTAAAAAACTGACCTGGGGACCATCCAAAGGACATGAGTTTATCATCAAAAGGGAAACTCACAGACTGGGACAGCAGTACTGTATCCAGTGGCAGCTGGCTACACAGGCTGTTAACCATGTGCTGGTAGGGGTAGATAGTTTTTTCATGGATACCCTCTCCCACTGCATCATACTGGCTCTGGTCTGGAGGGCTGCATCGTATGTTAGAGTTAGGTTGATTGTCCAGTGGTGGTGATGACAATATCTTGCCACTTAATGTCTGCCGTTACAGATGTCAGCAACTGCAAAGTGGGTCTTTCCCTTGTGAGTATTGTAATAACCTGTTTTATGTCAAAGGGTCAGCATGGGAACAGGCACTAGTGAATGTGCACATGAGTGGCTTGGGGTTTTTCAGCTCATGTTTTCAATATTCTTGTCTTAATTAGTTTCAGTAGAAAGCAGGAAGGTTGTGGGCAAGGTTTCTTTGATAGGTACATTCCACGGGGTTGTTAAGGGTGCTATTTTTCTGGTTTCATACCGTAGCAGACCATAAGATTATCTGGTTCAACAGGGCCAATACCAGTCCTTTTCAGCTCACTAATACATAGGATATTGGTATTTATGTGTTCCGTTTCACTTCTGAGATTTCCAGTTTTCCTAGAGTCATGCGTCTACATTACTAGTCGAAATTGTCAATGCAGCTATTTGTGAAATTGTGAATGCAGCTATTTCTCCTTATTTTGAGTTGTACCACATCAGTAAAGGAAGGTCCTGGAAGCTCAACTCTGTTCACGTCATGAAGGCCAACTCTATTTTGAGGTGGCAGCTCTTTACCAGCAGTATTTTGATTATGTTCTAACCTGAGGCACTCGTTTCCCAGCAGTGTATCAGACAGTGTTCCATTATTGTTTGTGAAGTTTTTAGTGATTACAAGGAGGACAGAAGAAGAATTGATACCGTTGAATTGTGGTGTTTGAGAAGAATATTGAATGTACCATGGACTGCCAAAAGAACAAAGAGATCTGTTCTGGAAGCAGTACAACCAGCGTTCTCCTTGGAAGCAAAGAAGGCGACACTGCATCCTGTGTACCTGGACATGTTGTCAGGAGGGATCAATTTGTGGAGAAGGACATCATGCTTGGTAGAGTGGAGGGTCAGCCAAAAAGAGGAAGATTCTCGATGAGATGGATTGACACAGTGCCTACAACAATGGGCTTAATCATAAAAATGATTGTGGATATAGCGCAAGACGAGACAATATTTTGTTCTGTTGTGCCTGTGGTCATTATAAGTTGGAACTGATCTGACAGCACCTAACAACAACAACAGTTCTTTTTAGAAGAAGATCTCTGGATCCTTCTTTCTAGTCTGTCTTAGTCTAGAGTTCACCTGAAACTTGTCCACCGTGGGTGACCTGTTGGTATTTGAATACCAGTGGCATAGCTTCCAGTCATTACGGCAACATGCAAGCTCCTATAGTATGACCAACATGTGGTGGTCATTTATGATGCCCAAGCTCACTGCTGTTGATGCCAACTCAGTGACCCTATAGGACGGAGTAGAACTGCTTATTATAGTACCATTGAATTCTCAAGATACCTTTTCCACATTGCTTACTTTAGATGTTTCAAGGTTTTGTTTTTAGCTAACAGTTGTTGTTGTTAGCTGCTGTCAAGTAGGTACAGACTTATGGCAATCCATGTACAAAAAGATCTTAGGTTCTGCACCATCTTCTTAATTATTGGTATGCTTAAGTTCATTGTTGTGTTCTAAGGGGTTCATATTCCAGTACTATATTGGACAATATTCTGTTGTGATCCATGGGGCTTTCATTGGCTAATTTTTTGAAGTAGATCACCAGACCTTTCTTTCTGGTCAGTCTTAGTATGGAAGCTCTATGGAAACTGTTTATCATGGGTGATCCTGCTTATATTGAAATATCTGTGGGTATGTTCTAGCATCTCTACAACATGCAGCCATTGTAGTGTAACTAACTCAGAGACAGGTGGTGGGGAGATTGATTAAACTTCCTTATGATGCTAAAAAGTAGACATAAAGATGCCTAAAATAAAAAGTGTTTAGCTCGTATTATGGCCCATTGTGTGGCATATGAAATGCTGTAGTCTTTACCACTTACTCAGCAAGTTTCTCTTGAGTACCTCCTGTGTACCAGGCACTGTTCCAGGCCCCGACGATACTGTGGTGAACAGCTGAACACAGTGTCTGCCTTCTGGTGCTTTTGGCCTAAGATAAGGGAGACTAATAAGGGATCACTGATAAGTGATATAATTGAAAGAGATGTTAGATTGTATTAAGGGCTATGGAAAAAGTAGAAGTTCAGCAGTGGGTAGGGAGTGCTGGATGAATGGGAGAAGGGGAGGAGGAAGGAGTGTGATGGCTTTAAACAAGGGTGTAAGGTAAAGACCTGAAAGAGGTGAGAGAGAACTGTGCAGATATCAGGGGCATCCCAGGAAGAAGGTTTGAGTGGGAAGTGTACCTGGTAGGTTTGAGGAATGACCAAAAAAAACAAAACCCAGGGTGGAATGACAGATTTGCTAAAACTGAGTGTTAAAACTGCACTTTTTAAACAGGTAGGTATTAGATGAATTGAATTTACTTTTGGCCAAATTTGTTTTAGGCAGTTTCATTTGGAGCCAGATACAGATAAAGTTCTTCAGGAAATCAGAGGAGTGAGCGATGGTTTCCGAGTTTTAGGATGTTAGGTAAGTGGAGGTGCAGAGGTGGCTTTCTGGAGAAGACAGTCTGTGAGCCTGAAAAGATGGTTAACATTTGTATACACAGGGAGGTATTAATATGAGGCTGGAAATTATGAACTGGTTATATATTGCTGTGTAACAAATCACCCCAAAACTTAGCAGGGTAAAACCACAAATATGTCACTTCACAGTGTCTGTGAGAGAAGTTTGGTGGAAGTTCTGGCTTAGGGTCTTTCATGAGGCTGCGGTCAGTCTGTCAGCTGGGGCTGTGTTTGTATCCTGGTTCAAAGTGTAAGTAAAAGAAAAATATAACAGTGATGATTGATAGAACAATAAAAAAATGCTAACATTGACTGGAAAATTATTGATATGAAAGAATGTTGAACTCCAGATAAGCAAAGTACTACTGAAGAAAAAGAACATACTAGGAGGTCTCTTTAGAACCTATTACACTGCCACAGTAGTCAAAACTGCCTGGTACTGGTACAAAAAGAGACATATATATCAAACCTAAAATGATAAATACAATGCAAGAAAAAGTAGAATCAGCAATGGAAGTTTTAATACCCTGCTTAGACTTCAAAATCTTAACAAACAAAGCATGATCAACAGAAGAGAAAATGGATAAATGGGAACTACTAAGAATCAAACACTTCTGCGCATCCAAAGAGGTGCACCCTAACAATGCCACTAAAGGACCACAATTGATGGTCTGAGGTCCTGTGGGTTCCCCAGGGAACATGGCCCCTAGACCTGGTGCTGCCCCTGATCATAAATCATTACTGAAGTCAACTCTTCAGACGTGAATGGATTGGACTTGGGAAGACAGAGTGACCATATTGTTTGTGCACTGTATGGTTCTGTGCATCTATAAGATGCTGTCTTACTGGTGTCTTACTAAAGGGGAGTGGAAAAGGTGGAGAAGAGGGGACAGGAGATTGTTAAGAGGTTTGATATGCGTAGAATGGAAAGGAGGAGTGTGCTGTCACCAGGCAAGGAGAGCAGAAGGAGCTGCAGATAGGCAGGTATGCAAATTTAAATTGTATTGTAAACTTTCACTCAATCACAATAAAAAAAGAAAAAAGAAGAAGAGAGTGTAGACTTTTAAGCTATGATGTTGATATTGTTATTTTGTTTATACAGGGGTTTTGTTAGAGAATCATATTAAAGTTTTTGCAGATGAAATGACCTAATGTTTGGCTTTTGTGTCAGTGTAATTAGAGGTAATAAGATGAGCCATAACATGATAATTACAGAAATCACAAGATTGGTACATGACGGTTTCTTACACAAGTCTTTCTGTGTTGTATGTATCAGACATTGTCTACAATAGAGTGAAAAGTCCTCTGTAAGGTAGGAAAATGCTGTGATTTCACTTGTGCTCTGGGAAGATTCATTTGGCTTTAGAGTGTCAAATGGATTACATTTAGCGGTAATTGGAGAGTGACTAATGAGGCAGTAATATAGGTGAAGGTAACAAACTAAGGAATTGTTACAGATAAAAACTCTTGTTTGGCATCTAGCTGAATGTGGGAGGCACAGGAAAATAGAATGAGATATTAGAGCTGTGGTAAAAAGGAAAGAGGTAAAGCCTTTCTGTCCTGCCCTTTCTCCCTTCCTCCCTTTTTTTCCCTCCTCCTTCCCTCCCTCCCTACTTCCACCTACCCATCCTCCCTCTTTTTTTCTTGTGTGCTTTAGATGAAGGATTACAGAGCAAATTGGTTTCTTATTAAACACTTAATACACATACTGTTTTGTGAAATAGGTTGCTAGTCCCTTGATGTGTCCAGTCTCCCTTACTTAATCTTGGGTTCTCTATTTCCATTCGTCCAGCTTTCCTGTTCCTTCCTGCCTTCTCGTCCTTGCTCCTGAGCTAATGTGCTAGTTTAGTCTTACATACATGGCTACACTGCATGCATTATTGTTTGTTTTATGGGCCTGTCTAATCTTTGCATGAAGGGTGAATCTCCAGAGGAACTTCAATACTGAGTTAAAAGGATGTCCAGGGACCATACTCTCGATTTCTCAGTCTGTCTCAGACCAGTAAGACTTTTTTTTTGGTGGGGGGAGTATTAAATTTCGGTCTACATTTTTTCCAGCTTTTTTGTGATCCTTGTTAGAGCAGTCAGCAGTGGTAACCACGCACTATCTAGTTTTGTCAGTCTCAATCTAGTAGAGGTTGTGGTATTGTGGTCCAGTAATCCTTTGGACTAATCTTTCCCTTGTGTCATTGGTTTTCTTCATTCTCCATTGCTCCAGAATAGTGAGACCAGTGGAATGTCTTAAATGTCCACTCAACAAGCTTTTAAGACCCTAGACACTATTCACCAAAAGTTTTTGAAGATTGTTTTAGGAATATCATGGATATCTAAGATCACTGAAGGTTCAGTGATGAATGAGATGGTCTCTGACAGATCTTTATGGTTGAATATCCGAGATTATCCTTTGGAACTCATTAGTGCTTAAGAAGTGGCTGTCACTTATCCATGGCTGGCTGCTTGGTCAGGATTGGTGTGGAAAGACTGACCAGGGCTCTCTGGGATAGTCATTGCTGTTGTTGGTAATTTCATTCATGCTTTTTGTTAAGTTTTGTGGGCCGTACTGTGGATAGTCCAGGAGCTGAAGGAAATGTCAAGTGATGTTCGTCTCCCTGTTTATGAATTTTGATAGTTACTTTTCTGATTCTTGGAATTTTCATTCCATTTTGTAATACTGGTTTCCTTATAAAGTCCACTTCAGGCTAGACTCATAATTGCTCTCCCGTTGATGCTGTTCGCATGCAGCTATCAATGAATCCATCCAAGAATTACCTCTGTTATATGCCAGGTCCATCTCCAGCGTCTGTCTTTAGTTCTGTGTGTGAAAAGATGGTAATACTTACAAGCTATAGATGGAAGAATCAACAAAGTAGCAAAAATCAAAACTATTTATCTTTCTAGAGCTTTTCTATCACCTGTAAGCATTACTATTCATATAGGTGTTACATTTCTCTATAAAAGTTTGTTTTCAACTCAGCGCTGCTGAAGAGGCTGCTTAGGCATTATCATAGTTAACCATGATTGCTGTTACAGGCACTATCATCAATTGAATTTTGTACCCCATAAAATATATGTCAACCTGGCTAGGCCATAAATCTCATTATTGTGTGGTTGTCCTCCATTTGTGATTTTTCTGTGTTGTGAATCCTAATCTCTGCCTGTAATTCATGAGGCAAGTTTAGATTATGCTAAAGAGTACTAAGATGGGATATAACAACCTTGCTCAGTTAATATCCTTGATCCAGTGTAAAAAGAGTTTCCCTGGAGTGTAGCCTCTACCACCTTTTGTCTTACAAGAGATGAAAGGGAAGCAGGCAGAGAGTTGGTGACTTCACATGACCAAGAAAGCAGTGCAGTTTCAAAGCCAGTCCTTTGGACTTCTAGTTCAGGAGAAGAATGATGACAAGGACCTTCTTCCAGAGGTGACAGAAAAAGCCTTTCTGTAGAGCTAATGCCCTGAATTTGGACTCCAAGACTACTAGACTGTGAGAGAATAAACTTCTGTTTGTTAAGCTATCCACTTGTAGTGTATCTGTTACAGCAGCACTAGATGACTGAGACAGACATTATTCATAGAGTTACAAGGTGGAGGTGAAAAGGGGCATATTTTAGCTGCTGATGTCTTTACTTGTTTAGGGAACATTGGTACAAATGACCAGTGCACTGCCAAATGTAGAGCTGATATCTACACTGTATAAGGAGAAAGTATTTTTGCAGAAGACAGTGTTCTCAGTCCATTCTCTTTGAGCTTGAGAAGGAAGTCTGGTTTTACTCAGGATATGAATGTCAAATCTATCTGGAGAACACACTTACAGCTAGTCTTTTTTTTTCTCCTGGTGATGGCTTTTGAGCCTGTGAAAGTATTTCTTAATATTCTTCTGTAGGTAAGATACTTGGTACACTGACTTTTGAGTGAATTGCCAGAGGACTAGCCACAAGTTGACAGTAGACCTGGGATTGAAGCACATCTGTCTTCAGCACAAGTGTTTCTAGTGGTACAATTCATCTGCTGCCTGCGATCCATGAGCTGGAGGCTGTGCCTGCGTTACTGGTGCCAGACATGAGGGTGGTTTTTAGACTGACTTTGGGTGTTGTGCGAATTGAAGTAAAAATTTCCCTTTACATTTTGATATCTTTGACATTTCCATAAACTCCCCCCTAATAGTTCCGAGATACCTCTGGGGTTGCACTAAGTCCTGTTTCCTTGTTTCCCTTGGCATAAGAGTTTCTTGGTGTTTTAGCAAAGTGTTGGCTAAATTTTCATAGCAGAGTTGTCTGGGATCCAAATAAAGAACCCAGAAGGTGTGAATCCTGTGTGAGGCAGGTGATAAGCATACTGCAAACCATGCAGCACATAGCAGTTAAAAAGTGTGGTTAAATACTGTATGTGGCAAATACACTCAAGATACTCAAGGTTAGTGTATGTCCACTGAAATTCTCACAGTTGAACATATTATATGTATATCTTTTTCTGTTCCCCCAGAGGTATTAGAGATGATCTAGCAGAAGTAGCTGATCCTGTAGTTTCAGAGACAAGAACTCCTCTAAATGGAAAGAATGTCTACTTAAACATTATAGAGAAGAGAAAACCTGGGTTTGCTAATCAGGAAAAAATGCCTTGTCATTCTTCAGGACAGCTCTTTTTGGATGTTTATGTGTACATGTATGATAGCAAAAGAAGCCTGAAAGATCAGGTAGAATTAAATAGTGGATTGGGAATGTTCCTGTACCTATTGGAGTTAGGTATGATGGGAGGCTCTGTTTACTGTATCCCAAGAGCTTAGGACTTTATAAAGTATGAGAAGATGAAGATCAAACCTTTATCTATAATTTAAAACCAAAAAACCAAACCCAGTGCTGTCAGATCAATTCTGACTCGTAGCAACCCTATGGGGCAGAGTAGAACTGCTCCGTGGAGTTTCCAAGGAGTACCTGGTGGATTAGAACTGCTGGCATTTTGGTTAGCAGATGAGGCATTCAATCACTGTGCCACCAGGGTTTCTGTATCTACAATTTAGAGGGCTTTTTCAAAAGAACAAAAACAAACAAAAAATTCAGTCTGACCTTGCCCTGCTTCTGCTTCCAAGCCTTCACTGGCTTTTTAATGCTCTGGGGATAAAGATCAAAGTCCTCCTTGCCTGTAAGATCTGTCTGATTCCCTGGTGTCCCCTTGCACCTCTTCTCCTGGCTGACCTCATATAGTCACCTGGCTGACCTCGTATAGTCCCAGGGAAGCTCCTTAACACTGCCAAGCTCCTCCCTACCCAGACCTTTTGCCCTTGTGGCTCTCTGTCTTCATTGCCTTCTCCTCTTTCCATCACACTCCTCTTTCGTTGTTTAATGTGTACTAATTCTGTAGATGACACAACCCTGCTTGTTGAAAATGAAGAGGATTTCAAGTACTTACTGATGAAAATCAAAGACCGTAGCCTGTGCTATGGATTGCACCTCAACATCAATAAAGCAAAAGTCCTTACAAGTTGACAAGTAGGCAACATCATCATAAATGGAGAAAGGATTGAGGTTGTCAAGGATTTCCTTTTACTTGGTTCCACAGTCAACGCCCACAGTAGCACTAGTCAGAAAATCAAAAGACATACTGCATAGGGAAAATCTGCTGCAAGGGACCTCTTTCAAGTATTGAAAAGTAAATGTATCACCTTGAAGACTAAGGTGCACCTGACCCAAGCCATGATATTTTCAATAGAATTATATTCATATAAAAGCTGGACAATGAATAAGGAAGACCAGAAGAAAAACTGATGCCTTTGAAGTATGGTGTTGGAGAAGAATATTGAATGTATCTTTCCTGAACAACTACGACCAGAGTGCTCATTGGAAGCAAAGATAGGGAAACTGCATCTCATATACTTTGGACATGTTGTTGGGTGGCGGGGAGAGGGAGAGTCAATCCCTGGAGACAGACATTATGCTTGGTAATTTAGAATGGAGGGTCAGCGAAAAAGAGGAAGACCCTCAACAAGACAGATTGACCTAGTGGCTGTAACGATGGGCTTAAGCATGAAAACAATTGTGGGAATGACTCAGGACCAGACTGTGTTTCTTCTCTTGTGTGTAGGGTTGCTGTGAGTCAGAACTGACTCAACAGCAGCTAACAGCAACAGGTCTGCAAATCTGTTTCCTCAGGGAAATATTTCCTGATCCCTCAGTTACTTCCTGAAAGGAGCTCTTATAGCGCTTTGTCTCTACACTCCTTCATTACATTTGTTTTATTTTGTGTGAGTCTGTAATTTACTTTGCCTGGCTCACTACTTGCTTGCTGAGTGAATAAATGAAGGTGATACTATATAACTGCTTTGAATCCACAAGTTTTACTGAGCAGAAATGGATATATTAACCTAAGTAGCATTATGAGGGTTGGTGTCATCCAGTGCAGTAATTCATAGTGTCACCTTGTTGTGCTATTTACAACAGTATTGCGACTGTAACACCAGAAAAATTGATAAAATCAGCAAGTGTAGAAACACTGACAGAAAAAAATAGTGCATGCTTGTAGCTCATGCAAACGAAACCATGTGATCTGAAGTGTCACTGTAGCTGAGTAATACTGACAGCTCTGACCAGAGCACATTAGAAGGTTATAAAAGTAAATTAGCATAGTGTTTTAACCTTATAGGCATACTGATACCTGTAGGATGGGCTTAGGACAAATTTGTTATCATTACTGATTGCTTTCCAAAGAGGTTGCATTGTTTTGCAATCCCACCAGCAGTGTAGGAGGGTTCCAGTCTCTCCACAGCCTCTCCAGCATTTTTTGTTTTGCGTTTTTTGGATCATGGCCAACATTATTGGGGTGAGATGACATCTCATTGTAGTTTTGGTTTGGATTTCTCTGATAGCTGATGATCGTGAACATATTCTCATGTGTCTTTTGGCTGCTTGGATGTCCTCTCTAGTGAAGTGTCTGCCCATGTCCTTTGCTCATCATTTAATTGGGTTATTTACCTTTTTCTTGTTGATATTTTACAAACCATGTAGATTATGGAGATCAGACGATGGTCTGAGATGTAGTTGCCAAATATTCTTTCTCGTGCTGTATAGGTGGTCTTTTAACTCTTTTGATGAAGTCTTTGGATGAGCAAAAGTGTTTGATTCTTAGTAGTTCCCATTCATCAATTTTCTCTTCTGTTAATCATGCTTTGTTAGATTTTGAAGACTGTGTAAGCTGTGTATCAGAACATTCATCATTGATCCTAGTGTGTCTTACATGTCTTACATGATTTTTATCATTTTAGGTTTGATATTTAGGTCTTTGATCCATTTAAAGTTAGCTTTTGTGTAAGGCATGGGATATGGGTCTTGTTTCGGTTTTCTGCAGATGGATATCCAGCTTTGCCGGCACCATTTGCCAAATAGACTGTTTTTTACCCCAGTTTACCATCTTAAGGCCTTTGTCAGATAGCAGCTGTTCATAGGAGGATGGTGGCATCTCTGGGGTCTCAACTCTGTTCCATATGTCTCTCTTTGTACCAGTATCAGGTTGTTTTGACTACTGTGGCAGTGTGATAGTTTCTAAGGTTGTATAGTGTGAGACCTTCCGTTGTGTTCTTCTTCAGTAGTGCTTTACTAAGCTAGGGTTTCTTCTCTTTCCACACAAAGTTGGTGATAATGCTTTTCTATGTCATTAAAAAATGACACTGGAATTTGTATTGGGATTGCATTGTATAAGTAGATCACTTTAGGTAAAGAGACATTTTCACAATGTTAAGTCTTCCTATCCATGAGTAGGTTAGGTGTCTCCTATTTTGTAAGTCTTTTTTGGTTTCTTGCAGTAGGCATTGTAGTTCTCTCTGTATAGGTCTCTTATTTCTCTAGTTAGATTTATTCCAAGATGTTTTATCTGCTTGGGGGCTATTGTAAATGGTACTGATTTGGTGATTTCTTCTTTGGTAAGCTCTTAGTTGGTATGAAGGATTTACTGATTTACTTATGTCTATCTTATATCTCGATACTTTGCTGAATTTCTCTATTAATTCCAGTAGTTTACTTAGGGATTCCTTAGGATTCTCTTTATATGCAATTGTATCATCTGTGAATAGGGGGATTTTTACTTTTTCATTGCCAGTACTGATGATTTTTATTTCTCTGTCTTGTCTAATTGCTCTGGCTAGAACTTCTAGCACAGTGTTGAATGGAAGTGGAGAGAGTGGACATTCTTGTCTGGTTTCCATTCTTGAGGTGAATTTTTTCAGCCTTTTACCATTCAGGGTGATGAAGGCAGTTGGCTTTGCATAGATGCTACTAATTGCATCAAGGAATTCTCCCTGTATTCCTATTTTTCTGAGAGTTTTTAGCATAAGTGGCTGTTGGACTTTGTCAAATACCGTTTCTGCATCAGTTGACAAACTCAGGTTATTCTTAGCCCTTGTGTTATTTATGTGGTTGAATACATTGGTTTTCTGATGTTGAACCAGGCTTGCATCTCTGTAATGAAACCAACTTCCTCATGATGAATAATTTTCTGTATATTCTGTTGAATTTTATTGGCTAGAATTTTGTTGAAGATTTTTACATCAGGTTTATGGGTGATACTGGTCTGTAAGTTTCTTTTTTTGTGGGATCTTTCCCTGGCTTTGGTATCAGGGTTATGTTGGCTTCATAGAATGAATTTGGGAGTATTGCATCCCTTTCTATATTGTGAAATAGTCTCGATAGTATCAAAGTTAACCCTTCTCTAAAAGTTTGGTAGAATTCTTCAGTGAAGTCTTCTGGGCCAGGACTTTTTTTGTTGGCAGATTTTTGATGACTTTTTTTGTCTCTTCCTTTCTGATAGATTCATTAAGTTGATCTACTTCTCCTTGTGATAATCTTGGTGGGTGATCTGAATCTAGAAATTTGTCCACTTCCTCTAGGTTTTCAAACCTTTTACAGTATAGCCTTTCATAGTATTCTGATATGATATTTTTTGTTTCGTCTGGGTCTGTTGTAACATCTCCCATCTCATTCCTTAATCAAGTTATTTGTGTCTTCTGTTGTTTTTCTTTCGTAAGTTTAGCCAGTGATTTATCAGTGTTGTTGATCTTTTCAAAGAAGCAGCTTTTGGTATTATTAAAATTTTCAATTGTTTTTCTATTATCTAGTTCATTTAGTTCTGCTCTAATCTTTATGATCTCTTTTCTTCTGGTGCCTGAGGGGTTCCTCTGTTGCTGTCTTTCTACTTGTTTAAGCTTAAGGGTTAATTCTTTAACTTGGGCTCTTTCTTTCTTCTTTCTGGATGTGTGCAGTTGTAAACGGACATCTGAGCACTGCTTTTGCTGTATCCCATAGATTCTGGTAGGATGTGTTTTCATTCTCATTTGATTCCATAAATTTCTTTATTTTGTCCTTGACTTCTTCCATTACCGAAGATTTTTTGAGGAAAGTATCGCTTAGTTTCCATAAGTTGGATTTTTGTGCTACTGATTTTACCTCTTATGCTTTATAGTCTGAGAAGATACTTTGCACTAAATCCAGCGGTTTGGATTTTGTAGAGAATTGCTTTATGATCTAACACATGGTCTGTTCTGGAGAACATTCTATGTGCATTGGAGAAGAAGGTATACTTATCCATTGATGAGTGAAAAGATCAGTGTTTGTTGATTAAGTCACTTTGGTTGATTATTGCAATAAGATCTTCTGTGTCTTTACTGAGTTTTTTTTGTGGGTAATCTATCCATTACTGAAAGGGGAGTGTTGAAGTCTCCAGCTCTTATTGTGGAATGATCTAGCTCATATTTCAGTGTTGTCAGTGTTTTCTCAATGAATTTAGATGCTCTGATATTGGGTGTATAAATATTTAATGTTGTTGAGTCCTGCTTAAATATTGAAACTTTCAGCAATAAATAGTGACCATCCTTTTCCATGATATTGGATTTTAAATTAAAATCTGTTTTATCTGAGATTTAGTAGTGCCACATCTGCTCTTTGTGTGTTGTTAGCTTGGTACATGTTATTCCGTAGTTTAATTTTCAGTTTGTTCATATCTTTGAGTCTAAGGTGTGTTTCTTGTAAGCAATATATAGATCAGTCATGTCTTTTGATCCAAAGTGTCATTTGCTGTCTCTTTATTGGAATGTTCGGACTGTTTACATTCAGCATAATTATTGATAGGTATGTGTTCGGATCCGACTCGACGGCACTTGGCTGGCTATGTGTTTAGTATCATCATTTTGATGTAATTATTTTAATGTTGACGTTTTCTGTATTGCTCTTTATATTCTGTTCTGGGTATTTCTTATTTATGGGTTGACTTTTCAGTGTTGGTTTTGAGTTGAGATGCCTGTATTGTGTTTCTTGTTTTGGTTTGTTGCACTGTTATTTTCCTGTGCATCCACATTTATGATACCCTGTAACATACTAAGATTAAACCCAATTTTAGCTGTTGCATAACTTTTTAACTTCCTCTCCATCTGAAAGTACTGTAACCACTGTAGTATATCCTTCTTTTTAGTGTAATGGTGTCATAGTTTTCATGATGTTATCACTGATTCCCTTTTTTTAATATTGTAGCTTTGATTGAGTTTTGTGACTTCCCTAACTAAGTAGGATTCTGGATGTTGTGTCCTGCACCGCCACCTTAAAACGTACATTTAATTGTTTTGTTTTTCTAAGCAAAGAGCTTCTTTCAGTATTTCATATAGTTTGGTTTAGTTTTTACAAAGTCTCTAAGTTTCCACTTATCTGCAAATGTCTTCATTTTACTATCATATTTGATAGACAATCTTATAGGACATATAATTCTCGATTGGAAGTTTTTCTCCTTTAGGGCTTTGAATGTGCCATTGTACTGTTTTCTAGGTAACATCATTTCTGCAGAGAAGTCAGATGAAAGCCAACAGGGTTTCTGTCAGAATGTTAACTTTTCTTTGAGCCTTGCTGCCTCTAAAAGTGTCTGTTTATGTTTCATCTTATTAAGCTTGATTATAATATGTCGTGATGTCTTCTGGGGTCTAGCTTTTGTGGTTTTTGATCTTGTATACTTATATTCTCTTTGTTCTTAATCTCAGGAAAGTTTTCTGTCAGCATTTTTACAGCAATGCTCTCTGTATTGCCATCTATACCCCCTTGTTCAGGAACTCTAATTAAATGTAAATTATTCCTCTTAGTAGAGTCTCACATGTTTCTTTTTTTTTTATTTTTATTTAACATAACTGAGTAAAAATGTACATTCACATGTAAATTAACATGCCCCCCTATATGCAGCTTCCACTGCTCTCAGAGGAACCCCCAAACAGCTGGACCATCAATTGTGGTCTTTTAGTGGAGATCTCATGATGCACCTCTTTTTATTCTTGTGTTGCCAGTGAGGCTCCTCTCTGTGAGCTCCGTCATGGCTATCACTGGTGGTGGCTGGGCACCATCTGGTTCTTCTGGTCCCAGGTTGATGTAGGCAACCACTCTTGTGGGTCTCTCTGTCTTCTCGGTTGTCTTTACCGCATGCCATTTTGGCCCTTGGTGAGCATCCGTTCCTGCTGAGTTGGGACCATTTGCTGTGTCCTTGGATGGCAGCTTGGCAGCTTTTAAGACCCCAGACGCCACTCACCAATGTGGGGTGCAGAGAGCTCTCTTAGCAAAACGCTAGCTGTGCGAATTGGCCTGGAATTCGCCTAAGAGCATGGTCCCCCGCCCCCCGCCCCAGCTACTCTATCCTTGCAGTATTGAGTTAAGATGGAAGGAGTACTCAAGTTATGCTGAAGTCCACTTAATGTTATTCTTGTTCCTAATGTGTGCTGTCACCACTTTCTCCCAACTAGATTTCTAGTAACTACGTAAACTAAACCCTCCCCCCCTCGCCCTCCCGCCCTCCCTCCCTCCCCTCCCTTGCAGCTGTCAAAGAGTCTTTTCTTCTATACACAAGTCTGTTTTTGAGATCTTATCGTAGAGGTCTCATACAGTATTTGTCCTTTTGTCGCTGACTACAATCACTCAACATAATGTCTTCCAGTTGAAACCAGGTTAGGAGATGTTCCCTGGAATCATCGTTATTCTTTATCATTACGTAGTGCTCCATTGAGTATATGTACCACAGTTTACCTATCCATTCTTCTATTGTTGGGCGTCTGGGTTGATTCCACCATTTTCCTATTGTGGACGGTGCCCCGATAAACATTCTGGTGCATGTGTCCGTTGGTGTGAAAGGCCTTGAATCTGTAGGATATATTCCAAGTAGTGGAATTACTGGGTCAAATGGTATATCAATATCCATTTTTTTAAGGAAGCGCCAGATTGCCTTCCAAAGAGGCTGGACCATTTTGCAACCCCACCAACAGTGTAGGAGGGTTCCACTTTCTCCACAGCCTCTCCAGCATTTGTTGTTTTGTGTTTCTGGATCATGGCCAATCTTGTTGGAGTGAGATGGTATCTCATTGTTGTCTTGATTTGAATTTCTTTAATAACTAAAGATCGTGAACATGTCCGCATTTGACATTAAAGTTGATTTTGTCTGAGATTAGAATTGCCACCCCTGCTCTTCTTTGTTCATTGTTAGCTTGATATATATTCTTCCATCCTTTAATTTTCAGTTTGTTCCTGTCTTTAGGTCTCAGGTGAGTTTCTTGTAGACAACATGTGGATGGGTCGTGTCTTTTGATCCAAGATGACACTCGGTGTCTCTTTACTGGAGCATTCAGTCCATTCACATTCAATGTAATTATTGATAGGTATGTGTTCACTGCTGCCATTCTGATATGTTTATTTTTATGTTGATGTTTTCTCTGTTGTTCTTATTAGTCTGTTCTGAGACACTCTTTTTTGTGAGTTGATTTTTCACCTTTTTCAGAGCTAGTTTTATAGTTGTTGAGACTCGTGTGTTAGATTTCTTGAAATGGTATGATACATCTTTGTTGTGCTTTACAGCTGCCCCTATGAATCCCCTTAATAAACTATTTATAAACCCAATTTTAATTACTACCAGTCTTGTCATCTTCCTCTCCATCTGGAAGGAGTATAACGACTGTAGTACATCCCTCTTTTATTATGATGACACCATAGTTTTCATGATGATCACTGGATTGCTTCTTTCCAAATCAAAGCTGTGATTTACTTTGGAGCCTTCCCTAAATGAATATTGAGTAGTGTGTCATTCTAAAATATAAAGTTAGTGGTTTCGTTCTTCTAAGCCAAAGCCAAGAACTTCTTTCAGTATTTCTTGTAGTTTGGGTTTGGTTTTTACAAAGTCTCTGAGTTTCTGTTTATCTGGGAGTGTCTTAATTTCATTTTCGTATTTGAAAGACAGTTTTGCAGGATATATAATTCTTGGTTGGAAGTTTTTGTCCTTGAAGACTTTGAATGTGTCGTGCCACTGTCTCTGTGCCAGCATGGTTTCTGCTGAGAAATCTCACGAGAGCCTACAGGGTTTCCCTCTGAATGTTAGCTTTGCCTTGAGTCTTGCTGCCTGTAAGAGTTGCTGCTTATGTTTCATTTTGTTAAGCTTGATTATAATATGTCTTGGAGTCTTTCTTTTGAGATCTATATTGGGTGGCATACGATATGCATCTGAGATGTCTATATTCTCTTCCTTCATGATTTCTGGGAAGTTTTCTTTCAGCAGCTCAGCAACAATACTCTCTGTGTTCTCCGATGTCTCACCCTGTTTAGGGACTCCAATTAATCGAAGGTTGTTCCTCTTAATAGAGTCCCACATGCTTCTTAATGTTTCTTGTTTCTTTTTTCTGATTTCTGCTCATATACACTGGCATCAGTAGCTCTGTCTTCGAAGTCAGAAATTCTTTTTTCCATTTGTTCCATTCTGTTTTCTTGGCTTTGCATGGAAGTTTCTGTGTCTTCGATTTTGTTCTTGATCTGTTGGATTTCAGAGTACTGGTGTTCCATCAGATCGAACAACTTGCTTAATTTTTCATTTTGTTCTGCTGCATTTTGTATAAGGTCTAGAAGGGCCCTGTATATAATCAATTTGTATTCACTTCCTGATGCTTTCATAAAAGTTTCTTCATCTGGAAAACTCCTTGGTTGCTTTGTTTGGGAGCGTTCTGAAGCCATGAGTGATTGCTCGTATGCCACAATTGTCTGTTGCTTTTTGGGTCCTTTGTGAGTATATAGAGGCTGGAAGAGGTACTGTGAGGATGGATTGCAAATGTTTCTCTAGGCTGTCTTCAAATGTAAAGCAAAAGGTATCTGACCAGTTCACAAGTCAGTTAGGTTTTCAGGTGTAGAGGTCCCTCTTCTCATCTGACAAAGTAAGCGCCACTGTATATAACCCCAGATGATAACAAAGTAGTTCAGAATACAGCACTGCTACTGCCCTGGTGGCCTCTGCTGACAGGGCCTAGCCTTATCCAACACTGCGTCGAGTACTGGTTTTGTGATAGAAAAGCGCTCTCTTGTGGGCAGGTTCTGGCTCCCAAGGTAAGAATTAGGTCCAGCTGCAGCCACTGTACCCAAAATGGCGTCCTCCACATAGGCAGCAGACAGGGGGGCTAAAGGTGCCCAGAGGCAGCGATTCCTCTGCTTCTGTTGTAGGGCCCCCGATGTAGGCAGCACTATGCAAAATCACTACTTTTCTGATGGAGAAGCACTGTCCCGTTTGCAGGCGCTGGCTCCCAGGCTAAGAATGAAGTCCCGCTAAAATCTCGGTACCAACATGGCATTCCGCACCCTGACCGCGGAGCTCCGCACAAACCCCACGGAGGCAGCTACAAAATGAAAGGCTCAAAGTGTCTAGATTAACAGAGTCCCGAGCCTGGCTCTCAGAGTATGGGAATTTCACCTGCCTATCCCCCCGGCAGCGCGTCTGAGTCCAGCCGCCAGGCAAGGCCCAGCTCTGCCCGCCAGCCGAGACTGAGGAAAAAAAAAGTCAAAACGGTGCGTTTACCTTCCGTACATGAGAGCCGGGGCTAGCCAGGAGCGGGGGATCAGCGAAAGAGAGGAGATTTTTTGCTGAGTGGTATAAAGTCCCAATTAACAGCTCTGTGCCGTGTCCTGAGGCTGATTAGGTGCTCAGAAGGCTCTGTTTGATTGTCAATTCAGGTCTTCGTTTCCAGAGGGATAGAAGGAGACGTGTGTTTAGTCGGCCACCTTGCCTCCGCCCCCCAAAAAATCCTCACATGTTTCTTAATGTGTCTTTATTTTTCTTATTTCTTTTCTGTGATTTCTCCTCATGAATGCTGGTCTGTCCCCAATGTCAGCAAGTCTAACTTGCATCTCCTCAGTTCTACTCTTTTGTTTTAGAGTGAATTATTTCATTCTGTAATTTTGTTATTGATCTGCTGTATTTCAGATGGTTGAACTTCCATCAATTAAAATAACTTAATTTTTCATTTTGTTCTGCTGCATTTTGTGTAATCTCTCAGAGAGCTCTCTATATAATTCTTTTGTACTGGACATCCACTAATTTCAGAAGGACTTTTTCATCTGGGAAACTTTTTGAATCTCTGTTTTGGGAGTTGTCCGATGTCATGGTGGGCTGTTTGTTTAAATGATTAACTATGGTCTGCTGTCTGCATGCCATCTAGATGCTGTTTGATTTCTCTGATGTTACCTCAATAAGAGCTGAGATGTAGTCCTAAGATAGGAGTTGGTCACCAGCCATCTGTATATACTCTAGTGATTTGCCTTAGGTGAACTCTCTGGGGTGGAAGTCTCTGCCCTACTAGGGGCAAAGACACCTCCTTATTTATGGAAATTCTGGGGGCTGTCAGCTGACCCTACAGTGTGGGTCAGAGAATGATAGGGGGAAAAGCTGCTGGGTCTCTCAGTGGACAGGTACATAGACCTCTGAATCCTAAAAGTAATTCACTTCTATGTGGAGAACTGTCCCAGGTGGTGAAAAGTGGAGAACTCATGAACTAAGAGCTGTCCAAAGTGCTGCTGAAAACAGGCCTTCCATGTGGGAGGGGCTGGGTTCAGTTACTGGCTAGGGTACCTTGTGCACAGCCACCACCCATCGTCAGTAAAGGCTCATGCACTTCCGTGACGCTGCATGGGTTTCGGTGGAGCTTTTACAGTAAGAAAGACTAGTAAGAAGGGCTTGGCAATCTACTTCTAAAAGTCAGACAGTGAAAACCTGTAGATAGCAGTCCAATCCACAGTCTTTCAGGGCTGTGATACGGGACCTGACAGCATGGTATTCTGTTGTACAAGGGGTAGTATGAGTTGGGTGCTGGCTTGATGGCAGTTGACTACTGCAACAATATGCTTTGTCTAAGTCACACAGAAAGGTAGTTTCAGAACTTCGACTTCAGCGTAGGCTTCCTGACTTCTTATTCTGTACACTCTTTGTGGTATTTTGCATGTCTTTGTATCATCATTTATATTTCAAAATAGTGAAAAAGACTCTTCATTTAGTATTTTTGAAATCCAAAATATAAATAAAAAGAATAATAATAAACCCAAACAAACAAAACAAATCCATTGAGTTGATTCTGACTCCTAGCAAACCTGAAGGACAGAGTAGAACTGCCACATAAAATTTCCAAGGAACATCTGGTGGATTCATATTGCTGACCTTTTGATTAGTGCTATAGCACTTAACCACTAGCCACCAGCATTTCCAATAAAATAATATAAGAATGAAGAATTTGGGTTATTTCATGAATTCTGTAATTAACTACTGTTCTAGTTAATTAAATAATAATTAATTGAAATAAATAATTTATTTTAAATTATTAAAATAAATAATTAAAAGAATCTAGATTCACTTAATCAAAGTGTATTCTGCTTTGTGAAGAACATGTAGCAACTACTTTAGTATAGTAAGTTACCAGTATAGAAGCTGTATCTAACTATTAGAAATTGTCTGGATGGTTTTCCACATACACAATTTATTTTTAAATTATTATCTTACATCTTTTATGATACAAGCAGCACTCTCATTGCTGTTAGAGCACTTGATTTGCTCCTTTCCTGATGTTACTATTTTGCTAACTGCTGGCATTTAGAGATCTGATGGACAGACTCTTACGTGCGACATCATTCTTGCTCCTTTTGTTCAAAGCTCCCTTATCAGGCAGCTAATCAGGCAGCCTTCCTAATTATATTTCTAGGAAGGATATTCTTAGCTAAAGTGGGAAGATTACATAGATGTTTTGAACAGATTTAGATGCACTTTACTTGGAGAAAAGTTTGAAAGAAAGCTCTTTTTTTCTCATCTGTTACCCCTGGCACAAACACCTTTCCCCCATCCGCTCTTTACACAGCTGTTTTCTTTTTCTTTCTGTTCTTTTCATTCCTGTAGCACCTGTTTATCCCCTGGCTTAACTGAGGTGTTCTGAAGGAGTTACAAAAATTACTAAATAGCCCATTTCTGTATAATGAGACAGACAGTTACCTTAATGTCTTAAAAGGTGACCTGTGAATCTACTTATTGGAAAATCTAGTGTGCATATTGTAAATAATGTAATTTCCATATGAAAGTATATATCTTAGTGAGTGATATATGTATATTAGATTATTTCAAATAGTTCATGATTTAGATGTACCAAATGTTGTCACTGTCAAATAAGATTTTGTTGAATTGTATATATTATAGTCTGTGAAGTCTTAGTGAGTTTAAATATTTCTAGAAAGTGTGATCTTGTTATAATGCTCACATAATAATCTTAATTTCATTCTTTGCATTCTTCAGTGAGGTTGAACATTTGTCATGTTTTTTAGTTGTTTGTATTTGGTGTGAATGCTCTAGTATTCTTTTTCATATTTATATCTTATAAATGTTTATAAGATATAAAATTATGTTATTGTATCTTATAAATTATTTGTAAGATCTCTTAACTATATGAAATAAAATAACAAAACATTTTTGTCAGACTTTTCAGGAACTGTCAAAGGGGAGGGGGATTGTACGCAGAGAATATTATCAGTAATAATTGAATCTTACATTTGGAAAATTTCAGATATTTGAAAATTCTCATTTGTGCATGAGGACAAGAATACGACTTCATTAAAATCTTAGATGTAATATGATAATTTACTCATTGAGTTGGTAATTTATTTCAGAATTCACCTGTCCTCTGAGAGGCTTTTGGGATTATACAGACAAAAATGTTCATGTATTGTTGAACCATCTTTAGCTTGCAAGGAAACCATGATGACATAGTGGTTAAGTGCTGTATCTACTAACCAAAAGAACAGCAGTTCAGATCCACCAGGCACTCCTTAGAAACTCTATGGGTAGTTCTGCTCTGCACTATAGGGCTACTGTGAGTCAGAATAGACTTGATGGAGTGGGTTTGGTTTTCGCAGTAGGTATAGCTTTCAAAGCATAAATAGTTCTTAGTGCGTGTAGTAGATTCATTCATTTCTCCAGCAAATATTTATTGAGTGCCAATCACAAGCATTCTGGTGTATAGTACAGGGTAATGCCTAGATTATGTGCTAGATTATGTGATACCTATTATAAATTCTAGAGAAGGATATGGAAGAGGGAGATCCATGGGAGCTGATGGAAAGGAAAACTTACGAGGGTCTGGAGGACTTGAGACAGTCAAGGAGGGGCTGCCTGTAAGTAAAAGAAATCAGATGGAAACCACTGTGGGAATGAATCCTTTTTCCATAAGGTGATTGGGAGGTTGACCTGTTTAGTGGGGATTGAAGAATAGTGGGAAATACAATTGAGTGTGTAGGTCCAAATTATGGAATCCTTTGAAAATTATGTAGACGACTTTTTCTTTTCCTTTAAAATTGTTGATGACAACAGGGATATAATAAAACATTTGCCATTTCAGAATTTTTTACGTGTAAAATTCTGTGACAGTAATTGTGTTCACTGTTTTATGTAATTATCACCACTATCAACTTCCACAATTTTCTATCACCATTAGTAGAAACTCAATACCCCTTAAGTAGTAACTTCCCCTTTTCCCCTCACTTTTACCTCCTGTAACCACAAATAAACTTTGATCTTAATGCATTTGCTGAATTCTAGATATTTCAGATAAGTCGTATCACATAATATTTGTCCTTTTGTGACTGACTTAATTTACTTCACTAAGTATAAGGTTTTCAAGGTTCAGTCACATTTTAGTGTGTATAGGACTTCATTTCTCTTTATGGCAGAGTAATATTTCATGGTAGGTATGTACCACATTTTGTTTATCCACTTACCTGGTGATGGACACTTGGTTTTTCACCTCTGGCTGTTTTGAATAGTGGTGCAATGAACACTGCTGTTCTGTGTATTGTTTGTGTTCCTGCTTTCACTTCTTTTGGGTATATACCTAGGAGTAGTGTTCCTGGATTATATGGTAATTCTGTGTTTAGGTTTCTGAGGAATTTATAAACTATTTCCCACAGTGGCTGCACATCAACCATGTTTCAGGGTTCCAGTTTCTGTTCATTGTTGCCATCACTTATTGTTTTCCATTTGATTTGCCTTTCATCATAACTGTCTTAATGGGGGTGAAATGATATTGTGGTTTTTATTTGCATTTCCTTAATGACTAACAAAGAGTCTCCATGTGGCGCAAACTGTTATTAACTGCTAATCAAAGGTTGGTGGTCTGAAACCACCTAGAGGTGTTTGGGGAGAAAGAGTTGATGATTTGCTTCTGTATTCTCTGCAGTGATATCCATAATTTGTTATGATCTACACGGTCAAATGCCTTTGCGTAGTCAGTGAAACCCATGTAAATATCTTTCTTGTATTCTATATTTGCAGCGAAGATCCCTCTGACATCAGCAGTGTTATCCCTGGTTCCACATCCTCTTCTGACTCTGTCTTGAATTTCTGGCAGTTCCCTGTCTATGTACTATTGTAGTTACTTTTGCATGATCTTGAGCAGAATTTTACTTGCATGTGATATTAATATTTGATAATTTCTGCATTCAATTGGATCACTTTTCATGGGAATAGGCATAAATATGGATCTATTCCAGTTAGTTGGCCTGGTAGCTGTCCTCCAGATTTCTTGGTGTAGCTGAGTGAGCACTTGTAGTGCTCTATCCCTTTGTTGAAACAAATCAATTGATGTTTTGTCAATTCCTGGAACCTTGCTTTTTGCCAGTGCCTTCAGTGCAGCTTCAGCTTCTTCCTTCAGTACTATTTGTTCCTGATGTCATTGTGTGACGCTGAGCCAACAGATGAACATATATATATATATTTTAAAAGATGAACATAGTGTGAGAGTGACTAAAAAATGTAGTGGTAGCTGCTGTGACAGTGATCACAACAGAAGGTCCTGGACAAAACTGGAGAAAAATTTAGAACAGAATTCTGAATGAGAAAGAAAGATCAGATTGCTGATCCTGACAGAGACTAGAGAAACCCTGAGAGTATGGCCCTCAGATACTCTTTCAGTTCATTAACCATGTCACTTCTCAGGTTCACCCTTCAAGTAAAGATTGCAGAGCCTTGTAAAACAAAATGAAACTAGGAGGCATTTCAGCCCAGTAACAAGGACTGGAAGGCGGTGGGGGTGGGGGGTGGGGCAGGAATGTTGGTAATGGGGAACCCAGGCTTGAGAAGGGAGAACGTAGACATGGTGTTTTTAACTAACATTATAAAATAGTATGTGTATGAATTGTTTAAGGAGAAATTTTAGTTTGTTCTATAGACATTCATCTAATGTACAAAAAAAAAAGAACAACCACAAAATGTAGTCACAGATCAGTCATGTGGAAAGGAAGTCAAGGCAATATAAAAAGAAATAAAATTGGCTTAAAGTTAGTAAAATATGGGTAAATATTAAGGTAATCACAAAGAAAATTAACAGTCCCATACATCAAAATATAAAACAGAAAAATGTACTGATGAATGACAAAACGAGCAGCAATGAGAAAGAGGAAAAGACGGCACGTAAAGAAAAACAACTTAGCTCAGAAAATTAAGAAACTGTTAACAACAACAAAGTATCAAAATGACAGCACTAAAGTCATACCTATCAATACTTAAACTAAATGTAAATGCACTAAATGCACCAATAAGGAGATAGAAAGTTACAGAAGGGATTGAAACAACAACATCACAAACAAGAGTCATAATTTGTATTCATGTTGTCTACAAGAGACATAGTGTAGACTTAACTACACAAAGGAAAACACAAAACCTGGAAAAAACTGTATCAAGCTAACAACAATCAAAAAAAGAGCAGGAGTGGCAATATTAATTTCAGACAAAATAGACTTTAAAGCAAAATCCACCCCAAAGGATAAGGACAGGCACTATATAATGATTAAAGAATGAATACACCAGGAAAATGTAACCGTGTTAAATATTGTGTACCCAAAGACTGGGATCCAAAATAATATAAAACAGACTCTGATGGCCTTGAAAAGAAAGGTAGACAGCTCCAGAGCAATAGTACGAGACTTCAGCACGTCACTTTTGGGGAAGGACAGAACATTCAGAAAGAAGCTCAGTGAAGACACGGAAGATTTAAATGCCACAAACAACCAGCCTGACCTCATAGACATATATTACATTTCACTGAACAGCAGCCAGCTATATATTCTTTTTCAATTCACTTGGAAAATTTCCCAGAAGACTAGACCATATATTGGGTCACAAAACAAGCCTTAACAGGATCCAAAACATGTAAATATTACAAAGTCTCATTTCTGATCATAAAGCCATAAATGTAGACATCAACAACAGAAAAAGCAAGGAAAAAATATCAAACGTGTTGATACCCAACAGTGTTGGCGCAATTTACACAGGACACCAGCTGTTGGTGGGATTAACACACAACACCGCTTACAGGTGTGAGATGGAACACCACTTACAGGTGTGAAATGGGACACCACGGACTGGCATGAAATGGTACACCACTTACGAGTGTGAGGAGTGTGAGAGGCCGAGGTTGAAAAATCACACTGACAACAAACTTTAGTTTGCTGTGGGCAGAAAAGGGACAGTCTCCTGCGAATAGAGACTGATATCAGTTTGTTTAACCCACCAGCTTTTATTGAGCAAAGTAAGCAAGCTTCTGCTGAGAAAGTGAGAAAAGGCATCTTATCAGTGTTCCTTACTTCAAATGAAGAACAGACATTCCCAGGGAGGGGGGGAAGGGGAAGTCCTTGAACTAGTCTCAGTAAATGCTGTTTTCAGCACGTCCTTGTTTTCCAGTCTGTCGAGACTAAACTTGTCTCAAGGGCTTTTGCCAGGCTTTTGCCATCCTCAAGACAAGTCTCTATTTAGACACAGGCAAGATCAGGGTAAGCAGGATTTCACATTCTTTCCAAACATGTACATCCCCACACAATAGCACTTTATTAAGAAACTACTGGGTTATAGAAAAAATAAGTGATTGAATAAAGACATACACTGAGTAAAATGTGAATGAAAACACATCCTAGCGGAACCTTTGGGACACAGCGAAAACAGTGCTCAGAGGTCAGTTTGTAGCAATAAACAGAGATATCCAAAATGAAGAAAGGATGTAAGCCAAAGTATTTATACTACAACTTGGAAAAACAGAAAGAGGACAGCAAAGAAAATTCCTGGGCCACAGAAGAAAGCAAATAATAAAAAATTAGAGCAGAATTAAGTGAAATAGAGAATAGAGAAAGAATAAACAATCAACAAGACCAAAAGCAGATTTATTGAAAAGATCAAAAAATTGATAAGCCATTGGGCAAACTGACAATGGAAAAACACTGGAGGAAGAAAATAACCTCAATAAGAAATGAGGTGGGCAATATCACAACAGATCCAAATGAAATGAAAAGAATCATAACAATCTGTTAAAACATATCGGCACTTGGCTGGCTTGGCTAACAAAGTTGAAAAGCTAGTGGAAATGGATTTCTAGAAATACACTACCTACCTGAACTAACAGAAAAAGAGCCCAAACAAGTATATAAACCTATAACAAAAGAAAAGATTGAAAAGTCAACTAAAATCTCCCAACCAAACAATGGCCCTGGCCCTGAAGACTTCACTGGAGAATTCTACCAGACTTTCAGAGATGAGTTAACACCACTGCTTCCAAAGGTATTTTGAAGCATAGTGAAAAACAGAATATTCCCAACCTAATTCTGTGTAGCCAGTGTAACTCTGATACCAAAACCAGGTAAAGGCACTACAAAACAAGAAAACTACAAACCAGTTATCTCTCATATATATCAAAAAAAGAGAAAAGAAAAATCTCACCATGACCAAGTGGAATTCATATCAGGTATGCAGGGATGGTTCAACACCTGAAAAACAATATAATCCATCACATAAATAAAAGACAAGAGCCTAATTGTATCAATTGATATGGAAAGACGTTTGAGGAAGTTCAGTATCCATTCATGTTAAAAACTCTCAGCAAAACAAGAATAAAGGGAATTGTTCAACGCCATAAAGGGCATTTATACAAACGGCCAACCTAAATGGAGAGCTTCTGAAAGCATTCCCCTTGACAGAGGGAATGAGACCCAGGTGACCTTTATCACCACTTTTCTCCGGCATTGTGTGGAGGCCCTAGCCAGAGCAGTTAGGGTAGAAAAAGAAAGTGCATCCAAATTGGTAAAGAAGAAATAAAAATATCTCTGTTGGCAGATAATATGATCTCATTCACAAAAAACACAAAGAATCCACTGGAAAGTTCAGTTGAATTTCAGGTACAAGATAAATATACGAAAATCAGTTGGATTCCTCTACACCAAGAGGAAGAATGTGGAAGAGGAAATTACCAAATCAATAACTGTTAGCTCCAAGAAGATAAAATACTTAGAAATAAATCTAACTGGAGAACTAAAAGATCTGTACGAGGAAAACTAGAAGATGCTACTGCAGGAAACCAAAAGAGACATGCCTAAGTGGAATACGATAGCTTGCTCATTGATATGAAGACTCTGCGTTGTTAAAACTTGTAGTCTGCCTAAAGTGATCTGTAGATACAATGCAATCCTAGTCTAAATTCCAATGAAATTTTTTTTCATAAAATGGGGAAACAAATCACCAGCTTCATATGGAAAGAGAAGAGGCCACAGGTAAGTAAAGCATTACTGAAGAAGAACAGAGTGGGAGGCCTCATACTACCTGATTTTAACCAAAACCAAAACAAATTGCAATCAAGTTGATTCTGATTCACTTTTTATACACCACAGCAGTCAAAACAGCTTTGTACAACAACAGATATAGAGCCCAATGGAACAGAATTCAGACTCCCTACAAAAAGCATCCACCTTTGAACACCTGATATTTGACAAAGGCCCAAAGTCTGTTTCTGGGGAAGAGATGGTCTCTTTAACAAATGGTACTGGCATAACTGGATATCCACTTGCAAAAAAATGTGACAGGACCCGCACCTCACACCATGCCCCCAAAGTAACTCAAATTCGATGAAAAACCTAAATATTAAATCTAAAATGATAAGACCCTGAAATAAAAAATAGAGACAATGCTAGGAGCTGTAATACATGGCAGAAATAGAATATAAAACATAACAAACAGTGCACAAACATGAGAAGAGAAAATAGATATGTGTAAGCTCCTAAAAATCAATCTTAAGTTTATCGTAAGACTTCACCAAAAGAATAAAATAAAAGCCTACTGACTAGGAAAAAATTGGGGATATGACAAGTCCAATCAGCATGTAATCTCTAAAACCTACAAGATACTGTAAAAACTCAACAAAGAAAAGACTAATGATCCAATTAAAAGATTGACAAAGGATATAAATAGATACTTCACCAAAGAGGGCCTTCATGCAGGTGAGACATATGTGAGAAATGCCTATGATCATTAGCCAGTAGAGAAGTGCGTATCAAATCTACAGTCAGATGTCACCCCAACAAAACTAGCATTAATAATAATAATAAAAAAAACCCCAAACCCACAATAAATGTTGGAAAGGTTGGAATCCTGACACACTGCTGGCAGGAATATAAAATATCACACTCACTTTGGAAACCAATCTTATGTGCCCTTAAAAGCCAAGTGCCAGACAAGTACCATCGAGTCGAATAAAAGTACCCCATGATCTAGCAATCCCATTCCTTGGAATATATCCTAAAACAGTAAGAGTCATCATATGAATAGATATATGCACACATGTGTTCCCTGCAGCATTGTTCATACTAGCACAAAGATGGAAACAACCTAGATGCTCATCAGTGGATGAATAAAGAAATTTACAGTATTCTCTTACAGTGGAATACTACACAGTGATAAAGAAGGATGAACTGCTAAACATCTCATAAGATGAATGAAAGTAGAAGGTGTTAATGCTGAGTTAAAGTAGCCAATCACAAAGCAATAAATATTGTTTGTTGCCACTATTACAGGAACTTAAGAAAAGGTTTAAACACAGGAGAAAACAGTCTTTGATTGTCAGTGAGGGTGGGGAGGGAGAGAGGGAGGGATATTCACTCACCAAGTGGATAGCATATAAGAATTATTTTAGGTGAAAAGATGGATAATACACAATAAAAGGAAAATAAGCACAAACCAAAAACTAAAGAATTTCCTGAATATAACCAAACATTTCAAGGGTTAGAGTAGCAGGGTTGGAGGTTTAAGAACCATGGTTTCAGGGCACATCTGGGTCAGTTGGCATAACAAAACTTATTAAGAAAATGTTTTGCATCCTACTTTGGCGAGTGGCATCTGAGGTCTTAAAAGCTAG
This sequence comes from Heterohyrax brucei, assembly GCA_028571685.1. Taxonomy (NCBI): domain Eukaryota; kingdom Metazoa; phylum Chordata; class Mammalia; order Hyracoidea; family Procaviidae; genus Heterohyrax; species Heterohyrax brucei. The sequence continues at coordinate 42,960,928 of CM053149.1, forward strand.
AAAGCCACTATCTAAGAGGCATCAATTGGTCCCAGCCTATCTGGAGCAAAGGAGAATGAAGAACATCAAAGACATTAGGAAAATATGAGCCCAAGAGGAGAAAAGAGCCACATAAACCAGAGTCCGTCAGCCCAAGGCTAGAACTAGATGGTGCTTGGCTACCACCAGTGACTACCCTGATAGGGAACACAAAAGAAGAGTCCCTGGTGGAGAAGGAGAAAAGTGGAATGTAGATGTTTTAGTCGTTAGGGCTGCTCTAACAGAAATACCACAGAGTGTATGGCTTTAGCAAAGGAAGATTTATTCTTACATAGTCCGGTGGGCTACAAGTCCGTATTCAGGGTTTCTGCTCGAGGGGAAGGTTTTACCCTTTGTCGGCTCTGGAGGAAAGTCCAGTATTGTAACAGTCTTTGTCCAGAGAACATCTTGGTGCAGGAACCTCAGGTGTGAAGGACGAGCTCTTCTCCTGGTGCTGCTTGCTTGATGATGTGAGGTTCCCAAATCTCTGCTTGCTTCTCTTTCCTTCTGTCTCCTGCAGGATGAAAGGATTAAGGGTGGTGCAAGCCATTCTCCAGGGAAACTCCCTTTACAAAGGAGCAGGCAGGTGATCTTCTAAAGGGATTTAGAGTCCCACCCTAATCCTTTAATATACAGGATAGGAAAACCACAAAATGGAGGACAGTCACAAGATACTGGGAATCATGGCCCAGCCACATGGCTACACAGATTTTTGGGGGGACGCAATTCAATCCATGACAGTAGAATTCAAATTCTTGTAAAAAGAGTAGGCTTCACGCTTTGACTGAGACTGGAAGGACCTCAGAAGATAAGGCCCACAGATTTTCTGTTAGCCCAGCGCACAAATCATTCTGGAGGCAGATTCTTTAGACAAAGATTAGACTGGAGTATGAGACATCAAGTGATACTGGTGACTAAAGTCCTTCTTGGCACAAGTAGATACATGACACTAAGTGAGTAGCTCCTGCTCAGAGACGTGATGAAAAGGTAGAAAGGGACAGGAGGTGGTTGAAGGGACACAGGAAATACTGGGTGGAGAGGAGGACTGTGCTGTCGTGTTGTAGGGAGGGTACATAGGGTTATAGAACAATGGGTGGGTAGGTTTTTGTGTGAGAAACTGAGCTGAGTTGTGAAATTTCACTTAAAACATACACACACACAAAACAGAAAAATTAAAAACTACATCATACGTGCCAAACCACTGAAAATCATAGCCTAGCCAACCTGACACAAAACCTTAACCATCACAAGGATATTCAGGAAAAAAGTAAGAATTTTATGAAGGTCCTTTAGGAATTTAGGGTCACCTTGAGTCGGATCTGACTCGATGGCATTTGGCTTGGCTTTAGGAATTTGGGGGCAAGAAACCAGTGAGAGATGATTTGGTATTTTCAGGCTTACCTGGATTTGTTGAGTACTTACTATATGCCAGCTACTGAGGCTAGAGTAAATACTCTGTAGTTTTGATGAATAATGTGCATTTAATGTATTCTTTTTCCCTTCCCTTTCTGTTATTTCTGGAAGGAGCAGTTAGATCATTTATTATTTCTTTATGAAAGTGCTATTTCTTTTTCAAGCCAAGGACTATATACTGGTGATTCTCTGCTGGCATTAATTCTAATGTTTAATCTACTCAGCTAGAGCTTGGTTTTGGTGTTAATTAATTGAATAATTAATTTACTGTGTTATCTGTTTACACCTGTCTGAACTGTGGGTGGAGTACTCGAGAAGACCTAAGTAGTAACTGGTCTTACAAACTGGAGCTTCTACTGAATGTTTTTGGATGGGCTATCAAATGAGAAACAGAAAGATTTTTTTTTCAGATTAAAACTACTCAGTAACAGTAATGCCTGAATTGATAGCTCCTGTTAGAGTTTTGATGAAAGGATGCTGGACACCACAAAAACCAAAAAAAAAGAAAGGCTTTTTGTGTGTGTGATATTCCCCAGAAACAGTGCTGTCAGACAGCTGACTAGCTCCAGCTGGATGGGCTTTCTTTTTCATGGGGACTCTGCCTATAGTGTTTAGGGAAGAATGCACACTGGCACACACTGCCACGTTATGGCACCATCTGTCTTTAACATGAATTATTTTTTAATGTCTGCTTTATTGTAGTTCACAGACAGCTAAAAACTTCAAGTAGTTTTGGTGCTATTTTTCATTTGGAGAAATGTAGGGAGGGAGGTAGCCTTTAAAGTTTTATTTCAAAGGGCCTCAGGAGTTACACTGTAGAGCGATGTGGCTGTGTCGTGTAAGCCTCTCTGCTCCCCACTCGCCAGCTCCCTAGGGGGAAAGAGTGCATATGGAGGAGTCTCTGCCTCCACTTATCCTAATTAGGTCTAGGATTGGCTTCCAGGGCATCTCTGTCTCAGCTAGTGTTTTCTTCCGTAATTTAAAGATTCACTTTATCTGTAATAGCATTTTGTGTTGTTTTTGAGGGGGTGATAGCATGAGATACACAATGTACAAGATTAAAAGAAGGGGACAACACTTGAAGGTTTTGTTTTTAAAAAAAAGCTGAAATACTTTCTACCTCTGAGATTTTCGTAGAATACATTTGAAAGAAAAAGAATGCATACTACAGATATTTTATTGACAGTCTAGGAAAACAGTTGTCAAGATTAATACAGTTATGATATTAAAAGTTTAATTGCTCAAAGCTGACAGTTAAGCAGTGGTGACATCTTTGAGGTGATTTCTTTTTTCTTATGTTTGATTAGCTGGGCTGCTACTTAAAATTTTTGTAATATAGATGCATATAAACTTCAGTTAAGAATTAATGCTTGGAGTTTAAATTCTTCATGAATCAGAAAATAGATTTAGTATTCCATATCTTGAATGCTGACAGGCCATGGAAGCATGGGACAATGCTGGCACATTTTCAGAGGAATTCTTCCCTGGTCTGGATTACTGTAATAATATAACAATAGTTTGGTTAATTTATTACATACACAATACACAATATATATGATAGTCTAGAGGTTTTGTTTTTTTTTGAGTCTTACTGGCTGTAGTAGATTATGGATGGTATTAAAAATACCTGGTTAAAAACTTTAGAGCTGACATTATTTCTTAAACAAAAAGACTAGTGATAACAAATGAATAAATACATAAAATGCTAACATCCATACCAATTGATTTATAAAAGGGATTTAGCTGGAAAATGTGGAGACAGTTTGGACATTTATGATTATGCCACTGAGCAGCAGGTGGCAAGCTTCGCTTTTTAATGTTTTTTGGTTTTATTTTCATATTACAGAATGCCAAAATTTGAAGAGGGTGATTTGAGTCCATTGGAATATGTCATTCTTGGCAGTGTAACTTTGAACCACCTCTTTTGCTCATTGTGTATAATTGCCTTTCTCTGGATGTGGAAGCTGGTTCCCTTTGTTGCAGATGGACAGGAGTTAATTTGTATGAGCAGTGCTTTATTCTATTGTGATTTTGGCAGTATGTTGCTAATGGGAAAAGTAATTAGAAACAAATGAGTTTCTTAAGGCAGTTGCTGTATGGTTTGTAAGAGATTTGGTTATACAGCTTTACTTAATACTATGTCATATATATCTTTTTCTTTCCTTTTTTTGGCCTCTACCCCACTTACAAAAAAAAAATCACTTTTAACTAGCTACATCTTTTGGTATGCAGTTGAGAAATAATTAGACAAAACTGAATGGAATTTCTTGGAAGGATTTTGAAAAATTAAAGAAGAAAAATGCATTTTGAGGCTAGAAAATCATTATCTTCAGCCAGGCCATATTCTTTGGGTATAATTAGAGTTTAGATTTCAAGTATGGAAAAATAACTTAAAGATGGGTGAGATGGGCAAAACATTCTCTAGAATGTTTGGTTATACTGTCTATAAAAAATTTCTTTTTGGGATCATAAAGGTATGTTCTATCTTGTGAAAATTTGATAAAGCTGAGAAAAATGAAAAAGACCTTTAGTCACTGTAATTATTTAATAATTAACAAATATTCAGTACCTACTGTGTACTCAATTATTTTTCTTAAGCCTTTTATTAGAATTGAGTTCATGTGAGAAATACTATTCTATGCTCATACTTTTTTTTTTTGGTGTTCTCAGATTTTTTTATTCCAACTCTGCATTTTTATTTTTTATTGTTAGGAAATGTATCATTCATAGAACATATATAATATCCAATACACATGTAGTTTAAAGAATAATAAACCAAAAAACTCTTGTATTTGTGCCCAAGTGAAGAAATAAAACACTTGTTCTCATAGAGGTTTCCTATGTGGTTCTGCCCAGTAGCCTCACCCTTTCTCCCCTGTAAAGGAATTTATATTAACTATTCTCTTGCTTTTCTTTATGGCTTTACTGTAAGTTTAGATATTTCTAAGCATCATGCTATTCAGTTTTTGATGTTTTCTTTTGTGTTTAATTTTTTAGTCATGAGAAATTTATTTTACATAGTTGAGAGTTATACATAAATTGATATTTGCTTTCTTTTTTGTATATTTGTTTTTCTTTCCCCTTATACAAAAGGTAGCATACTATCAATACTTTTTTTTTCACTTTGATTTTCTCACTTAACAATATAACAGGAAAATCAGTTCATGTGAGTTCATTGAAATCTCCCTCATTATTTCTTTAAATGATTTATTTTGGTAAAAATATACAGAGCCAAATGTACCCTGTTGCAGCATTTCTACGTGTATACTTTAGTGACATTTATTACATTCTGTAAGTAGTGCTACTGTTTTTGCTATTCTATTCCAAAGTATTCTAACATTGTCTCAAACTCACGGCCCCCTAGGCCTCTCGTGCAATCTTTGAGTTGCTGTTGTCAGTTTGATCTTGCATAAATAATTCTTTAAAAAAGCATATACTCAAGGCAGACCTTACTAAAAAAAGATAGTTTTTTTTTTTTTTTTTTTAGTTCAGAGAAGACTTTAGGGGATAGTATTGGTTTAAGGTTTAAAGGTTATCTTAGGGCAGTAGTTTCAGAAGTTCATCCAGCCACTGGGATCTAGAAAGTCTATATTCCATTGAAAAGTTGAAATTCTGTTCCACATGTGCCCTTCCTCCCCACTTTTGATCAGAATTCTTCCATAGATGCCTGGATCAAAAATGGGCATTCAGTGTCATCCTCCAGTTCTTGATTTCCCTTCTTTTTCTGTCTGCTTTTGACTTTTAAATAAATATCATTATACTGTTTGCATTCTTTTAAGAAGCTTTTCAAGGATGCCTGTTTGGTGAAAACAGTTAAGCACTCAGCTGCTAACCAAGAGGTGCCTGGAGAGAAAGCCTTGGCAGTCTGCTTCTGAGCGGTCACAGCCATTTAAAATCCTGCAGAGCACAGTTCTGCTCTGACACACTCGGGATCACAAGGAGTTGGAAGCAACTCCACAAGTGGTTTGGTGATTTTATTTTTGCTCAAGGTGTTTTTGACATTCATCCGTAGTAGTAGTAGTAGCTCTCTAAGTTGAGCCTGCATCAGAATCACCTGGAGGATTGACTACTGGGCCTGGCCTCGCAAGTCTTGGTTCAGCAGCCCGGGGGAGGGGCTGATAATCGGCCTGCCTGCCTACTTTCCTCCCCTCCCCCTCTCCCACCCCTCCCCCGTCCCTCCTCCTCTCCTTTCTGTCCTCCCTCTCTCTCTTTCTGTTTCTTTCTTAAATATTTTATTGTGCTTTAAGTGAAAGCTTACGATCCAAATCAATTTGCCATATAAAACCCCCATGTACACATAGCTATACAATTCTAATTGCTCCCCCCCATGACAGCACACTCCTTTCCGTCCTATCTTCCATGCTCTCACCTCACCTCTTGGCAGTAGCTACTCAGACAGCCTCATATATATGTTATGTCCTAGTCCAATATGTGTCTGAAGAGTAAGCTTTGATACTGGTTTCAGCTCTAGGCTAACAGAATTCAGCTGTCATGTCCCCAGAGACATTCCAGTCTGACTGACCATCACTTCTGGCCTTTTAATAGAGTTCTAGTTCTGTACACTTGTCGGTCTCTCACTGCTTTGGGGACTTTACATTGTGTCCCCTCTCAGGGCACTTAGGGATGGTTGCTTAGTACCATCTAGTACTTCTGGTCACAGGCTGATGTGGTCTCTGGCACCTTCTGGGCTCATATTTTCTCATTTTTTGCTGTCCTTTGTTCTCCTCTGCTCCATTTGGATTGGGACCAACTGATGATACTTAGATGGCAGCTTGCTAGCTTTTAAAAACCCCAGAGGCCACTCACCATGTTCTGGTATGCAAAACATTTTCTTAAAAAAACTTACTTATGCCAGTTGACCTAGATGTCCCCTGAAACCATGGCCCCCAGATCCCTGTACCTCAAAATGTTGGGTTGTATTTAGAAAACCTTTTAGCTTTTGATGTAGGCCAGTTGTGCTGACCTCCCTTCCATTGTGTCACTTCCTTTACCTAATCCAGCTCCTGTCTTATCTGTAAATACCCCCTCTCTCCCTAGCCACCCTTGTAACTATCAAAGATTATTTTTTTCTGTGTTTAAACCTTTTCTTGAGTCCTTATAGTAATGGCCTCGTATTTGTCCTCTTGCATCTGAATAATTTACTCAGCATAATGCCTTCCAGATGAGACTCTGTGTCACTAGATGTTTCCTAAGATCATCACTGTTCTTTATCATTGTGTAGTATTCCATTGTGTGAATATACTGTAGTCTGTCCATCCGTTGACAACTGTCCATGAGTGTCTGTGAGGATGGCATGTCTCCTTATGTCTGAATCTAGATGAATGAACAGTTTCTGCCCTGATTTTCTGGCTTAGGGGAGTCAGAAGAATTGCCCCCACTTCTCTGAGTTTGTTAAATTGTCCTCCCTCTGAGTTGTGGAGAATGGCTCAGAGTAGGCTTAAGGAGTCCTACTTCTACCTCAGTTAATGGCATCACACTGCAGAGCCAGGCGCAGTGCAGAGAAAGGAAGTGAGAATGGTCCAGGGCAGGCTTGAAGAGTCTTACTTCTGACTCAGTGAAAGGTGTCAGAGTTTAGCACTCTGTGTGGTGCAGAAAAGGGAAGGAGGTGCTAGAAGAAGGGAGATAGGACTATCTTGATGGAAAGATTTAGATTTGTGTATGGTAGGTTATGTGCCCAAACCTAGGTTTGGACGACCTAGTGCTGTTTCTCGGTGGTTCTGGATTTGGCAGTGGATGCTCCAGACAATCCTACCAAGGAGGACACTGTGAGTGTCCATGCTTGACTCACCGCCGTGTGGCTCCTGCCATTTCATAGAAGGTGAGATCTGTGGAATCCTATGTTCTTCTGGTACAACTCTGTCTTCCCCAGTGCTCATTCCAGTTTCTCAACTTGCCGTTTGCTGTTGAGGCCTCCTAGGATGTCATATGTACTTGATTAATTTGTTCTTTTGGGTCTTTGTTGTTAGAGGGGTCAAGGGAAGTATCTTGGCCCTGCCCCTAATTTGCATTTGAAATGACTTCCAGGCGATGTTAATGCTGCCAATCTGGGGACCACACTTTGGGAACCTCTGATTATCATGATGCTTATATATGGGATTAATCTATTTTCAATATTTGTTACAGTTATCACATTATATGAATGTACTACAATTTATTTTCATCCATTCTCCATATGATTGCATTCAAGTTGCTTCTAGTGCTTATGTCAGTATGTGTATACTGTACAAATATCTTGGTATATATTTTTAAGAGTGGAATGGAAAAAATCTGATATACTCTTTTAAGGGTTTCTTTTTGTGTGTGTGTATGGGGGAAACCTTCATTCTAGACATACATGAACACCCTAGTATGTAAAATGCCTTTTTAAAAAGTGAGTTCATGTCAAAAGTTTTAAGGCCCTGCTCCAAGGTATTTAAATTGAATAGTATTTTCCCTTATGAATAGTGCGATGTTGTTTAAGCAGTCCTTCCTTATCCCATTGCTATATTGTATTTTACTCTAAAAATTTTTCCTTTCTCATTTAAGATTTTGTACACCTGAAATTGATTTGAGTGTGATACGAGTTTACGTACTTTTCATTTGATAATTTGTCTGGGCAGTGTTCAATGACAAATTTTTCTCTCTTCCTCCTTGAACCTACAGCACTGTACTGTGTCATATGTGAGTTTCTAAATACGCGTATGTCTGTTCCTGAACTCTGTGTTCTCTTGCACTGGTTTCCTTGTCTGTTCCTTAGTTAGAACTATGGTACCTTAAGTACTGTGATGGTATAGTAAGTCTTGGGCAGCAAAGTCATTGTTCTATAGCTTTATTTCCATATAAATTGTGAGATTAGCTTGTCACAGTTTTAGCAATAATCCTGTTTGAAGTTTTGATTGGAATTGCATTCAGCCAATATATAATTATCAGGTAAGTACACTCCTCACTTAGCAATGTGGCTAGATTCCAAAGACCAGATCATTAGAGAAAATTGGTGTGACAAAAATGGAGGATGGCCGTATCAGATTACAAAATGGAGGATGACTGCATCGTTACAGAACTGCCGAATTATTACATAGCTGCCAGATTGCCACATTATGTATCTGTCAAACCTCTAAGAATCTTGGCCCAGCCAAGGTGACACATTTTTTTAGTCAGTCACAGCCAGCTTTACTCTTACTTTGCACATCAGCATTTGTTACTGCCAGATTATGTTGTTAATCTGCAACCATAGTAGATTAGTAGATTTTTACTGTGGTCATAAATGTAAGATGTTAGATAATGAAATAGTTGATAAATGAAGAATAGGTGTATTTGTGTTATTTATATTGACTCTTCTAATCCATGAATGTGATGTCTGTCTAGTTATTTAGCCTTTCATTAATGTCTTTCAAGACACTATTTTAAGTTTTTCAAGATTTTACATGTTTTTTTGAGCTTTTTTGATGTAACATTCCTGGTTGTTCCACAATTATTTTCTAAATTTGTATTTTCAAACATCTTTGAAATGTGGTTGCATGTTGATTTTTGAGTGCTGAAATTTGGCTGACATGCTTGTTCTAGTGCACTGTATTTTCTTCTGGGTTTTCTAGAGAATGATATCATGTATGCTGGTGAGAGATTCATTTATTTTTTTCAATCCTTATAGCTGTTGTTTTTGCTCCTTTTCTAGTGCACTGGCTGGGACCGCCAGTTCTTTAGGAAACAGAAGTGGTGATATTGTGCTGGTTCCCATTTTATAGTGAGTTTTGTTAGGCTTTCATCATTGAGTATCACATTTGCTGTAGGTTTTTTTAGATACCCTTTATCAAGTTAAGGAGGTCCCCATGTATTGCCAGATTCCTAGGAGTAGCCACCACACATGATGAATTTGATCTTTTGACCTACTGGTCTGATCATATGGTTTCCTTTTATCTTTTTTCTGCTGAATCTTATTAACAGATAGATAATGTTGGGACAAACTTGTGTTCATGTAAATGAACTTTGTCATAATGTGTTCTGTATCAGCAAATTGACTTTGCATCTGTATTTATGAGTGTAACCAATGTGTGACTTTGCATTCTTGTACTATACTTATGTAATTTGCGTTATATTAAGGTTATGTTTGCCATAGAATGAGTTAGGGCTTACTCTCTCTTTTTTTAAGAAAATTTGTGTAAGATTAATTGTTGGGTTTTGAAGGTAGGGTGGTTTTATTTTGTCTTTATTGATACTTAAATTTTTTGTCTTCCTTTTGGATGGACTAGATGTGTTCTGTCTTCATTCCTTCCCTTGTGTCCATCAAAATAGTTTGTATTGTATATTCTAATCTTTATCTCTTAGTGGTTTTGCTGCAAGTTTTAAGATGTACATTTTACAAAGGCTGAAAATATTTGGTGTTTTTGCCTTTCTCCCAAATAACGTAAGAATTTAGAATGCTTGAACTTTGATTACTCTCTGAAGAGGTCTGTGCTGTTATTTTCATCATTTTAATTAAAAAATTTTAATTTCACGAATTTGATGTTAAGCTAATCCCTTGCCATCAAGTTGATTCTGGCTCACAGTGACCTTACAGGACAGGACAGAAATGCCCTAGAGAGTTTCCAGGGAGCACTTGGTGGATTTGAACTGTTGCCCTCTTTTTTAGCAGCACTTAACCAACAAGCAGTGAGGCATTCGTTGTTATATGTAGTCAGTGCTTATTTAGATCTCTCCATGTATGTACCTTTTTTCTTTTTTTGACACTGCTGCTTGTATTTTAGAGTTTCCCTATCAGATAGTTTTTCTTAAAGTACCTCTTTTAAAATTTTTTTTGAAAAGTTATTTTGTATTTTTATTTTATTGTGATTTTTATGCTTATTTTCATTACTATATTCTGATTTTTCTTGGGGGGAAATTCTGTGAGAGTTATCTTTTCTAAGTATGTTGTAGCCATTATTTCACTCTTTTCTGGCTTCCCCCGTTACTGTTGGTAAATAGCTAGTTAGTCTAATTCTTGTTCTTTCAATTGTCGTCTCTTTTCTGTATGGCTTTTTAAAAAAATGTATTCTACGTAAGATTGGGATTCAGATGCGAAGATTCATGTATTTTTCATTTCTGAAACTTCTCATACTTTTTTCATCAAATATTGCCTTTCAATCCTTCTAAGAATTGTGATTAAACAAATGTTATACCTCACTCTCTTTTTATGTCTTCTCATCTCTTGTATTTCTCCTTCTTGTGTCTGCTGCACTCAGGACAGTTTGTTCTAGTTCACTTATACTGTCTTTATCTCTGTTCTACCTGCCATTATCCTTGCGTTACCCATCTTAAATGCTATCTATTTTACATCTAAAAGTTTTACTTGGTTGTTTTTCAGATTTCTGTAGTCTATACCGATTGCCGTTGAATCAATTCTAGTTCCTACTGACCCTATAGGACACAGTGAAACTACCCCATAAGGGAAACCCTGGTGGCATAGTGGTTAAGTGCTACAGATGCTGAACAAAATGGTTGGCAGTCTGAATCCACCAGGTGCTCCTTTTTCTTACAGAGTCGTGATGAGTTGAAATTGACTTGATGGTTTGGTTATTTAAAAAAAAAAAAATACTGATAGTCTTTTTACCTGATCAGCCTTTAAAATTTTCTTATTTATGCACATTAGACATTTATTGTAAAATTCCATTTTAAACGGCAGTTTTTATTGGATTCTGCATCTGCATTTTGATTTTTCTGCTAATTCTTACCTGTTTCCATATGCAGTTTCTAATTTCTGATGGTGAATGAAAGTTCACATGACTTTTATCTCTAGGAATTCCTTAAAATCTAGTTTTATAAATGTTGGTGTTGTTATTGTTTTGGTCATTCACATATTTTTAATTCAAGTATCAAACCTTCGTGAAGATGGATGTAGTTACAGTCTTGAGTGATTTTTTTTTTTTTGCAATTGTTGATGTTCACCATACACCTAAGCTGACATAGACATATGTCTGCATGGCCTCTCTCAGTAGGGTGAATTTTTCTGTGGTTAACTCACTAAAAGTATTGCTCTTCACACTTACATGGAGGTCTCAGATTTGATCTTCTATCTTGTGCAGTCACCTGTGCACTGGTAAAACTTGAAATGTGGATATTGAACAGGTAATTACTGCTTGAATGCCAACTCATTTTCCCAGATTCATGCTGTCTGATTGTGTCTGGCCTCTTAAGGGTTTCTCTTGACTCTCCTGCTAGCTCAGCCATTTTTTTCTTCTTTTAAAGTATGTTTTAGATGAAAGCTTGTAACATAAATTATCATTCAAAAACATGTGCAAATTGTTTTGTGACATTGATTACAATCCCTACAGTGTGTTAGCACTCTGTCCCTTTCACGTGTTTCTGGTGGGCTCAAATTTTCAGTCTTTTGGTTGGTAGCTGAGCACTTTAACCACTGTGCCACTGGAGCTCCTGTATTGGTATAGTTGTGTTAGTTATTTGGTGTGAATAGCATGTCTATTTTGATTGTGCTTTGTACCTTGCATCTAAATTTATCAGCTTAACAATGTCTTTAGACTTTTCCTCTGCATTGGCCCCTTATGATTTGGAGGCTTTTCTAACCAAAACTGAAACCAAGTATATTTTTGGCCAATCAATTCTAATCTTATACTTGCCTAAATCATTGAAAAATTATACGTTATATTTGCAGGGGCTATAATAATGCAATTATTGGCAATGAAACTAAAGAAATTAATGAAACAGATTTTTATTTGCTTGTTTTTGCCCTATATTATTTCTTCTTTGGAAATCCAAGTTGGAATTCGATAACCATGAGTTTAATGTAACAGAGTTAAAACCTGTGTGATAGTAGGCTTTGAAAGGGAGTTCTTGGAGCTAGAGAAGTCTGATAATGGTAGCTCATAAGTGATTTACATTTTTTTTGTTTCTTTCTTTTTCTTATAATTTGGGTGAATATTTACAGAAAAAAATTAATTGCTCATTAAACAATGTGCATTGTATTGTGGCATTGCTTGCCAATCCAACAACATAGCCACAATCTTCCCCTTTTGACCTTGAGTTCCCTGTTACCAGCTTTCCTGTCACCTCCTGCCTTCTCATCCCTGCTGCTGAGCTGGAGTGCCAGATTAGTCTTGCTTTGTTTTATGGGCCTGTCTAGTCTTTGTCTGAAGGGTAAACCTCAGGAATAACTTCACTACTTAGTTAAAAAGGTATCCTGGGGCTATACTTCTGGGGTTTCTCCAATCACTGTCAGACCAGTAAGTCTGGTCTTTTATGAGTTAGAATTTTGTTCCATATTTTTTTCCAGTTCTGTCTAGGATCCTCTATTGTGATCCCTGTTAGAGCAGTTGATGGTGGTAGCTGGAACCATCCAGTTGTACTGGACTCAGCTGGGTGGAGGCTGTGGTAGTTATGGTCCATTAGTCTTTTGGACTAATCTTTCCCTGTGTCTTTGATTTTCTTTATTCTCCCTTGTTCCAGATGTAATTGCTTTGGTTTTCATGTTTCTCTTTATTGGTGTATAGGAATCCAACTGATTTTTGTGTTTGTCTTTTATCATGCTGATCTCCTGAATCCGACAGTTTCAGAAGTTTTCTTGTGATGCCCTTTGAGTTCTCTATATATAGTGTTATATTGTGTGCAAATAGGAATAATTTTACTTCTTTGTTACCTATTTAGATGCCTTTATTTCTTTGTGTTGCCTTAATGCTCTGTCTAGGATTTCCAGTCCATTGTTAAATAGGAGAAGTGATACAGGGCATCCTTGTTTTGTTCCTGTTCTCAGGGGGAACATTTTTGGCCTCTCTTTGTTAAGAATGATGTTGGCTGTTGCCCTTTATTATTATGCCCTTTATTATGTTGAGGAATTTCTTTCTATATCTACTTTTTAGAGAGTTTTTTTTATCAGGAAGGGCTTTTCCACATCATGGTTATTTGAACTCATGGTTATTCTGAATGCCTTTTCTACATCAATGCAGGTGATTGTGTGATTTTTTTTTTCATTTATGTGGTGGGTTACCTTGATTGATTATCTGATTTTGAACCATCCTTCTTTACCTGGTATGAATCCCCTTTGATCTTGGTATATTATTTTATTGGTATGATTTTGAATTCTGTTGACTGGAATTTTGAGGATTTTTGCATCTGCATTTGTCAGAGATACTTATGTTAATTTTCTTTCTCTGGTGTCTGTGCCTGGTGTTGGTGTCAAGGTTATTCTAATTTTCATAGAATAAATTTGAAAGTATCCTTTTCATTTCTGTGCTCAGAAATAGATTAGAGTAGTACCAGTGCACACTTTTCTCTGAATGTTCTCAAGTGAAGCCATCTGGGCCAAGACTTTTGTTGTTGTTGTTGGGAAGTGTGTTTTTTTTGTTTTGTTTTTTAAATTACCATCTTAATCTCTTGGTATGAGTCTGTTCAGGTTTTCTACTTCAGTGTATGTTAATTAAGGTAGGTAGTGTGTTTCTTGAAATTCATCCATTTCCTCTAAGTTTCAAACTTGTTGGCGTAGAATATTTCGCAGTACTGTATTGTGATTGCTTTTATTTTAGTTGGGTCTGTTGTAATGTTCCACGTTCATGTCTTACTTGGGTTATTTCTGTCCTCTCTCACTCTTTTATTAGTCTGGCCAGTGGCTTGTTGATTTTGTTGATCCCTTCAGAGAAGCCACTTTTGGTCTTGTAGTTTCATTCTGTTGTTTTTTTGTTTACTATTTCATTTATTTCTGCTCTGATCTTTACTATTTCCTTTATTTGGGTGCACTAGGACTTCTTGTGTTGTTCGCTGCTCAAGCTCACATTTTGATTTTGTCTATTTTTTGATGTGTGCATGTATTGTTGTAAGTTAGCTGCTGAACACTGCCTTGCTCTTGTGTTCCAGAAGTTTTGGTATGATGCATTTTCATTTTTGTTTGATTCTAGAAGTTTTTTACTCCATCTTTGATTTTCCATATCACTCAGTGTTTTTTGGTTAAGGTGTTATTCACGTTTCATATGTTTGATTTTTTCCCCTTCATTCTTTTAGTAATTTCTAATTTTAATGACATTTTGATTAGAGAAAATTCTTTGTGCTATGTCACTGATTTAGATTTTATTGAAGGTTGTTTTGTCGCTTAAGATTTGGTCTGTTCCCAGGAAATTTCCATCTGTATTGGGAAAGAATGCATTTTGCAGCTATTAGGTCATGTTGGTTGATTGTGGCCATCTCAGATCTTATGTATGTGTATTGAATTTTTTTTCCTAAATGTTCTGTCCTTTACAAGGAGTGGTGTGTTGATGTCTACTACTCTTATTGTGGAACTGTCAGTTTCTCTTTTCTGTGCTGTTAGAGTTTGTCTTATATATTTTGGAGCCCTGTATTGGGTGTGTAGGCACTTAACTATGGTACGTTACGGCAAATTTTCCCTTTAATTATCATATCATGCACTTCTTTGTCGTTTATGGTGGTTTTTGTTTTAAAGTCTATTTTATCTGACACTAGTACTGCTATTCCTGTTCTTTTTTGATTGCTATTTACTTGCTGTGTATGTTTTTCATCCTTTGATTTTTAATATAGTTATATCTTTGTTTTTAAGATGTGTCTCTGTGGACACATAATTGATTGTATAAAAATTGTCATGGGAGGAATCTTTATCAGATAGAAATGCTCCCTTAGTTATGTAACTTGCAGGCCCTGTGCCTTTTGGGAGAAACTTATTCTGGGGCTTGAGGTCTTCAGAGTATGTGTGACCTTTGGCAAATGTGTAGAGGTTTCTGTATGAGTATTTATTTATGTATTTTTCAACATTGTACTATGTCTTTATTTATTTTATTGTGATTAAGTGAAAGTATACAGTCTAAATCAGTTTCGCTTGCCCACCTAGCTACAGCTTCTGCTCTTCCCACCTCGTGACAGCACACTCCTCCTTTCTATTCCATACTTCTAGTGTTACCTCAACAAACACCTGTCCCCACATCTCCACCCCTTCAACAAGCATGTGTCCCCTCCTCTCCACCCTCTTCTCTCTATCTAGAAAGAGACCAGTAGGACCGCCTCTTGTAAATGCATAGAAGCATAAAATATGCACACCATATGGTCACACTGTGTATCTGAGTCCAGTCTATTTCTTTCTGAAGAGTTGACCTTATTACTGGTTTACGCTCAAGGACAGCGGCAGATCTAGGGATCCTCTGGGCTGTTGGACCATCAATTCAGGTCTTTTAGAACAGTTCTTAGGCTGCATGCCTCTTTCTCATATTGGCTCAGAGACTCTACATTGTGTTCCCCATCACATCCATCTTTGGTGGTGGCTGGGCACCATCTGCTTCTTCTAGTCTGTGTATGAGTATTTTTATAGAGAAAGATTATATAGCTCTCAAAGAGGCCTGTAACCCCCAAATTTGCCAAGCATCAGTGGTGGCCCAGCAAACATGCAACGTCTCATCTTGAGAATATTATGGTGGGAAATCCTGCTGCATCAGATAAAATTAGGTATGCATTAAAGTAGTGGGCATGAGCTCAGAGTTTTGTCACCTTTTGCATATAAGCAGCTTTGATTCTTGCTGTCATAGTTAAAATATAACAATCAGCCAAGAAAAGACATTTTTGTTTCCATTATTGAAAGAAGTATCCCAGATAATGTGTACCCCAGAAGTACCCCTGGTTAACTATAAGTGTAATAACAAAACCAAACAAAAAAGATCTATAGTATTATGTTTAAACAAAGATCAACACATGCTGTATGGTAGAGCTGTGTTTGCAGTCTAGCATACACTGCCCTGGAGAAGACAAAGCAAGAAGCTCTTAAGGGTGTAGTGGGGGGAGACAGCTTTTCGGGCTGGGTAGCAAGTTTTAGCTGTGGATGGATTCATAGTATCTGGCAGGGGAGGCAAAGGTAGAAATTCATTTGGGAGAAAATCTGTGAGCAATTCAGAGAGACAGTTCCAAGGGAAATGGGAAATTGCCAAGGGATAAGCTTTCCAAGATCCATGAGGAGAACCAGAGACAAATGAAGTTAGGAATGCAATACAGGTGAAATGAGGTTTTAGGACAGTTAATCTGGTCACCATGGCCAGACATGTCGAGAGAGGAGACTGCAGTGTGGGTCAGATGATTCCGCTGACACCCAGCTCTGTGTCCACGGTACAGATTTATGCTCTGTTTTTTTTTCTTAAAGATTTTTTTACAGCATTTATTTATTATTTTTTATTTTTTGTTGTACTGTAGATGCAAGTTTACAGAACAAACTAGTTTCTCATTAAACAGTTAGTACACGTTATTGTTTTATGATGTTTGTTAACAGTCCTACAGCATGTCAACACTCTCCCTTCTAAGCTTGGGTTCACTGTTACCAGGTTCCCTGTCCTCTTCTGCCTTCTAGTCCTTGCCCTTGGGCTGACTTACACCTTTAGTGTTGTTTTCTTTTTTAGGCTTGTCCAGTCCTTGGCTGGGTACAGTTCTAGTCTGGCCTCTAGGGTCACTGTGAATCAGACACAGCTTGAGGGCAGTGGATTTGGTTTTTGATTAGTCTTTGGCCGAAGAGTGAACCTCAGGAATGAGGTCATTATGCTGAGCTGAAAGAGTGTCCAGGGCCACACTCTTACGAGTTTCAGCTCCAGTCTCTGTTGGGCCAGTTTACTGATCTTTCTTTTTGAGTTACAGTTTTGTTTTACATTTTTCTCCAGTTCTGTCTGGGACTCTGTCTTGTGATCCCTGTCCGAGAAGTCAGTGGTAGCTGGGCACTGTCTGGTTGTACTGGACTGAGTCTGGTAGAGGTCGTGGTAGAAGTGAACCATCAGTCCTTTGAGCCAATCTTGTTCTTATATCTTTAATTTTCTTCATTCTTCCTTGCTTCCAAGAAGTTGAGACAAAGAATATCTTAAGATGGCTGCTTGCAGGCTTTTTTTAAAAAAACCCAGATACTACTCACCAAAGAAGAATGATGAACGTTTTTATAAACTGTATTATGCCAGTTGAGCTGGATGTTCCCTAAGACCAGGGTCTTCACAGCCCTCAGGCAGTAGTTTGGTCCCATAGGGAGTTTGGGTGTGTCTATGGAGCTTCCATGACCTTGCCGTTTACAGGCTGTGGTGGCTTTTCCAATATTGTGTATTGTCTTGGAAACACTGGTGGTATAGTGGGTTAAATGTTATGTCTGCTAACTAGAAGGTTGGCAGTTCAAATCTGCCTTATGCTCCTTGGAAATTCGGTGGGACAGTTCTATTCTACCTATAGGTTTGCTATGAGCTGGACCCGACTCAACGGCAGTGGGTGTGTGTGTAGCTGTGTATTAGATAAGTTACCACTTATCTAATGTTTGTTTAGTATTCCTCCCCCTCCTACCCCTGTAACCATCAAAGATTGTTTCTCTTTGTGTGCATACCTTTTCATGAGTTCTTATAGTGGTCTCATATCTTATTCACCCTTTTGTGATTGACTTATTTCACTCAGCACAATGGCCTCCAGTTTCCTCCGTGTTAAGAGATGCTGTCACAGCTTTCACAGATTCTGGGCTGCTTTTTATTGTTGTATAATATTTCATTGTGTGTATGTGTGTGTACCACAGTTTGCTTATCCATTATTCTGTTGGTGGGCGTATAGATTGTTTCCATCTTTTTGCTAGTATGAACAAAGCTGCAGTGAACATGACTGTGTGTAGGTCTACTTGTGTGATGACTCCTGTTTCTCTAGAATATGTTCCCAGGAGTGAGATTCTGGATCATATGGTATTTCTATTTCCGGCTTTCTAAGGAAGCATCATATTGTTTTCCAAAATGATTGTATCATTTTGCCCTCACACCAGCAGCACAAAAGAGTTCTATCTCCCCACTGCCTGTCCAATATTTGTTATTTTCTGGTTTTTTTTTCATTCTTCCCAGTAATGCTGGGGTGATGGTATCTCATTGTGATTTTGGTTTGTATTTACCTAATGGCTAGTGATCAGGAGCATTTCCTCGTGTGTCTGCTGGCTGCTTGAATATCTTCTTTGTAGAAGTGTCTTCTCGTTTCCTCACCCATTTATAATTGAATTTCTATCATTGAAGCGTTGAATTTTTGTGTAGATTTTAGAGAGCAGACTTTTGTCAGATTTGTAAGTGACAGTGTTTTTTCCCCCATCCTGTAGTTGTTCATTTTACTCTTTTGGTGAAGTGTTTTGATGAGCACAAGAGTCTAATTTTTAGAAGATCCTGATTATCTAATTTATGTTCTGGAGTTTGTATGTTGTTAGTTATAGTTTGTGTCCCGTTAATGTCATGTATTAGTGCTGCTAGCATTGATTCTATTTTGTCTTCCATGAACTTGATAGTTTGGGACTTTATATTTAGGTTTTTGATCAGTTTTGAATTAGTTTTTGTCTGTGGTGTGAGGTATGGGACTTCTTTCATTTTTATGCAAATGAGTATGAAGTTTTGCCTGCACTGTTAAAAAGACTGTCTTTTCTCCATTTGGTGGACTGTGGGGGATTTACACCTGGGTTCTCAATTCTATTCCATTGGTCAGTGTGCCTGTCATTGTACCTTTACTAGGCTGTTTTGACTACCATAGCTGTATAGTAGGTTCTGAGGTCAAGTAGTAGGAGTCTTCTTCCTTTATTCTCTTGATTTGTAGTACTTTACCTATCTAAAGCTTCGTCCCTTTCCACATAAAGTTAATGGTAAATTTTTCCATTTCCTTAAAGAATGTTGTTGGTAGTTGGATTGGTGTTGTGTGGTATTTGTAAATTACTTTGGGTAGAATTGATATTTTCACAATGTTAGGTCTACCTATCCATGAGCATGATATGTTTTTCCATTTATGTAGATTTCTTTTGGTTTCTCACAGTGGTGTTTGGTAGTTTTCTCTGCATAGGACTTTTACATCCCTTGCAGATGTAGTCCTAAGTGTTTTATTTTGGGGGGAGGGGCTATTATAAATGATAACTGTTTTCCTGATTTCGTTGTCATTGTTCTCTTTATTGGTGTATAGGAATCCAAGTGAGTTTTGTATGTTTATCTTGTATCCTACTTCTCTGGCAAATCTTTTCTATTAGCTCCACTGTTTCTCTCCTGGAGCCTTTTGGGTATACTGTGTTTAATATTAACCTGGGTCAATTTGTTATACAAAAGCTTATAGACACATTGCTATGTAACTTAGCTGCTGTCCCAACACTGTGACAGCAGACTCTTCCTTTCCACCCTGTATTTCCCGTTTGTTTAACCACCTTCAGTCCTCCTCTGCCCTCTCATCTAGCCTCTGGGCAAACACTGCCCAGTTACTCTCATGTATCTATGTAAGCCAAGAAACACACTCTTTGCCAGCATCATTTAGTATCTTTTAGTCCAGCCCCATTTTTGTCTGAAGAGTTGGTTTGGGGAATGATTTTAGTTCTGGGCCCATGTCTTCCAGGGATCCTTCAGTCTGTGGGGCCATCAAGTATAGTGTTTTTAATTGGGTCTGAGTTCTGCACCCCACTTTTCCTCCGTCTTCATCGGGTACTCTTTGTTGTGTTCTCTGTCAGGAAAGTCATTGACAGTGGCTGGGTATCATCTAGTTCTTCTGCTGTCATGCTGATATATATAATTGTGGAATATATGTCCCTTTCTGTGTCTTGGGCTTATGTTTTTCTTATGTCTTTGATGTTTTTCATTGTTGCTGCTGTAGGTGGGTTGGGACCAATGGTTGCTACTTAGGTGGCTGCAGGCTAGCTTTTAAGATCCCACATGCTATTCACCAATGTGTGATGCAGAGTCTTTTCTTAAAACAACTGCCTGTGCCACTTGGCCTGCATGTCCCCTGAAACTATGCTTCCCAGAAGCCTGTTCGTGCTCTTCTGTCCTTCCAAGTGTTTGGTTATATTTAGGAAACTACTTTGGCGACTTAGCTTTTGATTTAGTTCACTTGTGCTGACTTCTCTACTGTGTGTTGCCCCTCCCTCACCTAATTCTTAAGTGCTATCTGAATAATGAATATACTTCTCTCTCTCCACCCTTGTAATTATCAAAGACTTTTTTTCTGTTTAAACCATTTCTTGAGTCATTATAATTGTGATCTCATAAAATATTTGGCCTTTGCAGCTCATTTCCCTTAGCATAATACTTTTCAGATTCTTCCATGTTATGAGATGTTTCCCAAGTTTGACACTGTTCTGTACCATTGCATGGTATTCCATCATGTGGATGTGCCACAGTTTGTTCTTCCATTCGTCTGTTAGTGGGCACCTATATTGATTCTATCATTTTACTGTCATGGACAGTAAACATTAGTGTACATGTATCTATTTGTGTGGCAGCCCTTATTTCTCTGAAATATCTTCTGAGAAGTGGGATGGCTGGATCATATGGTATTTCAAGTTGTAGCTTTTTCAGAAAGTGCCAAATCAATTACCAAACTGGTTGTATAATTTTACATCACCACCAGCAGTGTGTAAGTGTTCCAGTCTCTTCATAATCTCTCCAAAATTCCTTTTTTTTTTTTTAGATTGATGCCAACTTAGTTGGGATGAGATGGAATTCACTGTAGTTTCAATTTGACTTTCTCTTATGACTAATGATCATGAACATTTCCTTATGTATCGGTTAGCCTCCTGAATGTCTTCTTTGGTAAAGCACCTGTTCTTATCCTTTGCCCACTTTTTAGTTGGGTTATTTGTCTTCTTATTGTTGAGGTTTTACAGTATCTTATAGATTTTGGAGATTAGATACTGATCAGATTTGTTACACCTAAAACATTTTCCTACTCTGTAGATTACCTTTCTGCTCATTTGGTGAAGTCTTTGGATGACGTAAGTGTCTAATTTTTAAGAGTGCCTGGATATCTCTTTTCTTATCTGGTGTTTGTGTATTGTTGGTAAGGTTTTGTATTCTGTTTATGTGGTGTCTTAGGGCTCTCTGCATTTTAGCTATTTTTTTCCCCATGATCTTTATTGTTTTAGAATTTATGTTTAGGTCTTTGACCCATTTTGAGTTAGTTTTTGTGCATGTAGTGAGATATGGGTCTTATTTTGTCTGTTTGCGGATGGATATCCAGTTATGCTAACACTGTTGTTAAAGACACTATCTTTTCCCCCAACTAACAGACTTTCAGCATTTGTCAAATACCAGCTAATGTGCAGTGGATATTTTTTTGTCTGGATTCTCAGTGTGTTCCATTGATTTATGTATCTGTTGATGTACCAGTACCATGTTGTTTTGACCACCATGGCTGTGGAATAGGTTCTAAATTTAGGTAATGTGAGGTTTCCCACTTTGTTCATCTTCAGTAATGCTGTACTTTTCAGATCTTCATCTTTTTATTTATGAGGTTGTTGATTTGTTTCCCCATCTCATCAAAAGTGACATTTGTATCTTGATTACATTGTTTCAGTCGTTTGCTGTGGGTAGAATAGACCTTTTCATGGTGTTGAGTTTTCCAGTCCATAAGTAAGGTAAGTTTTAATGCTTATGTAGATCTATTTTGGTTTCTTGCAGTAGTGTCTTGTAATTGTCATTGTATGGTTCTTTTACATCTCCAGTTAGATCTCTTCCTAAGTATTTTATCTTTTGAAGACTATTGTAAATGATACTGATTTGCTGATTTCCTCTTTGATGTTCTTTTGTTGGTGTGAAGATACCCAACTGTATGTCTATTTTGTATCCTGATAATTTGCTGAACTCATCTATTAGTTCCATTAGATTTTTTTTGGTTGTTTTTCTGTGTGGATTCTTTAAAGTTTTTTTGTGTAGAAGAGCATATCATCTGCAAATCGAGATACTTTTACTTCTTCCTTACCTATTTGTATGCCTTTTATTTCTTTGTCTTGCCTGATTGCTCTGCCTAGAACCCCTGGAACAGTGTTCAATAAAAGTGGTAACAAAGGGCATTCTCTTCTGATTCTCATTTTTAAAGGGGTATTGTTTCAGACTCTCTCATTTTAGGATGATTTTGGCTGCTGGCTTTGTATAAATGCCCTTCATTATGATGAGGAATTTCACTTATGTTCATATTTTGCTGAGAGTTGTTGAACATGAATGGGTATTGGACTTTGTCAAATGCCTTTTCTGCATCAGTTGATGAATCAAGTGTTCTTTATCTTTTCTTTTATCTTTGTGGTTGATTGCATTGATTGTTTTTCTAATGTTGAGCCATTTTTGTATCCTTGGTATGAATTCCACTTGGTCATGGTGAATTATTATTTTTTTAATATGTTGTTGAATGCTATTGGCTAGAATTTTGTTGAAGATTTTTGCTTCTGTTTTCATGAGAGATATTGATCTGTAATTCTACTTTTCTGTGATGTTTAACAGATTTTGGTATCAGGGTTATCAGGCTTCATTCAGAATGAATTTGGCAGTATCCCATCCTTTCCTGTACTTTGAAACATCTTTAGTAATAGTGGTGGTAGATTTTCTCTTCATGTCTGGCAGAATTCTCCAGTAAAACTATCCAGGCCATAGTTTTTTTTGTTGATGTTTTTAAATTGTGTGTTATGTATTGTACTTTTCCTTATCCAGTGTGGCAGATTTTACTTTTTAAGTTTATTTTATGAGAAATTAATATTGCCACTGTTGCTCTTTTTGAATACTATTTCCTTGATATTTTTTTATCCTTTAAGTTTTAATTTATTTGTATCTTTAAGTCATGTTTCTTGTGGGCAGTATGTAGGTAGACAGTGTTTTTTGTCATCAGTTACTGTCTGTTTATTGGTACATTTATTTCATTTACTTTCAGCATAATTTTTGACAGGTGAAAATTTAGTACTGTTACTTTGATGTCTTTTTTGTGCATTGCAGGCAGTTCCTATGTTCTACTTAATTTTCTGTGTTGAGTTGTTATTAACGTGTTTTCTCTTCAACTTTTTGATTATTGTTGGTTTTGCATTTGCTGAAGCTTCATGTGTTTCTTGTTTTTTTTTGATGTTCAGGATTGGTAATTTTCTGTTACCTTAAAATTTATTCTTATTTTTCTAAATTTAAATGAGTCTTTAATTTCTTTGTATCACCTTAGCTTCTGTCCATATGAAAGGTCTGTTATGATATTTTTTAGCTTTTTTTGTAATGTCATCTATTGCATAATAATATCTTTGTTATCCTATTTTTAGTGTTTTGCCTTTGCTTTATTTTTGTAATTTTTCTGTCTGCATTGATACTGGGTTGCTCTGTTCTGCATTGCATTCTAGGGTTGTCATGTGGTATTATTGATTTTTCTAACTGGAGAACTCCCTTCAGTAGTTCTTGTAATTTTTATTTGGCCTTTGCAAATTCCCTAAATATCTGTTAATTGGGAAATACCTGATTTCACAATCATATTTGAGAGACAGTTTTGCTTGATATATAATTCTTGCCAGGCAGTGATTTTCCTTTAAGGGTTTATATACATCATTCCATTGTCTTCTTGCCTACATAATATCTGCTGAGTAGTCTGATCTTAATCTTATTAACTCTCCTTTGTAGCTTACTTTTTGTTTATCCCTAGCCAGTTTTAAGTTTGCTTCCTTATCTTTAGTTTTAGGAGGTTTGATTATAATATACTTCAGTGTCTGTCTTTTAAGATCTGCCTTGTATGGAGTTTGATGAGCATATTGTAAGGATATTCTCTCATCTTTCATGATACCAGGTAAGTTTGCTGTCAACAAATCTTCAAAAATTCTCTCTGTAGTTTCTGTTAATCTGTCTGTGTTTTGATACTCTAATCACTTGTAGATTATTCATTTTCATAGAGTGTCACATAATTCTTAGTGTTTCTTAATTTTTAAAAAGTCTTTTATCTCATTCCCCCCAAATGTGTTGGTGTCACATACTTTATCTTCAGTCTCACTAGTTCAGCCTTCCGTTACCTCATTTCTACTCCTTTGTCTTACTGTTGCCTTGTCTAGTTCTGTAATTTTAATATTAATCTTCTAAATTTCTACTGCTTGTCCCTGTATGCTTTCTTGTAGCTTGTTCAATTTGTCATTATGCCTTGCTGCATTTTTCCTCATCTGCTTCCTGATATCTTGAAGAGTTCTTGGATATTAGTCTTTTGTGTTCTTCTTCCTGTAATTCTAGGAAGTTCTTGGCATCTGGAAAATTTCTTGACTCTTTGTTTTGGGAGTTTTCTGAAGCCATCAAAGTCTCCTCTTTAAGTGATTTGGTAGTAAATCTCTTCCTGTAGTCATCATAAGTTGTATTTATTTATGTTAGTTTTGGTTACCATCCAACTCATGGCTCGATGGCACTTGGCTGGCTTGGCTTGGTTACCGTGTTCTTGCTTCTTTTTCTTCTTCTCTTTTGAAATATCCAAATAAGCTGGTTGTGTGTACTGGTTTGGTTACTGCTGCTTTTGAAGCTCAAACATCCTGTAATCAGGTGATTAGAGCTGTTACTAGACATGCAAATCCAAGAGCTTGTTTACATGTCTTGTATCAATTCAGCACAGGTGTTCAGATAATCACTTATCAAGTGTGTGGTACAAGTGCTTCTCTGTAGTCCTAGGTAGGCAGGGTTGATTGGTGTAGGCACAGGTATCTGGCTGGAGACAGTGAGTAATGTAAGGGATTGATAGCCATTCCTGAGTGTCTATGTGGAAGGCATGTCTCTTATGCCTGGTCCTAGGAGAAAGATTTGTTTCTGTCCTGAATTTTTGGCTCAGGGTGTAGGCAGATTTTCTGCCCCTTTCCCCATTTGTTATATTGTCCCATCTCAGAATCTAGGAGAATGGCTCAGGGCATAAGTAAGGCTTCCTACTTCTGGCTCAGGTAATGGTGTCAGGCTCCTGAACTGGGTCCAGTGCATAGAAGGGAGGGGAAAACACTTGGAAAAGGCAGAGAAGTTTATCTCTAAGGAAAATTTAAGATGTATGCATGATGGGTTAGATGTAGCTCATAGTTTCTGATATTTGAGTGCTGCTTTTCACTAGTTCTAAACACCTGAATGGTTTTCTGACTGAGGAAAATGTCCTGGGAACGTCACTTCGTTGTTGACGACACTGGTTTCAGCTGATTCCCAGAGGGTCATTGCTGGCCACTTCTATGTATTTCTGGAACTACTCTGTGTTCCTGTTGCTCAGTCTAGTTTCTCAACTTTCCTTTTGATGTTCAGGTCTCCTGGAATGTCATATATAATTGATTCATTTGTTCTTTTGTGTCTTTTCTTTTAGAGGGATCACAGGACTTGTCTGACTACTCTGCCATCTTTCTCCCCTGTGTTAGTTTCACATCCCAGTTTGTTCTTGGCTGAGTTCTTTATCTCTTCATTTGGCACTTTGAGCTCTAGGATTGATGTTTATCTCTGTTTTACTTAGATTTGGGGGTGTTTGCAATGGGGGTACCACACAGTGTTTCTGTCTGTGGTGCCATGTTGTCTGGAAGTCCAGCTGGAAGATCTTAAACTGTTAAAATGGAAAAGAGTGTGGACCTTTTATAAAATAGAATTGTTAAAGGGAGAAGGTTTCCCTCTGCTTTAATTTTTAAACTGGAAGAGGCTAATCCTCAATAAATTAAGAACTGTATTATTGTTTTCAGCATTCAACTGTATTATTGTTTTGAGTTGCTGTGAAATATCATTTTGGAGTGGTCAATTCAGAGATCAGTTGTGAAGAAACAAATAAGTATTCAGGAATTCCAAAGTAACTGAGGATTTGAGATAGTGAGTGGTCTAATGAGATGTGATTAAGAGTACTTATTTAGTACAAGGAGGTGTTATCAGTAAGTGAATGCATTTCTTGGAATAACTGCCAAATACTGCTGTGAAAGACAGAACTAGAACCATAGAAATATTTTGAGGACAGGAAAAAAGAAACTCTCCAAACTTCTTCTGGAGAAGAATGATGTTGTTCGTATGTAGTGGGGTGAAGAAAAGCTATTGCCACTGAGTTGATTCTGGCTTACAGTGACCTTATAGGACGTAGTGGAACTGTACATAGGGTTTCCTAGGGTGTAGTCTTCATGGAAGAAGCTCATATAGCCCAGTGGTTAAGTGCTTGGCTGCTAACTGAAAGGTTGACCATTTGAACTCATCAGCTGCTCTGAGGGAGAAATGTGGCAGTGTGCATCTGTGAGGATTACAGCCTTGGAAGCCCTATGGGGTTGTTCTACTCCATCCTGTAGGATCACTGTGATGCATAATCTTTATGAAAGCAGACTACTGCATCCTTCTCCCATGAAGCCACTTGTGGTTATGTACTACATAGTTTTAAAGAGCCAGGAGCTTAACCACTGCATCTCAGAGCTCTTTATTCTTACAATACAGGAAAACAAGCAGCTACATTAAAAGAGATTCTAACAGGTAGATGCAGCATGACAGATTGATGTCTACACCAGTACCTTCTAAAGTAGGATGCTTTAGCCTAGTTGTGTGTAAGACATTACAGTGAGTACAGTAAAAAATAGTAGACACTTTATTTCATTTACTTCTAAATAAAAATAGAAAGAAATGAAACTTTACTAATAGTCATTATAGTATATAGTCAATATACTGTATTGTAAGTGCTGTCTTGTGGTCCAAATGCTAGAAGTTTACCTGTCTTGCTTACAGCCCTGGGTGTCCTGAGAGTAGAAACAGCTTTGTACTGAAAGGACTGGTGGTTTATAGTTTGTCTATCCCTAAGTGTGTTCATAAATTATCCAAAAACCCATTGTTGAGTTGATTCTGACTCATTGTGGCCCTATAGTACAGCATAGAGCTTGTCCCACAGAGTTTCCAAGGAGTGACTGGTGGATTTGAACTGCTGAACTTTTGGTTAGCAGCCTTAGCACTTAACCATTATGCCATCAGGTTTCCATATATAGATTGCAGACACCAAGTGAAACAAATTAACTCAGAGCTAATGACCTAAGAGTTGTTTAACTTAACAGTATTTTATATGAGAGACAAACATTTCCAAATTACTGAAATTGCATGTTAAAATGGCTATGAGTGGTATTGCCCTTCAGATGCTTTTTTAAAAAAGTAGTAGACATTCTCTGTTAAAGTAGAGATGATATATTAACTGTAAGAAAACAAATTTTTGTTGTTTTTTAAAAAATTGCACTATAAAGACAGTTTGTCAAGTGTTTGGAAACGTTTCCATTGCTACCTGACCCTCCCCTTTTTAAACTTAAAACAATAGTTTTCTGTTGTATATAAAAACTCATATCTGAACACTTGAAAAATATTTAGAAGCATGCTAAAGTTTTCCAAATGAAGAGTATAATGAGCTTTGGATCCAATTAAAATAACATACACATGCACACACACACACACACAAAACCAATATGTGTAACATCCAATGAGGCTGGAAGCCAATTGATATCAGGGAAAATGGAAAATTTTTAATTTTTTAAAAAATATCTTTCAGCAATTATTGTATGAGACTGAAAAATAAGTATTGTGACTTCTCTGATGGTCTGATAACTTGGAGGGTCCCCTGAGAACATGGGCTCTAAGGTTGTTATCCTAGAACTGAAACCAGTACTGAAGCCAACACTTTGGACAAAGAATGTACTGGACTTAAGGACACAGAGTGATGCAGGTGATGTGTGTACTTTATGGTTTAATATATATGAGGCTGTCCTACTGATTTCTTTTTAGAGGGGAGAGGAGAGGGTGGAGAGAAGGGGACAAGTGTTGGTTAAGTGGATACTGGGAGTAAATAGTGGAAAGGAAGAGTGTGCGGCCACAGGGTGAGAACAGATAGAGTTGCAGAGAGGTAGGTGCTTGAGGTTTTATATGGAAAACTGGATTGTAAACTTGCACTTAATCAGAATAAAAAATTAAAAAAACCTTTAATGCACTTAAAAGTAAAAAAAAATAAGTGTTTATGACTTTAAGTATATTTCTTACGTGTGAAACATTAGCTCAGACATTAATGTTAAATATTGAAATACACTGAACTTAGAATAAGACCTCTGAATTGCTTAAGTATTGAAGCAAGATTTAAAATACAACAAAGCATATTTAGTCATATTGTTGTCATTGAATGAAATATTTTTGATGAGAACAGAAAAGATTAACAAATAAGGCAAAATTATTATTTTTTTCCAAGCCAGTTCGATTTTGTTTTTATTTATTTATTTTTTAACATGTTCATTCTTTATTTAATTTTTTAAAACATATGTTCATTCTTTAATTTTTTTTATTAAACAGAAAATGAAAGTGTACATACGCTGTGCTTACAATATTGGGTTAAGATGGGAGGAGTACACAAGTTGTGTTGAAGTCCCATTAATATTGATCTTCTTACTAATGTGTATTGTCACCAATTTCACCCAACCAAATTCTAACAACTACCTAATCTAAACCCTTGCCCCTCGCCCTCCTGCCCTCCCACCCTCCCCACCCTTGTAGCCTTTAAAGAGCCTTTTCTGTTATGTATGAGTCTGCTTTTAAGTTTTTATCATAGAATTCTCATATAATATTTGTCCTTTCGTCACTGACTAGTTTCACTCAATATAATGTCCTCCAGTTGAGACCAAATTGAGAGAGGTTTCCTGCTATCATCATTGTTCTTTATCATTGCACAGTACTCCATTGAGTATATATACCAAAGTTTACCCATCCATTCTTCTGTTGTTGGGCATCTGGGTTGATTCCATCTTTTTGCTATTGTGGACTGTGCTGTGATGAACATTCGTGTACATGTATCATTTGGTGTGAACAGCCTTGATTCTGTAGGATGTATTCCAAGCAGAGGAATTACTGGATCAAATGGTATATCTATATCCATTATTTTAAGGTAGCGCCAGATTGCTTTCCAAAAAGGTTGCTCCATTCTGCAATCCCTCCAACAGTGTAGGAGAGTTCCAATCTCTCCACATCCTCTCCAACGTTTATTGTTTTGTGTTTTTTGGATCATGGCCAATCTTGTTGGGGTGAGATGGTATCTCATTGTTGTTTTGATTTGAATTTCTTTAATAATTAATGATTGTGAGCATGTCCACATATGTTTTTTGGCTGCCTGGGTCTCCTCTTTAGGGAAGTGTCTGTCCATCTCCTTTGCCCATCACTTAATTGGATGGTTTATCTTTTTCTTATTGATATTTTGTAGTACCTTATAGATTATGGAGATCAGTCATCGGTCTGACATAGAGTTGCCAAATATTTTTTTCCATTCTGTAGGTGATGTTTTCATTCTTTTGATGAAGTCTTTGGATGAGCAGAAGTGTTTGATTCATATTAATTCACATTTATCTATTTTCTCTTCAGATTTTGAAGTCTGTATTGTGTATTAAAGCTTCCATTGTTGACCTTATTTTATCTTGGATGAGCTTTATCGTTTTAGCTTTTATATTCAGGTCTTTTATCCAATTGAGTTGATTTTTGTATAAGGTGTGAGATATGGGTGTTGTTTCAATTTTTTGCAGATGGATATCCAATTATGCCAGCACCATTTGTTAAAGAGACTGTTCTTACCCCAGTTTAAAATCTTAGGACCTTTGTCAAATATCAGCTGTTCATAGGAGGATGGTGGCATCTCTGGGGTCTCTACTTTGTTCCATTGGTCTATATGTCTCTTTTTGTACCAGTACCAGGCTGTTTTGACAAGCGATGCAGTGTAATAGGTTTTAAAGTCAGATAGGCCTCCCAGTGTGTTCTTCTTTTACAGTAGCGCTTTACTTATCCGGGGCTTCTTCCCTTTCCAAATAAAGCTGATTATCTGTTTTTCCATCTTATTAAAACATGTTGCTGGAATTTGTATTGGGATTGCATTATGTAAGTAGATTGCTTTGGGCAAAACAGACATTTTCACAATATTGAGTCTTCCTATCCATGAGCAGGGCAGATTACTCTGCTTATGTAAGTGTCTCCCAGTTTCTTGTAGTAAGATCTTGTATTTCTCTTTGTAAAGATCTCTTATTTCTCTAGTTAGATTTATTCCTAGGTATTTTGTCTTCTTGGGGGCTATAGTAAGTGGAATTGATTTGGTGATTTCTTCTTTAATAATTTCACTGTTGGTATAAAGGAATCTTTCTGATTTAGTTATGTTTATCTTGTATCCTGATACTTTGCTGAATTCTTCTGTTAGCTCCAGTAGTTTACTTATGGATTTCTTTGGATTCTCTGTATAAACAATCATGTCATCTGCAAAGAGGAAAATGTTTACTTCTTCATTGCCAATACAGATGTCTCTTATTTCTTTGAGTTGTCTAATTACTCTGGCTAGAACT
The DNA here is from genome assembly GCA_028571685.1 of Heterohyrax brucei. NCBI lineage: Eukaryota > Metazoa > Chordata > Mammalia > Hyracoidea > Procaviidae > Heterohyrax > Heterohyrax brucei. The sequence goes on from CM053149.1 coordinate 42,991,349, forward strand.
TCTAGCACAGTGTTGAATAGAAGTGATAAGAGCAGGCATCCTCAAAGCCCTGAATGAGAAAAACTTCCACCCTAGAATTATTTATCTTGCAAAATTCCCTATCAAATATAATGGTGAAATTAAAACTTTTGAAAATAAAGAGAAATTTAAAGACTTCATGAAAACTAAACCAAAATTACTTGAAATATTGAAAGAAGCTCTTCTCTAAATATATGTTTTAGGTGATGATTCAAGGCACTTCATCCAAATTTCTAATCAGTTAAGGAAGGCACAAAACTTCACCAAACCAAGCCAAAAGCTACAGTATTATAGTAAGGTAATCCATGATCATATCATGACAACTATAATACCATCACATTAAAAGAGTGATACACTACAATAGTTTTTTGATGCAGAGAAAATTTCAGACTTATAGTTAAAATTGATTTCAATAAATGTATGTTAAGGGGAATAATACATGTCGCCATAAAGCAGATTAACAATGTGTTATTTGAAATTAAAAAACGCAATACAGGTGTCTCAATGAATATAAAAATCAACACTTATAGAATCCATAAAGAAGAATGCTCCAGAACGGAACATTGAAAACAGTGTAGAAGACATCAACACAAAAGTAATTACATCAAAATGATGGCAGTAAGCACATACCTATCAATAATTACGTTGAATGTAAGTGTACTGAATGCTCCAGTAAAGAGACAGCGAGTGATATCTTGGATCAAAGGACATCACCCATCTATATGTTACTTACAAGAAACACACCTTAGATAAGAACAGATTGAGAGTTAAAGGTTGGAATAATATATGTCAAGCTAACAATACACAAAGAAGAGCAGGTGTGGCAATATTAATCTCAGATAAAATAGATTTTAATGTAAAATCCACTGTTGTAGACAAGGCTCGTCACCATTTATTGGTGAAAGGTTCAATACTCAAGCAAGACTTAACAATATTAAATATTTACACACCCAGTATTGGCTTTGGCTTGGCATACCAAAGCACATAAATACATTGAAGAAATACTGACAACATTGAAAAATGAGATTGATCATTCCACAATAATTGTTAGGGCCTTCAGCACTTCACTTTCAGTTAAGGATAAATCATCCAGAAAAAAGCTCAGTGAAGATACAGAACATCTGATTGCAACAATCAACCAACTGGACCTTATCGACATATACAGGTCTTTTCATCCATCAGTAGATAAATACACCTTCTCCTCCAAAGCACATGGAACATTCTCCAGAATAGACCATATGTTAGGTCGTAAAACAATTCTCCATAAAATCCAAACCATTAATTTATTGCAAAGTGTCTTCTTGGACCACAGAGCTATAAAAGTTGAAAACAATAACAGAAAATTCATAGATAAAAATTGAAACTTGTGGAAACTGAACAACACTGCTCATAAAGCCTTGGGTTATAAATGAAATTAAAGACACATTAAAGAGATTCATGGATTCAAATGATAATGAAAACCCATCCTACCAGAATTTATGGGATACAGCAAAAGCAGTGCTCAGAGGTCAGTTTATCTCTATATATACACACTTCTGGAAAGAAGAAAAGAGCACAAATTAAAGAATTAACGCCACAGCATGAACAAGCAGAAAGAGAGCAACAAAGGAACCCCTCAGGCAACAGAAGAAAATAGATTATAAGGATTAGAGCAGAACTAAATGAATTAGAGAATAGAAAAACAACTGAAAAAATTAAGAAAACCAAAGCCGGTTGTTTGAAAAGATCAACCAAACTGGTAAACCATTGGCTAAACTTACAAAACAAAAACAGCAGAAGATACAAATAACCCGATTAAGAAATGAGTTAGGAGATGTTACAACAGGCTCAACTGAAATAAAATATAACAGAATACTATGAAAAGCTATACTCTAACAGGTTTGAAAACCTGGGGGAAATGGACAAGTTTCTAGATTCATATGACTCGCCAAGACTGTCACAAGGAGAAATAGATCAACTTAATAAATCTGTCACAAAGGAAGAGGTTGAAAAAGTCATCAAAAATGTACCAACCAAAAAAAAGTCCTGGCCCAGGTGGCTTCACCAGAGAATTCTACCAAACTTTTAGAGAAGAATTAACTCCAATACTAATGAGGCTGTTTCACACTGTAGAAAGAGATGAAATACTTCCAAATTCATTCTATGAAGCCAGCATAACCCTGATACCCAAGCCAGGGAAAGATCCCACAAAAAAAGAAAATTACAGACCAATATCACTCATGAATCTGGATGCAAAAATCTTCAACAAAATTCTAGCCAATAGAATTCAACAGCATATAAAAAAAATAATTCATCATGATCAAGTTGGTTTCATTCTGGAGATGCAAGGCTGGTTCAGCATTATAAGAACAATTAATGTAATCAGCCAGATTAATAACACAAATGATAAAAATTACTTGATTTTGTCAATTGATGCAGAAAAGGCATTTGACAAAGTTCAACATCCATTCATGCTTAAAACTCTCAGAAAAATAGGAATAAAGTGAAATTCCTCAATATAATCAGTAGCATCTATATAAAGCCAACTGCTTTCATCTTCCTGAATGGTGAAAGACAAAGAATTCCCTTTGAGAGCGGGAACTAGACAAAGCAAAATTGTTTGAAAATATTCTTAATTGTATCTTTTTCTCTGCCTTCTGAATTTTTTTGAGTATGCCTTATAATGTGTCAATCATATTAATGCAATAGAACATGTTTATAATTTATAAATAAATATACATGTGTTGGCAAGGGTAGAGGATCAGTGAAAGCAAGAGAAATCTCATTGAGTAGAACTGACATGGTAGGAACAACAATGAAATCAAGCATACAACCGGAAGATGGCACAGGATCGGATACTGTTTTGTTCTGTTCTGTTGGAGCTGACTCAGCAGCAGCTGCCAGTGACAGTCACATCCTGTAGGTTGAACTAAAGTGTAACTCTTTCCTCGTGATATGATATATGATCCTAATAAGTAGGAGTCTATTTTATATAGAAGAAAACCCAATGAGAACCTTTTTACAAATGTATCTTGGTCTCTGAGGAGCTTGGGGATGTTTCAGTACTTTTTTTGGTCTCTTTAATGATGGAATTGTATCCATAGTGATGGAGGAGGAGGGAAAGGTACTGATAGTACCCCCAAATTGGTGGGGACCCTGCTCATCAGAGTTGGGTGGGCACTGCCTGGTGTAGTCCATGGACAAGTGGGTCATACTGAAGGAGACACGAGCGTGCTCTGTTGGACAGGATCTGGCAGCCTCAGGGAAAGGAAGAAATGCCTTGCAGAGATTCTGCCCAGCATGTGATGGTTTCCATGTATGGTAGAAAGTTTTGTTAATTAATTTTGTTTTTAGGAAAGAAATATAATGTGAGCTACGTATGTAATTGCAAGTTTTGTAGTGACTGCATTCAAAAAACTGAAAAGAAACAGATGAAATATTTTAATACTATTTTTTTATTTAACTCAGTACATACAGATTATGGACTCAGATATACCAGTGGTCCTGAAGATGGTGCAGAGCTGGGCAGCATTTTGTTCTGGTATTTATAAGGTTGCCATGAATTGGAACTCACCTCACAGCAATTAACAACATCTACAATCTGAAATATTATCACTCATCATATAATGAGTATAAAAATTGTTAATTAGATATTTTGCTTCCTTTTTTTTATGCTGAGGTTTAAAACCACTTATGTCACATCTCAGAACAGCCGCATTTGAAGTGCTCGTTAGCTACTTGTGGCTAGTGGCTACTGTAGTGGACAGTGCAGCTTTAGGATGTATGCTCAATTAGAAATGTTACAGCAAACCTGGAAGGGATCTGAGTCTCTTCTAGACCATGAGTTTTCATGCTATTCTGGACTGAGTCCTGGGAGTCAGGGGAAGGTAGCCGAGGAAATAAATGAAGAGAAGTGTAATAGCAGCTAGACTTCGGGCATGTGCCCCACCAAAGCCACTTTCCTTGAAATGTTTATATTTTACCCAAGATTTTATTTCAGTAAATGATTCTGAAAATTTTTATTGTAAGAATGTTAAAAACTAATCCATTGCGTCATTTTACAAATGAGGAAATAAAAGCCTGTAGAAGTTAAATGATTTGACCATGGCCATGTTTGTCAACTGGAAGTAGTTTATTTAATTTATACTGAAGGGTTCCCTTCTACTCTTGAAAAAAATTGGAGTCTTATTTTAGGAGCCCTGGTTGTCTGATATGTAAAGCACTCAACTACTACCCAGAAGGTTGGTTGTTTGAAACCACAAGCCACTCTGTGGGAGAAAGATGTGGCAGTCTGTTTCCATAAAGATTACAGCCTTGGAAATCCTGTGTAGTAGTTACACTCTATGCTACAGGGTCGCTGTTGAGTCAGAATTAACGTGACAGCAATGGGTTTGATTTTGACTTGTCTTTGTTAAAAGAATTCATTACAGTTAACTGATGACCACTTTTTTGATAGCCAACATAGAGTTGATTTATGCACTGTGTCTTGGAATTACTTAATTTTTTTTCACACAAAGAAGGACTTAGATGCTAGTTAAATAATAAATGGAAATTATAAGGTCATTTAGATGCCTCTTGTGTTTTCACCTGAACTTGCTGAAGATGGTGTGTAAGAGCTCTGGCCTAGAGAAAACCTTTAAATCAGGAAGACTTGCAGTTAGGTTTCTGCTTTGGCACATAGGAATTTTGTAACTGGACAAATTATTGTGAAGATTTGTGGGGTAAGGCAGAAAAAATGCTATAAAATGTGTAAAGCTCTCTGCAGTGTCTCTGAATCAAGGTTACACTGGGAGTCATGAGGCTAAGGCTACTATGCTCGTAGCCTTTGATAGTCCTGCTCCGATTGACGCTGATGTGCTTGTTAAATATTCGTACTGCCACAGAGCATTGTTCAAAGCTGGGTTTGGGTTTTGCTGGCACAGTGGCCTTCAGGCCACTCTTGGGTTCCCAAAGCTAGTATTTCCAGGTTGAGTGGTTTGTGCATCTTCTGTATGTTTACAGCATTGACTTCTCTGTGGTGTTTACAGAACTCCAAGATGCTGGTGACTTAGAATCAAAAGTCAGTTTAATTCTGCTCCTATATCTTACTCCGTCTGCTAAGCTATTTATAGCCATCTAAATCCTTGAAGGCCTATCAGCTCTTCTCTGCAAATGTAGAACCCTAACAGTTTGGGTCATAATTTCATTTTGTGTTTAAATGAATACAGTCTCTTTAAAAATTTTATTTGAATACCAGTCCATGGTTTGTACAAGTGGTTTGAATTTTAAACAGATGTGTGTGAGAAACTAGGAATCAGCTTTACGTGTCTCGGTCTAATTTTGCAATCATTGACTCATCAGGGTGGAGCCTAGTCACAAACCTGTGCCTCTGGTGGACAAGATGGGGATGGCCTACCTGTGCTTTTCTGTCCAAAGCCGTGAAGCATTAGCCAGGACCAGGCCTGATGGATAGCTTTCTGGGTGTCCAGTGTAGGGCTATGTCATTTGACTATTGGTATGGGAAGTAACTCCTGAGTTCTCACATTCCAAAATTCTGTTGCTTGCAAAACACATGAGTATGTGATATTTAGAAATATTTAGGTAAGGAAAAAAATTTGGTGATGCACTGATTCTTTGAAAGAGTTGTCCTTTAATGTTCATTTTTCTTAATCATGAACCAATTTTAATAATGTCCAGAGCTAGCTAAGATTAAATTAGGCTCTGTATGTGTGTTTAAATCTTGCATATCCAAGAGTGAATGGGAGACTTACTGTACAAAACAAAGGCCCTGTATTGAAAAGTAAGGAGAAGTGGATTTGGAGTTATTGTCTGGTATTGTGTGGAGGTCTGGAGACCTGGCTCACTGCTTGGTAAGTATGTTTTTGTTGGTAATAAAGTTGCACTGCTCAATTTAAAAAAGAAGCGTATGGAACTAATACAGGACAAAGCAAAAAGGAGCTCAGTTGCTGGAGAAGTTGGCTTATTCAGGAGTTATAGCTTGATGACACATGAATGTGAAACGGCTTTATTTTTTTTGCATCACCGTTTTATACTTACACTTTGTTAAAGTCCAGTATCTTGGCCTGATTCCATAATTTTTAGGTGAGTTTCAATTTTGAAACTTCTCTCTTGTATTGGATTAGAAACATCCATTTTTCTTTCTCACTCAGCTTGAGAAAATTGAAGAAAGAGGTGCCTGATGTTTTTGCATTTTCACTGTTTTGAGGTTGGAGCAGGGGAGACAGATGGGTAAGAAATAAGCGTCTATATCCTCTTGCTGATTATGCTTATGATCAGCCACCTTTGGTTGGATATTAGCAAGAAAGCTCAAGCTGTCTTAGTATTAGTCAGGATGGGGTTAGTTGTGCTGTGATAACAAGTGTTATCTAAGTTCATTGTGGATCATGGTAGCAGTTCTCTAGGAGTGAATCAACGGTTCCAATTGCATCTGTTTTGCAGTGCCTTTTCTTGCTGTTCTTTACATCCAGTTCTGAGTTCAGGAGAGAGTGTTTGAAGACTTCCTGCTTCCCATTTTTTATTTAGCCTTGCCTAAGCAAAGCCTTAAAAATTTAGTATCTTGTACTTGTTTCTGTCTATGGAAATTTTGAGTAAAAGATTTGTTGGTTCTGAAGACAGAGTATTTCACACCCTGTCTTTATTTTGGTAACATCTTTATTAAGATACAATTCACATGCCATGTAGTTTACTCATTTAAAGTATGTACATGTCATTGTCTGCTTCATGCATGTTCTGTGATGTCCACTTAGCTCATGAGATCGGTCTTTACCCCATCATGATGGAAGTGCAGGCTCTTCTACTCACAGCTCACATCTGCATTCTGGCACATTGCTTCAGTTTTCTTCTCAGCTAGACATAAGAGTAGTGAGGGCAGATTAGTAAATTCTCTAAGCAGATGGGCAACTGGAGAATAAATGTCAGTCTTCTCTCCTTGTGAGATACCCCAAGTTCTACAGGGAGTTCTCTTGCGGCCTCCTTTTTCACTTGACTTTCAAGAGGACACAGCTTCCCACTAGGTCATTAATTTGACAGCTCTCTTCTTTTGCTCATTTTCTAGTACTCTCCTGGTAGTTTGGGTCTAGAATTACAAGTGGTAGAAGTGAAGTATTTTATAGATATCTCATATCAGGGGGAGTTTTTTTTTCTTTTTTTTTTTGAAAACGGGATGATTTTCTTACTTTAGAATTCCACAAAATCATGGAACATTTTAAGATACTAACATGAAATACTAATTTTAAATTAACAATGTACCATGTACAATTATTTTTTCTTTTAAGAATACCCACACGGTGCTAAGATGTTTATTTTAACTATTTCAAAATTTCTAGGATTGTTGGTGTATTTTATTTAAATGAGTTAATATAGGATCTCAGAAGCACCATATAATGAGTTTGAGTCTAAATATTTAAAAGGTGCATTTTTTATTTATTAATATTATTCTGTTAATAACTTTATTTTGAAATAATTTTAGATTTACAGAAATTTGTGAAGATAATACAGTTAACATGCACCCTTAACCCAGTTTCCCTTAATGTTAACTATCTTACGAAACTGTGGTACATTTGTCAAAGTCGAAAGATTAGCACTGGCATAATACTGTTGGGTAAAATATGGACTCTAATTGAATTTAACCAGTTTGTCTTCTCATTTCCTTTTTCTGTTCCTGAGTTAAATCCAGGATACCACATTGCTTTTAGCCTTCATAGTTCCTTTGTCTCCTGCAGTCTGTGCCAGCTTCTTTGTGTTACTTTGTTATTCATTATCTTGACGTTTTCGAAAGTATTTTATAGGGTGTTTCTCAGTTTGAGTTTGCCTGATGTTTTCTCATGTTTAGGCTGGGATTGTGGATTTTAGGGAAGAGTACCTCAGAGGTGAAATGCCCTTCTCCTCACTATGCAGACAAGAAAGCAGTGGGATGCTGTATACAAAGCCTTCAGGGAAGAAAATTGCCAGCCAAAAACTGTATATCCAGCAGAACTGTCTTTCAAACATGATGGCAAAATTAAGACATTTCCAGATAAATAGAAATTTAGGGAATTTGCAAAAACCAAACCAGAATTACAGTAAATACTGTGTGGTATCCTTTGGTTAGAAAATTAATAACATCAGATAATAACCTAAGACTAGAACACAGGACAGAACTAACAGCTATCAACCATGACACAGAAATTACAAAAATAAGTTAAAGCTAAAACACTAGAAATAAGGAAACAGAGATGTTAATATGTAAAAAGTAACAACAGTATAACAGAAAAGAGAGATTAAAAGACCTGTAGTCGTACATCTTTCATATGGAGAGGAAGTCAAGGAAGAAATTAAAGCCTGGGTTAAACTTAGAAAAATAGGGGTAAATATTATGGTAACCACAAAGGAAGTTAAAAATCCTACACATCAAGATAAAAAACTACAAAAACATGAAATTTTCAGCAAACACAAACCAACAGCAATGTAAAACTTGAAAAAGATGAAAACACGTAAAGAAAAACAACTCAGAAAATTAAGTGGAATATGCACCAGTAATGAGACAGAGAGTGGCAGAAAGGATTTAAAAAAATGGCCCAACTATATGCTACCTATAACAGACACACCTTAGATTTAAAGAAACAAACAAAGACTCCGAGATTGGAAAAAATATATACATCAAGCTAACAACATTGAAAAAGAGCAGGCATGGCAATTTTAATTTAAAAAAATTTATTATTCTTTGAGTGGAAATTTATAATCCAAGTCAATTTGTCATTCAAAACGTTTCACACACACTGCTGTGTAACTCTAGCTGCTCTTCCGACCCTGTGACAGCACACTCCTCCTTTCTATTTCCTATGTCCGTTCAACCAGCTCATGTCTCCCGTCACCCTCTCGGTCTCTCCTCTGGACTGCTCAGTCTCACTATCTACTTAAGCCAAGAAGCACTCTTCATCAGTAACATTTTATGTCTTATAGTCCAGTCTGATCTTTGTCTGAAACGTTTGGTTTCTGGACTGGTTTCAGTTTTGGGCTAACAGAAAGTTAGTAAACTGTTAAGTGGGCCGTGTCTTCCAGGGGTCTTTCAGTCTGTCAGACCATAAAATCTGTTTTTTTTTTTTAAATAGAGTTGTAGCCCTACACAACCTTTTTTCTTCCATGTGGTCAGGAAATCTGTGTTGTATTCTCTTTTGGGGCAGTCGGTGGTGGTGGCTCGACACCATCTGGTTCTGATCTCTTGATGATATAGTCACAGGGTTATATGGGGCTGTCTGTGTCTTGGACTCATATTTTCATTAAGTCTTTGATGTCTGTCCTTCTCCTCTGCCCCAGGTGGGTTGGAACAAATTGGTGCTACTTGGATGGCTGCTTACTGTCTTTTCAGACTCTAGACACAATTCACCAAGATGGGATGCAAAACACTTTCTTTAAAAAACTTTGTTATACTAATTGACCTAGATATCCCTTGAAACCATGGTCCCCAGACACCTGTCCCTGCTATTCTGTCCTTGAAAGTGTTCGGTTATGTTTGAAAAACGTCTTAGATTTTGGTTTAGTCCAGCTGTGCTGATTTCTACGGCATGTTGTCCTCCCTTCACCTAGTGCTATGTCTGCTAACCAAAAGGTCAGCAGTTTGACTCCACCAGCTGTTCCTTGGAAGCTCCATGGAGCAGTTCTGCTTGACGGTACTGGGTTTAGTTGGTTTTGGTATCTAATCAGTGAATACCTCACTCTCTCCCTAACCACCATTGTAACCATCAAAGATTGTTTTCTTCTGTGTTCAAACGTTTTCTTGAGTCCTTACAATAGTGGTGTCATACTGTATTTGTCCTATTTCTATTTCTAGGTTTTTAAAGAAAACACCAAATTGATTTCCAAAGTGGTTGTACCATTTTACATTCCCACCCGTAATATAGAAGAATCCTTGTCTCTCAGCAGCTTCTCAAACATTTATTATTTTGTGTTTTCTGGATTAATGCCAACTTTGTTGGGATGAGATGGTATCTCATTGTAATTTTGATTGTCTTTTAGTCACCCGAATGTCTTTGCATTGCAAAAATCTGCTGCAAAAGACCTCTTTGAAGTGTCTAAAAGCAAAGATGTATTTCGAAGACTAAGGTGTGCCTGACCCTAGGTGTGGCATCTTCACTCGCTTCCTATGCCTCTGAAAGCTGCATATTGTATAAAGAAGGCTGAAGAAGAATTGATGCCTTTGAATTGTGGTATTGGAGAAGAATATTGTATATACCATGGACTGCCAAAAGAACATACGAATCTGTGTTGGAAGAAGTAAACTAGAACGTTTCTTAGAAGCAAAGATGGTGAGAATATGTCCTACATACTTGTATTTTGGACATGTGGTGAGGAGGGATAAGTCCTGGAGAAGGACATGTTGCTAGGTAAAGAAGAGGGTTAGTTAAAAAGAGGAAGATCTTGGATGACCTGGATTGACACAGTGGCTGCAAAAAGGGGCTGAAGTATAGCAGTGATGGTGAGGATGGGACAGGAGTGGTAGCCCTCTCTCTTTTGTTGTAGGTCTCTCTGAGGCAGAACAGGCCCTGTGGCACCTAACAAAGAGAAGCAGCAGCATATTTACAGTGTGGTGCAACCATCACCATCATTTAGTTCTAGTATTTTTTTTTTTTTTTTTAATCATCTCAAATGGAGACCCCGTACTTGTAAGTAGATTTATTCTTTTGCTGACAGAAATTCTTTGCGACTAACTGGTGCTAATTGAGTTGCTTTTATTTCTATTTTATTTTGAGAATGACAGCTTAATTTAAATTTGGCAAGGAAAAAGCACTGCCTTTTAAGTTCAAAAAGTGCTGAATATTGCATGTGTACATCGCGATGGTGGTGCTAGAAGAAGAGAGTGGAAAATGTGTTCTGCCAACTTATTAATTTTATGTGTGGTTTACTAAAGAAATGTGAGCATTTTTGTGTTTATTTTTGCAGCCACTGACGTTTACTATCACTGTGATATATCCTTACTAGTGATTATCACTAAATTAAGTTTGTGTTTTGGGAGCAGATGGATATGGATGATGTCTGTTTCAATATTAAAGGACAACATTAAATAGTACAACATTTTAGAACTGTTTTACGTGTTTGTGCCTGTAGAAAGCTATACAATTCTGTTGATGAATTTGCTGTTTGTGTCCTATTAAATACAAAATGTGGCCATATACTTGGGATTCTAGGGCTTTTCTGCTGTATTGAGCAGATTGGTACTTAAGATGATGATTTAAATTAGTTTCAGTGTGCTTGGGTAACCAAGTGAACAGTGCTTTGAAGCTACTCACAGAGAAAAAGAGAGCTGTTTCAGCTGTCCCTAATAATGAGACCCATAAATCAAAAGAATGAGCATGGAAACTTAAAGCATGTCCTGGGATCTGATTTAAGACACCTTAAAGTAACTCCTTTTTTGGTTCAGACCACAGTGCCCAGTGTATGGGCTGAACAGAAAAATCTGGATATGAAACAGAATCTTTATAGGACTGAAAGACATGAGTGAAACATTATTAATAGTAGCTTTTGGATCTGAGAGGCTTTTGGTTAGGATGTCTAGGCCAAAAGAGGTGGAAATGTACAAGGATATATAGCTGTAGCTGTGTACATGCTCATAGTATATATCAAATGTGTTGTTGTCACTGGGTGATACAAAGTCCTATCCTATTCAGCAACCCTCTTTGTAACAGAATGCAATACTACCAGGTCCAGTACCATCCTCACAATCATTGCTGTGTTTGAGCCCATGTTTCAGCTACTCCATCAGTCCATCTTGGTGAGAAGCATACTTCATCCTAGCCTTCTAGTTTACCATGCTTGATGGTCTTGTTGAGAGTGGTCCCTCGTGATGAAGTTGTCAAGTGCTCTCAAGTCTGTTCCCATTCGTAGTGACCCATACATCACAGAAGGAAAACTGCCCAGACCTAAGCCATCAGCAGCCCATGTTACGTTGAGCCCACTGTGTCAGTGTGTCTCGTAGAGGTTCCTTCTCTTTTTTATGGCTAAAGTGCATAAGGTGAAATCTAGCTATCCTCCTCCTAAAGACATTCTGGCTGTACTTCTTCCACGACAGGTAAAGTTTATTCTTCCAGCAGTCAATAGCATATTCAGTGTTCTTCTCCACCACTGTTATACAGAGGTATCAATTCTTCAGTCTTCTTTTTTCATTGCCCATCTTTCTCATGCCTGTGAAGGGATTGAAAATACCAGAGCTTCTCTCAGGCACAGCTTAGTCTTAAAGGTGACATCTTTGGTTTTTAGCACTTTAAAAGGTCTTTTGCAGCAGATTTGCCCAGGGTAATAAGTCATTTTATTTCTTAACTACTAATTATATGGCGTTCATTGTGGATCCAAGTAAAACAAAATCCTTGACAACATCAGTCTTTTCTGTGTTTATCATGATGTTGCTTTATGGGTCTAGTTGTGGTCTTTGATCTTCCTCAGTAAGTGCTTCAAGTCCTCTTTGCCTTTAGCAAGCAAAGTTGTGTCAGCTGTATAACACAGGTTGTTAATGATTCTTCCTCCAATCCTGATGCCACATTCTTCCTTATACAGTCCAGCTTCTCAAACTGTTTGCTGAGCATACCTTGAATAAGTATGGTGAAAAGACAGAACCCTGATACACAGCTTTTCTGATTTTGAGCCACACAGTATCTCCTCAAATGACTGTGTTTTGATCTATGTCCAGGTTCCTCATGAACATAAGTATTCTGGAACTCCTATTCTCACTGTTACCTATAACTTGTTACAATCGATACATTTGACTGCCTTTGCACAGTCATTAATACACTGGTAAATAACTTTCTGGTATTCTCTGCTTTCATCTAAGATCCATCTGACATCAGCAGTAATACCTCTCGTTCCATGTTCTCTTCTGAATCTGGGTTGGATTTCTGGCAGTTTCCTGTCAGCATGCTGCTACAACTGTTTCTGAATTATCTTCGGCAGAATTTTACCTGCCTGTGATATTAATGATATTGATCTGTAATTGCAGCATTCTGTTGGATCACCTTTGTTGGAATGGGTACAGAATGGATCTCTTCAAGTCAATTGACCAAATACACCAAATAAAGGTTATCTAAAAAAAAAAAATCATAACAACATTGTGAAAGAGTGAGAGTGTTTTCCATTTAGCATATACTTACAGTGGGATTCTCAAATTTACTTTGGAGTAATAAACTTTAAGCATAAAAGCGTTTAAATTAAGACTAAGGGATATGGCCAGAATTTCTGAGAAGAAACCAGAGACAGTCAAAAAATAAACGGAGAAACACCTAGACTATAACTTTTAATAAGGAACAGTATGATGAAGTATTCCTGGTCTTCTGGCACGCAGAATGATCTTATGGTCAGTTCTTAAAGAAAGAAACATGTAAGAGAAGTTGAGAATCAGAGATGAAAGTTCTTCTAGATGTTGTTGAGTCAGGAGTGTCAGAAATTCTTCATAGCTGCTCTCTTGCAAGCTGACTTTGGACTGCACAGCGAAGCCTGTTTTTAAACTGTAGGCTCCATTCCAGTCCCACATACTTTTCTCTTTTACTGCTCAAGTGCTGAAACCAGGGAGTACTGAAGTTAGTTTACCCTCTGTTACACACATAGATGAGAATTTAAGATTCCAAAATTTCGTTAGAAATAGATTAAGAGAGAATAAATGAGGATAGGCTAAATGATAAATGATAAATGGTAATATCTCATCCCTTTTGATTTCTTCTAAAATTCTTTTAAGAACACATAATGGTATTTATATTTATGTCTGGATGTTCAGGTGGATACAGAGATAAATACATGCAGGGTAAATTGCTTTTCATTTTAGTAATGTGTTGTTTTTGCACATTATTTGGAATAACTTAAGTGCAATATATGACTGCACACTTACTTTACCATTCAAGTATTAATTTGGGCTGTGTGTAATTTTCTTTTTTTGTACATGTGAAAGAGGGCCAGAGAGGAAATTTTACATGCCACTGGTTAAACCAGATTTAAAATTAAGAGAATTTTTCGTTTTTGTATGAAAAGAAATGCTTTCATATTGGCTGAAATTTTATTTTCTCTGTTTAATAACATGGTGGTCAGATTGCGAAAGGTTATTTTAACATTCAAAAGAAAACTAAATGTTCAGAAAAGCTGCTGATTTTTCAAACCAATAAAATACAGTGTTTATATTTTTAAAAAATCATTGTCAGTGATAGCTATTGGAATTTTCTTGTTTCACAGCTTTTTTTAAAAAAAACTAATTTTTTAACACAGCATTTTCTCAGATGGTTCTTACAGATTATTGAACACATCGAAACTGAAAACTGATTGTAGATATGTACTTGATCATGTCTGATCACATATAATAAGTACATTATAGAACATTAGGAAGGGTATTTTGCTTGGCACTGAGATACAGAAAGTGGTATTGATGGGCATGTTCCTTTCACTTTCAGGGATTACTGGGAATCAGATGATCCAAATGGTTATAGAACATAGTCTATATTTATGAAATATTTTTCTTTTAAATAAATTTTGTTGTGGTTTAAGTGCAAGTTTACAATCTAGAGCAATTTGCCATGTAACACCTGGATCTTTCATCACAATTCTACTTTAACTGGTCTCCACTCCTTCCCCTACCCAAGATAGCGCATGTCCCTCTTTCATTCCAAGCACTCCGTATCAGTTTAACTAAGATCTGACCTTCCTCACCCTGTCATCTCAGCTCCAGCGATGAGCCTGTAGGACAGCCATGTATACATATTTAAGTACAAAAAGTTGTACGTCACCACTCTCATTCCATGTTTTGTATAGTCCTGTTCAGTCTTTGGAGAGTTGACTTCCCTGCTGGATGTGAATTGGGATTAGAGTTTGGGGCCCTAACTCCCAGGGAACTCTCCAGTCTGATGGACTGTCAAGTGTGGTCTTTCGGTAAAGTTCTGTTTCTGCCCTCTAAGCCTTCTTCCCCTGTGTCAGGGACTCCATCCAGGCAGTCACTGTTAGTAGTCAGGCACCATCTCCTTCTTCTGGTCCCTTACTGAAGCAGACTGTGACTCCTTTTACTCTGACTCTGGCTCCTTTTACTTGATAGGCTCATATTTTCCTCCTGTCCTTGATGTCCTCTGTTTACCACTGGTCCGGGTGGATTGGGACCAGTTGATGCTACTTAGATGGCAACTTGCTAGCTTTTAAGAACCCAGATGCCACTCACCCACGTGGTATGCAGAACATTTTTTTTAGAGAAAAAGAAGAAAGTTTGGGTATGCCAGTTAGTCTGGATGTCTCCTGAAAGTGTCGTTCCCCAACTCCTAACTCTGTTACTCTGCCCTTCTGAAGACTTAGGCCACATTTAGGGAACAATTCAGTTTCTGAGTTTGCTCCCCTGATCCTGCACTAATCTGGTGTGTGCTCACCCATGAGGCCTTCCTGGAACTTGCAGGCACCCCGAAGCTGCCTTCCTAGTCTACATACACACCTACACTGCTGTGACAGGTCTCCCGGACCTAGACCTTGTCAAGCTGTGCAACTCTAAGGCATGCTGGGCCACTGAGTCCTAACGCCTGCTGATCACTGATCAGCCTGGTCCCAGGCCCCGCTGACCTGCGTGGAGGCCTTCTACCCCACGATGCGATGCTTAGGCTAGGGCTGCTCTCGTCTGGGCGTTCCAGTGTTGCTCCAGCCCTCGTGGCGTCTCTGGACTCCACACCGTGGCCTTGATTTGCCAGGGGTGTTTGTTCTCCTCCCAGCTTACCTTCAGTGCACCATGCCTCTCTGCGTGATGCTGTGTTGTTTCGTTCAGGTAGCCCAGGGGTTGTGTAATTTTCCTTTCCAGTCTGTTCTTAGGTATACAGGCCTCCTGGAATACTCTATTTGGTCAATTTTATTGATTTTCAAGTTGTTTGTTGTCAAGTTCTTTGTTAGAGGGATGAGCAAGGGCATGTGGCTATGCTGCCGTCATGGCCCACCCCTTTTGTTTTTTAAAGAATACTCTCAAGTCTCATTGACTTAGACTGCCATAGCACAAAATTACTCTCCAAACTGGTTTTCTGCCTAAAATTTATAGAGAGCAGTTCGGAAGAACAAGAATGAATGCATTGCAGTTTCACTGTTTGCTTCCCATCCTCTTCTGTCCTCCTTTCTGATGTACAAATGCCCGTTGTTTTAGTGTTGTATGCAGTGGTAGTTTCTCTGGATTACTTACCAGGTGGTAGATGAGTACAGTGGTTCTAGTTTTCTGAAACTATAAGCACTGTTCCCTGCAGAGCTCTAAACAGCTCACAATCCAGAAGAAACTTTGTGAGTCCTTGGTCTGTTGGTCATGTCAAAAGGCCAGCATAACGTGTGAAAATGACTCATAGATGTGACTTCACCACTGTTCTCATTTTAAACCTCTTTCAGTGAAAGCTTTGCCCAGTTCTGCCAAAGATAATCCAGCCACGGCCTGCCTTTGACTCAGTGATGTGTCACAGTCTGTGCCAGAAACTTGCATTGTTAACACTGTTCATCATGGGCCTGGCAAGAAACCTTTTGGGTAGTTGTTGTTATTTCTCAGGTTTTTACTTTCATTTTTTTTTTCATGCTGCTTATGAAAAAGCAAACTCAGAAATAGCTGTTTTTTTTCCCACCCTTTGAACATTTTGTTGGAACAGGTGGGTCATTTCCCTGTCTGGAATTGTTTGTTGTTGCTTTGCCAAGGATCATTTGTTTAGAGTCATGGCAAGGTGGCTATCGTGAAGGGTAAAATAAACTGGGGCAGCATTCTGTCTGGAAAGATAAAACCGCTTAGCTGGCATTAGGTTGCAGGTGGCTGTTGGTGGCTAATGCCCTCAGAATCTCACCTCATCTGTGTCTGGGGTTTGACTAAAGAAGTCTTTCAAGTTTTTGAAGTGATACTTACACAATTAGCTCCCTTTAGTTGGTACCTCTTTATTGCTCAGTGGTTTTTGTGAGCAGAATCCCTGGATTTGTCAGCCCACATTGAGAACTTCCTGAAAGTCTCAGGACCACAGCAAGGTATAAGAATTGGGAACCCTGCCTCATTCTTTGGTTTATTCTTACATCTTATGGAAGAGGGACGTTAAACAGTAAGCTTCTGCATTCCCAGTTGGCAGATGCTGTGCTATAAACTTCTTGAAAATAAGATTGTACCTTTCTCCAGTGTATCCCCATAGAGTCCAGCTTACAGCTGACCTTAGTAGAGAATGTGTGGTGTAGGGTAATAAACAGCTGTACTTGTGTCAGGGGAACTAGATTGTAACTACAGCATGCCCACTGTCTGTATGCTCTTAACCAAGGCAATTCATCTTATTGGGCTTCACATTCCCATGTACTTACTAGATTGAATGAAAAGTTCTCCAAGGCAGTAGTTCTTTTTGCTAAATGCTAGATGGAAGAATTGCAGGTGCTATGAACTAGATATTTAAATTTGAACTTCATTAGCATTTATTAAAAATAAATATAGAATAGATGTGGTCGTAAACTGGGGCTGATTTGCACAAATGAAATGATTTATTATTTTGCCTCTACTTTCTTCTTAACTGGAGTCCCAGGGTGGTGTACATGGTTAAAGCCCTTGGCTCCTGACTGAAAGCTTACAGTTTTCAGGTGCATCCAGAGGTGCCTGGAGAGAAAGGCCAGGCAGTCTGCTTCCAAGAAACCAGACGTTGAAAACCCTGTGGAGCAAAGTTATGCTCTTGCACCCACAGGGTTGCCATGAGTCAGTTTTCTTCTCATTGTGGTATTGTTGCTAGGTGTCGCTGAGTCACTTTTGACTAATGGTGACCTCATATGACAGAGTAGAACTGGCCCATAGGATTTTCTAGGCTGCCGTCTTTACAGGAGCTGATTGCCTGGACTTTCTCTTTCAGTGCCGCTGTGTGGGTTCTAATCACACCTTTCAGTTAGTAGTGGAACATTGAACTGTTGTACCACTTGGGATCCATGTTTTCTTTAGTGTCTCATTTCTTGTCAAAACCTCTGCTGCTATTTCCTTTAGGAGTTTCAGTTGATTCATTTATTTCCTGTAGGCCCTGTATCAGGTACAGGAAATACAGAGAGGAAAAAGTCAGCAGTTCCTTTTCCAAGAAGCCTCAAAAAAGAATAATGTAGTGGTAGAATTTTAAGTTACTGATGGACACTGAAGAAAGCTGACTTCTGAGCCAGTCGGAAATCTCTCTTCATACCTGCAGTTCTTTCTTCTCTAAGAGCTCACTTTATGTGGAATGCCTATGATGCCAAACAAGAATGAGCTGCAGTCAATATATAGTGAATCACTCCCATTTGGTAGGTTTTCAGTAAGCTCTGGATAACTGGGAAACATTGATGGCATAGTGGTTAAGAGTTTGATTAACCAAAGGGATAGCGGTTCCAATCCACCAGGTACACCTTGGATTTGATGTGAGTGATTAAAAATATTTGTGGGGATAAGATTTTCTAAAAATTACATATTAGAGATAATGTTTGCTTTTTCTTGGCATTGCAGTTTTTAAACCTAAAAATCTGAAATGCAGTAAGCTTATTAGTATTAATAATTGAAAATAATTTTCTAAAATATCTACCAAAAAACACTTACATGTTTGTTGGTCCCAGCAAAGAAATTGACATTATTTGGCTATGAGAGTTATGGTGGGATTATATTAACGAAAAATTCCTTTTCAACTTTTTGGCAAATTGCAAGAATGATAGTCTATAAAACTGAACCATTAAAATGGTCTTGTATGTGTTTGAAGCAACATCTGACTTTGACATTACTCAACTGCCTGTTAGCAGTTTACCCATTTTACTGAGAGTTGTGTTTTCCTCACTTGGGGTTATTAAATTTATTACTTGAAGCAAGTGACATAACCCATACTGCTAGGTGCTTGTAAGTGAAATGTTTTAAGCAGGCAGTCTTTTCTAAGAGAAATTTTTTCTGGTTAATATAAATGTGTTTATTTATTTTTATAGGATTTTTTTTTCCTTCAGGTTACTACATATGTAATTCAGTTATTGAATTATTGGCATGAAGAGCTAGGCAACCAAAGCTTCCTGAGTTCCTAATAAGAAATTAAACATCTTTGAGTTATTAAAATGATGGTTGTTCTTCTTTACTAATGTGCAACAGTAAAAAGGTGTTATGAAGGGGATTGTATCTATTTTGACAGTTGTGACTGGGAGAGATGAGTTTACGTCTCTTATGTCAGTCTCTTACGGAGGGAGAGAGGGAGTGATGGATGGATGGATGGATGGATGATAATGGGTGATTGGACAGCTAGCTACCATTGAGTTGATGCTGACTCATGGTGACCTTATGTATAATAGAATGAAACATTGCCAGGTACTGTATCATTCTAGTGATTTCAGGTATGTTCCAGTCCATCACGGTGGCTGTTGTGTCAGTCTGTGTCACCAAAGCTCTCTCTTACCTTTGCTGTCCCTCTGCTTTACCAAGTGTGATGTGTTTCCCTAATGATTGATCTTTCCTGATGATGTGCCTATAGCAAGTCAGACAGCATTCTGTAGTGATCCATGAGCTTTTCATCAGCTAAGTTTTGGAGGTAGTTTGCCAGGCCTTTTTTCTTAGTCTGTCTTAGTCTATAAATTCCACTAAAACCTGTCTATTATGGGTGACCCTGCTAGTATTTAAAATACTGGTGGCAAATCTAATACTGCAACAACATGCAAGATACCACAATACAGCAAATGGACAGGGGGGTGGTGGCCTTTTACGGACTGGAAAGTGACAATCCTTCCTGGTACACAGGGAAGATGAGCTATGGTAATGGATGAGGTTAGCCCTGGTAGTGTAAGAGTGGCTGTTCCTAGGGTAAATCTCCCTGATACACTTCATAAAGCTAGAGCTGGACACTGATCTTCTGTCTTCTGGGAAGGTTGTTACATTACTAGATTAAAAAATTTTTTTCCTTGAGTTCGGTTATAACTTGTTCTTACAAGATTTACTAAGGATGTACAAAGCTTCCTGCATTTGCTAACTTGCTTTTAGGAAAGCCTTTTTCTGTCCTCTTGTTTTCTTTAAAAAATTCTAACCAGTGTCTTAAAATTATAATGCTAAAAAATTCTGTTGAAGTTGTATACAGGCATTACTGATAAATTTTGTGCTCTTCTGAACTTAGATTACTTTTGTATCATTTCGTGCACATGGCAGTGTGGGGTAGGGAAACAAAAGGCCTCTAAACTTGGTTCACTGAAAGATGGGTCACAGCAGGAGGTAAAGGGATAGGTATAAAGCTGATGAACTCAGTGTTAGAAATTTTGAGATTGAATTGTCAATAGAGTGTTCCTTCAGGTGGAGATGCCTAGTATACAGTTGCAAATGCACTGAGTTTAGAGGAAGGTCACATCTAGATACATAAATTTTTGAGGCATTTATATGTAACTGGAACCTTGGAAATAGTTGAGATTGCTAGTCATGAAATGTGATAACAACCCTTATTGTCACTGCAGGAACTTTGTGGTAATCGCACACCAATATTATTAAATAGTATTAAGTGGTGGGAGCATAGGAGGTTCTACAGTTAAGTACCTCATTGCTGAATGTCGCTATGGTCACCTTTGAAGTATTCCCCTTGGGAAGCAGTGCTCTGATGCCAGTGCCTAGTCCACCCTTCAGAGCAATTTTGGAATTCTTTTTGGAATGGTCCATTGCATACAGTGGCATGTTCACCAACTTAATCATACAGTTTGTGAGGTAGTTTTCAGCTGGTAAACAAAGAACTGTATTAGAACATCCTGCCTACTCACCTGATCTGGCCCTCAGTGGCTTTTTTCTTTATCTGAAGATAAAGGAAATATTGAAAGGAAGACATTTTGATGACATTGAAGACATCAAGGGTAATACAACAACAGCTCTGATGGGCGTTCCAGGACAAGAGTTCCACAGTTGCTTTAAAGGGTGGACTGAGTGCCAGCGTTGGTGCATAGCTTCCCAAGGGAAGTATCTTGAAGGTGACAATAGTGATAGTCAGTAATGAGATATGTAGCATTTTTCTAGGATGAGTTCATGAACTTAATTGTCAGACCTCATAAGCAGTTCTTTCAAAGAAATGGAAAGGCTGCATTTTGACCTCACAAATAAATATTCTGAAGTATGAAGTTGACAGAATTTTAGTGAAGCAGCTACATAGTTAGCATAGGTGTATAATCCTGAATGTTGCAACAGTTAGTGACTGTTTTAGTTATCTAGTGCTGCTTTAACAGAAATATCACAAATGGATGGCTTTAACAAAGGAAAATTTATTCTTATACAGTCCAGTAGGCGGTAAGTCCACATTCAGGGTGTCTGCTCCTGGGAAGGCTTTCTGTCTGTTGGCTCTGGAGGAAAGTCCTTGTGTTACATAAGTTCGGTCAGGTAGCATCTTGGCATGGGAACTGTAGGTCTCAAGGACAGGCTGTTCTCTAGTTGCTGCTTTCTTGATGATAACAAGTTTCCAAATCTCAGCCCCGCCTACCTTTCCCTTATATATCCCGAGAGTGCCTCAAGGCACAGAACAGTCTGACATATTGGATGTTGTTCTACCAATACAACTGCAGCTCATCCACCCTCATTAACATCATCAAGGCAGGAATTCCAACATGCTAGAACAGCACGTTAATAGGAGGACCCACAGCGTAGCCAAATTACTATTCAGATTCTTTTGGGAACACATGTCAATCCATGACAGTGTCTAAAATTAACCATGCTGTTAGAGAGAAGGGCGAATACAGACAATAATGAGATCAGAAGCACCAATGTTGGAGCCAAGTTCATTTTGATTACAGGTATCTTTACTGTAAAATGAATAATTGTGGGAACAGATTTAAAAAAATGTGGAAGCAGTAGATTTATATGGATGATTATTTTTAATTCAAAACAACACACTAGCTTGAGAATGCTATTTATAATTAAATCAATTTTGTGTGCACAATTTTACCAAATATAAGCTTGAATTAATTTTTTAATTAAACTCTGTAGCACTTGTTTTTTGATGTGGAAATTTAAGAATAGTATATCAAACTGTAGCATATGTAATATCAATTCAGCAAGCAGTTTTTGCCCCTTTGTGGTACAGGAAGGTCCTTAGTGGTGTGAATGATTTCTGCTTGACTGCTAACCTAAAGGTTGGCTGTTCAAATGCATCCACTGGCATGGAAGAGTGGCTTGGATATCTGTTTCTGTAAAGATTATGGTCAAAAATTGAAAAACAAAACTACAAACAAGTAAAGGAGACCAAACTGGCAACACTTGCCCTCCCAAAAAGAACAGAATGCAGGAAAGGACAAGAAAAGTGAACAAATGGAAATGGAAATAGGAAGAGTGCTGACACATTGCAACCAATGTCATAAAACAATTTGTGTATAAATTTTTGATTGAAAAAGAATTTGTATTTTAAACTGTCAGTAAAACACAGGAAAATAAAGAGATTACAGCCAAGAAAACCCTATAGAGTAGTTCCTCTCTGTAACACATGGGGTTGCAGTAGTAAGAACTGATTCCATAGCAATGGTATTTTTTTTTTAGTATTGGGATACCACCCCACTGCCATGGAGGCAGGTTTGATTCTTGGCAACCTTAGAGGTCAAAGTAGAACTGTCCCATAGAGTTTGCAAGGAGTGCCTTGGGGATTCGAACTGCTGACCTTTTGTTTAGCAGATGTAGCACTTAACTCACTACGCCACCAGGGTTTCCGGTATTGGAATAGGATAATTATTTTTTTGCTTTGTTATTTTTGTCGATCTTATTTTCTGACTAGTATGATCATTTATTCTACAGTGCTAATTGAAACTTGACATCAGGCATAGGAAGATACAAAAACAATTAAGGAAGGACTCTGTCTTTGAGGCAGAAATGGTCTAGCAGGGAAACAGATAAATCATCCAGAATCATAGGAAGAACAGTAAGTGTGAGGATAGAAGTTACCATAGACATTACAGTGGCACAGTGAAGCAGAGGAACCTTTCTGGATCTTTCTCAGTTCTAGTTACCAAAACTTCAAAAACCAACTGTTGCTAACCACAAGGTCGGCAGTTGGGAACATAGCATTTCATTTATACAAACGAATCATATAGCTTAAGGATTTAGGCAAATCAGACAGTTTGGAGAATTAATACAAAATTAATATTGCTTTGCCTGGAAATCCATTATTAATAGAAAATACATATGCTTGATAGTTATCCATAGCCAGCTTGATGGTTATCCAGAAGCATTTCCATTTTCGTTGTTGTTAGTGGCTGTCAAGTTAGTCCCCAGTTTGTGACAGCCCCATGTACAACAGGATTGGACTTCCATGCTCTGAAGGGTTTTTGCTGGCAGATTTTCAAAAGTAGATTATTGAGCCTTTCTTCCTGGTCTGCTGTAGTGTGGAAGATCCACTTAAACCTGCTCAACATCAGAGCAACACGCAAGAAACAAGCCACAGTCTAGGTAATTCTCTGGTTAGGAATATCTGACGTATGAATGAGTGACTTTTTGGAATAATTGTTTGCCCTACCCCTCTTTATGTTTCAAATACAGACTACAAAGACAGACAACCCTAATGATGACTAGGAGCAATAAAAACACTATTGCTGTGTTAATAAAAAGGGAGACCATATGTTTTAAAGTGGAACCCATGTGCCCATTTGCTTAAGCTTTTAAAATACCTGCAAGTCCTGTTGTAAGTCTCTGTCTTTATCTGTCTCTCTGTCGTGTGCCTGAATCTAATGCTCTTCCTTTCAAATTATGTACTTTCAAGGTAAAAAAGATCAGATATTCATTTCTAGTGTTTTTTTAATAAAATCTTAAAAAATATATTCACATTGTATAGACCTGCTATAAACAACTAAAACCGGAATTAAACTGTGAAACAGTTCTGTGTACTGATTAGTTTATGTCTCTGTTTCCTTTATTTATTCACTCAGTATAAATACTGAGTAGCCATTTTGCTGGACTGTGACTCCCAATAGTTTATAATCATCCTCCATGTGTGATTTTCCTATGCTATATGTTAAAGAGGTTTAGGATGGGACTGTAAATCCCCCCCTTAAGTTACCTCCCTGCTCGAGTATAAAGGGAGTTTCCCTGGAATGTGGTTTGCACCACTCTTTATCCTTTTATCTCACGAGACATAAAAAGAAAGGGAAGCAGGCAGAAAATTGGGAGCCTCATACCATCAAGAAAGTAGCACTGGGAGAAGAGTGCATCCTTCAGACCTGAGGTTCCTACACCAAGATGCTCCCTATGCCAAGATGTTCACTGGCCGAAGACTAATGTAGCACAGAGACTTTCCTTCACAGCTGACAGAGGAAAAGCCTTCCTCTGGAGCGGATATCCTGAATTTGGACGTGTAACCTATGGGACTATTTAAAAATAAGCATTTCTCTTTCTGAAGCCATCCGCTCTGTGGTATTTCTGTTAGCGCACCACTAGCTGACTAAAACAGACTTTGGTATCAAGAGAGTGTGGTGCTGTTCTAACAAATACCTAAAATGTGGAAGCGGTTTTAAAACTGTGAATGGATAGAAGACTCATGAGGGAACCAAGGAGAACTGTTAACACTGGAGAAGGCACAGATAGTGAGAAACAACAGCAACAGAACCAGACCAGTGTGAGACTGTGCTGGAGTTGACCCATGGAACAAGAGAACTGAGTGCCTGTGCACAGAGGATTCTTGGTGGAGTAGGGTTTCTCTGGGCACTTAAATCAGTGATGCTATACTTGCTGACCATGGAGTGAGAGAGCTGAATGCCTCTGTACAGGAGGCTTCCTGGCAGAGTGGAGAGCCTCCTGGCACTTGAATCAGTGAAACTACAAAGCTTTGGAACACTTAACTCAGCAGGGCAGATGTGGGACTGTGGCTATGAGGCCATAGGATGCAGAAGCTGAAGAGCCAGAGCATGAGAAGCTGAGCTGCCTCAGTCTCAAAAGGTATGGCTATGACCTCAGAGGTTTGAAAGGGTGGAGAGATGGCTTTCTGTGTTTATAAGAGTGGAATTGCCATCCAGTTGGGTTTAGGGTGCACCTAAAGCTGAGGTGGCAGAGTTGCTGTCCAGGTGGGCTCATAAGGCAAAGTTGTAGCACAGGGTTGGAGATCTCTACTCAAAATCTAGAGAGGGTAGGTAATACCTGGAGTCTGAAGGGCAAAGCTGTTGTGTAAATTGTCTCAGAAAACAGCAGATTATTTTCAGAGTTTTGAGAGCTAATGTAATATGTTTCACTGACTTGATTGTTGCCTGTTTTGTCTGTCTTCTCCATTTGTAATGGAAATGTGTAACTTGTGCCTGTTCTGCCAGTGTACTCTTGGAAGCAGCTAGCTTGTCTTCTAGGTTTCAAGATGCAGAGGAGGTTTTGTATTTTGGACTTGGAACTGATTTAAGAGTTCTTTATGGGATGGGCGTGTTTTTTCTATGACTCTTGATATGATGGGATGAATGTGCTACATGTTTCAAAGATTATTTTGGGGGGGCCAAAGGGTGGAATGTCATGGATTGACCTTTGTCCCCCTAAAAATGTGTGTAGCCATTTGGCTGGGCTGTGATTCTCAGTAGCTTATGATCATCCTTCGTTTTGTGATTTTCCCATGCTGTATGTCAAAGAGAGTTAGAGTGGGACTGTAAATCCCCCTCTTAGGTTACCTCCCTGCTTCAATGTAAAGGATGTTTCCCTGGATTGTGGATTGCAGCACCCATTATCTTTTCACCTTACAAGAAATAAAAAGAAAGGGAAGCAAGCAGAAAATTAGGAACCTCATACCATCAAGAAAGCAGCACTGGGAAAAGAGCATGTCCTTCCTATGCTAAGATGCTCTCTGGCTTAAAACTGATGGGACACAGAGACTTTCTTCCAGACCCAACAAAGGGAAAGCTTCCCCTGGAGCAGACAGCCTGAATTTGGACTTGTAGCCTACTACTGGGCTGTTTAAGAATAAACATTTCTCTTTTTAAAGCCATCTACTCTGTGGTATTTCTGTTAGAGAAGCACTAGCTCCTAAAACTCTCAGAGTAGCCTGATAATTAGTGAGTACGGATTAACTGGGTATGTGTAACATCTAACAAAAAAACCCAAATCTACTGCTGTCAAGTTGATTCTGACTCATAGCAACCCTATAGGACAGAGTATAACTGCCCCATAGTTTCCATGGAGCACCTGGTAGATTCAAACTGCCAGCGTTTTGGTTAGGAGCAGTAGCACTTAACCTTTAGGCAATCAGGGTTTCCAGAAATGCCTTTCTTATCATCTTTTCTTTCTCCTGCGTATTGCAGTCTCTTTCCAAGCCAGTAAACCAGTTGTCATAGAGTTGATTCCAACTCATGGCATTTATGGGAAATCCTCCCTTGAGATTTCTGACCAAGATATTTGGTCTGTACATTGGAGCCATTCCCCAGGTTTGGTCTTAGGCTTTTTAAAATGAAAGTCAGAAGTATTTGTAGGTGACTTCAGCTTTTTCCTCGCCCCATCACTTTTCTAAGATATTGGACATAGGACCTGATCTCCTTGCTTGAATAGGAGTAAAAAGGGGGAGAATATACCAGGAGAAATGAATCAGAACTGTATCATCTTCCAGTAGGTCTCAATTGAAGAGAGTCTTAGATACTAAATATAGGCATCTGGCTTCCACTGTGGAGGTAATAGGAAGGCTTGAGGGATTCTGCACAGGAGAGGGATGTGTGAATCAGGGGTAGGAAGAGGCACCTGAGAGCCATGGAAAGCATACAGCAGAGGAAAGAGTCTGCATTCGGGGAAACCGCTGAGGAGGCTCTTACTGTCTCTGTAGCTGTGTGCCTTGGCTTTCCCATGTTTCAACAACTGCAACAGAGCATTATAGCATGGCAGGTGGTGCAGGTCATGTTCTCTTGGACCTCACCGAAGGGTTTTGTTCCTGGAATTCTCAAAAAATGCTGTATTAACTATCTCTTATCTCTGTGTAGCCTTAGGTAGAGCTGTTATTGCAGAATGCCACCAAGTTAATGGGAAACTTCAGAGGTCAAGAATTGAACAGTCACTCAGAAAGGAAATTACAGAATGTTTAGTTCATGACCTTCATTATGCACTGTAAAAAGGCGGAAGCTGAAGTTTCTAATAGGCTTCCTGACCTGAAAGGCCATTTGATACTCTGAAAGAGGCCGCTGCTGTACTAGTGCTGGGGGCTCCCTGATTGGAAGCCCATTCATGCGGGCAGACTTTGCTCAATGTTAATTAACTTTGCATGACAGGTGGACGAGTTTGAGGTCTGGAAATGCTTTCCCATCCCATTCAAGGTGAGCTGCAGCTTTCTAAGACTCTCTTTGTGACTCTTAAAAACATAGCAACAAAGACAGCTTTGATGGGAAACAGCAACTTGGAAAATTTCCTGCTGAAATTTGATGATCCTATACTTGTGGCACGTATGTGTATCAGATCCTTCTGTGCCCAGATAGGCAGTTGTGCTTTTGAATTTGCAGCTGAGGCTGATTAATTAATTAAGATAGGCCACTTACTGGGGAAGGGAGAGAGAACAGAGGCTTTGAAGTAGTGAAAAGGACCATGACTCAGATAGCTGAAAAGGCCAAGCTCTGGGAGCTGAGAACGTGTTACCAGTGGGCGTTACATGTAGGACTCTACTCAGTGCTTTTCTGAAGTTGATAAGGGGGACTTCTTAGGGTTCTGGGTGATGTTGATAACCTGGCTTTAGATTTATGATGCTTTAGGGTTTATTAGGATTACTGAGGCTTAGAATATTGAAGTTATTTGAACAGTCATATGTGATTTTAGGAAGCTGTCCTGGATAGCTGCAAAGGCAGGTAGATAAGAAAATCAGCTACTCAGAAGGGTGTAACATCAAAAGCTAGGACCACCATCCCTGGCAGCCTACCTCCTTACTGCATTTCAGTCTCTGAAAGTTTCCCATGTGTTTCTGCAAAACACAGGCTCATGTACTTTTAAACGTGCGTAAATTTGTTTTTTCCTGTTCTTCAAATTGTACTACCCCATGCACATTACTCTGTGGTTTGACGTAGCCTTTCAAGTCCATGCTGGGGTTCCTTACTCTTCAAAGCAGTCCATCTCAGCCCCTCCCACAGCTGCAGAGAGTGCTACTCTGTTCTGCGGTCTGTGTAACCGGGTCCTTACTGATACACACCTTGATGTTTTCTGGTTTCTTGCCCAAATCTCTATTGAGCGTCTCTCTTATCGTATCATAAAAGATAGTGACATCCGCTGTAGATATATCCATGCACACCACTAATGTTAATCTGCAACACAGGTTTTCAGCAATAGAATTCTGTGAAAGACATCAAAGATATAAGAAGTGTATTGGCCCAAGAAACAAAAAAGGTTATATAGTTCAGAAACTACATCAGCATGAGATCAGAAGAAATAGATGGTGCCTGGTCACCACCAGTGATTGTCCTGAGAGGGGAATATGACACAGAGCTCCTGAAGTAGCAGGAGAAAAATGTGTCTGCAGAACTAGAACTCCATTAAAAAGACTAGACTTAATGGTCTGATAGACTGGAGGTTACTCAGGATACATGGCCCCCAGACTGTCTGTTAGCCCAGAGCTGAAACCATTCCTAAAGCCAGTGCTTCAGACAAAGATTGAACTAAGACTGTGAGACATAAAATGATAACTACAAACAGTGTTCTTAGGCTAACTCGGCAAGATGAGAGGAAGGCGGGGGACAGGAGCTGGTTGAGTGGACACAGGAAATAGAGGGTGGAAAGGAGGAGCGAGCTGTCACAGGATGAGGAGAGCAGCTTGAGTTACATAGCCATGTGTGTGCAAGTTTTTGTATGACAAATTGACTTGGATTATAAAACTTTCACTTAAAGCACAATTAAAAAAAAAAGAGTAGAATTCTGGTTCTAAGGCCTGGTCATTTTCTCACCTCAGATGTATTACATATGGCCTTGCCTTGCCTTGGAAGTAAGAATACAAATAATAATAGCAACTGCTATTGTTATTGCTATCATAATATATTATTGCTGTTATAATAATAGCAACTGTTATTCAGTGCTTATATTACCTGACCTGATTGCCACAACAGTCCTATGACATACATTTTAAAAAAAGAAAGAAAGTTGTTTAGTTGATTCTGACCATAGTGATCCTGTAAGACAGACTAGAACTGCCCCATACAGTTTACAAGGAGCAACTAGTGGATTCAGACTGCTCATCTTTTGGTTAGCAATCAAGGCTTTAACCACTGCACCACCAAGGCTCTCTGGTAATGTCATCCTTACTTTGCATGTGAGAATACCAAGGCTTAGAATATTGAAGTTAGTCACACAAGGTCCTTATGTGATAGGAACAAGACTTAAGATTGAAGCTAACCTCTAACTCCAAATTCTGTGTTCTTAGTCGTGATGCTAGGTAGAGAACATAAGCCTCATTTTGACTTTTTGGTGACATGTCATGGAGTTATGGTCAGATGTGGTCTCACTGGTGTAGCAGGAGAGGAGATTGGGAGGAACTTTTATCTAAGCCAGTCCCGACCACAGGGTGTAGTGGTGAAGGGGGATGACAGACTCAGCTTTGAGTGCAAGATGAGGTTTGGTTTGGCAAATGGAACATGGGGCCCCCAGGACTGGGAGTGGAGCAATACCATGTGGTTGGTTTATCTGGGAGTAGTAGGGTCTCAACAGGTGGACTGGACATTGGGGAATAAGAATATGTGTAAATAACAACAAGCTTTCAGTTGTCATTAGCCTTTATTGTATGCCAGACATTGTTCTAAGTACTTGATGTGTATTAACCTGTGGTGAAGCAGATACTGTGTTAGCCAGGAAGGGGACTGTCAGTAAGCAGTGGGTGCAGCTGCTTGGTACTCAGGTGCAGATACAGTGCTCAGTGAGGGGATGGCAAGAACATATGGTGACGTAGCCTGGAGGAACTGGCATTCTGGGTAGGTTACCAGGGAGAGGTGTGAGCCAAGGTCACCAGGCGGGTATCCAGTTCACAGAGTTGCAAGATGGGAATGTCGTCTCAGGCAAGAGAGGCAGAAGTAGCGCCCATGACCAGTGGTCAGTGTGTACCAAGAGTGACTTATAGCAAATCTAGGGGTCACTTGGCACCTGCTGTGGTGAGAGTGGAAGCAGTGATGAGATAGTGGGAAGTAGATGGAACTCAGCCTAACGGTCACTGTGACACGGGGCTTTCTTGCGTGCATTCTCGAGGTTTGTTTTGTTCTCATTTATCTTGTCATTGTAACTGGGAAATGGAGGTTCAATGACAGGACTTGCGTACAGCACCACCCTCAGGATTTCTGTAAACTTGATGTAATCTTCCAGATTGATTTTTATCTTTGTAAAAGTTATCAGCCTCATTGATTTTATGAGTGTCTTTTAATTCATTAAGAGGACTAAGAACAGTTTCTAATAATTTTTACTTCCTTGTCTCATTGGGCTTACTTCCATGTCTTGATAACTTTTGGCAAAAGAAAATGGAGCAGCACATTGTCCTTTTTTTTTAGATGGAAGGACATCCCCATCTTGTGGAACTTTGCCTTGTATTTTAGCAGCTGTGTGTGTGAATACAAGTTCACTCATTTAGACTCTTTGTCTGAGAGATGGATGTGTGTTTGATGGCCTCCAGTTTTGCCATAAATTGGATTCTAGACGTACTGATGCTGGAAAATCACACTTATACTGCATGTACTTATATTTATGTTGGTAGTTTGCTTTTAATTTTTTCAAAGTCTTTCAAAATGATGGGTTTTTGTGCTCCTCCAGACAGTCTTAAGGAAAGGGTCAGATATTTTAAGGTGAGAAAATTGAGGTAACACACAGTAAGACAGTATTAGACCTGAGGTCAGAAATCTCTAATTCTCTCTTTCAAATCACTTATTCACCTACCTCTGCCACGCCTTCAACTTCAGATGTGTTAGAAAACAGAATATGAATGGTAGCAGTTGACGTAAACCATTCTTTCAGAAAAGTGGTAACAAGTATAAGGACTTTGTTTTGTAAGATGCAGATAGTATTTACCTAAACAGAATTTGCATTGCTTATTTGTTGAGTATTTTCCCCTATTTTTCAGAAATTGAAGTGAGTCTACTTTATAAGCCATACTGTAATGTGCTGGTTATCATTTTAAGGAATTAGAGCACATAGTTGCGTGGGACTTGAAAACAGGGTGTATGGTAAAAAACAAAAACAAAAAACCACTGCTGCTGAGTCAATTCTGACTGATAGCAACCCTATAACGCAGAGTAGAGCTGCCCTGTAGAGTTTCCAAGGAGCCCCTGGTGGATTTGAACTGTCAGCCTTTGGGCTAGCTTATATAGCACTTAACCATACTTCACTAGAGTGTCCATGGTGTATGGTATAAAGGTGCAAATTCAGGATTTGGAATGATCTTGTCTGACTCACAGAAAAAAAATTTTGTTGAAGTTACAATAAAAAAAAATTGGTACTTAAATAGCAAATTCAGTCTGTAGGTATTACAAGGTTCCCAATTCTCTGCTTGCTTCTCTTTCTTTTTATCTCCTGTAGGATGAAAGGACCAAGGGCGGGCAAGCCATACTTCAGGGAAACTCCCTTTACAGTAGAGCAGGCAGGTGATCTTTTAAAGGGATTTACAATCCCACCCTAATCCTTTAACAGACAGCATAGGAACACCACAAAATGGAGGACAGTCACAAGATACTGGGAATCATGGCCCAGCCACATGGCTACACAGATTTTTGGGGAGACACAATTCAATCCGTGACAGTAGGCATTCACTTTGATACCATTTCTGTGTAGTACCAAACGTGTGAAATGCCACCAAAACTTTTAGACACTGGGAATGTTAACTGGCTACCTTCTTTGCGTAGCGCAATGCGAGAGAAGGCTCTTGGTTAAATACAAACACTGCCTTCTTTAATACAGGACCCTGAAGCAGAAGCACTGGTGGTGCCCCTTGATTTCGTTCATGCATTGCATTCTGGATGTAAACACTGAGCTACACAGTATGCTCTATGAGGACATAGTCTTTCTCACTTTTGTTCATTGCTGTCTTCTGTGGGCCTAGGACAGTGCAACACAGGAATTTAGTGTCTGAGTAAATTAATGAATGGGTGCATAAAGATGGCAAGAAATAAGGTAGGTCTTTATTGTTGTTGGAAACCCTGGTGAACTGCTGCATCTGCTAACCAAACGGTCAGCAGCTCAAATCTGCCAGGTGCTCCTTGGAAATTCTAGGGGACAGTTCTACTCTGACCTGGAGGCTAGCTATGAATTGGAATTGACTTCATGACCGGGGGGTTGATTTTTTTGTTTTTATTGTGCCCTGGAGTCAATTTAGACTCTCACAGTGGCCTTGTGTAATAGAGTAGAACTGTCCCGTAAGGGTTTCTAGGTTGTAATCTTTACAGAGGTAGAGTTACAGATCTTTCTCCTGCAGAACTGGTGGTGGATTCAAATGCATTTAGTTAGTAGCTAAGTGCTTAGCCGTTGTATCACCAGGCCTTCGTAGGTCTTTATTAGTCAATGACAGATAAGTGAAACTGTGAAATTCAAGAAGTGAGGATTTACATGTTATTTGCTCATGATCTTAAGAATATACCATTTAAAATAATAATACATCATTTAAAAATAATTATGTTTTGTAAATAAGTGACAAAATGGGTAAAACTTGAGCTCTGGAGCTGCAAAGACTGCTCTCTAGCCATTTCTTTCTTCAGTGGGGACAAACGTACCTTCGTGAGATTGGAAATGATGTGACTGTAGAGTACCAAGCAGAGTGCCTGGCGTGTAATAGCAGTGTAGAACAAGTACTTCCTGTTCTCATTAGTATTTTTTAGATAACACTGAGAAGGAAACAGTCATATCTTAAGTTGGTTGTCCTCAACCAGGGACATTTGTCAATGTCTGGATATACTGTAGATTGACATGACTCAGAGATGGAGGGGATTTTTGTGACATGTGATGAGTGGAGTTCTGTAAGGGATGCAGCTAACTATTCTACAGTGCATTAGACAGGCCTACAACAAAGAATTTTCTGCACAAAAATGTCAATAGTGTGAACTTGAGAAACCCTGTCCTGAATCATTCATGAAGGTATGATACTAAAATATTGAGCTGGATAAAAAATGTATGTCACTGCACGACAGTGTCTTATGCGGGACTGGATTTTACTTACTGACTAGAGTCTATTATTATATAGCAAATAAGTAAGTTTTTCCATTTCTTGATACTTTATTCATCTGCCTAAAAGTTACTTTTGTTTTTGCTAATGGTTTCATTCAGCATCAGGGATTAATTTACATCAGCATATTTATGTATACTTTTTAAAAAAGTCATTATTTCTTAGAGTCACTAGGTGGTGCACACAGCGAACATGCATGGCTGCTAACTGAAATATTGGAGATTCGAGTCCACCTGGAGGTACCTTGGAAGAAAGGCCTGGAGATCTACTTCTGAAAAATCAGCCACTGAAAACCCAGTGGGGCACTAAGTTCTAGTATGAATCACATGGGGCACTGTGAGTCAGAATCATCTTGACAGCAGCTGGTAGTGGTGGTAGATTATTGCCTGTCCCATTTGCTTAGAGTAAGCGTATAGCTAATGAATCATTGCTGAGCTCAACACACACTGTTAGGTAATATAGTCATGACTTCCATAGAAGACAGACAATAGTAACTTCCCAGTTTGTTTCTCCAGAAACATATTTGATCAGTTTGCTTCTAATATTTATTGACAGAAAATTTGGTATTGCCTGTTTCATACATGTTTACCCATCTGTGTTCTAAATCTAGTAATCCTTTTGCATTTTTTAAAAGATGAGGCTTATATTTCCCATGGAAGTATATTGTAAATTTCTGAGGTAGCAGGATAGTGCTGGAAAATTTGGGTTAATTCCATTGTTTAACTTGCTTTTTATTTAGACGGTGTGTGGTGTATCATGTTGGAGTGATTACGTGGAGTGGAGACAGCTTCGGACATGGCCTTTGGGTTTGTTAGCATCTGCTTGAAAGTTGGACCTTTTTCGTGGACACTTGATGACACATGAGTTACTCACTTGTTAAGATAACAGGTGTTGCCTTTGAAAGTATAATGCTTCCTGTAAAGGAGATTGCATGTATGCTGAATCTGTTTTCATGCTGTGACATGATTCCCAACTCTTTGGGTGCCATCTCCAGTACAGTTGTTGTGGTTATAATTGATGACAGTGAGTACTTAGCTTATGGCACACACGGTGCTAAATGGTCTCTGTGAATTACTCATTTTATATCCTTGCCATAATGCCATAGTTCTTGTTACTCTTATTTTCCTCATTTTAGAGATAAGGAAACTGAGGCTTGGAAAGGTTGTATGAATGTGGGACAGTGGGATAAGAGTAGACCAAGCTACCCTGTTAGTGTTCTTTGCTGTCTTCAAGTGAGGAGTTAGAGGTGGCAGCACGTTGAGTGTTTCAAAGAGAAATCTGACCTTAACTCTGAATTCCAAAAATAATAGAATCTTAGTGAAGTATAACTCAACCCCAGCTTTTTACTTATTTATTTATTTTTGGCTCTGCAGGGAGAGGGAAGGCATTTACTTGTGGAAGACGTGGAATTTAAAAAGATTACCTTGTAAAAATCAGTTTTCCTTTCTCTTTGGGAGTAACTGGGCAAGAATCTAGACATTCAGACTTGCAGAACTCATGTGACCTGAGAAGCTGTTTGAGTGCGGTTTGGCTTCTTCACTGTAGACAGGCTTCTTCATGTCCCGTACTACTCTGTTTCTGCCTGACAGTTGCCTGGCAATGCGACACTGGATACCAACACTTTTATGGAGCCCCTGTTTCCATGTTCAGAAGATATGGGAGTTTAAGTTTATTTTGTACTTGGTGTTTATGGGGGAGAGTGGCAGGGTACATGTATGTGTGCGTGCACATGGATCACTCCTAGTGGTAGCATTGATGAAGGTAAGATTTCCTCCCCTGGTTCCTTGTGTACACTTGATGGACCTCTGGTCATACGGAATTAGAACTAGTTAGTTGTTTGAACGAACCCACTGCCATCGAGTCGTGTCCGGCTCATCCTAGCTGTCCCTAATCCATAAACTTCGTAAAGACAGAAGCTGTGCTAATAATAGTAACAGACACAATTATATTCTAAGTGCTGTGTGTTACTGAGGAGGAACCTGAGCCTTAGGAGGAGATATAACCATCCAAGATAACTCAGCCAGTGAGTAGCTGAGCCAGGGCTCTGATACAGAGTAGACTGTATCTTCTTTACCACTCTCTGCTCTCTTCAGTTTGGCATTTTTGACATGGTTGATGAATATTAGTTGGCTGAATGAATGCTTGTGCACACTTCCAGGTGGAAGCTAAGCACTGTTTTCTTCTTGATGTAATGCAGAGTTTCAGAATGCATGAGGATAGTGGTGTGCCTCTGGTTCTTACAGGCCTCTTGGTTGCCAGAAGGAAGCCCTCTGTTCTCAGGGCCCCTGCTCTGTTCCTGTCTCCCTGGCAGTATTTCCCAGGTGCTAGTCTTGCTTCACAGAGTCCTGGTAGTGCAGTCAGTGTTTAAGCACTTGGCTTAAGCACTTACCAAAAGGTAAGCATTTTGAACTCACCAGCTGCTTCACGGGGAAGAGATGTGAGCAGTCTGCTTCTGTAAATATTACAGCCTTGGAAACCCTCTTGGAAAGTGCTGCACAGATTTTAGGGAACAAAGAGTTCTGCTTTGTCCTGTAGGGTCACTGTGAGTCAGAATCACATCGACAGCTTTGGGTTTGTTGTTTTAGTCCATCTTCAGAATCTGCTTTCTGAGGTCCTCTAGTGAAAATTTTCTGAACTTCCAATTAAACTATTTGGACTTCTTCTTTCAATAAGCTGCTTTATTCCAGCACTTCAAGGAGCCTCATTGGCCAGGCATGGGGCTCTTTTGGAGCTATCTGACTATGGAGTGTATTCAGCCTTTTTTTGCAGCTAGGTTTTCTTATCTGTAATGTGAAGGACTGGGAATAGTAGATAATTTGCTGCCTTGGTTCTTGACCACCCCTACACCACACCTGCTTTATAAATGCCCAGTACATTAAAAACAAACAGGAGCAGCAAACCCTGTTGCCTTTGAGTTGATTTTAACTCACAGTGACCCTATAGGACAGATTAAAACTGCCTGGTAGGGTTTCCAAGGCTATAAATCTTTCTTCTTTCCCTCCCTGCCTCCCTCCCTGCCTCCCTCCCTGCCTCCCTCCCTGCCTCCCTCCCTCCCTCCCTCCCTCCTGTCTTTTAAATTATGCTTTTGGTGAAAGTTTACAGAACACAGTAGTTTCTTTTTTAATAAGTCACATACGAAATTGTTTGGTGGCGTTGGTTGCAGCCCCAGTGATCTGTCCACGCTCTCCCTTCTCTACCCTGTTTCCTTTTTTCTTTCATCCCATATTCCTGTCTGTTCCTCCCTTCTCCCTTGCTTTTGGGTAGGGATTGCCCATTTAGTCTCATTTGCATGATTGAACTAAGAAATATGTTCTCATAAATGTTATTTTTGTTTTATAGACCTGTCTAATCTTTGGCTGAAAAGTAGACTTTGGAGTGACTTCAGTTCTGAGTTAAAAGAGCATCTGGGGAACATAGTCTCTGGGCTCCTCTAGCTTCTGTCAGACCAGTAAGTCTGGTCTATTTTTGTGAATTTGATTTTTATTCTACATATTTCTTCTGCTCTGTCTAAGGCCCTTCTGTTGTGATCCCTGTCAGGGAGGTTGATGGTGAGGCTATAATCTTTATGGAAGCAGACCACCACATGTCTCTCCTGCAGGGCAGCTTGTGGGTTTTAACTGACCTCTTGATTAGCAGCCCAGTACGTAGCCACAGCACCACAGGGGCTCCTGTACAGTGTACACACACACCCAGAGTTTGTTTCATAATTCCATAGGACTTTGAGACTCCCTCCTCTAAAGCCCATCTGTTTACCAGCTATCATGTGTAGCCAAGCCAAGTGCTGTCGAGTCGGATCCGACTCAAAGGGTCTCTTTATTCTTTACTAAGTTATCTCAATCTCCTGCAGTCTGTGGTATGCCATAATAAAGTTTTTTCCCCCGAATGACCAAATTTATTGGAAAGTTCAGCCTGTATCAGAATTTGTAAAGTTCATAAATCTTTCAAGCTAGATTTGTGAACTTGAAAGCAAAAACGGAAGCTTTAGAATTCGGGTATAGGCTTCGATCAAATATGTGTTGACAGCTCTGGACTTGAAGACTTTCGTATCCTTCCTTATTTCCTGTCTTCTGGCATTTCATGCCATGTTCTCGTCATCTGTATTATTAACCAGGATTGGGATAAATAATTTTTCCTCTTTGAGAAAAGAAATGGAGAGATGTTTTAAAGGTGGCATTTTAGCCTTAGAGGGAACATCAATAGTTTCCCTCCAGTTTTTGTGAAAATACTTCTGCAGGTATTTGAAGAGCTTCTAGGTTCCACAGAAGAATCTTGTCTTGCCATTCTTTTTGACCTCTGCTTACAGCACCTACTTCCAAAGAGGTCAGTTCCCATGACTCTAACCTCCCCAACTGTCCTTACAACCCGCCACCTGACAGCTTCCTGGATTTGTTTCAGACATCATGTTCATTCTTTGTTGTACGAATCCCCTTAGCCCACAAGGGATTGCTTCATAGACCTTAAGCACTTAAACAGTTTAACATCTTTTTTTTTTTTCCTGTCCCAGCTGAAGGGCAGGAAACATAAAGAGGTAGAAAAGGAAACCACACCTAGCAGAACATGTAATAAACATGTTATTTACATAGAGTAGAAATCCTGGGAACACAGTGATTAAGAGCTGTGGTTGCTAACCAGAAAGAAGGTTGGCAGTTCACATCCACCAGGCATTTCTTGAGAATTTGATGGGGCAGCTCTACTCTGTACTGTAGGGTTGCTGTGAGTCAGAATTGACACAGTGGCAGTGTTTGTTGTTGTTTTTTTTTTTTTTTTTAAAATGCATAGAGTACTCAGAGTAATTCTTCTGCTGGGGGGAGCGTATTTTCTGAAGTGGAATGTATCTTTCAACAAACTAGGATTTTTTTCATAGCATTCAAACCAATCTCAAATCAGTTATCTAATTTGAATCCATTATTTGAGTCAAGATTTTGTTTCATTGGTGTTTTTAATGGGAAAGAAGTAAGCAAAATCAAATGTTTGATTTACAGTAGTTAAGATGGTTAAATGTCTGTTTTTTTCTTGCTACTCAACTCCTCCGCTCCTCATGTTGCCTCCCATTTTGTGAGATACCTTTTGCTCAGGGACTGTAACAGGATTTTATTTATAGCCTGTTAAAAACAGTTGGAAAAAACTATACAGTTAGAATGGGCCAAGCACTTTGAAACATTTTCTTGGCAAGTCTTTTGGTGGGGGGCAGCTTAAATATGCCTGCTGAAAACCTTCCTTTTTTTTAATCTTTTACTTTCCTGGACTCTACATTACCCAGTGAAAACATTTCAAAATTGTTCTTTTGATTTCATTTCTAGTATCCCAAGCAATGGATATAACATATGTATGCATGCAGGCGTGCGTGTGTGTGTGTGTGTTTGTGTGTGTAAGGAGAGAGATCTCTTGTTCCTTGAACTTAAAACTTGGTTATTTCTGTTGAGGAGAGATAATGATTGTGAAGTTAAACTTGTTGTTAGGTACCATTGACTTGGTTCCAACTTACAGCAATCTCGTATACAACAAAATGAAATACTGCCTGGTCTTGCGCCATGCCCATAATTGTTATGCTTGAGCTGACTGTTGCAGCCACTGTGTCAGTCCATCTCGTCCAGTGTTGCCTTCTTCACTGCTGATCCTCTGCTTCACCAAGCATGATGTCCGTCTCCAGGAACTGATCCCTCCTGATAACTTGTCCAACTGTGTAAGATATAGTCTCACCATCCTTCTAAAAACTGTCTGGTTGTACTTCTTTCAAGGAAGATCGGGTCGTTTCTCGGCAGCCCATGGTATATTCAGTATTCTCCAACACTACAGTTCAGAAGTGTCGATTCTTAGTCTGTCTTCCTTAATTCATAGTCGAGTTTTCTCATGCATGTGATGTGATTGAAAATACCATGGCTTGGATCAGGTGCACCTTAGTCTTCAAGGTGACCTCTTTGTTTTTCAACACTTCAAAGAAGTCTTTTGCAGTGAATTTGCCTAATGCAGTGTGTCTTTTTTCATGTCTTCGCTGCTTCTTCCATGGGTACTAATTGAGGATCCAAGTAAACTGAAGTCCTTGACAGCTTCAATCTTTTCGCCATTTATCATAATGTTGCTTATTGGTCTAGTGTGAGGATTTTTTTTTTCTTATGTTCAGGTGTATTCCATACTGAAGACTGTAGTCCTTGATCTTTATAGGTAAGTGTTTCAAGCCCTCTTCGCTTTCAGTAAGCAAGGCTGTGTCATCTGCATAATGCAGAAATGTTGTGAGTGAGCATTCCTCCAATCCTGATGCCACATTCTTCATGTAGTCCAGCTTCTCAGATTATTTGCTTGGCATACAGATTGAATAGGTGCATACAGATTGAATAGGTGTGGTAAAAGGATACAACCCTGACACACACATTTTGTGACTTTAAACCATACAGTTGCCCCTTGGTCTATTTGAATAACTTCCTGTTAATCGAAGTGCAGATTCCCCATGAGCATAATTAAGTGTTCTGGAATTGCCATTCTCTACAATATCAAAAATTTGTTATGATCCACACAGTGGAATGGTTTACATAGGCAATAAAACACAGGTAAACATCTCTCTGATATTTTCTGCTTTCAACCAGAATTTATTTGATGTCAGCAAATAAATCCTGCTCCAATATTCTTGTGACAGCACACCAAAAACACTCAACAGCAATAATGAACTGAACTCAGCAAGACTCCATCACATGTCAACGTGAACATAGCTGTGAGACACTGATGTACCAAGGTTATGAGACCTTACCAGGTTGCTTATACAGTGCTGCCAATGTAGGTGCATATGGCAAGTTCACGAACTTAAATTGCAGATCTCATAAATATTAATTTACAGAATTTATGAATACCAAACCACAATTACAAAAAAAATTGAAGAAAGTTCTTTGGTTGGAAAATCAGTAACATCAGATGTACACACAAGGATTCAACACTTGACAGAGCTCTCAGATGCCATCAGGATGGGAAATCCACAGAAGATATCCAAAGCCAAATAACAAGGAAAAAAAATAGACACTCAGACACTTCAGGATTTAAATGAGGACAGTATTATATGAAAAAGAGGGATACATTAATATACTCATAGATCTTTCAGATGGGGTGGAAGTCAAGGCAACACAAAAACATTAAAGACTGGATTACCTATAGATTAATAGAGGGAGCTATAGGGTAGCTGCAACAGAAACCTACAGTATTCTTGATGATGTATGAGGTCCCCAAATGTGTCTGCTAGCTTCTCTCCTGTACCTCTTGAGAGACCACCTCAAGGCACTGAACAAACTTATACATTGAATCTTGTTCTACCAATACAACTGCTGTTCATCTACCCTCATTAACATCATAGAAGCAGGAATTCCATCATGGATCAACATTGCACAATACCAGAAATTATGACCCAGCCAAATTGTTACAAATTTTTTGGGGGGACACAATTCAATCCATGGCAGGACCCAAATCAAAGAATTAACTCTTCAACTTGAATGACTGGAATGAAGCAGCAAAAGAACCCATTGGGCTCCAGAAGATAGGATATAATAAATATTAGAGCAGAAATAAATGAAATAGAAAATAGAAAAAAATTGAAAGAGTAAGACTATAAGCTGTTTTTTTGAAAAGATCAACAAAATTGATAATCCATTGGCCAAAATGATGAAAGAAAAACAGAAGAGGAAACAAACAGTCCAAGTAAGAAATGAGATGGGAGATATCATGAAAGACCCAACTGAAGTTAAAAGAATCATAACAGAATACTATGAAAAATAATAAATTCAAAAACATAGAGGAAATGGACAATTTTCTAAGAGAAAAACACCAAAACTACCACAGAGATAGAACTTGTAAATAAACCCATCACAAGAGAAGTTGAAAAGGTAATTAAAAAACTTTCCTCAGTGTCCTTGTTTCTAGATTCAACAGAATAATTATATCAAGTCCTGAAAGATGTGCATGTGTATTTAGAAATGTCAAAAGGTTGCAACAAATGTTTGTAAGTATTTACTACATAAAAATACATTTCATTTTTCTCTATTTGTGGCCCACCAATCGTAAATTTCAATGATGTACAGTTTTAATCTCCTTTCATATTCCAATTTTTGCTACCCACATGCTTGTTGTGTATTTTTTCATAAATTTTTAATGTTGTGTAAAAAAAAAAAAAAAGCTCCCAAGTGAAAAAAAACCCTGCCACTTACGGCTTCACTGGAGAATTCTACTAAACATTCAGACAAGAGTTAACACCACTATTACTAAAGATATTCTGGTGTATGCAAAAGAATATAATACTCCCAATTCATTCTCTGAAACCAGTATAACCCTGATATCAAAACCATGTAAAGACAGCACGGAAAAGGGAAATTACAGACCAATATCTCTCATGAATGTAGAAGCAAAAATACTGAACAAAGTTGTAACCAATAGAATTCATCAGCAAATTGAAAAGTAGTTCACATGACCAAGTAGGAGTCATACCAGGGATGCAGGGATGGTTCAACATTAGAAAAACAATCAGTATAATCAACCACGTAAATAAAACAAAGGACAGGAACCACTTGATTCTATCAATTAATGCAGAAAAGGCATTTGGTAAAGTCCAACACACATTCATGTTAAAAACTGGCAGCAAAAATAGGAATAGAATGGAAATTCCTTAACGTTGTAAGGGGAATCTGTGCAAAATCAACAGCCAACATCATTCTTAATGGAGAGAAATTGAAAATATTCCCCTTAAGAACAGGTACCAGACAGGGATGTCTGTTGTCAACACTTTTATTCAACACCATTCTGGAGGTCCTAGCCAGAGCAATTGGACATGATAAAGAAATAAATTCCATCCAAATTGGTAAAGAAGAAATATTTGTGGATGACATGGTCTTACACACAGAAAACCCTAAAGAATCCACCAGAAAGCTACTGGATCTAATGGAAGACTTCAGGAAAGTATCAGGATACAAGATAAGCATACATAAATCAGTTGGATGCCTTTACACTCACAAAGAGACAATCAAAAAGGAAATCTGGACATCATTGACATTTACTGTAGCCCTCAAGATGATAAAATACCTGGGAATAAATCAAACTAGAGATGTAAAAGACCTTTACAAAGACATCTACAAGGTTTACTGTGAGAAACTAAAAGTGACTTACATAAGTGGAGAAAATTTACTTGCTCTTGGATAGGAAGACTTAACATTGTCAAAATGTCTCTTCTACCTCAAGCAATCTATACATGCAGTACAATCCTAATACGAATTTCAATGACATTTTTTAATGAGATGGAGGAAAAAAATCACCAGCTTCATATGGAAGGGGAGGAAGCTGTGGATAAGCAAACATTACTAAAGAACAATGTGGGAAGCCTAACTCTATCTGACTTAAGACCTGTTACACTGCCACAGTAGTCAAGACAGCCTGGTACTGGCACAAAACTGACTCAGAGACCAATGGAACAGAATTGAGAATCCAAATATAACATCATCCACCTATCAGCAACTGATGTTTCACAACGTCGTGAAACATCGTTAAGGCCCAAAGGCTGTGAACTGGGGAAAAAAGACAGTCTCTACAACAAATGGTGTTGGTATAATTGGATA
Organism: Heterohyrax brucei; assembly: GCA_028571685.1. NCBI lineage: Eukaryota > Metazoa > Chordata > Mammalia > Hyracoidea > Procaviidae > Heterohyrax > Heterohyrax brucei. The sequence goes on from CM053149.1 coordinate 43,033,929, forward strand.
TCCATCTGTAAAAAAATGAAACAAGACTCTTCTCTCACACCATGCATAAAAACTAACTCAGAATGGATCAAAGACTTAAATATAAAGGCTAAAAAAAGATCATGGAGAAAAAAAATGGGAAGACAATGGAAACCCTAATTCAGTCTATGAAAAATCACCAACAACCTTCAGACACCAGAATTGAAAATAGATTATTGGGAACTCTAAAAAATTAAACCTTTATACTCATCTAAAGTGTTCATCAAAATAGTGGGAAAGAATTTTCAGCTACCATGATTCTGATTGGTGTCTAATCTGTCTAATCTACAAGATAATGCAAAACCTCAATAAGAAAGAGACAGACAACTCACTTAATAAATTGGCAAAGGATATGAACAGATACTTCACTGAATACGATATACTGGATACCAGGAGATATATGAGGAAATGCTCATGATCATCAGCCATCAGAGAAATAACAGTGTGGTATCATCTCACTCCAACAATGTTGGCAGTAATTCAAAAACCACAAAATTATTAATGCTGGAAAGGATGTGGAGAGAATTGGAATCTTTCTACACTGTTGGTGGGATTGTAAAATAGTAAAACCGCTATAGAAATCCATTTGACAGTTTCTTAAAAAGCTAGAAATAGAAATACCATATGATCCAGTGAGCCCAGTCCTAGGAATCTATGCCAGAGAAATAAAGGCCACCATACCATGTTTATTGCAGCTCTCTTCACAGTAGCAAAAAGATGGAAACAACCTAGATGCCCATCAACAGATGAATGATTAAACAAACTATGATGTATTCACACAATTGAGTACTATGCAGTGATAAAGAACAACAATGATTTACAGGAATACCTGATACATGGGTCCATTGGAGGACATGATGCTAAGTGAAATTAGCCATACACAAAAGGACAAATATTTTATGAAATCATTATTTTAAGGATGCAGCAAAAGTTGTAAGCATAGAAGAAAATAATCTTTGAAGGTTACAAGGATGTTGAGGGAGGGAGAGAAATTTTGTATAAATTAGTAGTTACGATTTGGGTTAGGTGTAGGGTGTGACAGCACACTCTAGAAAGGAAGTATCCACTCCTGGACTAGATCAAAAATAAATCATTCCCTAAATATAATTCACTTCTGTGGAATGGTAGAGTAACAGGGATAGGGATCAGGGGCCATGCTTTCAGGGAACTTCCAGACTAATTGGCATACTCAAGTTTTTTTTTTTTTTTTCCTCTGAAGAAAATGTTCTGCCTACCTTTTGGGTGAGTGGTGTCTGGGGTCTTAAAAGCTAACAAGCTGCCATCTAAGTAGCATCAATTAATCCCAATCCACCTGGACCTCAGGTAAATGGAGGACATCAAGGACAGGAGAAAAATATGAACTCAGCAGATGGAAGGTGGCATATGATCCAGAGACTAAGTTAGCATGGGATCAGAAGATTGAGAAGGTGCCTGGCTATCACCTATGACTGCCTGGATGGGTTGCGCAGTATAGAGCCCCTGATGTAGCGGGAGGAACATAAGCATGCAGAACTAGAACTCTACCAAATTACCATACCTGATGGTCCATCAGTCTGGAAGAAACCCTGAAAACACGGGCCTCAGACTCTCTGACTCCAAATTGCTTCGAGTACTGAGGGTATCTCACCAGACCAAGATGGAATAGGGCTATTGTAAGATATGAAGTGATGTTGGCAATGAACAAACTTTTGGGGCTGTCCAAGAAGCTTGTTGTTAGACATGACATGATAGGGTGAGGGTGGACAGGTCTTGGTGAAATGGACAGGGGAAGTTCTAGTTGAAAAGAAGGAGTTTGCTGTCACAGGGGAGGGGAAAGGCAGGGAAGAGCAGTTAAAAGTAGAACAGTGGTGTGAGTTCTGGGTGTTATATGGCAAATTGATACGGATTTTAAACTTGTACTTAAATTGCAATAAAATATATTTTTAAAAAAGTTGGTCTTGCAAAATTCTATCATGCGACCTTTGGCACTTCTTCTGTGAGGTCATTTTTTCAACTACTAGTCTTTCTTTTTGTCTTCAACTTTTGCACGTCAATAACCGGTAATTATCACTGCATCCTGATTGCATGTTGGGTCAGTTTCAGCGTATAGAAGCTGGGAACTCTCTTCAATTTCTTCCTCTTTGGCCTTAGTGCTCAATGCGTAATTTTGAATAATAGTCATGTTAACTGGTCTTCCTTATAGGTGCGTGGATATTACACTGTCAGTGACAGTGTTATACTTCAGAATAGATCTTAAAATGTTCTTTTTGATGATGGTATTTGCAAGGAAATTCCTCTTCAGTTTGTTCTTTACTTGCATAGTAGACCATATGATATCATGTCTGATTCCAGATGGCCAATCATTGGTTCATTTTAGCTCGCTAATGTGTAGGACATTGGTATTTACACATTCCATTTCATTTCTGACGATATCCAGTTTTACATTTTCCTGTGTTCATACTTTGTACATTCCACTTTATTAATGGGTGTTTCCAGCTGTTTTCTTCTCATTTGGAGTTGTACTGCATCTACAAAGGTCCCAAAAGCTTGACTCCATCCCTCATCATTAAAGTCAACTCCACTTTGAAGAGGCAGTTCTTTCCCAGTGGTCTTTGAGAGTCTTCCAACCTAGGGGAGGTCATTTTCCGACAGTGTTCCACTGCTATCCACAAGGTTTTCACCGGAAGAAGAATTAGCCAATGAAAACCTGTGAATAGCAGTGGAAGGTACTCTGATAGAGTGCCAGAAACTGTAGTTATCAGAAGACAGTTAATTGAACTCTATAAAGGGGAGATATTAAAGTAATGATGATGATGATTTCATAGGGCTTTCCTTCACATTTATGAGAAGTCTCATGACAGTAGTATATTTTTGAAGTGGAATCACTGGCCTTCTTTTGTTTCCTTTCCAACATTTAAGAGGAAGTACAGAGAAGTTGGAGCATATGTTTTAGCTCCTCCTGGGTTCTACATGGATAGTTTAATGTGAAATTGAAAGATGTGAAAAGATTTAAATAGGAGAAATGGGTTCTGGCAGTAAAATGCAATAGGTTGGTAATATGCTTTAATGCTCTATAACTTTCAATTGAACTTTCATAGTTTTTCATAATTTCAAATCATTATAAATTATTTTTACTAATAGTTCTGCAGAATAACACTTGGATTATTTTATTTTTCTGTCTGTATTATTTGAAGGCATAAGAAGGTTAAACCCCAGTCTTGCCAGACAGTAAGGGTCAGTGTTTAGAGGATCTTGTTTATTAGAGTCCCTCTTCATATTTTGCCTGTGATATATCTTTAGCATTTTTTTATTCTTTAATATTTTAGCTGAATCTAGGTGACTGTGTGGTATTAGAATAAGTAGCTGGCTCTACATTTGCTTCTGCCATTGTCAACACGTTTGATTTTGAGCAAGTTAGTAAGTCTCCAGTTTCCCCCTCTGTTGAGTGAGAGAGTTAGACTAGATGATGTCCCTTTTAGCTGTCTGACACTGGTTTTCATTAATGAAATTACAGCTGGCTTTCTTGTAGAATGTGGGATACCAGACCATTATCGCATGAATTATGGATTAAGTCTGGGGAATTACATAAAGCTGTTTACTGTAATTGGTTCAAAGTGCTTTGTTGAATACCACATCATGATGTTATTTTATTATGTAGTGCATTAGCTCTTAACAGGTTCTCCAGTTGCCAGAAATGTGATGAATCCAACTGGTCTCAGCAAGCAGACTGCTGTCATGAGTTGCATTGCATATGGTAATAAACTCCATGGTTTTCTGAGGTAGTGTGTGAAGTAATGCTATCTTCCAAATTAAATATATGTGTATATATTTACCTATTTCTCTAAAGAGAACATATTTTCCTTACCTTAAAACTAATTCCACTGCTAAGTGTAAATATGCATTCCAAATTTGTACCCTGTACTTTTTGTTGTAAACAAATGGTTGCTTTGAACTGAAAACTAAGTCGTGACTACTACTTCAAAACCCTGAACCAAACCCACTGCTGTTGAGTTGATTCTGACTCATAGCAGCCTTATAGGACAGAATGCAACTGCTTCATAGAGTTTCCAAGGAGTACCTGGTGAATTTGAACTACTGATCTCTTGATTAGCAGGCATAGCATGTAAGCCACCAGGGTTTCCGACTACTTCTTAGGTAATGTAATTACCCCAAATTAACAAGCAATGTTTCTACCCTTTACTTTTTAAAAAACAAAAACATTTGTGTAAATATCAATGTAAAATAACAGTAGTGATATTGAATGAAAATATATTTTAAATATATTGATGGAGAAGGTTTTGATTCTGGTGATATCAATAGCAGTGTAGTGTTTTCAGAATAATCTTCTAGTAGATAACAATTGTGAATTTGGGGCAGAATATAAAAACAACTACTTGCAGACACTGGATAACAACCAAAGGGTAAGAGAAATTGGAGTAAAGTTGGTTTTTGAAAGAAGTGAACTGCATGCACTGAGATCCTTCCTACTCTGTGTAGAGTGGGGTAGTTAGACTTCAAGCAGAAAGTAACAGTTTCTCCACTGAGTTAGAAGATGTCATTTGGGATTGCCTAATTGTCTGGAAAGTGAGGGAGTAAATCCAGGAGAGGAAAAAGCCACTTGAAGGGGAGTCTGAAGTATGAATATAAACTCTTCCCCAAATCCTTGGCCATTCTAAGCAGAGATTTTAAATCTCTCACTGAAAAGCAACATTTGGAAACTGAAGGATCTGAGAAATTCCAGCTGATATACAGCACAAGGAATACAGTTTGGAGTTTGAATCCAGTTAGGTAACTGCTTGATAGAACAAAACAGTCAGTATTCCTTAGAAGAAGACCCACAGTCTCTATAATGTAGTATCTGTGATATTCTATGTGTAATAACAGTCATGAGAAAAGAAAATATGACATAGTCAAGAGAAAAAGCAGTCAATAGAAAACAATCTCAACATGACTGAGCCATTGGAATTAGTGCATAAAGATTTTCAGAAAAGCTATTGTAAGTATCTTCAAGGAGTTGAAGGAAAATGTGGTCATGATGAAAGAATATGTGAGAAATGTTAGTAAAAAACTAGAAAATATTAAAAAAGAACTAAATGAGAGTTAGAAAGCATACATGAACTTGAGGATAGATCAGTTGAAATTATCCCATCTAAAGCACAAAGAGAAAATGAGTAAAAAAATGGAAAAAAGGTCTCAGAATGTTTTTTAATCATCTAGTACTCCTATATCAGAAATAGGACAAGTGGATGGCTTTAACAAAGAGAAATTTATTTTCTCACAGTCTAGTAAGCTGTAAGTCCTAATTCAGGGCATCAGCTGCAGGAAAAGGCTTTGTCTTTCTGTCAGCTCTGGAAGAAGGACCTTTTCATAGTTTTGTACTGGACTAGAAATTTCTTCAGACAGAAACCCCAGATTCAAAGGACACAGTCTACTCCTAGCACTACTTTTTTGGTGGTGTGAATTTCCCTGTTTCTCTGCTCATTTTTTTCTTTTCTATCTCAAGAGACAACCCCTAGACAAGACAGTCTTGTAGGTTGAATCCTGCCTCGCTAGTATAACTGCCACTCATCTTTGGCTCAGTAACATCATAGAGGAAGAATTTGTTGTTAACATGTTATATATAGGAAAATCAATCTGACTCGACGGCACTTGGCTGGCTTGGCTTGGCATAGGAAAGTCAAACAATGCTGGGAATCATAGCCCAGTCAGATTTTTGGGGGAATACAGTTTGATACATGACATTGTCATTGGTATAATATCAAGTAATTTAATATACATATAGTTGCAGTCTCAGAAGAAATGTGTGAGAACAAGGCAGCAAAATGTATAAAGAAGTAATGGCTGAAAATTCTTTAGGTAAGCATCATAAATATATAGATCATAGAAGCTGAGCAAATTCCAAGAAGGATGGGTACGCAGCACACCGTATATAGGCACTTCATAAGAAAACACTGAAAACCAAAGATAATATCTTGAAAGTAGCTAGAGTGAAAAAGGCACATTATACAGTGAAACAGTGGGATCAGAAATAAAGCAGTCAAACGGAAAGAACATTTAATATATATTTTATGTATTTTATATATAAATGTACTTTTTATTCATGCAGTTCTAGCTAATTTCTTATACAGAAAGATTATATGCATGTTTTTACATGACATTAGTTGCAGCCCACATAAGGTGACAGCATAGTCCCTCTTTCCACCTTGGGTTTCTTGTGTCCATTCAACTAGTCCTGTCCCTTCCTGCCTTCTCATCTTGCTTCTGGACAATAGCTGCTTCTTTGGTCTTGTGCATCTGTTTGAGCTAAGAAGTACACTTTTCATCAGTGTTATTTTATGTTTTAAATTCCAATTTAATCTTTGTCATAAGAGTGGGCTTTGGAGATAGTTTTAGTTCTGTGTTGACAGAACTTTTGGGGACCATGGCTCTGGGGGTTCCTCTGGTTTGTCAGACCATTGATTCTGGTCTTTTTATGTGAATTTGAGCTATGTTCCACGCTTGTCTCCTGCTCCGTCAGGGACTCTGTGCTGTATTCCCACCCAGGGTAGTCATTGATGGCAGCCAGGCACCCTCCAGTTCTCCAGTTTCAGACTGATAAAAATCTTTAGTTTATGTGGCTGTTATGGGACTAATATTTTACTTGTGTCTTGGGTGTTCTTTGTTCTCTTTTGCTCCATGTAGATTTATTTCTAGTTTGGATTTTTCGGGATTGGTTTTTCAAATTCACATTACTACCTGTGATACCTAAGGGCACCCCTTGCAGCCCTGCTCTGCTAGCAATAGTTTCATTATTTTTTCCCCCAAATTTTGTTAATGTGAAAAAAATTAGCAAAGTGGGCACAAAGGAGTATCTTACTGGTAAATTTGCACTTTCCTTAGTACTAGTAAGGTTGAGCATCTTTTCATATATTGTGGTCATTTACATTTACTTTTCAGTGAACTACTTATTCATGTTCTTTGTTCATTTTCCTTTTGGATTTTGTTTTGTTTCTATTGGGTTGTTACCATGTTGTTTGTTATGATTGTCTCTTACAGCCATTTTCTTTTTCATGTGTATTGTAGATATGTTTTCGATTGATGATTCATTTTTGTTTTTGGTATCTTTGGATATATAAACCATTTTTCATTTACAAAATCAATACATTTTTCCTGAAGTTGAATTCTTGATTCCTGCTTAGAAATTCCAGAGGAAAATGAGCAACTAGTTCTCTAAGCAAGGCTCTCCCAGTGTGTGTGGAAGCTGGAGAGATGCTGCCTTCACTGTGCTCTCTGAATAGACCTACCAAGCTGGGCTTAAATTGGGTATATACCCAACCAAAGTTTGTCTATGAAGTATGTCATCTGCTATAGGAAGATCTAGTAGAGGAAGTATTGGTTGGACTTTACTTCTTACAGTTTCATGCTCAATGTACTTCAGATATATTGGAATATGCCATATTTTTCACTGGATATATTGGTTTTAGAAAAAAAGATAAACATTTCCATCAGTGTGGATCTTGCAGGTCCTCTAGGGCAGTGGATATTTTGTTTAGCTGAATCAGGCCCTACAAGAGGATTGGAACAGATGTTTGAATTTGGTTAAACACTTTCAATATTTATTACTTAGGTGACCTAGTTTAGCAGTGACTGTAATATTAAAAACAAGGCCATTTGGGAAAAACAAAGTTTATTGCATTCACCTGAAAAAAAGAAAGAATTTTCCTTTTTTATTTTATTTAGCTTGAATGTGGGAAAAGTAAACTTTGAGATGGCCTCTTTCTACATTAACCAGATATCTATATTAAAAAAGTATTTTCCCACATGGATTTTAAAATGTTTTCTATGACCAGAGAACAGTATTGGAGCTGTGGTCTTTGATGTGGTGGCATGCTTAAATTTCACAGCTGAGGGTTGGGAAGTCTGAGGGTCATCTCGTAGAACTCCTTTGATCCCTGGCTTACAGAGATTCAGTAGCTCAGGCTAAAGTAGAAATTAAATTTCTCAAATCTTATTCAGTGCTGTTTATCTTCTCTCTACATTGAGCACTCTGTGTACTCTGGGTCGGGGGTTGGAAGGAGAGGGCTGTCCTAGAGAGGTGGAAACCTTAATCTTCATAAGCATTGTGTCCATCCTGGGCTCTGTAGATGCCAGTTGTGGTGTTCAGTGTAAAGAAGATAACCTGAATGGTTAAGAGGGAAAATTGTGAAGAACTCCATCTTGTTTTTAACATGTTCTGATTACCTTTTTCATTCTTCCAGCTGACAGATAATGAGAGGGAGTATTTACAGTTAGCACCTCAAATTGCATACCAGGAATGTCTTTTTCTGTTTCTACTAGTGTGCAGACTGGGGAGTTGAACAGAAAAACTCCCATAAATACAATAGCTGCAGTACCACAGTGGGAAGAGGATTTGAAGAGTGAGCAGAGTTATGTCTGTGGGTCTTGTGAGATAAGTGGATATCTCCTCCTAGTGCTATAACAAGACGTTCACTAGAGAACATAGTGTGTTCTAGCTACACGTGTTGAAATCTCATAATGTGGTTCAAGGGGTGGTTAACACAGCAGGAGGAAATAACGAAGGGTGTGATAGTAAGGTGATAGAACTGGACAGAACCGTAAACCTGGCTACTTGCCATGGAACTGACATTTTAAACAGCCTGGCTAAAAGGGGACAAAAACATATTTAAAACTGGGTGAGATGAACAAGCCTTGCACTGTACTGCCAGAAAATATTGAAGACAGGGTAGTGACAAAACCTACCTCTGTCTCTTTCATTATGCTTCTAGGTTCTTTGATACATGCAGACTTGTAGATGACTTTCCTTTGTAGGTGTGATTGCTGAATGGACTATGTATATTCTGAACTTGCTGTTTATAAATAATCTCAGATATTTTATTTTTAGTAAAGCTTTCAAACAAGCTTTTCTTTTACTGTTGTTGTTAGTACCATTGATTTGGCTCGAACTCACGGGGACCTTGTCTATAACAGAACAAAACATTGCCTGGTCGTGCGCCATCTTCAGGTTTATGGGTATGTTTGACCCCATTGTTGTAGCTGTTGTGTTAGCCTGTCTCATATCCCTCATTTTTGCTGACCCACCACTTTGTTAAATACCGTGCCCTTTTCTAGTGATTGATCTTACTTGATGACTTGTTCAAAGTAAGTGAGCTGAAGTCTCACCATCCTTGCTTCTAAAGGAGCATTGTGGTTATATTTCTTCCAAGACTGATTTGTTCATTGTTTTCAGTATTGCTTGCCAACATCATAATTTGAATGTATCACTTCTTCTTTTGTCTTTTTTTTTTTTCATTGTCTAGCTTTTGAATGCAGCTTTTCTTTTAGGTAGGCAAATTGGGACAATCTTAGTTTTGGGCAGTCTGAAAATGAAGTCTAATATTATCAGAACAGTGAAATTGTTGTCCCCCCCTTCTTTGGTGTGTATTAGTTTTCGTATTGGGATAGAGCAGTGAATAAAACTAACACTGTTGTATATGAGTCAGACATTGTGCTAGATAACTGTCACACTTTTTATAACATTTCATCTTTGTTTTCCCATTAACTTTGTGAAATAATATCATTGTGCTCACATTGCCTTGATGAAATTGAGATAATCCTTCCCTTGTCTCCATGAAAAGTGGTGGAGCTAGGATTTGGTTCCTGGAGTCTGATGAAAGCCTTGCAGTTAGTGCTTTAATTATTTGTTAAACTGTTCAAGGTTCATAATACTCATGTTTTCAAGACTGTATTTATTTGGGTTTCCCTCCTCTTAGTTTGGATCAATAGAAGGTAGCTTCGGTTTCTTTTGTGTCCAGGGAACCTTTCCAGGGTAACCAAATATAGCAGCTCATTATTGACACAACTCAGGACTTTAGTTATTAATATTTCCTTTCATGGTTACTTATTGAATAACTGATTTATCTCAAGGTTGTGTTGATTTCAGTCTTTTGTGTTTTACAGAGGTTTTGAATACAGTTACCTCGTCTTTATAGATAGGATATCTGCCTTGTTAGCATATAAAGCCAAGTGCCGTTGAGTCAGATCCGACTCATGTAGCTTTGACTAAAAACAGCTAGAAGACAAGTGAGTCTGTGCCTTATTGGAATTTGTCTTTTCCCTTATTCTCTATTTATCTGTCAATATTTGTCTCTCTTCCTATTTATCATCTTCTTTTTCTCTTTATGTGAATAGTAATAGTGCTGTATTACAGTGCTTTCTACTTTAGAGAGTACTTTAAAATACGTGATCTCATTTGATCCAGATGTAAAAAGTTATAAAATATACAGGGTATTTACATTTTCTAGACATGTTACAGAAGAATTTAAACAAAAAAACAAAAGAAAATAGTACAAAGAAACCACAAAATATCCAACCAGCTTTAGTAACTATCAACTCATAGCCAATATTGTTTCATTTACTCGTTATGTAGCTAATGATTTGAAATCAATCTGTCGATATTTTAACACATATGTATAAAAATAACCAAACCAAACCCAGTGCCATAGAGTTGATGCTAACTCATAGCAACCCTATGAAGGCTCTTAAAAAATGACGGAGCACCAGAATCTGCCTGCTACAGATTGAACTGCGTCTTCCCTCCAAATATATGTTGGGATCCTAACTCCTGTTCCTATGGAGGAAACCTTGTAACATAGTGGTTAAGAGCTACCGCTGCTAACCAGGTCAACAGTTTGAATCTACCACATCGTCCTTGGAAATGCTATGGGACAGGTCTTCTGTGTCCTGTAGGGTCACTGTAAGTCAGAATTGATAGCAATGTTTTTTTTTTATTTATCATTTTTTTAAATTTCCACAAAAAAGAATGCTAGACTTTGAGTGGGGTTGCAGTAAATCTGTTGACCAATGCTAGGGAAAAGTGATAATATTGATTCCTCTTTTCAATGAGCATGTTTTATATTTCCAATTATTTGGAGTTTCTTTGATTTATCACAGCAATTTTCAGTATAAAGATCTTGTAAAATTTTTGTTGTATTTATCCCTAAATAATTTGTTTTTAGGTACTCTTATAAGTGGTGTCATAATTTTAATTTCAGTTTATAGTTGTTTATCACTAGTATAGAGAAATGCAATTGATTTTTACATATTAATCCTGCACCTTGCTAAGCTCACTTATGAGTTGGTGAGGTTTTTGTATATTTTATGGAGTTGTCTACGTAGATGAGCATGTTTTCTGCTAGGAAAGACAGATTTCTTTCTTCTTTTATGATTTGTGAGTAGTTGGTGTTATTCCTTTCTTAAAGGTTTGGTAGATGTTACAAATTGAATTGTGTTGCACTAAAACATTAGTTGTAAGTATGATCCTGTTTGGAAATAGAGAATTTCTTTTAAGTTTATGTTAATGAGGTCATTTCAGAGTACGATGATTCGTAAACCTAATCATTTCTAAGAAGTGTCTTGTAAAAACAGAATAGACAGAGACACATAGGCACAGGTGGAAGACAGTGATGGGCAGAGATACATCTAAAAGCCCAGAAATGCAGAAGATTGCTAATGGAAAGAGACAAAGAAAACTTCATTTCCAAACAGGATTACATATAAGGACAGAGGGGTTAGGATTCCAACACATGTTTTGGGGGTACACAGTTCAGTTCATAATTCCAATTATAACTGTGAATTGTCTTATGTTTGCTCACCATTTTTATAGTTTTGCTTCATATATTTTAAAACCCTATTGTTAGATGTCCCATATATTTTAAAGTCCTGTTATTAGATGCATAACTGTTTAGGATTGTTATGCTCTTGATGAATAAATTCTTTAACCATATGAAATGATTCTTTTATCTTTAATAAAATATTTTATTGTGCTTTCTTTGAAAGTTTACAGTCCAAGTCAATTTGACATAGAAAATTCTTCACAGATGCCTGTATGCAACTCTAGCCGCCCCACAACCCCATGACAGCGCAGATCCTCTCCGCACTGTACTTCCTGTATTCATTCAGCCAGCTTTTCTCCCCTCCTATCTCGCCTCTAGAGCGGAGCTTCTGTGGCAGTTTCGTGTATATATTTAAGCCAAGAAGCATACACTTCACCAGCAGTGCTCTATGTCTTATAGTCCAGTCCAGTTTTTGCCTTGAGAATTGAGGTTTCAGCTTTGGGCTGGAAGCGAGTCCAGGGACCATGTTCTCAGGGCGCCTTCAAAGGATGTTGGACCAATGTGTTCTAGATCTGCATGTTTATTTTTTCCTACTGTGTCAGGGAATCTACTTTGTGTTCCCTGTCAGGGCAGTCATTGGTGGTGGCTGGGCACCGTCTCGTTCTTCTGATCTCATGCTGATGCAGTTTCCGAATCATTTTATGTTTAGGTCTTTGATCCATTTTGAGTAAGTTTTTGTGCATGGTGTGAGATATGGGTGTTGTTTCACTTTTTGCTGATGGATATCCAGTTGTGGACTTTGGGCCTCTTTCAAAATCAGCTGCTCGTAGATGGATGATGTTATATCTGGATTCTCTGTTTTGATCCATTGGTCTATGTATCTGTTTTTGTACCAGTACCAGGCTGTTTTGACTACCATGGCAGTTTAATAGATTTTAAAGGCAGGTAATGTGAGGCCTCTCTCTTTGTTCTTCTTCAGTAATTGTTTGCTTAACTTCCTTTCTACATGAAGTGGTGATTTGTTTCTCCACCTCATTAATTAAAAAATACTGTAGGAATTTGCACTGGAATAGCATTGTAGCTATAGATCAATTTGTTTAGAATAGACCTTTTCACAATATTAAGTCTTCCTGCCCATGAGCATGGTAGGTTTCTGTACTTCTGTAGGACTATTTTTGTTTCTTGTGGTAAAGTCTAGTATATTTATATATATATATATATATATATATATATATATATATATTATTTCTGGTTAGATTGATTCATAATTTTTTTTTTTATATTTCTGGTTAGACTTATAAGTATTTTTATTTTTTTATATTTCTGGTTAGAAGTCTTTTATATTTCTGATTAGATTTATTCATAAGTATTTTATCTTACTGCAGGCTGTTGGAAATGGTGTTGATTTGGTGATTCCCTCTTTGATGGTCTCTTTGTTGGTGTATTGGAATCCTCCTGATTCATCTGTGTTTATCTTATATCCTGATACTTTGCTGAACTCTTCTTTAAGTTCCAGTAGTTTTTTCTGTGGATTCTTAAGGTTTTTTTTAATATAAGTTCTTATCATCTGAAAATACTTTTACTTTTTCATTATTGTTCAGATGCCCTTTATTTCTTTATCTTGACTGCTTGTTCTGGTTAGAACTTCTAGCACAGTGCTGAGTAAAAGTGTGGACAACGGGCATCCTTGTCTGGTTCCCACTCTCAAGAGGCTCCTTTCAGTCTCTTTCTGTTTAGGATGAGATAGGCTGTTGGCTTTGCATAAGCCAGCCAATAGGTACTCCTTATTCGCTGAGGAATTTTCCTTCTATTTCTAATTGTGCTCAGAGTTTTTAACATGAATGGGTGTTGGACTTTGTCAGATGCCTTTTGTACCTCGGTTGATAAGGTCAGGAGATCCTTATCTTTTGTTTATTTATGTGGCTTACTGCATTAATTGTTTAATGTTGAATCATCTCTGCATCTCCTGGATGAATTTTACTTGGTCATGGTGAATCTTTTTTTTAAGTATGCTGTTGAATTCTATTGGCTAGAATTTTGTTGGGGACTTTTGCATGTAAGTTCATAAGAGACACTGGTCTGTAATTTTCCATTTTTGTGCCATCTTTAACAGGTTTTGGTATCAGGGTTATGCTGGCTTCATAGAATGAATTTGGGAGTATTCCATCCTTTTTTATGTTGTGAAATACATTTAGTAATAGTAGTGTTAACTCTTCTCTAGAAGTTTGTTAGTGAAATGGTTCTTTTATACTTGATAATATTCTTTGCTCTGAAATCTACCGTGGTTATTGTTAGGTGCCATTCAGTCAGTTCCAACTCCTAGTGACCCCGTGCACAACAGACCAAAACACTGCCCGGTCTTGCACCATGCCCGCTGTCCTTTTCCTGCTGAAGCCCGTTGTTGCAGTCATTGTGTCAGTGTGTCTGGTTGAGGGTCATCCTCTTTTTCACTGGCCCTCTACTTTACTAGGCGTGATGTCCTTCTCCAGGGACTGATCCCTCCTGAAACAGCATGCCCAAAGTAAGTAAGATGCAGTCTCACCATCCTTGCTTCTGAGAACACTCTGGTTGTACTTCTTCCAGAACAGATCTGTTTGTTCTTTTGGCAGTCCGTGGTACAATCAGTATTCTTCTTCAACACCACATTTCAAAGGTGTTAGTTCTTCTGTCTTCCTCATTCACCATCCTGCTTTTGCATGTGTATAACGTGATTAAAAATACCTTGGCTTGGATCAGATGCAGCTTAATCTTCAAGGTGACATCTGTACTTTTCAACACTTTAAAGAAGTCTTTTGTGGCAGATTTTCCCAGTGCAGTGCGTCTTTTAATTTCTTGACTGCTATTTGCATAGGCATCGATTGTAGATTCAAGTAAAATGAAATCTTTGACAACCGCAGTCTTTTTTCCATTTATTGTGATGTTGCTTACTGGGCCAGTTGTGACAGTTTTTGTTTTCTTGAAGATCAGGAGCTATCCAGACTGAAGGATGTGGTCTTTGATGTTTGTCAGTAAGCGTTTCAGATCTCTTTACTTTCAGCAAGCAAACTCATGGGCAAGCAAAGTTGTATCATCTGTGTGATGCAGGTTGTTAATGAGTCTTTGTCTAGTTCTGGTATCTTTTTCTTCTTCATGTAGTCCAGCTTCTTGGATTATTTTCTTGGTGTATAGCTTGCAAAAGTGAACATAGCTTCTGCCGTCACAGCAACATGCAAATCCCTATAGTATGACAAACTGACAGACAAATGTGTGTGAGGGGGAGGGGGAGTGGAATCTACTCTTACTGATGTTAAAATAGTCATTTCAGATTTTATAGAATTGGCATTAACATGTTGTATCCTTTTCCATCCTTTTACTTTTAACCTATTTGTGTATTTATGTTTAAGGGGGGCTTTTGTTATCTAAGACAATTCATGTCTGTCCCCAAACACACTTGAATGTGTTAGCAGAGCCAAGGCTAGAAAGTTAATTGGACCCACTTTCCTAGAAAACAAGAGATTCAACATTTGTTATTTTTGTACCAAACCTTTAGGGATGGCACATCTTTATGCCAGTTGAAGGGTCCCTCCAACCATGCATGGTATTATTCCTGTGGGGATTTCTAGTAAATGTGATTTCTTTAGCCATTCCACTCCATTTTGAGTGATGTTTTAGCCCCTATGGCAGATATCCACCTAAGCAGTGTGAGTATAGAGCCACCTGGCTGGCCTAATACAACTTAAAAAGACCTGTCAGGGGTTGTGCAGTTTTAAATCCCTTCTCTTTTGTACTGGCTCCATCAGTTCTATAGCCTCTTCATTGTTTTTCTCTGAGTTTGTTGGCCCTTCACTCCTATATCTGTTATAATTTGATGAGAGCTCATACTGAGAACAGGGTTTCTCAACCTTAGCACTGTTGACATTTTTTACCATATGTCTGTTATATGGTGAGTGGCTGTCCTGTGCATTGTAGGAGGTTTAGCATCGTCCGTGGATCTTTTTACCTACTAAGTACTTGCAGCAGCCCCTCTGAAATAAAAGTGTCTCAAAGTGACAACAAAATTATCTCCAAATACTGCTGAATGCTTCTGAGGGACACTGTTTTCCTCAGTGAAAACCACTGGTAAAGAGAAAGAGACTTAGAAACTGCTTGTGTTTCCCTCCTTATCAATCCTAGCTATCAAAGTTCCCGTGTAACCTGGTAGCACAGTTGTGGCTGAAAACCAAAAGGTTGGTGGGGTGATCTGACAGTCCATGTTCATAAAAATTACCGCCTTGGAAACTCTAAGGGTAAGTTCTGCTTTGTCTTGTGAGTCAGGGTGAGTCAGAATCAACCCTATGGCAGTGGCTTTGATTTTTTATTTTTGTTTTTTTTTTTTTTAAGCCAAACTTCTGCATTTTCTTTTTTGTTAAAATTTCTAACCTCTTTTATTCTGGGTTTTTGCCTTAGAAATCTTATTGCAAGAATTTTTACTAATTTGTCCCTATTATTGTGTCTTTTTTTTTTTTTTTTTAAACTTTCTATCTGTCCCATAGCCATGAGTCAGATCTGACTCAACAGCACTTGGCTCGGCTGGCATAGATTGTAGCTGCTTATTTTATTTTTCTTTCACTATATTTATTCTGGCATAGTCCAGGTCTCCCTTCTGTTGCTGCCCGGTCGTATATGCTGTCAGTGTGTGCTGTCCCTTAGTCTTCTCATCAGTGGATATCTATCTCCTAATTTCCTTTATGGTCTGGTAGGTAGTTTTGTGTGAATGGGCTTGCAAATACTCTACATGCCTGTGTGTGTGTGTCTGAGAGAGAGAGAGAGATAGAGAGAGATAGAGAGAGAACTGTTGACATCTTTCTAGCTGCTTTTTCTTTTTGTTGTCATTCTCTGTGCAAATATAGGGGGTCCTAGTGGCATGATGGAAACCCTGGTGGTGTAGTGGTTAAGTGCTACAGCTGCTAACCAGAAGGCTGGTAGTTCAAATCTGCCAGGTGCTCCTTAGAAGCTCTGTAGGGCAGTTGTGCGCTGTGAATAAATAGGGTCACTGTGAGTCGGAATTGACTTGATGGCAGTGTTTTTTTTTGGTTTGGAAGCATGGTGGTTAAAGAGTTTGGCTGAACAAAAGGTTCAAGAGTTCAAATCTGCCAACCACTCCTTAGAAACCATGTGGGGCAATTCTGCTCTGTCCTGTGGGGTCACTATGAGTCAAAATTGACTACACAGCGAGAGATTCTTTTATGTGAATATTGCCCTTGAAAATACCACAAAGAAGTTTTCTTCATCAGTCTATGAACCCCAGAACCAAACTCTTTGCAGTTAAATTGATTCCTATTTGTAGTGCTTTTATAGGATAGAGTAGAAGTGCCCCTTAAGGTTTCCAAAGCTTTAGTTTCTTTCTTTTTTGTAAATTGCTTAGATAAAATTGTTGTAGGTTTTCATTTAACTGTTTTTATAGATTGTTCTATGACATTGATTACAGATTTTGTAATCATTGTTTCCATGAGGTTTGTTCTGTTTCCATTTGTCTAGCCTCTCTTGCCCTTCCTTGCCTTGTCATCTTTGCTTTGGGTTAACTGTTGATTGTTTGGCATATATAATATGTTGTTTAAGAGAGAACATTCCTCATGAGTGATATTATTGTATAAACCAGTCTATTATTTGACTGAAAGACAGTCTCTGGGAGTGGCCTCAGTTCCATCTTAGGGTGATAGTTTCAAGGGTTCTTCTAGTATCTGGTCTTTTTTTTTTTTTTTTAGAAGTTAGAATTTTGTTTTATGTTTTTCTCCCTTTCATCTGGGACCTTCTGTTGTGTCTCTGGTCTCAATAGTCTGTAGTATTAGCTGGGCATTATCTAGTTCTTCTTGTCTAAGGTTAGTTGAGTGTGATTTTTGTGGGTTAGTAGTCCTGTAAACTAGTGTTTTTCTTTGCGTTTTTGATTTCTTTTGTTCTCATTTGGTCCAGATGGCAAAAGTTTAATTGGCCACTGAGAAACTTTTGGGATCCTAGATGCTACTTACCTAATTAGGATGTACAGCATTATCTTAATGAACTAAGTTATGCCAGTAGATTGAATAGTCCCGTGAGACAATGGTCCTAAATCCTTTAATGCAGTTAAGTAAATTGGCCAGATGTTTGGATATGTCTGGGAGATCTCTGTGTGTCCCCTGTATGTTGTGTTATTTACTTGGCTATCTGTGTCACACGCCCAAACATGTATATACTTATGCCTACAAATACACTTTATATACATGAAAACGTACTCACATGTACCTTCCAGTACACAAGCAGCATACTTATCTACCTATGTAACCACAGACTTTTTTTTTGGTTATTGGCGCAAAATTGTATGTATTACACATTTACCGTAATTGCCGTTTATTCTTGCTTGTCTCTCAACGTCTTCATTTACTTTGGTCAGGTAGTGCTGGCTTCCCCCATAGTCTATAATACTGCCTTTCCCATCACCAGAAATAACAAGTGCCTGCTATTTAGCATCCATGATAACTGTTGAAGAGCATTGCTTTCTGTGTGCATATCTGCTCTTTTTATAAATGTGGGATCATACAGTAGTTTTCCTTTTGTGGTTGACTTATTTTATTTAGCATAATGTCCTCCGGATTCATACGTGTTATGAGATATTCTGTGAACTCATTGTTATTCTGTCTTGTTGCATAGTATTCTCATGTATGTATGTACCACAGTTTGCTTAATTATTCACCAGTAGATGGACACTTAGGTTGTTTTTGCCTTTTTGCTACTTACTGTGAATAATGCTGCAGGAAACATGGGTGTGATTATGTATATTCATATCACTGCTCTTTTGTGTCTAAGCTATTATTCTGAGTAGTGAGATTGCTGGATTGTATGGTATATCTGTTTCTAGCTTTTTAAGGAAGTGCCATAGCATTTTCTAAAATTGTTGCATCATTGTACATTTCCATCAGCAGCATAGAAGAGTTCCTAGCCCCCACAGCCTCTCCACCATTGATTATTTTCTGTTTTTTTTTTTTTTAGTTTATGCTGGTAATGTTGGGGTAAGGTAGCACATCTCATTGTGGTTTTGATTCACATTTTTCTAATGACAAATGATTGTAAGAGTGTCTTCTTTGGTGAAATGTCAGTTCATATTGTTTGCCTATTTTTTAACTGGACTATTTGTATTTTTGTTGTAGAGCTGTTGGATTTCCTTGGTATTTTAGAGATTAGACTCTCGTCAGATTTGTCATAGGGCTAAATTTTTTCCTAGTATTGTAGATTCGCTTTTTAGCATTTTGATAAAGTCTTTTGATGAGCCTAAGTGTTTCATTTTCAGAAGATCTTCATTATCTAGCGTATCTTCTAATGCTTGTATATTGCTAATTATATCTTCTGTGCTATTTATGCATGTAGTAGGGCCTCTAGATCTGACTGTATTTTGTCTTCTATGATCTCTATACTGTTTGGTTTTCTATTTAGATCTTTGATCGATTTTGACTTAGTTTTTGTGCATTGTGTGAGGTATGGCTCCTATTTCACTTTTTTACAGAAGGACATCTAGTTTTGCCTGTACCATTTGTTTAAAAAGACAGTATTTTCACCATTTAACAGACTCTAGGCCTTTGTCAAAGATCAGGTGAATGTAGCCAGATGGATTTACATCATGGTGCTTGATTCTATTCCTTTGGTTAATGTGTCTGTTACTATACCAATACCATACTGTTTTGACTACCATAGCTATTGACTAGGTTTTAAGGTCAGATAGTGGAGTCTCCCTACTTTATTCTTCTGCATTTGAAACAGAAATAACACCTATTGCAATGCAGTTGATTCAAGTCATAGGGACCTCGTAGGGCAGAGTAAAACTTCTCTGTAGGGTTCTTAAGAAGTAGCTGGTGGATTTGAAATGCCAGTCTTCTGATTAGCAGTCATGTTCTTTACCACTTTTCAACTATGCTTCACTTTTCTAGGTACCCTTTCAATTCTATATGAAATGATTAGTTTTCCAGTCACATTAAAGAATGCTATTGGGAGGAGATTGGGCCAAGATGGCAACATAGCCAAATGTCATTACTGATCCCTCTAACAACAAAGAACTTGAAAATCAGTAAAACCAACCAAATAGAGCATTCCAGGAGGCTCAAACACCAGGTACAAAACTCTACAAATGGACTCTGAGAAAGGAAAAGAGTAAGAGTCCTGGGCCACCCGAGGTAAAACAGTGCAGTGCCAGGCAGAGAGACTGCATACTGTTGGTGAGCTAGGTGGAGAATAACTACCCCTGGCAATTCCACATTGTGGCATGGAGCCAAGAGACACCACAAGGGCTGGAGTAACAGTGGACCTGGCTGAGGAGACCAGTCCTAGCCTAAACATTGCAACCTGGAGCTAAAGGCTTCTGTGCGGGTCAGAGGGGCCTAGGACCAGACCAGCTGGTGATCAGCTGGCCTCAGAACCCAGCAGTCTGTCAGGTCATAGTGCTGCACAGCTGGAAAAGGCCTGGATCTGAGTAATCTGAAACAGCATCTGAAACAGCACATGAGTCAGAGCAATGGTATGGATGCATGTATGGGTCAAAGAGGCCTAGGTCTGAGCCAGACAGCGATTAGCAAGCCTTAGAACCCAATGTCATGGCAAGTGTTGTACCCATATGGCTAAAAGAGGTCTGAGTGTGGGTGACCCAGAGTGGTTTTACAGAAAGGTACATGAGCCAGAGCAGTGGTGCAGGTACATGTGCAGCCCAGGAAGGTTGCTGCGAGGTGCATTCAGCCTGTGAAGGTGGTTCCAGAGTGCATGCAGCCTGGGAAGGTGGTGCGGGTGTGCATGTGGGTGTGGGTGACAGTATGAGTGCACACATGGTCTCAGGCAGTGACATGGGGAAGCATGGACCAGAAGAGTGCAGGATCAAGTGAGTGAACACACCAGGTTAGACTGAGGAAAGCCTGGCTAACTGGTTGTCCACGGTGTGAGACATTAAGATCACAGAGCAGAAGGTCTCCAGACATCATAGAGAAACATTAGCTCAGGCCCAAAAGGGAGATGTTTGGCACATTAACCAATTTGTTAAGTCTTCAAAAATCAAGCCAACTAAAATGTTTTGAGTGTCCACAGAAACAACTTAAACAACAATAACCAAAGAAAAAATTTGCAACAGCTTTCTGATGGCCTGGAAGCAACAATCAATCTCTGTACACCCCGGAAGCAGATTACTGTGGCTTCTGAAAACTCCCAAGGGAAAGAGTCAGTGGATTTCCCAGACGAAGAAGACTTCCTGCAATTATCAGAGACAGAATGAAAAGGACTGATGCACAGAGCAGTGCAAGATGTTAGGAAAGCGATCAGGCAAAATGCGACAGAGCACACAGAAGTATTAAAGAAGCTGCAAAAAAAGCTTGAGCAGCAATGATCCAAAATTTGACAAATTTAACAGTAAAATTACCAAGCTTGACAACTCAGTAGTAAGTCAGAGGAGCAGGATCATGGAAATGGAATGCAGAATTAGTAAGAATGAAGACAAAATAAACAATGTTAGCATACATGAGGAAAAATCAGATAAAGGTCAGATAAAAGAATCACTAAGAGTTATGTGGGATTCTATCAAGAGAAACAGTAAAGAAGTAACTAGGGTACCAGGACAAGGGAGAATAACCAAAAACATAGAATTGTTGAAGACCTGCTGACAAAACTTTCCTGATATCATGAAAGATGAGAAGATTTCTGTTCAGGATGCTTACTGAACCCCACTCAAGATAGATCCCCAAAGAAATGCACCAAGGCATATTATAATAAAGATCAATAAAACTAAAGAAAAAGAGATATTATTAAAGGCAGTTAATCATAAAACAGCACCTATAAAGGAAAATCATTAAGACTAACTTCAGATTACTCAGCTTAAACCACACTGACAAAAGGACAATGGGATGACATAAACAAAGTCTTGAAGGAAAAAAACTGCCTACTGAGCATTATGTATCCTGCAAAATTGTCTCTCAAATACGAGTTTAGAGAATTTGCAAAATACAAATCCGAATTATAAGAAATACTGAAGAAAGTTCTTTGGTTAGATAATCAAAACGTTAGATATACACTCGAACATTCAGTGCTCAACAGAACAGCCAGATACTATCAGGATAGGAAATCCACAAAAGATATTCAAAGCCACATCACAAAAATACAAATTCAGAGATCACAAGATTTAATTTGTGACATCGTATGAGGAAGAGGAACAAATTAATGTACTCACAGATCTTTCAGATGGGGAGGAAGCGTAGGAGATACAAAGACATTATAGAATGGGTTACTTATAAATTAATAAAGAGGCTAAGGGAGCAACCGCAAGAGAAACCAACAACTGTACACATCAAAATGTCCAAATAAACCGAAACATAGAGTCTCAGTAGTTACAAAATGCAAACACTGAAAGAGATGATAAAAGTCATGTAAAGAAAAAAGAACTTAACACAGAAAATTGAATGGAACAGAAGAATTGCCTACAACACACAAAAAGACATCAAAATGACAGCACTAAGCTCGTACCCACCTATGAATAATCATACTGAATGTAAACAGAATAGCCAAGCCAAGTGCCATATATAGAGATGGAGAGTAGCAGATTGGATTAAAAAAAAGTAACCATCTGTATGCTCCTTACAAGAGACACACCGTAACCTCAAAGACACAAGTTACAACTCAGAGGATTAAAAAAAAAAAAAATGAGACTAATGACTTTCAAAAAATGGCAATATTAATCTCTGACAAAATACACTTTAAATCCACTATATAGTTAAGTAGGGACACTATGTATTGGTCAAGGGCTCAGTACAACAGGAAGATGTAACCATGTTAAATATCTACACACCCAACAACAAGCCTCTAGTATACATAAACACTACTTGCACTGAAATCAGAAATAGACAGCTCCACAATAATAGCAGGAGATTTCAACACAACACTCTCAGTAAAGGATAGAACATTTTGAAAAAAGTTCAGTAAATACTTGGAAGATCTAAATGTCACAATCAACCAGTTGGATCTCACAGAGATATTCAGAACAATCCACCCAACATCAGCCAAGTATACTTCCTTTCCAATACATATGGAGTGTTATCCAGAATTGACCACGTATTAAGGCCACAGAGCAATCCTTAACAAAATACAAAATGTTGATATAATACAAAGCTATTTTTGGATCATCAACCTATGAAACTAGTTATCAGTTACAGAAAAAAGATGGAAATAAAATAAAAACATGCAGATGGAACAATGGAACATATTTTGCTCCAGAACTACTGGATAGTAGAAGAAATAAAGGATCAAATAAAGAAATTTAGACTCAAACGAGTATGAAAACACATTCTATCAAAACCTATGCCAAGTGTCGTCGAGTTGGATCCGACTCATGGTGACAGGACTTGGTAAAAGTAGTGCTCAGAGGTTAATTCATTTCAATAAATGTGCACATCCAAAAGAAGAAAGGACGCAAATCAAAGAGTTAACTCTTAAACTTGAGCAACTGTAAAGAATCCAGCAAAAGACCCATCTGGCTTCAGAAGAAAGGAATTAATAAAAATCAGAGTGGAAATAAATGAAATAGAAAACAGAAAAATCATTGAGTCAATAAGACCAAAACCTACTTTTTTGAAAAGATCAGCAAAATTGATAAGCCGTTGGCCAAACTGACAAAATTAAAACAGGAGAGGAAACAAATAGCCTAAATAAGAAATCAGATGGGAGATATCACGACAGATCCAACTGAAATTGAAAGAATCATGACAAAAGCTGTAATACCTAGAAGAAATAGACAGTTTTCTAGAAAAATGACACCTCCCCAAAGCAGCACAATCAGAGATAGAACAACTAAACAAACACATCATGAGAGAAGAAATTTAAGAGGTAATTAAAGAACTCCCAACAAAAAAAAGGCCTGGTCTGAATGGCGTCATTGGAAAAGTCTACTAAATCTTCAGAAAACAGTTAACACCACTATTAATAAAGGTATTCCAGAGTATAGAAAAGGATGGAATACTCCCAAACCTAATCTATTAAGTTAATATAACCCTGATAACGAAAACCAGGAAAAGACAACACAATAAAAAAAAATTACAGACTAATATCGCTCATGAACCAAAATGCGAAAGTCCTCAACAAAATACTAGTCAGTTAAATTCAACAACATATCAAGAAAGAAGAAAAGAAATATTCGCCATGACCAAGTAGAATTCATACTAGGGATGCAGGGATGGTTCAACATTAGAAAGACAATTAATATGATCCACCACATAAACAAAATAGAAAACAAGAACCTTTTGATTCTATCAGTTGATGTGGAAAAAGCATTCGATGAAGTGTAACATGCATTCGTGTTAAAAATTCTCGGAAAAATAGAAATAGAAGGGAAATTCCTTAAAGCAATAAGGGATATCTACACAAAACTGACAGCCAACATCATACTGAATGAAGGGAAGCTGAAAACATTCCCCTTAAGAGTAGGTACCAGATGAGAATTTGGCTGTCACTGCTTCTATTCAGCTTTGTTCTGGAGGTCCTAGCCAGAACAATAAGGCAAGATAAAGAAGTCAGGGGCATCCAGACAGGTAAAGAAGACGTTAAAAGTATTGCTGTTTGTGGATGACATGATCCTATGCACAGAAGACCCTGTAGAATCCACCAAAAAAATGACTGAATCATATAGAAGACTACAGCAGTGTATCAGGCTACAAGATAAATAAAAAAAAAAACGCACTGCCATTGAGTTGATTCCAACTCATAGTGACCCTATAGGACACAGTACAACTGCTCCTTAGAGTTTCTAAGGAATGCTTGGTGGATTTGAACTGCAAACCTTTTGGTTAGTAGCTGTAGCACTTACTATGCCACCAGGCTTTCCAGGATACAAGATAAACATACATGAATCAGTTGGATTCCTTTACACCAACAATGAGACAATGAAGGAGGAAGTCTTGAAATCATTCCCATTTACCATAACTACCAAGATGATAAAATACCTAGGAATAAATCCAATCATAGATGTAAAAGACCTGTACAGAGTACAAAGGAAGCTACAAAGTGCTACTGCCAGAAACTAAAAGTGACTTACCTATGTGCAGAAACGTACCTTTCTCTTGGATAGGAAGACTTAACATTGTGAAAATGACTGTTCTGCCCCAGTCTGTGCATACTATGTAATCCCAATACAAATCCGGTGACATTTTTTTTTTAGCAAGATGGAGAAATGAATCACCAACTTTGTATGGAAAGGGAGGAAGCTGTGGATAAGTAACACTAAAGAGAAAGAACAAAGTGGGAAGCCTCACTATGTCTGCCATAGTAGTCAAAACAGCCAGGTACTAACGCAAAGCTAGACATGTGGACCAGTGGAATAGAATTGAGAATCCAAATATAACATCATCCATCTGAGCAACTGATATTTGATAAAGGCCCAAAGGCTATGAACTGGATATCCATCTGCCAAAAAGTAAAACATGACCCTTATCTCACATCATGCACAAAAACTGACTCAAAATGGATCAAAGACCTGAATAGTGGTAAAAATTCTAGGTGTTATATAGACGTTGAAGTGATTGTAAACGTAAACCACAGTAAGGTTTATTTAAAATAAATAAATGGTGGACAACAACAACAACAAAAGGATGTTGTTGATATTTGTATCAGGATTGTGTGATATTTGTAGATTACTTTGGGTACAGTTGACATTTTCACTCTGTTGAGTCTACCTATCCATGAACATGGTATGTTTTTCCATTTATGTAACTTCTTCTCTTTTATTTTTTGCAGTATTTTTTTACAAGATTTTCATGTCCTTGATTAGATTTATTCCTGAGTATTGTATTGTTTTAGTCTCTCTTATAAATACCATTGCTTTCCTGATTTCCTTTCTGCCATTCTCTTGATTGCTGTATAGCAATCCAACTCATTTTTGTATATCTTGTACCTACTACTTTACTGAATCTATTAGTTTCTGAAATTTTCATGTGTACTCCTTTGAATTTTCTATGTATGGTATCACATCATCTGCAAATAAAGATAGTTTTACTTCTTACCAATTTGGATGCCTTTTTCTTTTTTTGGTTACCCTTTTCCTCAAGCTAGAACTTCTGTCACAGTGTTCGATAGGAGTGATTATAATAGGCATCGTTTTCTTGTTCCTGTTCTCAGGGAAATTGTTTCAAACCTATTTTCATTAAGAATGGTGTTGGCTGTTGGTTTTGTATGGATAACCTTTATGATGTTGAGGAATTTCTCTTCTGTAATTATTTTACTGAGAGTTTTGTCAAGAGGGGTTCGTACAGTTTTGATTTGCATCTCTGTAGTGATCACTGATCACAAACATGTTTTCATGTGTTTGGTGATGTGTCTGTTCATGTTCTTTGTACATTTTAAAAATGTTTTTCTTTTAATTGAATTGTTGAAGTTTTTAAATGTAGTTTAGAGACTAGGTCCTCATCAGGAATGTTATTGCCAAATATTTTTTCCCAGTCTATAATTTCTCTTTTTACTCTTTTGATAAGCATATATATTTAATTTAGGAGGTCCAAGTTGTCTAATCTATTTTCTGTTTTTTTTTGCATTTGTAGTTGTATTTCATAGTCTACTTATGCTGCATATTGGAAGGCTTAACCTTGTACCTTGTACCATGGTGATATTCAGCAAAGAGATATGTAGGAACAACCTTGTAGGTTGTCTCACAGAAACTTTATATTTTTCACTTTCACATTTAAGTCTTTGATCCATTTTGAGTTCTTTTTTGTGCATGGTGTGAGACATGGATCCTGTTTTACTTCTTTCTGCAAATGGATATCCAGTTTTGCTAGAACCATTTGTTAAAGGGACTGTTTCTTCCCTGTTGAGTAGACTTCAGCCCTTTATTAGATATCAGCTACTAATAGATGGGTGGACTTACTTCTGGATTCTCAGTTGTTCTCCATTTGTCTGTGTGTCTGTCATTGAATCAGTACCAGACTGTTGCATTACTGTGGTTATAAGGTAAGTTTTGAGATCAGGGCATGTAAAGCCTCCTATTTCATTGTTCTTCAGTGTTGCTTTAGATCTGAGGTCTCTTTCTTTGTGTATAAAATTGAGTATTAGTTTTTCCATTAAACAATGTCATTGGAATTTGCATCAGGATTGCATCATATTGTAGATTTCCTTTGGTAGTATTGACATTTTTACAAGTGTTAATTAAGCCTTCTAATCTGTGAGTGTCATGGATTGTATGCTGTTCGCTCAAAATAGCTGTTACCTCGGCTAGGTCATGATTCTCGGTATTGTATGATTGTCTACCATTTTGTCATCTGATGTGATTTCCCCGTGTATTGTAAATCCTGTCACTGTAATATAATAAGATGGACTAGTGATTGTTATATTCATGATATTTACAAGACTAATGTCTTAAGCCTATCTCTTTTGAGATAAGAAAGAGAAGAGAGCAGAGAGACATAGGGAATTCATATCACCAAGCAAGCAGTGCTGGGAGCAGCATGCATCCTTTGGACCTGAGATTCCTGTACTGAAATGCTCCTAGATCAAAGGAAGATTCACGGCAGGAACTTTCCTCCACAGCTGACAGGGAGAGATAGCATCCCCTTAGAATTGACAACCTCAATTTGGAGTTGTAGTCTACTAAATTTGGGGAGAATAAATTTCTCTTTGTTCAAGTCATCCACTTGTGATATTTCTGTTGTGGAATTAGTAGATGACTGAGACATCTGTTGGATGGCACTTGGCTGGCTGGCAAGACATCTGTTATTTTGTTACAGGGATTGCCAATTAAGTTCACAAACTCATCCTAGAAAAACTAGAAGAACTGCTACATACTTTGTTGCCAAATATCACTAGTTACCTTCGAGGTACTCCACTTGGGAAGCTATGCACTAATAGCAGTGCCTAGTCCACCCTTGAAAGCAGTTTGGGACTCTGTCTGGAATGGCCATCAGAGCTGTTGCCAGATTATTCGTGGTGTCCTAAATGTCATTAAAATGTCTTCCTTTCAATATTTTCTTTTTCTTCAGGTAAAGAAAAAAGTCAGTGGGGGCCAGATCAGGTGAGTAGGGAGGGTCTTATAATACAGTTACTTGTTTGCTGGCTAAAAATTCCCTCACAGACTATACAATTAAGTACATGAAATTGCTAGTTGCTACTCTGCTCAATGGCCATTCCAGAAAGTTTCAAAATTGCTTTGAAGAGTGGGCTAGAAGCAGTGCATAGTTTCTCAAATGGAGTATCTTGAAGATGACCATAGTGATATTCAGCAATGAGATATGTAGGACTTAGAACAATTAAGTTCATGGACCTCATGTGAGACCTCATGTGTAAGGCTCTTCTGGTTTCTTGCAATGGTCGGTGATTTGTATTTTCCTTGTATAAGTCTTACATTCCTGGATAGTTTTATTCCTAGGTATTTCAATCTTTTGGGAGCTATTGTAAATGGTAGTGCTTTCTTGATTTCCTTTTCAAAGTGCTCCTTGTTAGTGTGGGAGACCTCAAATGATTTTTTTGTATTGATCTTTTAACCTGTTGCGTTGCTGAACTCTTCTATTAGGTCCAGTGATTTTCTTAAAGAATCTCTGGGAATTTCTTTATATAGGATCATGTCAGCTAATGATTTTACTTCTCCATTTCCAATTTGGATACCCTTTATTTCTCCTTACCATAGTGCATTGACTAGGACTTCCAGTACAATATTAAATAAGAATAGTGATAATTGGCTTTGTTGTCTCATTTCCATTCTCAAGGAAATTGCTTTCAGTTCCACTATTGAAAATAATGTTGGCAGTTCTTTTGCATGTATGAATTTTCTTTCTGTTCCTATTTCGCTAATTTTTTTTTTTTTTATCAAGAAAGGCTGTTGGATTTTGTAAAATGCCTCTTCTGTATCAGTTGAGCTTAACATGTGATTATCTTCTGCTGTTTTATTTATGTGGTAAATAAATTTGATCACATAAATTTTCTAATGTTGAGGTTGATTGTCTACTGTAGAACCACTCTTGCATCACTGATGTGAATCCCACCTGATAATGGTGTATTTTTTTCATAAGCTATTGAATTCTGTTGACTAAATCTTTTTGTTGCTGTTTAAAGAAAAATTTTATTTAAACAACAAGATGCCTTTTTTAAAGGGAAAACTATTATGAATTCGTTTATTTTAATTTATCCCTGCTTGGGGACAGATTTTTCTGCATTTAAAAAAGCTATAAAATTGTCTTTAGTTTTGCAGTGGTGAATGAAAAAACATCAAAACTCTACATTCAGCCAAGGTATGCAAGGATTGTTTTATGTTGTTTTTCACTAAACACTGAGAAAATTAACTTACTGGAGTATACAAGTCAAGAGCTGAATGAGTATGCAGCTAGTGGAGAAAGTATTTTCATAGACCTAGGATTTTTCACTATGTCATCTTCACTGATGTTTACCAAAACATATCATTGATCATGTATTTTTTAAAAGGAGAAAGAAGTACAAAATGCTTATGAACATATACCAGTTACCTTCTGTTCAACAGAGGGATGGGAAAAGGGAAAAATGAAATAATAGAAGTCAGAATGTAATGGGAGCAAATTGTGGTTTTCTAATTCAGAATATATTCTTGGTCTGTAGGAACAGAGTTCTGCAGTAAAGTAGCAGACTACTTTTTTAGAAGACACCTCCTGTCTGCTGCTGGAACACATCAGTTGTATTTTCATCCTCCATTTCAGACTATTCAGGTGTGTTTGTTTCGTTGATTGACTACCTGTCAAGTTGGAATCTGATCTGCCTCGTTGACAAACTCTGTTGTTCACAGTAGGCTTTCATTAATTTACTAAGTACTGTATGCCTCTTAAACTGCACCACAAAACTGTTGTGCCCTCTGCCTTTAAATTAATATAATGCTGTTCTTAGTTCTTGACTCTTTCCTTGGATTTTTCCCATCAGCCGTGGTGACTGATGACGTCTTCCCAGCTGCCTTTTCTTAAAAGAGATACCTGGTTTGCACCAAAAAAGCCTGTTGGCTAGATTTTGCAGAGAATTTTTGTTACCTGTATTCCTGATGGACATTGGTCTGCAATTTTGTTTTTCTTTCTTTCTTTCTTTTTTTTTGTGGAATCTTTGCCTGGCTATGGTATCAGGGTTGTGCTTGCTTCATAGAATGAATTAAGGAGTTTTCCTTCCTTTTCTGTGTTCTGGAATAGTTTGAATAGAATTAGTATCAACTCTTCCCTTGTTTGGTAGAGTTTTCCAGTGAAGCCATCTGGGGTGGCTAGGACTTGTTTGTTTGTTAGGAGGTGGTTTTTATTTTATTTTGTTTATTTTTAAATATCATCTTCTGTTTGTACTTTTGTTATAGATCTAGGTAGATTCTCTAATTATATTTTTGTTAGTCTAGGTAGGTAGTGTAGGATCCGACTTGACGAACTTGGCTTGGCTGGCTAGGTAGGTAGTATGTTTGTAAAAATTTGTCTCTTCTAGGTTTTCAAATTTGTTAGAATACCATTTTTTAATAATGTTTTATGATCCTCTTTATCTTGGTTGATTCTGTTTTAATATTCCCCATTTTATTTCTTATTTTTATTATTTGCTGCTGCTTCTTGTCCCTTTGTCAGTTCAGCCAATCATTTATCAGTTTTATTGATCTTTTGAAAGAGCCAGTTTCTGAACTTGTTGATTCTGTCTATTGTTTTCCTGTTTTCTCTTTTATTTATTTTTGCTCTGATCTTTATTATTTCTGGTCTTCTGGTAGTAGTCTACTTCTGCTGTTCCTTTTATATTTTTTCAAGTTATTGGGTCATGGTGCTGATTTGAGATCTTCTTTTTCATGTGTGAATTTATTGCTATAAATTTTCCTTTGAGCAGTGCTTTTGCTGTGTCCCAAAGGTTTAGATATTCTGTGTTTTTGTTCTCATTTGATTATAATACTTTTGTAAATTAGATTTTTAATTTATGATCCAGTAGTTTTCAGGTAAGGTGTTACTCAGTTTCCATGTATTTAATTCTTTTTTCTTTGTTTTTCTTCTTAGTGATTTCTAGGTTTATAGTGTTATTGTCAGAGACAAATCTTAGTATTATTTTGATGTCTTTAGGTTTATTGAGGCTTAATTTATGGCCTAAAGCATGGTCTGTTCTGCAGAATGATGAATGGGCACTGGAGAAGAATATGTACTATACTGCTATTACGTGGTATGTTCTGTATGTGCCTATGAGATACAGTTGGTTGATCCTATTATTTAACTCTTCTGTATCTTGGTTTCTTTCTAGTTGTTTTGTCCATTGTCAAAAACAGTGTGTTAAAGGCTACTACTGTTATTGTAGAATTGTATATTTCTCTTTTAAATTCTGAGTTTGCTTTATGTATTTTAAAGTTCTGTCATTGGGTGCTGTCGTGAATTGAATTGTGTCCCCCCCAACAAAATACATATCAGTGTGGCTTGGCTATGATTCCTGATATTTTATGATGTTCCTATATGTCGTAAATCCTACCACTATAATGTTAATGAGAGAGAATGGGTGGCAGTTCCATTGGTAGAGCTGGATGTGGTATGTTAAGATTGTGTTGTAACTTGAGACAGCCTCTTGGGATAGAAAGGAAAAGGAAACAAGCAGTGTTGGGGATCTTAATGTTACTGAAAAGCAGTCCTGGGAGCAGAGTGCATTCTTTGGACCCAGGGTCCATGTACCTCTGAAGCTCCCAGTCCAAGGGAAGATTGATGACAAGGACCTTCCATCGTGAGCCAACAAAGAATTTCACTGGAGTTGATGCCCTGAATTTGTACTTTTAGTCTACTAGACTGTGACAGAATAAAATTTTTCCTTGTTTAAGACATCTACCTGTATTTCTGTTATAACAGCACTAGATGACTAAGAGGCATAAGTATTTATTATTGTTACATCTTCTTGGTGAATTGATCCATTAGTCATTATATAATGTCCTTCTTTGTCTGCTATGATGGATTCTTTGTCTGTTTTATCAGAAATTATTATTGCTGCTCTGGTACTTATTTGGTTACTGTTTGCTAGATATGTATTTTTTCCATCCTTTAATTTTTTAATCTGTCTTTATGTCTGTGTCTCAGGTGTGTGTATTTTAGGCAGTGTATTGGTGGGTTATTTTTTTTTTAAGTAATTCCATTACTTTCTGCCTCTTGGCTGGTGTGCTTAATCCATTTACATTCAGTGTGATTATTGATAGGTATGAGTGTGTTTTGTGGTGTTAATGATTCCTTTGTTCCTCGTAATATTGTATATTTTGTTCTTTTGTATATGGATTATTTCCTCCAATCATTAGTTGTTGTTATTTTTGTGTTTACTGAGTCTTTTTGATTTTATTCTTATTTGTTTCGGTGAGTAGAATTATTAATTTTTTTTGTGGTTACCCTGAAGCTTATCTTTATCCACTTAAGTTAAACAGTGTGTTATATCTTGAAATCACGTTGACTTCCTTTTCATAAGCAAGTGCTTTAACTGAAACAGTTTTTCCCACTTTTTGTGTTGAAGTTGTCTCATTTATACCTTACAGCTCTGGCTGCCTGTAATTGGATATGCAGCTTTATTTTACTTTATCGAGCTCTTTCTGGGTTGGCATCTGTGTGCTGCTGTTGTGTGTCTCTATCTCGGGTTGTTTTGTGATATTTCTTCTCTGTCCTAAGGACTGCCTGTAATATTTCTTACAAGTCTGTTTGTTTTTTAGAAATTCCTCTAATTTCTGCTTATCTGGGAATGTCCTAGTTTTGTCATCAGTTATGATAGATGGTTTTGCTACGTATGTGATTTTGGTTGGCCTTTTTTTTTTTCCTTGCAAGATTTCATATATGTTTTCCCATGACTTTTGTACTTGCATGATTTCTGGTGAGAAATCAGTGTTTAGTCTTACTGGGGTCTCTTCGTAAGCTATATCTCATTTTTCTCAAGCTAGTCTCAGGATTCTTTGTTGTCTAGTTTTGGAAAGTTTGATTATAATATGTCTTGGTGAATTTTCTTTTGGGTCTATCCTTTACAGATCTTTAGAATTTCTGTGGGGGGTTGATTGATATTCTTGGTTGTATGTCTCTTTTATATTTATGAAGTTTTTATGCCAGTATGTCTTCAGAATTTTTCTGTTTACTTTTTTTTCTTCTCCTCTTCTGGAATTCTAATTACACATGAATTAGTCCTCTTGATGGTGTCCATATAATGCTTGAGCTTTTTCATTCTTCTTCTAATTGTTTCTCAAGTTAGTATAAAGGAATTTGTCCTTTATTTCATTGATTGTGTCTTCTGTTGATTCACTTCTACCTCTGTGCCCTTCCATTGGAGACCTGGTGGAACAGTGATTAAGAGCTCAGGCTGCAAACCAAAAGGTCAGCCATTCAAATCCACCAGTTGCTTCTTGAAAACCTGTGAAGCCTTTCTGCTTTGTCCTATATAGTTGCTGTGAGTTGGAATTGACTTGATGGCAATGGTTTTGTTTTTTTACTGTTTTTGTTTGTCCTTCCATTAAATTATCTATTTCTGATGTGTTATTCTTAATCTTCTAGAGTTCTTATTGTTGTTTTGTATGTTTTCTGTTTATCTGTTTAGTTTATTTTGTTCTTGTGTTGTTTTCCTGAATTATTCTAGAGTTTTTTTTTTTTTTTTTTTTTTTTATGTTTTCCTTGATCTCTTTGAGAAGCCTAAATATCAGTTTTTTGAATTCTTTATCAGGTGGTTCTGTTATCATTTCTGCCTCAGGAAGGTTTTCTGTCACTTTATTTTGCCCACTTGTTTGAGACATCTCATCTTGTTTCTTCATTTGATTTGTTACTGTCCACTGTTCCTGAGGCATGTGCTTATTTATATGTCTTTATTGAGTATATGTTAGTTATGTTTTGTTTGTTAGTTTTGTCCTGATTTTTCATTTTGTTTGGTTTTAATGTATCAGAACCTTTGTTTCTTTTCTCTCTGTGTAGCTATCTTTCTTCTTTTGTGTCATTTTAATCACTGTTGCTTTATGGTGCTGGTCTGTGTGTGACTTTGGTGGTACTGGTTGAAGTGAGTGTGATTTCCTCTCACTGGTGGGTATAGTGGAAACCCTGGTGGTGTAGTGGTTAAGTGCTTTGTCTGCTGATCAGAAGGTTAGCAGTTCAAATCTGCCAGGTACTCCTTGGAAACCCTATAGGACAGTTCTGTTTGGATGAGTCAGAACTGACTCAGTGAAAGTGGCTTAATGACTGGTGGGTATAGTGGGTCGCCCACATGTCAGTTCTCTGTTACTACACTGATATATCTTCCTTTATAGGGTTGAGTGGAGATGGGAGAGAAGGTTCTTTTCCCAATATTGAGTGACAGATGTTGAGTGGACAGGGTCCCTCCACAGGTCTTATGGGACTGTGAGGTCCTTCCAGGTTGATG
Source organism: Heterohyrax brucei (assembly GCA_028571685.1). Lineage (NCBI taxonomy): Eukaryota > Metazoa > Chordata > Mammalia > Hyracoidea > Procaviidae > Heterohyrax > Heterohyrax brucei. The sequence continues at coordinate 43,067,816 of CM053149.1, forward strand.
CTGGCAGCTTGTGCATTGGAATTCAGGGCAGGATATCTCTGTAGCTGCTATGAGATAGTGCTTCCCAGATAGACAGGATAGGCCCTTTGTGCATGCGTGAGTTGGTGTCTAAGTAGGTGGTAGGTCATCAAGGGGTTTTGGCCAATGTGCAGTTGATCTGCAGGAACTATATGGGTGAAGGATTTGTGACATTGTAGCTGCACAGACACTGGTGAGGGCACTACGAGTTGTTTACCAGTAGCTAGAGGTACAGATGGCACATGGCTTCATTCCCAGCTTGTCTGTCATTGTCTGTGTCTCCTATTGGGAATTCCATTAAATTGTCTTCCTGTGTTTCTCACTGGGAATGCTGCTTACTTGGTCTCAAGTTGACCATGCTGCGCTGGACCAGCTGGCAGGGTGCCTACAATGTGCAAATTTCCTCATATACTGTTTTCATTTGGTTTCTCCTCACTTTCAGTATTCAGACTAATTCTTCATCTTTGCATTTGATGCCAGTATTGTCATCTGTATCTGTTCCACTTCATTTCTCAGGTCTTTGCTGTAAGGGAACAGCACAGTGTATCTGAACTAAACTGCCAGCTTGGGCTGTCTCTCTGCCCAAGGTTGTAATCTTTATGGAAGGAAACTTTTATGTCTTACTCTTGCAGAGCAGGACAGTGAGTTTGAACCTGTGACCTTTTAGTTAGCAGCTGAGTATTTAACTACTAGGTGACTTTTTAAAATTAACTGTGGTGCACATTCTCTGTGAGTCCTATTCACCCACATTCTGAACTTGAAAAACAGGTGGGGTGTATCTCATCACTGGAATTTTATAGACTGAAACCCTGAGAGACTTGAAGTGACTTTCTCCTGCATCACTTTCTCTTCTGACTTTTCTTACTCTTATTAAAAACCAGAGTATGCTAAACTGTGGAGAAAGGGTTAGATCTGTCTTGGGCTGGTCTTTTCTGGGAAACTTTTTATGGCCTGGCGGGAGTCACCATCTGTGTGGTCCAACTCCCTTTTCTTAAGCAGAAAGGGGTTTGTATTTTTGCCAGATCCTCCCACCCTCTCCATGGGTCAAACAGTGAATTTAGTAAAAACATGGAAAAGTTTAGACTGTCCTTGTGCCAAAAGTTGCCACTAAGAAGGCAGCAGCGTAAACATTTTATGACTAATCTTTTCTTTTAAGGAAAATTTTACGCAATTGTTTCCTCTTTGTTTACAAAGATACAATTTCCACAGATTGTAGTCTTCAGACTGCCAGCCCTAATCCTGACCCCAGGTCTGCTGGTCTCCTCTTTCATTTTTGTGTCTCATCAGTATACAACTTATCAAGTCTTTTGCCCTCTGCAGCCATGCTTCCACTCCTGTTGTGGCTGTAACTGCAGTGTTGATATTGTCAGTAACTGCCTGCCAAGGCCAGTAACCTTTTATGTTTTTTCCCCTCTGCCTTTTTCGCTATGGAAACCCTGGTGGTATAGTGGTTAAGTGCTATAGCTGCTAACCAAAATGTCAGTAGTTTCAAATCCACCAGGTGCTCCTTCGAAACTCTCTGGGCCATTCTACTCTGTCCTGTAGGGTGACTATGATTTGGAACAGACTTGACAGCAGTGGGATTTGTTTTATTTTATTTTTGCTGTTTGCTTTCTTTAATGTAGATTGTGGGTGACTGACTCTCCTTCCCCCCTAGAAAGTTTCTTACATTTATTATTTCTAAACTTTTTTCTCTTTTTCTGATTTTTTATTCCTTTTCTCACTTTATGTCCTTGTCATTAAGTGTAAATACCCTCCAAGACTGTGTGCTTCCATGTTGTTTCTTTTTTTCTTTTGGTCGGTACTTTTACCTTTAAAGACGTTGGGCCCTCTTTGACCAGTTTTGCAGTTGCTCTCTAGTGGGCCCTGGCTAACAGTGACCTTGCACGTGGCAGAGTGAAGTTGTGCTCCATGGGGTTTTCAGGGACTGAGCTTTTGGAAGAATGTCCTCAGGTCTTTTTTCCAAGGCACTTCTGGGTAAACTCAAACCTCCAACCTTTAGTTGTCTGCTGGGTGTAGTAATTGGTTATCTGTATCTCCAGAACTCCTCTTAGAATGTCATTGTTCTTCAGTTCAGAAACTTGCTGTAACTATTCCCGTGAGATCCCACTCTACATTTTTAATGAATTCTAAAATTAAAATAATGATTATGTAGACTAGCCCTTTCTTCTACTTGCCACCCTTTACTCTTACCTTTCCCGTTGATCTTGAACCAAACATGTCCTTCGGGTCAACCAGGTTGAAACCTTTGTGTCTTGCCTGGAACCGCTTTTAGTCCTTTGCCTTCACTTATTCAGTTATCACGTCCTATCAGATCTTCTTTTATAATGCCTTTCAGTTTGTCCCCATATATTGTATCACTCACTGCCCTAATTTAGGCATTTGTTTAAATCTAACCCTTTTAACACTTTGCTACAATTTAATATCGCCAAAGGAACACTTTATTCATGTGAAAAATGACTAGTTGTGATAATTCCTGAAGGATAAAGTGCAAGAACTTCAGTGAAAATTCTAGATTTTCTACAGTTCAGCCCATTGCTATCTTTATATGTATACATATACACATGTATGTGTAACTGAACTTCAGTGCTGCATTTTCCTACATTTCTAAACTTATGTGCCTTTATTCTGTTTTTAGTTTATTCAAGGCAGCAGAATCTTAGCATTTTGGTTAAACAAAGAGGGTGGTTTTAGGGGGAAACATGAACTCTCCATTTTTCGTTTCTGCCACTTGAGGGATGTTTTACTGCCTGCCTATGGCCCCACTCCTCATCCCTTCTCCTTAGGGAGAAGGAAAATTCTCTGACGGGTGCATTGTAAAAATCAAACTGGGCGTGTGTAGCTTCTCCCTGGGCCCTGACAGGAGATCAGGTAGCCTGTGGGACATGTATACCTGCCCTACACCTATTTGAGGTAGATTTAGCCAGCAGGCCCTCCCCCTTTTGGGGATGCTGCCAGTTTTGTAGGACAGACTCATTTAGTGTGTCTGTTGAGGGCAGAATCACCATGAATTGGAGTAAACTTGTTGACAGCAGATTTTGTTTTGTTTTTTTTTTTGGCTGGACATGTAAGCTACGTTTTCCAACCAGCTTTCTCAGGAATAAAGCTGACATTTTGTTCTCCACTGTCTGATTCCTGGGTCTGTTCCTCAGTTATTGCTGAACTCAGGGTATGAATAAGGGTGCCATTTACTGGGGATAAATACTTTTGTCTCTAATGCAGATTATAACTCAAAATACTCGACTGGCTTTCTTAACATTTTTCATAAAGTATAGTAAACAACCCAGGATTAATTAGATGGACAATATCAAACTGGGTATATAAGTTACAACAGGTTGAAAACAAACTATTAAAAAATGTTCTAAAATTTTTTGTGATGATGGTTGTACAACTTCATGAATATAATAAAAGCTTTGAGTGGGATAATTTAAACAGATAAATTATATGGTATGTGAATTATATTCCATTAAAACCAAACCCACTGTTGTCAAGTTGGGCGCGACTCATGGCAACCCTAGGTCAAAAAGTTTCCAAGGAGTGCCTAGTGGATTTGAACTGCTGACCTTTTGGCTAGCAAATATAGCACTAAACCCACTACGCCACCAGGGTTTCTTGTATTCCATTAGAACTGTTATAAAACTGTCACATTATAGTTGTAGTATATTGCACATGACTAATCTAACTTACTTGAGTAAGTCATTAGATGTTACTTTGAGTTGAGTCTACCATGAAGAAGGTAGGAATATAAGCAAACTGTGAATCATACTTTCTACCTTAGTGCTGTCTTAGGCTGGGTTCTCTATGGAAGCAAACTAGCAAAGTGAATAACTGTATATGAGACAGATTTATGTCAGGGAATGGCTTCATGTGATAGTAGAGGCTGAAACATCTCAAGTCCGTGAATTGAGACAAAGCCCTCTCAATTCATGTAGCTTAGCCACAGGGCTGGCAAACATGGGATCACAAGTTGGAGAGCAGGGCTTGCTCACAGCTGTGAAGATCAGAGAATTCCAAGATCTGCTGATAGGTCAGTAGCTCAGATTCCACAAGCCACGGTCAAAGGACTGGAGTCTGGAGGAGCAGAAAGCTGACTGCCTGTTTGTGTTTGGATGCAGGCCCCAGCCCCAAGGACACTCCCTTCTAGCTGAGTGCCTGCTCACGGCAGTGGAAGTTTTGGAAGTGGTCACTTGTAAACACTAACAGTCATGGCCCACCTAGTGGACATATGTTCTTAACCACCATAGGTGCTTATTCCTTATGCACATTTAGTTTTTGAGAAATTTGCCTATAAAAAATATTTGTAAATGGCATCAGAATAGTAATGATGTAGCTGTGTTTCATTTTCATGGTTTTAGATGTGCCTATTCTTTAAACAAAAACAAAGATGTGTCTCTATCCATATATCTATAATGCCTGCATTATTGCTCTTCTCGTGTTTTCTTTTCCATAGACATTCTCTACTGTTGTATCTGAAGTTCACTTTGTTCTGCTAGTGATGTGTTGGAAATTATAGCAGGTTGCTTTATTTTATGTCTCATATGTTGTCATCTAGGTAATGTCTTGAAAGGATGAAAGTACTTCCCTAGGAAACTGAAGAGAATAAAATCAGATAGTGTCATTACATTTAACAAATATTTGTGGAATGAATTAGACAGTTCCCTCTACTTGTCCTAGATGGTGTCACTGTCCACATCTTTACTTCTATCTGCATGTAAATTTGAGATTTAATGGTGTTAGTTTGTGAATGTGTGTGTGTCTGCATCCAATTTGGTCTTTTTATTCTCTCTCTTTTAATGATCTCTGGCTTTCTTTGTGTATGATGTGTCTGAGGTCATTCCACAACTCCTCTGGTCTTGAATCATTAGTGTTCAACACATCATATCTATTCTTGAGATGGTCTCTAAACTCAGGTAGGGTATACTTAAATGTCATACTTGGGCTCTCTCATGGATGTGTTCTAATTTTCTTCATTTCAGTTTGAACTGGCATATTTGTAATTGATGATTTGTTCCACAGTCAACACCTAGTCTTGTTCTGACTAATGGTATTGAGCTCTTACATTGTCTCTTCCCACAGATGTAGTCAGTTTCATTCCTGTATATTCTACCTACCCTGTGTTAGTCGCCATTTATATTGGTGAAAAAGGTATTTGTAACAAAGAAGTTGTTGGTCTTGCAAAATTCCATCATGTGATCTCCAGCATCATTTCTGTCATCAAGGCTGGGTTTTCCAACTATTGACCCTTCTTCTTTGTTTCTAACTTTTGCATTTCACTCACCAGTAATTATCAGTACATCCTCATATCAACTTTGGACTGAAGAAACTGGTGAAAATCTTCAATTTCTTCATCTATGGCCTTAGTGGTTGGTGCTAAATTTGAGTAATAGTGGTATAAACTGGCCTTCCAAAAGGAAGATGTTTGGATATCATCCTATCACTGACAGCAGTGTTCTTCAGGACAGATCTTGAAATGCTCTTTTTGGTGTTGAGCCTAACACAACTCCTCTTCAAATTTTCATTCCTGACATAGTATACACCATGATTATCTCATTCAAAATGACTGATACCAGTCCATTTCAACTTACTAATGCTTAGGCTATTGATTTCATTTTTAATGATTCCTGATTTTCCTTGATTCATACTTCATGTATTCCGTATTTCAGTTATTAATGGATTTTTGCAGCTGTTTCTCCTCATTTTGAGTCATGTCACATCAGCAAATGAAGGTCTTGAAAGTTTTACTGCATCCACCTCATTACGATAAACTGTACAGCTCTTCTGTAGTCATCTTTTGAGTGCCTTCCAACCTCGGGGGCTCTTTTTCTGTTATTATATCTAACAATGTTCCACTGCTAATCATAGTTTTCCCTGGCTACCTCTTTTCAGAAGTAGATTGCCAGGTCCTTCTTCCTCATCTGTCTTAGTTGGAAGCCTAGCTGAAACCTGTCTGCATGGCTGACCTGCTGGTATTTGAATACCAGTGGTATAGCTTCCAGCATGACAGCAACACGGAAGTACCCACAGTATGAGAAACTGACAGACACGTGGGGGCTGGTATGCTTTAGTTGTGTTTATTTGCTCACTGCCTTTTGGTTATGTTTAGGGGAGAGGAATGATACATACATGAGTGCACATTATAGGTGCAGCTTGTTTATTGCTATCCCATGCTTCCCTGATTTGGAGAGGAAACAAGAAAGGAGCTCAACTAACTACTGCCTCTTCTCAGTGGTCAGAGCAGAAGATAGTTATAGTACCCCAAAGGCCTCCTGCAGTGTTGGGTTGTCTCCTCTCCTACTGAGTGGTCTCTCACTTTTATGAGTAAGTCCTAGCAGCATAGTGACAAGATGACAGATAGCATGGCCAAAAGAGAGTTGCCCCTGAGACAAGAAGGGTTTTCCCTTCTTAGGAGGCTAACAGAATAGACTTGTAGTTCCAGATGTGCCCAGCTGTTTTGGCTTCTATTCCATTTCAAGCAAACATACTTAAAGTTCAAACCAACACTTACATCATCAAAACAAAAGTTTTTGTAATGTAGACCTTAGGCTTTTAGTAATTATGTCATTAGTCTGATCGCAGAGGCAGTATCCTTGCATGGAATCGCATCTTGGAAAGTCCGGGCCCTGCATGGACTTTTCCAGACTTTACTGAGAGTACAGAATTTAAAGTGACAGGTCTAGATCCCTGACTACATAGGATGGTAGCACCCTTAACCCCAGCCACTTCTACTTGTTTATCTCTCAAGGATGCCTTTGTCACTGAATAGCACTTTTATCAACACTAACTTGAAGGAATAAAACTCTTACTGTTTTTGATAAGACAGTATGATTTTGGTGGCTTGGCAATTTACCTTTCCCACTGACCAGCTGTGGTGTCAGGTCTTCATTTTGTTTAGTATTTCTTCATTAACCACTTGCCATTGAGTTGATTCTGATTCATTACCCCTTGAATGTCAAGATAGAACTGTACTCCATAGAGTTATTTTCAGTGGTCAGTGTTTTGGAATTAGATTATGAGGTCTTTCTACTTGAGGAGCTTCTGGGTGCACAGGAACCTCCTACCTTTTCTTTTTTTTTAGCAGCTGAATGTCTTTATCACTCTTTATACCAGGGACTCTCTGCCCTCCCCAAGTTTTGGGGTCAGGTTACACAGGACAGCAAGTTTCTTTCCTGAAGCTCTAGTCTTCGTTTAAACTGCTCTATCCTAAAAATTTAGTAGCAATTTTGCATATTCTGGAATTAGTATATGTTCTTTATCTTTTGCATTACCTCGTAGTGATGTGCACAGGAGAAAGATACAGCAGCCTGCTTCTGTAAAGATTGTAGCCCTGGAAACTTCAAAGGGCAGTTGAACTCTAAGTTAGGATCCACATAATGGCAATGGAGTATATTTGTGATATTGAACTAAAGATTTTGTTTCCGTCAATCTGGGAATGATTGAATGTGGCAGAAGATATGTTATTTAAAAGACTACATTACATGAATACTGTCATAGAAAATAAAGAGTTGGATGAGAAGAGTGAAAAGATAGGTAGTAATTGTATTGAGAATTTTTCGCAAATTCTGACTCATGTTGAAAAGATAGAAACCATCATTAGTTACCTTTTTTCCTCATTGTTTGTAAACAAAAGGCTAAACTCATTGCTGTCAAATGGATTCTGACTCATAATGACACTATAGGACAGAGGAACTCCTCCGTAGGGTTCCCAAGGAGCAGTTAGTGGATTTGTGCTTCTGATCTTTTGATTAGCAGCCAAGCTCTTAAACATTGTGCCACCAGGGTTCCTTGTTACTTATAGGAACTTACAATTAATGCATTTTATATCATTAAGAGAGAACAGCATTACAAAAAAAAATAAAGAAGCATTAACTGGTATAAGCATTTTCCGTGTTTGTTTTCTTCTTAACGAATCATCGTGATTTATGTTTCAAGAGAGAATTAAATATTTTCCTTCCTTCCTCCTTCCCTACTCCAATTTTTCTCTCCTCCTTTTCTCATCAGTGTCCTCTCTTTCATCATTTTCTTTTGTTTGTTTGTTTTAATTTTGTGATTGTATGAAACTGTACTATCAAGTTTAAATTTTCTGCTCTTCTTGCCCAGTGATAGCACACTCCTTTCCATTCTACATCCTCTTAACAATCTCCATTCTGCTGCTCCCCACCATCTCCACTCTACTCTAGTAAGAGGCCAGTAGGACAACATCCTATAGATGCATAGAACCATAATGTGCACACATGATTTGATCACTGTGTATCCCCGAGTCCAATCCATTCCTGCCCGAAGAGTTGACCTCAGTAATGTTTTATGATCAGGGGCAGCATCAGGTCTAGGGGCATGTTCCCTGGGGAACCCCCAAGTGTTCAGACCATCAGTTGTAGTCTTTCAATAGAGTTCTCAGGGTCCACCCCTTTTTTTTCTCATGTTGCTCCTGGGACTACATGTTGTGAGCCCCATCATGGCTGTCAGTGGTGGTGGCCACTGGTCACATGTTGATGTAGTCACCTATTCATGTGCGTCTTTATGTCTTCTTGGTTCTCTTTCCCCCATGTCATTGTTGTCCTTGGCGATCATCTGTTCCTGATGAGTTGGGACCATTTGGTGTACTCAGATGGGCAGCTAGCTAGTTTTTAAGACCCCAGATGCCACTCACCAATATGAATTGCAGAAGACTCTCTTAACAATAGGCTCGTTATGCTAGCTGGCCTCGATGTCCCCTGAGAGCTTGATTCCCAGACCCCTGACCCAGCTACTCTGTCCTTGCAATAATTTGGTTAAGATTGGAAGAGTTTTCAGGTTATGTTCAAGTCCAGTTAAATTGATCTTCTTTCCAGTGTGTGCTGCCACTGATTTCACCCAACCAGATTTCTATCAACTATCTAATCTATAACCAACCTTCTCCCTCCCCTCCCTTGCAGCTGTTGAAGAGTCTTTTCTTCTGTACATGAGTCTGTTTTTAAGTCTTTACAGTAGGGATTTCATACAATATTTGTCCTTGTGTCGCTGACTGATTTTGTGCAACATGTCTTCCATTTGAAACCAGGTTATGAGATGTTTTCTAAAATTGTCATAGTTCTTTATCATTGCATAGTGTTCCATTGAGTGTATATACCATAGTTTATCCATTCATCTGTTGTTGGACATCTGGGTTGATTCCATCTTTTTGCTGTTGTGGACTGTGCTGAAATAAACATTCATGTGCATGTCTTTGTTCATGTGACTGCCCTTGCTTCTGTAGAATATATTCCAAGCAGTGGGATTACTGGGTCAAATGTTATATCTATTTACAGCTTTTTAAGGAGGTGCCAGATTGTTTTCCAAAGAGGTTGTGCCATTTTGCAATCCCACCAGCATTTGTTGCTTTGTGTTTTTTGGATTGTGGCCATGCTTGTTGGGGTGAAATGGTACCTCATCATCATTTTGATTTGGATTTCTGTAATAGCTAATATAGTGAGCATTTCTGTATGTCTTTTGGCTGCTTGGATATCCTCTTTAGTGAAGTGTCTGTCCATCTCTTCTGCCTGGTGCTTAATTGGTTTATTTATCCTTATCTTGTTGATATTTTGCAGTACCTTGTAGATGATGGAGATCAGATGTCAGTCTGACATATAGTTGCCAAATATTTTTTCCCCATTCTGTAGGTGGTCTTTTAATTCTTTTGATAAAGTCTTTGGATAAGCAACAGTGTTTGATTCTTAGAAGTTCCTGTTTATCTATTTTCTCTTCTATTGATCATGTTTTGTTTGTTAGATCTTGAAGTCTAAGTTGTGAATTAAAACTTTCATTGTTAATCCTATTTTTTCTTGGATGATCTTTATCATTTTAGGTTTGATATTTAGGCCTTTTATCCATTTCAAGTTGGTTTTGGTGTGAGGCATGCAATATGGGTCTTGTTTCAGGTTTTTGCAAACGGATATCCAATTTTGCCAGCACAATTTGTGAGAGACTATTTTTAGTCCAGTTTAAAATCTTAGGACCGTTGTCAAATATCAACCATTCATAAAAGTATGGTGGCATCTCTGGGGTCTCAACTCTGTTCCGGTGGTCTGTGTGTCTCTTTTTGTACCAGTACCAGGCTATTTTGACTGCTGTGGCTGTGTAATAGGTTCTAAAGTTGGGTAGGGGAGGCCTCCTAGGATGTTGTTCTTCTTCAGTAGTGCTTTTCTTATCTGAAGTTTCTTCTTCCAACCAAAGTTGGTGATTTGTTTCCCCATATCATTGGAAAATGCCACTGGAATTTGTGTTGGAATTGCATTGTATATGTAGATCACTTTAGATAAAATAGACATTTTCACAATGGTTAGTGTTCCTATCCATGAGCAGGGTAAGTTTCTCTTTTATGTAAATCTCTCTTAGTTTCTTGCATTACGGTATTGTAGTTCTCTTTGTATAGGTCTCTTATTACTTTAGTTAGATTTATTCTTGGGTATTTTATCTTCTTGGAGACTATAGTAAATGCTGTTGATTTGGTGATTTCTTCTTTAATGATCTCATTGCTGGTATCAAGGAATCCTACTGATTTACTAATGTTTATCTTGTATCCTGATACCTTGCTAAATTCTTCTATTAGTTTGAGTAGTTTACTTGTGGATTCTTTAGGATTCTCTGCATATACAATCATATCATCTGCAAATAGAGAAATTTTTTATTTCATCTTTGCCAATGTGGATGCCCTTTGTTTCTTTGTCTTGTCTAATTGCTCTGGCCAGACTTCTACAGTGTTGAATAGGAGAGGTGAGAGTGAGCATCCTTGTTTAGTTTCCATTCTCAAGGGGAATTGTTTCAGTCTCTCTCCATTCAGGTGAGATGTAGGTGGTTGGCTTTGCACAGATGGCCCTTATTTCTTTGAGGAATTTGCCTTCTATTCTTATTTTTCTTAGAGTTTTTAGCATGAATAGGTGTTGTCCTTTGTCAGATGCCTTTTCTGCATCAATTTATAAGATCAAGTGATTCTTATCCTTTGTGTTATCTATGTGGTTGATTACATTAATTTGTTTTGCTGATGTTGAGCAAGCCTTGTATCCCTGGTATGGATCCAACTTGATTGTGATGAATTATTTTTTTGATATGTTCTTGAATTGTATTGACAAGGATTTTGTTGACTATTTTTGCATCTAGGTTCATGAGTGATATTGTTCTATAATTTTCCTTTTCTGTGGGATCTTTTCCTAGCTTTGGTATCGGGGTTATGCTGGCTTCATTGAATAAATTTGGGAGTATTATATTCCGTACTATGCTGTGAAATAATCTCAGTAGTATTGGGGTTAATTCTTCTCTAAAAGTTTGGTAGAATTCTGAGATGAAGCCAGCTAGGCCAGGACTTTTTTTGGTTGGTAATTTTTTGAAGACTTTTTCAATCTCTTCCTTTGTGATGGGTTTATTAAGTTGATCTACTTCTCCTTGCTATAATTTTGGTAGGTGATATGAATCTTGGATTTGTCCATTTCCTCTGCGTTTTCAAATCTGTTACAGTACAGTCTTTTGTAGTGTTCTGTCATGATAGTTTTGATTTCCGTTGGATCTGTTGTGACATCTCTTATTTCTTATTTGGGTTATTTGTTTCCTTTCCTGTTTTTCTTTAGTAAGGTTAGCCAACAGTTTGTCAATATTCTTAATCTTTAAAAAAACCCAGCTTTTGCTCTTACTGCTTTTTTTCAGTTTTTCTTCTGTTCTCTGATTCATTTAGTTCTGCTATCTTTATGATATGTTTTCTTCTGGTACCTGAGGGGTTCGTCTGTTGCAGTCTTTCTACTTGTTGAAGTTGTAAGGTTAATTCTGTGGCTTGGGTCCTTTCTTCCTTCTGGATGTGTACATTTACAGAGATAAATTGACCCCTGAGCACTGTTTTGGCTGTATCCCATAAGTTCTGGTAGTAATTGTTTTCATTCTCATTTGAATCCATAAATTTTTTTATGTTGTCCTTGATTTCTTCTATAACTGATGCCTTTTTGAGCAAGGTGTTGTTCAGTTTCCATGAGTACCCATTTCTGTGCATGCTTTTTCTGCTATTGATTTAGGCTTTTATGAATTTATGGTCTGAGAAGATGGCTTGCAGTAATTGAGTGGATTGACTTTGGTTGAGATTTGCTTTATGTCCTAACATGTTCTATTCTGGAAAAGGTTCCATGTGCACTGGGGAAGAAGGTGTAGTTATCTGTTGATGAATAAAAAGTTCTGTATATGTGAATGAGGTGTAATTGGATAATTGTAGCAATAAGATCTTCTGTGTCTTTACAGAGCTTTTTCTAGATCTGTCCAGTACTGAAAGTGAAGTGTTGAAGTCTCCAACTATTATTGTGGAGTGATCTGTCTCATTTTTCAATGTAGTCAGTGTTTCTTCGATGTATTTAGATACTCTAGTATTGGGTGCATAAATAGTTAATATTGTTAAGTCCTGCTTGTGTATTGAACCTTTTGGTGGTAAACAGTGACCGTCTTTGTGCACAGTGGTGGATTTTACATTAAAGCCTACTTTATCTGAGTTTTGTATTGCCACACCTGCTTTTCCTTGTATATTGTTAACTTGGTATATATTATTTCTTTCTTTAATTTTCAGTTTCTTCATACTTTTAAGTCTAAAGGTGAATTTCTTAAAAGCAACGTATAGATGGGTCATATCTTTTGATCCAAGATGCCACTCGATGTCTCTTTCTGTGAAGCATTCAGTCCATTTACATTCAGTGTAATTATTGATAGGCGTGTGTTTAGTGCTGTCATTTTGATGTATTTATTTTTGTGTATTCTCTGGTACTCTTAATTTTCTGTTCTGAGTCATTCTTATTTATGAGTTGATTTTTTATGCTTTTCAGTATTGGTTTTGTGTTTGTTGAGACCCTGTGTTCCATTGCTTGTTTTGATACGCTGCATCTTTATTGTGCTTTGCAGCTATCCCTATGGTCCCCCTTAATAATGTAAGTTTAAACCCAATTTTAACTTCTACGTGTCTTGTTAACTTCCTCTCCATCTGAATGGACTGCAACTACTGTAATATACTCCTCTTTTTAATGTGATGATATCTTATTTTTTGTGACATGATCATTGGATCCCTTCTTTTAATGTTATGGCTTTGATTTTGTGCCTTCTCTAACTGAGTACATTTCTGGATGTTGTGTCCTGCATTGTGTCCTTAAATACAGACTTCATGGTTTTGTTTTTCTAAGCCAAGAGCTTCTTTCAGTATTTCTTGTAGCTTTGGTTTTGTTTTCTCAAAGTCTGTAAGTTTCGTTTATTTGTGAATGTCTTAATTTCGTCTTCATATTTGAAAGACAGTTTTTCAGGATGCATAATTCTTGATTAGAAGTTTTTCTTCTTCAAGGCTTTGAATGTGTCATCCCACTGCCTCTTTGCCAACATTGTTTCTGCCAAAAAGTCAGACAAAAGCCTATAGGGTTTCCCTCTGAATTTTAGCTTTGCTTTGAGCCTCTGCGTTTAAGGGAATCTGTTTATGTTTCATTTTATTAAGCTTCATTATAATATATCTTGGTGTCTTTCTTTTCTGTTCTAGTTTTTGTGGTGTTTGATGAACATCTTGGACATCTATGTTCTCTTCTTTCATAATTTCAGGGAAGTTTTCTGTCAGCAACTCAACAACAATGCTCTCTATGTTTTCAGATATCCCTCCCTGTTCAGGAACTCCAATTAATCATAGATTATTCCTATTGATTCAGTTCCACATGTTTCTTAATGCTTCTTCATCTTTGTTGTTTCTTTTCTATGATTTCTCCTCGTATCTGCTGTTGTCAGTAGCTCTGTCTTCAACATCAGTATAGTTTGTAGTTGTTCATTCCTGCTGTTTTGGCTTTGAATTGAATTGTCCAACTCTGTAACTTTGTTATTGATCTGTCAGCTTTCAGAATGCTGATGTTCCATGAGATTGAACAACTTGCCTAATTTTTCATTTTGCTCTGCTGCATTTTGTGTAATATCTTGGAGGGCTCTGTATATAATTCTTTTGTGCTTAGCCTCCAGTAGTTTCAGAAATGCTGCTTCATCTGGGAAGTTCTTTGATTCTTGAGAGTTTTCTGGCACCATGGATGAATGTCTTTTAAAGTCATTAGGGTCTGTTGCTTTCTGGACATTTAGGGGCTGTTTATGTTCTCTAGTGTTGCATTAACAGGAGCTGAGGCACAGTTCTGAGAAGGAAGTTGATCACCAGCCACCTCTATGTACTCCAGTGAGTGTGCTCAGTAGAATCTCTAGGGTAGCAGGCTCTGCCTCATAGCATGGCCCTACTAATGGAGTCACTGGGGGCCCATCAGCCAACCCTGTAATGTGGGTCAGTAAAGGCTCAAAGAGATGCTGTTGGGCTGTACTGCAGTTATTTTTCCAGGCAGTCATATTTTAAAAAGCTAAAAGGTATCTGAGCACTTCCAGAATCAATCAGGCTGTCAAGTGTGGTAAGCCCATCCTGCTGGCTGACAACAGAGGGGCCTTGTAAGCTGTTCCCAGATGCTGTGATATAGTTCAGAGTAGGACAGGCTATTGGTCTGCTGTCATCCCCTTCTGGTCCCCTCCCTAAGGCTACACTGTGCTAAACACAGCTTTTATGTTGGCAGAGTGCTCCCTGGATGGGGACTGCCTCCCAGCCTTGGAATTAGCACCTGCTGAAGCCTCCAGTTGGGTATTTCCACCTCCCAGTCCAACAAAAGTGTGTCCTGGTCAGTCTGCCCTGCCCTTGTGAAACAACAGAATGTATGGCAGAGTTTGGAAAAGAGAGGGTGGAGGTGCTTTGGTGCTCTGAGTTGGAGCTTGGGTCTCAAAATGTAGCCATTTCACCCACTGATCACTTTAGCACTGTGGGTCTGCATAGCTTCTGTTTGAGCTGCCCCTTTGCCTGCCAACCAACAAAATGAAAAAAAAGTTAAAGACACCAGCTACCCTCAGTCTGCGGTAGCTGGCCAGTTCAACCAGAGCACGGCTCAGCCAAAGACAAGCAGTTTGCCATTTAGTGTCATGCAGTCCAAACTGACAGCTCTATGCCATGACCTTGGGCTCACTGGGTGCCCAGAAAGCTCTGTTCAATTCTCAATCCAGGCCTTAGTTTTCAGAGGGAATTAAGGAGGGGTGTGTGTGTGTGTGTGTGTGTGTGTGTGTGTGTGTGTGTGTGTATGTGTGTATGTGTGTGTGCATGTGTGTATGTGTAGTCCACCAGCTTAACTCCGCCCCCCTCTTTCATCTTTTTTTGTGATCAGGTTTTTGCAAGCATTTTTCTCAGCCTGTGTGGCAGATATTTTGTGATCTAGATAAGGAAACTGAGACTCAGAAAGGCTAAATGACTCCTGTGCTACATGAAGAAGAGTTGGAAGGCCTTGCTGTACTATGCAAGCTGTAAACTGTATACTGTTGATTTTGCTGAACTGATGGAGCTGATAGTTTCTTGAATTATTCCCTCCCCATTAGTCTCGTTCTTCCCCCATTCCCTCTCCTTCCGATTTCTACTCCTGTAATTTTAGTTTATTAATATGTATAAAGTATATTTTTATGTGTATGTGTACATGTTCATGTATAGGTCTTTGTCTTTTTGTTAGATTAAGCACTGTGTCTTGCATAAAGGCTTGTGGTAGTTGTGCTCTGAGTCCTCCAATAATATCCAACTCTGTTGGCCTATTTATCTTTATACTTTTTGACTACAAGCAGTCACTTTGAGGTTGAAGCTTCCCAAGGGTAAGCCATTCATTCCTGGTGTGTCATGAATTGTTTGCTACTGTAATTGGTGGAAAAAATGAGGTTTGTATGGAATTTATATTCCTTTCTAAGTTTGACTGATTTCTCATTCTCTCCTTCTCAGTTGCCTTTAAAAATCTACTATTCAATTTCTTATCCTTCCTTTGTTTCTCCCCAGAGTGATGCCCCTTTCCTCACAGAATGTGATGATTCATCATGGCCAGACCCAGGAATATGTGATCAAGCCCAAGTACTTTCCTGCCCAGAAGGTGATTTTGGGAGAGCAGTCCACTGAAGGCTCATTCCCTACCAGGTTTGGGCAGGATCCAGCTGTGGCACCTTTCCAGTGTGAGTATAGTCCAGTGAGCTATTTTCGTAAGTTATAGTGTCATAGTTTGGAGACATTTGGGTTGGTTAAATGGCTTCAGTGTGTCACAGTAGATAGCTTGGAGAGTTATTAAAATCCACATTGATTCCCAAAATAAGCAGGTAACAGATTTTTAGCCTGATTTCCTTTTTTTTTTTTTGAGGAAGTACAGCTTTCTTGGACATTGGAAAGGAACCTAAAGTGAACTGCCTTCAATTTTTGTCTTTACAAGGTGGCTCCACTTCCAGGGCATACTTGCTCTAATTTTAAATACAGTTCTGTCTGGTATTTTTACATTGATAAAATATTTTCTTTAATAAACTAGCCAGGATCCATTTTTTTTTGTTGTTGAAATGTCCTGCATTATTCTCAGAGGTTTACCTACGTTGAATATTTTTATATTTTGAGGTCCACACATTTTTCAGCATATCAAGCAGGTGGTGTGAAAGATTTTACTCTGAATTTATAAAGATCTATTGTATCAGTGGCCAGCTTGATTGATATCTCATTATGTGGGAAGCTCAAGGACATACCCTGGCTCAGAGGGTGGGGAATGTGATGATTTGTGGTTTAGGTATTACACAGTGTCTACTGGCAGCATCTAGAGGAAACGTTCTGGATTGAAGCAGCAGATCATTCTGAGCCAAGGGCTAGCACTGAGCACTCTGGGTCCAATAGCTTCATGCGTCTCCGCACTGACTAGCTGCCAGTGCCA
This sequence comes from Heterohyrax brucei, assembly GCA_028571685.1. Lineage (NCBI taxonomy): Eukaryota > Metazoa > Chordata > Mammalia > Hyracoidea > Procaviidae > Heterohyrax > Heterohyrax brucei. The sequence goes on from CM053149.1 coordinate 43,084,573, forward strand.
TAAGTAATGGAGGCTAAAGCTAATGTGAGGCAGAAAAGGATTGTGTCACCACCGGAAATAGTAAGAGTAGCAAAGATAGAATTTGTTTGGCACTTTAGACATCCACCTTAGTTTTCTGAGATGGGTTTGATTCCTTAGGCCTACATACACCTCTTGATTTCTGTGATTCAGTTTTCTTTAAGAACTGATTGTTTAATACCAGAAGTATCTAATAGGAAGTTTGAACATCTTTTGAGACAGTTCTACTGTATGTCCTGATGCTGGATCCCAGAGCAATAATTGTTTGTTGTGGTTTATAGTGATGGTGGGGAAGACAAGCCCTGGGACAGTAGACAGGGGAGAAATCATTAAGATCATCTCCTAAGTCATGATCTCGTTCCTTTAGTTTAAGTGCTCAGTACCCTGTTTTAATCTATGTGTATATCTGTTGCTGTAAAGTCAGTTCTGACTCCTAGCAATCATACTGGACAAGATAGAGCTGCCCTGGAGGCTTTTGAAGTCTGTACTCTTTATGGAGGCCGACTGTTGCATTGTTCTCCTATGAAACATCCCGTGAGTTTGAACCTTCAGCCTTTCGATTAGCAGCCGAGTGTTTAACCACTGTGCCACCAGCGTTCCTCAAATATCCTTTCAGTATATAATATTTTCCTTACCCTAATTTAATGGCTTGGCTAATTTAAAAATAAGCCAAAAGAAGCATTTTTAATTTTCTTATATAGGTTATATATATGTATTATATATTATTTATTTATTAGAGATAGGCACTCTAAAATTGGAATCTGATGAGAAATTTCTGAAGGTTACCAGTGTGTGTGTGTTTGTATATATATGTGTATATGTGTATGTATGTGTATGTGTGTATGTATGTGTATATATGTGTGTATGTATGTGTATAACATACACATATACACACACAGATATACACACGTACACATTTGACATCGTGCATATTGTATATGTACAAATATACACACATATGACATGTATATATTAATAAGCATATTATTGTATACATACATATATGTATTCCCATATATGCACATTTATACACACACATATAAACTCACAAAGCTTAAGTTGTATTCTGGAAGATGAAATTGCTCTTCAGAAGAATGTGAGTGAGGAGATATGTTTCCTATCTATGCTGTTCCCAGATTTCCTACTCATCCTATTTAGATGTGTTTTCCTCATAATTTTGGAGCTAATAACGTGATTTATGGTGACACATTTTCATAGGGTTGGAATTCTCTGTGCAGCTCCCCAAAACCTGTGTGTGTTGAACAGAGAATTCAAGAATTTACTGAAAGTGTTAGACACTCAGAAACGACAGGAAGGAAGATGTGATCAATTTCGCTGAAGTCAGAGAGCTCCAAAGAGAGCTGGAATACTGATAGGAAAGTTTTGAAAAGAGGGATTTTGGCAAGATCATTAAAGATCTTGAAATAACAAAATTGAGAATGACAGTAGGAAGATTAAAACTGAAAGGATGTCTGAGTAGTGGTAAGTACCTAAAAGTTTTCTGTCTTCTCACATTTCATTTCTGTTTTAGGTAAAAGAAGAGGGCTCCAAGGAAAAATGTAATAGGAAAGAAAAGTTAATAAGAAAGGTCTGAGGAAAAACAGGAGTTTTGCTATCGTCACTTCATCTTTCTAGAAAAGAACAAATGCAAACATATAAATAGCTCATTTTTCTGAAAAATGTGAAGGTCCAATAATAGAAGCAGATAATTCTGGCTATTTAGAAACATAAAAGTCATCTTGTGATGAAGTTGAGGGATTCAGTGAACATAACAGTCCCACTGCCATTATTTTTGAGAAGCCATGAGGACTAAAGAAAACACTAAGGTTAGCAAAGAACAAGTGTTGTCTTCCTCTTCTAACAAGGAAACAATAGTTGTTAGTTCCCATTGAGTTGGCTCTGACTCCTGGTGATCTTATATATAACAGAATAAAACAGCACCCAGTCCTGTGCCAGGAACAAAGGTGGATCCCAGTAATTAATTAACAGCTGATAGGTTTACTGTTGATGTCTTACAGGCAGCAATAAGAATGTATGCTTAGAGGTCTAAGCGTTTTGTAACTTAATCAGCTCATAATAGGAAGAGACAGAAGCTCTACAACCCTGAGTGAATGATTTGTTGTTGAAAGCTGGTACAAGAGATGAAATTAATTGGAATAAGTAGGAAAGTTTTAGGATAGAGAGGTGGAATGGATTCAGTAAAGCAAAGTATGTTACTGTGTTAAACCTAGAGCTCTCCAGAAAACATAGAGTGAATAGGGTGAAATAAGTCATCTCATTGCTAGAGAGGTGGTCTCTGTTGTGAGAAATGAGTATTTTATTAGAATGTCCTAGAGTTTCAGTGACACAGTTTCATGCCCAATATGCATACAGTCTATATTTTCCGTATTCTGCGTATTTACCAGCCTTCTAAGTTACTTCCTAGGGAGATTGACTTTCTGATGTTCTCTGGTCTCTGGAAAATTTTTGTTTCCATGCAGTAGATCTGAGTTGAATTCTGGCCAATGCGTCTCATGCATGTGTACCACTCACCTGTCAGTAGAAGATTTTGTGTTGTAATGATGCTGAACAGGTTTCAGTGGATCTTCCAGACTTAGAATAAGAGGTAGGGCCTGGTGACCTGCTTCTCCAGCTTAGCCAGTAACAACCCTATGGATACCAATATTCTAATCCCACTGAGCATGGGGTCAGTACAAGTTAGGAGCCAACTCCAAAGGAGCTAACAACATCAGTGATAAATTAGTAAATTGGTGTTTTGCTGTAGTCATGGGCTTAAGAGAATTTAATTTGCATTACACATGGTTTCTTAAGGACTAAATAGTAAATATTTTATTCTTTGGGAGCTAACAGACAAAACTGAGAGTATTATATAGCTACCATGAGTTGGAATTGACTTCAAAGCAATGGACATGGGCACCTGTAAATACTTACAAAGTAACCATGAAACAGTATAAAAACTCTTTTTAGTGTATAGGTTCTAACATATCAGGCAGCTAGCTAGGTTTGGTTTACCTGCTGTGATTTGCTGACCCCTGATCTAGACTCTTAGTCTCAGGGTCTAGTAAAAATATATGGGTTTTGGACCTGATAGAACTGGATAGAACATGACAACTGAACCAAAAGCTATGCACGAGACCTTGCCTGTAACCGTCTTTCAATGTCAGTGACCCCTGTTGATCTGTCCTCCATATCATGAGTTTTCAGATATGTCTTCACTTTGCTTGAAAGCAGCCAGAAAAGCATGAAATAGAAACAACTCACTTGTGTCAGCTAAGTCTACTTTCCTAGACTACACAGCAACTGGGAAAGTAATGAATGTATTTCTTGGTTGTTTACAGAATGCCTTTTGATATTGGTGGAAAATAAATTTTCATTGAACCAACAGGAAAAGCCTTATGGCTGAAGTGTATATTAAGGTATCACCTAAGTTAATCAAAAAGTTAAACATAGAGTTTCTATATGACCCAGCTTTCCTACTCTTAGATCTGTATGTCCAAGAGAATTGAAAGCATGTGTCCTCACAAAAACATGTGAATGTTCATAGCAATATTATTTATAATAGCTAAAAGTGGAAATAACTGAAATACCTATTAACTGATGTATGTTGATTGCAGTATTCCTTATAAGCTAATATTATTCAGTTATAAAAAGGAATTAATACCTGATGCATGCGTGGATGAACCTTGAAAATACACTAGGTGAAAGACGCCGGACCCCAAAAGGCCATACATGATATGATTCCATTTATATGAAGTGTCCAGAATAGGCAAATCTATAGAGACTTGAAAAATAGTTTAGTGGTTTCCATGGTTTAGAGGAAGGGAAGAATTAGGAATGTTGCTAAGGGCTGTGGGATTTCTTTTAGGAGTGATGAAAATGTTCTGGAATCAAATACTGATGATGATTGTGCAGTCTTGTGCATACATCAACAGGCAATGAATTGTGTGCCTGAGAAGGATAAATCCTATGGCATATGAATTATATCTCAATTTTTGCAAAATCATAACAAATAAATGTATAAAAGCATGAGCTCCAGGTAATGGAATACATCAGCTCTCTCAGAAGTTCTAGAGATGGAATGGGATGCAGTTATCTACTTTATTAAGTGTCTTCATTGGTGACTTGTATGAAGGAATTGAGTATATTGACCAAATTCATTTATATTCAATTTAGTGTATTTTATTTTTAACTCATAGGGAGAAAACCTGAAATGAGAGAACATTTGAAACATCATCTTGTGCAACTGATCAGCATCAGTTGTTAGAATATCGATACTCAGGAGCAGACCCAAATAACTCACACAGACTAGTTTGGCAGACCTCACAAGGAAAAGACTGCAGATTCTAAGGGTCTACCTAGGACTCTATTGTTGCCACATCTTTAGTGGCTAGTGGGTTCAAACTGCCCATCCTTTCAGTTAGCAGCTGAGCACCAGGGCTCCTAGAGGCTCACAAACCTAGCAGTCTTCTTCTCTGAAACTAAAGGCTGTCGATTGGGGAATTTGAACAGACCTACGTCATCTTTCAGTCTAAAAGGTTTCCCTTCACTGCTGTTTTCGTACTGCTAGATATTGCTGAAACTTGTTGCCATGGAGCAGATTGTGACTCACAGCAACCCAGTGGAACACAGTACAACACAGGTTTCCAAGTAGCAGATTTGAACTGCTGACCTTTCAATTACCAGCTGTAGCTTTAAGAGCTACCAGTGTGCTACCTGAAGCCCTGGTGACATAATGATTAAGAGATTGGATGCCAAGCAAAAGGTTGGCAGTTCAAATCTACCAGCCACTCCTTGGAAATCCGTCAGGCAGTTCTGCTCTGTCCTGTAAGGTCACTAGAGTTGGAACTGACTTGATGGCACTTAACAATTGCTAAATAGTCGGGGAAGAAAACCTTTTAGACTGAAAGATAATGTAGGTTTAATTCAGATTCCACGGTGGGCAGCTAGTTTCAGAGAAGAAGATTTCAATCCCCAGAGCCCAAGATTTCATAATAAACAAAAATATTCAAGAATATTTCTGGGTGTTGAGACTATCAAGATGTTGTTGTTAGCTGCTGTTGAGTTGATTCTGACTTATGGAGTCCCTGTGTGTGCAGTGGTTTTTCAAAAGCAGATCATGAAGGTTTAATTTGAGGTATCCTGGTGGGTTCTAAGTGCTAACCTGCTTTTTCTACTATTTAACTGCTTAATTATAGATTACTTAACATCAAACAATCAAACACACGCAAAAAAAAACCCACTGCACTCCAGTTGATTCTGACTCAGAGTGACCCGATAGAGTCCTTGAGTCTTTAATCTCTGCATAAGGTGACTGTCACATCTTTCTCCAGTGGAGCCAATGGTGGTTTCAAAATGTTGGCCATTTGGTTAGCAGCCGAATGCTTTGACCACAGTGCCACCAGGGGCTTCTTCATGCAGAGAACAAACCTAGTGCCGTCGACTCAATTCTGAAGGGAAGTGGAAGTTAATACATGCAAAATAGGAGGAAACCGTTTCTCCCCGGTAGGTAATTGTAATATGACTATATTTCGGTAATTATAACAGGCAAAATTTAAAACTGTGAAATAAATGAATGAATAAACAAACACACATTTGTATACTGCCTGCGTTCATTCAAAATACATGTGTGTAATATTTAAACATTACATATTTGACCTTCTTACATTACCCATAAAGCAGATATTCATTTAAAAAAAAATTCATAACCCTATTGCACTTCACACGTTTGCTCTTTGAAGTTTTTAGTCTTTTTAACCAGGTAAAAACATTTTAATCAGACACTGGTTGCTTTTGCAAAACAGAAACCCTTGGTCGTTATTTAAAGATTCCTGTATCCTAGAAACTGATTTAACAGCTTTGATAAAAATAATGAAAGCATCAGGCGAGGAAGGGTGGCTAGGGTGCTGTTGATGGCTCCTTGGGTAGAACTAGTTCTCTCCTCTAAAAAGGTCTGGAGCCACACACCCTGGGCAGCTATGCTCCTGTTTGTAATGAATACTAGTTAATGGCTACAGGTGCATTTCATGATTGCAGCCTCCTGACTCTCATCCAGCAGAAACCAGAGCCCTTCCTCCCATGCATTCTGCTCACATTCCATTAAGTAGCCATCTGAAGCAGGCATCTGCTTTACTTCAGTGAGTTACGGAATATTTCAAACAACAGAATCTTTTGATTTATGTGGGTATTTTTCCCCCGTGCCCATAACCACCTTTTGTGATTCAGTTAGGTACTTTTTACTGTAATTTTTTAAAAACTGTAACTCTGTAGATGTTTCATGAAAATGAAGAATGATTTAAATGTGCTTTTTGGTTTGGTTTCAGTTTGTTTTTTGGAAGGATACACATATGTTTTTGTTATCAGGGCTTCTTTGCCTCATTTAACTTTTTTCCCCCTTCTAACACTATATTCCTTCCAGAGTAAATACTAAAAGTGGTGGTTGTTGATGTTAGGTGCCACTGAGTTGATTCCAACTCATAGCAACCTCATACAAGAGAGAAGGAGACACTGCCTGCCCCTGTGCCATCCTCACAGTCATTGCTAGGCTTGAGTTGATTGCTGCAGCCGCTGTGTCCTCAGTCTGTCTCACTGAGGATCTTTCTCTCTTTTGTGACCCTCTGTTTTACTAAGGATGATGTCCTCCAAGGACTGGTCCTTCCTGAAAACATGTCCAAACTAAACAAGACAAAATCTCGTTATCCTCCCTTCTAAGGAGATTCTGGCTGTACTTCTTCCAAGACAGATTTGTTTGTTATTCTAGTGGTCCATCGTATAGTCAGTATTCTTCAGCAACGCTGTAATTGAAATGCCTCAGTTCTTCCTCAGTCTTCCTTATTCACTGCCTGGTTTTCACGTACATAGTTGGTGACTGAAAACATCATGGCTTGGCTTAGTCATCTCTCTCTTTTTTTTTTTTTTTTTAAAACACTTTAAAGAAATTGTTTGCAGCATATTTACCCATTGTAATGTGTCATTTGATTTCTTAAGTGCTGTTTCTATGGGCATTGATTGTGGAGCCAAGTAAGATGGAATCCTTGACAACTTCAGTCTTTTTTTTTTTTATTTCTGCAGTTTATGAGGATGTTGCTTATGGTCCAGTTGTGAGGATTTTTGTTTTCTTTACATTGAAGTGTAATCTGTACTGAAGGCTGTGTATATAGTCTTTGCTCTTCGTTAGTAAGTACTTCAATTCCCCATCATATTCAGCAAGCAAGGTTGTATAATCTGCATATTTAAGGTTGTTAACAAGTCTTCCTCCAATCCTGATGCAACCTTCTTCTTCATATAGTCCATTGCTTTGGATTATTTGCTTAGCATGTTGTTATGTGCTGTTGAGTCAGTTTCAACTCATAGTGACCCTATGAACAACAGAATGAAACATTGTCCACTCTTGTACCATGTCCACAATCATTTTTATGCTTAAGCTCATTGTTGCGGCCACTGCATCAATCCATCTTGTTGGGGATCTTCGTCTGTTTTGCTGATCCTCCACTCTACCAAGCATGATGTCCTTCTCCAGGGACTAATGCTTCCTAATAACACGTCCAAAGTATATCAGACGCAGTCTTGCCACTTTGGCTTCCAAGGAATACTCTGGTTGGACTTCTTCCAGAACAGATCTATGTATTCTTTTGGCCATCTGTGGTATATTCACCATTCTTCTCCAACACAATTCAAAGGCATCAGTTCTTCTGTCTTCCTTGTTCATTGTCCAGCTTTTGGATGCATATGATGTAAATGAAAATACTGTGGCTTGGGTCAGGTGTGCTTTGGTCTTCTTTAGTTTTCAATAGTTTAAAGAGATCCTTTGCAGCAGATTTTCCCAATGCAATGCATCTTTTGATTTCTTGACTGCTACTTCCATGGGCATTGATTGTGGACCCAGGTAAAATGAAATCTTTCACAACCTCAATCTGCTTAGCATACAGATTGAATAATTGTGGTGAAAGGATACAACCTTGGTGCATACCCTTCCTGATTTTAAACCACATAGTATCTCCTTGTTCTATTCAAAATACTGCCTCTCAGTCTATGTACACATTCCACATGAGCACAATTAAATGTTCTGAAATTCCTATCTTTGCCATTATCTGTAATTTGTTATAATATAAATAGTAGAATGTTTTGGCATAGTCAATAAAACACAGGTAAATGTCTTCCTAGTATTCCCTGTTTTTAGCCAAAATCCATCTAACATCAGTAATGATATTCCTGCTTCCACATCCTTTTCTGAATCTGGTTTGCTCGTCCACCAGTTTCCTGTCAGTGGACTACTACGACTAGTTTTCAGTTATCTTAAGCTTAATTTTACTTGCATGGGATATTAATGTTATTGTTCAACGATTTCTGCATTCTGTTGGATTACCTTTCTTGAAATAGGCAAAAATATGTATCTTGTCTAGTCGATTGGCTAGGAAACTGTTTCTCAACTTTCTTTTTTCTTTTTTATTTTTATTTAACATGACTGAGTGAAAATGTACATTCATGTATAAATTTACATGCCCACCTATATGCAGCTTCCACTGCTCTCCCTGTCTGGTGACTGCACACTGTTCCTCTCTGCTCCATATATGTCTCATCCTCCCAACAGCCTCCTTTCCCCTCGTCTCCACCCACTCCCCTTCCTCCAGCCAGAGGTCAGCAAGATGATATCCTATAGATGTATCTAACCATAAAGTGCTTCCAATATATGGTCACTCTGCATTGCCAAGTCCAATCCATTCCTGTCCAAACAGTGGACCTTTGTTATAGTTTATGGGAAAGGGCAGCATCAGGGCCGGGGGCCATGCTCTTAGAGGAAACCCAAAACCGCTGGACCATCAATTGAGGTCTTTTAGTGGAGATCTCATGATTCACCCCTTTTTATTCTTGTGTTGCTAGTGAGACTCCTCTCTGTGAGCTCCATCGTGGCTATCACTGGTAGTGGCCGGGCACCATCCGGTTCTTCTGGTCCCAAGTCGATGTAGGCACCCACTCTTGTGGGTCTCTCTGTCTTCTCGGTTGTCTTTACCGCATGTCATTTTGGTCCTCGGTGAGCATCCGTTCCTGCTGAGTTCGGACCATTTGCTGTGTCCTCGGATGGTAGCTTGGCAGCTTTTAAGACCCCAGACGCCACTCATCAATGTGGGGTGCAGAGAGCTCTCTTAGCAAAACGCTAGTTGTGCCAATTGGCCTGGAATTCGCCTAAGAGCTTGGTCCCCCGCCCCCTTCCCCAGCTACTCTATCCTTGCAGTATTGAGTTAAGATGGAAGGACTACTCAAGTTACGCTGAAGTCCACTTAATGTTGTTCTTGTTTCTAATGTGTGCTATCACCACTTTCTCCCAACTAGATTTCTAGTAACTATCTAAACTAAACCCTCCCCCCCTCACCCTCCCTCCCTCCCCTCCCTTGCAGCTGTCAAAGAGTCTTTTCTTCTATACACAAGTCTGTTTTTGAGATCTTATCGTAGAGGTCTCATACAGTATTTGTCCCTTTGTCACTGACTGCTTTCACTCAACTTAATGTCTTCCAGTTGAAACCAGGTTAGGAGATGTTTCCTGTAATCATTGTTATTCTTTATCATTGCGTAGTGCTCCATTGAGTATATGTACCATAGTTTACCTATCCATTCTTCTATTGTTGGACATCTGGGTTGATTCCATCTTTTTGCTATTGTGGACTGTGCTGCGGTAAACATTCTGATGCATGTGTCTGTTGGTGTGAAATGCCTTGATTCTGTAGGACATATTCCAAGTAGTAGAATTACTGGGTCAAATGGTATATCAATATCCATTTTTTTAAGGAAGCACCAGATTGCCTTCCAAAGAGGCTAGACCATTTTGCAACCCCACCAACAGTGTAGGAGGGTTCCACTTTCTCCACAGCCTCTCCAGCATTTGTTGTTTTGTGTTTTCTGGATCATGGCCAATCTTGTTGGGGTGAGATGGTATCTCATTGTTGTCTTGATTTGAATTTCTTTAATAACTAAAGATCGTGAACACGTCTGCATGTGTTTTTTGGCTGCCTGGATCTCCTCTTTAGTGAAGTGTCTGTCCATCTCCTTTGCCCATCACTTAATTGGATGATTTATCTTCTTCTTATTTGTACTTTGTAGTATCTTATAGATTATGGAGATCAGGCGTCAGTCTGACATAGAGTTGCCAAATATTTTTTCCCATTCTGTGGGTGTTCTTTTAATTCTGTTAATAAAGTCTTTGGATGAGCAAAAGTGTTTGATTCTTTATAGTTTCTTAATAGAAACCTCTTGATTGAGGTTTCTTTGACAGATTTTGGAGTCTGTCCTCATTGTGTATTAAAACTTCCATTGTTGTTCCTACCTTTTCTTGGATGAGCTTTATCATTTTAGGTTTGATATTTAGGTCTTTTATCCAGTTGGAGTTGGTTTTTGTATAAGGTGTAAGATATGGATCTTGATTCAGTTTCTTGCAGGTGGATAACCAATTTTGCCAGCACCGTTTGTTGAAGAGACTGTTTTTACCCCAGTTTAATGTCTTAGGGCCTTTGTCGAATATCAACTGTTCATAGGCAGATGGTGTCATCTCTGGGGTCTCAATTCTGTTCCATTGATCGATCTGTCTGTTCTTGTACCAGTACCAGGCTGTTTTGACCACTGTGGCAGTGTAGTATGTTCTAAGGTCAGGTAATGAGAGGCCTCCCAGTGTGTTCTTCTTCTTTAGTAGTACCTTACTTATCCAGGGCTTCTTCCCTTTCCAAACAAAATTGGTGATTTGTTTCTCCATCTCATTAAAAAATGATGCTGGAACTTGTATTGGGATTGCATTATATAAATAAATTGCTTTGGGTAAAATAGACATTTTCACAATGTTAAGTCTTCCTATCCATGAGCAGGGTAGGTTTTTCCATCTATCTAAGTCTCTCTTAGTTTCTTGTAGTAAGGGCTTGTAGTTCTCTTTGTAAAGGTCTGTTGTTTCTCTGGTTAGATGAATTCCTAGGTACTTTATCTTCTTAGGGGCTATCGTAAATGTTATTGATTTAATAATTTCCTCCTTAACAGTCTCGTTGTTGGTATAAAGGAATCCTACTGATTTACTTTTGTTTATCTTGTATCCTGAGACTTTGCTGAACTCTTCTGTCAGTTTGAGTAGCTTACTTTTAGATTCCTTGTGGTTCTCTGCATATACAATCATATCATCTGTGAACAGGGAGATTTTAACTTCCTGATGCAGATGCCCTTTATTTCTTCTTCTTGTCTGATTGCTCTGGCTAGAACTTCTAGCACAGTGTTGAATAGGAGAGGTGAGGGTGGGCATCCTTGTCTAGTTCCTCATCTCAAGGGAAAGTCTTTCAGTCTCTCTCCATTCAGGATGATGTGAGCAATTGGCTTTGTGTAAGTGGCCCTTATTGTGTTGAGGAATTTGCCATCTATGCCCATTTTGCTAAGAGTTTTTAGCATGAATGGGTGTTGGACTTTATCAAATGCCTTTCTCAACTTTCTTGACATAGATGAGTAAGCACTTCCAGCACTGCACCGGTTTGTTGAAACATTTCAATTGAGATTCCATCAATTCTTGGAGCCTTGTATTTTTCCAGCACTTTCAATGAAGCTTAGACTTCTACTTTGTGTATTGTCAGTGCTTTATCATATGCTACCTGCTGAAATGGTTGAACATTGACCAATTCTTTTGTGGTGCAGTGACTCTGTGAAATCCTTCCATCTTCTTTTGATGGTTACTGTATTGTTTAATATTTTCTCCAAGAGACTCCCTCATGATTGCAACTTGAGGCTTGAATTTTTTCTTGCTTCTTTCAGCTTATAAATGCTGAACATATTCTTCCCTTTTGTTTTTTGAACACCAGGTCTTCACACATTTTATTACAATGCTTTGTCTTTTCAAGTCACCCTATTAAATCTTTGGTTCAGCTTTTACATCATCATTAATTCCTTTGGCTTAGCTATTTTATGTTGAAATTTCAGAGTCTCTTTTGATAGCATTTGGTCCTTTGTTAATTTTTTGTCTGTCAGTTTGTGCTATTGTGGTGGCTTTTGTGTTGCTAAAGGCTGTACCATTCAGTATTTCAAATACCAGCATGATCACCCATGGTGAACAGATTTCAGCACAACTTCAAGGTTAAGACAGATTGGGAAGAAAGCCCTAGTGATGTACTTCTGAAAAAATTGGCTAGGGAAAAATCTTAGGGATGACAGTGGAACATTGTCTGATACAGTGCCTGAAAATGAGCCCCTAAGGTTGGGTGACACTTAAAATACCACTGTTTCCTCAGTGTGGACTCGCCCTTAGTGGTGTGCATGGAATAAAGCTTTCAGAAACCTTCTTTTGCTGATGCAGTAAAGGTTAAAATGAGAAGAAACAGTTGCAAACATCAATTAGTAACTAGAATGTAGAATGTATGAAGTTTGAATCAGGAAAAATGGGAAGTCATTTTAGAAATGGAACACATAAAAATTGATATCCTAGACCTTCGTAAGCTGAAATGGACTGATAGTGGCCACTTTGAATTTGGCCGTCATGGTGTGCTGTGCTGGTGATGACAAATTGAAGAGGAGTGGTGTTGCATTTCTCATCGTAAAGAACATTTCAAGATTTGTCCTGAAGTATGTCACTGTCAATGATAGGATAATATCCATATACCTACAAGGAAGACCGGTTAATACAACTATTGTCTAATACAACCACTAATGCCAAAGATTTTTACCAAATTCTCCAGTCTGCAATTTACCAAATGTACAATCAAGTTGCATTAATAATTTATTGGTGATTGTAATGCAAAAGTTGGAAACAAAGAAGAAGAATCAGTAGTCGGAAAATATGGTGTGGGTGATAGAAATGATGCCAGAGATCACATGATAGAATTTTGTAAGACAGATAACTTCTGATTGCAAATACCTTTATTAGGCAACATCAGTGATGACCAAACACATGACTGTACAGCAGATGGAATACTCAAATTTACTGCATATGTGGAAGGAGACAATGGAGAAGCTCAATATGTATGATCTGTCAGAAAATGGCCAGGGACTGACTGTGCAATGGAACATCAATTACCCATATGCAAGTTAAACCTGAAGCTGAAGAAAAGTAAAACAAGGTCACAAGAGCCAAAGTTAGAGTATATCCCACATGAATTTAGAGACCATCTCAAGAGTAGATTTGATGGACAAATTGAAGAGGAGTGGTGTTGCATTTCTCATCATAAAGAACATTTCAAGATTTGTCCTGAAGTATGTCACTGTCAATGATAGGATAATATCTGTATACCTACAAGGAAGACCAGTTAATACAACTATGGAACACTGATGACTGGTAGATCAAATTCTGGGATGACCTCAAGGACATCATACATGAAAAAAGCTAATGGTCATTATAAAGAAAAGACCAAGATGAGTGTTAAAAGAGTCTGAAACTTGTTCTTGAACAAAACTCATAAATAGTATTATTTACTCATAATTCTTTCTTTTCCCCTCTCTTGCTGTACCTTCCCTGTTGGACTTTACCACCCTACTGCTATTGGGCTTGGCCAATGTGACTTACTCAGACAAGTGGAATGTAGGTGGAAGTGACAATGTGCCAGTTCTAAGAGGAAGTTTTCAGAGGCATGGTGTGATTTCCCTCTTCTTTATCCCACTGTGAAAAAGGTTTGCCCTGGTCCACTGGCACGGAAGCTGTCCTCAGTTCTACTGCTTTCCTTAAATCTTCTGCCTTGCTGAGATGTTAATTTGCTTTTTAGGAAAATTGAGACTAACCAGTTGTCAGCAGAACAGACAACACTAATAGAATACATATAGGTTGAAATGCTCTTGTAGGTGACTTTACCCTCTAGGCACACAGGATTGGAGAAGAGTTAGGCATTTCATCCAAGAAAAACCAATCTGTGAGTGGCTAGCTGCTGAGAAGGTTGCTTGGTGGAAGAGTATTCCCCAAAGGAATTAATCAAGGTTTCTCTTAAGGAATTTACAAGTTAAGCAGTGAGTAACTGGAATAGACGTGGAGCAGTACCAACACAAGAAGCAGAAGTTAGAAGCCTTCTTTCACATTCATATTGGGATACAGGAGTAAACTGCAAGAGCATTTACTGAAAGGGGGTGGGAATGGAGCAACACAAAACTGGGCTGCTAAAAATACTGTGGATTCTTACCATGTTTCCAGTACTGACATATGCCCTAGTCTCCATGAGGTCTGTCTAGATGTCTGGCTGTCCCTGAGTTTTCTTGATACTTTTGACTCCCTTACTGCTGCACAAACCCTTACTCAAAATCCCATCATTTGAAATCATGTGTACCTCCCTCTGTTGTTTTGTAGGCAAAAGACCGTGACTAATACACAATTGCTCTTTACACTTTTCTCTCAACAGCTGCATGCCCTGATGACTCAGAGCATCAAAGGTTGCCTTCTAGAACAGGAAAAACCAGCTGCATGCCTTCTTTACCCCCTCAATGTCTCCTACTCCTGTCCACACCCCTTACTTCTAAAGGAGAGTAGGATGAGTTGGCAGTTGGAAAAGGAGTGCGTGGGTCAGATCATCAGTTTCCTGAGACCACTGGAACACTTAGAGAATTATTCTGCCTCTTGAGGTTCAGAGGGCCTTGGGTAGGATTGTATTCATGTCTGAGTTCCCACTTGAACTTGCAGCAGAAGTATTCTTAGGTAGATCTCAGGGATTCTTGCTCACCTGAATGGAAGATGTCCAGTTTCAGTTCTTTAGTGAGTGTGAATGGGAAATTTTTCTCTGTGACTCCTAAAATCCCATCATTCATCCAATTCAATTGTTTTTTTTTTTTTTTTTTTGTATGGGTTTTTACGCAACCACAATAGGGTATGTGTGCATCTGCACATTAGGCATGCTTAGCCATGGAAAAATAGCAAAATTAGGTGCCTCCTTTTAAAGGAGTTTTTTCAAGATTCTTAGTGGAGAAATTTGTTCACAGTGTTTATTCTCAGAGAAGAAACATTTTTAAACCACTCTGTAACATACCCCTAGAATAAACAACAACAAATCATTGCCATCAAGTAGATTTCTACTCTTAGCAACCTTATAGAACAGGGTAGAACTGCCCTGTAGAGTTCCTAAGGAGTGCCTGGTGGATTTGAACTGCTGACATTTTGGTTAGCAGTTGTAGCACTTACCACTATCCCCCCAGCCTCTGAATATCAGTTTCTTTGTCTTTAAAGTAAAAGATTCAACACTTATTCCATAGGATTGTTGTGAGAATAAAGTGAAATGAAGGCTCCAAGAGATCTAGCATACTGCCAAGCATACACTAGGTGCTAATCTATATTTGTTTCCTTACTTTATCCTTTCCCAAGTGCATAGGGTGATAGTTTACATAGCAGTGCTCATTACAAGTGCAGGGGGAGGCAGTTGAGGAATTGAGGAAATAACAGGGATTGCATTAAATTGCCAGCTCCATTTCATAATGTTGTAAACTTGCTGAGGCTTCTGAAGCAGTATTCTCATCTGTGACATGGGTATGGGTATACCTTACATTATTGTGGTGTGTGTGTGAACTCTGTAGCTTATAGACATTCATTATGTGTTTGTTGAGTTCATCAATCATGTAGAGAGTGTTCTGTGCATTTAAAAAGGACAATCAGTTTCACTCTCCGTACTCAGAATCTAGGCACAAAGAAGAGAAGAAAATGTGTGTATGTGTTTTTGTTAGTTGCTGCTGCATGGCAGATTACTCCAAACTTTAGTAGTTTAAAGCAACATTCATTATCTCATAGCTTCTGTGTATCAGGAATTTCACAAGTATCTTAACTGACTGGTTTTTGTTCCAGATCTTTTCCTGAAATTGCTGATAGTGTATCAGCAGGGGCTGCAGTCATCTGAAGGTTGGACTGAGCTGGAGGATATGCTTCCAAGATGGCTCACGTGGCTGTTGGCAGGCAGCTTCAATTTCTTATCACCGTGAACCTCTCCACAGGCTTTTTGAGTTTCCTCACAGTGTAGGATATGGCTTTCCTCAGAAAGGGATCTGAGAGAGAAAGCGAGAGGCAGAGACAGACAAAGACAGAAATCACTGTTTTTTATGGTCTAGTTTCTGTAGTCATCCACTGTTACTTCCACTTTATTCTGGGTTTAGAACAAGTCACTAGACCAGTGTATGCTCAGGGAGAAGGGAGTTAGGCCTTGCTGGCTGAAGAGAGAAAGTAGAAGCATCACAGTGTACAACTGAAGTGACACTGTCTTCATGAGCTTCTAAAGGAAAAGAGGAAGCTGAAAATGAGAAACCTAAAAAGAATCAGCAAGCAATGTGCAATGCCTACCACGAATGCATTTTTTATTGGCAACTGATCATTTAAAATTTTATTTATCACATTGATACTTGAGCATAGCTAGTTATAATATCATGACTTAGAGAAAAAGGAAATCTAGGTCGCAATTTTTCCTAATGGTGAGATCTGTTGAATTTGGCAGTAATCTCTTGGGAGGAGTAGTTGGGGCTGTTTGATGGAGTAATTTAAAAACACAGCCAGAGAGAAGTTCGTACTGAAAGAAAAATGCAGAAAATGATAGAATCAGAATTCTGCCAACTTGGTTTTCTTGATTCTATAGTTCTGAATTACTCCAGAGATTTAAAAATATCAATATTCTAAGTAACAAATGGCTTCGACAGATTTTTCTTTCAGTTAACTCTGTCCATCAAACTTGGGCATTGTTTTGGTGGTTGCAAAACTGTTCATATCTCACTCTTTTTTAGTGTTGTTGAAATAAAGTATAGTCAGATTATAACTTTATTTTTATTTGCTCCTGATTTTCATTGCCTATGTTAAGAATTGGGGATCTGTCAGAGATACGTTATCTTCTCTGACCTGGCTGCTCTAGTGACTCAGAATGTCTGTGAAGAGCCCAGAAATTTTTCAGTCCTTTTCTGCCCTCAGTTTTCACTCTTTTCCTTAAAAGCAGAATCTAAGCTTTATAAAGTGCGGTGAGCTCTCTTCACGAAAGTGTAGTCCATTGGTGATACAAACAGTTAATTTACTCAGCTGCTAACTGAAACATTGGAAGTCTAAGTCTATCCAAAGGCACCTCGAAAGAAAGACCTCGTAATCTGCTTCTGAAAAATCAGCTATTGGAAACACTATGGAGCATGGTTCTACTCTGAAACATATGGGTAGCCATTAGAGTACACTCCACTACAACTGATATTTTTTGAAGGTAACAGAACTCTGAAGGCATTCACCTCCCTTCAAGTTCTGTGATTTCCAGTTGTTTGGGTAAAAGTCACTTCTCTGCTCTTATGAGGCCTTCATCCATACCATCTTTGATTCATTCCTTTTTATTTTCTTCCCCAGTGTTGTCTTCACATGTTACAATGTCTTCAACATTTAGTCTTTGTCAGAGAAGGAAAATCACCATGTGTGACATTTATCATAGTAGAAAAAGATGATAAGAACATGAACTGTTTTCTTCACCTGACTGAAGGCAAAGGATAGTGGAAAAAGTAGAGAAATGTACATGTGTAGAAACATGTGCAAAGAGCCAAGAGGAAATGAAGGGATGTGCTGTTTGGTCATGTCTCACAGAAAAGGGAAGAGTATAGTTAGTTGGCTACAAGTGATGAAATGTAGAGAAGGGGGAAAGATTTCCTAGGGGTAGGAAACTACGTGTGAGAAGACATGAGTATGAATGAAACTGAAGAAGTTTGGCCCAACTAATGTGTTAGCTCTATCTACATGAGGATGTGGCATGAGATGTGGCTGGGTGGGATCTAAGTGGAAGGAATAGTCTTAATTTGATTTCATCATAAATACTTGTGATAATGATTATATTGGTTATGTTGCATTGAGTTGATTCCAACTCATAAAGACCCTACTAGACAGAGTAGAACAGTCCCATATTGCTGTCTAGTCTGTAGTCTTTGAGAAGCTCATTAAGCCTTTTCTCCTGTGAAGCTGCTGTGTGGGTTGAACTGCAAGCCTTTCAGTTAGCAGCTGAATGTCTAACGGTTCAGCCACCAGGACTCCTTATATTGGATATAAAGAATCCTAGTTCTCAGAATAGATGGTTGAAGTAATCTAAGGTCTTCATGGACATTGGTGTCCACTTAAGTGAGCTTGTACATAAATCATCTAATCTTTATGTTGGAAAACAAATAGCCCAGTAGATAGCTATCCTTTTATTGAGACTTGTTTCTCTACGTGAAAACAGACATACATTGTTTGTGGCAATGATGAGTAATATAAAAACCCAAACCAAACTCACTGCCATTGAGATGGTTCTGACTTATAGGGACCCTATAGGACAGAGTAGAACTGCTTCATAGAGTTTCCAAGGAGCATCTGGCAGATTTGCACTGAAAACCTTCAGATTTGCAGATACAGCACTTAACCACTATGCCAGTATACCATTGCCTGTATTTGCTTCTTCATTGAAAAACGTCACATGTGGGGATAAATAAATCCTACTTGTCTTCTCAAAGAAACTCTGGTGGCATGTTGGGTTAAGTGCCACATCTGCAGTTCAAATCCACCAGGTGCTCCGTGGAAACTCTCTGGGACAGTTCTACTCTGACCGCTAGGGTCGCTGTTTGTTGGACCTGACTTAATGGCAGTGGGTTTGGTTTTTTTTGGTTTGTCTTTCCCAGGTTTAGTGACAGAGATCTTGAGTCATGTGAAATATCTCTTCTATTTCAGTAGGAGCCCATGCACACCAGCCATATTGTGTGTTAGAGATCTGTGATGACAGTCAGTGTTTGCTCCTCCATTCCTGATTTTCCTTTGGGTAGCAACAGTGAACCATTTTCTTGTCAAATGCAAGGAAGCTGCCTCCATCTCCACCCTGTAGGGCATTCAAAGCAGTGTTGTTGTAAAGATTGGTACGGTGTCTTTGAGGAATTTATAGAGATTTTTCAGATATGAAAAAATGTATCTTTAAAGTAGTGTTTCAGTCATCTAGTACTGCTCTAAGAGAAATACTATAGAGTGGATTGTTTCATAAAGAGAAACTTTATTGTCACAGTCCAGTAAGTCACAAACACATTTATTAATTTTAACTCCATTTGGTAAAAGAATTTATCACACTCTGGTAGGCTGAGTCCAAATACAGTGAGAGGATCTCAGCTCAGGAACATCTGGTCCAAAGGATGTGCTGTGCTCTTGGTGCTGCCTTCTTGGTGATATGGGGTTCCCAACTGCTCGCATTTCTCCCATATATCCCACAGCTGATGACTTGAGTCCTGCCTCACCAGCACAGCTGCTGTCCATTTTCCTACATCAGCACCACAGAGGCAGGATTCACAACACATGGGAGGAATTGTACCATATTGCAACTCATAGCCAAGTCAAATCAATACATACATTTTTTGGAGGACACAATGAAATCTATGACAAATAGCATTTTCTCTTTAGGGGACAGATGCTTAGAAAGTATAGCATATTGAGCCACAATGCTAAAATAATAACAATCTCCTGGCAAAATCATACAACCCATCCCCGTTATGGCTCTCATGGTTGTCAGAATTCTAGATCCAGGCTGCAGATTTTATTCTTCATTCAGAATTGAGAATATTGCTAGACTGAGTCTGTTTCCTCCCTTTCTGCCATATTTCCTTGTTAAGAACATAGAGGATGTGTTTTTTTAACTCTTTTATCACAGGATTTCAAATACCGCTGTCTTTGACTGGGACACCAGTGGGTTCTCTGGCATTCATGGTTAGGAGCAGAAGAGGGATTTACAAGTAAGATCTAGACAGATGAATTTTTAAAGTCATGTTGAAGGAAATAGTCCAGGACAGCCCACTGAGGTTACAGGAATACCAGGGACTGAGGCTGTGCCCCGTTGGTGCCTATGAAACTTCCAGTTTCCCTGGAGCAGTTCAGAACCTGCTCCAAAACTTCCTAGGCACTAGTTCTTCATCTCTGAACTTAAGAAGTGTACCTGGACAGTTGAATTTGTGATGTGAGGGAAAAATATTTCATAAAGGAAGATCATAAAATGAAAATATTATAGAGCTGTTGGTTGCGTTGTTAGTGCTCCACTTTTATTATCAGCTGTGGTTTTCCCCTCCAAACCCTGAGTCAGATCCTACTGGGTGAGTAACTACTTGTTAGATAAAAAGTTAGGCTTTTGGTTGTAAAATATATTATAACTTCAAAAACGTTGATTTAATTCCAAGGGTAGAAATAAAACTTTACATTTTTAGAGAAAAGAACTTACGTTTGGTATTTAATGGGGCAACAACTCAAGAAAGGACAAAACCACCACCCACTGCCGTTGAGTTGGATCTGACTCATAGGAACCTTGGAGGTCAGAATAAAACTGCCCCACAGAGTTTCCAAGGAGCACCTGGTGGATTTAAACTGCCATCCTTTGTGTTAGCAGATGTAGCACTTAACAAGAAGGATAAGGGAAAGATTCAACCAATCCCAGAGTCTCAAGGTATACTTTTTAATGTCCCCAGGGTGAGGGGAAGTGGAGGGATCTGCCTGGCTTAGTAGGACCGAGGGTAAGAAGATGGATGAACGTGATGAAAATCATCCGTAAATTTTGAATCAAAGTAAAAAAAAAGAAATGGCACAGGAAATTAGATGTTGACTCCTAAAGTAAGACATCTGAGATGAAGTCTACCATCTTTATTGCTGAACTTGTGGCCAGTCCCTGGCTCTCAAAGGTAATAGCTGCTTAGTAAAGCTGAAATATGTTATAAAACTGCCCCACAGAGTTTCCAGGGAGCACCTGGTGGAGTTAAAACTACCTACACAGACTCATGGATTTTATCTGTAATGTCAGAGAAAGTTTCTATCATATGACAGTCTGATTTTTGCATAAAATATTGTGAAATTTTGGGAGCCAATAGTTGTTTCTTTTGAGAAAGTGCTATTTCTTATTGCTTACTCATGTTTATTTAAAAAATGATTAACTTTTTTGGCATATAAACATTGGCATGCTTATTTAAAAATGATTAACTTTTTTTTTGTTGATGTCATTGGCCATTTTTTATTATGATTCAGGGAAAATTGTGTTTGGTAAAGTTTGTAGGGTTGTGTCTTCCCTTGATCTGAAACTTTTTTAGTCCAAATAGTTTGCTCTGATAAATACAGTATCTAATAAATAAGCTTTGAGATTAAAAGTTTTCATAAGTTTATGCTTAAAATCTGTTGAGCTGCCAAGAAGATAAAATACTTAGGAATAAATCTAACCAGGGAAATAAAAAACTATACAAAGAAAACTATAAGAACTACTGCAAGAAACCAGAAGAGACCTGCATAAGTAGAAAAACTTTTCTTGCTCATGGATAGGAAGACTCTGCATAGTGACAAACATGTATTCTACCCAGAGATCTATAAATACAATGCAATCCCAATGGAAATTTCAATGGCATTTTTTAATGAGATGGAAAGACAATGCACCAATTTCATGTGGAAAGGGAGAAGGCCCACGAGTAAAGCAATACTGTCCTGACAGGGAACACAACAAAGTGTGCCTGATGGAGTGGGAGAAATGTGGGGTGCAGAACTTGAACTCTAGTAAAAAGACCAGACTTAATGGTCTGTCAGACTGCAGTGTTTCTGGAAGACATGGCCTCCAAACTCTATTAGCCCAGAATTGAAACCATTCCTGAATCCAGCTCTTCAGACAAAGATTGAACTGGTCTGTAAGACATATTGTGATATTAGTGAAGAGTGTACTTCTTGGCTTAAATAGATACATGAGACTACTTTGGCAGCTCCTATCCAGAGGCAAGATGAAAAGGCAGAGGGGATCAGAAGCTGATTGAATGGACACAGAAATACAGGGTAGAGAGGACCAGTGTGCTGTTAGAGTGTGGGAAGAGAAATTAGGGTCACATAACAATGTGTCTGTGTCTTTATGTGAGAAACTGACTTGAATGGTAAACTTTCACTTGAAGCACACACACACACAAACTACTGACAATTATTGCACGGATTAAAATAATATTTTAGTTGTTTTTCAGTTTTTCTTGCCAAAAAAGCCAAAGCCAGAGCTGCCCTATAGTTGGAGTAGAACTGCCTCATAAAGTTTCCAAGGAGTACCTGGCAAATTTGAACTGCTGACATGTTGGTTGGGAGACATAGCACTTAACCACTGTGGCACCAGGGTTTCCATTAGTTTTTTCTTAGTAAAGTTTATTCATTTATTTATTGACTGATTATTTCTTGAGTGCTTACTATGAAGATCAGAAACCCTGGTCAAGTAGTGGGTTAAGTGCTACATCTGCTAATGAAGTGATCAGCAGTTCAAATCCACCAGGTACTCCTTGGAAACTGTGGGTCACTTCTACCCTAACCTCTAGCATCCCTAAGAGTTGGACCAGACTTGACGACAGTGGGTTACTATGAAGATGTACTCTGGGTATCAAAGGCTCCTCGGGGACCAAATGGTGTGCAATGACTGCTAACCTAAAACTTTGCAGCTTGGACCTATCCAGTGATACCAAGGAAGAAAAGCCTGTTTATCTTCCTTAAAGATGCATCCAAGAAAACTTTATAGAGCAGGGTTCTACTGTGGAACACATGGCATTATGTTACCAGACAAAACTCCCAAATCTTGTTACCTACCCCAAAAAGCCAGTCTCTGAGACCAATATTTGGGTGAGTGATCAAAGGCTTTATTGACATCATCATTATTAATCTGTGTTCTGTTGGTGAGAACATGGAGGACAGACTGCATGTTCGAATCTCCAAGCCTGTTTGCATTGGTCACGCAAAACCAGGGATTTTATAGGGGAAATACTCAGTGCTCTAGCACAGGAGAACAAGGTCCAGAGAACAGTGGTAGCAGTTGGGAGGGGCCCCTGCTCAAGAGCAGCCTCAGGGGTCTGGGCAGGCTTCAGGGGTCAGAAATACGCACAGCAAAGCCGGGCTGTCAGCGCTGCCTGACCTGACTGGCAGCTTCACTTCAGCATCTCCGCTTGTCTCTTGCCTGGATTAATGTACCTAAAAAGCTGTATAAACTGCAAAGATTACTGTTTTGGTGGTTCCTGACAGTTAATGTGTGACTTCCTGGGCCAGAGCCTGGATGAATAATACGAGAAATCTTTAAGACAGGAGAAAAAACAAGTAGAAAAGTCAATTCTACAAAAAGAATTAAATCCTGGCTGTCTATTTTAACTTCGATTTTTAAAATCACAGCATCTAATGCTTCTCCCCTGTTTCATTACTCTAGGTAAGAATCAACCTGGTAGTAATACGTTTGGGTTTTTTTTTTGTGGTTTGGTCACATATGGCAGTGAACAGACGCACGCCTACCCTCATAGAGTTTACATCCTCTTGATGATGATCAAACAAATACATACGGTCTATCTACAGTAAATAGGAATAGTAAAGCAAGATACAGAGAACATGGAAGGTGTAGAAGTGTTCAGTTTTGTATACAAGAGGAAGGGCCTCTCTGATAATGTGACATTCCAGAGAGGGCTTAAAGTTGGTGAGCAAAGAAGCTGTATGCATCTAGGGGAAGAGCGTTTTAGGTAGATGGAAAGGCCTGTGACATGAATTGTTAGGTGCCATCAGATTGGCTTCAACTCATAGCAACTCCACATATAATGGGACGAAATACTGCCTGGTCCTGTGCCATCTTGACAGTTGTTGCTAATAAACTTCAATAAGAGAAAATTAAGGAGCAAAAATACTATTTTAATTGATGGAGTAATTATCAGTAGTTTTTAAAGTTTTTTTTACAAAACCTTTTAACCCCAAAACTTATTGTACTTAGGTATTGTATTTACTTTTGCAATTTCTGAGCCCCTGTTGTTGCAGCCACTGTGTCATTCCAACTCACTGAGTGACTTTTTCTCTCCTGCTGACCTTCTGCTTTACCACTTGGTAAGGGTATTGTGTTGTTCTCTAGGGACTGGTCCCTCCTGATAATATGTCCTAAGTAAGTGAGGCCAAGTCTTGCCATCCTCACTCCTAAAGAGTATTCCTAAGATGGATCTGTTGGTTTTTTTGGCAGTCTGTGATGTATTCAGTTTCCTTCACTGTGAAACAGGAGCGTGCTCAGTATTTAAGGAATAGCAAGGAAGCCCGAGTGAATGGGCCAGGAAGAGAAAAGGAGAAGTCAGGGAGGTCACAAATGCCTGTTTGTGAAGGCCTTGGGTGTATTCCAGCTGAGCTGAGAAGCGGCACAGGGAGGAGCACCATGTGACCGATACACCTGAAACAAGAACAGGTGGAGTGGTGCGTGGGGAGTGGCCTGGGAGAAGGCCAGGATGACAGCAGGGAGTCCAGTTAGGAGGAGGTTCTGATAATAAAGACAAAACAGGATGGTGGATTGCATTAGGTCTGTGCAGTGGAGGTGGTGAGAAGTTGTCACTTTCTGGAAAAAGAACTGACAAGATTTGCTGTTGTGAGATGACGGGGAAGGAAATTGGACAGGTTTGGATTAGGTATGGGAAGGAATCAAACCTCAATTTTCTGTATGTTTTGTTTGACTTACTGATTAATCGTTAGACATCTCCACGGCGAAGTCTTCTAAGTAGCTGAATAGGCACACACATGCATACTCACACACAGCTTACGTAGACAAGGTCATGTGGTCTGTACTAGAGTTACACATCTACTCTGCAGAAATCTGTAGATGCTGCTTAAAATCCATGAGACAGGATGAGCTCATCTAGGAAGTCAGTGTAGACAGAGAAGGAAGGCCACAAAGCCTAAGTTCTGGGCCCTCGCCTGGATCAGGTCATCGGAAGGAGTAGCCAGAAAGGTAGATGAGAAGCTTGAGCGAAAATGGTATGATGTGGAAGCCAAGAGAAGAAAGTATGTCACCAAGCAGAGAGAACACTACTGTATGATACATGCTGAAAGTTTGAGAAAGGAAGAACGAGGGAAATTGCCATTGGATTTGGCAGCATGGAAGCAACAAAAATCTGATTTGAGCAGGACCAGAAAAAAGAGGATGAGAGGAGAGGCAGTGGAAACAGCAGCATGGACAGCCCGTCTGAGGAATTTTGGTTAAGCTGAGCAGAGAGATAATGCATTATTTGCAATAGGGTCAAATAAGCACAATGTGAAGGATCGTGGTGGGAAACCAGCCTATAAAGACGAGAGAAGGTACATGTGTGTGTTTGCTGATGGCAGTGGTAAAAGAGGACGTCTTTGAATGGGCAAGAGAGGAAGGGATCCCACGCCTCAATGAAAGGTTGGTCTTAGGTCCACATCCTTCATCAGGAAGAAAGCAGGACAGCTACATATAGGAGTAAGTTGATAGGTACATATCTTACAGCTTCTGTTTTCTTAATGAAACAGTAAGTGAAGTTTCACTGAGAGTGTAAGACTAGGTAGCTGCTACATATTTGCTCAAATGGATATTTCTGAGACTGTATTTACATTTTCAAACATGGTATACATTTCAAGCTCAAAAAAATACTTGACAATAGAAACACACAATTCATTTCTACATGTGAAGTTTGGTGATGTCGATTACATTCTTTGAGTTGTGCAACCATTTTCACTTTCCTTTTCTGAGTGGTTTTCTTGTTAACGTGAACTACCTGCCCCCTAAATTTCCTATCTGACCTTTCTAGTTTCTGTTGTCAGTTTGATTTCGTATAGACAGTTCTTTAAAAGAACAGAACACCCAAGGCAGATGTTCTTTACTAATTAAGCTTAACTGTTGTTTGGGAAACCTGCTTACTGATAAATGAACAAATACATTTTAAGAAATCCAGGATATAGCTAGAAATTTATTCTTGTCTTAAACACATTAATAACATAGTCTCTCTCGCTTTGTGCTTCTGTGAGCTTATCTCCTTAAATATGTATACATAGAAGGAACTATTTATGTGTGTGAGAAGGAGATGAGTACCTGACATACAGTTTATTTAAGTGTATATTTATTGAGGGAGATTGTAAAGGGGGAGAAAACTTACAATTTCTTCACTTATATGGGTCACAATTGACTCGGCTCCAGGTTTGATTTTTTTTTTTTTATGTCTTGCACCTGTATGTCTTTCCACGTCTTTATCTCTGTAGTACTAAGTGAGAAATTCAAGAGATACAGCTGGACTGTCACTCAGGATTCTTAAGTGAGAAAGTCTTGACACCAGAACTAGAGAGCTGAGCTTAATTTCCCTCTTGGTGGGTTTTCTAGAATTGGAAACCTGATGAAGTAATAGATTTGGTTTTGATTTCTGTTTGTATAGTACCTTTGTCGAGGAACACAAAGCAATCTATGGGTATTATTATTATTAATTTATTGTGATTGAGTGAAAGTGTACAATCCAGTTTAAATTTGCATGCCCGCCTGTGTGCAGCTCCTACTGCTCTCCTTGCCTGGTGACTGCACACTCCTCCTTTCTGTTCTATACGTGTCATATCCTCTTAATAATCTCTTGTCTCCTCTTCTCCACCCTTTCCACTCCCCTCTAGTAACAGGCCAGTAGGTCGACATCCTATAGATGCATGGAACCATAAAGTGCGCACGTGATATGGTCACTCTGTGTCACTGAGACGAATCCATTCCTGTCGAAGAAGTTGACCTAAGTAATGATGCTACCTAAGTAGCATCAGGTCTAGGGGCCATGCTCCCAGGGAAACCCCCAGTCCTTCAGACCATGAATAGCAGTCTTTAGTGGCATTCTCAGGGTGCACCCCTTTTTATTCTTGTATTGCCACTGGAACTCAACTTTGTGAGCCCCATCACGGCTGTCACTGGTGGTGGCCAGGCACCATTTGGTTCTTCTGATCACATGTTGATGTAGTTACCCATTCACATTGATCTTTTTGGCTTCTGAGTTCTCTTCCCCCATGTTGTTGTTGTCCTTGGTGATCATCTGTTTCAGCTGAGTTGGGACAATTAAGTATACCTTAGATGACAGCTTGCTAGTTTTTAAGACCCTAGATGCCACTCACCAATATGGGGTGGTGCAGACTCTCTTACCAATAGACTAGTTATGCCAGTTAGCCTTGATTTCCCCTGAGAGCATGGTCCCTGGACCCTCGCCCCTGCTACTCTGTCCTTGCAATATTTGGTTAAGATTGGAAGAGTTTTCAGATTATGTTGAAGTCCAGTTAAACTGATCTTCTTTCTAACGTGTGCTGTCACTGATATCACCCAACCACATTTCTATCAGTTATCTGTAACCACCCCTCTCCCTCCCTCCCTCCACACCCTTGTAGCCATCAAAGAGTCTTTTCTTCTGTACATGAGTCTGTTTTTAAGTCCTTCTAGTAGGGGTCTGATACAATATTTGTCCTTGTGTCGCTGACTGATTTCACTCAAGATAATGTCTTCCAATTAAAACCAGGTTATGAGATGCTTCCTAAAAAATGTCATTGTTTTTTATCATTGCATTGTGTTCCATTGAGTGTATATACCATAGTTTATTTATCCATTCATCTGTTGTTGGGCATCTGGGTTGATTCTGTCTTTTTGCTGTTGTGGACTGTGCTGAAATAAACATTTGTGTGCATGTGTCTGTTCATGTGACTGCCCTTGCATCTGTAGGATATATTCCAAGCAGTGGGATTACTGGCTCAAATGGTATATCTAGTTCCAGCTTTTGAAGGAAGCACCAAATTGCTTTCCAAAGAGATTGTACCGTTCTACAATCTCATCAACAGTGTAGAAGAGTTCCAACTTCTCCACAGCCTCTCCAGCATTTGTTGTTTCGTGTTTTTTGGATCACAGGGTGAGGTGATATCTCATCATTGTTTTGATTTGAATATCTTTATTAGCTAATGATCATGAACATTTCCACATGTGTCTTTTGGCTGCCTAGCTGCCTAGATGTACTCTTTAGAGAAGTGTCTATCCATCTTCTTTGCCCAATGCTTAATTGGATTATTTGTCCTCTTTTTGTTTATATTTTGCAGTACGTTGTAGAATATGGGGATCAGACATCGGTCTCACGTGTAGTTCCCAAATATATGTGCGTTATTTTGAATAGTCCAGGAGGATTTCAGCAAGTTTGAAGAGCTAAAAAATAAAGTCATTACTTTGAGCATCATTTAATACTTTCATGATTTGTCCTTCAAAGAATTCTTGGCCTTTGGGCAAGCAATGGGCTGCAGTGAGAGAATAAGCTATCTATTAGCTGTTTCCCTCACTCACATCCGACTCGAGGGCACTTGGCTGGCTTAGCTCACATGCTGAAGCGAGTACATTGACCTGTGCATTGACTGAGTCCTGAGAGCTCTTTGAACAGGCTTCAATTAATAGGCAAAGTGATGGCTGTTAAGTACAATGTGGCTGCTTCTCCTTCTCAGAGGCAGAAGCTTGCCTTTGCTAGTTGGTCCCTGTTTAAGTCCAATGTCTGCAGATGTGCTGTTGCAGTGTCCTGGGTGAGTGCTGAGAGGCTGTAGCTGTTCACAGCAGTGGATGTGAGTCTTGAATTGTTACATTTATTTGGGGGGGGGGTGTTGGCTTTTAGTCACATCTTAGTCTAATGACTGAAACATGGTAACTGTGCTCTTCTCCAGACTGATGTCCATTTGTCAAGAATAATTTTCACAATTTTGAATTTTCCTCTGTTACTAATGACTTGGAAGCCTAAGTGAAACCATTTTATCTTGTGGAGGTATCAACTTCCATCCCATTTGCCATTCACTCTGAATATCTGTGCTTTGTTATAAAATGTGTGCCAGTGCCTCTTCTTGGAGGTATACATTTGCACATGGTCTGGCAGAAGTTCCAGACAGGATGTTGACTCCTGAGAGTCTTGAAGGAGGCCCAAGTGGAGGTGCTATATGGCTCCAGGCAATTTAAGTTTCTAGCCAGAGCCTCTAAAACCCAACACTTTAAAGTGCTTGCTTAAGATTTCTGGGGTTGATTTACCTACAGAGATCTAAAATTTACATTTTTATTCCTCAAGGGGGACCAAGTGTGAAAGCTGTTTTCCTGTCAAGTCTCCATCGACCTAATTATTGTTTTATAGATTTGTAATTCTTAATTGACGGCACTTGGCGACTTGGCTAATTCTTAATCAGCCAGAGGTGCTATTGGGGATGGTGTTCTACTACCAGTTTGACGAGGAGCCTGGTGTGTAGCATTTCTGTATTTTGTTTTCCTTCCGCCTAAAGCAGGGTCTCAGATTAGAACAGCCTCCAGCACCTTGTGAGCTCTGCATTTCTGTGGAGTTTGACTACTACTGTTGCTCCCAAGAACATGTTCAAGTTCATTCAGTTATTTCCCGTTTACTGGGTACCTGCTGTATGTAAAAGTATTAAAGAGGAAAGATGTCATTTTAAGGCCTAAGGGGGGCATGATCCAAGCCATGGTGTCTTTATTTGCCTCATAGGCATGTGAACACTGGACCATGAATAAGGAGGTCTGAAAAAGAATTGATGACTTTGAATCATGGAGTTGATGAAGAATGTACCATGGACTGCCAGAAGAACAAACAAATCCGACTTGTAAGAAGTAAAACCAGAGTGTTCCTTAGAAGTGAAGATAGGGAGACTTCATCTCACATACTTTAGGCGTGTTATCAGGAAGAGCAGTCCCTGGAGAAGGACATCGTTCTTGGTAGATAAGAGGGTTAGCAAAAGGGTGGAAGATCCTCAATAGATGATGCAGTGACTGCAGTAATGGACTCAGATACAGCAGTGACTGTGAGCATGGCAGGGCAATGGGCAGTGTTTCCTTCTGCTTTATGTAGGGTCGCTATCAGTCAGAACTGACTCGGTGGCATCTGCCACACAACAACTGTGTATGAGGTACCTGGGGTCCTTGAGTATTGGTTTATTTAAGGAAAACGAACCAGTTGCCTTTGAATCAGTTTCAACTCAAGGCAACCCCACATGTGTCAGAGTAGAGACATGTTCCATCGAGTTTTCAACAGTAGGCTTTTTTTTCAAGGTGCCCCTGGGTAGATTCAAACCTTCAACCTTTCTGTTAGCAGCAGAGTCTATTTTCATCACTCAGGAACTCCATTTCCTCAAGGAAGGAGCCTTTGTAGACCAGCTCTGTGGAGGCACATTTTGTGTCCACTGTTACTGAATGTGTGCTAAGCTCTTAAAAGACGAGTGTTAATTCTCTTCAGCTTGTTGCATGTGAGAAATTTGAAGCTCACAACAGTGGAACTTAGTTTCCTGTAAGTTAAAAGCTGAACAATTTTGTATTCTGCTTTGCATGTGTGGAAGCATTTTAAGGGTGTATGGATGGGAAAGCGTGTATTCTGATTCATCCAGTGTTAGTGAAGTTTCTGTCAGAGTTGTAAAAATAGTTGTGGGTTTTCTCATTGTCCATTTCAGGAGGATTGACATTGAATACTAAAGCTAGTCATAATGAAGAAGTAATTGCTTCATGAAGAGATGAAGACACAAGAGGACTCAATGAGAATAAAGTGGTTTTAGCATTAGATTATAGCAGATAGCTTGTGAAAACACAAGGGAAAATATGAAATAAAATGTATCTCTTCTTCCAAGAAGATGTGGATGTTGTAAAAATCAGAAGTAAATCATGAAACTGTTTCTGCCTATGGAAATTCCAGATGATTCCAGGCCTCTTTTTTAGTATAAAATATTATAAGTTTTAAAAACAATAGGCTCAGAGAACCTTAAGTGCCTATGAAGTGACTACAGTAGTTGGGAGGTGAAGTAGGAGTAGTAAGGATGTGCGTGCTTTCTTTGGATGTCACAGCTTTCCTAAGTGAGCATAATTTAGGTGACTGTATGAGCATCTGCATGGCAGCTGTTGGTTCTACAGGGAATGTCAAAAAGGAGAAAATAGTTGGCACACTATTTCTGATTTCAGTATTGTACCAAGAGCAGAAAAAAATAAAAACTTACATTCTTTTGAAGTGGGAAGATTTTTTTTTTTTTTTTTTTGGACTTTACACACATGCACAAGTATCCTTAAAGTATTTGTTCACATGTCTGAATACTTAGAGTGGAAGTTATTTTGGGGTGGCTACTATAAAAAAAGTGAATTTTGTCTGATTGTAGAATTAGCATTCCGTTGAAGTTTTTCACATTTCTCAGGTAGACACAAGATAAATTTAAAGTGTCATGTAAGTCCTTTAAAATGAGGTAGGAAAACTATGTATCTATAAATAAAGTTTATTGAAACACAGCCATGCTCACTCTTACATATTGTCCATGGCTGCTTATCTATAAATAAAGTATATTGGAACACAGTCATGCCTGCTCTTATATATTGTTTGTGGTTGCTTATCTATAAGTAAAGTCTACTGGAACACAGCCGTGCTCACTCACTTTTACATATTCTTTGTGGCTGCTTTCATGCTACAACAGCATAGTTGAATAGTTACAGTGGAGTCCGTTTGGCCTACAAGCTTGAAATATTTACTGTCTGGCCCTTTACAGAAAGAGTTTACCTACTCCTGATATAAAAGTCCCTGGGTAGTACAAGTGATTAATCTGCTTGACTGGTAAATGAAAGATGGCGGTAACCCAGAAGCACCTTGGAAGAAAGGCTTGATGATCTACTGAAAGATGTCAGCCACTGAAAACCCTATGGAGCAGAGTTCTGCTTTGACACACAAGGGATCTCCATGAGTTGGAATTGACTCAAAGGCAAATGGTATTGGTACCCTTGATATAAAGCATTGATTTGGGGTGGGGGAGGTTATCACCAAGTTGATTGCAACTCATACTGGCCCCGTAGCTTCCTCTTGCATGCCCTTTTCAAGGTGTTGGGAAGCTGCTGGGCTGTCTCCCTACTTCAGCCAAGGTGTCCTCGTCTCTATTATTAGAACCACTGACAAGGGAGAAACAATCTTGGAGAGACGACAGAAGGAGTTGAGACTTTGTGTCCTTTTCTGGAAGAATAATCTCTCTCTGGAATGAAAGGGCCAACCCAACTGACCCCTTCACATCTGTTCTAACTTTAACTTTCTTTAATTCCATGACAGTCTTTAAGTAGCTGAAGAACTGTCAGGTGGAAGAGGTATTAGATTGTGTGACTATGGGCAGCTGTATTAGGATTAATGAGTACAAGTCACTATGAGAACAGATATTAGCTTCAGAAAGACTAAGACTTGCAGGAACCGTCCACAGCTATAGTGTGCTAGATTGTAGTAGATAGTGAGTTCCACATCATTAAAACAATAGCACACACACAAAAAACAAAACTCATTGCCATTGTGTTGATTATAACTCTGAGATACTCTGTAGGACAGAGTAGAACTGCTCTATAGAGTTTCAAGGCTGTATATCTGTACAGAAGAAGTTTCCCTCATCTTTCTCCTGCAGAAGGGCTAGTAGGTACAAACCACTGACATTTAAGTTAGAAACCAAATGCTTTAAGCGCTGCGCCAGCAGGATTCCTTTCCTCATCATTAACGAGAAACCAAACCCTTTGCCATCAAGTTGATTCCCACTCATATTGACTCTATAGGAGCAGAGTAGAACTGAACATAGAGCTTTCAAGGAGCACCTGGCGGATTCAGACGCTGACCTGTTGGTTAGCAGCTGTATCACTTAACCAGTACCCTGTCAGAGTTTCCTCCGTATCACTAGAGGTGTTCAGTAGGAGCCATGGTGGCACATTGGTTAAGTGCCTGGCTGCTTGGCCAAAGGTTGGCAATTTGTATTTATCAGCTGCTCTACAGGAGAAAGATGTGACAGTCTGTTCCCATAAAGGCCTTGGAAGCCCTATAGGGCAGTTCTACCCCATCCTGCAAGGTCTCGCTGAGTCAAAATAACCTACTGCTGCTGCCCTCAAGTTGGTTCCGACTCCTAGCAACGCTGTAGACAGAGTAGGACTGACCCGTAGAGTTTCCAAGGACTCCCTGGCAGATTTTAATTGCCATGCTTTTGGATTAGCACTTAACTACTCCGTCACCAGGGTTTCCCAAAAGAACAAGAGAGGTGTTTAGCTGTAGCCTAGATGACTAGATAGCACATGAAGTTCAAGCAGTGGATCAGAGACGGTTGTTGAAACAAAGCTTTTGAGTGTCATTCAAATCTTAAAATTCTGATGTCTTCTCTAGTTCAACTTCTTTGTTCCCAAGATCAGCTTTTGACCATAATTTGTTTTGTTTAGAGCCTATAGAAACACCTTGAATAGTTTCTTGAAATTATAATCCTTGTCAAATCAAAGCCAGTATAAAGAAGGAAGCTTTACTGGCAGATGGGAATATAGGGGAAAAGCTGACTTTTCCCTTACGTTCCCCTTTGGCCACTGGTAGCTCACTGGCCAACAAGAAGGGCACTGTTTGCTGTCTCATAGTCTGCAGTCCTCAAAAATGCATCATCTCTCTTCTGCTGCCACCTTTGCTTTCTTCCTAGGTTCCTAGAGAGCTGAAAGGCCAGGCTGGGGCATATTACAGATGTAGAAATCAAAAAGGGGTTTCAGTATTGTCGTTTGCCAGAGAGGTGAGAACTTAGATTGGGATCTGGCTGTGGAAGGCAGGTCTGGGTGAGAGGTAAAGGCTGTGGGTAATGCCTGAAAAAGAGGTGACTTAAAGGAAACTTCTCAGTCCTGCTTATCTGGGCTCATTAACCTTGGGGTTTTAGTGTACTGCATTCATCCAAAACCATTAGCTAGACCAGGGGGTGGCAATATTTTTCTATAAATGTCCAGATAGTGAATATTTTCAGTATTGCGGTCCATAAGATCTCTGGTGTAACTTCTTGACTGCTGTTGTCTGTTAACAGCAACCACAGACAATGCACAAGTGAGTGTGGCTGTGTTCTAATAAAACTATGTTGATAAAAACAGGTTAGAGTTGAAGGGATTTGACCTGTACTGTATACAATTTGATAACCTGTGATATGGCCATTGAAAGTTAGAAGTGACTAGAAAACATCAATTTGGGTTTATTCATGTTTAGGAGAAGAGGTGAAATGATGTGTCCAAAGTCATGCCATGAATTCATGATTGGATTATGAGTAGAACCTAGTATCTGACTTTTGAGTCTAGTGCCCCTTATGTTACACTGTGCTGCGTCTGCTGTGTTGTTAGGCACTGTTGGATTGGTTGTGACTCAGCAACCCTATGTGCAATGCCATGAAAGACTGCCGTATCCTGCACCATCTTTACAATTATTGTAATGCTTGAGCCCATGGTTGAAGGCACTGTGTCAGTCCACTTTCTTGAGGGTCTTTGTCTTTTTCACTGACCTTCTACTTTAGCAACCATAATGATTATAGCATTTGTTTTTTAATGTGAGTGAAAGTAATTCATGCTTTAAGTAATCTGAAAATAGCAATAGTGGGAGAGCTCAAGGGTGGTATTTTAACAGAGGCAACCATTTTGCTCTGTGACCTTACCTGACTTTTTCTTAGATGTGTCCAGTACACAGTAAAACAAAATGTATTTTGCATTAATTCCTATGACAAATAATGCCCTGGAGTTGTGAAAAAGTAATTTGTGAAAAAATAATCGGCTCCCACAGCTACGTCACAGGATTTGATCACTTCAGCTCTGAGTGCCAAGAGATTTGAGACATATGTTTTCAGACATGTCGCATGCTTAAAACATTTCCAGGGGTCGGGCTACGAATAGTGACTTAATAAGTGGAGAAACAGGAAAAGTATGCAAGTCAAGGACACAAGCTTTTATTCACCACTAGGTGCACGGCCGAGCCCCTTGGGTTACGTCTGCCTGTCAGGGTTGGCTCTTGAGTCAGTTGTGCCCTTGGTGTTGCTCTTTGTCTGCCCATGAATAAAGTGCAGCATTGTGGTTAGTAATCCCACTCCAGTGACTCGACTTCAAATGTGGTTTTGGAGTGTATCCCAGAGTTCTGTTTGCTAAGCTTCCTACTCCTGTTTCAGAGACACCACTGGATACAGAGCAGCGAGCACTCAAGGCTTCCTTCTTTCCCTAAACCTGTCGGGTTGTGGGCTCTCTTTTTCACCTTCTCACTCCTGTCTTCCTTTCTTTTTTTTTAATTTCCTTTTCAAAGGAAAAAAAAATCCTCCGAGGCAAGTTCATGGATACTAAGCTGATGTGTTTATTGTTCTTTTTCTCCCTGCCTCCACTCCTAGTGAGTAACCACACTGGCCGCATCAAGGTGGTCTTTACTCCGAGCATCTGTAAAGTGACCTGCACCAAGGGCAGCTGTCAGAACAGCTGTGAGAAGGGAAATACCACCACTCTCATTAGTGAGAATGGTCACGCTGCCGACACGCTGACGGCCACGAACTTCCGAGTGGGTGAGTTCCTCCCTGGCCCCTCACTGTCTTTACCAAATAGATTGCTGTGAGGTTGGAGCATGTCAGCACCCCTCCATTCACTCTGCTCTTTACTGTCTCTGAGTATGATATACCTCTGTCACAGGCTCTTTTGAATTTCTTTCTGAATAATGTTAAACCTGAGTTTTGGCTTCTTACAGCCGTGGCAACTCATCTGGAATATAGCCCTTAGTTGCTTTTCTTTTATGCAGCTGTATGGTGGTGGGGAGTGTGATAGGGCAGTAGAGAACAGGTTAAAATTAAGAGTCTAATGTGAAACTTGTGTTGATCAGCTTCAAATTTTATCTGCCCAGTGATAAGTAGAATTTGCGTTAGCTTTGGCTCATGTTATAAAATATGGCAGGTGATGATGAAATTTAAACTTCTGCTTCATAAATAGCCATGCCCTAAAATAATCTGTCCGTGAAATTTGTCAAAACTCTGTATTCTGGGATATAGATGTGCATCTTTTGCCACATTACTGCTCTGAGTTATAAATTGATGTATAATATGGATTTGAGGGAAGAGATACTGTGGGATGAATTTCTGTCATCACTTAGAGACTTTAATTCTTTTGTAATGAATTTAAATTTGAATTATAGTAGTCATTGATTGCAAAAAAAGGCTTTTCACTTCTTTTTAGATTTCTTGTTTTTCATTTTTTTGTAAATTGAGAAAGTAATGTGGTGTGCTGAGTGCTGTCACACTGCCATGTTGTCATGCAGTACACAGTATTTTTGTCACAGAAAAATGTCTCTTATTACTTTTTGACCAATTATGGTTTGCCGTGTGTACTCAAATATCATAGACGCCCACGTCGCTTTATGAGTTACTCACAAGAATAACCTAAATGTCAGACAGATAATAACACTGGCTAGATCTGGTCTTTTTATGGAATATTGCTGTTTAGTCTTGGGAGTGTGTTTCTGGGGATGGGGAGGGTGTCTATTTCAGACTGATTCCTATCAAGACAAAATACAAGGGACAGCTTGGTATCCTTTTTAGCTATTTGACTGCTTGACTGTGTTATTGTGACTCCTGACTCATAAGGTCCAGGCAGAATTTGTGACCGTTTGCACTTGGCAAAAACACGTGCCCATAGACACTGTTTAAATTTTCTGGCAATGACAGGATACTTTGGGCATATTTTTAAGGGAATTCAGCTGTTAGGTGCCAAATAGCATTTTATGCTTAGCAGGGCAGGGAGCCCAGTGTAATGGGGGAGTGTTTTAAAGTGATGATCAGGAAACTGAACTCTGGTCCTGGTCCTCCCACTAACCGGCTGATCCACTGGGTGTGCCAGTTAATGTTTCTGGACTTTAGTTTTTTTCACCCATAACGTAAATGGAATTGTATTTAGTCACCTCGAAAATTAAGTATTTTTAAATTCTTGCAACATTTCATCATTAACAAGAAGATCATTTTCTGGCTTTTTTAGAGGGCTGTCTGCAGACAAGGAGTGGACGGGAGAAGGCATTTCACAACAGGTTCTTAGGAACTGGATGGCTTTTCTCTCTCTCTTTTTTTTTTTTGATTTTCTTTCTTACTCTTGTTACTTTACCTCCACCATTAGCAACAACCTGTCCTCTTCCTTTTTCTCTTTGTATTTAACCTAAATCTTGTAGTAGAAATGAAAATTAGCTGGGGTGGTGTGTAACTTGGTGTGCCGTATATTCATTTTCAAACTGAGTATTTGAATGCTTTGTGAAACAGAAGAAGTCTGCTTGTTAAAACATGCTACACATTTTCCTCTCTGGCATTTAACCAGATGTTTAGAAAGAGAATACACACAGCCTTTTCCAAATACAAAACTGAGCAAAATTATTTACAAAAGAAAATTTCCAAAACCAGAAATCATTTATTCCACAAAAGGATTGACAGAGAAGTTTAATTTTTTAAAAGAAGAGTGGAGAAGGGAGCATAGTAACAGTTTTCCGTTGAAAATCATGAGAAATATTTCATTTATATCTTGATCTGTTTTCCTCTACTATTTACATTTTGGATCAAATATTGCATAGTTTGAAGCATGAGTTTTAAAACTTTTCATAAGTGACAAAGGTAATTTTATGGAATTTATAAAGTGTTTCTTCAGAAATATTTTTTAATTCATTTTTAGGCATATAGGATTTCTTTTTAACTTCATTGGTTTAAATATAATTTTATTATAAAAAGTACTCTTCTAGCATTAGTTATTTCTGTGTATTTATATACTTGTGTATTAACTTACATTAAATTGTATATTAAAAATTTTGACGAATAGCATGTATGTGAGAAATAGTACAATTTTAGGAAAATTTAAAATTTATCATAACCTGTTAGCTACTTTCTGTGATCTGATATTTAAGAAAACAAAGACCAGTTATAGTCCAGCCAATTTCCCACTCATGGTGACCTCATATATATCAGAGCAGAACTGTGCTCTCCAGGGTTTTCTTAGAATTAAGAAACAATTTACTGGATATCTTCAGTTCAGTAAAGATCACTCGGATGACAGAAGTGACTGTTGGCCTATCTTTTGAGTAAACTGCAAGCCATAAATAATTTGCAGCAACAAGCATCACCACGCTGATCACAATTGTGAGTTATTTCTTATTCAGTCATGGATCATTGATTGCTTTGGAAGCTTGTGTTCTCTGAGATTTTTTTTTTTTAATCTTGCGAATTAGGTGAAAATTTATAGAGCCAATTAGTTTCCTGTTTGGTAGTTTGTGCATTAAATGTTCCATGATGTTCTTTTCGTTCCCCATAATGTGTCTCATTCTTCTCTTCTCCATCCCTAGTTCCCAGTTTCCTATTGGCCTTATTTGCAGGCCCTTCCTTGTTCTCATCGTTGCTTCTGGGTGAATGTTGCCCTTTTGATGTAATGTAATTGATTGTTTTAATGAGCATATTCCTCTTGGGTATCACTGTTTATTTTATGGGCCTGTCTGTGGTTTGGCTGAAAGGTAGTCTCTGGGAATGTCTTCAGTTCCAATTCAAAAATGTATCTTAGGGTCATGGTCTTGGGATGCCTCCAGTCTTTGTCAGACCAATAAATGTGAGTCCTGTTTAATTTTTTTTATATATGGACATCTATTTTGGCCAGCACTGTTTGTTAAAGAAACTGTCTTTTGTCCACATAATGAACTTTGGCCTTCTGTCAAAGACTGCTGGCCCACAGGTGAATGGGTTTATGTCTGAATCTTCTGTTCTCCTTATACCACTGTGGCTTGCAGTAAGTTCTGAGATCAGGTGATGTGAGGTGTTCTTTGTTCTTCTTCAGTAATCCTTTGCTTGTCTGGGGTCTCTTTCATTTTCATATAAAGTTGGTGATTAGTTTTTCCCTCTTGTAAAAGAATGCTGTTGGAATTTGGGTCAGAATTGCATCATTTGTAGATAGCTTTGATTAGTATTGACATGTTTACAATGTTGAGTCTTCCTATCTAGAAGCATGGAATGTTTTCCCATTCATGTTGATATTATATGATTTCTTGCAGTGGTGTTTTACAGTTTGTGTAGCTCTTTTACATACTGGATTTGATTTACTCCTCAGTGTTTTATATTTTGGGGGGCTATTGTGAATGATACTGTTTTCCTGATTTCCTTTTCAAAGTTTTCTTTGTTGATGTGTAGGAATTCAGCAGATTTTTGATTGTTGATCTTGTCTCCTCCTGCTTTGCTGAATCTTCTTTTAGTCCCAGGAGCTTTTTTGTGGAAACTTTGCGATTTTCTGTGTGTAGGATCATATCATCTGTGAGTAGAAATAATTTTACTTCCTTCTTTCTTAACAATTTAAATGCCTGCTACTTCTTTTTCTTGCCTTATTGCTTTAGGGCTTACAGCACAGTGTTGAGTAATAGTGGTGACAAGGGGCATCCTTGACTGGCTCCTGTTTTCAAGGCGGATGCTTTCAGTCTCTGTCCATAGAGAAATCATTTTGACTGTTGGTTTTGTATAAATATCCTTAATTATGTTGCGGAATTTCCCTTCTATGCCTATTTTGCTGAGAGTTTTTATCAGGAATGTGTGTTGGATTTTATCAAATATCTTCTCAGCATGAATTGAAATGATCATGCAATTCTTTTGTTTCATTTATGTGGCAGATTACGTTGACTGACTTTCTAATGTTGAACCTTCTTTACATACCTGGTATGAATCCCACTTGATCAGGATGTGCTATTTGTTTGATTTTCTGTTTAATTCTGTTGGCTAGAATTTTGTGTTTGTATCCATAAGGTTATTTAACTGTAATTTTTTTATAGTGTTGTCTTTGCTTGGTTTTGTTACAGAGGTTGTGGTGGCTTCAAAAAATGAATTTGGGACTATTCTTTCCTTTTCTGTACTCTGAAATAGTGTGGGTAGTACTGGTGTGAACTCTTCTCTGAATATTTGGAACCATTCAGGCCTGGGCTATTTTGTTATTGTTGGGAGTTTCTAAAATTTTTTATTTATTTCTTCAATCTAGGCTTGAACAGTTTTTTTTTTTTTTTTTTTTTTTATCCCAGTTCGTATTTAGAAAGTAGTGTGTTTGTTGAAATTTGTCTATTTCCTCTAGGTTTTCAGGTGTGTTGGAGTACAGTTTTTATAGTATTCTCGCATGCTTTTCATTTCAGCTGGTTGTTTTGCAGTGTACCTATTTCATTTCTTTTGTTAGTTTGGTGTATGGTTTTAAATTCTATTGATTCTTTCAAAGAACCAACTCCTAGTCTTGGTTCTTTTTATTGTTTTTCTGTTCGGTATTTCATTTACTTCTGCTCTAATATTTAGTATTTACTTTCTTTTGGTGTCTGTGGGGGCTTTTTTTGCTGTACTCTGTTTGGGTTGTGGGGTTAATTTTTTGATTTTGACCTGTTCCTTTTTTGATGTGTGCTTATTGCTATAAATTGACATCTGGGTATTGCATTTGCTGTGTCCCAAAGATGGTAGGATACTGTTTCATTCTTATTAGATTCTGGGATTTTTTTATTTTTTATTTTTTTTATTTTACCTTTGATTTCTTCTGTTACCCGGTGGTTGTTGAGCAAGTTGGTATTCAGTTTCCATGTATTTGGGACTTTTGTTGTTTTTGCTATTCCTGTTATTGATGTCTATTTTTATGGCATTGTGATCAGAGAAAATACTTTGTGTTTTTTTAGAGTTTTTTCAGGTTTTTTGAGATAAAATGCATTATATTATGGAGAATGTGCCCTGTACATTAGAAAAGAATATATACTTTGCTGCTATTGGGTGGAATGTTCTCTATAGGTTTATGAAGTCACGTTGCTTGTGCCATTTATCTCTCCTCTAAGTTTGTTGAGTTTCAGTATGTTCTGTGCTTCACTACAAGTGGTATGTTGAAGTCTCCTATTGTTGCAGAACTGTCTATTTCTCTTTTTAATGCTGTTATACTTGTATTATGTATTTTGGTGTGTAGATATTTATTAAGGTTATGTCCTCTTGTTGGAATTAACCTTTAATCGTTATATAGTGTCCTTTCTTTTATGGTGACTTGTGCCTTAAAGTCTATTTTATCAGAGATTAATAGTTCATTTCTGCTCTTTTTTGGTAGTTTGCTTGCTATTTTTCTTTCATCCTTTGAGTTTATTGTGTCTTTGTGTCTAAGATGCGTTTCTTCTAGACAGCCTATTGATACATTATTATTATCATTTTTTAATCCAGTCTACTTCTCTCTATATCTCCTCTCTTCTGGTATATTTAAGATGTTTATATTCAGTGTGATTATCAGTAGGTTTATAGCTATAATTTTTTTTTGTGTGTGTGTGTGTGCATGTGTGGTGTTGCCTGTTTTGGTTAATTTTCAGTGCTAAATTATTTTTCTTTGTGGATTTTCTTTTTCGTTTCTTTCATTGTTGCTGATTTTGTGTTTACTAAGTTTATATCTCTTTATTTTCTTATTTTGGTGAATAAGTTTGTTAACTTTCTTTGTGTCTACCTTGAAATTTATCGTTCTTTTCCTAAGTTTAAACTATTCTTTCATTTCTTGCTATCACCCTGACTTGCTTTCCACATGGAAGTTCTGTAACTACACCATTCATTCTCTCTTTTTGGTTTGGGCATTATTGTCGTATTACAGTTTGATGTCTTTTGTTCTCTGTTTTCAGTCTTTTTTTTGGCTTTGTTGTTTTTGAAAATTCTTGGCATTGGTTGGTGTCTTGCTGATCCTGTCCTGTGTCTTAATCTCAGGTTGTTGTCTGGTGTTAGTGGTTCTTTGTTTGAAAGGCTTCCTTTAATACGTCCTGTAACTTTCATCTGGTTTCCACAAACTGCTTTTATTTTTGTTTATCTGGAATGTCCTAATTCCTTCATTGTTTTTTGGGAGACAGATTTTCTGGATATATAATGCTTGATTGGCAGTTTTTTTTTCTTTCAAGATTTTATATATGTCATCCCATTGCTTTCTTGCTTATGTGATTTTTGCAAGGTAATCAGTGCTTAGTCCTGTTGATGCCCCCCCCCCTTTTTTTTGTGGCTTCATTTTACTTTTAGTTGCTCTCAATATTTTTTCTTTGTCTTTTGGTAAGCCAAATTTGATAATGTCTTGGTGACTTTCTTTTGGAACCTAGTCTGTATGGAGTTTGTTGAGCTTCTTGGGTGAATGTCATCTCATCGTTTATGATATTAGGGAATACTGGGTCAAGAAATTTTGACAATTCTTGCTGTGTCTTCCATTGCCTCCCCCAGTTCTCAAACTCTGATCATGCCCATTTTTTTCCTCTTCATAACGTTCTACATAATTCTTAGACTTTCTTCATTTTTCTTCATTCCTTTTTTTCCTGATTTTTCCTCAAAGAAATTGGTGTTAAGGAATTGGTCTTCAGATTTGTTGATTTTGTGTTCCATCATTTCAGTTCTGCTTTTATATTCTTCTATTGAGTTGTCTATTTCTGTAGTTTTATTATTAATGTTTTGAATTTTATATTATTTCTAACTGCATGTGTATCATTTTGTTCTTGTATAATTTTTCTGAGTTCTTCTATTGCTTTGTCTGTATTTTCTTTGGTTATTATTTTTTTCTATATTTTCCTTAGTCTCTTAGAGGGCCTCAAATATTAGTCTTTTGAATTCCTTATCAGATAATTCCATTGCCATTTCTTCCTTGAAAGGTTTAGTGATACTTTATTTTGGTCACTCACTGGAACTGTCTTGTCCTGCTTTATGTCATTTGACACTGTCTTTTGTCTGAGTCTCAAGAAATTAATTGTATTTCTTTATTGTACACTTGGTTGCTGCATCCTGAATTTTTTTGTTAGCTTGTTTGTTTTAATATATCCAGGTAGGCTGGTGCTGCTCTGATCATTAATCTGGCCACATTGAAGCACTTAACTCCTGTTTCTCGGTAGCTGGGTAGTGACTACGTGTGTGCCCTTGAGTCTTTGCTGGTTTTGTGGGGCTATTGAGGATGTAACTGACATTTCCAGTGAGCTAATGCAACTGTCTGGCCAGTCATTTAACATGAGTACACAGATGTTCTCCCTGGTCTCTGGGTTGTGTATTGTGTGTGTGCTATGCTAATTGCTTGGCACTAGAGTTGAGGGTACCCACGTCATTGGGTGGCATGCAAACTTTCAGTAGTGGTGCTGGACAGGCCAGCCTGAGTAGGGGTATTTGGTGCGGATACAAGCTTCCAGTTGTGGGAGGGTGATGTTAAGGGTGAAACAGAGTGATGTTGAATATTCACAGGTGCCCAGTTGGACCTTGTGCTCTGGTCTACTGGAGTGTGTCATGGGAAAAGTTGTATAACTGGTCTCTCAGTGCAGGTGGCTGTAGGGAGTAGGAGCACTGCTGGATCTTAGGTCCCTGTTATAGGGCAGGGGGAGGCACTGCCAGCCCTCAGGCCCCTAGTGGGGTGGCTGGAAGGATGGGGAGACATCACCAGCCCTCAAACCAACAGTGCAGGTGGCTGGAAAGAGTATGAGGCACTGCTGGTAGTCAGTCCCTTGGTGCGGGTAGCTGGAGGGGTTAGGAGGTATTGTAGATATGTTGGCCTGTATGTGAGTGGCTGAGCAAAGGAGTGGGTAACTCCAGACTCTGAGCTTCTGGGTTTGGGGGTGGAGCGATGGTGGTTTCTGCCAGACTGTGATCATTTGCAGGGAGGAGGTGTAGGTAAGATGGGTATCAGTGGGGTTAGTAGAGCTGCAGGCCTCCATCGTGAGGAGCTGGTCAGGCACATGTGCTTAACTTTTACAGGGAGGAAAGCACTCCACTTGTCTTTGAATGTGAATGTAGAGTCACTGCTGCCTTACTATACCAGGTGATGGGGGTTTCAGTTGGGACACTGCTATTTACTTGGTTTCATTGTACCTGTGCTTTGCAGGTTTGGCTAGCAGGGCACTGGTAATCCATAATTATCCGGGTTTACTGTTTTTATATTGTTTCTCCTTCCACTTGGCACTTGGTCTGATTCTTCAGTCTTTGATACTAATGGAATCCAAAGTTATGATGTGGTTTATATGATGTTGTTTTATAGGGTCTTTGTTGTAAGAGCAGTATTTTGAAATGTCTTGACTACTCTGCCATCTGGAACCACCACCTCTATGAGTTTTTAGTTGCTGATTTTGGGGAATTAGATCACCAGGCCTTTCTTCCAAGATGCTTCTGGGTAAACTCGAACCTCCATTCTTTCAGGAAGCAGGCAAGTATATTGTTTATATTACCCAGGGGATCCCCTTCATATCTAAAGATGGGAGCAGGTGTTTTCTGTAAAAGGCCTGGTAGTAAATATTTTTGGTCTCGTGGGCCGTATGTCTCTGTTGCAGTTACTAAACTCTGTCACAGTAGCATGGAAACAACCACAGATGGCATGCATATGAAAGGGTCTTGCTGTGTTACATAAATAGTAGGTCACACCTGTCTTGTGTACCAGTTTTCTGCCTCGTTATAAGGAGTCAAGGAAAATCACATGGACCTCGGAGTAAAACACCAAATTCCAAACCTCGTGCCATTGAGTTGATTCTGAGTCACAGTGACCTACAGGACAGAGGAGAACTGCCCCGTAGGGTTTCCAAACAGGGACTGGTAGATTTGAATTGTTGACCTTTTGGTTAGCAGCTGAATGCATAACCACTGTGTGAACCAGGCCTCCAAAAGACCCATGTTTTCCACTCTTTTTTTTTTTTCCTATTAGTCCCATTGCCTTCAAATTGATTTCAACTCATAGCATCTATAGGACTGAGTAGAAGTGCCTTCATAGAGTTTCCAAGGAGCCACTGGTGG
Source organism: Heterohyrax brucei (assembly GCA_028571685.1). NCBI lineage: Eukaryota > Metazoa > Chordata > Mammalia > Hyracoidea > Procaviidae > Heterohyrax > Heterohyrax brucei. The sequence continues at coordinate 43,128,809 of CM053149.1, forward strand.
ATTCAAACTGCTGACCTTTTTGTTAGCAGCTGTAGTTCTCAACCACTGTGCCACCAGAGTAAAGGAACTTTAAGTAACCTATTTAGATCATCGGTGACTTAGATACAGAAGAGTTAAGTGACCTTGCCTTATTTGGTCAGGAGTAGAGCCTAGATCTCTTTGTACCATCTGGTTACATACCTCCCCAGAGTCTGACCATAGGGTGTGAGAGGGACAAAATGAGGGTCCTCGTGGAATTGATCTTGTGGGAATACTATATTTAAAGAGAGAGAAAGGACCTGAGAGGCCAACAGACCTAGGTTCAAGTCCTCGTTTTGTCTCATTCCAGTTTGGGCCATGGGGCACACTCTGGCTCTGTATCCTTTCCAGATTGATACTACCATATTCACACAGCACGGGTGATAATGAATATCACAGGGTGTTCCATAGCAAGCACTCAGGTCATAATATTTCCCTTCCTTCTTTCATGCTTCATCTGTGTTGGTCCTTCTGGTCTATGGTAACTTCACAGTCCAAATGGGAGAGGCAACCACTTTCCTAATGACTATTAGGCACAGAGATTCAGTTCATAGATTATTTAGTGGGAAAGACCATAAGTAACTTCCACCAAATGGGGCTTTAAAAGTGAGGCCTGGATGAAGAAAATAGCCAAAGGAAGTACTCTGAGGTTCTAGAATAAACTCTTTTTTGTACGTGATGATATTGATGTGGTATAATAGAATATTTGCATTAAGTGACATTTACTATAAAGCAGGTTTATAATTCTAATGATGCTTTTTGTGGCAGTTTGAGCTCTGCTTTTCTGCTACCTCCACGCAACTGCCAACCTTCACTTTTTTGTAAAAATTAGAAACAGCTGGGTGGCCAACAGGTTAGTCATCATTGCTTTAATAGATTCCAATTCGTAAGAATATAGTAAGATGATCTTCTGGAATTCTAAAATTTTTTATAGGCTCTTACATTCCTCCAGCAAGAAGAAGGTACAAATTAATTTTGTAACCACTAGGATATTTCAAACACAGTAATGCTCTCACTTGGCGTGAGTAACTGGTAGAGATAATGGAAAGCAATCATGATGGCTAAAACAGCACATTAGGTTCATATAATGCTGCTTTCTCTGATAAGTAATAAAGGAATAATGCTCTATTAGCTTCAATTGGATAATTTTTTTAATTATTTGATAATTTAAACAGTGTGTTCACAGATGTTATGCCATTTGATGTTTACTACCTTTGAGAGAGGTCAGTGATTGTCTCTGTAATTTGCAGAGGTGGATACTGAGGCATTAGTGCCTTGGTTAAAGCTGACTTAAAGTCCAGGTTTCTTATCTCAGAGTCCGTGTATCTTTGGCTGTCTCACCATGCCTCCTATTACCAAATATTAAGTGATTATGTATAATTGCTGTACTAGATTCTCCAAGATAAATAATAAAAGCTGCCTCTAAGAGTTTATGTTTTGAGGAACAGATGAGGAATATACCTCATTAACCCTAAATCAAGGTAGAAAGCTCATAGGAGCCTCAGAGCAAGGAGACGTCACTTCTAGCTGAAGGATAGTGTTAAGGCAGAAGAAAAGCATGCAGCTTTTCTGTTCACTTTGCTGTTGCTACCTTCTAAGGGTGGTGGCTCAGAGTGGGAGTTGACTGGATATGTACTGCATAACTGGGGATGTGGGGGCAGTGGAACTTAACACATTGGTATGAGCCTGTAATCAAGTTGGTTGGGGAGGAGAGAGGATGAGGTTGTTGTGGAAAGGTGTCATATGCTCCTTAGAAGCATTAGACATGGAATCAAGAAGGTAGAAGTGTTTCTGGTAATTTGCAGTAGTTTCCTTAAGTGTTGAAAACATGAAAGATAATAGTTCTTGTTAGTGGTCATTGAGTTGGTTCTGAGACCAGACTGCCCGGTGTAGCCAAATGAACTGGTGCTGGGTCCTGTGCCGTCACTGTAATAGTTTCACTCAGGTGCAAATTGCATGAAAGGAATAGTAGTGGATGCCAAGTCTAGGAAAGCAGGTTGAAGCAAGGCTGTGGAACATCTTGAATTTCAAGTTTAGGAAGTTGGTCTTTTAGACTTGAATAAAAGGAAAAGTTGATATTTACAATATTTAAAAAGGAAAGAGGGTGATTGTTTTAGTTTTTAAGCTAGGAGACTATTTTAAGAACCTAAAAAAGTTTCTGAACCACCCACAGTAATAACGGAGGACAGCTTTCTTCAGTGGTTCTGACCGTTGTTGAATGTTCTACTCTGGATAGTCTTCCCCTGAATCTCACAAAATTGACTTAATGCTACAGTGTTTTGATCAGGAAGAGAAGCAGTCCATGTAGCTAATCTCAAATTCATACACCCCACTGCCATTGAGTCTGTTTTGACTCACAATGACCTTCTAGGATTTCTCAGTGGAAACAGATTGCAGCATCTTTCTCTTGTAGAGCCACTCATGGTTTCAAACCACTGACTTGTTGGTTAGCAGTCACTCTCTTTAACCAGTTGCACCACCAGGGCTTCTTTCTTCTCATAAGAGGGGAGGGGAATTCCCCATCAGTGAGATGTTAAATATCCAACATAATTATTTAAGTAGGGGAAGCATTTAGAATTTTTTTCTGGAAGTTAAGTTCATCCATTGAGTCTTTTGTCCTCTGCCAGTTGTTATTGCTTGACAGAAGTGAATGAAAATACCAAAGTGTTGCTCTTTGATTAGCAGTTCAATGTATTTTTTTTAATCTATCATCTGTCTGTCTATCACCTGTTGCAGTGAATGAATAAAATTTCTAACATCTATTAACTATCTCGTCTATGATAAACCCTCAGCCCCCCACCCTTGTAGCCAACAAAATTATTGTTTTTTTCAGTAGATAATTCTATTTTGAAGTCCTTATAACAGGGGTCTCGTACAATGTTTGTCTATTTGACACTCACTGATTTCACTCAGCATAGTATCTTCCAATGGAAACCATGTTATGAGATGTTTGCTAAAATCTACATTGTTTTTTTATCATAGCATAGTGTTCCACTGAGTATATGTCGCATAGTTTATGCATTCATCTGTTTACGGGCATCTAGTCTGATTCCATCTTTTAGCTGTTGTGGACTGTCCTGCAATAAACATTTGTGTACATGTGTCTGTTCATGTGACAGCCTTTGTTTCTGGAGGATAAATTCCAAACAGTGGAATTACTGGATCAAATAAGGAGGTGCCAGATTGCTTTCTAAAAAGGTTGTACCAACTTGCAATCCACCAGCAGTGTAGGAGAGTTCCAGTCTCTCCACAGCCTCTCCAGCATTTGTTGTTTTGTGTTTTTTGGATCATAACCAACCTTGCTGGGGTGAGATGGTATCTCTTTATAGCTTGGATTTGTATTTCTCTGATAGGTAATAGTCATGAGCATATTCTCGTATGTCTTTTGGCTGCCTGAATGTGCTGTCTAGTGAAGTGTCTGCCCATGTCCTTTGCCCATCACTTAATTAGGTTATTTACCTTTTTCTTGTTGATATTCTACAGAACCTTGTAGATTATGGAGATTAGATGATGGTCCAACATGTAGTTGCTAAATATTTTTTCCTGTTCTGTAGGTTGTCTTCTAACTCTTTTGATAAAGTTTTTGGATGAGCAGAAGTGTTTGATTCTTAGTAGTTCCCATTTATCTATTTTCTCTTCTGTTAAACATGCTTTGTTTGTTGGTTTTGAAGTCCAAGCTGTATATTAGAACATCCACTGTTGATCCTGTTTTTTGTTGCATGATTTTCATCGTTTTAGGTTTGATATTTAGGTCTTTGATCCATTTAGAGTTAGTTTTGGTGTAAAGTGTGAGATATGGGACTTGTTTCAGTTTTTTTGCAGATGAATATCCAGTTTTGCCAGCACCATTGGCTAAAGAGACTGTCTTTACCCCAGTTTACAATCTTAGGGCCTTTGTCGAGTATCAACTGTTCATAGGAGGGTGGTGGCATCTCTGGGATCTCAACTGCGTTCCATTGGCCTGTATGTCTCTTTTTGCAGTCAAAACAGTACCAGGCTGTTTTGACCACTGTGGCAGTGTAATAGGTTCTAAGGTCAGGTAGTATAAGACCTCCCATTGTGTTCCTCTTCTGTAGTAGTGCTTTGCTAATCTGAGGTTTCTTCCCTTTCCAGACAAAGTTGGTAATATGTTTCCCCATCTGATTAGAAAATGACACTGGTATTTGTATTGGGATTGCATTGTATAAGTAGATTGCTTTAGGTAAAATAGACATCTTCACAATGTTAAGTCTTCCTATCCACGAGCAGAGTGGGTTTCTCCAATTTTGTAAGTTGTTTTTGGTTTCTTGCAGTAAGGCCTTGTAGTTGTCTCTGTATAGGTCTCTATTTCTTTAGTTAGATTTATTCCTAGATATTTTATATTCTTGGGGGCTAATTTCAGAATTAATGTGCTATAAAAAAACAACCATCTTCTGTTGAGTCGATTTGGACTCATAGCTACCCTATAGGACAGAGCAAAACTGCCCTATAGAGTTTCCAAAGAGCACCTGGTATATTTGAACTGCTGATCTTTTGGTTAACAGCTGTACATTTAACTACTACACCACTCCAAGATTCTAATACAGGCATATATTTCCTAAAAATGATCCAGTACTAAAAGTGGTTATCCTTCATTTGGGTAATTTAGAATATCTAAGAACTTGTCAAAGAAACTGAGCCTTAATATGTATAGTCTTTTCAAGTTATTTCATTTTCTAAAACTGAGTAAATACCACAGTGTAGACCATTTCTGTTTTTTGTTTTGTTTACACTGTAGAGCCCCTTCAAAAGTCTAGGTAAGTGCATTCATTTAACATATATTTTTGAGTGCTTATTTTGTGCCAGATATTAGTTTAGACATTAGGAATACAGCAGTGAGCAAAATTCACAAAATCATTTTTCTCCAGGAAGATTAAAAAATACAGTGTATGTAGTGGAAATGCAAAATGGTACAACCTCTTTGGAAAGCAATTTGTCACTTTCTTAAAAAGACAGAAATAAAAATACCATATGATTCAGCAGTCCCACTGCTTGGAATGCATCCTCCAGAAATGAGGGCTGTCATGTAAATAGATACATGCTCATGAATGTTTATTGCAACACAGTGCACAATAGCAAAAAGATGAAATCAAACAAGGTGTCCATCAGCAGATGAATAGATAAACAAACTATGATATATATATACACACAATGGAACACTATGCAGTGAGAAAGAACAATGATGATTTTAAGGAGAATCTCATAACCTGGTATAAACTAGAAGACATCATGCTAAGTGAAATCAGTCAGTTGCAAAAGGACAAGTATAGTTTGAGACCACCTTTAGAAGGACTTAAAAAATACTTATACATAGAGGAAAAGACTCTTTGATGGCTACAGGGGTGGGGAGTCAGGGAAAGGGTTGTTTACAGATGTGTTAGCTGATAGGAATTCCGTTAGGTGAAGGGAGTGACAGCATGCAGTAGAAGGCAGGTCAGCATAAATGGACTACACCATGAACTAAAAGGTTTTCTAAATTCAACCCAACATTTCAAAGGATAGAGTAGCAGGGACAGGAGTCTAGGGAACATATTTTTAGGGGACATTGAGCTCAACTGGCATAACTAAGCTTTTTCTAAGGGATAGTTCTGCATGCCCTTTTGGTGAGAGGTGCCTGGGGTCCTCAAAGCCAACAAGCTGCTATCTGAGGAACATCAGTTGGTACCAACCCACCCGGAGCAGATGACAACTGAGAACATCAAAGACATGAGGAAAAAATGAGCCCAGGGGACAGAAGGACCCATATGATTGGGAAACTACATCAGCATGAAGACTGGAAGAACCAGATGGTGCCCTGTCCCACCAAAGACAGCGTTGATAAGGGACACAATGTAGAGTCCCTGACGTAATATCAGAAAAAGAGGTGTACCGATCAAGAACTGTACTAAAATACTAGAATTGGTGATCTAGTAACCTGGAGAGTTCCCTGGAAATATGACCTCTAGACTTGCTGCTGGCCCAGATCTGAAACTATTACTGAGGTCAACATTTCAGAGAAGATATGGTTGGACTCGGGGACAGAGTGAACGTGTGTTGTGTGTACTTCATGGTTTTATGCATTTATAGGAGACTGACCTACCCCCTGACTGACTCCCTCTTCCAGAAGGGAGAGGAGAGGGTGGAGAGGAGGGGCAGGTGTTTGTTAAGAGGATACTAGAAGAGTGAAAAGATGGAATGTGCTGTCACAGAGGAGAGCTGTTAGAGTTGCAGAGAGGTAGGTGTGCAAAATTGACTTGGATTGCATATTTTCACTTAATCATAATAAAAAATATAGTGTATGTATGTGCAATACTTTAAAATATGTATTGCTAAAAACAGTGTAGGAAACATTATATGTGATATAAGATAGTGGTAAGTGCCATGAAGAAAAACAAAGTCAGGATGGGGATAGAGAAAGGAGGTGGTGGTAGAAGGTCTGGATGGCTGCTTCAGATGGGTCAAGGAAGATCTGTCTGATAAGATGACATTTATCAGGGTCCTGAATAAAGTAAGCAGTGAGCTCTGTGAGGGAACATTGAGAACTTTATAATCTAACATTATGACTTTGTGTTTATTTTATTTAAACTGTAGAGCTTAGATAATACCAACCAAAAGACTGGTATTAGGAACATTGATTCATGCTTTTCCTATATGCTATTTCTATATGCCATTAGGAACATTGATTCACATTTTTCCTATATGCAATTCCTGTAAATATTATTAATATGATTCACTGGTAGATATACAGAGACACACATACCATACACTTGCCCTTGCAAACCAGAACCAAAGCATGTTACTGTCTTAACTTACAAGTAAGCTCCATAGCAAAATGATATAGCCAGCTTTATTCATATATAAAAAAAGATTGGAGAAAGAACCTCTATCCCTTACCTATACTTTGCATTACAGTAACCAAGACTTCTTCTGCAGTAATCCTGGGACCATTTCGTTTTTATCACCAGAGAACCAGAGTCACTTGCCTCTGTCCTCTCTGTAAAAGGCTTTTTTTTTTTTCAGATATTATTAATATGATTCACTGCTATAACACGTGTTGGCAAAAAACCTATTTTGTCAACCTATGATCTGTGTGTTATGTGAGTGAGTGTCTCTGTGTGGGTAGGATGCAGACAGTGTCTGGAAACAGGTGTTTCCAGGGACTAATTGGAGTGCATGGGGCCATAGCTAGACCCTAGGAGCTGAAACCAAGGAAGAATGAAGTCCTGTTTGGCTGAAGAAGATTCCTGAAGCTGAGAAGGTGAGGGGACAGAGTGGTAGGAAAGGAAAGTGTATCTGTATCCAGGACAGTATAAAAAATAATAGTAATAATAACTTTAAGGTAAGGAGGGTCTAGCAGTCTACAAAGCTGTGAGAAATGCCTGTGTGATGGATACTGCCATTTAAGAAAGAACTGGCCTGTTTCATGGAGTGAATGAGGCTTCTTAAAGAAAGCCTGGAATAAATGACCTTCCACAATTCCTTGGAGTCTGTAACACAGTGTTACAAAGTGTGTATTCTTTCCCAGTTTGTGAACGGGGCCCTCCAGGCCCAGCCATTGCCTGCCCTTCTGGCCCTGACTTTGACTTGCGTGTCTGTCCACTCCTGATCTTCTGTGTCTGCCATACTAAGCCTCCGGCATACCACAGGTCTCTAAATGTAACAGGCCATCTGTGATTTTAGTTTTTACTTAAAGAAATATTGTGGTTGCCAGCCAAGGGATGCTCTACAAAGCCTCACTTATCTTATTTTTGGTTGTGCTGGTTCCTTCCTCTACACTGTTACCTTCTTGGGGAAGACCTGGCTGTCTCGTTTTGGTATCCCCAGTGCTCACCCAGCACAGTGTCTCACTTTTTAGGTGCTGGATACATGGTTGTTGTTGGAGTGAATTGCATATGTAGATAATCCTATAGTGAAAACAAGTCCTGATGGTCCTAACTTCATATAGCTAAATCATTAATTTTTAGGCTATTAATACCAATAACTAATGAACTGAGAAGTCTCTATAGGGTTTGCAGTCACAAGAAAAGGAGACTATCTGTGGATTCCAGGATGCATGAAAAAGGGAGCCTCTGTCGCCCTTGCATGGAGTCTGGATTTTAAATATTTGACATTGACTGGTGTGCACTTTCTCCTCAAGGAAAGGTGCAATTTGATTTTTATGCCTTTAGTACACCTGTTCTCCCTGTGTGGAATACTTGCTCTCTACCTCTATATCTAGATTCTAACAGTCCCTTAAGGAAGAACTTCAAGTTTCATTTCAGCCACTTCTTCCTGGGCTGTATTTTTCCTTTCTAGTCATTTGACACTGCTTGGTCTAGTTCATGCCCGTTATTGATCCACTTCAGGACCCTGGCCTGATGATTTAGCCTCTTTAGTTCTGGTGAAATAAGTCTTGGTCACGAGGTGGCACAGTTTGCACTCGGCTACTAACTCATGTTTTGAATTTGTGCTGTGAAAGAAAGACCTGGCAATCTTCTGAAAGATTATAGTCATGAAAACTTTATGCAGCAGTTCTGTACTATAACACCTGAGGTCACCGTGAGAATGCACTAACTCAAGGACAGTGAGTTTAAAATGAATCTGGTGATGTCCTGACTTCCCTTGTGGAACATTTCTGAGGCTCTTAAGAGGAACAGGCTGCAAGTCTGTCTGTGCTCCTTGGATTGGTGTGAAGTAGTCCTGATGGTGCTGTGGTTAAACTAGCTGTCAGCCAAAAGGTTGGCAGTTGGAACCCACCAAGCCATTCCTCAGGAAAAGATGTGGCAGTCTGATTCCATAAAGATTTGACCTATAGGGTCATTATGAGTCCGAATCTACTTGATGGTAGTGGCTTTGGGTTCTTTTCTTGAGAAAATAACCAACAGATCCTTCTAATTCTCCCACCCTGCCTCCTGTGGTATGTAGTGAAGGTCTGGGGGGGTTGTCCTTACTTTGTTTAGATGGTAGGTTGGGTGTGCTCCCTCTGTGCCACAAGGACAGTGATCTTTATACAGTGATCCCAAACAGCACAGTGGCAATGAGAAGGACAGGGAAGGAGTTTCTATAACTGGTTCGCTTTGGTGCTCTGATGTACGTGCACAGAGGCTATATGCTCACATTTAGGCTTGTGCTGGGCAAGTTAAACTGTGTAAAATAAATGCCAGGTATCTTATAAAGAAGGTATCGTATAGCAGAGACAGTGTAGTGACACGTGTCCTCTTTGCCTGGCTCGTGCTCCACCTGAATGAGTTTGCTTGCTTACACAGGAAGCTCTTGCATGCCTGCAGGCTACACTGAGAGCATTTAAACAGTGTTATGTGTTTTGGAACCAAAAACTGGGGTTAGGAGGAAATGTAATCATTTTGAGATAGATGGCAGCGTCTTAAGTGATGTTTGATTATAACATTTGATCCCTCTTTGTGCTGTTGACTTTGCGGCCATCTATGAAACTGTACCTAGGTTAGAGTAAATTGAAGTTGAACTTAAATACATAATCACATTTATGATACATTGTCTATCTGCAAGTCAGACATTTATTGTCAGACCAGTTTGTGTCTATATATTACACTTGCATACCTTGTATCAGTTTTTAACTATTAAGGTATGCAGTTTTTTGTTTTCTTTTTTTCAGTTCCAAGGGAAAAAAGAATAATGAATTTCTGTATTGTTGAAAAAATCTCCTGGAATGAACATCATAGATGATGTGAAAATGTTTTTGAGGGCAGCCACACAGTCAGTTTCTTGCTAAGCAGTCCAGGAAAATAAAATAACTACCAAATGGGGAAAGATAAAGTTAATAGAGAAATTTGAGATTCATTCTTCAAAGTTACATCACAAATAAAGAAAATGAGAAAAGCCAGATGCTCTTCCATTGACAATTTAATGTAACACTGTCAATGATACATGTATTAAAACTCAATGTTCTGTGTAGCTGTATAGTTTAAATTTAGAGAATGGTTTCTTGCTCCACTTTATTGTCTTGAACTTAGACTCGTGCAATAATTCCTGAAAAAGTAGCTTGACTTCAGTGTTGGCTTTTCCTAAGATTTGATGGAAAAAAACAAAAAAACAACTTTATGGAGTAATGAGAGATTTCTTCACTCTGAGACCAAGTTTCAGATGCCCATCAGGTTCAATAAAAATTTGTCCTGGATTATGGGAACTTTCTAAGTTTTCCTAGTGCAAAAACTGAGCCTAATTTTAATCAGATTTTCCCTAGAGGAGGTAAAAAGGAAACTTGACATTAAAAACTTTTGGGGGTGAGTAAAGCAGATCACTGTCCTTTTGTGGGCACATTAAGGAAATGCTAAAGTCTTATTTAGCATGATTAGAATATGTATATGTCAGGTTTTGCCACTGCATTGCCCCTTTCTGAAGAAAGGGTGATTTATGGGTCCTCAGGATCCTCTTGTGGTATTAATAACATCTTGAGCCAGCTGTTTTATTGGGTGTACACAAAGGGTAATTAGAAACATCTGAGAACCTTGTAATGTGCTCAGAAAACCATGATGCTGTGTGGGAAAAGAAAAATCCATGCCTCTATTGTGTACTTAGTAAATAGGTGAATTCGTATGCAACAGAATTTGCTTTGTCTTATACCATTTTTGAAAGAGAAGCTGAGCTCTTCTTTCTTTCTGCTGCAGAAGTCATAACCTTATTTGGTAAAAGCTCCCTGACTCTGCTGTTCATACTATAATTGTTGTATCCCTCTGTCAGACTGCATCATGTTATAGACCATTTTCTGCCACAGGAAGTATTTCTTCTTTTTACCTGGCAGTTACTTGAAAATTTTAGAATTCTAAGGGACCTCATGAAGGAAATTAATGTTTAAAAACATACTGCACAAGGATCTAGTAGTGTTCCATTTGCTCAACAGTCCATTCTAGAAATTGGGTTAGGATTCGAGAGTTTGGGCTCTATTGTGGCCAGTTGTTTGAATCCAGTCAGCTCCTTTGTGGCTGAGTTTGAAGTTTTTAGGTTGGCGGCAAAAGCAGCAGCTATCAGGGTCTGACTTAAATCAGGCACTGTCCTTCATTAATTCAAGACAAAATCTGTAGACAAGATGCCTAACAATTTGATGGCAGCTGGTTTCTTTCATCTTCATTCACAAATAATAAGCCCTTACAAGAAGTCAGTGTTGAGTCAAACTGACCTATCCCAGGCAGACTTGGATTGGGCTCAAGTCAGAGGCCTCAGTGCCTTTTCATCTTGTCTTAGTTTAGTGAATCCCCTCTGAGTATGCCACTTTTGTCCTTTTTGACCATTTTGAGGAAGATTCTTCACTGGTTAGTGTGACACAATTGTAGCTAAGTATGTGTTTTGCTAGAGGTTGGCAGACTTAATGAAGCCCCTGGAAAGAGCAGAAATGGGTTCACCTGTGTAAAACTGCTTGCTGGATCGAGACAGTGTTGTTGTTCTAAGGTGCCCTCAAGTGATTTGACTCATAGTAACCCAGTTTGACAGAGTATAACTGCCTCAAGAGGTTTCCTAGGAGATGCTCTTTATGGGAGCAGTTGTCAGGTATTTTCTCAGCGGCAGCGCTGGGTAAGTTCAAACTGCTGACTTTTTGGTTAGCAGTCTAGTGCTTAACCATTGTACCACCAGGACTCCTTGATAAGACAGTAATTAGGCTGAAACCTGACTTCAAATGACAGTTCTTCTCCAACCTCTCCTTCATTGGTTCTCTGTCCTGGTTATACAACAGAATCTCCTATGCATTGTTTAAAAGGTACAGATGTCCAGCCTATACTCCCAGCTTCTTGAATCACAATTTCTGGATATGCTTTGGGTATTGTTGTTTTGAAAGCCAACAAACCATGAAAGTGATTGTTATGTACAAGTGTAGTCCCAGTGCAGAACTTTTAATCTAAGCCAGTGTGCATCACAGTTTAGTGCCCACAGATCACTGAAAACATTATGAAAATGCAGATTCTGATCAGTAGGTAGGGGGTGGGTTAGAGATTCTGCACTTCTGGGTGGCTCAGACGGTTTACTTTTGACTCCTAACCGAAAAGCTGGCAGTTCAGTCTCAACTAGCAGCACCACAGAAGAAAGGCCTGGCAATTTGCTTTTGTAAATGTTATAGCTATGAGTTGTATCCGACTCAACGGCACTTGGCTTGGCATAGCCATGGGCATTTCTACTCTGTAACATATGGGTTCACCATGTGTGTGAAGAGACTCAGTGGCAATAGGATATATTCTTCTTGTTCAACAAGCTGCCAAGTGACTCAGTGATCCTGGTCTGTGGAACACACTTTGAGTACTGTCTTAGTCATCTAGTGTTGCTACGGCAGACATATTGTCAGTGGATGGCTTTAACAAAGAAAAATTGGTTATCTCACAGTCTAATAGGCTAAAAGTCCAAATTCAGTGTGTCATCTCCAGGGGAAGGCTTTTTCTCTCTGTCAGCTCTGGGCAGGTGTCCTTGACATCAGTTTTCCTATACTTACAGAGTTTCTGTCTGCAGCAACCTCGGGTGCAAAGGACATACTCTGCTTCCTGCACAGCTTTTTCGGTGATGTGAGTTCCCCATGTCTCTCGGCTCACTTCTCTCTTTTATATTTCAAGAGAATTGGCTTAAGACACTAATTTTATAGGCCTCATGTATGTAGCTGCTGCTAATCCATCTTATTAAATCATAGTGAAAGAATTTGTATCACAAAGGAGAATGTCATCATGTGGTAGATAGTCAAACAGTACTGGGAGTCATGGCTCAGCCAAATTGATACACATATTTTTGGGGGGACATATTTAATCCATGACAAGCAGTAAAGGGCTAAACCGTCATGAATTCATAATGAATAATGGCTTCATACATTATTAGGAATTAATGATACTGTCATAGTTTGAATTGTGTCACTCCAAAGTAAGTGCCAGCTTGATTAGGACATGATTCTCAGTATTGTCTGGCTGTCGTCTATTCTGTGATTTTCCTGTGTCCTGTAATCATCATCTTTGCCTGTAGTTAAAGAAGATTAGAGTGGGATGTAACACTCTTACTCAGGTTAGAGCCCTGATCCAATGTAAAGGGAGTTTCCCTGGGGTGTGGCCTGTACCACCTTTTTTATCTGAAGATAAAAGGTAGGAAAATCAAGCAGAGAGTTGGGACCTCTTCCCACCAAGAAAGAATAACCAGGAGCAGAGCTTGTCCTTTGGACCTGAGGTTCCTGCATGGAGAAGCTCCTAGTCCAAGGGAAGACCTTCCTCCAGAGCTGATAGACAGAGAAAACTTTCCCCAGCAGCTGAAGCCCTAAATTTGGACATCTAGCAACTAGACCGTGAGAGAAAAAATTCTCCTTTGTTAAAGCCACCCACTTGTGGTATTCCTTTTATGCCAGCCAAGTGCCTGTTAATAGCAGCACTAAAATAACTAAGAGAGACACTCACTGAGTTCCTGTGTGAGCTTGCTACTGTATTAGGAGCCCAAATGATTTATCAGTGCCAGGATAGGCTCAATCATGAAATCAAAATATGTCGACCTTTGCTATTGTCACGTCACCGTTATTGGCTGTTGAACCCCTTCTGAAAGCACAGTAAAGAAGTTAAATAAACAGAAAATAAGATAGAGCAAATGTGATTTATTGGCTAACACTACAAAGGTGAAACTCTCCTTTTCTTGTATTACTCAAACCCAGTTGTATTTCCTTCCCCTCGTTCTGGCTTCTACCTTTCAACATGGCCTACTGATACCTAGGTTCTTTCCCGTAATCCCTCTTATTGCACCTGTATCAGTCAGCCACATCCTTAGCTGAGTACTTGTTCGGCTTCCTCTGATTTTCTGCAGTTATCTGGTTCACAACCATAATGTAGGTGGGAAAGTAGAAGGCTGACTCTTTTATCTTGACTTGAGGCAGTTTGTCCTCCAGGAGACATTTGGCCATGTCAGGGCACATTTTTGCTTGTCAGAACTGAGGGTATTCCTGGCATCTAGAGGGTACAGGCCAAGCATACTGTTAAATATCCTATAATGTACAGAATATCTCCCCTTCCCCTACAACAAAAAATTATATGGTCTAAAATAATGATAGTCTCAAGACTGGGAAAACCTGATCTAAACTTTGCCGTTTTCTTTTCCTGTCAAACAACATTTTGGCCCCTGTCTCTGACACTGTGGTTAGGCCAATGGAGAATCCTTGCCCTTAAACCTCAAGATTTCTTTCTAAATGAAACCTCTAGCATTCTGTCACAAATATGCTCCTGTAGTGATAGTGCTGGGGTCCAGCCTGGTAGCTTGCACTTTTGGCTTGCCTTGTACACGTATTGCCCTCTGTTCCAGTATATTTACAGTTTATGTATGAGATGATACATTGTATTTCCGAAGGTGCAAGGATTGACATAGTTTGGAAATGGCTTGTGATGGCTCAGTCAGGTGGCCTTAATTGGCCTTTATATGGATTCTGTATTCTTTGGAAACAAGCAGGAAATAATGAATGGGAAAACACTTAGCACAAGGGACATTTTTGCACATCTGGGAAGTGATTGTATAATAGAAACAACTCTTCAACACTAATTATTGCTACTGTGGACACTTACTTGCACTGTGTCTTAGCTGTGGTAATTGGAAAAAGAGAGAATGCTGAGTGTGTTTATTTGAATGACAGCATTATCACATGCTAAAATAAACACAACACCTTGAGAGCATACAAGTTTGTTATTTCTAATCCAGACTTCTTTATATGTGCCTTTGGAAGGGCCGCTGTACCAAGTTTGAAAGAAAAAACCATACAAGCATTAAAAGTCTGACATGTTAACTTGCCAAAAAAGAAAAACCTGTTTGTAGACAAAACACTCTGTGTTAGATGGACAATGATGTGTACCATGTGTTTAAACTATTTACTTTTGGAGGGAGAAATAGCCCTAGAAAGCAAATGAAAGACTTATCTTCACCTGCACATGACCTCTGATAGCTGTTTTCCCTTATGCTTTGACTATCTTGCCTGGAAACGGGATTTTCACAGGTTCCCACTCCTCCCCGCCCCCTCCCCCCCGGTATTTATGTGTTTGTTTGTCCTTTTTTACTTAAATAAAATGCCTGTTCTTAATTCATCAATTTAGGGAGGATGTATTTTATAGTCTGTTTTCATAAGA
This sequence comes from Heterohyrax brucei, assembly GCA_028571685.1. Taxonomy (NCBI): domain Eukaryota; kingdom Metazoa; phylum Chordata; class Mammalia; order Hyracoidea; family Procaviidae; genus Heterohyrax; species Heterohyrax brucei. The sequence goes on from CM053149.1 coordinate 43,143,892, forward strand.
CCCTCATGCCCCAAATTCATGTGGTTAATACTTTAAAAACTGGGATCTCCACTTAACCAAATTACTTAGAGAGTTATCTACAACTGATATTGATTGTGAATCTTTTAAAAATATATTGAGGTAGACTACATAACAAAACATTTGCCATTTCAACCATTTTTGTGTGTACAATTTATGGCACTAATTACAGTCATCTTGTTGTGCAACCCTTGCTGTCACCCCTAAGCAGTGCTCTCCCCTGTCTCCCTCCCACTGTGGTCACTACTTTGGTCTCTCCATACTTGTCTGTCCTAGATGCTGCATGTATGTGGAACTATACAGCATGTGGCCTTTTGTATCTGACTTATTTCACTTAGTTTGATAAAACCTACGAAAGCCAGAACACATGTAAGGTGGAAACTTGTCCAAAAAGGAAGACTCAGATATTTTCAACTCTAGTGACAGATGGAGAAGTGGTAACAGTGCACCCTGTCAAAGGTGAAAAGCTTGCCAACCTCAGGAACAAGGTGGTCTCTCTCAGGTTTCGCTGTACCATGTTTTCACAGTTTATCCATGTTGCAGCATGTGTCAGAATTTCATTTCTCAAGAGGCCTGAATAACAGTCAGTTGTACAGGTAAGCCATGTTCTATTTTTCCATTCTTCTGTTGATGGGCATTTGGGTTGTTTCTACCTTTGGCTATTGGGAATAGTTCTGCAGTTGGTGTACAATGTTCTGTTTATCTCTGCTTTCAGTTCTTTTGGGCATATTCGTAGGAATGGAATTGCTTTGTTATATGAATAGCATCATTTTAAACTTTTTGAGGAATCTTTGTGGTGTTTTCCTACAAGAAATGTACAAGTTTTCCAGTTTCTCCACATCCTTGCCAACGCTTATTATTTTCTATTTTTCTGATAAGAGTAGTCCACGTGGGCACTGTGAATCTTTTTTGATTAATGGAAACAGAAACCTGAGTTCAGTTCCTGGCACTACTACTTGAACAAAACTAGTTTTTCAGTCTTGATGTCTTCGTCTGTAACAGAAGTTTAGAGAGTCAAGGTTCTAGATTACCTCCAGCACTAAAATGCTGTTATCCTGTCTAATATAACGAGAGTGATAGGTTGTAAATGGGCTAGGTTATCTTTAATATGTTTTATTCTAAAAATAGTTACTGTGGTGTCCTAGTATCTATACTGTATTCCTTTTTGTACCTTTTTGGCTCTACCTACTTTGAATCAAAGGATGATTATATTCAAGTATGATGATGTATAGATATGTGTCACTGATGTTGTAAATTTGATCAGAACCTAGAGGCCCGAAGCACAACTTGACCAAGGCAAGGTCATGGATACTTCATAGATATCCAGACTCCCTGAGAGACTGAATTGCTGAGCTGAGGGCTGAGAACCATGGTCTCAGGGAACATATAGCTCAATTGACATAATGTGGTCTACTACAAAATGCTCTATATCCTGCTTCGGTGTTTAGCGTCTGCAGTCTTAAAACCATGTGAGTGGCCATCTGAGATACTCTAGTGATCTCATTGTCTTAGTCAGCTGGTACTGCTCTATCAGAAGTACCGTAAGTGGATGGCTTTTAAATTTTTTTGTCACAGGCTAAAATTCCAAATTCCAGGTGTGAGCTCCAGGGTAAGACTTTCTCGGCTGGCTCTGGTGGAAGGTCTTTACTGTTACTCTTTCTCTGGACTAGAAGCTTCTGAGGCGTAGGGACCCTGGTCCTTTCCAAAGAATGCTCATCTCTTGGCACTACTTCTTGATGGTATGAGGTTCCTATACCTCTCTTCTAGCTTATTTTCTTTATATTTCAAGAGACTGCCTCAAGGCACAAAACAATCTTACACCTTGAGTTCTGCCCCAGCAGCACAACTGCCTCCCCCACCCCCATCCACCCTGATTAACATCAGGGGGACAGGGTTTACAACATACACAGTGCTGGGAGTCAGGGCCCAGCCACATTTCTACACACATTTTGGGAAACACAATTCAATCCATGACACCCACCTCGTCTGGAGCAAGGGCAAATGATGACAACAAAGACACAAAGGAACAATTAATTCAGAGGGCTGATGGAGCACAGGTGCAGCGGGCTCCAGTGAGTCTAGCACAGCCAGATGGTGCCTGGCGGCCACCGCTAACTACTGTGACTGGGATCACAAAATAAGGTCCTGGACAGAGCTGGAGAAAAATGTAGAACAAAATTCGAGCTCACAAAAAATGACCAGACTTACTGGTCTTAAAGAGACTGGAAAACTCTGAGAGTATGGCTCCTGGGTACTCTTTTAACTCACTACAGAAGTCTTTCCTAAAGTTCACCCTTCAGCCAAATGTTAGACAGGTTTATAAAATAAAACAAGGCAAAGTGAGCACACCAGACCAGGGGGAAGGACAGGAAGGCAGGAGGGGACTGGAAAGCTGGTGATAGGGAACCAGAGGTGAAAAGAGGGAGAATGTTGACATGTCATGGAATTGGCAGTATCACAAAACAATATGTTATTGTTAATGAGAAACCAGTTTGCTCTGTAAACCTTTATCAAAAGTACAGTAAAAAAGAAAACAAAACTAAAGGCCTGGAATGTTTGCCAAGCTTACAAATGACTTTATATTTTTTGATGTTACTTGTTTTAATCAAAATGTTCATGAGAATTTTGCCAGGAAAAGGACTCCATGGTGGCCTGAAGGAAGCACAGATGGACTGCGATGAGCGGGTGGAGTTAACTGGACCCATGAGGTTTTGTAGGGCTGAAAATGTTCAATTTTTAGAAGAAAGCTGAACTGAAGACCTGAATGCCGTGGAGTGGACTAAGACCCTCCAATAAACTAACAAATGTATAGTTCAGAGTTAAATATCTGAGCTTTAATGATTTAAATCACATCACTGAGGGAACTCAAAAGCCAAATTTTAGCATAAGAAAAAGTTTTTATAGTAATGGTAAAGCTAGTCTTTTATCTGATACATGTTTTACTTCGTTCATCTCTTGCCAGTTACCAAGCTTATCTTAATTTACTTGGATTAACAGCTTCTTGAAATTTTTCTTCGAAGAGTATCTAAAAACAATCCAAAAAGAAAAGAATAAGAATCTTCAGCATTCTTCAGGAGTCAAAATGCTGTTTCATAGTACTTGCTCTGTGCCCCAGGAGGCATCAGTGAACTTTCTTTTCTTTAGGAGACTGTAGGTTGGAGGAGACAGAGGTCAGGGTATTTATTCCCCCTCATGCCCTCCTGGAGGTTCTCTGGGGCTGTTTGTTCCCTCCACATAGAGCCACAGCCACTGTCCTGAGGACACCTAGGCCGAATCCCTGTGATTGTGAGGATAATCTCCTGTGGGTTTCATACCTATGTCCAGAGTCTATGTATGAAACTGTTCATTTCTCCCCCCATTTTTTTTCTTGTTAGGTTCTGTTGGGTCCGTTTTTGCTCATAGTGACCCTGCGCACAGCAGAGTGAAACAAGCCAGCCCTGCACCATCCTCATAATTGTTGTTATACTTGAGCACATTGTTACAGCCTCTATCCACCCATCTGATTGAGGGCCTTCCTCTTTTTCACTGACCCTTTATTTTACCACAAGTTATGTCTTTCTCCAGGGACTGGTCCCTCCTGATAAGTATGTGAGATGAAGTCTTGCCATCTGCACTTCTAAGGAACATTCTGGCTATACTTTTTCCAAGATGCATTTGTTCATTCTTCTGGCCATCCGTGGTATAGTCAGTATTCTTGGCCAACACCATAATTTAAAGACATGAGTTTTTCTTTGATCTTCCTTATTCCCTGCCCAGCTTTTGCATGCACATGACGCTGTTGAAAAGACCATGGCTTGAGTCAGGTGCACTTTAGTCTTTAAAGTGATCACTGCTTTTTAACTTTCAAGAGGTCTTTTGCAGCAGATTTGCCCAGTGCAATGTGGTGTTTGTTTTCTTGACTGCTGCTTCCATGGGCATTGGTTGTGGATCCAAATAAAATGAAATCCTTGACAGCTTCAGTGTTTTCTCCTTTTATCATAAATTTACATACAAGTCCAAGAGGACTTTTGCTTTCTTTATATTGAGGTGTAATCTATACTGAAACCTGTGCTCTTTGATTTTCATCAGTAAGTGCTTCGAGTTATTGTCACTTGTAGCATGCAAGGTTGTGTCATCTGTATGACTCAGACTGTTAATGGATCTTCCTCCAATCCTGATGCTCCATTTTTTGTTTACTCCAGCTTCTAGGATCATTTGTTCAACATGCAGATTGAATAAGTATAGTAAAAGACCATAACCCTGATTCATGCCTTTCTTGACTTAAACCACTCAATATTCCCTTGTTCTGTTTGAACAAATGTATTTTGGTGTGTGTACAGTTTCTGTATGGTGTGTGTACAGTTTCCCATTCTTTTCAGTGCTATCCGTAATTTGTTATGATCCGCAAAGTCAGATGCCTCTGCATAGTTGCTAAAATACAGCTAAACATCTTTTTGGTATTCTCTCCTTTGTGCCAGAATCCATCTGACATTAGCAATGATATTCCTCATTCTACATCCTCTTCTGAGTCTGGGTTGAATTCTTGACAGTTCCTTTTCGAGGTACCGCTGCAACTGCAGCATTTGAATGCAACTTTATTTCCTGGCTGGCCCATGACTGAAAAAGGTAGTTAGCTTTTTTAAATAGGTAATATGTGGTTCAAAATTGAAGAAAGACAAGAAGTTGTATTGTAGAGTGAAAAAGTTAACTTTTTGTTACATTTCTGTGTTTTAAACACCCACTTTTCTCAGGGCAAATAAATACTTTTACTAGGTGGTTTATTCTCCTCAAATTTGAATATACTGGCATATCTGTATGTAAGTGCTGGAAGACTTGATTTACTGTATTGCACTGTACTTTGATCGTTTAACAGTTAATATTGACGAATCATTTTGCTGTTGTCTTTTGATAGATTGTGTGATCTCTCCTTTTGTGTATTAAATCTTACTTCACCATACTGCATTGCTGGACATTTTGCCTTGCTTTCAACTTGATTTCTAATTGGTGTCATCCAAACTTTGGTGAATATTCTTGTACAGATGTTTTGGTGTACATGGGTTAATTAATACCTGAGGGTAAATACCTAGAAATGAAATTATTGCTTTAAAGGCAGTTTGTGTATTTGCCTGATGATCTGCTATAAAAGTTGAACTAATTTATGTTCCTAATAATGCAAGAAATTATATATCATCATATCCTTTCCACAGATTGTTACATTTTTTTTTGTCTTTTTGTTTATTTTGATGTACCTCTGTTTCTTCATCTGTAGATGGGACAGGGGGAATAATGCCTACCTTATAGATTGTTCTGAGAGTTAAAAGAAGTATAGTTTATAAAATTACTTTATGATCAGCAGATCAGTAGCTATATGTTAGATGTCGTTATTGTTAGTTATTAATTGCTTGGCTACCACATTCGTGTCAAAATTCAAATTTATTAAACATCACAGTGAATGTTTTATCATGTTGTAAGATATAGAATTTAGAAGAATCAATGTGTATTTAATGTCTTGTAAAAGTTGAATGAAACAAAGCACCGTCATAAATTGACAGCATTGCTTGTTACTTCTGTTATTTTCATTTAGCTACAGTTTGAAGTTTGATAGAAAGCAATTACACTATGCGTACTTGTAATAAATTTTAAGGGAGTCTGAAAACTTTGACTTCTTTTTTGAAGTTTTTATAAAGAGTTGAAGATTTGGACTGTTTGCAACCCCCATGTGTCTGTCGTTTGTTGTACAATGGAGATTTGTGTGTTGTGATGCTGGAAGCCATGCCACTGGTGTTCAGATACCAGCAGGGCCACCATGGTGGACACATTTCAGCTGAGTTTTCAAACTAAGGCAAGGATGAAGGACGTAGCCATTTACTTTTGAAAAGAATTACCCAGTGAAAACCATATGACTAGCAAGGGATTGTTGCATGATATAGTGCTGGAAGATGAGCCCCCAAGGCTGGGAGGCACTCTGAAGATGACTGGGAAAGAGTTGTGTCCTTTAGGTGCAGTTTCTTAATGATGTGGATGGAATCAAGCTTTCAGGATTTTATTTGCTGGTGTGACATGACTCACAATGGGAACCCTGCAAACATCCATTAATCAAAATCAGGAGTTTATGAGGTATGACTCAAGGAAAATTGGAAATCGTCAAAAATGAAGTTGATTATCCTAGACATTAGTGAGCTGAAAAGGACTGGTATTGGTCATTGCGAACCAGACAGTCATATTGTGTTATGTGCTGGCAGTGACAGCTCGAAAAGGAATGACGTTGCATTCACTGTCAAAAAGAACATTTCAGGACCTCTCCTGAAGTATAGTGCTGTCAGTGATAGACAGTATCCATATACTTAAAAAAGAAGATGAGTGAAGATGACTCTTATTCAACTTTATGTAACCACTAAGGCCAAAGATGAAGAAGTTGAAGATTTTTACCAGCTTTTGCAGTCTGAAGTTGAACAAATATGCAATCAGGATGCATTGATAAACATTGGTGATTGGATTGTAGAAGTTGGAAGCAAAGAAGGATCACTAGTTGGAAAACATGGCCTTGTTGGTAGAAATAGTGCCAGAAATTTCATGATAGAATTTTGAAAGATCAGTAACTCTTAATTGCAAATGCATTGTTTCACCACCATAAATGGCATCTATGCACATGGACCTCACTAGATTGAATATACAGTAATCAAATCAACTGTATCTGTGGAAAAACAATGGAAAAACTCAGTATCCTCAGTCAGAACAAGGCCAAGGGCTCACTGTGGAATAGATCATCAGTTCCTCATATGAAGTTCAAGTTGAAGCTGAAGAAAATGGGAACAAATTGACGAGAGCCAAAATATGGCCTTGAGTATATCCCACTCCAAATTTAGAGATTATCCAAAGAATAGATGTGGTGTGTTGATCACTAGTAGTCAAAGACCAGATAAGTTTTGGAATGACATCAAGGATATTAAACATAAAGAAAGCAAGGTATCATTCAGAAGACAAGAAAGAAAGAAAAGACTAAATCAGCTGTCACAAGAACCCCTGAAACTTGCTTTTTTTACATCAGCTGGCTAAAGCAAAAGGAAGAAATGATAATGTGAAAGAACTGAATGAAAGATTTCAAAGGGCAGCTCGAGAAGAGAAAATATTATGATGACATGTGTAAAGACCTGGAGAAAGAGAAGGGAAGATCACATTCAGCATTTCTCAAAATGAAACAAGTGAAGAAAATATTCAAGCTTTGAATTACAGTAGTGAGAAATTTTGTGGTAAAATATTTAACAACACAGGAAACATCAAGAGAAGATAAAAGGAATAAACAGTTATTGTACCAAAACCAATTGGTAGACATTCAGCCATTTCAAGAGGTAGCATAGGATCAGGAACTGATAGTACTAAAGGAAGATGCAGATACAATGAAGGCACCAATGAATCAGACAGTCATATTGTGTTCTGTGCCAGAATATCAATTGAGATGTTTCAGCAAACAAATGCAGTACTGGAAGTGCTGACTTGGGTATGTCAAAAAATTTGGAAGACACTGCTTGGCCAACTGACTGGAAAAGATCCATATTTTTACACCTGTTCCCAAGAAGATCCAACCGAATGGATAAATTATCAAACAGTACCTTAATATTACAGACAAAACCATGTGGTGGATCATCCAAAAGTAATTGTAACAGTGTATTGACAGAGAACTGCCAGAAATTCAGGTTAGATTCAGAAGAGGACATGGAACCGGGATCATTGCTGATGTCAGGTAAATCCTGGCTGAAAGAGAAAATATCAGAAAGACGTTACCTGTGTTTTATGTTCATATGTATCAAACTTTGTGGATCATAACAAATTATGGATAACATGGTGAAGAATGAGAACTCTAGAACACTTAATTATCCCTTTGAGAAACCTGCACATAGGTGAAGTAGCACTTGTTTGCATAGAACAAAGGAATACTGCATGGTTTAAAATCATGAACAGTGTGAGTCAGTGTCATATCATTTTACCATTCCGGTTGAGTATGTATGCTGAGCAAATAATCCAAGAAGCTGGACTGTATGATAAAGAAGACAGCATCAAGATTAGAGGAAGACTCCTTAACAATCTATGTCATGTAGACGACACAGTCTTGCTTACTAAAAGTGAGGAATACTTCTGAAGCATTTACTGTTGAATATCAGACTACAGCCATCAGCATGGATTGCACTTCAGCATAAAGAAAACAAAAACGGGGTGGGGGAAGGGGGAGAGTCAAAATGGCAGACTAGACACATGTGTCCTTAATTCACTCTGAAAACTAAGGCCAGGATTGATAATTAAACGGAGCCTTTTGGACACCCAGTAAGCCCTAGGACATGGCATAGGGCTGTCATTTTGGACTTCATGCCACTGAATGGGAAATTTCTTCTCTTTCGCTGACCTCTGCACTTGTTGAATGGCTAGCTCTCCAGGACTGAAGGCAACTACTGGCTTTAACTGTTTTCCTTTTTGTTAGCCTGTGGCAGTGATTGGGCTTAACTGACAACAAAGTTCTGCTACACTGCTGATGTGACCAACAGGTGAAATAGCCACACTTTGAGAGCATAGCTGTGGATTCTGAGCACCATGGCCCCTTCACTCCTCTTTCTGAACCTCTGCCATTGATTTGGCTAGCTCCCAGCAGGCAGGAGAGCCTCTGCGGGATGCCATCTTGTCCGGCTGGGAGGCGGAGTTGCACAAACAGAGGCCTCAGCAGGGGCTTATTCCCAGGCTAGGAGGCAGTGCTAGCCTGGGGAGTGCTTCTCCAGAAGAAAAGCTGAGTTTAGCATAGTTTACTCTTTGGGTAGGGCCCAGTACCTGATTACAGAAGGGCAGTAGCCTGTCCATATTTGGAACTAGACCACAGCATCTATGGAAGGATATAGAGGTGCCTCTACTGCCAGCCGGAAAGAGGGGCTTGCACACCGGACAACCTGACTGTTTATAAAAGCTGTCAGATAGCTTTTATCTTTCAAGATAAGACTAAGAAATAACTGTGGTGCAGCCTGACATCATCACAGCCTTCCAGTGTTGACTGACCTACAACGTAGGTCAGTCATTTGACAGTCTCCTAGGGACTCCATAAGTAAAGCTGTGCCTTTGCCAGCCAGGAGGTGGAGCCTGCTATCACAGAGAATCCACTGGATCCAGTCACTGGAGTACATAGAGGTAACTGGTGATCAACTTCTACTTCAGCTCCTATTAAGGCAACACCAGAGAAACTAAACCTTAGGATGCCCAGAAAGCAACAGATCTTGGCCTGACACTTAAGGAAAAATCCAACCATGGCACCAGAAAGCTCCAAAATGAAAGAACCAAAGAACTTCCCAGATGAAGAAGCCTTTCTGAAACTTATGGAGGTTGACTGCAAAAGAATTCTCTATAGAGACCTCCTAGGCATTATACAAAATTTAGCGGACCAAAATGAAAAATTAAGCAAGCTATTCAAACTGATGGAACTCCAGCATTCTGAAATCCAACAGATGACAACAAAGTTTAACGGATCAGAAAACGCAATTCAAAGCCCAGAGAACAGAATTGAACAAATGGAAAACAGACTTTCTGATTTGAGAGACAGTACTACTGACAGCAGCATTTTTGAGGAGAAATCAGAGAAAAGACACAAGAAAAATGAAGAACCATTAAGAAACATGTGGAACTGTATCGTGGGAACAATCTACAATTAACTGGAGTTCCTAAACAGGAAGGGACACCAGAAAACGCAGAGAGGATTGTTGCTGACCTGCTGACAGAAAACTTCCTAGAAATTATGAAAGAAGAGAACATAGGTATCCTTGATGTGTATCAATCACCATACAATATAGACCCCAAAAGAAATATTCCAAGACATATTATAATTTTAACAAAATGAAACATAAGCAGAAACTCTTAAAGACTGTGAGAATCAAAGCAAAGCTAACATTCAGAGGGAAGCCCTGTAGGCTTTCGTCTGACTTCTCAGCAGAAACCGTGTTGGCAGGAAGGCCTTTCTACTTCAAAGCTTTGAAGGAGAAAAACTTCCAACCAAGAATTATGTATCTGGCAAATATCTTTCAAATATGAAAATGAAATTAAGACATTCAAAGATAAACAGAAACTCAGAGTCTGTAAAAACCAAACCAAAGCTACAAGAAATACTGAAAGAAGCTATTGGCTTAGAAGAACAAAACCATTAAGTCTGTATTTTAGGAGACAATACAGGACACATCATCCAGAAATGTACTCAGTTAGGGAAGGCATAAAACCCCAACCAAAGCTATAATACTAAAAGAAGTGATCCAGTGATTATATCTTGAAAACTATGATAGCCTAGCCAAGTGCCGTCGAGTCGAAGGGCCAAGGTATAACTGACCCCCAAAGTATTCAAGGAGCGCCTGGTGGACTTGAATTAAAACTACGGTACCATCACATTAAAAAGAGGGACATATTACAGCAGTTATAGTTCTTCCAGATGGAGAGGAGATTAATAAGATATTTAGAAGTCAAAATGGGGTTTAAATGTACATTATTAAGGGGGATCATAGGGGTAGCTGAAAAGCACAACAAAGAGGCAACACATCACAGCAAGAAAAGCAGTACAGGAGTCTCAACAAACACAAAACCAACACTGAAAAGGGTGAAAAATAAACCTATAAAGAAGAATGTTGCAGAACAGTATAGTAAGAGCAACAGAGAAAACGTCAACACAAAAATAAATACAGCAAAATGACAGCATTAAACACATACCTGTCAACATTTACATTGAAGGTAAACGGACTGAATGCTCCAGTAAAGAGACAACGAGTGACATCTTGGATCAAAAGACACAACTCTTTTATATGCTGCTTACAAGAAACTCACCGTAGACTTAAAGATATGAACAACTGGAAATTAAAAGATGGAATGATATAGACCAAGCTAACAATATACAAAGAAGAGCAGGTGTGGCAATACTAATCTCAGATAAAATAGATTATACTGTAAAAAAAAAAAAAAACAGAAAAGCTCATAAAGTCACAGAAGAACTTGTTATGACAATTAACCAACTAGAAGTTGTTGACACGTACAGAGCTTTCTATCCATCATGTTCAGTGAAATTAGTCAGCGGCACAAGGACAAACATGGTATGAGACTCCTACTTTAAGGACTTGAAAACTGACTCATACAGAAAAAAAGTCTCTTTGATGGCTACAAGGGAGAGGAAGGAGGAAGATGGGGGGAGGACTGGTTATAGATGAGATAGTTGATAGAAATTTGGTTGGGTGAAATCAGTGACAGCACAAATTCAAAAGAAGATCAGTTGAACTGGACTTCAGCATAACCTGAAAAGTCTTCAAATCTTAACCCAATAGGTAAGGACAGAGTAGCAAGGGTGGGGTTCTGGGAACCATGCTCTCAAATGGCATTGAGGCCAGTTGGTGTAACTAGCCTACTGCTAAAAGAGTCCTATCCACCTCGTATTGGTGTGTGGCATCTGGGGTCTTGAAAGCTAGCAAGCTGCCACCTGAGGTACACCAGTTGGTCCCAGCTCATCCGGAACAGATGATCACCAAGGACCAAAACGACACAGGAAAAGAGAACCCAGAAGACAGAAAGACCCTTGTGAAAGGATGACTACATCAACATGTGACCGGAAGAACCAGATGGTGCCCAGCCACCACCAATGACAGCCATGATGGGGCTCACAAAGTGGAGTCACACTGGCGATACAAGAATAAGAAGGGGTGCACACTGAGAACTCCACTAAAAGACCACAATTGATGGTCTCAAAGCCTAGGGGTTCCCCTGGGAGCATGGCCCCTAGACCTGAAGCTGCCCCTAATCATAAATCATTACTGAGGTCAACTCCTCGGACAGGAATGTATTGGACTTGGCAACACAGAGTGACCATATCATGTGTGGACTTTATGGTTCTATATATATATAGGATGTCACCGAACTGACCTCTTATTAGAGGGGAGTGGAGAAGGTAGAAAGAGGGGACAGGGAATTGTTAAAGAGGGTGTGACTTACACAGAACAGAAAGGAGGAGTGTGCTATTACCAGGCAAGGAGAGCAGTAGGAGCTGCACATAGGCGGGCATGCAAATTTGAACTGGGTTGTACACTTTTCACTCAATCACAATAAATAAAAAAAATTAAAAAAAAAAAGATAAGAAAAACCTTCACAACCAGACCAGTAAGCAACATGATAATAAAAGGAGAAAAGATGGAATGTACAGTTAAGGTACACTGAAGCAGCAATCAGGAAATGCACAAGTGCCTTGCTTTGGGCAATGCTGCAAAAGACATCTTTAAAGTGTTGAAAAACAATGATGTCTCACTCAAGGCAAGCATGCCCCAGACTCAAGCCATGGTATTTTCAATCACATCATACAAGCCTGAAAGCTGGACAGTGAATAAGGAAGACCGAAGAAGAATTGATGCCTTTGAATTGTCTTGTTGGCAGAGAATATTGAACATACCATGGACTGCCAAAAAACAGAGTCGTTTTGGAAGAAGTACAATCACAATGCTCCTTAGAAACAAGGATAACAAGACTGTGTGTTACGTGTCAGGAGGGGTCATTCCCTGCAGAAAGACATCATCAGGGTCAGTGACAGAGAGGAAGACCCTCAATGAGATAGAGTGACACAGTGGCTGTAGCAGTGGGTTGAAACATAAAAATGATTGTGGGCCTGGCCCAGGACTAGTGGTGTTTCATTCTGTTTACATAGGCTCAGTATGAGTTGATACTGACTGGAGGGCACCGAACAAAAACAACATTAGCGCAACTGACAGGTGTCTTATAACTGTGATAGTAATTCCACTGATGAATAAAGAGGTTTTGTTTGGACTCAAAGAGTATATGAAAAGAACTTGTAATTTCTCCATTTTCTAAAGTATGTAACATTTCATATTTGATTGATAATTTAATCTTAAAATTACATATGCTGTAAAATTTTGTCAAACATTATGGTGTTTGAATCATGGAGAGTTATTAGTTGTTATTGTTTAGCAAGCTGTTAATGAAAACAGAATGAAATGTTACAAACACATGTATGTCAGTGAAGAGATATGAGGATGGTCAACAAAGGTGTAAGGAGAATGACATTTCTAATGTGTCATTTTCTGTCATTGATGTGTTTCTGAAAAACTGGAAACTGCTGATCTTATGATTGTACCAAATGCTTCTGTGTGCTAGAAGAGTCATTGTTTAAATGGACTCTGTGTAGAATAGCTTTATGATGTGAGTCAGAGAGACTTATAAATGAAAGTAGCATAGAGAGCTTGTAACCCACCATTTTCATTATATTCATTTGTTATTTTAAAAATATCTTACTGTGCTTCAAGTGAAAGTGTACTGTTCAAGTTAGTCACACAAAATCTTATACACACATTATTATGCAACCCTAGCTGTTCTCCTGACACTGTGATAATACATACCTCCTCTCTTCCCTGTATTTTCCATTGCCATTGAAATATTTCCTGCCCCCTCTGCCTTTTCAATCTTGACTCCAGACAGGAGCTGACCAGTTAGTATCATGTTTCTACTTAAGCCAAGAAGCATGCTGTTTGCCATATCACTTTATGTCTTATAGTATAGTCCAGTCTTTGTACAAAGGGTTGGCTTTGGGAATGTTTTCAGTTCTTGGCTACCAAAGAGTCCAGAGCCCATGTCTTCCAGGAACCCTCCAGTTTGCTAGACCATCAAGCGTTGTCTTTTAAGTAGAGTTGGAATTGCACACCCCATTTTACTCCTGCTACATCAGGGGTTGTGTTGTATTCCGAGTCAGGGCAATCATCGGTGCTAGCCAGGCTTTTGTTTTTCTGGTCTCACGCTGGTCTCTGGATTGCGTGGCCCTTTCTGTCTCTTGGGTTGTTTTCATATTTTCCTTAGGTATTTGATGTTCTTCATTCTCTTTTGTACCAGGTAAGTTGGGACCAATTGTTTCTTCTTAGATGACTGCTTGCTATTTTTTAAGACCCAGGAACCACTTACCAAAGTGAGATGCAGAATTTCTTTTATAAATCGTGGTCCGCAGGCCTACCCTGTCCTTCAAAGTCTTAGCTTCTATTTAGGAAACCCCTTAGCTTTTGGTTAAGCCTAGTTGTGCTGAGTTCTCCTCTACCGTGTGTTGTCCCTTCTTTCATCTAAAAAATTCTTGTCACCTATCCAGTTAGTAAATACCCCTCTTCCTTGCTAACCACCTTGTAACCATCAAAGACTGTTTTCATCTATGTTTAAACTCTTTTTTGAGTCCTTATAATAGTGGTATTATAGAATATTTGTCCTTTTGCAACTGACAAATTTCACTTAGCCTAGTACCTTTCAGATTCCTTCATACTGAGATATTTCCCAAATTCTTACTTGTTATTGTTTGTTGCATAGTATTCCATTGTGTGAATGTTCTATAGTTTGTTTATATATTCATCTGTTGATAGGCACCTAGGTTGATAACATTTTTTTTGCAATTATAAACAGTGCTGAAGTGAACGTTGATGTGCATGTGTAAACTGTTCTCTAGGATATATTCCAGAAAGCAGGATTGCAGCATCATATAGTATTTCCATTTTTAGCTTTTTAAGAAAGCACCAAATCAATTTACAAATTGGTTATGCTATTTTACCATCCCACCAGTAATGTATAAGTGTTGTGTTCCCTCCACAGCCTCTCCAACATTTATTATTTTGTGACTTTTGAATTAATGCCAACCTTGGTGGTAGAAATGGTATCTCATTGGAGTTTTGATTTGCATTTCTCTAATGGCTGATGATTATGATCATTTCCTCATGTATTTGTTAGCTGCCTGAAAGTCTTTTTTGATGAAGGACATAGGTCCTTTGTCCATTTTTTAATTGTGTTATTTGTGTTTTTCTTGTTGAGGTATTATAGTGTCTTGTAGATAATGGAGATTAGATGCTGATAAGACTTGTCATGTCTGAAATTTTTTCCCAATGTCTTTTTACTCTTTTTATGAATTCTTTGGATGAGTATAAGTGTTCATTGTTTAGGAGTTCGCAGGTATCTGTTTTCTCTTCTGGTGTTTGCACATTGTTAGTTACATTTTGTATTGTGTTTATGCTGTGAATTCGGGCTTCCAGCATTGTCTGTAGGTTTTCTTCCATGAACTTTATTGTTTTAGATTTTATATTTAGGTCTTTGATCCATTTTAAGTTAGTTTTAGTGCAGAGTGTGAGATATGGGTCTTCCATTTTTTTGCAGATGGACATACAGTTATGCCAGCACCATTTGTTAAAGAGACTGTATTTTCCCAATTTGTGAACTTTGGACCTTTGTTGAGTATCAGGTGTTCACAGGTAGATGATTTTATGTCTGGATTCAGAATTCTCTTCCATTGTTCTGTGTATCTGTGGTTGTGCCAGTACCAGGCTGTTGTGAATACTGTGGCAGTGGGGTGGGCACTAAAGTCAAGTAGTGTGAGGGCTCCCACTTCCTGCATCTTCCTTTTCAGTAATGCTTTACTTATTCAGGTCCTCTTCCTTTTTCATATGAAGTTGATGATTTGTTTCTCTATCTTATTAAAAAATGCCACTGGAATTTGTATTGGGGTTTCATTGTATGTATAGATTGCTTTGTAGTATATATGTAGTATACATATTTTTATAATTTTGAGTCTATCTATGCACGAAGTAGGTTTCGCTACTTATGTCTCTTAGTTTCTTGCAGTAGTGTCTTGTAGTTTTCTTTGCATAGGTCTTTCATGTCTCTGGTTAGCTATATTCTGAAATGTTTTATCTTCTTGAAGGCTATTGTGAATGGTATTGATTCAGGGATTTCCTCTGTGATAGTCTCTTAGTTGGTAAAGAAGAATCAACTGATTTTTGTATGTTTATCACATGTCCTGATGCTTTTCTGAACTCTTCTTCTGTTAGTTCCAGTAGTTTATTTAATTTTTTTTTGTGAATTCTTTGGTGTTTTCGATGTGTTAAATCATCTACTGATAGAGATATTTTCATTTCTTCCTTACCAATTTGAATGTTGTTTCTTTGTTTCTATAACCTGATTGCTTTGGGTAGAATCTCCAAGATAATGTTGAATAGAAGTGGTAACAAAGGACGTCCTTGTCTGATTACAGTTGTCAAGGGGAAACTTGCATATTATCAACATTGAGGATGATGTTGGCTTTTAGCTTTGTGTAAATGCTATTGAAGACTTTCACTTCTCCTGTTGGTAAGAGTTTTTAAGATGAATGGCTGTTGAACTTTATTAAATACCTTTTCTGCATCATTTGGTAAAATCATTTAGTTCTTGTATTTTGTTTTATTTATGTGGTTGATGACATTGATTCCTTTTCTAATGTTTTTGTCTTTTATTTTTTAAAATATTTTATTGTGCTTTAAGTGAAAGTTTACAATCTATGTCAGTTTGCCATATAAAACCCTGTACACACACCTCTTTGCAACTCTAGCAACTTTCCCAACCCTGTGACAGCACCTTCCTCTTTTCAATCCTGTACATCCCATATTCATTTAACCAACATCTGTCCTCCTTTTCCACCCTCCCATCTTGCCTCTAGAGTAGAGCTGCTCTGACAGCCAAGCCGACTCATGGCGACTTCACGTATATATTTAAGCCAAAAAGCACACACTGCACCAGTATCACTGCAGTCTACTTTTTGTCTGGATTGTTGGCTTCAGTACTTTGTTTAGGCTCTGGACTAGCACCAAGTTCAGGGACCATATTCTCAGGGGACCCTCTAGGATGCTGCATCATCAATTATGGTCTTTTAATAGAGTAATAGATCTGTAACCCTGTTTTTCTCCCACTGTGTCAGGGATTCTATGTTGTGTTCTCTGTCAGTGCAGTCATTGGTGGTGGCCAGGCACAATCTATTTCCAGTCCCATGGTGATATAGTATCCTGATAATTTAGTCCCTTCTGTCTCCTGGGCTCATATTTTCCTTATGGCTTTGAAGTATTTTCTTCTTCTTCGCTCTAGGTAGATGATGTCTTTCCCTCTTCTCTGCTCTAGGTGGGTTGGAGTCTGTTGATGCTGCTTGGAAAACAGCTTGCTAGCTTTTAAGACCCCAGACACCACTTACCAAAGTGCGATGCAGAACATTTTCTTAAAAATAAAGACGACTGACCTAGATGTCCCCAGAAACCGTACTCCCTGGACCCCTGTCTCTGCTAACTCTGACTTTGAAATATTGGGTTATGTTTAGGAAACTTCTTACCTTTTGGTGTAGTCCACCAGTGTTGATCCCCCTTCTACTTCAGTTAACTCAGTTTCTATCTACTATCTAATCTATGAATACCAATCTCCTTTGCACCCCTCCCTTGTAACCATCAAAGATTATTTTTTTCTGTGCTTAAACCTTTTCTTGAGTCCTTGTAATAGTGGTCTCACCATATTTGTCCTTTAGCAACTGATTAATTTCCTTCAGCATAATGTCTTTCAGATGACTTTATGTTATCAGATGTTTCCCAAGATCATCATTGTTCTTGATCATTGCATAATGTTCCATTGTGTGAATATACCATAGTTTGCTTATCTGTTCATCTATGGATGGGCACCTAGGTTGGTTCCATCTTTTTGCTATTGTGGGCAGTGCTACAGTAAACATTAATGTGCATGTACCTCTTTGTGTGACAGCCCTTATTTCTGTAGGGTACATTCCAAGCAATGGGATGGTGGGATCATATGGTGTTTAGAAAGTGCCAAATCGATTTCCAAAGTGGTTGTACTTTGCATTCCTGACAGCTGAATATGAGTGTTTCAGTCTTTGAACAACCTGTACAACATTGATTGTTTTGTGTTATTTGGATTAATGCTAGCCTTGTTGGGATGAGATGATTGTTTACTGATTTTGTTGATCGTTTCAAAAACACAGCTTTTGGTCTTGTTACCTCTTTCAATTGTTTTTGTGTTCTCTAATTCTTTTAGTTCTACTCTAATTTTTATTATGTGTTTTCCTCATGTGCTTGAGTACTTCTTTTGTTGTTGTCTTTCTACATGTTCAAGTTGTAGCCTTAACTCTTTGGTTTGAACCCTTTCTTCTTTTTGGATGTGTGCATTTATTGAGATAAATTGACCTCTGAAAACTGTTTTTGCTATATCTGATAGGTTCTAGTAGGATGGGTTTTCATTCTCATTTGATTCTGTGAATTTCTTTTTATTATGTATTTCATTTGTTCTATAACACAAAAATTTTTGAATAAGATGTTGTCCTGTTTCCATATGTTTGATTTTTTTCTGCTTGCTTTTCTGCTGTTGATACTTAGTTTTATCACTTTATGGTCTTAGAAGTTGCTTTGCAATATTTCAGTTCTTTGGATTTTGTTAAGACTTGCTTTGTGGCCTAATATGTGGTCTGTTCTGGAGAATATTCCACGTGAATTGGAGTAGAAAGTATACATGCGGGTTGTTGGGTATAGTGTTCTCTGTGTGTCCATGAGGTTGAGTTGGTTAATTGTAGCATTTAAGTATTCCTTGTTTTTATTGAACCTCTTTCTGGATGTTTTCTCCACCACCAAAAGTGGTGTGTTGAAGTTTCCTGTTCTTATTGTCTAGCTACCTGTGTCCTTTTTCAGTACCATTAGAGTTTGTTCGACATATTTAGAAGCTCTGTTGTTGTTGTGTGTAAATATTTCATATTATTAGGTCTTCCTGAAGTATTGACAGCTTAAACAATATATGGTGACCTTCCTTGTCCATTTTTTTTGGATTTTACTTTCAAGTCTGCTTTATCTGAAATTAACATTGCCACTCCTGCTCTTTCGTACATGTTGTTAGCTTGGTATATATTTTTCCATCCTTTGAGTTTCAGTTTGTGTCTTTAAGTCTAAATTGTCTCCTGTGAACAGCATATAGATAGATCATGATTTTTATCCAATCTGCTACTCTTTGTTTCTTTATTGGTCCTTTTAACCCATTTACATTTAATGTAATTATTGATGAGTATGAATTTAGTGCTGTGTTTTTGGTGCCTTTTTTTGATGTTATGTACAGTTTCTTTGTTCTGTTTAATTTTCTGTGCTGAGTCATTTTTCTTTGTGGATTTTGTTTCATCATTTCTTTGTTATTGGTTTTATATCTGCTCAGACTTCTCTATTTTCTTTCCTGTTTTGACATATATGATTGCTAACTTCCTTTGAAGTTACCTTGATATTTACCCTAATGCTCTGAATTTAAACCAGTATTTAATTGCTTTACATTGCCTTGACGTCCTCTCCATCTGAAAGTTCTATGTATATATTAATTTGTCCCTCTTTTGGTACACTGTTGGCATTTACGTACTGAGATTTCTGTTTCCCTATTTTTAGTGTTTTAGCTTTGATTCGTTTTTTTGGATTCCTTACTTATGTTGATATCTGGATTCTGCATCCTGCTTTGTATCCTTGAGTATATATCTGATGCTACTGATTTTCTAGTCTAAGAGCTTCCTTCAGCATTTCTTGTAATTTTGGTTTGGTCTTTTGCAAAATTTCTGTACTTCTGTTTATCTGGAAATATCCTAATTTCACCGTCATATTTGAGAGACAGTTTTGCAGGAAATATAGTTCTTGGTTGGTAATTTTTTTCTTTCAAGGCTTTGTGTATGTCATCGCATTGCCTCCTTGTCAGCGTGTTTTCTGCTGAATAATCTGAGCTCAGTCTCAATGATTTTTTGTATAAGCCTGGCTGCCTTTAAAGCTGCTTCTTATCTTTAGTTGAGTTTGATGATGTATTATTGTCTTTCTTTTGGGATCTGCTTTATGTGGAGTTCAATCTGCATCTTAGAATGGTATCTTCTTGTCTTTCATGATATCAAGGAAGTTCTCTGTTAAAATGTTTTCAGCAATTCTCTGTATATTTTCTGTTATCACCCCCTTTTCTGGTACTCTAGTCATTTGAAAATTATTCCTCATTGATACAGTCCCACATAACTTTTAGTGATTCATTTTTTTTTAAATTTTAAATTCTTTTATCTGATTTTTACTCATGTATGCCAAGAGGTCGGCCGTTCACATCTGCCAGGTGCTCCTTGGAAACTCTATAGGATAGTTCTACACTGAACTCTAGGGTTGCTATGAGTCAGATCTAACTCGACAGCAGCAGGTGGTTTTTTTATACTGGTGTACAGTTGTCTTCAGTATAACTAATTTTACATCCGTTGCCTCAACCATGCTCTTCTGCCTTTCTATTCAATTGTCTAATTCTATAATCTTTTATCTACTGAATTTCTGATCATTATTGCTCAAGTATTTGTTGCAGTCTGTTTAATTTTTCAGTATACTCTGGTGCACTTTGCCTTATCTTCTTTCTGATGTCTGGCAGAGCTGTTAACATTACTTTTTTGTGTTCTATCTCTGAAAATTGCAGGAAATCATCTTTTTCAGGAAAAATTTTTAATTCTTTGTATTGGGAGTTTTCTGAGGCCATCTGGTCTGCTGCTTTAAATGATTAGAAACTTACTGTTGTCTGTGAGTCATCAGAACATTCTTGTACTTTGATTATTGTGTTATAATTTATGTGTACCTTTTTATTTTTTTAAATGTAGTCTTTGAATGTCCAAATATTTTGGTCTTTTGAGATAAATTGATTATTGCAATGTTTAACATGCCAGTGTCCTACACTGATGGTTAGGTCTTTGAGTGTGCTGAGAAAGGTACAAGGAGTTGCTGCTCAGGTAATCTGGCAGAAGTTTTTTGTTCTCCTCCGTTGGTTTCCCTTCCCAAGTCCAGGAGAATAACTCACTACATGTGTGCAAGATAGCCTAATTGCCATCCAAGTGGTGCATCTGAGTTTAGTGCCTAGTGTAGAGCAGAGAAGAATGGGGAAGTGCTGGGAAAAGGTAGAGAAATCAGCATGTCAGAAAGATTTTGAGTCCACCATAAGCACTTAGCTTATGACACTAGGGTGAATGTCCTCTGCAGTTCTGTAGGTGTAGCAATCTAAAGCTCAGCTTCTTTGCTGGGAAAGACTTGTTCTGCTCATGGCACTGCTTCTCTGCTTGGCTGCCTGTCACCATGTCATGGCACTGTTTGACTAGCTGAAGCTGGTTCCTCTGTGGGATGCAGATTTAAGTCTGGCTAAGGTAATTGTCTCTGGATGTGTTTTGTGCTCCCAGTCACCCTGTTGATCTCTCAGCTTTCTCCCTCATATTCAGGACTCCTCAGCCCGCTCCTTCTAGCCCATCCAGCCTATGGGGTGCTAGCCATGCCCAATCTGGCAGATCTTCACTGCTTCTAAACTTTCTGTCCCCTCCTTTGCCACTGAACCCGACTCTTCAACTTAGTCTTCGATGTTCAGGGCTCCTAGATTGTCATACATAATCGATTCACTTGTTTTGGGGAGTCTTTGTTATAAGAAGGACTGCCAAGGCCAAGTGCCGTCGAGTCGGATCTGACTCATGGCGACAGGAAGCATATTCCTTCTCTGCCATCTTGGCCCAGCCTCCTGCTTTTCTAATGTTGAACCATCCCTACGTTCTTGGTATAAATTCTGCTTGGTGATTTATCTTTCTGGTGGGATATGGTTTTGAATTCTGTTGGCTTGGATGTTGTTTAGGATTTTTGCATCTAAGTTCATGACTGACAGGGGTTTTTAATTTTCTTTTTTTTGTGATATCTTTATCTTGTTTTGGTATCAGGATTATGCTGACTGTATGTAATAGGTTTGGATGATTCCATCATGTTTTGTTCTCTGAAATACCTTCAGTAATAGTGGTATTAACTGTTCTCTGAAAGTTTGGTACATTTCTTCAGTGATGGTGTCAGGTCTAGGTCCTTTTTTGGTTGGAAGCTTTTTTAATTCAAATTTTAGTCTCTTTTTTTGGTTAGAGTTTTATTTATTTGTTCTACCTCTACTTGTGTTAGTTTATGTAGGACTTGTGTTTCTAGAAACTTGTCCATTTCCTATGTTGTTGTTAGATGCTGTTGAGTGAGTTCTGACTCGTAGTGACGCTATGGATGACAGTATGAAACACTGCCAGGTCCTGTGCCATACCCACAATCATTTCTATGCTTAAGCCCATTGTTGCAGCCGCTGTGTCAGTTCATCTTATTGAAGGTCTTCCTCTTTTTTGATGACTCTCTACTTTACCAAGTATGATGTCCTATAGGGAGTGATACCTTCTCACAACACATCCAAAGTATGTGAGGTGCAGTCTTACCTTCTTTGCTTCCAAGGAGCACTCTGATTGTACTTCTTCCAGAACAAATCTGTTCTTTTGGTGGTCTGTGGCACATTCAGTATTCTTCTCTATTTACCACAGTTCAGCAGTGTCAAACTTCTTCTGTTTTCCTTATTCATTGTCCAACTTTGCATGCATACGAAGTGATTGAAAATTCCACAGCTTGGGTCAGGTGCACTTTAGTCTTCAAGGTGACATCTTCACTTTTCAATACTTGAAAGAGCTCCTTTGCAGCAGATTTTCCTAATGCAGTGTGTCTTTTGATGTCTTGACTGCTGCTTCCATGGGGGTCGATTGTGGAACCAAGTGAAATGAAAACCTTAACAGTCTCAATTCTTTCTCCATTTATCATAATGTTGCTTATTGTTCCAGCTGTGAGGATTTTACTTTTCTTGATGTTGAGATGGATTCCATACTGAAAGCTGTGATCTTTCATCTTCATCAGTGTTTCACATCCTCTGCATTTCCATCAAGCCAGGTTGTGTCATCTGCATAATGCAGGTTGTTAATGAGTCTTCCTCAAATCCTGATGCCTTGTTTCTCTTAATATAGTCTAGTTTCTTGGATTATTTGCTCGGCTTACAGATTAAAAAGGAATGGTGAAAGGATACAACCCTGATGTACACCTTTCTTTAAACCTTTGCAGTGTCCACTTGTTCTGCCTGCATAACTGCCTCTTGATCCATATAAAGATTCCTCAAGAGCACAATGAAGTGTTCTGGAATTCTCATTCTCTGTAATGTTAGCCATAGTTTGTTATGATCCACACAGTTGAATGTTTGCATCATCAATGAAAGACAGGTAAACATCTTTCTGTTATTCTCTGCTTTCATCCAAGATCCATTCTTGCATCAGCAATGATATCCTTGGTTCTACATCCTAGTTCCAGCTTGAGTTTCTGGCAGTTCCCTGTCAATATGCTGTTGCAGCTGCTTTTCAATTATCAGGAAAATTTTACTTGTGTGTGGTATGTATGATATTGTTTAAGAATTTCCACATTTGGTTGGATAACCTTTCTTGGGAATAGGCATACATATGGATATCTTCCAGGTGGTTGGCCGGGTAGCTGTTCTCCTAATTTCAAGGCATAGGTCAGTGTGTATTTCCAGCACAGCATCTGGTTGTTGAAATATCTCAATTGATGTTCAGTCAGTTCTTGGAGCCTTGTTTTTCACCAGTGCCTTCAGTACAGCTTCAGTTTCGTGACACATAGTACATCAAACTGATAGACAAATGGGGGCCATTTCTTGTAGGTTTTCAAATTTGTTAGAAAAAATTTTTTTCACAGTATTCTGTTATAATTTTTGTAATTTTAGTTGTGTCTATTGTGATGCCTCCCATCTTAATTCTTTTGGGGTTTACTTGTTTCCTTTTTTTTTTGGTGACATTGGATAATAGTTTACTGATTTTTTTTTAAGGAACTAGTTTTTGTTCTTATTAGTGCAGTCGTTTTTCTATTGTCTAATTCATTTATTTCTGTTCTAAGTTTTATTATTTCCTATCTTCTGATACTTGATGGCTTCTTTTGCAGCTTTTCCTTTGTTTTACTTGTAGTGTTAATGCTTTGACTTGAGTCCTTCTTTTTGGTTGAGTACATTTATTGAGATAAACTTACTCTGAGGATGGCTTTTTCTGTGCTCCAGTGGTTCTGGAAGATGTGTTATTATTCTCATGTTGATTCTGTGAGATTGTTTAGTACTTGATTTCTTCTATAACTCAGTATTTTATCTGTGTGTCCGTGTATGTATCTATCATCTGTCTATGTATTCATCTATCTATTTGTATTGTGACTGAATGAAAATGTACACTCCCATATAAATTTGCAGGCTCACCTATATGCAGCTCCCCTTGCTCTCCCTGTCCGATGACAGTACATTCTTCCTCTCTGCTCCATACATGATCCAACCTCCCAGTAGTCTTCTATCCCTTCCTCTCCACCCACTCCCCTTCCTTTAGTAAGAGGTCAGCAGGATGACATCTTATAGATGCACAGAACCATCAAGTGCCCACAAGGTATGGTCACTCTGCATCGCCAAGTCCACTCCGTTGCTGTCTGAAGAGTTGACCTTCATTGTGATTTATGGACAGGGGCAGCATCAGGGCCAGAGGCCATGCTCCCAGGGGAACTCCGAGGCCCCTGGACCAACAATTGCGGTCTTTTAGTGGCGATCGCAGGGTGCACCCCTATTTATTCTTGTGTTGCCAGTGAGACTCAATTTTGTGAGCTCCGTTGTGGCTATTACTGGTGGTGGCCGGGCAGCATCTGGTTCTTCCAGTCACGAGTTGATGCAGAGACCCAGTCACATGAGTCTCTCTGTCTTCTGGGTTATCTTTCCCCCCCATGTCATTTTGGTCCTCAATGGTCATCTGATCCTGTTGAGTTTGGACCATTTGCTGTACCCTCAGATAGCAGGTTGGCAGCATTTAAGACACAAGATGCCACTCACCAATGTGGGGTATAGTGAACTCTCATTAGCAAAATGCTGGTTTTGCCAACTGGCCGCAATTTCACCTGAGATCATGGTCTCTGGCCCCCCACTGCAGCTACTCTGTGCTTGCAATATTGGGTTGGGGTGGGAGGAGTACTAAAATTATGTTGAAGTCCAGTTAATATTGATCTTCTTTCTAATGTGTGCTGTGAACAAATTTCACCCAACCAAATTTCTGTCAACTATCTAATCTAAACTCCCCCTTATCCTTCCTCCCTCCACACCCTTGCAGCCATCAAAGAGTCTTCTTCTCTATGCATTAGTCTATTTTTAAGTTCTTATCATAAGGGTCTAATGCAATATTTGTCCTTTTGTCA
The DNA here is from genome assembly GCA_028571685.1 of Heterohyrax brucei. NCBI lineage: Eukaryota > Metazoa > Chordata > Mammalia > Hyracoidea > Procaviidae > Heterohyrax > Heterohyrax brucei. The sequence continues at coordinate 43,168,791 of CM053149.1, forward strand.
CTGACTGCTTTCACTCAACATAATGTCCTCCAGTTGAAATCAGGTTATGAGATGTCTCCTGACATCATCATTGTTCTCTATCATTGCGTAGTGTTCCACTGAGTATATATACTGTAGTTTACCTATCCATCCCTCTGTTGTTGGACACCTGGGTTGATTCCATCTTTTTGCTGTTGTGGACTGCTGCAATAAACGTTCATGCGCATGTATCAGTTGGTGTAAATGTCCTTGATTCTGTAGGATAAATTTCAAGTAGTGAAATTACTAGGTCAAATGGTGTATCTATATTCATTTTTTTAGGGGAGCGCCAGATTGCTTTCCAAAGAGGTTGCACCATTTTGCAATCCCACGAGCAATGTAGGAGAGTTCCAATTTCTCCACAGCCTCTCCAGCATTTGTTGTTTTGTGCTTTTTGGATCATGGCCAACCTTGTTGGGGTGAGACAGCATCTCATTGTCATTTTGATTTGAATTTCTTTAATAACTAATGATTGTGAGCATGTCCACATGTGTTTTTTGGCTCCCTGGATCTCCTCTTTAGAGAACTGTCTGTCCCTCTCCTTTGCCCATCGCTTAATTGGATGATTTATATTTTTCTTGTTGGTATTTTGTAGTACCTTAATCCGACTCGACGGCACTTGGCTTGGCATAGATTATGGAGATCAGGCGTTGGTCTGACATATAGTTGCCAAATATTTCTTCCCATTCTGTAGGTGGCCTTTTAATTCTATCAGTGAAGTCTTTGGATGAGCAAAAGTGTTTGATTCTTAATAGCTCTTATTTATCTATTTTCTCTTCTGTTGATTGTGGTTTGTTTGACAGATTTTGAAGTCTGTCTGCGTTGTGTATTAAACCTTCCATTATTGTTCTTACTTTTTCTTGGATGAGCTTTAGCATTTTAGATTTCATATTTAGATATTTAGATTTGATATTATTTGAGTTGGTTTTTGTATAAGGTGTAAGATTTGGGTCTTGTTTCTGTTTATTGCAGATGGGTATCCAATTTTGCCAGCACCATTTGTTGAAGGGATTGTTTTTACCCCAGTTTAATGTCTTAGGGCCTTTGTCGAGTATCAACTATTCATAGGCAGATGGTGTCATCTCTGGGTTCTCGATTCTGTTCCGTTGATCTGTCTGTCTCCTTTTGTATCAGTACCAGGCTGTTATGACTACTGTGGCAGTGTAATAGGTTGTAAAGATGGGTAATCAGAGGGCTCCTCATATGTTCCTCTTTTTCAGTAGTGCTTTATAATCTGAGGTTTCTTCCCTTTCCAAATAAAGTTGGTAATTTCTTTCTCCATCTCCTTAAAAAAATGACACTAGAAGTTGTATTGGGATTACGTTATATAGGTAGATTGCTTTGGGTAAAATAGACATTTTCACAATGTTAAATCTTCCTATCCATGGGCAGGATAGGTTTCTCCCTTTATGTAAGTCTCTCTTAGTTTCCTGTAGAAAGGGCTTATAGTTCTCTTTGTAAAGGTCTGTTATTCCTCTGATTAGATTTATTCCTAGGTACTTTATATTCTTAGGAGCTATAGTAAATGGTATTGACTTTTTGATTTCTTCCTTAATAATTTTGTTGTTGGTATAAAGGAATCCTACTGATTTACTTCTGTTTATCTTGTATCCTGAGACTTTGCTGAACTCTTCTAGCAGTCTGAGTAGTTTATGGACTCTTTGGGATTCTCTGCATATACAATCATATCACCTACAAATAGGGAGATTTTGACTTCTTTGCTAATACAGATGCCCTTTATTTCTTGGTTTTCTCTAATTGCTCTGGCTAGAACTTCTAGTGCAATGTTGAATAACAGAGGTGAGAGTGGGCATCCTTGTGTAGTTCCTATTCTCAGGGGAAACTGTTTCAGTCTCTCTCCATTCAGGATGACGTAGGCTATTGGCTTTGTAAAAATGGCCGTTATTGCATTGAGGAATTTGCCAACTATTCCTATGTTGCTGAGAGTTTTTAGCATGAATGATTGTTGGACTTTATCAAATGCCTTTTCTGCATCAGTAGACAAGATCAGATGATTCTTGTCTTTTGTGACATTTATGTGGTTGATCACATTTATTATTTTTCTGATGTTGAACCATCCTTGCATCCCTTGTATGAATCCAACTTGGTCATGATGAATTACTTTTTTGATATGTTGTTATATTCTGTTGGCCAGAATTTTATTGAAGTTTTTCGCATTCAGATTCATGAGTGATTTGAGTCTGTAGTTCTCCTTTTGGTTGGGTCTTTCCCTGGCTTTGGTGCCAGCGTTATGCTGGCTTCATGGAATGAATTTGGGAGTATTGTATCCCTTTCTATACTGTGAAATAGTCTTAGTAGTGTTGGAAATAACTCTTCTCTAAAAACTTAGTAGAATTCTGCAGTGAAGCCATCTGGGCCCGGGTTTCTTTTGGTTGGCAGTTTTTTGATGACTTTTTCAGTCTCTTCTTTGTGATGGGTTTATTAAGTTGTTCTGCTTCACCTTGTGATAATTTGGGTGGGTAATATGAATCAAGGAATTTGTCTATTTCCTCGAGGTTTTCAAATTTGTTATAGTCTTTCATAGTATTCTGTTACGATATTTTTGATTTCTGTTCGATCTGTTGTGACAACTCCCCTCTCATTTCTAAGTTGGGTTATTTGTTTCCTCTCCTGTTTTTCTTTAGTAAGTTTAGCTAGTGGTTTGTCAATTTTGTTGATCTTTTCAAAAAACCAGCTTTTGGTCTTTTCAAGTTTTTCAGTTGTTCTTCTAGTCTCTAATTGTTAGTTCTGCTCTGATCTTTATGATCTGTCTTCTTCTGGTGCCTGAGGGATTACTCTGTTGTTCTCTGTCTACTTGTTCAAGCTGTAGGGTCAGTTTTTTGATTTGGTTTCTTTCTTCCTTCCAGATGTGTGCAGTTATTGAGGCAAACTGACCTCTGAGCACTGCTTTGGCTGTATCCCATAGGTTCTGGTAAGAAGTGTGTTCATTCTCATTGGAACCCATAAATTTCTTCACTTCATTCTTGATTTCTTCTATAAGCCATGGGTTTTTTCAGCAAGATATTGTTCAGTTTCCATGAATTACCCTTTCTATCTATGTTTTTTCTGCTATTGATTTGGGCTTTTATGACTTTATGATCTGAGAAGATGCTTTGGATTAATTGAATGGTGTGGATTTTGTTCAGAATTGCTTTATGTCCTAACATGTCGTCTATTCTGGAGAATGTTCCATGTGCACTGGAGAAGAAGGTGCAGTTGTCTGCTGATGGATAGAAAGTTCTTTATATGTCTATGAGGTCTAGTTATTTAATTGTGGCAGTAAGGTCTTCTGTGTCTTTATTGAGCTTTTTTCTAGATGATCTGTCCAATATTGATGGAGTGTTGAAGTCTCCTACGATCATTGTGGCGTGATCTATTTCCTTTTTGAGTGTATTCAGTATTCTTTTGATGTATTTAGGTTCTCTAATATTAGGTGCATGAATATTTAATATTGTTAAGTCCTGCTTGTGCATTGAAGCTTTCAGCAATAAATAATGTCCATCCTTGTCCACGATGGTGGATTTTACATTAAAATCGATTTTACCTGAGATTAGAATTGCCACACCTGATCTTCTATGTTCATTGTTAGCTTGATATATCTTCTTCCATCCTTTAATTTTCAGTTTGTTCATATCTTTAAGTCTAAGGTGCGTTTCTTGTAGGCAGTGTATGGATGGGTCATGTCTTTTGATCCAAGATGCCAGTCAATGTCTGTTTACTGGAGCATTCAATCCATTCACATTCTGTGTAATTGTTGATAGATATGTGTTCAGTGCTGCCATTGTAAGATGTTTATTTTGGTGCTGATGTTTTCTCTGTTGTTCTTAGTCATCTGTTCTGGGACATTCTTTTTTGTGAATTGATTTTTCACCCTTTTCATAGATGTTGAGACTCCTGTATTACATTTCTTGATATGGCATGTTGCATATTTATTGTGCTTTATGGCTGTCCGTATGATCCCACGTAATAAACTATGTATAAACCCAATTTTAATTACTATCAGTGTTGTCAACTTCCTCTCCAACATGAAGGACTATAATGACTGTAGTACATCCATGTTTTTAATATGATGACATCATAGTTTTCATGATATGATCACTGGATTATTTCTCCCACTATTATCACTTTGATTGAGTTTGAAGCCTTCCCTAACTGAGTAGGATTCTGGATGATATGTCCTTCTAAAATATATAGTTAGTGATTTTGTTCTTCTGAGCCAAAGCCAAGAGTTTCTTTCAGTATTAACTGTAGCTTTGGTTTGGTTTTTACAAAATCTTTGAGTTCCTGTTTGTCTATGAATGTCTTGATTTCATTTTCATATTTGAAAGATAGTTTTGCAAGATATATAATTCTTGGTTGGATGTTCTTGTCCTTCAAGGCATTGAACATGTCATGCCACTGTCTCCATGCTATCATTGTTTCTGTAGAGAAATCTGACGAAAGCCTACAGGGTTTCCCTCTGAATGTTAGCTTTGAGTCTTGCTGTCTTTAATAGTTTCTGCTTATGTTTCCTTTTGTTGAACTTGATTAGAATATGTCTTGGAGTTTTTCTTTTGATGTCTATATTGTATGGCATTCAGTATGCATCTTGGATCTCTATATTCTCTTCTTTCATGATTTCTGGAAAGTTCTCTGTCAGCAGCTCAGCGACAATACTCTCTCTGTGTTTTCAGGTGTCTCCCTCTGGTCAGGAACTCCCATTAATCCTTGGTTGTTAGTCTTCATAGAGTCCCACATGCTTCTTAATGCTTCGTCATGCTTCTTCATTTTTCTTATTTTTTTTGTGATTTCTCCTCGTAGATGCTGGATTCAGTAACCCTGTCTTCCCAGTTAGAAAGTTTCTTTTCCATTTGTTCCATTCTTTTTTCTTGTCTTTGAATTGAAATTTTTATGTCTTTGGTTTTGTTCTTGATCTGTTGCATTTCAGAGTGCTGGTGTTCCATCAGATGGGACAGCTTCCTTAATTTTTCATTTTGCTCTGCTGCATTTTGTATAAGGTCTAGGAGGGCCCTGTATATAGTCCTTTTGTATTCATCTTCTGATAATTTCACAAAAGTTTCTTCACCTAGAAAACTCTTTGGTTGTTTCATTTGGGGGCCTTCTGAAGCCATGAGTGATTTACTGGTTACCACCTTCTCCAAAGTCTTTTGCTTTTGGGGCTTCATGTGCATCACTAAAGGTTGAGAGAGATGCTATAAGGATGGACTTCATGTATTTTTCTAGGCAATTTTAAAATAAAGCTTTTCAAGTCAGTCAGGCTTTCAGGTGTACAGGTCCCTCTTCATAGATGGTAAAGTAAGCACCTCTATATCCAACTCCAAATGTTACGAATTAGTTCAAAAGACAGCAAGGCCAGTGCCCTATTGGCATCTATTGACAGGCCCTGGCCATAGGTGACTCTGTGAAAAAATATTCTTTTCCACTGGCAAAGCGTTCTTCTGTTAGCTGGTGCTGCTTCCCAGCCTAAGAATTAGGTCTCATTGAGGCCACCGTAATCAAGGTGGCATCCCCCTCAAGATCGTCACCGTCTCCATAGAAACTGCACTATAGCAGAGGTGGAAAGAGAGGCCACAGGTGCTGAGATGCACAGAGATCACAGGCTCTGTTACCGGGCCCCAGCCATCGATGACACTGTATAAACTACTGCTTTTCTGCCAGAAAAGCTCTCTCCTGCAGACAGGTGCAGCTTCTCAGGCTAAGAATTAAGTCCAACTGAGGGCTCTGTACCCAAAATGGTGTCCTGAATATGCTTGCTGCCACTCTATACAAGCTACATTGTCAGAGGTCAAAAGAGATGTCAAAAGTAGCAAAAAGTACAGACTTCTAAGCTGGGCTCTCACAACATGGCAATTTCGCCTGCTGATCCCACCTGCAGTGCACCTGAGACCAGCTGCTAGTCAAGACCCAGCTCTGCCAGCTGGCCAAGACAGAGGAAAAGAAGTTGACATGGTGAGATACCATCAGACTGTGAAAACCAGGACTGGCCAGGTGCAGGAGCCAGTGAAAGAGAGGTTTTCCATTCAGTGGTATGAAGTCCAAATTAACAGCCCTATGCTGTTTCCTAGGGCTCACTAGGTGACCAGAAGGCTCCATTTAGTTATGAATTCAGGTCTTGGTTTCCAGAGGGTTTTAGGAAGACTTGTGCTTAGTCTGCCATCTTGGCTCTGCCCTCTCTGTAACTCAGTATTTTTTAACAAGATGTTCAGTTTCTGTGTGTTTGATTTTCTTTTTCTTTGCCTTTTCTGTTAGTGTTTTCTGCATTTACAACTTTATGAAAAGATGCTTTGTAATATACAGATGCTTTGGATTCTGTTAAGGTTTGTTTAATGGGCTAGTATGTTCTGCCAGATATTCCAGGTGTGTTGGCTGCTGTTAGGTGGATTGTTCTCTATATGTCGGTGAGATCCAGTTGGTTGAGTCTGTCATTTAGATCTCCTGTGTGTGTATTGACCTTCCTTCTGGCTGCTCTCTTTTACCAAAAGTAGTGAGTCTAAGTCTCCTACTATTATTGTGGAACTATGTAATTCTCTTTTTAGTGCCATTTGTTGTTTTATGTATTTGGGAACATATCATAGGGTGTATAAATATTTAACATGGTTATGTTCTGATGTTTTGATCTTTTAATCATTATATAGTATCCTTATCTGATGCGGTACACTTTAAAGTCTGTTTTATCAGAAATTAATATTGCTCTTCTGCTCTTTTTTGAATGTTAACTTCTTGATGTGTTATTTTCCATCCTTTGAGTTTTAGTTTGTATTTTTAAGTCTAATATGTGTCTCTTGTCAGCAGCATGTAGGTGGATTGTGTTTTTTTTAATCCATTGTGCCTTTCCCTGCTTGTCTATATTGGTGCTTTTATTTGCTTTCAGTGTAATTATTCACAAATACGCCTTTAGAGCTGTCATTTTGATCCCTCTTTGTTGTTCATTTTTGAGAATTTCTTTGTTCTTTGTTCCGCTTAAAGTTCTGTGCAGTGTTGTTTTTCTTCATGTGCTTTTATCTTTTTCTTTGTTGGTTTTGTATTTGCTGAGACTTCATGTTTTTCTTGTTTTTTTATGTTGATGTGTAGGATTATTATTTTCCTTTGTGATTACCTTAATATTTACACCAATGTTTCATTAAACTAGTCTTTTATTTCTCTGTTTCACCGTGCTCTCCGTATGAAAGAACTATAGCCAAGCCAAGTGCCATCGAGTCTGAGCTATAATGACTTTTTTTTAGCCTCTCCCTTTTGTTATGGAAACACTGGTGGCATAGTGGTAAGTTGCTGTGGCTGTTAACCAAAAGGTCAGCAGTTTGAATCCACCAGGGGGATTAGAAACTATATTGGGCTGTTCTACTCTTTTTATAGGGTCACTATGAGTTAGAATAAATTTGATGGCAACAGGCTGGGTTTGAATTTTTGGGTTTTGTTATAATGCTGTCATTTATGTAATTACATGTTTCCCTATTTTTAGAGTTTTAGTATTTTTTTACTTTTTTTAGTGATTTCCCTATTTGTGGTTGATATATCCTTGGTCTGTCCTGCCTTCTAGCTTTAGATTGTTAGGTGATGTCACTGATTTTCTCACCAAAGGACTCTCTTTAGTATTTCTTACAATTTTGTCTTGGTTTTCATAAATCTGTTAAATTTCGGTTTGTCTGTTTGTCCACATTCCACTGTCATATTTGATAAACAGTTTTGCTGCATGTCTAATTCTTGACTTATATAATTTTTCCTTCAGGTTTATATACAAGATCTGGCAATTAGGTTCATGAACTAATCTTAGAATAGTGGTACATACCTCCTTGCTGAATATCACTACAATCACTTTTGAAGTACTACCTTTGGGAAGCTATGCACCAATACCAGCACTAGTCGACCCTTCAAAGCAGTTTTGGAACTCTTTTTTGGGAGTGTCCATCAGAGCTATCATCATATGAGGTCTGACAATTAGTTCACAAACTCAGCTTGGAAAAGGTGCTTTGAAGGGTGGACTAGGCACTGGCATCAGTTGCATAGCTTCCCAAGGAGAGTGTTGCAAAGGTGACTATAGTGATATTTTGCAGTGAGGCATGTAGCACTTTTTCTAGGATGAGTTCACAAAATTAATTGTCACACCTCGTATGTCTTTCCATTGCCTTTTTGCATGCATGGTTTCTGTTGAGTACTCCAAGCTTAGTCATATTAAGTCTCCTTTTTAGATTAGTTTTCCTTTCTCTGTAGCCACCTTCAAAATTCTCTCGTTATCTTTAGTTCTGGCAAGTTTAATTTATAATTTGGCTTCAGTCTTTCTTTTGACATCCACCTTGTGTGGATTTCTATAAGCATCCTAGGTAGATACTTTCTTATTTATCATAACATCAGGCAAGTTTTCTGTCAAAAAATCTTTACCAGTTCTCTCTGTATTTTCACTTTTCTCTGCTTGTTCTAGTACTCCACTCATCTGGAGATTATTCCTATTGAGAGTCCCACATTTTTAGTATTTTTTAGTTTTTTAAAATTGTTTTATTGGATATTTCCTTAAATATTTTGATCTCCAGTGTTTTGTCATGGGTCTCACTGTTTCTGAACTCTGTTGCCTCAGTTTTTCTCTGTTGAATTTATACTGAGCTATCTAATTCTGTAATTTTATTATTAAACTTTTGAATCCTTGCTTGTTGTTCACCTGTGCTTTCTTTCAGCCTGTTCAGTTTGTCATTATGCTCTGCTGCATTTTGTCTGATCTCCTTCTTAAACTCTCAGAGTTGTATATAAGAGGTCTCACAATTAGGTTTGTGAGCTCATCCTAGAAAAAGTGCTACATACCTTATTTCTGAACATCACAAGTCACCTTTGAAGTACTTCCCTTGGGAAGATAGCAGCTAGTCTACTCTTTGAAACAATTTTGAAACTGTTTTTCATGGCCATCAGAGCTGTCACCATATTACCCTTGATGTCCTGAATGTCATCAAAATGTCTCCCTTTCAACATTTACTTTATCTTTGGTAAAGAAAATTGTCATTGGGGGCCAGATCAAGTGAGTCAGGAGGTTGTTCCAATAGTTATTTGTTTACTGGCTAAAACCTACCTCACAGACAACTGTAGGTTTAAGTTCATGAACTTACCACCCTACAATGGCTGTTCCAGGAAGAGTTCCAAAATTGATTTGAATGGTAGACTAGGCACTGTCTTTGGTGCACAGATTCCCAAAGGGGGTACTTCAAAGGTAACCATAGTGATACTCAGCAGTGAGGTATGTAGAACTTCGAATAATTAAGTTCATTGACTTGGTTGTCAGACCTTGTGATAATCTTTTGTACTGTACCTCTGATAATTCCAGAAATTTCTCTTCATTTGGAAAATCCTAATTCTTTTTTTGGAAACTTTCTGACATAATTGTGGCCTGCCTCTTTAAGTGATTTTGTATTGACTTGACTGTGAGTCATCAGTAAGTTGTATTTACTTACATTTGCTTACTGTGTTCTGACCTGTTTTGTTTTAAAATGCACAGATAAACTTGTCAGGTGAACTAGTTAGATTATCAGTGTCTCAAAGGTTCTGGTATCTTGTCACCAGGTTGTTAAAGCTGTTATGAGATATGTGACCCCAGGAATCCATATACTTTTCTTGTATATGTTCAGCTCAGGTGTCCAGGTAGTCAGTCACCAAATACATAGTACAGGCGGTCCTCTACAGTCCTAGATTGGCAGATGTGATTGGTGTGGGTATGCAGTGAGAAGGCATGGAGCTGACAGTCATCCATGAGTATCTGTGATGAGAGCATATCCCTTTTCTTTAAGGTGTGTAAGTGGGTTCATTTTACGGCTAGGCTATGGGAACTGGATGCTGATCTCAAAGGTGGGAGGCATTCAAGGTACACAGGCCCCTTAGGCTTGCAATCAGGCAGAGGAGCTGTTTCTGCCCCTAGTTTCCAGCCTAATGAAGCCAGAAGATTTATTCCCCCATTTGTCAAATTGTTACCTCTTCTGTGCTAGGAGAATAACTGAGGGTGCAAATAATGGGTCCTACTTCTTGCCTAAGGTTTACATTGGTCTTTGGAGTTGGCCCAAGTGTGGTGCAATGAAGGGAAGGGAAAGTACTGGTAAAAGGGAGGGCTGTTCTGAAGGAAAAGTTTTAGATCAGTGATTGGGAGGTTAAATGCTAGCTATTTTTTTGCCATTTTTCATTGATAACGGAGGTATGAGAGGGCTCTCCACTGCTCAGTCTCTCCCACAGTGGAAAGCGCTTTCTAAATGCTGCTATTCCCTTCACTGTGTTTACTGCTGCCAATCTGCCTGTGGGTGCCAGTTCCTACTAGGTCAGGCCTGTCCAGTCCTAGGTACTTCTGGACCCATTCTCCCTTCCCTACTGCTCAGTCTGATTTCTGACCTTTCACTTTGATGTTGAGGGCTCTTAAAATATCCTGTGTAATTAATTCATTTGTTCTTCTGGGCCTTTATTGTCAGAGGGTACACAGGAGGCATCTCACTACTATGTCATTTTAGCCTTTCCCAGCCTTTTCAATTTATAAATAACAGTATTTATGGCCAGAAAGGGAATGTGATTGTCACAAGGCCACCTAGACTTCTGGCTGCTATTGCATTACTAAGTGAGAGTGTTTTTGTAATGCTTTTTGTTTTCAACAAAATCTGGAATTTTTTTTAAATTGTTGTAGAAATATATTCAACAACAGTTACCAAATCAACAAATTCTACATGTATAAAAAATTACACTGTATTCTTTTTGTCACACAACATTGTCACTATCCTATTCTAAATTATTCCACAATTACTAACATAAGCTCAGAGCTCCCTCAGCAAAAGCACTCTGTTCCTCTGCCCTTCCCATCCCTCATAATCAAAACAAATCTCTGGTTTCTATGTATTTGATTATTTCATATCAGTGAGCTCATACAGTATCCTCCTGAGACTTACTTATTTTTCTCAGCATAATGTTTTCAAGGGTTATCAATGTTGTAACATGAACCAAGACTTCATTTCTCCTTTATATGTATGCATTATGTTTTGTTTATCCTTTCAAGTGTTGATGGGCATTAGGTAGTTTTCTTCCTTTGGCTTTTGAGACTAGTGATTCAATGAACCTACATTTGGAATTTCTTAAAGCGACCTTTTGTAGGGTGATACCACTATGTGAAGATTTCTAATACAGTTTGGGTGTGGATGAGAGAAGTATCAGAGATGAATGCTGCTACAGCTGCCAAAGCACAGATAACTTTTCCTCACTGACCCCATTCCTATGCAAAGAAGATTAGAGTTTAAGTCACTAGGTAACTGGGAAAAGCTCAGATGTCCACCCTCAAAAGAGAATATATGTATGAGAATATATGTATATAAATATAGTGCTCCTCAGTCATATGCAAACTTTTCCTCAATAAAAGACTGAAGAGATTATGCAGTGTAAATTTCATGTAGAATGTTGTGTATGGAATATCAATCCAAGGTAACCAAGGATTAAAGAATTCAGTATACAAGTAGTTATACAGAAGGAATTATTTTGGGCATTAACAAGCAGTCTTTCCTTACCCAGCTGCAGAAGGCTGCTTGCTTCCCATGATAAGGATATGACATCGCACTTCTACGCTATTTTCTACAATTAACTCAGAGGAGGAACTGGAAGAGAGCATTCCAAATGAGTCCAAGTCAAGGAGACTCATTCTTCCCTGGTCATTTCCTGATGGGGGTTGTGAATATTTTCTTGGACCATTGAAAGGAAGTAGAATAAGAAGGACTTCTGCTTCGTTGACATTGTGGTTGTCAAAGGAGTCGGTTGTCAAAGGAGTCACCTTCTAGCCAAAAGATGGAAGATTTCTTTCTAGTGACTCATATGCATTACTCACAGCACCTTGACTTCTTAAAATTTACATCAAAATGATGGCATAAAGCATATACCTGTCAATAATTACACTGAATATAAATGGACTGAATGCTCCAGTAAAGAAACAGCGAGTGACATCCTGGGTCAAAAGACATGATCTGTCTATATGTTCCTTACAAGAAACACGCCTTAGACTTAAAGATATGAAGAACAAATTGAAAACTAAAGGATGGAATAATATAAACCAAGCTAACAACATATAAAGAAGAGCCAGTGTGGCAATACTAATCTCAGATAAAATAGATTTTAATGTAAAATCCACTATTGTGGACAAGGATGATCACTATTTATTGCTGAAAGGTTCAATACCCAAGCAGAACTTCATAATATTAAATATTTATGCACCTGATACCAGAGCATCTAAATACATTGAACAAATACTGACAACACTGAAAAATGAAATAGATCATTCCACACTAATAGCTGGAGACTTCAGTGTTCCCCTTTCAGTTATGGATAGATCATCCAGAAAAAAGCTCAGTAAAGATACAGAACATCTGATTGCAACAATCAGCCAACTGGACCTTATCGACATATACAGATCTTTTCATCCATCAGCAGATAAGTACACTTTCTTCTCCAGAGCACGTGGAGCATTCTCCAGAAAAGACCATGTATTAAGTCATATAAGATCCAAACCATTGATTGACTGCCAGGTATCTTCTTGGACAATAGAGACATAAAAGTTGAAATCAATAACAGAAAAATCATAGGTGGAAATTCAAATTTATGGAAATTGAGCAACACTTTGCTCAAAAAGCCTTGGGTTATAGAAGAAATCAAGGACAAAATAAAGAAATGTATGGGATCAAATGAGAATGAAAACACATCCTACCAGAATCTGTGGGATACAGCGAAAGCGGTGCTCAGAGGTCAGTTTATCTCTATAACTGCAAAACATCTGGAAAGAAGAAAGGGCCCAAATTAAAGAATTAGCCTTACAGCTTGAACAAGTAGAAAGAGAGCAACAGAGGAACCCCTCAAACACCAGAAGAAAGCAGATTATAAGGATTAGAGCAGAACTAAATGAATTAGAGAATACAAAAACAATCCAAAACATTAACAAAACGAAAAGCTGTTTCTTTGAAAAGATCAACAGAATTGATAAACCATTGGCTAAACTTACAAAAGAAAAACAGCAGACACAAAAAACCCAATAAAGAAATGAGATGTGAGATGTTACAGCACACCTAGCTGAAATCAAAGACATCGTAACAGAATACTATGAAAGGCTGTACTGTAACAGGTTTGCAAATCTAGAGGAAAAGGACAAATTTCTAGATTCATATCACCCACTGAGATTATCCACAGGAGAAGTAGATCAACTTAATAAGTCTATCACAAAGGAGGAGATTGAGAAAGTCATCAAAAATCTACCAACCAAAACAAGTCCTGGCCCAGGTGGCATCACTGGAGATTTCTACCAAACTTTTAGAGAAGAGTTAACTCTGATACTGTGGAGGCTATTTCACACCATAGAATGGGATGCAGTACTCCCAAATTCATTCTATGAAGCCAGCATAACCCTGATACCAAACCAGGGAAGGATCCCACAAAAAAAAGAATTTACAGACCAGTGTCACTCATGAACCTACAAGCAAAACTCTTCAACAAAAGTCTAGCCATTAGAATTCAACAGCATGTAAAAAAAAATAATTCATCATGATCAAGTTGGTTTCATTCCAGGGATGCAAGGGTGGTTCAACATCAGAAAAACAATTACTGTAATCAACCACATAAATAACACAAAAGATAAGAATCACCTGATGTTGTCAATTGATGCAGAAAAGGCATTTGACAAAGTTCAACACCCATTCATGCAAAAAATTCTCAGAAAAATAGGAATAGGGGGAATATTCTGCAATGCCATCAGTAGCATCTATGCAAAGCCAACTGCCTTCATCGTCGTGAATGGTGAAAGGCTGCAAGAATACTCTTTGAGAACGGGAACTAAACAAGGATGCCCACTATCAACCCCTTCTATTCAATGTTGTGCCAGAAGTTCTAGCCGGAACAATTAGACAAGACAGAGAAATAAAGGGTGTCTGTATTGCCAATGAAGAAGTAAAAATCTCACTATTTACAGATGATATGGTTGTGTGTACAGAGAATCCAAAGGAATCCACAACTGAAATATTGGAACTAATGGTGGAGTTTAGCAAAGTATGAGGATACAAGATAAACATAAGTAAATCAGTAGGATTCCTTTATACCATCAGTGAGATTATTAAAGAAGAAATCACCAAATCAATACCATTTACTATATCTCCCAAGAAGATAAAATATCTAGGAATTAATCTAACTAGAGAAATAAGAGACCTTTGCAAAGAGAACTACAAGTCCTTACTACAGGAAACGAAGAGATACTTATATAAATGGAATAATCTATGCTGCTTATGCTTGGAAAGACTCAACATTGTGAAAATGTCCATTTTACTCAAAGCAATCTGTTTAAGTAATGCAATCCTAATACAAGTTCCAGTGACATTTTTTAATGCAATGGAGAAACAAATCACCAACTTTGTTTGGAAAAGAAAGAAACCTAGGAAAGGTAAAGCACTACTGAAGAAGAAGAACATAGTGGGAGGCCTCTCACTACCTGCCTTTGGAACCTATTACACTGCCACAGTTGTCAAAACAGCCTGGTACTGGTGCAAAAAGAGACATATAGACCAATGGAACCAAGTGGAGACCCTAGAGATGCCACCATCCTCCTATGAACGCTTGATATTCGACAAAGGCCTTAAGATTTTAAACTGGGGTAAGAATGGTCTTTTTAAAAATGGTGCTAGCAAAATTGGGTATTCATCTGCTCCAAATTGAAACAAGGCCCATGTCTCACACCTTATACAAAAACCAACTCAAATTGGATAAAACACCTAAATATAAAATCTAAAATGATAAAGCTCACCCAAGAAAAAATAGGATCAACAATGTAAGTTTTAATACACAATGTAGACAGACTGCAAAATGTAACAAACAAAGCACGATCAACAGAAGAAAAAATAGATCAGTGGGAACTACTAGGAATGAAACACTTTTGCTCTTCCAAAGACTTCATCAAAAGAATAAAAGACCACCTACAGAATGGGAAAAAATATTTGGCAACTATATGTCAGACCGACGTCTAATCTCCATAATCTACAACAGTCTCCATAATCTACTCCAAAATACCAACAAGAAAAGTGTCAATAATCCAATTAAGCAATGGGCAAAGAAGATGGACAGACACTTCTCTAAAGAGTATATCCAAGCAGCCAAAAGACACATGCGGAATTGCTCACGATCATTAACTCTTAAAGAAATTCAAATCAAAACTGATGAGAGACCATCTCACCCCAACAGGGTTGGCCATGATCCAAAAAACACAAAACAACTAATACTGGAGCAGTTGTGGAGAAATTGGAACTCTCCTCCACTGCTGGTGGGATTGCAAAATGGTACAACCTCTTTGGATAGCAATCTAGCACTTGCTTAAAAAGCTGGAATTAGATATATCATTTGATCTTGTAATTCTGCTGCTTGAAATTTATCCTTCATACACAAAGGCTGTCATACAAACAAACAAATGCACATGAATGTTTGTTCCAACACAGTCCACCATAGCAAAAAGATGGAATCAACCCTGATGCCCATCAACAGATGAATAGATAAACAAACTGGTACGTGTACTCAGTGGAACACTATGCTATGATAAAAAACAATGATGATTTTAGAAAACATCTCATAACATGGTCTCATTTGAAAGAGATCATGCTGGGTGAAATCAGTGTCAAAAGGACAAATGCTATATAAGACTCTTGTTATAAGGACTTAAAAAGAGCATTATCTACAGAAGGAAATGACTGTGTTGGCCACAAGGGTGAGTGGGTGGGTAGGGTAAGAGCTTATCGTAGATGAGATAATTGAGGTGTTAGAAATTTTATTATTTTACAGTAATATACCAAATATATATATATATATATATATAAGCTTAAGTGTCTTGGTAATAACTTTTGAGCACCTCAGAGGAATGTCATCCCCTTCCTCTGCTCTCCCCTTCTTTTCCTTCTCTCTCCTTCCCTCTTTTTCCCTCTAACTTTGATCCTTCAAATGGACCATCATTGTACCTAATGGTTTGGTAACTGAAGATAAAACACATGTGTACAAACACACATAGCCTTCTGCCCCCCACCCCCTGCAAAGCAAACAAATGAAGAAAAATACAAAACCCACAGTTACTGGCTTTGGAAATGGTGAAAATGCAGAGTGGATCGTTTTTTATTTCCCACTGCCTATAAAGGTA
The DNA here is from genome assembly GCA_028571685.1 of Heterohyrax brucei. Lineage (NCBI taxonomy): Eukaryota > Metazoa > Chordata > Mammalia > Hyracoidea > Procaviidae > Heterohyrax > Heterohyrax brucei. Next base: position 43,184,953 of record CM053149.1, read on the forward strand.
ACAAATATTTCCAGCCTCATTGCAGGGTGCTTCTGTCAGTCTAACACATCCTACAGTGAGGCTGGAAACACATTTCTTTGGAGAGTTCAGTTATGGTAAGATGAAAACATCTTGTACTTCTTTGTCTCACAGCTAGACAGAATGCAATGAGATGGGAATGTAGGGGCTTAGGGTCAGCCTAATCATGGCCCTGACTGTACTTCTGTAAGTGAGAGGAGAACACAGCTGCACAAGGAGATGCAGTCATGGGAGCAGCAGCTGCACTTTGCTGTACTCCCTCTCCTTGCCCCTGAGCAGTCCTGCTGCTCTCCACAGAGAACAGCATCATATCCACCACTGCCGTTACTGATTCAGGGCTTCCTATCACAAAAATGAAAACTACAGATCCCTCCAGATAGCAGCTGAATTAATGATAATAGTCCTTGAGAACTCTGAATGCTTGATACAAAGTTAAAGCTCAGCCAGTGTGGCAACCACTTAAACAAGCTGTTTAGTGTGAGTAACCAATAGCAGACACTACCAACACTCTGAAGTACATCAGTAATATAAATAGGTTAACGTGCTCAGCTGCTGACTGAAAGGCTGGGGTTCAAGTCTATTCAGAGGCAATTCCGATGAAAGATCTGGCAATCTACTTGTGCAAAATCAGTCACCGAAAACCCTGTAGGGCACATTTCTACTCTGACATTCATAGGATTACAATGAGTTAGAACTGACTTGACAGCAACTGGTACTAGTACCATCATTCTGCCTGGATAGCCCCAGGAAGAACCTTTTTATGTTGTGTGATGTACACTTTGCCTTCCTGTCCAGTACCTTTTAAAGGTAACATCATTGTTTCTAATGCCTGAGAATTTATCTCTCTACTATTTTTTGTGCCTGATTGTTCAATCCTTTAAATAATACTTTTAAGTAATACAAAGATGGTAACTGTAATAGTTGTGCTTCTGTTTGAAGGCCCCACTGACCTACTGCAGCTCCTTGTTGACTCCCCTTGGGCCTATTGCTTGGTCCAGTTTGGGACTTGATTAGCTTCCTGTACAGTGGTCCAAAGGATATTAGAGAGGAAAAGTTCCCAGAGTAAAATTATGGGAAAAGATCTGGCCCAGAGCTGGAAGTAAAGGAAACTAATTTTTGGTGAGTACTGTATGTGTGCCTGGCATAGTTTAGGCATTTTTACATGCTGTTTCTTCTACCCCTAAGAACAATAGCTGCATCATTCCCATTTGTTGATTAGAAAACTGAGGCAAGGAAATTTAAGAGAAATACTCAATCCAGGGAAAGAATCCAACTGCAGAAATGACTCCTGTGAACAATTTCCATTTCTCTAGCTACACAGAGAAAATTTATTAGGGTTTTGAGGAGAGTCACCTCTTATGATTGCTAGTAAATGAAGAGAAAAACTAAACTTCAGTTTTAATGTAATCCAAATGCCTTGAAAACATTTGGAGTGGGTTGCTCATGTGGTTAGGGCAGTACTGTTTCCAAGGAAATATTTTGATTGACTGTGTCAATGTCCTTGGGTGGCCCTTGCAAGAGCATGAATGCCTGTGTAAGTCTGGCTTCCTCAGGTTAGCTTCTAAAATGTTGCAAACCTGGCACCAGATCTGCCTTTATTTTCTTCTAATAGTTACTAGCGTAGTAACTTGAACAGAATGAGAAATCAGCACAGGTGGATTGATCCACTGTAGAAATAGGTGTTTTCAGCTCTTTTGACAGTAGCTTGCGATTATAGACAAGAATGCCATCAACTAGTTGTTTGGCCTTTATTGTTAGCTGCTACTGAGTTGACCCTGACTCGTGGCAACCTTTTATGTAAGAGAACAAAATGTTGCCTGGTCCTGTGTCATCTTTGTGATCACTGGTATGTTTGAGTCCATTGTTGCAGCTGTTATGCCAGCCTTGTCACTGAGAGTTTCCCTCATTTTTGTTACCTCCCTTTCCCAGGGATTGGTCTTTCCTAATGATGTGTACAAAGTAAGCAAGCCAAAGTCTTACCATCTTTCCTTCTAAGAAGCATTCTGGTTGCATTTCATGACCAGAACTACATGCCATTAGTAGAACCACTGTTTGGGGCTGCATTATTATTGGTCATTACAGTACTTAACTTGGAAATGGGAAATAGATTTTTATCTATGTCCCAGTTCTGCCTATGGCTGACCTATATTTAGGTTCAGTAGGAACCATGATAGATTAATGGTATCTATCAAAGATACAGAACTAGAGAATGCACCACCTGCCCTATAACTTCAGTGCCCATGAGTGTTTCCAGAAGCCCCGTGTTCATAGGCCCTTTGTGGCCTCCCTGCAATTTAAATGGAGCACTATGGACACTTTGCAGTGGTGTAATAGACTTTGAATATTGACCGTGCTGCTCATTAATGGTATGCTTTAGGGCAGAATACTGTATGTCTCTGAGTCTCAATTATCTCTTTATAACTTTCTGTAAAACTGCGGGAATTGCTGTAAGGAGTAGATGAGATGATGAATATACCAAACTCACTGCCATTGAATCTATTCTGACTCATGGTCACTGAGTTGGAATCAAATCGATGGCAGTGAATTGGCTTTTGGTTCCTTTACATAGAGATCAAGTAGCCAGCTTCCTTGATGAAATTTTCCTTCTCTTCTGCCAACTAATAAGAATATTTTTTATAGATCAAAAGATAATTTTAGTGTTGGCATTGTTGGATTTTAAAGTATTATGTCATTTCCGTTTACTTTTATGTACTAAATGTATTAGCAGAAAGAAGTAATATGTGTACGGAAAACTTCTGATTTAACAAAGAAAGTAAGTGGAAACCTTTTTAGATTTATGTTGGACATATTTAAGAAACCTGCCTCTTAGCATAGACACTCATATGATAACTTTTACTGATTAGTTCTAAAATTTATGAATCGTTTGGTTAGTTGCTAAGTATTCTGTATTTTTAGACAGTTCCCGTTTACTTCTTTGCTTTGTGGCTCCATGGCTTTTGAATTTTTTCAGGTAGGAGGATGTGAGCGTGCATCTTACCATTCCTTGTTAGTTTCACCAGACCCTGAGGAACACACATGCTAGATGGACTCATCATTTTTAGAATACAATGACAGCAATACAGAAATAATTACTGTGTTTTGTCTGGTTCAGAAAGTGTATTTGGAGAGACAGTAGCATGGTTCCTATCTGCTTTTTGTGGCAGAGTGTTGAATTTGAGACATCAGAATATTAAGAATGAAGTTTATCTGTCCTGAATGTTTATAGTTGCTCCTATGCATGTCATTAGAGTCATAGGTAATAAATGAGCATAAATGTAGTGATAAATGTAGTGATCTGACATCACACTGTGTTCTTTCTTGGTGATTATGTTTTCATTAAGAATTATGGCTGAACATCACTGTAATGTATCTAATAATTAGTTGGAAAATTCTGTCAACATCTGGATTTTCCTTTTTCCATAGGGTTTTGGGTTATGAGGATCTGAATTTTTCATTATAATTGTGAGAACTCTGAATAGTTTTATGTTGAGGGCAGAAATTTTCTTCTTTCTTTTTTAAAATCTGTTATTGTACTTTAAATGAAAGTTTACAATCCATGTCAATTTGTTATACAAAATCTTGCACACACAGTGATACATAAATCTAGCTGTTCTCCTTACCCTGTGATAGCATGCTCCTCCTTTCTCGCCCGTATTTCCCATATCCATTCAGCTAGCTCCTGTCCGTCTCCACTGTCTCATTTCACCTCTGAACAGGAGCTGCTCAGTTAGCCTCATATATATATTTAAGCCAAGAGACATACTCTTCACCGCTATCATTTTATGTCATATGGTCTAGTCCAGTGTTTGTCTGAAAAGTTGGATTTAGGACTGGTTTCAGTTGCAGGCTAACAGAGTCCTGGGACCATGTCTTCAGGGAACCTCTAGTCTGTTGCATCATCAATTCTGGGCTTTTAATAGAGTTCTGATTCTGCACACCCATTTTTCTGCCACTGTATCAGGGCCTCTATGTTATATTCCCTGTCAGGACATTTACTGTTGATGGCTGGGTGCCATCTAGTTCTTCTGGTCTGATGCTGATGTAGACTCTGGATTATATGACCCTTTCTGTCTCATGGGCTCATTTTTTTCCATGTCTTTGATGTCTTCTGTTTTTCTCTGCTTCCGGCGGATTGGGACCAATTGATGCTACTTAGATGGTTGATTGCTAGCTTTTAAGACCCCAGATGCCACTCACCAAGGGGGATGCAGAACATTTTCTTAGAAAAACTTAGGTACACCAGTTGACCTAGATGTCGCCTGAAACTGTGATGCCCAGACTGCTGTTCCTACTACTCTGTCTTTCAAAGTGTTGGGTTATAATTAGGATATCTCTTATTTTTTCATTTAGTCCAGATGTGCTGAACTCCTTTCTGCTATGTGTTGTCACTGTCTTCACCTAAACCAATTCCTGTGTACTGTCTAATCTATAAATATTCCTCTTTTTCCCTCCCCACCCAAGTAACCATCAAAGACTCATTCTTCTGTCTTTAAAGATTTTCTTGAACCCTAATAATAGTGGTTTTATACAATATTTATCCTTTTGCAACTCACTAATTTCACTCAGCATAATGTCTTCCAGATGATTCCATTTTATGTTTCCTAAGATTATTGTTGTTCTTTACCATTGCATAGTAATCCATAGTGTGAGAGTACCGTAGTTTGTTTATCCATTTGTCCATTATGGGTATTTTGGTCCATCATTTTGCTCTTTTGGACAGTGCTGGAATAAACATTGGGGTGCATGTATTTATTCATGTGACAGCCCATATTTCTCTAGGATATATCCAAGATTTCTGGATAATACGGTATTTTTTATTTGTAGCTCTTGAAAAAAGCACCAACTTGATTTCCAAAGTAGTTATATCATTTTATATTCCAACCAACAGTATAAAAGTGTTCAGTGTCTCCACAACCTTTCCAATAGTTATTATTTTGTTTTTTTGATTAATGCTAGCCTTTTCAAAGTGAGGTGGCATCTCATTGTAGTTTAAATTTGGATTTTTGTAATGACGATCATGAGCATTTCTTCATGTATCTGTGGACACCTGAATGTCTTCTTTGTTGAAGTGACTATTCATATTCTTTGTCCATTTTTTTAATTGGATTTGTCTTTTTCTTGATTACAATTTAAGTCCCTCTTTTTTGATATAATATTTATATAATGACATCTCTTTTTCATATTTTCAGTGTTTTACATTTGATTTATTTTTGTGATTCCCTGGTTGCTCTGTTCTATGTTCTTGCCTTGGATTGTTACCTGATTTTAGTGATTTTCTAACCAAAGCACTCTTTTAAATATTTCTTATAACTTTTGTTTTAGTTTTGTAAACTTCTATTTATCTGGAAATATAGTAATTTTGCTGTCATATTTCAGAGACAGTTTTGCTGACTGTATAATTCTTAACTGGAAATTATTTTCCTTCCAAGTTTTACATATATTATCCCATTGCCTTCTTGCCTGCATGGTTTGTGCTGAGTAGTCCATGATTAGTCTTAATTTACTTGCCTTTGTAGATTATTTTCATTTATCAGTAGCCACTTTTAAAATTGTCCCTGTATCTTTAGTTTTGTTAAATTTGGGTATAATATGCATCAATGTCTTCCTTTTGGCTTCTAGTTTGTATGGAGTTAGGTAGTGTCTTGGGTAGATATCTTCTCATATTTCATGATGTCAGAGAAGATTCCTGTCAACAGATCTTCAGTGATGTTCTCAGAATTTTCTGTTATCCCTGCCTGTGCTGGTCCTTCAATCACTCATAGATTATTCCTCTTGGTAGAGAGCTGTATAATTCTCAGCGTCTCTTGATTTTTTTTTAATTCTTTCATCTGATTTTTCCTCATGTATGTTGGTGTCACATATTTTATCTCCAGTCTCACTAATTTGGCTTTCCATAGCTTTAGTTCTGCTCCTGTGATTTTCTTTGGAGTTGTCTAATTCTCTAATTTTATTATTAACTTTCCAAATATCTAATTCTTCCTGCTGTATGCTTTCTTGCAGTGTGTTTAATTTGTCATTATGTTCTGCTGCATTTTTTCCCTCATCTCCCTCCTGATCTGTTGAAGAGTTCTACATATTAGTCTTTTGTATTCCACCTCTGATAATGCCAGAAAGTTCTCTTCAACTGGAAAACTTCTTGACTTTTCATTTTGGAAGATTTATGGAGCTGTTGTGCTCTGCCTCTGTAAGTGATTTGATATAGACTGTTGTCTCCAGGCCATCAGTAATTTGTTGAATTTGTTTTGTTTCTTTTGTGTGTTCAGCTTTTCGTTTTGTTTTCTTTGGTTTGAAATGTCCAAATAGGCTGGTCGTGTGTGCTAGTTTGATTATTTGTGCCTTTGCAGCTCTAATGTCCTGTCACCAGGTGGCTACAGGTGTTACTAGACATGGGAGGCAAGGAGTCTGTTTACTGTTCTTGTATGAATTCAGCTTAGGTATCCAGTAGTCAAACACCAAGTGTGTGGTATAGTCTCTCCCCTGATCCCTTAGATGGGCATGGATGATTGGTGTTGGCACAGGTATCCAGTTGCAGGTGCTGAGATAGGCAGGGCACTAACAGTCTTCCCTGCATTTCTGTGAGGATGACATGTCCCTTTGTGACTAACTGGAGGTGAAGTACTGTTTCTGTCCTTAATTTCCAGCTCGAGCAAGTTGGCAGATTCCTCTCCTCCACATGTCCCTTGCCCCCCTCTTCCCTTGGTTTGTTAAATTGTTCCCTCTCTAAGTCTAGGAGATTGGCTCAGGGTAGGCTTAAGTTTTCCTACTTCAGCTCAGTTAATAGCATCAGACTCAGAGCTGGGCACAGAGGGAAGGAGGAAGTACTGGGAAAAAGGAGAGAGGTTTATGTGAAGGAAAGATTTAGATCCATAGGAGACAGGTAGACCCCCGCCACTTAGCTTTTGATGGTCAGGTGCCACTTTTCATTGTCTCTGTATGCTCAACCATAAGGTTGGCAGCTCAAATCCACCAGGCGCTCCTTGAATACTCTGGGGGTCAGTTCTACCCTGGTCCCTAGGGTCGCCATGAGTTGGATCTGACTCGACGGCACTTGGCTGGCTATATGCTCAAGTGCACTTTGATACTGAAGAGAATGCCTTCCAAATGCTGCCACTCTACTAACCATGTTGGCTGCAACTGAACCCCTACAGGTCAGGCCCAGCCAGTCTTGGGTACTTCTGGAGCTATTCTCGCTTCCTCATTGCTCAGTCCAATTTCTCAGCTTTCCCTTTGATGTTTTGGGCTCCTGGGATATCATATGTGAAGGATTGTTTTGTTCTTTTTGGTCTTTGTTGTTAGAGGGCTTACAGGAAGCATCTGACTACTCCTCCATCTTGGCCCCACCTCAGAAGTTTTGTTCTTCTTCTTCAAATCTAGTTTAAGCTTTCATAATCTAAACCATACTGATGACACATGAGCTTGGCAAGTAGAAGTTACTAGCTTCAGCCTGCTTGGCTGTTGATCAGCTTGCTAGAAGTTGGAAAATTGAGTCATAACTCTTTCATGAAGATTACAAATAAGCTGTAAGTTTATCCACATGTAGAGCTTTTCACCTGTTGTGTTATTAGAAGCTTCATATTTAAGATTAAATTAATGATGTAATTTTATTAATATTTTCTTTTTCATAGGGAAGAAGCAATATAACTCAGTGGTTCGTTGAATTTTGTAGGTAGTGTTCAAAAGACACCTTTTAGGTATAGACAGGCACTGTTGTTATTAGACCTGGGGCCAGCTGAGGTGGCACAAATGTGTCTTAGGAGGACATGAAAAAGGCCTCCCTCGCTCCCACCCTCCCTTTATTCCTTCTACCTTTCTCTCTCCCTCCATTCCTTCCACTCTCCTCTCTCCCTCCAGAAACTATTCTAGGTATAATATTAAAGTGTTAAGACAATTTGAGGCATATGACTAATGTAGCAGAATTGTTAAATTTTAAGAAGATTGCCATTATCTCTTCTCTGCAGACCTTATTATTCTGCTTATTTTGGTGTCATTGAAATAAAACAGCGTAAATGGCTACACTGGGAAAAATGCTTTCAATTTGTCCATACATAACCCCTAGAGACAGTTTAATTTTGGGGTCTTCTGGGCGTATTTTGTAGGGCTGAAGAATTTATCTCTACTGAGGTTCACTGAAACCACTGACATTTATTCAGCCCTCCCTAGGGCATCATGTGTCATTTTCTGGCTGTTAGTGAGAAGACATGCACCTTTAAAGCTCACATAGAAACAGTTTCGACCTAATAAATCTCCATGTGGATGTACTTGGAGAGCATGGAAACCTGCAAGGGCAATCAGGATGAACCCAATCATATTTGAGATTGAGATTATTAGTATAATCTTATTAGAGTTTCTTATTCTTTTTTAATTCTTGTTTTTAGTGAAGGAACAGCATAAGCAAGTAGTCAGTTGAATTTTGACAGCCCTGGTGGTGCAGTGATTAACAGCTTATTTACTAACGGAAAGGGCAGCAGTTTCAGTGCACCAGCAACTCCTTAAAAACGCTATGTCCTGACCTATATGGTCACCACTCTGAGTCAGAATCAACTCCACTGCATCAGGTTTGTTTTTTTTGTGTAAGTTGAATTATGTAGGAAGGGTTTAGAAGATACCTATAGGGTGTGGACAGAAATATTGTCATAAGACCAAGGACCAACTGAAATGACACAAGTGTGTTTTAGAAGCAGAGGCAGAGGGCTTCGGGAAGGAAAGGATGTGGAGCTCTAAAACTGAACAAGCAAGATTGGGACGAGAAAATCCCAAATGAGAAGTGAAAATCTAGGCAAGTGGATGGCCTGTGCATCAGTGGGGCTTCCAGGAAGAGGGGGCAGGGTGGTCCGTAAGTGACAGTTCATTTTTGTGGTCTGAAATGCTCACAGCAGGCTGTGGTGGGAGATGGACCTGCTAGGGGATAGTGGTAGAGGTAGCAAGAAAGCATGGCAGTGGCAGTACCTGCCTTTTCATGCACTGTTACTATAGTCACAACTTCCATTCTCATCACACAGCCCAGGATGCATGTTCTACCATTAACTTGATTCTGTTTTGAAAACTAAAGTTTTTAATATATTTGTTTTTAGGTGATAGAAAGCCATAGGAAAATTGTGTGTAGGTGTTTGAGCTTATTGATTGAGGGTGCCTGTCAGAAAGTCCATTCTGGAGATGATGTGGAGAGAACATATTGGAGTGAGATTAAAATGGATGTGGAGAAAGGATTGAGGAGGCTGTTGCCATAGTCTACAAATTCTTATAGCTTGAGTTTGAACATAGGCACCAGGGATTGGAGAGGGAGAGATAAATAAGAGATGCTGAAGAATGGTGAGCAGTAGAACTTAGATTGATATGTACATTATAGGATAGTGAAAAATCTAGGCTCCAGTGTTTCTGGTTCATAACCAGATTTGGGGACTATAAGGTTTAGCAGTGTGAAGGAAGCTTAAACATCATTTGCTCCTATCATTTTGCCAGTTAAGAAATCAAGCTTCATGTAGTTGAAATGAATTGCTCATGATCATTTCAGCTGTGTGAACAGACCCAGGACTGAAATTCAGGTCTCTTGGTTTGCAGTACAGGGTATTTTGGCACACTAGACTTAAACTTGTAGCATAAAAATCTCTGTAGTAAAGGTAATGTTATTACACCCAGGAATGAATAATAATGGTAGTAACTATTATTACTTTTGCCAGCTAGATCCCTTTTTGATAAAAGTAGTGAGCTGGAAAATAGGAATCATGTCATAAATTTTGTTTAAATACATCAGTGCCATGCAGTTTAAGGGACAGAATTTTGAATGTGAATTAGTGAAAATGCTTTCCTCCATATACATACACATGCATACTTATGTATATATGTATGTATATACATATATACGTATATATTTATGTATGTATGTGTGTATGTATGTGTATGTATATATATGAAATACAAATTTATGCTTCTGTAAATAATGTACTGGAGAGCTGCTAAGTTTTAAGCTGTGATGGGATTGAGTCTGTCAGTTAAGTAAAGCATGCTAGCTTTCTCAAGTTATTCAGTTTTGGGAATTACATCTTCTAGAACAGCATAACTCTAAAGTGGATACACTTCTTTCTGTAAGGTGTGTGAATGTGTTTGTGTAATATATGCCATAAGTTCTACAACTTCATGTTGAAATCGATTTGGAACATTGTTTTGGTTTATAAGATTTACAGAGGATTGTAGTTTTCGAAAATAGTTCACTTTATACCACCAAAAATCATTGCATGGTGTTATTTTGATTCAACATTAAAACATCTTTATGTAGTTGCCATAACTTTCAGTGTCTGACTGGCCATAATGGGAAAGGAGAAAGAGAAACAGGAATAATGGTAGGCGCAAAAGGTTTTGAAATTCTTTTTTATATACCCAAGTAGTTTCCCTGGTGATAGTTGGTTTATTTAGGAACGTTGACAGGAGAGTTGGAAATTTTTCTACTACTGATTAATGGTGCTAATTTTAACTTACTTTTCTTACATGTCTTTGATCCTTATCCTGTGCAAAATCTAGAGGTCCAATTGTTTTATTGTGGTAACTGAGTATGAGAGTATACACTAGAATGTTTCAAAAGTCAACTTACTCTAGGTCTGTACTCTATCTCAGGAGAGTTAATTAGAAACACATTCATGAGCCAATACAGGGGATTAGAAGGAATTATCTTCAGGAAGTCAGTTTTGATACACATTGTCTTGATTTAATGGAATGTTCCAAATTCAGAAAGTATATATGGAGCCCTGAGGAATGAATAAGCATATTTTAATAATCTGAACTTGATATAACAAGTTACTTAAGTTAAATGGAAGGAGACGTCTAGGCTCATCTCATCAGTCAGTAATGAATCATGTGGCTTTCAATAGATTCAAAAATTTGACTCTGGAAAATTCTGCTGTATGATTTCATTAGTCTGCAGTAGAAGCTCTCTAAAACAACCACCATGTAACTACCTTTCTGAATTAACCAAATCCCTCTGCCACTCCCACCCCGCTCCTGGCTCCAATTCTTCTTTAAACTGTGGTAACAAATGACAAATGTTGTAACAAAACATTTGTCATTTCAGCATTCTTTATTTACATGTACAATCCAGTGACAGTGTGTTCATTATGTTATGTAATCATCATGTGTTTCCAAATTTCCCCATCACCCTTAACAGAAACTCAGTGTTCCTAAGCAGTAAATGTCCATCTCCTCTTCCCCCTACCCTCACACAGGCCCCTGGTAACCACAATAAACTTAGGTATGTAGGTACTTGCCTATTCTAGAAGTAAGTGAGATCGTGCAATATTTAGTGTTTTGTTATGATTTATTTTGCTCTGTATGATGTTTTCAGGGTTCATCAATTTTGAGGCATATATGAGGATTTCACTTATCTTTATGGCTGAGCAATATTCTATTGCAAGTATACATCACATTTTGTTCATTCATCTGTTGATGGTTGTTTTTATAAAACATACTGACTGATGCCTCCACCATGCCGAATACTCTTTTTCTTTTGTCGACAGCAAGTTTTACCCTTTTCTAGGTCTGAGTTGTATTCCTCTTCAAAGTTAGTTCTTTTGTTCCTGAACCTGTTTATGACAGTTGTACTTTCTTTCTGAAATTATATCACTTAATTAAATATTATGTAAACTGATCAAAAAAATAAGAGCAGCAAAGAGAATTGTTTACCTGAATATTAAGTTAAATGATTTGAAAAACTCAAGAAAAACTAATCACTGAAGTACTGCCTTTCAACCTAGGGTTAGGCAAGACAACATTAAGAAGTTGGAAAGCAAATTATTAAAACCTGGAATTCGACAATCAGATGGCTTCACAGTTAAAAGAAATTTTTTACAAAAAATTCATCCATTCATTTATTGTTCAAAAACATTTGTTAGGTCCCTCCTAGGTTGACAAGCATTTTGGTGTGCTGTAGGGCTGGGCAGCTGAAAAAGGAAGGCTTCAAAGAGAAAATTTCTTCTTGCCTGGAGTTGAGGGGTCTATTCAGGGAGTCATATATGCTAACAGATGGTTATATTTCAACTCTACCTGTGCTGCGATAGCTGCACACATGTGTTTGTTGCTTTGGAAGTATGTGGCAGGGAGTGGAAGCCACTAGCTTTGTGCTGGCTTCGTCAGGAGAAGCTTTAGTGATAAGGAATGCTAAGTGGGAGGCTTGGGTTGCGGTAGTGGTATGGCTGGAGTTTGGAAGGAAGAGCAGGAGGAGCCTGTACAGAATCACACGTCTCTGAGGGGATATGGAGTATTGAAAGCAAGTGTGGGGTATGACTGGAACTGAAGAATGCATGGCAGTGAAGGCAGGGGACACAGGAGACAAGGCTGGCAGATAGAAGAAACCAGATCAAGAAGCTCCCTTTTGCCATGATTGGGTTTGCATTTTTTCCACTGATATTACAGAAAGATAGCAGGAAATTGGTATGATTGACTTTTAGCTCAAATAATTGTGTATCTCAGAATTAATAATCTGATAGAAAGTGCTCGGGAACCTTGTTGCTGCCACCTGAGTTTATGAATGTTGTCATTGTTGTTGGCTGTGGTGGAGTCAGTCTCGGACTTATGGCAACCCCAGGAAGTGCTGTAGCGTCCCCACAGGCAGTTGCAGTTTAAACTGTTATGATCTGTAGGGTTTTTACTGACTGATTTTTGGAGGTAGGTAACCAGATTTTTCTTTTTCGTCCATCTTAGTCTGAACGATTTGGTGAAGCCTGTTCAGTGTCCAGTTTTAGTTGCCATCAATTCAGTCCCAACTCCTGGGACCCCTGTGTGCAGAGTAGAGCTGCCACCTAGAGTTTTCAGAGTAGAGGGTCACAAGGCTGTGACCTTTCCAAAGCAGACTGCCACATCTGTCTTCCGTGGCGTGTCTGGATGATTCAGACTGTCAAATTTTGGCTAGTAGTTCAGCCCTTAACCTTTTGTGCCACCCAGGCTACCCATGTTCAGTGTCAGAGTGACATGTAAGCCTCCCCTGGTGGGTGGGTGGTGGCTGCACATGGGAAGCATTGGCAGGGAGTTGAACCTGGGCCTCTGAGCCACCAGTGCCACGAGTTTATGGTATTATCCGTCAGTCTCCAGTTCCTTTTTGTTAGTCATGACTCTGCATAGTTATAAGAACAAAATAGTGAATGTTGTGTAAGTTGTAGAAGTAAAATTTGTTAGTTTTTAAAAACTTTTAGCTTTTATTATTTATAAAAAGCTATTTTACCTCTTAGTTTAGTTCTTTCAACTGAGGCCTTTAAGGCAAAGAAATGGAAAATCAGTTACTTTCTTACTTACTGAAATAGCAACTAAGATCTAAATCATGAAAACAGCTGTCATTTGGCTGTTCAGCCCATTTTGATTCCCAGAGAGGATAGACCGCCACTGTTTATGCCTGTGTCTGTGTCCCAGCACTTTTAATGTAAACCTTTGAAACCCATTAGTGTTTGGGATAACTTATCCACTAGTGTAGAGAGGCCTAAAAACTATTTTTCCATGGGCATTTTTGTGTTACATGGAGCTTTTAAGGCCAGAATGAGCCTGGGCTCTTCAGTGAATAAGGAAGGCACGGAGAGATAAAAGGCAGAGACTTCTCAAATGTCTGTCCTTCCAGCACCCACCTAGGATATTCTGTATCTTTTGGAAAAAATACCTTCCTAATATACCCCTGCCTTTATAACTGTCATTTATGGCTGGCAACTCAGGATGGGAGGACTGGAAGTCGTCCTTGCCCTTTAAAAGAAATAAAAGATGAGAATGGAGAATATGCCTAGGCTGTGGCAGCACGGTGAGGTGGGAGCCATGGGAAAGTCGTGATCCGTGGAGGCAGGGCGTAAAAGGGAGTCAAGACAAACCATGCTATTTTTGTTTATAGTCCTGGTTCCCAAACACTGTTTCCTTGGAGTTTATCACTTTTAGCATCTGACTGAGTTTTACAGGCCCCATTTAATTTTATTACCCAGTGTGTCTCTTTTATATCCTAGAGGGAATGTTTCTTTGCTTTTGTATTAGTCAAAGACTACATTCTTACACAAACTGTACCGTTAACTGCCAAATTCTTTCTTTTTCACCTTGTTTTGTCCCTGCCATTGAAGCCTTTGGTCCAAAATAAGTGTTTATTTAAGAGAAAAGGGGGGAGAGGAGGAAGTTTTATATAATAACTAGTGTTAAGATATTTGAGCCCTGGTGGCACAGTAAGAACTCAGCTACTAACCAAAAGGTCAGCAGTTCAGATCCACCAGGCACTCTGTGGAAACCCTGTGGAACAATTCTGCTCTGCCCCATTGGGCCACTGTGAGTTGGAACCTACTAGACAACAACGGGTTTGGCTTTTCAGTTTAAGGTACTTAGATGGCAATTTGAACCAAAATTAATTATAATCCACATTTACACATGGGATGGAGGAGGGGTCCAGCTGGATTGAGTTAAATAACTAAACAAAACAGAGAAGAAAATAATCTAAAAACTAGTGTGAAATACGTTACCAGATATTTGGCAGTATAACAACTTTTAGAGGATTTAAACAATAGAAAATATTCTAGAGAAAATAGCTGATAGAAGTAATTATGTAAAATAACAAATAAATTTGTATTTCCCATACTAAGATCAACAGGATAAATAAGACTGTAAAATCTATTACCCATAAAAGTCACTATGACAGCAATTCAAAAATCAGGATTCTAAGACTCTATGAATAAAATGTATTTCAAACAAGAGAAAATAAAAACAGTAAGCAATATGTGAGGAAATACTCAAAATCATAATTAAAGACATGTAAAACAAACGTGATAACATAATCGGGCGTTAGTTATCACTTGTTATGTTGAAACTTAAATTAGTAGAAATAACCCAAACTAAAAAACAGAGTTTTGGTAAGACTGAGGTAAAAGTGGTGTGCTAAGGTACTGTTTTTTGTTATATTCTTTGATACACTCTTTTTGGAAGATCAGTATCAGTATGGTCAGCAATTCAACATCCCTACACTTGATTCTGGAAACAGTGGTCAGTGAAATAACGTGTAGCCTAGTGTAAAGCCAGTAAGGATGTTTGCGTCACTTATTCAGGTTGGCCTTCCTTGCCAGTATACTAGTTTGGTTTCCCCTTTTATTTGTTCCCATTACTCTGCCATAATAATCATGAAATTGATGCTGATGGCTAGTATTTCTTGAGATTTACTGTAAGGAGCCAGGGGCCCTGGTGGCACAATAGATGCCCAACTGCTAACTTGAAAGATGAGCAGTTTGAAACCCACTCACCTGCTCTGTATGAAAGAGACCTGGCAATTTGCTTCTGTGAAGACCATAGCCAAGAAAACCCTATAGAGCAGTTTTTCTCTCCCATATGGGGTTGCTATGAGTTGGAATTGACTCACTGTTTCCTAACCAACAATAACAGCTATATGCTGAGTGCTTATAGTAACTCAGTTGAGCCACGGAACAACGTTGTGAACTGAATATAGTTATTATCCTCATTTTAGAGGTGAAAAAACAGGCAGAAAAATGTTAAATGACTTGGTTAAGGCCATACCACTACTAAGTGGTGGAACTGATTCAGACCCTGGGAGGGCTGATTCCAGGGCTCTTGCTCTTGCACTCCCACTTAGTCCCACTTAGTGACGTTGACTCAAGGGTGTTTCTCTTGTTCACTGGATTCCCTAGAACGTTGCCTGGTATGTACTAAGCAACCAATAAATATTCATTGAATGGATGAGAAAATCACTAGAAGAACTAAGCTATATGCTTGAGGATGTTCCTTGCAGCTGTATCTGTTAAAAAGAAACGCAGACAATCTAAATAAATAAAAAGGAAATGGGTATTCACCACTTACCAACTTATTGGAATATTATGTGGCTCGACTCGACGGCACTTGGCTTGGCATTAAAATATTAATTATTGAGGCTCCATTGCAATACCTGACAATAATAGGAATTGTCAAGAGAACTTCATATCATTTGATACTGTGTAGTATCAAATGAACAGAAACGTGAGCTGCAGTGATTACAATTAGAAACTGCACGTCTCCCGAGGCTTTGCCAGCTTGTGCATAGTTACGTTAGATGCTCCTGAATTTGTCCATAAGATAATGGTAAACCTAAATTACGCCAGCCAGAGCCTCTGCCCGCTTACACATCCCTCCCTCCAATGTTTCTGAGGTTCTCCAGGGTTGCTTGCTTTTCATTTCCGGTGATCTGCCGTCACCGTGTGGTGTCTGCCGTCACCGTGTGGTGTCTGCCGTCACCGTGTGGTGTCTGCCGTCACCGTGTGGTGTCTGCCGTCACCGTGTGGTGTCTGCCCAGATCGTCCTGTTCAGATTCCCTGAGGCAGAGCCCAGAGGAAGCCCTACCACTGTGTCACGTAGAGACTCTTCCTCAGAACACCAGGGTCTGTGCCCAGCCTGATGTTTTCTCAGGCTCCCTTGAAGTGCTGTAGGAGTACTTGGTGTCCCACTAAGTGGGAGAATGAATCTTTTTCCAATCTCTCTCTGTTCTTTGACTCTTACTAAGTCTATTGTTAGGTGACAGAAGTGAAGTACCAGGAGGACAGGGACTTCCTTCTGTGTTGTTTCCTGATGTTTGTCAAGTACTTAAAATAGTTACTGGCCTACAATAGACATAAAGTAGGTGTTCCCTGAATGAATGAGCACTACACTTGCAGCTTCTGGCTTTCACCTCTCGTCTCACTAGAACTCAAGGGAGCGAGTGATAGACCAGCACTGTGCAGTGCACCCTCCCACAGTGATGGAAACAATCTGTATCTGTATTCTGACAAATGCTGTTCAATTTCTTTTCATTCGTTGTTCTTGACCCTCTCTCTACTGTCCCTCAGATGTCTGTACCTCCTTGGTCCTTCTCTTAAAAAACAGAAAGCCCCAATATGGACAAACTCATGTATTTAGGGAACTTAAAAAGATTGCGAGTTTACCTGACTATAACTAGCCAAACGCTTGATCCCAGTTATGGTTTCATTAGTGTACCCTGTTACTGATTGTGTGCAAATAGAAGACTAAATAAAGGTCTTGGCACAGGGTTGTGCGGTGTGGCTTCAGGAGCATGGAGGGCTCCTTCAATCTTATGAGATGTGTGGGAAGGAGCACAGGGCCAGGATCTGGGGAAGGAGCACAGGGCCAGGATCTGGGGAAGGAGCACAGGGCCAGGATCTGGGAAAGCTAGTTTCCATTTCTGTCAGTTCCTGGCCATGATATCCTAAGCAAGGGCAATCTGTGTGTCTCATTTTGCACCCGTAAAATAAGGTGATTCAGTTGGATTATTTAGAAGGTCCCTTTCAGCACCTTTGTAGACATCTTAACATATTGTGGGCATGGTTATAAACTATTGCTATAGTGTATGCTGAAGTTACATTGTCAGAAAAATGAGAGGTGGCAAAAGAGCTGTATAGAAATGCTGTATTCTTTCTATCTGAAATCTTTAGGAATCAAATTCATGCCAGAAATTATCTGTTGAACTCATATCTATAAAATGCTATGACATTGAAGATTAAAGTACCCTCACTTCTGTTCTCCCGTATACACAGTTCAGAAGGAGAAACAGGAATAGAAATAATTCTGATATAACACGGATAGATAAATGAAACAAAGTGTTAGATACTCTGAATTTGTAAATGTCATTAGACTTTTGTCTTATTATTCACTGTCCTCCTTTCTTCACTGAAAGACAATTCTTTCATGGGGGCATCTGGGCTGGACCTCAAAGGTGAGAGAATTCAAACTGGTTGTGATGTCAGAATAGAGTACCTGAGTGGGACAAATTGTTAATGCACTTCACTGTTAACTGCAAGGTTACAGGTTAAAGGCCTCGCAGAGAATCCTCAGAAGAGCGGCCTGGTTTGAAAAATGAGCCATTGAAAACCCTATGGAGTTTTAAATTCTGATGCACATGGTGTCATAGTCAGAATCCACTGGATGGCAACTGTTTTTTTTTTGGTTAAAAAAAATGTCAGAATGACATAGCGCAGTCTTGTGCTCATAAGTTATGTATATCGAGGTTTTGACTTTCAAATTTGTAAATTACAAAGCAGATTGAATTTAAATCATTGTATTAGGCTCAAGAATAAATAAATAATAGATGTTAATGAGCTCAGTGAAAGTATGAACTTGGTCCCTAGAGAGAGCATGGAACAGAATTTGTATATTATAAGGGTGAAGTACAATTAAAGAATTCTCAAGCTTATTAAGTTTAATTTAATATTGCTGTGTGTAACTTAAGGTTAAATGATATTCGTTGATTTTCAGAAAACAGCTTCCATTGATATTAAAGAAAATGCCAGGGCTCCATGAACTAAAGGGCATTGTGTACCTTCAAATAGTTGCAGATACCTCTGTAAAATGTAGGGTTTCCAGAGATGAAGTATGTCATTGTTATTTATGAAACCTAGTTCATTGTCCATTAGTGTGAAGTGTTGTTTTCACCAATTTTGTATATTCATGTAATGTTTCCACCTGAGGTCAGCTTTTCATTTTATCAAATATCTGGTTTCTATGAAATTTGTGTCAAACTATTATTTGAATCAGTGCCTCATTATACATGCAAAGTCCAAATACAGTACACCATTAAACAGATTCACTGTAGTCCCTACATACAGGTTGTAGATGGCTGGATAGGTATTTGTCCTTATTTTAAATTTTAAGTTTTGCCAGCTAGATAACATGAGGAAATCTAGTTGTAAATGCTTTTACTAACCAAAATTTCAGGGGTGGAAAGGAACCTGTGGGTTATTACCTGGCCACCTCCTCAAGACAGAAGCATTTACCAAGATGAAACAGTTTGGCCCAGTTCTCCAAGAGGTTAACCACAGTGTCTGGAATTCTTGATTTTCTTCCATGTTTGGCAACATGCAGATGTTGCTGCCTTTACCCCAAGGGTTACAGTCCAGGGGCTTGTGGAGTGCTAAGAGATAGCGACAGTGACTACATCTTTGGATGAAGGGGTCTGAAGTGAAATTTTATGATATGCTAGAGAGCTCAGTTGCCAGTTACTTCTTAGAAATCCTATGGAGTAGTTCTGCTATTTTCTGTAGGGTCACTGTATATGGGGATTCACTTGACAACAGCAGGTTTGGTTTTTGTTGTTTTTGACCTTAGCTTATATGAAGTATAAAACTAGATCCAGTAGCCCATGTTTGTGATAAGGCTGATGATAAATGAACAGAAAGCCATAAACAAAACTGCAGTGGTGAATGGAGCCATCACAATTGGAAGCTCTGCTTTTGTTTAGGGTGGCGGTGGTGAGGCTTTGTATCTGTTGGGTCATGAACAGAATGTGGTTATCACAGCATTTACTGATACTCCTGCCCTTAGAAAAATGAGTGGTGCCTGAAGAACTTCTATTTGTATCAAGGTTGATATTTTACATATGTAGAAATCTGCATTTCCCTAAAGTTAGCCTAGTATACTGAATGCTCGATAGAGTAAGGATAGGATGAAAGTGATCTTACTCATTTTCAAAATAGGCAAAACAAAGAATTGCTTTCTGGCAGAGACCATGTTGTAGGTGCATTTTAAACTCTCTTATTAAAGCATTTTCTTTGCTCCCAAGATTTCTTTTGGAATTTACTTTCCATTTTGCATTCACATTGGAGAATGCCAGTCTTTTTACCTGTGTATAAAACATGATACTCCTACCTTCAACATGGTCACACATTTAAAGAGGTTTAAATTAAATTTTCTTGAAACTCAACATGGATCTGGTTGACTATTCATTCAAAAATGTAAAATGGTGTTCTGAAGTCACAGTCACATTTGTGGTGTGTATTTCATGTGTACACAGCAGAGGGTCCTCTAGTGCGTTTAGCCTTTATTTTTCGCTGGTCCTCCCTCCTGTGATTTTTATCTGTTCTGATCCTGAGTTTTAACTTACTGCTTAGATTTTCTGTTTCACTGTGTTTGTTTGTATACGCTATCTTACATGCCTTGTAAAGAATCTAGCCTTTGTTAGGCCCACAAACCCAGCTTTTCTCACCTTGTCCTTGCTTCCTGCTCTCCAGCCATATTAGCTTCCTTTCAAAAGCAAGTCTCACCCCCTGAGATCTTAGATCATGTTGTTCCTCATTCTGTAAACACTCTGCTGCCCCTTTTTCACATCACTGAGCTCTTCTGCTTTTAGGTGTAGCTTAAATTTTACCTCTAAAATACATTGTTGCAGACCACCCTATCTCAAACATGTCTGGGATTGAATCTGAGTTAGTACAAGTTAACAGGCAGAGAATTGAGAATTGACTCAAGGCAGTTTTTGAGTACAACAACTATAAATCCCCACATTCCATTAAAAACAAAACAACACCCTGAGTCTCAGTAAAATGGTTATCAGCCGTCATACTTCCTTTCTTAGATCATGTGTAGGACTAGGCCTTCTTAGTTTCTTTGTCTCAGCCTTAGAAGACGGTAACTCCATCTTGGTTTTCGGCTCTACTTTTTTGGTTGACGAATACTAAGTTAAAAGGCAGGTAGACAGTGTTTTTTTAGAGTGCATGCTGTTGTTGTTGTTAGTTGTTGAATTGATTTTGACATAAGATGCCCCTGTGTGTGCAGAGAACTCCTCCGCAGGGTTTTCAAGGCTGGGAACTTTTGGGAGAAGATCACCAGGCCTTACTTCTGAGGAGCCTGTAGCTCTGGTTAAACTGCAAACCTTTCAAGTAGTAGTCTAGTGCTTAGCCCTTTGCTCCACACAGTGGCATGGGTTCTTAAAATAGCAATGGTTCACAGCAGTGGTGATGGATTGAATTGTGTCCTGCTAAAATAGGTGTTGGAATTCAAACCCTTACACATGTGGATGTAATACCCTTTGGCAACAGAGTTTTTAAGTAGGGCATGTCCTAAACTTAATCACTTTTGAGTGATATAAAGAGTTAATAGCAACACAGAGCAAATAAATACAAGCAGTTAAAGACAGATGGCAGGAAAAGGAAGATCGTCAAGGAACTGAAGAATCCTGGGCCTGATGAGGCAGAGACAAGGATTTTGCCCCAGAGTGAACAAAGGGAGAGCCTTCCCCTAGAGCCAGTGCCCTGAATTCTTAGATTCCTAAATCGTGAGAAAATAATGCCCATTCTTTAAAGCCATGCTCTTGTGTTATTTCTGTTGCAACAGGAGTGAGAAACCAAGACACCAAAATACTAAGTTATCCTAAAACTTGAAACAACCAAAGTATTAACCTGCTTTCTGGCTGAGTAGAATGTAAGGACACCCTTTAAAGAGAGCAATGTGGATATGTTTGGGTGAAAAATAAAGTGATCACTGAATGTGTTATTGCGCCCCCCTCCCCACCTTACCTATAGTCCAAGGTACCAACAAAAATGCTTAAGAGCATTAAAGGAGCATTAGTCTTCTAACTAGAGACAAGTCAGAAAGCTTAAATAGCTACCCAGATCAAGGTCATATGTGTGTTTATTCTGTGAAATGGCAGATGTGGGTTCTCCTTCAGTGGAGGTTTGTTTTGCCTGTTCCGCCTTAGCCACAGTGACTTGAAGCAGTCTGTCTTCTGGCACAGAAAGCGAAGCCTCGGGCTATGGAGGGAGACTGCTACAGGAAGTTGAGTGCATTCTCAGAACTCCTTTTGAGGACAAGCAGCTGATGTATTTTTTTATAGTCAGCTAAGACAATATGAAAGAAGAGATGTAGTATACCTTTTTATAGTACACATTTTTGGGAAATTCAGTTTGCTCATATTTGTTTATAAATATCTGTTCATTTAAACTAGGTTCCAGTTTTTTGGAATGTATTATTCTTAAGTCCAATTTGTTGAGTACTACAAGTTATTTTACAGGCCAAAGTGAATGGCAGAAACACTTGACATATTTAAAAATTCCAACTTGTTATTCTTCCAACATGGATGCTTTTGCTCGTTGTGATCTTTTATGGTAGTACCATGATGCAATTTAAGTGGTTGTCATGAAATTACACTTTTTGGAATAACGGACTGACAGCTCGTATACCTCTTATTATTGACAAAAGTTTCCAGGTGACCATATGATGCAGTATAGTGAATTATTGAGATGGCTAGCAAAATGTCAGGCCTACAAGGTTGTAGAATTTCCCAGTCAGCACTCTGCATTGTACTTTCTAGTTACAAATTCTAAAATATAGGCACCATAGCTAGATTTAAAACCAGCATACCATAGCTCCTTAAGTCAGCCTTAAAGGTAAGGTCTTTTTCTTCCTTATGTTCTAAGAAGAGTTCTATAGAACACTGACAGCCCAGACTATATATCACTAGGTGATGTTTTGAAAATAACATAAACTTTTGAAACAGAAAGAAACTTGCTAGTTAAATTCTTAAGTCCATAGGGTGATTTTAAATTTGTTGCCTCTGATAGAAAAGATTGTGTAGCTATGTAAAGATTGTCTGCCACAACAGACTCTCAACAGGTAGTTAATTAATGAATTAAGGCAAAGAACTGACTCAGTATTGTAACTTAGGTTTTTAGAAAATGCTGGAACAGGAGAATAGATGTTTTATTTCTCTTTTATAAGTGGTTATAAATAGTGGCCTTTTATTGGTTGAAATAAATTAAGGAGAAACTGTTTCCTTTATGACCAGAGATGCAGACTACTGAAGTTCTTCTATTCAGGGACTACTGCCTATATATTTATATTAGTGTAGCGATTGAAATGTAGCAGTTATCTCAGAGCCTTGAAACATAAATTTAAACAAAATTGATACAGTTCATGTTAGATTTCAGTATGTGCTGTTGATACTGGAAATAGTTTGTAAGAGTCAGCTGGTTAGCTTTTAAAAATTTTTTTGTAAAAGATGGTTGTATGTTCAAAATTTTGGAGGGTCCTAAACTATCATAAACTCACTTATTTTCTTATAGAGCTTAGGTTATCCTGTCTTAGAATGGCTGTGTGAGAGTGTAAAAACACCTCATTAGTTGATCAATGTGAAATGATCATTATAATCCATGACAAAATTGCAAATTCTGTGACCTTTACAATTTTTTAATTTAGGTTGATTTTTTTTTTAAAACAAAAAAGTTTGTACTTTAGCTAAAGTTTTGCAGAACAAACTAGCTTCTCCTTAAGCAGTTAGTACACATGTTGTTTTATGACACTAGTTAACAATGCTATAACATGTCAGTACTCTCACTTCTTGACTTGGAGTTCCCTTGTTATCAGCCTTCTTCCTGTCCCCTCCTGCCATCTAGTCGTTGCTTCTAGGCTGGTGTGCTCCTTTCGTCTCCTTTTCTTTTACAAACCATTCTTCCGGGGTTTATCCAGTCACTGTCAGGCCAGTAAATCTCTCTTTTTTCATGAGTTAGATTTTGTTATATGTTTTTCTCCAACTCTGTACAGGATGTCTACAGTTATCCCTGTCAGAGTGGTCAGTGGCGGGAGTTGGGTCCCATCTACTTACACTAAGCTCCATGTGGTAGAGGCTGTGGTAGTTGTGGTCTGTTAGTCCTATTTTCCCTTATTTGTGGTCTGTTAGTCCTATTTTCCCTTGTTCCCAAAGGCGTGAGACCGGTGAAGTATCTTAGGTGACTGCTCACAGGATTTTAAGACCCTAGACACAACTCTACTCACCAAAATAGAGTGGAACATTTCTTTTATAAATTGTGTTATGCCAGCTGAGCTAGATGTTGGTCCCCAAAGCCCTCAGCCCAGTAATTCGGTTCCTCAGGGAGTCTGGATAGATCTAAGGAGCTTCCACGGCCTTGCTTGCACAAGTTGTGCTGGCTTCCACAGTATTGTGTACTGTCTTACGTTTCACCAAAGTGAGCACTTATCTGTTGTCTATGTAGTGTTTTTCCATCCACATCCTGCCCCCTCCCTTGTAACAAAGATTGTTTCTTTTTGAGTGTAAACCTTTTCATGAGTTTTTACAGTAGTGGTCTCATATCATATTTGTGCTTTTGTGGTTGACTTATTTCAGTCAGCATAATGCCCTCCAGATTCACCTGCCTTGTAAGGTGCCTTACAGATCCATCATTGTTCTTTATCATTGTATAATATTTCATTGTCTGTATGGACCAAAGCTTTTCATTCATCTGTGGATGGGCATCTTTTTGCTATTATGAACAATGCTGCAATGAACAGAGGTGTGTGTGTATCTGTTCTTGTGATGAGTCTTCTAGGATATATTCCTAGGAGCGGGATTGCTGGGTCGTATGGTATTTCTATTTCTGCCTTTCGAAGAAAGAAGCACACTGTTTTCCAAAATAGTTTTATCATTTTGCCTTCCCACCAGCGGCCTCTCCAACATTTGTTTCCTGATTTATTTATTTATTTATTTTATTATGACTGAGTGAAAATGTACATTCCCATATAAATTTACATGCCCACCTATATGCAGCTTCCACTGCTCTACCTGCACGGTGACAGCACACCACTCCTCTCTGCTCCATACATGTCTCATCCTCCCAACAGTCTCCTCTCCACTCCTCTCCACCCACTCCCCTTCCTCCAGCCAGAGGTCAGCAAGACGATATCCTGTAGATGCATAGAACCATAAAGTACATCCAACACATGGTCACTCTGCATGGCCAAGTCCAATCCATTCATGTCCAAAGAGTGGACCTTGGTTATGATTTATGGGCAAGGGCAGCATTAGGGCCAGGGGCCATGATCCCAGGGGAACCCCAAAGCCGCTGGACCATCAATTGCGGTCTTTTAGTGGAGATCTCAGGATGCACCCCTTTCTATTCTTGTGTTGCCAGTGAGACTCAACTTAGTGAGATCCATCTCAGCTATCACTGGTGGTGGTGGCTGGGCATCATCCCGTTCTTCCGGTCCCAAGTCTATGTAGGACCCACTCATGTGGGTCTCTCTATCTTCTGGGTTGTCTTTACCTCATGTGATTTTGGTCCTCGGTGAGCATCCATTCCTGCTGAGTTGGGACCATTTGCTGTGCTCTCAGATGACAGCGTGGCAGCTTCTAAGACCCCAGATGCCACTTACTGATGTGGAGTGCAGAGAGCTCTCTTA
Organism: Heterohyrax brucei; assembly: GCA_028571685.1. Lineage (NCBI taxonomy): Eukaryota > Metazoa > Chordata > Mammalia > Hyracoidea > Procaviidae > Heterohyrax > Heterohyrax brucei. The sequence goes on from CM053149.1 coordinate 43,209,886, forward strand.
GCAAAATGGTAGTTGTGCCAATTGGCCTCAATTTTGCCTAAGAGCATGGTCTTCTGCCCCCTGCCCCAGCTACTCTGTCCTTGCAATATTGGGTTAAGATGAAAGGAGTATTCAAGTTATGCTGAAGTGGTTCTTATTTGCAGTTCTGTAAAGACTAGTGATCATGAGAATTTTCTCATGCATTTACTGGCTACTTGAATGTCGTCTTTGATGAAGTGTCTGTTCATTTCCTTTGCCTGTGTTTACTGTGTTTAAATAGGATTATTTGTCTTTTTGTTGTAGAGATGTTGAATGTTCTAGATTTTAGAGCTGAGGGCTTTGTCTGATTTTTAGTAGCTGGTTTTCCCCCCAAGTCTGTTGGTTCTGTTTTTACTCTTCTGATGACTTTTTTTTTTTTTTTTTCATTATGATTGAATGAAAGTGTACATTCCCGTGTGAATTGCATGCCTACCTATATGCAGCTCCCATGGCTCTCCCTGCCCGGTGACAGCGCAGTCTTCCTCTCTGTGCCATACGTGTCTTATCCTCCCAGCAATCTCCTATCCCCTCCTCTCCACCCACTCCCCTTACTCCAGTAAGAGGTCAGCAGGACAACATCCTATAGATGGATAGAACCAAAAAGTGCACACATGATATGGTCACTCTGTGTTGCCAAGTCCAATCCATTCGTGTCTGAGAGTTGACCTCCGTTATGATTTATGGACAGGGGCAACATCAGGGCCAGGGGCCATGCTCCCAGGGGAACTCTGAGGCCCATGGACTATCAGTTGTGATCTTTTAATGGAGTTCTCAGAGTGCACCCCTTTTTATTCTTGTGTTGCCACTGAGACTCTACTTTGTGAGCTCTTTCTGATGAAGTTTTTGATGAGTTTAAGTGTTTAATTTTTAGGAGATTTCAGTTATGTAGACTGTATTCTAGAGTTTGTGTGTTGTTGATAATTATGATTTGTGTCCTGTTAATACCATATATTGGGGCCTCTAGCTTTGATTGAGCTTTTTACCTCTGTAGTTTTTGACTTCGCATTTAGTTCTTTGATTAATTTTCAGTTCGTTTTTGTGTAATAAGGTGTTAGGTATAGGTCCTGTTTTCTTTCTTTTTTTTTTTTTGACAAGTGGACATCCAGGTTTACCAGCATCATTTTCTAAAAAGACTGTCTTTTCACCACTTACTGAATTTTGGGCCCTTGTTGAAGATTAGGTGACCACAGGTTGTTGGATTTACATGTGGGTTCTCTATTCTGTTCCACTGGCCAATGTATCTGCCGTCGTACCAGTACCAGGCTGTTTTGACTACTGTAGCTGTATAGTTGGTTCTGAGGTAAGGTAGTGTGAGTCCTCCTACTTTCTTCTCCTTCAGTGGTGCTTTACTTATCCAGGACTACTTCTCTTTCCATATAAAGTTAATGATAAGCTTTTCCACCTCTTTAAAGAATATTGTTGGTATTTGGATCAGGATTCCAGTGTATTTGTAAGTCGGTTTGAGTAGAATTGTCATTTTCACAATGTTGAGTCTATTTATGAGCATAGTATGTTTTTCTGTTTATGCAGATCTCTTGGTTTCTTGCACTAGCTTTCTACATACAGGTCTTTTACATCCCTAGTTAGATTTATTCCTAAGTGTCTTGGGGGTGGGAGGCTATTATAAATGATATTTTTTCCGATTTCCTTTTCATCGTTTTCTTTTTTGGTATATGGAAATACAACTAATGTTTACGCATTTATCTTGCATCTTACACCTAATCTTTTTATTAGTACTCATAGTTTTCTGTGTATAGTATTGTATCATCTGCAAATAGGAATCATTTAACTTCTTGCTTACTGTCTTTGTCACCTAATGCTGCTGTAATAGAAAATACCACAAGTGAGTGACTTCAGTAAAGAAAAATTTATTTCCTCACAGTGAAGAAGGCTTAAAGTCCAAATTCAGGAATGCTTTCTCTATTGGCTCTGAAGAAAGATTCTTCTGCTCAATCTCCTCCTGATCAAAAGGCGTCTTGGATGCAGGCCCAAGGGACGCCCTCTACTCCTGACTGCTTTCTTGGTGGTATAAGATCCCCTGTCATTATGTTTACTTTTCTCTTTTATATCTCAAGAGATTATCCTGAGACATAATTCAAGCTTGTGAGATTTGAGTCCTACCTCACTAAAATAACATTATCCCTCATTAACATCACAGAAGTAGGATTTACAACATATACAAGAAATCACCAAATCAATTCCATTTACTATAGCCCCCAAGAAGATAAAATACCTAGGAATAAATCTAACTAGAGAAATAAGAGATCTTTATAAAGAGAACCATAAGACCTTGCTACCAGAAACTAAGAGAGACTTATATAAATGGAGTAATCTACCCTGCTCATGGATAGGAAGACTCAACATTGTGAAAATGTCAATTTTGCCCAAAGCGGTCTACTTATATAATGCAATCCCAATACAAATTCCAGTGACGTTTTTTAATGAGATGGAGAAACAAATCATCATCTTTGTTTGGAAAGGGAAGAAACCCCAGATAAGTAAAGCACTACTGAAGAACACACTGGGAGGCCTCTCGCTACCTGACTTTAGAACCTATTATACTGCCACGGTTGTCAAAACAGCCTGGTACTGGTACAAAAACAGACATGTAGACCAATGGAACAGAGTAGAGACCCCGGAAATGCCCCCATCCTCCTGTGAACAGTTGATATTTGACAAAGGCCCCAAGATTTTAAACTTGGTTAAGAACAGTCTCTTTAACAAATGGTCCTGGCATAATTGGCTATCCATCTACCAAAAATTGAAACAAGACCCATATCTCACACCTTGTATAAAAACCAACTCAAATTGGATCAAAGACCTAAATATCAAATCTGAAACAATAAAGCTCATCCAAGGTAAAATAGGACCAACAATGGATGTTTCAATACACAATGTAGACAGACTTCAAAATCGGACAAAGCACATTCAACAGAAGAGAAAATAGATAAATGGGAATTACTAAGAATCTTTCTCTTTTGCTCATCCAAAGACTTCATCAAAAGAAGAGACCACCTACAGAATGGGAAACAATATTTGGCAACTCTATGTCAGACTGACATCTAATCTCCATTATCTATAGCCAAGCCAAGTGCTGACAAGTCATATTACAAAATATCCACAAGAAAAGGATAAATAATCCAGTTAAGCGATGGGTGAAGGAGCTGGACAGACATTTCTCTAAAGAGGATATTCAGGCAGCTGAACAACACATGCAGAATCGCTCACGATCATTAGATGTTAAAGAAGTTCAAGTCAAAACCACAATGAGATACCGTCTCACCCCAACAACGTTGGCCATGATCCAAAAACCACAAAACAACAAATGTTAGAGAGGCCGTGGAGAAATTGGAACTCTCCTACACTGCTGGTGCGATTGCAAAATGGTACAACCTCTTTGGAAAACAGTCTGGAGCTTCCTTAAAAAGCTGCAGATAGATGTACCATTTGACCCAGTAATTCCAGTGCTCGGAATTTATCCTTCAGAAACAAAGGTTGTCACATGAACAGACACGTACACAAATGTTTGTTCCAGCACACTCCACAATAGCAAAAAGTTGGAATCAACCCTGATGCCCATCAACGGATGAATGGATAAGCAAACTGCGGTACGTATACTCAATGGACCACTATGCTATGATAAAACACAATGACAGTTTTAGAAAACATCTCATAACATGGTCTCATTTGGAAGAGATCATGCTGAGTGAAATCAATCAGTATCAAAGGATAAATTTTGTCTGAGACACCTGTTACAACAAGAGAATTATCTGTAGAAGGAAAATTACTGTGTTGGCTACATGGGTGGGTGGGGGCTGAGGGTTTATAATAGATGAGATAACTGGTAGATGTTAGAAATTGTATTCTTTTATTGTAATTAATAAAAAATAAAGGAAAATCGCACAGTACTGGGAACTATTGCCAATCAAACTGATACACACATATTTTGTGGACAAAATTCAATCGATGATACTTACAATTTATATACCAATTTAGGTGTTTATTCCTCTTTCATGCTTTATTGCCCTAATTGGGACTTAACATGTTAAATAGGAGTGATAATAAAAGGGATCTTTGTTCCTATTCTCAAAGGGAATGTTTTCAGCTGTTCTGCATTAAGAGTGATGTTAGCTGTTGGTTTTGCATGCATAGATGCCATTTATTATATTGAGAAGTTTCCTTTCTGTACTTATTTAGAGTTTTTGTCAGGAATGGCTATTAGACTTTGTTAATGATGTTTCTGTATCAATAGATATGATCATGTGATTCTTTTATTTATGTGGTATATTATGTTGATTGATTTCCTGATGTTTTCTTAAACCATCCTTGCTTATCTGATATGAATTCCACTTGGTTGTGGTGTATAAATTTATAAATTTTTTACATGATGCTGAATTCTGTTGGCTAGAACTTTTTTGACAATTTTTTTAATCTACATTCATGAGAGATCTAGTCTGTAATTTTCTCTTTTTCTGTGATGTCTTTGGTTTTAGTATAAGGGTTTTGCTGGCTTATTGTATTCTGAAATAGTTTAGATAGTACTGCTATTAGCTCTTCTCTGAATGATTGGTAGAATTCTCTAGAGATGCCATCTAGGATGGCTTTTTTTCTTGAGAGATCTTTTTTCAGCTTTTCAAACTCTTCTTATGGGTCTGTTCAGATTTTCAACATCATTTTGTATTAGTTTGGGTAGGTAGTGTGTTTCTAGAAGTTTATCCATTTCCTCTAGGTTTTTAAATTTATTCAAGTATCATCTTATGTAAAACTCTGTTTTGATCCTTTCTTATTTCAGTTAGATCTGTTGTAATGTTCCCCATTTGATTTCTTACTTGGGTTATTCTGTCTCCTATTGTTTTGTCAGTGTGGCCAGGTTTTTATTTATGTTATTGACCCTTTCAAAGAACCAGTTTTGGTTTTGATGATTCTTGGTAGTGTTCTTCTGTTATCTATTTCATTTATTTCTGCTTTGATCTTTATTATTTCATTTCTTCTGGTGGTTGTGAGTTTTTTTTTTTTTTTTTTTAATGTTCTCTTTCTATTCAAGTTTTGTAGCTAATTCTTTGATTTTCTTCTTTCTTCTTTTTTGATGTAATGAAATTGATTTTATATAAATTGACCTCTAGGGACTGCCTTTATGTGTCCCACAGGTTTTAGTGTGGTGTTTTCATTCTTGTTTGATTCTAGCGATTTTCTTATTCCACCTCTGATTTCTTCTGTTACCAGTGGTGATTTTTGTGTGTGTCTGTGTGTAGTTCTTTCAGTTGTTCATTTCTACTTGGATGTTGTTGTGGTCAGAGGAGATACTTTGTATTATCTCAGTGTTTTCAATTTTGTTGAAAGTTGCTGTGTGGCCCAAAAATAAACATATGGTCTATTCTGGATAATGTTTCATGTGCCTTGAAAAAGAACGTGTACTTTGCATCTGTTAGGTGGAATGTTCTCTATATTTCTGTGAGGTCAAGTTGGCTGATTGTGTTCTTTAACTCTTCTGTATCTTTGTTAAGTTTCTTTTTAGATGTCCTGTCCTTCACTGAGAGTGGTATGATGAAGTCTCCTATTATTTTGGTACTACCAGTTTCTTTTTTCAGTGCTGTTAGAGTTTGTTTTGTATATTTTGGAGCCTTGTCATTGAGTGCATAGATTTTTTTTTGGTTATGTCTTCATGATGTATTGTCCTTTTAATCATTATATAGTGCCCTTCTTTTAGTTTTATGGTGGAATTTGTTTTAAAGTTTATTTTATCTGAAATTAGTATTGCCCCTCCTTTTCTTTTTTTGGTATCTGTTTTCTTGGTCCTTTGGTTTTTAATAAATTTACATCTTTGTTTCTAAGGTGCATCTCTTATAGTTTATTTATAGATCTTTTTTTAAAAATTAATTTTGTCACTTTCCATCTTTTTATGGAGGCGTTTAGGTCATTTATCTTCAGTGTAATTATTGATGAATGTGAGGTTATTGCTGTCATTTTGTAGCCCTTTTTTTGTAAAGCTGACATTTTCTTGTTTCTCTTTCTTTTTTGAATTCCTTTGTGAATTTCTTTTGTTTTGTAGACTGTATGTTTTCCTTGATTTTGAGGAGTAGGAGAAAGTTTGTCACTTTGTCTGTGGTTACTTTGAAATTTATTCTCACATTCTTAGGTTTGAACCAGTCAATTATTACTTGGCATCACTTGCCTTCCTCTCGATTAGAAAGTTCTGTACCTACACTGCTCATTACCTCTTTTATTGTTCTTATGCTGTTGTCATTTGCAAATTAAGCTCTCTACTTCCTTGTTGTAATACTTTTGGTTTTGGATATTCCTTGAAAGTTAGTTTTCTAGATTAGTATCTGGTTGGTACAATCTTGAATCCCAGGTTCAGGGTATCATCTGATGCTGTTTCTTCAGAAACCAAAGAACTCCCTTTAATAATTCTGATAAGTTTTCTTTGGTTTTTACATATTCTCTTATTTTCTGTTTGTCTGAAAATGTCCTAACTTCACCATTATATTTGAACAAGAGTTTTGCAAGACCTGTCGTTCTTGGTTGGCACTTTTTTTTTCTTTCAGTATTCTATATATATATATATGTATTTTGGCTGGCTCATTGCCTTCTTGCATGCATGGTTTCTGCCAAATAATTAGAGCTTACTCTAGATGAGATTTTGTTTTTCTCAAGCTGCCCTCAGAACCCCATCTTTGGATTTAGTGTATGTGTTTATAATGTGCATTACTGATTTTCTTTTGGGATCTGCCTTTTATGGGGTTTGTGTAAGCTTCTTCGATGGTCAGCATTTCATCTTTCGTGATATTAAGGGTGTCTTCTGTCTGCTATGCTTCAGTGATCCTCTCTCCGTTTTTTGTTTTCTTGCCCTGTTCTAAAACTTCACTCACTCTTGCAACTTTTGCTTCTGCTTGCATCCCACGTAATTCTCAGAGTTTCTTCATTCTGTTTTCTGACTTTTCCTCAAACAAAGTTGTGCCCAGGTGTTTGTCTTCAATTTCATTGAGTCTTCCATTGTTTCATATCTTTCTATGACACTGTCCATTTCTGATATCTTTTATCTTTTGTTTATCTTTTGAATTTCTAATTGTTTTTGTATGGTTTCTGATTGTGAAGTTATTTTGTTATTTTGTTCTTGTATTTTCTGAATTTTTTTGTCCATATTTTCCATGAATTTGCCTATTTTTTCCCTCATTTTTGCTTCAATTTTTGGGTAATTCTCAATTTCAGAGATTTGAATTTCCTGTCAGGTAGTTTTAGTGCCTTTTGTTCAACTATAAAGTCACTTGGTGTTTTATTTTGAGTGCCTACTCAAACTGTCATCCTTTTTTTAAAAAAAAATATGTTTTGATACTGTCTGATATCATCTGCTGTTTGGGGAACATTTATTAGCGATTTTATTCATTTATTGATTGTAGATTTGTTTATTTCACACTGTTTTTTTGTTTTATTTGGTTTCATCTGATCATGTAGGCTGTGTCTTCTTTGTTTGCTTCTCTGTGAGCATGATACTTTTTCACCTCCTTGTCGAATGCACAGGCCAACCACTCAGCTGTAGTATAGCAGGGCAGGTCCACTTGAAGGGAAAGGGCTGGGATGGGTTGTTTGTGGCACATGTTAGTGCTGACAAGGCTGTCCAAAATTCTATGCAGGGCAAGTTCCGGTAGGCTATGCCTGTGCTGTTCAAGGGTATGATATTCATTGGATGGTGTAGTAGGGCAAGTGGGGGGGTGGTTGATGTGTGGAACTAAGATGGGTATAGGAAATAAGAGAGAGAGGAGAGGGAAACAGGAGCCAAAAACAAACCAACCAACAAACAACCAAAAAAGAGAGGCAAGGATGCTTACTATTGGAGTGAAGAGACAAGAAACTGAGAAATGTGGAAAAAGAAAAAAGAAACAAGAGGAAGAGAAGAAACAAAGTGAAATAAGTAAAATTTAAAAGAAACAAAAAGAGAAAAGCCTTGAAGGATCCCACTGATGCTGCTGTGAAGATCAGAGAAATTGTTCCCAGCCTGTGCCGTATGTGCAATACAGCTTGGCTAGAAATGGCATAGATGTCACATAGCACCAGGTATTTAGGAGACAGGAAAATTAGATTAATATAGTGAGACAAGGAAAAGAGAAAGGAAAAAATAGAAAAAGAAATGCCCCCAAGAATCTCACCAGCCCACTATGTAGAGCAGGAAAGTGGATCCCAAGTTGCACAGTATAGAATAGTTGGAAGGGGCTCCTAATGTGGAAAAAACAAAAAACAGAGAAATGTAATATTCCCTGGGAATCTGACCAGCATTTCAGCATGGACCAGGGAAGCAGTTCCCCAGCCAAGCAGAGCTTTACAGACTTTTAAGAAAAATCAGAGATGGCACATGGAGCTAGGTGATCAAGAGGATGGAGGGGAAGAAGTGAGAGGCAAGGAGAAAAAAAAAAAACAAAAAACTTGGAGGTAGAAAACAGAAAAACCAGCAGTACAGACTGGGACAGAGGGAGCTGGTCAGTGCAGGTGGGGTGAATCCAAGTGACACAGACCAGAGCCAGAACTGTTGTCTCAGATAAGATACTTCACTAACAGGAAGTAGCAGAGGCCAAGTGGGGGGAGAAGAATGGGAGATGGGAAAGCATGTGTCGCTGTCATGCTGTGTCTCTTGCTAGGAGCTCTGTGAAGCTGCTTCCCTGTGCTCACTGTCACCAGTCTCTGACAGGAGTCCAGGATGGTGATCCTGAGCCACCTTAAGTGGTAAGGGCTTCCATTCATATCTCTCTTTGCCCACTGTCCTCTGTCAGTTTCCTATTCCATGTGGTGTTTGGATATGTTCTTTATCTCTTCATTTAATGCTAGGGTTCCAGGACTGATGTTTGTCACTGTTTTACTTAGTTTACTGAGTCTTTGCTGTGGAGGAATGATTTGGTGCTTCAGTCTTAGTGCCACATTGGCTCCTCCTCCTCACCTTTCAATTTTTTTGTTAAACTGTGAAAGCTGTCTTATTGTAGGTTATAAACGTATGAGTGTCTTTGCCTGGATTCTCCAGAGAAGCTAAACTAGTAAAGCATATAGATAGAGAAAGCATAAAAATACCATCCATGGAGTATGTGGAACAATATCTTGAGAGAAGGAGAGAGAAAAACCTTGGGTATCCGAATTAGTCTGGATGTCTCCTGAGAGCGTGGCCCCCTGATCCCAGACCCCATGTTTCTGTTTTTCCAGAGAGGTAGTCCACATTAAGGGGAAAATTTGGTTTTGAAGATGAATAGTTGCAGGTACCCCACTTCTAGTGTGTGCTGTCACATCCTATACCTATCCCTAATCCTAACCACATCTAATTTGTAAAATGTCTCTCTCCCTCCCTCCTCCCTCCCCTCATAACTGTCAAATACTGATTTCTGTTTTTACTGTTGTGGAGAGAGCTGCAGTAAACATTGGTGTGTAAGTACCTGTTTGAGTGGTATTCATTAATTCTTTGGGATATATTCCAAGGAGTGGAATTGCTGGATTATATGGTATTTCTATTTCTGTTTTTTTAAGAAAGTGCCATATTGATTTCCATAGTGGTTGAACCACTTTATACTCCCACCGACAGTGTAGGAGAATTCCAATCTCTCCACATCCTCTCCCGCATTTATTCTATGTTTTTTGGATTATTGCCATCTTTGTTGGGATGAGATGGCATTTTATTGTATTTTGATTGTGATTTTTGTGATGGCTAATGATCATGAACATTTCCTCATGTATCTGTTGACAACCTGTATGTCTTCTTTGGTGAAGTGCCTGTTCATGTCATTTTGCCCATTTTTTTAGTTGAGTGGTTCATCTTTTTGTTGTTGAGGTTTTTCAGTATCTTGTAGATTAGACAGATTTGGTGGTGGTTGAAAGCATGGTGGGAAAATATTTGTTCCCACTCTGTAGGTTGTGTTTTTACTCACTTGATGAAGGCTTTCATGAGCATAAGTGTTTAATGTTTAAGTGTTCCCAGTTATCTATTTTTGTTTCTGATGATTGAAGGTTGTTGTTGGTTTTTAGTACACTGTTGATGCCATGGATTAGCACTTCCATTGCATTCTCAATGTTTCCTTCCAATAATTTTATTGTTTTGGCTTTTATATTTAGGTCTTTAATCCATTTTGAATTAGTTTTTGTGCATGAAGTGAGATAAGTGTCCTGTTTCATTTTTTTGCAGGTGGATATCCAATTATGCCAACACCATTTGTTGAAGATACTGTCTTTACCCCAGTTCATTGTCTTTGGGCCTTTATCAAATATCAGCTGTTCAAAAGTGGACAAGTTATATTTGGATTTTCAATTCTGTTCCATAGATCGATGTGTCTGTTCTTTGTGCCAGTACCAGGCTGTCTTGACTACTGTGGCAGTATAGTAAGTTTTAAGGTCAGGAAGGGTGAGGCCTCCCACTTTGTTCCTCTTCTTTAGAAGTAATTTAGTTAGTTATCCATGGCTTCCTTTCTTTCCATATGAAGTTGGTGATTTGTTTCTCCATCTCATTAAAAAATGTCATTGAAAGTTGAATTGGGATGACATTGTATGTATAGATTGCTTTGGGTAGTATAGACATTTTCACAGTGTTAAGTCTTCCTGTCCAAGAACAAGGTAGATTCTCCACTTGCATACTTCCGTTTTTGTTTCTTGCTATAGGGACATGCAGTTTTCCTTGTATAGGTCTTTTACATGTCTAGTGAGATTTATCTCTAGGTATTTTATCGTCTTGTGGGCTATAGTAAGTGGTAATGATCTAGTGAATTCCTTTTTGATTGTCTCTTTATCAGTGTTTAGGAATTCCGCTGATTTATGTATGTTTATCTTGTATCCTGATACTTGACTGATATCTTCTGTTAGAGTCAATAGTTTTTTAGTGGATTCTTCAGGGTTTTCAGTGTATAAGATCATATCATCCGCAAATACCAGTACTTTGACTTCTTCTTTGCCAACTTGGAAGTCCCTTATGTCTTTATCATGTCTAATTGCTCTGGGTAGGACCTCCAGTACAATGTTGAATAGAAGTGGTGACAGTGGGCATCCTTGTCTAGTACCTGTTCTTAAGGGGAATGTTTTCACCTTCTCTCCACTAAGTATGATGTTAGCTGTTGGTTTAGTGTAGATGGCCTTTATTATGCTGAGAAATTTCTCCTGTATTTCTATTTTGCTGAGAGTTTTTAACAAGAATGGGTCTTAGACTTTATCAGATGCCTTTTCTGCATTGATTGATAGAATCAAATGTTTCTTGTCTTTTATTTTATGTGGTTGATTACATTAATTGTTTTCCTATGTTAAACCATCCCTGCATCTCTGGTGTGAATCGTACTTGGTTGTGATGAACTTTTTTTTTTTTTATGTTTTGTTGAATTCTTTTAGTTAGGATTTTGTTAAGGATTTTTGCATCTAAGTTCATGAGAGATATTAGTCTGTAATTTTCCTTTTTTGTGCTATCTTTACCTGGTTTGGGTACCAGTATTATACTAGCTTCATATAATGAATTTGGGAGTATTCTATCCTTTTCTATACTCTGGAATACCTTTAAGAGTAGTGGGATTACTCTTTTCTGAATGTTTGATAGAATTCAGCAGTGAAGCCTCCAGGCCATGACTTTTTTTGGATGGAAGTTTTGTAATTACTTTTGCAGTTTCTTCTTTTGTAATGGGTCTGTTTAGTTGTTCCATATCTTATTTTACTTATTTTGCTAGCTTAAGTAGGTGATGTTTTTTAAGAAAATTATCCATTTCCTGTAGGTTTTCAAATTGATTAGAGTATAATTTTTCATAGTATCCTTCTATGACTCTTAATTTCAGCAGGATGCTTTGTGATATCGCCCATCTCATTTCTAATGTGGATTATTTGTTTCATCTCCTGTTTTTTTGTTTTGGTTAGTTTGGCAAATGGTTTATCAATTTTGTTGATCTTTTTGAAAAACCAGCTTTTGGACTTGTCTACTCTTTCTAATCATTTTTCTATTTTCTATTTCTTTTATTTCTCCTCTGATTTTAATAATTTGCTTTCTTCTGGAGCTTGATGGGTTCTTCTGCTGAGATCTTTCTCGTTCAAGTTGCTGCATGCATTCTTTGATTTGGCCCTTGATTCTTTTTTGGGTGTGTGCATTTATTGAAATCAATTGACCTTGAGCACTGCTTTTGCTGTGTCCCATAGATTTTGGTAGGATCCTTCATTCTTATTTGATTCTATAAAATTCTTTATTGCATCCTTGATTTCTTCTTTTACCCAGTAATTCTTGGGCAAAATTTATTCAATATCCATTGTTTTGATTTAATTTGCATTTTTTTTCTGTTACTGATTTCTAGTTTTACGGCTTTGTGGTCTGAGAAGCAGCTTTGTATTATTTTAATATTTTGAATTTTGTTAAGTATGTCTCTGTGACCTAATATGTAGTCAATTCTGGAAAACATTCCGTGAGTATTGGAAAAGAAAGGATACTTGGCTTCAGCTGGATGAAGTGTTCTGAATTGTCTGTAAGGTCAAGTTCATTGATTGTTACATTTAGATCCTCTGTGTGTTTACTAAACTTTTTGTAGGATGTTCTACCCTTCACTGAGAGAGCAGTGTCTTGAAGTCTCCTACTATTATTGTGGAGCTGTCTATTTCTCTTTTCAGTGCAAATAGTGTTTGTTTTATGTATTTTCAAGCCTCGTCATTGGGTGCGTAGATATTTAGTGTGGTCATGTCCTCCTGTTGAATTGAGCCTTTGACCAGTAGGTAGTGACCTTCTTTATCTCAAATGGTGGATTTAACTTTAAAGTCTATTTTGTCAGGGGTTAGTATTGCCATTCCTGCTCATTTTAGAATGTTAGTAGCCTGATACATTTTTCCACCCTTTGAGTTGTATTTTGTTTGTATCTTTGAGTCTCAGGTGTGTCTCCTATAAGCAGCACATAGAGGGTCATGTTTTTTTTTTTTTTTTTTTTTTTGTCCAATCTACTACTCTCCTTTTCTTAATTGGTGCATTTAGTCTATTTACATTCAGTGTGATTATTGAGAAATATGATGTTAGCATTGTCATTTTGATGCCTTTTTTTTAGGTCTTGTGGACAGTTCCTCTGTTGCGTTCCGTTTTCTGTGCTGAGTCTTTTTTCTTTACATATTTTCTTTTAGTGGCTTCCAGTGTTTGTTATCTTGCAATTGTTATTTTGTATGTTGTGTTTTGATGTGTAAAATTACAGGCTTATTGTATGCAGTTACTGCCTTAGTCACTTTTATTAATCTAAAAGTAGTCCAGACTTCAGTGTCTGTGTGTCTCCTTGTCTTCCTCCACATCTGGAAGGTCTGTGTGTACCTGTCTTTGACTCTCTTTTTCATATAATGGAGTTGTCAATTGTATCTTGAGATCTCTGAATTCTGTTTTTTGTGATTTGGTTTCAGTTATTGTTTTTGAATTTCCTTTATTGATGTTATCTTGATGCTCTGTCGAGTGCTGGATGTTTAAGTATTTATCTAATGTTATTGATTTTCTAATCTAAGAATGTCCTTTATATTTCTTGTAATTTTGGTTTGGTTCTTACAAATTCTCTTAATTTCTGTTGATTTGTGAAAGTCTTAATTTCACATTGATATTTCAGAGACAATTTTGCAGGATATGTTATTCTTGGTTGACAGTTTTCTCCCTTCAGGGCTTTGTATATGTTATCCCACTGTCTTCTGGCCAGGATCATTTCTGCTGAGTAATCTGAGCTTCATCTTAATAATTATCCTTTATAGGTTATTTTTTGCTTATTTCTGGCTGCCCTCAGTAGTCTCTCCTTGTCTGTGATTTTATTGAGCTTGATTATGATATGCCTTGATGTATTTTTGGGGGGACCTGTCTTGAGTGGGGTTTGGTGAGCATCTTGAATGGACATCTTCTCATCTTTCATGATACCAAGGAAGTTTTCTGTCAGCAGGTCTTCAACTATTCTCTCTGTATTTCCAGTTATCCCACCTTGTTCTGATGTACTCCAATCACATGGATATTATTTCTCTTAATAGAGTCCCACATCACCCTTAGGGATTTTTAGTCTTATCAAGTGTTTTATCTGATTTTACTTTGTGTATGCTGGTATTTTTTACTTTGTTTCCAGGCGCACTAATTCTGCTTTCCATGTCGTCAGTCCTGCTACTTTGACTTTCTGTTGAGTTATCAAGATCAGGGATTTTACTGTTAATCTGTCAAATTTCAGATCATTGCTGCTCAAGCATTTCTTGCAGCTTACTTAATTTTTGCATGTGCTCTGCTGCATTTTGCCTGATCTCTCTCCTGATATCTTGCACAGCTCTGTACATAAATCTTTTGTATTCTGTCTCTGATAGTTGTAGGAACTCTATCTGGGAAATCTGTTGATGCTTTATTTTGGGAGTTTTGAGAAGCTATAGTAGTCTGCTTTTTTAGGTGTTTAGAGAGTGATCGTTGTCTGCATGCCATCCAGAAGTCATTTCAGTGAAAGACACTTCGTAGTTCAGTTGGCCTGACAAGCTTCTCTCTGTTGGGACTGGGCCATAGGTTGTCTATGCAGTCTGATTATTTTTTGTTGCTTGCTCTTACTGTCCTGCACTGGTCTCCTGCTGCCACTGGTGCAGCTGCTGGTGCAGCCGCTGGTTGGGGTAGTCATATCTGCTTCCAGTAGCACCACCACTGCTTCTGCCTCTGGGCTGAGGGGGTTGTCACTTGCACAGGTGCTGAACTTTCTCAGCCACTCCAAGGTGGGCAGGACTCAAGTGCTGCTGCTACAGCTGCCTCTGATTTGGGGCAGATCCCTCAAGGAGCCTCAGCCTTGGACTCAAGTGTAAAGAGAGCAAGTGGTCACTCATCACTTGTGCCTTTGGCTGCCTAGCTACCAAGACAATCACTCCTCCTCCCAGGGGTTGCTTGAGCCTAGTTCTCCCTGGCGCATGTGGCACCAAGGGCTGTTTAGCTGCTGGGGCAATCTCTCCTCACCTCCAAGTTCACCTGAGCTCAAGCCTTCCAGGTGTATACAGCAATGGCTGCCTAGACACTGGCACTTGCTGCCCTCTTCCCACAGTCATCTGAGCTCAGATCTCTCAGGTTCACACTGCTCCAATGGCTGCCCAGCTGCTGGGGGGAATCACTCTGGACATGCCCAGTTGCCTGAGCCCAAGCCTCACTGGCCCATGTGGCTCCAATCGTCTCCCAGCTGTGGGTGTGCTTTCTCAGCTCCCCAGACCACAGGTTGTGGGAGCCAAGAACTTCCTAGCCCACTGGCTCCAAGGCCAGTCTGCAGCAGCAAGGCCATTCACTGTGCCCACCCCAGGTCCCACGATTTCCTGCTCTGTAGCAGAGGAGCACCTGGGCCCAGGCCTTCCAGTCCCATACAGGACTAAGGCTTGCTGTGCAGACTGCACTTGCATGCTACCCCTGGCTCTGCCCTCTCCTGCCCTATCACCCTGGGACACTGGGAATCCTGGCCTCCTGTCCTTATGCTCCCTGCTCTGTCTCCTGCTCCTCCAGCTGAGGCTTCCCGGCCCCTTGCCACTCTGAGTCAGTGCCTGGCCACCTGCCCGATGGCTCTGGCAGGATACTGACCAATGGCTTGCCTCATCCCAGAATGTTCTAACCTGTTTGGGGGTCTTCAGGCCTGAGTGGTGGGCTGCAGCTGCAATCCTTAGGCTGCAGCAGGTCTGTTTAATCAAATTCAAGATTGCTCCAGCTGTTGTTTCTTGGCACTGCTCACTTGCTAAGACTTGCTGGAGATGGGTTTTCTCTCCACCCAGGTTGCCTTCAGTTCAATCTCTGTCCGGGCTGTGTTGTTTTGTCTGAGGTGGTTCAGGTCTCCTAAAATCTTCCTTTGGCTCCCCTTGTGCCTAGTGTTCTCCAAGCACAGGTTAGTCCTTCTAGATTACTGTATTTAGTGAATTTCATTAATTTTGAGGTTCTTAGTTGTCCCAGGGTAGCAGGGATGCATTGTTACTCTGCCATCTTGGTTGTGCCCCCATCGTTTGTTTATGCGTTTATCTGTTGATGGTCACCTAGGTTGATTCCATCTTTTTGCTATTGTAGACTGTGCTGCAATAAACATTTGTGTGCCTATATCTGTTCATGTGTCTGCCTTTATTTCTTTAGAATGTATTCTGAGCACTGGGATTGCTGGATCATGTGGTATTTCTATTTCTAGCTTTTTAAGGAAGCACCAAGTTGCTTTCCACAGAAGTTGTCCCATTTTTCATTCCCACCAGCAGTGTAGGAGAGTTCCAGTCTCTCCACAGCCTCTCCAGTATTTGTTGTTCTTTGTCTTCTAGATTATTGCCAACCTTGTTGCAATGAGATGGTGTCTCATTGTAGTTCTGACTTGGATTTCTCTAATAGCTAATGATCATGAACATTTCCTCGTGTCTTTTGGCTGTCTAGATGTTTTCATTGGTGAAGTGTCTGTCCATCTCCTTTACCCATTGCTTAATTGGGTATTTACCTTTTTTTGATTGATATTTTGTAGTTCCTGGTAGATTATGGAAATCAGATATCTGTCAAATATGCGGTTGCCAAATATTTTTTCCTGTTCTGTGGGTAGTTTTTTATCTCTCTTGGTAAAGTCTTTGGATGAGCATAAGTGTTTGGTCTTAGTAGTTCCCATTTGTCTGTTTTCTCTTCTGTTGTTTGTATACTGTTGGTCAGATTTTGTAGTCTGTCTAAGCCATGTATTAGAACTTCCACTGTTGACTTTCTTTATTCTTGCATGATCTTTGTTGTTTTGGGTTTGACCTTTAGGTCTTTGACCCATTTTGAGTTAGTTTTTGTATAAAGTGTGAGATGTGGGTCTTGTTTCAGTTTTTTGCAGATGGATATCCAATTTTGCCAACACCATTTGTTAAAGAGACTGTTTTTACCACAGTTTTCAACCTTTGGGCTTTTGTTGAATATCAGCTGTTCATAAGAGAATGGTGATATTTCTGGGGTCTCAATTCTCATCTATTGATCTGCACGTCTGAGAGTAACTTTTGTCTCCTTCTTTCCCAGAGCTTTAAAGAATAGGGAGTGCTCTGTGAAAGCATTTCCCAGGCCCATCCTACACGGACACGGAGAAGTAGTCAAGACAGTTATTAAAATTGCCTTATTGCAGTCATACTAAATGGTGTAACAGGTTAGGTATGAGATTCTGTGGAAGGTATAGAGGAAAGACATTAAACCTGAGTGAGAGACAACTGGGAATGCTTCTAGACGTGAGATTTAACCTGAGTCTAGTAAATAGAGGTTAGGTAGGTGAGAGGAATCAGGTGATACAAAAAGTGTAGCAGGCAGAGGACACAGCATGGATGGAACTCAAGGTGCTAGAGGGTGCAAAACATTGAAAAATGGATGAAAAGTATAGTGTGGTAGCATTGTAAAGAATGAGATTCATAAATGATTAGACTGTATAGGGAGCAGGGGCCCTTTGATGAAGGAAGTGGATACAGTTGGTAAAAGTTTCAGAGGGAGGACTGCCTTTGGGTGGATGAAGTGTCTGGATGACACCCAGGTTCTGTTAGAGGCCACTGGATGGAGAGGGGTATTAGGGAAAAGATGATGAGTTCACTTTTAGAGTTACTGAGCTTAAGATGCTTGTGAAATAATTACCTAGAGACATACCACAGTAGATAGTTGGTGGATGTGTTTGAAACTCAGGAGAAAGCTTTGGTTCGGAAACATGAATTTGGGTGACATCAGTGTGTGACAGAATGAAATCATAGAGGAAGAATGTGTAGAATTAGTAAAGATGATTTTGAAACCAAACCTTAAACAATGTTAGCATTTAAAGAACAAGTTAAAAACAAACTGAGTCTGCGAAGAACAGTAAGATGGAATGGACAAAGAGGAAGGAGCAAAATGAGTGAGTGAGATGTTGTGAAAACCAAGGACTTAGCAACATGGGGGCCAACAGTGACCTTAAAAACACAGTTTTGTTGTAGAAGACAGTTGCAAAAAGAGAGAACACAAATGGACCCAAGCTAGGTTGCAGGGCATTGAGAAGTGGACGGACAATTCTTTTAGAAAGTTTGGCCATGGAGAAAGTTTAAAGTGAGTAAAAGCTAGAAGGAAATGGAGTTAAGGATTTTTTTCCTTTTTTTTTTTTTTAAGGTGGGAGAACTTTGATTGTATTTATAGGCTGATAGGAAGAATACATTAGTGATGAAGACATTCATTATGAGCTTAATTTACCCAGAGTTAGTATTCCACTTGAGTTTCTTCTTTTGGTATTCTAAGTAAATTGATTTCCAAACTAATAATCACAGCCAGTCTTCTAGGTTTCACTGAGGTCTTGTCGTGCTAAGTAGACTGCAAATTCCTGTCAAGTTTGTCTTCTCTTTTATTCTGGCCAGCACTTAGTTCAGTGTTGTTCTTAGAGAAAATTCTCAACAGATGATTGTGAATGACTCTTACTGCTTTCGTTTGTTTCTTTGCCCCACCCCCGAGCTAATGTTTATTTAATGTACACTGTGTGTCAGACATTGTTCTAGGTGCTCAAGATATAGAGATTAATAAAATAAACATGTCCCTTACCTCCAAGGAGTTTATAATTTGGGAAGAAAGCTAATGAGTTCGTTACTAAATATGAAAGCAAACAAGTAATTCCAGATTGCAAAAGGTATTTTGAAGGACAGTATGATAGACAGTAATCCTATGTGACTACTTTATGCAAATTCTTTTTTCATGATCTCTTGTTTCTGTCAGGGTTTCAGACTAGCTATTTTGGGTTAGACCTTTTGCTGGGAATTTGCATTTCCACTTAAGGTATACTGAATCTGAATCTACCTTTTAGTAAGATCCCTTATGAGAATCATCTGGGGATCTTGTTAAAATGTAGATTCTCATTCAGTAAAATCTGGTGTGGAAATGTAAATTCTCAGCAAGGGTGTTGAACCTAGAGTAACTAGTTTGAAGCTTTGGCTTCTGTTTCTGAGGGAGAGTGATCACAAGCAATTGGAGAGATCAGAAGAAAATGAAGGTAGTGAATAATACAGACTATTTTGACACAGCGTAGTTTGTTTCTTTGCTTACCATTTCCAAAGTCAAAGGGAATATGATGGCTGCAGTGGCCAGAAGGGTTTATTGTTATTATTAACTGTTATTGACCATTTGAAAAACGCACCAACTTTTCCTTTTCTTGTTCTCTTTCAGTAATTTGCCATCTTCCATGTATGAATGGTGGTCAGTGCAGTTCAAGGGACAAATGCCAGTGCCCTCCAAACTTCACAGGGAAGCTTTGTCAGATCCCAGTTCATGCAGCCAGCATGCCTAAACTTTATCAGCAGTCCCAGAAATCAGGCAAGGCGTTGGGAACACATGTTGTCCACTCTACACATACTTTGCCTCTGACCATGACTAGCCAGCAAGGAGTCAAAGGTAAGCTTTTTATTCTCACTTTGCCTGTTAAGCCCATACAAAAACTAAGTATTTGCAGATGATTAGAGTTTACATTAGAATAGAAAAGAGAAAAGGCAATAAGGACAGACTGTGGATTCAAGTATACAGTCATAGAGACTTGTTATCTAGGAAATAAAGTAAAAAAGGAGCCCACCCTTCTCTGAAGAAGTTTACCACTGAAAGCTAATAAATGTGAATGAGTGTTTGGGTAGGGCCTGAGAAATCGAAAAGCGACAAAGACGGTGTTCTGGTCATTGAAGTGTGAGTAAACTAGAGTCACTCAGTACCTGCTGATGAGTAACAAGTCTGTTTTATAGTTGAAGAGTATTTGCCTGAACATTCACTTACCTCACTAGGCTTCAGTTTATTCAGTCCTCAGAAGAAGGTACACTAGGTCACTTGGAGCACAGAAATTCTGTGACTAATTCTTTTAAACCCTGCATCTCCTATAAATGCACAGTTTTTAAAAGAGGATCGGGGAAGTTATTATTGGCTCATATTCTTTAAAACTTGAAGCTTTTTATCAGAAGATGAAGTTTTGTTTGAAAGCTGTGAAAAATAAATCTGTTACAGATGGGAAGTAACACTTTGGTATTTTTGTGTACGTGTGTCACAGAAGCACAATTCTGTGCTGTTCAAGGTATTGAGAATTAAGCTTTGTGAAATCTGACTTCCTCTTTTGATGGAGAAAAGTATAGTCTAAATTTTCTGACAGAAACTTTGAGAAATGCAAAAATCATCAATTGTTGGAGTCTCCATTACTATTACTTGATAAAATGTGCCCACCTATGGGAGTCCCATGGAAACACTGGTGGTATTAGTGGCTAGGTTCTATGGCTGCTAACCAGAAGGTTGGCAGTTCAAATCCACTAGGCGCACATTTGAAACTCTGTGAGGCAGTTCTATTCTGTCCTGTAGGGTTGCTGTGAGTTGCAATCAACTCAATGGCAGTGGGTTTGTTTTTTTCACAGGAGCCCCTGGATGGTGCATATGGTTTATGTGCTCAGCTGCTAGTTTACTCACACGTGCAGGCTTGAGTCCACCTAGTGGCTCCTTGGAAGAAAGGCTGGTTGGTCTGCTTTTTAAAAGTCACCCATTGCAAACCCTGTGGAGTATAGTTCTGCTTTGACTCATAGGTTTCTATACGCCAGAATCAACTGGTCCATATATAATAACTAAGAAAGTGTGAATTTTACAGCTTTATATAATTCTCCTGAAAAAATACTGTTGTCTTATAAATACATTACTGTGTGAGGCTTTGATATCTTTTAAAATTACAGTTTTGTATTTTAAAATATGTGAATTTGGAATTAGTTTTTATTTTGAGTACACGCTATTTTGAAGAATTTTAATGGCTGTGCAGCAGAAATATGTCATGTATTTATATAATTTTCCCAAGGTATGTTACATATACACACACAAAATTTGTCAAGTTTAAAAATCGTGACTTGGATGTTGATTATTCATTTACTGACAAGCTTTCCTTTCAATCTGTTTTAGTGAAATTCCCTCCCAACATTGTCAATATCCATGTGAAACACCCTCCTGAGGCTTCAGTCCAGATACATCAGGTTTCTAGAATTGATGGCCCAACAGGCCAGAAAGTGAAAGAAACTCAACCAGGGCAATCCCAAATGCCTTACCAAGGGCTCCCAGTCCAGAAGAGCCAGACAGTGCACTCCACGTACTCCCACCAGCAGGTCATTCCTCACATCTATCCTGTGGCTGCTAAGACACAGCTTGGCCGGTGCTTCCAGGAAACCATTGGGTCACAGGTAAGCAACACTTTCCAGATCGTTGTAGTCATGCATTCCAGATATAATGTCATTTTTATTTGAAACCAGACATGGTAAGATTATGTTCTGTGGATAGATTTAGCAAACTATGGAACGTGGGCTTATTTTTTCAAACACATGCTCATGTTATCTATAGCTGATTTTATGCTATTGTGGGAGAGTTGAGTAGTTGTGACAGAGACCACACAGCATGGAAACACTAAAGTATTTTCTCTGTGGTCCTTCAGAGAAAAGTTTGCTAACCCCTGAAACTATGGTGCAGCTTTAAGTAGGGAGCTTCCAGAAAGGTTCCTGGAAGACTGTGATTGCCCTTTTGTATTGTTCAGTTAGAGTGACATGTACAGAAAACATATATCAAGCAGGAGATATAGTACATGAAATTTATTCTGCAAAGATGTTTAAAAATATTTGTGTCTTTCCTGCGGTTATTTGCAGATTAGTAGGTATAGTTGAGATTTAAACCCATTGTGCAATAATAATTTGTCATCTTTGATTTTCTTCTGATAAAAAGTATAGCCAGAATCATAATGCATGAGTTTTTTGAAGTGCATGAGTTGTTTAAAGTGCATTTTAAATATTTACATGAACTTTGTGTTATTATCTGGTGTAGAGTTGGCTCTTCACTTGTAGTAACCCTGTGCAGGAGATTGGGCCGTGATCCATAAGGCTTTCATTGTCGATTTTTTAGAAGTAGATTGCCAGGGTTTTCTTTCTCATCTGTGTTAGTCTAGAAGCTCCACCCAGACCTGTTCAGCGTCATAGCAATATGAAAGCCTCTACTTACAGAAGGGTTAGGGCTGTGCTTGTGGTACACTGGCTAGATATCGAACCCAGGTCTCCTGAATGGAAGGTCAGAATTCTACCACTGAACCACCAGTACCTTACCTCCATGGACTTTATGCCTTTATTTCTATCATAAAGGAGAGAAAGTCTAAGTTTTCTTTAAAATTCATCATTAAATGTGCAGAGGCAACATACGACATCTGGCAATTATGTTCACGAACTCATCCTAGAAAAAGTGCTACATATTCATTCCTGAATATCACTCTGGTCGCCTTCCAAGTGACCCATGGGAAACTATGCACCAATGCCAGCACCTAGTCCATCTTTCAAAGCAATTGAAAATCTTTTTTCTGGATTGGCCATCAGAGCTGTCATGTTACTTTTGATGTCCTAAATGTCATAAAAATGTCTTTCTTTCAATATTTCTTTTATTTTGGGGTAAAGAAAACAGTCATTTGAGACCAGATAGGGGAGTAGGGAAGGTGTTTCAGTACAGTTATTTGTTTACTAACTGAAAACACCCTCACAGACAGTGCAGTGTAGCTGGTACATTGTCATGACCCAAACAGCTGTGAGTTGCTGGTGCAAAGTTGAGGTCGTTTTTGTGTTAACTTTTTCATGCACCCTTTTTAGCACTTCCAGATGGTAAACTTGTTTAACTGTTTGCCCAGTTAGCACACACTCATAATAAACATTCTCGCTGATGTCAAAAAAGGTTAGAAACATCATTTTTAGTCTTTTTTGGTCTTGGAAAACTGGTAGACTTCCATTATGCACATTGTTGCTTTGTTTCAGGGTCTTATTGGTACACTTACATTTCATCACCAGTGATAACACAGCCCAAAACATCATCTTGCCTCTCAAAAAGGCCCACCAAAATTTGACTCTCCTTTCCTTTTTTCCCACTGGTGAGCTCCTTCAAGACCATTTTTGCACACATCTTTCTAATGTCAAGATTTTCTATTAAGATTTTCCTGGGGGGTGGAGTCAAGAAGGCAGACTAAACACACATCTTCCTAAATCCTTCTGGGAACTAAGACCTGAATTGATAATTAAATGGAGCCTTCTGGATACGTGGTGGGCCCTAGGATGCTACATAGGGCTAATAATTTGGACTTCATACCACTGAAAACAAATCCTCCTCTCTTTCACTGACTTTGCTCTTGGCTAGCATAGGCTTGCTCAGACTGAAGGTAACTTACCATTTTATTTTTTTTCCCTTGGTCTTGGCCGGCGGCCAGAGCTGGGACTTAACTAGCCTCTGACCAGATGCACGCCAGGTGGGATCGACAGGCGCAATTGCCACGTTCTGAGAGCCTGGTATTGTACTCTGTGCATTTTGAAACCTTTGGCCTATCTGTCTACCTCAGCCATATACTGACTGTACAGCAGAGGTGGCTAGCTTGTGTGGAACACCATCTTGATCCATTGGGAGATGGAGACACTCATATGAAGGCCCCAGCTGGACTTACTTCCTAGGTTGGGAGACAGCACCTGCCCCTGGGAGTGTGGTTTTCTGGCAGAGAGGCAGTGTTTACCACAGTGTCACCTGGGGCTGGGGCCTGGAAATGGAGGCTATGCACTCTGGGCATCTTGGCACGTTTGGCCTCTCTTTCTGCCAGTGGCCAGTCTCAGCTGGGTAGAGAGCTTGTGTGAGACACCATTTTTTTCCACTGATAAGTGGAATAACTCATACGGAAGCCTCACCTGGACATAATTCCTGGGCTGGGAGAAAGTATGTGTCCGGAGAGAGCTCTTTTACAGCAGAAAAGCAGAATTCTCCACAGTGACACCTGTAGCTGGGGCCTGACAGCAGAGACCAGCAGGGCAGTAGTCTTTCTGTATTTTGAGCTAGTTTAAAACAGGAGACGTTAAACATAGAGATGCTTGCTTTGCCAGCTGGGAAAAGGGTTCTATACACCTGAAAACCTGACTGACTTTGGAAGTTGTCCGATACTTTTTACCTCACATTTTAAGACAGCCTAGAGAAACAACTGTAGTCCATCTTCACAGCATCACTCCCAGCCTCTGTTGACTCACATGAAGCCTGAAAAGCAACAAACTTTCGATAAGTTGCTAAGAAATCACCCATGGCTTCAGAAGGCCCCCAAAAGAAACCACCTTAAAACTTCCCAGACAAAGAAGCTTTTTTGAAACAATCAGAAGGTGAATACAAAAGAATTATGTATAGAGCCCTCCTAGACCTCATACAGAATGCAGCAGAGCAAAACGAAAAATTAAGCAAGCTGTTTGATCTGATGGAACACCAATAC
This sequence comes from Heterohyrax brucei, assembly GCA_028571685.1. NCBI lineage: Eukaryota > Metazoa > Chordata > Mammalia > Hyracoidea > Procaviidae > Heterohyrax > Heterohyrax brucei. Next base: position 43,234,080 of record CM053149.1, read on the forward strand.
TCTGAGATCCAACAGATCAAGAACAAAATCAAAGACATAAAAACTTCAGTTTAGAGCCAAGAACACAGAATGGAACAAATGGAAAATAGACTTTCTGATTTGGAATACAGAGCTACTGACTCCAGCATCTATGAGGAGAAATCAGAAAAAAGAAACCAAAAAAATGAAGAAGCATTAAGAAACATGTGGGGCTCTATTAAGAGCAACAATCAAAGATTAGTTGGAGTTCCTGAACAGGGTGAGACACCTGAGAATACCGAGAATATTGTTGCTGAGCTGGTGACAGAAAACTTCCCAGAAATTATGAAAGAAGAGAATATAGATATTCAAGATACATATCGAATACCACTCAATATAGATCATAAAAATCCGAAGACATATTATAATCAAGCTTAACAAAATGAGACATAAGCAGAAACTCTTAAAGGCAGCAAGGCTGAAAACAAAGCTAACATTCAGAGGAAAACCCTGTAGGCTTTTGTCAGAATTCTTTGCAGAAACCATGCTGGCACAGAGACAGTGGCATGACACATTCAAAGCCTTGAAGTAGAAGAACTTCCAACCAAGAATTACGTATCCTGCAAAACTGTCTTTCACATGGAAGTAAAAAGAAGACATTCGCAGATAATCAGAAACTCAGAGACTTTATAAAAACCAAACCAAAGCTACCAGAAATACTGAAAGAATCTCTTGGCTTGGAAAGAAAAAACCACTAAGTTTATATTGTAAAAGAACACATCATCCAGAATCCTACTCAGTTAGGGCAGGCTCCAAACTCAATCAAAATTATAATGCTGAAAAGAAATAATCTAGTGATCATATTGTGAAAACTATGATGTCATCATATTAAAAAGAGAGATATACTACAATCATTATAGTCCTGCCAGATGGAGAGGAAGTTGATAAGAATGATAGTAATTGAAATTGGGTTTATACGTAGTTTATTAAGGGTAGTCTTAGGGGCAGCTGTAAAGCACAATAAAGATGCAACGTATCACGAAACACGATACAGGAGTCTCAACAGTGACAAAACCCACCCTGAAAGAGGTGAAAAATCAACTCACAGAGAAAAATGTCCCAGAACAGTTTAATAAGAACAACAGAGACAACATCAACACAAAAATAAACATACTACAATGGCAGCACTGAACACATACATATCAATAAGTACTTTGGATGTGCACAGACTGAATATTCCAGTAAAGAGACATCGAGTGACAACTTGGATCAAAAGACACAACCCATCCATATGTTACCTACAAGAAACTCACCTTAGACTTAAAGACAGGCACAAACTGAAAATGAAAGGATTGGAAAATATATATTAAGCTAACAATGAACAAAGAACAGCAGGTATGGCAATTCTAATCTTAGATAATATTGATTTTAATGTAAAATTCACCATCGTGGACAAGGATGAACACTATTTATTGCTGAAAGTTTCAGTATACAAACAGGACTTAACTATGTTAAATATTTATGCACCTAATATTAGAGCACCTAAATACATTGAAGAAACACTGAATACACTCAGAAAGGAGAGAGATCACTCCACAATAATAGTGGGAGACTTTAACACTCCACTCTCAATATTAGACAGATGGTCTAGAAAAAAGTTCAGTAGTGACACAAAAGACCTTATTGTGACAATTAACCAACTAGACCTCATCGACATATACAGAACTTTCTATCCATCAGCGGACAACTACACCTTCTCCAGTGCACATGGAACATTCTCCAGGATAGACCATGTGTTAGGATCTAAAGCAACTCTCAACAAAATCCATACCATTGAATTAAAGCAGAGTATTTTGTCAGATCATAAAGCCATAAAAGTTGAAATCGATACCAGAAAGAACATAGATAGAAAGTGGAAGTCATGGAAGCTGAACAACACTTTGCTCAAAAAACCATGGGTTAAAGAAGAATCAAGGATGATATAAAGAAATTGATGGGGTTCCAATGAGAACGTAAACACTTCCTACCAGGACCTATGGGACACAGCCAAAGCAGTGCTCAGAGGTCAGTTTATCTCCATAAATGTACACATCTGAAAGGAAGAAAGAAACCAAATCAAACAACTAACCCTACAGCATGAACAAGTAGAGAGAGAACAACAGAGGAACCCCTCAGGGCCCAGAAGAAAGCAGATCATAAAGATAGAGCAGAACTGAATGAATTAGAGAATAGAAGGACAATTGAAAAATTTGAAAAGACCAAAAGCTGGTTTTTTGGAAAGATGAACAAGATTGACAAACCACTGGCTGAACTAACTAAAGAAAAACAGGAAAGGAAACAAATAACTGGAATAAGAAATGAGAGAGGAATGGTCATAACAGATCCAACAGAAATCAAAAATATCATAACAGGATACTATGAAAGACTGTACTCTAACAAATTTGAAAAGCAGGAGGGAATGGACAAATTCCTTGATTCAGATCACCTACCAAAATTATCACAAGGTAAAGCAGAACAACTTAAGAAACCCATCACAAAGGAAGAAATTGAAAAAGTCATCAAAAAACTACCCATGAGAAAAAGCCCGGGTCCAGATGGCTTCACCACAGAATTCTACCAAGCTTTTAGAGAAGAGTTATCTCCAATACTACTTAGACTATTTCACAGTATAGAAGGGGATGGAATACTCCCAAATTCATTCTATGAAGCCAACATAACTCTGGTACCAAAGCCAGGGAAAGACCCACAGGAGAAGGAAAACTAGAGACCAGTATCACTCATGAATCTAGATGCAAAAATCTTCAAGAAAATCTTTGCCAGTAGAATACAACAACATATGAAAAAAATAATCCATCATTACCAAGTTGGATTCATACCATGGATGCAAGGTTGGTTCAACATCAGAAAAACAATAAATGTGATCAACCACATAAATAAAAGACAAGAATCACCTGATTTTGTCTATTGATGCAGAAAAGGTATTTGATAGAGTTCAACACCCATTCATGCTAAAAACTCTTAGCAAACTAGGAATAAGTGGCAAATTCCTCAGTGCAATAGGGCCATTATACAAAGCCTACTAGGGTCGCCATGAGTCAGATCCGACTTGATGGCACTTGGCTTTTTTGGCACTGCCTACATTATCCTGAATGGAGAGAGACTGAAACAGTTTCCCTTGAGAACAGGAACTAGATAAGGATGCCCACTCTTACCTGTCCTGTTCAACATTGTACTAGAAGTTCTAGCCAGAGCTATTAGACAAAACCAGGAAATAAAGGGCATCTACATTGGCAAAGAAGTCAAAATCTCTGTATTTGCAGATGATATGATTGTATATGCAGAGAATCCTAAAGAATCCGTAAGTAAATAAACTACTCAGACTGATAGAAGAGTTCGGCAAAGTCTCAGGATACAAGATAAAGATAAGTAAATCAATAAGATTCCTTTATATCAGCAATGAGATTATTAATGAAGATATCACCACATCAGTACCAGTTACTATAGCCCGTAAGAAGATAAAACATTTAGGAATAAATCTAACCAGAGGAATAATGGACCTTTACAAAGAGAACTACAAGCCCTTTCTACAAGAAACTGAGAGAGTTGCATAAATGGAGAAACCTACCCTGCTCATGGATAGGAAGACTAACATAGTGAAAATGTCTATTTTGCCTAAATCAATCTACTTATATAATGCAATCTGAATAGAAATTCCAGTGACATTTTTTAATGAGATGGAGAAACGAATTGCCAGCTTTGTTTGGAAAGAGAAGAAGCCCAGGATAAGTAAAGCACTGCCGAAGAAGAAGAACACACTGGGAGGCCTCTGACTACCTGACTTTAGAATGTATTACCCTGCCACATTAGTGAAAACAGCCTGGTACTAGTATAAAAAGAGACAGATAGATCAATGGAATAGAATAGAGACCCCAGAGATGACAACCATCTTCCTATGAACAACTGATATTCGACAAAGATCCTAAGACGTTAAACTGGGGAAAAAGCAATCTCTTCAACAAATGGTGCTGGCGAAGTTGGATATCCATCTGCAAAAAATTGAAACAAGAACCATGTATTACACCTTATGCAAAAACCAACTCAAACTGGATGAAAGACCTAAATATCAAATCTAAAGCGATAAAGCTCATCCAAGAAAAAGTAGGGAGACTGTTAAAAGAAGACATAGTAGACACATGTCTCCTCATTTGCCTCTGAGATATAAGACAAGGAATGATATTTGTATGGATTACTGAACATTTGGGGAGCCCTAGGACCTAGCATATTTGACTAGGCACTAGTGTCAGACTAATCTTCCCCTGTCAAAAACAAGCCAGCAGCCATCTGACCTCTGCTTCTACTGTTTCATAGTATCAGAGGACTGCAGGTTCTGCGAACAGCCGGTATTGTACTTTCATTATAAGCTGGAAGGTGGAGTCTGCTGCTCCTGACTACCTGTTCAGGCCGGCACATTGGATAGCTCCTAGTTCCACACTTGACAGCTCCCTGTGTAGTAGTGAAGTTTACATTTAAGGCTGAGAGGTCTATGTATTTGCCTGGAGATCTGCCGGTTGAGAGACCTGGAAGCTTTTCCTCCCACCTGCCTCTGACCCACATTGTAGGGTTGGCTGACAGCCCCCACTTTCTCCATAAGCAGGGCAGCCTCTTTGCCAGCCAATAAGCAGAGTGTTTCACCCTCAGGAGTCGACCTGGGGCAAATCACTAGAGTATTAGAGACAGCTGGTGATCAATAATTCTCTTAGATCCAATACCAGAGAAATCAAACAGTGTCTAGATGGCATGTAGGCAGCAGACTATAATTAATCGTTTAAAGAAGCAGCTTTCAAATGCTCCAGAAAATTCCCAAAATAAAGATTCAAAAAATTTCCCAGATAAAGAAGCCTTTCTGAATCCATCAGAGGTTCAATACAAAAGATTTATATATAGAACCCTCCTAGAGATTAAACAAAATGCAGTAGAAGAAAATGAAAAATTTAATAAGCTATTTGAAGTGATGGAACAACTGACACTAGCATTTATGAGGTGAAATCAGAGGAAAGAAATAAGAAAAATGAAGATGCATTAAGAAACACGTGGTTTCCATTAAGAGGAATAATTTACATTTAATTGGAGTTCCTGAACAAGGGGGGATTAATGACAATATAGAGAATATTTCTGTAGAGATGCTGACAGAAAACTTTCGTGAGATTATGAGCAAAGAGTACATAGGTATCCAAGATGTTTATCAAACACTGCAAAAACTAGACCCAAGAAGAAAGATGCCAAGGCATTTTATAATCAAGCTTAACAAGTTAAAACATAAAAAGTGTTTCTGAAGGCAGTAAGCCTCAAAACAAAGCTAACACTCTAAGGGAAACCCTGTAGGCTTTCATCCGACTTTTCTGCAAAAACAATGCTGGCTAGAAAACAGTGGGCAGATACATTCAAAGCCCTTAATGAGAAAAACTTCCATCCAAGAATTATTTATCCTGCGAAATTGTCTATCAAATATAATGGTGAAATTAAGACTTTTGAAGATAAAGAGAAATTTAGAGACTTCATAAAAACTAAACCAAAATTACATGAAATATTGAAAGAAGCTCTTACCTTAGAAAAACAGAACCATTACATGTATATTTAAGGTGACAATTCAGGACACTTCATCCAAAATTTTAATCAGTTAGGGAAGTCATGAAGCTTCATCAAAGCTACAGTATCATAATAAGGGAATCTGTGATTATATCATGACAACTATAATACCATCACATTAAAAGAGGGGTACACTACAGTAGTTATAGTTATTTTAGATAAAGTGGAAGTTTCAGAATTATGCAGTAGTTAAAGTTGGGTTTAGTGTTAGTATGTTAAAGGGGTAATGCATGTAGCCATAAAACAAATTAACAATGCATTGTATCAAAATAAGAAATGCAGTACAGGAATCTTAATAAACACAAAACCAATACTGAAACAACAACCTATAAAGAAGAATGCCCCAGAATAGAATATTAAGAGCAGTATAGAAAACATCAACATAAAAGTAATTACATCAGAATGATGGTACTAAGCACATATGTATCAGTAATTACACTGAATGTAAATGGACTGAATGCTCCAGTAAAGTGACAGCGAGTGACCTCCAGGATCAAAAGACATGACCCATCTACATATTGCTTGCAAAAAAACCCCTTAGACTTAAACATATGAACAAATTGAAAATTAAAGGATTGAATAATATCTATCAAGCTAACAATATACAAAGAAGAGCAGGTGTGGCAATGCTAATCTCAGATAAAATAGATTTTAATGTAAAATCCACTATTGTTGACAAGGATGATCACTGTTTATTGCTGAAAGGCTCAATGCTCGCGTAGGACTTAACAATATTAAATATTTATGCACCCAATACCAGAACATCTAAATACATTGAACAAATACTGACAACACTGAAGAATGAGATAGGTCATTCCACAATAATAGTTGAGACTTCTACACTCCCCTTTCAGTTATGGATAGATCATCCAGAGAAAAGCTCAATAAAGATGTAGAAGATCTTATTGCAACAATCAACCAACTTGACCTTATCAATATATATAGATCTCTTCATCCATCAGCAGATAAGTACACTTTCTTCTCCAATGCGTGTGGAACATTCTCCAGAATAGACCATGTGTTAGGTCATAAAGCAGTTTTCTATAGAATCCAAACCACTGATTTAATGCAAAGTATCTTCTCAGACCATAAAGCTATAAAAGTTGAAATCAATAACAAAAAATTCATTGGTAGAAATTCAGACTTATGGAAACTGAACAACACTGCTCAAAAAGCCTTGTATTATAGAATAAAGTAAGGACAAAAAAAAAGAAATTTATGGATTCAAAAGAGAATGAAAACACATCCTATCAGAATTTATGGGGTACAGCAAACGCAGTGCTCAGAGTTCAGTTTATCTCTATAACTGCACACATCTGGAAAGAAGAAAGGGTCCAAATTAAAGAACTAACCTTTCAGCTTTAACAAGTAGAGAGCAACAGAGGAACCCCCTCAGGCACCAGAAGAAAACAGATTATAAGGGTTAGAGCAAAAACTAAATGAATTAGAGAACAGAAAAACAATCAAAAAATTAACAAAACCAAAAGCTGATTCTTTGAAAAGATTGACAAAATTGATAAATCATTGACTAAGCTTACAAAAGAAAAACAGCAGAAGGCACAAATCACCTGATTAAGAAATGAGATGGGAGTTGTTACAACAGACCCAGCTGAAATAAAAAATATCGTAACAGAATACTATGAAAGGCTGTACTATGACAAGATTGAAAACCTAGATGAAATGGACAAACTTCTAGATCCATGTGACTCACCAAGATTATCACAAGGAGAAGTAGATCAACTTAATAAATCTATCACAAAGGAGGAGACTGAAAAATCTTGAAAAATCTACCAACCAAAACAAGTCCTGGCCCATATGGCTTCACCGGAGAATTCTACTGAACTTTTAGTGAAGAGTTAACTCTGGTACTATTGAGGCTATTTCAGACCACAGAAAGGGATGCAACACTCCCAAATTCATTCTATGAAGCCAGCATAACCCTGATACCAAAGCCAGGGAACGATCCTACAAAAAAAAGAAAATTACAGACGAGTATTACTCATGAACCTAGGTGCAAAAATCTGCAACAAAATTCTAGCCAATGGAATTCAACAGCATATAAAAAAGATTCATTCATCATGATCAAGTTTATTTCATTCCAAGGATGTAGTGCTGGTTCAACATCAAAAAAAACAATGTAATCAACCACATTAATAACACAAAAATAAGAATTACCTGATTTTGTTAATTGATGCAGAAAAGGCATTTGACGAAGTTCAACACCCATTCATGCTTAAAACTCAGAAAAATTGGAATGGAGGGGAAATTCCTCAATGCAATCAGTAGCGTCTGTGCAAAGCCAACTGCCTTCATCATCCTGAATGGTGAAAGACTAAAAGAATTCCCTTTGAGAATGGGAGCTAGACAAGGATGCCCAGTCTCACAACTTCTGTTCAACATTGTGCTAGAAGTTCTAGCCAGAGAATTTAGGCAAGACAAAGAAATACAGGGCATCCATATTGGCAGTGAAGAAGTAAAAATCTCCTGCTTTGCAGATGATATGATTATTTATACACAGAATCCAAAGGGATCCATAAGTAAACTATTGGAACGAATGGAGGAGTTCAGCAAAGTATCAGCATACAAGATAAAAATAAGTAAATCAGTACGATTCCTTTATACCATCAGTGAGATTACTAAAGAAGAAATCATCAAATCAATTCAATTTATTATAGCACCCAAGAAGACAAAATACCTAGGAATAAATCTAACCAGAGAAATAGGAGATCTTTACAAAGAGAAGTACAAGACCTTACTACAGGAAACTAAGAGAGACTTACATAAATGGAGTAATCTACCCTGCCTATGGATGGGAAGACTCAACATTGTGAAAATATCCATTTTGTCCTAAGTAATCTACTTATATAATGAAATCCCAATACAAATTCCAGTGACATTTTTTAATAAGATAGAGAAACATCATTTTTGTTTGGAAAGGAAAGAAACCCTGGATAAGTAAAGCACTGCTGAGGAAGAAGAACACACTGAGAGGCCTCTCACTATCTGACTTTAGAACCTGTTACACTGTCACAGTAGTCAAAACAGCCTCGTACTGGTACAAAAAGACATATAGACCAATGGAATGGAGTGGAGACGCGAGAGGTGCCACCATCCTCCTATGAACAGTTGATATTTGGCAAAGGCCCCAAGATTTTAAACTGGGGTAAGAATGGTCTCTTTAATGAATGGTGCTGGCAAAATTGGATATCTATCTGCAAAAAATTGAAACAAGACCCATATCTCACACCTTATACAAAAACCAACTCAAATTGGATAAAAAAACCTAAATGTAAAATGTAAAATAATAAAGCTCACCCAAGAAAAAATAGTATCAACAATGGAAGTTTTAATACACAATGTAGACAGACTTCAAAATCTGACAAGCAAATCACATTCAACAGAAAATAGATAAATGGGATTTAGTAAGAATCAAAAACTTGCTCATCCAAAGAGTTCATCAAAAGAATTAAAAGACTACCTACAGAATGGGAAAAAATACTTGGACAGAATAGCTAGTTTGGGTTATCAGGGGCGGGGGGCCATGCTGACAGGGAGATCAAGGCCAATTGGCACAACTAGCGTTTTGCTAAGAGACCCCTCTGCACCCCACATTGGTGAGTGACATCTGGGGTCTTAAAAGCTGCCAGGCTGCGATCTGAGGGTACAACAAATGGTCCCAACTTAGCAGGAATGGATGATCACCAAAGACCAAAACAATATGGGAGAAAGAGAACCCAGAAATCAGAGAGACCCACATAAGTGGCTGACTACATTGACTTGTGACCAGAAGAACTGGATGGTGCCCAGCCACCACCAATGATAGCTGTGATGGAGCTCACAAAGTTGAGTCTCACGGGCAACACAAGAATAAAAAAGGGGTGCACCTTGAGATCTCCATTAAAAGACTGAAACTGATGGTCCACAGGCCTCAGAGTTCCCCTGGAAGCATGGCCTCCATCCCTGATGCTGCCACTGTCCATAAATCGTAATGGACTTCAACTCTCAGACAGGAATGGATTGGACTTGGCGACACAGAGTGACCGTATCATGTGTGCACTTTATAGTTCTGTGCATCTATAGAATGTTGTTCTATTGACTTCTTACAGGAGGAAGAGGAGTGGGTGAAGAGGAGGGGATAAGAGATTGCTGGGAGGATAAGACATGTTTGCAGCAGAGAGGAGGAATGTGCTGTTGCTGGGCAGGGAGAGCAGTGAGAGCTGCTTATAGATGGGCATGTAAATTTATATGGGAATGTACATTTTCATTCAATCATGATAATAATAATAAAAAAGATTTTGCTGTTTCTCATTGTTCTGATGGCACAGGAAAACATGCAACACCAATAATAAAAAATGTCACCCAGCAAGACATCACCACATGTCGACATGAACACAGTTGTGAGACACTGATAGCCCTAGGTTATGAAACCTTAGTGAGCGATTTGTGCAGTTCTGCCAAATTAAGCACACGGTGGCAAGTTTGCAAACTTAGTCGTCATATTGCATAACATCAGATTGGGATTATGTGATAATGATATAACTTTACTCTCTGATTCTCCTGCTGTCTTTTGACTACAACGATATATTGACAAGGAACTGCCAGAAATTCAAGCTGGGTTCAGAAGAGGACGTGGAACCAGGGATATCATCGCAGATGGCAGGTGGATCTTGACCAGCAAGATGTTTTCTTGTGTTTCATTGACTATGCAAAAGCATTCAACTCTGTGGATCATACTAAACTGTGGCTAATGTTGCATAGAATGGGAATTCCAGAACACCTAATTGTGCTCTTAGGAATCTGTATATGTATCAAGAAGCAGGCGTGTGAATAGAACAAGGGGACACTGCATAGTTTAAAGTCAAGAAAGGTGTGCATCAGGGTTGTATCCTTTCACCATATCTTTTTAATCTGTATACCAAGCAAATAATCCAAGAAGCTGGATTATACATACAAGAATGAGGTATCAGAATTGGAGACCAACTCATTAACAACCTGTGTTATGCACATGACACCACCTTACTTGTTGCAAATGAAGATGATTTGAGACACTTACTGCTGGAGATCAAGCACCACAGCCTTCAGTATGGATTGCAGCTCAACATCAGGGAAACAAACATGTTCACCAGTAGGCAACATCGACATAAATGGAGAAAAGACAGAGGTTGACAAGGGTTTCATTTTACTTGGGTTCACAATCAATACCCCTGGAAGCAGCAGTCAAGAAATCGAAAGACACATTGCGTTGGGAAAATCTGCTGCTGGGGACCTCTTTAAAGTATTAAAAAGTAAAGATGTCACCTCGACGACTAAAACGCACCTGACTCAAGCCATAGTATTTTCAGTCATATCATATGCATGCAAAAGCTGGACCATGAACAAAGAAGACGGAAGAAGAATTGATGCCTTTGAATTGTGGTGTTGGAGAAGAAGGTTGAGTGTACCATGGACAGCCAAAAGAACAAACAGATCTGTTCTGGAAGAAATGCAACCAGAGTGCTCTTTGGAAGCAAAGATGGCAAGACTGTTGTCTTACATACTTTAGACATGTTGTCAGGAAAGATCAATCCCTGAAGAAGGACATCATGCTTGGTAGAGTGGAGGGTTCGTGAAAAAGAGGAAGACCTTCAAAGAGATGGATTGATACAGTGGCTGCAACACTTGAATTAAGTATAAAAACAACTGTGGACATGGCACAAGACTTTCAAAGAGATGGATTTACACAGTGGCTACGATGGGCTTAAGTATAAAAACAATTGTGGACATGGTGCAAGACTTGGCAGTGTTTCCTTCCGTTGTTCATAGGGTCGCTATGAGTCAGAACTGACTCAGCGGCACCTAACAACAACAACAGTCATAGAGAGTGTTTTAGTCACCTGATACTGCTGTCATAGAAAATACCATGACTGGGTGGTTTCAGGAAGAGAAACTTTATCGACACAATCAGGTAAGCTGCAAATCCATTTATGAGTTACATGTCCATTCAGTAAGAGAAATTGTCACAGCCTGGTAGGCTGAGTCCAAGTTCCAGGAGAACATCTCAGTGCAGGAACCTCAGGTCCAAAGGATGTGCCCTGCTCTGTCTTCATGGCAACAAAGAGGGCCAGATGGCCACAGCAACAACTGTGGAGCTAGACATCGAGCAGGTCTCCATGTGGCTAGCCATGGAGACTCAGGGGCTATGCTGCTTTCACATCACAGACTGTTTTCTCTTCTTTTCAGTGGGCTCTCTGCTAGCCACCTATGGCTGGTACATTGTCCTCAGCTGTATTCTTCTCTTCGTGGTCATTCAGAAGCTTTCTGCCTACCTTAGGGCCTTGAGGCAGAGGCACCTGGATCAAGCTGTGGCTGCTGTGGAACCTGATTTCGTTGTTAAACAACAAGAATCTTTAGCAGCTGCTCATTTGCGAATGCAGGAAGAATTAAGTGTGCAAGCTGAAAAGTATAAAGAAAGACTAAGACAGCCTGAAGAAGAGAAAAGAGAACAGAAGGTTGAAATGTGGGACAGCATGCAAGAAGGAAAAAGCTACAAAGGACATGCCAGAAAGCCTCAGGAAGAGGACAACCCTGGACCTTCTACATCATCAATTACCCTACTCTTGGTACCAAATTCTGTTTCAGTCAGCTAGTGCTGTTATAACAGAAATACCACAGAGAGGATGGCTTTAACAAAGGAAAGTTTATTCTTAACACAGTCCAGTAGGCAGCAAGTCCAAATTCAGGATGTCTGTTCCAGGGGAAGGCATTTCCCCTTGTTGGCTCTGGAGGAAAGTCTTTGTTTGTCCAGGGAGCATCGTGGTGCAGAAACCTCAGGTCTGAAGAAAGCACTCCTCTACTGGTGCTGCTTTCATGACAGTGTGAGGTTCTGCATTCTCTGCTTGCTTCCCTTTCCTCTTCTGTCGTGTAGAAATGAAAGGATAAAGGGTGGTGCAAGCCATACTCCAGGGAAACTCCCTTTACAGTGTAGCAGGGAGGTGATTCTGTGATGGGATTTACAGTCCCACCCTAATCCTTTAACATACATCATAGGAAAATCACAAAATACTGGGAATCATGGCCCAGCCACATGGCTACACATATTTTTGGGGAGACACAATTCAGTCCATGACAGAGGGGGAGGATACATTTGGTACCATTTGCATTGTTTAGCCAGTGTACTTTAGGTTGGCCATGGAGAGAAGGAAAAGATTCTTTTAAAACTGTGAGCCCAGTCTTTCAGTTTCCAGGTTAGAACACAAATAAAATAAGGAATCAGCAAACTTGTTATCCTTGTCTAATGTTAGAAAAAATACAAGCAAATCAGTTACTTACAGTCCTGAACTGAATGAGAAGATGAAAATGAATTAGATAATTGGTAGAGTTACCCAAATAAACGTACACTAGTGGACTACTCTAGTCTTATCTGGATACTTAAAAACTTCATAAATGTTAAAAGCAAAACAAAATGTAAGAAATGAACTCTAAGGTTTCTAATACATACTCTACAATAGGCTTCATGTCGATTGGGAAGAAAAAAAAAAGGGCCAGTATTTGATGTGAAATCTTGAAAATCATTGGAAAAATATTCATTTTTTGATCTTACTGATCATATAAATAGTAAGATCCTAAACATTTCACATACAAATAATTTGAACTGTTTCAGGTCCTCCAAGTAGTGCCAGAAGTTGTTCCAGCAATTCTCCTTGGGTGGGAAAAGTGGAAACAGCATAGGCCATTGGAGAAAAAGATTATTTAATTAGAGAGAGGGCTTTTTTTGGCAGGTATACTGGATAATATCCACAAACTGTAAACCTTAGCAACCAGTACACACACATACACACACACACCATTCTGAGGGGCCAACAGGATGTAGTATTTGTTTACAAAGTAAGTATTTTTTTAAGACAAATTATTTAGGAAATTAAGAGTAAGGTGTGGTCTCATTGAAGTGGAAAGGATTCTAATTACTTCGTTGAAAATACTTTTTTTTGTTTCAGTACTTCTGACACAAGACTTTGAATGCATAAAAAGTATTTCTTGGTTTCTAATATTTAGAAACTAGTATGAAAATGGGGAAAAGGGGGTCATGCCTGCCCATTCCCCATGGAGGAAGAATATAGATTGATGGATAGACAATGTAAATATAGATTGATGGGTCTTCTGGGTGATAAGAAATTAATATAATCATTAATTAAGGAGTATAGGGACATTAAGGCCTACTTGTAAACTCTGCCCTTTCATTCCAACAAAATCTCTTCCCTGACTATGAAAATTACTGGGGTGAGGCCTAAAGCTGTGATGAAATACTAGTTTTATTTGCTGTATTTCATCAAATACAATGATAATGGTTTCAGAATCTTTGAAACTGTTTTCACATTGGTTATCTCCTTAAATGTTCTTATTAGTTGCTGTCAGGTCAGATCCAACTCATACAGAGTGGATCTGTTCCATAGGGTTTTGAAGGTGGTGACCTGTGAGGAGGAGACTGCCAGCCCTGTCTTGCAGAGCACCCCAGCTGTGTTTGAACCACCACCTGTTTGGTTAACGTTAGAGTGCTTAACTGTTTGCTACCCAGGGACTTCCATCTCTTTAAAGAGTTTAAACTGAAGTGTATCAGAAGTCTAAAAAAAGAGTACTTATAAAACATTTTCCAATAAAACATTTTCCTAAGGACCCTTGGCCTTCTAGTTATGTGGCATCCCTTGTATGGAAAGTGGACGTGAGGCAGCCAGAGTTGCATCCACACTGGGTAGTACTGTTTGTGGTAATCCTTCTTCTCTGCATTACTCCAAGCTACTTGTTCTTGGTATAAGGCCCTCCTGGGTGAATCTGACCAGGGCTTTAGCCTTCCTTTGCCTTGGATAGGTGCTGCTGTGGTTCTGGGGCTACCAGATGTCCGTCTTTTGCGTGGGCCCCTTTGGAGTGTGTATGTTACATTTACTGGAGTTTGGCTTCCTGCAGATGGAATAAGTCACGAACACCGGTCATTCCTGTGCTGTCTGGGTTTTTCTTCAGTGTCCCATTCAGATACTATACTGGCATAATTTAAGTTTTAATTGAATGTTAATGAGTCTCGTTGTCCCCAGTGGCTTTAAAATGGCTGCCCTGTGTAGCTGGCCTTGCTAGACCTTACTTGTGTCAGCAGGCGGTATTACTGAAGGTATCATACACATCTAAGTGATTGGTGCCTGCAGCTCCTAAGTGTTAGCTGGTTTTGTTCCAGGAACTTCTTCCAGACTGACTTCATGCTGACTCTTCCCTGAAGTCAACATGGTCAGTAAAGACAGGGAAAAGATCCAAAGGAGAAAAGCAGTGCATGTGAAAGAGGACATATCTACATGTCACTGGGCTTCTGCCAGTGAGGAGAATTGTTAGTTTTACTTGGATTGAGACTGTGGGGCTGAGACATTAGAATACTTGAAATACAGATTCTCAAAATTGGAGAAGGGTACTTCAGAGAATGGGTTATGACCCAGACATTGCCCTTCCTGTGGCCTAATATCCAGCCTTTACCCAAGCTGATACATTCTGGAAAACAGTTTGTCAGCTTCAGTTGTCATTCACTCCTAGTTATTTAATAAAAAAGCAAGCTTGTGTTTCTATGAGCCCCTCCTCTCAGTTGTTTTCACTTTATTGCCAGTAAAAATGCCATTATCATGACATAGGATATCAAATTTCTGTTTTATTACATCTATGGCCCATGAAAGTAGTGCAACTATTAATAATTAGATTCCTGTTTCTACATAGAAATAGACATCAAAAATAATTATGGATCATGTTAGAGTGAATATACTTTGTCACTTCTGGTATTGCCAAGCAGCAAAATTTCATGGTCATCGTATTTGACAATTTCAGTTCCGAGCATGTTGGAAGTGATTTTAAGAGACCATGACTGGAATTGATCGTTGATTTAGGCTCTGCACAGCTGGTCTGATGTGTTTTGGGCTCTGTCTACAAGATTCCACTGAATTAAGATGTGCTAAAATATACTGGTAAAAAGTACTGAATATACCATGGACTGCCAGAAGAACAAACAAATTTGTCTTAGAAAAAGTACGCCAGAATGTTCCTTAGAAGCAAGAATGACCAAACTATGTCTCACACACTTTACACTTTATGAGGGGCATTAGGCCCTGGAGCAGGACTTTATGCTTGGTAAAGTAGAGGGTCAGCAAAAAAGGAAAACCTTCAACAAGACGGACTGACACAGTGGTTGCAACAATGAGTTCAAGACTAATAGTGATTGTGAGTGTGACGCAGGACCAGGCAGTGTTCCATTTGGTTCTGTATACAGTCGGTATGAGCCGGGGTCAACTGGACAGCGCCTAACAACAACATCAAAATAGGGAGGAGTCCTCTGGCTTATTAGGAGATCTCAGGAGTTGGACCTGTAAAGTTGTAGTAAAAGAAGAACGCTTGTCCTTTGCTGACAGAAAAAACCCACCACTGTCAAGTCAGTGCCAACTCATAGCAACCCCATAAGACCAAGAAGAACTGCCCCATAGTGTTTCCAAGGAGTGCCTGGTGAATTTGAACCACCAACCTTTTGGTTAGCAGACATAGCACGTAACCACTACGCCACCAGGGTTTCCTTGCCGACAGAGAACGTATTTATTCCTCCACTGCACCTTCCACAAGATGTTGGTAGTAGCATTTCTTGTGCCTTCCTTCCCTTCCGTCCCTCTCCTTTTGTGTAAAATAGAATTTATACATAAAATTGAATGTCCTGTTTCAGTGAGGTCACCTTATGAGACTGCACGTTTACTCTAGTGATACTGCCGTTGTATAAACAGTTTGGAAAGATCTATTTTGAAGGAATTGTTTTAGAACCCATTTATAAGCTACACAAAAAAACTAGTCAGTCTCTGTTGGTCTTCTTCAGTTAGCTCATGTACAGTAATTTTAAGTCTGAAAAACTTCAGATGGCCAATTCAACCTCCAACGGGCAAGGATTTGGCACCATTGAGGATATTTAAAATCATGTATTTTCAGACCTGAAGAGAATTCCAGAATTCTAAGAGAATTTCTAAATATTTTGAGCAAGGATGGCACTGCCTTCAAAATGATCACATTGAAGAGGAAACCTCTGGTTTAGAATAATAATAATAATAAAACCCAAACCCACTGCCACTGAGCCAATTCAGACTCACAGTGGCTCTAGGGGATGTAGTAGAACTGCCCTAAAGATTTTCCAAGGAGCACCTGGTGGATTCAAACTGCCAACCTTTTGGTTATCAGTGACAGCACTTAGCCCCTGGTTTAGAATGGGCAAGCTTTAACTGGAATGATGAAAATACGGTGTTCATATGTTACAGGTTTAGGCAGGCCTCTGAGTCAAAAAGTATGTTTTTATTAAATTGGTTACTGATAGAGCCCTTTCACATTTATGACTTTATTTGACCCTCAGAAAAGTCTCCTGAAAAAGTAGTCATTCTCTTCTCTAGTTTACACATATGAAGGTTAAGGCTTAGGGATGGGACTCACCTGTAAGTGATATTACCAAATCCATAGCCTTTTTTCCATTTTAGCACACTTGTCATAACTCTGCGCCTCAGTTGCTTCTTTTCAAATTAATTACATAGGCTCAGAGAGCTACCAAGGCCCTTTTAGCTCTGTATCTCTTTGATTGTGACGATTTCAACATCATTCCTACCTTCTACAACCTTAAACACCACTGATACTAACATGCAGTCAACATGTAGACAGAACAAACTATGCATGTATCAAGTATAGTAAATATCTAGAATGGTCTTCCAATTGATCATTACTTGGGAGACTTCTCTTAAGTATCTGATTCCTGAAAAATTCTTCCAAGCATGGGCATCTTTTCTCTTACCCCCAGCCATTTACTTTAATGAGGGCAGGGCCACTTGTAAATATTCATGTAGATGAGTATTCAATAAATTGATTTTATTTGGTGACAGAACACAGGATTGACATTATGGGCAATCATCTCAATATGTCTGTTGAATGTATACCAATACAGTGTTGGAAGGGCATTTATATTTCAGAATTCTGGATGGTGGAAAAGAGCAATATTTGAAATAGACATGAAACAATTAGATGGAGAAGACCTATATTACTTTAGAGTATCCATGAAAGAGAAAGGCAGTAATTATGGATAAGGTTGGATAAGGTTATGGGCTTTAATTGTGCCCCCTCCATAAAAATGTGCTATAAATGCTGACCCCTGTACCTACTCTGTGCATGGGTCACTATGAGTGGGAACCAACTAGAAGGCAGTGGGTTTGGGTGGATGTAATCCTATTTGGAAGTGAGGTTTTCTTTAAGTTAATGAGACCCCATCAGCGCAGGATGAGTCTTAAGCCAATTACTTTTGAAATGTAACAGAAGTAAATTAGGCATGGATGCAAATAAACATGAGTTAAGAAAAGATACGCGCCACCTGGAGATTTCCAGGGACCACCAAGAACTCTAGAGAAGCTGAGACAAGGATTTCCCCTTAGAACAGACAAAACCGTCTTCTGGAGCTGACCCTCTGAAATCAGACTTCTAGTCTTCTAAACTGAGAAAAAAATTCTATTTGGTAAAGCCACTCATTCATGATTTATTTCTGCAGCACTAAGAAGCTATGACAGATACGTTGCTGTTAGGTCCCATCTGGTTGGTTCTGAAAAAAATAACAGAATGAGATACTCTGCCATGCTCACAATCTTTCTGTGTTCAAGCCCACTGTAGCAGCCACTGTGTTAGTCCATCTCACTGAGGGTCTTCGTCTTTTTTTCTGACCCTGTACTTCACCAAGCATCTTTCTCCAGGGACAGGTGCCTCTTAGTAATGTACCGAATGTAAGCCAGTTGAAGTTTCACTATCCTTGCTTTTAAGAAGCATTCTGGCTATACTTCTTCCTAGACAGACTTGCTGATTCTTCTGGCCATCCGTGGTATATTCAGTATTCTTCACCAACAGGCAATTCAAATGCATCAGTTCTTCAGTTTTTCCTTTTTCACTGCCTAGTTTTCACATGCACATGGAGTGAATGAAAATACCATGGTTTGGGTCAGGTAGTCCTCAAGGTGACACGTGTGCCTTTTAACATTTGAAAGAGGTGTTATGCAGCAGATTTGCCCAAGGCAATGCATCCTGACTTCTGCTTCTTCAGCATTGATTATGAATGGATCCAAGTGAAATGAAATCCTTGAGAATTTCAGTCTTTTCTCTGTTAATCGTGGTAATACCTCTTGGTCCACTTGTGAGGATTTCTGTTTTCTTTGTGTTAAAGTGTGATCTATACTGGAGACTGTGGACTTTGATATTCATCAGTAAGTGCTTCAAGTCCTCCCTACTTTCAGCAAGGTTGTGTCATCTGCATGGTACAGGTTGTTAATGAATCTTCCTCCAGTCCAGAAGCTACCTTCATCTTCATATAGTCCCCTTTCTCAGTTTTTTTGCTCAGCATACAGATTAAATAGATATGGTGAAAGGATACAAACCTGATACACACCTTTCCTGACTTTAAACCACGCAGTATCCCCTTATTTGAAAAACTCCTGTTGGTCTAAGTACAAATTCCTGATGAGCACAGTTAAGTGTTCAGGAGTATCTTTTCTTTGCCGTGTTATCTGTGATTTGTGTTATGATCTACACAGTTAAATTCCTTTATACAGTCAATAAAGTACAGGTAACATCTTTCTGATATTCTTTGCTTCAAGCCAAGATCCATCTGACATTATCAGTGATATCCCTTGTTACATATCCTCTTCTGAATCAGGGTTGATATTCCTTGTTGCATATCCTCTTCTGAATCTCACTCTACTGCTGAAACTATTTTTAAATTATCTTCAGCACAGTTTTACTGGCGTGTCATATTAGTGGTTTTTTTAAAATATTTAGAATCCTTCAATGCAACTTCAGGCTTGAATTTTTTCTTCAGTGATGAAGAAAATGTGATGCCATTCTTCATTTTTCATTCATCTTGAAAATTGTGGACATGTTCTTCCCTTTTGATTTTCTGACTCTATGTTTTTTTCACATTTCATTATTATGCTTTATTTTGTCTTTTCAAGCCACTCTTTGAAGTCTTGTGTTAAGCTGTTTTACTTCATCATTTCTTTCTTTTGCTGTAGCTACTTTCAAAATCTCTTCCAACGTCCATTTTGGTCTTTTCTTTCTTTTTAAAGATCATTTTTTTCTTCACATGTGATATAGTTGATGTTACAGCTTGTCTAGTCTTTGATAATTACTGTGCAGTAAATCAAATCTGTTCTTGAGATGACCTCTGAATTCACCTGGGATATACTTAAGGTCATATTTTGGCTCTCATAGACTTGTTTTAATTTGCTTCAGCTTCTACTTGAACTTGCATATGAGCACTTGGTGATCTGTTCTGCAGCTGACCCCTGGCTTTGTTCTAACTGTTGGTATTGAGATTCTTCATCTTCTGTTTCCACAGATGTAGTTGATTGGATTCTTGTGTTTTCTATCCACCAAGATCCACATATAGTCACTGTCTATGTTATTGAAAAAAGGCATTGACAATGAAGAAGTTGGTCTTGCAAAATTCTATCTTGCTATCTCTGGTGTCATTTCTGTCACCAAAGCCATATTTTCCAACTGCTGATTCTTCTTTGTTTCCAACTGTCACATTTCAATCACCCCTAATTAGAAATGCATCTTGATTGCATGTTTGATTAATTTCAGTCTGTGAAAGTTAGTAAAAATCTCCAATTTCCTCACCTTTGGCATGTGTGTGTATATATATATATATAGTGCATATATATATATATATACACTTATACACATACATATGTGATGTGTAGACACATTATATGTATATCTATGTACCTATATCTATAGGCCAAGCCAAGCTAAGTGCGTCGAGTTGGATCCGACTCACGGTATTACTTTTCTAAATAATCCAGCCTAAGATGGGTGACACTAGTGGTATTTGGAATGCTGATGGTATAGCTTCTAGCATCACAGCAGCACGCGTACCTAAGGCAGATACTCTAGACTGACTGACTAAATTCTTTCACGAGGATCAGCACCAAGTAGGTTCCTATGAAGTGGAGGTAAAAGATGTCCAATTATCCAACTTTGCCAAATACTACACCACTCCATCATCTCTTCCATCAGTATTCCCTCTCTCCTCAATATTCTCCCTCCCCATCCTTGGGTTTGTTAAATTGCTGCAACCTCTCACAGAACTAGGGAAAATATTACTACCCCATTCTAAGAATTAAAGGCTGAACTCATAATCCATACTCACAGTTAAGTGGTTTATTAGGCAAGTAACAGAGTATAACTTAGGATGCAGTTCCTTTACCAGGACAGCTGCTTCTCACCCTCTGCTGCTGGACTCAGCATCTTTCTGCTGCTGGGCGCTGCTATGTTATATAGGTCTTGGACTCATGGGTTGGCATGTGATGCCTTGTACCCATCTCTTGGTTTCTGCTCTCTTCTACTGCCATCTCTTGCTGTCTCCTGATAATTGGAAAATATTTGATTGGGGAAGCAATGGAAAACATCTTTCAGGTTTTATCAGCTCCATGAGTATAGTGGCAATGATTTGTGAAAAAGACAACGTAGGTGGTGACTCTGTGGTTTTGTGTGAAGGATTAGTCTGTTAACAAGGAGCCACTGTACCCAAAAAAGATGACCAAAGCCTAGCCTCAGTTACAGCTTTCTTGGTAGTACAGAAGGAGACGGTGTGGGAAGCACTGTTACCCAGAGGTGATTGCCAAAGGTGGCTGAAAACCAGCTGTGTCAGAATCACTGGAAGCCTATCTCAGATTTAATGAATCATAACCTTTATTTTAGACACTGCCACTAAATGATTTTTTAATTATTGTTGTTAGCCAAGTTTGAATCTAAGGAAAGTATTACTAACATATTCTAGTAATTAAAGGTGGGAATATGGGTTCTTATATCTAACTAAAATTCTTTGGGTCTAGAAAGCACCAATGGATAAAAAGAAAATAGAAAATGCCGGTATTCAAGGTCTGACACTGAAGTTCCTGAATTCGTCCTAGAAAAAGTGCCTAATACCTTATTTCTGAAAATCAGTATGGTCACCTTTAAAAAACTCCCCTTGGGAAGCTGTGGATTGATGCCAGCACCTAGTCCACCCTTTAAAGCAGTTTTGGAACTCTTTTTCTGGAACGTCCATCAGAGCTGTTATCATGTGAGGTCTGACAATTAAGTTGTTAAACTCATCTTGGAAAAAGTGCTACATACCTCATTGCTGAAAGTCACTATGGTCACCTCCGAAGTACTCCTCTTGGGAAGCTCTGCACTGCTGCCAACGCCTAGTCCACCCTTAAAAGCACTTTTTCCAGGCTGAGTTCATGAACTTAATTGGCAGACCTCATAGAACAACTTTGATGGAGATTCCAGACAAAGAATTTGGAAAATATTACTAACATATTCTAGTAATTAAAGGTGGGAATATAGGTTCTTATATCTAACTAAAATTCTTTGGGTCTAGAAAGCACCAATAGATAAAAAAAAAAAAAGAAAAAGAAAATGCCGGTATTCAAGGTCTGACACTGAAGTTCCTGAAGTGCCTAGCTTCCCAAGGGGAATACTTAAAAGGTGGCCATAGTGATGTCAGACCTTGTATGTTCTGAATTTAGTCTAGCTGTAAATGACAGATCTTTCTACGTTTATTGCAGGTCTGGTTGTCCATTTATTAGTTAGTATATTCATTTAAAGGAGCCCTGGTCGTGCAGTGGTTAAGTGTTTGGTTACTAACTGAAAGGTTGGCAGTTTGAACCCACGCAGTGGTTCTGCAGGCGAAAGACCTGGTAATCTGCCACCATAAGGATTACAGCCAAGAAAACCTATGGGATAGTTTTACTCTGTTACATGGGGTTGTTAGAGTTGGAACCACCTTGATGACACACAACAACAACAGAACAACCACAGAAACATTAATTTAGTCAACAAATATGTTTTGGAGGCATTATAGGCCCAGACCCTTGACAAGACATTAAGAATGTGTTAGGTTAGGATAGGCTGTGCTGAAGTAATAAATGAACAAAACAAAAATTTACTGCATATACTAGATGTCTAACAGGCGAGCAGGAAGTTCTGCTATCAGGGACTCGGACTGAGATGGTTATTGCTGTGCCCTGAAAATGTGGCCGCCTCAGTTCCTGCAGCAGGGGAGGAAAGGCCCTGCAGGTGATGCTTGTGGTTCTTCCAGTATGGAGACTGAGTGCATTGGTACCAGGAGTCTCTGAAAACCCTCAAGGGTCCTTGTCAGACTCACAAGAAAGAATTACTGGAGGAGACTTGGCTAGCCTATGAAAGAAATATTTATTGGAAAATGAAAGCACTTCAAAGTGGGGCAGCAGCAAACTGGATTCTAGTACTCCAGCAGGTTGTAACACTGAGTGAGTTTGGGACTGGGTTTTTATAGTTCATCTGTGCCCAGGGTGTAGCTGGGGACAACAAATCAGTGATGGGATCTGAAGTATTTCCTGTTTCGGCAGGTGATGGGGATATGAAGCATTTCCTTTTTTGGCAGGTGGCTGCTTGTTGCTTGGCTGCATATGCATACAGGCTTTGAGGTGGTTCCTGCCAGGGGCCTCCTGGGCCTGGTAGCGGAACTTACAATGTGATGTTGTACGTTTGCAGTTTCTTGCTCCCTTGGTTTGATTCTCTGATCCTGATTGTAGCTCTCTGGTTTCCCATTAAAAGGACACATAGCACTTCGAGTGGGATTTTCGAAGCATGTCTGTGGAGCTGGTTCCACCTGGTCCCTTCTGAAAAACAACTCTGAGGAAGTTTACAGAATTATTTCAGAACTTTTCTCAGTGTCCAAGTGTGTAGTTAATCATTGGATCTTTTTACCCCTTATCACTTATTGACAGTTCTGATCACATTATCTACAGAGGCCTTCAGGCTCCCTGACTTATTCCCAACTGTTGCCTCAAAAGAGGTGCTGTGTTTTCCATGAGGCTTCCATCGTATGTTCCCCCACAGACTATTCTGCTACCTCAGCATGGGCCAGCTTAACTGCAGGGACCTGGGAATTGTGGGGAGCACGTGGGTATTAATAAGCAGTAAATATTTCTGCACAAGTGACAGAGCAGGGAACAAGTCAGACATGGTTCCCTGCTTACAAAGAACTAAACTAACCTATTAAGATTATTATGTGACATTCAGTTTTTCTGCAGTTCTTGCAGGCTAGCTGTAGGTAATTATTTGTTTTGAGTTCACTATGGTTGGAGGAGACACAGAAAGACTGCAAGCCAGTTTTATAATCTCACACAGTCTGTAAGATCTGATATGTTTTTGTTCCTTTCAGCAACTCCACATGACAAGCAGAACACTAGCTGATAAACAATGAAGATTTATGTATATACTTATTCCTTACTGATATGGTTAGGTTCCAAAGACCAGGTCACTGTGCAAAACTGGAGGGTGACCACATCAGACCTAAAATGGAAGATGACTGCATCATTACAGTAACTGCCAAATTACATTATCACCTAACTGTCAAACCACTGAGAGTCATGATGCAGCCAACTTGACATATGACCTTAGTTTAAGCCATTACAACCAGTATAATTCTGTGTGCCTCAGTATTTGTTACTGCCAGACATGTTGTTAATGAGGAAGAAAGATAGATTTTGTATTAAATGTCAGATAATGAGATAATCAGTAAGTGATAATGTATAGAAAATTTCTCCTAATACAGTTGTAGAACATGAGCATGGAGGAAGATAGGCTTTCAAGTTTATTATTGGGGAGGTGATCTGGTTTCAATAGTAATAACAGCTGTGCTGATACGTACTTTTTTTAAAACTTAACCTCACTGCATGAGTCTGTCTTTCAAACATATCCTTGGTAAAGGCACTTAGAATTAATTTGATCTATAGACCATCCTAGGATCTGTAATGTGATTTTTGTCATTTTGCAGTAAAGAAAGGCTGACAGGGATTGAGTGAATATAATCATGAAAATACTGAATTATTGCTATAATTATTTTTTGAAACTTAGTAATACTGAAACACACATAATGATGACATGGTAGACTTCCTGTTGAAATGCTTGCGACACTGCAGAATTGAAGAAGATAGGCAGCCCAAATATGATCATTTCTTTAGAAAGCATATTGAGTAGAAGCATATGTTTCACTGTTACGATTTTTTTCCCCTTGCATGTTACTTTAAAAACCATTTTTGTCTCAGTGTAACTTAAAATACCATTTCATAAACTAAAGTAGTCATCTGGAATTCCTTGAAGCCTATGGTTTGGCTTTAACAGGTTTTAAACAAATGTACTGTCAGATATCAGTGTGGATACGTTTCCAGAAGTTAATGCCCTAGTCACAGTAGATACTTTGTAAAATCAATGGCTTGAAATATCAGAGGATTATGGTTAAATCAGATACCCCAAATGCCTAACATTGTTTTAATTACTCTAATGAAAGAAAGGTGGGTGGACTTTAAAAAAAAACGTTGCTTATAAAGAATGTTTTGCTCAAGCCAAAACAAAATTTTTACAAGCTCTTTTAGAAAATCTGGAAATATTTAAGTGTTTTCCTTTTTTTCCAAGACAATGCCTGTTACCCTGCCAGTGTTCTGTTGTATAGTATTCTCCTTTATGACAATAGGGCTTTAGAACAAGTTCAGGAAGTATGTAGCTCTGGATGCATGAGAGCTAGGCTTCATTAATTTGAGACTTTCACTGCTGAATAGAAACAAATGTATTTAAGGTTCTAGTACATCGACACTGAAGAGCTCTCATGAATTTTTCCAGTTTAATTTGGAAGTACAGTTGATTGAGAGACTAGAAGAACACATTTTGCCTGGGAGGTAGGCAGGGTCCACTTTGCCACAGTAGAGATCTGTTTATGTCACAGTGAAAAGGTTAATGATAGGAACAAAGAAAAGCCATGAGACCAGTTAGAATCCATTGAATCCACTGAAATACATTCAGAGCTTTTTCCATAAGAGACCTCATTCTGCTTCATACAAAAAGAAGTGCAAGATTTCAAAAATGAGATTCACATTTCTCAACCAGAGTCATAGTCCTGAGGGTACAGTTTTTGTTTGCCAGATTACCATAAGGTTTTGTGTCAAAATGTTGGAGTGTCTTGATTCTGGGTGGGGATAGATGTGAGCATGGCAGCTTCGCAGGTGGAATAGTTTATGGGTCATTGGGTAGTATGGGTTAATGGACTATATTGTGAGTTTTTAATGGGTTGCATCTCAAGGTGTGTGAAGTCTGCATCTCCACTAGCTTTTTGAATAATTTCTGAGAGTCTGCCTATTGGTAGTCTGATATCATTTATTATAATTATTATATTCTAGAAAGTAGCCATGTAAGAGCTGTACACATTTAGGGGAAAGTAGAGTTGTGTTTTTTGTAAGTACAAATTAGCAGGAAACTCTCTGTGGTTAGGACAAACAGCGTTGGTCTAGGTCAGGGTGTAAGGATAGTATTAGACAAGAAATACATCATAGAATCTACACAGGGACTTTGCGGACAGGGATGCTTAAGGAGCACTGACATTCATAGGATTACCATGACTCAGGAAGTCATTCCACCACAGCTCCCTAGAGGCCCTATAAAGGAGCTTTCATGGAATCATACACTTTAGGCCTAAAATGAATACCAGCAGTTACTTCAACCTTATAATTTTATTGATGAGGAAACTAAAGTCCAGAGAGGTGAGCTAACTTGCATTAAGGTCCTGCATTGAGTTTGTGGCAGATGGGAACTAAATCTGAGAATTTATGGTTCCCAGTCCATTGTTCTTTCTGTTCTTCCATGCTGGCTCTCAGACCACCTCTTCTGGGGATGAAGGATTCTCAAAAAGCCACTGCTGTCTAATCCTGAATATACAGGATTAGACTGTGACCTATTCTAATTACGGAGCTCCATGTTCTGTGATGGTTTGTGATTGGGCCATGAATGCCTAGGATAGTTTATAATGGGCTCTGCTGTTTTGACGTCATGGTCTCTTTCACCTAGCACAAACACATGGATTATGACAAAAAGGATCATGATGTCCTCACCTGGTTGAGTTATTGCAGTTCACTGAAAGCATGTTATGCTTCTTTAGTAGAATTAAGATGAAACCCACATAATTGCAAGCCTTAACAGTACTTATTGACTGAGCATTTTCTGTGCCAAACAGAGCATTTTGGGGAGACATGAGCATTTTGTGGGCAGATCTTTCTATATCTAACTTAAATATTTAGGTTTACACATCTCTTCTACATAATTTGAATCTGGAGTATTATATTTTGAGTAACTAATAGATTACTTGCTAGTTTCTTAAATGAACCCAGATCTTTAAATGAGGGACCCGGGGACAGGAACTAACACTAGTTGAGAGCCTGAAGTGTACTGGCCACATCTTACGCAGAGCTCTGTCTCATTTTTATGGCTTTGGTCGTCTTAACGATCTTTCTGAAAATGCCTATTTTTAGTTCCAGTTTATAGAGGAGAAAATAGGTGGGTAGAGTTTGAGAGTTTCACCCATGGCTATATAGGTGAGGTTGTAAAGTAAAGATTTGAACTTTTGTCTAGCTGCAAAAGCTGTGCCTTTGCCATTACATTGCATTAGTTGTCACTGAGCTACATGGAATACAACTGTGTGGAAAGGTCAATTTTACCTTCACAATAGGCTAACCCTGCTGGGCAAGATGAGATGCCTGGGAGTTTGCATTGTGTTAGGAATCGCTTTGAACAGTACACAACAACAACAATACAGATAACTTTCTGGCTGGACAGCGTTTGTTGAAGAAAGCAGTCATTTTGGCTGAACTTAAGAAGCTCCAATTGTTTGTTTAGAAGCTCTGATGGTACAGTGGTAAAGTGCTTGGCTGTTAACTGAAAGGTGAGCAGTTTCAGTCAGTCATCATGGGAGAACAATGTGACAGTCTGCTTACAGAAAGATTTACAGCCTTGAAAACTCTATGGGCAGTTCTGCTGCACCCTATTAAGATTTCTGAGTCAGACTAGATGTCAGTGGGTTTGGTTTGAGTTTTACTGTTTGTTTGAGAGTTGTAACCAATAGCCCTTTAATGATTATCTTTCATTTTTTGTTCTGTTATTATTACTAGTCATGTTTACCTTAAATATATACTTTTTTGCTTTCTTCATGTGAATAATATGTTCTATCCTAATTTTTATCTATGAGAAGAAAAGCCAGATGTAGTACAGTTTGATAAAAGAATCTAATTTTTTCCTCCTCTTCTTTGGAAACTCTGGTAGCATAGCGGTTAAGTGCAGTGTCTGCAAACCAAAAGGTCAGCAGTTGAAATCCACCAGGTGCACCTTGGAAACTATGAAGTAGTTCTCCTCTGTCCTATAGGATCGCTGTGAGTGAGAATTGACTCACTGGCAGTGGATTTGGTTTGAGTTTTCCTCTTCTTCGGTATTTACTTACTCTTACTTTAAAGAAGGCACTTATTTAATTGAAAGAATCTAAAATTCCTTTGCTTTCTGAAAAGTAACTATGATGTTTCCTTTTCTCTGTCTCCTGAGTAAATTTATATCCAGCAACAAATCTATTTCCACATGGCTGTTCAAGTCTGGAACACTTTCCATGGCTGAGCTCCACCTCGTTCTCTGACTTCCCTCACCTTCTCCCCTCTCTTTGTTCCTTTGTTTGGTCTGCCTCCAGTATCCTTGCTTGGCCTGGGGTCCTCTCCCTGTTGGTGGTCAGTCTTGTGCTTAGCTGCTGCTCCAGCTCTTTGGAATTTCTCTGCACAGTAGAACCATTGAGTCACTTCCTTCTTTCAAGTCTTGCCTAAACACAGTCCTGCTTGCTGTTGCAAGAGGCATAGTGAATTACTTACATTTTATTTCATATTTTATCTTAATATAAATCTCTAGGAGTACATTTTCAATTGTGTTACTTTAACATTGAAAACAAGTTATTTATTCAAACTTAAAGTACTTTAAACTTCATTGTATAATGACTCCTGGTTATAAGAGAAAATCAGTTATGTCTGTGATCATTTATAAAAGTATTTCAATATTAACTATTTTAAATGCCTTAAAATAAATAAGAAGACTAAATAGTAGGTCCTTGGCTGTCTTTATAGTGGTGTTTTAGTCAGCTGGTGCTGTTTTAACAGAAATACCACAAGTGGATGGCTTTAAAAAGAGAAAGATCATTTGTCACAGACCTGGAAGCCAAAAGTCCAAATTCAGGGTGTCAGTTCTGGGGAAGGCTTCCTATGTTGGCTCTGGGGGAACATCCTTGTCATCAGTTCTCCACTTAACTGGAAATTCCTGAGATGCAGGGACCCTGGACTTTCCAAAAGGTGTGCTCAACTCTCCTTGCAGCAGTGCTTGCTTTCTTCACAGTATGAGGCCCTCAGCTCTCTGCTTGCTTCCCTTTCCTTTATATCCCAAAAGATTGCCTCAGGGCACGAAACAGTCTTACACACTGAATCCTGCCCCACCAAGACAACTGCTGTCCATTTTCCCTCATTAATATCACAGAGGTGGGCAGGATTTATAACATGGAAGAACATCACACAATCCCAGAACTCATGGCCCAGCCAAATTGCTACACACAAGGTTGGACAATTAAGACTGTGAACTTGATTGTTCTAAGAGCTGCATACCTATTGCTGAATATTACTAGTCACCTTTGAAGTATTCTTGGGAAGCTACACATTGACACCAGCACCTACTCTACCCTTCAAAGCAATTTTGGAACTCTTTCTGGAGTGGCCATTGGGCATGATGGCACGTTTCTGAATTCAGTCATATAGTTATTTGTCTATGAGGGAGTTTTTATCCTGTAAACCAGTTAACTGTATCAGAACACTCTCCCTACTTTGGATCTGGCCTCCAGTGACTTATTTCTTTACCAGAAGATAAAGGAAATATTGAAAGGAAGACATTTGGATGACATTCGGAAGGACATCAGTGGTAACACGATGACAGCTCTGCTGGCCACTCTAGAAAAAGAGTTCCAAAATTACTCTGAAGGGGTGAATTAGGTGCTGGCATCAGTGCATAGCTTCCCAGAGGGAGTGCTTCAAAGGTGACCAATAGTGATAGTCAGCAATGAGGTAGCACTTTTTCTAGAATGAGTTCGCAAAACTTAATTGGCAGTCCTCACATATGAAGCTTCCACTGGTCAATTTGACTTCTCCAGTATTGTGTATTCTCTTACCCTTTACCAAAGTTACCACTTTTCTAGTGTCTATTTAGTGTTATTTCTTTCCCAGTCTTCCTCTGTCTAGTGACCATCAAAGATTGTTTCATGGGTTTTTATAGTAGTGGTCTCATACAGTGTTTATAGTAGTGGTGTCATACAGTATTTGACCTTTTGTAATGGACTTATTTCACTTAGCATAATGTCGTCTAGATTCATCCATGTGAGCTGTTTCAGATTGATGATTATTCTTATATTACTGTTGCGTAGTATTCCGTTGTGTGTATGTACCATCATTTATTTATCCATTCATCTGTTGATGGACAATTAGGTCATTTCCACATTTTCTTATTGTGAATAATGCTGCAGTGAACATGGATGTGCCCATGTGTCTATTTGTGTAACAGCTCTGATTCTCTAGGATATAGTCCTAAAAGTGAGACTGTTGGATTTTATGGTATTTCTAGCTTTTGAAGGAAGTGCTGTGTCATTTTCCAAAGTGGTTGTACCATTTTATATTCCCACCAGCAGTACATAAGAGTTCCAGGCACCACACAACCTCTCCAATATTTGTTATTTTCTGTTTTCTTTCTTTTTTTTAAATTCATTCCACTAATGCTAGAGTGAAATGGTATCTTGCAATTTTGATTTACATTTTTATAATGACTAGTGATCTCTATCTAGCATTTCCTCATTTCTTTGTCTGTTAGCTGCTTGAGTGTCTTCTTTGCTGAAGCATTGGTTCATATCTTTTGCCTATCTTTTCATTAGCGTATTTGTCTTTTTTTGGCAGAGGTTTTGGATTTCCTTATAGGTTTTAGAGATTAGACTTTTTTCGGATTTGTAATAGCCAAAACTTTTCCCCCAGGCTATTGGTTCTCTTTTTATTCTTTTGGTGAAGACTTTTAGTGATCATAAATGTTTAATTTTTGGAAGATCCCAGTTATCTAGTTTATCTTCTGGTGTTTTTGTATTGTTAGTTATGGTTTGTATCCTGTTAATGGCATGTATTAGGGCCTCTAGCTTGATCCTGCTTTTTCTTCTAGGATCTCTATAGTTTGAGATTTTATATTTAGATGTTTGACACATTATGAATTAGTTTTTGTGTATGGTCTGAATTACGAGTTGTGTTTTATTTTTTTGCAGGTGGATAACCAGTTTTGCCACCACTGTTTATTAAAAAGACTGTCTTATCTCCATTTGATGGACTTTGGGTCTTTGTCAAAGATCAGGTGACCATAAGTAGAATGATTTACATCTGAGTTCTCAACTCTGTTCCGTCGGTCAGTGAATCTGTCATTGTACCTATACCAGGCTGTTTTGACTCCCATAGCTGTGTAGTAGGTTCTGAGGTCAGGCAGCATAAGTCTTCCTACTTTATTCTTCCTCTTCAGTAGCATTCCATTTAACAAGGAGCTATTCCCTGTCGTGTAAAGTTAATGATTAGTTTTCCATCTCTTTAAAGAATGCTGTCAGTCTTTGGACTGGGATTGCATTGTATTTGTAGATTCCTTTTGAGTAGAAATGGCATTTTGATAATGTTGAATCTACCTGTCCATGGGCATGGCAGGTCTTTCCATTTATGTAGGTCTCATTTTGGTTTCTTGCAATAGTGTTGTGTAGCTTTCTTTGTATAGATCTTTTATATCCCAGGTTAAATTTATTTCTAAGTACTTAATTTTGAGGCAGCCTGTTTTAAATGGTGTTGTTTCCCTGATTTCATTTCTGTAGTTTTCTTTATTGGTGTGCAGAAATTCAACTGAGTTTTGTATATTTATCTTATATCGTGCTACTGTGCTGAATCTTATATTACTTCCAGTAGTTTTCTTGTGAAATTCTATGAGATGTTTATGTATCATGTCATATCATCTGCCAATAAGATAGTTTTACTTCTTCATTATCAATCTGCATGATACTTCTTTCTTTCTCTCTTTGTTTCTTTTTTTCTTTCTTGCCTTATTGCTCTAACTAGAGCTTTCAGCATGGTGTTTAATTACAGTGATGATAAAAGGCATCCTTTCTTTGTTTATATTCTCAGGGAAATGTTTTTAGGCTGTTTGAAGGCTGTACACATCATGTTGACCGTTGGTTTTGTAGAGATACCTTTTGTTATGTTTTAGAATTTCTCCTCTATACCTGTTTTATTGAGAGTTTTTTTTTTTTAAATCAGGAATTGAGGTTGGACTTTAATGCTTTTTCTGCGTAAATTGAAGTGATCATGTGATTATTCTATTTACATGGTGGATTATGTTGATTGAATCTCTAATGTTGAACCATCCTTGTATACCTGGTATGACTCCCACTTGGTCATAGTGTATTGATTTTTTTTATATGATTCTGAATTCTATTGGCTAGAGTTTTATTTTTTAGCTAGAATTTTACTTTTTAATTTTCATGTGTGATTTAAATGAAGATTACAATTCATACAATAATTATACACATATTGTTATGTGACACTAGTTGTAGTCTCTATAATGTGCAGCACACTTTCCCCTTTCACCCCAGGTTTCTCATGTCCGTCTAACTGGTTCCTGTCCTTTGCTGCCTTCTCATCCTGTCTGCATCCTGGAGCTGTCCATTTGGTCTCATGTGTCGTGCTTGAACTAAGAAGCACACTCTTGATGACTATTATGTTTTCTAATTTTTGTCTGAAAAGTGGACTTCAGGAGTGGTTTAGTTCTTAGTGGACATAGTACTGGCTAGAATTTTGTTGACAGTTTTTTCATCTATATTTGTGAGATATTTGTGTGTAACTTTCATATTTTGTGGTGACATTGCCTGTTTTTAGTATCAGGGTTATGCTGGCTTCACACTGTGAAACTGAAAGTAGCCCTTCCTTCTTTGGATTCTGACATTGTTTGCGTAGGATCTGATGGAAGCACTCTGCATGTTTGATAGAAATCTCCTGTGAAATCATTTGGGCCAGGGTTTTTTTTAATAGTTTTTCAAATTACCTTTTCCGTCTTTTCACTTGTTATAGATCTTTTGAGATTTTCTACCTCATTTTGTGTTAGTTTATGTAATGTGGTGGTCAGGATTATGTCAACTCGGCTACTCCATATTTGGCTGCTGTGTTAAGCGGCAGGGCGGGGTCTGTGTTGGCTTCTGGTCCCTCAGTTCTCATTTCTTGACCACTCACTACTACTGCTGGTCTGCTCACATAGCCAGGATCTCCTGCTCTCTTCTTCCGGTGTCTGCTTCCTGGACTTGAACTAGCAGCTGTTGGATTCATCAGTACTTACAGTCGGCACCTGAGAGTCCTGCTTTCTGACTTGTCACTTCTAGGTTCGCTAGCCTCTGCCGCTCCGTCTTGCCGCCAGCTTGGGATCCACCGACATACACAACTGGTGATCTAGAGCTCTGGTCTCTGACCTGCTGACTTTGGGTTCATCAGCTTCTGTGGCCGTGTGAGGCTTGTGCCAGGACTTGGGACATTCAACTTTTGTGATTGCGTGAGCTGTTACCTATATCTATGTCTATCTATCTATCTATATTATAAGTGATTCCTTGTGCCTGCACATGTTACTGGTTTTGCTTCCCTAAAAAAAAACAGCCTAAGACAGGTAGGTAGTGAGATTCTAGAAATTTGTCCATTTACTCCAGTTTCTCAAGTTGTTCAGTATAGTTTTTCATAATAGTCTGTTGTGATCTTTTTTAGTTCAGTTGCATCTATTGTAGTGTCCACATTTCATTTCTTCTTTAGATTACAGATACCCTCTCTTGTTTTTATGTAGTTAATTTGGCCAGTCTTTTGTTGATTTTGTTGAGCCTTTTAAAGGACCAACTTTTGATTTTGTTGATGCTTTCTATTTTATTTCTAGTCTTTATTTCATTTGTTTCTGCTCTAATATGTAATACATCCTTTTTTCTGGTGGCTGTGGGCTTCGTTTGCTGTCCTCTTTCTCTTTATTTGAATTGTGTAGTTAATGTCTTGATTTTGTCCCTTTTTTTGATGTATTCATTTGTTCCTATGAATTGACTGCTGGGTGCTGCCTTTGCTATGTCCCCAAGGTTTTGGTATGATGTGTTTTCTTTCTCATTTCATTTGCAGAATTTTTTTATTCTGTCTTTGTTTCCTTCTGTTACTTAATGGCTTTTAAGCAAGGTGTTATTCAGTTTCCATGTTTTTTATTCTTTTATCTCATACTTTTCCTGTTGTTTCTACTTTTTCAGTACTGTGATCAGAGAAGATGCTTAGTATTATGTAAGTTCTTTGGATTTTGTTGAGGGCTGCCTTATGGTCTATTCTGGAACTCCAAGAGCTTTGGAAAAGAATGTGTACTTTGCTACTGTTGCGTAGAGTATTCTTTATTTGTCTGTGAGATCATATTGCTTGATTGTGGTGTTTAGATCTTACATATCTGTGTTGAGTTTCTTTCATTATGCTCTGTCCTTTGCCAAAAGTGATGTGTTGAAGTATTCTTGAAGTAGTATGTTGAAGTCACTCAACTATTGTGTAGCAGGGTCGGTCCCTTGGGGGTAGAATGGTGTGGTTGGGTGGTTTGCAATATGAACTAGGGCCAACAGAGTTTGGCCAGGTGCACTGCAGGGTCCAGGTGGCCACATCAGTACCACTAGGGGACATGGTGCTGGGTACACGGTGCAGACAGGCAGATAGGAAAGAAGAGAATGTGCTGTAGCTTTTGACTTTCAAGAACTGGTGTGGGCAGCACGTGGAACTAGGTGGCCAGGGGAAAGAAAAGAGGGAGAGAAAATAAACTAACCAACAAACAAAAATAAATAAACAAGAACAAAATATATGGTATTGGAGGAGGATTAGAATTAGGGTGGTAGCAGGGTGATGTCTCTCTCATCAGGTGGCACAGCACAGCCTGTCAGGATGAGGTGGAGGCAGCATAAAGCCTATGTGGGAGGAAGACGGAAAAGGGAGAAGAGAAAATACAAAAGAAAAAAATTGCAGTGCTGAGGGAGCTCGTTTGTAGGGGCAGCACAGACCTGGGGTGGCTATGTGCCAGATGCTTTCCAAGGAAGTAGTACAGTACATTCCACCAAAAAGGAAGTGGGTGGTATATGGGGCTAAATGGGTGGGGGAAAGAAGAGAGAAAGAAGAAACAACTACCAAAAAAAAAAAAGAAAAAGTAAATAAAATGGCACTGAGAGAGCCTGTTGGTGATGGAAGCGTGTTATGTTGCAGAGGGAAAACATGGTACTTCTGTCTGTAGTGCCATGTTGGGTCTGCCACCTTCTGTGTATAAACTTTTAATGAGAAACGAATTTGCTCTGTGAACTTTCATCTAAAACACAGTGGAAAAGAAAAGCTGCATGTAAACCCAAAAATATATAATAAAAAGACACATACCTTTTGTTAGGGTACATAGCAGAGGCAGTAGAACTATATAGAAAGTTCTGTAGAGTAAAGAATGTAAGAAACTGAAACTGAGACAACAGGAAAGGTATCCTGGTGATGGTTCTCCTAAGCTGTGTCTCAAGAGGTGACCAGAGTGTCTCCAGGAAAAGTGGCAGATAGAAAAAGGAAGTATTCCAAAGAGAAGAAACAGATTTTGGAAAGCCACATTTGTTCAGATAATAGATTTAGTGTGTAAAGGGTAGTTTTAGACAGATTGAGGGGGTCAAAGAGATAGTTGGACAGATTGTCTAAAATAGGGATAAAAACACTCAACTGCAGAAGAAAGGCCAGGTGATCTGCCTGTGTAAAATCAGCATTGACAAGACTGTGGAGTATTGTTCTGTTCTGACACTCATGGGGTTGCCCTGAGTCAGTATCTGCTTGATGGCAGCTGATAAGGAGTTTGAAGTTTTCGAACAGCAGAGAGTCACTGGTCACTTTCAAACAGCAGAGAGTAATGTGATCAGATTTAGTCTGGAATGTTTTATTTATTTATTTATTTATTGTTATGATTGAATGAAAATGTACATTCCCATATAAATTCACATGCTCACCTATGTGCAGTTCCCTCTGCTTTCCCTGCCCAGTGACAGCATATCCTCCGTCTCTGCTCCATAGTATGTCCTATCCTCCCAACAGTGTCCTATCCCCTCGTCTCCACCCACTCACCTTTCTCCAGTAAGAGATCAGCAGGATGACGTCCTACAGATGCATAGAACTATAAAGTGACCACAAAGTACGGTCACTCTGCGTCACCAAGTCAAATCTATAGCTGTCCGAAAAGTTGACCTTCATTATGATTTATGGACAGGGGCAGTGTCAGGGCCAGGAGCCGTGTTCCCGGGGAACCCCGAAGCCCCTAGACCATCAATTGTGGTCTTTTAATGGAGATCTCAGGGTGCACCCCTATTTATTCTTGTGCTGCCAGTGAGACTCAATTTTGTGAGCTCCGTTGCAGCTATCACTGGTGGTGGCCGGGCACCATCCAGTTCTTCTGGTCACGAGTCGATGTAGAGACACACTCATGTGGGTCTTTCTGTCTTCTGTGTTCCCTTCCCCCCATGACATTCTTGTCTGTGGTGGTCATCCATTCCTGCTGAGTTTGGACCATTTGCTGTACCCTGAGATGGCACCTTGGTAGCTTAGCAGCTTTTAAGACCCCAGATGCCACTCACCGATGTGGGGTGCAGAGAGTCCTCATTAGCAAAGTGGTAGATTTGCCAATTGGGCTTGATTTTGCCTGAAAGCATGATCCCTGGCCCCCAGCCCCAGCTACTCTGTCCTTGCAGTATTGGGTTAAGATGGGAGGAGGACCCAAATTGTGTTGAAGTCCAGTTAATATTGATCTCTTTCGCTGTCACCGATTTCACCCAAGCAAATTTCTATTAAATATTTAAACCCTTCCCCTCTCACCCTCCCTTCCTCCCTACCCTTGCAGCCATCAAAGAGTCTTTTCTACCTTATGCATGAGTCTGTTTTTAAGTTCTTATAGTAGGGGTCTTGTACAATATTTGTCCTTTTGTTAGTTTGGAAGATTTTAGATAACACCTGGAACATGTTGTAGAGGTTCAGGCAGAGGAAGATTGAGTGACTTCCTAGATGCTTTGCATGTGCCAGAAAGACACAGATGTGGGCCTTGATGTGGCCCACAGGCTGCATGAAGAATCAGGTAGCCTGCTGTGCCCAGTTGGTCTTTTGTACATAGAACAGGATCTGTTTTCCTAGATCTTCCTCTGCCCCACTAAATCGCTCTCCAGCCCCTCTCTCGTGGACTGTTGTCACTTCTGTGGTTCCTGAGAAAATGTGTGTCGGCGTTTGACAACTGGGGTTCCTCCCGGAGCTCCTGAGCCCTACTCTCTGCTAATTTGAGCAGGAGTTGCTTAGACTTGCCAGCACTTCCGTATCTGAGCCAGCCTTCTTAGTCTAGATTACTTGTTTGCCTGGAACTCTGCCAGAACTTTTCTGGCTTAGGCAAGTCTGTCTTGTACCATGCACCCCATCCTATCCCTGCTCCAGTACAAATACCCGTTGCTGTCAAGTCATATGGTGACCTCATGTTGCAGAGTAGAACTGCTCCATAGAATTTCAGATTTGTGACCTTTTGGAAGCAGATTGCCAGGCCTTCTGTCTGAGGTGCGTCTATGAGTTTGAATCACCAGCTGGAAGTTTGTAATCAAGTACTTAACTATTTGTGCCACCCAAGGACACCTATCACTGGTTGATCCCCTATATCAAATCCATGTCATCGAGTCAGTTCCAACTTATACTGATCTTGTAGGACAGAGAAGAACTGCCACTTGGGGTTTCCCTGGAAGCAGATTGCTACATCTTTCTGTTGTGAAGTGACTGGTGGGCTGAAACAACTGACCTCTCGTCACCCCACCACTGATGGAGTGCTCTTTAACCACTGCACCTCTAGGGCTTCTTTTATTCCTTGTTAGACTTTGATATTATAGAAGTAGTAGTTAGGTGCTGTTGAGTCGGTTCTAACTGATAGTGACCTTATGTACACCAGGGATCCCTGGTGGCACAGCAGTTATGAGCTATGGCTGCTAACCAAATGGACAGTAGTTGAAATCCACCAGCCATTCCTTGCAATCCTGTGGGGCTGTTCTGCTCTATCCTGTAGGATCACCATGAGTCGCAATCAACCCGACAGCAGTGGGTTGATACAGTAGGAAGAGCTAAACCATCTCGCATGTGGCACCTGTTCTCCAGCTTGTCCTGTACGCCACACCCTTGGAGCTCTGTTCCCTAATCATTCACAGAATTGTGACAGTTAGATTAGCCAAAGATTAGACAGGTAAAACTAAAATAAAATGTTTATATTGCTCTTTAAAGTTTTGAAGTTGTTTTATTAAGATAAAAAGGACATTGAAGACAAATTTTGCAAAGTATTTTGAGTAGTGACAAATTTGTACTAGACTCTAAAAATGTCAAGGAGCTCTGATTTGGAAATATGCTTGTTCATCTTAGTCCCACATTCAGTGTCTTCTGGTGTTGTGTTTCACGTTTTATAGTTGTTTTTTTGCCCCCACTAATTATAACAAGTGAACTGTTTGATAACGGGACTGTGAAACACGCTAACCTGAACTGTACTCTAACCTGAACATCTTGCTCCCTATTAACCTTCGTATTTCACACCTGATCACTGCAGTGTGGCAAACCACTCCCTGGCCTTTCAAAGCAAGAGGACTGCTGTGGGACCGTAGGTACCTCCTGGGGCTTTAACAAATGCCAGAAATGCCCCAAGAAGCCTGGTAAGTGACATTTCATTGTTCCTTTACAAATAGATTTAGCATATCTGTTTTCTTAAGATGAATGTTTTAATGTTGAGACAGCATTAGACTTTTTTTTTTATTATGACTGAGTGAAAATGTACATTCCCATATAAATTTACATGCCTACCTATATGCAGCTTCCACTGCTCTCCCTGGCCGGTGACAGCACACTATTCCTCTCTGCTCCATACATGTCTCATCCTCCCAACAGTCTCCTTTCCCCTCCTCTCCACCCACTCTCCTTCCTCCAAAAAGAGGTCAGCAGGATGATACCCTATAGATGCATAGAACCATAAAGTGCATCCAATATATGGTCACTCTGCATCGCCAAGTCCAATTCATTCATGTCCAAAGAGTGGACCTTCGTTATGATTTATGGGCAAGGACAGCATCAGGACAAGGGCCATGCTCCCAAGGGAACCCTGAAGCTGCTGGACCATCAATTGCGGTCTTTTAGGGGAGATCTCAGGGTGCACCCCTTTTTATTCTTGTGTTGCCTAGCTGCTTTTAAAAGCATCTCCTTGTGTTTGGTTTTGGCAAGTTTGCTTATATGTCATGGTGTCTTTGTTTTGGGGTATACGTGAACTCATTCAGTGAACTCATTTTTCATAATTTTCTAGTTATTTAATTATGCAGCTAAATATCTGAGAGTTCTCTAGAGAAACAGATCAAGTAAGATTTATCACTGTCTCTGTTGCTCAGTCTTTCTGCCTATCCTGCTTGGATTATAGCCCATTTTCTGTTGTTCTCTATCCTCTCAATAAATGATATCTGCTCATCTTTAATAATATTAGGGAAGTTGTCTGTCAACATATCTTCAACAATTCTCTCTGTATTTTCTGTTTCATCCTCAGTTCTGGTACTCCAGTCCC
This sequence comes from Heterohyrax brucei, assembly GCA_028571685.1. Lineage (NCBI taxonomy): Eukaryota > Metazoa > Chordata > Mammalia > Hyracoidea > Procaviidae > Heterohyrax > Heterohyrax brucei. Next base: position 43,273,281 of record CM053149.1, read on the forward strand.
TTGTAAATTATTCCTTTTGATAAAATCCCCCGTAACTCTTAGTGATTATTTTTTTAAAAGCTTTTCTGAATTTTCTCAAATATGCTTGTGTCAGTTTCTTGATCTTCAGTCTCACAAATTCAGCATTCCATTGACTCAGTTCTGCTGCTTTGACTTTCTATAGAATTGTCTAAGTCTATAATTTTGCTGTTAATCTGATGATTTTTAGATCATTGTTACTTGGGTATTTCTTGCACTCTATTTTTATCTATGCTCAGCTGTGGTTTGCTTATTCTCCTTCCTGATATCTTAAAGAGTTCCAAACATTACTTTTTTTGTATGCTACTTCTGATAACTACAGGAAGTCCTCTTCATCTGGAAAATCTTTTGATTCTTTGTGTTGGGAGTTTTCTGAAGCCATTGTGGTCTACTTCTTTAAATAACTTGAAATCGACTGTTGTCTCTGATCCAGCTGAAAGTTGTTGTAATTATGTTGTTTGATTATGGTGTTCTAAACAAATATATATGTATATTTAATTTTAGTTTTCAAGTTTACAAATAGACTTAACCTTTGGTCATTTTTATTTAGAATTATGTCATTTAATAGTTACTGTTTTCTGTGGGTTTTTTCTGTATTTTAATCTTGATAGAGGATTTCAATAGAACGTGTAAGTACAAAGTTGCTGTCACTTCTTATGAGATGCTGATGAAAATAAACCCATATTTTGGGTCATTTAATGTGTAAAAGTAGATAGATTGATTCCACTTCAGGACTGGCCCCATGGATTATTGATTCAAGTAAACTGTGAATATCTTGACATTTACTCAGTTTGTGCCATCTTCAGTGACTCACAGGAAACACACTGAGTCACATTCTTGCTGTGTCATTTAAAAATCTTTCCTTTTCTTGGTTGGTACTGCTGTCTAAATCATACTCATTTTGGAAAAGAGTAGACATTCTTTGGCTTTATACTGTATGGTTTTGAGTTCCATGACTTTTTCTTTAACTCCAGGCAGTTCATACTTGAGTGTTTGATTTAGTAAGTGGCTGTTATTTAATGTATGGAATTTTTGTTTAGCCACATATGGAAAGATTTGTCCTTGTTCATAATTTTTACTGTGAAATCTACAAATGGTTTCATCAAATAGTCCATAATCTATTAGAAATGTGCTTAGCATGAACAAGTTATTTGTCCTTTAGAAATTTTTATGGTAAAATGAACATAGAATCCTCAGATGAAGAGAACTTTAAGAAATCATTGGAGCTGGCTCTTTTTCTTGAAGCAGATCAGTATTCAGACTTTTCAAACAAGTTTTTATCTCTTTGCCTTTGAAGAATTCACAGACAGAGAACCCATGATCACCATAAGTAACCTGCTTCTCCAGAAGTCTTGTATGGAACAAGTCTAACCTTGAAGACTGGGAGCTGAATGGGCCCAGCTCCTCACATACCAGTATCTCCCTTCTTTTTATACACTATATTCACACTCCTCACTTTAAGCTTCCTTTTTAGGTACTCAGAGAGTCCAAAGAATGAGACTACAACCAAAAAAAAAAAAAAAAAAGAAAGAAAGAATAGGAAGTAAAAGAGAAGAGGGTCACCACTAATAAATATCACCCTGTTCTAGAAGCTGTTTTGGGGTGCCTTTAGCACTTAACCATTGTGCTACCAGGACTCCTGTTCCATGAGTGGCAAGAGATAAAGAATATGTGCAGAAGGCAAAATATATCCATCATCCAAAGGAAAAATGGAGCATCAGCTTTCGCCTTTTGTCTTTTACTTGAATCTCTTCAGTGGTCTCACCATCCATCATACTGTGCTTATAGCCCATTTTATGTTGTTCTTTATCCTCTCAATAAATTAATACCTTAATGGAGGAAATGACAACTATCATTTAGTAAAATGTCAGCCACTGTGAGACTCATTTTCCATAAAGTCTATCTGTATTCCACCACCAACCACCCCTCCTTGTAGATGTGAATATCACCATTTTACAGAATCACACTTTGAAACCTAGGAAAGTGGTAACCCGAGGCCTGAAAATTACTGATATGTGGAATTTAGATTTGTACCCAGGTGTTTCTGGTCCTTACGCTTGTGTTCTATTTACTGATCCTGGGTTGTCTTACATGCCTATCTTTTGAATATCAAAGCCAGCCAAGAACCTAAATTAATAAGAATTTTGTGGGTAACTATTGATTGCAAAATTTCTATTAAGAGTTGTCTGAGTGATGAACCATTCAATCAGTCATAACAACTCATTAATCTCGTAGTTTCTTCTCATCACCTGCCTATTCTTCTTGTGTTCACAGTGGTAAGAATTAGCTCATACCTCAGATATCAAACCCTATAATTAAGGCAAGCATATAACTTATTGTCAGAAGCTGGATAATTTTGAGAGTGATATAGAATACTGTTAATGATCTTTGCTGGAACATCAGGCATAGCCCAGAACAGTTACTAGAAAACCAGGGGATGTAGGCACCTTACCTATGATGAATGAGAAAATTCAGATGCTTGACGCTAATTATTACTGATGAAGTAATCAAGAGATCCATTGTGATGTAAATGCTTAATCATCATTGGGAAAAAAACTACAAAACAGCCTTGCGATTCTTTCAATTCTCGTAGTAACAATTTAATGATAGCTTCTTGGGCTATATTGGTTGTAAAATATGAGATATATTGAAAAACAAAGAATGTGGAAGAATTTGTGGAAATATATATTGAATTGATATCTCATAAATGGTTAAATATACTGATACCTTAAATAGCTTTGATGGTCACATATAGTAATTTATGGCTATAAGAATTTAAATTAAACATGTAACAAAGAATTATTTCTTCCTTTACAGCTTACCATGGATATAACCAAATGATGGAATGTCTACAAGGTTATAAGCGAGTTAATAACACCTATTGTCAAGGTAGGGTTCACTGAATTCATTGGTTTGAACTTGAGAGTTGGGACTTTTTCAGAAATGTATAGTATTTTGCCACATGTAGCTGTTTAGCCCAGCATGTGTAAGTCACAGAGTGACTCGACTCTTGCTCACTACATTTAGCTAAGGAAGTATTAAGACTTAATATATGGCTGCCTTGTGGTCTTCTTGCTCACCACCTTCCATCTGCACATAGCAAGTAAACACACATATTCCTCACAGAACTTCTCTCCAGACAAGTGACTGGTAACCAGAATCCTCGTTTCTTCTTTAATCAGAAAGCATGACCACCTTAAAATCCTGTTGCAGAAATACTGTAAGTGACCAGTTACTAAATATCAGCATGAACTCACTCTTGTTAGGGAATAGAAAAAGCCATGCAGCTAAATGTCTTAGGGTTCTCTAGAGAAACAGAACAAATAAGATATATCACTATCTCTCTCAGTCTTTTATCTGTCAGTTTCTATCTGTGTATCTGTGTGTATGTAAATGAATGATTTGAGGGGAGAAAGATATGGCAGTCTGCTTCTTTGATGATTTACAGCCCCACGGGGAAGTTCTGGTCTGTCCTGTAAGGTTGCCGTGAGTCAGCGTTGACTGGATGGCTGTAGGTGTGGGATGTATGATTTTATGAGAGGGAGAGTGAGACAGAGAAATTGAATGATAGATTTTTAAGGAATTGGCTCACACAATTGTAAGGGCTGGCAATAGGCTGGTGGCTCTGGCATTCTTGTGTCCACAGATTGGTAAATCAGGCAGTAGGGGGGTGAGTGGAATTCTGGTAGAATGTCTGTAGTCTAGAAGCAGAATACTCCCTCTGGAAATCTCCTTTTTTGTTATTAAGGCCTTCAGTTTATTAGAAGAAGCCTACCCACATTAGGGTGGGGAGTCTGCTTTACTTCAGGCCAACTGATTTAATCACACAGAACTACTTCATAACAATATCTACACTAGTGTTTTGACCAACCCACTGGGTACCATAGCTTAGCGAAGCTGACACATAGAAGTAACCATCACACTAAATAGAAAACATGTGGAGTGCTTTTACTCTATTTATTTTTGACAGTAAGACAAAGTTTTACAAGCAGAGAGAATCTCAAAGATCCTGTAGTCCAATGTCTACATTTTGTAAATGAGGAAACCAAACCCCAAGTCATTAAGTGACTCTTCTTTGGCTACAAAGAGCTGAGCTTACACCTCAGATTTACCAATGCCTAGGTTAGTACACTTTATATATTTTGGTTCATTTACTTTGTGGGATGTTCAATGAATGTTCCTTTGAATATCTAGGATGAGGTATTATTAACTTGAAAATCGTATATATTGAGATAACAGAGAAACAGCCTCCCAGAGTCTTACTGAACCAAAAGGTATGTCAAGAATAGTGTGTATGTCTTTGGATTTCTTGTCTGGGGTTCTGTAGATGAAGTAGGTTAGTCCTGTTACAAAGTATAGGTTTACCTCCTATGGAGATATTTTATATCTCTTAAATACCCAAGACTTTTTTTAAGAAGTAGTTGTTCTAGTCCATAGTATAGCTGTGTAACTTTTATGACATATAGGGTCTTTGCTGACTTAAGTTTCTTGTGCAATACGTATAGGTATGCCTTATTTTTTGAAGGGAGTATTTTCTTTAAATATTATGTCTTAATCATATTTGAGAGAATGGTGGAAGTTAGACTAACTAAAATTAATCTAAAGTTAGATTGACTGATTGAATACACTAACTAGAATTAACAGGGAGAGTTAATGACATCGATTATTTAGTAAGATATTAGCCACTGTGATAGATAATTTTCTTGAATAACTCTAAATTCTACAATAACTCCACCCAGCTAGTAGATGTGAATATCTCCATTTTGCAGGAATTTCAGTTTGAAGCCCAGGAAGATTGTTTTTCAATGTCACATAGCTACTTTTCTATTGTTGTAAAAATCTGTATAATATGGCATTTGCCAATTTGACATTTTTCACATGTACAGTTCAGGGGAACAGCAGTCGTATTGTACAACCTTCACCATTATCCATTGTCAAATTCTCTGTCCCTCCACATAGCTACTTTTTGAGAAACGTTTGTAAACATGGAAATATTGGATTAATCAGTGCTATTTTAGAATAGAATTTAAGTGGAATGTAAGATATAATTGAATTTAATTAAATGGATAGAAGAGTGAATGAGTGGTTAAAATATGAATAAATATGTGTTATGCATTGTAAACCTAGTTATTATTTCATAGGCTTAGATTAAAAAAAAATCAATGTAAAGCAACCCTACCACAATTTTAGAATGCGTTAAAGAAATACAGTGAGCAGGGCATTGGAAGTTAACAACCTCTTCATAGCCTCTGCTCATCAGATTGCAGTCAGAGTTGTAGTATTTAATTTTCATTGTATTTTTTTAGCCCTTCAAACTTGTTAAGGACTAGGAAACATGAGTACGCTTAACCTAGAGAAATGAACACTGCAGAGAATTATAATGCGTGCCTTCAAATGTCTGCCTAACTGTCCTACAAATAGGACATTTTATGAGTTGTTTCAAAAGCCAAAGTCGATGAGATGGAGTTAAAGAGAGGCGTATTTAGAACTATGAGAAAGCCTTTTAATGAATAGAACTTCCCAACACTGTAATGAAGTATACTGCAATGTACTGAACTTTCTACACGTATCTGTGATTCAACAGCTACTAAATAACCGTTGACCTTGGATGCATAGAAACCCTGGTAGCATGGTGGTTCAGTGCTATGCATGCTAATCAAAATACGCCAGTTTGATTCCACCAGGTGCTCCTTGGAAATTCTATATAGCAGTTCTACTCTGTCCTGTAGGGTGACTGTGACTCCGAATCAACTAGATAGCAGTGTAATTTTTTTTTGGCTTTGGAGCTACTGGGGCATTTCTGTCCTGTGCAGTATGTAAGGCTACATGACCCCCTAGGTATCTTCAAGTTCTGTGATGCTATTATTACACTGTCCCCCTGGGATGATACGTAAGAAGGATGAAATTACATTTTGACCTGATGCACACATATTAGCCCTTGGCCCTAGTTTCTGGAACTTGCCCCTGTGATTAGGCATATCTGCTTATTCCATTAAACTACAGGATAAAAAACAGTCCTTATTATCCTTTACCATTCTAGTATTGCATAGTTAACTATTAAACACTTTCTCCAGAAAGCTAGGTGCTCCCAGTTCCTCTGAATGAATCGTGGAAAATGTACATGTGTTCTCTTCTATGTGTTTTTGTCTTGTGTGTATGTGTTTGCATTTGTTACTGTTCGTAAGTAGTTTAGGACGGGAGATCTCTCTTTTAGAGAGTTCTATGTTATTTGTTTCTAACTTGTTAAAAGATGACAAGAGGCTTATTATACCTTTATTTGGTTAAGGACCAATAACTGTCACGTAAAACTGAATTATTTTTAGTGCATCACACATCTAATCACAGCAGCCATGAACATGTAAAGCAAGCAATATAAAAATAATAATAATATTAGATGATTCTTGCTTGTTTGGAGCTGTGATGATGTGGTAGTTAAGAGCTCAGCTGCTAATCAAAAGATTGACAGTTCAAATCCATCAGCTGTTCCTTGGAAACTGTATGAGACAGTTCTGCTCTGTCTTGTAAGGTTGCTATGAGTTGGACTTGATTCAGTGGCAATTGTTATTTTTAATTATTGCTTGTTTACCATTTGCCAGACACTTGATAAACATTGTGTGTCTCTTGTCTCCACTAGTCCTTATATATCTTTTTAAACTAAACCAAAAAAACTTGCTGATACTGAATTGATTGTGATTCATAGAGACCCTTTAGGACAAAGTAGAAGTGCCCCATAAGGTGTCCAAAGAGCAGCTGGTAGATTTGAGCTGCCGGCCTTTTGGTTAGCAGCTGAGTGTTTTAACTGGTGCTACCAGGGCTCATACTATTATTATCTTCATTTTTACAGATGGAAGAATAGAGACCTGAGAAGGTTAAGTAACTTGTACAGTACATGCCTGATAAGTACTAAATTCAAGAATGAAATGCAGGTAGACAGAGACCAGAACTTGAGCTGTCAACCACCTCATTCTGTTATAGGGAGAAAGAATCAACATTTGTTTATCACCTGCTGATACTAGTCCATAAACTGTTTTTCTTAAAAACCAATAAACTGTTGCCATCAAGTCTATTCTAACTCATACTGACCCTATAGGACAGAGGAGAGTTGTCTCATAGGGTTACTAAGGAGAGGCTGGTGGGTTTAAACTGTCAGCCTTTCGGCTAGCAGCCAAGTTCTCAACCACGGTGCCACCAGGGCTCCCGTACATTATGTGTTTCGTTTAATCTTCAAACCAAACCTGTAAAATATGGTCATTATTAATTCCAATTACAAACTGAGAAACAGTGTAAATAATTTTGCCAAGGTCACACAGTTAGTAAGAGATCCAGCCAGGATTAAATTCCCAAGCCTTCCTTACCAATTTTAGTACATTTGTAAAGTATCACTGTGGTTAGATAGTCAGCTGCTAACCAAAAGTTGGTTGTTTAGCCCAACCTAGTGACTCTGTGGGAGAAAGACCTGATGATCTGCTCTGGTAAAGGTTCTAGCCTAGTAGGAAACCCGATGGGGCAATTCTCTGCTGTCACGTGGGGTTGCTATGCTTGACCTTGATTCTTAGGCCGTAACAACAATGCAGTGTTGCTAACTTAGATAGCTAATTAGAACAAAAGCTATGCTATCCAGAGAATTAATAGAAATCAAAGAAATTAACATTATTGCGGTTATATTTATCAGAAGAGATATCTCTACTGTTCATATTCATAAAAATATCGCTTTAGATGTGTAAGCAAAAATTTTCAAGTAAGCACTGCCTATTTCATGTGAGACTAGAATGAAGAATTTTTTAAATAATTATTTGAGTTTTATATTTTCCTCTCGGTGCAGTTGTCTGACCTTTAACAAATTTTGTTCATTCTTGATCATGACAAATACTTCTAACTTGGTCAACTCCACTGATGGTCACAAACACCAAATCCTGGCATAAATTTGTGTTAAGAGGATACTTGTTAAACAGTTAACACTTTCTGACAAGAATTCTGGAGTGAATAAGCACAGTGAATGCCATTTCATGGTGCCTCAGGAAGGGACTGGTAAGAAGATTGACTGATAGGGTCACATGAATTTTTTTCAGAATATTCTGTTAAAATTTACCATTGAGAAAAGGGCTTAATTTCATTTGTTTTGTGATATTATTGGTCAGTAAAATGAAATGGAATATTCTCATTTTACATATGTACACTTAGTTTCTCTAGACCATGGAAGCCTTTTGATTTTGTTATTCTAAAGGTTTTCAGAAGGCACCAATACTCTGATTGGAAACCCTGATGGCATAGTGGTTAAGTGCTACATCTGCTGACCAAAAGTTTGACTCTACCAGGTGATTCTTGGGAACTCTGTAGCAGTTCTGCTCTATCCAATAGGGTCCCTATGAGTCAAAATTGACTTGACAGCAATGGGTTTGGTCTTTTTGAGTTTAAGCCTCTAATTGTACATGTCACATAGTTCTTATAGTCTAATGTCTTTTCACTTTACAAAGCCCCTATAAAATTAAAGTGATTAATACAAGAATTACATTATTTCTTTCAGCTAACTCAACAATGTCTTGGAACAGCCTGTACTAAAGTGTGTTCAATTACAAAGAACCAACTCTCTACAAGCTAATTTGAGCAGCTTTCCAATAGTTGCCCTGCCCTCGGAGTTGGGCTGCCCCCTCCATTCTGGTGGTGCTGCAATTTTCTTTTCAGAGGAATGATTTATTACATATACGCACATGGAGCTCTAAAACTTGCTTGACTGCCCCAACATTATGAAATTGTTATAATTTGTTTCATTTATCATAACACATGTTACAGTTTTATTTCCTGGTGGATCTAGAGCTGAATTCTTTGTTTAGTTAAGGGCTTGATGTAGAACTAGAATTAAGTGTTATTTCACAAAACTGTCATCCACATTTTTACAATCCAGTGCATGTGTGTTCCTTTTTCATAGATATTACTGAAAAGTTTTCAAATGGTCCACCATTCAACAAACATCAATTGGTGAGGCACTCCTGAGCTATAGACAGAGGCTGTGTGATGTGTGATATATTTAAAACACTATTCCAGCCTTTAGAATTTCATGCAAATAATTTACTTTGAATCAGAAACATACAGTTTGTTTTATACATTCTCCCAGTTGGCTGAATTTTAGCTGACTCAGGATAAGCTAATTAAAGCAAATATGAACGAGCCATCCATGTGACTTTATGTGATGTTTTATTACACCAGTTTCTCTGATTAATAAAGTAAGGTTACAAAACAGGTGCATTTGGCAGCACAACTGGACTATACCATAAACTAAAAGGTTTTCTAAATATAACTCAATATTTTAAAGGACAGAGTAGCAGGGACAGGAGTCTAGGGACCATGGTTTCAGAAGACATTGAAATCTGGCATAAACTAGTTTTTTTCCTAAGAAATTGTTCTTCATCCCATATTGGTGAGTGGCATCTGGGGTTTTAAAAACCAGCAAGCTGCCGTCTAAGGAACATCAGTTTGTCTCACCCTGCCTGGAGTGGATGAAAACCAAGAAAATCTAAGACATGAGGAAAATATGAGCCCAGGGGACAGAAGCATCTATATGATTGGGAGACTATATCGGCTTGAGACCAGAAGAACTAGATGGTGCCTGGCTACCTGTAGAGTCCCCAAGGAAGCACAAGAAAAGGGGAGTACAAATCTAGAACTTTTCATTAAAAGACCAGACTTGATGGTCAAACAACCTGGAGGTTCCCTTGAGAACACAGCCCCTGGATTTGCTGCTGGCTCAGAGCTGGAACCAGTACTGAAGTAAACTCTTCAGACAAAAATTGAACTGTACTATAGGACATAGAGTGATGCAGGTGGTATTTGTACTTTATGATCTAGTATATATATATGAGACTCTTCAACTGGTTCTTCTCTAGAGGGCAGAAGAAAGGGTAGAGAAGAGGGGACAAGTGTCAGTTTAGTGGGTACTGAAAGTAGAGTAGAAAGGAAGAGTGTGTTGCCACAGGGTGAGGAGAGCAGATAAAGCTGCATAGAGGCATGTGTTTGAGTTTTTATATGGTGAATTGACTTGGATTATAAACCTTCGCTTAATCACAATACAAACAATTTTTTTTTTTAAAAGTGTATTTGAGCATGGTACCCATTGCAAAAATTTTGACTGTAAGGATACTTGTAGATAGAAAGTTCCCCAAAGTGCATCTGAAACCATATTTTATTTGGACAAAGATAGTGCACATTTCTGAGGCATATCTCTGTCACTAAATGAGACACACCAACCTTCCACATGAGCAAGTTACAGATAGGACTTCTGCATAAGAAGAGATGGCCCAAACTGTAACCTGCATTTCAGACTTCTTTCTGATTAAAAAAATATTGAGCATAAACTACAGTATCAAGCAGTCAGAGGAAGACTGTTCTTTGAGCATTTTGGAAAAACTGGATAAAAGGGGACTGAAAGTGAAGGTGAGACTCTCAAGAGTGCCTGCTTGATTGAGAAGAATATAGCCTTTAGCATATTGTTGTTACCTGCTTTTAAGTCATCTCCGGACTCGTGGGAAGCCCACAAACAGTCGAAGGAATTGCTGCCTAGTCCTGCACCATTCCCAGGATGGGGACTGCATGGTTGTGATCCAAAGAGTTTTTAGTGGTTGATTTTTGGAAGTAGATCTCGTGGCCTTTCTTAGTTCATCTTCGTCTGGAGGCTCTGGTGAAACCCGTTCAGGATCATAGCAACATGCAGACTTCTGCCAGCGGATGGGTAGCGGCTGCTCACGAGGCTCATCGGCCAGGAATCAAACCAGGATCTCCTGCATGGAAGGCGACAGTTCTACCACTGAACCACCAATGCTTCACTGTGGCTAAAACAGACAGATGGTGTGACATGAAGCAACTCTGAATTTCAAGGCAAGACACTTAGGATTAATTGCCTCTGTCATTTGCAGTATAACATGCTTTGTGATATATGCTGGGAAAACATTTGTTGGATTTACACTGCCTTTAATATGGAAATGTCCAAAGGCCATTAAAACAACCTCTTGTATATTGCATAGAAAATTAGTGTAGCTTATACATGAAGAATACAGTTAATGAAAAAAATATGTATTTTTCCATACAGTTAATAATTCAGTGATTTTACCGACGTGATCAGTTTTATCTTTACACATTGTTTCTTATATCCTGTGTTCTGTTTCTAGTTTTGTACTTTTCTTTTGAGGTAAGTTTTCCAGATAAATACAGAACATTCAGTTAAATTTGAGTTTTTCATAAGTAACAAGTAATTGCAGATATACTAAAAAATTATTGTTTAGCTGAAATTCAAATTGAACTGCACATCCTGTATTTTTATTTTCTAAATCTGTATTTTGAGGCTATATTATTCAAAAATCCTTTTAATGTGGGTGACTGTGAGATATATACTTCATATGTTTGAATATGTTTTGTATTCATTATACCATGATGACTGATCATCTATAGAATTCTAGGTTGACAGTTGTTTTCCAGGAACACTTGTAATTACTTTTACCACTGTCTCCTGGTCTCAGTCTTGTTGATGAAAGGTTTTAAACTCTCTTCCTTCATAGATAATCTGCATTTCTATCTTTGAGGTCATCTCTTAATTCTTTATATTCTGTAGGCTTACCATGACATGTCTATATTTGGATTTATCTTTACATGTTTTACTCAAAAACATAGTGCAGTTTCAACCTAAAGGCACATGCATTCCTCAGATTTGAAATTTTCTCTTCATATATTGCTTCCTTACTGTTTATTCCTGTCTTTCTACAGAAATTGTACTGACAGATATTGAAACCTCTTTTTTGTCCTTCGTGTCTCTAAACAAGTTTCATATTTTTATCTTATATCTTTTTGTCTTTTCTGGTGCATGTGTGTTTTGAACATATTCCTCAGTCTGTCTTCCAGTTTTTAAATTCATACACTGACTTTTTAGTTTCTGCTTTAATTCATTCTTGCTTTCACACAGAGTCTAGAATTTGTCTCTTCGATTATGTTTCTTAAGTTCAATGACTCTTTTCCATTTCTAAGATTTCTAATAAATTATTCTTACTATACACCTGTTCTTGTTCCATATTTTCTTTTCTTTTTGAATGTATTCATTGCATTAACTTTTTAATGTGCTTCAACTCTTAGTGAGACTATTTCATAAAATTATTTTCATCTGGAGAAAATTCCTGTGTTAACCATTGGCCTTGTTTTCTTCTTGGCATTAGGTTTCTGGCTGAGTTTATAGGCTCACATTGAATGGAGTATTTATTTTTGTCCACACCCATTCCCCTTCAGTCTGGTGTCTAGCAGTTTGTGTTGTTTTTTTCTTTTTTCAGATCTCCATTTAGACTCATTGGTCCCCAGCCTAGAGCTATATTATAATTTCAGAATTGTATCTTACATTGATTTTGGTGACATTGTTCCTCTAATTACTGAGCTGGTGGGTGCACCTCTCCCATCCTTGACCCTCAGCCCTGTGGACTGGAGCTTTCTATAAGCTATAGCCCCAGAAAGTGTCTCTCATTAGGGGAAGCCCCACCCAGTCTAAAATTTCAGTCACCAAGGATGAATCTTTCTGCATAGATATTTTTAGTCTGTTACTGTAAATTGCTTAGCTCCTGGCTGCTGCTATGTCTTTCTAAACTTCTTTTAAAATTTATAATTTGTATGTATTTGAAATAGGTAGGGGTAAGGGGATGAATGGAAGGAATGTGGAAATGTCAAAGCATGAACTTACTGTGTTTATCCATATCAGGATTAGTAGTTTTTTTTTTTAATACAATAAATTAATACTGGAATATTGTGTTAAATTAATGTATACAATTTATGCAATGATTTTTTTCTTTGAGGTTGTTGCAAGGCACTTCTTAAAATTTAGTAGCCCATCAGCATGAATGTGTCATTTTTCATCCACTTTTAAAAAATCTGAATGGGCAGAACCAAGGTGGCAGACTAGACACAAGTCTCCTCAGTTCCCTCTAAGAACTAAGGCCTAGAAACATAAATGAATGGAGCAGTGTGGACATTCTGTGAGACTGAAGATCTGGTATAAGGCTGTGAGATCGACCTGTGCAACAGAAATGGGGAGACTAACTCTGTCAGAGGCAAGGCAGCAACACACTGAGTCTTGCTTCTGCTGGCATATCACTTGAGGGGACTGCAGGTACAGATGTCTTTGTGAACCAGGTGTCTGCAACTGGCAATGCCAAGCCTCAAGCCTGTGAGCCTGACACATGCTGGCTACTATGCTGAACTGTACTGCTTGAGTAAACAGTGTATCCCACAACAGAGAGGCCATGCCTGAGACAGCCACATCTAGAGAGCCCGGCAGGTGACTGAGGATCTGGTGCCTCTCCCCTTCTCTGAGCTGCGCCATAGCTCCTGCTGACTCATTGCAGCTCACTCAGGCGGGATGCCATCTTGGTCAGATGAGAGGTGGAGTTAGCCATGCCTGAGGGCTGACCTGGGGATAATTTTCACACTGAGCAACAGTGCCTGTCTGGATAGTGCTTCTCTGAACAGAAAAGCTGTTTTTAAACAATCATAGCTCGAGAACATGGTGGGGGAAGCTGGTTGAGTGTCACAGTGTGCTAACTCCTCACTTACTTAAGCCATGTCATACTGTCTGGGGGCAGCCTATGAGCCACCATCTTTGTCAGGCGGGAGGCCAGGCCTACCACACCAGAGGGCCCAGCTACTTTCAGCTGCAACTCGTAACCACCTCTTTCAGCAGAAAGGCAGCTTTTATGATAGCAGTGGTGACAGGCACCTGAGTGTGGTGGTGCCACTTATACAACCCTTCAGTGAGCCACATCATAGTGTTAGCTGAAAGCTCCCAGGGACTCTTAAGAAGGGAGCCATCTTTTCTAGCCAGGAGGTGAGGCCTGGCACCCCTGAGGGCCCAGCTGTTTTGGTGGCTCCTGGACAGTGTCCCACTTAGCAGAAAAGCAATGTTTAAGGCAGATGCATCTAGAGAACTTACTGATCTCTTGCAGCCATGTGTGGTGGCATCCTTCTCTCTTTCCTTCACTGAGCTACACCATTATCTCGACTGGAGTGATGACAGTCAGCACAAGTACCAGCCAGGAAGTGGGGCCTGCCATCCTTAAGAGTCCAGCTGGGGCCATCCACTAAGCCAAGCAGCATTGCAGGGCTTGACAGAGTCTATATTGCCAGAGGAGCTGTACATAAGTCAGCTGCACCTAGAGAATGCAGCAGTGCTGGTGAACAAATCTAGAAGTGACCTTACTCTTAGACCTGTGCCACACTCCCATCAATATAACACAAGAAAAACTGAATAGCTTCTTGATGGTGGAAAGACAACAATCAGTATCTAACCATTTAAAGAAGCATATCACCATGGCTCCAAAAATATAGACTCAAAAACCTTCCCATATGAAGAAGCTTTTTTAAAATTACTGGAGTAGAATACAAAAGAATCATGTATAAAGCCCTTCTAGAGATTACAGAAAATACAGTAGAACTAAATGAAAAATTAAGCTGTATGAACTGCTAGAACATTAATAATCTGAAAATCCAGAATGATCAATAATAAATTACAGAATTAGACAATTCAGTCCAAAGCCAAAAGAGCAGGATGGAGGAATTGGAATACAAAAATAGTGAGCTTGAAGATAAAGCAACCAACACCAGCATTTATGAGAAGTCAGATAAAAGAAATAAGAAAAATGAAGAAGCATTTAGAAGCATGTAGGACTCTATCAAGAGGAATAGGCTACAAATAATTGAAGTTCCAGAACAGGGATAGCAGAAAATACAGAGAGAATTGGTGAAGAGTTGCTCACAGAAAACTTTTGTGAAATCATGAAAGAAAAGAACATAAACATTGAAGATGCTTATCAAACACCGAAAGAAAGATGCTAAGACATATTATAATCAAGCTTAATAAAATGAAACATAAAGACATGCTATTTAAGGCAGCAAGGCTTAAAGCAAAACTAATATACAAAGGGAAGACCTGTAGATTTTCATCTGAGTTCTTGGCAGAAACCATACTGGCAAGAAGACAGTGGGATGACACATAGAAAGCCTTCGAGGAGAAAAACTTCCAGCCAAGACTTATACATCCTGCAAAATCTTCTCTCAAATATGGTGGTGAAATTAAGACATTCACGAATAAACAGAAGCTTAGAGACTTTGCAAAAACCATACCAAAACTACAAGAAATGCTGAACGAAACTCCTTGTGTAGAAAAACAATAACGTCAAATGTATACTTAAGGATGTAATGCAGAACACAGCATCCAGACTCCTGCTCAGTTAGGGAAGTCACTAAGCTTAATCAAAGCTAAAATATTAAAAGGGAGTGATCTTAACACAAGAACTATGATATCATCACACTATAAAGAAGGATATATTACAGTACATATAACCTTTTTAGATGGAAATTAAGAAGATACACAGAAGTAAAGATTTGTTTAAACTTAAAACATTAAAAGGGATCAAAGCAGTAGCAGCAAAGCAAACTAACAATGCAACACCTCAAAACAAGAAACATAATGCAGGAACCTTAAACATAAAACCAACACTGAAAAATATGAAAAGTAAATCCATGAGGAAAAACAACTCAGAACAGAGTATTAAGAGAAACAAAGAAAACATTAACACAAAAAAAGAAGCATCAAAATGACAGAATTAAACATGTATCTATCAATAATTACATGGAATGTAAATGGATTGAGTGTTCCATTAAAAAGGCAGAGATCAAAAAGCACAATCAGTCTTTATGTTGCTCACAAGAAACACACTTTAGACTCAAAACATGTGAACAAACTGAAAATCAAAGGATAGAAAAACATGTACAAGCTAACAGCATACAAATAGTGAGAGTGGCAATACTAATCTCAGATAAAGTAGAGTTTAATGTAAAATCTACCATCAAATGGAGAAAGGAGTGAGGTTGTCAAAGATTTCACTTTAGGTCCACAATCAATACCTTTGGAAACAGCAGTCAAGAAATCAAAAGATGCATTGAACTAGGAAAATCTGCTGCAAAGAACCTCTTCAAAGTATTCAAAAGTAAGGATGTCACCTTGAAGACTAAAACATGCCTGACCAAAGCCTTGGTATTTTCAGTCACATCATATGCATGCAAAAGCTGGAATATGAACAAGACAGACAGAAGAATTGATGCCTTTGAATTGTGGTGTTGGAGAAGAATGTTGAATGGACCATGGACCACCAAAAGAACCAACAGATCTGTTCTGGAAGATGTACAACCAGAGTGCTCCTTGGAAACAAAGATGACAAGACTGCGTCGTACATACTTTGGACATGTTGTCAGGAAAGATCAGTCCCTGGAGGAGGACACCATGCTTGGTAGAGTGGAGGGTCAGGGAAAAGAGGAAGACCCCCGACAAGATGGATCAACATAGTAGCGGCAACAATGGGCTTAAACATAAAAACAATTGTGGATATGGTACAAGACTGGTCAGTGTTTTGTTCTGTTGTTCACAGGGTCACTATTAGTTGGAACTGGCTCAGCAGCACCAAACAACAACAACACCAAGGACTATTTATTGCTTAAAGCTTGAATACATAAGCAGGATATAACAATATTAAATATCTGTATACCAAGCACTAGAGCATCTAAATACATCAATCAGATGCTGACATCAATGAAAAATGAGATAGATCACTCCACAATAATAATAGGAGATGTAAACATTCACCTTTCAGTAATGGACAGACCATCCAGAATAAAGCTCACTAAAGATACAGAAGATCTTATTGTGACAATCAGCCAGCCAAAACTCATCAACATATACAGAACTTTTTAGCCAACAACAAATAAATACGTCTTTTCCAATGCATATGGAATATTCTCCAGGATAGACCATGTATTAGGTCATAAAGCAAGCCTGAACAAAATCCAAACCATTGAATTATTGCACAGTATCTTTTTTCACCATAAAGCTGTAAAAGTTGAAATCAATAGCAGAAACAACATAGGCAGAAATTTGAAGTCATGGAAACTGAACAACACCTTGCTCAAAAATCTGTAGGTTACAGAAGAATCAAATGAGAATGACAACACATCCTACCAGAAGCTATGAAATACAGCCAAAGCAGAGATCAGTTTATCTCTATAAATGCACACATTCAGAATGCAGAAAGGGCCCAATCCAAAGAAACAACCCTAAACTTGAACAAGCACAAAGAGAGCAACTAAAGAACCCCTTGGGCACCAGAAGAAAACAGATTGAAGCAGAACTAAGTGAATTAGAGAATAGAAAAACAGAGGGCAGAGCCAAGATGGTGGACTAGACACACGCCTCCTTAATTCCCTCTGAGAATTAATTCCTGGAATAGTAATTGAATGGAGCAGCATGGACATCTGGAAAGCCCTAGGAGCTGCCATAGAATTTTCAGATTGGCCCAACTGTCAGTAAATGGGTGACTATCTCTCTCAAAAACCAGGGAATGGAATGCTCAGTCTGGCTTCTACTGACTCGTTGTTTTGGAGCACTGCAAATATTGACACCTTCTTTGTTATCTGGGAGACAGTGGCTGGACATGAGCCAACCAGTATACTGAAAACTGAATGCTAAAGTAAACAGCATATAACATAGCAGAGAAACTGTGCTTGGGAAGGCCACATTTTCAGAGTCCGGCTACTGACTGAGGGCACCACTGCCTCTCCACCCACTTTTTTCTGAGCTGAGCCATGCAATCTGCTGTTTCACAGTGGGAAAGGCAGCTTACACAAGACGCCATCTTGGTCAGCTAGGAGGCAGAGTCACCCAACCAGAGGTCTCAGCGGGGACTAATTACCAAGCTAAGAAGTATTGCCTGTCCAGAAGGCACTTCTGCAGCAGAAAAGTTGTATTCAGGACAGTGGTACCTGATGGGTAGAACGTGGCAGAGGGTGGTAGCAAGACCATAACCCCTCCCCACTTTGGACTATATTATAGCATCTGAGGAAGGCCTATGAGGTGTTTTTACTGTCATCTGGAAGGTGAGGCCTGCCACACCTGAGTGCCTGACTGATATTGCGAGCTGTTGGACAGCTCCTTGCTTAGCAGTAAAGTGCTTTTTTAAAACAAGACTGACTGGAGAACTGACTGCTGAGTAGCCTGGCAGCATCTACTCCAACCTTCACTGATCCACATCATGGAATCAGCTGACCACCCCTCAGTGACCCCATAAGTGGAATCTCATCTTTGCCACCCAGGAGGCGAAGCCTGCCACCTTGGAGAGTCCTCCTGGGGCCAGTCACTAGAGTATACAGAGGTAGCTAGTGATGAACTCCCCTCTTAGAACTATACCTCAGCTGCTGTTGAGGAAACACCAGAAAAACTGAACAGCTCTAGGTAGTGTGTATGCAACAATCAATCACTAACCATTTAAAGAAGCAGTCCACCATGACTCTGGAAAACTCCTAAAATAAAAAATCAAAAAATTTCCCAGATGAAGAAGCCTTTCTGAAACTATCAGAGGTCAAGTACAAAAGAATTATTATAGAGCCCTCCTAGAGATTAAAAAAATGCAGCAGAACAAAATGAAAAATTGATCAAGCTATTTGAACTCATGGAATGTCAATGATTGGAAATCCAGCAGATCAATAATAAAACTACAGAACTAGGCAATTCAATTCAAAGCCAAAAGAGTAGAATTGAGGAAATGGAAGCCAGAGTTAATGAGCTTGAGGATAGAGCAACTGACCCCAACATTTATGAGGAAAAATGCAAGAAAAGAATTAAGAAACAATGAAGAAGCATTAGGAAACATTTGAGACTCTACTAAAGAGGAATAATTGATGAGTGATTAGAGTTCCTAAACAGAGAGGAATAGCTGAAAACACAGAG
The DNA here is from genome assembly GCA_028571685.1 of Heterohyrax brucei. Lineage (NCBI taxonomy): Eukaryota > Metazoa > Chordata > Mammalia > Hyracoidea > Procaviidae > Heterohyrax > Heterohyrax brucei. Next base: position 43,292,095 of record CM053149.1, read on the forward strand.
AGTATTGTTGTAGAATTGCTCACAGAAAACTTCCCTGAAATTATGAAAGAAGAGAACATGGATTTCTAGGATGCATATCAAACACAACAAAAAGTAGACCCTAAAAGAAAGACACCAGGACATATTATAATCAAGCTTAATAAAATGTAACATAAACAGAGGCTCTTAAAAGCAGAGAGGCTCAACGCAAAGCTGACATTCAGAGGGAAGTTCTGTAGACTTTCATCTGACTTGTCAGCAGAAATAATGTCAGTAAAGAGACAGAGGAATGACACTTTCAAAGCCTTGAGGGAGAAAAACTTCCAACCAAGAATTCTATATCTTGCAAAATTGTCTCAAATATAAAGATGAAATTAAGGCCGTCACAGATAAACAAAAGCTTAGAGAGTTTGTAAAACCCAAACCAGAACTATAAGAAATACTGAAAGAATCTCTTTGCTCAGAAAAACAAAAACATTCTCAACGGCACTTGGCTGGCTTGACTAAGTGTGTTCTTAAGGAGGCCATGCAGGACACAATACCAGAACACCTAAATATACTGAACAAACACTGACTACATTAAAAAAAAATGAGATAAATGACTCCACAATAGTAGTTGGAGACTTCAAAATTCCACTTTTAGTAACTGATAGATCATCCAGAAAAAAGCTTAGTAAAAGACTCAGAAGATCTTATTGAGACAATTAACCAACTAGACCTCATCAACATATACAGAACTTTTCACCCATTGACAGATAAGTACACCTTCTCCAATGCACGTGGAACATTTTCCAGAAGAGACCAAATCTCAACAGAATTCAAACCATTGAATTATTGCAAAGCATCTTCTCACACCATAAAGCCATAAAAGTTGAAATCAATAGCAGAAAAAAATAAGAAATTGGAACTCATGGAAGCTGAACAGCACCTTGCTCATAAAGCTATGGGTTATAGAGAAAATCAAGGATGAAATAAATTTATGGAATCAAATAAGAATGAAAACATCCTAACAGAACCTATGAGATACAGCAAAAGCAGTGCTCAGAGGTCAGCTTATTGAAAAGATCAACAGAATTGATAAACCATTGGCTAAAGTTACAAAAGACAAACAGGACAATTGGAATAAGAACTGAGATGGGAGATGTGGCAGCAGACCCAAGTGAGATCAAGTATCATAACAGAATACTGTGAAGGACTATACTCTAACATATTTGAAAACCTAGAGGAAATGGACAGATTTATAGATTTCATATCACCTACCAAAATTACCACCAGGAGAAGTAGAACAACTTAATGAACCCATCACAAAGGAAGAGATTGAAAAAGTCATCAAAAAGCTACCAACTGAAAAAAGTCCTGGCCCAGATTTCTTCACCAGAGAATTCTACCAAAGTTTTAGAGTGTAGATAACTCCAATACTGTTGAGACTATTTCACAGCATAGAAAGGGGTACTATACTCTCAGATTCATTCTGTGAAGCCGACATAGCCCTCACACTAGAGCCAGGGAAAGATCTCACCAAAAAGAAAATTACAGAACAATATCACTCATGAACCCAGACACAAAAATCTTCAGCAAAATCCTAGCCAATAGAATTCAACAAAATATCAAAACAATAATTCATTGTAATGAAGTTGGATTCATATCAGGGATGCAAGACTGATACAACATCAGAAAAACAATGTGATTGACCACATAAATAACACAAAGGATAAAAATCACATGATTTTGTCAATTGATGCAGAAAGGCATTTGACAAAGTCAGACACCCATTCATGTTTACAACTCAGTAAAATAGGACTAGAAGGAAAATTCTTCAGCATAATAAGGGGCATCTATGCAAGGCTAACTGTCTATATCATCCTAGATGGAGAGAAACTGAAAGAATTCCCCCTGAGAATAGGAACTAGACAAGGATGCCCACTCTTACCATTTCTATTCAACATTTTGATAGAGGTTGTAACCAGAGCAATTAGACAAACTATGAAATGAAGGACATCCACAGTGGCAAAGAAGTAAAAAATATCACTATTTGCAGATGATATACACAGATATATGCAGATTGTATATACAGAGTACCCTAAAGAATCCGTAAATAGTCTACTGGAACTAAGACAAGTTCAGCAAAATATCAGTATATAAGATAAACGTAAGTAAATGAAGATTCCTTTACACAAACAAAGATCATGAAAGAAGAAATCGTCAAATCAATACCATTTACAACAGCCCCCCAGAAGATGAAATACCTTGAAGTTAATCTAACCAGAGATGTAAGAGACCTATACAGAGAAAATTAAAAGACCCTATTGCAAGAAACCAAGAGACTTACATAAGTAGAGAAACCTGCCTTACCCAAGGATAGGAAGACTTAACATTGTGAAAATTCATATTTCACTGAAGCAATCTACATGTATACAGTGCAGTACCGGTACAAATTCCAGTATCATTTTTTAGTAGGATAGAGAAACAAATCACCAACTTTGTTTAGAAAGGGAAGTAACCTGGGATAACTAAAGCACTATTGCAAAAGAGTAACACAGTGGGAGGTGTTAAACTACTGGAACTTAGAACCTGTAACACTGCCACAGTAGTCAAAACAGCCTGGTACTGGTACAAAAACAGACAAATAGAGCAGTGAAACAGAATTCAGACCCCAGATATATCACCATCCTGTTATGAACATTTGATATTCAACAAAGGCCCAAAGGTCATAAGCTGGGGTCAAAACAGTGTTTTTAACAAATGGTGCTGGCAAAATTGGATATGCATCTGCAAAAACTGAAACAAGACCCATATTTCACAGCTTGTACCAAAAGTTCCTCAAAATGGATCAGAGACCTAAATATCAAACCTAAAACTATAAAGATCACGCAAGAAAAAATAGGGTCAACAATGGAAGTCATAATACACAGCTGAGACAGACTACAAAATCTGACCAACAGTTCACCAACAACAGAAGAGAAAATAAATGACACCTGCTAAGATTCAAACACCCTTGTCCAAAGACTTTACCAAAAGAGTTAAAAAACTACAAAAGGGTATTCAGCAACTACATGTGGGTCCAACATCTGATTTCCATAATATACAAGGCATTGCAAAATGGCAACAAAAAAAGGGTAAATAACAAGAAAAGGATAAATAAGCTATGGGCAACAGTGATAGACAAAGGCGATGTCTTCACCAAAGAAGACATCCAGACAGCCAAAAGACATGCGAGGAAATGCTCATGATCACTAGCTGTTAAAGAAATCCAAGTCAGAACTACAGTGAGATACTGTCTCCCCCCAACAAGGTTGGCAGTAATCCCAAAATCACAAAACAACAAATGCTGGAGAAGCTGCAGAGATTGGAACTCTCTTGCACTGCTGGTGGGAATGTAAAATGGTACAACCTCTTTGGAAAGCAATTTGATGCTTGCTTAAAATACAGTATAGAAATATCTGATCCAGCAACCCTGCTGCTTGGAATACATCCTACAGAAATTAAGGCAGTCACACGAACAGATACATGCACATGGAAGTTTATTTCAGCACTGTATACAGTAGTAGAAAGATGGAATCAGCATAGGTGCCCATCTACAGATGAGGATAAGCCAACTATGGTACGTATACTCAGTGGAATATTATGCAATGATAAAGAACAATGATGATTTTAGGAAGCATGTCGTAACCTGGTTTCAACTAGAAGACATTATGCTAAGTGAAATCAGTCAGTGGCAAGAGAACAAGTATTGTAGGAGATCTCTGTTATGAGGACTGAAAAATAGACTAATGTATGGATGAAAAGACTCTTCATGGCTACAGCAGGAGAAGAGAAAGAAAGGAATGATTATAGATTTGATAGGAATTTGGTTAGGTGAAAGCAATGACAGCATACACTAGAGAGCATATCAAATTAACTGGACTATCCTGTAAACTGAAAGATTTTCTAGACTCAACCCAATACTTCAAAGAATAGAGTAGCAGGGACAGGGGTCTGGGGACCATGTTTTCAGGGTATATCAAGGCTAATTGGCATAACTAGACTTCTGCCAAGAAAGTCTTCTGTACCCCATATTGGTGACTGGTGTCATGGGTCTTAAAAGCTAACAAGCTGCCATATGATGTATACCAAATGATCCCAATCCATCTGAAACAAATGATGAAGAAGAACAACAAAGACCTGAGGAAGAAAGAGCCCAGGAGTCAGAAGGACCTGTGTGAATGGAAGTCTCAACATGAGACGAGAAGAACCAGATGGTGCCCAGCCACCACCAAAGACAGCCGTGATGGGTGGGAGGGACACAAGAGACCCTGACGCAATAAGAGAAAGAGAGGTATACAGCTCAAGAACTCTACTAAAAGACCAGAACTGATGGTCCAATGTCCTGGAGTGTCCCCTGGCAACATGGCCCCAAACTTGCTGCTGGCCCTGACCAGAAGCCAGCACTGAAGTTAGCTCTTCAGACAAAGAAGGACTGGACTCGGAGACACAGTGTGACCGTATGGTGTGTGTACTTTATGGTTCTATACAGTTATAGGAGGCTGTCCTATTCTTTCTAGATGGGAGAGAAGAGTGTGGAGAGAAGGGGACAGCTGCTCATAAGAGGATGTTAGAAACATAGAATGAAAAGGTAGAATATGCTGTCACCGGGTGAGGAGAGCAGATGGAGCTGCAGATAAGACAGTCATGCAGAATTGATTTGGATTCTATACTTTCACTTAATCACAATTAAAAGAAAAAAGAAAATGCCTGTGGTGGAAAAATATTGGATGACCACTTAAATATCATATACTAGAAGAAACAGTGTTTCATAAGACTCAGTTTCTACTGTTTTGAAGATCACTGTTCTCTGGTGTAACCACCACCACAACAAAAATCAAAGCAGGCTGTGTTAAATGCTGTAATAAACTGCATCAATCACCATGTAATTTCAGAGGAGAGATAGATTTCACCTCATCAGAAGAGTCGGAGAGAGCATTTAAAAACATGTTGCTTATAAAACAAATTACATTGTCTTTCCTACTTTATACATGGTAGTAATTAAGTCCTATGGCTGCTAAACAAAAGGCAGGAAGTTGGAATCTGCCAGACACTCCTCAGAAACTCTATAGGGCAGTTCTCCTCTGTCCTGTAGGGTCTCTATGGGTCAGAAATCACCTCAATGGCAGTGAATTCAGTTTGGCTTGGTTTTACTCATAAAACTAATTCATGTCTATCTTAGTTATTTAGCACTGCTGTAATTGAAATAACCTCAAATGAGTGGCTTTAGCAAATAGAAATACATTTTCTCACAGCTCAAACCAAATCAAAACCCACTGCCATTAAGTCAGTTCTGACTCAGTGACCCTATAGGACGGAGTAGAAATGCTCCATAGAGTTTCAAAGGAGCCCCTGGTGAATTTGAACTGCCAATCTTTTGGTTAGCAGATGTAGCACTTAACCACTATGCCACTAGGGTTCTCAGGCTAATAATCCAAATTTAAGGCAGTTACTCTAGGAAGAAGGCTCCTTTTCGTTCTGTCTGCTCAGGAGGCAGGTGCTTGTCTCCTTTGAGCTTCTGTTCCTGAATAATCTTCATGTGGCTTGACATCTCCTTCCCCGTCGTTGCTTGCTGGCTTTCCTGTTTAATATCGCGAATCTCTAGACTGACTATATTGTCTCATTAGCATAACAGAGAAAACCCATTCTCAAATTACATATTTCAACAGGACACAGTTTAATCTCTAACAGTATCGACTGTATAAAAGAAATTAGAGAAAAGTATAAAGAAAAAAAAGTTACCCATTTATACTGTATTAAAATTTTGTGTTTTATTTCCTGCCAGTCATACATACAGAAATTTGAGTCTGTATTTTATGGATAGCTGTGAAAACTGCTTTTTTAACTTAATGTGTAGTGAATATTCTGCCATTATTAAATATTCTTCTGAAAGTTACTTTAATGATGGTGTAGCATTCTAGTTATGTAGTATGTAGTAAATTACTTAACCGTTTTCTTAATGTTGAGTTTTCAGGATTCTGTTTTTCTGTATTATAAACAATGCTTTCAAGGGGTACTTACACATAAGTTTTTGTGAACCTGTGGTTATGATTAGAAGAGAAATGACTTGTTCTCAGGCATATGATTCCCCCTGTTCAAATCACCCTTCAGAGAGCAGTTCACTCACCCTTCCTGCTAACAGTATCCAAGAGTGCCCACTGCCGTCCTTCTCCTTGTTCCTGATTTCCTTCTCTTTACCAGTTTGAAAGCACAAACCAGCAAATAGTATGTTGTACATGTTTTTATTTAGACTTTCTCCCAAGCATTTTATATTGAAAATTGCTGAGCCACATGAAAAGAGCAAGATCTGTATTCTCATTTTTTTTAATTTTATTTTTGTAGACTTGAACTAACTTTTATTGGTTCCAGTAGTTTCTTCTGAGATTTGTAGGTAGGAATAATTTATTCTTTTGATAATTGTACTTTGTTCAAGGAGAGATAATGGTGGGGTAAAAGAGTAATCAGAATAAGATACAGATATAGGATGGCATGGAACATACTTGTGGTTGGTGAATCTGTGGGTGTGGGTTAAGGTAGATGATAAGACTATACAGGTATCTGAGGGACCCAGAGTCTATGAGAAATTTGTTTAGTACATTGCTTAGTAGCCAGTGGGAGTCATGTTCTTTCAGTGTTGCATTTGAAATAGATGGGAAGTTTATATATGTTGTCTGTTTACCTAAAATTCTGATTTGCTTCAAAGGTGTTAGCATGTAATAAAATTTTATGGAGCTTTAAATTAGTAGTGATTTCATTGTATCTTCCCTCTATCCCATCCTTCTGACTATCTCTCCCTTCATCCAGCTCTCCCTTTCTCTTTGGGCTAACCCTGCCCTGTTCAGAGCCTCCTTTAATGCAGTAATTGTGATGTGGTACAAGATACAGTAAAGATCTGTCAACATAATGAATAGACATATTCTTTTGTTAACGATGATTCTGACATGATCAGCAAGCATGAGCCACATAAGAGATCTGTGATTCATAAGAGTTCACTAGAACTCAGTCCTAGTTTAACTCTTTTGTGCATTATAGCCCAGGTTCTTCCTTTCATAATTTTATATTATGCAGTTTCTTCTCAGACTTTCTCCCAAGATAAAACCATGTATGTGTGGCTTTTCTTGTTATGGGATTATTTTTATAATACTTGATAATGTTCTCCTTTCCAAAGCAGTAAATTTTCTTTGCATGTCATTATTGCTCACACGTCTTATCTATCTACATATGTATCATTACTGTATGTCTTATTTTTATATTCCATTCATTTTCATTTAATGCTGATTTACTGGTGTTGTGTTAAATGCTTTAGAATGTCTTGATTCTTACAAAAACTCTAGGAGCCCCCATGCATCTGTAAGTTTGTCATATTGCAGGGGCTTCCACGTGACTCGGATACAAGAAGCTATGTCACTGGTATTTGATATCAGCAGAGTCATCTGTGATGAAAAGGTTTCAGCTGAGATTCCAGACTAAGATTAGAAAGAAGGACCTGGCAGTCTACTTCTGAAAAAAATTAGCCAGTGAAAAACCTTATAAATATCAGTATAGTATTGTCTGATGAGCCCCTCAAGTTGGAAGGTACTCAAAATATAACTGGGGAAGAGCTGCTTCTTCTGGGTAGAGCAGACCTTAGTGATGTGGATGGAATCAAGCTTTTGTAACCATCTCTTACTGATGTGGCACAACTCAAAATGAGAAAAAACAGTCCAAATATCCATTAATAATTAGAACAGGGAATTTATGTGAATCTAGGAACATTGGAAATCATCGAAAATGAAGTGGAACACATAAACATTCTGTCCTAAGCATGACTGAGGTACTATGGACTGGTATGGCCATTTTGAATAGGATAGTCATGCAACCTAGCAATCTGAGAATGACATATTGAAAAGTCATGACAGTCATCGTCAAAAGGAACATTTCAAGGTGCTGAAGTATGAGGTTTGATAATTAAGTCTACAAACTTAATTGTTCTAAGTGCTACATACCTCGTTGCTGAATATCACTATGGTCACCTTTGAAGTACTCCTCTTGGGAAGTTAGGCACTGATGCCAGTGCCTGCTCCACCATTCAAGGCAATTTTGGAACTGTTTCTGGAATGGCTGTTTTCAACAACATAAACAGCAGCTATACACGTAGATCCTGCTAGACATAATACACAGAAATCACGTTGGCTACTTTGTGGACAGAGATGGTGGAAAAGCTCAATATCAAAACAAGGGCCAGGCCACCTATGGAACAGGCCATCAGTTTGTCATAAGCCAGTTGATAAAAATTATAACAAGTCCGTGAGAGCCAGAGTATGACCTGGAGTATGTCCCACCTTAGGTTAGAGGCCATCTCAAGAATAGAGTTGAACATCACTGACCAATAACCAGACTAGTCGTGGAATGACATCAAGGACACCGTCCATGAAGAAAGCAAGATGTCATTAAAAAGACAAGAGAGAAAGAAGAGACCAAAATGGATGTCAGAAGGGATTATGAAAGTTGCTGCTCTTGAAGATCAAGTAGCTAAAGCAAAAGGAATAATGGGTAACGTAAAAGAGCTAGACAAAAGATTTCAAAAGGTGGCTTGAGAAGACACAGTAAAGTATTATAATGAAATGTAATAAACTGGGGATAGAAAACCAAAGGGAAGAATATGCTTGGTGTTTCTCAAAGTGAAAGAACTGAAGGAAAAATTCAAGCTTCAAGTTGCAATGGCTGAGGATTCTCTGGAAGAAATATTAAATAATAAAGAAAACACTTGAAGAAGATGGAGGGAATATAGTTTACTGTACCAAAGTTGGAAACCCTGGGGGTGTAGTGGTGAAGCGCTGCAGCTTCTAACAAAGAGGTAGGCAGTTCAAATCCACCAAGTGCACCTTGGAAATTCTATGAGGCAGTTCTGTTCTGACCTATGTGGTCAATATGAATCAGAACCAACTCAACGACAGCTAACAACAGCAACAACATACCAAAACTGGTCAACATTCAGTCATTTCAGGAGGTAGCATATAATCAAGAACTGATAGTATTGGAGGTGGTGGTTCAAGCTGCTCTGAAAGCACTGGCGAAAAACAAGGTGTCAGGAAAGGATGGAGTATGAGCTGATATGTTTCAACAAATAGATGCAACTCTGAAAGTGCTTACTTGTCTATGACAAGAAGTTTGGAAGACAGCTGCTTTGCCAGCCAGTTGAAAGAGATCCCTATCTGTACCCATTCCAAAGAAAGATGTTTCAGCGGAATGTGAAAATTGTGGAACAATATAATTAATGTCACACACAAAGAAAATTTTGCTGAAGCTCGTTCAAAAGTGATTACAGCGGTACATTGACAAGAAACTTCCTGAAACTCAAGCTAGATTCAGAAAATGATGTAAAATGATAGATGTCATTTGCTGATGACAGATGGATGTTGGCTGAAGACAGACAATACTAGCAAGATCTTTACATATGTTTTATTGACTATGTAGAGGCATTCAGTTGTATGGATCATGACAAATTATGGGGAGCATTGCAAAGAATGTGAATTCAGAGCATTTAATTGTGGTTGTGAGGAGTTTGTGCTTAGACCAAGAGTCAAGTGTTTAAATAGAACAAGGGAATAGTGTATGATTTAAGGTCAGGAAAAGTATGCATCAGGGTTGCTTCTTTCACCATGCTCATTTAGTCTGTATGCCGAGCAAATAATCCTAGAATCAGGGCTACATAAAGAGGAGAGTTGAACCAGCATTGAAGGAAGACTCTTACTGGCCTATAATGTGCAGATGACAAAACCTTGCCTCCTGAAAGTGAAGAGGACTTGAAGCATTTATTGGTGAAGATCAAAGACTATAGTCTACAGTATGTATTATACTTCAACATAAAGAAAACAAAAAATCTTTACAACTTGACTAATAAGCAACATCATGACAAATGATGAAAAGATTGAAATTGTCAAGGATTTTATTTTACTTGGATCCATAATCAGTGCTCATGTAAACAGCATTCAGGAAATCAAATAACACGTTGCATTGGTCATACCTGCTGCAAAAGATCTCTCTGAAGTGTTAAAAAGCAAGGGTATCACTTTAAGGGTAAGATATGCCTGACCCAAGCCATGGTGTTTTCAGGTGCTTCATAGGCAGGAGAAAGCTAGATGATAAATAAGGAAGAATGAAGAAGCATCAGTGCCTTTGAATTACAGCGGTGGTGAAGAATATTGAATATCCCATGGACTGCCAGAAGAACAAACAAATCTGTTTTGGAAGAAGTACAGCCAGAATGGTGAGGATGGTGAGACTCCATTTCACACAGTTTGGACATGTTTTCAGGAGGGATCAGCCCTGGGAGAAAGACATCATTCCTGATATCGTAGAGGGTCAGTGAAAAAGAGGAAAACCTTCAACTTATCAGTTTGATGCAGTGGATACTAGCATGGGCTGAAGCATAATTATGAGGCTGATGTAGGACAGGACAGTGTTTCATTCTTGTATATGTACTGTTACTATGAGCTGGAACTAACTTGGTGGCACTTAACAGCAGTAAAAACCCTCTGAGGTAAGTAGTATTACTTTTTTTTTTAAGATTGTGAACTGAGTTCTGAGTCTCAAAGAAATTAATGCAAGACGATCGGCACAGCTAGAGAGTGGTAGACTCTACCAATAAAGCTTTGGTTCCTCTCTCCTTGTTGCTAACATTTATATAGCGTTTTGTAGATTTTGAAAGTACTTTTAATATGCATGCTTAATGCATTAATTTTTCATGACAACCACATTTGCTTTGTACAGGTAGGAAAAGTACTTGGCTTAAAGCCGTGCTCGATACGTGGTGGCACTAGGAATGATGTTAGATACTATTCGATATGTTTACTATCTGGATTTAACTTTTCAGTTGGATGCTTTTAATAGTTTATTTATAAAACATAGCATCTTCCAAACTTCACTTTTTATAGCAAATTCTCTGTTTAAGATGTACAGCTGTGGTTAAATTATGTTTTCTCATATGTTATTAGCAAGCTGTTGAACCCCACTCCCCTCAGTTTTATTCTACGGTTTTTCAGAAGACAAAGTTTTATAGACCTAGAGTTGTTCTGTGAGCTAATATTACTTCAGACTCTAAGGGAACCCCCTTCTGTGTACTAATTCTTCCCCCTTTGCCCATCGATAAACAGTTACTTCAATAAAATAATCATTCACTGTTTTTCACAAAACTGAAGACCACTGAGCCATTCTGCTAAACTGGACCAGGTATGTATGATGTTTTATTGGCTCAGTCGTGTACCTGTGACCAGCTGATGAGTTGGCTGGTACTGGATGGTCCAGGATAGCCAGCCTCAGGTTAAAGAACTTGGCCGTCTTCCACATGCTCTCATCCTCTATGCAGTTAGCAAGGTAATTTTCATGGTGGTGGCAAGATTATAAGGGAAAGAGTGAGTGAAAGCACCTGAGGCTTTTGAGGCCTAAGTTCTGGATTGACACACAGCCACTTTGGCTGCAGGAAGTCACAATGCAAGCCCAGATTCAGGGTAAGGGATATCTGCTCCATGTCTTCATGAGAGGAGCTACAGAGCCACATGCTCAAGGGTTTAGATACAACGTAGTGGTGGTGGTGGTGGTGGTGGATAGCAACCCTACAAAACAGAGTGGAATTCCCCATAGGGTTTCCAGGGCATAGTTGGTAGATTTGAACTGTCGACCTTTTGTTGAACTGGAGTGAAGAATTGAGGTCCTTTTTGAAATCTGTCTACTATAGCTGTATTAGTCTGTTAGAAAACAAATGGATTTTGTTTGAGAAAAAGGAAATGAAGATCATGATTTGCATTACTGTGATTTGCTTTATATCTGAACTTGGGAGCCATATTGAAAAGCATGCTGGTATATAAGATACAGCTACTAGTTTCTACACATCTGGTGCAAAGAAGGAAACCAAAGACTCAGAGAAGGAAGTAATTTACAGACTAATAGTGCACATGAACCATGGCCTCAGCTGCCTTAAGACCAAAACTACCTGGCTACCACTACTGACTGTTCCAACCAGGGACACAATACATGGTCTCAGAATAGGAAAAAAATGTAGGAAAAAAACTCAAATTCCTAAAAGCATCAGAGTTGCAGGGACTAGATGAACCCTTGAAACGATCACCCTGAGATACCATTTAATCTCAGAACTCAGACCACTCCTGGAGGTCATTTAGCAGCCAAAAAAGAAGCTTATAACATGAATGGAAATCCTGGTGGTGGTATGGTTAAAAACTGGGCCTGCAACCCAAAAGATCAGAACTTCAGATCCACCAGGCATTATAATACAACCCATGAGTACTGTGCTCCTGTAAACAGTCATCCAAATGGGACCTACAGTGAACATTTACCCTAGATCAAAAGTAAGGTAAGGGGGACAAAGAAATTAGATTGATGGTGTGATGGTTAAGGTTGTGTGTCAACTTGACTAGGCCATGATTCTTAATGATTTGACTATTGTATGATGTTGTGATCACTTCAGTGATGAGATTTGATGTAAGGGGATCACCTCAATGATGGGATCTGCCGTGAGTAGCCAGTCAGTTGAAAGAGAGTTTCTTTGGGCAGGTGGCCTGCATCAAATAAAAGTATGTACACAGAAAAGGCTCAAGGGCTTTTGCTCACTCTGCATCCTGCGACTGGCTCCGGTTCATCTGTTCTCTGGTTTCTTGGGACATGACCTAACAGCTTACCTGTGGTCTTGCCTGCTGACCTTGAGATTTGTCGATCTCCACAGCCTGTAAGAGCCATACTCTGTGACCTGCAAGTCTTGTATTTGCCAGCCTCTGCAACTACATGAATCAGTAGAAGACTCAATCTTGACCAACTAACTTGGTATATTCCAGCTTCTACAATTGCATGAACCATTTCCTTGAGATAAATCTCTCTTTTTATATATACTTACATGTTTTGAGTTTTACTTCTCTAGTGTAACCAGCCTAACACAAATGGAAAGAGAACAAACAGAATGGAAATAATGATAATGCTGACACAATTGTGAAAAGTGTAAGCAGTGTCTCTGAATAATATGTATTAAAACACAAACCCTGGTGGCATAGTGGTTAAGAGGTAACAGCTGCTAAACAAAAAGTCAGAAGTTCTACTTCACCAAGCATTCTTTGGAAATCCTATAGGGTAGTTCTACTCTGAGTAATATATATAGATATTGTTAAATGAAGATTTAATTTACTATGTAAATTTTTTACAGCGGAGCAGGGAGGTGATCTTATAAAGGGATTTACAGTCCCACCCTAATCCTTTAACACACAGCACAGGAAAACCACAAAATGGAGGACAGTCACAAGATACTGGGAATCATGGCCCAGCCACATGGCTACACAGATTTTTGGGGGGACACAATTCAATCTATGACAGTAGGTGAGAAATGTTGCTGGATGCCATGGTGACCCTAAGTGAACACACCTGTGTCCTCATTATTCAGTCTCAGAAATAAAATACTGCCTATACCCCAGAACCCCTCCCTTTGTACTTTACCAGTCTTGACTCGGTCTTTCTTACCAAAGGTAATCACTCTTCTGACTCTTAAAACTACAGGTCAGTTTTGTCTGTTACTGACTTCTAAATTATCTTTTCATTGAGCATTACATAGCCAATATGTATCATTTTAATATTTAAAGTTCTAGTTAGTGAAGTGATAATATCCATTAGTATTTTCATTTAAAATAATTGCAGTGCTGCTTTCCCTTCTTTCAACATACTCTACTCTGACTTCTGGGTGTATGCAGAATGATTACAACTTTGTTCCCAAAGGACCCTTTGGTTCCATTGTCACAAGGGCATTGAATTTTGCGACATTTATTTCCTAAAGAGAAAATAAGGGATACATATGGAAATAGTGTGGGTATAAGGAGCCCTGGTGGTGTAATGGTTAAGTGCTCGGCCACTGACTGTGAAAGGTCAGAGGTTTGAGCTCTCCGGTGGCTCCATGGGAGAAAGAACCTGCCAGTATGCTTCTGTGAAAATTATAACCTAGGAAACTCTATGTGGCATTTCTACACTGTCCTATAGGGTTGTTATGAATCAGAGTTGGCTTGACAGCACACAACAACAACAACAGTGTGGGTATTAAGAATGAAACTTAGAATATATTGTTCCTGCTATATAGTTGAGTCGTAATTGTGGAAAGTCAATTGATAGAGTCAAACAGCTTTGTTAATTCATTTCTTCAGAACACTTAAATTAATTTGTGTGTGTACCTACACAGTTTTATCACTATGCACTATTATATTCAATGATTTAATTCCATAAACTGTGGAGTAATTAATATCATACCAAATTATGTTTTACAGTGTAAGTGGCTCGGATGGAACTGATACATGTTTTACTGATTTGAAGGTGGTGTTAGACTGTCCTAGGCATCCTCTTAAACTACTTCTATAATTTCTAGCTTAAATAGGCATAATATTTTCACTAAAAACTTAAACAGCTTTTGGTCTGGATCTGAGCACTGTATTTTAACATTGAAAGTCAATTTGAGATACATTCCTATTCATTTTAGAGTCATTTTTCTGATGTGTCCTCTTGCTACACTTATATCACTAGAATAGAATTTAAAAAGGAAATGTCTGTTTATTTTACTCACTTTTCCTCAGAAAAGAGAGTGGAGCAGTGAGTCATTAGCGCATTGTATTTCCCACTAGCTCTTTGACCTCAAACTGTGGGGCTATAAAATCAGTGGGGAGATGGCTGTTGTATCACGAGTGACAAGAAAATACCATGATGGATTCATCTGAGTGCGAATGTTACAGGAAGAAATTAATGTGGTGTTGTGGACTGGAGTCAGGAATCCAAGACCAACAGAATAATTGCATACTCTTAGCAGCATATTCCATGTGTAGCACACATGTATCATGAAATTTAAAGGGGGGAAAAAAAGCTTTTCTCTGGGCTCTGATAACTCTTTTATCATGTTATCCTGAAGATGGAAGAATTGCTGGGAAAACAGCTGCTCCCACAGAGGTTTCCTGCCTTTCAGTGAGTCCAGTGACTGAGTGAGTCCATCCTCTGTTGGATTGTTGTTTCATAATGGTGAGACCCTTACAGGTAGAGAGGGAAGGCCATGTCCACAGTGAGTCCTGAGTAGAACCAAGCATAACATGAAAATACCTGTGCAGTGATTTGCAGGCCAGCCGCAGAGAGGAAAACTTCACAAAGTGCTCCCCAGACCACCAGCTAAGAGGCAGTGTTGGTGATGCTGTCAGATGCTGTTGAGTCAGTTCTGACTCACAGTAGTGCAGCCGAACGAAATGCTGCCTGGTCCTCTGCCATCCTCACGGTTGTTCTGTTCGTGAGCCCATCTCTGCAACTACTGTGTCAACCCATCTGGTTGAGGGTCTTCCTCTCTTTCACTCTCCTGATAACATGTCCAAAGTGCAGCGATCTGGGGTCCAGCTCCAGAGAGGACATGTTCGCAAAATGTACGCCACAGACCGCCAGCTCAGAGACATCTTAATAGATGGTATATGAAAAAAGAGTTCTATGGCCAAATGTATATCAAATAGTGAGTTTAATGGAGAGCAACACAATTCTTTACCAGAGGACCTCTTGGGGCTCCTAATGTGCTAATGTATGTAGAATAAGCAATGTTTCTTGAATGTATTTGGCTACAGAATCCTTCTTTTAATGTTGTATGTAAACATACTTTGTGTAGAATTTCTCTAGAGCATTGGTCTTCGAACTTTTTGTTTGCTCACTTAACTCCTAAAGTAAGTTTGAAAAACTTACATGTTCATGCTTTTTATCCCCCATCAAAACTTTAATGCTATATTAGATATCACCTGTGGTGTGTTTGTTTTGTATATATGCTTTGAACATATTTTCAGTGGAACCTGGGAACTGCAGATTTGACTCTTTTAGTTTATGACTAATGTTTGTCACATAACCTAACTGGTAAAGCTAGGCTTACTAAGAAACAAATCAGATTTATCACCTTTCTGTGATGCTCCTTAAGGAGGGGCATATTTCTGTATTTGTTTGGTGCCTCTGAGAATTTTGCGTTTCAGGGCAGTGCATCTAGAAAGAGTATATAAACAAAAGGCTGGCTTTGACTTTGTAAGGGGAGAGAAGATGGAAAAAGATGCTTAGCAAATGTGATCTTAGGCAGGTAACTTTTAGAAAAGGAAACATAAAAAGATGGAGGATCTAGAGCTTAATTACTGTGAGTACTCTATGGAATCTCTTCTTGTGCCTTCAGAGGTGCGAGCACCCAGTGTTAGGATTGCTTCTCTGGAAGATTAAGAAACACGTATCTCCTCTAAGAATACCTAAAGCAAATGATGTCTGTTAGATAGCCAAATGACTTGTCAGACTGGAGAAGCATTCCCCTCAAGAGGTGATTTCTCTACTTTCAAGTGGAAATAATACTACTAATGTGATCTATAATGTAATGTCTAACTATCAACAAAAGTGAAAAATATATGCTGAATCTTCAGAAAGTTTCATATCTTCTAAAAAGATCTTCATGTACTGTTCTCATTTTGTACCAGGTTTCTGTGGGTAACTGGACATGCCACATTTCCTGTATAAACTTGTGTCATTGAAAAGGCAATAAATTATTACTTTGTTAAACAGAGTGCCTTGTAGGAGAATAGATACATAAAAGTGTGTTTATTTCCCATGAGGGCACTTACACTCTTTGTAATATATTATGTATTGAATGTCATACTTTATATCTGAGGCATTTTCAACCCTGGCAACTGTCAGATTGACCTGAAGTCAGCAAATATATAAATTAGAAGTAACCTCAAGGATTATCTAACTCAGCCTGTTTGTATTACAGGGGAAAGAAATTGAATGACTTGCTTTAGGTAACACAATTTAGTATCTATGATTGTTAAGATTGTGTGTTACCTTGACTTGGCCATGACTCTCAGTGGTTTGGTTAGAGTATGTACTTTGACAGTCACATAATGATGTAATCACTTCTATGATGAGATCTGACATAATGTAATCATCTCAATGATAGGGTCTACTGTGAATAATTAATCAGTTGAAAGGGTATAATCTTCATCCAGTATGTGTGGATTTGCTGGCTTAGCTCCCTGGGTTTTACTTTGCTCTGGATCTTAAATTTGGCTTATCAGCACCTGACTTCCAGTTCTTGGGACTTGGGCTACCAGCCTGCCATTTGATCTGTCGCTTATATGGTTGTAATGTGTAGGGGTCAGTTGCCAGGCCTCCAACCTGATGCTTGACACTTGACCCATGTGCTCTACAACCATATGAGCCACTTCCTTGAGATAAATTTCTCTATATGTGTATGTATATACATATATGATTTTGGACCATATGATATATATATATACACACATGATCTTGGACAATATTTTAAAATGGGAATAATGGTTCCTGTGTTGCCTCACAAAATTGTTGTACAGAAACAATGTGATAAGTTGTGCTATGCGATTATAGGGGCTGGTGATGATGATATCATTGTTATTCTTGAACTTTACGATGATAACAGTAACCATCCTTATCTCACTGTAGTGAATAATTGCCTCATTCTTCATTACTGATAACTAGTCTGTGTTAGGTTTCAAAATGTTGAAAGAAAATCAGTCATTATGCACATTCCCTAACTACTCGAAGTGATTACAGTATTTAATTTATAATACCTAGCTTTCTACTTCCATTTTGTTAGGTTGAACCAGTGGACTGTGCCAATATCCAACCATTTTACAATTTTGTATTATTAAGCCTAATACATGATCTGAAGTACATGGTGAGCTATACTGGCCATAGAAACTCAGTGTGTGTTTTCAGTAAGAAAAGTATGTGAATCTTCATGTAAGCTACATCCTGAGTATACTCTAAAAGGTACATGAAAACATGAGCTTTTCTCCTTGCTTATGCTTCTATGAATTTTTTCATATACTTATATATGCTTTTTTATGTGACCCTAGCTGCTGTCCCCACGTTGTGACAGCACAGTCCTCCTCTCCACTCCCTATTGTCCATATCAATTCAGTTGGTGTCTGTCCCCTTCTTTCTTCTTGTCTTACCTCTGGACAGGAGCTGCCAGTTAGTTAGTCTCCAGTGTGTGCTTAGGCCAGGAAGTACGCTCTTCACCATCATCATTTTATGTCTTATAGACCAGTGCAGTCTTTGGGCAGTTGGCTTCAGGAATGGTTTCGTTTCTGGGCTAACAGGGAGTCTGGGGATCATGTTTGTTGGGGACACTCCAGTCTGTCAGACCATGAAACCTGGCTTTTTACTAGAACTTGAGTCCTTCACCCTGCATTTCTCCTGCTTCATCAGGGACTCTTAGTTAAGTCACTTGTAAACACAGCCATTATTACTAGCTGGGAACCATCTGGCTTTTCCTATCTCGTGTTGATCTAGCCTCTGGCTAATGTGGCCCTTTCTGTCTGTTTGGCTCATATTTTCCTTGTGTCTTTGATGTCCTTCATTCTCTTTTGCTCCAGTTGGGTTGAGACCCACTGAAGCTACTTAGATGGCTACTTATTCGCTTTTAAGACTCCAGATGACACTCACCACAATGGGATGCAGAATATTTTCTTGAACTTTGTTATGCCACATTGACCTAAATGTCCTGAAACCATGGTCCCCAGACCCCTGTCCATGCTACTTTATCTCTTGAAGTGTTTGGTTGTATTTAGAAAACTTCTAAGCCTTTGGTTTAATTCAATTGTGCTGACTTCTCCTCTGCTGTGTTGTGATTCCCTTTACCTAAAATAATTCAAATTAATCAACACTCTTCTCCCTCCCTCCCCACCCTTGTAACCATGAAAGACTGTGTTGAAACCATTTCTTGAGCCTTTGATAGTCATCTCATATAATATTTGACCTTTTGTGGCTGACTAATTTCACTGACCTTAATGCCTTCCAGATTCCTCCATGTTGTGAGATGTTTCCCAAATTCATCATTGTTCTTTATCATTGCGTGATACGCCTTCGTGTGAATATATCGTAGTTTACTCATTCATCTACTGTTGGATACCTAGGTTGATTCCATCTTTTTGTTATTGTGGACAGTGCTGTGATTAACATTGGTGTGCATGTCTTATTTCTCCAGGACTGAAAAAGTGAGATTGCTGAATTATGTGGTATTTTTATTTCTAGTTTTTTAAGGAAATCTCAGATTTCCAAGTGGTTGCACCATTTTATATTCCCACCAGCAGTGTGTAAGTGTTCCAGTCTTTCCATAGCCTCTCTAGTACTTGTTAGTTTTTGGATTAATGCTAGCCTTGTTGGGGTGAGATGATATCTCATTGTAGATTTTATTTGGATTTCTCCAGTGGTTAATGACCATGAGCATTTCCTCATGTATCTGTTAGCCATGTCAATGTAAAGACTAGAATAATTTTTTATTTAATCAGAATACATTAGGGAAGATTTGCTGACCCTGTCAAATGTATAACTTCTGAAGAACAATCATGTTGGTCTAAGTTATTCACAAAAATTGTGATCAAGTTAGAAAAAAACCCAGTGCCGTCGAGTTGGATCCGACTCATGGTGACCCTAGAGGCCAGAGTAGAACTGCCCCCTAGAGTATTCAAGGAGTACCTGGTGGATTTGAACTGTCGACCTTTTGGTAGCAGTGGTAGCACTTAACCCACTATACCACCAGAGTTTCCTGATCAAGTTAAAAGTGTTTATTTTTTTAAAAAAATGGAACCAGCATTTGGAATTAAAGTGTAACTAGAATTGCAATTCACAGTTAGACATTTACACTCCATACGGTTGTTAAACTTTAGCCTGATTAGTATGCTCCTTGCACTTCTCATGTTTAGTTACTATGCCAAGCCAAGCCAAGTGCCGTCGAGTTAGTTACTATAGGTTCACTTTAACCCATGCTTTGTTCTTGATGTGTATGTGAGTCACTTACTCCCTTCAGCATAAAAAGCTTGACTACTCAGAAATTCATTTTATATAGACAGTTAACTCAAAAATTGAAAAGAATAACATTTTTTTCAAAAAAAACACGAAGACTATAAACTCTCTAGCCACATGCTGTTCTGGGGAGTAAGAATTGGAATGAAAGAATGAAACAGTGAAAAATAAATGAACACCTACTGATTTTCATACCTTTCATATAGGCAAGTTAGCAGTTTATTAATGAAATGCATTCCAAAGTTCTATTTGTGAATGAGCTGTTGCATCTTAAAACATAATTTGTCACAGAAATGACATTATCAATCAGTGACATTTAAGTTTTCCTAAGAAATAGAACTCATATGTGCAAAGTACCCAGAGCAGGGCTTCAGTTCCTACACACTTACTGATGAATCATGTCATGGTCTTGGTTAGACATTACAGTGCTAGAACTCTGACCTTGAGACTCAATCAGTTTTGCTTCTAGTTGAACTTTCTGTCTCTCTTGAAACTAAAGCACAGTCTTAGAGAGAGCTAGGAAACATCCCAAGTTCAAGCAAATGAAACTCTTGAAGTCCTCTAAATAGCCAGTGCCCATCTTCTTCCTCAGACGACCTTAATTCAAAATGATCCCATTTGCACCGAACAGACTCATATTTCCATCTTCCGTTTTTCTCTGTGAGGGCTATACTGAAACTTAGGTAGGACAATTCTTTGTCAGGGGCAATAACTCATAGTTTTAATGTTTAGCATCCCTGGAGTCTACCAATTATATGTTCCCCTTTCACTGTGGTGACACAAAGACTTCCATAGGCAAGCAGTACATCCTTCTTTGAGAACCACCAACTATCCCTGAGGACTAAGAAGGAAGTACTCTTACTGACTTATACTGTTTATATAGATATTTGTATTTTAGAAGACGTTTTTATATACAGATGGCCAGTAAGTTTATGAAAAAGTGTTCAGTATCATTATTCATCAAGGAAGTATACGTTATAATTACTAAAATTAAAAAAAAAAAACTAAACTATTAATAGGTCCTGAGAATGTAAATTGAAGTAACCACTCTGGCCAACTATTAGAGATATGTGTGAAAATAAACATGGGCCCTCTTTGTTGGATAGAAAATCCATTCCTAAATGTATGTTGTTGTTAGGTGCCATAGAGTCAGTTCCAACTCATAGCGACCCTGTGAACAACAGAAGGAAACACTGCCAAGTCTTGCCCCATGTCCACAATCGTTTTTATGCTTAGGCCCATTGTCGCAGCTGCTATGTCGATCCATCTCGTTGAGGGTCTTCCTCTTTTTCGCTTACCTTCCACTCTACCAAGCATGATGTCTTCTCCAGGGACTGATATTTCCTGACAACATGTCCAAAGTATGTAAGATGCAGTCTTGCCATCCTTGTTTCCAAGAAGCACTCTGGTTGTACTTCTTCCAGAACAGATCTGTTGGTTCTTTTGGCAGTCCATGGTACATTCAGCATTCTTCTCCAACATCACAGTTCAAAGGCATCAGTTCTTCTTCTGTCTGCTTTGTTCATAGGCCAGTTTTTGCATGCATATGATGTGATTGAAAATGCCATGGCTTGGGCCAGGTGCATTTTAGTCTTCAAGGTGACATCCTTACTTTTGAATATTTTGAAGAGGTCCTTTATAGCAGATTTTCCCAGTGCAATGCGTTCCTAAATGTATACTCAAGAAAAATGAATACTAGGTAAAGGCTATAAAAAAATGTACATGAATGCACTCAGTGTTGTTCAGAATAAATTAAAAGCAATATAAAAGTCTCTCAACAATAGAATGGATGGATTGATTTTATTGTGCTCACGTACAGGAAAGTAATACAACAGTTAAAAGCAAAAAAGAATAAGCTACTGATGTTGCAGCAGCACTGGTAATAATAATGAATGAAATAAGCCAGACAAAAAAGTATATAAAATGTGACTCCCTTTATATATATACACATATATATATATTTCATGAACATGCAAGGCTAATCAATAGTGACAAAAGTCAGAATGGTGGTTACGTGTGGGAGAAGCGATGTTGACTGTGAAGGAACAAGAAGAAGCCTTCGGAAATGCTGGAAGTATTCTATGAGATGATCTGGTTGTGGTTGCACAAAATGTGCACACACACATTTATACTCATAAACACTTATACAGATGGGATCAAGATAGTCAAGTAGTCAGGTTCTTTTTCTGGCCCTTTTAACAGCAAAAGCCCCAAAGAGCAAATCCATTACATAGGAGGTCTGACAGTTACTTTCAAGAACTCATCCGAGAGAAAGTGCTATGTACCTCACTGCTGAATATCAGTACAGTCATCTTCGAAGTACTCCTGTTAGGAAGCTGTGCACCGATGTCAGTGCCTAGTCTACCTTTCAAAGCAATTTTGGAACTCTTTTTCTCTTGAGTAACCATTAGAGCTATTGTGGTATTATCCATGATATTCTGAATGTCATCAAAATGTCTTCCTGTCAGTATTTCCTTTATTTCTGGGTAAACATAGAAGTCATTGGGGGCCGTATCAGATGAGTTAGGAAGATACTATGACACAGTTATTTATTTACTGGCAAAAAACTCCCTCACGGACAACTATACAATGAAGCTCTTTAACTTGACACCTTACCACTGTGCACAATGGCCATTCCATAAGAGTTCCAAAATTGCTTTGAAGGGTGGACTAGGCTAGCATCAGTGCATAGCTTCCCAAAGATTGTACTTTGAAGGTGACCGTAGTGATATTCAGCAGTGAGGTATGTAGCACTTAGAACATCTGAGTCAGTGAACTTGTCAAATCTTGTATGACATTTTAGGACCCCAAAATATTAAAGAGAAAGTTGAGAAATCAGACTAAAAAATGAGAAGGGAGCGTAGGATTTGCCAGACCTGCTCTACCAGGAGATGGCTGTGGCCAGTGTGGTGAGCTCAACATGGCAGTTAGAGGGCATCCTCCCCAGTAAGAGAAACTGGCCAAAGAATCCACTCATTACTACAAAACCAGTGAAAAACAGCATGAAATCATCCAAAGCTAAGTCTTTGCATGTAATCCACCACACATAGAAGTCTAGTCTTTCCCTTCTCTGTACTGTGCCCAGCTGTGGAGTCTAACATCATTAACGAAGCCAAAAGTAAGACTTCTTAAGCCCACCCTGAGCCATTCCCTCAGACTCAGAGTAGAAACAGTTTAATAAATGAGGAAGGGGAAAAGGAGAACAAAAATCTGCTGATGCCCCAGAGCTGGAAGTTCAGGGCAGAAACTGTTCCTTCATCTGGATTGACACATAAGGGGGTATGCCTTCCTCACAGACACTCAGGGATAGCTGTTAGCTACATGCCTTTCTCAACATGTCCAGCCAGATGCCTGTGCCTACACCACTCCCCCCTGCCAATAGCTGAGAGCCTGCACCATACACTTAGTGACTGATTTACCTGAATACCTGAGGTGAATTCATTCAAGAAAAATAAACAGGTCACAGGTCTAGTATCAACTCTAACCACCTGATGACAGAACATTAGAGCTTCAAAGGCAACAAAATGAAACTATCACACACAAACAGCCTATTTGGACATTTAAAAACAAAATAAAACAAGAAGCTAGAACAGTGGGCAAACATTAAATAAATAAATACAACATACTGAGGGCTTGAAGACAGCAGTCAATTTCAAATTACTTAAAGAGGCAGAGGCTGTTATGATTTCAGGAAGATCCTAAGCAAAGATTCACGCTTTCCAGAGGGAGAGAATTTCCTGGAATTATCAGAGGTAGAATACAAAAGATTAATATTTAGAGCTCTTTAAGAAATTAGAAAGTTGATGAGGCAAAATACAGTAGAGCATGGTGACAGTTGAGCAGGCTGCAAGACAACATAGAACAGTAAGAATTAGGAATTGGGAAAATTAATAATACAATTACAGAAACACTAAGAATTATATGAAAGTCTGTCAAGTTTAATAATTTCTGAGTGACTGGAGTACCAGGAAGGGGTGTAATAAGAGAAAATACAAAGAAAAACATTGAGACATGTTATAATCAAACTTGCCAAAACTAAAGATAAGGAGACAGTTTTAAAAGTGGCTAAGGATAAATGAAAAATGACCTACACATGAAAATGAGTAAGACTGACCTCAGACTATTCAGTAGAAACTATGCAGGCAAGAAGTCAATGGGAAGACATAATTGTACACCTTAGGTTGATGTACTTCACTGTGTATAAATTAAAAAGGGAGAACTTGGAAATTGAAGTAAATTGCCAATTTGGAGAATTTTAGAAACTATAAATTTAAGTAAATTGAGGAAGTTGAAGGAAACAGGCTTTTCTGAAATGTGGGGTTGTGTCACAGAAGAAAGGTCATGCCTCTAGGTTCCTATGGCCAGAATTAGGGAAGGGATGGTAAACTGGTGGTGGCTCAAGGTAATTGGGGTAGAGGTAGTAGGAAGAATTATAATATGATTTCCCTTCTTCACAGAATTTTCAGTTCCTTCCTACTTACACTATTTTCTTCTTTAAAACCTCTGACTCCTGTCTCTTTTAATTCATGGTATCATGACTAAAGGCATTGGGCTCTCTTGAGGAGAATTAAAGAAAGAGATGATGGTTTAAGTCAGATATTTGTGCTTAGTGGAGAAAACCACCATCTTAATCTGGCAGTTAGCAGTGGGGTTGGCATGGTGCTGTCATGGAAACCCCCAGACAAGGAAAAATTCTTAATGACCATGAAATGTATAGTGTTGTAACCAGTGAGCAGGGGTATGTGCAGTTCAAGGGTGGAGGAAAACACTCTAATGAGGCATGGAATGAAGTACAAGAGTGGAAATTCTGTCTAGCCCTTTGACCACATGTGGCTGATGACCCAAACTTGAAATTTACATTGGGACATATGATAAGGAGCTTCACTTGCATCGTGTAAGCCTCATCTTGACTTGGTGTTGTTCTTGATCTTTCATGGTGATTTTCTTAAAGAGACTGAGTTATGGAAAATATTTTCAGTTAAATCATATACAAACGTGTATATTACAGCACACCATGTGCTATGGTAAAAAATCACATGGTCAAGGGCTGGACCATATATTGTAATCTAGCCATACCAGTATCCAACTGAATCCCAGTTAGAATGCTGTAGAATTTATACAACAAATGTATCTGTTAACTTGTCGTTTGAATGTAGTTGAAAATGTCATATCACTGAAATTAAATTAAAAAATGTACGTTGGTTGACATGATATCCATATAAATACATATGCCTACCTATAAAATGAAATACAGGCAAATAATGATTGATTGAGGCCTGTATTTGCCTTTATATGTGAAGATACTGCCAGTAATATGTTACCATTGTGTTTGATTTTGATGTAAAAAATTAATGTTTAGGACCCTCAAAATTTTGTGGGTGAACTACTTGTGGAAGTAAATGTTAGTTGAATTAGAACTACCAGCAGCCAGCCTGTTAACTCTGAAGCTTCAAAGACCAAGTAGAATATAAATGACTACTCCATTTTCAGTTTTTAAGTAGTCACATTTTTTTCATTTAGTAATTAATCACATAAGGAAAACAAATGACTGTATAGTCTTCACTTTGGGAATCTAACTCCTCCCTTCTGACTCCTCCCAGACTTCAATATCCAGATGTTTAACACTCTGCGGGGCTGAGGTCTCCTTTTCATTGCTGCAATCTCCTTTATCTTTAATTTCCTCTAGTAGCTCTTAGTGCCTGTATGGGCAATTTCATAATTTTACTTCTTCTTGATTTTGGTGTTTGTTCAAACTGTGTTATCTTGCCTTACCTATGTACTCCATAATGCCTAGCATACACTGTTGTTGTTGGTATCTGCTGTCAGTTTGGCCCCTGACTCATGGGGACCTCATGCACAATATAATGAAACATGGTCCATTCCTATTCCATCTCTGCAGTTAATTACAGATTGCATTGTTGTGTCCCATAGGGTTTTCAGTGGCTGATTTTCAGAAGTAGATTGCAAGGCCTTTCTTTCTAGCCCATTTCCGTCTGGAAGTAGCACTGAAACCTATTCCACATCTTAAAAACATACAAGCCTCCACTGACAGACAAGTAGTGGCTGTGTATGAAGTACACTGGCTGGGAGTTACACTAGGATCTCCTTCATGGAAGGCAAGAATTCTACCATTTAATCACTGTTGCCCCACAGCATATGTTAACACTGTTTTGTTCACTAGTGTATTCCTAGCATCTAGAGCAGAACCTAGCACACAGGAGATGTATAACAAATATTTGTCATATACATTGTAAATGTTCAATAAATGATTATTGGTTCAGTTTTTAGTTATTCATACCTCCTACAATAAAATTTTAGCATCCCTTTTATCCCAAAACTAAGAGACAATTGTAGTGAAAAAGAAAGTGAATGTAGTTTATCGCCAGATCTTATTTAACAGGCTTGACTTCTGCTAAAGGAATTGTGTTTTCTTACAGATATTAACGAATGCCAGTTACAGGGTGTGTGCCCTAATGGTGAGTGTTTGAATACCATGGGCAGCTATAGATGTACCTGCAAAATAGGATTTGGGCCAGATCCTACCTTTTCAAGTTGCATTCGTAAGTAATGATGACTTTTCATTCCTCTTCTAAATCAATTGTCTTTGGGGCTTATCCAGAAAAAAAGAGAAACCGTGCAAGCAGTCCTCACAAAAATAAAATTACAAGAGTGAGGAGACCAGCCTGATGTAAAATCTATCTATATTGTGGGAACTGTTGCAAAATGTATTTTCATTACATTCAGAGAAATATAACCACTGAAACAACAGTAGAGATCAAGTATACGGAGATAGTATACTTTAATGAAAAAAAGGTTTTAATTAGTTAGCATACCAACTCTTTGTAGTACCTTAGGGATGAAAATAGTTATTTCTTTCATAAGTATTTTAAGTATTCTTCAAGCAGAGTTAAACTTGGTTCCAGGTTCTGCCTTTAATTATTTGAAATTCTAAGTCATTGGAGTCTGATTTAATGATGTTTTGCTGTATTCTCTCAGTTGGAAATGTCTGAGAAATAGTTACCATGGCCTTGCGTCTCAAATTTACTACTTCAGTCCTCATTTCAGATATTCTATTCTATTTTCCTTAAAAACCTCAGTATTTCCCCTAAATTATAGTGTTTTGTTTTACAAATGCTATCGGTAAGCTTTTTTTTTTTTTTTTGGCCTTGTGCCTTGCAAGGGTAAAAATTTATGTTGTTTCAGAAAACATAGCTTCACCAAAGGAACTCTCCCCCTACAAACACACATACACACACACACACACACACACACAAATTCAGTGTAACTATTACAGGTCGCAGAACAATTAGAGATGGATGCACTCTAGGAAAAAAGTTTTTGAATGCAGGATTTTATTAAGTCTACCTTATCTGTGACCATTACTGCAAAAGCTAGTAAATACAGTATAGATCTTTTAAAGCCTTGTATAACTGAAGTTTAAAATTTTTAAACATTCTTGGTGGAAAATTTGTAGAGAATTTATAAAGCAATATTATATTAGTTTCTGACCTGAGTGGTTTTAACTTATGTATTTGTAATATATCTTTGATAAGTGTTAAGCTTCATTTTTCTTGTCCCCAGTTTACTTTCATTTGCAATTTGTTCAAGTCATGTTCTTCAGTGAGGATACTGCTTTTCATTTATTTTCAGCTCTGCATAGCTCCTTAACTCTTTGCCCTAACCTGAGATGCACTGAGATGATGAAATAAAGACGCATGTAGTAAAATAATGAGAGTCTCGTTCCTTAGTTGAAATGAGTTTGTTTGGTCTTTTGGAACACTATTACTAATGACTACTATTTTCCTTTAAAAACTGTCAAATGCAGATTAGGAAATTTTTCATGTAAGTTCTTTACTGCATGTTCTTTTTACAAACAATTGTTATCATGAAGCAAACAGATACCTAATTATAGCACTTTTTTTGAGGAGTGGTAAAAATTGACTGTAAAATTATATTTGTTTACAAGATATATTTGAAAACTGGTGCAAGTATTTGGAAATTTCAGGCCAAAAGACACATTGTTAACAATATGCAAATAATTGAAGGATAATTTTTGGCTGACTTGAATTACATGAATAAATATTTTAAATAGTTCTGTAATTTATGAAAGATTGTAAAGAGATTGGATATGGGATTTGTTGTGAGTTTTTTTTCCTTAAATAATTTCACGTATGGTCTTGTTCAGATAATTTCATTGTAGGTTGTAGAGTTGGTAAACTTTGAGAACTGCTCACAAAATATTTTATTAACTTTGACTAGATCTGATGTCTAGAGTTAAAAGGAGACATCCAGGTTTTAGTAAGATTGTAGTAATCTGCCAGTGAGATTTTTGAAACTCTTGCACATTATTGTAACGTTAATTTTTCCTGTCATTGCTCAAGTAATACTGAACTTGTTAAACAGCTATCCATTCTTATTTGAAAACTAAATAATTCAGTTTTACGATTCAGCTACAACAGTTGATGTGATAAACATTAAGAGATGTTTGGTGCTAGTTAAATGTTCTAGTTTTGAGTTTGAAGTTTAAACCTGGGTGCATTACCAGCATTGAGTATGAAGATTTATTTCTCTTTCCTCTGATTTCACCAGATGTAACTTCTCAAGATATGTAGGATTCTTTTAGGAGCTGTAACTTGAACCAATCCAGTCTGACTTGAGGGCAAACTGTGTTTTGAAAGACTAGGTTTGGAAAGTTTGAGGATATTTGGGATAATTCAGAGAAAATGGCAGTGATCCAAGAGTGCAGAACAAAAGAAACAAGATTTGGAAGATCGTGGTGTCATTAATAGTTGCAGGGCAGTAGTAGAAAAACATGACTGAATACCAGCTGTCAGTGAGTCAGTCCAGTTCATGGTGGTCCCATGTGTGTCAGAGTAGAACTGGGCACCATCAGGTTTTTAGTGGATAGCTTTTCAGAAGTAGATTGCTAGGCATTTGTTTTGAGTCATCTCTCAGTAGACTTGAACCTCCAACATTGCAGTTAGCAGCTGAGCATTTTAACACGTGTACCACACAGGGATTCCAGAAGGATACCCCCCCGTAAAAACCCACTGCTGTTGAATCAGTTCCAAATGATGATGACACTATAGAACAGAGCAGAACTGCCCACATGGATTTCCAAGGAGCACCTGGTGGATTCAAACTGCCAACGTTTTGGTTAGCAGCTGTAGCACTTAACCACTATGCCACCAGAGTTTCCAGAAAGATACCTCTCTCTCTCTCTCTCTCTCTGTGTGTCTCTCTCTCTGTATATGTGTGTGTATACATAGGTATATATATGTGTGTGTATATATGTATACACACACATATTTAGGTATATATATGTATATATACGCACATATATAGGTATATGTGTGTGTATATATATACGCACATATATATAGGTATATATATGTGTGTATATATGTATGTATATGCACATATATAGGTATATGTGTGTGAATATATATGTATATATACACATATATAGGTATATATGTGTGTATATGTATATGTATATATACACACACTCACACACACACACACACACACATACCTATGGACACTAGAGATCACCAAAGGGGGAGGGGAGTGGAGACAGAGAGAGAGAGAGACTGAGTAAACTGTCATTTGTAATGTATGTTCCTGAGTGGTCTCAAAGCAGCTTGGGAGAGAGCATACATGCAAAATGTGCTCAGACAGCATGAATTTGGGGCATATCCAGACCATATAGGATGAGGCTGACTCTAGGAACTCCAAGAAGTGTCCTTGGCAACAGCTGAAGAGCAATGGGAAACTCTCCCCGTTCTCAGGTGTGCGGAGTTGAACACCCTTAGGAATTCTTTGACTCCAGCCAAAGGTTGCAACCATTTTCACTTTCTGTCCTTTCCTGCTCTTTGTTCTTAAGTCAGCCAAGCTGAAAGGAAGAATGAAGGAGACTGAGGGCATTTCTGACCTCTGACTTCTCTCTGTGGCCGGAGATGCTGCAGTAGTGTTTCTGCAGACCTACCTCTACCTATTTTAAGAGGAAAGGTAAACATTTTAGGACTTGTCAGACAAATCCAAAAAAATAGAATAACCTTCACAATCAGAGTAGCAAGACTTTCTGACCTTCAGAACTACAGTTAGTTTTCCTTAGGAATTCAAGAGCTCAAGGATGGGAGCTATGAGGGTGCGTCAGTAGGTTCAGCAAGAAGGGCCCAGATAAAAGACTTACTTATGAGGTAGGACTTTTGGTGTTTTATAGTATTCTTTACTCAGGGACATGGAGCTAGTTAGGGAGAAGAAACGCTGAGGAACTTATGCCATAGCCCAAGAAATCATGAGAGAAAGGATGGATCCCTTCCAGGCCAGTTGTATTTATGTATATTTCTTTTTAATTCCCCCAGCATTCTTATATGGCTTTTATTTGTATTACTATTATTTTATACATTGGGAAGCTGAGGAACTTAAATAACTTTCCACAGTCACACAATAGTAATGGACAGCTGAGACATAAAACTGGGATTGTGCCTCCAAATGATGGGTTGTGATCTGTCAGGTTTTGGCAAACTAGGGCCCATGAGCCCAATCTGACCCACAGTGTGTTTTTTGTAAATAAAGTTTTATTGGAACACAACCATGCCCATTCATTACATAGTGTCTAAGGCAGCTTAAAAAAAAAAAAAAAGAACTTTAGGTAAAGATTTACAGAACAAAGTAGTTTGTCATTAAATAATTAGTGTACATTGTTTTGTGACATTGGTTGACAATCCTACAACATGGCGACATGCTCCCTTTCACCCTTGGGTTCCCTATTACCATCTTTCCTGCCCTCTCCTGCCTTCTAGTCCTCACCCCTGAGGTGGTGTGTCCCTTTAGTCTCGTTTTGTTTTATGGGCCTGTCCAATCTTTGACTGAAAGGTGAACCTCACGAGTGACTTTACTACTGAGCTCAGAGGGTGTCTGGGAGCCATGTTCTCAGGATTTTTTCAGTCTCCATCAGGCTAGCAAGCCTGGTCTTTCTTTCTAAGTTAGAATTTTGTTCTGCGTTTTTCTCTAGGACTGTCCATTGACTCTCTCTTGTGATCACTGTCAGAGCAGTCGGTGGTGACAGGTAGGCGGTTGTCCTTTGGACTAATTTTTCCCTTGTAGTTTTAGTTTTCTTTATTCTTCCTTGGTCCTGAAGGAGTGAGACCAGTAGAGTATCCTGAATGGCCTCACAGGCTGGAAAGAACAGGAAACAGTCTTACAGGCTGTATGATATAGCCTGGCTAGAAGGGTTATAGATATCACACAGAGCCAGGTATTCAGGAGACAGGAAAATAAGGTAAGTATAAAAACTGAGAAATGAAGAAAGACAGAAAGCAAAAGAAAGAAAAAAAGAAATGCCCTCGGGAATGCCACTGATGCAGGTGTGCAGACTGGGGAAGTGGATCCTAAGCCATGTGGTATAGCCTGGCTATAAGAAAAAAGGAAAAAAAAAAGATGAAACGAAGCACAACAAAACAAAGCCCAAAAAAAAAAAAAAAGAATCCAACCAGCATGGTATTGCAGGCAAGGGAAGTGGTACCCCAGTTGAGTGGCACTTCACAGCTTTTCAAGAAGAAGAAAAGTTGGCACATAGAAACATTTATTTGGTCCTCCCAAAACTTATTTTTAGCAACCCAGTTCCCCAAATAGAAACTGAGCAGTTCTTATTTCCGTGGGGAAGTTTCTCTTAGATTCCTCTTAAAAGCTTTATCTTCCCCCATACACCTGTCACAACACTCATCTCCGAGAGGATCTTCAGTTTTTAAGGGATAAAACCTAAAAGTGGAGTTTCATCCGAGTTGAATGACAATGCTGGAGATGCCAGTGGGAACGTAAACATACTAGTAGGTAAGGTTAGATACACTCTTAGTCTGCTTCAGTCTTATAAATCTTCTGTATTTGATATCTTCTTGTATATAGCACATTAATTTGTATCTGCTTAATGAATTTATTGTTAGAATTCTAAGTTATTAAAACTACATCTTTCTTTTTAGCATTAGACAAATCTGTAAAAAAATTTCTTCTGATTATTATTTTTATTGTACTTTAGATGAAGGTTTACAGAAAAAACTAACTTCTCTAAAGAGCACACATAAAGTGACATTGGTTTCCAACCCCATCACGGGTCAGTACTCACCATTCTCGACCTCAGTTTACCTGTTCCAACTTTTCTACCCCTTCCTGACATCTAGTTCTTGCCCCTAGGCTGATATGCCCTTTTAGTCTAGTTTTTTCCTATGGGCCTATCTAATATTTGGATGAGGGGGGGAACCTCAGGAGCAACTTCACTTCATTACTGAGCTAACAGGTTATCAGGAGGCCACAGTCTTGGGGCTTCTCCAGTCTCTGTCAGGCTAGAACTTCTGGCTTTTTTTTTTTTTTAATGAGATAGAATTTTGTTCTCGTTTTTCTCCAGTCTGCCCAGGACCCTGTCTGAGGATCCCTGTCAGAGCAGAAAGTGGTGACAATGGAACACTATCTACTTGTACTGACCTCAGTTTGGTAGTGGCTGTGTTATTTTGTGGTCCATTAGCCCTTTGGAGTAATCGTTTCCTTCTATGTTTAGTTTTGTTCATTCTCTCTTACTCCCGAAGGGGTGAGAACAGTGAAGTGTCTTAGATGGCCATTCCAAGGCTTTTAAGACCCCAGATGCTACACACCAGAGTAGAATATAAAACAGTTTTTTTATAAACCTTGTTATGCCAGTTGAGCTAGATATTCCCCAAGACATGATTTCCATAGCCCTCAGTCCAGTAATTCAGCCCATCAAGGAGTTTGGATGGTCTGTGGACCTTTGAGAAACCCAGGTGGCATAGTAGTTAAGTGCTATGGTTGCAAACCAAAAGGTTGGCAATTTAAATCCACCAGGCACTCATCAGAAACTCTATAGGGTAGTTCTACTGTCTCTTATAGGGTTGCTATGAGTTGGAATTAATTCGATGGCAGTCGGTTTGATTTTTCAGTTTATGGACCTTCCATGACCTTACTACTGCATATCTTTGAAAGTATAAGCAGAGATTATTATATAACTCTGAGGCCAAAATTAAGTGTAAATGACTAAATTTACTATTGAGAAACCCAAATAAGGAAACTATATAGCATCCTACATTCTTACTCTGTTTTCTGATTGAACTGCTGTCAGCACTGGATACATAATTAAGATTCAGTATTGTACATGACTACAGAGGTATATGTTTATTACCATTCTGAATATCTGACTTGTGTTTCTAGCCAAGAGCAAACGATT
This sequence comes from Heterohyrax brucei, assembly GCA_028571685.1. NCBI lineage: Eukaryota > Metazoa > Chordata > Mammalia > Hyracoidea > Procaviidae > Heterohyrax > Heterohyrax brucei. The sequence continues at coordinate 43,325,186 of CM053149.1, forward strand.
TGTTTTCCTAGCTGGTGTGGTGTTTCTATGAGGTTGTCAGAAGAGAATCTGAAATTTTCTCTTGAATGTAGTGTACATAAAGTGAATGGAAGAATGATGAAATAAAAGAGCTGAATGGAAGATTTCAAAGGGCAGCTTGAGAAGACAAAGAACTATAGTGAAATTTACCAAGACCTGGAATCATAAGGCAGGAACATGCTCAGGATTTCTCAAGATGAAAGAACTAAAAAAAAAATTCAGGCTGGAGTTGGCAACCTTGAAGGATTTTATGGGCAAAATATTGAAAAGTCCAGGAAGCATCAAAAGAAATAGAAATAGGTGAAATGTTTTTCTCTTTGCATAGAGTACAAAACCTTTTCTTTCTGGTTTTAACAATACTGCTAACAAAGAATATAATCCAACAAACTGCTTTTTACAGTGTACCAACATGTATCGCTGGATGTCTATCAGATTGTCATACTTTGGTGGCATGTGTGTTGCTGTGATCTAGAAGCTGTTCCACTGGTATGCCAAATACCAGCAGAGTCACCCCCAGCAGAAAGGTTTCAGCAGGCTTCCAGGGTAAGCCAGAATAGAAAAAAGGACCTCCAGTCTATTCTTTAAAAATTGGCAATGGAAAACATTGTTATGAATAGCAGTGAAAGATTGTCTGATACAGTGTGGAATGAGTCCTTAAGGTTGAAATTACTCAAAATATGATTGGGCAAGAACTGCCTGCTCAAAGTAGAGTTGACCTTAATGATGTGGGTAGACCCAAGCTTTTGAGATCCTCATTTGTTGATATGGCATGAGTCAATGCCATATGTGAAGAAACAGCTGATAATGTGCATAGAATGTAGAAAGTATAAAATGTGAACCTAGGAATGTAGAATGTATAAAATATAAAATATGAACCTAGGAAAACTGGAATTCATCAAAAGTAAAATGGATCACATAAAAATCAATTACCTAGACATTAGTGAGCTAAAATGGACTGGGTATTAGCCATTTTTAGTTAGACAGTTATGTGATCTGCTATGCTGGGAATGACAAAGAGGAATGCTGTCACATTCATTATCAAAAAGAACATTTCAAGTTCTCTCCTGAAGTACAACACTGTCAGTGATAAGAAAATATCTGTATGCCTACAAGAAAAACCAATTAATATGATTTTTAGTCAAAATTATAAATTAACCACAAAGGCCAAAGATGAACATTGAGGTTTTTCTAATTTCTGCAGTCTGAATTGATTAGACACACAATCAGAATACACTTATAATTACTGGTGATGGGAATGCAGAAGTTGGAAACAAAGAAGGATCCGTTGTAGTAAAATATGGCCTTGATGATAAGACATGACACGAGATCGCATGATAGAATTTTGCAAGACCAGTGATTTATTCATTGCCAGTACATTTTTTGAACAACATAAATGGCAGCTATACATATGGACCTCACCACAAGGAAAACACAGGAATCAGATTGACTACATCTGTGGAAAGAAATAATAGAGAAACTCAGTATCATCAGTTAGCATCACGTGTTCATGTGCCGGTTCAGGTTCAAGCTGAAGGAAATTGAAGCAGTTCCATAGGAATGAAAATACAAATTTGAGTATATGCCGCCTGAATTCAGAGACTATCTCGAGAATAGATTTGACCCATTGAGCACTAACGACGAAAGACCAGGCAGCTGTGGGATGACAGCTCATAGATGAGGAAAGTAAGAGGTGTTAAAGAGACAAGAAAGGAAAGACCAAAATGGATGTGAGAAGAGATTCTGAAACTGGCTCTTGAGTGTATCTACAATGAATGGAAGAAATTGTGAAGTAAAAGACCTGAACAGAAGATTTCAAAGGGTGGCTCAGGAAAACAGAGTATTATAATGAAATGTGCAAAGGTCTGGTGTGAGAAAACCGAAAAGAAGGAACTTGCACGTGATTTCTGAGGCTAAAAGAACTGAAGAAAAATTGAAGCCTCAGGTTGCAATTTTGAAGGATTCTGTGGGCAAAATATTGACTGATCCAGGAAGCACCAAAAGAAAATAAAAGGAATGCAGAGGCACTGCAGCAAACGAATTGGTTGAAGTTCAGCCATTTCAGGAGGTGGCATATCGTCATGTGATGATATTAAAGGAGGACATCCAAGCTGCACTGAAGGCATCAACAGGAAAGAAATGTCCAGGGATTAAGATGTTTCAAAAAATAGATGCTATGCTGAAGGTACTTATCTATGCTAACAAATTTGGAAGACAGCCACTGGGCCAACCTACTTAAAGAGATCCGTATTTGTGCCAATACCAAAGACAAGTAATCCAATAGAACGGAGAAATTACTAAACTGTGTCATTAATATCACACCCAAGAGAGTTCTCCTCTGGCCTCTAGGAGCGCCATGAGTTGAGTCTGACTCGATGGCACTTGGCTTGACTTGGCAAGCAAAATTTTGCTGCAGATCATTCAAAATCATTTGCAGCAATACATTAATTGGATTTACCACAATTGCAAAGCAGATTCAGAAGAGGTGTGGAATGAGAGGTATCATTGCTGATAGCAGGTGGATCTTTACTGGAAGCAGAAAATACCAGAAAGACGGTTACTTGTGTTTTATTGCTTTGTAAAGACTTTTAACTATGTGCATTGTAACAAATTATAGTAAGAAAAATAGAACTATTCCAGGACACCAAATCGTGCTCTGAGGGACCTGTACTAAGACCAAGAGGCAGTCATTTGAATGTAACGGGATACTGCATGGTTTAAAGTCAGGAGAGGTGTACATCAGGGTTGTATCATTTCACTATAATTGTTTTTTCTGTATGCAGAGAAAATAATCTGAGAAGCTTGCCTGTACAAAGGTGGCATCAGGACTGGTGTGAGACTCATTAACCTGCTACAAGCAGACAACACAACCTTAACTTGCTGAAAGTGAGGAACACTTTTGAAGCACTTACTGATGAAGATCAAAGACTACAGCCTTTAGTATGGATTGCACCTCAACATAGAGGAAACAAAAATCCTCACAAGTGGGCCAATAAGAAGCATCATGGTAAACAAAGAAAAGATTGAAATTGTCAAGGATTTCCTTTTACTTGGATGCATAATCAAGACCTAAGGAAGCAGACTTTTATAAGTCTTAGTCTTTTCTAGGTCTTGATATCTTAGTCAAGATATCAAAAGATGTGTTGCATTGGGTACATCTGCTGCAAAGTACCTCTTTAAGTGTTCAGAAGAAAAGGTGTAACCTTGAGAATTATGTGTGCTTGATCCAAACCATGATATTTTTTCCTAATATGCATCTGAAAGCAAGAGAATAATTAAGTAAGACCAAAGAAAACTGATGGATGCCTTCTGAATTATGGTGTTGGTGAGTGATAATAAAAATACCATGGACTGCCAGAAAAATAAAACAAAACAAAAACTCATTGCCATTGAGTCGATTCTGACTCATAGCAGCTCTATAGAGCAGAGTAGAGCTGACCCATAGTGTCCAGGGAACACCTGGAAGATTCGAACTGCACACCTTTCGGTTAGCATTTGTAGATCTTAACCACTGTGCTGCTAGGTTCTGGCCTACTAGAAGGATAAACAAATCTGTCTTGAAAGAAGTACAGCCAGAGTGTACTTAAAAGTAAGAATAACAAGACATTGTTTCACGTACTTTGGACATGTTATCAGTAAGGACCAGTCCCTGGAGAAGGGTATCACACTGGGTAAAGTAGAGGCGCTGAAAGAGAGAAGATGCTCAGTGAGATGCATTGATAGAGTTGCTGCAACCTTGGGCACAAATATAACAATAACTGGAGGATGGTGCAGGACCAGGCAGTGTTTCATTCTGTTGCACAGAGTGTAGCTCTCAGTTGGAATTGACTTGGAGACCTAACAACATGTAAGAACCCAGAGACACCCTTTGTTATTGCTGTTGAGTACTTTTTTACCACATACAACTTGCTGCCTTTTCTTTAAAATTTTTTTGGCAGTAATTTTTTGGGGTACTAGATGAAACCTTTTGAGTAAATATAGTGTATAATCATGTGTGTTGTGTTTTAAATAATAAATGTAGCATACTGATGAGTTTTTCTTTGTCATTAGCTTTTTAATCTGTGATTAAAGACACACAATAGAAGCACCAATTTATACCCATCCTTGCATTGTGCAAGAATGTCATTTAGCCTGTCACTCCAGTGTATATGTCATGTTGATTAGAAATATGTCAATGCTAAAGACATTTAATGAAATAAATGGAACTACCATGCTAGGTATTGAAAATGATAAAAGAATAATAGAAAATTCATTTAGTTTTTAAAATAGGAATAAGTTTTAAAAACTGTGCTTTAAGTGAAATTTTATAGTCCAAGTTATTTCTCATATAAAAATTTATACATACATTGTTATGTGACCCCAGTTAATTTCTCCAGAATGGACGGAACACTGCTTCTTTCTAGTCCCTGTTTCCCATGTCCATTCAATCAGCTGTTGTCACTTAGTGCCTTCTCATCTTGCCTCCAGACAGAAACTGTCCATTTAGTCTCATGTATCTACTTGAGCTAAGAACCACATTCTTCACAAGTATCACTTTATGTCTTACAGTCTGTGTATTCTTTTAAGAGTTGGCTTAGGGAATGGTTTTAGTTTGGGGCTGAAAGAGAGTTTGGGGTCCATGTCTTTAGGTTCCTCCAGTCTCAGACCATGAAAACTGGTCTTCTTACTACAATTCGAGTTCTGTACCTCACTTCTGTCCTGCTCCTTCAGGGACTCTGTTTTGTGACCTGTCAGGGCCATCAGTGGTGGTAGCCAGGCATCATCAAGTTCTTTTTTTCTCTTGGGCTGATATTTTCCTGTTGTGTTTGGTGTTTTTCATTCTCCTGTGCTCCAGGTGGGTTGGGAACAAGTGATACTTCTTAGATGGCTGCTTGCAAGCTTTAAAATAGGAACACTTTTAAAAGGGTGTATACTCTGTTAAAAATCTGATACATAAATGAATGCTTTTTGGTCCACATAGTTTAAATAAAAGAAAAATTGAAAAATTACATCAGTATCATTTAGGCATATAATATGTCCATTCTCAATGATTTATTTCTTTGTTTTCTTGAATTTTTGAAGAAGATTTTTTAATTTTGTTAAATGGTATATACACTTGGACCATGATCTGACCATCCCTGATGAAAGACAGCTACTTACTGATGATCTTATAAGCCAGTGGCCATTGCTGTTCTCTTGCTCCCAAGTTTTAAAGTTCCCATTTGAATTGCTTTGAAAATAGTTATAAGAAGGTTTTTTTTGTTTTTTTATTTAAAGAAAGGATACCCCAAGATTAATGGAGACTATTTGGGTTAGGGAATTATGGGAGGAAAAAAAAAGTCGTGGAAAACAGATCTTTAGGATAATATGTTCAGCTTGTTAGACTTCTTTGTTCTCCAGATCATAAAGTGCGTGAACTTTTACATTTATGTTTGTGCATTGCCCAAGATTTCAACAACCATAGATTCATTTTAACTCGTAAACTGTTTCTTACAGTTCCATACTCACACATTCATTAATCCCTTAAAACACTAAATAGATGATTTGGAGTTTTTAATTAATTTTAGGAACAGGCATGGTATATGATTTCATAATATAGTACTTGGATGGGGGAGCAGAATAAGTATAACAAGGAACAGGCCTCCGGATAGGTCTTGGAGAGGTGGACATAAGGAGGTGGCTGTGGAGAAGTGGGCAGGGAGCCAGAGTCCCGGTTTTCCAGTGTAAAGGACTTCAGGTAACTCTCTTCTCACGCTCCTGCCCCTGCCCTCTGCTGCACAGCCTGTACTCCTGGGACCTAGTAAAACTGAGACTAATGAGATTAGTATTATAATTAATCTCTACCAAGTGTAAAATATGCTTTTGTGGATTGACCTGGCATTGTTTCTGTGGAAACATGTGCTGTAAATCCCAGCCAACTTGGAAAGGAAAATTTGGGGCCAAGCCCTTTGGTGAGCTAAAAGTATATATATGTTCTTAAGATCATGCAGCATCCAGACAGACGGACATCAGTACACACAGGTGCTGTGTGAGAGAGAAGTTATTCCAAGATCTTATTAGGGTAATTATAATGCTCTTAAGTCTTCTGTGACCTTTAATCTTCCATTAATTGCTTGTGCAGACTCCAGAAAGCAAGTAGGAGAGGGAAAAACTAATACCTTAAACTTTTCCGTTGTGACACCCTTCTGGGAGCTCTGGACAGAGCTAGCTTGGCTGTATACATTTCTCTGTAAGTTTCCAAGGTTTAGGAAGGTCTTCTTTTCTCCTCTTAGTTCCTAACCCAATCCTCAGTTCACCTGTAATACCTGTTACTGACCATCTTTTAAAACAAAAAGAGAGAAAGTTGTCCAGAGTTGATTCTGACTCATGGCAGCCCTGTGGGGTTTTCAAGGCTAATTTCAAAAGTAGATCACCAATCGTTTTTTCTGAGATGCCTCTTAATAGACTCAAATTTTGAGCCTTTTGGTTAGTAGCTATGTGCCGATACTACATTGTTCAGATTCTTCCATTAAGTAGTAATTGAGTTAAGTACAGATGCCCTGCAGAGGATGACACCATCTATTTTCTTTTCATTAAGGATAGCTACTATGACATCACCACGAGTCAGAATTGACCCAGTAGCAACAGATATTTACATGTGCTGTGTGGCTGCTCTGTACTTTTGTATGTGTTATATCTCATCTGCACACTTGAGCCTATCATTTTATAAGTGTGCATTATTGAGGCTCAGTGAGGTGATGCAGTTGAACCCAGCCCTGTCTCCAAAAACTTGGTCTTTCCACTGGGTTAGTAGCACCTTAACCAGTTGTTTGATTTTTATAGCATCTAGTGGAGACACCTGTACTTTTGGGAGAATGAAAATTTAAATCTGAACAAGAAGGGTAGGAAGGTAGAGGGACTGAGTAGAGGAAGAGCAAATTGTGAAAACCTTATTTCGATAGTAAGCCCTGGTGGCTTTGTGGTTGTGAACTCAGCTGCTAACCAAAAGCAGATTGAATTCATCAGCCACTCCTGGGAACCCTTCTGGGGCAGTTGTGCTCTGTTCTGTAGGGTCACTGTGAGTCAGAACTGACTGATGGCAGTGGGTTTGGTTTGGGTTTATTTGGATGTTGATAGTGGAGAAAGACTTTGGCTGGTGTGGGATACGGAACACAGAGGAGAGCTTGGCCTGATGGAGCAGTTTGGACAAAACTTGACCTTGGCCATGCAGTATAGTTCATCCACGTCTGCAATGAAGTTCTCCAAGGAAAGGGTATATCTTTTTTATCCTGTTATTTGCCGATGATACCTGGTAGATTACCTAGATGTTAGATTAATGAACTTTTATCTAGTGTCTGGAGTCACTGGGTGGTGCTGTGAACATGCTCAGCTGCTGAGTAAAAGGTTGGAGATTAGAGGCACCCAGAGGTGTCTTAGAAGAAAGGCCTGATAATATCCTTCTGAAAAATCAGCCATTGAAAATCCTATGGAGCACAGTTTTACTCTTGCACACATTATGTCACCATGAGTCAGAATCTACTCAATGGCAGCTAGTAAGTCTTCTAAATCTGGAGTAGAAAAATCAGGATTAAAATTTAGGTATTTCCTGAATGTGGCCTGGTGTGCTTCTGCAGTGCTTTCTGAGAGGATGGCCACAGCATTGTTCTTCCTCCAGCATGCCATCTGCTTGGACCAGGGGCCTGTGTGCTGTGGCACTCTAAGTCAGAAGCTGCTTCCCACCCCGCATTCACTATTCGTGGGCCTCATTGTCCTCAAAGTAAGAAGAGCCCTTGCTGACCTAGAACATCAACTGTGTTCTTTCCTAATCTTCAGCAGAATGTGTTTGTTCACCAAATTCTGTCCTATAGCTACCCCTTTTAATGCTAAATAAGAGGAACCAAACAAGGTGGTGATTTTGATGATAAGTGACTAGATTCATTTGTGCAGGAGTTTTGTTGAAAATGTTACTCTTAATTTATGCACACATACCTAATCTAGCATTTTCTAAAATGGAAGAAGGGAAAGGTACTGGTACAATCACTGTCAGAATATTAACTATTGTTGTCAAGAATAGAACTGCCCCACTGTGTGCTCAAGAAGCACCTGGTGGATTCAGACTGCTGATCTTTTGGTTAGCAGCCAAGTTGTGCCACATTAGGTACCCTGAAAACTAACTCTAGACCAAGAAAGGTAATACCCTGAATCTGGATATATTGATTCTGAAATATGGTTTCTAATCCAGACTTGAAATGAAGATTCATCTTACTATAATGTGCAGAGTCAATCTATGTTTAGTTTCCCATGTGACGTCAAGCCTTATCTCTCTGCTTCAGCGGATACCCCTGTGATTTCTGAAGAGAAAGGTCCCTGTTACCGACTTGTCAGTTCCGGAAGGCAGTGTATGCACCCTCTATCTGTACATCTCACCAAGCAGCTCTGCTGTTGTAGTGTGGGGAAAGCCTGGGGCCCACACTGTGAGAAATGTCCCCTTCCAGGCACAGGTAAGACATTCCCAAGCCTTATATGAGCATTCTTTCCCGGTCACACAAGTACACAGAGCAACTTTGGCAGCTTGGGTCACTTTTGCCTTTTCACTTGAAGGTGATGTTTTAATAGTATAATGTGTTCTTAGCACAGTCAAAGAAATAAGAGATGTATAAGGCTGAACCAGTGGGAAAAGTCACATACAGTGAGATTTCTGGGTAACCCTAGACTTCCTTGTCAATGTTAAGGAAGGCCATCTAGGCCTCTAAATCTCCTGTTTAAATGTATAGAGACCCGATGGCTCTGCAGGGCTTTTGTACTTTCCTAATGATTGACGGCTCATCACTTGTACAGCAACTACACCTTGTATAGGTTGGCCCATTCGTTTGTGTAGTGCACATGTGCTGTCAGGTTCTGTTAACGACAACTGTTTTTAATTTCTTCAACTAGAAGCAGACAGCATTGTGTTCATGACTGATTTATCCTGTGAAAGTTAATAACTCAAATGTGGATCTTGCCAAAATGTTTATCTGTGAACTGTCAGTTAGAGTGGATTGTTAAAAGCTTTATTATTCTTTTTCCTTTACTTTGGTAGATTATTGCCTAATGTCCTAAAATGATAAGCTCATCTTTCCAAGTTCCTTACTTCCACTAAGGAGTTACCAACTTCTCTAGCAGGTCAGGTAGAGTTAAATAGAAGGAAAGGAAAAGTACCCTGCAAACACTGGGCATGATATTATCAAAAAAGTACTGGCTCCACATTCACTGGGTTCAGGTCGGCATCAAACTGTGTGCTGTCTTCCTAATTTGATCAGGTTTTTCCTACCTAGGGAAGGGCGTTGGCTCTCAAAGGGCCACTAGTGTCTCACAGCACCATAGCAGGCAAGGTTTAAATGTAAATGTAAGTATCATGATATTCATTTGTTGGTAGCTAGCATCAGAAGCTAACACCAAGTGCCGTCGAGTTGGAGGGTATACTGATAGATTGGATAACTTTAGAAACCTCCAAAAGACCTTGGTACCCTCTCATGGGGTCTGAACTACTCATGATTAAAAAATAATAATAAGTGATCTATATAATTCATACACTCATTTCTCTTGAAGTTCCTTTACGTGAGCATAAATCAGGGTGGTGGTAATTCAGGGACGCTTCCACATAAAATACAAAAATTCAATTTGAAAATAAGCATAAAAATAAGCATAATAAGCATAAAAAAAACCAATTTGGGACTATATGGTTATTTTCATGAGAATAGTTCATTAATACTTCAAAAATGTAATAAGAAGACATGCTTTCTTCAGGGAAGATCTGTTTTTTCAAGTAATACTGATTAAGAATTATATTGTCTAGTTAAATGTAAGAATGAAGTTTCATTGTTTAGTGTGTGATCTGTAGAAAAACATTTTAGCATGCTTTAAGGAGGATTTTAGAGTTTCCCTTTTTGAAAACTGTTTGTAGGTCCAGAACACTCCATAGGAGATCCTTGTTTAGTGGAAGTAAGAAATGACTTATTTCACTTTACACTTTAAAGTAGAAATAAAAAAGTTGAACATAATGCTGTTTGGTGTATACATTCAGTAATCTGCCTCCAACACTAACACCAAACGGATCAAGTAGATTTGTTCTCCTGTTGTTCTCCACATACGACCGTACCACCTTTGTCTTTCACCTTTGCTTATTCATGGGATTATTCAGTGGATACGTAGCACAATTGCATGTGTCTAATCTATTTTTTAAAAGTACAAAACCACATTTCTGGCGTGGACAGTGATTCCAGGGCCCAGAATGTCTCCTTAGCCTGTCAGTAATTAGGCCAGCTGTTCATAATCAGCCTTTCTTCCACTAGTCATCCCTTTTCTTGAAAATCACTGCCTTCTGATTTGTCATCTCCTTTCTTTCTTGGGTTCTACCTGCCATCTCTTTCGCATGTTTCCTTTCTCTTGATTCCTTCTCACTATCCTGAGAATCTCTCTTTGGAAACTCTTTCCTAAGTGTTCTTCAACTCAAGTCAGCTGATAAAATCTGTTTGGACTGATCAATTTGGGTTCTTCAACCAAAAACAAATGATGACTATTTCTTTATCTCATTTCTCTGAGTAGTGGTTGTTTTTTTTCTTTCATTTTAGCCTTCTTGATAGTTGTTTAATGTAGAGAGATGTTACTGAATTCCTTCCTAATAACTAATGAAATGAACACCAAAGCTGGAAGAAAAGTAGAAAGCCTGATTTTTGTTGATATTATGCATATACACACAGTATAAGATGTATATAATGTCTCTTCTGCCTAAAATATTTCCATATGTATCTTAAATATGTAATATGAATATATAATGTCTCCTAATTGATGGCTGATAGATATATCTGATGTATAAAAATATGATATATATACTTCTTAAGTAGTTAGGATAAGAAATCGAATTTAGTAAAAGGATTGTTTTTTTTCTTCTGTAAATACTAAGGTTAATAGAAATCTAAGCAATTTGCTTATATTTTCATCTGTTTTGAAGTTTTAAATGTAACTACGTAAGTGATGATTTATTAAACGATATTCATCATGACGTTTTCCTCTGTATAAGCTTTGCACTTTTAGATTTTTAAAAGGAATATTTTCCCATCCCAAATCTAGCTGCTTTTAAGGAAATCTGTCCTGGTGGAATGGGTTATACAGTTTCTGGCGTTCATAGACGCAGGCCAATCCATCACCATGTAGGTAAAGGACCTGTATTTGTGAAGCCAAAGAAAACTCAACCTGTTGCTAAAAGTACTCATCCTCCACCTCTCCCAGCCAAGGAAGAGCCAGTGGAGGCCCTGACTATCTCCCGGAAAAACGGGCCAGGAGTGGTGGAGCCTCAAGGTGAGAGTGGCAATGGACCACGGACTCTAGCTGCTTGTCTGTGTCTCTGCTTTGATTTCCATGTTTACTCCCTTCTAGAAAAGGGTTTCTTGATCTTGGCAGTATTGACACTTTTCACTGGACAATAGTTTTGTAGAAGACTGACTTCAGTACATCATAGAATGTTCAGCTGTGTCTTTGGTCTTGAATTTATAGTTGTGAATGAAATAACCACCCACAAAAATTATAACCAAAACAAACAAAAAGAACCCTTTGCCTTTGAGTTGATTCTGGCTCTAGCAACCCTATAGGATGGAGCAGAACTTCCTGTAGAGTTTCTAAGGAGTGGATTCAAACTGCCAACCTTTTGGTTGACAGCTGCTTCATCTACCAGGGCTCCATAGAAGCCACCATATATTACCACATATCTCTCTAGGGCAAAATTAGTTCCCAATTGAAAATACCTGCTCTAGAGCAATGTGTATCTGCCAGGTAACAATATTCCATGATAATCTCAAGATGTTGTTTTGACTACTGTCTGGGAGCCACATTCTCTTGGTGATCATTCCTAGAGAGTGATTTGAATCTTCCAGATAATAGCCCTTATTCATTTCTGTGTCTAGAGTACCATTAGTACAAATTCCTTTAGAAGACTTAATAAAGCATCACCTGAGCGTCCATCACGGAGAGTCCATGTGCAGTCAGGGGTAATGGGAAGGGAATGAAGAAGGTAGGATACAGATATCTCAGACATCACCAGCGCAGTCCCTTCGTTTACCTTCTGAGAAACCTGAGGCCTAGAGAAGGGACCTGACTTGCCAGATGCCATGCAAAGAGCATGTTGTGTGACCTGTGACCAAGGAGCGTGTTTTTCCAAGGAGATGGTTAAGGTCTTACAGTAATCCAGAGGGAGTCTAGACACAGTGAGCTCTGTTTCTGTCTTTCTGGAAGACAGATTATCTCTATCTGTGTCCCATAAACTGATACATCTGATCCTTTGAATATCCTTGTTACCACAATAATCTCTCGCCATTTAGGAGAAACAAAAAAAATCTTAAATTTTTACGAAATATGTGTTTAATATAGCACCTACTGGCTTTTCACAATTAGTTCTTAGCTCACAATTCAGGGTGCTCATCTATGAATTTTGTGAACGAAGAGGATACCCTAGGTTAGTGAAGGATTGGAAGCTTGACAGAAAGCCATTTGCCGTGGAGTCGATTCTGACTTATAAAAATTAACCCATGTGTGTCACAACAGAATTGGGTTTCATAGCATTTTCAATGGCTGATTTTTTCGAACTAAATCTCCGGGACTTTTTTCTGAGGTGCCTCTGAGCAGACTTGAACCCCTGCCCTTTCCATGAGCAGTCAAATGCACTAGCCGTTTGCACCACCTAATGTCTCTTTGGCAGTCAGATCTTTTTCCTGGCCTCTGAGCATTTGTGTGTTCTAGCATATTTTTTTCTGTTGTTGTACTCTTTGCATATCTTCCTTGTTAGGCAGAGTAGGTGGGACCTCACTTGGAAATGATAGTGCTGATGAGTATGTCCCTATACACTTAGGGTGCCATAACCAGGTATTTGCAACTGTTCATACTGTGACCAGGCAGGAGAAAAAGGATCGCTTGTCCAAATTCTTCTTCAAATTGTGTACTTTCTTGTTGGTAGGTTAGACACTCAGAAGGGTAGTTGCCTTTCACCAACTACGAGGATACTGCAGAAGTGATTTCAGTTTATCTGAAATTCTCATTATTTTAAGAAGTTGATGCCTGTACGTGAACATTTGTGGAGATACCAATTCGCTAGAAAAATTCCAGTGAATATTGACCTAATGTTTAAATATTGGTTAGTGAAGAACAAATCTTTCAAAATACAAGGAGACTATCTCCCTTATGATTGTGTAATATGGCCTTTGTTCAGCACATTTGTGCTAATCTCTCATTGTTCCGATTGGCTTGTGAGATTTGTTTCTTCGTAAGTTAGTTACCATATTGTCCTGATCATGCCCACAAGGCCTCATTAAAAATTAGAATAAATGGAGGATGTAGCCACATATTTAAAGCATCATGTACTATGTTGACAACAGATATTTGACCATTATACAAATGTTTTCTAAGATACAGGAAGTTGTACAAAATTGAGGTTAAACAAGATATCAGAAGTGTTACCTTCTTTAATTTTTAACAAATTATCTAATTTTGGTTGAGTTTGAAAGAACTTTGCCATCCCATGTTCTCCGTGAGCCTAGCTAGCTGAGGAATGACATCTCATTGATAGTTCTCCCTGTCAGTGTCACGTGTGCAGTCCCCCTGGAATGGCCGATGACCATAATGCATCTGTATTGCTTTTTGAAGTTGAAATATAATAAGTGAATTTTCTTGAATTTTACTAATGTCTTATTTTCTTTTCTGATTTTAGTGGCAACTGCACCCCCTGAGAAGGTAATTTACTTGTCTATAAATCTTGTGTACATGCACAATGGTTTTCTATTAGATGTGTGAGTGTTTTAAATGTAAGTACAATACTATATATACTGTAGTTCAAAAAAAGCATTCATTTATTAAAGAAATACTAATTACCTACCATGTAACTGGCACTATTTTCAGTGCTAAGAAACAGTAGAAAACAAATCAGACAGAAGTCTCTGTTTTTATGGAACTTAACTTTTGTTGAGAAGACAGTGGTGGCCGTCATAGCAATCAGGGACTGAAACGCAATTCAGAGTCAACTTACTGTCTGGACCACTGATGGGAAGGATTTGACATGTTGTTGTCCCCATGTATTTTTGGAGTGTGTATACAAGTGAAGCACTTTTGAATTCAGCTAAAATTTAATGTGTGTGCTTGAATTAAGTTAGAGTAGCAGCACAGCTTACCCTTGAATACAAACTTTGAGAAGTCAGCTTCTCAAACATTTCAGAAACATTTTTGTCAATCTGTTGTGTTTATGTACTTTTGCATAAAATGACAAATTGTGAAATTTGTTAGAAGGAAATATGGAGATTTACTAGATCTGAGTCCAGTTTATGCAATATTGTTGCTTGTCTGAATACATTTGGTTGATTCGTTCAAGCCTGCTTTCTTTTTTTAATAAATAGTAACATGAAAGTTAGATAATTTTATTAAATATTTATAAATTTATGTATCATTCATTCAATTGAGAAGAATGCACTGAGTATTAGAATTTGAGTAAGGATGACATACTGTATAGTATTACAAATGGTTTTAAAAATCTTTAGCTTACAAATGCAGGATAAACCAAAAACCAGACTCACTGCCACCAAGTCAATACTGACACATAGTGACACCATAGACAGTTAGAACTGCCCCGTAGAGTTTCCAAGGAGCACCTGGCAGATTTGAACTGCTAGTATTCTTGTTAGCAGCAATAGCACTTAACCACTATGCCACCAGGGTTTACAGAATATGGGATACAGTAACATATATATAAGTGCTGAAAAGAATTGAGAAAAAGGAAATTATGATTTTGGAGTGATAGTACTCATGAAGGAAGAAGTGGTCCTATATTGGCCCCAAAAGAAGTATACCAAGAATGCAGATTTTACATGCATATTGTAGTTCTTGGATAGCTTTTCTAAAGATCAGCAATGTGCAACAATTTGTAATCATGTTAATAACTGAGTTTTAGTTGTTATAGGGTAGAGGAATCATTTAGTTTATGACTGGTGTTACCAGCTCTGCCTGACAACCTTGCTTCAGCTCAGTTTTCTTCTCTGTCTATATGAAAGCATCCCCTATGATTTTCTTTTATGCCTTTACCATGTTTTATTTGGGGGGAGGGAGTAGTGAAAAAAAATGCAATCATTTTCTTTGTGATCTTGGCACATTGCAAAAGTCTCATGATATGTGTAAAAATGGCAAGGGGACAGCATCTGACCTCCCCTATTTTCACAAGGGGAAGGATAATTAAGATCAAAAGCCCAAACCTGATTCCTCTGAAGCAAAGGCCAAACATGCTGTCTTTCTCTACCATCCCTACTAATTCTGATACCACCTGTCACTTCCACAGCACTCTTTACTTCCTTGGTGGTCATTTGTTGTAATGACCATAGAGAAGTCACAGACCATACTTGTAGTTCAGGGGTTTATTAGGGAAATGACAGTTACAGTTCAGGCTCAGGAACACTAAGACTACAGTTCTTTCGTCTGGACAGCCTCTTCCCAACCATGCTTGCAGGCATACCTCTCCATGGCTCTAGGCCCCTAACCAAAGGCTCTCAACTTTCTCCCTGGCCTGCTGCACGACCTCTGCTGCCATCTTACTGCCAAGTCACTACTGCTTCTCACCACTTTTGAGGTTATAACTTGTTCTCTTTCTCCTGGGTCCAGGAGCTCCTCATCACAGGGATCCCAGTTCCAAAGAGAATTATGCTGGCTCCTGGCTATTCTTCCTTGGGTATGGTGGATTCTCCTGTCTGCGTTGAAATTGGCTCTCCTAAAGCAAAACTGACCAATTCCTGCAGTAGGGCGCAATCACTCTGTCGCATAGTTCTGCCCAGTCACCTGGGTAGTGATTGCAAGATCATGCTTACACAAATGTCATTAGTCCCACTATGAGGTGAAAGTTAAAGATAGATGAAGAGGAAAGTGTGTAGTCCGGGGTGGAAAATTATATGTGCAAAGGTGTGGTGGTAGGAACACAAGACATCAGTTTGGGGAGCTATGAGAGACTTGGTTAGAAAGAAAACTTGGGTAGGGCCGCTTTGAACATCTTGGAACATCAAAGTGCAGTAGTAGTTGTTGGCATATAACCTGCTTGTCTATTGAACCTTAACTGTCAAGTGGAGAAATGACACTGATAGTTAATTTGGAAGTCTGCTGCCCTGGTCCTGTAGGGACTTTCTGTCTGTAAGCTGTAGGAGTGGATTAACATCTGATCAGAGCCTGCTTCTTGTTGGCAGTGACTGTGGACTAGAGGGAATAGGGCACAGCAATCAAGAGTCTATTTTATGTTCTAGTCTGTCATCTTTAAAATGGAAACTGTGATGACATAGTGGTTAAGTGGTCCAGCTGCTAAGCAAAAGGTTGGCAGTTCACACGATGGAGCTCACAGAGAGGAGTCTCACTGGCAACACAAGAATAAAAAGGGGTGCATCATAAGATCTCCACTGAAAGACCTCAATTGATGGTCCAGTGGTTTTGGGGTTCCTCTGAGAGCTTGGCCCCCGGCCCTGATGCTGCCCTTCCCCATAAATTATAACAAAGGTCCACTCTTTGGACAGGAATGGATTGGACTTGGCAATGCAGAGTGACCATATATTGGAAGCACTTTATGGTTCTATACATCTATAGGATATCATCTTGCTGACCTCTGGCTGGAGGAAGGGGAGTGGATGGAGAGGAGGGGAAAGGAGGCTGTTGGGAGGATGAGACATGTATGGAGCAGAGAGGAATAGTGTGCAGTCACTGGGCAGGGAGAGCAGTGGAAGCTGCATATAGGTGGGCATGTAAATTTATACGTGAATGTACATTTTCACTCAGTTATGTTAAATTAAAAAAAAAAAAAAAAGGTTGGCAGTTCAGATCCACCAGGTGCTCCTTAGAAACTCTATGGAGCTGTTCTACTCTGTCCTCTAGAGACACTGTGAGTTGGAATTGACTCATTGCCAGAGGGATTGGTTTTTGATTGTCTTTAAAAGAGGGAAAATGTGAGAAAAAGAAATAAGTGCTCAGTGTTTCTCAAAGATAATTTTCAACAGGATTAACTGAAGTAGCAAAGATGTCCAAGGTACCAGTCTCATTATTAAGGTAAACTGAGAATGAGGGAGTGAGTCCAGAGTAGGTTAATGGAGGTTATGAATATGAAAAGGAAGACCAAATATAACGAATAGTACAAACAGGCATAACTGGCGAATGAGAGACGGACCAGAAAGTGACTTTAAACCTAGATGGCGTGGATCTAAGGATGGTTGCTTAAAATTCCTACCTTTGGGGCCCTGGAAGTAAGTGAGTGTGTGCATGGATCAGCACAAAGAGGAAAACTGGAGGGCTTGCCAAATTTGAAGCACAGCACCAGTTTATTTTTGTTTAATTTGATGTAATTACACACGGGTTTTTGTCTAATGTTGTGTTATATTTCTTTGTCTTTTTAAGAGTATAATGAATTAAGTAAAAACAGTGGTATGTGAAGAGTGAAAGTACTCATTTTAATTCGTGCTTGTTTTCCTTCCTCCTCTTTCCTTTTCTCCTCGTCTCTCCCCTCCCTTCTCTTTCCTTCCCCTCTCCTTGTCTTATCTTTTATACATATTTTTAAAATATAACCGTCTAGGAAATACCTTCATTGGATCAAGAGAAAACCAGACTTGCGCCTGGTCAACCACAGCTTTCTCCAGAGGTTTCAACTATTCATCTGCACCCACAGTTTCCAGGTAGTTTTGTTACCTGTGCTGTTCGTAAGAGTAAAACCAAAAAAAAAGCAACATTACCTTCAAATCAATTCCGACGCATAGCAATGCTATAGGACAGAGAAGAACAGCCTCACAGGGTTTCCAGGAAGCAGCTGATGAATTCAACAGCTGACCTTTTGCTTGGCTGCTGAGCTCGTAACCACTGTGTCACAGGTAGTCTGAATAAGAGTAAGAAAAGAATATTTGTATGTCTTTGATTTTAAAGTTCAATAAATAGTATTCATGATTCAAGTTAAATATGAAAAAATACACTTAATAAGTTTACTAATATATTTATAATGATAGTGTAAGTAGGGTATTACAACATAAGTATTACAAGTATGATATTATAAGTACTGCAATGGAACAAAAGAAGATTAAGTTTTTTACTCTTTCTGTAGTCAAGAATAGTATAGATTATGAAAATATTACTGAGGTTTACCATTTGATGAAGGATCATTTTTCTTGGCTTTGAAATTGCTGTCGGATATTCTTGCTCAGGAGCCCTGATGTACATTGGTTAGAGCTTGGCTGCTAACCAAAAGGTCAACAACTCAAATCCACCAGCCATTCCTTGGAAACCCTATGGGGCAGTTCTGTTCTGTCATATAGGGTTGCTGTGTATTGGAATTGACTTGGTGGCAAAAGCTTTGGTTTTTGTTTTTTTAATTTTATTCTTGCTAAATATTGAAACCATGGCAATAGATTAATGGCTTGAACTTTAAGAACCTATAATAGTTCTTTGTAGCCAAAGACTGCAGTGGCTTATTGTTAGACTGAATTATGCTTGCCTTTTGAAATAGAATCTCACTGTTTATAACAAACTTTAATTTTGTTTTCTTTCCTAATTCTTCATATAGTAGTGATTGAAAAAACATCCCCTCCTGTACCAGTAGAGATAGCTCCTGAAGCTTCTACATCAAGTGCCAGCCAAGTGATTGCACCTACTCAAGTAACCGGTAGGTCCAGTATTTGTTATGTTTTATGTTCTGTGGTGAAGACACCGGCATAAGGCTCGTTTTAAATACAACATCAAGACTGTATAAAATGTATAAGATTGCTTGTGGTAGGGTTAGTTATAATAGCAAAGATTTTGGAAACAATTTAAACATTGTTTAAAAAAGAGGAGTGTGTTTAAATGTATTATGGTGTGACTGCAATATAATATTTTATAGATACTGAGCTAATATTTTAGAAGAATATTTAACACTATGAGGAAATTCTTACTATAATAATTTTTAAAAATCCAGAATATAATGATTCCAATTTTATTTTTTAAATGTCTTTACACACAAAAAGGAGTCTGGAAGAAAATGTATCAGAGTGTTCAACTCCTACCAAATGGTAGAATCACAAATAATCCTTAAACATTCTTCAATATATTTTTCTTTAATTTTCAAAATTCCTCACAGTAAGCATATATGGTCTTAACAAATGGAGAAAAATGATAAAAATATATCAAATTTTGAAGCAAATGCAACAGCCAAAATGTTAATAGCCTTACTATGTAATGAGCCCTTATAAATCAGTAAGAGAAACATAAATACTGCTATGGAAAAAATGAGGAAAGAATGTAAACAGATAATTCATAGAAAAAATAAACTGAAAAAATAGAAAATTTCTACCTTACTCATTATTTTTACAATGCAATTTAAAATCACACATTTAAAAAAATCATCCATTTTTAATAAAAATCTTTTATTCTAGTAAAATTGAGACCCTTTCCAGTGCTTATGGCATTGCAAACTGGCTCAACTTTTCTGAAGAGCAAAAACTGGCATAAAATGTAAACCTTAAAAGTGTTCAGAACATTTGACCTGGTAAACTTGTTTTAAGATACCTAGTCTAACGAAGGAAACCCTGGTGGCAAAGTGCTTAAGAGCTACAGCTGCAAACCAAAAGGTCAGCAGTTCAGATCCACCAAGCATCCTTCGAAACTCTATGGGGCAATTCTACTCTGGCTGTAGGGTCACTCTGAGTCAGAATCGATTCAACAGCACTGGATGGGTAGTCTAAGGAAGGAGTCCTGGCTGCACAGTGGTTAAGCGCCTGGAAGCTAATGAAAAGGACAGCAGGTCAAGTCCATCATCTGTTCCTTGGAAACTGTACAGGGCAGTTCTACTCTGTCCTATAGGGTCATTATGAGTCAGAATCGACTTGATGGCAGTATTATGTGTAATAAGTAATATTATGTATTATGTATAATAGGCACATATTATCTATAATATGTGCATATGTAATACATTAACAGTGTATAATACTTTAGCAGTGATTGTTTTTTGTAGTGAGAGCTGAGGGGTTTGAATGTTGTTTTGTTTCAGGATTTTTTTTCTGTTTTCCTTGTATGCTAAAATGGACATAGATTTTAGTGTCATAATAGTATTGCTAAAGTATATATATTAAATTTAAATTTATGGTACCATTGCAAGATGGAGTTAGCAGTCTATAACAGGAAAGGTAATTAAGGAATCTGTATTCCATCTCCTCAGAAACAAGTTGTACATCATTTCAAATAGAAGTATACTTGTGCAGTGAAAGTTTTAAGCGACTTTCTCAAAAAAGTGGACATGAGTTCCGTTAGATATTGGAAGGACATAATCTGTTTTGTTTTGGGAAATGATTCTTACAAATAGCAGTGTGAGTAAAACAAAAATTGGTTGCCATCAAGTTAATTCAGACTTATGACCCCCATATTTGTCAGAGTATAAATGTTCTCCATAGCATTTTCAGTGGCTTTTTGGAAGTAGATCATGAGGCCTTTCTCCTGAGGTGCTTTGGGTAGATTCAAACCTCCAACCTTTTCATTAGCTTGATCGTTTGCACCACTAACAGACAATAAAAACCTTGGTGGTATAGTGGTTAAGTGCTAACAGCTGCAGATCTACCAGGCACTCCTGAAATGTCCATAGGGCATTTCTACTCTGTCCTGTAGGGTCATTATGAGTCAGAATTGACTCAATAGCATTTTTTTAACAGGATAATACTGAGTAAAGCGATGTAGAAATGTTAGCTGCACTATGTATTCCTACAGTGATGCAATCAGATGACAATGATGTAAAAAAAAAAAAATGGCCATAACTAAAATGTCATTTCCTCTTGTGAAGCTATGTTTGTCTGCATGTGTGTAGTGCCCTGCCACTGTAGGGCACACAGACATGTAATGCATTATCTTGGTTAGAAAGGCTCTTCTAATTGTTTACCTGTTAAAAAGAAAAATGGCAGTGTGACAATAAAAACAATGTAATTCCTTTGTTCTTTCTAAATACTATATTTCTAGTTTCTAATGTGAAGATAATGTGCATTTTTAACACAGTATAATTGACTTAAGTGGGCAAACCATTTGCAGACTATGTTTGTAGAGGTTCAGTTTGGCTAGACAATGCGGGTTTGTCATTAAATGCAGCTGCAAGACACGAACAGATGGAAGTTACTCAGCTTCAATGGAGCTACAGAACAGATCTTTAGAAATGAAAATAGCTCTGCTATAAAAAGTTGTTAAAAGACAACTTAATTTGAGTTTGGCAGAAGTAAAGGACTAACTGCTGTCTGTCACATGTGTGAGACACAAATATTTCTTCCCAGGAAATTTGAGTGACACTGAGTTTTTATTTGTAATGCAACATTTTTAGGTGCTTCTACTTCCTGTAGTAATCTTTCTCAAACAGTCTATAGGAGGAATATTATAAATAAAATGTCTTTGAATTCAAATGATTTTGCAACGTTAATGCTGTATTCTACACTGTAAACAATCTACATTACAAGAAGTCTGTTTCGTATCCCGTTTAGTTTCAGTCCAACTGCAGATGTTCACATTGGTTTTATGTGTCAACAGGTGGATGTAAGCAGCAAACTGATTGTCATGGGAATACAGTGGATTTTTTCCTAAAACACCAAAACAGAAATCCCGCTGCTGTCCAATTGTTTCCAATTGACAGCAATCATGTAGAACAGAGTAGACTGCCCCATAAGGTTTCCAAGGCTGTAATCTTTCTGGAAACAGACTGCCCCTTCTTGCCTTATAGAGAGGCTGCTGGGTCTGAACCACTGACCTTCTAGTTAACAGCCAAAAGCTTAACAACTCAGCCACCAGGGCTACTTTCTAAAGCACAAAGGAGACGAATGTTATTGATCACTGTTACTTTTGTCCATAGGTTAAAGAGAACAGTAAGGAAGGGTCTAAATTAGATGAAGTCAGACTCCACATTGCTCAGTAATGATATCTTTATGACAGTAAGAGTAGAAATACCTTCTCAGATCTAGCCAAACACACTTTGACATAGAATAGTTTTACAATGGACCACATATTTGCTGGAAATAAGTGTGATGCTTTCTACTGTTCGCAGCTGACTTGGTGGCTTGCAGCATTATTGGTATACTGTTTTCCAGTTATGCATTTCAGCAGATAAATTCTTGATTTAGCGTAGTGTCTTAATAGCTCAAGGATAGGTTAGAAAATCAAACCTTTATTTCTTTGGCAAATATTTGCAAAGTGAAAACATCTGTTTCAGTTGTGGGACAGTTTATGCTCATTTGAGGGCTGTTAGGAAACCAGGGCATTTTTGTAAACCTTTCCTGAACTAGCATCTGATACCTTCCTCCAGCTCTTCCTGAGCTTTCTTCCTGGACTTTACAAGTTGGCCAGAAGTTATCATTTCAGTGACTGCCTTGCAGACCTTCATAATTATGATGGCCTGAGCATTTCAAAAATGATTCGCTCATCTCCTCTTTTTCAGAACTCAGACTTGACTCCTTTTAAAAACATTTGTCCCTGAAGCATGTCACCAATGTTATTGCAGCCTCAATAAACTATGTATTATGGTGGAAAAGTGTTTCTTTTTCCCATGTAAAATCATCATACTTTAGATTTTCGGGCTCTGTTTATTACTTTGAGTAGTCACATGATGAGGAAAAATGCTAAAGGTCAGCATACTCATTTTCATGTTTTGCCAAAGGCATTTTTTATCATTTAAATTTTTAAAAATATATAAAAAAGAGATCTAACTCTCCTTAATTTTTTTCTGTAATAAATAGAGACTTTTGGTTTCTTGTGGCTTTTGGTCGTGACTCTTTTTCCAAATTTTAAATGCATTCTAGCTAAAGAACTTGAATAAGGTCCTTGACATGGTCTAGGTGAAGTTGTTTCAGGGAGCATACACTGTAGGAAACAGCAGGGCAGTTCTGTAAGCCAGGAGACACCTGGGTAGGCATTTTGAGCAAGGAAACCTGGAAGAGTTCAGTGGGGGACACTTGCTGAAGAGAATCGTGATGTAACCATTAACTGGAGTTCCTCTGAGACTCGTGTTGTTAGCTGCCATTGACTCTACAGTAACCTAGGAGACAGAGTAGAACTGCCCCATAGGGTTTTCTTCGCTGTAATATGTATGATAGCAAATCTTTCTTTTGCAGAGCTTCTGGGTAGGTTTAAACCACCAGCCTTTTGGTTAAGAGTGCTTAACCAGTGTGCAACCAGGCTCCTTCTAAGAGCATTGGATAGTGTGTTTCTTGGGTGGCTTTGCCACGGTGCCATATACATATCAGAGCCATGTTTGCAGAGCAGTGACGCAGTCCACTCTAAGAAACTTGGGTTTTTACATGAACTGATCCATTCTGTAGGAACACGTTCACATGCCAGTGTGTGTGACCTCTTAGAAAAATGTAAAATGTGTATTTTTGCTATAAAAAGCATAGAAAAAGAAGAAACCTTTTCTTATTCTTCTTTAAGGCAGCGCCTTTACTTGCTTTTGTGTGTAACAAATCTGTGATGGAGAATGAAATGTAATAGGAGAAGGGGAGGACACAGGAAGAGACAGTGGAGTCATGTTTTAAAGGTTTCAAAATATTAGTACGGATAAAATTTTTACATTAAAACAACAACGATAAAAAACTGTTGTTGGACTCGTGAATGGAAACTGTTGTTTAAAGGTAATGTGCCTGCTTTCTATTTGTCTAGAAGGGTAGAATTCTGTTGCCTTGGAAAATGAATGAAAAGGGTCTCTGATACCTCTCATTGTGAAATAGACGAATGAATCATGTGTAAAGATGGGCAATGTAGAAATCTAGAGTATTTTAGAAAATGTCCCATCATTGGTGTGTCTTCTAGTGCCTCCGGTGGTATCAGTGTAACATTTTCTTATGTATGCTTAGTGCCCTGCCAGCCAGGATCCACACTTCAAAACCATATCACTATGTACATACTCCATGCAGTAATCAATTAAAAATTATCAAAAACTTATCATGAATGTAATTTCAACCTAATAGTTTCTGTATAAGATCCTGGATTGATAGAAAAAGCCACTCTTCCACATTTCATTTACTAAGACTAGGAAAGTTATAATTCTTAACTGATTCACCTGTCTTAGAGTAGAAATTATTTATATGTGTTTGTAAACTGTGGCATAAGAATATATCTCATTTGAATTAAGCATTACATATTTTTAAAGACTTTTGTTCATGCATGTAAAAATTCCACTGCAAAGCCGTGTCTGCAAAATGACATATATTTGATAATTGACAAATAGCATGACTGCTTGATCAAATGTTTTAGAGAAACCACATACTTATAACCTAAGTAAAATAAATTTTATTTATTTAACATAGTGCATTAATTTCCCTTCTAAGTTTTCCTTTTGCACATATGATCTTTTCTGTTTTAAAGATAGCAATGGAACGTACAAAAGAAAGTAAATCATAACAAAGAAAACCAAGAAAGTGAAATGCCAGTATTTTCCAGAAAGTCTCTTATCTGTAACAGAATAGATGGTTAGAGGTATGCTTCTCAAACTGTTCCATTAAAGAATTCCTGTCAACAGAGACTTAACTGAGAGTCTGATTGTATGACCTAGAGAAAACCATCTATTGTCTTCATATTTCTGTGGCACATAGATTTTTTTTTGCAGCAAATACTTTTCTTAGTATAAAAATAACAATACGTGTTAATTGTAGAAATTTTTTAAAATATAGAAAAATGTAAAGAGAAAACCCCTGTGATCCCAATACTTTGATCTGTTTCCCTTTGATTTTCTTTTCAATGTATTTTCATGAAATTCTAGATTTTATTTTCAGAAGGGATCTAGTCTGAAAAAGAAAAGATGAACAAATAGTTTTTAAATGCTTGGGCACTCACAGTTATGAAGGTTTCTGTCATTTTGTCATACTGTAAGGGCTTGTATATTGCAGTGAAGCTGGAAGCTATACTATTGGCGTGTCAGATATCAGAAGAGTAAGCCATGGTGGACAGGCTTCAGTGGTGCTTCCTGACTAAGATAGGCTAAGAAGAAGAATCTAGTAGTGTATTTCTGAAAACTTATGAAGAGCAGGGGACCATTGTCTGGTATAGTGCCAAAGAGGAGCCCTTCAGGTTGGAAGGCACTCAGAATATAACTAGGGAAGAGCTGCCTCCTCAAAGCATAGTTGACCTTAATGATGTAGATGGAATCAAGCTTGATTCCATATACTGATGTGGCGCGAGTAAAAATGAAAACAAACAGCTCAAATGTCTATTAATAATAGAAACAGACAATATATGAAGTATGAATCTAGGAAAATTGGAAGTCCTCAAAAATGAATTGGATTGCACAAAGATCAACATTCTGAGCCTAGTGAGCTCAAATGGACTCATACTGGCTCTTTTGAATTGCACGTTCGTGTGGTTTACTCTGACAGGAATGACAGATTGGAGAGGAGTGGCATCATATTCATCATCAAAAAGAACATTTCAAGATCTATTCTGAAGTGCAGCCCTGTTAAAGATTAGGATAGGATGTTATAGGATAATATCCACACACCTACAAGGAAAGCCAGTTAGTACAATGGAATTCAAACTGTGAGGAAATGGAAGATTTTTACCACCTTCTGTATTCTGAAAATGATCAAACATGAAAAGATACACTGATAATTCTGTCAATTGGAATGTGAAAGTTGGAAATGAAGAAGGATTGAAAGTTGGAAGTTATTGCCGTAGTCATAGAAACTAGGGTTCCCATGATAGAATTTTGCAAGACCAATGATTTCTTTGTTGCAGCTACCTTTTTGCAACAGCATAAAGGGCAACTATACATATGTACCTCAGCTACATGGAATAAACAGGAATCAAGTCAACTATACCTGTGGAAAGACTCAGTGGAAGTTCAGGAAGACAAGGGGCCAACTGCAGAACAGACCATCAGTTGATCCTGTGCACGTTTAGGTTGAAACTGAAGAACCAATCCACCTGGAGCAGAAGAGAATGAAAGACATCAGAGCTATGAGGAGAATCTGAACCCAGGAGACACATGGTTTCATGTGATCCAAGACTACATCAGGATGGGACCAGCAGAACTAAATGGTGCCTGGCCCACCAGCAGTAGCCCTGAGAGTGACCACAATGTAGAGTCCTTGATGTAGTGGGAGAAAAAAGGGTGTGCAGAACTAGAATTCTATTACACTACCACACTTGATTGCCCATTGAACCAGAGGGTCCCTGAGGGCATGGCCCCTGAGCTCTCTGTTACACCCAGGGCTTGAAACAGTACCAAAACCAACTCCTCAGACAAAGATTGGACTGGACTAGTGAGATTTAAAGTGATGCTGGTGAAGAGTGTGCTTCTTGGCTTAAATATATACATGAGGCTGTCTGGGCAGCCCTTGTCCGAAAGCAAGATGAAAGGGTGGAAGAGGACAGGAGTTGGTAGAATGGTTATAGGAAGTATGGGGTGGAAAATAGGAGTATGCTGTCACAGGTTGGGGAGAGCCCATAGAGTTGCATAGACATGTGAGTGAGCAATTTCATATGGCAACCTGACTTGGATTGTAAACCGTTACTTAAAGCACAGTAAAATAATTTTTTTAAAAAAATTAAAAAGACAGCAAAGAAAGAAAAGACCAAAATGGCTGTCAGAAGAGACTCTGAAACTTGCTTTTGAACATCGAGTAGTACACAGAATAAATGAAAAATAAAGTGAATGGAAGAAATGATGAAGAACTGAACAGAAGATTTCAAAATGTGGCTGTAAAATATTATAATGAAATTGTGCAAAAACCTGAAATTAGAAAGCCAAAAGGGAAGAACATGCTCAGGATTTCTCAACCTGAAAGGACTGGGGGAAAAAAATCAAGCCTCTAGTTTCAGTACTGAAGGATTCTTTGGAGAAAATATTGGATGACACACTAAGCATCCAGAGAAGACAGAAGGAATACACAGTCATTACACCAAAAATGACTGGTCTGTGTGGAGCCATTTCAGGAGGTAACTTATGATCAATAACTGATGGTTCTGAAGGGAGAAGTTCAAACTGCACTGAAGGGAATGCTGGGAAAACAAGGTTCCAGGTATTGACGGAATACAGCTGAGATGTTTCAACACGTGCATGCAGAGCTGATGGTGCTCACTCGTGTATGGCAAGAAATTTAGAAGACAGCTTCCTGGCCAACTGACTGCAAGAGAACCATATCTGTGCCCATACCAAAGAAAGGGGACCTAACAATACAGAAATTATTGATCAATACCATTAATATCATTCACAAGTAAAATTTTACTGAACATTGTTCAAAAACAGTTGCAGCATTGCCAGGCAACTGCCAGAATTTAAATCCTGATTCAGAAGAGAACATGGAACAAGGAACACCGTTACTGATGTTAGATGGATCCTGGCTAAAACCAGAGAGCACCAGAAAGATGTTTACCTGTGTTGTTTTGTCTCTGCAAAAGCATTTAACTCTTTGGATCATACAAAGTAATGCATAATATTAAGAAGAGTGAGAATTCCAGAACACTTAAATGTGCTCGTGTGGAACCTGTACATAGACCAAGAGTCAGTTGTCTAAACAGAAAAAAAAAAAATTGCATGATTTAAAGTCAAGAAACATGTCTATCAGTGTGAAGTGTCACCATAATCAGTCTCTGTGCTGAGCAAATAATCTGAGAAACTAGATTATATGAAGAATGGAGCTTCAGGATTAGAGGAAGGATTATTGACAACCTACAGTGTGCAGATGATAGAACTTTGCTTTCTGAAAGTGAAGAGGACTGAAGTACTTATAGATGACGATCAAAGACTCCAGTGTTTGCTATGGATTACACCTCAAAGAAAACAAAAGTCCTCACAACTTGGCCACTAAGCTACATCAAGATAAATGGGCTAAAGATTGAAGTTGTCAAAGATTTTATTTTACTTGGATCCACAATCAATGCCTATGAAAGCAACAGTTAAGAAATCAAATGACATACTGCACTGGGCAAATCTTCTGCCGAAGGCTTCTTTAACGTGTTCAAAGATGTCACTTTGAGGACTAAAGTGCACCTGAACCAAGGCATAGTGTTTTCAGTCGCCTCATATGGATGCAAAAATTGGACAATGAGTAAGGAAGACCAAGGGAATTGATGTATTTGAATTATGCTGTTAGCAAAGAATGTTGGTCATACTATAGACTGCCAGAAGAATGAACAATTCTGTCTCAGAAGAAGTACAGTCAGAGTGCTCCTTAAAAGAAATAATGGCAAGACTTCATCTCGTGTTCTTTGGACATGTTATCAGGATGGACTAGTCCCTGGAGAAGAGCATCATGCTTCATAAAGAAGAGGATGTTTGCAAAAGAGAAAGACCTTAAATGAGATGGATTATTACAGTGACTTCAACATTAGGCTCAAGCATAGCAACATTTGTGAGGATGGCTCAGCACTGAGCAGTGTTCCATTCTGTTGTACATTGGTAGCTGTTAATCTGAACTGATTTGTGGGCACTTAACAACAACATGCATTTTTTTTGTCCTATTAATGATCATGTAATTTTTCATGTTAGGTAGTATCAGAATTCTTTTTTTGTTGTTATTGTTGCCAGTCACTTAAGTAAGCAATCATAGTAATCATTTTTATTCTTTTTGACTTTATTTTTTCTGTAATTTGATAATAGAGCGACTATAAACAGATTTGTTTTTCTGATACTGAATTAGCATAAATAGACTCAGGAAAGATAATAGTATTTTGTAAATGTAAGATTTCCTCATACAGGTAGATGATTCTGTGTAAAATACTGCAGCTCTGTGCATCCTTCCCTTTGAAGCTAGTGCCTTTTCAAATGACTCAGTTGAGCTATCTTAAGATTGTGCCATAGTGACTTGACACAATATCAAAAAATGAAGACTGTGGCTTTGGAGAGCAACTTCATCCCTAATGTAGATCATTTCCATAGTCAGTCATTGTTAAAGCACTGTTTTTCACATTCTTTCTTCTGCAGAATACATACTTGGTTTATTTGGGCACTATCACACCTGTTTTTCTTCTCATTCAAACCACAGACCTTCTAAAAAGACACACTCAGTCTGTCATGCTCACAGTGACAGTCTAGTACTAGGGTTTTCTTAGGCTTATCCATACTAGCATCTCTTTTAAGCATTTTTTAAAATTAGGAAGACAATGAGCTCATGGTAGTATGACTGTTAATGTGGTTTCTTTGTTATATGTTCTTAAATGACTATTATGAACAATAATAATTGTATCTCTAACCTTTTTTATATATATTTGCTAAGCATTGAAATATCGGATCCAACTCAACGGCACTTGGCTTTGGCTGGCTCAAATAAAGGTGTAGTTTAGGTTTATCTCCTTTGAAACCTGCACACTGAAGTTGGTATTCAGAGTACTTTCTTTTTACACTTGTAGAAAAATGAAGTTTAGTAACTTGATTCAGTAACTTACCCTGTTCTACAGAGCTAGTAACTGGCAGCACATTTGTCTCCAGGCCTGTTTCTACCAGCTTTACTGCCTCCACTATGCCAGGGTGTCTCAGTGGCAATGGATTTGGTTTTGTTGTTGCTGTTGCTGTTGTTTGGGTCTGCCTGTTGGTTAAGCTTGTCTGATGAAGTCCACCTGCCATGAACTCCTATGGTCCTACCTCCACCGCAGCGTGTGTCTGTGAGTGGCAGGAGGACCCAGAAAGGGTTAATCTGAGCAGGTTTCACAGAGGAAGCATAACTCCAGCATGGATTTGTAGGAGTCAGGGAGGAATTTAGCACAGAAGGTTTGGAAGAAGACTCTGCTTTACCAGTATAAATAAAATGTACTCATGTTGGCAATAGCAGATGAAGAGCCAGGTATTCCTAGACATTTTACTTGGATTAGAAGTAGGACGGCTTTCTTGGAGATTAATGAGGCACTTAGACATACAAATTACATTGGTACTTGAATCTGATCTACTAACAAATAGAAACTTAGAGTATATTTCTTATTAGGAGAAATCACACACTGATTCAGACTCCATTACCAAACATGGACTGGAGTGGGTAAAAGTGCATTAAGAGGCCATCCTGGTCATTGTTTTATTAAGAATTCATTATCTTACAGTGTACAACAGGGCTTCTTTCTGAGTTTCTACCATTCCAATTCATCTTAGAAGTTGTTTCATCAAAGTATTGATGACCTTGTGTTCAACTACTGGTCAGTTATAAGGTGGTCAGTCAGATTTATCCCTGACTTCAGAGGTCGCCTTTGGTCTTCTAATTGTACAACTGGCAGTGATTCGCTCACTACTGAGGAAGCACAAAGTAATGAAATCTCTGTTTATTTGGGGGTTTCTTTTTTCTCACATTATTGTATTTATTTTTAAAGAAATCAATGAATGTACTGTGAACCCTGATATCTGTGGAGCAGGACACTGCGTTAACCTGCCAGTGAGATACACGTGCATATGTTATGAAGGCTACAGGTTCATTGAGCAACAGAGGAAATGTGTTGGTAAGAGATTCTTTTCGTAAGCGAACTTATTAAAAGTACATTTTAAGCATTTTTTTCTTAAACAAACCAGTTTAACCATCTTGGGAAAATTATGCTGTATCATTATTTTTGTTTTTAATGTTTATCCCTGTGCTAAAAGAGCTCTGAGAAGGTTTGGTAAACTTTGGGGATGCTATTCTTGGCTCTGTGCTACCTAGCTTGCTAAATGTAGTATAATATAGTAACACAAAGGTGAAGTAGTTTGCAAAAGCTTTCCAGGTAAACTAACAACAATGATTAAGACTCTAGAAATAGCTACCTGTGTACACTCATTTAGCAAAAACCACATACATTGCAATAAAGTATTGTGTTTATCTAAGTACACAGAGTCTGACTTTTAACAGAGATCAGTATGTGCTTATGTGAAACTATAGAAGAATTTATGTTTCTCTGAGAAAAAAATGAATTACAGTATGAGATGGGTGGTAGTGTAAAGTACTTTATTTTCAATGTGTTAATTCTAAATTTAATTATTTTGTAGAAAAAGAAAATTCAGCTATAAGAGTTATAAGAATATAAAGCAACAAATACATGTATCTCATTCACACCACTTCAGTATTCTAAATGTCATTACACAAGATATGTAGATTTAACTGTTTGATTTTATGTGTCTGTTTGGATGGAGGACACCCACCTGCTCCACATGTGGTTATTTTCCCTTGGTTTGCACATAGTATATGCGTTCATATTTAGGACCCTAAAATAGAATGTTGAAATGGGCAATGAGATGATCTCTTCTAGCTCCTCCCATGGGCACAGTGTAGGCATTTCTTTCATGGCACTTCTCACTGTCCCTGCTTAGGCCTGGGAATTGGATAACAGATTCCAGAGCTTAGATGACTCTAGTTGTCAGGAGATTCTAAACTGCCCTGAAATCTGTCTCTTCAAAACACTGATGTTGTAGTTTTAATTTTAGCTTTTGGAGGACTGCATACTTTACTCTTCTTCCTAGTAATCGGCCTTCAGGTGTTTGCTGAGAAAGATCATGTCTCGTTTTATTGTTTTCCCTCATTTATAAAGGTCTGTGGTGCACAGGAAATAGGATATCTTTTACAAGACAGGGAGACTGAGAATTTCTTGCTGCAATTCACTAATCCTTTTGTATTTCTTTTTATTAACAGACATTGATGAGTGTGCTCAGGTCCAACACGTCTGCTCCCAGGGACGCTGTGAAAACACTGAGGGAAGTTTCCTGTGTATTTGCCCAGCAGGATTTATGGCCAGTGAAGAGGGTACTAGCTGTATAGGTAATGGCAGTGTTTGCGCTGATCTGTAAACTTTCCAGATCTAGTTCTTGGATTCCCTCAGGACCCATGAGTCTAGTGATTAGTGAGACAACCCAGACATTTTCATTCAACACTTCTTTTGTCATAAAATCCTTGGGTAGTGCAAATGGACAAGCATGAACCAAAGGGTTAGTGGTTGGAATCTACCTAGCTTCCTCAGAAGAAAGGCCTGGCAGTTTACCTCCAAAAATGTTGGCCTTTGAAAGCACTGTAGCAGGCCGTGCCCTGACACTCATGGGGTCACCAGAAGTCAGAATTAACTTGATGGCAACTGGTCTTTTGTTTGTTTGCTTTCTGACAGAGCTGGTGTTGGCCATATTAAACACTATCGTATAGCATAGACACTGGGAAATATAAAAATGTGTCTTTTTTTCCTTGTAACTCTTTTGAATGAAGAGTGTTAAATGGATGCAGTGACTAAATGTGTTGAATGTTATGTTTGAAGGCTGTGTGAGTCAAAACCACTCCATTTTGAAGCACGTTGCACAAATAGATGATATTATAAGTCCATTGCTTCCTTCTTTGAGTTAACCTGGGAGCTGGGAGAGGTTTGAAGTGCTCTCTTGGAACAGAACACTTGACTGTGTTTTCTGCTTCGTGTAGATGTTGATGAGTGCCTGCGTCCAGATGTATGTGGGGAAGGGCACTGCGTCAACACCATGGGTACTTTCCGGTGTGAATACTGTGACAGTGGGTATCGCATGACCATCAGTGGCAACTGCGAGGGTGAGTGAGCTGTGAGTACAGGCTGTTGCACCCCTCCACATGCTTGTTGCACGTGACCCTGACCTGTAGGACTGGGTCTAGAACCCAGGCCTAATGGGTACCTGGTGGATACTTCTTTTCTTCCACCATCCTGTGTATCTTAGCTGTGAGCTCTTCTTGCCCGAGCCCATTGGTCTCACTTCCGTTGCAATAGTTTCCATCTTCATGCTCTTTGTCAGTCACTTCAGTACCTGCCCTCCCTGGTATTTGGAATGAAGTTGTCTTAGTCATCTAGTACTGCTCTAACAAAAATACCACAAGGAAAAGTGATTTACATAATCCAGTAGGCTACAAGTCCAAATTCAGGGTGTCTGCTCCAGGGGAAGACTTTCCCTCTCTGTTGGCTCTGGAGGAAGGTCCTTGTGTTGCATCAGTCTGTCTTTGGTCTGAGAGCATTTCGGCTCTCAGGATGCCGAAGGATGCACTCTGCTCTCAGTGCTGCTGTCTTGATGGTATGAGGTTCCCAACTCTCTACTTGCTTCCCTTTCCTTTTATCTCTCGTAGGATAAAAAGATAAAAGGTGGTGCAAGCCACCTTTGTAGTCTTTGTAGGGGTGTGGAAATGCCACCCTAATCCTCTTTTAACATAATCCTGTATTAACCACAGGTAGAGAGGTTAGGATTTACAGCATAGAGAAATCACAAAATGAAGGGCAGTCACACAGTACTGGGAGTTGTGGACCAGTTAAATTGCCACACACATTTTTGGGGGGACACAGTTCAATCCATGACGGAAGTGTACTTTTGAAGTTATATGCAGAGTGTCTTAGGAGAAACCCAGAATGAACAACAGTATCTGGATCAGTCATCAGAGGACATGATGAAAGTGTAACTAGTGCTGATGTTTATGTTTTCAACTTTTTCACCTTGTTGCATTCCTTTGTCTCAATTTCTTTCTTTTACATGTGTTCTGGAACTTTCCTGCAGACTCTCTACAGAAAGACTGTCTGAACAACTCCAGGTCAGATTTCAACTGTGCCAGTGATGCGTTGGCTCTCGTTAGAAAAATGTCTAGAAAAATGTTTATAACTTGGCCAAATTATTATCCATCATGTTTGTGTCCAACTTACACAGCTCTTTTTGAAGCTTTCCTGGTGCTTTTCTTGGTCATTTTTTTCATGAAGAAATTAATCGCCCTTCTGTTTAAATCCTGCCATGGAAATATTAGGGGAAAGACTGGAGCTTTCTGAGAAAGTGGTTGAGGAGCCCAGAGATGAAGACAGTGCTGGTTTCTTGGAGTCCCCTGCGTGACTGCCTGGAGATTAGGCAGGCTTCTAGAGCTGGGAAAGCATAGACCAGGTGGGGTAGTCTGTTCTCAGCAGTCCCTGGGCCTCTACATGTTAGTTTCTATCACAGCTCTGACAACCCAGGCCTAGAGGGTGAGCTGATTAGACCTTTCTGGCAGTCTACACCTACTCCTCCTTTGACCTTTTGCCTCACTACCCCCTCCTCTTCCCTGGGGTTCCACTCTAGAGAGGAGTGGGGATATCTGTGTTACTGGATTTCTGATCAACTTGGGATCAGCACCGAGCCATCAACCCTCCACTGACACCCAACCGGCATGCATGGAATAGGCACAAGTGTCAAGTGGCCACACCTTGCACTTGACCTCTTCTGCTCTCAAGAGGCAGTGAGGGAGTGGGAAACAGCACAGGATATAGAGTCAGCTCACAGCCCCCAAGGTCAGTGTCCGTGTGACCTGGAACCGCTACTTGTCACCTTTGAAACTAAGTTCGTCCTCACTGAGATGGCAGCCATGAAGTCATCTTCAGGATTAGTGTGAAAGTGAGTGTGTGTTGTAGCTTCTTGTATGGTACCTGTCCATTGTTACTGTTTAGGAAGTACTAGTTTCTTTACACCTACCGCTTCCTCGACCACTTTTGTGTTTTTGCGTCAGACCCTTTCAGTACACCTGTAATTGTGGAAAACGCTAAAAAAAAATGAGAGATGATTGGTTTGTCTGACAAATATTTAAATATTGTCACTGCCCCTGCCAAGATAGTCAAATCCTGATCCTTTCCTTATATTCTGTAACAGTCCCAGGGTGGGAAGATAAAATATTTATGTGATTACTATAGTGCCAAAAAGGTGGAAAGCAGACCAGAGCAGCTAGGAAATATTCAGTGTATGGAAATTATTTAGCAGAAACAGTATCATAAAATGTACATAATTCTGACCCTTTGAAAAGAAGAAGGAGCCAAGCATGGCACTGTTTTCTAATTCCATCGGGAACTAGAACCAAAAGTCCCTGGGCTTCTGGCTCACTGAAGATTTTCTCAGCTGTCACCAACGAAGCTGCTTTCAAACACTACCAGACTCCAAGGAGTCTGTTGTGTTTTACAGACATTATCTCATGCATCCTTACTTTATTCTTTTAAAGTATTACAAGGCAGGTAGTTCCTAGTTTATGAGTGAAAGCTATGAGAAATTCAGGAATGTTATCTTGGATTTCTCAGCACTGCACTATATTTATTGAACCAATCTATCTCTGTGATATTATCTGATTTAGCAACTATATTTCTATAATTAAAGAAAAAAGTCTCATCCAGAGGAGAATGTAATGCTGGCTGAAAATGAAACTGGCAAGCACCATCCTTTTGTAGAACAAGAAGTCCCAGAACATCTGACCGAAAAACAACCACTGTGTGTCGTTGTCTGTTGGCAAGAAATTTTCGCTGATAGTAAAAAAAATTACAGTGCTGACCTGGTGCTTATTCTGTCACTGTCATCTTCAGCTGTTTCATTTTAAGCAGCTTTTCACACATGCCTAGTGATATACAATGGGAGATAGTCTTGAAAAAAGTTACCACAATGAAGACATAAAACGCCATGAGTATATGATGTACTCATGATTCATTTCTTCTTTCACTTTTCAGCTTATAGCCTGCAAAGTATGGTTACCCATACCCATTGTCTTAGAATCAGTTACGGCTCATTGTGACCCTAGAGAGCAGAATAGAACTGTCCCAGTGGGTTTCCAAGGCTGTAATCTTTATGGAAGCAAATTGCCACATCTTTCTTCTTCAGAACAGCTGATGGGCTCTAAACCTTGAGCTTTTGATTAGCAGCCAAGCATTTTAAGCACTGTGCCATCAGGGCTTCTTTTAAATATAGTTAGAACTCCATATGACCCACTTCTGTCAAGTCGATTCTGACTCATAGCCACCGAATAGGACAGAGTAGCACTTCCCTATACAGTTTCCAAGGAGCACCTGTTGGCTTTGAACTGCTCACCTTCTGATTCTCGGCCATAGTACTAAACCACTGCGCCACCAGGATTTCCTGAAGCCCTGTATACCAAAAAACCAAACCCAATTGAGTGTCATCAAGTAATTCTGACTCTAGTGGCCCTGTAGGACAGAGTAGAACTTACCCATAGAGTTTCCAGGGAGCCCCTGGTGGATTTCAACTGCCAGCCTTTTAGTTAGTAGCCACAGAGCTTAACCACTACACAATAAGGACCTTATGTTTATCACATTCAGTCATTGAATACACTAATTTAAATTCAAAATCTAACTTTAGAAAAATACATACTTTACATGGGGCCAGTACCCAAAGTAGTACCATTCTTTTTGTTTCTGAGTTGGTCAAAATGTGGAATAGATATATTCCAAGATGATGTCTCTTCTGTATTTTTGGTGTGTTAATTGCCACTTTTTTTTAAGAAAAGGAAACCATAATGGCAGTAGATAGTAGTCTGTACTTTTCTTTTAAGTTGACAACCGTATGTAGATCTGCAAAATTCTGTAGTCAGATTTTCTTGCCCATGGCACTTAACTGGTGAGGGCTGGAAGAGAAATGTTACCCCATCAACTCCTACCTCCTGCAGTGTCTCTATGATGGCAAATATACATGAAACAAAGCACTTGATGTGTAAACATCTTCACCTGTAGAGTTTAGTGACATTAACTTATGTGTATTAGGTTATTCTGCCATCGTCTTCCCCTGTTTACAAGGGTTTCCATTACCCTTACAATAGTAGTTCATGGTTCCCTAAGCATCCAGTCTCCTTTCCCCTCTCTTCACCCACCCCTAGTAACTGCTAGTACCTTTTGGTCTTTGAACTTGATCCTATAACTTACTTTGCCCCCACTTTGTTGTTTTACCATTCTGAAAACTGGTAAAAGCTTTTGTAATGCTCTCAACCACAGTCTCAAATGTTGTAAGATGTTTTTTTTACCTCCTCATGATAAAAAAATAACTATGATTAGTAATTTATCTGTGAATATAAAATATTTTTACAAAAAAAAAATACTGAGCACATCACGAAGTCTTCTGTTAAGTCTTGAAAGCAGGTGATGAGTTCATTCTCCTCTAGTGTTCTTTTTCCACCACCAAGGAATTTCTACCATATGAAAGGTTTTAAACTATTTAAATGTAGGATCCTCTTGGGTCCATTAAGCCAAAAGGAGGATCTCCATAAATCACCTAATGTCTGCAGAGCAAACTCCTAGCCAAGTGTCTATACAGCTTCCTTACTGACCTCATTTCTCATATTTCTGTCTAACAAACTTGACTATCACTTGAAAGGTTTGGTGTGCAGAAAGTGGCCCCAGAGAAGCTGCCAGTTTCCAGAGTCGGGTGATCTGGCCCTTCAGTTGAAGAATTTGGGGCCGAGTTTATCCGTGGAATGGGGCAGATATTTTAGTTGGGGTTTATGTGTAGTTAAGCGTGGACCCAACATGCGACTTTTAACTAGTTACTGTTTTCTACACTGTAGTGTAGATATAACATGTTTCTTTGTATCTTCTTTGCAAAGTAAGTTTTTTGCTTTGGTTTTCTGATAAGATATATGTGACCCAGCTTTTTGATATTTCAGATATTAATGAATGTTTGACTCCAAATACTTGCCCAGATGAGCAGTGTGTGAATTCTCCAGGATCCTATCAGTGCATTCCCTGCACAGAAGGATTCAGAGCCTGGAATGGACAGTGCCTTGGTAGGTACTCCCAACATCCCACCAAAGTTTGTTTCAACTGTCTTGTACATTTTCTGATAAGAGTGGTGAAATACGAAGTGAACCCTGTTTTAAAGTGAAAAAATGTAGAATATAATAAACTTATGTAATTCTGAGAAAAATAAACTGACTTCTAATCATGGAGAAGATAAGAAAGTGTGTTAATATGAAGGATGTGAGATTGAAGATGCAGCAAAAACTATGTTGGGAACAAATTGCTATCCAGCATGTGGTAAATAAGCCAAACTAAATAAATTAATCAGCACCATAAGGAAGAGGGAGAGAGAAGAAAATGCTTAAAAAAGAGAGAGAAGCATTAGAAAGCAGCTACAGAGGCAAACAGAAGTTAATTATAAAAAACATTGTAAGAGAAGTAGCATACAGTCCTCTTTTATTCATTTATCCATTTAAATATTTAATAAGTAACTTCTGAGTACCTATTTAGGCATTACAAGGGATACAGTGATAAATTTGCTTTCGTTCTAATTGTTAGTGTTTGTAGCCAAAAAAACAGCTTCAACCCACAGTGACCCCATGTGTAACACAGTAAAATGTTGCCCTGTGTCATCCTCAGAGTCATTGGTGTGGTAGTCATCTAGTGCTGCTATGATAGAAATATGCAAGTGGATGGCTTTTAAAAGAGAAGTTGTATTCTGTCAAGGCCCAGTAGGCTACAAGTCCAAATTCAGGGTATCAGCTCCAAGGGAAGGCTTTCTTTTTGAGCTCTAGAGGAAGGTCTTTTCTTCCATCTTCCTCTGGACTGGGAGATCATGATGCACAGGGACCCAGGTCCTGTCCAAAGGACATGCTCTGCTCCTGGCACTGCTTTCTGGGTGGTATGAGGACCCCAACTCTCTGCTTGCTTGCTTCCCTTTCCTTTATATCCCAAGAGATTGCATCAAGGCCACAACGCAGTCTTACATATTGAATACTGCCTCACCAACACACTGCTGCCCGTCTTCCCTCGTAACATCGTTAGAGGCAGGATTTACAACACATAGGAACATCACACAATACCAGGAATCATAGTCCAGACAAACTACTACCCATGGAGGGGGGCACAATTCAGTCTGTAACAGTTGATATGCTCAAATCCGTTGGTGAGGCCACTGTGAACTTTGAGTGTCTTCCAATGAAACTCAGACTGCCAAACCAGCTATCACTGAGTTGATTCC
The DNA here is from genome assembly GCA_028571685.1 of Heterohyrax brucei. Lineage (NCBI taxonomy): Eukaryota > Metazoa > Chordata > Mammalia > Hyracoidea > Procaviidae > Heterohyrax > Heterohyrax brucei. Next base: position 43,363,809 of record CM053149.1, read on the forward strand.
AGCTCATAGTGACCCTATAGGACAGAATAGAACTGCCTCATAGAGTTTCCAAGAAGCACCTGGTAGATTCGAACTGCTGAACTTTTTGGTTAGCAGTCGTGGCACTTAACCAGTATGTCGCCAGGGTTTCTTACCAACTAGAGGACTTACATTGTCCAGCACTATAGTGAACAATATTCATAAGGCTTTCATTGACTCATTTGCAGAAGTAGAACAAGTCTTTCTTTCAAGCCTCCTTTTGTCTGGATGTAAGCTGTGCTGAAACTGAGCAGGTCTGTAACTTTCTTTCTTCATAGTCTGTCTTGATCTGGAAGCTCTACAGAAAGCAGAGAAGTTTTGATTTCTCTCTGCTGTAGTTAGCTTTTGCCCTTAACAGTGAAGGAGTGGTTAAGTCCTTGGCTTCTAACCTGCAGGTTGGTGCCTGAAGCCCACCAGCAGCTTCACAGGAGAGAGGTGACAGTCTGCATGCGTAAAGATTTATCTCCTCAGAAATCCTGTGGGGCAGTTATGCATTGTGTCATAGGGTCACTGTGAGTCAGAATCAGCTTGGTAGCTATGGGTTTGGGTTCACTGTCTAGAAGAGGAGATAGATTCACCCCAACAACTCCCAAGTAAATGTAAACGCACAAGTGAGACAAGAGCCAGGAGAATTATGCAGTGCTGGCAGAGTATGTGGTAAATGGAGTTGCCTAGGGTTTAGCTGGGGAAGAGGAAATAAGGAAAAGGAGAATTTGGGGGACCAAGGAAATAGTATGCAGGGTACCTGTAGAAGAAGGAAACAGTCACGTTCCATAGGTGAAAGACCAGCCAGGCTAAAGAGTGGAGAGAGTAAGGGAGTGGTGGGGTGTTGCTGCAAGGTGATGGGGCAAGCAGCACAAGGCTTCTTGCTCGTGTAAAAAATACTGGCCTTTGACCTGAGAACTCTGGAAAGACAGTTAGGTGTTTTAAAAGAGGGTGGAGTAGAGGAGGTATGGCAGAAGCATTCCCAATTTCAAAGCCTTTGCCTGGCATCTGACAGCACCAGCTCAGCCTCTAGACCTGATACCCCCTTTCTGTTAGCAAGTGTCACTACCACTGGAATTGCGAACTAGTTTCAAGGAGAGAAGATTTCACTGATTGTTTTCCGTGATAAGCATTAGTTTATGTAATTGGTACCACTCTAAAAGTGGTTCTCCTTTTTCCATTTGACACAAATTTCTTAGTTGCCTATCATGATTCTGTGCGTGTTTTACATTTTCTTAAAGTGATGCGTATAGTCCAGGTGCAGAACTTGAACTTTACCGTAAAACAATAGAATTCACAGTATTAGTATAAACACTACCTTGATTCATGAATTTACTAATGGAATGTGACTAACCAGATCAACATATGATTACTCTTCCATATAAATGCATCTTTCTAGATAGAGAAGAAGCAGTGAGTGAATTTGTATACTTAGAGGTATAATCAATGTAATTGTGACCATGTCACTTCAGTTTGATGATAGCCATGCAGTGTCTTGTTTAAAAGTGATTTTACTCTTGCCAACCATGGGACTGGAATCATAAACAAAAATATTAGGTCACCATATTACTCAGGCACTTAACTGCTTGTTCCAAGCAATAGCTTTCTTTTTGTATTACAAAGGCTGTGCATGTCCTATTAGTAAAAGTAGGTAGAATGTTTTCCCTTCTGCTCTGGGTAAACTTTTAGGTCCTATGTATTGTATAGATCAAGCCACTCCTCTGTGATGTAATTGTAGGCTCCATTCATTGTTCTTATTGGATTTGTAGATCTTCTAAACTTCTCATGAGGGCTTTTTCAGGTTATACCACAATGGATTTTCCATCTTAATTATTTATGGTAGTGGAGCTTTCAAAAAGTGGAGTGTGACCAAAAGCAGATGGTACAACATGTTTTTCTTCTTATATGGAGCCAGTAAGTTGACAGGGTTTTTCCAGTACGTTGTGACACTGCTAATGAAAGCTTAGACCTATCTTTTTGTTTCTGTGCCTCTGTACTTAATTCTCTGACACTAAAATACTGTTATGTTGAGCTTACTGATTACACAAATTGGTACGTGTTTCTTGCTCATTTAACACATATCAATATACTGATCACCTACTGTGTGCCAGAATTTCTTCAGAATGAGTTTTCTCAGAATACAGAGTGAATAAACTTCCTCTTCTCACTGTCCTAACACTCTAATGAAGGGAAGTAAACAAGTAAGCTGTATGTTGTATCAGAAGTGATTAATTCTATGAAGACAAAAAAGCAGCATTGAGAGGCAAAGTATAGAGAGGGAGATGCCATTCTTGGTTGGGGAAGAGGTCAAAGGGTAGTAATTGCTAATAATTTTTCTGTAACAGTTATCTGTGACCAGTTATAACATTTATAGATTTTCGGTGTAGATATTTAGAGATACATTTATCGAAATTTTTTCCAATTTCAATTGAGAAGTCCTCTGGAAACATTTAAATTATCAACCACGGTTTAATTGGTTCTGACTCATGATAATTCATGTATGTCAGAGCAGAAGTATGTGTTTCATAGGGTTTTCAATGGCTGATTTTTCAGAAGTAGATTACCAGGGCCTTTCTTTGAAGTGTCTCTAGGTGGACTCAGACACAGGCCAAGCATGTATCACCCTTTGTACCACCCAGAGACTCTGTGAGAACATTGAGGACTTTGTAAAATTTTCTTACGATCTCACCATTTTGGAGAAAATCCTACAAGACGTTTGTCATCTGCAGAGATGATCATTGCCTCATGGGGCTGCTGTGTACTGGAAATCTCAGTGTCCTCCTTTTTCCTTCACCTCTCTTCTGCTGACTGCATATTTTCACGTTATAATCAAGTGCATGGACTCTTTGTCATAGCATTGCTTTCATTTAACATTATCATGTTTTAAATCTTACCCCTTCATGTAGATTTTATTCTTTTTTTCAGTTAAATATTTTCATTAAGAATCTTGAGTTCATCTTCTTTGTTGTACGAGGTTGATACCAGTTACACTTCCTGCCTCTTTCACTGCCTAGATGATGGACTTGGTGAAGCCATTAATGGCCTCTTTGTATTCCTGGATCTTACTGATTGATACCCTTCCTTGACTTGTGAATTAGAACAGAAAGTGTTTAAGGCAGAAACAGGTCCAATGTTAGCAGGTCTTGTGCTGGGTACTACTTTTCTTTTTGTGTTTATTTCCAGACACATAAATTCAATAGTTCGTTGTCCACTTTAAAATATCTCTTATTTCAAAGGTCTGTGTAGCACTAATCATCCCTTCATGCTTTTTGGCAACTCTGTTTGCTCTTTGTCATATGGCTTTGTTTTTTCAAGTTGTAGATGTCAGTGGTCTGCCAAGATTCACCTCCATCATTCAGCACTCTATTCCTTGGACCTCACATTCAGCCTCAAGTTGTTGCCCATTCAGTCCTGCCCTAGTGACTATTTTGTTCCAGTGGGCTGCACCAGCTGGGCCATTTCTTCAGGGAAGCCAGCCCACCAGATGCTCTGCTTGTATATTTCTCCGAGTCTTGGAGAGCTGCTCTAATTCACACCTGGCTACAGGCAGCCCCTGAAGGACGTTCTTTAACATTTAATTATTTAAAGGTACATTCAGCATCTCTGATAGAGAGATTTTCCTCAATTTAAGCAAATTTGATTTCTCTGATGCTTAGTTTTATTATCCGTAGAATGGGGATAAGAATGTTTTCCTCATAGGTTCAGAATTAACTAAGTGCTAGGAAACACCTCGTATGGTCTTGCCAGGGTAGGTCCCTTCCTCCCCCATGCATCTCTCTCCTCTTCCCCATCTTGTCCCAAAATGTAAGAAATGCAGTTATTAAAGTAAATTGTATGCTGAATTTTTCTAAAGAACTGTCCTTCCTGTGGCTTTCTTTAAGCTCATTTCATGGAATTTTTAACTCTCTCTGTATCATAGGAGCTTTGTGTTACGTATGTAAGTAATCTAATCTTGTGTTTTCCTTCCAACTCCTGAGCATCTGTTTAGGTGGAAGTATACTACTTGGGAGCCATAATGCTCTCTATAGGGCAGTAGTGATTCTTAGCACATGTTTTCTGCTTCTGTAACAATGCTGTCATTTACATTCTTTTGCTTCACTCTCTTTGCTCACTTTTCACAAAACACAAAATCTGATACCCATTGGATACATGCAGCTAGTCTCTTTTGAGTTTTACTGCCTTACTCTAGAGTTGATTAAGACATTCTAGGAAGCAAGACCTGGAGATCTACGTCTGAAAATTAGCCAACAAAAACCAAATGATCCCAACACAGTGTTGTCCAGTATAGTGCTGGAAGATGTGCCCCTAGGGTGGAAGGCACTGAAAATACAGAGTGGCCACAGCAGCAGTCAGCTGTCGGTGATCATGAAGGCGGTATAAGACTGTGCAGCACTTTGTCCTTTTGCACATGGGTTGCTGTAACTTGGAGCCGACTAGACAGCAGCTAACAACCACTATGGACTTGATTCTGTGGCAAACCGTGGAATCTGACAGGTAACACAAATTTCTGAGATCATGTCGCAGTAATCCTTTTCTGTTAGTCTCTAGTTAAATGAATGGTAATTTTCTTATTCCAGCTTAAGTTCCGTAAATATGAAAGGCCTTAGGCAACTGGTTAGCCGCAGTCCTTGATGGTGAATATATTTGTCCAAGTTCTTGCTCACAGGTGCCCTCGAGTCGGTTCGGACCCTTAGCGACCCCGTGCACAGCAGATCTAAACACTGCCCTGTCTTGTGCCGTGCCCAGTCTTTGTTAATGCTTAAGCCTGTTGTTGCAGCTGCTGTGTCAGTCCATCTCACTGAGGCTCTTCCTCTTTGTTGGTGACCCTCCACTGTACCCAGCATGATGTCCTCTTACAGGGACTGATCCCTTCTGACAACATATCCAAAGTATGTAAGATACAGTGTCTCTATCTTTGCTTCCAAGGAGCACTCTGATTGTACTTCTTCCAGAACAGATCTGTTTGTTCTTTTGTTCTTCTCCAACACCACAGTTCAGAGGCATTAGTTCTTCTGTCTTGTTTATTCATTGTCCACCTTTTGCATGCGTGTGATGCAATTGAAAATACTGTGGCTTAGGTCAGGTACATGTTAGTCTTCAAGGTGACATCTTTACTTTGCAGTACTTTAAAGTGGTCCTTCACAGAAGATTTAGGTAATAAATACCAGAGCTGAAATATGACCTGAGGTATTTTATCTTCAAATTCAGTGTTTTATTGTGTTCTGTACAATATCTCATATATCCTTCATTCATAGATGAGAAAGTTGGGGAATTATATAATACAATGCAGACAATAGTAAAAAAAAAAACAGTTCCTCAAAGGGGAAATCCATGCGAGTGGAGGAATCACTTGCACACAGCCTTTATGTTCCTTCAGGGATTCTGGAGTTTGAGATGGCAGGCCTGTCCCATAGCTGGCCACAGCTGAGTTTTGCTGTGAGACAGAATAATGTTCCTGTGGAAAAGGGAGGTAGGAAGGATTCATGGATTAATTTTCTGAGGCTATCTTGGCTCTTTTGTCTAGAATTCATGCAGGAGAATTAAATGTTCTTCTTTGATTCTGAAGAGCAGTAGTGGGTCTTTGAGGACTGTGTAACACCTTTGTATTGGCAGCTCTGCCTACTGCGTATCTGAACATCTTCAGACTCGAGAAAGGCCCTGAGGATTCACAGCACCTCAGGTAGCTGCTTCATCGCCCTGTCCTGATCAACACCTGCCTCTGAGTTTACCATGCTTATTTTTCTGTCAAATAATGTTTCCCATCACTTTTAGCATAGAAGATTTTGTATGAAGAACATTTGGGAAATAATTGAAGTAATGGCACATGTGGGGTGAAGGGAATGGATCCTATATGCTTATATAGCTATACTGGTAGAATAAGATTTTTATTTTACCAGTCCCAGTGGTAGTCTCACATTGATGCCTTGGTTGGTGACTGTGGAATTAAATGAAGTTGAAAGTCTGATTCATCCAAACTTGTTGCTGCATTTACTTGAAAGTATAGGAAGTAATGTAGGAAAATTGTTGCTGTAGAAGGAATCTGACCAACTTCAAGGAGCTGATGGGTGAAATGGAAGGGAGAGAAGTCTTGGGAAGATATGGCAGTATAAAGTCAGCTACTTTATACCTTTCATAGCTTAGAGGGCATGTTCACCAAGAGAGGGGCTGGACACAGTCTGGTGTGTTCCAAAGACATTAGGAAGAGACATTTCAGAAGACTTCAGTCCTAGATGAATTACATCCCAAGGCAATGAGAGAACGTTCAGGTGGGATTGCTGACCATCTAAGAATCTCTGTGGAATTGTGGAGAGTGGAAGGTTGCCAGAGATCTGAAGAGAAGTTAATTCCTCATTTCCTTCCAAAGAGGGAAGTAGATGGATTCCGGGATCTAATGGCTGCTGAACTTCATGCTGCTGTTGACATAAAACTGTAGACTCTGTGGTTCAAATGATAAATCGAAACATTTTTGAAAGGAAGTTGTGATTGAAAGAATCAACCAGGGTTCATTAAGGACAGTCACGCTGGATTGTCCTGACTGCCTTTCCTGATTAGTTTATTAGATAAGTAGCTTAGGAATGCTGTAGGTGTGAAAAGATTTGTTAGAGTGTCTCAAGATTATTGCAGATAGACGGTCAGTTTGTACCGGGGACTAGTGCGGAGATGAACTCCTAAGTCTCTGAACAGCCATATTTACAAAATGCTCAGTTTTTACACCTCTGGGAGCTATGATTAATGTATTGAATTTCAAAAACCAGATAGTTGTGTCCTGAAGCCCATTGGTAAGTCTGTTTATCTGGAATTTGGAACCCCTTTTCCTATGGACACTGCTTTTCCTGATAAAAGTTTCCTGCCTGAGCTAAAATACAAAGGCCTGTTTAACTGACTGTTATATGCATTGTAAGAATGTGGTAGTATAAATAATACAGAAGACCATAACCCTAGAATAAGATTAGTTTTGAGCTATACTTTAGAAAACCAGAGACATAGCCATCTTTTGCTACAGGAGTGAGGATAGCATAGATGTTAGATGGTGAGAGTCACTAGGGACCACCTTGCTTTCCAAGACATTGATACTGAGAGATCCTTGTAAGGGTTGAAAGTAATAATTGTGGGTAGCAGGTCTTCTGCTGTCATTACCTCCCAGAACCGCACAAGTTTGTGTCCTTGACTAGGCTGAAGAACACTGGAAGTCATTGAAAGTTTCTAAAATAGAGGAGCAATATTGTTGATCAGATTTGTGGTTTAAAAAGATTTCTCTGAGTACAAGCTGGATAATGGGTTAGAGAGGGGAAGTGCTTAAGCTAGAAAAACAAAAAGCCTGTGGCAGTAACCCATGTGAGAATGAATGGTACTGTTGTTGTTGTTCTTAGGTGCCGTCAAGTCACCTCCAACTCATAGTGACCCTATGAACAACAGAACAAAACACTGTCCAGTCTTGCACCATGTCCACAATTGTTTTTATGCCTAAGCCTGTTGTTGTGGCCGCTGTGTCAATCCATGTCCTCAAGGGTCTTCCTCTTTATCACTGATCCTCCACTCTACCAAGCATGGTGTCCTTCTCCAGGGACTGATCTTTCCTGACAACATGTCCAAAGTGTGTAAGACGCAGTCTTGTCATCTTTGCTTCCAAGGAACACCCTGGCTGTACTTCTTCCAGAACAGATCTGCTTGTTCTTTTGGCGATGCATGACACATTCAACATTCTTCTTCAGCACCACAATTCATAGGCATCAATTCTTCTGTCTTCTTTGTTCATGGTCCAGCTTTCACATGCATATGATGTAATTGAAAATACCATGGTTTGGGTCAGATACATTTTAGTCTGGTACTGGTAGTAATAAAATAAAGTGGAGGTGCATTTGAGAGATATTTGAGTGGAAGAATTGGTATGAATTGGTGACAAACTGAATGTAGGGAAAGAAGGAGAGTAAGAAATCTAGACAGAATAACTCCTAAGTTTCTGATTGGGCTTCTGAATGGATGGTAGTACTGTAGATTGTTAGGGGGCATAGACAAGGAAAAGAAAACAGCATGGCCAATCAGTTTCAGCCATGAAGAGTCAGAGGTTTATGGTGGGACATGAAGTGGAGCTGTCCAATGGATTGACCAGCTAGGTGCATGGATCTGCAGTTCAGAGGTATCTGAGCTGAAGATACAACAGTGAGTTTGTTCCACTCACTTTATACACACCAGTTATTTTCATTTGTGGGTGCTGTCTAAACACTTGCTTTTACTGTTTACTTATTTCCTCAAGAACATAATCTCCAAAGACCAAATAGTCTTTCAATTCATACTGTACTATCTACCTTTAAATAATTGGCTTGACAGTATTTTTGTTCCATGTAATTATGTCTATTTTTTCTGTGTAATTATGTCTGTAATAAGTAAAGAATAAACACATCAGACTGCTCTTGGCAATTGACTTCATCATTTATCATGGTAGTAGCCTAGCAAAATAGAAGGTTTATACATATCTCATAAATGATAATTTGCAGTGTCTCTTAATTTACTTTAACTTAAAAAAAAACAGTCTTAGAAATTGATTTTGCTGTTACATTCTGTAGTTCTGTAAATCACATTCCGTAGCACATGAGTAATTAAGGAGAGAAATCCAGACGCTCCTTTGCTTGTGAACATTTCTAAAACCAAACCAGATAATAGACTTGACATTTTCCCGTTCCTGTCTGGAATTTCCTTGCCTAGTGTCTAGGCTCATTCTGTGCTGTTATTTGCTTTGGCTCCAATTTTTGGCTTCTGCTTTTAAGTTGTTTGCTTTCAGTGTTTATACATGTGGGTTCTCACAACCAAGGAGAGGCGGATAATGAGTCAGGCTGGAAGTGCTATTTTCACTGTCATAGGGTAGGGTCAGTTCACTGTTTTCATGAAAATGACATAGAACACTTAGAGAGGGCCAATTGCTTGACTCTTGTCAGTATATACATCCCACACACAATGCACACATACAGACACAGTCTTTGCCATATTTTAGTAATACCGCATATCTTGATTCCATTTGTGAGAAAGAAGACAATTTTAATGAAATGAGTGCAAACCGACTTCTCTGTTATTTAATCAAGACTAGATTTTTGTTGTTGATGTGCTGGGAACTCCGTCTGGCAACATCCAAGAGTTGGAAAGCTTTATTGCTTTTTTGCCATAGTAAGTGTTATAAGATGAAATGGATGTGGTGAATAGCCTTCTCCTCCTTGTTATTGGTCTCTTTTATGATTAAATTGCTTTTATTGGTTGTAGATTGCTGTAGCTGTATGAAGACTGCCAATTAAGTTTGCAAATTCATCGTAGGAAAAATACTACATTCCTCCTTGCTAAATATCGTTATGGTCACCTTCAAAGTATTCCCCTTAGGAAGCTATGCACTGATGCCAGTGCCTAGTCCACCCTTCAAAGCAGTTTTGGAACTCCTTTTCTGGAATGGCTATCAGAGTTTGCATCGTAGTACCGTTGACGTCTTGAATGTCTTCTTTCAACACTCCTTTGTCTTTGGGGGCCAGATCAGGTGACTAGGGGTGGTGTTTCAATACAGTTATTTGTTTACTGGCTAAAATCTCCCTCACAGACAACTGTACAGTTAAGTTCGTTAACTTGCCACCATGCCATCATGTACCATGGCCATTCCAGAAAGAGTTCCAAAATTGTTTTGAAGGGTGGACTAGGTACTAGCATCAGTGCGTAGCTTCCCAAGGGAAGTACTTAAAAGGTGATCGTAGTGATATTAAACAATGAGTTATGTAGCACTTTGAACAATTAACTTCACAGACTTAATTGTCAGACTTTGTAATACTGAGCTTATATCCTGAATTTGTATGTAAAGTTTTAGCACCTTGTGGTTTAAATTTTTCCTCTTTCAATTTTTGATTATTCCTGCTGCTGTCACTTCAACATCCAGCAGTCTTACTTAGTACCATTAAAGTGGGGCACAGAACACAATTTCCTTTCTTCTTAAGTAATTGTCTGGTAGAAACCTAGTGAATGTTTAAGAATGACATCAGTGAAAATATAGATGGTTATTTTCAAGCTAAGTACTGTTAGCAAACAATAAAAACAAACTCATAATTCTCTCTTTAACTGTTTCTATCACTAAATTTAACTGCTGATGACAGAAATATATAATCAGATTAAAAGGTGGGGCTTTGAAGTTGCAGAGTCTGTATAACCTCAGAATTTCTTGTGTGTGTGTGTGTGTGTGTACACATGTTTATTTATACATATGTTGTGTGTGTACATGTCATCTTTTGCTTCTGAGTCCTCACATTTATGTATATATAAAATTTATATATGTGCAAAATTATGTTTTTATGTATAAAATTTTTACATATGAAATTATATATACAAAATTTACTGCTCATAGGCACTATAGTTCTTATATATGTGTAACATATATTCATTGCATATGTATGTTACACATATATAAGGCCTCTCGTGCCTACAGGCAGTAAATACTTGCTAAAGATTAGCTATCATTATTTTTTCTGCCTATTCACTGTATGCCCTACCTTCAAACTGTCCAATAGGCTTATATTTATTTCCTTAGATTGTTTCTTACTGATTCATTGCCAATTTAGAGCATTTTATTACTGTCTCCTTCATAGGTCTTTTAAAACTTTTCTGTGATTTCTCTGGGTAACAAGTCATATCTTTTGCTTCTGTGAGTCCTCACGTTCTACCAAACTCATGAATTTCCTAAAAAGCCCTCAGTGTATGGTTGATTCTTTGTAGAATTTTAGTTTTTGACAATGTCACTATGAAACTTGCCCATCTCCTCCATCTCCCCACCACAAGCCGTCTGTGGATTTTGTTCATAGATTTGTTTTTATTCCTTTTTGAGTTATTTTGCAGAAAATAAATTAAGATACAGGTCCACCAAGCATTCAGCTCATAACGGAGCTTCTCTTCCTCTTAAGAGCTAATTCCAAAGTTTGTTTTTAAGAATCTGCCCATCTTCTGAAGGCTCACTGTTTCCATTTGTAACCAGACAGCAGTATGATGTCTTATTTCTTTTTATTTTTTTTGCTTTATATTATGTGACATTCTTCCAGATGTGGATGAATGCCTGGAACCAAAGGTCTGCACAAATGGTACTTGTTCCAACCTCGAAGGCTCTTACATGTGTTCATGCCACCAGGGCTACAGCCCGACTCCAGACCACAAGCACTGTAAAGGTAAGACACTGCAAACAAAGTTCTCATTTTCATCTGAACTTCATTTACAGTAGACTAGAGCAGCTAACCTTAGAAAAGGGAATCCTGCTGCCTGTCCTTTATTTCGCTTGAGTTAGTTGGAGCACATTTTGGTTGGCATTCTTGAAAATTGTTCTTCATTGTGGTAAAATACAGAGAGCATTTATTTACATAAAGGAAAATGAAGCATTTTAGAGAGTGCCTGAAAACCACAAAATGATTTGTTTATATTTTTTCTGGTTATAAAAACAATATGAGTTTCATGAGTCTATGAATATCTAAAATCCATTGAATTACACACTTTGATAGGCATGTGAAGTCTATCTCAGTAAATTGTATTTTTAACATGATATTGTAGAAAATTTAGACCATGCAGAAGGATAAAATAACAATCTTTTATCTCATTCATGAATATTCATCTCATAGACATTTTAGTAACTAAAATTTTGGCCCATGTACAATTTTTTATCTTGCTCTTATCACTTGCCAAAAGAATTTGTCATCTTTTCAAACATTTTTAAAGGTTACATAATATTCCAGTTTACTGCTACACCACAGTTTGTTGACTATTCTTTAGATATTGACAAAAAAACAAAAACTTCTGTTTTTTTGTTTCTCATTATTTTAAAAAACTGTAACAGGCCTCTCTTTTTTTAGTGTAAACCTTTATCTAATTTTAGGATTTTTTTTTTATTCAAAATAGTAAACTATTGAGTAAAATATTCTGACATTACACTATTTTGACAGAATAATATGAATTTCTGACTAAAACCCGTATTTCTTTTAGTTCTGAGAAGGTTCAGTATTTATTTTACATCCTTTTACTAATTCCTTGAATGTTTCTGATTATTAAGCATTTATTTTATATATTTATTAAACATATGTAAAGCTTGTCTATGTTTTATAAATTTGTGTTGGTATTTTCCCCATTTATCAGTTGTTTTAGTTTTTTCAGGCGAGGTATATGAGCCCTTTACAAGTAAAACACATATAAACGTAACTATGTCTATACCTGTGTGTCTGTACTGCCAACCAACCAGTCGATTCACTGCCAACTCACGGCCACCCCATGCGTGTCAGAGCAGAACATAGGGTTTTCAAAAAGCAGCTGAGTTTTTGGAAGTAGATCATGAGGCCTTTTTTCTGAGGCACCTCTGGGTGAACTTGAACTGACAATGTTTCAGTTAATCTAAGACATTAACTGTACTACCCAGAGACTCCACCTGCCTTTTTTCTGGTTAAAGTGTAATTTGTCCAAATTTATCCTTTTATAATTCTTTAGTTTTAAAGAAGTGTTTTTACCCCCTGTGGTCAGATCTACAGATTGTTCCCGTTCTGTTTTCTTCTGTTACTTTTATGATAATAATAATAATAAGCTCATGCTCCTTTAAAGGAAAAAGGAGACAATAAGTAAGATTTTTTTTTTCCTTCCCTAATTAAGAGAGGAATCAAGGGTGATAATTAAAAGCAAACAGCAAATGGATAGACTAATGTCCTGTAAGAATGGCAACCCCCCGTGCTGGTGGTAGGGAATCTAGAAGCCTTGGAATTTGGTGCACTGCTCCGTTCTGTCAACTGAATACCAGCTGCTCCCAGTGGCGCATGTGAGGCTGTGAGCCAGAACACTGGGCACATCTTCCTGTCTTCAAGGCCCTTCCCGTCTGGGTCCACGTCCACAGCTGTGCTACTGACCTGATGAGCCACACGTCTTCTGAGACCAAGTTAGACATGGGAATTGTCTAAAGGGCATTATTTATTCCTCCATGTGAAGGGTTAGTGGTGGGTGAAAATCTCATGCTTTGGAAGTCACTGTTGATTGATTGTCATACCTGAATTGGAGTGCCTGGATGGTACAAATGGTTAACATACTTGGCTACTAACAAGCATGTTGGAGGTTTGAGCACATCCAGAGACCCCTCAGAAGAAAGAGCTAGTGGTCTGCTCCTGAAGGTCACGGCCACTGAAAACCCTGTGGAGCACAGTTCTGCTCTGTCTCACATGGGCTCACCACGAGTTGGTGTCAGCTCACCAGCAACTGGTTTTTTTCTTAATGTTTCATTTTCTACATTCTGTTGTCTTCTTTCATCTTATCTACTTGCTTCTTTTCACCTGATTATTAACAAAAACCTTTGTAATTCACTCTCATCCTTAACATTGCTAACTAATTTGTCACTATGATGTTCTTCTGCTTGCGTTATCTGGCCGTCCACGTTGGTAGCACAGCCGCCCTGTGCATATTCTGTGCATGCGTTGACCCGAGTACTGCCTCGCATACTCACCGGCTTTCTCACCCCTTGCCTAAACCCTGGCCCTTCCAGTGGTTCACTTTGCAAATTTGGATAAATTACTTTAAATTTCCAAATTTCATGCTATCCCTAAATTTAGGGGACTGAACTTTGTGAAGGAATAATATTTAAACACATGTTGAATGAATGACTCATTGCTACTGTCTTTACTCGTGGCTGTCACCATCCCAGCTGAGCCACTCCTCTCTAGTAGTCTCTCTGGCACCGTAGAGAGAGCCCTGGTGGTGCAGCAGTTAAAGTACTCAGCTGCATTCTGAAAGGTTGATGATTTGAACCCACCAGCAGCTCAGAGGGATAAAAGACCCGGTGCTCTGCACTTGTAAAGATCACAGCCTAGGAACCCCTCTGGGACAGTTCTGCTGTGTCCTGTAGGGTTGCTACGAGTCAGAATTGAGTTGATGGCACACAACAACAACAGTACCCTGGAATTCACTCGTAATTTCCAAACTGTGTAGGACTCTGCTGGGCTGCCCCAGAAGCTTCTCTTCTTCCTCCCTTTTCTTCCTTGCAGAACTGTTGAGGAATCAGCATGTTCCAGGCCTTGTGCTTGTGTGTGTCAGATTGTTGTAATGTGGATGCTTACATGTTGCTGTGATGCTGGAATCTATGCCACCAGTGTTTATATACCAGCAGGGTCACCTGTGGTGGACAGCTTTCAGCTGAGCTTCCAGACTAAGGTAGACAAAGAATAAGGACCCAGCAGTCTTCTTTCCTTAATGATGTAGATGGAGCTGAAGCTTTTGGGACCTTCATTTGTTTATGTGGCATGACTAAATATGAGAAGAAACAACTGCAAGCATCCATTAATAATCAGAACATGGAACGTTCAAAGTGTGAATTTCAGAAAATTGGAAGTCACCACAAATGAAATGGAATATGTAAACATTGACATCCTAGGCATTATTAGTGAGCTGAACTGGACTGGTGTTGTCCATTTTGAATCAGACAATCATATGGCTTACTGTGCTGTAAATGACAATTTGAAGAGGAACAGCATTGCATTCACTGTCAGAAGAAACATTTCAGGATCTGTCCTGAATTAACCCACCACTGACACCTACAAGGAAAACCAGTTAATGCAGCTGTCACTCATATTTGCATACCAATGACTAAGACCAAAGATGAAGAAATTAAAAATTTTTACCAACTTCCACGGGGTGAAATGGATCAAACTTGCAGTAAGAATTCATTGATAATTTCTGGAGATTGGAATGGGAAAGTTGTAAAGAAAGAAGAAAGATTAGTAATTAGAAAATATGGCCTTGATGATAGATACAATGTTGGAGGTCCCATGGTGAAATTTTACAAGACCAACAACTTCTTCATTGTAAATATATTTTTTTCAGCAACCTAAACAATGACTGTATGTGTGTACTTTGCCTGATGGTATACACAGGAATCAAATCAACTACATCTGTGGGAAGAGAAGACAGAAAACCTCCATAATGTCAGAACAAGGCCACAGGGTCCCACTGTGGAACAGTCAGTTACTTATAACTGAAGAAAATTAGAAGTGAATGAGAGCCAAAATATGACCTTGAGCATATCCCACCTGAATTTAGAGACCATCTCAAGAATAAATTTGATGCTTTTGATTGCTAATGACCAAAGACCAGGCAAATTGTGGAATGACATCAAGGACATCATACATGAAGAAAACAAGTGGTATTTAAAAAGAGAAGACAAAAAGACAAAAACAGATGTCAGAAGAAACTTTGAAACTTGCTCTTAAACATCAGGTAGTTAAAGCAAAGAGGAGAAATGGTGACGTAAAAAAAGCTGAATAGAAGATTTCAAAGGTCAGCTAGAGAATGAAAGTATTAGTGATATGTGTAAACAATTGGAGATAGAAAACCAAAAGGAAGAAATACACTCTGCATTTCTCTAGCTAAAGAACTCAAGAAAAAATTCAAATTTGAGTCACAATATTAAAGGATTATACAGGGAAAATTTTAAACAATGCAGAAAGCATCAAAAGCAGATGGAAGGAATACACAGAGTAATCATACCAAAAGAATTGGTCAACGTGTAGCCATTTCAAGAGGCAACATATGATCAGGAACCATTAGTGCTAAAGGAAGAAGTACAAGCTACACTGAAAGCATTGGTGAAAAACAAGGCTCTTGGAATTGTTGGAATATCAGTTGAGATGTTTCAATAAATGGATAGAGCGTGACGTGCTCACTTATTTATGCCAAGAAGGAGAGCTAATGGACAACCAACTAGAAGAGATACTTATGCCTTTTCCCAAGAAAAGTAAACCACCAGAATGTGGTAGTCATCAAACAATATCATTAATATTACACACAAGTAAAATTTTGATAAAGACCATTTAAAACCAACAACAGCAGTATATTGACAAGGAACTGCCAGAAATTTAAGCTGGATTCAGAAGAGGACATGAATGAAACCAGAAATATCATTGCTGATGTCACATGAATCTTAGCTGAAAGCAGAGAATACTAGAAGGATGTTTACTTGTGTCGTGTTAACTATACGAAGACACTCAACTGTGTGGATCATAGCAAATTACAGATAAACTTGCAGAAAATGGGAATTTCAGGACACTTAGTCTGTGCTTCTGAGAAATTTCTACATGGATCAAGAGGCAGTTGTTTAGACAGAACAAGGGGACTGCATGGTTTAAAGTCAGAAAAGTTATGTGCCAGGGTTGTATCCTTTAGGTGTACCTATTCAATCTGTATACCACAAAAATAACCCAAGAAGCTGGAGTATACGAAGAAGAATCAGGTTGCAGGAAGACTCATTTACAAACCTGCACTAGCAGATGGCACAACCTTAGCTTGCTGTAAGTGAAGTTACTTGTCGAAACACTTTTTTTTTTTCTTTTTTTTTAATTTAATATGACTGAGTGAAAATGTACATTCCTGTATAAATTTGCATGGCCATCTATATGTAGCTTCCACTGCTCTCCCTGTCTGGTGACAGCACACTATTCCTCTCTGCTCCATACATGTCTCATCCTCCCAACAGTCTCCTTTCCCCTTCTCTCCACCCACTATCCTTCTTCCAGCCAGAGGTCAGCAGGATGATATCCTACAGATGCATAGAACCATAAAATGCATCCAGTGTATGCTCTCGAGACCCTTTTTGGTGAAGATCAAACACTATAGCCTTCAGTATGGATTATGCCTCAACATCAAGAAAACAAAAGTGGTTCAATACATAAGTAGGACTTAGCAATATTAAATATTTATGCACCCAATACTACAACATCTAAATACATTGAAGAAACACTGACTACATTCAAAAATGAGATAGGTCACTCCACAGTAATAGTGGGAGACTTCAACACTCCACTTTCAGTATTGGACAGATCTTCTACAAAAAAGCTAAATAAAGACATAGAAGACCTTATTGCCACAATGAACCAACTAGACCTCATAGACATATACAGAATTTTCTATCCATCAGCAGATAACTATGCCTTCTTCTCCACTGCAAATGGAACATATTCCAGAACAGACCATGTGTTGGGACATAAAGCAAATCTCAACAAAATCCATACAACTAAATTATTGCAAAGCATCTTCTCAGATGATAAAGCCATAAAAGTCAAAATCAATAGCAGGAAAAACATAGATAGAAATTGGAACTCATGGAACTGAACAACATCATGCTCAAAAAACAATGGGTTATAGAAAAAATCAAGGATGAAATAAAGAAATTTATGTATTCAAATCCTACCAGAACCTATGGGGTAGAGCCAAAGAGGTGCTCAGAGGTCAGTTTATCTCTATAAATGCACACATCTGGAAGGCAGAAAGCACTCAAACCAAAGAATTAATCTTACAGCTTGAACAAGTAAAAAGAGAACAACAGAGGAACTTCTCAGGTACCATAAGAAAACATGTCATAAAGATTAGAGCAGAACTAAATGAATTAGAGAACAGAAGAACAATTGAAAAAATTGAAAAGACCAAAAGCTGGTTTTTTGAAAAGATCAACAAAATTGACAAACCATTGTCTAAACTCACTAAAGAAAAGCAGGAAAGGAAACAAATAACCCAAATAAGGAATGAGATTGGAGACGTCACAATAGATCCAACAGAAATAAAAAGTAACAGAATACGATGAAAGACTGTACTCTTAACAGATTTGAAAACCTAGAGGAAATGGACAAATTCCTAGATTCATATCACCTACCAAAATTATCACAAGGTGAAGCACAGCAACTTAATAAATTCATCACAAAGGAAGAGATTGAAAAAGTAATCAAAAAACTACCAACTGAAAAAAGCCCTGGCCCAGAAGGCTTCACTGCAGAATTCTGCCAAACTTTTAGAGAAGAATTAACTCCAATACTACTGCACCATTTCACAGCATAGAAAGGGATGAATTGCTCCCAAATTCATTCCATGAAGCCAGCGTAACTCTTATACCAAGCACAGGAAAGATCCAACAAAAAAGGAGAACTGCAGCCCAATATCACTCATGACCCTAGATGCAGAAATCTTCAACAAAATATTTGTCAATAGAATTCAACAACATATCAAAAAAATAATTCATCACAACCAAGTTGGATTCATACCAGGGATGCAAGGCTGATTCAATATCAGAAAAATAATTAATGTGATCAAGTACGTCAATAACTCAAAGGACAAGAATCACCTGATTTTGTCAGTTGACTCAGAAACAGCATTTTATAAAGTCCAATACCCATTCGTGCTAAAAACTCTCAGCAAACTAGGAATAGATGGCAAATTCCTCAATGCCACAAGGGCCATTTATACAAAGCTAAACACCTACATCACCTTGAATGGAGAGAGACTAAAACAATTCCCCTTGAGATTGGGAACTGGACAAGGATGCTAACTCTCACCTCACCTATTCAACATTGTACTAGAAGTTCTAGCCAGAGCAATTAGACAAGACCAAGAAATAAAGGGCGTCTGCATCGGCAAAGAAGAAATAAAAATCTCCCTATTTGCAGATGATGTGATTATATGCACAGAGAATCCTAAGGAATTCATGAATAAACTACTCAAACTGGTGGAAGAGTTCAGCAAAGTCTGAGGATACAAGATAAACGTAAGTAAATCAGTAGGATTCCATTATACCAACAATGAGATCATTAAAGAAGACATCACCAAATCAATACCATTTACTATAGCCCCCGGGAAGGTGAACCACCTAGAAATAAATCTAACTAGAGAAATAACAGACCTTTACAAAGCAAACTACAAGACCTTACTACAAGAAACTAAGAGAAACTTAGCCTGCTCATGGATAGGAAGACTTAACATTGTGAAAATGTTTATTTTACCCAAAGCAATCTTCTTATATAATGCAATCCCAATACAAATTCCAGTAACATTTTTTAATGAGATGGATAAACAAGTTACCAACTTTGTAAAGGGAAGAAACCCCAGATAAGTAAAGCACTACTGCAGAAGACGTACATATTGGAAGGCCTTTCACTACCTGACTTTAGAACCTGTTACACTGCCACAGTTGTCAAAACAGCCTGGTACTGGTACAAAAAAGAGACACATAGACCAGTGGAACAGAAATGAGATGCCACCATCCTCCTATGAACAGTTGATATTTGACAAAGGCTCTAAGATTTTAAACTGGGGTAAAAACAGTCTCTTTAACCAATGATGCTGTCAGAATTGGATATCCATCTGCAAAAAAAAGTGAAACAAGACCTGTATCTCACACCTTATACAAAAGCAACACAAATTGGACAAAAGACCTAAATATCAAATCTAAAACGATAAAGTTCATCCAAGAAAAAATAGAGTAAACAATGGAAGTTTTAATACACAACGTAGACAGACTTCAAAATTGACAAAGCATGATCGACAGAAGAGAAAATAGATCAATGGGAACTACTAAGAATCAAACACCTTTGTTTATCCAGAGACTTTATCAAAAGATTTAAAAGACCACCTACAGAATGGGAAAGAATATTTGGCAACTGTATGTCAGAGCAACATCTGATCTCCGTAATCTATAAGGTATTACAAAATATCAACAAGAAAAGAATAAATAATCCAATTAAACAATGGGCAAAAGAGATGGACAGACATTTCCCTAAAGAGGATATGCAGACAGTCAAAAGACATGTGCAGAATTGCTCACAATTGTGGGTATTAAAGAAATTCAAATCAAAACTGTGATGAAATATCATCTTATCCCAACCAGGTTAGCCACAATCCAGAAATCACAAAGCAACAAATGCTGGAGAGGCTGTGGAGAAATTGAAGCTCTTCTACACTGCTGGTAGGATTGCAGAATGTTATAGCCTCTTTGGAAAGCGATCTGGTGCTTCTTTAAAAAGGTGGATATAGATATACCATTTGACACAGTAATCCCACTGCTTGGAATATATCCTACACAATCAAGGGCAGTCACATGAACAGATACATGCACATGAATGTTTACTGAAGCACAGTCCACTGTAGCAAAAAGATGCATCAACCCAGATGCCCAACAACAGATGAATGGATAAATCAAGTATGGTATATATAGTCAACAGAACACTATGCAATGATAAAGAACAATGATGATTTAGGAAGCATCTCATAACCTGGTTTCAATTGGAAGACATTATGTTGAGTGAAATTGTCAGTGGCACAAGGACAAATATTGTATGAGACCCCTACTATAAGGACTTAAAAACAGACTTACATATAGAAGAAAAGATTCCTTGATGGCTGCAAGGGAGGGAAAGGAGGGAGAGAGAGCACTGGTTATAGATTAAATCGTTGATAGAAATGTGGTTGGGTGAAATCAGTGACAGCACACATTAGAAAGAAGATCAACTTAACTAAACTTCAACATAACCTGAATACTCTTCCAATCTTAACCCAATATTGCAGGGACAGTGAAGTTGGGTCAGGGGTCCAGGGACCATGCTCTCAGGGGACATCGAGGCCAATTGATGTAACTAGAGTATTGCTGAGAGAGTCTTCTGCACCCCAAATTGGTGAGTGGCGTCTCAGGTCCTATAAACCTAGGAAGCTGCCATCTGAGGTACACCAGATGGTCCCAACTCAGCAACAATAGATGATCACTAAGGACCAAAACAACATGGGGGGAAGAGAACCCAGAAGACAGAAAGACACATGCATCAACATGTAACCAGAAGAACCAGATGGTGCCCGGCCACCACCAGTGACGGCTGTGATGGGGCTCACAAAGTTGAGTCTCAGTGGCAACATGAGAATAAAGAGGGGTGACCCCTGAGAACTCTACTAAAAGACTGCAATTTAGGGTGGGAAGGCCTCAATGTTCCCCTGGGAACATGGCCCCTAGTCCTGATGCTGCCCCTGACCATAAATCATTACTGAAATCAACTTCTCGGACAGGATAGATTGGACTTGGTGACACAAAATGACCATATCGTGTGTGCACTTTATGGTTCTATGCATCTATAGGGTGTTGTCTTACTGGCCTCTTACTAGATAGGAGTGGAGAGGGTGGAGAAGAGGGGACAGGAGATTATTAGGAGGATGTGACATGTATAGAACAGAAAGGAGGAGTGTACTGTCACTGGACAAGGAGGGCAATAGAAGCTGCACATAGGCAGGTATCCAAATTTAAACTGGGTTGTACACTTTCACTCAATCACAATAAATAAGTAAAATAAAGTAAATAAATAAAAATCCTCACAACTTGGCCAGTAAGCAATACTATGGTAAATAGAAAAACAACTGAAGTTGTCAAGAATTTTGTTTTCTTGAATCTATAATCAATACCCATGGAAGCAGCAGGCAAGAAATCAAAAGACGTGGTGCATAGGGCAAATGTGCTGCAAAACACCTCTTTAAAATGTGGAAAAGCAAAGATGTCACCTTGACAACTAAGGTATGCCTGATCCAGGCCGTGGTATTTTGAATAACATCATATGCATGCAAAAACTGGACAGTGTATAAAGAAAACAGAAGAAGAACTGACAACTGTGAATTGTGGTGTTGGAGAAGAATACTGAATGTACCATGAACAGCCATAAAACATATGTTTTGGAGGCAGTACAACCACAGTGGTCTTTAGAAGCAAGGATGGCAAGATTACATATTACATACTTTGGATGTGTAGTCAAGAGGGCTCAGTCCCCTGCAGTCCCTGGAGAAGGACATCATGCTTGGCAAAGTAGAATGTCAGTGAAAAAGAAAAAGACCTTCAAGGAGATGGATTGACACAGTTGTAACAAATGGTGTAAGCGTTAAAGATTGTGAGGATGGTGCAAGAACGGGCGGTCTTTCATTGTGTTGTATACAGGGTCAGTGTGAGTTGGAACTGACTCATAGGCACCTAACACCAGTAACAACTCATACTCTGTGCTATTCTTTCCAAAAGCCCCTAGCTCAAGTATAATCATGAGAGAAACATCAAACAAATGCAGACTGAGGAGGTCCTACAGCAGTTATGGTGATGTAAAAGCAAAAACTGACAGGGAGACAAGACAATTAAATGCAGTTTGGTATTTGGATTAGATTCTGAAACAGAAAGAACACATTAATGGAAAAACTAGTGAAATTTAAATGAAATCCAGAGTTTAATTAGGAATAAAAAAAAGGTTGTGTATTAGATCTTGAGTACCTCCATGGCTCAAATGGTGAAGCACTTGACTACAAACCAAAAGATTGGTAGTTCAAATGCACCCACAGGTGCCTTGGAAGAAAAGCCTGGCAAAGTAGAATGTCAGTGAAACAACAGTTCTATTCCGTGTACCTGCAATCACCATGAGTCGGAACTGACTTGACAGAAACTAAAACTAACAAATTAGACCTTAACTGTGTCACTCACAAGCTATGAGAATTTGGACATTTTTCTTTGTTCAGCCTCATTTTTCTCATCTACAAAAAGGGAACAATAATGGTACTTATCAGTGGTGATGTGTGAATTGCATGAGGTAATTCTGGAGCAGAGACGATGCATGGATAATGAGATAATATGGCACTAAAATATGGCACTGTTTGTTGCTGTTATTATTCACTAAATTGGAAGCATAAACACAGTTCTATTAAAGCAAGAAGCACATTACTAGTTCAGCTTTTGTACTTCTTGGAAAGCTTAGAAGAAGTGTTGCTGTTTGAGATTGGTCTCAAAATGACTTTAATGAGGAGTAATTTTGATGGGCAGAGAAAATAGTACATGCCAGAGCTTGAAGGTGGAAAAGGGTTGTCACCTCCCCTTGCTGTCTGACCTTGCCCTCCACTCTGGTTCTGGTGTCTTTCCATTACAGTGCGGTAGTGACAGCAAGGTTCTCACCGTCTCTTCCTTTAGAAACTCACTGATGGACTGTGTATTCTCCTTACTCCCCTATCAAAGTGCTTCCTTCTGCTGTAATAATTTCTATAGCACTTCCTTATTGTCAAGTAATCTTGTCCCCGTCATACTAACTACTGGTTGCCAGACTCATCCCAGATCCTACATCTTTTCCTTGCCAGCATCTCAGCAACAGTGCCAGTCTGATGTGGGTGATGGTCATTGGCATTTCCTTTTGTCTTCACCTTGCTAAACGTACTGACAGCTTACTTCAGGTTGTAAATAATGTTACTACATTTTAGTTCATTACTTGTTTCTTTGACCTTATTGTATCTGTACATTTTCGCATTGTTATTTCCTAATTTTATAAATACTTGCAGATACTCTATATTTGAAACCTGACCTGGATTTGTCACTTACAGAAAGCAACTTTAAGAAATACCTTTCATGGGGAACAGTATTTTATCTTCATGTTTTGACACAAAAGAAACAAAATGTCTTATATGCATGTTTTACTACAGAATTTCTTTTGTCTTAGGAATTTTGTTCCCCATAGAAAACAAAAGTGCTTTTTAGTCTCTAGAATTAAGGTGTCACTATTCTCCTTGGTGATTTTAATAATGCAAAGATCACCTTGTTCAGGCTAACTGAGCTGCCTCCCATTAGTACAAATTTGTGTCATGATTTACAGTAAATCGCTTCTGACAGCTTTCCCAGTGTAAATAAGTAACTTACATAAGATGTACCCCAACAGTACCTGGAATAGATGGTATGTCCTTGTTGCAAACCTCTTCTCATGGAAATGCTTAAACTGCCTTTTTCCATGAGAAAGTCAAAAAGATTGTAAATGTTGTCTGACAGTATGTAGGATTCAGCCAGCTACATGAGCTATTGGTGTTAACAAGTTACTGAACTGACATCTCAAGTGCTTTATAGAACGTGCTGATGCAGTACAATTCAGACTGCTCTTTGCTGTTGACCACTCCTAAAGTTAATATTCTTAGAGCATTGGAAATGTGTAGAAATCATTCTTAAAAGGAAATTCAGCTTGCTTATTTGTCTAGTAACAGTCAGTAGCTGGCAACCAAGACTTACTTATAAAGGAGATCAGTAACACAAACAGTAAATGAAGAAAGGTTTGTAGCCACTTACAGTAATTGCTATGAAAAGTTATATCCCTGATTCCTGAACTCCAGTTACATGGGTTGGGTGAGCTGTTTCAGGAAACAAGCAAGTGATCCAATGCCTTGCTTATATCAGTATAAAACTTGGAAGGTGAATGCCTCATTAGAGGTTAGAAAGTGTACCTTTGTGCCCGGCCACCACCAGTGATAGCCACGATGGAGCTCACAGAGAGGAGTCTCACTGGCAACACAGGAATAAAAAGGGGTGCATCATGAGATCTCCACTAAAAGACCTCAATTGATGGTCCAATGGTTTCGGGGTTCCCCTGAGAGCATGGCCCCCGACCCTGATGCTGCCCTTACCCATAAACTATAATGAAGGTCCACTCTTTGGACAGGAATGGATTGGACTTGGCAATGCAGAGTGACCATATACTGGATGCACTTTATGGTTCTATACATCTATAGGATATCATCCTGCTGACCTCTGGCTGGAGGAAGGAGAGTGGGTGGAGCGGAGCAGAAAGGAGGCTGTTGGGAGGATGAGACATGTATGGAGCAGAGAGGAATAATGTGCTGTCACTAGACAGGGAGAGCAGTGGAAGCTGCATATAGGTGGGCATGTAAATTTATATGGGAATGTACATTTTCACTCAGTCATGTTAAGTAAAAAATAAAAAAAGTGTACCTTTGTCCAGGATAAAAGGCAATTGTTGGCAATACTTGGGGGAACGAACTGTGCAGTTAATCAAGTTATCCTAGAAGAAATTATCAGTTGCATTTTAAATAGGATATTTTTAGAATAAAACATTGCATATTGATCATTACAACAAAATTTCTCTTTTAAAATCTATTCTTATCAATATCTTTATAAATCTGACCTTTGAACATCTCATAATAATATCAGCAAATTACATGCTGCAACATTTATAGGTAGTATGTATTGCTAATGACAAGACGTAAAAAAAACAAAAACAGATAGTTGTAATGCAGATATGTTGTTAGTAAGAAACTATGTTTCAGTTTTGCCTAAGCCTGAACATAGTGAGTATTTCGTCTTACCTCAGCTAGTCAGCTTCACAGCCAACATGTAGTATAGGTAAAGATCAACCCTACAATGTTCTAATCATAACAAACTCTTATTAACTGGAACTACTCAGCAGAACATTCCAAGGCTTATCATCTATGAGAATGTCGAAAGGAGTCCAAAGAACTACAAATGTTAGACATTATATGGAATCCAACCAACTACATGAACTATCGTTGGTCTCAGCAGGTTCTTAAACTGACCTCTTAGTACTATATAGGCAGGACAGCATTACCTAACCAGGTCAAACCAACACAATGACCAAACAAAAACTTTTAGAAAACGAACTCTGCTTCTACCATAAGTTTTCAGGTTACTGGTAAGGCTAATCTTCTCTTTCAGCTTTGTAACTTTGTGTCCATGGCATTTTCTAGAACACTTAAATAAAGGATTGGAAACTCTAGTGACATAGTAGTTAAGTGCTATGTCTGCTAACCAAAAGGTTGGTAGTCTGAATCTTCCAGGTGCTCATCAGTGGGGCAGTTCTCCTCTGTCCTGTAGGGCTGCTATGAGTTGGAATCAACTCAACAGTAGTGGCTTTTTTGGGTTATGAAACATTATTTTATTTTTAAGTCAATAGCTTTATCTTCAACTAAGATATTTTAAGAAATACTCACTCTTCAATTTCTCTTTTGACATTCTGCATTCAGCATCGTAACGCTATCATTTCTCCCTAGTGTTTCAGGGAAACTTTTTTTTTTCCTATTCATAGAAATTTTTGCCATGCTTTACAAAGCCAGCCTGAAAATACAAGCTATGACGGCAGTAGATTTATGGTTTCAAAATTTAGTCAAAAGTATGTTCTAGATATAAGAACTAATTTAAGTAATTCCCATTGTTTGCATTTACAGATATTGATGAATGCCAGCAAGGGAATCTGTGCATAAGTGGGCAGTGCAGAAACACCGAGGGCTCCTTCACGTGTACATGTGGGCAGGGGTATCAGCTGTCAGCAGCAAAAGACCAGTGTGAAGGTAGGAATGTGGCTGCATGAACCATTGTGCACAGTGAAGTGAGTGCATTTAGAGACTGCCCAGTGAACCACTAGTAGTACCAAAAAGTAAAGAACGTAATCATAAGAGGAAAGTCAATAAAACAAGAAATAGAAGGTTTAAACTGCTAATCAGTTTGTGTTACTCTTAGTAAGAAAAATTGTTTATCTCTTTATAAATTCTTTACTACACTGGAAAATCAGAAATTAGAAGGTCATTATACCAACTTGGTATTAATGCTGTAAGATGTTAACTACCTTAGTTTTTGTGTTTATTTGGTTCATAAAATCTTTTTTTTTTATTTATTTGGTTGTGAAGTATCACCAAAGAAGACTTCAGCAAGGCTGAAATAGATACACTCAAGGAAAAAGTTTGTGAAATATGTCTTCTTGAAGAAGGTGGTAGTGAGAAGTCTGGACTTGCTGGAGTTGAATTTAGACTTAAAAAAAATAACAACAACAATAATTGAACTTCACAAAGGGATACTTTGCTTCACGATAAGTATCTGTTATCTGAGGTTGAAAATAATAGCATCAGCCGACACAAGCACTGATGTCAAAAATTCTTGAGAAGAACTGTCTTTTCTTGTTTAAGAACAGTTAGCTCTACCTAAGACCAATTGTTTTACTGTAAGGAAACACATCATATCCATGCCTGCACATAAGATTTGATTGTGTAATGAGCTAAAATGTCTCTTGTGCTAGTATTAAAAAAAAAGAGGTAATTTATAGTGGCAATATACATAGATTTACCAGTATCATTGTAAGTTCCCCAGTTATCTCTCTGTAGAACATAAAAAGTCTTTAAAGTACCCAACCTAGTAGTGGGGAATGAAAGGATACTCAGAAGCATACAGAGAGAGAGAGAAGAATGGGGTAATTTGTTCTGGATTCTGTGAATCTCTTAAAGCTTTTATACTTATCTAAGTAATTCAGTGGTTATATACTCTGTATAGAGTACTACAGATGAATGCATAGTAAGAAGAGTGATCTGCAACGTGGTATAATAAGGCTATAATATGCATAGTTCTTTCTTTTGGAGAGCCTGTGATGTCATTGCCAAAGATAAATTAAACACACCCAGAGCCACCTTCCAGTTTATCAATAAAAGCAAGACAATTTTAGGTACCGAGTTTTGCACTGATCCAAATGCTGCAGTGATCAGAGTAGGGGAGAGTAATGGGGCAGAGTCCCTGTGGGGACTGGCCTCCGTGGTATCTTGAAGATTCACACTGACAGAACGAGATAAATGCTTTCGAACGTTGTAAACCAAGATAATTAAAAAAACTGTACATGAGTTGTATGTTTTACTAATTGTAAGACATTAGGTCATCAGAGGAGTAATAAAAAATAGTCCCTCCTCAAGATACTTAAAATCTAATGATGACAGTAAAGTAATTGAATATGCACATTATATTATGTGCCGTTTATGTGTGAATAGGATACATGTGTGAGTAAGCTTGAACTCAGGATTGTGGTTACAGAACGAATGATCTCTGAGCCAAGATTACATGTGTAATGGGAGTCAGCGGCAGTGTAGATGCCAGACGGGCTGAAACAAAGGAAGGTACCTTTAGATTTGGCCACAAGATCATTATTGTTATCAAAGACATTAGAATGGAAGTCCAGCTGAAGGGTAAATTAATGAAAAAGAAATGAAGAAGTATGTGTCATGACTCTTTAGATCAGGGATCAGCAAACTGGTTAGTGAAGAGTCAGCTACTGCATATTGTAGGCATTGTGGGCCATATGGCCACTGTCTTACCTACTTAATTTACTGTGAAAGTAGCTGTAGATCATATGTAAATGGTGTGTTCAAATAAAACTTTATTTCTAATAATAGGTAGTGGGCTAGATTTGGCCCGTAACTGTAGTTTTCTGTTCCTTGCTTTAGACTCTCACAGGCCTGAGTGCTTCAGTAGAATATAAAAGAAATTCAAGGTTATCTGAGATTTACAGGTTACAGCAAAGTAAGAACAATTGGTAAACATTCTGTATACATTCCTAGCTCACTAGTTAAAATTTTCAGTACATCTAAATTCCTCCATTGAGAAATTATTTACCTTTACCAGAGGTTGGTTTAAGTCATACAGTGAGCACTCTAATATAAATCATCAGCCATATAGTTTGTAGACCTCCTTTACACAAACGATTAAAAATGTATTTAAAGTACCACTTTTGCAGTTTTCTCTTTACGTGCTTGCTCACAGATGTTGATGAATGTCTGCACCATCATCTCTGTGCTAATGGGCAGTGCAGGAACACCGAGGGCTCCTTCTGGTGTGTCTGTGATCAAGGTTACCAAGCTTCTGCCCTTGGAGACCACTGTGAAGGTAAGAGTCTCTCCTCACTTCAGAATCAGGGAGATATGAGGGCATCATCCTGGCCTCTGTGCTTGAGCCCAGTCTCCTGACTTCACAGTTTAAGACATTAAATCCTAGCAAAGGCTTTTCCCCTTGGTCACACAAATAGTGTGAAGAGGGGACTAGAATCCAGGTGGGCTTTGTGCTGCTCCAGGCTGTTTTATAGAACTGAGACAGCTGAGGGGTGAAGAACCAGTTAAAATTTCTCAGTGCAGATGATTTATTCTGGGTTGAAAGTTCTGAACTTTAACCCTTTATTTGTGCAGGATCAGTATCTAAATGTTCCATGTCAGGAAAAACAAGTTCATTTGCCATATAAATGGAAGGACTGTAAAAGCCAAGTGTTCATTTAATTTTAAGCTTTATTCATAAAACCTATCTAAAGCATATCTCACTCATACAATATTTAATAGTCATTTACACCATTTCACTACCTACTATGGCTCAAAATATCTGTGGATGGTTAGGGTTGCTGCCTCAGGACTGTGTACAAATTGTGAAACATCTTTCCTCCCATCCTGATTTTTCTCTCTGCTTCACTGAGTGCCTGCTGCTTTTGACTTCCTTCTTTGTGCTCAGTATCCACCCAGGGACCACTTTTTCTCAGCTCTTGTGCTAACTTGCTTCTTTGGAGCCCTGTTGATCATGACACCAGGAAACTGAGCAAGGCAGGGTGTGTTGGACATGGAGGGGCAGAGTCTCCTGTGAGGGAGGGTCTGAAAGTGTCCACCTTTGAGAGAAGGAGATGAGCTTTGTGAGGAATGGTTTCGTGACACATATGGCAAAAGCCCCATGTTCCTTTTTCATTTCTTTCCCAGGTCTTGACTGTGTGTAGGTAAAACTTTGTAGTGTGTAGGTAAAACTTTGTTACCATTGAGCTGATTCTGACTTGTAACAACCCTATGAGATAGAGTAGAATTGCTGCATAAAGTTTTCAGGAAGTGTTCTGGTGGATTTTAACTGCTGACCTTTTGGTTAATAGCCATAGCACTTAACCACTGTACCACCAGGGTTTCTAGTGTGTAGACAGCATCCTGAGCCAGAGAATTTGGTTCAGTGAGGGATAAAGTAGCCAAGTTCCCATACACTACTGCTGGGAGTATAAAATGGTACAACTCTTCAGAAGTGCAATTTTCATGGGCTTTCAAAAGCTTTAAAATGTACATTAGGTTCAATCAGTAAATTAACTTCTGGGATTTTATCATAAATAATATTCCTGAAAGAGTTAATAATAGGGGAAAAAATTGTAGTCTGCTTAACTATTGAGGAGTACACAAATGATCAAATAAGTGGTGAATCAATATAATAAAATATGATTGTGTCTGAAAAATTGTGTTTAGGGACTATACAGTGTATAGGTAAATGTTAATGATTTATCATAGTGGCATTTCAAGATAGGAGGGATGGTTATGGGAGATGAAGTAGAAGGTTGGTGACTAGTCATGGAATAGTCTACTCTAGAAGTGGTAAAGCTATGCTAAGATGCTGAAAACTTAAATTTACTATAATTGTCTCTTCAGCCCCAATTCCTAGCCTGGCCAAGACAACAACCAGCCCATCAAGTCTTGAAGAATGGGTCCTCACAACCTAGCCTATTGCTTCTGAGTCAATTCCAGTTTATGGCACCCACCTAAAACAGAGTAGAACTGCCCCAATAGGGTTTCCAAGGAGCACCTGGTAGATTTGAACTGTAGACCTTTTGGTTAGCTGCTGAGCTCTTAACTATTGCACCACCAGGGCTCAGGATCCCCATTTAAAAACAAACAAAAAAACTCTTTGCCCTTGAGTCAGTTTCAACTCATAGCAGCCCTATAGGCATGGCTCTGTTATTTAGCTGTTTTGATATATAACCTTCTCATTAGAAAGCCAGTAAAAGATGGTGGACTAGACACACGTCTCCTCATTTCCGTCTGAGAACTAAGGCCTGGAGTGATATTTGTATGGAGCACTGAACATTTGGGGAGCCCTAGAACCTAGCATATTTGACTAGGGACCAGCATTGGACTAACTTTCCTCACTCAAAAACAAGCCAGCAGCTGTCTGACCTCCACTTCTGCTATTTCATAGTATTGGAGAACTGCAGCTTCTGTGAATGGCCGATAAGGTAGTTTCATTATCAGCTGGAAGGCAGAGTCTGCTGCTTTTGACAGCCTGTTTTCGGCCAGCACATTGTGTAGCTCCTAGTTTAACACCTGGACAGCTGTCCACATAGAAGTGAAGTTTATTTTTAAGGCTGAGAGGCCTATATATTTGCCTGGAGATCTGTCTATTAAGAGGCCTGTCAGCTTTTCTGTTCACCCTTCTCTGACATGCATTGTAGGGCTGGCTGACAGCCCCCAGCTTCTCCATAAGTAGGGTGGCATCTTTGCCACCCAATAAGCAGAGACTTCTACTCCAGAGTCCACCTGGGACAAATCACTAGAGTATTAGAGACCACTGGTGACCAACAGTTCTCTTAGATCTAATACGAGAGAAATCAAACAGTGGCTAGATGGCAGGTAGGCAGTAGACCATAATTAATCATTGAAAGAAGCAGCCTTCCGATACTCCAGAAAACTCCCAAAATAAAGATTCAAAAAATTTCCCAGATGAAGAAGCGTTTCTGAATCTGTCAGAGGTCAAGTACAAAAGAATTATATATAGAACCCTCTTAGAGATTAAACAAAATGCAGCAGAACAAAATGAAAAATTTAGTAAGCTATTTGAACTGATGGAACCCATCTGAAATACTGCAGATCAATAACAAAATTACAGAATTAGATAATTCAGTCCAAAGCCAAAAGAGTGGGATCAAACAGATAGAAGTTAGACTCAGTGACCTTAAGGACAGAGCAACTGACACCAGCATTTATGTGGAGAAATCAGAGAAAAGAAATATGAAAAATGAAGAAGAATTAAGAAACATGTGGCACTCTTTTAGGGGGAATAAGTTATGTTTAATTGGAGTTCCTGAACAGGGGGGAATAAATGACAACATAAAAAGTATTGCTGTAGGGATGCTGACAGAAAACTTTCCTGAGATTAAGAGCAAACAGAACATAGGTATCCAAGATGTTTATTGAACACGACAAAAGCCAGACCCCAAAAGAAAGAGACCAACATATGTTGTAATTAAACTTAATAAAAAGAAACATAAATAGATGCTGCTGGAAGCAGCAAGGCTCAAAGCCAAGCTAACACTCCAAGGGAAACCCTGTAGGCTTTGATCTGACTTCTCTGCAGAAACAATGCTAGCTAGAAAACAGTGGGCTGACCCATTCAAATCCCTGAAGGAGAAAAACTTCCAACCAAAAATTATTTATCCTGCAAAATTGTCTATCAAATATAATGGTGAAATTAAGACTTTTGCAGATAAAGAGAAGTTAGAGACTTTGTAAAAACTAAACCAAAACTACATGAAATATTGAAAGAAGCTCTTTCATTAGAAAAACAAAATCATTAAATATCTATTTAAGGTGACAGTGCAGGACACATCATTGCAAATTCTTATCGGTTAGGGAAGTCACAAAACTTAATCAAAGCTACAGTATTAGAATGAGGAAATCTGTGATCATATCATGACAACTGTAACACCGTCACTTTAAAAGAAGGATAAACTACAGTAGTGATAGTCATTTCAGATGGAGAGAAAGTTGAAGAGTTGTGCAGTAGTTAAAATTGGATTTAATCTTAGTACTTTAAGGGGGATAACAGATGTAGCCATAAAGCAAATTAACAATGCATTGTATCAAAATGAGAAAATCGATACAGGAATCTCAAAAAACACAAAACCAACACTGTAAAAACAACCCATAAAGAAGAATGGCCCAGAACAGAACATTAAGAGCAGCATAGAAGATGTCAACATAAAAATAATTACATCAGAATGATGGCACTAAGCACATACCTATCAGTAATTACACTGAATGTAAATGGGTGGAACACTGCAGTAAAGAGACAGTGAGTGACATCCTGGATCAGAAGACATGACCCATCTATGTGTTGCTTACAAGAAACACACCTTAGACTTAAAGATATGAACAAATTGCAAAATTGAAGGATGGAACTCATGCCAAGCTAACAACATACAAAGAAGAGCAGGTGTGACAATACTAGTCTCAGACAAGATAGATTTTAATGTAAAATCCACTATTGTGGACAAGAATGGTCACTGTTTATTGCTGAAAGGTTCAATGCTCAATCAGGACTTAACAATAGTAAATATTTGTGTACCCAATACCAGAACATCTAAATACATTGAACAAATACTGACAACTCTGAAAAATGAGATAGATCATTCCACAATAATAGCTGGAGACTTCAGTACTCCCCTTTAGTTTATGGATGGATCATCCATTTAAAAGCTCAGTAAAGATACAGATCTTATTGCAACAATTAACCAACTTAACCTTATTGACATATACAGATTTTTTCATCCATCAATGGATAAGTGCACCTTCTTCTCCAATGCACATGGAGCATTTTCCAGAGTAGACCATGTATTAGGTCATAAAGCAATTCTCTACAAAATCCAAACTATTGTTTTACTGCCAAGTATCTTCTAGGACCATAGAGCTATAAAGGTTGAAATCAATAAAAGAAAAATCATAGCTAGAAATTCAAACTTGTGGAAACTGAACAACACTTTCCTCAAAAAGCCTTGGATTATATAACAAATCAAGGTCAAAATAAAGAAATTTGTGGAATCAAATGAGAATGAAAACACATCCTACCAGAATCTATGATATACAGCAAAAACTGTCCTCAAGGATCAATTTATCTGTATAATTGCATACATCTTGAAAGAAGAAAGGGCCCAAATTAAAGAATTAACCTTACAGCTTGAACAAGTGCAAAGAGAGCAACAGAATAACCCCTCAGGCACCAAAAGAAAACAGATTATAAGGATTAGAGCAGAACTAAATGAATCAGAGAATAGAAAAACAATCAAAAAAATAAACAAAACCAAAAGCTCATTCTTTGAAAAGATCAGCAAAATTGATAAACCGTTGGCTAAAGTTACAAAAGAAAAACAGCAGAAGATACAAATAACCCAATTAAGAAATGAGATGAGAGATGTTACAACATACCCAGCTGATGTAAAAAATACCGTAACAGAATACTATGAAAGGCTGTACTCTAACAGGTTTGAAAATCTAGAGGAAATGAACCAATTTCTAGATTCATATCATCCACCAAGATTATCACAAGGAGAAGTAGATCAGCTTAATCTATCACAAAGGGAGAGATTGAAAAAGTCATCAGAAATCTATCAACCAAAAAAAGTCCTGGCCCAGATGGCTTCACTGGAGACTTCTACCAAACTTTTAGAGTTAGCTTCAAGACTTCTGAGGCTATTTCACACCGTAGAAAGGGATGGAATACTCCCAAGTTCATTCTGTCAGGCCAACATAACCCTAGTACCAAAGTCAGGGAAAGATCCCACAAAAAAAGAAAATTATAGACCAATATCACTCATAAACCTAGATGCTAAAATCTTCAACAAAATTCTAGCCAATAGAATTCAACAGCATATAAACAGAAATAATTTATCATGATCAAGATGGTTTCATTCCAGGGATGCAAGGGTGGTTCGACATCAGAAAAACAATGTCATCAACCACATTAATAACACAAAAGATAAGAATCACTTGATTTTGTCAATAGATGCAGAAAAGGCATTTGACAAAGTTCAACACCCATTCATGCTAAAAACTCGCAGAAAAATAGGAAAAGAGGGAAAATTCCTAAATGCAGTCAGTAGCATCTATGCAAAGCCAACTACCTTCATCGTCCTGAGTGGTGAAAGACTGAAAGAATTCCCTTTGAGAACGGGAACTAGACAAGGATGCCCACTCTCACCATTTCTATTCAACACTGTGCTCGAAGTTCTAGCCAGAGCAATTAGATGAGACAAAGAAATAAAGGGCATCCATATCAGCAATGAAGAAGTAAAAATCTCCCTATTTGCAGATGATATGATTATGTATACAGAAAATCCAAGGGAATCCATAAGTAAACTATTAGAACTAATAGAGGAGTTTAGCATAGTATCAGGATACAAGATAAACATAAGTAAATCAGTATACCAACAATGAGATTATTAAAGAAATCACCAAGTCAATTGCCTTTACTGTAGCCCCCAAGAAGATAAGATACCTAGGAATAATCTAACTAGAGAAATAAGAGACCTTTACAAAGAGAACTCCAAGACCTTACCACAAGAAACTAAGAGAAACTTACTTAAATTGAGCAATCTACCCTATTAATGGGTATGAAGACTTAACACTGTGAAAATGTCTATTTTACCCAAAGCCATCTACTTATATGATGCAACCCCAATACAAATTCCAGCGACAGTTTTTAATAAGTGGAGAAACAAATTACCAACTTTTTTTGGAAAGGGAAGAAACCTCGGCTAAGTAAAGCACTACTGAAAAGAAAACCACACTGGGAAGGCCTCTCACTACCTGACTTTAGAACCTAATACACTGTCACAGTTGTCAAAATAGCCTGATGCTGGTACAAAAAGAGACAGATAGACCAATGGAACAGAGTTGAGATCCCAGAGATGCCACCATCCTCCTATGAACAGTTGATATATGACAAAGGCCGTAAGATTTTTAAACTGGAGTAAAAATGGTCTCTCTAACAAATGGTGCTGGCAAAGTTGGATATCCATCTTCAAAAAATTGAACCAAAATCCATATCTCACACCTTCTACAAAAACCAACTCAAATTGGATAAAAGACCTAAATATCAAATCTAAAACGATAAAGCTCATCCAAGAAGAAATAGGATCAACAATGGAAGTTTTAATACACAATGTAGACAGACTTCAAAATCTGACAAACAAAGCACAATCAACAGAAGAGAAGATAGATCAGTGGGAACTACTAAGAATCAAACACTTTTGCTCATCCAAAGACTTCATCAAAAGAATTAAATGACCACCTACAGAATGGGAAAAAATATTTGGCAGCTATATGTCAGACCGACGTATGATAATCTACAAGGTACTACAAAATATCAACAAGAAAATGATAAATAATCCAATTAAGTGATGGATGAAGGAGACGGACAGACATTTCTCTGAAGAGGATATCCAGGCCAAAAGACACGTGCAGAATTGCTCATGATCATGAGCTATTAAAGAAATTCAAATCAAAGCAGCGATGAGACACCATCTCACCCCAACAAGGTTGACCATGATCCAAAAAAACACAAAATAAATGCAGAAGAGGCT
Organism: Heterohyrax brucei; assembly: GCA_028571685.1. Taxonomy (NCBI): domain Eukaryota; kingdom Metazoa; phylum Chordata; class Mammalia; order Hyracoidea; family Procaviidae; genus Heterohyrax; species Heterohyrax brucei. The sequence goes on from CM053149.1 coordinate 43,399,346, forward strand.
GTGGAGAAATTGGAACTCCCCTACAGTGCTGGTGGGATTGCGAAATGGTACAACCCCTTTGGAAAGAAATCTGGAGCTTCCTTAAAAAACTGGAAATAATTATACAATTTGATCCTGTAGTTTCACTGCTTGGAATTTATCCTTCAGAAACAGAGGTTGTCATACTAACAGACACATGTACATTATGAATGTATGTTGTAGCACAGTCTGCAGTCGCAAAAAGATGGAATCAACCATGATGCCCATCAACCGATGAATAGATAAGTGATTGTACATATACTCAATGGAAAACTATGCTATGATAAAAAACAATGACGATTTTAGAAAACATCTCATAACATGGTCTCATTTGGGAGAGGTCATGCTGAGTGAAATCAATCAGTGTCCAAAGGACAAATTTTGTATGAGACCCGTGTTATAAGGACTTAAAAAGAGAAGTATCCACAGAATAAAATGACAGTGTTGGCTATATGGATGGAGGGGGCTGAGGGTTTATCGTAGATAACTGATAGATGTTAGCAATTCTGTTGTTTTTCTGTAATTAATGAAAAAATTAAAGGAGAAAAAGGGAAGCCAAAAATTTAATTTTAAAAACATCTGTTGCCAAATAAAACCTTGTAGCAAACTTATTATCATGTGTGTTTGTAAAATACAATGTTTTTCATGTTTCCTTTTGGTGTCTGTTTTCTTTTGAAGTCAAGGTTGATTTCCTTAATGTGGTAAGGTTGATTTCCTTAGTGTTGTATGTTGTAAATAGAACTGGAGTCCATTCAACTCCATTCAGCTCCTGCTGAAGCGATTTTAGCACTTTAGGCTGTTAATTCCCAGCTTGTGTCTGATCCTGCTGAGTGGGGGTGAGCCTTTATTACCCAAGCTGTTGTTGTTCCCGTGCTTCTCACTGGTATGAAGAAGAGCCACCTTTCTTGTTGCCTTTCCTTTGTACATGTGTAATTATCCCCTGGTGACTTTGGCATGGTCTTTGTTTTCTTAAAGTATTATCCTGTAGTCCTGCTAGCCTCCTGTTAGAGTCACAGTCCCAAGTGTTTTACTCATTTCTGTGTGTTTTTTGTTCCGTTAGACACAGCCGCCACTCAGTCTATGATGATAGTGACATTTTGGCATCAGTGTCAGAACTTTTGGCATCTCAGCCTTCAAAGGCTCTGCTTCTGGCTTGTTCCCCTTCTACACAAGCTACCTAATTCAGTGCCAACCCTAGTGCCCTCCCCAGGTTTTTCTTTGCTAGTCTACTGCAAGGCCTGAGCAAGAGGACTGCATTACTTCCTTCGTCTTCTGTGCTCCTTCTCTTGGGCATTTCTTCATATCGTAAATGAAATCAAAATGGTGAGAATGAAGTGATTGGATTTCTTTCCTTCTTGATTTCTTCTAAGTCAGAATCAATCATTTATGCATTTATGCATTCATTCAGCAAATATTGCGTGCCTCATGCATGCCGGGTACTGACCTGGGTATATAAGAATAAACTAAACAGACAAAAATCTCCCACCTCTTGGAGCATACATTCTAATGAAAGATTAACTATAAGCAAGATAAGTAGAATATGTAGTTTGCCAAATGGTAATAAATTTCCTGGAAAAAATAGAAGGATGCATGGAAAGTGCTGAGGGCAGCTGATGATTCTGAGTAAGGAGGCAAGCAGAGGCTTTCCTGAGATGAGGACATTTGATTTATTACAGAAAGAGCATTTCCTTTCAAAGGAACTTCAACTATTTAAGGCCCAGAGGAGCTTTAGGACCTTGGTTTGCAATGTTTATTGCATATCCAAAGAAGCTTTCAGAGAGGCAGCTGGACCTGTGTATGAGTCTGGAGATTAGGGTTGAATGATGGGCTGGGAGTCAATCAGCATATAAATCAAACCGACTGCCATTGCAATTCTGACTCATACAAAATGTATAGGACAGAGTAGAACCGCTCTGTAGAGTTTTGGTGAATTCAAACCCCCAACCTTTTGGTTGGCAGATGCAGCGCTTAACCACTGCACCACCACAGTTTCCATTTGCCTTCCACAGAGTGAAGAATTAATCCAACAAAAATTCCAGCATCTTCTTGCCTGTTGTTGATAGGAAAGTACAACAGTATAGCCAGTTAAGAAAACAGATGGCAGTGTCTTCAAAAATTATGTGTATGCTGACTGTGTGACCCAGCCATTCTACTCCTAGGTGTTTCACAATTCACACAACTATGGCTTATACATGAACATTAATAAGAACTTTATTCACAATGACCAAAGCAAATGAAATGTTCATTAATACAGAATAAGTAAACAGATTATGGTGTATCCATACAATGAAATTCTACTCAGTTCTCAGAGCTGTTGGTACACATAAAATCTTGAATGAGTCTCAGAAATACAATGCTTAGTAGAAAAATCCAAGCACAAAAGGGGCACAAGAACTTTGGGGTGATAGAAATGCCTCTAACTTGATAATTATGGTGATCACAATAATACATGAGGTGTGACAGTTAAGTTGGTGAACTCATCCTAGAAAAAGTGTTATGTACATCATTGTTGAATATCATTACAGTCACCTTTGAAGTACTCCCCTTGGGAAGCTGTGCACTGATGCCAGCACCTAGGCCCCTTTTCAAAGCGGTTTTGGAACTCTCTGGAGTAGCCATCGGAGCTGTCGTCATATTACTCTTGATGTCCTGAATGTTATCAAAATGTCTTCCTTTAAGTATTTCCTTTATGTTTGGGTAAAGAAAAAAGCCATTGGGGGGCAGACAGATGAATAGGGAGAGTGTTCCAATACAGTTACTTGTTTACTGGCTAAAAACTCCCTCACCGAAAACTATAAAATTAAGCTCGCAGACTTCTACCATGCCACCGTGCAGCAATGGTCGTTCCAGAAAGAGTTCCAGAATGCTTTGAACGGTGGACTAGGTGCTGGCATAGGTGCATAGCTTCCCAAGGGAAATATTTGGTAGATGACTGTAGTGATACTCAGCAGTGAGGTATGTTAACACATAGAACAATTAAGTTCACAGACTTGTCATACTTCATATATTGTCAAAGTTCATTACACTGGCTGCATTTATTGTATGTAAATTACATTTTAATAAAGTTGAAGAAAGCTCTAAAGAAGAAGTCATAACCTCTTTAGTGGTGACATAGTTATGCCAGCTGTCTTGTGTTTTAGGGTCAGTTTTCAGAGACATATTAACTGTGGGTGAACATTCATCGAAATAGCTTGTTTTTATCTTGATAGAATGCAATAATAAGATGCTCTTAGTTTCTGTCCCTGGAAGGCACAAATGGGTAAGCAGTCGAATATTAGGCAGAAAAAACGACAATGTGAACCCATCTAACTGCACCTTGGAAAACTGGCCTGGTGATCCACTTCTGAAATTTCCCAGTCTTAAAAACCCCATGGTGCAGTTCTGCTCTGCACACATGGGTCTGCACTGACTCTGTGGCAACTAGTGACAACAATCTTATATTTGTGTTATTTGTTCTGTGAGTTGTCTTAAGGTAGTTAATGTGCTGATTGGATTCTGTGAGGAAAATCTGATTCAGTCACGTTGAATCAGACAATGAACAGGATGAGAGAGACTGTAGCAGTCCTTGTATTAACTTTTTCGTAGAACCCCACATGGATTTTAACAGCATTCATAGTTATTTGCAAGAAATGCCATAAAATGGTAAATTCTCAGAAAACAAAGAAGGTTTTGTTCCTTAGCTTTTTTAAAGGCTAATAACTTGAATCTTGTACAGACACAACAGAGCAGGGTCTCATGGAGTATGTTAGGAATAATAAGGTCTGACTTAGGAGTAAATGTGATAATAAACAGCCCTCAAAAAAGATCTGCCCAGCATTCATTCACAGAGGGGACCATTAATGGTCTTACATGCTCACAGTCCAAACTCGCTGTTGAGTATGTAACCTGTATTCAGTTGCACATGTGCTCTAAACATATATGTTAAAAAAAATAGCCCAGCAACATCAAACTTGTTTTTGATAGCTGCTGAATAAATAACTTTAACCAGACTTTTTCTTCCTCTTGATACCACTTGCTGCCAAAGCCCTGCTTCTCACCCCTCCCCAAGACCTTGCTGGGCCATCACGACCACAGTAAATTCCTTCTATTACATGAGGTTTTTTTTGACCATCGTGATATCTCTTAGGTAAATTCCTGGCACATAAAATTGGTACCAGTATTCTAATAAATATGTTTTGTATTTCTGTAAAATATTTTGGACCTGTGGGAACCCTGGTAGTGTAGCAGTTAAAAGCTACAGCTACTGAATGAAAGGTAGGCAGTACAGATCCCCGAGGTGCTCCTTGGAAACCCTGTGTGGCAGTCATACTCTGTTCTGTAGGGTCACTGTAAGTCAAAATTGACAAGATAGCAGTGGGTTTGGGACCTATAAAATATTTTTAAAATTTTTGTGTTTATTTTTATTAATGCAAGTTGGTTTTTGACTGAACATTTATTTTTAGGGCAGGGCTCATGTCGAACAGTTTAAAAATTTTCCTATAATATGTAATACAGAATCTTGATGAATAGATGTTTAACATATACTTAATGATTATATATTTAAAGCATTTTTTGCTATCATCACCAAGAAAATTAATGCTTGTGGTATTATTCCTTTTTCTAGTTTATTTGATTTGTTGAAACTTCAGAGTTTATGTATTGCATTAAGTTGAAATCCTTTGAAGAGGTTGTAATTTTTAACCCTAAAAATTAAGAAGCTATCATCTTTTTTTTAATGAAATATATTACAAATGAGAAAACAATATAAAAAAGAGTGTGATTTTCTATGTAAGGGAAAATGTCAACTTTTCACACATCTAGTTTGTTTAGTTAAAAAAAATTTTTTTCCCTGATTCATTTGTAGATGTCAATGAATGCTTGGAGGACAATCATATTTGCCAAGGAGGAGATTGTGTTAACACTGCAGGATCTTATAACTGTACTTGTCCAAATGGGTTCCAGCTAAATGACAATAAAAGATGTCAAGGTATTACTCTTTTTTGTTTTTAAAGTCCTGATTTACATTGTTCATGTTTTCTTGGATACTTACTGTTGATAGTCTGAGGTTTTGCTACTTGCTTTATGTGTATAAGTGAGATATGCCACTTTGTACTACTAAGATAGCCTTCTTGGGCCTAGAGAGGACAGTATACTTTGCACAGCATGGTGTAAATTAAGATACATCCACGTCAGAAGTGCATCTGTGCACCCTTGCTTCTCATGGCTGATGGTAACTGAGAGATCACCGGGCTCCGCTGGTCCTTCCTTGGCCCCACCTTGATAATTGGTTCTCTGTTACCTTCCTGAGCATTTTTGTGCCTTTCCTTGGCACATTTCATTTTGTTTCATTGGTGATATTTTATCTGTGCTTTCCCTGGCCCCATTATCCCTCATTCGTTTTTCTCATCCTCAAAAGTTTTGCTTTGGTCAGAAGCAGGAAAGACAGGATCTAATCCCCCAAACGATATAGTGGTGACCGAGTACTAGCAGGAACACAGCAATGACCACACCCACTGCTTCAACGGAACACTCACTGGGACAACCCTGATGGTGTAATGGTTAAGACCGATGGCTGCTAACCAAAAGGTCAGCACTTCAAATGCACCAGGCATTCCTCAGAAACTCTCTAGGGCCAATATGAGTGGGAATCAACCTGACAGCAGTAGAGTTTTTGGGTTTTGGTGGGCTAAGTACTGTAGATACCTCATTTAATTCTTAACTCAAGAGACAGTTTGTCTGTTTATCCTTTTAGTGTATGATTCATCCGAGGCTCAGAGACGTTAATTAGCATTTTCCTAGCTGAAAAGTGGTAGAGCTGAGATTTTTTAAGCTCTTTTGCCACTGTTCTTCCTTCTGTTGCTATAAGAATTACTACACTTACAGTCAAAGCTAAAAAGCAGTGAGATTAAGTGCCCTCCCCCTGCCCGCACCTCCCAGGGTAACATATCGAGTCAGATTGCCTGTATCCTGTGTCCTAATGCTTCTCGACTGCAACAGTATATTTACAAGGAACAGTGAGAAATTCAAGCTGGATTCAAGAGAGGACTAGAACCAGAGATATCATTGCTGATATCAGGTAGTTCTTGGCTGAAAGCAGAGAATACCAGAAAAATGTTTTCCTGTGTTTCATTGGCTATGCAAAAGCATTCAACTGTGTGGATCATAACAAAGTATGGAAAACATTGCACAAAATGGGAATTCCACAACACTTAGTCACACTCTTAAAGAATTTGTACATGGGACAAGAGGCAGTCCTGCCAACAGAACAAGGGGTACTGCATGGTTTAAAGTCAGGAAAGATGTGCGTCAGGGTTTCATCCTTTCACCATAGCTGTGCAGTCTGTAAGTGGAGCAAATAATCCGAGAAGCTGGATTCTGTGAAGAAGAACAAGGCATCAGGATTGGAGGGTGACTTGTTATCAACCTGCATTATGCAGATGACACCACCTTACTTGCTGGAAGTGAAGAAGATTTGAAACACTTGCTGATGAAGATTAAGGACCACAGCCTTCAGTATGGATTGCACCTCAACATCAAGGAAACAAAAATTCTCATGATTCAACCAGTAAGCAACATTGTCATAAATGGAGAAAAGATTGAGGTTGTCAAGGGTTTCGTTTTACTTGGGTCCACAATGAACACCCATGGAAGCAGCAGTCAAGAAGTCAAAAGATGCATTGCACTGGGAAAATCTGCTGCAAAGGATCTCGTAAAAGTGTGGAAAAGTAAAGATGCTACCTCAAAGACTAAAGTGAGACTGACCGAAGTCAAGGAATTTTCAGTTGCATCATATGCATGTGAAAGCTGGACCATGAACAAAGAAGACGGAAGAATTGATGCCTTTGAATTGTGGTGTTGAAGAAGAATGTTGAACGTACCATGGACCACAGAACAAACAGATCTCTTCTGGAAGAAGCACAAGCAGAGTGCTCCCTGAAACAAAGATGGCAAGACTGCATCTCACATACTTTGGACATGTTATCGGAGGGATTAGTCCCTGGAGAAGGACATCATGCTTAGTAGAGTGGAGAGTTAGAAAAAAAGAGGGAGACCCTCGATGAGATGGACTGACACAGTGGCTGCAACAATGGACTTAAACATAAAAATGATTGTGGATATGGCACAAGACAAGGCAGTGTTTCGTTCTGTTGTTCATAGGGTTGCTGTGAGTCATAACTGACTATACAGCACCTAATCATAACAACAACGCTTTTAGCTATACTTGGCTACCCAACAAGTTTTCCAGCATTTATTAAGCTGCCTGTTTTATCCATTGGAAACTCATATCTATAATTGGTATCTATTTATGATACATGGATAAATATTATTTTTCTTTGCCTCTCTGCCATTATCAAACTGTGTGGTGTATCCCAAAGTACAAATGAATACCACACCCCCAGATAATATTTATTATTTTATTAAATTCTGGATTTCCATAAAATATGTCACTTTCACATGCCTTAAATTACAGCATTCTTGAGGGGGAAGATGATATCCACTCTCTAAGATATGGCAATATAATACTATTAGCCCCATTGCCTCTCCTCACCCTGCTGTCTATCACAGAGATATAAAGGACATTGACCTTGACCTCATGGATCTTTTTTTTTTAATAAATTCCCGTACTAATCCCAAGATTTAAATACACTGCTCTGCACCTTATTTACTATCGTGTATTAATTTTCCATCATGATGTATTATGGTGAATTTAAATTTTCCGGATTATCTTTTAATGCAGAGATTAAACGTGCTTGAATTTAATGCAGTAGACAAGGAGCATTTAAAGTTTATATATGAGAATGTTTTCATTTAGGTATTTTAACATTTTAACAAAATAAATGTTGATTTATATAAAAGTACCAAGAAATGCCAAAAGATTGAAGCCTGTGTTTATTGCAGGCTTTTTGTCATAAAAGCAATAATTTCTTTTTAAAGACCTCTCTTTGATTCTTTGACAGACTAGCAACAAAACTAAGCCTTAGTACATATGGATCAAGCTTTCATATTGTGAATTTTATAATGTAACTTTTAGAGTAAAATCATGATGATCTAGACGTAACCATGTGGTTTATTAATTGTATTCCTGTTTTCTCTCAGTGCTTTGAATTGCTGTCTGTGGTTTGATGTCACCTCAACAGATATGTGATTGCTCTGAAAATATGTTGTGTTGACTGTTATTGCTAAATTGACTTCATTCTCTGCCACGTTAATGATTTTTATTTTCTTCAAGGAATTAATGTCTGCTTGAAATATTTAAATGGGTGAAAAGTATTCCTGAATAAAGTCTTGGTACTGTTTGGAGAATAATATTGTCTGTGAATCTCTGATCTGTCCACCTCCTTCTCCTGGAGGTTGTTTATGGTGGAATGCATACTCGCCGCGTTTCTGATCATATTTCTTTGCTGTCACTGGAGGCAGCTTTGTGATCTTGCAGTCCGCTCGGAGCTAGCCTACATCTATCTAATCACGTGATCATACCAGCATTCTGTAAATATAGACTTCAGAGTTTATTTTAATGCTAAATATTTAATTGATGGCTCTGCTAAGAACCATATAGTTGAATGACAATGTTCGATAAGCATAAATTTTAACCCTGTCTTAATAATCTGTAGATTGCTCCATATTCAGTAAGGCATTTTCACTGGGAGGTGATTTTACATTTGTCCTTGCCCTCGATAGTAATGATGCAGAGCCAGCATGGAAATTTAATGTTGATAGTCTCTGTAGGAATTTAGAAGGATACTTTTGAGATTCAGAACACACTTCAGTTTCACATTTTGACTTACGCATGCCAAGTTGGGAATTTCCATGGAATCTCAGACCCGGGAAAGAAACCCAATTCAAATATAGTCTGGCTTTTAGCTCTGAGTTACTGCAGCATAGTTCAGAAATGCTTCAGTAAGTATAACCCAAATTGAATGCATATGTTTCTGTAGTTCCAGGTATTCATGTTGTTGTTCTTAGCAATTTCATGGAAAAAAGTTTAGAAATTTGCTTTCAGTTCCTGTCATCAACCTTTTAAGGCAGTTATTTATTAATCAGTGACTTCTTTTAAAACAAGAACTGTGTACACATGATTCCCTGTATAGGGCTGCACAGCAGGTTGCTTTGAATGGGACTGAGGCATCAGATAATATTAGAAGGAAGTACTAGGGAGCCGAATGTAGGGCTCGGCAGGGTGGGTAAGGATCTCGTGCTGGATCCAGGTGCAGAAGAACTTTATGGCATCTTGCCACTCAGACAGAGGAAACTGTAAGCAGCAGGCTAGAAAGAATGGAACTGAGGTGGTCAGAGTTCAAGAATGATTACAACCAAAGTCTTTAGAGCTGAAAACATTGTACCGGAGTGGCACAAATGATTAAGTACTTGACTACAAACTGAAAGATTGGCAGCTCGAACCCACCCATGGACACTTCAGCAGAAAACCTGGTGATCTGTTTTGGAAGGTCACAGCCTTGAAAACCCTACAGACTTCTAGTCTGTACACATAGGTTTTCCATGAGTCAGAATGGATTTGAGGGCAACCAGTGTTTTCTTTTGTTTTAGAGTACAAATGGAAGATACCAGAAATTTTATAAATTTTCAGAGTGAAATTATATTGAGAAATACATAAATAGAAAATGACTTGTTCATCCTCCTCTAAATACCTGAAAATTGGTGACATTAACAAGAATACAATGATCTTAAAGAAAATATGAGTAATTTCTGCTTGGTTTCTTATTTTGGTTCAGCAATGGATAGACCAACTAGTCTGAGTTATATGGCATATAAAAGGTAAAGAATTTGAGATTTATAGAAGACATGAGTAAATCAATTATCTTGTCAGAATTTACATTGTGCAGTGGTTATTAACAGGGCACAAGGATGCTCTGGAGAGCTTGGATGCTGGGAAAGGAGTCAGTATAGTGAGGAAGGTGACCACCAGGTTGGTGGCTAAGTATATTCTAGAGGTCACTAGGAAAGACTTCACCATGTTCCGTTAAGTTTTGCAGTCACTTGTGTGTGTTTCTGCCTCCTGCTTTAAACTGTGAACTTTCTAATGGCTAGGGCCCACCCCCGCCCCACCGTTTCAGTCAAGCTCTTATAGGAAATGCTCAGTGAAAGGATTTTTAACTTAATTAAAGATGGACTTGTAAGAGGATGTAGTGTGGACTTCTTTAGTAAGACATAAAGGAGCGCTTATGAAACTTTAAGAAGATAGCAAAATGTACTGACCAGGTGGGGCTCAGGACATGCAACAGTTTTTATGACCCCTAGTAACTCAGAGAACCTCTGCTTACTGTTCAGTTAGCAGAGAATGACAGTAACTGAGAAATTGGGTGGTGTACAGATATTCCTAAGATACCATCAAGGTGTAATATGGGAGGCTGGGGACACAGTTAAAATACACAGTTCTCATCCTAGAGCCTTCAGTGTAGTGAAAGACATAGATGAGTAGACCAACAGTTAAAACACAGTGGAAGAGTTTATGTCTGTGCCCATGTGGCTGGGTGAGCCGTCCTTCAGGATTCCATACATTGCCGTCTTTCAGAATCGAGTTCATGGCACTGGGCTTAGTTTGTTTGATTTTGTTTTTAACCAGCATAATTAGAACAGACTTCAAAAGAACATTTCATTTACACCAAACACTCATGCCTGATAAATGTTTAGGAGCGCCACATGACCCTGGTCACGGGGAACATTAAGCAGTCACTGTTGAGTTGACTCTGACTCAGGTGACCCCATGTACTTCTGAGTAGACCTGTAGTCCACAGGGTTTCCACTGGCTGTATTCTTTCAGAAGTAGATCACCAGATCTTTCTTCTAAGGTTCCTCTGGTTGGAATTGAACCCCTAACCTTTTGATTAGCAATCAAGCACCTTAACTGTTTGCACTGTTGAGTGGCTCCCTGGGGAAAGTAGTCCGTTCTGTTGAGAACAAGCTGAGTGTTAAATGGTCAACACCTCTTCAAGTACAACATGATTTCCTCATGAGTCAGAATGTTAGCTGCCACTTTGGAAATCTTTGTGTTAGATACTGTGCTAAGCATTTTATCCTCTCTCACTTATTTTGTTGTCACAAAGCCGTGCAAGTAATGGAGCTTAACTAGTCTTAAAGGCCTTCATTTTCACATGTTTTATTTCTGTTGCCCATTTTCAGTGAAATATAGACTGGAGTCTTTTACTTTCATATATTGAGCAGCCATCTGTGAAGTGCTGTTTATGAACCAAACACTGGAAATAAGATATGCCAGCCTTGCCCTTACAAGACACACGTCTTACAGATAGATAGTCATGGGCGAGACATAGTGCTTAGGCCGTTAACAGAATTGTGTGCCTGTAGGTTGACAGAGGACAGAGGAGGACAGATATATTTTACAAGGAAGTTGTTTTTTCTGTTAGAATGTTTCTCAGGTTCTCCAAAATGTCTGAAATAAGGGGTAGTTTTGCATTAAATCTACGAAATTGCTGTTTTTATAACTTGAAAATGGTTGAACAATGGCTGTTTCACATAATTCAACCTAAATAGTTTCTCTCTATGACAGTACAAACTTGTCGTATAGTCTGTGTAAGGACAAATGGTGTTGTTCTGCAAAATAAGTCTCCAGCAATCTTATAGTAAGTGTTTAAATGTATCAGTGATCATAAAGACCCTACCGAAAACTCATTGCCGTTGTGTTGATTCCAGCTCACAGCAACCCACAGGACGGGAGCCGGTTTCGTTCTGTTATGCATGAGATCACTGTGAGGTGGAGTCTATCTGAGGACAGCTAACAGCAACAACTGTGTGTCTGATATCATGTGAAACAAAACAGATTGTTTTCAAGCGTTGTTAACTCTTTGAATTCCAGATGTTAATGAATGTGAACAACCAGGGCTTTGTGGTCCTCACGGGGAATGTCTAAACACAGATGGCTCTTTTCACTGTGTCTGTGAACAGGGATTCTCCGTCTCTGCAGCTGGCTCCATATGTGAAGGTAAGATACAAATTAAAAATCATATATAGTGGTTGTATGAAGTGGAGTAGAGATCACTTTCTTTTTAAACAGGCAAAGGCTCTAAGGCACTGGGTAATATTTGTAATTTGAGGCCCCAAAACTTGCATGCATCAAGATGACTGACACCTGAAAGCATAACTCCAGGATTACAGGGATTTACATATGGGATAACTCAAGTTTATGATTGTGAAAATACTCATAGATGGTTCCACTACTGGTATGGGATAAATGAGTTGAAATCTGCAGGAATGACAATTTTCAGTGCATGTTGAGGCCTATAGGAAAGATTTGGGGACCTCCCTGACATAGCCCAAGGCTTGTTTTCAGTGGCTGTACATATGTCACCTCAGTTATCCTGTTTGTGTAAAAAATTATTTCTTGCTTGATTTCTCTGTACCACTGTGAGCAGAGAATTTCTGGTATCTCTCTTATATCCTTAGCTCTAAGCCATTATATTTTTTACTTACAAGTATTTATTATTTCCGTAAAAGCTAATTAAGTTGTAAGACATTAAAATAGCAGCGCTGGCAACATCCTGTTATACGTTGTACATTTTCAGGGACATGATGCTAACTATTTTTGTAAGATTTTTTTTTTTTTGATTACCTATTGTATTTTGATAAGTTGAGGCATAATTGTTCTGAAGCTTTTAAAAGGTAAACTGGAAAGATTCCCGTAATTGTAATTTCAGTGCATCTGTTTGAAAATGTACGTTATAGAAGCAAGTTACACTTTAAAAGAGTAAATTGTAAGGTTCTGTTCTGAGCCTAACATAGGACCCAAGTTTTTTACTCTAAGAAACAGCATGACAAGATCTGTCTCCTTTCCTTGTTAGTACCACCAGGACCAAGCTGAGGACAGCGACCATATTCAGCTGAAACTAATTATTATATTGGCAGGAATAAACTGATCTTATCAAAAACAGAGGATTGTCAAAATTACTTTCCTGCTGAGCAGACAAAACACAATACCATATTTGGCTTCAAGAAAGGGAAATGGTGAAGGGTGTGGTTTGTTTGAGCAAGCAGATTGAAGGGATTGGAAGGATCAGGAGTGAAAAATGGAGGAAAACACTGTAACACTGCCAGCTGTAGGAGATTTAAAAGGAGTCCATGTTTTGGTGGTTTGTATTTTATGGTCATATAATATTGAGAGCTTTGCAAGAAGACATTGTATGAAGGCACGCAGTAGTCTGGAGCAATGACATTATTCCCCAACCCAGGCATAGGATGTTAGCTCATCTGAGCCGCTGGTGAAATGAATTTGCAGAATCCCTGAATTCCAGAAAGATGCAGGTTTGCTTCTTCACTTGGCTGTAAATCATGGATAGTGAAGGGCTCCCTCACCGAAAAATAGTCCAAATTATAACTGCTGATGGTTGTTCCATGCCATGTTCAGGAAAAAAGCATACATCACCTCTGATCACAGGTCAAAACTCTTATTCTGGAAGAATATACCGAATATAAATAGATTTGCAGTTATTTTGTCTCTTGTGCTGATTAGTTTTCATTCTGCACCTCTTTAATACTGATTTCTGCAACTCAAGTATTACATAATCATTCTAATTGCAGCCCTAATTTTGTTGGTCATTACTTGGCAAAAATGTTGATTTTTTTTTTTAACTTTTTTTGGAAAATTTACAGTGCTTTGTATAGTACTCCACAGAAGTCTACTTTCTTTTTTCTTTTTTAACAGAAACCAGATAATTTTATAAGTAATACAATATATAATTTAGAATATTGTGTTAGTATATGTCAGTATAAGTAGATACCTCCCTAAATTGGTAGACATGCTATTCTCGTATAATAAGCTCTGAAAGGCTTTCAGAGTTTACAGGCTTAATCCAATATTACTAAACTGGTCCAACTTTTATTTTGTTGGGCTTAATCTGAAACCTGTGGCAGTAGCTTTGTGTCCTGACTTTACCTCTGGCTTTGGTTTCAGATGAAGCCAGATCGTGTGATCAGTATTTAGCTATGGAACTCATGTGCCTAGTACTTCAGTTAAAATGAGGAAGTGGCTGGCAGTTTCCCTTCATGCCCCCTCACCAACTTCTGATCAAAGTAGCTGAGACTGTGTTGACACCACGGCTGGCATGCCTGGCTCTAAGCAAGGCTGCGTGAACCCTGTGTTCTCTTCTCATAGGAATATGGTAACAGCTAAGGAAAGGGTGTTCCTTTCCTGGATTCCCATGGCTTGGAGAGTTGTCAGTGTCTGGTTGTAGTTACTGAACCACAATGAAGACGCATGCTCTGTAAAGATCAACTATCTTGAGTAAAATGATAAGTTTTATAGAAATAAAAACAGCACAATCAGTTCTTCCCCTTCCGTTCTGAAAGTGGCACTCTAGGGGTACACACCTGAGAGAGGACAGTGAAACACCTTGGTTCTTCCATGTGAAGCAAAGAGCAAGGATGTTACTTAAAGTTTAGCTGAGTAGGGAGTAGGTGGTGGGTGAACATTTATTATTCACTAATACACTCAATCAGCAAAGATTGGCTGATCACCTACTTTACAAGGCCCAACAATTCAGTCCACAAACTTAATTGTTCTAAGTGCTGCATAACTCATTGCTGAATATCACTGCAGTTGCCTTCAAAGTACTCCCTTTGGAAAGCTATTCACTGACCCCAGTGCCTAGTCCACCCTTCAGAGCAATTTTGGAACTCTTTCTGGAATGGCCATTGTGTACAGTGGTGTGGTGGCAAGTTTTCAAACTTAATGGTGTAGTTGTCTGTGAGGGAGTTTTTAGCCAGGAAACAAATAACTGTGTTGGAAGACCCTACCTCCTGACCTGACTTTTTTCTTTACCTGAAGATAAAGGAAATATTGAAAGGAAGACATTTTGTTGACATTCAGGACATCAAGGGTAATACAATGACAACTCTTATGGCCATTCAGGAAAAGAGTTCCAGAATTGCTCTGAATGGTAAACTAGGCTCTGGCCTCAGTGCATAGCTTCCCAAGGGGAGTGCTTCAAAGGTGACCATAGTGATATTCAGCAATGAGGTATGAAGCACTTTTTCTAGGATGAGTTTGTGAACTTAATTGTCAGACCTTGTTTGTCAGGCACAGCTTTGAGGGCAAAACACACATGGTCCTCGCCCACACAGAGACAACATTCCGGGAAGAGAATCAGGGATGCATTGATAAATAGTATGTGTAGAATACACTGGGTTTATATTGAAGTAATAGAATATAAGGTACATTCTGTAGATACAGATATGTGCATTATATTATATTATACGTAATGTAATGCACAGGTTCTTTTTCTCAGGTCCCAGACTTGAATTTCAAAAATTGCAGGGGTGTGGGACACAATTGTAGTAAAAGACACATAGCATAAAGTTTACCATTTTAACCATTTTGAAATAAATAATTCAACGGCATTAAGTACATCTGCGGTATTGTGCAAACATCACCATTGTCTAGTTCTAGGACTTCATCACCCCTGAACAGAACCCCAGCATCCACTAATAGTTTTACCCATTCCCTGTAACCCCAGCCCCAGGCAACTACAGACCTGTCTTCTGCCTCTGTAAATTTAACTGTTCTGGACATGTCATGTAGGTGAAATAATGCAACATGTGGCCTTTTGTGACTGGTCTCTTTCATGCAGCATGGTGTTTTCACAGTTCATCATATTGTAGCATGTACCAGTACTTCAGGCCTTTTTCTGGCTGAATAAGCCTCGGAATGGGGTCCCTTTGACTGACTTCCTCCTTTGTAGTTTCTTCTTTTTTCATTTTACAGCTGTAGTTCATCTTCTCCTGCCACTGTTTTTCCACTCTGTGGAAGAGCTTTTACTTTGTGTATAAAAACAAAGGAAACTTTACTACTTTCATTAAGCTAACTTTACCTTATCCTTTTAATTAAAAAAAAAAAAATCCTTTGCTCTGTTTAGCCATTTTTTTATTGTACAATTTTAACTTTTATGAAAAATATTTATTATTGCCTTTATGAGCTAACTAAGAGTTTAGTTTCTTTATCCTTGGCAAAATGTGTGTGAGTGGAAGACTAGGGACACTGGCCATCAAATTCATCTGTGTCGTTACGTCAGCCCCAAGCCTCTAAGTGGAGGTTTCTCCTGGTCTCTGACTTTACTTAATGAGACTGTGCTCTCCCAGTTGTGTGTCCAGGCTGGGTAAGAGCTTTGTATGACAGCAAGTGTACCTAGGTGTGTCAGGCATATCTAGGGCTCTCTGCTTTCCAGCTGGTTCAAAACACAGAGTAGCTGTATCACTTTAGTACCAAAACCAAACTTACTGCCATTGAGTCAACTCTGACTTATAATGACCCTGTAGACAGAGTGGAAACCCTAGTGGTGTAGTGGTTAACTGCTACGTCTGCTAACCATAAGGTTGGCAGTTTGAATCCTCCAGGTGCTCCTTGGAAACTGTGTAGAGCAGTTGTACTCTGTCTTACAGGGTTGCTATGAGTCAGAATCAACTCAACAACAGTGGGTTTTATAGACAGATAGAACTGCCCCATAGAACTTCAAAGGAGTAGTTGGCAGATTTGAACTGCTGACATTTGGGGTAGCAACTGTAGCACTTAAACACTACACCACCAGGGTTTCCATCAGTCTAGCACAGACTCCAAAAACAAGTACAGCAAAAAAGACAGAGCACCAGTAGCCTGCATAACTTGGGCGTTCTTCATTCATGTTTTTGCCATCTGTGGTTAATCAGCCAATCAGTTGCCACTGAGTTAATTCTGATTCATGGTAACCCCATGTATGTTAGAGTGGAACTGGGCTCCATAGGGCTTTTAATGGACAGTTTGTCAGATGTGGACACCTTTCTTTCTAGGAACCTCTAAGTAAATTGCCAAATACGTTAACTGTTTTCACCATTGGAAGACTCTTCATCCTTGGTTAATCACAGCTAATGAGGCTTCCAAACCATGGGTAAAGTCACCTGCTAAAACCTTGCACCCTCACTCGTTCATTCATTTGAAAACTCTTCATTAAGTATATACTATGTGCCTGTCACTGTTCTACATACTTGGGCTATGCCAAGTAACAGTAATCCCCATGTTTTGGAGGTAATAAACAATAAACTGTTAAGTAAGTAAACTATATAATATATTAGAAGTAATAAACCTTATGAAAAAAGGGAAATGTAGAATCAGGAATCTGAGGGTTAGAGCAAGGAATAGGCGGCTGGTGGTGATCAGAGTGGACCATTCTGCCTCTAGAATGTGGATTTATGAAAGAAAGGAAACCCTGGTGCCATGGTAGTTAAGAGCTATGGCTGCTACCCAAAAGGCTGGCAATTTGAACCCACCAGGCACTCCTTGGAAACTGTCTGGGGCAGTTCTGCTCTGTCCTGTAGGGTCACTGTGAGCTGAAATCGACTCAACAGTAATGAGTTTGGGTTTTAGTTCTTATGAGAGAAATGTTACATTTCTTTCCTAGGTAAAAATGAAGCCACGTTAAGTGGTTCTGTTTCTTAAGGTGGTCATCTGTCAGCTAAGTAATAAAGACCTATCAGTAGACACACAGAGGGACTTGAAATGGCCTTAAGAGGCCATTTTTTTCTTTTCCTATGGTCATTGTGAATTCTGTTGCCTAGACAGGGAAATGCAAAACAGATAGACATATTTCTGACATTTATTAGAAAACAGTCCTAGTAAATTATTTTAAAAAATTGAGAATTAGGCAGTTTGAAGGGGACTTCTCATAACATCTAGCCTTAACTCTGACTCCTGTAGAATTCTAACCAAAATATCAAAGAATCGAGTCTGATTGGAAAACTGCTATAGAGACTTTAATATCATAAACTTTTTGAGATCTTTACCATAGACTACTTCTTGCTAGCTCATCTATTTGAAGGGGAAAACAGAATAAATGCAAGCGATAGGGTGATCGGTTTCTTGAAGCTTACTGAGAGCATGATATCAATAAGACTCAAAGAAGTTGGGCTCAAACTCTTAGACAAATTTTGTGTTCTCTGGAAAGCAGAAAATTCAGTAAAGGCAACTTCTGCCAAATCATAGAATAGGGAGCGCAAGTGATTTGTTTTTAAACTTTCAGGTACCTTGTCTATAAACAGTGTAGAATGAAGGTATGAAACCATTGCTGACAATGCCCCAAGTCAGTTGGTGGTTTTGTGGCAAGAGAACTTTGTATCTGTCACTGAACTGAAAATACTGTTCTAAAAGATTTGGCCAGGTAGGAAACTGGCTGCCCTGACACAAAATAATATATTGCGTCTGGCTGTTTTTGCCAAAGACTTTTAGTAGTTTTAGGGTCTGAAACTGAAAATTCCAGCAAGAGTTTACAATTTGACTGTTTCTTAGTTTTCTAAAAATGGAGAATTTAGCTTATTGTTTGTAATCCATTCTCTCCAGATGTGAAAAGAAAATAAATCATACAGCTTACGAGGTAAGAAGAGAAAGTGGCTTCCAGCTATACAGGCTACTGTTCTTTACACTCACTCCTCCTGTGAATGTACTTCTGCAAAAGTTGAGTGAAAATAGATGTTTAAACCATTAGGGAGAGAGCTAAGGAAATTTTACTGGAATAAGCTCTTTTTGGATGTGGAATACAAATTTTCCATGCATTGCTTGATTGTCTTCTGTACATCAACATTCTTATAAAGAAATTTGTAATAGTAGGAAAAAAAAAATCAAGAGCTCTTCTTACGCCTTTATCACTACTGTTCTTTTTAAACCCCCCAAGCTGTGGAAAGTGATCTGTTCACAGAGGGAGATGTAAATACTTGCTTTGCAGCCAAAATAAACAGACAGGAGCCTATCAGAGAGTAATCCGGGCCTAGGCAGCCCAGCCTTGCCTACCTCATGGCAACACTGCTCACACCCAGCCACTGGGGTTCCAGCTTCTATTCTTATGAGTCCTTTGATGCCATCAGGAACCTAACTTCTTGTTAGGTCATAGAAGGTTGTTAGGAATGGTATTTTTATACTTTAGACCTAGGTTTGTTATGTTCAAGATGAATATGGAATCCCTAGGCAGTCTAAAGAGTTAATGTCCTTGGCTGCTAGACTAAAGGTCTAACTTTGAGTCTCCCCAGAGGTACCTCAGAGGAAAGGCCTGGTGATCTTCCAAAAATCAGCCACTGAAAACCCTGTAGAGCACAGTTCCACTCTGATACACATGAAATTGCCATGAGTTGAAGTAAACAGCTCCTTGTTAAGGTAAATATCTCAAATTCAGAACCAGTTACTTGTTAGGTATCTAACTGATAGAACAGTAAGAGGTTGTTGCAGAGTCCCAGTGTGAGTGGAGTGAGGACACTTCATACACCTGGTTTCATGGCTTTATTAAAACAATACTGGGGAGCGGAGTCAAGATGCAGACGAAACACACATCACCGTAAATCCCTCTGGAAACCAAGACCTGAAATGATAATTAAACAGCCTTCTGGACACCTAGTGAGCCCTGGGATGCGACATACGGCTGTTAATTTGGACTTCATACCACCAAGTGCAAAACCCCCTCTCTTTCACTGAGCCCACTCTCGGCAAGCAGAGACTTGCATCAAAGCATCTTTCCCAGCCTCTATTGACCCACATGAAGCCTAAACAGCAACAAATGTTGGAGAAGACGGTAACCCAGAAATCACCCGTGGCATCAGAAGACCCCCAAAACAAACCACCTCAGAACTTCTGAGATGAAGAAGCTTTTCTGAAACTATCAGAAGGTGAATACTATGAATTATAAAAAGAGCCCTCCTAGACCTGATACAAAATGCATCAGAGCAAAATGAAAAACTAAGCAAGCTGTTCGATCTGATGGAACATCAGTACCTTGAAATCCAACAGATGAAGAACAAAATCAGACATAGAAACTTCCATTCAAAGCCAAGAAAACAGAATGGAACAAATGGAAGAAAGAATTTCTGATTTGGAAGACAGCTACTGACTCGAGCATCTGTGAGGAAAACTCAGAAGGAAGAAACAAGAAAAATTAAGAAGCATGTGGGACTCTCAAAAGGACTGAATGGTGCCCAGCCACCGCCAGCGATAGCCACGATGGAGCTCACAAAGTTGAGTCTCACTGGCAACAAGAGAATAAATAGGAGTACACCCTGAAATCTCCAATAAAAGACCGCAATTGATGGTCCAGGGGTTTCAAGGTTCCCTTGGGAGCATGGCCCCTAGCCCTGATGCTGCCCCTGTCCATAAATCATAATCAAGGTCATCTTTTTGGACAGCAATGGATTGGACTAGGAGATGCAGAGTGACCATATCTTGTGGGAATTTTATGGTTCTGTGCATCTATAGGATATCATTCTGTTGACCTCTTACTGGAGGAAGGGGAGTGTGTGGAGAGGAAGGGATAGGAGACTGATGAGAGGATAATACATGTATGGAGCTGAGAAGGGATGTTCTGACACCGGGCAGGGAGAGCAGTGGGAGCTGCATATAGGTAAAGGTGTGAATTTATATGGGAATGTACATTTTCATTCAGTCATAATTGAAAAAAAAATACTGCTAATAACAATGTGTATTAGCATTCTCCATAGGAACAGACCCCACAAAATATTTTTATGTACACACACGTATAAAATTATAAATAAGTTATATGTAATATACATGATATGTATGTGCACATACATATGTACACTCAGAGTGAGAGACAGATTGAGAGAGATTATTTTCAAAGCATTGGCTCATTAAATTATATGAGTTGGCAGTTCCAAAATCAGTAGGCTGGAAGCTCCTGCAGGTATCTGTGTTACATGTTACAGTCCCAAGTCACAGTCCTTCTTGGAGCAACCTCAGTTGTGTTTTTAAGGCCTTTAGCTAATTGGATTCAGACATTTATTCAAAAGTTACTTTCTCAGTGAACCTTTTTCTGACCACTGTTCTCAGATTTCCTTCACTTTGTCATACCTCCGTTTCCTTGTTACAAGTTTTTTCTTTAGCACCTGATTCCATGTATATCTTGTTTTTTTGCTTACTATCAGATGCTAGCACCAGTGAGGCAGGGATCTGTTTTGTTCGCTGCTGTGTACCATGGGAAATATTAGTTGAGACACAATAAATAATTGGTGAGTGGAGGGGGCGGAGTCAAGATAGCAGACTAAGCACACGTCTCCCTATATCCCTCTGGAAACCAAGACCGGAATTGATAATCAGACAGAGCCTTCTTGTCACCTAGTGAGCCCCGGACACGGCACAGGGCTGTTAATTTGGACTTCATACCACTGAACGAAAAACCTCCTCTCTTTCACTAACTCCCCCACCTGGCTAGCCCTGGGTCTCACAGACTGAAGGTAATGCACCATTTTGACTTTTTATTTCCTCTGTCTTGGCCAACGGGCAGAGCTGGGTCTTGCCTAGTGTCTGGTCTCCAATGTACTGTTGGTGGGATAGGCAGGCAAAATTGCCATATTTTGAGAGCCAGGCTTAGGACTCTGTTCATCTCACCACTTTGGGCCTGTCTTTTGCCTCTGCTACAGTGTGGTTTGTATGGAAGCGGCGACACCTGTGTGCAGGACACCATGTCAGATATGGAGATTTTAGTGGGACCTAGTTCTTAGCCTGGGAGCCAGCACCTGCCCACAGGACAGCTCTTTTGCAACAGAAAAGTAGTAGTTTACACAGTGTCGCCTACGGTGGGGGCCCGGCAACAGAGGCTGAGGACTCACTTCATCTCAGCACCTTTAGCCCCTCCTTCCAATTCTGCAACAGGGCAGTTTGTATGGAAGAGACAGTGACCATGTGGAGGGTGCCTACTTAGATACAGTGGCTACAGCTGGACCTAATTCTTAGCCTGGGAGCCAGAGCCTGCCCACAGGAAACTGCTCTTCTGCCAGAAAAGCAGTAGTTTACACAGTGTTGCCTAAGGCTGGGCCCTGTCAGCAGAAGCCAACAGGGCAGTAGCATTGCTGTATTTTGAACTATTTTGCATCATCTGGGGTTGGATACAGAAGTGCGTACTTTACCAGTTGGGAAGAGGGACCTCTACCCCTGAAAACCTGACTCACTTGGGAAGTGGTCAGATACCTTTTATTTTTCATTTTAAGACAGCCTAGAGAAGCATCTACAGTCCATCCTCACAGTGTCTGCCCCAGCATGAGGAACAGATGCTGGAGACAATGGCAGACGAGAAATCACCCATGTCATCAGAAGGCTCCCAAATGAAACAATCAAGGAGTTTTCTGGATGAAGAAACTTTTCTGAAATTATCGGAAGGTGAATACAAAAGGATTATATACAGAGCCCTTCTAGACCTTATACAAAATGCAGCAGAGCAAAATGAAAAATTAAGCAAGCTGTTCGATCTGATGGAACACCAGTACTCTGAAATCCAACAGATGAAGAACAAAATCAAAGACATAGAAACTCCCATTCAAAGCCAAGAAAAGAGAATGGAACAAATGGAAAAAAGAATTTCTGACTTGGAAGACAGAGCTTCTGACGCCAGCGTCTATGAGCAGAAATCAGAAAAAAGAAACAAGAAAAATGAAGAAGATTTAAGAAGCTATTACAAGGGACAACCTTTGATTAATTGGAGTCCCTGAACAGGGCAAGACACCTCATAACACAGAGAGTACTGTTACTGAGCTGCTGACAGAAAGCTTCCCAGAAATCATGAAGGAAGACTATATAGATATACCAGATGCATATCGTATGCCACTCAATATAGATCTCAAAGAAAGACTCCAAGGCATGTTATAATCAAGCTTAACAAAATGAAATGTAAGCAGCAACTTTTAAAGGCAGCAAGACTCAAAGCAAAGCTAGCATTCAGAGGGAAACCCTGTAGGCTTTTGTCAGATTTCTCAGCAGGAACCATGCTGGCATGGAGACAGTGGCATGACACATTCAAAGCCTTGAAGGAGAAGAACTTCCAACCAAGAATTATATATCCTGCAAAACTATCTTTCAAAGATGAAAATGAAATGAAGACATTTGCAGAGAAACAGAAACTCAGACACTGTAAAAACCAAACCAAAGCTACAAGAAATACTGAAAGAATCTCTTGGCTTGGAAGAACAAAACCACTAACTCTATTTTTTAGAACGACACATCATCCAGAATCCTATTCAGTTAGGAAAGGCTCCAAACTCAGTCAAAGCTTTAATACTGAAAGAAATAGTCCAGTGAGTATCATGAAGACTGTGGTGCCATCATATTGAAAAGAGTAATGTACTACAGTCGTTATAGTCCTTCCAGATGGAGAGGAAATTGACAAGACTGGTAGTAATTAAAATGGGGTTTATATATAGTTTACTAAGTGGGATCACGGGGGCAGCTGTAAAGCAGAAGAAAGGTGCAACATACCGTATCAGGAAATGTAACACAGGAGTCTCAGCAACTACAAAACCAGCTCTGAAAATGGTGAAAAATCAACTCACAAAAAAAAAGTGTCCCAGAACACACTAATAAGAACAGTGGAAAACATCAACACAAAAATAAATGTATCACAGTGGCAGCACTGAACACATACCTATCAATAATTACCTTGAATGTGAATGGACTGAATGCTCCAGTAAAGAGACATCGAGTGACATCTTGAATCAAAAGACATGACCCATCCATATGCTGTCTACAAGAAGCTCACCTAAGACTTATAGATAGGAACAAACTCAAAATTAAAAGATGGAAGAATATATATCAAGCTAACAATGAACAAAGAAGAGCAGATGTGGCAATTCTAATCTCAGACAAAATCAATTTTAATTTAAAATCCACCATCGTGGACAAAGAGGGACACTATTTATTGCTGAAAGGTTCAGTACACAAGCAAGACTTAACTATATTAAATATTTATGCACCTAATATCAGACAGCACTTGGCTTGGCAATATCAGAGCAACTAAATATGTCAAAGAAACACTTACTGTACTCAAAAATGAGATAGATCACTCCACAATAATAGTGGGAGATTTCAACACTCCACTGTCAGTACTGGACAGATCATCTAGAAAAAAGCTCAATAAAAATACAGAAGACCTTATTGCCATAATTAACCAACTAAACCTCATCAATACATACAGAACTTTCTACTCATCAGCGGACAACTACACCTTCTTCTCCAGTGCACATGGAGCGTTGTTTGTGTTATTTTTTTATCCCCCCTTTGGCAGTTGCATGAGACTAGAGGATTGCTATAATTCCCTGGCTTAAAGTATGTGTATACTGTTAATTCTATGGTAACTATCAGCAGTACTTTCTTAGTACATAATATTTATCACTTCAAGAAAAACACATTTTAAAATGAAATATTCTTTGTTTTCCTAATTTTCAGAAGATATTATGAAATATAGCAAGTTGTAAATATAGTTTACAATATTCAAAGTATTTTATTCTCATTTTTACTCTTATTTATACACAATACGCATTTGTGTATTCTGTTAGGATAAACTGCATCTTGATATTCAAGAAAAATGATTAAAATTTTACTTACCATGCCTTCCAATTGGTGATTGCATACTCATTACAGAAAATTTAGAAATTGCTGAGAAGAAAATAGAAAAATAAGCACCACCATCACTCACGCAGCAACCACGAATAACCAGCATGGACAGTGTGCCTTTTTTTTTCTAGTTTTCAGTATTTATATTTGATAAAAAAATAAGATTATGTGTTTTCATCTTTACTTTGTAATCTGGCATTTTACTGTTTGTATTTTACTCAGATTATTGAAAAGCTTTTAGAACATAAATCTTTTATGACCATGTGACTTTGTATCATATGATTGTATCATAAATTTCAAAATTTATGAAACACCTTTTACGCTTGGCTGGCTTTGTTGTTTCCATTCAGTACTCTATAGACTAACCAAGAAAACCAAACCCATTGTTGCTAAGTTGATTCTGACTCACAGCGACCCTGTACAACAGAGTGGTACTTCCCTGTAGGGTTTCCAAGGAGCACCGGTAGATTTTAACAGCCACCTTTTGGTTAGTAGCCCTGGCTCTTAACCACCATGTCACCAGTTATTTCCATCAATAGACTTGAGCAAAATTTATTTGCATCAGTGGTGATGTCCATAGTCTGAGTTGTAAGAAGTATAAATAGTAGATCAAGGATTGTTAATGTTTTGTTTTACAGAGGCTCTACCAATTCCTCTGCCACCAGCACCAGATCAGACTTCCCAGTTCCTGGCATTTCTCCAGAAAGAAAGACATGTTTGTGTTTTTCTCTTTCTTACTTTGATAAAACCAAACGCACTGCCATCAAGTCAATTCCAACTCATAGCAACTCTACAGAACTAAGCAGAACTTCCCCGTAGCATTTCCAGGGAGCTCCTGGAGGATTTGAACTGCTGACCTTTTGGTTAGCAGACACAGCATGTAATCACTATGCCACCAGGGTTCCCTCTTAATTTGATAAGGAGAAAGTAATACCTCATTTTAATTTGTATTTATTATTAACATTGACTTATGCTTTTATCTACTCTTTTATGACAAGGTCAGCAGTTCAGATCCACCAGGTGCTCCTTGAATACTCTGGGGGTCAGTTCTACCCCAGCCCCTAGGGTCACCATGAGTCGGGTCCGACTCGACCGCACTTGGGTTGGCTGGCTTATGATTTAATTCGTGTGTGTTTGAAATGGAGCTGTAGTGTTCTAATTGGCATATATATGAAGTCTGACAGTTAAGTTCATGAACTCGTCCTAGAAAAAATGCTACATACCTCATTGCTGAATATCACTGCAGTCACCTTTGAAGTACTCCCATTGGGAAGCTGTGTACTAATGGCTAGCACCTAGTCCACACTTCAGTGCAATTTTGGAGTTGTTTTTCTGGAATGCACATCAGAACTGTAGTCATACACAGGCTGTTAGTTCATGAACTCATCTTAGAAAACATGCTTTGAAGGACAATCAGCTGCCAAAGGAGAGTACTTCCGAGATGACCATTTGATACTCAGCAATGAGGTATGCAGCACTTTTTCTAGGATGTGTTGGCGAACTTGTCAGACCTCATATGATCATTTATCTCTGTTTACCAAGTACTTCTTCATTTTTAATTGCTTTTTAATTTTATAGGCTTTTATTTCTTTTATGACTTTAAGATTTTCCTCATTCTCTTGCGATCAATTGTGTGTATATATATATATGTATTTCTTACAACATTAATCCTTATGATGTTATTTTTATGGTTAAAATATAAAATGTTTCGTATGTATAGGATGTATGATTGAATATGCATTCAAGTGTAATATTCTGAATCCAGTAAATTTAAAAATTACATTTTATGAAATGCATGCTATATGACACATAGTAAAGATTTAACCAAATACTTTTCCAAATGGATGATTTTCCTAGCAGTATTTCTAAAAGAGCATATTTCTACTTTAGGTTTCTGATGCTTTCATTATAGATTGAATTTTAATACACTACCATCTATTTATCCTTTTTTAAAAATCATCTCATGATTTTGCGAAATGGGGGCCTTATCAAGAGTAGTTTCATCAGAGTCTATATATGGAAGCCACCCAAGATTGACTTTAAAAATTATTGAGAAGTCAGGAAGTGGACATGACATGCATAAACAACTGGAAGACCTAGGTGTTAAAGAAAGGTTAGAAATGCAGTTTGGGCTGAAGGAATTATGGTGCAAAGAAGCTCTTTTTTATTGTGAGATGGAGACAGCATTAGATCCTGATAGAATGATCCTATAGAGAGGGAAAGAAGGGGAAATATAAAAAGCAAGGGTACAGGGCCTGGCTAGAAGACAGATTGCTTCAGAAGTCAAGTATTGATGAGCTCCAAAGGCCGTGCACAAAGAGCCATCATGCTACTGTCCCTGGAAGAAAACTGAAGAGATTTAAGCAGAGAATTGTGTGACCGTGCTATTTCAGTTAGCAAATCAGACAGTATGCAGGATGGATTTATAGGATGGCAATGACTGGTAGAAAGCATAGACCCCAGTAAGAGGCCTTTTGGGCAGTGTAGGAAATTGCCTATTCATTCAAATGCAAAGGCTCTGCATAAGGTTGGAGAAGAGGAAATAGATGGAAGCCATAACTAAGAGATGGAATCAAAAGGATGTGGTGATTCGTATGGGGAGGTAATCAAGACTGACTCCCACAGTTTTGGATCAGAGGGCTGGGATGCTGTTCATGATTTGAGAGGTAGTTTTCTGTAGGATACTTTTATTAACTATGATGAATATGTGTTGTCAGTATAATGGTTGATTAAAATCAGAGCAAGATTCGGTTTTAGTTTCTCTGACACTTAACAGGAAGCAAATGAGAGACTGCTCTGGGTAGGTTTTAAAAGAATAAGTAAATATCTTTTTGGTACTAAGTGTCAAAGCTGGTGAAAATGATCTTTTGTTGGACTGCCATATTTTCTGGAATTTATGTGCTAGAAAGTTGGATGAGAGCTAACTTGCTACTTTATTTCTGATTGCTT
Source organism: Heterohyrax brucei (assembly GCA_028571685.1). Classification (NCBI taxonomy): domain Eukaryota; kingdom Metazoa; phylum Chordata; class Mammalia; order Hyracoidea; family Procaviidae; genus Heterohyrax; species Heterohyrax brucei. The sequence continues at coordinate 43,426,662 of CM053149.1, forward strand.
TTCTTAGACCGCTAGCTTTCAAAACAGTCCTGTCAAGGTTCTCTATGTTTTTTCCTGCCCTCCTCTGCCAGACAAAAGCATGGCAGTCAGACTCTGTGCAAGGACTTTGTCTTTTGTTGTTTTCTGGCTCATCCCAATTTTCTAGAACAAAAGTTATTTTTCATAACACGTGAGACACGTATTGTCCGGTGTTGCTGGTGTTGCCAGACCTCAGTGGACTTCTTTAAAAGACTCTTTCCATATCCTATTGTATTGTCTGGACTGTCTCCAAATCTAGTTTTTAATTTCCTATTCATTAAATTTGATTTCTTTAGCCCCTGGGCTCATCTTCCTTTTAACTCTGACTTCTCTCTTATGTTGTGGTTAGAGGCCTTAATCTTTTCTGCCAGCAGCTGCGCTATTTGAAAATTCCTTTGGGCAGCTATTCAGTTGGTTTAAACGTCTTTCAGTTCCACTTCTTGGCTGGGATTTACCATCTCTTGGTTGGCTTCCGCTCCCTTCAGTAAGGAGTGTAGACTGCTTTTCCCCGGAAGCAGGAACCTGATGTCCATTGTAAGCCCCTTTACTTTGGTCTGTTTTCCTATGATTCTGACACCAAATATTTAACCAATTCCAGTTTGTCAGGAATCTCCACAGTTGCTGTGAAGATTTTCCTGTGAATAATTTGTTGCTAAAAATGACACTCCAGTTCCCATCATCTACCTCTCCTGAGTCACCTGACAGCAGAAAGACAGCTTCTCAGTGTGCTTGTTCCTCCTGTAGAGGTAGTGTTTTAGTCAGCTAGTGCTGCTGTAACAGAAATAGCACAGAGTGGATGGCTTTAACACAGGAAGATTTATTCTTACACGGTACAGTAGGCTGCAAGTCCAAATTCAGGATGTCCACTCCAGGGAAGGCTTTCCCCCTTGTCAGCTCTGGAGGAAAGTCAAGTATTGCGCCAGTCTTTGTCCAGGGAGCATCTTGGCGCAGGAACCTCAGGTCTGAAGGATGCGCTGTTCTCCTGGTGCTGCTTGCTTGGTGGTGTGAGGTTCCCAATTCTCTGCCTTCCCTTTCCTTTTATCTCTTGCAGGATGAAAGGATTAAGGGTGGGGCAAGCCATACTCCAGGGAAACTCTCTTTACAGAGCAGGGAGGTGATCTTATAAAGGGATTTACAGCCCCACCCTAATTCTTTACCATACGGTATAGGAAAACCACAAAGTGGAGGACAGTCACAGGCTGCACGTATTTTGGGGGGACACAATTCAATCCGTGACAGTAGAATACATGTGTTCCTCAGAATGAAGAAGTAGTCAGTGTAACAAAAGAAAGTGAAACACTGTTTTCCAGCTGAAGAATGTGTCTAAGAAAACCAAATCATTTTACTGACAAATTCTACACAGGTACCCCTTTCTCACTGTACACACACTGAGGTTCCCATGCTATGAATTTCATTGCTGACATCTCGGTTAGCAAACGAGCTTTGCCTCACCCCAGCCGCTTTTAGAAAATCATGCCTCTTTCAATACTGTTTTCGTATTTCATAGTTCAGTTTCCCAAAGTGGGAGAATGACACCCACTGTCTGGCCTTGTGCCTTTATTTGAGACTTGTGGCACATAGTTGGAGCTCTGTTCTTACTGGGGCCTCCCTGACAATAAGCAGCAGGCTTTAAAAACTACTGGTTCATTTGAAAAAACATAAAAACAAAGAAAATTGATACACCAAAATACGTCTCTAGTTTTGGTTACTGTTGTTGCTGTTGTTAGGTGCTAATCAAGTTGATTTCAAGTCACAGCAACTATGTGTGACAGAATAAAAGTGTCCCTATATGGTTTCCTAGGCAGATGTCTTTCTGGGAGCATGTTTCTCGGCATTTCACGTGGGAGCTGTGGGGTGAGTTTGAACCACCAGCCTTGTGGTTAGCAGCCTAGTGCTTAACCACTGTGCTACCAGGTCTCTTTTTTCTGTAGTTGAGACAGTGATACTGTGGTCCTGTGAGTTACTCACAGCACTGATTCTTTTAAGAATGAGTCACTTCCTCTCTAACAGCCCTCCACCTCGACCAGGCTGTGGTGTGTTACTGTTTCTCACATTTACGTTATCTTGTTATGGAGGGATTCACATCAGTGGTCTATTCTTCTCAGTATGTGTGATTTATTTTTACTTCGTGTCTGTTAAAACTTTAATGTTTATATCTATTTCATGAAATAAAATATAAATAGCAAACTACTGAGTAAAAAAAATCAGCTGCTCTTACAATTGTGTACCTAAGTCACCTGACTAGTCTATGAAGAGATTACTGGAGGATTACTCTGGTGATAAATCATCTGTAGAATAGTATTAATAGTAATAATATTATCTGTGGCTCTTGTAGATCTATAAGCAAAATTGCTTTGATAATTTAATACTATTTCATGAGGCAAAAAGAAAATATTTGTATAGTTCAAAATTTGTATACTTCAAATTCAACTTCAACAAAACAAGATAACTTTTATTTTCTCATTTAATGAAACTTACTTTTTGGTAAGACTTTTAACGTAATACATTTTCTTAACACTTTTTCTTAAATTAAGATTATAATCTCAATGTAGCAAGTCTTAGAATTTTATTTATAGATAAAACTAAGAATGGAAAATATATAAGATTTCATCTCAAAGAAAATTCTAATGAAATAATATTTGGTTTTTTAATATACAAGTCATTAGGGAAGTAAAGCAATTATTGTCTTATTGTTAAGCTGTTCTTCACTTTATTGCTACATGCAACTGCTAAAATTTACACTGTATCCTTTCAATAAAATACTACACTGTTGAGTTAATCTCCAGCAGTCATTCCATGTTATTTTTTCCTTTTCATTCATACTCAAAAAAATTGGTCATGTTAACTTTCTCTGTTAATCACTGTTGAGAAAGTGTGAGACTGCATGACACATAGCAGTTCATAACTGGCCTGGAGATGGTGTAACTTCAGGCCAGTTATTCAGTTCCTGTAACTGTAACAAGGCATCATTGTCTACTCTAATTGTGTAGAATTAATTAAAATTGCATAGAATTAATAAAAAGGAAGGTAAGAGATTTTACCATAAGTATCTGGACCAAAAAGACACTAGATTTCTAGTAGCTACTTTCCGTTCTTCTTCCTTCCTGGTCTCCTTCCTGTTTCAGTAACAAAATAAGTTTAGTTGATGGCTTTAGTTCATGATTACCCTGTACAGTATCCCTGGTAAGCACAGTAATGCACAGAATGTTGTGGGATCTAAGGGCAGAGGGCCTTGAAATGTATTCCCGGAGTAGTAGGGAAGATCCCATACAGGGGACACTTCTTGGGCTGACTCCTGAAGGGCCAAGAAGAGTTCCTGATCAAAGAAAATGAGAAAGGACCTTCTGGTTTAGTGAGGAGTATGAACCAAGCTAGTTAGAAATGAAAACTTACAGAATTTTCAAAGAACTCTGATAGACTCATGTGGCTGGAATGTTAAGTTGGGAGGACGTTGTACTGGAAAACATGGCCAGACGTGTGTCTGAGAGCCAGATAACAGAGTGCCCTATGTTCCATGAGGAAGAGAGGTCATTATCTTCTACTTAGGAAAGATACTGAATGTTCTGAGAAAAGGAATGGCAATGACAGTTACGCATTTTTGGAAAAAGCACATTGGCAGCAGTGTGGATCAGAGGGAGTGAGGCGTGACTAGAGATGCGTAAACCAGTTAGGAGTAGGAGGAGGTGGCTGTGCATTACTCCAGGAAAGATGGCAAAGAGGGCCTGATAGGGGAAAGAGAAAGACTAGTTGGATATGAAGAGTAGAAGAGAGGAAAGATCCCAGGATGACACTAAGATTTCTGGCCAGCACGACTAGTTGGAGTCGCTGATAAAGGAGAAATAAAAAGAACATGATCAGAAATTTATTGTTAACCAGTAGGCATTAGATAAGTGATCCTAAAGGACAGAGATCAAACCTTGAGAGACACAGATGACCTGTATTTAAGTAGTAGTTGCATTTCTCAGTTTCTTTACAGCCCTTAAATGTTGTAGTTCAGACAGTAACACAATGTCTTATTTCATGGAGTCTCAGATGAGACATTTGCTAAGTATCTTCTCTGTGCAAGGGAGAGTTGTCTTTTTAAATGTGAACTGAAGTCCCTAAGTTCATTGACCTACCTTTTAGTTCAGGTATTGGGAGGTATGATATAGAGGCATGTAAAGAAAGGATGGAGCGAGAGGAATTCCTCACTAAGGCCAAGAATCAGGGAGGTTAGTAGGAAGACAGCTTTAGGCTTGATGATTTTAAGATTATGGCAAATGATCAAACTGGAAATGAGTAACAGTAAGAAGTTAACATGGGAAAGGATCCTGGCTGGAGGTGCTGACTTGGTTGAAATTAGGAAGGCCTGAAGAGAGTTAGAGAGAGTACTTGGGTTGCAACAGATCCAGGAGGCCCTGGGCTTTGGCAGACATCCTTGGCCAAGCTGCCAAAGGGTAAGAGTGAGCCAGAGGGTTGAAGTAGGAGAATCAGAACGATGCTGTGTCACGGAGCACGGAAAGAGGGGTTCAAGGACAGGAGACCACCAGACTTAGAAGTCAAAATAATGATGACTAACTGGCACTTGGTGATTAGACATATTGATGGTCCATCATTATTGGCCTTTGTCAGAGGAGTTTCCAATGGATAAAGTGTTAGGGAGTCAAAGTCATTAAAGATAAGGGAAGATATGTACAAACTATCCCGTGGAACACTGATTTGCTCTGTAAACTTTCACTGGAACTACATCTAAAAAAGAAAAAGAAAAAGGGATGAGAAGGAGGTGGATATATGTATATGTGTGTGTACAGAGCAAAATGTTTTCTGCAGGATAGTTTGTACATAATCCTCCTCATATTTAATGACTTTAACTTCCTCACACACCAACCACTAAGACCAAAGATGAAGAGTTTGAAGATTTTTACTAGCTTCTGTGGTCCAAAATTGATCAAATATGCAGTCAGGATACGTTGATAATTACTGGTGATTGAAATACAAAGAAGGAATTGGTAATCGGAAAATATGGCCTTGGTGATAGAAATTATGCTAGAGATTGCATGATAGAATTTTGCAAGACTACTGCTTCATTGCAAATACCTTTTTAACCAAAACAGACTCCAACTGTACACATGAACCTCACCAGATGGAATACACAGGAATCAAATCAGTTACATCTTGGAAAAAGACGATGTAAAAGCTCTGTGTCAGCAGTCAGAACAAGACCAGGTGCTGACTGCTGCACATACTACCAACTGCTCATATGCAAATTCAAATTGAAACTGAAGAACATTAGAACAAGTCCACGAGAGCCACAGTATGACCTTGACTATATCCCACCTGAGTTTAGAGACCATCTCAAAACAGATTTGATGGTTTGACCACTAATGATTGAAGACCAGATGCATTGTGGAATGACCTCAAAGACATCATCCATAAAAAGAGCAAGAGGTCATTGAAAAGGTAGGAAAGAAAAAAAAGACCAAATTGAGTGTCAGAAGAGACTCTGAAACTTGCTGTCAGACACTGAGCAGCTAAAGCAAAAGGAAGGAATGGTGAAGTGAAAGAACTGAACAGAAGATTTCAAAGGGCAGCTCAAGAAGACAACGTCTTATGACAGGTGCAAAGAACTGGAAATAGCAAACCAAACGGGAAGAACACGTTCTGCATTTCTCAAGCTGAAAGAGCTGAAGAAAAAGTTCAAGCCTCAAATTGCAATAGTGAAGGGTTCTACAGGGAAAATATTAAGTGACTCAGGGAGCATCAAAAGGAGATGGAAGGAATATACAGAGTCATTATACCAGAAAGAACTGGTCTATATTTAACCATTTGAAGAGGTAGCATATGACCAGGAACTGATGATACTGAAGGAAGTAGTCGAAGCTGCATTGAAGGCATTGGCAAAAAACAAGGCGCTGGGAGTTGCTGGAATAGCAACTGAGATATTTCAACAAACAGATGCAGCACTGGACTTGCTAACTCGTCTATGCCAAGAAATTTGGAGGACAGCTACCTGGCCAAATGACTGGAAGAGATCCATATTTAGGCCCATTCCAAAGAAAGGTAATCCAGCTGAGTGCAGAAATTACCAAACAATATCACCGATATCATACACAAGTAAAATCATGCTCAAGATCATCTCAAAGCGATTGCAACAGTATATTGACAAGGAACTGCCAGAAACTCAAGCCAGATTCAGAAGAGGACATGGAACTGTGGACATCATTGCTGATGTCAGATGGACCTTGACTGAAAGATAAACCAAAAAGATGTTACCAGTGTTTTATTGATTATACAAAGATATTCAACTGTGTGAATCATAACAAATTATGGCTAACATTGCAGAGAATGACAATTCCAGAACACTTAATTGTGCTCTTAAGGAATCTATACATGCAAACAGAATGAGGGGACACTGCATGGTTTAAAGTCAGGAAAGATGTGTGTCAGAGTTGTATCCTTTCACCATACCTTTTCAATCTGTACGCCAAACAAATAATCTGAGAAGCTGGATTATGTGAAGAGAAACAAGGTGTCAGGATTGAAGGATGACTCATTAACAACCTGCATTTCGCAGATGTCGCCACCTTACTTGCTGGAAGTGAAGAGGACATGAAACAGTGATGGAGATGAAAGGCCATAGCCTTTAGTATTGATTACACTGCAACATTAAGAAAAGCCCTTACAATTGGACCAGTAAGTAAAATTATGATAAATGGAAAAAGGATTGAGGTTGTCAAGGATTTCATTTTACTTGTTTCCGCAATCAGTGCCCGTGGGAGCAGCAGTCAAGAAATCAAAAGATGCATAGCACTGGGAAAATCTGCTGCAAAGGACCTCTTTAAAGGATTGAAAAGTAAAGATGTCACTTTGAAATCTAAGTTGTGTCTGATCGAAGCCATGGTATTTTCAGTTGCATCATGTGCATGTGAAAGGCTGGACAATGAACAAGGAAGACAGAAGAAGAATTAATGCCTTTGGGAATTGTGAAGTTGGAGAAGAATATTGAATGTACTATGGGCTGCCAAAAGAGAAAATGGATGTGTTCTGGAAGAAGTACAACCAAAGAGCTCCTTGGAAGCAGAGATGGCAAGACTGTGTCTTACATACTTTGGACATGTTGTCAGGAGGGATCAGTCTCTAGAGAAGGCCATCATGCTTGGTAGAGTGGAGGGTCAGTGCAAGAGACGAAGCGCATCGATGAGGTGGATTGACAAAGTAGCTGCAATAATGGGCTTGAGCATAAAAGCAGTGGTGGACATGGCACATGACTAGGCAGTGTTTCGTTCTGTTGTTCATAGGGTCACTGTGAATTACACTGACTGGGTGGCACCTGATAACAATAACTAGCATAATGTTGTTGTTAACTGCACTTGAGTTGGCCCCATGTCACTCTCAGTGACCCCATGTATATCGACTAGAACTGGCCAGTAGGGTTTTCAAGACTATGACCTTTCAAAAACAGATTGCCAGGCCTGTGTTCTGAGACACTTCTGGATAGATTCAAACCACCAACCTTTTGGCTGGTAGTTGAGTAGTGCACCACCCAGTGATGGCAGATACATAATTAATACATACAAATAAGTTTAATGTTATTATTGATATATATTAAATGCTTCCTGTAGGCAGTGTTCGAAGTTCTTAATACATGTTTTGTTTAATCCTCATAGTAATTCTAAGAAGAACGTATCAGTGATACGTTGTTATTATTGTTTTCCTTTCACACATGAGGGGTACACCCACCTTGCTGACATGGTTAGTCTCCAAAGACCAAGTCATTGGGTGATAGCCACACCAGATCACAAACTAGAGAGTGACTATATCCTTACATAACTGTCAATTACATGATTCTAGAACTGCCAAACCACTGAGAACACCGCGCAGCCAAGCTGACACGTAACGTTAACCATCACAGCCAGTGTTACTCTTGATGCGTATTATTACTGTGCAAAAGAGTTGGATAATAGATGTTTTACTGTTGTAAATGTGAAGTCTCAGATAATGAGATAGTGAGTGAATAATAGGTGCATTAGGAAATAAAGGCAGTAAGTGAGACATCTTGCAGTGATGAGAGGAATGGCAGAGTAACTGGGGCGGCATCACAGTTGTGTGAAAACCTTTCAAGAGATCAGAATGTTGTTTACAAGGCAGAGAGAAGGAGCTAAGGGAGAAATAATTGAAGAAGCTGGAGATAAATCAACTGATGGGACTACGTGATATAAGATATTGATGAGTGAAAGGACCCATGCTGAAAGAAAAAGAAAATCTGTTTCCTTTGATTTGAGAAGATTGAGGAAACGTTGGTGGAATAACTTATATTTTGCAACTCAAAAGTAAGCTAGTCTCTGAGCTGATGGTGTCAGTTTGGGAAAATTAAGAAGGGAAGTGAAACATATGTTGAAAATACTTGTATGTGTGTTCTTTTTCTTCTAGAATACCTTCTGGATTTGTTTTGTTAAAACTTTTAAAGGAAAAGCCACATTGATATTACTATCAACTCCTCCTAAACTGAATTCTTTTGAGTGTGTTTAATTTTTCATTTTCTTTATCATGTGACTCTAAAGCCAAATTTTCGTCTCATCTGTTTGATAGTTTAATTGTATTTGTTTTTTGCTTTTCCTAAAACATGTATTTGGAACTGTTAAGTCTGGAATCAGAGAGAGAAAAGGACCTGGCAAATGAAAGTGAGCGCTGTAGCAGTAAAGTAAAAAAAAACGAAATGAAAGAGTGGAAAAGAAAATTGGCAACTGTAAGGCTGAAGAAGAATTATACCTAAAACTTGGGTTGTAACTTTACAGCTAAGAAACCACTTTTGCAAGAACATTTTTATCGGTGGAAACAGAGGCACAGAATCAGTCTTTATCATCAGCTTTACAGAGAACAAAACGAATTCACAAGTTGCCCACTGCTAATCAGTTGGAGCAGCACCACACTGAAGACCTTAAATGTCACATGGTGACAAGAGATCTTTTCTGGTGAATATCTGGGATTGGCTAGACTGTGGAACCCACCAGAGGCCCTCCCTTGACATCATGCAGATACTGTTTAGCCTTGATCAAGATCATCCACAGGTTTGAAGAAACCTGTTTCCAGGGAAGGCAGGGCTTCTTTCAGCCACAGCCCTGCAGATAGGACCATCTGTGTTCACCACAACAGAGAACACTGACAGTATTTTTCTCTTGTTGTCACCATGGGCATATACCCTCCGAGGAAATAAAGAGCTGAAACATTTAGGAAGTAGCAATAGTGGTAACTGTGACAGTTGTTTCAGTTTTATAAACATTTCCTAAGGAAAAGTAAATGTTTTCTCCTAGAACCTAACATTTTGGCTATTAAGACATTTCCATCAAAACATTTTACTTATACGTAAAATGTTTTAAAGTACTTTCTGTGTAAACATGATCGTTTCACACTAATCAGGCTGTGTGGAGTGCCTCTGTCTACCATTAATATCCGCTGTTTGTCAGCCTGTGCTTGTTTTGTGTCTGATGTTAAATGTCTTTTTTGCAGATATTGATGAATGTGTAAACAACACTGTGTGTGACCGTCACGGGTTTTGTGACAATACAGCTGGCTCCTTCCGCTGCCTCTGTTATCAGGGCTTTCAAGCCCCACAGGATGGGCAAGGGTGTGTGGGTGAGTGTTTAGATTTTTTTCCCCAAAATGTTGTGCATTTCTTAATTGATAAGAAATCCAAGTAATCAGTAATAGGAAACATTATAAGCAGGATAATGTGGGCAGAATTTAATCAGGTTTCGAAAATGGCTGGGCACATTAAGAAATATAGAAGTATAGCTTTAAGTATATTTTCAAAAGAACATCTGTTTAAACTTTTAGCCAAGTGTGTAGAGCTCTGTAGTGACTTCTGCACAGGAAATAGAGTCTGGTGTGTGGTACAGCTTGTCTGTCTTCAAATGCACCTTCTTAGGCAGTGCATTTAAAGAAAAGAGTTGGCAAGTGCTTCAGTTTCCAGGAATGACACCCATAAAATGATGCTTTGGATTGTGCAACTGTATTTCATCAGTCTGTCCTGGGATTGACAGGGCTGGAAAGAATCTTGAATAAGATCAGACGTTCTAGAGTATGGTCCAAAATATTCTCATATAGAAGAGATTTTGTATTTTAGTTTCTGATCAGCTGTGATTTCTCCATACCAGATTCATTATGAAACATATTTACAGTCAGACCAATTTAATTGGGAAAAGAAGAAAGGTTATTAAATGCAAAACTTCACAAAATAAGTCAAAACCTTATTCTTATTATTTGGAGGAAAATAATCTATTTTCACTGCCTGCAAAGTGGCACACAATGAGAAGTCAGTAACATTTTAATTGAAAATTTGCAATTAAAGGGATAGTTGATTTTCATTCAGGTTAAATTGGAAAGCAAAATCTCTTCAGAGGTTTAGTGATAACTGCATTTATGACATTAATTATGAAATTTAATTCTCAATCACCATAAAAATTATTTACAAAGCTATAATGTGGTTTTGAATATATAAGCATCTGCCAGAAAATCGTAAATATTACTGAAAACCCAATCAAAGATACAAAGTCAGATACTTATTTAAATTATTATTGCTGTGAATTCATATCATTTCCCCATTATTAGAGTATATTTGTCTTTTAAAACATACTGGTATATGTCAGCACAAACAGGAAACTTATTTGCAGTATAGCGTAAGAATGAGGATGCAGGGTTGTATATGAATCGCTTTGGGGCAAGTCATAACCTCTCGGACCTTCGCTTCTCAAAGCCCTGAAAAAGTTAAGGAAATGGATATTCCTTTAAAATGTGAAGGGATTGCACCCAGTGCTTTCCAAATCTCTTCCCAGCTCCAAATTTCTCTTGCCTGTAATGGTCACTAGATGATACGTTTCAGGCATTACTAAAAATTGCTAACATTCAGATCTTTAAGAAGATGATGCCTTTTTCTTTATTCAGATAACTAAGGAAAATGCCAAATTGAAGAGTTCAGTAGGAAATGTATTTTCCTTTCAGTTATTTTGTTTTTTGAGCTATTGAATCTATTTTTTTCTTTATTAAGTAACAGCTGAATTATAGAAAGACAAAATTCCGAAGTGGGAAAACAGTAGAGTTCATTGCAGCTCAGGCACTGCTACTGAGTGTCCTCTGTAAACTCTGAGTGTCCCAGACACTGGGCTTAATGCTGGCACAAGGACAAAGAGGGGATCCCTGGGCTTAAGCAAGAGACACAAACGCGTTGGTTATTTTGATGCCAAGCACCATGTTTGGATAGGAAGATACATTTCATGGTGTTAAGAAAGCATGGAAATCATCAGCAGCATCCCCTGATTAATAGATGCTGAGTTAGTCACAAGACATAGCTATGTCATAATACAGCAATAGCTATCCTAATTCTTATTTCCAACTCCCACTTTGGCCTTCTTACTACCTAATACACGTGATAAAATTCATCTGACATTGAATATTTTGACTACTGTAGGTCACAGGGTCTGGTCTCTGCTTATCTCCTCAGTCTCAGTACTTCCTCTCTTTTCACATTCCAGCAACGTGATGCCACTTTTTGTCACTCATGTAACTGTTCAGTTATTTGGCTAACGTTTGCTTCTGCCAGGAATATATTCCCCACCACCCCTACCCTGTGCCTAGACTCATGCCATTCATTATTGAAGAGTGAAATTAAGTGTCATCTCCCCTAGGTTCTGCCCTTGGTCTATCTATCGCTCACTCTCAAGCTGAGCTGTGATCCCTCTGCTGCTTCCACAGCATTTTAAGCAAACATCAACTACACTTCTTTAACAGTCTTTTCAGGGGGATGATTTAATTACATGTGTACCAAGACCATGAGCTCCACGTGACTGCAAATTTTGCTCTTTTCCATCCCCTGAGTCTGGCACGATGCTTGGCCTGTTGTAGACACTCAGTAAGTTTTAAGTGTTAAGTGTTGTAATATCTGATATTGAACCTTTGATTCCACATAGCTTCTGTACCCCTGGTTAACATTCATTTCTAACCAACAAGAAGAACACCCCAAACCCAAGTTAATGTTTCAGTTCAGCACATGATATACCAGTCTAAGTTAAGGAATATGTGTTATCATTTGGTGAGTCAACTAATCCATCTTATTTGCCTATATATTCACTTTTTCTACAATGTAGAACCACAGAGGGGAGTATTCACAAGACTGGCATTTAGCCACGCGTCTCTGCAGCCTTCAGCTCGTCCTGCCGCCCCCTTCCTTTCTCATTATCTCTACTCATCCTCCAGATCCTGGCTCAAATGTCACCTCCCTAACCCACAACCATTTGAGGTCTGCTGCTGTGCTCTGTTCGTGGTATTCCTAGTACCTACCCAGCTTGTAAAGTGGTCCGATCCATTTCCCTGACTTGACTATAAACTCTATGAAGGGAGGCACTGGGCCTGCCTTACTCAGCACTGTCTCTTCAGGGCCCAGATGGTGAAAGTAAACTGGGAAATATTTCTTCATTAAATGAGTGCAGTCTGGTGGGAGAGGTCTCCATAGCTGTGTAATTAAACAAGGTGGAAAGCAGGCATTTCTATTTGACATTTACCTAAAATTGATAAATGTAAGTTGTCAAATTTAAAGTCCCTTGGTCAAGATTAAATTATGGCTGTCTAGGTTGATGAAGTATACCAGGTCTCTGCTTTACTTTATGTCTCAATATCATTTCCTAAGCCAAACCCAGATCATTGAGTTTATGACTGTTTATACACAAAGTAAAATGGAAAACTATGGTATTTTATCTAAATTAAGTCAAGGTATATAAACTTTGTGTCTAATTAATTGGGTGTAGCAGGTGAGAATAGGACTTTTTGTGTTACTGGAGTGATTTGAATAATTGCTCAGATTCTGACCTTTGTGTGAACCATCTCAGAGTGCTCATGAAAGCTGATGTTTGTACCTGTTTAGTAACGTGTAAATGCATGGATATTTGAGATGTCAAGTCAGGCACTGATTTGCTGAACTGGGCACTCATCAATAAAGTTTTCTAGATGGAGAAAAGGTAAAAAGTAATATTGGATAAAGTCAAACGTAAAATCAGCTTTTCTTTAGTGCCGTATATTGGAATAATTTGGGATAAAACATACTTGTCAGTGGGATTCCTTGACTGTGTTAGATTTTACATTTAAGTATAGAAAAAAAATTGTTTGGCAACATAAATGAGAAATACCAACAGAATTTTTTAAAGTATAGTAAAATCAGTGCTACATTATTGGAGCAGCTTGTGTCATATGTATGATCAGTGTAGCATGGTTAATATTTATAGGGTTCTTTCTTTCACTTCTCAAAGTTATGGACATTTTGGCTCCTGGAGAACTGTGTTTTGAAACATTTAGATAGTTTTTTTAAATGTTTAAATGAGTGTAAAAAATTCTGTGGTTTCTGAATTATCAGTCTTTCTAATTTTCTTTGAATTTAGATATTGGTCATTTAAGACTTTATTATTCCAAAAAGAGAAAACAAAGTAGAGGGTTAAAGGGAACATATGATGTTTACAATACAATTCATATTGTACTTCCAAACTAAAATGAGAGTTTAGAACCTTGGCTTTGCATTTTCATTGTCCTTTCCATACAAGTCTAATAATAGGAGCCCTGTTCCTATAAAAACAGGAGGGGTTTAGTTGCTTGCTGGGATCCATCCCCACATTTTGGTAGACATGACCAGCCTTGGCACAGCAAGCAAAATACGGAGCTGTCAGGAATGAGACACATGTCTAAATTGACCATGCTCCATTTTCCAGATGTGAACGAATGTGAACTGCTCAGTGGCGTGTGTGGCGAAGCCTTCTGTGAAAATGTGGAGGGGTCCTTTCTGTGTGTGTGTGCAGATGAAAACCAGGAGTACAGCCCCATGACTGGGCAGTGCCGTTCCCGGGCCTCTGAAGGTGAGTCACACTAGCATTGTATTGGGAACAGATCACTCAGGGGCTTGGATCTCCTAAGTCTTGAACTGTACTCTCTGCAAGTGGTAAGAAACAACCAAATGTTCTGGCACAGTGATGTCTCAGATACTTCCATCCTTTGTCTATGTGTACTTTATCAGTGGAATTAGGATGTGTGACAACTGGTTAGACTAGATGTCCTCTATTATGCTGTCCAAGCCAGAGACGCAGTGAGTAAAGGATCCAAAATTATGAGAACATTTGCTGGGTATCACTTGAAATTGAAAGAGCCTTCAGCTCAGAGTTGGATTAATCTTAAATTGCATAATCCACCTTTCTCAGCCCTTGGAGAAAAGTATCTTGAAACCACTCTAAATTAAAAGCAACATATATATAGGCCTCTCAGGTTCTACAAAGATTTCTACTTGGAATTCCTAAGGTGTTTTTCCAGAATTTGGCTTAGAGAGTAACTGTTTACATTTTTTTAAAATTTGATTTAGGCAGGGTTATCATTGCATGAATTGAAAGGGAAAGCTGACAGTTTTCTAGATAAATTAATCAGCTTCCAGATCACCCTTTTACTGTGTGCCTTACAGCTCTAGCTTGAATGCATTTAAGGAAAACAAAAGACCAAATGGTCCTTGAAGAGCTGAATAAAATGAAACTTGGAATGTTTTACTTTCTTGTTCAATGTCAGTCAGTTTTATCCATACTTGTGTGGTCATTTTCACAACTGCCCTATAGGACACATTAGTTTTGTGTACAGAGGTAAAGGAAATGTCTTTACAAGTAATAGGAAGTAAAATATAAGCATATTTTCATCTATACATATTTTCGTCTCAGTTATTAAATAAACAAATGTGAAATGTGCAGAATTACATGAACAGACAGTAATTCAAAAACTCCATGGTGAGTGGCAGGGAGGGGAAAAGTGGGTCTCCCAGCTTAGGGTGATGGCAAAATTGGAAACAGATAATAGAGACCACTGAACAACATGGGAAATATAGCTCATGTTACTAATTGTACACAGAGTGTTGAAAAGGCAAACAATTTGTTACATTTATAACAGTAAAAATAAAATATAGGAGTAGAGGCTAGGAAGAAAATATTGTCCATAGGTGGGCACTAGAGTATTACTGGAGGGAGGGGTTCCTGTTTCTTCACAGACAGCCATTTCAACTCATACGCCATGGAGAGAAGACGTTTCGTCTTAGTACTGCCTATGATAGCAAAAAACAAAGAGCATGCCCAAACCTGGCTGTCTGGTAATAGGAGGTCCGTTAAGTCATATTTTTTATTGTTTGCCTTTGGTTCTATAGAGTAGCACCCCCAAGTGCTACTTTGAATAAAATAATTTGTGTAACATAATATTATATAGTCATTAAATGGACTATATGAAATTGAAGTAGTCGCAATCAATTCATATAGTAGTGTTTAAGTAAGGAAACCAAAAGCAGGATGTTCCAGTGATTTACAATTCATGAAAAGAGAAAGAGAAAGAAGGAAAAATAACATGAAAATATATTAATTGTTGGACTTAATGGAGAGTTTTCCTTTTTACCCAAACTTCTTACAACATTATTTTAAGTTGGAAATCAAGATTCTGTTCTGCTACCCACCTTCTAGCTGTGTAAACTTGAGTGTATCACTGAATGCTTCCAAGTTTTGGTTTTCTCACTTACAAAATAGAGAGTAAGGTTATGTTTATCTCAGTTTTTGAATAGTAAATGAAATAACACATGTAAAAGACATTTGTAAAATATAAAATGGCCACATGTAAAATCCCACTGATTAATGGCAGTGTCCTGTCTGAAGTATTTAAACAGCAAGGTACATCCCGAACACATAGGGAAGATCTGTTTCCTATCCCTTTGGATGATTTCTGAACTGGTGTATCTTTTAAGTTTATTTGTTTTTTCCTAGAATGTTTCAGTGGTATGAAGGCATGGTTCATTCAGTTTATAAAGCTTCAGTTAGGGTACAGGCTTGGATTCTGTAATGGTTAAGGTTGTGTGTCACCTTGACTGAGCCATGATTCTCTGGTTTGGCAGTTATGATGTAGTTTGGCAGTCGTATGATGTGATGATTTCCATGATAAGATTTGATATAACAGGATCATCTCCATGATGTGATCTGCTATGAGTAGCCACTCAGGTGAAAGTGAGTTGCCCTGGGCATCGAATATAAGCAGACATTTTGACAAGGCTCATAGGCTTTTGCTCACTCTGGACCCTACAGCTGGTTTCTGTTCATCTGACTTCCACTTCTCAGCACTTGAGCTGGTGATTTACCTGTGGTCTTGCCTGTTGATCTTGGGATTCATCCATCTTCCCAGCCTGTTGATGTAGGAAGATTTATATCAAAGAAAGGACTTGCGTGATTGTATAAGCTATGATGTCCCAAGTCCATGTATTGAGTTAGAGGCTTCTCCTGATCCACATAGCTGCAGAGGCTAACTCACCCAAGATTGGCAGGTCAGAAAGTGGGGCTTTTGCTGGTAGGCTGTAAATATCAGTGAACCCCAAGATTGACAAGCAAGACTACAAAGCTTCTCCTGATTCACATAGCTGCAGAGATTGGGGAGCCCAAGATCAGCATGTAAGCTGATAGCTCCAGTCTCAAGAACCAGAAGTCACATGAACAGGAGATAGCTGCAGAATCCAGAAAAAGCAAAAATCTACAATGCCTAGAATGTCTCCTTATATTCAGATGCAGACTACACCTCTAAGGAAACTCCTTTTAAATCGATTGGCTACTCACAATAAATTCCAACATGGGAGTGGTCACATATCAACACTGAGAACCTTGGCCCAGCCAAGTTGACCTACATGTGTAGCCATAACATCTAGTATTTCTAAAGCATTTAACTTGTCCGAGAAACAACACTTCTTTTCATACACATATTTTACTGATGTATATACCGTTGAATTAAATTATGTAATTATGATCATGAATACAGTGGCACAGGTATGTTAGAGAATAAAAACAGCTGACTCTTGATGGCATACTATTCAGCCTGTAGAGGCAGGATTGCATGGACCTACTTAAAGAATAGCTGGCTGACTCAGGGCATTCCACTTGCTGTTTTGTACCAAATTTAAACAAAGTTTTCAAATAGAATTCATATTAATTTGAGACTACATTCATTCATATCCCTACCCTCTTAAATATATATTGTTGTTAGTTGCTGTAGAGTTGATTTTGATTTGTAGCAACCACGTGTGTGCAGAGTTGAGTTGTTTTAAAGGTTTTTCAAGGCCTTGACCTTTCAGAAGAAGATTGCCAATTCTGTCTTTGAAGGAGCCTCTGGGTGAGTTCAAACCACCAACCTTTCGACTAGTAGTTGAGAGTACTTAACCATTTGCACCACCCAGATTCCTGTTACGTTTGTGCAGATACATGTAAATTGTACATAATATAGCATTATTATATATATATGCAATCATATAAAATAGTCATTATAAATGCATGTATATGTATATATACACACAGACACACACTCACTCCTCACTTACCAACATAGTTAGGTTCCAAAGACCAGGTTATGTGAAAATTGGCATTATGAGAAAATGGGTGATGACCACATCATTACCTGCCTACCAAATTGCATCATTACATAACTTTTAAACCACTGAGAATTATGGCCCAGCCAAGTTGGTACATAACAACCATCACAGCCAGAGTTACACTTACCTAACACCTCAGTGTTTGTTATCGCTAACCATGTATTACTAATGCCTCAAATAGTCACATAGTACATGTTTTAGTGTTGTCATAATTGGGAAATGTGGGAAATGAGATAGCCAGTAAGTAAGAAAGTACATGCATTTGTGCTGTATATTATTATAATCATCCTTCCTGAAAAACAATTGTTGTTGTGTGCCATTGAACTGATGTTGATTCATAGCAACCCTATGTGGTTTGGAATGAGTGGCTAATCGATTTGAACTGCCACCCTTTTGGTTAGCATCCTGAGCTCTAACCACTTTCCTCCAAGGACTCTGAACAGCCATTAGGAAAGATAAATTTGCAATGTAAGCTGTAACATTTTTGCTCAGTTGTAAAATTTCCCCAGGATAACCATATCCCAATAAAGAGCAGTCACGTAGTAATCTGATATGGTGGCCTACTAAGATCAGAACTGGGGCTAAGGAGTAGAAATGACAGGAGAGCAAATTTCAGATCAGTGTCTGCAAGAACTTACCAACAACTGAAGCTGCTATTTCATAAGACAGTACAGTTTTACCCAGAGATGTCCAAGAAGATGTGGGCTACCTACTGACAAAGGACACCCAGAGTGTGGTCCCAGATGGCCATTAAAATACTTTTTTTTTATTGTGATTGAGTGAAAGTATATAATACAATATAAATTTGCATGCCCGCCTATGTGCAGCTCCCCTGCTCTCCCTATGCTGTGACAATACACTCCTCCTATCTGTTCTATACATGTCATATCCTCATAACAATCTCCTATCCCCTCCTCTCCACCCTCTCCCCCACCTCCAGTAAGAAGCCAGGAGGACAACATCTTATAGATGCAAAGAACCATAAAGTGAACACATGATATGGTCACTCTGTGTCACCGAGTCCAGTCCATTCCTGTCTGAAGAGTTGACCTCAGTAATAATTTATGCACAGGGGCAGCATCAGAACCAGGGGCCTTGCTTCTAGGAGAACCCTGAGACTCCTGAACCATCATATGTGGTCTTTTAGTGGAGTTCTCAGGGTGCACTCCTTTTTATTCTCGTGTAGCCATTGAGAATCAACTTTGTGAGCCCCATCACAGCTATCACTGGTGGTGGCCAGGCAGGAACCATCTAGTTCCTCCAGTCACATATCCATGCAGTCACCCACTCACGTGAGTCTCTCTGTCTTCTGGGCTCTCTTTCCCCCATGTCGTTTTGGTCCTTGGTGATTGTGTATTCCTGCTGAGTTGGGACCATTTGATGTACCTTAGATGGCAGCTTGCTAGCTTTTAAGACTGCAGATGCCTCTCTAACAGTATGGGGTGCAGAAGACTCTCCTAGCAAGGTGCGAGCTATGCCAGTTGGCTTCCATGTCCCCTGAGAGCATGGTCTCCAGCCCCTCGCCCCTGATACTCTGTCCTTGCAATATTGGTTTAAGATTGGAGGAATATTCATGTTATGTTGAAGTCCAGTTAAACTGATCTTCTTTCTAATGTGTGCTGTAACTGATTTCACCCAACCACATTCCTATCAACTATCTAATCTATATCCAACCCTCTCCCTCCCCCCCCCTTGAAGCCATCAAAAGTCTTTTCCTCTATACATGAGTCTGTTTTTAAGTTCTTATTGTAGGGATCTCATACAGTATTTGTCCTTTTGCCACTGACGACTTTCATTCAATATAATGTCTTCCAGTTAAAACCAGGTTATGAGATGCTTCCTAAAATCATCATTGTTCTATATTATTGCATAGTGTTCCATTAAGTGTGTATACTATAGTTTATCCATTCATCTGTTGTTGGGCATCTGGGTTGATTCCAACTTTTTGCTATTGTGGACTGTGCTGCAATAAACATTCATGTGCATGTATCTGTTGGTGTGAATGCGCTTGGTTCTGTAGGACATATTCCAAGCAGTAGAATTACTGGGTCAAATGGTATATCTATTTCCAGCTTTTTAAGGAAGTGACAGATTGCTTTCCAAAGAGGTTGTACTATTTTGCAGTCTCACCAACAGTGTAGGAGAGTTCGAATTTCTGCACATCCTCTTCAGTATTTGTTGTTTTGTGTTTTGTGGATCACCCCCAACCTTGGTGGGGTGAGATGACATCTCATCATAGTTTTGATTTGAATTTTCTTTAATAGCTAATGATGGTGAGCATTTCTGCATGCACTTTTGGCTGCCTGGATCTCCTGTTTAGAGAAGTGTCTGTCCATCTCCCTCACCCATCACTTAATTGGATTATTTATCCTTTTCTTATTGATGTTTTGTAGTAAGTTATAGCCTATGGAGATCAGACGTGAGTCTGACATAGTTGCCAAATATTTTTTCCCATTCTCTAGGTGGTCTTTTAATTCTTTTGATAGTCTTTGGGTGAAAAAAGTGCTTCTTAGTAGTTGCCATTGATCTATATTCTGTTTAACATGCTTTGTTTGTCAGATCTTGAAGTCTGTCTATGTTGTGTGTTAAAATTTCCATTGTTGATCCTATTTTTTCTTGCATGAACTTTATCGTTTTAAGTTTGATATTTAGGTCTTTTATCCAGTTTCAATTTGTTTTTGTATAAGGTGTAAGATGTGGACCCTGTTTCAGTTTTTTGCAGATGGATATCCCATTTTGCCAGCACCATTTGTTAAAGAGATTGCTTTTAACCCAGTTTAATGTCTTAGGGCCTTTGTCGAAAATCAATTGTTCATAGGAGGATGGTGGCATCTCTGTGGTCTCAACTCTGTTCCATTGGTCTATGTATCTCTCTTTGTACCCGTACCAGGCTGTTTTGACAACTGTGATGGGGTAATATGTTCTAAAGTTGGATAGTGAGAGGCCTCCTAGTGTGTTCTTCTTCTTCAGTAGTGCTTTGCTTAGCCAGGTCTTCTTCCCCTTTCAAATAAATTGGTGATTTCTTTCTCTATCTAATTAAAAAATGTCACTGGAATTTATATTGGGATTACATTATATAAGTAGGTTGCTTTGGGTAAAACAGACATTTTCACAATGTTAAGTCTTCCTATCCATGAGCAGGGTAGGTTTCTCCATTTATGTAAGTCTCTCTTGGTTTCTTGTAGAAAGGGCTTGTGGTACTCTTTGTAAAGATCACTGGTTAGATTTATTCCTAGGTGTTTTATCTTCTTAGGGCTATAGTAAATGGTATTGATTTGGTGAGTTCGTCATTAATAATCTCTTATAAAGGAATCCTACTGATCTGCTTATGTTTATCTTGTATCCTGATACTTTGTTGAACTCTTTTATCAGTTTGCATAGTTTATTTATAGATTCTTTAAGGTTCTCTGCATATACAATCTTATCATCTGCAAATAGGGAGATTGTTACTTCTTTGACAATGCAGATGCTCTTTATTTCTTGGTCTTGTCTAATTGCTCTGGCTAGAACTTCTAGTACAGTGTTGAATAGACAAGGTAAGAGTGGGCATCCTTGTCTACTTCTCGTTCTCAAGGGGAATTGTTTTAGTCTCTCTCTCTATTCAGGGTGATGGAGGTGGTTGGTTTTGTAATAAATGCTGTTATTGCATTGAGGAATTTGCCATGTATTCCTCTTTTGCTGAGAGTTTTTAGCATGAATAGATGTTGGACTTTATCAAATGCCTTTTCTGAATCAATTGACAAAATCAGATGATTCTTGTCTTTTGTGTTATTTATGTGGTTGATCACAGTAATTGTTTTTCTGATGTTGAACCAGCCTTCCATCCCTGGTATGAATCCAACTTGGCTGTGATGAATTATTTTTTTAATATATTGTGAAATTCTATTGGCAAGTATTTTGTTGACGATTTTTACATCATGAGGTTCATGAATGATATTGGTCTGTAGTTCTCCTTTTTTGTTGGATCTTTCCCTGGCTTTGGTATCAGCATTATACTGGCTTTATAGAATAAATTTGGGAGTATTCCATCCCTTTCTATGCTGTGAAATGGTCTCCATAGTATTAGAGTTAACTCTTCTCTAAAAGCTTGGTAGAGTTCTACAGTGAAGCATCTGGGCCCAGGCTTTTTTTGTTGGTAGATTTTTGAAGACTTTTTCAATCTCTTCCTTTGTGATTATTTATTAAGTTGTTCTGCTTCACCTTGTGATAATTTTGATAGGTGATATGAATCTAGGAATTTGTCCATTTCCTCTAGGTTTTCAAATTTGTTAGAGTACAATCTTTCATAATACTGTGTTATGATATTTTTAATTTCTGTTGAATGTGTAATATCTCCCATCTCATTTCTTATTTGGGTTATTTGTTTCCTTTCTTGTTTTTCTTTGGTAAGTTTAGCCAGTGGTTTGTCAATTTTATTGATCTTTTCAAAAAAGCTAGCTTTCAGTCTTCTCAGTTTTTTCAGTTGTTCTTCTGTTCTGTAATTCATTGATTTCTGCTGTAATTTTTATCATCTGTTTTCTTCTGATGCCTCAAGGGTTGCTCTGTTGCTGTCTTTCTACTTCTTCAAGCTATAGGGATAGTTCTTTGGTTTAGTGCTTTCTTCCTTCCAGATGTGTGCATTTGTAGAGATAAACTCACCTCGGAGCACTGCTGTTTGCTGTATCCCATAGGTTGTGGTAGACAATGTTTTCATTCTCATTTGAATCCATAAATTTCTTTATTTCATTCTTGATTTCTTCTGTAACCCATGGCTTTTTGAGCAAGATGTTGTTCAGTTTCCATGAGTTCCAATTTCTGTGTTTTTCCTGCTATTGATTTTGACTTTTATGGCTTTATGATCTGAGAAGATGCTTTGCAATAATTCAGTGGTATGGATTTTGTTGAGATTTGCTTTATGTCCTAACATGGTCTGTTCTGGAATATGTTCCATTTGCACTGGAGAAGGCATAGTTATCTGCTGATGTATAGAAAGTTCTGTATATGTCAATGAGGTCTAGTTGGCTCATTGTGGCAATAAGATCTTCTGTGTCTTTATTGAGTTTTTTTGGTAGAAGATCTGTCCAATACTGAAAGTGTAGTGTTGAAGTCTCCCACTGTTACTGTAGAGTGATCTATCTCATTTTTTAATGTAGTCAGTGTTTCTTAGATGTATTTAGATGTTGTAGTATTGGGTACATAAATATTATATTGTTAAGTCCTGTTTGTGTATTGAACCTTTCAGCAATAAATAGTGCCCATCCTTGTCCACAATGGTTGGTTTTACATTAAAATGTATTTTATCTGAGACTGGTATTGCCACACCTACTCTTTTTTGTATATTGTTCGCTTGGTATACATTCTTCCATCCTTTAGTTTTCAGTTCAGATCTTTAAGTCTAAGGTGAGTTTCTTGTAAGCAGCATATAGGCAGGTTGTGTCTTTTGAGCCACGGTGTCAGTCCTTGTGTCTTTACTGTAACCTTCAGTCTATTTACATTCAGCATAATTATTGATAGGTATGTCTTTAGTGCTGTCATTGTGATGTGTTTATTTTTCTTTTTATGTTTTCTCTGTTGCTCATACTATTCTCTTCTGGGACATTCTTCTTTATGGGTCGATTTTTCACCTTTTTTCAGGGTTGGTTTTGTGTTTGTTGAGACTCCTGTATTACGTTTCTTGATTTAATATTTTGCATCTTTATTGCACTTTGTGGCCACCTCTGTGATCCTCCTTAATAATCTATGTTTAAACCCAATTTTACCTTCTACATGTGTTATTAACTTCTGCATCTGGAAGGACTGTAACTACTGTAGTACATCCCTCTTTTTAATATGGTATCATAGTTTTCAGGAAATGATGATTGAATCACTTCTTTTAATATTATAGCTTTGATTGAGTTTTGTGCCTTCCCCAGCTGAGTAGGCTTCTGAATGATGTGTCCTGTATTGCCTGCTAAAACACTGAGTTAATGATTTTGTTCTTCTAACCCAAGAGCTTCTTTCAGTATTTCTTGTAGCTTTGGTTTGGTTTTTACAAAGTCTCTGAGTTTCTGTTTGTCTGCAAATGTCTAATTTCATTTTCATATTTGAAAGACAGTTTTGCAGGATATGTCATTCTTGGTTGAAAGTTTTTATCCTTCAAGGCTTTGAATGTGTCATCCCATTGCCTCCATGCCAGCATCGTTTCTGCTGAGAAGTCAGATGAAAGCCTACACTGTTTCCCTCTGAATGTTAGCTTTGCTTTGAGTCTCACTGCCTTTAAGAGTTTGTGCTTATGTTACATTTTGTTAAGCTTGATTGAAGTATGTCTTGGAGTCTTTCTTTTGGGAACTATATTGAGTGGCATTGGATATGCATCTTGGATATATATATATTCTCTTGTGTCATAATTTCAGGGAGGTTTTCTGTCAGCATCTCAACAGCAATACTCTCTGTGTGTTCAGATGTCCCTCCCTGTTCAGGAACTCCAGTTAATTGTAGGTTATTCCTCTTGATAGACTCCCACATGCTTCTTAATGCTACCTCATTTTTCTTGTTTCTATTCTCTGATTTCTCCTCGTAGATGCTGCAGTCAGTAGCTCTGTCTTCCAAGTCACAATGTCTGTTTTCTATTTGTTCAGTTCTGTTTTCTTGACTTTGAATGGAATTTTCTTTTTCTTTGATTTTGTTCTTGATCTGTTGGATTTCAGAATACTAGTGTTCCATCAGTTCAAACAGCTTCCCTAAGTTTTCATTTTGCTGTGCTACATTTTATATAATGTCTAGGAGGGCTCTCTCTATATATAATCCTTTTGTACTTGACCTCTGATAGTTTCAGAATGGCATCTTCATCTGGGAAGTTCTTTGGTTCTTTGTCTTGGGGGCTTTTGGGGGCCATAGGCGAATTTTTCTTTAAATCTCTGGCCAAAGTTTGTTGCTTTTGGAGCATCTTGAAGTTGTTTAGTTTCTCTGGTGTTACTTTAACAGGATCTGAAATACAGTCTGAGATGGAAGGTGATTACCAGTCACCTCTACGTACTCCAGTGACTGGGCCCAGGGGAATCTCTGGAGTAGCTGGCTCCACCTCCTGACAGGCAAAGACACGGCTCTCCTTATGGAGTCACTGGGGGGCTGTCAGGTGACCCTATGATGTGGGTCTGTAAAGGCTGGAAGGGATGCCATCAGAATGCACTGTAGTTATTTCTCTAGGTGGTCTTATATTGAAAGGTAAACGCTATCTGATGTCTTCCAGAATCATTCAGCCTGTCTGGTGTGCAAGCCCCTCTTCCTAGCTAGCAAAGTAAGCACCTCTGTATCCAACCCCACATACTGTAAACTAGTTCAAAGTATGGAAGGGCTACTGCCCTGCTGTCATCTGCTGCTGGGCCACCTGCAAGGCCACACTTTGCTAAACAGAGCTTTTCTGCTGGAAAGGCACTCCACAGGCTGGCACTGCCTCCTGGCCAGGGAATTAACGCCTGCTGAGGCCTCCGTTTGGGTAACTCTCCCTTTAGTCGCACAAGATGGTGTCCAGCATGAGCTCTCTTGCCCGCTGTGGAATAGTGTTTGGAAAGAAAGGGTGGAGGGGCCAAGGTGCACAGAGTCTAGAGCTGGGCTCTCAAAATGTGGCTATTCCACCTACTCATGCCATCAGCAATGCAGCTGAGCTTTGCTGCCAGTTAAGCCCAAACCCCACTTGCCAGCTAAGACAGAGAAAAGAAGTTGAAACTGCCATTACCTTCAGTTTGCAAGAGCTGGCATTCAGCAAGGGTGGGGGGTCAGCAAAAGAGAAGAAGTTTCTTGGGCAGTGGAATGTAGTCCAAATTGGCACCCCTCTGTCATGTCCAAGGGCTCACTGGGTGTCCAGAAGCCTCTGTTTGTCAGTCCAGGCCTTAGTTTTCAGAGGAGATTTAGGAGACATGTGTCTAGTCCGCCATCTTGGCTCTGCCTTCTAAAGTACTTTTAATGTCTAATGTCCTAAGTTTTTTATCTTTAAAGTACTTCTTGGATCCCACATCATTTTTTTTCATTGTCTGGGCCTTAAGCCACTGATTTACATTGCTGTATGTTGCCTAAAATTATCTGAAAAAGAAATACCTACAAAATGCCCAATATAGACCATTCATCACATATAAGAGGGTATGGATATGATGCTGTCGTTCCCCTATTGCCTGTGATAATTGCTCGATAAAACTTTATGTCCTTGGGCATTCTGAAGGCAGCAGTAAGTATTTAGTCTTGGCAACTGCAGCCTTCCCAGAAAATGCTGTTCTCTGCAGTGATAGGTGCATGGAGGAGATTTTGTGTTAGGAACTGAACTGTACTTTTAAAACAGAAGCTAGAATGAAAAGAACACAAAGAACAAAATAATACATATGATAATTAATGTAAAAAAAATTGATGCAGGTGGTCCTGCTTTAAGAAAAGCAAATAAGCAAAATCAGAAACTGTAAACTATATAAATTTACATTACAAAATAACTTCAATTTACGTATCAGTTCCTTATAGGATTTGTTTTAAATATCAAGTTTCTCTGGTACATTTGAGACCTTATTCTTACATCATGAACTAGATCCTAGACTTTAGCATCTATAAACTGCCTTAGCAGTTTTCTGGCCCAGCTCCTTTACTTACCGATATGGAAATTGTAGTCCAGAGAGAAGTTCCAAGCATTATCCGTAGTATCGTGTAGCTAATAAGTGGCAGAGTTGGTACCAAAAGCCAACTTGGGAATCTTCCCTCTTTACCATTCCATTCTACCAGTCAGAACTGAAGATTCATGACACCAAATTCATCTAAAAATTGACTTCTTTTTTCACTTTGTTTTGTTCTCGTTAAAATAATACACGGTTTTCATAGAAAATTAGCATGCATAAAAATATATCAAAAGGGAAATCAACTGTAGACTCGCCATCAAGGGCTAACCACTTTGGCCATGTGGATCTCCAAACTTTCTGAGGGAACATCCATGTTCTTCCTGCCTTAGTGGAACCATCACCTACTTCAGGGCACTGAAACCAGACCTCATCTCAGTGGAACTGCTGTCTCTTGGGTTATCAGTAAGTGTCTCTGTGCTGAAGCTGTTAGTCTCATCACCGTCTCCATCTTCTGAAACATTGAACAGTGGTTTCGCATAACCCCCTCCTTTTTTCTTATCTTAGACTGATTTCAGGACATGACTCCCTGAGTATTCATACCTCCTAGACTATTCTTGCTCTGTCTCATTCTTGGGCTGTTCTTCCATGGCTTGTCCACTGAATATTGATGTCTCATGAAGTTGAATGCTTACTCCTCTTTTAACTCTCTATTCATCTGTATCTGATTCAAAGTATTACTTACATGTTGTTGATTGCCAAAGAAATGTCTCTTGCCACCACCCCTGTCCTAAGTGCCTGTTTTAGTCACCTGGTACTGCTCTAATGGAAAATACCATGAGTGGAAGCCTTCATAAAGAGAAACTTTTGTTCTTACAGTCTGTTAAGCCCCAAATCCATTTAGAAGTCCATTTAGTATGAGAAATTATCACAGTCCAGTAGGCCAAGAGTCCAAATTCAGTGAGAGCATCTCAGCACAGAAACCTCAGGTGCAAATAATATGCTCAGCTCTTGGTGCTGCTCTCTTGGTGGTATGAGGTTCCCAACTTCCTCTGCTCACTTCTCTCCCTCGTGTCCCTTAGCTGGTAACTTGAGTCCTGCCTCACCAACACAACTGCTGCCCATTCTCCCTCATCAGCATTACAGAGGTAGGATTCATAACATATGGGAGGAATGGCACCATATTGGGACCCAATAGCCGAATCAACATATAGATTCTGGGGGGAGACAATACAACCCATGATAGTGCCAACTCTCCCAGGCTATCATATAAGCACAAGTGACTGAAATTCCCAAACCAAATTCCCTTTCCTAGCCTGTTACTCTGTTTTGTTTCCCTCATCAGTTGTTGTGTATCAGTACAGACATTAGTACTGGAAATCCTAAAGTCATATGTTTGATCTTTTCCCCAGCTTCCAAGCCATCATTCTATCCCATTATATCCACCTCCACAAAAAAAAAAAAAAAAAAACTACTGCCATCAAGTTGATTCCAACTCGTCGCAACCCTGTAGGACAGAATGGAATTACTCCATAGAGTTTACAAGGAGAAGCTGGCAGATTCAGCAGATTCAAACTGCCGACCTTTCAGTTAGCAGATCTAAACACTTAACCGCTATGCCACCAGTATGGTAATATTCAGGAAGTTATTTTCCCTACAGTGCCCTTCAGATCTCTCACTGCTCTTCTGTTACTGCTGCTCAAGGTCAGGCCCTCAACATGGCTTAAGCCCACCGCAGTAGCTTCCTGACTTCCCTCTTTGCCACTCCCATCAATTCCTGCTCCACGCTATTGCCTGATTTCAGCTTTTTGGTACATAAATCTCGTTTTATGTACTTCTTAGATCTTTCAGCAGCTCTCTACTGCCTACCGTACAATTCCACAACTGTTAGTAGGGCAGCAAGACCTTCTATAATCAGTAGTTTAACCAAGATTTTTAGCTTCATCTCCTGTTCTCCCCACACCCTAAACTCAAGACTAAGCCTGCTCTCTGCTCCCCAAATGTTCACTTTTCCCGGACCATGCTTTTATTCCTGCTACCACTTCTGTGTACTCTTCCTTCACACACAAACTCTTAACTTGAAATCTTATTCAGGCCTTCCCCAAATCTCCAGGGCCAAATGAATAGACTCTGTCTCTTTGTTCTCTAATATTTTGTTCACTATAGTTAACCATCTCTCTGTCTTACTCCTCTTTGTGTTTCTAGACTTTCTGGGCACATGTAACCTAGCTGCCTGAATAGCACAATGCTTTACAGTGGGCACTCCTTAACTGTTTAATAAAATTGTCCACATTGAAGAATGAATCCTTCAATAACCCATCCAGCTCATTTCCAAAAAGTTCTGTAGAACAGAAATAATCATTCATTTCCTCAAAGATTAAGGGGACGTACCAAAAAGAGAACATTTTTATTCACACTTGCTTGTAAACCCTGGTGGCATAGTCTTTAGCTGCTATATCTGCTAACCAAAAGGTTAGCAGTTCAAATCCACCAGGCACTCCTTAGCAACTCTATGGGGCAGTTCTACTCTGTGGTACAGGGTCATCAGGAGTTATAAACGACTCAACAGCAGTGGTTTGGTTTGGGTATGTAGAGTATAGTTCTTCTGCTTGCTTTGGTTAGATTGCAAATGTAGCAAAAGGAAGAAGAGCATTTGTGGGTTGTCAGGGGCAAATCCTGCTGCTCATCTGTATGGTTCTGACAGCTGAACTCAAGCAGCATTCTTACTCTGTTCCTGGAGGGATACACTGCAGGGCTTGTCTACATACATGTTTTTTAAAGACAGGAAACCACATATAATATCAGTCAGTTGTTACATTTGGCCAAGTAGGTCTTTGAAATGTGTTTAGTTAACCTGTAAAATAAATTATTGCTGAAAGTTTTTTAAAATAATTTCGGATTAGAAATAAAAAGACCTTTGGTAGGAAAACAAAAGAGGCAGGAAGATCACAGTGTTTAGAATACAGACATTGTAAAATACCATAAAAATCTCCAAGGAATACTGAAAAGAAGGCTAGAGAAATTGACACAAGGATTAGCTAGAGCAGATGTAGTGCCTTCCCCTACATTGGGTGCCCTGAATTCAGACTTCTACAAGGACTGCTAATTAAGTTCATGAACTCAACCTAGAAAAAGACCTACGTGCCTCACTGCTGAATATCACTATGTTCACCTTAGAAATACTCCCTTTGGGAAGCTGATGTCCTGAATGTCCTCAAAATGGCTTCCTTTCAGTATTTGCTTTATCTTCAGGTAAAGAAAAGTCCTTGGGAGCTAGATCAGATGAGTAAGGAAGGGGTTCACAGTCAGCCAGACCATGCCAAAAAGAAAAAAAAAATACATAGGAAACTATTGCAGAAGTAACTCATTAAACATTTCTTTAATTATCATGTACTAACTTAAAGGTTAAGTAGTTATTGACATTAAAATTATTGTCTTCACTGGCAAATATATTCCTTTTGTCTCTGCAGTTCTTTTGGGTCACAGAATTTGAAATTAGTAGAGTTCTAAGGAAAGTATTTTGTTAGAATTAATCTAAGTAGTAATGATCGTAGTAGTCACCTTCCTATTACAAAATACAAGCTCAGTGCATTCTAACTGTGTCATGGACAGTAATGTGAACTGTATTGCATATAGGAGGAAAAACAGACTCCTTTCCAAGTCTAGAAAGAAAATGTTTATTAGTTTAGAAAACACTAGCTTGCTTAAAAAATTTACACTTGGATTGAATGAAATTATCCTCATTATTTGAAAGTGGGTAGATTTTGTTCTCTTCCTTTGCATTCTTTCATGTCACTCGGGTTGGCTTTTATCACAGAGGATCAAATCTAGTGTGTCAGAGCATAACTTGCTGTGGGCTGCTCTTGGGCCAGGACTGCTAGGCCTTAAAATTCTCCCCTGAGGTGTAGCTGACCCTGTCAGGTAATTCAGTGTTACATGTTTGCAGCATTTTAAGTACTTAGACTTCTGGTGAAGGGAGGCTATTTTATAGATTCCAGGTTACTACAGTGTTTTCCCAGTCATTCTGTTTTGCTTTGAACTGTTCAGAAATGATATGGAGCATAGTTGATTCACATAACTACCTGCAGGTTAAATATTACGTGTGGCCCGATGTCTCTGGTCAAGTGTTGGGCAAAGTTTTCATTTGTTTAAGTAGGTGTTACAACTCAGTAAAGAATGACTCTAGGTTTGGCAGGAAGGTATGTATGGAAACTCTGCTCAGCCAAATGTGTAAGAATAAGTAATTGGTTAACATAAAGTAAATTATTTTGACAGATTTACACTCTTGGGGCATGTTAATAATCTACTAAATATCAGGAGACGAGAACTTCAAGTCACTTCCCTCAGGTTCAAACTGGTGATAATTTGCATTTCTAACAAGTTCCCAGGAAATTACGCTTAAGAATTGCCTGTGGACCTTGTTAAAATGTAGATTCTGATTCAGTGTATCTGGGGGTAGAAATGCAAATTCTCAGCATGGAACTTAATAGAAAAGGCAGTTCTCCTCAGGGGCTTGAACTGGAATGGACCAGGTTTCAAGCCCTGTTGGAGATATCCCTTTGATGTTTTTCTTTTTTAATTTTGTTTTCTGTTCTCATGCATTGTGGATAAATTTAGTATGTCTTATCAACACTCCTTTTGCTTTCTCTTCTTTTTTTAAATTTACATGTAGATCAACCCAAAGAAGAAAAGAAAGAATGCTACTATAATCTAAATGACGCCAGTCTCTGTGATAACGTCCTGGCCCCCAATGTCACCAAACAGGAGTGCTGCTGTACTTCCGGTGCTGGGTGGGGTGACAACTGTGAGATCTTCCCTTGCCCAGTCTTGGGGACTGGTAAGAATCAGCTGAGAGCTGTACTCATACTTGTGTTTGTCGTGTGGTATCCATCAGCCTTGAAGTGTTCTCCTTTTGGTAACTACCTTGAAACTTTGAAATGATGACATTCACTGGTATGTGCCATAGTTAACTTTAAGTGCAATTATGGTGAATTTCATTGAGTGCTGGAGCAGTCACCATCACTCTACCTCAGTGTGAATTCTTTTCTCTCTCTCTCTTTTTTAATTTTACTTTAAGTGAAAGCTTACAGTTAACATCAGTTTCTCATGCAAAAACTTAGAAACACATTGTTCTCCCTGCAGCATGCCAGCACACTCTTCTTCTCCACCCTGTGTTTCCCATGTCCCATCACCTAGCTCGTCCTCTTCTGCGTTCTCATCTCACCCCCAGACAGGAGCTACTCATTTAGCCTCATGTATCTACTTAAGCCGAGAAGCACACTCTTCACCAGTGTGATTCTGTGTCTTATAGTCCAGTCCAATCTCTGTCTGAAGAGTTGGCTTTGGGCATAGTTTTCATTTGGGGCTAACAGAGAGTTTGGGGGCCATGCCTTCTAGAGTCACCCAGTCTCATTCAGACCATTAATTCTGGTTTTTTTTTTTTTGCTAGAATTTGAGTTCTGCTTCCCACTTTTCTCCTGCTGTAGCAAGGATTCTGTTTTATTCTCTGTCAGTGTGAATTCCAAAACTCACTTGTGTCTATCACAGGGTAGACTGTTACAGGGAGGTTTCATCTGATATTTTGGAAGAAATAATTCAACTGGATTCCATTCGACGGCACTTGGCTTTTTGGCTGGATTCCATTTTTAAATTGAAACCAATCTTTTTCACTTATAGTAACATAGCATTATCCACAACTTTGTTGTTAGTTGCCATTGAGCTCATTCTGACTCAGAGCAAACGTTTGTATATAGAGTAAAACTACATCATCATGTCTTCAAGGCCATGACTTTTCAGAAGCACAGCACCAGGGCAGTCCTGAGGCACTTCTGGGTAGGTTCAAACTACCAGCCTTTCAGATAGTAGGTGAGCACTTGCCTCTTTATGCCACCTAAGGACTCCTACACATAGTTATTGCTGTTGTTGTGTGTCGCGGAGTCAATTACAGCGCAGTAACCTTCAGAACAGCGTGGAACTGCCGCATAGAGTTTCCTAGGCAGTGATCTCTACAGGAAGATTGCTGGTCTCTTCTCCCATGGAGCAACTAACTCACCCAATGGAGCAACTAGTAGGTTCAAACTGCAGACTTTGGTTAGCCTGTGAATACTTAATCATTGCACCACCAGGCCTCCTTATCCATAACTAGAGATTTTATAGTTAAGATTTTTCTTGATGGTTTCATCCTAAACTTTTAAAATAGTAAAGGTCATGCTAATTTACAAATAATAGTCATAACATTAAGTTTAAAATGGATAAATAAAATGTGGATAAATTCCAAGGATTTAAGGTCTATGTGTGTATATATATATATATATATATATGTATATTTTCTGTATATTTATATATATATAAATTTATATAATTTATATATCTTTATATATAATTTATATATATAAATTTATATATATTTCCTGTATATGTATATTTCCTCATATATATATGTTTGAGGAAATTCTGGTATTTTAATGGGTTAAGTACGGTCTTCTAACGAAAAGGTCAGCAGTTCAGATCCACCAGGTGCTTCTTGAAAACTCTGTGGGGCAGTTCTACTCTGACCTTTAGGGTTGCTATGAGTCAGACCCAACTCAATGGTAGTAGATTTGGGTTTTTTTGTTTGTTTATTTGTTTTAATTTGTATATATAAGTAAACTTATGAAGACATTGGATTTATGTGCACTTAATTCTTAACTGCTGAGTTGTACTGAATTGGTTTGCCTAAATTAGATGGATGAGATTTGCCTTAGAATGATCGAATCTGGGAAAGCAAAATGAAAATGAAAATAACAATGCATTCACGGAAGATGCTGATTTTTTTTTTCTTTTTTCTACTTATTCCTTTTCTTGATTTTCTCTCTCTTGAAATCAGCTGAATTCACTGAAATGTGTCCTAAAGGGAAAGGTTTTATTCCCACTGGAGAATCCTCTCATGAAGTCGGTGGCCAGAACTATAAAGGTTAGAAACAAGTAGAAACAAATCTGTAACATGTGTACGTGTCAGACATTCAAGTAAAAGCTTACAGTGGGTTACATAGAACTGATGTCCTTTTATGCTGTGTGAAATGGTTACAAAGCTGTTAATTCTACCGTTGAAAGAAAACCCTGCTGACTCTGGGAACAGCCATGGCTTAGGAGTCAGAACACTAAAGGCTGTATTACACTGGGAGCTCCCCTAACCTCCTGAGTGTCAGTTTCTTCATCTCTGAGATAGGAATAATGTCTCAAAGGTTATCCAGAGGATTAAATGAAGTAATATGCATAAAATTCTATACTTAGTAAGTATTGAATACATTTACTTTTTTACTTCTGACCTATATCATAAATTATATAAATTATGAGCATGGCCATTTGGCCATCATTGTGCTTGTCTTTATTGTCACCAACAAAGCTGAGGTTCACCCTTTCTCAGAAGAGATCTTGCTGTTCTTAGAACTTTAACTAATGACTACAGATTCGTAAGGAATGGAAAAGATAAGAGCAAAAGTAGATGTGGTTGGTATATTTAATGCTGTTTTTCTACAATTCTAAATTAATGAGAAGCTTCTTTATTTTAGGCGAAATTTAAACCACATGTCTAAATGCTTTATTACATACTCATTTTTTACATTTCTGTGATAGAGGTATTATTACCTTTTGTATACAATGTGATTTTCTTTCTTTACAGTTTAATACTGAAAATTGCTAAGTAGCTGGAAGACAGACTGTTCAAAAATACTTCTATTGTTCATCCAGTTTTGGAAAGTTAGTGATTCAATAATAGGGTATAATTCAGTCATTGGATAAGAATTTCCAAAAGTTTTTAAAGTATGTTCAATGATTTAGTCGAATTAAATTACAAGACAACTTGGTTTGCGGTTTATCTTTAATGTTTTTAAAGTTCACAAGTTATTAGATAATGTATTTTTTATAGCAATGTACTTAAATATTATTTCATATTATGAAACAGCCCTGAATTTACCAAAGAGTCATTCTCTCTTTTATATAAGTTTCTCCTCACCCTGTCTTAGCAGTGCTGTAAATGGTTGGAGGATTAAATTCAGACCCAAAGCAGCTGTAAGTCATAGGCTTGGCTCTGCCACTTTCCAGCTATGTAACTTTGAGCAAGTTGTCACACAGCTCCTAGTTTTAAGAAGAGAACAAGATGACATTAGTGCTAAAATTTTAGGACCAATAGCAATTATATGTACCAGATATTTTACTGATCATACAGGGATGACCTTGCTTAACTTTTTCCAATCCTTTAGGTAAGTGTTTTTATGAGCCCCATTTTACTAGTGAGTAAGCTGAGGCTTGGTAACGCATGATCTCTAGATGTCATGGAGCGACGGGTCTGCCAACATCATAAGAAATTTGTTTTCATTAGCTAATTTTTTTTTCTTTTTTTTACCATAAAAGGCTTTTGTCATGCATCATCAAACTCTTCTCAGGAGCTTTATGGGTAGTTAGTGAGTGGGCCAGAATATACATTTGCAGAAATGCACATTTCTGAAAGATACATTCTTTAGAAAATATCTTTGGTGCCATTATAGAATCCACAGACTATTTCAGCAAATACAAGGTAACATCTCAAGCACCATATTTGTGGCTGTACCTTCTCTGATAGTTTTGGACATTACTCACTAAATACTCCCCAAGAAGCCACATCTGATTATGTTTCTGTGTCTGAAATTTGGCCTAATCTTAAGAATTTGGCATTGCCGTATCTGTAATTTATCTGGAAATACAAGTAATATTACAATATTTAACTTGAACCCCAATAGTATTTATACTTTCTTTTTAGATGAAATAAAACTAGCTCCTTTGTATTTCTCATTTTTTCTGCCCATAGATGCAGATGAATGCTCCCTCTTTGGACAAGAAATTTGCAAAAATGGCTTCTGTTTGAACACTCAGCCTGGTTACGAATGCTACTGTAAGCAAGGGACATACTATGACCCTGTTAAATTGCAATGCTTTGGTAAGTTCTAAGAGGATATATTATGGTATACTGTAAAAATATACAGATGGAAAAAAAATAAGTAGTGCTGTGTAGTAGAAACAATTTATATGAATCAAAATCATGTGTTGAAAGGATCTGTACATGTTTTATGGAATTTTTTCGTGAACACAGTTAAGAAAATGGAAACCCTCCATGCTACTATTTGAGTGTATTTCAAACAAACAGTTAATATTCAATGTGGATGTCATTCAGATCACAGATATAACTGAAATGTTCTTTCAGTCTGTGGTACCTCCTATTTCAGCAGTCATACCTTGCAAATGAAAATCTTTTTCAAATACTGATGGACTTTGATACTTAAGCAGAAAACCACACACACCAGGCAGAAACACATAGCAAAAAGAAGAAACTTTAAAACTATTATAAAGAGGCATCTTAGCTTTCTAAACATATCCTGTCTATAGACATTTTCTTTCCATGTTTAAGGTCAGCAGCAGCAGTTGGCAGCATTGTTTTTTTCCATCAACTCAGCATACATTTTCATAGTCAGAACTCTTCTATTTTGAGTGACTCTATGTAGTTAATTAAAAGGTGGTAGCCCCTAAAATCTGGATTCAGTTTAGCAATGTGTCAGATTTGATGAGCGTGTGAGATACAAAGGATTCTAGATTTTCTTTAGTTATGTTTTTGTTTGTTGTTCTGTTAAGATATGGATGAATGTCAAGACCCCAGTAGTTGTATTGATGGCCAGTGTATTAATACAGAAGGTTCTTATAACTGCTTCTGTACTCATCCAATGGTCCTGGATGCTTCAGAAAAGAGATGTATTCAGCCGGCTGAATCAAACGGTATGTTTGGATGGGAGGTGCAGACCTGTGTCCAAATAAATAGCATGAGATTTTTTTTGACTACACATGAGCCAGTGGAAAATAGAAAAGTTGGTTTCTTGGGTACTTTAGTGAGATACTAAAATAAATGATATAAAATGTGTGGTCATATAATCAAAAATGTAGGAAGTTTAATAACCTGAACATACTCATTTAACAAACAAAGGAATATGGAGTGGCTGAGCAAATACAGAGCTCTGTCATACCTGAGAGTTCATGGTACTTAATCCTCAGAGGGAGCTGAGAAAGATGTAAGTTCCAGGAAAGGTGATTAGATTTGTTTGACTGGACTTGAGAGCATAGATTCAACTAGACAGAACAGGATATAAAGTTGAACAAGGAACTGGCGAGTCCTGACATTCAGTGATAGAAGTCCGGTTCATCCCTGATGAAATGAGGTGCCACTAAGGGCTGTCATGATTGATTGTCACTTTTAGTAGACTACCTTGGATGAAGTCAGTGGAAAGGGCTCTTGGACAAAACATCACTATTCTAGGGCTCTGACAGATAAAGTGAGAACATATGTGTCTAAAAATGGTACACAGAAAGAAATGGTAGGATTTGACAGAGGACTAAATGTGAAAAAGCAAAGAGCAGAGGAGGAGAAGTCCATCAGGATTATGAAGCACAGTCAAGGTAGCGGGGGCATTTCATGTAATGGAGAGAATATGTAAAAAGAAGGATTTAATGGGAATGCAATGGGCAGGTTGAATTTCCCCTGGTGGAATGACAGCCCACTGGAGATGACAGAGATTTGATCCAAGGAAAGATCACGCTGGATTTAGACTTTTACTTGGAAGGCAGTCTTAGAAATCAAGATGGAAACTTGATGATGCTCTGGCTTCCACCACAGTGTTTATGAAACAGGAATAATAGCAAAATTGTCATGGGACTTTGTCTCTCCTTGCAGAACGAGTTGAAGAAACTGATGTCTACCAAGATCTGTGCTGGGAACATCTGAGTGATGAGTATGTGTGTAGCCGACCACTTGTTGGCAAGCAGACAACTTACACAGAGTGCTGCTGTTTATACGGAGAGGCCTGGGGCATGCAGTGTGCCCTCTGCCCCATGAAAGATTCAGGTGAGGACTAATCCAGTTCTTTTGCAGGAGGTGTTAGAAACAAGTTGTTTCTGCCAACTCTTTTGGAGCCGTTATCTTTCACTTCTGTGTCTTCATCTTCACTCCTCATATTTCACTGTGTATGTGTGTGTATGTATGTGTGTGTGTGCAGGGAACGGACGAGCATAATTAAACAAACATCTGGCTCCTCGTTTACCTCTAATCTAGACCCATCATCAATTTTTGAATCTCTCATTCTGTTTCCCCAATGAATGATAAGTGACCCAAAGAAATGTTATGTAACTTAGCCATCAGTGGCATGTCTTTAGAATTTATATTTCGGAAACTTACTTTTTTCGCTGTATTTCTTCTCATTCCAGTTTACAAAGTACAGTAAAGAGAGTGGGGGCATTTCATGTAATGGGGGAGCTATAAAGAGAAAGGTTTAATGGGAACATGAAGAGCAGGCTGAATTTTGGCGCTGGAATGGCGCCCAATTGGAGGTGACAGAAGTGTGATTTAAGGAAAGATCAGGCTGCTCATGGCAAAGAGTGGTAGAGACCATAGAAAATTTTTGTAGGTGGAAAAGTCTAAGCTTGTATGTCAACCTCTTTGTTAGAGATTTAAGAAAAACACTAGAACACTACGGTGAGTAGAAAGTGAGTGAAAAAATATTTGAACAAACATTTCATGTTTTAGATCTGGGTTTAAATCTTTGATCAAGTAGAAAATCTAAAACATCCCAAATGCCCTGTTTTATCACCTCTTCTAGAGATGGAGGAACGGAAGGTACTGCCTCTTGGTTCCCTGGCCAGGCTTCTTTGCTGACTGTTGTTTGTGCATTGACTGCATATTTTCTTCTTACTGACCACTTGTTAAAGGAGGGCACTTGAAACTATTTGGCATACCACTTTGTCTTTAACCGTAAGATTGATTGGTGGTGTAGTGGTTAAGAGCTCAACTGCTAACAGAAAGGCTAGCAGTTTGAATCCACCAGCTGCTCCTTGGAAACCCTGTGAAGCAGTTCTCCTCTGTCCTGTAGGCTTGCTGTGAGTTGGAATTGACTCAGTGACAACAGATTTGGTTTAGAAACAGCATGTGAGTGTAAACTGAAGTTTTCTAGGAACATATGCCCAGAATGGGCAAAGGAGAAGAACTGCTTGAAAAGAGAAAATGCATTAATTTTTAGTTAATTCAATTAAAATATTATTTTTCAATCTATTTCATAAATTAGACTTGAGCCCATGAAAAACTTAAAAAACAATGAAGGATAGTAAGGAAATAATTTGAAATGTTTTTAGCAGAAATAAATAGCACAGGGTAAAGAGCAAATACGTAAAGAAATAGCAGTGGTGACAGCTCGAAAGATGGTGGGTTCTAGGGCCAGATGGGTTGCGTTCCAGCACTGCCTGCAGCCGCTGTGTGATGGGAAGAATAACCTCACCTTTTGAAGCTTTTTTGTAAAATGGAAACACTAACATCTATCTCAGTAGCATCACTGGGGTTGGTGTCACCCCCGCCCCCCACGCCACCTTGCTTATCACCACAATATTGTAGCTAAAATGCCAAAAAAATTGGCAAAATCAGCAACTGTAAAAACACTGGCATCAGGGAAAACAGCAGCATGTGCTTCTGTAGCACATGCTGACCAAACCATATGATTTGAAGTGTCATAGTAATTGGTAATAATGACAGCTCTGACCAGACTGCTTTAGAAGGTTCAAAAAGTAAATTAGCATAGCCTTGTAGGTATGTTTGAAAACCCTGGTGAGGTTTCACTTTCTACTCACTGTATTGTTCTGATGTTTTTCTTAAATCTCTAGCAAAGAGGTTGACATACAAACTTAGACTTTTTCACCTATAAAAATTTTCTATGGTCTCTACTTTACCACTCTTTGCCATGAGCAGCCTGATCTTTCCTTAAATCAAACTTCTGTCACCTCCAGTTGGGTGCCATTTCACCAGCCACAGCTGCTAACCAAAAAGTTGGCAGTTCAAATCTACCAGGCACTCCTTGGAAACTCTGTGGGGCAGTCCTGCTCTCTCCTCTAGGGTTGCTATGAGTTGGAATCAATTCAACAGTGGTGGGTTTTAGCTTAGTTTTGTAGGTATATTAATACATGTAAGCTGGGCTTAAGGAAAAAGTATTGTTTTTTTTAACTACAGGGATAATAAATTTCTGTTGAAACACTGTGCAAAACTTTTATAGACAGTCATTTTTATGTCACTCCCTCTGATAGTGTCACGCAGTGTGGTCCACACCCTGCTAGTGATGCCACTGATCCATATTATTGGGTTGTGAAAACGAAGAAGATGCAGGCAGAGCAGGCACATAGGAAGTAGCATAATTGTTAGCACTGCTGTTGTCTCTGTCTCTGGAGGCAGAGGCCACATAGAGGAGAAATTTAAATCAGTAAGAATTGAGTACCAAAAGAAAACAAACCCAAGATGATTGAGTCAATTCTGACTCAGCAACAAACTTGTATCTTCTTTTCACTATGTTCTAATACAAAAAAAACTTTTTTATTTCTTCAGTGCTTTTTATTTTTTTATTTTTTTTCAGTAACCTATAGCTATTATAGGGTCTCTATGAGTCAGAATCAACTCAATGGCAGTGGGTTTTGGTAGGTAATGTATCCAAAAAAGAAAAAAGCACCAGTGCTGTCGAGGAGAGATTTTGACCCATAGTCATCCTATGGGACAGAGTAGAACTGCTCCATAGAGTTTCCAAGGAGCAGATTGGCAGATTCGAACTGTCAACCTTTTGGTTGGCAGACATAGCACCTAACCACCCTGCCACCAGGTTTCCAGGTAATGTATAGCCATATTAAATAGCTAAAATAATTAGGGGTATTATGTCTCCCTTCATCTGCCCCATAGCAGTTGAACATATTCCATAGAATGTCCGCTCTTATCAGCTTATTTTGATCATTTGAGCCTTTTCGCTGTATATTAAAACCCATTGCCGTGGAGTCAGTTCCAACTTATAGCAACTTTATAAGACGGTAGAACTGCCCTATAGTGCTTTCAAGGCTGAGACTTGTAGGATCAGTGGCTAAGAGCTGTGGCTGCTAACAAAAGGTCAGCAGTTTGAATCTACCAACCATTCTTTGAAAACCCTATGGGACAGTTCAGTTGTGTCCTGTTGGGTCATTATGAGTTGGAGTTGACTCAAAAGGAACAGATTTTTTTTTTTAACAAGAGTAGATGGCCACATCTTTCTCCTGCAGAGAATGGCTGGTGGGTTTGAACTGTTGACCTTTCAGTTAACAACCAAAGAGCCACTACACCACCAAGGTTTCCTCCCTGTATGTTAGTTACTGTTAAATATTTTTATTAGTTATTTTTATGTATTTCTATATGAACAGAATGTTTAAAACTTCTTATCAATCTAAGGCACACTACTTTTTTTACATTTTACGTCTGGAATTGAGAGCATCTTGCAACTGATGGCATCTAGCAATGGCCACAAGCCTTTTATTTTTCCCCTGCATTTTAACATCTCTTAAGCTGGGATTAATTTTACTATCTGTGGCATTTAAAAACTGATAAAATATGTCACTTTTAAATGGGTACATAGCTTTCATTTCGTAGGTCCACTTTGATTCTTTTAGCAATCTTCCATTGATGAAGGTTTGGGTTGTTCTCCTCTCACACCACCCTGTTGTACCCTGCCTTGGTCCTGAGATTCCTTTTACAGGCAATGCAGCAGCAAACCTCCATGTATGTATCATATGTATACACATATGGTGCAACGAGGGTTTTTTTATATGACTTTTTAGGCTCTGCATCTGTGATTTGCCCTAAACGATTGGTCCAGCAACAGTCAATGGCATTGGTCAGTTTGCTACCCACAAAAACTGCATGTAATGATTAATTAACTATCTACATAAGCAGCCTGCAGGGTTTGATCACTTTACTGGAAACATACTCACTGCCATCAAGTCGACGCTGACTCTTAGTGACACTGTAAGATAGAGTAGAACTACACCATAAAATTTCCAAGGAGCACCTGGCAGATTTGAATTGCCAACCTTCTGGTTAACAGACATATCACATAACCACTACATCACCAGGGTTTCCACTGGCAGCATAAAAACCAAAAACCAAACCCACTGCCATAGAGTTGATTCAGATTCATAGCGACCCTATGGGACAGAGTAGAACAACCCTGTAGAGTTTCCAAGGAGTACCTGGTGGATTTGAACTGCCAGTGTTTTGGTTAGAAGACACAGCGCTTAACCAGTACGCCACCAGGGTTTTCAACTAGCAGCATAAGAGGCTTAAAATTCACACATAGGTTTGGTCAGTTTACCATGCACCTAAGAGATCAGTCAGTTTCCAAAAGCCACACCCTGAAATTAACAAGGACTTTTCCTGTATAAGCAGCTGATCTCATGGAAGTTTGGGGGGCTTCCTGAAAGGCAGGAGAGCAGTGAGTCCCTTGAGCATAGGCCTTTTGCTGAGAACCTTCTAGAAGAGCTATAATGTAGCTAGAGGACTGTAACACTGAGATGGTAGCACTCACTCAACTAATAACACTGAAGACTGAGAGAAATGACAGTAGGCACAGCAGAAGTGAGTGACAGAGAAGCAGCAGCAGGGGTTCAAGTGGCAGAAACCACAGGACTGGCAGATCATTAGTCTGGAGTTGTCCTGAAG
The DNA here is from genome assembly GCA_028571685.1 of Heterohyrax brucei. Lineage (NCBI taxonomy): Eukaryota > Metazoa > Chordata > Mammalia > Hyracoidea > Procaviidae > Heterohyrax > Heterohyrax brucei. The sequence continues at coordinate 43,468,207 of CM053149.1, forward strand.
CTCCTGGTTGACGGCTGGACCAACAAGTACAGGAAGCCAGATCCAGCTGAGAACAGTCACAGAGGGAGACAGGAAATGGACCTCTGTGCTATACCCAACTTGAATTGACACACCTGCTGAGAGAGAGATACCTGCTGATACCTGGCCCACAGTGTGCCTGCTGAGGAACACACAAAAGAACATGGGTAATTTGGGAAGGGTGGGCCTTCCCCTTGGTAGACTTAAATGGGTTCCTGTTTTCCTGTACTAAGTGGAGAGTGCTAGTAAAGGTTGGGGAGACAGGTTCACCTCAGATCTGTTCCTGCCTTTGATAGATAAGAGTAATGTTTTTTAATTACCAATACTGTAAATATGTCTTATGCATAAGACCTAATCAAATCGAATAATAGAGTCCTCATTCTAGCAGTGTATCTTAGTCATCTGGATCTAGTACTACTCTGACAGAAACTCTGAGTGAATGGCTTTAACAAACAAAAATTTATTCTTATACACAGTCCGCTCCATGGGAAGGCTTTCTCTCTGTCAGCTCTGGAGGAAGGTCCTTGTGTTGCATCAGTGTTTGTTTGGTCTGAGAGCATCTTGGCACAGGTACCTCAGATCTGAAGGCCACATTCTGGCTCCCGTTGCTGCTTTCTTGATGGAAGGAGGTTCCCACTCTCTGCTTGCTTCCCTTTCCTTTTAACTGTTGTAGAATAATGGGATAAAAGGTGGTACAAACCACACTCAAGGGAAACTCTGTTTACACTGGAACAAGGAGGTGATCTTAGGAAGGGCTATACAGTTCCACCCTAATCTTCTTTAATAAATCCAGTCTATTAATCACAAGCAGAGATTAAGATTTACAGAATCAGAAAATCACAAAATAGAGGGCAGTCACACCATTCTGACAATCACTGGCCCAGCCAAATTACTACACATATTTTTGGGGGACACTATTCAGTCCAGGACACAGTCTCATTATTACTTCGGATTTAGAGTACAAGGTATGTATATGCACACATGTGCGTGTACAGATTAACCTGCAAGAATGATTTTGTCTTAGTTAAGGAAATTCTTAATGAAAACCCTGGGTCAACAAGTTGCATTTTAAATTTCCTATGTGACTCTCCAAGTATATAGTACAAATTTATACTATATTGGTAATGTTTGAAATGCCTTATGTTCTCAGTTTTTTTCAATTATTTTCACCAGGTGGGTTAAAAGCATTTCCTTTGTTGTTAGGTACTGCTGAGTCGATTTTCAGTTCACAGACCCCTGTGAGACAGAACAGAACTAGCCCATAGGGTTTTCTAGGCTGTGATCTTTATGGGAACAGATCACCAGGTCTTTCCCTTGTAAAGCTGCTTTGTGGCTTGTAGCTACCCAACGCTTAACTATCGTGCCGCCACAGCTTCTTGCACTCACCGTATTCCCAGTGAACTGAAGCATTTTTTCCATGTTTTGTGTAACTTGTATTTCTTTGCCAATGGATTGTTTATCATATCCTTTGCCCATTTTGGAGAGGCTCTGTGTTGTATTTTAGTGGTTTGTAGGAGCTTTCTACATACCCTGTATGTAATCCTGACCTTTAGACACGATATACTTGTTGTTGTGGAATCTCCTTTCTGAAAAGTTCCACATGCAGCTGTGTTTAATGCCTTCTCTGCCCTGAACCTGTGATGTTCAGTAAATACTGAGGGTGAATTTGACAGCCAATGCCTCTGAAAGCCAAATTTAATTAACCAGTTTTTAGAAAAAAATTCCATATGTTTTTGTGTTAGAAGCGAATTTTAGCATATTTCACCAATTAGTCCTTTATCAACTGAAGTATTATTTTTACTAATAACATATAATTCACTTTATAGACAAAGTCAAAGATGCTGGGAAACTGGTTGGGGGAGAATAACTACTTGAGCTTGTGAGATACCTGGGGAGGACCTCACAATTTCTGGGAACACATACAGAAAACCACTCTCCTAAGTGCATTTATTAGAATATAGAAATTATTTGGATAACCCAGAAGGAGTGTATCTTTTACCTCACTAAAATTACAAATCTAAGCTAGACTCAGGAATCAGTTTTTCAGACTTCAAAGAGAAGCTAAGCAGTTTTGCCAAAGGTTCTGTGACTAGTTGCATACCCTGACTTAGCACCTGGTGTCCTCATGGGTTCCTACACCAAATCCTATCCTGGTGAGTACATTTCTACAGGTATACAGTATAGTAACAAGGGAAACCTTGGTCACGTAGTGGTAATGTGCTACATCTACTAACCAAAAAGTCAGCAGTTCTAATCCACCAGGTGCTCTGTGGAAACTTTATGGGGCTGTTCTATTTTGACCTCTAGGGTTGCTATGAGTTGAGTTGACTGGACGCCAGTGACTTTGATGTTGACTTTGATAGTAACAAAGAAAAGCCCAAGCCTCAGGGTGAAGCACATTGGCTGTGGATCCAGGTTGTCTGGGTTTCTGTATTTGGCAGCTTCCTATCTGCATGACTTTTTACTTCATCTCTCTGTGCCAGAATTTTCTTCTCTGGAAAGTGGGATAATATTACCTACTTCATGGTGTAATTACTGCGAGAATTAAATAAGTTAATACACAAACACTTGGAATGGTTCTTGGCTGATGGTAAAATTCGGCAGATGTTAATGGGAATGACATCACCAAAATCAGTGGAGTAGGGAAAGCCAAAACAAAAGCAGTGAATAAAATGGAAAAATCTTTCAGAATCAAATTTTTGGAACTCTAGGATCTAAACAAAATCTTACAACAAGGAGAGGAGTGCTTCATGAAGAAAGAGGCTATTAAATTTTGGTAAGAGAGTACTGTGGTGTTTTAACTTAGCCCCTTACCTTCCTCCACTCACCAAGTGAGTAGTGGTCATAGAGATGGCAGCCTACCTACCTGGTGCAGTTTCCTGGTACCAGAGGGGGAAATACAGACCTTATTCTTAAAGAATTGCTGTTGTGTATTTTGAATTGTCTGGTAGCTCTCTCATCAACTCAAGGTCTTGCCTTCGTTTTGCCTTCCGTGGTCCAGCCATAGGGCTGAAGCAGTGTTTGTTTATAGCATTCAAGGGAAATATATTAGCTGCTGTTGCCTGATCAAAATGTTTGGAAAGAAAGAGGCTAGATAAAGAGACACTTGGCAGAATGCTCTTTGAAAACCTCCTAGATATACTGGAGATCTGGAAGGCCACACATATGCCCAGGACACATGCTCAGAGCAGAATTGCAAAGGCCTGGAACTGCTGCCTCCGTCTGGCTGATCTTTTGGCTCTACATAATCATAGTGAAGACTGAGGAAGAGCTATAAATGGACTGTCTAAGCACTGAAGGAGTGTCCCAACACAGAGTCAGTCTTCAGAGACTGGAGAAGTTTCTTTTTTACCTGTAGGTATTTAAGAAAATCTCTGTAAGATCACTCACCAACCACTAAGCTAACAGAACAGAGATTCCAGTACTGCCCAGAAATGAAAAACAATACAGACTTTACAAAAATACATTAAATCATTAAATGAACAACAACCCACAGCAAGCATAAACAAAAAAGCTGTAGGAGTTGGGGAAAATGCTGATTTGGGGAGTTGGTATGATATTAAAAATGTCCAGTTTCCAACAAAAAATATCTGAGCATGCAAAGAAACAAAGCATGGCCTACTGACGGGAAAAAATAATAGAGACTGTGCATTAGGAAACCTATTAATCAAACAGTGGACAGAGACTTTATTTTAAATGTGCTAAAAATGTTGGAAGAAACTAGGAGGGTGATATCTCACAATATCAGTAAAGATAAAATATGTAAAGGAATCAAATAGAAATGCTAGAGCTGAAAAATACAATAACTGAAGTTAAAAATGTACTAGAGAGGTTCACTGACAAGGATTGCCATTGTCACCACTTTTATTCAGCATTGTTCTGCAGGTTCTAGTTACAGCAGTCAAACCATAAAAATAAATAAAAGGTATCTTGCTGACCTCTGGCTGGAGGAAGGGGAGTGGACGGAGAGGAGGGAAAAGGAGACTGTTGGGAGGATGAGACATGTATGGAGCAGAGAGGAATAGTGTGCAGTCACCGGACAGGAAGAGCACTGGAAGCTGCATATAGGGGGGCATGTAAATTTATACGTGAATGTACATTTTCACTCAGTTATGTTAAATAAAAATAAAAATTAAAAATAATAATAAATAAATAAATAAAAGGCACCTGCATTGGTAAAGAAGAAGTAAAAGTAAAAGCCTGACTAGTTTTGGGAGCTGTCAGATAACTTTTACCTTTCAGCAGAGGAATAATTATGGTGCATCCAGACAACATCTATCCTGGCCTTTACTGTCTCACATTATAAGGGGGTGGAGCCTGCTATCCCAGAGATTCCACTGAGCCCAGTCTCTAGAGTACATAGAGGTGTCTGCTGATCAACTTCCTTTCAGACTGAGCTTTAGATCCCATTAAAGTAACATTGGAGGAACAAAACAACTTCCAGATGCCCCAAAAGCAACAAAATTTGGACTGGAACATTAGGAAGAATTCATGTATGGCTTCAGAAGGCCCCCAAAAGAAAGATCCAAAGAACTTCCCAGATGAAGAAGCCTTTCTGAAACTATCAGAGGGCAAGTACAAAAGGATTATATGTAGAGCCCTCCTAGACCTTATACAAAATGCAGCAGAGCAAAATGAAAAATTAAGCAAGCTGTTTGATCTGATGGAACACCAGTACTCTGAAATCCAACTGATCAATAACTAAAGCAAACAGATAGAAAATTCAGTTCAAAGCCAAGAAAAGAGAGTTGAACAAATGGAAAGGAGACTTTGTGACTTGGAAGACAAAGCTACTGACTCCAGCATGTATGAGAAGAAATCAGAAAAAAGAAACAAGAAAAATGAAGAAGCATTAAGAAGCATGTGGGATTCGATTAAGAGGAAAAATCTACTATTAATTGGAGTTCCTGAACAGGGTGGGACACCTGAGAACACAGAGAATATTGCGGCTGAGCTGCTGACAGAAAACTTCCCTGAAATTATGAAAGTAGAATATAGATGTCCAAAATGTGTATCGAATGCCACTCAATATAGATCCCAAAAGAAAGGCTCCAAGACATTATAATGAAGCTTAACAAAATGAAACACAAGCAGAACTCTTACAGGCAGTAAGACTCAAAGCAATGCTAACTTTCAGAGGGAAACCCTGCACGCTTTCATCAGATTTCTCAGCAGAAATGATTCTGGCATTGGGACAATGGGATGACACATTCAAAGCCTTGAAGGAGAAGAACTTCCAACCAAGAATTAATATATCCTGCAAAACTATCTTTCAAACATGGAAATGAAATCAAGACTCACAGGTAAACAGAAACTCAGAGGCTTTGTGAAAGCCAAACCAAACTATAAGAAATACTGAAAGAAGCTCTTGGCTTAGAAGAACAAAAGCATTAGTTTTATACTTTAGGAGGCAATACAGGACACATCATTCAGAAACCTATTTGGCTAGGGAGACTCCAAACTCAGTGAAAGCTGTAACATTAAAAGAAGTGATCCAGTGATCATATCGTGAAAACTGTGATGTCATCACATTAAAAAGAGAAATGTACTACAGTCGTTACAGCCCTGCCAGATGGAGAGGAAGTTAATAAGCCTTGTAGTAGTTAACAATTGTTCTCAAACAGACTATTAAGGGGGATCACAGGGGCAGCCACAAAGCACAATAAAGATGCAGCATATCAAATCAAGAAATGTAATACAAGAGTCTCAACAACCGCAAAAACCAACCTTGAAAAGTGAAAAATCAACTCAGGAAGAAGAAAGTCCCAGGACAGATTAATAAGAACAGAGAAAACATCAACAAAAATAAACATATCACAATGACAGCACTGAACACATGCCTATCAATAATTACATTGAATGTGAATGGACTGAACTCTCCAGTAAGGAGACAACAAGTGGCATTTGGATCAAAAGACATGACCCATCCATATATTGCTTACAAGAAACTCACCTTAGACCTAACAAACTGAAAATTAAAGGATGGAAAAGGATATACCAAGCTAACAATACACAGAGAAGAGCAGGTGTGGCAATACTAATCTCAGATAAAATATATTTTAATGTAAAATCCACCGTCATGGACAAGGATGGACACTATTTATTGCTGAAAGGTTCAATACACAAGCAAGCAAGACTTAACACTATTAAATACTTATGTACCCAATACTACAGCATTTAAATATGTCAAAGAAATACTGACTACACTCAAAAATGAGATGGATCACTCCACAATAATAGTGAGAGACTTAAGCACACCACTCTCGATATTAGACAGATAGTCTAGAAAGAAGTTCAAAAAAGACAAGATCTTATTGGCACAATTAGCCAACTAGACCTGAGTGACATATATGGAACTTTCCATCCATCAGCAGACAACTACACCTTCTCCTCCAGTGCACATGGAACATTTTCCAGAATAGACTATGTGTTAGGACATCAAATAAACTCAACAAAATCCATACCATTGAATTATTACAAAGCATCTTCTGAAACCACAAAACCATTAAAGTCTAAATCAATAGCAGAAAAAAACATGGAAAGTGGAATATGTTGAAACAGAACAACATCTTGCTCAAAAAGCCATGAGTTCTAGAAGAAATAAAGAATGAAATAAAGAAATTTATGGATTCCAATGAGAATGAAAACACTTCTCAACAGAACCTGTGGGATACAGCCAAAGCAGTGCTCAGAGGTCTGTGTATCTCTATAAATGCTCACATCTGGAAGCGAGAAAGAACCCAAGCCAAAGATCTAACCCTATAGCTAGAACAAGTAGAGAGAGAGCAACAGAGAAACTCCTCAGGAACCAGAAGAAAATAGATCATGAAGATTAGAGCAGAACTAAACAAAGTAGAGAATAGAAGAACAGCTGAAAAAATTCAAGAGACCAACAACTGATTCTTTTTAAAGATCAACAAAATTGATAAACCATTGGCTAAACTTACTAAAGAAAAACAGGAAAGAAAACAACCCAAATAAGAAATGAGAGGGGAGTTGTTACAACAGATGTATCAGAAATCAAAAATATAACAGAGTACTACAAAAGCCTGTACTCTAACAAATTTGAAAACCTAGAAGAAATGGACAAATTCCTTGATTCTTGTCACCTACCAAAATTATCACAAGGTGAAGTGGAACAACTTAATAAACCCATCACAAAGGAAGAGATTGAAAAAGTCATCAAAAAACTACCAACCAAAAAAAGTGCTGGCCCAGATGACTTCACAATTCTACCAAGCTTTTAGAGAAGAATTGTCTCTAATACTACTGAGACTGTTTCACAGCATAGAAAGGGATGGATTACTCTCAAATTCATTCTGTGAAGCCAACACAACACTAATACCAAAGTCAGGGAAAGAACCAACAAAAAAGAAGAACTACAGATCAATTTCGCTCATGAATCTAGATGCAAAAATCTTCCACAAAATTCTTGCCAATAGAATACAACAACGAATCTAAAAAATAATCCATCATGACCAGGTAGGATTCATAGCAGAAATGCAAGGCTGGTTCAACATCAGAAAAGCAATTGACATGATCAACCACATAAATAATGCAAAACACAAAAATCGCCTGATTTTGTCTATTGATGCAGAAAAAGCATTTGATAAAGTCCAACACCCATTTGTGCTAAAAACTCTTAGCAAACTAGGAATAGGTGGCAAGTTCCTCAATGCAATAAGGGCCATTTATACAAAGCCTACTGCCTACATCATCCTGAATAGAGAGACTGAAACAATTCCCCCTTGAGAAAAGGAACTAGACAAGGGTGTCCACTTTCACCTCTGCTATTCAACATTGTACTAGAAGTTCTAGCCAGGGCAATTAGACAAGACCAAGAAATAAAGGGCATCAGCAAAGAAGAAGTCAAAATCTCCCTATTTGGAGATGATATGATTGTATATGCAGAGAATCCTAAAGAATCCCTAAGTAAGCTACTCAGATTGATAGAAGAGTTCAGCAAAGTGTCAGGACACAAGATAAACATAAGTAAATCAGTAAGATTCCTTTATATCAATAATGATATCATTAAAGAAGAACTCACCAAATCAATACCATTTGCTATAGCCCCCAAGAAGATAAAATACCTAGAAATAAATGTAACCAGAAAAATACAAGTTCTCTTTACAAAGAGAACTACAAGACCTTACTACAAGAAACTAAGAGAGACTTACATAAATGGAGAAAGCTACCCTGCTCATGGATAGGAAGACTTAACATCGTGAAAATGTCTATTTTACCCAAAGCAATTTACTTATATAATGCAATCCCAGTACAAATTCCTGTGACAGTTTTTAATGAGATGGAGAAACAAATCACCAGCTTTGTCTGGAAAAGGAAGAAATCCCAGATAAGCAAAGCACTACTTAAGAAGAAGAACACACTGGAAGGCCTTTCACAACCCAACTTTAGAACCTATTACACTGCCACAGTTGTCGAAACAGCCTGGTGCTGGAACAAAAAGAGACAAATTGATCAGTGGAACAGAACTGAGACCCCAGAGGTGACGCCATCCTCCTATGAACAGTTGATATCTGGCAAAGGCCCTAAACATTAAACTGGGATAAAAAAAAATCTCTTCAACAAATGGTGCGGAAAAAGTTGGATATCCATCTGCAATAAATTGAAACAAGACCTGTATCTCACACCTTATACAAAAACAAACTGGGTAAAAGACCTAAATATCAAATCTAAAACAATAAGTCTCATCCAAGAAAAATTAGGATCAACAGTGGAAGTTTTAATACACACGTAGACAGACTTCAAAATCTGAAAAACCGCAATCAACAGAAAAATGGGAACTATTAAGAATCAAACACTTTTGCTCTTCCAAAGACTTTATCAAGAGAATTAAAAGACCACCTACAGAATGGGAAAAAATATTTGGCAATTATATGTGAGACCAATGCCTGATCTCCATAATCTATAAGGTACTACAAAATACCAGTAAGAAAAAGGTAAATCATCCAATTAAGCGATGGGCAAAGTAGATGGACAGACACTTCTCTAAAGAGGAGATCCAGAGAGCCAAAAAAATACATGCAGACATGCTCACAATCATTAGCTATTAAACAAACTCAAAACAACAATGAGATACTGTCTCGCCCTGACAAGACTGGCCATGATCCAAAACATGCAAAATAACAAATGCTGGAGAGGCTGTGGAGACATTGGAATTCTCCTTCACTGTTGGTGGGATTCCAGAATAGTTCAACTGCTTTGGAAAGCAATCTGACGCTTCCTTAAAAAGCTGGAAATAGATACACCATTTGACCCAGTAGTTCCACTGCTTGGAATATAACCTACAGAATCAAGGCCATTCACACGAACGGACACGTGCACAAGAATGTTTATTGCAGCACAGTCCATAGTAGCAAAAAGATGGAATCAACCCAGATGCACAACAACAAAGGAGTGGATAGGTAAACTATGGTATATATACTCAATGGAGCACTATGCAATGATAAAGAACAATGATGATTTTAGGAAGCATGTCATAACCTGGTTTCAATTGGAAGACATTATGTTGAGTGAAAGTAGTCAGTGTCAAAAGGACAAATATTGTATGAGATCCCTACTATAAGAACTTAATAACAGACTTATGCATAGTAGAAAAGACTCTTTGATGGCTCCAAGGTGGGAAGGGAAGGAGGGAGAGGGTAGGATATTGATTAGATAGTTGATAGAAATTTGGTTGGGTGAAATCTGTGACAGCTCACATTAGAAAGAAAATTTTAACTGGGCTTCAGTGTAACATGATTGCCCCTCCCATCTTAACCCAGTATTGCAAGGATGAAGTAGCAGGGGTGGGGGTCTGGGGACCACACTCTCAGGGGACATTGAGGCCAATGGGCATAACTAGCATTTTGCTAAGAGAGTCTTGCCAAGCCAAGTGCCGTCGAGTCGGATCCGACTTATGCACCCTAAATTGGTGAGTGGCATCTGGGGTCTTAAAAGCTGCCAAGCAGCCATCTGAGGTACATCAAATGGTCCCAACTCAGCAGGAATGGTTGATGTCCCAGGACCAAAACAACACGGGGCAAAGAGAACCCAAAAGACAGAGAGACCCACATGAGTGGGTGACTACATAGACATGTGACTGGAAGAACCAAATGGTTCCTCGCCGCCATAAGTGATAGCCATGATAGGGCTCACAAAGTTGAGTCTCACTGGCACGATGAAAATAAAAAGGAGTGCACCCTGAGATCTCCACTAAAAGACTACAATTGATGGTCTAGGGGCCTCAGGGTTCCCCTGGGAGCATGGCCTCTAGTTCTGATGCTGCCCCTATCCATAAATCATAATGGAGGTCAACTCTTCAGACAGAAATGGATTGGACTTGGTGACACTGAGTGACCATATCATGTGTGCACTTTATGATTCTGTGCATCATAGGATTTCATCCAGCTGACCTCTTACTGGATGTGGGGAAGAGGGTGGAGAGGAGGGGATAAGAAATTGTTAGGAGGATATGACATGTACAGAACAGAGAGGAGGAGTGTGCTGTCACCAGGCGGGCAAGGAGAGCAGTGGGAGCCACTCATTGGTGAGTATGCAAATTTATATGGGATTGTATATTTTCACTCAATCATAATACAAAAGAAAGAAAGAGAAAACAAAGGAAGCTTAAGTGGGAAAACCTACCTTGCTCATGCATAGGAAGACTTACCATTGTGACTCATCAGTTTTTAATAAAATGATGTAACAAATCACCAACTTCATTTGGAAAGGGAAGAAGCCCCAGATAAGTAAAGCACTATAGAAGAAGAACAAAGTGGGAAGCCTCATACTACCTGACATTAGATCCTATTACACTGCCATGGTAGTCAAAACAACTTGGTAATGGTACAAAAACTGATATATAGACTAATGAAACAGAATAGAGAATCCAGAAATAACACCATCCACCTATGTGCAGCTCATAGTTGACAAAGCCCCAAAGACCAGGAACTGGTGAAGAAGCAGTCTCTTTAACAAATAGTGTTGGCCAAACTGGATGTGTATCTGCAAAAAACTGAAAGAAGACCCATATCTCACACCTTGCACAAAAACTAACTCAAAATTGATCAAAGACTGGACTTGGGGACACAGTGTGACCATATGGTGTGTACTTTATGGTTGTATACACCACTGGTTTCTTTCTAGATTGGAGAGAAGAGTATGGAGAGGAGGGAACAGGTGCTCATTAAGAGGATATTAGAAGTACAAAAGTGAAAGGGAGAAATATGTTGTCACTAGGTGAGAAGAGCAGATGGAGTTGCAGATAGGCAGGCATGCAAAAATGATTTGGACTGTATGCTTCCACTTAATCACAATAAAAAGAAAAAGAAAAAAAAATGGAGCAAAATCCTAAATATCAAATCTAAAATGACAAATATTATGGAAGAAAAATAGGGACAACCCTGGAAGCCCTAATACATGGCACAAACAGGCTGTAAAGTATTACTAACAATGCACAAATGACAGAAGAGTAAATAGATATGGACACTACTAAAAATCAAACACTTAATGTTCATCCGAAGACTTTATCAAAAGAAAGACTTTGTACAAACTAGGAGAAAATATTTGGGAACCACGAATCTGACCAATCTCCATAGTCTACAAGATACTGCAAAATAGAGCAAGAAAAAGACAAATAACCCGGTTAAACAGCAGGCAAAGGATACGGACAGACAGTCCTCCAAAGAAGACATCAGGGCAGCTGAAAGAGACATAAGGAAATGCTTACAGTTGTTAACCACTAGAGAAATTCCAATCAAAACTACAGTGAGATATCATCTCACCCCAACAAGGCTGGCATTAATCCAAAATAACAAATGTTGGCAAGTCTGTGGAGAGATTAGAACTCCTCTACACTCCTGGTGAGAATGTAAAGTGATACAACCTCTGGAAAGCCATGTGGCACTTTCTTTAAAAACTAGATATAGAAATACCATATGATCCTGCAATCCCACTGCTTGGAGTATATCCTAGAAAAGAAGCTGTCATACAAACAGATACATGCACACAAACGTTTAATGCAGCACTGTCCACAATAGCAAAAAGATAGAATCAACCTAGGTGACCATCAACAGATGAATGGATACATTATGGTGTATTTGCACAAGGCAATGACAAAGAACAGCAATGATTTTAGGAAGCATCTCATAACCTGGAATCATCTGGAAGGCTTTATGCTAGGTGAAATCGGTTAGCTACAAAAAGCCAAATATTATAAGGACTTAAGAAAGGTGTTATGCATAGAAGAAAATAATCTTTGATGGCTACAAGCAGGGGGAGGGAGAAAGACGGTTATTCATAAATTAGATTGTCCAAAAGAATTTGGTGAGGGAGAGGGAGTGGCAGCATGCAGTAGAAGGGAGGTCAGCACAACTGAGTTTTCTAAATATAACCCAACATTTTAAAGCATGGAGTAGCAGGGATGTGGGTCTGGGTACCATCGTTTCAGGGGACCTTGAGGTCAATTGGCATAGCTAGTTTTTGTTCTAAGAAATTGTTCTGCATCCCGTATTGGTGAGTGGCACCTGGAGTCTTAAAAGCCAGCAAGCTGTCATATAAGGAACATCGACTGGTCCCAACCCACCTGGGGCAGATGAAAACCAAGAACATCAAAGACATGAGGAAGATACGAGCCCAGGAGACAGAAAGGTCCATATGATTGGGAGGCTACATCTGCATGAGACCAGAATAACTAGATGCTGCCCAGATAACACCAAAGACTGCCCTGCCAGGGAACACAACGTAGAATCCCTGATGAAGCACTAGAAGAAGGGAAGTGCAGATCTAGAACTCTGTTACAAGACCAGACCTGATGGTTCGACATTCTGGGGTGTCCCCTGAGAACATGGCTCCTGGACTTGCTGCTGGCCCAGAGCTGGAACCAGTACTGCGGCCAACTCTTCAGACAAAGACTGGACTGGACTCTGGGACATGAGTGATGGCAAGTGGTGTGTGTGTACTTCTTGGCTTAAACATATATATATGAGGCTGCCCAGATGGTTCCTTTTTTAGAGAGAAGAGGGGAGAGTGAAGAGGAGAGGACAAGTGTTAGGTGAGTGGCTACTGAAAGTATGGGGTGGAAAGGAGTGTGCTGTCACAGGGTAAAGAGAGCAGATAGAGTTGCGTAGAGCCATGTGTTCAGGTTTTATGTAGCAGATTGACTTAGATTGTTAACTTTCACTTAATCACAGTTCAAATAAAACTAAATATCTCTCTCTATATAGATATACTACAGAGATTCAGCAATATGTTTGAGCAGACAGAAGAAAGAGTCAGCAAAAGTAGAAGATATGTCAACTGAAATGATTCAGTGTACAAAGAGGAGAAAGAGAAAAAAATTAAGAAAAGCAAACAGCTTAAAAGCCCTCTGGAACACTATAATGGAAGTCCCAGAGGGTTGGGGTGGGGAGGTGGTAGACAGAAAGAATGCTTGAAAAAATAATGCCTAAAAACTTCCCAAATTTGATGAAAGTCCTGAATCTATATCCACAAAGCTCCCATTTATGGATGTCTTGATAGCTGAGAAGGACCATATTGTCAGTTTGTTAATACAAGCACTGAATTCATCATGCTTTTCATATGCGGAACCTTCCAGTTTTCCTAGGAGTACAGCACTACTTTGGGGACAGTTAGTGATGGAAACAATGCTGGAGAAATTGGAGAAATAAATCGTGCCACTTGTCATTGGCATTGAGCATTAAAGTCAGTGTAAAGTGAAGCTTTGGCTCAGGAGAAGACTTTCTCACTTCTGGTTCAAAAGGTTGTGGGTACTAACTCGTGCTAAGGCAGGAACTACATCTGAAAAAGCATTCTGAGGCAGAGGAGGTAGAAGTAGCACCTTAAACAATCTTTGCTGAATTTGGATGGCATCTGGGATTGAGGTAGGGGAAATGAGTGGATAGTGAGAGACTGAGTCAGGGTAACTTCACGTCAGGATACTTGCATAATAGTATAATGTCACTCATTTCTGGGGCTTTCTTAAGAGCCCATTTCCATCTGCAGCAATGTTCTCTGAGGTCAGATGCCAGGTCTTAGGAGAGGATTCTAGATTATTAACAGTGGCACTGCAGGTGCAGTTGAAGTGATCTATATTGACAGCCTCCCCCTCCTAGACCTCTGGAGGCCTTGTCTCCCCCGCTCCCCACCTCTTCCTCTGATACTGCTCACTCTTGAAACACTTGGGGCAGATGCAATGCTTTGAAAGTATCCTCGTACTGGGGCTTCTTACCATGATGTCATGCCGCAATGGAGAGACTACTTGGGAAACCAAGTGAAGAAAAACAAACTGTATCATCAGTGAAGGAGGGCGATCACTGATCTTCCTGGGAATTCTCAAAACTATGTTAGAAGAGTGTCATTGAATTACCAGAATTTGTAAATTTGAGGTAGATACGAAGTTTATTGGAATATGAATGTTTATAGCTTGGTCTGCCTGTGTCTCAGCTGTGAACAGATATAATGACAGCTAACATTTATATGGTAAAGTACTAGGCACTGTTCTGAGTCCTTTGCATTTATGAAGATATTTAATTTTCAAAACTGTCTTACGAGGTAGGTATAGAATTACTTCCTTTTTCTGGAAAAGTAACTGGGGCACAGAAGGGTTAAGTCATATGGCATTTAAATGACAGGTTCAAACCCTGACATTCTGGAGCCGTGATCCACACACCACACTACCTCATTGTTCCTTCCTCCTCGAGATTTAAAAGCATATGTTAAGTAAGTACTATCCCTTAAAGTTAAAAAAAAAAAAAAGAAAAGAAAAGAAAGTGAAGCATGAAAGATGATACTTACAGTTTTGTTATGCATTGGATGCTAAGAAGAGAAAAATTATGGGTTTAGAGCTAGACCATGAGCGTGAGATAAGCAGAATCAGAGGTGGCATATCATCAAGTCTGTGTCCCCAGATTTCAGCACAGTGGTGGGCATAACAGATAATAACGTATTAGTTAAACTAAAGAACTAAGGCAAGTGAATAATTCTCAGAAGTAACACTGTTGGCAATGCCTAGCATTTACCTAACAAAAATATAAACTTTGAATTTTCTGTAAAGTGTACTTATGGGTTGCAAGATATAGGATACTGTTATCTCTTAGAAATAAAAATCTATTGATGTGCAAATGAAAAAATGTAAAGCACTAAACATTTCAGGGTCTGGGATTATGTTAAAATAATTGACTTATCGTAAATAAATTGAATATAAAGATTTGATAAAGTCTTCACCTGAAACTTTGAGGTTAAGGAAATTTCTTGCTGGGACATCTGGTTGTGTTAGAAGTTTGCCACCTATTGAGGATATAATGCACTGCATCCCAAGTGTTTTAAGTTTCAAAGTACTCCTTTTTTATCCGTGTATCTATGTATGATTTGTTTTTTGTTGTTGCAAATATATACAGCAGAACACACACCAGTTCAACAATTTTTACATATACAACTCAGTAATAGTGATTATATTCAAGTTGTGCAACAATTTTGACCCTACTTTTCCAGATTGTTCATCATTCGTTAACAAAACTCTTTGCCCTGAAGCATCTTGTCTCATCTTTCAAGTTGCTGTTGTCAGTGTAACCCTGTCTAGATAGTTCTGAAAAGAGCACAGGGCTAAAAGCCAATATTTTTTACCCAGTAGGCTATGCTACTGTTTGCTAGTAAGAAGACTTCAAGAGATATTTTTGGTTTAATTACATTTTTAAGGTTTAAACATTGTTTCAGTGCCCTAGTTTCTGAGGCTCTGTTGCTATAAGGTGGAATCAACTCCACTGCAGTAAATTTGGTTTGCTTTTGGGTTTATTCCTTGAGTATTTAAAAATTTGTTTTGCATTTTCTATCTTTTAACCAGGATTCTTCCATGGAATCTTTGATCAAAATTTGCAGTGATGGCAGCCAATTACCGTTCAGTCCTTCTGGTACTCTTAGTAAAAGAGTTCAGGTGTCAAAAAAGTGACAGAACTTAAAAAGATAAAAAGCCCTGAAGAAAGCTGAGGGGTCACAAAAGAAATGGGAAGATTTTTTTTTTTTTTTTTTTAGATTTTGTTTTTATTATGACTGAGTGAAAATGTACATTCCCGTATAAATTTACATGTCCACGTATATGCAGCTTCCACTGCTCTCCCTGCCCAGTGACAGCACACTGTTCCTCTCTGCTCCTTACATGTCTCATCTTCCCAACAGTCTCCTTTCCCCTCCTCTCCACCCACTCTCATTCCTCCAGCCAGAGGTCAGCAGGATGATATCCTACAGATGCATAGAACCATAAAAGGTATCCAATATATGGTCACTCTGCATCGCAAAATCCAATCCATTCGTGTCCGAAGAGTGGACCTTCATTAAGATTTATGGGCAGGGGCAATATCAGGACCAGGGGCCATGCTCTCAGGGGAACCCCAAAACTGCTGGACCATCAATTGTGGTCTTTTAGTGGAGATCTCAGGATGTACCCCTTTTTATTCTTGTGTTGCCAGTGAGACTCAACTTTGTGAGTTCCATCACGGCTATCACTGGTGGCGAATGGGCACCATCCAGTTCTTCTGGTCTCAGGTCTATATAGGCACCCACTGATGTGGGTCTCTCTGTCTTCTGGGTTGTCATTTTGGTCCTCAGTGAACATCCGATCCTGCTGTGTTGGGACCATTTGCTGTGCTCTCGAATGGCAGCTTGGCAGCTTTTAAGACCCCAGACACCACTCACCAATGTGGGGTGCAGAGAGCACTCTTAGCACAATGCCGGTTGTGCCAATTGGCCTCGATTTCACCTAAGAGCATGGTCATCTGTCCCTTGCCCCAGCTACTCTGTCCTTGCAATGTTGGGTTAAGATGGAAGGAGTATTCAAGTTATGCTGAAGTCCACTTAATATTTTTCTTGTTTCTAATATGTGCTATCACCAATTTCATCCAACCAAATTTCTACCAACTGTCTAACCTAAACCCTCACCCCTCACTCTCCCTCCCTCCCTTCCCTTGCAGCAGTCAAAGAATCTTTTCTTCTATACATAAGTCTGTTTTTGAGATCCTATCATAGGGGTCTCATACAGTATTTGTCCTTTTGTCACTGACTACTTTGACTCAACATAATATCTTCCAGTTGAAACCAGGTTATGGGATGTTTCCTGGAATCATGATTATTCTTTTATCATTGCATAGTGCTCCATTGAGTATAGATACCATAGTTTACGTGTCCATTCCTCTGTTGTTGGGCATCTGGGTTGATTCTATCTTTTTGCTGTAGTGGGCTGTGCTGCAATAAACATTCTTGTGCATGTGTCTGTTGGTGTGAATGGCCTTGATTCTGTAGGATATAGTCCAAGTAGTGGAATTACTAGATCAAATGGTATATCTTTATCCATTTTTTTAAGGAAGCACCAGAGTGCTTTCCAAAGAGGCTGGACCATTTTGCAACCCCACTAACAGTGTAGGAGAGTTCCACTTTCTCCACAGCCTCTCCAGCATTTGTTATTTTGCATGTTTTGGATCATGGCCAACCTTGTTGGGGTGAAATGATATCTCATTGTAGTTTTTATTTGAATTGCTTTAATAATTAATGATCGTGAACATGTCTGCATGTGTTTTTTGGCTACCTGGATCTCCTCTTTAGAGAAATGTCTGTCCATCTCCTTTGCCCATCACTTAATTGGATGATTTATGTTCTTCTTGTTGATATTTTGTAGTACCTTGTAGATTATGGAGATCAGGCATTGGTCTGACATATAGTTGCCAAACATTTTTTTCCGATTCTGTAGGTGGCCTTTTAATTCTATTAATAAAGTCTTTGAATGAGCAAAAGTGTTTGATTCTTAATAGTTCCCATTTATCCATTTTCTCTTCTGTTGATTGTGGTTTGTTTGACAGATTTTAAAGTCTGTCTACATTGTGTATTAAAACTTCCATTGTTGTTCCTACCTTTTCTTGGATGAGCTTTATCGTTTTACATTTGATATTTATGTCTTTTATCCAGTTTGAGTTGGTTTGTGTATAAGGTGTAAGATATGGATCTTGTTTAAATTTATTGCAGACAGTGACCCAGTTTTACCAGGACCGTTTACTGAGGATACCATTTTTACCCCAGTTTAATGTTTTAGGCCCTTTTTCGATTATCAACTGTTCATAGGCAGACGGTATCATCTCTGGGGTCTCAATTCTGTTCCATTGATCGCTCTGTTCTTGTGCCAGTACCACGCTGTTTTGACCACTGTGGCAGTATAGTATGTTCTAAGGTCGGGTAATGAGAGACCTCCCAGTGTGTTCTTCGTCAGTAGTGCTTTACTTATCCAGGGCTTCTTCCTGTTCCAAACAACGTTGGTGATTTGTTTCTCCATCTCATAAAAATTGTCACTAGAATTTGTACTAAAATTGCATTATATAAGTAGATTGCTTTGGGTAAAATAGACATTTTCACGATGTTAAGTCTTCCTATCCATGAGCAGGGTAGGTTTTTCGATTTATCTAAGTCTCTCTTATTTTCTTGTAGTAAGGGCTTGTAGTTCTCTTTGTAAAGGTCTGTTATTTCTCTGATTAGATTAATTCCTAGGTACTTTATCTTCTTAGGGGCGATAGTAAATGGTATTGATGTGATGATTTCTTCATTAGCAATCTCATTGTTGGTATAAAGGAATCCTACTGATTTACTTATTTTGTCTTGTATCCTGAGACTTTGCTGAACTCTTCTATTAGTTTAAGTAGTTTACTTATAGATTCCTTTGGATTCTCTGCATATATAATCATATCATCAGCAAACAGGGAGATTTTGACTTCTTCTTTGCTGATGCAGATGCCCTTTATTTCTTGGTCTTGTCTAATTGCTCTGGCTAGAACTTCTAGTACAATGTTGAATAGGAGAGGGGAGAGTGGACATCCTTGTCTAGTTCCTGTTCTCAAGGGAAAGTCTTTCAGTCTCTCTCCTTTCAGGATGACGTAGGCAGTTGGCTTTGTGTAAATGGCCCTTATTGCATTGAGGAATTTTCCGTCTATGCCTACTTTGCTGAGAGTTTTTAGCATGAATGGATGTTGAACTTTATCAAATGCCTTTTCTGCATCAATGGAGAAAATCAGGTGATTCTTGTCTTTTGTGATATTTATGTGGTTAATCACATTATTTGTTTTTCTGATGTGGAACTAGCCTTGCATCCCTGGTATGAATCCCACTTGGTCATGATGGATTATTTTCTTGATATGTTGTTATATCCTATTGGCAAGAATTTTGTTGAAGATTTTTGCATCTAGAGTCATGAGTGATATTGGTCTATAGTTCTCCTTTTTTGTGGAGTCTTTACCTGGCTTTGGTATCAGGGTTATGCTGGCTTCATAGAAATGAGTTTGGGAGTACTCCATCCCTTCCTATACTGTGAAATAGTCTCAGTAGTATTAGAGATAACTCTTCTCTAAAAGCTTGGTAGAAATCTGCAGTGAAGCCATCTGGGCCCGGGCTTTTTTTCGCTGGCAGTTTTTTTATGACATTTTCAATCTCTTCCTTTGTGATGGGTTTATTAAGTTGTTTTGCTTCACATTGTGATAATTTGGGTAGGTGGTTGTTTTTTTTTTCAGTGCTTTGTAAAATGCTCATAGTGATAAAGCTTTAGAGGCATGCTCTCAGTGCTATGGGGAGAGAAACTTGAAAATGTAGATATGTGATAAATACACATACATTTTGATTAAAAAATTACAGTTCTGGAAATTTATCCTACAGATGTCCTTGTGGAAACCCCAGTGGCATAGTTGGTTAAGTGCTACGTCTGCTAACCAAAAGGTTGGCAGTTAAATACACCAGGTGCTCCTTGGAAACGCTGTGGGGCAGTTCTCCTCTCGCTATGAGTTGGAATAGACTCAATAGTAGTGGGTTTGGTTTGGGTTTTTTTTTTTTTTATGTCCTTGTGTGCAGGTGCCAGGAAATAAATATAAACATTACAGCCTGATAAGAAAACAATTAGAATCACTTCCTTCAGTAGGCAGTTGGTTGAGAAGTATAGTGCATCCATATAGTAAGAAATACTACACAGCCATTTAAAGCATGAGGCTTATCTCTAGATCCTAATTAGAATGATGTCTAAGCCACTTTTGAAGCACTGCAGAGCAGCGTGCTCAGTAAACTAGCACTTGTATAAAAAATTGAGTGGAGAACATATCTGGCTGGGTTGAAAATACCTAGCTAGGAATGTCTGTTCCTTCTTACTATGTAAATGTTTTAAACATGTACATGTTTATTCTATTTAAAATAATGGTTTTACATTAACAAGTGGATGCTACAACTTCTAACATAGTATAAGAAAGAACCTGAACTCTAGGACAAGAAGTCAGCTCTCCTCCTGATTAATATACAGCCTTGAACAAGCAACTATCTGTAGCTGGACTTCTTTATCATGTAAATTAAGAGAAAGATCTAACTAGAATTTAGACCTTCTGAAGGCAGAGATATGGGTCTTTTGTTCATCACTGCATGCCTGTGTAAGTGTGGAATGTATGACTAATAGAAAGATGTATTTTGTTTAATGTCTACTGGATATTTTTTTAAAAAAAAGCATAAAAGCATACTGTGAGTAGGCACGTAATCAGTATCTGTTGAATAAAACAATGTTATTTTGCCTGAGTTCCTTCAGTTTGGGTAACCTGTAACACAGGAGAATGGGAGGAATGTGAAAGTGTCATTCATACAGTAAACATAATGCTAAGAAGACTGTTCTCACTGCAAATAAATTATTCACGCCTGGGGTTTAACAGAATAGAGAACTAAATTATCTGAAGTAAAGTCTGAATTGTGTGTAGCTTATGTGTTTTCAGTTTTTGTTAAATTATTTACATATTCATTTCATTTACTGAGCAACTACTGTTTGCTTCGCAAAAAATTTTGGATCAAATGTACAGTTTTAATTTACATTAAATGTAAAATAAGACCAATCCTGTAAAACTAACATAATACACAAGCAATACTAAATTGGAATATTTTATTTCTAAATATTGTCACTTAAATCCACTGATACCATAATTTGATACATTCATTGTTTGCTGTGATGCAAAATTTTGCCGTGCTTCCTAGAGGTTAATCTCCTCTCATTTTTTTCATATAGCTTTGCAAAAGTCAAAGAATTTGGAATCTTCTTTAAGCAACAGAACTAGTGATTTCTGCCATATCCGTGCAGGGCTGTTACACACTCCTAAAGATCTTGCTATAAAAGTTTATAATACTCTTAGAGGTATGAAGGATGACAGGGACTTGACTCATGTACTAAACTTGAAACAGTGTCGTAACTGGGCAATAGCTGTAAGAGACCTTTCAGCAGCCACCATTTCAAGGCTTTTCCAAGAAGTATGCTTCCAAAGAGTGCTAATAATAGCTGAGGATTATCCTATGTGTGAGATGCAGGGAGTGGTCACTGCATTTTAATCCAAGGATCTTGTTCTGCTTTGGCACTGGTTCTGTCACTTATGGTGGACAAGTGGCTTTGGTTTCCTTTAACTAATGTTAGCTGTTTTGTGAGGTTATAAAAATTAACATTATTTGAGTAGGAAAGCAGTTTTTCATTTTGATCATAGATTCTAAGCATCGTGATTAAATAGAATAGTAGCTAATTCACTGTAGTCCTACTAAATAGAATGACCACATCCCTGTACATAATACATGTACATTTTGTGCACGTACCATGTGTTCTAGTCAGACTAGTGACCCAAATCTCATGTTCTGAATTCTGCCCATCCATGGAACTAGACTGAGTCAGATGCCATATAGAATGGCAAGTAAGCAATTTCTTCTGTTTTGTATTGAAATGATTCTTTTATTTGGAAAACTTATCCCCATTTTAAAAAAATAAAAAACTGGAAATACTTTTCTAACTATAAGAAGATTGTTTGCAAGATAAAACCAGTAACAAATTATGCACATATAGTTTTGTGCTTTAATGTGATTGTTATATTTGTTAAATGAGAATGACAACAACATCTGCCAGTTTGAGGATTAAATGTGGCAATGCATGGGACGTCCCTGGGGTATGGTAAATGCTTCATAAAAAAAGAGAAAAGGAAAAACAAAAAACTATTGCTGCAAAGTCAGTTTCAAGGTGTTTGCAATTATTATCCATCAAATCCTGTTCCAGGAAATAAGTGTGGTCTAATGCTTATTCCACACATACCATATTAGAAGTCTCTTTGAAAGGAGGCAAGAAGCAAAGACAGAAGGAATGTTCCAGGACTAGCAAAGATCCAAATACCTGTGTGGACTTAACAGAGAAGCTGTTGCTTCTCTTTGGCCTGCCTGTACCCCTCCAAGCTTCTAAGCTGTAATGTAAGTTTTAATGTGCATTTTGTATAGGAAATATATATATATATAACCAGTTTTAAATTAACATTTAATTTCTTTAGTTTATGTGTTGAAGCCTAGATTTTCTTAAGGATTTAAGTTCAACTTACACATTTCATCATCCTATTAATAAATCTAATAATTTTATATAGAATAAGATCAACTTAACTTGGATTTTAATTAATGTTTGTGTGTCTGAAGTTAAACCAATTAAACTTTCCTTAACAGTTATTTCTATATGTAAACTTTGTTCATTACATTCTTGTAAACACTGGTTAGCATTTGTGCATTTTATGTATTTTATTTTCTCTCAAGTACTTTATGTACCTGAAAGGGCAAATCCACTATCCTAAAAAGCATTTTATTCTTAAGTACTGACATAACTTTTATAAAATAGTGAGTTGAATTTATAAGTGCCACAAATTGAATTCCTTATGAATTTCAGCCCTACTACTTTTCTCAGTGTAATTCAGTTATCTTATTTCTCATGTAACTTAAAATAATGAATCAGATATCACTTATTTTTTCAGCTGAAGTCAGTTTTGTTTTTTGTTTGTCCAGTTCACTACCCTATAAGTCTCTTAAGCATCATCGTCGTTGTCGTCGTCGTTGTCGTCGTCGTTGTCGTCGTCGTTGTCGTCGTCGTTGTTGTTAGGTACCCCTGAGGTGGTTTGAGCCATTGTTGCAGCCACTCTGTCATTTCATCTTGTTAGGGGTCTTTCTCTTTTTTGCTGACCCTCTACCAAGCATGATGCCCTTCTCCAGGGAGTGACTGCTCCTGCTGACATGTCCAAGGTGAGTGAGATGAAGTCTCGCTATCCTCACTTCTAAGGAACATTCTGGCTACACTTCGTCTAATACAAATTGGTTTGTTCTTCTGACAGCACGTGGTATATTCATTGTTCTTCACCAGCACCATAATTCAAAGGCATCAGTTTTCCTTCTGTCTTCCTTTTTCACTGTTAACCTTCTGCATTCATATAAAGTGACTGAAAATACTATAGTTTGGCAAGGTGACTGTCTTAGTTATCTAGCTCTGCTATAATAGATATGTCACAAGTAGATGACTTTAACAGAGGGAACTATATTCTCTCACAGTCCAAGAGGCTAAAAGTGAATTAAAATATGTAGCAATTCCAAAGCCTCAGAATTAGATAAAAAGTAAAATTAACAACTTGGGTGCGACTAGGCTAAGACTGACAAGAAAAGGAATTGCCTGTCAAACCAACAAATTTCAGTTGTACCAACCGACTAGTGTAGAAGACTAATTTGACCGTTCCCTATGAACAATAGAAAAGAAGATACTGAGTTATTAGCTAGATTTGGTCAGCTTGCTGGATTCATTCTTAGCCTTCACATGGTCATAGACTGTACAAGGTGGAGAAAAATCTGTGTCCCTAAACATCACAGGTCTGTATGCAGTCACCCAGCAGCTATTTGGTTGGCACTCACCATGAGCTGGGCACTATTAGTAACTAAACCAAAACCAAACCAGCTACTGTTGGGTCAGTTCCAACTCATACAACCTCATGTATGTCAGAGTAGCATTGTACCCCATTGAGTTTTCAGTGACTGAATTTTCTGGGTGACTTGAATTGCCAGCCTTCCAAGTTAGCAGCCAATAATTAACCATTTGCACTACCCAGGAACTCTGTGTTAGTTTCTAAGAGGAATAAAATATTAGTAGGATAGACTGCCTGTCCTCTCAGAGCTTGAAAGTGTCCAGAGAGAAGTTAGCTGTGTATACACCAGCCAGGATAGCACAAAGAGTTTTCAAATGACACATAAAACAATATGAGTGATATATTTTCTTCTTATGCATTATTTTTACAATCAGTGTCTTCCAGTGTAATGATTCTCAAGTGAACTGTAGGGCAGGTTAAGAAAATAAAATAACAACAAAACATTTTTTTCTTTTGTAATTGTGCTTTAGGTGAAGGTTCATAGAACAAATTAGTTTCACATTAAACAATATACATGCTGTCTTGTGATACTGGTTGCCAACCCTATGACATGTCAACACTCTCTTGACCTGGAGTTTCCCGTTTCCATTCATCCAGCTTTCCTGCCTCCACCTGCCTGCTCATCCATGCCTGTGTGCTGCTGTGGCCATTTAGTCTCATATTTATGGTTGAACTATGCTTATTATTGTTTGTTTTCTGGGCCTGTTTAATCTTTGGCTGAAAGATGAACCTTAGGAGTGACTTCAATATTGAGTTAAAAAGATGTTGCGCTATGCTCTCAGAGTTTCTCCAGTCTCTGTCAGACCAGTAAGCCTGGTCTTTTCTGTGAGTTTGAATTTTGTTTTACATTTTTTTCCAATTCTGTCTAGAACCTTCCATTGTGATCCCTATCAGAGCTATCAGGGTAGTAGCCAGGTACCATCTAGTTGTGCTGGACTCAGTCTGGTGGAGGTTGTGGTAGTTGTGTTAGTCCTTTGCACTAATATGTCCCTTATGTCTTTGGTTTTCTTCATTCTCCGTTGCTTCAGCCAGGGATGGGACAAGTCGATATATCTTAGATAGCTGCTCACAAACATTTAAGTCCTTATATGCTACTCACCAAAGTAGAATGTAGAACACTTTCCTTATAAACTATGTTATACCAATTGAGCTAGATGTCCCCCAAGGCTATGGTCCCCAACTCTCAGGCCAATAACTTGAATCCATAAGGGAGTTTGGATATATCAGTGAAGCTCAGGTAACTTTGCCTTCGTTAAGTTGTGCTGACTTCTCCAGTATGATGTACTGTCTTACCCTTCACCAAGGTTACCAGTGATCCATTATCTAATTAGTGTGTTTGCCCTTTTAACCATCGAATACTTTTTATTTCTGTGTGTAAACCTTTTCATGAGTTTCTGTAGTAGTGGTCTCTTGTATGGTATTCATTCTTCTGTGATTGACATGCTTCACTCAGCATAATGTCCTCCAGATTCATCCACGTTGCGAGATGTTTCACAGATCCAACTTCATTCTTTATGGTTGCAGGGTATTCAGTTGTGTGTATGTATGTGCCATAGTTTGTTTATTCATTCTTCTGCTGTTGGGAACCTACATTGCTTCTGTCTTCTTGCTATTGTGAATAATACTGCAAAGAACATGGATGTGCATACAACTGCTTGTGTGACAGATCTTATTTCTCTAAGCAATATTCCTAGTAGTAATAATGCAGGATCATATGGTATTTCTATTTCTAGCTTTTTAAAGAAGGTTGTACAGCAGTGCATAAGCATTCCAATCTCCCTGAGGCCTCTCCAGGCATTTATTTTCTGTTCTTTTTGATTAATGCCAATAGTGTTGGGCTTAGATGGTGTCTCATTGTCCTTTTGACTTGCATTTCTCTGCTGACTGGCTCAAGGAGCTGGATTGATATAGTGGCTGTAACCATGGGCTCAAACATAACAACATTCGTGAAGATGGCACAGGACTAGACAGTGTTTTATTTTGCTGCCTGTAGGGTCACTGTGAGTCAGAACTAACTTGACTGGCACTTAATGACAGCAGTGACTAGTGATTGAGAGCATTTCCTCATTGTATCCGTTAGCTTCTTGAATGTCTCCCTTGGTGAAATGTTTGTTCATATACCTTGCCCATTTTTAATTAGGTTATTTGTCTTTTTGAACAACAAAATCTTTTTGTCCATCTGTACATGATGCCCCTCAAGAATCAGATATCCTACCCCAAATGCATGTGGTCACCTCTTTGAGATTCCCACCACAACTGATGGTATGGCTGATTGCGGTCTCTTCTCATACATACCCTTAAGGTAGAATGAACGGTGAAAAATATTAAAACCAGTTAAAGAAAATATTTGTGTTTTGTGGCCCTCCCCAACCCCATCAAACAAAAACACACTTAGGAACAGGTCTTTGTTTTCAGCTTGCCGCTGAATGCTGTTGATACTCCATTCCCTCTGCCTCCCTAGACTTGAACTGGGCAAGAGCAGAGCGAAGGCATTTAACACTCGTTGCTCCTCCCAGCGAGACAGAGCTTTTCAGGGCTGGTCAGGTCCCCTTTCAACAAATGGGGTAAGATATACTGGACTTGTGAAAGGGAATGAATAAAAAGAGTGACAGAGAAGCCAGGTACAAAACAGAGAGAAAGTGCATGAGAGAGCAAATACAGATGAAGCTAAAATGTGAGTTTTTAAAAGCAGCTTTCTCTTCACAGATGTGTTAGAGGAAAAGAAAAACAAGAGGAAGCAGCTCCCATTCTGCTTATGATCAGGGTGTGATTACTGACTAAAAACATGTTAGGAGAAAAGTAAACATGGTTTGTCTCAGAGGTTTTTTAAAAAAAAAAATTAAAACAACTCATAAAGGGGAAAACTGACTCCTCATTTCCCGCTACACTGCTAATGACAGGAACTCTAGAGGAGTGTCCTGGAATAAGCTGCACTTCCCAAACACCAATTCCCAGGAGTACTTGTGAGTCAGTGAGCGGTAGTAAAGCCAGCTTGGGAGGATGAACAGACATCTCTGGATTGCAAATAATAGCACTGTGTTGTGAAAAGTGGGGAGTATTATTATAGAGTTATTTACATATACAAGGACTGCCAATTGAGTTCACTAACTCATCCTAGAAAAAGTGCTGCGTACCTCATTGCTGAATATCATTATGGTCACCTTCAAAGTACTCCCCTTGGGAAGCTGCCAACACTCATTCCAAAGCAATTTTGGAACTCTTCTTCTGGCATGGCCTTCAGAGCTGTCATCATGTTACCCTTGATGTCCTGAATGTCATCAAAGTGTCTTCCTTTCCATATTTCTTTGTCTTGGGGTAAAGAAAAAAGTCGTTGGGGGACAGATCAGATGAGCAAGGAGGGTATACCAATACAGTTATTTGCGTACTAGTGAAAAACACCCTCACAGACAACTATACAAGTAAGTCTGAGGACTCTCCACCATGGCACCATGCACAGTGGCCATTCCAGAAAGAGTTCCAAGGTGAGTACTTCGGAGGTGACTACAGTGATATTCAGCAGTGAGGTATGTAGCACTTAGAACAATTAAGGTTGCGGACTTCATTGTTGGACCTCATACATATGTATATTTATATGCATGTGTGTGTACATACAATAATTCTGATAACACAGTAGTTAAAGTGCTTGACTACAAACTGAAAGGTCAGTAGTTCAAAATCCCTAGCAGCTACATGGAACAAAGTTGTGGCGTCCTGTTTCCGTAAATATTTACAGCCTTGGAAACCTTATCAGGTCACTACGGGTGTTATGTAGTGCAAGAGAATTTGCTTTTCAGTGAAGGGTTTACTTTTACATATTTAAATAAAATTTGCTTCTGTTACATTTTTTTTCTCTCCAGTAATGGGACTAGTTAAAATACGTTCTAAGAAAAATGAACTATGATGCCTGGGACTATGAAAATTACTGTACATAATTGTTAAAGATGTTACTCAGTGTTCGAGGTTTTGAATTTCAATAATTTTGTTTCCACTCTCCCTGTTCCTAATTGAGCTAATAAGCTGTCTATGGCTGAGACAAAGTTGCTGGTTGCCCAAGCCTTTTAATGCCAACTTCATGGCCAGGGCACACAGGCAGGCTGAGGAGGGGTGAGGGAGAGTTGGATTGTATCCTTCATGATCCAGAGAAAAGCATCTAGAAAGTCCTGAGAAAGCAGCCAGGTTCTGGTCTTTGCGTTTGTATAAATCTGGCAGGGAGCAGAAGCTAGAGAGGTAATTGTTTGTTTAGCACAATTAGCCAACACTTTACGTAAGGAACAAATACCACAGGTTAGGTCATTGCGAAGCATCAGAACTCAAGACCTTCTTTATACTTGTGATCTTTACAATTCATTGTCAGGCAGAACTATTGTAAACAGTTGTGCTGGGCATACAGTACTCACCCCTAGATGGTACCATTCACATACTCATCTGTGAGCCCCTGCCAAGGAGATCCAAAGAAATTGTGGCCGTAAGTAAGAACTGTTGGGACTATATCTGAGTAAGAACAGATCTAGAAGGGAAGGTGACAACAGGGTAACCATCTTAGATTAAGAGAAAAAACAGTATGTGAAGAAATTGTAAAACAGAGTCAAGGCTCTTAAAATAGTTCTAGTTTTTGGCTTTGCAGTGACTTACGATTTTCTGTGATTCATGAATGATAATGCTATGTTTAATGTTAATTGTAACACTAAATTACCTAGGATTTGCTCTTCACATGATGGTAATGGATACAGAGGTATATCTGTGTCACCTCATAACCTTTACATCTATACTTTGATTAGAAGAGTTTTAAACAAATGTTATGACTATTTTCTCTGTATTAAAAAAGGCAAGATTAAAATAATGTACTTTAACATATAATTTTCTTTATACTTCTAAACTCAAAAAACAAACCCATTGCTGTTGAGTCAGTTCTGACTCATAGCAACCCTATAAGACAGAGGAAAACTGTCCCATCGGGCTCCTTTCTTCACCCTTACTTTTAATTATTTAATGTCTTTAGAAAAAGAAATACATTTTAACCTAAGAGTCTATCCTTGACTTGACCTTTGAAATATCATTATGCCTACTTCTCATTTATCAACTAGACCATTATCTGATATTTCTTATTTATGATAACAATAGAAAAACTGACTGTTTCACACATTAACAATGTGTGTATGGAGTAAAAATGTGCTAGATGTGAGTTGTGGAATGACATGAATGATGTCATGTATAAAGAAATAAGAAGTCATAAGAAAGACAGGAAAGAAAGAAAAGACTAAAATGGACATCAGAAGAGACTCTGAAACTTACAGTTGAACTTAGAGTAACTAAAGCAAATGGAAGAAATGATGAAGTAGAAGAGCTAAACGTATGATTTCAAGGGGCAGCATGATAAGAAAAAGTGAAGTATTATAATGTGCATGTGTAAAGACAGAGTTGGAAAACCAAAAGGGGAGAACATGCTTGGCTTTTCTCAAGTTGAAAGAACTAAAGAAAAATTTGTTTCAGTTTGCAATAGTGAAGGATTCTACAGGGAAATTATTCAGTGATGCAGGAAGGATTGAAAGAAGATGGGTGGAATGCAGAGTCACTGTACCAAAAAGAATTGGTCAGCTTTCAGCCATTTGAGGAAGGATCAAGAACCAGTAGTACTGAAGGCATTGGTGAAGTACAAGGCCCCAAGAATTGACAGAATACAATTGAGATATTTCAGCAAATGGGTTCAGTAGTGGAGGTGCTCACTCATTTAGGCCAATAAATTTGAAAAACAGTTACTTGGCCAACCACCTACAAGAGATCTATATTTATGCTTACTCCTGAGAAAGGTGAACCAACAGAATGCAGAAATTAAAGTAAAAATTTAAATTAAAGTAAAATTTTGCCGAAGATCATTCAGAAGTGGCTGCAACAGTACATTTATAGGGACTGCTAGAAATTCAAGCCAGATTCCAAAGAAAACATGGAATGAGGAATATCATTGTTGATGTCAGATGAATCCTTGCTGAAAGCAGAAAATACCAGAATGATGTTTACCTATGTCTTGTTGACTATGCAAAGGCATTCAGCTGCATGAATCATTAAAAAATTATGGATAATATTGCAAAGAATGAAAATTCCAGAACAATTAATTTTGTTCATGAGGTACCTGTATGTAGATCAAAAGGCAGTGGTTCGAACAGAGCAAGGAGATTCTGCATGGTTCAAGTCAGGAAAGGAGTGCATTAGAATTGTACCTTTTCAACATACTGATTCAACCTGTATGCTGAAGAAATCTGAGAAGCTGGGATATGTGGAAAGGAATGGAGCATAAGGACTGGACGATCAGGATTGGAGTAAGACTTATTAACAATCTGTGATATATAGCTGACACAACCTTGTTTGCTAAAACTGGAGAGGATTGAAATACTGACTGATGATTACAGCTTTCAGTATGGATTTCACCTCAGC
The DNA here is from genome assembly GCA_028571685.1 of Heterohyrax brucei. Taxonomy (NCBI): domain Eukaryota; kingdom Metazoa; phylum Chordata; class Mammalia; order Hyracoidea; family Procaviidae; genus Heterohyrax; species Heterohyrax brucei. Next base: position 43,498,398 of record CM053149.1, read on the forward strand.
ATAAACAAAAATCCTCACAACAGGACCAATAAATGGAGAAAAGATTGAAGTCGTGAAAGATTTCGTTTTACTTGAATCCACAATCAATGCTCATGGAAGTTGCAGTCAAGAAATCAAATGACACATTGTACCTAGCAAATCTGCTGCAACAGACCTCTTTAAAGTATTAAAAAGCAAAGATGCCACCTTGAAAAACTCAGGTACCCTACCCAAGCTGTGGTGTTTTCAATCACCTCATATGCATGTGAAAGCTGGGCAATGTTTAAGGAAGACTGAGGAAGACTTAATGCCTTTGAATTATGGTACTGCCAAAGAACATCCAGTATACCATGGGTGGGCTGCCAAAAGAACAAATGAATCTGTCTTGGAAAAATTACAACCAGAATGCTCCTCAGAAGCAAGAATGGTGAGACATCATCTTACACACTTTGGACATTATCCGGAGGAACCAGTCCTTGGGGAAGGATATCATGCTTGGTAAGGTAGAGGGTCAGCAAAAAAGAGGAAGACCTTCAATGAAATGGAATTACATAGTGGCTACAACAGTGGGCTCAAGCATAACAATTGTGAGGATGGCATAGGACTGGGCGATATTGAGTTTGATTGTACATAGGGTCACGATGAGTTGGGACCAATTCAGCGGAGCCTAACACCAACAATGACTGTCGTGAGGCAAAAGTAATGCTGGCTGTAATGGTTAAGGTTATGTGTCAACTTGACTGGGCCATGATCTCAGTGGCTCAACAATTATGTAATTTGTAATTTGTCAATTAGGTAATGATGTAACTGCAATTATGAAAGAATATAATTTTGCAATTATATAGCAATATAATTATTCTCCATTTTGTGATCTGACATGCCAGCCAAGCCAAGTGCCCTCGAGTCAGATCCAACTCATGTGATCTGACATGATCATCCTTCATATTCTCATATTGCCAATTTTCCTGTAAGAACCTGGTCTTTGAAACCTGACCAGGTGGTTAATGAGAAGTGTATATTCATTAAGTTCCTGTGGACCCCAGCTCCCTCAGCAGAAAGGTGAATAGGAAGGTTAGACTATCTATTCCTAAACCAGAAAACCAAATTTGTAGCTGTCAAGTTGATTCTGATGCTTGACAACCCTGTAGGATAGAGTAGACCTGCCTCATAAGTTTTCCAAAGCAGTAACAGACAGCCAAATCTTCATGATGTTGAGCAGCTGGAGGGTTCAAACTGCAGACGTTTCTTTTCGTAGCTGAGTACTGAACCACTGCACCGTTCTCACGGCTGGTTAACTTCCATCATTTCCAGTCGTAACAGCTAGGATAGTACCACTTGAGGGACCAAAGCTTAATCCAGTGCTGATTGCCTCACACCACAGTCACAAGTCTCACTGACAAATTGTCTTCCCAAGGTAGTTACTGGATAGTTTGAATGTTTTTCTTCAGACACACAGAGAGTCAAGTCATAGAATTTTTAGTAAAAAATTTTTTTACCTAGAATCATAGAAAATCTAAGCTAGTATTATGGATTGAATTGTGTTTCTCAAAAAATGTGTGTGGCACTTTGTCTGGGCCATGATTCCCAGTATTTTGTGTTGTTTCTCCATGTTGTAAATCTTGCCTCTGTGATGTTAATGAGGGTGGATGGATGGCAGGACTCAATATAAGATGGTTTTGTGCCTTGAGGCAGTTTCTTGAGCTAACAAGGAAAGAAGCTAGAAGAGATTGGAGATCTCGTGCCTTGAAGAAAGCAACACTGGGAGCAGAGCGTGTCCTTCCGACCTGAGAGGTTCCTGTGCCAACATCCTCTCAGACTGAAGACAGACTGATGCAACACAAAGACCTTCCCCCAGAGCCCACCGAGAGGGAAAACCTTCCCCTGGAGCAGACACCCTGATTGTAAGAATAAGTCAGGACTAAGAATCACGTTTCTCTTTTTGAAACCATCTCCTCGTGGTATTTGTGTTAGAGCAGTACCAGACGGCTACGACAGCTGGGAAGGACTTGCGTGATATAGTGCTTTGCATTCTCGTTTTAACAGTAATAAGTAGAAAGATTAGATGAATTCACAGTTTAATATGTAAAAATCACATTTCCCTCTCTATTTTATTTGAAGATAATCTCTAATTGGCTAATGAAAAAAGTAAAATAGAGAAAACAAAATGTGTTCCTTCTATGTAGCACTTTTTCCTTTTATTATTAACTTCCTAGGTCATCACTTTGCAGTGGTACTTAAAGAACACAAAAAGGGAAATGAAATTGCCTGTTTGTCCATGCAGTTGAAAAAAGAAGTAAATCAGTTTAGGAAATTACCATGTTGCACTTTGTTACTGTTTGCTCTGTGTGTGTTGTATTGTTCAATCCTGTCTCTTATGAGATGTTAGCAGTTAACCACATTCCTAATTTCCTCTGAGATCAACTGAATGCTATACTCAAGAAGTTTTTCCAGAGCCCTGGACACTGAGAAATGGGGCAGCCTTTCATGCAGTCCTTCACAAGAAATCCTTAAAGTTGTCATTATTTTAGGGTTTTTCACGTGTGGGGAAACTTAATACTATAACAAGCCTGTAAATTTTGAATCCAGGTTTTAGAATGTGAAAGGACCTTCTTTGTATGTATGTGTGTGTGTGTGTGTGTGTATGTGTTTGTATGTGTGTGTATATGTATGTGTGAGTGCGTGCAAGTGTGAATGTGTGTGTTCGTAACTCTCCTGCCCCCAGGAAATCTTTCTTCAATTAGAGTCTGGCTAAATAAACAATCTGATAGAACATGCTGGGGAGACTTAATTTAGAAGGGTAACTTTAGGAGAAGGTTGGGGTGATGAGAGCTTGGTTGATCTATGGCCCATGGGTTCCCATATAACATTAACTTTACAGGAGCCCCGCAGAATGTGAACATTGCCAAAATTTTCGACTTCATTACTTCTCTGTCCTTGACAAGCAAAATTTAATTGAATGTTAAGCAATTTGATCCCTTTTACCTAATAAATCTAGCAAATTCAGTAAGCATCAATTCTACTAATGATAGAGCTGACCGCAGTGGAGCTGAGCTCATCAGTATTCATGGTTATTACTCTCCCTGGAATATTAATAACAAATGTTTATTGCTGAAGTATTTGCCTGATGCTTCAGGTCTTGGGATTGTATTTAATAATTTTCTTCTCAAGGTTTCTGAGGGACAGCTGTGGAATAGAAAGAACATGGTTTGCAGACAGACCAATCTAAGTTCAAATCCCTCACTTAACCTAAGGCAAGTTGTGCTCTAAACCTGCTTTTCTCATGGCAGACAGAAGGGAACATTTATAATTATTCTGTAGAATAGTTCTGATGCTTAAAGGAAATAGAGTGTGCAGAAGTTCACAGTGCCTGGCAACATGAACTTTCCTTTTCTAAACTGTCTGTCGTGGATTGGATTGTGTCCCCCAGAAAATAGCTGCAGCTATTTGGCTAGCCTTTTTTGTTTTTTTTGTTGTCGTCGGGTCTTTTTCCATCCTGATTCCTGGTATTGTATGATGTTCCTATGTCATATGTGTGATGTTCCTCTATGATATTAATGCAGGAAGGCAGGTGGTGGTTGAATTAGTGAGGCAGAACTCAATCTATAAGACTGTGTTGTGCCTGCCTTGAGGCAATCTCTTGGGATATAAAGGAAAGGGAAGCAAGCAGAAATTTGGGGACCTCATACCATCAAGAAAGAAATGCCAGGAGCTGAGTGAGTTCTTTGGACCTGGGGTCCCTACCCTTCGTAAGGTCTCAGTCCACAGGAAGACTGACAAGGATCTTTCTTCAGAGCCAAGAAAGACTTCTCCTGGAGCTAACACTATGAATTTGATCTTTTAGCTTGCTTTTCTGTGTGGAAATAAAATTCGTTTTGTTATAGCTTGCCATAGCTACTTGTATGTAACTAAAATGTTGTCCTTTAGTAGGGCTCTAGCTGGTACTTTACTTCCTTGAATGCTTTCTTATCCTTTTTATATGGGGATGCATACTGTTAACGTGCTTGACTGGCAACCACAAGGTTGGAAATTCAAGTTTACATAGTGGTGCCTTGAAAGAAAGTCCCAAAATCTCCTTCTGAAAAATCAGACATTAAATACCCTGTAGAGCCCAGTTCTGCTCTGACAGAGCAGTCCAATTGTGAGTCCAAATTGACTTCACAGGAACTGGTTTGTACACAGTAGGCCCATAAAATGACCTTCTCTAAGGAGCCCTAGTGGCACAGCCACTGCTCTGTCTGCAGTTCAAACCCACCAGTGGCTCCTTGGATAAAGATGTTTAACAGTCGTCTTCTGTAAAGATTTACCACTGTGAAAATCCTAAGTGCCTGTTTTACTCTGTCCTATAGAGTCCTCATGAACCAGAATCTACTCAGTGGCTGTAGGTTTAGTTGTGATTTCTAACTCCCTGAGGCGTTCACCCCGCATCTTTACATGGTTGACATTCTTTCTATATAAACTCACCTCCAAGGTAAAGACTTCCTCAGTTTTCCAAACTGACTTTAGTCCTTACCTCTCTGTGGTTCAGATAAAGTATCACAGATCCTTCCTCCCTCCCCAGCCCTACCCAGCCTACAAGATTATCAGCCTCTTACTGAATGAATGAATTTATGGCCAACCATTCAATCAGTGTGTGAAACATTTAATTAGTTAATTTTAATCCCACTTAAGGATTTTTCAATAGATGAAGAAAGTAAGCCTCAAAAAACAATATCAAGTCTAAGGAACTAGGAAGTAGAGAAGCCAAAAGTAGAACCCAGTTCTTTTTTCTTGAGGTCTTTTCTATTTTTCGTATACCAAATTTTATCTCACAAATGAATGATCAGGGAGGCAGGGCTGCTCCCCTCTCAGCAGGGACAATGGGTAAGAGTATATTCTCTAAGAAAGAGCGTGACAGGAGCAGAAACCTAATGAACAACATCTAATTCCATGGCAACACTAACAGAGTCTTCTCTTTTATATTTCCTTTCTCATCAATACTGGATGTAATATTCTGTGAATAATGTCTGTCTGATTTATTAGTTTCTTCTAATTTCTTTCAAAGAAAAGTACCTGTTATAATGCTGGCTCAGTAGGTACTAAGGCAGCTTGTTCATTCCGTTCTCCTCATCTCCTCCTTCATTTACTCTGTGTTGAGTATTCCAAACATTATCAATATCACACATTTAAAGCTGTAAGGAAGATATCTGATCTAGAAATCTTAGTTATCTAGTGTTACTATAACAGATATGCCACAAGTGGATGTCTTTAACAAATAGAAGGTTATTCGCGCAGCAGTTTAGAAGGCTAGAAGTCCAAATGTAGGGTGCAAGCTCCAGAGAAAGCCTTTCTCTCTCTGTTAGCTTCAGGAGAAGGTCCTTGTCATCAATCTTACCCTGGGTCTAGGAGTTTCTCTGCATAGGAACCCTGGGTCCAAAGTATATGCTGTGCTCTAGGCTCTTCTTTGTTGGTGATAGGAGGTCCTTCTCCCCTCTGCTTGATTGTCTCTTTATATCTCAAAATAAGACTGACACAAGATACAACCTAACCCTGTAGTTTGTGTCCTGTCTCATTAACATAACTGCCTCTTATCCTGCATCATTAACATCATACCCCAAGAAAACCAAACCCCACTGCCATCAAGTCGATTCCAATTCATAGCGACCCTAGAAGATAGAGTACAACTGCCCCATAGAGTTTCTAAGCAGCACCCAGAGGATTTGAACCACTGCCCTTTTGGTTAGCAGATGTAGCACTTACCCACTACACCATCAGGATTTTCATTAACATCATAAATGTTAGGATTTACAACACATAGGTCGCCATGAGTAAGATCCGACTCAACAGCACTTGGCTAGGAAAATCACATCAGATCACAAAATGTAGAACAACCACACGATACTTAGAATCATAGTCTAGCCAAGTTGACACACATTTTGGGGGGACACAATTCAATCCATAAGAAAATCTGAGTAAAATATGATCCCTTCTTTTATTGCAGCCAAACTGTCCTTGTTTCTCCTATGTTAGCAATGGTGCAATTCAAAACTAAAGGACTGAATTTTTAGCTCTGATGTACAGAGAACAAACTGTAGATTCTTTATTTATGAAAGCAGTTGAATTCAATCTACCTCTGCCAGAACTGAAATATCACCTCCAAGTTTTCTCACATTGCGGAGTGGCATGGTGACATGTGACTGTTCAGAGCAGCTCTGCATATGTGTCTGTTGTCAAGAATGGGAATTTCCTACCAGACATTAGTAATGTGTTTCCCATTGCTGCTGAGAGAAGGGGTCCCAGCCCTGCTGGCTCCTGGGGGTCGTTTTTAAGTTTTTTTGTTGTTTTTCTTCAATGAGAAATGAAAAAGAAAACAACATCATGTCTTATGAATGTGCCATGCTGGGGAAGCTACTATGAACAACATCCTGGATATTGTTCAGACTGCTTGGAGATGGTGTCTCATACCACCCCATGTGTATCTGCTGGTTGCTCTAATCAAGCACTAAGTGCTTGTGCTTCAGGAGGTGGTGGATGCTATGGTGGGGAGAAAAGACTTCGAGTTGTAAATATTTTCATTTCCTATTCATTTGCTGCTCATGGTTGGCTAGATCCTAGACAGACACATTCTGTGGGATCTCTAGACTGATCCCAGATAGACATACAGTCTGTGGGATCTCTGTAATGGCATTTGTTCACAAAGTACAAGGTCTAGCACAAGCCCTCCCAAGCAAAGCTTAGAAGAATATTTATCTCCAGATGTTCACTAGAAACATAGTGCTTTCACATATGAGAAGAAATGATAACTTTCATTTGCATAGTAATAGGTGAATGGGTGGTGGTTTAAGCCCTTGGAAGAAAGACTTGGTGATTTGTTTCTATAAGTATTACAGCCGAGAAGAATCTGTAGAAAATTGTCCTGTATAACACATGAGGTTGGCATGAGTCGGAATTGATGTAACAGCAGGTGGTGGCGTAGTTGTTTTGTTTTTTTTGTTTGCATAGTGCTTCAGAATTTGTGAACAGGTCCACATTATCATCTCATTGTTTGTATTTCAATAACCCAGAGGTAGGCAAAGCAGAAATTATTACCTCGCTGTGAAAGGTATGGAAACTGAGGCTTCCCCAAGACTGCTAAGTTGGAAGGCAAGTGGTGCAGTCAGGACTTGAGCCCAGTCTTCTCCCTCCAAAGGCCATGTTCTCTCCGGTACTGCGTGCTTGCTCACTCATGATCCTGGCTGAAAGTTAGAGCAGATGCAGCAGAGTGGGGGGCGGGATGCATGAATGAATCAATGACAGAGCATCCATGCTTCCAGAAGTATAACTCAAAATACATGTTGTGGTGCCGTTGGGACTGTAGCACATCCTCGTGTACAGAAAAAAGTATGTTACAAAGAATCTTCCAAGTAGGATGTCCTGTTTTTGACAGCTCATAACAGCTATATCTGTGAAGTTTATAGACATATGTAACGTATTTTCGATTAGTCTTTACAAATAGCCATGAAAAGTAACATGATTCCACAGCACATAGAAATTATTAGTTTGTTATCAAAATGGGTTTTCCATTCACCAGACATTCTGTGCATTATGTGAAATTTATAATGCATGTAATTGTCCCACTGAGAGAACAATGTTTAATCAAAAAACATTGAGACAACCGTGTCTGTTGCCAATCAGACAACACCTGTACATCAAGGAACCACGCACATCAGCACTCTTCATCAGAGTGTACACAAGAATCCATCCCAATCAGTTTCCTGGTGAGCACAAGAACTGGGTCTTTCTTTGACCACAGTTCGGTAGATTTTGAATCTGGACTTAAAGCTTTAACCTTACAAAATTATTTTGACTCAAGAACTGAATGAAGTCCAATGGCCATAGACTGCATTTTACATTTGCTGACTAGCCTCTGGAGCAATCGGAAGTTGCCTCTGCTTTTGACCAAAAAGTCATCTTCAGCAACGAGGCCCATTTTTGGGTGAGTGGTTTGGTTAATGAACAAAAGTGTTGCATTTGGAGCAGTGAGAATCCAACAGAGATTCAACAACATGCACTTCATCCCTCCAGAATTACAGTTTGTGTGGATTTTGGTCCAGTGGAATCATTGGCCCTTATTTTTTCCAAAATGAATGGGGGAGAGACTGTGACTGTCAGTGGTGAAAGATGACAACTGATTGTTTTTGCCCCATTTGTGAAGTGCTGCAGCAGCCATTTACCCAAAGTTCTTTTCCACACATAATGCCATCAAATGCACTTCAAAATAATAAAAGAATTAAAACTGTATCATTTACACAACTAGTTTTATGCAAGTTCAAAGACAAGACGCCCTTATTTGGAGACCCTGTGTATAGAAATGATACTTGACAACTGACGAAACTCTTGAAGTTCGGAATGTTAATGTATTGTAGAAAGTGAAGCTGCAAAGGACTATAAGTTGGAAAATCTTCAGAGAAAAATACATGGTGGTAGAAAGAAAGGAAGAAGATGCAGGAAATTCCAAAAGTGCCAACCTCCCATTCCTCTTCACAGCCTGGGGAGGGCAGAGTTTTCTTTAGGAGTTACTAATAATCCTTGTCTTATACCTTGTCTGGTACTGCTATAACAGAATTACCATGAGTAGATGGCTTTATAAAGAGAAATTTTATCTTGTTGCAGTCTGATAGGTTACAAGTCCAAATTCAGGCTATCAGCTCAAGGGGAAATCTTTCTGTGTTGGCTCTGGAGGAAGGTCCTTGCTGTCAGTCTTCCCCTGGTCTGGGAGCTTCTGAGCACAGGGACCCCAGGTCCTTTCCAAAGAAAATGCCCTGCTGCCAGCGCTGCTTCTTTCTCAATGGTATGGGGTCGCCAACTCTCTGCTTGCTTCCCAAGAGATTGCCTCAAGATATAATAGAGTCTTATACACTGAGTCCTGCCCCACCAATGCACAATACCAGAACCATGGCCTAGCCAAATCACTACATCTGTTTTGGGGGGAGACAATTCTTGACAGTTCCCATGCCCAACTCACAATTTCCTTTCTTGATTCCTGTGTGTAAGTTCTCTCTCTGTGTCTCCATTTAAAAAAAAAAAATCCCAAAATTATACTTCCTGTAAGATAGGTCCTACTCATCTACTTCGTTTCGGTTCAAGAGCAACACTCCCCACAGAGCTTTTCTTAAACACTCTGCTGGGATAGGAACCTGCTTTCCCTCTGTGTTCCTCTCACCACTGGGACCCTTCTTTTGTATTGCAAAGTGGCAACAGCATGGAGAGGAGAGCCCATCTCATTTCCTTCTTGGAGGAATGGGCAAGCATAAGCTAGGGGGAGGGCACAGGCTAGGGGGAGGACATGAGATGGGGGAGAGCATAGGCTGGTTGGGAGGGTATAGGCTTGAGGGTCACATAACCTGGTCAGGCCCCACGATTTTGTTGGTCCACAGCCCTGGGATCTCACATCTTAATGAAGGGACAGCCATGTGTTAGAGAGGAACATGCGCTGCTGAGTCTGCAAAATATACCTTTGATTTATTATCCACTCTTGATCAGAACTGTCACTTGTATATAACATAATTGAACAGTCTCCTTTTCAGATATACAACAAATGTATGTAAAAAGTCATGAGAGAAAAATTGTCTCAGCACTTGAAACTTAAAAAAAACATTTCCGACAATGGAACAGAACTGAGACCCCAGAGATAACACCACCTGCCTATGATCAATTGATATTCGACAAAGGCCCTAAGACATTAAACTGGGGTAAAAACAGTATCTTCAACAAATGGTGCTGCCAAAATTGGATATCCATCTGCAAGAAACTGAAACAAGATCCATATCTTACACCTTATACAAGAACCAACTCCCACTGGATAAAAGACCTAAATATCAAACCTAAAACGATAAAGCTCATCCAAGAAAAGGTAGGAACAACAATGAAAGTTTTAGTACACAATATGGACAGACTCCAAAATCTGTCAAACAAAACACAATCATCAGAAGAGAAAATAGATAAATGGGATCTATTGAGAATTAAACACTTTTGCTCATCTGAAGACTTTATTAATAGAATTAAAAGAACACCTACAGAATGGGAAAAAATATTTGGCAACTCTATGTCAGACCAATGCCTGATTTCCATAATCTATAAGATACTACAAAATATCAACAAGAAGAAGATAAATCATCCAATTAAGCAATGGGCAAAGGAGATGTACAGACATTTCACTAAAGAGATCCAGGCAGCCAAAAAACACATACAGACATGTTCATGATCTTTAGTTATTAAAGAAATTCGAATCAAGATGACAATGAGATACCATCTCACCCCAACAAGGTTGGGCATGATCCAGAAAACACAAAACAACAAATGCTGGAGAGGCTGTAAAGAAAGTGGAACCCTCCTACACTGTTGGTGGGGTTGCAAAATGATCCAGCCTCTTTGGAAAGCAATATGGCACTTCCTTAAAAAAAATGGATATCGATGTACCATTTGACCCAGTAATTCCACTACTTGGAGTATATCCTACAGAATCAAGGCCTTTCACACCAATGGACACATGCACCAGAATGTTTATCGCAGCACAGTCCACGATAGCAAAAAGATGGAATCAACCCAGATGCCCAGCAACAGAGGGATGGATAGGCAAACTATGGTATATATACTCAATGGAGCACTACGCAATGATAAAGAACAATGATGACTTCAGGAAACATCTCATGACCTGGTTTCAACTGGAAGACATTCTGTTGAGTGAAAGTAGTCAGCAACAAAAGGACAAATATTGTGTGAGACTTCTACGATAAGATCTCAAAAACAGATTTGTGTATAGAAGAAAAGATTCTTTGACAGCTGCAAGGGAGGGGAGGGAGGAAGGGAGGGAGGGTTTAGATTAGATAGTTGCTAGGTATCTGGTTGGGTGAAATCGGTGATAGCACACATTAGAAACAAGAACAATATTAAGTGGACTTAAACATAACATGAGTACTCCTTCCATCTTAACCTAGTATTGCAAGGATAGAGTAGCTGGGGCAGGGGGTGGGGGACCATGCTCTTAGGCAAAAGCGAGGCCAATTGGCACAACTAGCATTTTGCTAAGAGGGCTCTCTGCACCCCACGTTGGTGAGTGGCGTCTGGGGTCTTAAAAGCTGCCAAGCTGCCATCTGAGGGCACAGCAGATGGTCCCAACTCAGCAGGAATGGATGCTCACCGAGGACCAAAATGACATGGGGGAAAGACAACCCAGAAGACAAAGAGACCCACATCAGTGGGTTCCTACATCCACTTGGGACCGGAAAAACCAGATGGTACCCAGCCACCACCAGTGATAGCCACGATGGAGCTCACTAAGTTGAGTCTCACTGGCAACACAAGAATAAAAAGGGATGCACCCTGAGGTCCCCACTAAAAGACCTCAATTGATGGTCCAGGGGTTTCGGGGTTCCCCTGGGAGCATGGCCCCTTACACACATGCATATACCCTAAGCCCACATCGCCCTCCCGTCAAGTAATTTAAGTAGAGGGCAATGAAAGAAAGACTTGAGAAAGTTTACACGGTTGTCTCAATACTTTTCTTCAGTTTTATATTTCACAAAAGGAAGCAAAATGGAAGAAAACTCCTCTAATCTGCATTCGAAGCCCACATGGCTGTTGCCTCATCGGGCAGCTCTGTGAGGGTCCATCCAGTACTTGAGTCTATTGGCCGCCTTCAGCTCCCAGTCCTGAAGTCTGGGGAGCCATAAAATCTTCACCCAGTGTAACTTGGATCCTTGGACAATTCTATTTTCAGCAACACAGGCTGGCATTCAGATCATAGAGCTATCTTTTTAAAGCTTTAATGCTTCTGAATAATCTTGCTCTTAAATGTAGGTAACAACCTGGGACTGTGAAGCCCACTGAAAGCTCCCCAGGATAAATGGAGACCCAAGATGCCATGGGCTTCAGGGAGGGGTCTGTTAAGGGGACCTCAAGGGGCATTTTGAGGTCATATGACCATGAGGCTGACCCAGTTTGGCCTGGCAGTATGGCCTCAGGAAGTAGTAACTGCAGATGGATGTAGCTAGTGTAGAGAGAAGGTAGGACAAGGATTTGGAGGAGAGACAGAATGATAGTAGGTAAAAGTAAGTACTCTGGAACTTCATTACTGAGATCATATATGGCACTGCCACATACTAGCTATTGTTTAATCTCTCTTCACTTCCATGTCTCTTCCATTTCCTCATCCATAAAGTGGGAATAATAAAAATACCTCTTCATATGATATTGACAGTGTGTCAGTGAACGGATATTGTGAGTGCTAGCTATCATCGTTATTTCTGCTACTGCTACACTTGTTACTGTGGTCATTACTACAGTTATCAGTATCACTGTGATATTAATCATAAGGATCAGGTCTTAGAGAGTTAAAACAAGACCCTTTGCTGTGGAGTCAAAAACCATGGTGGTCCAGTGGTTAAGAGCTACAGGTGCTAACTGAAAGCTCAGCAGTTCAGATTCACTAGTTGCTCCTTGGAAATTGTATGGGACAATTCTACTTTGTCCTATGAGTTGGTTTGATTCAGTTTGGGGGGGCATCAAGTCAATTCTGACCCTATAGGATAGAATGCAACTATTCCGTCACGCTTCCGAAGAGACGCTAGTAGATTTGAACTACCAATGTTTGGGTAGCAGCTGTAGCATTCCGTAGTTCTTAATCATTACACTACCTGGGCTCCAGAGTTTTAAAGAAAAAACACTGCTGTCGAGTTGATTTGGATTCATAGTGCCTCTGAGGAAAAGAGTAGAACTGCTCCATAGTGTTTCCAAGAAGCACCTGGCAAATTCAAACTGCCAGCTTTTTGTGCCAGATTTTTGGTTAGCAGACATAGCACTTAACCACTCCACCACCAGGGTGTCCAGAGTTACAATAAAGCCAAGTGCCATCAAGTCGGATCCGACTCATGGCGACTGCCAAGCCAAAGCCAAGTGCCGATGGCGACTAGTGGCCACTAAATTCAAGCAGAGTAACTAGCTACATCCTTATTTCGTTGACTCACTGTTGGATTGCTAGCAGAGCATTTTCTTGTCTCTAACCAGTTGTTATCTAAATGATCCCAACTCATAGCAATGCCATGTGTGTCCGAGTAGAACTGTGTTCCTTAAGCTTTTCAGTAACTGATTCTTCAGAATTAGATCACGAGATCTTTTTTCCCAGGTATCTGTGGGTAGACTTGAACCTCCAGCCTTTCTGTTAACCACCCACTTTGTCAGCCGTCCGTACCACCTAGGGACTGTGTTTTGTTTCTAGTGGGTGAAAAAATACCTGTCAGTAAAAATGACTTCATTATACCTTTTAAATGTTTCTGATGATACTTGGCAGGTTCAAATAGTGCCATTCTTCCAAAATGCCCAAAGCACAATCAGATGGCTCATTTCCTGAGTTCCTTACTATTCTGGGAGGTGTTCTGCTAACTGTTCAGCTGCTATTTGGGGTATTCAATTTAGAGTCTTAATCATGCTCTACAGTGTTCATTGTATGTGGATGTATGGAGTTCCCATAAAAACACTTAGACTAGTGAGGTGTAAGCTTTGGTGTGTGTAACCTGCAGTCCGGTGGTCATCTACTTCTGAAAGATTCCAGTGCCCTGAGCTGTGAGTGGGTGCAAGCGTACTGTGATGCTATCTCACGTTTCGTGTTTCCTTCCTAGATGACTACGCCCAGCTGTGTAACATTCCTGTTACAGGACAGCGACGACCATATGGCCGGGATGCCTTGGTCGACTTCAGTGAGCAGTATGCTCCAGAAGCCAGTCCCTACTTCATTCAAGACCGTAAGCAAAAGTTCCAGTTGCTTTGAAACTTAATTGCAGTTATAGATGGATGCGTCAGGGATTCTCAAAACATGGTCCTTGAGACTTTGTTAGAAATGCACATTAGTGGGATCCACCCCACCTCTCAGGTGGGACCCAGCAATCTGTTTTGCCAGCCCTCAGAGAATTCTTATGCATGCTCAAGTTTGAGAACCACGGGATTAGATTATCGCTCTTGTTGGTGGGAGCAATGATCTGTTTACTTTCTTTGAAAGTCCAGAAAGTGTCACCTATATGAGACCAAAAGGTTGACAAGTACAATAAAAGAAAGATGAGGGGGCAGGGAAACTGGATTCATGGAAATAGAACAATCAGCATCGAAATAAGGATCGTTGCACTGGGGAGCTAGCTAAATTCTGAGTTGGTTTTAGCTGCCATTGCGTGAGCCCCTGACTGGTGGTGACCCTGTGCACAGCAGAATGAAATGCTGCTGGGTACTAAGTTGTCCCCACGATGGGAGCAGATTGGACAGTTGTGCTCCATAGGATTTTCACTGACAATTTTTCAGAAGTAGATGACCTGGCCTTTCTTCTTAGTCAGCTTTGGTCTGTAAACTCCACTGAAACCCGTTCAGCATCATAGCAGCGTGCAAGCCTCTACTGTCCAATGGCTCACAGCTGTGCTTGAGGTGTAGTGATCAGGAATGGAACCCAGGCCTCCTGCATAGGAGAGAAGTCAACCGCTGCGCCACCAGAGCTTTTTCTACCTTCCCTTCCCTTTCCCTTCCCCTACCCTTTCCCTGTCTTTCCTCCTTGTTTCCCTCCCTGTCTCACTCTTTAAGCCCCATCCTTTTGTTTTTTGGAGCGTACAGTGTAATTGGTCATCTAACAGAATCAAGAATGATTGGAAATTTCCATGTAGATAGTATGCTGTTTATCCAGCTAGGCTGATGTAACCTGCACCCAGGTCAAGACCTTTCCCAGCATCCAGAAGACCCTCCACTGTTACTATAGAGGAGCAACACTGTTTCCTTTAACCAGCAAAGCGTAACCATGCACTGCTTTATGAAATACGCCTAAATGCACAGACAATTGTAAGACTGTGTACATATGACGTATGCACCTATCTGTGCATGTTTTACATCTATAAATGTTTACTTTAAAAAGGGGAGGGAGAGGGAAAAGTAGGGAGAAGTAGAAATGGTAAGGTTGAGAGAAAGCCCAGTGATCTCCGTAAATTCAGAAATAGCTGGTTAAGCCTATAGGTAGGTCTAACATGGTTCATTCCACAGCCCAATGTGTACAGCCTCTATTGCACTACAGTTTAATTTCTAGGAACGTTAATGTTGAAATAGTCTAGCTTATGCGCCCTCTTTTAATGCTCACATTGCTTTAAAGTTTTGTAATTCACTACGAATGTTAGTAAAGAAACGGATGTCATATCAGTTTCCTGTTTAGCAACATAGGTGGCTGAGATGCAGTCCCAAGGCCTGTAGCTTTGACTTTCAAATTTCTTACCAGTTATGGAGAAAATGTTCCTCACTTCATCCATTTTGCTGACCAGCAAGCAGCCAGGGCTTTGTGCTGTGCGAAACATATGATCATTTGGGGTAGATAGTAACATAAAGGAGAGACTGCAGTTTCTTAGCATCTTTATGGTGTACTCTGTCTTGCCATCTTTTCTTTGTTTTTATAGCTTATATTTGTTTAAACTGATTGAGCTTGAGTTTCTAGAGTTTCAAAAAAAATGTAGCCAGGTATCAAAAGTGTTTAGCTCTCTTTCTACAGAAGAAAGTTGTACATAACATATCCACAGTGACCCAAACATACTAGTTTGTTTGTTTTCTTCGGAGAGCTGAGCTGATGGCTGGTATTATTTTTAGTTACAGTAGTATTTCTAAAACTGGAATCTTCTTGAGCAGGGATTAGCAATTTTTTTTTCTATAAAGGACCAGTCAGTAAAGTTTTTAGGCCTTGTAGTTCATTAAGTCTCTGTCTCAACTACTCAGCTCAGCCTTAGTGGCAGGAAAACAGCCACAGATAACAAGTCTATGAATAGGTGTGGCTGTGTTCCAGTAAAACTGTATTTACAAAAAGCGGGCAGGAGGTCTGGTTGTGACCAGAGGCTATAGCTGGCTGACTGCTATCCTAGAGTCCTGAAGAGATATTTTTTAGTGTCACCTGTCATTACCTTATTCAGGTTTTGGAATCACCGAATTGGAACACGAGGCTCTCCATAAGCAATGATATTTTGCTGCCCCTGTAATACAACTGAAGAGTTGCTTGAAAGAGCAGATATGCCCCGAGTTCTAGCAGTGTTTCAGTTCTTTTTTGTTAAAGAGTTAATACTGTGGTGACATTGGGTGGATGGTGATGAAAGACAGCGTCACTAGTATGTTTGGGTCACTGTGGATATGTTATGTACAACTTTCTTCTGTAGAAAGAGAGCTAAACACTTTTGATACCTGGCTACATTTTTTTTGAAACTCTAGAAACTCAAGCTCAATCAGTTTAAACAAATATAAGCTATAAAAAAAGCCAAAAAACCATAGCATAGTTAATTGCATAAAGTAGACTTTTGGTTGTATAAGGAGCAGTGGTGGTTTAGCGATAGAGTTCTCACCTGCCATGCAGAATGCACCTCCTGCGCAGCCTGTCCCTCTCTGTCAGTGGGGAATCGTATGTTGCCGTACTGAACAGGTCTCAGTGGAGCTTCAGACTAAGACAGAAAAGGAAGGAAAACCTGGTGATTTATTTCTGATTAACCAGCCAATCACAGTCTTGTGGCTCACCATGACCAGGTCCTGTTGTCGCCATGAGTCAGCGGCCTGGTGGCAGATGACAACAACAATGCTATATACAGATCCGTTAAGTATTAACTTAAATTCTAATGCTGACTTGAACGTTTCAGAAATAATGTCTGTTATGATAAAGCATAACCATAAGAATTATGTAATCTTTTAAAATTATGCAAGAGGTATATAGAGGATTGAAATTTTCTAATTTGGCCTCTGTCTTCCTTTCCAGGCTTTTTAAATAGCTTTGAGGAGTTACAGGCTGAGGAATGTGGCATCCTCAATGGGTGTGAGAACGGCCGCTGTGTGAGGGTGCAGGAGGGTTATACCTGTGATTGCTTTGATGGTTATCACTTGGATATGGCCAAGATGACCTGCGTTGGTAAGAATGATAGGGAAAATTATCCTTTTCTCAAGATCTTCTATAGCCAGAGCTCAATCAGTTGAGTATACTTAAGACAGAGTTATTACCTGATTTATTAACATACTGGTAAACACAGAGGAAAGGCCAGAATGTCCCAGTTAATTATTATGATATTTTCAAATTGAACTTTTGACTATGCAGTAAGTAACAATTTCCCTGAATTCTTGACATAGTATTCATTTTGGGTAGAATTCTTAGTAAAAATGTCTTTGCTGCTCCCTTCCTGTGTATTTTTAAGAAAGCAGTAAGATGCATTTAAGCTTCTCTGCATGACGCAGGGTTGTCTTTCAGAGCCTGTCTACCCCTCTGTTAAAAGGCCCTGGGTGAATTTTCTTTTTAAAGCTTTTCATCAAGTTTTTTGTAGTTCTGCTGCTCCTTCCTGTAGCAATGCCTTTACTCCTTCAAATTTTGTTAATTTTAGTCTGTGATAGTCCTGGAAAATAGGTGACCAGAGTATTTCCTGTGGATAGAAACCCACCAGCAGTCAGAGGGGCAGTCAGAGAAAGGGCTCTCTGTTTACTTGTTTTATTCTGAGTTATATTCCTCTTGACAGTTCTAACAGTTCTTTTATATCTGTAGTTGATTGAGAGCAATTCAGAAGTGACATTCTTCCTCCAATTCTCTCGAGCCCTGGCTGTGCCATGTCAGGTTGGCAAATGAAACATTGATGTTGTGCTAAATAACAAGGGAGGAAATTCTCTTTTAAAATCTAAAAAGTCTTGTGTGTCTAGTGTTGGACTGAAGCAGACACTAATGGGAATGATTGTCACTAGACGACAGGAGCAGGAAGACATGGCGAGCAGTGTTGGGGCCAGATGCCTTCATACCTCAGATAAGCTGTGGGTTAATTTTCCTTCCAGGGTGCTATTAAAGCTGTTTACCTGCCTACCTTGCTTTATTACAGATGTAAATGAGTGCGACGAA
This sequence comes from Heterohyrax brucei, assembly GCA_028571685.1. Lineage (NCBI taxonomy): Eukaryota > Metazoa > Chordata > Mammalia > Hyracoidea > Procaviidae > Heterohyrax > Heterohyrax brucei. The sequence goes on from CM053149.1 coordinate 43,516,252, forward strand.
TTGAACAACCGGATGTCTCTCTGCAAGAATGCCAAGTGCATTAACACAGAAGGTTCCTACAAGTGTTTGTGTCTACCAGGCTATGTACCTTCTGACAAGCCAAACTACTGTACCCCATTGAATACTGCCATGAATTTAGAAAAAGACAGTGATCTAGAGTAAAAGAGAATATGCATAACCTAAGCCCATATACTCTGCACTGTGTAAAGGAAAAGGGAGAATTGTATTATACTTGAGACATTGTACCTAACCCTGAATGTTGGAAATACGGAACAGCATGGAGTTGTACATCCTTAGAAGACCTGGAGAAGATTTAGCCTGACTGGTGTGGCAGACCAAATTGGACATTGTTTTGAAAAACCAATATATATAGTCTGTTCATATGTAAAATTCAGTGGAGAAGAAGAGGAACAGTGCTGTTATTTTAAACAGAAATTTGTATTGTTTTTGACTTTTACTGTAGCTTGATTAAATTTAGCAGTTAAATAGTGGTGGAAATATTTTATGTAATTTGTTTTGATTGTGCAGTTCCTTGGATACTGTTTTTTTCCTTAAGATTTTTTTAAAAATCTTGAGTACAAAGTCTTTCATAAAATACTGCCAAACTGTAAGTATTATTACACAGGGCTGTACTATTGCGAGTCTGGAGCATTTTAAAAATTCTAGTTGTTTATCCTGTGGAGCAGGCAGTGATGTTGTTTCAAAATTTTTATACACATTTGGAGAAGAGGGCTTTATATTTACAGTGTGTTGTCTGATCTTAATATCCATTCTTAGCCAAGCTGCTAGTGGGCATCAATTGGATCTCTTTCCTACACTGAAAAGAAAGAAGTAATGTGTAATGTGTAAAGTAAGTTAGAATTTTTTTTAAACTTGGTAATTCCCAATATATTTACCATTATATGTCAAAACAAAATAAATCACCATTTTTTAGAAAAAATTTTCTCTCTGAGAATAATTGTCAATGAGTACATGTGATCCAACCCCCCACCCCTTTTGTGTTTACCTAGTGGTCCTCTTATTAGTATAGGCTCTTTCACAAGTTAACCATTAAATTTCTTAGGTAGATTTCACAGGAATGATGAATAAATAACAGCTTCTAAAGTTCTAGTCCCAGCTTGCTTAATACATATCCACAATAGTACAATTGTTTCATAACATAAACCAAACCAAATTTCAAATTCCATCTTCACTTAATAAAAGCATCTTTTCAAAATGGTTACACTATGCATAGGCATATCTAGCAGAAGTCTTCCCCACTTAACATTTTCTTGAAAGACAAGCTTTTTGTGTTGTAATACTTTTGGCAAACAGAGTAACAGCCCCTTGAAGATGCTGGTGTCCTATGTAACAGATTACTGTCTATGAGAAAGGGAGTTAAGGTTGCAGACAATCAGATTTGCTCATCACCCAACCTTAAAATGGGGAGATTATCCAGACAGGCTAAATATAATCACAAACCAAAAACCAAACACATTGCCATCGAGTCAATTCCAACTCATAGAGACCCTATAGGATAGAATAAAACTGCTCCATAGAGGTTACAAGGAATGCCTGGTGGATTCGAACTGCTGACCTAATGGTTAGCAGCCACAGCACTTAACCACTACACCACCAGGGTTTCCAGAGTGATCACACAGGTCCTTAAAAGTAGAAGAGGGAATAGGACCCAACAATCCTACTCCTAGGTGTGTAGTCACAGAATTGAAGGCAGGGACCCAAGCAAATACTTGTAGCACTTGCAGCACTATTCACAGTAAACAAAAGGTGGCAGCAATCCAAATGTCCATCGACGGAAGAATGGATTAAGAAAATGTGGCATGTGCATACAATGAATGGAACAATGCCCAGCCAGAAAGAGGAATGAGGTCCTGATACACACTTCACTACGGAGAAACCTTGGCGAATGGGGAGTTGCTGGTTAATAACGGGTACACAGTTTCTGTTCAGGGTGATGAAAAAGTTTTGAAAATAGTGATGTTTGCACAACATTGTGAATGTAATTAATACCACTGAATTGTGTACTTAAAAGTGGTTAAAACAATAAACTGTATATATATTTTACCACAATAAATATTGTGTTTTTTAAAAAAAGAAAAAGTAGAAGAGGGAGGAAAAAAGCCTGAGGCAAAAATAACTGTGAAAGAAGACAGAGTAATGCGCTGGGAGAAGGATTCAGCCTACTGTTGCTGGCTGTGAAGATGGAAGAAGGGACTAGAAGTCAAGTAACATTGGGCAGCCTCTAGAAGCCAGAAAAAGTGCACCCAGGAAGAAACACAGCCCAGGCAACACGGTCACTTTATTCCAGAGAGAACTGCATCAACGTCTAACCTACAAACTTGTAACAGACTGAAGCCACTAAGTTTGTGGCAGTAAATTGTAGCAGCAATGGAAAATTAATACAATATGCTAGCTTCATAGACAACACAGTGTTTAGTAATAGCATTGTTGAGATTTGACTCATGTACCATAAAGTCCATCCTTTTAAAGTGTACACTTCATTTTTAGTATGTTGACAGAGTTGTGATACCATCACTATCTGATTTCAAAACATGTTCATCACCATTTCAAAAAGAAACCCATTAGTAGTCACTCCCATAATCGCCCTCTCTCCTGACTTACAGCCCCTGGAAACCACTACTACATGCTTTCCATTTCTATTCCAGATAAATCCACTGCCCTGGAATCTATTCAGACTCAGTGACCCTGTAGGACACAGTAGAAACACTGCGTGGGGTTTCCAAGGAGCAGCTGGTGAATTCACACTGCTGGTCTTTTGGTTAGCAGCCGTGCCTGTGAACCATTACTCCACCATGGTTTCCTTTGTCTCTTTGGGTTTGACTATTTGGAATATTCTGTATAAACAGAATTATACGGTATGTGGCCTTCTATTTCAGACATTTCACTTAGCATAATGGTTTCAAGGTTTAGCAATGTAGCATGTATCAGTACTCCATTCTTTTTTATTGTCAAATAATCCATTCTATGGGTATACCTCATTTTGTTTATCCATTCAATCCTTTGATCCACCTGCCTGCCATTCAGCTGATGGACACGCAATCTTGGGACATGGATTTGAACCCAGGTGTATGTGCGAATTCTAAAATCCGCAGCATCACAGGGTTCTCTGAATTGGGTTCAGTTTCTTTCAACTACTTACCAACTGTGTGATCTTAAACTACTTTTGAACTGTGTTCCTTACTGTAAAATAGGAAAAATGGCATCTGTTCTTGCCACCTTAGAAGATTATGATGGTGATCAAAATGAAATTGTACAAAAAGATTTGCAAGCCAGAATTCACTGTGCAAAGACAAAAAAAGGATGATTCATTGCCCTGTGACAATAAAGCAAACAAAAAAACTTGCTGAGTTGACTCCAACTCGTGGTGACTCCATGTGTTTCAGAGGAAAAATTAGCTTCATAGGGATTTATAATGGTTGCGACTGTTCACAAACAGATCCCAGGCCTTTCTCCTGAAAGCCCTCTGAGGGGATCCGAACCATCAACCTTTCAGTTAGTAGCAAAGTGCTTTACTATTTACATTGTCACGGGGTACCTTTGCCGTTAAACACACTTTAAAACTTTGATTTTTCTGTAGACACCATTTCATGTAATAAAGAATGAGTTCAGATTACTTCTCTCTTCCCAGTTACCCGCCTCTAAACCCAAGGCCACCCCTGTTAACACTTACATTTAAACTGTCCACACCTCTAAAATATGGAAATGTACTCCATTCCCAGTCATTGAAATATTTTTGTGAAGGAAATAGTCGAACACAGCTGAGAAACAATGGACTCTGGAGAGACTGAATAGAAAAACTATGAGTAAATGCGGAAGTCATCTAGACCTTATGAAGAAAAAGCATGACGTTTTGGATATAGCGTCAGAATGTGTCAGAAAGTGGGTGCAAGAGGAGTATAAATACTGATCAGAGAATGAAATGGTCTCACCTCTGAAAGCCAGTTAAGTGTCATTTGAAATCCGTAGTTTTAAAACAAAATCTGTAATATTTGAACACCAACGGACACATGCACCAGAATGTTTATCGCAGCACAGTCCACGATAGCAAAAAGATGGAATCAACCCAGATGCCCAACAACAGAAGAATGGGTGGGTAAACTATGGTATATATACTCAATGGAGCATTACGCAATGATAAAGAACAACGATGACTTCAGGAAACATCTCATGACCTGGTTTCAACTGGAAGACATTATGTTGAGTGAAAGTAGTCAGCGACAAAAGGACAAATATTGTATGAGACCTCTACGATAAGATCTCAAAAACAAACTTGTGTATAGGAGAAAAGACTCTGACAGCTGCAAGGGAGGGGAGGGAAGGAGGCAGGGGGGAAGGGTTTAGATTAGATAGTTGCTAGGTATCTGGTTGGGTGAAATCGGTGATAGCACACATTAGAAACAAGAACAATATTAAGTGGACTTAAACATAACACGAGTACTCCTTCCATCTTAATCCAATATTGCAAGGATAGAGTAACTGGGGCAGGGGGTGGGGGACCATGCTCTTAGGCAAAAGCGAGGCCAATTGGCACAACTAGCATTTTGCTAAGAGGGCTCTCTGCACCCTACATTGGTGAGTGGCGTCTGGGGTCTTAAAAGCTGCCAAGCTGCCATCTGAGGGCACAGCAAATGGTCCCAACTCAGCAGGAATGGATGCTCACCGAGGACCAAAATGACATGGGGGAAAGACAACCCAGAAGACAAAGAGACCCACATCAGTGGGTGCCTACATCGATTTGGGACTGGAAGAACCGGATGGTACCTGGCCACCACCAGTGATAGCCACGATGGAGCTCACTAAGCTGAGTCTCACTGGCAACACAAGAATAAAAAGGGGTGCACCCTGAGATCCCCACTAAAAGACCTCAATTGATGGTCCAGTGGTTTCGGGGTTCCCCTGGGAGCATGGCCCCTCACCCTGATGCTGCCCTTGACCATAAATCATAACAAAGGTCCACACTTCGGACAGGAATGGATTGGACTTGGTGATGCAGTGACCATATATTGGATACACTTTATGGTTCTGTACATCTATAGGATGTCATCCTGCTGACCTCTGGCTGGAGGAAGGAGAGTGGGTGGAGAGGAGGGAAAAAAGAGACTGTTGGGAGAATGAGACATGTATGGAGCAGAGAGGAATAGTGTGCTGTCACCGGGCAGGAAGAGCAGTGGAAGCTGCATATAGGTGGGTATGTAAATTTATACAGGAATGTACATTTTCACTCAGTTATATTAAATAAAAAATTTTTTAAAAATCTTTAATATTTGAGGTTTTTGGGGGGGGTTCCTTTCTTCTTTGGAGAAAAATAACCACACCAACTCACAGTAATCTCAAGTTTAACTAGGATTTACTCTCCTACTCTGACAGAATCTTGAGGCATCCTAGAGGTGAGGTCTCTCATAAGCATAGTTTGGCTCTGCTCAGTGGGAAGAAGGCAAAAGTTGGAATCAGAACCTCCTAGTCATGTGCAGTTGCTGAACAATATATCCTTGAGCAGAATGGCAATCTCAGCCTGGGAACACCCAACCTGATTATGATAGTTAAGGTGTGTGTCAACTTAGCTGGGCTGTGATTCCCAGTGGTTTGGCAGTTATGGTACAGATTTAGCAGCTGTATAATGATGTTATCCATGATGAGATCTACTATGAGCAGCCAATAAGATGAAGGGGAGTTTTATTGGGGATATAGCCTACATCCAGTATATATGGACTCTCTGGCAGAGCTTGCTGGCTTTTGCTTACTCTGGATCCTCATCTGATTTGTGTTTCCTGGGACTTAAGCTAGCAGCTTATCTGTCTGTTTGGGGCTTTGTTAGCCTTTTCAGCCTGTGAGCCAGTGGTCTGACCTGCCAATCTTAGGTTTGTTAGCCCTTGTAGCTACAGAAGCCTCTAGCCTGACCCACAAACTTGGTCAGCCTCTACACTTCCTTGATATAAATCTTTCCCTTTCTCTCTCTCTCCACACACATACCCGTGTGTGTGTGTGTGTGTGTGTGTGTGTGTGTGTGTGTGTGTGTGTGTGTGTGTGTGTGTGTGTGTGTGTGTGTGTGTGTGTGTGTGTGTGTGCGTGCGCTTCACTGGATTTGCTTCTCTGGAGAACTCCACCTAAAACATTTAGTAGCAAGAATAGTTCTAGAGAAACAAAATTTAAGTTTTCTAAATTGGTTCTGAAGTCGTTTGTCCTAAAGGTGGTGATGGCTCTGCTTCCAGTAGTACAGAGGGCACTGCCAATCCATGGTGTTAAGTACCATTAGAAATACACAAAATATCACCACCAATAGTGTTGGTGGGATGCAAAGATCAGGATGATTGCATATTTGATACCTTCATACAAATGTTGTCAAAATAGAAAGTATAAAAAGGCTGATTGGCTGGTCATATTTTCACTAAACAAACTGAGAAAGAAAGAGATGAGTTCAGGGCTTCAGAACCACAGTTCAAGCACTGCATAGAAAACCAGAAAGTTTCCACTTGTACCTTGAAAGAAAGCCTTATTTCTTGTAGTAACAGAACTGTTACTGCCGAAAACACCAAACCCAATCTTATCATGGAAGTGATTGAATTATTGTGCCAGTGGAATTCCCAATCTCAAATGGTGTCTGAGGTTAAAGTGAAGTCATTGATTGGGTAGAAACGGGATTCTGAAACTTGAGACGGAGACAGGTGAGCAGATGATCAAGAAGCTGGAGACATTAAACCCCAAATACCTTTGAATCATTCCTGTCAATGAAACTAGTCCTCTTACTCTCATCAGACGAGATTGCTTCATCTTTGCTAAGGAATCATCCCTAGTAAAACCATTATTCCCTCTACTACAATGTGTTGAGACTAAATCAGCTGTGTCTGAAGAGCCTTTTTCTGAGTCATCCCCTGGGGCTGTCTTGGGCATTCCCTGCAGTTGCCTTACAGGATTTTGCTGAATGTTTTCAGAACACATCCCTATCACTCATTTTTGCTTCTAAACCTATTTTTTAAAAAAAATAAACTGCCACAGAGTTGATTCTGATTATAATAACCCTACAGAACAGAGTGGAACTGCTCCATGGAGTTTCCAAGGAGCACCTGGTAGATTCAGACTGCCAACCTTTTGGCTAGCATCCATAGCTATTAACCACTATGCCACCAAGGTTTCCTCTAGACCTATAACTAGACTTAAGTCCCACTGAGCCCCCAAAACTGAACTATAAAACATAACACAGGAGGATGTATGTTATGCTCCAAAAGAGCTGCTTAAGTTTTCTAATCTGTACAAACACAAACCTGAGAAATATGTGTGGGAATGTCTATTAAGGGTGTGGGATAATGATGTGAGGAACACCAAGTTAGATCAGTCTGAGTTTATTGATATGGACTCATTAAACACAGTTTCTTCTTCAGTGTTTCAGCTTGAGATTAGAAAAGGATCTAATAGCCTCTTTGGTTGGTTCACTAAAACAAGGATTATGCATCTGCCCATACTAAACCTAGTTGTACCTACCTTGGTAGACTGTTGAAGAAGTCATCCAAAGACTTAGGGAAACTAACATGTTAGAGTGGGTTTATCAGATTAGACCAATACCAAATTCTGTTTTAGTTAGCTAATGCTGCTCTAACAGAAATACCACAGAGTGGATGGTTTTAACAAAAGAAAGTTTATTCTTATGCAGTCCGGTAAGTTACAAGTCCAATTTCAGGATGTCCACTCCAGGGGAAGGCTTTCCCCCTTGTCAGCTCTGGAGGAAAGTCTGCTACTGTATCAGTCTTTGTCCAATGACCATCTTGGCCCAGGAACCTCAGGTCTGGAGGACACTCTGCCTTGTGTGCTGCCTTGTGTGATGGTATGAGGTTCTCAATTTTCTGCTGATTCTCCTTTCATTTTATTTCTTGTAGGATGAAAGGATTAAGGGTGGGGCAAGCCACACTCCAGGGAAACTCCCTTTACAGTGCAGCAGGGAGGTAATTCTATGAAGAGATTTACAGTCCCACCCTAAGCCTTTAACATATAGTACAGGAAAATCACAAAATGGAGGACAATCACAAAATACTGGGAATCATGGCCCAGCCACATGGCTACACATATTTTGGGGGTACACAATTTAATCCTACAACTCACACATGGAGTGCTGAGAGACCACACATTTTACCATAACTATGAGGAATAAATCTGTGAAGGGAGCCCCAGCATCCTTGCAGAATGCTGTGATTGCTGTCTTACATAAGACATATCTGAGAGTGGGAACCACCCTAACTGAATTAAGACGCCTATGATGAAGTTGATTGGACCCTGTTGTGACAGGGACTAAGCAGAAGCCCTCAGTCAAAAAGGTGAGCATGACTACCATAATGGACAGTGGAGTCAAAGCAGTAATCAAAATAGTGTGACTTGTGTGGACTTACGGCATCGGCTCCTTAAAAGTGAAATAATCAGAAATATAATAAATACAAGGTATGACAATCAAGTCCACAGACTCAATTGTTCTAAGTGTTACATATCTCATTGCTGAATATCGCTACGGTCACCGTCATAGTACTCCCTTGGCCAGTGCCTAGTCCACCCTTCAAAGCAACTTTAGAACTCTTTTTGGAATAGCTGTTGTGTACAACAGCAGGTGGCAAGTTCACAAACTTAATTGTATAGTTGTCTGTGATTGGATTTTTGGCCAGTAAACAAATAACTGTATTGGAACACCCTCCTTAGTCACTCCCAGATCAGTGGCCCCCAGTGACTTTTTTTTTTTTACCTAAAGATGAAGTAAATTTTGAAAGGGAGACATTTTGATGACATTCAGCACATCAAGGGTAGTATGATGACAGCTCTGACGGCCATTACCGATAAAGAGTTCCAAAATTACTTTGAAGTGTGGACTAGTAGCCAGCATTGGTACATAGCTTCCCAAAGGGAGAACTTCAAAGGTAATCATAGTGATATTCAGCAGTGACGCGTGTAGCACTTTTTTCTAGGATGAGTTTGTGAACTTAATTGTCAGTGTTTGTACTTGCTTGAGCTTACAAATGGAATAATTCTAAGTCAAGTGAACAGCAGTCTGACTCAAACCCCCAGAATAGAGAGTGACAGTCCTGGAATCAAATCCCAGATTTGAGCCAATTTACAGGCCCGCAACTCTTTAAATAAAGGAGAACACATATCCCCTTGAAAAAGGACCGCATGATACTGCTAAAAATGTATGTTGTCAATCAGCCTCCCAGCTTTTCCCAAGGGGATCTACAGCATATTATAAGAGTAACTGTTCAATGGGGAAAAGGAAAGAATCAGACTTTCAGGGATTATTGGATGCTGGCTTGGAACAGACACTATTTCAAGGAGACTCAGAACATCACTGTGGCTCACTAGAGTGGGGGCTTATGGAAGTTGGATTTTTAACGGAGTCTCAGCTCAGAGTTGCTTCACAGTGGGTCCCTGAACCAATCATGTAGTGATTGCCCCAGTTCCAAAATGTATAATTCGTGTAGATATGCTCAACAACTGGCACAACTCCTACACTAGCTCCCTGACAAGTGGAGTGAGAGCTGTTGGGGAAGTCATTAGAACTGTCCCTGCCTAGTAAAATAGTCAACCAAAACACAATACTGTATTGTTGGAGAGATTGTAGAGATTATTTTCATCATGTGGGGGTGCTGATTCCCACCATATCCCCATTCAGTTATTAGCCTATTTGGCCTGTGCAAAAAACTGATCGATCTTGCAAAATGTCAGTAGATTATCAAAACTTAACCAGATGTTGACTCCAATTACAGGTACTGTGCCAGATGTAGTTTCATTGTTTGAGCAAATTAATATATCTCCTAATACCTGATATGCAGCTATTGATCTGGCTAACATGTTTTCTTCATATCTTTCTCAGAAAACTACTATAACTGGTTTCCTTCAGTTGGCAAGGGCCAGTAGTGCATTTTTACTTTCCTGCCTCAGGGTCATATAAGCTCTCCAGAGCTATGTCATAATTTAGTCTACAAGGACCTTGATCATCTTTCTTTTCCACAAGACACCACACTAGTCTCCCACATAGTTGACATTATACTTATTGAACCTAGTAAGGAATAAGTGTCAACGACTCTGGACTTATTGTTAAAACATTTTCCTGATAAAACAAAAACTCATCACCTTTGAGTCACTTCTGATTCATATGAAACTTATAGAACCAAGTAGAACTTCCCCACAGTGCTTCCAAAGAGCACCTTGTGGTTTTCAACTACTGACCTTTTTGATAGTCATAGCTCTTAACCAATGTGGCACCAGGGTATCTACAGAGTTTCCAAGGACAGCCTGGCAGATGCGAACTGCCAACCTTTGATTAACATGCCAAGCCAAGTGCTGTCAAGTCAGATCATACATAGCACTTAATCCCTACACCACCAGGGTTTCCATTTGTCTGCTCAGAGTAAGAAATTAATCCAACAAAAATTCAGGCATCTTCCACCTCAGTGAAGTTTCTAAGGGTCTAGTAGTGTGGAGGAAACCCTGGTAGTGTAGTGGTTAAGTGCTGCACCTGCTAACCAAAAAAGGTGGGCATTTTTAATCCACCAGGTGCTCCTTGGAAACTCTGTGGAGCAGTTCTGCTCTGTCCTATAGGGTCACTATGAGTGGGGATCAACTCAATGGCAGTGGGTATAGTGGTGTAGAACATGTTGAGATATTCCTTCTAAAGTGTAGGATGCTATTGCATCTGGCTCCTCCTAAAACTGAAATGCCTAGTTGGCCTCTTTGAATTTTGGAGGCAACATATCCTTCATTGAGGTGTGCTACTCCAGACTGTTTGTCAAATGACTAGAAAAACAGCTATTTTTGAGTTGGGCCAGGACCAAGAGAAGGATCTGCAACAGGTTCAAGCTGTTGCACAGGTCATCCTGCCACTTGAGCCATATAATCTGACTCATCCAATGGTTCTTGTATTGTCAGTGGAAGTGCTGTTTGGAGTCTTTTGTAGGCAGCCCCCATGGGATTTTGGAGCAACACTCTGCCTTCCTCTGTAAATAACTATTCTCCTTTTGAGAAACAGTTTTGACTTGTTTCTGGGCTTTGGTAGAGCCTAAACATTTTACACATGGAACACCAGGTCACCATGCAGTCAGAGCTTCCCATTATGAGCTGGGTGTTGTCTGAACCACAGAATCAAACATTTGGATGTGCACAGCAGCACTCCATCTTAAATGGAAGTGGTCTGTATGAGATCAAGCCTGAGCAGGACCTGAAGACACAAGTTAGTAGAATCAGGAGGTGGGCCAAATGCCCATTGTCTCCACTTCTGTTACATTATCTGGCCTTTCCTAGTCTGCACCTATGGCTTCATGGGGAGTTTCTTATAATCAATTGACTGAAGAACAGAAAACTCATGTCTGGTTTACAAATGGTTCCAAGTGATATTTAGACATTATTCAAAGGTTGACATCGACAACACTCCTTGGGAAAGGGATTGGGGCAGACCTGTATGTCTGTATCCATATTGACATTGAATTGAAAATGCTTCATTATCTATAAAATTTTCTCCAAAGACTTTCCAACCTGGTACAGATGGTATAGAAACTCAGCTCCTACAGTAGAAGGTATCCTTGCCTTTCTCTTACCTAGTGTGCTAGACCGGCACTGTCTAATACAATTTTCTCTGATGAGGGAAATGTTCCCTATCCCAGCTGTACAATCCACTAGCCACTAACCGCATACAGATAATGAGTGCTGTGATGTTGATTCTGATCTGTAGTGACTACTGTGGTGTTGATTCTGATCTATAGTGACCCCATAAACAGAGTAAAACTGTCCTATAAAGTCTCCAAGGAGTGCATGGCAGACTCAAACTGTCAACTATCTGGTCAGCAGCTGTAGCACCCAACCACTGTACCACTAGGGTTTCCCTAGCTAGCAATTAAGAAATAATAAAATCATGACTTAATATTATGCATTTGTTAGATAATATTAATAATAACAAAAACAAACATACATTTTAGCCCAATAAGAGCGAGGCACCCTTTGATTCCAATAGTTGAGACAGAAGTTCCTTTCTTAACTGAGGCAGAAGTTTGAACCCTGATGAGAACCTGAATTCTCAGCATGTGACCAAAATAAAGCACTTGAACCGTTTCAGATTTGTCGAATGACAGTGTGTGCAGATGAGTGGCCTTTGAAGGCTCCCAAGAAAAAGGTTCTTGGAAGTGCTGCTTAGACTGTTCCGAAGCCACACCTCTAGTTCTGTCTGCTCAGGACCTCTCCAAATAATCACCCACTGCCCTGGGCCAAATCAAAGAAGGAGGAAATAAAAGGTGGCCAAGGAATCTGCCTTCTATCCTATCAGGGAGGTGGAGGTCCAAGAGGATGGGAGTGTGTTTTGCTTGAACTAATATGTTCCTTACATTGTAGAGTTTATCTCACAGAGGGTAGACACTTTTCTTGTCTGTTCCATGTACTGTCTTATCCTGTCACATGAGTCTTTTAGCAGCAGGCACCCTATTGGCTCTTAAATGCCTGACCCATGACTGCAAATGTTTTTATGGACCTTATCCTCAGCCTTTGAATGGAACAGATAGGTACCCTCACCCAACTGGGCCAGAGTTACTGGGACGACATGAGCAGCTAGGCCTTTGGACCTCACCAAGAAGTGGTGCTGGGCACAGTTCCTCAATTGCTCTGCCAGTCATCTACTCCTTTACTGAGGGTTTTTAGAAGTGCAGCAAGAGAGAAAAGTAGGCTCTACCCCAGGCAAAACTTACCAGAGAGGTCCCAAAATCCTGAAATGGAGAGAACTTGTTTGCAGTCTTTAAGATTTGTATCCACCCAATTTCTGCTAATTATAGTGAAATAGCAATACTTATCTGCTTTCTATCTTAAAAGGATCTCCACGTAGTTATAAAGTGTTCTTCGAAAACCTCCTTGGAGCTATGATTCCCTGGAGGCTGATCCTGCCCTGCCCTCAATTTCTTCCTTGGGGGAAAAAGATCATTAGTTTCTCTTTCACTATTCTGGAGTTGTCACTTTTCTTTTTTTCTTTTTAATTTTATTTATTTATTACAGTAAATGAATAAAATTTCTAACATCTATCAACTATCTCATCTATGATAAACCCTTACTACCACCCCGACCGTAGTAGCTGTCCAAGTTTTATTCTTCAGTAGACAATTCTATGTTTAATTCTATTTAATTCTGTTTTTATAAACAGGGGTCTTATACGATATTTGCCCTTTTGACACTGACTGATTTCACTCAGCATAGTATCTTCCAATTGTAACCATGTTATGAGGCAAAACTATCCCCCTGACCAAGGACTGTAACATTAGTTTTTCCAGCCCAGGGACAGTATGTCTACTTGAAATTCAGCTTCCTTATTTTAGCTCAAGCACGACTCTCCCCAACCCCTGATCAGGAGGATCTGAGCATGAAAGACCTTTCCTCACCCACCACACAAGTTTATCTCAAATAATTAAAACAAGAAATATCTTAAAATTAGACTAGTGAGGGGGTGATCTGACACAGTGGCAATGACAAGGAAGTTTAAGATATACAAAATTCAGACACATAAGACACTTAATGGCCAAAGATTATTTAAAAAAAAAAAACAGAGACGGTGAATTGGACGACACTGGAAAAAATACAATCTTGAGGTTGAGTTGGCCAAAAATATGTGGCCTGAAGCCAGATTTGTAAAGCTTTGCACAGACCTTAAACCCTCAGCCTACAGGAATCAGACATTTTTCATAGAAAATTACATTCCTGGGGTCCCCACAAACAGCTTGTGTAAGCACAACAATGAAAAAAACATTTCCAAAACCTAACAAGGGCAAATATGAAACCACAACATAAATGCATTTGTCTTCACAAATACACACAGGAGGACTCCGTTTACCAGACACACACACAGCCTGTTAAAGTGAGCTTAGCGAGCACTTTCCTAATTTTTACCCTTAGTCTCTATTTTCCCTTGAGATGCTACTCCAGGCAACATTTAAGCATGCCCAATCTCATACACAGCACTTGGCTTGGCAATCTCATACAATCTCTGCTATGAAGTCACATAAGGATATCAGGGCTTGGTGGGGATTCTGGCACGTCAGTGGCATAGTCACTGCCAAACCATCTCTGCCTCTCACCTAGGCAGTTTTGGGAATGCAAACACCAATGCAAGGGCAGGAGTATACATCACTTACCTCAAAGGTACACTCTTGCATGCTCCCTTCATACATGTGGCTTGCCTTGTCACTCACCAAGTGCACTGACTCACCAAGATTGTAGGGTCCCAAGAGTCCTTCCAGGCACATCCTGCTCATGAACTCAGCTCCCAAGGGTACTCTTGGGGAAAGCTGAAGGCAAAAGCCCCAGGAACCATTCAGGGAAAAGGCTAGGCCTGGGAAAGCCTGAAGCCAAAAAATGAAAAAACCCCAAGAACCCTCCAGGGAAGCAACCAAACACCTCAGGTCTGGTGCAGGACCCCCACTGAGCCCCACTCCCCGGCTTGGCCCTGAGTATAACAGGGGAGGAGGTGCTGACTCAAACCAAACCTCAATGGATTTTTTTTCATTTACCTTTTCTCCGATGAACATCTTGGATCACTTACTTCAGAAAGAAAACTGCAGTTTTGGGACCAGTGGTGCTGTAGCTGGCATGGGACAGACCTGACTTTTTTTTTGAGAGGCAAATGGGCCACTTGTGGCCACTAGCAAGTTGATCTCACCAAAGGGCCACCAGATCTCAAGTGGCTGCAATTCCAAATGAGCCCCTAAGTTTTTACTGTAAAACACAGGTTTAGGCCACCTGCACAAAAGCCAATAGTGAGACAGGGGTAGAGTAAATGCCCAAGAGGTTTACTACACGCTGGCATGTAAGGGGCTGGGGGAATTTGGATACTCAGAGCCTGTCTGCCTTCTTCAGGCAAACTCCTGGTTTTTAGTGGGTAGGTGGGGGTAAACATGTGGGCAAGTGGAGGCATATAGAGGTTGACTACATGGAGGTGAACTGGGTGGAAGTCAACTGCTTCGTAATCTCACAGGCCATTACTGGCCATCAAGGAAAACAGGGGTGCTAGATGTCACCTGGCTAGCCTTCTGAAAGAAGAATGCTCAGACACAAGTTACTTCCATGTCCTCCCCAGCCTCCTGCTTAATTCCTTTATCATTACAGTTCAATTATCAACCCCACCCAGTGCTGTCAGAGTTTCCAAAGAGCACCTGATAGGTTTGAACTCCCATCCTCTGGTTAGCAGTCGTAGCACTTAACCACTAGCCACTAGGATTTACATTAAGAAAAAAGGTGTCATTTATTGCCTATAGTTCACTAAATCTATAGTGGTGCCTCTGAGTGCCCCACTCTAGCAAAGGCCTCACCCTAATTTCACTGCCTGGGGCTTGTAGAATGTAGAGGTCATGTCTTTCCCTGTGAACTGTGGGTGATCTGAAACGATGCCTCTCAGGTCCTTAACCTTAAACACCCCTCACCTTGGGGCTTTTCAGTCTATGGTTTCAAAAGCACAAAATCCAGCCACTTCTCCTGTCTACCCCTTTTGTCTCGGAGTATGGGTCTGGTCCCACAGAAAAAGCACTGGACTTGGCATCTTAGAACACTTACATGAGTCCTAACTTCTGTCTCTATAATAGCCAGTTTGTCTCACACAGGTCTCTCTATATCTCTTGGAACTTTCTTGCTCATTAACATGAATTCTGAAGTTCTTAACTAGCTTCAGCATTAGGAAGATTTGACTTGAGAGAAACATTAATTCCACTCAAGTTCCACTGGTGCCATCACCAGCAATTTCAGCCTTACTTTGACCAAGGTAACAATGATAGTTCTTCTTTAAATACAATTTTA
The DNA here is from genome assembly GCA_028571685.1 of Heterohyrax brucei. Classification (NCBI taxonomy): domain Eukaryota; kingdom Metazoa; phylum Chordata; class Mammalia; order Hyracoidea; family Procaviidae; genus Heterohyrax; species Heterohyrax brucei. The sequence goes on from CM053149.1 coordinate 43,532,056, forward strand.
AATGTTAAATTACTGAATGCTTTTAAAAAGATTTCAAAAGCATTTAATCATCTGTTTGTACAAATTTTAATTGAATGGTGACTCAAAACTCTGAAAACATCAGAACAAAAAGCCTTGATCAGGAATTTCAGGTGTCCATTTAAAAGATAAAGCCTCATTAAAAAGTTCACAGATATAAAATGAGCTCAAGCTTCTCAATAAAACTTACAAAAAAAATTTATTTGGAAATGTTATGAAAATTTTTCAATATTTAAAATGTTACCTACTACTTCATATTTTGTTTTTCTCATGATTATATCATAAAAAGAAAACCTAATTAAAATTGTCACCAAGCCCTGCTTGTTACTAGCTACCACCTAGTTGCCCCCTAATTCACAGGGAGCTCCATGCACAATGGAACAGAATGCTGCCCAGGCCTGCACTGTGGTCCTAGGCTTTACTGCCTGAGCAGTCTCAGTCTGGAAGCTCAGCCCAAATCCATACTTAGGTGGTATAAAACGTAAGCATTCTCAGTGGCTCTAAAAGGGTTGGTGGTTTGAGTCCATCCAGTGGTACCTCAGAAGAAAGTTCTTGCAATCTGGTTCTGAAAAATCAATCACTGAAAACCCTGTGCCGCTCTCTTCTACTCTGATACAACTGGGGTTGCCATGAGCTGGCTGGAGTACTCTCAAAGGCCAAGTGTTTTTAAGCCCAACTTAGCAAAAACCAAAAACCAAACCCTCTGCCATGGTGTTGATTCCAACTCATAGCATCCCTATAGGACAGAGTAGAACTTCCCCATAGCATTTCCAAGGAGTGCCTGGTGGGTTCAAAACACCAGCCTTTTGGTTAGCAGCTGCAGCACATAACCACTCTACCACCAGGGTTTCTTAGAGGCCTCTAATTCCCTCCCTTTTACTACAGAGTGTTAACTAAATATTAAGCGAAATAGTTTCTTCACCATCATGTAACAAGTATTGGGAAACATCTGTCCTTGGCATGTAACTAGGATGGGAACAGATCATTTTGTTTAATAGCCATGCTTCCCCTAACTCTGTTTGCATGACTGTTACAGGTTAAGTTTCACACAATCATGAGTCTGCTCAGTTCTATTGCCTTTGTCTACTCCTGCATCAATTTCATACTGTTTTTATTATTATAGTTTTATTATAAATCTTCATTTGTGGTAGGATAATTATGCCTATGTTTTAGTATCACACTATTCTTATTATAGCTTTACCATAAATCTTCATTGGTAGTACAGCAATTTCCCCTACTTTTTTTAAGGGATGTTTTTACCATTTCCATACACATTTTAGAATAAGTTTCTCAAGTTAAACAAACAAAACCTATCTGTTGATTTTTTTAACAAAATTATTGAATTATGTTAATTCTATAGAGCATTTTGGGGGAAATAATGTCAGTACAGTATTGAGTCTTTTGGGCCACAACAGTTATTTGGATTTTTTAAATGTCTGCCAAAATGCTTTATAATGTTCTTCATGAATGTTCTATAATTTTTTGGTAAATTGTTAATTACATTTTTGTTGCAATTAAAAATGTTATCTTCTAGTTCTTTTTCTTTATTTTTACTAGTTTGTTTTTGCTGTACAGAAATGCAACTGATCTTTATATACTGATAAACCAAACCCATTACCATCAAGTGAACTCTAACTCACAGTGACCCTGTAGGACAGAGCACAGCTGCTCCATATAGTTTCCAAGAAGTGCCTGGTGAATTTGAACTGTTGGCGTTTTGGTTAGCAGCCCAGGCACTTAACCACTATGCCACCAGAGTTTCCTGTACATTGATAAAAACCTTTTGAAATTCAGTTCTTCATTAGAACACCTTATCCATAGTTCATTTTGGAATTTTATTCTAATTTCTGTGAGCAGTGACAGTTTTGTTTCTTCTTTTCCAGTTCTCCTGTCTCTTACTTAATATTATTCTTTACTGAACTGAAGACTTCAGGTACAATATTAAACTATAGAGTGGTAATAGTAGGGATTCTGATTTTAAAGAAAATCCCCTCAAGCTTGCACTATTAAATATGATCCATGCTTAAGTGTTTCTATGTAGAGTCTTCAACAAACTCCTTTCTATTCCTAATTTTTTAGGGGCTTCATATGAAGATAGATGTTGATTTCATTTTTTTCTTTGCTTTCTTGGTAACTATAGAGAAAAATCCTAATGGTTTAGTTGCATACAGAGATACATGAAACTCAAAAATAAAGCTCTGGAAATCGACACAGATGCCCAACAACAGATGAATGGATAAACAAACAATAGTATATATACTGAGTGGAGCACTTTGCAATGATAAAGAACAATGATAACTTTAGGAAGCATCTCACAACCTGGTTTCAATTGAAAGACATTATGTTGAATGAAATCAGTCAGTAATACAAGGACAAGTATTGTATGAGACCCCTACTATAAGCACTTAAAAACAGACTCATGTACAGAAGGAAAAACTCTCTGATGGCTTCAAGGAAGGGGAGGGAGGAAGGCAGAGGGGTGGTTATCTATTAGACAGTTGGCAGAAATTTTATTGGGTAAAATTAGTGACAGCACACGTTCGAAAGAAGATCAGTGTAACTGGATTTAAACATAACCTGAGAACTCTTCCAGTCTTAACCCAACATTGTAAGGATGGAGTAGCAGGGGTGGGGCCTGGGGACCATACTTTCAGGGGACATCGAGGCCAACTGGCATAACTAGCCTATTGCTAAGAGAGTCTTCTACACCCCATATAGATGAGTGGTGTTTGGGGTCTTCTAAGCTTTTAAGCTAGCAAGCTGCTGAGGAACACCAAACGGTCCCGACTCAGCTGGAACTGATAATCTCTGAGGATAACAATGACATGAGGGAAAACTAGCCCAGAAGACAGAAAGACCCAGAAGAATGGGTGACTATATCATAACGTGCCCAGCCACCACCAACCACAGCCATGATGGGGCTCACAATATTGAGTCCCAGTGGCAACATGAGAAGAAAAGGGGTGCACCCTAAGAACTCCACTAAAAGACTGCAATTGTTAGTTGAAGACCTAGGAGTTCCCTTGGGAGCATGGCCACTAGAACTGATGCTGCCCCCAATAATAGATCATTAGTAAGGTCAACCCTTCGGACAGGAATGAATTGAACTCGGGGACACAGAGTGACCATATCGTATGTGCACCTCAAGGTCCTGTGCATCTATAGGATGTTGTCCTACTGGCCTCCTACTAGAGGGGAGCGGAGAGGTTGCAGAGGAGTGGACAAGAGATTGTTAAGAGGATATGACATGTATGGAACAGAAAGGAGGAGTGTGCTGTCACCAGGCAAGGAGCTGCAGATAGGTGGGCTTACAAATTTGAATTGTACTGTACGTAAACTTTCACTCAATCACAATTTAAAAATATATATATATATAAGCTTCTGGCTCTGAAACAGGCCTAAACTGGCCTTTGGCTTTTAAGTCTATCCAGTGGTTCATCTCAGATTTTGAAGTCTGTCGAAGCTGTTTATTAGAACTTCTGTTGTTGACCCTATTTTTTTCCTGCATGATCTTTATTGTTTTAACTTTAATACTCAGGTCTTTGATCCATTTTGAGTTAGTTTTTGTGTAAGGTGTGAGCTATGGGTTTCATTTCAGTTTTTTGCAGATGGATATTCAATTTTGCCAGCACCAATTGTTAACGAGATTGATTTTACTCCAGTTTACATTCTTAGGGCTTTTTCGTATATCAACTGTTCGTAAGAGGATGGTGGCATCTCTGGGGTCTCAACTCTGTTCCATTGGTCAATATGTCACTTTTTGTATCAGTACCAGGCTGTTTTGCCTACTGCAACAGTGTAACAGATTCTAAGGTCAGATATAGTGTGAGGCCTCCCACTGTGTTTCTTTTCTTCAGTAGTGCTTTGCTTATTTGGGTTTTTTCCCTTTCCAAAGTTGGCGATCTGTTTCTTCATCTCATTAAAAAAATGTCCCTGGAATTTCTATTGGGATTGCATTGTATATGGCTTTGGGTAACATAGACATTTTTTAAAATGTTACGTCTTCCTTTTGATGAGTAGGATAGATTTCTTCATTTATGTAAGTATCTTAGTTTCTAGTAGCAGAGTTCGATAGTTCTCTTTGTATAGGTCTATTATTTCTCTAATTAGATTTATTCCTAGGTCTTTTGTCTTCTTGGGGGCTATAGTAAATGGTAGCGATTTGGTGATTTCTTCTTGAATTATTTCTTTGTTGGTATAAAAGAATCCTACTGACTTATGTTTATCTTATCTTATATCCTGATACTTTGCTAAACTCTTCTATTAGTTCCACTAGTTTACTTATGAATTCTTTAGGATGCTCTGTATATATAATCATGTCCTCTGCAAATAGGGAGATTTTTACTTCTTCTTTCCTGTTGTGGATGCCCTTTATTTCTTTGTCTTGTCAGAACTTCTAGTACAATGTTGAACAGAAGTAGTGAGAGTGGGCATCCTTGTCTAGGTCCTGTTCTCAAGGGGAATTCTTTCAGTCTCTCTCCATTCACAGTGTTGTAGGTGGTTGTCTTTGTGCAGAAGCCCATTATTGTGTTGAGGAACTTCCTTCTATTTCTATTTTTCTGAGAGTTTTTAGCATGAATGGATGTGAGATTTGTCAAGTGTCGTTTCTGCATCAGCTGACAAATCAGGTGATTCTTATCTTTTGTGTTATTTATGCAGTTAATCACGTTAATTGCTTTTCTGATGTTGAACCAGTCTTGCATCCCTGGTACGAATCCAGCTTGGTCATGATGGATTATTTTTCTGATATGTTGCTGAATTGTATTGGCAAGGATTTTGTTGAAGATTTTTGCACCTAGATTCATGAGTAATATTGCTCTTTAACTTTACTTCTTTTTGGGATCTTTCTCTGGCTTTGGTATCAAGGTTATGCTGGCTTCATGGAATGAATTTAAGAGTACTCCATCCCTTTCTATGCTGTGAAATAGTCTCAGTAGTATTGTTAACGCCAGTACTCCAATACTCTAAAAGTTTCGTAGAATTCTCCAGTGATGCCATCTGGGCCAGGACTTTTTTAGTTGCAGTGTTTTTTATGACTTTTTCAATCTTTTCCTTTGTGATCGGTTTACTAAGTTGTTCTACTTCTCCTTGTGATAATTTTGGTAGCTGATATGAATCTAAAGATTTGTCCATTTCCTCTAGGTTTTCAAACCTGTTAGAGTACAGTCTTTCGTAGTACTCTTACAATATTTTTTATTTCAATTGGGTCTGTTGTGACATCTATATCATTGATTATTGGGGTTATTTGTATCTTCTGCTCTTTTTCTTTTATAAGTTTAACCAATGGTTTATCAATTTTGTTGATCTTTTCAAAGAACCGGCTTTTGGTTTTGTTAATTTTTTCTATAGTTTTCCATTCTCTAGTTTGTTTAGTTCTGCTCTAATTTTTATTATATGTTTTCTTCTGGTGCCCACAGGTTACTCTGTTGCTCTCTTTCTACTTATTCAAGCTGTAGGGTTCATTTTTTGGTTTAGGTCCTTCCTTCCTTCTGGATGTGTGCATTTATAGAGATAAATTGACCTCTGATCACTGCTGTATCCTATAGTTTCTGGTAGGATGAATTTTCATTCTCATTTGATTCCATAAATTTCTTTATTTCATCCTTGATTTCTTCTATAACCCATAGGTTTTTGAGCAAGGTGTTCAAATTCAATGTGTTTCAATTTCTATCTATGTTTTTTCTGTTACTGATTTCAACTTTAATGGCTTTATGGTCTGAGAAGATGTTTTGCAATAATTCAGTGGCTTGAATTTTGTTGAGAGTTGCTTTATGTCATAACACGTGGTCTATTCTGCAGACTGTTCCATGTGCATTGGAGAAGAAGATGTAGTTATCTGTTGATGGATAAAAAATTCTGTACATGTCGATGAGGTCTAGTTTGTTAATTGTTGCAATAAGATCTGTGTCTTTACTGAGCTTTTTTCTGGATGATTTGGCCATTACTGAAAGTGGAGTGTTGAGGTCTCCAACTATTATTGTGGAGTGAGCTATCTCATTTTTCAACGTAGTCACTATCTGACGTATTTAGAAGCTCTGGTATTGGGTGTACAAAGATTTAATATTGTCTTATCCTGCTTATGTAGTGACCATCCTTGTCCATGATGGTGGATTTTACATTAAAGTGTATTTCATCTGAGATTAGTATTGTCACATCTGCTCTTCTTTGTTGTTAGCTTTGTATATATTATTCATCTTTTAATTTTCAGTTTGTATCTTTAAGTCTAAGATGTGTTTCTTGTAAGCAACTTGTAGATGAGTTATGTCTTTTGGTCCAGGCTATCATCCATTGTTTCTTTATTGGAGTATTCACTCCATTTACTTTGAGTGTAATTATTGATAGGTATGTGTTTAGTGCTGTCATTTTGATCTATTTATTTTTGTGTTGGTGTTTTTTATGTTGTTCTTAATATTCTGTTCTGGGTCATTCTTCTTTGTGGGTTGACTTTTCATCTTTTTCAGTATTGGTTTTATGGTTGTTGAGACTCCTGTATTACACGTGTTGTTTTGATATATTGCATTGTTATTGTGCTTTGTGGCTACCTCTATTGCCAAATCCACCCCTATTATCCTCCTTAATATTCTGAGTTTAAGCCCAATTTTAACTTCTGCATATCTTTTTAACTTCCCCCCCATTTGAAAGAACCATAACTACTGTAGCATATTCCTCTTTCTACTGTGATGATGTCATAGTTTTTGTGATGTGATCACTGGTTCCCATCTTTTAACATTGTAGCTTTGGTTGAGTTTTGTGATTTCCCTCAGTAGGTTTCTGGATACTGTGTCCTGCATTGCCTTCTTAAGTATTCACTTAATGGTTTTGTTTTTCTAAGTGAAGAGCTCCTTTCAGTACTTCTTATAGTTTTGGTTTGGTTTTTTTAGAAAGTCTCTGAGCTTCTGTTTATCTGCAAATGTCTTAATTTCATCTTCACATTTGAAAGACAATTTTGCAGGATACGTAATTCTTGGTTAGAAGTTTTTCTCCTTCAAGGTTTTGAATGTGTCCTCCCACTGCCTCCTTGCCAACATTGTTTCTGCTGAGAAGTCAGACAAAAGCCTGCAGGATTTCTCTTTGAATTTTATTTATCTTTGCTTTGAGCCTCTGCCTTTAAGGGAATCTGTTTATGTTTCATTTTATTAAGCTTCATTATAATATATCTTGGTGTCTTTCTTTTGTGGTCTAGTTTATGTGGCATTTGATAAACATCTTGGATATCTGCTCTCTTTTTTCGTAATTTCAGGGAAGTTTTCTGTCAGTAACTCTACAACAATACTCTGTGTTTTCAGTTGTCTCCCTCATTCAGGAACTCCATTTAATTGTAGATTATTCCTCTTAATAGAGTCCTATATATTTCTTAATGTCTCTTCATTTTTTTTTCTTTGATTTCTCCTCATAAATGCTGGTGTCAGTTGCTCTGTCTTGAAGGTCACTAAGTCTGACTTCTATGTCCTCAGTTCCACTCTTTTCACTTTGGATTGAATTGTCTAATTCTGTAATTTTGTTATGATCTATTGGATTGCAGATCATTAATAGTCCATCAGTTCAAATAGCTTGCTTAATTTTTCGTTTTGATCTTCTGAATTTGTTTAATCTCTAGGCCAAGCCAAGTGCCATCGAGGAGTATTCTATATATAATTCTTTTGTACTTGCCCTCTTGTAGTTTCAGAAAACCTTCTTCATTTGGGAAGTTTTTTGATTCTTTATTTTGGGAGTTTTCTAGAACCATGTCAGGCTGTTTCTTAAAATGGTTAGAGGCAGTTTCTTGCCTCAGGCCATCTAGAGGCTGTTTAGTTTCTCTGGTGTTACCTCAACAGGAGTTGAGGCATAGTTCTGAGAAGCTAGTTCATCACCAGCTGCTTCTGTGTACTCTAGTGACTGGCCCCAGTGGACTCTCTGGGGTGGCAGTCTCCGCCTCCTATCCGACAAAGACAGAGCCTACTTGTGGAGTCACTGGGAGGCCAACAACCAACCCCATTATGTGAGTCAGTAAAGGCTGAAAGAGATGTTCCCATGCCACTCAGGAGTTATTTCTCCAGTCAGTCTTATTTTGAAGATTTAGTAGCTATCTGACAGCTGGCAAGGTCAGTCAGGCTGTCAGGTGTGGTAGGTCCCACCTTCCAGCTGACAATGGAAGCACCTCTTTGGCTGTCTTCAGATGCTATGACATAGTTCAAAGTAGGGAAGGGTTACCACCTTGCTGCCATCCTTAGCTGAGCCCTACCTGTAAGGTTTAAGACTGTGCCAAACACAGCCTTTCTGCTGGAAAAGCACCTTTGAGACTAGCACTGCTTCTCAGCTTGGGAATTAGCCCCTGCTGAGGCCTCCAGTGACACTGTCTCCCAGCTCACCAAGATGGCATCACAGCTGAGCTGTCCTTCCTGCTGTGAAACAGCACAGTCTATGGTGGAGCTCAGAATAGAAAGGGTGAGGGGACAGTCGTGCCTCCAGTTAGCAGCCAGGCTCTCAAAATGTGGCTATTCCACACACTGTCTCTCTGATGTGGTAAATGCTGTTTACTTTAGCACTGCAGTTCAGCATATTTACTGGCTCATGCCACCCCTGCATCCTGGATAACAAAAAAAGAAAAGGAAAGGAAAGGAAAAGCATCAGTACCTGCAGTCTGACCAAGCAGGAAGTCAGCAGGAATGGGGCTCAGCATGCTCTACCTCTTCAGATAGAGGTAGCTTCCTGTTTAATGGCATGTAGTCCCATTTGACAACCCTATGCTGCATCCTAGGGCTCCTTCGGTGTCCCCAATTTTCCATTCAATTATCAATGAAGGCTTTAGTTTTCAGAGGGACTTGAGAAGACAAGTGTCTAGGCAACCATCTTGGCTCCACTTGGGCTGTTATTCTTGATTGTTTTTCTTCCTTTAAAGTTACAGATCAGATACAGCTGTTATGTCATTTTTGCATTGTGTCGTATAAAATAGTTTCACTGCCTTTAAAATGCCCAGTGTTCCACCAACTTGTACCAGGTTTTTAATAGTATCTTCAGCTTCAGATATTATAAGCTGTCCTTACAACAACCCTAAGCAATTAACTGATAGAATTGCCCAGACCAACAGTAGCTATAAAAGCACATACACACAAAAGAAAGACAAGGAAATCATTGATATGTATTCTATTTTGCTACTGCTTTGTATTCATTTACATAAAATTCATTCAAATTTACTTCATATTGTGATTTATTCTTGGTTTCTGGTATTCGTTGGAAGACTGTGCTGGTATCTATTTACACAGCATTTCTGTAGAGTGTAGGATTTCATTTACAGGTAAACATAGCTTGTAACATACTCACTAGCAAAATTAGATTAAAAAATTAGATAAATTTTACTTTTTTTCAGGCCAGTAGAATTATTCTACAAATTATTTTACATATCCAAGATCAGTGTTTATATCTGGACTTCTATATGTGTTGAAATATTTTAAAATATTTTTAACATAAGCAGGATGAAAACTACTGTAAGTTTTTCCAAAAAATTTCCCAAAAAACTTTCCCTGTAGAACTGGCATTCCTTACATGCCAGTAAATACATCATATGTACTGGCCTATTATTATATGCTGCTGTGTATTTTAGTCTTCAATCCTTTCTCAGTTATGTAAGTTGAGCATCCAGAGCATTCTCTAGAAGTCCAGGTTTACTGACCTAGCCTCTGGGAAGTAGCTCCTTCCACCAGAAGCATGGCCTTATGGCTTTGAGGACCCTTATAATCAGCACCTCTGCATTAGACTGCATACTTGCAGGAGAAAAGGAGCTGACATCTTGTTGTTTGTTTTCAGTGTCAAGGAATGGCATCACCATCAGAAGTATGGTGGACAACCAGTGGGTGGGCTGGAATTTACAGCTCAGAAAGGTCAAACCTTTTTCAACAGGCTGTGGAATACTGTGTGTGTTTTAAAAGTAGGAAATAGTAACACATTTATGTGCTTTGTGTGAACTAGATGACATTGTCAAGGCCAAAAAGTACACTTTATAAAACTTAACATGATATGCTTGGACCAATTATTTTTCTTTAATTCTAAATGGTGCAGTAACAGTTTTATTTTTTCTCCAGTGTGTTGACAAAGGCTCTTGTTTGTTTAAAATCAGTGAGTTGAAGTTTGTTCAGTTACTGTTTCTGTTTCCATGGATCTTAGAGCCAGCTGTGAGCAGTCAGCTGATCTAGAAGCCTCTATCTCCAGGAGTTATAAAAACCAAAATAAAAAATGACTTGGAAACGTCCTCACATCTGTTACTGTTGATTTGATTCTGAGTCTTAGACCCTACAAGACAGGTTAGAACTGCATTATAGACTGTAATCTGTACAGAAGTAGACTGCTGCATTTTCCTCCTATGTAGTGGCTGGTGAGTTTCAACCACCCTTTTGGTTAGCAGAGCGCTTCATCCCTGTGTCACCAGGACACCTCTGGAGATGTCCAGTGCCAATGAAAGGAAAATCAGTAAGGGATACTTCCCATTAGAGTGTGCATGTGGGTAGGCTGTGGGAGAACAGTGCAAGAGTTGAATGTGTCATCAAGACAAGTCCCTTAAGGAGCCTGGTTCTCCTCATATTAAGAATAACCACTCTGAAAGTAAGCTGGATACATATGGAAGCCATTCTATCATTTTCAGGACTCCAGGGGAGCTACTTGTAGTTATTGCTCTAAATATCAGGAGTATGTAATACAGTTGCCATAGGAAGTTAGCATAGCAGTTTAGCTACGGAGCTTGAATGGATGGCACTGGGGACTTTGCTGTGGAAATCATAGGACTTGTCTATGATCAGCTATGATGGTCAAGGAGTTTGTATCGTATCTGTCTCAGAGCACTACCACTGGATGGCAGTAAAAATCCTTGAATTTCCCTCTGTATTTTTGACACTCATTAGCTAGTCTTTCTTGTCCATTTAAAAGTGCCATGATTTCAGAGTTAACTTACATCAAAACTGCCCTAATGTTATACACACATGACATGCCAGTTTAAGTTCAAAAATGAAAAACAGAAAAGAGGATAAAGACATTTGGATGGCCCACAAAGTCAGACAACTTCCAGATGAGTCAAGGTTTATATTCAGTCACTACATTAATTTTAAAATCAGATAAGGTTCAAAGTATTAAGGTCGTGATTACATAAGCAATTTCAAGCTTTTAAATATTAGAGACAACAGTGGTTATAACACAAGGCCACAGGGATTCTTTTCACTGGTCTCCTTCAGAGTTGAATGAAAGGTTACATAATTCCAAGAGTGGGCTTTCAAAAGAAGAAGTACTCCAAATTCAACATATCCAACACTGAAATCACTATCTTTGCTCTCAAGCTTTCTCAGTCATTCATTAAGTATTGATTGGACACCTATAGAACACGTGTTAGGACTGAGCATTGCTGACTGTACAGTTCTCAAGACAGACAAGGCCTTGTTCTCAAGCAGCTTACGTGTTCCCTATTTTGGTTTCTAAACCAAAATCTGGGAGTCATCCTTGTCTCTGCCCATTCTGCTCATTTTCCACAAGCAATCCATACTGGGTGTTAGTGATTCTCCCTCTTAAAATTCAATCCACATGTAGTATTTCTCATTTCCACTGCTCTGCCTATCTTATCTTTCTTCAGATCTGTTCAGTAGTGTCCCTATGAGTCAGTTACTTCCACAGCCTACCTTGTCTGGTCTTCCTGTTCTTGTTCTCACCTTCTTCCAATGCAATCTTCACCTAGTAGCCTTTGGGTCCTTTCATTTTTTTCAGTTGTTCTTCTGTTCTCTAATTCGTTTAGTTCTGCTGTAATCTTTATGATCTGTTTTCTTTTGGTGCCTGAGGGATTCCTCTATTGTTCTCTCTCTACTTGTTTAAGCTGTAGGGTTAGTTGTTTGGTTTGATTTTTTTCTTCCTTCCAGATATGTGCATTTATGGAGATAAACTGACCTCTGAGCACTGCTTTGGCTGTATCCCATAGTGTCTGGTAAGAAGTGTTTTCATTCTTATTGGAATCCATAAATTTCTTTATTTCATCCTTGAATTCTTCTATAACTCACGGTTTTTTGAGCAAGGTGTTGTTTGGTTTCCATGAGTTCCACTTTTGATCTCAGTTTTTTCTGCTATTGATTTCAACTTTTATGGCTTTATGATCTGAGAAGATGCTTTGCATTGATTCAATGCTATGGATTTTGTTGAGCATTGCATTATGTCCTAACACGTGGTCTATTTTGGAGAATGTTCCATGTGCACTGGAGAAGAATGTGTCGTCGTCCATTGACAGAAAGTTCGTTATATGTCGATGAGGTCTAGTTGGTTAATTGTTGCAATAAGGTCTTCTGTGTCTTTACTGATGATCTAGATGATCTGTCCAATATTGGACAGATCATGGAGTGTTGAAGTGTCCACTGCTATTGTTGAGTGATCTATCTCATTTTTAAGTGTAGTCAGTGTTTCTTCCATGTATTTAGGTGCTCTAATATTAGGTGCATGAGTTGGATCAGACTCGACAGCACTTGGCTAGTATTAGGTGCATAAATATTTAATGTTGTTAAGTCCTGCTTGTGCACTGAGTCTTTCAACAATAGTGTCCATCATTGTCCACGATGGTGGATTTTACATTAAAATTGATTTTATCTGAGATTAGTATTGCCACACATACTCTTCTTTGTGTATTGTTAGCTTGATATATACTCTTTCATCCTTTAATTTTCAGTTTCTTCATATCTTTAAGTTTAGGGTGAGTTTCTTATAAGCAACATATGGATGGGTCATGTCTTTTGATCCAAGACGTCACTGGATGTCTGCCTCTTTACTGGAGTGTTCAGTTCACTCACATTCAATGTAATTATTGATAGGTGTGTGTTTAGGGCTGTCACTGTGATATGTTTATTTCTGTGTTGATGTTTTCTCTGTTGTTCTTATTAATCTATTCTGGGACTTTCTTCTTTGTGAGATGATTTTTCACCTTTTCCCGGGGTTGGTTTTGTGGTTGTTGAGATTCCTGTATTACATTTCTTCGTATGGTATGTTGCATCTTTGTTGTGCTTTACGGCTGCCCCTATGATCCCACTTAATAAACTGTATATAAAAACAATTTTAATTACTACTAGTCTTGTCAACTTTCTCTCCATCTGCAAGGACTATAACAACTGTAGTGCATGCCTCTTTTCAATATGATGACATTGTAGTTTTCATGATATGATTACTGGATCATTTCTTTCACTGTTATAAGTTTGATTGAGTTTGGAGCATTCCCTAACTGAGTATGTTTCTAGGTGATGTGTCCTGAATTTGCTTCTAAAATATAAAGTCAGTGGTTTTGTTCTTCTAAGCCAAGAGATTCTTTCAGTATTTCTTGTAGTTTTGGTTTGGTTTTTACAATATGTCTGAGTTTTTGTTTATCTGTGAATGTCTTAAATTCTTTTTTAATCTTCGAAAGATAGTTTTGCAGGGTATATAATTTGTTGTTGGAAGTTCTCCTTCAAGGCTTTGAATGTGTCATGCCACTGTCTCCATGCCAGCATTGTTTCTTCTGAGAAATCCGATGAAAGTGCACAGGGTTTCCATCTGAATGTGAACTTTACTCTGAGTCTTGCTGCCTTTAAGAGTTTCTGTTTCTGTTTCATTTTGTTAACCTCGATTATAATATGTCTTTTGAGATCTATATTGGGTGGCATTTTGACATACATCTTGGATATCTATATTCTCTTCTTTCATAATTTCTGGGAAGTTTTCTGTCAGCAGCTCAGCCACAATACTCTCTGTGTTCTCAGGGGTCTCACCCTGTTCAGGAACTCTAATTAATTGTAGATGTTCCTCTTAATAGAGTCCCACATGTTTCTAAATGCTTCTTCATTTTTCTTGTTTCCTTTTTCTAATTTCTCCTCACAGATGCTAGAGTCAGTAGGTCTATCTTGCAAGTCAGAAAGTCTATTTTCCATTTGTTCCATTCTGTTTTCTTAACTTTGAATTGAAGTTTCTATCTCTTTGATTTTGTTCTTGATCTGTTGGATTTCAGAGTACTAGTGTTGCATCAGATCAAACAGCTTGCTTAATTTTTTCATTTTGCTCTGCTGCATTTTGTATAAGGTCTAGGATGGCTCTCTATATAATCCTTTTGTATTCATCTTCTGATAGTTTCAGAAAGGTTTATTCATCTGGAAATTTCTGTGATGCTTTCTTTTGGGGGCCTTCTGAAGCCATGGGTGATTTCTTCATTATGCTTTTATCCAGAGCTTTTGTCGCTTTTTGGGTATCATGTGAGTCAGTAAAGGCTGGGAGAGATGCTGTGAAGACGGGCTGCAGTTTTTTCTCCAGGCCATCTTAAAATGAAAGGTAAAAGGTATCTGAGAACTTCCAAAGTCAGTCAGGTTTTCAGGTGTACCAGACCCTCTTCCCAGCTGGCAAAGCAAGCACCTTTATATCCAATCCCAGATGTTATAAACTAGTTCAAAACACACAAAAGTTACTGCCTTGCTGGCCTCTGCTGCCAGGCTCCAGCAGTAGGCAACACTCCGTCGAATATCAGCTGTTCATAGGCAGATGGTGTCATCTCTGGAGTCTCAATTTTGTTCCACTGATCGATCTTTCTATTCTCGTACCAGTACCAGGCTGTCTTGACCACTGTGGCAGTGTAATAGGTTCTGAAGTCAGGTAATGAGAGGCCTCCCAGTGTGGTCTTCTTCTTTAGTAGTATCTTACTTATCCAGGGCTTCTTCCCTTTCCAAACAGAATTGGTGATTTGCTTCTCCATCTCATTAAAAAATGATGCTGGAACTCATATTGGGATTGCATTATATAAGTAGATTGCTTTGGGTCAAATAGACATTTTGACAATGTTAAGTCTTCCTATCCATGAGCAGGGTAGGTTTCTCCATTTATTTAGGTCTCTTAGTTTCTTGTAGTAAGGGCTTGTAGTTCTCTTTGTAAAGGTCTGTTATTTCTCTGGTTAGATTAATTCCTAGGTACTTTATCTTGTTAGGGGCTACAGTAAATGGTATTGATTTGATGATTTATTCGTTAACAATCTCATTGTTGGTATAAAGGAATCCTACTGATATACTTATGTTTGTCTTCTATCCTGGGACTTTGCTGAACTCTTCTATCAGTTTGAGTAATTTACTTATAGATTCTTTGGGATTCTCTACATATACAATCATATCATCAGCAAACAGGGAGATTTTGACTTCTTTGCCGATGCACATGCTCTTTATTTCTTGGTCTTGTCCAGTTGCTCTGGCTAGAACTTCTAGTACAATGTTGAATAGGAGAGGTGAGAGTGGGCATCCTTATCTAATTCCTGTTCTCAAGGGAAACTCCTTCAGTCTGTCTCCATTCAGGATGACGTAGGCAGTTGGCTTTGTATAAATGGCCCTTATTGTGTTGAGGAATTTTCCATCTATGCCTATTTTGCTGATAGTTTTTAGCATGATTGGGTGTTGGACTTTATCAAATGCCTTTTCTGCATCAATGGACAAAATCAGGTGATTCTTGTCTTCTGTGATATTTATGTGGTTAATCACATTAATTGTTATTCTGATGTTGAACCAGCCTTGCATCCTTGGTATGAATCCAACTTGTTCAGGACGGATTATTTTTTTGATACGTTGTTGTATTCTATTGGCAAGAGTTTTGTTGAATATTTTTGCATCTAGATTCATGAGTGATATTGGTCTGTAATTCTCCTTTTTTGTTGGGTTTTTCCCTGGCTTTGGTATCAGGGTTATGCTGGCTTCATAGAATGAGTATGGGAGTACTCCATCCCTTTCTATACTGTGAAATAGTCTTAGTAGTATTGGTGACAACTCTTCTCTAAAAGCTTGGTAGAATTCTGTGGTGAAGCCACCTGGGCCCAGGCTTTTTTTGGTTGGCAGTTTTTTGATGACTTTTTCAACCTCTTCCTTTGTGATGGGCTTACTAAGCTGTTCTGCTTCACCTTGTGATAATTTTTTATTTCTGTTGCATCTGTGGTGACAACTCCCCTCTCATTTGTAATTTGGGTTATTTGTTTCCTTTTCTGCTTTTCTTTAGTAAGTTTAGCCAGTGGTTTGTCAATTTTGTTACTCTTTTCAAAAAACCAGCTTTTGGTCTTTTCAATTTTTTCAGTTGTTTTTCTATTCTCTAATTCATTTAGCTCTACTCTAATCTTTATGGTCTCATTTCTTCTGGTGCCCGAGGGGTTCCTCTGTTATTCTCTTTCTCCTTGTTCAAGCTGTAGAGTTAGTTCCTTGATTTTGTTTCTTTCTTCCTTCCAGATGTGTGCATTTATGAAGATAGCAGACCACTGAGCACTGCTTTGGCTGTATCCCATAGGCTCTGTCAGTGTGTGTTTTTTAAGAGAAAGAAAATTATTTTACATAAACATAGTATAACAGCGCAAATCAGTTAAAAAACAATTCTAGTGTCACAGTTAAAATTCTTACTCAAATTTTAGCAGATGGCCTAATAATTTTCTTGTTTAAGGAATTCCTCAGGAAAGAGACTGTGGTATAGAAATGAATATTCAGAGATTTTTGTCATGGTGTAATCTTGGTATTCACACTGTAGAAAGAAAGTAAAGAAAACAATTAATATTGGGTAGAGGGAGAAATACGGCTGTGATGTAGTCTGGACAAAGATTAACCCAATTCTTTGCAGACCACTATGGCTGTAATGGTCTTTTAATGTTGCCTAGGCCTTTGTGCTCTATCTACACTGACCAGGTATTGGATGTAGGCTATTCCTAGGGAAGAAGACTTGATCTTGTGCAAGGCATATCTCTGGACTCCAGGGCAATTTAAGAAAAAATTTTTAAATTATGATTAAGTGAAAGTTTACAATCCAACTCAATTTACCATATAAAACCCTGATCACCTGCCTCTGTGTGACCCTATTTACTCTTGTCGCCCTGCAATAGCACACTCTTCCTTTCCACTAACTTTACTTCCAGTAGCCACTCAACTGACACTTGTCCCGTTTTCAAACCTCTCCTCTCCCCTTTAAAAAGAGACAGCTTCATATATATATTAAGCCATAAAGTAAACACAGACCGCCTGCATCACTCTGTGTCCCTTAGTCCAGTCCAGTCTTTGAAGTGTTGGCTTCAGTACCAGTTTCAGCTCTGAGCTAGAAACAAGTCTAGGAGATATGTTCTCAGGGGCCTTCCACGTTGTCAGACCATCAAGTCTGGTGTCTTAATAGATATCTCGATCTGCACACCCCTTTTTCTTGTGTCAGGGATTCTATGTGATATTCCCTGATGGGGCTGTCTTTGGTGGTGCTGAGTACCATCTAGTTCTTCTGGTCTCGTACTGATATAGTCTCCCATTCATATGAACCCTTCTAACTCCTGAGCTATTTTCCTCATGCCTTGCCCCAGGCACCGCTTACTGACATAGAACGCTGAAGAACATTTTCTTAGAAGAAAACTAGTATGCCAATTGACCTCGATGTACCCGAAAGCCATAGTCCCTAGACCCCTGTCCCTGCCACTCTGTTCTTCAAAATGTTGCTTGTACTTAAAAAATCTTTTAGGTTATGGTTTAGTCTAATCATGCTGACCTCCCTTCTACTGCGTACCATCACACCCGTCACCTAACCAAATTCCCTATGGACTATCTAATCTATGAATAACCTTCTCCTTCCATCCCCGCCCTTGTTGCTGTCAAAGATTATTTTCCTCTTTCCTTGAGTTCTTATAATAGTGGTCTCATACAATATTTGTCCTTTTGCAGCTGACTAATTTCACTCAGCATAATGTTTCTGGATGATTCCAGGTTATGGGATATTTCCTAAAATCATTGTTCTTTATCATTGCATTGTGTAAATATACCATAGTTTGTTTATACATTCATCTGTTGATGGGCCCCTAGGTTGATTCCATCTTTTTGCTATTGCAGACGGTGCTGCAGTAAACATTCATGTGCGTGTATCTATTTGTGTGACAGCCCTTATTTCTGGAGGTTTTATTCCAAGCAGTGGGATTGCTGGATCATATGGTATTTCTATTTATAGCTTTTTAAGGATGTACCAAATTGCTTCTCAAAGTGGTTGTACCATTTTACATTCCCACCAGCATTGTAGAAGAGTTCCAATCTCTCCACACCCTCTCCAACATTTATTATTTTGTGTTTCTTGGATTAATGCCAGCCTTGTTGGGGTGAGATGGCATCTCTTTGCAGTTTTGATTTGGATTTCTCTAATGGCTAATGATTGTGAGCATTTCCTCACATGTCCTTGAATACCAGGATGGTTTCTTTGGTTAAGGTGTCTGTCCATATCGTTTGCACATTGTTTAATTGGGTTATTTGTCTTTTTTCTCGTTGATATTTTGCAGTGCCTTGTAGATTATCCGACTCGACGGCGCTTGTCTTGGCTTATAGATTATGGGGAAACCCTGGTGGCATAGTCATTAAGAGCTAAGACATACAGCTAGTAACCAAAGTGTCAGCAGTCTGAATCCACCAGGTGCTCCTTGGAAACCCTATAAGGTATTTCTAGCTGGTCCTATATGGTCACTATGAGTTGGAATGAGCTTTGGGTGTAGAATATGGAGATTAGACATTGATTAGATTTGTGGTTGTCAAATATTTTTTCCCATTCTGTAGGGAGTCTTTTTACTGTCTTGATAAAGTCATTAGATGATCATAAGTGTTTGATTTTTAATAGTTCCCATTTATCTATTTCTCTTCTGTTTATACATCATTAATAATATTTTGTAGTCTGTTTATGCCATGTATTAGGGCTCCCAGGGTTGTCCCTACTTTTTCTTTCATAATCTTTATTCTTTTGAATTTGATATTCAGGCCTTTGATCCATTTCGAGTTAGTTTTTGTGCAAGGTGTGAGATATGAGTATTGCTTCAATTTTTTGCAGAGGGATATCCAGTTTTGCCAATACCATTTGCTGAAGAGAATGTATTCTCCCCAGTTCATGGCATTTGAAATTTTGTCAAATAGCAGCTGTTCATAGGTGGGTGGCATTATTTCTGGATTCTCTATTCTGTTCCATTGGTCTATGTATCTGGTTTTGTACTACTACCAGGCTGTTTTGACTACCATAGCCGTGTAATAGGTTCTAAGGTCACATAGTATGAGTCTTCCCGCCCACTTTGTTCCTCTTCTTTGGTAATGTTTTACTTATCTAGGGATTTTTCTCTTTCCAAATGAAGCTGGTGATTTGTTTCTCCATTTCATTAAAAAATGACATTGTATCTTGCTGACCTCTGGGTGGAGGAAGGGGAGTGGATGGAGAGGAGGGGAAAGGAGGCTGTTGGGAGCATGAGACATGTATGGAGCAGAGAGGAATAGTGTGCAGTTGCCGGACAGGGAGAGCAGTGGAAGCTGCATATAGGTGAGCATGTAAATTTATACGTGAATGTACATTTTCACTCAGCTATGTTAAATAAAATAAAAAAAAATGACATTGTAATTTGTATTGGGCTTGCACTGTAGGTATAGATTGCTTTGGGTAGAATAGATATTTTCACAATGTTAAGCATACCTATCCATGAGCAAGGTAGGTTTCTCCACTCGTGTAAGTCTCTCTTGTTTTCTTGCAGTAGCATCTTGTAATTTTCTTTGTATAGGTTTCTGATTAGATTTATTCCTGGGAATTTTATCTTCTTGGGGTCTATTGTATATGGTACTGACTCGGTGATTTCCTCTTTGATCATCTCTTTGTTGGTATAAAGGAATCCAACTGATTTATTTATCCTTATCTTATATCCTGATACTTAGATGACCTCTTCTATTAGCTCCAGTATTTTTTTTTCTGATTCTTGAGGGTTTTCTGTGTAAAAGATCATATTGTCTGCTGCCATGGGTTGAATTGTGTCCCCCCAAAACATATGTAGCCATGTGGCTGGGACATGATTCCCAGTATCTTGTGACTGTCCTCTATTTTGTGGTTTCTCTAAACTGTATGTTAAAGGATTAAGGTGGGACTGTAAATTCCTTCATAGGATTACTTCCCTGCCCCGCTGTAAAGGGAGTTTCCCTGGAGTATGTTTTGCCCCACCCTTAATCCTTTCAGCCTGCAAGAGATAAAATGAAAGAGAAGCAAGCAGAGAATTGGGAACCTCATACCATCAAGCAAGAAGCACCCGGAGAACAGCGTGTCCTTCAGACCTGAGGTTCCTGCGCCAAGACGCTCCCTGGACAAAGACTGATGCAATACCGGACTTTCTTCCAGCGCCGACAAGGGGAAAGCCTTCCCCTGGAGTGAACATCCTGAATATGGACTTGCAACCTACTGGACTGTGTAAGAATAAACCTTCCTTTGTTAAAGCCATCCACTCTGTGGTATTTCTGTTAGAGCAGCCCTAGCTGACTAAAACATCTGCTAATAGAAATATTTTGGCTTCTTCTTTACTGATGTGGATGCCCTTTATTTCCATGTCTTGTCTGATTGCTCTGGCTAGAACCTCCAGCACAATATTGAATGAAAGTGGTGACAATGACTGTCTTTGTCTGGTTCTCATTCTCAGAGGGAATTTTCTCAGTCTCTCTCCATTCCGGATGATGTTAACTGTTGATTTTGCATAGATACCCCTTATTATGTTGAGGAATTTCCCTTGTATTCCTATTTTTCTGAGAGTTTTTAACATGAATGGGTGCTGGACTTTGTCTAATGCCTTTTCTGCATCACCTGATAAAGTCAAGTGATTCCTGTCTTTTGTTTTATTTATGTGGTTGACTATACTTATTATTTATGTAGTGTTAAATCATTTCTGCATTTCTGGTATGAATTCTACTTGTTCATGGTGAATTATTATTATTTTGTTTGATATGTTGTTGAATTCTAATGACTAGAATTTTGTTAAGGATTTTTGCATATAACTTCATGAGAGATATTGTTCTATAATTTTCCTTTTTTGTGCTATTGTTACTCAGTTTTGGTTTCAGGGTTATACTGGCTTCATAGAATCAATTTGGGAGTGTTCCATCCTTTTCTATGCTGTGAAATACTTTTAATAGTAGTGATATTAATTCCTCTTTAAAGGTTGGTTAGAATTCTCCAGTGCAGCTGTCAGGGTCAGGACTTTTTTGATTGGTATTTTTTTTTTTATTACTTTTTCAATCTTTTCTTTTGTGATGGGGTTTACAAAGTTTTTCTACTTCTTTTTGTGTTTGTTTTAGTAGATAATGTGGTCCTGGAAATTTGTCCCTTTCTTCTAGATTTCCAAATCTATTAGAGGCAATTTTTTACAATATTCTGTTATGATTTTTTTAAATTTTGATTGGGTCTGTTGTGAAATCGTCCATCTCATTTCTTATTTGAGTTATTTGTTTCCTCTCCTGTTTTTCTTTTGTGAATTTGGGCAGTGGTTTATTGGCTTTGTTGATCTTTTAAAAAAACTAACTTTTGGTTTTGTTTATTCTTTCAATTGTTTTTGTATTCTCTAATTCATTTAGTTCTATAATTTTTATTACCTGTTTTCTTCTGGTGCCTGAGGGGTTCTTTTGTTGTTCTCTTGCTACGTGTTTAAGCTGAAGGGTTAGTTCTTTGGCTTGGGCCCCTTCTTTGTTTGGGATATGTGCATTTATTGAGACATACTGACCTCTGAGCATTGCTTTTGCTGCATCCCCTAGGTTCTAGTAGGTTGTGTTTTCATTTTCATTTGATTCTAAGAACTTCTGTACCCAATCCTTGATTTCTTCTATGACCTAGAAGTTTTTGAGCAAGGTATTGTTCAGTTTCCATGAGTTTAATTTTCTAATCCATGTTTTTTTCTGCTATCAATTTCAGCTTTTATGGCTTTGTGGCCTGAGAACATGCTTTACAATATTTCAGTACTTTGGATTTTGTTAAGACTTGCTTTATGGCTTGATACATAGCCTATCCTGAAGAATGTTCCAGGTGCATTGGAAAAGTAGGTATATTTGTCTGTTGTTGGGTACAAAGTTTGTATATGTCTACGAGGTTGAGTTGGTTGATTTCCATATCTTTATTGAGCTTCTTTCTGGAAGCTCTGTCCATTAGCAAAGATAGTGTACTGAAGACTCCTACTATCATTGTAGAGTGATCTATCTCACTTTTCAATGCTGATAGTATTCATTCAATGTATTTAGAAGCTCTGTTGTGGAGCATGTAAATATCGAATATTGTTATAGCCTCAATAGGTACTGAGCATTTAAGCAAAAAATAGTGTCCATTCTTGTCCACGAGGGTAGATTATACTTTGAAGTCTATTTTATCTGAGATTAATATTGCTACTCTTGCTCTGTTTTGCATGTTGTTGGCTTGGTAGATAATTTTCAATCCTTTGAGTTTCAGTTTGTTTGTAGTTTTAGTCTAATGCGTGTTTTCTATGAGTAGCGTATAGCCAGATCATGTTTTTTAATCCAACGTGTTACTCTTTGTCTCTTTATTGGTACATTCAACCCATGTACATTGAGTGTAATTATTGATAGATATGAATTTAGTGCTCTCTTTTTTGTGCCCTTTTTGTGTGTGTTGTTGGTAGCTTCTTTGTTCTACCGAATTTTCTGTTCTGAATAGATTTTCCTTACGGGTTTTGTTTTCATACTTTTCAATGTTGGTTTTATATCTGTTGAGAATTCTAGATTGTGTTTTTTATTTTGATGTGTAATATTGTTAGTTTGCTTTGTGGCTACTCCAGTATCCCCTGCCAGTGATTTAAGTATAAGCCAGTCTCTAACTTCTTTGTATCGCCTTGACTTGCTGTCAATCTGGGAGGTCGATGAATACATTAATTTTTCCCTATTTTTAGTTTAATGTTGCCATAATTTACATACTGAGCTCTCTGTTTCCCTGTTTTTAATATTTTAGCTTTGACTAAGCTTTGTGTGTTCCCTATCCAAAGTAGATTCTGGATGCTATGTCCTGAATTGTATCCTTCAGTATATAACTGATGTTATTGATTTTCTAATCAAAGAACTTCGTTCAGTATTTCTTATAATTTTGATTTGTTTTTTGCAAATTCTCTAAACTTCTGTTTATCTGATACTGTCTTAATTTCAACATCACATATTAGACACAATTTTGCAGGATACATAATTCTTGCTTGGAAGTTTTTTTTAACTTCAAGGCTTTGTCATTCCATCATCTTCTTGCTAACATGGTGTTTTAGTCAGCTAGGCTGCTCTAACAGAAATACCACAGAGTGGATGGCTTTAACAAAGAAAGATTTATTCTGACACAGTCTGGTAGGTTGCAAGTCCATATTCAGGGTGTCCGCTCCAGGGGAAGGCTTTCCCCTTGTCGGCTCTGGAGGAAAGTCCGGTATTGCATCAGTCTTTGTCCAGGGAGTGTCCTAATGCAAGAACCTCTGGTCTGAACGACGCGCTCTGCTTCCGGTGCTGCTTGCTTGATGGTAGCGAGGTTCTCAAATTGTCCTTTGTTTCTTTTTCCTTTTATTCCTTGCAAGCTAAAAGCATTAAGGATGGGGCAAGCCATACTCCAGGGAAACTTCCCCCACAGGAATTCACAGCCCCACCCTAATCCTTTAACATACAGGTTAGCAAAACCACACAGTGGAGGACAGTCCCAAGATATTGGGAACCATATCCCAGCCACGTGGCTGCACACATTTTTGGGGGAACACAATTCCAACCATGACACATGGTTTCTACTGAGTAATCAGAGATCAGTCTTAATGACTCTCCTTTGTAAGCTAGTTTTGGTTTCAGATTTGCTGCCTTTAAGAGCTCTCCTTATCTTTTGTTTTATTAAGTTTGATTATACTATGTCTTGGTGTTTTTCTTTTGGTATCTTCGCTTTGTGGAACATCTTGGATAGATACCATCTTGTCTTTTATGATGTCTGGGAGTTTTCTGTCAGCAAATCTTTGACAATCTTATACATGTTTTCCTGCTATCCCTCCCTGTTCTATATTCCAGTTATTCTCAAAAATTATTCTTCTTGATAGAGTCCCACATAACTCTTAATGATTTTTTATTTTCTAAAATTCTTTTATCGGATTCTGATTTTTCTTCCTAAACGCTGGTGTCAGTTGCTTTATGTTCAGTTTTGCTGATTCTGTGTTCCACTGCCTTTATCCTGTTCCTTTGAATTTCTATTGAATTGTGTAACTCTGCGATTTCATTGTTAATCTGCTGAATTTCGGACACTTGTTTCTCTAGTAATTCTGGTAACTTGTTTAATTTTTCATTTTGTTCCGTTTGACTTTGTCTAATCTCTTCCCTGATTTCTTGTAGGGCTCTGTACACAGGTCTTTTGTATTCTATCTCTGCTGTTGTAAAAAGATTTTTTCATCTGGGAGATTTTTTGATTCTTTGTTTTGGGAGTTTTCTGAAGCCATGGTGGTCTGCTTCCTTGAATGGTTAGAAGTTTACTGTTGTCTGTAAGCCATCAGAATGTTGCTGTTGTGATTTATTTGTTAGGTTATTGTGATCTAATGTGCACATACACACACACACATACATACATATATATACACACACACACAGACACACATATATATAGTGACCTACCATATATATATATGTGAGGTCTAGCAAGTATGTGAACTTAATTGTTCAAAGTGGTACATATTTCATTGCTGAATATCACTATGGTCACCTTTGAAATACTCCCCTTGGGAAGATATGCCCTGATGCCACTGTCTAGTCCATTCTTCAAAGCAATGTTGAAATTCTTTCTGAAAAATCCATTGTGAATGGTGGCGCAGTGGCAAGTTCATGAACTTAATTGTCTAGTTGTCTGTGAGGACATTTTTAGCCAGTAAACAAAGAACTGCTTTGGAATATCCTACCTACTCACCTGATTTGGCCCCCAGTGACTTTTTTCTTTACCCAAATACAAAGGAAATATTGAGACAAAAACATTTTGTTGACACTCTGGACACTAAGGGCAATATGACGGCTCTGATGGCCATTCCAGAAAAAGAGTTCCAAAATTTCTTTGAAGGTGGATTAGGTTCTGGCATTGATGTACAGCTTCCCAAGGGGAGTACTTAAAAGTTGACCATAGTGATATTCAGCAATGAAGTATGTAGCACTTTTTCTAGGATGAGTTCATAAACTTAATTATCAATCCTTGTGTGTGTGTGTGTGTGTGTGTGTGTGTGTGTGTGTATTTGGTTTTGATTGTCCAAGTAGTCTAGGTGTTTGAGCCAAAGTGATTATTAGAGCCTGGACAATTCTGATGCCCTATCACCAGATGGTTGTAATGGTGACTGCACTAAGAACGGTAGCAGGAATTCCTGGCTAAGGGGAGCCAATGGAACTCTTCTTCCAATGCTCTCTCCGAATTTGGGAGAAAAGTTCAGCGCACACACATAAAATGTCCCACTTCTAGCCCAGGTAGCAGAGCAGAGTTTAGAGTCTGTTACATAGCAGAAAATGGAGTGAGGAATGTCTGGCATAGGGAGAAAAGTAAGTGCATAGGAAATGTTTGAGATATGGGAGGTAGCAAGCACTTAGCTGTGATGCTCTGGTGGTTTTGTAGGTGCAGAAATCTGTAGCTCAGAGGAGCTGGCAGAACTTGTCCTCTAGCCGTCTCTTTGTTCCCCTCTCCAAGATGGTGAGACATGCTGAGGGCACAAGTAAAATGCCCCAGTTCTAGTCCAAGTAATACACCAGACTTCAGCACTTAGTGTAGAGCAGAGAAGGTGGAATTGGGAGAAGACTGCGGATAGAGAGAGAGAAATCAGTGTGTAAGAAAGGTTTGAAACACAAGTTTCACAACACTTAGCTTGTAATGTTCCAGTGAATGTCTTCTGTGACTGTGTAGGTGCAACAATCTGCAGTTCCAGGGAGCCAATGGAATTTTTCTTCTACTCTTCCCTTTGTTTCTCTCTCTAAATCAGGGAAAAAAGCTCAAGGCATATACATTCAATGTCCCACTTCTGGCCCAGGAAGTGCACCAGAATTTAGCCTCTGATGTAGCTGACAGAAGAGAGGAGAGAAGGGCTGGAGACAGGGCGAGAAATAAGCATGTAAGACAGATATGAGTCATACAAGTTTGTGAGCACAGCTGTTCACAGCTCAGGGTCCCCATGGAGAAAGATATGCTCTTCTGGCTCACTGTTGCTGCACTTGGCTGCCAGCCACTGCAGTGTTCTACAGCTGTGGCCATCCTTAGCTCAGTTTCCTAGTTGAGAAACACATGCTCCACTCATGCACTGCTGCCCTGTGTGGCTGTCAGCCCCAGCAGCACTTTCAGGTGTAGCTGTCCCAAGATTAGCTGCCCAGTCAAGAAAGATGGTCTCAGCTCCCATGCTGTTGTTCTGATGCCACACTAGCAGATGCAGGCCTCTCTGTGACTGGTGATCTGCTTCTGATAAAGGTAGTTTTACCCCTTCCTGTTACCCCGTTTGATCTGTCAGCTTTCTGCCTTATTTTATGGCTCCTAGAATGTCCTATTTATTCTGTTCTGTTGTTTTTCAAGATCTCAGTTGTTAGAGGGATCAGAGGAAATATGTGGCTTGGCTGCCATCTTAGCCCCACCTCCAGTAGGACTTTTAATATCTAGGGTAATGTCATGGATTGAATTGTGTTCCAACAAAAATGTGTGTAACAATTTGGCTGGGCAATGATTTCCAGTATTTTGTGATTGTTCCCCATTTTGTGACTTTTTTCTATGATGTAAATCCTATTCTCTGTCTGTAGTTAATAGATTGGATAATGTTAAACAGGATCAGTGGCACTGTCACTCCCTTACTAAAGTCATCTTCCTGCTCCAATATAAAGGGAGTTTATTGGAGTGTGTCTTGCATCACTTTTTATCATTTTATTGTACAAGAGATAGAAAGAAAGGAAAGCAAGCAGAAAATTGGGGACCTCATACCACCAATAAAGCAGCACCATTGCAGAGCACTTCCTTCACACCTGAGTGTCCTCTGCCAAGATGCTCTCAGATCAAAGAAACATTGATGCAAAGCTAACTCAAAATGGATTAAAGACCTAAATATAAAATATAAAGCAATACAGATCATGGAAGAAAAAAATAGGGACAATGCTGGGAGCCCTAAAACACGGCATAAGCAGATTACAAAATATTACTAACAATGTACAAATATCAGAAGAGAATATAGATAACTGGGAACTCCTAAAAATCAAAAACTGCACAAGGAGAGTAAAATGACTATCTACAGAGCGGGAAAGAACTTTTGGCCTGTCAGCATCTGATCTCCATAATCTACGAAGTACTGCAAAACCTCAACAATTAGTCAGATGCAGAACAAATAAAGTATGAGATCATTATTATGATGACTTAAGAAAAGGATTTAAGCACAGAAGAAAATACTCTTTGATTGCTAAAAGGGTAGGGATGGAACAAGAAGGGTATTCATAAATTAGGTAGTAGATAGGTATTGGGTTAGGTGAAGGGTATGACAGAACACAGTTAGAAGGGAGATTAAGACAACTGAACTACACCCAAAGCTGAAAAGCTTCTTAAATATAAACCAACAGAGTAGTAGGGACAGAGCAGCAGGGACAGAGGTATAGGGGACATCTAGGCTGATTGGCATAACTAAGATTTTTTTAAGAAAATGTTCTGCATCTCATATTGGTAAGTGGTATCTGGGGTCTTCGGTCTAGCAAGTGGCCATTTAAGTAACATCAAATGGTCTCAATACACCCACAGCAGAGGAGAACAAAGGACATCAAAGACACGAGGATAATATGAGCTCCACAGACAGAAGGTGCTGTATGATCCAGAGACTACGTCAGGATGAAACCGAAAGAACTAGATGGTGCCTGGCCATCACCAGTGACTGTCCTGACATGGAACACAATGTAAAGTCCCTGATGTAGTGGGAGAAAAATGGGTGTGCAGAACAAGAACTCTATTAAAAGACCACACTTGATGGCCCATCAGACTGGAGGGTCCCCTGAGGACACGATCTCTAGACTCTTTGCTAGCTCAGAGCTGAAACCAGTACCAAAGCCAAGTCTTCAGACAAAGATTGGACTAGACTGTAAGACATAGAGTGATGCGGCCTCTTGGCTTTAATATACACATGAGGCTACCTGAGCAGCTCCTCTCTAGAGATGAGATGGGAGGGTGGAGGGAGAGATGAGTTGGTTGAATGGATACAGGGCATATAGGATGGAAACGAGGAGTACACTGTCACAGGGCAGTGGTGGAGGACTAGAGTTGCATAGTGGTGTGTGTTTTTGAGGTTTTGTGTGACAAATTGATTTGGATTGTAAGCCAGTCAAGTAGGATTGTAAACTTCTACTTAAAGCACAATAAAATATTTTTTTAAAAGAAGTAAAGATTGATGCAACACAAGGACCTTCCTTCAGAGCCGACTGAGAGTGTGTTTCCTTGAGCTGGCACCCTGAATTCAGACTTCTAGCCAACTGGAGTGTATAATAATAAATCTTTCTTTGCTAAAGCCATTCACTTGTGTGTATTTCTGTTAAAGTAGCACTAGATGGCTAAGACAGGGCATAAGTCCTTCACTCTTGAAGAGGGTACATCACAGCTTCCACTATTGTCCACTATTTGTGCTACTCAGATCCACATCTTCATATAAATTCTGGGAAGAAAATTTTCAAGATTCTGTTGGGCCTCTTTTCCTGTAAGAAATGATAAGGTTAGTCAGATGGGTAGATTCTGGCCATTGCACTTGGGGCCACAACTGAGATACTAGTCAAAATCAACCCAGTGGCCCAAGGGACTTTTCATTCTAGATGTTCTTATTGTCAGCTAGCAGAGCTGCTTGAAAGATAGTTTACCTGGCAGTGACCTGGATATTCACTACCAAAGTCTCTGAGCTCCTGAACTCCACATTCTTTCTAAGTATGACAGCTGTGCTTGCCCATTTAAGATGAGCCATGGAAGGTCAAGTGGACCACCTGGGTGCACACCTGTAAAAAAAGAAAGGGAAGGAGGCAACATTGGGTAAAAAAAAGATGACCCGTGACACAGACTCTGCATCTCATTGTAAAGCAGTATAAAGTTCTGCTATTTAAAACTTTTTGTTAAAACTAACAGTGACATCATGTAGTATTGTGTGCATATCCAGCATCAATCTCTTTGCTTCAATAGCTCCTGGTGAAAGACACAAGGGATGAACACTGCTGAGATAACGTCTCTGATAAGGTTTCCTAGCACCCTTCTTTTGATTTCTCTGCAGGAATGCCTTTTATTCTTCTGAATTCAGTACTTTCACTTCCACACCTTTCCCATAAACTGTTTTTATTTAAAAATACATTTATTGTTGGAATATACTTCAGTAAGCTTTGTCAGTATAATTTTTCTTTAAAGTGACTCACAACAAAGCTGTTCTTTAGGACTGTAAGGAAATAGAATCTGTACTTTTACCCAGAGACACAATCAGTTCAGAGTAATTTGTTCAGTATCTTCAGCAGTGTTTCTGTAACTTCCTGCAAAATTTACAAAGAAATGGGTTTCAGTTTGATGGTCTTTTGTTTTGTAGTAATTTCAGCCTTTTTTTTTTCCCCACCGTGGAAGGACAATCTAGATATCCTAATAGCTTCAGCTTTTGTTCATAAACTGTAAAGTTAAAAAACACAAAATGTACTTCTAAGCAATTATCAGTAGGTGTTGTGAAATTTAGTCAAGAACTGGGTTTGTACTGCATAATCTTAAATTTCCCTGAAAAAGTGATGAAGTTTGTCTTCCTGTTGTGCATGTTTGATTTTTAAATATCTTGCCAATCATAATGGCTTCCCACCTTACTAGTTAACATCTCAGGCACCTAGGGAGGAGATGTTTATCAATAACGACAGTAAATACAAGTCCTTACTTAAAATCATTTAAATGTTTGACACTAACTTGTTGTTTTAATTATATTATCATTTCTCACCTAATAAAATAAATGAATAAGAGTTTATAGGCAGGTATAAATGTTCAATCTGCCATTTTCCTAAGGTTTATTACATTATTATCCTTTTAAAAATCTGTTATTTTTATTGCAGATATCTTTTTAAGCCACCCATCCAATATGAGAGTTACTTAGGAAAAAATAAGTAACGTTATCTGACAATCTCCATATTGGACACAAGTTAAAAACAATATTTCAGACTTACTAGAAGCAGTCATTCCACTGGGACAGCCACTGTTATCCTCTGGGCCCTGAAGAACTCCTTTCCCCTCCCGAGACACCACTAACACTTGGAAATTGTAATTATAGCAGTCAGCACATCCTGATAAATAAAGTAAAATAAAAAGTATAAAAACACGGGTTCCTGTTAAGCCATGTCTCCTCTATTCTGAACTTCTGTGTTTTTTGGACATCAATATAGAATTTTACCTTTACTCCTATTAATTTCATCTTCTGTCATTTGTCACCTTACTTCATCCTATCAACATCCTTTGAGATTCTAATTCTAAAATTCAATGTTTGCTATCTGCAGTTTACACATCCTTTATATCTTTATTCAAGACTTTGACAGAAAGATAAAAGATTTGTCTTCAAAAATAATAGTGACAATAATAATAAACATTTATAAAAAGGCAAACAGTTTCCTTGAGCTCTTACTGCTGAGCCCCTTGTTGGAGCTGACAGTGGCACGATGGCTTAGTCTGTGGTCTCAGCAGGGTTTCCTGACAGGGCACTCCCTGGTTTCAGAATTTGGAAATATGAGTTAAACAGCTTTTTGAATTCTCTGTTCTCAAGATTTCCACCTGCCTCTCATGGATCAGAGCTGGGGAGCTTCAGGGTTTTTTCCCAATGCTCCTAATCACCACCACCACTATGCTGTTTTCCCTGTTTCACATGACTCCTTTTTACCAGAGACTTTTGAAGAAAAACTCTTCCCTAGATTTACCTTTTACTAATTTGTTTCCCAAGTAAGCAGTAAGACTTCATCTTACTCACTGATATGCCACATAATCTATCCAAATGGTTTGAAGCCATTAAGCAAGAAGAAAAAAGCGAAAATTCTAGAAAGAACCTAAGTTCTGGTTTTGGTTGCTGCATTAAATGAACCTAGAGCTTCCCAACTACTTGCCATGGAGCAAAAGTATAGGATTAGGTAAAAGAGACTGAATCCAACCTCGAGCATGGTGAGTCTGAAGTGTCTGGAAGCATCCGCATGGACACTTTGACAGTCTGGACCAGAATGGAGCTGAGAACGCTGGCTGGACAATGTTTGGAGAGTATAACTGAAGGACATGGAGTAGACACCCTCACACCTTTGGTTACAAGATAATTCTGAACCATGGAGTAGACATTATTGTTGTTCTTGTGTGGCATCCAGTCAATGCTGATTCTTGGCAGTCCTATATGACAGCACAGAACTGTCCCATGGGGTTTCTCATGCTGTAATCTTCACAAGAGCAGATCAGCAGGTTTTATTCTCCCATGAGGCTACAGTTACCAACCTTTCCAATGGCAGCCGGGTTGACAGCCAAGTGCTTGGCTATTGTACCATCTAGGCGTCTCATACTAAATACAGTTGCTGTAAAACATGGATCCGTGCTGCCTGTCACAAAGCTAATGCTGAGACAGGTACGAGGTGGGTGATCAAGAGGTTTACTGCATATTGATATACAAGAGACAGGGGGAATCAAGTCCTCCAAAGCCTGTCTGACTTAGTCTGGTCGAAGGTTTTTATTGAGTAGCTAAGGGTGGACAAAGTGAGTGGTTGCATGTAAATGTTTAGGTATGGGGGAACAATCATGAAAGAATGTAGGGAATTCTTGGAGGCAGTCTGGAGATGGACATTTGAAGCGCAGAGGAGGTTTGTCATGAGTTCCTCAGCTGTCCTCTAGCAGTTGTTATCTGGACACGGGGTCGTCTGGACAGGGGGGTCAGTGACCTGTTAGGTGATCTGGAGAGAACCTCAAACAAAACAGTGGTAAAGATTTTATCATAATCATGCCTGATGCATCACCTGCCCTCCTCATAGTTTCGGTGGTTTGTAAGTTAGTGTGTAATCTCTCTGGGCTAGGTAGTGCAAGGAAACTAGAGCTTCAAGAGAAACAGGAATACGTGGGATTAAATAGAGTAAGTCCTGTTCAGGTCTTTACACCACCTACTTCAATATGAAAGGCCAGAAAGAACAGGGAGGCAGTAAAAGCCCCCTTTTCTCTATCTAACTGTCCCTATAACCATAGACCGTGTTAGGAATGATTTTGCAAGCTATTCTTCAAATTTGCCAACCCAAATTCAAGAAAATCTGTGTCCACTTTGCCCAGGATTTTTAAGCCAAGCCTACTCACTCCACTGACTTAAGTATTGCAGTTACATAGCTCTTGTAGATGAGTTCACAAATGAATTTTCTTCATAGCAATTACTTGAAAACTTCTATCCTGTTTTTATCCTATTCTTATATTAATTCCATCTCTGCACAGGTTCAGCCTTCTGATACTGTGATCACTACTTCCAGTCCTGACTCTGATTTTTACATTTGGTGTTCGAACGTGGTCTCTCTGGTACTAGACTTTAGTTTTTCCCTGCCTCAGTTATCATGCAGTTCTTAGATGTCAGGTTATTGCTGGAAGGACCATCTTCGTATCTGTCAAAGTCCATTCAGGAGACAGAAACCACATCAAATATGTGAATAAAGAACTGGGGAAGTTCAATATAGTCGTCTTTTAGGTGTAAATGGAACCCCAGGGGTGACACAGATGTTAGGCTCCAGGCTGCTAACCAAAAGGTTAGTGGTTTCTGCTAACCCAAGAGCTCCTTTAAATAAAGACCTGGCAATCTGCTCACTTAAAGATTATTGCCAGGAAAACACAATGGACGCAGTTCCACTCTGTCACACGGGGTCACTGTCAGTCTACTAACAACAACAATTCGATGTAAAATTGTTAGGTAGGTAATCTAAAACAGAAGAAAATTCTAAGTAGCTACCACCCCTCTAGCTGAGGAAGCAAAGGGAACAGGTGGAGGTTATTAAACTTAGAAACTTAGAGGAGGACTGCTACAGAGCTGAAATTCAAATCTCCAGGGAAGTGGCACTGGTCTGCTAGTGCTGGTATTTCTGAGGAGGTGCAAAGAAGCTGGGTCTGTAAATGGATCAGAATTGAAAATTAGATTCAGCTTCTGCTACGGGAAGGAACTGCTTCTGGCGGAGGGAAGACGTGTAGCTGGGCTGATGTCACAGGAACAGGAACCCAAGAGGAAGCACCACTTCCCCTCCTCCTCCTCCAGCCTTGCAAATTCCTCATAGCAGGCACTATAGAATCCAGCTGGCAAAGCAGAAATGTTGTTGGCAGATTTCCATCCCCAGCATCACAAAGCAGGATATAGCAAGATGGCTTTGGACTTGAAAAATAACAACTTAAAACTGCACAAGTCAATTGCCGGACCTCATTGTCCAAACAAAATATAATCTGCAGTATTTTTTTTTTCTTGCAGAGTTAATTATGCTATTTACTTGTTGGGAGTTAACTGTTGGTATCTGAAGAAGCCCTACAGTAAGGTACTACAATGTGGTGCTAACTTCAAAAACTTGACTTTAGTGCTGTGTTTTGAAATGCAGACTCTCAGATAGTCTAATTTAAGGTAGTCCCGGAAGTCATTTCCTTTCTCAAACTATGTATGTCTCCTTGGGCTTTAAGCAGAGATGAGGCATCTCTACTTTCAACCAGACTTACCTTTTTAAACTGTATTTTTAATGAAGTGTCAGAGAACATTTACATTGTGCTTCATTGTGTGTTATACCCCCAGAAGAAGTGTGACGATATGTTTAAAATTCCATGCACCTCGACCTCAGTCACTTGGTCTGTCAAGGTGGTTGGACGTGTCTAGGATGCTTCTATGTCTTTGCCTTTGTTAAATCATGCTTATATAAGTATCAAGTGTACCTTGGTCTTCAAGATGACATCTTTCCCTTGTAACACTTTAAAGAAGTCTTTTTGCAGATATGCCCAATGCAGTGTATCAGTTGCTTTCCTGACTGCTACTTCCATAAGTGTTGATTGTGATCCAAGTTAAATGAAATCCTTGACCATTTCAGTCTCTTCTCCATTTGTTATGATGGTGCTTATTGGTCCAGTTGTGAAGATTTTTGTTTTCTTTATGTTGTGTGTTGTCTTTAATTGCTTATATTGTGTGTTGTCTTTCTCTTCACTGAAGTTACCACTTGTCTGCTATGTAGTTAGTGTTTTTCCTTCCCAATCCCAACCCTCCTTCATAACCATCAAAGTTTTTTTTTTACTTTGTGTAAATTTTTCTTTGCGTTTTCACAGTAGTGGTCTCATGCAGTATTTGTCATTTTATGATTGACTTATTTCTCTCAGCATAATGTCCTCCAGATTCATCCATGCTGTGACATGTTTCAAGGATTCATCATTGTTCTTGTCACTGCATAGTCTTCTGCTGTGTATATAATTTGTTTATCCATTAATCTGTTACTGGGCTCTTAAGTTACTTCTATCTTTTTGCTATTATGAATAATGCTTTAGTGAACACGAGTGTGCATATACCTATTCATGTGACTCCTCTTATTTGTCTAGTATATGTTCCTAAGAGTGGGATTAGTGGATCATGTAGTATTTCTTCCCAATAAGTCCCCCATGTGTCTGTTGGTTCTTGATACTGTGGGTGCTTGTGTATTCCTGTGATGCTGGAAACTATGCCATCAGTTTTCAAATACCAGCAGTGTCACCCATGCTGGAAAGATTTCAGGTGACCTTCCAGACCAAGACAGACTATGTAAGGACACTTAAATGTGTGGATTATAACAAATTATGGATAACGCTGAGGAGAAGTAAGTCCAGAACACTTAATTGT
Source organism: Heterohyrax brucei (assembly GCA_028571685.1). Taxonomy (NCBI): domain Eukaryota; kingdom Metazoa; phylum Chordata; class Mammalia; order Hyracoidea; family Procaviidae; genus Heterohyrax; species Heterohyrax brucei. The sequence continues at coordinate 43,566,653 of CM053149.1, forward strand.
GCTCATGAGGAATTTATTCTTAGACCAAGTGGCTGTTATTTGAACCAAGCAGACAGTACATGGTTTAAATGCAGAAAAGATGTGTGTTAGGGTTAGAAGTTTCACCATGCTTATTCAAACTGCATGTTGAGCAAATAATCTGAGAATTTGGAGTATATGAAGAAGAATGAAGCATCAGAACTGGAGAAACACTCACTCACAATTTGTGTTATACAGATGACACAATCTTGCTTACAGGGAGGGAAGAAGACTTGAAGCACTTGAAGACCTGATGAAGATCCAAGACTACAGCCTTCAGTATGAATTATACCTCAAGATAAAGAAAACAAATATCTTCACAACTGAACCATGACAAGTGGAGAAAAGATTGAAGTGGTCAAGGATTTCATTTAACTTGGATCACAATCAACACCTATGGAAGAAGCAGTCAAGAAAGCAACCAATACATTGCATTGGGCATATCTGCAAAACAAAAACAAAAACAAACAAAAAACCAAACTTCTCTGAAGTGTTAAAAAGCAGAGATGTCACCTTGAAGACTAAGATACACTTGATCCAAGCTCAGGTATTTTCCACCACCTGATATGAGGGCTATTTGAGCCACCTTGTGCTGCTGTGACAGAAATACTACAAAGTGGATGACTTTAGCAAAGAAAAGTTTATTCTCACACAGTCCGGTAGGTTACAAGTCCAAATTCACGGTGTCTGCTCCAGGGGAAGGCTTTCCTCTGTCAGCTCTGAAAGAAAGCCCTTGTGTTGCATGAGTCTTTGGTTGGGGAGCATCTTGGTGCAGAAACCTCAGGTCTGAAGAATATGTTCTTCTTTTGGTGCTGCTATCTTGATGGTGTGTGGTTCCCAACTCTCTGCTTGCTTCCTTTTCCTTTTGTCTTTTATAGGATAAAAAGATAAATGGTGGTACAGGCCACACTCCAGGGAAACTTCCTTAGCAAGGGTGTTGCGTTCCCGCCCTATTCTCTTTTAACATAATAGTTCTACCTATTAGCCACAGGTAGAGATTAGGATTTACAGCATCAGAAGAATCACAAATAGAGGACAATCACAGAATACAGGGAATCCTGGCCTAGCCAAGTTACTCTGCGTATTTTTGGGGGGACATAACTCAATCCATGACAAGGGCAAAAGCCAGATAATGAATAAGGAAGATGGAAGAAGAATTGATGCCTTTCAATTACGGTGTTGGAAAAGAATATTGAACATACTATGGGCTGCCAAAAGAATGAACAAACTTGTAGTAGAAGATGTAAGACAAAAAAACATTCCTTACGAGTGAGGATGGCAAAACTTTGTCTTACATACTGGACATGTTATCAGGAGGGATCAGTCCTTGGAGAAAGGTATCATGCTTGGTAAGGGAAAAAAACAGCAAAAAAGAGGAAGACAGTGATGAGTGGCAGCAATAACAGGCTCAAGCATAATAATGGTCGTGAGGATAGCACAGGACTGGGCAGTATTTTGTTCTGTTGTACATAGTGTCTCTGTGAGTCAGAACTGATTCAAAGGCACCTAACAACAGTAATGGTATTTCTATTCTAACTTTTTAAGGAGGTGCCATGTTGTTTTCCATAGTGGTTGTACTATTTGACATTCCCATCTGCAGTACATAAGATTTCCAACATTCCCACAGCATCTCCAACATTTGTATTTTCTGATTCCTGCCAGTAACATCAGGGTGAGACAGCATCTCATTGCAGTTTTGGTTTGCACTTCTCTAATGGCAAATGATCACAAATACTTCCTCATGGGTCTGTTGGCTGTCTGAGTGTCTTATTGGGTAAAGTGTCTGTTAATATCCATTACCCATATTTTAAATTGGATTGTCCTTTCATTATTGAGTGGTTGATATATGCTACAGATTTTAGAGATTAGACCCTCAATAAAAAATGCTGTTGGTATTTGGATGAAGATTGCATTATATCTGTAGGTCACTTTGGGTGAGATTGATATTTTCACAATGTGGGACCTTTGTATCTATAAGTATGGTATGTTTTTTTCTTTATTGTAAGTCTCTTACAATTGTGTGTTGTAGTTTTCTTTGTATAGGCATTTTATGTCCCTGGATAGATGTATTCTAAACATTGTATCTTTCTTTAGGAACTTTTATAAATGGTATTGTTTTCCTGATTACCTTTCAAAACTTCTCTTTCTTGTATAGGAATCTAACCAGTTTTTGTATGCATCTAACCTGTCTTTGTATGTTGACCTTATATTCTGCTACTTTGCTAAATCTTTCTACTAGTGCCAGTAGTTTTTTTTTGAATCTTTGTGGTTATCTATGTGTAGGATCATATCGTCTACAAATGGAAACAGTTTTACTTCTTTCACTCTGTCATGGATTGAATTGTGTCCCCCCCAAAATATGTGTAGCCCTGTGGCTGTGCATGATTCCCAGTATCTTGTGACTGTCCTCCATTTTGTGGTTTTCCTATGCTGTGTGTTAAAGGATTAGGGTGGGACTGTAAATCCCATTGTAAGATCACCTGCCTGCTTCACTGTAAAGGGAGTTTCTCTGGAGAATGGCTTGCCCCACCCTTAATCCTTTCAGCCTGCAAGAGATAAAAGGAAAGGGAAATAGGCTGAGAATTGGGAACCTCATACCATCAAGAAAGCTGCACCAGAAAAAGAGTGTGTCCTTCAGACTTGAGGTTCCTGCGCCAAGACGTTCCCTGGACAAAGACTGATGCAATACCGGACTTTCCTCCTGAGCCAACAAGGGGAAAGCCTTCCCCTGCTGGATTGTGTAAGAATAAACCTGCCTTTGTTAAAGCCATCCACTCTGTGGTATTTCTGTTAGAGCAGCCCTAGCTGACTAAAACACACTCCAATCTGAATTTTTTTTTTTTCTTTTTCTTGTCTTATTGCTCTTGGGACTTTAGAACAGTATTAACTAGGAGGGGAGACACAGGGCATTCTTCTCTGTTCCTGTATTTAAATGAATGCTTATAATCTTTCTCCATCAAAGATGATGTTGGCTGTTGATTTTGTAGCAATAGCCCACAGCCACTGAGTCAATCCCAACTCATAGCAACCCTATAGAACAGAGCAGAGCTGTGTATGTGCCATGTACTGTCCCTGCAGCTATTTCTTTCCAGCGGACTGTTTCCTTTCTGGCATTTTTTATTCCCAGTGATTGTTTTCCTTGGTCCTGTGTCCAAGAGGGATTAGCATCACAAACAACTTTTTCTCAAAGGAACATATAACCAGCAGAAGCAGCAGGATGAAAATGTCCATGTTTCAGAATTAATATGAAATTATTTTACTAAGACATCAATTTGAATTTCCTTTAGTCATTATGACACCAGATTTCAGTCCTGACAAAACTGAACAGGCTCTAGGCATTTATTGTCAGTGAGTCTGAAGACCTTTTTGTGTTTCATTATGTGAAAACTAGTGTTGTTTTATTTTTAATTACAAGGCAAAGTGACAACATACCAGTGGAAGCCAAAGGCAAACCTAGTGAAGACACTCTTGTTTAGATTTTCCCACTGGGCCTTACGAAGTCTACACCTCTCTTGGAAGATATTGTGAGCTGTTTTATTTGTGCTAGGACTATTATAAGTTTGCAAGATAATGTTAACACTATTATTTATTGAGAATTAGATTAAGTGAAAGTAAGCTACTAGTAAACATAGTAAGATTTTTATTAAATGAACTCCATTTCTATCCAGTAAGTTTTCTAGTACTCTCAGTGTTGCTAATGCTTATATTTTATTTTTATAATATAGAACTTCCTTCTAGCTTTCAACCATATTTACAATGTTCTTGCTTAAATTTACACACCCATCCTTTACCTGTATCCTGTTGGCTAGTCATTTCAATAACTGTGATTTATTTTCATTACTAACTCAAACCAAAAAACCAACCCATTGCCATTGAGTTGATTCCTACTTATCGTGACCAGAAATGTTGTTTTTGGGTGCTGTTGAGACATCTGACTCATAGCAATGCATAGTAATTTTTTGGAGTTCTTGTGGTAAAGTGGTTAACAGCTGAGGTGCTGAACAAAGGATCAGCAGTTCAAATCTACCAGCTGCTCCTTGGAAACCCTGTGGGAGAGTTCTACTCCGTCCTAGAGGGTTGGTGTGAGTTGGAAGCGACCCAACAGCAACAGATTTGGTGTTTTTTGTTTTTTCATCTTTACAGGACCAGATCATCAGGTCTTTTTTCCACAGAGCTGTTGAGAGTTTCAAACTGCCAGCCTTTAGTGGTCAAGCACTTAACTATTGCCTTACCAGGACTCCTGACTAAGTAGAATACAACAATTCAAATCAAAGGAACAAGCTTATTTGCTGCAATTCAGTAATTATCTGAAGCTTCTGTACAGTTTGGATGGAGATAGTCTTTATCAAAATACCGTTGGGGCACATAAACTCAGATACATGTGGTGCATTCAGTTAATTTGAACAAATAATGTGCCTACATTTTTCTCTTCTTTGTTTTTTTTTTTTTTTGCTTTTCCCTTAAAGACTTGTGGTTGGGTTTCCTCTATATTATATGTATTGAATTTCTCTTTAGGTGACTCATATGGATTGAATTCTGTCCCCTCAAAATGTATGTCAACTTGGCTAGGCCATTATTCCTGGTACTGTGTGATTGTTCTTCATTTTGTCATCTGATGTGATTTTCCTAAGTGTTGAGAATCCTACCTTTATGATGTTAATAAGGCAAGATTAAAGCCAGTTATATTAATGAGGCAGATCTCCATCTGTAAGATTAGGTTGTGTCTTATATCAACCTCTTTTGAAATATAAATGTGAAGGAAGCATGGGGATTTCATAAACACTAAAAAATGAGAGCCAGGAGTGAGCATGTCTTTGGACCCTGGGTCCCAGCCTTGGGAAATTACTAGACTGGGGTAAGATTGATGACAAAGACCTTCCCTCAGAACCAACAGAGAGAGAAAGACTTCCTTTGGAGCTCATACTCTGAATTCTCCCTTATTGCCTCCTAGACTGTGCTGGAAAAGATCTTTGTTTGTTAAAGCCAACCACTTGTGGTATTTCCATTATAGCAGCACTAGACAACCAAGATCTGCTAATCAAAAGTGTTGGGGAGAGAACGGCATGAAACAGGAGCAGAGACACACCAACCTGAGAGTCCAATGAAGTGCATTTGAAGAGAAAGAAAATGATGTCTGAGCCAAGGGGTGGCTCAGCCTGCCCATGGCTGGTAGGGCAGGCTTTTCATAGTTTTGACGTTTCGATAAGGCAATGTGGGGTGAGAGGATTTATGGTTTGATAAGAGAAGAACGTCAACTAAAAGAGAAGAGGGGATTGCAAGAAATTCCAGAAAGAGGATTTATAGTCTCATAAGGCAGAAATGTTAACTGGAAGGGAGACAGGATAAGTTTTGTTTATGGTCAAGATTTGATAAGAGAAGAGCTTTGATTAGGATAGTGGGTATAGCAAGCATAAGGTTTTGTTTGTGGTTAAACTCCTGTGGGCTGCTTCTGGGTAATGGTAGGGGAAAATGGCTTATGTTAAACCTCTCTGAAATCCAGAGACACAATTCCCTCAGAAAGGTTGGCAGTTTGAATCTGCCAGATGCTCCTTGGAAACACTATGGAGTAGTTCTACTCTGTCATATAGGGTCACTGTGAGTCAGAATCAGCTCAAGAGCAGTGGGGTTAGATAACCAAGACACTGACTGTAATAAAAAATGTTATTTTATTTCGCTTATAGAAACGAAGCAGTTGAAGAAAGTTACACATTACCTTCCCTGATCAGGCCCTTAACTCCTACCATCTCCTCACTCTTCTGCCTTGAGTTTTGAGAATCTATCACTCATTTTGGATTAATAGCATGGAAACTTTCTGTTCACATAAATGTTGTAATGCTTTATTTCCAGAGATGGGCTATATAGTAGCTCTGTGAAGTTGTTCTTTTTCAGAAGTAAAACATCTCCCACAAAAAAGGAATGAATATTTTCAGAAAACAATGACCTCCAGATACATGTACTCAGAATTTCTTAGAAGGATTCATTCTTCTCATGTGAAGCAGTGGTTTGCTCCCAGAAACATAGCACCCTGCTTCCAGCCATTTTTTTCACCACTGTCAGTCTGCATACCTTTCAGCCACTTCAACGCACTCCAGTCAGGGCCAGATCATCAGTAGCAAAGTGAACAATTTCTTTTTTTTTCACCCTATCAAAGATTCCAGAAACCCTGGTGGTATAGTTGCTAGGAGCTACAGCTGCTAACCAAACCATCTACAGTTCGAATCCACCAGACTCTCCTTGGAAACTCTTTGGGGGCAGTTATATTCTGTCTAGAGGGTTGTTGTGAGTTGGAACTGACTTGACGACAGTGGGTTTAGTTTTCGGTTTATCAAAGCTTCTGCTTCTAGGTACAGTTGGCATCTGTCTTTCCCAGCTTTCCAGCACCTTCCTGCAGCTGTTATATTCTGACCATCATGGATCTTCTTTTTACTGTCTGTTATTACCAGAAGGTCATTCACACACACTCTCTCACTCTTTATCATACCTACTGTCCTCCACCTTTTTTTAAGCTGAATCTTTTCCTCCCTGGAAGGGGAGTGAATGGAGAGGAGGAGATAGGAGACTGTCAGGAGGATAGGACATATATGGAGCAGAAAGAGGGTTCTGTTACTGTGCAGGGAGAGTGTGGGAGCTGCATTGCACATAGGTAAGCATGCACATTTATATGGGAATGTACATTTTCATTCAGTCATAATAAAAAAAAGAAAGAAAAAAGATCTTTTCCTCCCTATCTTTGCCTGGGATGTGAACACTACCATTTTCCCCTCACCAGTTCTGGGTGAATTCATCTTTCAATCTATTGTTTCTATTACACAAGGCTTTGGGGCTTTGTACGAAGACTAAGAATGGGTGAGAAATGACTGGATCAAGAAACAATCATCAAATCACTAAGCAAAGATATCAGATGGGACATTTCATTTTTACCTAGAAATTTTTAATTTTATCTCTTAACTATACACTTTGATTTTGTCTTATTTTAGGCAGCTCATCATTTTTACAATTACATATTAGTTAGTTACAGCACTTGGCTTGGCTGGCTACTTTGAATTTATCCATGCTTATCAAAACTACCCACCATGTGAGTGTTTTGATGTCTCTCCTTTAAATCTCATCAACTTGTCCCAACCTGTTACTTTGCTTCAGGTAGTTTCTTCACAGTCACTGGGAAATCAGTGTGTCTTCTTAATATGATATGTAAAAACGCTTATAGCCCCTCTAAATAAGAGTCACAATGACATTAAAAAAAAAATCCTAATCTTAAATGGATTAAAAAAATCAGCAGTCTTAAATCCTTTTTCAGAAGGTGGACTATGAGTCGGATCCAACTCAACAGCACTTTGCTTGGCATTATCAACAAACAAGATAATCCCTTAGATGAGTCTTATACTTTAGTGATTGGTATCATCTGGAGTCAAAACACATATTTCTAGGACCCAATCCAGCGATTCTGATCCAGATGTTAACAGTGCTACTGATCCTTGGACCCTTTGAACAGCACCATCTATGGAGAAATTCTGTAGCCATCCATATACTGCTTCTCAAAGTATGGTGTTAAACAGCAGCTTGTTGACAGTAAGTGCTTAACAGATAGAAAGATAGATATAGATGATAGGTAAATAGAGGTAGATAACAGATAAATATAAAGAGAGAAGCAGAGAGAGATAGGTAGAGACAGGTGACAAATAAAGAGATACATGATGACAGATATAAGATCAATGTTAGAGAGAAGTAGATACAGATAGATTAAATATCTGTTGCCATAGAGTTGATTCCTACGCATAGCAACTGTACAGGACAGAGTAAAACTGCCCCACAGGACTTCCAAGGAGTAACTGGTAGATTCGAACTACTGACCTTTTGGTTAGCAGCCAAATGCTTAACCACTGTACCACTATGTCCCCATAAGGCAGACAGGCACATAGATAGATGCTAGATAAAGGGATAGAGAGATGATTGAAAGATATCTAATAGAATGATATAAATGACCTTAAGTGACAATAGGTTTTAAAAGTTCTGTCTCTAAAAATTAGTAAGTTTTAAAGCAACACTTTGAAATATAACAATTAAGAGTAAATCATCCCTTGATTCTAGACCTACACTCGCATTTTGCAGAATCAGCTGTATTTAAATGTCTTTTGTGAAGGATTTCAAAACTAAGGTTTCTGGCAGGGCTGGGGAGGCTGGCTCAGGTTTAAGCCGGACTACACTGGGCCTCTGGCTGAGTGAAACTGGCAAATTCTTCTCATTCATATGCATACGGTCATAGGTCTCTGGTTGGGTGGAACTGGCACACCCAGGCCCCCTATTAGTCACTTTTTGACCATTCCCCCCTTTGGAGGAATTTTTCAAGTGTACCCTGTTGCTTTAACACAGATCTACTGTGTTAAACAATCTCAGAGCACTTACTTTAGGATATCCCACCTTACACTTCACTGACTGCTTGCCTATCAATCAGAATATTGTAAACTGAGTTCCTAATTCAACCCTATAACTATTCCTGTATAACTGCTGCAGCTTTTCAGAGCACTGGTTTTCATTTTGTGAGATCCTGGAGCTGCCTTTTTCTAAATAAATCTCTTATCTTAAACAGTGTATACATTGTCGTGATGACACTTGTTAGGGTATGTACATTTAACACTGAAGGAAGTTGATAGTTGTCCTCAAATTTCTTGTTAGGTGCCATTAAGTTGATTCAGTCATAGTGACCCTTTGTGACAAAATAGAACTTCCTATAAGGTCTCCTAGGCTGTAATCTTTATGGAAGTAGATAGCCAAATTTTTCGCCTGTGGAGCTGTTAGTGGGTTTGAACTGCTAACCTTTTGATTAGCAGCCACAGCACTTAACCACTATGACAACAGGGTTTCCACCTTTAAAGTATTAGGCCAAGTTCTGCTCCCACCAAGTCATACATGCATGCCTTTTCCCACACTTCAACAATATCAAATATCAACTTTTTCTTTGCAGCTGATATGAAAACAGCTGAATTTTATTTTAGCTTGTGTTGTGTATAATTATGACAGAAGTTGAACTACTTTGAATAGCAAGGCTATATTAACTCAGTATAGAACGGTTTAGAAACTTGACTTCATAGTTTATTTTAAGCAAAAGTATTTGTTTTCTTCTTCACGTTATGACATCTTCCTTCTGTTGAACGTATAGCCCCAGAAAGTACTTCACCTGCCTTTGAGTGAAAATAATCAAGTAGAGATCCTCCTCTTTTGCCCTGAAAATTCAATTTATATGAGGCTTCTGTAGGAACTGAGTGATTAGGTTAGATTAGATTTGTTTACAATATTTTACATAGAAAATGACATATTTTCAAGTTCAAGTTTTTCATATGGGAGCATATGAAATAAAAAAATATGGCTACTGTACAAAATACCAAAGCTGAATCCTTTGAGGCTAAATTTGTTTAGCTTATTTTATTCACTTGAAAGAAACATACACACACGTATACCTAAAACTGCTTTCTGAAATCAAATGAATTTCCTGCCAACATCTTTCCTTACAACTCTTACGATCAGCCTATTTATAGCCCAGAAAAGGAAAGAGCTCCACTGGAGGCAGGAAAACTAAGTTCAGAAAGAATAGGAGGAAGTGTGCCTGCCATTCAGCCAAACAACCCTTAATTCATTGAGCTCGAAGCTTAGCAGCTTCACTGTTGTTAGACGTAAACAGGTCGCAAATTTGAATTTCTGTTTCTCCCCACTTTTGAACTGAATTTGGCAATGGTTATGATGACAATGTTTTAGAAGAGAAAACAGAAATCTTTATCTATTTAAACACTGTGAGGAGAAATTTATTAGATGTTGGTGAAGCATGAAGGAAAAAGATAATTCAATACATGGAAGAACTTGAAATAATTCCATATTTGCAAGTTAAGGTAAGTGTCATTTTTAGCATTTGAGTATTGTTTCCGAATGCATTTCATGGACTGTGCATGTTAGCCACAGTGTAGAGATTTGAGGACAGGTCCTCATTCAGCAGTTTAGTGAGCTTTGTGTATGTCTCTGATGGAAAGCAGGGCACTCAGCCTCAGCTATAACATCTGCAGTTCTTAACTGCAACAGTGTGTACTGCAAAAAAATAGTAATTTTTACTTAAGATAACATTACCTTCATTAGTTTTTTAGATGTGTTATCAGTAAGGGATTAGATAGTGTAAATGTTTTCATTGAAGATTGCTTTTCAAAAATAATTTCTGGATGTTGTCTGTTTTTCTGTCCTTTCAAAGTGTTAATTAATAATGCCAGCCAAGCCAAGTGCCATCAAAATAATAGTCAGTCTATTAAATCTTTGATACTCAAGTATTGATAGATAGATCTGCATGCAAAAATGGACAATTACTGAAAAGTTACTTTAATTGTAACTTGAATTTACTGGAAAATTACATCAAGATAAAGATTATTTTTGAAGACAAATATTACTTTACTAGACATTAATTTTCAAAGGAGAACCTTCTAGAAACACTAGAAAAACAGCACCAAACAGTTCTCAGTAGGAAAGACTGTTAACAGATAATCATTTACATTAAATTACTAGTTCAAAACATTCATTGAACATACATTTTCTGAAGACCTTGAAAAATGTCACTGAAAGGCTGAAAGGTTGAAAGGACATGGATTGAATTCAAGAACACTGTACCCACAAATATTGGAAAGCACCTGGGGCATTCCAGATTTTCTTTAACATTTCTTGCGTGTAATTAGTCTATTTGTTTAAATTATGTACTGTGCATCCACTGTTAATATCCACAGTCATGTCTTATTAAATTATTAGTTCATTAAATCATTAGTTCAAAACATCATTCAGCATACATTTTCTGAAGACCTTGAAAAAATGTCACTGAAAGGTGGAAAGGCTGAAAGGACATGGATTGAATTCAAGAACATTGTACCACAAAAACTTGGAAAGCACATAAGGGTATTTCAATTTTTTAAAAATATTCCTTGCGTTTAATTAGTCCATTTGTTTAAGTTACACACTGTGCATCCACTGTTAATATCCACAGTTATGCCTTGGAGTAACTTGATTAATGCTATCACAGTACCTAACAAAGGAATAAGTTCTAGGGGGTTGTTAAAAAAGGAAGACAAGAAGGAAATGTGTTGCTGTTATTTTGGCTTGTCCCAATTTGAGACTGCAATATTTAGAATCTGTCAAAAAGAAGACAGCAGAGCTAGAAACCAGAAAGACTGTCCCAGCCAGATTGCATCCACGGAAGAGGCCAGGCTTCCTTTGGTTCTGCCTCATTGTGGAGCTCATCAGCCGTTCTCTTTCCTGGGAGAATTTAGGATTATTTTCTGATTAGAAAATTATATTTCATTCCATGGAAATTGTAGCAAAGCATGTTGTGTTCAAATAGACAAGACAGATTACTCAGTTGAAGTTGAATTGTAAAGAAAGATGGAAATAAAACTAATCTGGATCAACATGATGGGTCTGAATGAACACGTACAACAACTTCGGCACATATTTTCAGGATACTTCAGTACTGCACAGTGTATGTTTATATTATGAGAATAAAAATGTATTACCATTGCTGACTATTTAAATGATAGATAAATGTAGTTTTGCATTTATGAAAAGTCTTATCACTGGGCATTGATTCCTGGATACCCAGAAATGCTTTTAAATGTATTCTTGAAGTGTCATTTATTTCATATAGATATTTGGAGAATTGTTTTAACAGTTTCACAAGATTATTAATATATTTTCAAACTCCTGAGAGTCTTTTGAGTTATTAAAGCCAAAAACCAAACCAGCTGCTGTCAAGTCACTTCCAGCTCATGACCAAGTAGAAAAGTTCTGTGAGGTTTTCAAGGCTGTGTGTGACCTGTCTGCCACAGACTTCCAGGCCTTTCTTCCAAGGCCCCACTGGGTGATTCTGAACCACCAACCTTTTGGTTAGTAGTTGAGCACATAACCATTTGTGCCACCTGGGGACTCCTTTTGAGTTACTAGAGTTAGCAAATTCAAATTAAAAAAAAAAATCAATTCTTTTGTATTCTTTTTGCTTTTCAGTTAATTTGAAGTATATTGTTTCATCGCTAGTTTAACTTCAGTAATTACTGCATAATCATAAGTTACACAGTATAGACACTCCTAGCCTCACGGTGACTGTATAACTGAAATCTGTTTACTGAAAATATCATGTGTAAAGCCATCAGAAATAAGTGCTAGGCAAAAGGCCAACATTCCAAATTGGCCAGGTGCTCCCTGGAAATTCTATGGAGTAGTTCTACTCCATTCTATAGGGTCACTATCAGTCAGAATTGACTCCATGGTGATGAGAGTTTTTTTGGCAATGTCATTTGCAACTTATTATGTGTGCTGAAGGGTAGCTGTGAGGAGAGGTATGTCTAGGCCAGGCAACCACACTCACCTGGCATGGTGCTGTGAAAGGCTTGCATGTTGATTTGTGTGTATCAGTTTGAACCCGTCAGTTGCTGTATAGGAGAAAAGACTTGGTAGTCTGTTTCTGTAATGATTACAGCCTTGGAAATCCTATGCAGAAGCTCTGTGTTGTCCAGTAGGGTCCTTATGAGTCAGGATTGGCTTGATGGCAACTTTTTCATTTGTTTATTGTACGAGACATACCACAAATAAACCCGTTACTGTCAAGTCAATTCTAACTCATAGCAACCTGTAGCACAGAGCTAAACTGCCCTGTAGGGTTTCCAAGGAGCTGGTAGATTTGAACTGTCAACCTTTTCGTAAGCAGTTGAGCTTTTAACCTCTGTACCAAGAGGGCTAAGAATGCACTTGTTATTTGTCTGAAATTCACATGAATTTGCTAAATCTGGCTGCCCTACCAGGAAACCCTAAGTCACCATGGTGCCACTGAGCCACACCCTTTGAAAAGAGAAATGAAATCAACAAAATCTGGTGGGGCACAGTAAGGGGTTAACTGAGGCCTGGATTCTGCTGATAACAACAGAGAAAGAGAGAGAGAGAGAGAGAGACAGAGAGAAAAAAACAAAAAACAGATGGAAATACTCTAGAGACCAGCTGACAGGTTTTGAACAGAAATTGTCAGCGCTATGAGGGTCACAGCTTAGGAAACCTTATGCACCAGTTCTACTTGTCAGTTAGGGTTGCTATGAGTCAGAATTGACTAGACAACACACACAACAACAACAACAACAGGAGAAGCAAATGTTAAAGGGTATGCCATGTTCGATGATCCATTGAAAGAAATAGCCAACCAGGGAGACAGCAGCAGATCCAGGATTTAGTGAGGGAGAAGAGAAGTATGGTTCTAGGCATGTTAAATTTGCAGTAATGATGGACAAAAACCGAAAAAAGAGAACTTGTTGCCATTGAGTTGATTCTGACTTATAGTTGTTAGGTGCTGTCAAGTTGGTTCCTCCTCAGTGACCCAGTGTACAACAGAATGAAACCCTGCCTGGTCCTGTGCCATGCCCACAGTCGTTTTCATGCTGATGCTCATTGTTGTGGCCCCTGCATTCAATCCATCTGCTTAGGGTCTTCCTCTTCGTTACTCACTGTCTAATTTGCCAAGCATGATGAAAGAAGGAATTGATCCTTTCTGACAGCATGTCCAAAGAATGTAAGATGCAGTCTCACCGTCTTTGCTTTCAAAGAGCACTCCGGTTACACTTCTTCGAGGACAGATCTGTTCTTTTGGCAAACATTAATAGGCAATTGGAAACAGGAAACAGGCAACTGGAAATGGGAAAGCTTAGGAGGGAGGTGAAGGCCCAAAACAATAGCAGCCAACATTTATTGAGCATTTACTATGTGCTGCAAAAGACTTCTTTAAAGTGTTGAAAAGCAAAGACCTTACCACGAAGACTAAGGTGCATCTGACCCAAGCTGTGGTATTTTCAGTCACATCATATACATGTGAAAGCTGGGCAGTTAATAAAGAAGACAGAAGAAGAGTTGATGCTTTTGAATTGCGGTGTTGGAGAAGAATATTTTATATATTGTGGACTGCCAAAAGAATGAACAGATCTGTTTTGGAAAAAATACAGCCACAGTGACCCATAGAAGCAATAATGGTGAGACTATGTCTCACATACTTTGGAAATGTTGTCAGAAGGGATCAGTCCCTGGAGAAAGATATTGTGCTTGATACAGAGTCAGCCAAAAAGACGAAGACCCTGAGCAAGATGCATCGATGCAGTAGCTGTAACAATGGACTCAAGCATAACAACAATCGTGAGCATGATACAGGATCAGGCAGCGTCTTGTTCTGTTGTACACTGGGTCACCACCAACTCAATGGCACCTAACAACAAGCCTATTATTTACATTATCTAATTTAATGCTCACAACAACCTATGGGCAGCTTCCACTAATAGATTTTACAAAAGAGAAAGCTAAAGCTACGGAAGGTTGAGCAACTTGTCCATGGTTACACAGCTAGTGGGAGACAGAGAGAAAATGAACCATACAATGAGACCAAAGTTCCTGCACCTGCCAGTGCCGTAGAAAACACTGAATATCTGTCTGCCTGGATTCAGTTTCTGCCATCTGTTAAGATGCAAGGGAATTCTGTATCTTTGGGTTAAATTGCTCTAAGGAAATGGGAATAGTTTATACACAAATATTTGTGTACTTCTTTGCTTGTTTATTGCCTATATTATTTTTCCTCTTAATGCTTCATTTTCAATTTTCCCTTGGTCAACTGGTGAAATAAAGATTATACTGAATAGTAGGTATCACTGAGAACGCAAACAACCAAGCCCATTGCTGTTGAGTCGATTACAACTCAAAGTGATTCTAGAGAGGATAGTGTAGAACTGTCTCATAGAGTTTCCAAGGAGCACCTGGTGTACTTGAACTGCGTACCTTTCGGTGGGCCGCGGTAGCACCTAACCACCCCTCTGCCAGGGTTTCCAGTAGCCCTGAGAGACGTTGAGATCCTTTCGCTGTCCCTGGCTGCCCTCTAGCGTCAGTGCCAGTAACAATACTCGTCCTAGCCAGAGACAGCACCAGCCGTGTCAGAAGCAAGCTCCTTAGAAATCTCGAATCGACTTAACCAGCTCCTGGGTGGGTGAGGCTTCACAGGACTAAAGCAGAGTCATCTGTGAATTCTTCAATGGTTTGGAGGCTGGTTGTACTAGGAGGTTCTGGAAAAAGACTCTGTGAAATAACACACATCCTTATAATAGGCTGGTCCAAAATGCATTTTGAGCAGACCAGTTTGGATTTATGTTAAACATTCTAATCCTTAAAACTGTTTTGCTTGTTTGCCCTTTTAGAAAGTCATGGTTTAATGCACACGTGTGCCTTTATTGTCAAGAAAATTTCCCACATCATTTTATTCTATTTATTTCAAAACAGACTATAATTTTTAGTAAAAAGAGAAGTCTATCTTTTAGAATATATTCTAAGAAAATCAGATCAAAATGTACATAACAGAATGTTTACAACACACTAATTTTGGAACTAGCCTTTATCAAGAAAAATAAAGAAATTTCTAAATATCCTACAGTATGGAATTTTATATAGTTAACTCACATCAAAAGGTTTAATGGCATTCAAAACTGCTTGCAGTTACGTGTTAAGTGAAAAAGAGGACACAAAATTATATACAAGGTGTGATCCCATTTGCTTAAAAATATATCTGATTACATAAAAAAGAATCCAGAACGAAAAGTGAGTGGGCCAAAATGCTAACAAGAGGAGTCTCTGCATGAAGGTGTAGGGGAGATTTTTGTTTTCTACTTTGTCTCTTTTGCTGTTTTACAAGCTGACCATGCTAAGTATGAACCACTTTTAGTTTCGGAACAACAACTAATGTTTTGGTAAGTGGAGCTCTAAGTCCCAGTGTTCTAATTCCTTGCTGACCTCTCCAACAATAGCATGTTTGTGCTAATTCAGCCCCTTCTACAGCCTCTGCCCAGTAGAGACCCATATCCTGTTTGTGACAGCACAATTCAGAGTAATGGAAAAGGTCATGATGCGCTAGCTTGGTCTATGACTTCACTGCATTCATCAGCAACAGGAAACAAAAACATACACTTTTGTTTTTTTTCGTAATTGTTTAGTGGTAACTGACAATTGGAGGAAATAAATGGAAAAAACCAATTATGGGAAGAAAGATGCTCAGCAAATCAGACTGGAAAATGCAGTGGAGCCAGCCCCCCCCTTATTCATGTGAGGATTTCAGAAGCACACAAAGGCCTTGGTGTTTGGTCCAGCCAACTCCTGAATTCACTATTGTTTTCACCAGCAGTTACACAATCCCTTGCTGGCAGCAGTGGCCTGCAGCATGTGTAAATCAGTAATCTGGTAAACCCCCGCAGGGATTTGGTGCCGAACGTTCTCTGTGAGTCTGCAGTGTGGGTCCTTGTGCGCTCTGAGATTGGGCTCCACCATCGGGGCCTAATTGTTGCTGCCTATGACTAGCTGTCTGTTGCCAACACATAGAATTTTAGATTTTCTTTCTCACTAAACTTGAAAATACCAAATTTGTGTTTCTGTGGAATGACTGATTCCTAGTCTTCATATTAGCAGCACTCAGAGGAAAGAAACAAACAAAAAACTCAAAGCAAGGGAATTCACATTTCATCATCTAGTATCCTGTTGAAAAATGGGCACAAAGAACACTCCTGGAGACAAAAATGAGGAACTTGTTATACAGTGAGAAAGGGCTAAACAGGGCAGGATTGGAGCTGTAGTAACACCGCTGTCTCTCTCCCAGTGACTTGGTAGAGGAGCCGCAGTGGCGCAATGGTTAAGCACTCAGCTGCTCATTGAAAGGTTGACAGTTCACATCCACTATTGTTCCTCAGGAAAAAGATGTGCAGTCTGCTGGCATAAACATTATGGCCTTGGCACACCTATGGGGCCACTGTACTCAGTTACACAGGGATGCTATGTATTGGAATCGGTTCCATAGCAGTGTGTTTGGCTTGGCTTTGGTTAGTGGCTGTATAGACCTAACTGAACTGTCCTGTTGGGCACTATTAGAATTCACTGGGTGATGGAACTACATATACTGGGGCTCATCGTAAACTTGACTCCAAGCCACAGTCTCTGTTTAGTTGATTTGGAGTGGAATTCTCCAGTGCCTGTAACTTCCCGCCATAAATACCACATCTGTAAACCGGCACTATCCCATAGAAACATAATGTAAGCCACAAAAGTGAGTCATATATGTTATTTTCTATTTTCTAGTGGCCACATAAGAAAAGAAGGAGGTGAAATCAATCTTAATGATGTAGTTCATTCAACTTAATATATCCAAAGTATTATCATCTCAACAAGCATAAAATAAA
The DNA here is from genome assembly GCA_028571685.1 of Heterohyrax brucei. Taxonomy (NCBI): domain Eukaryota; kingdom Metazoa; phylum Chordata; class Mammalia; order Hyracoidea; family Procaviidae; genus Heterohyrax; species Heterohyrax brucei. The sequence continues at coordinate 43,583,923 of CM053149.1, forward strand.
AACAATTATTAGAGATGTTTTACTTATTCTTTTTTTGGTAACAAGTTCAGTATGAATTTTACACTTACCATGCCTCTCAAGTCACGCCAGCCTCAGGTAAGTGCTCGCTGCCTCCAGTTGCTCAGTGACTGCTGTACTGGAAGGTGTGGCTCTGGAAACAAGCAGAATGTCCCAGTTGTATTTGAAGTCTGGGTTGAGAAAATTTAGTTATTGGTCCAGGACTCACAGTTTGTTCTGTTCTGTTCTGTTCTGTTGAGCTGCCTGGTCGTATACGCACTGGCTAACACTGAATAGTCGACAAATCAGCAAGTGACTGGCAGTTGTTGAGGTCTGTCCTGTTACAGCAAGCCAACTGTTTGTTTAGGAGACTACGGATCCCTCCATTAAGAGTAAGGGTAACATAGATCTAAAACAAATCTCCAAATTTGAAATCTCAATGACCTGGTTGTAGAAACTTTATTTTATTATGATGTTTTCAAGTGAATTTAGCCACAAGAAAAGGTACTGCTGCACAGTCTAAGATTACCTTCCAGAAGGAATTACAGATTGTACTCTTAATAGCTCATAAAACTTATTGCAAATAAAGAAATCTTTAGCAAAGAAGAAAGAAAGAAAAACATCTCCTAACACTGTGACTGATTGCTGATGATGTCTTTTCTGCATTCTGCATTGTCTTATTTGTACAGTCGGAAGTATGCTTTGATAATCTTGTATAACTACTAAGCCCTGGGGACTCTTATGCTGGTCAGCTGCAGTGATAAAGATAGCTCTGTGTGCTAAATGTGGAAACACAAAAACAGAGCTGCTGGAAATGGACGAAACCAGAAGATGCTGAAGGTTCTTACAGCCCTGTTAGTGGCAGAGACCTGGAGATGGACCTTTAAAGCCTAGCACTGGATTGCAGCTATTTTGAGTTTGTTTCTTCTTCCATGAGGGTTTGGTTATGAAGGTAGATTTAAAGCAGTCAGAAAATTAAAAAAAAAAAAAATACAATTTGAAGACATTTAAAATATAAGTAATAGCCATGCATTGCATGATTTACAAATTGGTAATGTTCCATAAGTTTGTTTTTGAAAATTCTCATGGCCCTTTGAATTCATTTTCCATTTTCCTCATAGAAACAAGTTACAAATAGTGACTTGGTATATGAGGCCTACCATGTAAGTCTGTGAGCTCTACAGTCACCTTTGAAGTACTCCCCTGGGAAAGTTATGCACTGATGCCAACCTTTAGGGAATTTTGGAACTGTCTTCTTGAATGGTTGTCAGAGCTGTCATTATATTACCCTTGGTGTCCTGAATGTCATCGAAATGTCTCCCTTTCAATATTTCTTTTATCCTTGGGTAAAGAGGAAAGTCACCAGGGGCCAGATCAGGTGAGCACAGAGGCGTTCCAATACAGTTAGTTGTTTACTGGCTAAAATCTCCCTCACAGACAACTATACAATTAAGTTTGCGAACTTGCCACCATGCCATTGTGTGCAATGGCCATTTCAGAAAGAGTTGCAAAATTCCCTTGAAGGGTGGACCAGGCCCTGGTGTCGGTGGCTTCCCAAGGGAAGTACTTGGAAGGTGACTGTAGTGATATTCAGCAGTGAGGTATGTAACACTTAGAACAGTTAAATTTGTGACTTAATTGTCAGGCCTAGTACTTTGCATTTTTTATGGTGAATGTGTTTAACTTGTCTAATCACACGTATACTAATCAAACTTTTTTTTTCTTTTAAACAATCATAAATATTACAAAGAGGAGAAAGTCATTACCTGGTACCTTCATAGAAAATTGGGTTATCTATACTTTTCTCCGTTTTATGTAATCCTGTAGCCACGGAAAGGAAAATTTATGAAAAGCTTAATACTTCTGAACCACAAGGCTTGGAAGAAGTAATCATGACGCGAGTGTATTGTAAGCATGATGGTGTATGGACACCAGTGTCCAGAAAGACATAAAAAAAAAAGTTTATGCAATAAAGTATATTGTAAAGTCATTGAGTTTACAATGAAATACAAACATAACACATGCAAATTTCTTACCTCTGCTTTCTCTTGAAATACATTAAAATAAGACCTAAGAGATTTTACTTTTTCAGTAGTAAACTCATAATGACAATATTTTGGAAGTTTGAAGGCAGAAATCAATCCAATTTGTAATGAAGAATTCTTCAGGGACTCAAGAATTCATGATAACAGGAGCAATTAAACTGTGGAAAAAAGATGAAATTAAAACAAGCTAAAGCCAAGTGCTATCGAGACTGAAAATCTTTCTCAAAAGTAATTAGACTCCCACATTTTCTCTCCTACTTCACAGAAGACTGAAGGTTTATTTTCTTGAGAGGGTAGAACTTAGTCAGTATAGAACGGGGTATCCCCAGACTGGCAGAACCTGGTCTCTGGACCAGGCCCAGCTGAAAGCAAGTGTATTGTAGTTGAAAGTTGGGAATTAATTCAAAGTGGACAGACTGAAGTTTAAGACCCAGCCTTTTCCCACTCAGCTCCCAGACTGCTGTTAGAAAGGCAGAAAATGTGACTGCGATAGCTTCTAGATTTTGTACCTCATGACTTGGCCACTTAGAAAGACTGTTGTGGTTCCATGTCTGGAAATCGTCGAGGAGAGACTCACAAGGTTAAAGAATCATCTGTCCATATCAGGTGCTCACGCCTGGAGCGCTCAAGTGTGGCCAAAGCAAGTATGATACTGTGGTTGGCCAATCCCCAGACCAGTGAGCTCTACCAAAACATCACAGAAGTCCCAAAGGTAATGGGAGCAGGTGGAATTGTAGTTGGAGGTGGTGATGGTGTAACGCTGTAGTATTAGGCAGATGATGTCAAATATACCTTCTCAGCTGTTCCGTGGGAATGGTATCATGCAGGTGAAGGTAATACAAGTGCTTAAAAATGTCTTACAGATGAGAGAAATGAGTACAATTTAAATTTCTATAATGTATTATGGTTTTCAAAAATCATTTTTTTCCTGTATTATTTTAGTTGCTCCTCTGAAAGCTCCATGAGACAGATACTGCCATTCCTATATTATTGATTATGATGGGGTCCTCCTAGTGGTAACATGACAGACTTGCTTACTATCTTTCAACTAAACCAAAGGAAATTTGAAATGAGAAGCCATGCCTTTTGATTCTTACTACTGAACAAAATCATAGATTCCTAGATAACGGGACTGGGAAGGCCATTTGAAGAGACATTGTTTACAGGCAATGAACTACACGAATGTTCACCATCTTCTCATGTTGGGACCTCAATTTCCTGCACTTCAATTCCAAACCAAATGACAAATCCACTGCCCTTGAGATGATTCCAACTCATACTGACCCTATAAACAGAGTAGCACTGCCCACAGAGTTTACAGGGAGAACCTGGTGGATTTGAACTGCCAACCTGCTGGTTAGCAGCCATAGCAATTAACCACTATACCACCAGGGTTTCCACTTCAGTATGCGTAACATCGATAGAAGACTGGGACAGTGCTGTCAAACACTGACAGCCTGGAGTAGCCAGGTGGCCTTTAAGACCAAAGAATTAACTTCTGTGAAGAATATCTCATCTGTTTTCTAGATAAGATTGATTAGAACCATCTATCCAGTTTTGCAGACACCATCAAAAAACAGATGAGTTGAACCATCTGGCCTAGTTAAGTTTAGTTCAAATCATCCAGAAGAGTTTAAGCTCCATAACATGAACAATGCCTCTTGACCCTCAGCCTTCTTAACAGACAAAAGGAGCTAGTGAGGTCCAGACAATTACTCCTTCCTCCTCAGAGTGTTTCACTTTAATTACAAGTTGCTACATCATTTTCAAGAGATCAGGTGGGCATCAGTTAGACAATTTAAATACATTTCATTTACTGTGTTGCTGAGGTTATATTACACAAAAACACAATTTTTTTGTGCATGGCCCCGGCATAAGGATGACGTGCATATTTGTGAAGCATTCCATATTTTTACCATATGACCCATCAATCCCGCTTCTTGCAATATATCCTAGAGAAATAAGGGCTGTCATATGAATAGATACAGGCACACCAATATTCATTGCAGCTCTGTCCACAATAGCAAAAAGATGGAATCAACCTAGATGTCCATCAACAAATGAATGGATAAACAAACTATGGTATAATTCACATGATGGGATACTGTGCAACAATAACGAACAAGGACGATCTTAGGAAACATAACATGGAATCGTCCAGAAGACATTATGCTGAGTGAAATTTGTTGCAAAAGGATGAGTATTGTATGAGACCACTATTGTAAGGACTCAAGAAAAGGCTTAAGCACAGAAAAAAATATCGTTGGTGCTTACAAGGGTGGGGAGGGAAAAAGAGAGCTATTCACAGTTTAGATAGTGGATAGGAATTGGGTTAGATGAAGGAAGTGACAGCACACAGCAGAAGGGAGGTTAGCACAGCTGTACTACACCAGATGCTAAGAGATTTACTAAATACAACCCAACATTCTAAAGGACAGAGTAGCAGGACAGGGATCTGGGGACCATGGTTTCAGGTGACATCTAGGTCAATTGGCAAAACTAAGTTTTTTTTTATGAAAATGTTTTACATCCCACTTTGGTGAGCGGCATCTGTGGTCTTCAAAGCTGGCAAGTGGCCATCTAAGTAGCATCAGTTGGTCCCAATCCTCCTGGAGCAAGGGAGAATGAAAGACATCAAAGACACAGAAAATATGAGCCCAGGAGACAGAAGGGGCCATATGATCTGGAAACTTCATCAGCATGAAACCAGAAGAACTAGATGGTGCCTGGCTACCACCAGTAACTCCCTGACAGGGAACCAACATAGAATTCCTGAAGTAGTGGGAGAAAAATGGGTTTGCAAAACTAGAACTCTATTAAAAGATCACTCTTGATGGTCTGACAGACTGGCGGGTCCCCTGAGGACAGTGGCCTCCAGATTCTGTTAGTTCAGAGCTGAAACCAGTACCAGCATCAACTCTTCAAACAAAGATTGGCCTAGATTATAAGACATAGAACGATGCTGGCAAACAGTGTGCTTCTTGGCTGTCCGAACAGCTTCTGTCCAGAGGTGAGATGAAAGGGTGGGAGGGGGACAGGATTTGGTTGAATGGATACGGCAAGTACACAGTGGAAGGCAGGAGTGTGCTGTCACAGGGTGGGGAGAGCAGCTAGAGTTGCATAGCAGTGTAGGTGTGGGATTTTATATGGCAAATTGACTCGGACTATAAACTTTCACGTAAAGCAAAACACAACATGTTTAAAAAGTATGCTTAAACAAAATATGTTTAAAAAACAAAACATTATTTTTCTTCTGCTAGTTCTCTTAGACCCCTTTTTACTTTCCCCTTGCCTCCTCCTGTCACCTCAGTCAGTTACCTTTGTTGTTTTTCTTGTAAAGAATTTTCCTGTTCAGTTTTTAAAAATGGTCATTAAAAGGCACTGAGTTGAAGCAATGTATTTGATACTCTTCTCTGCTCACACATTCATATACACATGTACAGTCCTACAGCTGTGGACCTGAATGAATTAATATTTATCTGCTCTTTGTTTTTTATTTAACCTGTTAGTCTTTGCATTTTAGTGGTAAGATTAGACAACTTGCATTATTTTTGTTGAGGTATTAATAATGCATTTTCTCGTTGCTGTACTTTTTTCTTCTTATTCACTCCTTCCCTTCCCTGGTTTTGGATTTTTTAAATTTTCTTCATTCCAGTTGTTCGCTCTAGTTGTTGGGAAGTTATGTAATCTGTGTCTTTTGTCTTAGTGGACACACTTAAATTTTTAAAATACATGCTGATGCAGCCAAGTCTACTTCAGTGTCTTCACCCTTCTTATGTAGAACACAGTAGTAGTCAAGACCTTTACTAATGATCTCATTCTCTCATCTTTCATGTTATTCTGAGAATTTCAGTTCCACTTTAAAAAATTTTTAATACTACTGACGTATAATTGACATAGAATAAACTGTGAATATTTCAAATGTTTAATTTTATATACCTTCTCCTATGTGTATACATTTATGAAACTGTCACCACAATCAAGATAATAAACATACACTTTGTTTTAAAAAAACTGATGCATTTCACATATGAACATGCATTTGTTGCAGATTACCAAGGTTTGACTGTTTTCTGTAACTTGTTGTTTAAGGTGGTCCCTAGCTTCTGCCAAGTGCTGTCGAGTCACATCCGTCTCAGCAGAACTAAAGATAAACGCCATTCACTGACGTCCATTAGGCATTGTGTTAAGTATATCACATTCATTATTTCCTGTTGTGTTCTTTATTGTTCTTTTTTTATTATGAAAACAATACTGGCTTCTTATAGAACAATGTACTCAAAATTAAGTGTGTAAAAAGCTTGTAGTTGTTACTGTTTTCTTTAGAGTGGACAATGTTTACTGTGTCTGTCATTTCACATATCTTTTATGTATCATTGCCATAAAAACAGGGTTAAATTCAGTGGGTTTTTTTTCCCCTTCCGGCTCATTGTCTTCACTTACTGCATTAAGCTTGTTTTTCCTTTCCATCCTTTTCGAGAGTGCATGATGTATTAAATGAATGCGGTGTAATTAGTTTAAGGAATCTCCTGTTATTTTTAGGTTATTTCCTTTTTTGTTGTTATTACAACAGAGTTGCATTGCATCTTGCCTTACATACAGCTTTGAACTAAAGATTTCTGTGGAATAAAACCCTGAAGTGGAATACTTTATTCCCAACCTTCACAGCAACCTTTTGAATTGGATATTATGATTTCCTTTTTACAAATGAGGAACCTTGTACACTTAGAGGGGTGAGTGACTTGCCCATGGCTGCTCAGCTAGCCGGAAGCTCAGTGGAACCGTGAATACTGGCTTCTCCTGTCTCTGACATACGAGCACTCTCGCCACTCACCACGCTGCCTCTCCTACCAGTGTGGGAAATGGTGAAGAGAAATGATTTATGGTGGTGTTGTCAGGAGAATCACAGAGGGTTTTCAGGTAGAAGTAATCTGATGGAAGTCGAATGCAGGGGACACATTTCAATGAGTTTGCATTTCACCCGACCTTTCAGTTTAAGGAAGCTAATGCTAAAGCTGAGAGGCTATTTATAGTAAATTACTTATAGGCCCCCTGGGGAAGTTGTGCAATAGCTCCTCTATCATGGGTAGCTAGGAATTGCTTACCTACTTTTTTGTTCTGAAGGAAAGGACACAGACCACCTCGGCCTGTAAGTTGGCTCCAAATTTGGACTTACGTTTATTTTATTAAATCAATGTGTTCTTGAAAAGTATGAGTTGAATTTTCATTGGTTGAATGCCATTTTTAATGCGTGAAGACTGTGCACATTTCTTATAATTCTGCAGTGAGTCGCTTTCTAAAACAAAGAATGCTTTTGTAGTATGAAAAATATCTCTTTTCGTATGTTGAAGAGAACTTATTTTTTCTTTTCTAAAGCAGGGAACTCTGTGCTAAGTTATTTTTGTGTTAGAGTGTGTTGGCTGATACAATCATAGCAGTTAACTGCAGTAACATGGGCTATATATATAAAATGTTAATATATTCCAGCTTCTCACTCTGACCGCCCAAACCAAACTACATGGTGAGTCCATATAATTCAGAAGAGGTAGTTTCAGATAAAACTCCATGACCGGAGGAGTGCAGTTGCAGACACAGGTGTTTTTTATTCCTATGTTCAGATCATGGACCCCATTCTTGTCTCACTCAAATGGCATGTGGAAGAGCTGGCTCTGTGCTCACAAACACCACAGTACAGCAAAGAGGACAGAAACAAGTTATAGAGCAGCAGCTCCTGCACCACTGCATGCTTTAAAAGTACAGTAAATTTATTTAGTCCAACATTAGCATCTTTTGTTCTAAATAACATATTACTTCACATTTACTGACAAAATATTTTTAACCAATTGGCAATCAATTCCATGGCTGGAATGGTCTTTGGAGTTCATGGAATTTCTGCTATGTGCTGATGACAGGGCTAAACCAAGCCAAACTCACAGCTGTTGAGTCGATTCTGACTATAGTGACCCCATGGAGTTTCCAAGCTGTGATTCTTCACAGAAGCAGGCTGCCACATCTTTTTCCCTGCAGCCGTGGTGCTCTGAACCACTGACAATGTGGTTAGCAGCTGAATGCTGTAACCACTCTACCATCAGTGCTCCCGCCTGAAAGGTGAACAGGTTTTGTTAGAAGAGAATGAGGAAGTCTACGAAAACTTGTATGACTAACAAAACATTTTGGTGGGTAAATGCATAGGCTCTGTAGTTGGGTAGACATGAGTTTGGCTCTGTTTCTCCTCTTTATTCATTGTGGGCAGCCTAGTTAACCTCACTAAAGAGCACCAGGATATGCTAACAGCATCCACTTATTGCACTGTGGGGAGAATCAAACAGACATTTTGCACAGAAATGTTAGTCTTTTATAAATTAATAATAATATATTAAAGTAATATGTGTATACTAATAATACTAATTGTTATTATACACACTACTGCTGTTGTTAGGTGCCATTGAGTCAGTTCCAACTCACAGCAACCCTGTGCACAATGGAATAAAACACTGCCCAGTCTTGCACCATGTCCACAAGCATTTTTCATGCTTAATCTCATTATTGTAGTTGTGTCAATCCATCTCGTCGAGGCTCTTCCTCTTTCTCACTGACTGTCCACTCTACCAAGCATGATGTCCTTCTCCAGGGACTGATCCCTCTTGACTGCATGTCTGAAGTATGTAAGATGCAGTCTCGCTGTCTGTGATTCCAAGGAGCACTCTGGTTGTTCTTCTTCCAGAACAGCTCTGTTTTCTCTTTTGGAGGTCCACGGTACATTCAATATTCTCCAACATACAATTCAAAGGTGTCAATTCTTCTTTTTTTGATTTTTTTAAATACTAATTATCATTAGTTATAAATGCCTTCTCACACATCTTCTTTTCTCCTAGAGAGATTGTAGGCTTTGAAAATGGAGATTTTTGTAACGCACTTTGGTGAATCTCTAAATGCAATGCACATTGAACACAGACCAACTTACCTACTTGCTTTGTTAAAATCTCTACCTTCTGAGTCTTTCAAAATTTCTTTCATTTTGTTTGTCGCAGGCATGTAGCTAGCACAGCTCTGATGGTTAACTAACAGGGACTGGATGCTTATTTTGTCTCACAAATATCTCAAAGGGAAGAAAACGGGAAGAACAACATGGGATGAGAAAATGTCCCATGATACTCAGACAAATGTTGGGAGACTTAAGAGAAGGCCAATTTGTATAACGTATCTGTGAAGAGATTGTACTATGCGTAATTTACTGAATTGGAGAAATAAGAGAGTACTGCTGCATACTCTACTCGCTGTTTACTGGATGCAGACTTGTGGAGACTGTGAATGTATATGTCAGTGGAGAATTGTGTTTTGAAGAATTTTCATTGGTTGACTTTTCTGTGGTAGGTGGCCAGGCCTTTCTTTGGAGACAACTCTGGGTGGATTTGAGCCTGCAACCTTTTGGTAAACAGCTGAGCACATTAACAGTTTTCACTATCCAGGGACTCCAGTGTTGCATTTCAGTTGCCATTCCAGTCAGCTCAGACTTGTGATGATCCCATTATACTCCATAGGGTTTTCTCTTCATGTATTAATTTGCATTGTGTTTGAGGTGAAAATGTACAGTGCCGATTTGTTTCTTTATTATAAACAAATTTCTTTATGATGTTGGTTGCAATCCCCACAATGTGTCAACATTCTCCATTTTTCCTTTATACTCCAGGTTCCCCACATCTATTCATCCAGTTTTCCGGTCCCTTTCCGCCTCCTTATCTTTGCTTTCCTGTAGGTGGTGGCCATTTGGTCTTGTAAACTTGCCTGGGCTAAGAAGTATGATCCTCACATGTGTTGTTGTTTGTTTGATAGGCCTGCATAATCTTTGGCTGAAGGTGGATTTGAAGAGTTGCTTCAGTTCTGAGTTAGCAAGGTGTCTGTGGGTCCTAGTCTTAGGGGTTCCTCCAGTGTCTGTTAGACCAGCAAGCCTGGTCTTTTTTTGTAATTTTGAGTTTTGTTCTGCTTCATCTGGAACCCTGTCTTATGATTCCTGTCAGAATGGTCAGTGGTGGTAGCCTGGCACCATCTATTTCTTCTGGGATCAGACTAGTGGAGGATGTGGTTTATGTGGTCATTAGTCTTTGGGACTGATGTTTTCCTTGCATTTTTGGTTTTCCTCATTCTCCTTTGTTCTAAATGGAATGATACCTATAGATGTATCTCAGACTGCTGCTTGCAAGCCTTAAATACCCCAAATGCTACGCACCGAAGTAGGATGTAGAATGTTTCTTTATGAATTATGTTATACTGATTGACCTAAATGGCCCCCTGAGACCATGGTCTCCAGCACTCAGCCGCAGTTGGTCAGTACCTTGAAGTGCTTGGCTGTGTACAGGAAGCTTCTGTGTTCTTACCTTGGTCAAGTTGTGCTAACTTTCCCTACATTTCGTGTTGTCTTTCCCTTTACCAAAGTTAATACTTGTCTACTGTGTAGTCAGTGGTTTCTCTTCTTCATCCCTTCCCTCCCTCCTAATCATCAATTTTTTTTTCCTGTGTAAGTCTTTTCTTGGGTTTTTATAATAGTGGTCTCATGCAAAATTTGTCCTTTTATGATTGACTTATTTCACTCACTGCAATGCCCTCCAGATTAATATATGTTGTGAGATGTTTTGAGGACATGGCTGTTCTTTATTTTTTCATAGTATTCCATTATGTGTATGCATCATAATTTATCTATTCACCTGTTGAAGGATACTTAAGTTGTCTCCATCTTTTTGCTGTTGTGAATAATGCTGCTATAAACATGGGTGTGCCTATGTCTATTAATGTGAAGGCTCTTATTTCTCTAGGATATATTCTTAGGGATGGGATTGCTGAATTCTATGTTATTTCTATTTCTGGCTTTCAAGGAGGCTCCATATCACTTTTCATATTGGTTGTAACATTTTACATTCCTACTAGCAGTGCATAAGAGTTCCAATCTCCCTGCTACCTCTCCAACATTTTCATTTGCTTAATTCCTACAGGTAATGTTGGAGCAAGGTGACAGTATATTATTGTAGTTTCAATTTGTATTTTGTTAATGGGAGCCTTGGTGCAGTGGTTAAGAGCTACAGCTGTGTCTTATTCATCTAGTGCTGTTGTTACAGAAATACCACAAATATGGCTTTAACAATGAGAAATTTATCTTCACAGAAAAACTGGCTAACAGCCCAAATTCAGGACATCAGCTCCAGGACAAGTCTTTCTCTCTTAGCTCTGGAAGAAGGTTCTTGTTGTCAGTCTTCCCCTGGACTGGGAACTGCTGAAGCACAGGGACCTCAGGACTAACGGAGGTGCCGTGCTCCCTGAACTGCTGCTTTCTTGGTGGTATGAGGTCCCCATCTCTCTACTTGCTTCCATTTATATCCTAAGAGATCGTCTTAAGGCACAAAACAATCTTGTAGACCGAGTCCTGCTTCACCAACTGCCACCTGTCTTCCCTCACCAACACTGTAGTTTCAGGATTTACAATACACCGGAACATCACAGGGAGACCCTGGTGACACAAGGACTAAGTACTAAGGCTGTCAGCAGTTCAGATTCACCAGGTACTCTGTGGAGCAGTTTTACTCTGCCCTGCAGGGTTTCTATTGAACCACAATCAACTGGATGTCAGTGGGTTTGGGTATTTGTTAATGGCTAACTATCACTAGCATTTCTTCATGTGTCAGCCACCTGAGTGTCCTTTTTGGTAAAATGTGTATTTGTATTCTGTGTCCTTTTTAAAATTGGATTATTTGTCTTCTTGTTGTTGAGGTATGGAAATATTCTATAGATTTTTAGATATTAGACTCTTGTTGGATACGTCATGGCCAAAAATCTTTTCACCATTTGTTGGTTTTCTCTTTACTCTTTTGGTGAAGTCTTTGGATGAGCATTGTTTAATTTTTAGGAGCTCCCTCTTATCTAATATCTTCTGGTATTTGTGCATTGTTAGTTATGATTTGCACTGAATTTATGCCATATGTTAAAACAAAAAAGAAACCAAACCCAGTGCCAACCAGTTGATGTCAACTCATAGCAACTTGATAGCACACAGTAGAACTGCCCCACAGAGTTTCCAAGGAGTGCCTGGCAGATTCAAACTGCCAACCTTTTGGTTAGCAGCTGTAGCACTTAACCACTATGCCACATGTATTAAGGTCCCTGAAAATCCAGGTGGTGTAGTGGTTAAATGCTACAGCTGCTAACCAAAGGGTTGGCAGTTTAAATCGACTAGGTGTTCCTTGGAAACTCTATGGGGCATTCTTCTCTGTCCTACAGAGTTGTAACGGTCGGAATCGACTCAGCAGCAGTGGGTTTGGTTTAGGGTCCTTAGCATTGTTCGTAATTTTTCTTCCATGATGATTATCATTTTAGTGTTTATATTTAAATCTTTGATCCATTTTGAGTTAGCTTTTGTGCATGGTGTGAGGTATAGGCCCGGTTTCATTTTTTTTACAGATGGACATAAAGTTTTGCCAACACCGTTTGTTAAAGAGACTGTCTTTTCTTCATTTTATGGACTCTGGCCCTTTGTCATAGATCAGCTGACCAAACATGGATAGATTTATGTCTGGGTTCTTGATTGTGTTCTGTTCTATGTATCTGTGGTACCGGCACCAGGCTATTTTGATTACCATGGCTACATAACAGGTTGCGAGATCAGGTAATAAGAGGCCTCCTACTATGCTTTTCCTCCAATTATGCTTTGCTTATCCAGGGCCTCTATCCTTTCTATATAAAGTTGATGATTAATTTTTCCAACTTGTTAAATAACACTACTGGTATGTCAATTGGCATTGTTTTATTTCTATAGAGTACTTTGGGTAAGACTGACACTTTCATAATGTTGAGTCTTTCTATCCATGCACATGATATGCTTTTCCACACATATAGGTCTCTTTATTTTTCCATCTAGGACAAAAAAAAAAAAGCTATTATTTATTCCAGTATGTAGGTCTCTTGATTTTTGTTTGTATATGTCTGTGTGTCTTTTACATCCCTGGTTAGAAGTACTGTATCTTAATGGAGGCTATTAAAAGCTCCATAGCATTTTAGGTGGCTGGGTTTTTGAAAGTAGGTCACTAGACTTTTCTTCTGAAGCCCCTTCTTTTTTGGTTAGCAACTGAGTGTCTGCCACCCGGGGAATATCAAGGAAAATCAAACCAAACCCATCACCACTGAGTTGCAATTCCCACTTATAGTGACCCTACAGGAGACACTAGAACTGCCCCATAAATTTCCCAAGGGTATAATCTTTCTGGAAGCAGGTTGCTACATCTTTGTCTGCAGAGTGGCTTGTGGGTTCGTTAACCACCAACCTCTTCAGTCAGCAGCTGAGCACTTAAGCATTGTGCTACCAGGGCTCCTTCAGGCTGCGCTCAGAGTCCTTTAAAAAGAACAGAAGGTGACGGTAGGGATGAAGACACGTGAAGTTGAGTGCCTCAAATTGACCAGCAGGTGGTGGAACCAACTTGAAGCTGATTGTGGGGAATTTCAGAAACTCTGGTGGCTTAGTAGTTAAATGCTACAGCTACTGACTGAAATATCATTGGTTTGAATCCACCAGGCACTCCTTGGAAACTCTAAGGAGCAGTTCTACTTTGTCATACAGGGTCACTGTGAGTTGCAATCAACTCAACAGAAACGGATTTGGGCGTTTTCTTGGTATGTAAAGCTCAGAGAGAACTTGACTGTGTAAATACTCTAGACTTCAACTCCCTTGGCAACAATTGTTTGATGACTTTTTCATGATTTTTAACCGATTGATTTTCAGCTTCTTTGTCATTCAGTTTACTTTTAATTACTATTTTGGCTGTACCTCACTGTGTCTGATGTTAAGAGCTCTGCTGCTTACCAAAAGGATGGCAGTTTAAATTTACCAGCCACACCTTGGAAACCCTGTGTGTCACTGTGGGTCGGAATTGGCTCGGTGGCAATGGGTTCCGTTTGTTTTCTGGGGTTCTTGTAACGAAAACGTTCTGTTTTCATTCTGTAATTGCCTTTTTGATTGCCTCTTCCATCATGATTTTTAAATGAAGAACTACAAGTTTTAGCCTTTATTTTTTTTAAGAGCCTGGATCGTTTTTGACTTATATTTTTGCAATTCATAGTTTTATTTCTAGAATGTGGTCAGAACAATTTCCTTGGAGTGAAAATTACTTGAGTTTTTTTTTTTTTTTGTCTGTGTGTGTGTTCTAATAGAAAATCAGTGTTTGTAAACTTCATGAGTTTTCTTAAGGGATTTAAAAAGGTTTTTTTTTTGGATCATTTATTCATTCAGCATTGTTTTAGCTATGTTTCTCCTACACATCAAGACTTGCCTTAGACATCGCAGGATATAAAAATAAATAAGACATATGCTTCTTCTAAGGTTGTCAATGTTTGTATGGAACATAGATAATTACAATAAACCAGTTGCTGTCAAGTTGATTCCAACTCATAGTGACCCTATAGGACAGAGCAGAATTGCCCCAGAGGGTTTCCAAGGATTGGTTGGTGGATTTAAACTGCCAACCTTGTTGGTTAGTAGCTGACCTCTTAACCACTATGCCGCTAGGGACCTGATAATTATAATAAACCAAACCCAACCCGCTGCAATCGAGTCAATTCTGACTCATAGTGACTCTATACGACAGAGTAGAACTGCCCCATAGAGTTTCCAAGGAGTGCATGGTGGATTCGAACTGCCAACTTTCTGGTTAGCAGAGGTAGCCACCAGAGTTTCCGATAATTATAATACAGAGTAGGAAATGCAGTTGCAACAGAACGTATAAAAAGGCAAGAGAGCCACCATTAGGAAAATCTTAATTGAAAAATCTTGGCATGAGAAATGTATGTGCAAAAATGGTCCCAAAGGAGCTCACCAAAGAACAAAAGCAAAGGAGAACAGACATTTGCCCAGACCTTTTGGAGAGCAAGACACTTTGGACTGTGTTATCACTGGTAATAAAACACGAGTATACCAATACCACCTTGAACAACAAAGCGTCAAAAAGCAGGAAGAAAGTTAACCAATCCTCCGCAACCAATTAAGTTCCATCAGTCCAAATCAAGTCAAAATGATGTTGCCAACCTTTTTTTTTTTTTTGATATTAGAAGAATTGTTCACTATGAATTTGTACCAAGTGGACAAATGGTTAACCAAGTTTCCTGTTTGTAAGTGCTGAAAAGGCTGTGTGAAAAATAGAAAAACAACCAGACCTTTTCTCAGGCAACTTACGGCTGTCACATCACGACAATGCACCAGCTCACTCAACACTGTCTGTGAGGGAGTTTTTAGGCAGTAAACAAATAATTGTATTGAAACACTCTCTCTACCTACCTGATCTGGCACCCAAGGACTTTTTTCTTTACCTTAAATAAAGGAAATATTGAAAGGAAGACATTTTGATAACATTCAGGACATCATGAGTAATAGGATCACAGCTCTGTCGACCATTCCAGAAAAAGAATTTCAAAATTGCTTGAAGGGTGGACTAGGTGCTGGTATAGGTGCATAGCTTCCCAACAGGAGTACTTCGAAGGTGACCAGAGTGACATTCAGCAATGAGGTATGTAGCACTTCTTCTATAGGATGGGTTTGTGACTTAATTGTCGGGCCACACTTGATGCTGTGGACACAACAAGTGCTCCTCAAGAAGCTTACAGATGACGGCAATAAGTGAGTTAAGGCAGCTGATAAAAGGGAAAGAGGATTAGAAAGATTTTTTTTAGGACCAAAATAAACAAACAGCTTATCAGCATATTTCCATAATGAGACAAGTGAGCTGAGAGGGACAGAAGGCATTGGTGGTGTGAGAGTCCAGAGCAGAGGGGAGACAGCTGGGTACAAAGTCTCTGATAGTAACACCTTGGGGATATAAGCAGTGCAGACAGAGAGGTGAGATCTCCCACTTCTTCACAAGGCTGGAAGAAGATATCATTGTGTAATCCACAGTCACGTTTCTGAACCTGATTGGATGGGACCTGAGTCTTGATCTCTGAGCTCAGATTTCTCTTCGTAGGTGCAGTTCACAGAATCTATGCTTTCCTCCCTGCCAACACAATTAGAGAAAAATCTCTAAGCTTCTGTTATCTTTTCCAAGGCTTTCATCGTCTGTCAGCAATGGGTTCCAAGAGTTTGTTGTTCTTTAGAAGTCCCGGAGTGGTGCAAATGGTTATGTACTCAACTGCTAGCTGGGAAGCTGGAGGTTGAAGTCTACCGAGAAGCACCGCAGAAGAAAAGCCTGGCAAACTACTTCTGACAAATCAGTTTAGGGCAAACTGTGGAGCATAGTTCTACTCTGACACACCTGGTGTTACCGTAAGTCAGAACTGACTTTGTGACAAATGATCTTGTTTTGTTTTTGGTCTTTCTTTCACTATGTGATACGCATTGAGTCATTAGGAAATTTAACAGCTAATAGCAAATAGAGTAGTAGACACAATAGTCACTGGTTTATTACTGTGAATATGAAGTAAAATTTACCAAAGTAGTATTTCATATCTTCAATTCATCTTCTTTCTGTTTCTGATTGAAAACAGCGACATCAACAAATGAGCAAAAACACCTATCAAGATGAAATGTGTCTTACCATGTGACATCTGTAGTTTATTTCTATCACAAGCATTGAACCCATAGTACAGGCTATGTCTTGATGCTTGAAAAACCTTTCCATTTTCATGTTGGGGTTTCACAGATTGCTAAAAATTAATCCCCTGAAACTACGACAAGACTGAGATTATTGTTTTTTTCTTCTTTTCTATTATTCTGGAAAAACACTCTGTCCTCTGTATAGAGTGCAACTCCTGGTTTGATTCTCACCGTAAGTAATTACAAAGCAAAGGTCAGATATGGGAGATTGTCCACATAAACTTACTATTGAGTAAGATCGCACTTACTGAAAAACAAGGCTCGTTACGGTTCTGATGGATTTCATGATTTCAGAGATGTAGAAACTGCTACGAATTTGTAAGTAGTCACAAGCAAACCCATGCTTACCTAGCTAACTCCACTTGTCCAGGACTATACATTTGAAAAGAGACTTTGATTCTGTAGGAAGGTGCTGTGGGGTTGGAAGAGAGACAGATGCCAGCCAGACCTAGAAACAGATTCTTTGCTATGGTGAAAAAATGGGAATGTTCACTCAAGACAGTCTGCTAAGCAAGGAAGGCACTGTGCTTACCTCATCTATTGCCTGGAATTGTAACTGTTTAGTGTGGCTGTTTGGTTTGTCACATGAGCCGGCTCCCTGCCATGTGTACAGTATCCAAAGGGGTGAGCTCAGGCCCTAATTTTGAGAAGTGTAACCCTTAACATATCAAAAATTAGATACCCAGCAAGCTGTCCTTAGAGGGTGAGAGAAAACACTAATTACTTCAGGTGTGAAGTGTGTGAAGTGTGTGAAGTCAGTAAAGCCCCAGGATAATTGTGCTGAGTACAGAAAAGAGCAAGTCAGCCCAATGCTCAGGGGACCAGTGGGGCAGCAGAGCTCCCGTCAAGTACTCGGAAAGTTAAGTGATGATTTCTGGTTTTGCTCACAACTGCTGATGGCTGCTCTGCTGTCCCCTAATGTTAACCTAATCCAGCGGCAATCTATATGGAAATTTGGTCTTATGCTACAGAAAATAATTTCCATTAACTCATTTAAAAAATTGTAAACATGTGTGTGTATGACCAAACATGTGCCAACAGGCACAATGCAGTGACAGTGGTGACACTCATCATGTTGTGCAGCCGTCATCGTAAGCTGCGGTTCTTCATTCTCTCTCCTGCCCATCCCTGGTAACCACGAATAAACCTTGGTCTCTCCACTAATTTGCCCACTATCTACTGTCAGTAGGATCATACAGGGTTTATTCTTTTCACGACTGACTGACTTCATTCAGCACACTGTGTTCAAGGTTCATCCATGTTGGAGCGTATATTAGGACTTAGTGTTTCTTTATTGTAGAGTCTGCTATCCTTTAGACAATGCTGTGTTTGCCCTGTCAGCATCTTTTGGCACAGTAGCCCTGGTCTTGTTGTATTTTCTACACAAGTCTGTGAAATGAACCTGAGCATTCTTAGATTGTTAGTTGGGGCCTGCCTTCTTTGGGACAGCCCACTCAGTCTTAGGGCTGTGCCAACAAACTGGAGCTTTAGATGCTGAAAAAACAAAACCGAGACAGAGAGGTGAACTGGTGTGTTTCAGGGGTACCTCGGATATAGAGCGGCTTGCACCCGCTGCATGAGTCTGTGGTTCCTTTTTCTTGCTGTTCCGGGGCCCCAGTGAAAACCGGAGTGTGATGAGACAGTGTAGGCACTGCCCGCCTCCCCCCCACCCCCCCGCACACAAACATCTTTTAACTTTCCGCTTGTCATTGACCTACCCTCCCGTATGACTTAGCTGTTTGGTATTTGTCACTGAAAGAGAAGAAAAAAATTGTGGAATGTGTTACTCTGCATGCTTATGAAATGGCAGAGCCAATGCAGGAGTTTTGAGAAGATTTGCAAATGAGGAGAAGCACGATCTTTAGTTTCTGACCTCCTGGCACAGCAGCAGCATTTATCGGGAGGCACATGTGACTGGGTGAGACACAGAACCCTGGCTTGGAGGAAACAGCTGCTTCCAGTATTTGGCAGCTGGACAGGCAAAGCACTGATGTGAGGAATACCAGGCAGAGCCCCACACAGTAAGTAACTGATGAACTATTCAGTGTGCATTGTACAAGCCACTCACAATTTTTAATTTTGATTTTGGTTTTGCCTCTGGCACAACAGAAGAAGATAATTTATTTGTGCCCACTGTTACTGGCTAGTTGTAGTTTTACTGACTTTTTTTTTTTAGCACCTGTCACTTTCAGGAACATTGTTTTCTAACTTTGAGGAATAAATGGGACATACTGCTTGATTTCTACTGAAGAAGAGGGAAGTTTATTTCCTGATGTCCAGGGTTTTTATCATCTATGGTATTAAGGTTCAAAGTCAGGATTTAGGTCAAACAGTAGAGAACTTATTGAAGTGATTTAATGACTGTATTTGATTTTAATCAGTTTTACTACTGAACCAGAAAACTTAAAAATATGCTTTATAAAACAGCTTCTGAGTTTATTGTATGTCTAAATTGACCTTTCCTAGTCAAAGTTGAAGAATATTTTATTTACCTGAGTAAAACAATCTGCAATATATGAAAGTGACAAAATCACATTTAGATTTAGATTAGAAATTATATTTAGATTCTGTTCATGCTTCCCAACTCACTGAAAACTCTATTAAATAGCTACAAACTAATTCACCTTCATTACTTTAGAACTAAAACTGGTAATTGCTCCTGGTCTTTCCTACATTAGGTAAGGGAAAGTTGCTGTTTGGGTGATGCTCATGGTTTCTCTTCCTTGTCTTTGCTCTGGTTTATCAAAGTGCTGGTGGTATAGTGGGTAAGTGCTGTGGTTGCTAAGCAAAAGGTTGGCAGTTCAAATTGGCCAGGTGCTCCTTGCAAACTCTATGGAGCAGTTCTACTCTGTCTCTAGGGTCAGTATGAGTCGCCATCGACTCTACAGCACTGGATTTGGTTTTTGGTTTATCAAAGTGGTACCTGAAACTGATTATCAAATGTGGGACTGGCACCCAAATACCTGAAAGAACCAGTTCTTTCTCCAGCTCATTCAGCAACAATGGGCATAGCGCTGGGAGAGCAGTAAAGGCTTTGAACTGCTTCTGTCTGGTTTGACCGCTTGCTGAGAATTTGCATTTTCACTCCCAGTTATAGCGAACCAGTCTACATATTTAATGTGATTTGTGCAAGAATCACCTGAGACTGTTGTTAAAATGTAGATTCTGATTTGGTATCTCTGGGGTGGAAATGCAAATTTCCAGGAGAGGGTTGAACTGGAGTGAATCAGTTGGACACCTGGTGGGCACCACACTGGAACTGAACTCTTGTTCAGGGACTTCTGTCTTTCCTTAGTAGTCACCAGACAGGATGCTTAAGAGGAAAGGAAAAGGGTGAAAGGGAGAAGGCAGAATCGTGAACATAGATAATGTAAACCTCTGGAAGTGACAGCGTCCTAAATCAGAGTGCTGTAGGGCGATAACCAAACAGCTTCATTTTTCTAGATTGCCTGGACTTTTAGGGAGGGTGTGCAGAAAGTACTTCGTTTATTTAAATTCTTACCAAACAGTCATTTTGCTTATGTCAGGCCCAGGACCCCGTGAAATAATGCTTGTTTTCCCAGGCAGACAGGTAAGATTGTTGGATAGGCTCAAGTTGTGCAGTTTTCTCTGACTTCTGCCCTGGCTGGAGGGAAGTCTGCTTGCTCGCTACCCCCTATTATGTGAGGAGAGTGGGTTAAAAGTTGCCCAGGACAGGCTGGTTCTGCCTCAGAGTTACCGTCTGCACAACTTGTTGGGAGCACCACATTGGCCAGAGATCCGCAATGGAAATAGTTCCAGATGTCCTATTTATAAAATGGCTAGTCTGGCACTGGAAAGTTCTTCTTTCTCTTAAAATACAGAAGAACCCATAGAACCTAGACTGTTCAATTAGAAAAAAATATTTCCAACTCCTCCATTTCTCTTTTATGCCGTTTGTCTCTGGGTCAGCCTGTGGCCGTGTGGCTGGTGACTTCCCTCTCCGACTGACGGAACCGGCGGCACTGCTGAGCCGTTCTCGCAGGGACGGTTCTTCTGGCATAGTTTCACTTCTTCCACAGGCTGATAGTGGAAAATAACTCTCCAGTGAAATTGTTTCTCTGGAAAAATAGAGCCTCCCAGAGTAAAATCAAAGTCTGAGTATTCTTATGAATTATCAAAATGCTGAATTTTGAAGGTCCTCAGATTATTTTGCAATATTCAATGATACCTTGACTTTCAAAATACTAACAGCAAAATAATAAAAATAATTGTTTTACAGCAGACAGTATATCTGTAAAGTCAAAGATGTTTAGATCCGGACAGGAGTTACAGAATGTGTGATTTAATGCCTTCATTTCAAAGATAAGGGAATTATAGCAAGCTTACCTGGGTCACAGGGCCAATTATAAAGCCAGCAAAGAGAGTGCTAATCTTCTGCTACTATTGATGCCTCTGTTAGGTGCCACTGAATCAGGTGCAACTCACTGTGGCCCTATATACAAAAAACTCAAATACTCTCCAGATGCTGCTATTTTGAGTCCATTGTTGCAGCCACTGTGTCAATACATCTCCTTGAGAGTCTGACTCTTTTTTGATGACATTTTACCAAGCATGATGTCCTTCTCCAGGGACTAGTTCCTCCTGATAACATGTCTAAAGCACATGAGTCAAAGTCTCACCATCTTTGCCTCTTAGGGGCATTCTGCCTAGAGTTCTTCCAATACAGATTTATTTGTTTTTCTGACAGTCCATAGTATTTTCACTACTCTTCACCGACACCATAATCTCAAAGGCATCATTCTTCTTTGGTTTTCCTTATTCATTGTTCAATTTGGGTCATATCCATAGCTTGAGTCAAGCATACCTCAGTCCTGAAAGTGTCATCTTTGCTTTTTAACAGTTTAAAGAAATCTTTTGCAGCAGATTTGCCCAATGCAATGCATCTTTTGCGTTCTGGACTGCTGCTCCCATCAGCATGGATCTAAGGAAAATGAAAACCATGACAACTTCAGTCTTTCTCCATTTGTTGTGAGGTTGCTTATTGGTCCAGTTGGTTTTCTTCATGTTGAGGTATAAATGTGTGCTGAAAACTATGGCCTTGATCTTCATCAGCTTCAAGTCTTCTTTGCTTTCAGCAAGCAAAGTTGTATCATCTGCATATTGCAAGTTGTTTATGAGTCTCCCTTCAACACTGATGCTATGTTGTTCTTCACATAGTCTAGTTTCTCAGATTATTTGCTTAGCATATATGTTGCTGTGACTGTCATGGTAAATCAATAACCAGTTTCAATTAAATCAGTTGTACTCACAGTGATCTCATGTGTATCAGAGTAGAATTGTGCTCCATAGGACTTCCAGTGGCTGATTTTCAGAACTAGATCACCAGGGCTTTCTTAGGCGACTCGGGATGAATGTGACCCTCCAACCTTTCAGTTAGCAGCTGAGTATGGTAACAGTTTGCACTGCCCAGGGACTTCACCATCATGATAGTAATGGTAATAATTGTAACTTATGTTTATTGTATATTTACTGATCCAACTCAACGGCACTTGGCTTGGACTACATCAGATGACGTGTTAAGCAAGTGCATTTGTTTTCATGTAATCCTCCCAGTAACTTACATGCTATATATTATTATATTCTAGTTTTATAGATGTACAAACTGAGGATCAGAGACCTGTAGTCACGTGGCTATATGTGCACAGGTGTGAGTCACATCTAGATTTGAATCCAGAACCCACACTTTTTACCTGTACACCGCCTCTGTATTGTTTCTCAGAAGACAGTCTTAAATACATACAAGAACCATATTTTCACCAGGAAATTTTTCTGATTTTCAAATGTTGGTAACTATTAGGGCAGGGGAAACAAAGAGGTATGTGAGTAAGCTACCCAGAAACATACGAGTGCTTCAAGACAAGATAGAGCAGGGAGCTTTCTGCCTTTGTCAAAGACATCAGAACTTATAGTGTGAGCCCTGTGACAGGTCACTTCACTTGTCCTGAGTTTGCACACCCACTAACTTCCTCAAAATCTTAAAAGAACAGCCTAGCAGCAGCTGTTTCACAGATACATAAAAGGAAGGAGAAAGTGAAAACAGGACAACTCGTTAACAAAGTCCTGACAAATTGAGAGAGCTTCTTTTCTCTAAAGGAAATCCTGGTGGATTAGTGGTTAAGTGTTACAGCCGCTAATTGAAAGGCTGGCAGTTCGAATCCACCAGGTGCTGCTTGAAGTTCTATGAGGCAGTTCTACTCTGTCCTATATGGTCTCCATAAGTCCGAATTGACTCAACAGCAGTAGGTTTTCTCTCTGAAAGATGAGAATGACAGGGCTGTTTAGACACATTGTAGCCACGTAATTCAGGCTGATGGCTGCACAAGAGCTGGCTCCAGAAATCCATACTAACACTCCTTTGCTACACAGTGCTGGAGACATTAACCCAGTAAAAGAACTTTAATACATACATTAATCCTACGTGTCACCTGGAAATCTCGTAAATTGCAAATGAAAATTTTTGTAGCACTGAAAGATTAGGCACAATGTGTGTTACAGCCATTTGGAATGCTCTGTAGCAGAAACTGCTAGGTTTCACCCCGTAGTAGACTGAACCCAAGCTATTTGGGTCACTGATCGGTAGCATGTTTGTCTCCTTGAAACTTCTGAAATGATGGAGCGCATGCTACTAGGAACAACAATCGAGAGCATTATTGGGAACCTGGAGTACACTCCTTGTATTGTGCTTTCTGGCTTTTTTCTCAGTTTTGTTCCCACTCCTTTTGTTTTGGGGGCAGCCACTCTACCCCTATTCTACCCCTCATAATTGCCTTAGTGTTGATAAAGCTACTATCACACCTGTTAGTTGGGGCTCAACCTGGAAACTACTGTTCACGTAGATGGTATATGAATAGAAATCATGCAGTCAGAGTCCGCAAGTCATACTCCAAGCTGATTTGAAACAACGTAAAATGCTCCGTTGTTTTCTTTAGATCTTTTTCATCAAGGATGCAGATTCTGTGATGAAGTGTTTGCTTTGTTTTTGCTATATTTTAAGCAATCAATGGTGTGTCTCAAAGAAACGTGTTTCCAAAGAGTTAACTCCGTTAGCTTTTCCTTTCCCTTTGCATGGATAGTTCATTTACTGTCCCTGCAGTTATTCAGCTTTTGAGGGTCATGTGCCCACTGCTTTATGGGATTTGAAGTCTCTGATTTTTTTTTTTTCTGGTTTCCTATAATTGTACTCATGGCGTCTGTGGTTCTTTGATCTTCAAGCCCATCTTTGTCATTGAAAAGCCAGATTTCTGCATTTATACAGGTATTTTCAGGTAAAAGACTCTTTGGGGCACTTCACCATAATTCTGAGCAAGAGGGAGGATGTCATCACCATTGTCACAGTGAGGAAACTGAGGATGAGAGAAAGTAAATGAGCTAATAACTAGTAGAGTCAACTAAGCGCCAGTCTAAAAACCAGTGCCATGTCTGTTAGTTTATTCTGTCTTTCAGAGAAACATAAATCTCAACTATTTACCTATCTGTGAAATTCCCCTTTGTGATAAAAGGTGATGTAGCTCATACTGTTACCTTTGGAAGAGCAAAAGGTAAATGATGTGAGGTACACTGTCTCATGCACACCTGTGATAGTGCTTCCAAAGCCCGTGGACATTTAAATTCAGAAACAAGGTCACCTTAGTGAAGAACTTTGTCAAGCAGTCCATCAATCTGTGATGGAATCGAACACAAAAATTTAAAAAACTAAAAAAAAAGGATTGTTAGTCATTCCTCTGGTTTGTTTTTTAAAAGTAATATTACTTTCCTTTCCATCCAAAAATTCAAAAGGGCAGAACCAATATGCTTTGGAGTCCTTGAGGAAGGGATACTTTGGTAAAAATTTACAAATATAGTTGACTTGAGAGAACAATCTAGACTTGACAGCAAGGAGCTACAAGAAAATTCTTCTCCAATCAATCTCTGACAGTGTGTCCTGTGACCATCCAGGATGAATGTTCTCAAGATTTCTAGAGCTCAGAAACTACTCCAGACTTTAAAACAGAGTTAAAGCAGAAGAACTGAGTTTAATCTTCGTATTCAGTTCTGGAAAACTCATAAGTTCTGTTTGACTGACCTTTGGATTCTGCTCTACTTTCAGTTCTGTTTTTTGAAAGCAGAAAGTATTTCATTTATGCATGGAATGCCTGACATTCAGAGTCATCTGAATGTACAGGATGTTTAAAGATCATTATTTAACTACAGCAAAAACAAGTTAGTGAATGGTGGTGCTGGAGATTTCTCTGTGGCCTCTTTTTGCAGTCACTCTGGTTGTGAGATAAATCTGCCTCTTTCTAACTTTCCTTCTGCAGCAGGCATTACAACTGGATATCTACTGGGAGAGAAATGAAACTAATATTTATTTTGACAACACCCAGAGATAAGCTTTATTGTTCCCATTCTTAAAGGAGAGAAAACGACATTTCAGAGAGGCTGAGTACCCTGCACAGTGACAAGTCAAGGAAGCTGGGATTCTCATCTTAGTCTACCTGGAAACAAAGGAAATGCCTTTGCTATTCATCCACACTGTGTCTCACCCTGTCTATGTTAAAAACTGATACTCTCTTTGAAAATAGCAACCATTCTGTGAACTTAGGATTCTTCTCTCCTTGTCCTGTAACAGACACTGTGCTCTAAGGTGGTGAATGCAGAACCGTTTCCATTAGAAGGGTGCTGTACAACATAGATGCATCCTAGGGCTCAGTGGATGCATTCACACACCCTGAAGATTTCTTCTAGCCCTACACAGAACAACTCACTGTTTTCATGGTTGGGGTATCTTCTTGATTGTGGTACTCTGCATCTTGGGTGTGGTGATCCTAGAGAACTAAGCCTCTAGCAGCCCTCAAAAATCATTATAGCATCTCAGATGATGATACATGCAAAAAAGATCATGATAATTATCTGGTTGCTTAACCAGCAGTATTTACTTAAAAGTTTGTTTGTTTTTTTTTCCCAAGAAGTGACACCAAGAGGGGAAACCTCTGTAAAATAGTTCTTGATGACATGCTTAGAGAGAGACAAGGAACTGAATAAACCTTGAACTTGGACCAGTGTAACATATTTCATACTGTTTTAATTCTCTGCTTTTTGGAAGAAATATTGCTATTGACCTCTATTTGGAAGCTTTAGGAACTTTGGTTGATTTAAGCTGGTGATGGTGGTGTTATTGTGTAAGAATTTAGAATTCACTTTTTTAAGTTATAGGGATGAATGAGAAAGGTTTCATGCATAAAATTCTCCAACTATTTGGAATATTATCTCATATCATTCTTAGGGAAGAGGGACTGATGTGCTTGGGAACTTGTTCTGAGCTTTAATTGGGGAAGTATACTAACCCCAAAGTGACTGAGAGCTCGGCAGGTATACTCCAGTTTGTGGGACTCTTAATGTGGAAGCCAGAATTTACATTTCAGTAATGCCTTAGTTGTCTAGCACTGCTATGCCAGAAATATTGCAAGTGGATGGTTTTAACAAAGAGAAATTTATTCTCTTATAGTTTAAGAGGGTAAAAGTCCAAATCCAGGGTGCCATCTCCAAGGGAAGGCTTTCTGTCTGCCAATTCTGGGTGAAGGCCCAGGTCTTCTATCCTCCCCTGGTCTAAGAACTTCTCAGGTTCAGAGGACACACTCTGCTCCTGGCTCTTCTTGCCACTGGTACCAAGGTTTTGTATCCTGATTTGTTAACGTAGCTGCCTCTAGTCTTTCCTCATTAATGCATAGAGTTTAGAATTGACAACACATAGGATAATTACACCAGATCACAAAATAGAGTACAATCACATAATACTGGGAATCATGGGCTAAAAATTTGACACGCATTTTAGGGGGTGGAGAGAGTGTAATCTATAACAGATAATGAAAGTAAGAGAAAAGCACCTAAAACATATGCATGGAAGATGATTCATTTGGTTAATTTTTTTAAATATATGCTTTGTACTACGTATCACATACACGATGAATAGCATAGACTTTACAGAATATTATAGCTTAGTGAGAAAGATAAACATTTTTAAAAGTCATTGTAATTATCATAATATAGTACGTGAATATATGTTCTTTAAAGAGTTCTATGAAGTTCTCTGGGATCTAGGGGAAAGGAAATGACTAATTATATTAGGGTGAGTCAAGAAAGCTTCCCCAGGATTCATAACATTTAATCTGGGTATGAAAGGATAAGTAAGGATTGCTCAAGAGGAGAAAACTTCTTTAAAAAAGCTGATTTTTAGGAATAACATGTAATTTGGTAGAGCAGAATCCTGGGATACCTGTAGGTGGAGGGACTAGAGAAAATGTTCAGATGACAAGGTGGTTCTAGATGGTTCACAGTAGTGTTTGCCCTCCTGAAGTAATTTGATATCTTTGAGGAAACACTTAAAGTTTAAAAAAAAACATTTTATTACAGAATATTTCAAATATAAAAAAAACACTCAAAATAATATACTGAACTCCATGCATTTATTACCTGATTCTAAAAATGATCAATTCAGGGTCCCAATATTGTTTCATATAGTTTCCCACCCTTTCTTCATTCCATCTGTAAATATTTTAGCATTTTAACAGATAATTGCCCTTTAAAAATTTATATCATAATTGCTAAATCTAAAATAGTTAACAATAATTCCTAGCTATTATTGAAGTTTGTCAAATGGAAGACAGATAACAGTATATTTGAACTCTGGAAATAGAACTCTGAAGCCAATAAGGAGAAAAAGTTAGCTAGAAGAAACATGAAAGACCAGTGCAAGAGTCCCGGTGCAGGTTTGAACCAAGGGAATGGAGGTGGTGAGGAAGATAAAGGAAGAGGCTCCAGAACATTTAAAAAGTAAAACTGATAGCTCTTGAGATCAGTTGAATAGGGCGGTGACAGAGGAGGGAGTTGAGGAAGATTTAGAAACTTTTAATCTAGTAGAAGCAAGGATGGGATTATAGCATAGGAACAGGCAGTGTTTCATACATAAAGTCACTACGGGTTGGAGCTGACTTGATGGCACCTAACAAAAACGACACATGGTCCAGCTTTTCAGAGAATAATAAAAACAAATCCCAAAAGATTTTTCTAGTATGCTGTAACAAAAGCTTTGACACTTTAAGCATTTGGAGTAATTTTAATTTTTCGACTTTAAGAAAGCTCTTATCAAAAACCGGATAACACACATAGAACACGATTTGAAATAGTGAAGGGATCAGAGCAGCCACTTGGGCATACCGAAAACTGAATCCCCTTCGCTTTATATATGAGTAACTGACATATAATCATAAAAGCTAGTGAACATGATTTGTTCACCAAATCCCCAAAGACCAGAGCTTTGAAAGAGGAGACCCTAAAATAATGCCAGCCAAGTGCCATCGAGTAAAGAACTAATTATTTTTTATAATGATGAAAATAGTCAAAGTTTGAAAGTACTATACAGTTAGTGCCAATAGACCTAACCAATTAGGTTCTACGAAGAGCATTTTATAATGTTTGCTTATTCACATCTACCCACTTAACAATTCTCCATCTATCTATCCATCATATTTTTTTCATGGTAGCTTGTAGATGTAAGTAAACTTAACTCATAAACACTTCTCCATGCACATCATGAACCACAGTTCAATATTTGTTTATGTAGAATTTCTATGTTATATGAGATTAAATTTATACTTATTTTCCCCAAATGGAAGGATGTAATTCAAGAAGGACTAACAAAGTTCCTAGCTGATCTCTAATTGGTTGTTTAAGAAAATGAGGAGCTGTTTGAGAACCTTCTGATCCTTAAAAGTTGTTGGTAATGGAGCAGCCATACCATATCACAAAATGTTCTCTGGGAGCATTGTGAAATATTGATCTGGGGAAGCCATGTGGAGCTCCACAAATGTTAATAGAATTTGAATGTAAGCAACTGACAACAGAAACTCCAGTTTTTTTCCCAGTAAGTGACAGATCCGAATCAGTTTCCTAGTTTCACACTGAGCACCACTCCTTGCCTTTGACAGTCTTGCAGAGTAACAGTGCAGTGTGGTGGTGTTGCTGTTTGGTATGTTGTGTTGGTTCTGCCGTGTATCAACCCCTGTGTACAGCAGAATGAAGCACTGCCAGGTCCCATGCCATCCTCACAATTGTTACACTGGTGCCCACGGTTGCAGTCACTGTGCAAGTCTGTCTCGTTCAGGGTCTTTTTCTTTTTCACTGGCGGTCTACCAAGCATGATGTTTTTCTCCAGGGACTAGTCCCTCCTGATGTCATGTCTAAAGTACATGAGACAAAGTTTCCCCATCCTTGCTTCTAAGGTATTTCTGGTAGTACTTCTTCTAAGATAGAAATGTGTCATTCTTCTGTAAGTCCATGGTATATTCAATATTCTTCACCAACACCATAATTCATTGGCATTGATTCTTTTTCATTCTTCCTTATTCATTGTCCAATTTTTGCAAGCATGTAAAGTGATTGAAAATACCATGGCTTGGGGCAGGAGCACCTTAGTCCTACAAATAATGTCTTTGCTTTTTAGAAGTTTAAAGAGGTCTTTTGCAGCAGATTTGCCCAATGCGATGTGTCATTTGACTTCTTGACTGCTGTTTCCATGGCCATTGTTTGTGGATCTAAGTAAAATGAAATCTTTGACAA
The DNA here is from genome assembly GCA_028571685.1 of Heterohyrax brucei. Lineage (NCBI taxonomy): Eukaryota > Metazoa > Chordata > Mammalia > Hyracoidea > Procaviidae > Heterohyrax > Heterohyrax brucei. Next base: position 43,613,200 of record CM053149.1, read on the forward strand.
CTTCAATCTTTTCTCCATTTATCATGATGTTGATTATTGGTCCAGTTGTGAGGATTTTCATTTTCTTTATGTAGAGGTATAATCCATACTGAAGGCTCTGCACTTACAAGTAAGCAAGGTTGTGTCATCTGCATAACTCAGGTTGTTAATAAGTCTCCAATCCTGGCACTGCATTCTTCCTCATATAGTCCAAATTCTCAGACTGTTTGCTCAGCATACAGATTGAGTAAGTATGGTGAAAGGATACAACTCTGACCTCTCTGGACTTTAAACCATGCAGTATCCCTTGTTCTGTTTGAATAACTGTCTCAGTCTGTGTACAGATTTCTCACAAGCACAATTAAGTGTGCTAGAATTCCCATTCTTTGTCATGTTATCCATACTTTGTTATGATGCACACAGTCAAAATGCCTTTGTACACTCAATAAAACACAGATAAACATCTTTCTGGTACTCTCTGCTTTCAGCCAGGATCCATCTGACATCAATAATAATATTACTTGTTTTACATCCTCTTCGGAATCTGCCTTGAATTTCTGGCAGTTGCCTGTCAATGTACTGCCACAACCACTTTTTTTTCCTTGAAACTACCAATTTTATTTTGAAGTAAATACCTTCTTTTGAATATTTTTTTGTTTCTTTATTTGCAAGAACTTTTATTTATTTATTTGTTATGATTGAGCAAAAATGTACATTCCCATATGAATTTGCATGCCCACCTATATGCAGCTCCCACTACTCTCCCTGCCCAGTGACAGCACACTCTTCCTCTCTGCTCCGTACATGTCCCATCTTCCAAACAGTCTCCTTTCCTTTCCTTTCCACCCACTCCCCCACCTCCAGGAAGAGTTCAGCAGGACGACATCCTATAGATGTGTAGAACCATAAAGTGCACACACGATATGGCTACTCTGTGTCGCCAAGTCCAATCCGTTCCTGTGTGAAGAGTTGACCTCCATTATGATTTACAGACAGGGGCAGCATCAGGGTCAGGGCCATGCTCCCAGGGGAACTCTGAGGCCCCTGGACCATCAGCTGTAGTCTTTAGGTGGAGGTCTCAGTATGCTCCCATTTTTATTCTTGTGTCACCAGTGAGACTCAACTTTGTGAGCTCCATCATATCTATCACTTGTGGTAGCTGGGCACCATCTGGTTCTTCCGGTCACAAGTTGATGTAGTCACCCAGTCACGTGTGTCTCTCTGTCTTCTGGGTTCTCTTTCCCTCATGTCATTTTGGTCCTTGGTGATCATCTGTTCCTGCTGAGTTGAGACCATTTGCTGTACCCTCAGATGGCAGCTTGGTAGCTTTTAAGGTAGCTTTTAAGACCCCAGATGCCACTCACCAATGTGGGATGCTGCAACCACTTTTGAATGATTTTCAGCAATGTAGTAGATGATTTATAGACAAAAAGTGGAATATAGGCAACATATTCTGTACAAAGTTGTTGTAAGATTTCTCAACACGGGCCAGAGTAGATGGCAATAGAAAAAGAGGTGAAACTTTCTGCAAAAGAGAACTCCTTATCCACATCTTGAAAAAAAAAGACCCTTTGTTTATGAATATTTATCCTCTGACTTCCTTCAAGAAAGTTTAAAGCATCTTACAATAAACAGAAAACACAAAATAAAATAAAACGGAAAATGATTAATGTGGAATAAAACGAGTCAAAATATCACAGGTAAAGTCTAAACTTACCTTAAAAATTGTTCTAAATTATGTCAGATTCTGACATGTTAAATCCTGGTGATTATTTCAAGAATCAAAGTTAAGATGAGGTCTAGAAGGTGTGTTAATTTGAATACTGTTGCTGATCATGGTATTTAGTATATCTAGTATTCATTTGAAAGCTGAACATTTTGTCAGTTTTTTTGTCCTGAATTTCTTTCTTTTTTACTGTGCTTAAAATGAAAGTTTACAGTTCAAAATAATTCCTCATACAAAATTTTATATATACATTGTTATGTGATCCTAGCTGCTCTCCCTGTAGTCTGACAGCACAAACATTTGCCCACACAAAAAACAGACATTTGATATTAAATTTTTTTTCTTAGATTTATCTTTGTGTTTCTATTATGATGACACCAGTGTATATCAGTGGTTTTCAACTAGAGTTGATCATCTCCCTCCTCCTTTGGGGACATTTGTCAATGTCTTAGTTGACCCAGCTGGGGGTCAGGGTGGGAATACTATTGACATTTAGTGGGTAGACGCCAGACACACTGCTGAACATCCTGTAATACACAGGTTAGTCCCCTCCACCTCCTTCCAACAATTTTCCAGCCCCAAACATCAATAGTTCTGAAATTGGAGAAGCCCTGGTGTAGATGAGTCAATTAAAAGCCTCACCCTAACATGCCTTCAAAACACATTAGACTAATAACACATGCCCTAGCAATGGCACTTTTTTTTTTAATTCTTGTATTATTTGTGAGCAGCAACTAGTGACAACCTGATATGCTTAATGAAATACAGCTGCATCAGCACCAAGGAGAAAGTGAAATATAAAATACAGTGACCAGGAGGTGGAGTAAAGATGGCAGACTAAATGTACGTCTCCATAAATCCCTCTGGAAATCAAGACCTGATATGACAGTTAAACAGAGCCCTCTGGACACCTACTGAGCCCTGGGATGTGGCATAGGGCTGTTAATTTGGACTTCATACCGCTGAACTCAAAACCTCCATTTTTTTCACTGACTCCGCTCTTAGCGAGCACCAGCTTGCACAGACCAAAGATAACTCACCATTTTGGTATTTTTTCCTCTGTCTTGGCCGGCAGGCAGAACTGGGACTTGACTAGCTGCTGGTCTCAGACGCACTGCTGGTGGCACTGGCAAGCATAATTGCCGGATTCTGAGAGCCTGGCTTTGGACTCTATACACCTCAGCTCCTCTGGCCTATTGGGAAATGGAGAAGCCCAGGTAAAGGCCCCGGCCTAACTTGGTTCTTAGGCTGCGAGGTGGCTCCTGCCAGGGGGAGAGCACTTTTCTAGCAGGGAGGTGGTGTTTTGTACAGTGTCACCTGGGACTGCGGCCCAGCAGCAGAAGATGTGGACTCTGGGCATTTTGGCACTCTTGGCCTCTCTTTCTGCCAGGAGCTTAGTCCTGGCCGGCTGGCGAGCTTATGCAGACACCACCTCGTTTTGCTGGGAGGCGGGGTCATCCATACAGAAGCCACAGCTGGACCTAATTCTGGGGCTGAGAGGCAGTTCCTACCCAGAAGAGACTGCTTTCCTAACACAAAAGCAGAGTTCTACGCAATATTGCCTACAGCTGGAGCCTGACAGCAGAGGCCAGCAGGCCAGTAGCCTTTCTGTATTTTGAGCTAGTTTATAACATCGAGTGTTTAATATAGAGGTGCTTACTTTGCCAGCTGGGAAGAGGGACGTACACACCTGAAAACCTGACTGACTTTGGAAGGTGCCAAATACTTTTTACTTCTTATCTTAAGATGGCTTAGAGAAACAACCATGGTCCATCTTCACAGCATCTCTCCCAGCCCCTATTGACCCACATGATGCTCCAAAAGCAGCAGACATTGGAGAGGACAGTAACCCGGAAGTCACCAATGGCATCAGAGGACACTCAAAAGAAACCACCACAGAACTTCCCAGATGAAGAAGCTTTTCTGAAACTATCAGAAGGTGAATACAAAAGGATTGTATGTAGAGCCCAACTAGATCTTTACAAAATGCAGCGGAGAAAAAGGAAAAATTAAGCAAGCTGCTCGATCTGATGAAACATCAGTACTCGGAAATCCAACAGATTAAGAACAAAATCAAAGACATAGAGACTTCAATTCAAAGCCAAGAAAACAGAATGCAACAAATGGAAAAGAGAATTTCTGATTTGGAAGACAAAGCTACTGACTGCAGCATCTATGAGCAGAAATAAGAAAAAAGAAACAAGAAAAATGAAGAAGGATTAAAAAAACATGTGAGACTCTATTAAGAAGAACAATCTATGATTAATTGGAGTAGGAACTCTCCTGAAAAGGGCGAGACACCTGAGAACACAGAGAGTATTGCTGCTGAGCTGCTGACAGAAAACTTCCCAGAAATTATGAAAGAAGAGAATATAGATATCCAAGATATGTATCAAACACCACTCAATATAGATCTCAACAGAAAGACTCCGATACATATTACAATAGAGCTTAACAAAATGAAACATAAACAGAAACTCTTAAAGGCAGTAATACTAAAAGCAAAGCTAACATCCAGAGGGAAACTCTGTAGGCTTTCATTGGATTTCTCTGCAGAAATGATGCTGGCATGGAGACAGTGGCCTGACACATTCAAAGCCTTAAAGGAGAATAACGTCCAACAATGAATTATATATCCTGCAAAACTATCTTTCAAATATGAAAATGAAATGAAGACATTCGCAGATAAACAGAAACTCAGACACTCTGTAAAAACCAAACCAAAGCTACAAGAAATACTGAAAGAATCTCTTGGCTTGGAAGAACAAAATTGCTAACTTTGTATTTTAGAATGACACATTATCCAGAATCCTACTCAGGGAAGGCTCCAAACACAATCAAAGCTATGATAGTGAAACAAACAATCCAGTGATCATATCAAGTAAACTATGATGTCATCATATTAAAAAGAGGGGTGTACTACAGTCGTTATAGTCCTTTGAGATCGAGTGGAAGGTGACAAGACTGGTAGCAATCAAAATTAGGGTTATATATAGTTTATTAAGTGGAATCATAGGGGCAGCTGTAAAGCATAATAAAGAAGCAACACACCAGATCAAGAAATGTAACACAGGAGGCTCAACAGCCACAAAATCAACCCTGAAAAAGGTGAAAAATCAACTTGCAAAGAAGAAGGTCACAGAACAGTGGCAGCACAGAACACATACCTATCAATAATTACACTGAATGTGAATGGACTGAATACTCCAGTAAAGAGACATCAAGTGACATCTTGGATCAAAAGACATGACCCATCTATATGATGCCTGCAAAAAACACACCTTAGACCTAAAGATATGAACAAACTGAAAATCAAAGGATGGAAGAATATATATCAAGCTAACAATGAACAAAGAAGAGCAGGTGTGGCAATTCTAATCTCAGATAAAATTGATTTTAATGTAAAATTCACCATCGTTGACAAGGACGGACACTATTACTGAAAGGTTCAATACACAAGCAAGACTAAACAATTTTAAATATTTATGGGTTTAACATTAGAGCACCTAAATACATTGAAGAAACACTGACTATACTCAAAAAGGAGTTACATCACTCCACAATAATAGTAGGAGACTTCAACACTCCACTCTCAATATTGGACAGATAGTCTAGAAAAAAGCTCAATAAAGACACAGAAGACCTTATTGCCACAGTTAACCACCTAGGCCTCATCGACATATACAGAACTTTCTGTCCATCAGTGGACAACTACACCTTCTTCTCCAGTGTACATGGAACATTCTCCAGAATAGACCATGCGTTAGGACATAAAGCAATTCTCAACAAAATCCATACCATTGAATTAATGCAAAGCATCTTCTCAGATCATAAAGTCATGAAAATTGAAATCAATAGCAGAAAAAAACGTAAATAGAAAGCGGAACTCATGGAAACTGAACAACACCTTGCTCAAAAAAACATGCATTATAGAAGAAATCAAGGAAGAAATAAAGAAGTTCATGGATTCCAATGAGAATGAAAACACTTCCTACCAGAACCTATGGGATACAGCCAAGCAGTGCTCAGAGGTCAGTTTATCTCCATAAATGTACACATCTGTAAGGAAGAAAGAAGCCAAATCAAAGAACTGAGTCTTCAGCTTGAACAAGTAGAGAGACAAAACAGAGGAACCCCTCAGGGACCAGAAGAAAACAGATCATAAAGATCAGAGCAGAACTAAATGAATTAGAGAATAGAACAATTGAAAAAATTGAAAAGACTAAAAGCTGGTTTTTTGAAAAGATTAACAAAATTGACAAGCCATTGGCTAAACTTACCAAAGAAAAACAGGGAAGGAAACAAATAACGCAAATAAGAAACGAGAGGGGGGTTGTCACAACAGATTCAGCAGAAATAAAAAATATCATAGCTGAATACTATGAAAGACTGTACTCTAAAAAGTTTGAAAACCTAGAGGAAACGGACAAATTCCTTGATTCACATCACCTACTAAAATTATCACAAAGTGATGCAGAACAACTTAATAAACCCATCACAAAGGAAGAGATTGAAAAAGTCATCAAAAAACTGCCAAACAACAAAAACAAAAAAACCCGGGCCCAGATGGCTTCACTGCAGAATTCTACCAAGCATTTAGAGAAGAGTTATCTCTAATACTACTGAGACTATTCCACAGTATAGAAAGTGATGGAATATTCCCAAATTCATTTTATGAAGCTAGCATAACCCTGATACCAAAACCAGGGAAATACCCAACAAAAAAGAGAACTACAGATCGATATCACTCATGAATCTAGATGCAAAAATCTTCAACAAAATTCTTGCCAATAGAATACAACAACATATCCAAAAAATAATCCATCATGATCAAGTTGGATTCATACCAGGGATGCAAGGCTGGTTCAACATCAGAGAAACAATAAATAACTACATAAATAACACAAAAGACAAGAATCACCTAATTTTGTCTATTGATGCAGAAAATGCATTTGATAAAGTCCAACACCCATTCATGCTAAAAACTCTCAGCAAAATAGGAATAGATGGCTACTTCCTCAATGCAATAAGGGCCATTTATGCAAAGCCAACTGCCTGCTTCATCCTGAATGGAGAGATACTGAAACAGTTTCCCTTGAGAATAGGAACTAGACAAGGATGCCCACTCTCACCTCTCCCATTCAGCATTGTACTAGAAGTTCTAGTCAGAGCAATTAGACAAAACCAAGGAATAAAGGGCATCTGCATCAACAAAGAAGAACTTTAAACCTCCCTATTTGCAGATGATATGATTGTATATGCAGAGAATCCCAAAGAATACATGAGGAAACTACTCAGGCTGATAGAGGAGTTCAGCAAATTTTCAGGATACAAGATAAACATAAGTAAATCAGTAGGATTCCTTTATACCAACAACGAGATTACTGAGGAAGAAATCACCAAGTCAATACCATTTACTATAGCCCCTAAGAAGATAAAGTACCAAGGAATAAATCTAACAAGAGAAATAACAAACAGAGTATTACAAACCCTTACTACAAAAAACTAAGAGTTACATAAATGGAGAAACCTACCCTGCTCATGGATAGGAAGACTTAACATTGTGAAAATGTCTATTTTACCCAAAGCAACCTACTTATATAATGTAATCCCAATACAAGTTCCAGTGACATTTTTTAATGAGATGGAGGAACAAATTGCCAACTTTGTCTGGAAAGAGAAGAAGCCCTGAATAAGTAAAGCATTACTAAAGAAGAAGAACACATGGTAGGCCTCTCATTACCTGTTCTTAGAACCTATTTGCTGCCACAGTAGTCAAAACAGCCTGGTACAAAACCAGACAGTTAGATCAGTGGAACAGAATCGAGACCCTAGAGATGACATCATCTGCCTATGAACAGTTGATATTTGACAAAGGCCCTAAGACATTAAACTGGAGTAAAACAATCTCTTCAACCAATGGTGCTGCAAAATTGGATGTCCATCTGCACTAAATTAAAACAAGATGCATATGTTACACCTTACTGAAAAACCAATTCAAACTGGTTAAGAGACCTAAATGTAAAATCTAAAACGATAAAGCTCATCCAAGAAAAAGTAGGAACAATGGAAGGTTTAATACACAATGTAGGCAGACTTCAGAATCTGTCAAACAAACCACAATCAATAGAAGAGAAAATAGATAAATGGGAACTATTAAGAATCAACCACTTTGCTCATCCAAAGTCTTTATTAATAGAACTAAAAGGCCATCTACGGAATGGGAAAAAAATATTTGGCAACTATACATCAGACCAACACCTGATCTCCATAATCTATGCCAAGCCAAGGCCAAGTGCCGTCGATAATCTATAAGGAACTACAAAATATCAATAAGAAAAAGATAAATCATCCAAATAAGCAATGGGCAAAGGAGATGGACAGACACTTCTCTAAAGAGGAGATCCAGGCAGCCCAAAACCACATGTGGGCATGCTCATGATCATTAGCTATTAAAGAAATTCAAATCAAAAGGACATTGAGACACCATGTCACCCCAACAAGGTTGGCCATGATCCAAAAAATGCCAAACACTAAATGCTGGAGAGGCTGTGGAGAGATTGGAACTCTCCTGCACTGTTGGTGGGATTGCAAAATGGTGTAACCTCTTTGGAAAGCAATCTGGTCCTACCTTAAAATAATGGATCTAGATATCCTATTTTACCCAGTAGTTTCACTGCTTGGAATATATCCTACAGAATCAAGGCCGTTCACACCAACTGATACATGCACACAAATGTTCATCACACCACAGTCCACAGTAGTAAAAAGATGGAATCAACCCAGATGCCCAACAAGAAGAAGAATGGATAGGTAAACTATGGTACTCAATGGAACGCTATGCAATGATAAAGAACAACAATGATAGCAGGAAACATCTCTTAACATGGTTTCAACTGGAGGACACTATGTTGAGTGAAAGCAGTCAGTAACAGAAGGACAAATGTTTTATGACACCCCTACAATAAGAATTGAAAAACAGACTCATGCATAACAGAAAAGACTCTTTGATGGCTGCAAGGGTGGGAAGGGCAGGAGGGTGAGGGCGGAGGGTTTAGATTAGATAGTGGTTGGAAATTTGGTTGGTTGAAATTGGTGACAGCACACATTAGTAAGAAGATCAATATTAACAGAACTTCAACACAATTTGTATACTCCTCCCATCTTAACCCAATATTGCAAGGACAGAGTAGCTGGGGCAGGGGGCTGGGGACCGTGCTATCAGAGGAAATCGAGACTAATTGGAACAACTAGCATTTTGCTAATGAGGTCTCTCCGCACCCCACACTGGTGAATGGCGTCTGGGGTCTTAAAAGCTGCCAAGTCCATGATCCAAAAAACACAAAACAACAAATGCTGGAGAGGCTGTGGAGAAATTGGAACCCTCCTACACTGTTGGTGGGGTTGCAAAATGGTCCAGCCTCTTTGGAAGGCAATCTGGCGCTTCCTTAAAAAAATGGATATTGATATACCATTTGACCCAGTAATTCCACTACTTGGAATATATCCTACAGATTCATGACCTTTCACAGCAACGGACACATGCACCAGAATGTTTATCGCAGCACAGTCCACAATAGCAAAAAGATGGAATCAACCCAGATGCCCAACAATAGAAGAATGGATAGGTAAACTGTGGTACATATACCCAATGGAGCACTACGCAATGATAAAGAATAACGATGATTCCAGGAAACATCTCCTAACCTGGTTTCAACTGGAAGACATTATGTTGAGTGAAAGTAGTCAGCGACAAGAGGACAAATACTGTATGAGACCTCTACGATAAGATCTCAAAAACAGACTTGTGTATAGAAGAAAAGACTCTCTGACAGCTGCAAGGGAGGGGAGGGAGGGAGGGTGAGGGTGGGAGGGTTTAGTTTAGATAGTTACTAGAAATCTAGCTGGGAGAAAGCGGTGACAGCACACATTAGGAACAACAAGAACATTAAGTGGACTTCAGCATAACTTGAGTACTCCTTCCATCTTAACTCAATACTGCAAGGATAGAGTAGCTGGGGCGGGGGGCGGGGGACCATGCCCTTAGGCGAATTCCAGGCCAATTGGCACAACTAGCGTTTTGCTAAGAGAGCTCTCTGCACCCCACATTGATGAGTGGCGTCTGGGGTCTTAAAAGCTGCCAAGCTGCCATCCGAGGACACAGCAAATGGTCCCAACTCAGCAGGAACAGATGCTCACCGAGGGCCAAAATGGCATGCGGTAAAGACAACCGAGAAGACAGAGAGACCCACAAGAGTGGGTGCCTACATCGACTTGGGACCGGAAGAACTGGATGGTGCCCGGCCACCACCAGTGATAGTCACGACGGAGCTCACAGGGAGGAGCCTCACTGGCAACACAAGAATAAAAAGAGGTGCATCATGAGATCTCCACTAAAAGACCTCAAATGATAGTCCAGCGGTTTTGGGGTTCCTCTGAGAGCATGGCCCCCTTCCCTGATGCTGCCCTTTCCCATAAATTATAACAAAGCTCCACTCTTTGGACAGGAACGGATTGGACTTGGCAAAGCAGAGTAACCATATATTGGAAGCACTTTATGGTTCTATACATCTATAGGATATCATCTTGCTGACCTCTGGCTGGAGGAAGGGGAGTGGACGGAGAGGAGGGGAAAGGAGACTGTTGGGAGGATGAGACATGTATGGAGCAGAGGAATAGTGTGCAGTCGCCGGACAGGGAGAGCAATGGAAGCTGCATATAGGGGGGCATGTAAATTTATACGTGAATGTACATTTTCACTCAGTTATGTTAAATAAAAATAAAAATTAAAAAAAAAAAAAAAGCTGCCAAGCTGCCATCTGAGGGTACAGCAAATGGTCCCAGCTCAGCAGGAATGGCTGATCACCAAGGTCCGTAATGACACGGGGGAAAGAGAATCCAGATGACAGGGAGACCCATGTGGGTGGATGTCTGTATCAACTTGTGACCAGAAGAACCAGATGGTGCCCGGCTACCGCCAGTAATAGCCACAATGGAGCTCGCAAAGTTGAGTCTCACTGGCGACACAAGTATAAATAGGGGTGCACCCTGAGATCTCCGCTAAAAGACTGCAATTGATGGTCCAGGGGCCTCGGAGTTCTCCTGGGAGGGGGGGCCCCTGGCCCTGATGCTGCCCCTGTCCATAAATCATAATGAAGGTTAATTTTTCAGACAGCAGTAGATTGGACTTGGTGATGCAGAGTCACCATATTGTGTCGGCACTTTATGGTTCTAGGCATCTATAGGAGGTCGTCCTATTGACCTCATGCTGGAGGAAGGAAATGGATGGAGAGGAGAAGACAGGAGGCTGCTTGGAAGATAAGACATGGATGGAGCAGAGAGGAAGAGTGTGCTGTCACCGTGCAGGGAGAGCAGTGGAAGCTGCATGCATGTCCGCACACAAATTCATATGGGAATGTACATTTTCAGTCAATCATAATAAAAAAATTGCAGTGAGCAGAGTCTTTAAAACTAAGCTCCGTGAAAATACCAAGCTGTGTGGTTCTCAACACAACTCAACAGAACTGTTTGTTGTCCAAAGGCATCAAATGTTGACAGACAAAAATACAGAAATTTAGGCAGCAGAAAATGTTCAAATGCAGTAGGGTCACATTGTTGACGAGAAAGGAGGAAAAGGATCATTAGATGTGAAGAAAATTCACTTTGGTGCTTCTTACTCTGAAACTTGGGGAGCTCTTTTCTCTGCTTCTGTCTTACCTCTCCTTCAAGAAATGAGGAAGTAGAACAGAGGGCATAGGTAACAGGTAGACGAGATAAACCAACTCCTGACAAGGTGGATGGATATCTGTGACTTAAGGTATTTTCCTTCTTCCCTCACTAATGATACAAACTGCATCAATGTTTGCAACACATTCTTTCCTTTCTTGGTTCTTCCTTTTGTTACACATGGTACCCATCCCCTCTCCTTTTGTATCCCTCTTCCTTCTGAGTCTTCCTCTTGTTCCTCTCTATTGGATTATCACCATTAGCACACAGGAATGCTCCAGTGACTCTCATGAAAAAAAAATCTCTTGGGAGAATGAAGAAAGCCAAAGACACAAAGGAAAGATTAGTCCAAAAGACTGATGCAACACAAGCACCACAACCTGCACCAGACTGAGCCCACACAACTGGATGTTACCTAGCTCCCCTCACTGACTGCTCTGACAGGGCTCATAGCAGAGGTTCCAAGACAGCTGCAGAAAAATGTAGAACAAAATACTTATCAAGGGGTTTGGGGGTGGGGAAAGTCCAGACTTACTGTTCTGACAGACTGGAGAAACCCTGAGAGTATGGCCTGTGTACACCTGTATAGCTCAATAATGAAGATGCTGCTGAAATTTACCCATCAGCCGAAAGTCAGACAGGCCTGTAAAACAAAATGAGATTGAAAGGGCACTTGAGCCCAGAGGCCACAGCAAAAAGGCAGGAGAGAACATGAAAGCTGGCAATGGGTAACTTGAGGTCATGAATGGGAGGGTGTTGAGATGTCATGGAGTTGGCAACTAACGTCACTAAACAATAGCCAGCCAAGTGCGTCGAGTAGTGTATCAATTATTTAATGAGAAACTAATCTCCATCTAAAGTACAACTAAAAAAAAAGCCACTTGTATGACACTAAATGGTCAACAATTACTTTTTAAAAAATGAGAGTACAGAGGGCTACAGAAATTGGATTTATGGAAATGGAACAATCAGAACAGAAATAATGAGAATATTCACTCATTTTGAAGAATATAACCAATGTCACTGAACGATTTGTATAGAAATTATTGAACGGGAACTTAAACTATTGTGTACATTTTACTCAAAACACAACAAAATGTTTTTAAATATATATATATATATATATTCCTTGGTCTCCACACACCCTGCCAATTACTCTTCACTCTAATCACAGGCAAACTGGTTAAACTTGTATTCGACAAATACTGTCTTTGCCTTCCATTTACCACTCAGCTGACACCAACAGAACAACTGCCCACAGTTCCACTGCAGCTGCTCTTGTTAAAGCAACCAGTGACCTAGTTGCAAACTTGAAAAAGAACATATTGTCTCCCATCCTTTGCTTATTTGACTTTTTAGTACCGTTCAAAACAGTTTCTGTGTTTCTAGTTTCAATTTCTATGAAGCATGCTCTTCTCCTGGTTTCATGGAACAAAGGTCAAGAACATGCTGAAGTTTTCTTCCTGCCTCTCTAACACCTTCTTCTGTAGATGCCTCACCTGTTCCTCCTCTTTTCTTTGAACTTAGTTGTTGGAAGACCCAAGGTCTAAGCATAGCACCTTCTTTTCTTTTCTTTTTATGCTTCTTTCTCAGTCATCTGAACCATTCCTGTGACTTTTAGCTGTGTTCACAGGTGGGTAACTCCCAACTTTAAGTTCTCTCTCAGACATTTCCTCAGAGTATCAAATTTGTATTAATAATTGGTACCTGACATCTGCGTGGGGGAGTTTCACAGGCATTTCGTCCTTAACAAATCTTACGTACAACTCTAGATTTATTCCCATATACCCACTCTTACCAACCCTGTCAGTCTTCACCAACTCAGTAAATGGAATCAGGATTCAAACAGAATTTCAAGCTCTTCATTTCCTCATATTTCTTACTGATAATTCTTGAAGATTCAGCTATGAGCCTAAATATCACTTCTTCAAAGGGCTCTTCCCCGCTCAGCTAAAATAATCTCTTTTGTCATTCTCTATCCTTGTATCCTGTGTGGATTTTGACTTATAGCTCTTACAGAATTTATTAGGTATTGATTTTCTGTTTATGTATTTAATGGTGGCTTCGCTCACTGCACTGTACACTCTGTTGGATAGGGACTTGGTCTGGGTAACCAGGCCCTGGCAGAATGCCTAGAAGGCAGTGGAGTGTGCTTCATCAACACTTGTTGGGTTAGTAAAGGATGATTTGGATGTTGGGCCTAAAACAGATACTTCTACTTTTTTCCTGAAAGAATAAAAACTAAGTCTCTTAGCTGGTCTTATTTAGATTAAAAGATGGTCTTCAGTAAATATTATATACTTATGAATAGATTAAGTAATTGAAAATTCACTTAATTTTATTGTATTTCATTTTATTCATTTATACATAAACAATACTAAAAATAGTCCCCAAATCAAAATGAGACCACTCTTGACCGTTTAGTCTCCTACAAGTGATTTTTTAAAAATCATAATTTAGGTGAAGGTTTACAGAGCAAACTAGTTTCATATTTTTTTCCTTAAAAAAATTAAATAATAATAATACTGATGCTTTTCCCCCCAAAAGTATTTTATAAGAAGAAGTTAGATTATTGTCCTCTAACCTGGTAGTGTAGTGGGTTAAGTGCTATGTCCACTAACCAAAAGGTCAGCAGTTCAAATCCAGCAGGCACTCCTTGGAAACTCTATGGGGCAGTTCTACTTTGACCTCTAGGGTCACTATGAGTCAGCCCATACTTGATGACAGTAGTTTGGGGTTTTTAACCTCCTTTAAGAAAACCTTGGTGGCATAGTCCTTAAGTGCTATGCCTGCTAACCAAAAACCTGGCAGTTCAGATCTACCAGGCACTCCCTATAAACTCTATAGGGTCGCTATGAGTTGGAGTTGACCCTGTGGTGGTGGCTTTGCCTTTAATTTCCTTTAAAGAAATATGCATGAAGTTCCACTCTAGGTATTGTAGAAATGACATATATTATGAACTTTGTTTGCTTTAATTTGCACTGTACTGTGCTTTTGTCTGAACAAAATCAATAAAATGTTATCAGTCTTCTTTGTCATAAGCCATCATTTCAAAGGATGCCATTTGGCAGTCTTTCTGTGGTGTGACTGGAATTACTTCAACCCCCACCCAGCCTTGGACTCTTCCCCTTTCTTGCCTGCCATGCTCTGTAGGAGGTGGCATGTGAGGTGTGGACCACAAGATGGTCCCTGGCTGAGCCAAGGACAGAGCATAGCTGACATTCTTGTAACTGGTTAAGTTACTGAAGGATAACAGTGGTGAATGAAATAGACAAGGAAACAACTTTAAGACATGACAGGGTCATAAACACCTCTGCAAAAATGAAAACTTTCTCTTTTTCAAACTGGATGTTCGTTCTGAGGTTGTTCATGGGCTCTTTTCATGGGTGTTAAAATTTCACCATCTCTAAAAATTTTTATGGCTCTACAGTGCTAGAATCAGGGAGCAAGTTTGTTTGGTTTTCCTCAAGTTAAGTTCATCTGTTGCAAGGTATAATGAAGAACATGAAATAGTGAAACCTCTAGGAATGCTGATATCCCTCTGACTTCTTCCAGAATCCCTTGGGACAGTCTTCATGTATTTGCGTAGTGACTCTTTACCTTTTATTAATCACAGACCCCTTTGAGGTGCTGAAGAAGATATGGACTCTGTCCCCAGAACAAAGCCATGGGCAGAAACACAGAATTCCACATATAATTTTAGGGGTTTTACAGAAAATGCTTTGGCCCCTAAAGTAGCTGTTCTCACGATTAGTGGGCCATGCAGGATGGAATGGGGAGGTGGTTTCCTGGTGAGCAGATGTTCTGCATGGGGTAAAACCTCTCTGGTTCTCGTGAACCACACAAGAGCATTTGTAAGAAGCAAGTGTACCCCTGGACACAGTAATCTAAGTCCGAGAAATAGTGAAGACTCTCTTCACCTTTAAGAGCGGAGCAGCTTGAAGCATTTGCTTCTTAGTAATCTATTTACCTCATTCCTGTCCTTCTTGAAAAAGATGCTGTGGTCATATGTGGGTGTAACTTGAGCACAAGGACTGTGAGAACTGTAACTTGCAGAGGAGTTACTCTAATATGTAGGGAAACAAGGACAGGGTCCAAAAGCCTAATGGCACTGTAGGGCTGAGTTTGGACTGGAGTAGGCATTGTGTACAGACCTTTTCTGGAAGAATTAACAAGAGAGGCCAAAATTTGTGTGGCAAAGATAGTAAATAAAATTTGTGAGGTCCATATGATAGAGCAAATGAACAGATAAAGTTCAGGACCCAACACTGGAACCAGAGTCAGTGATCTGTTCCGAAAGCTGTTCTGAGTTTCAAGGCTCTTTCTTCTCAGGTGCACTTTCACCTCAAAGGTGCCTAGAACTGATTTAGATGTCTGCTCTTATTAGGGGCCGTTGAGTAGGCTCCAGTTCATGCTGACCTTACGCAGAACAGAATGAAAATCGGCCCAATCTGTTTAAGTCCTTTGTGGTGGCTATTGTGTAAACTCATTTATTAAGGTTTTTCTCGTTTTTGCTGACCTTCTACTTTATCTGGAAAACCTGGTGGTGAAGTGGTTATGTGCTATGACCGCTAACCAGAAGGTTGGCAGTTCAAATCCACCAGGTGCTCCTTGGAAACCCTATAGGGCAGTTCTAGTCTGTCTATAGGGTTGCTATGAGTTGGAACTGACTCAGTGGCAGTGGGCTCTACTTTATCAAACATGACGTCCTATCCTAGTATTAGTCTGTCCTCTGTGTTCAGAGTGAGCCCATGTTTTGCCATCCTTGCTTGTAAGGAACATTCTGGTTATATTCTTCTAAGAGTGATTTGTTTGTTTTTCTGGCAGGCCATGTTAGTATTTATTGTTCAAATTCATCAGTTCTTCTGTCTTCCTTTTTCATTGTTCAGCTTTGTATTCATCTGAGGTGACTGAAAAGACCAATGTTTGGACTGAGCGCATCTTAGTCCTTGAAGTGACATTTTTCTTAAACATTAAAGAGGTCTTTTACTGAAGATAGGCCCATTGCGGTGTGCTGCTTTATTTCTTGGCTGTTTTCTATGGATATTGATTGTGGATCCAAGTAGAATAAACTCATTGACAACTTTCTTCTTCATTTACCATTGTGCTGTTTATTGGTGTAGTTGTGAGGATTCTCATTTTCTTCATGAAATGTCAGTGTCAGATAACCACTAACCAGTAAAATCAGTAAAATTCTCACTATCATTTCAGGTTCCTAAATGCCAAACTTACCTTTGCAAAGGAAGAGGGCCAGGTTAGAATAATCTTTGCAAAGTCCAACAGCTACATTCCTTTGAAATCAAGCTGGTAAGTAGAAATTATATAACTGATGGCATATAACTTCTTCAATTCTCTACATTTTAAATGGCAAACAGGCTGCTTCATGGAAAGAAGAACCTCGTATCTTTCAAGCAAGTACATTGGTTCAAAATTTATCTCCTGTACTTTTTGTGGAAACACTGATGACATAGTGGTTAAGTGCTTTGGCTGCTAACCAAAAGGTCAGCAGTTCAAATCCACCAGGCACTCCTTGGAGACTCTATAGGGTAGCTCTATCCTGTCCAATAGGGTTGCTATGAGTCAGAATCAGTTTGACAGCAGCGAGTTTGGTTTTGATTTTTGTTTCAGTGTATGTGGTGTATGTACCTCTAAGTTTCTGTTTAAACTTGGGCAAATAGCAGTGTCTTTTTCATTTTGGTGTTCTCCTTCATAAAATGTAGCAGTTAACCTAATAACGGAATGGTCCCCTTGATAAAGGATAATGTTCATCGTCCTCCTATCACAGTCTCTTCATGAGATCTAGAGAGTTTCTTCTGAGTAGGCAGAAAAGCACCATCAGAAGACTTGAATGAGCGAGATGATAAAACTGGATATTTCAACCCAATCCTTGTAGCTGCACTGACCAGTAAATAAACCTTCCCTGGGTTTCTCTTTTTAGACTAGTAAACAACAACAAAGGAATAATACTAACTTGACTTGTAGAGTTGCTAATTATACAAGTGATATATTCTAGCTGCTGGAAGTTATCCACAGTGAGCTTATCCAGAGCATCTTCACAAGATGAGTATCTGGGATTGACATGGGTGTGACATGGAGAAGCAGTAAGCTGTTCTTACTAGTCATAGTCAACAAATGCAAAGCATCATATGCAGAGAGGAAGTCGAAGAGAGTGATACTCACTATAGTATGTGGAATCTGAAAGCGTATTTACTTCTAAGTATGAGTAGTTATATATTCTTTTTATAAGTAGCACAATGTACACTCTATTTTCTAATAATTTTTCCAGAAATCTATGAAGTAAAATATTGAGAGGGCATTTGCACTGATGCCTGTTCTCTTTGGAACTCATTAATGAACTATTTTGCTGCTTGTGATAACTTTTCTATAAAGGAAAAACAGACAAATCTGAAGCAATTACAAAACTTGGAGGTAATCTAGAAATTTTAAGGATGTTAGAAATAAATAAAAATTTAGTAGCCCAATCAGGCTTGAAAAATTCTGTCATTATTAGTGGTGGTGAAGTCAATTCTAACTCATGGCAACACCATGTGTGTAGGCTGGAACTGCTCCCTAGGATTTTAAAGGCTGTAGTCTCTTGGAAGAGATCACCAGGCCTGTTTTCCAAGGATCCTCTGAGTGGGTTCAAACCACCAACTTTTCTGCTAGTAGTTAAATGCCTGACCATTTGTGCCACTGGAGAACTACTGAAAAATGCAATAGAAACCTCTAAATTTACTTTATGTTCCGATGAGAAGTCAAACTTATCTTGCAATTTGAAAATATTCCAGAGGCTTGCTTAATCGTGGTATCTGTCCTATGATTCCCTTTTGCCCTATTCAAAAATAGAAACATTCTGAGTATTTACATATCAAAGGGTCCCCTTAGGTTTTCAGGAGCCCTGGTGGAGCTATCATTAATCAGTCAGCTGCAGATTTAAAGGTTGGTGGTTTGAACTCGCCCAGCTGTTCCACAGGAGAAATAGCCTGCAGTCTGCTTCAGTAAAGATTACCCTTAGGAAACCCCATGGGTGCAGTTCTACTCTGCCACGTGGGGTCACTACGAGTCAGACAGACTCAGTGACACCTGACAACTACCACTACTACCGTCACATTTATCTTAGATTTATTAAGTGAACAAATGAGTGGGTCTGAACTAAAACCAGAAAAATCAAGCATGTTGGCGTGAGTGGTTTCTGACTCGTGGTAACTCAGTATGTAACAGGGCACAACTGCTCCACGAGGCTCTTGTGGCTGTAAAATTTATGGAAGCAGATCACCAGGCCTTTCTCGTGTGGTGCTGCCGGGTGGGTTTGAATCACTAACTTTTGGATTGGTAGTTGAGTGCAAGCTGTTTGAGCCGCCTAGGAACCCTGAGTTGGAGGTAGGGGTTTGCAACTGCGAATCTCTGCAGGGTCAAGAAGACATCCTAATGAGTGAAGTTAATAAAAGAGCTAAGGATTAGGGAGGTGGATTAGTAGATCACGGATAAAAATCCTCAAGTGGTATTTCACTTTCCTCTTAAATCAAGTATAAGAGAAAAGGTATGTAAATGGTAATGACACTTGATTTCAATTTGGGTAGTAATGGGATCGCAAGGACTCAGGAGAACCAGGAGGCAGTTACTACTGAGCTCCAGCCAAATGTTGCCTCACGGGGATGCATACATAAAATTCACAGATCTGATTTTTTCCACCAGAAGCTAGAAAGTGGATTTTTTTTTTTTTTTTTTTTTTTAGTGGAAGTCCTTATTTGTGAATATTTGCAACTAATTCACAATCTTTGAGATTTTGGAGAGCCAATTCTGTGTGGGCCTAACAACAACAAACATATCTGCGAGCTAGACCTATCCAAGAGACTACTATTTTATAAGGTCTAGATGCTGAGTGAGGAAGACTATTAGTCTGCACCACATTCAATTCAAAGAAATAACTAAGATTTCTGGTATATTATTTGTATGTCTATAAATATATTTTCTCAGAAAAAGAGAGAAATATTTTTTTAAAAAAGAAAGCTTTGGAAGAATAGTTATAACACTTAAATACCACCTTACTCTTACATTTCGTTGCTATCCATCAAAGCCAGAGATCTTAGGTCATTTTTGGCAAGCATAGTTTTGTTTTAGGACCCACAAACACATCAATGTGAGATAATTTTTGTATCTAATGTGATAGATTGAATCATGTCCCCCCAAAATGTGTAAGGCTTGGCAAAATGTGTAAAGCCATTTGGCAAGGCCATGATTCCCAATATTGCAAGATGTTCTTCCACGGCTGTAAACCCTGCCTGTATGATGCTAATGAGGGAGGATCGGTGGCAGTTGTGTTGGTGGGGCAGGACTCAGTGTGTAAAATTGTATTGTGCCTTATGGCAATCTCTTGAGATATAAAAGAAAGAAGCTAGCAGAGAGATTTGGGGATGTCATAACATCAGGAAAGAAGCAGTGCCAGGAGCAGGGTGCTTCCTTTGGAAAGGACCTGAGGTCCTTGTGTTGCAGAATCTCCTAGTCCAGGACAGAATTGATGACAAGGACCTTCCTCCAGAGCCAGCAGAGAAAAACTTTCCCTGGAGCTGATACCCTGAATTTGGACTTTTAGCCTGCTTTTCTGTGAGAAGGAAACCCTGGAGGCATAGTGATTAAGTCCTGTGGCTGTTAACCAAAAAGTCTTGAGTTTGAATCTACCAGATTCTCCTTGGAAACTCTTTGGTGAAATTTTACTTTGTCCTAGAGTGTTGCTATGAGTTGTAATTCACTCAAGAGCAATAGATTTTTTTGTTGTTGTTTGCTTTCTATGAGAAAATAAATTTCTCCATTGAAGCCATCTACTTGTGGTATTTCTGTAACAGCAACACTAGATGACTAAGACATCATGTATGCATAGTCTTACAGTCATCTTGCTGTGAATCTGTTTTGCAATAAAAATTACCGAAATGATTCTGATTGGGTTTTATATGGAAAGAGAAATAGGAAGCTTTGGTTATATCTAGATGGCAAGGAGTTTTCGGGTTTCTTTTTTTTAAAATAAATATTTGTAGTTTTGTAGACACAATACTGTCAAAGTAAGGAAAGATGCCCTTATCTACAAGCAAAATTGTATTTTGAGAAAGAAGCTGTAATACCTGAAGACAAAATCATACTTTCACAAAGCCCAGCTTCCCTTCACATTGCTTTAGATGCTTGAGGGTAGTCAATTTTAGGCCATATACACTCCTTGATTTTTTTGGTGTAGATACAGCTCCAGATATGCTGGTACTTTTTTCCTAGTTATTTATGTGTTTGTGGCATATTTTTCCCTTTCCTTTATGAATCAATAAGAGATTCAAACAGTTTCATTGTATTTTCCTGTTTTAAAAATACAGTAAATCATTTGTGTGGCTCTTAGTAGAGAGGAAGTACCTATTACCTAAATGCTTGGCAAAAAATTCAGATAAAACGTAATTCCTCTCTATTAAACAATGTTCTGTGCTATCCTTAGTTGAGAGATGTTAAAATAACAAAACAAAGACTTGCCTTTTTCTCTTTTGGCTAGAAATTACAATTAAGTTTTGAAAAGAAGTCATTAGAGGCAAGATCTTGTGGGCAGATACAGATTGCCAAGGGTCTGTAACTGTGTGAACATGCAGATTTGTGAAATCCCCACAGATTACCACAGAAGCTGCTGAGGTTCTTGGTCTAATTTTAGTGCTCTCAGTTTCACTTACTATTTCAACCCTTCAATGTCCTTATTTTGGCTACTACTAGATCCATTAGCAAAACTTTTGGTAGATCTCTTTTGCATTTTATCTACTGCCCCCAATTCTTTTTTGAGGGATATCAATAACCTGATATGTACTTACTACCATTCACAAAAGGAAGAACATAATGTTGAGATTGGGACACATTCAGGACTCATAGGTATCCGTGAGATATTGGCATTTATCAGTGTATCTGCTAAAATGTGCTGGCCTTTAACCTGTTTTAGGGTAGAAATGTGTGTTTTTAGCCACTTGAGTACTTATTTTCTTTCATGTTCTTGATAACTATTTCTTTAAAAAATTAGATTAGTAACCAATCAAAAATATAGTTGAATGGATTGACAGAAGCTAGTTTTAGCTTCCTAAAATAATGAATACTACAGGGTAAGAAGTGTCTCAAGGTGGTGCAAGTATTTAATGCTCTTACCTGTCAACTGTAGGGTTGGAGGTTCTAGTTCACCCCAAAGTACCTTGGAAGAGAAGCTTAGGGATCTACTTTGCAAAAAAAACAAACAAACAAAAAAAAAAAAACAGCTGTTGAAAATCCAATGGTCACCATGAGTTGGAGTCGACTCATTGGCAACTGGGACTGAGTAAGAAACATAATATTGAATTTTCGTTTGAGAAATGTGGAACTAGGGTCAACTTCGTGGCAATGGGATTTAAACTAGTTCTCAGTCTGTGACTCATATTTTCTAGTATGTTGACTTTTTTTCCCACTTTTTCTAGATTTTTTTGCAAAGGATTTTATTTTGATAAAATATATGTGGCTTATAAGTTTGAAAGAGATAGGAGAAGGAACTTTATTTCTCAGGTAAAATCTAGTTGCTGTTGAGTTGATTTTGACTCCTGGCAGCCTTATATGTGTTAGAGTAGAACTGTGATCCACTGGGTTTTCAACGGATGATTTTTCAGTAGTAGGTCTACAGGCCTTCCCTCTGTGGTGCCTCTGGGTGAACACAAACCTCCAGTCTTTCAGTTAGCAGTTAAATGCATTGACTATTTGCACTATTCAGAAACTCTGTCTCTTGAGTGGAGTGCACCTTTTGGTCATTTACCAGGAAAATAATAGTAGCTAACATTTGCCGAGAATATATTAACCAAACCAAACCCATTGTCATCAAGTCAATTCTGACTCATAGCAACCCTATAGGACATAATAAAACTGCCCCATAGAGTTTCCAAGGTGGTGTCAAACCATGAACCTTTGATTAGCAGCCATAGAATTTAACCATTATGACACTGAGTTTTCTGAGAATCTGTTACGTACCACTTTGTAAGCATTTCACCCTCGTATACTTATTTAATCCTCGTAACAACCCTGCAACATAGATACTGTTATTATTTTATTTTCTGGATAAAGATATAGAGACACCAAACCAAACTAAACCCAATGCCACTGAGTGGATTCTGACTCATAGTGACCCTATAGACACAGTAGAACTGCCGCATAGAGTTTCCATGGAGCACCTGGCGGATTTGAACTACTGGCCTTTTGGTTAGCAGCTGTAGCATTTAACCACTACACAATTAGGGTTTCAGTAGAGACACAATAAGGTTAAATAATGTTTCTGCAGCCACGAATGTGAGAGTCCAATTTGATTCTATCTGTCTGGTTCCATAATCTAGGCTCTTTCTTACCCATTAAGTTGTACTCAGAAAAGAACTTACTAATGAATAAGTTAAATGTGCAAAGCCTCCACAGACCCCAGAAGAAAAGGCTACTTTGGATTAAGTCACATGGGCTCTTTTGAAGGCTTCTTTAGGTGTTAGTCTTGTTGGTTGCTGCCAAGTTGCCTCTGATTCCTGGCAACATAATGTTTAACAGAACGAGATGTTGCCCCGTCCTATACCATCTTCACAATCATTGCTGTGCTCCATCCACAGTTGTAATCACGATGTATTTTGAGTGACTTCCAAACTAGTGGGATCATCTTCTAGCCCAATATTCTTTGTGATCCGTATAGTCTTCATTAGCTGATTTTTTAAAGTATGTCACCAGATCTTTCTCCCTAGTGTGTCTTAGTCTGGAAGCTCCCCTGAAACCTGTCCACTATGGAGGACCCTACTGGTATTTAAAATAGCGGTAGCAGAGCTCAAGCATTACAGCAACACACAAGCCATTATACTACAACAATCTAGCAGATGGGCGGTGGTAGAACATGCTACATTCCCACAATAAATGTTTGTTGAGTGAAAGCACGAACAAATGCATGCTTTAATCCTGGTTTTAAGACCCTCTCACCCTGTGTGCATTCCTGATTTTTTATGCCTCTGACTTTTTGTTTTACTCGACTTGCAGACCTTTCCTTCTCTTTCTTGGCTCTGTGAAATCCCACTTGTGCTGCAAGGCACAGCTCAAGCCTATGAGGAACAACTTGCTTTTGTTTTTCTAATTCTTTCCTAATACCAAGTATAATATTTCTTTGTCTACATGGGCTACTTCGCTAGATCCTATGACTTCTGAGGTCATACTCTCTGCATGATATATACCTGTATTTCTGCTATGGTGTTACATCACTATTGTAGTGGCCTAATGCTGCTACGGAAACCCTGGTGGTGTAGTGATTAAGTGCTACAGCTTCTAACCAAAAAAGCTCAATAGTTCGAATCCTAGGAATCCTAGGAAACTCTGTGAGGCAGTTCTACTCTATGCTATAGGGTTGCTATGAATTGAAACCACCTTGATGGCAATGGATTTGGGTTTTTGGTTTAGTACTGCTACAACAGAAATACCATAAGTAGATGACCTTTACAAATAAAAATTTAATTTCTCACAGTCTGGTAGGCTAGATGTCCAAATTCAGAGTGCCAGCTCTAGGGTCAGGCTTTCTCAATCTTCCCCCAGACTGGTAACTTCTCTGGACTGGGAGCTTCTTTGTGAGACAGAGACTCTGAGTCCAAAGGACACACTCTGTTTCCAGCACTGTTTTTTTTTGTGGTATAAGGTCCTGTGTCTTTGTTTTCTGTCTCAAGAGATTGCCTCAAGACACAATCCAATCTTGTGGTTTGAGTCCTGCCTCACTAACTCAACTGCTGCATATCCTCCCTCCTTAACACTATAGAGGCAGAATTTACAACATATACGGAAAATCACCTAATACTGGAATCATGGCCAAGCCAAACTGATGCGTACATTTTTGGGGGGACATAATTCAACCTATGTCAATTGTAGTGTCTGATACTGAAATATATGTTTACAAAATTGATGAGAAGATGATTGGAAAATGTATCCAGAGTGTCTGAACTCTCTTTAATAATCTATAATGCTAAAGATCTGGAAGAATGTCTTGAAACACCATTATGGCATGTTCATGTGAAAAGCAAAAACCAAACCCAGTGCTGTCAAGTGGATTCTGACTCAGAGTGACCTTATATAACAGAGTAGAGCTACCCCATAGGATTTTCAAGGCTGTGAGTCTTTACAGAGTGTGTCTTTCTTCTGTACACTGGCTGGTGAGGTCAAACCTCTAGCCTTTGAGTTATAAAAGAGATGACTAACCCATTCAATAGCACAATTCAATAAGCAGGAGAAAAAAATTCAAGGCAAAAATGAGATTAGAGAAGAAACCAATTTAAAATTTAAAAGTCACAGTGGGACAATAAGAGGGCGGAGAGAGACAATCATAAAAACATACCAGACACACCTCTAGATTTGGGACTAGAAGACAAAGATAAGGCATCTGTTTTTAAGAAACTACTATGAAAAGAAAATTCAGAAACATAAATTATACAAACCCTAAAAAAGTCAATAGTTTGAATATCAAAATCTGCTTTAAAAAGTCCTATGAGTAGAGGAGAATTCAAGTAGGCACTTGAAAAGAGAGCATGTGATCACCAAGGAAACATTGAGAAAGGGCAAATAATGTGTTTGTAGGCACAGGTGCTATGAAGAAGGAGTTCACTTTACAGCACTATAACATGTGGCAGAGCAAAGGAGAGGTGAGCAAAGAGGAATGAGGACATCAGTGGACAGGAACCCACTCATGAAGTCTTGGTTGCTATTCAAAGGGCTGTGGATTAAGAGATGATAGGGAACTGTGGAAGAATTCTGAATAGGGATTTTTGTGATCAACTGGATAGAAGTTCATTGGCTTAGAGTCTAGCAGGCGAGGAGTCCAAACTCAGAGCAACAGAACCAGGGGAAGGCTCTCTCCCTCTGTCAGCTCTGGAGCAAAGTCCTTCTCATCAATATGCCCGTGGACTAGAAGCCTCCCTGAGCAAGAACACTGGGTGCACAGAATATGATCCACTCCTGACACTGCTGTCCTGGTGGCATGAGGTTCCTGTGTCTCTCTGCTCCCTTCTGTCTTCTGTATCTCAAACAGGATTGGTTAAAGGCGCTATCCAATCATGTAGATGTCATCAGTATAACAGCTGCTAATCCATCTTGCTACTACCACAGTGATAGGATTTTCAGCACACAGGAAAATCACATCAGATGACAAAGTGGTAGACAATCACACAATACTGGAAATCATGACCTAGCCAAGTGGACAGATGTTTTGAGGGGACACAATTTAATCCACTACAGGTACCCATACACAGAAGAAATTAGTGGGGGCAAGAGGGTAGGAGACAATTGAGAAATCTGTAAAGTTAGCCCTTGCTGTAGGCCAAGGGAGAGATAAAGACGGCTTGAACCTGAGAGTGACAGTGAAGGTGAAGAATTGAGGAATACGACCAACAGTGAGGAGGCTGA
Source organism: Heterohyrax brucei (assembly GCA_028571685.1). Classification (NCBI taxonomy): domain Eukaryota; kingdom Metazoa; phylum Chordata; class Mammalia; order Hyracoidea; family Procaviidae; genus Heterohyrax; species Heterohyrax brucei. The sequence goes on from CM053149.1 coordinate 43,639,064, forward strand.
TTATTAAACTCGGATCGCCAGCCAAGCCAAGTGCCGTCGAGTCGGATCCGACTCATGGCGACCCTAGGGGCCAGAGTAGAACTGACCCCCAGAGTATTCAAGGAGCGGATGGGGGTTATAATAGTAAAAGAAGGGTGCTGAGAAATGTGGGGGAGTCCCAAGTTTCTAGCATAGAAAATTTGGCCATAAATCAAGGAAGGAAATATAGGAGATAGAGTAATTTTAGAAAGTAAAGGAGATACTTATTTTACTAATTAAAAATTTTGTATTGAGATACTGTTTACATACTGTCAGAATCCACTCTTTTCAAGTGTAGTTTTTAATGTTTTAAAATATACTCATAAGGTTCCCCAGCCATTAAAAAATCCCCAAACCCATCAGCAGTTATTCTCCATTCCTCCCTCTGCCCAGGCCCTGGCAAGCACTAACCTCCTTTCTGTGCCTATGAATTTACCTTTTTTGAGCACTTTGCATAAATATAATCACACCATGTGATCTTTGTGTCTGGTGTCTTTCACTTTGCACAAGATTTTCAAGGCTTACCCGTGCTGTAATGTGTATCAGTACTTTATTCCTTTTTATGGTTAACTATATTCCAATTATGTTTATATTTCATTTTGTTTATTGATTGGTTGATGGACATTTGAGTTGTTTCCACTTTTTGGCTGTTATGAATAATGCTGCTATAAACATTCCTGTACAAGACTTTAAGGGGGCATAAGTTCTTGGTTCTTTTAGGTATATACCTAGGAATTGATTCACTGGATCATACGGTGACTCTACGTTTAAATTTTAAGATGTTACCAGGCTGTACCATTTTACATTCCCACAAGTGATTTATAAGGGTTCTGAATTTGTCACATACTTTTCAACACTTATTGGCTGTTTTTGGTTTTGGTCACTTTAGTGGATATGAAGTGGTATTATTATTGTGGTTTGGATTTGCTTTTCCCCAATGACTGATGATGCTAGCCATCTTTCCATGTGCTTATTGTCCACTTTTCATAGCAAAAGAGAGGAAGACCCTTATCAAGATAGAGGACACAGTGACTGCAACAATGGACTGAAACAGCAACAGCTGTGAGGATGGCACAGGGCTAGGCAATATTTGTTCTGTTGTACACGGGGTAGCTATGAATTGAGACTGACTCAGCAGCATCTAAATACAATGTCTTCTGTTTGTATGTCTTCTTTGGGGGAATGTCTATTCAAATCTCTTGCTCATTTATCTTCATATGCTAAATCTGCATCCTGGCAAAGCTTTCTAGAATACAGATGAATGTATGAATCTGACATCTAGATAAAAAGTCAGCACCTGAAATATACAGATTTAACTTCTTAAAATAGCTACCATCTGTTTAAGCATTCGCTAGGCATTTAGCATTTATCGTACATGAGCTCTAATCCTCAAACAACCCAACCTAAAAGTTATAAATATTGTTTCCATTTTACAGATGAGACTACTTACCCAAAAGTTAAGTAATTTTTTTTTCCCAAATCACATGTTAGTAAGTAGCAGAGCTAGGATACAAACCCAAATTTAGATATCTCCAAACTCTATTTCCACTATGATACGCTATGTAGTTGGCCTCTTTTTGATTTTGAATTATCAGTATAGAGAAGGTAGTTGAAAGCAAGGTAGTGGATGAATTTGCTGAAGAGAATTTGTAAGGTGAGAGGAAAGGGTCAGGCACAGAGATCCACAAATCCTAGCAGTTAAGAGGCCAGCAGTAGGAGACAAGCCTTCAGATAAGGCAGAGTATGGCCAGAGGTATAGGAAGAAAGCCAAGGAAGACTGGTTCCAGGAAAACCTTCCAAAGGAAGAATTTCAGAAAGAGTATGGAAGTCAGTGGGTGGCACAAATAGCTAGATTTTTGACCACTAGCCAAAATGTTGGTTATCCAATAATCTTTCTACTCAGTGCTTTGGAAGAAAAGTCAGGTGAGCTACTTCTGAAAGTTCAAAAACCAAAACTGAACCTATTGCCATCCAGTGAATTTCAGCAAATAGCAACCCTGTAGGACAGAGCAGAACAGCTCCATAGGGTTTCCAAGGAACAGCTGGTGGATTTGAACTGACAACTTTTCAGAAACCCTGGTGGTATAAGGATTAAGTGCTACTGCTACTAATCACAGGCCGGCAGTTCAAATTCACCAGGGCTCCTCTGAAAGGTCACAGACACGAAAATTCTGTGAGGTACATTTCTACTTTGAAACACACGGGGTCATCATGAGTCAGGATCAGCCACTGATTTATTTTTTGGTAGTCAAGAGGTAACACACTGCTGCTGAGCCTTCATGTAGGAAGAGGCTGAAGAGTACTTCTTAGAGGAGGTGTCTTCTGCCAGAGTAGTTACAGTTAAGCGTGTGTCTGTGGGTGGGTTCAAAGAGTAGTGGAGGAAATGAGACAGGATTTGATTTTAGTGGGGTAAAGAGGGGACAGAATAGAAAGAGCAAATTCTACTTGGTTGTGAAGAATTGGAGAGAAAGGAAAGGCTTCCAGTAGAGGGTGTTTTTTTATTTGTTTGGTTTTTTTGGTCACAAGAGACATCTTATGTTTACTTACATGGTAGAAAGACAGAGAGTTTAAAGTTAGAGGAAGGAGAGCCGTCAAGTGACAGGGCACAGTCAGAGCCGGAGCTGGCGCAGCATAGGCTGAGCAGCCCTCTCCCTGACAAAAGAGGCGTGCACGTGGTTGCTGATGGTCACGCAGATATGCTCAACTTGTAGGTCAAGGGAAATTCAGTCTTAGGCTCCCCTTTATTTGTACTAAGCTGCTCACAGATTACTAAATGCCAGTTCACGCTTTTCTTCTCTTTTGTAAGCATACCATCACAATCTTAATTCCTAAAACTTCATCTCCTCCAACTCTTTAGTAGTTATTTTATGAAAGGCTATCTCTCTTCCCATTTCTCTTCCTCCTTTTCTGTCTCTGTAGATCCATTGATGAGCCAAAAATATCCATCTGACTCATATCTTTAGGAGTTATACAAATTCAGTTGCCCAAATTGGCAGTACTATCAACCTCTAAAACTCTCAAAAATTCTGAAAGTTCTTTTTAGCATCTTGGCAAATCTCTACCAATGTCCTTATCTGCATATGCAATTCTGCTATTGATCCATTTATAATATCATTTGAGGGAAGCAATACATTCAAAATTCCAAGTAACTAACTTACAAATTTAGTTTGAAACATTTCACAATTTTAAGACTTCCTTTTTTCCTGTAAATTGTGTTTAATGGTCTTGAAAGCTTTTTCAAGTACATTTTCTTGTTTTAGTGAAGAAAGCAGGGTAATGTTATTTCTTTTTATGTCAGAGATGATGAAAGTGAGCCTTAGAGAAGTTAAGTGAGTCCTAGGATACTATGGAAAATTGATAATTACTTATATTTTCTCTTTTGTAGGCACGCTGTGTGATTTCTTTTCAGAATTAAGGATAGATTACTTAATGTCTAACCACTGTCTCTTGAGAGTTGTCTTTGAGATTTGTCTTTGCTTTTGAAACAACAAAAGAAGACACATCTGTTGTAGGAGAATCATTTGTTGAAATCAAAGAGTAATAAAGCCATTGAGAGGAGCAAGTATGGACTCCAAGCTGTGTAAATTTAGAGTATAGAAATGATTTCAAAAATACTGTATCGTTTGTTTTGTGTTTTACTTTGAATTGATTCTAATAAAAAAGATGAACTCCAAATCCCTGATTCAGAAGCAACTTCAAGTTGAGATTTTACTATCCTATAAGGGAAACCCTGGTAGCATAGTGATTAAGAGTTACGGCTGCTAACAAAAAGATTGGCAATTCAAATCCACCAGCTGCTCTTCGGAAACCCTCTGGGGCAGTTCTCTTCCACTCTGTAAGGTTACTATATGTCAGAATTGGCTTGATGGCAGTGGTTTTGGGTTTCTTTGTTTGTTTTATCCTGTGGAGTGTTACGAGCACACTGGTTTACAAACTGGAGCAAAATGTTTTAAATTAGATGATGAATTTTAAGTTTCACTTAAAAAAGAAATTAAATATTCTATATTCAAATATGTTTGTATATCTGTGCATACAAAATTAGCATCAAAATAGTGTAGGAAATTTAGTGTGAAATTTTATCTGTATTAGCACTTGGCTTTTGGCTTTGGCATTAGTGGTCTAATTGGATTGATAACGTGGATAATGATAATAAAGGAGTGCTGTGCATCCCCTTGGAAACCCTGGTGGTGTGGTGGTTAAGTGCTATAGCTGCTAACCGAAAGGTCAGCAGTTCCAACTGGCCAGGTGTTCCTTGGAAACTGTGGAGCAGTTCTAATCTGTCTATAGGGTTGCTATGAGTTGGAATTGACTTGACAGCAATGGGTTTGGCTTTGGGCTATGCAGCCCCTTATGCTTTTCTATGGTGCTTTAATTTTTTTTTTTTTTTTATTAATCCGAAGTTGTTTTAGAACTCAGTATGTCCATACCTGACCCCAAACATATTTCTGGGTCATCAGGTATAATCCGCTCTTGTTTTGCATATTGTCTTATTTGTGTTCTTATTCCTTTTTTCATGTAGTCAGTCCCTTGATAATAGGTTGCTCATACAGTCTGTCCTGTGCCCAACTCTGTGATCATGCTCAGGTATTCCAACTACCTTACTGACTCGACGGCACTTGGCTTGGCACTGATACCATTGAACATAGCCTATATTTTCTGTTTTAGTTTTGCCTTCCAGGAAACCTAATACTCTCAGGAGTCTCCTCTTTCAGGAAAACTTCCTAGATCTCTTTAAGTTGAATTCAGCCCCATTTCTGGGCTCCCACACTGCTCTAGGCATGTGTCTCTGGATCTAACAGATTCTTTGTTTTATGATAATCAGTGTCTGCTCTGTCCCCATAGGCAGTTATAGGCCCTTGAGAACAAGTGTTTTCCATCTCCAGTCCACTGTGCAGTCCTTACAGTTAATGCATATTACCATTAAATAGATTCTAACTCATAGTGACCCTATAGGACAGAACAAAACTGCCCTGTAGGGTTTCTAAGGCTGTAAATCTTTATAGAAGTAGATGGCAGCATCTCTTCCTATGGAGCAGCTAGTGGGTTCAGACCACCGATCTTTTGGTTTGCAGCTGAGCACTTAATCAATGTACCATCAGGGCTGCTTTTTACACTAATGGACACTTGACCAAACAAATGCCTTTCTCTGAGGACACAGAGAAACTTCAAGTCAATCTTTCATTATATTAGCACACTTTGCTGCATTCCTCTCGGAGGAACTTGTTAAAATGTAGATTCTGATTCAGTATACCTGGGGGTGGAATCATTAGCATTGCTGGGAACTTGTTAGAAATACAAATTTCTCAGCAGGAGTTTGAACCAGAATGAACTGATTTGAGGCCCTGATTCTTGCACAGAAGCTTAGAACTCAAGTTTTCAAATCTTTACCCAGTATTTTCAGAGACAGATAACTTCCATGACCACCATGGAGTGACAGTTGGATTTCTTTGGTAGGTTAGAGGAAGTTTTTGTACTCCAGTCTGCCTTTTACACACACACTCTCCTGTTTCTTAGAGACTTTCTCTGTAAGGTCTTTATTCCCCTAGACCTTTCTCTGTGTAGATGTAGATTGTACCTTCTGAGATTGCCATCTGGCCCCAGTAGGGATGCCCTAGGAGTTACACTCACTCATCCCAGTCACTGAAGGTGTGCTCTTGTTCACAGTGGGCACCCAAAGCATGAGCACATTAGTGCCAGTGCTTAGGGGCTCACAGAATTAATCGGGGGAGGAGCTTCTCACAGTGAATGGCCCAGTGACTACTCAAAAAGTGATGACACTCCTCATTTTATTCTGCCTGTCTCCTTCCTCCTCCTTTTTTTTCTCATTGTGATTAAGCTCACCTAAATGTGACCTAAATGAAACAGTCAAAGGCATAAGAAATATGACCTTATTTCAGTCAATTTGAGTACTAGGGCCACAATCAGGATTCTTGTGAATATATAATGGGCACCTGCAGGAAAGAACACACTGGCCGTTAACACTATCATTTTCCAAAGGTTAAATCTTAGCTTCTGAAGTAGACATTTTCCATTTCTAAGTGTGGTATATGTTCTTACAGTTGAAGCAGTGGAGTTGTTGTAGTAGGTTACGGCCCTTCAGTGAGGTTGAACGTGTCTGTCTGGAAACCATCTGATCACAAGTGTCTGGAATGTGTATGGATTTATGACTTCTCTTCCATGTCCAGCTCTAGCCAAATGCTAGGAAAATACCTTTTTAATAAAAACAGATAATGAGAACACTGAAGAGTGCAAGCAGTGGGGTAGAAATAGAAAAAGGCAGGTGGAGAGCATGAGGACAAGACTGACTTCAGGAGTGGCTCTGTAAGCTAACCAAGGTCCAGCTAGAAATTCAGGAGTTATCTCTGATTTCTCGGATTTTGGAATTGCTTAGTAATTATTACTACAACTTGAAGACTCTTGTTTCCCATTCTATTCATCTCAGGTAGCTACGAATATGTTAGTTTAGTTGCCAATATTAAACAACTACCAATAGCCAAGTAAATGTATTTTACAAAAATGAAGCTAAATGTTATTACTTATTTATAGAAAATGCTATGAGGCCTTGTGACATAAGCTCTGAGCTGGTTATTGATTTACAATTAGTACTTGATACCAGTGATTTCCTGAAATACCAAGATTGCTGTAATAATAATGGTTATTCATTTTCAGACAATAAGACTGGTGACAGAATGTTTAGTAACTAACCACAGGAAATAGTAAACATTTGTTCCATATAACATCTGGAACTTGATCTAACAGGCAAGACTTAAGCTAAAATTCTTGTGGGTAATGGAATAAATATAAATGTTTGAAATCAGGTGGACTTGGCATTGCAACTTAACTGTTGTCAGCATGGTATTGGACAAATACTACAGCTCTTCTGGGTCTCAGTTTCCTTGTCCATTAAATGCCGATAACAATAGTTTGTAGTGCATTGTAAAATTTAAATGTGATGTAAGCAATTTTCCTGATATCATGTACAACACATTACATGCCACCAACAAGTGGTATTTATGGATACTCTTAGTATTTCTGAACTGACTTGACAGTAATGGAGTGGTATTTTGGTTTTACTATTATTATGACTTAGTTTGCCAAAATGTAGGACAATTTTGATTATTAAGGTCTCATGAATTTTGTAAAAGCTCTGTGCAGGAAAATAGAAAGAAACAACGAAAATAGGAGAAAATCCATTACCATATTCATTAAATTCCTCCAAGGCAAAAGTGGAAAATGAATGACTTTTTGAGTTGAGAAGTATGGTATTATCTGTGGGTACTTCCTACTGTTGTTGTCAATAATTTAACCTTTAAGAATATTGCCCCAGTATCCATAAACATGATATGTTTTATTCTCCTTGTGATCAATCTGAAAAGCTAAAATGGTAAGCTCTGGACTCATTTCTTAAATTCATACTATCCTGGTAAAAATAACTTTGACAATAATGGCAACAGGTCTCTGGTGGAGCACAGTGGAAAGACCAACTGATTGAGGAAAACTAATGTAGAAAGAGAAATGAACTCAAAAGACTGAGAGGTTGAAGTTGAAAGAAATAAGGAGAATTAAAATTAAAGCAGACCAATGCACAATAACCAGAGTGAACTGAGGAAAAACAATAGTAGTATCTGGTAATTTATGACCTTTTTAATAAAAACAGATAATGAGAACACTGAAGAGTGCAAGCAGTGGGGTAGAAATAGAAAAAGGCAGGTGGAGAGCATGAGGACAAGACTGACTTCAGGAGTGGCTCTGTAAGCTAACCAAGGTCCAGCTAGAAATTCAGGAGTTATCTCTGATTTCTTCTTCCTACTCATTCATCATAGCCAGTTGATCAGAAAATCTTACTGAATTTATCTTCAAAATACATTCTGTAACCAAACACATCTCTCTTTTTATGTCCACATTATGGTTTGGAAAGGCATCATTTCTTGGCATTATAATTAACATATTGGACAACTACTTGGTTTCCTCTACATTCTTCATGTAGGTTTTTACTAATCTCATCTCCGTTTTGCAACTGGAAAGATCTTAAAACTATACAGATATAATTGTGTTTCTCTCTTGCTTCAAATCTTTAAAATGATGGCTTCCCATTACTCTTTACGTAAAACCAGACACTAAAATACTCTCTGTGAGCTACTTCTCCTGCCTTTTTTATCCTTATGTCGTATTCACTATCTTGGTCATTCTAAATGTCTTTCAGTTTCTCTTACGTGCCATTCTCTGCTTTATTTCTGAATCTTTCCACACACCGTTCTTTCTGTCTGGGACACTCCTTTCTGCCCATTCTTTATCTAGCTGACTCCTACCCACTTTTTAGGTCAAGCTTAGGCAAAACTCCTCTGGCCTCTAGAAAAAATTAGTGTTCTTCCTCACCCCTCGTTGTGCTTCATATGATATTTCATTATGGTTACACATTTAATTATTTGCTAGAGTATAAAACCCAGAATTGTCTTTCTTGATCACCAGTTTCTCCTCTCCTGTCTCCCAGTCCTACCTCCCTATCCCAACCACTCCAGCACACCAAGCTTTGTGTCTTACGCCCAGCAGATCTTTAGTAATGCTTGTCAAATAAATTATCTTTCAGGGTTTTAATTTCTTTTATTGAACTCAGTGATCTTTAGTCTCCTGTGAAGTCTCAGAAGCTATAACCAAAGCACTACTTTATTCAAGTCTATGTGAGGAAGACCAAGTTGCCAGAACAGCTACCACTATGACACCTTAGTCGTAAAGCCTTAAAGCTTAATGGCTTGTGATAGTTACCAAACATTTCCAGAAAAGACTGAAGCGTGGATAGGAAACTCTTTGTCTTCATCTGAAGATCATATGAACGTAAAGACATAGGGTTATTTATACTTGTATTCAAAGGCAATATCTACCATTAGGATGAAAGAGTCTTTGAGACTTTGTGTTTGTTTTTTTCAATGGAGATAATGCTACAGACAAGATCATCTTTGGAAATCCTAATGTGGCTGAAAGCATCCTTGGTGGTGCAATGGTTAAGTGCTCAGCTGCTAACTGAAAGATTAACAGTTTGAACCAACCCAGCCGCTCTGTGGGAGAAAGAGCTGGCAATCTGTTCTGGTAAAGGTTATAGCCAAGAACACCCCATGGGGCAGTTCTACCCTGTCACATAGGTTGCTGTATGTTGAAAAAGGATTCAATGACACTTGACAACACTGTGACTAACATCATTTCAAAGCTATTCATTGTATCCTTATTAGATGTAACACTTCACTTAATAAATCTTTGAGTCCTAGAGCCAAGAGGACCCTTGTCATTTTGGCATTCTTCCTAGGCACTGTCTGGAAATTTAGTCTACAACATCCCTGATGGTGATGAGCTAACTCTGGGGGAGAATTTTCAGGAACAAGAGTCCATGGCTGATGTAATTGCCTGGATCAGTCTCAGATGCTCTAGTTATCACAGTAGTTTTCTTCGATTTCTTTCTGTCATCTCTACACTAACATTTCTCTTCTTGTCACTTCCACAAATTTATCCTCTTTTTAAACTTGAATCTTCAGACCTTCAAATGTTTGAAGGGAAGGGGTAACACTGGCAAACCATGTTGCCCAAGCACACAGTGTTTTCCAGGCCCTATACTAGGCACATCTTGTTAACTTATTGACTCCTTAATAGTAAAGTAAATAACATTAATGACAGTTCACTCAGAGGTGAGTAAAACATTCCCTTTTCATTACTTAAATTTGAAGTCTACTTTTAAAAAGGTCTAAATGTTATGAGTCAGGGGGTGTGACTGTAAAGTTGTATTTGTTAAAAGATCCCTCCCACCCTTCCAAAAACACAAGTAACAGCAACAAAACCTATTGCCTTTGAATTGATTCAACTCATGGCAATCCCATGGGTTACAAAGTAGAACTGTTCCTTATGGTTTTTTTGGCTATAATTTGTAATGGGAGCTGTTTTCCAGACCTTTCTTTCACAGGGCCATTGGGTGGGTTTGAACCACTAACCTTTTGATTAGCAGACAGGAACAAGCTATTTGTGCCACCTAACCGAAAAAACCCACTGCCGCCAAGTTGGATCCAACTCATAGTAACCTTAGAGGTAAGAGTAGCACTGCCCCATAGAGTTTCCAAGGAGAGCCTGGAGGTTTTGAACTGTGGCCCTTTTAGTTAGCAGTCTTAGTATTTAACCTACTAGGCCACTGATGTTTCCTTTGTGCCTCCTAGGAGTTCTTTATTAATGGGTAGTTGCATGGAGTTGGTGCCTTTCAGTCTAAAATTAGGAGCAATTCTTATTGTCGTAGGTAACCTCACAAAGACTTTTTGGAAGATAGTCACATTAACTAAAAGCCCTTTAGCAAAGTGAACACGTCACAGCCTTTGGAAATCATGCTCAGTAGAACCTACTGTCCCCTTAAAGAAAAATCTCTCTTAGGAATAACTCGAGCCCTAGGGAAATGTGGCTTAGTGTCCTTTTCAGACTTGCAAGCAGGCGTCAATGCTGGGAACAATAATTTTCATTTCTTCTAGAGAGTACCTATCAAAACTAAAGCTAGTCCTAAACCATTTGGAGACTAAACCACCTGAAGAAATTGACATTCATTCTGAGACAATGAGAAGTGATTCTGAGTCAGAGTTTGATGACCCACAACAGACAGCCTTAGGGATTTACTAAAATTTTCAGACTCAATATTTGGAAATTCCTAATGAGTCGATTTTGATGTAAGTATATTTGAATAAATTAATATTTTATACTATGTATATAAAACTTGGTTTTATCAAATACATACATGTATCTATATATTTAAAACAAGTAGTTAAATAAAAGTTAAAATAAAAACCTACTTGCTTTAAAAATATGTTATCAAATAATTAGTTTGATTTTTTTCCTTTTTAAAAATTGATTTCATGGATGAGATTTAGACAAAATCTCAAGTACCACCTGTAACTTAAGGTTTTAGGAACACTTTAACACAATGTGGATTCCTTTGAGTTTCCCTTGTTTAATTTTATTTGGGATTTCTTTCTTTCTTTTACCAGGTTCTCTGAAGTACTTACCCAAGTTGGGCAACCCAGTTCTACAGACTGCTACTTCTCTATGACAATAACTGCACTCTTAGATTTCTTTCACACCTGGAAATCTGCTTGAAAATAATAGGTAAATATTCTTTTAACTATTGCAGATTACATAAGAAAGTTCCTGTAACCATAAGTGTGCCTAGAGAAATGAAAGGAAACAAGAGTTGTCCTTTAGTGCTCTAGCAATCACAAAGCGTTACTTTCGAAAAAGCGGTTGTAGACACAATAATGTCTATGCATTTGAAATGAGATCTCAGGTAAAAGTGTAGGTGACGGAATGCTTAGTAGGGACACAGACACATCTCTTGATTGCAGGAACAGATTGTGACCTGACAGCCCAGCCCACTTGGCTCGTCATGTGCTGGTTTCTTCACAGATCATAAATATAACTTCAAACCACAGTGACAGGGCTTTAGTACCAGGTTGTTTCTAACCTCTTGTGGGGAGGTCAGCATCTTCCTCAAATGGCTCAGCTAAATAACTATGGTTTTAAACTACAGAATCAGTTCAGATAATCTAGGCTGTTAGATTAAAAGTAATTCAGGTACTATTTGGTGAATACAACAGGATAAAAAATGATGTACATACATACGGGCAATCAGACTTGTGAATTTCCCAGTCTTAATTTTAATAGGATTGACAGAGCTTATGTTAGGGAAATCTAGAGACAAGTTGCTCCAAAATGTTTTGAAAGAGATATATTCTTGTGATGAATCTAGGAAAATTCTCTAAAGTACAGAAGTTTTGAAGGAAGTTTAGTTCTTGTAATGTTCACAAAAAGCTAACACAATGTAAAGCAAACTTCAAAAATAATCTTTAATAAGTTTATAATATATAAATAAGGGGCTTGATAACTGAGTTCGTGAGCTCATCCTAGAAATAGTGCTACACACCTCATTGCTGAATATCACTACAGTCACCTTTGACGTACTGCCCTTGGGAAGCTGTGCACTGACACCAGTGCCCAGTCCATCCTCCAAAGCGATTTTGGAACTTCTGGAATGGCCGTCAGTTGTTGTTGTTTTATACTTGATGTCCTGAATGTCATCAAAATGTCTTCCTTGCAGTATTTCCTTTCTCTTTAGGTAAAGAAAACAGTCATGGGGGCCCAGATCAGATGAATAGGGAGGAGGTTCCAGTACAGTTATTTGTTTACTGGCTAAAAACTTCCTCACAGACAACTATAAAATTAAGTTTGTGAACTTGCCACTGTGCCACTGTGTGCAATGTCCATTCCAGAAAGAATTTCAAAATTGCTTTGAAGGGTGGACTAGACCCTGGCATTGGTGTATAACTTCCCAAGGGGAGTACTTTGAAAGTGAGCTGTAGCGATATTCAGCAATGAAGTATGTAACACTTAGAACAATTAAGTGCGCGGGCTTGTCAGACAGCATACACTCACAGAAATATACACATTTTTGAAGGCACATTTTTGACATTATCTTATTCATTTTTTCATCCATTCATCCAATAAATAACTTTTCAGTGTCTTCTATGAAAGTGGTACAATCTTAAGTGATTGAGTACATCACAAAACAAACATGTAAAAATGCCTGAGATCCTGAAGCTTACATTTATATCACCAGAGAGATTAAAAAAAAAAAAAAACAACAACAAACACATAGTATGTCAGATGGTGATAAGTGCTATGGAGGAAAATAAATCCATGAAGGGAGAGTGGGTATGCCAAGTGGGAGACAGGAATGGGGAGAGGGATGTGATTATTTTAAATACATACTCACAAAAGGCCTTCTAGGTAGCCGCCAAGCCAAGTGCCGTAGGATGCCTTTATTAAGAGATATAAAAGAGTCTCAGGTGACTTTAATATTGTATTTCCCTTTCACAAATCATTTTGCACTGGAGGTAGGAGAGCACTGGTCCAGTGTATTTGTTGTTTTTTTATTGCAACAGATGAAATAACCCTTTCTTTATGCTCTGAGAGTGGTGCTTTCTGTCTGAGAACATGGTTCCTCTACAGAAATAATGAAAACAGAAAGCACTTTTCCTCTAAAGTTACCTACTTGTGAGCAGATGAGCTCGAATTGCACCCTTCAGTAGTTCTAATGAAGTAGTACAATTATACAGGTGAACATTTGCTCTTTTCCTCTTCATTAATGTGTCTACCTTCTGAAGTTGATATGAACTCGCTGAAGTCACGCATGCGACAATGACTTGTTCATCACGGCGGCCCGGCGGCCTCAATGCCCAGCCTAGTGATTGGCATGTGTCAAGTGCTCAGTGATTCCCAGCTGAATACATAAGATTTGAGTGTAAAATAGACATTAGCTTCAAACCATTGATAAGAATAATCCCAAATGGCCATGTTTACCTACTAAATGGCCCCAGATTAATAAATACTGCATCTTATGTCTTGATGTCCTCTCCACTTTTTCCATATTCTGTATGTGATTGGCACCAAAGCGCTGCTCTGCAAAATGAAACAATGATGTGTTCCAAATGGGAATACTTTCAGTACCAGTAACTATACGCAGTTAGTTCTGTATTTTCCCCATAACTGCTTTTAAATGGGAAATTTTTCTTCTACCTCTGTGACAGATGCTATCGTTTCTACTAGCTGTTGAGTCATCTCTGACTCAAGGCGACCTTACGTGTAACAGAGGAAAGCACTGCCTGGTCCTGTGCCATCTTCAGGATGGATGGTGTGTTTGAGTCCAGAGCTTTGGCTAGTGAGTCAGTCCAGCTCACTGAGGGTTTCCTTTGTTTTTATTGACCCTCTTCTTTACCAGATATGATTTTTTTTAGCAACTAATTCTTCCTGACAATATGTTCAAAGTAAGCAAACCAAAATTCTTCTGTCCTCTTTTCCAAAGAGCATCTGGTTGCATTTCTTCTAAGACAAATCTGTTCATTCTTCTGGCAGTCCACAATATATTCAGTATTCTTCACCAACACCATTAGAACTCATCAATTCTTCTACCTGTCTTTTCTCACTCTCTAGCTTTCAAATGTGTATGAGGTGATACTCTGTGACGGATAACCTGGTTTATATTCTTTTTCTGAGATGGTATGGAGGAATGAGACTCTTCATAGTAGATTGGAAGCATAGTTGTAACATCTGTGGTATCCATACTTGGGAGAGTAATAAAGGAGAGGAAGGCAGCCCAGAATAGTTATTTTAAAGTCCTGATCCAGTCTTTAATAATTGTCTAACTTTGGACAAACTGCTGAAATTCTATGATTCCATGACCTCATCTGTAAACTAGGAATAATAATTACTACCTCAGAGCATTGTTGTGAAAGTCAAAATACACACACACACATACACACACACAAGTCATTTATCATGGTACTTAATGCATAATGTTCAATAAATTTATTGTCAATATTTTTACTATTACTGCCAGTATTAATATAATGTTTCTCTTAAAGAAGTTAGGTGGATAGAATTTTTTACAGTTATTGAACATTTATATGGTCATTCATGAAAATGCTAATAAATACATTTGCATTGAAAAATTTGTCTCCTAGGAAATGTGCTTCAAATGAATATATAAATAATAATATTAAATCACATGAGACAACAGTTTTGAATGCCTTATCACTTAGGAATATGAAGAAATTCCAAAGTATTGTAAGCATGAGAAAAAATTTTGGCAGCAAAATGGAATGGTATTTAATAGTGGTCTCAAAGCACCACACATATGCTAAAGGACAGTTTAATGGTTTTTTTTGTCCTCATTGTAGTTAATGCTGTCTTAGTCGCTTGTACAAATGGATGCTTTAAAGGACTCTGAACTCCAGTCTTTTCCTGTGTTTCCTTAGAGTTTTTTTTGAAGTACAACCAAGAACAAGACCACACCTAACACCACCAGCTTGCACGATTATGGAGATGGTTTATCTGATGCTGAAAATGCCTACAGTTTTTTGACAACGGTTACACAACCATGGGGTCAAGCAGGCTTGGGAAAGCAGCAACGTTAGATGAACTGCTGAGTACTTGCATTGAGATGTTTGGTATGATCCTTTCCACTTTTCATCCTTTGTGCATAATTTATTACCACTTCCCTCTGCTCAGATGCAGCACCGTTTGTGGAACAGAGTCTTAGGTATTTAAGGCTTTTTAAATTGACATCAACCTATCTCTCCAGTATCATTGTCCTCTGTATTTCCTCCCCCTTCATGCTCAAAGCTTGTGCTCAGCCAAACTGTCCATATAATGTTTCTTAAATATTCTGGCACCTTTTTACCTTCATGCTTTTACCATATTGCAGATGTCACTTTCCTCTTAATATGATTCCTAATCGCCCGGTAAGGTATGCTGGTTGCCTCTACCACACCCCCATAGTCTTTTCATTCTCTTGTGACGCATAGTATACGCTGTCGTGGGCAGCACAATCTGCTGCATTCAATATTTTCACACATATATTTTATTTCCTACTAGGTTATGGATGGTACAAGTGTATCCCTTTTGTGATGCTGTTTCTATATCCACCTCAGCACTTGAGATAATTTCTCATGTAAACAAGAATATAGGAATTGGTCGCCATGAGTCAGATCCGACTCGATGGCACTTGGCTGGCTGGCTTGTTGAATTAATTGCTATAAGAATAAGACTTAAACTGGAGCAGGGCTGCCAGACAAAACAAAGGATGACCAATTAATTTTGAATTTCAGATAAACTATGAATAAATTTTCACTTTAATTATGTTCCAAATGATACATGGGAAATACTCATATTAAAAAATTGTCTGTTGTTTACTTGAATTTCACATTTAACTAGATACCCTGTATGTTTGTTTGCTAAATATGGCAATCCTAAACCAGAAGAATGACAGACTCACCTTAACTTGCAAACAAACATGCAGCAGAAGGTAAAAGGAGGGAAAAGATAATTGGGTCAATTAAAAATCTTTAATGTTATTGTTTCTCTACTGGTATTAGAAAAAGAGAAGAGTTATTGTCTCCTCATTCTTTGTTTTTTAACAGATGACAATGGAGAGCTGAATAATGGTTACTTGCCAAGAATAGTTCTACTGATGCACCGATGGTATTTATCATCTACTGAATTGGCAGAAAAGCTTCTCTGCATATATCTTTTAAACTTCTGTGTAATTATTCCAACCGTGAATAATTTTTTTTTTTTTGGTAGAGTGTCTATCCAAAGCCAGTAGATTAAGATGAATAAACAGTCTTCTCTTCAGTTACTTATCCAGCTGTTTTGTGAATGTGTCCAGACAAAACATCTGGATTATGCATCAAAAGTTTATCTAGGTATTTTGGCTCTACTGTGTAGAATGAAACAGTAGCTGAAGAATGAAAATATCTAACTTGTCTTCAACATTTCTGCTGTAAATAAGAGCAAAACTCCCAAAACTAGAACCTGTAGGAGAAGGAAAACTCAAATATTTTCCACTGATAAAGAATGATAGAAGAGTCGTAAGATTGCACCTAGTCAAAGGTGGAAAACTTGCAAGACCCAGAAAAACAAGCCAGCGTGAATCTCCCAGGTATCACAGTACAGTGAAAGAATATTTAAAACTGACTTAAGACCTAATTTATTCTGTTTGAGATGGCAAAATGATAGGGATACAAGATACAGCAAGACATATGGGAATGTCAACCAAAATGATACCTTTTGGATTAGGCACAAATACCACCAAAGTTTTCATATCTTTCCTTCCTGGCAAGATACAAAGAACGTTCTGGCAGGTTTAATGTAATTAGCTGATTGGTAATGATATTAAATTTCTTTGGACATAAAAACAACAAAACACATAGTTAGAAACCAAATTCTGTAATAAGGGTTTCTATTAGGCCACGCTGATATTAAAAACAAACAAACAAACAAATGCCGTGCCGTTGAGTTGATTCTAGTAGAACTGCTCCACAGAGTTATTGAGGAGCATCTGGTGGATTTGTACTGCCAACTTTTTGGTTAGTAGATGTAGCACTTAACCACTACACCACCCTGACACAGTGCCTAAAAATGAGTCCCTCAAGTTGGTAGGCACTGAATGAGCTGCCTCCTCAAAGTAGAATCAACCTTAATGATGTGGGTAAAGTAAGCTTTCAGGACTTTTATTTGTTAAGATGATGTGACTCAAAATGAGAAGAAACAGCTACAAGCATCCATTAATAATCAGAACATGGAATATATGAAGTATGAATGCAGGAAAATTAAAAGTAGACAAGAATGAAATGGATGCATAAACATTGATATCCTTGCCATTAGTGAACTGAAATGGACTGATCTTGCCATTTTAAATCAGACAATAATATGGTCTACTATGCTGTAAATGAGAAATTGAAGAGGAATAGTATCACATTCATTGTCAAAAAGAACATTTCACTATCTGTCCTGAAGTACAACATTGTTAGTAATAATATCCATACACCTACCAGGAAGAGCAGTTAATACAATTATTATCCAAATTTATGCACCAACCTCTAAGGCCAAAGGTGAATGAATTAAAGATTTTTACTAATTTCTGCAGTCTGAAATCAATAAATTATACAGTCAAGATGCAGTGATAATTACCACTAATTGGAATGTGCAGTTGGAAACAAGGAATAATCCACCCCAAACCCAAACCCAAACCCAAACCCACTGCTGTTGACTATACATGTGGACCTCACTAGATCGAACATATGTCAATCAAATCAGCTATCCCTGTGAAAAGAGACAATGGGGATGTTCAATATCAGAAGTCAGAGCAAGGCCAGGGAATGACTGTGGAACGTATCATCAATTGCTCTTATGCAGATTGAAGCTGAGGCTGAAGAAAATTAGACCTTGAGTATATTCAACCTGAATTTAGAAATCATCTTAATAATAGATTTGATGTATTGAACACTAGTGACCGCTAACCAGACATGTTGTGGAATGACATCGAGTACATGAAGAAAGCCATTAAAAGGAAGGAAAAAAAAAAGACCAAAGTAAATGTCAGAGGGGACTCTGAAAGTTGCTTTTGAATGGTGAGTAGCTAAAGCGAAAGGAAGAAATGATGAAGTAAAACAGAAGATTTCAAAAGATGGTTTGAGAAGACGAAAGGAAAAAATTATAATGAAATTTGCAAAGATCTGGAGTCAGTAAACCAAAAGGGAAGAAAATGTTTGGTATTCCTGAAGCTAAAAAAACTGAAGAAAAAATTAAAGCACTGGATTGCAATATTGAAGGATTCTATAGGAAAAATATTGAATGTCACAGAAAGCATCAAAAGAAGATGGGAGGAATACAGAGTCATTGTGCTAGAAAGAATTTTTGATGTTAAACCATTTTGAGGAGGCAGCATATGATCAAGAATAATGGTACTCAAGAAATAAGTTCAAGCTGTGCGGAAGGCCTTGGAGAAAAACAAGACTCCAGGAATTAATGGAATACCCACTGAGATATTTTAAAGAAGGAATGTGTTGCTGGAGGCATTCTCTTATCCATGCCAAGAAATTTGGAGGAGAGATATCTAGTCAATCTGCTAGAAGAGATCTGTATTTGTGCCAATTCTAAAGAAAGGTGATCCAACAGAATGTGGAAATTATCGAACAATAACATTAATATCATGCACAAATAAAACTATGCTGAAAATCACTCAAAAGCTATTTCAGCAGTACATGGACAGGGAACTACCAGAAATTCAAGCTGGATTCAGAAGAGGATATGGAACAAGGCATATCATTTCTGATGTCAGATGGATGACGGCTGAAAGCCAAGAATACCAGAAAGATGTTTAGCTGTATTTTATTGAATATGCAAAGGTATTAAACTGTGTGGATCATAACAAATTATGATTAACATTGCAAAGAATGTTAATCCTAGAACACTTAATTGTAGTCATGCAGTACCCGCACATAGTACAAGAGGCAGCTGTTGTGTGGTTCAAAGTCAGGAAAGATGTGTTGTCAGAGTTGTATTCTTTCACCATATTTATTCAATGTGTATACTGAACAAATTATCCAAGAGCCATGGCTATATGAAGAAGAATGAGACATCAGGACTGGAAGAAAATTGATTATCAACCCGTGGTATACAGATGACACAACCTTGCTTGCTGAAAGTAGGTAAGACTTGAAGTACTTACTGTTGAAGATTGAAGGCCACAGCTTTCAGTGTGAATTATATCTCAACGTAAAGAAACAAAAGTCCTCACAACTGGCCTAAAAAAACATCAGGATGAGCAGCAAAAACACTGAGGTTGTCAAGGATTTCATTTTACTCTGCTTTATAATCAATGCCCATGGAAGTAGCACTGAAGAAATCATGTAACACATTGCTTTGCCCAAATCCTCTGCAAAAGACCGCTTTAAAGTGTTAAAAAGCAAAGATGTCACTTTGAGAGATAAGGTGTGCCTGATCCAAGCCATGATGTTTTCTGTCTTTTCATATGCATATGAAAGCTGGACAGTTAATAAGGAAGACTGATGATGGAGAATATCAAATATATCAAAGACTATCAGGAGACAGAGCAAATCTGTCTTGAATGTAGTACAGCCAGAATACTCCTTAAAGGCTGGGACATTTAGACTTTGTCTCAGGTACTTTAGACATGTTACCAGGAGGAACCAGTTCCTGGAGAAGGACATCATGCTTGGTCAGCAAACAAGAGGAAGGAGCTTAAGGCGATAAGCTGACACAGTGGCTGCAACAGTGGGCTCAAGCATAACGATTGTGAGGATGGCACAGGACTGGGCAGCATTTAATTCTGTCGTGCATAGGGAGGCCACTACTTGGAACCGACTCGTTGGCACTTAACAGCAAGAAGTCCACCTCTTTTATACATAATGCAGCCTTGAAAGATACTTGAGAGTGAAAAAACTGAAAATAGGTGCACACTCTCACTTTTATAAGCTCCCCCATCCTGGGAAGATCTAAGCTTAATATTATATAGTTTCTAATGTTCATTCCTGTGGTTGCCACCTTCTCTAAGCTATGGCACACTGTACATGAGTGAGAAGCCCTCCAGGGCACAGGGAGGCTGCCCAGGGGATGGCCTGTCAGGTTCACCAGTGCCTGGACTAAGGAGGGCTTCCACTGCTGTTTCAAGCTTTCTTTGCTCTAAACTTCTCTCGGGCACCCTACAAACTCCTAGTGGCAGACGGCTTGAGAAAGGCTAAGATGACTTTTGTCCTGACGTGAGAAAGGCAGTGGGCTCTATGGGGTCCACCGTTGGAAGGCAGGACATAGGGAGGGATGGACTGGATTGACTGAGGCCCCACTCCTCCCCAGGAGACAGAGATCATCCAAAGTATGTATCTACAAACACTCTTCTCACTCTTAGTATAGCTGTTGATGTAGCAAACATAATTAAAAAGGGATATTTGGACATATATAATCTAACATGTGAAAGTACAGATTGTATAAAAGTGGAAGAGTGCCTGTGAAACATCATTTTTTTCAAAGTTTACTCCCTTTGAATCTTAGTTTCCTAGGACTGCCAAAAAGTGCCACAAGGTGGAATAAGACAAAACAAAGCAAACAGACACAAAACAGAAATTTATCGTCTCACAATTCTGAAGACTAGGAGTCCAAATCCAGGGCACTGTCAGGAGCATGCCCTCTCTCTGGTCACTCTAGGGGAAGACTCTTCTTGTCTCTTCCAACTCGAAAGTCCTAAGCATTCTCTGTTGTTCCTTGCCTGATCGATGCATCTGTACATGGTGTCTTCCCAAGTGCATGATCCTCTTTCAGTGGCTGTCCTCTTGTATAAGTACCAATCATATATGGTAATAACTTAACCTATTCTGGTATGACCTCATTAACTTGGCTAATAACATCTAAAAAAAACAAGACCAAACCCGTGGCTACTGAGTCGATTCTGATTCGCAGTGACCTTATAGGACAGAGTAGCACTGCCTCATAGAGTTTCCACAGAGTGCCTTGTGGCCTGCCGATCTTTGGTCAGCAGCTGTTGACCCTTAATGGCTCTGGCACCATGGTTTCCAAACATTTGCAAAGAAAGACGCTGTTTACTCGAACAAGGTCACTTGACAGGTGCGGGGACAAGGACTTCAACCTATCTTTGGGGTACAATCAAATCCATAACATTTAGGATTCACTGTGTATCCACTGTGCCTAGCATAGAGCAGAAGCCCAATGAATTTTTGTTTAAAAGAGTAGGAATGAATAAACTTGAGAACAAATTACAATGCAACCCATCTATTAATATATCTGAAAAATGGCATATTCAGATACTAAAGAAATCAGTGTACTTGTGTAAGACATTAATGCTAAATATGAAATCTTTTTCTATCTTAATAATCCTAGGTTTCTGGCTAGAATGGTGCTTGCGTGTGCCATCAATTTTGATTATCTGTAGTTGGCAATGTGCATGTTTCAAATTATAGTTGACCTTTATGGTTGTTAAATGCTCAGGGTGATTAAACTAATTTTATAAGCACACTCTCCTAGACAAAAAGTACATTCCAAAACAATAATAAATTAAATTTTGCCTATTCAGCTTTGCAGTGATCAGAGTCCGTTCCTCTCCCTGTTTGAGTGTCCACATCACTCAGTACAGCCCTCTTGTTAGGAATTCATCTCAAGTGGCAAAGCTGCTGCAGGTCAGCACAAAGGGAACAGATGTCAGTAACATTTTCTTTAACCAGAGCACGTATCAGAATGCCAGTGGAGAAAGCTGCAATGAATTTCGATTAAAAATCTGCTACTTCATGAGGTAAATACACTTAAAATTTTAATTGCTTTGTGGTTTCTGGTTCTGGAATTGTTAACAGCTGCCTTCTCACCAAGCAGCAGACCTAGTTTGAAAAGGATATCAATGCGTATTGACTTTTTTGAAATTGGCCTGCCTAGATTCTAGGGGGTAGAATTTATCCTTCTTGTGTGCTAAAGGTCAAGAAGTGACTTGATTGGGAGTGAAATCAGCTCTCAAGAAGGGTGAATTCATTTTCTTCTTCTGCTCTCTCACCACTTTCTTGCCGTGAATCTGGAGAAGAGTTTCCTCTCATGTATGGCTCTAGAGAGAGACAGAGAGGCTCAGGATGGAACTGGTAGACTTCATTTCTTGATTCAAAGAGGGAAGAGAGGAACTCAATGGGAAGGGTAGAGGGTGGGTATTGTTAATTTGGGGTATGGTGCTGGATTCTGTGAAACAATACAGTAATTTCCATACAGGTCCAAGTTGACATTTTTCCAGTTTTCAAAAAATATTTACTGCATTTCAGGTACTGGATTCTGAAGTTTCCTGCAGAATTTAATTTGGATCTTGGTTTGATTCGTATAACTGAGGAATTTCGGGAAGTGGCTAGTCAATTAGGATATGACAAGCACATCAGCCTCATCGACATATCCAGCATGTAAGAGTGGCACAAACTTCTTTCAAATACGATGAGTTCACTCTTTTTAGGCAGGAGCCCTGGTGGCCCAGTTGTTAAGTGTTCAGCTATTCACCGAAAGGTTGGTAGTTTGACAGCAGCTGCCCCTTGGAAACTTTAGGGAGCAGTTCTATTCTGTTCTGAGTCAGAATTGACTCGACGGGAAAGGGTTTGGTTTTTTGGTTTGCTGATGACCTCACTTGGTCTTAATCCACATCATTTTACAATTTTGATTTGTCTGTTGAGTAAAATCTTACAGCTTTTAGCACAGCCTCATTGGACACAATTTATCTCTCCAAGCCTTAGTTTCCTGTTTATAAAATAGAGATAATACCTTTTTCATGGGGTTATTGTGAGCATCCACTAAATTCACAAGATAACATATGAAAACATTTGACCCATACTAGATACTCACTACTAACTGAATCTTAATCTAGTTACTATCTCCTATGCCCTTACTTCTCAGTGTAATCTGGAGATCAGCAGCACTGACATCACCTCAAAGTTTATTATAAATGCAGAATGTTGGGCCCCACCCCAGATCTGCTGAGTTGTAATCTGTGTTTTAATAAGATTCCTGAGAAGCTCTGTACCATACTGCTGCAGAGGTTGGCCTCAGAAACATTAATCATAGTTGTCCTATGAGCTAGTTAGCTTGGTTACTAGAAACTTGGTACTGATTAGACTAGAGTTTTGTAGCAACTAGCTAACTCTGCAGAGAAAAACTATCTTATAACTTTAAGTCTGATTATGCATCTTGTTAACTAACGTAGGCTCTTGTGTCCCAGTGTTCATAGTCTGTTTTATTATCCTAGAATAGTTCTTTAAGAGTGGTCAACAGTGAGTGGTCTAGCAATTGTTGAAGATGTTTCCTAGATACAGACTATTCAGGTTCAGTCCTAATAAATCAGAATTTCTGGCAGTGGAAAAGAAGCTCTGTCTTTATAAGTTTTCTAGAGAATTCATATGACACTAAAGTATGAGAACTACATCTGGTGGTTTTCATATTCCTTAACTCACAATAAAATGTTGATAAACACCCACATTTTTATGCCCAGCTTTTCCCTCTCCTTTAAGATCCAGACCATGCTGGTCACTAGAAGGACAAAGTAGAAAATTCTGGACAGATCAATATAAACTTACTCTGTCTGGAAAACAACTTAAAGTTTATGTTCTATCAGCACTGGGGCAGTGGTTTTCTCTCCAGATATAAAGGGCAGGGCTTATATTTTGCACAGGCCCCTGGAGGCAAGCCAAGAGTTTCAAAGCCATGAGTTTAATATGAGTGATATGGGCTTTCTGCACACTGACGAGACTCATTCTTCTTTTATAGTCCTTCCTATGACTGGATGAGAAGAGTCACACAAAGGAAAAAAGTATCCAAGAAGGGAAAAGCCTGTCTGCTGTTTGACCATCTGGAGCCCATTGAATTGGCTGAGCACCTCACTTTTCTGGAGCATAAATCTTTTAGAAGGATCTCAGTAAGAAAGTCAGCATTTATTCTTCCAAGGATAACAACCATCATGCCAACTTTCCCAAGAGCTGCGTTTTCATACTTGGAAATGTTGGCAGCCTCTGTCACTGCTCCACTGGAAAAATGCCCTTAATTCATAGGAACAATTCCTTCTGACCAAAGATAAATATTATCCTGTCTTTATTTTATGGCTCAAGAACTATATTTCTGTCGCTATTTTCAATGTCTCTTTTCATACGATTAAAGCAGGACTTTTCAAACACTTGGTGGAAATTTAACCATTCAAGTTTTATTTCACTCTGGTGACTTTTTCCAAGTGAACATGTTATGCCATGCCCTTTCATTTTGGGGAAGAATTCTTTAGGCTGGGTTTTGGATAAATGCCAAATTATGGATGTAGTTTGAAAACAGAAAGTGTGGACTTTGAAGAGAATCTCATCATTGGGTTCTTTCTTTCCCAAGGGACTGGGAAAGAAAGGGATTGGGATCCTCAGTCAAACTTTTCCTTCCTGCTGATCTTGAAGGCTTACTTCCTTCCAAGTGTTTCTTTTCTTCCCATGGATCCTGTCCTCTTCCTAGTTGCCTGCTCACTATTTGCTGGGATTGCATTCCCACAGTGGCACAAAATCAGTCAGCTGTTCGTCTTTGCTTCACCAAGCTCTGTGATAGTCACCCTTTTTTTCCCAAGATGCCAGGAAATGATTTTCATTCCTGCTTGCAAATAAGATCACCTGATTAGAAGCAAGGATTTTTGAAATACTAGTATTTTGCTAGGCAATCCTACTTACTTGAAGAGGACCTTAACAATGCCCCACAAGCAGGCCGTGGGAGGGAACCTCCTGTACCATGTACATTAGGAGGCTTCCGTGTTTCAGGCAGCATTCATCATGCTGACTTTTTGAAATGTGTCTGTTTTCCTAAAGAGCTGCCTTGTTTCAAGTGCCATTTTATCTTGTCTCTTTTTAACTCGAAAGAAATTTCACACACAAAAATCTAACTTGTAAGCATTATGTTTCTACTCATTTTCTCTTCTTTAAAGTATAGCATTGTTTCTCAAACTTGCCAGATCATTAGACTCTCTAGAAGTGGGTTAGAAATGGAGATGGATACTCTTAGGTTCTTCCTCTGAGGGTTATGATGCTTCAGTTTGGGGATGATCTGGGGAATCAGTATATTAACAAACGCCCTTGGTGGATGTTGTGATATAGCAGTATGGAATATCAGTGACCAGTCTGATCCCTTGCTCTTCCCACTAACACTGAGATGTGCAAGAGAGATGGAAGTTTGTATGAAATGCAACAAAATAACATTATATAGGTGTATTTATGTTCAAGATTGCAGGATGCTGCTGTAATGTGAAATTTGAAGAAATAAGTATTTTTCTTTAAAACAGTGTCTCACAGCTATGATACATTATAATTTCTATGCAAAATTCTGTTTTTGCAAAGGCTCTGTCATAATTCAGAATCTCTGACTCTTCCTTTACTAGTTCACCGATTACCAGAGTTATGTCATCCATGGCTGCCTAGAGAATAACCCAACCTTGGAGAGATCTATTGCTTTATTTAATGGAATCTCTAAGTGGGTCCAGTTGATGATTCTTAGCAAACCAACACCCCAGCAAAGAGCAGAGGTCATTACAAAGTTTATCAATGTTGCAAAGGTATGTCTGACAATCAGTACTGGAGTTCTAAAAGGATTCTAGGTGTTCATTCACTCTATGGAGTAAACCACTGAGGAAATTAAATATTCACAATATAAGGACATTAGACAATTAAACTGCTCATTAGATGTTTAGTGAACAAACCAGACTGCTCTCATGCAAGAAGATTGCTTTTAAAAAGCAATAAAAGCATTTAAGTTAGCCCTGCTTTTCTGTGAAATAATTGATGTATTTCTCTAGTGGAATTCACTTATGCTGTGTTTTAATATTATTTTTTAGATCCTTATTTAAAAAAATATGGAAACCCTGGTGGCATAGTAGTTAAGAGCTATGGCTGCTAGCCAAAAAGACTGGCAGCTCAAATCTTGCAGGTGCTCCTTGGAAACTTCATGGGGCAGTTCCACTCTGTCCTATAGGGTCACTGTGATTCAGGATCAACTTGACAGCGCTGGGTTTGGGGTTTATTAAAATTATACATTCACAGAAAGTGTAGAATAATTCCAAAATTCTTACAAAATACTTATGTTAACATTTTTATTGCAGAAGCTCCTTCAGCTCAAAAATTTTAACACGCTGATGGCAGTGGTGGGAGGTCTAAGTCATAGTTCCATTTCACGCCTCAAAGAGACCCATTCTCATCTTTCTTCAGAAGTTACAAAGGTACAGTGGATGTTATCCCAATTCCAAGTAGAGGTTTCATTTGACAATTGTTTAGATTTAGTATATTTTTGATAAATGCTACTAAGAACGAGGAAGTTTTCCTTCTAGCCCAGTGGTAGTTCATACATGAGACAGAGAGGAAGAGAATATCAATATCAACCAAGACCATTTGGAAAAATGCATCAGAGGTGGTGGTAAGGGTTTCTAACAAGAGTGTCTTCATGTGCCATCAACATATTGTAGTTGTAAATATTCAACAAATATTTATTTAGTACTCTGTGTCAGGCCACTTCTTTCTCCCATGGGATGGCTGGTGGGTTCCAGTCTCTGACCTTTTCATGAGCAACCAAGTGCTTTACCCATTACGTCACCAGGGCTCCAAATGTACATTTTAAACAAAGATGATCTTCCAGAGCTAGCTTTTCTGCTCAGACCACCATAATATTTTTCTTCTTAGTCAACAACAAGATCATTTCATTCTTATGAATAGGTTCTTTTGTGAGAATATACTTGGGTATATTAGTAAGGACACTGTTAGCTGCAACTTAAAAGAAAGATCATCTCAAAATAAATTTTAAATAAGCAAATATATCACTTCACATACCTAGAAGTCCAGAAGAAGTAGAATTCCAGGCATGGTGTTGTCAGACCTCTTGCTTACTTACTTTGCCTTGTTTTGAGTATCAAGTTTTTGGGTTTTTGTTCCCCTGTCAGATTCACTTCCCTTCTAATTGTGCTATTCTGCAATAACTGGAGAATCTCATGTTACCTCCTATCTCCCCATCCTCATTTCCATCCTCCATGGAATTAACGACCTTCTTTTTAGACATATTGGGGCACTTTAGGTCACATGCTCACCCTGGAGTAACAGTGGTTGCTACAGGAATACAATGTGCTGATTGGCTAAATCTGATGTTCCTGAATCAGTCACAAGCCAGAGGGTAGGATGACAATGATTGGAAATCAGAAACTTTGGACCTGTGGATGAAACGCTTCCCTGTCTTGAGTCATAACATTGCTCTAGGAAAGTAGAGTCAACTAGGAAGGTCTGATTGCTGTTAGATATCCATATAAACAAGAAGAAGTAAGCCACTGGAGTCCACGTCTCACTTCAACTCATTTCAAGTGTAAGGGGGCTTATTATTTAAGTGTTCTATTTTCTTTTGGCTTTTTACTCAGTTTCAAACAAAACCAAATTTTTAAAAGTCATGAAGAAAAAGAATCTGGCAGAGGCCCACAGAGCACTGGAATGGCTAGTATGTCTTCAACAGCTATTTATTTGAATTTTCCTTCCTTATAGAAATGGAAATGGGAATGAAGAAAAGTAAAGTGGCTTACTTGTCTAGCCTCCTATGTAGAGGCAGGGTCCAAAACTCCGGTTAGCTCATACCTCAATGCAACTTTCCCTACTCCATACTGCCCCAGATTTATCTTCTGGTGATATCTTGAATGTAATTGTCTTGGCATGACTAAGAAACTTAAATATGATACATGCTGGAATTTCTGGACTGTAATATTTCCATGATTCACAAAATGCTTAAATATGCTATTTAATATCCATACATCCCTAGTAGATAGAAAGGGGAACAAGCAGTTTCCATTCTGCAGTGGAATGGAAAACACTGCCCATATCACATAGCCAGGTGTAGTACGTTTTTCTAATTTTCTTTTTTCCTGTATAATATATTCAGGCAATCAGTTTAGTGCCACAGATACTTCTCTCAGTAGATGAAGAACTTTGTAGCCACACACTGTAGGGCCTGGGAGTAGGTGGGCATAAGGCAAGGCAGTTTGAAAACTCAACTTTTGCATGTCTTTCCAGAGCTGGAATGAAATGACAGAGCTGGTCTCCTCCAATGGCAATTACTGCAACTACCGCAAGGCCTTTGCAGATTGTGATGGCTTTAAAATCCCCATCCTTGGAGTACACTTGAAAGACTTGATAGCAGTCCATGTCATTTTCCCAGATTGGACAGAGGAGAACAAAGTGAACATTGTGAAAATGCACCAGCTCTCTGTTACCTTGAGTGAACTGGTCTCTCTGCAGAATGCTTCTCACCACTTAGAGCCCAACATGGATCTGATCAACCTGCTCACGGTGAGTTTTGAGGGGATGAGTTTGAAGTAATAACTCTTCTGGCTTCACATTCCAGGGGAGACAGGGAGGTCTGTGACAGCAATTGACTCCAGGTGAAATTGAATTCAGGGTCAGCAGATGAGAGGAAAGTTCAAAGGAGGAGAGAGAACCCTATGCCAATAAAATGCATGACCCAAGACTCAGGACTAAGAAGGTCCCCTTTAGTTCTGGAGGGACCTAGCCTCTGCACATATATCTCTTGCTTCTGGAGTTCTTAGAGAGGATCTTGGAGACTTTTTCTCTGTGGCCTCCCCTCCCTCTATCACCTCTGTTTAATTAATCACCTCCTTTTATATGTCCTCAACTCACTGCTTCTCTTTTTCCCATTAAAATCTTCACTGAAGACTGGAATAACACAAGTTTATAATGTCCTCCACTGCCGACCTCCCAATGCTACTGGGATGGAATTTCCAGTCTGGCATTTGAAGCCTTTCAGGCTATTGTCTCTGACCAACAGTTAGCCTTGTTTGTCATCAGCCTTTCCCTCAATGCACCTGCCCCTGAGGAATATAGTATTTATGTATTTTCACCACCAAACACTGTCTTCTGCTTCCTGAACTTTGCATCTTCTCTTTCCTCTTCAAAAATTCCTTTTCCACCTACCCACGTGGGTAGCAGTAAGCACGTCAGTGGTAGAATTCTCACCTTGTGTGTGGAAGATGGGGATTTGATTCCTGGCCAATGTTCCTAAAGTGCAGCCACCATTAATCTGTCAGTGGAGACTTGAATGTTCCTATGATACTAAACAGGTTTCAGCAGATCTTCTAGGACAATGCAAGGAAAGAAGACTTCACAATCTACTGCCTAAAAGTCAGTGAAAATCCTGTGGATCACACTGTTCCATTATGCATGCACTCACTGTAAATCTGGGGCTGACTTGACAGAAGCCAACAAGAGCAACAACATGTAGTTAATTGAAATTCAGTAAACTCTGTCTTTCTGGGATATTCTGTGTTCCTCTGCAAAAGAGTAATGTATCTGTCATAGGTATTGCCCTTGTGTTTTATGCTTTCCTTTACTATAAGAGGCATCACTTTGCATTAGAGTTTTTATATTTAGCCCCCTTACATACTACCCATCTAGCACCGCTCATAGCGCTTGGCTTATTTGGGGGTTCAAGAGATGGACTGAGGAGGTTAGGGTCAAGGTGGCAGAATTACAAGGACACTTCGTCTACCTCATGATCTATCTATAACAAACACCCAAAAGAAGAAATGAATATACTACATATGACATTCTAAGAGCCATGAACATCAAAGGGAAAGTTAAAAAACTGGGCTGAGCAACAAGGGAGGGAGAACAGTCCCAGATGTATATAGAATTCCACAGACCTGACCTGCCAGAAAATGGCTGCAGCCACTGTGTGGTAGGTGGAGTCTATAGGCACGAGAGTCTGTGCTTTTATGTGAGCTGGAAATAGGAATCCTTGAGCACGACCATTCTCCCTTTCCATTTGCTGCTCTGTGCTTGTTTGTGGAGTCTGACACCACTGACTGAGAAAGAAATAAGACTCTTAAGCAGATCCTGAGCCATTCTTTGAGACTCAGAGAGGGAACAATTGAACAAACTCAAATGAAGTGAAAAAATTCTGCTGACCCCCTCAGCAGGAAAATCAGGGCAGAAACTGTCCTTTCACCTAGATTCAGGCATAAACAGATACACCATCCTCATAGACACTTGACGATGACAACCCCTTACTCAGCAGCTGCAGCCAGACACCTGTGCCTATACAAATAACCCCTGATGATCTAGGACAGTAGGTGAGACCCTGCACCTCACACTTGGTGACTGGCTACTTGGGTACCTGAGCCAAATCCATACATGAAAAGTAAACTGACTCTCATGTGCCCATGTCTAGTAACAGCTCTAACCACCTGGTGGAACGATATTAGAGCTTCAAAGAACAATAACCAAATTATCACACATAACCAGCCTATTTGTACACTTCAAAGCAAGGCAGGCAAACATAAAATGAATAAATGCAGTTTGCTGATAGTTTGGAAACAACAGCTCATATCAAAGCACTTAAAGAAGTAGACCGTGAGTTCTTCAGAAAGCTCCAAAAATAAAGAATCAAATTTTCCAAGGGAAATTTCTAAATTTCCTGAAACTATCAGAGATAGTATACAAAGGATTAATATTTAGAGCCAAGCCAAGCCAAGTGCCATCGAGTCAGATTAATATTTAGAATACTTTAAGAAATGAGTCAAAATACAGCAGAGCATAGTGACAAATTGAACAGGCTTCAAGAAAGTATTGAACAGGAAGAATTAAAAATTCAGAAAATTAACAATAAAATTTCAGAATTAGACAAGTCAATAGAAAGCCAAAGGAACAAAACTGAGGCAATGGAAGGTCAAATTACCAAGACAGAAGATAAAGCACAGCCAGCCAAGATGACATCATATATATGAAGAAAAATCAGATAAAAGAATTTTTTTAAAAAATCAAGAAACACAAAGAGTGTGGGATTCTTTGAAGAGGAACAATCTACAAGTGCTTGGAGTACCAGAAGAGAGGAAATAACAGAAAATACAGAGAGAATTGTTGAAGATTTGCTGACAGAAAACTTCCCTGATATTATGAAAGATGAGAAGATCTGTATCCAAGATTCTCATAAAGCTTCAGAAAAGTTAGATCTCGAAAGGAAGACATCAAGTCATGTTATAGCCGAGCTTGCCAAAACTAAAGATAAGGAGACACTTTTAAAAGATGAATCCATAAGATTAAACTCAGGCTACCAGCAGAGAGCATGCAGGCAAGAAGGCAATGGGACGACATATACAAAACCTTGAAGAAAAATAGATGCCAACCAAGAATTATACACATATTGTCTTTCACATATGGTGGTGAAATTAGGAGTCTAAGGTGCATCTCCTGTAGGCAACATATAGATGTGTCATTGGTTTTTCAATCTACTCTGCCACTCTCTGTCTTTTAATTGGTGCATTTCATCCATTTGCATTCAGTGTGATTATTGACAGGTATGAGCTTAGTGTTATCATTTTGATGTAAAATACCTATACAAAGAAAGCTATAAGACTCTACTGCAAGAAACCTACATAAGAGGAGAAACCTACCTTGTTCATGGCTAGGAAGATGTAACATCATGAAAATGTCTATTGTACACAACACGATCTATAGAGTCCAGATAAGCAAAAATTCAAGGCATCTACAAAAACCAAACCAAAATTACAAGAAATATTAAAGAATCCTTTGGTTAGAAAATCAATAACACCAGGTAACAACCCAAGACCAGAACACAGAACAGAGCAACTGAGCATTGACACAAATAGGGGAATCACAAAAATAAACCTTCAGTAAAACACTGGAAATAGGGAAATAGAGATGTCATTATGTAAACATTGTAACAAAAAAGAGAGACTGATAAGTAAATGTAGTCATAGATCTTTCAGATGGAGAGGAAGTTAAGGCAATACAAAGAACTTAAAGACTGGTTTAAATTTAGGAAAATGAAGGTAAATATTAAGATAATCACAAAGAAAATCACCAATCCTACATATCAAAATAATAAACAAGAAAAACATGAAGTCTCAGCAAATGCAAAACCACCATCATTGAAAAAGATGAAAACAAAACATATGCACACAAAAAGACACACCATAAAAAATTAAAGGGTCACTCTGCATCGCCAAGTCCAATCCATTCATGTCCAAAGAATAGACCTTCGTTATGATTTATGGACAAGGGCAGCATCAGGGCCAGAGGCCATGCCCCCAGGGGAACCCTGAAACCACTGGACCATCAATTGAGGTCTTTTAGTGGAGATCTCAGGGTGCACCCCTTTTTATTCTTGTGTTGCCAGTGGGACTCAACTTAGTGAGCTCCATCACAGCTATCACTGGTGGTGGTTGGGCACCATCCGGTTCTTCTGGTCCCAAGTCGATGTAGGCACCCACTCATGTGGGTCTCTCCATCTTCTGGATTGTCTTTACCCCATGTCATTTTGGTCTTCAGTGAGCATCCGTTTCTGCTGAGTTGGGACCATTTGCTGTGCCCTCGGATGGCAGCTTGGCAGCTTTTATTTTTATTTTTTAATTTTTATTTAACATAACTGAGTGAAAATGTACATTCACATGTAAATTTACATGCCCCCCTATATGCAGCTTCCACTGCTCTCCCTGTCCGGTGACTGCACACTATTCCTCTCTGCTCCATACATGTCTCATCCTCCCAACAGTCTCCTTTCTCCTCCTCTCCGTCCGCTCCCCTTCCTCCAGCCAGAGGTCAGCAAGATGATATCCTATAAATGTATAGAACCATAAAGTGCTTCCAATATATGGTTACTCTGCATTGCCAAGTCCAATCCATTCCTGTCCAAAGAGTGGACCTTTGTTATAATAGCTTGGCAGCTTTTAAGACCTCAGACACCACACACCAATGTGGATGCACTTTATAGTTCTATGCACCTATAAGATATCATCCTGCTGACTTCTGGCTGGAGAGCAGTGGAAGCTGCATATAGGTGGGCATGTAAATTGATATGGGAATGTACATTTTCGCTCAGTCATATTAAATAAAAAAATTAAAGGGAACAAAGACATCAAAACGACAGGACTAAGCTCATACCTATCAATAATCACACTGAATGTAAATGGACTAAATGCACCAATTAAAAGATGAAGAGTGGCAGAGTAGATTAAAAAAGTACAACCCATCTAAAGGAGACATCCCTTAGACTCAAAGACAAGAACAAACTAAAACTCAAAAGATAGAAAAAACTGTATATATCAGGCTAACAATATTCAAAAAGTAGTAGGAATGGTGGTATTAATATCTGTAAAACAGATTTTAAAGAAAATGCACCACGCTGAATAAGAAAGGATATTATATATGATTAAAGGATCAATACTCCAGGAGGACATAGCCATATTAAATATCTATGCACCCAATGACAAATCTCGCAAACACATAAAATTAATACTAACCACAGTGAAAACAGAAATAGAAGGCTCTACAACAATACTAGGAGACTGCAACACACCATTCTCAGTGAAGGACAGAACATCTACAGAAAAGCACAATAAAGGCAGAGAAAATCTAAATGCAACAGTCTACCAACTTGATCTCACAGGTATACACAGAACACCCCACCCAAAAGCAGCCAAGTTACCTTCTTTTCCAATGATTATGGAACATTCTCAACAATTGATCACACACTAGGCCACAAAGCAATCCTTAACAAAATTCAAAGTATTGAAATGCTACAAAGCATTTTTCCAGACCATAAAGCCATGAAAGAAATCAGTAACAGAAGACAGAAGTATTAAAAAAAATCAAACACTCGGAAACTGAACAACACCTTGCTCAAAAACAACTGGGTTACACAAGAAATCAAGGATGGGATAAAAATTTTCATAGAATCAAATGAGAATGAAAATACATTTTACCAGAATCTATGGGACACAGCAAAAACAGTGCTTGGAAATCGATTTATCTCAATAAATATACACATACAAAAAGGAGAAAGGGCCCAAATCAAAGAAGTAACTCTGCAACTCAAACAAGTGGAAAGAGAACAGCAAAAGAACCCCACAGGCACCAACAGAAAGCACGTAATAAAAGTTAGAGCAGAATTAAATAAATTAGAGAATAGAAAAAATGATTAAATGAATGAACAAGACCAAAAGCTGTTTTTTTGAGATCAGCTAAATTGATAAAGCATTGTCTAAACTGTCAAAATAAAAACTAAAGAGGAAGCAAATAACTCAAATAAGAAATGAACTCAGTGATACCACAACAGACTCAACCGAAAATAAAAGAGTCGTAACAGAATACCATGAAAAATTGTACTCTAACAAATTCAACAACCTAGAGGAAATAGAATACTTTCAGAAACACATCACCTACCAAAACTAGCACAAACAGAAGTGGAACAACTAAATAAATCCATCTCAAAAGAAGAGATTGAAAAGGTAACTTAAAAACTCCCAACTGAAAAAAGCCCTGGCCTGAAGGCTTCTCTGGAGAGTTCTACCAAACTTGCAGAGAAGGGTGAACACCACCATTGCTAAACGTATTTCGGAGCATAGAAAAGGATGGAGTACTCTCAAATCCATTCTATGAAGCCAGCATAACCCTTATACCAAAACTAGTTGAAGAGCACAAAAAAGAAAAATTACAGGTCAGTATCTCTCATGAACTTAGATGCAAAAATCCTCAACAAAATTCTAGTCAATAGAATTCAACAACATATCAAAAAATAATTCACCATGACCAAGTGGATTCATACTAGGGATGCAGGGATGGTTCAATATTAGAAAAACAATTAATGTAATCAATCATATACATGAAACAAGACAGGAACCGCTTAATCTTATCAGCTGATGAAGAAAAAGCATTTGACAAAGTCCAGCACCCATTCATGTTAAAAACTCTCAGCAAAACAGAAAGGAAATCCCTCAACATAGTAAGGGGCACCTATATAAAGCCAACAGAAACTGTGGTGGCATAGCGGGTTAAGTGTTACATCTGCACACCAAAAGGTCAGCAGTTCAAATCCAACAGGTGCTCCTTCGAAACTCTATGGGGCAGTTCTACTAAGTCTTCTAGCGTCATGGGTCACTATGAGTTGGACTCGATTCGATGGCAGTGGGTTTGGTTTTTACTTGGTATACAAAGCCACCAGTCAACACCATTCTAAATGGAGACAGTCTGATAGCATTCTCCTTGTGAACAGGAGCCAGACAAGAATGCCGTTGTTACTTTTACTCAACTTTGTGGTGGAGGTTCTAGCCGGATCAGTCTGGCAAGATAAAGAAATATAGGGCATCCAAATTGGTAATGAAGCAGTAAAAGTGTCTATATTTGCAAATGATATGATCTTATACACAGAAAACCCTAAGAACACACACACCCCCCCAAAAAAACAACTGGAACTAATAGAACAGTTCAGCAAAATATCAGGATATGAAATAAACATAAGAGAATCAGTTGGATTCCTCTATACAAAAAAAGAGAATAGCAATGAGGAAATCACTGAATCAATACTATTTGCAGCAGCACCCAAGAAGGTAAGATACCTAGGAATAAATCTAACCAGAGACATAAAAGACCTATACCAAGAAAATTACAAGACCCTGCTACAAAAAACAAAGAGAGACCTCCTTAAGTGGAGAAACATACCTTGCTGAAGGATAGGAAGACTTAATATCATAAAAATGTCTATTCTACTCAATGTGACCTATAAGTACAATACAATCCCAATACAAATTCCAAGGGCATTTTTTAAAATTTTATTTTTATTGTGATTAAGTGAAAGTTTACAATCCAAATCATTTTGCCATATAAAACCCTGAGCACCCACCTCTATGTAACTCTGCTTTCGTCACTCTGTGACAGCACACTCTTCCTTTCTACCCTGCACTTCCAGTATCCACTCAACCAACACTTGTCCCCTCCACTTCATGCTCTCCCCTCCCCTCTAGGAAGCAAGCAATTGGAAACCTCATGTATATATTATACCATAAAGTACACACACCACCTGCATCATTTTATGTCTCATAGCCCAGTCCAATCTATGTCTGAAGAGTTGGCTTCAGTACTGGTTTCAGCTCTGGGCTGGCAGCAAGTCCAGGAGCCATGTTTTCAGTGAACCCTCAAGGATGCTGTCCATCAAGTCTGGTCTTTTAATAGAGTTCTAGGTCTGCACACACCTTTTTCTTGTGCTTCATCAGGGACTCTATAGGAGGCAACCAGGTGGCAGCACCTAGTTCTTTTGGTCTCATGCTGATGTAGTCTTCCAAGCATATGGACTCCTCTGTCTTCTGGGCTCATATTTTCCTCATGTCTTTGATGTTCCTAGTTTTCATAAGCTCCAGGTGGGTTGGGACCAGTTGATATTCCTTAGATGGTAGCTTGCTGGCTTTTAAGGCCTCGGGTGCCACTAAATAATATCGCATGCGGAACAATTTCTTAGGAAAAAACTAGTTAAGCCAATTGGCCTTGATGTCTTCTGAAATTATGTTCCCCAGGCCCATGTCTCTGCTTCTCTCTCCTTTAAAATGTTGTGCTGTTTTTACAAAACCTGTTAGCGTATGGTTTAGCACATTTTGCTGACCTCCCTTGTAGTATGTGCCCAGTAATGCTTTACTTATCCTGTGCTTCTTCTCTGTTCATATGAAAGAGGTGTTTTGTTTCTCCATCTGATTAAGAAGTGACTTTGGAGTTTGTATTGGAATTGTATTGTATGTATAAATTGCTTTGGGTAGAATAGACATTTCATGATATTAAGTCTTCCTATCCATGAGCAAAGTAAGTTTCTCCACTTAGGTATGTCTTTTATGATTTCTTGCAGATGATCTTGTAGTTTTCTTTGTACAGGTCTTTTACATCTCTGGTTAAATCTGTTCTTTGGTATTTTATCTTCTTGGTGAGTACTGTAATTGGTATTGATTTGGTGATTTCCTGTTTGATGGTCTCTTTGCTGATGTAAGGGAATCTTACTGATTTGTTTATGTTTATAAGTTGCTGAACTCGTATTAGTTCCAGTAGTTATTTGCAATGGATTTTTCCCCTCATTTATTTGTTTGTTTACTTATTGTGATTGAGTGAAAGTGTACAATCTGGTTTAAACTTGCATGCCTGTCTATGTTCAGCTTCTACTGTGCTGTTTGCCTGGTGACAGCACACTCCTGTTCTATACAAGTCATATCCTCTTAACAATCTCCTGTCCCCTCTTTTACACCCCCTCCAATGCCCTCTACTAATAGACCAATAGGGCGACATCCTATAGATGCATAGAACCATAAAGTGCACACATGATGTGGTTACTCTGTGTCACTGACTCCAGTCCATTCCTGTCTGAGGAGTTGACTTCAGTAATGATTTATGATCAGGGGCAGCATCAGGTCTAGGGGCCATGATTTTTAGGATTTTCTGTGTATAAGATCATTTCATCTGTATACAGAGGTACTTTTACTTATTCTTTACTGATGTGGACGTCCTGTATTTCTTTATCTTGTCTGATAGTTCTGGCTAGAACCTCCAGGACACTGTTGAATACAAGTGGTGACAATGGGCATCCTTGTCTGGTTCCCATTCTCCGAGGGAATTCTTTCAATCTCTCTTCATTCAGATTGATGTTGACTGTTGGCTTTACATAGATACCCATTATCATGTTGAAGAATTTCCATTTTATTTCTATTTTGCTGATAGTTTTTAACATGAATGGGTGTTGGACTTTGTCAAATGCCTTTTCTATGTCAATTGGTAAAATCACATGATTTTAGACTTATGTTTTATTTATGTGGTTGACTACATAAATTGTTTTTCTATTGTTGAACTACCCCTGTACTCCTGGTATGAATCCTACCCAGTCATTTTATTTTTTTGACATGTTGTTAAATTCTATTGGCTAGAATTTTGTTGAAGATTTTTGCATCTCAGTTCATGAGAGATACTGATCTGTAATTTTCCTTTTTTGTGCTATCTTTACCTGGTTAGGTATTAGGGTTATACTGGCTTCATAGAATAAATCTGGGAGTGTTTTATCCTTTTCTATGCTGTGAAATACCTTTAGTAGTATTTCTATTAACCGCTCTCTAAAAGCTTAGCAGAATTCTCCAGTGGAGTTGTCTGGGTCAGGACTTTTTTTGATTGATAGTTGTGTTTTTTTTTTTTTTTTTTTTTTAAATCACTGTTTCAATCTCTTCTTTTGTGATGCATTTATTAAGTAGTTCTACTTCTGTTTGTGTTAGTTTTTATACTTAATATGATTCTAGAAATTTTCCTGTTTCTTCTAAGTTTTCAAATCTATTAAATCTGTTTGGAATTTCAGTTCGGTCTGTCGTGAAACTATCTCATTTCTTATTCAGGTTCTTTGTTTCCTCTCCTGTTTTTCTTTTGTGAGTTTGGCCTATGGTTTGTTGATTGTTGATCTTTTCAAAAAGCAGCTTTTAGTTTTGTTAATTCTTTGAATTGTTTTCTATTCTCTAATTCATTTAATTTTGCTTTAATTTTTATTACCTGTTTTATTCTGGTGTCCAAGGGCTTCTTCTGTTGTTCTCTTTCTACTTGTTTGAGTTGTAGGGTTAATTCATTGATTTCGACCTTTTCTTCATTTTGGATATGTGCATTTATTGAGAGAAATTGACCTCTGAGCACTGCTTTTGCTGTATCCCCTCGATTCTAGTAGGATGTGTTTTCAGTCTCATTTAATTCCATGAATTTCTTTACTGTATCTTTGATTTCTTCTGTAACCCAGGAATTTTTGAGCAATGTTCAGTTTCCATAAGTTTGAACTTATATGCATTTTTTTTCTGCTATTGATTTCAACTTTTATGGCATTAGGACCTTAGAGAATGCTTTGCAATATTTCAATAATTTGGATTTTGTTGAGACTTGCTTTATGGCCTAATACGCAGTCTATTCTGGAAAATGTTCCCTGTGCATTGGAAAGGAGGGTATGCTTGTCTGTTGTTGGATGAAAGTTCTGTATATATCTATGAGGTTCAGTGGGTTGATTGTTGCAGTAAGATCTTCGATATCTTTCTTGAGCTTCTTTCTAGATGTTCTGTCCATTACCAAAAGTCATGTGTTGAAGTTTCCTATATTATTGTGGAGCTTTGTATCTCACTTTTCAATGTTGTCAGTGTTACTTCTATGTACTTAGAAGCTCTGATACTTGGTGTATAAGTATTTAATATTGTTACTTCCTCCTTATGTATTGAATCTTTAAGCAATAAATAGTGACCACTTTTGTTCCAGTGGCATTTTTTTATGAGATGGAGAAACAAATCACAAACTTCTTATGGAAAGAGAAGAAGCCCCAGATAAGTAAAGCATTACTAGAGAAGAAGAACAAAGTACAAGGCCTCATACTTCCTGATTTTAGAATCTTTTACACTGCCTTGGTAGTCAAAACAGCCTGGCACTGGTCCAAAAACAGACACATAGATCAATGGAACAGAATTGAGAATCCAGACATAACAGCATCCACTTACGAGCAGGTGATACTTGACAGAGGTCAAAAGTCTATAAACTGGGGAAAAGACAATCTTTTTAACAAATGGTGTTGCCATAACTGAATGTTCATCTGCAAAATAATGAAACAAGAGACACATCTCATACCATGCACAAAAGCTAACTCAACATGGATCAAAATCTAAATATAAAATTAAAAACAATAAATATCATGGAAGCAAAAATAGGAACAATGCTGGGAGCACCAACACATGGCATAAACAGACTACAAAGCACTGCTAACAATGCACAAACACTGGAAGGAAAGATGGATAACTGGAAACTCCCAAAAATCAAACACTTATGGTCATCCAAAGACTTCACCAGAAAAGTAAAAGGATTACCTACAGACCAGGACAGAATTTTTCACTACCATGATCTCATCAGTGTCTAAGCTCTCCAACTTACAAGGTACTGCAAAACTTCAGCAAGAAAAAGACAAATAATCCAATTAAACAATGGGCAAAGGATATGAACAGGTACTTCACCAAGGAAGACATCCAGGTGGCTAGCAGATACACAACGAAATGTTCATGATCACTGGCCATTAGAGAAATCCAAATCAAACTACAACGAGATACAATCTTACCCTAAAGAGGCTGGCATTATTCCAAATACCACAAAATAATAAAGGTTGGTGAGACTGTGGAGAGACTGGAGCATTTCTGCACTGCTGGTGGGAATGTAAATTTGTGCATACATGTTGTAAATTGATTTGGCACTTTCTCAACAATCTAGACATAGAAATACCATATGATCCAGCAATCCCACTGCTTAGAATATATCCTAGAGAAATAAGGGCTGTCACATGAATAAATACAAGTGTGCTAATGTTTATTGTAGCATTGTTCACAATAGCAAAAAAGATGGAATCAACCTAGTTCTCCATCAGTGATTGAATGGATAAAATGGATAAACAAACTATTGTATATTCACAAGATGAAATACCATGCAATGATAAAGAACAATGATTTTAGGACATCTCATAACGCTGAGTGAAATTAGTCAGTTGCAAAGGGAAAATATTGTATGACGCCACTATTATATGGACTCAAGAAAATGTTTAAGCACTGAAGAAAATAATCTTTGATGCTTACTACTGTGGAAAGGGAGAGAAGCATATTCATAGATTAATCGGTAGGAATTGGGTTAGGTGAAAGGAGTGACAGCATGCAATAGAATGGAGGTTAGCACAACTAGACTACACCAAAAGCTAGAATGATTTTTACAGCTCAACAATTTGAATGATGAAGTTGTAGGGAGAGGGGTCTGGGTACCGTGCTTTCAGGGAACATCTAAGTTAATTGCCGTAATTGTTTGTTTTTTTCAAAGGAAGTGTTCTGTGTAACACTTTGATGAATGGCATCTGGGGTCTTATAAGCTAGCAAATAGCCATCCAGGTAGCATCAATTGGTTCCAACCCACATGGAGCAGAGGAAAATGAAGGATATCAAAAACATGAGGAAAATATGAGTCCAGCAGACAGAAGGTGCTATATGATCCAGAGACTAGATCAGTATTAGCCCAGAAGAACTAGATGGTGCCTGGCCACCCCAATGACTGCCTTGACAGGGAAGACAATGTAAAGCCCCTGACGTTGTGGGAGAAAAATGAGTGTACAGAACTAGAACTCTATTAAAAGACTACACATGATGGTCTGTCAGACTGGAGGGTGCTCTGCATACACGGCCTTGGACTTTCTGTTAGCCAAGAGCTGAAACCAGACCCGAGAGCAACTCTTCACACAAAGATTGGACTAGACTGTGAGACATAGAGTGATGCTAGTGAAGAATGTGTTCTTGGCTTAAAAATATTTATGAGGCTGTTTGAGTGTTTTTGTTCAGAAGTGAGATGAGAGGGTGGAGGGGGACAGGAATTGGTTGAATGGATATGGTAAGTACAGAGCGGAAAGGAGGAGTGTGCTGTCAAGGGTGAGGGAGTGGTTAGAGTTGCATAGCAGTGAATGTGCAGGGTTTTATATGATGAAGTGCTCTGGAATGTAAACTTTCACATAAAGCACAATAAAATATTTTTAAAAGGAGAGAGAGAGAGACACATGCAGCTCATTTCCAGATTCTACCAATTTTAGATATAACAGGTGTGTGGAAGAGAACATTCACTGTTCTTTAGGGATGGGAGAAGGGGAAGAATAACCAAATTATCTCACTATTGTTTAAACAAGTGAATGCACAACTTCCTTATTTGGGTAGACAACCCTAGAGCATCTGAAACTTTTTTCCTCAGTACTGAATTGACTATTTTCATTTTGTGGCTATGGAAAAATAATTTAATGACCACTCTTAAATCCTGAGAGTCTGTATCTCCTATAACTGCTTCATTGGAATAAGATTGCCTTTTCTAGAGCTTCTTTCAAACTGTTTCTGGAGCATAAAATTGTTTCCCAAAGAAGAGAACTCCTAAGAGTAGGCAATCATGCCAGCTGCACTTTAGTGTAAGGCAGAAGTGGCCAACACACAGAAGCATGAGTTTCTTGAGGTTAAATTTGAGTGACAGATTATAAACACACCAGCCAATTTTGTTGGGGGGGGGGAACCTTACAATAATCCAAGCGCCAGCATTTATTAATCATTTGCACATGTAAATATGCTTCCATGAATAAGTGACCAAAGTTGCCACCAAATCAGTCTGCAAACCCACAGACAAATGTGATGTATAAAGACCAGTTTCAACATGAACCTTGGTTTGTAGCATCTGTGCCCAGCCTGTT
The DNA here is from genome assembly GCA_028571685.1 of Heterohyrax brucei. Taxonomy (NCBI): domain Eukaryota; kingdom Metazoa; phylum Chordata; class Mammalia; order Hyracoidea; family Procaviidae; genus Heterohyrax; species Heterohyrax brucei. The sequence continues at coordinate 43,681,061 of CM053149.1, forward strand.
GTTGGGAGTAAACTTCTACACCTGAGTAATTTCCTATCCAGAAGAAAAACATAATGATGGTGTTGGAAAATTATTTTGAGTTATTGATGCAGCAAGCAAAATAATGAGAAACTAATATTTAGAGAATGAAATTTGAGACTGCATGTGAAAAATATAAGATCTAGAAACAAATGATAAGAACTGCGGTGCCAATTCAATCAAAATCTCTGTGTGTCTCTCTTTCTCTACCTCTTCCCTCTTTATCTTCTTTCTGTCATAGAAATATTCAAGGAAAACTTAGAAGCCATCATGCACTGTATTTAGCAAATACAGTGTTGTGTCACATAATGGAGTGACAAGAATCCTAGATGGGAGATCCTGCTTTTAACTCTGTTTCTACACTTACCTAATGGTGTTTCCTCACTAACCAACCCTGACTTTGCCTTTTTGTGTTCATTTCTGAGGCTTCTTTCTACTCTAATCTTCTATGATTCTAAATAAAGAGTGGTGGAGCCCTGATGTCTCAGTCATCTAGTGCTGCTCTAACAGAGATACCACAAGTGGATGGCTTTAACAAAGAGGAATTAATTTTCTGACAGAAAAGTAGGCTAAAACTCCAAATTCGGGGCATCAATTCCAAAAAGTCATTCTCTGTTGGCTCTGGAGGAGGGTTCTTGTCATCCGTCTTTCCCTGGACTGGGACCTTCTGAGGCACAGGGACCTTGGGTCTTTTCTAAAGAACTCTCTATGCCTAGCACTGCTTCTTGGTGGTGTGAGGTCCCCAACTCTCTACTTGCTTTCCTTTCCTTTTTGTCCCAAGAGTTTGCCTCAAGGCACAATCCAATCTTATAGACTGAATCCCACCTCACCAAAACTACTGCCACTCATCCTTCTTCTGTAACACCACACAGAGAAGATTTACAACTTATAGGAAAATTGCACTACCAGGAATAATGGCCCAACCAAATGGATACACACATTTTTAGGGAGACACAGTTGCACCCATGACACCTGAGAATAAGGAACTACCAAGACAGTAGTTTGCCTATATAAGGGTGAACCAAACATCAAGCCTATTTCTACTTAAAGCCGATACTTTGTATCCCTAGCCTCCCACCCCCCCCCCCCCCACCCCAGCCAGAAAGTTCAGTGCATAGGATGTACATTCATTCTGCTTGGCCACTGAGAAATGATATTTTGAGCTGTGCAAAACAGGCTGAAGGAGAAAATCTCTGAAATATGAAGACTGAAGAAATTGGGGCACAATAGCCATACAATGAAGCACAAATGTGTTTGGATTAAAACCTTATGATTTGAGTGTACCTGTCTAAAGGAGTTCATAAATATTTGAAGGGGTTTTTCCTTTTGCCCCAAGGACTTGATCTTAGTTTCTTACTACTACTATAATGGAAGTACAACTTCCATTGGAAGGATTTCCAATGGATGGATTTAATAAGCACAAATCTATTTTCCCAGGACACCAGCTCTAGGGGCAGGCTCTCTTTCTCTCTCTGTTGGCTCTAGAGGAAAATTCTTGTTTCAGTTTCTTTTTTTTTAATTTAATATGACTGAGTGAAAATGTACATTCCCATATCAATTTACATGCCCACATATATGCAGCTTCCACTGCTCTCCCTGCCCGGTGACAGCACACTATTCCTCTCTGCTCCATACATGTCTCATCCTCCCAACAGTCTCCTTTCCCCTTCTCTCCACCCACTCTCCTTCCTCCAGCCAGAGGTCAGCAGGATGATATCCTATAGATGCATAGAACCATAAAGTGCATCCAATATATGGTCACTCTGCATTGCCAAGTCCAATCCATTTGTGTCTGAAGAGTGGACCTTCGTTATGATTTATGGGCAAGGGCAGCATCAGGGCCAGGGGCCATGCTCCCTGGGGAACCCCAAAGCCTCTGTACCATCAATTGAGGTCTTTTAGTGGATATCTCAGGGTACACCCCTTTTTATTCTTGTGTTGCCTTGTTTCAGTTTCTTTAGCCATGGTGTTCCACCATCCCTTGGAGGTCACTTTGCGTCATCTGCCTTTCTCTAATTTGCGCTTGCTTGTCTCTGTGCCTAACCTGTTGTTCTTATATCTCAAAAATGATTAGGTTTAAGATATACTGTACACCGATCTGACTTCTTTACCATAACCAAGAAAACTTTATTTCCAAACGGGATTACGTCCACTTACATGGATGTTGGGTTAGGAATGCAACAAATTTTGAGAGGACAGAACTTAATCTATAACAGATTCCAAATTGGCTCTTGCCTAATGAAATTATGTGTTTGTAAAATGTGGCCCTGAAGAGGTAGCTGTATATACAATTGAGAGTCCTATAAAACACAAAATGAGAACTTGTAAGCCATGAGTCAGATCCGACTCAATGGCACTTGGCTTGGCTTTGGCAATGATTACTTAATGCCTATTCTATATAGTAGGCTGTAAGGAAATGCTTGACTCTTCTGTAATAGTTTATTGAGTTTTCACAGTGCTTTTACATACATTTTCTTGGTAGATTCTTACAGACTCCCTGTGATGCGGCCTGAGCAAGGCAGCAAGTATAACACCAACCAACACCACTTCTAGTTTAAAAATCAAGAAACTGAGATTGATATAGGATGCCAGGCTTACAAATGACAAACTTGTGAATCCCAGTGTGGGATATTTTCTTTCTTAACCATTCAGCTCAGGTGGACAATTACTCCCTAATGTGGGCATGCGACTAACTTACTTTATTTCCCCATCTGTAAAAATTAGATGATATCTCCCTCTACCCCACTGTTTTAGTCAGCTGGGGCTGCTCTAACAGAATTACCACAGAGTGGATGGCTTTAACATAGAAAGATTTATTCTTACACAGTCCGGTAGGTTGCAAGTCCATATTCAGGGTGTCCGCTCCAGGGAAAGACTTTCCCCTTGTCGGCTCTGGAGGAAAGTCCGGTATTGCATCAGTCTTTGTCCAGGGAGCGTCCTCACGCAAGAACCTCTGGTCTGAAGGACGCGCTGTGCTCCCGGTGCTGCTTGCTTGATGGTAGCGAGGTTCTCAAATTGTCCTTTGTTTCCTTTTCCTTTTATTCCTTGCAAGCTGAAAGCATTAAGGGTGGGGCAAGCCATACTCCAGAGAAACTCCCCCCACAGCAGGAATTCGCAGCCCCACCCTAATCCTTTAACATACAGGTTAGCAAAACCACACAATGGAGGACAGTCCCAAGATACTGGGAACCATATCCCAGCCACATGGCTGCACACATTATTGGGGGGACACAATTCCAACCATGACACCCGTTTAAGGGGTAGTGCAAAGTTTAATCAGCTTAACTGAAAAGTGGGTGGTTCAAACACACCAGTTCCTCTACAAGAGGAAACTTCTGGTGATTTGCTCCTGTCAAGATTACAACCTAGTTGAAGGGAAGGACAACTCATAATATGTGGGAAGTCAGCATAACTGGACTAAGCCAAAAGCTAAGAAGTTTCTTGAACACAACCAAACACTTCAAGGGACAGAGTAGCTGGAGCTAGGACCTGGGGGACATGGTATTGGGGGACATCTAGGTCAACTTGCATAACAAAGTTTATCAGGAAATGTTCTGCATCCCACTTTGGTGAGTGTCTGAAGTCTTAAAAACTTGCAAGCAGCTATCTGAGAGGTGTCAATTTGTCCCAACCCATCTGGAACAGAGGTGAATGAACACCAAAAACACAAGGAAATTATTAGCCCAAGAGACAAAATGGCCACATAAACCAGAGATTCCATAAGCATGACCAGAAGAAGTAGATGGTGCCCATCTACCATGAATGACTGCCCTGATGGTGAACACGACATAAAGTCCCTGATGGAGTTGGAGAAAAGTGTGGAGCAGAACAGAAATTCTAGTAAAAAGACCAAACTTAATGGTCTGATTGAGACTGAAGGAACTCCTAATCTTCAGACAAAGATTAGACTGGACCAAAATGGCATGGGGTAAAGACAACCCAGAAGATAGAGAGACCCACATGAGTGGGTGCCTGCATTAACTTGGGACCAGAAGAACTGGATGGTGCCTGGCCACCACCAGTGATAGTCGCAATGGAGCTCAACTTAGAGTCTCACTGGCAACACAAGAGTAAAAAGGGGTGCACCCTGAGATCTCCACTCAGATCCACCATCTCAGTTGATGGTCCAGTGGTTTTGGGGTTCCCCAGGGAGCATGGCCCCTGGCCCTGATGCTGTACTTGCCCATAAATCATAACGAAGTTCCACTCTTCAGACACAAATGGATTGGACTTAGCAATGCAGAGTGACCATATATTGGATGCACTTTATGGTTCTATGCATCTATAGGATATCATCCTGCTGACCTCTGGCTGGAGGAAGGAGAGTGGGTGGAAAGGAGCGGAAAGGAGGCTGTTAGGAGGATGAGACATGTATGGAGCAGAGAGGAATAGTGTGCTGTCACCGGACAGTGGAAGCTGCATATATGTGGGCATGTAAATTGATATGGGAATGTACATTTTCACTCAGTCACAATAAAAAAACTTAAGAAACCAACTAACAAAAAAAAAGAACATAATTCTTGTGAAGAGTGTGTACTTAGCTCAAGCAGAAACATGAGACCACATAGGCAGCTTCCATCTGCAGGATGAGAAGGCAGGGAAAGACAGGAATAATTTAACAGATATGGAAATTCTGAAATGGAAAAGGAGAGTGTGCTGTCACATTATAGAGACTCCAACTAATTTCACATAACAGTATGTGCTTAAATTTTTGTATGATACATTAACTTCAGCTGTAAACTCTCACCTAAAGCACAATTCAAAAAAATAAAAAAAGATTACAACCTAAGGAACCCTATGAGGTGATTCTACTCTGTCTTAGAGGGTTGCTATGAGTTGGAATTGACTTCATGGCATTCAACAACAACCAAATACCCTACTTTAAGGATATATAAAGGAGTTAATTACAAGACATGTAATACTTGGGATCCATCAGGAAAGAAGTCATTACTGAGTGTATAATTTTGAATCCTCCCTCTCTCTGGTGGCTGTCATTGATTTTTCCTACAAAGTATTACAAAAATTGAAAGGGGGAATTGGCTTTTCTTTACCCAGGTTTCAGATATATTTTGACTTTCTAATTTAAGTTGAAGATGATTCTCTGAGACTAAGTAAGAAAGATAAAGGCTGAAATTTAAAGGCCATGCTTGAGATTAACTAAAGCTTCCTTTTGTTGGCCTTATCTTTAACCATTATCTTAGTCATCTAGTGCTGCTGTAATGGAAACACCACAAATGAATGGCTTTAACAAAGAGAAATATATTTCTTCACAGTAAAGTAGGCTAGAAATCCAAATTTAGGGCATCAACTCAAGGGGAACGCTTGCTCTCTGTTGGCCTTCTTGTTAATCTTCCCCTGTGGTAGGAGCTTCTCCACACAGGCACCCCAGATCCAACAGACGTGCTGTGCTCCTGACACTTTTTTGGTGATATGAGGTCTCCCTGTCTCCCTGCTCACTTTTCTCTTTTATCTCTCTGTCAGCAGCTCAGCAACAATACTCTCTGTGTTCTCAGGTGTCCTGCCCTGTTCTGGAACTGCAGTTAATCATAGATTATTCCTCTTAATAGAGTCCCACATACTTCTTTGTTTTTCTTGTTTCTTTTATCTGATTTCTCCTCATAGATGCTGGAGTCAGTAGCTCTGTCTTCCAAATCAAAAAGTCTATTTTCCATTTGTTCCTTACTGTTTTCTTGGCTTTGAACTGATGTTTCTACCTTTTTGCTTTTGTTATTATCTATTGGATTTCAGAGTACTGGTGTTCTATCAGATCAAACAGCTTGCTTAATTTTTCAGTTTGCTCTGCTGCATTTTGTATAAGCTCTAGGAGGGATCTCTATATAATCCTTTGTATTCACTTTCTGATAGTTTCAGAAAGGTTTCTTCATCTGGGAAGTTCTTTGGTTGTTTCTTTTCGGGGCCTTCTGAAGCCGTGGGTGATTTCTTGGTTACCCTTTTATCCAGAGTTTGTTGCTTTCTGGGCATCATGTGAGTCAAGAGAGGCTAGCAGAGATGCTGTGAGGATGGACTGCAGTTGTTTCTCTAGGCTGTCTTAAAATGAAAAGTAAAAGGTGTCTGACAACTTCCAGAGTCAGTCAGGTTTTAGGTGTACAGGTCCCTCTTCCCAGCTGGCAAAGTAAGCACATCTACATCTGATGTAGATGTTGTAAACTAGTTCGAAATACAGAAAGGCTACTGCTCTGCTGGCCTCTGCTGCTGGGCCCCAGTTGTAGGTGACACTGTGTAGCTGGAAAAGCTATCTCCTCCAGGCAGGCACTGCCTCCCAGCCTAGGAATTAGGTGCCACTGAGGGCTCTGCCTCCCAGTGGAACAGGATGGCATCCCACACAAGTTCCCCACTTGCCCTGGCACAGTCCAGTCAATGGCAGAGGCAGAAAGAGAGGCCAAAGGCGCTGAGATGCAAAGCCAGGCTCTCAAAATATGGCAATCTTGCCCGCTGATCCCACCAGCAGTGCACCCAAGACCGGCTGCCAGTCAAGTCCAACCTCCATCCACCGGTCAAGTCAGAGAAAAACATGTTAAATTGAAGAGTTACCCTAGGTCAGTGAAAGCCAGTGCTCACCAAAAGCAGGGGTTGGCAAAAGAGAGGAAGCTTTCCACTCAGTGGTATGAAGTCCAAATTAACAGCCCTCTGCCATGTCCTAGGGCTCATGAGGTTTCTAGAAGTGTCCATTTAATTATCTATTCAGTCTTGGTTTCCACAGGAATTTAGGGAAATCTGTGTTTAGTCTGCCATCTTGACTCTGCCCCCCCTTTATCTCTCAGGAGATTGCCTCAGGAGGCAATCCAATCTTATAAGCTGAGGCCTGCCTCACTAAAGCCACTGCTGCCCATCCTCCCTCATTAACACCAAAGAGGCAAGATTTCATATAGGAAAGTGACATCAGATGACAAAATAGTAGACAATCACACAGTACCTGGAATTATGGCCCAGCCAAACTGATACACACATTTTTGGGTGGTATATAATTCAGTCCATCAAAGCTATATATCTTTTAATTCATGCTTAAGGCGTATGTGGATATGTGAAAGCAACCAATTACACCAAACGTATCTGTTCCTTATCTGTTGACTATCTTTTTGTCTCACATTTTGCATTTATGATAATGTAAAAAAATCAGCTACCAGCTATTTTGTGTGTTAGTGAAATAATTCTGGCAGTAACAAATGCCAAGTTGCAAGGTGAGAGTAGTGCTAGCTGTGATGTGTCAACTTGGCTGGGCCATGATTCTTAGTGGTTTAGCAGCCATGTAATGATTTAATTTGGTAGTTATGTCATGATATAAACTGGCAGTTATATAATGTGTAATCTGACAGTTATGTAGTGATTTAGTCATCCTCCATTTTGTGATCTAAAGTGGTCTCTCTCCATATTCACATAATGCTAATTCTTGCATAACTACCTGATCTTTGGAACTAACCATGTCAGCAAGTGAGGAAGAGGTATGTAACAAAGCATTGTTCCATGAATCTGTATGAATAAATTGTAAAAATGCAGTTAATAGAATGCCCTTCCCTCCAAAAAAAAGATAACTATACAATTTAGGCTATATTTCAATAACTTAGTGTTTTAATTTCATTTAATATTTTATAAATACCATTAAGAGTGAAAACAACAATAGTAACATCCAGAGGCACCTTGGCAGTAAGGCCTGGTTATCTGCTTCCAAAAAAATCAGCCACTGAGAATCCTACAGAGTTCTACTCCAACACATATGAGGTCACTATGAATTGGAATTAACTCAATAGCAACCGTTAATAGTAACATCACCAAACAACCACTGAAGTAGAGACATGGAGCCACCACCAAAGTTGTCACTACCTCTCCCCACATCTAATTGGAGTCTGCATTCTATAAGCCTCTAACATTAAGCCACCACCCTCCCACTGTTAAGACTTTAGTTTTTCCTATTTATTCTCTGAATTTCTGACTGTGTACCATGACTTCCCTTTCCTTTCAATCTCTCATCTTTTCACACCCTACTCCCATGAGAGCAAAATTTTAAACATTGAGACTGGTCAATCATTCCCTCGGTGATCATATCACTGTACTTTGGAACCTCTGTTATTGCTGTTTCCTGGCTCCATCTTCCCCTATCTTACAAATTTCTGGGGAGAAAACACTGTCCTCTTGACCATCAGCACCCAGCTCATACATGTACAAGACAGGAACTCAACAAATAGCTGGTGGATGAATGAATAAATGAATAAATTAACATTACAGTTTTATGATGTCATGTTAAAGACATATGTAATTTTTTTTAGTGATTGAATTCTGTAGAATTTGGACATGCTTTGAAAATCATAACTTGACTTTTAACATTTTCTGTAATTGTTACTGTCATAAACTGACACTAGCTAAAAGATATTTTTACATCCAACTTTTCTTCATCTTTATTAACAATTAGGTGATCAATCAGTGCTACTAAGAGTCAGGTAAATTCTGTTTATTTTTAAAGATTTGTTGGCATAGTTCTAGAAAAAAGAAAATAATTCAAGCATTGCCATGTTTGCTAAATTTTGATAAATTTCTACAGTTGGAAAGCCCTCCCACAGAACAGCTTTGTAGTCTTATTTTTTCCTGTTAACAATGACCAATTTTGCTTTAGAATGGGTGGAAGTTCCCATGGTCCTCCTCTTTCTCAGTGGAGAGCTACTTGTCTATTGGTAGCCTCTGTGATTTTGGTCTACAATCTCCTCAGAGAGTCTAGGGAATAAAGAAGCTGATAGAGTATGTGGAGGCTAAAGTCTGTTGGTAGGCATCCCAGGTTGGCCCTCATCTCTTGTTTCAGAAATGAGCTGACAGGGATAGTCTTAGTGTCTCTGCTGCCAGGCAAGCTTCTGTAGCACATGACTCTGCAGGCTTACACTAGCTGTAGTTCTGGAAGTTGGGGCTATTCATTCTATTTGTGCCTGTGTGGCATGCTGTTGATTGATTGATTGACTTTTTAATTAACATGACTGAGTGAAAATGTACATTCCTGTATAAATTTGCATGCCCACCTATATGCAGCTTCTACTGCTCTCCCTGTCCGGTGACAGCACACTATTCCTCTCTGCTCCATACATGTCTCATCCTCCCAACAGCCTCCTTTCTGCTCCTCTCCACCCACTCTCCTTCCTCCAGCCAGAGGTCAGCAGGATGATATGCTATAGATGTATAGAACCATAAAGTGCAACCAATATGTGGTCACTCTGCATTGCCAAGTCCAATCCTTTCCTGTCCAAAGAGTGGACCTTCGTTATAATTTATGGGAAAGGGCAGCATCAGGGCCGGGGGCCATGCTCTCAGGGGAACCCCGAAACCGCTGGACCATCAATTGAGGTCTTTTAGTGGAGATCTCAGGGTGCACCCCTTTTTATTCTTGTGTTGCCAGTGAGGCTCAACCTAGTGAGCTCCATCGTGGCTATCACTGGTGGTGGCTGGGCACCATCCGGTTCTTCTGAGTCGATGAAGGCACCCACTCTTGTCGGTCTCTCTGTCTTCTAGGTTGTCTTTACCGCATGTCATTTTGGTCCTCGGTGAGCATCAGTTCCTACTGAGTTGGGACCATTTGCTATGTCCTCAGATGGCAACTTGGTGTTGTTGATGTTTTTTATACTGGTATCTTTGGTGAGACTGTATTCCCAGTGTGAGGGAATGATTGTCAGTGGTTTTCTATTTGTTCATGGATTCATTTATTTACTCTTTGTATTTTTTTTATCATATTTTTACATTTTCTTCTATTAAATCTTAGCTTGGAACTTCAATGAGCATGTAACCTTAGGCAAATTGTTTACTTTCAGTGAGCCTTCCAATCTTCATATGTAAAATGGGGTTTATGAGGTTTTAGTAGCCTAGTACTTGGAATGTAGTAGGTAGCCAAATATGTTACTTTTTCTTCCCTTAAATGTTTTTGCATCACGTCACTATATTTCCCATTGTATAATGTGTCCTTGGAAACTTCATACCAATGTAACATAATTACTCTGTAACATGAATCTGCAGTTTTAATACAAACATGCAAACTGGTAAATAAATCTATAAAAATAGAATGAACATCTCAGATGTGCTGTCTGTTCCTGCATCTTTTCTGGGGAAAATAAAGGGAAATGCATAGAAGTTGCCTCTTCGCATACCTCCAGAAGGCGCTAGTCATGTTTTGCCTCTAGAATGTGGACACATGTGACTCAGCTATGGCGTGGGACCAACCCAGTATTTTACTTGCTTCTTCAGAATAGGTGGTGTTACTCCCATTTCCATGTCTTAAAATAGGAGGTATAATTCCCTCTTACATATAGTGGTTCAGAGGGTGGCAAAAACAGCTCAGCGCTCTGCTGCTGACTGAAAGTATGGTGGTTGAAACCCATCCAGAGGTGCTGCAAACGAAAGGCCTGGCTTCTAAAAGATGACAGCTGTAAAAATTCTGTGGTGCACAGTTCTACTTTGCAGACACAAGATCAACGTAAGTTGAAACTGTCATCTGGTATTGTTACTAGTTAACTGGTTAGATCACATAGGGTTTAAAACCACAAGGCTTAATGTCTGAAATCCACTTTTCTGCTTTCTGCCAAGTTTTCCAAGGGCTTAAGTTTCAGTAAGCAATCTTTAGAGTCTAATTAATGTAATTCACTGCCATCCAGTCAATTCTGATTCATAGGGATACCTATAAATCTCTTTGGAAGCAGACTTTCTCCTGTGGAGCCGCTGGTGGTTTTGAACAGACAACATTTCAGCTAGCAGTCCAGTGCTTTATCCAAGTACAGTGTGGTAAAAATATAATCCTTCTCCATAACTGTGTCTTTAAAGGACACACCTTAATTGTTCTCCTTTACAAGGAAAGGATGTACTGAATAAGATGAAGAATTAAATATATCGATCTGTAGCTTCTTTCTGCTTCAAGACCTTTACACACATGCTCCTCCTCACCTAGAATTATGCTTTACACACATGCTTCTCCTTGCCTAGAAGGCCATTTCTCTCTCTTCATCTGCTAATCTTTACTGATCCCCGTAGAAAAGACTGGAAATGTGTTACTCTTGAGAGGCACTTCCCACTAGAGTATTAGGCACATATACTGTGTGTTCTCCTTGTGTTGTATACCACTCCTTTCTTTCATATCACTCACAAGAACTATAATTAAACAATTACTTGTATCAAAATTTAACATTTGACTCCTTAACACTCCTCCTCTCTGATTTTATGATCTGTAAGAGCAGGGACTATGTCTGCCATGTTTATCTTTGTGTCCTTAGCCCCTTGGACAGTACCTGGCAAATGAAAGAAGGAACGGTTGGAATTTGGATTTTTTCCCATTTCAGGAAAGATCTGGAGCCTGTGATCTCCATTCATATAAGCAGGAGATCTGAAAGCTGATGTTTCCGCTTCATGGTATACAAAACAGACTGTTGGTTCTTTTCATAGTATTTTTAGATCATCAGTTACTTTTACCATTTTGAGAACATGCAAATAACTGGAAAGCCCCTGTGTTTTTACAGTCTCACTGACAAAAGAGAAAAAGAAAGAAAGAAAAAGAACAGCTATAGAAATGGTTAGGGTAGATAATTTGATGCTAAAGTGTAGTTTATCTAACAATTCTCCAGTCAAGATAATGTACGTCTTTGTGTGCAGATGACATCTACAACAGCCCTCTTTACTGATAGGATTGGACAGTATATGCAACAACCTGAAATAGTGAATCAGAACATCTGTCAGAAACCACCGGGCTGAAAATGTTAGGCAAAAGCAGATATTCTTGAAATTTCATTGAGAAGCTGCCTGTATTAAAGAAGGAAAAAAGTGTGTAAGAAGTAGAACAGATCAGTCTTTGGGCCAGGCCCTGGTGCCCAGAGGAGAGCTGAGCAGAAATGACAGCAATAATCCTGCAGGCAGCTTTACATTCAAAGAACAGCACAGTGGCGTTTGGGTGCTACACTGATGGGAACACAAGCCTTGCTGTTCCTGTCTATGTGATCCTCTCAGCAAAACCAGTCCGATATATGTTAGCTCACTGAATCTACACAGTAGTCCTGGGATACAGCTATCAGTCGTGACTCTTACTTTGCAGATCAGGAGACTGAGACTCAGGAAGGGTAATGAGTTCTTAGCACTAATAAGTTAAAAGCAAACATTTGAAGAAGGCCAACACATTTCCATAACAGGGTAAGATATCTGTCCATCTGACATGAGAATATCCCCAAATGTTCTGCTTCTGTTCAAAGAGCATCTCTCCTACTTAGCGTGCGGCTTACATGGATTTCTAGTCAGCTAGTCCAGCACTGTTATCATCTAGTCACCAGCAGATGCCAGTGTGAGTAATCTCTGCCCTTTTAGGATTTGAGGGCTGAGTTAGGAAGTAACAAAAACATACTACCCAAAGTGCAATTGACTCCTGATAATGAGGAATTCGGCAGGAAGAAATCACTCCGTTTTCACTCTTTGTTTTTGTAACACTCAGAGCGCCAGGCAGCAGGCTGGGGCTGGAGATACAAAGCTAGAAATGACAGAGGACTGCTCACCGTGTCATGCAGCTTAAAGCCCAGCAGACTTCTCTTGTGAAACTTAAAAGACAGTAGCCACTGTCTGAAACAAAAAATGCTTTACTTGACCCATGTAGGACCATAGAAATTTTTTGTTACTAGTTGCCGACATTTAAATATTCAGAATATTTCATATAAAACTTCACTTTACAAATCAGAAGATAAGGCAACTTTGCCATAGCTGACTAGTGGCTCTCTCCTGTTTGCTATAGACCACACCTCTCCCTATTGCTTGCCTAACAAAGGATCGGATTGTCATCACAAATTTTTCTTATTAAAAGATAAGAGGAAATACGTTTCTTGTACCAATGTCTCTATCAAAATATTCCTTCCATGCATCCCATTCTGCTTATATAATGGACTGGCCTCTAAAGGTCTTTGAATTTGTTTCTCTCATAAAAATCTACAGCCCCTAGAAAACTGGAAAAAAAAAAAAAAAAAAAAAAACCCAAACCCCACTGCTGTCTAGTTGATTCCAGTTAATACCATACCAGTACACAGAGTAAAACTGCCCATAGAATTTCTCATGGATTTAAACTGCAGACCTTTGGGTTAACAACTTCCAGAGCCCCTAGACCAACATATTGCTGTGCAAGTCAATTTCGATTCATAGCAACCCTAAAAGACAAATTAAAACTGCCCATAGTGTTTCCAAGGAGTGCCTGGTGGGTTTGAACTGGCAACATTTTAGTTAGCAGCCATAGCACTTAACCACCACACCACCAAGTTTTCCAAGGGTGCCTAAACCAAAAAACAAACCCAGTGCTGTGGAACTGGTGCTGACTCATAGAGACTGCATTGGAAAGGGTAGACCTGCTCCATAAAGTTTTCAAGGAGTGCCTGGTGGGTATGGACTGCCCACCTTTTGGCTAGCAGATGTAGCACCTATTCTCATGCCACCAAAGGTCCCCTAGAGGTCGGGGTAAATGCTGTTCAAGGAGGGTAGGTGCAATACCTGTTCTAAGAAGGAATTTCCATAGTCTGAGATAATGCCCAGGGCAATTTCATAGTAAAACTTTGACTGTGTTTTGAAAAAAATGTTTATTATGTTTAGAAAAAAGTCTAGGTGACAAAGTTAAGGTAAAACAATGTATGACTCAGTACATTAAATCGTTATTTTAAATGTACCCGGTGATTACAGCAGTGCCTAGATTGTTCCCTGACATATAGTAGATTCTTGATAAACAATTGTTGAATGAATGAATCATTTATTTCTAAAGTGAAATTGTAGGGTGCCAATTTTTTTTTAATGGACAGAACAAAAAATATACCCTTGAGAAACATCCTTTACCTACTCATTTTCTCTTGCTTGCTCCTTCCATCATTTTTCTGTCACACCACACCCATATCCTTTAAGTTCTTATCTTTAGGCTAAACATGTTGTTGTTAGGTGCCACTTAATTGGTTCTCACTCATAGCAACCCGATGCGCCTGCGCCATATCCAGAGTCATTTTTGCTCTTTAGTCCACTGTTGCAGCTACAGTACCAATCCATCCCATTGATGATCTACATCTTTTTCACTGACCCTCTACTTCATCAGGCATGATATCCTTTTCCAGTAATTGTACTCATCTAACAACGTGTCCAAAGTGTGTAAGAGATAGTCTTGCCATCCTTCCTTCCAAGGAGCACTTTTTCTAAGACAGATCTGCTCATTCTTTTGGCACTCATGGTATATTCTTCTCCGATACCACAATTCAAAGGTGTCAGTTCTTCTGTTCTCCTTACTCACTATCCACCTTTCACGTGTGTGTGATGCAGCTGAAAATACCACGGCTTGATTCATGTGCACCTTGGTCTTCAGGGTGACATTCTTACTTTTCAATACTTTAAAGAGGTCTTTTGCAGCAGATTTGGCCAATGCAATGCGTCTTTTCATTTCTTGACTGCTGCTTCCATGGATGTTGATTGTGGATTCAAGCAAAATGAAATCCTTGGCAACCTCTGTGTTTTCTCTGTTTATCATGATGTTGCTTAAGGGTCCAGTTGTGAGGATTTTTGGTTTCTTCATGTTGAGGTGTTATCCATACTGAAGGCTGTGGTCTGTGATCTTCATCAGTGTTTCAAGTCCTCTTCACTTTTAGCAAGCAAAGCTGTGTCACCTGCGTGCGTAATGCAGGTTGTTACTGAGTTCCTCCAATCCTGATGCGCCTTTATTTTTCATATAGCCTTTTTTTCATATAGTTAGTCTAGCTCCTCATCTTATTTGCTTGGCATACATTTTGAGAGGTGTGGTGAAAAAATACAGCCCTTATGCACACCTTTCCTGACTTTTAAGCGATGCAGTATCTCCTTATTCTGTTTGAATGACTGCCTCTTAATCCATGTACAGATTCCTCATGAGCACAACTGAGTGTTCTGAACTTCCTGTTCTCTGCCACGTTACCTGTAATTTGTTATGATCCACACAGTGAAATGCCTTTACGTAGTCAATAAAACACAAGTAAAAATCTTTCTTGTATTCTCTGCTTTCAGCCAAGATCCACTGACTTCAGAGTGGTATCCTGGTTCCATGTCCCCTTCTGAATCCAGCAAAAATTTCTGGCTGTTCCCTGTCAATATACTGCTGTAGCTACTTTTCAATAATATTTAGCAAAATTTTATTTGTGTGTGATATTAATGATATTGTACAATGGTTTCCACATTTGGTTGGATCACTTTTCTTAGAAATAGGCATAAATAAGGATCTCATCCAGTTGCCTGTCTAGGTAGCTGTTTCCAAATGTCTTTGCCTAGACAAGTGAGCGCCTCCAACACTGCATCTGTTTGTTGAAACGTCTCAATTAGATGTCACATACATTCTTGGGGCCCTGTTTTCAGCCAACACCTTCAGTGCAGCTTTGACTTCTTTCTTCACTACCATCAGTTTCTGATCATACACTACCTCTTTAAAAGGTTGAATGTTGGCCAGTTATTTTTAGTATTATGACTGTGTGTATTTCTTCTGTGTTCTTTTGATCATTGTTTAATATTTACTTTTGTAACTTGAATCTTGAATTTTTATTTCAGTTCTTTCAGCTTGAGAAATTCAGTGTGTTCTTCCCTTTTGGTTTTCTCAAACATGTTAGAGGAACTTTTCAATGCCTAAATAGTCAAAGAAAGGTCACAGCAGTTGGTTATTTCCACTGTTGACAAAGTCGTGTTATTCATCAGGTCTTCACATTGAAGGGACACGGGTGGGACTTGGGCAGGCATGACTTCTGTCTTAGGTGAGTGGAGAATTCATTTCAGGTCTCAACACTTTCACCATGCCCTCTAATCTTGGTCTGATTTGTTGTCTTTGTCTGTCCCAACAATTCCTCCTTCTTTGAGTCCTCTCTTCTAGGATTCAGTTCACAAGTGTCTCCATGAATCCATCCTGATAATTTCAGTCTTCAGTGGCACGTACCAACAATAAAAAATTGTAAATAAAACTGTAATTATAACAATAACATCAACAACATCAGGTTATGTTTGTAGAGATTTTATTGTGTACGAGGTTCTCTTTGAAGTAGGTAATGTGTTGTTTCATTTGATCTTGATAAAAATTGAATTCTGTAGTGATTTCTGTGATCATGCTCATTTTGTAGATGAGAACCAGAGTCTCAGAGAGGAAATAATTTGCTTGAGGTCACAGAGCTAGTCAGTGATAAGCTCAGCATTTGCACTCAGGTGTACCTGGCTCAAAAACCTCTGCCTTCTGACCCAATACTTTCTCCCTGGAACAATTCCTGAAGCAGTTAGAGTGGGTTGGGGGTGAACTGGGGGATGGGGCAGTGGTACTCATTTCGAGCTTAGCATGCCCTGCCTTTAACTGAACCATATTTTTGTGTTCATATCCTGTTTATTTAAATAGTTAGACTCTTGAGGGCAGGAACTAATTTTGTATCATGCTGTACCACCACACGTAACATGCCCACTGCCGCTGAGTCAATTCATAGCAACCCCACAGGACACAGTAGAACAGGCCCATAGGGTTTCCAAGGAGCGGCTGGTAGATCTGAACTGCCAGCCTTTTCGTTAGCAGATGTAGCACTTAACCACCATGTCACCAGGGCCTCCTAATATATTACCCTAAGATAACTGTTGGTAGGTGTTCTCAATTCAGTTCTGACTCAGAATGATCCTGAGTACAACATCTCATAGTCACTGCTATCATCGAACCCACTGTTACAGCCACTGTGTTAATCTGTCTCACCAGTGATCTCCCTCTTTTTCACTGACCCTCTACCTTATTTATGAAGCATGATGTCCTTTTCCAGGGACTGGTCCCTCCTAATAACGTGTCCACAGTACTTGCAATGAAGTCTTATCATTCTCGTTTCTAAGAAACATACTGGTGGTACTTCTTCCAAGACAGATTTCTTTGTACTTCCGGTAGTCTGTGGTATATTCGATATTCTTCACCAACATCGTAGTTCAAAGGCATCAATTCTTCTTCAGTCTTACTTATTTATTGCCCAGCTTTTGTATGCGTCTTAAAAAATAAATAAATAAATAAGTAAGTAAACAAAACAAGAGGACAAAAACACTGCTCCATAGAATTTCCAGGGAGGGCCTGGGGATTCGAAATGCAGATCTTTTGTTAGCAGCCATAGCACTTAACCACCAAGGTTTCCTGCATGCATATTAAGCCAAAAACCTATTGCCATGGAATCGATTGTGACTCATAGACACCCTAAAGGACACAAACTGTTCCACAGAGTTTCCAAGGAGTATCTGGTGGATTTGAACTACTGACCTCTTTGGTTAGGAGATACAGCTCTTAACCATTATTCATACAGGGTTTCTGCATGCATGTAGGACGAATAAAAATACCCTGACTTGCATCAGACACACTTTAGTCCTCTAAGTGACGTCTTTGCTTTTCAACACTTTAAAATAGTGAGAACCTAATAAATTATCATTTATTTTAATAGTTCTTGAATCCAGCCTGTAAGACAATGTTTACTCCTTGCATTAAAACTGGTTGACATCATCAAGTTTGCTTCTATTCATTGTGACCCTGTGTGTGTTTCAGAGTGGAACTGTGCTCAACGTTTTGCTTTTTCAGTGGCTAATTTTTCGGAAGTAGACAGCCAAGGCTTTCTGACTTCGACTGCCACCCTTTTAGTTGGCAGCCAATTATGCTAACCTTTGTACCACCCAGGGAATCCTTTCTTTACATAGTTGTTAGTTGCTGTAGAGTTGATTCCAACTCGTGATGACTTCATGTGTACAGAGCCAAACTGTGTTCCTTTCGGTTATCAAGGCTCTGATCCTTTGGAAGCAGATCTCCTGAACTGTTTACCAATGTGAGCCTAACCTGCTAAACATTTGTCTAGTGGTCGAATGCTTAATTGTTTGCCGCACACAAGAACTCCTTACGTTGTATTACAAGTCTTATTTTACACATTTCTCCCCACTTCTGGCCTGTAAACACCTAGTATCTTTAATCTCTAGCTCAGTTCTTAGCACTTAGAAACTGCTCAGTAAGTATTATAGGGGAATTGAGTCAAGGGTCATTGATGCTGATGACCATACCAGAATTAATTTTTTTCTTTTTTCCATTGTCCTCACCTGCATGCCATCTTTCTAGTGTTCTGTATTTACTAGCATTGTTCTATATTAAGTTAAACATTGAGTTAAAAAAAAACAAAGAATTTTGCAACGTAAATCAGTAAATATGATCCAACATAATTATCCCTTCTTTGTTGTAGCTTTCTCTGGACCTCTATCACACAGAAGATGATATCTACAGACTGTCACTGGTGCTGGAGCCCAGGAACTCTAAATCTGTAGGTATTGTTTATTCTCTAAGGAGCACTCTAAGTCGATGAAGCAAGAATGCTGAGCACCTTCAAGCAGGAGGCTTTCTGGCAGAGTGGGGATGCCTCTAAGCACTCGGTGACAGAGTTAGGCTTGCCAACCCACAGAGCAAGAGTGCTGAGTGCCCTCTGGCCAAGGCTTACTTATGGAATGGGGTGTCTCTGGGCTCTGACTGGTAGAGCTGAAAGAGCTTTGTAATACTTCACTGAGAAGGGGCAAGGCTGACTGGCAAGAGAGAAGAGTCTGTCTCGGTTAAAGAAATGTATCCTGAGTGTTGACGCACTTGTCATAACCTGTTACTTCCCTAATAACTCCCATAATCATGTGTAGTGTCTATGTATTTCCTGTGTCCATTGCAACAGATTTTGGAACCAGCAGAGAAATAGGGAGTGCTGTGGGAGAGACAGTTGACATCAGAACTGGTAAAAAGATTGGAAGTTGGAGGCCTGTCTGATCTTCACCTCTAAGGAATCAGATTTGGGCAACTGATACATTGATACTGAACCCTTGTGAAGTTAGAGGTGGTCAGATGCCTCTGCTACTCCATTTTTATGACCTGGTATTACCTATTCCTGAAATACTGAGTGTGTTGATTCTATGAGCATGTTCATATTCCCCCAGAGTCTGTCTGGGGACACTGTAGGAAGACACAACAGACTGGCAAAGTGAGAGATGGGGACCCAGGCTTTTCAAAGTTTGAATGACTAAGAGAACCAAGATGGAAACAGTTTTTGCAAAAAAGGAAAAAATTCAGCTCCTCCTCGTTCCATAGCTTTGGTGTAAGCCTGACTGGGGTGTGTTAGGCTGCAGTGTGTGTACACTCACAGCTTTTCCACCATAGTTCCCACCAGTTGCTGAATGCCTGACAAGGCCTCCTGTCTGTGTTATCTCATTAATTGTTAGGAAAACTGATTCTATATTGCAGAGCCAGTGAGTGGGAGAACTGGGATTCGGTCTCAGGCCTGTGCCTATGACGCTTCTACCGTGTGATGCTGGGACATTTTCCCACCATCCTTCATATCCAGAATAGGTGGAAACTACTATTTTAGCACACTCAACTTCCTTGTGCATTTTAAGATTTACTTGATTTGGCTTTGGCTTGATTTTATTTTCAGGATAAACTTTTGCCAACTTTGGAATAAGTTCCTATTAAATACAGAGAAGTCTTTTTTATTTTTTGTGAGAGTGGAAGTGTTCAAAAGCCTTGCCCAGTGCTAAAAGCTTGTGGATCTATGAAAACACATTTCATAGTCTCTTCTGTCTCTTCTTTAACTAGTGTGTCCTGGTTTTGCTTGCTTGGTCTTTGACATATGCTGATAATTAGAGAAAAATGACTAATTGGGTTATATGACTGAGAAATCATAGCTTTAATATGCTCACAGCACTGACTAGTTAGTCCTAGAGGGTCTCAAATTCCAAAAAACATAATAATAACTTAGGTTCTGACAGCTTAATACAGACTTGAAAAAAATAGTACACACACATTGAAAGCAAAATAGTATTTTTATTTTATTCTTAACCATTACCGGTCACTATGGTATGTTGTGCCTGTGGGACTCTGTATAGTTTCTTTCCTTCTTTTTTTTTTTAACCCAGCCCAATTATTTTTATTCAAGTACCATAGAAATAATATGTAATTTACAATTTCAGCCATCTATTTTAAAAACTACAATTCAGTGAAATTTGGTTAAGTCTTGTCATGCAATCATCATCCGACTCGACGGCACTTGGCTTGGCGAATCATCATCATTGTCTAGCTCCAGTATTTTTTTAACTTTTATTTAACTTTTATTTAACTTTTATTGATTACAGTAAAAGAATAAAATTTCTAACGTCTAACAATTATCTCACCTATGATAAACCCTCAGCTTCCTGCTTACCCATGTAGCCAACACAGTCATTTTCTTCTGTGGATAATTCTCTTGTTAAGTCCTTATAACAGGGGTCTCACACAAAATTTGTCCTGTTGACATTGATTGATTTCACTCAGCATGAACTCTTCCAAATGAGACCATGTTATGAAATGTTATCTAAAATTGTCATTGTTCTTTATCATAGCATAGTGTTCCATTGAGTATATGTACCATAGTTTGCTTATCCATTCATCCATTGATGGGCATCAGGGTTGATTCCAACTTTCTGCTATTGTGGACTGTGCTGCAACAAACATTTGTGTACATGTGTCTGTTCATGTGACAACCTTTGTTTCTGAAGGATAAATTCTGAACAGTGGTATTACAGGATCAAATGATGTATCTATCTCTAGCTTTTTAAGAAAGCACCAGACTGTTTTCCAAAGAGGTTGTCCCATTTTGCAATCTCGCCTGCAGTGTAGGAAAGTTCCAATTTCTCCACAGTTTTGGATCATAGCCAACCTTGCTGGTGTGAAATGGTATCTCATTGTAGTTTTGATTTGAATTTCTTTAATAGCTAATGATTGTGAGCGATTCTGCATGTGTCATTTGGCTGCCTGGATATCCTCTTTAGGGAAATGTCTGTCCATCTCCTAAGCCCATCGCTTAACTGCATTATTTATCCTTTTCTTGTTAATATTTTGTAATACTTTATAGATTACAGAGATCAGACGTAGGTCTGGCATAGAGTTGCCAAATATTTTTTTCCCATTTTGTAGGTAGTGTTTTAATTCTTTTGATGAAGTCTTTGGATGAGCAGAAGTGTTTGATTTTTAGTAGTTACAATTTACCTTTTTCTCTTCTGTTGAATGTGCTTTGTCAGATTTTGAAGTCTGTCTGTGCTGTGTATTAAAACTTCCATAGTTGTTCCTACTGTTTCTTGGATGAGCTTTGTCGTTTTAGATTTGATATTTAGGTCTTTGACCCAATTTGAGTTGGTTTTTGTATAAGGTGTGAGATATGGGTCTTGTTTCAATTTTTTGCAGATGGATATCCAATTTTGCCAGCACCATTTGTTAAAGAGACCATTCTTAACCCAGTTTAAAATCCTGGGGCCTTTGTTAGACATCAACTGTTCATAGGGGGATGGTGGCAACTCTGGGGTCTCAACTCTGTTCCATTGGTCTATGTCTCCTTTTGTACCAGTACCAGACTGTTTTGACTACTGTGGCAGTGTAATAGGTTCTGAAGTCAGTAGTGAGAGGCATCCCTTTCCAAGCAAAGTTGATAATTTGTTTCTCCATTTCATAAAAATGCTGCTGGAATTTGTACTGGGATTGCATTATATAAGTAGATTGCTTTTGGCAAAATAGACATTTTCACAATATTGAGTCTTCCTATCCATGAGCAGGGTACATTACTCCATTTATGTAAGTCTCACTTAGTTTCTTATAGTAAGGACTTGTAATTCTCTTTGTAAAGGTCTGTTATTTCTCTGGTTAGATTTGCTCCTAGGTACTTTATCTTCTTCAGGGCTATAGTAAATGGTATTGATTTGGTGATTTCTTCTTTAACAATATCACTGTTGGTATAAAGGAATCCTACTGATTTACTTATGTTTATCTTGTATCCCATTACTTTGCTAAACTGCTCTATTAGTTCCAATAGTCTGCTTATGGATTCCTTTGGATTCTCTGTATAAACAATCATATCATCTGCAAATAGGGAGGTTTTTACTTCTTCACTGCTGATATGGATTCCCTTTATTTCTTTGTCTTGTCTAATTGCTCTGGCCAGAACTTCCAGCGCAGCGTTGAATATAAATGGTGAGAGTGGGCATCTTTGTCTAGTTCCTGTTCTCAAAATGAGTTCTTTCAGTCTTTTACCGTTTAGAAAGATGAAGGCAGTTGGCTTTGCATAGAAGCTACAGATTGTGTTGAGGAATTTCCCCTCTATTCCTATTTTTTCTGAGAGTTTTAAGCATCAGTGGGTGTTGAACTTTGTCAAATGCCTTTTCTGCATCAATTGACAGTATCAAGTGATTCTTACCTTTTGTGTTATTAATGTAGTTGATGACATTAATTGTTTTTCTGATGTTGAACCAGCCCTGCATCCCTGGAATGAAACCAACTTGACCATGATGAAGGATTTTTTTTTTTTTTTTTTTTTTATGCTGTTGAATTCTGTTGGCTAGAATTCTGTTGAAGATTTTTGCATCTAGATTCATGAGTGATATTGGTCTGTGATTTTCTTTTTTGTACGATTCTTCCCTGGCTTTGGTATCAGGGTTATGCTGGCTTCATAGAATAAATTTGGGAGTATTCCATTCCTTTCTATGGTGTGAAATAGTCTCAATAGTATCAGAGTTAACTCTTCGCCAGCAGTTTGGTAGAAGTCTCCAGTGAAGCCCATCTGGGTCAGGAATTTTGGTTGGTAGATTTCTGATGATTTTTTCAATCTTTTCCTTTGTGATAGATTTATTCAGTTGATCTACTTCTTCTTCTGATAATCTTGGTGGGTGATATGAATCTAGAAATTTGTCCATTTCCTCTAGATTTTCAAACCTGTTAGAGTACAGCATTTCATAGTATTCTGTTACGATATTTTTTATTTCAGCTGGGTATGTTGTAATGACTCTCATCTCATTTCTTAATTGGGTTATATGTATCTTCTGCTGTTTTTCTTTTGTAAGTTCAGCCAATGGTTTAATCAGTTTTGTTGGTCTTTTCAAAGAATCAGCTTTTGGTTTTGTTAATTTTTTCAATTGTTTTTCTATTCTCGAATTCATTTAGTTCTGCTCTAACCCTTATAATTTGTTTTCTTCTGGTGTCTGAGGGGTTCTTCTGTTGCTCTCTCTCTATTTGTTCAAGCTGTATGGTTAATTCTTTAATTTGGGCCCTTTCTTCTTTCCAGATGTGTCCAGTTATAGAGATAAATTGATCTCTGAGCGCTGTTTTTGCTGTATCCCATAGATTCTGGTAGAATGTCTTTTCATTCACATTTGATTCCATAAATTTCTTTATTTTGTTCTTAATTTCTTCTGTAACCCAAAGCTTTTTGAGCAAAGTGTTGTTCAGTTTCCATAAGTTTGAATTTCTACCTGTGAATTTTCTGTTACTGATTTCAACTTTTATAGCTCTGTGGTCTGAGAAGATATTTTAAATCAATGGTTTGGATTTTATTGAGAATTGCTTTATGACATGACACATGATCTATTCTGGAGAATGTTTCATGTGCATTGGAGAAGAAAGTGTGCTTATCTGCTGATGGATGAAAAGATCTGTATATGTCGATAAGGTCCAGTTGGTTGATTGTTGCAATAAGATCTTCTGCATCTTTACTGAGCTTTTTTTCTGAATGTTCTATCCATAACTGAAAGGGGAGTGTTGAAGTCTTCAACTATTATTGTGGAATGATCGATCTCATTTTTTCAGTGTTGTCAGTATTTGTTCAATGTATTTAGATGCTCTGGTATTGGGTGCATAAATATTTAATATTGTTAAATCCTGCTTGAGTATTGAACCTTTCAGCAATAGTGACCATCCTTGTTCACAACAGTGGATTTTACATTAAAATCTATTTTATCTGAGATTAGTATTGCACACATGCTCTTCTTTGTGTATTCTTAGCTTAGTATATATTATTCCATCCTTTAATTTTCAATTTCTTCATATCTTTTAGTCTAAGGTATGTTTCTTGTAATCAATGTATAGATGGGTCATGTCTTTTGATCCAGGAGGTCACTTGCTGTCTCTTTACTGGAACGTTCAGTCCATTTATATTCACTGTAATTATTGATATGTATGTGCTTAGTGCCATCATTTTGATGTAATTACTTTTATGTTGATGTTCTCTGTATTGCTCTAATGTTCTGTTCTGGGGCATTCTTCTTTATGGGTTGTTATTTCAGTGTTGGTTTTGTGTTTGTTGAGACTTCTATTGCATTTCTTATTTTGATACAATGCATTGTTAATTTGCTTTATGACTACATGTGCTATCCCCCTTACATACTATAATTAAACCCAATTTTAACTACTGAATATCTCTGAAACTTCCTCTTTATCTAGAACAACTATAACTACTGCAGTGTATCTCTGTTTTAATGTGATGGTATTATAGTTGTCATGATATAATCACAGATTCCCTCTTTATAATACTGTGTAAGTTTTGTGACTTCCCTAACTGATTAGAATTGTGGATGATGTGTCCTGAATTGTCACCTTAAATATACATTTAATGGTTCTGTTTTTCTAAGGGAAGAGCTTCTTTCAATATTTCACGTAATTTTAGTTTAGTTTTTACAAAGTCTCTAAATTTCTCCTTATCTTCAAAAGTCTTAATTTCACCATTATATATGATAGACAGTTTTGCAAGATAAATAATTCTTGGATGGAAGTTTTTCTCATTCAGAGCTTTAAATGTGTCTACTTACTCTTTTCTAGCCAGCATTGTTTCTGCAGATATTTGCATGCACGTACCAGCAGCAGTGTCTCCCTTGGCAAGGGCCTCAGGGAGAGGCTTTTAAGTGCACCCAGGTCTCCGTTGTGCATTATTACCATCATCTTTCCCACATTATTAAGTGAAAACATCCTGAAATACGTAGAAAAATCTGTAGAGGAAGCAAGTATCACCAGAGAACTAGAAAGACCCTAATGATTATCTGAAAAGTCAGAAGTGACTAAGCACATTGAAAGAGGTGTAGACATCAAGTCATAAAGTTAACTGTGCACTGGTACCACCTACTGTGAATACCCACTGATTAATCATTAGTATCAAGTTAAATCTTTATATAACTAAAGTTTTATTGGTTTGTATCATGCAAAAATACTTGATGGATTGTTGAATACATATGTTTCAGGATGTTATAGTGATATTTGGAAAACTTGGAAATATTTTTATCATTTAAAATAATAGGGTTTAGGCTGCTGCTAAGCAAAATGAACAATCTAAACATGCTTTTATTTACAAATTAGATTCTATTACAAAAGATGCCTGTTATGTGAGTCATATATAAAGGTAAATTTTTATTGGTCTTATCAATATACACAACCAAAACCAAACCCAGTGCCACTGAGTCGATGCCAAATCATAGCAGAAGTTATGTATGTTTTGCACTGTTCTGGTTCTAGTTGCTCAAGGCCACAGTTAGTGTTTTAAAATGTATGTGTTTACCGAATTTGTTAATAAAATAATGATAGAATAATTTTCTTAAGGATAGTGGGAATGGTAACAAGACATGATGAATGCAATCAATATCACTGAACTGTACAGGTAAAAATTGTTGAGTTGGCAAATGTTTGGTTATATTTTTACAACACAAAAAAAATGTATGTGTTTTCTGTCAGCAGCCTACCTCCCCTACAATGCCCAACAAGCCTGTGGTGCCCCTGGAGTGGGCATCAGGAGTGATGCCAACGCCAGACCCTACAGTCATCAACAAGCACATAAGGAAATTAGTTGAGGTAAGTGATTGAGGGGAGTAAAAGGAGAGCAATAGAAGGCTCTGTTCTCTTCCTAGAATATTCTGAATTCTCCCAGGAATCCCACAGTATCCATGCAAACAGCCCTCTTGCAGGTAGGAGCAATTTAGTGAACATTTAGTCAACCTGGCGTTGACCTCTGATAGAGTCTCCAAGAAGGGCTCCCATTTCCTGCCTTTCAGTTTTCCTCACTTGTTTGAATACTTTCAGCTTTTCCCTTTTCAGACATTTGATGTGACTGCAACACACAGGACTGATAGAGATTAGAATCAATAGTTTAAAGCCCACATACCAAAAAAACCAAACCCACTGCCATCCAGTCAGTTCTGACTCACAGTGAACCTATATGACAGAGTAGAACTGCTCCAGAGAGTTTCCAAGGAGCCCCTGGAGGATTAGAACTGCCAACCTTTTGGTTAGCAAATGTAGCACTTAACAGCTATGCTACCAGGGTCACAGTGGTGCCAATAAATTGTATGATAAATTGATTACCTGAGGGCAGAGAAAATTCTGTGAATTGAACAATTTCTCTCACTGTATATATTTGGGAGTCTGTGACACAGCAGCAGAATGCCATTTGAGTTAAAGAAAATAAAAAAATCCCAAGGCAGAACAAAGCTCTGATAGAGTTTTCTACAGTAAAACTCGTGTAAGGCAGAAACTTGTCCAAGAAGAAAAATATTTTCCAATAATAGTGATAAAAAGTGGTAAGACTATGTCATTTTACAGGCAGACAACATGTGAGACCCAGGAAAATAAGGCAGTCTCACCAAGTTCCAGTTCTCGTAGTTTTCACCATATATAGATGGAAAAGTAGAATGTTTAAATAGGGAAAATGGAAATATCTGGAAACTGTGATCCAGGATAAAATGTCTTCCTTGGTGGATCACTGCATCCTCTGATGCAACAGGACTGAGTCTTTGGGATATAATGTATTTTTTGCTGAGAAAAGATATTTAAAGAAGGCACGTTCTAAATCATGGATAACCCAGGCAACCATGAGATGTTAAAAGAAAAATTTTCTAGGGTGTATGAGGCAAGAAGGCAAGATTATAAAGGAAGGTATGGAGAGGATATTTGGTGAACGAAGGGTCTGAGAAGACAAAATTCAGTGGAGATCAGGTGATGATGTGGTAGTAACAGACCCAATTGCCAGGAAAGGTGGGAAAAGGATCCTGACCCGAGGCACAGCATCTTCGGTTGCCTCATATACTCATCAAAGCTGGAGGATAAATAAGGAAGCCTGAAGAAAAACTGACAGCTTTGAATTTTAGTGTTGGTGAAGAATTTTGAATACACCATGGACTGCCAAAAAAAATAACAAATATGTCTTGGAAGAAATATAACAAGAATGTTCCTTAGAAGCAAGGATGGCGAGGCTATGTCTCACATACTTTGGACATGTTATTGGAAGGGATTATTCTGTGGAGAAGGACATCACACTTGATAAAAGTAGAGACCCAGTGAAAAAGAGGAAGACCCTCAATAAGCTGGATCAACACAATGGCTGCAACAACAAATTCATGTATAATAACAGTTGTGAGGATGGCACAGGACTAGGCAGTGTTTCATTTTGTTGTACATAGGCTTCCTGTGAGTCAGAACCGTCTCAACAGCACCTCACGACAACAACGTTCTGAGTGTTATTCTGCAAAAATGTATACTGTCAGTATAAATATAGATGTTAGGCTGTGAATAGTATATATTCCAAAACAGTTCATTTTATATCAATTTTTATTATAGATAAGTATGAATATTCAAAAAACCTGTTACTGTAGAGTCAGTTCTGGCTTATGGCAAGCTTATGTGTGTCAGAGTAGAACTACTTCATAAGGTGTCCAGTGGCTAAATTTTAAAAAATAGATCATTAATATAAAATTGATTAAGAAGTAGACTCAACATGGTGCTTATAGACAGAAACACCGTGCCATCCCTCTGCAATAAAGACCCGAAAGACTGAAGAAAAATGGACATCTGTAAAACAGATACAAACATCAATTCTGGAATCTTAAACATCAAATGAAGGAACAAATAGCTTGACTGAACACTAAATGAAATAAGAAACTAACAGAGACCAAGGAAGCTACAGAGTGGTGGTCTTCTACCAGCTAATACAGAATTTCACCATCTGGGCTACAGCCACCAAGGAACAAAGACAGAGAGTACTCAAAGGCAACTCCCTGGAGCTCTCAATAGGAGACAGAGCAGCCAGTAACCAGGGATACGTGCTTTCCTATCCATCAGTCTTTTGTGTAGGAGGCCTCTGCAGTTTCCAATGGGCCATAGTTGTTCGGTCATCAACATACCAGCTCACTGCAGCTTGGGTCTACCCTGTTTCCAATTGGCCCTTTCAGCTCCTTTTTTTTTTTGTTGTTGTTATTGTTTCTTCTCTCTCTCTCTCTCCCTTCCTTGCTTACTTCCTTTCTCCTGCTCAGCTAGCCCTGTGTGCCATCTCCCTGATAGGCTGTGATCTGTTTCATTTGTTTGCTTTGTTTTTTGTTTGCTTTTCTTTTTCTCTGCTTATTCTCTCTCTCTTTCCTTTTCTTTCCTTTCATTTCTCTCACCCTGTGCATCACCCTACCCATTCTCAAGGGGCTATGCTGCAATGCTTCAATGGAGAGTCGCAGCACTTGGCTATACTAGGTCTCCTTCACAGTGATAAGTCAACTCCCCGCACCATTTTATTTATTTATTTATTACTCTGTATACTTTTCTTGTTGTTTCCTTTCTCTCCCTCACTTCCTTTTCCTTCTTCCACCCACCTAGCTCAGTGCACTGCCTCCCATGCCCCTTTCATGGCAGTCTCTGCTCCAGTTTGTCTGGAGAGCCTCTGGCACACAGCCTCCACAGGTCTGTTCCACCCCCATAGGCTTGCTTCCCTAAAGCCATACTTTTTTTGCTTTAACTCTCCTTGTCTCCCTTTTCTTTCTTTGTCCCATCTAGGCTGCACACTGCCTCTATTCCTGTAATGTTGGAACATTCCATACCATTTGGCTAGCAAGAACTATCACCTCAGTTTCACCCCACCCCCAGTTATCTTCCCCCTCTTTATGTATATGTATATGTGTATGTGTGTTTAAATTATTTTTTATGTATCATCCAATAGCCTTCTCATTTGCATGGTTTGTGCTGAGTAGTCTGAACAGTTTTATTGACTCCCTTTTGTAAGTTGTTTTTCTTTTGTACCTAGCTACTCTTAAAATTCTCTTTTTATATTTGCTTTTTTCAGAGCTGATCATAATATGTCTTGATGAATTTCTTTTGAGATCTGCCTTGTCTAAAACTCAATAAGCATCTTGGATAAATACCTTCTCATCTTTCATGATAATCAGGAAAGTTTCCTGTGAACAAATCTTCAGCAGTTCTCACTGTGTTTTCTGTTGTCCCGCATGTTCTGCTAATCCTCTCACTCATTGCTTATGCCTCTTGATAGAATTCTACATAATTATTAGTATTTCTTCTTTCTTAGAAATTGTGTTATTTGATTTATTCTCAAATATGTTGATGTTAAATGCATTATCTTCAACCTCACTAAATCTGACTTCCATTGCCTCAATTCTGCTCCTTTGACTCTGTTGAATTGTCTAATCCTAAAATTTTATTGTTAATCTTCTGAATTTTTTTCTTTTTTGCTGTCTCTCTATGGATTCTTACAGCCTGTTCAATTTGTCATTATGCTCTGCTCTAAACTTCTCAAGTTCCTCAATTGCTTCTTCTGTCTTTCTTGTTTTTCTCCTGCATTTTTTCCTGATCTCCTTCTTGGTCTCTTGTAGAGTTCTGTGTATTAATTCTTCTGTAGTCTACATTGGGTAATTCCAGGTAGTTTTCTTTGTTGAAAGATTTCTTGATTCTCTGTTTTGGGAGCTTGCTGAAGTCATCATTGTCTGCATTTTTATGTGATTTGATATCAACTATTGTCTCTGAGCCTTCAATAAGTATTTCATTTTACATTTGCTTGCTGTGCCCTGACTTCTTGTTTCATTTTGATATGTTCAACTAGGCTGCTGATGTGAGCTAGTTTGATTACTGGAGACTGTGAAGGTCTAACATGCTATAACCAGGTAACTAGAGCTGTTGGTAGGTATGCAAGCCCAGAAGTCCACTTACTTTTCTTGAATTGATTCAGCTCAAGTGTCCAGGTAGTCAGTTATCAAGTGCATGATGTAGGCTGTCACTTACAGCTGGTATAGGGAGTCATGCACTGAGCCAGGCATAGGGGATTGACAGCCATTCCTGAGTGTCTGTGCCAAAGTGTGTCCCTGTTCCCTAGAGCAAGTAGGTCAATGATTTCTGCAGCTGGACTATAGGCACCCAGTGCTGTTGGCTATGAGAAACAGGAGACAGCATTCATTCTTGGATCCCTGTTAGGGGTGACTAGGTAGCATGGATGGGGTCACCAGTCATCAGGCCACAGGTCTGGGTGAGGACCCTGCATTGTGGGCAGAGTGGTGTCAAATATCATCAAGTTGCCTTCCCACCAGGCAGTGGAACAGTAGGGGTTAGATGTCAGGTGTAGACCACATCAGGCATAGACTCCATTGTCAGGTGTAGACTCTGTTGCCAGGCATAGACGCCATCAGGCATAGTCCCTGTCAGGTATAGACCCCGTCAGGCATAGAGCCTGTTGTCAGGTGTAGATCTCATCGTCAGGCATAGACTCTGTCATCAGGCATAGACCCTGTCAGGTACAGGCTCTATCAGGTATAGACCTTGTTGTACTGTGCTAATGAGGCCTATGCTGTTGAAATGAGCCCACATAGGTCTATGCATGGACTTTCAGTGTTCAAAGTCTGTGGACCTTTTATGCCTGTTCCTAGGCAAAAGAACTGGCATGTCTCCCTAGCTAAGGGGAGTGGGCAGATCATTTTTTCCTGTTTGTTAATTTGTTTTCTTTCCAAGACCAGGAGAATGGCTCAGGCATGTTATTATTTTTTACGTATTTGTTGGTTTGTTTCTTTCCTCTCTTTCCTCTTTTGTGTTTCCTTTTTCCTGCTCACTTAGTTTTGAGTGCCACACACACTCCTTCTCAACAGGTCAAGCCAGAATGCTTAGCTAGAGAGATTCCAGCTCATGGCCTCATGTGTCTGTCCTGCCTCCAACCACCAAATCATGTCCTGTGACTGTTTTATTTACCTTTTTTTCCTCTGTCTACTTTTTTCATCAGTTTTGCTTTGTTTTTCCTTTTGTTTCTCTTTTCTTTCTCCTTTCACCCATCCATCTAGCACTGCCCTTAACATCTTCTATGCCTCCTAACTATCTGCACTAAGTGCAGGGTGTTATGCCCCTGATTGGAACTAATACAGACCCCTAGGTCCTACCCTACACTTCCCTTAGCCTTGCCCCACTGGCCACAGTTCATGCTACAATGTTCTACCCTCATCTCCCCAAATCTGCTGGATGCTGCCTTGCTGCAACATAGCTGAGTGATTAGCCCTGCCCATCTAGAGAAGGTGATGAGAAGCATTGTACCCAAAGGAGAGCAAACAATGAAACATGCCTAACCCACATGCTGAGAGATAACTAAATGAAACAAAAAAGGAGGACAAAACAATCAAATCCATAATCAATAAATGAAGTCAATAATTCCCGAATATCCTAAAAATAGCAGAAAGTATCAAAACATATGGACAGCAGGGAAAACAGTAGAAGATGGCTCTGCAAAGTGACCAAAGTAAAAACCAGAATACCTTCTGGTAGAAAAAAGGCACTGGAATTAAATGAGAGGACATTGAAAGCTCTAATATTCAGTATTCTCCTACAGATGAAAGAAAATGCTGGACAAAATAGACAAAGTCATGGAAAATGCAGACAAAACAATGGAAGAGTTCATGAAAATAACAAAGGAACAAAATATCAGAATAAGTAAGCATCTAGAAATCACACAAAAACAGCCATTAGAAATTCAAAAGATAATCAACAAGATTTAAGAAATAAACCACACAATAGAAGGTTTTAGGTGCAAATTTCAAACAATAGAAGACAGGATTAGTGAAACTGAAGGCTAATACTTGGATACCATTTTGAGAAAAAAAAAAAAAAAAACCTCTGCAATCAAAAGTAAAAATCTGTGTGTGATCAGAGTTTCAGAACAAGTCAAGAAAACACGAAGAGGATCATTGAAGATTTCTGATGAAAAACTTCTCTAATGTTGTGAAGATGAAAAGTGAACCATCTAAAAAGCTCAATGATCCCCATACAGGATAGATCCCAAAAGAAAATCGAGACGTATAATCACACTCACTAAAACCAAAGAGTCCCAAGAACAGCTTGAAAAAAATGAAAAGTCACATACAAAGGAGGAAAAACTAAGACTGAACTCTGATTACTCAGCAGAAACAACACAGACAAGAAGACAAAGAAATGACTTACAAAGTCTTGAAAGAACAACAAAAAAATGCCAACCAAAAATAACATATCTTGCAACATTCTCACTCAAATATGTTGGTGAAATTAGGCTTTCAGATAAACAGAAACTAAGGGACTATGTAAAAGCCAAAATAAACTTACAAGAATTATTGAAGGGAGTCCTTTAGTTAGACAATCAACAACATCAGACAACCTAAATCCATCACATAAGACTTATCAGCCAGACATCAAACTAGATAATAAACTCTTAAGGATAACAACAACAACAAAAAAGGTAAAAAAATTTACAGCAAGGAAATAGAGAGGTCAATCTGCAAATGACAAAGATGTCAGAACAATAAAAGAGGGAAAAAAATGGTGTAGGGTTTAGAACTTTCAAATGGAGAGGAAGTTAAGGTAATATGAAGTAATAGAAGACTGGTTTAAACTTAGGAAGATAAGGGTAAATTTCAGAGTAACCACAAGGAAAGTTAACGAAATTCCTCAAAATGAGGAAGAAAAACAAAGTCTCAGCAAACACTAAATCTATGAAAATGAAACAAACAAAAATCCAGAAACAAAACAAATTCAGCACAGGAGAGTAACAGGAACAAAGAAAACATCAGTGCCAAAAAAAAAAACACAAAAAAGAAAAAAAAATAGCTTACAAAATGACAGCAATGAATTCACACTGAGCATAAATGACCTAAATATACCCATAAAGACAAGAGAATGACAGAGTGGATAAAAATATAGAACCCATCAGTATGCTGTTGAAGACAGACACACCTTAGAAACAAAGATAAATATTTTAAAAATCAAAGGATGAAAAAAAACAATGAAGCAAACAGCAACCAAGAAAGAGCAGATGTAGCAATACTAAATACTAAGTGGACTTTGAAGCAAAAATCACCACAAAAGACAGGAAAAGACATTATATAATGGTTAAAAACAATCCATCGTGAGGATATAACCACCATAATTATTGACACAGCCAATGACAGATCCAAAATACATACATAAAGCAAACCTTAACAGCACTGAAAAGAGAAATCAACAGCTCCAAAATAAAGAGTAGGGGATTCAACACACTGCTCTTTGTGAAGGACAGACCATCTAGAAAATGTTCAGTAAAAACACAGAAGATATAAGTACCACAATCAACCTACTTGACCTCGTGGAATATATAGAACACTCTACCAAACAGTTGCATAGTACACATTCTTTACCAAGGTACTTGGAATGTTCTCCAGAGTAGACCATACCTTAGGCTACAGAACAGTGCTCAACAAAATTCAAAACACCAAGATAGTGCAAAACATCTCTGATCACAATGGCATAAAAGTGGAAATTAATAGCAGAAAGAACAAGGAAAAGAAATCAAACACATGGAAACTGAATAATACCTTGCTTGAAAACTATTGAGTAATAAGAAATTGAAGATGGAATTAAAAAAATTCTTAGAATCAAACAAGAATGAATACAATCATGCAAAAACCACTGGGACACAGCAAAGGCAGACCTCAGGAGATCAATTTGTACAATAGGTGACATACATCAAAAACAATGAAAAGGATAAAATTAATATGTTAGCATTACACCTCAAACAAATAGAAAGAGATCAGCAAAAGAAGAGCCCACAGCCACCAGAAAAAAAGAAAGATCAGAATGGAAAGAAATGAAACAGAATATAAAAACAATAGAAAGAGACAAAAATTTGAAAGTTGGTTCTTTAAAAGGATCAGCAAAATTGACAAATCTCTGGACAAACTGACAAAAGGAGAAGAGAGGGAACAAATAACCCAAATAAGAAATGAAAGGGGGTACATTGCAATAGCCCAACTGAAATAAAAAGAATTGTAACAGAGTACTATGAAAAATTATATTCAGACAAATTTGAAAATCTTAAGGAAATGGACAAATATCCAGTAAAATACACTACATACTAAACTAATACAAAGTGAGTCAGAAAATTCAAACATATCCATAGCAAGGGAAGAGATTGAAAAGGTAGTTAAAAAAACAACAAAACCCAACTTCTCCCCAAACAACAACAAACCCTGGCCCAAGTGGTTCCACTGGAGAATTCTAGCAAGCATACAAAGGAGGGCTTGTACCAGTACTACTCAAACAATTTGGGAATATAGAAGAGGAAGGGATGCTTATGAATTCATTCTATGAAGCCATCATAACCCAAAGCAGAGACATCAAATCTTTCACAACTGCAGATGCAAAAATGCTCAACAAACTCTAGCCAATAGAATTCAGCATCAGTAAAATAATGATAATAATAATACACCATGACCGGGTGGGATTCATACCAGGTAAGCAAGGATGGATGGTTCAACATTAGAAAATCAATCAACATAATCTACCACACAAATAAAACAACATAGAAGAATCACATGATCATCTCAATCAATATAGAAAAGACATTTGATGAATTCTAATACCTCATAAAACTCCCAATAAAATAGGAATAGAAGGAAAATTCCTCAATATATTGAAGGACATCTATATAAAACCAACGCTTAACATAATTCTTAGCTTAGAATGAAAACATGCCTCTTGAGAAGAGGAATGAACAAGGATGGCCTTTGTTGCCACTCCTATTTAACACTGTACTAGAAGTCTTACATAGAGCAATACAGCAAGAAATAGAAATAAAATGCATTCAAATTGGTAAGGAAGAAGTAAAACTAAAGGGTCTTCCAATATTGGTGTCCTATCTTTGAACATGGAAAAAACAAGTGGTGTAGATGATACAGTTTTAATTGTTATATTATTTTGAAGTACATTTAACAGCATTACATGTGGAAAAGAACTTCAAGTAAATGGCCACTACAGCACCTTCCAAATGGGCCCCAAAATAAGCAGTTATCATAGTTTGATATCTTCTGCCATTGACAGCTACAGCCTCCCCACGTTCATCTTGGAAAAAATAAGGACCAATGATTCTGCTGGACCCCAAATGGTAATTTTGGGGGGATGAAATGGACGTTTTTGAATCTCTATTGAATTCTTGTCACTCCAAATACAAAAAATTTGTTTGTTAACAAATCCATTCATCCCAAAATGGGCCTTGTTGCTGAACATGATTTTTTGGCCAAAGGCAGGGTCAATTTCCAGCTGTTCCAGAGCCCAGTCAGCAAATGTATGGTGCAGTCTGTGGTCGCTGAACTTCAGTTCTTGAGCTAAAAGAGCTTTGTAAGAGTACAATTTCAAGCCCAGGTATAAAATCCACCAAATTGTGGTCGACAAAAGGCCCAGGTCTAGAGATCGGTGAGAAATCCATTGGAGTGGATTCTCGCATTCACTCTGACGAACAGTGGTGACATTATCACTCTAGTGTGCAGTTCACTGACACACAGACATTGTCTGACTGGCAACACAAGCAGTTGTCTTGAATTTTTGATTAAATATACAATTGTTCTCTTGGTGGGGCTATTATATGCACTGTAAATTTCACATAACACGTGGAATGTTTGGTGAACTCATTTTGATGATAAACTTTAATAATTTCTACACACTATGGAATCACGTAACTTATCATGGCTATTTGTCAAGATTACTAAAAAAAGTAATAAATATGGCCTCTCTAGCTTCACAAATATTGACACTATAAGCTGTCAAAAATAGGACATCCTTATTGGAAGACCCGTTATCTCTATTTGCAAGTCATATGATACTATACATGAAGAATCCGAAGGACTCCATTGGAAATAATAGAAAGATTCAGCAGAGCAGCAGGACACAAGATAAATACAGAAAAACCAGTTGGGTATCTATACTCCAATCAAGAGAACTACAAAAAGGAGACCAGGAAAGCAATGCAATTTACAATGCTCTTGTTGTTATGTGCTGTCAAGTCAGTCTGACTCATAGAGACCCTATCGGTCAGACTGGAATTGCCTCATAAAGTTTCCAAGGAGTGCCTGGTGGATTTGAACTGCTGACCTCACTACTATGGCACCAGCATTTCCTTAACAAAATAAAATGCTTAAGGAATAAATCTAACTGAGGATATAAAAGATATATACAGAGAAAGATACAAAACACTACAGCGAGAAACCAAAAAGACATACATAAATGGGAAAACATTATACTCATATAGGTAGACTCAACTTTGTGAAAATATCAATTCTACCTAAAACAATCTACAAGTACAATGCAATCTTAATCCAGAAACCAACAGCATTCTTTAGTAAGAGGGGAAAAGCTAATCATTAACTTCATATAGAGATGAAATAGGTTCCTGATAAGTAAAGCATTACTGAAGAAAAAGAGTAAAGTAGCAGGACTCATAATACCTGACTTCAGAAACTGCTATACAGTTAGGGTAGTCAAAACAGCCAGGTACAGTCATAGACACACTGATGAATGGGGCAGAATCAAGAATACTAAATAGATAATATATAAGCAGTAATTTTGGTGGATAAGACAGTACACAATACTGAGAAAGTCAGCACAATTTGACCAAGGCAGTGTCATGGAAGCTTCAGCATAGATACATCAACATTCCCTGAGACACCAACTTAATGGGCTGAGGACTGGGGCCCCTGATCTTGGGGAACATCTAGATCTATTGATGTAACATAGTTTATAAAGAAATTGTTCTACATCATGCTTTGGAGAGTGGCGTCAGGGGTCTTAAAAGTTTGTGTTTGGCCATCTGAGATAATGTGCTAGTCCCACTCCATGTCAATCAAGGAAAATGAATAAAATCAAAGACACAAGGGAAAGATTAGTGCAAAGGACTAATGTACCACAACTACCACAGCGTCTAGCACAGCTGAATTGTGCCTGGCTAGCACCGCTTACTGCTCTGACAGTGATCACGATAGAGTCCTGGACAGAACTGGAGAAAAATGTAGAACAAAATTCTAACTCACAAAAAAAGACCAGACTTATCTGTCTGACAGAGACTGGAGAAGCCCTGCGTGTGTGCTCGCCGCAGCCCCCTCCCTTTTAACTCAGTACTGAAGTCAGCCCTGAGGTTTACCCTCTAGCCAAAGATTAGACAGGCTCATAAACAAAACCACGGATTAAAAGAGTACACACACCAGCTCAGGGTGAGGGATGAGAACGCAGGAGGAGGCAGGAAAATTGGTAATACAGAACCCAAGACTGAGAAGGGAAGAGTGTTGACATGTGGGACTGTCAGCCAGTGTCAAAAAACAATATGTGTAGTAATTGTTTAATGAGAAACTAATTTGTGCTATAAATCTTCGTGTAAAGTACAATAATAATACAAAAAAAATTACTAAGTCTTTCTTTTGAGGTGGCTTTTTGTGGACTTGAATCTTTAAACTTTTGTACCACTGAAGGACTACAAATACTGATCTTAGGACCTGCCAAAGTAATAACAAGAAGAATGCTTTGTGATTTTGCACAATCCAGTTATCTGGATACATCTGCAATGAGTGCTGAATAGTTGTATTTTTAATCAAATAATTTATTCATTTATCTTAACCATTTCCAAAATACTCTTCAGTCTGCATGTATATGTAATATAGTTAGATTAGACAAGAAGTATTAGGAAAAAGAAGAAAGACTAAGTATAACTGGAATCGAAGTCAAATACACATTGCAACTATGTGTTTAACTGAGAGAACTTAGAGACCTTTTCGAAAATTTTTTGAATATCAAGTGAAGAAATCTTTTGACTATGAAAGAACACACTGTCAATCTCTAAACACTACCTCAAGCCAAAAACCCACTGCCAGAGAGTTGATTCTGACTCATAGCAACCCTATAGGACAGAGAAGAACCTCTCCATAGAGTTTCCAAGGAACACCTGGTGGATTTGAACTGCCTACCTTTTGGTTAGCAGGTAGCATTTAATCACTATAACATCAGGGTTTCCCTAAACACTACAGAATATAGTCTTAGGAATTCCACTCTCCAGGAGTACCTGTTGTTGTTGAGTGAATCCTGACGCTGATAGAAACCTCATAGGACAGAGGAACTGCCTCACAGGGTTTCCAAGGGTATTATGTTTACTGAAGCCAGCTGCCACATCTTTCTCCCTTGGAGTGGCTGATGAGTTTAAACTGCTGATCTTTTGGTTAGCAGTCAAGCACTTTAACCACTTGTAGACTGCGTTATTCAAATATACACGTATGTGCATATATTTGAGCAACCGTGTTCGATTACTTTCTCAGAACAACCTTTTAGAAGTGGAGTTGCTAATATTAGAGAGTAGGCACTTCATGTTTGCTATACATTGCCTGATTGTCCTCCAGAGAGCTTGCCATTATTTACTTTTCCACCAGTTTGATATGACAGTGCCTATTTCCTCATAGAGTAGGAAATTATCCGTTATTTTAATATTTTCCAATCAAAGAGGTAAAAAAAAAGTTTCATTTACATTTCTGTCAGTAGTTACAGAGGTGAGCACCTTTCCATGAGTACATTGACCATGTGTATGTTTTCTTTGGTAGGTGCCTACAGTACCTTTAGCCTTATCTCTCACATATGTTACAAACAGCTTTATTTGTCATTAATTTTTAAATTTGTAATTGAACTTTTTAATTAAAATATTTTATTTTACTATAACAGAATGTTTTTTTCTGGCTTCAGACTTTGATGATATGCTAAGAAAGGCATTTCCCAATCCAATATTTTAAACATGAAGAATAGTTTTATCTATTTACCTTTGTTGTTTTCATAGCTTTAATTTTTACATAAGAAGCCCTGGTGGTGCAACGGTTAAGCACTCAGCCACTAATTGAATGGTTGGTGGTTCAAATCCACCAGTGGCTCCTCAGAAGAAAAGAGCCACTGGTCTGCTCCAGTAAACATTACAGCCCAGGAAACTCAATGGAGAGCAGTTCTACTGGGTCACATAGGGCCACTGTGAGTGGGAATCAACTTGACATGCACAGCAATAAAATTTTTTATGGTAAAATATTTAATGTAGCTAAAATTTAATTTGGGAGCAACTTATTTTATAGAATTATTAGCCAATTATCATCAATTACTGGATAGCTCATGATACCACTGTGGACTGGAAAAAAAATACTTTTTTATATACTTAATTCCCATATATACATGGATCTCTTTCTGGACTCTACTCTCTGTAGTCAGTTATACTATCACATTGTTTTGATAAAC
Organism: Heterohyrax brucei; assembly: GCA_028571685.1. Lineage (NCBI taxonomy): Eukaryota > Metazoa > Chordata > Mammalia > Hyracoidea > Procaviidae > Heterohyrax > Heterohyrax brucei. The sequence continues at coordinate 43,720,197 of CM053149.1, forward strand.
ACAGTTTTGTAGAATATTCAGTTTCAGATAAGGCATATTCTCTCTCATTATCCCTCATTTTAAACATTTCCACTGTTCTTAACATACACTCTTCTACTTGAACTTTAGAATCAACTTGTTCATTTAAAACAACTTTCCAGTGAGAGTTTAGTTGGAGATATGTTAAATATGTACTCTAATTTTTTTACATGGTATTTTAAAATTTTATTTCTATTGTTGTGGTATTCAAATTTGTGAATTCACTAAGCCTATGTTTCACTTTAGACCTTGTTTTGTTCAGGAAGCCTTTGTCAGTTGCTTTCCTCTCCTCCCACCATCTCCCCCACTGTAGAGCTCTGTTTTTATCCTCAGCAAAGCACTTGTCTTGTTATCCTATACAGGGTTCCTGTTTTAGCTGTCTTTCACTAGATTCTAAGCTCCTTTATGGAAGAGATAATTTGCTAGTCACCACTACTTTCACAATAACAAATTCAAAGGCTTTCTCACAAATAATCATTCAGTAAATATTTGTCTTTCATCTGCAGTCTGTGTTTAGAAACTATGACCATGATCAGGATGGGTACATCTCCCAGGAGGACTTTGAAGGTATAGCTGCCAACTTCCCCTTTTTGGATTCCTTCTGTGTGCTGGACAAAGATCAGTAAGTTTTAACGTTGTTGTGTTTTAATTCCAGTGTCCTAAAGCTGAAAACCATTATCAGAGAAGAGCAGTGAAACCTTTAACTTACATTTTGGCAGCTTTAGCCCTAATGCTTTGATGAGACAAGTCTAACTTTTCACTTATTTTTTTTAACATATGTGAACATGAGTGAATGGATGGAATCCTAGGGCAAGTTACAGCATCCTGTAACCTGTGTTAAGGTTGTGTGCTCATTTGCAAATTAGTCTGGCCCTCCATTTCCCACATTACTTCTAATGCTTAGCTTTTTTATCAACCCAAAACCTGAGCCAAAAATAGAAGATATTTTTGTTCACCAAAATACTTTATTAAAAAAAGTAAAATTTGGCAACTTTACATCAGACCGACACCTGATCTCCATAATCTATAAGGTACCACAAAATATCAATAAGAAAAAGATAAATCATCCAATTAAGAGATGGGCAAAGGAGATGGGCAGATACTTCTCTAAGGAGGAGATCCAGGCAGCCAAAAAACACATGCAGACATTTTCACAATTATTAGCTATTAAAGAAATTCAAATCAAAATGACAATGAGATACCATCTCACCCCAACAAGGTTGTCCATGATCCAAAAAACACAAAACACTAAATGCTAGAGAGGCTGTGGAGAGATTGGAACTCTCCTACACTGTTGGTGGGATTGCAAAATGGTGCAATCTCTTTGCAAAGTAATCTGGTGCTACCTTAAAATAATGGATATAGATATACCATTTGCTCAGTAATTCCACTGCTTGGAACATATCCTACAGAATCAAGGCAATTCACACCAACTGATACATGCACATTAATGTTCATTGCAGCATAGCCCACAATAGCAAAAAAAAAAGTAAAAAGGCACCCTACAGATTAGAAGAAAATTTTGGAGAACCATGTATCCCATAAGAGTCTAATAGCTAAAACATGCAAAAACTACTATTTAACAACAAAAAGTGACACAACCCAACAAAAAAAATGTATAAAATACCCAAGTAGGCATTTTGACAATGAGAATATTTGAGTGGCCAAGAAGCACATGAGAAGATGCTTAATGTCATTAGCTATTAAGGAGATGCAAATCAAAACTACAAGGAGATACTACTTCATCTGCGTTAGAAAGGCAGAAAGCAAAAGGTGTTGGCAAGGCTGTAGAGAAGCTGAAATCCTCAACCGCTGCTAGTGGAAATGTAAAATGATGTTGACACCATGGAAAATGGTTCGGTGGTTTCTCAAAAAGTTGAACATAGAACTACCTATATGGCCCAGCAATCTCAATCCCTGGCATATACTCTGAAGAACTAAAAGCAGGAAAGCAAAAAATCTGTATGCGGTGTTCATTGCAGCATTATCACTATAGCCAAAATACAGAAAAGAGCCTGAAATGCACACCCACAGATGACTGGCTAGACAAAATGTGGTATATACATACAGTAGAATATTACTCAGCTGTAAGGAGTAACAAAGTCCTGTTGTATGGCATAATGTGGATCAACCCTGAGAACATAATGCAGAGAGGAATGTCAGGCACAAAAGAAAAGATGTTGTATTATCTCAATTACATGAGACAAGCAAATTTTTAGAGACCCAAGATTATTAGTGGTTATCAGGAGTGGGAAGGAAGGGGAAAGGGAGAGTTTTCGCTTAAGAGGATTATCATGGGTTGAATTGTGTTTCCCAAAAATGTGTATCAGTTTGACTGGGCCATGATTCCTGGTATTGTGTGATTTTCTATGTCTTGTAAATCCTACTTTTGTGATGTTAATGAAGGAGAATGGGTGTCAGTTGTGCTAGTGGGATAGGACTCAGTCTACAAGCTTGGATGGTGTTGAGGCAGACTCTTAAGATATAAATGAAAGAAATGAGCAGAGACAGAGGGGAACCTCATACCATCAGGAAAGAAACACCAGGAGCAGGGCACATCTGAGAAGCTCCCAGTCCAGAAGATTGATGACAAAGACTTCCTTCAGAGCCAACAGCTCCCCTGGAGCTGATGCCCTGAATTTGAGCTGTTAGCCTACTTTTCTGTGAGAAAATAAATTTCTCTATGTTAAAGCCATCCACTTAAGCTGTTTCTGTTTCAGCAGCACTAGATGTCTAAGACAGCAGCATTAAGTTTATGTTAATGGTAGTAGAATAATTTAGAAAAGAAGAGTGAGAATTGTATGACTTCAAGAATGTAATCAATGCCACTAAATTATATATGTAGAAATTGTTGGAAACAAAAACAGAAGAGAAACAGCCTGGGAGAGTCCTCAGCATCAGTGGATCTGAGGACAATCTTAAAACTCATTGAGTAAGTAATATTTATCAAAGACTTTTTATGGTTTCCATGAAAGCAAACATTGCTGCTGATAAACAAGAAGTGCTCCTGCTTCATGTTTTTCTTTGATTAATTAAAGACTGTCTTGACATAAATGAAAAAAAGTTTCATCAGTTTCAAATGATTTGTGAAAAATTAAATGACTTTAGCTGCAAATTCCAGCGTATTTAAAAATAATTGCTGAGACAGCCTGGTATTAATAATTCCTTAATCTTTGATTATATGAGATTAATTCCTAATTTTAAAACTATCTTTAACAAAATGCTGGATTTTATATAAGATGTCCAAATTATATCAAGTGGGAATATCCTAATATTTTTGTTGCGATAAAAAAAAAAGTTCAATACACTTAGAAAAGTCTTGACATTTTCACACGAATTTCTTAAAACCTTCAATTCAATTTTATTGTATGTCCTGAACAAATAATACTTTTAAATAAATTAAATTATGGGAAACATAAATGTCCTTTACAAAGTGAAATTTGTCATTTGCTAGATTCTGTTAGTTTGTTGCTATGAGTGACATGTAAGTGGAACGTGGACTTGATGTTCCTTCTCAGTTGTCATTTCTTTCTTTGTTAGTTCTTTAGACACCATCCCAGCAGCCAGCTTCTGAAAAGCTTGGAAAGACGTACAAAGTGATTTCTATTTCCTGGCAATCCACCTTTTTTTTTCTAAGAATGAAAGTTTAACCCTATTTATAGTTTATAAAACTTTTCATATGACAATGGAATATCTTAATACCTTAAATTTCCACAGCTAACTGTGCCATTTCATGTAGCTGATAGCCATGAAGGTCCCAGAGAGAAAGTATTTTCTGAATTATGTTCCATAGAAATAGCTATTCATTAGTGTTTTTGAAAAGGAACTAATTAGTGAAATTTGGGGAATATGAATTTAAATCTAACTAAACAGGTGTCTTCCTGCACAACTTCTCAAATTTATTATAGGCTAAAGTGCACTGGTCACTCTTTGAGACATGAGATAATATGTATTTTTACAAATTCTTTTGTATGGAGAAATTTGTTACAAGATTTCCTCCTCCCAATCCCTCTTTACGTCTCAAAGATGATTTTTCTCACAAAACCTATTCTGGGAACTGGTGATTTGAGGGATATTTAACTTTAAATCTCCCTCTCATGGAATACACCATGGGAAGCAGTCTCAGAAGTCAGTTTTAGGCAATACTGAAATATTTCAACAGATCAGTCCCAAGTGCCGTCGATTCGGTTCCCCTAGGGTCGCCATGAGTCGGAACGGATCAGTAACCAAATAAAATTTCTTTATTCATTTGATTTACATCTGTCTTAGTTATCTGGTGCTGCTATAACAGAAATACCACAAGCAGATGGTTCCGACAAAGAGAAGTTTATTCTTGACAGTCTAGTAGGCTAGAAGTATGGATTCACGGAGCCAGTACCAGGGGAAGGCCTTTGCCCTCTGTGTGTTCTGGAGTAAGGTCCTTGTCATCAATGTGCCTTTGGTCCAGGAGCTTCCACATGCAGGAACTCCAGATCCAAAAGACATATTCTGTTCCTGGTGCTGCTTTCTTAGTGGTGTAAAGTCCCTGTCCCTCTGCTCAATTCTCTCTTGTATGTCTCAAAAGAGCTTGATTTAGGACATAACCTAATCTTGTAGATTAAGTCCTGCTTCATTAACATAATTGTCATTGATTCCCCCTCATTATCATCATGGGGATAGGATTTAGAACACACGGGAAGATCACATCAGATGACAAAATGATGGACAATCATGTAAAACAGGGAACGTGGACTAACCAAGCTGACAGATACTTTGAGGAGACATGTTTAAGTCCGTGACAACTTCCTTTCATAGCTCCACTTAGAGACAGTCTGTTTACAAGTGAGTAGAGGGCAGATGTGAGCAACAGTGGGCTGTCTGATGAAGTGCCAAGGTCATCCCAGCTGACATGGCATTCATGGGGCTGGCCAAGCCATCTTGAAAACTGATAGGCCTATTGATGATGTGAAAACCCACACCATGAGCTGAGGCAGGATAAGACTTTTCTTTGCAGAGAAGCATGGGATACTTCCAAGTGTGTCAGTTAGCTAACTCTTGATACAATACAAGCTTTTTTCTCTCTCATGTTTACTCTGGTATTCTGGTCATCATTCCCATTTCTGGTGATTAAGGATCTAGTGTCCTTCTATCTTGTGGCTTTGTAATCCTCTAGAGTACTGAATAGTTAAAAAGGAAGACAGAAAAAACTAAGATGTCTTCAAACTGCAGTGTTGGCAAAGAATATTAAATATACAGTTGACTGCCATAAAAGCAAACAAACTGACCTTAGAAGAAATATAGCCAGTGTTCCTTAGAAGGGATAGTGATGAGACTCTGGTTTGTTTACTTTGGACACATCCTCAGGAGCGACAAATCCCTGGAAAAGAAAGTTATAGTTGGTAAAGAAGAGGGTTAGCAGAAACGAAGAGAGCCGTCAATGAGACAGAGCTGCAACAATGGACTAAAATGTACTAACAATCAAGAAGATTGTTAAACTGGGAAATCCATCACTTTGTTACACATAGTGTCACCATGAGCAGGAACAGATTAGTTGACAACTACCAACGTGAGTCCTAAAGTCACCTGCATTCCTGTGGCAGGTGTGAGAAGAGAGAGTGGAGAAGCATAGTGGTTCTTAACTTCCTTGGCCTTGAAGTATCACAGATCACATCTGTTCATGGTCCTTTGGTGGCAAATAGTCACATCCACCACCACCACTGCCATAACCACCCTATTTTCCCCCCTCCGCTCTCAATTCAAGAAGGACTGGAAAATGCAGCTTCTCACTAGACAGCTGCTTTTAAACAACAGGTCTGTATGATGAAAGATGAAGCATGGTCTAAGCAACTATCACTCTTCTTCCTTTCTTCCTCTATTAAGCTTTGAAATGGCCTGAAGTAAAGTTCTTACCTGGTGATTGTGCTCCAGGGTGTGGGCATAATTTACTTAGTGTTCTGACTTGGTGGTAATATAACATATGTATGAAACTCATTGAGTTAATTGGATTCTGACTCATAGTGATCTCATGTGTTACAGAGTAGAACCGATCCATTGGATTTTCTTGGCCGTAATCTTTATAGGATCAGATCACCAGTATCTCTAGATGGGTTCAAACCACCAACATTTTAGTTAGTAGTAAAGCACAAGCCATTTTTGCCATTTGTTATTGTTAAGTGCCATTGAATCATTTCCAACAGCTATGCAGAACAGAACAAGATACTGCCCAGTCCTGCAAAATGCTCACAGTCAGTGTTATGTTGAGCCTGTTGTTGCAGTCACTGTGTCAGTCAACCTCATTGTACCATGTAGGAACCTATATAGATGTATGTATGTGCGTATGTCTGTGTGTATGCGTATGCTAGCCCTGATGGTATCCAGCCCTGGCAGTGCAGTGCTTGAGATCTCAGCTGTTAGCCAAAAGGTATGTAATTCAAATATACTAGCTGCTCTGTGGAAGCCCTATGGGGAAGTTCTACTCTGTCGTATAGGGTTGCTATTAGTTGAAATGGACTTGATAGCAATAGGTTTGGTTTTACATATATTATGTACACCTACTGCTATCAAGTCAATTTTGACTCATCGCAACCTTATAGGACAGGGTAGAACTTCCCCACAGACTTTTGAAGAAGTGCCTAGTGGTTTTGAACTGCTGACCTTTTAGTTAGCAGCTGTAGTACTTCACCATTACACCACCAGGATTTCCATAAATATATATACATACATATGTGTGTGTATATATTTTTCCCCAGACTGTATTTCTTATATAAGCCTTTTCTTAATGTGTATATCTGCTCCAGGACACCAGAATCCTTATGTGTGCTTGTGATTAAATGCATAGTTACAGAGAATAATTTGTTGTTCTTGAGATGGGCAGGATGCTAGATAACTCAGTTTTAATAAATTTTAAATATTATTACAGTTATTTTGCATAAGAGAGAGAAAGGGATCTTAAATTTTGAAACGTGGTAGAAATTATGGTATTGCTAACAAAAATAGTGAAGCCTGGGGCAAGAACTATTTGGGGAAGAAAGATATGGAGCCAGGTTTAGATATGCTGGTTTTAGAAGAAGAGTGGAGCATCCAGAAAGATGTCTATCAAATTTTAATAGTGAAGTACCAAACTTCAGGAGAACAGTTAGGGATGATGATACAGATGGTTGTCTTTTTCCCAGAATTAACTTTTTGGAGAATATGCAGGCAATTTCTGAGGGGAAAGTTTAGGAGGAAGTAAGTTTGGGACTTGACAGATAAGTCTTCAGGGTTCTGTTTCCCACATGTAGAGACTGAAAGGAAAAAGTGGAACCTGCAAAGGAGCCAAAGGAGGAGTATGAGGAGAATGAGGAAAACCAGGGCTGCATGCAATCCCTGGAGTCCGTGGAAGACAGAATTCTAAAAAGAAGGAAGAGTTGCTATGTTAGGTACCACTGAGAGGTCAACAAGTTCAAGGAATGAGAAAAGACCAGTATGGATGTCAGTAGTGGCAAATTCACTAGAAAGACACAGTCAGAAACCTGATTATTTAGACAAATGGGTAACAGAAGAAAATAGAAAAAAAAATCTAATTAATAATCCTTTTGAAAACTTTGAGGATTGGAAAAGGAAGAGAGAAAAGATAGCCACCAGAGTTGATAGAAAAATAGAAAAATAAAGAGATATTTTAGGAGAGGATATCTTGGGCTTATTTATATAGAGAAAGAGCAATGGGTATAGAGACTCAGAAAACCTGGATGGAGCAATGTCCTCGGAGGCTAGACCATAACTTCTTCTGAGAGCACCCAAGAGAGGATAGAGGAGATATAAAAGAATTTGTATTGACAGTGGAGGTGAGGTAGGATGGCAGTATGGAACTCACTGATCTTCTTGGTAAATAAGAAGTCAGGGGAGAGCCAACACCTTAGAGAGCAGTATGTGCCATCCTTCTAAAGGAAAGACCAGAAAAACTAAATAAGAATGATATAAACATCAGTACTGGAAACTTAAATATCAAATGAAGGCATCAAAAGCTAGATGAAACATCAATTGGAAAGAGAAGTTGAAGGACAACAGAGACTGCAGAGAGATAATGGAATGAAGGTTTCCTGCTAACTAACATGACACAGTATTGCTATCTCAGAGCACAGCTGGCAACAACTCTGGACAACGGAGTATGGGACAATGACTTGACAGAGCTCTCTATAGGAGAAAGAAGACCTGGTAACCAAAGAAATGTATTTTCTTACCCCAGTATGTCCCCTTACCCCATCACGCTGGGCTACTCTGCACTGCCTTGGCTAGAGAGCTACTAGCCTAATGTCAGCCCAAATCTGCTCATTCAATCTTACTGTATAAAATTGCTGTATCAATTTTTCCTTTCTTCCTTTTTCTTTCTCCCTTGCCCATAGGGCACCTTGCCCTGCTTCTTATCAGCTACCAGGTCCACTCCAGCACACTCACCAGCTACCCTTCATTATTTTTCCTCTCTTTTCTTTATTCTTCCACCTAGCCCCATACAACAGCTACCACTCACGTGGGCTTTTACTGTGCTGCTATGGCTATAGCATCCCTGGTTAGGCCTGTTGCAGCTGGGCCCACACTGCCCTTCCTCTCCCTCCATTCAACTAGATGCCGAGCAGAGGAAAGCAAGCCCATCCAACTCCCTATCCAACATCCTCACCTATCTGGTGAGTGGCTGTGAAGGTTCATATACTGCTGGGCCATTGTTAGGAGGCAAATTGTGTCCACCCAGTGCACCCTGAAGCAAAGTGGAATCACGTTGCTCAGTGCTGTTGTGCCTACCTGGAAAAAGTAATGAGAATTCTTGTGCCTACAAACCAGTAAGTAGCAAAGCACTCCAGGTCTGTCAGCCCTGACATTTCAAAAATTAAGCTAGGAAGCAAGAAAAAACAAATGAACATAAAATCGATCAATAAGAAATAATACCTATTGTCTCAAGGAAAATATCAAAACATAATATAGCATGTCAAGATGTCTCCAGCAAGTGACCAAAGTGATAAATCAGACGGCTATCCAGTAGAAGAAAAGGCAGGGGATCTACCTGATATGGAATTCAAAAAATAATGTTTAGGGATCTGAAGCAAAAAGGAAAGAGATCAAGTAAAACACAGACAAAACCAAGGAAAAAAACAGAGAAAAGCATGGTAAACACAGACAAAACCAATGAAAACAACTCAAAGGAAGGAAAACACAGGAAAATAAAAGAAGAAGAATTCAAGCAAATAATAAAAACAAATGGCAAAATGAATAATTAGAAATCATACAAAAACAACAACTAGACATCTAAAATACAAGAGACAAAATTTCAGAGATATCCTAGAACTAAATCTTTAAAAACAGGAAGACAGAGCCAGCAAAACTGAAGACAAATCTACAGACATTACTTTTTCTAAGGAAAAGGGTGAAGAAGAATAAAGAATAGGAGACACTCAAGAGCAAATATTTACATATGTTCAGAGTTCCAGAGCAGGGGAAGAAAGTGGAAAACACACAGAAGATTGTTGAAGATTTGCTGACAGAAAACTTCTAAAATCTCATGAAAGATAAAAAGCTAACCATCTAAGACGCTCAAAGAACCGTATATACATAGGCTAAAAAGAAAGTCACTAAGGCTGTCGTACTCATCTGGTACTGCTGTAACAGAAATACCACAACTAGATGGTTTTAAAAAGGAGAAATTTATTCTGTCACAGTCAAGTAGACTGCAAATCCAAATTCAGGGCAGGAAAAGTCTTAGTTGGCTCTAGAGGAAGGGCTCTTGTTGCCAATCTTCCCCTGAAGTGGGAGCTGCTGAGGCACAGGGACCCAGGGTCCAAACAATGCACTTTTTTCCTGGCACTGCTTTCTTGGTGATATAAAGTCCCCAACTCTCTGCTTGCTTCCCTTTCCTTCCTACACCAAGAGATTACCTTAAGGCACAATACAAATTTACATTGAGTCCTGCCCCACCAACACAACTGCTACCCACTCTTCCTCATTAATATCATAGATTCAGGATTTGCAACATATAGGAATGTCACACAATACTGAGAATCAGGGTCTAGCCAAATTGCTACACACATTTTAGTAAATATCTACATACTCAATGACAGGAATCTAAAATACGTAAAACAAACTAACAGAACTGAAGAAGAAACTGACAGTTCCATAATAGTAATAGGAGACTTCAACATGCCATTGTTGGTAAAACACAGAGTATCTAGAAAGACTCAACACAGACAATAAGATCTAAAGGCCAAAATCAACCGACTTGATCTCCTAAACATATTCAGAGCACTCCACTCAACAGCAGCAAAGTTTACACTCTTTTCCAAAGCACATGAAACATTCTCCAGAATACAGCATATTTTAGTCAACAAAGCAACCCTCAATAAAACCCAAAACATCAAAATAATGTATTCTCTCTGATCAAAATACCATATAAGTAAAAAGCAATGACTTGAAGAATAAAGGAAAAAAAAAATTAATACATAGAGACTGAATAACACCTTGCTTAAAAACAACTGGACAACAGAAGAAAACAAAAAGAGAATTTAAAAGATTGCTAGATTTAAATGAGAATGAAAACATATCATATCAAAACCTTTGGGACACAACGAAGGAGATCAATTTATAGTAATAAACACACACATCAAAGAATGGGTCAAAATCAAAATGTTAGCCCTGCAACCCAAAGAATAGAAAGATAACAGCAAAAGTAGCCCACAGCCACTGGAAGAAAGGAAATAATAAAGATTAGAGCAGAAATAAATGAAAAACAGTAGAAATAAATGAAAAACAGTGGAAAGAACCAACAAGACCAAAAGTCATTTCTCTGAAAAGATCAATAAAATTAACAAACCATTACTCAAACCAACAAAAGAAAAACAGGAGGGAAGCAAATTACCCAAGTAAGAAATGAGATGAGGGGCATTGCAATATACACAAATGAAATAAAAAGAACTGTAACAGAATACTATGAAAAGTTATACTCCAGAAAATTTAAGGATCTAGCTAGCCAGCCAAGTGCCACTGAGTCAGACCTAGAGGAAATGGATTATTTTCAGGCAATACACTACCTCCTAAACTAACACAAGCTGACAGGCAAATTGAACAAGCTTATACCAAGAAAAGAGACTGAAAAGGTAACAGTTAAAAACAACAAAAACATCCCCTCTGAAATAAAACAAACAAACAAACAAAGAAAAAGTCCTGGCCCAGACAGCTTAACTAGAGAATTCTATCAAACATTCAGAGAAGAGCTCACACCAGAACTGCTCAGGTGATTTCAGAGCATAGAAAAGGAAGGAATACTTCTACATTTATTCTATGGAACCAATATAACTCTGATACCAAAGCTAAGCAAAGATATCACAATAAAAAGAAAGAAAATTACCAAACCACTCTCTCCTATGAAAATAGATGCAAAACTTCTAAACAAAATCCTAGTCTATAGAATTCAGAATCATATAAAAATATATATATACCATTATAATATATATATTATAGACATATGTACATATAGACATACATAAATGGCCTATAATAATAGGCCAAGGGTTCAACATTATAAAATCAGTCAACATAATCTATCACGTCAAATAATACATAAGAAAAGAATCACGTGATGATGAAGTACTGTAATCGATCTGGATAAGATCTCTGAATAAAACAGGAATAGAAGACAAATTCCTATGTGGCCCAGAAGTAAATGGTAGACATCAAGGACAAGAGGAAAACATGAGCCCACCAGGTGGAAGGGGCCATATGAGCCAGAGTCCAGTTCAACATGGGGCCAGAAGAACTAGATGGTGCCTGGCTACCACCAATGACAACCCGCCTCCCCAAAATGGAGACCCAGACACTGTGGGGGAAAGAGTAGAGGGCAGAGCTAGAGTTCTACCAAAACACCACACTCGATGGTCCTTTTAAATGGAAGGCCTCCTGGGAGAGTGGACCCCAGACTCTAACCCCACACTGCATCCAGCACTGGGGCCAGCTCCCCAGATAAACACTGAACTGGACTATACAAAATGTAGAGTGAAGCTGGTGATGGACAAATCTTTAAACCTGTAAATGATATTGTCTGAAAGGCTCTTTGCTGCAGCCGATATGATTGGGTGAGGGGAGCCAGACCTTGGTCAAAAGGTCCCAGGAAGTTCCAGACAAAAGGGGAAGCACATTGTCATGGGCAGGGAGACAAGCTAGTATAGAATAGTGATAAAATTCTGGGTGTTCTGTGGCAAAATGATATAGACTGTTAAATTGTTCTTAACTCGCAACCAAATATATATATATATACATATATATATATTTTTTTTTTAAAAAAAGGAGAGAAATTCCTCAACACAGTAAAGGGCATCTATACAAAACCAACAACCAACATCATTTTCAATGAAGAAAAGCTAACAGCATTTCCTCTGAGAAAAGAAGCAAGATAAGGATGCCCTTTATCATCACTTCTATTTAATGTTGTGCTGGAAGTCCTAGGTAGAGCTGTAAGGCATGAAAAATAAATAAATAAATAAATAAAGGGCATGGAAGTTGGAAAGGAAGAAGTTAAACTACCCCTATTCGCAAATGATACAATCTCATACATACAGAACTTCAAAGATTCCACAAGGAAGCTACTAAAACTAACGAAATGATTTTGCAGAGTAGCAAGATACAAAATCAGCATACAAAAATCAGTTGAATTCCTATACACCAACAAAGAGAAGTTTGAAAAGATAATCAGGAAAACAATACCATTTGTAATAAAAACAAATGAACAAACAAAACACCAAATCTGTTGGCATTTTAATAGCCCCGTGAAAGATAAAATACTTTGAAGAAAATCTAACTTGAGATGTAAAAGACTCACACACTGAAAACACAAAACTGTGTTGAAAGAAACCAAAAGAGACATACATAAAGGGAAAATCCATACCATCCTCATAGATAGGAAGATTCAATGTCTTAGTTATTTTGTGCTACTGTAACACAAACACCGTAAGTGGATAGCTTTAACAAAGGAAAATTTATTTTCTCACAGTCTGTTACGCTACAAATCCAGTTCAAAGCATCAGCTCCAGTGGAAGTCTTTCTCTCTCAGCTCTGGAGGAAGCTCCTTGTCATCACTGTTCTCAGCACAGGGACACCAGGTCCAAAGGATGTGCTCTGCTCCTGGCATTGCTTTTTGTATGAGGTCCCCAACACTCTGCTTACTTTCCATTCCTTTTAGTTCTCCTAAGATAAAAGGTAGTGTGGGCCACACCCCAGTGTCACAACCCCACCTGAACCTTCTTTAACATAACCCAATCTTGCCTCATTAGCCACAGGCAGAGATTAAAATTTGCAGCACACAGGAAAATTACAATCACAAAGCAGAGAAAAACCACACAATACTGGAATCATGACCTAACCAAGCTGACACCTATTTGGGGGGACAAACTTCAATCCATGACACTCAGCATCGTGAAAATGTCAATCTTACTTGAACTGATCTATCCATATACCACAACCTCAATCCAAATACCAACAACATTTTTTAACAAGAGTGCAAAACTAAATACCAACTTCATATGTAAAGGAAAGAGCCCTGGGGTGAGAAAACATTATTAAAGAAAAAGAACAAAGTAGGAGACTGCACACTACTTGGTCTTAAAACCTACTATACAGCCATGGTAGTAAAAACCACCTGGTACTGGTACAATTACACATACAAAACAGTGGAACAGAATCAAGACCCCAAATATAGATCTATCCACCTATGATCAGCTGATCCAAAGTCCATGAAGAGGGGGAAAAGACATTATTTTTAACAGGTGATGCTGGCAAAACCAGATGTCCATCTGTAAAAAAAAAAAAAAAAATTAAAAGGGATCCATACCTCACACCATACACAAAAATTAACTCAAAAATGGATCAAGTACACAAATAAAAAATCTAAAACTAAAGATAATAGAAGAAAAAATAGAGACAACATTAAAATAAAAATACCCACTGCATCAAGTCAATTCCAACTCATAGAACTGCTGCATAGAGTGTCCAACGAGTGCCTGGTGGATTTGAACTGCTGACTTTTTGGTTAGCAGCCATAGCACTTAACACTATGCCATCAAGTTTTCTGACAACTCTAGGGACCCTAATAACATGACATAAATAGGATATAAATTACATGAACATTGCAGAAACACCAGAAAATAAGCCAGATAACTGGGAGCCCCTAAAGATTGAACACTTATGCTCATCAGACTTCACCCAAAGAGTAAAAAGAAAGCCTGCAGATTGGAAAAAAATATATGGTATGATGTATCAGACAAGGGTCTCATTATTAAAACCTAAAGGATCCTTCAGTATGTCTGCTACAAAAAGACAAAGAACTCAATTAAAAAATGGGCAAAGGATATGAACAGACTTCACCAAAGAAGACATTCAGGCAGCTGACACATGAGGAAATGCTCACAATACAAAATCAAAACTACAACGAGATACTATTTCATGCTTATGTTACTCAGGAATGAAAAAGAAATATCGGAGGGTTTGTGGGGAAACTGAAGCTTTTATGCACTGCTGGTGGAAGCATAAAATGGTAAAACCACTATAGAAAATGATATGGCATATCCTTAAAAATCTAGAAATACAAATACTCTGAAATCCAGCAATCCCACTAGAAATATATGATAGACAAATAGGAGCCATCACACAAACTGACATATGCTCACCCATGGTTACTGAAGCATTATTCACAATAATAAAAAAATGGAAACAACCTAAGTGTCCACCAATAGATGAATGGATAAACATATTATGGGAGGTACATTAACGGAATACTATAAAACAGTAAAGAATAATGATGAATCTGGGTAACATCTCACAATATGGATAAAGCTGGAAGGCATTATACTGACTGAAATAAGGCAATCACAAAAGGACAAATATGAGATTACTATTATAAAAACCCAAGGAAAGGCTTATGTAGCAGAAAATAACTACCGTTGACAGTTCTAACTCAGGGGGAAAATGAGAAAGGAAAAATTACTAACTTCGTAGTGCATAAATGTTAACTTTGGTGAAGGGAAAGAAAATACACCACATATGAGAAGTCAGCACAACTTGACCAAAGCAGTCATAGATGCTTGCAGACTATGTTCAAATACCTTAAGGGACAGACTTCCTAGGGCTGAGGGCTGAGGACCATGGCCTTAGGGAACATCTAGCTCAACAGGGTCTAGGGCAACTGGCATAACATAGCCCATGAAGCAATGTTCTACATCCTGCTTGAGGGAGTAGCATCTATGGTCTTAAAGGTTGAGATTGGCCATCCAGGATACATCTGTTGGTCGCATCACGTTCAACACAAAGAACAAAGAAAATCAGAGAACTTAAGAACTGTAGCTTCTACTACCCTGAAGCCAGAGAATGAGATGGTGTCCAGCTGCCACCACCAATTACTCTGACAGGGATCACAATAAAGGGCTCCAGACACAGTAAGAGAAAAATGTAAAACAAAATTCAAACTTATGCATACACTCACGTACAAACACCAGATTTACTGGTGTAACACACTAGAGGGGCCCCTGAAACTATGGCCCCAAGACACTCTGATATCTCAGAATGGAAGCCGCTCACATAGTCCACATTTCACTCAAAGATCAGATAGCCTATACACAAAAAAACTAACATAAAAAAGAAATGTGCATCTTCGTTTAATCAAGTATAGGTCAGCAAAAGGACAGCATCTGCTCCAAAACAAAGATGAGAAGGCAGGGAGGGACAAGAAAACTGGACAAGAAAGTGGACAGGGAGAACTCAGAGTGGAAGGGTAACTGAGAGAGTGCTGAAACATTTTGGAGATTGCAAACTTTCACCTAAAACAGTAAAACTAAACAAACAAAAACAAACAAACAAACAAAAAAACAAGTGGTCAGGAAATGTGGTGAGTGGTGATTGAGATTTGTTTTGTATGGAGAAGACCTGGGTGAATTCTCTAGCAAACAGGCTGTCAACAAACAGTAAAGATCACCAGTGGCTCTGGCTCTGATGACATCAGGTTGGGTGAATGAATGAATGGCAGGCCCAGTTATCACAGTTTCCTGTATTTGTCTAGCAGCCTGACTGCTGCAAACCCTATAGCTAGGCCAGGGCAAGAAAGAAGACATTCTTCTGGAAACTACTATTCACTAATGAAGGACATGTTTGTTGCTGCAGCACATAGGCCACATGTGTAGGTGTGCATGGGCAAATCCTGTACACATGGAGACCATCTTCTATTTTCTGAGAAGGGTTTGGGGCCCCTGAAGCTGTATGTTGGAGTTCTCCCCTCTACTTAGAGATGACAAAGAAAGGGTCATTTTCCTCCTACTTTTGACCACAAAGGTTTGGGAGGTGGGTGTTTAAAGTGTGGTAACACTTAGAAATACGGTATTCAAAGACCCCTTTCCTTCTTTGATTCACTTAACAGGGATGGCCTAATTAGTAAAGATGAAATGATGGCTTACTTCCTGAGAGCAAAGTCCCAACTCCACTGTAAAATGGGACCAGGATTTATACATAATTTTCAGGAGATGACCTATCTCAAGCCGACTTTCTGCGAACACTGTGCAGGATTTGTAAGTCTGTTTTCCGTAGTTTTCTCTTGTGTGTTGTTACTGTGCAGCGTTTCTGTAAAGGAAGGGAAATGATACCCAAAGTGGACTTATTCATCGTCTTCTTTGGGTTCATTCAGGAGAGTGGTTTGCCTATTAATCCCTACCTGGGATAGACATCAGCTCAATAAGCCTTTGTGTTCATCACCAATGTTCATAAATGTTTGAATTAAGCAGAGCATTTATCTTAGCCATTTCCTTTGAGTTCTTATTTGATGTGGTAGAAATTCTTCATAGCATGGCACAATAATTTACTACTCAAAAAGAAAAGTAAAAAGATCTTTTTGGAGAGAAAGTGGTTATGATAATAAATGTTAACTCAGCACTTGATGGTAAAGGAGTACTTCCTCAGACATTAGTGCAATTAACCCTCAAAACAAGCCCATGAGGTGGGTGTTTTACTCTACTTGCTTTGCTGATGAAGACAGGGAGACCCAGAGAGGGTAACCCGAAGTCCCCAGAATTGCACAGCTAACAACTGTCAGAGCCTGGACTCAAATGCAGGTTTTCCAACTCAGAATCCTGTGCTCTATCTCCACTCCCACAACGAATGAAGATTATATAATTAGTTTCTCCCACTTCTGATAATTCTTTGGGAACTAAGGTCAGTTTTCAGATCTTATCTTAAACATAGACTCTTGAGTTCTGAATGTCTTTTGGTTGATACCAAAATTATATGAGATAGAAAATATGATCTTCTAGGAGAGAGTGACCTAGTACTCAAGTGAGTATGGCTAATATTTCTTTTTCTGGTCACTGAAGAACATTTATTTTAGGTTTAATGGCATTTATGTCATACTATTAGCTCATACTCAATTTGCTGCTGCTGTTACATGCTAACACTAAACTACATTTTTCCCAGTCTATACTGGTGGCATAGTGGTTAAGTACTATGGCTGCTAACCAGAAGGTCAGCAGTTCAAATCCACCAGGCACTCCTTTGAAACTCTATGGGGCAGTTATACTCTTGTTTGTAGGGTCACTGTAAGTCAGAATTGACTCAGTAGTGGTTTTGGTATACTTGAAGAACTGGCTTTCAAGGTTCCAAGGGCAAGAGCTTTTATTTGTTCACAAACCTCTCTTAGAATATGTAAACAAAAGACAGAGAGAGGCAGATCACTTCAAAGATGGCTCTAGGCACTCAAGCAGCAAAAAGGACAAGGCCAGCCTAACCAGCTCTCTTCAACTCTCCAAGAGAAGGAGAGGTTGTTCTGTCACTATCTTCACTGGGACTGGATCACCAGAGTACCTCGTCATAATACAAATGTATTGCCCTTGTCGTGGGTCTTTAGTTTCTCTCTTCTGACGAGAAATTTTTAGAGTATCTACACCTGAAAAATTCTGAAGTAGGATGGGGCCATGTAAATTGGGGCTTAATGGAGAAAAAGGTCAGATTATTAAACCGTGGCATAGCTCTGCGAAGAGTCAGGACTATTCATCTGTCTTTTGGTAGTTGCAGGAGATCCCATCTCTGCTGTCTAGTCCTTTGGTCCTATCTCCATCTTTTGCAAAACATTGGTTCTGTAGAAGTAGCAAGATGTCATCTGTGGGAGCCTCCTTGTTCCTCTCCCTGACAATCAAAGAAGAGGGGCTGGTGCTATGTTCTTGGTGCAGCTGTGATGAGGTAGAAAGATCTAGACTTGGAACCTAGAACCTTGGCCCTTACTAATTGTGTGTCCTTGACCGGTTATAAACCATATTTGAGCCTCTGTTTTTCTCCAAGTAAAAGGGAGTTAACACTCACCTGTCATGTTGTTAAAATGATTCAATTATATCACCCCTGTCTCATGTCACATAGTCAGTGCAGAGTAAGTATTTGTGTTTATAGCATTCCTTCATACTTTCAGAGTTTAATTACAATGAACTCATTAACTTTTATAGACCTTGTTATTTTTCAAAATATGTTAAATTTCATTGGTGCAATTTAATCTGATCTTCACTCATACATATTTTTAAAAAGTCTATTGGCTTTTAAAGGAATTCATAAATATCACTCTGTAGATTTCTCATTGGAAAGAATTATGGGGTTATGCAATTGCCCAGATAGTAGGATGTTTCTTCTTAAATCTTGTCTTCTTTTACCCAGCTCAGTGGGTTTCCATCATACACAAACCACCCAGGAGCAGTGGGTTCTTGTGCTTTCCTCAAGTAACACCCTCTTCTTTCCTTGTTTGTTAGGGCCCTTGAGACTTATGAGACCTTGCCAAATATTTTACTTCTTTATACTCAATCTCTTATGATCGTATATGTGAGTTTACAGAGAAAAAATAGCTGTGTAACATTGGGAAGAAATGGGTACCTGTTCTTACATAGAGTATTCTACGTAGGCCTGTCTCACTTTAGAATACCCACCTTAAATTGATGCTGATGGTTCCCAAGAGATCTCAGAGATGAGAGCTACAAATTGTGCAAAAATGAGAAAAACATTGTCTATCCTATAAAGATGTCATGAAAATTGAACTAGTTAATGTACGTGAAAAGTTTCTAACTATGTCTCTCATGTGATACAAGTTGTGTAAATACCAGTTATAACATTATTATTGTTATTACTATTGCCAGGGAGCTCCATGGGAAAGAATTTTTTATTGCTACAAAGTTTTCCATGCCTGGAGCTTTGCAAGTTATTTAATTTCCCTGGATTATTGCACCCACCTTCTACCAAAGGGACAAATGAAATTGTTTTAAATATTGTTATAGCTCTTGACATGACACAGTTATCCTGACACCCATGTCCTTTTCTGTATTAACTCCCCAACTCTCTCCTAATCACTCTAGACACACAAAGCTCTGGATGTCAAATAATCCTCCCTGTCCCCAAGATGTTTTCTTTACAGGAGACATCTGCATATTATAATGTGCTCTGAAGGACCAAATAATTCTTTTCTTCTTATTGTGCTTCAGGTGAAAGTTTATAACTCGTTAGTTCTCATATAAAAGTTTATACACACATTGTTATAAGACCATACATTCTTCCTTTCCACCCCAGATTTCCCTTGTTCAACCAGCTCCTGTCCTTTTCAGTCTTCTTGTCTTACCTCTGGACAGGAGTTGCCCATTTAGTCTCATGTATCTGCTTGAACTAAGAAGCACACTCTTTACGAGTATCATTTTATGTCCAGTCTATTCTTGGTCTGAACAGTTGACTTTGGGAATGGTTTTAGTGTCCCAGAGGAGAAAGTCCTGGGGCTCTGTCTTCTGGGGTTCCTCCGGTCTCAGTTAGACCATTACATCTGGACTTTTTACTGGAATTTGAGTTCTACACCCTACTTTTCTCCTGCTTCATCAGGGACTCTAATTTTCTTCTCTGTGCTAATGAAGACCAAAGAATTTTTAAGGAATAACTCAAAGGAGTTGCTCTCCACTGGTGGAATTTCTTTGTCAGAAAGAAGATATGGAACAGCCTTCCTAATGCCCCTTGATTCACTTCACATTGGCAACTATTTATTCTTCTCATGGAGCCATGATGCCCACACTCAGAAGGCAGTGTCCACCTGTAATACACTGTGAATGGCACCCCTAGTGTCTCCAAGAGGCCATTTGGGCCTGCTTTTTAAAAAGTATTTTATTAAATACATAACAGCCACCTAACCTAATGACCCAAAGGTTTAGAATGGATTTTTCCAAGCTTGAGCTAAGCCCATTTAATTGATTTGTACTTAAGTTTCTTGTGCCTCTGTCACCCATGGGCAAGTGCTGGGAAGAGGGAGAAGAGAAAAGGACATGGAAGGCCCCCTCCTTCCTTTATGTCAAGAGAACAAAAACAAACCACCAAGACAATACCCCTGAGACACCTGGGCAAATGTTCCCTCATTGCACTGTCCCACTCTGTTGCTATCAAGTTGATTCTGACTCATGGTGATCCCACATGCATCAAAGTAGAACTGCACTGCATAAGGTTTCCAAGGACTGATCTTTCGGCAGCAGATTACCAGGCCTTTCTTCTGAGTTGCCTCTGGGTCAACTTGAACCTCTACCTTTCAGCCTAGTAAAGCTGTTTGTACCATCCTTTGCTTCTTACTTGTTTACCACGTAGAAGCCACTAACTCCTGGGCTGGCAGGAACTAAATCATTTCTACACCTGTCATGGCCCTGGCAGCAGCAAAACATAGAGCAAATGTGCAGAATGAATTCATGAGTAAATATTGAATCTTTTCCTGTTTCGTATTCTTTTACAAATACTACTCAGAGACCATTTGAGCAAAAGCCAAATGCTTTCGTGTGGAATGCACTTTGTAGACTGCTTTTATTTCCTGTAGTGGGGACCAAGAACAGCTAGTGCCATTACAAAGAAGGCAGAAAGACAAGTGAAATGAAATGAAGTCCTGATCCACAACCCAGCATGACTGCGCCTTGAGAGCATTTGATGAAACAGTGTCCAAAGGTCAAATAGCGTATGATCTCATTTATATGAAATTAGCAAATATGTAGAAACCAAAGGTTAGTGGTAGTTTCCAGAGAGGGAAAAGTGGGGACAAGAGAAAGTTTTTGCATTTTTGTTAATGGTGCTGGAATGATTAGGAAAACAATAGGTGGAAAGGGTGTGTAACTTGAAGAATGTTATTGATGTCACCAGATTGCACATGTAGAAACTGTTGAGATGGTATGTTTTATTATGCACATACACAAAAATCAGAGGGGCACAGGAGCTTCCAAAGACAAAGTGTTTCCACCAAAACTTTTGTTGAAAGTGCGCTGTGCTAGTGTCCAACACATGCACTCATAGCAGTTTCCCATCCCAGGTCCCATTTGGCTTCCTGAAAGAAAAGGGAAGCAAAGCTCATGTTATCACCACAGCTGGAGTGGGATGGGAGGGGGTTCAATCGGACAGGAAGGGTGTTAAGAGCAGCTACATCCTGTTTGTGTTGGACTAGTCACTGCACTTCCCAGGACTTCCCTCTTTGTGGCCTCGTTTTTCCTTTCAGGTTTCTCTTCAGCTTCCGTGACATTCGTTTGTCTTTTGTTTCAGCTCTGGGGCATAATCAAGCAAGGATACAAATGCAAAGGTAAACAAATGCTAGTTTGTTAAAATTTTTTAATTTGATGTTGGGGACGACAATCAAATTTGTTCACTTACCTCACAAATGCTTCTGGTATCGGTGAGAACTCAAGTCTCCTGGCCTACTGATAGGTGAAGTGTTAATGTATCCGGGAAACAGTTTGGGAGATCCCAAATTGCAGTTTTATAGCTTGTTCCTAGAGGATAACAAATCACTTTTGTTAGTCCTCCTAAATCTAGCTCTCATCTGTAAGATCTCATGGAAATTTTCAGCATCGAGTTAAGTTTGGTATTTTGAAGTGGGACAGGTCTAAATAAAATGTAACCCACACCGGAGCCTCACCGGCAACACAAGAATAAAAAGAGGTGCATCATGAGATCTCCACTAAAAGACCCCAATTGATGGTCCAGCAGTTCTAGGGTTCCTCTGAGAGCATGGCCCCCGGCCCTGATGCTGCCCGTTCCCATAAATTATAACAAAGGTCCACTCTTTGGACAGGAATGGAATGGACTTGGCAATGCAGAGTAACCATATGTTGGAAGCACTTTATGGTTCTGTACATCTATAGGATATCATCTTGCTGACCTCTGGCTGGAGGAAGGGGAGTGGACGGAGAGGAGGGGAAAGGAGACTGTTGGGAGGATGAGACATGTATGGAGCAGAGAGGAATAGTGTGCAGTCACCGGACAGGGAGAGCAGTGGAAGCTGCATATAGGGGGGCATGTAAATTTACATGTGAATGTACATTTTCACTCAGTTATGTTAAATAAAAAAAAAAAAAAAATGTAACCCACACCAAGACCAAACCCACAGCTGTCGAGTTGATTCTGACTCATAGTGACACAATAGGACAGAGTTAGAATTGCCCCATAGAGTTTCCAATGAGTACCTGGTGGATTTGAGCTGCTGACCTTTTGGTTAGTAGCTGTAGCACTTAACTACTATGCCACCAGGTTCCCAAATAAAATATAGTATACAAGAATTTTTCTTTTAAGGGAAAAAAACACATTCTCGTTGTCCTTTATAGATACCGATTTCCTTCTACTTTTACGTAACTATTGTTTTCTCTATAAACCCACATAGATGATGATAAAAGAAACCTTAAAATTTACTTTTGTTCCTTTTGATTAATTAGTTCACATATTTTCTCTATTTAACTGAAATTCATAAACTGAATAAATACATATTGGCAAATTTTCATATGTGTGCATATTCACATGCATTAGGAAGTGTGTTGCTCTCTCAATATGTTACATATTCTAGTGTTTGATTTAAGAAGTTAATTTAAGATTATTGTGTATTTCTGATATTTAATATAAGAAATTTCTGGATATTTTATGTAGACTGGTTACATTTTTAAGAATCTAATAATGTTCATATAAAACACAGGAAGGCTACAAAAGAAAGCATCTCCATCACAGAATGCTTTCAGATTGGTACCACTCTCCAGTGATGGCTTTTTCTCCAGCTAAAATACCTCCTAGAATTTGGTCCTCATTTTGCATAAACAGAAAGCACCTGTGAACCTTGTTGAGAACATTTAGTGTCTTTCTGTGTCAGTTGTCTTGGTCTGACTTGGATGTTTATTTTCAAACAGCAAAAAAAAAAAGTCAGTTTTCTTCTGGTTTCTGTCCTTCCATGTCCTAAAACACACATACACACACACATGCACACACACACACACAGAGACACACACACACAGAGACACACAGACACACACACACAGAGACACACACACACAGAGACACTGAGAATTTTATGAAGATCAAGATCAATTAAACCCTGGGAACATCTTTATGTATAAAATGTTTTCTCTTAATGACCCACAGAGTCAAAAACATTAATTAAAATAGAATAAATGTTATTGTTATTTGTTTTTCCTTCGTGTGATCATGAAGGAAAACCATTTGTAAAAGGATCATTTGGGGGGGGGACTGGTTATCAGAAATAGTTATAAAGGTCTTCTTTAATGGTAAGAGAAATAAATACTCTTCAAAAATATCTGTTCAGTGATTCTAAGTGAAACATGAAGCCCTCATTACATGAAATAATTGTGTTGCTGTCATCCAAAGTGGTCAGATTCTTTCTGCCCTACATAATGATTAATATTTTACTTTCTTAACTAACATGGAAGATTTCATAGTATCTACTGCCCATCAGTCCAAAGTAGAACACATTTATTGAGCAAGTTTCTGCATCTATACAAAGAGAGGATGCAGAGGATAAAATCACTGCCCTAGAAAGGTTTTGGTAAATGAAGAACACAAAATCTAGACAGGTACCAAATGGAGGAACATGCCTAGTAAGTGATCAGAGGCAACAGTTCGTTCTGGGAGAGATTGGAAATGGACACCTCTTGCTCTGATTCTGTCTTGGGAAGTTCTGTGTAGAGACTCCAGGTGCCCTAAGAGATTTGATAGTGCCCTTGAGTTGACACCCTCACATAGTTTCCATTTAGCTTTGGGCGAAAACTACTTACCAGTCTAGATCGTCCTTGCTCACTCCACAGGCACTTCAACGAATCATGTAGAGGAACAAGCTAAGCAGGTATAAGAGAAATTGATGGGCCTTATGGAGGCAAGAGAATCCCAAGAGCTTGTTCCCAGCCACTATACTTGAAGGCACACAACAACAGACATATATATACTTTATACCTGACCAGGACTCTGAGATTAATGCAGAAACCAGGAGACCTGGTGGCTATAACTTCACACTGAAAGTTCAGTCACTACCAGGCCACCCTGGTTCCTACTAATTATCTGTGATATACTTGGAAATTTTTAGACTGTGGAGCCAATTGTCACAAACAGTGCAAAGACCTCCTGGTTCTGGCCTGCAGAAGGTTTGCCCGTGTGCCCTCCCTGGACAGTGGTCAGAGATCGCTGCCTGGAAGTCCCTCACTGCCCCCAGGTAATGTCCTCTACTTTTTTCCTGCCGTGATTTCCCTTGGCTCACCTTCCTATGCCTGTTTGTAACTTGAGTGCTAGATCCAAGACCTGTCCCTGTTATGAGTTACAAGATAAGCAGCAGTGGCTAATCCTAGACCCCCTTGCTTCTCTTTGCTTTCAGGTCTCACCAATATACAACTCACAGCTAATTTAGTTTTGCACCTAGTCTAATCATCTAGGACCCTGCGTGTCACAACCCGGCTATTTACAATAAATTTTGTGGTTTGTTGTCAGCTTTCATATGTCAAATACTCATCTTCTTCACCTTCTAGTGCACGATGAAGTATTTGAATTCCCTGGGGTTGCTGCTGGACACCAGGACCTGGATAGCAGAGCCATCACACTGGTCACAGGCTCTTCTCGAAAGATCTCCGTGAGGCTACAGCGGGCCACCACCAGTCAGGCCACCCAGACTGAGCCTGTTTGGTCAGAAGCTGGCTGGGGAGACTCGGGGTCTCATACCTTCCCCAAAATGAAATCTAAGTTCCATGACAAAGCAGCAAAGGGCAAAGGCTTTGCCAAGTGGGAAAATGAGAAACCTCGGGTTCACGCTGGCGTGGATGTTGTAGACCGGGGTACTGAGTTTGAACTTGGCCAGGATGGAGCAGACGTGAGTGAAACCAGAGAGGATGGTGAGGTGAGTGCTGGGTCAAAACACAATAAAATCACAAATGGAGACTAATGGTGGTGGGATGAGAGTTATATTGGGTCTCTGGGAGACAGCCCAGCAATTTTGAGGGCAGCACAGCTGTGAATCAAGATAAACTAATTTAAGTCCCACCCATGGCTATTTATGTAACTTGACCCTGAGAAAATGGTTTCCTCTCTTTAGATCTCAAATTCAGCATGTATAAAATGGAATTGTATGACTTCTAAAACCTACTGCAGGTTGTGACATCTGTTTACATGTCTATGTACATGTCTATGTATGTGCAGGTTGTGATGTCTATGAAATAATGCCCCAGAGACTGATGACTACTGCATTTTGTCAACGTGTCAGTATCAATACAGATCATTTTAGCTTTCTATGCAAGAATTAGGGCTCAAACTCAGGGGAGTTTGGGAAAGCAGAAGACATATACTGATAGAAAGGAACTGGAAAGCTTTGGATCCTTTTTTAAAAAGAGACGCTTGACACCTTCATAAGGAAATGGGAGGTGAGCATCTGAGTAGAAACACAGAGAACCTCAAGGTTCTATAACCCAGACTTTGCCTCCATATAAGAATTGCTGTCACATTATTCAGGGCAAACGGGGAAGTATGTGGACTTTGTTGAAACAAAACAAGCTGAAAATATAAATTGATGCAAGATGGAGCTGGAAAAATTTATTAGTGAATATTCCATGGTGTATAGAATCCTTCAATATTGTAACTTGAGGCTTGAATTTTTTCTTCACTCTTGCTTGTTTGAGAAATGTCGGGTTTGTTCTTCTATTTTGGTTTTCTAACTTCACACTTCAGGTCTTCACAAATTTCATTACAATACTTTACTTTTCTTCTTGAGCTACCTTTTAAAATCCTTTGTTCAGCTCTTTTACTTCATTATTTTTCCTATTGACTTTAGCTTCTGCATATTCAAGAGCAAGTTTTAGAGTCTTTTCTGACATCTATTTTGGCCTTTTCTTTCTTTTCAGTCTTTTAAATGACCTTCTGCTTTTTTCACGTAAGCACATGATGTCCTTGATAGCATCCCACAATTTGTCTAGTCTTCAGTCATTAGTATTCGATGCATTAAAGCTACACTTGAGATGGTCTTTAAATTCAAGTGAGATATGTTCAAGGTTATCTTTTGGCTTTTGTGGATAGTTATCATAATTTTCTTCAACTTCAACTTCAACTTGCAGGTGAGCATCAGGAAGGAAGACTCATTAATAAACTGCAGTATGTACATGACACAACCTTACACGCTGAAAGTAAAGAGGACTTGAAGCACTGACTGATGAACATGAAATACTAAAGCCTTCAGTATGTGTTATACCTCAACATAAAACAAAGATCCTCACAACTGGACCAATAAGCTACATCATTATAAATGGAGAAGAGATGGAAGTTGTCAAGGATTTTATTTTACTTGGATCTACAATCAACATCCATGGAAAGCAACAGTCAGAAAATCAAAGGACACATTGCATTGGGCAAATCTGCTTCAAAAGACCTCTTTAAAGCATTAAAAAGCAAAGATATTACCTTGAGGACTATGCTGCACTTGACCCAAGCCACATTTCAATCACATCATATGCATGTAAAGGCTGGGCAACAGCAAAGGAAGACCAAAGTATTGATACCTTTGAATGACGGTATTGGCAAAGAGTATCAGATATACCATAGACTTCCAGATAATGAACAAATCTTTCTTGGAAGAAGTACAGAAACAAGGATGGTGAGACTTTGTGTCTCATGTACTTTGTACATGTTGTTAGGATGGATGAGTCTTTGGAGAAGGCTATCATGCATAACAAAGTAGAGGGTCTGTGAAAAAGAGAAAGAACTTCAACAAAGTTGACTGACACCATGGCTACAACAATAGCCATGATTATGAGGCTCAAACATAGCCATGATTATGAGGATAGCACAGGAACAGGCAGTGTTTGTTCTGTTGTACACATGGTTGCTATGAGTTGGAATTTATTCAGCATCACCTAAAAACAGCAGTCCATGGTGTGTTAGGGAAAATGATTTGGAGAAATTGGTGTCATATTCCTATCCATTAAAGCTAGATCATGGAGGACAGTCATTGCCTCCCTATGGCGCCATTATAATGCACAAGAATACTTGGTTAGCAGTCATTCCTTTAGGTCAAGCTCTGACCCATTTCACGTTTCTGGAAAGCTATGCACAGGCTCTTTATGAAAAAATCCACTAATCTTTAACCAAAATTCTATTTTTTTCCTTTCTTTTTTTTAAAAAAAATTTTTTTATTTAATATAACTGAGTGAAAATGTACATTCCTGTATAAATTTACATACCCACCTACATGCAGCTTCCACTGCTCTCCCTGTCCGGTGACAGCACACTATTCCTCTCTGCTCCATACATGTCTCGTTCACCCAACAGTCTCTTTTTTCCCTCCTCTCCACCCACTCTCCTTCCTCCAGCCAGAGATCAGCAGGATGACATCCTATAGATGTATAGAACCATAAAGTTCATCCAATATATGGTCATTGCATCACGAAGTCCAATCCATTCCTGTCCGAAGCTTGGACCTTCGTTATGATTTATGGTCAAGGGCAGCATCAGGGCGAGGGGCCATGCTCCCAGGGGAACCCCGAAACCACTGGACCATCAATTGAGGTCTTTCAGTGGGGATATCAGGGTGCACCCCTTTTTATTCTTGTGTTGCCAGTGAGACTCAACTTAGTGAGCACCATCGCGGATATCACTGGTGGTGGCCGGGCACCATCCAGTTCTTCTGGTCCCAAGTCGATGTAGACACCCACTGATGTGGGTCTCTTTGTCTTCTGGGTTGTCTTTCCCCCATGTCATTTTGGTCCTCGGTGAGCATCCGTTCCTGCTGAGTTGGGACCATTTGCTGTGCCCTCGGATGGCAGCTTGGCAGCTTTTAAGACCCCAGATGCCACTCACCAATGTAGGGTGCAGAGAGCCCTCTTAGCAAAATGCTAGTTGTGCCAATTGGCCTCGCTTTTGCCTAAGAGCATGGTCCCCCGCCCCCTGCCCCAGCTACTCTACCCTTGCAATATTGGGTTATGATGGAAGGAGTACTCGTGTTATGTTTAAGTCTACTTAATACTGTTCTTGTTTCTAATGTGTGCTATCACCGATTTCACCCAACCAGATACCTAGCAACTATCTAATCTAAACCCTCCCCCCTCCTCCCCTCCCTCCCCTCCTTGCAGCTGTCGAGAGTCTTTTCTTCTATACACAAGTTTGTTTTTGAGATCTTATCGTAGAGTTCTCATACAATATTTGTCCTTTTGTCGCTGACTACTTTCACTCAACATAATGTCTTCCAGTTGAAACCAGGTCATGAGATGTTTCCTGAAGTCATCATTGTTCTTTATCATTGTGTAGTGCTCCATTGAGTATATATACCATAGTTTACCTATCCATTCTTCTGTTGTTGGGCATCTGTGTTGATCCCATCTTTTTGCTATGGAGGACTGTCCTGCGATGAACATTCTGGTGCATGTGTCCGTTGGTGTGAAAGGCCTTGATTCGGTAGGATATATTCCAAGTAGTGGAATTACTGGGTCAAATGGTATAGCAATACCCCCCCCTTTTTTTTTTTAAGGAAGCACCAGATTGCTTTCCAAAGAGGCTGGACCATTTTGCAACCCCACCAACAGTGTAGGAGGGTTCCACTTTCTCCACAGCCTCTCCAGCATTTGTTGTTTTGTGTTTTTTGGATCATGGCCAGCCTTGTTGGGGTGAGATGGTATCTCATTGTTGTCTTGATTTGAATTTCTTTAATAACTGAAGATTATTTTTTTCCTTTCTGAAGACGATTACTGAAGCTACACTTTATCATCAGTCTTAAGTTGTCCACTTTGTCCATTCCAGTAACTAACAGCTTCTGTTTTTCAAACAGTTCTATTGACATAATTTACCTGCCACAAAATTTATGCATTTAAATTGTACAATTGAATGGTCTTTAGTATAGTCACAGAGAATGTCCATAAATAGTGATCATCATAATCAATTTTAGAACAATTTCATCAACCAGAAAGAAGCTCTGTGTCCTTTAGCAGTAATGGTCACAGCAGTATGTTGACAGAGAACTGTCTGAAATTCAAGCCAGATTCAGAAGATATGGGAAGAGGATTATCATTACTGATGTCAGATTGGTCTTGACTGAAAGCAGAGAATACCAAAAAAATGTTTTTATGTTTTATTGACTATAGAAAGACATTTGACAGTGTGACTCATAACAAATTATGAATAGCACTGTGGAAAATGAGAATTCCAGAGCACTCACACTCCTACAGAATCTACACACAGACCAGAAGGAATTGTTCAGACAGAAGAAGGGGACACTGTGTGGTTTAAAATCAGAAAAGATGTACATGAGGTTTTATCCTTTCACAATACTTAACCTGTATGCTGGTGAAATAATCTGAGAAGCTGGACTATGTAAAGAAGAATGTGGCATTAGGATTTGTGGAAGACTGATTAACAACTTGGTACAGAAATGATACAATTTTGCTTACCTAAAATGAAGAAGACTTGAGCATCTATTGATGATGATCAAAGACTACACACTGCATTATATATTGTGCCTCAACATAAAACAAAAATTCTTACACCTGGGCCAACATGCTGCATTATGATAAATGGAGAAAAAAACTGAACTTGTCAAGGGTTTAATTTTACTTGAATATGCAATCAACATCCATGGAAGCAACAGCCAAGAAATCAAACTACCCGTTGCATTGGGCAAATCTGTTGCAGGAAACCTCTTTAAAGTGTTGAAAACCAAAGATGTCATTTTGAGGAATGAGATGAGCCTGATCCAAGCCACGGTATTTTCAGTTACCTCATATGCATGTGAAAGCTAGACAGTGAATAAGAAAAGACAGAAGAAGAATTGATGCCTTTAAATTACGGTGCTAGTGAAGAATATCGACTATACCATGGAGTGGCAAAAGAATCCACAAATTTGTCTTGAAACACATACAGCTAGAATGCTTCTCAGAACTGAGAATGGTAAGACTTCATCTCCAGTACTTTAGATGTGTTATCAGCCCTCAGTCCCTGGAGAAGAACATCATGCTTGTTAAGGCTGAGTGTCAGCCAAAAGAGGAAGATCTGCTATGAGATGAATTGACACAGCACCTACAACAATGAGCTCGAACATAGCAATGGTTGTAAGGATGGCACAGGACAGGGCAGTGTTTTGTTCTGTTGTACATGGGCAGCTACTAAGTTTTAACTGACTTGGTGGCACCTGGCCACAACTACCTCATCTCCTGCATTCCACCCCAGCCACATGCAGACCTGAAATGTACTTTTTATCCCTGTGGATTTACAACAACAACTTTTTTTTCAAACTTTCCTTCTACTGACCATTTGGGCAATTATTTTAGTACTATCCTTCAGCTTCTACTGGACTACTATATTCAAGGTGGGACTAAGAAATGGGGCATCTCCTAGAACCAGAGTTTTTTATCTGAGGACTTCAGGAGGTTCATGACAGCAGTATGTTCACTTATGAGGAGAGGGGTCTATAGCACCAAACAGACTCTCAAGGAGGTATGTAGTTAAAACATAAATAAATAAAAATTGACAAATCATTGTAGAAGATTTGCAGGATGATGCCTGAACTCACACTAGTCACTCCAAGTATCATGTCATGGATCTAATTGTGTCCCCCAAAAATCGGCTTGGCTGGGCCATGATTCCCAGTATTGATTATTTACCATTTTATCATTTGATGTGATTTTCATGTATGTTATAAATCTTATCACTGTGATGTTGGTGAGATGGCTTGGTGACAGACTGATGAAATGTGTAAGATCAGATTGTGTCTTAAGCCTATCTCTTCTGAGATATAAAAGAAAGAAGTGAGCAGAAAGACAAAGGACCTCATACCACCAAGAGAGGAGCACTGGGAGCAGAGTATTCTTTGACCTCAGATTCCTGTACAGGGGAGTTCCTAGTTCAGGAGAAGATTGATGAGAACAACTTTCCTCTAGAGCTGACAGAGAGAAAGCCTTTCCCTGAATCTGGACTTCTAGCTTGCTAGACTGTGAGAGAATAAATTTCTTTTTGTTAAAGCCATACACTTGTGGTGTTTCTTTTAAAGTAGCACTACATGACTAAGATAACCACCTCTGCCTACAGAGAAAGTCTGCATGAGCAATGTGGCTCTCACTGAAATCTCAGAAAAAGAGCTTCTGTGACTGCGGTCATAGAAGGTCCAGCTCTCTCAAGTGCCGATTTTATGGACCATCTCTGGATACAGAGGAGCACCTGCTTTTGTTTAACAAAGAGTGAAAGTAGCCATGAACTCACAGAAGACTGTTAATTCTAGTAGCCTAGCACTGTTGGAAGTCTGAGTCCTCCAGCTGCTCCTTGGAAACTGTGGGTCAGTTACATTCTGTCCTATAGAGTTCATATGAGTTGGAATTGACTTGAAGGCTTCAGGCTTGTTTTTTGTTTTACATTTTCTAGTCACTTAAATTGGAAATTCTGGTTGCCTACGTAGTGGTTAAGTGCTACAGCTGCTAACCAAAAGATCAGCAGTTCAAATCTGCCAGGCTCTCCTTGGAAACTATGGGGGCAATTCTACTCTGCCCTATAGGATCGTTATGCGTTGGAATTGATTCGGTGATACTAAGGGTATTTTTTTGTTGTTACTTAAACCATATACATTAGTTAAGAGAGAGTCACAATATAGTAGGTGAGGGCAATCAGCTACATGGTAAAATTTCCTGATTGTTAATCTCTGAAAGGAAATAAAAACAAACGTTGGCTTTTTAATTTAATTTTGCTGTTTGGAAAGTAGACTTTTCATGTTTGTGTGCTGACTTGCCCTTGGAATTTTCTTATCTCATCAATCATAGGAATAATTCACCAAATTAGTATTTACAGTCTCACTACCATCCACATGAGTAACCAATGAAAAGACAGTTATCCTTGCTTAGGGAAAACTGTGACAAAATTATACCTACCTGATGAATATGTGGCTGAATGGAGTTACCAAATTTAAGATTTTTCTGCCAGGCAAGATGAATGAACAGCTTTAGGAGAAACAATCTCCTATACATTTACTATTTACTATCAGATGACTTTTACGAGTTTTTCATAAAACATGATAAAAAAGACAGGTCAAGGTCACACTCTTGACAGGAAGAATGTGTGTACATCCTTATAATGCTTCTTTTGTTTTTCATTATCTTCTGCTAAATTAAATCTAATCAGTGAAAATTTATCATAAAAAGGCTGGAGAATGATGGATTCCACCAAGCTGAATATACATGCATATATATGTATGTATAACATATAATTACTCTACCAGCATATTTATGTGTACACACATACCTATATATAGATGTATGTATATGTGTAATTTAACAGATTTTTAAACATTTTCTCAGTGTCCTTATAATAGTTAACATTATAGATTTCTAAGAGGTAGCCCTTTTAACAAGGAACATTTCAAGAGACTAACATTTTATGGAACACAGCAGTCATGCTTGTTTGACTTCACCTGTGGTGGTCTTTGAGATTTCTTGTACTAATTAGAGGACAAGACCTTTAAATTCCCTTAAATCTTGAAAATAGAAGATGCTGATCCTTTAAGATACTGTGTCAAACTTCTTCTGATAAACTGCTTTAGAGGAACACTCTTATTTTATTAAATGAAATTCAGCCATATAACAGCTTTGGATTTGTATTACAGGATGGCTGACTTCATCATCCTGAGCAAACTGAAGGCTTTTGGAAGGAGCAAGATGAGAAACCCTGAAGAACACACAAGCTCTCAGGAAGTTAGGTAGAAAGATCTCTGAATCTTTACTGCCTTGTGACATCATGGGATCTTCCTGAATGGACTGTAGGACAGAGGATTGCCCTAACTATGAACTATTTATTGTCTTCTTCCCTTGCCATAGTTAGGTGCCATGAAGACATTGTTAATGTAGTCAATAGTTTTCTCATGTAGTTTTCTCTGGAACCGTTTATATACAAGTGAGAGGAAAGCTTTTGTGCACTTACTTGATGCTCATTTTCTAAGCTCAAATTTTTCCTTTTTGTTGTTGTGAGTATATTATTTCACTGTTATAATAAACATTGGATGGGGAGGGAGTTAACAAGGATTTGAGTGCCTAGTGTTTTTGCTTTAGTGATCTTTTTTTGTATGCTTTTTTGGACAGACCAGGACTTAAGATTTTCATAAGAGCTTGAGAGACAAGGAAATTTTTCAAATCCAAGATTGCATTTGTTCTTCTACTAACCATCTGTTGGAAGGTGAATCTGTTTACACTGTTTTTATCATGCAGTTGCTATTGTGAATCTTATCATCTTTAATGATAAGACTCATTATATATAAGTCATACATGTATATATCATGTAAGTCTGACTGCATTACTAGGAATTTATGACACAGTCAAGAAAACTTTCCCAATTCCTCCATGAGAAGTTTAACAATATGAGATCTGACAATGAAATTCACAAACTCATCCTAGAAAAACTGCTATATATTTCCTTGCTGCGTATCACTGTGGTCACCTTCAAAGTACTCCCCTTAGGAAGCACAAAAGCTGTGCCTAGTCCACCTTTCAAAGCAATTATGGAATTCTTTTTCTGGGATGGCCATCAAAGCTGTCATCTTATTACCCTTGTCCTGAATGTCGTCAAAGTGTCTTCCTTTCAATATTTCCTTTATCTCTGAGTAAAGAAAAAAGTCACTACGGGCAGATCAGGTAAGTAGGGAGAGTGTTCCAATACAGTTATTTGCTCATTAGCTAAAAACTGTCTCACAGAGAGTGCCATGTGAGCTGGTGCATTGTTGCAATGCAACAGCTGTGAGTTGTTGGTTATTTTCATCTAACTCTTTCACTCAGCCTTTTCAGCACTTCCAAATAGTAAACTTGGTTAACTGTCTTTAGTTGGTACAAATTCATAATGAACAATCCCTCTGACATCAGAAAAGTTTAGGATCATTGTGACTCTTGATTTGTACTGACAGAACTTTCATGATTTGTTTCAGGGTCACACTGGCACACCCATGTTTCATCACCAGTAATAACACAGCCCAAAACATCATCTAGTGTCTCCAAACGGTCTTGGAAAACTTTGACTCTCCTTTTTTTTGTTCACAGTGAGCTCCTCTGGGACCATTTATGTACACACGTTTCTCATGTCAAGATTTTCAGTTAAGATTTCTCTATTTCTCTATCAATGTTTACGTGGTTTGCTATGCTTCTCATAGTCAGTTGATGATTTTGACATACAATTTGACGACTTTGCAATGTTTTTGTCAGTTCCACTCATTATGGGCTGCCCTGATGTCTCTTCATCAGTGACACTTTCCCTCCCCTCAGAAAAACATTTAATCCACCTGTCCACTGCCGTTTTATTCATGGCATTATCCCCCAAAACTTGGACTAACATATCCCTGATTTCACTTCCAGTCTTGCCAAATTTAACAAGAAATTTCGTGTTTGTTTGTAACTCTAAGTGAACCTTTGACATTTTCATGATGGCACACAAAAACATGCAACAACAATAATGAATGCCACTCAGCAAAACACTGCCACACATTGACACGAACACAACTGTGAGACATTGATATACTGAGGTTATAAAATCTTACTGAGTTGTTTGTGTAGTACTGCCTGTGTAAGCTCATGGTGGCAAGTTTGTGAACTTAATTGTCAGAACTCATATTTGTTTCTTCTCAGTGAAGTTAGTCATTTTTTTCCCTAAGACTCCTGAAATAAGAACAACTAAGAAATTAACAATTCAAGTAACTGAGGATAAGGTTTAGGAGGGAAAAAACTCCACAGTTAAAAAGCATTCATAGAAAGCCAACCATTACATATCTTAACATTTCCGTTTAAACTTCTAAGAGATCAATATTTTAAGTATCTTCCTTTGATCCAAAGAATCCCTGATTGCCTGGTGGTTAAGAGCTTGGCTGCTAATGAAAAACTTGGCTATTAGAATTGACCAGCCACTCCATGGAAACCCTGGCAGTTCTACCCTGTCTTTTGGGGTCTCTATGAGTTGGAATCAACTCCACAGCAACAGGTTTGTTTTTTGTTTGTTTAATCAAAAAGAACTAGATGTGGGTGTGTTTCTTACACCATTACAAGTGAACTTGGTTTAAGATGTTCAAAAGTGGAGGAGGAGGTAAGCCTGTGAGTGAGGGACCAAATTGCTTCCATGTGGCCAGTCAGACCCTTATTTTGCAAAGGTGGACTGGTCCTCATTTGGGCACTACAGTATTTAATTACGTATAAAACTGAGGTCATTCACTTCAGTAAAGAAATGCTTCTCCTCTTTTTTCTCTCCATCTGTTCACCGAGGACAGTTCCACACAGTGCACCGTGAGCATCTGCTATGGGCCAAGTCCCCTGCCGAGCACACAAAGAAGGGCAAAGCTTAGACTCTGCTCTCAGGAGCCGACATGCTTGTGGGCATTAAAGCAGAATGGCTCCAGTGCTTTTAAATGTTTTTTCAAACTTAATCATAACAAACGGATGCACAGACTGGAAAATCTGCAAATTGAATGAAGTTATTAGCTGTGGGAGCAGTGAGGGATTAGGCTGTATAGTAACAGAACTCTCCTTTGGCAATCACCTCAGAAAGCAAACAGCCAGCCTCAAGTACTGGTCTTATGTATTACTACCCATAAATGCAATGAAGTGCATTTTAATAAAATTTAAAATAAAACAAAACAAAAAGACTATGTAAGGAAAAACTTTCTTGTATTTTTTAAAGATTTGAAAGAAAATTCAGGAAGAAACCTGTTAATAAATGTTAGATTGTTCTTCTTCAAGGAATTATTCCATTTGCCACTTAGGTTTTTCTTTTTCTCTCTTTTTTTTTTTTTTTTGAGGTTTCACATATAGGAAGTAATTTTGCATTTTAAGACTTCCTGTGATAAACTAAGTTGAATATTTAGATTTGAGTAAAAGACAAACACACACACACACAAAATATGTATACATGTCTATATTTGCAGTTCTTATAAGATGCCATTGAGTCATTTCTGACACATAGCTACCCTGTGTATGACAGAACAAAATGTTGCTCTGTCCTGTGCCATCTTCACAGCTATTCTTATGTTTGAGCCCATGGTTAAAGCCACTGTGTCAATCCATCTCATGGAGGATCTTCCTCTTTTTCACTCACCCACTACCTTATCAACATGATCTCCTTTTCCAGGAACTGGGCTGTCCTGATAACATGTTCAAAATACTTGAGATGAAGTCTCACCACCCTTGCTTCTAAGGAGCATTCTGGCTCAGATTTGTTTGTTCTTGTGGAAGTCCATGGTATGTTTAATATTCTTCACCAACACCATAATTCATATATATTGATTCCTCTCTGCTCTTCCTTACTCATTGTCTAGCTTTCAAGTGCTAAGGCAACTGAAAATACTATTGCTTGGGTCAGGCACACTTTAGTCCTTAAAGTGACATGTTTGCATTTTAACACCTTAAAGAGATCTTCTGCAGCAGATCTTCCCAATGCAGTACATGTGGGGGGCAGTATACGTGTGTGCGCGCACCTATATAGGACCCTGGTAGTGAAACAGTTAAATATTCAGCTGCCAATGGAGAGGCTGATGGTTTGAATCCATCCAGTGGCTCCACAGGGGAAAGTCCTGGTGATCCTCTCTGTTAAGGATTATAACCTAAAAAACTCCATGAACACTTACACTCTGTCACATGGAGTTCCTGAGTCTAAATTCAGTTGATAGCAGCTAACAAAAATATATTGATACCTCTGTCTATCCACCGATCTGTCGACCGACCTATCAACTGACCGACCGACCATCTATAATCTATATCCATTACCATCAAGTTGATTCAAACGTTTGGTTAGCAGCTGATTACAAACCACTTTTGCTACCCTCAGACCTTATATATAAATAAATATGAGTGTGTGTGTGTATTTTATATACATGTACATGTACATGTCTGTGCTTACACACAAATATACACACATATGACTGTTATTATTTTGCTGAAGAGGAGTTTGAAACCAAAAAGAAATTGCTTTATATTTTTTATTATTTATATAATTTATTTGTAACCAATGGCATTTCTATAATCAAACAAAATAGGTAAACTCATGAAGGAGCAAAAGCAATTACTACAGTTGGTTCCTTCAGGGTTTCATTTATTTGATGATCATTTCAGGTAAAAAAAAAATGAAACCAAACCATTGACAGTTAATCTCATTAGGCACCAGGATAAAACCAAACCAAACCTGCTGCCGTCAAGTTGTCTCTGACTCTTAGTGACCCTGTAGGACTGTGTAGAAGTGCCCCACAGGGTTTCCAAGGAGCACCTGATGGATTTGAACTGCCGGCTGCTTGGTTAGCAATCATGGCTCTTAAGCCAGGATTTCAGCCATGGTAAATCCTTAAACTGAGTCTTCGGTTAAGGATGGTCAAATTGGGTTTATGCTTTTCCAGATCTCCCTGCATCAGAGGGTGGCCCTAATTGGTGATTTGAAACTTCATGTTTAATGACCACCTCCAGAAGCAAAAATAGTCCCCGAGTTGCTAAGGTAACAGATTCTCTCCACCAGTCAGAGGAGTTTGCTATTTTAGAATGAGAGTTGAGCTTCCAGAGAAGGGAACACCACACTTGATGGTAAGAAGGTTAAATATTCTTAAGATAAATATATTAATGTTCTACAAATATATACAAGACTCCTGAATTACTAAGGAGATAAATTCAGTCAAATATGATTATCAAAGCATATCTAAGATCAAATTTGTATCCCAACTCTGCCAGTTGTAGCCACAGGATTCTGAGCAAGTCATGTGAGTCCATTTAACCTCAGTTTCTTCATTTGTAAAACAGAAATTCTGCCACTTTCCTCAAATACCTCATAAAAACCAAACCCACTGCCGAGTTGGTTCTGACTCAAGGCGACCCTATAGGACAGAATAGAATTGCCCCATAGAGTTTCTAAGGAGTGCCTGGTGGATTCAAACTGCTAACTGGTTAGCAGCCACAGTACCTAACTGCTATGCCAACAAGGTTTCCAAATAACTCATAGAGTTGTAAAAAAAAAAAAAAAAAATCAAATCAGATGATACATGTTAATGTGTTTACTAATTATTTACAAGTAAGTAATATGATTTTGCAGTTAAGCGAGCTTCTATAATATCACCTTCAAGATTCTATAGTTTAAAGATATCATCATATGGCTATTTACTTTGGAGGCTCTACACCAAGTGTTTAGACAAATTTGTGTCAAAAAGAATTGTTTAATCAAAGAAGTATAAATGAAAAAAAATCTTATAATTTTTCTTATTCCTGGTATTATATTAGGGTTAGTTCTGGTCTGTTTTCTAACACTGGCAGTCTCTTACTGTGTTTGAAAGTAGGAAGGTAAAATTAAGAAACCAAATGGGTAAAATGTAAATGAGTTCAGAAAAAAATTCATATACAGGGTGGACATAAAGAGACCAGAACATGACTATACTTCACAGTGTAGTTCTGGAAAAAAATTTAATTTACTACAGAGAGACAAAAAGAAAAGAAAAAATACCTTTTAAAATAAAAAGAGAAGCATTTATTTTACACCTGCTGAAGATGGAAATTGTAGGAAACTACTTGGAATTTAAGGTACATCAGGAAACAGCCTCTTCCAGGCTATACCTAAAGCCTTTTCAGTGAAGTCTCTTGAGCCCTCATATGGAAAACAAAGCACTTAAGATACGTGATTTTTTTAAAATGTTGATGAAATCATGTTGGAATTCCCATCTGCTCAGAATCTTTCTGATGTACAGTTTGCACATAGGAGCAGAATAGAAGCATCACTTTGGGCATTCTGTAATGTAACTGGCCTGAACACTTCAAAAATGAAATGTTCTGTGAGATGGCACCAAAATGATAGAGTACTCAGATGCTTCCTGTGGTCCCTTTTACAACAAAGACCCCCCCAAAACCCAAATGTATCTTTTACATATGATAATTTAGAAGCCCTAAACATCAAAGGCAAAGCAGAGGAATTGAACTGAGTGTCAGGGGAGGCAGAGACAGTTCAAAAACAGAAATAAGTTGCTAGAGCTAACCCAGTGAGAACAAGCACCCCACAGGCTAGTACTGCTGGTACAAGCATGGTGACACAAACATTGGCATTTGGGAAGCATTTTTAATAATGAGAGGCTATATGGCAGACAGTTTACTCATGCTTCCAGAATCAGTGAAATCCATTAAGATCTGTTGCTGTCAAGTCAATTCCAACTCATAGCCATCCTATAGGACAAAATAGAACTCCCACACAGGGTTTCTAAAAAACACCTGGTAGATTCAAACTGCCAACATTTTGGGTGGCAGCTGTAGCTATTAATTACCATGCCATAGAAGTTGGCAGTGTGTAATCAGCAAAAAGATCAGTACTTATGTCTAACCTACTATGCAGACCAGGAAAACACTCCTTTGGGGGAAAACCTGCCCTCTTCACATTTTGTACTGGGTCCAAGCCAGTTTCAGAGACTAATGTGTCCTCTGGGCTAGAAGGGGGATTTCTCACAATCCCTTAAACATTCTCCTGGCTTTGGAATAAATTAACAAACAGAAGAAAATAATCTACTGGCTACCTTAAGCCTGAAACTCAGGGAGGAAATAGCTCATTTGCCTAGATGCAGGCATAAGGGGTCCATGTACATGGAATGCCTTCATCCCTGCAAAAACCCGTGTGGGCCCATTACAACAATGTAGGCCCTCGTTAGCACAGTACAACAGGCTACATGTCTGGCATCAAACTTCACTTATGACATTTGACACTGCTCTGCCTATAAGCGGGGTCCTTACCTACATGTATTGGGGGCCTGAGGACTGGTGGATCCACCCATGCTGCCTAGCTACCCATGCCAGAGGTCTAAGAATAAGGGGTGACTCTCAGTCCTTACAGCCAACAGCACTGGGGGCTCATAATCTGGCTTCAAAACTCACACACCTACATGCTCTAGGGAACTAGGACATGCTTTTCTCACAGATGTTCAAGGTGTGTGACCTCTTGCTGCAGCTAGATACATGTGCCTACACTAATCACCTGTGCCTGTCTAGGAATATAGGTGCAAGCCTGTACCACATACTTGGCGGCCAACTACCTGGATACTTGAGCTGAGTCCATACAAGAAAGGTAAATGGACTCATGACCTAACACACCTAGAAAGAGCTCTAAACACCTGGTGACAGAATGTTAGAGCTTCAAAAGCACCGGTAACCATGCTAGTTCACATGAACAACTTATTTGGGAATATCAAAAGACAAGAAGTAGGACACAGAAAGCAAACACAAAATAAATACAATAACTTATTGACAGCTTAAAGACAACTGTTAATATCAAGTCACACAAAGAGGCAGATCACTATGACTTCAGCAATTTTGTAAAGCAAAGAATATAGAGATTGTCTAAATAAAGAGAACTTGCTGTGATTATCAGTGGTAAAATACACAAGATTAATATACAGAACTCTTCAAGAGATCTGGAAGGAGTCAGGAAAAACATATAACAAGCCAAGTGGCACATGGAAAAAGCAACCAAGAAACTTAAAAGGATTAAAGAAGAGCATAATGACAAATTTAACAGGCTGTAAGAAACCACAGAAAGATGGTAAACAGAAATACAGAAGATTAACTATAAAATTTCAGAATTAGGTAACTCAAGAGAAAGTCAGTCGAACCCTACTCGGTGGCACTTGTCTTGGCTTGGGCTAAGAGAAAGTCATAGAAGAAGAACTGAGACAATGGAAGTCAAATTGCTGAGACTGAAGATAAAGCACTTGACAACAACGTATTTGAAGAAAGATCAGATACTTTTTTTTTTTTTAAATGAAGAAAGCCTAAGAATTTGTGGGACTTTACCAAGAGAAATAATTTATGAGTGATTGGACTACCAGTATGGGGATGAAGGGTGAGGGTAGGTAATAACAGAAAATACAGAATTGTTGAAGATTAGTTAGCAGAAACTTCCCTGATATCATGAGTGATGAGAAGATATCTAACACTAACTGAACCCACAAAAGGTAGATCTCAAAAGGAAGTCACCCAGACATACTATATTCAAACTTGCCAAAACCAAACACAGAATTTTAAGAACAATCAGGGATAAATGAAAGAAGAGACAGTAAGACTAAGCTCAGACTGCTCAGCAGAAATGATGCAGGCAAGAAGGCAATGGGATGACATACATACATAAAGCCTTGAAGGAAAAAAATTACCAACCAGAAATTCAATATCCAGCAAAACTGTCTCTCAAACATGTTGGCAAATTAAGAAATTTCCAGATAAACAGAAGTTTAGGAAGTTTTCAAAAACTAAACCAAAATTACAAGACACACTAAAGGGAGTCCTCTGGTTAGAAAATCAGTAACATCAGCTAACAACCCAAGACTAGCACACAGCACAGAGCAACCAAATATGAACCCATAAAGGGAAATCACAGAAATAAATCAAACCTAAAACATTGAAAATAGGGAAACAGAGATGTCATTATATTAAAGATGATAGCATTGAAACAAAAAAGAGAGGCTAAAAGATATAGTCGTAGATCTTCAATATAGAAAGAAGTCAGTGATATTAAAAAAATTGATTAAATTCAGAAAAACATGAGTAAACATTAAGGAAATCATAAAGAAAATTTAAAACCCTACACATTAAAATATCAAAACAAGAAAGACATAAAGACTCAGCAAACACAAAATCACAAAACTGAAAAAGATGAAAAGAAAATACATAAATAAAAATGACTTGTCGCAGAATAACAGGTATAAAAAAAGAAATCAAAATAACAGCATTAAACTTGTACTTAATAATTGAAAGTGAATGAACTAAACACATAGGCAAAGAGACAGTGGTAGAATAGATAAAAATACAGATCCAACTGTATGCTGCCTACAAGAGACATAACTTAGAATTAAGGACACAAGCTAAAATTCAAAGGATGGAAAAAATATATCAAGCAAACAACAATAAAAAAAGATCAGGAGTGGCAATATTAATTTTGACAACATAGATTTTAATGTAAAGTTCACTACAATGGACATGGAAGGATGCTGTATAATGATTAAAAGATCAACACACCAGGAGAACATGATCATATGTAAGTATTTTTAGGGCTCTAAAATATACAAAACAAACTCTAAGCACTATAATAGTAGGAGACTTCAACAATCAGTTTCCTCAGTGGACAGAACATGCAGGAAAAAAGTCAGTAGAGACATGGAAGATCAATCAACCATATTCCATAGATGTATATAGAACACTCCAATCAACAACAGCTAAGTATAGTTTCTTTTCCAATGCACATGAAACTTCCTTCAGACGATAACACACATTAGGCCATAAAGCAAGACTTAACATAACCTAAAGGATCCAAATATCACAAAGTACCTTTTATGAACATAGACCATGTAGTAAAAATCAGTAACATAAAAAGCAAGGAAAAACAATGAAACACGTGGAAACTAGACAACACTTTGCTCAAAAACTGCCAGATTGTGGAATAAATTCAGGATGGAATAATGAAATTCTCAGAAACAAATGAGAACAAAAACACATTCTACCACAACCTTTGAGACACAGCAAAAGCACTGTTTAGAGATCAATTTATAGCAATAAATGTACACATCCAAAAAGAAGAAAGGGCTAAAACAAAAGCAATCTCCTTAGAAGCTGAGTAATTGAAAGAGAGCAATAAAAGAATTTCTTGGGCTCCAAAAGAAAACAAATAATAAAAATTAGGACAGAAATAAGTGAAAGCAGAGCATAGGAAAACAAATGAAAGAGACAACAAGACCGACATCTGATTCTTTGAAAAAAATCAACAAAGTCAATGAACTGTTGGTCAAACTGACAAAGGAAAACAAAACAGAAAGCAAGTAACTTAAATA
This sequence comes from Heterohyrax brucei, assembly GCA_028571685.1. NCBI lineage: Eukaryota > Metazoa > Chordata > Mammalia > Hyracoidea > Procaviidae > Heterohyrax > Heterohyrax brucei. The sequence goes on from CM053149.1 coordinate 43,763,287, forward strand.
AGAACTGAGACTGGTGATATCACAACAAGTGCAAATGAAATTTAAAAAGTTAGAATATTATTAATAATTGTACTCCAGACAAATTAAAAACCTGCAGGAATAGACACATTTTTAGAAATACAATACCTACCTAAACTAACACAAACAGAGGCAGAACAACTAAATAAATCTGTAACAAAAGAAGAGAATAAAAAGGTAATCTAAAACCTTTCAACAACATAAAAGCCCTGACCCTGAAAGCTAACTGGAGAATTCCACCAAACTTTCAGTGAAGAGTTAATACCACTATTACTAACTGTATTTCAGAGCATAGAAAAGGATGAAAAACTCCCAAGTGTAGAAGCCAATGTAATCCTGATACCAAAATTGGTTAAAGATACAACTAAAAAAGAAAATTACAGATAAATATCCCACATGATCTTAAACACAAAAGCCCTTAACAAAATTCTAATTAGTATAAGTCAACAGCATCTCAAAAGAATCATTCACTGTGACCAAGTGAGATTCATAACAGGAATTAAGGTATGTTTCTGCATAGAAAAACAATCAATGTAATCAATCACATAAATTACAAAAAAAGAGGCCGAGTCAAGACGGGGGACTAAACAAACAAGTCCCTAAATCCCTCTGGAAACCAAGACCTGAATTCATAGTTAAATGGAGCATTCTGGACACCTAGTGAGCCCTAGGATAAGGATAGGGCTGTTAATTTTGACTTTATACCACAGAACGGAAAATCCCCTCTCTTTTGCTGACCGCGCTCATGGTGAATGCTGGCTTGCATGGACTGAAGGTAAATTACCATTTTAACCTTTTTTTTTTCTGTCTTAGCCAGCAGGTGGAGCTGGGACTTGACTAACAACTAATTTCAGACATACTGCTGGTGGGATCAGCAGGCAAAATTGACATATTTTGAGAGCACTGCTTTTGAATCTGTGCATTTTGGCACCTTTGGTCTCTCTTCCCGCCTCTGCCATAGAGTAGCCAGTACTCAGGCAGGCAGTGAGCTTGTGCCAGATGCCATCTTGATCCATTGGGAGGTGGAGACACCCGTATGGGCTCCAGCTGGACTTAGTTCCTAGGCTAGGAGGCAGCACCTGCCTGGAAGAGAGCACTTTTCCATCGGAAAAGCAGTATTTTACAGTGTCGCCTACAGCTGGAGTCTGGCAACAGAGGATGTGGACTCTATGCATCTCAGCACTTTTGATCTCTCTTTCCACCTCCGCCATAAAGTAGCCTGTACCCAGGCAGGAGGCAAGCTTGTATGGGAGAATATCATGTTCCACTGGGAGGTAGAAATACCCGTATGGAGGCCTCAGCTGGAACTAATTCCTGGGCTGGGAGGCAGTGCATATCCAGAGGAGAGCTCTTTTCTGGCAGAAAAGTAGCATTCTACCCAGTGTCAACTACAGCTGGAGCCCAACAGCAGAGACCAGCTGGGCAGTAGCCTTTCTGAAATTGAGCTAGTTTATATCATCTGAAGTTGGATATAGAGGTGTTTACTTTGCCAGCTAGGAAGAGAGACCTATACATGTGAAAACCTGACTTACTGGAAGTCTTCATACTTTTTACCTTTCATTTTGAGACAGCCTAGAGAAACAACTGTGGTCCATCCTCACAGCATCTCTCTGAGCCTTTATTGATTCACATGATGCCCCAAAAGCAATAAATTCTAGAGAAAAGTGGAACCAAGAAATCACCCATGGCTTCAGAAGGCTCCCAAAAGAAAGCACCACAGAACTTCTGAGATGAAGCTTTTCTGAAACTATTGGAAGGTGAATACAAATGGATTATATAGAGAGCCCTGCTAGACCTTATACAAAATGCAACACAACAAAATGAAAAATTAAGCAAACTGTTCAATCTGATGGACCGTAAGTACTTTAAAATGCAACTGATCAAAAACAAAATCAAAGACATAGAAACTTGAATTCAAAGCTAAGAAAACAGAGTGGAACAAATGGAAAAGAGACTTTCTGATCTGGAAAACACAGCTACTGACTCCAGCATCTATGAGGAGAAATCAGAATAAAGAAACAAGAAAAATGAAGAAGCATTAAGAAGCATTTGGGACTCTATTAAGAGGAACAATCCATGATTAATTGGAGTTCCTGAACAGGGCAAGACACCTGAGAACACAGAGAGTATTTTGGCTGAGCTGCTGACAGAAAACTTCCCAGAAATTATGAAAGAAGAGAATATATATATCCAAGGTGCATACCAAATGCCACTCAATACAGATCTCAAAAGAAAGACTCCAAGATACATTATAATCAAGCTTAACAAAATGAAACATAAGCAGAAACTCTTAAAGGCAGCAAGATTCAAAGCAAAGCTAACATTCAGAGGGAAACCCTGTAGGCTTTCCTCAGATTTCTCAGCAGAAACAATGCTGGCACAGAGACAGTGGCATGATGCATTCGAAGCCTTGAAGGAGAAGAACTTCCAACCAAGAATTATATATCTTGCAAAACTATCTTTCAAGTATGAAAATGAAATGAAAACATTCACAGATAAACAAAAACTCAGAGACTTTGTAAAAACCAAACTGAAGCTACAAAAAATACTGAAAGAATCTCTTGGCTTAGAAGAACCAAATTATTAACTTTATATTTTAAAAGCAAATACAAGACACATCACCCAGAAACCTACTTAGTTAGGGAAGGCCCCAAACTCAAAGCTATAATAGTGAAAGAAATGACCCAGTGATCATATCATGAAAACTATGAACAGGGATGTACTACAGTCATTATAGTTCTTCCAGATGGAGAGGAAGTTAATAAGACTAGCAGTAATTAAAATCAGGTTTATACATAGTTTATTAAGAGGGTGCATAGGGGCAGCCGTAAAGCACAATACAGATGCAACGCATCGAATCAAGAAACGTAATACAGGAGTCTCAACAACCACAAAATCAACCCTGAAAAAGGTGAAAAATCAACTCATGAAGAAGAATGTCCCAGAACAGATTAGTAAGAACAACAGAGAAAACATCAACACAAAAATAAACATACCACAATGCCTGGACTAAACATGTGCCTATCAATAATTACATTGAATGTGAATGGACTGAATGCCGCAGTAAAGAAACACAGAGTGACATCTTGGATCAAAAGACACGACCCATCCTTATGTTGCGTACAAGAAACTCACCTGAGACTTAAAGATCTGAACAAACTGCAAGTTAAATGATGGAAGAATATATATCAAGCTAACAATACATAAAGAAGAGCAGGTGTGGTAATTCTAATCTCAGATAAAATAGATTTTAATATAAAATCCACCATCGTGGACAAGGATGGATGCTATTGCTGAAAGGTTCAATACACGAGCAAGACTAAACAATATTAAATATTTATGGGCTTAACATTAGAGCACCTAAATACATTGAAAAAACACTGACTACACTCAAAAATGAGATAGATCACTCCACAATAATAGTGAGAGACTTCAACACTCCACTCTCAATATTTGACAGATCATTTAGAAAAAAATTCAGTAAAGACACAGAAGACCTTATTACCGCAGTTAACCAACTAGACCTCATCAACATATACAGAACTTTCTTTTATATATATACATATATATTTCTTTTATTATGATTGAGTGAAAATGTACATTCCCATATAAATTTACATGCCTACCTATATGCCACTTCCACTGCTCTCCCTGCCCAATGATGGCATATTTTTCTTCTATGCTCCATACATGTCTCATCTTCCCAACAGTTTCCTTTCCCCTCTTCTCCACCCATACCCCTTACTCCAGCCATAGGTCAACAGGAAGATATACTACAGAAGCATAGAACCATAAAGTGCATCCAGTATGTGGTCTCTTTGCATGGCCAGGTCCAATCCATTCGTGTTAGAAGAGTGGACCTTCATAATGATTTATGGGCAAGGGCAGCGTTAGAGCCTGGGGCCATGCTCCCAGGGGAACCCCGAAGCCGCTGGACCATCAACTGTGGTCTTTTAGTGGAGATCTCAGGTGCACCCCTTTTCATTCTTGTGTTGCTAGTGAGACTCAATTTTGTGAGCTCCATCGCGGCTGTCACAGGTGGTGGCCGAGTGCCATCCAGTTCTTCCGGTCCCAAGTAGATGTAGGCACCCACACATGTGAGTCTCTCTGTCTTCTGGGTTGTCTTTCCCCATGTCATTTTGGTCCTCGGAGAGCATCCGTTCCTGCTGAGTTGGGATCATTTGCTGTGCCCTCGGATGGCAGCTTTTAAGACCCTAGATGCCACTCACCAACGCGGGGTGCAGAGAGCCCTCTTAGCAACGTGCTAGTTGTGCCAATTGGTCTCAATTTTGCTTAAGAGCATGGTCCCCTTCCCCCTGCCCCAGCTACTCTGACCTTGCAATAGTGGGTTAAGATGGAGGGAGTATTCAAGTTATGCTGAAGTCCACTTAATATTGTTCTTGTTTCTAATGTGTGCTGTCACTGATTTCACCCAACCAGATACTTAGCAACTATCTCATTAAACCCTCACCTTCCCCCTCCCTCCATCCCCTCCCTTGCAGCTGTCAAAGAATCTTTTCTTCTATGCATAAGTTTGTTTTTGAGTTTTTATCACAGGGGTCTCATACAATATTTGTCCTTTTGTCGCTGACTACTTTCACTCAACATAATGTCTTCCAGTTGAAACCAGGTTATGAGATGTTTCCTGGAATCATCATTGTTCTTTATCATTGCATAGTGCTCCATTGAGTGAATATACCATAGTTTACCTATCCATTCCTCTGTTGTTGGGCACCTGGGTTGATTCCATCTTTTTGCTATCGAGGACTGTCCTGTGATAAACATTCTTGTACATGTATCTGTTGGTGTTAATGGCCTTGATTCTGTAGGATATTTTCCAAGTAGTAGAATTACGAGTCAAATGGTATATCTATATCCATCTTTCTACAGAAGCGCCAGATTGCTTTCCAAAGAGGCTGGACCATTTTGCAGCTCCACCAAGAGAGTTCCACTTTCACCACAGCCTTTCCAGTATTTGTTGTTTTGTGTTTCTTGGATCATGGCCAACCTTGTTGGGGTGAGATGGTATCTCATTGGAGTTTTGATTTGAATTTCTTTAATAACTAAAGATCGTGAACATGTCATCATGTGTTTTTTGGCTGTCTGGATCTCCTCTTTAGAGAAATGTCTGTCTGTCTCCTCTGCCCATCACTTAATTGGATGATTTATCTTCTCCTCATTGATATTTTGTAGTACCTTCTAGATTATGGAGATCAGGCGTCAGTCTGATATAGAGTTGCCAAATATTTTCCCATTCTGCAGGTGGTCTTTTAACTCTTGTGATAAAGTCTTTGAATGTGCAAAAATGTTTGATTCTTAATAGTTCCCATTTATCTATTTTATCTTCTGTTGATTGTGGTTTGTTTGACAGATTCTGAAGTCTGTCTGTGTTGTGTATTAAAACTTCCATTGTTGTTCCTATTTTGTCTTGGATGAGCTTTATCGTTTTAAATTTTATATTTAGGTCTTTTATACCATTGGAGTTGGTTTTTGCATAAGGTATAAGATATGGATCTTGTTTCAATTTATTGCAGATGGATATCCAATTTTTCCAGCACCATTTGTTGAAGACACTGTTTTTGCCCCAGCTTAGTGTCTTACGGCCTTTGTTGAATATCAACTGTTCATAGGCAGATGGTGTCATCTCTGGGGTCTCGATTCTGTTCCATTGATCCATCTGTCTGTCCTTGTACCAGCACCAGGCTGTTTTGACCACTGTGGCAGTGTAATAGGTTTTCAAGTCGGATAGTGAGAGGCCTCCCAGTGTGTTCTTCTTCGTTAGTAGCACTTTACTTATCTGGGGTTTCTTCCCTTTCCAAACAAAATTGGTAATTTATTTCTCCTTCTCATTAAAAAATGACACTGGAACTTGCATTGGGATTGCATTATATAAGTAGATTGCTTTGGGTAAAATAGACATTTTCACAATGTTAAGTCTTTCTATCCACGAGCAGGGTAGGTTTCCCCATTTATCTAAGTCTCTCTTAGTTTCTTGTAGTAAGGGCCTGTACTTCTCTTTGTAAAGATCTGTTAATTCTCTGGTTAGATTAATTCCTAGGTATTTTATCTTCTTGGGGGCTATAGTAAATGGTATTGTTTGGATGGTTTTTCATTAGCAGTCTCACTGTTGGTATAAAGGAATCCTACTGATTTACTTATTTTTATCTTGTATCCTGAGACTTTGCTGAACTCATCTATCAGTTTGAGTAGTTTACTTATAGATTCTTGGGGATTCTCTGTATATGCAATCATATCATCAGCAAACAGGGTGATTTTGACTTCTTTTCTGATGCAGATGCCGTTTATTTCTTGGTCTTGTCTTATTGCTCTGACTAGAACTTCTAGTACTATGTTGAATAGGAGAGGTGAGAGTGGGCATCCTTGTTCAGTTTCTGTTCTCAAGGGAAACTCCTTCAGTCTCTCTATTCAGGATGACGTAGGCAGTTGGTTTTGTATAAATGGCCCTTATTGTGTTGAGGAATTTGCCATCTATATCTATTTTGCTAAGAGTTTTTAGCATGAATAGTGTTGCACTTTATCAAATGCCTTTTCTGCATCAGTGGGCAAAATCAGGTGATTCTTGTCTTTTCTGCTATTTATGTGGTTAATCACATTAATTCTTTTTCTGATGTTGAACTAGCCTTGTGTCCCTGGTATGAATCCCGCTTGGTCATGATGGATTATTTTTTGCATATGTTGTTATATTTTGTTGGCAAGAATTTTGTTGGAGAGTTTTGTATCTAGATTCATGAGTGATATCGGTATGTAGTTCTCCTTTTTTGTTTGGTCTTTCCCTTGTTTTTGTATCAGAGTTATGCTGGCTTCATAGAATGAGTTTGGCAGTACTCCTTCCCTTTCTATACTGTGAAACAGTCTCAGTAGTATTGGAGATAACTGTTCTCTAAAAGCTTGGTAGAATTCTGCAGTAAAGCAATCTGGGCCCAGGCTTTTTTTTTGGTTGGCAGTGTTTTGATGACTGTTTCAATCTCTTTGTGATGAGTTTATTAAGTTGTTCTGCTTCATGTTGTGGTAATTTGGGTAGGTGATATGAATCAAGGAATTTGTCCATTTCCACAAGATTTTCAAATTTGTTACAGTCTTTCCTAGTATTCTGTTATGATATTTTTAATTTCTGTTGATTCTGTTGTTACCACTCTGCTCCCATTTTTAATTTGGGTTATTTGTTTCCTTTCCTGTTTTTCTTTAGTAAGTTTAGCCAGTGGTTTGTCAATTTTGTTGATCTCTTCAAAAAACCAGCTTTTGGTCTTTTTGATTTTTTCAATTGTTTTTCTATTCTCTAATTCATTTAGATCTGTTTTCCTCTGGTGCCTGAGGGGTTCCTCTCTTGTTCTCTCTGTAATTGTTCCAGCTGTATGGTTAGTTCCTTGATTTGTTTTTTTCTTCTTTCCAGATATGTGCATTTATGGAGATAAACAGACCTCTGAAGACTGCTGTGGCTGCATCCCATAGGTTTTGGTAGGAAGTGTTTCCATTCTCATTGGAATCCATGAATTTATTTCATCTCTGATTTCTTTTATAATCCATGGTTTTTTGAGCAAGATGTTGTTCAGTTTCCATGAGTTCCGCTTTCTATCTTTGTTTTTTCTGCTATTGATTTAGACTTTTATGGCTTTCTGATCTGAGAAGATACTTAGCATTAATTCAATGGTACAGATTTTCTTGAGAATTGCATTATGTCCTAACACATGGTCAATTCTGGAGAATGTTCCATGTGCACTGGAGCAGAAGGTGTAGTTGTCTGCTGATGGGTAGAAAGTTCTGTATAAATGGATGAGGTTTAGTTGGTTAATTGTGGCAATGAGGTCTTCTGCATCTTTACTGAGCTTTTTCCTACGTAATCTGTCCAGTATTGAGAGTGGAGTGTTGAAGTCTCCCACTATTATTGTGGAGTGATCTATTTTTTTCAGTGCAGTCAGTGTTTCTTTGACGTATGTAGGTGCTCTTTATGAGGTGCATAGATATTTAATATAGTTAAGTCTTCACTGTGTACTGAACCTTTCAGCAGTAAACAGTGTCCATCTTTGTCCACAGTGGTGGATTTTACATTAAAATTGATTTTGTCTGAGATTAAAATTGCCACACCTTCTCTTATTTGTTTATTGTTAGCTTGATATGTATTCTTCCATCCTTTAATTTTCAGTTTGTTCCTATCTTTAGGTCTCAAGTGAGTTTCTTGTAGACAACATATGGATGGTTCATGTCGTTTGATCCAAGATGTCACTTAATGTCTCTTTACTGGAGCATTCAGTCCATTCACATTCAATGTAATTATTGATAGGTATGTGTTCAGTGCTGCCATTGTGATATGTTTATTTTTGTGTTGATGTTTTCTCTGTTGTTCTTATTAGTCTGTTCTGGGATGTTCTTTTTTGCAAGTTGATTTTTCATCTTTTTCAGAGCTGGTTTTGTAGTTGTTGAGAATCCTGTGTTACATTTCTTGCTATGGTATGTTATACATCTTTGTTGTGCTTTACGGCTGCCCCTAAGATCCCCCTTAATAAACTATATATAAACCCCATTTTAATTACTATCAGTCTTGTCAACTAGTACATCCCTCTTTTTAATATGACAGCACCATAGTTTTCATGATAATCACTGGGTTGTTTCTTTCAGTATTAAAGCTGTGATTGAGTTTGGAGCCTTCCCTAACTGAGTAGAATTCTGGATGATGTGTTGTTCTAAAATATAAAGTTCGTGGTTTCGTTCTTCTAAGCCAAAGCCAAGAACTTCTTACAGTATTTCCTGTAGTTTTGGTTGGTTTTTACAAAGTCTCTGAGTTTCTGTTTATCTGGGAATGTCTTCATTTCATTTTCATATTTGAAAGATAGTTTTGCAGGATATATAATTCTTGGTTGGAAGTTCTTCTCCTTCAAGGCTTCGAATGCATCATGCCACTGTCTCTGTGTCAACATGGTTTCTGCTGAGAAATCTGAAGAAAGCCTACAGGGTTTCCCTCTGAATGTTAGCTTTGCTTTGAATCTTGCTGCCTTTAAGAGTTGCTGCTTATGTTTCATTTTGTTAAGCTTGATTATAATATGTCTTGGAGTGTTTCTTTTGAGAGCTATATTGGGTGGCATACGATATGCATCTGGGATATCTATATTTCTCTTCCTTATGATTTCTGGGAAGTTTTCTGTCGGCAGCTCAGCAATGATACTCTGTGTTCTCAGGTGTCTCATCCTGTTCAGGGACTCCAATTAATTGAAGGTTGTTCCTCTTAATAGAGTCCCACATGCTCCTTAATGCTTCTTCATTTTCCTTGTTTCTTTTTTGTGATTTTTCCTCATAGACACTGGCATGAGCAGTCTGTCTTCCAAGTCAGAAATTCTTTTTTGCCATTTGTTCCATTCTGTTTTCTTGGCTTTAAATGGAAGTTTTTATGTCTTTTATTTTATTCTTGATCTGTTGGATTTCAGAGTACTGGTGTTCCATCAAATGGAACAGCTTGCTTAATTTTTCATTTTGTTATGCTGCATTTTGTATAAGGTCTAGAAGGGCTCTGCATATAATCCTTTTACAGTCACCTTCTGATGATTTCAGAAAAGTTTCTTCATCTGGAAAACTCCTTGGTTGTTTTGTTTGTGAGCCTTCTGAAGCCATGGGTGATTTCTTGTTTGTCTCAAGTGTCTGTTGCTTTTTGGGTCCCACGTGAGTAAGTAGAGGCTGGGAGAGATACTATGAGGATGTAGTGCTGATGTTGCTCTAGGCTGTCTTAAAATGTAAAACAAAAGATATCTCACCACTTCCCAAGTCTGTCAGGTTTTCAGATGTAGAGGTCCCTCTTACTAACTGGCAAAGTAAGCATCTTTATATCCAACCCAAGATGATACGAAGTAGTTCAAATTACAGCAATACTACTGCCCTGTTGGTGTCTGCCGACAGGCCCAGCCTTAGGTGACACGGTGTCAGCTACTGCTTTTATGGTAGAAAAGTGCTCTCCTGTGGGCAGGTTCAGGCTCCCAAGCTAAGAATTAGGTTCAGCAGTGGCCACTGTATCTAAGAAGGCACTCTCCACACGGTCAGCAGATAGAGGGGCTGAGGTGCTGAGAGGTAGTGAGTCCCACACCTCTGTTGCCGGGTCCACACCGTAGGTGACACTGCATAAAATACTGCTTTTCTGTCAGAGAAACACTGTCCTGTTTTCAGGTGCTGGCTCCCAGGCTAAGAATTATGCCCAGCTAAAATCTCCATATCCAATGTGGCGTCCCACACACAGGCATTGTGGTTCTGTATGAACTGTGCTGTGGCAGAGATAAAAAGACAGGCCCAAAGTGGTTAGATGAACAGAGTCCAAAACCTGGTTCTCAAAATATGGGAATTTCACCTGCCTATCCCACCAGCAGTGTGTCTGAGTCTAGCCGCTATGTAAGACCCAGCTCCACCTAGCGGCCAAGACAGAGAAAAAAAATTCTAAATGGTGCGTTTACCTTCAGTCTGTGAGAGCCAGGGCTAGCCAGGAGCAGGAGTCAGTGAAAGAGAGGAGGTTTTTCTTTCAGTGGTGTGAAGTCCAATTTAACAGCCCTGTGCTGTGTCCTGAGGGCTCACTAGGTGACCAGAAGACCCCATTATCAATTTAGGTCTTGGTTTCCAGAGGGATATAAAGAGACGTGTGCTTAGTCTGCCATCTTGACTCTGCCTCTATACAAGACTTTCTATCCATTAGTGGACAATTACGCCTTCTTCTCCAGTGTACAAGGAACATTCTCCAGAATAGACCATATGTTAGGATATAAAGCAATTTTCAACAAAATTCATACCATTGAATTAATGCAAAGCATCATCTCAGATTGTAAAGTCATAAAAGTCTAAATCAATAGCAGAAAAAACATAGATTGAAAGAACTCATGGAAACTGAACAACATCTTGCTCAAAAAACCATGGGTTATAGAAGAAATCAAGGATGAAATAAAGAAATTTATGGATTCAAATGAGAATGAAAACAGTGCCTTCCACAACCTACAGAATACTGCCAAAGCTGTGCTGTGAGGTCAGTTTGTCTCCATAAATGCACACATCAGGGAAGAATAAAGAAACTAAATCAAAAAACTAACTTTATAGCTTGAAAAAGTAGAGAGAGAAAAAGAGAGGAACCCCTCAGTTACCAGATCATGAAGATTAGAGCAGAACTATATGAATTAGAGAATAGAAGAACAATTGAAAAAAATGGAAAAGCCTAAAAGCTGGTTTTTGGAAAAGATCAACAAAATTGACAAGCCATTGGCTAAACTTACTAAAGTAAAACAGGGAAGGAAATAAATAACCCAAATAAAGAATGAGAGGGGAGTTGTCACAACAAATCCAACAGAAATAAAAAAACCTCATAGCTGAATACTATGAAAGACTGTATTCTAACTTAAAATTTGAAAACCTAGAGGAAATGGATGAATTCCTTGATTCGTATCACCTACGCAAATTATCACAAGGTAAAGCAGAACAACTTACTAAACCCATTGCAAAAGAAGAGATTGAAAAAGTCTTCAAAAAACTACCAACCAAAAAACGTTAGGGCCCAGAAGGCTTCACTGCAGAATTCTACCAAGCTTTTAGAGGAGAGTTATCTCCAATACTACTGAAACTATTTCATAGTATAGGAAGGGATGGAGTACTCTCAAATTCATTCTATCAATACAGTATAACTCTGGTACCAAAGCCAGGGAAAGACCTAACAAAAAAGGAGAACTACAGACCAATATGACTTGTAAATCTAGATGCAAAAATCTTCAACAAAATTCTTCTCAATAGAATACAGCAACATATCAAAAAAATAATCCATCCTGACCAAGTGGGATTCATACCAGGGATGCAAGGCTGGTTCAGCATCAGAAAAACAATTAATATGATCAACCATATAAATAACACACAAGACAAGAATCAACTGATTTTGTCCATTGATGCAGAAAAGGCATTTGATAAAGTCCAACACCCATTCATGCTAAAAACTCTCAGCAAAATAGAAATAGATGGCCAATTCCTCAAAGCAATAAGGGCCATTTGTACAAAGCCAACTGCCTACATCATCCTGAATGGACAGAGACCGAAAGGCTTTCCCTTGAGAACAGGAACTAGATAAGGATGCCCACTCTCAGCTCTCCTATTCAACATTGTACTAGAGTTCTAGCCAGAGCAATTAGACAAGAACAAGAAATAAAGGGTATCTGCATAGGAAAAGAAAAAGTAAAAATCTCCCTGTTCGTAGATGATATGATTGCATACACAGAGAATCCTAAAGAATCCATAAGGAAACTACTCAAACTGATAGAAAATTTCAGCCAAGTCTTAGGATACACGATAAATGTAAGTAAATCAGTAAGATTCCTTTATACTAACAACAAGATTCTTATTGAATAATTCACCAAATCAATATCATTTACTGTAGCCCCTAAGAAGATAAAGTACCTAGGAATAAATCTAACCAGAGAAATAACAGACCTTTACGAAGAAAACTACAAGAAACTAAGAGAGACTTACGTAAATGGAGAAACCTACCCTGCTCATGTATTGGAAGACTTAACTTGGTGAAAATGTGTATTTTGCCCAAAGCAATCTACTTATATAAAGCAATCCCAATACAAATTCTAGTGACAATTTTTATGAGATGGAGAAACAAATCACCAACTTTGTTTGGAACAGGAAGAAGCCCTGGATAAGTAAAGCACTGCTGAAGAAGAACACACTGGGAGGTTTCTTACTACCAGACTTTAGAACCTGTTACACTGCCACAGTAGTCGAAACAGCCTGGTACTGGTGCAAAAAGAGACAGATGGATCAATGGAACAGAATTGAGACCCCAGGGGTGACACCAGCTTCCTATGAACAGTTGGTATTTGACAAGTCCCTAAGACATTAGCCAAGTGCCGTCGGGGTAAAAACAATCTCTTCAACCAGTGATGCTGGCAAAATTGGATATCCATTTGCAATAAATTGAAACAAGACTCGTATCTTACACGTTATACAAAAATCAACTCAAACTGGATGAAAGACATAATAGCAAATCTAAAATGATAAAGCTAATCCAAGAGAAAGTAGGAACAATGAAAGTTATAGTACATAATGTAGGCCGACTTCAAAATTTGTCAGGCAAACCACAGACAACAGAAGAGAAAATAGATAAATGGAAACTACTAAGAGTCAAACACTTTTGCACATCCAAAGACTTTATTAATAGAATTAAAAGGCCACCTACAGAATGGGAAAAAATATTTGGCAACTCTATGTCAGACCAATGCCTGATCTCCATAATCTATACAGTACTACCAAATATCAACAAGAGAAAGATAAATCATCCAATAAAGTGATGGGCAAAGGAGATGGGCAGACAGTTCTCTAAAGAAGCTATCCAGGCAGCCAAAAAAACACATGTGGACACACGATCACTAGCTATTAAAGAAATTCAAATCAAAACGACAATGAGATACCATCCCACCCCAACGAGGCTGGCCATGATCCAAGAAACACAAAACAACAAATGCTGGAGAGACTATGGAGACATTGGAACTCTCCAACACTGTTGGTGGGATTGCAAAATGATGCAACCACTTAGGAAAGCAATGTGGCACTGCCTTAAAAAGCTGGATCTAGACATACCATTTGACAGAGTAATTTCACTTCTTAGAATATATCCTAGAGAATCAAGGCTATTTACAGCAACTGATACATGCACATGTATGTTTATTGGAGCACAGTCCACAATAGCAAAAAGATGGAATCAACCAAGATGCCCAATGGTAAACTATGGCATATGTACTCAGTGGAAATCTATGCAATGATAAAGAACAATGATGATTTTAGGAAACATCTCATAACCTGGTTTCAATTGGAGGACATTATGCTCAGTGACGTAGTCAGTGACAAAAAGACAAATATTATCTGAGACCCCTACAATAAGAACTTAAAAACAGACTCAGGCATAGAAGACAAGGTTCTTTGACAGAGCAAGAGTGGGGAGGGAGAGAAGGCAAGGATGGGAGGGCTTAGGTTAGATAGTTTATAAAAATTTGGTTGAGTGAAATCTGCAACAGCAGACATTAAAAAGAAGATCAGCATTAACTGGACTTCAGCATAACATGATTACTCCTCCCATCTTAACTCAATATTGCAAGGACAGTGTCTGGGGCATGGGTGCCAGGGGCAATGTTCTCAGGGGAAATCGAGGCCAATGGCACAACTAGTGTTTGGTAAGAGAGCCCTCTGCACCCCATGTTGGTGAGTGACATCTGGGGTCTTAAAAGTGGCCAAATTAACATTTGAGGGTACAGCAAATTGTCCCAGCTCAGCAGAAATGGATGATTACCAAGGACCAAAATGACATGGGGGAAAGAGAACCCAGCAGAGAGACCCATGTGAGTGGGTGACTTCCTCAACTTGTGACCGGAAGAACCAGATGGTGCCCAGCCACCACCAGAGATAGCCGTGATGGAGCTCACGAAGTTGAATCTCACTGGTAACACAAGAATACAAAGGGGTCCACCCTGAGATCTCCACTAAAAGACGGCAGTTGATGGTCTGGGGGCCTCAGAGTTCCCCTGGGACCATGGCCTCTGGCCCTGATGCTGCCCCTGTCTATAAATAGTAATGGACGATAACACTTTGGACAGGAATGGATTGGACTTGGAGACACAGAGTGACCTTATCTTGTGTGGACTTTATGGTTCTACGCATCTATAGCATGTTGCCCTACTGACCTCTTACTGGAGGAAGGGAAGGGGGTGGAGAAGAGAGTATAGGAGATTGTTGGGAAGATAAGACATGTATGGAGCAGAGAGGAAGAGTGTGCTTTCGCTGGGCAGGGAGAGCAGTGGGAGCTGCATATAGGTGGGCACGCAAATTTATATGGGAATGTACATTTTCATTCAATCAATCATCATCATAATAATAATAAAGACAACAACCATGTCATCTTATCAATTCATGCAGTAAAGGAATTTTACAAAGTTCAACAGTCATTCATGATAAAAACTCTCAGCAAAATAGGAGTAGAAGAGAAATTCTTCAATCTAATAAGAAGCATTTATGTAAAACCAACAGTCAACACGATTCTAAATGGAAAGAGTCTGAAACCATTCCCTGTGACAAAGGGGGCAAGACAATGCTTCTATTTATCATCACTCTTACTCAACAATATATTGGAGGTCCTAGCCAGAGCAATTAGAGTAGAAAAAGAAATAAAGGATATCCAAATTGGTGAGTATGTCTGCTTGCAAATGTTATGACTTTATATAGAAAAATTCCTGAAGACTCCACACAAAAAAATAACCTGAACCAATAGAAGAGTTCAGCAAAGCATCAGGACACAAGATAAACATACAAAAAGCAGTTGTATTCCTCTATACTAACAAAGAGAAAGTCAAAAAGTAAATCAACAAAGCAATATAATTTATGGGTAGCCTCCAAGAAGATTAAATACTTAGGAATAAATCTAACCAGAGACATAAAAGACCTATACAAAGAAAACTGCAAGATACTACTGCAAGAAACCAAAAGAGACCTACATATGTGGTCTGACAAGTTTACAAACTTGCCACCATATGCTTACACAGGCAGCACTGTATGAACAACTCAGTAACGTTTCATTACTTTGGTATACCAGTGTCTCACAGCTGTGTCATGTCAATGTGTGGTGGTGTCTTGCTGAGTGACATTCATTATTGATGTTGTGCATTTTTGTGTGCCTTCATGAGAATGTTGAAGCTTGAACTAGAGCAATGAACAAAAGTTAAATTTCCTGTTACAATGGGCAAGAGTGGAAGTGAAATCAGCCACATGTGAGTCCAAGTTTATGGGGATAATACCATGAATAAAACAGCAGTGCACAAATGGATTAAATGTTTTTCTGAGGAGAAAGTGTCACTGATGAAGGGAAGTTAAGGCTGCCAGTAATGAGCAGAACTGATTAAAACACTGCAAAACTTTGTCATATTGTGTGTCAAAATCATTAACTGACTGTGAAAAGCATAGGCGACCAAGTAAACATCAATAGAGAAACAGGGAAATCTTAACTGAAAATCTTGACATAAGAAAGGTGTGTGCAAAAATGGTCCTGGAGCAGCTCACCAATGACCAAAAGCAAAAAAGATTCAGAGTTTGCCGAGACCTTTTGGAGAGGCAAGACAATGTTTTGGGCCATGTTATCACTGGTGATGAAACACGGGTGTACCAAAAAGACTAAAATAAAACATCAAAGTGCACAGTGGAAGTCATACAATTCTCCACAACCAAAAAAGTTCTGTCAGTCCAAGTCAAGAGTCACAATGATGTTGCTAACCTTTTCTGATATCAGACGGACTACTCATTATGAATTTGTACCAACTGAACAGTTAACCATGTTTACTACTTGGAACTACTGAAAATGCTGTTGAAAAAGTTAGATGAAAATGATCTAAACTTTTTGCCAATGCCTCACAGCGTTGCATCACAACAGTGCACCAGCTCACATGGCTCTGTCAGGGAGCTTTTAGCCAGTAAACAAATGGCTGTATTGGAACACCCTCCCTACTCACCGTATCTGGCCCCCAATGACTTTTTTCTTTACTCAAGACAAAGGAAATACTGAAAGGAAGACATTTGGATGACACACACTACATCAAGGGTAATATGATGACAGCTCTGATGGCCATTGCAGAAAGAGTTCCAAAGTTACTTCGAAGGGTGGGCTAGGCACTGGTGTCAGTGCATAGCTTCCCAAGGTGAGTACTGTTAAGGTCACCATAGTGATATTCAGCAATGAAATATGTAGCACTTTTTCTAGGATGAGTTTGTGAGTATCATTGTCAGAACTTGCAGGTGAAAAAACATACCTTCCTAATGGATAGAAAGATTCAACATAATGAAAATGTCCTGTTCTACCCAAAGTGATATACAGATAACAGTGTAACCCTGATCTAAATTCCAATGGCATTATTTAATGAAATGGAGAAGCAGTTCACCAGCGTTGTATGGAAAGGGAAGAGGTCCCAGAGAATTAAAGCATTACTAGAGAAGAACAAAGTGGGAGGCTTCACACTACCTGATTTCAGAATCTATTATACCACTACTGTGGTCAAAGCACCCTGGTACTGGTACAACAACAGATACATAGACCAATGGAACAGAATTGAGAATCCAGACATAAAAGCATCTACCTGTGAGGAGCTGATATTTGACAAAGACCTGAAGTCTGTTAACTGGGAAAAAGACAATGTCTTTAACTAATGGTGCTGGCATAACCAGTTATCTGACAGCAAAAAAATGAAACAAGACCCATACCTCACACAATACACAAGAATTAACTCAAAATGGATCAAAGATTTAAATATCAAATCTAAAATGATAATAATCATGGAAGAAAAAAAAGGATAATGCTAGGTGCCCTAATACATGGTATAAACAGAATACAAACATTACTAACAATGTTATTGTATGAATTGAAGAAAAGGTTTAAACATAGAAGAAAATATTCTTTGATGGTTATAATGGTGGCGAGTGAAGAGAACAAAATTCACTAACTAGATTCCACAAGACCACTACTGTTGAGTCGATTCCAACTCACAGGGACCCTGTAGAACAGAGTAGAACTCTCCCATAGAGTTTGCAAGGAATGCCTGGCAGCTTTGAACTTCTGACCTTTTGGTTAGCAGCTGTAGCACTTAACCACTACGCTGCCAGGGACCAGAATTATTTTAAGTGAAGGGAAGGGCAACACGCGAAATGGAAGTCAGAACAACTGGATTAAATCCAAAGCTAAGAAGTTTTCTGAATAAAACCAAACCTTCAAGAAACAGAGTAGCAGGAGTGGGGCTCTGTGGACAGTAATTTTGGAGAACATCTAGGTCAATTGTCATAGCAAAGCTTTTTACGAAAATGTTCTGCATCTCACTTTGATGAGTTGCATCTGGAATCTTAAAAGCTAGCAAGAGGCCACCTAACTTGCATTAATTTGTCCCATCTGACCTGGAACTAAGAAGAATGAAGAATATCAAAGATTTAAAGGAAAATGTAAGCTCAGAAGACAGAAAGAGCTGTATAAAGCAGACTCTATCAGTCAGAGACCAGAACTAGATGGTATCTGGTTATCACCAGTAACCTCCCTGACAAGGAACACAGCAGAGTCCCTGATGGGGAGTGAGAAACGTGTGGTATGGAACTGAAATTTTAGTAGAAAGACCAGACTTGTCGGTGTGACTGAGACAGGAGTGACCAAGAAGACATGGCCCCATATACCTTCTGTTACCCTAGAACTAAAATCATTCCTGAAGTCAACACTTCAGACAAAGATTAGACTGAACTACGAGACATAAAATGATACTGGTGAATAGTGTACTTCTTGACTTCAGTAGCTGCATGATAATAAACAGAGAGCTCCTATCCAGAGGTGAAATGAGAGGTAAGAAAGGGACAAGAGATGACTGAATGGACACAGGAAATACAGGGTGGAGAGGAGGAGTCTGTTGTCACACTTTAGGGAGAGAAACCATGGGCCGTACAACAATGGATGTTTAAGTTTTTGTATGAGAAGCTGACTTGAATTGTAAAGTTTTACTTAGAGCAAAATAAAAATGAATAAATAAATGTCATTAGAAAACAGGAAAAACAGAGAAGGAGCTGTTCTAAATCAGGAGATTTAAGGAAATACAACAACTAAATGCAACCTGTAAACCTTGACTGGATTCCAGATCAAAAAAGTAAGTAAAGCAGGTATTTGGAAATAATTTGAGTAGTTTAAATATGCACTATATTTTAAATGAGTATTAAATGAATGTTCACTTGAGTGTGACAACGATTTTATGGCTAAGTGGAAGACTGTCTTTACCTTTAGGAAATATGTGCTCCAGTACTTAGGAATGAAGTATTCCTATCGGTAATGTACTTTCAACTGTTGAAGAAAAAAAGTTTATATGTGTATAAAAAAAGAAAGTAAATGAGGGAAAACAACTGCTGAATTTAAGTAAAAGGGACTGTATGTATGCATTGTAGTATATTTTTAAAAATTTTTTGAAGGTTTTTTTTTAAGTTGGAAGAGAAAAAGAAATCATTACTCCTCTTACTGGAAGTCATCCAAAAGCAACAACAGGGGGAAAAAAAAATCCATTTTCAGAGCAATCAGGCAAGATCCAAACTCCTTGGTCCCACAACAAAAGGCAGGCCAAAAGCATGGGAGCTTGATCACAACGGGTTATAGATGTGTTGGTAAGATACAGCAGCAGAGCATTCACTAGTGTGATTAAAAAACAGGTAGAGACAAGATCCCTCCTGGAATGAAGGTGCACACTTTGCAATGCAAATCTTCAACCCTTTGTTCAGGCGGAAGGACCAAGAATAGTCCCACTGGCAGCAGGAGGTTCTGGGCCACGGTTGGTTCTGAGAAACTAAAGAGGTGGGGCACTCAGACAAGCCTTCTGACTCCATGGCAACAGAGGATGGCAGGGAGGGAGGGAGGGAGAGAGACCGGGAGGAAAAAGTCCCCACAATTACCATTCTCTGCCTAAGATGTAAAGACTAACTGAACTTACATGCAAAACCTAGGACCATAGGAAAAAAATTCACACAAACTTGACACTGTCCTGGCTCCTTCCCTACAGGACCAGCCCACAAATTTTGGAGAAAAATTCAAAATCAAAACAGAGTTAAAACAAATACTCAGGCCATACTAGAAAAAGAACAACAGAAACAACACGGTTGAAACTGGTAACCAAAACTGTCACCAGAAGAAAATTTAAATAAATAAAACCTGCTGCACAGAACTTAGGGAAACTGTGGTCAAATATTTTTCCAAGAATTAATGCTGCTTAGTGGATTTCTGAACCACAGAAACCATGATAGGTCACCATGAGTCGAATCCGACTTGACAGCACTTGGCTTGGCTGTTGTTTAAGCTACTAGGTTTTAGGGTGTTTTGTTACTCAATAGATAATTATAATAGGTATATAATATCCTATAAGACATCTACAGGACATCCTGTCAAAAGAATAAACAAATCTGTCCTGGAAGAAGTACAGCCAGATGCTCCTTGGAAGTGAGGATGGTGTAACTTCAACTCGTATATCTGGGAGATGTTACCAGGAGGGAGTAGACCTGGAGAAGAAGATCATGGTTGGTAAAGCAGAGGGACAGTGACAAAGAAGACCCTAGATGAGATGGACTGACAAAGCGGCTGCAACAATGTGCTCAAACGTAGCAATGATTGTAAGGACTGGGCAGTATTGTGTTCTGTTGTACATAGGGTCACTGTCAGTCTGAACCTACAAGACAATTAAAGCATAACCTTTGGGATTATCTTCTCTTACCAGGTTACCAGATGTCATCAAGTGTGCTCCGACTCATGGTGACTCTGTATGTTAGAAAACTGTGCTCTGTACGATTTTCTTTTTTCTTTTATATATATACTCTTTTAATCAGTTTCCCATATAAAAATGCACACTTTGTTATTTGACTCTAGCTCTCTCCCCACACTGACAGCACACTCCTCCCCTCCATGCTGTATTTCCCATGTCCCTTCAACTAGCTCCTATCCCCCTCTACTTTCCCATCTTGCCTCTGGCCAAGAATTGCCCAGTTAGCCTCGTGTATCTACTTAAGCCAAAAACCACAGTCTTTATCAGCGTCGTTTTATGTCTTACTGACCAGTTCACTCTTTGTCTGAAGAGTTGGCTTGCAAACTCATTTCAGTTCTGAGCTGACAGTCTGGTGATCATGTCTTCCTGGGATCCTCGTATCTGTCAGACCATCAGATCTGGTCTTTTTTTTACTAGAATTCAATCTCTGTATCCCACACTTCTCTCACTCCATCAGGGACTCTTTTGTTGAGTTCTCTGTAAGGAGAGTCATTGGTGTTGGCCAGGCACCATCTAGTTCTTACAATCTCATGTTGATGAAGTCTTTGGTTTACATGATTTTTTCTGTCTCTTGAGCTCACGTTTTCCTTATGTGCTTGATTGTTCTTCATTCTCTTTTAGGTGGAAACAAATTGATGCTTCTTAGATAGTCACGTGATAGCTTTTAAGACCCACAGATGCCACTCACCAGAGTGGGATGCATAACATTTTCTTAAAAAACTTTATTATGCCAATTAACCCAGATGTCCCCCAAAATCACAGTCCTTAGACCCCTGCCCCTGCTCCTCTGTCCCTCAAAGTATTTGGTTGTATTTGTTTTTGGTTTAGTCTGGTTATGCTGACTTTTCCTCTACTGTGTGTTTTTCTTTTCTTCACCTAAAATAATTCTTGCCTAGTATTAAACTAGTAAATAATACTCTGCCTCTCCCACCCTCATAACCATCAAAGACTGTCTTCTTCTGTGTTTAAACCTTTTCTTGAGTTCTTTTAATAGTAGTCTCATAAAATATTTGTCCTTTTATGACTAATTTCACTCAGCATAACGCCTTTTAGATTCCTCCATGCTGTAAGATGTTTCACAAAGTCATCATTGCAATACTATACATTGTGTAGTATTCCATTGTGGGAATGGTTTGTCCACTCATCATAACATATTTTGTTTATTCATCTATCCATTCATCCATTGTTGGGGACCTAGGTTGACTGCATCTTTTTACTATTGTGGACAGTGCTGCAATGAACTTTGGTATGCCTGTAGTTACCTGTGTGGCAGCTCTTCTCTAAGATATATTACAAGAAGAGGTATTGCTAGATTATACGATATTTCTATTTCTAGCTTTTTTATTTTTCCTCATTACAATTTTATTTTTCTTTAGGGCCATGATGATAGGGTGATGGATGTTGCTGTTAGTCGTTAGATGGATCCTGTCTGCTTCAAAGGTACCAGTGGCAGACCGCAGAGTGACTTACAAACTCTATTGCATTTTTCAGAATTGGTGATGAGAGAGGTGTTATTGCCAGGTATAATTTCTGGGCAGGCTTAACCTGAGGCCCACACTTGGCCAGGGCATCCCCTTCCAGGTGGCTTTCTGGGAACATGAAGAGCAGGTCCTTCCATCTTCTCCTGGGTGGAGTTGCCACAGGTTTCTGCTTCTGCACTATTGGTGCTTGAGTTTAGTGAGAGTAAGGGCCTGGCCAGACTGGTGAGGGATGGAGCAAGCACAGGACTTCAGAGGGAAGGTAACAGCTCATGGACAAGCAGCAGAGGCCACCCCAAAGCTCCAGGGGGGCTTCCTTCCTTGGATACCTGCATTTTGGGATTCCTGTCTCATGGTAGATGAAGGCTGTCCCAGGTTACCCTGAGAGATGCCATTCAAGTGTGAGCACCACGGGAAGTGAGCACCTACTTCCCCCACCTTTACTAGAGCCAAATCCTCATAGACGTCCAGATCTATGAGACTGTTGGCCAGTCTCTGTCTCCTTAGAGAGCCAACTTGGAGCATAGTGTTTGTTGTTGTTAGTGCCGTCGAGTTAGTTCTGGCTTACAGCGACTCTGTGTCCAACAGAATGACACACTCCCCAGTCCTGTGCCACCCTTGCTATTGTTGCTGTGTTTGTTCTGATCGATGCAGCCAAACATGATGTCTTTCTCCAGCAGCTGGTCCCTTCCGATAATGTCCGAAGTACGTGAGACAAAGTCTGGCCACTGTCGTTTCTAAGGAGCATTCTAGCTGTACTTCTTTCAGTATGGACTCATTTGGTCTTCTGGCAAAAACCAAATGTGCTGCTGTTGAGTTAATTCTGACTCAAGTGACCTTACAGTGTAGAGTAGAACTGCTCCATGGGGTTTACAAAGAGCAGGTGGTGGATTTGAACTGCCAGCCTTTTGGTTAGCAGCTAGACTCCTGACCACTGTGCTTCCAGGGCTCTGTTCTTCTGGCGGTCCGTGGTATATTCAATGCTTCTCACCAACACTGTAATTCAAATAGGTTCATTCTTCTCTCGTGTTCCTTATTCGTTACCCAGCTTTTGCATGCATATAAGGCAACTGAAAATACTATGGCTGGGGTCAGGCACACCTTTACTCTTCAAAGTGCCATCTTTGCAGTTTTACACTTTAAAGAGATTCTTTACAGCATGTTTGCTCGACACAATGCATCATTTGATTTCCTGACTGCAGCTTCCGTAGGTGCTGGCTGTGGCTCTAAATAAAATGAAATCCTTGACAACTTTGACCTTTTATTTGTTTGGAAGAAACACATATTTAGGAATACAGCCATACCAAACAAAAAAACCCTAGCAATATATAATCAAGAATCCTATGCCTATGTATTGCTACTTTAACATAAAAATATGAAAAACAGGTGTTTATTTGAAATTACATCTTTCTGTTTCTTTAACTTTTCTGCTACCTACTGAAAAAAAAGAACAAATCACAACTGCCGTTGAGTCAATTCCAACTCATAGTGACCCTTTAGTCAATGTAGAACTGCCCTATAGAGTGTCCAGGAAGCATCTGGTGGATTTGAACTGCCGACAGTCTGCTGACTTCACTATGACGCCACTAGGGTTTCCTTTCTGTTACATAAATGCTATTATTAAAACGAAACAGTAACAGCACTGGTTAACAGTGGCAATTAATAGTAATTAATAGTAGGACTAATCAAACAAATTATGATAAAAATATCAAAATATTTCATGTTTCTTCCTGTCCTCTGTTACAGCAATTTACTTTGACTTTTTAAGACATCTTTTACTGGACATTTAATTTTTTTTTAACTTTACTGTTTTCTTAAGATAATAAAAAGCATGACTTTTAAAAAAAGGAGAACACAAACACAGTAGGACTGATTAAAACAGACAATCTTATATTTCATAAAAATCAGCAACGACTCGTTTCTGTCCTGGAATAGAGTAAAATATGTGTACTTTTCGGCTTCCCTTTCCAATAGTACTTCTCTAAACTGCCTGTAGTGTTCAGGGTATTTTTTTTTTTTCTGCAGTGGTAAAAGTGAATGCCCATTCACCACCATCGAGTTGATTCTGACTCATAGTGACCCTCTAGACAGAGTGGAAGCGCCCCACAGAGTTTCCAAGGAGCCCCTGGAGGATTTGAACTGCCAACCTTTTGGTTAGCAGACATCTATTTCTAGCTTTTTAAGAAAGCATCAAATCTATTTCTAAAGTGGTTGTATCATTTTACATCCCCAGTAGCAGTGTAGAAGTGTTCTACTTTCTCCACAGCTTCTCCAACATTTATTATTTTGTGTTTTTTGAATTAATGCCAGCCATGTTCGGTGAGATGCTATCTCACTGTAGTTTTGATGTGAATTTCTCAAACTGCTAATGATTGAATATTTCCTCATATATCTGTTAGCTGCCTGAATGTCTTACTTAGTGAAGTGCCTGTTCATATCCTTTCCCATTTTTTAATTGGGTTGCTTGAATTTTCTTGTTGAAGATTTTCAGTATCTTGTGGATTTTTGAAACGAAATGCTGGTTGGATTTGTTATATCCAATTTTTTTTTCCGAGTCTGTAGGTTATCTTTTTACTTCTTTGGTGAAGTCTTTGAAGAGACATAAGTGTTCAGTTTCTAGGAGTTCCCAGTTGTCTGTTTTCTCTTCTGATATTTGTGCATCATTAGTAATGTTTTTGTATTCTGCTGATGCTATGTATTAGGTCTCCCAGTATTGTCCCTATGTTTTTCTTCATAATCTTTATTGTTTCAGATTTGACATTTAGGTCTTTGATCCATTTTGAGTTAGTTTTTTTTTTTTTTGCATGTTGTGAGCTATGGATCTTGTTTCTTTTCTTCTGTTTTTTTAATTTCAGATGCTAGCACCATTTGTTAAAGAGACTGTCTTTTCCCCGATTTATGGACTTAGAGCCTTTGTCAAATATCAGCAGCTGATAGGTGGATGATTTTATGTGTGGACTCTCAACTGTGTTCCATTGGTCTATCCATCTGTTGTTATACCAGTATCAAGCTGTTTCAACTGCAGTGATGGTGTAATAAATTCTAAAGTTGGGTGGCTTGAGGATCCCACTTTGTTCTTCTTCAGTAATACTTTGCTTATCCAAGGCCTTTCCCCTTCCCATATAAAGTTAGTAATTTGTTTCTCCATCTCATTTAAAAAAATGCCATCAGAATTTGGATAGGGATTACATTGTATCTAGATTACTTTGGATAGAATTCTTATTTTCACAATGTTGAGTCTTCCTGTCCATGAGCAAGGTATATTTTTTCATTTACATAGGTCTCTTTTATTTTCTTGCAGTAATGTCTTGTAGTTTTCTGTGTATAAGTTTTTTATGCCTATGGTCAGATTTATTCCTAAGTATTTTATCTTCTTGGGGCTGCTGTAATGGTATTGATTTGGTGATTTCCTCTTAGATGTTCTGCTTCTTGATGCAGAGGAATCTAACTGATTTTTGTGTCTTTATCTTGTATCCCGAACCTTTGATGAACTCTTCTACTAGTTCCAGTAGTTGTTTTGTTTGTGTGGACTCTTCAGCATTTTTGGTGTATAAGATCATATCTGCAAATAGAGATACTTTTACTTCTTCCTTACCAATTTAGATGCCCTTTATTTCTAAATGATTGCTCTGGCTAGAACCTCCAAGACAGTGTTGAATAAAAACAGTGGCAAAAGGCATTCTTGTCTGGTTCCCATTCTCAAAAGAAAGGTTCCAAACTCTCTCCATTTCGGATGATGTTGGCTGTTGACTTTATATAAATCTGCTTTATTAAGCTGAAGGATTTCCTTTCTATTCTTATTTTCCTCAGAGTTTTTATCATAAATGGGTATTAGACCTTGTCAAATGCCTCTTCTGTGTTAATTGATAAAATCAAGTGGCTCTCGTCTTCTGTTTTTGTTTATGCAGTTGCTTACACTGATTGTTCTTCTAATGTTGAACCACCCCTACATACCTGGTATGAATCCTACTTGTTCATGACAAATTATTTTTTTGATATGTTTTAGGCAGCCAGTGCTGCTTTAATAAAGATATCACAAGTGAATGGCTTTAAAAAGAGATATTTTGTTTTGTCACAGTTCAGGAGGCTAAAAGTCCAAATTCAGGGTGTCAGCTCCAGGGGAAGGCTTTCTTTGCTGGATCTCGAGAAAGATCCCTGTCATCAATCTTTCCCTGGACTGGAAGCATCTGAGGTGTGGGGACCCTGGTCCTTTCCAAAAGAAGCACCCAGCTTCTGACACAGCTTCTTGGTGGTATGAGATTCCCAAATCTCTCTGCTAGCTTCTTTCCTTTATGTCTGAAGACATGACCTGAAGGCACAAAGCAATCTTATGTAATGAATCCTGCCCCACCAACTCAGCTGCCTCCCACTCACCCTTATTAACATCACAGAGACAGGGTTTACAGCATATACAATATCAGGAATAAATTTTACACATACTTTTTGGGGAAATACAATTCAGTCCACGACACGATACGTTGCTGAGTTCTATCTGCTAGAATTTTTGGAGGAGTTTTGCGTGTAAGTTAATAACAGATATTGATATGTGATTTTCCTTTTTTTTTTGTGCTGTCTTTACATTGTTTTTGTACCAGGGTTATCCCAGCTTCATAGAATGATTTGGGGAGTATTCCATACTTTTCTATGCTGTGAAATACTTTTAATAACAGTGGTGTTAGCTCTTTTCTGAAATTTTGGTATAATTCTCCAGTGAAGCTATCAAGGCCAAGGTTTTCTTTTTTCTTGGTTGGAAGTTTCTTAACTACCTTTCAATCCCTTCTTCTGTTATGGGATTATTTAATTGCTTCACATCTGTTTCTGCTAGTTTAGGTAGGTAATATGTTTCTAGAAATTAGTCCATTTCATCTAGGTTTTCAAATTTTTTAGAATAAAGTTTTCTGTGGTATTCTATTACGATTTTTTTTAAACTTTCACTTGAGTCTGTTGTGATGTTGCCCACTTCATTTCTTATTCAGCTAAATTACTTCCTCCACTGTTTTTCTGCTGTCAGTTAGGCCAGTGATTTACCAGTTTTGTTGATCTTTTCCAAGAACCAGGTTTTGGTCTTGTTAACTCTTTCAATCATTTTTCTACTCTAATTCATTTAGTTCTGCTCTAATTTTTATTATTTGCTTTCTTCTGGTGCATGAGGGATTTTCTTGCTTCTCTCTTAATGCTTATTTGAGTTGTAGTCTTACTGCTTTGATTTGGGTGTTTTCTTCTTTTTGGATGTGTGAATTTATTGAAATAAATTGACCCCTGAGCACTACCTTTGTTATGCCAAAAGGTTGTGATAGGATGTACCTTTATTCTTTTCTGATTCTGTGAATTTATTTTGTCCTTGATTTCTTCCATAATCCATCAGTTTTTGAGCAAGGTGTTGCTCAGTTTCCATGTGTTTGATTTTTTTTTCTTTTTTCTTTTTCTGCTCTACTTTTATGACTTTATGGTCTGAAAATATGCTTTGCAATATTTCAATGCTTGGGATTTTGTTGAGGCTTCCTTTATGGTCTATGCTGGAGAATGTTCCATGTGCTTTGGAGAAGAAAGTATACTTGGCTGCTGTTGGAATGTTCTGTGTATGTCTATGAGTTCAGGTTGGTTGACTGTGGCATTTAGGTCTTTATTGAGCTGCTTTTTGGATGTTCTGTTCTTCACCAAAATTAGTGTGCTGAAGTCTCTATTGTAGAGCTATCTCTCTTTTCAATGCTGTTAGAGTTTGTATTATGTATTTAGGA
Organism: Heterohyrax brucei; assembly: GCA_028571685.1. NCBI lineage: Eukaryota > Metazoa > Chordata > Mammalia > Hyracoidea > Procaviidae > Heterohyrax > Heterohyrax brucei. The sequence goes on from CM053149.1 coordinate 43,790,848, forward strand.
GCCCTATTGTTGTGTGTGTATATATTTATTATGGCTATGTCCTCATGATATATTGACCCTTTAATCATTATATAGTGTTCTTCCCTATCCATTACATCTGATATTACTTTAAAGTCTATTTTTTCAGAATTAAGATTGTCACTGTTTCTGTTTTTTAAATTTTGTTTGCTTAATATACATTTTTTTATCTTTTGAGTTTTAGTTTGAGCCTTCAAGTCTAAAGTGCTTCGCTTGTAGGCAGCATATAGACAGATCATGTTTTTTTAATCCATCCTGACACTGTCTCTCTCTTTATCAGTGCATTTAATCCACTTACATTCAGTATAACTATTGATATGTATGGGTTTAGTGCTGTCAATTTGATGCATCGTTGGCTGTTTTTGTTCCACTTAATTTTCTGTGCTGTCACTTTTCTTTCCTTGTTTTCCTTTCATTCTTGTTGATTTTGTATTTGTTGAGACTTCATGCTTTTTTTGTATTTTTATTTTGATGAGCAGGATTGTTATGTTCCTTTGTGTTTAATATTTACCTCTATTTTTCTAAATTTAAGTTCATTTTTAATTTCTTTGTATTATCTTGACTTTCCATATGAAAGATCTATGAATACATTTTTAGACCTCTTTTTGTTAAACATTGTCCTTTTTTTTAGAGACTGACATATCTGCTTCTTTATTTTCAGTGTTTTAGCTTTGATTTATTTTTGTGATTTCACTATCTGAATATCTGGTAGCTTTGTCCTACACTCTTGTCTTGGGTTTTTATCTGATGTTATTGATTTTTGAACTGTAGGAATTCCTTAAGAATTTCTTGCAGTTTTGACTTGGTGTTTGCAGTTCTCTGAACTGCTAACAATCTGGAAGTGTCCTAATTTTGCCATCATATTTGAGAGACAGTTTTGCTGCATATATGATTCTTAGTTGGCAATTTTTTTTCCTTCAAGGCTCTTTGCCTTCTTCCTTCATGGTTTCTGCTGAGTAGTCTGAGCATAGTTTCATTAACTCTTCTTTGTACATTATTTTTCACTTATCCCTAGCCACCTTTAAAGTTCTCTCCTTTAGTTTTGGTAAGTTTGATTATAATATGTCTTGGAATCTTCCTGTTGGGATTTACCTTGTAGGTAGTTGGATGAACATCTTGGACAGATATCGTCTCATCTTTCATGATATCTGGGAAATTTGCCTTCAACAAATCTTTAACAATTCTTTCTATATTTTCTGTTATTCCCCTCCCCAATCCTGGTACTCTAATCACTCATAGATTATTCCCACATGTCAGTGTTACTTCATTTTTAAAATTCTTTTATGTAATTTTTCCTCAAACATGTTAGTGCCAAGTGCTTTATCTTCAGTCTTACTAATGCTGACTTCTGTTACCTCAATTATGTTCCTTTGACTTTCTATAGAGTTGTCTAGTTCTGTAAATTTATTATCAGTCTTCTGAATTTCTGCATGGTGTTTCTCTATGTTTTCTTGCAGTCTGTTTAATCTGTCATTGTGCTATGGTACATTTTGCCTGATCTCCTTCCTGATCTCTTGGAGAGTTCTAAAAAATATTAATCTTTTGTATTCTACCTCTGATAATTTCAGGAAGTACCCTTCCTCTGGAAAAATTCTTGATTCTTTAGTTTGGGAGTTTCTAAGGCCATCGTGGTCTCCCTATTTAAGTCACTTGGTAGTGACTGTTGTCTCCAAGCCATCAGTAAGTTGTTGTATTTATTCATTTTATGTTTGTTAACTGTGTTCTAGATTCTTGTCTTATTTTGTTTTGAAATGCCTAAATATACTGGTCATGTGAGCTAGTTTGATTATGGGCTTTGTCATGAATTGAACTGTGTCCCCTCCCAAAATATGTGTAGCCATGTGGCTGGGCCATGATCCCCAGTATTTTATGTTTGTCCTCCACTTTGATTTTCCTATGCTACATGTTAAAGGATTAAGGTGGGACTATAAATCCCTTCATAACATCATCTCCCTGCTCCACTGTAAAGGGAATTTTCCTGGAGTACAGCTTGCCCCACCCTTAATCCTGTCATCCTACAAGAGATAAAAGGAAAGGGAAGCAAGCAGAGAATTAGGAACCTCACACTTTCAAGAAAGCAGCAGTGGGAGTAAAGCGTGTCCTTGAGACCTGAGGTTCCTGAGCCAAGATGCTCCCTGGACAAAAACTGATGCAATACTGGACTTTCAGGACAGGGGAAAAGCCTTCCTCTGGAGAGGACATCTCAAATTTGGACTTGTAGTCTACTAGACTGTGTAAGAATAAACTTTCCTTCATTAGTGTCATCCACTCTGTGGTATTTCTGTTAGAGCAGCACTAGCCAACTAAAACAGGCTTCTTTGAAGCTCTGATGTCCTGTCACCAGATGGTTAGAGCTGTTACCTGGCAGGTGAACCCAGGGATTTGTTTACTTTTTTTTTAGCATTCAATTCAGGTGTCCAGGTAGTCAGTCACCAAGTATGTGGTGCAGGCTTTGCCCTACAGTTCTAGATGGGTAGGGGTGATTTGTGTAGGTACAGATACCTGCACACTCTGAGAAAGGCAGGGGGCTGACAGAGATTAGTAAGTGTAAGAACGATGTATCCCTGTATACCTGAGCCTAGGCTTAGGTACTATTTCTGCCCCGTGTTCCCAGCACAGGGGAACCAGCTGATCATTTTATTTATTTATTTGTTTTCACCCTTGTTTATTAAATTGTTTCCTCTCAGTATCTAGGAGAACGGCTTAGGACATGTGTAAAGAGTTCTATTTCCAGCTTGGGTAATGATGTCAGACTCTGGAGCTAGGTTCAGTGCAGAGAAGGAATGGGGAATGTTTTGGGAAAAGGGAGAGAGCTTTATGCTGTCCCTTGCAGCCATCAAAGAGTCTTTTCTTCTGTACATGAGTCCAGTTTTTAAGCCCTTATGTTAGGGGTCTCCTATCAATATTTGTCCTTGTGTCTCTGACGGATTTAACTCAACATAATGTCTTCCAATTTAAACCAAGTTATGAGATGATTCCTAAAATCATCCTTGTTTGTTATCATTGCATAGTGCTCAACTGAGTATATATACTACAGTTTATAAATCCATTCCTCTGTTGTTGGACAGCTGGTTTGATTCCATCTTTTTGATATTGTGGACAGTGCTGCAATAAACATTTGTGTGCATGTATCTGTTTGTGTGACTTCCCTTGATTCTGTAGGATATATTCCAAGCAGTGGGATTACTGGGTCAAGTGGCATATCTATTTCCAGCTTTTTAAGGAAGCACCAGATTGCTTTCCAAAGAGGTTGTACCATTTTGCAATCACACCAACAGTGTAGGAGGGTTACAATCTCTCCTCAGCCTTTTGTTGTTTTGTGTTTTTTGGTTCATGGCCAACCTTGTTGGGGTGAGATGATATCTCACAGTAGTTTTGATTTGAATTTCTTTAATAGCTAATGACTGTGAGCATTTCTACATATATCTTTTGGCTGCCTGGATATTCTCTTTAGAGAAATGTCTGTCCATCTCCATTACTCAGCACTCAATTGGGTTATTTATCCTTTTCTTGTTGATATTTTGCAGTATCTTGTAGATTATGGACATCAGACATTGGTGTGACATATAGTTGCCAAATATTTTTTCCCATTCTGTAGGTGATCTTTTAATTCTTTCGATAGTCTTTTGCCGGGAGCCAGTCCCAACACTTTTCGGGGTTCCGCACGGAGGGAGGGAGGGAGAGGTGTCGGCAGGAAATGAATAAAGAGAGATAGGAGAGACTTTTCTGGTTTAAGGCAGCCCGACCCAGAGAGCAAGAGAGAGAGGCTGTCAGTCTTTATTGTTTTTATAACAGGGGTGATGTAGTGTTCACCCTATTTTCTTCATCATATAGACTATTGGTTAACAATAAACTGACCCATCATTATTGGTTAACAACAACCGACCCCTCGTGGTCTCTTTATGTCAATCACTAGAGTTTTTTGAATAATGGCTTGAGACTAGTGTCTCTTTTCATGTTAGCTATTAAGATCTTCTAAACAATGGTTAGAGACAATGGTCTTCTTTTGTTGTTGACTATTAGGGTCTTCTCTGTTAGTTAGTAAAAAGCAAACACTTTATTATTCCTTTTTATGTTAACCATTAGGACCCTCTAAAGAATCGTCTGAGACAGGCATATTTGTGATTTATAATTAACAGCTGGAGCAAAACTAATCTCAGATTTCTATTAACTTTACCTAAGCAGGAAGAGAAGACAAACCCATCTTAAAGGTTATACAGTCTCTATTTGTTCCTTCTCTGCTCTTCCTTATCTCTTCCTGTAAGGACAATGGGTGTCCACCGTCCCTTATTCTAAGTTTCTCTTAAACTACTGTAAGAAAGGCATTTTTTTAGTATTTGTCTGTTTGCCGATACCATATGTAATAAACTTGGGAATCTAGTTATTTTCCTGAAGTAAGATGTTTGCTATCTAAGAGCTGAGAAAGAGAGGGAGGGGAGTTGTCTCTGGAAAGCCCTTCAGGGCCTTCTTGCAAGCTTGCTTATCTCATGTGAAGGGAGGGGTGAGCAGCTGGGAGAAGTCAGCAGGGGTTGGGCCGGCCTCGCTGCTCTCAAGCTGGCTGTGTTAGAAGTCATTCCTCTGAGCTCTTTTCCCCAGAAATTCCTGTACAGGTTTTCCCAATATTATTTCATAAACCAAGAGGGTAGTAAAGGGTCCCTCTCAGAAGGCATTTGCCCTGATCCTTGTGCCAGGAGAGGAGGGGGTATCTTTTTGAAGAAAATTTAATTAGGAAGCCAAATAGTATCAAGGGCAGTAGACTAGAAAATATGTCACAGGTGAGATGCTTCAGCCTGTCATTTACAGGGGTTCGTGACTTTGTCTACAAGGCTGATGGCAGACCTCCACAGTCTTTAGATGAGCAAAAGCATTTGATTCTTAGTAGTTCCCATTTGTCTATTTTCTCTTGTGTTGATCGTGCTTTGTCAAATTTTGAAGTCTGTCTAAGCTGTGTATTAAAACTTCCACTGTTGATCCTATTTTTTTCTTCCATGATCTTCATCATTTTAAGTTTGATATCTAGGTCTTTTATCCAATTTGAGTTGGGTTTTGTGTAAGGTGTGAGATATGGGTCTTGTTTCAGTTTTTTTGCAGATGGATATCCAATTTTCCCGGCACCATTTATTAAAGAGAATGTTTTTAACCCAGTTTACAATCTTAAGGCCTTTGTCGAATATCAGCTGTTCATAGGAGGATGGTGGCATCTCCAAGGTCTCAATGCTGTTCCACTGATCTATACGTCTCTTTTTGTACCAGTGCCAGGCTGTCTTCACTGTAGCAGTGTAATCAGTTCTAAAGTTGGGTAGTGAGAGGCCTCCCAATGTGTTCTTCTTATTCAGTAGTGCTTTGCTTATCTGGGGTTTCTTTCCCTTCCAAACAAAGTTGTTGGTTTGTTTCTCCATCTCATTGAAAAATGTCACTGGAATTTGTATTGGGATTCGGTTGTATATGGAGATCGCTGTGGGTAAAATAGACATTTTCACAATGATAAATCTTCCTGCCCATGAGCAGGGTAGATTTCTCTCCATTTATGTCTCTTTTAGTTTCTTGCAGTAAGATGTGGTAGTTCTCTTTGCATAGGTTTCTTAATTTCTCTAGGTAGATTTATTCCTAGGTATTTTACCTTCTTGGGGGCTAAACTAAATGGTATTAACTTGGTGATTTCTTCTTTAATAATCTCTTTGTTTGTATAAAGGATTTCCTAATGATTTACTTATGTTTATCTTGTATCCTGATACTTTGCTGAACTCTTCTACTAGTTTGAGTAGCTTACTTATGTATTCTTGGCATTCTCTGTGTATACGATCACATCATCTGCAAAAAGGGAGATAGTTACTTCTTCTTTGCTGATGCAGATGCCATTGATTTCTTTCTCTTGTCTGATTGCTGTGGCGAGAACTTCTAGCACAATGTTGAATAGGAGAGGTGAGAGTGGGCATCTTTGTCCAGTTTCCATTTTCAAGGAGGAATTCTTTCAGTTTCTCTCCTTCCAGTACAATGTAGGCTGTTGGCTTTGTATAGATGGCCTTTATTGCATGGAGAAATTAACCTTATATTCTCATTTTGCTGAGAGTTTTTGGTGTGCAAGCGTGTTGGACTTTATTTTTTTTTCCTTTTTTTTTAAATTTTATTTAACATAACTGAGTGAAAATGTACATTCACATATAAATTTACATGCCCCCCTATGTGCAGCTTCCACTGCTCTCCCTGTCCGGTGACTGCACACTATTCCTCTCTGCTCCATATATGTCTCATCCTCCCAACAGTCTCCTTTCCCCTCCTCTCCGTCCACTCCCCTTCCTCCAGCCAGAGGTCAGCAAGATGATATCCTATAGATGTATAGAACCATAAAGTGCTTCCAATATATGGTTACTCTGCATTGCCAAGTCCAATCCATTCCTGTCCAAAGAGTGGACCTTTGTTATAATTTGTCGGAAAGGGCAGCCTCATGCTCTCAGAGAAACCCCCAAACCGCTTGACCGTCAATTGAGGTCTTTTAGTGGAGATCTCATGATGCACCTCTTTTTATTCTTATGTTGCCAGTGAGGCTCCTCTCTGTGAGCTCCATCGTGGCTATCACTGGTGGTGGCCGGACACCATCCGGTTCTTCCGGTCCCAAGTCGATGTAGGCACCCACTCTTGTGGGTCTCTCTGTCTTCTCGGTTGTCTTTACCGCATGCCATTTTGGCCCTTGGTGAGCATCTGTTCCTGCTGAGTTGGGACCATTTGCTGTGTCCTCGGATGGCAGCTTGGCAGCTTTTAAGACCCCAGACGCCACTCACCAATGTGGGGTGCAAAGAGCTCTCTTAGCAAAACGCTAGTTGTGCCAGTTGGCCTGGAATTCGCCTAAGAGCATGGTCCCGCGCCCCCCCGCCCCAGCTACTCTATCCTTGCAGTATTGAGTTAAGATGGAAGGAGTACTCAAGTTATGCTGAAGTCCACTTAATATTGTTCTTGTTTCTAATGTGTGCTATCACTGCTTTCTCCCAACTAGATTTCTAGTAACTATCTAAACTAAACCCTCACCCCCTCGCCCTCCCTCCCACCCCTCCCTTGCAGCTGTCAAAGAGTCTTTTCTTCTATACACAAGTCTGTTTTTGAGATCTTATCGTAGAGGTCTCATACAGTATTTGTCCTTTTGTCGCTGACTACTTTCACTCAACATAATGTCTTCCAGTTGAAACCAGGTTAGGAGATGTTTCCTGGAATCATCGTTATTCTTTATCATTGCATAGTGCTCCATTGAGTATATGTACCACAGTTTACCTATCCATTCTTCTATTGTTGGGCATCTGGGTTGATTCCATCTTTTTGCTATTGTGGACTGTGCTGCGATAAACATTCTGGTGCATGTGTCCGTTGGTGTGAAAGGCCCTGAATCTGTAGGATATATTCCAAGTAGTGGAATTACTGGGTCAAATGGTATATCAATATCCATTTTTTTAAGGAAGCGCCAGATTGCCTTCCAAAGAGGCTGGACCACTTTGCAACCCCACCAACAGTGTAGGAGGGTTCCACTTTCTCCACAGCCTCTCCAGCATTTGTCGTTTTGTGTGGACTTTTTCAAATGCTGTTTCTGCCTCAGTTGACAAAATCAGGTGATTCTTATCTTTTGTGTTATTTAAGTGGTTGATCACATTGTTTTTCTGATGCCGAACCAGCCTTGCATTTCAGTTATGAATCCAACTTAGTCATAGTATTTAGTCATGATGAACTAGTTTTTTGATATGTTGTTGAATTCTATTGGCAAGGATTTTGTTGAAGATTTTTGCATCTAGGTTCATAAGCTATGTTGGTCTGTAGTTCTTTTTTTTTGTTGGGTATTTCCCTGGCTTTGGTATGAGGGTTATGCTGGTCTCATAGAATGAATTTGGGGGTATTCCATTCCTTTCTATGCTGTGAAATAGTCTTAGTAATATTGGAGTTATCTCTTGCCTAAAAGCTTGGTAGAATTCTGCAGTGAAGCCATCTGGACAGAAGCTTTTTTGGTTTGTAGTTTTTGGATAGCTTTTACAATCTCTTCCTTTGTGATAGGTTTATTAAGTTGTTTACTTCTCTTTGTGTTAATTTTGGTAGGTGATATGATTCTAAGAATTTGTCCATTTCTTCTAGGTTTTCAAGTCTTTTAGAGTACTGTCTTTCATAGTATTCTGTTATGATACATTTGATTTCTGTTGAATCTGTTGTGACATCTCCTATCTAATTTCTTATTTGGGTTATTTGTTTCCTTTCCTGTTTTCCTTTAGGAAGTTTAGCCAATGGTTTGTCAGTTTTGTTGATCTTTACAAAAAAACAGCTTTTGGTTTTATCAGTTTTATCAATTGTTCTTCTGTTCACTAATTCATTTAGTTCTGCTCTTATCTTTATTATCTGCTTTCTTCTGGTGGCTGACGAATTCCTCTCTTGCTCTCTTTCTACTTGTTCAAGCTGTAGGGTTAATTCTTTGGTTTGGGTCTTTTCTTCTTTCCCGTTGTGTGCATTTATAGAAATAAATTGACCTCTGAGCACTGCTTTGGCTGTATCCCCTAAGTTTTGGTAGGAAGTATTTTCACCCTCATTTGAATCCACAAATTTCTTTATTTCATCCTTTGTTTCTTCTATATTTGATGCTTTTTGAGCAAGGTGTTGTTCAATTTCCATGAGTTCCTGTTTCTGTCTGTTTTTTCTGCTATTGATTTAGACATTGATGGCTTTATGATCTGAGAAGATGCTTTGCAATAATCCATTGGTGTGGATTTTGCTGAGATTTGCTCTATGTCCTAACATACAGTCTATTCTGGAAAATGCTCCATGTGCACTGGAGAAGAAGATGTAGTTGTGTGTTCATCGATAAAAGTTCTGTATATGTCAGTGAGATCTAATTGATTAATTGTGGCAATAAGATCTTCTGTGTCTTTACTGAGCCTTTTTCTATATGATCTGTCCAATATGAAAAGTGTAGTGTTGAAGCCTCCCACTATTACTGTGAAGTGTTCTAATTTTTCAATGTAGTCAGTGTTTCTTCAATGTATTTAGATGCTGTTTTAGTCAGCTAGTGCTGCTGTAACAGAAATACCACAGAGTGGATGGCTTTAACAAAGGAAAATATATTCTTACACAGTCCAGTAGGCTGCAAGTCCAAATTCAGGATGTCTGCTCCAGGGGAAGGTTTTCCACCTTGTCAGCTCTGGAGGAAAGTCTGGTATTGCATCAGTCTTTGTCCAGGGAGTGTCCTGGTGCAGGAACCTCTGGTCTGAAGGATATGCTCTTCTCCTGGTGCTGTTGTCTTGAAGGTCTGGGGTTCTCAATTCTCTGCTTGCTTTCCTTTCCTTTTATCTCTTGTAGGACAACAGGATTAAGGGTGGGGCAAGCCATACTCCAGGAAAATTTCCTTTACAGTGGAGCAGGAAGATGACCTTATGAAGGGATTTATAGTCCCACCTTAATCCTTTAACATACAACATAGAAAAATCAGAAAATGGAGGACAATCATAGAATACAGGGAATCCTGGTCCAGGGAAATGGCTACACATATTTTTGGGGGGACACAATTCAATCCATGACAGATGCTCTAGTATTGGGTGCATAAATATTTAATATTGCTAAGTTCTGTTTGTGTATTGAACCTTTCAGCAGTAAATAGTGACCATTCTTGTCCACGATAGTGGATTTAACATTACAATCTATTTTATCTGAGATCAGTATTGCCACACCTGCTCTTCTTTGTATATTGTTAGCTTGGTATATACTCTTCCATTCTTTAATTTTCAGTTTGTTCATATCTTTAAGTTCAAGTTGAGTTTCCTGTAAGTAACATATAGAAGGGTCATGTCTTTTGATCAAAGATGTCACTCATTGCCTCTTCACTAGAGCATTCAGTCCTTTTACATTCAGTGTAATTATTGATAGGTATGTGTTTAGTGCTGTCATTTTGATGTATTTATTTTTGTGTTGGTGTATTCTCTGTTGCTCTTAATTTTCTGCTCTGGGTTGTTCTTATTTATAGGTTGATTTTTCATCCTCTTCAGTGTTGGCTTTGTCTTTGTTGAGACTCCTGTGTTGTGTTTCTTGTTTTGATATGCTGCATCTTTATTGTGCTTTGTGGCTACCCTTATCATCTCCTTTAATAATCTATGCTTAAGCCCAATTTTAACTTCTACATATCTCATTAATTTCCTCTCCATCTGAAAGGACTATAACTACTGTAGTATATCCCTCTTTTTAAGTAATGATATCTTAGTTTTCATGATATGATCACCAGATCCCTTCTTTTAATATTATGGCTTTGATTGAGTTTTCTGTCTTCTCTAGTTGAGTAAGTTTCTGGATGTTGTGCCTGCATTGCCTCCTTAAATATAGACTTAGTGGTTTTGTTTTTCTAAGCCAGGAACCTCTTTCAACATTTCTTATAGCTTTGGTTTGGATTTTACAAAGTCTCTAAGTTTCTGTTTATCTGCAAATGTCTTAATTTCATCTTTGTATTTGAAAGACAGTTTTTCAGGATATATAATTCTTGATTGGAAGTTTTTCTCCTTCAAGGATTTGAATGTGCCATCCCACTGCTTCTGTGCCAATATCAGTTTTGCTGAGAAGTCAGACAAAAGCCTACAGGCTTCCCTCTGAATGTTAACTTTGGCTTGAGTTTCACTGCCTTTAAGAGTTTCTGCTTACGTTTCATTTTATTAAGATTGGTTATAGTATGTCTGTGTCTTTCTTTTACAGTCATTTTTATGTGGTGTTCAATACATGTCTTGTATACCTATGCTCTCTTCTTTCATAATTTCAGGGAAGTTTTCTGTCAGCAACTCAATGACAATACTCTGTGTTTTCAGGTATCCCTCCCTGTTCAGGAACTCCAATTAATTGTAGACTGTTTCTCTTGATAGAGTCCAGCATCTTTCTTAATGCTTCTTCATTTTTATTTTCTCTGATGTCTTGTTATATACGCCGGTGTCAGTAGTTCTATCTTCAAATTCAGAAAGTCTAGTTTCCATTTGTTCAATTCTGTTCTTTTGACTTGGAATGGAATTGTCTAATTCTGTAATTTTGATACTGATCCATTGGGTTTCAGAATGCTGATGTTCCATGAGATTGAACAGCTTGCTTAATTTTTATTTTGCTCTGCTGCATTTTGTATAATGTCTAGGAGGGCTGTATGTATAATTCTTTTGTACTTGACCTCCGATATTTTCAGAAATGCTTCTTCATCTGCGAAGTTGTTTGACTCTTTATTTTGGGAGTTTTTTGGAGTTGTGGGTGAATGTCTTTTTAAGTGTTTCATTAGGATCTGTTTCCTTCTGGACATCTAGAGGCTGTGTATTTTCTCTGATGCTGCCTTAACAGGACCTGAGCCACAGTTCTGAGAAGGAAGTTAATCACCAGCCATCTCTATGTATGCCAGTGAGGGTAGCAGGCTCTGCCTCATAGCTGGCACAGACACGGTCTTAATTATGGAATCACTGGGGGGCTGTCATCCAATCTTATAATGTGGGTCAGTAAAGGCTCAAAGCGATGCCTTCAGGCTGGACCATAGTTATTTTTTTGGCAATCATATTTTAAAAAGGTAAAATCTGTCTGATCACTTCCAAAATCAGTCAGGTTGTTAGGTGTGGTAAGCTCCTCCTTCCAGCTGGCAATGCAGAGGCCTCACCAGCTTTTCCCAGATGGTGTGCTATAGTTCAAAGCAGGACGGGATACTGGTCTGCTGTCATCCCTTCAGGGCCCCTCCCATAAGACTGCACTGTGCTAAACACAACTTTTCTGCTGGCAAAGTGCTCCCTGCACTGAGACTGCCTCCTAGTCTAAAAATTAGCCCCTGCTGAGGCCTCCAGTTGGATATTTATGCCTCCCAGTCAAACAAGATGGCTTCCCAGTCAATCTGTCCTGCCCCTAGGAAATAGCGGAATCTAGGGCTGAGATCTGAAAAGAGAGGGTGGAGGGCCTGTGGTGTTCTGAGTCCAGAGCTGGGTTCTCAAAATGTAGCTATTCCACTCACTGATCACTTCAGTACTGCAGGTTGCATAGCTGCTGTTTGAGCTGCTCACCCGCCTGCCAGTCAACGAAAGAAAAAAAAGTTAAAAATGCCAGTTACCATCAGTTTGCAGTAGCCAACTGATTCAATCAGAGTGGGGTTCAGCCACAGACAAGCAGTTTCCTGTTCAGTGGCATACAATCCAAACCAACAGCCCTATGCCATGTCCTAGGGCTCAGTGGGTGCCCAGAAGTTTCCATTCAACTATCAATCCAGGCCTTAGTTTTCAGAGGGAATTAAGGAGACATGTGTCTAGTCCACCATCTTCACTCCCACCCTTCCAGGATTTTTTCTCATTGTAGTTTTGATTTGCATTTATACAGAAATAGTTTTCATAAATCTAGACAGCAACTAGAACACATAATGGAGCAAATAATCACATATACCAGTGATAAAAATAGACAAAACATCAAGGGATGAACCTAAGAAATGAGTTAGCTATATGAAGAAAACTTTAAAATGCTCCTGAGAGACACAAGACTGGACATCACAATGATGTCAGTTAACTTTTGGATATAATACTGTCCTACCTAAAAAAAACACTAAGACCCTTCCTTCCTTCTTGCCTTTCTGCCTTCCTTCCTTCCTTCTTTCCTGCCTGTCTGCCTTCTTGGCTTCCTACCTCCCTACCTTCCTCTACCTCTGTTCCCCTTCCCTCCCTCCTTCCTTCCTCCCTTTCCATTCCTTCCTCTCTCCTTCTTTCCTTCCCTTCCTTCTTCTCCCCCCTCCCTTTCTCCTTAAGAAATATCTGAGAAAGAATGACAAATGAGGCCTAATTCATTCCATCACATATCAGAACATAAGTCCTCAATAATTAAAACAATCTATTCTGAGTGCATGCATAGATAGAATAACCGCCTGCCGTCGAGTCGATTCTGACTTATAGTGATCCTTATAAGACAGAGTAAAACTGTTCCAAAGGGTTTCCAAGACTGTAACCTTTATGGAAGCTGACTACCACATCTTTCTCCCACAGAGCAATTGGTGGGTTTGCACAACCAAACTTTAAGTTAGCAGTTGAGTGCTTTAACCACTGTGCCATCAGAGAGCAACAGGGTAATTTGTTATATGGTAAGATGGATAGCTCATGTCACTTCAGAAAAATTATTATTAAATAAATAAGACAGTTTTGTACAATCTTAAATTGGATTTATATCTCAAAACTTACACCATAATTCCCAAATGAAGAAGGGAGTTTAATGGAAAAGAGTACAACCATGACAGAAACTGTGGGATAATTATTTTAAATTGTTATTTTGAATAGGAAAAGCCTTTTTAAGTATCACAAGTATAAAAAAAACCATAAAAGAGAAGATCAATGCAATCAGCTACACAAAAAAGTAAATAAAGGTTTGCACATTCCATCAAATTAGAAGATTAAAATACTTTTAAATATTTGCAACTCATATCACCAATAAGCCGCTAATTTAGCTACTATATAAAAAGCCACAGGTTCATAAGACAAATTCAGCATTCTGGATTTAAATGAAATGGGCTAAGGAATTAGAAAATTCACACCAAAAGACATCCAAATGACTCAAAAAATGTCACCCTTCTTTCTGAAAAAAAGAAAATGCAACTTAAAACTACATTGTGTTAGCAGAGTTTGCTTCTTAGACTAAAAAATTTAAAACACAGTTTTGACATATGACTGGGTAGAGAAGCATTCTATTCTTATGTCACTACTGGAAACACTAATTTTTTTAGCTTCTACCTAAGCCATTCTGGCAATGTTCATAAAATTAGAAATGATTGTCTCTTTCCATGTCTAGGAATTTATCCTAAAGATAACAACGGTGATAATAACAATAGTAGTGGCAGCAGCAGTAGCAGCAGCAGCAACTAATACAGCATTTACTACATGCCAAGCAGTGTTTTTAGCAGCTTACATACAGTGACTCATTGAATGAATCTCATACTAGCCTTACGAGTTCTTATTGATGAGGAACTTGAGGGCTCAAGGACATGCAGCTGTTAAGTGGTGGAGCCAGGATTCAAACTCAAGCATTCCGGTTCCAGAATTCATGCTTTTACTTACGTATGACCTCTCAAAACATATTTCAACATGTAAGAAATAAGTGTGAACAAGGTTTTTCTTCACAGTCATAATGTTTATGATAGGAAATTACTGGAAATAATCCAAAATTCATCAGCAGAGGCCTGGTTAATTAAACTATGTTACAGTCCATGTGATAACATTCAAGTATCCTTTTATAAAAAATGAACTCTTTATCAACTCATATGGAAAAATCTCCAAGATAATTTTTTAATAAAAATAAAAGCACAAAACAGTGTGTGGTGTATGTCTTTGTTTTTCCACAATGTATGTGTATAAGATACCTCTGAAAAGATATGCAAAATACAGTGAAACAATGAAAGAGCCAGAACTTGATGGGCCTGCTTTGTTATTCTGGGTCTTTTAAGTTTCCTACCTTTGACAGGGTGCAGTTTTAACACCGTCTTATTGCTATTAGTGGAAAACACTTATCTTCCTCCTCTTACAGTTTTCCACCTGTCACAGGTTTTACTGTAATAAATTAGATGCTGAATGAGGGAGAGCTGTGTGGCTGAGGAAAGGTGAAATTTCAGTTTGTGTGTGTGTTTAGAATTATGACCCACTGACTTAGCCAGCTAGTGCTGCTCTAATAGAATTAACTATGAGTGGATGGCTTTACACAAATAAATGTTTATTCTTTTACCATCCAGTAGGCTACAAGTCCAAATTCTGGAAGTCTGCTCCAGGAGAAGACTTTCAGTCTGTCAGCTCTTGAGGAAGGTTCTTACGTTGCATCAGTCTCTGGTCGGGAAGCATCTTGGTGCAGGAGCTTCAGATCTGAAGGGCACTTTTTACTTACTCCTGGTGCTACTTTCTTGGTGATATGAGGTTCCTGAGTTCTCTGCTTGCTTCTCTTTCCTTCTGTCTCTTTTAGGGTGAAAGGATAAAAGGTGATACAAGCCACACTCCACGGAAACTCTCTTAGTAGTGTCACCAGAGTCCTATCACCTACAGGCAGAGATCAGGATATACAACATAGAAAAATCACAAAATGAAAAGCAATCACTCAATACTGGTAATCATGGACCAGCCAAATATCTATACATATTGTTGGGAGGCCACAATTCAATCCATAACACTTATGTATTGCCTATTGAAAAATTAAGTAATAATAATAATAATAAAGCTATGTGATCTGCCTTTGGGTCTGTGTGACAGAGGAGTAAGTTGAGGGAGGCACCTCTGTTGTAGCAAATGCATCTCTAAAGACCGACTGCAGAAGATCTATAGCCACTCTTCCGATAATCACTTAATGTAACAGTAAAATAACAGAACTACTTGTTAACAGAACTGAAACAAGAACCCAAACTTTTAAATTCCTAAGCTAGTCCTCTTTCCATTACCTCACACCATCAGTCTATTCTTGCCATAGGTAAAGCTTGGCTGTGAATGTGGTGTTCTGTAGTACAGAGGGTAGAGTTTATATTCTCAGAAAGGGGCCTGGTCTGGTACAGAATGTACAGAAAGTTAGTTCTGTGGCCTGCAACAGCCCATTAGTAAAGAGGTGTCTCTCAGACGTGCATTAAGGCATTTATCAAATCAGTGGTCTTCAAGCCTTTTGGTTCACCTACATGTTTTAAAGTTTATATAAAATGGTTTATTGTTTAGACTGGCTTATTCTTTGCTAAAAGATGAAATAATCTGAGGATTGACTATGATTGGAATAGATATTTCATGACCAGATTTGATTAAACAAGTTTTACCCACCTTTTTGCATAAAGATTCTGAATCTGAGGTCATATGATACTTCATCCTTTACATCCAATATATTCTGAAAGATTTAATAGTCTCAAAATATTTCAGTTATATTTAAAAAACTCATATAACTATCCTATACTGTTTAAATTGCTCTGAATACAGAGCATCCCTAGCCAAGCCAAGTGCTGTCGAGTCAGATCCGACTCTAGACAGGCTAATTTTGTCCTTAAGGGAAATAAAAAAAGAATTAAAAGGTTAGAATACCTAAAACAGATGTGCAAAGAGGTCTTAAAAACCAATATTATTTTTTTTATTGTTCTATAAGTGAAAGTTTGGAAACCCTGATGATGTAGTGATTAAGTGCGTTTGGCAGATCAAATCCACCAGGCACTTCTTGGAAGCTCTACGGAGCAGTTCTACTCTGTCCTATAGCGTTGCTATAAGTTAGAAGCCACTCAGTGGAAGTGAAAGTCTACAATTTAAGTCAATTTGTTATACAAAAATCACACACACATTGTCATGTGACCCTAGTTGATCTCCCTGTCCTGTGAGAGCACACTCCTCCTCTCTACCTTGTATTTCCTGTGTTTGTTCAACCTGCTCCTGTCCCCTTCTACCTTGTCATCTCTCTTCTAGACAAGAGCTGCCCATTTAATAACATTTAACTGCTCATTAAGCGAGGAAGCATAATCTTCATTTGATGTCCTATATGACTATCCCAAATAGAAATTCCAGCACAGTGTTGAATCAAAGTGGTGACAAAAGGCATTGAGACTCTCTCCTTTTAGGATGATGTTGGCTTAGTATACCCATTGTTGGACAGTTGATTTCGACTCATAGTGACTCTGTAAGACATAGTAGAACTTCTCCATAGAGTTTCGAAGGAGTACCTGGTAGATGTGAGTGCCTTTTGGTTAGCAGACACAGCACTTACCAGCTATGCTACCAGGGTTTCTGTTGGCTTAGTGTAGATGTTTACACTGAGGAATTTCCCTTCTTTTCTTATTTTGCTGAGTTTTTTTCATCAATGGGTGTTGGACTTTGCCAAATGCATTTTCTGCATCTTTTGATAAGATCACATGATTCTTGTCTTTTGTTTTATTTATGTGATTGATAACATTGATTGTTTTTCTGATATTGAACCACCCCTGCCTACCTGATATGAATCCCACTTGATCATGGTGAATTATTCTTTGGATATGTTGTTTAATTCTATTGACTAGAATTTTATTGGGCATTTTTATGTCTAAGTGTATGAGAGACATTGGTCTGTAACTTTCTTTTCTGGTGGTATCTTTACCTGGTTATGGTATCAGGGTTATGCTGGCTTCTTAGAATGAGTTTGTGAGTTTTCCATCATCTTCTGTGCTCCGAAATACCTTTAGCAATATTGGGGGTAACTCTTCTCTGCAAGTTGGGCAAGACCAGGGCTTCTTTTTATTGGGAGTTTTTAAATTACCTTTTCAATTGCTTCTTTCATTATGGTTTGTTTAGTTGTTCTACCTCTGTTTGTGTTAGTTTAGGTGAGTAGCATGTTTATTGAAATGTGTCTATTTCCTCTGGGCTTTCAAATTTTTTATAGTTCAGTTTTTCATAATACACTATTGTCACTTATTTATTTAAATTTCAGGTGGGTCTGTTGTGATAAAACTCATCTCATTTCTTACGTGGGTTGCTTTCTGTATTGATTTCTTTTGTCACTTTGGCCAACGGTCTATTGATTTTTTTGAATCTTTGCAGAGAACCAATTTTTGGTCTTATTAACTCTTTCAATTGTTTCTCTGTTATCTAATTCATTTAGTTCTGCTCTAATTTTTATTATTTGTTTTCTTCTGGAGCCCGAAGACTTCTTTTGCTGCTCTCTTTCTATCTGTTCAAGTAGCTGGTTTGTGCTTTGATTTGGGCTCTTTCTTCTTTTTGGATATTTGCCTGTCTTGGTGTGAATTGACCTATGAGCCCTGCTTTTACTGTGTCCCAAAGATTATTTTAGGATGTATTCATTTTCATTTGACTCTGTGAATTTCTTTATTCTGTCCTTAATTTTTTCTATAGTTTTCAATAGTTTCTATAGTTTTCAAGCAAGATGTTGTTTAGTTGTCATTGGTTTGATTCTTTCCTTGTTTCTTCTGTTACTGATTTCTACTTTTATGGCTTTGTGGTAAGAAAAAGATGTTTTATAACATTTCAAGGTTTTGGATTCTGTTAAGTCTTGCTTTATGGCCTAATTTGTTGTCTATTCAGGAGAATGTTCCATGTACATTGGAGAAGAAATTATATTTGGCTACTGTTGGGGGGGATGTTCTATATATGTCTATGAGGTCAAATTGGTTAATTGTGACACTTAAATGTTCTGTGTCTTTACTGAGCTTCTTTCTGGATGTTCTGCCCTTCACTTGAAGTGGTATGTTGAAGTCTCCTACTGTTATTGTGGAACTGTCTATTTCTTTTCAATGCTGTTAGAGTTTACTTATTTGGGAGTCCTGTTGTTGGGTGCATAGATACTTAACATGGTTATAGCTTCCTGATGTACTGATGCTTTAATCATTTGTGTAGTGTCCTTCCTTATCCAATGTGGTGAATTTTAAAGTCTGTTTTTTCAGAAATTAATGTTTCCACACCTGCTCTTTTTTGTTACTGTTTACTTGACACATTTTTTCCTCCTTTGAGTTTTTTTTTTTAATTATGAGTGAGTGAAAATGTACATTCCCATATTAGTTTGTATGCACACCTATATGCACCTTCCACTGCTCTCCCTGCCCGGTGACAGCACACTCTTCCTATCTGCTGCATACGTGTCTTATACTCCCAACAATCTTCTATCCCTTCCTCTCCACCCACTCCCCTGCCTCCAGTAAGAGCTCAGCAGGACGACCTCCTATAGATGCATAGAACCATAAAGTATACACATAGTATGATCACTCTGTGTCACCAAGTCCAATCCATTCCTGTCTGAAGAGTTGATCTTCATTATGATTTATGGACCAGGGCAGCATCAGGGCCAGAGGCCATGCTCCCAGGGGAACCCTGAGGCCCCCGGATCATCAACTGTGATCTTTAGTGGAGATCTCAGGGTGCACCCCTTTTTATTCTTGTGTTGTCAGTGAGATTCAACTTTGTGAGCTCTATCACGGCTATCACCGGTGGTGGCCGGGCACCATCCAGTTCTTCCAGTCACAAGTTGATGTCATCACCTACTCACATGGGTCTCTCTGTCTTCTGGGTTTTCTCCCCCACATGTCATTTTGGTCCTTCGTGATCATCTGTTCCTGTTGAGTTGGGACCATGTGCTGTACCCTCAAGTGTCAAGACCCCAGATGTCACTCACCAATGTGGCGTGCAGAAGGCTGTCTTAGCAAAACTCTAGTTGTGCTAATTGGTCTCGATTTCCCCTGAGAACATGGTCCCCAGCACCTCACCCCAGCTACTCTATCCTTGCAATATTGGGTTAAATGTGAGGAGTAATCATGCTATGTTTAAGTCCAGTTAATACTGATCTTCTTTCTAATGTGTGCTGTCACAGATTTCACCCAACCAAATTTCTATGAGGTATCTAAACCCTATCCCCCTGGCCCTCCCTCCATCTCTGTCCTTGTAGCCATCAGAGTTTTTCCTTCTATGCATGAGTCTATTCTTAAGTTCTTATCATAGGAGTCTCATATAATATTTGTTCTTTTGTTGCTAACCACTTTCACTCAGCATAATGTCTTCCAATTGAAACTACGTAATCAGATGTTTCCTAAAATCATCGTTGTTTTTTATCATTGGAGAAGACGGTGTAATTGTCCACTGATGGATAGAAAGTTTTGTATATGTTGATGAGGTCTAGTAGGTTAACTGTGGTAATAAGGTCTTCTGCGTCTTTATTGAGCTTTTTCTAGACGATCTGTCCAATATTGAGAGTGGAGTCTTGAAGTGTCCCACTATTATTGTGCAGCGATCTATCTCATTTCTGAGTGTAGTCAGTGTTTCTGCAGTGTATTTAGGTACTCTAATATTAGGTGGTGACCAACGACTCGATGGCACTTGGCTTGGCAATGTTAGGTGCATGAATATTTATATTGTTAAGTCCTATGTGTGTATTGAATAATACAATAAATAGTGTCCATCCTTGTCACGATGGTAGATTTTACATTGAAATGTATTTTATCTGAGATTAGAATTGCCACACCTGCTCTTCTTTATGTATTGTTAGCTTGATATATATTCTTCCATCCTTTAATTTTCAGTTTGTTCGTATATTTAAGTCTCAGGTGAGTTTCTTGTAGGCAACATATGGATGGGTCATATCTTTTGATCCAAGATGTCACTCTGTGTCTCTTTACTGGGGCGTTCACTCCATTCACATTCAAAGTAATTATTGATAGGCACGTGTTTAGTGCTGTCACTGTGATATGTTTATTTTTATGTTGATGTTTTCTCTGTTCTTATTAATCTGTTCTGGGACATTCTTCTTTATGACTTGATTTTTCACCTTTTTAAGGGTTGATTTTGTGGTTGTTGAGACCCCTGTATTATGTTTCTTGATTTGATATGTTGCATCTGTATTGTGCTTTACGGCTGCCCCTATGCATCCTCTTAATAAACTATGTATAAAGCTGATTTTAATTACTACCAGTCCTATTAACTTCCTTTCCATCTGGAAGAACTATGATAACTGTAGTACATCCCTCTTTTTAACATGGTGACATCATAGTTTTCATGATATGATCACTGGGTCATTTCTTTCACTATTATAACTTTGAGTTTGGGGCCTTCCCTAACTGAGTAGGTTTCTGGGTGATGTGTCCTGTATTTGCTTCTAAAATATAAAGTTAGTAGTTTGGTTCTTCTAAGCCAAGAGATTCTTTCAGTATTTCTTGTAGTTTTGGTTTGATTTTTAAAAAGTCTCTGAGTTTCTGTTTATCTGCGAATGTTTTAACTTCATTTTCATATTTGAAAGATAGTTTTGCAGGATATATAATTCTTGGTTGGAAGTTCTTCTCCTTCAAGGCTTTGAATGTATCATGCCACTGTCTCCGTGTCAGCATTATTTCTGCTGAGAAATCTGAGGAAAGCCTGCAGGGTTTCCCTCTGAATGTTAGCTTTGCTTTGACTCTTTCTGTTTTTAAGAGTCTTTGCTCTTGTTTCATTGTGTTAAGCTTGATTACATTATGTCTTGTAGTCTTTCTTTTGAGATCTATATTGAGTGGCATTTGATATGTACCTTGGATATCTATATTCTTTTCTTTCATAATTTCTGGGAAGTTTTCTGTCAGCAGCTCAGTCAAAATACTCTCTGTGTTCTCAGGTGTCTTGCCCTGTTCAGGAACTCCAATTAATCATGGACTGTTCCTCTTAATAGAGTACCACATGCTTCTTAATGCTTCTTCATTTTTCTTGTTTCTTTTTTCTGATTTCTCCTCATAGATGCTGGAGTCAGTGGCATTGTCTTTCCAGTCAGAAAGTCTCTTTTCCATTTGTTCTATTCTGTTCTCTTGGCTTTGAAGTTTCTATCTCTTTGATTTTGTTCTTGATCTGTTGAATTTCAGAGTATTGGTGTTCCATTAGATTGAACATCTTGCTAATTTTTCATTGTGCTCTGTTGCATTTTGTATAAGGTCTAGGAGGGCTCTCTATATAATCCTTTCGTAGTCACCTTCCGATAGTTTCAGAAAATTTTCTTCACCTGGGAAGTTCTTTGGTTGTTTCTTTTGGGGACCTTCTGAAGCCATGGGTGATTTCTTTGTTATGCTTTTATCCAGAGTTCGTTGCTTTTGGGGCATCGCATGAGTCAGTAGAGGCTGGGAGAGATGCTGTGAGGATGGACCACAGTTGTTTCTCTAGGCTGTCTTGAAATGAAAAGTAAAAGGTATCTGACAACTTCCAAAGTCAATCGGGTTTTCTGGTGCCTCTTCCCAGCTGGCAAAGAAAGCAACTCTATATCCAACCCTAGATTTTACAAACGAGTCCAAAATACAGAAGGCTACTGCCCTGCTGGCCTCTGTTGCCGGGCCCCAGCCGTAGGCAACACTGTGTAGAATACTGCTTTTCTGCTGGAAAGGCACTCTACTCCAGGTAGGCACTGCCTCCCAGCCTAGGAATTAGGTCCTGCTGAGGCCTCTGTATGGGTATAGCCACCTCCCAGTGGAACAAGATTACATCTCGCACAAGCTCCCCACCTGCCATGCTGCAGGCCACTCAGTGGCAGAGGCAGAGAGGCCAAAGGTGTTGAGATGCACAGAATCCAAAGTGGGGCTCCCAATGCATGGCAACTTCACCTGCTGATCCCACCAGCAGTGTGCCTGAGACCAGCTGCCAGCCAAGTCCCAGCTTCACCCACGAGGCAAAACAGAGGGAAAAAAAGTTAAAATGGAGAGTTACCCTTGATCCATCAAAGCCAGCACTTACCAAGCACGGGGGTCAGCAAAAGAGAGGAAGGTTTCCACTCAGGGGTATGAAGTCCAAATTAACAGCCCTGTGCCACGTCCTAGGGCTCACTAGGTGTCCAGAAGGCTCTGTTTAGTTACCAATTCAGGTCTTGTTTTCCAGAGGGATTTGGGGAATTGTGTCTTTAGTCTGCCATCTTGACTCCACCCCCTTCCTCCTTTGGGTTTTATTTTATTTGTGCCTTTAAGTCTAAGATGAGTGTCCACTAGGTAGCATACAGATGGATTGTGCTTTTTAACTACTGTCTCTTTATTGTTGCATTTAATCCATTTATATTCAGTGTAATTATCAATAGGTGCTATCATTTTGCTGCCTTTTTTGTGCATAGTTGACAGTTCCTTTGTCCCACTTAATTTTCTCTGCTGAGGTATTTTTCTTTATATATTTTATTTTCATTTTTTTCCTTGTTTCTAGTTTTGTATTTGCTGAATCTTTGTTTTTCTCATTTTGATATGTGGGGTTCTGAGTATGTTAATATTTACCTCTTTTTTTTTCTAAGTTTAAACCAGTTTTTTCTTTATATCACCTTGACTTCCTGTCCATATATGTGATCTATGACTACATTTTTAGTCCCTCTTTTTTGTTATAATATCATTGTCTTTTACACAAGGACATCTACGTTTCCCTATTTTCAGTGTTTTATCTTTGATTTATTTTCATGATTTCCCTATTTGGGTTGATATCTGGTTGCTCTGTTCTGAGGATTAGTCTTACCTAATATTTTAGATTTCCTAACCAAAGGATTCTCTTTAGTATTGCTTATCATTTTATTTTGGTTTCTGCAAATTCTCTAAACTTCTGTTTATCTAAAAATGTTCTAATTTCACTATCATATTTGAGAGACAGTTTTGCTGCATATATAATTCTTGGCTGGCAATTTTTCCCTTCAAGGCTTTTTAAAGCCATCTCACTGCCTACTTGCCTGTACAGTTCTGCTGATTAATTCAAGTGTAGTCTTATTGTTTCTTCTTTGTAGATGACCTTTTATTTATCCCTAGCCCCTCTTACAATTTTCTCTTCAGCTCTGGTTTAGAGAAGTTTAATTTTAATATGTCTGGGTGACTTTCTTTTGGGATCTACCTTGTGTGGAGTAAGATTATCATCTGTCACGATACCAGAGAAGTTTTCTGCCAACAAATATTCAATAATTCTTTCCATTTTTTCTGCAATCCTGTCCTTTTCTGGTACTCCAGTGACTCACGGTTATTTCTCTTGATAAAGCTCTACGTAATTCTTAGTCTTTTATCTGATTATTCCTCAAATATATTGGTGCCATGTGCTTTACTTTCAATCTCACTAACTCTGACTACCATTGCCTCAATTCTGCTCCTTTGACTTTTTATAGAGCTAATTCTCAAGTTTCATTGTTAGACTTCTGAATTTCTGTTTTTTGTCTCTCTATGGATTCTTGCAACCTGTTCATTTTGTTTATTATGTGTGCTCTAAACTTAAATTCCTCAGTTGCTCTGTGTGTGTCTTTTTTGGCTTGTTCTGATTTTCACTTATCTGCTTTTTGATCTCTTGAAGAGATCTGCTTATTAAACTTTTGTATTCTACATCTAGCAATTCCAGAAAGTTTTCTTCATCTGGAAGATTTCTTGATTCTTTCTTGTGGGAGCTTTCTGAAGCCACTGTAGTCTGCCTCTTTATATGATTTGATACCGACTGCTGTCTCCAAACCATCAATAAATTATTTTATTTATTTTTGTTTGCTTACTTCTTTCTGTCTTCTTGCTTTCTTTTTTTTTTCAAATGACAAAATAGGCTGGTCTTACGTTCTAGTTGATTACGTATGCCTTCAAAGTTCTAATGTCCCATCACCAGGTAGTTAGAACTGTTACTAGGTAGGTGAAACCTGGAGTCTGTTTACTTTTGTCAAATGGATTCAGCTCTGCTATCCATGTAGCTGGTCATGAAGTGTGTGGTGCAGGCTGTCACCTATAGTCCTAGACTGGCACAGCTGATTGGTGCAGGCACAAGTATCAGGCTGCATGTGCTGAGCAAGTAAGGAGGCAGATAGACACTACTGAGTGTCTTTGAAGAAAGCATGTCCTCTTCCCTATAGTGAGTAGATTGGTAGTATGGGTGCCCAATACTGTTGGCTGTAAGAAGCAGGCAGCAACATGTACTCTTGAACCTTGTTGTGTGTGGCTGGATGGCATGGGTAGAATCACTAGTCCTCAGGCCCCTGATGTCGATGGGCAGCTACATTGCTTAATATGTAGCAAGGTGTCAAATGTCAGGAGCCTCATTGTCCACCCTATAGCCCACACAGTAGAATGAGCATTCAGGTGTAACAAGGACTGCTGATTATTTCATGTATTCATCCTAGAGAAAGTGCTACATACCTCACTGTTCAATATCACTATAGTCACCTTCACAGTACTCCTCTTGGGAAGCTATGCACTGATGCCAATGCCTTCAAAGCAATTTTGGGACTCTTTTTCAGGAATGACTATCAGAGCTGTCATTATATTACCCTTGATGTCCTGTTGTCAAAATGTCTTCCTTTCAGTATTTCCTTTGTCTTCGAGTAAAGAAAAAAGTTAATGGGGGCCAGACTGTTACTGAACAAAACCCCAGGTTCTCGTTACCTGTCCCAAATAGCCAATCTCTGAGACAAGGATTTTTGGGTTAGTGATCAAAAGGAAGTTTATTTTCTGTGTATTAGCAAAAACACAGAGCAGGCAGATTTCTGTGTAGTACCTGTTCAAAAATCATCAGGTAGGATTGGATATATAAGGGACCAGGATTGCATGCAAGTGGAAATATGGGTATTGGTGCTGACATCAGGGAAACAGTATGATTGATTAGGGGTGAAGATGAGGATCCATTCTGGGTCCTCTGGAGTCCTTCGTAGATATGCATCAGAAACAGGAATCCATACTGCTTTCAGTTGCCATCTGATACTGTTGGTTCTGCCTGGTGCCTAGGTCTTTCACTGGCTCTTTATCTGTTTTTTGCTTGTTTGTTTTTTCTGTATACATAAAGTCTTGCTTATTTTATTTACTGACTCCATCAGTATTAACTAGAAACAGTGTAATAACGGCTAACATTTGTTGAATATTTCACTATGTGCTGCAGTCCACTCTAATTATATACTATAATAATGACAACATATAGAATCTCATCTAATCTTCACAAGCATATGAAATAGTATTGTTATTGCTCTAATTTTATAAGTGAGGAGACCCGGATTAAATAACTTGCCTAAAATGACAGAGAAATCAGAGAGCCAATTATACTACATAGCCCTAGGTTTAAACATTATGTGTCATTACCTCTCATAAAATTATTATTTTTTTATTGTTAAGTGAAAGTATAAAATCCAAATTAAATTTGCATGCCTACCTATCTGTAGCTCCTTCTGCTGTCCTTGTCCAGTGATAGTACGCTCCTCCTTTTTGTTCTTTATATGTTGTATCCTCTTAACAATCTCCTGGCCCTTCTCTCCAAGCTCTTTGCTCCCTTCTAGTAAGAGGCCAGTAGGACAGCATCTTATAGATGTGTAGAACCATAAAGTACACACACCATATGGTCACACTGTGTACCTGAATCCTGTCCTTTCCTGTCTGAAGAGCTGACCTCAGTAATGTTTTCTGGTCAGAGGCAGCAGCAGGTTTGGGGCCATGCTTCCAGGGGAACCCCCAGGCTGCCGGACATCCACTGCAGTCTTTTAGTGGAGTTATTGAGGTGTACCCCTTTTTCTCATGTTGCCACTGGGACTCAACATTGTGTGCCCCATCACAGCTGTCCTTGGTGGTCTTTATCTATTTTGATGTTTCTAAAAGAGCTATGAAAACTGTGAAAGACATTATTTCTGTGGGTCCTGTCAGTTAAATGTGTGATTTCCTGCCAGGAATTTCTAAGAAAGAAAAAAAATAAAATAAAAGATCAGTTCTGAAAAACAGGTGAAAAATTAGTTTTCGTTGCCTATCCCAATTCTCTTTCTCTTTTTTTTTCTTTTATACGAAAATGGCATTTCTCGGTTACAAGATCAGGTGAGCAGGGAGGGTGTTCCAATACAATTATTTGTTTACTAAAATTCACTCACATATAACTATACAGTCAAGTTCACAAACCTGTCATTGTGCCACCAGGAACAATGGCCATTCCAAAAAGAGTTCCAAAATTGCTTTGAAGGGTGGACTAGGTGCCGGCATCAGTGTATAGCTTCAAAATACTTCAAAAGTGACTGTATTGATAGTCAGCAATGAGGTATGTAACACTTAGAACAATTAAGTTCTTGAACTTAATTGTTACACCTCATATATCCTGTTTTACTGTGGCTACATAGGCTAATGAAGGCCTATGCTGTTGTAGCTGGCCCACAGAGTCTTATTTTATCTTTACCTCCCTTGTTAGTTATAAATCAGTCCAGAAGAAGGCAGAAAAGTAAGACAGCCTGTGTGAAGAGCAATGAGACCACACCTTTGTCCTAATTAGCATGTGAGAAAAACAACATCTGTCCCCTTTGATGCAGAAAAGACCACCAGCGAATAAAAAGCATCAGCACAGATCCTCTTTGCTCTAGCTTGTTCTGAGAAGAGGCCCTGCTATGAACCTTGGCCTTGCTATTATGTGTGCCTGGGAAGAGCCTATGCTGTTACTGCTTTGGCTGATGCTGTTACTTCTTTGGCTCCCTTTTTGTGCTGTTGGTAAGGACGGTAAGGTTCCAGCTCACCAGTTTGGAGCAGTGCCCTTGCTGTGAGCTTTGGCCTGCCATTACATGTGACTGGGAAAAGCCAAGCTTGTGGCTGGGCAACTCCCTTTAGGGCAGTGTTTGGTAAGGACTGTAAGGTTACAGGCCTGTTTTTTTGAGCAGAGCCCTTTTTGCTCCAAAAGCTTCCTGGCTGACCTGTAACAGCGCTCCTGTAGCCCAGCCGCATTCCAGTCCAGCCAGTTCAGCAGCATTCCACCGCAACAAAGCTCTCCATGACACCACCCCCTGTAGCCCAGACCCAGCCTTAGGCATCCTTTTAAAAAAATGACTTGGTGATAAAATGAATTGCCATATATGTATTCATGCTTATTAATTTAACTCTGACAGTCCTTTTGGTTAAGTTATTGTTGGTATTACAATTATTCTCAAATACTTAATTTAGGGGTATTGTAATTTAAGTAACCGTTTTTCAGTAGTTGAAACGCAAATAGATTGACTGGCCACATAGTGTGCAGACCCCAAAGGACCTAAGGGATCATGAGGCCTGTGTACTACTTGTGTGAAAATAAATAGATAATACATGTTTGTGCCTTGGGCACATAGAACTTAAATTCATGTCTGTTTTGTGATTGCTTTCCCTTGATCACAATGGGGCAAAAAAGGTGTCAACCTATAGGAAATGTTTTAAACAGATAAAAAAAGAATTCTGTAACATGAGCCAATGGATAATGAGTTTCCCAACTTTACTTCCCTGTTCTTGGCAATGTTGTTACAAAGCTACTGCATGCTACATACACGGTGTTACATACTAAAAGATTCTACTATTAGAGAAATGCTAGAACTGAAATGCAAAATGATGTACACCAGTGCATGGAACCAGAACAGTAGCAGCCTATAATTGTTGGGGCTCGGATTTCAAGACGCTACCCAGAATTTCTTTAAAGTGTTGAAATGAGGAAGGGCGCAGTAAAAATTCGAGGTATTAAAGAAAGCCCCAGGAAACAACTTAATAGCAGAAAATATCATAGAATAATCTCACCTTTGTCTTACAAAACACTGTCACAAGACAAGCCTGAGGGCAACCTTGCAAGTGACAGCCTGCAAGTGACCCCTAGACCTTGACCACATTTTACAACTAATAGGAGTTAACCGATCAATGTAAAGGTCAGTTTACCCTCCCTGCTTTGCAATCTCACGACTTAAATACTGGGCACTGAGGAAACTCGTGGTCGCCCCCTGCTCTGTGTAGCTTGGGGTGCGTCCCTGGTGCACCAGTATTTTTCCTATTGGGCATAGTTTTTAATAAAATTTAACCTTTAAAGTAACAGTGTCACATCTTGAAAATCACAGACCCTAACAAAAGGTTAAATTTTATTAAAAAATATCCCTAATAGGAAAAAGACTGGTGTACCAGGGACTCACCCCAAACTATGCAGAGCAGGGGGCGACCTCGAGCTTCCTCAGTGCCCAGTATTTAAGTCGTGAGATTGCAAAGCAGGGAGGGGGAACTGACCTTTACATTGATTGGTTAAGGCCACCTGGAATTCCTGTTAGTTGTAAAATGTGGCCAAGTTCTAGGGGTCACTTGCAAGGTTGTCCCCAGGCTTTATCTTGTGACAGATGTTTTGTAAGACAAAGGTGAGATTACTCTATGGTATTTTCTGCTATTAAGTTGTTTCCTGGGACTTTCTTTAATACCTTGAATTTTTACTGCACCCTTCCTCCAGTGGAGTCACTTATGCCTCATTTCATCGTAATGACCCCTTGGAATGTACCTATCATTGAAACCTTGACCACAACCCTTCCTGCTTTCTGGTCAAAGTAATTAAGACAAGGATACTGAAAACTTGAGCCGAAAAACTCCAAGTAGCTCATGTGCACACTGATTATGTCCCCACACTGACCCTTTGATATACAACAGTTTATTACAATACCCACCAGAAGGGTACATACCTTGCAGTTGCTGATGTCTGTAACTGGCAGACTTGAGTGATAACATGTCACCATCCCCACTGGCAATCAACCTAACCCTGATTAACACATGACACATCCCTCTGGACCACAGTGACTTGATGCACTGAATACTAATGATTCAAGACCAGAAGATTTGTGAGATGACATTCAGGACATCTTGCCAGCTGTACATGAAGGAGAAAAAGTTCATTAAAAGACAATGCATGAAGAAAAAAACAAAATGAGCATCAGAAGAGACTCTGAAACTTGCTGTTGAACACAGAGAAGCTAAGTGAACAGAAGAAATGATGAAGTAAAACAGCTGAATAGAAGATTTTAAAAGGCAGCTTGAGAAGACAAGCACTATAACGAAACATGTAAACACCTGGTGTTAAGAAATCAAAAGAGATGTTTAGCATTTCTCAAGCTGAAAGAAATGAAGAACAGTTTAAACCTTGTACCACGAAAATTAATCAATGTTCAGTGATTTCAGGAGGTAGCATATGATCAAGAACCAGTAGTACTGAAGGAAGAAGTCCAAGCTGCACTAAAGACATTGGTGAAACATAGGTCTTCAGGACTGACAGAATGCCAACAAAATGTTTCAACAAACGCAGTGTTGGAGGTGCTTACTCATTGTGGTGGTCAAGATTGTGTCAACTTGGCAACTCCATGTTTGGCTGCTGTATCGAGCGGCAGGGGCAGGGACTGTAGTGGCTTGACTCCCCTCAGCTCTCATCTTCCTGCCTTCCACCACCTACTTCCTGTCTGCTCACATTGTCAGCATTTTTTGGATCATCGCCAACCTTGTTGGGGTGAGATGGTATCTCATTATTGTTTTGATTTGAATTTCTTTAATAGCTAATGATCATGAGCATGTCCCCATGTGTCTTTTGGCTGCCTGGATCTCCTCTTTAGAGAAGTGTCTGTCCATCTCCTTTGTTCATTGCTTAATTGGATGATTTATCTTTTCTTATTGATATTTTGTAGTACCTTATAGATTATGGAGATCAGTTGCCAAATATTTTTTCCCATTCTGTAGGTGGTCTTTTAATTCTTTTGATGAAATCTTTGGATGAGCAGAAGTGTTTGATTCTTATTAATTCCCATTTACCTACTATCTGATCAATGTGCTTTGTCAGATTTTGAAGTCGGTCTATATTGTGTATTAAAACTTCCACTGTTGATCCTATTTTATCTTGGATGAGCTTTTTCATTTTAGATTTTATATTTAGGTCTTTTTATCCAATTTGAGTTGATTTGTGTATAAGGTGTAAGATACGGGTCTTGTTTCAATTTTTTGCAGACGGATATCCAATTTTGCCAGCACCATTTGTTAAAGAGACTGTTCTTATCCCAGCTTAAAATCTTAGGGCCTTTGTCAAATATCAGCTGTTCATAGGAGGATGGTGGCATCTCTGAGGTCTCTACTCTGTTCCATTGGTCTATATGTCTCTTTTTGTACCAGTCCCAGGCTGTTTTGACAACCATGGCAGTGTAATAGGTTTTAAAGTCAGGTGGTCAGAGGCCTCCCAGTGTGTTCTTCTTCTTCAGTAGTGCTTTACTTATCTGGGGCTTCTTCCTTTTCCATACAAAGTTGGCAACTTGTTTCTCCGTCTTGTTAAAAAGTGTCGCTGGAACTTGTATTGGGATTGCATTACATAAGTAGATTGCTTTGGGCAAAATAGACATTTTCACAATATTGAGTCTTCCTATCCATGAGCAGGGCAGATTATTCCACTTATGTAAGTCTCTCCCAGTTTCTTGTAGTAAGGTCTTGTATTTCTCTTTGTAAAGATCTCTTGTTTCTCTAGTTAGATTTATTCCTAGGTACTTTATCTTCTTGAGGGCTATAGTAAATGGAATTGATTTGGTGATTTCTTCTTTCATAATCTCACTGTTGGTATAAAGGAATCCTATTGATTTAGTTCTATTTATCTTGTGTCCTGATACTTTGCTGAACTCTTCTATTAACTCCAATAGCTTACTTATGGATTTCTTTGGATTCTTTGTATAAACAATCATATCATTTGCAAAGAGGGAAATCTTTACTTCTTCATTGCCAATACAGATGCCCTTTATTTCTTTGACTTGTCTAATTTCTCTGGCTAGAACTTCTAGCACAGTGTTGAACAGAAGTGGTGAGAGCAGGCATCCTTGTCTAGTTACCGTTCTCAAAGGGAATTCTTTCAGTCTTTCACCATTCAGGATGATGAAAGCAGTTGGGTTTGCATAGATGCTACTGATTACATTGAGGAATTTCCCCTCTATTCTTATTTTTCTGAGAGTTTTAAGCATGAATGTGAGTTGAACTTTGTCAAATGCCTTTTCTGCATCAATTACAGACCAACATCACTCACGAACTTAGATGCAAAAATCTTCAACAAAATTCTAGCTAATAGAATTCAACAACATATAAAAAAATAATTCATCATGATCAAGTTGGTTTCATTCCAGAGATGCAAGGCTGGTTCAACATCAGAAAAACAATTAATGTAATCAATCACATTAATAACACAAAAGATAAGAATCACTTGATTTTGTCAATTGATGCAGAAAATATTTGATTTTACTTGGATCCACAATCAATGTCCATGGATGCAACAGCCAAGAAATCAAACAATGTACTGTATTGGGCATATCTGCTGCCAAAGACCTCTTTAAGGTGTTGAAAAGCATCTTAGTGGATTAAAGCATGCCTGATCCAAGCCACAATATTTTCAGTCATCTCATATGCATGCAAAAGCTGGACAATAAGTAAGATTGAATAATTCATGCCTTTGAATTATGGCATTGTCAAAAAATACTGAATACACCACAAACTTCCAGAAGAACAAACAAGCCAGTCTTGGAAGAAGTACAGTGAGATTGCTTCTTGGAAGTGAGGATGGCAAGGCTTTGTCTCATGTTCTTTGGATATGTTATCAATCCCTGGAGAATGATAGCATGCTTGGTATGGCAGAGGGTCAAAGACAGGAAGACACCCCACAAGATGCATTGACACAGTGGTTGCAAGCATGGCTCAGCCATAGCAGTGACTGTACAGATGGTGCAGGATCAGTGTTTTGTTCTGTTGTGCACAGGGTCGCTATGAATCAGAATCAACTCAATGGCCCCTGACAACAACAACAAGCTAGCAAAACAGCGTTCTGAATCCTGATCCACCACCTCTTGGTGTTTGAAAGGAATTGTTAAGCAAGTATTTGTTCTCTCCATCCACTGCTTTCAAACTTTAAAATGGGTATGTTTTTCATTGCTCTAGTTTGTTATAGCGAGTGCCTCTAGGGTAGAGACATATGCTTCCTATGACTTTTATTTTTCCATTAGTGAGCATTTAAATATTGAGACAAGAAGTTAAATGATGAAAAGTAGCAACATAAGATTTAAACATTATGTTGTATGATCACTGTAAGTAAGATTACAAAACACCCCTTATCACTACTGGTAAAGATTTGCGTTCTGCTTGCTACATTTGAAAACTTTTCATACGTTGCCGATACATGTATACTTCAGAGATATTGCAATGAAGTGAGTCACATGAATTTTTTTGTTTCCTAGCACATACACAAGTTGCATTTACACTACACTCTAGTAAGCAACTTGATGGCAATGAGTTTGGTTTTCATTCTTTGGTAGACTATGAGTAGTCCTGGTGGCACAGCTAACTGAAAGGTCAGCAGTTCAATCTACCGGCTACTCTTTGGAAACCCTCTGGGGCAGTTCTTCTCTGTCCTATAGTGTCATTATGAATGAAAATTGACTTGATGGCAGTGGCTTCTTTTGGTAGTCTATTAAGTGTGCAATAGCATTAGGCTTAGTAAAAACAATGTATGTATCTAAAATTAAAAATACTTTATTGCCCCAAACCACTAAACTTCACTTGAGCTTTCAGATTAGGGCTGGGGGAGTCCTGCCTTAGTGTTGATGGCTGCTGACTCAGCAGGGTGGTGATTGCTGAAGGTTGGGGTAGCCGGGACAATTTCTTAAAGAAGACAGCAATGAAGTTTTCTGCATTGACTGATTCTTCCTTTCACCAAAGATTTCTCTGTGGCATACAATGCTGTTTGATATCACTTTACCCACAGTAGAACTTCTTTCAGTATTGGTGTCAGTCCTCTCAGACCTTGCCATTGCTTTATCAACTAAGTCTATGTAATATCCAAAATCCTTTATCACCATTTCAGCAACGTTCAAGGCATCTTCACCAGAAGTCGGTCCCATCTCAAGAAACCACTTTCTGTGCTTATCTGCAAGAAGCAACTCCTCATCCATTAAATTTTTCTCATAAGAGTGCAGCAATTCAGTCACATATTCAGGCATCACTTCTAGTTTCCTTGCTATTTCCACTGTACCCACAGTTAACACCTCCACTGACGTCTTAGATTCCTCCAACACACCCATAAGAGTTGGAATCAATTTCTTTCAAACTCTTGTTAATGATGATATTTGTATCTCCTCCCACAAATCACAAATGTTTTTAATGAATCTAGAATGGTGAATCCTTTTCAGAAGGTTTTCAATTTATTTGCCCAGATCCATCAGTGGAATCACTATCTAGGATAGTTATAGGATTACAAAATTTATTTCTTATATAGTAAAACTTGAAAGTTGAAATTACTCCTTGATTTACGGGCTGCAGAATGGATAGTTAGCAGGCATGAAAATATTAGTCTCCTCGTACATCTCTATCAGAGTTCTTGAGTGAGAGTAGTGCATTGTCAATGAGTGTTAATATTCTGAATCTTCTTTCCTGAGCAGTAGGTCTCTATAGTATGCTTAAAATATTCAGCAAACCATGTGTGTAAACAGACATGCTGTCAACTAGGCTTTGGTGTTCCATTTATAGAGCACAGGCAGACTGGATTTAGTGTAATTCTTCAGGGTCCTAGGATTTTCAGAATGTAAAGGAACACTTGCTTCAACTTAAGGGTCACCAGCTGCACTAGCCCCTAACAAAAGCCAGTTCAACTCCTTTGAAGTGTTGATGTCAGGCATTAAATTCTCCTCTCTAGCTATGCATGTCCTAGATGCCATCTTCTAATATAAGGCTGTTTTATCTACATTAAAAATCTGTTGCTTAGCATAGATACTTTCATCAATTATGTTAGCTAGATCTGGATTAACTTGCTGCTTCACCTTTCACCTTTACGGAGGGGCTTCTTTCCTTAAATCTCATGAATCAACCCCTGCTAGCATCAAACTTTTCTTATGCAGCTTCCTCATCTCTCTCAACCTTCACAGAACTGAAGAGAATTAGGGCCTTATTCTGGATTAGGCTGTGGTTTAACGGAATGTTGTAGCTAATTTGATCTATCCAGACCATTACAATTTCCTCTGTTATCAGCAATGTCTGTTTTGCTTTCTTATCATTCATGTGTTCACTGCAGTAGTACTTTCAATTTCCTTCAAGAACTTTCTTTTGCACTTGCAAGTTATCTAACTCTGGTGCAAGAGGCATAGCTTTTGGCTTATTTTGGCTTTTGATATGTCTTCTACACTAAGTTTAATCATTTCTAGTTTTCGATTTAAAATGAGACGTTTGCATTCACTTAAACACTTATAAGCCACTGTAGGGTTATTAATTGGTCTCATTTCAACACTGTTCTGTCTCTGTAAATGGGGAGGTTGAGAAGGACAGAGAAGGGTGAACAGCCAGCTGGTGGAGTAGTCAGAAAATACACATTTGTCAATTAGGTTTGCCATCTTATATGGGTGCAGTTTGTGGTGCTCCAAAACAATTATAATGCTAACACCAAAGATCACTGAGCGCTATAAAAAAAATCAAAAACAAAGAAAACAGAAAACACTGCTTTGAGGGAATTTTGACTCACAGCAATCCTGTTTAAGATAGAACTACCTACAGGGTTTTCAAAGGAGCAGCTGGTGGATTCAAACTGCTTTTTGGTTAGCAGCCGAGCACTTAATCACTGAACCACTGGGGCTCCTAGATCACCATAACAGAAGTAGTATTAATGAAAAAGTTTGAAGTATTTTTAAAATTACCCAAATGTGACACAGATAGGAAGTGAGCATATGCTGACATTTTGCTCCATGCAGAGTTGCCACAAACTTTCATGTTAAAAAAATGCAGTATCTGCAAAGCACAATGAAGTGTTACTGAACAACATATACCCGTAATTGTGTATTAAATCCAGTTTCACTGAGTTAATTCTGACTTATAGCTATCCAACAGGAATAGAGTGAAACTGTCCCAGTTTCCAAAGCTGTGTTTTTTGCAGAAGCAGATTGCTTCATCCGCTTCCTGCAGGGGCAAATACGTTCTAACCATCAATCCTTTGGCTACGGCCCAGTGCTTTAACCGCTGCACCACCCAGGCTCCTTAACTGTGTTCTTAGTTAGAATGAAATGTTTCTTTGTAGTTTCACATTACTATAGTTGACACAGATCTTCTACAGCAGGTAAACTGGCCTCTAATGAGACAGAAAGTGAGGTACGTAAACCTTTAAAGACAAAGTCTTTTCATGTGCCTGAGAAGGCCTTGTCATGTGCCTGGAGTGATGTAAAATGGAGAATAAACCTATCTTTTCTGAGGACTTGATAGTGCTTTTCATACATTTCCCAAGGAAAATTTGATCCGCCACAAGCATTTAGTAAATGCCTAACATAAACTAGAATTAAGACGCAGTGGACAATAAATCCATTTGATTTCCTAAAAAAAATTTGCCAAGTGTCTTCTGGGTTAAGTTCAGTAACTTTTCAGACTGTATCACCTTAGTCTTTTACATTTTATATTGCTTTTTTATCGTATCTATTCTTAGGGAAGCCTTTGAAACGAGTTTAAAGACACTTTCTCCTGTTCTCGTTCCTTCCTCCATCTCCAGAAAAGGCTTGTCTTTAGCCTGAAATTGCTCTTGAAAATCTCATGAGATATAATGGATATTTTTGAGTCAGTACTATTTTCTACAATTGCTCTCAATGCTGGTTTGATTCCAGCATTCATTATACCTATATATGGACATGAGGAATCTACTCAACCATCCTGCCCTGCACTCTGTACAAGAATTGGATGTGATAGGAAGTACCCATCCTGCTCTCAATGCATAACGGTAAGACTTACTCTTACTACTAAACTTAAAATTCCATGTTACTGTTTTCTTTGTTTTGCCTCTGGGTGCTCTTACTTTCTCCACTCTTGAATGATTTATTCTCCAAGATTTTATCTTGAGCCACTGCCCTGTGTTCCTCCCTGCACCCATTAGGTGTTTTTTCAGAATCATGTTCTGATTGAATACTCCAGTGCAAATTCCCTGGATGTTGATCATTCCCAAATTATGTCCAGGCCTTTTCCTGAGTGGCAAGGTGAGATCACTCCCCTACCCAGCACATCTTTTGCCCTTCTTACAATTTTCATTACAATCAGTATCATCATCCATTGAACCACAAAACAAAAAACCAAAAGGCTCAATAAATTTCTCTCTAACCAATGAAGTCCTTACAATCTAATTATTTCCAAAGTCTGTCCCTTCTCTATCCCTATTATGTATTAGTTTATGTTCTATTCTCCCTGATTTCAATCTTTGCCCTAAATCCATTCTCTACTCTAACCAATGTTTTATGCAGAGCTCAAATATGACCTTTTATTGGTATACTATTACACATAATTGGGTTGTTATGAGTTGGAATTGACTGGGTGGTGCTGTTTTTTCAATTACACATAAAATAGGTCTGAGTTCCTTAAGTAAGCACATAGAGCCTTTGGTTGCCTGACCCTGGCAACCTTCCCAACTTTTGCTCACTTTCCCATATAAACACCACCAGAACACTGCTATCTTAGATTATAGCTTAACCTCCCTTGTTGTATCACAGCACAATTCAATCTATGTTTCTGGCTTTGTCACTACACATTTTCCAGCAAAGGGTCTAACTTTTATCTGTATCTCAAATGCCCAACACAGAGCCTGGAGTGCAGTAGGAATTCAAGTTTAAGTCCCCCCCACCCTCACCCAAGTTTTCCCTCCAAAGTCCTACTTTCATGCCAGGTTCCTTCATTTACATTAGATGAGCAATGAATGATTTACCATGGAAGTTCTCATGCCAACAGTTAGACTGATGTAATTGTGATACTGCAGGGGAATAAATGAGTTCAATGACATGCATGCCTCCTTTAGCCAGCGGTTTCAACCTCAGGAATACGTTAATATACACAAATGTGGATATGTAGCACTGAGTAACAAAAAGAGTGTTCTACTGGTTATAATCACACAAGTGAGCAATGAAACGAAAAGTCTCAGGTAACAGTAGATGCTCTTGGACAAGATACATACACCTTTTTTTCCCTCTAGTTAAACTGAATGATCCTTTCTGTTAAAAATAAATTATCACCCAAATTACCTAAGGGAGAACAAATTAAATAAATGTACACATTTAAAACCTAGTCTAATACACTACAGTATAAGCAGATCAAGTATCCAGAAGGGCTGTATAACCTAAAAAATCTTACATACAAGGGTACAAGTGTTTGGGGGCAGTGGAGAGTAAGTGCATAGGGAAATGCTTTCCTTAAGCAATAATCTACCTCTACTCTAAGTCCTACACAGCTGGACGTGAGCTCAGATTGGATCTAGAGCAAGAATGATGGTGGTGTATTTTGAATAATGATCTTAAAAATGTTGATATTCTAATTCCTGGTAGCGGCAGGAAAACAATGCACTAGCAAATGGTACTGCCTGTCTTGGTCGATTTAAACAGATAATACTTTATGGTTTTATATTTTAAAAAAAAACCCTTAAAATATTTCAATCCCGTTTCTCCAAGAAACTCTATGCAGTCCTTACTCCAATAAAATATTCATTACAATTTAAGTTTACGGATGCATGATCAAGAT
The DNA here is from genome assembly GCA_028571685.1 of Heterohyrax brucei. Lineage (NCBI taxonomy): Eukaryota > Metazoa > Chordata > Mammalia > Hyracoidea > Procaviidae > Heterohyrax > Heterohyrax brucei. The sequence goes on from CM053149.1 coordinate 43,828,514, forward strand.
GCATCTCCACACACATACACAAACACACACAAAAATCCTAAGAACTTTAATGCAGTAAAACTAACTAGTGGTTTGCTGTAAATATCCTTTCTCTACAGAACTTAATCTGTGTCAAGGAGGAGAAAGTAAAAGTGTCAATTTTTTCAATGTTTCACAGGGTGGAGAAAAAAATGCACTTTGCAGCAGAGAATGAAGATGCAAATTTTAGAGCCATCATGAAGAAATGTATCATTTGCTTTCTTATATGCTCAAATTTGAAAGAGCAATCTGTTACCAAAAAACAAGTCAAAATTACATTTGTTGAAAGAGTGGAACATATCTATCAGATATATTGTGGCATACATGACTGGAAACCACATTAAAGCAAATGTTACAGTAAATATAAATACATTCTAGATATCATTTTAAGGTACGAAATATTGACAATTTTATTACTAGTACAAAACTAAGACACATACTAAACATATTTAAGAGTATAAAAAGAAGGGACAACTTTTAAGACAGAACTTAAAAATCTTAACTCCAGTGATAAAAAACATTTCAAACTGTCTTCAAATCTGAACATTTTAGACTGGTGAATGCTTATTTAGCTAAAAATCTAATAAATAGGTATTAACAAAAGGATCAAATCAGATTTAAAAAAATGGTTTAGTTATTAGAAGAATGTGCTTATTATCTCAATAGCAAGTAGACTATTTCTGGTAGCAAGATATGAGTCAGTTCTTTAAAAAGCTCAATTTAGTAGAAACAGAAAATACTTTTTCCTTTTCAAAAACACCTATATACATTTTCAACTCCCTTGCTCTAAGAAGGAAACCCTGGTGGCGTAGTGGGTTAAGTGCTATGCTGGCTAACCAAAAGGTCGGCAGTACAAATCTGCCAGGTGCTCCTCGGTAACGCTATGAGGCAGTTCTACCCTGACCTTAGGGTTACTATGAGTAGGACCTGACTCGACCTCAGTGGGTGAGGTTTTACTTTTAAGAATCCTCCATTCTTAACAATGGAAAAGCAAAACCTCCAGAACTCAAAAAACCAAACTCATGGCTGCGGAGGTGATTCCAGCTCACAGCAACACTACAGGAGAGTAGAACCGCCCTGTAAGTTTCCAAGTGGTACCTGGTGGATTTGAAACACCGATCTTTTGCTTAGCAGCTGTAGTAGTTACTACAAGTCGGCATAAACTGATCTTTGTCTATTATGTATAGCAATAGGGACACCCAGTGGCCAAGGGTGAGTAATGACATTTTCTAGCTATTCTGCTCTAGCGAAAGAGGAGGCATTTTTCCATCAATTTAAGGTTTTCATGTAGGGGTTACCTTTCACTATAAATTGTTAAGGAAATACTTAAGAATTTGGGGGGAACAAAGACCTTAGCTCATGAGCTTGAAACAACTGTCAGAACAGTGCTGTTAAAACTTGTAGCTAAAATAAAACTCAAACCAAAGAGAACATACAGATACTTTATTGCTCACCTTTCACACAAAACACACCTCCAGCCATTTCTTTCACAGCTTAACAATGTTTACATATACAAAAACCCAGCAAGAAGCATCATGAAGATTTCAGTAAAGGAGAATGTAAAACATCAACTCAGCCAGGCTTTTGTTTTCTGCAGCAATAATAAAGGGCCTCCTGCACTAGGCAAACATCTTGTCTTCTTACTTGGTAGTGCATTTCTTCCATTACAAAAAGTCTCCTGCCCAAAGCAAACTAACTTGTATTCGCTGAGCCAGTGGTATTAACTCGTGCATAAAACAAAATTCAGTTTGCTGTTTCTTCTAGCAGATTTCAAGTAAAAACAAACTGAAGAAGGAACTTGTTTGGATGGATGCAGTCAGTTTGAATTGCTATACTTCAACTAAATGACTACATGGACTATAGGTTCACAAGGTGGTTTGCCTATATTATCCCTAGGGTTCTGGCCATGTTCCAAGTTTTCGGAGTTGAGCATAAGGTACAGTATTCCACCAACAGGATAAGGCTACTGAGTGTGCTATCTGCAGAAGAGCTCATTTAATAGCAACAGACCTAAAAGTTCTCTCATGAAGCAGATGTGGCATAACCTCAGAATAAAAAAGCCAGCCAAGGGCAGAAGTGTGCTTGGAAAATAGGCATTAAGATATTTTAAGCAAAACACATATAACAAATTGTTAGTACGAGGAAAGTTTCCTAGCTGTAAACCTAAAAAATCTAGGAGAATCCTCATTTGCAAAACTGCATACCGAAAACAGGAAAACTACTTATTTATTTAAGTAATTTCTCCAAAAACATATGCATTTTCTGACTGGAATTAGCCAGTCAAAGATTAAAGGCAGCTTTTATTACCTTTTAAAAAAAATTCATACAAAGGAGTGATGTTGCATGTGTTTCTCAAATAAACGCATTGTGTTAAGACTATTAAAAAAGTGAAAAAACTGAATGATAAACTACAGATGCTTATGCCACACAAGAATCTGCCTGCCACCTGAGGTCTCACATTAATTCAAAATAGACTCTGGCTTCAGGGTCCTAAAACTAAGTTTCTATTACTTGAGCTCTAGCAAAATGTAAAGTTCTGTAGCCTCAACTAGTATAATGTCTTCCCTGTCCAAACCCAGAATGATTATACTGGTAACCTCCATGCTGGAAGTGCTGTTCAAACTGACCCCCCTGGTGGTAAGTCTGGCTACCCCTTCCTCCCCAACCTCCCCCCTGGCCTCCACGGCCACCTCGTCCTCCACGGCCACCTCGCCCTCCACGACCACTGCCTCGGTCACCATGGTGCCCGCCATCTTGGTATCTATTGTCCTGCTGGTATCCACCACTCTGGTATCCACTTCCTGTATACGAAGATGCCTGGAAGCCACCATAGCCACTGCCCTGATAGCCACCACTGTGGCCACCATGATAGCCACTGGGCTGGAAACCTGACTCTCGATAACCCCCATCCTGGTAGCCACCCCCTCCTCCCCCACCTCCATCTGTCCAGCCTCCTTGATGCTTGTTTCCTCTTCCACCCCCTCGACCACCGTGCTCATAGCCACCTCGTCCACCTCTTCCTCCTCCTTGTTCAGGACCACCTCGTCCCCCATGTGCGGAATGTTCATGACCACCTCGCCCCCCTCGGCCTCCGGCTTGCTGCTGAGGGCCATCTTGTCTTTTCTGCCAGGGTGGCATCTCCGGGGGGGGTGGTTCAATTTCATTAGGTCTACCACCTCTGTCGGGCACTCTGCCCATCAACACCTGTGGGAGAAGAAATACATTTTAAACTATTTTATTTAATAAACAGAAAGAAACTGAATTCAAAATAAAAGTAAAAGTACTCCAGTCACCTTATTGATGGCACAGGCAGTCTTTTCTCTAATAGAGCCACTGCTTGTCCTTAAAATCTTTGACAAGTCTTGTCTTGCGGCCAAAAGATGGGCAACAGAAATACTACTTTTAGGAGATAAGACTGAGCGTTTTGGCTGGTAAACTTTTGCTAATTTTTCTGTCTGGCTCTGTTGAAAGAAAAGTGTTCAAAGACAGATGTCAGTTTCAAAAATGACATGAGAAACACAGTAAAAAAGGTGAAGATGTCCAAAATAACTTGATACTGTCTGCCTGATAACGACAGTGTTTACTAGATTCCAGATAGGAAGAAAAAGTTACATACTTGCCACTGCTCCTGCCTAGTCAAGAACTATCTTCCAGTACAGCTGCCAGACTCACTGGCACAGCAAGGAATGACTGCCGGGAAGGGGAGAGGGGTGAAGGGAAGAGTGAAAGGCATGGGTAGGTTTCCTTGGCTGGCTGGGGCTAAAGGGGCTCTTTCTGCCCTTGATCTCAATTCAAACACGTTGATTTTATTTAATATAAGAACACAAATTCATTTCGACAGTTTCACTTTTGAATTTTCTCATTTTTCATTTCTATAACAAAATGTTTTTGCTGTTGTCGTGTCCATTCTGACTCCTAGTCACCCCAATGCTAGTTGTGACTAATTTGTCCTAACTGCATTGTTAGCACACATATTTCTTCTAAGCATTCCCTTCACTGAATACTTTGCTCTATTATAAATAGTTAAAAAGGATCTACTTTGACCATATTTTAAAAGCACAAGTTAGTGATTATTAGAGAGACAGGCAGATCAGTGAGAAATTAAGAAACTTGGGCAAGTCACTAACTTCTGTTCCTCAGTTTCCAAATCTAGATAATAAAGAGATTCCCTGGCAGCTCCATTACAACGTTGCTGGAGAGGCTCATATGGGTAACTAGTATAAGAAACTCAGTAATACCTAGCTACTAGAAGCAATCAATAGAATGTTGAGAGCTATTCTGTCTCAACAACTTGGTTAGCAGCCACAGCTCTTACCCACTATGGTCCCAGGGTTTCAACCAGAGGTATAAATTTATTTACAATGCAGTTTGTTGAACTGCAGAACATAATGCCAATTATAAAAACAAAAATATATGTATTTTTTTCTTATGAAGATAGATAATTTCATTTCAAGGAGCTCACTGAAAAAACTCATTTGTAGTAGAAATGCAGTAATCCAAACAAAGAAAAAATGGCTAAGTGGTATTTCAAATCAGAATTTCTTTATTAAATTGTATAGACAACCTTGCAAACCTTATTCCAAGCATGTACCTAAAGGGAATCACTCTGTACTCACACTCTTAAAAAAATCATATCCTTAAGAAAAAATTATTGGAGACACAGGAAGGCTAAGGAGGGCCTCATTCTCAGTGTCTAAAAGACACCCTCAACTCTCAAGTCATTCCTTTGTAACTACATCCAGAAATCTTATTGGTTTTCCTTAGTTATTTTCATCACACTCTGAATAGGTTTATTCTGGTGAATTGGCTGCAACAGTAGAGACAAACTTTTTACCACTTAAGACAAACTTCTTATATTTCATTAACACTTTAACTACATAATACGCAATATGATAGATCTGGTTTAATAAATTCTATTTAGTGGCTAAATAACTAATTCAAAAGCATATATAACTCTATTACAGTGGTTAACAGCTTTGCTGCTAACCAAAAGGTTGTAGTTTGAATCTACCAGCTGCTCCTCAGAAACCGTAAGCGGCAGTTTTATTTTGTCCTGTTGGGTCACTATGAGTTGGACTTGACAGCAATTGGTTTGGTTTTTCTTTTTATAATTGTATCAAAGATTACAGAGATTAGTAGTTACAGTATATGAAAGACTCATTTAAAGGTACTTGAAAAACAAGATCACAAAAAACAAATGTACAAAGGGTGTAAAGAGAATCTTCACACAAAAGAAAATAAAGTATGAAGAAATATTAAAAAAACACACACACACAGGAAACAATAAATGTAAATTAAAGTAACCTGAATTTGGGACACAACAACGATCTTCTGCTTATTAAATTTTGGAAGCAACATCTACAACAATAATAAACAGCGAAAGAGCACAAGAACAAAAATAATTGGCAAATTTGTTAGTTAAACAGGTCCTCAGATACTGATGATGGAAGATATGTGTTGCTATAACCATCTGGTACAATGTGTCTCAAGAGGCACAAAGACGGTAACTCTTGACTTAGTAATTTTACTTTTATATAACAAAAGGATAAAAGTGAGCATACAAGAATAAAAGTAACATACTTAAGGATTTCAGTGAAAAAAAACCTGGATAAAAGTCTAAGTAAGGTAAACACGATGGACTAAACTACAGTGCAGGCATCTGTTTATGACTGCATAAACAGAAAATGTTTGTATACTGTGAAAACATAGAATGTAAAGTTATGTTTACTACACTGGTATACACAATGTAAGGAATACTAAAAATCAAACAGCTACTGTGTAAAGATGATGTGATAACCTGATTCCTATGTAAATTTTTTCTTTAAATAATTGAAAGAATGGACTATTACTACATACAGCTTGTTGGGGAAGTGTTTTCTGAATATCTCTTATATTTCTTTGTATTGTAGTTATTACAGTACCTAAAATAAGTGCTCAACCACTGTTTGTTGAATAGAAATAAAGCACCTTTAGAAAATGGTTTGATACATATAACAAAAAAAAATTAAAAGGAAATTTCAAAACAAGCTATAAGTACTTTATTTTTGTTACATAAAACATCACTTTGTGTATGTTAAAGGATTTGTATAGGATTTTCTCATCCTCCCTAATTTATACATTTCAAAGAATCATTGCACATCTTAGGGTAAATAGATCATAAATACCACCTAGGCTAATCAGGTTGTTGGGAGCGCAGACACACCAGCCAGAGCTGTTCAGTCCTTGCTGGTAGGGCCAAGACGAGTACCTTGATCTGTTCACTTCTCATTCAGTGCACTTTCATCCATCACTGGATGTTTTTCCAGTTGAGAGCTAAAGTTTATTGTTTTTGAAGGGTACCTACCACACTGAGAGTGAATTTTTTTTTTAATTAAGGGTAATTTAACCCTTTTGTGCTTGTGGGTATTCCTAGGGACCAAGTCTCTTTCTGCCTCTGAAGGTTTATTAGGAAGGTGCTACATCAGGCCAGCATGTGCTGGCAAAAAGCAGAGGCCTTTATGACTGTTTGAAACTAAAGAAACAGGTGGATGCTGCAAATTACTGTTTTCACAGAGTACTGCATGACATTTCCAAATTTCTGGTAGAAAAAAAATACAAATTTTGGAAATTTTTATTTGTCACACATATGTACCAATAGTCTGGTGGAGACCCTGGGATATAATTAGTGGTACTTCATATGTATCACTAAACATTTAGGATAGGCTTGTGGGTGGAGCAAGAATAAAGAAATCCATACTGCCTACCAAAAATTCAAACACACTCAATGATTCAGCATGCTTCCAATCGTGAAAATAAAAAATTCAAAGCAGAAAATAACTGGCTCATGGAAGGGATGAGAAAGGTCTGTCATTTCCTAAATCAGAGTCACAGAAGACAACATAATTTACTCCTGGTGTTTATCCTTATCATGTGAGATCTTCGGCAAAGTCTCCATTTATCTGGGTCTACATTTTCTTACACGCAAAACAGTGAGGATTAAGATGGATCTTCAAAACACCCTTCCAGCAGTAAAATACTGTAATTCTAAGTATCAACCCCAATTTAACAGATAATCAAGTATATTTTGAGTTAACGGTTCAAGATTTTAGATGAAACTAATAGAATATTTCCAATATAATTGGAAAACTAAACAGAAACTTTCTTTTCTGAGTTAATTAACTAAAATTCAAGAGGAAAATCTATTTTCAAAGATACATGAGCTATTAACAAACTCCTAATGTGAACACATCTGGACCAACCTGAACATAAGTCCAGGCCAACAGTTCCCTTACAGGGTTCTGAGACACCCAAAGTAGTGAAATGTCCCAATTAATTCCCATTTACTAATCATAAAGAAACAAACAAAAAAAAAATCAGTGCTCTGGAGTCTATTCGAATGGCATCCCATACATAGTAGGAATTTAATAAATACATGCTGGATGATCAAAGTATTTATCTGGATTATCTCATTTAAATTAAAGTAAAACCTCAGTCTTACCAAGTTCTCTAATTCTCTGTAAGTAACATAAATCTAAACAGTGGTCATGACAAGTTTAGTATTTCTAACATTACCAACCAAATTAAACTGCTAGCTTACAGTAAACAAATAATTTTAAAACAGATTTTATTATTTTAGTAACTTTTTCAGATACTGTTTTTCTCACAAATGGGTACTTCCAGTAGGGACTATGAAGTTCTGTTTTGTTGAAAAATAGAATGAACTGAAAACAAACGACTAGAGTTGAATAGGTGAAAGAACTGTTACTTGGTAACTCAACAAATAAAAATTTCTACATATGTGTCCTGTGTATTTTTATTTTAGTCTCCACAGTTTAGTGCTAGGAATGCTTACAGATCACATGTATAAATACTCTGCTTTTAAATTATTTAATGTGTACCTTAGCTCTGTCGGACCAGCCAAAGGACTGCACAGTCACATCCAAACGTTTTATTAGCAGCTTTCTCCGAACTTCATATTCATTGGCTATGGCTTGGTTAATTGCTTCAATCTTTTCCTGAAAAAAAAAAGAGGCCAGTTGGAAGTTGAATCTGTTTGATCCCCTGCTATAAAAGGGCAGAAAATGTGTGTTTTATTCATAACTGAATCCCCAGCACTTTGTGTACACATAAATCCTTTCACCTTAAGAACGTAATTCTCATTTAGCTTTCCTTTAATTCACTGTATGAAGTTTAGCCCAATGTAAGGTTTACAGGCAACCCATTTGGCAATTAGAAACACGCTTATACTAATATCCAGTGTATTTTAATTACCTGCCTGTGTGAATTATTTATAAATTATGAGTTAAGTACTTCCAACCTTACAAAAATAAAATTACATAAATTTTTGAAACTAGCAAAATGATACTTATTCTAAGAATGTATATCAAAACAATTCCATACTAGATAATAAAGCATTATTTATAAAGAAAAATATAAATGCTAATGTAAAAATTATGAAATAAATCCAATTCCTTACACTGAAGGTGATTGATCATTACTTACCCAGTGGGCTGGTCCCATTGCCTTCTTCAGCAGAGGCTTTCCCACATGATTGGGTGGAACTTTTGCTAATGTTTCCTTTAACTAAAACAAAAGCATAAAATCAAAAGAATACTCCTGACAAAGGCACAGGTAAGGATGTTCTGAAATGCAGAAGACCCACACACAAAGGGCATTCATTCGTCCCACTCCTCATGTGCCCAGAGAAGCCATGATTTCTTCACTAGGTAGCAGAGTGCTTGACAGTAGGCACTCAGGAAGTGTTTGTTGGATGGATGAGCAAACACACACAGAAAACCTCGACTGTAGACGCACTGCGGCTCTCCTGTAGTGGTCAGTCAAGTTTCTGCGTCATGGTGCCGGTCTGCTCCACAATTCAAGTGTAGCAATTCTTACAGTCCAGCAGATACGCATGTGGTGAATACCTCTGCTACGGCAAATACTATTCTCTTACTCATTCATATTTTTGCTTTTTACTGAACCTACTTGTTCCTAACCAATTACATAAAAGATCTTAACTGCTGATAATACTGGTACACAAACAATTTTGATTTTTTTCCATATACTAGATTATATCAGAATTCAATCAATTTAGTCTTCCAAGTCACACTAATACAGATCTGAAATGACTGGATTAAAAACTACAAAAGGAAGAAATTATTAGCATCTTTTTCTATTTAGTGGGTAAGAGGCTGGTAACATTTAATGCTAAAAACTTTTAAAAATACTAATTGTATCAAAGTTCAATGCTCAAGTATTTTAAAAGGACTAAAATCTTTTAACACTGCATCTAGCTTATTTCAGCATACAAACTGAAAGAGTAAGATTCATTTTTCAAAAAGAATCAAGCTAACATGCTTAAAAACAAAAACCAAAAAACTAAAATGTTAACTTATTTTAACATATCTAGGATTTAAAACCCAAAACTCATTTAGTAACCCTTATTTAATAATATGCACATTAGGTTCCCACTAAGAAAAATTAACAGAACTGTTTCATTTCAAACAAATGTAGGACCAGGCCTTTAATACACTACAATCTGGTACTAAAGGTCTTACTTTTTTTTCAATCCCGCTGAAGAATTGGAACATAGTTATATTGGCTGGAGGTTTGGACATTCCTAGAGCAATACATATGCCTTTCAACTCCTGAAAGACCTCACTACCGCCTCCTTCTTGAGCTTTTTTTGGAGGAGCATTCACACAGAGCATTCTGGCAGCTTCTAGTTCTGAGATGAGGTATGCTGAAGTAAACAAAATAAGATTTCAAAATGAGATTAAGTCTTGGGTCACAACTCTACAGATCTAATGATATATAATTTTTAAAGCTGCAAGAATGGGTAAAAACAAGAAAGTAAAACCAATGTTACTCACAAATAACACATAAATCAATCCTATACCTTAGGTATTCAACCAACATATTCTCTTTAAAGGCTGATTTACAAATGAGCAATTTTTCTGTGAAACCAAAGGCTCATAATCTGTCACATCTAAAAGTTTGGATTCTTGAACCACACTATTAAGACACCTCTGGAACAGGGGTTGGCACCTGTTAACACATTTGCAAATGGTGGTAAGCGGCCAATTTTCAGTGACAGTTAAAAAGGCCACTTATTTTTACTTGTCATCACTTGTTAGCACCAGTGACACTACCACGTAGTTCTCATTTCTCCTGATGCTCAGGTAACCCATCTAGAACTACACAGCAACAACATTTCTCAAGTGTCACCTACATAAGACATTAAAAGAAATGGGAAGGCACTAGCTCTCAAAAGTTCTTTTCCACAACCCAGTATCCTAACATGTCACCCTCCCTGCATCTTCTCCATCGATATTCTTCCTTGAACTGCCTCCTTCCAATTGTCCCTCTTCCCCAGAAAACAGCTCTTTCAACTCACTTCTTGATAACAGTCCCCTTTTAATGCCCCCTAGGTGTTATTTCAACCAGGTATGAGGTATGAGGGCTGCAATGTACTCCCAGTAATCCAGTTTCAGGCTTAAACAGTCAATCATATTCCCTTAACCTCCCTAAGGACATTTAAATTTTTATAAAATGTTATCAATAATCATTTGACTTTCAGAATTTCAGGTGATATAACAAAATGAGATGCTACAGACAATATAAGACATGGAAAAAGATATTTTCTAGGCCCTTAAATTCAATTAGACATATAAAAGTATAATCAGCTGGAATCTCTCGTTTCCTGCAACAAAGGTATAATGTTCCTGGAGAGCACAAGGGTCAACATTTTGGCAAATCATTTCTAAAATGCTATCAACTCTTCTCCTCAAACAATAAATATAGGTAATTTCCTCAAAGAACATTCTAGATAGCTTTCATAAAATTTTAACATCTGACATAGCAAGCTATTAAAAAAGAACTTGAAGACATCAAAATACTGCAATTCCACAGGTTATGAAAACAGTCACTGTTTTCTTCATAAATAAAGTTTGAATGGGACACTACATGCATATTCTTGTAAGTATACAAGGTCTGACAAGTCCACGAACTTAATTGCTCTAAGTGCTACATACCTCATTACTGAACATCACTACACTCATCTTTGAAGCACCCCCCTTGGGAAGCTATACACCACTGCCAGCACCTAGTCTACCCTTCAAAGCAATTTTGGAACTCTTTCTGGAATGGCCACTGTGCACAGTGGGAAGGTGGCAAGTTCGCGAACTTAATTGTGTGGTTGTCTGTGAGAGAGTTTTAGCTAGTAAACAACTCTTCTGGAACACCCTCCCTGCTCACCTCATCTGGCCCCCAAAGCCTTTTTTCTTTACTTGAAGATAAAGGAAACATTGAAATATTTTGATGACATTCAGGATCTCAAGGGTAATACAACAACGACAGCTCTGATAGCCATTCCAGAAAGAGTTCCAAAATTGCTTTGAAGGGTGGACTAGGCGCTGGCGTCCATGCATAGCTTCCCAAGGGGAGGACTTCAAAGGTGATCATAGTGATACTCAGCAGTGAGGTATGTAGCACTTTTTCCAGGATGAGTTTGTGAACTTAACTGGCAGTCCTCATAGTCTATGGCTGTTTCTGTACTACAACGGCTGAATGAATAGTTGGAGATGTGACAGAGACCATATGTGGCCCACAAAAATATTTACTTTCTGGTCTTTAAGAAAAAGTTTGCTGCCTTTGTTCTGGAACACCATTATGAGATTTAATAAACTGGTTGTCTAAATTCAGAGCATCAGAGCTTAGGCATGCACAAAATGAGTTCACTAATACGATCACAATCCAAAAACTGTAACAGTAACCCTGCTGACAAACTATGACAAACACTTGACTGACACTGTTCTGACTTACATATAAATGGCACTTAATGACAGATTTAAGACTAGAACTCACTCATCATCTGGGGACTGCCTATGCATAAAATGACCAGCTCTTTAGCCTCGGCTATGTGACTTAGCATAACCAAGAGAATACATCTGAGAACCATAAAGGCCAACAAAGAGACAAAATAAAGTTCTTAAACCAACTTGTGAGTTTTCCAGCCACTCACTCAAAAACTATTTTTCTAACAGTTCTAATGAAGTTGGCTTTTTATTTACCCCCCGAAAATGTATTAAAAGAATCAAATCAGTGAGATAAGGGTGCTGGAAAAGGGAAAATTGTAGCATCAAGACGTGGTAATGAATACCTGGATAAATGAGAAATGTTTACACAGATTAAGTAGAGATTATATATGTAAATACTAGAATTAAAGAGAGATTATAGACTGAGGAAAATAATTTAGGAAGGAAAAACAGCTTAAGGAAAGATGAAGAGGAAGAAAATGGAACAGTGTGGATTATGTTTACATATGAAGAATTTAAAGAGCAGAGTAATCTTTAGTTGATTTAGTCATTTAGTTGAAAAACAAATGGATATCTACTCTTGAAGAGCCTTTATGGTTACAGTACATTAAAATAAAGTTTATAATTATAATCCTGAGGGCAATACCAGTATGAAAAAGGTCAAACTATGTCCTCTTTGTAGGAATCAGCTTTTCAGAGTCATTTTTAAGAGTTCCAGACAGCTGATATCTTCCTATGTAAGAAAATATATTCTAAGTGCTAAATATTATTATTGTTGTTGTTGTTAAATGCTGTCAAGTTGCTTCTGACTTGTAAAGTGGCCCTATGAACAACAGAAGGAAATACTGCCCTGTCTTGTGCCATGCCCACAACTATTTTTATGCTTAAGCCTGTTGTTTGTTGTGGCCACTGTGTCAATCCATTTCATTGAGAGTCTTCCTCGTTTTTGCTGACCTTCCACTCTACCAAGCACAATGTCCCTCTCCAGGGACAGATCCATCCTGACAACATGTCCAAAGTATGTAAGACGTAGTCTCGCCATCTTTTTGTCCAAGGAGCACTCTGGTTGTATTTCTTCCAGAACAGATCTGTTTGTTCTTTTGGTGGTCCACGGGCTTCAATATTATTGGTAAAAATGAATAGTACTACACAGGAAGAATTAGTGAGCACACTGAGATGGTTATGGAAAATGTACAATTTGAAGTGTACTGAATGAGTTTAAAAGTACTACAAGAAGAAATACTCCCCAGTGAATAATTTGACAGACAGGGGAAGTTAAGAAAATTATTTTGGAATAACTCAGTGCCTAGATACAATGGCTATAAACACAACTGATTTTCTTAAACTGAATCTTCAAAAACAAAGTTCGGCTGTTTTGCAGAAACCACAATACAGTGGTAAAAATAAAGACAAACAAATCCTCTAAACTGAGCATGTCATAAGAACTATTGAATCAAAGTTTAATCTAAATGTGTGTCAGAATGCTAGAAAAAGTCTAAGCTAAGACTATTGGAGTGTTTATACAGAGTGGTAACATTTGTGAGTCCACTTATTTTTCAGAGTGAAGAGAGAAATAGTGACTAGTATACAAAAAGCATGGAAAAACTTTTCATAAAAATTTATTTCCCAGAATAATTAGCAAGTACAAAAACAATCCGAATATTCATCCAGAAAAGCTGCAATCTGACATTTTTACAATAAAATCAAACTCCCAATTACCCAACCACAAAGAAATATCACAATACAACATAAATAATTAAGTTTAACATTTACTGTATTTAATGGATACTCACTCTCTTCAAGAAATTAATTATCAAGGAAAAAAAAAAGCTTCATTATTCCCACACTATCTTTCCAGTTCAATTAAAACTATGCTTCCACTCTGGAAGCTGAGGTTTAATGATCACACACTTGAACAACACTCCAGCACTGCCACTGGCTATGTTAGGTAAAGCTCAAGGGCTGGACTACTACCTAAGTCTAGTCACAGAAAACATATAAAAAACAACAGCTACATTCTTGTAGCCATGAACTTACTGAGCAAAAGAAGGCAGTTCTTCTGAACAAGAAGGCGCTTGGTCACATCCCCTGATGTTAGTGAAAGATATGGACAGTTCATTTCCCCTAGAAGACCACTCACCTCAAGCTGGAATTCTTCAGCTTCATTTGGGCCTTTGGAGAATTAAAATGAATTATTCGTATTTAGTAATACTGTGTTCCACATATAAACTGAAAATTTTAATAGGATTTTCCTATCTGAGTTCATTTCCTTTCTAATTTATCCTTTCTTACACCATTGCCAATTTTCTTTCTTTAATACTGTTTTTATTATGCTACCCCCTTACTGGAAACTCTGGTGGTGTAGTAAAGTACCATGGTTGCTAACCAAAAAGTCAGAAGTTCAAATCCGCCAAGTGCTCCTTGGAAACTCTATGGGACAGATCTACTCAGTCCTATAAGGTGGTTCCCTAATTTCTACTTCATCCACCTTTTTCTTTGCCTTTAAAGATTCTTTACAGCCTTTCCAGTTTACCCTTCCCAGAAAGCTCAATTATCATCACCAACTACTGCCACAAATATCTCCTCTATTCATGCCAAGCCAGTCTCACTGTATTTCCATGCCTTTCAGTTATTCCCTGTGATTGATGTGCCCTCTACTTTCTTCTTCTCTCTTCAATACCACCTATTCATCAAAGCTCCAAGAGGAAACCTTCCCCTAGTGCTGCTAAACTTGGATTTCCTCTCCCTGTGAACAACAAAAACATTTATTGAACTATACTAATTTCCAGTTACTTCATGTATGCCTAATATTCCCAATAAAACTAAACGTATAGATAGCAAACATAACTTACAGTTCCATATTTCCATCATATCTAAAAACATACTGAGTTTACTGGGTGAGCCAAGGAAGAACAATGCTTTTTCACTATTTTCATGATTCCTTATTCAGCATCATAAACCAAGAAGACCAAACCCTGGTGCCACCATGTCAAGTCTAAGAAAAGCCAACTGTGCTTCACAGGGTTTTTAAGGCTGTGCTCTTCTAGAAGCAGACTGCCTGGTCTTTCTTCTGAAGTGCCTTCCATGGGTCTGAACTGCCCATTTTTCGGCTAACAGAGGAATGCTTTAACCATCTGTGCCACCTAACAACTCTGATTTAACATCAAAGATGCTAAAAATTAACTGACAAACTCTGGGTTAGTCACTTGACCTGAGTCCATTTTCTCATCTGTAAAACGAGAGAACTCTATTATCAATGTTTAACAAACTACATTCTATGAACCTCAGAGTTCCAACAGAGTTCCTTCATGTGTAGCTGAGGAAGATGAAGAGGATAGAAATGTGCTAAAGATCCCTCCTCTCAACTTCAACGAGAATAGCTACACTTTTACCTGTTTTGCATGTTGACTTCTATATAACACTTCCTTTGAACAAACTGCCCCATATTAAACACAGTTATCATCTAGTAGAGGTATTTTCAAAGGTCCCTACCATCTCTGAAATGTTAGATCAGGAGGCAGTAGAACCAACACAGTAGTTAAGAACTAAGAGTATTGGTCCCCAGTCTGATTGTTGGATTTGATTCCTGGCTTTATCACTCACTGTGCAATCTGAGGTGATCAACTGCATTTAAGTTCTTGGTGTTTGCTTATTTAATGTATAAGAGAGTGATAAAACCTACCTCATAGGCAGTGCTTAGTACACACTTAGTACTCAGCTGTATGCTTTCAGTATGTTACACTGCACTCTCCTTATAAATATACCAAAAAAACTGGAGTTTTTGAAACTGTGATTATACGTTGAACTGTTCCTAAAAGCAGCCTGGAAACCCTGGTGGCATAGTGGTTAAGTGCTACAGCTGCTAACCAGAAGGTTGGCAGCTCATGTCTATCAGCTGCTCCTTGGAAACTCTATGGGGCATTCTACTCTATCTATAGGGTCGCTATGAGTCGACAGCACTGGGTTAAGGTAGGTTAATAGGTCGGTATTTTTGTTTCATATTATAAGTTTATCTATGGTAGGACGGAACCAAATGGTGAAATGTCAGATTCCTAGCTTTTGTGTCTTTCGCAGAGTTGATAAAGTAGTCCTGAAGTAATAACAAAAATGGCAAACTCTCAGCCTCATAAAGCTGGCTATGCTGAAGTTTCAATCATAAATTTCCTGTGTATCCACTGGTACATTCCTATGATACAACACAGCTTTTAACAAAGCATTCTCTCTTTCCATCTGTAAGAGAACTATAATGCATTCACTTTGCATTCTATATAAGCTTCTAGAATCTGTTAGCCCTAAGAGGAAAATACTCCAATTTCTCGTTCTAGTCACAAAACTAGCATCTCACAAGCCATGTTTTACAAAGTATGGAAACTCCCTATACTACATATTTGTAGTCTCCATTTTTCCATATCTCAAGGTCTTTTTAACCTTCACAGAGTTTTAACAGTTACATGACCATTTTCTGGCTTTTCAACTTCTGAATCTTGTCTCAAAATATAATGGAGGGAGAAAAAGTATCTTAGCTGCTTAACAAAACTTTTCTTTATATTTACAGAAAACTTGAAATTTTAGCCTTTAGTAACAACAATGTTCAACCAACAATACCCCCAATTTTAATTAACATTTTGTACCAAAAGCAAATGTTTACTTACTGTTAGTTGCCTGCACATTCTCCTCTAGTTTACAGAGCATTCTTAATTCAGACACCAGCCAAGCACACAGTTTGGTAAATTCCGGGCAACTGGCTCCACCAGAGACCGCCTGAGACAGAGCGCCATCGTCTAACAACGGACCCTTGTAACTGGTGAGTAAGAGACCACATTCAGAAGAACATAAAACCACAACTATTTATTAGACATAAAATGTACTTAGGTACTATCAGCATAATTAAGGAATAATTTAATAAAGAAATATAAATTTTATTTATATTTGCAAGTCTAGAAATTGGTTACAATAATGAAGTTATGATCAATTTCTAGACTTTCAAACATCAACAAAATTGAGAACTGTACTAAGCCATTAGAAAAAAAAACTAAATGGTAACTGCATTGATCTCTTCAAAATATACGCGAATACCTAACAAAATCATATATACTACCAAATTATGTCAATGTCTACACATTTACTGAAAACTCTTACACAAAGGTTTACTAATTGAGTATTAAGTCCAGATTAACATGTGATAACCATGCCATAATATTTCAGACATGAAGCTCTGATTATGTTTTCTATAATTTTGCCCCCAAACCAGTTAGGTTATATGTTTAATGGCCTTCTTTAAAAGTGAAAATATTCCAATTACTCAAAGTAGTTGTTAAGTGCTCCATCTGCTAACCAAAAGGTTAGCAGTTATCTGCCAGGTGTTCCTTGAAAACTGTATGAAGCAGTTCTACTCTGTCCTACAGGGTTGCTTATGAGTCAGAATCAACTCAACGTCAATGGGTTTGTATATCTGATGATGTTCAATCATTGATATTTTAGAATTAGAGATTTTGTCAAGCTCAAGTAATTTTAAAGTATACATCTTCAGAAGATTAACTTTTAAATATTAGTAGCAATGCTGTAATTAAAGATGACACATTAAACATGCTTAAGATAATCTGACGTCCAGAGGAATACACTTGATCCTTTCAAACACTCATTATATATACAATAATGGAATGGAAAAAAAAATACACACACAAAAAATGAAACTCTAGGCAGCTTAGCATCTAAATTTTAAAACCACCTACTATTAAACATGGAAACCCTGATTGCATAGTGGTTATGAGTTCAGTCTCTGAACAAAAAGTTGGCAGTTCAAATCTACCACACACTTCTCAGAAACACTGTGAGGCAGTTCTACTCTGACCTACAGGGTCCCTATGAGTCAGAATAGACTTGACAGCAAAAGTTTTTCTTTTTTTTTTAATACTGGAATAAAGACACTATGCTTACGCATTTCTCCTTGGGTTTTACATTCATACTTTATTAGTTTATTCACAAGTAAAATCTCTATTATGTATCAGGTTTGAGGTTAAAAGATTTCATAGCCAGTGGTATATACAATCACCACTTAAATTTTCCTAGCTTCTGAGTTTTATTGGGAAGCCACCTTCCCACTGACTATATGTGCTGCTACGGGGACAGGGGGCCTTTATGATTGTTTGAAACTAAAGAAACAGCTATGTGCTGCAAATTATTGTTTTTACAGGGTATTGTATGTGGTAACACCTTTTTTTTAGGTAAAATATAGATTTTGAAAAAAAATGATGTGGTACACATAATATACCTCCAGATGGCGGGGCAGAATTAGGAGTTCCCATGTATACCACTGTACTCTTCAGGGCAGGATTGTTGGAGGGGCAACTAAAAAAAAACTCAGACTACTTACTGAAAATTCAACAATTCAGCTTGCTTCCATTAAACAAAATACACAGTATCGACACAGAACTCAAAGCAGAAAACAACAGGGTATAGGAAGGGTTAAGTATATTTCCTAGTAAATCCTTTAAAAGTACACATCAAACATACACCCATTAAAGCTGAATTTAAATATCTGGTTATCACCAAACTAAGCAGTTAAGGCTAAAACTGATGACAAAGTTTTCAAAAAGGCCCATGGTTTACATTAGCCCATCTCAATCATTTAATTACATTTATTATAGTAATAATTACCTCTATAGTACTCAAGAAAAGAAAAATACAGAGTTCAGAGGGCAAAAGAACAAGAATATTGGGAAGAAACAGCATCCATCACCAGTTCTTCAGTGACCTCTATCCATGCAGCTTTATGGCATTAGTAAGTTCTGCCTCCTCCCTCTCCTTCTGCTCCTGCTTTTAACACAAACCACAGAAGTCCCTTCTTCCAAGAAGCTCCTAGAAAGGACTTCTTTGCCTTTCCAGTGCTCTTCACAGCTTATTCTCAGTGGGAATTTCTTTTCTACCTCACCTGCAGTCCTAATGGCCAGCCGAATTCCAAACGCAGAACAAACAGTTCTCAAAAATATTTGCTGAATGAATGGCATCATGTGCGAGCAAGCAATCAGACTTGAGAATGTCTACCAAAAAGACTATTTTGCTGAATGTGACTTTTCAGTCATGTCCTAATCACGGGTAGATTAACCAGTAAGCAAGGTACACATGAGCTTACCTGTGCTTGCTTACTCATCTGCAGTACACCATTTCGCCTATTTTTCTGACATATTAAAGAGAGATAAAATGGTGTAGCACAGATAAGTAATTCCACATATACATTGCTTATTGGGTAATGTGTCCCTGTCCCTGGGAACCCTGGTGGCATTGTGGTTAAGTGCTACGTCTGCTAACCAAGAAGTCAGCAGTTTCAATCCACCAAGTGCTCCCTGAAAACTCTATGGGGAAATTCTACTCTGTCCTATAGGGTCCCTGTGAGTCAAAATTGATTCAGTGGCAGTGGCTTTGTTTTTTTTTGGTTCCTGTACCTAATCAAAGAAGCAAGCTTCCCAAAGTCTCGAATATTCAAGAAAATACTCAAGTTACAAAGAAAAGAACAACAGTATTCACTCTGACAAAGAAAAACGTTAAGCACTACTTCCTTTCCTAAAAATTTCTTAACAGAACAGCACTTACTACTTAAGTGGGCTAGCTTTGGGAGTCCTGAAGGACTAATTTTCTGAAGAGGAAAGGTTTTCCCCCAAAGGTTTCCATGTCATGAAAATGGGTAAGGGAAGGTTTTCATAAAAGCCTGGTTACTTTATAAACACATAACAACTAAAACAAACCCACTGGGGTTCAGTTGATTCCGACTCATAGCGACCCTACCAGACAAAGTAGAATTGCTTCATAGAGTTTCCAAAGAGCACGTGGTGGATTCGAACTGCTGACTTCATGGTTAGCAGACTTAACACTTAACTACGCTTGGTGACTATACCATCCAGGTATCCACTTCATAAATACAACTAACTTAATGTCCAGTTATTGACTACACCTGTAACCAAATATTAGATCATACAATTTGTTTCTGAAACCATTTAGCCAAAGGGGTTTTAAGTCCTCAAATTTTCACAGAGTGCACTGATCTGGGTGACCCTGTGAGATAAGACGATTTTCAGCTACCCTGGTGGCATAGTGCTTAAGAGCTATGGTTGTTAACCATTAACCAAAAGGTTGTGAGTTCAAATCTACCAAGTGCTCTCTGAAAACTCTATGGGGCACTTCTACTCTGTCCTCCAGGGTTGCTATGAGTTGAAACATGGCAGTGGGTTTGGTTTGGTTTGAACCGCGAGGAGAAACAAGTATGCAGGACCCTGGTTCATAAATTCAATCCTGAGGGCTATAGTGGCTCAATGCAGCTGAAGCTCAGAAAGCCCAGGAAAACCGTAAGTGGCTCCCTTAGAGGCGGTGACAGCTGAGGTGCACCAGGCATCTGGCGAGAAGAACACAAGCTGAACACAGACGTGTGGTTTAGGGGGGACAAGGATGCATGCTGAGAGATGACTATGCAAAGAAGGTTTTTTTTTTTCTCATCCCCCCCCCCCCCGCTTGTGAGAAGGGAGGTAGGGTAGGATTAGGGGCTCATGAGTAGACAGACAAGGGCAAAAACTTTGGGGGACAAGTACGGAAAACAGGGAGTCAACTTTGGCCATCTTTAGAGTTAGAGCTAGGGTAGGTGGACGGTGACCAAGAAAAGAGCTTGGGAGGGAGGGTGGAGTGAGGTCGAGAGCCAGACAATGACACGCATGACTGACAGACGCTGCAAAGATCACAGAGACGACTAAGGGGCGTCGGCGTTGGGGTGCCCCGAGCCGGCAAGGCAAGCAGTGGACGTGGCACTGGGTACCGGTGCAACAGGGAGGCTAAAGCCAGAAGCCACGGGGAACGGCGTGGTGAGGCAGAGGTGTTTCCACCAGGGCGCAGAAGGCGTGCCCAGTGGCTCAGGTAGTGTGTGGCTTGGGAGACCGGTGCCCAGGCAGCCTTACCCTAGATCTTCCAATGACTCCAAGATGTCAGTCTCCATGAGGTCACACTCCATGCTACAGTGCTATTCAAATTTCCGAGTCGTCAGGGTCCCCTCTTCGCCGGTAACGCGTACACTCGCGCATGCGCAAATCTCCCCGGAACTTCCAGAGCGACAGCTGGCGCCTCAGACCCTCACTGCGCATGTCCCAAGCCTGCGCAAGAAGCTGGGTCCCACCTGCTGCTCCGCCTCTGCCAGCTAGAGAGCCGTCTGGCGGTATAGTTGTGCACATGCGTACTACCAAGTCATGAAGTTGGAAGCCACAGAAGGGTAGAAGGACTGGCTGCGTGGCAGCTGGGCGTGGAGAGTAGAACAGGGGGAACGCTTTACACCGTCTTTATTGAGTGTGCGCATGTGCGAATCTTGGGGCAAGGCGCACGGGTGGGGGAGGAGCTTGGCAGTTTTCGGAGTTGGGTGGATGTGTGGGTTTGGTGGCCAGAAATTGGGTCTCTTGAGTCCTGGCGGAGCAGTGCTCTGCTTCTAACTGGGAGGTCTGAGGTTTGAACTCACCAGCCACTCCTGTAGAGAAAGATACGGTTTACTTCTGTAAAGGTCTATAGCCTTGGAAGTTATAGGGGGCAATTCTTTTCTCTCCTGTAAAGTCCTGTAAATTGGAGTTCAGTTAAATAGCTGTGGATTTGGGATTGATTTGGAGCCCCAGCAGCAGCTGTCACACTTCTGGCACCTTTAGCTTGTGGGTCCTGGAGAATGGGAAGATTCACACTTTCACTTCTTAGTTGCCTACTGCATGTGTGGACAAATCAGCTGTCAAGAAAGGCAGAAAATGTGATTTTGAATTTCTTTGTGGCGGCAGTATCTCTATTTCAGGGTAGGGGTTGAGACAATTTATTTTTGATGTAGGTGTATTCACAAACTTGAGCAGTTTTCCTTCTAGGTGTCCTCTGTTTCTTAAGCCTTTCTCAGGCCCTAAACATTCTTAAATTATTTTAAGGGGGATGGGGCAGGAAATACTTCATCCAAATCAAGTAGAAGACATCTAAACACATCCCCTTTAGTACTTGTGCAGCAATGATATTGCTTTCGACATTAATTGGCTAAGTGTAACATTCAATTCTTGGTAGTTATTGATTGGATATGTGCTTAGGAATTACTGTTGACCTTGATTCTCTTTCCCTCTTGCCAGGTCAGAAGAAGTCATTTTTATACCAGTCAGTGGTATATTCGGTATTCCTCACCAACACCACAATTCAAAAGCATCAATTCTTCTTCAGTCTTTCTTATCCAAGTCCAGGTTTTGCAAACATATGAGGCAAAACCAGAGAACAAACAAAGAAACATGGCTTGGGTCAGCTGCACCTTAACTCCTCAGAATGACTTCTTTGCTTTTCAACACCTTAAAGAAGGTTTTTTTGCATCAGATTTGCCCAATGCAATACACAGTGTGATTTCTAGACTGGCTGTTGAATGTAGATTCAACTAAAACCAAATCCTTGACAACTTGAATCTTTTCTCCATTTATCATGTTGCTTGTTGGTCTAACTGTGAGAATTTTTGTTTTCTTTAAGTGTAATCCACACGGAAGGTGTCGTCTTTGGTCTGCATCATTCTGCATCACATCTTCACTTTCAGCAAACAAGATCATGTCATCTTCATATGGCAGATAGCTAACTAAGCTTTCTTCCAATCTTGATGCCATACTTTTGCTCATGTATTGCAGCTTCTTGGATTATCTGCTTAGCAGACAGATTGAATAAGTATAGTTAAAGGATATGACCTTGTTGCACAGCTTTCCTGATTTTAAATCACACAATATCCATTTTGTTCAAATAAGTGCCTTTGGTTTGTATATATGTTCCCAAATGACTGCCTCTTGGTTTGCATACATGTTCCACTTGAGCGCAATTAAGTGTGCTGGAATTCCCATTCTTCACAGTGTTATCCATAATTTGTTACGAGCCACACAGTCAAATGCCTTTGCATAGTCAATAAAGCACAGGTAAACATTTTTCTAGTATTCTATGCTTTCAGCCCAGATCGAGCAAAGATATCCCTCATTCTACATCCACTTCTAAATCTGGCTGAATTTCTGGTAATTCTTTATTAATATACTGCTGTCGGATCTGACTCGATGGCACTTGGCTTGGTTGGCAGCTGTTTTGAATTGTCTTTAGCATCACTTTGTATGTATATTGTTTGATAATTTCTGCATTCTGTAGTATCACCTTTCTTTGGAATGTGTAGTTTTCTTTGGGAGTGATCCAAATTTTTTGACATACATCAGTGAGCCCCTCCAGCATTGCATCCTTTTGTTAAAACACTTCAACTGATGCTCCATCAATTCTTGGAGCCATGTTTTTCAGGAATACGTTTTGTGTAGCTTAGACTTCTTCCTTCAGTATGATAGGCATTTGATCACATACTATCTCTTGAAATCTTCACAACTGGACTAATAAGTGACATAATAAATGGAGAAAACATTGAGATTGTCTTGGATTTCATTTTATTTGGATCCACAATCAATGCCCATGGAAGCAGCTGTCAAGAAATCAAACTACAAATAGCACTGGATAACCTGTTGCAAAAGACCATCTTTAAAATACTGAAAAGCAAAAATGTTACTTTGAGGGGTAAGGTGTGCTTGACCCAAGCCATGGTATTCTCAATTGCCTTGTGTGCGTGCAAAACCTGGACTATGAATAAGGAATATAGAAGAACTGATGTCTTTGAATCATCTCATTGTTGAAGAATATTCAGTATACCATGGATACTGTAAGAATCAACAAATATATATTGAAGAAGTACAGCCAGAATGATCCTTAGAAGCAAAGTTGGTGGGATTTGTCTCACACTTTGGACATGTTATCAGGAGGGGCCAGTCTCTGGAGAAAGACATCACACTTAGTGAGGCAGAGGGCCAGACAAAAGACAAAAACCGTTGATGATTGACATACCTGCAACAGTGGGCTCAAGCGTAGCAGTGATTGTGAAGATAGCACAGGACTGGACAGTGTTTTGTTATGTTGTATAAAGGTTACTGTGAGTCAGAACTGACTTGATGGCACCTAACGACAAGAATTATATGTATATGTATATGTATATGTATATGTATATGTATATGTATATGTATATGTATATGTATATGTATATGTATATGTATATGTATATGTATATGTGTGTGTGTATTTGTTTAGTCATCTGGTGCTGCTGTAACAGAAGTACCACAAGTAGATGGCTTTAGCAAAGATAAATTTATTTCCACACAGTCTAAATTCAGGATGTGAGCTCCAGGGGAAGGATTTCTCTCTCTGTCAGCTCTGGAGAAAGGTCCTTGTTATCAGTATTTCTGTGGACTAGCAGCTTCTCTACACAGGAATCCTGGGTCCAAGGTTCATGCACTCCTGGCACTGCTTTCTTGGAGGTATGAGGTTCCCAATTCTGTTTGTTTCCTCTCTTAGTAATCTAATGCTGTATAACAAAAAGACCATAAGTAGATGTCTTTTACAAGGAGAAATTTATTTTCTCACAGAAACGTGGGCCAAAAATTCAAATTCAAGACATCAACTTCAGAGGAAGTCTTGTTGGCTCTGGAAGAATCTCCTTGGACTGGGAGCTGCTGAGGTGCAGGGATCCCAGATCCTTTCCAAAGAACATGTGTGCTCTTCTCCCAGTACTGCTTTTTGGTGCTATGAAGTCCACAAATCTGTCTACTAGCAGCTTTCCTTCATATCTGAAGAGATTTCCTCAAGTCACGATACAGTCTTACACATTGAATCTTTCCTCACCAACACAACTGCAGGCCATCCACTTTCATTCACATCATACAGGCAGGATTTGTAGCACAAGGGAACATCGTGTAATACCAGGAATCATGGCCTAGCCAAATTGCTACACATAGTTTTGGGCAACACAATTCAATCCATGACACTTTCCTTTCTGTTCTTCTGTTGTGAAACAAAAGGTGGTGCAGGCCACACCTGCACCTTGACATTGGATCAGGGATGTGAATTGAACAAAGGTGTTTCATCCCACCCTCATCCTCTTTAACCACAGGCAGAGATTATGATTTATAACATATAGGAAAATCACAAAATAGAAGACAACCACACAATACTTGGGAATCATGGCCTAATGAAGTTGACACAGTTTTGGGGGATGCATTTCAATCTATGATGTTTGTCTTGGGCTGAATTCTCTAGGAAAGTGAAACCAGTAAAGTGCACACGCGCTCGTGCACACCTATCCGCCTTCACACACTCTTTGTTGTTAGGTGCCAGGAAGTCAGCTCTAACTCATAGCGACCTTATGTACAGCAGAATGAAAAACTGCCCATCTGGCACCATGCCCACAATCATCTGTAGGCGTAAGCCCATTGTTGCAGCGACTGTGTCAGTCTGTCTTGCTGAGGGTCTTCCTCTTTTTTGCTGACTCTCTACCAAGCATGATGCCCTTCTCCCGTGATTGATCCCTCCTGACAACATGTCCAAAGTACGTAAGATGTGGTCTCACCATCTTTGCTTCTGAGAAACACTGTGGTTGTATTTCTTCCAGAACAGATCTGCTTGTTGTTTTGGCAGTCCATAGTACCTTCCAATGTTCTCCAGCATCACAATTCAAAGGCATCTATTCTTCTGTCTTTCTTATTCTTTATCCAGTTTTCTCATGCATATGATGCTTTGAAAATACCATGGCTCGGGTCAGGTGCACCTTAGTCTTCAAGGTGACACCTTTCAACACTTTAAAGAGGTCTTTTGCAGCAGATTGTCCCAGTGCAATGCATCTTTTGATTTCTTGATTGGTGCTTCAAATGGGTTGGCTGTGGAACAAAGTAAAATGAAATCCTTGACAACTACAATCCTTTCTCCATCTATCATGGTGTTGCTTACTGGTCCAGTTCTGAGTATTTTTGTTTTCTTGATGTTGAGGCATAATCTACACTGAAGGCTGTGATATTTGATTGTCATCAGTGTTTCAAATCCTCTTCACCTTTAGCAAGCAAAGTTGTGTAGCCTGTAATCCTAATGGCTAGTTCTTTGTGATACAAGCACTGCCAATTAAGTTTACAAATCCATCCTAGAAAAAGTGCTACATACCTCATTGCTGAATATCACTATGGTCACCTTCCAAGTATTCTCTTTGAGAAGCTATACACCAACATAAACACCTAGTCCTTCAAAGCAGTTTTGGAACTCTTTTTCTGGAATGACCATCACAGCTGTATCGTACTACCCTTGGTGTCCTGAATATCATCAAAATGTCTTCCTTTCAGTATTGCTTTTATCTTTAGGTAAAGATAAGTCACTGGCATAGATCAGGTGAGTAGGGAGGGTGTTCCAGTACAGTTATTTGCTTGTTTGATAAAAACTCCCTCACAGACAGCTATACAGTTAGGTTTGCTAACTTGCCACCTTGCCACCAAGTGCAATGGCCTCTCCAGAAAGAGTTCCAAAATTGCTTTGAAGGGTGGACTAGGTGCTGGTATTGGTATATAGCTTTTGAAGCGGAATCCTTCAAAGGCGACTAGTGATACTCAGTAATAAGGTACGTAGCACTTAGAACAATTTTAAGTTTGTCAACTTGATTATCAAACTTTGTATAGTCCAGCTTCTTAGATTATTTGCTAGGCATACAGATTGAAGATGTATGGTGAAAGGACCTAAGTCTAGGGCATACTTTTCTTAACTTTAAACCATGCAGCATCAGCTTGTTCTGTTTGAATCTTGACTGATCTATAGGTTCTCCATGAGCACACTTAAGTGTTTTGGAATTTCTAGTCTCTGCAATGTTATCCATAGTTTGTTATGATCCACAAAGTCAAATGCTTTTGCATAGTTAATAAATGCTTTTTGCATAGTTAATAGGCGAACATCTTTCTGGTATCCTCTGCTTTGAGCCAAAATCCATCTGCCATCAGCAACAATATCTCTAGTTCTACATTTTCTTATGAATCTGGCTTGAATTTCTGACAGTTTCCTGTTAATACTAATATTGCTACAGTCACTTTTGAATGATCTTTAGCAAAGTTTACTTTCATGTGATATTAATGACATTGATAATTTCCACATTTGGATGGATCACTTTTCTTACACGTAGTCACAAATATGGATTTCTTCCAGTCTGTTGGCCAGGTAGCTGTCTTTCAATTTCTTGGCACAGATGAGTAAGCCCCTCCAGTGCTGCATCTGTTGGTTGAAACATCTCAGTTGATATTGCATCAGTTCCTGGTGGCGTGCCATTGCCTTCAGTGCAGCTTTGACTTCTTTCTTCAGTTCCATTGGTTCCTGATCACATGCTACGTGTTGAAATGTCTTACACAGATGTAGAGGCTGGAACATCCCAAGTCTGTGGGTCAGGATAGAGACTTCCAATTCAAGTAGCTGCAGTCACTGGGGAACCTAACATTGGCAGGTCACAGAGCAGGGCCCTTGTTTACAGGCTGCAAAGATCAATGCATCCCCAAATTGGCAGGTAGAATCATAGGTAAACTGGTGGATTAAGTCCAGAGAACTGGAGGTCAGATGAATAGGAGCCAGCTATGGGATCTAGAGTGAGCAAAAGCCTCAAACTTTGCCAGAATGTCCACTTATATTCAATGAAGTCCATATGCCTGAGGAAACTGTCTTTCACCTGACTGGCTGCTTACTGCAGATCCCATCATGGAAGTGATCACAACATCACACAACTGCCAAACCACTGACAATCTTGGCCCAGTCAAGCCGGCTCACAATCTTAACCATTATATATACATATATATACGTGTATAAAATTAAAAACAGATACATCTAGGTCTTTCCAGAGTAAAAGCTCTAGACTTGGTTTTTTTGTTTCCCGCAATAAGGCTTTAGCCTAGCCACCATGTTCTTCCAAACCGGGAATCAGACACATAGTGAACCAGATAGATACTAGTCAAATTTGGATGTGGTAATAGTATATTATACTATAGCACAAAGGTGATAAGGCCACAACAGACCAAGCGCTGCATGGTTTTTGTTTCATTTTGTCTGTTGACCCAACTAGTAGAATTTATCTAAAATCTGGATTTCTGACTTCGAGGGAAAAAATAAAAATGAGATGAGTTGGTTACACTGAGCCTCATTAGTGAAGAAGACAACAATTGGCTTGAGGATTGAGTTGGGTAGACCATCCTTTCTAGATTAGGCATGAATCCCAAAGCTCTCTGTGGTCCCTGGGTCCGATGATTCACACACTATATCATATGCATGTACACCCAGCAATAGACTAGCTGCCTGTGGGCTTGAGACTCTCCCTTTAACTCTTCTACTTCTTAAAGGTACTAATTATTTCTCCTACCTGTTGCTCATTGGCATCTCCACCTTTCTTCTCCTCTTGTTCCAGTCACATGAAGCTTCTACTATTCACTCAGCATAATTTGTCCATCCATGTCTATATACTTTTGTACAAGTTATTTTCTTTGCCTGGAATCTGTTCCCTCATTCTCTGCTTGACAGGGTCCTCCACCTCAATCCTTAAGACTCAAGTTTTGGGAGCACCTTTGCTGGTTCTCTGAGGCACTTGTTCTCTACCTCCCCAAGCCTTCCGTAGCATGTGGTCAGGTGTAGGATATCTGCTCCAGGTCAGTGTACTTGGAATGCCCTCCACACTTGCCCTTTTGTTCACATTCTTCCCTATTCTGGAGGCCTAGCTCAGCTTCTGCAACTCTACAAAGAGGTTGTTCGTTGGTTGTATCAGTTAAAGCTAATCTTCCTGTCTTCTTGATTTCTCAAGTAGTGGTGCCCCACTTCAGTAATCATTATGACCATCTTCCCATTGCCATAAAGTTAACTCCAGCTCTTGGTGACCCCATGTATTACAGAATAGAACTGTGTTCCATAGGGTTTTCTTAGTTGTAATCTTTATGGAAGAAGTGGCCAGTTCCACAGGTGGGTTCAAACCACCAATCTTTGGGTTGACAGTGGAGCACAGACCCTTTGTATCACCTAGGAACCTTATCATCACCATCTGGGGAACTTCAAAAAGAAAGTCATGGACCCTGCCTCTGATGACGGTATGTTAGCATTTCTGAGGCTGAATTTAGAAATCTGTTTTCTTAAGACCATCACAGATAGTTTCATAATTAAAAACAAAACCAAACCCACTGCTATTGAGTCAATTCCAACTCATGGTGACCCTATAGACACAATAGAGCTGCTCCACAGAGTTTCCAAGGAGCACCTGGCAGACTTGAACTGCCAGCCTTCTGGTTAGCAGCTGTAGTACTTAACCACCATGCCACCAGGGTTTCTGGTTTCATAATTAGCTCCTCATAAATTCACATTTATTCATGTTATATTTTTATGTTGTTTCATAAGTACTAATCTTTTCTCTCTAGTTACTGTAAAACCAAGCACTTCCTACATATTGCCTAGTACATTGATGCATACACAATAGGCATAAAAAATGTTTAGCTGATTGACAAGAACAATTTCTCATATCCAGATTTCACTTTCTTCTAAAAGAATGAAGTGATTCTGCACAGGGAATAAATAAATATACATTAAGGATTTGTTCTCCGAGCTCTAAGATCAGCCTGGAACTCAGCCAATGCCTATTTAAAACTAGGCTATTCTGGTAGGATGAAATGTACTCTGCTGACTTAGATTGTTATTAGCAACTTTGTCTTTTATCTCAGTGCAGTGATTTTGCATGGTGCTCGGACTTAGGCTCCTCAAGGGGACTTTTCAAACTCTCCATCCCTTACCAGCCTTGTGAAAATCACAGTATTGTGAAGAGAGAGGCTACTGATTGGGACTGTGCTGTGAACAAAACTGGGTTAAAGCAGAATAAAGACTGAACCAGTGTCCTAGGGAAAGCTTGTAAATATGGCCATTATGATTAGATAAATGAACTAGAGGCTGATTTTGAATGTCATCAACAACTCTTAGTTTCTCAGTTACTGGCATCTATACTTTCTTTATCATCATGTTAGACTCATTGTTGATGAACACAATAGAGGCAAGAAGAAAATACATTTTAAGTGAAAACAATTATATTGCAACCCTTGTATTACTTTATGTTTTGGAAAACTTGGGTAAAGTCTGATAAATTTAACTCTGAAGGAAACCTTGGAAAGTTTCTTCTCAGCCAGTTCCAAGAGACAGTTTGCTCTTAGACATACATTGTATATAGTGAATTAACTTCTTTTATATGTGTCTAGAATGCTGCTATCTATGTATCCTACTTGGGAGAAATAATAGTCAAATCATTTTCTCTGGGGCTTAATCCTCTCCTAGGATTGAGAAAGACTTTATTATCTAGAAACCACTGTTTTTCCAACTTTTGTGTGCCTTAGAAGACACAGATTGCTAGGCCCACTTCTAGAATTTCTGATTCAGTAGATCTGGGGTGAAGCCCAATAATTTCCATTTCTGATGGATTTTCAGGTTCCGAATGATAAGCTGATGCTGTTGGTCAAAAACTGAAACCCAGTTCATTGCTGTCAAGTCGATTCATCTCGTAGTGACCAGATGTGATAGAAAGTAAGACTGAGTTCTGTAAGTTTTCTCAGCTGTAGTCTTGACAGCAGTTTGCCAGGACTTTTTTCCAAGCAGCTACTGGGTGGCTTTATTCTAATTGAAACCCTTGCTGAGAACTTGCATTTCCAACAAGTTCCCAGGAAGTTCTACGTAAGAACCACCTGGAAGTCTTGTTAAAATGTAGATTTTGACTCAGTATATCTGGGGTGGTACAATTCTCAGCAGAGAACCAGTGAGAAATACAAATTCCTGTCGGGGGTTTGAACTAGAAACAGTTGGTTCCAAGCCATGGTCAGCCTTTAGGTTAGCCGCTTATTGCCAGCAGCATGCACCATCAAGGACTACAATTTGAGAACTACTGATCGATACCCATTATTGCTAGAGTTAACAGATGCATATCACTCAGCAAGAAACTGATCACAAGTCATGACTCAGTGCAAAAAGGGCAGACACATACACAACTGAAATAGTTTCATGATACAAAGCATGCATCTAAATATGTGCTGTGCACTTTTTTTTTTACTTAAAAAAAAAATGTTTGTTGGGCCCACTAAATTAATTTCCCAGGCCATTAGTGGGTTGTGTGCTACAGTTTGCAAACCAGCAGATCAGGCAATATCAAAGTTGTTTTGAGCTTTAGCATTTCACTTTCTTTTTCTTTTTTTTTTTTTTTGGTTTATGATTGAGTGAAAATGTACATTCCCATATAAATTTGCATGCTGACCTACATGCAGCTTCCACTGCTCTCCCTGCACTGTGACAGCATACTCTTCCTCTCTGCTCCATATGTGTCTTTTCTTCCCAACAGTCTCCTGTCTTCTCTGCTCCACCCATTCCCCTTCCTCCAGTATGAGGTTAACAGGACAACCTCCTCTAGACGCATAGAACCATAAAGTGCCCACACAACATGGTCACTCTGTGTCACCAAGTCCAACCCATTGCTGTCTGAAAAGTTGACCTTCATTGTGATTTATGGAGAAGGGCAGCATTAGGGCCAGGGGCCCTGCTCCCAGGAGGACTCTGAGGCCCCTGGACCATCAATTGCGGTCCTTTAGTGGAGATCTCAGGGTGCACCCCTATTTATACTTATGTTGCTAGTGAGACAACTTTGTAAGCTCCATCGTGGCTATCGCTGGTGGTAGCCAGGCACCATCTGGTTCTTCCAGTCACAAGTCGATGTAGACATCTACCCACATGGGTCTCCCTGTCATCTGGATTCTCTTTCCCCCATGTCATGAGGGACCTTCGTGATCATCCGTTCCTACTAAATTGGGACTATTTGCTGTACCTTCAGATGGCAGCTTGGCAGCTTTTAAGACCCCAGATGCCACTCACTGATGTGGGGTGTGGAGAGACCTCATTGGCAAAATGCTAGTTGTACCAATTGGCCTCGATTTCCCCTGAGAGCATGGTCCCCGGCCCCCTGCCCCAGCTACTCTGTCCTTGCAATATTGGGTTAAGATGGGAGGAGTATACAAGTTGTATTGAAGTCCCTTTAATATTGATCTTCTTACTAATGTGTACTGTCACCAGTTTCACCCAACCAAATTTCTAATAACTAATCTAAACCCTCCCCCCCGCCCTCCTACCCTCCCACCCTCCCTAACCTTGCAGCCATCAGAGTCTTTTCTGTTATGCATGAGTCTGCTTTTAAGATCTTATCGAAGGGGTCTCATACAATATTTCTGCTTCTGTCGCTGACTACTTTCACTCAACATAATGTCCTCCAGTTGAAACCAGGTTAAGAGATGTTTCCTGCTATCATTGCTGTTCTTTATCATTGCATAGTGTTCCATTGAGTATATATACCATAGTTTACCTATCCATTCTTCTGTTGCTGGGCATCTGGGTTGATTCCATCTTTTTGCTATTTTGGACTGTGCTGCCGTGAACATTCGTGTGCATGTATCAGTTGGTGTGAATGGCCTTGATACTGTTAGCATTTCATTGTCTAAATACCCTCATTTTACAGGTAAGCAAAAGAGGATACTAGCATGAGATCCTAAGATGACCACAGACTAAGGATTTAGGTATGTCTGGGGAGGATAGTGAGAGAGGTATTAGGGGTCCATTGAGCAAATATTTGAAGTGAAGCCTGGCTTTTAGCATTGTTTAACAGTGAATAAACAACTGCCAGGCCCTTAGCCAGACTGGGTAAACTCAACCTGAGCAAAGACATGTCTCTGTGTAAATTAATGAGTGCACTGACTCGGGCTTATCCAGCAAGAATGGTTATAAGCACATCAGAAGGCATTGAAACACAAATGGGCTTCTGGCGTGGCCCAAAGGAAAACTGGACTTAATTCCCAGATGAGGAACAGTGAAAGCAAAGGAGAACTTCCAGGGGTAGATCAGATAATATTTTGTTGTGATCTGTGGGTTTTCATTGGCTAATTTTCAGAAGTAGATTTCTCCACTGCGACTTGTTCACCACAGGTGACCCTGCTAGTATTTAAAGTACTGATGGCATAGCTTCCATCTTCATAGTAAGATACAAGCAACCACAGTGCCACATACTGAGACACAGATAAAGGCACAGATAGCAATCTCTCAATAAATGTTTTATTATTATTTTCCAGAAATGTAAAAAAAAAAAAAGGCTTAAAGTTCTTTTCTATAAACTGTATAAAAATGCATGTGAATAAGAAAAGAAAAAAAATCTCCCTTCTTTAACAGGTAAAACCCTGAAGCTTAAGTAGATATTGTTCTATGTTTACATACTTTACATAGTAATTTGTAGTTATGGGTTGCTTTTCTTAAATAGCATGGAGAATTCCCCTGACCAACTTACTTATTAGAGAAATTTTCTAATAAAAGAGTAAATTTGTAGAGTATCTCATTGAATTATATTTTTTCTCGTAAAGATGCTATTTGAGGAGAATGTGGAAGAACATAATTGCAACAGAGAGAGAGGGAACTGAACAGATGTACTTGGCTTTCAATGGGGCAGCTTGTTTTACCGATGAAGATGCAGCCTCATATTCTCAGAGAGACACTGAGTTTGAAAGTGCCTTCCAGTCTTTCAGTGTACACAGAGTGAAGTATCTAAGGTACTAAAACTGCTGAAGCATTAGTTGGGTCTGTTAGACTATGAGGCACCTTGTAGTAGATCCAGTATGAGAAGCCAAGGTGGAGATGAACATATAATACCCAAATGCTTTTTCTGCTCTGCACAGCCAACACTAATCTCTGTTCCAAATATCAGAAAAATAATGGCTAATGTACCAAGCAAGAGTCATTGAGTGGCACAGCTAAACCTGAGATTGGAAAAGGCTTCCAAGGACCATCCTAAAGCCCTAGGTCCAAATCGATTGCCACTGAGTTGATTTTGACTCCTAGTGATCCTATAGGACGGAGTAGAAATGCCCCATAGAGTTTGCAAGTAGTACCTGGTGGATTTGAACTTCTGACCTTTTCATTAGCAGTTAAACACATCAGCACTTAAACACCACACCACATGGTTTCCAGAACCATCTTAGAAAGTGAAAAAGAACCCCAGTGAAAACACAATCAAGGTATACCATCCTGAAACTTCACAATGCCCGGGCCAAAACTTTCGGAAAAAAACCCACAAAAAACTGATAAGGATTTGGGAATTAGAATTACACTTGTTGTTGTTTGCTGTCAAGTCAACTCTGACTCATGGTGACCCAAATGTGGAGGGTATAACTGCTTCATAGGTTTTTTAAGGCAAAATTTGGCAACTGGAACCCATCTGGCAATGTAGTTCTGAAAGGCTACAGCCTTGAAAACCCAGTGCAGCAGTTTCTACTCTGCAAAAAGGAGATTGCCATGAGCTGGAATCAATTCGACGGCAGCCAAGAACAACAATGTATTGAGCGTTTATTATGTGCCAAGTCTTGTGTTAAGAGCTTTATAAGTCAATCTATTATATTAATCAGTGCCTATAAAAGATTAGTATAACTATTATCCTGTCAAAGTTCAGTGGTTTGAACCTACGACCTGCTTCCTTAAAGATTTACAACATTGGACACCCTGTGGGGCATTTCTACTCCGCTATAGAGTTGGCATTAACTCAACAGCAGCGGGTTTGATTTTTACTAATGAATGAGAGGAATGCGAGTAAGAAGCAAGACAATTGCCAGATGTACACTTCGCTGCTCCTTGTCCTCCCCACCCTGCCACCAAGTCCTAGAGAAGACAGTTGAGGAGTTAAGAGAGAGGGAGGAGGGAAAAGTGGGTAAGGGACAGGATACGACAGAAGCTGAGATGCAGCATCTCTCAGACTCCAGACTTCTGCTCTGCTCTTGACAGCAGGCTGTTCACTAGAAGACATAGTTGTCTTGGCTGGGCTGCAGATTCCTGAGAACTACCTTACTAAGGAACCAAGACATATACTTTCTCTTAGGTGGTAATATTCTTCGATAAGCTCATTAGCCCTAAGAAAAAGCTGAGAAGACCATAGCTCCCATCTTTGCTCACTGTATTCCTTTGATATCTCTCCCTGCCTTGTCAAGTCAAAGCAGTGTAGAGGGTGTTGACTGCAACCTCTGACATTGTCAGGGAGGTAGTGCTAAGGGTGAAGGGGATTCTCTAGCCAGCCCTTTCTACCTTGGGCCAGGGGAGTGGGTGATGCCATGAGTTACACATTGCATGATACCAAGCCCAATGATACCACTGAGTCAGTCACCTATTTTGTTTGCATTGTAATCCTTCTAGTTTTTATTTTAAATATTTTGCAGTAATAAACAAACTATGGTATATTTAAACAATGGAACACTACACAATAATAAAGAACAATGATGGTTTTAGAAAGCATCTCATACCCTGGTGTCAACTAGAAGACATTGTGCTGATTGAAATCTGCCAGCTGCAAAAGGACAAAAACTGTATAAGACTACTATTTTAAGGATGTAAGAGAAAATTTATGTGCAGAAGAAAATAATCTTTCATGGCTACAAGGGTATGGGGGGAAAGGGTATTGATAGATAGTTGATAGGAATTTGGCTAGGTGAAGGAAGTGACAGCATGCGGTAGGAAGCAGGAGAGCACAACTGGACTATATCATAAGCTAAAAGTTTTCCCAAATACAACTCAACATTTTAAGGGATAGAATAGAAGGTACAGGGGTCTGGGGACCATGGTTTCAGGGGACCTAGAGGTCAACAGGCATATCTATTTTTTTTCTAAGAAATTGTTCTGCATCCCATATTGGTGAGTTGCACCCGGGGTCTTAAAAGCTAGCAAGCTGTCATCTAAGGAACATCAGTTGCTCCCGACCTACCTGGAGCAGATGAAAACCAAGAACATCAAAGACATCAGGAAAATATGAGCCTGGGCCACAGAAGTGTCCATGTGATTAGACTACATCAAGCATAAGATCAGAAGAATTAGATAGTGCCTGGCCATCAGGAAAGATGCCCTGTCAGGGAACACAATGTGTAGTTAGTTCTCAGCTCCAAACATTTCCTGAGAAAAAGGGGTGTGCAGATCAAGAACTCTATTAAAAGACCAGATTTGATGTTTGGACAGCCTGGAGGGTCCTGTGAGAACATAATATCTGGGCTTGTGGCTAGTCCAGAGCTGAAACCAGTACTGAAGCCAACATTTCAGACAAAGATTGGAGTGGACTAAGGGACACAGAGTGTTGCAGGTGGTGTGTGTTTTTTATGGGTTAATAAATATATAAAGCTGTCCAATTGGTCTGTTTTTAAAGGGGAAAGGAGAGGTTTGAGAGGAGGGGACAGGTGTCAGTTGAGTGGATACTGGAAAAGTGGAGGGGATGAGGGTGCTGTCACAGGGTGACGAGACCAGGTAGAGTTGCATAGAGCAGGTGCTTGGAGTTTTGTATGGCAAATTGATTTAGATTGTAAACTTTCACTTAATCACAATAATTTATTTTTTAAGTTGGTTAGGGCTCGTCTTAGTTAAAACTGTTTCATTGCCCTCACTTTGCCAAAGTAATAGAAAATCTAATGAATACTTGTTGTTTTTAGATGCTTTCGAACTTGGTTCTGATTCACAGCAACTCTACATGCAACAGAAGGAAACACTGCCCTGTCCTGCACCATCCTCACTGTCTTTGCTATCCTTGAGTCCATTGTTGCAGCCACTGAGTCAGTCAATCTTGCCTTCTTGTCTTTTGCTGGCCTTCTGTTTTACTAAGTATGATGTTCTTCTCTAGGGATTGGTTCCTCCTGATAATACTTCCAAAGTACATGAGTGAGTCATCTTCACTCTCAAGAAACAGTCTGGCGGTACTTCTTCCGAGATAGACTTATTTGTTTTTCTGGCAATTCATGGTGTAGTCAATATCCTTCTCCAGCACTGTAATTCAAAGGCATCAATTCCATTTCTTCTGTGGTTTTCTTATTGAATGTACATTATGTGGCCTCAGTTTGATGAAAATTCGGGCACAGCTGCAGCTATGCTGGTGTCCCCCTCACTAGCTGTTTGCTAGGGAAAAACCAATATTGATTCACAAATTAGTGGGTGGTTTTTCGTGCTTGAGATTAGAAATTCAATAACTGTCTTGGTGTTTTATTTGTTCCATGATCCTTCATATCTATCAGATCTCAAACTATAGTATTCCAAAATGAGTAAAGTTCTCAAAATGTATTTGAATTGCTTTGTATTTTTTTTTGCACTAGAAACCTATGGAGTTTTTTATTGTTGTTTAAATGTATGAGAAAAAGAAATTTTATGGTTTATTTAGTTTTGAAAAGTGATAAACAGAACATTTATTTCTTAGTATGAAGATGGATATTTCAATAAAAATTTTAACATATTTTGTTGTTGTCCCACTGATATTGATCATTATCTGACCTATCTACCTTCCCTTTTATTGAAATTTTTTCTGCTGTCCCCAAAACAATTAAAAAAAAAATCTGTCTTCTCAACGTCAGTCATTGTTTATTATGTCAGAGAAGAATATCATGTGAAAAGATAAGCTGGGCTGAGCATTGTTCTGCCTGTGAATTTGGAATTATAAAACCGGGGAGTGGAGATTCAACCAGTTGACCAAAGGAGTGGCAGTGGAAAGGAAATATGAAAGTCTGCAGCCATGTAGAGTAAGCAGGGTGCCTGCAGTTTGAAGAGAACACTGAGCAAGACCCCTGCAATCCTCAAAGTTTTGAACATTTTTCTCACCTTTATGAAGAACCTGTAGCTAACAGAGCTTGAGTAAACTATCCAAACATCGAGAGCTAATAAACCTTCCATTCTTAAAATCTTTTCCTTCATTAAAAACCAAACCAAAACAAAACAAAACAAAAACAAAAAAAAATCCTTGGATTATCAGTAAAATAAAATTCCAGGACAGGAATCTCCATCTTTCTCTCTCTGTCTGTGCTCTTTTTTCTCTGTTTCACACTACTTAGAGGTCATGCACACATATTTTAATGGATAGTTTAATCTGCATATCACCCCAAGTATTTTGACAGTTCTCAATGTAGTAAGAACACCATGGAAAATAACATACAAGGTCTGACAGTTAGGTATGCATACTCATCCTAGTAAAAGTGCTGCATACTTCACTGCTGAATATCACTACAGTTACCTTCGAAGCACTCCTTTTGGAAAGCTATGCATCAATGCCAGCACCTATTCCGTGCTTCAAAGCAATTTTGGAACTCTTTTTCTCCTTTCAATATTTCCTTTATCTTTCAGTAAAGAAAAAAGTCATTGGGGGCCAGATCAGGTGAGTAAGTATGGTGTTTCAATACAGTTACTTGTTTACTGGCTAAAACCTCCCTCACAGACAGTGCCGTGTGAGCTGGTGCATTGTCATGATAGACGAGCCATGAGTTGTTGGTGAAAAGTTTAGGTTATTTTTGTTTAACTTTTTCACACAGCCTTTTCAGCACTTCCAAATAGCAAACTTGGTTAATGGTTTGTCCAGTTGGTACAAAGTCATAATGAACAATCTCTCGGGTATCAAAAAAAGTTAGCAACATCAGTTTGACCCTTGATTTGGACTGACGAAACATTTTTGGTCTTGGTGAGTTGGCTCATTTCCTTTGTGTACTTTGATGCTTTGTTTCAGGATTGTGTTGGTATACTCATGTTTCATTGCCAGTGATAACATGGCCCAAACCATCGTCTTAGCTCTCTAAAAGTTCTTGGAAAACTTCAATTCTCGTTTGCTTTTGTTCATTAGTAAGCTCCTTAGGAACCATTTTTGCACACACCTTTCTCATGCTAAGATTTTCAATTATGGTTTTCCTAACTATTTCTCTATCAATGTTTACTTGGTCTGCTATGCTTCTCACATTCAGTCAGTGATTTTAACACACAATTTGGTGAATTTCTGCAACGTTTCAATGCTTGTTATGGGCTGCTCAGTGATGCTTTCTCTCCCCTCAGAAGAACATTTAATCATTTGTATGTACACTGCTGCTTTATTCATGGTATTATCCCCATAAACTTGGGCTAACATGTCCCTGGTTTCATTTCTACTCTTGCTAAATTTAACAAGAAATTTAATGCTTGTTCCATTGTTCTAATCTAAACTCCAACATTCTCATGTCATCACACAAAAACACACAACAATAACAAACGCCACTCAGCAAGACAGTGTCACATGTTGACATGAACACAGATGTGAGACACTGATATACCAAGGTTGTGTAACCTGACCAAGTTGTTTACACAGTGCTGCCTAGTAAATACACGGTGGCCAGTTCATGGACTTAATTATCAGACTGCATATGCTCTTTATTTCATTGTTAGTAAGATCCCTATTCATTTCTCACCCCATTTCTTGCAGGAAAATTGATCATCATAAGCCTACTATTTCCTTATAACTCTTGTGAATCAAATTTCAGAGACTGCTTTTTATGCAAGTGAAATTTTTATCCTTAATGAAAGAGTATTAGAAAGAGGAGAAAAAAGGTCTCCCTGCCCTACGGCTTCTGTGGAAGAGAGAGCTTTTTGTGCTGTTGATTATGTTCAAATAACCTGACCTGATAAAATACTGAAACATTCATTCGATTCTCAGTCTTGCTTTTCTGTGTAACAGAAAGATTTCTGTGAACACTCCTGTTACTAACTTGTTATGCTTTCTGTTGATACAAATACACTTTTGAAGCAAAATTTAAACAAAGAGAACTTTAAGAGTCCAAAGAACTGAGAAGATGGTGTCATGTCCTGTGAAAATAGTCTGCAAAGAAAAATATAAAATTCTGATTATTCCCCTCCATTAATAATGTTGCTAATTTTCATCATATGAAAATGATTACTGGTCTTATTCAAACTAACAGTGGCTAGATATACATTTATTAGCAGAAATAAATGACCTTTTTGAAGTTGATAGGACTAGCTTCACTAGCTTGGGGAAAATTATCACTTCATACATTTTATTCTCACATTCCTTATTTGTCAAGAAATAAAGTATCTCTCACTTGGTTTGTTTCTTCTTTCCTTCCCAATTGTCCAATAACTCATTGATCAAAGTTTCAGTCCTTTCTATATGTCAGGGAGCATGATATGGGAAGCTTAGTCACCCTATTAGTTGACTGTCACTTCAAATGCTAGGGCTACTGAATACCCTGGACAGCCTGGAGACACTTCTCCATTTCTTCAGTGATGTCCCTCCTGGCTCAGACTCATAAAAAGGCTGCTATGGTGTCCTCAATTTGGCTCCAAATATTTTCACATGCTCAGTTGTTCCCTACACCGTGGTAGATTTAGAGAGGACTCCCAGACTCAGCCCCACTCTACCAGGGCCAGCCCCCACTTTTCTCCACTTTGCCTTTTAGTTGAGTCAGGCGACCAGCCCAGATATTCCCTGATGTTACTCCATTTGGGGGGCCTTCTTTATATTTTCTAGCCAGTGGGCTACAGTCTAAGCCACTGTTATCTACTCAGTGTCAGTTGGGGTTCCAGTGCCTTCCAGTCAGGCATCTTGGGATCAATAAGCAAAGTAGTTAATCTCTTCTCTTAAGTGCAGCGTACAAAGAGATCTGAG
Organism: Heterohyrax brucei; assembly: GCA_028571685.1. Lineage (NCBI taxonomy): Eukaryota > Metazoa > Chordata > Mammalia > Hyracoidea > Procaviidae > Heterohyrax > Heterohyrax brucei. Next base: position 43,868,684 of record CM053149.1, read on the forward strand.
ATGGTGTGGACCTTTATCAAGCTCCGTAAGGGTCTTTTAGATCTTCCCTCAGGACAATGGCGGTATGCCTGTCTTAAACTTCCACCACTAAAAGAGTTGGCCGTTCAAATATGTTTCACTTAACCAGACCATCTCCTATTAGATAAGTTGTGCATCTACGTTGGATGCAATGATAGCTGATAAAATTTTTAATTTCTCCTCATTTGAAATATAACACCTATCCACAATAGGGGAGCAGTAGGAAAGATGTGGAGACCTAGCATGTAAAAGGAGGTATGCACTTTTGAATCCGTGCCCCAAGACAAGTTAGACCTCTTTCTAGAAAAGGGCCAAACTGTTTGAACATTACACAGTATAGTAAACTTAAAAAAAAAATAAAGAATATGTTTTCCTGAATGAATGTATAACTCACTATAATAAAATTCAATTAAAAAGCACACAATTATATCCTAATGTCTCTAGCAAGTAATTCAATTTTAATTAATTGTAGTTAATTAAAATTAATTTTAATCCAAAGTATGCAAGTTTGTTTCAACGGATTTTAAGCAAAGGATCTTTGTGGTCCTGGAGTGACCATAGAATTGCCTTCACTGTGAAGCCTTAGACAGAAGCAGAAATAAGTTCTGATGTCAGTGGTTCCTTGAGTGGGTCCACACCACAGAGCCTCATACATGGGAGAGCAGGGGCTGATGGCACAAATGGTGCCTTTGTATAGCAAATAAAAATGCAACAAACTTGAAGGGCAAATGCTTGGTTTCTTGGTTTAAATTTGTAGTAACTGACTGAGTGACAATTGCCCATTTCTTATCCTCTGTTTTGTCTTGATAAAATTTTAGGCAAGCTTCTCTTCTGTTGTTTTACAGGCTCCCGAGCTCTGCTTGTACCCAAGCCTGAGCAGGCACTAAGAAATAGAACATGTCCCGTTATCGGCTTCTCCTTAAAATCAAGTGACCACAGTGAAACATTTTTCCTGTCAGAACCCACTGCTCATTCCTCCTTGCTTGTTCTACTTCCGTTTAAAAGTTCCTGCAGATCTTTGCTCACTGCTTCTGAAACTGGAGGCCTGAAAAGCATAGTTCTTCTAGCAACAGGGGGAAACTGACGTTGGAGAATTGAGTGGCTGTGCTTCAAAACAATTGCCCCAACCTCTCCTTGGGCAACATAATAGTCATATTCGAGAGGGTCAAGATGGTGACACTAAAAGGAAAACTCACAGCCTTGACTAACACTGGCAAGAATTTGAAAACTTCACTGTGGGCTGGGGGATAATACCTCTTACTCCAGTAATTGGGGTCCAGGCCGATACTTGGGTTTCAGGCCAGCAATTGAGGACTTAGACAAGAAACTAGGGAGGGCATAGCCAATGATTTGAGATTTTTTTCTGTTCCAGGTGGCTGAACTGGCACCCCGCACCTGATGCTCATGGCCTGGAAGACCGATAACGGCCTGTGAGACTGCAAGGCCAGGTGGCGTCTGGTACCTTATCGCTCAAACAGCCAAGAAAGATCAAAAGGATTGAAAAAGCCTGGATTCCTCTTCAAAGCATATTCCGTAACCCCTTGAATTTCCTACTTCTGATCTTAGCATGTGGCTTCACCCTTTAAAAACCCTAGCATGAAACAATGTGTTAGACAAATTTTTGGAGGACCTATCCCTTCTGCCACTTAGTGTAAGCTAGCACACAAATAAAATCTTTGATTTAATTCACCCTAACCTCTTATCTCAGTGATCAGCCTTGAGGCAGGTGACATGAACTCCAGTGTTTCTCTTGTAACACTCCTTACTCCTTAATAGAGAAGCCTGATTTTCTGTTTGATTTTGAGACCCTTGCAGTTCTGAGTTTGAAACATTCTCCCTGTTAGTTATCTTTTTTTTTTCCCTAAATAAAATCTCTTCTCATTTAAGACTGGATTTACTTTACTTGACATCACTAATATGTAGCAATTTTTCTTTCTCCTTGATGTGGTGCTGTCCCTAAGACTGGGTTTGTTTTTACTCACCATAACTAATACGGAGCGATTTTTCTTTCTCCTTGATGTGGTGCTGTGTATCTGACAGCTTACAAGACGGATTTAATCTAATCTATCCTAAGGGACTGGATGTACATTATGTTTTTGACTAGAAAGATATGATTTTGAGAAAGTAACATTTTCAAGATAATTATGTTTGTGGATCTGGGGAAAACAAAAGATGAGTTGACTAAATCCCAATGAAGTGTAAAGTATTTGCATTTTGTTTTAATAGCCGTGAGCACTATAGTCTATGGAGACACTTTTTTCTTTCATTCTTTGCTGAAGCAAGTTTACAACAATGGTCTTAGAAGAGTGTCTTTGTCCTGTGGCCAATGAGTTTTTCCTGTGGGTGGCAGATAGTAATTTGTTTTTAAATTGCCCAGGACAGGGATGCCTAATTTTTCCTTGGCTGTAGGGAAGAGTGTGGGAAGATAAGCCTCTATAGAATATTAATTTGGCAGGTTTGAGTTTTCGTGTGGCTGTAATTGAGAAGTTGAGAATAATGACTGTAAGTTGACTAATACACCACTCACAAGGGAAAGCTCTAACAGAATCATGCTAGTGATGTCAGGCTCCAGCTTCTTCCACAGCTGATGGCTGGTGTGAATTCAGACTTGTTTCCCATGCCTTATCTCAGCCGACAATCTTTGAAGACCTGCTCTTCTTTTGTTGCCACAAGACCTCTAACCATTCTCGCTTAGCTGCTTTTTTATATTTATGTTTCCTTAATGACTTTGCTGAGCCAGAAACAGCATCCTTTCCTACAGTTTGCAGGGCATTTAAGCAGAGCTCCTTTCAGCCCTAAAAAATCTATGATGGAAAAATCTTATTGACCACATTTTAATCATGTTCTCTTTTCTCTGCTTCTAAGTGTTCTCCATGTCATGGCATTGACAAACAGAGGCACTCTCCAGCTCTGTTCATACATTCATAAGAAAATTGTTTACAGTTACAAAATAGTACAATACATTCTCTTTACCTGGATTTATTTCTATCAAAAAAGGAAGATTTACTCTTTCTGTCAAAAGAAGAAGGTCTAAGTTGGTTCTGTTCTTTGTTAGAACACTGAGTGACATTTTGGGATTGCTTCTCTGTGTGTGTTTATTCATTTTCAGATACGAAGGCATTTATATGTGGCTTATGCCACATAAAATAGTGTTATATAAAACAATTCTGTATATCCAAGCTATACTTTGAAACTATCACTTATTTTATGGGAACTTTATTTCTGAAATGACATTCATAACCTCACTTTAAATGACTTCTTATGAAGAAATCTCAAAGCACTGAAGAAAGAAATCATAAAATAAATGATTAAGTACATGCATTTTCCAAAGCTATAACTATTTGATCCAAGGGCCATTCTACATATTGCCATGGAGGCTTGCATAATGAAGAAATCTGAGAATGTTCATCTTACAGCTTCTCCTAGGGCAGTATTTCCTGGAAGATTCTCTTTTGTACAATAGTTCAGAGAGCCGACAATGAGTTCAAAGGGAGGAAAAAAAGGGCAAGGAGAGCACATGATCCAAGAGATTTGTAAAACAGGGTAAAAAAATAAAAATAGTTATTTTTTTTATTATTGTAAGCTTTCTCATAACCTTTAGAATTCTAATGAGGACTGGTGCCTCCAGGAAGCGAATCTACTATATGGCGGTGTGCAAGGTTATATGACCACAGATTTATTTTTTACATAATATTCTGTGGCACTCATGCGCTGTCAAATATACTTAGGCAAGTGTTGGTCCAGTAAGACTCCTTTGTGCTTCAGAAGAAGGAAATGGAACTTGGAGGAGTGATCTGAGATGTGCACCAGATTACCCAGATTTCAGACTCCAAGCTAGAGTCAGAGCTCTTCACATTGGTATTCCTTCCACACCAGGTCCACTCAGATATGATTCCCTATGTAAGAACCACTATTTCAGTAATTCCTATAAGATTTTAAAATTTTATTTTAATTTTTATAATATGATTTTAAAATCTATACAACACTAAAATGTTTTTAATGAAAACACCAACCTGTTGAACTCACCTTCCTTATTCCTAGTTCTGTGTCCTAGAGGCAAATACTTTTAGCTCTTTAAACTATTTCTTTTGGTTATTTTCCTCCATATTTTTAAACAACTCTGCAATGTCTTAAATTATTAATTCTATACATCGCCTTTTTACTTTCTATTATGAGATATGAAGATTTAGGACTATGTTTTTCCCCTATCAAACTTTATCACTCATTTCTCTATTTGTGTTTATTTTTTGGTGGAGTTATTTTGCTTTCCCCCAAGTTAATAATTGCCTTGCTTTCCCATTGATTTGCTTTTTATGTACATGCAGAAATACACAAATATTTTTGTGACTATACTCATATACATATGGATAAGATATATACATATATATAAGGTTAAATACATGTATTCTATCTATCATTAGATATGATAAAGGATTAACCCTGTTACTGAAAAATACGGATCAGTGCTGCCTGCTGCAAAGCCATTTCTGAGACAGGGGTGAGATGGGTAATCAAGAGGTCTTATTTATATATCCATATACACGGGACAGGGATCAAGTCCTCAGACCCTGTCTACCTTTTTTAGTTAGGCCGAGGATTTTTATTGAGTAGATAAACGTAAATATTTAGTATTTAGGTACGGGGAAATGGAAGAATGTGAGCAATTTGTGGAGGGGGTCTAGAGATGGGCATCAGGAGCCTTGAGGGTGTTTGTCTGAAGATGGGCATCAGGGGTCCAGAGGAGATAGTGTTGGTGAATACGGGAATCTAACAAAGGTCACTCAGGTTATTTAACTACATTCCATCCCTGGCCCCATTTATCACCCCTAACTGGAGGCTTGTATTCCTCTCCCTATCTCTGAGGTAGTAAGTCAATTATTCCAAAGACTTCAGAGAGATAATGAAGTTTTGGGTAATTTACACTGTCTGATAAGATATAATAGAATATTGTGACTCCCTGTTATTGTTCTGTGACAATCTTCAGATGCCAATCCCTTTGAAACATGGCTATAACAACTGCTGGAAATGTAACCTAAATGGGACATTTCTGGAGAAGCTATTTTTACTATCCCAGATTTGCTGGCTTATCTGTTAATAAAGCATATACCAACCTTTTTCATCTGTCTCTGAATTCTGGCTTCAGTGACAGGCAGAACGAGCTTGCTTTGTTTCAGCAGCATTTCTGGTGACTGCAGCAGGACTTTGCAGACCCCTCTGGTAAGTTCTTTCTCATGGAAGAGTTAACTTCTCTCTCCTCTTTTCTGCTACATCTCTAAAAACTCTCAGTGAACAAGTGGATGACTGGCAGGGCAATTGAGGAACTCTGATCAAGGCCATTCTCAGAAGAGGTCCAAAGGCCCAGATGCTCACACAACCCCAGTAACTCTGACCCAGATGGGTGAAGGTATCTATCTGTTCTGCTCAAAGGCTGAGGTTAAGGTCCATAAAATATTTGCTGGCATGGGTCAGACATTTAAGAGCCAATAGAGTGTCTGCTGCTAGAACACTCCCATGACAGGATGGGGGTATGTGGAGTGGATGAAGAAAATGTCTGTCCCCTGAAAAACAAACTCTGTGCAATGTGAGGATCATACTGGTTCAAGCAAAAACACCTTCCACACCTCTGGACCTCTGCTTCTCCCATAGGCTAGAAGATGGATTCTTTGTCCTCCGCCCCTTTCCTCCTTTATTCTTTGACTCCACCCAGGTAATAAGGAATTTGGAGGAGTTCCCATTGTCTGCCTGGACAGATGGGGCGGGAGGTGCAACTTCTGAAAGTTCTGAGTAGTGCTGCCAAGAACTTTTTTGTTGGGAGCCTTCAAAGCCTGCTCATTCACACGTGGTGTTGATTCACAAATCTAAAAAGGTTCAAGTGCTTTGTCTGGTTGCTCTTGTAGAACTCAGGTTCTCATCAGGATTTGAAGTTCTGCCTCGGCTCTGTCTGTCTAATAAGAAAGTAACACCTGTCCCAACTGAAAAAGCTTTCTCTGTATATTTATATTCTGAAATATGGGAAACAAGGCCTCTGTTCCTAAGGAAAGTCTATTTGGGTGGATTCTGTCTGATTGGTCTCAGTATGAGTACTCACCTAGAACTAAAGATCAAATGAAGTTCTACTGTAACATGGCCTAGCCAAAGTACCTGCTGGAGTCTGGAGAAAGCTGGTTGATAAATGGATCCATTAATTATTTCTCCACTCTGCAATTAGAGCTCTTTTGTCAAAGATCAGGGAAATAGTGTGAAATTCCCTGTGTTCAGTCATTTATGGTTCTACACAATAAGGATAGTGGGCAGAAAGGCAATCAATTGATGGTACAATGGGGGAAAGTGAACTAGGGAAGACTGAGTGAACAAAAAACTGAGCAATTCTGTCCATATAAATAATCCTTCTCTTAGATATGAATGGGAGATCTTAGATGATCAGATTATTATCAATACTGTTGGAACCTCAAACCACCTGTCCCTTTCTCTTCTGAGGAACTGGATCCTCTTTATTCTGCTTAAGGCAGCTCAGGTAGAGTCTCCCCATCACACACTCAACAGGGAACTCAGTTCCACCAGGAGACCTGGGATAGAAAGGCAGGGCAATACCCTCATTGACAGCTCTTGATTGGAATAAATCAAGAAGGGCAACCCACTGGGTATTATTGGGCACACAAACCATTTACCACCTCCAATTTATTAAATTGGAAGAGTTCAAATCCTTCATATAGAGTGGACTCTGACAAGGTAACAGAATTTATAACCACCAATGTCGCCACCTATACTCTTAACTGGGCTGATATTCAGGCTCACTAGTGATGAAAGGCACCTGGTCCTGGGTTGGTCAAAGAAAGAAGCTGAGAGGCTTCATTCTGAAAGCCCAAACAACACTCCTTACCCAGCAACAGCCATCCTAGCAACTGAGACTAATTGGGATCCCAGTGATGGGGGCTTACCTCTTTCAAACTATTATAGGAAGTGTATTTTAGCAGGTCTCCAAAACGGGGTCCCTAAGGAGAAATGTTTGAACATGGTGCAAGAAGTATGGCAAAAGGCCACTGAGGATCCATTCAAGTTCCTAGGAAAAAAATCTATGACGCTTACCGTAAGTACACTGATATGGAACCCACAGCACTGAAGATCAGAGAATGATAAACATGACTCGACGGCACTTGGCCTTGGCTTTTATTTCCCAAAGCACACCAGACATCTGAAAAAAATTACAGAAGTTAGGCAGAGCTCTGGGAATGAATCCTGCCTAGCTGGTAGAAATGGGATTTAAGGTATGTAATAACAAAGAATTCAGGAAGACTAAAGCTGAAACCATATTCTTGGAGACAATGTACTGTAAGGGACACAAAAGTACCCCACAGGGATCTTGGGGACAATGATCCTTGATCAGGGTGAATCAGTGTGCATACTGTGAAGAAATAGGGCACTGGAAAAACATGCACCCTAAAAAGGAGACTGCCAACACTGGTAAAAACAGGCTGTCAAATGGCTGAGTTGTCAGGAATGGAGGATGACTGATGAGGCCCGAGGCTGCTGCCAGAATTGAATACCTGCGTTGTGATTGCCCCCCCGGAGTTGGGGAACAAATGGTGTATTTCCTAGTGGACACTGGGGCCATGTACTCAGCCCTTTCATTAACCGCCTTTCACAAGTTGTTACTGTCAGTCACAGTGACATGAATAACCTGACACCTGGAACATAAATTTTTCCTACAGTCTCTTTTTTTTTGCTTAATTCATATTTCATTCTTTCCTTTTTTTTGTTATGATTGAATGAAAATGTACATTCTCATATAAATTCGCGTGCTCACCTATATGCAGCTCCCAGTGCTCTCCCTGCCTGGTGACAGCATACCCCTCCTCACTGCTCCCTACATGTCCTATCCTCCCAACAGTCTCCTATCCCCTCCTCTCCATCCACTCCCCTTCCTCCAACAAGAGGTCAGCAGGATGACATCCTATGGATGCATAGAACAATAAAATTCCCACGAGATATGGTCACTCTGCATCGCCAAGTCCAACCCATTGCTGTCTGAAAAGCTGACCTTCATTATGATTTATGCACATGGGCAACATTGGGGCCAGGGGCCATGCTCCCAGGGGAACCCTGAAGCCCCTGGACTATCAGTTATGGTCTTTTAGTGGAGATCTCAGGGTACACCCCTATTTATTCTCACTCACGTGGGTCTCTCTGTCTTCTGGGTTCTCTTTCACCCATGTTGTTCTTGTCCTTAGTAATCATCCATTCCTGTTGAGTTGGGACCATTTACTGTACCCTCAGATGGCAGCTTGGCAGCTTTTAAGACTACAGACGCTATTCACTGATGAGGGGTGCAGAGAGTCCTCATTAGCAAAATGCTAGCTGTGCCAATTGGCCTCGCTTTCACCTGAGAGCATAGTCCCTGAACCCCTGCTACTCTGTCCTTGCAATGCTGGATTAAGATGTGAGGAGTACTAAATTGTATTGAGGTCCAGTTATTATTGATGTTCTTTCTAATGTGTGCTGTCACTGATTTCACACAAACAAATTTCTATTAACTATCTAATCTAAACCCTCCCGTTCTCCCTCGCTCTCACCCTTGCAGCCTTCAAAGAGTCTTTTCTTCTATGCTTGAGTTTGTTTTTAAGTTCTTATCATAGGGGTCTCATACAATATTTGTCCTTTTGTCACTGACTGCTTTCACTCAGCATAATGTCCTCCAGCTGAAACCAGGTTATGAGATGTTTCCTACAATCACCGTTGTTCTTTAACATTATATAGTGTTCCATTGAGTACATATACTATAGTTTACCTATTCATTCCTCTGTCATTGGGCATCTGGGTTGATTCCATCTTTTTGCTATTGTGGACTGTGCTGCAGTGAGCATTTGTGTGAATGTATCAGTTGGTGTGAATGGCCTTGATTCTGTAGGATGTATTCCAAGCAGTAAAATTACTGGGTCAAATGGTATATCTATATCCATTATTTTAAGGTAGCGTCATATTGCTTTCCAAAGAGGTTATACCATTTTGCAATCCCACCAACAGTGTAGGAGAGTTCCAATCTCCCCACAGTTTTCTACAGCCTCTTGATTGCTAGATTGGAGAAAATCAGATGACCTACTGGTTTCTGTATGCCAGGCTCTCCCGTCCCACTACTGGGGAGAGATTTATTGTCCAAACTTAATGCCCAGAACACCTTCTTCCCTGAAAAGAGCCTCCAGATGGAAGTACCTCATGAAAACTCCTGGCAGCTCCTGATAAAAAATATAGACAGAGGTAGAGCCTGACTGGCCTAGAGGAATCAACAAGCAGGTAACTTCCTGGATATGGGCTGATGGAATTCCAGGAAGGGCCCTGTGAGTTTCCCCTGTTGAGATCCAGATGAAGCCATGACCTCACCCTCCCTGAAACAACCAATATTCCCTTCACAGGGAGGCTCTATGGGGAATTACCCTAATCATTAAAAAGTTCAAGGACTGTGGTCTGTTACAATCCTGTCAATTGTCTCATAATACACGCATCTTGCCAGTAAAAAAGCTTGGAACTGGAGAATATCAGTTTGTCTAGGACTTCTGTGCTGTTAATGAGGTGGTCTGGATATCTACCCAACAGTTTCCAATCCATATACTCTCCTGAACAACTTGCCACCCAAGGCAGAAGGGTTTTCTGTTCTGGACCTGAAGGCTTCATTCTTTTGCATTCCCTTAGCAAAGTCCTCTCAGGAAGTTTTTGCTTTTCAGTGCTAAGATCTGGAAACTCTGAAAAAGGAACAACTCTGCTGGACTATGCTTCACAGAAGTTTAAAAAATGTCCTCACAACATTCAGAGAAGCCCTTACCTGATCTTAAGTTATCAAATCTTTCAATATGTTGATGACCTCCTGATAAATGGACACCAATACTTTGACTGTTTGACAAATACAATCTGAACTCTAAACTACCTAGCCCAATGTGGCTACTGAGTCTCCCAGAATAAAGCTCGAATCTGCAAACAGGAAGTAAAATTCTTTGGGTTTCTAATTGAACCAGGAAAGTACAGCCTGTTGGGAGGCAGAAAGAACTTGGTTGTTCAAACCCCTATCCATAAGACCAGGAAGCAGTTACAGGGATTTCTTGGAATGGTAAGGTTCTGTCACATTTGGATCTCTAATTCCAGCCTAATTGTGAAGTCCCTAAGTGAAGCCCTGAAAGGGGAAGAGGAGAGACCCCTTAGATGGTCTTGTGATGCAATAAGGACTTTGAAACCTTCCAACAATTACTTACAGAAGTCTCAGCCTTAGGTCTGCCTAGCCTATCAAAGCCCTTCATGTTGTATGTATGCGAATGACAGGGTTTAGGACTAGGGGTACTTATTTAGCACGTTGGGAACATTCCTCAGCCAGTTGATTATCTTTCCAAGCAAGTAGACTTCACTGTTCTCAGCTGGCCAGCCTGCATGTGAGCAGTGGTGGCTACTTGTGATTTTCTCTAAGAGGCAGAAAAGTTCACACTGGGACAGCCTATGATAGTGTGTGTCCCACACTGTGTGCTCACTCTGCTCCAGCAAAAGGAAAACTTGCTCCAGCGGGCCAGATGGGAAAACATCAAGCTGTTCTTCAACTGGAGGTAGCTTTGGAGGTAGTGGCCAGTTTGAATCCTGCTACTCTACTATCTGACCCGAGCCAGAAATCTTTAGAACATCAATACTCGGAGATAATAGAACAAGTAGTTTCTAGTTAACCTGATTTGGTGGACAGCCCCTTTGAGGAGACAGTCTGGACTCTGTTTGTAGATGGGAGCGGTTATATTGAGATACAAACATGAACAGTGGGATAAGAGGTAGTGAATATGGAAGGACCAATTAAAATGAAGGCCCTTCCTCCCAGAACTTCAGCCTAAAGGGCATAGCTTGTAGCACCAGCTAGACCTTTGTAATCGTTGGAAGAGAAAATAACTAATACAGACTCGAAGTTCTCCTATTTAATTCTGCTTTCTCACAGGGCTATCTGGAAAGAAAGAGGCTTACTGGAAGCCAGGAGAGGCCAAAGGACGTTAAAAATAGCCAGAAGGTCCTCTGCCTGCTAGAAGCTGTACTGCTTCCCCACAAAGTGGCAGTCAGGCACTATAAGGACAAGAGAAAGGAATGTATTTAATTGTGAGAGGCAACCAATTTGCTGATGCAACAGCCAGGCAGGCAGCAAAGTCAGAAATTATAGCACCATTAAAGCCACTGCTTGCTCTGCTGGACTTCCATCCAGTGTACAATAAGGCAGACAAAGAACGTGCTGAAAAGGAAGGGTTTAAGAATGAGAAGGATGGTTGGTTGATAGAGGAACAAGGAATGATATGGCTGTCTCAGGCTTTGACCTACAAAGTTGTTAGATGCTTACATGAAACGACCCACTATGGCAGAGTAGCCTTAACTGAGCTTGTTAGACCCTGGTTAAGCGGAAACTTTCTACCCTAGGTCATTAGGGAAGTAATCTCCAGATGTTTAATTTGCTTGAAGAATAACAGTAAGCCAGGAAATCAAAAGAGAAAGCCTTTACAGCAACATCAGGGAGCCACACCCTTTGAGGACTGGCAGATAGACTTTACTCAAATGCCTCCTACATTGGGACTGAAGTTTCTCCTGGTTTTAGTGGATCCCTTTTCAGATTGGGTTGAAGTTTTCCCCACCCGGACAGAAAAAGCAGCTGAAGTAGTGAAAATTGTACTGAAAGAAATTATCCCCTTCTACAGGTTCCAGCCAGTCTACAAAGTAATAATGCCCGTCTTTTACTGCGGAAGTTATACAGAAAATGAGTAAATCCCTGGGCATCAGATGCAGTCTACATACAGCCTGGAGACCACAGTCATCTGGAAAAGTTGAAAAGATGAATCAAACTTTAAAGAGACAAATCTCTAAAATATGTCAAGAGATTCTTTTACATTGGGATTGAGTCTTGTCCGTTGCCCTGTTTATAACCAGGGTAGCCCCTAGGAGCAGGATCAAAGTGAGCCCCTGTGAAATTGTGTATGGGACACCCTTCCAGGATGCCTGAGTACGGTGTTCCCTACAGGCAGAAAATGGCCTTAAAGTTGAGAAATATGTGTAACATCTCCAACAATTCTTGTCTTTAATTCACCAGTTTTCTGTCCACAGGTCCTCACTCTCCTTCTTGAATAACCAGCATTCTCTTCAGCCAGAAAATAAGGTTATCTTAAAAACTTGGAGAGAAGGACCTGAAGAACAGCTGGGAGAGATGTGAGCCAGCCTGTGGAAAGTCCTCTTGACCACCCCTACTGCCGTAAAATTGGCCAGACTGAAGGTCTAGATGCATCATACCCACTTGAAGCCATACCCCTCAGCGGACACGGATTCGAATGCCTCCTTGACAGACCATGACCACGAATGGTGGACTGACACTCCCAGAGGGAAAAAACAGAACAGGTTTAAGAAATGTCACCCAGAATCGTCTCTCTCTTCCCAAGACCCAACTTAGTTCTAGGACTTTCACAAGACATTATTACCCCTTTCTGATGAAGTAAAATTGTATGGACTTATCTTGCACGAAACGCAATGTATATCTCTGATTTCTGTCTAGCAGCGGGTACTTGTGTTGAAAAGATTTTTACCTCATGTTTAATCAGTGTGTGTGCACCTCTGGAATTGATTAGAAATCATACTGTGCTTAGATAGGTTCAAAAGAATATTACTTATAAGGATATCTGTAATTGGGGACCAGCTAAGAAAGAGAAGGATGGAGAGATGCACATGATCTAGATTGAGACTGTCACCCCAAGTGAAAGCTGTGTCAAATTTTCAGGATGCCCACCCCTCTGTTACCATCTTAATAACCCCATCCTCGGATGTAACAGAAGTATAATGGTGTCCTATGCTAGTAGACACATTAAGTTACCTAAAGGATGGTTCTTGTTATGTGGTAATAGGGGCTTTTCATATGTCTCCACAAATGCTACAAGGAACCTTGCTCCTTGGAAAGTGTCATGGATTGAATTGTGTCCCCCCAAAAATGTATGTGTTGATTTGAATTGGTTTGGCATTCCAACATGGTGCCCTTCCTCCCATGTGTTGTGAATCCTGTCTCTGTGATACTGATGATGAAGAATGGTTTGCAGTTGTGTTGGTGAGGCAGGACCCAAGCTACAAGCTTGTGGAATATAAGGGAGAGAAGTGAGCTGAGAAAGTTGGGAACCTCATACCACCAAGAGAGAAGCACCGAGAGCAGAGCACGTCCTTTGGACCCGAGGTTCCTGTGCTGAGGTGCTCTCGCTGGATTTGGACTCAGCCTACCGGACTGTGATGATCTCTCATTCTGCATGGACTTACAATTTATGAATGGATTTGCGGCTTACCGGACTGTCTCAATAAAGCTTCTCTACATGAAACCTTCCATTCGTGGTATTTTTCTGTTAGAGCAGTACCTGGTGACTAGGACAGGAAGGCTCACCCCATTTCTGCCCTAGATTAAAGACATCTGGCCTAACCATGCCTGGACTGTAAGAGAAGTTAACCTTCCCAAAGATTGCAGTAGTGACATACATCCGTTCAGTATGACTGAATGCATATTCTTGCCCCTTTTTGTCACACCTGCCATGGTAATATGTTTGAATGTTAAAATTAATATACTAGCCTGTGCCATGGTTAAGGCCTTAAATACTACTTCACAAGCCTAAGTGCTTTATACACTGAATGGAACAAGTTAGAGATGCAGTTCTGGAAAAGTGGTCAGCTGTAGACTACCTACTCCTCAGACACAATCACTGATGTGAAGATTTTAAGGGGATGTGTTGTTTTAACCTGTCTGATAATTCCCAATTGATAGAGAACAAATTAAAAACAGTAAAGTATATTGCAAATAATATCAAACAGTAGGAAGTCTTCTTTGGGTTGGAATTGGAGAAATTACTCTCATGGCTCCCCAACCTAGGCTGGCTATGCACACTAATAATGGGAATTGGAATCATAATTGTTTCTGGACTATTTGTTGCTTTGTACAATGTGTACCCTTTCTCGCAACTAACTATACTTCATGTTGTAGACAGCCAGATCACAATCCAAGATTTAAACCTAGAGTTAGTGTTATAAATCAAAGCAGTTATGTTCATTTAAAATCTGTTTCACAGATATGAGATTAAGAATTAAGAGAGTGGAATGTTGGTGAATATAAGAATCTAACAAAGATCACTTAGATTATTAAACTGTATTCCATCCCCTGTTCCAATTATTACCCCAAACTGGATTAGCAAGCCTGCATTCCTCTCCCTGTTTCTGAGGTAGTAAGTCAATTATTCCAAAGACCTCAGAAAGATAATGAAATTTTGGGTAATTTACACTGTTCACTAAGATGTAAGAGAATCTTGTGACTCTGTTATTGTTCTGGAAATGTAACCCAAGTGGGGCAGTTTTGGAGAAGCTATTCTCACTGTCTCCCAGGTTTGCTGGCTAATCTGTTAATAAAGCATATTTCAACCTTTTCCCCTGATCTCTGAGTTCCGGCTATAGTGACAGATGGAAAAAACTTGCTTTGGTTTGGCAGCAATAGGTGTCCAGAGCCTGAAGGGGGTGTTTACAAAGATACATATTTAGGCCCAGAAGTGGTCCATTCGGAGTTTTGTGGAGGTGGTCAATTGGGCAGGGGTGTCAGTGACTGTCACCTCCATCTATTTTGATGTGCCAGAAAGAAGCTAAAACAAAAGTGCTGGAAAGATGCATGGTGTATCACTTCCCTTCTTCATAGTCTCAATAGCTAGGTAATGCTAGGAAGCCAAGAGTTTAAAAAATAGATATACATGGAAAGAAACAGAGTAAGTCTTATTCAGTACTTTACATTACCTACTTCAGCCTTACCTCAGCAGGCCATAACCACAAAAGGACAACTTATTTGTCATAATCTGTAGGACTTCAAACAATAAGAAGCTGCATCGAAGGATAGGAAAGAGGACTATAACTGGTTCAGTGGATTGTAGACACGCATACCAACACCAAGTAACAATTTACCCTAGGAAGTGAGCTAAAGATATTCTTAATATGACTTTTATCCCACATAACAAAAAACAACCATCATACGATATACTCAAGAAAGCACCTTACTCGTGATAAATCAACACCTATCGAAATTATATAAAAAGCATTTATAGATTATACTTCCTTGGATTTTGGTATATTTCTAGCCTGAGCACTTGCAGCCAATTTCCCATTTTTGTTTTGTTTTCTTCTTTTTTTATTATGATTGAATGAAAATGTACGTTCCCATACAAATTTCATGTCCACCTACATGCAGTTCCCACTGATCTCCCTGCCCAGTGACAGCACACTCTTCCTCTCTATTCCATACACATCTTATCCTCCCAACAATCTCCTATCCCCTCCTCTCCACCCACTCACCTTCCTCCAGTAGGAGGTCAGCAGGACAACATCCTATAGAATCATAAAGTGCACACATAATATGGTCACTCTGTGTCTCCAAGTCCAATCCATTCCTGCCAGAGAGTTGACCTCTTACAGACAGAGGCAGTATCAGAGCCAGGGGCCACTCTCCCAGGAGAACCCTGAAGCCTGTGGACCATCATTTGTGGTCTTTTAATGGAACTCTTCAGAGTGCACCCCTTTTTATTCTTGTGTTGCCAGTAAGACTCAACTTTGTGAGCTCCAGCACGGCTGTCACTAGTGGTGGCTGGGCAGCATCTGGTTCTTCCGATCACAAGTTGATGTAGTCACCCACTCACGTGGGTCTCTCTGGCTTGTTTCTTCTCTTTTCTGCATGTCATTTTGGTCCTTGGTGATCATCCGTTCCTGCTAAGTTGGGACCATTTGCTGTACCCTCAGATGGCAGCTTGGCAGCTTTTAAGTCCCCAGATGTCACTCACTGATGTAGGAGTCATAGGGTTCTCTTGGAAAAAAGCTACTTGTGCCAACTGGCCCCTGAGAGCATAGCCCTAGGCCTCCTACCCCAGCTACTCTGTCCTTGTAGTACTGGATTACAAAGGGAGGAGTAATCACATTATGTTGAAGTCCAGTTAATATTGACCTTCTTTCTAATGTGTGCTGTCCCACATTTCACCCAACCAAGTTTCTATCAACTGTCTAATCTAAACCCTCCTCCATCCCCCTCCTTCCTTCCTCATCCTTGCGTCCCTCAAAGTCTTTTCCTCTTTGCATGAGTCTGTTTTTAAGTTCTTATCATAGGAGTTTCATACAATATTTGTCCTTTTGTGGCTGACTACTTTCACTCAGCATAATGTCCTCCAATTGAAACCAGGTTATAAGATGTTTCCTAAAATCATCACTATTCTTTGCCATTGCATGGTGTTCCATTGAGTGTATTATACCATAGTTTACCTATCCATTCCTCTGTTGTTGGGCATCTGGGTTGATTCCATCTTTTTGCTATTGTGGACTGCACTTCGTGAACATTTGTGTGCATGTATCAGCTGGTGTGAATGGCCTTGATTCTGTAGGATATATTCTGAGCAGTGGAATTACTGAGTCAAATGGTATGTCTAGATTCAGCTTTTTGAGGAAGAACCAGATTGCTTTCCAAAGAGATTGCACCATTTTACATCAGTGTAGGAAGCTTGTACCAACAGTGTAGAAGACTTCCAGTTTCCCCACAGTCGATCTAGTATTTGTTGTTTTCATTTTTTGGATCATGGCCAACCTCATTGGGGTGAGATAGTATCTCACTGTAGATTTGATTTGAATTTCTTTGAAAGCTAATAATCATGAGAATGTCCACATGCATTTTTTGGCTGCCTCTACCTCCAGTTTAGTGTGTCCATCTTCTTTGCCCATCTCTTAATTGGGTGATTTATCTTTTTCTTCTTGATATTTTGTAGTACTTTATAGATTATGGAGGTCAGGCGTTGATCTGACATACAGTTGCCAAATGTTTTTTCCCATTCTATAGGTAGCCTTTTAATTCTATTAATAAAGTCTTTGGTTGAGCAGAAGTGTTTGGTTCTTAATAGTTCCCATTTATCTATTTTCTCTTCTGTTGTTTGTGGTTAGTTTGACAGATTTTGAAGTCTGTCTATGCTGTGTACTGAGACTTCTGTAGTTATTCCTACTGTTTCTTGGATGAGCTTTGTCATTTTAGATTTGATATTTAGGTCTTTTATCCAGTTTGAGTTGGTTTTTGTATAAGGTGTAAGATACGGGTCTTGTTTCAATTTGTTGCAGATAGATATTCAATTTTGCAAGCATCATTGGTTGAGGAGATTGTTTTTACCCCAATTTAATGTCTTAGGGCCTTTGTCAAATATCAGCTGTTCATAGGAAGATGGTGTCATCTTTGGTGTCTCAATTCTGTTCCATTGATCTATCTGTCTCTTTTTGTATGAGTACCAGGCTGTTTTGACTACTGTGGCAGTGTAATAGGTTCTAAAGTTGGGTAGTGAGAGGCCTCCCAGTGTGTTCTTTTTCTTTAGTAGTGCTTTACTTACCTGGGGCTTCTTCCCTTTCCAAACAAGGTTGGCAAATTGTTTCTCCATCTTGTTAAAGAGTGTGGCTGGAATTTGTATTGGGATTGCATTATATAAGTAGATTGCTTTAGGCAAAATAGACATTTTCACTATGTTAAGTCTTCCAGTCCATGAGCAGGGTAGGTTTCTCCATTTATGTAAGTTTTTCTTTCTTTCTTGTAGTAGTGGCTTGAAGTTCTCTTTGTAAATGTCCGTTATTTCTCTCTTTAGATTTACCCCTAGGTAGTTCATCTTCTTAGGGGCTATAGTAAATGGTATTGATTTGGTGATTTCTTCCTTAATAATCTTGTTGTTGGTATAAAGGAATCCTACTGATTTACTTATGTTTATCCTGTACCCTGAGACTTTGCTGAACTGTTCCATCAGTTTGAACAGTTTACTTATGGATTCTTTGGGATTCTCTGTGTATACAATTGTATCATCTGCAAATAAGGAGATTTTTAGTTCTTCTTTGCCAGTCCAGATGCCTTTTATTTCATGGTCTTGTCTAGTTTCTCTGGCTAGAACTTTGAGTACAGTGTTGAATAGGAGAGGTGAGAGTAGGCATCCTTGTCTAGTTCCTGCTGTCAGGGGAAACTGTTTCAGTCTCTCTCCATTCAGGATGATGTAGGCAGTTGGCTTTATATAAATGGACCTTACTGCATTGAGGAATTTGCTGTCTGTTCCTATTTTGCTTAGAGTTTTGGTCTTTATCAAATGCCTTTTCTGAATCAATGGACAAAATCAGGTGATTGTTGTCCTTTGTGATATTTATGTGGTTGATCCTATTAACTGCTTTTCTGATGTTGAACCAGCCTTGCATCCCTAGTACGAATCCAACTTGGTCATGTTGGGTCATTTTTTTTTTTTTTTTTTTTGATATTTTGTTGTATTCTGTTGGCAAGAATTTTGTGGAGGATTTTGCAACTAGATTCATGAGTGATATTGGTCTGTAGTTCTCCTTTTTTGTTGGGTCTTTCCCTGGCTTTGGTACCAGGGTTATGGTGGCTTCATAGAACAAATTTGGGAGAGTTCCATTCCTTTCCATACTGTGAAGTAGTTTCAGTAGTATTGGAGATAATTCTTCTCTCAAAGCTTGGTAGAATTCTGTGGTGAAGCTATCTGTTCCCTGACTTTTTTTGGTTGGTAGTTTTTTTGACGACTTTTTCAAACTCTTCCTTTGTGATGGATTTATTAAGTTGTTCTGCTTCACCTTGTGATAATTTTGGTGGGTAATATGAATCAAGGAATTTGTCCATTTCCTCTATGTTTTCAAATTTGTTTAAGTACAGTCTTTTATAGTATTTTGTTACAACATTTTTGATTTCTGTTGGACCCTTTGTGACAACTGACCTCTCATTTCTTATTTGGGTTATTTGTTTCCTTTCCTGTTTTTCTTCAGTAAGTTTAGTCAATGGTTTGTCAATTTTGGTGATCTTTTAAAAAAAACTAGCTTTTGGTCTTTTCCATTTTTTCAGTTGTTCTTCTATTCTCTAATTTATTTAGTTCTGCTCTAATCTTTATGATCTGTTTTCTTCTGGTGACTGAGGAGTTCCTCTGTTGTTTTTGTTTGTTCAAGCTTTGATTTGGTTTCTTTCTTCCCTCCAGATGTATGCATTTATGGAGATAAACTGACTTCTGAACACTGCTTTGGCTGTATCCCATAGGTTCTGTATCCCATAGGTTCTGTTTTCGTTCTCATTGGAATCCATAAATTTCTTTATTTCATCCTTGATTTCTCCTACAACCCTTCTTTTTTTTTTTGAGCAAGATGTTGTTCAGTTTCCATGAGTTCCACTTTCTATTTTTTTTCTGCTTTTGATTTTGGTTTTTATGGCTTTATGATCTGAGAAGATGTTTTGCATTAATTCAGTGGTATGGATTTTGTTGAGAGTTGCTTTATGCCCTGACCCATGGCCTATTCTGGAAAATGTTCCATGTGCACTGGAGAAGAAGCTGCAGTTGTTTGCTGATGGATAGAAAGTTCTGTATATGTCGATGAAGTCCAGTTGGTTAATTGTGGCAAGAAGGTCTTTTGTGTCTTTACTGAGCTTTTTTCTAGACAATCTGTCCAATATTGAGAATGGAGTGTTGAAGTCTCCCACTATTATTGTGGAGTGATCTATCACTTTTTTGAATGTAGTCCGTGTTTCTTTGGTGTATTTAGGTGCTCTAATATTAGGTGCATAAATAATATTGTTAAGTCCTATTTGTGCATTGAACTTTCAGCAGTAGTGTCCACCCTTGTCCATGATCACAGATTTTACGTTAAAATCTATTTTATCTGAGACTAGAATTGCCACCCTTGCTCTTCTTTGTTCATGTTAGCTTGACATATATTCTTCCATCCTTTAATTTTCAGTTTGTTCCTATTTTAAAGTCTAAGGTGAGTTTCTTGCAGGCAACATATGGATGGGTTGTATCTTTTGATCCAAGATGTCACTTTACTGGAGCATTCAGTCCATTCACATTCAATGTAATTATTGGTGGGTATGTGTTCAGTGCTGGCATTGTGATATGTTTATTTTTGTGTTGATGTTTTCTCTGTTGTTCTTATTAATCTGTCTGGGACATTCCTCTTTGTGAGTTGATTTTTCACCTTTTTCAGGGTTGGTTTTGTGGTTGTTGAGACTCCTGTATTTCATTTCTTGATATGGTATGTTGCCTCTCTATTGTGCTTTATAGCTGCCCCATGATCCCACTTAATAAACTATGTATAAACCCAATTTTAATTACTACTGGTCTTGTAAACTTCCTCTCCAACATGAAGGACTATAACGACTGTAGTACATCCCTCTTTTTAATATGATGGCATCATAGTTTTCACAATATGCTCACTGGATCATTTCTTTCACTATTATAGCTTTGATTGAATTTGGAGTGTTCCCTAACTGAGTAGGGTTGTGGACGATGTGTCCTTCTAAAATTTAAAGTTAGTGGTTTTGTTCCTCTAAGCCAAGAGATTCTTTCAGTATTTTTGTACCTTTGGTTTGGTTTTTACAAAGTCTCTGAGTTTCTATTAATCTGGGAATGTCATTTCATTTTCGTATTTGAAAGATAGTTTTGCAGGATGTATAATTCTTGGCTGGAAGTTCTTCTCCTTCAGGGCTTTGATTGTGTCATGCCAATGTCTCTGTGCCAGCATCACTTCTGCTGAGAAATCCAGTGAAAGCCTACAGGGTTTTCCTGTGAATGTTAGCTTTGATCTCAGCCTTGCTGCCTTTAAGAGTTTCTGCTTATATTTCATTTTGTTAAGCTTGATTATAATATGTCTTGGAGTCTTTCTTTTGAGATATAGATTGAGCGATATTTGATATGTATTTGGATACCTATATTCTCCTTTTTCATAATTTCTGGGAAGTTTTCTGTCAGCAGCTCAACAACAATACTCTCTGTGTTTTCAGGTGTCTTGTCTGTTGAGAAACTCTATTTAATCGTAGAATATTCCTCTTAGTAGAGTCCCACATGCTTCTCAATGCTTCTTCATTCTTAGTATTTCTTTTTTCTGATTCCTCCTCATAGATGCTGGAGTCAGTCACTCTGTCTTCCAGATCAGAAAGCATCTTTTCCATTTGTTCCATTATGCTTTCTTGGCTTTGAATTGAAGTTTCTGTGTCTTTGATTTTGTTCTTGATCTGTTGGATTTCAGAGTACTGGTGTTCCATCAGATCAAACAGCTTGCTTAATTTTTCATTTGCTCTGCTGCATTTTGTATAAGGTCTAGGAGGGCTCTCTACGTAAGCCTTTTGTTTTCATATTCTGGTGGTTTCAGAAAGATTTCTCTGTCTGGGAAGTTCTGAGGTGGTTTCTTTTGGGGGCCTTCTGATGCCGTGGGTGATTTCTTCATTATGCCTTTATCCATAGTTTGTTGCTTTTTGGGCTTCTTGTGGATCAATAGAGGCTAGGAGAGATGCTGTGAGAATGGAGCACAGTTGTTTCTCTAGACCACCTTAAAATGAGAAGTAAAAAGTATCTGACAACTTTCAAATTCAGTCAGCTTTTCAGGTGTATAGGTCTCTCTTCCTAACTGGCAAACTAAGCACCTCTATTTCCACCCCCAAATGTTATGAACTAGCTCAAAACACAGGAAGGCTGTGGACCTGCTGGCCTCTGCTGTCAGACCCCAGCTGCAGGCCATACTGTGTATAATTCTGCTTTTCTGCTGGAAAAGCACTCTCTTCTGGGAAGGCACTGCCTCCCAGCCCAGGAATCAGGTCTAGCTGAAGCTTTCATGTGGGTATCCCTGCCTCCCAGTGGAACAAGATGACACCCCACAAAAGCTTGCCACCTGGCTGGGACCAGGCTGCTGGTGCAAAAAGAGGCCCAAAGTGCTGAGATGCCCGGAGTCCACAGCCTTTGTTGCTGGGCCCCAGCCTCAGGCAACACTGTGCAGAACACCACCCCTCTGCCAGAAAAGTACTCTCCCCCCAGCAGGTGCTGCCTACTGGCCTAGGAACCAAGTCCAGCTGGGGCCTCTGCCTGGGTGTTTCCATTTCCCAATGGATCAAGATGGTGTCCTGCATGAGCTCGTCACTGCATCCATGAGGCTACCGCATGGTGGGAGTAGAAAGATAGGCCAAATGATCCAAGATGCACAGAGTCCAAAGCCAGACCCTCAGAACAACAGCAATTGTCCTTGCCAATCCCACCAGCAGTGTATCGGAGACCAGTGGCTAGTCAAGTCCCAGCTGTTTCCACTGGCCAACACAGAGAAAAAAAAAAGGTGAGTTATCTTCAGGCCATGCAAGCCCACACTCACCAAGAGGGGAGTCAGTGAAAGAAAGGAACTTTTGCCTTCAGTGATATGAAGTCCAAATTAGCAGCCCCGTGCTGCATCTGAGGGCTCACTATGTGTCCAGAAGCCTCCATTTAATTATAACATCAGGTCTTGGTTTCCAGAGGGATTTAGGGAGATGTGTGTTCAGTCTGTCATCTTGACTCTGTGCCCATTTTTGTTTTCTGATTTGTCACAATGGAAATCTCTTTGATGCAGAAGGCTTGGGTGAAACTTGTTTCACCACAACAGATACATATGCATAAGATTAAATATATATATTTACTCTGTGTCTTTCTTATCTATCATTTATCAGAAGAGATCTTTTCACTCAAGCTGATACATATAACCCCTCTCACTACAGTTCTTGTGTGGACAAGTTAGTCAAATACTTTACCAGGTCCTCTGGAGAACTTAATGGAGCCCACAGATTTCTAGACCTACTATACAGCCATCCCCTAGGAATATTCTTTGTCACCAATTTGATTTCCTGTTTTATGGATACTAAGTCTTTCTGTGTCTAAGTTTGCTTACCTATTTTGATGGAAACATTCTTCAATGTGTCTAAGAAATAAATTTATGTTCATAGTTTATTAATACTCTGATTACAGAAGTCCAGCTTGAAGATCATTATCCCCCAGGATTTTGAAAGAACTGCTTCCTGCTTCCAAAGTCACTGTGAAGCCTAATGTTATTCTAGGCACCCAGGGTTGTGTGAATGGTCAAGTGCTTGACTACTAACCTAAAGTTAGCAGTCAGGACACACCCAGAGGAGACTTGGAAGACAGTCCTGGTAATTTGGTTCTCCCTCGTATTCCCTTATTGAAGAGGCTGCAGAGTTCAAACACCCGTCTTCTTATACCCCCACAAGGCTAGCTGAGCGAGCCAATTCTCATCTTTAGGATGTAAGCAAAAGACACCACATACAGCTACAGGAGAGTTTTACATGAGGGACAGATCTACTTGTCTCATAACACTTTTTTGTTTCCCCTTGAAGCTATAGCACTCATTTAGGGACTAGGAAGATGAACGCCTCATACTAGCTTGCAACAGGCTTTTAGAAATCATTGTGAAAACAAAAGATTTAAAATAATTTAGAAACCACTAAAACCATTAAATAGCCCAGAAATAGTCACAAGTTGTGGAACAGCATTGGAACCCGTCATTCTTGGGAACTTTGTTCATTTCCTAGGGGAGCATGGTGAAATAATCAAGGGTTTATTTTTGAGATTTTTACTATACTGCCTCTTGGCTTTTTGTTTGTGCTCATCCTCTCTTTTATTATATTGTGATGAATTGTTTCTATTGAAAAACACATATTCAGCAGCTCACAGCTTGTTTTTCCTTTGTTTCAGACTTTTCCATTATATGTGTGAAGATTTAGTACTGTAATCCCATGTGACTGGCTCCCTGGGCACAGTCCCTCCTCTTGCATTTGCCCTAGTTGAACTTCTAACTCAGGTCTCATATTCTAAAATTCCCAAATCAGATGACCTCACAGCCCCTCAGCATGTTAGTGAGGGTGGATACTTACTTTCTCTTGTGGGAGTTTGGACAGTAGTTTTGCTTTGCACATCATATGGTAAAAAGTTTATGAAAATGAAAATCATCTTTAAATACCTGTTTTAATCCTATCACTCACCTACCACTTCTTTTTTTCCCCTCTTACTGCTCCTTCCTGTAACCTCTGGGCAGGTCCTTTAGCCTGCTTGACACTTCTACCTTTCTATTTCATGCACAGCAATTTACCTCGTGTTTTGTTTTTATTTGCATTCTCGCAAGCATCCCACTAACCTGTAAAAACAAAGGTCCACTTTTAGGGAAGTTCTTAGAAAGGAGTTTGTGACAGTATTGTACATAAGTATTTTTCCTATCACACCACAAATGGATTTTTGTTGCATTTCTTTTGCTCTTACTCCATCTGTTCTCCCCCCTTCACTTCCTCCGCTCTTCAGCATTTGTTTTCTTCCCCAGGGTTCCTGCTTCTTTTTCTTTTCTTATTTCTCTCTCATTCAACTTTCACAACTTGTTTCCTTCTTTTATTTATAGAGGGTGAGTGAATGTGGATATTGAACAGGTGAGGGAAGAGAATGTCGTGCTGAAGTTCTCGCAAGAGCTGGTGAACACACTGGGTGGTGGCTAAAATGACTGTCTTAGGTTATCTCCCCAAAAGCAGAATCTGAGAGAGGTTTTGAGTGCCTCAGAAAATGCATGTGGAAGTGGGAAAGGATGTGTTGGTCTCAGGCAAAGGCTAAATATGGCCTGTTTCACAACAGAAGAGCTCTGAAGTATAAACCACACCCAGGAATGGTGTACTTTAAGGTCATAGATGAATTTTTGTGTGAAAAGTCAGTCAGCCATTGCCCTGACAGATGATATAGGACCTAGGTCACGCAGAGCAATGCTCTGGGAAATGAGCAGTGGTAAACCCTTAGTAGCCAATACTTACAGGAGGAAGGGGATGGGTGGGTGCAGCAAAGGGGGTTGGGTGGGACCCTGCAGCCTACTCTAGGAACCAACATCTATTAAGCTACCACTCTTCCAGTGGTTATGCACCAGGCCTTGTGCTCAAACATGGTCTTGTAGTTTCTCATTCAACTGTTAAAATAATTCTGAGGGATTGCAGGCAAAGAAATGAAGTCTAAGAAACATTAAATGACATTTGAATGGTACATGGATAGCAAGAGGTAAAGCCTGGATCAGAATCTAAGCTGATTAACACTTAAGTCTGAGCTGTGAACCATTTTGTGTTCTTTATATTGACTCTAAGGTGGTCTTCGGTGATGTAAATGTTTAAGGTCTTGACTACTAACTAAAAGGTTGCTGGTTGAAATCTACTGAGAGTTACCTTCGAAGACACAACTGGTGATTTATTTCTAAAAGATCACACCTTGAAAACCCAGTGGCACAGTTCTACTTTGCATACTATCGGGTCCCTATGGAGGACTCTGCAACTCACAACAATGCTAATTCTATGAGATAAGTATTATATCTCCAGTTTACAAATAAGTGTGATTCAGTACATTAATGTACTTGGGCATATATACCTAGCATATAGTGTCTGACAATTAAGTCCACAAAATTAATTGTTCTAAGTGCTACATACCTCACTGTTGAATATCATTACAGTTACTTTCAAAGTACTCATCTTGGAAAACTATGCACTGATGCCAGTGCCCAGTCCACCCTTGAAAGAAATTTTGGAAATCTTTGGCCATTGTACATAGTGGTATGGTGGCGTGTTCATGAACTTAATTGTCTAGTTGTCTGTAATGGAGTTTTTGCCAGTAAACAAATAACTGTACTGGAACACTCTCCCTGCTCACCTCATCTGGCCCCTAGTGACTTTTAAAATGAAGACATTTTCATGACACTGAGGACATCAAGTGTAATGCAATGACAGCTCTGATGGCTATTCCAGATAAGGAGTTCCAAAACTGCACTTTTTCTAGGATGAGTTCGGGAACTTAATTATAGTAGATATTTGGAACCGGTGCAGAAACAGGTGATTAAAACAAAATAGAAAAGATAAGTCATTAGCCATTAGGGTATTCAAATCAAAACTATATACTATTCCATATCAAATAGAATGGCTGAAATTAAAAAGGGAGACAGTTTCAAGTATGGGTAAAGATGTGGAGAAATTGAACACTTGAACATTATTTATGGGTTTGTAAAATAGTGTAGTGACTTTAAAAGTGGCCTGGCAGTTCCTCAAAAGACTGAAAATACAGGTGAGACCGAGATGGTGGAGTAGTCAGATGCATTCTGTGATCCCTTTAACAACAAAACCCCAAAAGAACAAATGAAATTGTGTACAACATTCTAAAAATGAGAACATCAAAGGAAAAGGTGAGAAACAGGACTGAGTGACAAGGAAGGGAGAGTAGTAGTTCCAGAAGTACCTAACACTGGCCAGACCCAAGTTGTCACGATTTGGCTGCAGCTACTTGGTGAAAGGAACAGTGACATTTGGAGGGTATCCTCCTCAGTGGAAGAAACAGAGTGACAGAAAGCCCACTGGAGCTTCCAGAACCAGGGAAAAATGGCAACTGATCCTCAAAAGCTAAGTGGCTTGCTTCTAACCTACTGTTAGCAGATGTAAAACTTGCTGTCAGGATAAACCTGTCTTGCTTTCTCTGCACTATGAAGGGCTCCAGTTGTACACTATTACCTGATCTGAAATTAGGACTCATGCCTGCCCTGAAACATTCTCCTTGACTTGGAGAGGGAACAATTTAACAAATGAGGGGATGGGGCTGGAAGTCTGCCAATTGCCCTGAGACATAAATTCAGGACAGAAAGAATTTCTTCACCTAGAATCAGGCATAAGGTGACATACACTCTTCACAGACTCTCAGGGAAGGCTGTTAGCGTCCTGCATTTCTCAATGTTTGCAACAAGATACCTGTGCCTACACCAATCACCCCCACTCACCTAGGACAGCAGGGAAGGACCTGCACCACACACTTGGTGACTGACTACCTGAACACCTGAACTGGATCACACAAGAAAAGTAAATGGTTGCCTGGGCATGCATGACTAGTAACAGCTCTAACAATCTGGTAACAAGATGCCAGATCATCAACTCAACTAGCACGCATGACCAGCCTATCTGGACATTTCAAAACAAAACATGAAGCTAGAACACAGTAAACAAGCATAAAATAAGTAAACTCAACACTTACTTATGGCTTGGAGACAAGAGATAATATCAAATCACTTAAAGAGACAGACAACAATGGCCTCAGAAAACTGCCAAAATAAAGAAGCAAGAAATTTTTCACATGAAGAGAACTTCATGGAATTAATAGACTTAGAATATAAAAGGTCAATACGCCATGAATCGGATCCGACTCAACGGCACTCGGCGTTGGCTATTTAGAACTCTTTGAGAGATCATGGAGGAGGAGGGGAAAACATGTATCAGAGTACAATGATAAAATGAACAGGTTTCAAGAAAGCACGTAAGATAGGAAGTAGAAATTCAGAAAGTTAGTTAATTACAGAATTATACAGCTTGACAGAAGGTCAAAGGAGCAGAATTGGGGCAGTGGGAGGCTGAATTCATGAGAGTAAGATAAAGCATGTGATACCGACATACATAAGGAAAAATCAGATAAAAGAATTAAAAAAAATCAAGAAACACTAAGAATTATGTGAGACTCTATCAAAAGGAATAATCTATTAATGATTAGAGTACCAAAACAGGGAAGGATAACAGAAACATACAGAGACAATTGTTGAAGGTTTGCTGACAGAAAACTTCCTGATATCAAGAAAAATGAGGTGTTATCCAAAACACTCGTTGAATACCACACAAGGTCCTACCCAAAAGAGAGACACACAAAGGCACATTATAATCAAACTTGCCAAAACTGAAGATATGGAGACAGTTTTAAAACTGGCTAGAGATAAATGAAAAGTAATCTACAATGAGAGTCAGTGAGACTAAGTTTGGACTATTCAGTAGAAAACATGCAGGCAACAAGACAGGGGGATATGTACAAAGCTTTGAAGAAAACAATTGCCAGCCAAGAATTATATATCTAGCACAACTGTCTTTCAAATATGATGGCAAAATTAGGACATTTCTGGATAAACAGAAATTTAGGGAATTTTTAGAAACCAAAACAAAATTACAAGAAATGCTCAAGAGAGTTCTTCTGTTAGAAAATCAATAACATAGATAGCAACCCAAGACTAGAACATAGAACAGAGCAACAAGATATCAATCCAGACAGGGAAATCACAAAAATAAATAAAAGACAAAATACTGAAAATAGGGTAACAAAGTGTTTGAGTTATCTGGTACTGCTCTAGCAGAAGTAGATGACTTTGTTTAAAATTATGATTGAATGAAAATGTACATTCCCATATAAATTTGCATGCCCACCTATATGCAGCTCCCACTGCTCTCCCTGCCTCATGACAGCACATTCTTCCTCTCCTCTCCAAACGTGTCTTATCTTCCAAACAATCTCCTATCCTCTCCTCTCCACACACTCCCCTGCCTCCAGTAAGCGGTCAACAGGATGACATCCTATAGATGCATAGAATCATAAAGTGCACACATGATATGGTCACTCTATGTCACCAAGTCCAATCCATTCCTGTCTGAAGAATTGATCTCCATTACGATTTATGGACAGAGGCAGCATCAGGGCCAGGGGCCATGCTCCCAGGGGAACTCTGAGGCCCACAGACCATCAGTTGGGGTCTTTTAGTGGAGATCTCAGGGTGCACCCATTTTTATTCTTGTGTTGCCAGAGAGACTCAACTTTGTGAGCTCCAGCACGGCTATCACTGGTAATGGCTGGGCACCATCCGGTTCTTCTGGTCACAAGTTGAGGTAGTCACCCACCCACGTAGGTCTCTCTGGCTTCTGGGTTCTCTTTCCCCCATGTCATTAGGGACCTTGGTAATCATCTGTTCCTGCTGAGTTGGGACTATTTACTGTACCCTCAGATGCCAGTTTGGCAGCTTTTAAGAGCCCAGACACCACTCATCAACGTGGGGTGCTGAAGGCTCTCTTAGCAAAATGTTAGTTTTGCCAAATGGCCTCAATTTCCCCTGAGATCATGGTCCCCGCCACGCCCACCTCTCTGTCTTTGAAATACTGGGTTAAGATGGCAGGAGTAATCATATTATGTTGAAATCCAGTTAATATTGATCTTCTTTCTAATGTGTGCTGTCACGAATTTCACCCAACCAAATTTCTATAAACTACCAATCTAAACTCTCCCCCCACCCTTGCAGCCATCAAAGAGTCTTTTCTTCTATGCATGGGTCTGTTTTTAAGTTCTTATCACAGGGGTCTCAGACAATATTTGTCCTTTTGTCGCTGACTACTTTTACCCAGCATAATGTCCTCCCATTGAAACCAGGTTATGAGATGTTTCTTAAAATCATCACTATTCTTTACCGTTGTTCTTTATCATTGCATAGTGTTCCATTGAGTATATATACCATAGTTTACCTATCCATTCCTCTGTTGTTGGGTATCTGGGTTGATTCCATAGTTTTGCTGTTGTGGACTGTGCTGCGATAAACATTCGCATGGAAGTGTCAGCTGGTGTGAATGGCCTTGATTCTGTAGGATATATTTCGAGCAGTGGAGTTTCTGAGTCAAGTGGTATGTCTATATCGAGCTTTTTAAGGAAGGATGAGATTGCTTTCCAAAGAGATTGCACCATTTTGCAATCCCACCAACAGTGTAGGAGACTTCCAGTTTCTCCACAGCCTCAGTAGTAGTTGTTGTTTTGCATTTTTTGGATCATGGCCAACCTTGTTGGGGTGAGATGGTATCTCGTTGTGGTTTTGATTTGAATTTCTTTAATAGCTAATGACCACGAGCATGTCCACGTGTGTTTTTGCTACCTGGATCGCCTCTTTAGAGAAGTGTCTGTCATTTCCTTTACACATCTCTTAATTGGATTATTTATCTTTTTCTTATTGATATTTTGTAGTACCTTATAGATTATGGAGATCAGGCATCAGTCTGACATAGATAGAGCTGCCAAATATTTTTTCTCATTCTGTAGGTGGCCTTTTAATTCTATTAATAAAGTCTTCGGATGAGCAAAAGTGATTGATTCTTAGTAGTTCCCTCTTGTCTATTTTTCTCTTCTGTTGTTTGTGGTTTGCTTGACAGATTTTGAAGTTTGTCTATGTTGTGTATTAAACCTTCCATTGTTGTTCCTACTTTTTCTTGGATGAGCTTTATCATTTTAGATTTTATATTTAGGTCTTTTATGTAGTTTGAGTTGGTTTTTGTATAAGGTGTAAGATAAGGGTCTTGTTTCAATTTATTGCAAATGGATATCCTATTTTGCCAGCACCATTGGTTGAAGAGATTGTTTTTACCCCAGTTTAATGTCTTAGGGCCTTTGTCGAATATCAACTGTTCATAGGAAGATGGTGTAATCTCTGGGGTCTCAATTCTGTTCTATTGATCTATCTGCTGATTTTTGTACCAGTACCAGGCTTTTTTGACCACTGTGGCAGCGTAATACTTTCTAAAGTCAAGTAGTGAAAGGCCTTCCAGTATGTTCTTCTTCTTCAGTAGTGCTTTACTTATTCGGGTCTTCTTCCCTTTCCAAACAAAGTTGGTGCTTTGTTTCTCCACCTCATTAAAAAATGTCACTGTAATTTGTATTGGCATTGCATTATACAAGTAGATTGTTTTGAATAAACTAGACATTTTCACAATGTTAAGTCTTCCAGTCCATGAGCACGGTAGGTTTCTCCATTTATGTCAATCTCTCTTTCTTGTAGCAAGGGCTTGTAGTTCTCTTTGTAAAGATCTGTTATTTCTCTCTTTAGATTTACTCCTAGGTAGTTCATCTTCTTAGGGGCTATAGTAAGTGGTATTGATTTGGTGATTTCTTCTTTAACAATCTTGTTGTTGGTATAAAGGAATCCTACTGATATACCTATGTTTATCTTGTATCCTGAGACTTTGCTGAATTCTTCTATCAGTTTGAATAGTTTACTTATGGATTCTTTAGGATTCTCTGCATACAGAATCATATCATCTGCAGTGAGATTCTTACCTCTTTGCCAATCCAGATGCCCTTTATTTCTTGGCCTTGTCTAGTTCCTCTGGCTAGAACTTCAAGTACAGTGTTGAATAGGAGAGGTGAGTGCTGGCGTCCTTGTCTAGTTCCTATTCTCAAGGGAAATTATTTCAGTCTCTCTTCACTCAGGATGATGTAGGCAGTTGGCTTTGTATAAATGGCTCATATTGCATTGAGAAATTTGCCGTCTGTTCCATTTGTTCCATTCTGTTTTCTTGGCTTTTAATTGAAGTTTCTATGTCTTTAATTTTATTCTGCTGGATTTCAGAGTACTGGTGCTTCATCAGACTGAACAACTTGCTTAATTTTTCATTTTGCTCTGCTTCATTTTGTATATGGTCTAGAAGTGCTCTTTATATAATCCTGTTGTATTCATATTCTGGTAGTTTCAGAAAGGTTTCTCTGTCTGGGAAGTTCTGAGATGGTTTCTTTTGGGGGCATTCTGATGCTGTGGGTCATTTATTTGTCATGCTTTTATCCAGAGTTTGTTGCTTTGGGGGCATTATGTGAGTCAGTAGAGTCTGGGAGAGATGCTGTGAGGAAAGACTAGAGTTGTTTCTCTTGGCCGTCTTAAAGTCAGACATAAAAGGTATCTCACAACTTCCAAAGTTTGTCAGGTTTTCAGGTGTTCAGGTCTTTCTTCCCAGCTGGCAAAGTAAGCACCATTATATCCAATCCCAGATGTTATAAACTAGTTCAAAATACAGAAAGGTTACTACCATGCTGGCTTCTGCTGCCAGGCCCAAGCTGTAGGCAACACTGTGTAGAATACTGCTTTTCTGTCAGAAAAGCACTCTCCTCTGGGCAGGCGCTGCCTCCCTGCCTAGGAATTAGTTTCAGCTGAGGCCTTTGCATGGGTATTTCTGCCTCCAAGTGGGACAAGATGGCATCCTGAACAAGCTTCCCACCTGCCTCAGTACAGCCTACTCAATGGCAGAGGTAGAAAGAGAGGCCAAGGGTGCTGAGATGCACATATTCCAAAGCGGGGCTCTCAAAATATGGCAATTTCATCTGCTGATTCCACCAGGAGTGCTTCTGAGATTAGCTGCTAGTCAAGTCCCCGCTCTGCCTGACAACTAAGACAAAGAAAAAAAGTTAAAATGGCTAGTTACCCTCAGTCCATGAAAGGCAGCACTCACCATGAGTGGGGGTGAGTGAAAGACAGGAAGTTTTCTGTTCAGTGGTATGGAGTCCAAATTAACAGCCCTATGCTGTGTTCAGGGCTCACTAGGTGTCCAGAAGGCTCCATTTTAATTATCAATTCAGGTCTTGGTTTCCAGAGGGATTTAGGGAGACGTGTGTTTAGGCCACCATCTTGACTCTGCCCCCTGGGTGGCTTTAATAAATTAAAAGTTATTCTTACACAATCCAGGAGTTTGCAAGTCTGAGTTCAGGGTGTCTGCTCCAGGAAAAGGCTTTTCTTCTTTGTTGGCTCTGTAGGGAAGTCCTTGCATTGCATCAGTCTTTGGTCAGAGAGCATCCTGGAGCAGGAACCTCAGATCTGAAGGACACGCTTTACTCCCAGTGCTGCTTTCTTGATGGTGTGAAGTTCCTGCTCTCTACTTGCTTCCCTTTCATTTTATGTCTTGTAGGATAAAAGGTGTTGCCAGCCACACTCTAGGGAAACTGTCTTTACACTGGACCAGAGAGGAGATCTTAGGAAGGGTTTTACAGTCCCACTTTGATCCTCTTTAACATAAATCCAGCCTATTAACCCCAGGCAGAGAAGAATTTACAACATCAGAAAAATCACAAAATGCAAGATATTCACAAAATATTGGAAATAATGTTTCAACCAAATGGCTATGCGCGTTTTTGAGGGAACACAGTTCAATCCATGACACAGAGCTATTGTTGTAACAAAAAAGAGGAACTTAAAAAAATGTAGTCATTGATCTTTCATGTGGAAAAGTAGTCAGGGCAACACAAAGGTATTAAAGCCTGGTTTAAATTTAGTAAAACAAGAATAAATATTAAGGTAATCACAAAAGAAATTAACAATCCTGCACATCAAAATGAAAAACAAGAAAAACTCAAAGTCTTAGCAAATATAAAACTAATAAACATGAAAAGAAAACATATAAAGCAAAATGACTTAGTACACAAAATTAAGTGGAACAAACGAATTGCCTACAATACACAAAAAGACATCAAAGTGATAGCATTAAACTCATACCTATCAATAACTATGCTGCATGTAAATGGATTAAATGCACCCACAGAGAGATAGAAAGTGGCAGGTTGGATAACAAACATGATACAACTACATGCAGCCTACCAGAAAAACACCTTAGACTGAGAGACATGAACAAACTAAAACACAAAGGATGGTAGGAGAAAAAAGTCAACCAAACAACTTTCAAAGAAGAGCAGAAGTAGCAATATTATTTCTGATGAAACAGATTTTAAAGTAAAATCCACCACATTGGATAAGGAAGGACACTATATAATGATTAAAGGGTCAATACTCCAGGAGGACATAACCATATTAAATATTTAAACACCAAATGCCAGGGCTACAAGATAATAAGGCAAATCTAATTCCATTGAAAAGAGAAAGACAGTTCCACAAAAATAGGAACTACATCACTTTTGGTGAAGGTTAGAACATCCAGAAAAATGCTCAGTAAGGGCATGGAAGACTTAAAAACGACTATCAATCAAATTGACCTCACAGACGTGTAGAACACCTCACCCAGCTACTTTCTTTTCCAAAGTACATGGAACATTCTCCAGAATAGACTACGTATTAGGCCGTAAAGTAAGGCTTAACAAAATTCCAACTATTGAAGTATTACATAGAGTCTTTCCATGCCATAAAGCCATGTAAGTAGAAAAAGCAACAGGGAAAAAAAATCAAATACATGGAAACTGAATAACACCTTGCTCAAAAACTACCAAATAGATAGAATAAATCAAGGATGGAAAAAAGAAATACACAGAATCAAATGAGAATGGAAACAGAGCCTACTCGAACCTTTGGGACACAGTAAAAGCAGTGTTCAGAGGTCACTTTATCTCAACAAAGGCACACATCTCAAAAAAAGAAAGGGCCTACAAAGCATTAACCCTACAGCTGGAAATGGTAGAAACAGACTGCCAAAAGAAATCCCTGGGAAGAAAGTAAATAACAAAAATCGGAGCAGAACTAAGTAGAGAATAGAAAAGCTACAGAAAGTGTTAACATGACCAAAAGCTGGTTCTCTGGAAAGATCAACAAAAATGATAAACACTGGCCAAGCCAACAAAGAAAAACAGGAGAGGAAGCAAATAATCTGAATAAGAAATGTAATAAATGTCATAACGGTTCTATCTGGAACTAAAAAAATCGTAACAAAGTATTATGAAAAATTGTATTATAACAAATTTGAAAACCTACAGGAAATGAACAAATTTCTAGAAATTCATTACCTACCTAAACAAACACAGAGACAGAACTACATAAACACATAACAAAAGAAGAGAGTGAAAAGATAATATAAAAACTACTGACAAGGAGAAACTCTGGCCCTGACAGCTTCACAAAGAATTCTACCAAACTGCTAGAGAAGAGTTAGCACCACTGTTACTAAAGATATTTCAGAGCACAAGAAAGGATAGAATACAGCCAAATCAATTCTATGAAGCCAGGGTAATCCTGGTAGCAAAACCCAGTACAGATACCACAAAGAGTAAAATTACATACCAATGTATCTCATGGATTTAGATGCAAAAATTCTCAACAAAATTCTAGCCAATAGAATTCAACAACATATTAAAGAAATAATTTATCATCACCATGCAGAGACGGTTCATCATTCTAACAACAATCAATGTAATCAACCACATAAACAAAACAAAAGCCTATAACCACTTGATTTTATCAATTGATGCAGAAAAGGCATTTAACAAGGTCCAACACTCATTCATGTTAAAAACTTTCCACAAAACTTGAATAGAAGGGAAATTTCTCAATGTAACAAAGGGCATCTATACAAAGCCAATAGCCAATGTCATTCTACATGCAGATAGTCTGAAAACATTCCTTTTGAGAATGGGAACCAGACAAGGATGTCCTTTGTCACCGCTTTTATTGAACAGTGTGCTAGAGGTTCTAGGCAGAGCAGTCAGGATAAAAAAGAAGTAAAGGGCATAAAAACTGGTAAGGGAGACATGAAATTATATCTATTTGCAGATGATATGATTTCATACACAGAAAACCCTAAAGAATCCACACAAAAAAAAAACCCCTCCTGTAACTGAAGAAAGAGTTCAGCAAATCATCAGGATACAAGATAAACATAGAAAAATCAGTTGGATTCCTTTACACCAACAAAGAGACTACTGGGAAAAAAAAAATCACTGGATGACTGCCATTTATAATACCCCATGAAGATAAAATACTTAGGAATAAATCTACCAAGAGATGTAAAGGACCTATGCAAAGGAAATAACAAGACAGTACTGTAAAAAACCAAAAAAGAATTATCTAAGTGGAGAAACTTATTTTGCTGAAGGATAAGACTCAGCATCATAAAAACATCTATTATACTCAAAGCAATCTATAGACACAATACAATCCCAATACAAATTCCAACGATCTTTTTTAATGAGATGGAGAAACAAATCACCTACTTCATATGGGAAGGGAAGAAGCCCTGGATAAGTAAAGTATCACTGAAGAAGAACAAAGAGGGAGACCTCATACTACTAACCACAGAACCTAATACACTGCCACAGTCAAAACAGCCTGCTGCTGGTACAACAGACACACAGAGCAATGAAACAGAGTTGAGCATTCAGACATAAAACAATCCACCTATGATCAACTGGTATTTGAAAAAAGTCCAAAGTCTATAAATTGGGGGAAAAGACAGTTTATTTAATAAATGGTGTTGGCATAACTGGGTATCCATCTGCAAAAAAATGAATCAAGACTCATGCCTTACACCACACACAAAAATTAACTCAAAATGGATCAAAGACATAAATATCAAATCAAAAATTATAAAGATCATTGAATTAAAAATAAAGACAATGCTTGGAGCCATAATACATTGCAAAAGCAAAACACAAAACATAACTAACAATATACAAACACCAGAAGAGAAAACAGGGAAGTCTGAACTCTAAAACATGCTCATGCAAAGACTTCATCAAAAGAATAAAAAGACAACCTACAGATTGCGAAAAACATCTTTGGGTATGACAAATCCAATCAGTCCCTTATCTAACAATTCTAATCCTATGTATATACCCAAGAGAAATAAAAACATATGTCTACACAAATCTTATATATAAATGTTTATGGAACCTTTATTCATAATAACTAAAAAGTGGAAAAACACTAAGTGCCCATCAACTGATGAACTGATCAATAAAATCTGATATGTGAAGTAATGATACTTGATATGACATGGATAGATCTTGAAGACATTATGCTTAGATACAGTAAAACCTCAATAACAAAAAGACAGTTAAACACAATTAAAAAATGGGCAAAGTGTGTGAACACAGTCAGGCAGCTAACAAATAGGTGAGGAAGCACTCATTATCATTAGGCATTAGAGAAATACAAATCAAAATTACAATGAGATACCATGTCACCCCAACGAGGCTAGCATTGATTCAAAAGACTCAAAACAATAAATACTGGAGAGGATGTAGAGAGAGTGGAAAACTTCTACACCACTGGTGGCAATGCAGAAAGGTACAACCACTTTGTAAATCGCTTTGGCACTTCTTTAAAAAGCTAGGAATAGACATAAAATATACATACCATACTATATAGCAATCTCATTTATTGGAACATATCCCAGATAAATAAGGGCTGTCACATGAATAGATATATGCACACCAATGTTTATGGCAACATTGTCCACAATAGCAAAAAGATGTAATAAATCTAGGTGCCCATCAACAGATGAAAGGATAAACCAACTATGGTATATTCATGTAATGGAATACTGTGCAATGATAATGAACAATGAATAACTTGGGAAACACAATATAGAGGAATCTGGAAGATAGCATGCTGAGTGAAAATTGTCAGTTGTAAAAGAACAAATATTGTATGAGATCACTATTGTAAGGAATTAAGTACAGGCTTAAACACAGAAGAAAGCAGTCTTTGAAGGTTACAAGGTTGGTGAGGGAGGGAGAATGGCATTTATTGATGAAAAACAAAAACCCAATGCTGTCCAGTTGATGCCAACTTGTAGCAAGGCTATGGGTAGAGTAGAACTGTCCCAGAGAGTTTCCAAGGAGCACCTCGCAGATTCAAACTGCCCAGCTTTTGGTTAGCAGCCGTAGCACTTAACCACTACCCAACCAGGGTTTGCATTGCAGCTAGAAAGCTACTAAAGTGTCAGCCAGTCACTGCCCTGGGTCAACCTCTAAGTAACCACTGCCTTCACCAAGTTGCCATTTTGTTTTCTACTCTGTCCTATAGGGTGGCCAGGGATCAGAATTGGCTCACTGATAACGAGTTTGGTTTTTGGTATAACCCTGCTCCAATCAAGAGATCACAGTTAGGTTACAATTATTTGGGGTTGGGTTGGGGTAGGGGAGAGGGAGAAGTACAGCCAGCATGACCATTCCTGAAAGTCTTAGGCACTCCTATTTTGTACTCTACTAACACTTTTAATTTGCATTTCATGGTTTGTAACTCATTGAGATTGTTGCATCCAGGGTAAACTGGCTTTTTTTTCCCCCTTAACAATAAGGGAATTTATTAGGTTCCTTACTAAGAAGTCTGAAAAAGAACAGTGGTTAAGTCAGCAACTCAGTGACATTTTTAAGGTTCTTTCCATCTTATGCTCTTCTATTCTTAGCCTACTGACTTTTACTTTCAGGCTGGTTCCTTCATGGGGAGAAGCTCCAAGTGTTACTGTTTCATTAGCAGTATTCACAGACTGGGAGAGAGAACATAATTTTCAGCACCTTTTAAAGAATGAAATACACTTTCTCTGAAGTTGCCAGCAAACTTTCTCTCTATGTTAGTGGCTGCAGTTGAATGATGTAATTATTCCTAAAACAATCACTGGCAAAAGGCAGAGCATTACCACTGCTGGCTGAAATCAGTCAAGATTTAACGCTTGGGTCCAGAAAGAAGCTCTGCTACCCTGATGCATATGGCGCTGTCTTAGCCATTTGGTGCTGCCATAACAGAAATACCACAAGTAGATGACTTTAATAAAGAGACTTTTACACTCTCACAATCTAATAGGCTACAAGTCCAAATTCAAGGGATTAGATTCAGGGGAAATCTTTCTCTGTTGGTTGTGGAGGAAGGTGTGTCTTCAGTCTTCTCTTGGCCTGGGAACATTTCAGCACAGGAACCTCAGGTCTAAAGGACTTGCACTCCTGCTGTTCGCTCTTGGTAGTATGAGATCTCCTTGTCTCTCTGCTAGCTTCTCTGTTTTATATCTCAAATGAGATTTGCTAAAGATACTATCTAATCTTGTAGATCTTGTCAATATAACTGCCACTAATTCAAATGAGCAGCCTCCACTTGTCTGTCAGTGGAGGCTTGCTTGTTGCTGTGATGTGGGAAGCTATGCCACTGGTATTTAGGTACCAGCAGGGTCACCCACAGTACACAAGTTTCAGCTGAGCTTCTGGACTAAAACAGACTAGGAAGAAGGACCTGGCACTCTACTTCTGAAAGGAATTAGCTAGGAAAACTTTATGAATAGCAGCCAAATCTTGTCAAATACGGTGCTGGAAAGTAGTTCCCCAGGTTGGAAGGCACTGGAGAGATGACTGGGGAAGAGCTGCCTCCTCAAAGTAGAGTTGACCTTAATGATGTGGATAGAATAAGGCCTTCAGGATCTTCATTCACTGATGCAGCAGAACTCAAAATGAGAAAAAACAGATGCAAATGTCCATTAATTACTGGGACATGGAATGTACGAAGTATAAATCTAGGAAAATTGGAAATTGGCAAAAATGGGATGGAACACATGAACATTGATATCCTAGGCATTAGTGAGCTGAAATGGACCAGTCTGGGTCATTTTGAATCCAATAGTCATACGGTCTACTATGTTGGGAATGAAAACTTGAAGAGGAATGGTGTTTCATTCATCATCGAAAAGAACTTTTCAAGATCTGTCCTGAAGTATAATGCTGTCAGTGGTAGGATAATATCCATGTGCCTACAAGGAAGGTCAGTTAATGGAACTGTTATTCAAATTTACTCACCAATCACTAAGGCCAAAGATAAAGAGGTTGAAGATTTTTACCAGCTTTGTAGTCTGAAATTGATCCAACATGCAATCAGGATACATTGTTAAATATAGGTGCAAAAGCTGGAAACAGAGAAGAAGGATCAGTAGCTGGAAAACAATGCCTTGGTGATAGAAATAATGCTGGAGATCTCATGACAGAATTTGGCAAGACTAATAACTTCTTCATTGCAAATACCTTTTTTAACCAACACAAATGATGACTGTACATATGGACCTCAGCAGACAGAATATGCAGGAACCAGATTGACTAGATCTGTGGAAAAAGATGATGGAAAAGCTCCATATCAGCAGTTAGAACAAAACCAGGTGCTGACTGTGTTACAGATCATCAATTACTCGTATGGAAATTCAAATTGAAACTGAAGAAAATTAGAACAAGGCCATGAGAGGCAAAGTATGAACTTGAGTATATCCCTCCTGAGTTTCAAGACCATTTCAAGAATAGATTTGATATGTTGATCACTAATGACCAGAGACCAGACGAATTGTAGAATGACATCAAAGACATCATCCGTGAAGAGAGCAAGAGGTCATTAAAAACACAGGAACTAAAGAAAAGAAACTGGATGTCAGAAGAGACTCTGAAACTTGCTGTTGAATGTTGAGCAGCTAAAGCAAAAGGAAGGGAAGATGAAGTAAAAGACCTAAGCACAAGATTTCAAAGACCAGCTCGAGAAGACAAAAGAAAGTATTGTAGTGACATGTGCAAAGAGCTGGAAATGGAAAACCTGAAAGGAAGAACACGTTCTGCATTTCTCAAGCGGGAAGAACTGAAGAAAAAATTCAGGCCTTGAGTTACAGTAGTGAAGGATGCTACAGGAAAACTATTAAAGGATTCAGGGAACATCAAAAGAAGATGGAAGGAACACACAGACTCATTATACAGGAAAAAACTAATTGATGGTCAGCCATTTGAACAGTTAGCACATAATCAGGAACCAGTGGTACTGAAGGAAGAAGTCGAAGCTGCACTGAAGGAACTGGCCAAAAACAAGGTTCCAGGAATTGATGGAATATAAATTGAGATATTTCAAGAAACAGATGCAGTGCTGGAAGTGCTCACTTGTCTATGCCAAGAAATTTGGAGGCCAGCTACCTGGCCAACTGACTGGAAGAGATCCATATTTATGTCCATTCCAAAGAAAAGTGATCCAACCGAATGTGGAAATTACTGAACAATGTCACTGATATCACACGCAAGTAAAATTTTGCTCAAGATCATTCAAAAGCAACTGCAACAGTATATTGACAAGGAACTGCCAGAAATTCAAGCTGAATTCAGAAGAGGAGGTGAAACCAGGGATATCATTGTTGATGTCAGATGGATCGTGGCTGAAAGCAAAGAATACCAGAAAAATGCTTATTTGTGTTTCATTGATTATGGAAAAGCATTCAGCTGTGTGGATCATACTAAATTATGGCTAATGTTGTGGAAAATGGGAATTCCAGAACATCTAATTGTGTTCTTATGGAATCTGTATATGGATCAAGAGGCAGTCGTGCAAACAGAACAAGGGGGTATTGCATGGTTTAAGTCAGGAGAGGTGCACATCAGGGTTGTATCCTTTCGCTATATCTTTTAAATCTATATGCGAAACAAATAATCTGAGAAGCTGGATTCTGTGAGGAAGAATGAGGCATCAGGATTGAAAGATGACTCATTAACAACCTGTGTTACACAGATGACACCACCTTACTTGCTGGAAGTGTTGAGATACTGATAAAGATCAAGGACCACAGCCTTCAGTATGGAATTGCACCTCAACATCTGGAAAATAAAAATCCTCACAACTGGACCAGTAAGCAACACTATCATAAACAGAGAAAAGATTGAG
Source organism: Heterohyrax brucei (assembly GCA_028571685.1). Taxonomy (NCBI): domain Eukaryota; kingdom Metazoa; phylum Chordata; class Mammalia; order Hyracoidea; family Procaviidae; genus Heterohyrax; species Heterohyrax brucei. Next base: position 43,909,541 of record CM053149.1, read on the forward strand.
GTTGTCAAGGATTGTATTTTACTTGGGTCCACAATCAACTCCCATGGAAGCAGCAATCAAGAAATCAGAAGACGCATTGCACGGGGAAAATCTGCTGCAAAGGATCTCTTTAAAGCACTGAAAAGTAAGAATGTCATCCTGAAGACCACAGTGCGTCTGACCCAAGCCATGGTATTTTCAATTGCATCATATGCATGCAAAAGCTGGACAATGAACAAAGAAGACAGAAGAACTGTCTTTGAACTGCAGTGTTGGAGAAGAATGTTGAAGGTACCATGGATCACCAAAAGAACAAACAGGTCTGTTCGGGAAGAAGTACAATCAGAGTGCTCCTTGGAAGCTGAGATGGCAAGACTGTGTCTTACATACTTAGGACATGTTGTCAGGAAGGATCACTCCCTGAAGAAGGACTTCATGCTTGGTAGAGTGGAGGGTCAGCACAAAGAGGAAGACCCTCAAGGAAATGGATTCACACAGTGGCTGCAACAATGGTCTTAAGCATAAAAGCGATTGTGGATACAGTGTAAGACCAGTCAGCATTTTGTTCTGTTGTGCATAGTGTTGCTATGAGTTGAAACAGACTTGACAGCATCTAACAACACAAAAATTCATCTCATTGCATCACAGTGATAGGATTTACAACACAGAAGGAAATCACATCAAATGACAAAAGGGTAGACAATCATATAATCACGGGAATGTTGACCTAGCCAAGCGGACAGATATTTTTGGTGGGCACAATTCAATCCATGACACGTCCCTAACAAAATCAGAGTATTGTTTGCTGGTTGAAAGAAGGATGTGTTGAAGCAACTAACAAGGTCTAAAACAGTGTGAAACAAGGAAGACTTCCTGGATAAGGTCATACTTGAGCTAAGTTTTAAAGTGCTGGAGAGATTTACCACATTGAGTGAATAAGGGAAGGGATGCTTGAAGAATAGACAGGAGATATAGAACATTTTAGGAAAAAGAGACAGAAAAAGCAAATGCATAGAAGCCGGGAACAAAATGGAAAGCTACATGCTATTTGCTACAGTATAAAATGATAAAAGATGGGATCACAGAGCCAGAAAGTAACCAGGTTTGCTGGTCTGTGAGCCAAACTCGATGAAACTAGAACAGGTCAAACTTGCTTTGGATTTCTCTGTCAGAGAGATATTTAATAAATGGCTGTTGCTTTCCAAGTCACTTAAAATGAAAAGTGAGAAGAAAAAGAAAACTTACAAATCTAGGTAACAGCTTTAAATCAATTCTCTCTTTCCCAAAGCATCTCCTCTTTTTGTTTATTTAGTGTCAAAGTTGTTGTATACTTTCTCTCAGCTTCAGGCAGCAAAAGTCTTCAAGACAGGAGCCAGACATTTTCGTAAGCTGTCTACTTCATGGTATGGTATGTGAGCCTATTTCTTCTCTGAAGCATTTTTCACTTGTGGTTTCCTGGTATAACTCTGTGTTGATTTAGTCTAAGTGCTCTTGACTGGGAAACTGGAGATGGCTTAGAGAAATTGAGAAGGAAGTGATGAGGCTGTCTGCCAGTTAAACTGAGGCCTGTTCTTTTCTAAACTTTTAAAATTTTTATTGTGATTAAGTCGAAGTTTACAATCCAAGTTAATTTGCCATATAAAACTCTGAGCACCCACCTCTCTACAGCTCTGCTTGCTTGCTTCACCCTGTGACAGCACACTTTTCCTTTCTACTCTTTACTTCCAGTACCCACTCAACCAACACTTGTCCCCTCCTTTCCACTCTCGTCTCTGCTTTCTAAAAAGAAACGAGTTGGACAGCCCGTAAATATATTAAATCAGAAAGTACACACCATTTGCATCACTCTGTGTCCCATAGTCCAGTCCAATCTTTGTATGAATTGTTGGTTTCAGAATTGGTCTCAGTTCTGGGCTAGCAGTAAGTCCAGGAGCCATGTTCTTAGGGGACCCTCCAGGTTGTAAGAGCATCAAGTCTTGTCTTTTAGAGTTCTAGATCTGCACTCCCATTTTACTTGTACTATGGAAGGGACTCAACATTGTGTTCCCTGTCAGGGCAGTCTTTAGTGCTGGCCAGGCACCATCTAGTTCTTCTGGTCTCACAATGAGGTATTTTTACAATCATATGGACCCTTCAATCCCTTGGACTCATGTTTTCCTCATGTCTTTGATGTTCTTGGTTTTCATCTGCTCCAGGTGGATTGGGATCAACTGATGTTCCTTAGATGGAAGTTTGTTGGCTTTTAAGACCCCGGGTGCAAGTTGTCACAACAGAACCAGCAGAAATAAAAAATATCATAGCTAATACTATGAAAGACTGTACTCTAACAAATTTGAAAACCTAGAGGAAATGGACAAATTCCTTGATTCATATCACCTACCCAAATTATCACAATGTGAAGCAGAACAACTTAATAAACCTATCACAGGGGAAGAGATTGAAAAAGTCATCAAAAAACTGCCAACCAAAAAAAAGCCCGGGCCCACATGGCTTCACTGCAGAATTCTACAAAGCTTTTAGAGAAGAGTTATCTCGAATACTACTGAGACTATTTCACAGTATAGAAAGGGATGGAGTACTCCCAAACTCATTCTATGAAGCCAGCATAACCCTGATACCAAAGCCAGGGGAAGATCCAACAAAAAAGGAGAATTACAGACTGATACCACTCATGAATCTAGATGCAAAAACCTTCAACAAAATTCTTGCCAATAGAATACAACAACATATCTAAAAAATAATCCATCATGACCAAGTGGGATTCATACCAGGGATGCAAGGCTGGTTCAACATCAGAAAAACAATTAATGTGATCAACCACATAAATACCACAAAAGACAAAAATCATCTAATCTTGTCTATTAATGCAGAAAAGGCATTTGAAAGAGTTGAACATCCATTTATGCTAAAAACTCTGAGTAAAATAGGAATACACGACCAGTTCCTCAATGCAGTAAGGGCCATTTATACGAAGCCAACTGCCTATGTCATCCTGAATGGAGAGAGACTGAAACAATTTCCCTTGAGAAAAGGAACTAGAAAAGGATGCCCACTCTCACCTCTCTTATTCAACATTGTACTAGAAGTTCTAGCCAGAGCAATTAGACAAGACTAAGAAATAAAGGGCACCTGCATTGGCAAAGAAGTAAAAATCTCCCTATTGGCAGATGATATGATTGTATATGCCGAAGAATCTATAAGGAAACTACTCAAACTGATAGAGGAGTCCGGCAAAGTCTCAGGGTGCAGTAGGATTCCTTTATACCAACAACAACATTATTAAGGAAGAAATCACCAAGTCAATACCATTTACTATAGTGCCTAAGAAGATAAAGTACTTAGGAATAAATCTAACCAGAGAAATAACAGGCCTTACAAAAAGAACTACAAGCCCTTACTACAAGAAACTAAGAGAGAGTTATATAAAGGGAGAAACCTCCCTGCTCACAGATAGGAAGACTTAATATTATGAAATGTGTATTTTACCCAAAGCAGTCTAATTGTATAATGCAATCCCAATACAAGTTCCAGTGGCATTTTTTAATGAGATGGAGGAACAAATCACCAACTTTGTTTGGAAAGGGAAGAAGCTCAGGATAAGTAAGGTACTACTAAGGAAGAAGAACACACTGGGAGGCCTCTCATTACCCGACCTTAGAACATACTACACTGCCACAGTGGTCAGAATAACCTGGTACTGGTACAAGAACAGACAGATCGATCAATGGAACATAATTGAGACCCCATAGATGACACCATCTGCCTATGAACAGTTGATATTCGACAAAGGCCCTAAGACATTAAACTGGGGTAAAAACAATCTCTTCAACCAACGGTGCTGGCAAAATTGAATGTCCATCTGCACTAAATTAAAACAAGACTCATATCTTACATCTTATGCAAAAACCAACTCAAACTGGATAAAAGACCTAAATATAAAATCTAAAACGATAAAGCTCATCCAAGAAAAAGTAGGAACAGCAATGGAAGGTTTAATACACAACACAGGCAGACTTCAAAATCTGTTAAACAAACCACAACCAACAGAAGAGAAAATAGGTAAATGGGACCTACTAAGAATCAATCACTTTTGCTCATCCAAAGACTTTATTAATAGAATTAAAAGGCCACCTACAGAATGGGAAAAAATATTTGGCAACTCTGTCAGACTGATGCCCGATCTCCGTAATCTATAAGGTACTACAAAATATCAATAAGAAAAGGATAAATAATCCAATTAAGAGACGGGCAAAGGAGATGGGCAGACACTTCTCTAAAGAAGAAATCAGGCAGCCAAAAAACACATGCGGACATGCTCATGATCATTAGCTATTAAAGAAATTCAAATCAAAGCTACAATGAGATACCATCTCATCCCAACAAGGTTGGCTATGATCCAAAAAATGCAAAACATTAAATGCTGGAGAAGCTGTGGAGAGATTGGAAGTCTCCTACACTGTTGGTGGGATTGCAAAATGGTGCAACCTCTTTGGAAAGCAATCTGGCGCTACTTTAAAATAATGGATCTAGATATACCATTTGACCCAGTAATTCCACTGCTTGGAAAACATGCTACAGAATCAAGGCCAACTGATACATGCACACAAATGTTCATCGCAGCACAGTCCATAATAGCAAAAAGATGGAATCAACCCAGATGCCCAACAACGGAAGAATGGATAGGTAAACTATGGTATATATACTCAGTGAAACACTATCCAATGATAAAGAACAACGATGATAGCAGGAAACATCTCTTAACCCAGTTTCAACTGGAGGACATTATGTTGAGTGAAAGTAGTCAGCAACAGAAGCAGAAATATTGTATGAGACCCCTACGATGAGAACTTAAAAGCAGACTCATGCATAACAGAAAAGACTCTTTGATGGCTGCAAGGGTGGGGGGGCTGGAGGGTGAGCGGGGAGGGTTTAGATTAGATAGTTGTTAGAAATTTGGTTGAGAGAAACTGATGACAGCTCACATTAGTAAGATCAATATTAATGGGACTTCAACACAACTTGTGTACTTCTCTTATCCTAACCCAATATTGCAAGGACAGAGTAGCTCGGGGCGGGGACTGGGGACTGTACTCTCAGGGGAAATCAAGGCCAATTGGCACAACTAGCATTTTGCCAATGAGGTCTCTCCGCACCCCTCATTGGTGAGTGGTGTCTGGGGTCTTGAAAGCTGCCAAGCTGCCATCTGAGGGTACAGCAAATTGTCCTGACTTAGCAGGACTGGATGATCACCAAGGTCCATAATGATATGGGGGAAAGAGAATCCAGAAGACAGTGAGACCCATGTGAGTGGATGTCTACATCGACTTGTGACCGGAAGAACCAGATGGTGCCTGGCTACCAGCAGTGATAGCCACTACGGAGCTCACAAAGTTGAGTATCACTGGCGACACAAGTATAAATAGGAGTGCACCCTGAGATCTCCACTAAAAGAGCACAACTGATGGTCCAGGGGCCTCGGAGTCCTCCTGCGAGCAGGGCCTCTGGCCCTGATGCTGCCCCTCTCCATAAATCATAATGAAGTTCAACTTTTCAGGCAGCAATGGATTGGACTTGGTGACTCAGAGTGACCATATTGTGTGGGGACTTTATGGTTCTAGGCATCTATAGGAGGTCATCCTGTTGACCTCATACTGGAGGAAGGGAAACGGGGGGAGAGGAGAAGATAGGAGACTGTTGGGAAGATAAGACATGTATGGAGCAGAGAGGAAGAGTGTGCTGTCACCGTGCAGGGAGAGCAGTGGAAGCTGCATGTAGGTCAGCATGCAAATTTATATGGGATTGTCCATTTTCATTCAATCATCATCATAATAATAAAAGACCCCAGGTGCCATGCACCAATATAGGATGCAGAACAATTTCTTAGAAAAAGACTAGTTATGCCAATTGACCTCAATGTCACCTGAAACCAGACTCGTGTTGTTGCTACTCTGTCCTTGAAAATGTTGTGTTTAGAAAATCTTTTAGCTTATGGTATAGTGTTGTTGTGCTTACCTCCCTTCTTCCGTGTCCTGTCACTCTGAGGCCTGTTCTTAACAGGTACCCTTAAGACTCATGGTGCTCTTATGGGTTTCAACTGTCTTAAAATTCATGACCAGGGCTGGTCTTCAATCTTTTCCTTCTATGCTTATGTAATAGAATGATTTGAGCTGTGATTGTGATCCCAGGTTCCTTCTGTTTGGCCATACCAAAACCAAACCTGCTGCCATTAAGTCAATTCCAACTCATTGTAGTCCTACAAGACAGAGTAGAACTTTCCACAGGATTTCCAAGGATAGGCTTGTGGATGTGAATTGCCAGTCTTCTGGTTAGCAGTGAAGGTCTTAACTGCTGTGTTACAAGGGTGCTGAAGCATTCCATAAACTCTCAGACAGAAATGACATGGTTCTAGAATCAGAATTCATGAAGATGGAGTCTAGTCAATGTCAGCAAACATGTCTTCTGTATTCCCACCCCTGAACTTGAGGTAGACTTCTCTACCCAGTTGTTGTTGTTAGTTGTCCTGGAGTTCAGCTCAGATCCATGGTGACCACATGAACAACAGAGCTACATGCTGCTCTGTTCCCATGCCATCCTCAGGATTCCTGGCATGCTTGAGACCACTGTTGCCTTCCACTTTGGGGGCTCATCTTCTAGCACTGTGTTGGACAATATTCTGTTATAATCCACAGATTTTTTGAAAGTAGTATACCAAGCCATTTTTTCTAGTCTGTTTTCATCTGAAAACTCCACTGAAACCTGACCACAATGGGTGACCCATTATTTTCCAGACACAATGCTCCACAGAGCTAAAATTATTTATCTGACTTGGTAAACAAGAGAAAATCAGTTTTCCATACTAATTAATCAAAGTTAGGTGGCCCCATACATAGGAATAGAAAAGGTGCAGAGGCTGGCGACCAGCCACATTAGCTGCACAAGTCTCCTAGGTAAGATAAATTTTAATAAGCATAGACCAAAATAAGACTTGAGTAATCATGGGACAACATGTTTAGTAAAGTGGAGGGTCAGCAAAAAAGAGGAAGACCTGCAGTGAGATGGCCTGACACACTAGCTACAACAATATTCTCAAGATTATAACAACGATCATGAGGCTGGTGCAGGACTAGGCAGAGTTCTATTCTGCTGCACCTAGGGTCACTGTCAGTCACAATTGACTGGGTGGAATCTAACAGTGAAACAATCTTAGGACTCTAAATCAAAATGCCGTTTTAATGTCTAGAAATAATATGGCGAAAATAATAAAATTGTATACCAGGTCATTCCAGGTAGCATTACAATTGCATCTGAAGAATAAGAAAGGAAGATATAAAAAGTTGTTCCCAAGTTTAGTGCACAAGAAGTAAAAGCCTGCAATGACTGAAAATTTCTAATTTAATAAGAGAGAGCAGATGAAAAGATGCTTACAGCTCATATCTGCCAAAGAGATTAACTACTTTGTACTTTAAAACTCTTCTTTCAGTGAGGGAGTAAGTGCAACAGCCCAACATGTCTTGTGTCAATCATGAAATAAAACGATCATCTGCTTATGTATCATTTATTTCATACAGAGAGCTTACAACAATAAGTGTGATTTTATAGAGCTATGAAGAGAGACAAAACACATAAAACACTGTAGACTTTTTAAAATAGCTTAAAGATGATGTCTTTGAGAAAAGTGAATCAAATATTTACAAACAAGTATACCTCATTATTCTTTATCTTCAAACTGGTTTATTTTTTTCACAATATGGTAGCTCCCTGAGCAGGTATTTGAAGGTCAGATTCCAGCAGTCTATCAGGTATCTGCGTATGTTCGCCACAACTGGAATTTTTAGCACTATTTTCTAATGTTTGGTAGTGTGGAGGCTGCCTTGTGCTGATAATAGGCAAAACCATCTCACCAACTCCCACCCAAACTGAAACAAGGAGAGGTGGGGGTGACACTAGAGGTCATGAGGGGCAATGGTGGTTCAGTGTCGAATTTCCACCTTCTGTACAGGAGACTTGGATTTGGAACTGACTTGGCAGCACCTAGAAATAATACACAGGTGACTCAGGTTTAACTCTTTGCTAGTGTTTCATTCTGGTCAGTGTTCAATTCCCAGAAATGAATCTCATGTGCAGTCACAAATGGAGACTTGTGTATTGTTGCACAGCAGGATCAGCATGAATAAAATATCCCAAATGTGGAGATGGATCTAGTACTCACAGTCCCACTTCTTCATCGTCATTACCAGCTATTGTTGTGGCACTTGCTCTCTGACTTTTGTTACCTGGAGCTGGGGTAGAGCTCAGAAATTACAAGGCTGCTATCCTTCCGACTGTCATACAGGCAGACACCAGTCACAAGCTCAGGGAGTCCACAGGATACTCCAATCTTCTGATCTGCTGGCTTCTACCACTCTTTTGGTTTGGACAATTCATTGGAATGGCTCATTGAATTTACAGACTCTATGCTGTACTTGGAAACCCTGGTGGCATATCCAAAAGGCTGGCAGTTCAAATCTACCGGTGTTCCTTGGAAACTCTATGTGGTAGTTCTAGTCTGTCCTATAGGTTTGTTATGAGTCAGAATCAACTAGATGGCACTGGGTTTTATTTTGATTGGTTTATGCTGTCTAAGGAAACTGGGTGGTACAGTGGGCGAGCACTTGGCTGTTAACTAAAAGGCTGAAAAGTCAGTGGTTTAAAACCACCAGTGGTATCTTGAGGTCTGCTTCTGTAAAGATTTATAGACTTTGAAACACCATGTGGTCAGTTCCACTCTGTTCTATAGGACCACTGTGAGTCAAAACCAACTCTATAGCAATAGTTTTAATTTTTTTTGTATACTATACTTATAATTACAAATTTATTATAGCCAAAAATGACATAAATGAAGAGATATATAGGTTGAGATGTGGGAGAGATGTGGAGCTTCCTGGTTGGTGAAAACATCTGCTTTTGCAAGGATAGTGCATCTTTTGACATGGAAGCTTCAGGTTTGGCTAGTAGAACTTTTGGTTGTGGCCAGACTGTTGCCTGTGCTTGTAAGTAAAGATCTAGAAGTGGTCTCAGCATGTGCTGAGAGTACTGAGCCTGAGAGAAATACTTAATGAAATGTTTACTTTCTGGTATCTTCCCTCCTTGCCTGACCCTCACCACAAAATGTTCTCTCTGTATTCCCGTTAAGTCACTCAGTCACTTCAATCATTTGTTATACTGATTTTCTATACCTGAACAAATGGTTTCCTATTTAAATCATGGCACTTGACTTTATCTTAAGTTAGAGGTTTTTAACTCTTGTTAAATGTCAAAAGCACACAGGTAGATTAAAAAAAAAAAATACTAGGACTAATTAAACCAGAATCTCTCAGGGCAGTGCCTGAGCACTGGTAACATATTTAATGCTCCCTCTGAGATTTCCATGTGCAGTTAAAGTTGAGAACCAATTTCCTAAATCTTTGTATGTACGAGGAACCCTGGTGGTGAAGTGGAAGGGAGTGTGGCTGTTAACTAAGAGGTCAGCAATTCAGATCTACCAGCTGCTCCTTGAAAAATCTATGGGGAGGTTCTATTATGTCTTACACGGTTGCTGTGGGTCACAACTGACTCAACAACAATGGTGTGTGGTTTTTTTTCCGTCTCAAAGTGCATAACTCTTAACTATGCTTCTAAATAATGATTTAATCCTTGACCAGATGAAACTGGCCATTGACCTTCATCTTATCCTTCAGGAAAGGAAATGTAGCATCGTAAACTCTGGATCTGGGGGAGAAATCCCACCTTTTACCTTGAAGTTGTTCTTTCTGTGCCTCCAATGCTTGCCTGTTGGATGGATTTGGTTATATCCAGTCATGCCAGGTAGGAGTTCACCTTAGTGTGGGGTGGAGCAGTTGCCCAAGTTATTAACAGCTTGGGGAAATACCCTCTGAATGCAAACTGACAAGTTTATGTCAAGCTGATAGACTACTTAGAAGAAGCTGACTCCCTGGGCAAAGTATTTTTACCTGAATAGATGTATAGTAACTTCTTTGGGTATCTAGACTCTTCAGTTGTCTTCTGTACACCTTTGTACTGTTCCTCCTTTGTGGAAGAGCAATGCTACTCAAACTTCAAAACAAACATTTTCCCTTGAAAAACCTTTTCAAATGAAATTCATGCCCCCTTCAAAACTGCTCTGAAGCCACTCTACTACATCCCAGGCTTTCACTGAACACAAGTTGAAAAGCACTATTTTAGAGTTCAATAATACCAAGGGACAATGAACAAAACACAACACTAGACAGGGTGTCATGGTTTGGCTTGCCCAATAGGATGACATGGCCAATCTCACTGACTAGTCAAGGCTATAGAAGCCAACATGCTCATTGAGAATGCTGAGAAGTGTGAGAGGATCACCAAGGAAAGGAGAAGAGCAAGAAAGATAGAAAAGAGTAACTAAGCTAGTGAGGAAATTAAAAGTCAAGTTGTGGGAGAAACAGTTGAAAAACTGGAATTTATTAGCCTGGAGGGAAAAATGTGATATATGTCTTTAAATATGTTTAAGACAGTTATATGTAAATAGAAATGAAACAGTTCTGTGTGGGTCTAGAGAGCAAAACATATATAGCTAGGTGGGTGACAGTTTCAGAGAAAAGGCTTCTGGCTCAGTTTAAGAAGTAACTTTCTAATATTAAAATGCCTGAAATTTCCCAGGGTTACACCATTACCTAGATAACAAAGTCACTTCCTTCCTTCCTTCTATCTCTCTTCCTTCTTTATACATTCTGTTTCAATACACATATTATGTGAAACTCTAACTTTAGTCAAATAAAATTAAAACTTGAGTATCTGCTATATGTCACTTGAGGGGTTCCTAATGCACTGTTGACAGGGACATGCATCACAATTAGCTATGAAGTGCATCAGAAGACATAAATTTCTATTAATAAACTGCTAAAGCTTGCAAATGATCAGCTTTAAAATTAATGATAAATTAGAATAGAGTCAATGCTGTACCTGTAGCATGCTCACGTTCATTCTCCTCCATATCTAAACGGGAGAAAGAGGCCTGAGATATTAACTAAAATATCTAAAGTTAATCATAACTTATACCACATCAAATTTAAGTCACAGCCTGGAGTAAGCGACTATTACTGATCTGCGCTGAAAAATTGTGACAAGATATACGTGATCACAGCCTTGGGTATTGCCAGTAGTGTGGATTGTTTCACCTTCCTGTGAATATTTTTTTGTTTCTTCCAAATCCTGTCAAATCTGCCAGGCACTCCTTGGAAACTCTATGAAGCAGTTCTATGTTCTATGCTGTCCTATAGTGTCACTTTGAGTCAGAATCAACTTGACAACAAGTGGGTTTTGGTTCAAAATCTTGAGAGCTTCATGGGAGTGCAGCCTCCCTCTGAACATTACCTGTCACAGTAGACAACTTTGACAGTCTCTGTAGGACCAATACCTCTAGTAGAGTAGAAAGAATGATGACGAAGGAGCTTCAGAATAGCTCAGGCCTCAAGGTAGTGTTGCTACTGCCATTTTCCAGCTTGTGCCTTGAGTGGGTCATGTTACTTGCCTGAGAATCAACTCCCACAGCTGTGAAAATGCAACAGCAACTTCCTCACAGCGTTACTGGGAGGGTGAGAGATAATGACAGTACAGTGTTAAGTACAATTCTAAAAAATAAAGTACAACGTTGCTGAATACCTAATCATTATTAAAACAACTAACAGCATCCGGACAGAGCTGGAGGCAACAATCTATTCAGTTGAGAACCCAACTGAATACAGATTTCCTTTAATAAGATCGAGCATGTTTACTGTTCTTCAGAAAATGTAATGATACAGAAAAGGGCTATTGTTAAGCTACTTTAATGAGTTAATGGTGTTTTCTGAATGATGCACACTTTATTAATTATTAATTTTTTTCTGGTGAGGCTTTACTATTTCAAAGCAAAATCTACATTTGAATATCAGATGCAGTTACTGAGACATTATCAGCAAAACAGAGCTGCAGAAGACACTCCTAATTTATTTTTCTTAGAAATCATTTTTAGTTCTTGGCTATACACTGAACAGTGGCAGGTAATGTTGAACCTAGTTGGTGACATCTATAAACAATTACAGTGCTTTGAAAAAGTTTGACTGCTTTTGCATGTGCTAATTTTATGCATTTCTATAAAACTGAATGGGAAACATGTTGGTGTCTGCTTTACCACACCTTAGAACTACACCCGCTAAGGGATCTTTCAGAAGGGAAGTCCTATTTTTGATAGCTCACAGCAGCCATATTTGTGAAGCTATAGTGGCCATATTTATAACGGTTTTTTGATTAATCTTGACAAACATCCATGAAAAGTTACACAGTTCCGTAAGGCATAGAAATTATTAAAGTTTATTGTCAAAATGGGTGTCCCATTTGGCAAGCATTCTGTGCATTATGTGACATTTACGATGCGCATAATCACCCCACTGAGAGAACAATTTGATGTTTAATCAAAAAATGGGAGACAACTGGGTCTGTTGCCAACCAGACAATACCTGTGAGTCAACGAAAACACGGCCACCATTCATTAGAGTGTATGCAAGAATCCATCCCAAGCAGTTTCTCATGGAGTATAAGAACTGGGACTTTTCCTAGACCACAATTTGGCAGATTTTGCATCTAGATTTGAAGCTTTCCCCTTACAAAATTGTTTTAACTTAAGAACTAAAATCCAACGACCACAGACTGCCCCATAAATTTGCTGACTGGGCTCTGGAGCGATTGGAAGTCGACCCTGCTTTTGTCCGAAAAATCATCTTCAGCGACAAGGCCTAGTTTTGTATGAATGGTTTCGTAAACAAACAAAACTGCTGCATTTAGAACAATGAAAATTTGATGGAGATTCGAGAACATCCACTGCATCCCACAAAAGTTACTGGTTGATGTGAATTTGGTCCAGTGGAATCACTGGCCCTTATTTTTTCACGATGAACAAGGAGAGGCTGTGACTGTCAATGGTGAAAGATACCAGGCTATGATAACTGATAATTTTTGGCCCCTTGTGGAAGATGCTGCGGCAGCCATTTACCTGAAGTTCTTTTCCACTGTAATGCCACCAAATGTACTTCAAATAGACAACAGTGAAAACTGTATCATTTACACAACGTGTGGGCATCTTCGAAACATTTTGCAAATCTGTTTTCAAGTCCAACTCTGCCTGTCCCCTCTCTCCCACTGCAAAAGCTGCAGGAAGCCTCACCTTGCTGTGACAGCCATAAGAGACTGTGTCTCTAGGCCTTGGAGCACCCTGAAACTTGGCTACCCATGTCATGGACAGTGACCCTTTCCCCAGCTCTGAGCTAGAATCTTCCAGTGCACTATATATAGCAGTTATGTTTGTGCCAAGAAACAAAAGCAAACAAAAAACTCCTATTTCCCTCGATGCCCACTCACTGCAATCCTGTGTCTAGAGACTCTTAGAAAGGCTCCTATAAACAAGTGGTAGAGGTTTGGTTGAGCAGATTTTGTACGCTAGTGACTTCCAAACATTTTTGTTATAACTTACAGTCAGCGCTACATTTTAAATTTTAACTCAGAAAATATATTTCTGAAAAAAATTTCATGAAATAACATTTACCTTACTCTACGTAAAACATTTTGTTACCCTCTGTCATCCCATTCTAGTCTGTGGTGATCCACTTTATTCTGTCTTAGCCCTGTCCTAGCCTATCCTGTACTTTCTCTCCTTTTTTATTCAGTTTATTGCATTTTTAAAACTGCTAGTGTCAACAGATTAGTTTGAAATACTCAGTTTGTGTGATTTTTGAAATGCAGTTCAAAAAATACTGCTATACTAACAGAATCTGAGCCTGGCTGAGGTAGCAAAGAGTGCACTTTCACAAAATTAAAAATTTTAATAATTGGAAATTATGACCACATATTTAGCTGATACTTACAGAGAATAAGCTAATATACTAATAGAGGAAGAAGCGTTTTTGGAACTGCAGAGAGAATGATTTGACAGCCACTGACTGATCCGAGGATGGTAGAGCTGCTTTATTGAGAAACAACTGCATAGCCCACAGAAGAGACAAGTGTCTGTTTTGTAGACAGACCTATGTACCTACCTGTGAGGACTGCCAGTTAAGTTCACAAACTCATCCTAGAAAAAGTGCCACATACCTCATTGCTGAATGTCACTGCAGTCACATTTGAAGTACTCCCTTTGGGAAGTTATACACCTTCAAAGTACTTCCTTTGGGAAGCTGTGCACTGATGCCAGCACCTAGTCCACCCTTCAAAGCCATTTTGAAACTCTTTCTGGAAAGACCACTAGAGCTGTCATCATGTCACCCTTGATGTCCTGAATGTCATCAAAATGTCTTCCTTTCAATATTTCCTTTATCTCTGGGTAAAGAAAAAAATCACTAGGGGCCAGATCATGTGAGTAGTGAGAATGTTCCAATACAGTTTTTTGTTTACTGGTTAAAAACTCCCTCACAACTATACAGTTAAGTTCATGAACTTGCTACCTTGCCAATAGCTGCTGCCTTGTACCCAATAGCCATTCCAGAAAGAGTTCCAAAATTGCTCTGATGGGTGGAATAAGTGTTGACACTGGTGAATAGCATACTTTAAAGGTGACCTTAGTGATATTCAGTAAACAAAATATGTAGCACTTGAACAATTAAGTTCGCAGACTTGTGTCAGATCTGTAATTATCAGACTTCATATCTATTTACATATCTATCTATTTGAGTTGATTTGTGTCCCCCCAAAATATGTGTTGCAGCCCTAACTCCCTGTGCCTGTGAATGTAGACTTACTTAGGAATAACATCTTTGCAAGCCTAACTGTTAACATGAGGTCATACTGAAGCCAACATGACTGATGCCCGTGTAAGGAAAGGAGTAGAATCACAGAAAGTACAAGGAGGAACACCACGAGATGACACTGGCAGAGATTTGAGTGATGCACCCACTAGCTGACGGGTACCAAGGTTTTGGAAAACTATCAGAAGCTAGGAGAGAAATAGAACAATTTGTCCCTCAGAGCCCTCTGAACCAAACTTGCCAACACTGTGATTTTGAACTTTTAGCCTCCAGAACTGTAAGGGAATAAATTTCTCTTGTTTTAGCTGCTTAGTTTAGCATAACAGTCTTAGGAAAATAAGGTAGTGTTATCTGCCTATCTATCTGTGTATTTACCTTTCTATGTATCATCTATTTGTCATCTCTCTGCCTGTAAGTATCAACATGTTAACTCAACTTACATGCTGTTTAAAAAGATCACTTGATCATATTGATGAAATATTATCAATTAAATTTAATTTTTTTCCCTTGCCTTTGGAGTCATGTAAAAACTAATCATTAAGGGAAATCTGTAGGCTACTTTGTTAATGTGTTATGTATGTGGAAAGTCATCTGGTCATAAAAGAATAAAAAGCTTCAGAGTAAATGTTCTCATAGAATATCTCTGCATGTATTCTTGGAATGGTTAGGGTTACTTCCTCGCATTCCATCAATAAGCTAAATGCAGTGGTAATAAAACAGCGAGGACCTCTGACAACTACCCGTGGTCCATTGAGTGAAAGATTTCGAAATAAAAACCCCATTGCTGATGAGTTGATTGCAACTCATCGTGACTCAATAGGACAGAGTAGAACTGCTGTGCATGGTTCCCGAGGAGTAACTGGTGGATTAGAACTGCTGACCTTTTCATTCTCAGCTGAGCTCTTAACCACTGTCCCACTAGGGATCTGTAAGTAATAGGTGGTGTTTATAATGCTATTGTCAGCACAGCAGTGAAGAAGATTGCTTGAAGGATGTGCCTATTGTAGGGGTTCACCTCTGACCTCCTGTACCCTCGCAAAGGGAAAGGAGAATTAAGATCAAAAACTGAAGGCTGATTCTTTTGAGGTGGACATCATACATGCCTCCTCTCTCCCCAGTCTTTACCAGTTGACACCAGCCATCCTTCTCATAGCTGTATCTACTTATCTGCTGTGTTTAATAGTTCATTTCAGTAGCCACACAGAACTCACGGATCATACTAACTATTACGGGGCTTATTAGGGCAATAACAAAATTCAGGTTCAGGAATACTCAGGATAGATATCTTCCATCAGGACAAGTTCTTCCAGGTAGTGCTTGCAGGCAGGACTTTTCCTGGTCCTTGGCCTCTGTCCTGCTCAGGCAAATGTTACAAGGGTCTTGTATCTCTGCCAGTAAGTGCCCAGAGACACCACACTCTGCCAGTAAGCCTCAGCCCAAAGGCCCTCCACTTTCTTGCTGTATGTGCTTTAAAACCTATTGTGCCGTCTCCTGCCAGTCTCTCCTGCCACAGTTTCTCTGCCACTGCTTATTGCTGTCTTGAGTATTACATCTCTGTCTCTTTCTTTTGGTTTCCTGGTTCCAGGAGATTTTCAGAGGAGGGATTTCAGGTCTAAATGTCATGCTCTGCTCTTAACCCTTCTTCCTTGGTAGTAGACAGAGCCTCCCTCTACTATTAAACTCAGCAGAGAAGTGGATATTGCTATGGGAAGCCTTTTGGATGGCTGATTTCAAGCCAAGCAAGACAGTAAAACTGACTGATCCCCTTGGTGGGAAGCAATCACCCTATTTGCTTCACTTCAGTGGAATTTGTAAGACCATGGTGAGAAAGGCTACACAAAAACAGTTTGTCATACTTTGGCTACTTTGATCTTTGATTTTGTAATATGTTTTGCACAAAATCCACCATGTCCACCCTAGAGATCTGCCTCATATATTACTAATCTTCTGAATTTCCATTTCCTGTCTCTGTATGCTTTCTCTCAGCCTGTTTAATTTGTCATTATGCTCTGCTGCATTTTACCTTGTTTCATTTCTGACCTCTAGAGGAGTGATGAATATTAACCTTCTGTATTCTATGTCTAGCAACCCTGGTGCTGTAGTGTTTAAGTGCTATAGCTGGTAACCAGAAAGCTGGGCAGTTTTAAATCCACCAGGTGTTCCTTGGAAACTCTATGGAACAGTTCTTCTCTGTCCTAAGAGTTCCTATGAGTTGGAATTGACTCAGTGGCAGTAGGTTTTGTTTTTTTCCTGGTATTCTACCTCCAGTAATTCCGGGTAGTTCTCTTCATCTGGGAAATTGTTGATTCTTTGCTTTGGGAGATTTCTGAAGCCCTTGTGGCTGTCTCTTTAAATGATTTTATATTGACTATTGTTTCCAAGCCATCAGTAAGTTGTTAAATTTACTTATTTCATTTTCATACTGTGTTCTATCTTCTTGTTTTGCTTTAATTTATTTTGAAATGTCCAAATAGGCTGGTCATGTGTGCTAATTTGATTACTGGCACCTTTGAAGCTCTAATGTCCTCTTACCAGATTGTCAGAGCTGTGACTAGGTATGCAAGCCCAGGAGTGCATTTACTTTTCATGTATGGGTTCATCTTAGCTGTCCAAGTAGTCATTCACCAAGTGTGTAAGGCAGGCTCTGACCTACTGTCCAAGATGGGCAGTGGTGGTTAGTGCAGGCATGAGTATCTGGCTGTACGCACTGAGAAAGGCAGGGTACTAATAGCTGTCCCTGAGTGTCTGTGAAGAATGCATGTCTCCTTATGCTTGATCCTAGGTGGTGGAACTGTTTCTGCCCTGCATTTCTGGATCAAGGAAGTCAGAAGAGTTTTTCTTTTCCTCCTTTCCTCAGTTTGTTAAATTGTTCCCTCAGGACATGTATAAGGAGTCCTACTTCTGGCTCAGGTAATGGTGTCAGACTCTAGAGCTGGGCATAGTGCAGAGAAGGGAGGGAAAAATGCTAGGAAAAGGTTAAGAGGTTTAACTCAAAGGAAAGTTTTAGGTTAGATGCAAGGAACTTAGCTTTTGATGATTGAGTACAATTTTCCCCTAGTTCTGGAGGTGTGAGTGGATTCCTTGACAGTTTCTCCTGCTGAGAAGGATGCCATCTGAATGCTACTGCTCCACTCACTATGCAGCAGATTCCAGTGGGGTCAGATCTGGCTAGTCCTAGGTACTTCTGGACCTACTGTCCCTTCCCTGACAGTCTGATTTCTTAACTTTTGCTTTGGTGTTCAGAGTTCCTAGAATGTCATATGTAACGGATTCATTTGTTCTTTTGAGTATTTGTTGTTAGAGGGATCACAGAAAGCATCCGACTACTCTGCCCTCCACCTACTTGGCCCTCCCTCCCTGCCTCATATACATAAAAGCTGGCTGTATAAGATAGATGGCAAATGATGGAAAAATCACTGGAGATCAGAGAACTTTTTCAACAAAGTATGGTTCAGGTATCTGTACTCAGACACTCACATATTCCTCAGACCTTGTCATCTGTAGGTAAAAGTATAGCATTTTATAATTAATTTAAAGGAAAAGTTAAGTTCTATCTATTTTATGTCAGATAGTAAACCTCTGAATTTGGATGAAACAGAGTTTCAAACTACTATTATAAGCTACTTAGAAAAAACTATGAGAAAACTGGTACCCAAAATTAGGGAGTATATCTAGAGCTGAACACAGAAGAAAATTCATAATATTAAATGCTTGTAAAAAATTAAAACAGTCAGTCAAATGTTCAAGAAGCTAGAAACAAAAACTACCAAAACTGCCTGAAAAAAAAATGTTTTCCTTGTATTATTTCAGGACTAGATTCAATGAAAAGTTTGATTCCCATTTACCATTCACATTAAGCAAAAAACAAACAAAAGACACAGGAGTGGCAAAGACCTATCTTTAATGGGAAGATTTGATTAACTATTTTTGAATCAAACAAGTGGTTCCCCTTAATGATCCATGTTTGGTTGTTGTTGTTGAAACAGATGTGATGCAAAATTACTTTGCCTTTACTCAAACATGGTTTGAAACTACGGACACATAACACTCCATGAAAGGAAGTGGATGCTCTCATTGTTCATAGTCGTGCCACATTTGCTTCCCAGATAATTCCCCTAATAAAAGTGAACAGGTTGTTTTCCTTTTAATTTTATATCCTTTTTTTGTTTTTTTCAAAAAGGATAGTTTATGAATATGCCCATGCTAGTACACTGTGACATATTTTGCTCCTTGTTTTTTCACTTAGAAATGTATCTCAGAAAGAATTCCCTGTGAATACACAAATGCCTTTTGAATCCTTCTGATGGTTGCATAGTATTCCAGCCTGTTAGGGCAAATTTATCTCCAATGTTATTGTTTATATTTATTTACTTTTTAAAGTGAATTATAATCTGCTTATCCATCTCAACAGCACTTGGCTGGCTGGCATTTAATTTAAAATCCTTTTGATATTTTGAAATTGGGAACATGTTAAATTTTAACCAATTTGTAAAGAGTTGACTTTATTGTCATGCTTTATCTTCATACTCAAGCATAGGATATATCTTTCTATTTAGCCAATTCTTTTTTAATTCTCATGGACATTTATCATTTTCTTCCAACATACAGTTCTTTTTTTTTATTAAATAAAAAAATGAAAGTGTACATGCTCTGTGTTTACAATACTGGGTTAAGAGAGGAGGAGTACACAAGTTGTGTCGAAGTCCCATTAATACTGATCTTCTTACTAATGTGTATTGTCACCAATTTCACCCTACCAAATTTCTAACAATTATCTAATCTAAACCTTCACCCTTTGCCTTCCTGCCCTTCCACCTTCCCCACCCTTGTAGCTGTCAAAGAATCTTTTCTATTATGTATGAGAATGCTTTTAAGTTTTTGTCATAGGGGTCTCATAGAATAATTGTCTTTCTGTTGCTGGCTAGTTTCACTCAGCATAATGTCCTCCAGTTGAGACCAAATTGAGAGATGTTTCCTGCTATCATCGTTGTTCTTTATCAGTGTATAGTACTCCATGGAGTATGTATACCAAAGTTTACCCATCTGTTCTTCTGTTGTTGGGCATCTGGGTTGATTCCAACTTTTTGCTATCGTGGACTGTGCTGCAATGAACATTCGTGTGCATGTAGCAGTTGGTGTGAATGGCCTTGATTTTGTGGGATATATTCTGAGCAGAGGAATTACTGGGTCAAATGGTATATCTATATCCATTATTTTAAGGTAACGCCAGGTTGCTTTCCAAAGAGGTTGCACCATTCTGCAATCCCACAACAGTGAAGGAGAGTTCCAATCTCTTCACAGCCTCTCCAACATTTATTGTTTTGCATTTTTTGGATCATGGCCAATCTTGTTGGGGTGAGGTGGTGTCTCATTGTCGTTTTGATTCGAATTTCTTTAATAATTAATGACTGTGAACGTGTCTGCATGTATTTTTTGGCTGCCTGGATCTCCTCTTTAGAGAAGTGTCTGTCCATCTCCTTTGCCCATCGCTTAATTGGATGATTTGTCTTTTTCTTATTGATATTTTGTAGAACCTTATAGATTATGGAGATCAGGCATCGATCTGACATAGAGTTGCCAAATATTTTTTCCCATTCTGTAGGTGGTCTTTTAATTCTTTTAAGGAAGTCTTTGTATGAGCAGAAGTGTTTGATTCTTATTAATTCCCATTTAGCTATTTTCTCTTCTGGTGAGAGTGTTTTGTTTGTCAGATTTTGAAGTCTGTCTACATTGCGTAGTTAAATGTCCATTGTTGACCCTGCCTTATCTTGGATGAGTTTTATCATTTTAGCTTTTATATTCAGGTCTTTTATCCAATTTGAGTTGATTTTTGTATAAGGTGTGAGATATAGGTCTTGTTTCAATTTTTTGCAGATGGATATCCAATTATGCCAGCACCATTTGTTAAAGAGACTGTTCTTACCCCAGTTCAAAATCTTAGGACCTTTGTCAAATATCAGCTGTTCATAAGAGGATGGTGACATCTCTGGGGTCTCTACTTTGTTCCATTGGTCTATATGTCTCTTTTTGTACCAATACCAAGCTGTTTTGACTACATACATTTCTTAAATTTGTTCCTACATGTATAATTCCTTCTGTTATTATTCTAGGTGAAGTTTTTTTCTTCCATTGTATCTTGTACCTGGTTGTTATTTAACCATTTGGCTATGTGAAAGCTTTTGTTACCTGGCTTAGTCAGCTAGTGCTGCTCTAACAGAAATACCACGAGTGGTTGACTTTAACTAAGGAAAGTTTATTCTTACACAGTCTGGTAGGCTACATGTCCAAATTCAGGATGTCTACTCTAGGGGAAGGTTTCCCCTATGCTGGCTCTGGAGGAAAGTCTAGTATTGCATCAATCTTTGTCCAGGGAGCATCTTGGCGCAGGAACTTCAGGCCTGAAGGATGCACTCTTCTCCTGGTACAGCTGTCTTGGTGTGAGTTTCCCAGTTCTCTGCTTGCTTCTCTCTCCTTTTACCTCTTCTAGGACAAAATGATTAAGGGTGGAACAAGCCATACTCCAGAGAAACTCCCTTTACAGTGGAGCAGGGAGGTAATCCTATGAAGGGATTTACAGTCCGACCCTAATCCTTTAACATACAGCATAGAAAAATCACAAAATGGAGGACAATCACAAAATATTGGGAATCATGGCCCAGCCACATGGCTACAAATATTTTTGGGGAGCCACAATTCAATCTATGACAGTATCTGTTTATTAGCCATGCACCTAGCCACCTTACAGAATTATTATTATTACCATTTGTAATGTTTTCTCTGTTGTCTTTGATTCTCCAGGTACATAATTATATCATTTATAATTAATGGTTACCTTACTTTCTCCTTTCCGGTTCTCGTACCCTTTACTTCTATTGTCTAACCGAATTGGCTAGCACCTATAGAACAATATTAAAAATGAATGAGTATAGTAGAAATCCTTGTGTCATTCATAACTTTAATAAGACTGCCTCTAGTCTTATCATGTTGGTTTTCTGATCAATATTGAACTATATATGTTGTATTTAAGAAATATCCTTCCATTAATTTTTGTTTGCTTGTTGAATGGTTTCCCACTAATTTGGCTTATTATGTAACTACTCTGTATAGGTACTATAACACAGGGACTGCAATACACTACATTTCTAGGATAAACTTCACTTGGGATAGATAATATTATTTTTAAAACATTCTGTGGAGAATTATTGTAGCATTTGCCTTTTTATGTGTATATGCCTACCTACCACCCATTTGAAGGTAATCTCAGCTGATAACCAAAAGATTGGTGGTTTGAATCCACTCAGCTGCTCCATGAGAGAAAGACCTGGTTATCTGCTCATGTATAAATTAAAACCAAGATGATGCTATGGAGCACTTTTACTCTGTCATATGGGGTTGCTATGAGTCAAAGTCAACTAGTTGGCATACAACCACCACAACAATAATCTTTAGAGAAGCAGATTGCCTGGCCCGTTTTTTCCATGGTGCTGTTAAGTTGATGCAAGCTACCAACGTTTCGATTATCAGTTGAGTGCAAACATTGGACCTTCATCCCAGTTCTTATAAAGTAGATCTTTTCAGTTACTTTCTAGGCCTTTTCAGTTATTTTCTTGTGGGGTGTCTGCTCAAATTCTTTTGTTGGAGATGTAAGATGTCTACACAATATGCATAAGACCAACGAACTCCAATTCACTACTGTTGAGTCGATTCCGACTCACAGTGACCCTGTACGTCAGAGTAGGAGAGCCCTGTAGAGTTTCCAAGGAGCACCTGGTGGATCCGAACTGCCAACCTTTTGGTTAGCAGATGTAACACTTAACCCAATATGCCACCAGGGTTTCCATATGTGTAAGACAAAATATATATATTTTAAAAAACTTAATATTTTCTCTGAGTCAGAGCATAGGATTTATTGTTAGCCTATGTTATAAAAGAGAATCCACGAGGTGGCACTGTTACACAAGTGATCATACTTGGAAAATTTCACAGGAGATTTGCGTTAAAAAACTGCTTGACGAAGTATTTTGTTTCTCAACTCAAAATATGGCAACTTGATTAATAATGTCACTTAGTATGCAGTGAGGAAGTGAATTGTCACTAAGCTTGAAGAATAAATAGAGTAATCAATTAGCAGTTTTCTGGTAATTTATATGTGGAAAATTATGAACTACAACAGGCTTTATTTGAAAACTGAGCTGCTTTCAGAAAAAAATCATAGTGCTGATGAGAAGGGCATTGCACTTGGAATGTATGTGAAATTTCTTGTTTTGTTGATTTTAATTTAATGACTATTTGGTGTTTACAAAATTTTACCAGGAAATCAACTACTAATCTGGGAAAGTCTAAACATCATACATTACACATTTACAAGCAGATTGGATTTAAGGAAGCAGCTAGATGGAAGCCTCCTTGTAATCTTTTCCGTGAGGTCCATTCTCTGGTTCTACCTTGGAGTTGATGCCACTTGAAAGTAAGCTATTTTGGTGCCTAAATATCCTTGGAAGTAATGCAAGACGAATCTGTCTCAAACAAAATTCGCTCTACAGCGAATTCAAAAGCTTGAGTAGAATGGATAATTCTGTTACTTGTATTAAAAGCATCAGTTACATATATTAGCAGTGAAGTCCCTACAACTTTAAGTACTGGGAAATATGCTTTAAGTGACATACAGTAGAGTGAGTAAGCTGATACTGTTTTTCTTTTAACCCTTAGAGTCCTGTAACTCAGGAGTGCTTAACCTAGTCTATAGGCTACTTGGGTGTTCATGGATAGAAAAGAGAGGTCTTGGGACTTTGAGTGGAAAAATTACACTGTACTGAAACCCAGCATTTACTTTAATTGTGAATCTGGTCAACTAATCATGCAAGTATTGTCAGTGCCTGTGCTTTCATGGAAATATTACCAGTATCTGTGCCCCTAGGGTTGCCATGAGTCGGATCCGACTTGACAGCACTTGGCTGGTGCTTTTGACATCGTTAGAAACCACAGATATTTTCATATCACATTACAGCAGTTGGCAGTATCTGGAAATATATCTCTTGTTCATCACTGCTTTAAAGTTATAGTAGTTATTAGACTCTGCTGGATCTTCTTATTAATACCTTAATCAATAAAGAAATATATTACTCTATAGTAGTTTAGAAATATTTTGATAACTGTACCTTAGAATCTTTTATAGTCCTATATATTTTATTTTTTGCATTTAGAACTATTATTCTGAGAAAGGATTCATAATTTTCACTAGATCACCAAAGGAGCTTGTAATGCAAAAGTGTTCTGAACTCTGACTTCAGTAGTGCTTAGAAACAGGACATGGCTAAACTGTGCATTTTTTCTGCATTTTAAAAACTGTAGCGTCACTAGGACCATCCCATTTAAGGCCATGAATTGTCTAGAGGGTGAGTAACCTCTAGTAGAAATGATATTCTTTCATTTAGGTATAGAACTTGTTTGTTATTGTTAGCTGTTCTGGAGTGAGTATTGACTTGTGGGGACCCCATGTACAAATGGAGTTAAATGCTGCCCAATCTTGTACCTTTCCCATGATTAGCTGCAGCCATTGTGATTCATTAGGTTTTCATTGGCTGATTTTCAGAAGTAGATTGATCTCTAGGTCTTTGTAGTCTGTCTTGGTCTAGAAGCTCTGCCAAAACTCATTTAGCATCATAGCAACACACAAACTCCCACAGACAGATTGGTGATGGCTATATTTTTGAGGTGCATTGGCTGGAATCAAACTTGGGTCTCCTGCACGGAAGGCAACAATTCTACCACTGAACCATCATTGTCCTCAAGAATTTGTTCACAAGGTAGCTACTTCGAGTAAGAGGCTAATTAGGGCTTCGGAATTTGTAAGAAAATGAAAGTTTTGAAATGCAGAAGACCAGATTTTCAATCTCCTGAGGAAAACACTGAGAAATGAATAGGCTGAAACCTTGTGTCTTAGTGTTCTCTTCTATCAGTGCAATTCAAAGGCTGAGGAGCTAGACTCACGTTCTCAATTAACGTGTGGGTTCAGGCAAATTTAAGGCATAAGTTTAAGAAACTATAACTAAATTCCTACCAGTAATTGAATCAAATAGTTGTGGAATACAATACAATATCCTAAAAACATAGCAACTGAGAAGAAACCAAACTACAATCAACTACACTACAAGTTTCAAATTCCTTGATTTTGGCAAACTCATCCAGTAAATTTTACGTCTACAGACACACTTCTCATAAACATAGTAGCTGTTATCTATAACCAGTGTGCCAAGTTCTATGTTTATTTCGTTACACATTGCCCACATCTCATTTTGGTTTAACTATGAAGCTTGGCCAGGGTTATTGTGACTAATATGCCCACTGTGGTCTCCCAGTCCTCTCTATTTCTTATTAAAAATGCCAGTCTAAGACAAGTAATCCATTTAAAGGGCTTTTAACAAGTTCAGGAGAGACGAGGGAGGAAAAAAAATAGTTTTATGATTACCTACTTGGCAGCACTTTATCTTTACAAGGCTTTTACATTCTACAGATTCATTAAGTGTGAGTGATTGTCTCATATTCACAGAATGGCTCATGGTGTGCACTGTCTCTTACACTGTAGAGTGTACCAATGAAAGAGTTAGAGCTTTTGAGTGTCTGGACAGTGCCCTCCATTTGGGAGGCTGGTCCCTGAAGGAATGCAGACATGTACTAGGGCAGTCTCAGAAGAGAATAAACCTTCCGGTGTGGTCAGGACTAATCTGGATTGTAGTTTAACAGTTATATGCTTGAGAAAAACATGTTTTCCCTCAGTGGTTAAAACTAGGATGTAAAACTATACGAACTAAGAGGATTTGACCAAAAGACCATCTGTACCCATCAAAATACATGTACTCTGAGTGTAGTCTGGGTGCTATTTCCAGTAATGTATTTTCGCAAGATAGGAAAAAAAAAAAACAAAAACAAAAACAAAACAAATAAGCATCTTGAGACTGCTATCTAAGCATCCTGTGAAACTACAGGTAATCTCTAATTATAGTTATTAATAATTGGCAACAAATCAATGTTTTGTAGCTATTCCTTCTGAACTAATAAGGTACTTTTCCAAGCCTTGCAAGATTTTTCCTCCCTAATCAGAGAATAGCCAATGAAGAATAGCCTGTGGCTGATGCCTGCTGTAGCAGTATAATCATTTCTGATTCAGATCCCATCTTTGGTCACCATAGTCTCATCTCTGAGCTATGCTTTTCTCAGTTCAAACTGTAATTACTGGCAGTTAGAATGCTTAACCTCTCTGTTTTACTTTGAAACAGCATAAGTGTTTTCCCTACAACAGGGCCAGTGGGTGCCTAGTGTTTCCATGCAGGGGGCCTCCCGTGAAACATGGCTCCTCTGCACGTAACACGGTGGTTAAGAGCTTGCCTGCTAACCAAAAGGTTGAAAGTTCAAATCTATCAGCCGTTCCTTAGAAACACTATGGGGCAATCCAATTCTGTCTATAGGGTTGCTATAAGTTGGAATCAACTTAATGGCAACAGCTTTGGATGAATTATCACTGTTGGGGGGTGAGAAGTGAGACCCTGGGAGATGCAAAGGTTATGCTCTTGGCCACTGCTTTAAAGACTGGTCGTTTGAATCTACCCAGAGTCAGCTCAGAGAAAAAGCCTGGCAATCTGCTTCCAAAAGTCCACAGCCTTGAAAGTGTAGTTCTATGGGGTGTAGTTCCATTGTAGCTTATAAAATTTAATCTGACATATATGGAGTTACCATGAGTGGGAATCAACTGGACAATGATGGATATCACTGGAGGTTGGGGGTGGCCCCCGAACTCACCAGTTTAGCTATCGGCTCCTGCCTTGGGCAGGGCAGTTTCTGCCCCTTCAAGCTCTTTTTGAAACACCTTCTTTTTATTTTTTATCTTTATAACTCTTAGAAGTTTCTCTCTTCTGTCTCAGCAGCATCCTTTCTCCCTTTGTCATCTAGCAGTGTGAGCCAGAGTTCTTGCTAATGTAGTAAGTCCACCTTCCTACTCAATCCTGTAATCTGCATTACATTGATCAGATAGGGCTATCGCATCTCTTAGTCTATATTGCCAAGTTCTCCAGTCCCTGATCATTTCAGTTCTAGTTTACTATACCTCATGTGGCTGTAGACAAGTGAACTAGGACCATGGGTAGTGTAAATGGTTTGCTCTCAACTACTAATCTGAAGGTTGGTGGTTTGAACTCAACCAGTGCCTCTGTGGAAGAAAGCCTGGTGATCTGCCTTCATGAAGATTAGCCAAGAATACTCTATGGAGCAGCTCTGCTCTGTAACACACAGGTTCACCAGGAGTCAGAATGAACTCAATAGCACTGGGTTTGTTTTTGATTTTTTTGGAAAGAGCAATGGAGTGGATTTTCCACTGAAACTTATGAAATTTAATCTTATCATGTTAGATTGGCACCATACCACACATCATTTTCACTTCATTAATCTTTTTCCTGAATTCAGTAAGAAGTACAATGCCAGCCATTTTGATTGCAATTGAAAGTATCATTTAATACCTTAAATCCTTCAGTGGCTCTTTCTTTCCCACTTCTTTATCATTGTTTTAGATACAGTCGATACTTTGCCAACATTATTTTCTCAGACCACATGATAGACTTTGTTGTTGTCTTTTGCACTCTGATAGTCTCTCACTTAGTTCACCTGCAAACCATTGTCATACTTTCTCCATATTTTCCTGTCATAAAACTCTAGAAATATGACCTCATATTCCAGACTTGATCCATATCTTTTGGAAAACTTTATCAGTTACTTAGAAGAAAATGTAGGCTATAAAGCTTCAACCAATCAGGGTATTCCTGCTCAGTGATAAGCTTTTTACTACACATAGATGAGAATATATATTTGCCAACATTTCAAGAAAAAATGAAACTGCTCATATATGTTTCACATGAGGCTTCTTTATGTGAAATAGTTCATTCCATGACCTATGTTTTAGTCAGCTAGTGCAGCTCTAACAGGAATACCACAGAGTGGGTGGCTTTAACAAAGGAAAGTTTATTCTTACACAGTCTGGTAGGCTGCAAGTCCAAATTCAAGCTGTCTGCTCCAGAGCAAGGCTTTCCCCCTTGTTGGCTCTGGAGAAAACTCTTTGTATTGAATCAGTCATTGTTCAGGGCACGGAAACCTCAAGTCTAAAGGATGTACTCTTCTCCTGGTGCTGCTTTCTCGATGGTGTGAGGTTCCTAAATCTCTCTGCCAGATTTTTCACTTTATAGCTCAGGAGATAGCCTCAAGGCACAAAACAGACTTACACTCTGAACCTTGCTCTACCAACACAACTACTGCCCGTCCATCCTTATTAATATCATAGAGGCAGGACTTCCAATATGGAGGAATGTCATACAATACAAGGAATTATGGCACAGCCACACTGTTACAGATTTTTTAGGGAAGACGTTCTATTCATGACAACCTATTTTACTAAAATCTATAAAGGTGTCTTGTGAAGCCGGAGTTGTATGTTGTGGAGTTGAGTTACACACCACATCCCCTGAGATGGCTGGCTAGTAACAGATCACTTTTGTTTCCATGCACTCTTAATCTTTAACAGTTTCTCTACTTACATTTAGATGAATACCTCAACAGGGAAAAGATACAGAATTTTGGGAAATTCTTGAAAACATTTTAATGAAGACATACAATCATTGAAGCTTACATAATTTGTGAGACTGCCTGTGAGATGAAAGCATGGAAGATTTATTCAAAAATCAAGAAAGAACTGCTGTTAAATGTGCTAAAAGGATAAAACATAGAACTTTTGCATTTCTTCTGCAATCTTCTTGACCACAACCATGATAGTTTTTGCTTCCTGTTCAATGTCCTTCTTCACGAGACATGAGAATTCCTGTCAGATGAACACAGATGTCCACAGGTCTAAGGACCCCATCCTGTGTCTTGGATGTATAGTTCACTGGCTGCCAGTCTACCCAATCACCATCCACAAGACCATTGTGAGAAATCAATTTCATTTTCCCATGGGACAGCTGCCTCTACGAACAGTGGACAGATAACCCGCAAGAGATCGCATGGTATGCGTTAGGATGTGCTAGGTACCTTGATGCCTATGAGTCAGAACCAACTCAACAGCAATGAGTTTGGTTTTGTTTTGATTTAGGTGCCTTGATGAGGGGCAGGTGAAAGGCTTTTCTCTGCCAAGTGGATCACCTGCTGAACATGTTGTAGTACTGCCATTCAGAAAGGAGAAGGCTTCTGTCATGCTGCTCAGTGACATAGGCGTGAGTTCCTCATGCTATACAAACACTCCTAGGGCAGTACGGGTGACAGTTGTAGCTGGGTACAGGCTTGAGAGGCTGTATGGGACCCTGGGCTCCAGGGAATGAGGAGCAGGTTGGGTGAGAGGCGGTTCAGTAGGTACCAGGAGGCAGGACTATATGTGAGTCAGGGCTTCTCACCCCCAGCACATATCCCATTTTCCCCCTGGACTTGACTTAAATTCAAAGACAAAATTATTAAGAGTTTTAAGACAGAGACTATGAAGCCTTAAACTTCCTGCACAGATCCCCTTGGAGATTGGTTCCCCATGTGGCTGTACCAGTTGCAATGAAGCCAGTGCTGCATAGACTCCTAATATCTTCACCATTAGATAGTATAACTTTTTTGATTAAAATAGTGAATCCTACAAGAATAAGAATGGTAGCATAACATATTCCTCATGAGTGGCTATGCTACATATTCATCTCTGAACTCCACAGCATCCAATAGCCGATATGGGAGCATATGTGAGAAGGCCATGGAATAACAACAATGCATCCAGACAATGAACCAACAGGATTACATCAAAAATTAAATATTACATTAATAAACTTTTGTTTAGCTAGCATAATCAATACATTAAACAGCCATTTCAATTTTACAAGCATATGTTTCTCAAATCTGAGGGTCTGTTTACAAAGGCACCACATAGATTTCCCTAGTTAGTAGACTGATGTTCAGGAAGCAGGAGGATTCACAGATACAGTCCACAAGGAGGAGCTCTGAACTCATTTAAACAACAGGATTTGAAATTTCTGTTTCAGTTTATTCTTCAAGAGTAGGACTGTCCTGAAGTATAATTAATTCCAAGGCAGAATTTTGTCAGCTGAGTCTTTATGGAGTTTTAGTATGTAAAAGCTTATTAAAATGTGATGGTGGGAGGGCACTATTCTGATGAAGTCAAATTAAGACAGATGCAAATAAAACTAAAGACACTCTGTCCTCTGGGTTTATTTACTCCTAGGTTACAGATGTATGTCACATAGTGAATTTTTCATCCATGGTAAAAGATATTAAGGAAAATGCAAGGATGTTTTTGCAGTTTTTGAGTAGCTCTGACAAGTGGAGATGTAAACAGTGCAGCTGTTGGAGTCTAATATTTTTCCTAGTGTGTCTGTAGGGGAAAAAAAGAAAAAGGTATTGAGTTATGTTTCCTAGTATTAAATTCTCATATCAGGAAGGCATGAACTAAAGTGCTTCATGAGGACATCTTTCACAAATACAAATAAATCAGTTAAGTAAAAGTATATTGGAAACAGATAAAACAATGGAAACAAAGCTTTGTAAGAGATATTGAGATGAAGACATTGTTTTTCTACCTCTGCCTGTTGCTGTTAGTGCCCTGTGGTTGAATTTGACTCATAACGACCCTATTCACTTAGAAGGAATCACTGCCTAGGGGGCAGAGTCAAGGTGGCAGACTAAGCACATGTCTCCTTATATCCCTCTGAAAACCAAGACCTGAATTGATAATCAAATGGAAACTTCTGGTCGCCTAGTGAGCCCCAGGAAACGGCACAGGGCTGTTAATTTGGACTTCATACCACTGAATGAAAAACCTCCTCTGTTTTGCTGACTCCCACTCCTGGCTAGCCCTGGCTCTTACGGACTGAAGGTAAATCACCATTTTGACTTTTTTTCTCTATCTTGGCCAGTGGCGGAGCTGGGTCTTGACTAGTAGCTAGTCTCAGAAGCACTGCTGATGGGATAGGCAGGCGAAATTGCCATATTTTGAGAGCCAGGCCTAAGACTCTGTACACCTAGCCACTTTGGGCCTGTCTTTTAATCTCTGCCACAGTGTGGTTTGTATGGGAACTGGTGACACATATGTGCAGAATGCTGTGGTGGATATGGATATTTTAGCAGTACCTTGTTCTTAGCTTGGGAGCCAGTGCCTGCAAACAGGACAGTGCTTCTCTGACAGAAAAGCAGTAGTTTACCCAGTGTCACCTACAGTGGGGCCCCAGCAACAGAGGCTGAGGACTCACGTCTCATCACCTTTAGCACCTCTGTCTGCCGACTGTGTGGAGGGCACCATCTTAGATACGGTGGCCGCAGCTGGACCTATTTCTTAGATTGGGAGCCAGAGCCTGCCCACAGGAGAGTGCTTTTCTACCAGAAAAGAAGTAGTTTACACAGTGTCGCCTAAGGCTGGGCCCTGTCAGCAGAGGCCAAAAGGGCAGTAGCATTGCTGTATTTTGAACTAGTTTGTATCATCTGGGGTTGATATAGAGGTGCTTACTTTGCCAGTTGGGAAGAGGGACCTCTACACCTGAAAACCTGACTGACTTGGGAAGTGGTCAAATACCTTTCGTTTTACATTTTAAGACAGCCTAGAGAAACATCTGCAGTCCTTCCTCATAGTATCTCTCCCAGCCTCTACTTACTCACATGAAACCCAAAAAGCAACAGAGGCTTGTGGCAAACAAGAGATCACCGATGGCTTCAGGAGGCTCCAAACAAAACAACCAAGGAGTTTTCCAGATGAAGAAACTTTTCTGAAATCATCAGAAGGTAAATACAGAAGGATTATATGCAGAGCCCTTCTAGGCCTTATACAAAATGCAGCACAACAAAATGAAAAATTAAGCAAGCTGTTCTATCTGGTGGAACACCAGTACTCTGAAATCCAACAGATCAAGAACAAAATCAAAGACATAGAAACTTCCATTCAAAGCCAAGAAAACAGAGTGGAACAAATGGAAAAAAGAATTTCTGACTTGGAAGACAGAGCTACTGACACTAGCATCTATGAGGAGAAATCAGAAAAAAGAAACAAGAAAAATGAAGAAGCATTAAGAAGCATGTGGGACTCTATTAAGAGGAACAACCTTCGATTAACTGGAGTCCCTGAACAGGATGAGACACCTGAGAACACCTGAGAGTATTATTGCTGAGATGCTGACAGTAAACTTCCCAGAAATCATGAAGGAAGAGAATATAGATATCCCAGATGCATATCATATGTCACCGAATATAGATCTCAAAAGAAAGACTCCAAGACATATTATAATCAAGCTTAACAAAATGAAACATAAGCAGAAACTCTTAAAGGCAGCAAGACTCAAAGCAAAGCTAACATTTGGAGGGACACCCTGTAGGCTTTCGTCAGATTTCTCAGCAGAAACCATGCTGGCTCGGAGACAGGGGCAGAACACATTCAAAGCCTTGAAGGAGAAGAACTTCCAACCAAGAATTATATATCCTGCAAAACTATCTTTCAAATATGAAAATGAAATGAAGATATTTGCAAATAAACAGAAGCTCAGAGACTTTGTAAAAACCAAACTAAAACTACAAGAAATACTGAAAGAAGTTCTTGGCTTTGGCTTAGAAGAACAAATCCACTAGCTTTATATTTTAGAAGGACACATCATCCAGATTTCTACTCAGTTAGGGAAGTCTCCAAACTCAATCACAGCTTTAATACTGAAAGAAGCAATCCAATGGTTATCATGAAAACTATGGTGTCATCATATTAAAAAAAGGGATGTACTACAGTCATTATAGTCCTTCCAGATGGAAAGGAAGTTGACAAGACTGGTAGTAATTAAAATTGTGTTTATATATAGTTTATTTAGGGGGATCATAGGGGCAGCTGTAAAGCACAACAAAGATGTAACATACCATTTCAAGAAATATAACACACGAGTCTCGACAGCTACAAAAACAGTTCTGAAAAAGGTGAAAAATTAACTCACAAAAGAATGTCCCAGAACAGATTAATAAGAACAACAGAGAAAACATCAACACAAAAATAAACATCACAATGGCAGCAGTGCACACATACCTATCAATAATTACATTAAATGTGAATGGACTAAACACTCCAGTAAAGAGAAATCGAGAGACCTCTTGGATCCAAAGACATGACTCATTCATATGTTGTCTGCAAGAAACTCACTTGAGACCTAAAGATAGAAACAAACTGAAAATTAAAGGATGGAAGAATATGTGTCAAGCTAACAATGAACAAACAAGAGCAGGTGTGGCAATTCTAATCTCAGACAAAATCAATTTTAATGTAAAATCCACCATCGTGGACAAAGATGGGCACTATTTGTGGCTGAAAGGTTAAAATCACAAGAAGACTTAACAACATTAAATATTTATGCACCTAATATAAGAGCATCTAAATACGTCAAAGAAACACTGACTACACTCAAAAAAGAGTTAGATCACTCCATAATAATAGTGGGACACTTCAACACTCCACTCTCAATGCTGGACAAATCATCTAGAAAAAAGCTCAATAAAAATACAGAAGACCTCATTGTCACAATTAACCAACTAAACCTCATCAATATATACAGAACTTTCTATCCATCAGCAGACAACTACACCTTCTCCAGTGCACATGGAACATTCTCCAGAACTGACCGTGTATTAGTACATAGCGCAATTCTCAACAAAATCCATACCATTGAATTAATGCAAAGCATCGTCTCAGATCATAAAGCCGTAAAAGTTGAAATCAATAGCAGAAAAAAATAGATAGAAATTGTAACTCTTGGAAGCTGAACAACATCTGGCTCAAAAAACCATGGGTCATAGAAGAAATGAAGGATGAAATAAAGAAATTTATGGATTCCAATGAGAATGAAAACACTTCCTACCAGAACCTATGGGATACAGCTAAAGCAGTGCTCAGAGGTCTTTTTATTTCTATAAGTGCACACATCTGGAAGGAAGAAAGAAACCAAATCAAGGAACTAACCCTACAGCTTGAACAAGTAGAGAGAGAACAACGGAGGAAACTTTCAGGCACCAGAAGAAAACAGATCGTAAAGATTAGAGCAAAACTAAATGAATTAGAGAATAGAAAAACAATTGAAAAAATGGAAAAGACTGAAAGCTGGTTTTTTGAAAAGATCAACAAAATTGACAAACCACTGGTTAACCTTACTAAAGAAAAACAGGAAAGGAAACAAATAACCCAAATTAGAAATGAGAGGGGTGTTGTTACAACAGATCCAACAGAAATAAAAAATATCATAACAGAAGGAATCACTGCCTAGTACTGCACCATCCTCAGCATTGTTGTTTTGCTTGACTCCATTGCTGAGAGTTTTCCTCTTTTTTGCTGACCTGCTACTCTACCACACATGAGGTGCTTATCCAGGGATTCATCCCCTCTGATAACATGTCCAAAGTACTTGAGCAGAAGCTTCATCATTCCCATTTCTGAGGAGCATTTTGACTGTTCTTCTTTCAGGACAGATTTGTTCTTTGGTATACTCAATATTCTTTCACAACACCATAATTCAGCCGTGTCCTTTCTTTGGTCTTCTTTACTCACTGCCCAGGTTTTGCATGCATATAATCAAAAACACAATAGCTTGGGTCAGATGCAACTTAGTAGTTTAAAGTTATGTCTGTGTTATTTATCAATTTAAAAAGGTCTTTTAGGGCAGATTTGGCCATTTCAGTTTGACTTCTTGACTGCTGCTTCAGTGGGTGTTGATTATGGAGCCAAGTAAAGTGAAATCCTTGACAGTGTTGATGATGCTTATTGATCCAGTTGTGAGGGTTTTCATTTTCCTGTGCTGAGGTGTAATTCGTACTGATCTTCATCAGTAAGTGCCTCAAGTCCTTTTCACTTCTAGCAAGCAAAATTGCATCATCAGCATATGGCAGGCTACTAATGACCCTCCAATTCTGATGCTCAGTACTGCTTCAGATAGTCCAGCATCTTCGATTGTTGGCTGTGCGTACAGATCGAATTTCTGTCGAAGTAACGCAAGTTCATTCCACCTGTCACTGACAGCCAAAGTTCTGAGATAGGGTTAAAGGTTCAGCGCTCTATTAGCAGACAAGCATGCCAGCCGGGAAACAGTGAGAATAACTTCTCTCAAACCTGTCCCACTTGAGTTACATTTCTAGTGGTTTTTACAGCCAAAATTCAAAGTGGTAGGTGGTATTGTGTTTGTCACAAGGTAATCAAACAGTGTGAATTAGCCAAAAGTTTGTCACAGGATAATGAAACAGAGTAAACTATCTAAAATTTGTCACAAGACAATCAAACAGTGTGAACTACCCAAAAGTTTGTCACAGGATAATTAAATAGAGTAAACTATCTAAAGTTTGTCATAGGATAATCTAAAGTGTGAATTGCCCAAATGTTTGCCAAAAGATAATTAAACAGAGTAAACTATCGCAAATTGGATACAGGATAATGAAACAGAATGAACTATCTTTTTTTTTTCCACCTCTATCTGAGGTCTTAATTTTATTTCTTCAGCGTTAGGCAGAAGAATGTAGACCTATTAATACAGTCTGAGGGTGAGAATTGAGGCAAGGGAAGGAATGCAGCTTGGTAATCTAAGTGACCTTTGTTAGATTCTTATATTTACCACTGGAATAAGTGTAATAAAAGGATACCACCCTGGTGGAAACCATGTGGTGTATCCTCTTGATCTTGACTGTCTCTTGATCTATGTACAGGTTACTTACGCATACAATTAAATCTTCTGAAATCTCCATTCTCTTCACTGTTGTCCATAATTTGTTATGATCCACACAGCTAAATGCCTTTGCATAGTCAATGTAATACAGGTAAGCATCCTTCTGTTGTTCTCTGCTTTCAGCCGGGATCCATCTGACATCAGCAATGATATCCCTGGTTTCATGTCCCTTTCAGAATCTGGCCTGAATTTCTGGCAGTTTCCTGAGGATATACTGCTGCAACTATTTTTGAATGATCTTCAGCAAAATTTTCATTTCATCTAATGTATCAGTAAGCAAACAGAAAATTTTATATTTCTTATGTGAGTATACTTTATTTAAAATACGGCTTGTTCTAAAGATCTTACCTCTGTATTTATATGTATTTTATTCCTCAGACCTCATAGATATCAGGAAAAATTCTATATTATAAATAAAACTCTACTCTCTGCAAAATTTTGCAGAGGATGTTTTGTCTTTGGATCACTGCTTATAGAAATGTCCTCTTTGGATGTAGAGATGTTTTTCCTTTGGTGGCTTTTCGAATATTTACTTGGGAGTACTTGAGTAAGAATTATGCTCAGAAGCTAGGCACTGTGTATTTTTAAGACATTGCATGAAATATCCTCAGAAATAATTAATGTCTAATGAATATAAACTGAGAGTCAGATGGAGGGTTAATCTTAGATACTAGAGAAAACAGAATACCAGCTATTCTTTGGGTAAAATATCTTGAACCAGCCACCTAGGATTTTTACGTGTTAAATGTTAATACATGGACTAAACGACCCCCTTTCCCTACTGCTGTTACCCTTTCTCCACATTGAAATTTTAGTTCCCTTAGTAAGAGGGAACTCATATTTTGCTTCAGGAAATATCTAGCACCATCCTGGATACTTCACGGTGTTAAACACAAATTTGTGATTTGAAATTTGAAAAAATGAAAAGAAGAATTATCTGCAAATGGAAAGAACTGTAAGTGAGCCATACATTTAGCAGACAGAAGCGCAAATTGAAAGGGTAGTTTATGATGTTTTCTGTGGCTATGTTAGTCATCAGAAATGATTTACATTGTTTGCCAAAAATGTCTTTATTTCTAATATGTAGTTACGATTAACTATAGGACTGCTATCTGCTTCCTCTGGAAGCTGTAGTTATTTAGTCATCTATGTCAAAATTCATAAATGTGAAGACAGCATCTTTTGTCTTCATTTTTCAGTGATGATCATTCCTTAGCCGAATAACAAAAAACAGCTTCTTCTGTCTTGAAAGGTGCTATGGAATGAACTCAGGCTGCCTTTGTTTATCTACACCTATGCAGCATTAGTCTTAGTGAGTAATCTAAAGTCAGGGCAGGTTCTCTCTTTTTTTGGTCTCTTGGTGGTGCTGACATACAAAGAAACACAACAATTCACACTTTATAAGTTTTAGAGGATACTATGCAGAATAAGCCTCATAAAAATAGGATTACACAAGTATGAAATAAACACTGCTGATGCGGATGAGATCAGATATAGATGCACCAGGCTGTAATATCAAACTGTTAGGCTCTCTGTTATACTTTGTTTTTTAACTGATATACAATGTAAAGTACCCAGTTTTTGTGTCATTGTACCTATTAAGCACCTTCCCACCTGCCAACTTAGTTGAGTGACTTTGAATTTTCTGCTTAACCCTGAACATACTTACTGTCTGTGTTACATCTATTATGTATAATTATCAGTACAAAATTTGGTGTAATTATGCATTTGGTATGATGAGAGAAAATCAGTGATGTAAATAAAAATGTCATTTGGGAAAATTTCTACAAAAAATGAGTTCCAAAGGTAAAATACAGGGAATAAAATTTAAATTTAGGTGTCTCTTTCTCTCCATGTTTTCATTGCTGAAAAATCAAGATCAAAATGACTGTTTAAATTTCTCTCTTCCTACCTGCTAAACAAAAAAACATCATGAATCACAGAAGGAAGGTAGGACTTGGGATCTCCTCAGCCAAAGAAGATGGGAGATAGTTTGGTGACATAATTCAAGGACAGGAAAGAGACATATGCTCTTTTAAAGTACTATGATCTAAGAGAACGTTTCTAAAATCATACAGTACGAATCTATGAAATCTGTTGCTCCGTAAAAGCCATGCATGAGAACACTGGTAAAAAAAATTGTAAAAATCTACATTTTCAGAACTCTGGAACTTAGCCAAAGGCTTGTAACAATTCAAGGAAAATTTATTTAAAACAAGGAAAGAATCAAACAGAAATAACAAAATAGCTAAATCTTCATAAGAACAGCAAAATTTGCTGAGTTTTAACTTGCCCCATTTCCATCCATCTCTCACAGGCTCTATGGTAACCTTGAAAACCAACAATCTTGCAATCAGGATAACCAAGAAAATCAGCAGCCTAGCAGACAATGAAAGGGCCAGTATGGATTTGAAGCTCCTTAAAAGTACCATTTTCAGACAGTTGTCATTATTTGACCTGTCAGTTCCCTAAATGCCCTACTCTTTATTGAGCTGATTTAGAGCTCACTTGTGTTAATAGTTTTTTTTTTTTTTCTGTAAAGCATTTGTCAAAAATTGTAAGCAGCAATTTTTTAACACCACATCTGTCTGAGGTGGCGTTAACATTTGGGAAACAAGAAGAACTGGCTTAAGAGGAAAAATGGGACAGAAATGCTCATAGGGAGCTTTGAAAGACTCTGACATATTCCTGAAATCTATGTAGTCAAAAGCCAAAGCCACTGCCAAAGAGTCTATTCCAATTCACAGTGATCCTTTGGGTCAGAGTAGAACTGCCTCACAGAGTTTCCAAGGAACACCTGGTGGATTTGAACTGTTGACCTCGGTTAGCAGACATAGCATTTAACCAAGGTTTCCATTTGTGTGTGCAGAGTGTATATATCTAGGAATAACACAAGAAGGCTCTCATATCTCACTGAAGGCTCACTCAGGCGGGAAGTGAAGGGTTAAGGAGCTGTTATAAACCACCTGTGGCATGACCCAACTTTCATACAGGAGCTCTTCAGCAAAGACTGAGATTAATTGATTCTAGGTATTTAAGGAAATCTGTGTACAGTCACAAGCTCACCTCCAGGCTAACTGAATATAGACTTCAGTGATCACACATGACAAAGAATATAGACTTTACAGAATTAGTTCAGGAAAGCCACTAAATAAACAATCAACAACAACAAATCTTGGGGGTGGGGGTCTGATTCCCCAAGTAGCTACATTAAATTGTTTAAAACATCTAGCTTCCAACAAAATGTACAAGTCATACAAAGAAGCAGGAAGTTACAGTCAATCCACAGGTAAAATAAAGTCATTAAAAGTGTCCCTAAAGAAGCCCAGATGTTGAAATCACTCAAAAAGACCTAAACAAGCTGTTACAAACATATTCAAAGAACTAAAGAAAACCATGTTTGAAGAACTAAGCCAGGGTATGTGAACAATGCCTCACCAAAGAGACACTATCAATAAAGAAGTAGACATTGCTGAAAAAGAACAAAGTAGAGTATCTGGAGTTGAAAAATGCAACAATTAAAATGAAAACTTTGCTTCAAAGGCACAATAGCAGATTTCAACTGACAAAAGAAAGAACTAAAGAAATAAAAATAGATTCATTGATGCCTCCTTTGCCATGAGACCATAAATGGATTGTGCCTGGTTACCATTACTGAATTTTTTATCAGATTCTGTAGTAGAATCTTGATCAAAAGGGAGAAAATTACAAAACAGAATTTCAAATTTTCACAGCATCCAGACTTTTGGGAGCCACAGAGGCTGGATAAACCCCAAAACTATTGGCCTGAGATAATCTTTAAACCTTAAACCAAAAATGTTACCTTCAAGTTTTCTTTAAACCAAACAATAGATTAACCTAATTAGTAAAGGCTGCCTTGAACACTGTGCTTTTTAAAATAACTATCTACATAGAATAAAACTCACAACAGCAACTAGAGTGATTAGACAGAAACCTTAGGGTACAGTGAGTTTATGTTAATGGTGAAAGAATAATTTGGAAAAGGAGGTTGAAAATGGTTTTGCACAACTTCAAGAATACAATCAGTGTCACTGAATTGTACATAGAGAAATTGTTGGTGTATATTCTGTTGTGCGTATTTTTAATAGCTAGATAGGAAACTTAGGGGCGACTGAGCTTATGTTAATAGAGAGAAACACATTAGCCACACATTCCATTTCCCCCTCCTGTTCCTGAATCTCCATTTTACTCTGTAGCTTCAGATGAATACAGGTCAACTGTTGACCAGGGGTGGCTGCTTGCTAGCTTTTAAGACTCCAAAACTACCCAATTAGCCAGGAGACAGCAGAAGTGCTAAACACAATACTGGGCCAATGAAGTATTAAAGATGATATTAAATGAATCAACAATTAAGACATACTATGGCATTATGACCCCAAACCTCCAAACCAAAGAACAAAATCCCATGATGTATTTGATTGTACATGAGCAGGCTCAACAGTTACTCTTTTTTTTTTTTTTTTTTTTTACTTTTGTAAATATATCATGCAGCTTCTGTCAAGTCAGCTATTTATTGGTGTACAACTTGAATATATTTCTTTATTGTAAACTTTTTCTTATATTACCTGATTTAGAAGACTACTGCATAAAGTAATTCAAAATGGTTTAGCAGTTTTATGGTATGTAATGATGTAATTTGTATGACAATAATACCACAAAGAAGGGGAGACAAATGGAGCTACATAGGAGCAAAGTTTTGCTTAGTACTGAAATTAAGTTAGTATTAATAGAAACTAGACTGTTTTTAGATGCTAATTATAATCCTATGGCAAAATACCAAGAAAATAACTAAAAACTATATAGTATAGTGACAGGCTAACTAAAGGGGTACACAATTTTTCTTTCACCTAACAGAGAAAGATCTGTAAAGAATAGAGGATCCACCAACAAAAACAACAAAAATTTAAAAAATGATACATACAGAAAACAAAAAGTAAAATGGCAAATGTAAATTCAGTTGTATAAATGATAACTGTAAATGTGAATGTGTTAAACAGTCCCATTAAGAGTAAGACTGTCAGATTGGATAAGAAAAAAGATTGAATTACAGGGACTGCCATTTAAGTTCATGAACTCATGCTAGAAGTGCTACATACCTCACTGCTGAATTCTGTTATAGTCGCCCTCAAAGTACTCCCTTTGGAAAGCTATGCACTGATGCCAGCACCTAGTCCACCCTTCAAAGCAATTTTGAAACTCTCGAATGGCCATCAGAGCTATGATTGTATTACCCTTAATGTCTTGAATGTCATCAAAATGTCTTCCTTTCAACATTTCCTTTAACTTTGGGTAAAACAAAATGTTATTGGGGTCAGATCAGATGAGTCGGGAGGGTGTGCCAATACAGTTATTGTTATTATTTTCTCACAAACAACAATACAATTAAGTCTGAAAACTTTCCACTTTGCCACAGTGTGCAATGGCCATTCCAAAAGAGTTTCAAAATTGCTTTGAAGGGTGTACTAGGCACTGGTATCAGTGCATAGCTTCCCAAGGTGAGTACCTCGAAGGTTGCTATAGTAATATTCAATAATGAGGTATGTAGTGCTTAGAACAATTAAGTTTGAGGATCTCATTGTCAGACCTTGTATACACTGTCTGCAGGATACACACTGAAGACTCAAAGACAAGTATGTTGAAGGTAAAAAGAGAAAGGATGTATCACACAAACAGTTGTAAAAGAGAACTGAAGTTGTACTAGTATTAAACACAATAGACTTAAGACAAGAAATTGTTACTGGAGACAAAGAATAAAATTACATGACAAAAACTCAATCAAATAGTGGTGCTTTGGTCTCTTGTTACTGTGGAACTATTTCTGCTTTTGATGCATTGTTTGTTTTATGTATTTTGGAGCCCTGTCATTGGGTGCTCAGATATTTACTAAGGTTATATTCTCTTGGATTATTGATCCTTTAATCACTATATAATGTCCGTCCTTGTCCAGTGTGGTGGATTTTACTTTAAAGTCTATTTTGTCTGAGATTAATATTGCCACTTCATCTCTGTTTTTATTATTGTTAGCTGGATATACATATTTTTTTGTCCTTTGAGTTTTAGTTTGTGTCTTTGAGTCTAAGTTGTGTAGTGGTTTTCTTATGGAATCTGCCACTCTCAGTCTCTTTATTGGTGCATTTTGTCCATTTACCTTCAGTCTGATTATTGATAGGTATGAGCTTATTGCTGTCATTTTGATGTGGATTTTTTTTGAGAGTGTTGTAGACAATTTCTTTTTTCTTTCTGATTTTTTGTGCTGAATCTTTCTCTTTATGTGTCTTCATTTTTTTCAATCTCGGTGGTTTGTAGGTGTTGAAAATTCATTTTTTTCCTGTTTTTATTTTGGAGCCTATGATTGATTCTTTCTTTCAAGGTCATCTTAATATTAATTCCTAGTTTTCTAAATATAAATAAACCTTTAATTTCTTTGTATCACCTTGGCTTCCTCTCCTTAATGAAAGATCTATGATTATGTTTTCTTTTGAGTCCTTGTATTTTGTTATAATGTTTACATAATGACATCTCTGTGTCCTTGTTTTCAGTGTTTTGCCTAAGTTTACTTTTTACTTATTTTTTAAAATTTATTTTTATGAAATTTACAGTAAAAGAATAAAAGTTCTAACATCTACCAATTATCTCATCATGATAAACCCTCAGCCTCCCACCCACCCAGGTAGCTGACACAGTCATTGTCTTCTGTGCATATTCTCTTATTAAGTCTTTATAACAGGGTTCTCATACAAAATTTGTCCTTTAGACACTGACTGATTTCACTTAGCATGATCTCTTCCAAATGAGACCATGTTATGAGATGTTTTCTAAAATTGTCATTGTTTTCTATCATAGCATAGGGTTCCACTGAGTTTATGTACCATAGTTTGCTTGTCCATTCATCTGTTGATGGGCATCAGGATTGATTCACACTTTTTGCTGTTGTGGACTGTGCTGCAATAAACATTCTTGTACATGTGTCTGTTCATGTGACAACCTTTGTTTCTGAAGGATAGATTCCAAGCAGTTGAATTACAGGATCAAATGGTGTATCTATTTCCAGCTTTTTAAGGAAGCACCAGATTGTTTTTCAATGAGGTTGTACCATTTTGCAATCCCACCAGCAGTGTAGGAGAGTTCCAATCTCTCCACAGCCTCTCTAGCATTTGTTGTTTGGGATCATGGCCAACCTTGTTGGTGTGAGATGTGTAGTTTTGTGGTTTTGATTTGCTTTACTTTAATAGCTAATGATCATGAACAATTCTTCATGTTTATTTTTATTATTCCCTATTTGTGTTGACTTGACGGCACTTGGCTGGCTTGGCTATTTGTGTTCATAGCCAGGGGGTGGAGTCAATATGGCAGACTAAACCCCTGTCTCCCTAAATCCCTCTGGAAACCAAGACCTGAAATTAGAATTAAACAGTCTTCTGGACATCTACTGAGCCCTGGGATGTGGCATAGGGCTGTTAATTTGGACTTCATACCACTGAATGCAAAACCTCCTCTCTTTCACTGACCCCACTCTAGGCAAGCACAGGCTTGCACAGACTGGAGGTAACTCACCATTTTTATTTTATTTTTTTCATCTGTCTTGGATGGCAGGCAGAGCTGGGATGTGACTAGCCGCTGGTCTCAGACACACTGCTGGTCTGACCAGGAAGCATAATTGCTGTACTCTGAGAGCCTGGCTTTGGACTCTATGCATCTCGGCTCCTCTGGCCCATCTTTTTGCCTCTGCCGTGGGGTACCCACACAGATGTGCTTGTGCAGGGCGCCTTCTTGATCCACTGGGAGGAGGGACTGGCCTCACTTAGTTCCTAGGCTGGGAGGTGGAGACTGCCAGGGGAAGAGTGCTTTTCCAGCCGGGAGGCAGTGTTTTGCACAGTGTTACCTGAGGCTGGGGCCCAATGGTGGAGGCTGTGGACTCTGCGCATCTTGGCATTCTTGACCTCTCTTTCCACCAGGAGCCTGGTGGCAAGCTTGTACAGGATGCCATCTTGTTTTGCTGGGAGTCTTATTCATCAGTATGGAAGCCTCAGCTGGACCTAATTCCAGGGCTGGGAGGCAGTGCCTACACAGAAGAGACCACTTTTCTGGTAGAAAAGGAGAATTCTACACAGTATTGCCTACAGCTGGGCTCTGACAGCAGAGGCCAGCAGGCCAGTAGCCTTTCTGTATTTTGAGCTAGTTTATAACATCTAGGTGATTACCTCGCCAGCTGGGAAGAGGGACGTATACACCTGAAAACCTGACTGACTTTGGAAGTTGTCAAATACATTTTACTTCCCTATTTGGATTCATAGCCAATTACTCTGTTCTGTGTTCTGATATTGTGTTGTTACCTGGTGTTATTAATTTTCTAACCAAAGGACCACAGACTTTAGTATTCTTGTAATTTTTCTTTAGTTTATGTAAATTTCCTGAATTTCTGTTTATCTGGAAATAACCTCATTTCACCATTGTATTTTCAAGATGATTTTGCTGGATATGTAATTCTTGACTGGCAGTTTTTTTCCTTTCAGGCTTTGTATACGTCA
Source organism: Heterohyrax brucei (assembly GCA_028571685.1). Classification (NCBI taxonomy): domain Eukaryota; kingdom Metazoa; phylum Chordata; class Mammalia; order Hyracoidea; family Procaviidae; genus Heterohyrax; species Heterohyrax brucei. The sequence goes on from CM053149.1 coordinate 43,953,608, forward strand.
TCTCATTACCTTCTTGTCAGCATGGTTTCTGCTGAGCTTAGTCTTACTAATTCTCTTTTTTAGGTTATTTTTCCTTTACCCCTAGCCACTTTTAAAACTATCATCTTACCTTTAGTTTTGGCAAGATTGATTAAGCTAGGCCCTGGTATCTCTCTTTCGGGATCTACCTTGTGTGGAGTTTGATGATTTTCTTGGATAGATATCTTCTCATCTTTGATGATATAAGTGATTCTTCTGTCAACAAATCTATGACAATTCTCCTGCATTTTCTGTTATCCTCGCCTGTTCTGGTATTCCAATCACTTGTAGATTATTCCTCTTCATAGAGTCCACATAATTTCTATTGTCCTTTTGATTTGTTTAAAAATTATTTTATCTGAGTTTTCTTCAAATATATTGATGGCACAGGCTTTTCTTCAGTCTTACTAATTTATCCTTTCATTGCCTAGTTCTACTCCTTTGACTTCTTTTGAGTTGTCTATTATTTCTGTAATTTTATTGTTAATTTTCTAAATCTCTAATTCTTTCTTCACTAGTCTTTCTTACAGTTTGTTCAAATTTCTATTACTTTCTGCTGCATTTTGCCTCATCTCCTTCCTGATTTCTTGAAGAGTTCTAAATATTAATCTTTTGTATTCTACCTCTGATAGTTCCAAGACATTCTTTTCCTTTGGAAAATTTGGTTCTTTGTTTGGGGAATTTTCTGAAGTCATGGTCTGCTTTTTTATGTGATTTGAAATTGACTGTTGTCTCTGAGTCATCAGTAAGTTGTATTTATTTATTTTATGTTTACCTACTGTGTTCTATCTTCTTGGTTTGAAATGTCCATATAGACTGGTTATGCGTGATTGGTTATTTTTTTCTTTCAAGTTCTGATGCACTGTTAGCAGGTGGTTAGAACTGCTACTAAACATGGCACACCAAGAGTCTGTTTAGTTTTCTTATATGGATTCAGGACAGTTGTCCAGGCAGTCAGTTATCAAGTGTGTGATACGAGATGTTGCCTACTCTCTTAGACAAGGGTAGTGACAGTAGGCACAGGTATCTGGCTACAGCTGCTGAGATAGACAGGTGGCTAACAGCCTTTCCTGAGTGTCTATGAGGATGCTATATCCCTTTATATCTGAATCTAGGTGAAGGAACAGTTTCTGCCCTGATTTTCTTGCTTAGGGTAGCCAGTAGTATTTTTCTCCCTTCCCCCCAGTTTGTTAAATGGTTCCCCCTCTGAGTTTCAGAGAATGGCTCAGGGTGGGCTTATGGAGCCCTGCTTCTGGCTTAGTTGATGGTTTCAGACTCCAGTGCCTGGTGCAGTTCAGGAAAAGGGGGGGAAGAATGTCTCAGAGGGGCTTGAGGAGTCCTACTTCTGGCTCAATTAATAGCATCAGACTCCAGAGCTAGCCACAGTGCAGAGAAGGGAGGGGGAACCACTGGGACAAGGGAGTGGGTTATACATTGAAGGAAAGATTTAGATCCATGTGCACAATGGGCTACATACAAAGACAAGTTTGGACAAGCCAGTGCTGCCCCTACTGGTTCCAGAGGTGCAAGTTGGCCACTGAGTCAATTTATCTTGCTGAGGAGGATGCCCACCAAACTCCACTACTTAACTCACTATGTTGGCCATATCTATTTCCTGGTAGGTCAGTCTATAGGTACTCCTGGCACTACTTTCCCTTCCCCATTGTTCAGTCCAATTTTTCAGTTTTTTCTTTGATGTTCGTGACTCCTAGGGTATCATATGTACTGGATGTGTTTTTACTTTTGGGTCTTTGTTGTTAGATGGATTATAGGTAGCATTCACTTACTTGGAATTTTGGTCCTGTCTGTTTAAAATTCTTAAAAGAAAACTATGTTTCTTCTTTTGATATGTCACATTGTTATTTGGCTTTGTGGTTACCCCTAAGATTCCCCTTACTATTCTAATTTTAAACCAGATTTTAAATTCTGCATGTCTTTTTAAATTCCTCTCCAACTGAAAGGTTATAATTATTATAACACATTCCTCTTTTTAGGGTGATGATGTCATAGTCTTCATGATATGGTCACTGGTTCCCTTCTTTTAATATTGTAGCTTTGTTTGAGCTTGGGGACTTCTCTAACTGAGTAGGATTCTGGATGCTGTGTCCTGCATGGGCCTCCTTAAGTATACATATGATGTTTTTGTTTTGTGAAGCAAAGAGCTTCTTTCAGTATTTCTCTTAGTTTTGGTTTGGTTTTTACAAAATCTCTAAGCTTCTGTTTATCTGTAAATGTCTTAATTTCATCTTCATATCTGAGAGACAATTTTGCAGGATATATAATTCTTGGTTGGAAGTTTGTCTGCCTCAGGGCTTTGAATGTGTCATCCCACTGCCTCCTTGCCAACATAGTCTGTGCAAAGAAGCCAGATGAAAGCCTACAGGGCTTCTCTCTGAATGTTAGCTTTGCTTTAAGCCTCACTGCGTAAAGACTTCTGTTTATGTTTCATTTTATTAAGCTTGATTAGGATATGTCTTGGTGTCTTTTCTTTGGGGTCTACTTTTTGTGGTGTTTGATACAGATCTTGGAAATCTATGTTCTCTTTCATAACTTCAGGGAAGTTTTCTGTCAGCAACTCTACAACAATACTCTGTATTTTCAGCTGTCCCTCTCTGCTCAGGAACTCCAGTTATTTGTAGATTATTGCTCTTAATAGAGTTTCTCAATGCTTCTTAATTTTTATTATTTCTTTTCTCTGATTTCTCTTCATAAATGTTGGTATCAGTTGCTCTGTCCCCAAGTTCACTAACTCTGGCTTCCAGCTCCTCAATTCTGCTCTTTTGAGAATTGGCCGAGTCTGTATTGGCTCAGTCTGTAATTTTATTATTGATTTTCTGGATTTCAGATTGTTGATGTTCCATCAGTTCTAAATAGCTTGCTTAATTTTTCATTTTGTTCTGCTGCATTTTGTTTAATCTGTAGGAGGGCTCTCTATACAATTCTTTTGTACTTGAGCTCTGATATTTTCAAAGAGGCTTTTTCATTTGGGAAATTTGTTGATTATTTTGGGAGTTTTCTGGAGCCATGAGGGACACTTATTTAAAGGGTTAGCTATGGGTTGTTGCCTTTGTGCCATCTAGAAGCTGTTTGGTTTGTGTGGTGTTTCCTCAGCAGAAGCTGAAGCATAGTTCTAATTGGGGAGTTGGTCACCAGCCACCTCTGTGTACTCTAGTGACTGGCTCCAGGCAGACTCTCTGGGGTGCCTGACTCTGCCTCCTGGCTGACAAAAATGGCACCCTATTTTTGGATCTGACTTGACAGCACTTGGCTTGGCTTGGCATTTTTGGATTCACTGGGGGATCATCAGCTGATGTCATGATGTAGATCAGTGAAGGGTAGAGGAGATGCTGCTGGGCCACTCAGCTATCAGTTCTTCTGGTAGTCTTATTTTAGAAAGATACTTTACTGCTAACCAAAGAGCTCTCCAACAGCTGCTGAAATCAGTCAGGCTCTCAGGTGTCACAGGCTCCATCTTCCAAGTGACCCTGAAAGCATCTCATAAGTTGTCTCCAAATGCTATGATGTGGTTCAAAGTAGGGAGGGATTATGGCCTTGCTGCCATCCTCTTCCAGGACCTACCCATAACTCTAAAGGCTCCACTATCCTAAACACAGTTTTTCTTCTGGAGTAGCACTTTTCAGACAGGCACTGCTTCTCAACATGAGAATTAGCCCCCGCTGAAACCTTCGGTTGGGTGATTGCTTCCCAGCTGGCCAAGATGGTGTCTAGCCCAAGCTGCCCCTCCTGCCATGAAACAGCAGAATCTACAGTGCAGCTCAGAAAAGAGAGGGTGAGGGGCAGTGGTGCCCTCAGTCAGCAGCTGGGCTTTCACTATATGGCTATCCCAAGCATAGTCTCTCTATTGCGCTATATTCTGTTTATTTAAGCACTGCAGTTCAGCATATTAGCTGGCTCCCACCCAGTCTCTTCCTCCCAAACAGCGAGTCAGCAGAAGCAGGACTCAGTGTGCCACTGTCTCATGTTGGAGAGAGGTATTTTTCCATTTACTGGTGTGTAGTCCAATCTGATAACCCATATCAGGTCCTAGGGCTCCCTGGATGTCCACGCTGCTTCATTCAATTACCATTCCAGGCCTTAGTGCTTAGGTAGAATTGAGGAGATGCATGTCTAGTTCACTATCTTGGATCTGCCTGCAAAGAAAACTTTTTTTAATTATAATTGAATGAAAATGTACATTTCCATATACATTTGTGTGCCAGCCTATATGCAGCTCCCACTGCTCTCCCTGCCTGGTGATAGCACACTGTTCCTCTCCTTGCTATACAAGTCATACCCTCCTAACAATCTCCTATTCACTCTTCTCCACCCTCTCCCCCACCTCCAGTGAGAGGTTAGCAGGATGACATCCTGTAGATGCATAGAACCAAAAAGTGTGCACATGATATGGTCACTCTGAATTGCCAAGTCCAATCTCTTCCTGTCTGAAGAGTTGACCTCCATTATGATTTATGGATGGGGGATCATCAGGGCCAGGGGGCATGCTCCCATGGGAACTCCGATGCCCTTGGACTATCAGTTGTAGTCTTTTAGTGGAGATCTCAGAGTGCACCCCTTTTTAATCTTGTGTTGCCAGTGACCCTCAACTTTGTGAACCCCGTCATGGTTATTGCTGGTGGTAGCCAGGCACCATCCAGTTCTTCTAGTCACATGTCAATGTAGTCACCCACTCCCATAGGTCTCTCTGTCTTCTGAGTTCTCTTTCCCCCATGTCATTTTGGTCCCTGGTGGTCATCTGTTCCTGTTGAGTTGGGACCATTTGTTGTATCTCAGATGGCAGTTTGGCAGCTTTTAAGATCCTGGATGCCACTTACCAACATGGGATACAGAAGACTCTCTTAGCAAAATGCTAGATGTGCCAATTGGCCTCACTGTCTTCTGACAGCATGGTCCCTGGCTCCCACCCCTCCAGCTACTCTGTCCTTACAATATTGGGTTATGATGAGAGGAGTAATCATGTTATGTTGAAGTCCAGTTAAAATTGATCTTCTTTCTAATGCATGCTGTCACAGATTTCACCCAACCAAATTTCTATCGACTATCTAACCTATACTACATCATCTCCCTCCCTGCGTCCCCACCCTTGCAGGTGTCAAAGAGTCCTTTCTTCTATATGTGAGTCTGTTTTTAAGGTCTTATGCGCAAAGAAAACTTTAAAGTAAATCTTTGTTTCTTTGGATTAGGTGATAGTTTCTTATAAATGGCCCAAGTGACAAGTGACAAAAGAAAAGACAGACAAATTGAGCTTCATAAAAATTAAAAAAGTTTGTGATTCAAAGGACATTATTAAGAAATAGAGAAGCCAACTTTTACAATGGGTAAAAAATACTTACAAATCATATACGTATTATAGGGACCATATCTGGAACATATATATATATATATATATAGCCCCTAGAACTCAAAATAAAATGGCAAATAGGCCATTTAAATAGTGGACTGAAGATATGAGTAGATACTCCCTTGAAGATAGTACACAGATGGTTAACAAATACACAAAATAAGGAAATACAAATCAAAACTGCATTAAGATGCCACTTCACATCCACTAACATAATTTTTTAAAAAAAGTAGTAAATAACAAGTGCTCGTGAGGATATGGAGAAATCAGAACTCTCATACATCACTGGTAGGATTATAAAACGTTGCTGCTGTAAAAGGGTTTGGTAGTTCATTAAAATGTTAAATTTAGAGTTAACTTATGACCCAGAAATCTACTGCAAGAGAAATGAAAATACATCCACCAAAAACTGCATATCAATTTTCACAGCAGCATTATTCTTAGTTAAAAAGTGAAAACAATTGAAATGTTCATCACCTGACGGATGGATAAACATTCATGAGGTATATTCATATAATGAATTAATAAGGAGTAAGACATTGGCACATGCTACACTATCAATAAGTCCTTAAAACATTACTCTAAATGAAAGAAGCCAGTCACAAAAGGGTCTAGCTTGTGCAGTTTTTTTTTTTTTTTTTTTTTTTTTATGAAATGTCCTGAGTAAGCCAATCCATAAAGTTAGAAAGTAGATTAGTGGTGAAATGGGAAGTGAATACTAATTTTTCAAAATTAGTTATTAAGTGCTGCTATAATAGAAATACAAGTGGATGGCTTTAACAAAGATAAATTCTTTCTCTTATAGTGGAGGAGGCTGGTAGACCAAATTCAGGGTGCCAGGGTTAGGGAAGGCTTTCTCTCTGTATCTGCTCTGAGGGAAAGTCCTTGTTATCAATTTTCCATTGTCAGGGAGTTTTTCAGCACAGAGATCCCAGGTCCACAGGATGTGCTGTTCTACTCACTCTATTTCTCAGGGGTATGAGGTACTTCTGGCTCTCTGCTCTTTCTCTTAAAACACAAACAATCCAACCTTGCAGACTGAGTCTTGCCTCATTAACGCAATTGCTACTAATCCTATCTTGTTTCATAGAGACAAAATCTGTAACACATAAGGAAAATCACATCAGATGACAAAATGGTGGACAATCACACAATACTGAGAATCATTGCCTAGCCAAACTATTACATATATTTTTTGGAGCACAATTCAGCCTATAATGGGTACGGAGTTCATTATATGGTGATAAAAGTGTTCTGAAATTACATAGTGATAATGGTTGCAGAACTCTGTGAATATGTTAAAAATTCCCGAAATGCATACTTTAAAAGGTTAAATTTTATGTTGAGTGAATAAAGCTATTATTAAAAACATATAGCGAAGTGCTGTAGAGTCGGATCCGACTCATGGCTACCCTAGAGGCATTAAGTATATATTATGGTCTAAATACCACACTAGGAAGATGATAACTAGCTTGGATATAGACTTGGTGAGTAATAAAGGCAAGAAACTAATTTTTGCAGTATTAGATCCCTTAGAAACAAACAGAAGAACAGAAGCAAAATACCCCCAATTATTCAAGCTTTCATCAAAGAATACTAAAGAGAGTAAGAAATAGTCCTTGTCCCCTTACCCATTTCCATGACTCAGTATTCCTTCTCTACCAAGAAGCACTAACTTGTGCAAACAGATCTGTGTAGATAATATTTATAAAGTGTATTTTCAACCTGCTACCGTCTACATACCCTCACCTAGACTATCCATACTGTTTGTTTACTACTATTTATACCCACAATTTTCAAACTAAACCTTTTCCATTTTTATTCCAAATTATTGTATATCAGCAAATATTTTGGAAGTCTCAAATAATACAGCAACATGTTTTATATTTATTTTAAACTGAGAACCAAAGCTCCAGAAAGTAAGTTTCCTTTTCTGTCTTCTCATTTCTTCAGTTACTACTCAGTGAGGAAAATATTTCAAGCAGAAAATGATTGGTTACAAGGAATTTGGTGCTCAAATAATTTTTGGAAAGACTGGAAGAGGATTATGTAGAAAATAGAGGTTCTTTCAGATATCATGAAATTGTAGGCATCTGCTATCTAAGTTTCAGGGGAAGCTTGATCATGAAGCCCGTGGTGGCTGCAGGACTCTACTACTGCTATTGCTGAAAAACTGTGAAGTGCTGCATGAATGAGAAGCAATTCTGTCCCTTTCCTGTCTTTCAAATCTCATGCAAGTGCAATTCTTTGATTGCATGTGTATGGTACCTTACTTGCAAGCTGGAATGGGAAACGTAGTTTCCAGGCTTCTAGTTTCTGTGGTACTAGTAAGAGTACAGAAGGATGATGGAATGATATCAAGCAACGGTACTGTGCAACATTCCTTCAGAAAATGGAAACACGGGTCAAAATAAACTATGATCTTTAACCTAGTACAAATCAGATAACATAAAGATATATTAAGTCTTCCACTTCTGGTAAACTTTATTTTGGGTGAATAATGACTTTGAAGGTGAACATTGCTCTTTAAAATACAATAAGATTTACTATTGTATTTTTGCTTGTTTTTATATTTTATTGTTTGTATGCCTCTGGCTGTCTAATATTAAGTCTAGAACATATTTGTATTAGTTTCTTCTTGTTGTAAAAGGTCACCACAAACTTGGTGACTTAAAATAACACAGATTCATTTTCTTAAAGTCCTAGAGGCTAAATCCAGAACCAGTTCAAGCATTGTCAGTGCTGTTTTCTTTCGGAGCCTCTAGGGGAAATTCTATTTCCTTGACTTTTCTATCTTCCAAAGGTCACCTATGTTCTCTGGATTGTGATCAGTTTCTCACCTCATTCCACTTCCTTGCTTCTATCCTCACATCTCTTTATCCACTTTTGATGTCAAATCTCTCTAAGAATGGTGGTAGGGGTTACCTTTAGACTCACCTGGATGTTCCAGGGTAACCTTGCCACCACGTGTTTCTCAATTTAATCATGTCTGGAAAGTTCTTTCTGCTATATAAAGAAATATTCACACGTCCCAGGAATTAGGACCTGAATATCTTTGAGGGATATTATTCAACCTTGCACAATGTTTAAAAAAAATAAGTGGTTTTCTTTTCAAAGATGTTTACTGTTACTCCTATTTTGTGCCAATACACTTCTTTCCAAAATGAAAGCCATCACTAATTTGGGACACGTAAATTTTGTAGTGAGAATTCTCTGTCATCTAATTACCCTTCCTGTTACAGCTTCCAGTTATGTGGTGTTAAGTGCTTCAACTTGACTGGATCAAAGAGCTCTGAGTGCGAGTTTATAAAAAAATGCCTAACACTTTCAAATAGTACATCTTAATTTTTCTGCAAAAGAAATATTGTATTTTCTTCAAAGAGCAGCACTTCTAAGCACTTTGTTCTGTGTATGGTTGATTCTTGGCTCACAAATCCCATCTAGGAAGTGATGACTTTTGCTTTTTTTTGCTCACACAGGGCCTACAACTGAGCCGTAGATATAACCAGTGCTGGTGTTCAGCATCTCAGCCCTAAAATGTGTTCCTTTTGTTCCATATTCTTGAATCTTGTTTAACCCAATTGGTTTCTATGTTTCCAGAGGAAGAGGAATCCTAGTATACTTTCTGCTTACTAGTTTCCAGAGCCTTTCATTGGCTCCTGTCTGAGATTACAGTCATAAGGACAAGAGTATGTGGATCTCTTCTGTATTTGCCTATCAACGGATACTGATTGTACTCAGATTACATTAAGTAATCCAGTTGCTGTCAAATTGATTCTGACTCATGGTGAAGTGTGGGTCAGAGCAGTACTCTGCTCAATAGGAATATTGATGGCTGAATTTTCTGATTTTTCAGAAGTATAGTGCTGAAAATTATTCTGCACTGCCTCTGGGTGGACTTGGACCTCAAACCTTTCAGTTAGCAGTCAAGCATATTAACCATTTGTTCCCTGAAGGACTCCGTTAGAAGCCTATTACGATGGGAGTTTAGGCAAAGAAAAATAGTGTAGATACAGTAAGAATATGTGGTAATTAGAGACCCAGTAACAAAGGGTCAGATAGTCCCTCAGTCTGGAGGATGTGTGTTTGTCTTTTTCATTTGAACATGGAGATAATTTAATGTTCTGGAAATCCATATTAAATTATGCAAATAGAGTCTGCATACAGATTAAAAGCCCTTGAAAAACTAGCTAGAATTCATAATCAATTCTCTTCACCAAATTTTTGCTTTCTTCCTGTTTTGCTGTTGGTGATAAACTAGTGTAATCTGCCAGTCTTAGGCACAATTGATGATTTTCTAGGATAGGGAAGTAATTAAATTGTTTTATTTAAAGGTTTTATTTTTACTCCTGCCTGGTATACAGTGATCTAATTTATGTTAATAAAATACTTTATGAAGCTAAGTAAATGACAATATCAATACAGGAATTCCATGGGTTACAATGAGCTTTGTACCTAAATCTGTCTTTAAGTTGAATTTGTAGGTTAAGTTGGAACAGGTACATATGATCTCGTTTAGTGTCTGTTAGTCAAATGTGTGAATTAAAACACACAAAAACTAACACAGTGCTATCAGGTTGTTACAGGAAGAAATAAAAACGAGGCCCAATGGATAACAGGAATCACCCAAACACTGTGCTCATGAGAGGAAGGGACTTTAGTCCAGCTGCCGGAGCTGTAGCAGACTAATGTCCAAAATGGCTGAGCTCCTCAATCAGTTCTATTTCTGTCCTTTTATCAGACCCGTGAAAAGGTAGACAAATGAATTTTCACACTGCTCTGTTATTGGCATTAGTGGGTTTACAGAAGCAGAAGCAAGCATTAGTCTCAAGTTTCTACGAAGTGAAGGTATTTTTTTTACAGATTTGTGTTACGTTACCACAGGAGATTTTGCAGAGAGTGTCCTTTGAGTTTCTGCAAGAAACCTCTGGCATTTCAGATTAGAATGTAACTTTTCAGAGTTGTCTCTCTTGAAGTCAGTTCTGACTCATAGAAACCCTGTGGGACAGAATAGAACTGCCCCATAGTTTCCAAGGAGTGCTTGGCAGATTTGAACTGCTGATCGTTTGGTTAGCAGATATAACACTTAACTGCTATGCCACCAGGGTTTCCAGTGTTTGTCTTAGTATATACTATATGTGTTTCATCTTTCTATGCATGTAAAACACTTGAGACACATTTCTAAATACAGTAGAATATCTTAAACACAGTAATAATAAAAGTAACTACATATAGTACTATACTGAAGACAGAAAACCTGTTACTGTATGTGTAAGCATACAGTGCTATAAAATAACATTAAAGAAACAGTTCTTAAAACAGCATAAATATAAAAAAGAAAAAATATCGTAATTAAAGGGTAATACTCCTTTCCTTGTTGTCTTGTATAACAGAAGGGGCATTTATGAGTTAACATTATGAGAAAATTGATAATTGGATGATGCAGGAGGAGATGACGGACAGATGGCTACTGTTGAAGATGATAGGCCTGGAGTTAGAGAGGACAGACCTGTCAGTGCTGTCAGTGGAGAGTCAGAGTCTGATTCTGCTGTTGGGGAGGGAGTTTACTATTGGAGTCAATTTCTTGAAGTAGGCCTCAGGAGAGGTTTGTACAGAGCTTTTCTTTTTCTCATGATAAAGGGTGTTGTAGCATTGAGGCCCTTGGTAACTGTACAGAAAACTTTGATGAACTTCTCTGTATTAGGATTTTGCTCCTCTAACTGCCATACCTGATTCAATGAGATGAAAGATTGTATCTAACTCCTTTGTCAAAATCTTTTTTGCTCTGGAGATTTTAGGTTCTTGTTTTCTTCCTCAAATTTCATCATCTGCTGTAGTTCCTTAGGTCTTCATTAGTTAGTTCTTCAGCATCGGAGTCGAGTGACTATGTCATCACTTTCACTGATATCTAACTGCAGTTGATGACCAATATTGACCACAGCTTGCCTGGTTTTGACGATGCTGTTAACTCTATAAACCCCTGAAAAGCATGTGAAAATAGGGGACACAACTTGTTTCACACTCTTTTAATATTTGACTGCTTTACTTCATGCCAAGGATCAGCAAAATTTTTGATGGTATCTTAAAAACCCATTGTCTTTGAAATGATTCTGAGTCACAGAAACCCTACAGGACAGAGTAGAACTGCTATTATAGAATTCCCAAGAAGCACCTGAGGGATTTGACCTGCTGATCTTTGGATTAACAGCGGTAGCACTTAACCACTTCACCACATGATGACATCATAGATATTATAATTCTCCTACAACTCCCTTAAACTTGTCACATCATTTTGGGTACTGTGACTGCTTGTGAAAAGGTCTACCATAAATAATAATCCTTAAAGTAGGCTATGACATATTGGATGAAGTTGCTGGGGATAAAAATGCCACCTTTACATTAGGATGAATGTCCTCTGAAGTGCTTGAAAGTTTGGGTGTGTTGTCACAGTACAAGGTGAATTTTGAAAGGAATTTTCTTGGCCAAACAATCATGTACAGCAGCAGCAACAAAATGGTTCAGGAATCAGTCTTCAAAGAGGGCAGCTGTAACCAAATCTTTTACATTTGCTTTTCAAAGAAAGGAAAAACTCACCTTAATGACACTGTGAAAGCGCTCTTGGATATAGGCATTGATACACAAAAGTTTGAACTTAAATCTTTGCAAGCATTACCCCCAAGCTATAATGTAGGCTTATCTTTGATGCTTTATGCTCTGATGTGTTTGTTTCCTCTTTTGAAATGTATGTACTTGCAGGTATTTCCACCGTACCCCACGCCCCCACCAAATTAACTCAGGCTTATCTATATTAAATATTTGGCTTGGTAATTAACGTCTCTCCTCAATAGTTTTGTTAACAGCTCAGGAAAATCACACTACAGTGCTTATAACCATGATCCTGCTACTTCACCTTGTATTTCACTAGTGTGTAAATTTGCCATAACTTTGAAACAGTGGAATGAATCCCTACTCACAACAAATTTTTCATCATAGTTGTCTTCACATACTGCACTTCAAGGTTTTAAATCATTGAAGACCTCCAGCTTTTTTTTTTGCAATAAAGTAAACTGTCTAATCAAATTATCAGTAGCTTTTCCATTTTAATAATTAAACCACTGCATTGTTTAATAATAAGTGTAACTTTTTATTGAGGAAGATCCTTCCACACACTCCATTACTGCCATTTTATACTTTAAAATTTTTTGGTTGTTGACTGTCGCTTACCAATAATTGACAGTGGTTCACCTCTTTCCCACTATTTTATTATTTCCACTTTATTTTCAGTTGTGATTGTTTTTCCTTTCCTTTCCTCCAGCACTTGCATCAGACTTACACTCTGGAAGCATGGTTACACATTCCACACAGTGTTAACAGCAATGTGATCTGACTTAAAATGACAGATGCTGTTCTCCTTCCTCCAGCTGGGTTACTACTGAAGTTGTACAGTGTTTTCCTTAGTGACGTATAGTTAGGCATGCACGTATTATTATCAACCATTGTATTTAACCCAAATTTTAATGCAGTGGGCTTAATGGTAATCTGTTTCTAAGTACAAAATGAATTGTCTGTAAGTTGGACCTTCTTAACCAGGTGATTTACTGCAAATACTTGATTTGCTTCCAATTCATTGTGGATAATTGCGGTAGCAAAAATCTCATACCAACAGTTCTTTCTTGGATTAAAGATTTGGGTGCAAGGAAATGTATTAGTACATTCTTTTGGCTTATATCTTATGTTTTTCTTTCTGCCCATTTTTCTTTATAGCAGCAAAATAATGATCCAGGCAACACAGACACTGGAAGCAGTCAGCAAAGACAGGCCTTCAAATGTACATCCAGCATTTGGTTATATTGAAGGATCACTTGACAGTATCTAAGATTAGATTGCTTTATACAAAAGCTCCATTCCATTGAGCAAATTATCCCAATGCAGAAGCACAAACCCTGGTAGTGTAATGGTTAAGTGCTATGTTTCCTAATCAAAAGGTCAGTTATTCAAATTTGCCAGGTGTTCTTTGGAAACTCTATGAGGCACTTCTGTCTATAGCATCACTATGAGTCAGAACTGACTCAATGGGCAGTGGGTTTGGTTTGGTTTAGAAGCTCAAAGGGTCACTTAGATGTGGATCTTCACTGGTAGAGCATTTTTTTAAAAAAAGCAAAGTAGAAAAGACTTCAATTTGGAATCATAGGCAGGATTTTCCTTTGTTGTATAAAATAGAGGTTCAAGAATGATCCTTTATTTACACAGGAAGTTTCTAACAATAGATTCTGATTTGCTATTGAGGCTCCTCTTTCTCATTTATTTGAAGAGATTTTGGTATTCATGAAGAAAGGAGAACTGAATAAAAAGTAGGATGTCTTGACTATGCTATTGATGTAAAGATTAACCTTTAGAACAGGGTAACCTCTACTCCACAGCTCTATGCTTAAACTCTATTTACAAAAGAAAACATTAATCAAGACATACGAATTCACTTACAATGTCTTCACACTGTTGCTAGCTCCAGAGTGAGCTGGCTGAAACCTGACAGCTAATTTAAACCCAAGGCCTTCACTGCCCTGAGATTTATCAGGAACTGAAGCAGTCAGTATTTTTTATGACTTACAGCTCCTCCCTTTCCAGAAGTAGTAAAAGAAAAAGACGGTAGTAGGAGGTGCCATCTATTGCAGCTGTGTAAAATTACACAAACACCCTACCCAGGGCTTTCAATATAACACCTCCTTCTTAGCTAATTACTGTCAGCATTAAATTACAGTCAGTAGGCCCCACTCAATATCAATTCATTCATTTCAGGTCACAGTTTGGCAGAAAACCTGTAGTGAAGGGCCAAACTTTGATTTGCTACGCCTTTTATTTGTGACTAAACAAAAGTCTTGACAAGTGGTACAATTTGCATCAAGCAGGGCTACAGCAAAGATTGATTAACAGATCTTTTTTTTTCTTTTTAATAACGATTTGCTCTAGCTTCTAGTCCTCTTGACAGAACTTGATCACTTTGCACATCAAAAGACACAAAAGGTTACGGATGATTTTTCCTCCCTTTGGGTGCTGTATCTTTTAGCATTACCAACCTGATAACCTATAAGCAACAAGGTTTTTTAAAACCAAGTCTACATTTCGCACCTATCTGATCTCAGTGGTTGTCTTTCAGGACCATGTTGGAGAAGAAAAATGTTTGATGTTGTTGGTTTTTATATGCTGATTGGAGAGGTTTATTATCCTAACTCATTTAAATTCCATTACTGTACAACTGAGCAGGCAGGTGGTCAAACCAAAACGTGCTGTTAGGAAATACAGAAATGTTTTAATCCGCTTAGATATTTTCTGGAATACAAGGTACATAAAGCTACTAACTTTCCAGGGGTTTGATTTCTTTTTTGGGTATATAACTGTCATTCTTCAAATAGCTTATTTAGGGTGGGGTTGGAAAAGCAAATTAACTAAAGCCTAGTATACATGGTTGACAGTTTGATATAGTTTCAATCATACAGAAGAATGACTGAAATGCTAAATTCAAAATCAGCGTGTCTTCAACTAATACAGTGTAGAGTGATTACATTAATCTGTGGGAATCTATTTTTTCTGATCTGCTGTGCTTAGATTTTAGGACACAGAAGGAATACTTGAGAGAAAACACTGGCTGGTACTTTGAGCAAAGATTTCTTGAAGTCTCACTTATGCTAGCATTTGGTCTGGGCATGTGGTCACATAGGACCCCATTTATTTAATCCTCCGAAAGACAGTGTGAGTTAAGCATTTTTGATCTCCCCCCGTTTTGCCACAAGTGATGAAAATGGGGCTGTTGTTAGTCACTTTTGAGTCAGCCCTGATATATGGCAATCCCATGCACAATAGGATCAGACAGTTGTGATCCATAAGGGTTTTCATTGGCCGAATTTTTGTAAATAGATCACTAGGTTTTTCTTCCTAGTGTATCTTAATCTGAAAGCTCTACTGAAATCTGTTCATCACCATAGTAACGTGAAATCTTCCAATGACAAATAGGTGATGACTATGCGGCACTTGGCTTGGCTTATGCTTGAATTGCGTTGACTGGAATCAAACCCAGGTGTCCATCATGGAAGGCAAGAATTCTATGACCAAACCACAAATATCCTGAAACTGGCATTAGAAGGAATGAAATAAATTGGCCAATGCTGCATACTACAGGACACAGAGGTAAGAATGAACTCATGTCTCCTACCTTGAAGGCCATTACTTTTTGACTGCACCCCTGTTTCTTATGCACACTGGAATCATCAGTAGGGGAAAAGTATATTTCTGTTGAGTTCACCATTAGTGTTTAAACACTGCACTCCCTTTACCCCCTTCAGTAAAGTTCCTGCCAAAGCAAGAGAAGTCTACTTTTTCTTCAGTTTCTGGACTTCATTTCTCAGTATTTACACTTAAGAACAAAGAAACATTGGGGGTACTGCTTTCATCTGCTTATTGTCTTTTCTTTTTCCCTATTATGATATCTATTGTTGTCTATGACCAGAAAGATGAATAAATGCTCATGATAATGTTTTAATAGCATAGGATCTTGCTATTTTTCAGAGTTAAATTGAAGTGATAAACAAAGAAATAGGCTGAGAGGCTTGTATTTTCTCTTTGAAAAATCTCTCTATTGAAAAACCTCTTTTCTCTCACTCACATTATAAGATTGGCTGACAGCCCCCAGTTGCTCTCCATAAACAGAGCAGCCTCTTTGCTACTCAATAAGCAAAGTCTTCCATCCTTGAGAATCCACCTGGGGCAAATCACTAGAGTAAAAGAAACAGCTGATGACCAACAATTCTCTTAGATCCATTATCAGAGAAATCAAATAGCATCTAGATGGCACGCAGGCAACAGATCATAATTAATCATTTAAAGAAACAGTTTTCACATGCTCCAGAAAATTCCCTAAATAAAGATTCAAAACTTCAAAAAATTTCCCAGATGAAGAAGCCTTTCTGAATCTAACAGAGGTTGAATACAAAAAAGTTGTATATAAAACCCTCCTAGAGATTAAACAAAATGCAACAGAACAAAATAAAAAATTTGGTAAACTATTTGAAATGCTAGAACATCAATGATCTGAAATACATCAGATTAATAACAAAATTACAGAACTGTATAATTCTATCCAAAGCCAAAAGAGTAGGATTGAACAGATGGAAGTTAGAATCAGTGACCTAGAAGACAAAGTAAGTAATGCTAACATTTCTGAGGTAAAATCAGAGAAAAGAAACAAGAAAAATAAAGAAGCATTAAGAAACACGTGGACTCCATGAAGAGGAATAATTTAAGTTTAATTGGAGTTCCTGAACAAGGTAGGATTAATGACAATATAGAGTATTGCTGTAGAGATACTGACAGAAAACTTTCCTGAGATTATGAACAAAGAGAACATAGATATCCAAGATTTTTATCGAACACAGCAAAAGTTAGATCCAAAAAGAAGAATGCCAAGGCATATTATAATTAAGCTTAATAAGCTAAAACACAAAGAGATGCTTCTGAAGACAGCAAGGCTCAAATCAAAACTAGCATTCTGAGGGAAATTCTGTAGACTTTCATCTGACTTTTCTGCTGAAACAATCCTGGTTAGAAAACAATGGGCAGACACATTCAAAGGCCTGAATGAGAAAAACTTCCATCTAGAATTATTTATCCTGCAAAATTGTCTACCAAATATAATGGTGAAATTAAGACTTTTGAAAATAAAGAGCAATTTAAAGACTTCATGGAAACTAAACCAAAATTACGTGAAATATTGAAAGAAGCTCTTCTCTAAATATATATTTTAGGTGATTATTGGTGATAATTTAAGGCACTTCATCCAAATTTCTAATAAGTTAAGGAAAGCACAAAACTTCACCAAACCAAACCCAAAGCTACAGTATTATAATAAGGGAATCCATAATCATATCATGACAACTATAATATCATCACATTAAAAGAGGGATACACTACAATAGTTACAGTTGTTTTTGATGCAGCAACAGTTTCTGACTTCTAAAAGAGTTAAAATTGATTTCAATAATTATATGTTAAGGGGGATTAGGTATGTAGCCATAGAACAGATTAACAATATATCATTTGAAATTAAAAATCACAATACAGGAGTCTCAACAAATATAAAATCAAAACTCATAAAGAAGAATGTACCCAAACAGATTAATAAGAACAACAGAGAAATCATCAACATGAAAATAAACATATTGCAATGACACCACTAAACATACACCTATAAATAATCACATTGAATGTAAATGGACTGAACTCTCCAGTAAAGAGACAACGAGTGATATTGTGGATCAAAAGACATGACCCATCTATATGTTGCTTACAAGAAACACATCTTAGACTTAAAGATAAGAACAGGTTGAGAATTAAAGGTTAGAATAATATATATCAAGCTACTAATACACAAAAAAGGGCAGGTGTGGCAATATTAATCTCAGATAAAATAGATTTTAACGTAAAATCCACTATTGAGGACAAGCATGGTCACTATTTATTGCTGAAAGATTCAATACTCAAGCAAGACTTAACAATATTAAATATTTATGCACCCAATACTGAAGCACCTAAATACATGGAACAATGCTGACAACATTGAAAAATGAGATTGATCATTCCACAGTAATAGTTGGGGACTTTAACACTCCCCTTTCAGTTAAGGATAGATCATCCAGAAAAAAGCTCAGTAAAGATTCAGAAGATCTTATTGCAACAATCAACCAACTTGACCTTATTGGTATATACAGATCTTTTCATCCATCAAGAGATAAATACACTTTCTTCTCCAAAGCACGTGGAACATTCTCCAGAATAGACCATGTGTTAGGTCATAAAACAATTCTCCATAAAATCCAAACCATTGATGTATTGCAAAGTACCTTCTTGGACCACAGAGCTGTAAAAGTTGAAATCAGTAACAGAAAATTCATAGGTAAAAATTCGTACTTGTGGAAACTGAACAACTCTTTGCTCATAAAGCCTTGGGTTATAAAAGAAATTAAAGACACATTAAAGAAATTTATGGATTCCAATGAGAATGAAAACACATCCTACCAGAATTTGTTCGATACAGCTGAAGCAGTGCTCAGAGGTCAGTTTATCTCTGTAAATGAACACTTCCAGAAAGAAGAAAGAGCACAAATTAAAGAATTAACCTCACAACTTGAACAAGTAGAAAGAAAGCAACAAAGAAACCCCTCAGGCACCAGAAGAAAACAGATTATAAAGATTAGCCAGCCAAGCCAAGTGCCATGGAGTCGGATCCGAATCATGGCAACCCTAGGGAGCAGAACTAAATGAATTAGAGAATAGAAAAACAATTGAAAAAATCAACAAAACTAAAAGCTGGTTCTTCAAAAAGACCAACAAAATTGATAAACCATTGACTAAACTTACAAAAGATACAAATAACCTAATTAAGAAATGAGTTGGCAGCATCAGGGCCAGGGGCCATGCTCCCAGGGGAACCCCGAAACTGCTGGACCATCAATTGAGGTCTTCTAGTGGAGATCTCAGGATGCACCCCTTTTCATTCTTGTGTTGACAGTAAGACTCAACTTGGTGAGCTCCATCACGGCTATCACTGGTGGTAGCTGAGCACCATCCAGTTCTTCTGGTCCCAAGTCGAGGTAGGCACCCACTCATATGGGTCTCTCTATTTACTGGGTTGTCTTTACCCCATGTCATTTTGGTCCTCGGTGAGTATCCATTCCAGCTGAGTTGGTACCATTTGCTGTGCCCTCGAATGGCAGCTTGGAAGCTGATGCTGCCCTTGTCCATAAATCATAATGAAGATCCACTCTTTGGACATGAATGGATTGGACTTGGCAATGCAGAGTGACCATATATTGTATGCACTTTATGGTTCTATACATCTATAGGATATCAGCCTGTTGACCTCTGGTTGGAGGAAGGAGAGTGATTGGAGAGGAGGGGAAAGGAGACTGTTGTGAGGAAGAGACATGTATGGAGCAGAGAGGAATAGTGTGCTGTCACCAGGCAGGGAGAGCAGTGGAATCTGCATATAGGTGGGCATGTAAACTTATATGGGAATGTACATTTTCGCTCAGTCATATTAAATAAAATAAATAAATAAATAACAACAACAACAAAAAAGAAATGAGTTGGGAGATGTTACAACAGACCCAACTGAAATAAAATATAACAGAATACTATGAAAAGCTATACTGACAGGTTTGAAAATCTTGGGGAAATGGACAAATTTCTAGATTCATATGACTCACCAAGACTATCAAGGAGAAATAGATCAACTTAATTAATCTACCACAAGGGAAGAGATTGAAAAAGTCATCAAAAATCTACCAACCAAAAAAAGTCCTGGCCCAATGGCTTCAACGGAAAATTCTACCAAACTTTTAGAGAATTAACTCCAATACTAATGAGGCTATTGACACAATAAAAAGAGATGAAATACTTCCAAATTCATTCTATGAGGCCAGCATAACCCTGATACCAAAACCAGGGAAAGACCCCACAAAAAAAGAAAATTACAGGCAAATATCCACTCGTGAATCTAGATGCAAAATCTTCAACAAAATTCTAGCCAATAGAGTTTAACAGCATATAAAAAAAATAATTCATCATGATCAAGTTGGTTTCATTCCAGAGATGCAAGCCTGGTTCAACATCAGACAAACAATGAATGCAATCAGCCATTGCATTAACCATGTTAATAACACAAAAGATAAAAATCACCTGATTTTGTCAATTGTTGCAGAAAAGACATTTTACAAAGTTCAACATCCATTCATGCTTAAAACTTTCAGAAAAACAGGAATAAAAGGGAAATTCCTCAATATAATCAGTAGCATCTATGCAAAGCCAACTGCTTTCATCATCCTCAGTGGTGAAAGACTGACACAATTCCCTTTGAGAATGGAAACTAGACAAGGATGCCTGCTCTCACCACTTCTATACAACGTTGTGCTAGAAGTTCTAGCCAGAGCAACTAGACAAGACAAAGAAATAAAAGGCATCAGTACTGGCAGTGAAGAAGTAAAGAGTTCCCTCTTTGCAGATGATATGATTGTTTATACAGAGAATCCAAAGAAGTCCATAAGTAAACTATTAGAGCTAATAGAAGAATTTGGCAAAGTATCGGGATACAAGATAAACATAACTAAATCAATAGGATTTCTTTATACCAACAGTGAAATTATTAATGAAGAAATCACCAAATCAATTCCATTTACTATAGCTCCCAAGATAAAATACCTAGGAATAAATCTAACTAGAGAAATAAGAGACTTTTACAGAGAAAACTATAAGACCTTGCTGTAAGAAATTAGGAGAGACTTACATAAGTGGAGTAATCTGCCCTGCTCATGGACAGGAAGACTCAATATTGTGAAAATGTCTATTTTGCCCAAAGCAATCTACTTATGTAATGCAATCCCGGTACAAATTCCAGTGGCATTTCTTAATGAGATGGAGAAACAAATTATCAGCTTTATTTGGAAAGGGAAGAAGTCCTGAATAAGTAAAGCACTACTAAAAAAGAAGAACATAGTGGAAAGCCTCTCACTATTGGACTTTAAAACCTATTACACTGCCACAGTAGTCACAACAGCCTGGTATTGGTGCAAAAGGAGACATATAGACCAATGCAACAAAGTAGAGACCCCAGAGGTGCCATCATCCTCCTGTGAACAGTTAATATTTGACAAAGGCCCTAAGATTTTAAAGTGGGGTAAGAACAGTCTCTTTGATAAATGGTGCTGGCATAATTGGATATCCATCTACACTAAATTAAAACAAGACCCATATCTCACAGCTTAAACAAAAATCAACTCAAATTGGATAAAAGACCTGAACATTAAAGCTAAAATGATAATGCTCATCCAAGATAAAATAGGGTCAACAATGGATGTTTAACTACGCAATATAGACAGACTTCAAAATCTGACAAACAAAACACATTCATCAGAAGAGAAAATAGATAAATGGGAATTAATAAGAATCAAACACTTCTGCTCATCCAAAGACTTCATCAAAAGAATTAAAAGACCACCTACAGAATAGGAAAGAATATTTGGCAACCCTATGTCAGACCGACTCCTGATCTCCATAATCTATAAGGTTCTACAAAATATAAATAAGAAAAAGATAAATCATCCAATTAAGTGATGGGCAAAGGAGATGGACAGACACTTCTCTAAAGAGGAGATCCAGGAAGCCAAAAAACACATACAGACATGTTCCAGATCATTAATTATTAAAGAAATTCAGATCAAAATGACAATGAGATACCATCTCACCCCAACAAGGTTGGCTATGATCCAAAAAATGCAAAACAATAAATGTTGGAGAGGCTGTGAAGAGATTGGAACTCTCCTTCACTGTTGGTGGGATTGCAGAATGGTGCAACCTCTTTGTAAAGCAATTTGGCGTTACCTTAAAATAATGGATATAGATATACCATTTGACCCAGTAATTCCTCTGCTCAGAATATATCCTACAAAATCAAGGCCATTCACACCAACTGATACTTGCACACGAATGTTCATTGTAGCACAGTCCACAAAAACAAAAAGATAGAATCAACCCAGATGCCCAACAACAGAAGAATGGATGAGTAAACTTTAGTATATGTACTCAATGGAGTACTGTACATTGATAAAGAACAATGATGATAGCACTAAACATCTCTGAATTTGGTCTCAACTGGAGGACATTACGTTAAGTGAAACTAGTCAGTGACAGAAGGACAATTATTATATGAGACCCCTATGATAAAATCTTAAAAAAAGCATACTCATACATAATAGAAAAGACTCTTTGATGGCTACAAGTGTGGGAAGGGTGGGAGGGCGGGAGGGCAAGGTGCGAGGATTTAGATTAGACAGTTGTTAGAATTTGGTTGGGTGAAACTGATGACTATACACATTAGTAAGAGGATCAATATTAATGGGACTTGGACACAACTTGTATACTCCTCCTCTCTTAACCCAATATTGTAAGCACAAAGTATGTACACTTTCACTTTTTATTAAATAATAAAAAAAGAAATATGGTAGTTGAGGGGAGGTATTTCAAATTTTAGATACTTGATACTTGCAGAGTGGGGGATGCAGTTCCACTTATAATGCAAGGAACATTGTACCTAAGTTTCTATACCCCTTTATCTCTGTCCTACTGTCTCATGGCCAGTGAAAGGAGATTTCTCAACTAAGTCCGACTTCATAATGGCAAAATGGTTGTTAATTAAGCACCAATTTTGCAGCTATTTTTTGTGATGATGTCTTCTTTCAAGACTAATTCAGTTGAGCTAGCTTTTCCGAGTATCTACAAAGTGCCTAGCATCACGCTAGATGCTGAGGGAGAGGTCAACATGAAAAGGACATATTCCTTTACTTCAAGGAAATTATAATGCAGACATAAATGGGCAGATATTTACTATGATATGTACAACAATGAAAGAATACATAATATAAAGGTATGAGGAAGGTATTAAGAACTCTAGTATGGGGACAATGAAAAGGTCATGGGGGTAGCATCCGATCTCCTCCACCTTTCCAACAGAGGAAGGGAATCAAGACGAACAGCATGAGACTGATTTCTGTGAAGCAGAGGTCAGACATGCTTCTTCTCTTCACCATCTTTACCAGTTCTGATACCAACCATCTCTTCCATGGCACTCTCTACTTCTTTGCTAGATGTGATTATTTATTCCAATGGCCAAACAAAACTCAGAGACCATACTCATAGTTATGGGTTAGTTAGAGAGGTAACAGGTTAACACTCAGTTTCAGGAATACTCAGGATACAGCTCATGTACCAGGACAGCCTTTTCTCAACTGTGCCCACAGTCAGTCCTCTCTTTGGTCCTTTGCTTCTTGGCCTGGTCTCTGTCTTGCTCCAGCGAGCATTACAAAATTCTTTTAACTCTGTCAGTAAGTACTCAGAGGCACTTCACTCTGCCAGAAAGGCTTGGTTCTAAGGTTCTTACCTTTAGCTCTGGTAATCAGTGAACCTAGCTCCACCAGGTACTTGGAGACCTGCTACTCTGCCAGCAAGCCTTCTATGCAAAGGTGCTCAGCTTCCTTGTGCCATGGGCCAGGTAGTCTTTTGCTGGTCTTCTGGTTCTGCAACTGCTGTTTCTCTGCCATTGAATCTCCATGTCTTCTGCTTTACATCTGTCTCTCTCTCTTGCTTGGTCTTCTGGTTCCAGGATATTTGCAGCACAGGAATCCTGATTTCAAAGGATATATTCCACTGTTGGCTCTTCTTCCTTGATAGTGGTGAGATCTTCTTCCTGCTCTGGAACTGGCTTGCTTTTTAAGCCTAGCTGGATAGCAGAAGTGACCAATCCTTTCGGTGGGTGACAATTATCTATTCTGCACATTTATAACATCATGGTAAGAGAGCCCATATGGAATCAATCTATCATACCACAGGGGTCAAGGAAGGCTTTGCAAAACAAAAACCAATTTGCTAAGTAGAAGAAATTGCACGTTCAAAGACAAAGAAGATACAGCGAAGTATCATCAAATAGTGATAAATGGGATATGGGTTCCAGAGTGGGAAAAGTGGATAGAAGTGTGGATGGTAGATGCCAGAGAGTGAAGAGGGTTGTGGACCGTGAAGTTGAGAGACTGTCTTCAAGTCACTGAGAATCACAGCAGGGCTTTTGCAGGGAATCACATAATCGGGTTTGTATTTGGAAAGCATTGTGAGGGCTGAATTTCGGAGTGTTAAAGTTGTAAGCATACAGACCAGTCTCTGGCCATTCTGTGGTGCAATGGACAGCTTTTGTATAGCTTTTCTAGCTATGGTTTTTTGTAACAACTCCCACTCAAGTGATTGGATGGGACTGTGCAAATAGGGCAGCTGTGGTCTACCACTGGAATGGATCAGTTTTGCTTTAAAAGAGAGACAACTGCAGAGCACAGGAGGATCCTACCACACCAGGGAAGAAAAGCAGAGTGGAGAGCAAGTCCTTTGGATCCATGATGCCTGTACTGAAAAGCCCCTAGAATCAGGAGACATAAAGAAAGAGTGAGAAATCAAGAAACGATGGTAGGAGACGGCAACATGGACTTCTTGGCCAATGAAGTGAGAAAGCTGAGTGCTTTGGGGCAGGAGTCTTGCTGGCAGAGTGAAGTGCCTCTGGGTACTTACTGGTAGTGCTGAAAGGGCTTTATAACACTTGCCTGAAAACAACAGAAGCCAGAGAGGTGTGCTTGAGAGCACAGCTGGAAGAGGCTGTCCTGATGGAAGACATGTACCCTGAGCTTTCCTCAACCTGGTAACATGTTACTTCTCTAATAAACCCATAACTGTGGGTATTGTCTGTGAGTTCTGTGTGGCCACTGCAATGAATTATCGAACCCAAAAGAGAAGTAGAGCATGCATAAGAGATAGTTGGTGTCAAGATTAGTAAAGATGGTAGAGAGAGGGGGTATGTCTGACTTCTGCCTCATGGGGATCAGCCTTGTATTGTTGATCTTGATTGTTCTTCCTCCTTGAAATTAGAGGAAATGAGGTACCACCCCGACACCATTCTTACAGTTGGTGTTAGGAGCAGGATTCTTTGCAGTGTTTGCAGACTCATAGAACTTCGTAAAAGAAATAATGAAGGGACTTGCAAGTGAAACTTTTTTTTTAATTGTGATTGAATGAAAATATACATTCCCATATAAATTTGCATGCTCACCTATATTCAGCTCCCACTGCTCTCCCTGTCCAGTGACAGCACACACTTCCTCTCTGCTCCATACATTTTGTATCCTCCCAAGAGTCTCTCATTTCTTCCTCTCCTCCCACTCCCCTTCCTCCAGTGTGAGGTCTGCAGGACAACATCCTATAGATGCACAGAACCATAAAGTGCCCACAAAATATGGTCACCTCTGTGTCACCAACTCCAATCCATTGCTGCCCGAAGAGCTGACCTTCATTATGATTTATGGACAGGGGCAGCATCAGGGCCAGGGGCCATGCTCCCAGGGGAATCCTGAAGCCCCTGGACCATCAACTGCGGTTTTTTAGTGGCAATCTCAGGGTACACCCCATTTTATTCTTGTGTTGCCAGTGAGGCTCAACTTTGTGAGCTCCATTGAGGCTATGGCTGGTGGTGGCAGGGCACCATCTGGTTCTTCTGGTCATGAGTCGATGTAGACACCCACTCATGTGGGTCTCTCTGTCTTCTGGGTTCTCTTTCCCCCATGTCATTATGGGCTTCGGTGATTATCCGTTCCTGCTGAGTTGGGACCATTTGCTGTACCCTCAGACAGCATCTAGGCAGCTTGGCAGCTTTTAAGACCCCAGACGCCACTCACCAATGTGGGGTGCAGAAAGTCCTCATTAGCAAAACACTAGTTGTGCCAACTGGCCTCGATATTGGCTGAAAGCATGGTCCCCGGCCCCCTGCCCCAGCTATTCTGTCTTTGCCATGTTGGGTTAAGATGGGAGGAGGAAGGGAAACTTTTGATTTTTAGATAGTTTCTTTGGTTGTTAACTGTAATGGCTGAAAAGCCACAACCAAAGTGGCCTGGGACAAAGGCCAGGCAGCTAAGCAAGATGATTGATATGTGGCCAGGGTCTACTAGTTCCACCCAGCCAGAGACACAAGACCATACATACATGAATGAAAAGATAGTTAAGGGGTGACTATATTAAGGAGGGTTATGTGTTTGTTTGGATATGCTGTAGATATTGAATGTTTCCCCTACCTCCTGTTGTAAAACAGTTCTAAATACCCCATATGAATGAATACTGAGTATTATAGATTACATAGAGCATGTAACTGCCTTCCACCAACATTTGATTGGCTATGCTAAAAGGGAGTTAGAATTTCCAAAAATAAAAACAACCCAAAAAGTCACAGGCAGTTTGAATGCAGTCACACTGAGTATACTTGAACACCACAGAAACCCTTCAGGAGTCAGAAAATTTGATTTGAAAAGACATACAGAGCAACAGGCAGAATAAAGTGAGTGGCAGCATGTTGAACATAACCTGTAACATTTTATCTCTTAATTCTGTCTACAAGCATGAACACACTGTTTCCCTTAGTTTCTCTTGAGGTAAGGACTAATCTATGCTCTCTTCAGGACTGTGGAAAACAAGTGATAATAATCTAAAAACTACAAAAGAAAGACAAAGAATTTTGCCTTGTGACTGGACACTTACATGAAAGCCAGAGCATCTCCAGGCTCAAAGCACCAATTAAGATATCAACACATCTGGAACATGACCATTGTGACTACCTACAGAAGGTTAATATTCTACAGATTCCTAGGAGTCGTAAAACTTTACCCCCTTCTACTTGAAACCTCCAGCTAGTCTCCATTTCAAGGAGACAGAATTTGGAGGATTCTATCCCTTCTTGCTCCTTGCGTATCAGTATATAATAAAACATCTTGCTTCTCATCTCACTCCTTCTCAAAGATTGTCTGTTTGCAGTAGGTGGCATGAACTCTGCTTACCTTTCCGGTTACAGCCAGCTAGCAATGCTGAAAGGACAGATTTGTATTTGAAGGAAGGACTGGGGGAAAAAATAACTATTGTGCTTTTTGTATTTTAAACAAGCAGCTTACTGTTAAATGCATAGGGGCAGGAAAAGTCAGTGTACATCAAAAGGAGCCCTCTTCCAAAATGAGAAGTTAAAGGGATCCAGTGAGTAGACAGTTTGATCTGCTCACTTGTGGTGGTATCCTCATGAGTGGAGCGGGAAATATGCAGCAATGAAGGGACAGGCTGAGTCTGGACGTGTTCCACTGGCATGCTTTGACCTGACCACAGAGGTTAGGAATGACAGAAAGAGGAAGGGCTAGCTGATAAGTAAAATGAGTTCTATGGACTCCTGAAATTTATGGGTGGAATCTGTTGGCCTAGCCCAAGTGGGCTAGGAATAAGTCTAAAGTACTGGCAAGTGCATGTGAACTCTCAAGTCTAATGCTACTGTCCATTGTGACCTAGCTTAGATGGCTAGGGATATATTAACCAGAACCCAACCAAATGAAGAGAA
The DNA here is from genome assembly GCA_028571685.1 of Heterohyrax brucei. Taxonomy (NCBI): domain Eukaryota; kingdom Metazoa; phylum Chordata; class Mammalia; order Hyracoidea; family Procaviidae; genus Heterohyrax; species Heterohyrax brucei. Next base: position 43,980,985 of record CM053149.1, read on the forward strand.
AGATGTTTGACACACTGAGCTGGTACAGACGGTTGCAATTTGATGGCTTGCTGTGGACCAGACTTTGCTTGTGGATGTAGATGCTCAAAATTCCAACCAGAACAGAAGATTCTTCAAGACCAAGGAAAAAGCTTGTTTCCTCAGAGTACTAGTTTGATAGGAATGAGCAATTTAAATGTTGCTATCTAAAACAGGAAGAGATAAAGGTAAGAAGTGGCTGCTTACATACTTTCATGTGTGCGCTAAAACTCAAGTGAAGGAAAAAGGGAAGACTTCCACCAAATAGATATCTTCTTTCTCTCACGGATCTGGGAAAGAGAAGTTGGGGGAAGATGCTAATGAGTTATATGATATACTTTTCAGTGTTTTTGTGATTGTGAAAACTGTGTATGTAGAAGCTGTGTGAGAGTCACCTAAGGGGGAGGCACTGCTGGATTTGAGGACAATGACCGAACACAAAGTTTCTTAAAGGTTTTGCTATGCTGATACCTTGTGAGGCTCAGAACAAGGGAATAATCTTCTTTCGGTGAAATTTTATCAGATACTGAGAAGAACTACTGGAGAATCTGACCAGATTAGATGAACACCTAAATAGGCCTGAATGGCTGGTACCTGAGTAACTTCATCCTTAGAACTCTTTACTGTACCGTAGGACTACTTGTTAATGATTGTTTGAGACTAATAAAATGATTGAGAGGGGGAACTAATTCTCTAACTATGAAAGAACTGTGGCTAGAAAAACTGAGTGACCTGCAGTGTGAAGCATTGCTTTTGTGTCAAAAACTGAGTGGCCTGTGGTGTGAAGGATTGCTTTTGTGTCACCTTTCTAGCTATGGTCTTGTAGCTTCCACCAAAGTGACTGGGCAGGACTACGTAAATAGGCAATTGTATGACTAAGGAGACCTGTCAGTTTTGCCTTAAAACAGAGTCAATTCCAGTGCAGAAGATGATCACACCACCACCAAGGAAGAATATCTAGGAGCAGGGTTCTTCAGCTTGAGAACCAGGAAACAGGGAGCTTGAGATGCAGTGGCAGAGAATTAACAGCAAGAGACGGTGTGCTGTGCTTCCTGGCCTACAGAGTGAGAAAGATGAATGTCTTTGAGCAGGAGACTTGATGACAGATTACAGTGCTTCCGGGCACTTATCCAAAGCCAAAAAACCAAGTCTGTTGCTGTCAGGTTGATTCTAACTTCCAATGATCCCAAAGGATGGAGTAGAAGCACCCCACAGAGTATCCAGGGAGTGCCTGGTTGACTCCCACTGCTGACCTTTTGGTTAGCAGCCACTGTGCTTACCTACTGCACCACCAGGATTTCTGCACCACCAAGGTTTCCAGGCGCTCATTAGCAGTGCTAAAAGAGCTGTGTGACAGCTACCTGAGCAGGGCAGAGATCAAGGGCCAGGAGTCATAATTGCAAGCACGGCTGGGAAAAGTCTATCCTGATAGAAGCATTGTATTCTAATGGCTCCCGAACCTGAATTGTAACTTGTTACTCCTTAGTAAACTCTATAAACATATCTATAGTCTGAATTTCCTGTGGTTGTTGCAATGAATTATTGAACTCAGAGAGCGCCGTGTGAGGGTTTGTGTCAGAATCTGTAAAGACGGTGGAAAGAGGAGGTATCTCTGACCTTCACCTCATAGGAATCAGCCTTGTGCTCTCGATCTCGATTCTCCTTCCCCCTTGTGATCTTAGAGGAGCTCAGACACCACCCCCTTGCCATTCCTACACAGTCGTTTGATTTTAATTTCCCTCGGAGGGGACTGACTTTTTTAGGTTATGGGCAGTTCCTGGAGAGGGACTCAGCTAAGAGCAATCAGCTGCGCTACTACGGCATCTGGGAGAATAGGGGGCATGCATCAAGGTATCCACTATCATGAAAACTGTTAAAATTCTCCTGAGAACAGTGAAAGAAATCATGTTCACATAACAGCTCCCTTAGGTGTATGTACTTGCTCTTTCCTCTAACTGGAATATTTTTGCCCAGCCCCTTTTTTATGGCTGACTTTTTTTCTGTACTTAGTTTTCAGACCTTATATCGCCACTGAGAGGGATTTTCTGATCAGTCTGTATCCCTGCATGATGCAAATGGTTGAGGTGCTCAGTTACTAAGCCAAAGCCTGGTAGCTTGAGTTCACCTGGTGTCTTCCCTGAAGAAAATCCTGGAAGGCTGCTTCTGAAAAATCACTCAGTGAGAACTCTATGGAGTACCAGTGTAGTGTGATTCATACAGGGTTCCCATTAGTCAGAATGTACTCCATGGCACCGCTTTTGTTTTCTGTGCAATCAGTCCCCACCCCCAGTGGTCCTCTTTAGGCTACCACCCTATTTTATTTCCTTTTTAGCAGAAGAAGATAAATCCCAAGCCAAAATCAAACCCAGCACTGTTGGGTAACACTGACTCACAGTGACCTTGTAAGACAGAATAGAACTATCCTGTAGAGTTTCCAAGGAGTGCCTGGTGGATGGTGGATTCGAACTGCTGACCTTCTGGTTAGCAGCTGTAGCACTTAACCACTATGCCACCAGGCTTTCCAATGGTATTCTTATTTGTTTCTCTACCCTGAGTTCTTAGCACACAGAATAGTTTCTCTCACCTAAGAAACAGTATTTGCTGAATGAATAAATAAAACAAATTTAAGAGAATACTTATTGGGGGGTTAGAACTTTTCAAATAAGAGATGCTGAGTAATTCATGTCCTTTGATTTTGACAAGTCCAGGCAAATGGTTTGTGTGTCATCACTCTCCTACAGTTTTCAGTCACCCACAGAGAACTGTTGAAGAATACCTCTTGATCACTTAAGATGGATAGGCCTCTGGCAAGAGCTTGGCTCTAAGATCTCACACTAAGATTCATTTTTTTTCTTTTCTTTTTGTTTCTGAAAAGTTTGAGGGCTTTTGTTATTCTAAAAATAAACTATCTTAGTGGTACATAAATCATCTATTAAGGAGTCTTTTGGAATTTTATGACAAAAGCCATGAGAGGAATTTGTGGAGAATTGACAAGCTACTCCTCTATTATCACCTAAGCCATTTCCTTCAAATCGAAACAAACTGAAAAATGCAGTAATTTTCATGTGTAGTGGCAAAAAGGCACTTAGCACAGCTTGAAGACTCAAATTACTCTGGAAACAAAGCTTTTGTACTTGGCTTCAAGTTAAACTGCATTTCTTAGAGACAAATTGAGTCTAGGTTCATGATAACTGCTGACTTCAGAAGGACCTGTGGATGGCAGTGTGTGGGATGCAGAGTCCTCCTTTCACTTTCCTTTAGCTTCTCTTTGCCTGCTGTTATGGACTGAACTGTCTCCTCCCAAAATATCTATCTTCTTGGCTGGGCCATAATTCCCAGTATGTGTGATTGCCTACTGTATGTGTTCTGATGTGAGTTCTCTATGCATTTAAATCCTATGGTGTGATGTAGATGGGATAGGATTAGCGTTAGTTATCTTAAGGAGGCAGGACTCAATCTACAAGATTAGATTGTGTTTTAGATCAGTATCTTTTGAGATATGACAGAGACAAGCAAGTAGAGGGACATAGGACCTTATACTACCAAGAAAAAATCATGTTCGGTAGACACAGGGGCCCTGTCCTGAAAAGTTCCTAGACCATTGGTACACTGGTGACAAGGACTTTCCTTTGGACCACAAAGACAGACAAAGTCTTCCCCTGGAGGTGATGACCTGGCTTTAGACTGTGATGGTATTAATTTCTCTTTTTAAGACAATTCACCTGTGTTATTTCTGCTGTAGCAGCACTAAACACCTAAGACATCTGCTTTGTCCTTATTACCATACCTAGCATAGTGGTCCTAGTCCAGGAAGCACCCACTATGTTTGTCTGGAAGAATAGAAGATATTTGTAGAAGTTATTTGTCCCATTCCTTGTGACTGTTGTTATTAGGTGCCACTGAGTCTGTTCTGACTCATGCCCACAGTTGTTTTTATGCTTAGGGATGCCCATTGTTGTAGCCACTGTGTTAGTCCATCCCCTTGAGGGTCTTCCTCTTTTTTGCTGATCCTTTAAATTAATACATTCCATAGAAATCCATTTTTAGTCTTAAATAATTTAAATATTTAGATTCTTTTACTGGGATGTTGAATCTTTTGATTCAACTCGGGGACTCCAGAGAACATCAGGAAGGTGTCTGGGTGCCGAGGCCTGTCACCAAAGCCTCTGTGCAAAAAGTCACAAGCTTCTGTGATGACAGGCGGAGGCATTCCACCCGTGACATATTTTCTGGCCATACTCTCCTTGATAATATTTTGCAACCTAATCAAATCTTCCTAAAAAAAATACCCCCTCCTCTCCTGGCACAAGAATCAGGGGAGATGCCTTCTGAGAGAGGCCTTTGCTACCCCCTTGGTTTATGAAATAATATTGGGAAAACATGAACAGGAATTTCTAGGGAAAAGAGCTCAGAGGAATGAATTCTAACACGGCCAGCTTGAAAGCAGCAAGGCCGGCCCAACCCCTGCTGACTTCTTCCAGCTGCTCACCCCCCTTTCACATGAGATAAGCAAGATTGTAGGAAGGCTCTGAGAGGCTTCCCAGGGATGGCTCCCCCACTTCCTCTCTCTCTCGGCTCTTAGATAGTGAACATTCCGCTTCTTGCTTCAGGAAAACAGCTAGGCTCCCAAGTTTATTATATTTGGTATTGGCAAACAGACAAATACTAAAGAAATACCTTTCTTAGAACAGCTTGAGAGAAGCTTAGAGTAAGGGATGGTGGACACTTATTGTCCCCACAGGAAGAGATAAGAAAGAGCAGAGAAGGAACAAATAGAGACTGTCAGAGTTAACTTTTAAGATGAGTTTATTCTCTCTTCCTGCACCTTTAACCTCAAGGCTTAGGTAGTTAATAGAATTCCAGGATTAGCTTTCAGAGAGCCCTAATGGTTAACATGAAAAAGAATTACAAAGTATTTGTTCTTTACTAGCTAACAGAGAAGACCCTAATGGCTGACATGAGAGGAGACCACTGTCTCGGGCCATTATTTAGAAGACTCTAATGATTGACATGAAGGGACCATGAAGCTAAGCTTCTTGCTTAGCTAATCACCTACGTGGTCAAAGTACAACTACCTCACTGACTATAAAAAAATAAAGCAAGACAGACTTTTGTCAGGCTGCCATTCTTCAAAACTCTTTTCTGTCTCTCAATTAATTTCCTCACTGATGCCTTTCCCTCCCTCTGTGGGGCCCCCCAAAAATTGTCGGGGCTGGCTCCCGGCAATGGGCATACTCAGGGTTCCTCTGCAGTATCTTTAAGCATCAGAAGAGAGTGGACCAGAAGATATGGAAGAATTAGATTTGAGAATCACTCATGATTAGAGAAACTTCAGGCATAAACTTCAGGGTGCGGTGAATGCTCTGTTCCCAGATGTGGTCATTTACAGCTTGGCCCAGTAGCCAGCTGCCCTTGAGTCTACCCCAACTGATGGTGAGCGTTTGTGCACCACCGTAGAATTACACTTCATAGGGTTTTCAACAGCGGATTGTTTGGAAGTAGATTGGCAGGTGAGGTACCTCTGGGTAGAATCGAATCACCAGTCTTTTAATAAACTGAGTAAGTGTTTAACCCAGGAACTTCAGAGCACGGATAGTATTTTATGAAGGAGATCTTATAATGATTCAAGAAACAGAAGCAAGAAGATCTCTAAGGGTTCTTGCAGCTTTCAGGTTCTGTGAATACAAAGAGAATGGCTGTCCTTGATTTTTGTGCCAGCAGGTATTGTTTGCTGCCATCAGTGTATTTCTTAAACAGGTTCTGGTTTAGAAAAAATGGTAGAAAGTGTGGAGATTTCCCATATGCCCTCTCCTCCCTTTGTCTAGTTTCTACTGTAATTAATATCTTACATTCCTGTGATATATTTGTTACAATTAATGAGCCAACATTGACACATTATTATTAACTAAAATCTGTAACTTACACTAGGCTTCATTCTTTGCATTATACAGTCTTGTAGATTTTGACAAATGCATAATGTCATGTATCCACTATTACGTACCATGTAAAAATTTTCCTGAACTAAAACTGTCCTCTGCTCTACCTATGCATCCTTCTCTCCTTTCTTGTGAACCCCTGGTAACCACTAAGTTCACTGTCTTTGTAGTTTTATTTTTTTCCAGAATGTCACGTAGTTGCAATCAAACAGTATATAGCTTTTTCAGTATGTTTTTTCTTTTTTTTTTCACTTAGCAATGCACAATTAAGGTTTTCTCCGTGGTTTTCACAGCTTGATAGCTTATGTCTTTTCATGACTGCATGATACTCTATTGTATGTGTATACCAATTTATCTACTCATCAATGGAAGGACATCTTTGTTGCTTCCGATATCTGGTAATAATATTTCTGTTAACATTTTCAGATTTTTATGTGGATGTGTTTTTACCTCAGTTGGGAGCACAGTGACTGGGTTGTGTGGTAAGCCAAAGGAGCCCAGTCATGCAATGGTTAAGCAATGGGCTGCTAACTGAAAGGTTGGTGGTTGGACTCTACCCAGCTACTCCATGGGAGCAAGACCTGGCAATTTGTTCCTGTAAAAATTACAATCTAGAGAGCCCAATAAGGCAGTTCTACTCTGTCACATGGGCCAACATGAGCTAAAAATGGACTCCATGACATCTAACAACAACAGTGGTAAGATTAGCTCTGTAAAATACTACCAGATTGACTTCCAAAGTGGCTGTATCATTTTGCATACCCACCATCCTTGCCAGTATTTGGAGTTGACAGTTTTCTGAATTTTGTTGATTCTAATATAGTACAAACCCACCAGCTGCTACTTCTAAAAAAGATGTGACAGCCTGCTTTATTGTAAATTCAGTCTTGGAAACTTTATGGGGCAGTTCTATTTTGTCCTTCATGGTAGCTATGAGTAGGAATAAACTTGTCTACGGGGGAGTTATTATTATTATTTTGTAAAATAAGTCTTTAGTGGTATTTCATAGCTTTAATTTTTACCTTCTTAATGACATATAATGTTGAGTATCTTTTCATATATTTTTTTAAATGATTGAATGAAATGTACATTCCTGTATAAATTTGCATGCTCACCTATATGCTGGTCCCACTGCTCTCCCTGCCCAGTTACAGCACACCCTTCCTCTGTGCTCTGTGTATGTCCTATCCTCCCAACAGTCTCCTATCGCCTCCTCTCCACCCACTCCCCTTCCTCCAGCAAGAAGTCAGCAGGATGACTTCCTATAGATGCAAGATACGGTCACTCTGCGTTGCTAAGGCCAATCCATTGCTGTCTGAAAAGTTGATCTTCATTATGATTTATGGAAACGGGCAGCATTGGGGCCAAGGGCCATGTTGCTAGGGGAACCCCAAAGTGACTGGACCATCAGTTACAGTCTTTTAATGGAGATCTCAGGGTGCACCCCTGTTTACTCTTATATTGACAGTGAGGCTCAATTTTGTGAGCTCCATTGTGGCTATCACTGGTGGTAGCCGAGCACTACCCAGTTTTTCTGGTCACAAGTGGATGTAGAGACTCATGTGGGTCTATCTGTCTTCTGGATTCTCTTTCCCCCATGTTGTCCTGGTTCTCATTGATCATCTGTTCCTGTTGCTGTACCCTCAGATGGAAGCTTGTCAGCTTTTAAGACCCCAGACACCACTCGCTGATGTGGGGTTCAGAGTGTCCTCATTAGCAAAATGTTAGCTGTGCCAGTTGGCCTCGCTTTCACCTGAGAGCATGGTCCCAGTCCCCTGCCCCAGCTACTCTGTCCTTGCAATATTGGGTTAAGATGGGAGGAGTACTCAGATTGTGTTGAAGTCCAGTTATTATTGATCTTCTTTCTAATGTGTGCAGTCACTTATTACACTGAACCAAATTTCTAGTCACTATCTAATCTAAACCCTCCCCCCTCGCCCTACCTCCCTCCTCACCCTTGCAGCCTTCAAAGAGTCTTTTCTTCTATGTATGAGTCTGTCTTTAAGTTCTTATAGTAGGGGTCTCATACAATGTTTGTCCTTTCGTCACTGACTACTTTCACTCAGCATAATGTCCTCCAGTTGAAACTAGATGATGAGGCGTTTTCTGCATTCATTGTTATTCTTTATCATTGCACTGTGTTCCATTGAGTATATATACTGTAGTTTACCTATCCATTGCTCTGTTGTTGGGCATCTGGGTTGATTCCATCTTTTTGCTATTGTGTACTGTGCTGTGATAAACATTTGTGTGTATGTATCAGTTAGTGTGAATGGCCTTGATTCTGAAGAATATATTCCAAGTAGTGGAATTACTGGATCAAATGGTATATCTAGATCCATTATTTTAAGGTAGGGCCAGATTGCTTTCCAAAGAGGTTGCACTATTTTGCAATCCCACCAACAGTGTAGGAGAGTTCCAATCTCCCCACAGCCTCTCCAGCATTTGTTGTTTTGCATTTTTTGGATCATGGCCAACCTCGTTGGGGTGAGGTGGTATCTCATTGTAGTTTTGATTTGAATTTCTTTAATTGCTAATGATCGTGAGCACGTCCACATGTGTTTTTTGGCTGCCTGGATTTACTCTTTAGAGAAATGTCTGTCCATCTCCTTTGTCCATTGCTTAATTGGATGATTTATCTTTTTCTTATTGATATTTTGTAGTACCTTATAGGTGATGGAGATCAGGCATCAGTCTGACATAGAGTTGTCAAATATTTTTTCCCATTCTGTAGGTGGCCTTTTAATTCTATTAATAAAGCCTTTGGATGAGCAAAGGTGTTTGGTTCTTAGTAGTTCCCATTTAACTATTTTCTGATGATTGTGGTTTGTTTGATAGATTTTGAAGTCTGTCTGTGTTGTGTATGAAACCTTCCTTTGTTGTTCCTACTTTTTCTTGGATGAGCTTTATCATTTTAGATTTCATATTTAGGACTTTTATCTAGTTTGAGTTGGTTTTTGTATAAGGTGTAAGATACGGGTCTTGTTTTAATTTAGTGCAGATGGATATCCAATTTTGGTAGTACCATTTGTTGAAGAGATTGTTTTTACCCTTCTTTAATGTCTTTAGGACTTTGTTGAGTATCAACTGTTCATAGGCAGATGACATCATCTCTGGGGTCTTGATTCTGTTCCATTGAACTGTCTATCTGTTTTTGTACCAGTACCAGGCTGTTTTGACTTACTGTGGCAGTGTAATAGGTTCTAAGGTCAAGTAATGAGAGGCCTCCCAGTGTGTTCTGCTTTAGTAATACTGTGCTTATCCAGGACTTCTTCCCTTTCCAGACAAAGTTGGCAAGTCGTTCTGCGATCTCATTAAAAAATGTCACTGGAACTTGTATTGGGATTCCAGTATATAAGTAGATTGCTTTGGGTAAAATAGATATTTTCCCAATGTTAAGTCTTCCTATCCATGAGCAGGGTTGGTTTCTCCATTTATGTAACTCTCTCTTAGTTTCTTGTAGTAAGGGGTTTGTAGTTCTCTTTGTAAAGGTCTATTATTTCTCTGGTTAAATTAATTCCTAGGTACTTTATCTTCTTGGGGCTACAGTCAATGATATTGACTTGGTGATTTTTTCCTTAGTAATCTTGTTGTTGGTATAAAGGAATTCTCCTGATTTACTTATGTTTATCTTGTATCCTGAGACTTTGCTGAACTCTTCTATCAGTCTGAGTAGCTTCCTTATGGATTCTTTGGGATTCTTTGCATATGCAATCATATCATCTGCAAATAGGGAGATTTTTACTTCTTCTTTGCCGATGAGGATGCCCCTTATTTCTTAGTCTTGTCTAATTGTTCTGGCTAGAACTTCTAGTACAATGTTGAATAGGAGAGGTAACAGTGGGCTTCCTTGTCTAGTTCCTGTTTGCAAGGGAAACTGTTTCAATCTCTCTCCATTCACAAAGATGTAGGCAGTTGGCTTTGTACAAATGGCCTTTATTGCATTGAGGAATTGACCATCTATTCCTATTTTGCTGAGAGTTTTTGCATCTAGATTCATGAGTGATATTGGTCTGTAGTTCTCCCTTTTTGTTGAGTCTTTCCCTGGCTTTGGTATCGGGGCTATGGTGGCTTCATAGTATGAATTTGGGAGTATTGTATCCCTTTCTATACTGTGAAATAGTCTCAGTAGTATTTGAGATAACTCTTCTCTAAAAGCTTGGTAGAAATCTGAAGTGAAGCCATCCAGGCTCAGGATTTTTTTGGTTGGCTGATTTTTGATGACTTTTTCAATCTTTTCCTTTGCGATGGTTTATTAAGTTGTTCTGCTTCACCTTGTGATAATTTCAGTAGGTGATATGAATCAAGGAATTTGTTCCTTTCCTCTAGGTTTTCAAATTTGTTAGATTATAGTCTTCTGTAGTATTCTGTTGTGATATTTTTGATTTCTGTTGGATCTGTTGTGACAACTCCCCTCTCATTTCTTATTTGGGTTATTTGTTTCCTTTCCTGTTTTTCTTTAGCAAGTTTTGCCAATGGACTGTCAATTTTCTTGACGTTTTCAGAAAACTAGCTTTTGATCTTTTCAATTTTTTCAATTGTTCTATTTTCTAATTCTTTCAGTTCTGCTCTGATCTTCATGATCTGTTTTCTTGTGGTGACTGAGAGGTTCCTTTGTTGTTCTCTCTCTACTTGGTCAAGCTATTGGTCATTTCTTTGATTTGGTTCCTTTTTTCCTTCCAGATGTGTGCATTTATAGAGAGAAACTGACCTCTGAACACTGCTTTGGCTGTATCCCATAGGTTTTGGTGTGAAGTGTTTTCATTCTCATTGGAACCCATCAATTTCTTTATTTCATCTTTGATTTCTTCTATAACCCATGGTTTTTTGAGCAAGGCGTTGTCCAGTTTCCATGAGTTCTGCTTCTCATCTATTTTTTTTTTTTGCTATTGATTCTGTTTTTTATGGCTTTATGATCTGAGTTGATGTTTTGCATTAATTCTGTAGTATGGATTTTGTTGAGAATCACTATATGTCCTAACACACGGTCTACTCTGGAGAATGTTCCATGTGCACTGGGGAATAAGGTATAGTTGTCTGCTGATGGACAGAAAATTCCGTATATTTCAATGAGGTCTGTTTGGTTAATTGCAGCAATAAGGTCTTCTGTGTCTTTACTGAGCTTTTTCCTAGACCATCTGTCCAATATTAAGAGTGGAGTGTTGAAGTCTCCCACTATTATTGTGGAGTGATCTGTCTCCTTTTTGAGTGCAGTCAGTGTTGCTTTGATGTATTTAAGTGCTCTAATATTAGGTACACAAATATTTAATATTGATAAGTCCTGGTTGTGTATTTAATCTTTCAGCAATAATGTCCATCTTTGTCCATGATGGTGGATTTTATGTTAAAATCATTTTTATCTGAGATCAGAATTGCCACACCTGCTCTTCTTTGTTCATTGTTAGCTTGATACCTATTCTTCCATCCTTTAAATTTCAGTTTGTTTATATCTTTAAGTCTAAGGAGAGTTTTTTGTAGGCAACATATGGATAGGTCATGTCTTTTGATCCAAGGTGTCACTCGATGTCTCTTTACTGGAGCGTTCGGTCCATTTATATTCAGTATGATTATTGATAGGTATGCATTCAGTGCTGCCATTGTGATATGTTTATTTTTGTATTGATGTTTTCTCTGTTGCTCTTATTAATCTGTTCTGCGACATTCTTCTTTGTGAGTTGGTTTTGTGGTTGTTGAGACTCCTGTATTTCATTTCTTGATGTGGTACGTCGCTTCTTTATTGTTCTTTACAGCTGCCCCTATGATCCCACTTACTAAACTATATATAAACCCAATTTTGATTGCTACCAGTCTTGTCAAATTCCTCTCCATCTAGAAGGACTATAATGATTGTAGTACATCCCTCTTTTTAATATGATTATGTCATAGTTTACATGATATGATCACTAGATCATTTCTTTCACTATTACAGCTTTGATTGTGTTTGAAGTCTTCCCTAACTGAGTAGGATTCTGGATAATGTGTTTTTCTAAAATATAAATTTGGTGGTTTTGTTCTTCCAAGTCAAGAGATTCTTTCAGTATTTCTTGTAGCTTTGGTTTGGGTTTTACAAAGTCTCTGAGTTTCTGTTTATCTGAAAATGTCTTCATTTCATTTTCATACTTGAAAGATAGTTTTGCAGGATATGTCATGTCTTTTGATTCCAAAACTTCTCAGTTGGAAGTTCTTCTCCTTCAAGGCTTTGAGTCTGTCATGCCACTGTCTCTGGGCCAGCATCATTTCTGCTGCTAAAGCCAACGAAAGCCTACAGGTTTTCCCTCTATACGTTAGCTTTGCTTTTAGTCTTGCTGCCTTTAAGAGTATCTGATTATGTTTCGTTTTGTTAAGCTCAATTATAATATGTCTTGGAGTCTTTCTTTTGAGGTCTATATTGAGTGACATTGCATATGCACCTGGATATCTATATTCTCTTCTTTCATAATTTCTGAGAAGTTTTCTGTCAGTAGCTCAGCCACAATATTCTCTGCATTCTCAGGTGTCTCGCCCTGTTCAGGAACTCCAATTTGTCATAGATTGTGCTTCTTAATAGAGTCCCACATGCTTCTTGATGCTTCTTCATTTTTCTCATTTCTTTTTTCTGATTTCTCCTTATAGATGTTGGAGTCAGTAGCTCCATCTTCCCAGTCAGAAAGCCTCTTTTCCACTTGTTCCATTCTGTTTTCTTGGCTTTGAATTGAAATTTCTATGTCTTTAATTTTGTTCTTGATCTGTTGGATTTCAGACTACTGATGTTCCGTCAGATTGAACAGTTTGCTTAATTTTTCGTTTTGTTCAGCTGAATTTTGTACAAAGTCTAGGAGGGCTCTCTATATAATCCTTCTATATTCACCTTCTGATGGTTTCAGAAAAGCTTCTTCACCTGGGAAGTTCTGAGTTGATTTCGTGTGGGAGTCTTCTGATGCCATGGGTGATTTGCGGGTTACTGTTTTCTCCAGAGTCTGCTGTTTTTTGGGCTTCATGTGGGTCAATAGAGGCTAAGAGAGATGCTGTAAAGATGGGCCACAGTTGCTTCTCTAGGCCGTCTTCGGTCTGTGCAAGCCTGTGCTTGTCAAGTGTGGGGTAAGTGAAAGAGAGGAAGTTTTGCATTTGGGGTATGAATTCCACATTAACAGCCTTATGTTGCATCCTAGGGCTCACTAGGTGTTCAGAAGACTCCATTTAATTATCTTTTCAGGTCTTGGTTTCCAGAGGGATTTAGGGAAACATGTGTTTAGTCTGCCATTTTGACTCTGCCTCCCCTCTTTTCATATCTGTTTTTCATTTGTCAATCTTTTATTGATGAAATAACTGCTTGAATCTTTTGCATATTGTTTAATTGGGTTGTTTGTTTTAATACTGTTGAATTTTTTGTTGTAAAAATATGAGTAACTCACATTTGCTACTTGAGCATTTTCCTGTGTAAAATTCAGGGACATCAGTTACGCTTATAATGTTGTGAAACATTGGCAACATCCATTGCCAAATTTTCTGTTATCATAAACAGAAACTTAATGATCCCTACATGATGATCACTAATTTCCCCCAATCTCCTCTCCTTGGTAACCGTTATTCAACTCTGATCTATTTTCCTTTTCTTATTCTAGCTATTTCTAATCAGAGAGATCATATTTGTCCTTTTGTGATTGACTTCACTCAGCACAGTATTTTCAGTGTTGATAAACATGCTGTAGCATGTAGCAGTACATCATTTCTCTTTATGGAAGTGAAATAATCCACGGTATGTATTTACTACATTTTTATAAATTTGTTCAACTGCTGATGATATTTAGGTTGATTCCACCTTTTGGCTATTGTGAATAGTAAATATTGCTGTAATGAACATTGGCATATATATATCTGTTTGCATTGGTGCTTTCAAATCTCTTGGATATACCTAAAAGTGGAATTACTGAGTTATATGGCAGTTCTATGCTTAAGGTTTTGGGTAATTGTCAAAGTTTTCCACAGTGCTACGCCATTTTACATTTCCACCAACAATGCATGCCCCAATTTCTCCACGTTCTTACCAACATTTGTTATTTTGTTTTTGTCTAAGCCATCCTATCAACATCATCAGTCAGAACAAGGCCAGAGGACAACTGCAAAACAGACCATGAATTGCTCATAAGTAATTTCAAGATGAAGTTGAAAAAAAATTAGAGGAAGTCCAGTGGAGCCAAAAAACAACCTTGAGTATATCTCACCTGAATTTAGAGCCCATTTCAGGAACAGGTTTGACATATTGTATACTTAAGGAAGGAAAAAGGGTTGTGGAATGACATCAAGAGTATCATACATAAAGAAAGAAAGATGTCATTTGAAAGCAGAAAAGACTAAAATAGATGTAAGGAGAGACTCTGAAATTTACTCTTAAACATTGAGTAGATGAAGTAGATAAAGTGAATGGAAGAAATGATGAAGTCAAAGATCTGAACAAAAGATTTCAAAGGGCAGCTCCAGAAGACAAAGTTAAGTATCATAATGAAATGTGCCAAGACCTGGAGTTAGAAATCCAAAAGAGAAGAACATGCTCAACATTTCTCAAGCTGAAAGAACTGAAGAAAAAAAAAAAATCAAACCTCGAGTTGCAATGTTGAAGAATTCAATGAGAAAAATATTAAATGAAGTAGGAAACATCAAAATAATGGAAGGAATACACAGATTCACTGTATCAAAAAAATTGGTTGATGTTCAACCATTTCAGAAGGTAGTAAGTAATTAGGAATCGATGATACTAAATGTAGAAGTCCAAGCTATACTGAAAGCACTGCTGAAAAACAAGGCTTCAGGAATTGAAAGACTATCAATTCAAATTTTCAACAAACTGAGTGCTACAAGTGCTCACTTGTCTGTGCAAAGAAATTTGGAGGACAGCTGCCTGGCCAGCAGCTGAAAGCAACCTATATTTGTACCTATTCCAAATACAAGTAGTTGAACAGAATGTGGAAATTATCAAACAATGTCATTAATATCACACACAAGCAACATTTTGCTAAAGGTTTTCAAAAACTGTTGCAGAGAACCATCAGTTGCAGGACTATCAGAAATACAAGCCAGATTCAGAAGAGAATATGAAATGAGGAATGCCATTGTTGAAGTCAGGTGGAGGTTGGCTGAGAAGCAGAGAATACCAGAAAAATGCTTACTTGTATTATATTGTCTATGAAGAGGCATTTGAGTTATGTGGGTCATAACAAATTATGGATAATATTGCTGAGAATGAGAATTTCAGAACACTTAATTGTGCTCACTAGGAACCTGTACATAGATGAAGGCGCAGTCACTGTAACACAAGAAAGTGATACTTTGTGGTTTAAAATTAGGAAAATCATGCATCAGGGTTGTATCCTTTCACTATACTTATTCAGTCTCTATACTGAGCAATTAGTCCAAGAAACTGGGCCATATGAAGAACAACTGGATATCAGGACTACAGGAAGATTCATTAATAACCTGCCATCTACCAATGAAACAACCTTGTTTGCTGAAGGTAAAGAGAACTTGAAGCACTTATCAATGAATATTAAAGACGAAGCCTTCAGTACATGTCAGCATTAAGAAAACAAAAATCCTCACAACTGGGCCAATAAGCAACAGACATCATGATAAACGGGGAAAAAATTGAAGTTGTTGAGGATATCATTTTATTTGTGTGCAAAATACTCATAAAGCCTCAATCAAGAAAGTCATTTGATGCATTGCATTGGGCAAGACTGTTGTAAAAGACCTCTTTAAGGTGTTAAAAAGCAAAGATGTCGCTTTGAGGATTAAGTTTGCCTGACTCACGCCATGGTATTTTCAGTCACCTCACATGCATGTGAAAACTGGGCACTGAATAAGAGAGACCGAAGAAGAATCGATATTTCTGCATTATGCTGTTGGCAAAGCATACTGAATATAACATGGGCTGCCAGAAGGAAGAACAAATTTGTCTTAGAAGCAATACAGCCAGAATGTTTCACAGACATGAAGAGTGCAAGAGTTCATCTCATATACCTTGGATGTGTTGTCAGGTGGGACCAGTCCCTAGAGTGGCACATCATGCTGGGTAAAGTAGAGGGTCAGGGAAAAAGAGGAAAATATTCAATGAGGTGGATCAATAACAGTGACTGCAATAAAAGGGTCAACAATAACAACCATTGTGAGGATGGTGAGGGATCAGGAAGCCTTTCATTATGTTGTACCTAGAGTTGTCATGAATCAGAACTGACTCTTTTTTTGTTGATAGGTATGTATTGGTCCTACACCATCCTCACAAATCTATTCTTTCCTTTTTATTTTTTGGATTTGCTGTTCTTTAAGCGAAAGTTTATGACTCAAGCCAGTTTCTCATATAAAGCTTTATGCACTCACTGTTGTGTAACTTTGTTGACATCCCTAAAATGTGACAGCACATTCTTCCTCTACAACCTGTATTTCCCACGTCCATACGTCATAGATTGAACTGTGTCCCCCCAAAATGTGTAGCAATTTGGCTGGGCTATGATTTCCAGTATTTTGTAACTGTCCTCCATTTTGTGATTTTCCTATGCTACGAATCCTAATCTCTGCCTGTGGTTAATAGAGTGGATCGTGTTAGAGAGGATTAGAATGGAGCTGTAACATCCACACTAAGATCACCTTCTTGCTCCAAATTGCCTTTGCAGTTTCTCTGGAGTGTGGCTTGTGCTACCTTTTATCCTTTACCTTACAAGAGATAAAAGGAAGGAGAAGCAAGCAGGGAGTTGGGGCCCTCATGCTATCAAAAAGCAGTACTGCGAGCAGAACACATCCTTCAGAACTGACATTCCTACACTGGTATGCTCCCTGACCAAAGAAAGACTGAAGCAATATAAGGACCTTCCTCAAGAGCCAGTAAAGAGGGAAAGCCTTCCCCTGAAGCTGACATCCTGAATTCAGACTTGTAGCCTACTGAACTGTGTAAGAACAAATTTCTCTTTGTTAAAATTGTCTACTCATTGTATTTCTGTTACAGCAGTATCAGATGACTAAGACACCATAAAATCCAGCTCCTATCCCCTTCTGCCTTCTCGTCTTGCCTCTAGATAGAAGCTACACACTTGTTCTCATGTATCTACTTGAGCTAGAAGCGCAGTCTTCACCAGTATCATTTTATGTCTTATAGTTCAGTCTAATCTTTGTATGAAGAGCTGGCTTTGGGAATTGTTTAACAGAGTGTCTAGGTTAACAGAATTTCCAAGGACCATGTCTTCCAGAGTTCCTCCTGTCTCAGTCATTTGATACTCCTGTAACAGAAATACAATGAGTAGATGATTTTAATGAAGTCTGGTATTGTTACTAGAATTTGGGTTCTACACTCCACTTTTCTCTTGCTTCATCAGAGATTCTCTGTTGTGTTTCCTGTTAGAGCAGTCATTGGTGGTAGCTGGGTATCATCTAGTTCTTCTGGCTTCACATTGATGTATTCGCTGGTTTATGTGGCCCTTTCTCTCAGAGTCATGTTTTCCTTGTGTCTTTGGTGTTCTTTCCCCTTTTTTCCAGGTGGGATGGGACCAAGTGATGCAACTTAGATGGCTGCTTGCCAGTTTGTAAGACCTTTCGAGACACCAAATGTCACTCACCAAAGTGGGATGTAGAAAATTTTATTAATAAACTTTCTTGCACCAGTTGACCTAGATGCCCTCTGAAACCACAGTCCCCAGACCCCTGCCCTTGCTACTGTGTCCTCCAAGTGTTTGCTTGTGTTCAGGAAATTTCTTAGTTTTCTTTTTAGTACAGTTTTGTTTACCTCTGCTGTATCATATTTTGTCTTTCTCTTCACATAAGATAATTCTTGTCTGCTATCTAGTTAGTGAATAGCCATCTCCCTTCCTTCTTATCCTTGTAACCATCAAAGAATGTTTTCTTCTATGTTTAAAGATTTTCTTCAGTTCTTATAATAGTGGCCTTATGCAATCTTTGTCCTTTTGTGGCTGTGTACTTTTACTGAGTGTAACTCCTTCCATATTCCTCTGTGTTCCAAGAGGCTTTACAGATTCACCAACCTTCTTTATCCTTGCCTAACATTCCATGTTATGAACCTATGAGGTCTGACAGTTAAGTTCTTGAACTTGCCACTGTGTGCCTATGTTTGCAGCACTATACAAACAATTCAGTAAGGTTTCAAAACCTTTGTATGTCAGTGTCTGTCAGCTGTGTTCATGTTGATGTGTAGCGGCATCTTGCTGAGTGACATTCATTATTGTTGTTGTGTCCTTTTGTGTGCCTTCTCTAGAATGTCAAAGCTTGAATTAGAGCCATGAATAAACATTAAATGTCCTGTTAACTTGGCAAGAGTGAAAGTGAAATCAGGGACATGTTAGTCTAAGTTTATGGCAATGCCGTGAAGAAAATGGCAGTGTACAAATGGATTAAGGAGATAGAATGCGTCACTGGGGTAGCCAGTAACAAGCAGAACAGACAAGAACACTGCAAAAGTTTGTTGAATTCTGCATCAGAGTTGCCAGCTGATCGTGAGACCCACAGCAGACCAAGTAAACACTGATAGAGAAACAGGTAGAAAACTTAACTGAAAATCTTGGCATGAGAAAGGAGTGCAGACTCAAAGGAGCTCACCGATGAACAAAAGCAAAGGAGAGTCATAGTTTGTCAAGACATTTTGGAGAGGCAAGACAATGTTTGGGGCCACATTCAGTGGTGATGAGACATGAGCGCACCAATGAGACTGAAACAAAGTGACAAAGTGTGCAATGCAAGTTTGTCAGTAGTCCACGACCAAAAGTTCCGTCAGTCCGAATCAAGAGTTAAAATGATGTTGCTAACTTTTTTTGATATCAGAGGGATTGTTCCTTCTGAATTTGTACCAACTGAACCAACAGCCAGATTTACTATTTGGAATTGCTGAAAAGGCTGTGTGAAAAAGTTAGGCAAAAAAATGACCTGAAAATTTCACCAACAACTCTTAGCTCTTGCATCACAACAATGAACCAGCTCACACTCACAGGGCCTTATCTGTAAGGGAGCTTCTAGCCAGTAAACAAATAACTGTATTGGAACACCCCCCCTGTTCACCTGATCTGGCCCCCAGTGACTTTTTCCTTTACCTGAAGTTAAATATTGAAAGGAAGATATTTTGGTGACTTTCAGGACATCAAGGGTAATACAGTGACAGCTCTGATAGTTATTCCAGAAAGACAGTTCCAAAATTTCTTTGATGGCTGGACCAGGTGCTGATGTTGGCGGAGCTTCCCGAAGGTAGTACTTGGAAGGTGACTGTAGTGATATTCAGCAATGAGGATGTAGCACTTTTTCTAGGATGAGTTCACAAACTTAACTGTCGGAATTTGTACCATAATTTGTTTATCCATTCTTTCTTCTATGGACACTTAGTTTGTTTCCATCTTTTCGCTGCTGTGAACAGGGCTATAATGAATACGTGTATGCATATATCTGTTTCTGTGATGGTTCTTATTTCTGTAGGATATATTCCAAGTAGTGGGATGGCTGGATAGTACGGTACTTTCATTTCTATCTTTTTAAGGAAACAATCAATTTCCGAAGTGGTTGTACCATGTTCTATTCTTACTAGCAGTGCATAAGTGTTCCATTCTCTTGAAAACCTCTCCAACATGTATTGTTTTGAGTTTCTTGGATTAATGCTAGCCTCACTGGAGTGTGGTGGTATCTTACAGTTTTGATTTGGGTTTCTCTAATGGCTAATGATCATGACCGTTTCCTCATGTGTGTGTTAATCGTGTGAATGTTTTCTTTGCCTGTTCATATGCTCTGCCCATTTTAAAACTGGATTATTTGTCTCAGTATTGTTGAGGCTTTACAGTACCTTGTAAATTTTAGAGATTAAATGCCATTAGATGCTAATTTTGTCATAGCCAGTTTTTTCCCCCCCGGTTGTCTTTTTTACTGTTTTTTTTTTTAAAAAGTATTTTACTGTGTGCCATTGATCGCTTTGTGTCCCCCCCAAAAATGCAGGTATTGATTTGACTTGGCTGTGAGTTCCAGTGTGGTGCAAGTCCTTCCATGTGTTGTGAATCCTGCCTCTGTGATATTGATGATGGGGAATGGGCAGCAGTTGTGCTGGTGAGGCAGGACTCAAGTTACCAGCTGTGGAATATAAGGGAGAGAAGTGAGCATAGAGAGATGGGAACCTTATGCCATCAAGAAAGCAGCACTGGGAGAAGAGTGTGTCCTTCAGACCTAAGGTTCAAGATGCTCTCCTTGAATTTGGACTCTGCCTACCAGGCTGTGATAAATTCTCTTACTGAATGGACTTGTAATTCATAAATGGATTTGTGGCTTACCAGACTGTGTCAATAAAGTTTCCCTTCCACTCATGGTATTTTCTGTTAGAGCAGTATCAGGTGACTAGAACATTGTGCTTTAAGGGAAAGTTTACAATCCAAGTCTATTTGCCACGTAAAACTCGGCACCCACACTGCTATGCAACTCAAGCTGTTCTCTCCAACTTGTGACAGTACATTTTTACTTTCTACCCTGTACTTTGCATATCCGTTCAACCAACTCCTGTCACCTTCTGTCCTCTCATCTCACTTCTGGACAGCAGCTGCTCAGAAAGCCTCATATGTATATTTAAGCCAAGAAGCACATGCTTCACCAGAATTACTCTGTATCTTACAGTCTAGTCCAATCTTCATCTAAAGAGTTGGCTTTGGGACTGGTTTCAGCTCTGGGTCAGCAGACAATCCAGAGGCCAAGTCCTCAGTGGAAACTTCAGTCTTTCAGACAATCAAATCTGGTCTTTTAATAGAATTCTAGTTCTGTACACAGTTTTCTCCTGCTACTTCAGGGACTCTGTGCTGTGTTCCCTGTCAGTGCAGTCATTGATGGTGGCTGGACACCATCTAAGTTCTTCTGGTCTAATGCTGATGAGGTCTCTGTATCATATGGCTTTTCTGTCTCCTGGGCTTGTATTTTCCTCATGTTTTTGATGAGATTAGCACAGTTTTTGATGTCTTTCGTTCTTCTCTGCTTCATGTGGTTTGGAACCAGTGGATGTTACTTAGACGGCTGCTTGCCAGCTTTTAAGATCCCAGACACAGCTCACATAAGTGGGATGCAGAACATTTTCTTTACAATACTCAGTTATGACAGTTGACCTAGAAGTCCCCAAAAACCATGGTCCCTAGACCCTTGCCCCTACTACTCCATCCTTTAAAATGTTGGGTTGTATTTAGGAAACCACTTAGCTTTTGGTACAGTCCAACTGTGCTAACCTCCCTTCTACTGTGTGCTGTCATTCCGTTCACCTAACTCAATTACTACCTACAATCTGATCTATGAATACTCTTCCCCTCCCATCCCACCCTTGTAACCATCAAATATTATTTTCTTCTGTGCTGAAACCTTTTATTGAGTCCTTATAATAGTGATCTCATACAATATTTTTCCTTTTGCATGTGACTAATTTCACTCAGCATGTCTTCCAAATGGCTCCATTTTATGAGATGTTTCCTAAGATCACTGTTTTTGTTTTTGTTTTTTTAATCACTGCATAGTGTTCCATTGTGTGAATATATCATAGTTTGTTTATTCATTCATCCACTGATGGACATCTAGGTTGATTCCATCTTTTTGCTACTGTGGACAGTGCTTCAATAAACATTGGTGTGCGTGTATCTGTGTGACAACCCTTGTTTCTTTTGGATATATTCTAGCAGTAGATTGCTGGGTCATATGCTATTTCTATTTCTAGCTTTTAAAGGAAGCTTCAAATTGCTTTCTAAAGTGATTGTACCATTTTACATTCCCACCAGCAGTGTAGAAGAGTTCCAGTCTGTCCATAACCTCTCTAATGTTTATTGTGTATTTTGGATTAATGCCAGTGCTATTGCTGTGAGATGGTATCTCAGGGTAGTTTTGATTAGAATTTCCTTAAAGAATAATACTCATGAGCATTTTCTCATGTATCTGTTAGCCTCCTGGATGTCTTCCTTGGTGAAGTGCCTGTTCAAGTCCTTTGCCCATTTTTTAATTGAAGTATTTGTCTTTTTTCTTGTTAAGGTTTTGCATTACCTTGTAAATGTTGGAGATGTGAAGATGATTGGATTTGTGGTAGCCCCAGTTTTTTTCCCAGTCTGTAGATATTCTTTTCACTCTTTTGGTGAAGTCTCTGGATGAGCATAAGCATTTTATTTTTAGGAGTATCCATTTATCTACTTTCTAGTCTGGTGTTTGTGCATTGTTAGTAATATTTTGTTGTCTGTTTATGCCATGTGTTAGGTCTCTCAGTGTTATCTCTATTTTTTTCTCCATGATCTTTATTGTCTTAGGTTTTTATTTAGATCTTTGATTCATTTTGAGTTAGTTTTTGTGCATGCTGTGGAGTATGGGTCTTGTTTCACTTTTTTCATAGATAGATATCAGTTGTGCTAACACTATTTTTTAAAGAGACTGCCCTTCAGCTGGTTGACTTACAGTCTTTGTCAAATATTGGCTGCTGATACGCAGATGAATTTATGTCTGGATTCTCAGTTCTGTTCCACTAGTCTACATATCTGTTATTATACCAGTACCAGGCTGTTTTGATCACTCTGGTGGTACAAAATCAGGTATTATGTTTTCTAAAATCAGGTATTATGAGTTTTCCCACTTTTTTTTTCTTTATCAGTAATGCTTTACTTATCTGGGGCCTCTTAGCTTTCCGTATGAAGTTGGTGAGTTGTTTCTGCATCTCATTAAAAAATACCACTGTAATTTGGATTGAGATTGCATAGTGTTTATAGATCATTCTGGGTAGAATGAAATTTTCACAATGTTGAGCCGTTCTATCCATGAGCAAAGTGTATTTTTCCACTTATGCAGGTTTCTTTTGGGTTCTTGCAGTATTGTCTTGTAGTTTTCTTTGTATAGGTCTTTTACATCTCTGATTAATTTACTTCTAAGTATTTCTTCTTCTTGATGGTTTTTGTAAATGGTATTGATTACTGATTTCCTCTTCAACATCCATTTGTTGATGTAGCCAGCCCCTGTTGATGTAGAGGAATCACATTTATCTTATATCCTGATACTTTGATGAAATTTTCTTCTGGTGCCAATGGTTTTCTTTTGAATTTTCTGTATATAAGACCTTGTTGTATGCAAATTGAGATACTTTCACTTCTTTCTTACCAATATATGTGTCCTTAATTTCATTTTCTAGCCTGATTGTTCCATTTAGGATGATGTTGGCTATTGATGTTCTTTATTAAGTTGAGGGATTTCCCTTCTATTCCTATTTTGTGAAGAGGTTCTTTTTTTCCTTTAAAACCATGAATGACTGTTGGACTTTGTCAAATACCTTTTCCACATCAATTGATAAGATCATGGTCTTTTTGTCTTTTTTTTAAATATCTGATTGATTTTTTTTTTTTTTTTTTTTTATGTTGAACCATCCCTGCATACTTGGTATGAATCTTGCTGGGTCAAGATGATTTTTTTTTTTTTTTTGATATGTTGTTCCGTTTTATGGCCTAGAATTTTATTGATGATTTTTGCATCTAAGTTCAGGAGAAATATTGTTCTGTAGTTTTCTTTCTTTCTTTTTTTTTTTGTGATGTCTTTAGCTGGATTTGGTATCAGGGTTATGCTGGCTTAACTGAATGAGTTTGGGTGTATTGCATCCTTTTCTATGCTCTGAAGTACTTTTAGGAATAGTGATGTTAACTTTTCTCTGAAAGTTTGGTAGAGTTCTCCAGTGAAGCCATCAAGACCAGGGCCATTTATTTTATTTTATTTTATTTTAGTAGGCTTTAAATTACCTTTTTAATCTCTCTTTTGCTATAGTGTTATTAGGTGTTTGTGTTAGTTTAGGTACATAGTATGTTTCTAATTTCTTCTAGATTTTCAAATTTGTTAGAATATAGTTTTTCATAGTATTCTATCATGATTCTGTCATGGATTGATTTGTGTCCCCTCCCAAATATCTGTAGATATTTGACTAGACATGATTCCTAGTATTGTCTCATGTTTCTGTATGCTGAAAACCCTGCCTCTGTGATGTTAGTGAGGGCAGATGGGTTGCAGTTATATTGGTCAGGGAGGCCTGGAGTCAATTTTTTGAGATATAAAAGAAAGAAGCTAGCAGATAGTTAGGAACTTCATATCATCAGGAAAGAAGCAGTGCTTAGAGCACACTGAATTCTTTGGAGAGGACCTGGCATCCCTGTACCTCAAAAGCTCCCAGTCCAGTGGAAGACTGAAGACAAGTACTTTCCTCCGAGCCAGTAGAGAAAGACTTTCCCCTGGATCTGGTGCCCTGAATCTGGACTTGTAGCCCCTACCGGGCTGCAGCAAAATAAATTTCTTCTATTTGTGCTATTTCTGTTACAGCAGCACTAGCTGACTCAGATAGATTCATTTAACTTGAGTTAGGTCTGTTGTGATATTGCCCATCTCATTTCTTATTTGGGTGATTTTCTTCCTTTCCTATTTTTCTTTTTTCCTTAAGACAGTTTATTAAGTCTGTAAGCCATCTCAAAGAGCCATGTTTTGTTCTTATTAACTATTGCAATTGTTTTTTTATTCTCTATTTCATTTAATACTGTTCTAATTTTTATTAATTGTTTTCTTCTGGTGCCTAGGTCTTCTTTTAGTGCCCTTTTTCTATTTGAGTTGTAGGGTTAATGCTTTGTTAATTTTTTGTTTTGGGGTATGTACAATCGATTGCTGAAAACTGATCTCCAAGCCCTGATTTTGCAGTGTCTCAAAAGTTCTGGTAGCATGCATTTTCCTTCTCATTTGATTCTGTGGATTTCTTTATTCTGTCCTTAATTTCTTGTAATCCAATAGTTTTTGAGCAAAGCATTGACTATTTTCCATGTGTTTGTTTTGTTTTTCCTTGTTTTGTTATTTATTTCTCCTTTTATAGCTTTATGGTTAGAAAAGATGCTTTGTAATATTTTGATGGTCCAGATTCTCTTAAAGCTTGTTTTGTGACCTAATATGTCATTTATTCTGGAGAATGTTGCATCTGCATTTGGAAAGAAAGTATACTTATTTGCTGTTAGGTGGAGTGATCTGTATATGTTTATGAGGTCCAGTTGGTTGACTGTGGTATTTAGATCTCACATGTTTTTACTGAACTTCTTTCTGGATGCTCCGTCCTTCCCTGAAAGTGGTGTGTTGAGGTCTTCGACTTTTATTGTGGAGCTATTTGTCTCCATTTTCAACTCTGTTAGAGTTTGTCTTGTGTATTTTGGAGACCTCTTGTTGGTTGTGTTAATATTTAATATTTGTGTTATGTCCTTCTGGTGTTATGATCCTTTAATCATTATGTGGTGTCCTTATCTTTTGTGGTGGATTTTACTTTAAAGACTCCTGGCAGAAATTGATATTGCCACTCTTTCTGGTTTTTGATTGTTGTTTGCTTGATACAGCTTTTTCATCCTTTGAGTCCTATTTTGTGTCTTTTAGTCTTAAGTGTGCCTCTTGTAGATGGATTTCTTTTTTTAATGAATTCTGACACTCTATGTCTCTTTATTGATACATTTATTGCATTTACCTTCAGCATAATTGTTGATAAGTATTGTTATCAATACTTACTGTTTGGTAATGTTATTCTGGTATTTTTTTGTGTGTGTATGTTGACATTTTTGTTGTTTCACTTAAGTTTCTGTGCTGAGTTGTTTTCTTTATGTATTTTCTTTTTATCTTTTTCATTGTTGTTGACCTTGTATTTGTAGAGACTTTATGTGTTTCTTGGGTTTGAATTTTGCTGTGTAGGTTTGTAAATTTCCTTTGTGCTCAATTTAATATTTACCTCTGTTTTTCTAAGTTTAAACCAATCTTTTATTTCTTTGACTTTTTCTCCATATGAAAGACCTATGACTACATTTTTGGTCTCTCCTATCATAAGGTTGGAAACCCTGGTGGCATAGTGGTTAAGTGTTATGGCTGCTAACCAGAATGTTGGCAGTTCAAATCCACCAAGCATGCCTTGGAAACTCTATGTGGCAGTTCTGCTTTTTCCTGTAGGATCGCTATGAGTCGGCATTGACTCAACAGCCCTAGGTTTGTTTTTTAGTTTGATTATAAGGTTGTCACCTTTTACATAGTGACATTTCTGTTCCCATATACTCAGTGTTTTAGCTATGATTTATTTTTTTGTGACTTCCCTATCTGGGTTGAATAGGGTGCTCTCTTCTGCATAGTAAGTTATTATCTGATGTTATTGATTTGGTAACAAAAGGACTCCTTTTAGTATTTCTTGTAATTTTGGTTTTGTTTTTGGTACTTTATCTGATAATGTCCTAAATTCACTATGATATTTGACAGACAGTTTTGTTGTAATTGTTGTAATTTGTTGTAATTCTCGGCTGTTTTTTTTCTTCAAGGTTTTATATATATATGTCATTCCATTGTCTTCGTGCTTGCATCATTTCCTCTAAATAGTCCAAGCTTAGTCTTATTAACTCTCGTTTGTAGAAAATTTTTCATTTATTTCTAGCTGCTCTTAAAATCCTCTTTATCTTTGGCTATGGTGAGTTTGATTATAATATATCTTGGTGACTTTTTTTCCAGGATCTGCCTTGTATGGAGTTTGGTGAGCATCTTGGATAGATATTCTCATCCTTCATGATGTCAGTGATTTTTTTCTTCCAATGAATCTTTAACAATTCTTTCTGGATTTTCTGCTATCCCCTCATGTTCTAGTACTTCAGTTTATTTCTCCTTATAGAGTCCCACATAATTCTTAGGGTTTCTTCATTTCACAAAAATTCTTTTATCTGTTTTTTCCTCAGATACTTTATCTTCAACCTTGCTAATTCTGACTTCTGTTGCCTGAATTTTAGTCCTATGACTTTCTGTTGAGTTGAATAAATCTAATATTTTATACTTAATCTTCTAGATTTCTGCCTAGTGTCTCTTTATAGATCCTTGAGAACTGTTAAATTTATAATTATACTTTCCTCTAACCTTTTTAGTTCCTGTATTGATGTGTCTGTGTCTTTATCAGCTTGTTCTGTGTTTTTATCTTATATCTTCAAGAGTTCTGCACATTAATCTTCTGTATTTGGCCTCTGGTAATTCAAGGAAGTTCTCTTCATCCAGAAGATTTCTAGATTCTTTGTTTTGGGAGTTTTCTGAGCCTATCATTGTTTGCCTCTTTATGTGATTTGATGTTGGCTGTTATCACTGATTCATCAATAAGTTATTTTATTTATTTTTTGTGTTTGATTACTGTGTCCTAGCTTCTTGTTCCATTTTGTTTTGATATGCCCAAATAGGCTGTTCCTGTGATCTAGTTTAGTTATTGGTACCTTTAAACCTCCAGCATCCTGTCATTGATGGTTAGAGCTGTTACTTGGTATGTCAGCCCAGGAATCTCTTTACCTTTCTTGTATGAATTCAGCTCAGGTGTTCACGTATTTGTTCACCAAGTGTGTGGTGCAGGCTGTCACCTACAATCCTAGATGGACAGGTGTGATTGATGTAGGTACAGGTATCTGGCTGCAGGAAGTGACCACATGCTGAGCAAATCAGAGGGCTGAAAGCCACCTATGAGTGTCTGTGAGAGTATCCTTGTTCCCTGTAGTATGTAGAGGGGTGGGCTTTGCAGGTGGAATATGGGTATCCAATGCTGTTGGCTGTAAGAACTGAGAAGCACCACTTATACTTGGACGCCTGTTGAGAGTTTCTAGGTAGTGAAGGTGGAGCGATCAATTCTTAGGCCACTGATGTGGGTAGGTGAGGGCCCTGATTAATATGCAGAGTGATGTCAGATATCACGAACCTACCTTTCTGCTATATAACTAATACAGTTGAAGTTCAACTTCAGGTATGTACTTCATTATACTGTGTTAATGAGGGCCTACACTGTTGAAATGGGCCCATTCTGGTCTGTGCCATGGCAATAGGCATTCAAAGTCCATGGGCTCCTTTTGCCTGTGACTAGGCAAAGATGCTGTTTCTGTCCTGAGATGTTAGCTTAGGGGAGCCAGCGATTATTTTTCTCTGTTTGTTAATTTATTTCCTCTCCAAGGCTTGGGGAGTGGCTCAGGGCATGTGATAGGTCCTCCATTCAGCCCTGGAGATGTGGCAATCTCTGATTTCAGCTTGGACCTAGAGCCGGTAAGGGGCAGGTAAATGGAAGAGAGATTTGTCCCAAAGAGATACTTTTGGATCCTCATGGTAGATTACACACATGTACTTATCTTTTGCCAGTTGAGCTCTGGTGTATACTGGTTCTCTTGACATGAGTACTTTCATCACTGCTTAGTCTCTCCCAGTGTGGAAAATGTGTTCCAATTGCCACTGCTTGCCTCACCACACAGAAATGGATCTGGTCTGCAGGGGGCTGGTTCCTGCCAGGTCAGGTCTGGCAACTTGTTGTTGCATCTGAACCATCTCTCCCTCCCTCTGCCACTCAGTTCAGTTCTTCAAATTTTCCTTTGATGTTCAGGGATTCTAGGTTGTCATATATAATAGATTCACTTGCTTTTTTCAGATCCTTGTTGTAAGAGGGACCATAGGAACCATCTGACTGCTTTGCCATCTTTGCCTTGCCTCCAAGAAAGGCTTTTAACTCCATTTTTATTTCTAATTTTTTTCCAAAGTCTATGAAGACCAGATGAGATGACAAGTATAAAAATGTTTGGGACAGACAAATAATAAATTCAAAGGAAATTTATTTCATTATTATATTTATGCTTATGCTTTCTTTGGCCTTCACATTAAGTAATATACATTTTTCTTTTTATGAAAAGAACTAGACATGACATAAGGAGCTCCAGTGGTATAATGATTCAGTACTCAGCTGCTTAGCAAAAGACTGGTGGTGAAATCTACCCAGTGGTTCTTTGGGAGAAAAGTCAGGTGATTTGCTTCTGTAAAGTTTATAGACATGAAAACTCTATGGGACAGTTCTACTCTGTCACATGCAGTTACTATGAGTTGAAATTGACAGCACATAGCAAAAATGACACGACATATTAGATAAAGACTAATCAGTGCAAAATAAAAGAAGACAAATTTATTTTTGCTACATATTTTACTCCATTAGGATGCCTGCTGGTCCACATCCAGATATTAACTCAAATGTGCTTATGGATACTTTCCCCTTGTTTAGTGTAATGTTTAGAATTTGTCCTCACTGAAACTTAATCAATGTTTTAGTATAAGAAATCGCTTAATAAATTTCAAGATTCACTAATTCTTGATGAAAACCAAGCTCAGTGCCGCTGAATTGGTTCTGACTCATAGAGACCCTATAGGGCAGAGTAGAACTGCCCCATAGAGCCTCCAAGGAATGCCTGGTGGATTCAAACTGCTGACCTTTCGGTTAGCAGACATAGCACTTAACCACTATGAGACCAGGGTTTCCAGTTCTTGACTGAACATATAATTTATTAAGAAGATATCTGTGAAATTCAATAAAATCAGTGTTATCAGGACATTTTGGAAGGTACAAAAGATTTTTCTGGATTACAGATTCTGAATAATCTGAGATCCTACCTAGCTAATGTGAAAGATTCGGAAATACTTGTTAGTGTTTTCCTAGACAGTTAGCAACGACTTTTATTTACACATTTTTTGTACTAAATTATTTGAAAAATGTCACTAATGATAGACAGTCATTTTCACACCAATCTTTTCTATCGCTTCATGTTACAACTCTACCAGCAAATAGAAAAAACTTATATCCAAATCCATTTGAGAGATATATCTAGTCTGAAGTCAATTTCACTTCTGAAGTGAATATGAGTAAAAGGCCAAATAATAAGGAATTGAAGTTGTCAAGTACCATTTTACGAAAATGATACCTTTTTGTTTTTCATTCTTCATGATACTGATAATTCAAACCTGAGCAAAATGTCCCATCCCATGTCTGGTCCCTCTTTTCCCTTACTCCTGGCAGAGTTAAACTGTATCTTTTGAAATCTAACAGCCTCTTTCCTTTCCTTTAAAATATACTGGACAACATGATATTGTCAATTTTGGTTTCTGAAAGGGATATAATTTTCAATTACTTATGTTTAAACCGTCTATGCCTATCAGAGTTCTTGACCCACAGGAAGAGTTCAGCACATTTGTTGAACAAATAATGCAAAGTCCTCCAAAGCATATGAATTCATTTCATACTGCAAAATTTCATGTTTAAATGTATATTAGCTTATTTCAGTAAGTAATAAAGTCCAAAATTTCAGTCTTAACCAAATAGAAATTTATTGTTTATTTATGTAACAAACTGATACAGCTACTGCTGGTCAGTGGGTGTGCAGTTTTCATGGAGTCACACAGATTTTCTTACAGCTCTGCCTTTCTCTAGAGCCTCAGAGTGCAAAATTTGTGTTGGTGTACATTTTTGTGAAGGTGTCTGTTTGCATAGTGGTTAAGAAATTGGCTGCTAACTGAAAGGTTGGCGTTTGAGCCTACCAGCAGATCTACATGAAAAATGCCTGTTGATCTACTTCCATAAAAATTATAGCCTAAAAGCCCTTGTAGGGCAGTTTTATTCTGTCACATGTAGCCACTATATGTCAAAATTAACTAGAGGGCACCCAACAGCAACACATCTTTGTGGTGTATAAATTCCTGTCCTTTTATATAATGCAATGCATACTGCCTTAGAAAGCCACTTGTAGTTAATCTATTTAAGTAATACTATTTGAGAACCTGTCAAATGCCAGACAAAGTTCTAGGCCCTTGGGATATAATAGTGAACAAAACAGAGGTTTCAACACTTTTAGAACTTATATTGTGTTAGAGAGAAACATATAATAAATAAAATAACTAATGAAATCTTCAAGTGTGGTCAAAAGTGGTAAATATTGCAGAAAAAATCAAAACTAGAGCATGCTAAAGGGGACAAGGAGAGTGCAGCCATCTTGTTGCAAGCTTCATTACAGGAGATGGGAAGAGTGTTGCTACTTTGAAGTCTGTGATGTACTATTATGGAATCTTTGGCAAGTGGCAGTCATAACCAGTGCACAAATGTATGTGTGCTATATGCACTCGGAAAGTTCATCACTATTACTTTTATAGGATCTTTATGAGTTGGACTTGACTTGATGGCAACGGATTTGGTTTGGTTTGATTTTAGTCACTGAATCAAACTAACAAACTGATATGAATCACCCCCTTTCTTTAAAATCACACTCTACTATCTGCTTTCCCTGGCTTATGTCATAGAAATATTTTTTTATTCTGTTCGAGTCTCAGTAAGACTCCAACCATGATAAAGATCCTACTCTGCCAAGTGTTGAGCTTGAGGCCTTTTTGCCTTCATCCATCTAGTAGTTCTTATGTCCTGCCAGTGCAGTGACTATGAAATCTGCCCCCTTTCACTCATAGCAGCCACTCCTCTCCCTCATAGGACTTCTATACCTTATTTTGTCTCTGTGGTATGGCTCTGAGGCACCTTTCTAGACCTCTCAGCAGTGTCCCGCTTTACTCTACATAGCGTATCACTGCTCCAGGGAAACTATTGGCCTGTCTTCCCCTAACCTGACACCCATGACTGGTTATTTCTCATGTCTGGATTATTTCTTGTTCCATTACATTTATTACAAATCCCTTCTCCTACTTTCTCTTTTTTTTCTTAAGAATTGGCTCAAAATTCACATGTTTTGAGACTCTGTGACAAATCTCATCTTATTGTTAAACTATGTGTGCTGCACTGACTCTGACTTATCATAAGCCCATGTGTGCCAGAGTAGAACTGTGTTCAATAGCATTTTCAGCAGCTAAGAGTTTGAAAGTAGCTTAACACCTGAGAACATTAACTGTACCACCCAGGGATTCCCATCCTATTCTTCATTCCATTATTTGTTTCTTTATCTCCCTATGTAAAGAGTTACATCTTACATACATTTAGATGTTTCTTTTAAGCTGTTGCTCCTGCCACATTAGTTTGTCTTTAAGCATGGTTATTACGATTATCTATTTCCTTCTTATATAACTCAAGATCTTCCTTTTCCCCATTGCTTCACATCTAAAATACAGTGTTCCCCTGGAGTCTCTCTGCCACTCCTACCCCTAGGCAAAGCACTGGTCTCCTGGGCTCACAGCATTCTAAATTCCTCTCCCATCCCCTTGTGCCTCAGTCTACTCATTTGAGTTTTTAGTTTCTACACCTCCTTTAAGGCCTTCCAGGTCTCATTTGTCCCACCTTGAAGTGTTTTCCAATTTACAAACTTGATATTTGAATTTGGCAGTTAAAGGGCTACAACTTCTCCCTTTCTCATTAATTTTGTCTTTGAGTTCCTGATCAGATCAAAAATAGAACAAATTTATTGCTGTATATTGTCTTTCAGAGTTTCAGCTGTTGTGTTTACTGTTGTTGTCAGGTACTGACAAGCCAGTTCTGACTCACAATGACCCTATGTACAACACAAAGAAAACACTGTCAGGTCCTGCCTCATCCTCACAATTGTTACTATGTCTGAGCCCATTATAACATTACCTTTGTAAGTCCATCTCTTTGAGGGTCTTCTGCTTTTTCTCTCATCTTCCTTAAATCAAGCATGATGTCATTCTCCAAGGACTGGTCCCTCCTGACAACATATCCCAAGTACATGAGAGGACGCCTAGCCATCTTTGCTTCTAAGGAGCAAACGTGCTGTATTTCTCCTAAGATGGAATTGTTTGGTTTACTGGCAGCCTGTGATATATTCAGTATTCTTTGCCAGTACATAATTCAAAGGCATTAATTGCTCTTTGGTCTTCCTTATTCATTATCCAGCTTTTACATGCATGTGAGGTGATTGAAAATGTCATGGCTTGGGTTAGGTACACTTTCCTTAAAGTTACATGTTTGCTTTTGCTTTTTTTTCACACTTTAAGAAGTTTGTTTGTAGCAGATTTGCCAATAAAACATGCCATTGTAATGTTTGCTTCCCAATTAATTTGTAAACTTCAAAAATACTACTTCTACACACCTACAAAAGCCAATAGAACCCTAGGTGGTCCCAGGATTCTTTCTCCTTCATCATACAACAGAGACCGTATTAGAATCATTTTGAGAAGAGCTGCTAGGAGAGGGCTTTATGCTGTTGAGGAATTGAGATGTACTACTTTCCTTTTGGGATCTAGATATTAGTGTGGGTCTTAGACTCGACGATATTTGTCTTGGCTTGGCTAGAAGTAGCAGTTAGAGACTAGTTCACTTATTCATTCAACAAATATACATTGAACATCTGCACTCTAAGTCCCAGAAATAAAGTGATAAATAAGACAGTATCTATCCTCAAAGATGTGTCCTTGAGTGGTGCAAACATTCAAGAACTGGGCTATTAATAAAAAATTTGTCAGTTCAAATTTACCCAGAGTCACCTCTGAAGAATGGATTGATGATCTGCTTCTGAAAGATTACAGCCATGAAAACCCTGTGAAACACATGGATTCACCATTAATTGGAAATGACTTGACAGAAACTTTTTTTTTTAAATGACTTTAAGAACCTACTGTTCAAACACATAAATTCATAAAATAGTTTCAGGTAGTGAATACATGTGATGGAGAAGTATAACAAGGTTATGAGGCAGACAGTGACCATGGGGCAGAGTGTACTCTTTTAGCTAGAGTTGGAGAAGACCTCTTTGCAGAGTAACACTTGAATTATAAGTTTTAGAAGAAGAAGAGACAGACATGTTAGGATCAGGGGAAGTGGGTGGAAGAGGGGCGGGGAGTGAAGAAGTGGAGATAGCAAGCATTTTATTATCTAGCACTGCTATGGTAGAAATACCACAAGTGGGTGGCTTTAACAAACAGAAGCATCTTCTTTCACAGTCTAGGAATCTAGAAGCCTGAATTTGGGAAGCCAGCACCCATGGAATGCTTTCTCTCCATGTCAGTTCTGTGGGAAAGTCTTTGTCATCAATCTTTCCCTGGTCTAGGAATATCTCAGCACAAGGTTCAAAGGATGAGCTTCACTCCTGGCATTTCTTTTTGGTGGTATGAGATCTCCATCTCTCTATTTCCTTCTCTTTCTTTTCTATCTCTTATAAAAGATGATACAGGCCATACCACAGAGGAGCTCCCCTTACACTGGATTAGGACTATGAACTGAGATGTTGCATCCCATCTTAATCTTCTTTAACATAAACTAGTCTTGCCTCATTAACCACAGGTAGAGATGAGAATTTACAATACACAGGAAAATTATATCAGATCACAAAATGGTGAATAAACTCACAAAACTGAGAATCTTGGCTTAGACAAATTGACACACATTTTTGCAGGGGGCTATTCAATCCATAACAGCAAGTAATATCACTTTCCTAGGGAGTTTGCTCTGAAATGGAGTATAAAATCAAGTGATAGTTGAGTGTGTGTATGTGCACAGGAGAAGTGGTTTGGTATTTGCTTATTTTTAAAGATGAGCATGAAGCCATGGTGGTGCAATGATTAAGGGCTTGGCTGATAACTGAAAGGTTGGCAGTTTAAACCTATCATCAGCTCTGTGGAAGAAAGGACCTGGCAACCTGCTCCCATAAGATTTCAGGCTAGGAAATCCTAAAGGGAAGTTTTACTGTCTTATAGGGTCACTGAAAATGAAGAGGATTTGAAATGCTTACTGATAAAGATCAAAGACCACAGCCTTTGGCATGGGTTGTGACTCAACAACGAGAAAACAAAAATCTCCCAATACAACTTCCAGTGACACTTTTCAATGAGATGGAGGAACAAATTACCCAATTTGTCTGGAAAGGTAAGAAGCTCTGGATAAGTAAAACATTACTAAAGAAGAAGAATACACTGGGAAGCCTCTGATTACCTGACCTTAGAAACTATTACACTGTACAATAGTCAAAACAGCCTGGTACTGGTACAAAGACAGACAGTTCAATGGAACAGAATCGAGACCCCAGAGATGACATCATCTGTCTATGAGCAGTTGATATTTGACAAAAGACCTAAGACATTAAATTGGGGTGAAAACAATCTCTTCAACAAATGGTGCTGGCAAAATTGGATATCCATCTGCACTAAATTAAAACAAGACCCGTATTTTACACCTTATACAAAAACCAACTCAAACTAGATAAAAGACCTAAATATGAAATCTGAAATGATAAAGCTCATCCAAGAAAAAGTAGGAAAGACAAAGGAAAGTCTAATACACAACCTGGACAGACTTCAAAATCTGTCAGACAAGCCACAATCATCAGAAGACAAAATAGATAAGTTGGAACTACTAAGAATCAAACACTTTTGCTCATCCAAAGACTTTATTAACAGAATTCAAAGGCCACCTACAGAATGGGAAAAAATATTTGGCAACTACATGTCAGACTGACAC
Organism: Heterohyrax brucei; assembly: GCA_028571685.1. Classification (NCBI taxonomy): domain Eukaryota; kingdom Metazoa; phylum Chordata; class Mammalia; order Hyracoidea; family Procaviidae; genus Heterohyrax; species Heterohyrax brucei. The sequence continues at coordinate 44,016,154 of CM053149.1, forward strand.
CTGATCTTGATAATCTATAAGGTACTACAAAATATCAATAAGAAAAAGATAAATAATCCAATTAAGTGATGGGCAAAGGAAATGGACAGACACTTCTCTAAAGAGGAGATCCAGGCAGCCAAAAAACACATGTGGATGTGTTCACGATCATTAGTGATTAAAGAAATTCAAATCAAAATGACAATGAGATACCATCTCATCCCAACAAGGTTGGCCATGATCCAAAAAAAAACACAAAACAACAAATGCTGGAGAGGCTGTGGGGAGATTGGAACTCTCCTACACTACTGGTTGGATTGTAAAATGGTGCAACTTCTTTGGAAAGCAATCTGGAGATCCCTTTAAAAAATGGATCTAGATACACCATTTGTCCCAGTAATTCCACGACTTGGAATATATCCTACAGAATCAAGGCCATTCACACCAACTGATACATGCACATGAATGTTCATCACAGCACGGTGCACAATAGCAAAAAGATGGAATCAACCCAGATGTCCAACAACAGAAGAATGGGTAGGTAAACTGTGGTATATATACTCAATGGAACATAATGCAATGATAAAGAACAATGATGATAGCAGAAAACATCTCTTAACCTGGTTTGATTATGCTGAGTGAAAGTAGTCAGTGACAAAAGGACAAATATTGTATGAGACCCCTACTATAAGAACTTAAAAACAGACTCATGCATAGAAGAAAAGACTCTGAAGGCTGCAAGGGTGAGGAGGGAGAGAGGGCGAGGGGGCGAGGGTTTAGATTAGATAGTGACTAGAAATTTGATTGGGTGAAATCAGTGACAGCACACATTAGAAAGAAGATCAATAATAACTGGACTTCAACACAGTCTAAGTACTCCTCTTATCTTAACTCACTATTGCAAAGACAGAGTAGCTGGGGTGGGGGACCGGGGACCATGCTCTCAGGCAAAATCGAAGCCAACTGGCACAGCTAACATTTTGTTAATGAGGACTCTCTGCACACCACATCGGTGAGTGGCATCTGGGGTCTTAAAATCTGCTGCCATCTGAGGGTTGGTCTCAACAGGAACAGATGACCACTGAGGACAAGAACAACATGGGGAAAAGAGAACTCAGAAGACTCACTTGGGCCTCTACATCAAGTCATGACCAGAACTGGATGGCCCCCGGCCACCACCAGTCATAGCCACAATGGAGCTCACGAAGTTGAGTCTCACTGGCAACAAGAGAATAAATAGGAGTATACCCTGAGATCTCCAACAAAAGACCACAATTGATGGTCTGGGGGTTTCAGGGTTTCCCTTGGGCGCATGGCGCCTAGCCCTGATGCTGCCCCATCCATAAATCATAATGAAGGTCAACTTTTCGGACAGCAATGGATTGGACTTGGTGATGTAGAGTGACCGTATCTTGTGGGGATTTTATGGTTCTATGCATCTATAGGATGTCATCTTGCTGACCTCTTGCTGGAGGAAGGGTAATGGGTGGAGAGGAGGGGATAAGAGACTGTTGGTAGGATAGGACATGTACGGAGTAGAGAGGAGGTGTGTGCTGTCACCAAGCAGGGAGAGCAGTGGGAACTGCATATAGGTGAGCATGTGAATTTATATGAGAATGTATATTTTCATTCAATCATTAAAAACAAAACAAAATAAAAGTCTTCACAACTGACTGGTAAGCAGTATCATGATAAATGGAGAAGGATTGAGGTTGTCAAGGATATCATTGTATTTGATTCCACAATTGATGCCCATGGAAGTAGCAGCCAAAAAATCAAAAGACACATTTCCTTGGGAAAATCTGCTGCAAAGGACCTCTTTAAAGTGTTGAAAACAAAAGATGTCACTTTAAAGACTAAGGTGTGCCCGACCCAAGCCATGGTATTTTCAATTGCATCATATGTATGCAAAAACTGGACAATGAATAAGGGATACAGAAGAACTGATGCCTTTGAATTGTTGTGTTGGGAAAGAATGTTGAATGTACAGTGGACCATCAAAGAACAAACAAATCTTTTCTGGAAGAGGGACAGCTAGAGTGTTCCTTGGAAGCAAGGATGGTGAGATTGCATCTTATGTACCTTTAACATGTTGTCAGGAGGGATCAGTCCCTGGAGTAGGACATCACACTAGCTAAAACAGAAGGCCAGTGACAAAGAGGAAGGCCCTTAGCAAGATAGATTAATACAGTGGCTGCAACAATGGGCTTAAGCACATAAACGATAGTGGACATGGCGCAGGACCTGGAGGTATTTCATTCTGTTGTTCACAGGGCTGCTGTGAATCAGAACTGATTAGATGACACCTAACAACAACAACAACAACACAGGGTCACCATAAGAGAGACAGAATCTACTCTGAGGCACACAACATCATGACATTAAGATGTGTGGGTCAGACACACTTTAGTTTTTAAAGTGACGGCTTTTCTTTTAAACACTTTAAAGAGGTCTTTTGCAGCAGGATTTCCCAAGGCAACACATCTTTTGATTTCTTGACTGCTGGTTCCATGGGTGTCAACTGTGGTACCAAATACAAGGTATGGACCTAGTTGAAAAAAAAAAAAATAACCCAAACCCATCACCGTTGAGTTTATTCTGACTCACAGCAACCTTACAGCACAGTGTGTAGGGTTCCCAAGAAGTGTCTGGGATTTAAGCTGCTGACCTTTTGATTAGCAATCATAGCACCTGACTATTATGCAATCAGAGTTTCCTTATAGAGAGGAGGTAATTTGTAAGGTAGGAGAGACAGGAGATAATTCCAAGAATTAGGCTTTGAGGTGGTTAGAGAGGATGAGATCCATAGCTCATACAGAGGGTATTTCTTGAGCGAGGTAAAATGGAGAGCAGTGTAGGTGATAGAGGGCTAAGACTCTGTATGAGATATGGTCTTTGACCTCTGCTGTTAGAAGAAACATATATTTTATTGCACTTTACATGAAAGTTTACAATTTATTATGTCATACATAAACTTATGCCCTCATTGCTTTCTAACTCTACGTGCTCTCCCCACACCGTGACAGCACTCTTCTTTTCCACTCTGTATGTCCATTCAGTCTATCCCCCACTGTCATCTCATCTCATCTATGGACAGAAGCCAACCAGTTATTCTAATGTATCCACCTAAGCCAAGAAGTATAGTCTTCACCAGTATCATTTTATGTCTTATAGTCCAGTCTAATCTCTGTTTTGAGAATTGGGTTTGGGTATGCTTTCAGTTCTGGGCTAAAAGAGAGTCTGGGGCCTGTGTCCTCCAGGGGCTTCTAGTTTGTCAGACTATCAAGTATGGTCTTTTTAAAAGAGTTCGAGTTCTGCACCCCACTTTTCTCTCTCAATGTCAAGTACTCTTTTGTATTCCTACATTTTTCTTCTTGAATATTTCTCTAATGCGGTTGTTAGGTGCCATAAAGTTGGTCCTTATTCACAATGACCCGTATACAACTAAATGAAATGCGTCCCAGTCCTGTGTCATCCTCACAATTGTTGAGGTGTTTCACCCATTGTTGCAGCCATTGTACCAATCCATCTTGTAGAGGCCTTTCTGCTTTTTTGTATACCTTCTACCAAGCATGGGACCCTTCTCCAGAGACTGGTCTCTCCTAATAACCTGTCCAAAGTACATGAGACAAAGGCTTGCCACTCTTGTTTCTAAGGATCATTATGGCTATACTTTTTCTAAGGCAAATGTGTTCATTCTGGCAGACCATGGTGTACTGAATAACCTGGCCCTGTATCAGCCAGTATTCTGTGGCTGTTCATAAGGTTTTCACTAGCTAATTTATTCAAAAGTAGACTTCCAGGTTCATCTTTCTAGCTTGTATTAAAATGAAAGTTCAGCTGAAATTTGTCCACCAAGGGTGACCTTGCTGGTATTTGAAATACTGATATCCTAGCTTCCAGCATCATAGCAACACACAAGCCATAAAAAACTAGCATATATGTGGGAATAGTTTCTTACACATATATAATCAATCCAACAACATTTTTTTTCCAATGACATGTAGAAAATAATTTTTTCATTTGTTTTGGAAAGGCGTTCATTAGAACTGGCATTAGCCTCCATGTATCAAAAATGGTGGATATTTTTTCAATCATACAAACCTGATTGTGTTACACAGTCATGCTGTGGATTTATGCCATCCTGAAAAGAAGCACTATAGTTCTTTTATTTTCAGGTGGGGAAAGTCCCTAGTTCCAGGCCAGCACTGTTTTATGATTGTTATTCCTTTTATTGCGTGATGTGGTTAAATACAACATTATTTTTCCGTGCTTCTTGGAGTCTCCAGGTCCAGACTTTGCCCAGGTTCTGTGGTGATTCCTCATTATAGCATCTTGGGTAAGATCTTTAGAGGGTGCTCTCTCAGCTTTCATGGGCCCCATAGCTCCAAAGCCCATGACCTCAGTTACTTCTGGATTTGCAAGCATTCCCCTTATTCTGCAGTAACAAGTAGAGCTCTGCCAATTTTGCCTCTTTCAATCTCTCCAATACAGAAAAAGTTTGTCTTGTCCCCTTGATGGCACTTGGCTGACTTGGCTGAGGTGACCCAGAATCCTAGACTTACTACAAATGAATTGGTCTTCATTTTCTGGGAGTGAGAAGAAACTTGGTTCTTTGTTTCCAGATGAATTTGCAGCAACAGGAAACAAAATAGAGATCAATTTCCCAGCTAGTCATCCTGCTATATCATGTTCTCAATAAATCACATAATAAACACTCAAGACATTTATTTTAGGCTAGGTTCTCTGGAGATGCAAAACCAGTAATGCTAATAACTAACTTGGTTATATAGGCTGAAAGGTAGGTCAAGCTGTAGTCTTCTGATTCACATAGCTACAAGGGCTTTTGAATCCAAGATTGGTTAGACAGCAGAGCTCTGGTGCATAGTCAGAATGGATTCCAAGATCTGAAAGCCAGATGGCAGGTAAGCTGCTAGCTCAAGTCCCAAGAACCAGAGATCATACAGCAGGAGCCAGCTGAAGGATCTAGTGCAAACAAAGCCCACAAACCTTGCCAGAGAGTTCACATATATTTGATGAAGGCCACACCTCCCAGAAAACTCACTTTCAACCATTTGGCAACTCACAGCAGATCTCATCATGAAGGTGATCACATTATATCACACCTCCTCAGGGAAATGTTCACATAATCACGTGGCTTACAAACATCATAACTGTGAAATCATGGAAAGCCATGGCCCAGCCCATTTGACACATAACCTTCATGATAATTTCAACACTAGGATATCAATATGCAACAAATGCATTTTGATATCCCAGGAATTACTGAATCGAAATGGACCGGTATCAGTCACTTTGAGTCAGACAATCATATGGTCTACTATGTTGAGAATAATGACTTGAAGAAGAGTAGTATTGCATTCATTGTCAAAAACAACATTTCAAGATCTATCTTGAAATGCAATGCTGTCACTGATAGAGTAACATCCATACACCAGCGAGGAAGACCTGTTAGTAGAACTGTTACACAGATTTATTCACCCACCACTGAGGCCAAAGATGAAGAAACTGAAGGTTTACCAGCTTCTGCAGTTTGAAACTGATCGAATATGTAATCAGAATATGTGAATAGTTACCAGTGATTGGAATGCAAAAGTTGTAGACAAAGACAATAGATGAATACTTGGAAAATATGGCCTTGGTGATAAAAATGATGCCAGAGATCACATTATAGAATCTTGCAAGACCAGTGACTTCTTCATTGCAAGTACTTTTTTCCACCAACACAAATGGCAGCTATACACATGAGCCTCACCAGATGGAATACATAGGCATCAAACTGACTACATCTGTGGAAAGAGACAATGGAAAAATCTCAATATCTTTAGTCAGAATAGGGCCAGATGTTGACTGTGGTACAGACCATCTGCTCACATGCAGGTTAAAATGGAAAGTGAAGAAAATCAGAAACAAGTCCAGGAGAGCCAAGGTGCATCCTTGAGTGTATCCTACCTGAGTTTAGAGACCATCTCAAGAAGAGATTCTACATGTTGAACACTAATGGCCAAAGACCAAATGAGTTGTAGAATGACATCAAAGTCTTCACCCTTGAAGAAAGCATGAGGTGACACAAAAGACAAGAAAGGAAGAAAAGACCAAATTGGATGTCAGAAGAGACTCTGAAACTTGTTCTTGAACGTCACGTTACTGAAGTGAAAGGAAGAAATGAAGTAAAAGAAGCAAGCAGAAGGTTTCAAAGGACACTTGAGAGGACAAAGTGTTATAACGACATGAATGAAGAGCTGGAGATAGAAAACCAGAAGGGAAGAACACAATAGCATTTCTTAAGCTGAAAGAACTGAAGAAAAAATCAAGTCTCAAGTTGCAACAGTGAAGGATTCTTCAGGGAAAATACTAAATGACTCAGGAAAAATCATTATACCAAAAATAATTGTCTGACCTTCGACCATTTCACAAGGTAGCATATGATCAGTAACCAATGGTTACTGATGTCCAAACTACACTAAAGGCATTGGCGAAAAACAAATCTCCAGGAATTAATGGAATATCAATTGAGCTGTTTCAACAAACAGATGCAGTGCTGGAATTTCTCTCCCATCTATGCCAAGAAATTTGGAGGACAGCTACATGGCCACCTGACTAAAAGAGATCCATGTTTATGTCCATTCCAAAGAAAGGTGATCTAACTGAATGGAGAAATTATCAAACGGTATAATTAACATCACACTCGAGTAATATTTGCTCATCTTAGTCTAAAGATCATTGATAAGTGGCTGCAGCAGTATCTTGATCAGGAAAATGTTAGAAATTCAGGCTGAATTCAGAAGAGGATGTGGAACTAGGGATATCATTGCTGATGTTAGATGGATCCTGGCTGAAAGCAGAGAATACCAGGAAAATGCTTACCTGTTTTTTATTGACTATGCAAAAGCATTTGACTGTGTGAATCATAACAAATTACGGATAACACTGAGGAGAATGGGAATTCCAGAACACTGAATTGTGCTCATGAGGAATCTGTATATGAATTAAGAGGCATGTACACATAGAACAAGGGGACACTGAATGGTTTAAAATCAAGAAAGGTGTGTGTCAGTGATGTGTTCTTTTACCAAGGCTATTAAATCTGTATGATAAGCAAATAATCTGAGAAGTTGGACTATACAAATGAGAAGGTGGCATCAGGAGTGGAGGAAGACTCATTAACACCTGCACACAACCTTGCTTGCTGAAAATGAAGAGGACTTGAAACACTGATGAAGAACAAAGACCATAGCCTAAGTATGGATTATACCTTAACAATAAGGAAACAAAAATATTACAACTGGATCAATAAGCAGCATCATGATAAATAGAGAAAAGATTGACGTTGTTAAGGATTTCATTTTACTTGGATCCACAATCAACACCCATGGAGTCACAACTAAATCAAAAGACATGTTGCAATAGGGAAATATACTGCAAAAGACTTCTTTAAAGTGTTGAGAAATAAAAATATCACCTTGAAGATGAAAGTGTATCTAACGTTAGCCATTGTGTTGTTTTCTTTTGCATCATATGCTTGTTATAGGTGGATAATGAATAAGTAAGACAGAAGAAGAATTCATACCTTTGAAATGTTATGATAGTTAAGAATATTGAATGTACCATGCACTGCCAAAATAACAGACAAATCTGTTTTGGAAGAAGTATAATTGGACTGTTCCTTAGAAACAGGGATGGCACTAGTATATCTTTGATTCTTTGGACGTATTGCCAGCAGGGAGCAATTCTTCGAGAAGACAACATGCTTGGTAAAGTAGAGGGTCAGTGAAAAAGACAAAGACCCCCAACAAGATGGATTGACACAAATGGCTGCAACAACGGGCTGAAACATACCAATGACTGACATACTTAGACAGGGTTGCAGTGAGTCAGAATCAACTCAGTTGCACCAAGCAACATGTGAGAAATAAGCAAGGCTGCAGTTGATATTTAGATTGCATTCTTAATTAGCATTTTGCCTGCGTGGTTGAAATAAAGCGATTACAAATGTTTTACTGAATATAAACTTAAATGTATCTTTAACACCACAATCTTTAACATTCTGAATTTGTTTTGAAACATTTTCTCCAAATCTGAGATATGAGGTCTGACAATTAAGTCCATTTAGCTTTTCTGAAAAAGTTCACGCTGTACAATAGAAGCAAGGAAAATAAGACATCTTTAATGAACAACTACAGTTAATATTCTGACTTTCAAGAAGCATGTTAGAAAGGTACATTTGTTTTTGTTTTAGCTGTTAGTATATATGGAAACCCTGGTGACGTAGAACTAACATCCTTCAGTTGGGTTGTCATGATGGCTAATTGAGACAATTCAAGTACAGAGTTTAGCTCACTGTCCTGTGCATAGTAATCACTCAAAAATGTTAACCTATTGTTACTATTATTGCTCTCAGGCTGTCTGCTTCTTAGGTAGATCACAAGTGTCATGATTTTCTCAGTGATCTTGCTCTCAAAGTTCTTCATATATTTCACTCATTCATAAATTTGGTTATTTCCATCTTCCCTCATTCAAAGTGATATGTGAAAATTATGGTTGTTGTTAGTTGTTGAGTTGGTTGTGACTCATGGTGACCCCATGTGTACCAAGTAGAACAACAGTTTCACAGAGTTTTCAAGACTGTGACCTTTTGAAAGTAGATTATCAGGCCTGTCTTCCAATGTAACTCTCATGGATTCAAACCGCCAGCTTTTCAGCTAGTAGTCAAGTGCTTAACCAGGGACTCTTACATTGGTATTAAATATGCTAAAAAAGCTTCTTTTCTGAGGAAGAAATAATTTGTAGTCCAGCATATAGAGACTTTATTCTATGCTACTTTAAGAGTTTTTATTGTTGTTAGCTGCTGTTGAGTTAGCCCTGACTTATGTCAATCCTACACACAAGAGAAAGAACCTCTTCCCGCCCCTGCACTGTCCCTGTGGTTGGTTGCAGCCTGGGCTGTTGAAATTCATAAGTGTTTCATTGGCTGGTTTTTGAAAGAAGGTCTTCAGGCCCTTCTACCTAGTTCATCTTAGTTTAAAACCTGTTCAGCATCATAACGACATGCAAGTCTTCTCTGACAGACATATGGTAGCTGCACATGAAGTTCATTGGTTGGGAATTGAACCAGTTCTCCCACATGGTAGGTGAGAATTCTACCACTGAAATACCAGTGCCCCTGCTTTGAGAGTAAGAGCATATTTTTAGAAGAAGGAAAATACCTCTAAATACTTCTGAGGGTCCCTGAAAGCTATTACTTCATAATCAAAACCAAGAGGAAAAATTACCTCTCTGGGGTCTGAGAAAAGGCCATCAGGGTACAGGCTCCAGAACCCTGCCTCTACTTGGCCCATGGAAGACATTTGGTAAGGGCAGTTCTCTTCATCTTATATTTATTTTAAACTCCCTGCATCCGTAACATTTTTGGGCAATTAGCTTGCTGTTGTTTTAGTTGCTTGGTATCAATTTAGCCTCATAGTGATCTCATGTGTTACAATGTAGAACTGCTCCTGCCCCACAGGGTTTTCTTGGCTGTAATGTGTAGGGTCACTATGTCAATAGGTTTGGTGGTTTTTTTTTTTTTTTTAAATCTTTTGTTGTTGTTATAATTGAGTGAAAGCATACAATCCAAACTGAATTTTCATGCCCACCTATCTGCAGCTCCTTTTGCTCTCCTTGCCCAGTAACAGCGCACTCCTCCTTTTCTTTATATACTTGTCATATCTTAAGAAGCTTCTGTCTCCTTCACTCCACATTCTTCTCTCCCATATTGAAAGAGACTAGTAGGACAGCATCCTATAAATACATAGAACCATAAAGTACACACACTATATGGTCACATCGTGTCCCCAAGTCCAGTCGATTTTTGTCAGAAGAGTTGACTTCAGTAGTGTTCTTTGGTCAGAGATAGCAGCAGGTCTAGGGGCGATGCTCCCAGGGGGTTCCCCAGGATATCAGACCATCAGTTGTGGTCTTTTAGTGAAGTTCTTGAGTTGTACCCTTCTTTTTCTTGTGTTATTACAGGAACTCAACATTGTGTGCCCCATCACAGTTGTCACTGGTGGTGGCCGGGCACCCTCTGGTTCTTCTGGTCATGTGTTCATACAGCCTCCCATTCACACAGGTCCTTCTGCCTCCTGGTACCTTTTTGCCTCCTGTCTTTGTTCTCAGTGATCATCTGTTCTGGACTAGCTGGGATCACTAGGTGTACCTCAGTTGGCAGCTTACTAGTTTTTAAGACGACAGATGCCACTCAGCTATGTAAGGTGTAGAAGATTCCCTTAGCAACAGGCTAGTTGTGCCAGACCCTGTCCCTGCTACTCTATCCTTGCAATATTAGGTTGAGATAAGAATAGCTTTCAGTTTATGGTGAAGTCCAGTGAAGCTGATCTCCTTTCTGCTGTGTGCTGTAACTGCTTTCACCTAACCAAATTTCTATCAACTATCTAATCTATCCTACTCAACGGCACTTGGCTGGCATTTAATCTATGACCAATTCTCTCCCTCCTGCCTGTCTCTTACAGCCATCAAAGAGTCTTTTCTTCTGTATATGTTTATTTTGAAGTACTTATAGCAGGGGTCTCATACAGTATTTGTCCTTGTGTCACTGACTGATTTCACTCAGCATAATGTCTTCCAATTGAAACCAGGTTATGAGATGCTTCCTAAAATCATCATTGTTCTTTATCATTGCATAGTGTTCCATTGAGTATATGTATAATAGTTTGTTTATCCATTCGTCTGTTGAAGGGCATCTAGATTTATTCCATCTTTTTGCTTCTGTGGACTATGCTGCAATAAACTTTTGTGTGCATGTATCTGTTTGTGTGACAGCCATTGTTTCTGAGCAGTGGGATTACTGGATGAAATGGTGTGTCTATTTCCAGCTTTTTAAGGAAGTGCCAAATTGCTTTCCAAAGAGGTCATACCATTTTGCAATCCCACCAGCAGTGTAGGAGAACTATGGTCTCTCCACAGCCTCTCCAGCATTTGTTGTGCTGTGTTTTTAGGATCACGGTGAACTCTTTAGGGTAAGATAGTATCTCATTGTAGTTTTGATTTGGATTTCTCTGATAACTAATGATTGTGAGCACTTCTTCATGTGTCTCTTGGCTGCCTGGGTGTCCTTTTTGGTGAAGTGTCTGTCCATCTCTTTTGACCCTTGCTTAGATGGCTTATTTACTTTTTTCTTGTTGATATTTTGCAGTGTATTGTAGATCATGGAGATCCGATGGCATTCCAACATGTAGTTGCCCAATATTTTTTCGCACTCTGTAGGTGGTCTTTTAACTCTTTTGATAAAGTCTTTGGATGAGGAAAAAGTGTTTGATTCTTAGTATTTACCATTTATTTTCTCTTTTGTTGCTCATGTTTTTCAGATTTTGAAATCTGTCTAAGCCACGTATTAGAATTTCCATTGTTGATCCTATTTTTTTCTTGCATGATTTTTGTTGTTTTAGGTTTGATATTTAGGTCTTTGATTAATTTTGAGTTAGTTTATGTGTAAGGTGTGAAATATGGGTTTTTGCAGATGGATATCCAATTTTGCCAACACTACTTGTTAAAGAAACTGTTTTTACCCTAGTTTACAATCTTAGGGCCTTTGTCAAATACCAAGCGTTCATAAGAGGATGGTGGCATCTTTGGGGTCTCAACTCTGTTCCATTGGTCTATGTGTATCTTTTGTACCAGTACCAAGGTATTTTGACTACTGTGGTGGTGTAAAAGATTCTAAGGTCAGGTAGTGTGAGGCCTCCCACTGTGTTCTTTTTCTTCAGTTGTGCTTTATGTGTCCAGAGTTTCTTCCCTTCCAAACAAAGTTGGTGAGGAGGGAAAGGAGACTGTTGGGAGGATGAGACATGTATGGAGCAGACAGAAATAGTGTGCTGTCACCGGGCAGGGAGAGTAGTGGAAGCTGCAAATAGGTGGGCATGTAAATTTATACTGGAATGTACATTTTCACTCAATTATAATTAAAAAAATAAAAAATTTAAAAAAAAGACACTGGAATTTGTATTGGGATTACACTGTATATTTAGATTATTTTGGGTAAAATAGATGCTTTCACAATGTTAATTCTTCCTACCTATGAGCAGGGTAGGTTTTTCCATTTATGTAAGTCTCTCTTAGTTTCTTGTAGTGAAGTCTTGTAGTTCTCTATGTACAGGTCTCTTATTACTCTAGTTAGGTTTATCCCTACATATTTTATCTTCTTGGGGGCTATAGTAAATGGTATTGATTTGATAATTTCTTCTTTGATGATCTCTTTGCTGGTATAAAGGAATTACACTGATTTCTTTATGTTTATCTTGTATTCTGATACTTTGCTGAACTCTTAGTTCTGGTAGTTTACTTATGGATTCTTTAGGATTCTCTGCACATACAATCATATCATCTGTAAACAGTGAGAATTTTACTTCTTTGCCCGGGTGGATGCCCTTATTTCTTTGTCTTGTATAAGTACTTTGGCTAGAACCTCTGGTGCAATGTTGAATAGAAGTGGTGAGAGTGGGCATCCTTGTGTAGTTCCTGTTCTCAAGGGGAATTCTTTCAGTCTGTCTCCATTCAGGATGATGTAGGCAGTTGGCTTTGCATAGATGTCTCTTATTTCATTGAGGAATTTCCCCTTTAATCCTATTTTGCTGAGAGTTTTTAGCATGAATGGGTATTGGACTTTGTTAAATTCCTTTTCTGCAGCAATTGATAAAATCAGGTGATCCTTATCCTTGATTCTATTTATGTGTTTGATCACGTCAATTGTTTTTCTGATGTCAAAGCAGCCTTTCATCTCTGGTTTGAATCCAACTTGGTCATGATGAATTATTTTTTTGATATGTTTTTGAATTTTATTGACTAAGATTTTGTTGAAGATTTTTTCTTTCAGATTAATGAGTGATATTGGTCTGTAATTTTCTTTTTTGTGGGATCTTTCCCTGGCTTTGGTATTAGGGTTATGTTGGCTTCGTAGAATGAATTGGGGAGTATTCCATCCCTTTCTACATTATGAAATAGCCTCCATAGTATTGGAGTTAACTCTTCTCTAAAAGTTTGGTAGAATTCTCTGTTGAAGCTACTTGGGCCATAACTTTTTTGGTTGGTAGTTTTTTGATAGACTTTTTGATCTCTTCCTTTTTGATGGATTTATTAAGTTGTTCTGCTTCTCCTTATGATAATTTTGGTAGCTGATATGAATCTAGAAATTTGTCAATTTCCTCTAGGTTTTCAAATCTGTTAGAGTATAGTCTTTCATAGTATTCTGTTATGATGCTTTTGATTTCAGTTGGGTCTGTTGTGACATCTCCCATCTCATTTCTTATTTGGTTTGTTTCTCTTTCTGCTTTTCTTTTGTAAATTTAGCCAACAGTTTGTCAATTTTGTTGACCTTTTCAAAGAATCAGCTTTTGATTTTTTAAAATTTTTCAGTTGTTCTTCTGTTATCCAATTCATTTAGTTTTGCTCTAATCTTTATCATCTGTTTTCTTCTGGTGCCTAAGGGGTTCCTTCGTTGCTCTCTTCCTACTTGTTCAGGCTATAGAGTTAATTCTTTGGATATGAGCAAACTTAAAATCAAAGAATGGAAAAATATATAACAAGTCAACAATGTACAAAAAAGAACAGGAGTGGCAATACTAATCTCTGATAAAATGGACTTTAAGGTAAAATCCACCATCACGGACATGAATGTTCACTATTTATTGCTGAAGGGTTCAATACACAAACAGGACTTTAAAATATTAAGTATTTATACACCCAATATCAGAGTATCTAAATACATAGAACAAACACTGACTACATTGAAAAATGAGATAGATCACTCCAAAATAATAGTTGGAGACTTCCACACTCCACTTTCAGTAATGGACAGATTATCCAGACAAAAGATCAGTAAAGACACATAAGATCTTATTGTGACAATTAACCAACTAGATCTTATCAACATATACAGAACTGTTTACTCATTGACAGATAAGTATAACATCTTCTCCAATGCACGTGGAACATTTTACATAATAGATCATGTGTTAGGACATAAAGCAAGTCTCAAAAAAAATTCAAACCGTTGAATTGTTGCAAAGAGTCTTCTCAGACCGTAAAGCCATTAGACTCTAAATTAATAGCAAAAAAAATCAGGTACAAATTTGAACATACAGACACTGGACAACACCTGGTTCAAAAAGCCATGTGTTATAGAAGAAATCAAGGACAAAATAAAGAAATGCATGGAATCAGATGAAAATGAAAACACATCCTACCAGAACCTATGGGATATAGCAAAAGCAGCGCTCAGAGGTCAGTTCATCTCTGTAAATGCACACATCTGGAAGGATGAAGAGACCCAAAACAAAGAATTAACTCTATAGCCTGAACAAGTAGGAAGAGAGCAACGAAGGAACCCCTCAGGCACCAGAAGAAAACAGATGATAAAGATTAGAGCAAAACTAAATGAATTGCACTGAATGTAAATGGACTGAATACTCTAACAAAGAGACAGTGAGTGACATTCTGGATCAAAAGACATCATCCATCTATATGCTGTTTACAAGAAATACACCTTGTGTATTTTTCTTACTTTTTTCCTCTGATTTCTCCTCATAAAGACACCTTAATTCTGCTCTTTTGGCTTTGGATGGAGTTGTTTAATTCTGTAGTTTTAGCACCGATCTGCTGGATTTCAGATTGCTGATGCTCCATCAATTGAAATAACTTAGTCAGGTTTTCATTTTGTTCTGCTACATTTTTTTTTTAATCTCTAGGAGGGCTCTGTGTATCATTTTTTTGTACTCACCTCTAATAGTTTCATAAAGGCTTCTCAATTTGGGAAGTTTTTTGATTGCTTATTTTACCAGTTTCCTGGAGCCATGGTGGACCATTTCTTCAAATGGTTAGCTATTGACTGCTGCCCTCACACCATCTAGAAGCTGTTCAGTTTCTCTGGTGTTACCTCAACAGGATCTGAGGTTCTAAGAAGGGAGTTGGCTACCAGCTACCTCTGTGTACTGCAGTGACTGGCCCCATGTGGACCCTCTGGGGTTGCATGCTCTACCTCCTGGCTGGTAAAGATGGTACCCTTCTTATGGAGTCACTGAGTGTCACCAGCTGACACTATGATGTGGATCAGTGAAAGGTGGAGGAAATGCTGCTGGTTGGCTCAGCAGTTGGTTCTTCAAGTGATTTTACTTTAAAAAGGTACTTTACTGCTAAGTAAAGAGCTGTCCAACAGCTGCCCAAATTAGTGAGGCCCTCAGGTGTCACAGGCCACGGCTTCTGGCTGGCAATGGAAGCATCTCCTAGGCTGCCCCCAGATGCTATGACATGGTTTAAAGTAGAGAGGGGTTAGGGCCTTGTGGCTGTCTTCTGACAGGTCCCACCTATGACTCTAGGCACCAGTGTACTAAACACAGCTTTTCTGCTGGAGAAACACTTTCCAGACAGGCACTCTTCAGTGTGAGAATTAGCTCCAGCTAAGACCTCTGGTTGGGTGACTCCACCTCCCAGCTGACCATGGTGATGTCTTGCCTGAGCTCTTCTTCCTATCTTGAAGCAGCAGAATCTATGGTACAGCTCAGAAATGAGAGAGTGTAGGGGCAGTTGTGCCCTCACTCAGCAGCCAGGCTCTCAAACTGTGGCTATCCCAAGCACTGTCTCTCTAATGTGTTATACTCTGTCTACTTTCGCACTGCAGTGTGGCATATTTGCCAGCTCGCATCCAGTCCCCACTTTCCGGATTACAAAGAAGGCATCAGTACGTGTAGTCCTCCCAAATGATGAATCAGCATAAACAAGAGTCAGTGTGCTGCTGCCTTGTGTTAGAGAGTGGTAGTTTCTCATTTACTGGAGTCTAGTCCAATCTGACCACCCTATGCCAGGTCCTGGGGCTCCCTGGATGTCCATACTGCTCCATTCAATTATCATTCCAGGCCTTAGTTCTCAGAAGGAATCAAGGAAATGTGTGTCTAGTCTTCCATCTTGGCCCTCCCCACCAATTTGTTTTTGCATTCTTTTATTGATTGGAGCCTAGTTTGTTCCCATCTTTTTGCTATTTCAATGTTGCTATGAGGAATATGGATATGAATATATCTATTAGTGTGACAGCTCTTATTTCTATAAGATATATTTTAAGAAGTGGAATTTCTGGACCATATGGTACTTCTATTTCTAACTTTTTAAAGGAAGAGCTAAAATGATTTCTGATGTAATTGGGCCATTTTATATTCCTACCAGCAGAACATAAGTGTTTCATTCTCTCCACCACCTCTCCAACATTTATTATTTTGTGTTTTTTGGGTATTACCAGCCTTGTTGGGCCGAGATGGTATCTTGTAGTTTTGATTTTCTTTTCTCTAGTGGCTAATGATCATGAGCATTTCCTCATGTGTTGTTTGTCTTGGAAAGTCTTCTTTGGTGTAATGCCTTTTCTTATCCTTTGCCAATTTTTAAATGGCATCTTTCATCTTTTTTGCTGTTGAGGTTTTTCAGTATCCTGTAGATTTCAGGGATTCAAACTTTGTTGTAAATGTCTTACCCCAATTTTTTTCCCCCAGGTCTGTAGGTTTTTTTTTTTTAATTATTATTATTCTTTTAGTAAAGTCTTGGATGAGCATAAGTGTGTGATTTTTAAAAGCTCCAAGTTATCTAATTTCTCTTCTGGTGTGCATTGTCAATTATGGTTTTTATTCTGTTTATACCATGTATTAGGACACCCGTCTAACAGTGTCCCTGTTTTCTTTGTATGATTGCTATCCTTTTAAAGTTAGTGTTTGAGTCTTGATTCATTTTGAGTTAGTGTTTGTACATGGACTAAGGTATGAGGCTTGTTCCATTTTCTTTGCAGATAGACGTCCAGTTATACCAGTACCATTTGTTAAAGAGACTGTCTTTTCTCACCTTTCAGCTTGGTTATTTGGCAAATAGCACCTGACCATAGGTGGAATTAATTTGTGTCTAGATTCTCAATTCTATTCCATAGGTCTATGTGTCTGTTGCAGTACCAGTAAAAGGGTGTTTTGACTACCATAGTGTTATAATAGGTTCTAAAATTGAGTAGTGTGAAGCCTCCCACTACTTCTTCAATGATGTTTTAATTTTCCAGGGCCTCTTCCCTTTCCTTATGAGGTTGGTGATTTTTTTCTACATCTTGTTAAAAAAATGTCATTGGAACTTGTATCATCATTACATTATATTTGTAAATCACTTTGGTAGAACGAACATTTTTTCAAGGTTGAGTCTTCCTGTCCATGAGCATGGTATGTTTTTCTACTTATGTAGATCTTTTAGGTTGCTTACAATAGCATTTTGTAGCTTCCTTTGTATAGATGTTTTATGTCTCTGGTTAGATTTATCGTAAGTGTTTTATATTCTTGGGGGCTATTGTAAATAATATTTATTTGATGATACCCTTTTCAAAGTTCTCCATGTTGGTGTAGTGGAATTCAACTGATTTTTGTATGTTTGCCCTGTATCCTGATAGTTTGGTTATATCTTTTTAGTTCAAGTAGTTTTTTTTTTTTTTTTTTGGTAGATTCTTTAGGGTTTTGTGTGAATAAGATCATATTACTGGGAAATAGGGATGCGTTGGCATCTTCTTTACTGACTTGTTTTCTCTTTATTTCTTTTACTTGTTTTATTGCTCTGATTAGGATTTCTAGCACTGGGTTGAATAAGTGTGGTAATAAGGTGCATCCTTGGCTGGTTTGCTTTATCAAGGCAATTCCAAGCCTGTATTGTTTATTGAAGTAGAATGTCACTTCTTTCTCAGGCAGACAGACTGGTGGATTCAAACTATGGATCTTTCAGTTAGCAACTGAGCACTTAATCACTGCATTACATTTATATACATATATGTTTATTTATAGGGCTTTAAGTGAGAGTTTACAAATTAAGTCATTTGCTCCTATAAAAACTTACATATGATTGTTATGTGATCCAAGTTGTTCTCCCTACAATGTGGCAATACACTCCTCCTCTCCACCTTGTATTTCCTATGTCCATTTAACCATCTTTTGTCCCTTATGCCTTTTGATCGCAACTGAATAGGAGCTACCAGTTTTCTCTCATATATCTACTTGAGCCAAGAACTACACTTTTAAACATTATCATTTTAAGTCTTATAGTCTGCTGCTATGAGTTGGAATCAATTTGGCAACACTAGATTTTGTTTTTATAGTTTGGTCTAATCTTTGTTTGAACAGTTGGCTTAGGAAATGGTTTTTCTTCTGGATTAACAGAGTGTTCAGGAGCCAGCCATTAAGTCTTTTTGTGATTTGATATTGACTATTGTTTCTGATCCATCAATAAGCTATTGTATTTATTTGTTTTATGTGTACTTACTCTGTCCTAGCTTCTTCTTCTTTTTGGATACAAGGTATGGAGGTAAATTAGTGTACTCATCCTAGAAAAAGTGCTATATGCCTCACTGCTGAATATCACTATGGTCACTTCCAAAATACTTGCCTTGAGAAGCTATGCACTGATGCCAGCACCTAGTCTACTCTTCGAAGAAACTCTTTTTGGAACTCTTTTTCTGGAATGGCCGTCACAGCTGTCATCATATTACCCTTGATGTCCTGAATGTCATCAAAATATCTTCCTTCCAATATTTCTTTTATCTTTGGGTAAAGAAAAACTTCCATTGAGGGCCAGATCAGGTGAGTAGGGAGGGTGTCCCAATACAGTTATTTGTTTACTGGCTAAAACCTTCCTCACAGACAGGGCCGTGTGTGATCTAATGCATCATCATGATGCAAGAGCCTGAAAATTTCAGGTCATTTTCATCTAACTTTTTGATGCAACCTTTTTAGCACTCCCAAATAATAAACTTGGTTAACTGTTTGTCCATTTCATACAAATTCATAATGAACCATCCCTCTGACATTAAAAAAGGTTAACAATGTTTTTTTGACTCTTGTTTTAGATTGATGGATCTATTTGGTGATGGAGAATTAGCTGACTTCCATTGTGCACTTTGATGCTCTGTTTCAGGGTCATATTGGTATACTATGTTTCATCACCAGCGATAACATGGCCCAAAACATCATCTTGCTTCTCCAACACATCTTGGCGAACTCTATTCTCCTTTGCTTTTGTTCATCAGTGAACTCCTTTGGGACGATTTTTGCATACACCTTTCTCATCCCAAGATTTTTGGTGAAGATTTTTCTGTTTCTCTGTCAGTGTTTACTTGGTCTGCTATGCTTCTCATAGCCAGCTGATGATTCTGACACACAATTTGATGAATTTTTGCAATGGTTTTTGTCAGTTCTGCTTGCTACTGGCTGCCATGACCTCACTTCATCAGTAAAACTTTCTGTCTCCTCAGAAAAACACTTAATCCATTTGTACAGTGCCATTTTTTAATGATATTATCCCTGTAAATGTGAACTAATATCTCCAATTTCACTTCCACTCTTGCCAAGTTTAACAGGAAATTTAATATTTGCTCTTTGCTCTAACTGAAGCTCCAACATTCTCACAACAGCACACAAAAACACACAACAATAATGAATGTCACTCAGCAAGATACCACCAACTTTAACATGAACAGAGCTGTGAGACACTGATATACCAAAGTTATAAAACTTTACTAAGTTGTTTGTACAGTGCTGCCAATGTAAGCACATGGTGGTAAGTTCGCAAACTTAATTTTCAGAATTTGTGTGCCCAAATTGACTGGTCTTGTGAGCTACTTTGATAATTGGAACCCTGAAAGCTCTAACATCTTGTCAGCAGATGGTCGGAGTTATTTCTAGGTATATATGTGAGCCTAGGAGTCTGTTTACTTTCCTTGCATGGATTCAGCTGGGGTATTCAGGTAATCATTCGTCAAGTGTGTGATAAAGGCTATCACCTGCAGTCCTAGACAGACAGGGGTGATTGATGTAGGTACAGGTATCTGGCTGCAAAATGGGGTCACATCCTAAGCAAGTCAGGGAATTGATAGCTGACTGTCTGTGAGCAAAAGGAATCCTTGTTCCCTATTGTGCATAGATAGGTAGGTTTTGAAGGCAGGCTGTGGGTACCCAATAATGTGGCTCTAAGAACTGGGAGGCAAGTATTCTTGAATCCGTCTTGTGGGTGGCTATGTGGCTTAGGTAAAGTCACTAGTCCTCAGACCCCTGCTGTGGTGGTCGGCACCCTGTTTAATAGATAGCATGGTAACAAATGTTATCAACCTGCCTTTCCAACATATAGAGCCTCTGCTGTTGTAGTGGACCCACACAGGTCTATACAGGGGTAAAAGGCACTCATAGTCTGTGGACTCCTTATGCCTGTTCCTAGGAAAAGGAACTGTTTCTACCCTGAATTCCTGGCTAAGGGGAGCTAGCAGATTAGTCTTTTTGTTTGTTATTCTGTTCCCTCTCCCAGGCAAGCAGAATGGCACAGGGAATGTAAGAGTCTTACTTTTGGCACAGGAGATGTAAATGGGAGCGGTTTATCCCAGTGGAGTGTTTTTGATCTGTGTGGCAGATTAGATGCAAGTTACTTTTTGCCAGTGGAGTGCCATTCTCACTAATTCTGGAGGTGTAAGTGGATTGTCTGCCACACAGTCTCTCCTCATACGGATTTTGTATCCCCTAAACCATTGTTTGCCTCACTGTTGTTGTGTCAGTGACCCAGGCCTTTGGGGTACCAGTTTTCACTGAGTCAGGTGTGACAACACTTTGCTGTTTCTGAACCATTTTTCCCACTCTTGCCACTCAATCTAATTCTCAACTTTGCCTTTGATATTCAGGGCTCCTAGAATATCATATGTCTTTGATTCACTTGTTACTTTTTTGGTCTTTGTTTTAAGAGGGACCACAGGAAGTGTTTGGCCACTCTGCCATCTTGGCCCTGCCTCCTATACAATTGTATTTTGGATGTTTAATTAATTTTTAATGTTCTTTTTGTTTAGTTTTGGTTACTGGTTTTTAAACATAACTTTTACTATCTGGAAGGAGCCCTGGTGGCACAATGAATAAAGGAATGGATTGGTAATTGAGAAGTCAGTGTTTTGAGATCACCCATGGCTCCACATGAGAAAGATGCAGCAGTCTGCTTCCATAGAAATTTTACAGCTTTGGAAATCCTACGGCATTACTATGTGTTGTAATTGATTTGATAGCAGAAGTCTTGGTTTTGGGGGATTTCTAACCGTTTGAAAGTGTCAAGTGAATAATTTGCTTATTATAGCCCAAAAAGGCACACGGGGAGGACCCGTCTACCTGTCCCTGTTCTCTTGTCTCAATTTCGATTTCTGTGCTTGACAGTGCCTGTGTAAACATAGATAGCAAGTTTTCTGAAGGAATATTGTGTGACTTCTGCAGTTTCAAAATGTTTAATACCCCACACTGGACTTTCTCACTTGTGGTATCAGGGGAGATAAAATAAAATGAGAAACTAAGCATAAAAAAAATAAAGCTAGAGAGAAATGGTTTGAGGGTCACTTATTTTACTGCTTATGTTGATTTCTCTGTTTTTACATTATCCAGCTGTGCAAAGCCCCACAATTTAGACAAGCAATAGGCAGTGAAAGAAACAGCGAATTATTCAAAGACAGCATCTCTTTTCTTGCTGTGTTGGTGACTAAGTGGAATTCCTCCCCCTGTAAATAAGAATCCCAAAATGCAGAGGAGAAACACTGTACTTTAAAAAATTTTCTTATGACTGTAGTCAGTCAACATGTAATGATTTATCTTGGAATCGTACATGCTTCATCCCATTAAAAACATCTTTCACACACTGCTTTGTTACGGAGGAAAACCCTGGTGGTGTGATGGTTAAGTGTTACGGCTACTAACCAAAAGGTTGGCAGCTCAAAGATACCAGATACTTCTTGGAAACCTTATGGGACAGTTCTATTCTCTCCTAGAGGGTCTCTATGAGTAGATTCGATGGCAACGGATTTTTGTAAGGGAGAGGATAAAAACACAACCATGTTTGAGACAAACTATTTAAAACGCAGCACACTTATTTATTCTTTTTTTTTTTTTTTTTTAGGAAGGAAGGCCGACTTCTCCTAGGGACACTATTTCAAGCAGGAGCAAGAAAAGGAAAACTCTTGAGTTCACATTTCTATTAAAAACAGCAATTACGGTTTTCATTCTGCTATTCAATGTTCTTTCTCTCTTTTTCCATTGAAAATTTCCCTGTCTGCCAAAAATGAAATTAAAAAGAATCTTTCAGGTTCCCTGCAGCAGAAGCAAGAGGCTCAATCATCCATTAGGGTTCCTAGAACGATTCGACTGTTCACAATACCCATGGATACTTCCACGTTGCGTTATCCCAGTACGAGTTCCAAGGACTCTTTGCTTTAGCTGCAGGAGGTTGTATGATTGAGGCAAACCACTTCACTTCCTTGTGTCTGAGTTCTTCCTTGTGAAATGAGCAAAATTCAACTTAGCCACTTGAGTTTAAGTCAACTATTGAATATTTATAAAGGCTTTCTTGGATAAAACACAATATAGTTATTATCATAAATAAATAGATGAAAAATTTCATGTCAGTCCTCCACTCCACAGAGAAACCAAACTACTTCAGTATAGGAGTCTTTTTAAACTACATAATTCCCCAGGAGGCAGAAAAAGAGCAAAAATTAACACTCACATTCTAAACTGGGAAATTAAGGACCTGAAAGGTTCTGAACGTTTCAGAGTCCTGTTGCCTGAGTCCCAGTGGGATTCATTTTTCACAAGTTCATATAACTTGACCATGGAGGAACCTGGACTTTAAAATTCAAATTTTTGTCCCAAGAGTTTATGTAAATATATATTATGTAAATTACTGGTCCAGTAATTTATGTAAGAGGAAAGCAATGTGCTGACATACTTAATGACGCCATGAAATATAGACAATACCTGTATGTAGAACAAAACATTGAAAAAACATAAGAGAAAGAAGAAAATGAATAGTTCAACAGAATAATTTGGAAATATTCAATTCATGTGCAACTCTTATTCATTCATACTTAAACACACATACACACACACACACACACACAGCCTTTGTGGAGTGGAAATGAAGAAAAAGTACAGGTTGTATCTTTGTGTATAATGAAAATTACTCTCCAGTTTAACTTTTCTTGATGGAATATTACCAGGATATTATAAAATACCTATAAATTACTCAGTTGGCTTTTATAATACTGACCTATCCTGTTTTAAATCTCTAGGAAGTTATATCCTGCTTCTAACTGGACTTGATAGAACTACTTAGAACAGGATAAATTGCTCACTTTGGGGAAATATAATAGCTAACTTTCCTGGGCTGGTATTCTAGAATTAATGCATGTTTGAAAGAGAACAGTTTACCCCTTAGCAGTAGGCTCAGCCTCATTCTTTACAATGGAACTCAATGTCAAAATCTAATTAAGGCCTCAGTTACTTGGTTTTTCATGTTTTATCATTCCCAGTCCAGGGAGATACTCTGAGTGAGCCCTTTTCCGTGGGGATCATAAGGTTCTGATGGCCCTTGAAAGTGTCACTTACAAGATTTGGCTTCAGGACTTTTTCTGATTTCGCTTTTGTCCTGAACCAGCCATGGAATTCTATGGAAAATGGAACTTCTGTTGGATCTCTTGGAGAAGTTAATCTAAGTTTTATCTACATTTTCTTCTCCTCTACTCCTTAGAAACATCTCATGGCTTATACTGGATGTAGTGACTAGAATGTCCTAAAACTATTATTTTGAAATTTGGATTGTTGAAAGTCAAAAGTTGGATTGTCTGATTGCCTTTCTGTAAGGTGAAGGACTGAAGGGATGCTGATATAAGGATGAGGAAGAAGTGAAACTTTGGCCCAGAATACAGTCTATTTTGGTGTATGTTCTGTGGATCCTTGAAAATGATGTATTTTTGTGTATAATGAAAATTACTCTCCAAAAGGCAGTTTAACTTTTCTTGATGGAATATTATCAGGATATTATAAAATACCTATAAATTAATCATGTGTATTCTATAGTTGTTATATACATTCTTAAATGTATATCAGATCCTGCTGGTTGATGGTGTTGTTAAGTTCTACACCTTGCTAAATTTCTGTATAATTGATGAGAGTGGGATGTTGAGGTCTCTAACTGTATTTGTAGAGTTTTCTTTCTTTCCTTTCACTTATATCCCTTTTTGGCCCACATATTTTGCAGCTTTAGTTTTGGTGGCTACACCTTAGGATGACTACATCTTCTTGGTGAATTATCTCCTTTATCATTGCTAATAATGTCATTCTCTGTCTCTGGTAACTGCATTTAATTTGAAATCTACTTTATCTGATATTAGTGTAGCCATGCCTGCTTTCTTTGACTGTTTCTTTTTAATTCCCACTTACTTTCAACACACCTGTATATTAATCTTGGAGTTTCTTCTGGGTCACATATAGTTATGGTATTAGTGAAGAATATTAAATATACCACGGACTGCCAGAAAACCCTACATGTGTCTGTCAGTCTGTCATAGCAGGGGTTTTGTATTTTCGCTGTGATGCTGTAAGCTATGTCACTGGTTCTCAGGTACCAGTAGGGTCACCTATGGTGGACAGGTTTCAGCTGAGTTTATGGATTAAGACAGATTAGGAAGAAAGACCTGGCAGTCTACTTCTGAAAAGAATTAGCCAGTGAAAACCTTATGAATAGCAATGGAACAATGTCTGATACAGTGTAGATGAACAACCCCAGGTTGGAATGCACTCAAAGAAGACTGAGAAAACTCCCTCCTCAAAGTGGAATTGAACTTAAGGGCAAGGATAGAGTCAAACTTTTGGGACACTCATTTGCTGATGTGGTGTGACTCAAATGAAAAGAAATGGTTGCAAACATTGTTAATAACTGGAATGTGGAATGTACAAACTATGAATCTAGGAAAGTAGGAAATTGTAAAAAATGAAATGGAATGCATAAACATGAATATCCTAGGTATTAGTGAGCTGAAATGGACTGTTATTGGCCATTTTCTGAATCAGACAATGTGGGCTACTATGGCAGGAATGACAGCTTGAAGCATTTTAAAAATATACCCTAAAGTACAACACTGTCAATAATAGGATAAAATGCATATGCCTACAAGGAAGACAAGTGAATATTACTATTATTCAAATTTACACACTAACCACTAGGGCCAAAGATGAGGATACTGACGATTTTTACCAGGTTCTGCTGTCTGAAATTGATCAAACATGTTGCAGAAGGCACTGGTAATCCACTGGTGACTGAAATGTGAAAGCTATAAACAAAAAGAAGAATTGGTAGTTGGAAAATATGGCCTTGGTAAATTGAAACAATGCTAGAGATCTTGTGATAGGATTTTGCAAGATCAATGACTTCATTGTAAATACCTTTTGTTACCAACATAAACAACAACTATACACGTGGTTGTTCCCGTAATAGAGATTTTCAATAACAAGTTGTTTCTTTGGATCATAGCTTCCAAGTAGTTCACTTTTAACTTTACAGTTCTTAACCTAATTACTTTTTCTATTTAAGTCTCTCAGCTTCCACTCATCCATACAGAGTATATAGTCAAATGTGGCAAGTCTTCACGAGAACCTAGCTGGGCAAGGTGACTTACAGGAACCCCATGGTTCCTTATGCAGTTTTGCCCTGAGTAATCAGGAGGGTTTCCTATTTAGGGCTTCCTATTTGTACATGGATGTTGCTGCACTGTCTATCCTCCACTTGCCTACAAGGTTTTCATAGATACAAATTTTCTGAAAATTGCTTCTGCAATAGGTGATCAATAAATATTACCAAGAGACACGAACAGAGTCAGGTCCATTGGCCAGAACCTGCTCTGCCCATAGCACAGGTCTGTTACCCTGGTTGCATAGTGGTTAAGTGCTACAGTTGCTGTTCCCAAGGTGCCACCAGGCACTCCTCAGAAACTCTATGGGGACAGTTCTACTGTGTCCTATGGGTTGTTATGAGTTGAAATTGACTCATTGGCCATGAATTTGGTATTTTTGGTTTATATACCTGAACTTCTCCAGACAAAATACACAGGAATCAAATAGACTGTGTCTGTGGAAAAATATAACAGAAAAGCTCAACATCACCAGTCAGAACAAGGCTAGGGATTGACTGTGGCACAAACCATCAATTCTTCATATGTAAGTTCAAACTGAAGCTGAAGAAAATTAGAACAACTCCATGATAGCTGAAGTATGAATTTGAATACATCCCACCTGAGTTTAAAAGAACATCTCAAGAATAGATTTGATGTATTGAACACTCATGACCAAAGACCAGATGAGTGGACTTATTACTTCAATGACACGTACGTGAAGAAAGCAAAAGGTTATTAAAAAGACACGAAAAAAGAGAAGACCAAAGTGGATGTCAGAAGAGACTCTGAAACTTACTCTTGAATGAATAGCTAAAGCAAAGGGAAGAAATGATGAATAACTGAACAGAAGTTTCAAAGGATGGCTTAAGAAGACAAAGTAAAATAGTACATGGACATGTGCAAAGAGTTGGAGATAGACAACTATAAGGGAAGAACATGCTTACATTTCTCAAGCTGAAAGGGCTGAAGAAAAGATTCAGACTTGAACTTCAATAGTAAAGGATTCTACAGGGAAAATATTAAACGACTCAGCAAGTATCAAAAGAAGATGAAAGGAATATGCAGAGTCATTATACCAAAAAGAATTGGTAGATGTTCAACCATTTCCAGAAGCAGTATAATGATTATGAACTGAAGAATTCCAAAGTGCATTAAAGGCATTAGCGAAAAACAAGGCTCCATAAATTGATGGAATATCAACTGAGATGTTTCAACAAACAGATACAGCACTGGAAGTGCTCGCTGACCTATGCCAAGAAATTTGGAAGACAGCTACCTGGTTAACTGACTGGAAGAGATCCATATTTATGCCTCCCCCAAGAAACATGATCCAACAAAATGTGAAAATTATTGGACGATATCGTTAATATCAGACATAAGTAAAATCTTCTTAAGATAATTCGAGAGGTGCTGCAGCTGCACACTGACAAGGAGCTGCCAGAAATTCAGGCTGGGTTCAGAAGAAGATATGGAATCAGGGATATCTGGCTAATATCAGATGGATCTCAGCTGAAAGTACAGAATACCAGAAAGATGGTTATCTGTGTTTTACTGACTATGCAAAGGCATTCGACCATGTGGTTTATAACAAATAATGGATAACATTGAGAAGAATGTGAATTCCAGAACACTTAGTTGTACTCATGAGGAACCTGTACACAGATTAAGATGCAGTTGTTTGGACAGCGAAAGAAAATATTACACGGATTAAGGTCAAGAAAGATATAAGGCAGGGTTATATCCTTTCACCATATCTATTCAATCTGTATGCCAAGCAAATAATCTGAGAAAGTGGACTATATGAAGATGAATGGGGCTTTAGGATTAGAGGAAGACTCATTAACAACTTGTATTATGCAGATGACACAACCTTGCTTGCTGAAAGTGAAGAAGACTTAAACACTTACTGATGAATATGAAAGACCACAGTATTTGGTACGGATTACACCTCAACATAAAGAAATCAAAAATCCTCACAACTGGGCCAGTAAACAACATCATGATAAATAGAGAAAAGATTGAGATTATTAAGGATTTCATTTTATGTGGATGAAAAATCAACACATACAGAAGTAGCACTCAAGAAATCAAAAGACACATAGCATTGTGCAAAGCTGCTACAAGAGACTTCTTTAAAAAGTGTTGAAAAACAAAGATGTCACATTGAAGAGCAAGGTGCACCTGATCCAAGCTATGGTGTTTTCAGTCACATTATATACATGCAAAAGAAGGATAATGACTAAGAGATAAGAAAAGTTGACAGCTCTGAATTGTGGTATTGGCAAAGAATATTGAACATACTGCCAAGCCAAGTGCCGTCGAGTCGGAGCCGACTCATAGACTGCAAAAACAGTGAACAGACCTGTCCTGTAAGTATCGCCAGGGTACTCCTTAGAAGCAAGCATCGTGAGACTGCATCGTATGAGCATATACTATGTATATGTTAGCAGGAGGGAAACCGTGGTGGCTTATTGGTTAAGTGCTATGGCTGCTAACCAAGTGATTGGCAGTTCAAATCCACTAGGCTCTCCTTAGAAACTCTATGGGGCAGTTCTACTCTGCCCTGCAGAGTTGCTGTGCATTGGAATGAACTCAACAGCGCTGGTTTTTCTTTTTCTTTTTTAATCAGGAGGGATCAGTCTCTGGAGAAGGGCATCATGATGGGCAAAAGAGAGGGTAAATGAAAAAGAGGAAGACCCAGTGAGACTGACTGACACAGATTGGCTGCAACAACAAGCTCAAGCATACCAATGATTGTGGGCATGGTGCAGAACGTGGCAGTGTTGCACTCTGTTATACATAGTGTTGCTGTGAATCAGAACTGACTTGACGGCACTTACTGACAGCAACAGCCGGGAAGAATGAACAAGTTCATCTAGGAAGAAGTATAGCCAGAGTGTTCCTTGGAAGTAAGAATGGTGCTTTGGCCATGTTATCAGGAGAAATCCATCCTTGGAGAAAGACATCATGCATGGTAGAGTAGAGAGGCAGTGAAAAAGGAAAAGACCCTCAAAGATATGGACTAACAATGGAGTTCAAACACAGCAATGATTGTGAAGATGGATCAGGAAGGGGCTGTGTTTCATTGTTGTACAAAGTATCCCCAGCAGAACTGACTCAAGGGCACCCAACAAGAAGGTATATAGTTGTTATTGTTCCATGACCCAACTACATTTTCCTTGTCACTTTGGTTTTCTTTATTTTCCATTGTTCCAGACCAATGGGACCACTTTGCCAATTTCTGCCTTTAATTGGTGTTTTTAATCTGTTTGCATTAAATACATACAGTTATTGATATTTTAAGGCTTAAGTCAGTCATTTTATATTTTGTTTTCTATTTTTCATTTCTCTGTCTTCCTGTGAATGTTTATTCCTATGTTCTTTTGAACATTTTTTTTAGAATTCCATTTTGACTTTTCTTTAGTGTCTTTTTTTTTCTTTTTTTTTATTGTGATTGAATGAAAATGTACATTCTCATATAAATCTGCATGCCTACCTATATGCAGCTCCCACTGCTCTCTCTGCCCGGTGACAGCACACTCTTCCTCTCTACTCTGTACATGTCTTATCCTCTCAACAATCTCCTATCCTCTCTTCTCCACCCACTCCCCTGCCTCCAGTAAGAGGTCAGCAGGATGATATTCTATAGATGCATAGAACAATAAGGTGCACACAAGATATGGTCACTCTGTGTCACCAAGTCCAACCCACTGCTGCCTGAGAGTTGACCTCCATTATGATTTATGGACAGGGGCAGCATCAGGGTCAGGGCCATGCTCCCAGGGGAACTCTGAGGCCCCTGGACCATCAATTGCAGTCTTTTAGTAGATATCTCAGGGTGTACCCCTTTTTATTAGTGTGTTGCCAGTGAGATTCTCACAGGTGGTGGCCAGGCACCATCTGGTTCTTCTGGTCACGAGTAGAAGTAGTCACCCACTCACGGGGTCTCTCTGTCTTCTGGGTTCTCTCTCCCCCATGTCATTTTGGTCCTTGGTGATCATCCATTCCTGCTGAGTTGGGACTATTTGCTGTACCCTCAGATGGCAGCTTTTAAGATCCCAGACGCCACTCATCAATGAGCGGTGCTGAGTGCTCTTTTAGCAAAATGCTAGTTGTACCAATTGGCCTCAATTTCCCTGGAGATCATTTCCCCTGAGATCCCACCCCCCCACGCCAGCTACTCTGTCTTTGCAATACTGGGTTAAGATGGGAGGAGTAATCATGTTATGTCGAAGTCCAGTTAATATCGACATTCTTTCTAATGTGTGCTGTCACCAATTTCACCCAACCAAATTTCTGTTAGCTATCTAATCTGAACCCTCTTACCCTCACCTTTCCTCCTTCCCTACTCTTGCAGCTGTCAAGAGTCTTTTCTTCTATGCATGAGTCTGTTTTTAAGTTCTCATCATAGAAGTCGCATATAATATTTGTCCTTTTGTCACTGACTGGTGTTTTTTTTAGGTGAAAATTTAGTGTGCAAATTGGTTTGCAATTCAAAATTTACTCACAAATTATTTTGTGGTATTAGTTGTAATCTCTGCAGTGTGTTAGCACTCTCCACCTTTCCCTGTCTATCTGGATTGCCTGTGTCCATTTGTCAAGGTTTTCCACCCTTTCCTATCTTCTTGTCTTTGTTTCTAGGCAGGTTTAGATCACTTGGTATTGTATACTTGATTAAGAAAAATGTCCCTCATGTGTGTTATTGCTGATTTTATAGGCCTGTATAATTTTTGTCTGAAAGGTAGACTGAGGTGGTGGCTTTGGTTCTGAGTTAGCAAAGTACCTGGGGGCCATAGTCTCAGGGTTTCCTCCAGACACCGTCAGATCAGTAAGTATGCTTTTTATTTGAGTGTGTGCATTTGCATTTTGTTCTACATTTTTCTACTGCTCTGTCCACTACCCTCTATTGTGATCCTTTTCAGAACAGTTGGTTGTGGCAGCCCAGCATCATCTAGTTCTTTTGGGCCCAGGCTGATGGAGGCTGTAGTTCATGCGGTCTGTTAGTCTTTTGGCCTAATATTTTCCTTGTGGCTTTGATTTTCTTCATCCTCCTTCACTCCAGGCAGGAAGGGACCAACAAATGTGTCTTAGATGTGTCCACAAGATTTTAATGCCCCAGATGCTACTCACCAAAGTAGAACATGGAACTTTTGTCCTGAACTATTATATTATGCCTATTAACCTATACGCCCTCTGGGACAATGGTCCCCAGACCTCAGCCTCAATAACTTGGTCTCTCAAGCTGTTTGTAAGTGTTTGGGTATGTCTAGGAAACTTCTGTGATTTTGCTGTGGTCAAGTAGCTGACTTCCCCCATGTGATATTTGACTTTCCCTTCACCCAAATTAACAGTTGTCTACTATCTAGTTAATGGAAATCTTAGTAGCATAATGATTAAGTGCTGTGTCTGCTAACCAAGAGGTTGGCAGTTTAAGTCCACTGGGAGCTCCTTGGAAACTCTATGGGACTGTTCCAATCTGACCTATAAGGTCCTTATGAGTCAGAATCAACTTGAGGTCAGGGGTTTTCTGACTATCCAGTTAGTGATTTTCTCTCTCTGTTCCCTCTAACCTCTGTTCCCTTCTAACCATCATAGACAGTTCTTTTGTAGTGTAAACCTTTTCTTGTTTTTTGACAATAGTAGTCTCATGCAATATTTGCCCTTGTGTGATTGACTTATTTCACTCAGCGTGATGCCTTGCGGACTCATCCATGTTATGAGATGCTTCACAGAGTCATCATTGTTCTTTATTATTGTGTGTGCACCATACCATTGTGTGTATTGTTACTGTTGCCTGTGAGTCAGTTCCAACTCATGAAACCCTATGTACCACAGGACAAAACACTGCCTGGTTCTGCTCCATGCTTGAGCCTGTTGTTGGAGCCACTGTGTCAATTCATCTCTTAGAGGGTCTTTCTCTTTTCTGCTGACACTTTGCCAAACATGATCTTCTCCAGAGACTAATCCTTGCTAACAACATGTCCAAAGTATGTAAGATGTAGTCTTCCCACCTTTGCTTCTAAGGAATATTCTAGTTGTACTTCTAAGACAAATTTGTTCATTCCTTTGGCAATCCAAGGTATATTCAGTATTCTTTGCCAAGGCATTAATTCTTTGGTTTTCCTTGTTCGTGGTCCATCCTTTGCATGCATATAATGTGACTGAAAACAGCATGACTTGGGTCAGGCATTCCTTAGTCCTCATCTTAGTCATCTAGTGCTGCTTTCACAGAAAAACCATTAAGTGTATGTCTTTACAAAGAGAAATCTTATTTTGTCACAGTTCAGTAGGCCAAGAATCCAAATTCAGAGTGTCAGCTCCAGAGGAAGGCTTTCTCTGCTGGCTCTTGAAGAAGTTCCTTGTCTCGGTCTTCTCCTAGGAGCTTCTGATGCATAGAGACCCTGGTCCTTTCCAGAGGACACTCTCAACTCAAGGAACTGCTTTCTTTCTTGATTCTGTGGGATCCCCAAATCTCTCTACTAAAGAGTGCCTTAAGGTAAAAACAATCTTACACATTGAATCTTGTCCCATCAACACAACTGTGCCCATTCTCTCATTAACATTTAATGTGCAAATCGGGGCAGGATTTAGAACATGGAGGAACATTGCACAATACCAGGAATCATGGCCCAGGAAAACTGCCACACACGTTTTTTGAGGAACACAATTCAACCCATGACAGTCCTTAAGGTAATATTGTTGACTTTCAACACTGAAAAGAGGTCTTTTGCAGAAGATTTGCCCAATGTAATATATCTTTTGATTTTTTGACTACTGCTTCCATGGCTACTGATTGTGAATTCAAGTAGAATGAAATTCTTCACAACCTCAATCTTTTCTCTGTTTATCATGATGTTGGTTACTGGTTCAGTTATGACGACTTTCATTTTCTCTATGTTGAAGTATAATCCACACTGAAAGCTGTGGTGTTCAGTCTTTCATCAAGAAGTGTTTCAAACCCTCTTCACTTTCAGCAAGCAAGGTTGTGCCGACTGCATAATGTAGATTGTTACAGATTCTACCTCTAGTCCTGAAGCCCCTGTTCATACAGTCTACCTTCTCAGATTATTTACTTAGCCTACAGATTGAATACAGTGAAAAAAACAACCCTGTAATACACCTTTCCTGACTTTAAATGACAAAGTATCCCCTTGTTCTGTCTAAACAACTGTCTCTTAATCTATATACAGGTTCCTCAGGAGGACAATTAAGTATTCTGGAATTCCCATTCTTCACCATGTTATTCCTAACTTGTTAGATCCACACAGCCAAACACCTTTGCAAAGTCATTAAAACACAGGTAAACATCTTTCTGGTATTCTCTGTTTTCAGCTAGAATCTATGTGACATCAACAAGAAAATCCCTGTTTCCAAGTCCTCTTCTGAATCAGGCCTGACTTTGACAGCTTCCTGTTGATATACTACTGCAGTCACTTTTGAATGATCATTATATTTATGCCCTTACATGTAGCCACCATAATTTGTCTATCCATTCAACTGTTAATGGGCACTTAGGTTGTTCACACATTTTTGCTATTGCGAATAATGCTGTAAGGAATGTGGGTGTGCATATGCCTATTCTGGGTTTTATTTCCCTGGGAGGTATTTCTATGTGTAAGATTACTAGATTGCATGGTATTTCTATTTCTTGTTTTTTGAGGAAAGGCCATATAGTTTCCCATAGTGGCTGTACAATTTTACATTCCCAACAGCAATGCTTAAGCATTCCAGTGTTTCTAAAACCTGCTAACCATTTGTTATTTTCACCTTTTCTTGTTTTAGTGACTTTACTATTGGGGTGAGATGCCATGTTTGTAGATTTGATTTACATTTCTCTAATTGCTCATGATCACTAGCATTTCCTCACGTGTCCACGAGCTTCCTGAATGTCTTCTTTAGCGATGAGTCTCTTCATAACCTTTACCCAATTTTTAATGGATTGTTTGTCTTTTTGCTGTTGAGTTGTTGAAGTATTCTATAGATCATAGAGATTAGACCCTTGTTGGATATGTCAAAATATTCTCCCCATCTGAATATTAATTTTTTTAAAAAATATTTTATTGTGCTTCAAGTGTTCTTTGCTATTTTGATGACCCATATGTATTTACATTTTAGGAGCTCTCAGTTATCTAGTTTATTTTCTGATGTTTGTGCATTGTTATACTTTGTATTGCACTTATGCCATGTACTAGGGCCTGTGATGTCCTGGAAATCCTGGTAGCATAATGGTTAAGTGCTATGGCTGGTAACCAAATGTCCAACAGTTCAAATTCACGTGGCCCTCCTTGGAAAGTCTATGGAGCAGTTCTACTCCGTCCTGTGTGGTCTCTATGAGTTGAAATTGACTGGACAACAGTGAGATAATGAGTTTAGTGTTGTCACTACTTTTTCATCCAATATATTTATCATTTTACATTTTAAATTTAGGTCTTTGTTCCATTTTGAGTTAGTTTTGGGGTCTGGAATAAGGTATGGGTTCTGTTCAATTTTTTTTTTTTTTTTAGTAGATGGACATCTAGTTTTGCCAGCACTATTTGCTAAAAAAGACTATGTTTTCCCCAAAGTATGACCTTGAGTATATCCCTCTTGAGTTTAAAGACCATCTCTAAAA
This sequence comes from Heterohyrax brucei, assembly GCA_028571685.1. Taxonomy (NCBI): domain Eukaryota; kingdom Metazoa; phylum Chordata; class Mammalia; order Hyracoidea; family Procaviidae; genus Heterohyrax; species Heterohyrax brucei. Next base: position 44,050,275 of record CM053149.1, read on the forward strand.
CAGATTTGATGTGTTGATCACCAGTGACTGAAGACCAGACAAATTGTGGAATGACATCAAAGACACCATCCATGAAGAGAGCAAGAGGTCACTAAAAAGACAGGAAAGAAAGAAAAGACCAAATTGGGTCAGTTTTTCAATTGTGTTACTTTAAGTGTATATATAATTTATCAGATTTTACTAGATTGTAGGAAACATGGAAACTTTCATGTCCCTATACACTTCCTCATTTATAATTGTCTTAAGTATTTACATATATCTAGCATTATGTTATGTATATTTAGCATTATAATTCTTCAAAGACTTTAGAAAACTCAAGAAGAAAAGGATAATTTGTTGTTTTTATTCATATTTTTGTTGACCATAGTCTGTCATCCCTCTTGGTGTTCCAAGATTCCTTCTTTTTTCATTTCTTTCTGTTTCTGAAGATTCTTCTATCCATTTTTCAAAAAACTTTTTATTAATTTTTCACTGCTTTTTAAGTGAAAGCATACAAAAACATGCTTTGTAATGTGATCCTAGCTGCTTGTCCACACTGTGACAGCACACCCTGCCCCTCCAACCTGTATTTCCCATGTCCATTCAGCCAGCTTCTGTCCCCATCTGTATTCTCATCCTCCCTTTGGACAGAAGCTGCCCAGTTAGTCTCAAGTACCTACTGAAGCCAAGAGGTACACTCTTCAGCAGTGTCATTTTGTGTCTTATATGCCAGTTTGATCTTTTTCCAAGGAGTTGGCTTCCAGAATGGTTTCATATGTGGGCTAATAGAGTCCAGGGGTCATGTCTTCCAGGAATCTTCCAGTCTGTGAGAGCGTCAAGTCTGGGCTTTCTACTAGCATTTGAATTCTATGCTCTACATTTCTCCTGCTCCATCAGCGACTGTTTGTTAAATTCTCTCCAAGAGCAGTCATTGGTGGTAGCTGGATACTACTTGTTTCTTCCAGTCTCATGCTGGTATAATTTCTGGTGTTTGTGGCCCTTTCTGCCTCTCAGACTCATGTATTCATTATGTTTTTGGTGTTCTTCATTTTCCTTTGCTCCAGGTGGGTTGAGATCAGTTGATGCTTCTTAAATGGCTGTTTGCTAGGTTTTAAGACTTCAGATGCCATTCACCAAAGTGGGATGTAGAATACGTTCTCAGTAAGTATTGTTACACCAATTGACCTAGATGTCCCTGAAGATTATGGTCCCCAGACTGTCGCTGCCTAACTGTCCGCCCGCGGAAAGAAGACAGGACACACAGATATGAGCCACCTTGCAAGTTACTTGCTTTATTCTTCTTCCTTCTTCTTCCTCCCACACCCGGTCCCCACACACTTTTATCTCCAAGGTTCATCCAATCATCATAGGCCACGTCTTCTAAAAGCAGGGCTCTCAATAGGCTGACCAGCAGCCACTACTCACAAGCATGCGCTACGAAAGCCCTAAGTCTGGTAAACAAGGGTGTGGTTGGGGTGATGTCCTGGTCCCGCGGCGCCATTTTGGACCGTTGCGTCCCGCTCACCACACCAGACCTCTCCCCTTCTACCATGTCACTTGAAGTGTTTGGTTGTGTTTACTAAACTTCTTAGGTTTGGATTAGTCCAGTTGTGCTGACTTATCCTCTACTGACTGTTGTCCTTCCCTTCAAATAAAATTATTCTTACTTAGTATTTAATTAGTGAATATCCCTCTCCCTCCTTCCTCAGACTGTTCAGCATTTAAAATGTTTTTTGAGTCCTTATAATAGTGATCTCATATGACATTTATCCTTTTGTAACAGACAAATTTTAACTAGTTTAATGCCTCCCAGATTCATCCATGCTATGTTTCCCAGATTTATCATTGTTCTTTCTCATTGCATAGTATTCTATCACGTGAATATTCCATTCAGCAGTGAGGTAATGTAGCACTTTTACTAGGATGTGTTCATAACTTAATTGGTAGTCCTTGTATTTCTTAAGATATAGAAATGTTTATTTAATATTTAGGAACTCTTTCAATTTTACTTCTTTTTTGTTAATTAAAATTAAAAATACAAGTTTTAATTTAAAATAGCATGTATATTATTATTCCACTTTATTGAAAGTCAATTTTTCTCTTTGAGTATAGAAATAGACAACTAGAATCATATTCACATAATGTTAACAACAGTTATTTGTGAACAGATTTTTAGATGTTTTCTTTTTTTTAGACTTCTACACTTTAACTTTTATAATAAGCGTGCATAATTTTTAACAAAGTAAGACAGTCTTTGCTCCAAAGATGCAGTCATTACTAATTTAGTAAGGAAGGGCTTTTTCAGTTTTATGAAAAAAAGTACCACAGAGTGCCTTTAATTAGTTCAGAAATATAAATCTGAATTTTTAAAATCACTAACAATTCTTTTCAATGTATTAATTATGTATGCTGTCTTATATATCTCCTTTATCTTTTTCTGTCATGATTCTCTCAAATTCAGAAGTACCTATGTGAATATTTTTAGGCAGCAACAAAGTTGAGGAGATATATTCTCTCCCAGCATTCTTGGTCAGGCAACGATCTCCAGCAAGCAGGAGTAGTGATGACTGTGAAGAGAAAAAGATGCGAACAAAATTCTGTGACTTATAGAAAGAACAAAACAGTCTGTGGCCTTACTCTGAGACTGTTAAGAGAATACACCAGACATGTCAAACATGTTACCCTCTAAGGCCTACACATGGCCTGGAGCTTCTGCTACCCTGACAATGGTGTTTTCCAGTTGTGCCACTAGAAGTATGAGGGGCTTCATATCACACCTAGTAACACTCTCAGAAAGGGGTGACACCAAAATGGCTGCCCATAAATTTTTTGCACAATGTTTCAGTAGAAGTTTTTTATAAAAACATCCTTATAGTGAGTTAGAACAACAAAAACTTTTTGAAAGCTCAAGTATATAAATGCATCTGTTGTTGCTGCTAGGTGCCCTCAAGTCAGTTCTGACTCACAGCAGCCCTGTGTACAACAGAATGAGACACTGCTCAGTCCTGTGCCTTCCTCAGAACTATTGTTGTGCCTGAACCCATGGTTGCAGCCACTGTGTCAGTCCATCTTGATGCAGGCCTTCATCTTTTTCACTGAGTCACTATCAAGCATGATGTCCTTCTCCAGAAAGCAGTCCCTCCTGATAACATATTTAAATCATGTAAGACGAAATCTCCCTATTCTTGCTTCTAAGGAGTATTCTGGCTGTATTTCTTCCAAGATGTATTTGTTCATTTTTTTGGTAGTATATTCAGTATTCTTTCCAGTCCCATAATCGGCAGTATATTTAATGTTCTTTGCCAACCTCATAATTCAAAGGTATTAACTTTTCTTCAGTCTTTCTTTTCCTTTTTCATCGTCCAGCTTTTGTATGAATTTGAGGTGATTGAAAATATGGCTTGGATCAACTATACCTTAGTTCTTAAAGGGACATCTTTGCTCTTTAACACTTTTAAGAACTCTTTTGCAGCAGATTTGCCCAACGCAATACGTTGTTTGATTCATTTTTTGTCTTCCGCTTCCATGGACATTGATTGTAAATCCAAGTGAAATGAAATCCTTGACAACTTCAGTCTTTTCTCTGGATCTCATGATGTTGCTCATTGGTCCAATTGTGAGGAGTTTTGTTTTGTTTATGTTGAGGTGAAATCTAGACTGAAGGCTGTGGTCTTTATTAGTAAACATCTCAAATCCTCTTAACATTCAGCAAGCAAAATTGTGTTATCTGTATAATTCAGGTTGTTAATGAGTCCTGAAACCCCATTCTTCTTCATGTACTCTGGTTTTCAGATTATTTGCTCAGAGTTCAGATTAGATATTGTGAAAAGGCAAATCCTGACACACACCATTCCTGATTTTAAACCCGTTGTCGACTGCCTTTTGCTCTCTCTATATATTATACGTGAGTACAATTAAGTGCTGTGGAATTCTCATTCTTCACAATGTTATCCATAGTGTGTTATGACCCACACAGTTGAATAACTTTGCACAGTCAATGAAACAGAGGTAAACATTTTTCTGATGTTCTCTGTTTTCAGCTAGGATCTAGTTGATATCAACAATGATATCCCTTGTTCTACATCCTTTTCTTTCTTTTTTTGAGGGTTTCAAGCTTCATTTTATTTATTTATCTATATTAGTTACAATAAAAGAATAAAATTTTTAACATCTATCAATTAACTTGTCTATGATAAACCCTCAGCCCCCACCAACTCATGCAGCCAACACAGTCATTTTCTTCTATGGATAATTCTCTTGGTAAGTCTTTATAACAGGGGTCTCATACAAAATTTGTTCTTTTGACATTGATTGATTTCATTCAGCATGATCTCTTCCAAATGAGACCATGTTATGAGATGTTTTCTAAAATTGTCACTGTTTTTTTATCATAGCATAGTGTGTTCCATTGAGTATATGTACCACAGTTTGCTTATCCATTCATCTGTTGATGGACATCAGGGTTGATTCCAACTTTTTGCTATTGTGGACTGTGCTGCAACAAACATTCTTGTACATGTGTCTATTCATGTGACAACCTTTGTTTCTGAAGGATAAATTCTGAGCAGTCTAATTACAGGATCAAATGGTGTAAGTATCTCTAGCTTTTTAGGGAAGTGTCAGACTGTTTTCCAAAGAGGTTGTACCATTTTGCAATTCTACCAGCAGTGTAGGACAGTTCCAATTTCTCCACAGCCTCTCCAGCATTTGGCGTTTTGTGTTTTTTGGATCATGGCCAACCTTGTTGAGGTGAGATGATATCTCATTGTAGTTTTAACTTGAATTTCTTTAACAGCTAATGATCATGAGCAATTCTACAGATGTTGTTCAGCTGTCACCCATTGCTTAACTGGATTATTTATCCTTTTCTTGTTAATATTTTGTAATACTTTATAGATTATGGAGATCAGACATCAGTCTGACATAGAGTTGCCAAATATTTCTTCCCATTCTACAGGTGGTCTTTTAATACTTTTGATGAAGTCTTTGGATGAGCAGAAGTGTTTGATTCTTAGTAATTCCCATTTATCTATTTTCTCTTCTGATGAATGTGCTTTGTTTGTCAGGTTTTGAAGTCTGTCTATGTTGTATACTACAACTTCCATTGTTGACCCTATTTTGTCTGGGATGAGCTTTATCGTTTTAGATTTTATATTTAGGTCTTTTTTCCAATTTGAGTTGATTTTTGTATGAAGTGTGAGATATGGATCTTCTTTCAACTTTTTGCAGATGGATATCCAATTTTGCCAGCACCATTTGTTAAAGAGACTGTTCTTAACCCACTTTAAAATCTTAGGGCCTTTGTCAAATATTAGCTATTCATAGGAGGATGGTGGCATCTCTGGGGTCTTTACTCTGTTCCATTGGTCTGTATGTCTCTTTTTGTACCAGTACCAGGCTGTTTTGACAACTGTGACAGTGTAATAGTTTCTAAAGTCAGGTAGTGAGAGGCCTCCCAGTATGTTCTTCTTCAGTAGTGCCTTACTTACTATCTGGGGCTTCTTCCCTTTCCAAACAAAGTTGATTATTTGTTACTGCATCTCATTAAAAAATGTCTCTGTAATTTGTATTGGGATTGCATTATATAAGTAGAGTGCTTTGGGCAAAATTGACATTTTCATAATGTTGAGTCTTCCTATCCATGAGCAGGGCAGATTACTCCATTTATGTAAGTCTCTCTCAGTTTCTTATAGCAAGGTCTCGTAGTTCTCTTTGTAAAGATCTCTTATTTCTCTAGATAGATTTATTCCTAGGTATTTTATCTTCTTGGGGGCTATAGTAAATGGAATTGATTTGGTGATTTCTTCTTTAATAATCTCACTGTTGCTATAAAGGAATCTTACTGATTTACTTATGTTTATCTTGTACCCCGATACTTTCCTGAACTCCTCTATTAGTTCCAGTAGCTTACTTATGGATTCTTTGGATTCTCTGTATAAACAATCATATCATCTGCAAAGAGGGAAATCTTTACTTCTTTGTTGTTATTACAGATGCCCTTTATTTCTTTTGTCTTGTCTAATTGCTCTGGCTAGAACTTCTCGCATAATGTTGAATGGAAGTGGTGAGAGTGGGCATCCTTGTCTAGTTCCCGTTCTCAAAGGGAATTCGTTCAGTCTTTCACAATTCAGGATGATGAAGGCAGTTGGCTTTGCATAGATGCTACTGATTACATTGAGAAATTTCCCCTCTACTCCTATTTTTCTGAGAGTTTTAAGCATGAATGGGTGTTGAACTTTGTCAAATGCCTTTTCTGCATCAACTGACAAAATAGGTGATTCTTATCTTTTGTGTTATTAATGTAGTTGATTATATTAACTGTTTTTCTGGTGTTGAACCAGCCTTGCATCCCTGCAATGAAGCCAACTTGACCATGATGAATGATTTTCTTTTATATGCTGTTGAATTCTATTGGCTGGAATTTTGTTGAAGATTTTTGCATCTAGGTTCATGAGTGATATTGGTCTGTAATTTACTTTTTTGTGGAATCTAGCCCTGGTTTTGGTATCAGGGTTATGTTGGCTTCATAGAATGAATTTGGGAGTGTTCCATCCCTTTGTATGGTGGGAAATAGCCTCAATAGTATTAGAGTTAACTCTTCTCTAAAAGTTTGGTAGAATTCTCTGGTGTAGCCATTTGGGCCACGACTTTTTTTGGTTGGTAGATTTTTGATGACTTTTTCTAGCTCTTCCTTTATGATAGAATTATTAAGTTGATCTACTTCTCTTTCTGATAATCTTGGTGAGTCATATCAATCTAGAAATTTGTCCATTTCACCTAGATTTTCAAACCTGTTAGAGTACAGCCTTTCATAGTATTCTGTTGTGATATTTTTTATTTCAGCTGGGTCTTTTGTAACATCTCCCATCTCATTTCTTAACTGAGTTATTTGTATGTTCTGCTCTTTTTCTTTTGTAAGTTTAGCCAATGATTTATCAATTTTGTTGATCTATTCAAAGAACCAGCTTTTGGTTTTGTTAATTTTTTCAATTGTTTTTCTATTCTCTAATTCATTTAGTTCTGCTCTAATCCTTATGATCTCTTTTCTTCTGGTGACTGAGGGGTTCGTCTGTTGCTCTATTTCTACTTCTTCAACCTGTAGGGTTAATTTTATAATTTGGGTGCTTTCTTCTTTCTGGATGTGTGCAGTTATAGAGATAAACTGACCTCTGAGAACTGCTTTTGCTGTATTCCATAAATTTTGGTAGGATGTGTCTTCACATAATAATAAATTTCTTTATTTTGTCCTTAATTTCTTCTATAACCCAAGGCTTTATGAGAAAAGTGTTGTTCAGTTTCCAAAAGTTTGAATTTCAACCTATGAATTTTCTGTTATTGATTTCAACTTTTATAACTCTATGGTCCGAGAAGATATTTTGCAGTAAATCGATGGTTTGGACTTTATAGCCAAAGCCAAGTGCCGTCAGAATTGCTTTATGACTTAACACATGGTCTATTCTGGAGAATGTTTCATGTGCATTGGAGAAGAAAGTGTACTTACCTGCTCATGGATGAAAAGATCTGTATATGTCAATAAGGCCAAGTTGGTTGATTATTGTGGTAAGATCTTCTGCATCTTTACTGAGCTTTTTGTGGATGATCTATCCATAACTGAAAGCAGAGTGTTGAAGTCTCTAACTATTATTGTGGAATGATATATTTCAGTTTTCAGTGTTGTCCATATTTGTTCAATGTGTTTAGATGCTCTGGTATTGGGTGCAAATATTTAATACTGTTAAGTCCTGCTTGAGTATTGAACCTTTCAGCAATAAATAGTGACCATCCTTGTCCACAATAGTGGATTTTAAATTAAAATCTATTTTATCTGAGTTTAATATTGCCACACTTGCTCTTCTTTGTGCATTGTTAGCTTGATATATATTATTTCAACCTTTAATTCTCAACTTGTTCTTATCTTTAAGTCTAAGCTGTGTGTCTTGTAAGCAGCATATAGACAGGTTGTGTCTGTCTTTTGATCCATGATGTCACTTGCTGTCTCTTTACTGGAGCATTCAACCCATTTGCATTCAATGTAATTATTGATAGGTATGTGCTTAGTGGCATCATTTTGATGTAATTACTTTTACGTTGATGTTTTCTATATTGCTCTTAGTGTTTTGTTCTTGGGCATTCTTCTTTATGGGTTGTTATTTCAGTGTTGGTTTTGTGTTTGTTGAGACTTCTGTATTGCATTTCTTATTTTGATACAATGCATTGTTAATCTGATTTATGGCTACGTGTATTATCCCTGTTAACATACTAAGATTAAACCCAATTTTAACTACTTCATAACTCTGAAACTTCCTCTGCATCTAAAACAACTGTAACTACTGCAGTGTATCCTTCTTTTAATGTGGTGGTGTTACAGTTGTCATGATATGATCATGGATTCGCTTATTATAATACTATAGCTGGCTTGGTGGAGTTTTGTGACTTTCTTAACTGATTGGAAATTTGGATGAAGTGTCCTGAATTGTCATCTAAAATATACACTTGGGAAGAGCTTCTTTCAATATTTCATGTAATTTTGGTTTAGTTTTTATGAAGTCTTTAAATTTTTCTTTTTTTTCAAAAATCTTAATTTCACCGTTATATTTGATAGACAATTTTGCAGGATAAATAGTTCTAGGACGGAAGTCTTTCTCATTCAGGGCTTTGAATGTGTCTGTCCACTGTTTTCCAGCCAGCATCATTTTGGCAGAAAAGTTGGACGAAAGCCTACAGGTTTTCCCTCGGAATGTTAGTTTTTGTTTGAGCCTTGCTGCCTTCAGAAGCATCTGTTTATGTTTTAGCTTGTTAAGCTTGATTATAATATGCCTTGGCATCTTTCTTTTGGGGTCTAGCTTTTGTGCTGTTCAATAAACATCTTGGATATCTATGTTCTCTTTGCTCATAATCTCAGGAAAGTTTTCTGTCACCATCTCTACGGAACAACTCTCTATATTGTCATTAATCCTCCCTTGTTCAGGAACTCCAGTTAAACTTAAATTATTCCTCTTCATGGAGTCCCACATGTTTCTTAATGCTTCTTCATTTTTCTTATTTCTTTTCTCTGATTTCATCTCAAAAATGCTGATGTCAGTTGCTCTGTCTTCTAGGTCACAGAGTCTAACTTTCACCTGTTCAATCCTGCTCTTTTGGCTTTGGATGGAATTATCTAATTCTGTAATTGTGTTATCAGTTCATATAGCTTACCAAATTTTTCGTTTTGTTCTACTGCATTTTGTTTAATCTCTAGGAGTGTTCTATACATAACTTTTGTATTCAACCTCTGATAGACTGAGAAAGACTTCTTCATCTGAGAAATTTTTTAATTTTTTGGAATCTTTATTTAGGGAATTTTCTGGAATATTTGAAGACTGCTTCTTTAAATGATTAATTGTGGTCTGCTGCCTGCACACCATCTAGACACTGTTTGATTTCTCTGGTAATGGATCTAAGAGAATTGTTGGTCATCAGCTGACTTTAACACTGTAGTGGAAAACTTTGCTTATTGGGTAGCAAAATTCTGCTCTGCTTATGGAGAATCTGGGGACTGTCAACTGACTCTACAATGTGAGTCTGAGAAGAGTGGGATTAGGCCTCTCAACAGACAGATCTCCAGGCAGATACACATGCCTCTCAGCCTTAAACATAAACTGCACTTGTATGCAGGGAGCAGTCCAGGTGCTGAACTGGGAGCTGGAAGCTGCCCAACAAGCTGACCTGAACAGTCAGTCAAGAGCAGCAGACTCCACCTGCCAGGTTATAATGAAAGTAGGTTACCAGCCATTTGCAGAAGCTGCAGTTCTCTGATACAATGGAACAGCAGGAGTGGAGGTCAGACGGTCACTGGATCGTTTTTGAGAGGGCACCGTTAGTCTGATACTGTTGCCTAGTCAAATATGTTAGGTCCTAAGGCTCCCCAGATGTTCAACACTCCATACAAATATCATCCAGGCCTTAGTTCTCAGAGAGAAATGAGGAGATGTCTGTTTACTCTGACATCTTTTAATGAAATTCTCAAACCTCTTTACATCCTTTTCTGAATCTGGCTTGAATTTCTGGCAGTTACCTCTCAATGTACTACTCAGTCATTGAATGATGTTCAGCAAAATTTTACTTGCATGTGATATTAATGATATTGCTTAATAATTTCTGCATTTGTTTGGATCATCTTTCTTTGGAATAGGCATAAATATGGATCTCTTCCAGCAGTTGGCCAGGTAGTTGTCTTCCAAACTTCTTGTGTAGAGCACCTCCTGTGCTGCATCTTTTTGGTGAATCATTTCAATTGGTATTCTGTAAATTTCTGGACACTTGTTTATCACCAGTGTCTTCGGCACAGTTTGGCCTTCTTCCTTCAGTACCACATATTCTTGATCATATGCTACCTCCTGAAATGGTTGAATATTGACCAATTCTTTTTGGTATGGTGACTCTATGTGTTCTTCCTTCCATCATCTCTTGATGTTTCCTCAGCTGTTTAGTATTTTGCCTGTAGAATTTTTCAGTGTTATAACTCAAGACTTGAATTTTTTCTTCAGTTTTTCAGGTTGGGAAATGGCAAGCATATTCTTCCCTTTTGATTTTCTAACTGCAAATGTTTGCACATGTTATAATGATACTGTATTTTTTTCCTACTAGAGCTGCCCTTGGAAATGTGTTCACTTATTTTGCTTTATCATTTCTCTCATTTGTTTCAGGTAATCAGTGTTGGAAAGTAAGTTTCAGAGTCTCTTGTGACTTCCACTTTGGTCTTTTTTTCCCTGTTTTTTTTTGTTTTCTTAATGTGTGATGTCCTTGATATCATTCCATAACTTGTTCAGTCTTTGATCATTAGTGTTAAATGCATCAAACCTATTCATTAGGACTCTATATTCAGATGGGATATTTTCAAGGTCTTTATCTGTCATAGACTTCTAATTTTCTTCACTTTTGCCTTGAACTTCCATACAAGCAGTTTATGGTTTGTTCCCCAGCTGGCCCCTGGCCTTATGCACCTAAAACACTAAAACTCTGTGCTAATTTACATTTTGAAACTTCTACTGTTGTCTATTCAGAGCTTCACTATTATCCATTATCAATGACTCTTCGAACCTCCTAGTCTGGTCTGCACAGCTTACAGGCACCAACAGTTATTTTGTTGCTGCTGGTGTTTCCATAGTCTCTGTTTATTTCACATTTCCTGGTGTTTTGTCTACAACATTGTGATAATTAATATTTGTGAACCTATATCAATAGTTTCTATGAAAATCAGATAGTAATTGATGGAAAAGGAATGATTTATATGAATTATGATTTACAAGTAACATTAGTGTATAAAACACTACTAAGGATTCTCTATGGTCTGGTATGGGAGAAGGTCTGTGGGAGGTGACATCGTGAGTTACTGCACTGGGTGGCACCAACACTAATGATGCCACTGGTGTTTTATATTACACAGTAGTATCTTCCTAGTCATAGGTTATTGGACTAGGAGGGTGCCCTTAATCTAGGGTGACTAATATTTCAGCTGGTGAGGGACACTCTGCTTGGCCTGACTTGAAGATATGATATGTGCAGCTTCTGGATCATGCTCTTGTCATTGATTTGGTTCCCTGAGAAGGTGAGTGGTGTAGTTTTATTCAAGAGTGCTCTTGGTGTCAGCACCTCTATAAGGGAAGGGAGCGGCCTGAGAAGAAGCTGAGTGGTGATGCCATCTCAGTGAAGGTCTCAGCTGACCCTACAGGGAGTTTTGGTTCTGGAGTAACCTTTCAGTGATGACCTTGTCCTCTTGTCAAAGAGCACAGGGTCTTCATACTTTTTGTTAATCAGTCCAGCTGCCCTGGAAAGGGAACATGGCCTTGAGAGAGGCAGCTCTCCTCAGCTGAGGAAATTCCTGTGAGGACTGACAATTCAGGGCTGCCTGAAACACTCCCAGTGGATAGCGTGGACATTCTGTCATTTCTCAGATGGGTCTGAGCAGCACACTACAGTGTCCACTACAGCCTTTTCACCTTTTATTTGGCAATCAGTATATCTATTTTGGATTAAAATAGGTAACATAGCATGCATTATTGTTATTAGTGGAAGAAAGTGAAAGTCACTGTGGTGAAGGGGCCAGGGAGACCACTAGGAAGAATATGAAAGTTAACGTCATGAAGCAGAAGCTGTGAATAAAGACAGAAACAGTTGGAAGTAGGCAAGAGAACAGAGTGTCACCTACCTTTCACTGCCATGAGGTCAAGCTAAGACACATGAACTCTTATAGCCCTCAGAAATACTTCCAGCTTCCATGTGGTTGTTGATTTTTCTATATGTCAGATTACTTTTATGGTGCCACATGTATTTAGTAGCAGCCATAAGATCTAAATTCTACGGTGACTTAAGTGTACATAATTCCATGTAACTTGTGCCATGCGAATGCAAAGAAATCAGATAGGGCGAAGAAATCAGATAGGCCATCCTGTTTTCTGGGTCATTTATCTCTGTTGCTCTAGTATCATGATTTCATATGAAACAGGATTATGAAAGACACAGATTTATGTTTACTGGCGTGTTCTCCCATTGATACAATTCCAATTTTATGTACTTGCCTCATGTCACCCATTTCTAAACTGTGTACACTTTTGTGTTGTATGCTAGAACCAAATATTCACACACTGTGATATTTAGTTAAACAAAACAGATGAAGAATTGTTTATTATTGAGCTTAATGATAACAATCTTAATAATTCAAGCACGTATTGTGTCAGTATTGTATGTTGGAGACTATGCAAAGTATTTCACATACATAGTACATTATTTCAATTGATATTTGAACACCATGTTATAGGTAGATTTTTTTTTTCAGTTCCTTTATACAGATAGGAAACCCTGGTCTCGTAGTGGTTAAGTGCTATGTCTGCTAACCAAAAGGTCAGCAGTTTGAATCTGTCAGGCACTCGTTGGAAACTCTGTGGGGTAGTTCTACTCAGTCATGTAGTGTTGCTATGAGTTGAAGATGACTTAATGGGAGTGGGTTTGGTTTTTGGTTTATACAGATAATGGACTGATTGTTAGAGGATTTAAGCATCTTGCTAAAGCTGATAAGGCCAGTAGGTAGTAGAGCTGGGCATTTCTTCAGAGTCTTGAGGGATTGTAATCTTTACGCGAGGAGGCCTGGACTTTTCCTAGAATCATGGGTAGAATTCTGGTGAGTGTTCTGTTTTCTTCATCCTGGGAATACTCTGTCTGAAATTCAGCTCGCTGAAATTACCTCTTAAGGGTGTTCTCTCAGCTAATCTTCCTTTACATTGCAAAATATTATAGGACAGAAATCACTAGATCTAATTTCCACCACGGTGTTATCATGCTGCTCGTTGTTGTTGCTGCTTGTTGCCATCCAGACTCTTCCAGCTCACGGTGGCCCTGCACACAATAGTAGAAATGCTTCATAGGACTTTCGAGGCCATGATCTTTGGAAAGCAGATCGTCAACCCTGTTTTCCAAGGTGCCTCTGATTGGGTTTGAACCATCAACTTTTCAGCTAGTAAACAGTGTTTAACTGTTTGTGATACCTTGGGATTCTTCATTGTATTGCTAGTACAATTTAGTCCTGTGAGACCAATTCCAGTTATTGGAGCCTGGGAGTCTAGGGAACACTGACTGAAGAGAGAAGACACCAAAAGTGAATTCATTAAGTGGTGTTTCCCCCATTACTGACCCTGTTTAAAGAAAAGCTTGTTAGTGTTATACCCTTTATGGTGTCTGTGGGTGGTGAAGATGGTTGTGATCTGGGCAACTAAGCAAATGGTGGCTTGAACCCACCTAGGGGTGCCTGGGAAGGAAGGCCTTGTGATCTGCTTCTAAGAGTTCACAGCCTTGAAAATTCAGTGGGGTGCAGTTCCACTCTGTACCCATGAAGCTGCTATGAGTTTGAATTGCCGACAGCAACTAGTAGCATATTCTTTATAGTACACAGAAGACAATGCTCAGGTCCTGCAGAAAATTTTAAAAGTTGGATGCATTCCAAGTAAGTTTATTTTATTTATTTTGTAAATCAACATATTAAAATTGATAAAATACACTGATATACGATTTTGGGAGAATGGTGGTGGTTCCTAGCTGTTTTGCGACTCCTCACTGTCAGTGCTGTTTCATTGCTTGAAGCAGGATCCTGCCAGGTGGTAGCAGCACAGTAGTCTCTTTGTTACTCTGAAAGCTAAGGTCCATGCCAGGTGGTTGCCTAGCAACCCTTGTCTTGTAGAAAGGTATTTTCATATTTTGCAATACTGAATTCTGTATTTGTACTGACGATTTAAAATGAGGTATTTATATGTGTGTTAGAATACAATGAATTCCACATAGGTCCATCAAACCTCTGAGTCATAATTATGAGACAGTGAAGCCTTATTTGTAGGAAACTACAAGCAGTTACAGCTCAAGAATCTAAAACACATTTCACAAGCCTGCTGGAAAGCATAAAGGACTCAAACAGTGTGTTATGTGTAATGGAACAGTATGTGTCTTGTGAAATGTTGCCTTTTAGTACATATATTATCAGTGCTCTCATGGGTAAATGTATTTTTATTGAAGGTATTATCCTTAGTTGCTGAGCACCCAGTACTACAGCATTGACAAATATATAAAACAATATAAATCATGTGCAGTGTATTTTTCATTATTTTCTCCCAGAACCTGTGAACATGACGTTTTTTTGTTTCTGTGTATTTTTTTAACTTCAAAAAAAAGCTTTCAAGTTTTCATATTCATTTTTTTACTTGCTTTTCTCTTGTCTTTGAAGGGTTTTGTAGGGCAATGACTACAAGACTAGAGAACAGAACATCCTAAGTATTCGTGTAGTGAGCCATGTAATTTTTAATGTCTGGAGAAATTTGGTACTGATCTGCAGAGGTTATCTATGGCAAATGTTTAGCTGCCCCAAACATAGATACTAAGCTGTTTAAACAGTGAACCCAAATACACAAGTGAAGTGGAATTTAAGTTCTTCTGCTTGGTGTAGTGGTTAAGAGTTATGCTGCTAAGCAAAAAGGTTGGGAGTTTGAATCTATCGGCTGCTCTTTGGAAACCCTACGGGCAGTTCTACTCTGTTTGTAGTGTTGCTGTGAGTCAGAATCAACCAGATAGCAATGAATTTTTATTCTTGAAAACATGTCCTAATTAAGTCAGAGTCAAATAGAAGAATATTTTTGAAATTAATGTGATCCTCTTAGTAACATGTAGCCAGTATTAAATAGTGTTCATAAGCTTTCAAATATTCTTTTATTTGACAAGTCTTTGTCATACAACTGGTTATATAAATAGCAAAGTTAATAAGCTTACCTAAATGGCATACCTAAATATTCTTCTGCAGAGACAGGAAGCAATGTATCCTTAATTTACAAGTGTCTACTTTAGAATGAGCTGTCATGTGCAGTATGAGAATTTTATTTAATACACTTTCTAAAAATAAGACAAGACTTGAATAAACCTGTGGAGGGTAACTTTTATGTGGAACTGGTAATAACCTGGAGCTTGCCCTTTGAGGATGGTCTTCCTGGGAGCCAGCCACAGGTTCGGCTCTAGGAGGTACTCAGCTGACAAGAACAAAGTGGCTACACTAACTGATATTAAGAGACTTGAAATTGATGTTCATTCAAACATCCGCTAAACATCTAGTGACCAGTACTGTTCAGGCAAGCTCTATGCATTTGTGGATGTGTCTTCTTGCTTTTCATTCTCTTCACATTTGCAGGTTTTATAATTTTAAACTTCATTTTTTCCCTAATCCTGCCCTAGATGTTTGTTTAGACTAATCTGACAGGTGTGAAAATGTGTGTGGTGATGAGGGCCTGGTTGGAAAGATGCAAAGATACGAGGCTTGGAAAACCTATATATATGTGTGAAGAAGGATTTTGTATTTGAGAACTACCTGAATGTCTTGCCTTCAGACATCAGAATGGATAAGACTTTGTAGTGTCAGCTCTGGTCTTAGAGTCCGCTGTGTTTCAATATCTGAACCTGTAGGGAAAGTTGCTATCAGCTTGTTGTTAGCAGCTACAACCATTTTAAGAGTCATGGATAAGCACGACATTTGAACAAAGCTTCTTTTCCTCTCCGTTCCTGTAGCAGAGAGAAGACTGCAGGTCACTTCATCTTCTCCAGGATTTACTTGCATGTATCTTCCACTGAGGTTATCTTAACATTAGTTCCAAAATTTCAGTTAGTCACTGAATCTTTCCATTACTGGACCTCAGTCTACTTTTAAGGATTTTTCTTTGACTTTTCAGATGAGTTTTCCCAAGTTCTCAAAAGCTAGTCTCCCTCTCTTCTACTACCAGACTTGTTCATGCCATTGTTGCCAAGATGCCCGAAAGTGATGAGGAGCCGCTGCTGTGCTCTGGATCCACCTACCCACGTTGATGAGCCTCTGCGGCTACTATGCTGCAAACGCCCTCCAAGCATACAATCTCGTGGGCCTCAAATTGCTGCAACATCCTTGCAGTCTGCTCAAAATAGAGGGATCATAGTGGACTGCTGTTTTCACTAAGTTTCTCATTCTCCTCCTTTCTTTTAGGAAACTACCTCACTTACTGTGATCCTGTGGGATTGTAGCTCAGAGTGCCTTGCAGCCATGTGGCCTGCATGTGGCCCCACATCCCAAGCTAGGAATAGCCGACTCAGTCTCCTGGAAATTGGTACCATGAATGGAAACAGACACAGCTAGAAGAAAGTTGTCACTCCAATGGCATTGCCTCAAAAACACTGTCTTTAAGTTTTTAAAAACAAATTGAGGTTTTTCAGACTTAAAAAGAAACCTAGAGGTACTCTGGCTAAGAAGGGTGCAATAGTTCAAGATGTCATGAATGGCCCAGGCTTCTGCTGACTTTCTACTCCAGTATTCTAGTTTGTGGTTTCCATCTTAACGTTTTTCCCACATCTATTAGATTTGACTTTGCTTCCTAGAGATATTCTGCATTCTCTCCTTCCTGGGTCTAGATATCCAGGGTCAGCTTTTGACTGTTAAAACCCACAAACTATTATTGATACAGAAGAGGAATGGCCCTTCCTGATTACTTAGGCTTGGTTGTAGCAGGTACTGTGCCCTGAAGGAGCTAGAAGATTTATTGAGATGTTTACTTTGGTTATAACAAGTTCTGTCTTTTTAAAGCGTTTTCTGATTTTCCAAGTGAATGGATTGTGATGAGTTCATGTGATATTTATGAGCTATACATCATGCCCTTTTCACTTTTCTATACAGTGATTCTCCACCGAGGACACATGGTCCAATGTGGGAAATAAGAATTGCCTGAAGGATAAAGTAATGTGAGACAGTGTATCCAATATTATATAACTGCATGAGTTGAAAGATGGAATTTGAGATGCACCACCCCGCAGTAGCTTCTTCCTCTCTAGTTTTGTGGTTCTTCTCCTCACAAGGTGGCTTCTGCCAACTTCTCCTTCTCTTCCCATCAGTTTGCTCCAGTTAAATTGAGGTGGGGACTGCAGGAATTCTTTACCCATGTCTGTTCTTCATCCCATGTGAACTAAATAGATATACATAAAACAGACATGGAAAGGAGGAAAGTTACCTAACTCTATACAAAATTGCAGCTTTTACCGAAGAAAGACACCTTTGCATAAAGTGTGTTTATTGAGAGCCACATGCTTGTGTCAGGCTAAATACTTTTATGCGTTATTTTATTTAACCTTCACAACAACCAGGAGGTAGCTTTTTCTTGTCCCTTTCCCTTTTCTCTATATTTTATAGATGGAAAAACTGAGGCTCAGTGTGGCTGACTATGGGTACAGATGTCACTTGTATTTGATTTCTTACACTCCCCACCACCTACACATTCTTCTCTTTTTCAGCTCCATTTTACAAATTAAATTAATGAGTTTTGAATATTGGGGTTAAGACATCGTAGAATCTGAAGACAGAAAAGAATTAAGGAATTTCCCATCTGGCAGAGAAAAGAACCAGTTTAAACCACTATTATAAAAGTGTGTCTTAGTTAATCTAGTGCTTCTACAACAGAAATGACACAAGTAAGGGACACAACAAGCAGAAATTCATTTTCTGTCCTAATTCAGGGTACCAACTCTAGGGGAAGACTTTCTGTTCAGTCAGTAGGAAGACATTTGTATTAGCATCTTTAGCGCCAGCATTACTGGTTCCTTAGCAATCTTCAGTTGGCATCCACGTTTTCCTCATTCCTGCTTGCTCCTTTCTGTGCCTAATCTGATCTTTTATACCTCAAAAGTGATAAGTTTAGAACACCTCCACACTAATGACCTCTTTAACATAACAAAGAAAATCCAACTTCACTGTTGTGGCTTCTTTGTTACTGTGATACTGGAAGTTTGCCAAGAGTACTTTGAACACCTATCAGAAAAATTCTAGACTAAAACAGACTAGAAAGAAGGACCTGGCAGTCTACTACTGAAAAAATAAACATTTGATAACATATTCTATTTCCAGGAATTGATCCCTCCTGATGACATGTCCAAAGTATATAAAACATAGTCTGGTTTTACTTCTCTGAGGACAGATGTTTGTTCTTTTGGCAGTCCATGGTATGTTCAATATTCTCCATTACCACAATTCAATTCAATTCTTCTTATGTCTTCCTTATTCGTTGTCCAGTTTTTGCACCCATGTGATGTGATTGAAAATACCACAGCTTGGGTCAAGCTCAGTAAGTCTTGAATGTCACATGTTTACTTTTTAACACTTTAAGGAGGACCTTTGAAGCAGTTTTCCCAATACAATGTGTCGTTTGATTTCTTGACTGCTGCTTCCACAGGTGTTTATTGTGAAATGAAGTAAAACAAAATCCTTGATAACCTCAATCCTTTCCCTATTTCTTATGTTGCTTAATGGCCCAGTTGTGAGGACTTTTGTTTTCTTGATACTGAGATACAATCCATACTTCAGGTTGTGGTCTTTTATTTTCTTCAGTAAGTATTTCAAATTGTCTTCACATTTCAACAAACAAGCTTGTGTCATCTGCGTAACACAGGTTGTTAATGAGTCTTCCTCCAATTCTGATGCCTCATCCTTACACATATAGTTTAGCTTCTCAGATTATTTGCTAAGCATACAGATTGAAAAGGCATGCAAAAATTATGCAAAAAAATGAAATGCAAAAGTTGGAAACCAGAAAGATTGATAGTTGGAAAATCTTGGTGATATTCTTAATTAAAAATGTCATTTGAGGACCCTGAGAAAGCACTTTTTTTTTTTCTGGAACCCATGTAATATTTACAAAGACTGATTATAGGATAGGCTAGAAGAACTAAATTATCTCATTAGCAAAGGGAATAATGTATCCTTTCCCCGTTGATTCAGACATTACTCCATTGTCTCTTGGCATTCGAAGTTGACGAAAAGTACTAGTTTAACTTGATGTCTTTCTTTTGTAAATGTTCTGTTTCTTCTGTCTAATTAATAACAGGCTCCTTTCTGTGATGTTTTATCAAGTTTTACATCTCTGTTTCAATGGTTCACTAAGCATTTTTACTTGCATAGAGTGAAATTTTTAATATGAACGTTCTTCCTTTATTTCAGAAAATAATAGTCTATAATCACTTTTTACTATTTTTCCACTCCATTTATTCTGTTCTTTTCCCAGGACTATATGTCAGATATGGGATGCCCGTTATCTTTATTCGGTACTCATCATTGTTATCTTTAATCACTTTCATAGATTTTTCTTTTCCTTTGTGTTTTGTGTTCTTCCTTTAGATAGAACTTCATATCATCAGCTCTATTTTCCACTAATATTGATTCTACTTCTTGCTGCTACCAATGCAATTTTCATTATGTGATGTCTTATTATCCCAGTTTTTTCTTTTTAATTTTTTTTCTCCTTCTGTCTTCATTGACCTCACAGATACCTTCCTTGATGCTCATTTTTGTAAAATCTATTTTTGTGAGGTCTATGTACTCTTTGATTTTTCAGATTTTGAGAAAATATTAGATCTTATCCAGAATTTTTTTTTCCACAAAGAAATGTTACTTGAAATAATTGTTCTTTCTTGAAGTGTCCTCTTTGTCTTCCTTTTTCATATTGAATTGGTTTAATTTCATCCTCTTCTTTTCTTATTCAGGAACAGGGTAGTGGACTTCTCTTTCCTTCTAATTTTCTCTGTCTGATTTATTGGAAAACTTTAAAATTGCATCAGTGGGTTTTGAGGTGGATAAATGAACTCTGCTTAATCTTTAGGTTCTTAAGAGCAGGCTTCACAATTTTTGTCACTTTATATTGTGAGCCTTCTGCCCTTAGGACCACAGCCTCTCATCTTTTTTCCGTTCCTACTTAGGCCAGCAGTTCACTAGGGCAGAGTCCTAGGTAACTGAAGGACACTGAAACTTACCATGAAGACGTATTGTTTGCTGCTTTAGAGCTTAGTTAATTCAGTAAAGTACACTTTTGGGTCTATTCCTCCTCACCTTTAGAAATTTTCGTTTTAGAAATAGTTGAATCCGAAAAAATATAAAATAACCATGTGGGTCACTCTTCAGTCTTATCTCTGATATGTAGAAATGACTTTATAAATATTTATGTATTTGTTGAATTAATGTGTGCAGCATTCTCTGCTGAGTATTTACAACTCCTGTCCCCAGTTTTACAATTATAGAATTTGGGATAGGACCATTTAAATCTCTCACCTTTTTCCCCCCCCTTTTCTGGAAGGGAAGTATACCAAAAGGGAAACCCTAGTGGCTAGCAGATAAGTGCTACATCTGCTAACCAAAAGGCTGGCAGTTCAAATATGCCACGTGTTTCTCGTAAGCTCTATGGAGCAGTTCTAGTCTGTCTTATAGGGTCACTATGAATCAGAATTGATTTGATGATAGTAGGTTTGCATTTGGCTTTGTACTAAGAGAGACTTACATAAACAGAGAAAGCTTTCTTGCTCGTGGATAGGAAGACTAAACATTGTGAAAATGTTTATTCTACCCAAAGCCATGTATAGATACAATGCAATCCTTACCCAGACTCCAATAGCATTTTTTTACTAGCCCCTAGGGTCGCCATGATTTTTTTACTAAGATGGAGAAAAAAATCACGAATGTCATATGGAAAGAGAAGAAGCTTCAGATAAGTAAAGCCTTGCTTAAGAAGAAGAAAAAGTGTGAAGCCTCATATTACCTGACTTTAGAATCTATTACAATGCCATGATAGTCTAAACAGCCTGTTACTGATACAAGAAGAGATACATAGACCAATGGAACAGAATTGAGAATCCATACATAAAATCCACTGTTGATCAGTTGATATATGAGAAATTTCCAAATCCACAAACTGGGGAAAACACAGCTTCTTGAGCAAATGGTGTTGATATAACTGGATATCCATTTCCAAAAAATTAAACAAAACCCATTACTCACACTATGCATAAAAACTAACCCCGAAGGGATCAGAGACCTAAATATAAAATCTAAAACAATAAAGATCATGGGAGAAAAAATAGAGACAACACTGGGAGCCATAATATGTGGCACAAACTGAATGTAAAACATTTCTAACAATGCACAAACACTAGAACAGAAAATAGGTAACTGGGAACTCCTAAAGACTGAACACTAATGCTTATTCAAAGACCTTATTGAAAGAGTAAAAAGACAACTTACAGACTGGGAGAAAAGTTTTGGCTATGAAAAATCCTATCAGCATCTAATCCCTAAAATCTGCACAATACTGGAAAGTCTCAACCACAAAAAAGACAAAAAGCTCCATTAAAAATAGGCAGAAAATATGAATAGGCACTTCATCAAAGAAGACATTCAGATGGCTAACAGATATATGAGGAAGTACTCGGTGTCATTAGCCACTGGAGAAACAAATAAAAAATATATCAAAAGCAAATCAAAAGTACAATCACATATGATCTGACTTCTACTAGCCAAGCCAAAGCCAAGTGCTATCTACTAGGCTTCTGTTAATCCAAAACACACAAAATAATAAATGTTGGCAAGCCTGTGGAGAGACTGGAACATTCATACACTGCTGGTGGGAATGTAAAAAGGTACATTTGGAAATCAATTTGGTGCTTTCTTAAAAAGCTAGAAATAGATGGGAATGTACATTTTCACTCAGTCATAATAAAAAAATAAAAATAAAAAGTTAGAAATAGAAATACCATGTAATCCAGCAATCCCACTTCTTGAAATATATTCTAGAGAAATAAGAGCTGTCATCCTAATAGACACGTACACACCAATGTTCATTGCAGTACTGTCTGCAATACCAAAAAGATGAAATCAACCTAGACACCTGTCAGTGGATAAATGATAAATGAACTATGGTATACCCACATAATGAAATGCTCTGCAATGGTGGAGAACAAGATGAATTTCAGAAATATCTCATAACTTGGAGGAAACTGGAAGACATTACGCTGAATGAAATTAGTTGCAAAAGGACAAATATTATATGAGACTATTATAAGGACTCAAGAAAAGTTTAAACATAGAAGAAAACAGTCTTTGATGGTTTCATGGCTGGGAGGGATGGAGAGGGGGTATTCATTAATTAGATACCAGACAAAAACTACTTCAGGTGAAGGGAGGGACAGTATCCAATACAGAAGTCAGCACAGCTGGACTAAACAAAAAGCTAAGCAGTTTCTAACACATAACCAACACTTCAAGGGACAGAGTAGCAAGGTAAGGCATCTGGTAACCATAGTCTCAGGGTATATCTAGGTCAATTAACATAGCAAAGTTTATTAAGAAAATGTTCTGCATTCCACTTTGGTGAGTAGTATCTGGGGTCTTAAAAGCTAGTAAGTGGATATCTAAGAAGCATCAACTAGTTCCAATCCCTCTGGAGCAAAGGAGAATGAAGAACATCAAAGACATAAGGAAAATAAGAGCCCAAGAGATAGAAAGGGCCACATAATCCATAGACTACATCAACATGAGAGCAGATGAACTAGATGGTCCCCAGCAACCACCAATACTGTCCTGACAAGGAATACAACAAAGAGCCTCTGACATAGTGGGAAAAAAATGGGATACAGAATTCAAACTCTCTTAAAGAGACCAGACTTGACAGTTTGACAGACTGGAGGGTCCCCAGAAGATGTGGCCTCCAGATTTTCTCTTATCCTAGAACTGAAACAATCCCCAAAGCCAACAGTCAGACAAAGATTGGACTGAGCTATAAAATATAAAATGAGTCTGGTGAAGAATGTGGTTCTTGACTTAAGTAGATGCATGAGACTACCTGGGAACTCTTCTCATTTGCAAGATGGGAAAGTAGAGCGGAATAAGAGGTGATTGAATATACATGGGAAATACACAGTAGGAAGGAAGAGTGTGCTGTCACAGTGTGGAGAGGAGCAACTGGAGTTGCATAACAATGTGTGTGTATGTTTTTGTATGACAAATTGACTTGAATTGTTAGCTTTCATTTAAAGTCCAAAACATATTTTTAAACAAAACTTAGGAAAAGGAAACTCTACCCTCTGTCTTACGGTTTGAAGCAGAATTAGTTATATATATATATATATATATATATATATATATATATCTTAGGTGCCCTCAGATAGGTTACTCATAGTGACACTATGTATAGGAGAATGAAATGCTGCCCCATCCTGCAATCACTGATATATTTGAGCTAAGTTTTATAGTCACTGTGTCAGTCCCTCTCATTGACAGTCTTTCTCTTTTTTGTTCACCCTCAATTTTACCCTGGTGGTATAGTGGTTTGGTGCCATGGCTGCTAACCAAAGGTTAGCAGTTCATATCTGTCAGTCACTCCTTGGAAACTGTTAGGGGCCATTTCCACTCTGTCTTTTGGGTTGCTGTAAGTCAGAATCAACTGCACAACAGTGGGCTCCATTTTACCAAGTGTTATAGATAAGATTGTGCGTCGACTTGGCTGTGCCATGATCTTCAGTGTTTTGCCAGTTGTATAACATTGTCTGTTGAGATTTGATGTGTGATTATCCCAGTGACGGAGTGAGCTTTGAGTAGTATCAGTGGGAGATCTAGCCTGTGGTACACCCCACTGCCTCCTCAGCTTTCATCCCTCTGCCCTCTACCACCTAGTCCCTCCTACTCATTTTACCAGGGCTTTTGCTTCTTGTGAATATTGCTTGTTCATCTGACCTCATGTTCTTGGAAGTTGAACTAGCAACTCACCTTTGGCCTTACCTGCCAATCTTGACATTCATGGATCTCGACAGCCTTAAGCACCACTGGCTATGGCTATGCAAATCAGAAGAAGCCTCCTTCCTGTCCCATGAACTTTGGACATTATAGCCTATTAAAAAACACATGGGCTATTTCCTTGATATGAATCTGTCTCTCACTCTATTTATGCACTTTACTGATTTTGCTTCTCTTGAAAACCCGGCCTAAGGTACCAAGCATGATGCCCTTATCCAGGGACTGGCCCTTCTTGATAGCATGTCCAAAGTATGTGAGATGTAGTCTTGTCTTCTTCACTTCTAAGGAGCCCACTGGCTGTACTTCTTTCAAGACAGATTTGTTTGTTCTTTTGGTAGTCCAAGATATATTCTTCAGGAATTACTTATTCTTTGGCCTCCTTTATTCACTGTTCAGCTTTCTCATGTGCCATGGATTGAATTGTGTCCCCCCAAAACTGTGTGCTGCAGTTTGGTTGGACCATGATTACCAATAATATATGATGTTCATATATGTTGTAAATTCTGCCTCTATGATGTTAATGAGGGAAGATTGGTGGTTGTGTTAGCGAGGTGGGCCTTAATCTATAAGATTGCATTGTGCCTTGAAGCAGTCTCTTGGAATATAAAGGAAAGGGAAATAAGCAGAGAGTGAGGAACCTCCTACCACCATCAGGAAAGAAATAGTGCTGGGAGACAAGTTCCCAGAGCAGGAAAAAATTGACAACAAGGGCTTGTCTCCAGAGTGAACACAGAAAGACTTCCCCCGGGCTGACATCCCATGTTTGGACTTCTCACTTGCTTTTCTACGAGAAAACAAAATTTCTCTTTGTTAAAGCTATCCATTTGTGATATTTCTGTTATAGAGCTAGATGACTAAGATAGCATTCTTATGATGCGATTGGAAAACCGTGGCTTAGATCAAGTACACCTTAGTCCTTAAAGTGGTAACTTTGCTTTTAACAATTTAAAGAAGTCTTTTGAAGCAGACTTGTCCAATACAATGTGTTCTTTGATTTCTCAACTACTGTTTCCGTGAGCATTGATGGTAAAATATGTGTGTGTGTGTGTGTGTGTGTGTGTGTGTGTGTGTGTGTGTGTGTGTGTAAGCAGCCCTGGTTATGTAGTGGTTAAGAGCTACAATGAGCTATGGCAAGCTATGACTGCTAACTGAAAGGTCAGTAGTTTGAATCCATCAGCCACTACTTGGAAGATCCATGGGGAAGTTCTACTGCCCTATACGGTTGTTATGAGCTGGAATTGAGCCTGTGGCGAAGGATTTGGTTTTATATGTGTATGTCTGTATACACACACACGCAGTTTAGATTTAGGGAGCTTGGTAACTGCCAGGCCTGCTGGAATATTCTGCAGGGAGAGATCCAATTGTCTTGTCTTTCTTTGGAGCATGTTGGCATATATGGAAAAAGCAGGATTTGGGATGGGGGAAGTACTGGCTTCAGGAAATAAATGTAAAGATGTTTAGAGGAAGGAGCAAGGTCTATTTTGATCATGGACAAATGGTTACTGAGGATATTTTTGTAAGTTCTCAGAAGTTTTCATGAGCAAAAACTCTTTGAATTTGAATTATTGGGTCGTTACTCTGTGGAGTTATAAGTTCTGAAATAAAATCTTCGGCTGTTTTCCTTTGAGAGCTGATATTTGTCAACCTTGGCTCCCGCTTTATGGCAATCAGCTTATTCCCACTGCCCACCCTACTTCACTAAGAATTTGCCTGTGATGGAAAAGTCCCTTCTCCAGAATTCTCTACAGATTTACAGAGATTAAACTCAGGGTGGAATCCATTTGTCAGGACAAGTTTGGAGAGGGCCTAAGGACTTGGCTGCTGCTCAAGTCCATCTCAAATGTAAGATTCTGTCATGACTACTGGTCGGTGATGTACTGGTGCTTCCGGAATCTCACTAGGGCTAAACCTACCACTTGTACCATTATTAATGTTTTTCATTAAGTAAACTTTAAATTTACTGTTAGAAAGGATTAGGCTTGCTTCAAGCGATAACATTCATGGAATCATGAACTTCTGTGCTTTTTTGTGCTAATTAAAATTCATAACTCATAAAATACATTCATTCTTGTAATAATTAAAACCACCTTGTGTCTCCCCAGTGGTATAAGGTATGGCATTGCAAAACTCTGGGATAGTGTTTTAAGCTCTCTGTTAAACAAATTAGGGCTCTCTCACTTCTCCTAAACAGACTAGCCAACTGAGAAAAGCAATCAGTGGATAGAGGCACTGGGTCCCACCAGTGCTCTTACCCACCTCTAAATAATTTATCGGCTAGGGCTGCTGTGTATATAAATGTTCGTTGTATCTTACGGAGTTGTTATGAGTTGGAATCCACTTGATGTCAATGGATTTGCTTTTTGGTTTTAAGTAGGTTTCAGTCTGAGTAATAAATGATTAATGTTCTTGTATCTTAACTGAAAAATTAGGCATTTGCATCTACCCGGTGGTGTCTCAAAAGAAAGGCTTGGCATTCTACTTCAGGAAAATCTACCACTGAAAACCTTATGGAGCACAGTTCTACTGGGGTTACCATGAATCAGAGTTAAATGGAGAACAACTGACAACAAAAGTCTTAGCTGCAGAGGAGCCACACACACTTGTTTTTAATTCCCAGAAATAGGAAGTTAAGCTCCAGCTTTGGTGTGACCAAATAATGTTCTGAGAAGCAGGAGGAATGGTCCTAGAAGCTAAGAGATCTGCTGTGTCTCTCTTGCCCACACAGCAGATGGCAAGGAGGTAGATCCATAGTACACGATGTGACAAGAACCAAAAGGGATGACACTAGAGTTTTTGCTGGGAAGCCAGCTCCTCATTGATCCTGTCTCCTGGGGGTGACCAGTACTCCAGACCACAGGGTCTCACTTTTTTGGTCAAAAGACAGAAGGTAGAGGTATTTAGTTTGTGTTTACATGAAGAATTGAGATCCTTAATGACCAAACAGTAGTTACACTTATTTTAATCGAGAAACCAAATGAAGAGTGGTTACTGCTTTTAGCAGTAACTACAGAGAGAATTCAAAATGACAGGGATGTAGTTACAGCAATACTTTGATAAATAAGGGCCCTGGGAAACATGCCCTTTTGCAAGGAAACCTTTGTGTTTGAGAAAATACAAAATGGAAATGATTATAAACCACAAAATTGCTTGTATGTGCTTTTATTTGACTGAAAAACAGAAACAAAAGTAAACCTCCAAACCAACCTCAACAAATGAATAAATCCAAGCAAATTAACCAAAAATCTTTGTTTCACATGTTGTATTATCTCCTTACTCTTTGAGGTGAACAAGGAAAATTTCTTTGAGTAAAATTTCTTTTGAGCTTCCAGTATCATCTTTCTGTTCCTTTTTCAGCATCATGGCTATATATCCCAGCTTACCATCCTTCATCCTGAAGCCATTGGTCATTCCCTCACTCATCTTCAATGTTCAAGATCTTCTTCTATCTCTCCTTTCTTCTTTCATTTCTTCTTTTTCTGGGAAGAATGTGGAAATCAAAATAGTTTATCCTTGGTGATGTACTGGTTCAACATATTTGTATGTTTCACAGAACATGGTTTTTTCAGATTAGACTTCATGAGTGTCAATTTGCTATACTGCGTTGCCCACGTGTTATTATGAGGCTGGAAGCTAAGTCAGTGGTATTTAAAACCGCAGCAGAGTCACCCATGGTGAACAGGATTAAGTGGAGCTCCCAAGCTAATACTGACTTGGAAGAAAGATTTGGTGATCTATTTACAAAAATCAGCAAATTAAAACTTATGGATCACATCAGAACATGGTTTGACTCACTAGTTGAATGTATCATCTGGTGGAATTAATCAATAGAGGAAGACACTGTGTTTGGTGAAGCAGAGGGCATTGGGAGACCCTTAGTGAGATGGACTGGCAAATAATCTCAACAGTGAGCTCAAACGTGTCAGTGATTGTGAAGACATAGGGCAGGCCAGCATTTTACTCTGTTGTACATGGGGCCACCATGTGTCAGAATCAACTCAATGGTGGCTGTCTATCAGTCTGTCTGTCTATCTAACTGTTAAGAGAAGATCAAATGAATTTTGACCCTCAGAACTGAAGAACCTAAATAAATTTGTTTACCACCAAGCTTTTGGTTAACAGCTAAGCATTTAACCATTGCTCCACCAGTGTTCCTTAGTGATTTTGATAAAAAAGCAGCGGTTTCGGGGCTCCCCTGGGGGCACAGCCCCTGGCCCTGATGCTGCTCTTGCCTATGAATCATAACGAAGGCCCACTCTTTGGACACCAACGGATTGGACTTGGTGATGCAGAGTGACCATATATTGGATGTACTTTATGGTTCTATGCATCTATAGGATATCATCCTGCTGACCTCTGGCTGGAGGAAGGAGAGTGGGTGGAGAGGAGAGGAAAGAAGACTGTTGGGAGGATGAGACACGTATTGAGCAGAGAAGAATAGTGTGCTGTCACCGGGCAGGGAGAGCAGTGGAAGCCACGTATATGTGGGCATGTAAATTTATATGGAATGTACATTTTCACTCAGTCATATTAAATAAAAAAAAAAATCAAACTCACTGCTATAGAGTTGCTTTCAACTCATAGCAACCCTATAGGTCAGAGTAGAACTGCTCCGTAGAGCTTCCTAGGGCAGATTTGAACTCATGACCTTTTGGTTAGGAGATGTACCACTTAACCACTACGCTACTCCAAAAAGATACGTTTGAGTCTCCATCCCCATTACCTGTGAATATGAACTTATTTGGAAATAGAGTCTTTATAGATGTTATGAAGTTAAGTATCTAGAGACGAGATCATCCTGGACTTAGAGACCACCTAAATCCAATGATAGTGTCCTTGTAAGAGACAGAAAAGGAAAAGATACCAAGAGACACATGGAAGAAGGCTATGAGAAGATGGTTGCAGGGACTGGAGTTATGTAATCACAATCCTAGAACCAGAAGCTGGGAGAGGCAAGGAAGGATTCTCCCCTAGAAACTTTGGAGGAAGGCTGATCCAGCTACAATCTGGATTTTGAACTTTTGGCTAACAGAACCGCAAGAAAATAAATTTGTTCTATTAAAACAGTCGGTTTGTGCTAATTTGTTATGGCAGCCCTATGAAATGAATACAAGGTCCTTTATCTTTGATTTTGGAGTGTGGTGGCTTAGGCTTTAACATTTTGTTTTTAAGAAACATACTTGGCTTGGCTAGGCACCAGTGAGGATTAGGTAGATATTTTTTAAGGGCAGAGTCTGAATGTATTTTTGGATCACTGAAAATAGGGTTTATATTATCTTTTGAGGTAGGTGGTTGGGAAGTGGAGTAAAAGAAGAGGCATCTATGATTTCCCAGTTCCCTTCCTTTTTGTTATCTGTATCAGTTTCCTAGGGCAGCTATAACAAAAATCCTATAAAATGGATGGCTTTAAAGAACAAAAGCTTTCTCATAGTTTTGGGTCCAGTAGCCCAAATTCAGGACATCAGCCACATTGGCTCCTCCTGAGGGTTTCTGGTGGTTGCTGGTGATCCTTGGTGTTCTTTTGCTGCTTAGTGATGCATCTGCCTCTGTGGTCACATGGAGTCTTTTCCCTGCGTGTCCCTGTTTCTGTGTCTTTCTCTCCTTTTATAACACATCACTAAGAAAGGATTAGAATTCTGACTCACCTTACTCCAGTAAGAAATTCTGGTGGCATACTATTTAAGGGCTACAGCTGCTAACTAGAAGGTTGGCAGTTTGAATCTACCAGATGCTTCTTGGAAACTCTGTGGAGTAGTTCTGCTCTGTCTTATAGGGTTGCTAGGAGTTGGAATCAAGTCTATGTTCTTTTTTTAAACTCCAGCATGACCTTGTTTAATTTAACCAGTAATGAAAGAAAAGTCCTGTTTCCAGATGAGGTCACATTCATAGCCACACAGGTTAGCACTTCAGACTTTCTTCAGTGGTTGGTGGGGAGGGGCAATTGAACCATTATTAGTCTCTTTTAAGGGATGTCATGTTTTGATTGATAGGCTCCTGGGCTCATCTTGTCTTCTTTACCTTCCACACCTAATTGATCACAAATTTTGATACTGTTAACTCTCACATATTCACCCATACATCCTATTATTCATCTATCTACTTCTGTACTTGAGTTCAGGCTTCATCAACTCTTACTGTGCTACTGGAGCCTCCTAATTGGCCTCACTGTATTTACTACTGCTCTTTTTCAAGACGTTCTGCAACTATACTGTGTTACATATCTCTCCCACCACTATTTACAATACTACCAAGGATTTCCATTTTTCTTACATAAAGACCAATATCTTTAATATGTGCTGTAAGGTCTGCTATCACCTGGCCTTTATAATGCCCCAGCCTCATTTTATATGCTCTTCCCTTCTCCCTAGTCACAGTACCCTTTTCTCAGTTCTTCAAACACACCTGCTGTATTTGCTATGCTCCATTTGCACATGGTATTTATCTTTCTTAGGACATGTTTTCTGCCCTATCATAATTTTTACCCTTCCTTTAGGTCTTAACTCAGTCATTAGTTGCTCTGAAAAGTTTTCTATGCACATGATAATGAGTAATTTCTCCTTGTAGTACACCTCATTCTTCAGCAGTTATTACAGATGCATTGTGATATTTATTTGTGTGATGCTGCCCTCTAAAGAGAAGGGGGCAGTGAGTAAGAGCTCAGTAAGTTTTTGCTGAATGAATAAACGAGTGAAAACTAAATGAACAAATAAGCCAAATCAAAAAGTAATGAGGAGAATGAACAGAAGCTGAAGTCCTTTGTGCTCCAATTCTCTTCTTCTTGTCAGAAGAGGCTTCCTCCCTGTTCTGAACTCATGGTGACTTTGTCTGTGCTTATTACTACTTAATTTTACTAAAGTATGTACTCCAGGGGAGACAGTCTTCATGGTGCTTTTAACTTGTTGTATTGATAATCAGAAGAATTAATCATGTAGCTAAAGGGATATAATTGTTATGCTCTTTGCACCTGAAGGAAAACCCCGGCAGCGTAGTGGTTAAGTGTTAGGGCTGCTAATGAAAATTGTGGCAGTCTGAATCCACCAGGTGCTCCTTGCAAACTCTATGTGCCATTCTATTCTGTCCTGTAGGACCACTATGAGTTGGAACTGACTACATGGCCGTGGAAAGTGGGTTTTGGTTTTACCTGAGCAAAGATACCTTCTTGGTCACAGGGTAACTATGCTATCTGAGCCTAAACAAAGGCACCATCCAATTATCTTCCTTCTTGGTTCCATGCAGTTCATCACATGTGTCCCTCCAGTTTAGACTATAAAAACATGAGACCTGAGTTTCCCTTCTTTCCCTCACACATGGCTCTTTGAGGGGCATGCATGGAAATAACCAAGAATATCTCATCCATAGGCAGAAACAGTTTGGGAGAACCTGTCTTGACAAACCCTACTGTGTTTATCAGTGTTGTGATTACTGAAAGTAATAAAAACTTGTGACTACATCAGTGAGTAGTATGATTAATCCTTTTGATCCAAAGAGTCTTGCCCTGTCTGACTTATTTCACTTGGAACATTGCAGCAACATCAGTTGACCAACACTCTTTACCAGCATTCTGCACCTTCACTGGAATCTACACCTATTTGTACAGGGTTGCTACTGTCTTCTAGTAAATGTTATCATCAAAAATGGAAATGTAAAAAATCCTTCAGGAAATCCAGGTTATTTCTAAACTGCTGCTATTGTGAAAGATCATCACTGCTTAATCTTGATAATTAGAATCATTCAGACCAGTCAGCAACCTAACACCTTTTTTTGCTTGTTAGCTTGAGGATCCACAAAAGGCTTATCTCAGCACCCAATTCAAATAAGCCGTTGTTGTGCCTTTGGTGAGCACGTAGCTCTAAATCATCAGAAGCCAGTGTAGAAGAGATGGGAAGCAAACATTTTGTATTGAGTTACTCTTTAGTTTGTGTACCTATGTATTCTAACTAGGTGAGAAACAACATGTATTGGTTTCTAATTCAGTTTATATGTTGTATTTCCTTGGATAACATTTCAGTTTCATCAACTGGCATTGAAACTGTGTATTCAATAGGCCAGCCTACTGTTTCATGAAGTCAGCTCTCCTGGATGATGGGGTACATAATAACTGATTAACCTCATGAGCACTGATACGCTGCTGTATTTGTTTCACTGCAAAATGAACTCCTTGGTCAGAAGCATCACTATGTGTTGTACCATGCTGGTGGTTACAGCATTAAGTTCACAGATGATGGAAATACTATAAACACTATGATGAAGGAAAGCTAATCCAAATCCACAAAAAGTAGAAGAAATGTAATGACAAATACCTTTCCTCACCATGATGCAAAGGATAGAATTGAATCAAATAGGCATTAGGTGGCTGGTTGCTCCCCTTTGCATACAGTGTCATAAAGTGCCCCATAAAGCATTACACTTTTCTGTGAGCAATTAGGGCACACATGTGGCGGCGTCAACCCTGGTGGAAGGAAATCTATATTGTTGAACTCAGGTACAATATCCATTCCTGCCTCTGTACTTACCTTGTTCATGAAAGCATTGAGCAAGCATGGGTTGGCAGGTGAAAGAGGCTGATTAATACGCCTGTGTTTATCCAAAGCCTCTTGCTCAGTGGGGGTCTCTTTGTACGTGGGATAAAAACATCTTTACACTGGTTCCATTCTGATGTTCCATATACTTCACTCTTCTCCAGATCTCCTTTCGCAAATTCTTCAAGGGACTTGATACTTCCAAGGTCCTGACAAACTGGCTGAACCATTAATCACTGTCCATAGATGTGTGTGGTGGTCAGGATTGTGTCTACTTGGCTACTACATATTTGGTTGCTGTATTAAGTGGCAGGGTGGGGCTTTTGGTGGGTCCCTGCCCCTCGGCTCTCATCTCACGACCTTTTACTATGGCAGCTGGTCGCTCATGTGGCCAGGAGCTTCTGCTCTCTTCTTCCAGCAGCTGGTTCCGGACTTGAACTAGCAGCTGTTGGACTCATCAGTCCTCACAGTTGGCACTTGAGAGTCCTGCTCCCTGACCTGCTGATCCTGGTTTTGCCAGCCTCTGTTGCTTCGTCTCGCCACCAGCTTGGGACCCACTGACCTACACAACTGGTGATCTAGAACTCTGGGCTCTGACTTGCTGACTTTGGGTTCCTCAGCTTCCGTGGCCACATGAGGCTTGTGCCAGAGCTTGGGACATTCGGCTTCTGTGATTACATGAGCTGTTTCCTATATCTGTATCTACCTATCTATGTATTATAAATCTTTCCCTGTACCCACACGTGTTGCTGATTTTGCTTCCCTAGAAAACCCAGCCTAAGACAACGTGTATACATTCTTATTTTAGGCCTTCTCTGCTTCAAGGAAAAGTGGCCCTCTAAAACATCTGCTCAATTGTCCAGCCACTGTAGCAGTCAACTTCTGGTATCAGAAGATTGGATAAGTCAGGTTTAAAATTACATTGTAATCAACTTGTCATAGATAACTTTTCTTTAGACTTTAAAAACCTATCCGAGTGAGATTTAAGAGTGGGCGCATCAGGAGTGATCAGAGAGCCACCTACTATGGCTTTATAAATTGTTTAAGTCTGATCTCATAAATACCGTATCCACTTGACAATGGGGTGGTCCTGGGAATATACATATGTATGGATTTTTGGAAGTAACTAATGCCTGCTTTCAATGTTTCCTATGATGAGATTTGTCTCTTCTAGAGCTCAATAGCAAGCCAAGAGCTCTTTCTTTCTTTTATGATTGAATGAAAATATACATTTTCATATAAATTTGCATGCCCACTTATATGCAGCTCCCACTGCTCTCCCTGCACGGTGACAGCACACTCTTCCTCTTTGCTCCATATATGTCTTATCCTCCCAGCAATCTCCTGTTCTCTCCTCTCCACCCACTCCCCCACCACCAGTAAGAGGTCAGCAGGACGACATCCTATAGATGCATAGAACCAAAAAGTGCACACATGATATGGTCACTCTGTGTTGCCAAGTCCAATCCATTCCTGTCCTAGACTTGACCTTCATTATGATTTATGGACAGAGTCAGTATAAGGGCCAAGGGCCATGCTCCAGGGGAACCCCGAGGCCTGTGGACCATCAGTTGTGGTCTTTTAACAGAGATCTCAGGGTGCACCCCTTTTTATTCTTGTGTTGCCAGTGAGACTCAACTTTGTGAGTTCCATCACGACTATCGCTGGTAGTGGCTGGGTACCATCCGGTTCTTCCGGTCACAAGTTGATGTAGTCACCTGCTGACGTTCGGCTCTCTGTATTCTGGGTTCTCTTTCCCCTGTGTCATTCTCGGTGATCATCCATTCCTACTGAGTTGGGACCATTTGCTGTACTCTCAGGTGGCAGCTTGGCAGCTATTAAGACCCCAGATGCCACTCATCAATGTGGGGTACAGAAGGCTCTTTTAGCAAAATTCTAGTTGTACCAATTGCCCTCAATTTCCCCTGAGAGCATGGCCCCCAGCCCCCCAGCCCAGCTACCCTGTCCTTGTAATATTGGGTTAAGATGGGAAGAGTAATCACATTATGTTAAAGTCCAGTTAATATTGATCTTCTCTGTCATGTGTGCTGTCATCAATTTCACCCAACCAAATTTCTATCAACTATCTAATCTGAACCCTCTGCCCCTCGCCCTCCCTCCCTCCCTACCCTTGCAGCCATCAAAGAGTCTTTTCTTCTATGCATGAGTCTGTTTTAAGTTTTTATCATAGGGGTCTCATACAATATTTGTCCTTTTGTTGCCGACTACTTTCACTCAACATAATGTCTTCCAATTGAAACCAAGATATGTTTCCTAAAATCACTGTTGTTCTTTATCATTGCATAGTGTTCCATTGAGTATATATACCATAGCTTACCTTTCCTCTGTTGTTGGACATCTGAGTTCATTCCATCTTTTTGCTATTGTGGACTGTGCTGTGATAAACTTTCTTGTGCATGTATCAGTTGGTGTGAATGGCCTTGATTCTGTAGGCTATATTCTGAGCAGTGGAATTACTGGGTCAAATGGTATACCTAGATCCAGCTTTTTAAGGAAGTGCCGGATTGCCTTCCAAAGAAGTTGGACCATTTTGCAATCCCACAAACAGTGTAGGAGAGTTCCAATTTCTCCACAGCCTCTCCAGCATTTGTTGTTTTGCATTTTTTGGATCATGGCCAACCTTGTTGGGGTGAGATGGTATCTCATTGTCGTTTTGATTTAAATTTCTTTAATAGCTAACGATCACAAGCACGTCTGCATCTGTATTTCGGCTGCCTGAATCTCCTCTTTAGAGAAGCGTCTTTCCATCTCCCTTGCTCGTTGCATAATTGGATGATTTATCTTTTTCTTATTGATATTTTGCAGTACCTTATAGATTACAGAGATCAGGTATCAGTCTCACAGATAGTTGCCAAATATTCTTCCCTATTCTGTAAGTGGCCTTTTAATTCTGATAATAAAGTCATTAGATGAGCAAAAGTGTTTGATTCTTAATAGTTTCCATTGATCTATTTTCTCTTCTCTTGATTGTGGTTTGTTTGACAGATTTGAAAGTCTGTCTATGTTGTGTATTAAAACTTCCATTGTTGTTCCTACTTTTTCTTGGATGAGCTTTATTGTTTTAGATTTGATACTTAGGTCTTTTATCAAGTTTGAGTTGGTTTTTGTATAACGTGTAAGATATGGGTCTTGTTTCAATTTATTGCAGATTGATGCCCAATTTTGTCAGCACCATTTGTTGCAGAGATTGTTTTTTCTCCAGTTTAACATCTTAAGGCTTTTGTCGAATATCAACTGTTCATGGGAAGATAGTATCATCTCTGGGGTCTCGATTCTGTTCCATTGATCTATCTGTCTCTTTTTGTACCAGAACCAGGCTGTTTTGACTACTGTGGCAGTGTAATAGGTTCTAAAGTAGGCTAGTGAGAGGTCTTCCAGTGTGTTCTTCTTCAGTAGTGCTTTACTTATCTGGAGCTTCTTCCCTTTGTGAACAAAGTTGGTAATTTGTTTCTCCATCTCATTAAAAAATGTCATGGAACTTGTATTGGGATTACACTATATAAGTAGATTGCTTTGGACAGAATACACATTTTTGCAATGTTAAGTCTTCTTATTCAGGATCAGGGTAGGTTTTTCCATTTGTATAAGTCTCTCTTAGTTTCTTGTCATAAGGACTTGTAGCTCTCTTTGTAAGGGTCTGCTATTTCTCTGGTTAAATTAACTCCTAGGTACTTTATCTTCTTAGGGGCTATAGTAAATGGTATTGTTTCGGTGATTTCTTCATTAAAAATCTTATTGTTGGTATAAACGAATCCTACTGATTTACTTAGGTTTATCTTGTATCCTGAGACTTTACTGAACTCTTCTATCAGTTTAAGTAGTTTACTTATGGATTCTCTAGGATTCTCTGTGTATACAATATCATCTGCAAATAGGGATATAGTTACTTTTTCTTGGCCGATGCAGATGCCCTTATTTCTTGGTCTTGTCGAGTTGCTCTGTCTAGAACTTCCAGTACAATGTTGAATAGGAGAGGTGAGAGTGGGCAACCTTGTTTAGTTCCTGTTCTCAAGGAAAACCATTTTAGTCTCTCTCCACTCAGGATGATGTAGGCAGTTGGCTTTGTATAAATGGCCCTTATTGCATTGAGGAATTTGCAGTCTATTCCTATTTTGCTGAGAGTTTTGGGCATGAATGGGTGTTGAGCTTTATCTGCATCAATAGACCAGATCAGGTGATTTTTGTCTTTTGTGTTATTTATGTGGTTGATCACATCGATTGTTTTTCTGATGTTGAACCAGCCTTGCCTCCCTGGTATGAATCCAACTAAGTCATGATGGATTATTTTTTGGATATGTTGTTGTATTCTCTTGGCAAGAATTTTGTTGAAGATTTTTGCATCTAGGCTCATGAGTGGTGTTGGTCTATAATTTTCCTTTTTTGTGGGATCCTTCCCTGGCTTTGGTACCAGGGTTATGCTAGATTCATAGAACGAATTTGGGAGTATTTCGTCACTTTCTATACTGTGAAATAGTCTCAGTGGTACTGGAGATAACTCTTCTCTAAAAGTTGGTAGAATTCTGTGGTGAAGCCATCTAGTCCTGGACTTTTTTTCTGTTGGTAGTTTTTGCTGACTTTTTCAATCTCTTCCTTTGTGATGGGCTTATTAAGTTGTGCTGCTTCACCTTGTGATAATGTGGATAGGTGATATGAATCAAGGAATTTCTCCACTTCCTCTAGGTATTCAAATTTGTTTAAGTACAGTCTTCCATAGAATTCTGTTATGATATTTTTGATTTCTGTTGGATCTGTTATGACAACTCCCCTCTCATTTCTTATTTGCGTTGTTTGCTTTCCTGTTTTTCTTCAGTAAGTTCAGCCAATGGTTTGTCAGTTTTGCTGATCTTTTCAAAAAACCAGCTTTTGATAATTTCCATTTTTTCAGTTGTTCTTCTATTCTCTAACATGTTGAGCTCTGCTCTAATCTTTATGGTCTGCTTTCTTCTGGTACCTGAGGGGTTCTTCTGTTGTTCTCTTTCTACTTGTTTAAGTTGTAGGGTTACTTCTTTGATTTCGTTTCTTTCTTCTTTCCAGATGTGTGCATTTATGGATCTAAACTTACCTGAGCACTGCTT
This sequence comes from Heterohyrax brucei, assembly GCA_028571685.1. NCBI lineage: Eukaryota > Metazoa > Chordata > Mammalia > Hyracoidea > Procaviidae > Heterohyrax > Heterohyrax brucei. The sequence goes on from CM053149.1 coordinate 44,087,996, forward strand.
TGGCTGTATCCCATAGGTTTTGGTAGGAAGTGTTTTCATTGTCATTGGAATCCATCAATTTCTTTATTTCATTCTTGATTTCTTCTACAACCCATGGTTTTTGAGCAAGATGTTGTTCAGTTTCCATGAGCTCCACTTTCTATGTTTTTTCTGCTATTGATTTCAACTTTTATGGCTTTATGTTCTGAGAGGATACTTTGCATTAATTCAATGGTATGAATTTTGTTGAGAATTGCTTTAAACCCTAACTCATAATCTATTTTGGAGAATGTTCCATGTGTGCTGGAGAAGAAGGTGTAGTTGTCCGCTGATGGACAGAAAGTTCTGTATATGTCGATGAAGTCTAGTTGTTAATTGTGGCAATAAGGTCTTCTGTGTCGTTATTGAGCTTTTTTCCTAGACATTCTGTCCAATATTGAGAGTGAGTGTTCAAGTCTCCCACTATCATTGTGGAGTAATCTATCTCATTTTTGAGTGTAGTCAGTGTTTCTTCGATGTATTTAGGTGCTCTAATATTAGGTGCATAAATATTTAATGTTGTTAAGTCCTGCTTGTGTATTGAAGCTGTCAGCAGTAAATAGTGTCCATCCTTGTCCACAATGGTGGATTTTTACGTTACAATATACTTTATCTGAGATAAGATTTGCTACACCTGCTCTTCTTTGTTCATTGTTAGCGTGATATATATTCTTCCATTTTTTAATTTCCAGTTTGTTCATGCCTTTAAGTGTAAGGTGAATTTCTTGTAGGCAACATATGAATGGGTCGTGTCTTTTGATCCAAGAAGTCACTTGGTGTCTCTTTACTGTAGTGTTCAGTCCATTCACATTCAATGTGATTATTGATAAGTATCTGTTCAGTGCTGCCTTTGTGACATATTTATTTTTGTGTTGATATTTTCTCTGTTGTTCTTATTAATCTGTTCTGTGACATTCTTCTTTGTGAGTTGATTTTTCAGCTTTTTCAGGGTAGGTTTTGTGGTTGTTGAGACTCCTGTATTATGTTTCTTGATTTGATATGTTGCATCTTTATTGGGCTTTATGTTTGTTGCTAAGATCCCCCTTAATAAACTATGTATAAACTCCATTTCAATTACTATCATTCTTATCAACTTCCTCTCCATCTGGAAGTACATCCCTCTTTTTAATATGATGACATCTCAGTTTTCATGATATGATCACTGGATTATTTCTTTCACTATTACACCTTTGAGTTTGGAGCCTTCCATAACTGAATAGGACTCTGGGTGATGTGTCCTTTATTTGCTTCTAAAATATAAAGTTACTGTTTTTTTTCTTCTAAGCCAAGAGCTTCTTTCAGTACTTCTTGTAGCTTTGATTTGGTTTTTACAAAGTCTTTGAGTTTCTGTTTATCTGCGAATGCCTTCATTACATTTTCTTGTTTGAAAGATAGTTTTGCAGGATATATAGTTCTTGGTTGGAAGCTCTTCTCCTTCAAGGCTTTGAATGTGTCATGACATTGTCTCTGTGCCAGCACTGTTTCACATGAGAAATCCTACAAAAGCCTACAGAAATCCTACAAAGGTTTTCCCTCTGAATGTTAGCTTTGCTTTGAGTCTTGCTTCCTTTTTAAGAGTTTCTGCTTATGTTTTATTTTGTTGAGCTTGATTATAATATGTCTTGGAATCTTTCTTTTGAGATCTATATTGAGTGGTGTTTGGTATGTATCTTGGATGTTTATATTGTCTTCTTTCATAATTTCTGGGAAGTTTTCTGTCAGCAGCTCAGCAACAATACTTTCTATATTCTCAGGTGTCTCACCGTGTTCAGGAACTCCAAGTAATTATAGATTATTCCCCTGAATAGAGTCACACATACTTCTTAATGCTTCTTCATTTTTCTTGCTTTGTTTTCCTTATTTCTCCTCTTAGATGCTGGAGTCATTACCCCTGTCTTCCAAATCAGACAGTCTCTTTTCCATTTGTTCCATTCTGATTCCTTGGCTTTGAATTGACGTTTCTGTGTCTTTGATTTTGCTCTTGATCTGTTGGATTTCAGAGTAGTGGTGTTCCATCAGACTGAACAGCTTGCTTAATTTTTCATTTTGCTCTACTGCATTTTGTATAAGGTCTAGGTGGTATCTCTGTATAATCCTTTTGTACTTGCCCTTTGATAGTTTCAGAAATGCTTCTTCATCTGGGAAGTTGTGAGGTACTTTCTTTTGGGGCCTTTTGAAGCCATGAGTGATTTCTTGGTTATGATTTTCCCCAGAGTTTGTTGCTTTTTGGATATCATGTGAGTCAGTAGAGGCTGTGAGAGATGCTGTAAGGATGGACCACAGTTGTTTCTCTAGGCCGTCTTAAAATGAGAGGTAAAAAGTATCTTACAACTTCCAAAGTCAGTCAGGTTTTCAGGTGTATAGGTCTCTCTTCCCAGCTGGCAAAGTAAGCACCTCTATATCAAATCCCAGATGTTATAAGCTAGCTGAAAATACAGAAATGCTATTGCTCTGCTGCCCTCTGCTGTCGGGCCCCAGCTGTAGGCTGCCCTCTTCTGTTGGGCCCCAGTTGTAGGTGACACTGTGTAGAATACTGCTTTTCTGCCAGAAATGTGCTCTCCTCTGGGCATACACTGCCTCTGAACCTAGGTATTAGGTTCAGTTGAGGCTTCCATGATGGTATCTCTGCCTCCCAGTGCAACAAGATAGTGTCCCACACAAGCTCATCACCTAGCTGGGACCAGGCTACTCTATCGCTTATGTGGAGAGAGAGGTCAAAGGCGCCAAGATGCACAGAGTCCACAGCCTCTGTTGGGCTCCAGCCATAGGCAATGCTGTGTTAAATACTGCTTTTCTGCCAGGAAAGCGCTCTCCCCCTGGCAGGTGTTGCCTCCCAGGTTAGGAAGTAAGCCCAGCTGGAGACTCCATATGGCTGTCTCCACCTGCCAATTGATCAAGATGATGTCCCCCACAAGTTCACCACCACCTTAGTACTGGCTATTATATGGCGGAGGCAGAAAGAGAGGCCAAAGGTGTCAAGATACACAGAGTCCAAAGCCGGGCTGTCAAAATATGGCAATTTCACTTGCCAATCCTACCAGCAGTGCATTTGAGATTAGCAGATAGTCAAGACCCAGATCCACCTGCTGGCTAAGATAGAGACAAAAAATTAAAATGGTGAGTTACATTCAGTCTGTGCAAGCCCGCACTTGCTGAGAGTGGGGTCAGTGAAAGACAGGAGGTTTTGCATTTAGTGGTATGAATTCCAAATTAACAGCCCTATGCTGTGTCCTAGGGCTCTCTAGGAGTCCAGAAGGCTCTGTTTCATTATCAGTTCAGATCTTGGTTTCTAGAGGGATTTAGTGAGATATGTGTTTAGTCTGCCATCTTGACTCTGCCCCCCAAGAGCTGTTTCTTATGAGGGAAATAATTATTAAAGAATACATGATTTTGCTAAAAAATTCCCAAGGTCACTTTTCCTATTGGGGATAACTATAGGCCCCTTACAGTGCCTATTCTGCTGCAGACAAATTTAAACATCATTGTCCTTCTGGATCAGAACTCCAGTGGGTGGGGCCAAGGACTCTGCTTATTGCTGTCTTTGGGAGTTTGCAGCAAAAGGTGTAGAGAGCTTTAGTGTAGATCTCTTATCTTTCTTCCCTCTCACTTTCTTTCCTTCCTCTGCTCCTTTCCACTTTCCTTCCTTCTTTGATGTATTTTTTTAACTCCTTCTACCCAGTCTGCCCTACCTGAATGCAGACAGGCCCTGATTCCTTCTCAGTTTGCAGACTTAAATGCAGTCCTTGCCCTTTTCTACCTATACCCCAAGACTGTCAGGTATAACTTTTATAATTCTGACACTTTTGACATTATAATGATTAACGCTTAATTCATTTTTTAGTACTGAAACTCTTCTTTAGTTTGAAGTCCTGTAACACATAACTAACTCTCCTACATCCTTGACCTTTGTCAGAAACTTTCTAAGTAGAAGAAATGTGTTGAAGTCACATGTCCTGTTTTTGGTAATGGAAGTGTTAAATTTGCTTTGGGATTTGAGTTGCTGCTGAAAGTGGGTCTTGGGCTACATAGGAAGCCAGGCTTTCCGCTTTATTTTTATTTGAGAGATTGACGTACTCATCTAATACTGCTATAATAGAAATATCGTAAGTAACAAAGAGAAATTTATTTTCTCGGAGAAAAGTAGGCTAAAAGTCCAAATTCAGGGCATCAGCTCCAGAAGACTTTCTCTGTTAGCTATGGATGAAATTTCTAAGTTTCTCAGGTATAGTGATCCTGAATCCAAAGATGGTGCTCTTCTCCTGGTGCTTCATTCCTGTTAGTACGAGGTCTCCAGCACTCTGCTTGCTTCTGTTTCCTTTTCTCTCACAAGAGACTGGCTGAAGACACAATACAATCTTGTAGATTGAGTCCTGCATCACTAACACAACTGCTGTCCATCCTCCCTCATTAACATCTTAAGAGGCAACATTTACAACACACTGGAAAATCACAATACTAGTAACTGTGGCCCAGCCCAACTGATACACACATTTTTGGAGGAGACATATTCTATGAGAGCAGAATAAGTGTTTCTTACTATCATAAGCCTTTCCTCAGAAACGGCCTCCAGGTTATTTGGTCTATTACACCAAGACTTTGTTGCAGGAGGAAGAACATGCTTAAGTATCTTACACCAGCTGATTCTAAAGGAGAAAGACTGACTTGGAGTGTGAGATTCATGGCTTCAGTCTGTGCTTCATTTTTCTTTCCAAAAATCTCTTTCTTAATTTCTGTTCAGACATTGCACATTACTAATTGTTTCTGCATATTAATGGACTAATTCCACATGTTTCCCTAGTTTTATGAACTGCTTCGCTTCTCCTGTTTTTCTCCCTGGGAATTATCGTTTCCTTTTTCATAGCATTTTTACTCCTGGTTACTGATCCTTTTCACTTTAGATATAACATTGTCACTTCCTGACACCCTAATCTTGAAGCCATCTTCAGAGCAGTTTCAGTAGATTCATACCATTTATTTTTCAATGGAATTGTAGAATTTTGTACATGTACCACAACAGTGCTGTTTACACTTCTCTCTGGCCAAGTCTGTAATATTAACTCCTTTATAACTTGCTATTTCTTATTTGCTCCTTAGCATCTTTTATCATTATTAGTTTCCTGTTTCTTCTAGTCCTTTGGGCTTGGTGAGCTTCTCAGCTGAATGAGTTATCATTTTTCATGTTGAACTTTACACAACCCCTAACTTACCTATGTTTCCAGGCTTGCTGTATGTGTTTTTTTTTATTTTATATTTGCTCATTGGTACTTGCAACATTTTTTAGATTAGTTGTATCAGGAAAATCTCTTTAACTTGCTGGTTCACTCTTTTATCCAGATGTTTATTAAGATATAAAGGTTTAACACCAATTTCTCAGCACCTGGCTATCCATTTCAGTTTTTCACACACTTCTTTGGGGAAGGTGTGTCTGTCAGTTCTATTAATACTTTATTTCGCATGCCATCTAGACTTGCTAATTTATGTTTCTCATAGATTTTTCTCACTGTTATTCCACTTCTACTTTTCTACAAGATTATTGTCATTTATTAATTGTTCACATTTAGTGTCTTTCAAAGCTACAGACGGACTCCCGTTACGTCCCCCGTCCCTTGCCACAATGTTTTTTATGAGGAAGAAACAAACATTTATTCAATTTTGATTATGTATCAATGTTCTAATATTATATTTTACTCAATAGGCAGTACTCCTATATAAGAATGGTTTTATAACCTCCTTTTTATAGATTTTGAACCTGTGGCACAGAGATTTTAAGGCTATGTTAATCTTGACACACAGTGAAGAAGTGGCCTAGCTGAAATTTTAATGGAAGCTTTTCTGGATTCGTGGTCCAGGCAGGGTCAACCATACCACACTGACTCTGGAGGGTCAGTTAGTCAGTCTGTCAGTCAATAAATGGCTCTGTGGCCTATTGGCTTTGTGCCATTGGTTTTGGCTTGCTGAGAGAAAGCAATGAGTGACAAAGGCAGTCAAGGGTTGTTAATGATGAGAGAGCACAGTGAGTGTGAGAAGGATTCCAGAAATTTTGCTGAGGAAGCAGGCTGATATCTAAATATTTCTCTAAAAAAGCTCCTATGTGGCTAATTCTCCATTTATAATGTTTATTGGCCATCAACAACCTATCACAGACTTTCTGACTGAGACTTGTTCCCAGTGTCTGCTACAGGAAACTTCTAGTCTGTTTAGCACAGTACCATCTTGGGAGTATGTTCCTATGCTTCTAAGGTTCATGAATCTCTTTACTATCACTTTCCCAGATGGATCATTAATTTTAAATGACATTGCTATTTTGCTTTCTCAGGAAGAAAGATGACATATAGCAGTCTAAGGAAAGGCACACAGTAAAGTTGTGGTAAGTCTGTAGAAGACTACTTTAGTAAACCTGAGGGAAAGATTTTGTCCCAGTAGGCTCAGTGCCTTGGACACATCTCCCAGCTTTGGTTTGACTGCAGCTGTTTTATGAGATTCAGTGTCTCACACTTGTGCACCACGACATGTGCTATGTTGTTCCCTGAAATTACTTTCTTATGCATGCCCATGCTCTTGCCATAGACCCCTCCTTTCTGGTCTGCAGTGATCTCCTATGTAGCCTGCTTTGCTTGGGTTCTAGACTTTTGTCCCTGGCATTAGCTTTAGGCCAGTTCTTCCAACTTTCATGTCTTGCTCTCACTTTCTGGAACCAACCCAACCTGGGTCAGACTCCTGGTTATCCCATTAACCCAGAGGAGTAGCAGGTAGATTGAGAGTAGGTACCTCAGAACAGGGAGGAATCAAAGACTAAGTACGAGATGTTGCTATCCCCAAGTTTATCTAGATTAAGTTATAGTAGCTCGAGCAATCAGCATATGCTGCTGAGCAGTCAATGTCTTGTAATCTTGTGCTGTGCATTTTAAGTGACATAGGTGTCTTACACAGGGTTTTATTTGGGTTTAGCAAATAAAAAATACAGGACACTCAGTTACTTGTGAATTTCAGATATACAGTGAATAATGTTTTGTTATAAGTATGTTCCATATATTGCATAGAAACTTTTGCTGAAATTGCATAACAGCCGTGTGGGTGTAAGAGTTGCAATTATTCAGCTGACAGCACTTACCCTAGATGAACCTAAAATATTGTATGGGACATACTCATACTACTAAGCTATTTGTAGTTTATCTGAAATTCAGATTTAACTGGGCATCTTATCTGGTAAACTTATAAGAAAATCAAGAGTAGTTGATTTGCGAAGATAAGGCTCACATATATAGACGTCTAGGAATACTAAACTAGTTGCCCTAGAGTCAGCTCTGATTCCATGTGTGTCAGAGTAGAAGTGTGCTCAATAGGGTTTTTCACTGACTGAGTTTTTTAGATGTAGATTGTCTGGTATTTTTTCCCAGGTGCCTTTTGGTGGACTCAAACCTCCAACGTTTTTATCAGCAGCTAACTGCATTAACCATTTGCAGCACCAGGGACTCCTGTAGGACTATTAGGTAGCTTGTAGTAAGAATGAGATGAAAGCCATGAACAAGCAACTCAGCAATATAAGCACATTAGCTGGACTCAGACAATTCATATGACTTAAAAATGCAGAGATACTGTGCACAAGAAGTATAGATTCCAGGCGAATGAAGGAACATAAGCAAGGGTGTAGACATGAGAAGTGCCAGGCATTGTCAAGGGGTGGTAAGTGGACTCGGGACGGAGAATAAATCAGGGATGGACTGAAGGGGAAAGTAATCTTGAATTCCATTCTATTATTAGTGTGAATCTATTAATACTTTCATCATTTTACATAGGAAGGACTTGAGGCAGAGAGAGGTTAAGTAACATGTGCTCACTGCCAAACTTTCCCTAGTAGAGACAGCAGAAAGACTATGTGTTCTCAGTCAACATTAAGCACCTAAGAGTTATATTTAAAAACTTGGCTTTAGCCAAAAGCCAAGTGCCTGTTTTTTCTTTTATGTGATTGTTTTTTAAAGATGACACAGAAATTGTGCAGGTCTAAATAGGGCAGATTAAACAACAGGCAAGGCATCCAGGGGCAGATGAAATTGTACACTACTGATTACTAAGTAAGCAATTCTAAACCCGTGCATATCTTGTTTATCGAGTAATTCATCCCTGTGTGTAAATGTCAGAGCTGTACAGCTGAGAGCTCAGCCCTGGATGAGCTTCTCTCTTGCTCACTTTGGGCATCTAGAGCTTAAACAAACAAACAACCAAAAAAAATAAATGCAGTGCCATCAAACTGATTCCAACTAATAGCAACCCTATAGAGCTTAGGAAGCATAAAATTCAGCTAAGTCCTGAGGGCACTGCTACTTGTGTATTGGGATGATAGCAAGAGACACATGTTCATCCACCTTATATTCTTCCAACCTGTGGGAAGAGGAGAGCCATGCCACTTTCACTGCTCAAAAGTCAGGCTTGCTTTAATTTAAATTGTCAGAACCAGTGTAGACTCTCCCCTTGCTCATCTCTCTTTTCAAAGTGCTATGCAGTGAAATAAGAATCAATCTATTAGCTGAATGCTGCCAATTTTACAACTGTTTGCAGTCTGTGAATTTTATACTGATCATACTGTTTCTGTATAAGTATGATGGCAAGATTTTCAAAGACATGCCACTCTCTGTGGATAATGTAGTGCTTTGATTCATTACTTAGGTGTAGCTCAAACCCAAATTTTAGTGTCAGTCTAATATCAGGAAAACACAAGCAAATCTCCAGCCTTATGACTTCTGAGTAACTGAAAATGATTTCACATAGTGCTTATAATTTTGTTTTTCACCCACAGTCTTACATTTTCTTCTCTCTTATTAACTTTATAAACTCTTCAGGGACAGGACTGTTTTCTGGGTGCATTAGGCTAGACTACCACCTGTCAGGTATGTTGAAGTAGAGACTTGGGCGTTGAGTGGATGATGAATAAATGACCTCCTAAGATCCATTCCATTTATGGCCATCTATTATTCTGTTTCCTCAGGGTTTCAAAATAATGTCATATAATGATTTTCCTCTACCAGTTAACGGTTGCTGTCAAGGTGGCTTTAACTTATGGAAACCTCACATGTGTCATAGTAGAACTGTGCTCCAAAGGTTTTGAATGGCAGATTTTCCAGAAGCAGATCATCAGGCCTTTCTTCCAAGGTACTGCTAGTTAGACTCAAACCTCTAATCTTCCAGTTAGCAGCTGAGCTTGATAACTGTTTATATACTCAGGGACTATGAATTTGTCACAAACCAAACCAAACTACAGCAAATCATTGCAACTGAGTCAGTTCTGACCCTATAAGACAGAGTAGAACTGTCCCCATACAATTTCCAAGGAGCACCTGGTGGATTTGAACTGACGACCGCCTGGTTAGCAGACTTAGCACTTAACCACTCTGCCACTGAGAATTTCTATACCAAACCAAACCCACTGCCATCAAGTCAATTCTGACTCATAGTGCTCAAAGAAGAAAGATTTAAAAATTCTGATTGCTAACCTGGTACCAACTAGAAGACATTATGATGAGTGAAATCAGTCAGCTGCAAAAGGACAAGTATTGTATGAGATCATTATACAGAGGAAAAGACTCTTTGATGGCTACAAGGGTGGGGAGGGATGGAGTGGGTTGTCCACAGATTAGACAGTCAATAGAAATTTGGTTAGGTAAATGGAGTGACAGCATGCAATACAGGCGGGTCAGCATAACTGCACTACACTATAAACTAAAAGGTGTTCTAAATTTAACCGAACATTTCAAAGGCTAGAGTAGCAGGGACAAGGGTCTGTGGACCATGCTTTCAGGGGATACCAAGGTCAGTTGGTGTAACTTTTCTTTCTCTACGAGAATCTTCTGCACCCCACAGTGGTTAGTGATGTCTGGGCTCTTAAAAGCCAGCAAGCTGCCATCTGGGGAACATCAATTGGTTCCAACCCACCTGGAATGGATGATGACCAAGACCATCAAAGACATGAGGAAAAGTGAGCCCAGAAGACAGAAGGACCCATATGACTGGAAGACTGCATCAGCGTGAGTTCAGAAGTAGATGATGCCCAGCTACTACCAAAGAGAGCCTTGATAGGGTACACAATGTAGAGTCCCTAGTGCAGCATGAGAAAAAGAGGTGTATAGATCCAGAACTCTACTAAAAAGACCAGAATTGATGGTCTGACAACCTGGAGGGTCCCCTAGGAACATGGCCCCTAGACTTGCTGCTGGCCCAGACTTGAAACCAGTACTGAGGTCAACGCTTTAGACAAAGAATGAACTGGACTTGGGGACACAGAGTAAGCTTGTGCTGTGTGTACTTCGTGGTTTTATACATTTGTAGGAGGCTGTCCTACTGGTTTCTTTCTAGAAGGCAGAGAAGTTGGAGAGGAGGGGACAGGTGTTTACTAACAGAATACTAGAAGAAAAGAGCAAAAACGAGGAGTGTGTTGTCACAGGATGAGGAGAGCAGATAGAGTTGAAGAGAGGCATGAGTACAAAATTGACTTGGATTGTATACTTTTACCTAATTGTGATAAAATGAATTCTGATTGCTTACGCATCTTCCTTTTCATCTAGATTTCATCAAGTGATATACTATTGAAATCAGACTTTTGATAACAGTGATTTAACTGCCCAGCAACTGTTATAACATTGGCAAGTGAAAATACCGGATGTTGCTCCATGTTCTAGGACGTCAGATAATGAATTGGCCTGAAACATTAAAGCATCAGGAGAAGAACCAATGTAAAGTATAAAATACAAGAGTCAACCAGAGTAGGATATCACAGAGCAGTGGGTGATAAACCTCATGACTCAGAATTGAGCTACAAAACTTTTTAAAAATATAGATTACTACATTCCAGCTTTGGGCCCCGGTGGCACAAATAGTTTTCACTTTGTACTCAGCTACTAACCTAAAGGTTCGCAGTTCAAACCCATCCAGTGCCACCATGGAAGAAATACTCAGCAACCTGCTTCTGTAAAGATTACAGCCATGCAAAGACAAATAATGTATGAGACACCTACTATAAGAACTTAAAAACAGACTCATGTGCAGAAGAAAAGACTCTTTGATGGCTACAAGGGCGGGGAAGTAGGGAAAGGGCTGGTCATAGATTAGATAGTTGATAGAAATTTGGTTGAGCGAAAGCAGTGACAGCATACAGTAGAAAGAAAATCAATTTAACTTGACTTCAACATAATATGAAAACTCTTCCAATCTTAATCCAATATTAAAGGATGGAGTAGCAAGGGCAGTGGTCTGGGGACCACGCTCTCAGGGGACATTGAGGTCAGTTGGCATAACTAGCCTATTGCAAAGACAGTTTTCCGCACCTCTTATTGGTAAGTGACATCTTGGGTCTTACAAGCTAGTAGGTTGCCATCTGAGGTACACCAAATGGTTCCAATGCAGCCAGAACAGATGATCACCAAGGACAACAAAAACAGGAGAAAAAAAAGAGCCCAGAAGACAGAAGGACCCACATGAACAGGTGACTGTATCCACATGTGATCAAAAGGACCAGATGGTGCCAAGCCTCCACCAAAGACAGTCGAGTCTCAGTGGCAACATGAGAAAAAGAGGGGTGCACCTCAAGAACTCCACTGAAAGACCACAACCGATGGTTTGAAGGCCTGAGGATTCCCCTGGGAGCATGGCCACTAGACCTGATGCTGTCCCTGACTAGAAAACATTACTGAGGTCAACTCTTTGGATAGGAATGGACTGGCTTTGGGGACACAATGTGATCATGTGGTGTGTGTACTTCATGGTTATATGAATCTATAGGATGCTGTCCTATTGGCCTCTTATTAGAAAGGAGAGAAGAGCCTGGAGAGGAAAGGACAGGAGAGTGTTAAGAGGATGTGACATGTGTAGAATGGAAAGGAGGAGTGTGCTGTCACTGGGCAAGGACAGCAGGAGGATTCACAGATAGGCAGGTATGCAAATTTAGTTTAGGTTTTACACTTTTGCTCAGTCGCAGAAATGTATATACAATGTATTTAGCCAAGAAAACCTTATGGAGAAGTTCTGCTCTGTACCGCAGGGAGTTCTCATGCTCCAGAATCATCTCAATGCAGAGGGTCTAATTTGAGCTTTGGTGGTCCTATGTTTGGAGTGTTTATTCAGTAAATGTGAGACAGGATATTGGAATCCCCTCTTTCTTCAGCCTCTCCCCTGAATTTGCATTATAGCCTCTCTAGAAATGAAACCCGAAACTCTGCTTACCTGCTGATATCTGAGAGTGTGTGTGAGTCAGGGTTACATTCGGAAACAACCACTTATCCTCTGGCATTGGAACAGTCAATAAGCCCAGCTGCTTTATTAAAACTTTCTCCAAGCCACTTTTCTTCCTGATCCTACCTGCATGAGTGAACCTATAGATGGCAGGTAGTATCCTGAAGGGAATAATCAGTTTACCAAAGTATGATGCTGAATAGTGATATATTTCTATAACCCTACATGTGTTTCTACAGGGTGAGACTAGTCTCACATACTTTGGATATCTTAGCAAGAGTGATCAGTCCCTGGAGAAAGACATCATGCATGGTAAAGTAAAGATTCAGCAAAATGCAGACAGACCCTCAATGAGATGGATTGATACAGTCGCTGCAACAGTGGGCTCAGGCACAACAATGATTGTAAGGATGATGCAGGACCGGGCAGCATTTTGGTCTGTTGTATGTGGGATCACTATAAATCGGAACCAACTCGATGCCACCTAACAATGAAACACTATGTATCTTAACAGCTTTATAGATCCACAGAAGAGTGTATCTTTTCCTTTTATAGTTTGCCAATGGGTAATTTACTGATTAAATGGTTAAAATTAGTGAATAAAGATTTTTTGCTTTTAATATGGATATTTCCCAAATTATAAAGCATACTGTTCGCACCATGCATTCTGCTTCCAATGTAAGAGACAAGTACTTGCCTAGTCTAACTTATTTTAACACACAAAGGTGTATGAAGCATTACACTGACTTATTTGTTTTACTTTTGGTGTGGATTTCACTCCAAACTCAAGACCTGTTTCTGGGAAAGACACTTAACAGGAAAAGCAGATTATTGTACCTGAAGATTGATTATACCTTTTCTTTCATTTCTCTGTTTTTATCAATTTTATTTGGCATCTGTGGAAGTCAATACAATGTTTATTTTTCTTGACTATATGGAGAAAACGGTCAGTTAGAAGAAACTTAAAACATCAGAGTTTTCTTTTCCTCAAACACTTTAGCACCTATTATTTACCAGTACTGTTTTCTATCATGTACTGCATAGGTACTTTAAAAGTCTGTTTTCATTCACTTTAAATGTTACATTATGATTATTTTATAAAAAGTAGAATTTTCTTTTAAAAGGAGAGAAAACAAAAGCTGATTGAAATTCCATGATCAAGAAATAGCCATTATTAATATGTTGATTTTGCAATCACATTGTAAATTATGTTTGTGTGTGCATATGTGTATACATATTCTCTTTTTACATAAATGATAACTTAACGAGGCAATTCTACATTTTAAAAACTTACCAGCATAGCTTGCAGTCTCCCTTTATTAGCACACATGGAGCTACTTCATTTTTTTAGAGGCTACACAGCGTTCTGTTATTATCCCAAGTACCTCGACTTATTTAGGTAATCTCCTATTGATGCTTACTTAAGTAGTTTCCAACCTTTTTTAAAAATTGTTTTAAATGTATATGTAACAAGACATTTGCCAGTTTAACAATCTTCATACATGCAATTTATTGATATTCATTATGCTCATCATGTTGTTCAGACATCACCTTTAACTATTTGCCAATTTTCCCACCTCACTTAACATAACTCAGTGTCCCTTAAGCATTGTGTCTGCCTATCTTCCTCCTTCCTGCCTGCCTCTGTTTGGTTTCTATACACTTCCCTATTCTAGGTATCCATTTAAAACTGACTTATTTCAAACAACATGTTTCTGAGGTTCATCCATGTTGTAGCATGTATCTCCAATCTTTTATTATTAAACTATACAGCCCTGAATATCCTTGAAGCTATATAGTTTTATACAAATGTTAGTATACCTATAGCATATTTTAGGATAAATTTCTAAAAGTGGAATGTAGAGTCAAAGTATGTGAAGTTCTAATTTAGATGGGAGTTGCCAGATTGCTCTCTATATTGGTTACAACTGCATACTTCCATCAGCTTTGTTGGACAGTGCCTGCTGCCCCACACTCCTACCATCCCAATACTTTGGACCTTACCATTCTGATAAGAGATAATAAAAATCCAGAACAACTGCCATCGAGTCAATTCCAACTCATAGCCACCCTATAGCCCAGAGTAGACCTGTCCCATTGTGTTTCTAGGGCTGTACTCTTTATGGAAGCAGACTGCTGCGACTTTTTCCCACAGAGCTGTTGGTAGGTTAAAACTGCTGACCTCTCAGTTAGCAGCCAAGCACTTAATCACTAGGGCTCCTTTGATAGGTAACACTTCATTTAACCTGCATTTCTCATTATGAATGAGGTTGACTATCATTTCATGTTTCAGAACCACTTAATTTCCATTGCTTATGAGTCGGATCCGACTCGACGGCACTTGGCTTGGCATATTAACGGTTCATATCATTTGGCTGTGCCATCATCTTTTAAAAACTTATTTTTAGGAGCCTTTTGAAGACTAAAGAAAGACCTTGACTCTTAACGTGCTTGTCATTTCCCCCAGTATTTTGTCATGGGTGTTTTTGTTGTTGTTAATGGTGATTTTGGTTTTTTCTCCCATGCAAGTACTTCTTAAGATTTTATGTTACCAATTTTCTGGTACTTTCTTGAGTGGATTCTAGATTTTGTGGAAACAATTTCTTCCCTCAGAGACTGTATTAAAAACAACAAGAATTTCTTTTTATTTCATTTTATGTTTTACTTTTTGTTTCATTTTAACTCTGTTTTGGCTCAGATAGAAAACATTGTCAAAATTGCTGTTTTCCCTAGATAGCTACCTGACTATACATTAACTGATTCATCTTTCTTCATTGTTTTAAAATATCACATTTGCCATATGTGAAATTTCTGTATGTATTTGCACCTATCTATGGAGTTACTACTCTGATTAATTTACACATCTCTTGATACGCAAAAACCTTGTTTTAATTACTGTTAACTTTAAAATATGTTTTAATTCTGTTAGGACTAATATTGCCTCATTATTTTCCTTTTTCAGAACTGCCTACTTAAAAAAAAATCTTGTCAATATTTTTATACATTGCTTTGGAATTTTTTGGAAACAGTTTCTATTTTTTAAACTTGTGATTTAGATGAAGGTTTACAGAACAAAGTAGTTTCTCATTAAACAGTATGCATTGTTTTATGACACAGCTAACAACAAAAGATCAACACTCTCCCTTCCTAACCCCAGATTCCATTACCAGCTTTCCTGTCACCTCCTGCGATCCAGTCCGTAGCCAGTGTGTCCTCAACTCTCATTTTGTTTATTTTATGGGCCTGTCCAATCTTGGCTGAAGTATAAACCTCAGAAGTGACTTCATTACTAAGCTTAACGAGTGTCCAGGGGCCATACTCTCAGAGTTTCTCCAGTCTTTTTCAGGCTGGCAAGTCTAGTCTTCTGTATTAGTTAGAGTTTTGTTCTACGCTTTTCTGGCTGGGCCTAGCTGTTGGGATCCTTGTCAGAGCAGTCAGTGGTGGTACTTTTGCACCATCTGGTTGTACCAGTTGCAGCCTGATGGAGGCCACTGTAGATGTGGGCCATTAGTCCTTTGAACTAATCTTTACCTTGTTTCTTTCGTTTTCTTCATTTTTTTTGCTCCTGAAAGGATGAGACTGGTGGAGTATCCTAGATAAACATTCACAGGGTTTTAAGACCACAGACACTGCTCACCAAAGTAGAATGTAGAACATTTTCTTTATAAACTATGTTATGCTAGCTGAGCTAGATACTCCCTGAGACCATGGTCTTCATAGCCCTTAGCCCAGCAAGTTGGTTCCTCAAGGAGTTTGGACATGTCTTTGGAGCTTCCATGACCTTGCCTTGGACAAGTTGCACTGGCTTCCCCAGGATTATATGCTGTCTTAGCCTTCACCGAAGTTACCACTTACCTATTATCTGTTTAGTGTTTTTCCACATCCATCTCTCCCCTCCCTTGTAACTATCAAAGATTGCTTTTCTTTGCCTATAAACCTTTTCATGGGTTTTCAAACTAGTGGTCTCATACAACGTTTGTCCTTTTGTGATTGATCTATTTCACTCAGCATAAGCAAACCAAAACCAAACCTACCCCTGTTAAGTTGATTCCAACTCATAGCATAGTGCCCTTCAATTTCCTGTGTGTATGAAATGCTTTACAGATTGCTCATTGTTCTTCATTGCTGAGTATGTGCCATAGTTTATCCATTCTTCCTTTCATAGGCATCTAGGTTGTTTGAACATGGGAATGCATATGTCTACTTGTGTGATGACTCCCATTTCCTTAGGACACATTCCTAGGAGTGAGATTTTTGAATCATATGGTATTTCTATTTCTAGAAAATTTTTGCTTTTCATTGTATCCCATGTAATTCTCAGGATCTCTTCATTGTCCTCTGTTCTTTTTTCTAATTTTTCCTCAGAGTTCATCCAGCTGTTTGTCTTCAAGTTTCACTGATTCTGTGTTCCATTATCTCAGAGCTGCTCCTCAGCCCTTCTGTGACACTGTCCATTTCGGAAATCTTGTTTATCTTTTTAATTTCTAGTTTATTTTGGTATTTTGTTCCTGTAATAGTTTCCTGTTTATTTTGGTATTTTGTTTCTGTAATAGTTTCTGAATTCTTGCATGAATTTATCTATTCTCATTTTGTTCAAATCTTAAATGGCTCTGAATACTAGATATTTAAATTCCGTGTTGAGTAGTTCTAGTGCCTTTTGTTTTTCTGGAAATTTATCTATTTTATTTTGGACATCTGCTGGAATAATCCTCTGCTGATGTTTTATGCATTTTGATATTGTCTCCTGCCTTTGGGGCGTTCAGTAGTTATTTTCTTTGTTTACTGATTGTAGATTTTTTTGGTTTTATCCTACGTTTTGGTTTTATTTGGCTGTGTCAGGGGAGGCAGGCTGTGAATCTTTGTTGTGTGCTTTTCTGCGGTCACAATTCTTTTTTACCCCTTTGTCCAAAGGGCAAGACCGGTTGCTCAGCTGCAGTGCAACAGTGCAGGGCCAGCTGAATGGGCAGTTTGGAATTGGTTGTTTGGGGCACATGTGAGGGCTGACAAGGCATTGCTGGGCAGCTTCCAGTAGGCTGTGCCTGTGTTGCTTGGGAGTGTGATGTTTGGCATACGGAGCAGGTATGCAAGAAGGAGCAGGGAGGTTGTGATGTGTGGAGCTCAAATTGGTGTGGGAGATAGGGTAGAAACAGGAGCCCAAACCCAAACCAAAAGGATTGCTCAGGGTGTTTGCACTGGAGTAGAGAGGTGAGAAACCCAAAATAGAGAAAAACAAAAAGAAGAAGAAGGAGAAACTAAGGAAAAAAAAGTTAAAATGAGGGGGAAGAAACCCAAATGAAAGCCTCCCAGGAGTCCCACCAGTGCTGCTGTGAAGACTGGCTGAGTGTTTATCAGGCTGTGCCGAGTAGCCTAGGTAGAAGGGGCATAGATGTCACACAGTGTTTGTTATACAAGAGACAGGGAAAGAAAGTAAGTATAGTGAGATGAGAACTGAAAAATGAAGAAAGACAGAGAGCAAAAAAGAGAAAAATGAGGAAAAAATGAGAAAGAAAGAAAAAATATACTTATAGGGATTCCACTGAGATGGGTGGGGCTGGGGATGTGGGTCGTAAGCCCTGCAGTACAGCCTGGATGTCAGGTAGTCCCAAGGCATGAAGTGAAAAAAGAAAAACAGGCAAAACAAAGTAACAACAACAACAAAACAAAAACCCTGAAAGATTTCACCACTGTTGTGGACCATGTGTTTCCCCAACCCAGTGGTGCTTCACAGCCTTTCATGGAGAGGCAACAATGGCTCTTGGAGCCAGATGTTCAAGAGAAAAGAGGGTGAGGTGGTGTGAAGCAGAGAGAGACTGAAAGAAAAAGAAAAAAGCAACATCAACTATGGAGAAATGGCACTTCAGAAGATGGCCAGTGCGGGTGGGAGTGACAAATCCAGGTGGCTGAGTCTGAGTCTGTAGCCAGTGGGAAGCCAAGGAAGAGTAAGGGCAGGTTGTAGAAAGGGCAAGGTTAGGAAAGCATAACTTGCTGTTTATTGGGCGACCTGTGTTCTGCTGGGGGCTCCTGAAGGTGCTTTTGTACGGTCCTCTTGTCTGCAGAGCTCCAGCGTGGGTGGCTCGAATACAAGCTGCACGGACACTGTACATCCTGGCTGGCTGAGCCACTACACTTAGCCAGTAGGCCTCAGAGGTAGAGCAGTGGGAGAAGATGCTGGGGGGTGGGGAGGGCGGGCAGGAAAGCCTGTGTCCCTGGTTGCCAGTTACCTTATCTCCTGCTAGGGTTTCTGTGAAGCTATTTTCTTGTGTTTGCTTTCTGCTGATCTCTTACAGGAGTCCAATATGGCGAATCTTGTGTTGAGTTAGCTGATGGAGACTTCCTCTTGTATCTCTTTCCTGCTCTGTTCTCTTGTCAGTTCCTTATTTCATTTGGTGGTTGACTGACACCTTTATCTCTTCCTATGACAATTCAGGTTCTAAGATTGGCATTTCTCTCTCTCTCTCTCTTTTTTTTCAGGTCATTATTGTGGAGGGATGGCAAGGTTCTTCTGTCTGTGGAGCCATGTTGGCCAGAAGTCTATTTCCAAATTTTAGCAATTACAAATAATGGTTTTAAATTTTTATCAAAAATAATGTTTATGGAACAGTGAGTTTAAGATAATGGTGGTAAAATAATTTGGGAAAGTTTAGAGAAAATGGTAGCACAACTTGAAAGATACAACTTATGCCACTCAATTGTATATGTAGAAATTGTCAAAATGGTGTATCTCTGGCTGTATGTATTTTGGGCCATAGTAATAAGAACAAATCAATCAAACAAAAATATGCAAAACAAATAATCAAAAATAGTATTTGAATTTTCTTGAAAATAACCTTTCACTACACTCTGTTTTATTTAGAAAACAATCATAGGTGTGAAATTGAGTAAACTGAATAAAGTTTCTAGAAGGTTCTTTATATGTATTTTCACAGTAACTTTCCAGGATCAAAAAGTATACGAGAAGGTGTATTACTTTTCTATTGCTGTGTAACAAATTATGAATTTGACAACTAAAAATAACAAGAATTTACTGTCTTTGAGTTTTTGTCAGTCAGAAACTGGTCTGTGGCTTAGCTGGGTTCTTCTGATTCAAGATCTCTCACAGGCTGCAGTAAATATGTTGGCCGGTATTGCAGTTTTCTTAAGACAAAACTGAGGGAGAGTTTGCTTCTAAGCTCCGCTTGTGGCTGTTGGCAGACCTCAGGTCTTGGTGGCTCCTGGTCAGAGACACCAGCTCCTGGGAACATTGCCTTCACCATAGCCCATGTTATCAGCTGGCTTCTCTCAGAGGGAGGGACACAGCCAGTAAGATGGAAGTCACTCTCTTCAAAACTTAACTTGGAAATAACATTTTCCACTTGCTGTATTATATTTTGGCAACTAGTGGCATAGTGGTTAAGTGCTTCAGTTGCTAACCAAAACCTTGGCAGTTCAAATCCATCAGGTGATCCTTGGAAAATCTTTGGGGAATTCTACTGTGTCCTAAATGGTTGCTATACATCTGAATCAATTCATGATGGTGAGTTTTTCTTCTTTCTGTCTTCTATTTGTTACAATGAGTCACTTGGTCCTGCCTGCACTCAAGGAAGGGTATGAATACCAGGAGGCAGGGATCATGGGGAGCCAGCTTTTTCTGTTTAAAGATTCCAAAAAGGTAAACTTTTAAATACAAAATCCAAGTTCTGCTCAGAAAATCAAGAATTAAGTAGCAGTAAGTACATCACCTGAAATTGCAGGAAGCTTGTTATTTTCTAAGGCGCTAAATACATGTTATACCAGAAGAGAACATCAGCTTGTACCAACATATGAGCTTGGACAAATCATTTAAGCCTGTTGATTTCTTCATCTATGGAAGAGAAACCTAAGGCTTTTTACATATTTCGAAGTGCCATTAATGCTAATGAGATAATATCTGTAAGATGTAAAACTTATGGGAATATTTCTTTTCATGACTCTTGCTATATTCTCTGTTTTGTAGTCCAGTCCTCTCTAATTTGCCGTACAGCTTTAGTTGTAGGACATTTTTCCTTATTTTAAGCTAAAGTCTGTCCTTTACAAACTTCTACTTTTTTATTATAGGTTTACCCTCTGAAGCCGTGCTAACTAATCTTAATTCCTGTATTACATGTTAGTATTTAAATATTTGAAATAAGCTTCTTGCACCACTTGAAGACTTTTTAAGATCCATACTAAGCAGCATATAGTGTAAAATATAATTTGCTTTTTTATTTAGGAAAAATTGAAAGAACCTAGGAAATTGTCATTTTTCTTATGTTAAATCAAGATCACTGAAACTATTCAGTGAAAAGGTCAGCTACATGTGGTGCTTTACAATGAACTGAAACATACAGATATTTGGCTATTACTTTGTGGCTGTTTATGACATAGAGGAAGCAAACAATGGCACCAATAGAAAGCAAAGGCATTCTGACAGCTGAGCACATACACATGTGTAAATTCAATTAAACTCATCCTGAAGGCCCTGCTCTGACAGAGAGATGACTATATTATGGGATGGAGAGTAATGAGGAGTTGGAAGAACAGCTGTTTATCAATGAGAAAGGATCCACTGGGTTGGATGAATTTGCAGAGAAATTATTTTTTCTGGTGTTATGGCCATATCGTGATCTTTTAGTATAGGGATGTTTTGTTTTAGTTTTTTGTTTGGAGTTGATGAAAGCACAGAACCTGTACTACTCTTTTGTTACTGATAAGCTTTATTTCCTCTTCATTCAATTGAATTACTTTTATCAATTCATATTTCTGAAGTATGTCTTATGCACAGTATCCTGTTGTAGGCACTGGGGATTTTAAAGTGACTTAGACAAGGTCCTTTGCTGAGGTAGTTCATATTATAGGGGACAGCAAACAAGAAAGAAAACAAGCAAGTGCCCTTCACAGGTGCCAGTCTTCCCATCTAGGTACATCAAGGTTTTTCTGAGGGGCATAGAGGTTAAATCTCTAAGACTTAGTGAAGGAAGGAAACAGCATTCTTGCAGTGAGAAGACAGCGTGCAAGGGCACTCGGGAAGACTTGGCAGGGGTAATTCAGGCAACTCTGGAAACTGGCAATGGCTGAAATTAGGGAGCTACAGAGGAAGAATAAAATCCACTACTGTCAAATTGATTCTGGCTCACTATGATGCCCTGTATTCCAGAGTTGCTCCATAGGTTTGCAGTAGCTGTGACCTGACAGAAGGAGATCACCAAGACTTTCTTCCACGGCATAACTAGGCAAATCTGAACTGTCAACATTTTGGTTAATAGCTGAGTGTAAACAGTGTGTACCCTCAAGGACCAATAAACCGGTAAATCAGACAGAGAGATAGACAAACAAAACCTGTTGCCATTGAATTGATTCTGACTGATAGCGACTCTACTGGTCAGAGTAGAACTAACTGCTCCATGAAGTTTTTGAGCAGCACATGATAAATTTGAACTGCTAACCTTTTGGTTTGCAGCTGTAGCACTTAACCACCATACCATCAGGGTTTCCAATACTGAAACCACACTAGACCTACTACCACTGAGTTGATTCTGACTTACAGAGACCCTATAGGACAGGGTAGAAATGCCCCATAGAGTTTCCACTGAGTGCCTGGGGGATTCAAATTGCTGTGCCAACCTTTTGATCGGCAACCATACACTTAACCATTGTGCCACCAGGGTTTCCAGGATTTCTAACAGTCTGAGATAAAGCTGGAGAAGGAGAAAAGGATCATCAGCTGAGTCCCCTTTCTTAAAACTAATTGTGTTATGTATTCTTGCTTCCTATTATTGCTGCCTGAAACTAATGTTCACATCTTCTCCCATCAGACTTGTTCCACTGACACTCTCTAGTTTATTTTCCTCCAGGTACTACTTCTAAGCTCTTCTTCCTATATGTCTGCATCCCTGTCCTTATCCCCCAAATCCACTCATTTGGGCTTTGACCACTGGTTGTGGACTCAGCCAAGCCCTGATGATTCAATCATATTGTGACTTGTTGGGGTGGGGCTGGGATGTGGATGGGTAATGGAATCCTTGAATGGGAGTTCATGTACATAAGTACAAAACCAAAAGCACACACACTGCTCTAGCTTACAGAAACCCTGTAGGACAAAGTAGAGCAGCCTCAATGGGTTTCCAAAGCTGTAAATCTTTGTGGAAACAGACAGCCACATTTTTTTGAAAGAGTCAGTGTTGGGTTCAAACCCCTGACTTTCCAGTTAGTAGCCAAGTGCTCTAAGTCCTATACTACAAGGGCTCCTAAATAAATATGTCGAGTTTTAATAAACTTTTATATGAATGTTTTGATATCTGTATGTAAGATTAAGCCACTGGTTAAAAGATGCTGGCATTGCAAGTGTCAGAAACACAAATCAAAGTAGCTTAATATACATATATGTATGTGTCTGTATGTGTATGTATATGTGAGTACTACCAACTAAGTTCGCAAACTCATCCTAGAAGAATTACTACATACCTCGTTGATGAATGTCACTATGGCCACCTTCGAAGTACATCCACTGGGAAGCTGTGCACTGACACCAGTGTATGGTCCACCCTTCAAAGCAATTTTGGAACTCTTTTTCTGGAATGGCCATCAGAGCTGTCATTGTACTTGAATGTCATAAAAATGTCTTCCTTTCAATATTTCCTTTATCTTAGAGTAAAGAAAAGTCACTGGGGGCAAGATCAGGTGAACAGGGATGGTGTTCCAACACAGTTATTTGTTTAGTAGCTAAACATTCCTCACAGACAACTATGCAATTAAGTTCACAAACTTGCCACCTTGCTCAATGGCCATTCCAGAAACGGTCTCAAAATTGCTTTTAAGGGTAGAGTAAGCACTGGCACTGGAGCATAGCTTATCAAGGGGAGCGCTTCTAAGGTGACCATGGTGATATTTGCAATGAGGTATGTACCACTTAGAACAATTAAATTCTTGGACTTAATTGTCAGACTTTATATATATATATATATATATATATACACACACACAGACATGTGTATATACGTTCATATTTCTGAAAAGTTCAAGCATAGATCCACATCTGTCATGCTAGATCAAGGGTTTAACAAATGTCATCAGGACTCTGTTTTGTTCTTTCTACTCTGGCACTCCTTTCTTTTGTGGTGACTACATTTAGAGGCAGGTTCTTTCCATGAAGTAGCTACTGATAGCTCCAGGCTTATGGTATCCACAGACTTAGGACTCTCAGTGATTCTCCTTCCTAGCAGTTCCATCTGAAGTCTTGGATTGATCCTTATGAGCCTGGACAGGATCATGTTCCTATTCCTTAAGAAGTTGCCATAACCAGTGAGATGAAACAGCTAAGGAAGAAGAACATTTATCAGCAACTGGGGCCTTTGAGGGTAGTTCAATCCCCAGTTACTAATGTGTAGAAGAAATGGTTCCCCAAGGGCTAGAATGGTGCTACAAGAAGAGGGAGAAACAGGTGCTACAAGAAGAGGGAGAAACATAAAGATTTGGTAATTTGATATTCATTCTTTTATCATACAAATTTAATGTGTCTAGGCTTTCAGAGTATCACCATAAATAACTATGATTCCTGCCTTGAGAATGGTTGTAGTATTCAAATGGTGAAAGATTTTGTAAGATACAATACTAATTAACAATAAAAAATTCTTTTTGAATTCATTTTGTTTAGTCTTCTTGTTTTAGTAGTCTAGTGCCAATATAACAGAAATGCCATGAGTGGATGGCTTTAACAAAGAAAAGCTTATTCTTACACAGTCCAGCAGGATACAAGACTGAACTCAGGGTATCAGCTCCAGGGAAAGAACTTAAAAGCAGACTCATGCGTAACAGAAAAGACGGAGGGCTACAAGGGTGGGGAGGGTGGGAGGGCAGGCGCGTGAGGGTCGAGGTTTTAGATTAGATAGTTGTTAAATTCATTTTTAATTTAGGATTCACTTATGTATATTGGTACTATTATACAACTGTATGGCTATACAGATTATCAGGGGTTTTTTATTTTAAATAAATTCATTTACATTCCAAAAAAAACAAAGGAAGAAGGAAAGTGACTAAATGTAACACTGGAATAGCATAGCTGGTTCCTGGTCAAGAGTCTCAATATAGGAGGCATACCTGCTTTCTTCTACTTGAATTGTTTACAAGAAAGTGTCTTATTTTCCCATTGTGGGTGTGCGTGTGTGCGCACACATGAATCAAGTAGATGAATGCTTAAAATACGTGTATAGCATAAAGAATGAAGTGAAAATGATCAATTTATGTCTTAATTTAAAAACTGAAAATTACTAGTAATTTTGAAGCCTCCTGTTTTTCTTCCCCAATCCTATCTTCTTTCCTTCCCTGTCCTTGCATATTAAATTATTTATGTAAGTTTATAACTGTATGTAAAATGAATCATGTTGAATTTTTGCTTCTCTCCTTTTAAATTTTAAAATTTTGTTTTTAATTTTTTGCTTAACATTATATTATGAAGATTTTTTCCACATTGTTCTATGTAATTTGTTCATTTTTACTGCTATGTATCAATTACATGAATTAGATGAATACGTAACAACTCTTTTTTTAATTTCCTCAACTGTCAGAATTTTTCATGTTTCTAGGTTTTGTTCTAAACAGTGCTGGTAAGAACACTGTTGTGTATGTTTCTTGGATTGATAGTATTGACTGCTTATAAATATGTATGTTTTCAGCTTCACAAAATAGATGCCAAAATACTTACTAGTATGATTTTAAGAACCAATAGTAGCACAATGTGAGAGCCTTGCTTGCTCCACATTCTTGTACCTCTTGATATTCAAAGCTAAAGTTTTACCAATTTGGTAAGTCTGGAATAGTTTATTTCATCTTTCTTAGTAACTAGTAAAACTGAGTACCTTTTTACTTCAAGATTCCTCTTCAGAAAATTATCTTTTCAAAACTTTGGCCTTTTTGTTTTATCTTTTTTTCACTGAGTTTTAGTAGTTACCTGTGTATTAAATTAATCTTCATTTTGTTACGACTAGTCTATTACTTTAAGTTTTCTGATGAATGGAAGATCATGATTTATCTTTTCCTTTATTGTTAGAGCTTGTTGCCTTACTTAAGAAAATCTTCCCTACTCCAGTTGTCACATGGCCAAGCCAAGCGGTATTATTATTATTATTTTTAATAAAAGCTTCATAGTTTTGCTTTTTTCACATTTTAGTATTTAATCCCTGTGGTGTTGATGTTTGATAATGTAAGGAGTCTGATCTGCTCCCTTCCCTGCCCCCACCACCTGCCATTCCATAAGTCGTTTTTCCTGCTTCATGTTTGCTGAGCTTCCTGGATCTGTGATTGATATCTGTCAATACTTTCGGAAAATTCTCAGCCGTTATTACTTCAAACCGTTATTACTTCAAGTATTTTTTTGATTCCTTTTGCATTTTCCTCTCCTTACGATATCCCCAATACATGTTGTTGTTGTTAGTGGCCACTGAGTTGGTTCTGACTCATAGCCACCCTATGAGCAACAGAATAAAACACTGCCCGGTCTTGTGCTGTGTCAACAATTGTTTTTATGCCTAAGCCCATTGTTGCGGCCACTGTGTCAATCCATCTCATTGAAGGTCTTCTTCTTTTTTGCTAACCCTCCACTCTACCAAGCATGATGTCCTTCTGTGGGGACTGATCAATCCTTCCTAATAATATGTCCGAAGTATGTAAGACACAAACAGTCCAGTGGTCTTTGCTCCAAGGAACATTCTGGACGTACTTCTTCCAGAACAGATCTGTTGGTTCTTTTGGCAGTCCATGGTATGTTCAACATTCTTCTCCAACATCACAATTCAAAGTCTTAAATTCTTTTTCTGTTATCCTTGTTTTCTTGTCCATTGCACTGGATGTTGTTCATTGCACTGGACACCACTGTCCAGTACACATTACACCTTCTGTAGTTGGACCACAGTTCTTGAATATTTTATTTAAGACCATAGATAGGCCAGTTGATTTGTGGAATGTTCTCAGTTTGGGTCAAATTGCCTTTATAGTAGAATGCTGTAAAATTAAGTTGTTCTCTTTTCAGTGCCTCCCGTCACAATGTCAGTTTCTGTCATTGATGATATTAACTTCTACCACTTGGTTAAGGTGGTGGCTACCAGATTTCTCTACTATAAAGTTATCATTTTCATTGCAAGTTTAATAAGTGATCAGTGGCAAGATACTTAAAAAAAACAAAAGAAACAAAAAAACAAACCACTGCCATAGAGTTGATTCTCACTCATAGCGACCCTGTAAGGCCAAGTAAAACTGCCCCATAGAGTTTCCAAGGAGTGCCTGGTGGACATGAACTACAGTCCTTTTGGGTAGCAGATTGTTGCGCTTAAGTAGTATTGTTTCCAAGATACTTTATATCAGTGTTTCCAAGACATTTTAAGACTATATCAAAATTTTTATCCAGTAGCTTTTGCTTCAATCGTTATTCTTACCTGAATCAATTATTCTTACTCTGGTTTCTAATCAATTACAGTTTAACCGTATCATTTTTAAAGTATTCATTGTTATTATTTTTAACAGGTAAAAGTTCTATTCTTTTTCGAATCTGTTTGGCCATTAAAAAAATAATTTTGCTTCTCACTTCTCTTTCTTTATATCGTTGATGTTGTTAGGGTCTGTCGAGTAGGTTCCAGCTCATAGTGCCCCTACCTAAAACAAAATGAAATCCTGCCCAATCCTGTGCTGTCTGCACAATCATTGCATTGTTGTAGCCCCTGTGTCATTCTATCTCTTTTTTTGCTGAAAATTAGTTTATATTTCATATCCATGTGTATTTGATAGTTCTAACACTGGTATGTCTAGATCTAATTTTCTGGCTTTTGTTTCCTTGTGTATTTTGTAGTTTTTTATTGTTAACTCAATTTTCTTGACACTTTGTCTCAGGTAATTCTTTGCATTTTTTTTCAGGGGCTTAGGGAAATTGCCTCGTGAATATCATTTTACATTAAATTCTCAGTTTAGGGATTTTCAGACCATTCAGATAGTGTGAACTTGGGCTGCAAAACCCCATGAAAGCTGCCACGTGATTAGAAACTTCTAAGGGAGAATTTTACCTTCATAATTGTCACTGAAATTTAATAGGTAACATTTTTTTTGCTGTCCTTGGGACAGGTATGTCTGAATTTATTTCTAGTTTAACCTTTCCCTGAGTTAATAGCTAATGGCAATTCAGCTTTATGCAAAGAGGTCTTCTATGAAACTACTTTGAGAGGACCCTGGTTTCGTCTTCTGTTCCTAGTGTCCCAGGAGGCATGAAAATGAAGCTCGAGTTCACCAGTTTGCACATGCCTCAGGGCAAACGTGCGCTTTAGTGATCTGCTAATCTCTCTGAATTCTTGCTTCTATTTAGCATTTGACCACTATGTGTTATTTTTGTTACCTGCTTGATACATGTTTAAAGAAACTTTTGATAATTTTTCAAGTTCTTTTAGTTGTTTTCAGAAACTGAATTATTCGGGTTTTTAACCACTGTTCTGCTGGAAATAGAAGTTTTCCATGGTCTTTTTATCTTCATATTGAAATGAATGAATGACTTTTAATAAAGTCATACCAATGTCAGTTGGTCATGAATGATATTTCAGTATTTTGTCCATGTGAATGAAACATTAAAGAAAACATTTTGTCAGAGAGTTCAAATAAATCTTTTTGTAAAAAAATATTTGATTGTGTTTTAAATGAAAGTTAAACCCAAGGCAATTTGCTATATAAAATCCCTGCCCCAAACAGTGCTATGTAACTGTAGCTCTTCTCTCCACCCTGTGACAGCACACTCTTCCTTTCTACCCTGTACTTCTCATATTAATTCAACCAACTCCTGTCCCTCTCTTCCACCCTCCTACCTTGCCTCTGGACAGGAGCTGTTCTGGCAACCTCATATATATATATTTAAGCCAAGAAGCACACACTTAACCAATATCATTCTATGTCTTATAATCCAGTCCAGTCTTTGTCTGGAGGATTGGTCTTGGTACTGGTTTTAGCTCTGGGCTTGCAGAGAGTCCAAGGGCGATGTCCTCAGGGGATACTGCAGGATGTGGAACCATCAAGTCTGGTCTTTTAAAAAAGTTCTAGAGCTGCACCCTCATTTTTCTCCTTCTACATTATGAACTCTATGTTGTGTTCCCTGTCAGGGCAGTCATTGGTGGTGGCCAGCCACCATCTAATTCTTCTGGTCTCATGTTGATGTAGTCTCATGATCATATGGCCGCTTAGGTCACTTGAGATCATATTTTCCTCATGTATTTATTTGGTGTCCTTTTTTTGGCTCTGCTTCAAGTGGATTGGGAACCAACCGAAGGTACTTAGATGACAGCTTGCTAGCTTTTAAGACTTCATATGCCACACAGTGAGATGAGATGCAGAACATGTTCTTAAGACAAAAAAATTAATTATGCCAGTGGATCTAGAGATCCCCTGAAATCATGGTCCTCAGATCCCTGCCTCTGCTACTCTGATCTTCAAAATTTTGTGTTGTATTTGATTTGGGCACTTTCTTCTTTTTGGATGTATACATTTACTGAGATAAACTGAGCTCTGAGCACTGCTTTTGATGTGTTCCCAAAATTATGGTAGGGTGTGTTTTCATTCTCATTTGATTCTATGAATTTCTTTATTCTGTCTTTGATTTCATCTAAGACCCAGAAGTTTTTGAGCAAGGTGTTGTTCAGTTTCCATGTGTTTTATTTTCTTTTTTCCTTGCTCTTTCTACTCTTGATTTTGACTTTTATGGCTTTATGATCTGAGGAAATGCTTTGAGTTTTGTTAAGGCTTGCTGCATGGCCTAATATGTGGTCTATTCTGAAGAATGTTCCAGGTGGGTTGGAAAAGAAAGTATACTTCTCTGCTGTTGGGTAGAGTGTTCTGTAAATGTCTATGAGGTTGAGTTAGTTGATGTGGCACTTAGATCTTCTATGCCTTTTTGAGGTTGTTTCTCATTGTTCTGTCTTTCACTGAAAGTGAAATGTTGAAGTCTCTTACTATTACAGTGCAGCTGTCACACTTCAAGGCTGTTAAAGTTTGTTTCATGTGTTTAGAAACTCTATCATTGGGAGTATAAACATCTACTATGGCTTTGTTCTCCTGATGTGTTGAAACTTTGAGGACTTTATAGTGACCTTCCTTATCCACTGTGGTTGTTTTTTTTTTTTTAATTTTTAATTTTATTTTATTTATTGTGATTGAGTGAAATTGTACAGTCCAGTTTACATTTGCATGTCCACCTATGTGCAGCTCCCACTGCTTTCCTTGCCCAGTGACAGCACACTCCTCCTTTCTGTTCTATACATGTCGTATCCTCTTAACAATCCCTTGTCCCCTCTTCTGCACCCTCTCCTCTCCCCTCTAGTAAGAGGCCAGTAGGATGACATCCTGTAGATGCATAGAACCATAAAATGCACACACAATATAGTCACTCTGTGTCTTCAAGTCCAATCCATTCTTGTTTGAGGAGTTGACCTCAGGAGTGATTTATGGACAGGACAGCACCAGGACTAGTGGCCATGGTCTCAGGGGAGCCCCCAGGTCTTTGGACTAGCACTTGTGGTCTTTTAGGGGAGTTCTCAGGGTGCACTCCTTTTTTTCTTGTGTTACCACTGAGACTCAACTTTGTGAGTCTCATCACGGCTTTCACTGGTGGTGGCAGAGCACCATCTGGTTCTTCTGGTCACATGTTGATGTAGTCATCCATTCACTTGGGTCTTTGTGTCTTCTGGGTTTTTGTCCCTCCATGTCATTTTGGTTTTTGGCGATCATCTGTTCCTGCTGAGCTGGGACCGTTTGGTGTACCTCAGATGGCAGCTTGCTAGCTTTTAAGACCCCAGATGCCACTCACCAATATGGAGTGCAGAAGACTGTGTTAGCAATAGTCTAGTTATGCTAATTGGCCTCAGTGTCCCCTGAGAGCATGTTCCCTGGACTTTCACCCCTGTTACTCTATCCTTGCAATACTGGGTTAAGATTGGAAGAGTTTTCAGGTTATGCTGAAGTTCAGTTTAAATTGATCTTTTTCTAATGTGTGCGGCCACTGGTTTCACTCAACCAAATTTCTATCAACTATCTAATCTATGACTAGCCCTCTCCCTCCCTCTCCTTCCTTGCAGCCTTCAAAGAGTCTTTTCTTCTGTACATGAGTCTGCTTTCAAGTCCTTATAGTAGGGGTCTCATACAATATTTGTCCTTGTGCCACTGACTAATTTCACTCAACATAGTGTCTTCCAATTGAAACGAAGTTATGAGATGCTTCCAAAAATCATCCTTGTTCTTTATCACTGCATAGTGTTCCACTGAGTATATACACCATACTTTATTTATCCATCCATCTGTTGTTGGGCATCTGGGTTGATTTCAACTTTTTGCAATTATGGACTGTGCTGCAATAAAGATTCATGTACATGCATCTCTTCGTGTGAATGCCCTTGCTTCTGTAAGATATATTCCAAGCAGTGAGGTTACGGGGTCAGATGGTGTTATCTATTTCCAGCTTTTTAAGGAAGTGCTAGATTGCTTTCTAAAGAGGTTGTACTGTTTTAGAATCCCACCTGCAGTGAAGGAGCATTCCTTTTTTCTTAACAACTTTTTGGCATTTGCTGTTTTGTGTTTTTTTGCATCATGGCCAACCTTGTTAGGGTGAGTTGATATCTCATAATAGTTTTGATTTGAATTTCTGTAATAGCTAATGATACTGAGCAATTCCACATGTGTCTTTTGGCTGCCTGGATATTCTCTTTAGAGAAGTGTCTGTCCATCTCCTTTGCCCATAGCTTAGTGGATTATTTATCCTTTTTTGCTGATATTTTGTAGTACCTTATAGATTGTGGTGATCAGATGTCGGTCCAACATGCAGTTGCCAAATATTTTTTCCTGTTCTATAAGTAGCCTTTTAATTCTTTTGATAAAGTCTTTGGATGAGCAAAGTGTTTGATTCTTAGTAGTTCCCATTTTTCTATTTTCTCTTCTGTTGAATGTTCTTTGTCAGATTTTCAAGCCTGTCTTTGCTGTGTATTAAAACTCCATTATTGATCCTATTTTTTCTTGGATGAGCTTTATTGTTTTAGATTTTATATTTAGGTCTTTTATCCAGTTTGAGTTGGTATTTTACAAGGTGTGAGATATGGGTCTTGTTTCAATTTTTTGCAGATAGATATTCATTTTTGTCAGCATCATTTGTTAAACAGACTGTTTTTATCCTAGTCTTAGGGCCTTTGTCCAATATCAACTGTTGACAGGAGGATGGTAGCATCTCTGGGGGCCTGACTCTCTTCCATTGGTCTATATGTCTCTTTTTGTACCAGTACCAGGCTGTTTTGACAACTGGCAGTGTAATAGTTTCTAAAGTTGGGTAGTTAGAGGCCTCCCAGTGTGTTCTTCTTAGTACTGCTTTGCTTATCTGGGGTTTCTTCCCTTTACAAACTAAGTTGATGACCTGTTTCTCCATCTCATTAGAAAATGTCACTGGATTTTATATTGAGATTGCATTATATAAGTAGATTGTTTTGGGTAAAATACATATTTTCTTAATGTTAAGCCTTCCTATCCATGAGCAGGGTAGGTTTCTCCATTTATGTAAGTCTTTCTTAGTTTCTTATAGTAAGGTCTTGTAGTTCTCTTTGTAAAGGTCTGTTATTTCTCTAATTAGATATATTTCTAGGTATTTTATCTTCTTGGGGAGTATATTAAATGGTACCAATTTGGTGACTTTTACTTTAACAATCTCTTTTTTGGGTATAAAGAAATCATACTGATTTGTATTTATCTTGTATCCTGATACTTTGCTGAACTGGTCCATAAGTTTGAGTAGTTTACTTATGGGTTCGTTAGGATTCTTTGTATATATAGTCTGTAAATAGGGAGATTTTACTTCTTCTTTGCTGATGCAGATGGCTTTTATTTCACTGTCTCGTCTAATTGGTCTGGCTAGAACTACCAGTACAATGTTGAATGGGAGTGGTGAGAGTGGACATCCTTGTCTAGTTCCTGTTCTCACAGGGGATTGTTTCAGTCTCTCTCCTTTCAGGATGATGTAGGCAATTGGCTTTGTATAAATGGCCCTTACTGTACTGAGAAATTTGCTGTCTATTTCTCGTTTGATGAGAGTTTTTAGCATGAATAGATGTTTGACTTTATCAAATGCCTTTTCTACATCAATTGACAAAATCAGGTGATTTTTGCCTGTTGTGTTTTTTACGTGGTTGGTCACATTGTTTTTCTGATGTTGAACAAGCCTTGCATCCCTAGTCTGAATCCAACTTGGTCATGATGAATTCTTTTTTGAAATGTAGTTGAATTCTATTGGCAAGGATTTTGTTGAAGATTTTTGCATGTAGGTTCATGAGTGATACTGGTCTGTAGTTCTTTTTCGTTGGATCTTTTGCTGGCTTTGGTATCAGGGTTATGCTGGCCTCATAGAAGGAATTTGGGAGTATTCCATACCATTCTATGTTGTGAAATAGTCTGAGAACTATTGGAGTTCACTCTTCTCCAAAAGCTTGGTAGAATTCTACAGTGAAGCCTTCTGGGACCTGACTTTTTCTGGTTGGTAGTTTTTTGATCCCTTTTTAATCTCTTCCTTTGTGATGGGTTTATTAAGTAGTTCCGCTTCACCTTGTGAAAATTTTGGTAGGTGATATGAAGTTAGAAATTTGTCCACTTCCTCTAAGTTTTCAAATCTGTTAAAGTCTTTTGTAGTATTTTGTTAATATTTTTTATTTCTGTTGGATCTGTTGTGACATCTCCCATCTAGTTTCTTATTTGGTTTATTTCCTTTCCTGTTTTTCTTTAGTAAGTTTAGCCAATGGTTTGTCAATTTTATTGATCTTTTCATAAAACCAGCTTTTGGTCTTATCAATTTTTTCCAATTGTTCTCCTATTCTCTAATTCATTGAGTTCTGCTCTAATCTTTATCATCTGTTTTCTTCTGGTGCCTGAGGGTTTCCTCTGTTGCTCTCTTTCTACTTGTTCAAGCTGTAGGGTTAATTCTTTGTTTTGGGTTCTTCCTTCCTTCTGGAAGAGAGCATTTATAGAGATAAACTGACCTGTGAGCATTGCTTTGGCTGTATCCCATAGGTTCTGGTGGGAAGTATTTTCATTCTCATTGGAATCTATAATTTTCTTTATTTTATCCTTGATTTCTTCCACAATCCATGGGTTTTTTGCAAGATGTTGTTTATTTTCCATGAGTTCCAATTTCTATCTATTTTTTTCTGCTACTGATTTAGACTTTTATGCTTTATGTTTTGAGAAGATGCTTTGTTATAATTCAATGGTATGGATTTTGTTGAGATCTGCTATATGTCCTAACACATGTGCACTGGAGAAGAAGGTGTAGTTATCCTCAGATGGGTAGAAAATTCTATATATTTCAATGAGGTCTAATTGGTTAATTGTGGCAATAAGATTTTCTGTTCCTTTACTGAGTGTTTTCCTAGAAGATCTGCCCAGTGCTGAAAAGTAGAGTGTTGAAGTCTCCAACTGCTATTGTGGAGTGATCGCTCTCATTTTTTTAAGTAGTCAGTGTTCCTTCAATGTATTTAGATGCTCTAATGTTGGGTTCATAAATATTTAATATTGTTAAGCCCTGCTTGTATATTGAAACTTTTAGCAATAAATAGCATCCATCCTTGTCCACACTGGTGGATTTTACATTAAAATCTACTTTATCTGAGATTGGTATTGCCACACCTGCTCTTCTTTTTATGTTATTAGCTTGGTATATGTTTTTCCATTTTTTAATTTTCAGTTTGTTGATATCCTTAAGTCTAAGGTGAGCTCCCTGTAGGCAACATATAGATGGGTTATGTCTTTTGATCCAAGATGTCACTCTTCATCTCTTTACTGGAGCGTTCAGTCCATTTACATTCAATGTAATTAATGATAGATATGTGTTTAGTGCTGTCTTTTTGCAGTATTTGTTTTTGTGTTGATGTTTTCTCTGTTGCTGTTATTATTTTGTTCTGGGACATTTTTCTTTATGGGTCCATTTTTCACCTTCTTCAGGGTTGTTTTTGTGTTTGCTGAGACTCCTGTGTTATGTTTCTTGATTCGATATGTTGCATCTTTATTGTGCTTTGTGGTTACCACTCATGATCCCAATAATAATCCATGTTTAAACTAAATTTTAACTTCTACATATCTTATTAATTTCCTCTCCGTCTGGAAAGACTGTAACTACTGTAGTACATCCCTCTTTTTAATGTGATGTTATCATAGTTTTCATGATACGATCACTAGATCACTTCTTTTAATATTATGGCTTTGAGTTCTGTGCCTCCTCTAACTGAGTAGTTTCCTGGATGATATGTCTTGTATTGCTTCCTAAAATACAGAGTTAATGGTTTAATGGTTTTTGTCCTTCTAAGCCAAGAGCTTCTTTCAGTATTTCTGTAGCTTTGGGTTGGTGTTTACAAAGTCTCTGAGTTTCTGTTTATCTGTGAATGTCTTAGTTTCATTTTCATATTTGAAAGACAATTTTGCCAGATATATAATTCTTGGTTGGAAGTTTTTCTCTTTCAAGGCTTTGAATGTGTCATTCCATTTTCTCCATGCCAGCATGTTTTCTGCTGAGAAGCCAGACAAAAACCTATAGCGTTTCTCTCTGAATGTTACATGTGCTTTGAGTCTCACTGCCTTTAAGAGTTTCTGCTTATGTTTCATTTTGTTAAGCTTGATTATAACATATCTTGATGTCTTTCTTTTGGGGTCTATATTGTGTGACTTTTAATATGCATCTTGGATATCTATGTTCTCTTCTTTCATAATTTCAGAGAAGTTTTCTGTCAACAGGTCAAGAACAATAGTCTCTGTGTTTTCAGTTGTCCTTCCCTGTTCAGGAACTCCATTTAATCTTAGATTGTTCCACTTGATAGAGTTCCACATGTTTCTTAATGCTTCAACATTTTCCTTGTTTCTCTTCTCTGATTTCTCCTTGTAGATGCTGGAGTTAGTAGCTCTGTCTTCCAAGTCATAAAGTCTATTTTCCCGTTATTCAGTTCTGTTTTCTTGTCTTTGAATTGAATTTTCTCTTTGATTTTGTTATTGATCTGTCAGATTTCAGAATTCTGGTGTTCCATCAGTTCAAACAGCTTGCTTAAGTTTTCATTTTACTCTGCTGCATTTTGTGTAATGTCTAGGAGGGCTCTATATATAATCCTTTTGTACTTGCTCTCCAATAGTTTCAGAAAGGCTTCTTCATCTGGGAAGGTTTTTGGTTCTTTCTTTTTAGAGCTTTCTAGAGCTATGGGTAGATTTTTCTTTAAGTGTCTGGCCAAGGTTTGTTGTTTTGGGGGCATCTAGAGGTTGTTTAGTTTCTCAGGTGTTACCTTAACAGGATCTGAAGGGCAGTCTCAGAACGAAACTGGTCACCAGTCACCACTATGTACTCCAGTGACTGGGTCCAGTGGAATTTCTGTGGTAGCAGTCTCTACCTCCTGGCTGGCAAAGACATGGCCCTCCTTATGGAGTCACTGAGGGGCTGTCAGCTGGCCCTATGATGTGGGCCAGTAAAGGCTGGAAGAGAAACTGTCCAGATGCACTGAAGTTATTTCTCTAGGTAGTCTTATATTAGAAGGTAAATGCTGTCTGACAGCTTCCAAAATCAGTCAGGGTGTCAGATGTGCAAGCCACTCTTTCCAACTGGCAATGTAGGCACCTCTATATCCAACCCCAGGTGCTGTAATCTAGTTCAAAGTACAAATAGGCTCATGCCCTGCTGTCATCTGCTGCTGGTCCCCACCTGTAAGTCTACACTGTGCTAAACACAGCTTTTCTTCTGGGAAAGCCCTTCCCAAGCTAGCACTGCCTCCCAGCTTGAGAATTAGCCCCTGCTGAGGTCTGCATTTGGGTAACTCCACCTCCTAGTCAGACAAGATGGTGTCCTGCAGAAGCTCTCCTACCTGCTGTGAAATAGCCAAGTCAATGGTAGAGGTTCAGACAGAAAGGGTGGAGGGGCTGAGGTGCTTACAGTCTAGAGCTGGGCTTTCAAAATGTGGCTATTCTGCCTACTGATCACATTCACAGTGTGGCTGGGCTTCACTGCCAGTTCAGCCCAAGCCCTGCTTATTCGCTAAGACAAAGGAAAAATGTTAAAAACACCAGTTACCTTCAGTCTGCAAGAGGTGGACATTTAACAAGGGTGGGGGTCAGTGAAAGAGAGGAAGTTTCCTGGTCAGTGTCATGTAGTCTAAATTGGCAGCCCTATGCTGCATCCTAGGACTCACTGTGTGTCCATAAGTCTCCATTTATTTATCAGTCCAGGCTTTAGTTTTCAGAGGGAATTAAGGAGATGTGTGTCTAGTCCACCATCTTGACTCCTCCCTCTTGTGGTTGATTTTAATTTAAAGTCTCTTTTTCCTGAAATTGACATTGCCATTCCTGCTCTTTTTTGAATATTATTATCATAAAATATAGTTTTCCTTCCTTTGAGTTTCAGTTTGTTTGTGTCTTTAAGTCTAAGATGTGTCTGCGGAAGGCAGCCTATAGACAGATCATCACTACTCCTCTCCTGTTGCAATTTGTTTGGTTATTGTGTTCTTACTTTATACATATACATATATATAAGTTTAGCTGTTGAGTGTATATTTATAATTTTTGAGTGTATGTGTATACACACACACACAGACATACACACATAAACCCACACCACTGCTGTCAATTCAGGTCTGATTCACAGTGACCCTAGAGGTTAGAGTAGAACTACCTCATAAAGCTTTCAAGGAGTGCCTGGCCTAGATTCATATTTTATGCATTTCATGTTCCAATTATTAATAGATGTTTGCAGATGTTTTGTGTCCCGTCAGTGAATGAAGATCCTGAAGGCTTTACTCCATCTGCATCACTAAGGAAGATTCTACTTGGAGGAGGCAGCTCTTTCCTAGTCATCTTCTGAGTGCGTTCCACCTTGGGAGCCTCACTTTCTGTACCATATCTGACAATGTTCTGCTGCTATTCATAAAGTTTTCCCAGCTAATTCTTTTCAGAAGCAGACTGCTGGGCCTTTCTTCCTAGTTTTTCTTAGTCTGGAAGCTCTGCTGAACTCTGTCTACCATGGATAAATCTGCTGGTACCTAAATACCAGTGGCGTAGCTTCCAGCATCACAGGTAAACCAAAAAAAACAAACCCACTGTCATTGAGTTGATTCTCACTCATAGCAACCCTGTAGGACAGAGTAGAACTGCCCCATAGAGTTTCCAAGGAATACTTGGCAACTTTGAACTGCCAATCTTTTGGTTAGCAGTCATAGCACTTAAACCACTACACTACCAGGGTTTCTGCATCCCTGAAGGTTCCTGAGCACTTGGTTTATGATGCTCAGGTGAAAGTCCTCTGCAGTTCTGTAGATGCAACTATCTGAAGCTCAGCTTCCCTGCTTGTAGCACAGCTGCTCTGTTAAGCTACCTGGCCACCATACCATGGCTCATCTTAGATGGCAGAAGTGGGTCTCTCTGCAGCATGAAGATTTAATTGTGGCATAAGTATTTGCTTCTGAACACATTTTTCCCTCCCTGTCACCCAGTCAGATATCTCAGCTTTCCTCTTGTATTCAGGGCTCCTAGAACGTCTTCTACAATCTGATCAGTTGATTCACTGGTTCTTTGTTGTTAGAGCAATCCAGGATGGGTGTGACTACTCTGTTTTAGCCCTGCCTTTCAAACAAATTTTAAAATTCAAACAAATTTCAAGTTTTCTTTTACTTTTTCTTCTAAGCATTTATCTGAAATGAGTCTAATGTAGTAATAATAGTGACAATAATGAAAACTAGTTGTCATGGAGTCAATGATTTTCAATGACTGATGTTTCTGAAGCAGATTCCTGGGCCTTTCTTTTAAGGTTCCTTTGCTTGGATTTGAATCATCAATGTTTTGGTTAATAGCATGCATCACCCAATGAGTCCAAATCGACAGCACTTGGCTTGGCTTGGCATCCCATAAATATTATTTGAATGAATGAGCATTGAATGAATGACCAGATGAATAAGTATTGTCAATTGCTCTATCTCAGTTTAATATACAGAAGATAGCATTAAATTGAATGACCCAGGTTTACAGCCATCCTCAGCCATCTGTAACACTTTCCATAGACCTAACAATGGGGGAAGACTAGAGAAATAGGCTTTCAGGAAAACTGAATACTTGGCTTTATTTCAGTGACTAAATTGAATTTTCAGAACAAACTCTCCCCAAGACATGATTACTAGAGATCTTGTTGGTGTAGTGGTTAAGTGCTATGACTGCTAAGCAAAAGGTTGAGAGTTCACATCTACCAGGCATTCACTGGAAACGCCATGCCCCAATTTAACTCTGTTCTGTAGTGTTGTTATGAGTGAGAATCAACTTGACTGCATTTTTTTAAAAGCATTATTACAATAGTATTATTTGGTGAGCTATAATTGATGTAAACACAAGTACCAGCTATTTATCAAGTCATACTGTTCTCTTTCTACCCAAAGCTAAGCAGGTTGTAGCATTTGTTATCTTGGAACTGCACTGACCTTTCAAGGACTGCTTCCCAAATTCTGACACTTTATTTTGAAACATTTTGCCTGAAATGCTGTTTCTGCTTTTCTGAGTATGGTGGAATGTGAGGCTAGTCAGGGACTGGATTCAATTACAGGACCACAAACTCTTAGGTAAACGCCTCAACTTGGCTGGATAATGGCCCAAAGCAAAACAGTGTTTCTTGGGCAGGATAGAGACACTGGGTGTCCATGATCAGAAATCAGTCATTTTAGTGACTGTCCATTAGGTAGATACCAATTACAGAAATGGAGCAGAATGGTTTTGGGGCACAACATCAGAGCTTAAGCATGGCTGCAAGTAGCATCTGAATATTAATTGAGACATGCATTGGGCTGTATGTTACCTTCGTCTAAAGTACCTCCTGAAAGATTATTCATCTCAGACCTTTCCTCATTCTCTATGAACAGAACCCAACAATTTAAAATTTTTTAGGTTTTGAATCTTTGCATGCCTTTAATTGTAACAAAAAACACTGCTGATGGACTCATACAAATATATTTGTATGGTTGCTTTTCCTAAAGAACTCTTGCCATATAATACAATAACACTCAGGGTTGCCGTGAATTGGAATAGACTTGATGTCAATATTTTTCTTCTTTCTCATTTTTAATATGCTAGAGAGGGACCAGGGCTGTGGGGATGTACATGTTTGGAAAGAATGTGAAATCCTACTTACCCAGACCTTGTCTGTGTCCAGATACGGACTTGTCTTGAGGATGGCAAAAGCCTGGCAAAAGCCCTCAAGACATATTTAGTCTCGGTGGACTGGAAAACCAGAACGTGCTGAAAACAGCATTTACTGAGACTAGCTCAAAGGACTTTCCCTTTCCCTCCTCCCTGGGAATGCCTGTTCTTCTTTTGAAGTAAGGAACACTGATAAGATGTCATTTCTCACTTTCCCAGCAGAAAACTTGCTTACTTTGCTCAGTAAAAGCTGGCGGGTTAAACAAACTGATGTCAGTCTCTACTGGCAGGAGACTGTCCATTTTTTGCCCACAGGAAACTAAAAGTTTGTTGTCAGTGTGATTTTTCAACCTCAGCCTCTCACACACATCACACCTGTAAGTGGTGTCCCGTGTGAATCACACCAACTGCTGGTGTCCCATGTAAATCGCACCAACAGATGGTGCCCCGTGTGAGGGACGACTGAGAAGACAACCGAGGTTCCTGTAGCTCCAGAGACAAAAAGGACTCGTGTCGGGGTAAGTACCCTACACGGCTCTTGAAGCCTTCTCTGGAGCTCTCAGGGCAGAAAAGTCTTGCTTCTTGCTTTACTATGGGCAACTGTCTTTCCTGAGAGCAAATGCAGCACAAGGCTCCGCTGCGTGCCTTCTTGCGTGCTGCCGGGGTGATGCTTCTGATTCTGCATCGCTTGTGCTTCTTCAGACTATTTGGCATAGGTGTTCCTGGTACCCTCCTCAGGGAAGTCTTGATTTGGATGATTGGGAAAAGATAGAAGTGGCTTTAAGGGGTTCTTTGGGACCTGGCCACCCTCAAAATTTGATTACGTGGAATCATTGTCCTCGTTCCCTGTCTCTGGTGCAGTCTAACCGCAAAAGTTAAGGAGCCATCCTCTCCCCCTTCAGGGCCTCTTTCTTCAGCACCCCCAGTGGCTCCACTTAGACTTCCCAAGTTTGAAGCTTGGATGGAGAAATGTTTGCAGGAGGGACAAGAACCAGAGAGTCCCCAGGCTTTCCCTGTCATTCATCAGGGAGGCGCTCTGCTATGTGACTCTTTGCCTTTTCAAGTTTTCAAGGAGTTTAGGTGAAGTATCTGAGAGAATGCCTTACAAAGTTCCTTTACCAAAGGGACAGTTGAATCTGTTGGTACTAGTTATGAGATGACCCCTTGGGACTGGAATGCCTTAATAAAATCAGTTCTGACTCCTGCTCAAATGAGTGTATGACTTTTAGAATACAGAGACACCTGCACTCTCCAGTCCGTTGACAATCTTAGTAATAACATTCCAGTCAGTCTTGATACGCTTGTTGGAGCTGGTGATTTCGTGACTCCTCGTGCTCAGAGTCAGTGTAATCGCTTACTCTTCTCTCAGGCTCCTTAGGCAGCTTATAAGGCATGGCCAGAAATCCCTGATACACAACATCCTACCTTGTCCTTTGCAAATATTCGACAGAAGGCTACAGAGCCTTATACTGATTTTGTTAATCGACTTCAAGAGGCTATAAGTAAATACATTGATAATCTTCAAGCAGCTGAGGTTCTGGCTTTTCAATTGGCCTTTGAAAATGCTAATGCTGATTGCCAAAAGGTTTTGGCTCCACTTACGTCCCAAAAGCCCAACACTGTTGAAATGACCTATGGATGCCAAAACATTGGCACGGATACCCATAAGTCTCAGGTATTGCCTGCTGCCCTCTGTCCCCCTAAGTGTTACAAATGTGAAAAAGAAGGTCATCTTCACAAGGAACGCACTAGGAAGAATGCTGATTTTACTTGGCCACCAAAAGATGCCCATAATGTAATGGAGATTTTCACTGGGCCAACCAATGTTGCTCCAGTGTTACAGCTAGTGATGAAATAAATCAGGGAAACGGAAGGAGGGGCGCTGGCTCCTGCTCACCAAAACAATTCCCAAGCCCAGTGAAGAGGGACAGTCATAGAGTAACTTGGAATGTAGAGGCTCCAGAGTGGGAGCTCCAGAAAAAGGAAAAAGAAGAGTAGAAAATTAGAGAGCTGCCACACAAGGTAGCGCTGGTCTGGAGTTACCATTGGCTGAGGATGTTGTTGTTAAGTGAAACAGGAAAAGTGCATGTGGTTAAGACAGGGGTGTGGAACCGCTTCCTCAAAATGTTGTAGGACTTGGCATTGGTTGTTCAAGTGTCTCAGCTTGAGGCATCCAAATTTTACCTGGAGTGGTAGATTCTGATCATGAGGAACAAATTAAAATTATGTTAGCAGGTTCTACTTATCAAACTTTCAAATGAGGAGATGTGTTATCTCAAATTCTCCTCCTTCCGATTTGTTCATTTAATAAGCCAATCCTAAGTTGAGAGGTACTGGAGATTTTGGCAGTACTGACATCTTTTGGATTACAAAACTGACAACTCAACATCCTTACTTGACAGTACAAATTATTGATTGCATATTTCAGGGCTTGGTAGACTCTGGAGCTGATGTTACTATAATTGCGGAAAATGACCTGCCAGCAGGTTGGCTTACTCAGCAAGACTCACACAGCCTTACAGGTATTGGGGGACGAAAACAACAGCTTAAACAAAGTAAATATCCATTGATCTGTTTCAGTACTGATGGAGAGCTAGCATCTGTTTGTCCATATATTCCCCCCTTACCAGCTACTTTGTGGGGACATGATTTACTGGTTCAGTGGAAAGTTATGATTGGGACAAATTTAACCCAGCAGCTATTGTTGCACAAGATCCCTTGCTCAAACTTCAATAGATTCCAGGCCCACAAGTTTGGGTTGAACTATGGTCAATAAAAGGGAAAAATTTTACCATTTTTAAGCTTATAAAGAAAACTACAATCGATTGATATGTAAGCGGGGAACCACTGCAAGTTTCAAAGACAGAAATGTATACTCTTTAAGTTTCCTTGATAATTGTGTCTCTAACTGTAATGTTCTTAAAGTGCCAGACAAACTATGTTAATCTAAAAGACTAAGTTGAAGCTTGAGATAAATGTATATGGCCAAGCTTCAAAAGAGAGGAATGTATAACTCTAATACCTTACAACATATTTTCTCCTTTTTCAAAATGTGTAATTGAGAATTTTACATAACTAATGCCATTGTAATACTCTAAATAATCTAACTTTTTTTTTTTTTTTTACTACATCACCTACTCTGGCCTCTACACTGGCCTCTTTCCAAAGGTATGCGAGCCCCCTTGGCTCTGGTGACCTTGATCTCCCTCTTCTTCTAAGCTTTCCTAAGAAATGGCCTTCAGCCTGGAAAACAGAAGCTAGAAAGGCTGCTTGGCATTTTGTGTATCCACAACTTGCTTTCTTGCTCCTTATCTCGATCAGAATGAACCTGGAAGACTAGTTTCACTAGCTGAGAAATTTTCTCATAAATTTTGTCTTTGCCTGATATAAACAACCTGGCTAGAGTTTCTTGTGACTATTTTATGATGTATATAGTTATCTGCGGGACCCTAAGTGTGACAAATATGAAGAGAACATAAAGAAAGAATAAGCAAGTGAAAGAAAGTAAAGAGGATGTAGAAAGAGAGAGAAGATGAAAGGCTGGATAGCTAGAGAAAAATGGAAAAGGAGACAAAAAGAAAATGCAGGGGAAAAAAAGATAAAATAACAAGAGAAGAAAAAGGAAAGAAAGTAAGGGATCTGAAGAAAGAGGCTCATGTGAAGAAAGAGGCTCTGTTTTGGGATCACTCAGAGGAAGAAGATGAGGAGACAGAGATCAGGACAGGCTCCAGTAAAAGAAAGCCAAGATACATTTTACAAAGGAGGGACTCTAAAATAATGAATACCCCAAAAGGAGAACCTAAGCTATTTCACCAGCCACTATATAAACCCCAAAGCCTGGTCTCTCTTTAGGGTGGGATTTCCTAAGTAAAGTACATGCTGAAATCTCATTTGATGAAAAATGTCTCTGAAAACACAGCCAGAAAATGCCTGGTGTAAACAGCTCTCTTAGCTCTCACAGGACAGGTGCTATCACCAACATCTGTCTGTTTCATGGTCCAAAGAGTGGTTGATGCCTAAGCTCTGTGGGTTTTGGGCCAGTGGCTGACCAAGACGAGCTCAGGCTATTCTCCAAGTGAAGAAGACACCGACTGGTGAGCATTGTTTGATTCAAGATTTACAGGCTGTTAACAAAATTGTGAAAACTCTTCTGCATTAAGCCAAGTTGTTAACTCCCTAACTTGTACACCATTCACAGAGATTTTTTGGAATTTTAATTGCTTCCATTATTGTAAGTATTAGCATCTACGACTGCTGCTGCTGTGGCTCTTAGTCCTTACAAGTCGCTACTCAGCTTAATAATTATATGCAAAATGTGACATTGAAATGCAATCAATGACCCAAATAGATCAAGAAATTCTTGGACGACTGGATGCCCTTGAGGCAGCTGTTTTATGGTTAGGGGAAAGATAAGAAGCTTTACGGCAAAGATCTCATTGCTGTGTGATCATAAATTTCTTAGAAAATGCATTACCCCTGTTACCTATGCTCCTAAATGAGAAGACATTAAACATCACTTGACTATTGCCTTTAACACACCCCTTAACATATTCAAGAACTGAAAAAGAACTACAAGAACAAATGATTTGTTTACAAGACGAAGCAAAAACTTGAACTCTTCAAACTATGAAAGATACGAGTTATTGGTTAAATCCCAATAATTGGTTTTCTGCCCTCAATTTATGTATTTGTATATTTCTTGCTCTCATTATTATCTGTTTTGTCTGTCTTCTTTCAATCATAAAATG
The DNA here is from genome assembly GCA_028571685.1 of Heterohyrax brucei. Taxonomy (NCBI): domain Eukaryota; kingdom Metazoa; phylum Chordata; class Mammalia; order Hyracoidea; family Procaviidae; genus Heterohyrax; species Heterohyrax brucei. The sequence continues at coordinate 44,132,161 of CM053149.1, forward strand.
CATGCTACAACTTCACCAATACACCAAGGATGTCCAGCTGGCCCTGGCTATGTACATCGGCTTGATGACAACTGTCCCATCAGAAGATATAATATTTAAAAAATAAAAAAGGGGGATATGTGATGATGTGCATGTTTGGAAACAATGTGAAATCCTACTTACCCATCCTCAAGACAAGTCTCTATCTAGACAGAGACTTGTCTTGAGGATGGCAAAAGCCTGGCAAAAGCCCTTAAGGCAAGTTTAGTCTCAGTGGACTGGAAAACCAGGACGTGCTGAAAACCGCATTTACTGAGACTAGTTCAAGGACTTCCCCTTCCCCCCTCCCTGGGAATGCCTGTTCTTCTTTTGAAGTAAGGAACACTGATAAGATGCCATTTCTCACTTTCCCAGCAGAAAACTTGCTTACTTTGCTCAATAAAAGCTGGTGGGTTAAACAAACTGGTGTCAGTCTCTACTCGTTGGAGACTGTCCCTTTTCTGCCCACAGGCAACTAAAAGTTTGTTGTCGGTGTGATTTTTCAACTGTGGGCTCTCACACACATCACACCCGTAAGTGGTGTCCCATTTCACACTTGTAAATGGTGTCCCGTCTCACACCTGTAAGTGACGTCCCATGGTAATCACACCAACGGCTGGTGTCCTCTATGAATCGCGCCAACACAGGGCCCTGGTTACACAGTGGTTAAGAGCTACAGCCTGCTGTGGCTGCTAACCAAAAGATCAGTAGTTCAAATCCACCAGCTGCTCTCTGGAAACTTGATGAACCAGTTCTACTCTGTAATACACAGAGTCACTGTGAGTCAGTGGTGGACTGCATGGCAACTAAAAACAACAAAGAAGACTCCAGAGTTCTACAAGACCAGGTGTCCTACATTATAGAAACAATTACAGATTATAAAAGTCTTAACTGCTAACTATTCATTTCTTCATTTAATCACAAACTAAAAAAATTATTACCTTCTCCATCACATTATAGTCAGAGCCTAAGTGGAAAGGCATTTTTCTGTGGGTTGCCTAATTTGTATCACCTACAAAAAGTCATTCAACTTGATATTTCGTGATGAGTTTGGTCAAATAACTGATGGACACAGCACAGTTTCCAGAGCTACTTAACTTAATCTTTACCTTTGCCAGCAACTTGATGTAGGAGGAGGTCATTATGTAAACTTAAGGTTGTTTCATGGTAAAATATTTTGAGTTTCATAACCAAGTTTGTAGTTTATTCAGACAGGAAATTTCACCAGATATTGGTTTTGATGTCTGGCCACTGAGCATGACGGTGATATGTTCCATCAGGTGCAATAGCCTCAGAAGTGCAAGGTACTCATGTTCTGCAATGATTTGGGTCTGTATCACTGTCTTCTGATCTGGGGAATAAGTAACTGTGTTGTTGTTAGGTGCTGTTGAGATGATTACGAGTCATAGTAACCCTGTGTACAACAGAACAAAGCATTGTCCTGTCCCGCCTCATCCTCACAATTGCTGTTGTGTTTGAGCCCATTGTTGAAGTTACTGTGTCAGTCCATCTCGTTGGTGGTCTTCCTCTTTTTAGCTAAACTTTTACTTTACCAAGAATGATGTCCTTCTCTAGGGATGAATCCCTCTTAGTAAGTATCCAAAGTACATGATATGAAGTGTTGCCAACCTTGCTTTTAAGGAACATTCTGGCTATACTTCTTCTAAGACAGAATTGTTCATAATTGTAGGTAATGCTAAAATTTACAGAAAAGTTTAGAATGTAAGGAAGATTGCATTGCCTGAAAAAAAGTACCCCTAAAGTTAAAGTCTGAAACCCTGGTGGCTTGGTGGTTAAATGCTGTATCTGCTAACCAAAAGGCCCAAATTTGCCAGGTGCTCCTTGGGAACTCTATGGGGCAGTTATACTCTGACCTACAGAGTTCCTCTGACTCAGAATTAACTCAACAGCAGTGGCTTTTTTTGGCATAAAGACTGCCACAGTTTCAGTTCAGGAGACAATTTAACACTATTTTGGGTTTCCTAAGAGGTAACTTTGAAATTCTGGAGGTCTAGTAGTTAAGTACTAGAGCTGCTAACCAAAAGGTTGGCAGTTTGACTTCACCAGGCACTACTTGGAAACTCTATGGGGACATTCTTGATCTTACAGGGTCACTATGAGTGAGAATCAGCTCAAAGATAACAGATTTTCTAAGAGGTAATTGGAGCCCTGGTAGTGTTGTGGTTAAGAGTTCTGTTGCTGACAAGAAGGTTGTGAGTTTGAAATCACCAGCTGCTCCTTGGAAATTGTGTAGAAAATTTTATAGGGGAGTTCTAATCTGTCCTATAGGATCACTATGAGTTGTAATCAACTCAGCAGTAGTGGGTTTGGTTTTGTGTGTGTGTGTGTGGTTTTTTTTTGAAGAGGTGATTGAATTCTCTTCATGGACGTGAAAACATATAGCAGTAATTTTTTTTAAAATTGTTATTAAGTGAAAGTTTACAATCCAAGACAATTTGCCCTATAAAATTCAGAGCACTGGCCTCTCTGCAACTTTATCCTCCTTACTCTATGACAGCACACTCTTCTTTTCCACTCAACCAACGTTGTCCGCTTCTCTCAACCCACTCCTCTCCCTTATAAAATGAAACCAGTAGGACAGCCTCATATATATATGTATATATATATATAAAACCATAAAATATACACACCACCTGCATCACTCGGTGCCCCCAGGTCCAGTCCATTCTTTGCCTGGTGTTGGCTTCAGTACTGGTTTCACCTCTGGGCTAGCAGCAAGTCTAGAAGGCCATGTTTTCAGGGGACCCTGAAGGATACAGACCATCGAGTCTGGTGTTTTAACAGAGTTCTAAATCTGCACAGTCCTTTATCTCAACAGCAGTAATATTAGACTGACTGAATTGCTTTCATGGCACATGAAACTGGCATAATTATTAATCTATAAATTTTTAAACTGAGTCCTTAGAGGAGAAAATTCTAAGGTATGAAATCCTGCCTATAGAGTACAGCACATGAGAGGTGAAGAGAGGCTCCTGTGCCAGGGAAAAGCCCAGTAATTCTCAGGTGTACCGAGCGAACAGATTCTGGGAGCACAGCTAATACTAACTGTTATAGTCCTAATACCTTGCAACATATTTTCTCCTTTTCAAAATGGGTAATTGAGAGGTTCACATAATTAATACCATAACATTACTTTAAATAATTTGTAAATTTTTTTACTGTACCAGCTACTTTGGCCTCTACACTGGCCTCTTTCCAAAGAGGCACAGGGCCCCTCAGCTCCTGTGACTTGGTCTCCCTCCTGTTCTTTGCTATCCTGAGAAATGACCTTCATCCTGGAAGACAGCAGCTAGGAAGGCTGCTTGGCATTTTTGTGTTCAACTTTCTTTCTTTCTCCTTATCTCAGTCAGAGGGGACTTGGCAGGCTAGTTTCATTAGCTGAGGAATTTTTGTGTAAGTTTTGTCTTTGCATGTTACAATCACATAGATTCAAGTCCAGGTGTCTGACATACATATCTGTACTTTAATAAAGAGATTCTTGTGACTGTGTTGAGATGTATACAGTTATCTATGGGTTATGTGCTTAAAACCATGAAGTAATCCTTGCCAAAATGATACATAAACTCTGATGTAAAAATTGTCTTTTGAGACGCTATGGAGAGCAGGCTGTGCTGCTGTTGAGTCTCCAGTGGTATCATACCTCCTAACAAGCCTTCTTCCTCTTTCTAAGTTGGAGTATGTTTCATTGGCTTGACTGCTCCTGGGCATGGACCTAAATTGGATAACACTGTGGACAAGAAAGCAAGTAGCCCAGATTTCAACAATAACAGCAAAAGTTTAACATGACTTTCCAGTAATCCCAGTCTCATAATCTGTGAGGGTTGGTTTGTTTCCTGGAAGAAGGTGTTGAATAGTGATAGTAATAACAATTATGTTGTTACCATTGTATGCCGTCAGGTTGATTCTGATCATAGTGACACTACAAGAAAGAGAAGAAAGAACGGAGCTGCCCCGTAGGGTGCTCCAGGCAGTAATTTTCATGGGTGCAGATCACCAACCAGGTCTTTTCTTCTGCAGAGCTGCTAGTAGGTTTGAACCAACTTTTCAGTTAGCAACTGAGAGCTTAGCCACATTGTTGCTATCATTTTTATTCCTTGAAATAGCCCTACAAAGTAGATACTACCATCTCTGCTACATAGATGAAGAAATTGAAGCTCAGCGATGTGTGTAACTTGCTTACCATTACATAGCCGGTAGTAGGGATCCAGGATTTTAAAATCGCTCATGGGATTTTCCAAATTTAAAAAAAAATTCCATATGTACTAAATTATGGAGGTTAGCAGTAATTGAATGGGTTTAAGAGGGGCATATACATGGAATACAGAGCAAAATAAAACTGTTGGATGTAGGTTGTCTGCTGCGCAAAGCCCTCCTTCTTTTAGCTCTTGGGTGACCCAGTTATTTTCAGTTTTAAATTTTCTGTTGATATCATGGTTTTTGTTAATGGAGGCATGCTGAACCATTATGTATGTCTGAATTTTTGGTAAGTAGTATGGATTTTTTTCTTGTGCCTTTCCACAAGCCAATCCTAAGTGTTTAGGGGTGTGTACAAAGTACCATTAATGTTAGCTATATCCCAGGGTCTTCAGTGGGGTCTATTTGTACATATATATAGTGAATAAAAATTCTTAATGTTTCTGTTTCTCATGCCAAAAAATCAAATAGCTCAGACAATACCCTGTGAAAACAGTAATTTGTGACACTTGTTCATGCAGCATACTTTTGTCAGTAGTGTGGAAGTTTTCCAGCAAACCCCAGAAACTGAAAAATTTCATGATTGCTACATGTACTTCCAGGCACAAAAGGGTTAAATCAGTTGAAATATGACTTCAGTTGCAATGCTTCTTCTGACTCTGTGTTCTAGGAGGCTTTGGTGCTCATGTTGAAGTTTACACAGTCCTCTATGAAAGCAAAGACCTTCAAATATTCTGACTGTTTGCTTGTATCTTTGACTTACCACTGGACTGTGCACTCACTTAGGGCATGAAGTTTTTTTTTCCTTTGTACCTCTAGTGTTATCCCTAATCAAAAAATATGTTAGAGTGGAACCAATGAATAAATAAATGAATAATAGTTGGGGGGCATTAGTAAGAAACTTAATAAAAAAGGTGCCCAGATCATTCTTGAAATGTCTGAAAGCGAAGGCTAACCAGGAGAGGCCGGGTGAGGAGAAAAGGCAAGCGAAGCAGAGTGTGTTATTGTGAGAATAGTCCACAGACTGCATATTTAGTCAGGTTGAAGTTATGAACTGTACATATATGCTCAGATTATAAAACAGGCAAAACAGCAAAATGCACCAGTGGTAACACAGTTCAACTCTCTGGATAGCTGATTAGAATTTTGTTGTGCTAAAAGCAGAACATCTGATGAATATTTTATTTCAGCTCTCAAAATTCAGAGGGGGTTACAAGGGGAAGACCATTCAGGACCTGGTGTTAGCATAGTGCTAATAGGCATGATCTGAATGAGAAAGTAACTTTGGGGAAGGCAGTTTGGCTCTCTTTGTGACAAGAGATTATTTTTACTTTTTTGATCATTAAAATTATACTTATATGTATAAAAAGCAGAATGTAATGAAATGTGGAAAGAGAAAAAATCTCAAATTCCCTTTGATCTCAATTGCTGATGCTATTTGTGGTATTTCTTCAGATCTTTTAAAAAATTGAACATAGGTATATATAATATATGCAACTTTCATGCATTTAAGATACATAGCTGGGCAACTTATGCTTTAAATTATTATTGTTTGGGGAACATTTTCTGTATTATTTCAGATTTAGAAAATTCATAACATTTTATATGGATTTATATCAGAAATACTTAATATTTTTTTGTTAGAGGCCTGTTTCAGCTGTTCTCAAATTTTACTATAATAGTTAATGCTGCAGTGGATACCTTTATCTGGAGTTAATTCATGTCTTTATGTATATTCACTTTGTGGATGCACTTCTGGAAGTGATATTATAGGCAGACTGTAACTGTTAAGGCTCTTCATGTATTTGCTGAAATTTCTTTCCAGAATTATTATATGTTTACCAATGTAGTATGTTTTTGTCAGCTGCCATTGAGTTTCACGGAGACCCCATGCGCAATAGAACAAAATGCTGCCCGTTGCATGCCATTCCCACAATTGCCTGTCAATCAGACCTTTGTGACCTACAGGGTTTTCACTGGTAGATTTCCATGAGTAGATTTCCAGCCCTTTCTTCCTCACCTGTCTGAATCTGGAAGCTCTTCTGACAGTTGTTCAGCATCATAGCAAAAGAGAAGCCTCCATTGATAGACTGGTAGTTGCTGCACATGAAATATATTGATCAGGAATCAAAACCAGGTCTCTCAATGGAGAGCAAATCTTTTACCACTGAACTACTACTGTTCTACAGAAATGATGTTCTCACTTCACCCTGGCTTATATCCAGATACATATACGTTATACACACATTGATACAGTATACACATATATGTATACTTAGTCACAGATACATTAAGATATATGCCGTGAATTATACTTATTTATTAACCACTGTTCCACCAGGGTCCCACTATGGAGTTTTGGTTGGGTAGTGGTTAAAACTTGTCTGCTAACCAAAATGTTAGCAGTCTGAGTCCACAAGTCGCTTCTTGGAAACTCTAGTGACCATTCTACCCTTTCCTATATGGTCATTGTGAATTGGAATTGACTCAATGGCAACTTGTTTATACATATATATATATATATATATATATATATTTGTAGTTTGGAAAAGTCCTGTATAACAACTAGACAACCATAAAAATAAGGCAATTAACAATACTCTAATACTGCTGTCTGATCTTAACGCACTATTCCTCAGTTGTCCCAGTATTGTTTTTTCTAGCAAAAGTATTCAGTCAAAGGTCACGCGTTGCATTTCGTTCTCAAATCTCTTAGTCTCTTTCTGTCTGGAGCTGATTCTCTGTCCTTCCCTAACTTCCATGGCCTGTTATGGTTAATTTTTCTGACATTTGTGGAAAAAGAGTAACTAACAAGGTCAAGAGATGTGGCAGGTTCAAGGGCACAGGTAGGGATCCAGGAGAGAGTAATGGAGTGGAAAACAAGACAAGACAGAGTTTTGAGGAGGGCATGATCTACACTGGCAATTCCACAGAGTAGCCAAGTAAGGTAAAAACAAAATAGAAAACAAACAAAACTTCAAAAAAATTATAAATCTTATCAATTAGAGTAACTACTAAGCACTTAATCAGTTTCATTCACATTTTCATGCTTTATATACTTTCCCCATTAATTATCACAGCACTTCTTGAAATAGTCCTATTATTACCCCAATTTATACAGATTGGCAAATGCTCAATGCCGCACAGCAAGTGTGAAAATCAGATTCAAGTTTTTCTATATCTAGATCCCAAATATTTCATCCCTACACTTTTCTGCTATGTGAGGAAGAACAAACAGAGATTTCAGAAGCTAGGTTCTACAGCAAATTACATTTGAAGTGCCACAATTTCCACCATGATTTATTCAAACTGACATTGGATGATCATCTATTAGAAATTTCATAGAAAGGATTTTGAAATCAAATGGAAAGGAATATACAAGGTTCCCCCTGAAAGTTCTAATAGCTGAATTTCATGATTGTCAAAAGAAATTATTGTCACTTTGCACATAGATTCTTTTCAGCGATATAAAGCATTTCTTGGGCCTATACATGGAAACAGTTTGTATTGTTATATAAATTATGTCTGTATAAGGAGGCTTGGTGGTGTAAAAATTGTAAGTGTTAGCCTGCTAACTAAAAAGTTTGCAGTTTGAACCCCTTCAGTGGTTCTGTGGGAAAAAGACTTGGCAATCTGCTTTTGTAGAGATCACTACCTGGGAAAACCTGTGGGACAGTTCTGCTCTATAATGGAGTCCCCATGAGTTGGATTGGACTTGGTGGCAGCCAGGAACAACAACATGCATATTTTTTAATAAGGGATTCAGGCTACCAACGTTCAGATACTGGTTGGGATTGTGAAGGTCTGTGTCAACTTGGCTGGTTTGGCCGTTATGTTATGATGTGATCTCCTCCATGCTGAGAGCTGCTGTGAGCAGATTATTCAAAGAAAGTTGCCTTGGAGATATGGCCTTCATCTCATCTATATTGACTTTCTGGTAAAGTTCACAGGCTTTTGCTTTGCTCTAGATTCTACATTAGTCTCCTCATTGTGTGAACTCTTGGGACTTGAACCAGCAGCCTGCCATCTGACCCACCAATCTTTGGTTTGTCAGCTTCTGCAGCTCCATGAATCAGTAGAAGTCTCCAGCTTATGCCTGATCCACAGACTTGGGGCTTTGCAACCTCTGTAACTATGTGAACTATTTCCTTGATATAAATCTCTCTGTCTCTGTATGTGTATTAAAAAACCTAAATTCATTGACATGTATGTCTGTGTGTATGTATGTATGCATATATATACATATGCATATATAAGTACATATATTTACATACACAATTATAAATACATATGTGTGTGTGTGTGTGTGTGCATGTATGTATAAACAATAAAACCAAAATCCATTGCCATAGTGTTGATTCCAACTCACAGCGACTCTATGGCACAAAGCAGAACTGCCCCATAGAGCTTCCAAGGAGTACCTGGTGGATTTGAATTGCTGAATTTTCAGTTAGTAGCTGTAGCTCTTAACCACTATGGCTTAATAGGCTTCTGAGCCCAAGATGATAAAATTCTGAAAGGCAAAATATAATCTGTATTTATTATCTGGATACATTAATTGCATTGGCCTGTTTTACTGAATTTACAGATGATCATGTATTTCAGTCATCCTTGTACATTTCTCTTTCCACAACCCTTGTAATTTCGGTTATGGTAAGTGAATGAGGGCCACACACTTTCAGGTATTTGTAGCTGCAAAGATCTCTGCCTTCCTGTACATGACAACTACATTTATTTAATTAATTTGAAGCACATTCTAAGTTCCCCGCTGCTCTATGGAATGTGAGTTCTGCTTAAGACAGATCAGTAAAGAAATCACAGAAAATCTAAAATAAATAATTATAGTTCTACCCAACCCAGTCAAATTAAAGCATACAGCTAAGTTGCACTTATAAGTTCAAATCATACTGCTCCTGTGGTCTATCAAATGCATTTAAAACCTGTAAACTACATGAGAGTAGACACCCACGATACATGGACAGTAAATTCTTGAGAGCACGGACTATATTATGTCCACGTCTGCAGCAACTCCCACAGTTCTTGGAATAAAGTAAGTGCTCAACAAACGTTGTAGACACATACACAGTTGTGTTCTGGAGTTATGACTATTCTCACCTGTGATTGTAAGAAATTGCATTTTTTGATTTGCGATGAAAATGAACCTACTAAGAACTTTTTTTCAGTAGAATTCAGTTCAGTGATGTGTTTGAGTGATGACTTCGAGGAATTTGGTTAAATGATTATCAATTTGTGAGATAATCTTAATTTTAGTAATGTTACAAATTCCTAAATAAGAACTCTGTAAGATAGCTAAACAATAACAAGAAGACTTTTTGAGGATTAAAAAAAAAGTTTTAACCCCAAAAGAAGTTGGGAAATGTTAAGTTTGTCTCTGATTTCTGGAAGGCCAGTGAAGTGCATTGAACTAGAGGTTGTAGACTGCTTTAATGGCATTGTGCAGAACTTTCTAGTTGGGAATAAGGAGCAGGTTTGGGCTTGGGAAGTCATGAAGGGACAGGGTGCAGAAGTAACTAAACGTCATCTTACCCATACATCCCTGCTGTCAGAGTCCCTTGGTCGCAGAACCTTTTAACACATTCAGTTCCTCACTGAACAAGTTTGGAGACTCAAACTCACTCAGTAGTACTAGGAAGAAAGGCCTAGCAATCTGCTTCCATGAAGATTGGAGCCAAGATAGCCCTATGAAGTAGTTGTACTTGGTAACATGTGGGATCACTTGATGGCAAAAGATTTGGTTTGGTTTTTAACAGGCAGGTAGATTCCCTGGGTGGTGCATGTGGGTAATGTATTCAGCTGCTAACTGGAAGTTTGAGGGTTTGAGTCCACTCAAAGGTACCTTGGAAGAATGTCCTGGACATCTAAAAGGGTCTTCTAGAAATAAGGGTGTCCTATTTTTGACAGCTCACGGTCATGATACTTGTGAAGCTATAGTGGCCATATTTATCATGTTTTTTTTTTTTTTTTAAATCAGTCTTGATAAATCGCCATGAAAAGTTACATGACTTCACAATGCATAGAAATTATTAAAGTTTATTATCAAAATAGGTGTTTGTTAGCCAAACATTCCATGCAGTTACATGAAATTTCTGATTCGCGTGATCGTCCCACTAAGACAACAATTTAACGTTTAATCAAAAAAATTGAGACAACCTGGTCTATTGCTAATCAGAAAGTGCCTGTGCATCAACGAATGGCACATTCCAGTGAAAACATCACAACCATTGGTCAGAGCATGTGCGAGAATCCATTCCAATTAATTTCTCTTTGAGTATAAGAATTGGGCCTTTTGTGTACCATAATTTAGTGGATTTTGCATCTGGACTTGAAGCTTTACCATTACAAAGTTTTTTTTTAACTCAAGTATCAAAGCCCAATGACCATAGGTTGCTCTGTACATTTGCTAATTGGGCTTTGGAGCAATTGGAAGTTGACCTCGCTTTTGGCTGAGAAACCATCTTCAGCTATGAGGTCCATTTTTGAATGAATGGTTTTGTTAAAAAATAAAACTATGGCTTTTGGAGCAATGAGAATCCAAATGGACATTCAAGAACATCTACTTCATCCCCCAAAAGTTATCGTTTGGTGGGGATTTTGGTCTGGTGGAATCATTGGCCCTTATTTTTCCAAGATAAATGAGGAAAGGTTGTGTCAATAGCGAAAGATGCCTGATTACGAGTCCAAACATTATGTTCACAGATGTAATTGTTTCAAGTGCTACATACCTCGTTGCTGAATATCATTCTTGTCACCTTTGAGGCTCTCCCCTTGGGAAGCTATGCACTGACTCCAGCACCTAGTCCCCTTTTCAAAGCAATTTTGAAACTTTCTGGAAAGGCCGTGGGCACAGTGGCAAAATGGTAAGTTCATGAACTTAACTGTATAGTTGTCTGTGAAGGAGTTTTTAGCCAGTAAATAACTATGGTAGAACCCCCTACCTACTCACCTGATGTGGCCCCCAATGACTTTTATCTTTATCCAGAGATACAGGAAACATTGAAAGGAAGACATTTTTGATGACATTCAGGACATCAAGGGTAATATAATGACAGCTCTGATGGTCATTCCAGAAAAAGAGTTCCAAAATTGCTTTGAAGGGTGGTCTAGGCACTGGTGCTGGTCATAGCTTCCCAAGGGGAGTACGTTGAAGGTGACCATAGTGATAGTCAGCAGTGAGGTATGTAGCACTTTTTCTAGGAAGAGTTTGTGAACTAATTGTCAGACATCATATGATAACTGATTACTTATGGCCCCATTTGGAAGGTGCAGAGGTGGCCATTTACCTGAAGTTCTCTTCCACACATAAAGCCATCAAATGTACTTCAAAATAATAAAACAATTAAGACTGTATCATTTATACAACTTGTTTTATTCAAGTTCAGAGATAGGGTACTTTTACTGGAAGAGCATTTTATTTTTGAAAAATTAGCCATTGAAAACTCTATGAACACAATTCTAGTCTGACACACATATGACTGGGTATGTCTGCAACCCTTGTCTCTCTCTCACACAACATTTAGTTTTGAAACACAGAGCTACATAGGACATGGTGTTGGTAAAAACTGGAAGATAGGTTTATAAACGGATTTTGCAATCTGAGTTGTACAGTGGTAGAGAATGAACAGAACTTTTTGTGGTCGTAGAGGGGAACTGACTGTCACGGGAAGTGAAAAAGGGAGGACGACAATGAGGAAAGCATTGTGGAAGTGACATTTACATGCTTCAGAAAGAATGAATTTCCCAGAAGCCAATAGCGGAAGCCTTACCTTCACAAAGGGATTCCAAAAAACCCAAACCAAACCCACTGCTACTGAGTCAGTTTTGACTCATAGTGACTCTACAGGATAAAGTAGAATTGTTCCATAAAGTTTCCAAGGAGGACCTTGCAGATTCGAACTGCTGGCCTTCTGGTTAGCAGACATAGCACTTAACCAGTATGTCACCAAGGTTTCCAAGGTTGTACTAGTTCAAAGAAAAAATAGAACAAGTGCAGTCATGGACTTTCCAGGTAGTTCCCCCTTTTGGGACTGACGAGACTCACAGTGAGCAGGACTTTGTAGGTGGGGTAGGCAAGACTGCAGAGTCCCCAACATTCCTGAGCCCTACGCAATCAGAAAATGGGATGGCTGCCTGATACCAATGTGGCCTGAAGCTGAATGTACATGTTTATAGAGGTTTTATGAAAACAATATTTCTTGCTCAAAAAGGCTTTGGAAAAGCTAGGTTAAGCAAAGTGAAACATTTTTTCAACTGTAGGACTTCTCAAAGACTCTAATACATAATAAATATTTTGAATCCGAAACAATGAGGTTATAGATACAGCATTTTCTAAACTTATTTGACCATGGAGTCCTCTTTTCAGGAGACATCTATTACTCTCTTTCTAAACAGCAGAGCATCACAGAACACTGCTTGGGGGTCAATGTAAGGTATATCCACCGAATGACACTTCATTCAACGTCAAGAAAAGAAGCAAATTCTAAGTTTCATCTTTAGGTCTTACAATTCAATTATTTTCTCTGGAAGTCATTCAGGGAGTGTGTTATAGGAATCATGTTTGTTCTGTGAGTTATTAGTCTTCAACAATTTGCAATGCCTCATAAAAGTATTTTGACTGGACTCTACTGTCACATCCTGAAATTTCTATCAACCTTTATTGAATCTATTGGTTTTTTCTTATAACTCACATCTTAGAGGTGATACAACTGAAAAATTTGCTATTGGTTTTGTAAATGTTCTGTTTTCTTTTAGTTGTCCTGAAGTTTCCTGGCTCAGATTTCACATGATGCCCTACCATTTGAACATTCTAGGATTCTCCATTGTTGCAAGTTGTTGGATATGGATTCCTTAAGAAATAAATGGATTAAAAAAACCAGTATTTTAAATTTCTTCTTTATGACACACCAGTGATGGTACAGTCCTTCTGAAAAACAAATCAAAGGGAGTCCCTGGGTAGTGCAAATGGTTAAAGCACTCAGCTGTTAACCCAAAGAATGGATGTTTGAGTCTACCCAGAGGTGCTTTGAAACAAAACCAGACAATTTACTTCTGAAATATCAGTCACTGAAAATCGTAGTTCAGTTCTACTCTAACACATATGGGCTTGCCATGAATTCAAGATGACTCCTAGGGTTCAGGAACACAATTAAGAATTCACAAAACAGTAAAAAGGCTCACATACCACTGGGCCTTTGATAATTCTCTCAAGAGAAAAAAGTCAGCTGAAGATGTTTTTATTTAAAATAATTCCTTTATCTTGCTTCATCTCCTTACAATAAGCAACCTCATAGACACTGTCTTAGCTAGTGCTGCTAACAGCAACACCACAAACGCATGCCCCCCCCCAACAAAAGAAATTTTATTTTGTCACAGCCCAGTAGTCTGAAAATCCAAATTGAGGATGTCAGTTCCAGGGTAAGGCTTTCTCTGTTGGCTTCGGAGGAAGGTCCTTGTTGTCGGTCTTCCCCTGGACTGGAAGCTGCTGAAGCACAGGGACCCCAGGCTTTTGCAAAGGACATGCTCATCTCTTGGCATTGCTTTTTTTCCTGATGATATTGAAAGTGCTAATAATTGAAAAAGTGTTTATTTAAAATCCTTGCCTGATCCCCAGGTTGGTAATAAACTAGAAAAATTAGACTGTGATGTTTCTTTTAGACCTTGCCCAGAGTCCTGAGAGAAGTATTTTTCTCAACCACTGACCAGCAAGCTACAGACCACTACCAGATTCAGATAACATCATCCACCTTGTGACTAATAACTTCTGTGACTCTGGCTCACCTTGACCCCTGAACTCTCCAGCTTAAGAGGAGATGTTAAGATATTGCGCAGATAGCATCACAGTTCCTAAAAAGAGATACGATCTACCTGCTGTCTTACCTACCCTCCATTTATTTCTCCTAACCCTTTCTCCTCCTTTCTATAAAGTTCTCTGGCTTGAGATAAAGTGTTAAGATGTTTTTTAAATCTATTATGAATAAGTGAAAGCACACAATCCAAATCAATTTTGCCTACACACCTCTCTGCAACTCTATCTGCTCTTCCTACCCTGTGATAGCACGCTCCTACTTTTCACTCCCCCTGAGCACATATCTTCTCATCTACACCCTCTGCTCTCCACTCTAGAAAGAAACCAGTAGGACAGCCTTCTATAAATGTATAAAATCATAAAGTACACATACCACATGGGGAAGACTCTCTTAGCAAAAGGCTATTTATGCAAATTGACCTCAATGTCTCCTGCGGACATGCTCCCCAGACCCCTGTCCCCACTACTCTCTTCTTTGTAATATTGGTTCAAATTTAGAAAACCTTTTAGTGTAGTCCATTTATGCTGACATGCCTTCTACCGAGTCCTATCATACCCTTCACCTAACTGAATTCTGTAGACTATCTAATCTATGACCAACACACTCCCTCTTTCTTTGCCCTTGTAGCCATCAAAGAGACTTTTTTGTGTGCATTAGTCCTTTTTAAAGTCCTTATAATCGTGGTCTCATACTATACTTGTCTTGTTGCAGCTGACTGATTTCACTTTAGCAAAGTGTCTTCTAGTTGATATCAGGCTGTGATATGCTTCCTGAAATCATCATTGTTCTTTATCATTGCATAGTGTTCCGTTGTATATATCTACTATGGTTTGTTTATCCATTCATCTGTTGATGGGTACCTATGTTGATTCTATCTTTTTGGTATTGTGAACTCTGCTGCAGTATACTTCTGTATGCATGTATCTGTTCATATGACAGTCCTTATTTCTGTAGGATATATGTCAAGCAGTAGGATTGCTGGATCATATGATATTTCTATTTCTAGCTTTTTAAGAAAGCCCTAAATTTCTTTCCAAAGAGGCTGCACCATTTTGCATCACCATCAACATTGTAGGACAATTCTAATCTCTCCACAGCCTCTCCAGCATTTGCTATTTTCTGTTTTTTGGATTATTGGCAACCTCATTGGAGTGAGATGATATCTTGTTGTAGTTTTGATTTGGATTTCTCTAATCGCTAATGATTGTGATCATTTCCTCATGTGTCTTCTTTGGTGAAGTGTCTGTCCATGTCCTTTGTCCGTTGTTTAATTGGGATATTTGTCTTTTTCTTGCCGATATTTTGCAGTATCTTATAGATTATGGAAATTAGATGTTGATCCAATATCTGTAAGCAGATAAGGTCTTTGGATGAGCATAAGTGTTTGATTTTTAGTAGTTCCATTTATCTTTTTTCTGTTATTCATGCACTGTTGGTAAGAGTTTGCAGTCTGTTTAAGCTGTGTATTACAGCTTCCGTTGTCTCTATTTTTTCTTCTAGAATCTTTATCACTTTAGGTTTGATATTTAGGTCTTTGATCCATTTTGATTTAGTTTTTGTGTAAGGTGTGAGGTATGAGTCTTGTTTCAGTTTTTTGCAGGTGGCTATCCATTTTGCCAATATAATTTGTTAAAGACTATTTTTACCTCAGTTTATAATTTTTGAGCCTTTGTTGAATAGCAACTGTTCATAGGAGGATGGTGATATTTCTGGATTTTCTCTTCTGTTCCATTGGTCTGTATATCCATTTTTGTATTAGTACCAAGCTGTTTGACTACTGTGGCAGTGTAATAGGTTGTAAGGTCAGGTAGTGTGAGGCCTCCCATTGTGTTTCTCTTCTTCAGTAGTGTTTTACTTATTCAGAGTTACTGCCCTTTCCAAGCAAAGTTGGTGATTTGTTTCTCCATTTCATTAAAAAAATGACACTGGAATTTGTACTGGGATTTCAATGTATATGTAGATCTCTTTGGGAAGAATAGACATTTTCACAATGTTAAGTCTTTCCATCCACAAGCAAGGTAGGTTTTTTCACTTACGTAAGTCTCTTTCAGTTTCTTGAGGTAGGTTCTTGTTATTTTGACTGTATATACCTCTTACATCTCTGATTAGATTTGTTTGTAGGTATTTTACCTTCTTGGGGCTATTGTAATCGTACTGATTTGATGATTTCCTCTTTGATGACCTCTTTGTTGGTGTAAGGGAATTCTACTGATTTTTTATGTTTATCTTATAGCCGGATACTTTGCTGAACTCTTGTAGTAGTTCCAGTAGTTTATTTTTATGTTCTTTAAGGATTTTTGTGTATATGATCGTATTATCTGCAAATACGGATACTTGTACTTTGTTACTGATGCAGATGCCCTTTATTTCTTTGTCTTGTCTGATTGCTCTGCAGATCCTCTAGTACAATGTTGAATAGAAGTGGTGACAGTGGACATTCTTGTCTAGTTCCAGTTCTCCGCGGGCATTCTTTCAGTCTCTCTCCATTCAGGCTGATGTAGGTGGTTGGCTTTGCATAGATGTTGCTTATTGCATTGAGGAATTTCCCTTCTGTTCCTATTTAGCTGTAAGTTTTTAGCATGAAAGGGTGTTGGACTTCGTTGAATGCCTTTTTTTTCATCAGTTGACAGAATCAGGCGATTCTTTTGTGTTATTTATGTCATTGATTATATTAATTGTCTGATGTTGAACCAACCTCATATCCCTGGTATGAATTTTACTTGATCATGATGAATCACTTTGTGATATGTTGTTGAATTCTATTGGCTAGGATTTTGTTAAAGATTTTTTGTGTCTAGCTTCATGTGTGATACTGGTGTGTAATTTTCTTTTTTTCTGTGGTCTTTATCCACCTTTGGTATTAGGGTTATGCTGACTTCATAGAATGAGTTTGGGAATGTTCTGTCCTTTTCTATGTTGTGGAATAGCGTCAGTAGTACTGGAATTAAGTCCTCTCTAAAAGTTGGTAGAATTCTCCAGTGAAGTCATGTAGGCTATGACATTTTTGGTTGGTAGTTTTTTGATGACATTTTCAATCTCTTCTTTGATAAAGCAGTTATTAAATTATTCTACTTCTCTTTGTGATAATTTTGGTAGGTGACGGGAATCTAGAAATTTGTCCATTTCCTCTAGTTTTCAAATGTGTTACAATTTTTCATAGTATTCTGTTATGATACTTTTAATTTCAGTTGGGTCTGTTGTGACATCTTCCATTTCATTTCTTATTTGGGTTATTTGTTTCCTCTCTTGTTTTTCTTTGGTGGGTTTAGCCACTGGTTCATCAGTTTCATTGATCTTTTCAAAAACCAGCTTTTGGTTTTGTTAATTCTTTCAATTGTTTTTCTATTCTCTAATTCATGTAATTCTGCTCTAATCTTTATTATCTGTTTTCTTCCAGTGCCTGAAGGGTTCTTTTGTTGTTCCCTGTCTACTTGTTCAGGTTGTAGGGCAAGTTCTTTGGTTTAGGACCTTTCTTCATTCTGGACTTATGTACTGACAGAGACAAATTGGTCTCTGAGAACTGCTTTTGCTGTATCCCACGGGTTCTGGTAGTATGTGTTTTCATTCTGATTGGATTCCATGAATTTCTTTATTGCATCCTTAATTTCTGCTATAACTCATGCGTTTTTGAGCAATGTATTGTTCTGCTTCCATGAGTTCGAATTTCTGCCTGTGTGTTTCTGCTACTCATTTCAACTTTTATGGCTTTATGGTCTGAAAAGTTGCTTTGCATTAACTCAGCAGTTTGAATTTTGTGGAGGCTTGCTGTATGGGCTAATATGTTATCTGTTCTGGGTAATGTTCCATGTGCTTTGGAAAAGAAGGTGTACTTGTCTGATGTTAGGTAAAAAGTTCTGTATATGCCTATGAGGGTGAGTTGGTTGATTGTCACAAAAGATCTTCTGCATCTTTATTGAGCTTTTTTCCTAGATGATCTGTCCCTTACTGAAAGTGTACTGTTGAAGTCTCCCAGTATTATTGCAGAGTGATGTATGTCATTTTTCAATGTTGTCAGCATTTGTTTGATGTATTTAGATGCTCTGATATTGGGTCTATAAATATTTAATATTGTTATTTCCTCTTTATGTATGGAAGCTTTAAGCAATAAATGTGATGATCCTTGTCTTTAAAATCTAATATTGCCACTTTTACTCTTCATTGCATGTTAGCTTTGTATATATATTTCTATCCTTTGGTTTTCAGTTTGCACATATCTTTGAGTTTAAGCTGTGTTTCCTGTAAGTGGCATACTAATGGATTGTGTTTTCTGATCCAGCCTGTTATTCTCTGTGTCTTTACTGGAGCATTCAATCCATTTACATTCAGTGTAATTATTGATATATATGTATTTAGTGTTGTCATTTTGGTGCCTGAAGTTTTGTTTTATTGACATTTTCTTTGTTCCACTTAATATTCTGTTCTGTGTGGGTTTTCTTTGTAGATTTTCTTTTAATCTTTTTCAGTGTTGGGTATGTGTTGGTTGAGACTTCTGTATTGTGTTTCTTATTTTTACAGGTAGTACTATTAGGTTGCTTTGTGGCTAACTGTTCCCCTCTAATGCTCTAGGTTTAAACCAGTTCTTTAACTTCTTTGTATCTCTTAACTTCCTCTCCATCTGACAGTATGTGAGTACTGTAATATGTCCTTCTTTATAGTGTAATGTTGTCATAGTTTACATGCTGAGGTCTCTGTTTCCTAATTTTAATACTTTAGCTTTGATCAGGATTTGTGACTTCCACAACTAACTAGGATTCTGGATGTTGTGTCTTGCTTTGTATCCTTGGGTATACATCTGATGTTATTGATTTCTAATCAAAGAACTTCCTTGAGTATTTCTTATAGCTTTGGTTTGAGTACTGTAAAGTCTCTTAAGCTTCTGTTTGTCTGAGAGTATCTTAATTTCACCACAATATTTGAAAGACAATTTTGTAGGTTTCATAATTCTTTGTGGAAGTTTTTTTTTTTTCCATCAAGGCTTTATGTGTATCATCCTCTTGCCTTCTTGCCAACAAAGGTTCAGCTGAAAAGTTAGAGTATATTCTACAAGGCTTCCCTTTGCATATTAGCTTTGATTTAAGCCTAGCTGCCTTTAAGAGCTTCTGCTTATGTTTCGTTTTGTTAAGTATGATTATAATCTGTCTTGGTGTCTTTCTTTTGGGGGCCTACCTTTTGTGGAGTTGGATGACCATCTTGAATAGCTGTGTTCTCTTATTTCATGATGTCAGGGTGTTTTCTGTCAACAACTCTTCAACAATTATCTCTGTATTTTCTGCCATCTCTCCCTATTCTGGAACTCCAATTACAGGTGAATTATTCCTCTTGATAAAGTTCTGCATGATTCTTAATGCTTCTTCATTTTCATTGATTCTTTTGTCTGATTTCTCCTCACAAATGCTGGTGTCAGTTGCTCTATCTTCAGTCTCCCTATTCTGCACTCTCTTTCCTCAGTTCTGCTCTTTTGGCTTTCCAGTAAATCATCTAACTCTAATTTTAGTTTGTCTGCTGAATTTCATATCATTGATCTTCTAGCAGGCCATATAGTTTTTTAATTTTTCATTTTGTTCTGCTGCAGTTTGTTTAATCTCCATCCTAATACCTAGAAGGGCTCATACATAATTCTTCTGTATTTTATGTCTGATAGTTTCCAGAAGATTTCTTCATCTGGAAAGTTTTTTGATGCCTTATTTTGGGATTTTTCCAGAGCTCTGGTGCTCTGTTTCTTTAAATGGTTAGATAATGATTGTTGTCTGTATGCCATCAGAAAGCTGTTTAGCTTTTCTGGTATTGCACCAACAGAAGCTATGATGTAGCTCTAAGAAGGGAGAAAATAAGGGCACTGCTAGACTTAGCTGCCAGCTAGCACTGTATTCTCTAGAGGTATCTGTCTTAAGTATAGCTTGTCTGGTAAGAGAGATGCTGTCTAGCCCAGTGGAGATGCTCAGCTTGGCAGCTCCTGCTAAGGCAGACCCTGCTTCCTGGTTGACAAAGATGGCAACCTACTTGTGCTGACTCTCCAGAGCCATGCCAACAGACACTATGATGTAGCTTAGAGAAGGAGAAGGGGGGCAGCCCCATACTTGGCTGCAAGTTATCGCTACATTCTCTAAATGCAATCATCTTAAAAACTATTTTTCTGCTGAGAGAGGTGCTGTCCAGCAGCAGCCTGTACCAGCTGGGTCCTCTCGGGTGGCAGGTTCCACCTTCTAGCTGACAAAGAGCAGCAGATGCTAAGATATGACTTAAAGGAGGGAGGGGTAAGGGTGCCGCCACACCTGGCCACCAGCCATGACTGTGATCTCTAGGTAAGATTGCCTTAAAAACATTTTTCCTACTGAGAGAGGTGCTGTCCAAACAGGCACTATTGCTCAGCATGGCAGCCAGTCCCACCCAGCCTGACCCTCTTCTGTGGATGACTCTGGCTCTCAACTGAGTAAGGTGGCATCCTTCTTAAGCCAGTTGTCTTGTACTGGGTGAGCAAAATCTATGGTGCATCTCAGAGAAGAGAGGGGAGAAGGTCACTGGTGCCCTCGGCTGCCAGCTGTTGGGTTCTCTAGATGTGGCTGTCTTAAGTACAGCCTTTCTGCTGTGAAAGATGCTGTCAACTTAGGTGCTACAGTTCAGTATGGCCACCAGACCCTGCCAGACTCTCAGGCTCAGCAGTCCCAATCCCAGTCTCTGAGTTAACAAAGATGGCATTCCTACCTGTAAACCTCTCATCTGTTGTGCCAGTAGTAATTGGACTCTTTGCACTGCTGTCTTGCCTCTAACAAAGGTAGTTCTCCCCTTCCTGTTGCCCAGTCCGATTTCAGAATCTTCTACCTGATCTCGGGGCTTCCAGAATGCCCACTCTGCTCCATTCAGTTGTTTTTCTAGGCATTAGTTCTCAGAAGGAATCAAGGACATGTAGGACTAGTCTCCAACTTGGCCTCACCCCCTAAGATGGTTTTCAGGGTGGTAACTTACCATCATCTCAGATCAGTGGCCATCTGAATGAAGTGTAGCATGAAGCCGTGACTGGGTTTCCAGTTACAGTATGAGTTCCCCAAATCTCAGCTTGTCTGCCTTCCTTTTATATGCCGAGAGGCTGCCCCAAGCCACAGTATAATCCCACATATTAAGTTCTGCCCTACCATCTCAACTGCAGCCCATCCACCCTCATTAACATCATAGAGGAAGGATTTACAATAGGAAAAAAACAGCACACAATACAAGGAATCATGGTCTAACTAAATTGCCGCACACATTTTTTGGAGAACACAATTCTATCCATGACAGAGACTGTGGACCAAAGAGCCAGAAAATACCACATGTTAGAGTAAGTGCTTGTTGCTCAACCACTTAGCACTGTTGGAAAGACACTTGTTAGCCTTTTCAGATGCGTAGGTCAGTCAGGAGGCAGCCCTACTTTGGGTATCTTTTTGCCAGGTATGCTGTAGATCACACTCTGAAAACAGCTTAGAAGCAAAAGTTCTGAGGCTATGGACCTGTTTTGCTGTCCAGAACCCGCTGCTGTGGAAACTGATCCCTTAACTCTTGTGATGGTTTAATTCCTGGGAGTCTGAAGCTGGGAAGCATCCTTCTCACTTCTTGAGACTCTGAAGGATTTTATTTCCTGCTCTTCTACAAATTTCTTATAGTTAGAGGTTTAGAGTCACCTGCCTGAATGTTTCCACATGTATTCTACAGGTAGCCAAATGATTTGATGTCTTCTGAAAATAACATTCTTAGAGTAGTCATCTCATTTATTTAGAGATGGAGGCAGAATATGTACAAGGGAAAGGAGGGAGATAGAGAATCTCTGCCGGTGGCTTTCAACCCCTCCTCTGAAGTTAACTGTGGCCCCAAACATTGTCATTCCTCTCAGAAAACAAAAGCATCCAGCCAACATGACCCACTGAATTTCAAAGACAGTGTTCTGATTCTTTATGGTTCTTGGATGTGCGACATAGAAGTCTCAAGTCTCATCTTCAGCAGCTTGTCAGGAACTCTTTTCACCATTTACAGTCTTTCTGGAAAACATTCTGGTAAATGCAAATTCTCTGTTTAATTACATTTCCAGTGATGTTTAACATCTCTTATTGATCAGTGTCCCAGTCAACTACCCAGCTGGACTACCCTTTAGTTTGGCCCTAGTAGGTCCTACTGGAAATGTCTTTAGGGTCTTTTACATCTATGACCTTTAGCTGTACTGAAAGCTAAAGAAATCACTCAAACACATTCCAGCAGAAGCCAGTAATGAAGCTGCATTCAGCAAATGAAACATGGAAAACCTTGCCTGAGGAATGTGTAGAAGAAACTTAACCTTGTTTTACCTTGTGGTTGCTTCTTCTCAGATACACTTTTGACTAGGCAAAATAAACCAGAAATTTATACAATTTTAAAAACAAGCAATGTGTACATAGCAGCAGGATGCACAGAATAATTACCCATAGGACTATTTTACTTACATTAGGGTGAGCACCAGCTAGAGGGCATTTTATGCTCCTCCAAACCATTTAATAAATAGTACCTATGCTAGGGCTGAGAAAAGTAGGCATAATTGGGAAAATCAAAATTGGTAAGAATCATGAAGATGAAAAGAAGGCTACTGGAAATTTTGATTACATGAGACTCCATGTTTAGATGGGAAGTATTTCTTATCATATGCACTGTCAGCCATCTAACACCTTTACCTTTGGAAAATTTAAAATGAACTGTCTAGATGTCAGAAACAAAAGGTATAACACCCTTTGGTAGATTTGGGAAAGTATAGGGATTGGTTTGTGTATCTTTACTTACATAAAAGAGGCATGTGTACTCATTTTTCCCGAATGCTTTTCCTTAGTACACAACTAGAGGTATGAAAGAAAAGGGCTGCTTTGTTAAAAATAATGGATCAGGTTAACTGATAATTTTCACTAAGGAAAGTCTAAAAGATGTTCATTCACCTGTTTGTTCTTACATTTTCTCATCCATCCTTCTCTCATTCCTTATTGCCACACACTTAGATACCAAGATGATTATGACATGAACCTAACTCTTAAAGAAAACATAGCCTAGTGTGTGCCACAGGTGGATTAATGAGAGAGCAGTTACTTTAAAGGGAGACAGTATGATGTGCTAGGAGAGAACCAGAAGAGAATAATTTCCCCTGAGAGAGAGAAAACTTCAGAGACATGTGCTGAGGGAAGGTCGAAGGACTTCTTAAGGCAGGAACCATTTAATCTGTATCTTGAAGGACTAGAGTCCCTGGATGGTATAAATGGTTAACATGCTTCACTGTTAACTAAAAGGTTAGGGGTTTGAATCTATCCAAAGGCACTTTGGAAAGAAAGTCTGGCAATTAACTTCCAAAAAGTCAGCCACTTGAAAACTCCATGGAGCACACTTCCATCCTGACACACATGGGGTTGCTGTGACACTTGCAATCAACTGAATAATGTTTTGGTTATTATAAAAATAATATTCAATGAAGAAAATGTGGACTAATATTGGTACGAGAGGGTGAAAGAATTATTTCCAACCTGGGGACTCTGCAATGTCGTCTCAGCCCAGCACTGCAGTAATTGCCAGCAGTTGACTAGAGTTTGTCATCTCTGGTGGATTAATGACTTCTTTTGACATACACAAAAACTGAGATCCTGGGTTGGGGTGGGGAGCAGAAAAAGACATGCCTGCTGACGCACAAGGAGTTAATAGCTCAGCTAGGACCAAATCCTTTGTCTACTGATTCCTAGTTTGAAGTCCTTTCTGCTCTACCACACAAGCTGCTCCAAGTGATTTTCAACCAGAAAGTAACACTCTGTGGAGAATATTCTGAAGTTTGATACCTGATTATTGTGGTTTCCATGATTACACTGTATTTTCTGGGATCTTTAGGATGAACTGATAGTAGAAACTTATGTTTCTAATTCCAAGGTGACTTCAGAATGTGGTTAATCTCCTGTGTACAATGAGTTTTTTAAAGATTCAGTTTATCGAAAGCTGAGGCAACACAGAGCAGTGAGTCTATTTGAATGTAATAGTGCTTTTTAGGG
Organism: Heterohyrax brucei; assembly: GCA_028571685.1. Lineage (NCBI taxonomy): Eukaryota > Metazoa > Chordata > Mammalia > Hyracoidea > Procaviidae > Heterohyrax > Heterohyrax brucei. The sequence goes on from CM053149.1 coordinate 44,156,234, forward strand.
AGTCAGGTCCAGCCAATTCTTGATTCCCACAGGCTAAGTTCTATTAGGCACTAAAACTCAAATTTCGGGCACCTTGCACTGATGAACACAAGGAACATCTGTAGCCAGCTTCTGCCCTTATACCCACTGAACACTGATTACTGTCTGAATGCTAGGCCTACAATATTAATGGACTGAAGTGAAGAACCACTTGTTTCTAAAATATGTATCTTCTTTCTCCGTTTCATCTGGACTGAGAGGGTAGTGAATAACACTGGTGAGTAAAGTCTGCAAATTTTGAGTTTGATTGTGTTACTCTTGCCCATTTATAGAATTAAAAAATAGAAATAAGTGCCACTAGCTGAGTGAGCATCTACCATATACCAGACATTTTTGTGAACATTGTTCTGTTCTTTACAACAACTCTATAATTCAACAATATTATGTTGATTGTACAGACAAGAACACAGAGACTCCAACAGGGTAAGCAACTTGTCCCAGGCAAGGCAATTAGAGGGTGGAAAAACCAAAACCAAACCCACTACCATCGAGCTGTGTCCAACTCATAGCGACCTTAGAGGCCAGACTAGAACTGTCCCACGGAATTTCCAAGGAGCGCCTAGCAGATTTTAACTGCTGACCCACCACGCCACCAGGTTTTTCTAGAAGGTGGATAGGGTGAAGATTTCAGTGAAGCTAGATGGACTCCAAACCTTCAGATTTCTTATGGCTTAAAGTGTATTGCCCCCCAAACATTTGCTATAAATTCTAATCCCTATGCCTCTGGAAGAAACTCTGGTGGTACAGTGGTTAAAGCGCATGTCAGTGAACCTAAAGGTCAGTGGTTCAAACTCGCCAGTTGCTTGACAGGAGAAAGACGTGACAGTCCGCTTCTGTAAAGATTTACAGCCTTAGAAACCCTATGGGGCAGTTCTACTCTATATTATAGGGTCCTAATAATCCAAATAGACCTGACATTTGGGAAGAAGAGTTTTCTTTGTTATGTAATGAGGCAATGTCAGTGAGGGATGTGTCTTAATCACTTTTGAGATATAAAAGCAGCAGATTAGACACAGAAGGAAGCAGGAATGGATAGGAGAAAGCAGCCACCACACCACATGAAGATCACTGAAGAACCATGAAACAGAAGCTGAAAACAGACAAGAACATTTCCCCAGGGTCGACAGAGACAAAAAGTCTTCCCTGAGAATCAATGCTCTGAATTTAGGTTTTTAGCTTCCTAAACTTTGATATAATAAACTTGTTTGTTAAAACAGCCTACGTGTGGTATTTCTATTATAGTAACATTAGATAACTAAGTCAACACTATTTCAGTATCTAATTTGTTTTTGTGTCCTCGTCTTCTAGCAAGTTCCTGGCATTGTAAGCATATAATTAGTGTTTTGAACTGGCCATAATTAAACAGCAGGGAGTTTGGTGTTCTAAAGTTTATATTCAAAGAAGTCAGCTGAGGAATAGTCCACGAGTGCAAAGTTGCTCATCATGGCACCAGAAATTCGGAATGCCAGCCTCTGGTCCTTGTCCAGATTCCAATCTCAGCCATACTAGTGTTAGGGTCCGGGTTTCAAGACGCGACGCAGATTTTCTTTAAAGGATAATTTTTCTTAAAAATGTGCCCAATAGGAAAAAGACTGGTGCACCAGGGACACACTCCAAACTGCACAGAGCAAGGAGGTGACCCCAAGCTTCCTCAGCACCCAGTATTTAAGCCCTGAAATCGCAAGGTAGGGAGGGGGAGCTGACCTTTGCATTGATTGGCTGAGGTTGGCTGAGGCCATGTGGAATTTCTGCAAGTTGCAAAATTTAACTGTTAGTGGATGTTTTACTAGGCTGGCTCCAGGGGTTATTTGTGATGCTGTCTCCAGGCCCTATCAGTTTTGGTGTAATTACCCTATGGTATTTCTTGTTATTTCCTGCTAAGTTGATTCCTGGAGCCTATTACCTGAATTTTCACCACACCCTTCCTCTAAATGGAGTTACTTATGTCTCATTTCAACACTAGGTAGACTAAAGTACCTACCTGCCCTGTTCCCTTTTTGAACTGATGTATTTTCTGAGAATAAACAGTCTCCGGCAGATTGCTTCAACTTGTTAGAGCTGTGGTTTCAGCCATTTCTAATTGCTTTTGGCCAGGAATTCCCCATGACTTGATGTCAGCTGGACAAAAAGGAGGATTAATGCACAGAATGATGGAAGTTGTAGCAAGAGGACAGGAATCTGCTCTCCAGTGGATGAGGCCAGGAACTGATCTTGCGGGATGGCAGAAGACTTCAGGAGAATATGTTTGGGTTTACTTACTGGAGAAAAGTGGACAATGGGTGATAGTTTTAGGCTTTTTTTTTTCAGTTGCAAGTTGTATAATCACATAATCAAACTTTGGCTAAACCAAGTAAAAGAAGGAAGTCCTGGTGGGTAGTGGTTAAGAGTTACAACTGCTCACCAAAAGGTCAGCAGTTTGAATCTACCAGATGCTCCTTGGATAGTGTTTGGATGCCTCACAGTATCCAAAGAGAGGAATGCAGCTGCCTTTCAGGAATAGTCTGGAACTAAGGATCTGAATGCTACCACCATTCTCTGTATTTCTCTCCTGTGCTAATTTCTCTTGACTGTTTTAATGTCCTCCTTCTTCAGATTCAGGTCTACATGACAGAAAGCATAGCTACCAGAAGAATCTTAGTCTTACATATTATAGGTACAATGACTAGGAAAGTGATTAGACTCTTTTCTCCCACTCTCTCTCCTTCTGTCTTTTGCTTTCTTCATTTCCCCTCTCTCCTCTTGCAAGTTGCATAATTCTTCCCTCCCCCTACCAAAAAAAAAAAAAAAAAAAAAAATGAACAAGCTTGAATCAAGTATTTACCTCTGGACCAATTAATGGTAGAAAGAGATAGAGACACATTAGAGAAACATGACAGCTTTTGATGTGATAATGTGGATGGGATTGGAGAACAACCATTTCTAGAAAAGCAGTGCATGAAGGCAATTCTATGGGTATTTTCCCTAAAATGTGAGTAAGGAGAATCTGATAGAAACAGGTCAGTGGCCCAGTAAGAGTTTAATGTGGTGATTATGTCTAACAATTAAAACAGGTAATTTTATTGAGTTTAACTGGTCAAGTATTTTATATGTATTATTTCATTTAATCATCACTACTCTCAGAAGTAGAAAGTATGGATTAATGACACAGCTCAGAATAGCTTGTATTGTGAACTACCGTGATACACTACTTTACATGATAAAACTGAAGCCAAATGCAGTGCCTAGTCAATTCCGACTCAGTGATTCTGTAGTGCAGAGTAGGACTGTCTCATAGAGTTTCCAAGGAGTGGGTTTGAACTGCCTACCTTTTGGTTTGCAGCTGTAGGACTTAACCATTACACCACCAGTGTTTCCCTTCACAGGATAAGCTGGCAATATTTAGAGGTACAACACAAAACTTTGATGAGGTTTAGTAAATTGTAGTGCCAATTAAGTTTTTGTATTACTCATTTGAGGTCAGCAAACCAGACTGTTGCTCTTTTAAAAAAGTAAAAATGCAAAAGCTATGCGAATTACATTAATACTACTTTGTGATTTGCAAGGTCTTTTATCTGAGTGCTTTAAAATTGTTAGCTGTATATTTCTCCCAATTGGATAAGTGAGACAAAGATATATATGGACCTGCATAAAATGTCCAAGATCAACCCAATGGCAACGTAATGAATAAAATCTAGGTTTCTGATTGCCCATATTTTTTGATGCCTTTGCTGCTTTTCAATTCAGTAATTCCAGATACACTTTATTTGTAGAGAAAATAAATAAATAAAGACTCTGTGGTTCCGAATAAGCACCTAATATCCCCTAGACTGATTCTATAGTGCTGGAGAGGAATAGATAATGTATCAAGTTTCAGAAAGCCAAGAAGAAACACTTCTTAGAACCTTGAACACAGCAGTCGTGTCTCAGTATCTGGAGAGCTTCAACTTAATTGGCTGGCTAGATTCAATTTTATGTAAGGGTGAAAAAAGAATAACAGGGATAGTTTTACCCATGACTCTGATCAGACTATAATCTCACTGACCAAATATTGCCACATTGAAGAGTGTGGGACTTGGATCCAAAAGACCTTAGTTTTTGCCCTACCTCTCATCTGTGTACTGGCTGTAGTACTTTTTTGAGCCTTGATTTCCTCATTTATAAAACGAAAATGTTGATAACAATTACTTTTCACTCTTTCACAGGCCTGTGTATCAAATGAGATAATTTATGTGAAAGTACCTTATAAACATTAAAAATAATACGTAATTTTTGTTTTATAATTAATAGTAAATTAATAAAGTGTAGAGATTTATAAAATGAATACCCTGTATCTACCACACAGCTGAAGGTATAAAAGATTGCTAATAATCTTTAAGGAAGTGGACTGTATCATCTTTCTCCTATAGAGTGGCTAGTGTGTTCATGCTGCTTTGGAAAATATGAATTAGATAATTCCTCTGTTTAAAACTTGGGAATGGTTCCTCTCATACTCAGGGTGAAAGTTAATTATTCAAAATCTAACAAGCACCTAACAGTCTAGGTGCTTATGATTTCTCTGACCTAATTTTCTACTGGAATTCCCAGGGTAAAATGGTTAATACTCTGCTAACAGACACTCTAGTTGAAAGACTAGCATTTCAAGACCATCCTAGACATTTTGAAAGAAGAGTGTGGCAATCTACTTGTGAAAATTATCCACTGAAAATCCTATGGAGCACAGATCTACTCTGACAAACATGGGATCTTGAAATCTACTCCAAGGTAGCTATTATCTACTGCTTCTCTTTGTTCACTGTGTTCTTGCTACAGCTAAGAATGACAGGTATATTCCAAATGCGTATATATATTTTTTAATTATGATTGAATGAAAATGTATATTCTCATATAAATTTGCAAATGCATATGTTTTGCTCTTGCTCTTCCTACTGCACAGAATTCCCTTCCCTCATACAGTCACATGACTATCTCACTCACATTTTTGTTTAAATGTTGTCTTCTCAACGAGTTTTTTCCTGAATACCCGGTCACAGTTGCAATTCTTTCCCCAAGACCTTGCTATGCCTCCTTCCTGCTTTAATTTTCTCCAAAACATTTAATATCACACATGCTATTTACTTATCTTGTTTAGTATCTATCTCTCCAACTATAAGACAAGATCCATGATGGTCAGGAGTTCCCAGCAGTATTTGCAATGCCTGGTAGGTACTCCATAAATATTTGTTAAATACAAATGTAACATATTATTTCTCGGAGTTATTTCTAGGAACAGTTTAGTATTTGCTGCTTTTATAAATAGAATCTGTCTAAAAATTGCATTTTACATCTCTGTGTTACTGACATAGAGAAAAGTTACTGATTTAATTTTTATATAGACCCTATATTCAGTAATTACTAACAGTTCTATAAATTTTCCTGTGAATTTAAGGTTTCCCATTTAAAGGTATTTTGAACTAATGATAGTTTGGTTTCTTTCTTTCTAATATTTAACTTTCATTTTGTGTGTGTGTGTGTGTGTGTGTGTGTGTGTGTGTGCGTATATGTATGTGTGTGAGAGAGACACAGAGATAGAGCAGCATAATGATACTGGAAAGCAGAAATGATATTGTTCCTGATTATAAAGGGCATTTCTTTAGGGTTTAATCAAAGGGCAAATGTACTAGTCCAGTAGAATCCCAGGAGTGATGTCCTGAGACACTCTTTGCTTGGAACTCAAACCACTATCACCTTTCATCCAAATAATAAATTGGTCCATAAAAGAAATAATGTTACCCATGAATATGTTACCCTCCAAATAATTATGTAGATGAAACCAAATGGTAAACACTGATCCTACACAAACTAGGTGCATTTGCTAGAAGAGAAGGGAAGAGAAAGGGAAGCTAGATTAATGGAAGCAGAACAGCCAAAACAGAAATAATGAGAATGCTGACATATTGTGAAGAATGTAACCAACATTACTGAATAACATGCAGAAAAATTGTTAGATAAGAACTTAATTTCCTGTGTAAACTTTAACCTAAAACCAGTAAAATATTTTTAAAAAATCATCTCTGTTTGAAAAATAATTGGTAGCACAACCTTATTCTTTCTAAACGTAATAGCATAAGAAAATAGAATTAGGTGAAGGCATATATGTCTTTGGGTTCACAATTATATTTAATAACCTCTCCCAATAGAATGGAATCTTTATATTCTTCACTGCCTAAGTAGAAGGGAACTATTTCCAGTGGATATGTTTTTAGCCTAGAATTTATTTTTATTTTTCAAGTTCCATTTTCAAGGGAAAATCCTCCCTAAATTAACCTGGAGGTTTCTCTGGAATCTTCTGTTAACCAAAAGGTCAGCAATTTGAATTCACCAGTCACTCACTGGAAACCCTAAGAGGCATATTTCAGTCATCTAGCTCTGCTATAACAGAAATATCACAAGTGGATGGCTTTAAAAAGACAAATTTTATTCTGTCATAATCCATTACCTAAAAGTCCAAAATCAGGTTGTCAGCTCCAGGGAAAAGTTTCTCTGTTAGCTCTGGAGAGAGATCCTTGTTGTCAATCTTCCCCTGGACAGGAAGCTTCTGAGGGATGCCGGGTCCTTTTCAAAGAATGTGCTGTATTTCCAGCACCTGCTTCTTGGTCGTATAAGGTCCCCAAACCTCTCTGCCTACTTCTTCTTTCTTTTGTATTTGAAGAGATTACCTCAAGGCACAATACAATCTTATACACTGAATCCTGCCCCACCAACACAGTTGCCACCCATCCTCCCTTATTAACATCAAAGAGGCATAGTTTACAGCATATGGGAACATCACACACTACCAGATATCAAGGCCTAGTCCAATTGCTATAACTTTTTTTTTGGTGACAGGGATGGGAAGTGGCAGGGGTAAGGGTGTGGCAGGGCTAGGGGGGTAGCAGGGGTATAGGAGTAATGGGGGCATGGGGGTGATGGGGGTAGGGGGTAGTGGAGAGTGGGGAGGTTGGGAGGTGGTGGTGGGGTGGTAGTATCACAATTCAATCCATGTCGGGGAAGTTCTGCTCTTTCCTATAAAGTAGCTAATTGTATGCATAGGAATTGACTTGATAGCAATGAGTTTTTTCAAGGTTTGGTAGCTGGAACCCCTATCTTCCTTTTATTCACATCTGGGGAGACTCTAGTTCTTTCCATGAACTCAGTATCATGTGATAACATAGTGAATGTTGAGGCAAGGAAGAAAGGACTAAATTCAGAATTTCAAGGGAGCACATTGAATCCTACTTGCCAAAGAGCAAAAAATGTACTTTTGCTAAGTTCCCAAAAGGGATTCATGCTACCACCTATGTTACTGTTTTCTGAAAATCCTTCTTTTCTAAGTGTTAGCTTGTAGCTGAGTTTTTAAGGATTGAAATATAGAATATAACTTGCACTTTTGAGATTTATTAGAAAGCCTGTCTAAGTGAAGTGGGATAAAAATGTCTAGCCTCTTTTGCTGGTGTCTCTCTGGATGCTGTGGTTACTGAATGCAGAGTTACTGGATGCAGTTACTGAAATTTACTCATTTAAAAAATCCAGCCTTAACTGGTCCATTAATGGTGTGCCTTGTCCCTTACAATTTGTCTCAGGTTAACAACAACTGACAGACTCTGGGAAAGAAAGGCAAAGAAACAGGGGATAAGCATAGTTAATAAGTTACTTTCTTGTCAGATTTCTTCATTTCTAGTCTTTAATTAGACTCTCTCTGATAAACATCCAACTCGACGGCACTTGGCTGGCTGATAAACATCCAGATATTTGGTTAATAATGTAAACTGATGATAATAAGATCAAGTTTCTAAGAGTAGTGAAGTTTCTGAAGGTGTTGCTTAGGTGTATGGGTGGTGGGAGGTTTATCATCTTAGGAAATGTGAACGATTGGCCTTGATGAAAAGATGATTGTGGTCAGAGGAAAAGTGCTTGCTTACCAAATAGCAAATGCATCTAGGCAGAGTGGACATCGGGAAGCTTACAGCACATAAACCTAATAAATCCCAAGATTGGCCTATTAAGATAATTATAGTTAACCATGTCTTAATGACATTCATTTAATACTCAAGTTGCAGTCTGTCTTAATAGAAAACTGTTTCCCTACATCTGCTAAATTAATATGACTATCTATGGCTTAGCCACAGGGGAGTGGGCTAAATGATGAAGATAAATATAACAGCTATTGGATTTATTATATTATAATAAGTACACACTATTAGTAAGAACTTGTTAATTCCTAGATAAGCAATTGCTCAAATGGATTATGATTATCTTAGAGTTTTAAAATGAATTATGAGTTCTCTAAGAATTGATTTGGGGGGCAGAGTCAAGATGGAGGACTAAACACACATCTCCCTAAATCCCTCTGGAAACCAAAACCTGAACTGATAATTAAGCAGAGCCTTCAGGATACCTAGTGAGCCCTAGGACATGGCACAGGGCTGTTAATTTGGACTTCATACAACTGAGAGGAAAGCTTCCTCTCTTTCATTGACCCCTGCTCTTGGTGAGTGTTGGCTTTCAAAGATCGAGGGAAACTCACCATTTTAACTTTTTTGCTCCAGCAGGCAGAGCTGGAATTTGACTGGTGGCTGGTCTCAGATGCACTGCTGGTGGGATCAGCAGGTGAGATTGCCATATTTTGAGAGCCTGGCTTTGGATTCTGTGCATATTGGTACATTTGGCCTCTCTTTCCGTCTCTGCCATTGACTGGCCTATGCTGGGGCAGGTGGGGAGCTTGTGCGGGGTGCTATCTTGTTCTACTGGGAGGTGGCTGTACCCATATGGAGGCCTCAGTGGGACCTAATTCCTAGGCTGGGATGAGAGAGCATCCGGAAGTCAAGCAGTATTCTACACAGTGTCACCTACGGTTGGGGCTTGACAGCAGAGGCCAGCAGGACATTAGCCATTCCGTATTTTGAACTAGTTTATAGCATCTGGGGTTTGATATACAGGTGCTTACTTTGCAGGCTGGGAAGAGGGACCTATACACCTAAAACCTGACTGAGTTTGGAAGTTGTCAGATATCTTTTACCTTTCATTTTAAGACAGCCTAGGTAAACACCTGCAGTCCATCCTCACAACATCTCTCCCAGACTCTACTGACTCACATGATGCTCCCAAAGCAACAAACTCCAGACAAAAGCATAACCAAGAAATCACCCATTCCTTCAGAAGGCCCCCAAGAGAAACAATCAAAGAACTTCTCAGACAAAGAAACCTTTTTGAAACTATTGGAAGGTGAATGCAAAAGGTTATATATAGAGCCCTCCTAGACCTTATACAAAATGCGGCAGAGCAAAACAAAAAATTAAGCAAGCTGTTCGATCTGATGGAATATCAGTACTCTGAAATCCAACAGATCAAGAACAAAATGAAAGAGATAGAAACGTCAATTCAAAGCCAAGAAAACAGAATGGAACAAATGGAAAATAGACTTTCTAACTTGGAAGACAGAGCTAATAACTCCAGCATCTATGAGGAGAAATCAGATAAAAGAAACCAGAAAAACAAAGAAACATTAAGAAGCATGTGGGACTCTATTAAGTGGAACAGTCTATGATTAATTGGAGTTCCTGAACAGGGTGAGACACCTGAGAACACAGAGAGCATTGCTGGTGAGTTGCTGACAGAAAACTTCCCTGAAATTAAGAAAGAAGAGAATATAAATATTCAAGATGCATATCAAACACCATTCAATATAGATTTCAAAAGAAAAACTTGAAGACATATTATAATCAAGCTTAACAAAATAAAACATAAGCAGAAATGCTTAAAGGCAGCAAGCCTCAAAGTAACACTAACATTCAGAGGGAAACCATGTAAGCTTTTGTCTGACTTCTCAGCAGAAAGGATGCTGGCACGGACAAAATGGAATAACACATTCAAAACCTTGAAGGAGAAAAACTTCCAACTGAGAATTATATATCCTGCAAAACTATCTTTCAAAGATGAAAATGAAATTAAGACATTCACAGATAAACAAAAACTCAGAGACTTTGTAAAAACCAAACCAAAGCTACAAGAAATACTGAAAGAATCTCCTTCCTTAGAAGAACCAAACCACTAACTTTGTATTTTAGAAGCAAATACAGGACACATCACCCAGAAACCTACTCAGTTAGGAAAGGCTCCAAACTCAATCAAAGATATAATACTGAAAGAAATGATCCAGTGATCATATCATGAAAACTATGAAGTCATCATATGGAAAAGAGGGAAGTACTACAGTCATTATAGTCCTTCCAGATGGAGAAGTTAATAAGACTGGTAGTAACTAAAATTGGGTTTATACACAGTTTCTTAAGGGGGATTATAGGAGCAGCCACAAAGCACAAAAAAAATGCAACATACCATATCAAGAAACTTAATACAAGAGTCTCAACAACAGCAAAACCAACCCTGAAAAAGGTGAAAAATCAACTCACGAAGGAGAATGTCCCAGAACAGATTATTAGGAACTACAAAGAAAACATCAACACGAAAATAAACATATCATAATGGCAGCACTGAACACATACCTGTCAATGATCACATTGAATGTGAAAGGACTGAATGCTCCAGTAAAGAGACATCGAGTGACATCTTGGATCAAAAGATACAACCCATCCATAAGTTGCCTACAAGAAACTCGCCTTAGACTTAAAGATATGAACAAACTGAAAATTAAAGGATGGAAGAATATATATCAAGCTAACAATACACAAAGAAGAGTAGGTGTGGCAATACTAATCTCAGATAAAATTAATTTTACTGTAAAATCCACCAGCGTGGGCAAGGATAGATGCTATTTATTGCTGAAAGGTTCAACACATAAGCAGGATTGAACAATATTAAATATTTATGCACCTAATATTAGAGCACCTAAATGCATCGAAGAAACACTGACTACACTAAAAGATGAGAGAGATCACTCAACAATAGTAGTGAGAGACTTGAACACTTTGCTCTCAATATTGAACAGATGGTCTACAAAAAAGCTCAGTAAAGACACAGAAGACCTTATTGCCACAATTAACAACTAGACCTGATCAGCATATACAGAACTGTCTGTCCATCAGCAGACAACCACAAGTTCTTCTGCAATACACATGGAACATTCTCCGGAATTGACCATGTGTTAGGACATAAAGAATTCTCAACAAAATCCATACCACTGAATTAATGCAAAGCATCTTCTGAGACCATAAAGCCATAAAATATGAAATCAATAGCAGAAGAAACACACATAGAAAGTGGAAGTCAGGGAAACTGAACAACACCTTGCTCAAAAAGCCATTGGCTGTAGAAGAAATCAAGGATGAAATAAAGAAATTCATGGACTCCAATAAGAATGAAAACACTTCCTACCAGAACCTATGGGATACAGCCAAAGCGGTGCTCAGAGGTCAGCTTATCTCCATAAATGCACACATCTGGAAGGAAGAAAGAAACCAAAGAACTGAACTTACAGCTTGAACACACAGAGAGAACAACATAGGAACCCCTCAGGCATCAGAAGAAAACAGATGATAAAGATTAGAGCAGAACTCAACAAATCGGAGAATAGAAGAGCAACTGAAAAAATTGAAAAGACCAAAAGCTGTTTTTTTGGCAAAGATCAACAAAATTGACAAATTGTTGGCTAACCATACTAAAGAAAAACAGGAAAAGAAACAAATAACCCAAATAAGAAATGAGAAGAGAGTTGTCATAATAGATCCAAAAGAAATAAAAAATATCATAACACAATACTGTGAAAGTCTGTATTCTAACAAACTCGAAATAGACAAACTCCTTGATTCATATCACCTACAAAAATTATCACAAGGTGAAGCAGAATAATTTAATAAACCCATCAAGAAGGAAGAGATTGAAAAAGACATTCAAAACTATCAACCAAAAGAAGTTCTGGCCCAGATGGCTTTATCACAGAATTCTACCAAGCTTTTAGAGAAGTGTTATCTCCAATTCTACTGAGACTATTTCACAGCACAGAAAGGGATGAAATACTTCCAAATTCATTCTATGAAGTCAGCATACCCCTCATACCAAAGACATGGAAAGACCCAACAAAAAGGACAACCACAGATTAATATCACTCATGAATTTAGATGGAAAAATCTTCAACAAAATTCTTGCCAACAGGCTGCAACAACATATCCAAAAAATAACACATCATGACCAAGTTGGATTCATACCAGGGATGCAAGGCTTGTTCAGCATCAGAAAAGCAATTAATATGATCAACCATATAACTAACACAAAGTCAAAAATCATCTGATTTTGCCTATTGATGCAGAAAAGGCATGTGATAAAGTCCAACACCCATTCATGCTAAAAACTCACAACAAAAGAGGAATTTCTCAACACAATAAGGGCAACTTATATAAAGCCAACTGCCTATGTCATCCTGAATGGAGATAGACTGAAACAATTTTCCTTGAGAACCAGAACTAGACAAGGATGCCATTCTCACTTCTCTTATTCAACATTGTACTAGAAGTTCTAGCCAGAGAAATTAGACAAGACCAAGAAATAAAGGCGTCTTCAACAGCAAAGAAGTAACTGTCTCTCTATTTGCAGATGATATGATTGTATATGCAGAGAATCCTAAAGAATCCATAAGTAAACTAGATAGAAGCATTCAGAAAAGTCTCAAGATACAAGATAAACGTAAGTATATCAGTAGGATTCCTTTATACCAGGAATTATTAAGGAAGAAATCACCAAATGAATACCATTTACTATGGCCACTAAGAAGATAAAGTACCTAGGAGTAAATCTAACCAGAGAAATAATAGACCTTTACAAAGTGAACTACAGATCCTTAGTACAAGAAACTAAAAGAGATTTACATAAACTTAGAAACCTACCCTGCTCATGGATAGGAAGACTTAGCATTGGGAAAACGTCTATTTTACCCAAAGCAATCTGCTTATATAATGCAATTCCAATACACATTCCAGTGACATTTTTTAATGAGATAGAGAAACAAATCAACAACTTTGTGTACAAAGGGAAGAAGCCCCGGATAAGTAAAGCACTACTGAAGAAGAACACACTGGGAGGCCTCTCACTACCTGACTTTAGAACCTATTACACTGCCACAGTAGTCAAAACAGCCTGGTACTGATACAAAAAGAGACAGATAGATCAATGGAACAGATTTGAGATCTCAGAGATGACACCATCTTCCTATGAACAGTCAATATTCAATGAAGGCCCTAAGACATTAAACTGGGGTAAAAATCTCTTCAACAAATTGTGCTGGTAAAATTGGATATCCATCTTCAAGAAATTGAAACAAGGCCCATGTCTTACACCTTATGCAAAAACCAACTCAAACTTGATAAAAGAGCTAAATATCAAATCTAAAATGATAAAGCTCATCCAAGAAGTAGGAACAACAATGAAAGTTTTAACACAAGACGTAGACAGACTTCAAAATCTGTCAAGCAAATCATAAACAACAGAAGAGAAAATAGACAAACAAGAACTATGAAGAATCAAACAGTTTTGCTCATCCAAAGACTTTACTAGTAGAATTAAAAGGCCACCTACAGAACGGGAAAAAATATTTAGCAACCATATGTCAGACCAACGCCTGATCTCCATAATCTATAAGATACTGCAAAATCTCAATAAGAAAAGATAAATCATCCAATTAAGCAATGGGCAAAGGAGATGGACAGACACTTCCCTAAAGAGGAGATCCAGGCAGCCAAAAACACACGCGGACATGCTCATGATCATTAGCTATTAAAGAAATTCAAATCAAAACAACAATGAGATATCATCTCACCCCAACAAGGTTTGCCATGATCCAAAAAAAAAAAAAAGTGGAAAACAACAAATGCTGGAGAAGCTGTGGAGAGATTGAAACTCTCCTACACTGCTGGTGGGATTGCAAAATGGTGCATCCTCTTTGGAAAGCAATCTGATGTTTCCTTAAAAAGCTGGGTCTAGATATACCATTTGACCCAGTAATTGCACGGCTCAGAATATATCCTATGGAATCAAGGCCATTCACACCAGCTGATGCATGCACACAAACGTTCGTCGCAGCACAGTCTGCAATAGTGAAAAGATGGAATCAACCCAGATGCCCAACAACAGAGGAATGGATAGGTAATCCATGGTATATATACTCAATGGAACAGTACACAATGCTAAAGAACAACGATGATTTTAGGAAACATCTCATAACCTGATTTCAACCGGTGGACATTATGCTGAGTGAAAGTAGTCGCTGACAAAAGGACAAATATTGTATAAGACCCCTACATTAAGAACTTAAAAACAGACTCATGCATAGAAGTAAAGACTCTCTGACGGCTGTAAGGGTGGGGAGGGAGGGAGGACGAAGGGGCGAACATTTAGATGAGATAGCTGATAGAAATTTGGTTGGGTGAAATCAGTGACAGCACACAGTAGAAAGAAGATGAATGTTAACTGGACTTCAACATAACATGATTATTCCTCCCATCTTAACCCAGTATTGCAAGGACAGAGTAGCTGGGATGAGGGCCTGGGGACCATGCTCTCAGGGGAAATAGAGGCCAATTGGCACAACTAACGTTTTGCTAAGAGAGCCTTCTGCACCCCACATTGGTGAGTGGCATCTGGGGTCTTAACAGCTGCCAAGTTGCCAACTGAGGGTACAGCAAATGGTCCACAATGAGCAGAAATGGATGATTACTGAGGACCAAAATGACATGGGGAATTAGAACCAAGAAGACAGACAGACCCACGTGAGTGGGTGACTACATCAACTTGTGACTGGAAGAACTGGATGGTGCCCAGACACCACCAGAGATAACAATGATGGAGCTCACAAAGTTGAGTCTCACTGGCAACACAAGAATAAAAAGGGGTGCACCCTAAGATCTCCACTAAAAGATTGCAATTGATGGTCCAGGGGCCTCAGAGTTCCCCTGAGAGCATGGCCCCTGGCCCTGATGCTGCCCCTGTCCATAAATCATAATGGAGGTCAACTCTTTCGACAGGAATGGATTGGACTTGGTGACACAGAGTGACCGTATCATGTGTGCACTTTATGGTTCTATGCATCTAGAAGATGTTGTCCTGCTGACCTCTTACTGGAGGCAGGGGGAGAGGATGGAGAAGAGGGGATAGGAGCTTATTCAGAAGATATACATGTATAGAACAGAGAGGAAGAGTGTGCTGTCACCAGGCAGGGAGATCAGTGGAAGCTCCACATAGGCGAGCATGCAAATTTATATGGGAACGTGTATTTTCAATCAAAAAAAAAGAATTGATTGGGTGTGGATTTTGAAAAAGAAATGCTATTTTTATCCTTCCTTCCACACTGATTACATTCCAGTTTACCATGTTTCTGGATTGTATTTGCTAGTCATTCTGTAAATTGTTATTAGCTGCTATTTAGTCAGTTCCAGTTCATAGCAACCATACATATAATAGAACTAAACAATACTCCTTCTTGTGCCATTCCCATAATCCTTGCTATGTTTAAGCCCATTCTTGCATTTGCTGTGCCAATCCATCTCATTGAGGATCTTACTCTTCTGGCCAAGCCTCTACCTTACCCAATACAATGTCCTTTTCTAAGAAATTGTCCCTCCTGATAACTTGTACAAAGTTCGTGAGACGAAGTTTTACCATCCTTGCTTCAATGAAGTATTCTGGCTATACTTCTTCCAAGATGGATTTGTTTGTGTTAGGTGACATCAGATTTAGAAGCTTGAAATCTGCTCAGCTTTTATACTTCATCATTTCTTCTGCTGGCTTTAGCTATTCTACTTTCAACAGCAAGTTTTGAAGTCTCTTCGGAAATTTTTATTTTGTTTTGTTTTCTTCCTTCTTAATGACTTTTTGCTTTCTTGTCTGGTCTATGGTTCAGTGCATCAAATCTGTTCTCAAGATGGTCTCCAAATTCAGCTAGGATACACTTACTATAGGATGGGATGTACATACTGTAGGATCAATAGGAGTTGGACCCCACTTGATGGTAGTGTGTTTGGTTTAGTTGGTTTGATACTTACTTAAAATGGTAATTCGTGTCTTGTGGATTTATTTTGCTTCATTTTCAACTATTATTTGTGTAGGACCATTAATGCTGTCTCCTGCAATTGTCCACTGGCCTTGTTCTGACTGATGATATTGAGCTCCACTGTCATTTTTCACATGGTGGTAGTTGATGTTATTACTGTATGTTCCACTCAGTGAGGTCTACATATCTAGCTGCAATTTATGCTGTTGATAAAAGGTATTTGTAATGAAGAAAGAGCTAGTCTTACAAAAATTCTATCATGCAATCTCCAACATGTTCTCTATCACCAAGGCCATAATACCAACCTTTCTTCTTTGTTTGCAACTTTCACAATCCAGTCACCAGTAATTATCAATGCATCTTGATATCATGTTTGATTAAACTCAGACTACGGAAGTCAGTAAAAATCTTTAATTTCCTCATCTTTGGCTTTAGTGGTTGGTGCATAAACTTGAATAATAGCTATATTAACTGGTCTTCCTTATAGGCTTATGAAGGTCATACTACCACTTCAGTGTTGTACTTCAGGATAGATCTTGAAATGTTCTTTTGGATGATGAATGTGCTGCATTTCTCTTCAATTTGTCATCCCCAGCATAGCAGACCACGTGATTTTACGATTCAGAATGGCCAATTTCGGTCCACTTCAGCTAATTAAAACTAGGATATTGATGTTTGTGCATTCCATTTCATTGTTCATAATTTCCAGTGGTCTTCGATTCATACTTCATATATTTTACATTCTAATTATTAATGGCTGTTTGCAGTTGTTTCTTCTCATTTTGAGTTACATCAACAAGTGAAGGTCTCAGAAACTTGACTCCACCCAAGTCACTAAAGTAGACTCTTCTTTGAGGAGGCAGTTCATCCGCAATCATATTTTTGAATGCCTTCTAACTCGACGGGCTCATCTTCTGGTACTGTATCAGAGAATATTCCACTGCTATTCTTTAACTACACTAATTGAACACATTAATTAAGAAACTGAAAGTAAGTTAATCAGTTCAGTTTTCCATCAATGGTTACAATTTCTATTCAAGTATTGTATAGTGTGAAAAAGTTATCAGATGACTACTAGGATTATTTGTTTTGAAGAGATTTATTAATTTGCTATTACATTGCTACCATCAATTTATTCCAAAATGTTAGTAAAAGACATGTTTATAAAGATATCCTTTTGTTTGGAGGTATTTACAGGCAGGTAATCATTTTACAAAAGTACTTCAGATCAATAAGCAGTTCGCTCATTAGTATAATACTGCATTTTAATTTATTCAGCCAATGACTATTTTTGTGAGCTCTTGTTATGCGCCACTTTTTGTTTTAGGTATCAGTGATTCAAGGAACAAGACAAGTCCTGCTTCAGCACTAGAGCTCACACTGCAATAGGGTGTGGTGCAGCATATCAGATGTCAGTAACATCAAGATGTATGATGTTATGAAAAACAGGGAGTGGGTTAGAGAATGGAGAGTGACATTAACAGTGGCTTTTCTGAAGATATAGAAAGAGTGAGAGTGAGGCATGGGCCGAGGTGGACTAACTGAACAAATGAAGCTTAAGCTTCAGGGACTTTCACTTGCACAGATCCTGTGAGCGGTGAGAACTGTTGGCCATCATGGAGTGTTCTTGTTGGGAGAGGAGTCTGGATTGCTATCAAACAACTTTTCTATGTAAGCATTTTTGTAAAATGCTGATGATATTTTCAAAGAGAGTAGCCTGAATCTCCAGGGAGCTAATGTTGTTAAGTGTCATCAAGTTGGTTGTGACTCATAGCCACTTTGAGTACAACAGAAGTGAACACTGCCCAGTCCCGTAGCATCCTCAAAATTGTTGCTATGTTTGATTCCATTGTTGCAGCCCCTGTGTCAATTGTTTGTTATAGTTTTAATTCTCATGCTAAATAAACACTAATCAAATTTTTTATTTTGATTTTCTTCTAAAAGATTCTTTTATTAGAGTATTCTCTGGAGTAATGATATAGTCTTCAGGCCCAAGCAACCTTGATCCACCCCAGTCAGGGAAATCACAGGGAAAAAGAACTGCAGAGAGCAGCAGTGAGAAGCCAGTGTGGCTGGAGGTCAACACACAGGAGAGAGGTAGGAAATGAGGTCGGAGAAAAACCAGGGCCAATAGCCCTCTTTAAGAACTTTATTTTTATTCTCATTAAGTTATAAAGCTAATATAGATGTAAATCCATGGAATTCCTCAATTTCATCTACTTTTTATTCACATTCTCTTAAAGAATAAGTCTGGTTTCTCTGTGGAAACCTAAGCAAAGAAAGCTGGTAGGTGGAATTCAGCCAAGAGACGGCTGTGGTTGGGACTAGTCACAGAAGTGTTGTTAACTGTTGTTGAGTCAGCTTCAACTCATGATAAGCCCGACCACAACAGAACAAAGCTGAGCCCTGTCTTGCACCACCCCCATGATTGGTTGCAGATCACATCATCATGACCCCTAGGGTTTTAACTGTCTAATTTCTATAAGAGATTGCTAGAAATTCCTTGCCACCTTCTCTTAGTCTGGAATTGCCTCTGAAATCAACCTGTTCAGCATCCTAGTAATTCAGAGCCTCTACTTTAAAGATGAGTGGTGGCTCCACATAAGGTACATTGGCAAGGATCAAGTTCAGGTATCTTGAAAGGGAAGTGATAATTCTACCACTGAACCATCACTAATCCCTCAGTAGCAGTAGAGATACAGAAAAAATGCAGTGCTGGGCGTATAGAATGAAACTTATGAGAGCTGGAAGTTGAAAAGTTGCCTTGTTTTTTTCAGGTCTTGAAAATTTTCTGCCTTTGTCAGGGTACAGTCTTACTTCTTTGCCATCATTACTAGTAGAAAATATTTGATGTTTCCTTCTCTGACAAGTTTTCATGTTACACATGTTCTGGCTTTCACAGGTTTTACTGTGTTTTGAAGGCAGAGCTCATAGCATTTGTGAATGAACTGGATATAGGTAATGATGAAAAGAACAACATTAAAGAAGATACCAAGGTTTTCAGCCAGAAAAATAATGGAGAAAGGTGCTAATTACTGAGCTGGGGAAGTTTAGAGAAGGAACAGGTGTATCAAATCAAAATTCTCCTTCAGAAATATTAAACTTAATATAGACATCCAAGTGGAGATGCAAGGTAAATGGTAGAGTATGAGTGTGCCACAGTCTGCATGTCATTTATTCCTCAATACAATGCTATGAGGTTGCTAAATGTGGTTTAGATGTTATTCTATATCATTGTTATGGATTAAGTTGTTTCTCTCAAACAGTATGTGTGGAATTCCTGGCCCTTGTACTTACGGGTGAGATCTTGTTTGGAAATAGGACTTCGATTTTGTGTGTTAATGAGGACATATTAATGTAGTTTAGATACTAAGCCTAATTACTTCTGAGTTATGAAAATACTAGAAGAGATATAGAGGCATGCACACATGTGGGAAGACAGGCATCAGAGAACTACGTCAAGGAACCCCAAGGAACCAGCTCTACGGACAAAGAAGCAATTGACATGGCTGAGATAACTATTTGATCTGCTAGCTCCCAGAATTGTCAGAAAATAAATTTCTGTTCCTTGAAGCTACCTACTTGTAGTGTTCCTGTGAAGGCAGCACTAGGAAACTAAGACAGTTTAAGGACAACATGTAACAGTTCTAAGATTTTAACTTAGTTCTTCTGATATTCATCTGCGTTCACATTGTATTAATCTTTTTTAACCTTATTTATTCTTATTTCTCCCTCTCTCCCTCCTTCTTTCTCTTTGTAATTTGTTTCTTTTTAAAATACACTTAATGTATTCTTACTCTCTAGTGGTAAACACCATGTTAGATATTGGGATTACAAAGACAGATGAGTCAGGGTCCTAGCCATTAATTCCCAGAGTTCTGTTCCTAGCAATTTTATTGGATACCTTAAAGTCTGGGAGAAACAGAACTCAGTTTGATATTTTTTTATGTCTAGTCATGAATTACAAAAAATAAAATTTATAATAACTTTCTGGAAAGGAAACACTACTAAAATAATCATACATTTCAATTAGGAATAAAATATTAAAAAGTATGTCTTAGAATTCATAAAATGTAATAGTTAACATGTATTCTAAGCTTTGTGTATGCATTATCTCATGTAATCATCACAAGAAAACTTTTTCAGTAGCTACTGTCGTAATTCTCATTTGCAGGTGAGGAAACTGAGGCAGCGGTAAGTGGCAATGTTGTATATCAAACTCAAGATACCTGCTTAAAAATGGACATTTGAGCATTTTGCTAACATAGGTTCAAAATTCAGGAGACTTGGGTTCTAGGGAAGATTCTGTTTCTAATTTGGGGGAGTATGCTCTTTTCAGACTTTAGCAACCTCAATAAAGTTAGATTTGTAAATCTCTGGACATCTTATATGCCATGTTTCAGATTATAGTAACAGTCATTACATTTTGTCATAGAATACATTTCTTATTTTTAATATTGTTCGGCTAGTAAATAAACATGACTATAGTTTATTCAGTACTTACTCTGTGCCAGGTTGTTTGGTGCTTCATTCATTACTGAATAATCACCATATCCATGCGAGGTGAGGTTTATTATTACTGCTTTATGGATGAAGAAATAAATTAATTTACCGAAGGGT
Organism: Heterohyrax brucei; assembly: GCA_028571685.1. Classification (NCBI taxonomy): domain Eukaryota; kingdom Metazoa; phylum Chordata; class Mammalia; order Hyracoidea; family Procaviidae; genus Heterohyrax; species Heterohyrax brucei. The sequence continues at coordinate 44,176,884 of CM053149.1, forward strand.
AAATAGCCAGAAAGTTGTGTAATACAGTCTTATCCAGTTTTGAACTCCAGATTTCATAAACTTTCCACTGTGTTTTTCTTTCTCCAAAAAAGTAGTGATTGCATCAAATGCAAAACCCTAAAGAATGCTAGTTCTCAGGAGAAAACAAGATATTTTTCTGCAAATGTAACTCTTGTTAGCAGGAGAGAGTATTAAAATGCTGGAGTTGTTGGCCACAGCTTCAACCTGGGAGGAAATCCCAAACAGCTTAATGTCTCTGGTTGGCAAATATTTTGTAGATGAGAGTCCACCAAGATTCGGCCCTTAGCAGAATCTAAGATCTTTAGAAAGCTCTGCTGTCATTTATATCATATTTTCCAAATTAGCTTCCAAATATCAAAACACTCAGGAAAATGGACCCATTCTGAGCTGTCTTGGAAGTCTACATGATGACATTAACTTCTAAAGGGCAAGCTGATATTCGTGCATAACTATCTCCCTAATTTCAAACATACAAAGATGTATAAGAACTCATACAGTGAACCCCATTATCCATCATCTGGCTTCAGTAACTATCAATGTTGTTTCATTTAGAATGCCTGACTGCTTATTTTGTGCTATTTTTCCCCCAGAGCTTCAATGAGGCATGCGTTGTAAGCATACAGTTCAGTGAATTTTAGTAAGTTTAAAGAGTTGTGCAACTTCACCATAATTCTGTTTTAGAACAATCCTGTTACCTCACAAAGTCCTCTTACTAATCTGTTCCTCTCCCACACTAAGCCTCGGGAAACCTCTTATCTGCTTTGGTCTTTGTAGATATGTTTTTTTCTAGACATTTCTTCAGAATGAAATCTTGAGGCAGGGCTGAGATGAGAGTAGCCACATGTATCCTGTGAACTGTGTAACAACAACAAGCCAGAAAAATAACAGAATGGATTATATAGGACATTCTAGGAGCTCTGAATATCAGGAGGAAAGCTAAGAGATTGAACTGGTCAACAGGGAGAGAAGAACAGATCCAAAAGCAACTAGTTTACCAGGAATTAAATCCACACCCCACAGAAGGACCCACTACTGTCAGTGCAGCAGCAGTAGCTGTGGCACCAAGAATGGAACAGCAACATGGCAAGTGGAGTATGTCTTATTTAGTGAGGAAAGTGAGCTTCACGTGGTCTCAACTACTGATTTGCAGAGAGTTTCCATTTGAGTGTCATTAAGTGTTTGATAACTCATGTAGATTGAAGTCTTTTTTACAGGCCAATGTTATCTCCCTTTCCCCAGTACTTCCCCCTCCTTTCTCTGCTCTGCACCAAGCACCAAATTCTGATGCACTACCTGGGCTGGAAGTGGGACCCCTTATGAGTGCTCTGAGCTATTCTTGGGACTTGGAGAGGGAAGCAAAGGGGGCAAGGGTGGTCTGCTGATTCTGCTGAGCTAGAAACTTCCCCACCTTTCGCAGCACACTAATGACCAGTAACCTGAGCCTATGTGCATCACTCATAGTAACTGGGCTGCCAAGCTGAATATAACCCTAACCACCTGATGACAGAGTGTTAGAATTTCCAAGGCTCCAGTAATCCAACTAGTTCACATGACCAGACTATTTGGACACTTAGAAACTAAGTTTATATATAAAATTGTATATTTAATTTTTAAGTATCCATATATATATATCCATCCATCCATACATACATACATATATATACATATACATACATATATATATAGAGAGAGAAGTTTTTAAAGGCAGCTAGCTAAGCTTAAACAAAAAAAATAACCCATGAAGGAGAGTCAATAAGACAAAGCTTGGATTACTCAACAGAAACCATGTTGGCAAAAAGACAATGGAATGACATATACAAAGCCTTGAAAGAAAAAAACAAACAAAAAAACACAGGCAGCCAAGAATTATATACCCTGCAAAATTGGCTCTCAGATATGGTGGTGAAATTAGGACATTCCAAGATAAATGGAAGTTTAGAGAATTTGCAGAAGCAAAGCAAAATTACAAGACACACTAAAGGAAGTTCTTCAGTTAGAAAATCAGTAACACCAGAAATATACTCAAGTATGCAATGCAAGACACAGCATCCAGATATCAACATAGATAGGGAAACCACAAAAATAAATCAAACCTTAAACTCTAAAAATAAGGAAATAGAGTTCTCAATCTTTAAAAGATGACATAATATCAAAAAGAGGGACCAAAAATGGATCTTTCACATGGAGAAGGAGTCAAGGCCTTACAATGAAATTAAACAATGGTTTAAATTTAGAACATTAGAGATAAATATTAAGGTAACCACAAAGGAAGTCAACGATCCCACTCATTAAAATAAGAAAGAAAATCAAGAAGTCTCAACAAATACAGAACCAACAGAAATGAACTGGTGAAAAGAAAACCAATAAAGGAAAACGACTCAGCACAGAAAATTAGGTAGAATAAAGAAATTGTCACAAGCACACACAAAAGACACCAAAGTGACAGTACTAATTCATATCTATTAATAATTACATTCACTGTAAATGGATAAAACACAGCAATAAAGAGACAAAGAGTAGCAGAATGGTCTAAAAAAATAAAAATGAAAAAACAACAACAAAAAAAAGTCCATCTTTATGCTGTGTTCTACTTCTGATAATTCCAGAAAGTTCTTTTCCTCTGGAAAATCTGGTTTTTGTTTTTGGAGCTTCCTGAAGCCATCATGATCTGTCTCTATAAGTGGTTTAAAATTGACTGTTGTCTCTGACCCATCAGTAAGTTGTATTTCTTTATTTTATGTTTGCCTATTGTGTTCTACCTTCTTGTTTTATTTCATTTTCAAATGTCCAAATAGGTTGGTCATGTATCACAGCTTTGTTATTGCTGCCTTTGAAGCTCTAATGCCCTTTCACCAAGTGGTTATAGCTGTTAGCAGATATGGGAGCCCAAGACTCCATTGCTTTTCTTGTATGGATTCAGTTCAGGTGTCCAGATAGTCACCAAGTTTGTGGCACAGGCTGTTTCTCCTACAGTCCTAGATGAGCAGGGGTGATTGGCATAGGTATCTGGCTACAGTCCATGAGAAAGGCAAGGGGCTAACAGTCACTGCTGAGTGTCTGTGAGGATGGCATGATCCCTTGTCTGAATCTCAGTGAAGAAATAGTTTCTACTCTTAATTTCAGGCTCAGAGGAGTCAGCAGATTTTTTTTTCCCTTCCTCATGTTTATCAAACTGTTCCCTCTGCAAGTATCGGTGAATGGCTCAGGGTAGGTTTCAGGAGTCCTACCTCTGGGTCTTTTAGTGACTCCAGAGCCAAGTATAGCACGCAGAAGAGAGTGAGAAGCACTGGGACAAGGAAGAGAGGTTTATCTTGAGGGAAAGATTTAGATGCATGCACAAAGATGTTACATGTAAAGACTCAGCTTTTGATGAACTAGTGCTGTTTTTCACTGGTTCTTGAGGTGTGAATGGGTTCTCTGCTCAGTTTCTCCTGCTGAGAAGGATGCCCTCCAACTGCCACCACTCTGCTCACCACACCAGCCTCAGCTGTTTCTTGGTGGGTCATGTCTGGCAAATGACCCTCCTACCCTTCCAAGCTATCCTCCTTCCACTTTGCTGAGTCCAATTTCTCTGTTGTCTCTTTGATGTTTGGGGCTCCTAGGATGTCATATGTAATGAATTCATTTGTCATTTTGGCACTTTGTTTTTATCGGGGACACAGGAAGAATCTGAGTACTCTGCCATATTGTCCTTGACCCTGAATGGTTTTTAACTGGGAACAATTTTGTCCTCCAGTGAACATTGACCAATGTATGGAGATATTTTTGTTTGTCGTGTCTGTGTGAGGCAGTACTACTGCCATCTTGTGGATACAGGACAGAAATGTTGCTAAACACACTACAGTCCACAGTACAATACCCTGCTATAACGAATTACTAGTTAGTAGTGTCAAGTTCACGACAGCAGTGGGTTTTTGAGTTATTGTCAAGTTCAAAAACTACTGTGTTAGTTAAATAAAAAGGTAGCATTAATACTTGGGTTATGAACCCAGGGACATCTGTCTCTTAGTGAAGTTGTTAATTTTTCATGGTTTTCTCTGTCTTGTTGGAACTATCGTGTCAACTGCCTGCTAAATGGATGTATTCAGTTCCTGCATTCTTACTACTGTAGATGTTGACAAGTTATTTGTGCTACTAAGATTCAGTTTCCTCCTCTGCGATGTGAATTATTAAAAGCATCAGCTCAATGGCTTCAGGGGACATCTAGGTCAATTGGCATAGCAAAGTTTTTTTTTGTTGCTGTTATTATTAAGTGTAAGTATACAATCCAAACTAAATTTGCATGCCCACCTATCTGCAGCTCCTTCTGCTCTACTTGCCTGATGACACCTCATTCCTCCTTTTCATTCTACATATGTCACATCCTCTTAACAATCTCCTGTCTCCTCCTCTCCACCCTCTCCTCTACCTTCTGGTAAGAGGCCAGTAGATCAGTATTCTCTAAATGCATACAGCCACAAAGTATACACACCGTGTGGTCACATTGTTACCCCGAGTCCAGTCCATTCCTGTCCGAAGAGTTTACCTCAATGTTTTCTGGTGAGGGGAAACAGCGAGTTTAGGGGCCATGCTCCCAGGGAAATGCCCAGGCCTCTGGACCATCAACTGTGATCTTTTAGTAGAGTTCTTGAGGTGCACCCTTCTTTCTCTCATGTTGCCACTTGAGCTCAACATTGTGAGCCCCATCATGGATGTGTTTGGTGGTGGCTGGGTACTATCTGGTTCTTCTGGTCACATGTTGATACAGTCACCCATTCACATGGGTCCTTCTGTCTCCTGAGCTCTTTTTCCCTCGTGTCTTGGGTGTCCTTGGTGATCATCTGCTTCACCAGAGTTGGGGCCATTTGGTGTAACTCAGATGGCAGCTTGCTAACTTTTAAAGGCCCCATATGCTACTCACCAGTATGGGATGCAAAAGACTCTCTTAGCAATAGGCTATGCCAATTGGCCTCGATGTCCCTGAGGGCATTGTCCCTAGAAGTCCATCGCTGCTACTTTATCCTTGCAATATTAGGTTAGATTAAAAAAAATTCAGTTTATGTTGAAGTGCAGTTAAGTTGATCTTGTTTCTACTGTGCGCTGTCACTGCTTTCACCCAACCAAATTTCTATCATCTGTCTAATCTGTGACCACCCTTCTCACTTCCTCTCCTCCCTTGCGGCCGTCAAAGAATCTTTTCTTCTGCACATGAGTCTAAGTTCTTATTGTAGGGGTCTCATATAATATTTGTCGTTTTGCCACTGACTAATTTCACTCAGCAGAATGTCTTCCAATTGAAACCAGGTTATGAGATGCTTCCTAATATCATCATCATTCTTTATCATTGTATAGCATTCCATTGAGTATATATACCACAGTTTGTTCATCCATTCATCTGTTGTTGGATATCTCGGTTGATTCTATCTTTTTGCTATTATGGACCGTGCTGCAGTAAATATTCAAGTATATCTATTTCCAGGTTTTTTTTTAAATTTTATTTATGTATTTATTACACTAAATGAATAAAATTTCTAACATCTATCAACTATCTCATCTATAATAAACCTTCACTCCCCACAGTCGTAGTTCTCAAAGTTTTATTATTCTATAGATAATTCTTTTTTAAGTCCTTGTAACACAGGTCTCATACAATGTTGTCCTTTTGACACTGACTGATTTCACTAAGTATAACATATTCCTGTCGCTGCCTGCGACCCCCGGAACCCGCCCGGGGCCCCAAGCAGGAGACATCGAATGCAGGGAGACAAGAGAGGAACAACAACAACTTTATTTTTCTGGGCTTCGGCTTATATACCGAGCCATGTCCAATAGGCGTTCAGTTTGGCATGGGGTGAGGGCGGCTTTCTCTTCTAACTGGCTGCAATCATCAGGCCATCATGGGCGTCACACAGGGGCTGACGTGGGGAGGCGGGTTTACTCAGGGCGCGGTCGGGTGTCTCGGCGCCATCTTCAAGGCGCGGCTGCGATGTGGGCTTCCCACATCTCCCCCTTTTTGTTTTAATAAAAGCAAGGTACAAGGCAAGGTATCGCAAGAAACGCCTGGCTTGGGTCATCCTAGCCCAGAACTTCTCTCTTACCCGTCATCAGGCCGGCTGCAGCAAAAGGCAGGGGCCCTGTCTTAGGTTGAGGGAGCCTGGCTGGAGGTTGCCCGTCATTGACTGCTTTCAAGCATCTGTAACCACACCTGGCTACCCTGAGTGTCAGCTGCCACTTCAGAGTAGGCCTGTACCAAAAGGGAGTATTTGATCTCCTGTGGTTTCTTATGGCGACATAGACAGTAGCAGCCTACACCGATGGCCAATATGAAGAGGAATACTATCCCCACAAGACCAGCCCATTCCTTTGTCAGCACGCCCAATTGAGACCAAAACCCTCGCATGATTGAGGCCAATGAAGCGTCCACTCGGGTGGAGTTGACAGACACTATGGCATTACGCAACTGAGTGATAAGCGCCTCAGTCTCTTTGGACCAATTTCCAGTCAATTGTTGAGACAGAGTTCTAGAGAGATAAGCAGCCCTGGAGATGTTGTGAAAATGAACGGGAGTGATGCAGACGCTGGCTAGGCGCCACTCACAGCCCAGCTGCACTAGCTGGGTTAAACTGTCCACTTGCTCTTGAACTAAGTCTACACGGTGATTTAATATGTGAATGGCTCCCAGAAGTTTTCCATTAACTGCAAGCTGTGTTTGTAGCGTTGTAGCGGTGTTTTCCGCCATTTGATTAAGGGCGTCGGCTGTTTGCACAGTTTGAGTCAAGGCTACTGCAGCGGCGGCTGCCGCAGCGACAGAGGCAGTAACTGCCGCAACAATGGCAGCGGTAATTCCAAAGTCTCCTTTGGAGCGCAAATGAGTTGACAGTGACGATCGGGTGTTCTGCACTGGCCATGGTACGTAGCGAGGCAACCTAGTAACTAGAGCGGTATGAAACATAGAAGCATTCCAACATAATGAGTAGAAACAAGTATTATTAGTACATGAAACGGAGTCATTAGAGGGACGGGAGTCATGCATTAACATGAACATGAAAGGTGGTTGCACACAAACAGGAGTGGGAGGGAAGGTAAGGTTAGAGCCCACTCCTTGTGTTTCTAGTGTGTCCTCAAACACACCTGTGGAATTCCACTTCACAGTGGTGTTACTAATTGTACCACCGGTCAGCATGACAACTGGGGTTATGTCAGTGCAACCTCCACCGACACCACAAAGTAGCCAAACATCAAAGGATTAGTGGGGCTTGCCTGTGTTGGAAACTGCCAGGTATAATTCTTCCCGGGGGAGAAGTGGTTGGCCTGCGTTGCAATATTGGGAGAGAATGTGAAAAAGGATTTGACAGCCCACGGGGACCGATGGCTTTGGCAGCCAGTCCAAAGCTGGGGCCAATCGCGGGTGCTTTTGCAATAGGGGGCCCAGCGAGGCTGGGGGGGGACAGTAGAATTTCCTTTGGGGATCATGAGGGGTAAACGACCTTGCAGCAAGGTACCATTCGTGGTGGGGTTAGAGCTATTTTTTGGGGGGGGTCAAACCACCCCGCAGACATATTATACAGTGTGACACATGGGGTGTTCTCTATAGAGTTTTCTAGATCAGACAGGTTGTGGGGCACACGAAAGCAGAGAAGGCCCCGCAAGGTGACATTGAGTGGACGAGGTTCAGAGCTGATGCTCTCATCTACCGGAATCGAGGGAAGTTGAAGGGAGTCATTAGTGGTAAAAAGTTGGGGGAACAACCCTGAAGAATAGTGGACTGGGAGAGGTAGGGGCAGAACATCTAAGAGCCCCCAATACTTATCTGTGTCTGCGCCATCAGTGTCCACAGCATCAGCGTTGGAAGCTTCATTGATTAGCAGAGGTGTCAGCAGTAATGACAGGGGTAGGATTTTCAGGAGAGTCATCAGCGGAGACATCATGCCTGACTAGTCGGATCAATCGGCTGGGAACCCAAATAGGAGCTTGGGAGTCCTGCGGGAAAATACAAACAGCTCCTCGGGTGATAGTGACAACTGGTGCTGGACCCTTCCATTTGCCAGAAAGGGTATCTTTCCATATAGCTGTTCGTGGAGGGGTTTCTGCTGCACCACTATGGCGCTCTGCAGCGGAGTGTCCCTCCTTATCCAAAGTTAAAAAATTTAGTGTAAACAGGGCCAGGGCCAGCCTGTTCTGAGGAGTGTGTCCCTGCCCAATTCCCCTTTTTTGTTTTAATAGACAGGCTTTGAGGGTTGAGTGAGCTCTTTCAACTATTCCCTGGCCCTGGGGATTGTACGGGATGCCATGGGTGCAATGCACACGCATGGCTTGCAGGAAATTTTGGAACGGTAGGCCGGTGTAAGCAGGTGCGTTGTCTGTTTTAAGACTGAGTGGGGCACCCCAAGCTGCCCAAGCTGTAAGACAGTGGGAGATAACATGCCGGGCTGCCTCGCCTGTGTGGGCTGAAGCAAAAATGATACCAGAATAGGAGTCTACAGAGACATGAACATATTTTAATCTGCCAAATTCTGGAATATGAGTGACATCCATCTGCCAAAGATGGCAGGGACGAAGGCCTCGGGGGTTCACACCCACCGAAGGGGTTGGCAAGTGAGGTGCACAGGCAGTACAGTTGCGCACAACGTCACGAGCTTGTTCTCGAGAGATACCAAAGTGACGTGAAAGGGTTTGTGAGTTGACGTGGAATTGATCATGAAAATTTTGCGCCTGTTGTAGGGCCGAAAGGATGATAGGCATGCGGGTTAACTGGTCTGCCATTGCATTACCTAGTGTAATTGGCCCAGGGAGGTTTTGGTGTGCTCGGTGCTGAACAATGAAAAAGGGGGAGTTGCGATTTAGAATAATTTTCTGGATGTCAGTAAACACAGCAGCAGCAGGCGAGTTGGAGCAAATGACCCCTGCTGCTTCCAGAGCTCTGACTGCATTAACCACATATGCAGAATCTGAAACGATGTTGACGGGGTCGGTATTGTTCTGCAGAGCCAGCTTAACTGCCTGTAACTCTACCAACTGCGCTGAACAATTTGGGAACAAGTATGTTTGGGTGGAGTGATTGGGAATGACAATGCTGCCAACACCAGAGTTGGAACCATCGGTGAAGATGGAGAGAGCATTTGGTATAGGCTTGTCAGAAGTACAGCGCGGGAAGATGATTGGATGGCTAGCACTGAACTGGAGCAGAGGGTCTTTCGGGTAATGATTATCGATTACTCCCGAAAATGAACATAAAAGGACGGCCCAATCATCAGAGGTTGTCACAAGGGTCTGTATTTGGGTTCTGTTATAGGGAGTAATTAACTTTTCGGGGTGACGTCCAAAGAATTCGACAGCTTGGGACAGTCCGAGCGAGGCCATTCTTGCCACAGCGCCCGGGTGCCATTCAATACTGCGCTGCGGGGAAATGCGGGGGTGAACCCATCGAAGGGGGCCACCCTGCCATAACACCCCTGTGGGCTGGCAAGGAGTGGGCAAAACACAGAGTGTGTAGCCCTGCAACGATTGCGGCGGCTAATTTAGAACTAGTAGGATGAACTTCTCTGCATCTACGCAGCCAATCTTCCAAAGGCTTATCTTTATGGCCCTGCAATAGTTTTCTATAATCACTGGTACACTGCTCAAAAACTATTTGTTTCACAAAGGCGGCAGTATTGCGAGACTCTCCCATTGATCTAACTACAGCCTGATTCACTCTGGCTACAAAGTCAGAGAAAGGTTCGTCAGGCTTCTGATGCAATTGGGTTACTTGCCCTCCATCGTCCCCTCGGGAGGGGATACGCTTCCAGGCTCGTAAGCAGATGTTATTAATTTGCTCATACACCACTGGGTTATAGTCTGTCTGATTAGAAGTATACGGCCCATAACCCATCAACATATCAAGGTTCCAGTCGGGCTCATGCAGGATGGTGGCATTCCTATGAGCCTGCTCTTGGGCAGCGTCATGAGCTAGGGACTTCCAATCTAAATACTGTCCATTAGACAGGCAAGTGCGGGCCAAGTGCTGCCAATCACTAGGCGTTAAAGCCATATTTTGCAAAGTGCCCAAAAGACCAACAACATAGGGGGAGTTCGGACCATATTCTTTAACTCCTTTGGCTAGATTTTTGACATATTTGAAATCAAGGGGTTCATGAACTCTGTCGCCGTCATCATCCAGAAAAACAGGAAATAGCTGCTTAGAGAAGGAGCGCCCGCCAGGGGGCGGGTGCGAGGGGTTATAGGGCGGCGGGGCCGTGGGCTGTCCTGTGGACAGCCCACCCAGGCGACGGGATAACGCCTTAATCTGAGGGTCGGGAGACTTTTCTGGCCCGACCCCTAGTCCCCCGCACGCGCCCAGAGTCTCCTCTTCGTCGGAGTCGCTGCTTTCGCTTTCACTCCCTAGCTGCTCTCGGCAAGTGCTTCCCTGCTGTGACCTCTCTTCTTTAACCTTTTCTAGTATGTCTGTGCCCCGGACTAGTATTCTCTCAACCACCTCAGACTCGTCGTGCAAACAAGTCAGGATTAATACCCAGATACCCATAACTCCTGGGGGCAGGCCTCCTTGGGTATCCGCTCTGGTTAGATCTCCACCCAATTTATTCCAGGCGCTCAGCGTTAAATGACCCGAGACCAGGAACCAGGGGGCCACTTCCTCCACTGCTGAGAGGAAAGTTTTAAGGGTCCCCTGTTTAATCTGAATGCCCCTACATTTTAATAGTTCCTTTAAAGGCACAAACAGCCTCTGGCTGCTTGGGTGATTCCCCATTATCTTCCCGGTAAATACCGCTCCAGTAAATACTGACCCAGGTAAATACCTGCTCACCCGTCCAGGCGTCCCCGCGGTGAGGGTTGCAGTCCTATCCCCTTCAGGTCCCTGTCCGGGCGCCAAATGTCGCTGCCTGCGACCCCCGGAACCCGCCCGGGGCCCCAAGCAGGAGACACCGAATGCAGGGAGACAAGAGAGGAACAACAACAACTTTATTTTTCTGGGCTTCGGCTTATATACCGAGCCATGTCCAATAGGCGTTCAGTTTGGCATGGGGTGAGGGCGGCTTTCTCTTCTAACTGGCTGCAATCATCAGGCCATCATGGGCGTCACACAGGGGCTGACGTGGGGAGGCGGGTTTACTCAGGGCGCGGTCGGGTGTCTCGGCGCCATCTTCAAGGCACGGCTGCGATGTGGGCTTCCCACATATTCCAACTGAAACCATGTTGTGGGATGTTTTCTAAAATCATCATTGTTCTTTATCATAGCATAGTGTTCCAATGAGTATATGTACCATACATGGTTTCTCCATTCATCTGTCGGTGGATATCTGGGTTGATCTCATCTTTTAACTATTTTGAACTGTGCTGCAATAAATATTCATGCCCATGCGTCTGTTTGTGTGAATTCCAAGCTGTGGAATTACTGGTTCAAATGGTATATCTGTTTGCAGCTTTTTGAGGAAGGGCCAGATTGCTTCCAAAGAGGTTGTACCAATTTGCAGTCCCACCAGCAGAGCAGGAGAGTTCCAGTCTCTCCAAAACCTCTCCAGCATTTGTTGTTTTGTGTTTTTTGGATGATAGCAAACCTTGTTGGCGTGAAGTTGTATCCCATTGTAGTTTTGATTTGGATTTCTGTGATAGCCAATGATAGTGAGCATTTCCTCACGTGTCTTTTGGCTGCCTGGATGTCCTCTCTATCAAAGTGTCTGCTCATCTTGTTTGCCCATCACTTAATTGGGTTATTTGCCTTTTTCTTGTTGATAATTTGCAGAACCTTGTAGGTTCTGGAGATCAGATGATGGTCTGACATGCAGTTACTGAATATTTTTTCCCATTCCATAGGTGGTCTTTCAACTCTTTTGATAAACTCTTTGGATGAGCAAAAGTGTTTGATGCTTAGTAGCTCCCATTTGTCTATTTTTTCTTTTGTTAATCGCGCTTCTTCTGTTAGATTTTGAAGTCTATCTAAGCTGTGTATTAGAACATCCGTCATTGATCCTATTTTTTCTTGCATGATTTTTATTGTTTTAGGTTTCTTATTTAGGTCTTTGATCCATTTTGATTTATTTTTGTGTAAGGTATGAGATATGGGTCTTGTTTCAGTTTTTTGCAGATGGTTATCCAATTTTGGCAACACCATTTGTTGAATAGACTTTTTTTACCCTAGTTTATAATCTTAGTGCCTTTGTCAAATATCACCTGCTCTTAAGAGGATGGTGGCATCTCTGGGGTCTTCACTCTATTCCATGTGTCTATATGTCTCTTTTTGTACCAGTACCAGGCTCTTTTGACTACTGTGGCAGTCTAATAGCTTCTAAGGTCTGATAGTGAGAAGCTTCTGATTGTATTCCTCTTCTTCAGTATTGTTTTAGTAAGCTGGAGTTGCTTCCCTTTCCAAGTAAAGTTGGTGATACATTTCTCCATCTCATTAAAAAATGACACTGGAGTTTGTATTGGGATTGCATTGTTTAAGTAGATCGCTTTAGGTAAAATAGACATGTTCACACTGTAAAGTCTTCCTAACCATGAGTAGGGTAGGTTTCTCCAATTTTGTATTTTCTGGTTTCTTGCAGAAAAGTCTTGTAGTTCTCTTTGTACAGTCTCTTATTTCACTAGATTTATTCCTAAATATTTTATCTTCTTGAGGGCTATACCAAATGGTATTGATTTGTTGATTTCTTCTTTGATGAACTCTTTGTTGGTATAAAGGAATCCTATTGATTTACTTATGTTTATTTTGCATCCTGACACTTTGCTGAACTCCTCTATTAGATCAGTAGTTTACTTACAGAATCCTTAGGATTCTCTGTATATAAAATTGTATCATCTGCAAATAGGGAGATTTAAACTTCTTTATTGCCAGCATGTATGCCCTTTGTTTCTTGTTGATTTGCTTTGATGAGAACTTCTAACACAAAGTTGAATAGGATGATAGTGGACATCCTTGTCTAGTTCCCATTCTCAAGAAGAATTCTTTCAGTCTTTTGCCATTCAGGACGATGAAGGGAGTTGACTTTGAGTAGATGCCACTAGTTGTGTTGAGGAATTTCCTCTCTCTTCTAATTTTGCTGAGAGTTTTTAGCATGGAATGGGTGTTGGACTTTGTCAAATGTCTTTTCTGCATCAATTGACAAAATCAGGTGGTTCTTGCCTTCTGTGTTATTAAGTGATTGAACACATTAATTGTTTTTCTGATGTTAAGCTAGCCTTGCATTCCTGGAATGAAACCAACTTGGTCATAATGAATTATTTTTTTGGTATGTTGTTGAATTCTATTGGCAAGTATTTTGTTGAAGATTTTTGCATATAGGTTCATGAGTGATATTGGTCTGTAATTTTCCTTTTTAGTGGGATCTTTCCCTGGCTTTGGTATCAGCATTATGCTGGCTTCATAGAAGGAATTTGGGAGTATTCTATCCTTTTCTATGGTATGAAATAGTCTCAGTAGCATTGAAGTTAACTCTTCTCTAAAACTTTGGTAGAATTCTCCAGAGAAGCCATCTAGCCCAGGGCTTTTTTTGGTTGCTACTTTTTTGATTACTTTTTCAGTATCTTCCTTCGTGATGGGTTGTGCTTCTCCTTGTGATAATTTCGGTAGGTGATACGAATATAGGAATTTGTCCATTTCCTCTAGGTTTACAAGTATGTTAGACTACAGTTTTTCATAGTATTCTGTTATTTTACTTTTGATTTCAGTTTGGGTCTGTCGTGACATCTCTCATGCCATTTCTTATCCGTTATTTGTTTCCTCTCCTGTTTTTCTTTTGAAGATTAGCCAATGGTTTATCAATTTTGTTGACCTTTAAAAAAAAACTAGCTTTTGGTTTTGTTAATTTTTTCTATTGTTCTTCTGTTCTGTAATTCATTTAGTTCTGCTCTAATCTTTATTATCTGTTTTCTTCTGGTGCCTGAGGGGTTCCTCTGTTACTCTCTTTCTCCTTGTTCAATCTATAGGGTTAATTCTTTTGGTTTAGGTTATTTTTTCCCTCCAGATGTGTGCATTTATAGAGATAAACTGAGCTCTGAGCATTGCTTTGGCTGTATCCTATAGATTTTGGTAGGATATGTTTTCATTCCCATTTAATTCCATAAATTTCTTTATTTCATTCTTGATTTCTTCTATAACTCATAGCTTTTTGAGCAAGGTGATGTTCAGCTTCCATGAGTTCCAATTTCTATCTGTGGTTTTTCGGCTATTGATTTAGATTTTTATGGCCTTATGGTCTGAGGAGATGCTTTGCAGTAATTCAGTGGTTTGGATTTTGTTGACATTTACTTTAAGTCCTAACACATGATGTATTCTGAAAAATATCTCATGTGCATTGGAGAAGGTGTACTTATCTGTTGATGGATAAAAAGTTCTGTACACGTCAATGAGGTCAGGTTGGCTAATTGTTACAATAAGATCTTCTTTGTCTTTACTGAACTTTTTTCTAGATGACCTGTTACTCAAAGTGTAGTGTTGAAGTCTCCAACTATTATTGTGGAGTGATCTATCTCATTTTTCAATGTAGTTAGTTTTTATTCTATGTCTTTAGATGCTCTGGTATTGTGTGCATAAGTCTTGCTGGTGTATTGACACTTCCAGCAATAAATAGTGACTGTCCTTGTCCATGATGGTGTATTTTACATTAAAATCTATTTTCTCTAAGATTAGTATTGCCACATCTACTCTCCTTTGTCTATTGTTAGCTTGGTATATATTACTCCATCCTTTAATTTTCAGTTTGTTCATATCTTTAAGTCTAAGGTATGTTTCTTGTAAGCAACTTACAGACAGGTAGTGTCTTTTGATCCAAGATATCACTTGTTGCGACTTTCCATATTTTTCAGTGTTGGCTTAGTGTTTCTTGAGACTCCTGTATTATACTTCTTGTTTTGATATGTTGCATTGTTATTGTGCTTTGCAGCTATCTCTATGATCCCCCTTAATATTTTAAGTTTAAACTCACTTTTAACTTCCTCTCCATCTGAAAGGACCATAACTACTGCACTATATCTCTCTTTTTAGTGTGATTATATCACAGTTTTCATGACATGATTACTGGCTCCATTGCTTTAGTATGATAGCTTTGTGACTTTTGAAACTGAGTAGATTTCTGGATGCTGTGTCCCACATTGTCTACTTAAATATACACTTAATGGTTTTGTTTTTCTAAGCAAAGAGCTTCTTTCAGTATTTCTTATAGTTTTGGTTAGGTTTTTACAATGCCTTCAAGCATCTGTTTATGTGTGATGTCTTAATATCATCTTCATATTTGAGAGACAGTTTTGCAGGTTGTGTAATTATGGGTTGAAATTTTTTCTCCTTCAAGGCTTTGAATGTGTCATCCTACTGCCTCTTTGCCAATATCGTTTCTGCTGAGAAATCAAACAAAAGCCTGTAGGGACTCCCTCTGAATGTTAGCTTTGCTTTGAGCCTTGCTGTCTTTAGGATAATTTGTTTATGTTTAATTTTATTAAGCTTTATTATAATATGTGTTTGTGTCTTTCTTTTGGGGTCTGATTTTTGTGGTGCTAAATACACATCTTGGATATCTATGTTCTCTTTCATAATTTCAGGGATGTTTCCTGTTAGCAACTCAACAGCAATACTCTCTGTGTTTTCAGCTGTCCCTCTCTGTTCAGGAACTCCAATTATTCACAGATTATTCCTCTTAATAGAATCCTACATGTTTCTTAATGCTTCTTCATTTTCTTATTTATTTTTTCTGATTTCTTCTCATAAATGCTGCTGTCAGTTACTTATCCTCAAAGTCACTAAATCTGAGTTCTGTCTCCTCAGTTCTGCTCTTTTGGCTTTGTATTGAAGGGTTTGATTATGTAATTTTCTTGCTGATCTGTTGAATTTCAGATCATTGTTGTTCCATCAGTTCAAATAGCTTGCTTAATTTTTTGTTTTGCTCTGCTGCATTTTGTTTAATCTTTAGGAGGGCTGTCTATAGAATCATTTTATATTTGACCTCTGATAGTTTCAGAAAGCCTTCTGATTCTTTGTGAGTTTTTCAGAGCCATGGTTGACTGTTTCTTTAAGTGGCTAGCAATGGTTTATTTTTGCCTTCAGGCTATCTAGAGGCTGTTTAGTTTCTCTATGTGTTACCTCAACAGGAGCTAAGGCATAGTCCTGAGAAGGGAGTTGGTCACCAGCAACTTCTATGTACTCTAGTGACTGGCCCCAGTGGACTCTCTGGAATGGCAGGCTCTGCCTCCTGGCTGTCATGGATGGCACCCTACTCATGGAGTCACTAGGGGGTTGTCAATAACCCTATGAAATGGGTGAATAAAGTCTAGAAGAGATGCCACTGGGATGCTCAGCAGTTATTTCTCCAGGCAGTCTTACTTTAAAAAGCTAAGAATTGTCTGGCAGCTGCCCAAATCAGTCAGGCCATCAGGTGTGGCAGGCCTCACCTTCCAGCTGACAATGGAAGCACCTCTTTGGCCATCCCCAGATACTATGACATAGTTCAAAGCAGGGGGGTGAGTTATTGCCTTGTTGTTGTCCTCAGCCAGGCCCTATCCACAAGGTAACACTGCACTAAACACAGTCTTTCTGCTGGTAAGTTACTTTCCGGATTGGCTTTGCTTTTCTGCTTGGGAACTAGATGCTCCTGAGGACTCTGGTTGACTCTGCCTCTCAGCTGACCAACATGGCATCCCAGCCAAGCTGCCCTTCCTGCCACTAAACAGCAAAATATATGGTGGAGCTGAGAAAAGAGAGGGTGTAGAGGCAGTGGTGCCCTCAACCAGCAGCCACGCTTTCAATATGTGACTCTCCCATGAACTGCATATCTGCTGCACTATGTACTGTTTACTTCAGCTTCAGCTCTGCAGTTCGGCATATTTTCCTTTTCATGCCCATCCCTCATGTCCTGGATAACAACAACAAAAAAAGTGTCAGTACCTTCAGTACACACAAGGGACGAGGCAGCAGGAGTGAGGCTCAGTGTGCACTGGCTCATTCCAGAGAGAAGAAGTTTCCCATTTAGTGGTGTATAGTCCAATCTGACAATCCTATGCTCTATCTTAAGGCTTTCTGGGTGTCCCAAGCCCTCTGTTCAGTTATCAATCCAGGCCTTAGTGTTCAGAGGGAATTCAGAAGATGTGTATTTAGTCCACCATGTTGGTTCCACTCCCACAAAATTTTTTTAAGAAAATATTGTTTATCAAATCAATACCATTTACTATAGCCACTAAGAAGATAAAGTACCTAGGAATTAATCTAACCAGAAAAATAACAGACCTTTACAAACAGAACTACAAACCCTTACTACAAGAAACTAAGAAACACTTAGATAAATGGAGAAATCTATCCTGCTCACAGATATGAAGACTTAATATTGTGAAAATGTCTGTTTCACCAAAAGCAATTTCCATACATAATGCAATCCCAATACAAGTTCCAGCATCACTTTTTAATGAGATGGAGAAACAAATCATCAATTTTGTTTGGAAAGGGAAGAAGCCCCGGATAAGTAAGGTACTACTAAAGAACAAGAACACACTGGGAAGACACTCATTTCCCGACCTTAGGATATACTACACTGCCACAGTGGTCAAAACAGCCTGGTACTGGTACAAGAACAGACAGATGGATCAATGGAACAGAATTGAGACCCCAGAGATGACACCATCTGCCTATGAATAGCTGATATTCAAAAAAGGCCCTAAGACATTAAACTGGGGTAAAAACAATCTCTCCAACAAATGGTGCTAGCAAAACTGGATATCCATCTGCAATCAATTGAAAAAAGACCCATATCTTACACCTTATACAAAAACCACCTCCAACTGGATAAAACACCTAAATATCAAACCTAAAATGATGAAGCTCATCCAAGAAAAGATAGGAACAACAATGAAAGTTTTAATACACAATATAGACAGACTTCAAAATCTGTCAAACAAACCACAATCAACAGAATTAAAAATAGATAAATGGGAACTATTAAGAATCAAACACTTTTGCTCATCCAAAGACTTTATTAACAGAATTAAAAGGCCACCTACAGAATGGGAAAAAGTATTTGGCAACTCTATGTCAGATAGTACAAAATATCAATAAGAAGAAGATAAATCATTCAATTGAGTGATGGGCAAAGGAGATGGACAGACATCAGACATTTCTCTAAAGAGCAGATCCAGGCAGCCAAAAAAACACATGTGGACATGTTCATGATCTTTGGTTATTAAAGAAATTCAAATCAAGCCTACAACAAGATACCATCTCACCCCAACAAGGTTGGCCATGATCCAAAAAAACACAAAACAACAAATGCTGGAGAGGATGTGGAGAAAGTGTAACTCTCCTACACTGTTGGTGGGGTTGCAGAATGTTCCAGCCTCTTTGGAAAGCACTTTGGCACTTCCTTAAAAAAAAATGAATATAGATATGCCATTTGATCCAGTAATTCCACTACTTGGAATATCTCCTACAGAATTAAGGACTTTCACACCAATGGACACATGCTCAAGAATGTTTATTGCAGCACAGTCCACGATAGCAAAAAGATGGAATCAACTCAGATGCCCAACAACAGAAGAATGGATAGGTAAACTATGGTATATATACTCAATGGAGCACTACATAATGATAAAGAATAACGATGATTCCAGGAAACATCTCATAACCTGGTTTCAACTGGAAGGCATTATGTTGAGTGAAAGTAGTCAGCGACAGAAGGACAAATATTGTATGAGACCTCTACGATAAGATCTCAAAACCAGGCTTATTTATAGAAGAAAAGACTCTTTGACAGCTGCAAGGGAGGGGAGGGACGGAGATCGAGGGGTGGAGGGTTTAGATTAGACAGTTGGTAGAAATTTGGTTGGGTGAAATCGGTGACAGCTCACATTAGAAACAAAACCAATACCAAGTGGACTTTAACATAACTTGAATAGTCCTTCCATCTTAACCCAATATTGCAAGGACAAAGTAGCTGGGTCAGGGGCAGGACACCATACTGTTAGGTGAAATCAAGGTCAATTGGCACAACTAACATTTGCTAAGAGGGCTCTCTGCACCCCACATTGGTGAGAGGTGTCTGAGGTCTTAAAAGCCGCCAAGCTGCCATACAAGGGCACAGCAAATGGTCCCAACTCAACAGGAATGGATGATCACCGAGGATCAAAATGATACGAGGTAAAGACAACCCAGAAGATAGAGAGACCCACATGAGTGGGTGCCTACATAGACTTGGGACCGGAAGAACCAGATGGTGCTCGGCCACCACCAGTGATAGCCACAATGGAGCTCACTAGGTTGAGTCTCACTGGAAACACAAGAATAAAAAGGGGTCCACCCTGAGATCTCCACTAAAAGACCACAGTTGATGGTCCAGTGGCTTTGGGGTTCCCCTGGGAGCATGGCCCCTGGCCCTGATGCTGCCCTTGCCCATAAAACATAACGAAGGTCCACTCTTCGGACGTGAATGGATTGGACTTGGCGATGCAGAGTGACCATATATTGGATGCACTTTACGGTGCTATCCATCTATAGGATATCATCCTGCTGACCTCTGGCTGGAGGAAGGGGAGTGGGTGGAGAGGAGGGGAAAGGAGACTGTTGGGAGGATGAGACATGAATGGTGCAGAGAGGAAGAGTGTGCTGTTACTGGGCAGGGAGAGCAGTGGAAGTTGCATATAGGTGGGAATGTAAATTTATATGGGAATGTACATTTTCACTCAGTCATAATAAAAACAAACAAACAAACAATAAAAGAAAATATTGTGCCTCCCACTAAGGTGACTGGTGTCTGGGGTCTTAAACAGCTAGTGAACAGCCATCTAAGTACCATCGATTGGTCCCAAACCACCTGAGCAGGGGAGAATGAAAGACATCAAAGACGTGAGGAAAATATGAGACCAAGGGACAGAAAAGACCACATAATCCAGAGACTACATTAGCATGAGACCAGAGGAATCAGATGGTGCCCAGCCACCACCAGTGACTGGCCTGACAATAAATACAACATAATGTCCCTGACTTGGTAGGAGAAAAATGGGTGTGCAGATTAGGAGTTCAGTCTACTGGATAGTTCAACAGACTGGAGGGTCCCCTGAGGATATGGTCCATGGACTCTCTGTTAGTCCAAAGGTGAAACCAGTCTCAAAGCTAACTCCTCAGACAAAGATTGGACCAGACTACTAAAATGATACTGGCAAAGAGTGTGCTTCTTGGTTTAAATATTTATATGAGGCTAACTGAGCAGCTCCTGTGCAGAGGTGAGATGAGAAGTTGGAGGGGACAGGAACTGGATGAAGGAACACAGGAAATACAAGGTGGAGAGGAAGAGTGTGCCTTCACACTGTGGAGAGAACAACTAGAGTTACATCCACAGTCTTCCAATAAGAGTATCCTATATGCCAATGGTCATATTTGTGAAGCTATAGTGGCCATTTTTATCATGTTTCTTTGATTACTCTTGACAAACAGCCATGAAAAAGTATAACATTCCACAATGCCTAGAAATTATTGAAATTTACTATCAAAATAGGTGTTCTGTGTGTCAAACATTCCATGCATTATGTAAAATTAATGGTGTATATAATCATCCCACTGAGAGAATAATTTGACGATTGATCAAAAAAATTGAGACAACCAGATCTGTCGCCAATTGGACAATGCCTGTGAGTTAATAGACAGCACATTCCAAAGAAAACATCATCGTTCATTAGTGTATGAGAGAATGCATCCCAATCAGTTTCTCACTGAGCACAAGGACTAGGCCTTTTGTCAACCACAGTTGGGTAGATTTCCCACCTGAACTGGGAGCTTCACCATTACAAAATTGTTTTAACTCAGGAACTGAAGTCCAGTGACCATAGATTGCATCGTACATTTGCTGACTAGGCTTTGGAGCAATTGGAAGTTGACGCTGCTTTTGGCTGAGAAATCGTCTTCAGCTACGAGGCTCAGTTTTGGATGAATGGTTTTGTTAACAAGCAAAACTTGCGTTTGGAGTGATGAGGATCTAATAGAGATTCAAGAATGTCCAGTTCATTCCAGAAAAGTTATCATTTGGTATACATTTTGGTCCAGTGGAATCACTGGCCCTTACTTTTTCCAAGGTGACTGAGGAGAGGCTGTGACTGTTAATAGTGAAAAATATTGGACTATGATAATTGATTATCTTGGGCCTCATTTGAAAGATGCCACAGAAGCCATTTACCCAAAGTTCTTTTTCCATACATAATGCCACTAAATGTACCTCTAAACAATTAAAACAGTATCACTTACACAACTTATTTTATTCCAGTTGAAAGATACGACATCCTTACTGGGAGAAACTTTAGCAGTGTCTATGCAAAGTTTTGCATACACAAATTGACTTGGATTGTAAACTTTCAATTTATAAGAAAATATTTAAAACAATAAGGTAATATTATGACACTAATTGTTTTCATACTTGTAAGAACTTGGCACAGTGCCTAATATCTAGTAATTACTCAAAAACTATTGGCTTAATAGCCACTATTATACAGTGTGATCAGTGGCATGCTAAATTAAGCTTATGATAATCTTATCCAGAGGAAATTATTTTAAAGCTGAAACTTGAAGGCCAAGTAGAAATGATCATTTAGGAAGTGGAGAAAAGTATTCCAAAAGAGGTCCAGAGAGGAAAGAGAGTACGGCTCATACGGGGACAGAGAACTGGACAGAATGCACAAGTGCTAGAACCTTTATAAGGTTAAATGATAATGTCTCCTATTTTTCACTAGTTCTTTATGATGCATATAGGCATCATCAAACTGAGTTGGTTTGTTTGCTTTTGTTCTTTACTGTTTTCTACATTTTTATTTCCATATCAAACCTGAGCTATCCAGTAAAACCAATGATATACTCTATATTTCACTGCCTTTCTGCATATCTTAACTCAATGAAATAAGAATTTAGAGAGAATTTGTACTATATAGATTTATTACTACCATTATGTTCTCCCCCAAGTTGTAATTCTTTGTGATTTTAAACATAAGGTCATTAATTGCCTTTCATTGGAAAGTCACAAAGTTTTGAAATGCTATGTGCATTTCTCAAAATAAGAGAAACTTAAAAATGCATTGTTTGGGAGAATAGTTGAAAAACAAAACTACAATAGCAAGTGTTACTTGTTTTGTTTATTGAGTATGACAGTGTTATTGACATATGATTCATATCACATACAACTGACTTATTTAAAATGTACAGTTCAGTGTTTTTAGTCATATATTCATTAAAAGAGTAAACTTCAGGACATTTTCATCACTCCAACAAGAAACTCCATACACTTAGCAGTCATCTCACATTTTCCCCAGCTACTGCTCTATGCCTTTCTAGGTATGCCAATTCTGGACATTGCACACAAATGGAATCATACAGTATGTGTTCTTTTGTGACTGAATTCTTAGCATAATGTTTTCAAGGGTCACCTCTGTTGTAGCATCTATTAGTGCTTCATTCCTTTTCACTGTCAAACAATATTCAATTGTATAGATAAATCACATTTTATTTATCCTTTCATCAGTTGACAGATTTTTGAATTGTTTTCATTTGTTGGTTATTATTAATACTGTTGCTGTGCACATTTACATACAAGTTTCTGTGTGGACATATGTTTTAATTTCTTCTTGGTATATAGTTAGCATGGTGTTGCTGTATAATATGGCAACTTTGTGTTTGACTTTTTCAGGAACTGCCAGATTCTTTAACCCTTGTGACACAGTGGTTAAAGAACTAGATTTCTAATCAAAATGTTGGAAGTTTGAAATCATTAATGTCTTTTTACAGGAGAGAGATGTAGCAGATTGCTGCTATAAAGATTTATAGCCTAGGAAATCCTATGGTGTTATTGTGCTGTATTCCATATACTTTATCATGTTATTTGGACAAGAGTGGGTGTGCATATATTTGTATATACTAAAAAATTAGATCATGACTTATCAGCTATATTTAAAAAAAGCACGTATCTGAGCTCAGTGTCTCTATCTACACAAGTTAAGGCTGCCTGGGGACTTTTTCCTACCAGTGAGATCTGTTAATTAGCCCAGCTCCACATGGCTTAGTTACGCATGCATGTAATGAACCTATTGCCCATGGACCCCCTCTCTGTACTAAATCAGAAAAGGAGCAGCCTTTAGACTACAGATTTAGAAACTGCTATATAAAGTGGCTGCTTTTTAACTTTCAATTTAGAAAGCTGTTTTTGCCTGTAACATCAGTTCACCTTGTCTGACCAGAGTGGAAATGAATGCAAATGATACAGACAAACCACAACCACCCTGGATAAAATCTGTAGTCACTCTATTTAAAAGGAGAAACCTAAGTCCTGTAACAGTGTACAGTGAGCAAGAAGCACAGTTGTCTCCTTTGAAATGATTTGTGTGCTTTAGCCAAGCCCTCTTCCCAGGTTACTCGCTTTTGGAGCTTTGCTCTTTCTACTGGTTGAGAACTGACATTGCATCTGCTTCCACAGACTCTCCTTTAGCTACTTCACACCTGTAACTTACACTTCAGTCCTACTCACTACTCACCTGAGTAAGGGAATAAATCCTCTGCCTTCACCCTGAAAAGACAGCATTGATACAGAGTTCAGGATCTAAGCATGTCATAAGGTGAATGATAAAATCTGTAATTAATTAATGGGTGGAGTGGTAGATTATCTGAAATGCACTTGCAGGCATTGCTCCTATAACTCTATTTTTCATAATGCAAGTTGGTAGAAACCAGATTGAAACATCAACGGGCAAAGTTTGCATTCTGAAGACCAAAACCTATAGCTGCTGAATCAATTCCAACTCACAGCAATCCTATGGGGTGGAACAGGACTGCCCCCCAGGGTTTCCAAGGAGCAACTGGTGAATTTGAACTGCTAATCTTTTGGTTAGCAGTTGTTATTCTTAACCAGTAAACCACCAGGGCTCCCATTATAAATTGAGCATGCTTAGAAGTTGTCATGGATTGAACTGCACCCACCCAAAAATGTGCACAGTTATTTGGCTGGGCTGGTGATTCCCTGTATTCTGTGATTGCCCTCCATTTTGTGATTTTCTGATGCTGTAAATCCTAATCTCTGCCTGTAGTTCATAGATTGGAATTATGTTAGACAGGATTAGGGTGAGACTGTAAAGCCCTTCCTAAGATCACCTTCCTGCTCCAGGATAAAGAGAATTTTCCTGGAGTGTGGCTTGACCTACCTTTTATCCCTTGATCCTACAGGAGATAAAAGAAAAGGGTAGTGAGCAGAGAGCTGGGAACCTCATACCACCAAGAAAGCAGCACTGGGAGTAGAGCATATCCTTCAGACATGAGGTTCCTGTGCCAAGACACACCCTGACCAAAGACTGATGCAACACAAAGACCTTCCTCCAGAGCTGACAGTGGGAAAGCTTTTGCCTGGAGCAGACACCCTAAATTTGGACTTATAACCAACTGGACTATGTAAGAATAAAGTTTTCTTTGCTAAAACCACTCACTTGTCATGTTTTTGTTAGAGCAGTACCAGATGACTAAGACACAAGTAAACATTATTCCTGGGTAGAAAGCAGGGGATATGTGGTGAGCTGTTGAGATTCCCTTTGAGTGGGTTCTTGCTTTATTTTTCACAATACAGAGGGATGGGAAATTGAAGGAAGCTTGTGCTGATGAGTGGCTTGAAGACAGCAAAATATAGCACTCTCGTGTGAAACAGAGCTAGCGGTACTCAAAGGTAGTAGCATTCACTCACTTTTGATCATGTAGCTGTGAAAAAAACATTCCCACTATGAAAATGAGCCTTATATTAACAGTTTGAAACCGTCCGTCTCCTGGTCTTTTTATGTTATTCATTTAACAAGAGAGTGCACTAAGCCACTATACATGTCAGGTCCCAGAGACACACTTGTGAGCAAAGTTACTTGTGTTGAAACATACTTGTTGATAATATGAGTTATTTTTAAGAATTCATGTTTATTTATGAACTAGAGTTTGTCACAGTTATTTCATTAGAGGAGAGTAGATTGTGTTCATAATTCTGAAACACTTTAACTGAGACTTTTCTCCTGTGTTTTATCTTTTTTCCTTCTTCTCATTTTCATGTGGGAGATCTAGGTTTGATTCCTGGTCAGTGCAGCTCATGAGCAGCCACCAACCATCAGCCAATGGAGGCTTGCGTATTGCTAGGATGCTAAGCAGGTTTTAGTGAAGATTCCAGACTCAGATGGATGAGGAAGAAAGGCCTGGAAATCTACTTCTAAAAAGTTAGTCAATGAAAAACTCTTATCCAAAACTGATCATTGGAGTGGCATAAAAGCAGGCAATGATTGATTTATTGTACATTTTGTGGTCAGCACATATCAAGAGTTGACCCGGTGGTAGCTACCAAGAACCATTAATATATGCAAAATATACATTTATCAAGCATTTAGTAAACACCATGGTCTGGCCCTTACGGTCTGAGGATAAAAAGATGAAAGCACAGTTTCTGACTTCATAGAGCTCACAGTTTCTTCATAGTTTTACAGTTAAGCAGGTGACTAATTACACTACTATGTGAAAAATGTACTAGTAACCGTTTACCTAAAATCCTTAGAGTGTGAGATAACGTGCTTTGGGACCTGGGAAGCTTTGATGGATCCTCACGTGACCAAATTTGATAGTAACACATAACTTAGATATGGACTGTCAGCTGAATGAGAGTACTTCTAGAATGCTTAGTACGTCAATCCTTCAAAACTGGTAGTCACGATGATGATGATGAATTAATTTTGTTTCTAATTACTCTCAGGCTAGAGTAATTTATTTAAAACTATGTTAATAGTGTTGCTTGTTGTTAGGTGCCATCCAGTTGGCTCTGACTCAGAGTGAGCTTGTGTACAACAGAATGAAACACTACCCAGTCCTGAGCCATCCTCATGGTCACTGCCATGTTTGACTACAATTGCAGCTACTGTCTCCATTCATATCATCAAGCGTATTCCTTTTTTGGGGGACTGACTCTCAAACTTAGTAAGCATAATGTCTTTCTCCAGGGACCAGGCCATCCTGACAACAGTTTCAAAGTATGCAAGACAAAAGTCTCACCATCCATGCTTCCAAGGAGCACCCTAGCTGTACTTCTTCAAGACTAACCTGTTCATTCGTCTGGCAATCCATTGTGTATTCAATATTCTTTGCCAATACTGTACTTAAAAAGCACCAAATCTCCTATATTTCTTATTTATTGTACAGATATGACATACATTTGAGAAGATGGAGAATACCATGTTTGGGGTCAAGAACACCTTAGTTCATGAAGTGACTTCTTTGTTTTTCAACACTTTAAAGAGGTCTTTTAGAGCAGGTTTGCCCAGTGCAATGCATTGTTTGATTTCTTAACTGCTGCTTCCATGGGTATTGATTGTTTATTGAAGTAAAATGAGATACTTGACAACTTCAATCTTTTCCCCATTTACCATGATGTTGCTTGTTGATGCAGTTGTGAGGATTTTTGTTGCCTTTATGTTGAAGTTCAATCCATATTCAAGGGTGTGTAGTTTTTGATATTTATCAGTGAGTGCTTCCGGTCTTCTTCGCTTTCAGCAAGCAAGGTTGTATCATCTGCATTTCTAAGGTTGTTAATGAGTCTTCCAAAATCCTGATGCCAAATTCTTCTTTATGTAGTACAGCTTCTTGGATTATTTGCCCAGCATACAGGTTGAATTTAGTATGGTAAAATGATATAACCCTGATGTACACCTTTCTAGATTTTAAGCCATGCAGTATCCTTTGATCTGTCCCAATGTCTGCCTCTTGATCTACAAACAAGTTCTTCTCGAGCACAATTACGAGTTCTGGAATTCACACTCTTCGCAATATCATCCATACGTTGTTATGATCAACACAGTCAAATGCCTGTATACAGTCAATAAAACAGAGGCAAATGTTTTTCTGGTATTTTCTGTTTCCCACCCAAATTCATTTGACATCAGCAATGATAACTTTCCATATATGTCCTCTTCTGAATTTGGCTTGGATTTCTGGCAGCTCCTTGTCAACATCCTGTTGCAATTGCTTTTGAATGACCTAGCAGCATTTTATTTACATGTGATATAAATGATATTGTTCAGTAATTTCCTCATTCCAATGAATCGCCTTTATTTGAAATGGGCACAAATTTCTGTTCCAGTTTTTTGGTCAGGTACCTGTCTTCCAAATTTCTTGGCATAGACAAGTGAGCATCTCTAGTGCTGCATCCATTTGCTGAAACATCTCAGTAGGTACTCTGTCAATTCCTGGGGCCTTACTTTTTGCCAATGCCTCCAGTACTACTTAAACTTCTTCCATCAATATCATCAGTTCTTGATCATGTGCTACCGCCTGAATTGACTGAATATGGACCAATTATTTTTGGTACAGTGACTCTGTATATTCAATTTTTTGCTTCTGATACTTCCTGCATTATTCAATACTATGCACATAGAATCTTCCAAGATTGCAACTCGAGGATTGAATTTTTTTTTCAGTTCTTTCAATTTGAAATATATTCTTCTGAACATGTTTGTCCATTTTGGGTTTCTAATTCCAGGATTTTGCACATTTCATAATTTGTTTTCTTGAGCTGCCCTTTGAAATCTTCTGTTCAGCTCTTTTACTTCTTTGATTCTTCTATTTGCTTTAGCTCCTCTATCGTCAAGAGCAAGTTTCAGAGTTTCTTCTGATATCCAAATTGGTGTTTTCTTTCTCTCTTGTCTTTTTAATAACTTCTTGTTTTCTTCATGTATGACGTTCTTGATGTATTCTCGGAGCTCATCTAATCTTTGTTCATTGATGCTCGTTGATGTTCATTGAACAATAGTCATGTTAACTGGTCTTCCTTATAAGTGTATGGATATTATCCTACCACTGACAGTGTTGTTCTTCAGGATTAATCTTGTAATACTCTTTTTGGCATTTAACGTGATGCCATTCCTCTTTAACTGTCATTGTTAGCATTGTAGGTCATAGGATTGTCTAATTTAAAATCCATTTCAGATCACTAGTGCCTAGGTTATCGATTTTTCTGCATACCATTTCATTTTTGATTACTTCAGTTTGCCTAGATTCATATTTCATACAGTCCATATTCTGATTATTAATAGATGTTTGCAGTTGTTTCTTCACATTTTGAGTCATGCCGCTTCAACAAATGAAAGTCCCCAAAGCTTAACTCTATCCATGTCCTTAATCTGCTTTGAGAAAGGAAGGTAGCTCTCCAACTGTATCTTGAGTGCCTTCCAACCTAAGGGGCTTATCCTAGTGTTATGCAACTATTCATAGGATTTTTGCTAGCCATTTTTCTCAGTAGCAGACTGCCAGACCCTTCTTCCTAGTGCGTCTTAGGCTGTGTCCTAATCTGGGTTCTCTAGAGAAGCAAAACATATGAATACATATATATATGAATATATATACATACATATATCTCAAGAGATTTATATCAAGGAAATGGCTCATGTATTTGTAAAGCTTGGAACATTTCAAGTTTGCAGATCAGGATAGAGGCTTCTTATGATTCATATAGTGGTAGAGGCTGAAGACCCCAAGATCAGCAGGTTGGAGAGGTCTTGCTCACAGGCTTTGAAGGGCAACAAATTCCAAGACTGGCAGTAAAGACCATGAGTAAGCTGCTAGGTCAAGTCCAAAGAACTGGGGGTCAAATTAACATGAGCCAGCTGCAGGTTACACAATGAACAAAAGCTCCCAAACTGTCCTAGAAAGTCTGGTTGTATTTGGATATAGGCCATGTGTGCAAGGAAACTACCAGTCAAGTGACTGACTACTCACAACAGATCTTATCATCGAGGTGATCACTTATCAAATCTCAATAGCAAAGTGATCACAACATTATACAACTGCCAAAACACTGAGAATCACGGCCCAGCCAAGCTTACACATAGTCTTACCCATGTCACAGTCTTAAGATCTTTTCACTGTGGGCAACACTGATAGCATTTGAAATACCAGTGGCAAAGCTTTCAATATCACAGCAAGATGCAAGCCACCACAATATGACAAAATGATACATGTATGGTGGCTTTCTTTACATTCACCTTAAAAAAAAAAAAAAACCCTGCCTATCTACTTTTCTTCTTCTTCTACCCCAGAGTAGAAGTCGCTTGTATGACAACTAAAGATCCAAGGCTGGATTGAGGTGGAAAGTGAAATTAGGAAGATACAGAAAAGCAGAAATTAGAATTTTGTAGTTCTACATGCATCTTTTCCTAGCCTTAGAAACTGAAACTATACAAGGAAAGCTCCAAGAGAAAGCATATGTTTCTCTTGTGTTGCATTTAAGAATAGTGAACTCTGTCAATAAGGACAGGATTGCCAGCCTATGAACAGAAAGCATGAGACCCTTGTCATTAGCATGTACACAGTCCCTAAGCTGCAAGGCAACAAGGAGGTTTAGAATAATAGAGTTAAATTGTTCTTAGAGAAATTTATGAGAAAGTTATCTAATACGATTTCCAAATGCAATATGTAACGTTTTTCCTAAGGATAAATAATATAGACTCAGCAGTACCCTTGATAAATGTAAATAGATACAATCTGTGAGAAGTATTTAGGGTGATAATAAGCTGCCTGAAAATGAGTGAATGTAGCTGCAGCTTTAATATATTTTTGGTAAAAGTAGTTAAGAGGCAATGTCGTATAATGGCTAAGAACAAAAACTCTATCACCTGCTACATGACCTTAAAGCACCAGCTTTTTCATACCTCTAAAACAGCTGTAGCAGTTATTAAGTGACATAGTTTTTTGAGGATTAAATCAGAAAATAATCCTTACTACAGTGACTGATAAAGAGTAAACAGAGTACCTGGGTGGTGCAAATGGATAATATACTTGGCTGCTGTTTGAAAGATGGGAAATTTGAGTCTAACCAGAGACACCTTTGAAGAAAGCCCTGGAGATCTACTTCCAAGATGTTAGTCATCAAAAATACTGTTGGAGCACAGTTTACTCGGAAACATGTGAGGTCCACATGAATTGGAGTCAACTTGATAGGAACTGATTTTTAGTGTTATTTTTCTTTGTAGACAGTGAGCACTTGATGGTTAAGTGCTTGACTGCTGAGTGGAAGCTTGATGCTTTGAAGATACCAGTCTCTCCATGGAAGAAGAGACTTTATGGTGTGCTTCTTTAAAGACTGCAGCCCTAGAGAGAAGTTCTACCCTGTCCTATAGTGTCACTACAGTGTTAGAATCAAGTCAACAGCATACAATAACAATAACACATTTTAGCTATCTGCCAAACGTGCTTTTAAAGCTCAGGTGCTGATCAAAAGGATGTCAGTTCGAATCCACCTGACACTACTTGGATACTTACAGGATGGTTTTACTCTGTCTTATAGGGTTGCTATGAATTGGAATAAGCTCCGTGGAAATGGGCTTTTTTTTGTTTATTTTTGTCTGTAATTATTAATTAACATCTGAACATAATGTGGAGCATCCATTTCCTAAAGACATGGATGTTTCCTTCTTGTAACAGTTCTTTGAGCATCTTCTGTTTCACTTTTCCATCATTTTGAGGGTAACAAAGATAACTATGGTAATGAGCTGTGTAATTTTTCAGTTTAAGAAGCTCTGTTTTATGGCTGCCAGGCTGTGTTTCAAGTCTTGGCTTTCCCATTACTTCTCTCAGCTGGCGTTCAACTTGTTTTAAATGCACAAGGTAGTTCATTTGGGTCTGTCATAACATCGACACTCTTTCTATGACTTGAGCAACTGTGTCACAGGAAACCAAGCCAATGGACACACATGCTGCCTACCAACCTAGGGTTTAAACTAGTGTCTGCACAGAAGGCGAATTCCTACATCTTTGTCAATTTTAGAAGAAACAAGCTAGGTCTCATAACACAGAGCTGATTGATGTGGGTCAGAGCCAGAAGTCTTGTGCTCTTCAACTTTGCCACAGTCTCCTTAGGTGGCTGTAGGTTTTGATCAGGGCAGAAAGACTTGGTTAGTCTCATTCTTTATACGTTAGTTTGTCTTCTAGAAGTGACACTTCAATAAGCAGCCCGAAGTAAAGGATGACTCCTAGTTGATGTATTGAAAACTATTGATCTATGTGAACTTTGTTATTGTTGTTTTAGATTGGCTTGGCGAAGTTTGCAGAAATCTCTCAAACTCCTAATTCACCTTTCATCTGTCAACTAGCTGTTGCTCTGTCTACACTAGATATTGGCAGTGCCATCATTCTCTCCTTCACAAACACGTGTAATGAACAGTGTCATTAACTCTAAGTACTTGTATAAGGACTGGAACACTAGGCTGGGCTAATGTGATGGTGTGGGGTGGCTGATGAGTAGCAATACAAGCTTTAACACCGTTTTTTTTTTTTTTTTTCTTTTGTTTTGACACTAGACCCATGACATTTTAAGTTGTCTGTATGCAGGCTCTGAATTGCTAGTTTTGTAAACTGACTTCTCCAGTCATGAAAAAATCAATTTCTGAAATTTTATTCAGATATTTTCTTGGTTCTATAAGCAGACCCAAACAATTGACTGTATTATTATTTTTTAAAAAGGCACATGCTGGTTTCTTATGGCAGTCAAACTGAAACAGAAAAGAACAGAGGCCCAACTTCATTTTCTTCATTAGCAAAGTGAAGATTTTAATACCAACTTCCTATCTTTTAATAAGGTAATTTTAATAAGGAAGTATTTGAAGCAATACATGAAAGTGTTTAAACTACATAGTTCAATATAAAAATAAAATGTTAGATTTATCAGTATACTGTTAGGCTCATTACCTTTTTTTCTTTAGTCTTCCTGTGCTTGATTTTCATTAAATATTCCATGAGTCTTTTGGTGGCTTCCAGGACACCAGTTACATTTACTACTAAAGCTGCAGCCTTGGGCTCCTTTGGCCAAACACAACACCTGCCACATTATCTTAGCTTTGGGAGTGAAAAGAGCTGATGAGAACGTTTTGAAATAATACATACATTGTTGGCCACTCAGTTTCTTTCTTGACAGTGGGCAGTATGGCCCCTAGTTGATAACCTTTTCCAGACTCACTCTCCTAATTTCTGTGCAGCATGTGGTTTCACCGCTTCCTAACCTCGTGGGCCTTGGGAAGAAAAAAGTAGTTGATAAGTTTATTAGCCAGCCAAGTGCTGTCAATTCGGGTTTTATGCAATGACAAGTCATCTAAAATGAAACTCGTGTTGGAGAAGTGTTTGGCTAGGTTTACAAATTTGAAATTATCTGGTAGAGTTGAAGCTGGAGGAGTGAAGGAGGTCTCAGAAGAGAAGGAGGTGTATATATATGTGTGTGAGAGAGAAAAAGACAGAAAATGAGAAAGAAGTTAAACCAAGCTGTGAATCAAAAGAGAAAAGAGGTACGAGTCAATAGAGACCATGTAGACACTAGAGAAGGAGAGTGAAAAGAGAAGTCTTTTTGTCACATGGAATGAAACTCTTGCCTTTGGTTTCTCAGTTTCCATCCCCATGGTCATCCTAAGCTCCTGAGGAAAGACTCGTCTCTTTGCACTTACTGCTTTTGGAGCTTTTCTTCACCCCCTCTTCCATGAATATGATTTTGAAAAGCATTTTAGTATGTAAACAATTATATAAACCATTATGCAACAGGAGGTACAGAAAAGAACACTGAACATTGCTAACATCAGGTCTGACAAGCACATTGGTGAACTCATCCTAGACAAAGTGCTACATACCTCATTGCTGAATATCGCTCTGGTCACTTTAGAAATACTCCCCTTGGGAAGCAGTGCACTGATGCCAGTGCCCAATTCACCCTTTAAAGCACTTTTTCTAGGATGGGTTTGATAACTTACTTGCCAGACCTTATATGTCAACAGCTCTGGACATTCCAGAAAGAGTTCCAAAACTGCTCTGAAGGGTGAACTAGGCACAAGTGTCAGTGTACAACTTCCCAAGGGGAGTACTTCAAAGGTAACAAAAAGTGACATTCAACATTGAGGTACTTAGCAATTTTTCTAGAACGAGTTTGTGAACTTAATGGCCAAACCCCATGTCTACTTTCTTTTCTTTTTCAATAATTTTATTGTACTTTACATGACAGTTTAAAATACAGGTCAGTTTGTCATACAAAAGCTTGTACACACAACACTGTATAACTCTAGCTCATCTGTATTTTCTGTGTTAGGCTCACTAGCTAATGTACACACTCCTCCTTTCCATCTTGTATTTACCATGTTCATTCAACCAGCTCCTGTCTCACTCCACCCTCTCATCTCACTTCTGGGTGGCATCAGCTAAATTAGCCTCATGTAAGTAGTTAAGCCAACAAGCACCCTCTTTGCCAGTGTCATTCTATGTTTTATAATCTAGTCTTAACTTCATCAGAAGAGTTAGCTTCAGGAATGGTTTGAGTTCTGGGCTGAGTCTGGAGGCCTTGTCTCCGGGGGCCCTCCAGTCAGTTGGACTATCAAGTCTGGTGTTTTAATAGAGTTCTAGTTCTGAAAATCCATTTTTCTCCCACAGTGTCAGGCAATCTATGTTGTATTCCCTGTCACGTCAGTCATTGGCAGTGGCCAGAAACCATTTAGTTCTTCTGCTCCAATTCTGATGTAGTCTTTGAAGTATCTGGCTCTTTCTGTCTTTCAGGCTCGTGTTTTCCCTGAAACCATGGTCCCCTGACCTCTGTCCCTGCTACAGTGTCTCTTGAAGTGTTAGGTTATATTTAGGAAACCTCTGAGTTTGGTTTAGTCCAACTGGGCTGAATCTTCCTTCTCTTCTGTTCTGTCACTCCCTTCATCTAATCCAGTCCATATCTACTGTCTAATCTGTGAATATCCTTCTCCCTCATTTCCCACCCCTGTAACCATCAAAGACTGTTTTCTCCTATATTTAAACATTTTCTTGAGCCCTTGTAATAGTGGTCTCATGCAATATTTGTCCTTTTGTGACTAATTTTACTCAGCATAATGTCTTCCAGATTACTCAATATTATGTTTCTTAAGTTCATAGATGTTCTTAATCATTGCATAGTATTTCTTTGTGTGAATGTACCATATCTTTTTTATTCATTCATCTGTTAATGGGCACCTAAGTTGATTCCATATTTTTGCTGTTGTGGACAGTGCTACAATAAACATTGGTTTCATGTATCTATTTATGTGACAGCCCTTATTTCTCTGTGGTATATTGCAAGAAGCAGGATTGCAGGATCAGATGATGTTTCTATTTCTGGCTTTTTAAGAAAGTGCAAAATTGATTTCCAGTGTAGTTATACCATTTTATATTCCTACCGGTGGTGTAAAAGTCTGTCCAAAACCTCTCCAACACTTACTATTTTGTGTTTTTTGGATTAGTGCCAGCCTTGTTGGGTTGAGATAGTTATCTCATGGTAATTTTGATTAGTGACTAATGATCGTAAACATTTCCTCATGTATCTGTTAGCTGTGTGGATGTCTACTTTGGTGAAGTGCCTGTTCATATTCTTTGCCATTTTTAAAGGGTTATTCGTCTTCTGGTTGTTGAAGTTTGCAGTATTTTGTAGATTATGGAGATTAGACTTTGATTGGATTTCTCATAGGCCCAGGTTTTTCCCAGTCTGTAGGCTGTTTTTTTGCTCTTTTAGTAATGTCTTTGGATGATTGGATGAGCACAAGAATTTGATTGTAAGAAGTTCCCAGTTTTCTATTTTCTCTTGTGGCATTTCTACATTGTTAGTAACATTTCGTAGTCAGTTTATGCCATGTATTAGGGCTCCCAGTGTTGTCCATATTTTTGCCTTCCAGGATCTTTATTGTTTTAGATTTTATTTTTAGGACTTAGATCTTTTTTAAGTTAGTTTTTGTGCATGGTGTGAAATATGGGTACTATTGCTTTTCCTTTTTTGCAAGTGGATATCCAATTATGCCAACACCATTTGTTAAAGAAATTGTCACTTCCTGAGTGTACAGTCTTCAGGCCTTTGTCAAACACCAGCTACTTATTGGTGCATGGTCTGTATTTTCAGTTCTTTTCCATTGGTCTATGTCTTTGTTTCTGCACTAGTACTAGGCAGTTTTGACTACTGTAATAGTGTGATAGGTTCTAAATTCAGGTAGTGTGAGGCCTCCCAGTTTCTTTTCCTTCAGTAATGCTTGACTTACCTAAGGCTTCTTCCCTTTCCATAGGAAGTTGGTCAGTGGTTTATTGATTAGGCTGATATTCTCAAAGAACCAGCTTTTGGTCTTGTTAACTCTTTCAATCATTTTTCTGTTCTTTAATCCATTTAGTTCTGCTTTAATTTTTATTATTTTCTTTCTTCTGGTGCCCGAGATTTTCTTTTGCTACTCTCTTTCTAGTTTTTTTGAGTTGTAGTGTTAATTCTTTGACTTGAGCTCTTTCTTTTCTTTTCTTTTCTTTCTTTCTTTTTTTTTTCTTGGATGTGTGCATTTACTGAGTTGAACTGACCTCTGAGCACTGATCTTGTTGTGTCCCAAAGCTTCTGGTAGGATGTGTTTTCATTCTCACTCATTCTGTGAGTTTCTTTATTCCATCCTTGGTTTCTTCTATAATTCAGTCATTTCTGAGCAAGATGTTGTTCACTTTCCATATTTTCTTTATTTTTTCCTTCCTTTATCTGTCATTGATTTCTATTTTTATGGCTTTGTGCTCTGAAAAGATGCTTTGTAATATTTCAGTACTTTGAATTTTGTGAATGATTGCTTTATGGCCCAATATGTGGTCGTTTCTGGAGAACACTGCGTGCACATTGGAAAAGAAAGTATATTTAGCTGCTGTTGAGTGGAGTGTTCCACGTGTGTTTATGAGGTCAAGTTGGTTGACTATGTCATTTAGATCTGCATCTTTATTGAGCTTTTTTTCTGAGTGTTCTGCCCTTCAGTCGGATCTGACTTGATAGCACTTGGCTGGCTTGGATACTGTTATTGTGGAGCTGTCTATTTCTATTTTCAGTGCAGTTAGAGTTTGTTTTATGTATTTTGGAACACTGTTGTTGGGTGCATAAGTATTTAAAGTGGTTGTATCCTCCTGGATCACTGATCCCTTAATCATTAATAGCATCCTTACTCATACAATGTAGTAGGTTTTTCTTTAAAGTCTATTTTATCAAAGGTTACTATTGCCCCTCTTGCTCTTCTTTGAATGTTGTTACCTTGATATATTTTTTCCCATCCTTTGAGGTTTGGTTTTTTCGTGTCTTTAAGCCTAAGATATGTCTCCTTTAGGCAGCATATAGATGGGTCTTGTTTTTTAAACCCAGTCTGCCATTCTCCATCTCTTTTTTGGTGAATTTAGTCCAATTACATTCAGTGCAATTCTTGATAGGCATGAGCTCAGTGCTGTTTTATGATGTCTTGTTGTGTGTGTGTGCTGCAGACAATTCTTTTTTTCCATTTAATTTTCTTTGCCAAGTCTTATTTCTTTACGTACTTTCTTTTCATCTTTTCCAATGTTGGTGGTTTTGTGTTTGCTGAGACTTCATGCTTTTTATTTTGAAATTTTGAATTGATAGTTTCCTTTGTTGTTATCTTAATATTTACTGTTATTTTTCTAAACTGAAACCAATCTTAACTTTGTTTTTTTAATATTTCCTTGCCTTACTCCTCTTATGAAAGTTTTATGTCTATATTTTCTTTTAAGTCCCTCTTCTTTGTTATAATATTTACATAATGATGTCTCTTTTTCCCTCAGTATTCTGCCTTTGAATTTTTTTTTTTTTTTCTGATTGCCCTATTTAGGTTGATATCCAGTTATTCTGTTTTGTGGTCTAGTATTGGGTTATTACCTGATGTTATTGATTTTCTAACCAAAGGACTCCCTTTAGTATTTCTTATCATTTTCTTTTGGTTTTGCAAATTCCCTAAGTTTCTGTTTATCTGGAAGTGTCCTAATTTAGCCATCTTATTTGAGAATCAGTTTTGCTGGCTATATAATTCTTATCTTTGGTTTAGGCAAGTTAGATTATAATATGCCTTTGTGTCTTTCTTTTGGGATATATGTTGTTTGGAGATTGATGAGCATCTTGGAGAGATATCTTTCATGATATCAGGGAAGTTTTCTGTCAACAAATCTTCAGGAATTCTCTGTGTGTTTTCTGTTACTCCCTGATGTTCTGGTATTCCAGTCACACTTAGATTATTCCTCTTGACAGAGTGCCACATAATTATTAGTGTTTCTTGGGTTTTTTTTTTTTTTTTTTTTTAGTATTTTATCTGACTTTTCTTCAGTTCTGCTCCTTAACCTTCTATTTAGTTGTGTAATTCTATAATTTTATTATTACTTTTTTGAATTTCTAGTTCTTGCCACTCAATGCTTTCTTACAGCCTGTTGAAATTGTCGTTATGGTCTGATGCATTTTTCCTCATCTCCTTCCTGATCTCTTGAAGAATTTTAGACATTATTATCACTATTCTACCTCTGATAATTCCATAAAGTTGTTTTAGCAGCTGTCTGAGGCCACTGTGGCTTGATTTGATATGGACTGTTGTCTCTGATTCATCAGTAAGTTAGATTTGTCTATCTTGTGTTTGCTTACTGTGTTCTAGTTTCTTGTTTTGTTTTGAAACATCCATATAGATTGGCCATATGTGTTAGTTTGATTACTGACACCTTTGAAGCTCTAATGTTCTCTCACCAGATGGCTAGAGCTGTTACTAGACATAAGAGCCCAGAAGTGTGTTTAATTTTCTTGTGTGAATTCAACTCAAGTGAATAGGTACTCAGCTACCAAGTATGTAGTGCAGGCTCTCCCCTGCTGTTCTAGGTGAAAGAGGTGATTAGTGTAGGTACAGATATCTGGCTGCTGGTGCAAAGAAAGGCAGAGCGCTAACAGTTGTCTCTGAATGTCTGTGAGGATGGTGTGTTCCTTTAATTCTGATTCCAGATGAAAGCTGTTTCCACCCTGAATTTCTGGCTTGGGCGAGTTGGCAGATTTTTTTTTTTTTATCCTTTCCTCACTTTCTTAAATTTTTCCATCCTCTGAAACTAGGAGAATGTCCTAGGGCAGGCTTAAGGAGTCCTGTTACAGCTCAATTAGTGGCATCAGACTCTGGAGCCACAGCAGTGCAGAGAGAGGCAAGAGAAGCACTGGGAAAAGGGTGAGAGGTTTATCCTGAAGGAAATAGATGTGTGATAGGTAGTTGCCAGTAACTTAGTTTTTGACTGTCAAGTGCTGCTTTTCACTGGCTCTGGAGACTTGAGTGCAGTTTCCACTACTCTTTGACACTGATTAGGATGCCCTTCAAATGCCTTTTCTTTTCTTACCACACCAGTAGACAGCAAGTTCCTGCTGGTCAGGTCCAGCCAGTCCTTGGCACTTCTGGACCTACTCTCACTTCTATATTGCTCAGTCTAGTTTCTCAACTTTCCCTCTATTTTTCAGAGCTTCTAAGATATCATGTGTGATGGATTCATTTATTCTTTTGGGTCTTTATTGTTACAGGGATCACAGGAAACGTCTGACTACTCCACCATCTTGACATTACCTCACTCTATTTTCATATGACAATTATGCTACACAGTCAGGCTGACATCAACTGATACATGCAAGTAAGTTTCTTTTTATAGCTCACACTCATTGTGCTTGTTTGGTGCCAGTGTTACTGTCATGGATTGAATTGTGTTTCCCCCAAAATGGGTGTAGAAATTTGACTGGGATGCTATTCATGGTATGTAAGCCCTACCACTATGATGTTAATGATGGAAGATGGGCAACAGTTGTGTTGGTGGGGCAGGACAAAATGTTTAAAATTATTTTGTGTCTTGAAGTAGTCTCTTGAGATAGAAAGGAAAGAAGTTAGCAGAGAGATTTGGGGACTTCATGTCACCAAAAAGCTGTGCCAGAAGTTGGGTACATACTTTGGAAAGGACCGAGGTTTCTGCACCTCAACAGCTTCCAGTCCAGGGGAAGATTGAGCGCAAGGATTTTCTTCTGGATCCAGCAAAGAAAACCTTCCCCTGGAACTGACACACTAAATTTAGACTTTTAGCCTATTGGACTGTGATAAAATAAAAATTTCGCTTTTTAAAGCCATCCACTTGTGGCATCTCAGGCATAGTAGCTCTAGTTGACTAAGACAGGTGCAAATTGTTAAAATGTTATAAATGTCATTCCTGTCTATATTTATCCCAACAACCTTCCAATCTGTCCTCCCCAATCTAAACAAAACACCTTCTCTTTTCCTCATTTAGGCTGCTTTCTAATAATACCAGAGGTCACCACCTGTAGTGAAGATGCTAATTACATCTTCAAATCCTAAAATAAATTCTTAAAATTTCAACCTTATTGTTTCAAGGAGAGAATGAAAACCCTGCCAGCTTCCATGGGAAGATAAACTGTTTTTTCTCTTTTTCAAAAATAAACCTTGAAGTCAGAAGACTGTCAAAGCTGCATACTAATGCTAAATGTTCAGAAAGACAACATCTATTTTGCAATCAACATCTGTAGTACTTGTCAGAGTTAAAAAGGACTGTAACTGCTGACTTTTTTATTTTGTAAAGTGAAGGAGGTCAGCATTTAGTAGCATTTCTTGGTGCATCTTGTCTAACTGGAAACGTTTGAGTATATTTTGTCTTAGTGTTCTTTGTATCCTTAGTAATTAACGTGAATCTCTATATCAAGCTTCCTTATAAATCTTAGCCCTGTGTGTAAATGGTTGGATCCACGGAAATACATTATGGTCATTTTGCTTTCCTGCTTTTCTCAAACTTCTGAAGGCCACTTCAGTAGGCTAAACAATGAACCCTAAAGACATCCAGGTCTCTGAAATCTGTTAATGTCCTTTATAGGAAGAAAAAATACTTTGGAAGATCTTGAGATGAAGAGATTATTCTAGATTATTCTGGAAGGCCCTAAACGTAACCACAAATATCCCTATAAGAAGAAGGCAAAAGAAAGCTTAACTTTAGAAAAGAAATAGGGATATGATAATGGAGTCAAGAAGTTGGAGTGATTCCAGGAAAGAGATCTGAGTCAAGGAATGCAAGTAACCTCCAAAAGCTAGCAAATGTAAGGCAATAAATTCTGCCCTGGATTCTACAGAACAAACTATTCTATTACAACGGATTTGGGATTTCTGACCTCTGGAATTGCAAGACAGTACATTTGTGTTTAAATCCCCAAATCTGTCA
Source organism: Heterohyrax brucei (assembly GCA_028571685.1). NCBI lineage: Eukaryota > Metazoa > Chordata > Mammalia > Hyracoidea > Procaviidae > Heterohyrax > Heterohyrax brucei. The sequence continues at coordinate 44,216,887 of CM053149.1, forward strand.
TAATTTGTTACAGCAGCCATAGGAATCTAAATACTTTTTATCTGTCCCTTTAACAAAATCAGTTTCAATACCAAAACCCAAACCAAACTCCTTCCCATTGAGTTGATTCTGACTCATAGCAACACTATAGGTCAGCATAGAACTGCCCCACAGAGTTTACAAGGATCACCTGGCAGCTTTGAACTGCTGATCTTTTTGTTAGCAGATGTAGCACTTAACCACTATGCCACCAGAGTTTCCTTCATTACCAGGTACAAGGAATTTTGTGAGGGGAAATTAAGGACACACAAGTAGGCCACTGTCTTCAGGAGTGAAGACTGTCCAGGAAAAGAAAAGAGATGACATTCCTATTGCTTCTCTTATGTTCTTGTCTCTCTTCTTGTGCAACTACAGTACTCAGGATTTTAGAGTTCATGGGTTCCATCTTGGATAGTTTCCTGGTCCTTTGAAGGCCAAATAGGATGAAAATGGTATCTGAATAAAAGATAGAATTGAATGGTTTCCTTGAAAATGCTCACATCTATCCTTTTGAACAACTACTAAAATGAATGCTAAAAACTGTGGGCATATTAATAAATAAAAAATACATGTAATCCAGAAAAAGCTGGTAACCAAAAGACTCTGAGATGGCATGCTTGAGAGGGAATTTTTCCACCTTGCTCCTGCTGGGGTCACTTTCATTTGGAATAAAACTAACAAGAGAAAGAAAAACAAATCAAAATAAAACACATTTAGTTTTTTTACTTCACTCTTTGGAATAGGTTGAACAGTGTTCTCCCCAAATTTGTGTCCACCTAGAGCCTCAGAATGGGACATTATTTAGAAAAAAGGCCTTAAGAGATGCAATTAATTAAGAATCTCAAGATGATATCACATTGGATTTAGAATGGGACCTAAATCCACTGACCAGTGTCCCTACAATAAGAGGAGAGGACACAGAGAAGAGAAGTCCATGTGAAGACTAAAGGAGAGATTGTAGTAATGGAGCTATAAGGCAAGGATTTTCAAGAGCCACCAGAGGCGTGGAAGAGGCAAGGAAGAATTTCTTCCTGCAAAGGGACCACAGCCCTATCAACACCTTCATTTTGGACTTTTAGATTTCAGAAGAGTGCAAGAATAAATTTCTGTTGTTTTAAGTTCCCAAGCCTTTGGCTATTTGCTATAACAGCCCCACAAAACTAATATATTCTTCTTTTATACCAAAGATCATCTCCTCCAGCTGCTGGGACTCGGTGAAATGTTAACACAAGAAAAGAGTCAGCAAGGGTTGCTGGCTTGCCTCAACCCAAATATGAAGAAATGTGGAAGGATGAGAAATGTAGATTGGGGTGCAGGGAACAATTAAAAAGGAGAGTCTACAAAATGGACAAGCATTGCTTCCTAAACTTTTTTCATTTGTCATGATGCTACCTCCTGGGGGAAATATAATGGAATTTTATGGCACAACTTGATTACAAAATAATATTTATTTTTTAAAAAATCCATTTCATAAATCTCTGTGTAGGCACTGCATTTTATACCCTTGACCATCATACATGCAAACTGTTTGTCTTCTGATTTCCTCTTTCTATATCTTCCCATAAAAAGTGTATTTTATTCAGCATTCATTTTCAAGGTTGAAAATCTAACATAAAAGGTATAATAATCAAATTCGTGTTGCAGTCTTGTGCTGACCAATAATTTATTGTTTGATCTTGGACAATCAATTGTACACCTCTGATCTTCAGTTCTTTACCTGTTTAAGATCTGGATAACATTTATAGAGTTATAGTGGGGTTTACAAATATGAAATAATGTATGTAATATACTTTGTTAATGCTATGTATTGGCCTGTTATATAGTAAATATTAAATAATGAATATTAATTATTTTTATTTATAGCTCCTATTGTGTTTTTTCCCCATGAGGATATCCAGCCATGATCTAAAAAAGCAGGACCTTATTTCTGTGTTCAGAAAAAAAACAGTTTATATAATTGAACTGTAGCATAGTTGTCAACACCAGTTAGCAAAGATATATGCAGTATATTTACATATACACACATGTATATATACATATGCTTATGTATACAATTATATGTAATATGTACATGTACACATAGCCACATTTATTTATCTAGAAGAGGTTCTGGAATGCAAAAAAATTATTTACAGTAGTTACCACTAGAAAATTGAGATGGAGAATAGGGAGAAAGCTAAATAAAGTTTTAGATTTCATATCATACTTTCTTATTCTGTTTAAAGTTTTTATCATGAATCATATTCCTTTTGGCAATAAAAATTACTCTAATGCCTGGTACTATATTTATATTTAGAGGTTTCTTAGATTCATTTAGGGAGCGTTACTGTCAGGTAGATATTATCAACTTTTTTGAAGAAGAAGAAATAAAGCCTTCATGTTTTAAGCAAGAACTGTTGGCAAGTTTGATTATAGGATGTCTTGGTGTCTTTCTTTTCAGGTCTATCTTGTGTGGAGTTCTGTGAGCATCTTGGATAAATATCTTCTCATTTTTCCTGATATCAAAGAAGTTTTCTGTCTGCAAATCTTCACCAGTTCTCTTTGTGTTTTCTATTATCTGCCCCCTGTTCTAGTATTCCAATCATTCATAGATTATTCCTTTTCATAGATTTCCACAAAATTCTGAATTTCTCTTGATTTTTTAAAAATTCTTTTATCTGATCTTTCCTCAGATATGTCCGGGTCAAGTGTTTTGTCTTCATTCTAACTAATTCTGGCTTTCATTACCTCTATTCTGGCCCTATGACTTTCTACAGCATTGTCTATTTCTGTAAGCTTATTATTATTAGTCTGAATTTCTGAATATTGTTTCTCTATGCTTTCTTGCAGCCTGTTCAATTTTTCTTTATTTTCTGCTACATTTTACTTGCTCTTCTTCCTGATCTCTTGAAGAGTTCTGAATATTAATCTTTTGCATTCTACTGCCAATAATTCTAGGAAATTCTCTTCATCTTGAACATTTTTTGGTTCTTTGGCTGAGAGAGGTCTGAAGCCATCATGGTCTACTTCTTTAAGTGATTTGACATTGACTAACCCTGATGGCATAAAGCTTAAGTGCTATCTCTGCTAAGCCAAAGGTCAGGAGTTCAAATCGACCAGGTGCTCCTTGGAAGCTTTGAGACAGTTCTACTCTGACCTACAGGGTCTCTATGAGTTGGAATTGGCTTAATGGAAGTGGGTTTGGTTTGGTTTTATTGTCTCCAAGCCATTAGTGTGTTCTTGTATTTATTTATTCTATGTTTGCTTACTGTGTTCTAGCTTCTTATTTTGTTTTGAAATACTAAAATAGGCTGGGTATGTGAGCTGATGTGATTATTGATGCCTTTGAGGTGCTAACGTTCTGTCATCAGATTGTTAGAGCTGTTATTAGGCAGGTAAGCCCAGATATCATTTAATTTTCTTATAAAACTCAGCTCAGGTTCCCAGAGAATCAGTTACTAAGTGTGTTTTTGCAGGCTACCCTCTACAGTCCTAGATAGGCAGGGGTGATTATTCTGGGCACAGATATCTGACTGCACATCTGAGAAAGGCAGGGGACTGACAGCTGTCAGTGAATGTCCATGAAGAAGGCAAAAGAACTGTTCCTGCCCTGACTTTCTGGCTTAAGGAAGCCTGCAAACTTTTTATTGTTTTTCCCCATTTTTTGTTAAATTATTTTCTCTCTGATTCTGGGAGAATGGCTTAGGACATGCTTAAGGAGTCCCACTTTGGGCCCAGGTAATGACTCCAGAACCAGGTGTAGTGCAGAGAATTGAGGTGAAAATCATCGGGAAAAGGGAGAGAGGTTTATCATGAAAGAAAGATTTACGTTCTTGTACGAAAGACTAGATGCAATCCACTTAGCTTTTGATGATCGAATGTGTACTTCACTGATTGTGGAGGCATGCATAGGTCTTCCACCACTAGGTCTCCCCTACTAGGAAGATGCTTTCCAAAAACCACTGATCTACTCCCCATGCTCACACTGCCAGTCCTCCTGTGGGATGTTGACTCCTGTCAGGTCAGGTCTGTCTGGTCTCAGGTACTTCTGGACCTACTCTCCCTGCCCTGATGCTCCATCCAACTTCTCAGATTTCCCATTGATGTTTAGGGAATGTGAATGTCATGTAACATTAATTCATTTTTTTAGAGGGGGCCTTTGCTGTTAGAGGGATCACAGAAAGCATTTAATTACTCTGCTGTCTTAGCCCTGCCTCTCAATGAACAACTTTTAAAATACAGAAACATATTACAAAGATTGCTGTATTTAAATTAGATGTTGTTTAATTGTGATATGAGATAAATCCATTTGTTATCCTTTATGTGTGGTGAGATGAACAGGAAAATACTCTTCACGTCAGGGTGATTTAAAGAAAATTTCACAAGGTGAATATGAAAACTTATTTTGGACATGCTGTTGGAACATTTAGCAACAGTGAATTGTCAGTAGCCTGTCTTAGTCACCTAGTGATTTTACAACTGAAGTATCACAAGTGACTTTAACAAAGAGAAATTTATTGTCTCCTGATAAAAGTAGTCTTAAGGTCCAAATTTAGAGAATCAGCTCCAAAGGAGGTCTTTCTCTATTGGCTCTGGTGGAAGGTCCTTGTCATCAATCTTCACCTGCATTGGGAGTTTCTTAGGCACAGAGACTCTGAGTCCAAGGATGTACTCCTTCTTTCCTGATGGTATAAAGTCTCCAACTCTCCACTTGTTATCCTTTATATCCCACAAGACTGCTTCAAGGCACAACATGTTCATATATTAAGTCCTGTCTCACTAACACAACCATCAATTCTCCCTCATTAACATAGAGGCAGGATTTACAACATGTAGGGGCATCACACAATACTGATGTTCATGGCCTAGCCAAATTGCTACAAGCAGTTTTTTGGGGGGACAGAATGCAGTTCATGACACAACCCAGACTACCCTTTTTATGTTGTCATGCTTTTGACATGAGATCACATCAAGAGAAGACTTGAAGATTTCTGCAGGGCAGAGAATGCAATTCTGTTTTGTATAAGAAAGTTTACAAATCCTTTTGGTTTTCTGACCAAATGCTTCATCTGCAAGTTCAAACCTTTCAGGAAAAAAGTAAAATACCCAGTTAACACTTTTCTCTTTTAAAAAGAGAATAACACATCCTTCTGGGTGTTTTATGAACACACACAGCAAATCCAGCCTTTCTCTTTTGTAACACACTTGGGATCAAGACTTAAGCACCCATAAAACCCCTCTGTAAGCCTTTCCCAGGCACTAAGCCTCTTTGCATGCAACACTGGGGCCAGACACAATATAAATCTTGTTTTGCATTTGGCATTTAGCTCACATAGGAGTGGGCTAAATTTTATCAGAATGAGTTTTCTGGTGCAGTGATGATGATCTGAGCTGGAAAAAATATATTATTAGCCCTGTCAGTTCACATTCCTCACCGGAGAGTGAACACAAACTCTAGAGTTACATGCTAATATCACCTTTCAGTTTGTAGTTTAAAAAACACTCCCTGCCAAAAATCAAAACAAATAAAAAATTTACTGCTATCCAGTGGAAACCCTGGTGGTATAGTGGGTTAAGTGCTATGTTTGCTAACCAAAAGGTCAGCAGTTCAAATCTGCCAGGTGCTCCTTGGAAACTCAATGAGGCAGTTCTACTCTGACCTCTAAGGTTGCTATGAGTCAAACCTGACTAGATGGCTGTGGGTATTTTTTTTTTTTTGGTTATCCAGTAGATTGTGACTTACAGTGACCCTATAACACAGTACAACTGCCCCATAGACTTTCCAAGGACTGACTCATGGATTTGAAATGCTGCCTTTTGATTAGCAGTCACGGCACTTAATCACTATGCTATAGGGGTTTCCGTAGTTTTAAAGGTGGTTGTATTACTCATGGAGCCCTGTTGGTACAGTGGTTAAGAGCTTGACTGCTAACCCAAAATACTGACAGTTAGTCCACCAGCCCCTCCTTGGAAATCCTATAAAGGTTGTTATGACTCAGTTGCTATAGTTTTTTTTTTTTTTTTAATTCGGATGTTACTAGGAGACTAAAATGCTGGTGATGTTTTGAAGATATAAACCTGATCTGGTTTCATTGACCCAAACTCTACTGCTAGCTCTGTTATGCTGACCTGTAAATGCACACAGCTGATCACAAGGTGAGCTCTTAGGGGGTCAGGTAAGAAGGATGAATGAATCTATATAGATCTTTATTAGAGGTATTCCTAAAGCCAATAACTAGAGTATGTCAACAGCATTACCTTTCAATGAAAAGCTCTGTATAGAATCCTAGACTTATATCTAGAAGACTTTAGAATAACGTCAACCAGTTTCATCTTTTTATGTGTAAAGAAACTAAAACCCAGAGAGATAATGTGATTTACCTAAGCAAATAACATTACTTTACAATAAATCACATTGCTTGGCACTCAGATAATTCCAGAATATTTATTGAAAGGCAATTCTGTGTTTTATTTCTTTAGTGCCTTGTAATTATACATGCTGGGTCAATAAAAACAAGTCAATTCATTAGAATTGAAAAGTCTCTTTCCTATTTAGTTGGTAATGAATTTAGTCTTTTATCAATAAATTATATGTCCTACACGAGTGTTGATGAACATGTGGCTTCTTAATGCTTATCCCACTGGTTTTGCTTTGACACTAATTTTCACTGACAAGTCCACTGCCAACAAGCAATCCACTGCCTACTGTATCATAGTGGGCTCCATAATTTCATTTGTGTAGTCTTCTGTGGCCACTCTGTACTAACTTATTTCTAGGCCTCACAACAATCTTGCAAACTGGTGTTTCTTTTCCTGGTTTTGTGAATGAAGAAATTGAGCTCAGAGAATTTAGTAATTTTTGCACAGTCACACTGGTTAGGGATAGAGGAGCCGGGTTGTGAATCTGAGTCACCTTGACTTCAAAATTCATACTTTTCCTATGAGTTTTCCTATGAGTTTTTCCTATGAGTTCCTATGACATTAACTGATTTTCTTAACTAGTATGAAATGGCAATAGTGTGTTTTTCACCTTAACAAATTAATATATATATGCCATACCTCGGAAGTACTGGGTGGTGCAAAGTATTAACCAACTCTATTGCTGATAGAAGGAAGGTACCTCAGATGAAAGACCTGGTTATCTACTTCCAAAAAAACAGCCATTGAAAACTCCATGAAACAGTTTACTCTGACACATGTGGAGTCAGCGTGAATTAGAATTAACTCAGTGGCAAATGGTTGTTGTTAGGTGCTGTTGAGTTGATCTGACTCATAGAGACACAGCACACAACAGAACAAAATACTGTCCTATCCTGAACCATCCTCACAATCCTTGTTATGGCTGACCCTATTGTAGCCACTGTTTCAGTACATCTCATCAGAAAGCTATTTTTAACTGACCCTGTTTTCCAAGTGTAGTGTCTTCCAGGAACTGACCCCTCTGATTACATGCCCACAGTATGTGAGATGTAATCTCTCCATTCCTGCTTTTAAGGAGCAGTCTGTTTGTCTTTATTCCAAGACAGATCTATTTGTTCTTTTGGCAGTCCATGGTATATTCAGTAGTCTCCGCCAACACCACAATTCAAAGGCATCAATTCTTTTTTCATCATTCTTATTCATTTTCTACCTTTTGCGTGCCTATGAGGTAGTTGAAAACACCATGGCTTGGATCAGGTGTAATGCATACTGAAGGCTGTGGTCTTTGATCTTCCTCAGTAAGTGCTTCAAGTCCTATTCACTTTCAACAAGGTTGTATCATCTGCATAACACAGTTGCTAATGAGTCTTTCTCCAGTTCTCATGCCCTGTTCTGCTTTATATAGTTCAGCTTCTTGGATTACTTGTTTAGCATACAGATTGAATAGGTATGATGAAAGGATACAACACTGATGCACATCTGTCCTGACTTTGACTCATACAATGTTCATTGATCTGTTTGAATGGCTGCCTCTTGATCTGTGTACAGGTTCCACACGAGCATAATTCAATGTTCTGGCATTTATAATCTTTGCAGTCTTAGCCATAATTTGTTATGATTCACATGGTCCAATGTTTTTGCATAGTCAATAAAACACAGGTAAATGTCTTTCTGGTATTCTCTGCTTTCAGCCAGGATCTATCTGACATTGGCAATGATATCCCTGATTCTATATTCTTTTCTAAATAAGGCTTGAACCTCTGGCAGTTCCCTGTCAATGTATTGCTGCAGCCACCTTTGAATGATCTTTAGCAAAATTTTACTCTCATGTGACACTGAGAATTTCTGCATTCAGTTGCATCACCTTTCTAGGGAATAGGCATAAACTTGGATCTCCTTCAGTCTGCTGGCCAGGTAGACATCTTCTAAGTTTCTCGGCATGGATGAGAGAGCACTTCCAGTGCTGGTGCTCCATCCATTTGTTGAAATGTCTCTCTTTGTATTCAGTCAACTCCTGGAGGCTTGTTTTTTCCAGTGCCTTCAGTGAAGCTTGGACTTCTTCCTTCAGTACCATCAGTTCCTGATCATATGCTACCTACTGAAATGGTTGACTGTCGATCAATTCTTTTGGTACAGTGACTCTGTGTATTCATTTCATCTTCTTTTGGCACTTTAATATTAACTTTAAAATTAAACATCATTTAATAGTTTTCCTGTAGAATTGTTCAATATTGCTACTAGATGCTTGAAGTTTTTCTTCACTCCCTTCAGCTTAAGAAATGCTGAGCTTGTTCTTCCCTTTTGATTTTCTACCTCCAGGTTGCACATCATTATAATACTTTACTTTGTCTTCTCAAGCTACCCTTGGAAGTACTCTGTTCATGTTGATTAACTTTAGTTTCTTATCATTATCATTCTCTTCCTCATTCATTCTACTGCAGCCCACTCTTTGTGGGTCTCTACAGACGTGAAGACACTCCATTCAGGCCTTTACATTTGAGCTAGAAATTTTTCCCACATATTCACTGGAACTTTGTCTTCCTCCACAAACCCTGGTGTAGTGGCTAAGTACTATGGCTGCTAACCAAAAGGTCAGCAGTTCAAATCCACCAAGTGCTCCTTGGAAACTATGTAAGACAGTTCAACTCAATAGGGTCACTATAAATCAGAATTGACTTGACAGCTTTAAGTTTACTTTGGTTGATTTGCTTTCATAAGTTCTTTGTTCAACTGTCAACTTCAGGAGGGCCCTTACTGACTATCCTTTTACAAGTTGCTTCCTTCCTTCTAGCATTCCTGTCCTCCATCCCTGCTTTACTTTTTCTCCTATCATTTTTTCTCCATCCAACATTACTGTATTTCATTCATTCATTCATTCATTCATTTGTTTATTCATTCTGTCTCCAGAGTTTAAGCTCCAGGTAATGTGAAGGAAGAGAATTTTGTCTAATTTCTTTACTGCCATGCCTGTGATTCCTAGAACAATGTCTGCCACAAAGTAAATTCATAGTACAATTGTGAATGCACGAATATTCTGCCTTGTGGGACAATTTTTTTTGTTGAATAGAATGGGAAAAGTGTTCTGGTCGGCTGTTTTCTCCTTATACAGAACTTGAGCCACTCCTCACGTTTATAAGCACAATCTATACGCCATTTTTAGATACTCTAATTTCTAGCCCTCTCCAGGATCATTAGGTGAGAATAGTGTCGCTTCCTTTTGGCTCTCAATCCTCAAATGCCCAATAGACTGAGATTCCAAATTGTGAGAAGTCTACAATTCAGTAACCACCTACTTGTTTATTCTCTACCTTACAAAATTTTGTAGTGTTTTCTTGTTTTCCTATTCTCTTTGACCTACCAGCCTAGAATTGTGCTTGAGAAATAATTTTTCTATATGTTTCAATGCAAAGAAAGTGACAAATGTGAATATCTGGGAATTTTATGGATATGAAATAATGTACTCAAAAGGAAATGAGTTTTCTGGAGCATTCAAATATGTTGTTTGATGGGGAAACACTGTAGAGAGGATAGGAGCTTTGGACAAGTGTTTAGACTAGATAATCCTTTTCAAATGTAAGTCATGATTCACTGGTTCTATGAAATGCTCAAAATTGCTAAGATACAGAGTGCCGTGGGCACCTATAGCACTACTAAAGCCCTCAGTATTTAAAATGATGCTATTATCTTTGTTCATTTTCAGTTTAGTTCTTCATTTGAGTCTGGTGAATTTTCCCACCCACTCTCGTTTTGTATCATCACAGTATCTGACAGCTTTAATTAGTCAGTTTGTATTGACAAAAATTACATGCATGGATGTCCCTATTCATAGCATTGTTTTGTTTTTTAAATCTTGGTTCAACCATACCCTTCCTTTTGTAGATCCCTCAGTATGTATATTCAATCCCAGTGCTTTGGTTTAACTAAAAGGTAGCTTATCTGCTTTCCATAAGCACAACCTGTTTTAACACTCATTGTCTGAGAGCATTGTTTTTAATCATTCTGTATTTATGCAGACTCATATATAGCTCCATTGTCAGGATTCACTACGAAGCAGCATTGCCTAATGGAATCTTTAAATAGATTGTTATATTGTTGTCCCTATTTTATCAAGAAATATATTCCTGAGTATGCTTCCTTTTTAGACTAGATCATTAAACATGGACTACATTAAGAAGATAAAAGTTTTAATCAAGATTAAAATCTTACATGAAGCTCTGTCTTTTCTCTGCCTTGAAATTGTCTAGAATACTGGTCACACATTTGAGTTTAGATTTATTTCCTTACTCTTTTGTTGGTTAAAAATTTAACCTATTGCCACAAGAGTCAAGCTTTCTGGACTTCTGATGGTCCACCTTAACAGAATTTGTAGTCTGCATTTGTCTTTTTGAAATGGAATTTTTAAGTTTGTTTTGGAAGATGATGGTACTTTCACAAGTTTCTAAACACATCAACCGTGATCTCCCACGCAGTACAGAGTAGTTGTAGACTAGACTAGAGACGGCAGTCTAATTTTGTGTTTTTTGCTTCCAAAAGTAGAAATGCCAGGCAGCCACTAAATTCAGCTTTGTTATTGTTACTTGCTGTTGAGTCACTTCTGATTCATGACTACCTTGTGTATACAGAGTATGCTAACTGCACCATAGGGTTTTCTTTTGGCTGTTACCTCTCAGAAGCGTATTGCCAGGCCTGTCTTCCGGTAATTCATCTGTAGTTATTTTAAAATACAGTAGTGCCAGATTAATCAAAGCAATGTTGTAGGTACATGTACCCTCTCGGGTTCTATTTTAAAATACAGTTTGTTTGAAAAGTGTCGGCTTATAGCACCCTGTTTAAATTTGGTGTATTCAGTTAAATTCCTGGAGCTCTGGGGGCACAGAAGGTAAGAGCTTGACTACTAACTGGAAAGTCAGCATTCTAAAACCTAACAATTACTTCTTGGAAACTACATAGGGCAGTTCTACTCTGTCCTACAGGCTTGTTATGAGTTGGAATTGATTCAACAGCACGGAGTTTGTTTCCAGTTAAAAATTAATGAGTTGCTTTTTTTGTCACATTCTATGATATTTTTTTAAGAACTGTTTTTAGATCACAGTGTTTTGGGATTCTATTCCTGGGTCTGCTTCTCATAGACATCCTGCATACAATTACTGAACTTCGATTTATGCACATGGAAAATTCTAAAGCAAATAAAACATATAGTCAAAAGCAAAGATGAAATAATTTTGAAACTATGCATTGTTTAGTGTCATCTTATGGACTTCTTCCATTGGCATGCATGATTTTCATCTATTTGTTTGTTAGTATAAGAGACAGATATTTTATACACAATAAATTAAAAAACCACTAGAGATCTACTTCCATTGAGTTGATTCTGACTCATGGTGACCTATAGGACAAAGTAGAACTGCCTATATGGCTTCCAAGGAGTGCTTGTTGGATTTGAACTGCTGCCCTTTTGGTTAGCAGCTGTAACTCTTAACCACTACACCACCAGGATTTCCTTGCATAAGAAGCTAGAGAACATAGTTATAAGCCTTAAAATAATGAGAATGATTATATCTAATATCTTCAATTCTCTTGTTTACCCACTGAGACAGTAAGACAAACACAGGTGTATTTAGCTCTAACAATAGTTATGTTTCCATGAATTTGTAGTTTATCAACTGCTGACAAGTCAAATCACAGTTTTAGTGCATGAACGTGGGATTCAGTAGTGGTAGCAATAGGCATCTCATTTATGAATTTGGAATTTTTTTAAATGAATTGCAGTAAAAAGTAATTAAAATGTTATAAATTAGATCTTATTTTAAATGCAGTACCAGGTGTTCTCTTAAAAATGTATCCTTATTGCACACCCTTCTATAAATATTGTACAATTAGCTTCATAATTTATATTTTGATAACTTCTGATTTTTAGAAACCACTTATCCTTACAGTAGAACACAGCTGGATGGATGACTCTTCTTTATCTGAAAGCTGCATAGTTTAAGATAATTAGAGCATATCCACAGCTTTCTAAAGATGAATGAAACACTATCTGCTATAGACCTCCTCTCTTACTTTTTCTCTTCTGCACACTCAGAAAAGTTTATAGTGGGTGAAAAATGTCAATGAAATGGTCACTTCAATTTACCCAACCTCACAGCTTACCAGAGCTCTTTTGAAGACACATTTTCATTTTATGAAAAAAAACTATAAATAGAAATAACTCAAGTGAAGTGAAAGAAGGGCAATTAAAATTGGACATTTGCAAATTTATTTCAAATAAGAGAATTTATACAGGAACAAGAAAAATAATCTTGGATTTTTGTAATCATTGAAGATTCTTTTAAACTTGTAGTTTGCAAAAGCGAAAATACAACTTGCTGTTCAACTGCTGTGTGTTCTCACTTCAAGCATAAAGAAATTCTCTATCATTTAAAGGGTTTTGTTCTAGAAAACCTTTTAAAATATTCTCAGGCCCTGATATTTAGCCTAGCTTTACTTGTCCTCCTCTCCTATCACATTCTTCCCCCCAACACTCAAAGGATCTCTGCTATTCTTTTTCACTCAAGGGTTATACCACACTTCCACTGAGCGCTCAAAAGTCTGTAAAGTCCACATTCTCCATTGTGCAAGTGAAAACAAGCACTGGAGCCTCTGGTCTTTAGTTTTAAAAGAAGATGCTTCAAAGTTCTGGAAATACTGCAGCTGTGATAAGGATCTTGTCTCTCTTTTCTGCAACTTTAAGCCTTTTGTAACATCTCTAGATGGCACAAATGATCCATGATTGACTGCTAACCTAAAGGCTAGACGTTTGACCCCAAACAGTGGTAGCAATCTGCTACCATTAAGGTTATAGCCAGGAAAACTATATAGAGCATTTCTAGTATGTAACACCTGAAGTTGTGATGACCTGTAATTGACAACCCCAAATATTAAAGAGTAGAACTTCTCTGTAGAGTAAGTAACACTGAGGGAAAAAAAAGCTTCATTAGGGCTTAAGGGTGAATCTTGAAGGAAATAACTGTTCTCTACTGGGGAAAGGTGTTGTTTTTTTAAAAGAAACAGCCTAAGAGGTGGTTTCCTGTACTCCAGTTGCTGCTGCCTACTTAACCTTTGAGACCTGAGTAAGAACTGAGAAATCTGAGTTCTGGATCCTTACATTTATAAATTGAACATCATTTATTAATATACTTTTCTAATGTCTACAAAGTTTCCATCTTTTTTAATTAATTTATTTTTTTATTTAATATGACTGAGTGAAAATGTACATTCCTGTATAAATTTACATGCCCACCTATATGCAGCTTCCACTGCTCTCCCTGTCTGGAGAGTGTAACAGCACACTATTCCTCTCTGCTCCACACATGTCTCATCCTCCAAACAGTTTCCTTTCCCCTCCCTTCCACCCACTCTGCTTCCTCCAGCGAAAGGTCAGCAGGATGATGTCCTATAGATGCACAGAACCATAAAGTGCGTCCAATATATGGTCACTCTGAATCGCCAAGTAGAATCCATTCATGTCCAAAAAGCGGATCTTCGTTATGATTTATGGGCAAGGGGAGCATCAGGGCCAGGGGCCATGCTCCCAGGGGAACCTGGAAACCACTGGACCATCAATTGAGATCTTTTAGTGGAGATCTCAGGATGCACCCCTTTTTATTCTTGTGTTGCCAGTGAGACTCAACTTAGTAAACTCCATCGCGACTATCATTGGTGGTGGCTGGGCACCATCCAGTTCTTCCGGACCAAAGTCGATGTAGGCACCCACTCATGTGGGTCTCTCTATCTTCTGGGTTGTCTTTACCCATGTCTTTTGGTCCTCGGTGAACATACGTTCCTGCCGAGTTGGGACCATTTGCTGTGACCTCGGATGGCAGCTTGGCAGCTTTTAAGACCCCAGACACCACTCACCAATGTGGAGTGCAGAGAGTCCTCTTAGCAAAACGCTAGTTGTGCCAATTGGCCTCGATTTCACCTAAGAGCATGGTCCCCTGCCCCCCGCCCCAGCTACTCTATCCTTGCAATACTGGGGTAAGATGGAAAGAGTATTCAAGTTATGTTGAAGTCCACTTAATATTGTTCTTGTTTCTAATGTGCGCTACCACTGATTTCACCTAACCAGATTTCTAGCAACTATCTAATCTAAACCCTCCCTCCCTCTCCTCCCTTGAAGCTGTCAGAGAGTCTTTTCTTCTATACACAAGTCTGTTTTTGAGATCTTCATACAATATTTGTCCTTTTGTCACTGACTACATTCACTCAACATAATGCCTTCCAATTGAAACCAGGTCATGAGATGTTTCTTGGAATCATTGTTATTGGTTATCATTGTGTAGTGCTCCATTGAGTATATATACCATAGTTTACCTATCCATTCCTCTGTTGTTGGCCATCTGAGTTGATTCCATCTTTTTGCTATTGTGGACTGTGCTGCAATAAACATTCTTGTGCATGTGTCTGTTAGTGTGAAAGGCCTCGACTCTGTAGGATATATTCCAAGTAGTGGAATGACTGGGTCAAATAGTATATCAATATCCATGTTTTTAAGGAAGCGCCAGATTGCTTTCCAAAGAAACTGGACCATTTTGCAACCCTACCAACAGTGTGGGAGGGTTCCACTTTCTCCACAGCCTCTCCAGCATTTGCTGTTTTGTGTTTTTTGGATCATGGCCAACCTTGCTGGGGTGAGATGGTATCTCGCTGTAGACTTGATATGAATTTCTTTAATAACTAATGATCATGAACATGTCCGCATGTGGTTTTGGGCTGCCTGGATCTCCTCTTTAGTGAAATGTCTGTCCATCTCCTTTGCCCATTGCTTGATTGGATGATTTATCTTCTTCTTATTTATATTTTGTAGTATCTTATAGATTATGGAGATCAGGCATCATTCTGACACAGAGTTGCCAAATATTTTTTCCCATTCTATAGGTGTTCTTTTAATTCTATTAATAAAGTCTTTGGATGAGCAAAAGTGTTTGATTCTTAATAGTTCCCATTTATCTATTTTCTCTTCTGTTGACTGTGGTTTGTTTGACAGATTTTGGAGTCTGTCCACATTGTGTATTAAAACTCCCATTGTTGTTCCTAATCTTTTCTTGGATGAGCTTTATCGTTTTAGGTTTGATATTTACGTCTTTTCTCCAGTTGGAGTTTGTTTTTGTATAAGGTGTGAGATACGGATCTTGATTCAGTTACTGCAGATGGATATCCAATTTTGCCAGCACCATTTGTTGAAGAGACAGTTTTTACCCCAGTTTAATGTCTTAGGGCCGTTGTTGAATATCAACTATTCATAGGCTGATGGTGCCATCTCTGGGGTCTCAATTCTGTTCCACTGATCCATCTGTCTGTTCTTGTACCAGTACCAAGCTGTTTTGACCACTATGGCAGTGTAGTATGTTCTAAGGTAAGGTAATGAGAGGCCTCCCAGTGTGTTCTTCTTCTTTAGTAGTACCTTACTTATCCGGGGCTTCTTCCTTTTCCAAACAAAATTGGTGATTTGTTTCTCCATCTCATTAAAAAATGTCACTGGAACTTGTATTGTGATTGCGTTATATAAGTAGATTGCTTTGGGTAAAATAGACATTTTCACAATGTTAAGTCTTCTTATCCATGAGCAGAGTAGGTTTTTCCATTTATCTAAGTCTCTCTTAATTTCTTGTAGTAAGGGCTTGTAGTTCTCTTTGTTATTTCTCTGGTTGGATTTTACATTAAAATTGATTTTTTCTGAGATTAGAATTGCCACCCCTGCTCTTCTTTGTTCATCGTTAGCTTGACATATATTCTTCCATCCTTTAATTTTCAGTTTGCTCCTACCTTTAGGTCTCAAGTGAGTTTCTTGTAGACAACATATGGATGGTTCCTGTCTTTTGATCCAAGATGTCACTTGATGTCTCTTTACTGGAGCATTCAGTCCATTGACACTCAGTGTAATTATTGATAGGTATATGTTCACTGCTGCCATTGTGATATGTTTATTTTTGTGTTGATGTTTTCTCTGTTGTTCTTATTAGTCTGTTCTAGGACATTCTTTTTTGTGAGTTGATTTTTCACCTTTTTCAGAGCTGGTTTTGTAGTTGTTGAGACTCCTGTGTTACATTTCTTTAAATGGTGTTATATATCTTTGTTGTGCTTTACAGCTGCCCCTATGATCTGCCTTAATAAACTATATATAAACCCAATTTTAATTACTACCAGTCTTGTCATCTTACTCTCTATCTGGAAGGACTATAACAACTGTAGTACATCCCTCTTTTTAATATGATGGCACCATAGTTTTCATGATGATCACTGGATTGCTTCTTTCAGTATTAAAGCTGTGATTAACTTTGGAGTCTTCCCTAAAAGAGTAGAGTTTTGAATAGTGTGTTGTTCTAAAACATAAAGTTAGTGGTTTTGTTCTTCTAAGCCTGTGCCAAGAACTTCTTTCAGTATTTCTTGTGGTTTTGGTTTGGTTTTTACAATATCTCTGAGTTTTTATTTATCTGGGAATGTCTTAATTTCATTTTCGTATTTGAAAGATAGCTTTGCCGGTATATAATTCCTGGTTGGAAGTTCTTCTCCCTCAAGGCTTTGAATGTGTCGTGCCACTGTCTCCGTGCTAGCATGGTTTCTGCTGAGAAATCTGACGAGAGCCTACAGGGTTTCCCTCTGAATGTTAGCTTTGCTTTGAGTCATGCTGCCTTTAAGAGTAGCTGCTTATGTTTCATTTTGTTAAACTTGATTATAATATGTCTTGCAGGCTTTCTTTTGAGATCTATATTGGGTGGCATATGATATGCATCTGAGATGTCTATATTCTCTTACTGCATGATTTCTGGAAAGTTTTCCCTCAGCAGCTTAGCAACGACACTCTCTGTGTTCTCAGGTGTCTCACTCTGTTCACGGACTCCAATTAATCAAAGGTTTTTCCTCTTAATAGAGTCCCGCATATTTCTTAATGATTCTTCATTTTTCTTGTTTTGTTTTTCTGATTTCTGCTCATCGATGCTGGTGTCAGTAGCTCTGTCTTCCAAGTCAGAAATTCTTTTTTCCATTTGTTCCATTCTGTTTTCTTGGCTTTGCATTGAAGTTTCTGTCTTTGATTTTGTTCTTGATCTGTTGGATTTCAGAGTACTGGTGTTCCATCAGATCAAACAGCTTGTTTAGTGTTTCCTTTTGCTCTGCTGCATTTTGTATAAGGTCTAGAAGGGCTCTGTATATAGTCACTTTGTATTCACTTTCTGATGCTTTCATAAAAGTTTCTTCATCTGAAAAACTCCTTGGTTGTTTTGTTTGGGAGCCTTCTGAAGCCATGGGTGATTTCTTGTATGCCACAATTGTCTGTTGCTTTTTGGATCCCATGTGAGTAAGTAGAGGCTGGAAGAGATACTGTGAGGATGGACTGCAAATGTTTCTCTAGGCTGTCTTAAAATGTAAAGAAAAAGGTATCTGACTACTTCCCAAGTCAGTCAGTATTTCAGAAGTGGAGGTTCCTCTCCCCAACTGGCAAAGTAAGCACCTCTGTATCCAACCCCAGATGATACAAACTTGTTCAGAGTACAGCAACACTACTGCTCTCTTGTCCTCTGCTGACTGGCCCTGGCTTTAGGTGACACTGTGTAAAGTATTGCTTTTCTGGTAGAAAAGTGCTCTCCTGTGGGCAGACTCTAGCTCCCAAGCTAAGAGTTAGGTCCAGCTGCAGCCACTGTAGCCAAGATGGTGCCCTCCACACAGGCGGGAGATATCGGGGCTAAAGGTGCTGAGAAGTAGTGATTCCTTGGCTTCTGTTGCAGGGCCCTCACTGTTGGTGACACTGTGTGAATTACTGCTTTTCTGTCAGAGAAGCACTGTCCTGTTTGCAGGCTCTGGCTCCCAGGCTAAGAATTAGGTCCCACTAAAATCTCCGTATCCAACATGGCGTCCCACACTCTGGCGGTGTGGTTCTGTACAAACCCAGCTGTGGCAGTGATAAAAAGACATGCCCAAAGGGGCGAGAGCAACAGAGTCTAAGCCTGACTCTCAAAATACGGGAATTTTGCCTGCCTACCCTCCAGCAGTGCATCTGAATCTAGCTACTAGGCAAGACCCAGCTCCACCTGCCAGCCAAGACAGAGAAAAAAAGTCAAAATGATTTGTTTACCTTCAGCCCATGTGAGCCAGGGCTAGCCAGGTGTGGGAGTCAGCAAAAGAGAGGAGGTTTTTCGCTCAGTGGTATGAAGTCCAAATTAACAGCCCTGTGCTGTGTCCTGGGACTGATTAGGTGATCAGACGGCTTTGTTTATCAATTCAGGTCTTGGTTTCCAGAGGGATATAGCGAGATGTGTGCTTAGTCCACCATCTTGACTCTTCCCCCCAGTTTCCAACTTTTTAAGAAACTACTTAAGGGGCCAGCCAAGTGCCTGGGGCAAAGTCAATATGGTGGACTAAACACAGATCTCCCTAAATCCCTCTGGAAACCAAGACCTGAACTTATAATTAAATGGAGTCTTCTGGACACCTAGTGAGCCCTAGGACACAGCATAGGGCTGTCTATTTGGTCTGCATACCACTGACCAGGAATCTTCTCTTTTGCAGATCTCAAACCTTGTTAAGTGTCGGCTTTGTGGACTGAAAGTAAATCGCCATTTTAACTTTTTTTTTCCTTCTCTGTCTTAGCTGGTGGGAGGGGCTGACGTTTGATTGGCAGCAAGGCTCAGATACATTGCTGATGAGCTCTGCGAGTAGAGTCACCACATTTTAAGAGCCTGGCCTTGGAATCTGTGCAACCTGGCACCTCTGACCTCTCTGTCTTGGAATCTCTGAATCTCAGCCATTGAATACTGTTTTCCAAGGGAGACAGGAGAGCTTGAGGTGGATGCCATCTTGATGCACTGGGAGGCAGATATTACTATGTGGAGGCCTCAGCTGGACCTAATTCATAGACTGGGAGGCAGCGCCTGCCAGGAGAGCACTTTTCTGGCAGTAAAGCAGTCTTTGATACAGTGGTGCTTACTTTGCCAGCTGAAAGAGGGACTTGCACACCTGAAAGCCTGATTAATTCTGGAAGTTGTCAAATACCTTTTACCTTTCAATATAAAAATGACTATGGTGCTTCTGGCACCTCTTCCAGCCTTTACTGTTTCACATTATAGGGTCAGCTGATGGCTTCCGAACGACACTATAAAGGTGGCTGTGTCTTTGCCAATTAGAAGGTGGGGCCTGCTACCCCAGAGATTCCACTGAGCCCAGCCATTGGAGTACATAGAGGTGTCTGGTGATCAACTTCTGTTTCAGACTGAGCTTTAGATCCCATTAAGGTAACAGTGGAGAAACAAAACAACCTCCAGATGCCCAAAATTCAACGAACATTGGACAAGAACATTAGAAAGAATAACCTATGGGTAAGAAGGCCTGCGAAAGAAAGATCTGAAGAACTTTCCAGATGAAGAAGCATTTCTGAAACTATTGGAGGTTGCAATAGGATTATATAGAGGTTACAAAAGGATTATATAGAGATCCCTCCTAGACTTTATACAAAATTCAGCAGAGCAAAATGAAAAATTAAGCAAGCTGTTTAATCTGATGGAACAGTAGTACTCTGAAATCCAGCAGATCAACAACAAAATCAAAGACATAGAAACTTCAATTCAAAGCCAAGAACAGAGAATGTAACAAATGGAAAAGAGACTTTCTGACTGGGAAGACAGAGCTACTGACTCCAGCATCTATGAGGAGAAATCAGAAAAAAGAAACAAGAAAAATGAAGAAGCATTAAGAAGCATGTGGGACTCTATTAAGATGAACAACGTACAATTAATTGGAGTTTCTGAACAGAGCAGGACACCTGAGAACACAGAGTATTATTGCTGAGCTGCTAACAGAAAACTTCCCAGAAATCATGAAAGAAGAGAATATAGATAGCCAAGATGCATATCGAACTCCACTCAATATAGATGCCAAAAGAAAGACTCCAAGACATATTATAATCAAGCTCAACAAAATGAAACACAAGCAGAAACGCTTAAAGGCAGCAAGACTCAAAGCAAAGCTAACATTCAGAGGGAAATCCTATAGGCTTTCATCTGATTTCTCAGCAGAAACAATGCTGGCACAGAGACAATGGAATGACATATTCAAAGCCTTGAAGGAGAAAAACTTCCATCTAAGAATTGTATATTGTGCAAAACTGTCTTTCAAATATGAAAATGAAATTAAGACATTCACAGATAAACAGAAACTCAGAAACTTTGTAAAAACGAAACCAAAGCTACAAGAAATACTGAAACAAG
This sequence comes from Heterohyrax brucei, assembly GCA_028571685.1. Taxonomy (NCBI): domain Eukaryota; kingdom Metazoa; phylum Chordata; class Mammalia; order Hyracoidea; family Procaviidae; genus Heterohyrax; species Heterohyrax brucei. The sequence continues at coordinate 44,237,541 of CM053149.1, forward strand.
CTCTTGGCTTTGGCTTAGAAGAACAAAAACACTAACTTTATATTTTAGAAGGACACATCATCAAGAATCCTCAGTTAGGGAAGGCTCCAAGCCCAACCAAAACTTCAATATTGAAAGAAATAATCCAGTGATTATCATGAAAACTATGGTGCCATCGTATTGAAAAGAGGGATGTACTAGTCATTATAGTCCTTCCTGAAAGGAGATGAAGTCAACAAGACTGGCCATAGTTAAAGTTTGGTTTATACATAACTGATTAAGGGGGACCATAGGGGAAGCTGTAAAACATAACGAAGATGCAACATATCATACCAAGAAATGTAACACAGGAGTCTCAACAACCACAAAACCAACCCTGAAAAAGGTGAAAAATCAACTCACAAAAAAGGAAGTCCCAGAATAGACTAATAAGAACAGAGAAAACATCAACACAACAATAAACATATCCTAATGACAGCACTGAACACATACCTATCAATAATTACATTGAATGTGAATGGACTGAATGCTCCAGCAAACAGATATTGAGTAACCTCTTGGATCAAAAGACATGATCCATATGTTGCCTACAAGAAACTCACCTTAGGCTTAAAAATAGGAACACTGAAAATTAAAGGATGGAAGAATGTATATCAAGCTACCAACACACAAAGAAGAGCAGGAGTGGCATTTACAATCTCAGATAAAATTGATTTTAATGTAAAATCCACCATCGTGGAAAAGGATGGACATTATTTATTGCTGAAAGGTTCAATACGCAAACAGGACTTAACAATATTAAATATTTATGTACCCAATACTACAGCATCTAAATACATCAAAGAAACACTGACTACATTCAAAAATGAGATAGATTACTCCCAAGTAATAGTGGGAGACTTCAACACTCCCCTCTCAATACTAGAAAGATCATCTAGAAAAAAGATCAAGACAGACACAGAAGGCCTTATTGTGACAGCTAACCAGATAGACCTCATCAACATATACAGAACTTTCTATCTGTCAGTGGACAACTACACCTCCTTCTCCAGTACACATGGAACATTCTCCAGAATGGATCATGTATTCAGACATAAAGCAATTCTCAACAAAATCCGTACTACTGAATTAATGCAAAGCATCTTCTCTGATCATAAAGCCACCAAAATTAATATCAATAGCAGGAAAAGCATAGATAGAAAGTGGAACTCACAGAAACTGAACAACATCTTGCTCAAAAAACCATGGGTCATAGATGAAATCAAGAATGAAATAAAGAAATTGATGGATTCCAATAAAAATGAAACCACTTCCTACGAGAGCCTATGGGATACAGCTAAAGCAGTGCTCAGAGGTCTGTTTATCTCCATAAATGCCCACATCTGGAATAAACCAAACCAAAGTAGAGAGAGGGAGGAACCCCTCAGCCACCAGAAGAAAACAAATCATAAACATTAGAGCAGAACTCAATCAATTAGACAATAAAAGAACCACTGAAAAAATTGAAAAGAACAAAAGTGGGTTTTTTGAAAAGATCAACAACATCGACAAACCACTGGCTAAACTTACTAGAGAAAAACAGGAAAGGAAACAAATAACACAAATTAGAAATGAGAGGGGAGTTGTCGCAACAGATCCAACAGAAATAAAAAATGTAACAGAATACAATGGAAGACTGTACTCTAACAAATTTGAAAACCTTGAGAAAATGTACAAATTCCTTGATTCATATCACCTACCAAAATTATCACAAGGTGAAGCAGAACAACTTAATAAACCATCACAAAGGAAGAAACTGAAAAAGTCAGCAAAAAAGGGCCAACCAAAAAAAAACCCTGGCCCAGATGGCTTCACCACAGAATTCTGCCAAGTGTTTAGAGAAGAGTTATCTCCAATACTACTGAGACTATTTCAGAGTACAGAAAGGGATGGAATACTCCCAAATTCATTCTATGAAGCCAGCATAATTCTAATTCCAAAGCCGGAGAAAGACTCAACCAAAAAAGGAGAACTACAGACCGATATCACTCATGAATCTAAATGCAAAAATCTTGAACAGAATTCTTGCCAACAGAATACAGCAGCATATCAAAAAAATAACACATCCTGTCCAAGTTGGATTCATACCAGGAATGCAAGGCTGGTTCAACATTAGAAAAACAATGTGATTAACCACATAAATATCATAAAAGGCAAGAATCACCTGATTTTCTCCATTGATGCAGAAAACGCACTTGATAAAGTCCAACACCCATTCATGCTAAAACTCTCAGTAAAATAAGCATAGGCGGAAAATTCCACAATGCAATAAGGGCCATTTATGCAAAACCAACTGCCTATGTCATCCTGAATGGAGAGAGACTGAAACAGTTTTCCCTGAGAACAGGAACTAGACAAGGATGCCCACTGTCACCTTTCCTATTCAACATTGTACTAGAAGTTCTACCCAGAGCAATTAGACAACAGCAAGAAATAAAGGGCATCTGCACTAGCAAAGAAGTAGTAAAAATCTCCCTATTTGCAGATGATACGATTGTATATGCAGAGAATCCCAAAGAATCCATAAGTGAACTACTCAGACTGATAGAAAAGTTCAGCGAAGTCTCAGGATACAAGATAAACATAAGTAACTCAGTAGGATTCCTTTATACCAACAACAAAACTGTTAATGAAGAAATCATCAAAGCAATACCATTTACTATAGCTCCTAAGAAGATAAAGTACCTGGGAATTAATCTAACCAGAGAAATAACAGACCTTTACAAAGAGAACTACGAGTCCTTAGTACAAGAAACTAAGAGAGACTTAGATAAATGGAGAAACCTATCTTGCTCATGATTAGGAAGACTTAAATGTCTATTTTACCAAAAGCAATCTACTTATATAATGCAATCCCAATACAAGCTCCAGTGTCATTTTTTTGATGAGATGGAGAAACAAATCACCAATTTTGTTTGGAAAGGAAAGAAGTCCCAGATAAGTAAAGCACTCCTAAAGAAGAAGAACACACTGGAGGCCTCTCATTACCAGAGTTTAGAACCTATTACACTGCCACAGTTGTCAAAACAGGCTGGTACTTGTACAAGAACAGACAGACAGATCAATGGAACAGAATGGAGCCCCAAAGGTTACACCACCGTCCCATGAACAGCTGATATTTGAGAAAGGCCCTAAGACATTATACTGGGGTGAAAACAGTCTCTCTAACAAATGGTGCTGGCAAAATTGGATATCCACCTGCAATAAATTGAAGCCAAGCCAAGTGCCATCAAGTCGGATCTGAAACAAGACTCATATCTTACACTGTATACAAAAACCAACTCAAACTGGATGAAAGAGCTAAATATCAAATCTAAAATGATAAAGCTCATCCAAGTAAAAGTAGAAACAATAATGGAAGTTTTAATACACAACACAGACAGACCTCAAAATCTGTCAAATAAACCACAATCCACAGAAGAAAAAATAGATATATGGGAGCTATTAAGAATCAAACCCTTTTGCTCATCGAATGACTTTATTAATAGAATTAAAAACCACCTACAGGACGGGAAAAAACATTTGGCAACTATATGTCAGACCGATGCCTGATCTTCATAATATATAAGGTACTACAAAATATCGATAAGAAGAAAATAAATCACCCAGTTAAGCGATTGGCAAAGGAGAGGGATAGATACTTCACTAAAGAGGAAATCCAGGCAACCAACAAACACACGAGGACATGCTCACGATCTTTAGTTATTAAAATAATTCAAATCAAAACTACAATCATCCAAACAAGACTGGCCGTGATCCAAAAAAACACAAAATAACAAATGCTGGAGAGGCTGTTCGTGAGCTTGCAAAATAGTCCAACCTGTTTGGAAAGCAATTTGGTGCTCCCTCAAAAAGCTGAGTATAGATATACCACTTTACCCAGTAATTGCACTGCTTGGAACATATCCTACAGAATCAAGGCTGTTCACAGCGACTGATACATGCACACGAGTGTTTATCACAGCACAGTACAGAATAGCAAAAACATAGAATCAACCCATATGCCCAGCAACAGAGGAATGGATAGGTAAACTATAGTATGTATACTCAGTGGAACACTATGCAATGATAAAGAACAATGATAATTTTAGGAAACATCTCATAACCTGGTTTCAATTCAAGGACATTTTGTTGAGTGAAAGTAGTCAGCAACGAAAGGACAAATATTGTATGAGATCCTATGATAAGAACTCAAAATCAGACTTGTGTATAGAAGAAAAGACTCTTTGATGGCTGCAATGGTGGGGAGGGCGAGAGGGCGAGTGGGGAAGAGTTTAGATTAGATAGGTGATAGAAATTTGGTTCAGTGAAATCTGTGACAGCACACATTAGAAAGAACAGTATTAAGTGGACTTCAACATAACCTGAGTATTCCTTCCATCTTAACCCGATATTGCATGGACAGAGTAGCTGGGGCGGGGGCTTGGGGACCATGCTCATAGGCGAAATCGAGGCCAATTTGCAGAACTAGCATTTTTCTAAGAAGGCTCTCTGCACCCCACATTGGTGAGTCACGTCTGGGGTCTTAAAAGCTGCCAAGCTGCCATCTGAGGGTACAGCAAATGGTCCCAACTCAGCAGGAGTGGATAATCACCAAGGACCAAAACAACATGGAGAAAGTGAACCCAGAGGATAGAGAGACCCACATGAGTCGGTGTCTACATCGTCTAGTGACTGGAAGCACTGGATGGTGCCTGGCCACCACCAGTGATAGCTGCGACAGAGCTTGCAAAGTTGAGTCTCACTGGCAACATGAGAATAAAAAGGGGTGCACCATGAGATCTCCACTAAAAGACCATAATTGACTGTCCAGGGGCTTCAGGATTCCTCTAGGTGCACAGGCCCTGGCCCTGATGCTGCCCCTGCCCATAAATTATAATGAAGGTCCACTCTTCAGACAGAAATGTACTGGACTTGTCAGGGATCTCATACAGTGTCCTTTTGACATTGATTGATTTCACTCAGCATATCTTCCAACTGAAACCATGTTATGAGATATTTTCTAAAATAGTCATTGTTTTAGTGTTCCATTGAGTATATATACCACAGTTTGATCATCCATTCATCTGTTGATGGGCTTCAGGGTTAATTCCATCTTTCAGCTATTGTGAACTGTGCTGCAATAAACATTCGTGTTCATGTGACGGCCTTTGTTTCTGAAGGATAAATTCCAAGCAGTGGAATTACTGGAGCAATGGGTATATCTATTTTCAGCTTTTCAAGGAAGCGCCAGATTGCTTTCCAAAGAGATAGTACAAATTTGCAATCCCACCAGCAGTTTAGGAGAGTTCCAATCTCTCCACAACCTCTCCAGCATTTGTTCTGTGTTTTTTGGATGATGGCCAACCTTGTTGGGGTGAAATGGCATCTCGTTGTAGTTTTGATTTGGATTTTTCTGATAGCTAATGATTGTGAGCATTTTTTCATGTCTTTAGGCGGCCTGAAAGTCCTCTCTAGTGAAGTGTCTGTCCATCTCCTTTGCTCATTGCTTAATTGGATTATTTACCTTTTTCTTGTTGATATTTTGCAGAACATTGTAGATTATGGAGATCAGACGATGGTCTGACACGTAGTTGCTGGATTTTTTTCCCCCATTCTGTAGGTGGTCTTTTAACTCTTTTGATAAAATCTTTCTATGAGCAGAAGTGTTTGATTCTTAGTAGTTCCCATTTACCTATTTTCTCATCTGTTAATAGTGCTTTGTTAGATTTTGAAGTCTGTCCAAGTTGTGTTTCAGAACATCCATCATTGATCCTATTTTTCTTGCATGCTTTTTATCATTTTAGGTTTAATATTTAGGTCTTTAATCCATTTAGAGTTAGTTTTTGTGTAAGGTGTGAGATATGGGTCCTATTTCAGTTTTTTTTTTTTTTTTTTTTACAGACGGATATCCAATTTTGCCAACACCATTTGTTAAAGAGACTTTTTTTACCCCAGTTTACAATCTTAGGGCCCTCCAGTCCTGATGCCATGTTCTTCTTCATATTGTCCAGCTTCTTGGGCTATTTGCTCAGCATACAGATTGAAAAGGTATGGTGAAAGGATATGACCCTGATGCACATCATTGTTGACTTTAAACCATATAGTGTCCCCTTGCTCTGTTCACATGACTTCTTCTTTATCAATGTACAGATTCCTCAAGAACACAATTAAGCGTTCTGGAATTCACAGTCTTCACAGTGTTATCCATAATTTGTTATGATCCACACAGCTGAAGGCCTTGCATAGTCAGTACAATGTAGGTAACATCTTTCTGATATTCTCTGCTTTCAGCTAAGATCCATCTGACATCAGCAGTATTATCCCTTGCTCCACATCCTTTTCTGAATTTGGCTTGAATTTCTGGCAGCTTCCTGTCAATGTACTGCTGCAGTCTTTTTTGAATGACTTTGAGCAAAATTCTACTTGTGTATGATATTGTTTGATAATTTCTGCATTCAGTTGAATCACCTTTTTGGGGAATAGGGAACAAATATGGATGTCTTCCAATTGGATGTCCAGGTAGCTCTCTTTCATATTTCTTGGAATAGATTAGTGAGTTCTTCTACCACTGCATCCATTTGTTGAAACATCTCAGTGATTATTCTATCAATTCCTGAAGCTTATTTTTTGCCAGTGCCTTCAATGTGGCTTTGACTTGTTCCTTCAGTACCATTGGTTTCTGATGATATCCTCCCTCTTAAAATGGTTGAACATCAACCAAATTTTTCTGGTATAATGACTCTGCATATTCTTCTGTGTTCTTTTGATGCTTCCTGAGTCATTTAATACTTTCCCTGAAGAATTCTTCACTATTGCAACTAAAGGTTTGAATTTTTTCTTCAGTTTTTTTCAGCTTGAGAAATGCAGAGTGTGTTCTTCCCTTTTGGTTTTCTATCTCCAGCTCTTTCTTTGTACGTGTTTACTTTGTCTTCTTGAGCTGTCCTTTGAAACTTCAGTTCTTTTTCTTAATTGTTTCTTCCTTTTGCTTTAGCTACTTGATGTTCAAGAGCAAGTTTCAGTGAAATGTGTATTGTGTATATAGGTGACAGTATTCTTCCCTTTGTAACTAATACCTCTAGATCTGCAGAGCATAGGGCAGCAGGGACAGGTAGCAAAATCCTGTGGTGGGTTACTAGGTGTAATAATGAGTGGTGCCACTCCCATTTGCAACCCTTAATTCCTAGAACATGAATCTTGGCTATGCAAGAATAAAATACCATATATTGGTAGGTGGTTTAGAGCATATGTAGCCTCCTAGAGAACAATGTTTCAACTGCTGAAAGGATTCCCATCTAACAGGTACCATAATTGTGTCTTTAGGTGACCATTCCATCATTCTGTCAAACCAGCTACTTCAGGTTGATGGAGACCAAGGAAAGGCTAGTGAATCCCATGAGCATGTTCCCATTGCCACACTTCATTTGTTGTGAAGTGAGTCCCTTTATCCAAGGTGATGCTTTGTGGGATGCCATGAAGGTGGATAAGGCATTCTGTGAGTCCATGGCTGGTCATCTTGGCAGAAGAATTGTATGCAGAGATGGCAAATCCATATCAAAAGTTGAGTGTCTGTCTCAACAAGAATGAAACACTGTCCTTTCCACAATGGCAATAGTCCAGTGTAATCAGCCTGCCACCATTTTCCTGGCTGATTGCCTTGAAGAACAGTGCCACACTGGAACTCAGTGTTGGTCTCTACTGCTGGCAGGTTGGGCTCCCTACAGTGGCTGTATCCAAGTCAGACTTGGTGAGTACATGTCCGTGTTGCTGAGCTCATGTATAACATCCACCCCTGCATTATGATCATTTTGTTTGTAAGTTCACTGGATAATAATGGGAGTGGCTGTGGAAACAGGCTGACTGGTTTCCATAGATCGTGTCATCCACTTCACTGGATTGTTGAAATCCAGCTCTGCTGAGGTCACTTTTGGTGAACATTAGCATAAGGCATAAATATCTTCATTTCTTTGGCCCATTCAGAGAATTTTATCCACATACCTGTTCTCCATACTTCCTTGTCACCAATTTTCTGATCATGTTCCCTCTATTGCACATTTGGCTGTTTTTCCCTCCAAGCAAAGTGGGAATCTAGGTGCATTGCTCGAAGTTCTGACCATTGGGAGCATTTCCTTTGACCACTGTCCTTCAGAAAGGTCCCAGAAAGGGGTTACGGTGCAGCTGCTCTCCATTTTCAAGTGATGCCTGTATATGATGGAGAGCTATTTGTAAACTATGCATGAGTTTTTTCTTCCTCAATCAACTGAGCATAAGGAATTTCCCATCAGTCATAGGTGCAGATTGGAAGACGGTAGATACTACAACAGGAATAGAGACCACGAGTATCTGGGCCACTTTGGGCTACCTTCCCATGTAACTTACTTGTGCCTTCAGGTTCTATTCAGGCCCTATCTAGTATACACCATTTATGTTGGAGTACTACTGTGCGTGTCTGACCTTCTGTCTCTGCGGGCTAGACAACCCCTAGTTCATGATGGGCAGCTAGGTTGCATGGTGACTTGGTGGCCCCTGGTTAAGCACTCATTCTTTCCTAAGGCCCAGTAACAAGCTAAAAGTTTTTTTCAGAAGGAGAGTAACTATTTGCAGAGGATGGCAGGGCTTTGCCACAAAATCCTAAGATCTGCTCGGTGATTCACTAATAAGAGCTCTTCCAAAGACTCCAAACAACATCTTTATCTGTCACTGGTACTCAAACACAATTGAGTAAGCCAGAACATATGGCCAAATTTGCAGAGCAACTTTCATGGCAGCCTGAACCTATTGCAGAGCCTTCTTTTCTTCTGGGCCCCATTCAAAACTATCACCTTCCTGAGTCACTTGATAAATGGGCCAGACTATCTTTCCTTAATGAGGGGTATGTTGTATCCAAAATCCAAACAGGCCCAGCAGGCAGTGTGTCTGCTTTTTAATTGTAGGAGGGGCTTGTTGTTGTTAGATGTTGTTGAGTCAGTTTCGACTCATAGCGACCCTATGAACAAGAGAACAAAACACTGCCTGGTCTTGCACCATGTCCACATTTTTATGCTTAAGCCTATTGTTGCAGCCACTGTGTCAATCTATCTCCTTGAGTATCTTCCTCTTTGGTGCTGACCCTCCACTCTACCAAGCATGATGCTCTTCTCCAAGGACCGACCTTTCTGACAAGATGTCCAAAGTATGTAAGATGCAGTCTCACCACCTTGGCTTCCAAGGAACACTCTGGTTGTACTTCTTCCAGAACAGATCTATTTGTTCTTTTGGTGGCCCATGGTACATTCGACATTTTTCTCCAACACCACAATTCAAAGGCGTCAGTTCTTCTTCTGTCTTCTTTCTTCATGGTGCAGCTTTCACATACATATAATGTGATTGAAAATATCATGGCTTGGGTAGGTGCATTTAGTCTTCAAGGTGACATCCTTACTTTTGAATACTCTGAAGAGGTCCTTTGCAGCAGATTTTCCCAATGCAGTGCGTCTTTTGATTTCTTGACTGCTGTTTCCAAGGGCTTTTATTGTGGACCTAAGTAAAACGAAGTCCTTGACAACCTCAGTCCTTTCTCCATTTATGACAATGTTGTTTCCTGGTCCAGTTGTGAGAATTTTTGTTTTCCTGATGTTGACGTGTAATCCATACTGAAGACTGTGGTCCTTGATCTTCAGCAGTAGGAGTCTCAAATCTTCTTCATTCCCAGCAAGTAAGGTGGTGTTGTCTGCAAAACGCATGTTGTTAATGAGTCATCCTCCAATCTTGGTGTCTCATTTTTCTTTATACAATCCAGGTTCTTGGATTATTTGCTCAGCATACAGATGAAAGCGGTATGGTGAAAGGATACAACCCTGAAGCACACCTTTCCTGACTTTAAATCATGCAGTGTCCATTGTTCTGTTCACACACTACTGCCTCTTGATCCATATCCACATGTAACAGTGAATAAGGAAGATGGAAGACCAATTTAAGTCTTTGAATTATGATGTTGGCAAATAATATTGAATATATCAATGGCTGCCAGAAAAATGAACAAATCTGCTTAGAAGAAGTACAGCCAGAATGTTGATTAGAAGTTAGAAAGATGAGACTTTGTCTCATATACTTTGGACATATTATCAGGAGAAACCAGTACCTGAAGAAGGACATCATGCTCAGTAAAGTAGAGGGTCATTTTAAAAGAAGAAGGCTCTCAATAAGGTAATTTGACACAGTGACTGCAAAAATGGGATCAATACTTGTAAAGATGTCGCAGGACTGGACAGTGGTTTGTTCTCTTCTATACAGGGTCACTATGAGTCAGAACAACTTGATGGCACCTAACAAAAATAACATATAAATTTACATACGTGAGCATGTGATAGAGAGAGAGAGAGAGAGAGAGAGAGAGAGAGAGAGAGAGAGACTCATCTCGAGGAAATGGTTTATGTAGTTAAAAGAGCTTAGAGAATCCTTAGTCTGTGGGTCAGGCATCAGAGTAGAGGCTTCTCCTAAGTCACATAGCTTCAGAGGCTAACAAACCCAAACTTAGTAGGCTATATGATAAGCCACTCCCTCAAGGGCTGCAGAGTCTGATGAATCCAAGATTGGCAGATAAAATGGCAGACAGCTGGCTCTGGGTCAGACGATGACAAGCCAGATGTATGATCCAGAGCAGGCTAGTAAACTTTGCCACAATGTTCACATGTATTTTAGATGCATGCCACACCCTCAAGATAACTTTCCTTACAGCTGATTGGCTGATAGCATCAGATCACGTTGTGGGGGATAACTACATCTTTACATAGCTACCAAATTACACTATTACATAACCGCCAAACTGCATTATTACATAACTGTCAAATCACTGAGAATTATGGCCCAACCAAGTTGACACATACCCTTAATCATCACATTGGCAACACTGTGTTTAATCATTTGAGAAACTGCTGGATTTTTCTTCTAAAGCGGCTGTATCTTTTTACCAGTTGTGTATTAAGATTAAATCTTCTTCTTTTTTTTTTTTTTGCAGTCTTACTAACACTTGTTACTGTCTCTTTTTGAAATGGTATCTCATTGATGTACATTTCCCTAATGACTAATAATGTTGAGCCTCTTGACGTATGCTTATAGGCTAGTTGCGAAAATGTCTACTGAAAGCCTTTGCACATTTCTCAATTTGACATTTTAATTATTGAGTTATAAGAGTTTATATTTTGCATATTAGTACCTTATAAGATATATCATTTGCAATGTTTTTCTCTTCTGTGGGTTTTCTTTGCACTTCATTTGTGAAATTTTGGAAGTACAAAAATTTTTCATTCAGTCAAATGTATCTGTTTTTTCTTTTGTAACCTCTTTCTCTGGTGTCATATCTAAGACATCGTTGCCCAAACAGAGGTCACAAAGATTACTGCTATGTTTTCTTCTAAGAGTTTCATTTTTTTAGCTCTTACATTTAGACCTGTGATCCATTTGTTTGTTTGTTTGTTTCATTTTAGAGTTGACTTCAATGTTGGAAAGCTTAGGGGGAATAATAGTCAAAATGTTCCAGCTCCAGTAGCTACAACTAATAGAAAAGCTGACAAGAATTGAAGCAATTGCCGAATATTCATTATGTGTTTCCAGCTGTTACATTCTGACACCGTTGCTCCTATCATTATTTCTCTCACTGTTATCTCTACTAGGATAAATTTTAAGTTTGGTTTCTTCTTGCTTACAATGTCTGGCCATTAAGAAGCACTTTTCCTATTAAAATCTGAAACAATGTCTGGCAATTACAAAATACTTTCCATATAAAATCTGAAACCAATAATTAATAGGCATTAGAATAAAAAGTATCTTGTTATCAGATTATATTTTCCTATGATTTTTTCTCATTTACCTGCTAAAATTCTAGCATATTATCATCTCCTAAAATCTTTTCCACGTGAAGATAAAACATCTCTTTTTTCAATCCCTTTTAATTTCTCTTTTTTGTTACATTCTGGAAGATTTTTTTTTTTTTAAAGCCGTCATTCTTTGGTAGAGTTTTTTTAAAAAAGCAATGTTGTTTTACATAGATTAGCGTTAATATATTGTGGATGCTAATACACATTAAGCAACAAAAGATTTATAGTTGACCTTTGCAGAGGAGAATCCACTGAATTATATTTCCTGATTAGCCATTGACCTGACCTCACTAGTGGTCCACAAATTTAGAAATTCCCCCCACCATACACACACAAAACATGTAAACCTTTAGTGTTAATCTGAGCTAGGAAATGAGAAGGTGACTATGGAAAATACATAGTAATGGACAGGCTTCCCAATACAAGATGTAACTTGACCTCCGCATTTTGTACTGGAGGTGGTCATACATGTTATGAAGGAAGCTGTTGGCTTATTTCCTTTACCTCTAGAAGATAAATTATCCCCATTGTACTAAAAGCAAGAACTGTTTCTCTTCTAGTAATTGTCTTCCTGCTCCCTAGAAAATAATCTAATGGAAATCAAAATACAATTACCAAGCTTGACTACCTTTCTATACCTTGAAGCTGATCATTATTAATGGCATCCAATAATTCACAACAATCAAGCAATTGTCCTTGCTGAACATCATAGCAGTAGGTATTTGACAGTCATTCTGCTGGCTAGGTGTAATAGAAGGAGACAATGTCACATCCTGGTCATCTGTCCTGTAAACAACATGTCACTTTTAGACTTACTGGAATGCTGTAATAACTTGATTGAAAGATTTGGCCTGTTATTATTTTAAAAGCATGCAGTTAGATATGCTGGCAAAGGCAGAAAAATATTAATTTAGGTAAGGACTTTATTTGGAAATCACTTGCTTACCTTACCTTTCTCCTAGAGTGACCTTTGATAAATCATTTAGGTTTCTTAAGACTCAACTTGAAAATAAGGGAATTTTATTTAGTTTCAAGGGTGATTGTGGGGATCAGATGATATAAAAATTATGAATCAATCAGGTAAGTGGAAAATGCCCAATCATTGTCAGTTTCCTGTCTTGAGAGGCAGTCTGGACTCCAGCTCCAGTAGGAGTGAAAGGCACAGAATGAAAGCCTTTTTATTCTTCACCAAAGTGCAGGAGAGGACTTTGACTCTCAGATGAATGCTGCTTTTTCATCCTGCCTTTTCTGAAAACCCACGAGTCAAAGGTTTTCCTTTATTGTGCAATGGTATTAAAGTGTGATATTTGTTTGCTGCAAAAGGGGTGAAGCACAAAAACTGACATAAATTTCCAGGTGGTTGGCTTTTGACTCTTCCATCTCCTTGACTGAATTTTGCTGTGGCACTGGCATGATATACACCCTCCTGATCCAGCTGTACACAGCAACAATTTATTTACTCTTGAAAATACATTAGTTCTCTCATGACACTGAGAAGGGGGTTTTCACAAAGAACCAATCGTGAGTCAAAGGATTTGGGGGGAGATGAAGCATCATGCAGGTTTTGTATTCTTTTGACATCATGTCTGATTCAAGGAACCATGGAAGAAGAATACTTCTTTTATGTCCAACATCCTTGTCACTACTTGAAACCCTCCAGTGTAACCCGCATCCCAATTTAAAAAAATAATTCATACTTTTATAACATTGTTAGAGTAAAATGAAAATATTCTCTTAATTTTTTTTTTTTTTACTCACACTGCTTATGTGGAAAAGAAACAGATTTAATTTGCTGTGTGATGAAGCATCTTGCAAAACTTGCTAAGGGAAAAAGAAAATTATCTTACAGGAGGTCACTAATAGTGTTAGATGTGTCCTGAGAGCCATTGGGAGAGTCCCGGAAACACATAAAATGGGCCATGTCTGGGCCTCAGGTGACTCATACCGATATACAAGCAGGTAAACAGGATAAAATGAGCTCTTGTGGTGATCTGGGACTCTGGTGTGTTCTGCCTGCATGTGGGAAATTCAGAAAGTGGACCTCTCTGCTTAGTAGGTGGTAAAATGGTATAATGGTTAACGGTACAGACTTGGAGCCAGACAACCTGAAGTTCACATGCTAGCATTTTCACTTTGTTGCTAGAGTTTTCATTAGTGAGAAATGGCTGTGACATCTTAAGGCTCCTAAGATCAAGCGAGATTATATGTGCACTAGTATACTGACTGTAAGGTAAAGGATTGAGCAAAACGCTTGGCATACCATCAATATTCTGTAAGTGATAAGCTTAGTTTTGAAACAAAGTAGACATTTTGGGGAAAATAAATTGTGTTTTCAGCAAGTCCTTTCTTTAGCATTTCCTCTCCGGTCTTTAAAGTCTTTACTTACTTATTCATTCATTATTTATTTATTTATTACACAATTTGCATGTGTCAACTGAGATGTTTCAACACAAGGATGCAACACTGGAAGTGCTCAATTATGCCAAGAAATTTGTAAGACAAATGCCTGGCCAGCAGCCTGAAGGGGATCCATTTTTGATTGCATTACAAACAGAGGTGATGCAACAGAATACAGAGATTATAGAAAAATATCATAAATATTACATGCAAGTAAACTTTGCTGAGGATAATTCAAACACAGTTGTAGGAGGACATCAACAGTGAACTGCCAGAGATTGAAGCCTGATTCCAAAGAGGATGTGGAACAAGAGATATCATTGCTGCTGTCAGATGGACCATGGCAGAAACAGAGTAAACAAAAAAAAATGTTTACCTGTGTTTTATTGACTATGCAAAGGGACTTGATTGTGTGGATCATTACAAATCATGGATAACATTGCAAAGAATGGGAATTACACTTGACTGTGCTCAAGAGAAATTTGTACATAGATCAAAGGGCAGTCATTCCAACAGAACCAAGGTATATTGTGTGGTTTAAAATCAGGAAAGATGTGCATCAGGATTGTAACATTTCACCATAGATATTCAATATATATGCTGAACAAATAATTGGAGAAGCTGGACTATATGAATAAAAGGACATTAAGACTGGGGGAAGAATTAACAGTCTGTGACATGCAGACGATGCAACTTTGCTTGCTGAAAGGGGACTTGAAGCACTAACTCATCAAAGACTACACAGCCTTTGGTATGAATATACTTCAAGATAAAGTAAACAAAAATCCTCACAATGGAAACAAGCAACATTATGATAAACAAAGAAAATATTGAAGATGTGAGGGTCTCATTTTGCTTGGATCCACAATTAATGAGCATGAAAGTGACAGCCAAGAAATCAAATAATGCAGAGGCAGAGGCAACATAGCACTATAGACTGAAGCAACATGCCATCCTTCTACAGCAGAGACCCAAAAAACTAAGTAGAACAGATAAAATCCTGGAACCTTAACCATCAAATAAAGGGACAAATAACTCCATAAAACACTAAACTGAATAAGAAACTGATAGAGAACAGAGAATGAGAAAAGCTATCGAGTGAAGTGCCCCTAATAGCTACAGAGGCACAAATTTGCCATCTTGAACCTCAGCCACCAAGAGTGGCTGACAGAGTATGGGTAAGCAACTTCATGGAGCTCCCACAGGAGACAGAGCACATGCTTTCCCAGTCCCACCCACCTTCCCTTAACAAGCTCTGCTGATATACAGTGGGTTCTGGTTGCTTAGCAGGAGAGACCCCAGCTCACTGACAGCCGGGTCCAACCTGCCCCCTCAAGTCAGTTTTTTCAGCACCATTTATTTTCATTTTTTTGACATTAAAAAAAAATTCTTCTCTCTCCTTTCTTTTCTTCATTTCCTATTTCCCACTGAGTTAACTTCATATGCTATCCCCACCCCTTTATGACAGACTGTGTCATACCATTAAGCTAGAGAGCCACAGCCACATGGCCTCCCTGGGTTCATTTCACCTCTCCAGCAGGGTCCCTCAGCATCATTTTTTTTCTTGGCTCTTCTCTCTTTCCTAGCTCCATGTGCCATCCCTGTCCCTTCTTGATGGGCTGTGCTATACTGCTTGGCTAGCACTACTGGTACACAGCCTTCCTGTGTATTCACCTTCCCATTGACAGGTTTCCTTAGTGTATCATTTTTTTGTTTGTTTCCTCTCTGTCTCTCTCTCTCTTTCTCTCTCCCTTCTTTTCCTTTCTCACACCCATGCAGTCCCATGCATCATCCCTTCTTCTTTTGGCTAGAGAGCCTCAGAACATAACCTCCCCATATCTGAGCTGCCTTCAAAAGCTGTCTCCCTCAGCACTATGTTTTTTATTTTATTTTTTATTGTTTCTCTTGTTTTTCCTTCCCTGTCTTGTCTAGGCCTTGCACTGGCTCTACCACTTCTTGAAGGGCTCTGCCATGTCACTTGGTAAGAAAGATACCAACTTGCTGCCACCCCAGTTCAGCCCCAACCCAGTGGCTGTCTCAGCACTATATTTATTTGATATTTTTGTTGTCATTGTTTGTTTTCTTGTTGTTTCTTGTGTCTTTTCCTCTTCTTTCTTTCCCTTTCTTCTGCCCACCTAGTCCTGTGTGCCATTCATGACCTTTCTTGACAGGCCAAGCCCCACTGTAAAGGTAGAGAGGCACCAGCAAATGGTCTTGCTAGATCTGTCCTACCTACCGCATCCACCAAATTCTTCCACACTGCCATTTTATTTACTTAAAAAATTTTCCCTTCTTTTGTCTTTTTATTTCATTTGTTTCTGTTTCTGTCTCTTCTCTCTTTCACATATTTAGCTCTGCACATCACATCCTCTCCCTTCCCTCCTGCCTATCTGCTACATGCCATGCCCCAGAGTTGTGCCAGCATGTACTACTGAACATCACTCTGAAATTCCCTTGGTCTTTCTCCTGCCTTTTTGCCCCATTATATGCCTCAAACAACACATTAATGCCCCTTCCCACATTGGGACACCGTAGCTGAGCACCATAGCTAAACAATTGGCCCTGCACACCTGGAAAAGATGGTGAAAAGTATTATGCCCACATACATGCAAGCAACAAAGCATCCCCAGCTCACCTGCTTAGACATAACTAAATAAAACAAATAATAAGGCACAAAACAAATCTACAACAAATAAATGACTGAAATAACTCTCAAATGTTCTGAAAACAGTAGACAATACCAAAAAATGCAAAATAAACAAAGAAAAAACAAAAACAGGACAGGATGGCTCCAGAAAGGGACCAAAATATATAAAGCACCAAATGACCTTCCACTAGAAGAAAAAAACCTTCCACTAGAAGAAACTACCAGACAGGAAATTTTATTCAAAGCTCTAATTTTCAGAGCTCTCCAAAAGATAAAGGAAAATGCAGACAAAAATAAATAAAAAAATATAGACAAAATAATGGAAAATACAGAAAGTTAAGAGAAAACACAGACAAAGGAGTAGAATTTAGAAAAATAATACAAGACCAAATGTCAAAATAAAATCACAACAAGGAATAACACAAAAACAGCACTTAAAGATTCAAAACATAAACAACAAGATTTTAGAAATGAATACTGCATTTGAGGGTTTTCAGAGAAATTTGAAAGAATAGAAGACACTAGAAAAACTTAAAAGAAATCCTTGGATACCTCTTTGAGGAAAAAAAATCAGAAAAGAAAGTAAATAAAAACAAAGAAATCCTGAGAAAAATGTGAGATACAATAAAAAGCAAAAATTGGTACATGATCAGACTTCTAGAATGGGAGATGAGGGGACAGAAGACATAGGAAAAATTATTGAAGATTTGTTAATAGAAAACTACCTTAATATCATAAATGAGGAAAAGCTGACAATTCAAAAAGCTTACAACACCCCATATAATAAAGACCCAAAAGAAAATCACCAAGACATATCATAATCACATCCAGTAAAACCAAACACAAAGAAAAAACCCTGAGAGTAGCTCTAGAAAAACAAAAGAATTACATTTGAGAGGAAACAATAAGATTAAGTTCTGCTTATTTGTCATAAACCTTGCGTACAAGAAGGTAATGGGATAACATATAAAATCTTGAAAGAAGAATATTACCAATGAAGAATAATATAGCCTGAAGAACTTTTGTTCAAATATGGTGGAAAGTTTAGGACATTTCCAGATAAACAGGAATTAAAGGAATATGTGAAGAACCAAACCAAAATTACAAGAATTATTAAAGGGAAACTTTTGGTTAGAGAACCAACAATATCAGACAACAGATACTAATCTAGGTAAGGAACACTAAAGAATAAAACAAAAATATTTACAAAAGAAAACCAGAGAGGTCAATCTGTAAATGACAACAATGTCAGAACAATGTAAAAGGTATAAATGGTGTAGGTACAGAACTTCAAATGGAAAGGAAGCCAAGGCAATGTTAAATCATAATAGACTGGTTCAAATTTAGAAAGACTCGGGTAAATTTAAGATAGCTACAAAGATATGAGTAGGTTAACAAGCAATTTATCAAAATAAAGACAAAAGCATTCAGTCTCAGTAAAAACAAAATATATGTAAAAAAGAAATACATTTAAAAAAATCACAAACAAAAAGGATTCAACATAGGAGAGTAGGAAGAACAAAGAAAACATCATTATTATGGAAAGAGGACTACAACATGACATAAGTAAACTCACCCTGTAAGTAATCACACGAAACATAAGTGGCTTAAATGCATAAAGATACAGAGAGACCAAATGAATTAAAAAAAAAGACAGCTCATAGCTGTTTATGAGAGATATATTTTACAAATAAAGATGTAAATATATTAAAAATCTAAGGATGGAAAACACACATGAAGCAAAGAGCAGCTGAAAAACAGCAGGGGTGGCAATACTATCTCAGATTAAAAACAAAAATATTTACACAAATACTACCACAAAAAACAAGGAAGGACATTGCATAATGATTAAAGGGGCAATCCCCCATGAGAACAGAACCATAATATGTATCTATGAGCCCAATTAAAGGGCTCCAAAGTATGTACACCAAACTCAAATAGCACTGAAAAGAGAAACTGTTCCACAATAACAGACTTCAACACAGCACTCTCTGTAAAGGACAGAGCAACTAGTAAGAAACTCAAAGATGAAAAGATGTGGAAGACCTAAAGCACATAATCAACCAACATGATCTCATAGACATACACAGAACATTCCACCCAACAGCTGCAAAGCACCAATTCTTTTCCAATGTACATGGAATTTTCTACAGAATGGACCACATCTTAGGCCACAAAGCAACTCCTAACAAAATCCAAAACACTGAGATAATACAAAACATCTTATTTGAGCACAACCTCATAAAAGTAGAAATCAACAATAAGAACAAGGAAAAAAAATCAAATATGTGGAAATTGAATAACTCTTTGCTTGAAAACCACAGAGTAATAGAAGAAATTAGTAATGGAATAAAAAAAAAAAATTCCTAGAATTAAATGAGACTGATGACATGTTGTGTCAGAATACAGTGAAAATAGTGCTCAGAGATCAATTTATAGCAATAGATGCACATGTCAAAAATGAAGAAAGGGATAAAATCAGCACATTAGTGATACAACTCTAACAAATAGACAGAAGCAAAAGAAGTCTGCAGCCACTAGAAGAAAGGAAATAAATATCAGAGTAAAATAAATGAAATAGAGAATAGAATCACAATAGAAAGAATCACCAAAACCAAAATTTATTCAGCCAACGGACAAACTGAAAAGAAAAACAGGAAGACACAAATAACCAAATAAGAAATGTAGAGGACATTACAACACACTGAACTGAAATAAAAAGGATCCTAACAGTGTAGTATGAGACGCTACACTGCAACAAATTTGAAAACCTAGAAATGGACAAATTTCTAAAACTCACTACTTACATAAACTAACACCAACTAAGGTAGACAATCTGAGCAGACCTATAACAAGAGAAGAAATCATAAAAGTAAAAAGAAAAACTTCCAACAACAAAAACAAATTAACAAAAAGCCCTGGCCCAAATGGGTTCACTGGAGAATTCTACCAAACATTTGGAGAAGAGCTTGTAGCAGCACTCTTTGAACTATTTGAAAGCATAGAAAAGATGTACTTCTGAATTCATTCTATGAAGCCAGTATAGCCCTGATACTCAAATCAGTCAAAGACTCTACAAAAAAGCAAAATTACAGATCAATATCTGTCACTAATATATACGCAAAAATACTCAACAAAATTCTAGCAATAGGATTTAGCATCTCGTGTGTGTTTGTGTGTGTGTATTTATATCCAAATCAAGTGGGATTCATGCCAGGTATGCAAGGGTAGTTTAACCTTAAAATATCAATCAACTTAATATACCACAAGAATATAATAAAAGAACCACAAATTGTTCTGTGAAGTCCAACAGAAATTCTTGACAAAAACTCTCAGTAAAATAGAAATAAAAGGAAATTCCTCAACATAATGGCATCTATACAAAACCAACCAGCAACATCATTCTCAATAGAAAGAGACTGAATACATTCCTTCTAAGAACAGGAATAAGACAACAACGCCCTTTATCACAACTCTTATTTAACATTGTACTGAAAGTCTTAGCTAGAGTGATAAGGCAGGAAAAAGAAATGAAGGGCATCTAAATTGATAAGGAAGAAGTAAAGCTGTTCCTATCTGCAGATGATCTGGTATTATACATAGAGAATCCAAAAGACCCCACAAGAAAACTACTGGAACTAACAGAAAAGTTCAGCAGAGTAACAGAACATGCGATCAACATAAAAAAAATCAGTTGGATTCCTATACACTAAAAAAGAACTATGAAAAGGAAATTAGGAAAGCTATACCATTTATAACAACCACTAAAAACGTTAAATACTTAGGAACAAATCTAACCAGGGATGTTGCTTTACTTGGCTAGTTCTACTCTAACAGAAATACCACAGGTCTGTGGCTTTAACAAAGGAATGTTTATTCTTACACAATCCGCTAGGCTAGAAGGTGAAATTCAGGGTGTTTGCTCCAGGGGACACTTTTCTCTCTGTCAGCTCTCGGGGAAAGTCCGTGTGTTGTATCAGCCTTTGTTCAGGGAGCATCTTGGCACAGCAACCTTGGATCTGTGAAGCACATACTCTTCTCCCAGAGCTTTCTTGTTGCTATGAGATTGTCAGTTTTCTGCTTGCTTTCCTTTTCTTTTATCTCTTCTAACATAAAAGGATAAAGGACGGTGCAAGCCACACTACAGGGAAACTCCTTTATAGTGGAGGAGGGAGAGGACATTAGGATGGGATGTACAGTTCTACCTTAATCTTCTTTAATGTACAGCATAGGATAATCACAAAATGGAGAGCAATCAATCATTGGGAATCACGGCCCAGCCAAATGGCTATATACATTTCTGGGGGACACAGTTCAATACATGACAGACATAAAAGAATTAAACGAGGAAAACTCCAAAACTACTGCAAAAAACCAAACAAAACCTACCTAAATGGAAAAACACACCATGCCTACAGATAGAAAGACTCAACATTGTAAAATGTCAATTCTACTCAAGGTAATCTACACATACAATACAATCCTTTTCCAAATACCAACAGCAATTTTTAATGAGACAGAAATCCTAATCATTAACGTTATAGGAAAAGGAGTAAGTCCCCAGATAAGCAAATATCACTTGAAAATAAAAATAAAGCAGAAGGACTCCCATTCCCTGACCTCAGAACTCTACTGTACAGCAAAGTTAGCCAGAACAGTCTGGTAGCGGTACAGTGACAGATATATCGACTAACGGAACAAAATCTAGAACTCAGATGTAAGTGCATCTACGTAAGTTCATCTCATCTTTGAGAAAGGTCCAAAGGCCATTCCGTGGGAAAGACAGTCTTTTTAACAAATAGTGCTGGCAAAACTGTTTGTTCATGTGCATAAAAGTGAAGACCCATATCTCACATCATCAAAACCTAAATATAAAATCCCAAACTACAAAGATCATAGAAGAAAATAAATAAATAAACAAATAAAACACAGCCAATTCTAGTAGCCCAAATACATAGCATAAATTGGATACAAACCATAACTAACAATAAGCAAATACCAGAAAATAGTTAGATAACTGGGATCTTCTAAAAATTAAACAGTATGCTCATCTAAGACTTTGACAAAAGAGTAAAAAGAGAAGCTATGGACTGCTATACATTTTTGGCTACCAAAGTCCTTTTGCTTTATTTTTCTACTTCAGTGATGCTTTGCTTATCTGGGGATGTTCTCCTTTCCACATAAAGTTAATGAATAGAATTTCCATGTCATTAGAGAATGCTGTTATTTGAATCAAGATTGTGTTGTATTTGTAGATTACTTTGAGTATAATTGACACTTTGACAATGCTGAGTCTTCATGGGCATGGTATGTTTTTCCATTTAGGTAGATTTTGTTTGGTTTCTTGCAGTAGTGTTGGAGTTTTCCTTGTTTAGTTCTTTTATGTCCCTGATTGGATTTATTTGTAAGTGCTTAATTTTTTTTAATGGCTACTATAAAAAGTATACCAAAAAAAAGTGTCATTAAGTCAATTGTGACTCACAGTGACCCTATAGAGCAGAGTAGAACCGCACAATAAACTTTCCAAGGAGTACCTTGTGGACTCAAACTGCTGACTTGTTAGCAGACATAGCACTTAACCATGATGCCATCAAGGTTTCTGACAAAAGTGTAGTCTCTCAAATCTATAGGGAAATCCAACACCTGTACAACGAAAAAGACAATCAAATTTTTTTAAAAAATAGACAAAAGATATGAACAGATGCTTCACCAAAGAAGACACACAGACAGCTATTATGCACCTAATGAAGTGCTCACACTTACTAGCCATTAGAGAAAGACAAATTAAAACTGCAATGAGATATCATCTTTCTCTGACATCATAGGAATGAATTTTAAAAAAGAGAGTGAGAAAGAGAAAATAACAACTGTTTAGAGGCTGAAGGGAGACTGAAACTCTTATGCAGTGCTGGTGGGAAGACAAAGTGGTACAACCATTCTGGAAAATGATAGCACTTCCTTAAAAAAACTAAAAATAGAAATACTTAACAATCTGGCTATACCACTTCAGCAATATATACTAGACAAATAAGAGCCATCACAAAAACAGCCATGTGCACACCATGTTTATTGCATCACTATTCATGATGGCAACAATGAAGGAAATAATCTAAGTGTCCATCAACACATATGTGTATAAACAAACTATGGTTCATGTACCTAAAGAAGTAAGATACAGAACAATGATGAATCTGTAAAACATCTCACAACACGTATGAACCTAGAGCGCATTGTACAGAGTGAAATGTGTCAATCACGAAAAGACAAGTACTATATGAGACCACTATTATAAAAACTCATGAAAAGCTTACATGCAGAGAAAACAATTTTTGATGGTTACAGAGTGGAAGGCAGGGAAGAAATACTCACCAGATAATAGATAATTAGTAACTTTGGTGAAGGGAAAGATGGTACACAACACTGGGGAGGTCAGCACAATTTGACCATGGCAGCCTCATAGAAACACTCAAATTCCCTGACTAGGTTAATAAGCTGGGGCTGGGGATTATGCTATCAGGGGACATCTAGCTCAAGTGGCCTAAAATAGTTCATAAAAAAAGTAGTATACATCCTCCTTTGGTAAGTAGTATTTAGTGTCTTAAAAGCTTGTGAGTGGGATTTGTTCCACTCCATCTGGAGAATGCATAAGATCAAAGACACAAGGAGAAGATCAGTCCAAAGGACTAAAGTATGACAACTAATACAACCTCTTCCAGCCTGAGTATAACACAGCGCAATGGTGTCCAGCTACTACCACTGACATCTCTGACTGGCATCACAATAGAGGATCCCAGACAGAGCTAGACAAAAATGTAGAACAAAATTCTAATTCACAAAAACAGACCAGATTTAGTAGTCTGACAGACTGGAAAAACACCCAGAGTATGGCTGGTAATGGGGAAACCAAGTTTTAGGAGAGTGTTGACTCATCACTGGGTTGGCAACCAATGGCACAAAACAAATATGGGTACTAATTGTTTAATGAGAAACTACTTTACATTGTAAACCTTCATCTAAAGCACAATTATAAAAAAGAAAGAACTCAAACAACATATTGCATTGGGTAAATTTGCTCCAAAAGACCTCTTTAAAATGTTAGAAAGGAAAGATCCCACTCTGAGGATTAAGATATGCTGATCCAAGTTATGGTATCTTCAGTTATCTGACATGCATGGAAAACATGGACAATAAATAGAGAATTAAGAAGAACTGATGCTTTTGAATTAATGCATTGGTGAAGAATATTGAATGTATCATGGATTGCCAGAAGAGTAGAAAAATCTGTATGAGAAGTACAGGCATAATTCTCTTTAGTAGAGATAATGGAGAAATTTCTCACATGCTTTGGGCCTGTTTTCTGGAGGGATCACTCCCTGGAGGATATCATACTTGGTAAACCAGATCAGCGAAAGAGACAAAACCCTCAAGGAAATGGATTGACAAGTAGTTGCAATGATGGTCTCAAACATAGCACTGATTGTGATAATGGCACAGGACCAGGCAGTGCTGTTTTGTTGCCCATAGGGTTGATATGAGGTTGAACCCACTGATAAGGTCTAACAGCTACAACAATGTGTCAAGATACTTAGTGCAAGGTGTACTAAATACTTTCAAAGGAGCACCAGACTGTGGAGAGTAGAATATAATGGATCCCATCCTCACTGAATTTACCCTCTAGTGAGAGGAGTGAGTGCTGTGAAGCAGTTTGGATGGATTTAGGGTCAGAGAAGAACAGAAAGGTATTACTTACATAGGATGGTGGCTGCCCCCTAAAGGAGGAAACAGGGTTAATAAATAGAGACCCTGGTTTTAAGCAAGACTAAGCATAAAGAATAGATGCAGATGACTTAGACAGGAAAACGGAGTTATTATCACAGATAACTTCTCTATTAGAGAGGAAAGTGCAACTTTGAGATTTAACTTTGCTATCAGGTGTGAGAGGAGAAGGTATTCATTTTTGCTAGGAGAAATACTGTTGCTCTGTTTGGGAAAGAAGGCAATTTTCTAGTTGTTCTATGGCAGTGGATGACAAAATTGTTCCTTAAAGGGGCATGCAACAAATCTTGTGGGCAATACAGTCTCTGTTGCAATTTTTTTCTTTATTATGATTGAATGAAAATGTACATTCCCATATAAATCTGCATGCTCACCTATATGCAGCTTCCATTGCTCTCCCTGCACGGTGACAGCACACTCTTCCTCTCTGCTGCATACATGTCCTATCCTCCCAACAATCTCCTGTCTTCTCCTCTCCGCCTACTCCCCTTTCTCCAGTATGAGGTCAGCAGGATGACATCTTATAGATGCCTAGAGCCATAAAGTGCCCACAAAATATGGTCATTCTGCTTCACCAAGTCCAATACATTGCTGTCCAAAAAGTTGACCTTCATTATGAT
This sequence comes from Heterohyrax brucei, assembly GCA_028571685.1. NCBI lineage: Eukaryota > Metazoa > Chordata > Mammalia > Hyracoidea > Procaviidae > Heterohyrax > Heterohyrax brucei. The sequence goes on from CM053149.1 coordinate 44,262,833, forward strand.
TTATGGACAGGGGCAGCATCAGGGCCAGGGGCCATGCTCCCAGTCTGTTGCAATTTTTTTATATTTCCTTTTATCACAAAAATAGCCATTGGAAAATATATGAAGAAATGAATGTGACTCTGTTCTCAACTTTTTTTAATGGACACCGAAATTTGGATTTCACATAATTGTCCTGTATCTCAAAACAGTCTTTTTAATTTTTTTCTGAGCTCTTTCAGTATATAAAAATTATTTTTAAGGACCACAGCAGAATAGGAAATGGGCTTCATTTGGTCTGCAGGTTATGCTTGCTGGTCTCTGTTATAGAGAAAAAAAACCTTCCATGCCTAGAAATTCTGCTTGAAGCTGTAGCCAGTAGGCAGGAGTAGAAATTTATATGTAGAAGGGAAGAATCCTTGGAAACATAGTGCAGTATCTCCACTGAAATCACAGTGCCTGCTGAGATAAACATAAGCCTGAGCTTGGATTTAAAATGATTTCTTTTTGCTTCATGAGTTAACATTTAATGATAATGTTTCTACTTGATGTTTCAGCTATAAAAGTGCAAATTATGCATGAAATTGGTGTACATTATTCTATAACGAACTAATCTGGTAGAAAAACGCATTAGCTATTTATGTTGAAAACAAGCCATCCGTAACTATTAAGACATTTTGAAAAGGAGAACCACGTTCTTGCAAACATGAATGAATGGAAACCGAGGGCTTTTGGTTATGCCTAGTTTTGTGTTCCTCCCATTCTACTGGGTATTGCTAGTTGCCTTAATGGCTATAGATTTTAAAATAACGAAAGATATTTCTTAAAATTTCTTATTCCATGACAGCAGTTTCTGAAAAATAATGAATAGTACAATCCTATATAGTGCACTTTTAAAAATCTCACCCCACATTGGGCTCTGGAAATATACTGATAAGCAAATAGTTATGCAACTCGAATTTGTCTCAGATTCTGAGGATTCAAGTGACTTGTTATTCAGACCTCATAAGTCCTCTGGAAGTGATTAAATTTAAATGATGTCTCCTCTTTTTTTAAGCACGTGCCTTTCAGCTTCCTTTAAAACTTCATTTGTAGTTGCACTAGTTCTATATCGCTATACATAAAAAGGGCACCCTTTATCGTTAAGTTTTTGTATATTTAACAGTAAATGTCAATTTAAATGATACTGGTCTTTACAGATCATAGATTTTTAGAGCTTGAAGAAGCCTCAGAGAAGACTTTCTCCACTTCCTCATTTAATACCTGAAGGGAATGATGGGAAGTGACTTCATAATTTACTAGTTTTATCATTTACTGTAGGTGGTTTCCGTTTTACCCTGTGGTCTTAGGCTGGGTTGTCAAGAGAAGTAAAACCAGTAAAGTGCATAAATATATGTATAGTGAGATTTATATCAAGGAAATAGCTCACACAACTGTAGAGGTGGAAACATCCCAAGTCCTAGGTCAAGCTACAAGCCTCATGGAATTGCAGAAACTCATGAATCCAGGATTGGCAGCTCAGAGAGCAGGGTTCCCACTCACAGGCCGTGAAGGCTGGCACATCCCGGGAGGGTGCACAAGGCAGCAAGTTTTCTCCTGATTCATTTAGCTGAAGGCACTGGACATGTTGGGAAATGGGATTCTTACTTGCAAGATGTAAAGACCGATGAATCCCAAGATGAACAGGTAAGCTGCCAGCCCAACTCCCATCAGAAGACAAGAGAGAGGTAACTGGTGGATTCACAGCAAGCAAAAGCATTGACAAGGTGAGCAGGAAGGAAATAGGTGGGAAATGGCAGAGAAATGAAGGCTGAGTTCACAGTGAACCACCACAGGCCCTGTTGGTACTAGAGCACTTTTCATCATGGGGATAATCACAACATTATACAGCCACTGAAACACTGAGAATCATGGCCCTGTCAAGTTGACACAAAATCTAAACCAACACACCTGTGAGGAGATCAGCTCTGCACTATACACTCAGAAATGCTTGTTAACTGGTATGTAGAGGAGACAAGGTCATTCTCAGTCTGTGTTCTGTAGTTTCTGTTTTCCTAATAGGTGTATCTGTGGACATAAGGAAATCACAAGTAGGTTGTCTCAGAAAGTTTTTTTTTTTTAATGTCTAATCCATGACTTTGGGCTTTGACAATAGGAACCATTCCAAATACCTGGCTGATGCAAGTGGTATGTGCTCAGCTATTAGTTAAAAAGGTGACAATCTGAGTCCATCCACAGGTGCCTTGGAATAAATGTCTGGCAATCTATTTCTAGAAAGCCAGCCATTAAAAATCCTATGAAAAAAAGTATTCATATTTGCAGATAATATGATCATATACACAGAAAATCCTAAAGAATCCAAAAATAAACTACTGGAACTAATAGAAGAGTTCAGCAAAGTATCAGGATATAAGATAAATATAAATAAATCAGTAAGATTCCTTTTTACCAACAAAGAAGTCGTCAAAGAGGAAGTCACCAAATCCATACCATTTACAATAGCCCTCAAGAAGATACAGTACACAGGAATAAATCTAACCTGAGATGTGAGAGACTTGCAAACAGAAAATTATAAGACCCTACTGCAAGAAATCACAGGAGACTTACATAAGTAGAGAAACCTACCTCGCTTATAGATAGGGGGATAGGAAGACTTAACATTATGAAAATGTTTATTCTACCCAAAGCAATCTACATATACAATGCAATCCCAATACAAATTCCAGAGTCAGTTTTTAACGAGATGGAGAAACAAATAACCAACTTTGTTTGCAAAGGGAAGAAACGCTGGATAAGTAAGACGCTACTGGAGAAGAGGAACACAGTTGGAGAGCTATGCTACCTGACCTTAGAACCTATTACACTGCCACAGTAGTGAAAACAGCCTGGTACTGGTACAAAACATATATATATATATATATATATATATATATATATATATATACACACAAAAAAAAAAACCCAACAGAAGAGGATCCAGAAATACCACCATCCTCCTCTGAACAGTTAATATTTGCCAAAGGCTCAAAGGTTATAAACTGGGATAAAAACAGTCTCTTTAACAAGTTATGTTGGCAAAATTGGATATCCATCTGCCAAAAACTGAAACAAGACCTATATCGTATTTTATACCTTATACAAAAACTAAATCAAAGTGGACACAAAGATCTACATATCAAACCTAACATGGTAAAGATTACGTAAAAAAAAAATAGGGACAACAATGGAAGTTCTGATATACGGCTTAGACAGACTACAAAAATCTTATGAATAATGCATAAGCAACAGAAGATAAAATAGATAAATGGAAACCACTAAAAATCAATCATTTATGCTCATCCAAAGATTTTACCAACAGAGTTAAAAGACTGCCTACAGAATGGGAAAAAGTATTTGTCAATTATGTATCCAATTAATGTCTGATTTCCATAATCTACAAGGTACTGCAAAATATCAACATGAAAAAGACAAAACCCAACTTAACAATGGTCGAAGGACATGGACAAACACTTCACCAAGGATGACATCCAGGCAGCCAAAAAACACATGAGGAAATGCTCACAATCATTAGCTATTAGACAAATCCAAATCAAAACTACAATGAGATACCATTTCACCCCAAGGAGGTTGACAATAATCCAGAAAACACAAAACAACAAATATTGGAGAGGCTGTGGGGAGATTGGAACTCTCCTGCACTGCTAGTGGGAATGCAAGAGAGTACAATCTCTTTGGAAAGCAATTTGGTATTTTCTTTTCTTTTTTTTTGTTTTTTTTTTAATATGACAGTGAAAATGTACATGCCTGTATAAATTTATATGCCCACCTATATGCAGCTTTCACTGGTCTCCCTGTCTGGTGACAGCACACTATTACTCTCTGCTCCATACATGTCTCATCCTCCCAACAGTCTACTTTCCCCTCTTCTCCTCCCACTCTCCTTCCTCCAGCAAAGTGCATCCAATATATGGTCACTTTGCATTGCCAAGTCCAATAGTTGCTAGGAATCTGGTTGGGAGAAAGCAGTGATAACACACATTGGTGTTTTCTTAAAAAGCTAGAAGTAGAAATACCATATGATCCAGCAATCCCACTGCTTGGAATATATCCTATAGAAATAAGGGTTGTCACGTGAACAGATACATGTACATGAATGTTTATTACACCAAAGTCCATAAAGCAAAAAGGTGAAATCAATCTAGGTACCCATCAACAGATGAATGGATAGACAAACTATAGTATATATACACAATGGAATATTGTGCAGTAATAAAGAACATGATGATTTTAGGAAGCATCTCATGGCCTGGCATCAACTAGAAGACATTATGCTGAGTGAAATCAGTCAGTTGCAAAAGGAAAAGTATTATATGAGGCCACTATTATGTGGACTGAAAAAAATCCATACATAAAAGAAAAGACTTTTCGATGATTACAAAGGTGGGGAGGGAGCAAGAGGAATTTCATAGACTAGAGAGTTCACAGGAATTTGTTTATGTGAAGGGTGTCACAGCACTCAGTAGAAGGCAGGTCAGCATAACTGGATTTCACCATAAGCCAAATGGTTTTCTAAGTTCAAACCAACAGTTCAGAGGAAAAAGTACCAGAGATAGAGGTCTGTGAACTGTGTTTTCAGGGACGTCAAGGTCAATTGACATAACTAACTTTTTGCTAAGAGAGTCTTCTCGACCCCATATTGGTTAATGGTGTTAGGGGTCTTAGAGTCAAGTACGCTGCCATCTGAGGAACATTAATTGGTCCCAATCTACCTGGAACAGATGATGACCAAGAATATCAAAGACACAGGGAAAATGATCTCGGGAGGCAGAGAGCTCCATACTATTGGGAGACCACATCAGCTTGAGATCAGTGGAATAAGACAGCACCCAGCCACCACCAAAGACAGCCTTGATAGGGGACACAATGTAGACTCCTTGCCATAGCATGAGGAAAAGATTTGTGCAGATCAAGATCTCTACTAAAAGACCAGAAATGATGGTCCAGTGACCTGGAGGGTCCCCTGGGAACATGGCCCCCAGACTTGCTGCTAGCCCAGACCTGAAACCCGTACTGAGGTCAATAATTCAGACAAAGAATGGACCGGACTCAGGTACACAGAGTGAGCATGTGGTATGTGTACTTTACGGTTTTATATATTTATAAGAGGCTGCCCTTCTGATTTCTTTCTAGAGCAGAGACAAGAGGATGGAGAGGAGGGTACAGATGCTTATTGGGAGGATACTAAAAGATTGAAAAGGAGGAGTGTGCTGTCACAGGGTGGGAAGATGGTGACATTAAGGGACTGGGTTAAGACTGCACACTCAATTCCTTGGACAGAATGGAGAAGTAAACTTATTCTAGTGTCACATGCCCTGTTTGTAACAGGCTGGGTGGGTGCTTTCTGGACACTAAGGTAGACCAGCTAGTAGCTTATCTGGTGGCCAAGACTAGTAATGGGGTGGAGTTACAAAGGTATGCCAAGCCAAAAGCCAGGAAGCAACAATCAACATCTGGGTATCCAGGTCACCAGGGATTGCTGTGGGAACCCAGCTAGCGGTCAATATTTGCCTTTAGAGAAGCAGCAAATGGAGGTCTATACAAAACTACAGAATTAAATCTTGGATTTGGGGGCAGAATCTAAATTCTGGAAGACATCCAGCAAAAGACACTCATATCATCACTGGGATCTTATAGCACTGAGAGTGAAAATTTTCCAGAACTAGGGAAGGAGAGCCAACAGTCAGAGGCTAAGGCAGAAGAAACACAATGAGAAAGTGTAATAAAAAGAATTAACATAATTTAAATACTTCTTTCTCTGTTGTTTGGCCTCAGGGAGTGAGCATTCTCAAAGAATTCAATTTTCTAGAGCAGTAGAGATAACAAAAACAACAACAAAATCCAAATCCATTGTCATGTAGTGGATTCTGACTCATATAAACCCTATAGAACAGAGTAGAACTGTTTCCAAGTGTTTCCAAGGAGTGTCTGGTGGATTTGAATTGCCAGCCTTTTTGGTTAGGAGTCATAGCACTTAACCACTATGCACCCAAGATTTCAGAGATAGTAAAGGCAGGGAAGATCAGTAAGGTTGGGGACAGCAACCTGGTCCAGTACTGTCACCCACTTTGTGTACTATCCTAAGCAGTTATGCATGAGCTTTACCTGCCATCTCATGACTTGTAGCATTTTAGCCCAGCAATATTTATTTTTTCTCCAGAGATTTTCAATTTGTGATTTTTTTGTTTTTGTTTTTGTGAAAAGCTCTTCATAAAATCTAGAGATAATCATTGTTGTTTTAGCTGATTTTTATCACAGAGAAAAAAATAGGTAACGTCATTCCATTTCATGAATGCTTGTTAATGTGGTTGTTGTTGCTAGTTGCTGCTGGTAGAGTTTATGAATTGAAATGGGCTTCTATGTTTTTAAAAGATCATGTTCAGCTGACTACTAGTCAATGTTTTTGTGTTTTGGGGATGGCTCTTGTTTCAGCACTTTACGGCATCTGACTTTTAGCACCACTGCTATTTACAATATCTTAAGTACAAAAAGATGTCCAAAGTGGAACAGTTCTTAAAACCTCCCTGAAAAATCCAGCCTCTGTGGTGGGAATGTTCTGGTCCTTGCTTGATGCTATTTTGCTCCTAAAAGGTAAGCCTGTCTATGGCCTTATCTCTGCCTATGTGCAAGTTGCATATTTCAGAGGATTCTGTGTCAGATTCTAGTCTATCTTGCTGTTCATTTCACTTGTCAACCAGACTGCCCGTATGAGGATCTAGGAAAAATTCAGGCCTTGAGTTGCAACAGAGGATTCTTCATGAAAAATATTAAATGATTCAGAAAGCATCAAAAGAAGACAGAAGGAATATACAGAATCATTATGGCAGAACTGATCGACATTCAACCATTTCAAGACATAGCGTATGATCAGGAATCAATGGTATTGAAGGAAGAAGTCAAAGCTGCATTGAAGGCATTAGTGAAAAACAAGGCTCCAGGAATTGATGGAATACCAATTGACGTGTTTCAACAAACAGATGCAGTGGTGGAAGTGCTCAACCTTGTATGCCAAGAAATTTGGAAGACAGCCACCTGGCTGACCTACTGGAAGAGGTCCCTATTTATGCCTATTCCCAATAAAAGTGATCTAACCGAATATGGAAAATGCTGAACAATGTTATTAATATCATACACAAGTAAACTTTTGATAAGATCATTTAAAAAATGACTGCAACAGTGTATTGACAAGGAACTTCCAGAAATTGAAACTGAATTCAGAGGAGGACATGGAACCAGGAATATCACTGCTGATGTCGGATGGATCTTGGCTGAAACTAGAGAATACCAGAAAGATGCTTACCTGTATGTCCTTGGCAATGTAAAGGCATTTGACTATGGAGATCATAAAAAAATATGGATAACATTGTGAAGAATGGGAATCGCAGAACACTTCATTGTGCTCGTGAGGAATTTGTGCATGTATCAAGAGGCAGATCTGCAAACAAAACTAGAGGACACTGCATGGATTAAAGTCAGGAAAGGTGTGTCAAGGTTGTGTCCTTTCACCATACCTTTTCAATCTGTATGCAGAGCAAATAATCTGACAAGGTGGACCGTATGAAGAAGAACAAGGTATCAGGATTGGAGGAAATCTCATTTAACAATCTGTCTTATGCAAATAACACAATCTTGCTTGCTGGAGAAGAAGGGAATTTGAAACTCTTACTGAAGAGAATCAAAACCAAAGCTTTCAATATGGGTTGTATTTCAACATCAAGAAAAAAAAATTCTCACAACTGGACCAGTAAACAACATCAAGATAAATGGAGAAAGGATTGAGGTTGTCAAGGATCTCATTTCAGTTGCTTCCCATGGAAGCAGCAGTCAAGAAATCAAATGACACATTGCATTGGGAAAATCTGCTGCAAAAGATCTCTTCGAAGTGTGTTGAAAAGTCAATGACAATATGCATGTGAAAGCTGGACGATGAATAAGGAAGACAGAAGAAGAACTGATGACTTTGAATTGTGGCATTGGAGAAGAATACTGAACAACGTATGAACTGCAAAAAAAAAGATCTGTTGTGAAAGAAATTCAGCCAGAGTGCTCCTTGGAAGCACGGAAGGTAAGAATGAATATTATATACTTTGGATATGTTGTCAGGATGGATAAGTCCCTGGAGAAGGATATTGTGCTTCGTGGAAGCAAAAAAGTGGAAGACCTTCAAAGAGATGGATTGCCACAGTGGCTGCAGCAGTGGATTTAGGCATGAAAATGACTGTGGGCATGGCACAGGACCAGGTAGTCTCTCATTTTGTTAATCATAGGGTCACTATGAGTCAGAACTGACTCCAAGGCATCTAACACTAATAACAACAAGAGATTCTAATGTCCTGTCAGCAGGTGGTTATAGATGTTACTAGGCACATGGGCCCAAGTTCGTTTACTTTTCTTATATGTATTCAGCTCAGTTACCCAAGCACTGCTGCTTTGCTCACCACACTGGCAGTTGTGGCATCCTCCCACAAGGTACGGATTGTTGTGTGAGCAAGTCTTACCATCCTTAGGTACTTCTGGACCAACTCTCCCTTCTCTGTTTCTCAGTCTGATTTCTCCACTTTCCCTTTGATTTTCAGGGCTTCTAGAGTGTTCTATATAATGCGTTCACTTGTTTTTCTGGATCTTGTCTGCAGAGGGGTCACAGGAATTGCCTGACTACCTCTACCATCTTAGCTCCACCTCTTGTACAGCTTCTGTTCTTCACCGGTTTTTTACTTCTGTGCATTCTGCTGTGATTGTTAAACTCCCTGTTAAGTTTTCGGGCTATAAACTGTAAGCCATTTGCTATCAAGTGGATTCCTTGTGATGACTGAGGTTGTCCTCAATTGTTCCATAAAGTTTTTATTGACTGATATTCTGAAAGTAGACCACCATGCTTGTCTTCTGAGTTGTCTCTGGGTATATCTAAATTTCCAACCCTTTGATTAGTAGCTGAGCATTAACTATTTGTTATACCCAGGGACTCTAGGTTATAACCTTCATTAATCATTGCTCCCCACTTGTTCCTTAGCCATCGTGTCGCGTCTGGAGTATTTTACTCCTGTTGTTCTTTTACTCTCTAGACCCCTTGCCATACCACGTATCAGTTTTTGTGAATACCTCTGATTTATTCTGTATATCCAAGACTGTTTCTGTTCTTACTTATTCCAATGTAAGACAAGATGTTAACACTACAAGTCTTTACATTAAACATCAACATAATGCATATATATTTTTAAAAGTTTAGTACTGGATTAATAAAAAGATGAGATTGCACACCTACTCAGCTTATATACATTCACTTCATAGCCCTGCCAAGTATATTTTGATAGATCATTTTCTTTAAACAGAAATAATTTCATGTAGTTCTATGTACAACATGAAAAACCTATTAGTTATATTCATAAATCCTATTTGAATTAGAAAGGAATTTGGCTTACCATTACCTCCTTTTCTTTGAGGTGGCTAACTTCTTAAAATATTTAATTTCTTTAAAAGAGTATGCTAGGGCTTTCTATTATTTATTGCATTTGATATAGCATAAACACCATGTCTGCAACTGGTTTTCAGAGCATTGAAATTTTGATTTCTCTTCTGATTTAGTAATTAAAAACATTCACTAAGAGGCTTTCTTTAGCATATTACAAAATATTATTTGGTTTGTAAGTAACCTGTAAGTAAAAATAAAAATGCTGATTTTAAGAATTCAGTTGAAAATATCCTAATTTGTTTTTTAAAAAGCAGAATATTGGCTTCAGTTGCTTAGTTTTTCATCTTTAAAATTATTGCAATGTGATTTATGGCTCAGCGTGTGGTTTTTCTTGTAAATGCATCATGTGTACTTGAAACAAATGTGTATTCTGCTGTTGTAATATTCTATGAATGTCAGTTTATAGTTATTAAGTCTTCTGTAGACTTTCTGATGGTCTTTCCACCTTTCTCTCAATTTCTGATGGAAGAGTTTATAGATTTTCAGATACAATTGTGGATTTATCTGTTTCTCCTTAAAAAGGCTGTCAGTTTTTTCTGTTTACTTTTATGGTCTATTTTTACACACATACACATTTAGGATTGATGTATCTTCTTAATAAGAATTAATCCTTTTTAATCATTATGACTGTTTGTCTTTATCCTTGGTAACTTTTCTTCTTTTAAGGTCTGCTTGTCTAACATGTACTCATAAAGCCACTCCAGTCTAGGATTAGTATTTGCATGTGGGATCTGACAATTAAGTTCACGAAATCATCACAGGAAAAAGTGCTTCATACCTCCTTACTGAATATCGCTATGGTCGCCTTCAAAGTACTCCTCTTGGGAAGCTGTGCACCTATGTCAGGGCCTAGTCTATCCTTCAAAGCAATTGTGGAACTCTTTTTCTAGAATGACCATCAGAGCTATCATTGTATTACCCTTGGTGTCCTGGATGTCATCAAAATATCTTCCTTTCAATATTTCCTTTATCTTCAGGTAAATAAAATGTCACTGGGGGCCAGATCAGGTGAGTAGGGAGGGTCTTCCAAAACAGTTATTTGTATACTTGCTAAAAACTCCCTCACAGACAACCACACAATTAAATTCCCAAACTTGTCAGCCACCGTGCCACTGTGGGCAATGACCATTCCAGAAAGAGTTCCAAAATTAATTTGAGGTGAATTAGGCTCTGGCATCAGTGAATAGCTTCCCCAGGGAGTACTTCAAAGGTGACCATAGTGATATTCATGAGGCATGTAGCATTTAGAACAACTGAGTTCCCAGACTTAATTGTCAGAACTCATGCTTTTGAATTATGGTGTTAGTGAATATTATAGAATATGCCATGAAATGCTAGAAGAACGAACAAATCTGTTTTGGAGCAAGTACCACTGGAGTGCTCCTTGGAAGTGAGGATGATGACTCAAGAACTTTGGGTGTGTTATCCGGAGGGACTAGTCCCTGAAGAAGGATGTCATGTTGGTAAAGTAGAACCAAACCCACTAAACCCACTGCCATCGAGTGAGGTCCGACTCACAGCGACCCTAGAAATAGGAGTAGAACTGCCCCATAGAGTTTCCAAAGAGTGCCTGGCAGATTTAAACTGCTGACCTTTTTTTTAGCAGATGTAGCACTTAACCCACTATGCCAGCAGGGTTTCCTAGTAAAGTAGACAGTGGCTGAAAAAGAAGACCCTCAGTGAGGTAGATTGACACAATGGCTACGGCAAGGGGTTCAAACAGCAGTGACTGTGAGGATGGTGCGGGACTGGGCTGTTTCATTCTGTTGTATAGAGTGTCGCTGAGTCAGGACTTACTTGGCAGCACATAACAGTAACAACAGCACTAACTGCAAATGTAATTCTTGTTCTGACCCTGATTACCTAGGTCATATCTCACAAGTTAAAAAGCACAATCTTCCAAACTGCCAAATCTGACCCCCGACTTCACTTGTCAGCCCCAAGCTAGAAGGTCCCCATGACACCGTCACTTCTGACCTGCTGGTTAAGAATTCAGAGGATTCTACTACTCCTTCAGGATACCAGTTGTAAACTCAAGTGTTACTAGGGCATCCCTCTTGTCTGACCTGCTGGCTGCAATTGCAAGGGCTCCTATTATCCCCACTAGTTTGATAATTCACTAGATTTTTAAAACTCAGAAAAGTACTATGGTTATGATTGCAGTTTTATTGCAACAAAAGAGATACAATTGAAAAGATACGTTGGGTGAAGTCTAGGTGGGTACCCAATGTAGTGCTTCCCTATCCCCAAGATGAACATGTCATCCTTCCAAGAATCCATGTTTTTCACCAATCCATCTTCCTTTCAAGAATCCATGTTTTTCACCATTCAGTGTGCCTTTTGAGCTTTGGTGACCAGAGTTTTTACTGGAGTCTTATTATATGGCATGACTGACTCCTTGAGTACATGATTAAATTAAACTGCTGCTGCCCCTCTTCTTGAGGTTGAACTGACTATCACATGGCAGGTGTTTCTGGCAAGGCTAACCCCATTCAACAGGAGTCACCCAATTAGCACAAACTCAGGTTGTATCTGGAAACCTAAGTCTCGAATTACTGAAGATACAAAGCTTTAGAGATTACCTCAGAGAAATCAGAAAAAGTGACTAAGTTCTTTGTGTAAAGTTGATCATGCGTATCAGAGTATGACTGAATTGGTATTTACTGATTGGTGTCAGTCTTGCAGAAACCCTTGTGGCTTAGCAGGTTAAGTGCTGTGCCTGCTGACCAAAACATCAACAGTTCAAATCTGCCAGGCACTCCTTGGAAGCTCTAAGAGGCAGTTCTACTCTGATCTCTTACGTCGCTATGAATGAGACCCGACTTGATGGCAGTGGTTTCCCCCCACCCACAGGCACACCTCATTCTATTGCAATCACTTTACTGTGCTTCACAAACACAGCAATTTCTTTTACAGATTGAAAGATTATGGCAATCCTGTAACAAGCAAATCTATCAACACCATTTTTCCAATAGCCTGTGCTCACTTCATGTCTCTCTGTTGTCTGATGGATCATTAACAGGACTTTAGATTTTTTTTAATGAGTCTTGCATTTAGGCTACTACTTTTTCCTGTAGTATCACTTTGCTGTGTCTTGTAACTTTTTATATGTAAGGTATTTTATTGTTGAGAATTAAAAATACTATGTGCATTTCATTTCAGTTCTTTTTCATTTTTAAAAGTACAGTTTTCATCTCTTAGAATCATTGGTTCTTCAAAATGTGCTATTACTTTTTTATGGTGCTAATTTGTATTTGCTGAAACTTTGGCCTAATGTGATGTCAGTTTTCATAAATGTTTCTTAAATGGCTAGAAAGTGTATGAAGAGTGTAGGGTTTTTATGTATCTAAAGCCAAGTGCCGTAAGCTTTTAAAATTGGTTTGTTGCTTCTATGTCCTTGCTTTTGTTAGGTTTTGAGATACGTGTATTAAAATCTCCCAGTGTAAATATGGTTTTACAACTTATAAGCCAGTCCATTGCTTTATTTATTTTGAGACTATTTAACTAAGTGCATTTTGATATATTGCTGTTGCCTATTCTTTGGAGTTATTCTTCTCATAGTTAAGAAATTATTTTATTTACCCTTAATAAAGCTTTTTCCCTTAAAGATAATATTACCCAATTTTAATACTGAAGCTAGCTTACCATTTTTTAGTATTAATGATTAATTTCTCACTATTTTATCTTCAGATTTTCTGTGTCGTGTTTTTGGTGTGTTTCTTGTAGGCAACATACAGCTAGATTTAAAAAAAAAAATATTCCATCTACTAATGTATACTTTCCAAACTATAAACCTTTTCTCTTTAATGATTCTTTGCAAGTAGTAGATTTATTTTTATCAATGATATCCTGTTTTTCTCGTATCATGCTTCCCCACCTTTTTCTTTGCCTCCATCCCTTTTTTAATTTATCACATATTCTTTGGTTCCTTTATCCCATTTCTAGTTGAAAGTTATACATTCTAATACTTTTTTAAAAAGAAATTACTCTTATATTATCATGGATATTTGAATTAATGAAAATTAATATTACTTTCATTCATCCGTTTATCATTTTTTATTGTGATTAAGTGAAAGTATACAATTCAAATAAAATTTGCATGCCCACCTATCTGCAGCTCCTTCTGCTCTCCTTACCCAGTGACAGCACACTCCTCCTTTTGGTTCTATATATATCATATCCTCTTAACAATCTCCTGTCTCCTCCTCTCCACCCTCTCCTCTCCCATCTAGTAAGAGGCCAGTAGAACAGCATCTTGTAGATGCACAGAACCATAAAGCACACACACCATATGGTCACATAGTGTCCCTAAGTCCAGTCCATTCCTGTCCAAAGAGTTGACCTCTGTAATTTTTTCTGGTCAGGGGCAGCAGCAAGTTTAGGGGCCAAGCTCCCAGGGGAATCCTCAGGCCTCCAGACCATCAATTGCAGTCTTTTAGTGGAATTCTTGAGGTATACTCTTCTTTTTCTTATGTTGCCACTGGGATGTGTGCCCCATCACTGCTGTTTTTGGTGGTGACTGGGCACCATCTTGTTCTTCTGGTCACATGTTGATACAGTCATCAGTTCACTTAGATCCTTCTGTCCCCTGGGCTCTTTTTTGAAACCTCATGTCTTTGTTGTTCTTGGTGATCATTTGCTCCAGATGAGTTGGGACCATGTGGTGTACCTCAGATGGCAACTTGCCAGATTTTAAGACCCCAGATACCACTCACCAATATGGGGTGCAGAAGAATCTGTTAGTACTAGACTAGTTATGCCAATTGGCCTCGATGTACCTCGACAGGATGGTCCCCAGACCATCTCACCTGCTATTCTATCCTTGCAATATTGGGTTAAGATTAGAAGACTTTTCAGTTTATGTTGAAGTCCAATTAAGTTGATCTTCTTCTACTGTGGACTGTCACTTCTTTCACCCAAACAAATTTCTATGAACTATCTAATCCATGACCAGCTGTCTCCCTGCCCTCCCTTGCAGCCATCAAAGAGACTTCTTTTCTGTACATAAGTCTGTTTTCAAGTCCTTATAGTAGGGGTCTCATACAGTATTTGCCCTCATGCCACTGACTGATTTCACTCATTGTAAGGTCTTCCAAGTGAAAATAGGTTATGAGATGCTTCCTAAAATCACTGTTTCTTTTATCATTGCATAGTGTTCCATTGAGTATATATACTATAGTTTGTTTATCAATTCATCTGTTGTTTAGCATTTGGGTTGGTTTCATTTTTTTGCTATTGTGGACTGTGCTGCAATAAACATTCTTGTGCATGTCTCTGTTTGTGTGACTGCCCTTGATTCTGTAGCGTATATTCTGAGCAGCGAGATTACTAGATCAAATGGTGTATCTATTTCCAGCTTTTTAAGGAAGCACCATATTGCTATCCAAAGAGGTTGTACACTTTTGCAATCCCACCAGCAGTGTAGGAGAGTTCCAGTCTCTCCACAGCCTCTCCGATATTTGCTGTTTTGTGTTTTTTGGACCATGGTTAATCTTGTTGGGGTGAGATACTGTCTCACTGTAGTTTTGATTTGGATTTCTCTAATAGTTAACGATCATGAGCATTTCCTCATGTGTCTTTTGGCTGTCTGAATGTCCTCTTTGGTGAAATGTCTGTCCATCTTCTTTACCCATCACTTAATTGGGTTATTTACCTTTTTCTTGTTGATATTCTGCAATTCCTTGTAGATTATGGAGATCAGATGTTGGACTGACATGCAGTTGCCAAATATTTTTCCCCATTCTGTATGTGGTCTTTTAATTCTTTTGATAAAATCTTTGGATGAGTAAAAGTATTGCATTCTTAGTAGTTCCCATTTGTCTATTTTCTCTTCTGTTGATTGTGCTTTGTTGGTCAGATTTTGAAGTCTGTATAAACTGTGCATTAAAACTACCATTGTTGACCCTATTTTTTTCTTACATGATCTTTATCATTTTAGGTTTGATACTTAGGTCCTTTATTCAGTTTGAGTTGGGTCTTGTTTGAGGTGTGAGATATGGGACTTGTTTCAGTTTTTTGCTGACAGATGTCCAATTTTGCCAGCACCATTTCTTAAACAGACTATTTTTACCACAGTTTACAACTTAGGGCCTTTGTCAAATATCAACTGCTCATAAGAGGATGGTAGTGTCTTTGGAGTCTCAACTCTGTCCCATTAGCCTATATATCTGTTTTTGTGTCAGTATCAGGCTGTTTTGACTACTGTGGTGGTATAACAGGTTCTAAGATTGGGTAGTGTGGGGACTCCCACTGTGTTCCTCTTCTTCAGCAGTGCTTTACTTATCTGGGGTTTCTTCCTTTTTCAAACAAAGTTGGTGATTTGTTTCTTCATCTCCTTAAAAAAAAGTCACCGGAATTTGTATTGGGATTGCACTGTATATGTAGATTGCTTTTGGTAAAATAGACATTTTTGCAAGGATAATTGTTCCTATCCATGAACAGGGAAGGTTTCTCCATTTATGTAAATCTCTGTTGGTTTCTTGCAGTAAGGTTTTGTAGTTCATTTTGTATAGACGTTTTATTTCTCCAGGTAGATTTATTCCTAGGTATTTTATCTTCTTGGGGGCTATAGTAATTGGTATTGTTTTGATATTTTCTACTTTAATGATTTCTTTGTTGGTATAAAGGAATCCTACTGATTTACTTACCTTGTATCCTGATACTTTGCTGAACTCTTCTATTACTTTGAGTAGTTTACTTACGGATCCTTTAGGATTCTCTGCATACACAATCATATCATCTGCAAATAGGGAGATTTTTACTTCTTCTTTTCTGATGCAGATGTCCTTTATTTCTTTGTCTTGTCTAATTGCTCTGGCCAGAACTTCTAGTACACTGTTGAATACAAATGGTGAGAGTGAGCGTGTTTGTCTAGTTCCTGTTCTCAAGGGGAATTGTTTCAGTCTCTCTCCATTTAAGATGACATAGGTTGCATAGATGCCCCTTATTGCACTGAGAAATTTCCCTTCTATTCCTATTTTGCTGAGAGTTTTTAACATGACTATTACTGTGGAGTGATCTATCTCATTTTTCAATGTAGTTGATGTTTTTTCAGTGTATTTAGATGTTCTGTTACTGAGTGCATAAATAGTTAACATTGTTAAGTCCTGCTTATCTATTGAAACTTTCACCAATAGTCACCATCCTTGTCCACAATGGTGGATTTCACATTAAAATCCGTTTTATCTGAGATTAGTTTTGCCACACCTGATGTTTTTTGTATATTGTTAACTTGGTATGTATTATTCCATCCTTTAATATTCAGTTTGTTTGTATCGTTAAGTCTAAGGTATGTTTCTTGTAGACAGCATACAGACAGGCTGTGTCTTTTGATTCAGGATATCTCTGATTGTCTCTTTATTGGAGTATTTGGTCTATTTACATTCAGTGTAATTATTGATAGGTTTGTGTCTAGTGCTGTTATTTTGATGTATTTATTTTTGTGTTAGCGTTTTCTGTGTTGCTCTTTTGGTTCTGGGTCAATCTTCTTTATGAGTTGACTTTTTGTATTTTTTCAGAGTTGGTTTTGTGTTTGTTCAGACTCCTGTATTAAAGCATTTCTTATTTTTATGTGTTGCATTGTTATTGCGTTTTGCAGATACCCATATGATCCCCCTTAATGTTCTAAGTTTAAACCCAATTTTAACATCTGCATATCTTTTTAACTTTCTCTCTATATAAGAGGATTATAACTACTGTAGTATATCCCTCTTTTTAGTGTGATGGTGTCATCATATGATATGATCACTGGTTCCCTTCTTTTAATATTGTAGTTTTGGTTGAGTTTTTGTGACTTCCCTAATTGAGTAGGTTTCTGGATGCTGTGTCCTATATTTCTTTCTTAAGTATACACTTAATACTTTTGTTTTACTAAGCAGAGAGCATCTTTCAGCATTTCTTGTAGTTTTGGTTTGGTTTTTACAAAGTCTCTAAGCTTCTGTTTATCTATAAAGGTCATAATTTCATCTTCATATCTGAGAGACAGCTTTGCAGGGTATATACTTCTTGGTTGGAAGTTTTTCTCCTTCAAGGCTTTGAATGTGTCATCCCACTGCCTCCTTGCCAACATCATTTCTGCTGAGAGGTCAATCCAAAGCTTGTAAGGTTTCTCTCTGATTATTAGCTTTGCTTTGACCCTCACTGCGTTTAAGAGGCTCTATTTATGTTTCATTTTATTGAGCTCAATTATAATATGTCTTGATCGGTGTCTAGTTTTTGTGGTATTCAGTACACATATGGATATCTATGTTCTCTTCTTTCATAATTTCAGAGGAAGTGTTCTGTTAGCAACTCAACAATAATACTCTCTGTGTTTTCAGCTATCCCTCCCCATTCAGGAACTCCAGTTCATCATAGATTATTCCTTTTGACAGAGTCCCAAATGTTTCTTAATGCTTCTTCATTTTTCATATTTCTTTTCTCTGATTTCTCCTCATAAATACTTTTATCAGTAGCTCTGTCTTCAAGTTGCTCAATCTAATTTCCAATTCATCAGTTCTATGGGCTTTGAATTGAATTGTCTAATTCTGTAATTTTGTTATTGATTTGCTGGATTTCGGATTGTTGATGGTCCATCAGTCCAAATAGCTTGCTTAATTTTTCATGTTGCCTGATACATTTTGTTTAATCTCTTGGAGGAATTTATATGTGATTCTTTTGTACTTGCCCTGTGACAGTTTCAGAAAGCCTTCTTTATCTGGGCAATTTTTTGTTTCGGGAGTTCTACGGAGCTGTTGTGGGTTGTTTCTTTAAATGGCTAGTGATGATTTGTTGCCTTCAGGCCATCTAGAGGCTGTTTAGTTCCTCCGGTGTTACTTCAACAGTTGCTGCAGTGTAGCTCTGAGAAGAGAGTTGGTCACCAGCTCTCTCTGTGTACTATAGCGGCTGGCCACAGCAATCTCCCTGGGGTGGCAGCCTCCATGGCTGCCAAAAACAGCGCCCTACTTATGGAATCACTGGGGGCTGTCAAGCGACCCTACGATGCAGGTCAGTAAAGGCTAGAAGAGATGTCACTGGGCCACTCAGCACTGATTTCTCCAGGCAGTCTTATTTTAAAAAGCTAGGAGCTGTCCAACAGCTGCCAAAAGCAGTCAGGCCATCAGACGTGGCAGGCTCCACCTTCTGGCTGACAACAGAAGCACCTCTTTGGCCTCCCCAGATGCTATGTTGTAGTTCAAAGTAGGGAGGAGTTACAGCCTTGCTGCCATTTTCAGCAGATCCAATCCATAAGGTAACACTATGCTAAACACAGCCTTCCTGCTGGAAAGATGCTTTCCAGGCTGGCACTGCTTCTGAGCTTGTGAATTAGACCCTGCTGAGGCCTCCAGCTGGGTGACTCCACCTCCCAGCAGATCAAGATGACATCTCAGCCGAGGTGTCCTTTCCGCCACAGGAGAATCTATTGCAGAGCTCAGAACAGCAAGGGTGGAGGGATAGTGGTATCCTCAGTCAGTAGCCAGGCTCTCAAAATGTGGCTATCCCACACACTGTCTCTTTGCTGCACTATGTGCTGTTTACTTTAGCACTGCAGGTCAGTGTATTTAATGGCTCATGCCCATCTCCTGTCTCCTGGATAACAACAACAACAACAAAGCGTCAGTACCTGCAGTCCACCGAAGCAGCGAGTCAGCAGGAGTGGGGCTCAGCATGTGATGGCTAGTGCCAGAGAGATGAAGTTTCCCATTTAGTGGTGCATCGTCCAATCTGACAACCCTGGGGCTCCCTGGGTACCCAGAGTACTCCATTCAATTGCCAGTCCAGACTTTAGTTTCCAGAGGTAATTGAGAAGATGTGTGTCTAGTCCACCATCTTGACTCTTCCCCTGTTAATTAAAATTTCTATTCTAGATTCCGTGTTCTCTAGTTACTACATAAAAGTTATTTATTTCCTTTTACCTTTTACTGTGTGTGCCTGTTGCAATTTACATCCATATTTTCTGATTTTATTTCTAAACAATGATTCTTGTCTTTTACTTATCTTTTACTGATTTAAATTTTTCTTTCTATTTTAGTGATTACAAGTTTTTTTTTTTAACTGAGTAGCATGCTACAATACATTTATCCAAGGTAATTTCTGAATGATTTCATTCAACCTAGATTTCTGTAAACTATTTCTGTCTTTGGATATGTTTAACTTGTTGCTTGAACTACCTGCTTAAAAATAATAATAATAATACAATGAATAAAAGTTTCATTTATAGAAGTTTAATTCGGTTGTTTCAAAATTGATTCATTCTTTGTTAAAATCCAGTTTTGACTTATCTATCTTATGTTGTATTTCAGTTTCTTCTGTAACTTCAAATTCTTGATTTGCCAATTTTTATGTTTTATCCTGTAGACTAATTTTTATCTTGTGTGGAATTATTTTCTTACAAGGCTTCTCGTATTTTACAGCTAAATCAGAGGGTTTCAGTAAGGGTTGCTTTTCTGTCAAGTTCTGTGAGCCCTTCGTTGTAAAAGCATATATGTTTACAAAACAGTTTAATTTTTCTCTTTCACAGTGCTAGGAATTTAATAACAGTAGACTGCTTTAGTAAAATTCATTTACCCAATATAGGGGCTCCTGCCCAACCTGGATTGTGTAAGCTGACACTCAGTTTGCTGCTGGTCTGTTATTTCAGTTTCTTGTGGGTGATTTTTTTAAGTGGATTAGGCAGCTCTTAGAGATTCTGGCCTCATTCTACATACTAAATTCTGGTTTTCCCTTTGTACAGTCCAAGGTCATGTTTCTTTGTCCCAACAGAGGCTTTTTAACTTCAGAATCTAGCAACTAGAAATATATATCTTAGTCTGAAATTCCCAAGGGTCATTGTAGTACTTACTCATTGTCATCCTACTGATTTTATTTTTCTTGTGACATTAAATTTCCTTAATTTTTTCAAACTCAGTTATATATTAAATATATCTGTATTTTAATTAGCACTTCACACACACACACACACACATATGTTTAGTGTAATGGGAACACTGTTCACATATGTGTAGTCCATTTTGTGGCTGAATATCTTCCTAGGCATATATTGCTTATATTATAAACATTGAACACTAATTAATTCTGCTCAAGGCAGAGAAAACCAAGCATTAGAAACAGTGACCGTTGTTGTTATTAGGTGAGTTCCAGCTTACAGCAATCACATGTGCAAGAGAACACAACACTGCCTGGTCCTGCAATATCATCATACTTATTGCTATATAGGAGCCCATTGTTGAAGCTACTATGTCAATCCATCTGATTGAGGGTCTTCCTCCTTTTCCCTAACCTTCTGTTTTACCAAACATGATGTTCTTCTCCAGGGACTGCTCCCTTTGCTAACATGTCCAGAGTATATGACATGTAATTGCTCTTATCCTTGCTTCTTAAGAAGCATTCTGGTTTCCAAGACAGATCTCTTCATTCTTTTGGGAGTCCATAATTTTCATGGATTGAATTCTATCTCCCCAAAATGTGTGTACCTATTTGGCTAGGCCATGATTCCTGGTATTGCGTGATGTTCCTATACTATGTAAAACCTGCCTCTGTGATGCTACTGAGGGAAAACAGATGGTGGTTGTGTTAGGGAGACAGAAGCCAATCTGTAAGATTGTATTGTGGCTTGAGGCAATTTCTTGGAGTATAAAGGAAAGGGAAGCAGTAGAGAGTTTGGGACTTTACACTGTCAAGAAATAAGCACTGCCAGGAGCAGAATATGTCCTTTAGACTTGGGGTCACTGTGCCTCTGAAGCTTCTAGCCCAAGGGAAGGTGGACAACAAAGACCTTCTTGCAGCAGAGAAAAATGTCTCCTGAAGCTGACTCCCTGAAATTGGACTTCTAGCCTACTTTTCTGTGAAAAAATAAACTTCTCTTTGTTAAGGGTATCCACTTGCAGTATTTCTGTTATAACAGCACTAGTTGACTAAGACAATGGTATATTCAATACTCTTCACCAATACCACAATTCCAAGGTGTCAATTCTTTGGTTTTCCTTAATCATTGTCCAGATTTTCCATGCTTATAAAATGATTGAAAACATGGTGGTTTGGGTCAGGTACCTCTTAGTCCTCAAGATGACAGCTTTGTTTTTTAATACATTAAAGAAGTCTTTTGTAGCAGATTTACCCAATGCAATGCAACTTTTGATTTCCTAACTGTTGCTTCTGTGAGTGTTTATTGTGGATCCAAATAAAATGAAATCTTTGATAACCTCAGTCTTTTCTCTGTTTATCATGATGTTGGTCATTGGTCCAGTTGTGGATTTATTTATTTATTTATTTTTATTAAGGGGTATAAACTATACTGAAGGCTATGGTCTTTGTTCTTCAGTGTGTGCTTCAAGTCCCCGTCATTTTCTGCAGCCAGCCAGGTGCCTATTATCGGCATAACACAGATGTTTAATGAATCTTTCTCCTATCCTGATGCCCTGTTCTTCTTAGTATAGTACAGCTTCTCAGATTACTTGCTCAGCATACAGATTGAATAAGTGTGATAAAAATATGCAATCATAATGCCCACCTTTCCTGATTTTAAATCATGCAGAATCCCCTTGTTCTGTTCTAGTCACTGTTTCTTGATACATGTACAGATTTCTCATGAGCACAATTAAGTGTTATGGAATTCTCATTCTCTGCAACATTATCCATAATTTGTTACGAACCACACAGTCAAAATACTTTAGCATAGTCAGTAAAACACAGGTAAACATCTTCATGGTGTTCTCATCTTTTAGCCAGGATAAATCTGACATCAGCAGTGATATCCCTCATTCCCTATCCTCCTCTGAATCTGACCTGAATTTCAGGCAGTTTCCTGTGCATATCCTATTGCAGTTGCTTTGGAATGATCTTCAGCAAAATTTTGCTTGTATGTGATACTAACGGTGTTGTTCAATAATTTTCGCTTTTGGTGGGATCACCTTTCCTGGGACTAGGCATAAATATGGATCTCTTCCAGTCAGTTGGCTGGGTAGCTGTTATACAAAATTTTTTTTTGGCATATGTGAGTGACCACTTACAGCACTGCACCCATTTGTTGAAAAATCTCAGTTGGTATTCTATCAGTTTCCATATCCTTGTTATTTTCCAATATCTTCACTGCAACACTTTATTCAGTAACACAGGTTCTAGATCAGATGTTACCTCTTGAAACAGTTAAATGTCAACCATCTCTTTTTGGTATGGGGACTCTATATATTCTTTCCATCTTCTTTTGATGCTTCAGTGTCATTTAGTATTTTCTCTAAAGAATCCTTCATCACTGCAAACTGAGGCTTGAATATTTTCTTCAGTTCTTTCAGCTTCAGAAACAGAGTTTTCTTCTCTTTCGGTTTTCTGTATTCAGGTCTTTGTACATGTTATTATAGTACTTTGTCTTCTCAAGCAGCCCTTTAAAATGTTCTTTTCAGTTCTTTTACTTCATCATTTCTTTCATTTATTTTAGATACTACACATTTAAGAATGAGTTTCAGTCTCTTCTGACATCCATTTAGGTCTTTTCTTTCTCTCCTGTATTTTTAATAACCTTCTGTTTTCTTCATGTGTTATATGCTTGACGTCATTCTACAAATCTTCTGGTCTTGAAACACTAATGTTCAGTGCATCTAATCTATTCTCGGGTTGGTCACTAAATTCGGGGTGATATACTCAGGTCATATTTTGGCTCTTGTCAACTTGGTCTAATTTTATTCAGTTTCAACTTTTATTGACAGCTTGATCACCAGTCAGCCCCCAGCCTTATTCTGACAAACGATTTTGAGCTTTCTGCAGATGTTGTCTCTTTCCACAGATGTTGCCAGCTGGATTCCTGTGTATTCCTCTGTCAAAATCCATGGGTATAGCTACATTTATGTTGGTAAAAATGCAATAAAGAAGTCATCAGTCTTGAAAAATTCAAACATGTAAATCTCCAGCATCGTTTCTATTATCAAGGTCATATTTTCCAACTACTGATCCTTCTTCATTTCCAACTACACATTCTAATCACTAATAATTATCAGTGCGTTCTGATTGCATGTTTTATCAATTTCAAACTACTGAAGTTGGTAAAAAGCTTTGACTTTTTCATTTGTGGCCTCAGTGTTTGGTGTTTAAATTTGACTAATAGTCATATTAACTGGTCTTTTTTTTAGGCATGTGGATATTATCCTATTACTGACAACAATGTACTTTAGGACAGATCTTGAACTGTTCTCTTTGGTGATGAATGTAATGCTTTTCCTCTTCAAATTTTCATTCCTGGCATAGTATATCATATGATTGTCTGATTCAAAACAGCCAGTACTAGTTCATTTCAGCTCACTAATGTCTAGGATGTCCATCTTTATGCCTCCTGTTTCATTTTTGATGATTTCCAATTTTCCTAGATTCATACTTTGTACATTCCAGGCCCTGATTATTAATATATTTTTACAACTGTGCCTATTTTTATTTATCATTTCTTCTGCTTAGCACAATGTTTCAAAGTTTATTCATGTTACTACATATACGATTGTTCATTTCTCTTTATTTGTGTATGCATTCTCTTAGAAAAGGACATTTAGGTTGATTCCAGTTTTGCACAGTTACTAATAAAGTGGCTATGATCATTGTTTATGTCTTGCTGGGGACATGATTTCTTCCTTATGGATAAATATGTTGGAATGTAATTGCAATGTCCTTGTTTGGTTTCATATAAGGGTTATAGACGGCTTGAAAACTGATTTGAAGAGTATTTCCTTCTTTTTTGTTAATATAATATTAGTGTTATTTATTTATTAAATGTTTGATAGAATTCACCAGTGAAGACATCTAGGTTTCCTTTTTACAAAAGTAATTTATTACAAATTCAATTTATTTAAGTAATATAGGGTTATTCATATTTTCTTTTGCTTCATGTATTTATTTTTACAGGTGTGCCTTTCAAAGAATGTGAATAATCAATAATCTTTTTTATTCTTCTTGGCCAGACTAACTGGGGGGTTATCATTTTTATTATGTATTGTTTTAAAGAAAAAGCTTTTACTTTTGCTGATTTTCTCAACCTGTTCATTTTAAATTTAGTTGATTTCCCCATTTATTTTATTGTTGTTTCCCCTTCTATTTATTTTGAGTTTAATTTGCTCTATCTTTCTAGATTCTTTAGCTGACTCTTAGATTATTACTGATTTTAACATTTTCTTCTCTAATGTATGCATTTAAAAATATAAATTTCTCTTAAAGGTCTTCATTAGCTGCAACCCACAAGGCTTCATACACTGTATCTCCGTTAACATTCGGTTCAAAATATTGTCTAAATTCTTGCATGACTTTTTTTGACTAATTTTTATTTAGAATGTTATTGCTTGGTTTCCAAATATTTGCGGATTTTCCAGGCATCTTTTTGCTCTTGATTGTTAATTTAGTTCTATTATGAGTCGGATCCGACTCGACGGCACTTGGCCATTATGGTTAGAAACTATACTCTATTGTTTTCAATCCTTAGATATTAAATTTTGCTTTCTGAATCATCATATGATTTACCTAAGTGAATGTTTCAAGAGCACTTCAAAAGATACTTTGTAATTGTTTTGTGTAATGGTCTATGAATTTCAATTTGTGTAAATTGTTTGGTAGCATGTTTCACATCTTTTACATATTCACTGATGTTTATCTCCCTATGCAACCAATTACTGAGAGAAGAGTGGTAACATTTTTTACTTCTCTATTTTTATTTCCTCATTGTTTTGCTTCATGTATTTGAAAGCTCTTTTATTGGGTTAATATGCACTTAAGAGGTGTTGTCTTCTTGACAATTTGATGATTTGAACAATGTAAAACCTTCCTCTTCAACTTTACTGAGGAAAATTTTAATATAGCAAGTAAAGCTTTCCTATGCTTATTGCTTTCTGATATAATCTTTTGCCATCATTTTATTTTCACCCTTTCGCTTTGGCTTTGGTTTGTGTGTCCTTATACTATGTGCATTTCTTGTGGCCATCATACATTTAGCCTAGATTTTGATCCCATCTTGACAGTTTTTTTGACTTGTAATTGGAATGTTTAGTCTGCTTATATATATTGCAGTTATGGGGATGGTATAAGACTACCATCCTACTTTTTCTTTTCTATATTTTCACTTGGTCTTGTTTTTTTTCTCTGTTACTTTCTTCTTTTGGATCAACTGAGTATTTTTCAACATTCCGTTTTCTCTCCATTGCTAGCTATTTGTCTGTACCTCTTCATTATGTTTTTATAGTTTTTGTTGTAGGGAATATCATATGGATCACTAACTTTTCACTATCTGCTTTGATTTAATATTATACTACTTCATGTATAATGTAAGAACCATAAAACATTACGCTTCCGCTTACTCCCTTTCTGTCATCTCTCTTGTATTACATGTGGAAATGTGATTTTACATGTGCATGAATCCCATAATTTTTGCCTTTGGTTCAGACATCCAGAAACTTTTTAAAACTGATGAATTTTTAAAGAATTTACTCACGAGGGTGGAGTCAAGATGGTGGACTAAGGACACGTCTCTTTCTATCCCTCTGGAAACCAAGACCTGAATTGACAATCAAACAGAGCCTTCTGAGCACCTAATCAGCCTCAGGACAGGGCACAGAGCTGTTAATTGGGACTTCATACCACTCAGAGAAAAAACTCCTCTCTTTCGCTGACTCCTGCTCCTGGCTAGCCCCAGCTCTCACGGACGGAAGGTAAACGCACCAGTTTGACGTTTTTTTTTTCCTCTGTCTCAGCTGGCGGGCGGAGCTGGGTCTTGCCTGGCGGATGGACTCAGTTGTGCTGCTGGGGGGATAGGCAGGCGAAATTCCCATATTCTGAGAGCCAGGCTCGGGACTCTGTTAATCTAGACCCTTTGAGCCTTTCATTTTGTAGCTGCCTCAGCGGGGTTTGTGCGGAGCTTCATAGTCAGTATGCAGGACGCCATGTTGGTACCAAGGTTTTAGTGGGACCTCGTTCTTAGCCTGGGAGCCAGCGCCTGCAAACAGGACAGCGCTTCCCTGACAGAAAAGTAGTGATTTTGCACAGCGCTGCCTACGTTGGGGGCCCTGCAACAGAAGCAGAGGAATCACTAACTCTCCGCACCTTTAGCCCCTCTGTCTGCTGCCTGTATGGAGGACGCCATCTTGGATACGGTGTCCGCAGAAGGCCCTAATTCTTAGCTTGGGAGCCAGAGCCTGCCCACTGGAAAGCGCTTTTCTATCATAAAACCAGTACTCGACGCAGTGTTGGCTAAGGCTAGGCCCTGTCAGCAGAGGCTAACAAGGCAGTAGCATTGCTGTATTCTGAACTAGTTTGTTATCATCTGGGGTTGGATATAGTGGCGCTTACTTTGTCAGATGAGAAGAGGGACCTCTATACCTGAAAACCTAACTGACTTGTGAACTGGTCAGATACCTTTTGCTTTACATTTGGAGACAGCCTAGAGAAACGTTTGCAATCCATCCTCACAGTACCTCTTCCAGCCTCTACATACTCACATGGGACCCAAAAAGCAACAGACAATTGTGGCATAAAAGCAATCACTCATGGCTTCAGAAGGCTCCCAAACAAAGCAATCAAGGAGTTTTCCAGATGAAGAAACTTTTATGAAAGCATCAGGAAGTGAATACAAATTGATTATATACAGAGCCCTTCTAGACCTTATACAAAATGTACCAGAACAAAATGAAAAATTAAACAAGTTGTTCGATCTGATGGAACACTAGTACTCTGAAAACCAACAGATCAAGAACAAAATCAAAGACATAGAAACTTCCATGCAAACCCAAGAAAACAGAATAGAACAAATGGAAAAAAGAATTGCTGACTTGGAAGACAGAGCTACTGATGTCAGTGTCTATGAGCAGAAATCAGAAAAAAGAAACAAGAAAAATGAAGAAACATTAAGAAGCATGTGGGACTCTATTAAGAGAAACAACCTTTGATTAATTGGAGTCCCTGAACAGGGTAAGACATCTGAGAACACGGAGAGTATTGTTGCTGAGCTGCTGAAAGAAAACTTCCTAGAAATCATGAAGGAAGAGAATATAGACATCTCAGATGCATATCATACGCCAATCAATATAGATCTCAAAAGAAAGACTCCAAGACATATTATAATCAAGCTTAACAAAAGGAAACAAAAGCAGCAACTCTTAAAGGCAGCAAGACTCAAGGTAAAGCTAACATTCAGAGGGAAATCCTGTAGGCTCTTGTCAGATTTCTCAGCAGAAACCATGCTGGCACGGAGACAGTGGTATGACACATTCAAACTCTTGAAGGAGAAGAACTTCCAACCAAGAATTGTATATCCTGCAAAACTATCTTTCAAATACGAAAATGAAATTAAGACATTCCCAGATAAATAGAAACTCAGAGACTTTGTAAAAAGCAAACCCAAACTACAAGAAATATTGAACGAAGTTCTTGGCTTTGGCTTAGAAGAACAAAACCACTAACTTTATATTTTAGAACGACACACTACTCAATACTCTACTCATTTAGGGAAGGATCCAAAGTAAATCACAGCTTTGATTTGGAAAGAAGCAATCCAGCGATCATCATGAAAACTATGATGTCATCATAATAAAAAGAGGGATGTACTACAGTCGTTATATTCCTTCCAGATGGAGAGGAAGATGACAAGACTGGTAGTAATTAAAATTGGGTTTATAAATAGTTTATTAAGGGGGTTCATAGGGGCAGCTGTAAAGCACAACAAAGATGTATCATACCACTTCAAGAAATCTAACACACGAGTCTCAACAACTATAAAACCAGCTCTGAAAAAGGTGAAAAATCAACTCATAAAAAGAGTGTCACAGAACAGACTCATAAGAACAACAGAGACAACATCATCATAAAAATAAACGTATCACAATGGTAGCAGTGAACACATACCTATCAATAGTTACATTGAATGTGAATGGACTGAATGCTCCAGTAAAGAAACACAGAGTGTCATCTTGGATCAAAAGACATGACCCATCCATATGTTGTCTACAAGAAACTCACTTGAGACCTAAAGACGGGAAGAAACTGAAAATTAAAGGATGGAAGAATGTATATCAAGCTAACAATGAGCAAAGAAGAGCAGGGGTGGCAATTCTAATCTCAGACAAAATCAATTTTGATGTCAAATCCACCATCGTGGACAAAGATGGACTCTATTTATTGCTGAAAGGTTCAGTACATAAGCAAGACTTAACTATATTAAATATTTATGCACCAAATGTCAGAGCACCTAAATATGTCAAAGAAACACTGACTATGCTCAAAAGAGAGTTAGATGACTCCACAACAGTAGTGGGAGACTTTAACACTCCACTCTTATTACTAGACAGATCACTTAGAAAAAAGCTCAGTAAAGATACAGAAGACCTCATTGACATAATTAACCAACTAAACCTCATTGATATATTCAGAACTTTCCACTCATCAGCAGACAACTACACCTTCTTCTCCAGTGCACATGGAACATTCTCCAGAATTGATCACGTGACAGGCCATAATGCAATGCTCAACAAAATCCATACCATTGAATTACTGCAAAGCATCTTCTCAGACCATAAAGCCATAAAAGTTGAAATAAATAGCAGAAAAAACATAGATAGAAAGTGGAACTCTTGGAAACTGAACAACATCTTGCTCAAATAAACATGGGTTATAGAGGAAATCAAGGATGAATTAAAGAAATTCATGGATTCCAATGAGAACGAAAACACTTCCTACCAGAACCTATGGGATACAGCCAAAGCAGTGCTCAGAGGTCTGATTATCTTTATAAATGCACACATCTGGAAGGAAGAAAGAAACCAAATCAAGGAATTAAGTCTACAGCTTGAACAAGTAGAAAGAGAACAACAGAGGAACCCCTCGGGCACCAGAATAAAGGAGATCATAAAGATTACAGCAGAGCTAAATGAATTAGAGAATAGAAAAACAATTGAAAAAATAGAAAAGACCATCAGCTGGTTTTTTGAAAAGATCAACAAAATTGATAAACCACTGGCTAAACTTACTAAAGAAAAGCAGGAAAGGAAACAAATAACCCAAATTACAAATGAGCGGGGAGTTGTCACCACAGAGGCAACAGAAATCAAAAATATCATAACAGAATACTATGAAAGACTGTACTCTAACAAATTTGAAAACCTGGGGGAAATGGACCAATTCCTTGACTCATACCACCTACCCAAATTATCACAACGTGAAGCAGAACAACTTAATAAACCCGTCACAAAGGAAGAGATTGAAAACGTCATCAAAACACTGCCAACCAAAAAAAAGTCCAGGCCCAGATGGCTTCACGGCAGAATTCTACCAAGCATTTAGAGAAGAGTTATCCCCAATACTACTGAGACTATTTCACAGTATAGAAAGGGATGGAGTACTCCCAAACTCATTCTATGAAGCCAGCATAACCCTGATATCTAAGCCAGGGAAAGATCCAACAAAGACAGAGAACTACAGACCGATATCATTCATGAACCTAGATGCAAAAATCTTCAACAAAATTTTTGCCAACAGAATACAAGAACATAGCAAAAAAATAATCCATCATGACCAAGTGGGATTCATACCAGGGATTCAAGGCTGGTTCAACATCAGGAAACAATTAATGCGATTAACCACATAAATAACACAAAAGACAAAGATCACCTTATTTTGTCCACTGATGCCGAAAAGCCAAGCCAAGTGCTGTTGAGTCGGATCCGACTCATGGTGACCCCAGGGTCCAGGGCATTTGATAAAGTCCAACACCCATTCATGCTAAAAACTCTTAGCAAAATGGGCATAGACAGCAAATTCCTCAACACAATAAGGGACATTTATACAAAGCCAGTTGCCCACATCATCCTGAATAGAGAGAGACTAAAAGACTTTCCCTTCAAATCAGGAACTACACAAGGATTGCTACTCTCACCTCTCCTATTCAACATTGTGCTAGAAGTTCTAGCCAGAGCAATTAGACAAGATGAACAAATAAAGGGCATCTGCATCAGCAAAGAGGAGTTAATATCTCCCTGTTCACAGATGGTATGATTGTATATGCAGAGAACCCCAAGGAATCTATAAGCTACTCAAACTGATAGGAGAGTTCAGCAAAGTCTCAGGATACAAGATAAACATAAGTAAATCAGTAGGATTCCTTTATACCAACAACGAGACTGTTAAGGAGGAAATTATTAAATCAATACCATTTATGATAGCCCCTAAGAAGATAAAGTACCTAGGAATTAATCTAACCAGAGAAATAACAGACCTTTACAAAGAGAATTACAAGCCCTTACTATAAGCAACTAAGAGAGACTTAGATAAATGGAAAAACCTACCCTGCTCATGGATAGGAAGACTTAACATTGTGAAAATGTCTATTTTACCCAAAGCAATTTATTTATATAATGCAATCCCAATACAAGTTCCAGCATCATTTTTTAATGAGATGGAGAAATAAATCACCAATTTTGTTTGGAAAGGGAAGAAGCCCCTGATAAGTAAGGTACTACTAAAGAAGAAGAACACAGTGGTTGGCCTCTCATTACCTGACCTTTGACCACTGCCACAGTGGTCAAAACAGCCTGGTAATGGCAGAAGAACAGACAGAACGATCAATGGAACAGAATTGAAACCCCAGAGATGACACCATCTGCCTATGAACAGTTGATATTTGACAAAGGCCCTAAGACATTAAACTGGGATAAAAACAGTATCTTCAACAAATGGTGCTGGCAAAATTGGTTATCCATCTGCAATAAACTGAATCAAGATCCATATCTTACACCTTATACAAAAACCAACTCCAACTGGATAAGAGACCTAAATATCAAACCTAAAACGATAAAGCTCATCCAAGAAAAGGTAGGAACAACAATGGAAGTTTTAATACAAAATGAAGACAGACTCCAAAATCTGTCAAAGAAACCTCAATCAACAAAAGAGAAAATAGATAAATGGGAACTATTAAGAATCAAACACTTTTGCTCATCCAAAGACTTTATTAATAGAATTAAAAGGCCACCTACAGAATGGAAAAAAATATTTGGCAACTCTATGTCAGACCGACGCCTGATCTCCATAATCTATAAGATACTACAAAATATCAATAAGAAGAGGATAAACTATCCAATTAAGCGACGGGCAAAAGAGATGGACAGACACTTCACTAAAGAGGAGATCCAGGCAGCCAAAAAACACATGCGGACATGTTCACGAGCTTTAGTTATTAAAGAAATTCAAATCAAGACAACAATGAGATACCATCTCACGCCAACAAGATTGGCCATGATCCAGAAAACACAAAACAACAAATGCTGGAGATGCTGTGGAGAAAGTGGAACCCTCCTACACTGTTGGTGGGGTTGCAAAACGGTCCAGCCTCTTTGGAAGGCAATCTGGTGCCCACTTAAAAAAATGGATATTGATATACCATTTGACCCAGTAATTCCCCTACTTGGAATATATCCTACAGAATCAAGGCCTTTCACACCAACGGACACATGCACCAGAATGTTTATCGCAGCACAGTCCATAATAGCAAAAAGATGGAATCAACCCAGATGCCCAACAATAGAAGAATGGATAGGTAAACTATGGTACATATACTCAATGGAGCACCACGCAATGATAAAGAATAGCGATGATTCCAGGAAACATCTCCTAACCTAGTTTCAACTGGAAGACATTATGTTGAGTGAAAGTAGTCAGCGACAAAGGGACAAATATTGTATGAGACCTCTACGATAAGACCTCAAAAACAGGCTTGTGTATAGAAGAAAAGACTCTTTGACAGCTGCAAGGCAGGGCAGGGAGGCAGGGTGAGGGCGGGAGGGTTTAGTTTAGATAGTTACTAGAAATCTAGTTGGGAGAAAGCGGTGTTAGCACACATTAGAAACAAGAACAATATTAAGTGGACTTCAGCATAACTTGAGTACTCCTTCCATCTTAACTCAATACTGCAAGGATAGAGAAGCTGGGGCGGGGGGCGGGGGACCATGCTCTTAGGCGAATTCCAGGCCAATTGGCACAGCTAGCATTTTGCTAAGAGAGCTCTCTGCACCCCACATTAGTGAGTGGCGTCTGGGGTCTTAAAAGCTGCCAAGCTGCCATCCAAGGACATAGCAAATGGTCCCAACTCAGTAGGAACGGATGCTCACTGAGGACCAAAATGACATGCGGTCAAGACAACCAAGAAGACAGGGAGACCCACAAGAGTGGGTGCCTACATCGACTTTGGACCGGAAGAACCGGATGGTACCTGGCCACCACCAGCGATAGCCACGATGGAGCTCACAGAGAGGAGTCTCACTGGCAACACAGGAATAAAAAGAGGTGCATCCTGAGATCTCCACTAAAAGACCTCAATTGATGGTCCAGCGGTTTTGGGGTTCCTCTGAGAGCATGGCCCCCTGCCCTGATGCTGCCCTTTCCCATAAATTATAACAAAGTTCCACTCTTTGGATAGGAATAGATTGGACTTGGCAATGCAGAGTGACCATATATTGGAAGCACTTTATGGTTCTGTACATCTATAGGATATCAGCTTGCTGACCTCTGGCTGGAGGAAGGGGAGTGGACGGAGAGGAGGGGAAAGGAGGCTGTTGGGAGGATGAGACGTGTATGGAGCAGAGAGGTATAGTATGCTGTCACCGGACAGGGAGAGCAGTGGAAGCTGCATATAGGTGGGCATGTAAATTTATATGTGAATGTACATTTTCACTGAGTTATGTTAAATAAATATAAAAATTTAAAAAAAAAGAAAAAGAAAAAGAATTTACTTACATATTTACCATTTCCAGTGTTTCTTGTATCTTTTGATAGATCAAGAGTTTGAAAGAATTTACATAAAGAAACTGGTAGTAAATATTTTAGGATTTTGTGGGCCATAAGATCTGTGTACCAGCTACTCAACTCTGCTACTGTAGAGTAAAAACAGCTACAGATAATTTTTAAACAGTCATGGATGTATTCACTAAAACTTCATTTGTGAACACTAAATTTTTAATTTTCTGTATCTTTCACCTATCTCATTATTCTTCTTTCGATTTTTTGCAAACATTTAAATATTTAAAAGCCATCTTAACTTGAAGATCATGCAAAAAGAGGTAACTGGCTGGGTTTGATTCCAATCTATGGTTTGCTGATCCCCGCTATGGATGGATACATGCTTACATTGGGTATCATTTACCCTCAAGCTGAAGGCCATCCTTTAGCATTTCTTGCAGGACATTGTCTGTTGTCTAGGCCCTGCAAAAAGTACCTTTTTTATAACTTTTATATAACTAGGTTTTTGCCTAGTTATAAACTCTTTTTTGTGGGTAGGTTTCTTCATTTATGTAAGTCTCTCTTGGTTTCTTGCAGTAAGGTCTTGTAGTTATTTCTGTATAGGTCTCTTATTTCTCTAGTTAGATTTATTCCCAGGTATTTTATCTTCTTGGGAGCTGTAGTAAAGGATATTGATTTGGTGATTTCTCCTTTAATGATCTCTTTGTTGGTATAAAGGAATCCTACTGATTTTCTTATGTTTACCTTATATCCTGAAACTTTGCTGAACTCCTCTATTAGTTCTAATCGTTTGCTTATGGATTCCTTAGGATTCTCTGTATATACATTCATATCATCTGTGAATAGGGAGATTTTTACTTCTTCGTTGCCAATTATTTATTTATCTGACTTGTCTAATTGCTCTGGCTAGAATTTCTTGCACAATGTTGAATAGAAGTAGTGAGAATGGGCATTTTGTCTAGTTCCCATTCTCAAAGGGAAATCTTTCAGTCTATCACCATTCAGAACTGTGAAGGCAGATGGCTTTGCATATATGCTACTAATTGTGTTAAGGAATTTCTCCTCTTTTCCTATTTTGCTGAAAGTTTTTAGCATGAGTGGGTGTTAGACTTTGTCAAATGCCTTTTCTACATCGACTGACAAAATTGGGTGATTCTTATCTTTTGCGCTGTTTAAATGGTTGATCACATTAAGTGTTTTTCTGATGTTGAACCAGTTTTACATCCCTGAAATGAAACCAACTTGGTCATGATAAATTATTATTAATTTTTTTTGTATGCTGTTGCATTCTATTGGCTATGATTTTGTTGAAGATTTTTGCATCCAGGTTCATGAGTGATATTGGCCTTTAATTTTCTTTTTATGTGGGATCTTTCCCTGGTTTTGGTATCAGGGTTATGCTGGCTTTATAGAATGAATTTGGAAGTATTCCCTCCCTTTCTGTGGTGTGAAATAGCTTCAACAGTATCAGAGTTAACACTTCTCTAAAAGTTTGGTAGAATTCTCTGGTGAAGCCACCTGGGCCAGGACTTTTTTTGGTTGGTAGTTTTTCTTTTTTATTGTGATTGAGTGAAAGTTTACAATACAATTTAAATTTGCATGCCCACCTACCTGCAGCTCCCTCTGCTCTCTTTGCCTAGTGACTGGCATACTCCTTCTTTCTGTTCCATCCATGTTATACCCTCTTAAAAATCTCTGTCCCATCCTCTCCACCCTGTCTACTCCCCTCTAGTAAGAGGCCAGCAGGATGACAACCTACAGATGCAGAGAACCATAAATTGTACACACAATATGGTTGTTCTGTGTCCCCACATCCAGTCCATTCCTATCTGAAGAGCTGTCCTCACTAATGATTTGTGAACAAGGGCAGCATCAGATCTAGGGGCCATGCTCCCAGGGGAACTCCCAGGCCTTCAGACCATCAATTGCAGTCTTTTAGTGCAGTTCTTAGGGTAGACCCCTTTATTCTCACGTTGCCTCTGAGACTCAACACTGTGTGCCCCAACACAGCTGTCATTAGTAGTAGCCGGGCACCCTCTTGTTCTTCTGGTCATGTGTTTGTATAGTCACCCATTCATATGAGTCTTTCTGTCTTTTGGGCTCTTTTTTGCTCATGTCATCGTTGTTCAACCAGATTTCTATCAACTATCTAATCTAGGACCAGCCCTCTCCTTCCTTCTCCTCCCTTGCATCCATCAAAGAGCCTTTTTGTCTTTACATATGTCTATTTTTAAGTACTTATAGCAGGGTCTCATGCAATATTTGTCCTTGTGCCACTGACTGATTTCACTCAGCATAATGTCTTCCAGTTGAAACAGGGTTATAAATTGATCTACTGCTCCTTGTGATAATCTTGGTGGGTGATATGAATCTAGAAATTTGTCCATTTCCTCTAGGTTTTCAAATCTGTTACAGTACAGACTTTAGTAGTATTCTGTTATGACTTTTGATTTCAGCTTGGTCTGTTGTAACATCTCCCATCTCATTTCTTAATCAGGTTATTTGTATCTTCTGCTGTTTTTCTTTTGTAAGTTTAGCCAGTGGTTTGCCAATTCTGTTGATCTTTTCAGCTTTTGGTTTTGTTAATTTTTTCAGTTGTTCTTTTCTTCTCTAATTTGTTTAGTTCTGCTGTAATCTTTATTATCTGTTTTCTTCTGCTGCCGGGGGGAGGCCCTCTGTTGCTGTCTTTCTACTTGTTCAAGCTATAGAGTTAATTCTTTGATATGAGTCCTTTCTTCGTTCTGAATTTGTGTACTTACAGAGATAAAGTGACTTCTGAACACCACTCTTGCTATATCCCATAGATTCTGGTAGGATGTGTTTTCATTCTCATGTGATTCCATAAATTGCTTTATTGCATCCTTGATTTCTTCTATAATGCATGGGTTTTGAGCAAGTTGTTATTCAGTTTCCATGAGTTCAAATTTCTATCTATGATTTTTTCTGCTATTGATTTCAACTTTTATGGCTATATGGTCTCAGAAGATGCTTTGCAATAAACCAATGGTTTGGATTTTGTCGAGAATTACTTTATGATCTAGCACATGGTCTATTCTGGCAAATAGTCCATGTGCATTGGAGAAGAAGGTGTCCTGATCCATTGATGGGTGAAAAGATCTGTATACATTGATAAGGTCAAACTGGTTGATTGCTACAATAAGGTCTTCTGCATCTTTAATGAGCTTGTGTTATTATTTGTTTTAAGACCTGTCTAATCTTTGGCCAAAAGGTGAGCTGCAGGAGTGGTTTCCGTTCTGAGTTAGTAGGGTGTCGGGGTGTCATAGTACTGGGGGTTCCTCCAGTGTCTGTTAGAGGCTAGTAAGTCTTGCCTTTTTTTATGAATTAGAATTTTGTTCTACGTTTTTTCCCACTCAGTGTAGGACTGTCTATTATGATAGACTGGTTGTTGGTGGTAGCCTAGTTCTTCTGGTGGAGGCTGTGATTCACATGGTCCACTAGTTGTTTGGGTTAATACTTTCCTGTGGCTTTGATTTTCATTATTCTACGTTGATGTACACAAGGTGGTGCAAATAGATGTATCTTAGATGGTCAATCCCAAACTTTCAAGAACCCAGGTACCTCTCACCGAAGTAGGATGCAGACTACTTTCTTTATGATATATCTTATACCAATTGACCTAGATGTTCCCTGAGTTCTTGGTCCCCTCAGCCATGGAAGTATTGTGTATATGTTCAAAATAAAATATGTAGTGATTAATTTATGTTTGTAGTTATATAAAATTATGTTTGAGTGTTGACCATAATTTCTTTTTTTAAGAGTAAAAATTATTGTTTGTAATAAATCTCTCTCTCTTTCTCCCCTCTTTTTTTTAAAAAATGGAATTCTATGAGGTTGACCACAAGGCTATAACAAACACCTTACTCTAAGCTATGAAACTTAAAGGACATAACCTAAATCAATAAATATTTATTGATTACAGCTATGTATCGACTACCCCATTAAGTTCAGAAATGCTAGGCTTGCATGATCAACATTATAAAACACATTTTGATACAAAAATAACACATTCTGAGAAAAAGTCAAAGCATATGTCACAAAACAAACAAGATTATACCATTCTAAAGCATTATGAACTGAGCTACCGGAAAAATGAGTGTGCTCTGCAAAAATATAATGAACTTGGAATCAACAGAACCAAATTTTAGTCCTAATTCTGTTGCGATGATATTGTGTGCTTTATGTTATCCGTTTTGGTGCCTTGCTTTCATTGTTTATTGAATAAAGCTGTAGTACACAATGATCTGTAAGTTTCCTTCCATCCCTAACTGTTGTGATTCTTTGCATATAAATTCCTTTCATGCTTTTTGCACCATTCCTCTGTCTCATAGGGGAGCACACTGCTTTCCAGATTCTGCATTCTGAAGGTGATTTTTGACTGTTGAAAATATGAAATGTTAGAGTGCACATAAGTTACAAAAAATGATTTTCTAAACATAATAGCTAGTTAGCTCACATGTATGCTTTTATGTGTCCTCTGAGCCATCTGCTTTGAGTAGCTGCTGACAAAACAAGATTTTACTGCTGAAAGAGTAGTGGATCTAATATTGCTGCAAAAGGAGCAGGCTGAATTTTATTTCGCCTTGGGTCATCAATAAAATTCTAGTCATGCTTTCATCCTCATGCTTTATTGTTCCCCATGATACATTACAGGTAAAAGAAAAGTTTACTTTCTCAGGCACTGCAGAACTTTAAAGGGAAATTGGAAAATTCCTAAAGGATCATGCATACTCTTTAAGAGCTTGGCAGGCATTCTCTTTCCTTAGACTGGTTTAGTGACATGTGTAAATATGTGGTCATTAAGGTAACGTCGACTGCTATAACAAATGAATCCACATAGAAAACGGCTCCCAACAGTAGGCTCTTATTTGTTACACGAGTAGCAGTCTCTGGGAGGTGAACACATCAGTAATGTGACTTTCTTGTAGTGGTTTAGGAACTCATGTTGATGGAGATTTTGCTATTGTTCGGGGTCCCAGGCAGATATGGATTTTGGCACTTGCACATATGGTTTCCATGGCTACTGTAGTCACACCCATTCCAGTCGGTCAAAAGGAGCAAGAACATGGGGAAGGTGGCAAAAAAGCTTTCATGAATCAGACTTCTTCAATTCTCTTGCCTTCATCTGTTTGGAGGAGAGGT
This sequence comes from Heterohyrax brucei, assembly GCA_028571685.1. NCBI lineage: Eukaryota > Metazoa > Chordata > Mammalia > Hyracoidea > Procaviidae > Heterohyrax > Heterohyrax brucei. Next base: position 44,301,216 of record CM053149.1, read on the forward strand.
AGAGAGACCTCAGAGTCAGGAAATAAGTATAGTCTGTCTGACTTTGGAGGCTGTGCTTTTAATCAGTCTTATAAATTGTCGTTTGTAATTAGGAAGTGTTTGTCCAACCTTGAAATTCCACAAAATAATCTGTTATATAACTGAATCTTATAATGAGCACAATGCTATTTTATTTGAATAGTTTCCTAAAATTTTACAGAAAGGTCACATTTCTTTCTTTTCCATCTAGCTCCATAAATTAGATATGAGAGTAGAGGTTTCTCCTTTTGATGTTTTGGAGATCTACATTTTACCTGGGAAATGAAGGAAACACAGATGGGTACACAACAGAAAAATTGGTTTTGGAGGCAACAAGGCTCATATATTTCAAGAATGGTGGTTTCTAAAACTCTCTAACTTAATCAATACCCCTTTTATATAAAAGGAGCCTCATTACTTTTTTACTGGATCAAAGAAGATGAAAACTTTTCTTTACTTCTCATAATATTTACTCTCCAATAATCTAAATTTTAATGTAAAATTTAATTCTGCACAGGTTTCTGCTTTGGGATTAAAAAAAAAGAAATCTTAGTGCTTATTATCATTCCATTTTCAAGACTTAGAGGTATGGCTATTATTTTCAATGTATGCAACTTGGTTTCCAGATGTCTCTCTTGAGGCTCTTCTGTCCTTTTTTTTTTCTTTAATGGACAGTCATTTTACAGTCTTGATGAACAGAACATATAATTTCATCTATCCAGAAAATATACTGCTGTAAATGGAAATGTGGTGTTAGCTAAGGCAAAAGACACTTTCCGTCTGTCAAAAATTTGAGGCAAACTTGCCAAATGTTCAGGTGCTTTTTAAAAAACAGCCATCTGAGAGAAATGTGATTTCCATGACTTTCACAGGTAGAAAAAAAACTTTTCATATAGCTCTTTAGTGCAGAATTTTCCTAGGATGTGATGATAGGTACTTGAGTGGGCTCGTCATTAATAAAAGTTAGGATTGTTTCATGATATTTCTAAAAACAAAATTAATTGTAGATAAGACATTATTTTAGTATTCGTGGTGAAAAGGAAGGGACTTGCAATTAATGAAAAGATCTAACCACTGGGCTGAGATACAGTCAGAGTTGATAATATGCCATTGACATACTGAACAAGTTTTAGGTGCCTGGTTATTTTGCATACTGGCCTCTAGGGTTGCCATGAGTTGGATCTGACTTGACGACACTGGGTTTTTTCCAAAATTAGTTTGAGGGTGTCATGGTTGGAATTGTGTCCCCCCAAAAATGTGTGCAGCCACATACAGTCCCAGTATCTTGGGACTGTCCTCCACTGTGTGGTTTTGCTAACCTGTATGTTAAAGGTTAGGGTGGGGCTGTGAATTCCTGCTGTGGGGGGAGTTTCCCTGGAGTATGGCTTGCCCCACCCTTAATGCTTTTAGCTTGCAAGGAATAAAAGGAAAAAGAGACAAAGGACAATTTGAGAACCTCACTACCATCAAGCAAGCAGCACCGGGAGCAGAGCGCATCCTTCAGACCAGAGGTTCTTGCGTGAGGATGCTCCCTGGACAAAGACTGATGCAACACCGGACTTTCCTCCAGAGCCAACAAGGGGAAAGTCTTTCCCTGGAGCGGACACCCTGAATATGGACTTGCAACCTACCGGACTGTGTAAGAATAAATCTTTCTTTGTTAAAGCCATCCACTCTGTGGTATTTCTGTTAGAGCAGCCTAGCTGACTAAAACAGAAAGGTATAAACTATGAGCTCAAAGAAATAATTTTATCATTTTTTTTAATGCACTAGTTTTTGAGCCAACTCGGTTTAAGTGCTGATTCCTATATAATGGACTAAATCATTCTCAATGTCTCCATACCTCAGTTTTCTCAAGTTTAAAAAAATACCTACCTCATGGAATACTGTGGACACTAATGAAACATTGTGTGCAAAGGCCACTGGAATTGTCAAGTGCTACAACAACTTGAATCGTTCATCATGATAATGTAGAATTCTCACTTTCTGTGTAGGAGACGTGGGTTTGACTTCTGGCCAATGCACCACACGTGTTGCCACCACCTACTTATTAGTGGAGGCTTTTATATTGCTTGGATGCTGAACACGTTTCAGCAGAGTTTCTAGACTAAGATGAATTAGGAAGATAGGCCTGACAATCTCTTCTGAAATTCAGCCAGAGAAAACCCTATGGGTCACAACTGTTTGATCTATAACTGATCATAAGACGACATGGGATGAGGTAACAATTAGTCCCATTGTACACGGGGTCTCCATGAGTCAGGGCAGACTTCCATGACAGCTAACAATAACAACTGAATAATGATAAATAAAAATGTGTACCCTTTTTCCTGATAGGCCACCCCCATACACATTTACAATTAGTATAAAATTAAATTTCTCAGGCTTATCATCTATGGGTTTGTTTTTATTATCTACTATGTACACTGAGTTTCACTAAAGTCAAATGCAATACCTCTGGCAATACTTTCATGGAGAAAAACTTTATTTTATGTTGTTAGCACAAGAATGTCAGTAGAAACATGTCTTCTATGTACAGTTGCACACGTTGGCTAGTAGCATGGTATGAGTGTTGTGATTATTCCTTCTTGGGGACAAAATTTAAGACTCAGGAAACAGTATCAGCTACTGTAGTTGACTTACGTAGATGCAAGGTGTTTGCCATCTAACTTCTGTGTAACTTAGGACAAGTCCATTACCTCTTCTGAACTTCAGTTTCTCCTTTAATAAAACTGGAGAAAATGGATTCCATTATTTTGGGGGGATTTTAGACTCTGAAACCTCTAGGGTCACTTCATGGTTTATCTGATATTATCTGATAGTTAGCACATGTTTAATTCTCTTGAGTTCAGGAAAAACAATGTGTCTGAAACCAGTTCATTAGGATAATAGAACTGGAAACAATTTTTGCCAATCATGAGTCAAATTTCTTAACCGTTGTAAGATGTTTGTGGTTAGATAAGACCTAAAAAAAATCTGGAGTTATTTGAAAGGAGAAAAATTATGAAAATTAATGTCTGTTTATCAGTATGTATTAATAAAAGCAATATAATGTTCTAGAGAACTTTTGTCCAGTAGAAAATTCTGCAGTGGTGGAAATGTTCTATATCTGTGACATTTGATATGTGGATATAGGATTGCTATGAATTGGGATTGACTTGATGACAATGGTTTTTTTTTTTTTATTGAGTACTTGAAATCTGACTAGCCAAAAAAGCCTCTGCCATCAAGTCAATTCTAATTCATAGTGACCCTATAGGATAGAGTTTCCAAGGAGCACATGGCAGATTGAACTGCTGACATTTTGGTTACCAGATGTAACAATCACTATGCCACCAGTGTTTCCGAAGGGAACTGGGAAAGGAGGTTTGTAATCCAGATCTCCGCATGAGAGAGATCTTCATGAGGTGAGTGCCCTTCCCTTGAGAAGTACTACTGTTTTTACATATTAAATACAATTCTGCCAAAATTCATATTTCTCTAGAAGTCATTTTTACTGCTTTCTACAGAAAAAAAATTTTAAACCTAAATTTGGTATTTGTAGATACCACGATTTTGGTATGTATAAATGTTTTTGAGTTTCATATTAATACAAAATAAACAAACTCAGCTAAGCTCTTACTTTTGCATTTTCTTTCATTGAAATTCTGGTTGGGGTTGAATCATATTTAACTAAAAATTAGAAATGGATAATAGTTAACCCAAGGGCCAAGAAGAAAAAGATCAAGGCTTCTGGTTTATCAAGGTTTACATCTTCCTGAGAGTATGTATAAAAATGAGTGAGAAGCAGAGTTGCTGGAAGCTACCTGGTATAACACATTTTTTTTTTTTCCGAGAGTAGAAGTACTCAGTTACCTCTTGGTTTATGAGGCAATGAAGTATTCCAGCACATAAATATTGATGTTGAGACTCATGGGATATGGGAGTGCTGAACATATTTGCAAGCCATAAAGACCACTGATAAACGAAGTTACATCTTTTCATATAAAATGCAATCTGCTCCTCAATGGATTTTACCATCCTGTTGCTTTTATTTCCTCCGTCTTTATAATTGGAGACATCCTGCCAGGCTATTCAAAATACACTAATATTTCTTCCTGAATGTTAGCCAACCTATAATTATCCTTACAATTCTGATTATGTGTTTGCAACTAAAATTAACACATCAGGGAGATGCCAGGTTTCTGGGTAGAAAGCTGAGCACAGGAAACTGGCTAAATAAAGCCATTAGAAAAACAATTTGCAGGAACAATATTCTGAAGTAAAGCAGATTCTAAAAAATTGAGAATCTTGTATTGCTTTTCACTTGTGTTGGAGCAGAAAGAATTTGAATTCTACATATTGAATATAGCTGCTGTAACATTTATTCAGTCCCTAGGGTCACCATGAGTCGGATCCGACTCGACGGCACTTGGCTGGCTAACATTTATTCAGTTTTCATTCACTTGGATAAAGGAACAGGGTGAAAGGATGGCACATTCTGTCGGAATTCTCTTTTAGAAAGTTGTATAGCAGAAGTTGCTGGCCTAGTGTGTTGAATTCTGAGGGCTCATGGGATATGTGGGTAGAGAGATTCCAAGTCTGCTTTTCAGCAGCATGTGAGAATTCCCCAGTGAGTCATAAAATGTTAGTTCTCAACCAGATTGAGACAGATAATAATCATATATGTGTTCATTTAAAAAATACTTATCTCAGGCCTCATAGATCTCAGACTTTGTTCTAAGCTTTGGATCAAGCAGGGAGTAGCATATCCATTGTTCTTGCTCTCATAGAGCTTACAATCTACTGTGATGAGAGTGACATTTAACTGATGAAAGGCTGAGTGTATTTTAGCTAATGACAAGTACTGAAAATAGCTGAAGAGGGTAATATGATAAGGAGTAAGGGAAGACTGATTCTGTGACAACAGAACTCAACAGTTGAGACCCTACATTAGGAAAAGAGTCACAGCAGGACAGAGTAAAGGAAAAGCAGTAACAAGTACAAAAGTGTAGAGCAGGAGAGCTTCAGTTTTCAAGAACAAAAAGACCAGGCCAGGCAAAAGAGCCAGCTGAGGTCTCAGAAATAGGCAATCATTTCGGGCTTAACAGAACATGCTAAGAGTCCCTGGCTAGTACCCACTCACCTACTAAAAGAAATATAGCTTTTTGAATCCAGTCAAAAGTACTTCAGAACTAAATCCTGGAAATCTACTTCTAAAAAAATTAGCCTCTGAAAGCCATGTGAAACACATTTCTGCTCCAACACATGTGGATCACTGTGAGTTAGAGGTGACTGACTAAGGAGGTGTAAACAGTGACATTTTGCTGAGCACTTTACCCACATTGTTTCATTTGAGAAAATTGCAGCTCTGGTTAACATTCTAACATTATGTCTACTCCACACCTGCAACTGTGCAGCTAACTACAGCTGGAGATAAGTACTCAATCATGTTGGCTCGTGTCAGATCAGACTTGTGACATAAATTCTTAGTGGGCTTTAATGTTTGAAAGCAGTCATTCTATCTTTCTCTAGTTTAATTTTGCTCTTACTTCTTTAGATCGTGTGTCAAGTTTTTTATCTGCTGAAACTTTATCTGCACTCTTACCTTAAGACCTTGCTTCCTCCAACTCTTCAGACAAGGGATAGACTGGACTATAAGACATAAATTAAGCTGAAGAAGAGTGTGCTTCTTGGCTTAAGTAGAAACATGAGTCTAACTGGGCAGCTCTTGTCCAGTGGTGACATGAGAAGGTGGAGGGAACACGAAGTGGTTGAGTAGACACAGGAAACAGGGTGGAAAAAGAGAAGGGTGGGAAGAACAGCTAGAGTTACACAGCAATGTGTTTTTGTATGACAAGTTAACTTGGATTGTAAACTTTCACTTAAAACACAATAAAATATTTAAAATAAATAAATAAAATGTCTTCTTCAGGAGAGAATGAAAAAAGATCTTGCTTCCTACTTGGCTAATTGAAACAACCAGAAAAGAACATCTCAGACCTCTAGGACCCTTTCTTCTCACCTGCCAGTGTCCGTGTCTATATACATGACTTAACTTCTGACCTGTCACTGTGAGTACAGTGTCCATGTCGCTATGCAAAGCTGCTCTTGCCGTTTGTAGCTTGCATTCTAGCTCCACTCATTTTTTTGTGGATAGCACTGCAGTAATTCATCTCTTTCTGAAGTCGTTATTTTTTCCCCTCTCGGTTAGATCATTGCCATTAACACAAAAAGACTTTTTTTAAAAATCAGTTTAAATAAATAAACAAACTCGAATTTCTTCAGATCCCACTCTTAGTAAATAGCTACCACCCTATTGCTTATTCTACCTGAGCATCAAAACTTAATAGTTACCTGTCTTTGGTACCTTCAGTTTCTCCTCCTAATCTCTCTAAAAATTTATACCGATCAAGATTTTGTGTTCATCATTCTACCAAATTACTCTTATCAAAGTTGTTAATGATCTCCACATTGCTGGGTTTACCACCCACTTCTTAGGCCTTATTGTAATCCTCAGTGTTTGACAGTGGATGGAAGTGTTTGACAGCGGATAGCACCATTCACTTTGTTCCATTTTCTTCACTTGTTTCCCAGTACAATATACTCTTGCTTTTTCCCTACCTCCTTGTTCACTTTCGTTGGTCTCTTTCGATGAGTCTTTCTCTTCTCTGTGATTTTTATTTGTCTGTTTTGCTTTCTTAACAGAGGGATAACTTCTATAAAGTATATATCATTCAGTGTGTAACTATCACCCACATTAAGATGCAGAACATTTGAAACATTCCAGAGGGTTCTTCGTGCTCAGTCTGAGGGAGTACCACAAAGCCTGGCCTCCATTATTAACACTTTCATGACTCATTAACTTTGCCTATTTTTGAATTAATACAAAGGGAACAATATAGTATGCCTTCTTTTTTGTCTGAGATCAATATTATGTTTATGAAAATTACCCATTTTGTTTGATCCATCAATACTTCATTCTTTTTCATTTTGGGGTAACATTATGTAGTTCCTCAGTTGAAAATCACTTGGTTGCTTTTCATTTGGCTGCTATTTTTATAGATGTCTATTGGTGAATACAGTATTTATTTCTTAAGTGTTTACACAGAAGTGGAATTATAGAGTCATAAATCACATTCATGTTCAGGTTTAATTGATATTATCAAACACTTTTCCCAAAATGTATTAATTCATAGTTCCAGCAACAGCTGAAGAGCATTCCAATTGTCCTATATCTTGACAAATATTTGATAGTCTTTTAAATTTTAAATATTTTGATGATTCTTTTTTCCATTAATTTTATTTTTTTATTAACTACAGTAAAAGATTAAATTCCTAACATCTATCAACTTGGCATCAACTATCTCATCTGTGAGAAACTCTCAACCCCCCACCCACCCATGTAGCCAACCCAGTCATTTTCTTCTGTGGGTAATCTCTTTTTAAGCCCTTGTAACAGGGGTCTCATACAAAATTTGTCCTTTTGACATTGATTGATTTCACTCAGCCTGATCTCTTCCAAATGGGACCACGTTGTGAGATGTTTTCTAAAACTGTCAAATTTTTTTTTTTTTTTTTTTTAAATCATAGCATAGTGGTCCATTGAGTTTGCTCATCCATTCTTCTGCTGATGGACATCAGAGTTGATTCCGTCTTTTTGCTATTGTGGACTGTGCTCCAACAAACATTTGTGTACATGTGTCTGTTCGTGTGACAACCTTTGTTTCTGAAGGATAAATCCAAGCTGTGGAATTACAGGATCAAATGGTACATCTATCTCCAGCTTTTTAAGGAAGTGCCAGATTGTTTTCCAAAGAGGTTGTACCATTTTACAATCCCACCAGCAGTGGAGGAGAGTTGCAATTTCTCCACAGCCTCTCCAGCATTTGTTGTTTTGTGTTTTTTGGATCACGGCCAACCTTGTTGGTGTGAAATGGTATCTCATTGTCATTTTGATTTGAATTTCTTTAATAGCTAATGATCGTGAGCAATTCTGCAGGTGTCTTTTGGCTTCCTGGATATCCTCTTTAGAGAAATGTCTGTCCATCTCCTTTGCCCATCACTTAACTGGATTATTTATCCTTTTCTTGTTGATATTTTGTAATACCTTGTAGCTTATGGAGATCAGATGTCAGTCTGGCATATAGCTGCCAATCTCATTCTGTAGGTGGTCTTTTAATTCTTTTGATGAAGTCTTTGGGTGAGCAAAAATTTTTGATTCTTAGTAGTTCCCATTTATCTATTTTCTCTTCTGTTAATTGTGCTTCGTCAGATTTTGAAGTCTGTCTGTGCTATGTATTAAAACTTCCATTTTTGATCTTATTTTTTCTTGGATGAGCTTTATCATTTTAGATTTGATATTTAGGTCTTTTATCCAGTTTGAGTTGGTTTTTGTACAAGGTGTGAGACTTGGGTCTTGTTTCAATTATTTGCAGAACGATATTCAATTTTGCCAGCACTATTTGTTAAAGAGACTATTTTTACCCCAGTTTAAAATTTTAGGGCCTTTGTCCAATATCAGCTGTTGATAGGAGGATGGTGGCATCTCTGAGGTCTCATTTCTGTTCCATTGGCCTATTTGTCTCTTTTTGTACCAGTACCAGGCTATTTTTACTACTGTGGCAGTGTAATAGGTTTTAAGGTTGAGTAGTATGAGCCATCTCGCTGTGTTCCTCCTCTTCAGTAGTGCTTTACTTATCTGAGGTTTTTTTCCCTTTCCAAACAAAGTTGGTGATTTGTTTCTCCATCTCATTGAAAAATGTCACTGGAATTTGTATTGGGATTGTGTTGTATATGGAGATTGCTTTGGGTAAAATAGACATTTTCACAATGTTATGTCTTCCATTCCATGAGCAAGGAAAGTTTGTTCACTTATGTAAGTCTTCAAAAGAGGTAAATTTTTATAAATCCAAAAAGCAATACGAGGGCAACCTTGGATGGCATAAATGGCTAATACACTCTGCGTCTAACCTAAAGGCTGGGGGTTAGAGTTCACCAAGAGGCACTTCTGAGAAAGACCTGGTGATCTGCTTCCAAAATATCAGCCACTGAAAACCTCATGAAACACAGCTCTACTCAGACACACATGGGGGTGCCACGAATCAAAAATGACTCAACAGTAACTTGTTTAATTTCCACAAGGAAATGAGAACATTCAAAACAGTATGCTAAATTAGTTCTTTTGTAAGAAGCAAACATGCTTATCACATAACCATTCCCGAACTTTCAGATTATTAAATGATAATCCTTGCTAGAACTAAAGTAACGGAATTCAAAAATTATAGCTTTGTGTTATCACTATTATTAAGTATGAACATGCTAAGTATCATCTCCTTGTGGTAAGACAGTTTGAGTCATACTGAAAACAGCACTAAGGGCCTTGGCTAGCCCAGCCTTCATGAGTCATCAGTGTGAGTATCTGCTTTATATTACTCAGTACAAGCATATTCTTCCTACTCCTTCTCAAGCTAATTCCCTAAAACAAATCAAAGCTCTCTATTTGAGAATAGGAAAAATTAACAAGAAACCTTCCTACTGCTACCATTTCTGTTAATAAGCCTGTATTGCCTTTGAAATAATGAAAGAATACACAGCTTTTGTTATGAAATAGGAAAGAAACAAATTTGTAATTAGATAGAGAGGGCTGAGAGGGCAGATGGAGACCAAGGGCCCAAGAATGAATTTTTTAGGCACTTGACATTGCCAGGATAGGAAGAGGAGAAGCCAGCAAAAGAGACATATAAACCAGTAAGAAAAGAGAAAAATCAGAGGAGCTTCTTATTCTAGAAACCAGGGAGAGAAAAGGAAATGCTGGAAGAAAGTTAGTGATCTTGTCAAATCAGTGGCAAGGATCTAGACTGACCATTCAATTTATCAAGATGAGGTCATTTTAGACTGGTTTTGGTGAAGCGGGAAAGCTAAAAGCTCAATCAGAGTGAGCTAAAGAAGTAGAAACAAGAAAGAGAAGGCAGAAAATAAAACATCATTTTGGAGCATTTTTGATAAAAGAAGCAAAAGTTGAAGAAGCAGCTGAAGAGGGTCACAGAGTCAAGTTTTTTTTTTTTTTAATTAGAAAAAAGTCAATAAGATGGTTTTTATCTGGGGGGAATCATTCAGTACTAAGGAAGAAAAATGTCACTGGAGACTTTTTTTAGCAGAATATACCTCATTAAGGAGACCTGGTGTCACAGTGGTTAAGTGCTCAGCTGCTGACTGAAAGGTTGGCAGCTTGAATTTGCCATCCACTTCATGGGAGAAATAGGTGGCAGTCTGCTCCCTTAAAGATCTACAGCCTTGCTATACTCTGAAGCAGCTCAACTGTGTCCTATAGGGTTGCTATTAGTGACAGTGAATTTACCCCTCAGTAGGCAGGAAGAATGGAGTACCTGGTCTAAAACAAACACTGAGTTCTCACACTGCAACAGTAGGAAAGGCAGGTTTATGGGGACAGATTGAACGAGGTGAGAGTATTAGGAAATTGTTTTCTGATTCCTCCTACTGCATTAAAATAAGAAAAGAGTTCAGTGGAGAATGAGGAAAAGGGTTGGAGGATAATAATTTGAAGGGAAACTTTAAAAGAGTTTTAAATGAAGGCAGGATAGAAGTGGGAACATGTAGTTGGGGTCAGGTAGATGGTGAAGAAATTCGTAAGGCCAAAGAATTATTGCAGTAAGAGGGGAACAGGTGTTCCAGGGGGTGTACGAGAGAAATATAAGCAATTGGAGGAGACTGACCTTCTAGTCTTTGGCCAAAGGACAGGAGCACATCTTGTGACTTTTGTTGTGTCAATGTGAGAAGAAAATAAGAGTCAGGTTGGATATGGCCAAATCACAACCAAGTATCCACAGCCTGGTATTCTTTTGGGGGAAACAAAAGTCAGAAAGGGACAAATATTGGCAAGAGAAGTTCAAAAATAGTCCCTAAGGAATGTTTTTTAGCAACTCTAGATATCTTAGAAAAGAATAAATAATCCCATTAGAGTTCAAGGTGATAGTTACTAATGCCCTATATTTGTGACAAATCAGAATAGCACGGTGTAGACGAAGAAATCTCTAGTGCATTAAAAAGCAGCCCTGAAGAATAATGAAAGCTGACCTGGAATAGAAATTGAGTCCAATTTACCAAACATTTTTTGAGTGTGCCTATCTGAGAAGCTCTGAAGTAATGATCAAAGTTAATACTGAACAAGATGCAAGAATAAGCAAGAGTATAGACAATGTATTATATCGGTTAAGAAAACAACCTTCAGTAATAGACAGTCATGGGATCTGAGTCTTATTAGTGGTGTACATAAGAACCAGTGATTTAACCTCTCCAAGATTCAGGTTATTCAGCCCTAAAATACAGACAATATAATTACGGTCAGGACTAAGAAGGTGTCAAAAACTCAGGAATCAATATGAGTAGTATTTTAATGCGATAATTTTAAAAATCAGCATAAATGCAAAAAGAATCCATGTGGAGAGAGTGTCAAAATTGTAAGTACAGACAGGATCAGTATTTTTTCCTTTTGTCCTGGGTTCTAATATGTCTCTGAATAGCACTGGTTAATACTACTCACCTCATGGATTGTTATCAGGCATCTTAGGCTAGGTTATCTAGAGTCATAAAACCAGTGAAGCACATACTTATGTATTTTAAAATAGCAGGAGAGATTTATCGCAAGGAAATGAGTCACACAGTTGTAGAGTCTGGTAAGTCTCAAGTTTGGGGTCAGGTGTCAAGCTAAAGGCCTCTCCTAACTCACATAGCTGCAGGGACTGATGAACCCAAGATTGGTAGATTAGACAGTAGGCTCTTGACTCAGGCTCTGGAGGCCAGTAATTTCAAAGATCAGCAGGCAACATACATTGACTCGAGGCCCAAGAAGCTGAGGTCTGGTGATAATGAGCCAGATGCAGGATCCCGACCAAGCAAGTAAACTATGCCAGAGCATTCATACATATATCTGTCAGATCACTTCATAAGCAGTGGCTGCATCATAATGTAACCGCAAATTTACATCATTACGTAACTACCAAACTACATCATCACATAATTGCCAAGCCACTGAAAAGCATGACCAAGCCAAGTTGACACATGATGAATCATCGCCTGGAGATTAAATAAAGTGAGATATCATATGAGCAAACACTTGCTATCATACAAAAAGTTTCAGGGAGTGTTCTAAGCAAAGGTATCTCTCCTCAAGGAGCTGACACAGTAAGGAGAGACAGGCAATAAATAAAAGCCATAATAAATAAACTCTAACCTGTTGTTGAGTCCAGTTTAACTCACAGCAACTCTAAAGGACAGGGTAGAATTGCCCCCCTGGGTTTCCAACAAGTGCCTCATGGTTGTGAACTGCCAACCTTTTAGCTAGCAGCTGTAGCTGTTAACCACTATGCCATCAGGGTTTCTCCATATTTATGTTAGACAGTGATAATTTCTATTACTAATAAAAGAAAAAGTAGAGCAATTACAGAGAGGTTGGTAATCTCGGTGGATATGTGAGAAGCTTAAAATTTTAAATAAGGTGATCAAAGTAGACCTCGTTATGTAGGTAACAATTGGACAGAAAACTTGAAGGAGATTAAGTAATGACCTGAGTAGATAATTTTGGGAAGATTATTCCAGGAATTGAAACTCTCAGATGCAATAACGTGCTTGATATATTCAAGGAAATACAAGAAAGTCACTGTCTTAGGCTGGGTTTTCTAGGGAAGCAAAACTAGTAACACGTGTAGGTACAAGGAAAGATTTATAATATATAGATAGATAGATAGATACGGATATAGGAAACTGCTCATGTAATCACAGAAGCTGAATGTCCCAAGCTCTGGCACAAGCCTCACTTGGCCACGGAAGCTGAGGAACCCAAAGTCAGCAAGTCAGAGACCAGAGTTCTAGATCACCGGTTGTGTAGGTCAGTGGATCCCAAGCTGGTGGCGAGACCAAGTGACAGAGGCTGGCAAAACCAGGATCAGCTGGTCAGGGAGCAGGAGTGGTGGATACTGGAGAACCCAGGATTGGCAGGTCAGGGAGCAGGACTCTCAAGTGCCAACTGTAAGGACTGATGAGTACAACAGTTGCTAGTTCAAGTCCTGGAACCAGACACTGAAAGAAGAGAGCAGGAGCTCCTGGCCACATGAGCAACCAGCAGTCGTAGTAGAAGGTCGCAAGACGAGAGCTGAGGGGTAGGGACCCACCACAAACCCCGCCCTGCCACTTAATACAGCAGCCAAATATGTAGTAGCCAAGTTGACATAATCCTGACCACCACAGTCCACCCTTTGTCAATTTGGCATCTGCACACATCTCACCTTACCATGCACAGTCTCTGAAGGGGTACAGCTACAAAGTCATACTTATGTCAACATGATATAACACATGTACAACTGAAAATGCATTAGCCCATTTACATCTTATGTTTCATAAGTAAACGAAATATCCAATACACACATACAAAGCAGGAATACTCATAGCAATTACAGTCCTTGTTTCTGCAACTGGTCATGGGGCTGTAACTGATATTTAGAGCTACCTTCTTCTACAACCCATTCTGTATTCCCTTTGCCCTCAGTAAGCACCTCAGCTGGTTCCTTGCCTGGTGAGGTGACCCAAACCTTCATTCCTGAAGGGTCTGGGCTATTATCACTCGTTTTGGAGTTGGCTTGCTGTAGTTTTCCATTGACCTTAATCACAGGACATGGTAGTACTAGGAGGCATCCTAAGAGATCTCCTGCATTCCATACTCTTCTTTACTTCCATTGTGTAATGTCAATCCAATTTCATCTTCATAGTCAGAATCAATCACACCGGCCAGTATTGTAACTCCCTTCTTTGTCTGTTGATCCAGAGGTACAAGGAGCCCATAATGGCCTGGTGGCAATTTTAGCTTCCAGTTCAGTGGAATCATTGATGTGTCTCCAGGTGGCAGCATTCCTCCCTTCGGAACTAAGACATTTAATCTTGAAGAGCATAGGTCATGAGGACAGGAAGTAAAAATCTTGCAAGTGGGTCACTAGGGGTAACAGTGAGTGGTGCCACTCCCACTTCCACTCCTTGATTCCTGGACCCATGAATCCTGGCGATAGGAGAAACAGCACTGTATATTGGACGCTGGTTTAGAGCATACACAGTCGCCTGGAGAATACTTTCCCAACTCTGCAAGGTAGTGCCACCTAGCTGGCAGCATAATTGTGTCTTCAGGAGACCATTCCATTGTTCTATCAAGCCAGCTGCTTCAGGATGATGGGGAACACAGTAAGACCAGTGAATTCCGTGAGCATGGGCCCACTGCTGCACTTCATTTGCTGTGAAGTGAGTCCCTTGATCAGAGGCAATGCTGTGTGAGATTCCATGACGGTGGATGAGGCATTCTGTAAGTCCACGGATGGTAGTTTTGGCAGAAGCATGTCGTGCCAGGTAGGCAAATCCATATCCAGAGTAAGTATCTATCCCAGGAAGGACAAAACGCTTTCCTTTCCATGATGGAAGTGGTCCAATGTAATCAACTTGCCACCAGGTTGCCAGCTGATCACCTTGAGGAACACTGCCATATCAAGGACTCAGTGCTGGTCTCTGCTGCTGGCAGATTGGGCAGTCAGCAGTGGCTGTAGCCAAGTCAGCGTTGGTGAGCGGGAGTCCATGTTGCTGGGCCCATGCCTAACCACTGTCCCTGCCACCATGACCACTTTGTTCATGGGTCCACTGAACAATGACAGAGGTAGCTGGAGAAAAAGGATGATTGGTTCCGACAGAACGTGTCATCCTATCCACTTGATTGTTAAACTCATCCTCTGCTGAGGTTACTCTTTGATGAGCATTCACATGAGACATAAATATCTTCACTTCTTTGGCCCATTCAGAGAGGTCTATCCACATACCTCTCCCCCATAAATCCTTGTCTCCAATCTTCCAATCATGTTCCTTCCAAGTCCCTGACCAACTGGCCAAGCCATTGGCCACAGCCCATGAATCGGTATACAGCCGCATATCTGCCCATGTTTCCTTCCAAGCAAAGTGAACAACCATATGCACTACTCGAAGTTCTGCCCACTGGGAGGATTTGCTTTCACCACTGTCCTTCAGGGAGGTCCCAGAAAGGGGCTGTAGTGCTGCTGCTGTCCACTTTCGAGTGGTGCCGGCATATCACGCAGAACCATCTGTAAACCAAGCATGAGTTTTCTCTGCCTCAGTCAGCTGGTCATAAGGAATTCCCCATGAGACCATAGGTGCAAACTGGGAGACAGGAGGTAATGTTACAGGAGTGGAGACCATGGGCATTTGGGCCACTTCCTCATGCAATTTACTTGTGCCTTTAGGTCCTGCACAGGCCCGATCTTGTATATACCACTTCCATTTAACGATGGAGTGCTGCTGTGCTCATCCAACTTTATGACTCTGTGGGTCAGACAATACCCAGTTCATGATAGGCAGCTCAGGACGCATGGTGACCTGGTTTCCCATGGTTAAGCGTTCAGTCTCCACTAAGGCCCAGTAACAAGCCAAAAGGGAGCACCGGGATCCTTGAAGACTGCTGTGATTGCCATTTTATGTAAATCAGACTTTTCGGGGACTACTGGATACTGGCTCTGAACTGACACTAATTCCAGGAGACCCAAAACTTCACTGTGGCCCAGTCAGAGTGGGGTGCCTCCGGGCACTTAAATCAGAGGAGCGACAGAACTTCGGAACACTTGCCCGGGCCATGCGGCCACAGGAAGCTGAAGCTGAAGAGATAAATAGTGTAAGAAGCTGAGCTGCCTCAGTCTCACAAGGTATGGCCATGACCTCAGGGGCTTGAAAGGGTGGAACCATGGCGTGCTGTGTTCGTAAGAGTGGAATTGCCACTCAGTTTGGCTTAGGGTGTTCCTAAAGCCGATGGGGCAGAGTTTCTGTCCAAGTGGGCCTTGAAGGCAGAGTTGTAGCATGGGGCTGGGGTCTCCACTCAGAAACCAGAGAGTGTGGCCGATACTTAGAGTCTGGAGAGCGTTGCCGCTGTGTAGACTGTCTCAGAAAATGTAAGAGTATTTCCAAAGCTTTGAGGGCTAATGTAATGTGTTCTGTTGACTCACCTGTTGCCTGTTAATGCCTTCTTTCCCTGCAATTTCTCCCATGTGTAATGGAATGTCTAACTTTTGCCTGTTCTGCCATTGTGCCTTTAGAAGCAGATAGCTTACCTTCTAAGTTTCACAGGTGTAGAAGAATTTTTGTATTTTGGACTTGGAACTGATTTAAGACTTCTGTTGTATGGATGGATATAATTTTGCTATGGTGAGATGAATGTGTTAAATGTTTTTGTGATGTGATTTTTGGGTTGTCAAAGGATGGGATGTCATGGGTTGAATTGTGTCCCCCCAAAAATACGTGTAGCCACGTGGCTGGGATATGGTTCCCAGTATCTTGGGACTGTCCTCCATTGTGTGGTTTCGCTAAACTGTATGTTGAAGGATTGGGGTGGGGCTGTAAATTCCTGCATAGGATTACTTCCTTGCTTTGCTGTAGGGGGAGTTTCCCTGGAGTATGGCTTGCCCCACCCTTAATGCTTTCAGCCTGCAAGAGATAAAAAGGGAAAAAGTAACAAAGAGAATTAGGAGCCTCGCACCATTAAGAAATGTGCACCGGGAGAAGAGCGCGTCCTTGAGATCTGAGGTTCCTGCGCCAGGAGGCTCCCTGGACAAAGACTAATGCAATGCCAGACTTTCCTCCAGAGCCGACAAGGGGAAAGCCTTCCCTGGAGCAGTCACCCTGAATATAGACTTGCAACCTACCAGACTGTGTAATTACCCTAAATATGGACTTGCAACCTACGGACTGTGTAAGAATAAACCTTCCTTTGTTAAAGCCATCCACTCTGTGGTATTTCTGTTAGAGCAGCCCTAGCTGACTAAAACAGTCACTTTATTTTCCTGTTGTTGTTGTTAGGCACTGTCGAGTTAGTGCCAACTCATAGCATGTACAGCACAAGGAAACACTGCCCAGTTCTGTACCATCTTCACAACTGCTGTATTTCAGCCCACTGTATCAGTGCAGTTCATTAAGTGTCTTTCTCCTTTTCTCTGACCCTCACTTCACAAACCATGATGTCCTTCTCCAGGGACTGGTCCTTCCTGATAATATGCTCAAAGTATGTGAGACAAACTCATCATGCACACTTCTGAGGAGCATTCTGGCTGTACTTCTTCTAAGACAAATTTTTATATTTTTTGGACAGTCCACAGTACAAACAACATACTTCTCCAAAGGCACCAATTCTTCTCCAGTCTTCCTTCCGTATTGTCCAGATTTCATATGTATACAAGGAAATGAAAATATGTCTTGGGTCAGACTTCAAAGTGACATCTTGGCTATTTAACACTTTAAAGAGGTGTTTTGCATAGATTTGCATAAGGTAGTATGTCATTTGTTTCTTGACTGCTGCTTCCATGATTACTGATTACAGATCACAGTAAAATAAAATCCTTGAAAACATCAATGTTTTCTCCATTTCTCATGATGTTGCTTACTGGTCCAGTTGAGATGTTTTGTTTTTATGGCTTTCTTTATATTGAAGTAAAATCCGTACTAAATGTTCAGTCTTTGGTCTTCATCGGTAAGTGATTTAAGTCCTCTTAAGCAAGAAAGGTTGTTCAACTGCATATTGAAGGTTGTTATTGAGACTTCCTCCAACTCTGATGCCATGTTAGTCAAATAGTCCAGCTTTTGGATTATTTGCTCAGCATGCAGATTGAATAAGTGTGTTGAAATGATGTGACTCTGACTCTCATTTTTCCTGACTTTAAACCTTTATTGTAGTGTCCCATTGTTCTGTTGATCAATGTACAGATTCCTCATGAGCACAATTAAATTTTCTGAAATTCCTGTTACAGTGTTGCTCATAATTTAGAAAGACACACACAGGCATATACCTTTGCATAGTCAATAAAACATAGGTAAGATATCTTTCTGGTATGTTCTGTTTTCAGCCAGGATCCATCTGACATCAGCTTCCATGTCCCTTGTTCCACCTCCTTTTCTAATTCCAGTTTGAATTTCCAGCAGTTCCCTGTCAATTTACTGCTACAACAGCTTTCAGCAGATCTGCAGCAAAATTATACTTGTGCACAATATTAATGACATTGTTTGGTAATTTCTGCATTCGGTTAGATTGCTTTTCTTTGGAATGGCAAGCTGTCTTCCAAATTTCTTGTCATAGATGGGGGAGTACATCCAATGTTGTATTCATTTGCTGAAACATCTCAGTTGGTACTCCAACAATTTCTGAAGCCTTATTTGTCACCACTCCCTCCAATGCATCTTGGACTTTTTCATTCAGTACCATTGGTTTTTGATCATATACTACCTCCTGAAATGGTCAAACAGCAACTCTTTTAGTTACAGTGACTCTGTGTATTACTTTTGTCTTCTTTTATTTTTCTTTTAAAGCAGAAAACCAAACCTAGTGCCATTGAGTTGATTCTGACTCATAGCGACCCTATAGGTCAGGGTAGAACTGCTCCGTAGAGTTTCCAAGGAGTGCCTGGCAGATTTGAACTGCCAACCATTTGGTTAGCAGACATATCACTTAACTGCTACACCACCAGAGTTTCCTATAAAGCAAAAAGAAGGCTTTATTTAGCCAGCATTTGAAGAGCTAAAGTAGGAAAAGGATAAGTATGCTGCTACAGTCGTGTCTGTCTGAATTCAAGAAATATTGTAGAAGAGACAAAAGTGGAAAAATAAACAAGCATGCACCAGAGTCATGATTGCTTAATTCCTGTCAGCAGTCATAGGTCACTGTCTCAGAAGCAGAAGTGGACCAAAAGAGAAAATGTAGTTTGAGTAACATGGCTGATCTCTTCTGAGGAATTGTTTTCTTTAAGACATATAAATTTCTGCACAGTAAGGGGTGATTGCAATCATTGGATAGGTAATTCATAGGACTCTGTTTTCAGTACTAATTAAGCTAATTACTGATTTTCCCTAAACACAGCTCTCATTCTAATCTTTAGGAATCAATTTCCAGTTTTGACTTCTTCAAAGACAGCACAATGTCTATAGCAAAAGGGTCTTACTAGTCTGTCTGTACTAGTGTTTGACTCAAAAGTGGGTTCATGAGCCATTTTTTTCCCTCAAAACTCAATGATCAAAAGGACATCCAGAGACAATAGCCTGTGGTGATTACTTCAACCACCATGAAAGTCAGAAATCTGGATTCTAGGAGAATTATGGCTCTTTCTTCACTCCCTCATTTGGGTCATGATCTTGCTATATAATCTCAGTATGCTCAATACAGCATTAAAAATGTTCAATAATTCTATTTGGGCTCTATCTGGTTTTTAAGACCCCAAACACCATAGGTACTAGGAATTAGAACAGAAATAGTAACAATAATATTAGGCCAATTGTCAAATTAACCAATGAAACCATGACCCTAGTTCTTTAAACCAAGAAAACAAATCTAATGAGATGTTTGTCGATGCACAAGCAACATTACTAATTGCTTCTTACCTTAATAACTTTTGGCCTGAACAATAACTACGTTCTGCAAAATCTCAGATCATGTATTAATATAGACACATCAACATTTATCTATTAAGGCAAAACTTCCTTGAGAAACTAATAGGAAACCTAATGATATTTTACTTTGGAAAATCACAGCTTGAACTTCAGATACTTACCTGTTTATAATAGTCATAGTTTGTTAAGTTTACCAACAGTAACTTCTAATTAAAAAATTAAAACATCTGTATTCATTAGTTAGGTAATTTAAGAGAAAATAGGATCATGAAAGTGGGACCTTAAAACATAAGCAGTGTTCTCACATAAAACCTCTGGTAACCCTTTTGTTTACTAAGTCTTATGTAGTTATTTTCTGTTCCAAGTAGTTCTGGATCAGCTGCAGTCTCAGTCTGATCATCAGCTTCTACGTATGAGTTCTGGAAATCTTTGTTCGGTCTAGTCACAATCTTTTTCACAAATCCAATATAATTCATCCTTTTGGCGGGATATTTGTCAAACATTTTCGGCAAACCAGCAAAGTAAAAACCTATCTGCAGATAATAAAACTTAATATGGTCATGATTAATTTGTAAAGATAATACTCTTTAAAGTCTTTAGAAAAATATTTCTAAATAGTGATTAACCTTATTTTCAAAGAGCTTCAGATATAATACACAATAATCTTGAGACATAATACCACGTAGTCAAGACGTGGTATTCTTGATGAATATATGAAGATTATCAAGACTGTGACTACTGAACAGTAACAAAAAAACTTCATAGATAAATGAATGTGAATTCTTCAATCAAATCATTGGCTTTGATGAAGCCCATTGAAGTCAAAGGGACACTGAGTGTGAACACGTAGGTACAGAAGATAGGACCTCTCTTTGCTAGCTTCTGCTAGCAGTCTAGATCTCCCAGTGTTTGAATTTATCGCTTCAGAATTCTACTAACAGCTCCATTAACTGTTGTCAAGTACAAACATGATAAAGTTTAGTAAACCAAAGAGGAAAGTTTTATTTAACATATATGAAAAGAGGCAAAACTAGGACATTGACAAGCATGCTGCAAGACTCATGTCTGCCTGAGTCCAAGGAATACTGCAGAATAAGTAGAAGTGGGAGAACAAACATGCTGCTATAGCCATGTCTGTTCAAATCTCCCTTCCATCTTCCTTGATGGTCCTTGCATCCTTGGCTATTTCCCCTGTAAAATCTTTCAATATTGCAACATGAAGCTTGACTTTTGTCTTCAGTTCCATCAGCTTGAATAATGGTGAATGTACTCTTCCCTTTTGCTATTTTAACTCCTGGTCATTCATTACAGTACCTTATTCTAGCTTCCTGAAACACCTTTGAAATCTTCCATTCATCTCTTTTACTTTATCATTTCTTCCATTTGCTTCAGCTACTTGACTTCCCAGAGCAAGTTTCAGAGTCTCTTCTGATGTCTACGTTGGTCTTTTCTTTCTTTCTCTCTTTTTAATGACCTTTTGCTTTCTTCATGTGTAATATCTTTGATGTCATTTCACAAATTATCTGGTCTCTGGTCATTTGTACTCAATATATCAGATCTATTCTTTGAAACGGCATCTAAATTCAGGTGGGAAATATTCAAAGTTTTGTTTTTGCTTTTGGGAACTTCTGATTTTCTTTGGCTTCTGCTTGAATTTACATATGAGCAATTGATTGTTCCAAAATTGGCCCTTGGCCTTGTTCTTACTGATGATAGTGAGTTTCTCCATGCCTCTTCCCACATTTGTAGTGAATTTGATGCCTATGTGTTTCATCCAGTAAGGTCCACATGTATAGTAGCCGTTTGTGTTGTTGAGAAAGGTATTTGCAGTGAAGAAGTATTGGTCTTGGCAAAATTCTGTCATGCACTCTCCAGCTTCATTTCTATCACCAGGTCCATACTATCAATCCTTCTTTGTTTCCAGTTTTTATATTTGAATCATCGGTAATTATAAATGTCTGTTGAATGCATATGTGATCAATTTCAGACTCAGAAATTGATAAAATCTTCAATTTCCACATCTTTGGCAGTAGTAGTTGGTGCAGAAGTTTGAATAGTAGTATTAACTGTTTTTTCTGCTAAGCATAGAAATTTATCCTGTCATTGAAAGTATTATACTTCAGAATAGACTGTGAAATATTCTTTTTCACATTGAATATGACACCATTACTCTTCGGTTTGTCATTTCCAGCATGGTAGCCTATATGATTATCAAAATGGGCAATACAAATCAATTTCAGCTCACTAATGCTTAGGATACTGATTTTATGGGTTCATTTCATTTTTTACAACTTCCAATTTTCCTAGATTCATACTTTGTAATTCCATGTTCTGATTATTAATGGATGTTTGAAGCTGTTTCTTTTTACTGTGAGTTGTGCCACCTCAGCAAATGAAGTTTCTCAAAGCTTTAGTGTATCCATGTCATTAGGGTGGACACTACTTGAGGAGGCAGCTCTTCCCTAAATTGCATTTTGAGTGCCTTCCACCCTGAGGGTTTCCTCTTCCAGCACTATATAAGACATGTTTCACTTCTACTCATAAGGTTTTCACTGGCCAATTTTTCAGAAGTAGACCATCAGTCCCTTCTTCCTAGTCTGTCTCAATTGATAAGCTCCACTGAAACCTACCCACCATGGGTGATCCTGCTTGTATTTCAAATGCCAGTAGCATAGCTTCAAACATCACAGCAATAGGTAAGCTACCATAGTAGGACAAACAGACAGATGTGTGGGGAGACTTTCATGTGAAATCTTGCAAATTATTGTAAGTACTTTGACTTTTACTTGATGGAAATGGTATACTCCCATGAGAATTTAAAAAGAGGAGGGACATGATGTAATTTATGAGTAAAGTGGGTTATTTTGGTTCTTGTGCTTAAAAAGGACTTGTTTGGGAGGTGGTAGCTATCACAAGGTTTGAGAATTCCTGTATTTTTATGCAAGTAATGCTGATTTTCTATGTTTGCTTGTCAACCACATTCTCTTAATTTTTTTTTACAGTAACATGGAAAAAATTGACATATCAAAATACTTCACAGGAGGATGGCATGGCTGGCAAACATAGAAGACACATCATTTGTATAAATATATGGTATTCCTAATTGAGATATATACATATATGTACATACAATTATATAAACAATATATATTATATAAAAAATTTTATTGTACTTTAGGTGAAAGTTTATGGTGCAAGTTAGTTTCTCAAGCAGCAATTTATACACAAGTTATTTTGTGACACTGGTAGGAGTTCCCTCAATGTGACAGCACTCCCCCTCATTCAACCTTGGGTTCCCTGTGTCCATTCATCCAGTTTTCCTATCTTTATCTGCTTTCTCATCATGTTTTTGGCCAGGAGTTGCCCATCTGGTCTCAGATATTTGAGGTAGCTAAGAAGCACTTGCCTCACATGTATCATGCTTTGTTTTATAAACCTGTCTAAACTTTGTCTGAAAAGTGGGCTTCAGGGATGGATTCAGATCAAAGTTAGTGAGTGTCTGGGGATAGATATGTTTTGCAGGTAAAATCAATATGTTTCCTGTGAAATATGAAAGACAAGAGCTGAGAATTATCCCAAACTTTTTGACCTGGATAACTGGAAGAATGGTGTTACAATCAGCTAAGGATAGCCAAACTTGGAGGAAGTTTTAAGAGACAGATTAAGAGTTTTGGAAAAGTAAGTAGGAGGCATTTATTAGCCATCCAAGTTTAGATGTCAAGTACACTGTGTGGGATTCACAAGGCAGGTTTTAGTCTCAGACTCAAAAGCACATGCATGGTTTTTAAGTCAGAAGGCAAATGAAATCACTATAAGTGTAAATAGAGAAAAGGACAAGGGATCTTGGCATACTCAAGAATCAACCATCAGGGAGACCATTAAAGATGGTGAACTAGACACACTCCTCCTCATTTCCCTCTGAGAACTAAAATTTGGAATGATATTTGTATGGAGCACTAAACATTTGAGGAGCCCTAGGACCTATCATATTTGACTAGGCACCAGTATCAGACTAATCTTCCCCTCTCCAAAAGGAGCTAGCAGCCATGTGACCTCTGTTTCTCCTGTTTCACAGTATCAGAGAACTGCAGCTTCTGTGAATGGCTGGTAACATAATTTCATAATCAGCTGGAAGGCAGAGTCTGCTTGTCCTGAAGGCCTGTTTCAGCCAGCATATTGGACAGCTCCTAGTTTAATAACTGGACAGTTCTCCACATAGAAATGACATCTACTTTCAAGGCTGAGAGGCCTATGTATTTTCCTGGAGATCTGTCTGTTGAGACGACTGGCATCCTTTCCTCCCATCCTTCTCTGACACAGTGTAGGGTTGGCTGACAGCCCCCAGTTTCTCCATAAGTAGGGTGTTCTCTTTGCCACCCAATAAGCAGAGACTTCCACCCCAGAGAGTCACCTGGGGCAAATCACTAGAGTATTAGGGACAGGCGGGTAACTGACAAGTCTCTTTAATCTAATACCAGAGAAATCAAACAGTGTCTAGATGGCATACAGGCAGCAGACCATAATTAATCATTTAAAGAAGCAGCCTCCAATTGCTCCAGAAATTTCCCAAAATAAAGATTGAAAAAATTTCCCAGATGAAGAAGCCTTTCTGAATCTATCAGAGGTCAAGTACAAAAGAATTATACATAGAACTCCCCTAGAGATTAAACAAAATGCAGCAGAACAAAATGAAAAATTTAGTAAGCTATTTGAACTGATGGAACATCAACAATCTGAAATGTATCAGATCAATAACAAAATTACAGAATTAGACAATTCAGTCCAAAGACAAAAGAGTAGAATTAAACAGACAGAAGTTAGACACAGTGACCTTGAGGACCCAGCAACTGACACCAGCATTTATGAGGAGAAATCAGAGAAAATAAATAAGAAAAATGAAGAAGCATTAAGAAACGTGAGACTCCATTAAGAGGAATAATTTATGTTTAATTGGAGTTCCTGATCAAGAGGGATAAACGACAATTTAGAGAGTATTGCTGTGGAGATGCTGACAGAAAACTTTCCTGAGATTACACACAAAGAGAACACAGGTATCAAGATGTTTATCGAACACCACAAAAGATAGACCCCAAATGCAAGACACCAAGACGTATTATAATCAAGCTAGAAGTTCTAGCCAGAGCAATTAGACAAGACAAAGAAATAAAAGGCATCCATATCAGCAATGAAGAAGTAAATATCTCTCTATTTATAGGTGATATGATTGTCTATACAGAGAATCTAAAGGAATCCATAAATAAACTACTGGAACTAATAGAGGAGTTTAGCAAAGTATCAGGATACAAGATAAACATAAGTAAATCAGTACGATTCCTTATACCAATAGTGAGATTATTAAAGAAGAAATCATCAAATCAATTCCATTTACGATAGCCCCCAAGGAGATGAAATATCTAGGAATAAATCTAACTAGAAAAATAAGAGACCTTTACAAAGAGAACTACAAGACCTTACTGCAAGAAACTAAAAGATACTTAAAGAAACAGAGAAATCTACCCTGCTACATGGATAGGAAGACTAAACATTCTGAAAATGTCTGTTTTATCCAAAGCAGTCAACTTACATGATGCCATCCCAATACAAATTCCCATGACATTTTTTAATGAGATGAAGAAACAAATCAGTGACTTTGTTTGGAAAGGGAAGAAACCTCAGATAAGTAAAGCACAACTGAAGAAGAACACACTGGGAGGCCTCTCACTACTTGATTTTAGAACCTATTACACTGCGACAGTAGTCAAAACAGCCTGGTACTGGAACAAATATAGACATATATACCAATGGAACAGAGTTGAGACTCCAGAGATGCACCATCCTCCTATCAACAGTTGATATTCTATAAAGGCACTAAGAAGTTTAAACTGGGATAGAAATGATGCTGACACAATTGGATATCCATCTGCAAAAATTTGAAACACGGCCCGTATCTCACATCTTATACAAAAAACAACTCAAATTGGATAACAGACCTAAATATCAAATATAGAACAATAAAGCTCATCCAAGATAAAATAGGATCAACAATGGAAGTTTTAATACATAGCACAGACAGACTTCAAAATCTGACAAAGCACAATTAGTAGAACAGAAAATAGAGAAATGGGAACTACTAAGAATCAAAGATTTTTGCTCACCCAAAGACTTCATCAAAAGAATTAAAAGACCACCTACAGAATGTGAAAAAATACTTGGCAACTATATGTCAGATCGACATCTGATCTCCACAAGCTACAAAGTATTACAAAATATCAACAATAAAAGGATAAATAATCCAGTTAAGTGATGGGCAAAGGAGGTGGACAGACATTTCTCTAAAGAGGATATCCAGGAAGCCAAAAGACACCTGCAGAATTGCTCACTATCATTAGCTATTAAAGAAATTCAAATCAAAATGACAAGGAGATACCATCGCACCCCAACAAGGTTGGCTGTGATCCAAAAAACACAAAACAACAAATGCTGGAGAGGCTGTGGAGAAATTGCAACTCTCCTCCATTGCTGGTAGGACTGCAAAATGGTACAACCTCTTTGGAAAACAGTCTGGTGCTTCCTTAAAAAGCTGGAGATAGATATACCATTTGATCCTGTAATTCTACTGCTTGGAATTTATCCTTCAGAAATAAAGGTTGTCACATGAACAGACACATGTACACAAATGTTTGTTGCAACACAGTCCGCAGTAGCAAAAAGACGGAATCAACCCTGATGTCCATCAGCAGATGAATGGATGAGCAAACTCAATGGAACACTATGCTATGATAAAAAAAAAAAAAAAATGACAGTTTTAGAAAACATCTCACAATATGCTCTCATTTGGAAGAGATCATGCTGAGTGAAATCAATCAGGTGTCAAGAGGACAAATTTTGTATGAGACCCCTGTTATAAGGTCTTAAAAAGAAACTTATCCACAGAAGAAAATGACTGTGTTCACTACAAAGTGGGTAGGTGGCTGAGGGTGTATCACGGAGAAGATAATTGATAGATGTTTGAAATTTTATTCTTTTACTGTAATTAATGAAAAATAAAATAAAATAACATTAAAAATCTCTCTTAAACAAGCAGTGATGACAAATTTGGATATCCATTTGCAAAAAACTGAAACAAGACCCGTATCTCACAGCTTATACACAAAAAAACTAACTGGAAATGGATCAAAGACCTAAATATTGAACTTAAAATAATAATGATAATTGAAGAAAAAAAATAGGGTCAACAGTGGAAGTTCTAATACATGGCTTAGACATACTGCAAAATCTTACCAACAATGCATAAACAACAGAAGAGAAAATTGATAAATGGAAAAATCAAACACTAGAAGTCAAACACTTATGCTCATCCAATGAATTTATCAAAAGAGTTAGAACACTGCCTACAGAAAGGGAAAAAAATATTTGACAATTAATTTCCATAATGTACCAGGTACTGCAAAATTCAACAAGGAAAACACAAATAACCCAATTAAACAATGGGCAAAGGACATGGACAGATGCTTTAACAGAGAAGACATTCAGGCAGCCAAAAGACACGTGAGGCAATGCTCATGATCGTTAACTATTAGAGAAATCCAAATCAGAACTACAATGAGATACCATCTCACCCCAATGAGGCTGGCAATAATCCAAAACACACAAAACAACAAATGTTGGAGAGGCTGTGGAGAAAATTGGAGCTCTCCTGCACTGCTAGTGGAAATGTAAGATGGTAGAGTGTCTTTGGAAAGCAATTCGTCACTTTCTTAAAAAGCTAGAAATAGACACACCATATGATCGAGCAATACCCCTGCTTGGAATATATCCTACAGAAATAAGGGCTGTCACATGAACAGATAAATGCACATGAATGTTTATTGCAGCGCAGTCCACAGTAGCAAAAAGATAGAATCAACCTAGGTGCCCATAAACAGATGAATGGATAAACAAACTACAGTTTCTTCATTGTGTACATATATACAATGACACGCTGTGAAATGATAAAACAATGATGATTTTAGAAAACATTTCATAACCTGGTATCAACTGGAAGACATTATGCTGAACGAGATCAGCCAGCTCCAAAAGGACAGATATTTTATGAGACCACTATTAAAAGTACTTAAAAACAAAAAAAAGTCTCTGATGACTACAAAGGTGGGAAGGGAGGGACAGAGTTGTTCATAGGTTAGATAGTTGATAGGAATTCAGATAGGTAAAGGGTATGGCAGCACTTATTAGAAGGCAGGTCAGCACAAATGGACTACACGATAAGCTAAGAGGTTTTCTAAATTCAACCCAACATTTCAAAGGATAGAGTAGCATGGTCAGGGGTCTGGGGATTGTGTTTTCAGGGGACATTGAGGTCAACTGGCATAACTAGTCTTTTTCCAAGAGAGTTTTCTGCATCTCATATTGGTGAGTGACATCTGGAATTTTAAAAGCCAGCAAGCCACCATCTGAGGAACATCAATTGGTTCAAATCCATCTAGAACAGATGGTGACCAAGAACATCAAAGACATTAGGGAAAATAAGCCCAGGAGACAGAAGGACCCTTATGAGTGGGAAACTATGTCAGCATGAGACCAGAAGACCTAGATGGTGCCCAGTCACCAACAAAGACAGCCTTGACAGGGGACACAATGTAGAGTCCCTGATGTAACATGAGTAAAGGAAGTGTGCAGATCAAAAGCTCTAAAAAACATCAGAAATGATGGTCCAACAAACTGCAAGGTCCCCTGTCAATATGGCCCCTAGACTTGCTGCTGGTCCAGACCTGAAACCAGCACTGAGGTCAACATTTCAGACTAAGAATGGACTGGGCTCAGGGACACAGAGTTAGGATGTGGTATTTGTACTTTATGGTTTTATACATTTATAGAAGGCTGTCCTACTAGTTTCTTTGAAGAGAGGAG
Organism: Heterohyrax brucei; assembly: GCA_028571685.1. NCBI lineage: Eukaryota > Metazoa > Chordata > Mammalia > Hyracoidea > Procaviidae > Heterohyrax > Heterohyrax brucei. The sequence continues at coordinate 44,329,605 of CM053149.1, forward strand.
AGAAGAGTGTGGAGAGGAGGGGACAAATGTTCTTTGGGAGGATACTAGTAGCAAAGATTGGAAAAGATGAGTGTGTTATCATAGGGTGGGGAGAGCAGATAAAGTTGTAAAGAGGCAGGTATGCAAAATTGATTTGGATTGTATACTTTCACTTAATAATCATAATAAAAAGAAAGATAATGCAAACCAAAAAAAAATTTACTTCTTTTGAAGATTTTGCGTGGCTTTTGCTTTCCACCACCTTTTTCTCCTCCTACTTGTTCTTCCAACTTCCTCCCTACCCCTTTAATGTCTCTGAGGCTTCTATGAAACTCAGATATATAGTAAAACATATAATGAGTTTCTAGGTGATCAAAACATTTAATATGCTTGGCTGCTAACTGAAAAGTTGGGAGTTCAAGTTCACCCAGAGGCATTTTGAAAGAAAGGCCTAGATATCTGCTTCTGAAAGGAAAAAAATTAAAAAGTAGCCATTTGAAACCCTTGAGAGCATAGTTAGACTCTGACACACATGGCATTTCTGAGTCAAAACTGACTTCATGGCAGACAGCCAACAAGCAATAACTACATGAGTCTACGTATTTTCTAAATTTTCACTTCTCAATAGATGCAGGATTTGAGATTTTGTTTCCTAGCCCTAAACATTTCTACTTTATATGTATCTTTTATTGCATCACCCTCAAATCCTTTGCAGACCATATTAACAAGCCATCTGCAATAGCTAGTGTTGTGGGTGTTTCTAATAGATTTTTTTTTTTAATTCAAGTAGTCAGAATTTCACAGCCTACTTTTGGGGCTTTTTAGCTTTGTAATTGCAATCCTCGTTATCATCGCACCAATTATTTGTGCTCTGCGTGAATCCCCTCAGTTCCATTTTGTGCCCCTCCTCTGGCTCTGTGGAATTTTCCTTCCAGTGGTGCTTCAAACTGAATTGGAAAACTGCCTTTGGCTATCAGAGCTCCTTCAACAGTTGACACAAAACTGGAAGTGCCTGTGAGTTTGCCTACTGGCATGGTCCTTAGCCAATACTGATGAATACTTAGCTCTTTTGCCTCTAGATGTGATACCCGATGTGTAATTTATACTCCCAAGCTTTTTGCCCTAGAGGTTGAAGTTGATGGTGAAGCTAAAGCTGTTCGTATTTTAAGGAATTTCATTGTGCACTCTTACTTTCGAAGTTTCTTAAAAAGCAGAAATCACACTCTTGCTTAGCTTCTTTTCCTAACTTATTCCAATTCTCTAATTCCCTTGCTGGTTACTCTTGGGACTGCACCCTCAATAAATCATCTGCACACAAATCCTCATCTCAAGATTTGCTGTTTGAGAACTTGATTAAAAAAATTGGTTATTGAATTTACACACAGAGACATACACACACACACACACATGGATGAATGAAGTCTTATAACACTGACTATAATGAAGAAAGACATAATAATATTAAATTGATTAAATCATAGAGACATTCAGAGTAGAACTAAACAACCTACCTAGTCATTGGAGAGTTATTAACAAGTCCTTAAAAGAAGAAACACATTTCTGCAGGATATCACTGATAAACACTCAGTAACCACTATGGCAGGAATAAGATAGAATGACAATGATGGATTCAAACAGATCTTAATCTGAAGCCTAACTGTACTACTCATTGGCCGTATAACAGTACATCTGCAAGCCTTAATTTACTCATCTGTAAATGAGAAACACTATACCTACCTTTTTGATATAGTGTTTGGGTAATTGAGTTGATTATTAAAACAAGATCAATGACAGAATTCTTTTAGATGTTGTTAAAATAAAGTGTGAAATTAAAATCAGAAGATAAACAGGACATTAATATTTTTATTTTCTCTCTTAAGTTTTTGGTATTTAGCACAATTCCTGTCCCATACAGGCTCTTCTTTTGAAGTAGAATCCCAGTGAATAGTCTTTGCAAGTTGCTGAGTATACCTCACACTCAAGTAAACTTTTTGGTAAACCTTTCAGAGCTCTTATTCCACATGTGGATTCAATCATTCTAAAGGAAAAAAAAAAGCTTTTAGTTGTTTTATAAAGTGCCTAATTAGTGAAGTCTTTAAAGCATCATGGTTAGACATCTAGACTGTGAAGACTTTGCCAAGTCATTGTAGTTGATATCATGACATCTGGAACGGGAACATCATGTATATAGAACACTATATAAGAAGCCAGCCCAATTTATGTCTGGGTATCTTAGTAGTTTTAAAGTAATGTTATGATTATTAATTGACTTTAACTGTTGCAAAACAATAGAAAAAAATATTTGTTAAAATATGGTTGAAGAAAGGGAGCTAAAAATAAAGTTTGCTAAAGAAATCTGTGAAAGATTTAAATTTGCTCATTGACAACTAGAACGTTGATGAAAAGAATAATAGAAATTCCAGCTATAAAACTAAAATGTTCACCCAATGAGTGTATCTGTCAGATTCTGACCACGGTGTGGATGGAGATGATGTTTGCTAGACTTACCCATTTTTAAGGCCGATTTGACTATGGTGATAGAACATACAATGGTGGCTTAGATTCTGAACACAGTTAATAAAAAAGATATTGACGGCAGAGTCAAGATGGTGGACTAAGCCCACGTCTCCTTATATCCCTCTGGAAACCAAGACCTGAGTTAATAATCAAACAGAGCCTTCTGGTCACCTAGTGAGCCCCAGGACAAGGCACAGAGCTGTTAATTTGGACTTCATACACTGAAAGAAAAACCACCTTTCTTTCGTGGACTCCCACTCCTGGCTAGCCCTGGCTCTAATGGACTGAAGGTAATGCACCATTTTGACTTTTTTTCCCTCTGTCTTGGCCAGCAGATAGAGCTGGGTCTTGCCTAGTGGCTAGTCTCAGATGCACTGCTGGTGGGATAGGCAGGCAAAATTGCATATTTTGAGAGCCAGGCTTAGGACTCTGTTCATCTAGCCACATTGGGCCTCTCTTTTTATCACTGTCACGGCATGGTTTATAGGGAACTGAGGTGCCTATGTGCAGGACACCATGTTGGACACGGAGATTTAAGTGGGACCTAATTCTTAGCCTAGGACCCAGCGTCTGAAACAGGACAGCACGCCTCTGACAGAAAAGCAGTAGTTTACACGGTGTCGCCTATAGTGGGGGCCTGGCAACAGAGGCTATGGACTCACTACGTCTCGGCACCTTTAGCCCCTCTATCTGCCCACCATGTGGAGGGCGTCATCTTAGATACGGTGGGCGCAGCTAGATCTAATTCTTAGCTTGGGAGCTAGAGCCTGCCCACAGGAAAGCGCTTTTCTACCAGAAAAGCAGTAGCTTACACAGTGTCGCCTAAGTCTTGGCCCTGTCAGCAGAGGCCAAAAGGGCAGTAGCATTGCTGTATTTTGAACTAGTTTGTATCATCTGGGGTTGGATATAGAAGTGCTTGCTTTGCAATTTGGGAAGAGAGATGTATATACCTGAAAACCTGACTGACTGGGAAGTGGTCAGATACCTTTTGTTTTACATTGTAAGACATCCTAGAGAAACATCTGCAGTCCATGCTCACACTATCTCTCCCAGCCTTTACTTACTCACATCAAACCCAAAAAGCAACAGACGCTTGTGGCATATGAGAAATCACCCATGGCTTCAGAAGGCTCTAAAACAAAAGAACTAAGGAGTTTTCCCGACAAAGAAACTTTTCTGAAATCATCAGAAGTTAAATAAAAAGGATTATATACAGAGCCTTTCTAGACCTTATACAAAATGTAGCAGAACAGAAGGAAAAATTAAGCAAGCTGTTCTATCTGATGGAACACCAGTACTCTGAAATCCAACAGATCAAGAACAAAATCAAAGACATAGAAACTTCCATTCAAAGCCAAGAAAACAGAATAGAACAAATGGAAAAAAAAAAGTTTGACTTGAAAGACAGAACTACTGATGCCAGCATCTATGAGGAAAAATCAGAAAAAAGAAACAAGAAAAATGAAGAAGCATTAAGAAGCATGTAGGACTCTATTAAGAGGAACAACGTTTGATTAATTGGAGTCCCTGAACAGGATGAGACACCTCAGAACACAGAGAGTATCGTTGCTGAGCTGCTGAAAGAAAACTTCCCAGAAATCATGAAGGAAGAGAATATAGATATTCCAGATGCATATCATACGCCATCCAATATAGATCTCAAAAGAAAGACCCCAAGACATATTATAATCAAGCTTAACAAAATGAAACATAAGCAACAACTCTTAAAGGCAGCAAGACTCAAAGCAAAGCTAATATTCAGAGGGAGACCCTGTAGGCTCTCGTCATATTTCTCAGCAGAAACCATGCTGGCACAGAGACATTGGCATGACACATTCAAAGCTTTGAAGGAGAAGAACTTCCAATCAGTAATTATATATTTAGCGAAACTATCTTTCAAATATTTAAATGAAATGAAGACATTCCAAAATAAACAGAAACTCAGAGACTTGGTAAAAACCAAACCAAAACTATAAGAAATACTGAAAGAAGTTCTTGGCTTTGGCTTAGAAGAACAAAACCACTAACTTTATATTTTAGAACGACACACTACTCAAAACTGTACTCAGTTAGGGAGGACTCCAAAGTCAATCACAGCTTTAATACTGAAAGAAGCAATCCAGTGATCATCATGAAAACTATGGTGCCATCATACTAAAAAGAGGGATGTACTACAGTTGTTATAGTCTTTCCAGATGGAGAGGAAGATGACAAGACTGGTAGTAATTAAAATTGGGTTTATATTTAGTTTATTAAGTGGATTATAAGGGCAGCTGTAAAGCACAACAAAGATATATCATACCATTTCAAGAAATGTAACACAGGAGTCTCAACAAATACAAAAACAGCTCTGAAAAAGGTGAAAAATCTACTCACGAAAAGAATGTCCCAGAACAGACTAATAAGAAGAACAGAGAAAACATCAACATAAAAATAAACATATCACAATGGCAGCAGTGCACACATACCTATCAATAATTACATTGAATGTGAATGGACTGAATGCTCCAGTAAAGAGACATCAAGCGACATCTGGGATCGAAAGACAGGACCGATCCATATGTTGTCTACAAGAAACTCACTTGACACCTAAAGATAGGAACAAACTGAAAATTAAAGGATGGAAGAATATATGTCAAGCTAACAATGAACAAAGAAGAGCAGGGGTGGAGATTCTAATCTCAGACAAAATCAATTTTAATGTAAAATTCACCATTGTGGACAAAGATGGACACCATTTCTTTCTTTTTTTAAAAAAAATTTTTATTTTTATTTAACATAACTGAGTGAAAATGTACATTCACAAATAAATTTACATGCCCCCCTATATGCAGCTTCCACTGCTCTCCCTGTCCGGTGACAGCACACTATTCCTCTCTGATCCATACATGTCTCATCCTCCCAACAGTCTCCTTTCCCCTTCTCTCCGTCCACTCCCCTTCCTCCAGCCAGAGGTCAGCAAGATGATATCCTATAGATGTATAGAACCATAAAGTGCTTCCAATATATGGTTACTCTACATTGCCAAGTCCAATCCATTCCTGTCCAAAGAGTGGACCTTTGTTATAATTTATGGGAAAGGGCAGCATCAGGGCAGGGGGCCATGCTCTCGGAGGAACCCCAAAACCACTGGACCATCAATTGAGGTCTTTTAGTGGAGATCTCAGGATGCAGCTCTTTTTATTCTTGTGTTGCCAGTGAGGCTCCTCTCTGTGAGCTCTGTCATGGCTATCACTGGTGGTGGCCGGTACCATCTGGTTCTTCCGGTCCCAAGTCGATGTAGGCACCCACTCTCTCTGTCTTCTCCATTGTCTTTACCGCATGCCATTTTGGCCCTCAGTGAGCATCTGTTCCTGCTGAGTTGGGACCATTTGCTGTGTCCTTGGATGGCAGCTTGGCAGCTTTTAATAACCCAGACGCCACTCACCAATGTGGGGTGCAGAGAGCTCTCTTAGCAAAACACTAGTTGTGTCAATTGGCCTGGAATTCGCCTAAGAGCATGGTCCCCTGCCCCCCGCCCCAGCTACTCAATCCTTGCAGTATTGAGTTAAGATGGAAGGAGTACTCAAGTTATGCTGAAGTCCACTTAATGTTGTTCTTGGTCCTAATGTGTGCTGTCACCGCTTTCTCCCAACTAGATTTCTAGTAACTATCTAAACTAAAACCTCACCCCCTCGCTCTCCTGCCCTACCCTCCCTTGCAGCTGTCAAAGAGTCTTTTCTTCTATACACAAATCTGTTTTTGAGATTTTATCGTAGAGGTCTCATACAGTATTTGTCCTTTTGTCGCTGACTACTTTCACTCAACATAATGTCTTCCAGTTGAAACCAGGTTAGGAGATGTTTCCTGGAATCATCATTATTCTTTATCATTGCGTAGGCTTCCATTGAGTATATGTACCACAGTTTACCTATCCATTCTTCTATTGTTGGGCATCTGGGTTGATTCCATCTTTTTGCTATTGTGGACTGTGCTGCGATAAACATTCTGGTGAATGTGTCCATTGGTGTGAAAGGCCTTGAATCTGTAGGATATATTCCAAGTAGTGGAATTACTGGGTCAAATGGTATATCAATATCCATTTTTTTAAGGAAGCGCCAGATTGCCTTCCAAAGAGGCTGGACCGTTTTGCAACCCCACCAACAGTGTAGGAGGGTTCCCCTTTCTCCACAGCCTCTCCAGCATTTGTTGTTATGTGTTTTCTGGATCATGACCAATCTTGTTGGGGTGAGATGGTATCTCATTGTTGTCTTGATTTGAATTTCTTTAATAACTAAAGATCGTGAACATGTCCGCATGTGTTTTTTGGCTGCCTGGGTCTCCTCTTTAGTGAGGTGTCTGTCCATCTCCTTTACCCATCGCTTAATTGGATGGTTTATCTTCTTCTTTTTGATATTTTGTAGTATCTTATAGATTATGGAGATCAGGCGTCGGTCTGACACAGAGTTGCCAAATATTTTTTCTCGTTCTCTGGGTGTTCTTTTAATTCTATTAATAAAGTCTTTGGATGAGCAAAAGTGTTTGATTCTTAATAGTTCCCATTTATCTATTTTCTCTTCTGTTGATTGAGGTTTCTTTGACAGATTTTGGAGTCTGTCCTCATTTTGTATTAAAACTTCCATTGTTGTTCCTACCTTTTGTTGGATGAGCTTTATCGTTTTAGGTTTGATATTTAGGTCTCTTATCCAGTTGGAGTTGGTTTTTGTATAAGGTGTAAGATATGGATCTTGATTCAGTTTATTGCAGATGGATAACCAATTTTGCCAGCACCATTTGTTGAAGAGATTGTTTTTACCCCAGTTTAATGTCTTAGGGGCTTTGTCGAATATCAACTGTTCATAGGCAGATGGTGTCATCTCTGGGGTCTCAATTCTGTTCCATTGATCGATCTGTCTGTTCTTGTGCCACTACTAGGCTGTTTTGACCATTGTGGCAGTGTAGTATGTTCTAAGGTCGGGTAATGAGAGGCCTTCCACTGTGTTCTTCTTCTTTAGCAGTACCTTACTTATCCGGGGCTTCTTCCCTTTCCAAACAAAATTGGTGATTTGTTTCTCCATCTCATTAAAAAATGATGCTGGAACTTGTATTGGGATTGCATTATATAAATAAATTGCTTTGGGTAAAATAGACATTTTCACAATGTTAAGTCTTCCTATCCATGAGCAGGGTCGGTTATTCCATTTATCTAAGTCTGTCTTAGTTTCCTGTAGTAAGGGCTTGCAGTTCTCTTTGTAAAGGTCTGTTGTTTCTCTGGTTAGATTAATTCCTAGGTACTTTATCTTCTTAGGGGCTATCGTAAATGGTATTGATTTAATAATTTCCTCCTTAACAGTCTCGTTGATGGTATAAAGGAAACCTACTGATTTACTTATGTTCATCTTGTATCCTGAAACTTTGCTGAACTCTTCTATCAGTTTGAGTAGCTTACTTATAGATTCCTTGGGGTTTTCTGCATATACAATCATATCATCTGCAAACAGGGAGATTTTAACTTCCTCTTTGCCAATGCAGATGCCCTTTATTTGTTCATCTTGTCCAATTGCTCTGGCTAGAACTTCTAGCACAATGTTGAATAGGAGAGGTGACAGTGGGCATCCTTGTCTAGTTCCTGATCTGAAGGGAAAGTCTTTCAGTCTCTCTCCATTCAGGATGATGTGGGCAATTGGCTTTGAATAAATGGCCCTTATCGTGTTGAGGAATTTGCCGTCTATGCCCATTTTGCTAAGAGTTTTTAGCATGAATGGGTGTTGGACTTTATCAAATGCCTTTTCGGCATCAATGGACAAAATCAGGTGATCTTAGTCTTTTGTGTTATTTATGTGGTTAATCACGTTAATTGTTTTCCCGATGTTGAACCAGCCTTGCATCCCTGGTATGAATCCCACTTGGTCATGATGGATTATTTTTTTGCTATGTTCTTGTATTCTGTTGGCAAAAATTTTGTTGAAGATTTTTGCATCTAGGTTCATGAATGATATCGGTCTGTAGTTCTCTGTCTTTGTTGGATCTTTCCCTGGCTTAGATATCAGGGTTATGCTGGCTTCATAGAATGAGTTTGGGAGTACTCCATCCCTTTCTATACTCTGAAATAGTTTCAATAGTACTAAGGATAACTCTTCTCTAAATGCTTGGTAGAATTCTGCCGTGAAGCCATCTGGGCCCGGACTTTTTTTGGTTGGCAGTGTTTTGATGACCTTTTGAATCTCTTCCTTTGTGACAGGTTTATTAAGATGTTCTGCTTCACATTGTGATAATTTGGGTAGGTGGTATGAGTCAAGGAATTGGTCCATTTCCCCTAGGTTTTCAAATTTGTTAGAGTACAGTCTTTCATAGTATTCTCTTATGATATTGTTGATTTCTGTTGCATCTGTGGTGACAACTCCCTTCTCATTTGTAATTTGGGTTATTGGTTTCCTTTCCTGCTTTTCTGTAGTAAGTTTAGCCAGTGGTTTGTCAATTTCGTTGATCTTTTCAAAAACCCAGCTTTTGGTCTTTTCAATTTTTTCAATTGCTTTTCTATTCTCTAATTCATTTAGCTCTGTTCTAATCTTTGTGATCTCATTTCTTCCGGTGCCCGAGGGGTTCCTCTGTTGTTCTCTTTCTACTTGTTCAAGCTGTAGAGTTAGTTCCTTGATTTGGTTTCTTTCTTCCTTCCAGATGTGTGCATTTATGGAGATAAACAGACCTCTGAGCACTGCTTTGGCTGTATCCCATAGGTTCTGGTAGGAAGTGTTTTCAATCTCATTGAATTTCTTTAATTCATCCCTGATTTCCTCTATAACCCATGTTTTTTTGAGCAAGATGTTGTTCAGTTTCCAAGAGTTCCACTTTCTATCTCTTTTTTCTGCTATTGATTTCAACTTTTATGGCTTTATGATCTGAGAAGATGCTTTCCAGTAATTCAACGGTATGGATTTTGTGGAGCATTGCATTATGGCCTATCATGTGGTCAGTTCTGGAGAATGTTCCATGTGCACTGGAGAAGAAGTTGTAGTTGTCTGCTGATGAGTGGAAAGTTCTGTATATATCAATGAGGTTTAGTTGGTTAATTGTGTCAATGAGGTCTTCTGTATCTTTACTCAGCTTCTTTCTAGATGATCTGTCTAGTAATGAGAGTAGAGTGTTAAAGTCTCCCACTATTATTGTCGAGTCATCTAACTCTCTTTTGAGCATAGTCAGTGTTTCCTCGACATATTTAGGTTCTCTGACATTAGGTGCATAAATGTTTAATATAGTTAAGTCTGGCTTGTGTACTAAACCTTTCAGCAATAAATAGTATCCATCTTTGTCCACGATGGTGGATTTGACATGAAAATTGATTTTGTCTGAGATTAGAATTGCCACCCCTGCTCTTCTTTGTTCATTGTTAGCTGAATATATATTCTTCCATCCTTTAATTTTCAGTTTGTTCCTGTCTTTAGGTCTCAAGTGAGTTCCTTGTAGACAACATATGGATGGGTCGTGTCTTTTGATCCAAGATGACACTCGGTGTCTCTTCACTGGAGCATTCAGTCCATTCATGTTCAATGTAATTATTGATAGGTATGTGTTCACTGCTGCCATTGTGATATGTTTATTTTTATGTTGATGTTTTCTCTGTTGTTCTTATGAGTCTGTTCTGGGACACTCTTTTTAGTGAGTTGATTTTTCACCTTTTTCAGAGCTGGTTTTATAGTTGTTGAGACTCGTGTGTTAGATTTCTTGAAATGGCATGATACATCTTTGTTGTGCTTTACAGCTGCCCCTATGAACCCCCTTAATAAATTATTTATAAACCCAATTTTAATTATGACCAGTCTTGTCATTTTCCTCTCCATCTGGAAGGGCTATAACGACTGTAGCACATCCCTCTTTTATTATGATGACACAATAGTTTTCATGATGATCACTGGATTGCTTCTTTCCAAATCAAAGCAGTGATTTACTTTGGAGCCTTCCCTAAATGAGTATTGAGTAGTGTGTCATTCTAAAATATAAAGTTAGTGGTTTTGTTCTTCTAAGCCAAAGCCAAGAAATTCTTTCAGTATTTCTTGTAGTTTCTGTTTGCTTTTTACAAAGTTCTGAGTTTCTGTTTATCTGGGAATGTCTTAATTTCATTTTCGTATTTGAAAGATAGTTTTGCAGGATATATAATTATTGGTTGGAAATTCTTCTTCTTCATGACTTTGAATGTGTCGCCCCTCTGTCTCTGTGCCAGCATGGTTTCTGCTGAGAAATCTGACGAGAGCCTACAGGGTCTCCCTCTGAATGTTAGCTTTGCCTTGATTCTTGCTGCCTTTAAGAGTTGCTGCTTTTGTTTCCTTTTGTTAAGCTTGATTATAATATGTCTTGGAGTTCTTCTTTTGAGATTTATATTGGGTGGCGTACGATATGCATCTGAGATGTCTATATTCTCTTCCTTCATGATTTCTGGGAAGTTTTCTTTCAGCAGCTCAGCAACAATACTCTCTGTGTTCTCAGATGTCTCACCCTGTTCAGGGACTCCAATTAATCCAAGGTTGTTCCTCTTAATAGAGTCCCATATGCTTCTTAATGCTTCTTCATTTTTCTTGTTTCTTTTTTCTGATTTGTGCTCATAGACACTGGCATCAGTAGCTCTGTCTTCCAAGTCAGAAATTCTTTTTTCTATTTGTTCTATTCTGTTTTCTTGGCTTTGCATGGAAGTTTCTATGTCTTTGATTTTGTTCTTGATCTGTTGGATTTCAGAGTACCGTTGTTCCATCAGATCGAACAACTTGCTTAATTTTTCATTTTGTTCTGCTGCATTTTATATAATGTCTAGAATGGCTCTGTATATAATCAATTTGTATTTACTTCCTGTTAAGTTTTCAGGTGTAGAGGTCCCTCCTCTCATCTGACAAAGTAAGCGCCACTATATCCAACCCCGGATGATAACAAACTAGTTCAGAATACAGCAATCCTACTGCCCTGGTGGCCTCTGCTGACAGTGCCTAGCCTTATCCAACACTGTGTGGAGTACTGGTTTTGCGATAGAAAAGCGCTCTCTTGTGGGCAGGCTCTGGCTCCCAAGCTAAGAATTAGGTCCAGCTGTGGCCACCGTATCCAAGATGGCATCCTCCACACAGGCAGCAGACAAAGGGGCTAAATGTGCCGAGAGGCAGCGATTCCTCTGCTTCTGTTGCAAGGCCCCCAACGTAGGTAACACTGTGCAAAATCACTACTTTTCTGACAGAGAAGTGCTGTCCCGTTTTGCAGGCACTGGCTTCCAGGCTAAGAATGAGCTCCCGCTAAAATCTCGGTACCAACATGGCATCCTGCATACTGACTGTGAAGCTCCGCACAAACCCCACTGAGGCAGCCACAAAACGAAAGGCTCAAAGTGTCTAGATTAACAGACTCCCGAGCCTGGCTCTCAGAATATGGGAATTTCGCCTGCCTATCCGCCAGCAGCGCGTCTGAGTCCAGCCGCCAGGCAAGGACTAGCTCTGCCTGCCAGCTGAGACAGAGAAAAAAAAGTCGAACTAGTGTGTTTACCTTCCATCTGTGAGAGCTGGGGCTAGCCAGGAGCGGGAGTCAGCGAAAGAGAGGAGGTTTTTCCTCTGAGTGGTATGAAGTCCCAATTAACAGCACTGTGCCATGTCCTGAGGCTGATTAGGTGATCAGAAGGCTCTGTTTGATTGTCAATTCAGGTCTTAGTTTCCAGAGGGATATAAGGAGACGTGGGCTTAGTCCACCATCTTGACTCCACCCCCCGACACTATTTCTGAAAGGTTCAGTACACAAGCAAGACTTAACTATATTAAATATTTATGCACCTAATATCAGAGCTCCTAAATACATTGAAGAAACACTGACTACAGAGTTAAATCACTCCACAATAATAGTGGGAGACTTCAACACTCCACTCTCAATACTGGACAGCTCAGTAAAGATACAGAAGACCTTATTGCCACAATTAACCAAGTAAAACTCATTGATATATACAGAAATTTCTACCCATCAGTGGCCAACTACACATTCTTCTCCAGTGCACATGGAACATTCTCCAGAATTGACCATGTGTCAGGACATAATGCAATTCTTAACAAAATCCATAACATTGAATTACTACAAAGCATCTCTCAGGTCATTAGGTCATAAAAGTTGAAATCAATAGCAGAAAAAACATAAATAGAAAGTGGAATTCTTGAAAACTGAACAACATCTTGCTCAGAAAGTCATGGATTATAGAAGAAATCAAGAATGAAATAAAGAAATTCATGGATTCCAATGAGAAGGAAAACACTTCCTACCAGAACCTATGGGATACAGCCAAAGCAGTGCTCAGAGGTCTGCTTATCTCCATACATGCACACATCTGGAAGGAAGAAAGAAACCAAATCAAGGAACTAAGCCTACAACTTGACACAAATAGAGAGAGAAGAACAGAGGAACCCCTCAGTCACCAGAAGAAAGCAGATCATAAAAATTAGAGCAGAACTAAATGAATTAGAGAATAGAATAACAATTCTAAAAATTGAAAAGACCAAAAGCTGGTTTTTTTAAAAGATCAACAAAATTGACAAACCACTGGTGAAACTTACTAAAGGAAACAAATAACCGAAATTAGAAGTGAGAGGGGAGTTGTGACAACAGATCCAAAAGAAATCAAAAATATCATAGCAGAATACTGTGAAAGACTGTACTCTAAGAAATTTGAAAACCTAGAGGAAATGGACAAATTCCTGGATTCATACCACCTACCCAAATTATCACAAGGTGAAGCAGAACAATTTAAGATACTCATCACAAAGGAAGAGATTGAAAAAGTCATCAAAAAACTGCCAATCAAAAAAAGCCTGGCCCAGATGGCTTCTACTGCAGATTTCTACCAAGCTTTTAGAGAAGAGTTATCTCCAATACTACTGAGATTATTTCACAGTATAGAAAGGGATGGAGTACTCCCAAACTCATTCTATGAAGGCAGAATAACCCTGATAACAAAGCCATGAAAGATCCAGCATAAAAGGAGAACTACAGACTGATATCACTCATGGATCTAGATGCAAAAATCTTCAACAAAATTCTTGCCAAAAGAATACAGCAACTTATTAAAAAAATAATCCATCCTAACCAAGTAGGATTCATACCAGGGATGCAAGGCTGGTTCAATATCAGAAAAACAATTAATGTGATTAACCTCATAAATATCACAAAAGACAAGAATCACCTGATTTTGTTCATTGATGCAGAAAAGGCATTTGATAAAGTCCAACACCGATTCATGCTAAAAACTCTTAGCAAAATAGGCATACATGGAAAATTCCTCAGTGCAATAAGGGTTATTTATACAAAGCCAACAGCCTACATCATCCTCAATGGAGAGAGACTGAAGGGGTTTCCCTTGAGAACAGGAACTAGACAAGGATGCCCACTCTCACCTCTCCTATTCAACATTGTGCTAGAAGTTCTAGCCAGAGCAATTAGGCAAGACCAAGAAATAAAGGGTATCTGCGTTGGATATGACTCGACAGCACTTGGCTTGGCTGCATCGGCAAAGAAGTCAAAATTTCCCTGTTTGCAGATGATATGATTGTATATGCAGAGAATCCCAAAGATTTTATAAGTAAACTACTCAAGCTGATAGAAGAGTTTAGCAAAGTCTCAGAATACAAGATAAACATAAGTAAATCAGTAGGATTCCTTTTACCAACAACAAGATTACTAAGGAAAAAATCATCAAATCAATACCATTTACTATAGCCCCCAAGAAGATAAAACACCTAGGAATTAATCTAACCAGAGAAATAACAGACCTTTACAAAGAGAACTACAAACCTTTATGACAACACACTAAGAAGGACTTAGATAAATGGAGAAACCTACCCTGTTCATGGATAGGAAAACTTCATATTGTGAAAATGTCTATCTTACTCAAAGAAATCTACTTATATAATGCAATCCCAGTACAAGTTCCAGCATCATTTTTTAATGAGATGGAGAAACAAATCACCAATTTTGTTTGAAAAGGGAAGAAACCCCAGATAAGTAAAGTATCACTGAAGAAGAACACACTGATAGGCCTCTCACTACCTGACTTTAGAACCTATTACACTGCTACAAAACAGCCTGGTACTGGTACAAGAACAGACAGATCAATCAATGGAACAGAATCGAGACCCCAGAGATGACACCATCTGCCTGCAAACAGTTGATATTCAACAAACGTCACAAGACACTAAACTGGGGTAAAAACAGTGTCTTCGACAAATGGTGCTGGCAAAATTAGATATCTATCTGCAATAAATTGAAACAAGATCCATATCTTACATATTATACAAAAACCAACTCTAACTGGATAAGAGACCTAAATGTCAAATCTAAAACAATAAAGCTCATCCAAGAAAAAGTAGGAACAATAATGGAAGTTTTAATACACAATGTACACAGACTTCAAAATCTGTCAATGAAACGACAATCAGCAGAAGAGAAAATAAATAAATGGAAGCTATTAAGAATCAAACCCTTTTCCTCATCCAAAGACTTTATTAATAGAGTTAAAAGGCCACCTATAGAATGGGAAAAAATATTTGGCAATTCTATGTCAGACCAACACCTGATCTCCATAATCTATTAGGTACTACAAAATATCAATAAGAAGAGAAATCATCCAATTAAGCAATAGGCAAAGGACATGGACAGACATTTCTCCAAAGAGGAGATCCAGGCAGCCAAAAAACACATGAGGACACGTTCAAGATCTTTAGTTATTAAAGAAATTCAAATTAAGATGACAATGAGATACCATCTCACCCCATCAAGGTTGGCCATTATCGAAAAAACACAAAACAACAAATGCTGGAGAGGCTGTGGAGAAAGCGGAACTCTCCTACACTGTTGGTGGGGTCGCAAAATGTTCCAGCCTCTTTGGAAAGCAATCTGGCACTTTCTTTAAAAAATGGATATAGCTATACCATTTGACCCAGTAATTCCACTACTTGGAATGTATCCTACAGAATGAAGGCCATTCACACCAACTGATACCTGCACCAGAATGTTTATCGCAGCACAGTCCACGATAGCAAAAAGATGGAATCAACCCAAATGCCCAACAACAGAGGAATGGATAGGTAAACTATGGTATATATACTCAGTGGAGCACTACACAGTGATAAAGAATAACGATGACTCCAGGAAACATCTCATAACCTGGTTTCAATTGGAAGACTTTATGTTCAGTGAAAGTAGTCAGCTACAAAAGGACAAATGTTGTATGAGACCCCTACAATAAGAACTCAAAAACAGACTTATGTATAGAAGAAAAGACTCTTTGACAGTGACGGTTTAGATTAGATAGTTGTTAGAAATTTGGTTGGGTGAAATCGGTGACAGCACACATTAGAAACAAGAACAATTAAGTGAATTTCAAAATAATTTGAGTACTCTTCCCGTCTTAACCCAATAATGCATGGACAGAGTAGATGGGGCGGGCTGCAGGGGGCCATGCTGTCAGGTGAAATGAGGCGAATTGGCACAGCTAGCATTTTGCTAAGAGAGCTGTCTACACCCCACATTGGTGAGCGGCGTCTGGGGTCTTAAAAGCTGCCAAGATGCCATCCGAGGGCACAGCAAATGGTCCCAACTCAGCAGGAGCGGATGCTCACCGAGGACCAAAGACAGAGAGACCCACATGAGTGGGTGCCTGCATCAACTTGGGAGTGGAAAAACCAGATGGTGCACAGCCACCACCAGTCATAGACCCGATGGAGCTCACGAAGTTGAGTATCACTGGCAACACAAGAATGAAAAGGGGTGAACCCTGTGATCTACACTAAAAGACTGCAACTGATGGTCCAGTGGCTTTAGGGTTCCCCTGGGAGCATATGGCCCCTGGCCCTGATGCTGCTTTTACTATCTAAGGTATCTGACAACTTCCAAAGTCAGTCAGGCTTTTAGGTATACAAGTCCCTCTTCCCAGCTGGCAAATTAACAACCTCTGTATCCAACCCCAGAAGCTGTAAACTAGTTCAAAATATGGAAAGGCTACTGCCCGGTTGTCATCTGCTGCCGGACCCCACCCAAGAGCCAAACTGTGCAAAATACTGCTTTTCTGATGGAAAAGCACTCTCTTCTGGGAAAGCATTGCCTCCCAGCCCGGGAATTGGGTCCAGCTGAGGCCTCCATATGGGTCCATCTGCCTCCTAGTCAGTCAGGTTGGTATTCTGCACAAGCTCCCCTGGCTGCCTTGGAACAGGCTACTAAATGGCGAAGTCTTCAAAGAGAGAGGTCAAAGGTGCCAAGGTGCATAGAGTCCAAAGCCAGGCTCTCAAAATGTGGTGGTGATTCCACCCTCTAATCCCACCAGCAGTGGGTCTGAGTTTAGTTGCCAGTCAAGCCCCAGCCCTGCCCGCTGGCTAAGACAGAGGGAAAAAAGTTAAAATGGTGAGTTACCTTTCATCTGTAAGAGCTGACACTCAATGAGGGCGGGGGTCGGCGACAGAGAAGAAGTTTCCCATTCAGTGGTATATAGTCTAAATTGACAGCCCTGTGCCGTGTCCTAGGCCTCACTAGGTGTCCAGAAGCATCCATCTAGTTATCAATTCAGGTCTTGGTTTCCAGAGGGATTTAGGGGGATGTGTGTTTAGCCTGCCATCTTGACTCGCCCTCTGATCAGTTCAGGTTTTATGTATTAGTGGAGTTTATCCGAATATATGCTATTTTTTTCTGGAGGAATGCTATGTTTTTAAATTTTTTTTCTTGTTCTCATTACTGTGATTAAGTGAAAGACAAAAACTTATTTTTAAATTCATACAAAGCAGTCTCTTTGGATTCAAAAGTTTTTGTTGTTTAAGTGATTACTTTTATTTTGTCATTTCTATTTTTTAATTTTGTCATATGGCAACTTCACTAGTGAATATTTTTAAGCATTTATAAATTTTGTTATGATTTATTTTCTGTTCTATATCTCATTTAGAAGTGTGTCTTTAAATTTCTCAATAAGGAAATTTAATATTAGCCAAGCCAAGTGCCGTCAAGTCGGATATTACTTTTCAGTTATTATTTCTTACTTAAGTGCATTGTGGACTGTATAATACCGATTTTTTGAGACTGATTTTATATCTTAATATGTGGTTAGCATCTATAACTGCTAATGTATCTCTGTGCATTGTCTAATTGTTGAGTACAAGATTCTAAGTATATTTAATATATCAAGCATGTTAATATTCAAAAGGAAAAGGTTAATAGCAAGACAATGAGATTTTCTTACAGCTGCAGGTACATTTGAGGGAGTTCGATTCTCTGGCAAATTTATGCACCACAAGCCAAATGGCTGGGGATAAGTGATGGTTTTGTTGGGATTGCCTTGTATTGCTTTTGATCAGAGATGTCTCCAAGTATGCTAAAGATTATACATACTATAATTTGTTGCCTTCAGTAGCCCTAAAAAATGGGATTTAGGAATATCATGTTTCAGATGCCAGGTGATCTGCAAGTCAGCTGAGCTCAGGAATCTGGGTATATGGTTTCTGTGTTCTACTGTGCCTTGGATGCATGTCAGCTTCTTATCATGTCTCCCAATCAAAATGTGACCTATGCGGTGATAAGAGACATCAGTTGAAGCTGTGCTTGAATGTTCAAGGCTTCTCTGTCGTGTTGCTTATGCACAAGTTGCTATATTTCTTCTTCTGCACCCTTTTTTAAAGCTAAGCAGCCATAGTTAAACAAACAAAGTGAGAAACAAAAAACCCAAACCCACTGGTATTGAGTCCATTCTGACTCATAGTGACCTCATAGGTCAGACTAGAGCTGCCCTATAGAGTTTCCAAGGAGTACCTGGCAGATTTGAACTGGTGACCTTTTGGTTAGCTTATGTAGCACTTAACCGTTAGGCAACCAGGGTTTCGAAACACGGTCGAATAAATCTATTGTTTTGTGATTTTGGCTGATACTCCAAACTTGAAAACTACCCTGATGGTCTTGCAGTCTTTGCCAGTATTTTGGGTTTTTTTCCTACTAGTCGCTGAGAGATATGTGTTAAGATTTCCCACTTGGGTAAGAATTTGTCCATACTTTCTTGAAATCCTATCAATGTTTAATTTACATATTCAAGCAAAGGGTGAAGATTGCTATACCTCTAGGAAAATATGATGACTCATTAGTTGAATACTGGAATATTTATTGATAACCTAACATGTACACTACTGGCATAGTGGGTTAAGTGCTGTATCTGCTAACCAAAAGATTGGCAGTTGCTCCTTAGAAACTCTATCGGGCAGTTATAGTCTGACCTCTGGGGTCACTATGAGTTGGACCTGACTCAATGGCAGGAGGTTTGATGTGTTTTTTTTTGTTTTCACAAGTACCAAGTATTCTTTGGTGTTTGGGCTGTATCAGTTTTCAAAACAAATATCCTGCTGTTAGAGTTTTCATTTTATTGGAGCAGAAAGATGATGAATGAATATTTGTATATGTCAGGTGATAATAGCAATGAAGGAAAGCAATACACTGAGTAAGAACATGAAGAGCAATGAGAAAGGTATAGTTCAAGAGGGAACTTTTTGACAAGACTCCTAAGTGAAGTAGGTAAACGACATTGCTTGTCCTTGGGGAATAGCTTCCAAACACTCAGAACGGTAAGTGAGAAGATGCTAGGTAAAAGTAGTTTTAGGATGATTGAGGAACAGCAAGGAGGTGTACAAGAAAGGAAGGAAACAGAACATCAAACAAGAGTGAAACAGGAGGGAGTAAGCAAACAGAATCTCCCTCTCTACTATAAATTATAGAGCTATGAGTCAAGCCTGAGTTGAGGAAAAGAGTAGATTTAAATAGGTTGAAATTAATTTTTTAAATTTCATTGGATGGTAATTAAAAAAATTAATATTGAGTATGTGAAAAGAAAGTTCATAAAACATATATAAATTACTAAGAATAGCAATAAAATACTAACATCTAA
Organism: Heterohyrax brucei; assembly: GCA_028571685.1. Lineage (NCBI taxonomy): Eukaryota > Metazoa > Chordata > Mammalia > Hyracoidea > Procaviidae > Heterohyrax > Heterohyrax brucei. The sequence continues at coordinate 44,348,995 of CM053149.1, forward strand.
GTATTCACATTCAATTTAGAGATTAGAACAGTATCAGAATTTCGCAAGTTCGCTTAGTACCCTCCCTGGTGTTGTCTCCATCTGTCCCTCACCAAACCTGACATGAAAAGCTTTGTGTTCATTATTTCTTTGATTTTCTGTAAAGTTTTACCACAATAATTTCATTGCTAAACAAAATTTGTATTATGTCCATAAATTTTTACTAAGTGATTACTGTGTTCCTGGCATTCTTTTATTACATTTTAAAGAAGACAGAAAATAAATTTACTGTCCTCATAGAGCTTAAACTGAGCTGTTTTCCCCAATTATTTCTTTAAAGTGCTTTTATTCATCCACTGCTTTACTTTTTCTTGTAGTATTGTTCAGTGTTTTAACTTCACATATTACACAGATTGTTTTACACAGTCAATGTAAGCTTAAAATGATTCAATATTTTTACTTAGTATTCATATTATATCAGACCATCCTTCTGTATACGTTTGTATATTCAGAGTTCATCTAGTATGGGTCTGTTTGTGATTATCTCAGCTTTATTTCATATGAAAAATCTTTTTAGCCCATTGTTTCTTACAGTCTTGCTATATATACAACTTTATATGCAGAATCATTTTCTTTCAATGTATTCCAGCTATAATTCCACTGTCTTTCAACTTAAAAATAGTCAGTTATCTGTATAATTGTCTTTGATAGTCTATTGTGAAGAGTCTAAGTCTAAACTTATTCATCCAGTTTAGGCCTAATTTTGTTTCCTGAACTTGAAGTAGCATGTGTTTCTTTTAGCCTGAAAAATTAATGGCACTATCATTTGGAATATTGCCTCTACCTCTTTGCTTTCATATGACACCTCTGATTGGATTTACACTCTACCTCTTCACTTTGTACTTTCTGTTTGCTAACCTACCATTTTAGTCATCTAGTGCTGCTTTAACAGAAATACCCCAAATGGATGACTTTAAAAAGAGAAATTTTATTTTGTCACAGTCCAGTGGGCTGAAAGTCCAAATTCAAGGTGTCAGCTACAGGGGAAGGCTTTCTTTGCTGGATCTGGAAGAAGGTCTTTGTCATCAATCTTTCCCTGGACTGGAAGTTTATGAGGTGCCAGGAACCTGGCCCTTCCTCAGAGGTGTGCTCGGTTTCTGGTATGGCTCCTTAATGGTATGAGGTTCCCCCTACCCCATCTCTCTGCTAGTTTATTTCCTTTGTATCTCAAGAGACTGCCTCAAGGCACAAAACAATCTGACTTATTGAGTCCTGACGCCAACAGAACTGCAACCCATCCACCCTCATTAACATCACAGAGGAGAATTCACAGTGTGAAGGAGGTCACCCAATACCAGGAATTAAGCCTAGCTAAATTGCTACAGATTTTCTGGGGAACACAATTCAGTCTAGGACACCCACCTTATACATGTATCTCTGTATCTCTCTATAATACCCTTTGCAGACTTGCTTTGGCTCCAGTGAGCCAAGCTCAAGAGTTTTTAGGTAACACGTGTTGCAAAAATTCAAGCAACAATCATGTCAAACTGTTGTAGAAAATGAGACAGCGAAGGACACCCAGGAAAAGGCAAGAAGCGTTTATTATGCCGGCAGCCAAAAAGGGACCTGACCTGGCAGGTTCCAACAGATTGGCCCTGCACTGTGGTTTCGGCAGGGTATTTGTAGACAGGGATCATCTTTATCAGGCAGGTGTGAGATTTATTGAAGGGATGGGAAGGGGGCCGAGTGGAGCGGGTTCCAGCGCAGGTGCGGCAGGAACTAAGAGTGTCCTGCTGGGCGCCAGGGCTCCAGAGGGGAGTGACCTGCAGGGAGGAGGCAGGAGACGGGGAGTGCCCTGCCAAGCCGGCACCGAGCGTATCAAAGGAGAGTGTCCTTGTTCAGGCGAGAGTTGCTGTGAAGGGGGGTGTGGGGGGGGGTCAAGCGGGTGCGGGAACAGTAAAGGGGGAAGAAAAATCTTCCAGTCTCAGTTATCTGTATTAAAATGGTATACTGATGGTTACAAATTTGGGGGAAAAAAATTCTTTCCCTACCTAGCTCCAAGTTTTCGTGTTGCTGTTTTTTACAAGATGTGTTTATTACTAGTTCACCCTTTCATCGGGAGCATAGCCTTTCTGGTCTTCAGATTTATGTGCATATATTTCCTGTTACAGTTCCCATTACAGCTTCTGTCTGTAGTCCACGAGTCTAATGTTGTTTCACCATGGCCATTTGGTGCCACACCACAGTGAATCACCTTGCACTTCTCTTTCAGTACTTACACCCTCTTTAGAAACCACGGCAGTAGATAATTCAATGTCAGTAACAATTTTAAAGTCAGGGAATGGCTGTGTTAATAAATTATATGCATTATAAAATTTGTATAATGATTAAATTAAAATTCTGTGATACAAATCATGCATGTAAACACTTCATTCCCTAGTGGATCATCATGAAAGCCTGTTTACATGACTAAACTTTGCTTTAGGCAATAGAGGTTCAGAACTTATTTTTAAGTAAGATAAAATCATGCTATATCAGTACTGTATTAAGATCACTGTAGGTGTGGAAAGGAGGAAGTTGCATTACAGAAGTAGTTCTCAATTCTGGCTTCTCCTTAAGATTTTATTGAAATCTTAAAAAAAACATCTAATACCTCAAGAATTTAATACAGTTGATTGGATTTGAGGCTGGAAATAAGTACATACTTTTAAAGTTCCCCAGGTGTTCCTGTTGTGAAGCTAGGGTTGAGAATGGAAAAAGCTAATGAGACTCATGGCAACCCTAGGGTGGAGAAAAAGAATTAAATGTAAGAGATAATTATAAAAAAGGATTGTATGAATTGCTAATAAGTTGAACTTGGGACAGAGAATTCTACTTTAGATGACTAACAAATGCATGAAAACACTACCAGAAATAGCTCACATTTGAACTATGATATGGTGATGCTAAAAATTATTATGAAATGTCTGATTTGGTTAAGAGAAGTTGCAATGGGGTCCATGCTTGGAATTCACTCTGAAGAAAACTCACAGAACTAAACTGGACAGGGAGGTTCTGTCTATTATCTGTTATCTGAAAGAATGTGAGTTTTCCTTGTAACAAAGTCGAAGAGCTTTAATGTAACTTCTATATTTTGGGAAAATTCTGTGACTGTTTTGTGAACCCTTATGATTTTTAAGTGGTGACTAAACAACTAAACACTCATTATCATTTGGTAATAAAGGTCTGACAATTATATTCGTGATCTCATCTTAGAAGGAGTGCTACTTCACTGCTGAATATCACTATGGTCGCCTTTAAAGTACTCCCCTTGGGAAGCTATATACCAACATCAGTGCCTAGTCCACCCTTCAAAGCAATTTTGGAGCTCTTTTTCTGGAATGCCATAAGAGGTGTGATCCTATTACCCTTGATGTCCTGAATGTCATTGAAATGTCTTCCTTTCAATATTTCCTTTAACGTCTGGTAAAGAAAAAAGTCACTGGGGGCCTGATCAGGTGATTAGGAAGGGTGTTTCAATATAATTGCTTGTTTACTGGCTAAAAACTCCCTCACAGAGAGGGCCATGTGAGCTTGTTCATTATCGTGGTGCAGGAGCCATGAGTTATTGATGAAAACTTCAGGCTGTTTTTGTCTAACTGTTTCACACAACCTTTTCAGCACTTCCAAATAGTAAACCTGGTTAACTGTTAGTCCAGTTCATACAAATTCATAATGAATCATCCCTCTGATACCAAAAAAACTTAGCAGCATTGTTCTGATGCTTCATTTGGGCTGAGGAACATTTTTGGTCATGGAGAATTGTCTGACTTCAATTGTGCACTTTGACACGGTTTCAGATTTGTGTTGGTATACCAGTCTTTCATCACCAGTGATTACATGACCCTAAACTTCATCTTGCTTCTCGAAAAGGTCTTGGAAAACTTCAACTCTCCTCTGCTTTTGTTCCTCAGTGAACAGCTTTGGGATCATTTTTGCACACACCTTTGCCATGCCGAGATTTTCAGATAAGACTTTCCTGTTTCTTGATTGATGTTTACTTGGTCGGCTACACTTCTCACAGTTAGCAGACAATTTTGAAGCACAATTTGACAAGTTTTTTTGCAATGTTTTCATCAGTTTTTCTTGTTACTGGCCACCTGACCTCTCTTCATCAGTGATGCTTTCTCTCCCTTCAGAAAAATGTTTAATCCATTTGTACCCTATCATTTTCTTCATGGTGTTATCCCAATGAACTTGGAGTAACAAGTACCTGATTTCACTTCCACTCTTGCCAAATTTAACAAGAAATTTACTGTTTGTTCATTGCTCTAATTCAAGCTCTGACATTCTCACAATGGCACACAAAAATACACAATAAACAATACCACACAGCAAGACACCACCACATGTTGACCTGAATACATCTGTGCAGCACTGATATACCAAGGTTATGAAACCTTACTGAGTTGTTTGTATAGTGCTGCTGATGTAAGTATATTGTGGCAGGTTTGCAAACTTAATTGTCAGACCTTAGTAGCTATGTTACTTCACCATATGTCAATTAGAATTTTGTTAGTTTCCAAAGGAATCTTAATTTAAAAAGCTCAGTTTTTATGGTTTATTCCCAAGAAGTCTAAAAGAAAGCTGAAACCACCAGTCAATAAAATGTCACTGAGTAGGTAACTAGTCAACAAAAGCTGCATAACCAATTATTTTTAAGGTCTCATTTTGTTATCTTGTCTTTGACAGTGATGTATTTTTACTTTCTTCTGCAACTGTATGTTAGGAATTCTCCTGATGTGATTCAGCTGATTCTGCTAGTCTTTTGTGCCTGGTGTATACTGGTAGATCCCTCACTGGAATGATTTTCTCTCTCTTGGCTTCATAAAAGTCTCTTTTGATTAAATTTGAGTCTGGGACCTTTGTCCTCTGCCACAGTTACTATATGTTAGGCTAAGTCCTTCACAGCTGTGGCAGAGACTGCTATCTGCTCACTAAACTCACTTTCTTTTTATCCTGGGCGTACAGCTACAATATATTTCCCATCCTCTTTTGCAATTAGAGCAAGTACCTGATTTATGCCAAAAGGAATGTGGGTGGAAGTGATATGTACCAATGCAGGCCTGGTCTGTAAAGGCAAAAACACCCAGCAGATCATACTCTTTTTCTTTTTGTTTGCCAGTTGCATTTGATGCCTAGAATGGGCTAAAAGTGGCATATTTCCTTTTCTTTCCTGAATGGCTTCTAGGACAAAAGCATGACATCACCACTCTCTTTCTGATCAACAAATTTAAGAGAGTGACAAATAAATTTTTACTGCGTTAATCCAATGAGATTTCTAAGTGTTTCTGCTGCAGTGTCTAGTGTTACGTTAATACTCTTACAAGATAAGTACTAACATTTGCCTTGTTTTACAGATGAGTATAGTAAAAGAGTAGGTAGTTGTGGAAAGATTTTGAGATGCCTAGGAAACCCTAGTGGCATAGTAGTTAAGTGCTATAGCTGTTACCAAAAGATCAGCAGTTCAAAGCCACCAGTTGTTACTTGGAAATGCTATGGAACACCTCTGCTCTGCCTTTTAGGATCTCTGTGACTCAGAGTCAGCTTGGCTGAGAAGAGTTTGGTTTTGGTTTAGATAGGATAAACTGACTTGACAGGAACTGATTTGTTTATTTTTAATAGATTATTAAACGAGACCTGTTGGTGCAGTAGTTAAGCACTAGACTACTAACCAGAAGATCAGTAATTAAAACCTATCTACCATTCTATGAAAGAAAGATAAGGCACTCTACTTCCATTATGATTTGCAGTCTTGGAAACCCTTTGGACAGTTGTATTTTGTCCTAAAGTATCAAGATGAGTTGAAATTAACTTGATATAATGGGTTATTCAGCAGTGGAATATTCAGGTAAAAGTACTTATTTGAAGCTCAGGATAGTGGTCAGCAGAATAAGCACATTTGTAAGTCAGTAGTACAGTTGATCATAGTGACAGTTTAAGCCCATTAAGTGAAAGCAATCCCTTGAGAAAACTAGGCAGGGAGTAAAAGAAGTGAACCAATGACAGCATTTTGGTATCAGCAATACTTGAAACAGAATGTCCAGCTGGAAAACCAAGAGAAAGATTCATAGAAGCTAGGAAAAAAAAAGGAGGGAACTATTGTCAAAAAAGTCAAGAAATCATTTTTAAATGGAAAGTCTATCAGTAGTACCAAAAGCTACAGTGTTAAATGAGCTGGAGACCAAAGAAAAGGCCACTTTCAATTAGGTGGTAACTGCTGTCCTACTCGACAGCACTTGGCTTGGCTGGCTGACCTTTAAGAAAGCCCTTTCAAGAGGTTACTAGGATTGGAAATCAGATTGAAATGATTTGAAACGTGACTGAGAAGTGAAAACTTGTAAGTGGTGCATGTAGAATACCTTTCCAAGATATTTGGCAATGAAGAAAAACGTGTCATTATAAAGCATTCTTAGCTCTGGACTAACTGAACACTAGGAAAAAACGAGATGTGAGACAATTTCAGAATGAGTCAAACCAGTCAAATTTTATTGAGAAATTTGTAAGAAAGCAAATGAATCATTATTATTTACCTCATTATTTTCAAATAGATATTAAATGTAAATAACTTTTAATGGTGGTCAGAAAACTGCAAATCTGGAAAAGCTACGTGAGATATAAGGGAAACTCTAGGTGAATGCTTTTCTTGGAAGGCTACGTTTCTAGAGTCAGGAAATTATCAACATTGTCAAATGCTGCCAAGGGACCAAGTAATGTGAGCCATTAAAACATTAATCAATTTTATTAATAAAGAGGTTACTGCTGCCTCTAAAGAAAGCTGTTTTAGCGGGGTGTCTATTCAAAGAGGAGTGAATCGGGAAGAGAGTGGGAGGTGGAGTAACTCCCTTAGAGACACAGGGAGGGAAAGAACTATGGCAACAGAAGGAAGATCTAATGGAATATGAAGGAAGAAAGCTGTTTTCTGTGGATGTTATTGGGATCTCCTGTGCAACTAGTGGTAAAGCAATTTATGCTCTTTAGTCAGGACTTGGATGATACATATATTTTTTAAATTATAATAGAAAATTACAATCACAGTGTCATTCTATATCACTGGTAATAGCTACTATCCATTTATAGCATTGTCTTTCCCCTAGAATATTTTTCACTATGAAAATAAATATAGTTCACTTAACAATGATACTATTAGGTTTTTGAGATCATTTCAAGTAAACAGAGGAAAAGAGTGGTGAAACTGTTACCTGCTCCCTGATGTTTCCTTGCACTATAATAAGATTATGGTTTATACTCTACTAAAACTTACAGTGCTAAGGCAGGACACATAGATTGTTGTTGTTGTTGCTGGGTGTCAGTTGAGTCAATTTTTGCCCTACAGTGTCTCCATGTGACAGAGTAGAACTGTCCCATCGGGTTTTCTAGGCTGTATTCTTCATGAGAGCAGATCATGAGGTTTTTCTCCTGCAGAGCCACTGAGTTAGAATTTACTAGATGGCAGTGGGTCTGGTTTTAGTACTAGACAGTAAGGAGAAATAGAATACATGCTACTTTTGATGCAGGAAGCATTGGTGGATATTAGACACTATTATGAGGGATTTTAAATCTTCCTACCGTCTAAAACTCAGACTGATACAACTGGGGAGAGGTGGACATGAGCCGAGGCCACTAGAGGACACAAGATAAATGCAAGATGTCTTCCTGAAGTGGTAATTTTATTGAGATTTAGTGGACCAGTGAAGTTAAAACACACATGTGCACATGCACACAGACACCGACACAGACACACACACACACTTGAATTTCTCAAATAAAAGGAAATTTTCAAAGAAATACTCTGTCCCTGGAGGAGTGACAGTGAGGCTTCAGACTGCAGCTCCCCAAATGGGGAATGTGCCTTCTTTTATTTCTGTATCCAAACGTCCACAGTGGCAGTGATGAAACACCGCTGATCAAAGGATATAGCTATTTCTGGAAGGGCAGAGTAAAGGCACTCCTTATTCTACCTCTGACTTGGACAGATTAAAAGTGAAGAGGATTATACGATGCCGTCTGTGCAAGTCCTAAAATGATTTTCTGGATTTGGGAAAATCTTAACTGAGAGATATTCCTAGCATTTTGCTCTTTTAAGTAGCTGAGGACACTGTCAACTCCAATTGGTTCTGAAAAAGGCAAACTAAGATGTTTTTGCAGTCTGCATAATATGCCATGGATTTACTTCGGTAAATACCTTCATTTCCTTATTTACTGTGACTCAAAGAATTTGACAAATTTCCAGTTCCTAAAATACATAGTTCTTGGAGAACAGTATGCTTTTGCTAGATTTGCCAAAACCTAAATGTGTACTTTCTTATTAACATTTGGGTGTTCTTTTTAAAGAAAACTTGGATTCAGTTGAAGAACATGTATGGTGACAAAATAGATACATACAAACATAGAGCAAATTTATGTCATCATTTCACAAGTGTAGCTTTAGTTCCCAAGGACTTCAACTTTTGAGAGGGAATTGGGAGTCATAAACTTGGAGCTAGAAAACGAGTTGTGATTCTTGTCCCTCTTGTACATTCCCGTCTCATCATTTGGGAGGATCTCTTTATCTTCTGGACTAAATCAAAGCCTACCTCCGATATTGCTTCCCATGTGAAATCTCTCAGACTCTACATTCACCCTCCGTCACTCAAAAATGCCACTGCCGTTGAGTCAGGTCTGACTCATTACGACCCTATAAGACAGAGTAAGACTGCTCCATAGAGTTTCCAGGGAGCCCCTGGCAGATTTGAATTGTCAACCTTTCGGTTAGCAGATGTAACAGTTAACCCACTTGAGCCACCAGGGTTTCCCTACATTCACTAGAAGTGATTAGTTATTCACCTGTGTATCATTCTGTACTTAGGAAAATGAAGAGCAATTATTTCTTCACTTAGCTCTAGTCTGAACAGTTTAAGTGCCTTTGTTCAGAGTCTGTACCTTAGTTATCTTATAGATTCAGAGACAGACATGTAGCAAGTGCTTAATATGAAAGCACAGAAGCACAGATGGCCACAGAGGTTTAACAGAAATCTCAAGAGCCAGTCACTTAATAGTCTATCTCACAGAATTATCCTGGCAGCCAAGAGAAGACCCCAAGTTGTAGATAAATCCAGAGTTATAATGGAATATATCTGGTCCTTCTCTACAACTGGAAACCCTGCTGGCATAGTAGTTAAGTGCCACATCTGCTAACCGAAAGGTTAGCATTTCAGATTCACCAGTTGCACCTTGGAAACTCTGTGGAGCAGTTCTACTCTGTCCTACAGGGCTCCTATGAGCTGGAATTGATTAGAATGGCTTTTTCTCTAAAACCATATGGAAATAGATCTTATATCTGGATATGTGGACTGGGCACATTGAGAGTAAGTTATGTCAGTTTCACTTAACCTTCCAGTCATGAATCTCTAAGATAATGATTAAGTACATATTATTACACAAGTAGTTTCTCAATTAGATAATCTATAAGCTCTATGAGCTATGAACCTGTAATATGACAATCACATATTCATTAATTAAATCCCACCCACCTCTGTGGTAGTTACTCTAAGTGGGGTGTAATACAGAAAATTATAGTCTATTTTCTCACAGGTAATGGCTTACATTTCAGTGAGCCACAGGCAAAGCTAACGTACATGGAACAGGAAACAGCACAAGGTAACGTAATAAGGTAATAGGTTGACACTGTTGTTGTGGCATGATCAGTACTCAAAGCTGAAGACGTCGGATAGTACGTATGTTCACGTGATAGAGAGCTGCCAGACAAGTTCCCATAAGGTTTTAGATGATGCAGCCCAGCTAGATGTTTTAGTCATCTGGTAGTGCTCTAACAGAAATGCTGTGAGTGGATGACTTTAAAAAGAGAAATTTTATTTGTCACCGTCCAGTAAGCTAAAGGTCCTAATTCAGGGTGTCAGTTCCAGGGAAGGCTTACACTCTCTGTCAGCTTTGGAGGAAAGTCCTTGTACGATGTCAGCCGTTGGTCATGGAGCATCTTGGCGCAGGAACCTCAGGTCTAAAGGACACCACTCCTGGTGCTACTTTCTCTTTGGTATGAGGTTCCCAGCTTTCTTCCTTTTCCTTTTATGTCTTATAGGACTAAAGGATAAAACATGGTGCAAGCCACATTCCAGGAAAACTCCCTCAGTAAAGGTGTTACAGTCGCACCCTAACCTTCTTTAAACATTAATCCTATCCATCAGCCACAGGCAGAGATTAGGTGTTACAGCGTAAGAGAATCACAAAACGGAGGGCAGTCACACTGTACTGGGAATCATAGGCCCAGGCAAATGACTACACCTATTATCGGGGGAACACTATTCAATTCATGACACTAGACAACTGAATTTTTCTATCACCACTAATTTAGAATCTATGTAGAGATGCCCCTAAGAGGAGTTTCATTAAAGAAATTCTGTAGGATTAGAGAGATTTGTGTCCTTCGCGTATGAAAAATTCACCCCTAATAAGTGTCAAAGGGAAGCAAGAGATTAAAGATTAGCAGATGTTTTCGAGAAGAAGGATGTCACAATATTTTTAGATTTTACTGATCTGCTAAAGCTGTAACACCTGTATTTTATGTACCAGAACTGTCTGAATTTATATCCTTCTGCGATGCACATCATGGAATAAACACATAGGCAATAACAGCAGATGTAAAAATCCGTGAAATCCAAAGCAGTGTCCGGAGAAAGGAACTTGATAAACTTCCTGGGAGAACTTGACAGTGTGCCCTTTAGTTTGTGGGCAGAGTGACTGGTGGACTCCGATCTAAAAGGTACCTGAAGCCAAAAAATTCCTTTTCTATATGGCAAGAAAGTGAACCAGCAAGTTATAGTTACCAAGCCTAGGGGACAAGTTTGAATGAGTTTCCTCGGAAGCAGTAGCTAAGAACTGTAGCTGTAGTAGACCTTGTTCAAAAGACATGAGGCTTGTCCACAGGGTGAGGCTATGCAGAGAGCTATGCTGGAGAACTCCCGCTGTGTGGTTGCTGAAACAGAAGAGATAGAACAGACAGTTTGGATACCGTTATACTCAATCATCCATTAACCTATATTTCAATATTTGGCAGTTAGGGTTAATCTTCTCTCATTATTCTTTTTTTATATTTTATTAAATATTTCTATACCAGCTCTAAAACTAGCTTATCAGTAGAATAATATGCTTGTTTTAAAAATAAAATTACTACATTGATATAAGAATAATTGGTACCCTTAGTATTCTAATTTTAAAAAATGAGTATTCTTTTTCATTTGTTACAGAGTTCTATTTCATATAGCAAAAGAATGTTAAGTTTTCTTCCTAGATCCTACACAGTGTAATCTAGGTTGTATGTCAACTTGTCTGGACCATGATTCTCAGTTATGACATAATGTCTTCCATAATGTGCTCTATCATGAGTGACTTGTCACTTGAAAGGGAGTTTCCTTGGGGATGTGGCCTGCTTGGGATATGAGTGGACTCTGGCAAGGCTCACTGGCTCATTCTTGCTCTGTACCCTGCAGGTGACACCTCATCCTCTGACTTCTGGTTCTTGCTTACCTGTGGCTCACCTGGCAGTCTCAGGATTGATAGATATTTACAGCCTGTGAGCAAGAACCCTGCAGTCTGACCTGCCAATCTTGGGTTTGCCAAGCAGTGAAACTACATAAAACAGGAGGAGACTTTAGCCTGTCCCTACAGATTTGGGACATTTCGGACTCTACAATATATAAACTATTTGCTTGATTTAAGTCTTGTTATATATATGCTTCTCTGGTTTTGCTTCTCAAGAGAACCCAGCCTAGGACACATTGTTCTTGTTAGTTTTACTAGGTACGTCATATTTTTGTCACTAGAGAAAACGAGGACTTTATTCCTGCTGTTTTCCATCTGGTTACAGTTGCATTCCAAGATTATTGATTTCTGTAAATTTATCTTATAAATAACCACCTTTCTAAATTGCTTTATAAAATGTGATCATTTTTCATTATTATCTTAGATTTCCAATACGTAATACTGATAATTATATGTCTATCTTCTTAAATTTTATAGCCTATTTCATTTTTTTACCCGATTGTTTTAGGTGATCAAAAAAAAAAAAAAATCTCACTGCCATCAAGTGGGTTCCAGCTCATAACAATGCTACAGACAGAGTAGATCTGCCTTCATAGAGTTTCCAAGGGGTATCTGGTAGATTTGAACTGCTGACATTTTGGGTGGCGGTTGTAGCACATTTGGCCCGGTAATGCCGGAAAAATGTTAACCCATTGTGTTGACAGTGGACATCTTTTGATAGAAAAGCTTCGTATATATTCATTCAGTAAGATGCTGACTTTTGGTTTGAGATACATTTTGTCATATTAATGAATTTTCCATCTGTTCCTTTTTTTTTAAGAATTTTATTAACAGTGGTAAGGTCTTTTCACCGTATATGTAGAACTTTTGTTTTCTCCTTAGATCTGTCAACATGAGGAATTTTGTTAATAAATTTCCAAACATTGAAAGTATGTTTCTATGCATGAAATGCACCACTTCATCATATAATTGGATTCTTTTAATGTACTTCTAGATTCTGTTTAAACCCAACAGCCCATTGCTGCTGGGTAGATTTAGACTCATAACAACGCTATAGCTTCAGACTACATGATTATAGACTCATTGCAATTCTCTTTGGTAATACTTCATTTAGAATTTTTTGTCAGCGTTTGAGCTTGGTCTAATGTTCTTTGTGTAATCATTCCAGGGGAGGTGTTATCATCAATATTATATACTAACATCAATTAAAAGAAAGAGTTTAGAAGGTTTTTCTTAATTTAAAATACTATTGAGCATTTAAATGGTACTGTAATTATTTATTCTGTAAAGTTTATTATAATTCTCATGTTAATCCATATGGGAACTGGTTCTTTTGGGGGGTGGGTGTCAAACATTTTTGACAACTTTTTTCTATGGTGGCTTAGTGGGTTAAGTATTACATTTGCTAACCAAAATGTCAGCAGTTCAAATCTGCTAGGTGCTCCATGGAAACTCAGTGGGGCAGTTGCTCAGACCTCTAGAGTTGCTATGAGTCAGACCCAACTTGATGGCATTGGGTTTCATTTTTCTTTTTCGATATTTAGATTTTTTTAGTCTATTCTTAAATACATTCTGGTAAACTAAATTTTTCTAGAACATTGTCAATTTAATTTAAATTTTCATATGTGTCCCTAGATTTGAGGTTGTTATCTCGTAATCTAACTTTCCTTCTACCTATTTGTCCTTTTCCCTTATTGTTTTCTGTTATAAGAAAAGTTCTTTAAAAACAAAAAAATGTGTGTAGAGCTCAACACAGTTTTAAAAATTGAACACACTCATTTAACCAGCATTGAGATCTACACCATGATGCTTCAGCCAGGCCCCTCCAGCCTCCTCTTGCAGTGTCAGGCACTATCCTGACTTTTGCAGCCCTGGCAGTGCAGTGTTTAAGAATTTGGCTGCTAACAAAAATACTAGCAGCTTGAATTTGCTAGCCACTCCTTGGAGACCCTATGGAGGACAGTTATACTGTGTCTTATAGGGTCACCAGGAGTCAGAATCAATTGGAAGGCAACAAGTTATATTTTAACCAGAATTTTACCACTGTAAGTGAGGGGTGCTTGTTTTGTACTTGATGTAAGGTTCATGGTCTTTTGTATCTGATTTTCTTTGCTCAACATTTTGCTTATGAGGTCTATTAATTTTGTTATGATAGAAATGGTTTGTTTTTATCTCTGTAAGTATTCTTTCATGTAACAATTATGCAAGAACTATGTCTTCATTTGTAGTTGGACATTCGAATTGCTTCCAGATTTTGCCTATTTAGAATAGTGCTGTTAAGAACATTTTTCCATGCTTTTTGGAGTACATGGGTACAAATTTCTTTTCACAATATGTGTAGCAAACCCTAGTGATATAGTGGTTAAGTACTATAGCTGCTAACCAAAAGGTCAGCAGTTCAAATTTGCCATGTGCTCCTTGGAAACTCTATGGGGCAGTTCTGCTCTGCCTATAGGGTCTCTATGAGTTGGAATAGACTTAATGACAAAAGGTTTTATATAGGAGTGGAATTGCTGCTGGGTTATAGGTATGCATATGAAAATTTCAAACAGTTTTACAAAATAGTTTTACTTATTTACTTTCTTATTATTCATATATTCTTCGTATTTCATAGTATATGTAATTTGCATTTCCCTGATGACTAACAATGATGGTGACCAACTTTTTTATACTTATTTGGATGTACTTTTAGGAAACTGCTGTTGAGCTTTTTATTCATTTTTATATCATTTTTTCTTTACTGATTTGTAGGAATCCTCTTTCTAGTCTTCATATTAATCCTTTACCAGCTATATGTAAAACAAATACCTTTACAAACTCTGTGGCCTGCATTTTCACTGTTATAACGATGCCTTTGATACACAGGAATTCTTAATTCTAATGAGATCCTATTAATTCAGATTTTCTTTATTGTTGATGCTTTTTGAGTTTATGAAATCTTTGCTTGCCCCAACATCATGAGGACATTCTCCTATTATCCTGTAAAGATGCATTTTATAGCTTTCACATTTAGTCCTGTATTACATCTAGTATTGATCTTTTTTGTATATAGTTGTAGAGTACAGGAAAAGATTAATATTTTTCCAAATGGATATCTGGAATACCCACAAGTTATTAAAGATACTTTATTTCCTCACCACACTAAAATGTGTTACCATTTATCATAAATCATACATTTCATCAAGTATCTGAGGTTCTGTTTCTAGATTTCGTATTTCTATTTCACAGGGATGTTAGTCTATAATTACACTGGGGTGTGTCTGACCCAAGCCATGGTGTTTTCAACAACCTCATATACATGTGAAAGCTGAACAATGACTAAGGATGACCAAAGAAGAATTGATGCCTTTGAAGCATAGTATTGGTGAGGGATATTTAACATACCATTAACTGCCAGAAGAATGAATATACCTGTCTTGTAAGAAGTATAGTCAGGATTCTCCTTGGAAGAGAGTTTGAGGAGGCTTTGTCTCATATAATTTGAACATGTTACTGTGGTGGATCAGGCCATGGAGAAGGACATGACACATTGTAGAGAGTCAGAAAAAAAGAGAAAGACACTCAATGACAGGTATTGTCATGGATTGAACTATGCCCCATCAACAATGTATGTGGCCGTGTGACTGGGTCTTGATTGTCCTCCATTTTGTGATTTTCTTATGTTGTATGTTAAAGATCACCTGCCTGCTGCACTGTAAAGGTTGTTCCCCTGGGGTTTGGCTTGCATTATCTTTTTTCCTTTTATCCTACAAGAGATAAAAGGAAGGGGAAGCAAGTGGAGAATTGGGAACCTCACGCCATCAAGCAAGCAGCACCGGGAGAACGCGTCCTTCAGACCTGAGGTTTCTGTGCCATGATGCTCCCTGAGCAGAGACTGATGCCAGGCAAAGATTTTCCTCCAGTGCTTACAAAAGGGAAAACTTTACCATAGAGCAGACATCCCAAATTTGGACTTGTAGCCTTCTGGACTGTCTAAGAATAAACTTTCCTTTGTTAAAGCCATCCACTTTGTGGCATTTCTGTTAGAGCAGCATTAGCTGACTAAAACAGGGGCTGACACAGTGGCTGGAACAACGGGCTCAAACACAGCAATGGCTGTACAGATGGTGCAAGATCAGGCAGTGTTTCATTCTGTTATACATGGATTGCTGATTCAGAACTGACTCAATGGCACCTAACAACAACAACACACTAATACAGACTTCTAAATTACTATAACTTTATAATGACTCTTGATTTTTGGCAGAATAATTTCTCCAGTTTTATTGTTTTGCCTCAAGATTGTCTTAACTATTTGGGGCACTTTTACATATTAATTCAAAAGTCAACTTGTTAAATTCTGCACATACCAAAAGAAAGAAAACTGCTGAGGTGTTTTTGAAATCACACTGAAACTACAGATAAATTTGGAGAGAAACGGGATAACTATAGTACTAAGTTCCGAGTCCGTGAACATTGGATATCTATTTATGTAGACCAATTAATTTCTTTGGATGTTTTGTAGGTTTCTGTACATATATTGACTTCTTTGTATTTCGCCTTTCTTTTTGTTTGAATTGGCGTTTGTTTCAGATTTTTCTTTTTCTTTTCTTTTTATTTATTTTTATTATGATTGAATGAAAATGTACATTCCCGTATAAATTCACATGCTCACCTATATGCAGCTCCCACTGCTCTCCCTGCCTGGTGACAGCACACTCTTCCTCTCTGCCCCATATATGTTCCATCCTCCCAACAGTCTCCTATCCCCTCCTCTCCACCCACTCCCTTTCCTCCAGTAAGAGGTCAGCAGGATGACATCCTTCAGATGCATATAACTATAAAGTTCCCACAAGATATGTTCACTCTGTGTTACCAAGTCCAATCCATTGCTGTCTGAAAAGGTGACCTTCATCATGATTTAAGGACAGGGGTAGCATCAGGGCCAGTGGCCATGCTTCCAGGGGAATCCTGAAGCCCCTGGACCACTAATTGCAGTATTTTAGTGGCGATCTCAGGGTGCACCCCCATTTATTCTTGTGTTGCCAGTGAGACTCAATTTTGTGAGCTCCATTGTGGCTATCACTGGTGGTGGCTAGGCACCATCCAGTTCTTCTGGTTACGAGTCACACACATGGGTCTCTCTGTCTTCTGGATTCTTTTTCCCCTGTGTCATTCTTGTCCTCAGTGGTCATCTATTCCTTTTGAGTTGGGACCATTTGCTGTACCCTCAGATGGCAGCTTGGCAGCTTTTAAGACCCCAGACACCATTATTGGGTTAAGATGGGAGGAGTACTCAAATTGTGTTGAAGTCCAGTTATTATTGATCTTCTTTCTAATGTGTGCTGTCACAGATTTCACCCAACCAAATTTCTAACAACTATCTAATCTAAACCCTCCCCCCTTGCCTTCCCTCCCTCCTCACCCTTGCAGCTGTCAGAGTCTTTTCTTCCATGCATGAGTCTGTTTTTAAGTTCTTATCATAGTGGTCTCATACAATATTTGTCCTTTTGTTGCTGACTACTTTCACTCAGCATAATGTCTTCAAGTGGAAACCTGGTTAAGAGATGTTTCCTGCAATCATCTTTGTTCTTTATCACTGCATAGTGTTCCACTGAGTACATATACCATAGTTTATCTATGCATTCCTCTGTTGTTGGACATCTGGGTTGACTCCATCTTTTTGCTATTGTGGACTGTGCTGTGATGAACATTTGTGTGCTGAGAAATTCAACAAAACCCTACAGGGTTTCCCTCTGAATATTAGCGTTGCTTTCCACTGAGATGTATATTGAGTGGTGTTTGATACATATCTTGGATATCTATATTCTCTTCTTTCATAATTTCTGGGAAGTTTTCTGTCAGCAGCTCAGCAACAATACTCTCTGTGTTTTCAGTATGCATCCCTGTTCAAAAATTCCAATTAATCAAAGATTATTCCTCTTGATAGAGTCCCACATGTTTCTTAATGCTTCTTCATTTTTCTTGTTTCTTTTTTCTGATTTCTCCTCATAGATGCTGGAGGTACTAGATTTGTCTTCCAAATCAGAAAGTCTCTTTTCCATTTGTTCTATTCTGTTTTCTTGGCTTTGAATTGAAGTTTCTATTCCTTTGATTTTGTTCTTTATCTGTTGGATTTCAGAGTACTGCTGTTCCATCAGATCGAACAGCTTGGTTAATTTTTTGTTTTGCTCTGCCACATTTTGTATAAGGTCTAGAAGGGCTCTCTGTATAATCCTTTTGTATTCACCTTCTGATAGTTTCTGAAAGCTTCCTCATTTTGTAAAGTCTGAGATGGTTTCTTTTGGGGGCCTTCTGATGCCATGGATGATTTCTGGGTTACCGTTTTCTTCAAAGTTTGTTTTAGGGGCTTGATGTGGGTCGATAGAAGCTGAGTGAGATGCTGTGGAGATGGACCACAGTTGTTTCTCTAGGCTTTCTAAAGATGAGAAATAAAAAGTATTTGACAACTTCCAAAGTCAGTCAGGTTTTCAGTTGTATACGTCCCTCTTCCCAGCTGGCAAGGTAAGCCCCTCTGTATTAGCTCAAAATACAGAGAGGCTACTGGCCTGCTGGCCTCTGCTGTCAGGCCCCAGCTACAGGTGATACTGTGTAGAATTCTACTTTTCTGCTGGAAAAGTGGCCTCTTCTGGGTAGGCATTGCCTCCCAGCCCAGGAATTAGGTCCAGCTGAGGCTTCCATATGGATGAATCTACCTCCCAGCAAAACAAGATGGCGTCCCTCACAAGCTCGCCACTTGGCTGGGACCAAGATCCCAGCAGAAAAAGAAGCTAAGAGTGCCGAGATGCCCAGAGTCCATAGTCTCCACTGCTGGTCCCTAGCCTCAGGTGACACTGTGCAAAACACCACCTCCTTGCTAGAAAAGCACTCTCACCCTGGCAGGCATCACCTTTCAGCCTAGGAACCTAGTCCAGCCGGGCCCTCAGCCTGGGCTTCTCCCTTTCCCAGCGCATCTGTATGGCTACCACATGGTGGAGACAGAAAGATAGGCCAGAGGAGCTGAGATGCATGGAGTCCAAAGCTGTGCTCTCAGAACATGGCAATTATGCTTGCTGGTCCCACTAGCAGTGTGTCCGAGATGAGCAGCTCGTCAAGTTCCAGCTCTGCCAGCCAACCAAGACAGAGGAAAAAAATCAAAATGGTGAGTTAACTTTGGTCTGTGCAAGCCTCTGCTCGCCAAGAGTGGGTCAGTGAAAGAGAGGAGGTTTTGCTTTCAGTGGTATGAAGTCCAAATTAACAGCCATATGCCACATCCCAAGGCTCACTAAGTATCCAGAAGGCTCTGTTTAATTACCATTTCTGTTCTTGGTTTCCAGAGGGATTTAGGGAGACGTGCATTTAGTCGGCTGTCTTGACTCTGCCCCTCCTCAGATTTATTTTCTATGTACTCATTCTTGTTTTGGAGCCCATTTTTTTAACTTTCCATCTCTAAAAGACTGTTAACACTGCCTCCTTCTTCAGCTTCTTAATACTATTTTCTTTTTGGCTTGTTTGTCTCAGCCTCTGCATCTTAGGTAATGGCAGGGAAAAAATGAATCAGACTGAGGGAGTCAGTTCTCTATGGTTACCTTCTCAGAGCTTTGTTTCTCAAGTCCTGTCTGACTTCTCCCCAGTCCCTGAAACTATCAAAGCTGCACTCAGCTTCTTTGCTTCTTAGTACTTATTTTCTCCATGGTTTCTCAACTTCTTGATTTATGTTGTTTATGAAAGCACAAATGCAAGGAGAAAAAAGGGCAACACAGAATGTTAAAATCAGTTGCCTTTACTTATAGCTAGCTCATGGTGACCCATTATGTGTCAAAGCAGAACTGTATTCCATGTAAGATTTTGAATGACTGATTTTTTGGAAGTAGATTGCCAGGTCTTTCTTCTGCGATATCTTTGGGTAGATTTGAAATAACAATCTTTTGGTTAGCAGCTAACCATCTTAGCCATTTTCACCACCCAGGGAATCCCATGGAATTTTGTTAGATATTAATGAATCAATTCTGACTCATAGGGATCCTATGTGATGCAGGAGAACTGCTTGACAGGCAAAGGTTTCTTGGCTGTAATAATTATGAGCACAGATTGCCAGATCTTTCTACTGAAGAGTTGCTGTGTAGCTGCAAACCACTAACATTTCAGTTTAAAGGCTTAACTGTTTGCACCACCAGGGCTCATAGAATTTTAGAGTCATCCAAATGAGTGTCCCTTCTGTCAAGGATCTTAGCACACTACCTTTTCCCCCTAAAAAAATCTTTTTAAACCTTTAACCACTTAGTTAGTTTTTCTTTGTGAAGAGTGAAATTCTTCCTGATCTTTCATATTTTGTGGAACATGGGTTTTCATGTTTATTTTCTCACCTGATTATTTTTATTATGTATTAATATTTTTGTTTTTCTCTGAAAAACTAGCTATAGATTTTTTATAACACTACTGTTTTTCTTTGTTTTGCAATTCATGAAATACTATGTTTTCCTTACAAATTGTTTTCTTTCCTCTTCTTAGGTTTATTTTATTGTTCGGTTTATTTTATGCCCTGAACTGAATGGTTATACATAATTTTTATAGTGAATGAGTATTTGTCATACAAATGCTTATAAATCTTATAAAACTCATACAGATGTAGCTCACATATTCTGATATGTTATATTTTTTGTTATAATCTGTAAAATAATCTTTAATTTCAGTTTTTTTGTGTGTATGTACTTTACTTTTGTTTAAATGGTGATTTAGAGAAAGTATACAATCCAGATTAAATTTTCATGCCTGTCTGTCTACAGCTTCTTCTGCTCTCCTTGACCGGTGAGAGAATACTCTTCTTTTTTATTCTGTAGATGTGTATCCTCTTAACAATCTCCTGTCTCCTCCTGTCCACCCTCTCCTCCCCCTTATAGAAAGAGACCAGTAGGACAGCATCCTCTAAACACATAGAACCATAAAGTACATGCACCACGTGGTCACATTGTGTCCCTGAGTCCAGTCCATTTTTGTCTGAAGAGTTGATGTCACTAGTGTTTTCTGGTCAGGGGCAGCAGCAAGGCTAGGGGCCATGCTCCCAGGGGAACCCCCAGGACATCAGATGATCAATTATGCTCTTTTAGTAGAGTTTTTGAGATGCGCCCCCCATTTTCCTCATCTTGCTACAGGAACTCAACTTTGTGTGCCCCATCAAGACTGTCTTTGGTGGTGGCAAGGCACCATCTGGTTCTTATAGTCACATGTTGATATAGTCACCCATTCAAATGAGTCCTTCTATCTCCTGGGTTCTTTTTTCCTGTGTCTGTATTGTTCTTGGTGATTGTCTGTTCCAGTTGAGTCGGGACCATTTAGTGTACTTCAGATGGCAGCTTACTAGCTTTTCAGATCCCAAACACCACTCCCCAACATGGTGTGCAGAAGACTCTCTTAGTGATAGGCTAGTTATGCCGATTGGCCTCCGAAAGCATGGTCCCCCGCGCCTGCACCTGCTATTCTGTCCTTGCAATATTCAGTTAAGATTAGAAGAGTTTTCAGTTTATGCTGAAATCCAGTTAAGTGGTGCTGTCACTATTTTCACCCAACCAAATTTCTATCAACTATCTAATCTATGACCAGCCCTCTACCTCATTCTCCTCAAATGCAGCCATCAAAGAGTCTTTTCTTCTGTACGTAAGTCTATGATTAAGTCCTCATGGTAGGAGTCTCATACAATATCTGTTCTTTTGCTGCTGACCGATTTCAACTCAGCACGTCTTCTAATTTAAACCAGGTATTGAGACGCTTCCTGACATTATCACTGTTCTTTAACATTACATGGTGTTCTGTTGTGCCACAGTTTGTTTATCTATTCATCTGTTGATGGGCATCTAGCTTGATTCCATTGTTTTGCTACTGCAGATTGTGTTGCAATAAACATCCTTGTGCTTGTATCTGTTTGTGTGACAGCCTTTGTTTCTGTAGAATATATTCCAAACAGTGGGATTACTGGATCAAATGCTATATCTATTTCCAGGCTTTTTGAGGAAGTGCCAGATTGCTTTCCAAAGAGGTTGTACCAATTTGCAATCCCACCAGCAGTGTAGGAGAGTTGTGATCTCTCTGCAGCATCTCCAGCATTTGTCGTTTTGTGTTTTTTGTATCACAGCCAGCCTTGCTGGGGTGATATGGTATCTCACTGTAGTTTGATTCAGATTCCTCTAATGGTTAATGATCGTGGGCATTTCTTCATGTGTCTTTTGGCTACCTGAATGTCCTCTTTGGTAAAATGTTTGTTCATCTCTTCTGCTTATTTCTTAGTTGGATTATTTACCTTTTTCTTTTTGATATTTTGCAGTACCTTGTAGATTATGATGATCAGGAGTAGATCTGACATGTATTTGCTGAATATATTTTCCCATTCTGTGGGTGGTCTTTTAACATCTTTGATAAAAATCTTTGGATGAGCAGAAGTGTTTGATTCTTAGTAATTTCCATTTATCTATTTTCTCTTCTATTGATCATGCTTTGTCAGATTTTAAAGACTAAGTTGCATATTACAACTTCCATTGTTGACCCTATTTTTTCTTGCATGATCTTTATCATTTTGGGTTTGATATTTAGGTCTTTGATCCAATTTGAGTTGGTTTAGGTGTAAGGTGTGTGATTGGGGTCTTACTTCAATTTTTTGCTGATGAGTATCCAATTTTGCCAGCACTATTTGTTAAAGAGATTGTTTTTATCCCAGTTTACAATCTTAGGGCCTTTGTTGATTATCAACTGTTTCTAAGAGGATGGTGGCATTTCTGGGGTCTCAGCTCTGTTCCATTGGTCTATATGTTGCCAAATTGAAGCCACGTTTGTTCCACCTGACACTGTAGCTGAAAATTCAGAGACAGCATGGGGTTCAAAGAGTAATTTATTTGCAGATTTACTAGCAATCTGGGAGACAGTGAGCCAAATCTGTCCCATTTGGGTTACATTTCTAGTGGTTTTCACAGCTGGAATTCAAAGGGATAGGGGTTTGTCACAGAACAATAGTCACGAGTCACGAGATTTCATTACATCATAAGGTTTCATTACACTTAACGAACAGTATGAATTACCCAAAACTTCATTATCTTTCTCTGAGGTCTTAGTCAACTCTGTATCCTCAGAGATAGGGAGAGGAATGCAGACCTGCTAGTCCAGTTTGAGGGTGATAACAGAGGCAGAAGATAGAATGTAGCCTAATAACCTAAGTGACCTTTGTTAGGTCTTTACATTTACCATGATTTATGTCTCTTTTTGTACCAGTACCAGCCAGTTATGACTACTGTGGCAGTGTAATAGGTTCTAAGGTCCAGTAGTCTGAGAGTTCCTACTGTGTTCCTCTTCTTCAGAAATGCTTTGTGTATCCAGGGTAACTTCCTTTTCCAAAGTTGGTGATTTGTTTCTTCATCTCAATAAAAAATGTCACTGGAATTTATATTGGGATTGCATTGTACAAGTAGATTGCTTTGGGTAAATTAGACACTTTCACAATGCTAAGTCTTCCTATCCATTAGCAGGGTGGGTTTCTCCATTAATGTAAATCTCTTTGGTTTCTTGCAGTAAGGTCTTGTAGTTCTCTCTGTATAAGTCTCTTATTTTTCTAGTTAGATTTATTCCTAGATTATCTTCCCGGGGGGCTATAGTAAATGGTAGAGATTCGGTGATTTCTTCTTTGATGATCCCTTTGTTGATGTAAAGGAATCCTTCTGACTTACTTCTGTTTATGTTATATCCTTACTGAACTTTTTTATTAGTTCCAGTAGTTTACTCACAGATTCTTTAGAATTCTGTACATATATAGTCATATCATCTGCACATAGGGGGATATTTACATCTTCTTTGCCAACGTGGATGCCCTGTATTTCTTTGTCTTATCTAAGTGTTCTGGCTAGAATTTCTGGTACAATGTTGAATAGAAGTGGTGAGAGTGGGCATCCTTGTCTAGTTCCTGTTCTTAAAGGGAATTCTTTCAGTCTCTCTCCATTCAGGATAATGTAGGCAGTTAGCTTTGTACAGATGCCCCTTATTGCACTGAGGAATTTCCCCTCTACTTCTAGTTTGCTGCGAGATTTTTTTAGCATGACTGGGTGTTGGATTTTGTCAAATGCTTTTTCTGCATCAATTGACAAAATCAGGTGATTCTTATCTTTCGTGCTGTTTATGTGGCTGACCACATTAACACTTTTTCTGATGTTGAACCAGCCTTCCATCCCTGGTATGAATCCAACTTGATAATGATGAATTATGTTTTAGATATTATTAAATTCTATCAGCAAGAATATGGTTGAAGATTGTTGCATCTCAGTTTATGAGTGATATTGGTCTGTAATTTTCTTTTTTTTTGTGGGATCTTTCCCTGGCTTTTGTATCAGTGTTATGCTGGCTTCACAGAATGAATCTGGGAGTATTGCATCTCTTTCCATGCTGTGAAATAATCTCAGTAGTATTGGAGTTAACTCCTCTCTAAAAGTTTGGCAGAATTCTCCGTTGAATCCATCTGGGCTAGGACTTTTTATGTTTGGCAGTTTTTTTGGTAACTTTTTTCAGTCTCTTCCTTTGTGATGGGTTCTACTTCTTGTGATAATTTTGGTAGGTGGCATGAATCTAGAAATTTATTTGTTTCCTGTAGGTTTTCAATTCTGTTAGAGTACAGTTTTCCATAGTGTTCTATTATACTTTTCACTTCAATTGGGTTTGTTGTGACATCTCCTATCTTATTTCTTATTCGGGTTATTTGTTTCCTCTCCTGTTTTTCTTTTGTAAGTGTAGCCAAAGGTTTATCAGTTTTGTTGATCTTTCAAAGAACCATCTTTTGGTTTTGTTAAGTCTTTTCAGTTTTTCTTCCATTCTCTTATTTAGTTCTACTCTAGTCTTTATGGTCTGTTTTCTTCTGGTGCCTGAAGGGTTCTTCTGTTGCTCTCTTTCTACTTGTTCAAGCTATACGTTTAATTCTTTGGTTTAGGTCCATACACATTTATAGAGATAAATTGACCCCTGAGCACTGCTTTGGCTGTATCCCATAGGTTCTGGTAGGCTGTTTTCATTCTCATTTGACTCCATAAATTTTTTTATTTTGTCCTTCTTTCTTCTATAGCCCATTGCTTTTAGAGAAAGGTATTGTTCAATTTCCATGATTTCAAATTTCTACCTATTCTTTTTTTCTGCTATTGATTTTGACTTTCCTAGCTTTATGGTCTGAGAAGATGCTGTGCAACAATTTAATGTATTGGATTTTGTTGAGATTTGCTTTATGTCGTAACACATGGTGTATTTTTGAAAATTTTCCATGTGCATTGGAGAAGAAGGTGTACTTATCTCTTGACACTTAAAAAGTTCTGCATATGTGGATGATTTCCTGTTGGTTAATTGTCATGATAAGATCTTCTGTGTCTTTACTGAGCTTTTCTAGATGATCTGCCATTACTGAAAGTGAATGTTGAAGTAACACACTATTATTGTGGAGTGAGCTATCTCATCTTTCAATATTGTGTTTGTTCTATGTATTTTGATGCTCTGGCATTGGGTGCATAAATGTTTAATATTAAGCCCTGTTTGTGCATTGAACTTTTCAAGAATAAATAAATATCATCCTTGTCCATTATGTCCAGTTTACATTAAAATCTATTTTATCTGAGATTAATATTTCCTCTCCTGCTCTTTGTATGTTGTTAGCTTAGTATGTATTTTTCCATCCTTTGATTTTCAGTTTATTCATATCTTTGAGTCTAAGCTGTGTTCCTTGTAAGCAACATATTAATGGATCGTGTCTTTTCAGTCAGGAGATCTTTGTCTCTGTACTGGAGTGTTCAGTCCATTTACTTTCAGTGGAATTTTTGTAAGTGTGTGTTCAGTGCTGTCATTTTGCTGTATTTTTGTCTTGATCTTTTCTATGTTGCTTCTAATATTCTGTTTTGAGTCAGTCTTCCTTATGTGTTGACTTTTCAGCTTTTTCAATCTTGGATTTGTGTTTACTGAGACTCCAGTATCATGTTCTTTGTTTTGATATGCTGCATTGTTAACCATGCTTTGTGGCTACTCTGTGGTCCCCCTTAATATTCTAAGTTTAAACCAGACCTGTATATCTTTTTAATTTCCTCTCCATCTGAAGGGGTTATATCTATATATCCTTCTTTTTGGTGTGATGGTGTCATAGTTTTTGGGATTTGATCACTAGTTCCCTCCTTTTAAATACTGTGTCTTTGATTGAGTTTTGTGGGTTCCCTAACTGAATAGGATTCTGGAGCCTGCATCCTCCATTACCTCCTTAAGTATACATTTAATACTTTTGCTTTTTCTAAGCAAAGAGTTCCTTTCAGTATTTCGTGTAGTTTTGTTTTGCTTTTTCTCAAGGTCTCTAAAGTTCTGTTTATCTGTGAATGTCTTAATTTCATCTTCATATGTGAGAGAAAATTTTGCATGGTGTGTACATCTTGGTTGGAAGTCTTTTTCCTTCAAGGCTTTCAGTGTGTCATCCCACTGCCTTCTAGACAACATAATTTCTGCTGAGAAGTCAGATGAAAGCCTATGAGTCTTCCCTCTGAATGTTAGCTTAGCTTTGAACCTCATTGCCTTTAAGAGACTCTCTTTATGTTTCATTTTATTAAGCTTGTTTGTAATTTGTCTTGTCTTTCTTTTGTAGTCTATTTCTTGAAGTTTTTGATATGTGTGTTGGAAACCTATGTTCTCTTCTTTCATAATTTTCGGGAAGTTTTCTGTCAGCAACTCTAAAACAATCCTCTCTGTATTTTCATCTATCAGTCCCTGTTCAGGAACTCCAGTTATTCATAGATTATTCCTCTTAATAGAGTCTCACATGTTCCTTAATGCTTCTTCGGTTTTCTTGTTTCTTTTCTCTGATTTCTCCTCATAAACGCTGATGTCAGTTACTCTATCCTCAAGGTCACTATCTTTGGCTTTCATTTCTTCAATTCTGCTCTTTTGGCTTTGGATTGAATTGTCTAATTCTATAATTTTGCTACTGATCTGCTGGATTTCAGATCATTGATGTTTCATGAATTCAAAAAGCTCCCTTAATGTTTTTGTTTTGTTCTGCTACATTTTGTTCAATCTCTAGGAGAGCTCTCAATA
Source organism: Heterohyrax brucei (assembly GCA_028571685.1). NCBI lineage: Eukaryota > Metazoa > Chordata > Mammalia > Hyracoidea > Procaviidae > Heterohyrax > Heterohyrax brucei. The sequence continues at coordinate 44,375,611 of CM053149.1, forward strand.
TAATTCTTTTGTACTCGACTTCCAATAATTTCAGAAAGGCTTCTTCATCAGGGAAGCTTTCTGCTGCTTTATTTCGGGAGTTTTCTGGAGCCATGGTGGACTATTTCTTTTTCTTTTTTTATCTTGACTGAGTGAAAATATACATTCTCATATAAATTTGCTTCCCCGCCTATATGCAGCTTCCACTGCTCTCCCTGCTTGGTGACAGCACGCTATTCTTCTCTGCTCCATACTCCATACATGACTCATCCTCCCAACAGTCTCCTTTCCCCTTCTCTCCACCCTTCCTCCAGCCAGATGTCATCAGGATGATATCCTATAGATGCATAGAACCATAAAGTGCATCCAATACATAGTCATTCTGCATCACAAAGTCCAATCCCTTGCTGTACGAAGAGTAGACCTATGATATGAATCATGGGCAAGGGCAGCATTAGGGCCAGGGGCCATGCTCACAGGGGAACCCTGAAGAAACTGGACCATCAATTAAGGTCTTTTAGTGGAGATTTCAGGGTGCACCCCTTTTTATTCTTGTGTTGCCAGTGAGACTCAACTTGATGAGCTCCATTGTGGCTATCACTGGTGGTGGCCAGGCACCATCCAGTTCTTCCGGTCCCAAGTCGATGTAGGCACTCGCTTATGTGGGTCTCTTTGTCTTCTGGGTTGTCATTTTGGTCCTCAGTGAGCATCTGTTACTGCTGAGTTGGGACCATTTGCTGTGCCCTCAGATGGCAGCTTGACAGCTTGTAAGACCCCACTCATCAATGTGGGGTGCAGGGAGCCCTCTTAGCAAAATGCTAGTTGTGCCAGTTGGCCTTGATTTCACCTAAGAGTATGGTCCCCTGCCCCCTGCCCCAGCTACTCTATCCTTGCAATATTGGGTTAAGATGGGAGGAGTACTCAGGTTATGTTGAAGTCCACTTAATATTGTTCTTGTTTCTTTCTTTCTTTCTTTTTTATTATGACTGAGTGAAAATATACATTCCCACATAAATTTGCATGCCCACCTACTTGCAGCTTCCACTGCTCTCCCTGCCCGGTGACAGGACGCTATTCTTCTCTGCTCCATGTATGTCTCATCCTCCCAACAGTTTCCTTTCCCCTCCTCCCCACCCACTCTTCTTCCTCCAGCCAGAGGTCAGCGAGATGATATCATATAAATGCATAGAACCATAAAGTGCGTCCAATATACAGTCACTCCACACTGCCAAATCTAATTTGTTTGTGTCTGAAGAGAGGACCTTCATTATGATTTATGGGCAAGGGCAGCATCAGGGCCAGGGGCCATGCCCCCAGGGGAACCCCAAAGCCACTGGAGCATCAATTGCAGTCTTTTAGTGGAGATCTCAGGGTGCACCTCTTTTTAGTCTTGTGTTGCCAGTGAGACTCAACTTGGTGAGCTCCACCGCAGTATCACTGGTGGTGGCTGGGCACCATCTGGTTCTTCCAGTCCCAAGTTTATGTAGGCACCTACTCATGTGTGTCTCTCTATCTTCTGGGTTGTCTTTATCCCATGTCATTTTGGTTCTCAATATGCATCCATTCCTGCTGAGTTGGTACCATTTGCTGTGCCCTCAGATGGTAGCTTGGCAGCTTTTAAGACCCCAGACACCACTCACCAATGTGGGGTGCAGAGAGCCCTCACAGAAAAACGCTAGTTGTGCCAAGTGGCCTCGATCTCTGGCCCCCTGCCTCAGCTACTCTGTCCTTCCAATATTGGGTAAGCTGGAGGGAGTATTCAAGTTATGCTGAAGTCCACTTAATATTGTTGTTGTTTATAATGTGTGCTGTCACTGATTTCACCCAACCAGATACCTAGGAACTATCTAATCTAAACCCGTACCTTCCCCCTCCTTCCATCCCCTCCCTTGCAGCCGTCAAAGAGTCTTTTCTTCTATGCATAAGTCTGTTTTTGAGTTCTTATCGTAGAGATCTCATACAATATTTGTTCTTTTGTCACTGACTACTTTCACTCAGCATAATGTCTTCAAGTGGAAACCAAGTTAAGAGATGTTTCCTGGTATCATCATTGTTCATTATCACTGCATAGTGCTCCACTGAGTATATATACCATAGTTTACCTATCCATTCCTCTGTTGTTGGGCCTCTGGGTTGATTCCATCTTTTTGCTATTGTGGACTGTGCTGCGATAAACATTCTTGTGCATGTATCTGTTGGTGTGAAAGGCCTTGATTCTGTGGGATATATCCCAAGTAGTGGAATTAATGGGTCAAATGGTATATCTAGGTCCATTTTTTAAGGAAGCATTAGATTGTTTTCCAAAGAGGCTGGACCATTTTGCTACCCCACCAACAGTGAAGGAGAGTTCTGCTTTCTCCACAGCCTCTCCAGCATTTGTTGTTTTATGTTTTTAGGATCATGGCCAACTTTGTTGGGGTGAGATGGTATCCCATTGTAGTTTTGACTTGAATTTCTTTTTTTTTATTTTTATTTAACATAACTGAGTGAAAATGTACATTCACATATAAATTTACATGCCCCCCCATATGCAGCTTCCACTGCTCTCCCTGTCCAGTGACAGCATACTATTCCTCTCTACTCCACACATGTCTCATCCTCCTACCAGTCTCCTTTCCCCTCCTGTCCGTCCACTCCCCTTCCTCCAGCCAGAGGTCAGCAAGATGATATCCTATAGATGTATAGAACGATAGAGTGCTTCCAATATATGGTCAATTTGCATTGCCAAATCCAATCCATTCCTGTCCAAAGAGTGGACCTTTGTTATAATTTATGGGAAAGGGCAGCATCAGGGCAGGGGGCCATGCTCTCAGAGGAAACACAAAACCACTGGACCATCAATTGAGGTCTTTTAGTGGAGATCTCATGATGCACCTCTTTATTCTTGTGTTGCCAGCGAGACTCCTCTCTGTGAGCTCCATCGTGTCCATCACTGGTGGTGGCCGGGCACCATCTGGTTCTTCTGGTCCCAAGTTGATGTAGGCATCCACTCTTGTGGGTCTCTCCATCTTCTCGGTTGTCTTTACCGCATGTCATTTTGGTCCTCGGTGAGCATCCATTCCTGCTGAGTTGGGACCATTTGCTGTGTCCTCGGATGGCAGCTTGGCAGCTTTTAAGACCCCAGATGCCACTCACCAATGTGGGGTGCAGAGAGCTCTCTTAGCAAAACACTAGTTGTGCCAACTGGTCTGGCATTCGTCTAAGAGTATGGTCCCCGTCCCCCACCTCAGCTACTCTATCCTTGCAGTATTGAGTTAAGATGGAAGGAGTACTCAAGTTATGCTGAAGTCCACTTAATGTTGTTCTTGGTCCTAATGTGTGCTGTCAGCGCTTTCTCCCAACTAGATTTCTAGTAACTATCTAGACTAAGCCCTCCCCCCCTCAACTTTCCTCCCTCCCCTCCCTTGCAGCTGTCAGAGAGTCTTTTCTTCTATACACAAGTCTGTTTTTGAGATCTTAACGTAGAGGTCTCATACAGTATTTGTCCTTTTGTCACTGACTACTTTCACTCAACATAATGTCTTCCAGTTGAAACCAGGTTACGAGATGTTTCCTGGAATCATCATTATTCTTTATCATTGCGTAGTGCTCCATTGAGTATATGTACCATAGTTTACCTATCCATTCTTCTATTGTTGGGCATCTGGGTTGATTCCATCTTTTTGCTGTTGTGGACTGTGCTGCGATAAACATTCTGGAGCATGTGTCTGTTGGTGTGAAAGGCCTTGAATCTGTAGGATATATTTCAAGTAGTGGAATTACTGGGTCAAATGGTATATCAATATCCATTTTTTTAAGGAAGCGCCAGATTGCCTTCCAAAGAGGCTGGACCATTTTGCAACCCCACCAACAGTGTAGGAGGGTTCCACTTTCTCCACAGCCTCTCCAGCATTTGTTGTTTTGTGTTTTCTGGATCATGGCCAATCTTGTTGGGGTGAGATGGTATCTCATTGCTGTCTTGATTTGAATTTCTTTGATAACTAAAGATCATGAACATGTCCGCATGTGTTTTTTGGCTGCCTGGGTCTCCTCTTTAGTGAGGTGTCTGTCCATCTCCTTTGCCCATCACTTAATTGGATGGTTTATCTTCTTCTTTTTGATATTTTGTAGTATCTTATAGATTATGGAGATCAGGCGTCGGTCTGACACAGAGTTGCCAAATATTTTTTCTCGTTCTCTGGGTGTTCTTTTAATTCTATTAATAAAGTCTTTGGATGAGCAAAAGTGTTTGATTCTTAATAGTTCCCATTTATCTATTTTCTCTTCTGTTGATTGAGGTTTCTTTGACAGATTTTGGAGTCTGTCCTCATTTTGTATTAAAACTTCCATTGTTGTTCCTACCTTTTGTTGGATGAGCTTTATCGTTTTAGGTTTGATATTTAGGTCTCTTATCCAGTTGGAGTTGGTTTTTGTATAAGGTGTAAGATATGGATCTTGATTCAGTTTATTGCAGATGGATAACCAATTTTGCCAGCACCATTTCTTGAAGAGACTGTTTTTACCCCAGTTTAGTGTCTTAGGGCCTTTGTCGAATATCAGCTGTTCATAGGCAGATGGTGTCATCTCTGGGGTCTCAATTCTGTTCCATTGATCCATCTGTCTGTTCTTGTACCAGTACCAGGCTGTTTTGACCACTGTGGCAGTGTAGTATGTTCTAAGGTCGGGTAATGAGAGGCCTCCCACTGTGTTCTTCTTCTTTAGTAGTACCTTACTTATCAGGGGCTTGTTCCCTTTCCAAACCAAATTGGTGATTTGTTTCTCCATCTCATTAAAAAATGATGCTGAAACCTGTATTGGGATTCCATTATATAAATAAATTGCTTTGGGTAAAATAGACATTTTCACAATGTTAAGCCTTCCTATCCATGAGCAGAGTAGGTTTTTCCATTTATCTAAGTCTCTCTTAGTTTCTTGTAGTAAGGGCTTGTAGTTCTCTTTGTAAAGGTCTGTTGTTTCTCTGGTTAGATTAATTCCTAGGTACTTTATCTTCTTAGGGGCTATCGTAAATGGTATTGATTTAATAATTTCCTCCTTAACAGTCTCGTTGATGGTATAAAGGAAACTTACTGATTTACTTATGTTTATCTTGTATCCTGAGACTTTGCTGAACTCTTCTATCAGTTGGCGTAGCTTACTTATAGATTCCTTGGGGTTTTCTGCATATACAACCATATCATCTGCGAACAAAGAGATTTTAACTTCCTCTTTGCTGATGCAGATGCCCTTTATTTCTTCGTCTTGTCTAATTGCTCTGGCTAGAACTTCTAGCACAATGTTGACTAGGAGACGTGACAGTGGGCATCCTTGTCTAGTTCCTGATCTCAGGGGAAAGTATTTCAGTCTCTTTCCATTCATGATGATGTAGGCAATTGGCTTTGTGTAAATGGTCCTTATTGTGTTGAGGAATTTGCCGTCTATGCCCATTTTGCTAAAAGTTTTTAGCATGAATGAGTGTTGGACTTTATCAAATGCCTTTTTGGCATCAATGGAGAAAATCAGGTGATCTTTTATGTGGTTAATCACATTAATTGTTTTCCCGATGTTGAATCAGCCTTGCATCCCTGGTATGAATCCCACTTGGTCATGATGGATTATTTTCTTGATACGTTGTTGTATTCTGTTGGCAAGAATTTTGTTGAAGATTTTTGCATCTAGGTTCATGAGTGATATCGGCCTGTAGTTCTCTGTCTTTGTTGGATCTTTCCCTGACTTAGGTATCAGGGTTATGCTGGCTTCATAGAATGAGTTTGGGAGTACTCCATCCCTTTCTATACTGTGAAATAGTCTCAATAGTATTGGGGATAACTCTTCTCTAAATGCTTGGTAGAATTCTGCCGTGAAGCCATCTGGGCCCAGACTTTTTTTTGGTTGGCAGTGTTTTGATGACCTTTTCAATCTCTTCCTTTGTGACGGGTTTATTAAGTTGTTCTGCTTCACGTTGTGACAATTTGGGTAGGTCGTATGAGTCAAGGAATTGGTCCATTTCCCCTAGGTTTTCAAATTTGTTAGAGTACAGTCTTTCATAGTAGTCTGTTATGATATTTTTGATTTCCGTTGCCTCTGTGGTGACAACTCCCTTCTCATTTGTAATTTGGGTTATTGGTTTCCTTTCCTGCTTTTCTTTAGTAAGTTTAGCCAGTGGTGTATCAATTTTGTTGATCTTTTCAAAAAGCCAGCTTTTGGTCTTTTCTATTTTTTCAATTGTTTTTCTATTCTCTAATTCATTTAGCTCTGTTCTAATCTTTATGATCTCATTTCTTCCGGTGCCCGAGGGGTTCCTCTGTTGTTCTCTTTCTACTTGTTCAAGCTGTAGAGTTAGTTCCTTGATTTAGTTTCTTTCTTCCTTCCAGATGTGTGCATTTATGGAGATAAACAGACCTCTGAGCACTGCTTTGGCTGTATCCCATAGGTTCTGGTACGAAGTGTTTTTGTTCTCTTTGGAATCTATGAATTTCTTTAATTCATCCCTGGTTTCCTCTATAACCTATGTTTATTTGAGCAAGATGTTGTTCAGTTTCCAAGAATTCCACTTTCTATCTATGTTTTTTCTGCTATTGATTTCAACTTTTATGGCTTTATGACCTGAGATGATGCTTTGCAGTAATTCAACGGTATGGATTTTGTTGAGCATTGCATTATTCCCTATCATGTGGTCAATTCTGTAGAATGTTCCATGTGCACTGGAGAAGAAAGTGTAGTTGTCTGCTGATGGGTGGAAAGTTCTGTATATATCAATGAGGTTTAGTTGGTTAATTGTGTCAATGAGGTCTTCTGTATCTTTGCTGAGCTTTTTTCTAGATGATCCGTATAGTAATGAGAGTGGAGTGTTAAAGTCTCCCACTATTATGATGGAGTCATCTAACTCTCTTTTGAGCGTAGTCAGTGTTTCTTCGACATATTTAGGTGCTCTGACATCAGGTACATAAATATTTAATATAGTTAAGTCTTGCTTGTGTACTGAACCTTTCAGCAATAAATAGAGTCCATCTTTGTCCACGACGGTGGATTTGACATGAAAATTGATTTTGTCTGAGGTTAAAATTGCCACCCCTGCTCTTCTTTGTTCATTGTTAGCTTGATATATGTTCTTCCATCCTTTAAGTTTCAGTTTGTTCCTGTCTTTAGGTCTCAAGTGAGTTCCTTGTAGACAACATATGGATGGGTCGTGTCTTTTGATCCAAGATGACACTCAGTGTCTCTTTACTGGAGCATTCAGTCCATTCATATTCAATGTAATTATTGATAGGTATGTGTTCACTGCTGCCGTTGTGATATGTTTATTTTTATGTTGATGTTTTCTCTATTGTTCTCATTGGTCTGTTCTGGGACACTCTTTTTTGTGAGTTGATTTTTCACCTTTTTCAGAGCTGGTTTTATAGTTGCTGAGACTCGTGTGTTAGATTTCTTGAAATGGTATGATACATCTTTGTTGTGCTTTACAGCTGCCCCTATGAACCCCCTTAATAAACTATTTATAAACCCAATTTTAATTACTACCAGTCTTGTCATCTTCCTCTCCATCTGGAAGGACTATAACGACTGTAGTACATCCCTCTTTTTATTATGATGACACCATAGTTTTCATGATGATCACTGGATTGCTTCTTTCCAAATCAAAGCTGTGATTTACTTTGGAGCCTTCCCTAAATGAGTAGAATATTGAGTAGTGTGTAGTTCCAAAATATGAAGTTAGTGGTTTCGTTCTTCTAAGCCAAAGCCAAGAGCTTCTTTCAGTATTTCTTGTAGTTTTGGTTTGGTTTTTACAAAGTCTCTCAGTTTCTGTTTATCTGGGAATGTCTTCATTTCATTTTTATATTTGAAAGATAGTTTTGCAGGATATGTAATTCTTGGTTGGAAGTTCTTCTCCTTCAAGGCTTTGAATGTGTCATGCCACTGTCTCCGTGCCAGCATGGTTTCTGCTGAGAAATCTGACAAAGCCTACAGGGTTTCCCTCTGAATGTTAGCTTTGCTTTGAGTCTTGTTGCCTTTAAGAGTTGCTGCTTATTTTTCATTTTGTTAAGCTTGATTACAGTATGTCTTGGAGTATTTCTTTTGAGATCTATCTTATGTGGCTTACATATGCATCTGGGATATCTATATTCTCTTCCTTCATGATTTCTGGGAAGTTTTCTGTCAGCAGCTCAGAAACGATACCCTCTGTGTTCTGAGGTGTCTCATCCTGTTCAGGGATTCCAGTTAACTGAAGGTTGTTCCTTTTAATAGAATTCCGCATGCTTCTTAACGCTTCTTCATTTTTCTTGCTTCTTTTTTCTGATTTCTCCTCATAGATGCTGGTGTCAGTAGCTCTGTCTTCCAAGTCAGAAATTCTTTTTTCCACTTGTTCCATTCTGTTTTCTTGGCTTTGCATGGAAGTTTCTATGTCTTTGATTTTCTTCTTGATCTGTTGAATTTCAGAGTACTGATGTTCCATGAGATAGAACAGCTTGCTTAAGTTTTTATTTTGTTGTGCTGCATTTTGTATAAGGCCTAGAAAGGCTCTGTATATAATCCTTTTGTATTCACCTTCTGAAGATTTCAGAAAAGTTTCTTCATCTGGAAAACTCCTTGGTTGTTTTTTTTTTTTTGGAAGCCTTCTGAAACCATGGGTAATTTCTTGTTTGCCACAAGTGTCTGTTGCTTTTTGGGTTTCATGTGAGTAAGTAGAAGCTAGGAGAGATACTGTGAGGATAGACTGCAGATGAGTCAGATCCGGATGTTTCTCTAGGCTGTCTTAAAATGTAAAATAAAAGATATTTGATCATTTCCCAAGTCAGTTAGGTTTTCAGGTGTAGAGGTCCGTCTTCCCAACTGGCAAAGTAACCAACTCTATATCCAACCCAGATAATAAGAACTAGTTCAAAATACAGCAATGCTACTGTCCTGTTGGCCTCTGCTAACATGGCCTAGCCTTAGGTGACACTGTGTAAACTACCACTTTGCTGATAGAAAAGCGCTCTCCTATGTGCAAGTGCTGGGTCCCAAGCTAAGCATTTGGTCCAGCTAAGGCCACCATATCTAAGACAGTGCCTTCCTCACAGTCAGCAGATAGAGGGGCTAAAGGTGCTGAGAACACAGTGAGTCCTCAGCCTCTGTTGCTGGGCCCCCACCGTAGGTGACACTGTGTGAACTACTGCTTTTCTGTCTGAGAAAGGCTGTCCTGTTTGCAGACACTGGCTCCCAGGCTAAGAATTAGGTCCTGCTAAAATCTCCGTATCCAGCATGGTGTCCCGCACATAGGCTCCGCGTTACCATACAAACCACACTGTGACAGAGATAAAAAGAGAGGCCAAAATTGGCTAGGTGTACAGAGTCCTAAGCCTGGCTCTCAAAATATGGCAATTTAACCTGCCTATCCCACCAGCAGTGCGTCTGAGACTATTCACTAGGCAAGACCCAGCTTCACCTGCTGGCCAAGATAGAGGAAAAATGGTCACAATGGTGCATTACCTTCAGTCCATGAGAACGAGGGCTAGCCAGGAGCAGGAGTCAGCAAAAGAGAGGAGATTTTTTGTTCACTGGTATGAAGTCCAAATTAACAGCCCTGTGCCATGTCCTGGGGCTTGCTAGGTGACCAGAAGGCTCCATTTGATTATCAATTCAGGTCTTGGTTTCCAGAGGGATGTAAGGAGATGTGTGTTTAGTCTGCCATCTTGACTCTACTTCCTCGTGACTGTTTCTTTAAATGTTTAGCAGTTGACTGTTGCCTATGCACCATCTAGAGACTGTTTGGTTTCTCTGGTGTTACCTCTACAGGAGCTGAGGTGTAGTTCTAAGAGGGGAGTTGGTCACCAGCCACCTCTGTGTACTCTAGTGACTGGCCGCAGGTAGATGCTCTGAGGAGGCAAGTTCTGCATCCTGGCTGACAAAAATGCTGCTCTACTTATGGAGTCATGCGGGGGGGGGGGGTGGATGGACTAGCTGACCCTATGATGTGGATTAGTGAAGGTGGAGGAAATGCTGCTGGGTTACTAAGAAGTGGGCTCTCCAGGTGGTCTTATTTTAAATATGTACTTTATTGCTAATCGAGGAGCTGTCTAACAGCTGCTGAAATCAGTCAAGCCCTCTGGTTTGGCAAGCACTGCCGTCTGTCTGATGATGAAAGCACCGTATAGGCCATCCCCATATGCTATCACATGTTTCAAAGTCTAGGGGTTTACAGCCTTGCTGTCATCCTTTGCTTGGCCTCGTCTGTAAAGTACCACTGTGCTAAACACAGCATTCCTGCTAGAGAAGCATGTTCTGGATAGGCACTGCTTCTCAGCTTGGGAATTAGCCCCCTCCAAGATTTCTGGTTGGGTAAGTCTGCCTCCTAGCTGACAAAGATGGCATCTCAGTTGAGCTACACTTCATGCCATGAGTCATCAGAATCTATGACACAGCCCAGAGAAGAGAAAGTAGAGGAGTTCTGGTGCCCTCAGTCAACAGCTGGACTCTGAACATGTGGCTATCCCAAATACAATATGCTGTTGACTTAAATATTGTAGTTCTGCATGTCAGCTGGCTCATGGTCAGCCCCCACCTCCCAGATAACAAACAAGGCATCAGTGCCTGCAGTTGTATCAGTTAGTTAGCTGATGTGAGATGATTCAGCATGCACTGCCTGGTGTTAAAAAGGTAGTTTCTGGTTTACTGGTACATAATCTAACCTGACAATTGTATGCCGGATCCTAGGGCTCCCCAGATGTCCATGGTGCTGCATTCAATTGTCATTCTGTTCCTTAGTTCTTAAAGGAAGTTGAGGAGACATGTGTCTGGTTTGCCATCTTGTCACCACCTCGAACTTCAGTTTTAATTTTGTCTTTGACATAAATTGTTTAAAGGTAAGAGCTCTTTCTTGAATTGTGTGGGGATTTTGGTTTCATTCCTAGTTTTATTGCAATGTGATCTGAGAATTTGCCTCGACTATTTCTGCTGTCTTGACTTTATTGATGTTTTCTTTGTGTCCAAATAAGCTATATTGATTTTCAGGGGCACTAGAAAGCAAGCATAGTCTTTGTTTCCATGGTAATTTTTTTTTCCATTTATCATTTAGATATGCTTTATTCAATACTGTTTAGATTCTCTGTATCTTCAACTATTTCTTGTTTCAACTAATTCTTTTGTTTTTTTTGAATATCCAGTAGTTTTTCACTATGAATATTGGTACTACCTTTTGTAATACATAAGTCTTTCTATTACTGTGGATTTACTGAGAATTATACACCTTGAAATCTTAAAGCCTTCTTAGTTTTTCATTTGACATTGTACTTTTTTGCCATGTATTCAGTCTTATTTGATGTTAAGAATAGCATTCTTCCCTTTCAGTTTCTATACTAACAAAAATTAATTTGTTTATTATTTCATTTTTAGATTTACTGAATTAATATTTGGGGTTTGATATGTCGTTATAGCATAGATTTAGATTTGTTTTATGATAAACTACATATAACTTTTTTTTATAAACAGTTATTGTCAAGTCAATTCCAACTCAGTGACCTTATAAAGCAAAGCAGAAACTGTCCCATAGAGTTTCCAAGGAGCACCTGGAGTGGATTTGAACCACTGACCTTTAGTGAAACAACCATAGAACTTAACTGCAATAAAAAATCAAACCACTGCCATTGAGTTAATTTTGACTCATAATGAACAACCATATAGGACAGACAGAACTACTTCATAGAGTTTCCAAAGAGTGCCTGGATGGATTTAAACTGCTTACTTTTTGATTAGAAGATGTAGCACTTAACTACTGTCCCACTGTAATAGAGGAATTTAATTCTTTTATGACAAATGTAGTTGGTCTTGGTTTTTTAGTGTTGTTTTATTTTATGCTTTTTGAATTTGTAACTTTTAAAACTTTTTCACTTCCTGCTCTACTTTTTGTTTTATGTTTGTGCGCCTTCCAATAGAAAGCTATGTGTATTTCATTCTAATTGTTTCCTGTAAAACTATAATTTTATATGTAGTCCTAATTCTTAAAACAATATTTATTTCTTATTACAATTTATGATGAAATTAATATGATTTTCTTCCTCTTTTCTTCTTTCCCTGTCTTCCATCTCCTAATTTCAGCTGACTCTATAATCTTTCTTAGTATATCTAAGTATTACCTTTGTTATATTAAGTAAGCTTTTTCCTCTATCGTTAATTTTTAAAATTTGAAGGAGAGTTTTGACCCCCAGCTATTAAAAATGAGAAAATAAGTATGTTTTACATTATTGGCCATTGCATGTTTTGGCCTCCATCCTTTCTAAAATTTTTGGTTACAAGCTTTCAAGAGTTGTACCACCCATTTCTGTCACCCAAATCACCACAGTTGCTTTAGTTATAGTCCTACAGTTACATAGATGCAGCGGTCACTCCTATTTTCTGTCACTGTCTCTCCACTCATCCTTTTGTGTACCACCTGGTGATACATCCAGAGATTTCATGGAAACAATAATCTCTGTGTTCTAGATGTTCTCAATATATTGTCAAACTTGATTTTTATGTTTTTGAACACAAGTCTTGTGTTGAAATACCACTGAAGAGACAAATGCCGTATGCAGTGGACAGTTTCCTCTGTCTGTTCCTGCCTCTGTTTTAGCCAGTAGTGCTGCTCTAACAGAAATATGATGAGTGGATGACTTTAACAAAGGAAAGTTTATTCTTATACAGTCCAGTAGTCTACAAGTCTGAGTTCAGGGTGTCTGCTCCAAGGGAAGACTTTCCTGCTGTCAGCTCTGAATGAAAGTCCTTGTATTGCATCAGTGTTTTCCCAGAGACCATCTTCATGCAGGAACCTCAGGTCTGAAGGATGCACTCTGTTCACAGTGCTGCTTTCTGGATGGTGCAAGGTTCCCAGTTCTCTGCTTGCTTCCCTCTCCTTTTATCTCTTGTGGGATGAAAGGGTAAAGGGTGGTGCAAGCCATACTCTGGGGAAGCTCTCTTCAGTGGACCAGGGAGTTAACCTCAGAAAGGGATTTACAGTCACACCTTAATCTTCTTTGTCATAATCCACTCTGTTAAACACAGGCAGAGATTAGGATTTATAGCATAAGAAAATCACAAAATGGAGGGCAATTACAGAAAATACAGGGAATCTTGGCCCAGCCAAATTACTACACATATTTTTAGGGGGACATATATTCAGTCCATGACACCCTCCCTATGTCTTTCCATCTACTTGCTTTCTACCAAGTGAGTGTACATCCAGAGATGTCAGTAGACTTGTTTCTATCAAGTAACTGTGCAGGCCCTGGCCATAGTTGATTGGCACCCAGCCTATCAGAGTCCTGTAGGTCAGAGAGGTTGAGGAGACTAACTTTTCTCTGTTTGGCTGGCCCAACAAACTGATGGGAAGAGGCTGTTGATGACCAGGTTTATAGCCAGAAAACAGGAAAGGTAAAGAGAAAGACATGGAGAAGTACCGCTGGATGGAGATATGCAAGGATAAATGCGGGGAAGAACTCACAGGTTCCATATAGATTTGCAGTTTCTTCCTGAACCTTGGCTGCTTCTATTAGTCACTGATACACCCTCATAATCTTATAATAAATTCACTTTTGTTACCTAAGTAGGTTTCTGTTATTTGCAGCCACAATAAACCAACTCGTACACTGTATGCTGTCATAAGTCATAACTCTTCTCAGCTAAAGAGAGCAAGAAAAATGAAATTAGATTTTTTTCTTGTCCTGAAGAATTCTTTCCATTGTAGCATCACCATGTGAATTCAAACACAGACTTCTTATTAATTGCTTAATTGCTAGATTAGATCTGACTTCAGTACTAGACACATTGTCTATGCCAATATAATACCATAGTGCAGGTTTGAAAGCAACCAAGAGATTGGGTTATTTGGAGGTGCAGTGTTTCATTAAGTCAGCTACAGGCTCTGCAGGCAGGTACATCTAGATTCTCAGAGCTCATTAATCTTTTGCTCCACTTTGGTTGTGGTTGTCTTTGTTTTGTAGCCTGAGCACTGGCTGATCTTCAGCAGTCAGATTAAAAAGCACATCTCACCAAACAGGCTCATACTGCAAAATTCAAAGATTATCACCAGGATCAAGTTGCCCCCAGACAATTAAGTGTTTGTTCTCTTGGTGCATTGAAGAACAGCCTGAATTTCTTAAACTTCTCAAAGTTACTGGAGAAGAGGTAGTGAGAGTAAGAACTGTAGCCCTACAAGTCAACACCCAGTGTTACGCATCTTGGGAATCTGTCAGATCAGCTCAAAATATACAATTTAGTTCCTGTTAGCTTAAAATTAGGTTGAAAACTCAAAATTCTTTTTAAAACCTGTTTTCCGTTGTAAAGGAAATCCTTGTATTTTATTAAACATTTAGAAAACAAAGGAATACAGAAGAGAGAATTCACTCAGAATCCTACCAGTCAGAAAAACTCTATTAATGTCAGCATTTGGATAATTTTTCTTAACAGATTTTGCTTTTAACCTGTCAATATAATTGTCCTTTCACTTACTTGACATGTTTCATATTTACAATTTTTCATTCCCTTCATATTCAAGGATTTGAATAAATAATAATAAACTCATTGTAAATGTTTTTAGTGGCTTCACAATATTCACAGGGTAGATATCACATAGTTAACCATCACTTGGGGACATTAATATTTCTAATTTGAAAAAATATTTTAATGTTGCAATAAACATAATTTGCATAAATTTGTGTAGAAGTTTTTGTAGATTCTATTGTCAGACATTTCTACTCTATTTTGAGTATTTTCATTCTGGCAACCCAAGTTAGTCTGTCTCATTGCCCTGCTTCTGTTTTGCCCTTTGCAGGTACTAGTCCCAGTCCTATCAAGTAAAGGAGGCCATAGCAGTTCTGGGCACTGAATCTGAGCTGCAAATTTGAGTGCATCTGAAATTTGGGTTAATCCCTTTGTTTTCACCTAACTGAGTCTCTCAAATGAGAGCTGTGTGAGACTGTGCCTGGATTGGGCTTTGCCAGCTGATGACATGTTCCTGAATACTGGGAGATTATTAGAATCCTGCCCTTTTTCAGGGAGCTTTTGTCCACATTCATTTTTGTGTTGTGCCAATTAGGAATGGTGCTGTGGTTTGCTTTGTGTGCATCCTGGCAATTCTATCTGCACAAATGCAAGAGGAAAATCACGCAGACCATGCATGTCACTTTGGTCTTCCATAAAAAGACAGGGAAGCAGGATCTTGAGTTCCTTATCCTAGATTCATAAGTAGCTGTTGCTTGAAGAGATTATCTGTGGGTTGTTGTCTTAGCTATATATATATATAGGGCTTACGTATAGGGCACCTATAGCAGAGTACCTCAAGTGGATGGTTTTAACAAACAGAAGTTTATCTTCTCACAGTTTAGGAAACTAGAATTCTGAATTTTGAGTGCTGGCTCTAAGGGAAGGTTGTCCTTCTCTGTCAGCTCTGGAGGAAAGCTATTGTCTCGTCAGTCTCCCCTGGTCGCTTAAAGATCTCTTTGTGTCTTGGCATCTGTATTACCCCATCTCTCCAGAGCTTGCTTGTCTAATTTCTTTTATATCTCAAAGGAGATTTACTCAAGATATACCCTACACTAATCCTTTCCAATAACATAGCAAAGACAACACAAATAGGTTTAGCCGTCTCATTAACATAACAAAGACAATACACAAATAGGTTTAACTGTCTCATAAACATAACAAATACAACACAAATGGGTTATAAAACCAAACGGGGGTTTTTATACAACAGGCATAAAGTCTAGGATTTACAATTCACATTTCTTGGAGATACAGTTTAACCTATAATAACAGTTTAATGCCCTGGCAGCTCTCTGCATGAAATGTCTTCAAGAGAGAACACTAGTAGGCATGCTGAGTATTAAAAAATCCTTTCCTACACAGAGGAACCCTATGGGAAAGAGTAGAGTTGTCTTACAGAGTTTTCAAGGAACATGTAGTGACTTCAAAATTCTGGTAGCAACCCTAATTCTTAACCACTACACCACCAGGGTTCCCACACTGAGTACGTATCAGAGACAATTCATTCTCTGAAAACTGGAGTTTTTTTCCCCAAGTGATGACATTATATTAATGTACTCTGAAGCTCCAGTGGGACACAGCAACAAAGAAGGATTTAAGCAAGATCGGACTTGTTGAACTGCACTCGATCGTATTTATCTAAAGTATCTTAATATAAGCTTTTATTTTTCTGATTGTTCAGCTACTATAGTCATTATTTGTAATTAATCCACAACATGTAAAATATAGGCACACATGTGTCCATGCAGTGTCCAGGGCAGGGTCTCTGTTCAAACACGGGTTCTTTTTCCTTCCCCAATGCAAATACTTGAGGCCAAGATATGTTTTCTTTTTTACCTTTGTGGATCTTGTTGTTATTTTTAACTGCTGTCAAACATGGGCTTACTCACACTAAGCACAGGCTTACTTGTGCATACTTACTAATGTGTAGTGAACAATTCGCATCTCTTCTCTCGCATCAAAGATGTGGTGAAACCCATCTGGAAATGTTCACTGCAGATTAGTAAGTATGCATAAGTAAGCCAGTGCTTATATTGCTTACTGTGAATCTTCCTCTGCCTCTATCCCTGGGATGGGATCCAGGGTTATTTCTCTTTTGACGTTTAGTAAAGAAATGTCAATATATTTTTCTCCCAATCTCTCTCTTTCTGTGTCTGATATGTAAAGCATTACTATTGCAACATTGGTAAATGTTAACTTCCTTTTTCATACACAGAGACACTTACAGTATTTCATAGAATCCTAGAATGTTAGAACCAGAAGATACTTTAAAGACCTTTAATTCAACCACCATAGCTATAGATGATAAAGGAAATGAAGAGTGATATTAGTGATTTTTCTAGTCATTGTAGAGATATTGACACACCTGTGTCTACAGCCTAGGAATGCAGACCTGCTAATCTGGTCTGAGGGTATTAAGTGAGGCAGAAGGTGTAATGTAGCTTAATAAACTAAGTGACCTTTGTTAGATTCTTATGTTCAACACCAATTTCATCTTGCTGGGAACTTACTTTTCATATTTGTCCTAAAGAATCATCAGATTCCTCCCAATTGAACATTCTATACCTTTTGCTTTACACTGAATGTTTATTGCTGATGAGAGCTTATCACAAGGCACTTTATCTGGCCTTTAACAGAGGTTGTCTGGTCAACCTTCTGTTGCAAACCAGTGAATGTTTACTTAATGAGCAGCTTCGTCATCCTCATAAAGTGAAAGGGTGGGTACCAAACCCTATTTTTTGGTTGATTTTACCAAATGCAAACCAAACCCACTGCCGTCAAGTTGATTTTGACTCATATCTACCTTTATGGTACAGAAGACCTGAGTTTGAATCTATGTTCTTCTTAATTTGCTGCAAGATTCTTACACATTAATTAATTCCTTTGAAATTTCTTTTCTGTAATCAAATTCAGGTTTGGCTGATTCCAAAGGCCGTTCTATCTCTACTTAATAACGTAATACAATGTATTATCTTGATACCTACTCACCCATTGGAAACCCTGGTGGTGTACTGGTTAAGTGCCAACCAAGAGGTAGATAGCTTGAATCTACCAGATGTTCCTTGGAAACCAAGTTTCTAGCTTCTCAGAGATCTTGCTCTGGATATCTACGAAAGGTTTATCCGTAGAGGTCCCTTGATGGGACAAATTGTTATTGAGTTCTGCTGCTAACAAAAAAGTTGGAGGTTGGAGTCCATTCAGAGCTGCCTAGAAATCTGCTTCTGATAAATCAGTCATAGAAAATACCATGGATCACAGTTCTACTCTCATACATGTGGGTTTGAATCATGAGTTGGAATCAACTCAATGATAACTTTTTTTAAAATTGGTTTTCTGTGTACTGTTTATAAACAGCCCTGGAAATTTGCCTTTTTGACATTCCTTGTGCAAAAGAGGCAGAAAATCAGAAAACTGGTAATTTTTGCCTTTTTTGTGTAAGGCACATATTGCATAGCAGGAATTTGGAAAGTAGTGATTATTTTGTAGCTGTTGTTATAATTTTGCTATTATTATAGTTAGAATTTCTTTTCATTTGTCTATGTCCCTGACTTTTCCTTTTCCCAACTACGTAATAGACCAGCCTAGTGACAGTGGTGCCCAGGGCCCTGGAACTCAAGTTAACAATCAAGTAGAAAAGTTATGACCCAAATGCTAGGAGGAAAATCATGAGAAGGAAATACAGGGGAGCCCACTAACTGGGATATGAGTCCCAGGGGAGAGCTAAGGGTTTGGAAGCTGGGAAGAGGGGAGAACCGTCTCTAAGTATTCTGAGGTATACACTAGGTGTGGGTGGCCCCTCCATATAAAACTTTTTAAAAAATCATCTGGCATGGATATAGTAAAAAGATGAGTAAACTTGGCAAAATGGGACAGAAGCATAATAGAAAATCATTTAAAGCATGTAACTGCAGACACTTTCTACCATAATTCTGTTAGTGTGGTCTCAATCACTTTTCCCAAAACCCCACTGTGATGGAGTAGATTCAGACTCATAGTGACCCTATAAGCAGAACTGCCCCACAGGATTTCCAAAAGACAGCCGGTGGCTTTGAACTGCCAATCGTTTGAGTTAGCAGCCAAGCTCTTAACCACTGTACTTCCATACTTCTCCTAATCACTAAGTTAGTCATGTAGACCTTGTCATCTATCTTGCTTACTCTTGCTTGATATTTTTTATCCAAGCAATATGTAAACATAATA
This sequence comes from Heterohyrax brucei, assembly GCA_028571685.1. NCBI lineage: Eukaryota > Metazoa > Chordata > Mammalia > Hyracoidea > Procaviidae > Heterohyrax > Heterohyrax brucei. The sequence goes on from CM053149.1 coordinate 44,394,262, forward strand.
AGCACTCACACAAACCATCTGTCTCAAAATTTGTTCGGCTTTTGAAAGAAGCCAGACACTCTGATATGATCACAGTAAAAGAGATAATACTTTTTGGTATAGTTAGGGCTATTCATTGTCGTAGCAGTACTATAAATGAATAAAAAGATTAAAATTCAAATACAGTGTAATAAGTGCAATGTCTTAAAACAGATTTCAGATTTATTTTTTCTTTACTCAGACACCATAGCTTGTAAATATCTCATAGGCTTTACTTGGTGTAATCATATATTTCTGTAATTTCTACCCACTCACCAAATTTTATATAAACCAGATAAAATTTCCTCTAGACCATTAAAAACAAACAAAAAAAGCAGTGTTCTCTCCTAGACACTATGCTCAGCCAAGCCAGCCAAATGCTCAAGGCCATGCAATATATTACTTCATTTGATACAATAATGCTAAGAAGAAGTATTATTAGTACCACCATTTTCTTCAGGAGACTCCAGTACACAGTTTCAGTATCTTGTACAAAGTTGCAGTTATCAATGAGACCAAACTCAGTTCTGTTTGACTTCAAAATCTGTGTTACTAGTAGTTGCTCTATTCTTTCTTTCCCTTATTGGCTCTGCTTTCTCTGTGTTTCGTAGAGGACTGAACCATTAAGTTCAACAGGCTTCACAGTGTTTCACTTTGTCAGTATTTTATTTAGGAACCTGTTCTTGGAATTCATCAAAAGTCCTTTCCTCTTTGCATTTAAAGAGTTTGGATTCATTAGGATTCTCTCCACCACTTTTTGTTACTAACAAAGGAAATATATGGCACAGAAAACCTATTGTATTCTGACTCACAGTCACCTTATGTGGTACAAGTGATTCATGGAAAAAAAATAAAAATAAGAACACATAAGAGACAAGTAACACACACACACATCACTGTCATGTTGATTTCAACTCATAGTGACCCATAGGACAGAGTAGAACTGGCCTTTTTGGTTACTTTTAATCACTGAGCCAGCAGAGTGATACTCAAACAAACCCAGTGCCATTAAGTCAATTCCTATTCATAGCAACCCTATAGTCTTTATTCTGCCACTGAAAGATTCTGATTAATTCTCCTTTTACTAAAACCCAGGGAGTGAAATTCTATCAAATAGTTCATGGGTTATTGGGAAAGGGGAACTTTCTCTAGAGGCTATGGACATTGCCCTACAAGGACTGATGAGGGCAGCAGAGGGCTTTGTAAGTGAGTGTGGTGAGGCGAGGAGAGGAGATACGAGAGAGCGGTGGGAGAGGGGATGTTGAGTAGTGGTGGGAGAGGCAGAGAAAGAGAAATAAAGTCAAGGAGGTAGGTAAAACAGATGTGAGATACCTCCAACTTGGGAGTTAAGGATATCGCAGCAGTTAACTAACTAGATGGAGTCATATCTGTAGAGGCTGGCTCTCTCTCTACCTCTGTTCAGTTTAAAACTACCAAGAGCTGCTACAACTTTTTAAACCTTAGGTGGTGCCAGTCATAAATAAGACTTCTATTTATTTTCTAATTCTCTTAAAAATCCTGTGATAGGTATCATCCAAATGTCACAGATAAATAAACTGGGCAAAGTCATAATGTTTGTGGTTAGATCTCAGGTATGATCTAATCTCCAATCCTGTGCCCTCTTCTGTCTGTTCTCAACACCGGCTTTCCTCTAGAGAGAGGTTATTTCTTAAGCAAGGAATTGTGAAGAAAATCAATATAACAATGTTTTTAGAAGTCTACATTCCCTCGCTAAATCTTTTTTGTCTAAATAATATTCTTTAGGATGCATTTTGATTTTTAGAATGGAAACCATTTCCTTTATGATTTGGCATTCTTTGATATACCATTCAAATGATTAAATTATTGAATGATCTGAGGATATTAAGAAAAAACTCAATACCACAGTAGATGTCCCTAGGTAGACAACTTATTGAGTATCTAAGATTCTCAGTTGCACAGATGTATAAGACTTAACATGCTATCACATGAACTTGATTTAGACTAAGTTGAAGGTAAAAAATTAAAACAGTCATTTACATACACTCGGATCATTTTATGAAGTTGAAACAACCTAGGTACATTGGTGTAAAATTTTAAGGTAATTTAGAAATTTAAATCTAGTTTAATTTAAAATTTAATTCTAGGTAAACTTCAGATTTAAATTTCAAAATTATCTTAGAATTTTACACCAATGTGCTTAGAATGTTGCAACTTCATAAACAATATGAGCAAATATAAATGGCTGTTTTAATTTTCTCTTTTACTTTCAATTTAGTCTAAATTTATATGGTAACAAGTTACAGATTCTGAAAAGAGGTGACACTTTAGGACGAGCTAGCATTTGTGGAAACCCTATTATTCCAGGGTTTGATTGCAGTGGTGAAATCAGCAAAACTCAAGAAGAATAAAAAGCCAATGTTGATCCTAGTGATGGTGTGACCACAGAGTGTACTTCAGGATGCTGTGCCTAATCTGAACACTGTCTGGAAGAAAACAACAAATACATAAATAAAATGAATGAGTCAAACACAAAACAATATCATTTTCTCTTAAGATACTTGATGTGTCAGTAATACGCCTATCTGTAGACTTTGTTTAGATTAAGACTATGCTAAAGTACTGGACTGAATTTTGAAACTCAATCTTTGGGTCAATTCTGTTAATTAAAAAAAGACAAGTTAGGCAAATGCTCTGCACAGGTGTTTGCATGTCTGCTTATGTGTGTGTCTGTGTGTACATGCTATATGTTTGCATAAACATGTGAGTATAATATGTCCTGTGTATCCTTGCATCTTTTTTTGCCAGTGTCGTGAACTGAATTATGTACCCCCAAAATGTGGGCAGCAGTTTGGCCGGGTCCTGATTCCCAGTATTGTGTGCTTGTCCTCTATTTTGTGATTGTAATTTTCTTTTTATATGTGTTGTGAATCCTAACCTCTTCTGGTGGTTAATGGGGCAAGATTGGGTTATGTTAAGGAGGATTAAAGTAGGACACATCCCTGACCCACCATAAAAGTGGTTTTCCTGAGGTGTGGCTGGTACAACGTTTTATCTCACAAAAGGAAAGGGAAGTAAGCAACTAGCTGGAAATCTCATACAATAACAACAACAACAAAAACCAGTGCCAGGAGCAGGATGTGTCCTTTGAATCTGAAGTTTCTCCTCTGAAATGCTCCCAGACCAAGGGAAGATTGATGACAAGGACTTTCTTCTAAGAGCTGGAAGAGAGAAAGAAGCTTAACCTGAAGCTGATACCCTAATTTGGACTATCAGTGTGCTAAACTGAGAGAATAAATTTCTCCTTGTTAAAGCCATTCACTTGTGGTATTTGTTATAGAAGTACTAGATGTATAAGACACTTTAGCAAAGCTCTTGGCTGGTAGGTGTCTCTCATCAATGTTTCTGAACAAAACTGTACCCTTCCCATAGTGAAATTAGGTAGACATCTACTTTTTAACAATGACAACACAGCCAACAGAGTTGAAGGACAGTCTTGTTGAGGAGTCAGTACAATCAAATTCTAATGTAGCATTTATTACCTATAGCACTAGGGAAAGCCACATAATTTCAGTTTGTTCATCTGTAAATCATACTGTCTTCAAAGACTATTGTGTAAAATGAATGAAAATGTATAAAGGTCTTACAAAACCAAAATACCTGTTGATTCTCACTTATGGTGGCTTGGTGTATTACAGAGTAGAACTGCTCCATAAGCTCTCACTGGGCAGAGTCTGTATGGAAGCGTAGCAGCAGGCCTTTCTTTCATGGGGCCAAGCGGGGTGTGGTCTGAACCACAAGCCTTTCAACTAGTACGAGAGTACAAATGGTTTGCACTACTCAGGGACCTTTTAAAACTTATATAAACTGTGAATATTCTACAAATAAAAGGAGCTATTTTATTTAAGGGATCGGGTTTTTATTTACAAACTTCACATTTAACAAGAGACGTAAGTCCCCATTTCATGTGAACTTGTTAGTCACACACTTAACACTCTGGTGAGATAGATAGTCTGCAGTTAAGGCTGAATGTGGACACTTTCTCCTCTTGACAATGACTAACTCACGGACAGACTTAATACTTGTTTATCTTGTATGGGATACAGACTCAAAGCATAACTAAGAAAAGTCCCAATGAAGTTTCTTTTTATACCAATGCTGTAGCAAAAAGGCTTAAGAGCTTTAAACCTGATAATAAACTAAAGACATTGCTGGAATTCTTGCACTGCAGGCCATTCACAGCATCTTGGATGTGCATCATCTGACAAACTGAGGAACAAATCCAAGCTGGAGGACAGCCAACAAGGAGAATGAGAAAAATGTTCTAGGCAAGATTCTTATTCCTATTCCTTCTCAGAGTATGACAGCTATTTGAAGTATTGATAAATAAGGTAAAATTAAAAAAAAAAAGCCGTCTGCATTTGTTAAGCAGTTAGCCAACAGTGTTGAGTTATACTGTGTTCATTTTCACTGTGTTTCATTGTTTCGTTTGGATGTAACTTATGGCCCTCTGGGCTTTACCCTTGTGGATCTGGACACATCCATCCTGTCTAACCCCTGTGTGAACATAGAAACAAACAAACAAAAAGCTGTTTTTAAAATATATATATATATTTAATTGTGCCTTAAGTGAAAGTTCACAATCCAAGTCGGTTTGTCATATGATACCTTGTACGTACACTGCTATGTAACTCTAGCTGCCTTCCCCACCCTGTGACAGTGTGCTCCTTTCCGCCTTGTATTTTCCATATCCATTCAACCAGTTGCTGCCTCCGTCTAGCCTCTCATCTTGACTCTGGACAGGTGTGGCTCAGTTAGCCTCCTATATGTACTTAAGCAAAGAAGCACACACCTTGCCAGTATCATTTTATGCCTTATAGTCTAGTCCAATGTTTGTCTGACACGCTGGCTCTGTGACTGGTTTCTGCTTTGGGCTAACAGAGTCCAGGGGCCATATCATCAGGAGACTCTCCAGTTCGTGGACCGTCAAGTCTTGTCTTCTAATAGGATTCTAGTTCTGCACACCCATTTTTCTCCCACTACATCAGAATTATATTCCCTGTTAGGGCAGTCTGTTGGTGGTGGCCAGGCACCAGCTACTTCTGGTTTCATGCTGATGTGGTGTCTGGATTATATGACCTTAAAAAAGCTGTTTTATTTGAATATATTTCAATAGAGCTCATGGCTATAAATCCGTTCAGCACTAAGCACAGTGCTTTGGCCATAATGTGTTATAGTAATACATGTTGACTGAATGAAAGAACAACAATAAACCCAGAATAAAATATCAATTTCTTATGAAAACTTTGTGATACCTATGTAGAAACCATGTGAGTGATCTGGTTTCTATTTCCTTCCCTAATTTCACCATGCCCACCTCATACCCTTTCCTACCTGCCCACCTAAACGCCAGCCCTTCAGGTCTCCTTTATATTGGCTCATACGACCAAGGTCTTTTGGAAATGCTCTGTTTTCAGACAGGATCCATCTGATATCAACAGTGAATCAGTGGTGCACGGTCTTCTTCTGGATCTGGCTTGGATTTCAGCCCAGCCTCCGTCTATGTACTGCTGTAGCTGCTTTTGAATGATCTTCAGTAGAATTCTATTTGGTGGCATAGTGGTTAAGTGCTATGGCTGTTAACCTAAAGGTCAGAGGTTCGAATTCACCAGGAACTTCTTGAAAACTCTATGGGGCAGTTCTACTCTGTGAGTCAGAATTGACTCAATGGCAGTGGTAGTGGGTAATACCAATAATATTTGTTCATTCATAAGATGCAGCCCCTTATCCATTAAAGTTTTATTATGAGATTGTAGCAGTTCAGTCACATCTTCAGGTTCCACTTCTAAATTCTAGTTCTCCTGCTGTTTCTACTAGATCTATGGTTACTTCCCCACTTAAGTCATGAACTCCTCAAAGTCACCCATGAAAGTCACCAAACTCCTGTTAATGTTGATATTTTGACTTCTTTCTGTGAATCACACATGTTCCTGTCTTGGATTGAATTGTTTCCCCCACAAAATGTCTATAAAAATTTGGTTGGTCCATGGTTCATGGTGTTGTGTGATGTTCCTATGTGTTGTAAATCCTGCTTCTATGATGTTAATGGAGAAGGGTGGTGACAGTTGTGTTGGTGGAGCAGGACTCAATGTGAAAGATTCTTTGTGCCTTGAGACAATCTCTTTAGATATAAAAGAAAGAAGCTAGTAAAGAGATTTGGGGATCTCCTACCAACAAGAAGCAGTGCTGTGAGAGCATGTCCCTTGGAAAGGACCCAGGGCATTGTAGCAAAGAATGAAGAAAACAAAAGAGACAAGGGAAAGATTAGTCCAAAGTACTAATGGACCACAGCTGTGACAGCCTTCACCAAACTGAGTCCAGCACACTAAATGGCATCCAGCTTGAAAGAAGAAATTGCTCCTTGATTTATTAGCTACAAACTGGATATTGTAGTTAGTAGGCATGAAAACAACATTAATCTCTTTGTGTATGTACATCAGAGCTCTTGGATGACCAGGTATGTTGTTCATGAGAAGTAACATTTGGAAAGCAATTTTTTTTCCAAGTAGTGTATCTGACCAGTAGGCTTAAATTGTTCACTAAACCATATTTTAAAGAGATGTCCTGCCTTTCAGGATTTGTTGCTTCGTTTATAGAACGCAGACAGAGCAGACAAATCTTCAGGGTCCTAGGATTTTCAGAACAGTAAATGAACTTTGGCTTCAATTTAAAGTGTCACAAGCTGCATTAATCTCTGACAAGAGAGTCAGCCTATACTTTGAAGCTTTGAAAGCAGGAATTGACGCCCTCCTCTCTACCAATGAGATCTGACAAGTAAGTTGGCAAACTTGTCCTACAGAAAGTGCAACATACTTCGATGCTGAATATTAGTATGGTCACCTTTGAAGTACTTCCTTTGGGAAGCCATGCACTGAGGCAAGCTCCTAGTCTACCCTTCAAAGCAATTTTGGAACTCTTTTTCTAGACTGGCCATCAGAGCTGTCGTTGCATTATCCTTGATGGCCTGAATATCATCAAAATGTCTTCCTTTCAATATTTCTTTTGTCTTCGGGTACGGAAAAAAAGGTCATTGGCAGCCAGATCAGGTGAGTAGGTGGGGTGTTCCAATACAGTTATCTGTTTACTGTCTAAAACCTCCCTCACAGACAGGGCCGTGTGCTCTAGTGCATCATAGTGATGCGAGAGCCGCAAAAAGTGGCTCTTTTATGTTTGCAAAAGGTTCAGATCATTTGTTTTTCTTTATTTTTTTTTTACTGTAATTAAGTGAAAGTGTACAGTTCAGGCCAAATTTGCATGCTTGCCTATCTGCAGCTCATTCTGCTCTCCTTACCAGGTGACAGCACACTCCTTTTCTCTGTTCTATATATGTCATATCCTCTTAACAATCTGCTGTGCCCTCCTCTCCAGCCTCTCCACTCCCTTCTAGTAAGAGGCCAGTAGGATGACATCCTACAGGTGCTTAGGACCATAAAGTGCACACACAGTATGGTCACTCTGTGTTACTGAGTCCAATCCATTCCTGTCTGGAGAGTTGACCTCGATAATGATTTATGATCAGGGGTAGCCTCAGGTCTAGGGACCATGATCTCAGGGGAACTTCCAGGCCTTCAGACTATCAATGGCTGTCTCTTAGTGGCATTCTTAGGGTGCACCTATTTTTTTCTTGTGTTGCCACTGGTACTCAACATTATGAGTCCCATTACAGCTGTCATTGGTGGTGGCTGGGCACCATCTGTTTCTTCTAGTCACATGTTAGTATAGTCACCCATTCATGTGAGTCAGTCTGTCTTCTGGTCTCTTTCTCCCTCATGCGGTTGTTCTTGGTGATCGTCTGCTACAGGTGAGTTGGGACCATTTGTTGTGCCTCAGATTGGGTCTTTTAGACCTCAGATGCCCCTCACCAATATGGGGTGCAAGACATACTCTTAGCAATAGCTAGTTATGCCAGTTGGCCTCGATGTCCCTTGAGAGCATGGTCCCCAGACTCTTTCCCCTGCTACTCTAACCTTGCAATATTGGATTAAGATTGAAAGACTTTTCAGGTTATGTTGAAGTCCAGTTAAACTGATCTTTTTTCTGATGTGTACTGTCACTGATTCACCCGATGAAAATTCTATCAGCTATCTAATTTATAACCAACCATCTCTCTCCCTTCATCCCTCCCCTTCCTTGCTTCCTTCAAAGAGTCTTTTCTTCTGTACATGAGTCAGTTTTTAAGTCCTTATAGTAGGGATCTCATACAGTATTTGTCCTTGTGCTGCGTACTGATTTAACTCAACACGTCTGCCAATTGAAATCAGGTTATGAGATGTTTTCTAAAATCATCATTGCTCTTTATTATTGCATAGTGTTCAACTGAGCATATGTACCATAGTTTGTTCATCCATTCATCTGTTGATTCCATCTAGCTTGATTCCATCTTTTTGCCACTGTGGACTGTGCTTCAATAAACATCCATGTGCATGTATCTGTTCTTGTGAAAGGCCTTGATTCTGTAGGATATATTCCAAAAAGTGGGATTACTGGATCAAATGGTATATCTATTTCCAGCTTTTGAAGGAAGCACTAGATTGCTTTCCAAAGAGATTATAATATTTTGTAATCCCACCAGCAGTGTAGGAGAGTTCCAATTTCTCCATAGCCCCTCCAGCACTTGTTGTTTTGTGTTCTTTGGATCATGTCCAACTTTGTTGGGGTGAGACGATATCTCATCGTAGTTTTGATTTGGATTTCTTTAATAGCCAATGATCGTGAGCATTTCTTTGTGTCTTTTGGCTTTCTGGATATCCTTTTTAGTGAAGTGTCTATCCATCTCTTTTCTGCAATGCTTAATTGGATTATTTATTCATTTCTTGTTGATACTCTGCAGTACCTTGTAGATTATGGAGATCTGACATCAATCTGATATATAGTTGCAAATTTTTTTTTCCCGTTCTGTAGCTGGTCTTTTAATTCTTTTGATAAAGTCGTCTTTGAATGAGCAAGTGTTTGATTCTTAGTAGTTCCCATTGATCTATTTTCTCCTTTGTTGATTGTGTTTTGTTTGCCAGATTTTAAAGTCTGTCAAGTTGTGTATTAAAACGTCCATTGTTGATCCCATTTTTTCTCGCGTGATCTTTACCATTTTAGATTTGATACTTACGTCTATTTTCCATTTCAAGTTGCTTTTTGTGTGAAGTGTGAGATATGGGTTTTGTTTCAATTTTTTGCAGATGGGTATCCAATTGGCCAGCACCATTTGCTAAAAGACTGTGTTTACCCCAGTTTACAATCTTAGGGCCTTCATCAAATATCAGCTGTTCACAAGAGGATGGTAGCATCTCTGGGGTCTCATCTCTGTTCCATTGGTCTATATGTCTCTTTTTGTACTAGTACCAGGCTGTTTCAACTGCTGTAGCAGTGTAACAGATTCTAAAGATGTGTAGTGGGAGGCCTCCTAGTGTGTTCTTCCTCTTTAGTAGTGCTTTGCTTATCTAGGATTTCTTTCTTTTCCAAAAGCAGATGGTGATTTGTTTCTCCATCTCCTTAAAAAATGTCAGTGGAATTTGTATTGGGATTGCATTGTATATGTAGATTGCTTTGGGTAAAATAAACGTTTTCACAATGTTAAGTCTTCCTAACCATGAGCAAGGTAGGTTTCTCCATTTATGTAAGTCTGTCTTAGTTTTTTGCTTTAAGATCTTGCAGTTCTTTGTAAAACTCTCTTATTTCCTTAGTTAGATTTATTACTAGGAATTCTATCTTGTTGGGGGCTATAGTAAATGGAATCCTACTGATTTACTTATGTTTATCTTGTATCCTGATACTTTCCTGAACTCTTCTACTAGTTTGAATAGTCTATTTATGGATTCTTTAGGATTCTATGAGTATACACTCATATCATCTGCCAATAGGGAGATTTTCATTTCTTCTTTAAAACTGCAGTTGCCTTTTATTTCTTTCTTTTGCTTAATTGCTCTGGCCAGAACTTCTCGTACAATGTTAACTAGGAGAGGTGAGAGTGGGTATCCTTGTCTAGTTCCTGTTCTCAAGGGGAATTCTTTCAGTCTCTCTCCATTGAGGATGATGTAGGTGGTTGGCTTTGTGTAGATGCCACTTACTGTGTTGAGGAATTTGTCTTCTTATTTTGCTGGGAGTTTTTAACATGAACAGGTGTTGGGCTTTGTTAAATGCTTTCTCTGCATTAATTGACAAAATCAGGTTATTCTTATCTTTTGTGTTATTCATGTGGTTGATCACATTAATTGTTTTTCTGATGTTGAACCAGACTTACATCCCTGGTATGAATCCAGCTTAGTCGTAATGAATTATTTTTTTGATATGTTGTGGAATTCTATTGGCAAGCATTTTGTTGAAGATTTTTGTATCTAGGTTTATGAGTGATATTGATGTGTTGTATTCCTTTTTTGTTGGATCTTCTCCTGCATTTGGTATCAGGGTTATTGTCATGGATTGAATTGTATCCACCCCAAAATAGGTGTAGCCATGTGACCATGATTCCTTTATTCTATGATTATCTTTCATTTTGTGATTTTGCTGTGCTGTATGTTGAAGGATTAGGGTGGGACTACAAATTGTCTTATAAGATCAACTCCTTGCCTCACTGTAAAGGGAGTTTCCCTGGAGTGTGGCTTGCCCCACCCTTAATCTTTGCATCCTGCCAGAGATAAAGGGAAAGGGAAGCAGGCAGAGAATTATGAACCTCACGCCATCAAGCAAGCAGCTCTGGGAGAAGAGCACGTCTTTCAGATCCCAGGTTCCTGTGCCAAGACGCTTCCTGGACAAAGGCTGATGCAATACTGGAGTTTCCTCCAGAGCCGACTAGGGGGAAAGCCTTCCTCTGGAGTGGACATCCTGAATTTGGACTTGTAGCCTACTGGACTTTGTAAGAATAAACCTTCATTTGTTAAAGTCATCCACTTTGTAGTATTTCTGTTAGAGAAGCCCTAGCTGACTAAAACAGTTACGCTGTCTTCACTGAATGAATTTGGGAGTACTCCATCCCTTTCTATACTGTGAAATACTCTTAGTAGTACTGGAGTTAACTCTTCTCTAAAAGCGTGGTAAAATTCTGTGGTGAAGCCATCTGGGCCAAGTCTTTTTTTGGTTGGTATTTTTTATGACTTTTTCAATCTCCTTCTTTGTGACGGGTTCATTAAGTAGTTCTACTTGTGATAATTTTGGTAGGTGATATGATCTAGGAGTTTGTCCATTTCCTCTAGATTTTCAAGTCTTAGTGTAAAGTTTTTCATAGTGTTCTGTTATGATACTTTGATTTCTGTTGGATCTGTTGTGACATCTCCTGTCTCATTTCCTATTTGTGTTGTTTCCTCTCCTGTTTTTCTTTAGTAAGTTTAGCCAATGGTTTGTCAATTTTGTTGATCTTTAAAAAAAAAAAAAAACAGCTTTTGGTGTTAACAACTTTTTCAATTTTTTTTCTTCTGTTTTCCTGTATACTTAATTGTGCTCTAGTCTTTTATGATCTGTTTTCTTCTGGTGGCTGAGGGGTTCCTCTCTTGCTCTCTTTCTACTTGTTCAAGCTCTAAGGTTAATTCTTTGATTTGGGTCCTTTCTTGCTTCCAATGTTTGCCTTTATAGAGATAAACTGACATGTGAGCATTGCTTTAGTGGTATCCTGTGGTAGGATGTGTCTTCATTTTCACTGGAATCCATAAATTTCTTCATTTCATCCTTGATTTCTTCTATAACCCATGACTTTCTGAGCAAGATGTTGTTCAGTTTGCATGTGTTCCAATTTCTATCTATGTTTTTTTCCGCTATTGGTTTTGACTTTTATGGTTTCATGGTCTGAGAAGATACTTTGCAGTATTTCAGTGGTTTGGATTTTGTTGGGATTTGCTTTGTGTTCTAACACATAGTCTACTCTAGAAAATGTTCTATGTGTGCTGGAGAAGAAAGAGTACTTACTTGTTGAAGAATAAAAACTTCTGTATATGTCAATGAGGTCTAATTAATTAATCGCTGCAATAAGATCTTGGGTGTCTTTACTGAGCTTTTTACTAGAACATCTGCCAATACTGAAAGTGGAGCGTTGAAGCCTCCCACTAATATTGTGGAATGATCTTTCTCACTTTTCAGTGTAGTCAGTGTTGTGTACACAAATACTTAGTGTTATAAAATCCCGTTTCTGTATTGAACCTTTCAGCAATAGTGTCCATCCTTGTCTATGATGGTGGATTTTACATTAAAATCTCTTTTATCTGAGATTAGTATTGCCGTATCTGCTCTTCTTTGTATACTGTTAGCTTGGTATATGTTATTCTATCCTTTAATTTTCAGTTTTTTTCATATCTTGAAGGTGAGTTTCTTGTAAGCAACATGTAGATGGGTCATGTCTTTTGATGCAAGATGTCACTCATAGTCTCTTTACTGGAAGGTTCAGTCCATTTACATTCAGTGCAATTATTGATAGATATTTATTTAGTGCTGTCATTTTGATGTACTTATTTTCTATTGGTGTTTTCTCTGTTGCTGTTAATATTCTGTTCTGGGTCATTCTTCTTTATGGGATGTTTTTTCATCCTTTACAGAGTTGGCTTTGTGTTTGTTGAGACTCCAGGATTACATTTCTTGTTTTGGTATGCTGCATCTTTATTGTGCTTAGCAGCTAACTCTATGATCCCCCTTAATAATCTAAGTTTAAACCCAATTTTAGCTTCTACATATCTTATTAACTTCCTTTCCATCTGGAAGGACAATAACTACTATTGTATATCCCTCTTTTTAATACGATGGTATTATTTTTCATGATACGATTACTGGATCCTCTCTTTTAATATTATAGCTTTGATCGAATTTTGTGCCTTCCCTAAATGAGTAGGTTTTTGGATGTTGTGTCCTCCATTGCCTCTTTAAATATACACTTAATAGTTTTTTTTTTTCCTAAGCAAAGTGCTTCTTTCAGTATTTCTTGTAATTTTGGTTTAGTTTTTACAGTCTCTAGGTTTCTGTTTATCTACAAATGTCTTAATTTCATCTTCATATTTGAAAGACAGTTTTGTAGTATATATAATTCTTGTTGGGAAGGTTTTCTCCTTCAAGACTTTGAATGTGTCATCCCACTGCCCACATATGTATCTGTTAGCTGCCTGAATGACTTCTTTGGTGAAGTGTCCATTCATATCTTTGCCCATTTTTAAATTGTTGGCCTAAATGCCAACATAATTTCTGCTGAGAAGTCAGACAAAAGCCTACAGGTCTTCCTTCTGAATGTCAGCTTTACTTTGAGTCTCATTGCCTTTAAGAGTTTCTGCTTATGTTTCATTTTGTTAAGCTTGATTATAATATATCTTGATGTCTTTCTTTTGGTGTCTATTTTTTGTGGCATTCAATATACATCTTGGATATCTGTATTCTCTTTCATAATTTCAGAGAAGTTTTCTGTCAGCAACTCAGCAACAATAATGTCTGTGTTTTCAGCTATTCATCCCTGTTCAGAAATTTCAATTAATCAAAGATTATTCCTCTTGATAGAGTCCCACATGCTTCTTAATGCTTATTCATTTTTCTTGTTTCTTTTCTCTGGTTTCTCTTCATAAATGCTGGTGTCAGTAGCTATATCTTCAAAGTCAGTAAGTCTGATTCCAGTTGCTCAATTCTGTTCTTTTGGCTTTGAATTGAATTGTCCGATTTTGTAATTTCGTTATTGATCTGTCAGATTTCAGAATGCTGATGTTCCATCAGCTTGAACAGCTTGTTTAATTTTTTATTTTGCTCTGCTGCATTTTGTATGTCTAGTAGGGCTCTTTATGTAATTCTTTTGTACTTGACCTCTGATAGGTTCAGAAAGACTTCTTCCTTTGGGAAGTTCTTTGATTCTTTCTTTTGGGAGTTTCATGGAGCCGTGGTAGAATGGTTCTTTTAATGTTTGGCTAGTTTGTTGCCTTGGGGACATCTAGAGGCCATTTAGCTTCTCTGGTGTTGCCTCAACAGAAGCTGAGCTGCAGTTTTGAGAAGTGAGTTGGCCACCTCTAAGTACTCCAGTGACTGGGCCCAGTGGAATCTCTGGGGTAGCAGGCTCTGCCTCCCAAGACACACCCTGACAAAGGCTGACAAAGACATAGCCCTATTTATGGAGTCACTGAGGGGGGTGTCAGTCAACCTTATGATGTGGTTCAGTTAAGACTGGAAGAGATGCTGTTGGTTTGCACTGCAGCTTTTTCTCCAGGCAGTCTTATTTTATAAAGCTAAAATCTATCTGACAGCTTACAAAATCAGTCAGGCTGTCAAGTGTGGCAAGCCCCTCCTTCTGGCTAACACCAGAGGCACCCCTATTTTCTGGTATAAATTCCAGAAAAAAATTACACAATTTTTTGTGGATAAATGTCACGGAGTTACAGAATGTTAATAGAAAAGGAAGCTTATTAACAATTTAGTAACAATAATGACAGTTAATATTGAATATTTTGTGCAGAGTGGTTGATACGTAATGTCTCATTTAATGGGTTCCAACTCATTCATCTTACAGATGGGAAAATTTAGATATTTTAATTAACTGGCAACTTTCACCTACAACATATACTCTCCTTCATCCTAGTGCTTAAATATGACAGAATGAGAGTCATGGATTGAATTGTATCCCTTAAAAATAAGTGTAGCCATGTGACCATGATTCCCTGTGTTCTAAGATTGACCTTCATTTTGTGATTTTACTGTGCTGTATGTTAAAGTATTAAGGTGGGACTGTAAATCCTTTCAGAAGATTACCTCCCTGCTCCACTGTAAAGGGAGTTTCCCTGGAGTGTGGCTTGCCCCACCCCTAATCTTTGCATTCTACAAGAGATAAAAGGAAAGAGAAGCAAGCAGAGAATTGGGAACCTCACACCATCAAGCAAGCAGCACTGGGAGAAGAGCATGTCCTTCAGACCTGAGGTTCCTGTGCCAAGACACTCCCTGGACAAAGACTGAAGCAATATCGGACATTCCTCCAGAGCCAACAAAGGAGAAAGCCTTCCCCTGGAGCAGACATCCTGAATTTGGACTTACAGCCTACCAGACTGTGTAAGAATAAACTTTCATTTGTTAAAGCCATCCACTCTGTGGTATTTCTGTTAGAGCATCTCTAGCTGACTAAATCACTCAGTACATAAATTACATTTTTATGATTGTTGAAAAGTAGGCAGTATAGCATATTGGGTAGTAGCCTTGACATTTGGATAATACAACCCTGAGACTGGCTCTTAGCTCTGCTGCTCACCAGCTGTGTGACACTGAGGGAGTCACTCATCCTGCATGAACCATTATTTCTTCTTCTGTATAACGAAGATAATAATGGTGCATTGTTGTTTCTTCAACCAATTAAATGAAATTGTGAATGTAAAATTCGTATCACTTGACATCCACTGGTAGGACAATAAATTGATAGATATTATCATAAAGTTCTTTAATATTAAAATTTATTTAAGTTATTAACAACCAAACTTAATTACATTTTATTTTTAATACTGTCTTATGACTTCACATGAGGCTGTGGGTCGTGCAAGTGGTTAAGCATGCAATTACTTACACATGTTTATGAATGGTTGGCAGTTGGAGCACACTCTGAGATCTTAGAAGAAACTAGTTATCTACATCTGAAAGGTCACAGCCACGAAAACTATAAAGAGCAGTTCTACTCTACAACACACGAAGTTGCCATGAGTCAGAATCAACTTGATAGCAACTGGGTTGTGGATTTTTAATTTTACATATTTTGCAGATGAGGAAGTAGAGTCACGTAAAATAGAAGTAAAAGCTGACTGTTCACACTGCGATATTAAATGAGAACTGAAACTCTGAGATGTTCTCAAACCCTTTCCTTATTTTGTGGTAATCTTTCTTTACACTATGTTCCTTTCTCTTAGCGGGCAATTGATTGTAAATCATGTCAGCTCCTTGCTTAGGCTGCTCTAAATCCTTGAGGTAAGAGATTTGGCATTTCCAGGAGATTCAACACCAAAAGTCCAAACCCATTGCCGTCAAATCAACTATAACTCATAGAGACCCCAAGTATTCAAGAGTAGAACTGTACCACAGGGTTTTCTTGGCTATTATCTTTATGGAAACAGATTGCCAGGACTTTCTCTGCCCCAGTACAATAGGACTTCAGTAAATATGTGTTCACTTCATAATGAAAAGTTTATACACAATTATGAGGAATGTGAACTCTCAGTACAAGGTAAGTTCAATGGGTCACTTGTCCCTCAAACTGAATCTGAAAAATAAAACAGAGAGGTATCACAGAAGGCAAAGAGTATCATGAAATATTTAAGGATCTAACAGAGGACATCATTGCTGGGCAATGTGGTCCAGTATATTAGGAAGTAATAATGTAGGCCAATTATACATATGTCAGACAGTTATACAGGTATATACCATGGTTTTCTTGTTTGCTTCCTATGTCCCTGATCACAGTTCCAGAATTTGATCCTCATGAGAATATGGAGCTAGGCAGGCAAGGCTGAGGTGGTAATCAGACCCTTCCTGTGATCCCTTTAACAACAAAGACCCAGAAAAACAAATGAGTGGGTTATATATATATATATATATTTTCTAAGAGCCCTAAACATTAAAGGGAAAGCTGAGAAATCAGACTGAGCAACAGGAAAGGGAGACTATGTCCAGAAGCAGCTAGGACTGGCAAGGCCTGATTGAGTAGGAATCCGTACCCTGCAGGAAGATCTGCAACTGCTACTGTGGTTAGCAAGCAGCAGAGTTTGGAGAGCATCTTTCTTAGCAGATGAAACTAAGCATGCTAATTGCAGTTCCAGAATCAGCAAAAAGTGGCGTTGATCCTCAACAGCTAAGTGCTTTGTTTCTAACATACCATGTGTGGGTCTGAGACTTCAACTTTGGGCTAAACCTCTCTTTCTTTCCCCAGTACTTTCACCTCCCTTCTCTGAATTGTACTGAGGTCTAAATTCTGACTCTCTACCTAGGCCAGAAGTAGGACCCCTCACACATGCCCTAAGTTATTTTCCCAGACTTAGAGGGGAAAAATTTGACAAATGGGGGTATATGTCTGCTGGCTCCCTAAACCAAGAATTCAAAGCAGAAGCAGATCCTTTGCCTAGGCATAGACACAAGGAGACCACAACTGTCCAGGGAGCATCTTGGTGCAGGAACCTCGGGCCTGAAGGACGCACTCATCTCCTGGTGCTGCTTTCTTGATGGTATGAGGTTCCCAATTCTCTGCCTGCTTCTCTGTCCTTTTATCTCTCGTAGGATGAAAGGGTTAAGGGTGGGGCAAGCCAGGGAAATTCCCTTTACACTTTACAGTGGAGCAGGGAGGTAATCCTATGAAGGGATTTACAGCCCCACTCTAATCCTTTAACATGCAGTTTAGGGAAACCACAAAATGGAGGACAGTCACAAGTACTGGGAGTCATGGCCCAGCCACATGGCTACACATATTTTTTGGGGGACATAATTCGATCCATGACAAATGGGTACCAAGAAAACTAATAGAACACATTAGATTAGTCCTCATGGCTTTGAAAATATTCCATGCTCCAAGACATTTTACACAGTAACTCTGCCTCCAGACTAGGTACTGGCCAC
The DNA here is from genome assembly GCA_028571685.1 of Heterohyrax brucei. Lineage (NCBI taxonomy): Eukaryota > Metazoa > Chordata > Mammalia > Hyracoidea > Procaviidae > Heterohyrax > Heterohyrax brucei. The sequence goes on from CM053149.1 coordinate 44,411,839, forward strand.
ACTTTCCAGATTCTAAGTGGAGGCCCCTTGGACATATGCTACAGTTCCAAATTTTAGGCCCACTGAGGTAGCAACTCTGCTCCCTCAACTTTAGGTGCAACATTTTCCTAGTCCAACTGAGTGGGAACTACACCCTTAGAAACACCAGATGCCGTAATTCCACCCTTAGAAATCCCCGAGGTTATGGTCATACCTTTTGAGTCGGAGGCAGCTCAACTTCTCATGCTCCTTGTCTCTTCAGTTTCTGCTTCCTATGGCCTCAGGTCCTGGGCTTCATGCTTTAATCTGCCCTGATGAGGCAAGTGTTCCAAAGTTCTATAGCTCCACCAATTTAAGTGCCTAGAGGAACTCTACTTCACCAGGAAGCCTCCTTTGCACAGGCACTCAGCTCTCTTGCTCAGTGAACCAGCAAGCTTAGCTCTACCAAGTGCCTGGAGGCAACCTACGCCACAAGAAACCTCCTGTGCACAGACACTCAGCTCCCAAGATCCATGGGTCAGCTTTAGTGCTGTCTCACACTGGTCTGGTTCTGCTGCTGCCTGCTTGCTGCTGCTAGTGGTTATCTGCTACTTGTTTCTCACTATCTGTGTCTTCTTCATTGTTAAGAGTTCTCCTTGGTTCTTTCTCCATCTTCTATGCATTCACAGTTTCAAAACATCTCCCACATTTTTTGTATCTGCTAGAGCACAACTCCACTCCCAGTACCAAATACTATCTCAGTCATCTATTGCTGCTACAACAGAAGTAAAACAAATGGATGGCTTTAAAAAGATAAACTTTATTTTCTCACAGTCCAGTAGGCTAAAAGTTCAAATTCTGGGTGTCAGCTCCATGGGAATGTTTTCTGTGCCGGCTCTGGAGAGGTAATTTTGTTATTAGTCTTCCAGTTGGCTGGGAGTTTCTGATGCACAGGGACCCGAAGTACTTTCCAGAAGACGTGCTCTGCTATTGACACTACATCTTGGTGGTATGACCTACTGCTGTTGAGTCACATCCTGACTCATGTGGTCCCCAAATCTCCACATGCTTCCATTAGATCCCAAGAGATTGCCTCAAGGCACAATAACATCTTACATGTTAAGTCCTGTCCCACCAACACAACTGCTGTCCATAACTCCCTCATTAACATCATAGAGGCAGGATTTACAGCATATAGAAATCTGCTGGGAATCACAGAGTAGCCAAATTGTCATACATGTTTTTTTGGGAAACACAATTCAATCCATGACACAAGATAAACAGAAGTTTAAAGGATCTGCAAAAAACCAAAGCAAAATTACAACAAGTACTAAAGGAAGTGCTTTGATTCAGAAATCGATAACATCAGATGAAAATTCAAGGCTACAGTGCAGGACAGAGCAACCAGTTAGCAACTCAGATAGGGAAATGACAAAAATAAATCAAAGATAAAACACTGAAAATAGAGAAAACGAGATGTATGTAAAATAAGACATTATATCAAAAACGACTAAATTATGTAGTCATAGATTTTTCATATGAAGAGGAAATCAAAGAGACACAAAGAAATTCAAGATTGTTTAAATTAGAAAATTAGGGGTAAATATTAAGGGTAACTACAGAAGAAATTAACAATCTTACACATCAAATCAAAACAAGTAACAAAACCATGAAGTCTCAGTAAATACAAAATCAACAATGAAAAAGATGAAAACAAAAAACAAAAAAAAATAACTCATCACAAAAAATTAAGTGTAACAAAGAAACTGTCAACAACACACAAAAAAGGCATCAAAATCACAGCACTAAATGCATACGCATCCACAGTTACGCTGAATATAAATGGGTTCATACACCAGTAGAGAGTAGCAAAATGGATTATTAAAAAAAAATTTAAAAATTCCCTCTATATGTTCCCTTTAAGAGACACCACTTAGATTTAAAGGCATATACAAACTGAAACTCAAAGGTTGGAAAAATATACATCAAACTAACAACATCCAAAAAATGTAGGGATAGCATTAGTAATTTTGATAAAATAGACTTTAGTGTAAAATCCTCAACAAAGGACAAAGAACGATATTATAAATGATTAAATAGTCAATACATCAGGATAGCCAAGCCAAGTGCCGTCGGATAACATAACTATATTAAATATTTATGCTCATAATGATAGAGCCCCCAAATACATCAAACAAACTCTAACAGCATTGCAATGTGAAATAGACAGCCCCACGATAATAGTAGGATCTTAAATATACCACTTTTGGTCCAGGACAGAACACCCAGAAAGAAGTTCAATGAAGACACAGAACAGCTAAATGTCACAATCAACCAACTTGACCTCACAGACTGTCTTAGTCCTCTACTCTCCTTTAAAAGAAATACCGCAAGTGGATGACTTTAAATGAAAGATCTATTTATTTCAAAAAAGTAAACTGTAAGTCCAAATTCAGGAAATCAGATCCAGGAGAAAAGTTTTCTTTTGGCTCTTGAGAAAGGTCTTTGTCATCAGTCTTTTTCTGTACTGGGAGAGTCTGAGGTACAAGGACTCCTGGTTCCTTCCAGAGTACATGCCCTGCTCCTGGCACTGCTTCTTGGTGGGGTGAGTTCCCCAACTCTTTGACTGCTTCCTTTCCTTTTATATCCCAAGAGATTTCCTCAAGGCACAGTACAATCTTGCATACTGAGTTGTGCCCTACCAACAAAACTACCACCGATTCTCCTCATTAACATCATAGAGGTTGGATTTACAACACATAGGAACATCATACAGTACCTGGAAACCTGGCCTACCCAAACTGGTAAGTGTTTTTTGGGAGACATGATTCAATCCATGACATAAACATATACAGAATGTTCAATTGAAGAGCAGTTAAGTATATTTTCTTTTTGAATGCATATGGAACATTCTCCAGAATAGATCATACATTAGTCCTTAAAGTCAGCCTTAGACAAAATTCAGAGCACTGAAATATTACAGAGCGTCTTTTAAAACTATAAAGCCATAAAGTAGAAACCAGTAACAGAAAAAGCAAGGGGTGGGGTAACCAAACTTGTGGAAACTGAACAACACTTCATTCAGAAACGTCTTGGTTATAGAGGAAATCAAAGCTGGAACAAAGATGTCCACAGAAACAAATAAGAATGAAAGCATATCTTACCAGTTTAATTTGGGACACAGCAAAAGCAGTGCTCAGAGATCAATTTGTTTCAATAAAAGCATACATCCAAAAACAAGAAAGGGCTCACATCAAAGCATTAACCCCACACCTGAAACAAGAAAGAGCAGCAAAAGAAACCCTCATGTGCCAGAAGAGAGCAAATAATAAAAATTAGAACAAAACTAATTGAATTAGGAAATAGAACAACTGAAAATATTAAGAAGACAAAAAACTTGTTCATTGAAAAGATCAACAAAATCAATAAACCACTGGGCAAACTGACAAAAGAGAACAGAAGAGAAAGCAAATAACCTGAATAAAAATGAGATTGGTGACATCATAAAAGATCCAGGTAAAATAAAAATAATAATGATACAAAAACACAGAATACTATGAAAAATTGTACTTTAACAAATTTGAAAACCAAGAGGAAATGGACAAATGTTTAGTAAAAGACTAACCAACTAACACAAACATAAGTAGAACAACGAAACAAACACAGAACACAAGAAGAGATTGAAATGGTAATTAAAATCCTCCCAACAAAAATAGCCCTGATCCTGAAGGCTTCACTGGAGAATTCTATCAAACTTTCAGAGAATAGTTAATACCACCTAATACTAAGGGTATTTCAGAGCCTAGAGAAGGATGGAATACCCCCAAACTCATTCTGTGAAGCCAGCATAATGCTGATATCAAAACAGGTAAAGGAAGCACAAATAAAAAAATTACAAAATAGTATTTTTCATGAACTTACACTCAAAAATTTTCAGCAAAACTTTAGCCAATAGAATTCATCATGACCAAATGGGATTCATACAAGAGATGTAGGCATGGTTTACCATTAGAAAAATAATCAGTGTAATAAACCACATAAATAAAAGAGACACGAAACTCTTGATTTTATCAACTGATGCAGAAAAGGTATTTGATAAAGTTAAGACCTGTTCATGTTAAAGACTCTCAGCAAAATAAGACTACAAAGGAAATTCCTCAACATAATAAAAGCCATCTATACAAAGCTAACAGCCAATATCATGCTAACTGGAGATAGTTTGAAAGCATTCCTCTTGAGAATGAGAACCAGACAAGGATGTCCTTTGTCACCACTTTTATTCAACAGTGTGCTGCAGGTTCTAGCCTGAGCAAATAAGGCAAGACTAAAGGGTATCTGAATGGATAAGGAAGTAGTAAAAGTTTCTCTATTCACAGATAATATCATCTTGTACATAGAACACCTGAAAGAATCCAGAAAAACAACTACTGGAACTAAGAGAAGAGTTCAGCAGAGTATCAGAATATAAGATAAATATACAAAGATCAGTTAGATTTCTTTACCCAGATGAAGAGAATGTCAAAGAAGAAATGACTGAATCAATGCTATTTACAATAGACTCTAAGAATATAAAATACTTAGGAATAAATCTAGCCAGAGATGTAAAACTCTACATAGAGAAAACTACAGGAGGCGGGGGAGTCAAGATGGGGGACTTAATACATGTTTCCCTAAATCCCTCTGGAAACCAAGACCAGAATTGACAATTAAATAGAGCCTTCTGGACACCTAGTGAGCCCTAGGACACAGCATAGGACTGTTAATTTGGACTTCATACCACTAAGCGGAAAACCTCCTCTCTTTTGCTGACCCTGCTCTTCACAAGAGCTGGCTTTCACAGACTGAAGGTAACTTAACATTTTAACTTTTTTCCTCTGTCTTAGCTGGTGGGTGGAGCTGGGACTTGAAGAGTAGCTAAACTTGGTCACACTACTAATGGGATCAGCAGGAGAAAATGTCGTATTTTGAGAGGCAGGCTTTGGACTCTGTGCATTTTAGCAACTTTGGCCTCTCTTTCTGCATAGCTTGTGTGGAGGCAGGCACTGAGTTTGTGCAGGAAGCCATCTTGTTCCATCAGGAGGCAGAGACACCCACATGGGGGCCCTGGCTGGACTAGTTCCTAGGGTGAGGGACATTGCCTGCCTGAAGCAGAGAGCTTTTCAGGAGGAAAAGCAGTATTTTACACAGTGTCACCTATGGTTGGGGCCTGGCAACAGAGGCTGTGGATTCTGTGCATCTTGGGACCTTTGGCCTCTCTTTCTGCCTCCAACACAGAGTAACCTGGACCCAGCCAGGTGGCGAGCTTGTGCAGGACACCATCTTGTTCAACTGGGAGGCGGATTACCCATATGGAGGCCTCACCTCAGATGGATCTAATTCCTGGACTGGGAGGCAGCGCCTGCCTGGAGCAGAGTGCTTTTTCAGCAGAAAAGCAGGATTCTGCACAGTGTTGCCTACAGCTGGGGCCCAACAGCACAGGCCAGCAGGGCAGTAACCTTTCTGTATTTTGAGCTAGTTTATAACATCTGGGGTTCTATATAGGGGTGCTTAGTTTCTCAGCTAGGAAGAGGGAGCCATACACCTGAAAACCTGACCAAATTTGGAAGTTGTCAGATACCTTTTACCTTTCATTTTAAGACAGCCTAGAGAAACAACTGTACTACATCCTCACAGCATCTCTCTCAGCCTCTATTGACTCACATGATGCCCCCAAAGCAAGAAACTCTCAGAGAAAACTGTAACCAAGAAATCATCCATGGCTTCAGAAAGCCCCCAAAAGAAAGCACAACAAAACTTCACATACGACAAAACCTTTCTGAAACTATTGGAAGGTGAATGAAAAAGGATTCTATATAGAGCCCTCCTAGACCTTATACAAAATGAAGCAGGGCAAAATGAATAACTAATCAAGTGGTTAGATCTGGTGGAGCACCAGTACTCTGAAATTCAACAGGTCAAGAACAAAATCAAAGAAATAGAAACTTCAATTCAAAGCCAAGAAAACAGAATGGAACAAATGTAAAATAGACCTTCTAACTTGGAAGACAGAGCTACTGACTCTAGCATTTATAAGGAGAAATCAGAAAAAAGAAACAAGAAAAATGAAGCAACATTAAGAAGCATGTGGGACTCTATCAAGAGGAATGATCTGTGATTAATTGGAGTTCCTGAACAGGGTGAAACACCTGAGAACACAGAGAGCATTGTTACTGAGCTGCTGGCAGACAGCTTCCCAGAAACAATAAAAGAAGAGACCGCAGATATCCAAGATACATATTGAACACCATTCAATATAGATCTCAAAAGAAAGACTCTAAGACCTATTATTATCAAGCTAAACAAAATGAAACATAAGCAGAAACTCTTAAAGGCAGCAAGACTCAAAGGTTCAGAGGGAAACCCTGTAGGCTTTTGTCAGATTTCTCAGCAGAAATGATGCTGGCACGGAGACAGTGGCATGACACATTCAAGGCCTTGAAGGAGGAGAACTTCCAATCAAAATTATATATCCTGCAAAACTATCTTTCAAATAGGAAAATGAAATTAAGACATTCCCAGATAAACAGAAACTCAGACTTTGTGAAAACAAAACCAAAGCCAGAAGAAATACTGAGAGAATCTCTTGGCTTAGAAGAACCGAACAACTAACTTTATATTTTAGAAGCAAATACAGGACACATCACCTCGAATCCTAGTCAGTTAGAGAAGGCTCCAAACTCAGTCAAAGCTATAATAATGGAAGAAATAATCCAGTGATCATATCCTGAAAACTATGATGTCATCATATTAAAAAGAGGGATGTACCAAAGCAGTTATAATCCTTCCAGATGGAGAGGAAGTTGATAAGAATGGTAGTAATTAAAATTGGGTTTATACATAGTTTAATAAGTGGGATCATAAGGGCAGCTGTAAAGTACAATAAAGATCCAACATACCAAATCAAGAAACTTACTACAGGAGTGTCAGCAACCATAAAACTAATCCTGAAAAGGTGAAAAATCAACTCACAAAGGAGAATGTTCTAGAACACATTAATAAGAACAACAGAGAAAACATCAACAAAAAAATAAACATATCACAATGGCAGCACTGAACATATACCTGTCACTAATCACACTGAATGTGAATGAAGGCTCCAGTAAAGAGACATTGAGTGACCTCTTGGATCAAAAGACAGGACCCATTCATATGCTGCCTACAGAAACTCACCTTAGACTTAAAGACATGAACAAACTGAAAATTAAAGGATGGAAGAATATATATCAAGCTAACAATGAAGGAAGAAGAGTAGATGTGGCAATTCTAATCTCAGATAAAATAGATTTTAATGTAAAATCCACCATTGTGGACATGGATGGACACTATTGCTGAAAGGTTCAATACACAAGCAAGACTTAACAGTATTAAATATTTATTCACCTAATATTAGAATACCTAAATACATCGAAGAATCTCTGACTACACTCAAAAAAGAGATCGATTACTCCACAATAATAGTGGGAGACTTCAACACTCAACTCTCAATATTGGACAGGTTGTCTAGAAAAAATCTCAGTAAAGAAACAGAAGACTTTATTGCCACAATTAAACAACTAGACCTCATCGATATATACAGAACTTTCTATCCATCAGTGGACAACTACAACCTCTTCTCCAGTGCGCATGGAACATTCTCCAGAATAGACTATATGTTAGAACATAAAGAAGTTCTCAACAAAACCTATACCACTGAATTAATGTAAAGCATCTTCTCAGATTATAAAGCCATAAAAGTCTAAATCAATAGCAGTAGAAACATAGAAGGTGGCACTTATGGAAACTGAGCAACATCTTGCTCAAATATACATGGGTTATAGAACAAATCAAGGATAAAATAAAGAAATTTGTGGATTCCAATGAGAATGAAAACACTTCCTACGAGAATCTATGGGATACAGCCAAAGCAGTGCTCAGAGGTCAGTTTATCTCCATAAATGCAGACATCTGAAAGGAAGACAGAAATCAAATCAAAGAACTAACCCTACAGCCTGAACAAGTAGAGAAAAAACAACAGAGGAACCCCTCAGGCACCAGAAGAAAACAGGCCATAAAGATTAGAGGAGAGCTCAATGAATTAGAGAACAGAAGAACAACTAAAAAAATGGAAAAGACCCAAAGCTGTTTTTTTCAATAGAGCAACAGAATTGATAACCCACTGGCTAAACTTAACTAAGGAAAAACAGGAAAGGGAACAAATAACCCAAATAAGAAAGGAGAGGGGAGTTGTCACAAGAGCTCCAACAGAAATAAAAAGTATCGTAAGAGAATACTATCAAAGACTTTAAAAGATTTGAAAACTTAGAGGACGTGGAGAAATACCTTGATTCACATCACCTACCAAAGTTATCAAAAGGTGAAGCAGAGCAACTTAATAAACCCATCACAAAGGAAGAGATTGAAAAAGTCATCCAAACACTGCCAACCAAAAAAAGGCACAGGACCGGATGGCTTCACTGCAGAACTCTACCAAGCTTTTAGAGAAGAGTTGTCTCCAATACTACTGAGACTATTTCCCAGTATATAAAGGAATGGAATACTCCCAAATTCATTCTATAAAGCAAGCATAAACCTGGTAACCAAAGCCAGGGAAAGACCCAACCAAAAAGGACAACTACAAACACACATTGCTCATGAATCTAGATGCAAAAATCTTGAACAAAATTCCTGCTGTTAGAATACAACAATGCATCCAAAAAATAATCCATCACCACAAAGTTGGATTCACACCAGGGATGCAAGGCTAGTCCAGCATCAGAAAAGCAATTAAGGTGATCAACCACATAAATAACATATAAGACAAGAATCACGTGATTTTGTCTACGGATGCAGAAAAGGCATTTGATAAAGTCCAATACCCATTCATGCTAAAAACTCTTAGCAAAATGGGAATAGACGGCAAATTCTTCAATGCAATAAAGGCCATATATACAAAGCCAACTGCCTACCTCATCCTGAATGGAGAGAGACTGAAATAGTTTCTGTCAAGAACAAGAACTAGGCAAGGATACCCACTCTCACCTCTGCTATTCAGTGTGGTACTAGAAGTTCTAGCCAGAGCAATTAGACAAGACCAAGAAATAAAGAGCATGTGCATCAGCAAAGAAGAAGTAAAAATCCCCTATTTGCAGATGATATGATTATATATGCAGAGAATCCCAAAGAATCTACAAGGAAACTACTCAAACTGACAGAAGAATTCAGCAAAGTCTCAGCATACAAGATAAACATAAGCAAATCAGTAGGATTCCTTTATACCAACAATGAGACTGTTAATGAAGAAATTGTCAAATGAATACCATTTACCATAGCCCCTAAGAAGATAAAGGACCTAGGAATACATCTAACCAGAGAAATAACAGACCTTTACAAAGAAAACTACAAGTCCTTACTACAAGGAACAAAGAGAAGCTTACATAAGTGGAGAAACCTACCCTATTCATGGATAGGAAGAATTAACATTATGAAAATGTCTATTTTACCCAAAGCAATATACTTATATAATGCAATCCCAATACAAATTCCATTGACATTTTTTAATGAGATGGAGACACAAATTTCCAATTTCGTTGGGAAAGAGAAAAGCCTCGGATAAGTAAAGCAGTACTGAAGAAGAAGAACACAGTGGGAGGCCTCTCAGTACCCATCTTTAGAACCTATTACACTGCCACAGTGGTCAAAATAGCCTGGCACTGGTACAAAAAAAGAGAGATAGATCAACAAAACAGAACTGAGACCCCAGAGATGACACCATTTTCTTATGAACAGCTGATATATGACAAAGGACCTAAGACATTAAACTGCAGTAAAAACAACTTCTTCAAACAATGGTACTGGCAACATTGGATATCCATCTGCAATAAATCGAAACCAGATACATATCTTACACCTTATACAAAAGCCAACTCACAGTGGATAAAAGGCCAAAATATCAAATCTAAAACGATAAAGCTCATCCAAGAAAAAGTAGGAACAACAATGAAAGTTTTAATAAACAACCTAGACAGACTTCAAAATCTGTCAAACAAACTACAATCAACAGAAGAGAAAATAGACAAATGGGAACTATTTAGAATCAAACACTTTTGCTCATGCAAAGACTTTATTAATAGAATTAAAAGGCCACCTACAGAATGGGAAAAATATTTTTGGTAACTCTATGTCAGACTGATGCCTGATCTCCATTGTCTACAAAGTACTCCAAAGTATCGATAAGAAAAAGCCATGGGCAAAAAAGATGGACAGGCTCTTCTCTAAAGACGAGATCCAGGCAGCCAAAAAACACATGCAGATGTGTTCATGATCATTAACTACTAAGGAAATTCAAATCAAAATGACAGCGAGATACCATCTCACCCCAACAAGGTTGGCAATGATCCCCAAAATGCAAAACAACAAATGCTGGAGAGGCTGTGGGGAAATTGGAACTCTCCTACAGTGCTGGGGATTGCAAAATGGTGCAACCTCTATGGAAAGCAATCTGGTGTTTCCTTTAAAAGCTGGATCTAGGTATACCATTTGACTCAGTAATTCCATTGTTCATAATATATCCTATAGAATCAAGACCATTCACACCAACTGACACATGCATAAGACTGTTTATTGCAGCACAGTCCACAATAGCAAAAAGATGGAATCAACCCAGATGCTGAACAACTGAGGAATGGATAGGTAGACTATGGTATATATACTCAATGGAACACTATGCAATGATAAAGAACAATGATGATTTTAGGAAACATCTCATAACTTGGTTTCAGCTGGAGGACATTATGTTGAGTGAAAGTAGTCAATGACAAAAAGACAAATACTATATGAGACCCCTACTATAGGAACTTAAAAACAGACTCACGCATAGAAGAAAAGACTCTTAGTCAGCTGCAAGGGTGGGGAGAGAGGGAGTGGGAGCGGAAGAGGGTTTGGATTAGATAGTTACTAGAAATTTGGTTGGGTGAAATCTGTGACAGCACACATTAGAAAGAAGATCAATATTAACTGGACTTCAATATAACATGAGTATTCCTACCATCTTAACCCAATATTGCAAGGACAGAGTAGCTGGGACTAGGGGCTGGGGACCATGCTCTCAGGGGAAATCAAAGTCAATTGGCACAACTAGTGTTTTTCTAAGAAAGCCCCCTGCACCCCACGTTGGTGAGTGGTACCTGGGGTCTTAAAAGCTGCCAAGCTGCCATCTGAAAGTCCAGCAAATGCTCCCAACTCAGCAGAAATGGATGATCACCAAAGACCAAAATGACATGGGAGATAGAGAACCCAGACAGACAGACTCACGTGAATGGGTGACTACATCAACTTGTGACCAGAAGAACCAGATGGTGTCTGGCCACTACTAGGGATACCAATGATGGAGTTCACAAAGTAGGTCTCACTGGCAACACAAGAGTAAATAAGGGTACACCCTGAGATCTCCACTAAAAGACCTCAATTGATGGTCCAGGGGCTTCAGGATTCCCCTGGGAGCATGGCCCCTGGCCCTGATTCTGCCCCTGTCCATAAATCATGAAGGAGGTCAACTCTTCAGATATGAATGGATTGAACTTAGCAACACAGGGTGACCATATCATGTGTGCTCTTTATGGTTTTATGCATCTATAGTATGTCATCCTGCTGACCTCTTACTGGAGGAAGGGGAGTGGGTGGAGAGGCAGGGGTAGGAGATTGTTGGGAGGATAGGACATGTATGGAGCAGAGAGGAAGGGTGTGCTCTCACTGGGCAGGAAGAGCAGTAAGAGCTGTGTATAGTTGAACTTCAAATTTATATTGGAATGTACATTTTTATTCAATCATAATAATAATTTTAAAAAGCAAATTACAAGAGGCTACTGCAAGAAACCAAAAGAGATCTACGTAAGTGGAGAAACTTACCTTATCTGTGAATAACATATTGCCATCGAGCAGATTCCAACTTATAGGGACCCTACAGAATAGAGTGGAACTGCTCAATGGAGTTTTCAAAGAGTGCTTGGTGGATTTGAACAGCTGACTTTTTGGTTAGCAGTCTTAGCACTTAAGCACTATGCCACCAGGGTTTCCTGCTCATGGATAATACTAAACCCAATGCTGCTGAGTTGATTCTGACTCATAGCGACCCTATAGGACAGAGTAGAACTGTTCCATAGAGTTTCTAAGTAGCACCTCATGGATTTGAACTGCTACCCTTTTGATTAGGAGACATAACATTTAACCACTATGCCACCAGTGTTTCCTGCTCAGGGATAGGAAGACTCAAATGTCTATTCTACCTAAAGAAATCTATATACAATGTGACCTTGGTACGAATTGAAATAACATTTTTTAATAAGAGGGTGAAAAAAATCACCAACTTCATATGGAAAGGAAGGAAGCCCTGGATAAGTACAACATTACTGATGAAGAAGAACAAAGTGAGAGACCTTATACTCCTTAATTTTAGAACATATTACACTTTTTGGTACTCAAAGTAGCCTACTACTGGTACAGCAAAAGACAAACAGACCAACGGAACAGAGTTGAGAATCCAGATATAAAACCATCCACCTATGAGCATCTGATATTTGATAAAAACCCAAAGCTCATAAGGGGAAAAGAAAGTTTCGTAAACAAATGGTATTGGAGTAACTGGATATCCATTTGCAAAAAACTGAAACAAGATGGATGTCTCATACTGTTTGCAAAAGTCAACTCAAATGGATCAAAGACCTAAATATAAAAGCTAAAATGATAAATACCATGAAAAAAACAGGACAACACTTGGAGTCCTAATGGATTATAAAGCATTAATAACAGTACACAAACACAAAAAGAAAAAAGAGGTAACTGGGAACTATAATCTATAAGTTATTGTAAAACCTCAGCAAAAAAAGACAAATCATCTAATTTAAAAATAGACAAACATATGAATGGACACTTCACCAAAGAAGTCGTTCAGGCAGCTAACAGATACATAAGAAAATGCTGACAATCAATATATTGGAGAAGTGCCAATTAAAATTATAATGACATGCCACCTCACCCCCAACAATGCTGGCATTAATCCAAAAAACACAAAGTAATAAATGTTGGAGAGGCTGTGGAAAGGCCTGGAACACTTATACATTGGTGCTTTCTTAAAAAGCTAGAAATAGAAATATCGTATGATCCAACAATCCCATTCTTGGAATATACCCTAGAGAAATAAGGGCTGTCATATAAATAGATAAATTTACACCAATGTTTATTGCAGCACTGTCCACAATAGCAAAAAAAAAAAAAAAAATCTACCTAGGTGCGTATCACCAAATGTATAGATAAACAAATTATGGTATATTTACACAATGGGATACTATGCAGTAATGAGGAACAACGATGAATTTGGAAAACTTCACATCAAATGCAGGCATCTTGAAGGCATTATGCTGAGCAAAACCAGTCAACTGCAAAAGGGCAAATATTGTATGAGAACATACATGAGGACTCAATAATTGCTTTAAACACAGTATAAAACATTCGTTGATGGTTATCGGCGTGTGGGAGGGAAGGGTATGTTCACTAACTAGATTAACCGACAAGACTTACTTTTGGTGAAGGGAGAGGCAACACACAGAGACGAGAAGTCATCACAAATGGACTAAACCCAAAGCCTAGAAGTATACTAAATAAAACCAAATATTTCCAGGGACACAGTACCAGGGTCAGGGGGCTGCAGACCATGGCTTCAGGGGACATATAGGTCAATTGGCATAGCAAAGTTTTTAGGTAAATATTCTGCATCCCAACTTGGTGAGTCAAGTCTGGGGTCTTAAATACTAAGATGCCTCCAGCTAAGAAGCATTATCTCAACACACTGGAGCAAAGGAGAAAGAAGAACATTTAAGACAAGAAGAAAGTGTGAGCCTAAGAGTCAGAAAGAATCATATATATCAGAGACTATATCAACATAAGACCAACATAAGATGAACTAGATGGTGTCCAGCCACCACCAACATCTGCCCTTATATTTACCTTGGCAGAGTCCCTGATAGAGCAGGAGAAATGTGGGATGCAGAACTCAAACTTTAGTAAGAAGACTGGAGAGTGCTTGGTAGACATGGCCCCCAGGACTCTTTGTTAATCTGGAACTGAAACCATTCTGGAAGCCAACTACTCAAAGATTGAGCTAGTATATTGTTGTTGTTGTTAGGTCCCATCCAGTTGTTTCTGACTCATAGTGACTCTACTTGTATGTACCACAGAACGGGTATATAAAACATAAAATGATACTGGTGAAGAGTGTGCCTTTTGGCTTGGTCAAAGGTAGGAGACTAACCAGGCAACTTTTGCTGGAAGGCAAGCGGAGACAGCAGAAGGGTACAGGATCTGGTTTAGTGGATATGGGAAATAAGGATTAGAGGGGAGGGAGTGTGCTGTCACAGTGTGAGGACAGTAGCTGGTGTCACGTGGCAAGGTGTATGTAAGTTTTCATATGAGAAACTGTAAATATAAGCTTTCATTTCAAACATAATGAAAAATAAAAATTTATAATAAAGTGAGGCTATATTTATTAATCCATTTATTTAATGGGTATTAAACTTTTGACATGTGTCAGGAATTGTATTAGATACCAAATGTACAAAAATAATCAAAACTGAGTCTCTTTCCTTATATAACTTATAGCAGGATGAAAAACCAAATATTAAGAAAAATATAACTGTGATAACCTCATTGAGATTAAGATGAAAATGAGTTTTGATATTTCATTTTACTGTGTTGAGTAAAATAAAAATTTGAAAGGCAAAATTCCTGACATCAAGGAATTATAGCCTAAGATCTAGTTGCTCTTGTAGCAGGGAGAACTGACAGGACTAGAAAGTTCAGAAAAGATTCCCTGAAAGAAACGATAAGTAAGCTAAGGTTTACAGAAGGAGTTAAACAGACAGTAGGAAAGAATGGTATTCAGTGAATGCTGCATGCTCAAAAGCATAAAGACTTGAAAAAACAGGGAATCTAGTGAAAAATTCATGTAATTCAATGTAACTGAAAACCCTAGAGAGAAAGCCTGGGAAATAAATGTAACAAGTGAAGCAAACATAAGCAGATCTTGAAGAGCTATTTTAGTAAACCAAGTGGGAAATCACAACCAGGATTTGTTAACAAATAGTACGGGGTAGAAGAGGGAAAGGAAGAAACTACAGAGTGACTCCTAGACTTCTGACTTGGTTGACTGAGAAATCATGATAAAATTCATTAAAGAGAGGCAGGATTTAGTAGAAAATGTTATAAATTCAGTTTGCTAGATATTAAGGTTAAAGGACTTATGGGGTTCCCAGTGGGGGATATCTAGCAGCTCAGAAAAACGATCAGGGCTAAAGATGAAAATATGGCAGTCATAAGGTCATATGAAAAGCCAAGGGAATGGATGAAACAACTCAGGCAAGCTTAAATGGATACACTTAGCAAAAAGAAGGGAAAAGTGAAGAAATGGGCAATGTGATGGGAGAGAAAGAATGGCATGACTGAAGTTAAAGCTGAAGAACATGATAAGGTCGTGGAATAAATTAATAGCAGCAAATGTTGCAAACACACAAAGTAAAACTAAAGACTGAAAAGTTTTAACTGGATTTAACAACATGTAGGTCTGAAGTGGCCATGGGAAGAACTATTTTAGAGTAGAGCTGAAAGCCCCCTCCAAAAAACTGAAAAAGAGATGAGCAGGAAAAAGTAATAATAATGAGGGCAGAAAACTCTTTCACAAAGATGCTATGCAAAAAACCAAAAGTAGTTGAGAAACAGGGACCAGGATTTGATGCAGTTTTATTTGGGCAGTTTGTGTGTTTGCATCTGTGTGTGCTTATACATGTGTGTACATTTTTAAAGAGAAAACACTTGGGCTATTTTTATTTGTAAGGAAATCAACCTAAGGATTCTGTGGTAGTCATATCAATTTTTCCACCATCTGGGTACATGATAGGTTTGCAATTTCTTCCATCCACCATTTGAAGTTAGAGCTGTAGGACTTGCCACTGCTGATTAAAACATAAGCAGATGTGACATTGCCCCCTTTCAGGTATTAAACTATTGCCACTGTACAATTTTCTACCTTTCTTTTTCCTGTCTTAGTGATCCAGAAAGTGTCAAGACAGATATGTGGTTAGCCTGTGTCCCTGCAAGACCACAATGAACAGTCTCCCAGGTGACCTACATTGAATTTAGAACATGATTCAAAGATCAGATACTTAGTTCTTGTTAATTTCTCTGTCTTTTGCATTTTGTACTACATCTTGGCTCTGTGTCTACCAATTTTATAATTTATCTTCAAAGGTCTGAGAAATGTAGCATGCGGCCTATATGGTCATCATGTTTAAGCACCCAAAACAGGCTGGTTAGAGACTGTCCAGTTCCAAGTTTCCATAAGAAATATTCTGATTAGTCTACTGTTACAGATTTTGTGTCAGTTTAGCTAGTCCGTGATTCCCAGTGTTATGTGGTTGTCTACCGTTTTGTCATCTGATGACTTTTCCATGTGTTGTAAATTCTCTTTCAGTGACGCTAGACAGTGGGATTAGTGGCTATTACGTTAATGGGGTAGGGCTTACTCTGTAAAAACAGATTGTGTCTTAAATCCATCTTTTTTAAGATACAAGAGAAGCAAGCTGAGAGACAGGGGGACCTCTTACCACCAAGAAAGCAATTGCAATAACAGTGTGTGTCCTTTGGACCTGTGATCCCTTCCTGAAAAGCTCCTTGTCCAGCAAAAATTGATGACAAGGGCCTTGCCCCAGAACCAACTGAGAGAGAAAACTTTCTCCTAGATCTGATACCCTAAATTCAGACTTCTAGCCTCTAGAGGCTGTTTTGAAGCTATGACTGGATAGAGGATGGAAGAGTTTTAAAGTAACTAGTAATAAAATTCTAGAATGTCTTGATGAGACTGTTGATGTAATTATGACTATCAGATAATTCTGGTGAGGGCTCAGAAGGAGGTGAAGAGAGCTTTACACTAGCTACAGCAGGAAGCAGCCACAGAAGAACCAGGAGACCAGAGTGAAACAGCCAACCCACAAAGCCAGAGAACTGAGTGCCTTTGGCAAGAGGCTTCCTGGTAGAGTTGGGCACTTCCACGCACTTATTGGTGAAGCTAGGCTTGCTGATCCATGGAGCAAGAGAGCCAAGTGCCTTCTGGTTGAAGTTCATTGGTAAAGAGGGTACTTTCAGGCACTTGTCAGTGTTGCTAAAGAGCTTTAAAACACTTGCCCCAGTAGGTTAGACAGATATAGGCTACAGTCCTGAGGGGCTGAGAGGCCAAAGAGCTGGAAAGCAGATGTGAAAGAGACAAGGAACACAGAAAGCAGAGCTGCTTCAATAACAAAATGTAGTCATGACCTCTGGGATCTCAAAGGGTAGAGTCACCACACAGACAGACTAGGAGAATGGGGCCACTTAAATTTTTCAGGAATGTAGTTGCTATTCCAGTGGGCCTAGAAGGAGGATCTGAAGCCCAGGGCTGAAGGGCATCTGCCCAGTTTTGGAAGAGTATGGACAATACCTAGAATTTGGAGGGACGGACCACTGTGTAAATAATCTCAGAGAACAGAGGATTATATTCAAGTCTTGAAGACTACTGTAACGTGTTCTGCAAACTTACTTGGTGCCTCTTATCCCTTCTTTCCCTCCAGTTTCTCCCATTTGTAATAGAAATATCTAGATTGTATCTGTTCCAGTGCTTTGGAAGTAGAAGATTTGTATTCTAGATTTCACAGACGAAGAGGAATTTTTGGATTTTAGATCAGTTGATTTAAGACTTTTGCAATGATATGATGGGATAGATATGTTTTACATGTGGCAAAGACATAAGTTTTGTGAAGCCAAAGGGTAGAGTATTATGAATTGAATTATATATTGCCCCCCCCCAACAAATTTGTAGAAATTTGGCTAGTCCATGATCCTCAGTATTGCATGACTGTCTACCATTTTGTCATTTGACATGATTTTCCTATGTGTTGTAAATCTTAGCTCTCTGATGTTAATTATGTAGGGTTCGTGGCAGTTATGTTAATGAAGCAGGACTCAGTCTACTAGGTTAGGTTGAAATATTAAATAGAGAAGTGAGCCAAGAGACGTGGGGGCTTTGTATCACCAAGAAGGCAGCACCATGAGTGGAGTGCCTCTTTTAGACCTGGGGTTCCTGTGTGGAGAAGCTCCTATACCAGGAGAAGATTGAGAACAAGGACTTTCCTCCCAGAGCCAAGAGAAATCTTTCTACTAGAGCTGGTGCCCTGATTCAGACTTCTAGCCTCCTAGACTGTGAGAGAATGATTTTATGTCTGTTAAAGCTACATCCTAGAGGTATTTATGTTACAATAGCATTAGATATTAATCTAATCATAGAAGAATCTAATGGACGCAGCATTCAAAAAATCAAAAGGTGCATTGTGTTGGGAAAATTTGCTGTGAAGGACATCTTTAATGTGTTGAAAAGTGAAGATGTCACCTTGAAAACGAAGGAGTGCCTCATCCAAGCCATGAGATTTTCAATAGCATCATCTGCATGCAAAACTGGACACTAAATAAGGAAGACAGAAGAATTGATGCCTTTAAATTGTGGTATTGGAGAATGTACCATAGACTGCCAAAAGAACAAACAGATCTGTCCTGGAAGAATTACAACCAGAGTAACCCTTAGGAGCAAAGACAGCAAGACTGTGTCTCATATACTTTGGACATGTTGTCAGGAGGTATCCTGGAGAAGGAGATCACACCTGGCAGAGTGGAGGGTCAACAAAAAAGGGGAAAACCCTCCTTGAGATGGATTGACATAGTGGCTACAACAATGGGTTTAAGCATAAAGACAATTATGGGCCTGGAGTAGGACTGGGCAGTGTTTCCTTCTGTTGTGCATTGGGTTGCTATGAGTCGGAACTGACTCAATGGCACCTGAAAACAAGAGCATTAGGTAAATAAGACACCCAGCTTGGACCAGGTGATTACTTCTCCTTCTAATTAGCTTTACCAAGATATGGAAGGGTGTCCTTTCCCAAGTTGTAGGATGAGCAAGCTTATGAGGAAGGCATATTGGGGAAGAAGTGATAGCTTTGACTTTTCCAGTACAGTTTTCAGAGTTCCATGACTATATCTCATGTACAACTAAAGGTACTGCCTGACTCCAGACAAGGTGGAGTCAGTTTGTGACCTTATTTAAAAGAATCAGGAAGGAAGTTCTTAGATTTTCACTACCCAGTGTGCTTATTTGCTGGAGCTATAAATCTTTTTCTACGTCTTGTAGAACTATCAGACCAGAGAACTGATGGTCACAACTAGCACCAAATGAGTAACTGTTTTGTAGGAGATTCTAGATCATCATAAATCAGGCAACTGACAGTGGTCACAATTTCAGATAATAGAAAACATGTCATACAAGATCATCCTTCCTTTTGAGCAGCATCATGCAATTATTAGGAAATAGGTGTTCTGCAATGTGGCAAACCTCAAAATGAAAAGATCCTCAAGCCAAGCAGTCATAAACAGTGCTTGAGATTATTTATTGGAATGCACTATTAACTTTAAACCATCATTATTTCTCTGTGTCATGAAATTAAATTTCTTGGTTAAAAAACTTAAGTGAGATAAATCTTGTCATAAAAGTTGCTTTTTATCTTTTGTAGCTAATGAGCTTGCAAGTAAGCAGTTTGTAAAATCTAACTAGGTGTCTGGTACAGATATTTTCAAACAGAATCCTGAACCGACAGAAATATATTTGAAAAGTAACTGGAAATGTTAGTTCTAAAAGTATGTTTGATCCTAGGATTTTGATGCCATTTGTACAACTGGACAACTTTTTTATTCTTAGAAAGGGATATTGTGAAAGCAGATAAAAGTGAAACCCTCACCAGTGACCTGATACGATAAAATCCTGACATCTTTTCCCATTTTAGTCAGGGGCACACTTAATTTTCAGACCTCTGATATTCTTGTAGCTGTTGTCTGTGCTGTGGGCTCAAGATAAAAACCAAGTGGACAATGGGAAGCTTCCCTTCTCAGAACTTCACTTCAAATCACAGAGCCCTGGCTCCATCTTTGGTCTTTCAGTTTCTCGATCTGCCTGAAATCTGAGTTCAAAATATCTTATTCTCCCTTGTAACCATTAGGGTTGTTCATCTACTTGATTGGACCATAATTCTCAGTGGTTTGGAAATTAGGATGGAGATTTGCAATCTTTTGATGAGGTAATTGCTTCCATGATGAAATGTGTGCAGAGAGTTTCCTTAAAAGTATAGCCTGAATCAAATGTAAGTAGACATTCTGGTAAGGCTTGTGGGCTTTGGTTGCTCTGGATCCTGCAGCTGGCTTCTGTTCTGACTTCCATGTCTTGGAACTTGAGCTATCAGGCCATCAATCTTGGGATTAGTAGGTCTTCGCAGCCTGTGACCAAGAGTCCTGCCTCCAGTCTTTGTATCACCAGCCCCTATGGTTATGTGAGTTTGAGAGGCCTCTATCCTAACTCACAGACTTGGTTTCAGCTTCTGCGGTTGTGTGAACCATTGTCTTGATATAAGTCTCTCTCTATATTATGCACTGACTCGACAGCACTTGGCTATATTATGCACTTCAATGGTTTTGCTTCTGCTTATCAGAATATATATTTAGTCATATGTTCCTTTATAGTGTCGTTGTTGTCAGTAGCCATCAAGTCTATTCTGACTTACAGAAACCCCTCCTGTGTGGAGTAGAAATTCTCCATAAGGCTTTCAAGGCTTTGACTTTTCAGGAACAGATGACCGGGCCTATGTTCTGAGGTTCCTCTGGGTAGGTTCAAACAAGTTTCTCTTGGTTAATAGCCATGGCCTTAAATATTTCTACCACCTAGCTCATCTGATTAACTATGTTGTTGCTGTTAGGTGCTATTGAGTCAGTTTCAATTCATAGCAACCTTATGTACAACAGAGCAAAACACTATCTGATCCTGTACCCTGCTCATAATCACTTTTTATGCTTGAGCCCATTGTTGCAGTAACTGTGTCAATCCACTTTGTTAAGAGTTTTCCTCTTTAGTTTGTTATATCCACACACTTGAACGGCTTTACACAGTCAATAAACTACAAGTAAACATCTTTCTGTTATTCTCTGCTTTCAGTTAAGATCCATGGGATATCCCTGATCCCACAACCTTTTCTGAATGAGACAAGTTTCAAGACAAGAGACGAGTTTCAGATAGTTCCTCGTTAACGTATTACTGCAGCAGCATTTGAATGATCTTTAGCAAAATTTTACTTTTGTTTGATATTAAAGACATTACTCGATAATTACTGCATTTGGTGGAATCACCTTTTCTGGGAGTAGGCATAAATATGGATTGGTTGGCCAGGTGATTATTCTCCAAACTTATTTACATAGATGAATGAGCACTTCTATCATTGTGTCCATGTGCTGAAACATCTCAACTGATATTCCATCATTTCCTGGAGTCTTGTTTTTCGCCAATTCCTTCATCACAGCTTTGACTTCCCACTTCATTAGTTAATTAACTGTTGGAGAGAATAAAAGTTAGTGTAAGTCTGTGGTAATGACTGCATTCTACTGCACATGTCTTGTTATAGACCTGAGGTATTTGCCCAACAATATCTTGATATTGTTCAGGCATGATACTAAAACTACAAGTCTGGTTGAGATCTTATGTAAGATTTGCTCAGTTATAGTGTATCTAGATGTTGACATAGGCTGCAAAATATCCTTGCAGGATTTTAAGCTTCCAGCACTAGAAAAAATCAGGTCAACACAAGCTTCCACTCTCTTTTGCTAAGGACTGAGAGTTAACATCTACTGAGTGTTCCCTGGAAAGCAATCCATCAGAAGTGGATTAGGCACTTAGCTCTGAGCTACCAGTTTCAACAAGTCCTGGGTTCTGTTCTATAATCCCTCTAGCACTGACTGTTTTCATTTGACATTTAATGATATCTCCCCTTTTGTCATCTCAGCTATTAATTTCTGAACTATAACATACATCTTTAGTTATCTAATTGTACAAAAGTGAACCATCTTCTCCCATTTTAGATGCAAACTTCTAGAAAGAATGGAATGTGATTGTATTTGTAGAATCTTGTTTACAATGCCTAGTAGAGTGTCAGAAAGGCTGTAGGTGATAAGACACCTCTAAAAGATTTTCTGTCTGAGGCAGCTTTAACTTTCTCTCAAAGTCATTCCTTTCATCCATATTTGATCTGACTACTTAGTTGGCTCTAACTTGTTGTCTTTCTTTGCTCTCTGAATAGTGTGGTGTTTCTGATTCTAACTATTCCTTAGGCCTAAATCATAGTATTCAGATAATTAGATCATTCTGTGTCTAAACTCATTTTGTAGATAAGAAAATTTAGACAAATGCACAGAAGTAAAATTGGCAACAAAATGAAATTAACACAAGGGTCTTGGAAATTTTGTGCTGCTGCAACAGAAATACTATGAATAAGTGGCTCTAAAGAATAGAAATATATTTTTTTTACAGTTCTGGAGATGAAACATCCAAATCAAGCATTGTAGTGTTTACTCCATCCTTGTGGTAGCCTGAGGTGTTCTTCAGTTCATTGACAATACTCACATGCTGTCTGTCTTCTCTCACATGTGTGCATGTTTCAGTGTCTAATGGACCCTTTTAGTTAGTTTCCTGTATCTATCCAAGCCTAGAAGCAAACTCTTCACCATTATCTTTTATGTCTTATATATCAGTTCAATCTTTGTCTGAGGAGTTGGCTTCCAGAATGGTTTTAGTTCTAGGTTAACAGAGAGTCCAGGGACCATGTTTTCCAGGGCCCTCTAGTCTTGCAGACCGTCACATCTGGTCTTTTTGCACTCCACATTTCTTCTGATCCATCAGGAACTCCGTTGAGTTCCTTGTAAGGGCACAATCTAGTTCTTCCAGTCTCAAAGTTGATATAGTCTCTGGTTCATGTGCCCCTTTCTGTTTCTTGGGCTCACACGTTCCTTGTGTCTTTGATGTTCTTCATTTTCACTTGCTCCAGATGAGTTGAGACCAGCTGATGCTTCTTAGATGGCCACTTGCTAGCTTTCAAGATACCCAGATGCCACTTGCCAAAGTGGGATTCAGAATAATTTAATAAAATTTGTTATATCAATTGACCTAAATGACCCCTGAAACCACGGTTGCCAATTCACTGACTCTGCTATTCTGCACCTTGAAGTGTTTTGTTTTATTTAGAATACTTCTCAGCTTAGTTCATTTGTGCTGACTTATCCTCTGATGTGTGTTGTCTCTTCTCTCACCTAAAATAATTATTGGCTTCAATACATATTTTGAGGAGACACAATTCAATCTGTAACCCAAGATTTCCTGACTCCCAACTCAGTCTTTTTTTTTTTTTAAGGTGCCTGTGAGCACATTTCCTCATTCTAACTCTTATTTTTTTCATGATCCCGTTTAACTTTGATTCATTGTTCATCTTGAGCCAGAATGGAATCTTTGATTTTCCCATGACATTTTCTGTTTCTGTGAACCTGGTCTTTATTATCTTTCTTCACCTGATCTAGAGTTTTAGCCAATTTCTTGCTTTGCTGCTATCTTGACTTTTGTCTGACATGTGACTGCATATTTCCATAAACTGTTATTTGTTGCATGCATGCATGTACACATTTGCATGCATGTGGATACATGCATACACACACACACAAACAGGATCTCAGAACACAGAGGATCAGAAGGTCTGTTGAACAAGATCTCAAATGTTTTGAATCTATTTGTGGTTGAGTAGGTGAGTTTGTTGCTGGGGAATCTTCAAAGTTCCAGTCTAAAGCAGGGTCAAGAGCACCCTGAAGACAGTTAGAACTTACAAAAGCATTAGGATCAGCTGTCTGTTCTTAAAGCCCTCCAGGGATGCCTTTAGAATTTTAGAAGGATGTTTTCTAGGAGGGAACGACTTTGCCACTACAGATAGAAGCAATTCCCTGTATCAAATCCTGAGGAATATTCTGGGGATTTATCAGTTTAATAGCAGCTTCTTGGAGGTGGGGCTAAGACAATGGGGTAGTTGCATGCATCCCATGATCCCTGTAACAACAAAGAAGCAGATAAACAACTACAGGATTATCTACATCTTTCTAGGAACCCTGAATATTAGGTGGAAAGCTGAGAGATTGAACTGAGTGACAAGTATGGAAGAGTAGGGCCAGAAGCAAATGGTTCAGCCAGAATTAAATCTGGACACTGTAAGACAGGCATGCTTTTGTAAGCCTGGTGGATCCACAGTGCTGTGGCAAGGTGATGAATGATGCAGCAGTGCAACAAATGGAGTGTGTCTTTCTCAGTGGCAAAGCTGAGTTTCAGGTGGTTGTACCTACAGAACTGCAGAGTTGCACCTGCAGTCACCTGAGCATCGTAAGCTAAGTGCTTGCTAACTCTGGTGGATTTATGTCTTTCCTAGGGGATGATCTCTTCTCCTTTTCTCTAAAACTTCCCCCTGTTTTCTTTGCTCCGCACCAGGAACTAAAGTGTGATGTTTACCTGGGCCAGAAGTGGGGGACCCTATGAGTATACCCTGAGCTATTCTCCTGGATTTGAAGAAGGAAACAGAGGGAAGAGTGGGGAAGTCTACTGGCTCTCTTGAGCTGAAACTCCCCCTATGTTTTTCGGTGGATGTCTTAGTCATCTAGTGCTGCTATAACAGCGATAACACAAGTGGATGGCTTTAAAAAGAGAAATTTTATTCTTAAATGTTCTAATAAGCTACTAGTCTGAGTTAGAGTGTCAGCTCCACAAGTCTTTCCCTCTTTGTTGGCTCTGGGAGAAGTTCCTTGTGCTGTATCAGCCTTTCTTTGGTCTGAGAGCATCCTGACACAGGAACCTCAGGTCTGAGGGAGATATTCTGCTCCCAGTTCTGCTTTCTTGATAGTATGAGGTCCCCAAATCTATCTACTAGCTTCTTTCCTTCATATCTCCAGCAAAAAACAATCTTACACATTAAGTCCTGTCCACCAATTCAACTGCCTCCCATCCTCCCTCATTAACATAGCAGAGGCAGAGTTTATAGCATACACAATACTGGAAATTATGGCCCAGCTAAATTTCAGCACACAGTTTTTGGGAAACAAAGTCAATCTATGACATTCTGAACTTTGTTACCTAAAAATTCACATCCTTGAAACACACAAAATACATTCACCCCATCACAGCAAAAGTCTCAAGTCCAAGTGCAAAATCCAGAAATTCCTCTTCATCTGTGAGAGCTAGAAAACAAGTTATCTGTTTCCAAAATACAGTGGCAGAACAGACAGGTACAACTAATACATTTCCATTACAGATGGAAGAAGCAAAACACTGTGTTGGCCCTCAAAGCTTTGAAAATAATCTTCCACTGTTTGAAACATTTTACTCAATGGCCCTTCCCTCTAGACTCTAGGTATTGGCCACACTCTCCAGATTCTAAGTGGAAGCCTCTTGGCCCTCTACTTACAGCTTCATCTTCCAGATCCACTGGGACAGCAACTTCACACCCTAACCTTTAGGTGCATGATTTCACTAGTTCATCTGAGTGGCAACTCCACCCTTAGAAACATCAGGATCCATGTCCCCACTTTTAGAAACCCTTGAGGCCACGGCAATAACTTTTGAGATTGATGCAGCTCAGATTGTCGTGCCTCTTGTCCCTTCAGCTTCTGTTTTATACCTCCTCACAGCCTAGGCCTCACGCTGGCATCTTCCCAGCTGGGCAAAGTGTTCCAAAACTCTGTAGCTCCTTCAGTTTAAGTGTCCAGAGGCCACCCACTCCTCCAGAAAACCTCCAGCACACAGACACTCCATCTTACTCCATGAGTCAACAGCTTAGCACCACTGAGTTGAGCACCTGGATGTACCTTACTTGACCAGGAAGCCTCCTGAGTATAGGTTTTTAGCACTCTTTCTTAGTGGGTCAGCTCTAGCACTGTCTCACATTGGTCTGGTTCTTCTGCTGTCTGTCTGCTACTACTGCTGCTGCTGGTCCTCAACTACTTATTTCTCACCACCTGAACCGTCGTTCATGCTAGAAGTTCTCCTGAGTTTCTTCTAACTTTTTTATCCATTCATAGTTTCAAAAGCACTTCCATATTGTAGGTATCTGTTACAGCAGCACTCTACTCTTTCAATACCAATTTCTCTCTTAGCTATCCAGCACTGCTATAAAGAGATACCACAAGTGGATGGCTTTAAAAAGAGAAATTTTATTGTTACACAGTTCAGTAGGCTACAGATCCAAATTGCAC
Source organism: Heterohyrax brucei (assembly GCA_028571685.1). Classification (NCBI taxonomy): domain Eukaryota; kingdom Metazoa; phylum Chordata; class Mammalia; order Hyracoidea; family Procaviidae; genus Heterohyrax; species Heterohyrax brucei. The sequence goes on from CM053149.1 coordinate 44,438,029, forward strand.
TCCAGGGGAAGGATTTCCCTCTTTCTTGACTCTGGGGGGAAGTTTTTGTGTGCATCAGTCTTTTTTTGGTCTGAGAGCATCTTGGCACAAGAACTTCAGGTCCAAAGGACATGCTGTACTCCTGATCCTGCTTTATTGATAGTATGAGGCACCCAAACCTCTCTACTAGCTTCTCTCCTTTATATCTCAAGTACAAAACAATCTTTCCCATTCAATCCTGAGTCAACAACTCAACTGACTCCCATCTCACTCATTAACATCTCAGAGGTAGGGATAAAAACACGATAGCAGAAACCATGACCCAGCCAAATTTCCACTCACATGTTTTTGGAAGGAAACACAAGCCAATTCATGACAACATGCTCACAGGTATAACTTGGTGACAGGGTACTGAAATTTATAAGGCTCCAGTATTCAAATGACCAGACTATCTGGACAATTCAAAAATTTAATTTGTAAATGTGTGTGTGTATATGTGTGTATGTGTGTATGAATATGTATGTTAGATATACATATATGTATGTGTATATGTTAAAAATATGTTAGAATACAATAACCAAAAATAGATAAATTACAAAAACTTTCTGACAGCTTGGAGACTACAATAAGTTTCTAATCATTTAAAGCAGCAGACCACAATGGCTTCAGAAAACTCCCAAAATGAAGAATCAAAAAAATTAAAAAATTCAGATGAAGAAGACTTCCTGCAATTATCAGAGGTAGAATACAAAAGAGTGATGTTTAGTATATCAGGACAAAGGTTAGGCAAAGTGAAGCACAGCATAATGAAAAATTAAACAGGCTTCAAGAAATACTTGGGAAGCAGTTATCTGAAACTGATCAGCTTAACAATAAAATTACAGAATTAGACAATTCAACAGAAAGTCAAAAGAGCAGAATTGAGACAATGGAATGCAGAATTAGTGAAACTGAAAATAAAGCAACTGACACCACCATATTTGGAGGAAAATCAGATAAAGGATTAAAAAATGAGAGTTATGAAGGACTCTATCAAGAGGAATAATTAGAGTACCAGAACAGAAAATATGGACACAATACATTGACAGAAAACTTCACTGGTATCGTGACAGATAAGAAGATATCTATTAAAGATGCTCAATGAATGCCCCACAAGGTAGATCCCAAAAGAAAGACACCAAGATATATTATATTCAAACTTATCAATATTAAAGATAAGGAGAAGCACTTAAAGGCAGCTGAAGTTAAGGAAAAGGGAACCAATGCAACTGAGCTTGGATTACTTAACAGGAATCATGCAGGCAAGAAAGTAATGGGAAGACATACATAAAGCCCTGAAGGAGAAAAAAATAAAACAAAAAAACCCCTGCCAACCAAGAAGTATACATTCTGCAAAACAGTCTCTCAAATATGATGGTGAAATTAGGACATTCCCAGAAAACGGAAGTTTAGATAATTTACAAAAATCAAACCAGAATTATAAGAAATACTGAAGGAAGTTCTTTGATTAGAAAAATCAATAACAGTCAATAAAAATCAATAACAATGCAGGATAGAGCATCCAGATATTAACCTAGAGAGGGAAATCACAAAAATAACTCAAAGCTAAAACACTAAAAATAGGTACATAAATGATGACATTATACCAAAAAGATGAACAAATTAATGGATTTATATGAGGTCTGACAATCAAGTTCTTGAACTTGCCACCACATACTTACAATTGCAGCACTGTACAAACAGCTTGGTAAGGTTTCATAACCTTAGTATATCAGTGTCTCACAGCTGTATTTGTGCTGACATGTGTCAGTGTCTTGTTGAGCTGTCCATTGTTGTTGTGTGTTTTTGTGTGCCATAGTGAGAATGTTGCACTTTGAATCAGAACAATGAACAAATATTACATTTCTTTTTAAACTTGGCAAGAATGGAAGTGAAATCAGTAACTTGTTAGTGCAAGTTTATGGGGATAATGCCAAGAAGAAAACAGCAGTGTACAAATGGATTTAATGTTTTTCTGATGAGAGGAAGCATCACCAATGAAGAGAGGTCAGGTCAGCCAGTAACAAGCAGAACTGATGAAATCTTTGAAAAAAATTCATTGATTTACGCATCAAAATCATTGGCTGACTGTGAGAAGTATAGCAGACCAAGTAAACATTGATAGAGAAACTGTTGAGAAAATCTTAACTAAAAACTGTGACATGAGAAATGTACATGTAAAGATATTCCCAAAGGATCTCACCGATGAACAAAAGCAAAGGAGAATTGCTGTTGGCCAAGACCTCTTAGAGAGGCAAGATGATGTTTGGGGCCATGTTATCACTGGTGATGAAACAGGTGTGTACCAGTAAGACTCTGAAACAAAGTATCAAAGTATACAATGGCAGTCAGGCAATTCTACTCACCTGATCTGGCCCCCAGTGACTTTTTTCTTTACATGAAGATAGAGGAAATATTGAAAGAAAGACATTTTAATGACATTCAGGACATCAAGGTTAATATGATGACAACTCTGATGACTGTTCCAGAAAAAGAGTTCCAAAATTACTTTGAAGAGGGGACTAGGTGCTGGCATCAGTGCATAGCTTCCCAAGGCAAGTACTTCAACGGTGACTGTAGTGATATTTAGCGATAGGTATGTAGCACTTTTTGTAGGATGAATTCATGAACCTAATTTCAGACCTTTTAGATCTTTCAGTTGGAGAAATCAAGGTGATAGAAAGCAAGTAAAGCCTGGTTTCAACTTAGAACATTAGCGGTAAGCATTGAGGTGACCTCCGAGGAAATTAACAATGCTATCCATCAAAATAAGAAATAAAATCAAGAAGTCTCAGCAAAAGTATAACCAACAAAAGAAAGAAAAGAAAATCCATAAAGAAAAACAATTCAGCTTAGAAAATTAAGTGGAACAAAGAAACTATCAACAATACAGAAAAAGATATCAAAATGATAATACTAAATTTATACCTATCAATAATTACATTGAATGTAAATGGATTAAATGCACCAATAAAGAGACAGAGTAGCAAAATGGATAAAAAACAAGCAAATACAAACACCATCTATCTATAGACTGACTATCAGATTCATACCTTAAACTTAAAAATACAAACTTAAACTCAAAGAATGGAAAACCTATACCAAGCTAACAACATTTAAAAAAGAGAAGGAGTTGCACTATTACTTTTTCATAAAATGGACTTTAAAATCCTCCACAGTCAACAAGGAAGGTCACTACACAAGAGGTCAGTATATCAAGAGGACTTAACAATCTTAAATATTTATGCTCCCAACAAGACAGCTTCTAGATACACCAAATGAGCCCTAACAGTACTGAAAAGTAAGACAGGCTGCTCCAAACAACAATAGTAGGACACTTCAACACACCACTTTTGGTGATGGAAAGAACATCCAAAAAGAAGCTCAATAAAGATACAGAAGATCTAAATGCCATAATCAACTAGCTCATCCTCTTAGAAATATTTAGAACACGCCATGCAACAACAGACAAGTAGACTTTCCTTCACAGTGCAATGTAATGTTCTCCCCAAACAACTGCATATTAAGCCATAAATGAAGACTTAACAAACTTCAAATCACTAAAATATTGCAAAGCATCTTTTTAGACCATAAAGCCATAAAAACAAAAATCAATCACAGAAAAGGTAAGGATAGGAAATCAAATACATGGAAACTGATAAACACCTTGCTCAAAAACTTCTGGGTTGTAGAAAAAGCTGAAGACAGAATAGAAAAAAATCATAGAATCAAATGAGAATGAAAACACATTCTATCAGAACCTATGGGACACAGCAAAAGCACTGCTCAGAGGTCAGTTTATCCAGTAAATGCACACATGCAAAAATAAGAAAAGGCTCAAACTAAGGAATAGCCCTATCATTTGAACAAGTAGAAAGAGAGCAGCAAAAGAACCCATCAAACTCCAGAAGAAAACAGATAATAAAAATTGCAGCAGAACTAAATTAATTAGAGAATAGAAAAACAATCAGAAGAGTTAACAAGACCCAAAGCTGTTTTTTTGAAAACATCAACAAAATCAATAAACCATTAGTGAATCTGACAAAAGTAAAACAGGAGAGGAAGAAAATAACTCAGATAAAAAATGAGATGGGTGATATCACAACAGACATAACTGAAATAAAAAAATTGTAACAGAATGTTATGAAAAATTGTACTCCAACAAATTTGAAAACCTAAAGGAAATGGAAAAATTTCTGGAAGCACAGTACCTACCAAAACTAACACAAACAAAAGTAGAACATCTAAATAAACCCATAATGAAAGAAGAGATTGAAAAAGTAACCCAAAAATTTTCAAGAAAAAAGACTTCCTGGCCCAGACAACTTCACAGAGGAATTCTACTAAACTTTCAGAGAAGAGTTAACACCAACATTATTAAAGGTATTTCACACTGTAGAAAAAGTTGGAATATTCCTAAATTAATTCTATGAAGCCAGCATAACCCTGATGACAATACCAGGCAAAGGAAAAATTACAGATCAGTATCATGCGTGAACATAGATACAAAAATCCTCAACAAAATTCTAGACAACAAAATTCAACACCATATCAAAAAAGAAGAAAAAAATTCCTCATGACCGGCTGTAATTCTTACCAGAGATGCAGGGCAGCTGGTTTAACATTAGAAAAACAATTAATACAGTAAACCATCTAAATAAAACGGTGGATAAGAATCACCTTGATTTTATCAACTGATGCAGAAAAGGCATTTGACAATGTCAAACATCTATTCATGGTAAAACCTTCAGCAAAGCAGAAATAGAACAAAAATTCCCCGACATCATATGGGGCATCTATGCAAAGGTTAGCAGTTCAAATTCTCCAAGTGCTCCTTGGAAACTCTATGGGGCAATTCTACTCTGACCTCTAGGATTGCTATGAGTCAGAACCAAGTTGATGGCAGTGGGCTAAGCGGGATGCAAAGCCAATAGCCAATGTCATCCTAAATGGAGAGTGTCTGAAAGCATTCCTACTGAGAATGGGAGCCAAATGAGTTTGCTCGTTGTCACCTCTTCTATTCAAAATTGTTCTAGAGGTTCTAGCCAGAGCAGTCAGACAAGAAAAAGAAATAAAGGGCATCCGAATTGGATATAAAGAAGTGAAAATACCTCTATTTGCAGATGAAATGATGTTTTACACAGAAAACCCTGGAACATTCCACAAAAAAATAAATAAATAAAATAAAAATAAAAAGGCTGCTGGAACTAACAGAAGAGGTTAGCAAAGTATTAGGATATAAGATAAATGTAAGTGAATCAGTTGAATTCCCTTTACCAACCAAAAAAACTATCAAAGAAGAAATAACCAAAGCAATACCATTTACAATAGCACCCAAGAAAATAAAATACTTAGGAGATGTTAGAGACTTATACAAAGAAAATTACAAGGATCTGCTGAAAGAAATCAAGAAATCTACTTAAGTAGAGAAACCTACTTTGCTCATGAAATAGGAAGAATCAATATTATGCAAATGTATATTCTACCCAAAGTGATCTATAGGTACAATACAATCCCAATACAAATTCCAATTAAATGTTTTAATGAGATAGAGAAACATATCACCAACTTCGTGTGAAAAGGGAAGACGTCCCGAATGAGTAAAGCATTACTGAAGAGAAAGAACAAAGTGGAAACCTCACACTACTTGATGTTAGAACTTATGACACTGCCATGTAGTCACAACAGCCTGGTACTGGTACAAAAACAGATACACAGACCAGAGTGACAGAATAGAGAATCCAGATCTAATGTCCACCTATGAGCAAAGTTCATGAACCAGGGAAAAAAGAGTCTCTTCAACAAATGACGTGGGCAAAACTGGATGTCCGTATGCAAAAAAAATGAAACAAATCTAAAACAGTAAAGATCATATGAGGAAAAAAAGGGACAAACTATAAGCCCTAATACATGACCTAAGAGACTACAAAATGTTATTAACAATGCATAAACATCAGAAGAGAACATAGATAACAACTGGGAACTCCTAAAAATCAAACCAAAAGAGTAAATAGATTACCTACAGAATGAGAAAAAGACTTTGGCAACTATAAATCTGATCACCATATAATCTCTCCAATCTATGAGGTACTGCAAAGCCTCAACAACAAAAAGACAAATAGCCAATTAAAAATGGGCAAAGGGTGTGAACAGGCACTTCACCACAGAAGACATCCAGGCAACTAAAAGATATATGTGGAAATGCTCATGATCATTAGCCATGAGAGAAATCCAAATCAAAACTACAATGAAATACCATCTCACCCCAACAAGGCTTGCACTTTTTCCAAAAAAACACAAAACAATAAATGTTCGAGAGGTTATGGAGAGACTGAAACCCTTCTGCACAGCTGGTAGAAATGTAAAATGGCATACACACATTGGAAATTTATTTGAAACTCTTAAAATGCTAGAAACAGAAATAGTTGGAATAAAAATAAGGCCTGTCATGTGAATAGAAACATGTACACCAGTGTTTATTGCAGCACTGTCCATAATAGCAAAAAGAAGGAATCAACCTAGGCACCCATCAACAGATGAATGGATAAGCAAACTATGGTTTATTTGCCCAATGGAACGCTATGCAATGAGAGAACAATGATGTTGGGCAACATTTGAGTTATGTGAAAGACATCATGATCAGTGAAATTCATCAGGTGTGAAAGGGCAGATATTGTATGAGATCACTATTAAGAATATTCAAAAAAGGTTTAAGCACAGAAGAAAAGAATCTTTGGTACTTACAAGGGAGGGGAAGGAGAGATCAAACCCACTTCCACTGAGTTGATTCTGACTTACAGCAACTCTATAAACAGAGTAGAACTACCCCACAGAGTTTCCAAGGAGTGCCTGGCAGATTTGAACTGCTGACCTTTTGGTTAGCAGCTGTAACACTTAACCACTACACCGTCAGGGTTTCCATAGGTTAAGTAGTACATAGGAATTAGGTTAGGTGAAGGGAGTGAAAGCACACAGTAGAATGGAAATTAACACTGTTGGACCTTACCAAAAGCTGTGAGATTTCCTAAATACAGCTCACCATTTCAAAAGATATAGTAGCAGGGGTAGGGATCAGGGAACCATGGTTTCAGGGAACGTCTAGGTAAATTGGCGTAAATCAGTCTGTTTTTCTTTTTTTCTTTTTACAAAAATGTTCTTAGATGCCAACAAGCCATCACGTAAGTACAATCACTTGGTCCCAGTCCACCTGGAGCAGAGGAGAATGAAGGAAACCAAAATTATGAAGAAAATAGAAACCCAGGAGACAGAATGGGCCATATGATTTGAAGACAACATCAGCATGAGAACAGAAGAACTGGACTGTAGCCGACCGCTACCAATGGACTGCCCTGACAGAGAACACAATGTAGAGTTCCTAGAGTAGTGGGAAAATAATGAAGGTACAAATACAGAATTCTATTAAAAGACCAGACTTGATGATACGACATCCTGGAGGTTCCCCTGAAGACATAGCCCCTGTAGTCTCTGCTCACCCAGAGCTGAAACCTGCACCAAAGACAACTATCCAGACAAAAATTGGATTGGACTATAAGATACAGAGTGGTGCTGGTGAAGAGTCAGTTTCTTGGCTTAAATATATGCATAAGGCTGCTGGAGCAGCTCCTGTGCAGAGGTGAGATGAGAGGTTGGAGACGGGGTACAAGAGTTAGTAGAATGAAGACTGGCATACATGATGGAAAGTAGGAGTGTGCAGTCACAGGACGGGAAGAGCAGCTAGAACTGCACACCAGTATGTGTGTGGGATTTATGTGGAAAATTGATTTAGACTGTAAACTTTCACTTAAAGTATAATAAAATATTTTTTAAAATTCCCAAATAATAATATAATAGTAGCAATAAATTAAAAAAAATAACAGCTTCATCCTGTCAGCAGGATTTCTACAGCAGTTCTGAAAAGTCAGATGAGGCTTTGCCTTCTAATTTAGGGAATATGGACTATCCTTGCTTTGCGTGGAATAAAAATTAATTAACAAAAATTCTATCCCCTATCATCATCATCATCATCATCATCATTCATTGAAAAGTGAATTATGTCTGTATGGGACTTCTGTCACTTTTGAGTATAAAAGGACCTGAATAATTTGAATATTCCAACTTGGCCTTATCTTTATCCATGGGCTTCCTTTATCATCCATTTTCTAAGACACAAAACAGTAACCTCCCTAAAAAGCAGTCATGTCTGTGCGGTTAGTTTATGAGGTTAGCTAGCAGAGAACCAGTTCGGTCTACTTCTTGCTGCTCGGGGCTATCTAGAGACAAACTGTAGACTGGCAGAAGACTAAATCGAGATGAGTTTATTGAAGTTTCTTTGCTTGGTGTGGAGAACAGGAGCTTTTCCCTAAGAAGAAAGAAAGAAAGATAAAACAACAATTTGGATTTGGCCTAAGGGTCTGGATTAACCTAACCAATCTGGTTGGTCATTTCAATTAAAACAAATGCATGACCAAACTTGAGGTTATTTGAAACAACAGATCTTGAAACCTGAATTTATTAAATGGATTATATTAAAATCCATGCATGTGTTTGTCTATGTCTTATCATTTTTTGTTTAGCATTGAGGTAGGAGAAAAGCGTCAACTTGCAAATGTAAAGAGTACAGTGGAATATCAAACATCCATGATTGTTACGTTCTCTCTATCTTCTCTTTCAGTAACTTCTTATCAACTTAATTTCATGAGTCAGATATTAGGACGAGCAACAGTTGCACAATCTGCTGAGAAGAGAATGGCTAAACAAATAATATTTCCTAATGCTTACTATTTATTGCACACATCTACTTCTAATTACAAAATTGTGTTTCATCTCCTGCAAGATTGCTTTTGCATGTGAAATGAGATGACCTGTACCATATGCTGCCATTATTATCAGGACCTCCTTGTAGCTATCACTGTTGATTTAAAATACTAGCAAAGGACAGCACACAAGAATGAGAAATACAAAGAGCATCCAGAAACAAAGCACCTTTCTAGTCAATTGAAAAACTCTTATGAAAAGTCATTGTAATTCTTCTCTACATGTACCTTTATTTGCTGGCACATGGACTGACATGCACATAAATATATAGCATTTTTAGCATTTGAAATGGTGTCATCATGGAATCTTATAGAATCTAACACTTTTTTTAAATAATATGCTGATAACTACTAACCCACACTTTATTTTAAATAGATTTTTACTGCTAAAACTAGAAGGAAGAGGGTAATTAAATGCCTAGAATCATCTTGTTAGCTGCCATCAATACACAGAGCTCTTAAGTATAACAGAATAAAAACATTGCCTAGTCTTGCTCCATCTTCACAATTGTTGTAATGTATAAGGTTATCACTGGGTAATATTTAGAGGCCCATTGCCAGGCATTTCTTCCTAGTCTGTTAATCTAGAAGCTCTACTGTAACCTGTATACTATGGGTGACCCTGCTGGTATTTGAATGCTGTGGCATAGCTTCCATCATCATAGCAACATATGAACTACCATATAACAAACTCACACACAGGCAGTGGAAGTGCATATAGTGAACATTCAATATAGGTTTACTGAGCTGAATCATAATGCTCTCACATCTAAGACAGTGGCAAAATGAGAACTTCAGGTATTTAAGGTTGAGCTTTTCTGAGGAGAAGAGATGAGTTGGCCAGTTTCTTTTCAGTTCACACATCTCCAAACAGTCTAACAACTAGGGTTTTTCTGGATGTCTTGAGTACTACATGGAGTATTATCCTTTCATTTGATTCTAGCCTGTTCTTGGAATAATGCTGATCCAGGTCAATCTTTGTTGCGATAGCAGAAATTGGTAGAAGAGTTCTTCCTGACATTTGACCCCTAAAAATAAGAATTTTATATTTCATCACTTCTATGTGATGTTCCATATCTTGCAAAATAAAACAGGACCAAGATTTATGATTGCTTTTATTAGAGGGAATCGGCACTAAAATAACGCTGTTCTTCCATCCAAGTTAGGTGCTCCTTCTTGTCTACTGATAAATTGAGAAAGGCACCTGAAAAAGGAAGGTGAACCATTAATGTGACAGACGTAACTTTTCTCAAAGGAAAAGATGAGAAAAATGTGGCCAAATAAGACATAATATTTTTCCTTAATGTAACTTGCAAGTACAGAGGAACGTTTGGTTTTCAGTATATTTTTGAGTAAAGAAAAGTCTGATATTTCTAAACCAATGAAATTTTTGTTGTCTTCTCTTACAGGAAACTGCCTGAATCCTGATAGTAGAAACATAATGGGTGAGAATGAAGTTTTCATTTTTCAGAAATATATTAAAGTATTTGATGTTGTATAGCCCACTCATTTATTGGAGGAAAAAAAAGGTTTGACATTTTTAACTTCTGATTTTCCTATTTTTCTGAAGCTGATTTGCTTGATGGCATAAAGAATTTTAAATGCACACAAACACATGAAATTTTATCATCACATGAAAGACAGGGTCCCTTTTGTACAAAATGGTTGGAATTTGGGAAGGTTGATTTAGACATTGTGTATATTCAAGAATAAAGAAACTGAAATCAGACTTTCTAAATGGAAAGCCAGTGTCACCTATTGTTTTTATATATAATGTAAATAATATTCAGCACTCAAAACAGTGCCATAGTTACTGTTTTTTGTGATTCTAGGGTAAAAACATTGTTGAACAGGTAGTTTATTTGTCCATGGATTTGTATTGTATAAATCTATTACATACTGTATGATAGACATCAAACCTAAATTTCTATCTCCAGTGTTTTCCTAAATTCTGCAATGGTATTTCCAAATGCTGAGGAAACATTTCTAACTTAGCAGGTAGAATTTTGAGATGACCCTATCACACCCACCCCCAATGTTCTGCCATATAGGTTCACTATGGGTCAGAATTGACTCAGTGGCAACAGGTTTTTTTCTTTTTTATGCTATGTTGCGTGAACAAAGTTTAGTAATCAGTTGCTCTTAAAATAGGAAGATTGCCTGAGTGTTCATAATCAATTCACATGAACCCTTTAAACTGAGTGTTTTCTCCAGCTGGTGGAAGAAGGAGAAGCCAGAGAAATTTGAAGCATGGCAAAGATTTGATGCTCTGTTGCTGGTTTGAAGATGTGGGGAGCCAAAGAGAGAGGATCTGACAGTAGAACATCTGAATGACATTGAAAGTAGACTCTTAAAGCTCTGAATGAGAAAAAGCCAAACTTGACTGACATCTTGACTCTCTAAGCAAAAGACTCAATAAATTCTGTCTCAAGTTCTGACATATAAAAGTGTCTGTTTCTCCCCACACTAGGGCCTAGACATATACGTGGGGAGGGCCAGGTGTCTGACTACCCAGGGTCTTTGGCCAGGGCAACGCAGCAGCCATCCCTGCCCTTAGCTGGGTATATCACAGGGCATTTAGCAGGAAACTCAGCAGAATTCTCTCATCCATTTGAGATCCAGGTACAGAGAACAGCTTAACATGTGGTTGTGCTTCCTTGGGAGTTCCACATCTACTATGGGCTGGGAAGCAGGCCAGGAAGAGGATATTGACTGTATTCATAAATTGTTGCTAAGCATGCTTCCTTCTATGTGACTATTTTTATAACTGATACATACAATTTGAATCAATTCTATTGCATGTAATATCAATCACCAGAAGAAATGAATCAGTGACAGTATTGTATCCATAAACTCAATTTTTTTTTTTTTTTGGTCTATAATTCATTTGGGGCACTTAGTCTTCATGCTTTTTAAATTTAGATACTCAGTCATCCTTGTGTGGATTGTGCCATGTTGTATTTGAGTGTATGTATGTGTCTGCAGAGAGAAGTCTGTGTGAATAACTTTGGGGAAAAATTTGCGTGGTCCCGTCTCAATGACACCATTATAAAAAAGTAAATCGTTTCATTTTGGGTTTCAAATCCCTTTCTCAAAGTACACATGAGAAGGACTGTCACTCATGGAGGTCTTACTGTGTGTTTATAAACTCGTCACCTGTGTTTGGCAGATTAATTTTGGAGATAATTTTAAAAAAATCAAACCAAATCCACTGCTGTCGAGTCAATTCTGACTCATAGTGACGCTACAGGACAGAGGTGAACTGCCCTCACAGTTTCCAAGGAGGATTTGAACTGCTGACCTTCTGGTTAGCAGCAGTAGCACTTCACCACTATACCACCAGGGTTTCCATGGAGATGACAGAGACTGTGCTATTCGCTGAGTTGCTTTCTGATCACAGGAGTCTTCTTTCTAGTCCAAGACTTTTCTCACTGTCCTTCTTCTTTTTTTTGTATTAATATTAGTTTTGATTCATTAGAAGTACTGCGGCAACCTACTAAGGGACTCTTAGAAATTCAGGCTGACTTCAGAAGAGGTTCTGGAACAAGGGGTTTTACTGCTGATGTCAGGTCGATCTTGGAAGAAAGCAGAGAAAGATACCTGTATTTTATAGATTACGCAAAGGCATCCAACTAACTCGATCATAAGAAATTATGAAAGACAATTGCAAAGAACAGGAATTTCAGAACACTTGATTGTACTCATGCAGAACCTGTACATAGATCAAGAAGCAGTCCTTCAAACAAAACAACAGGATACTGCATAGTCTAAATCAGGAAAGGCGTGTCTCAGGTTTATATCCTTAGTCCATAATTATTCAATCTGTGTGCTGAGCAAATAATCCAAGAAGCTGGACTATGAAGAAAAATGAAGCATGGAGATCGGAGGAAGAGTCATCAACAACCTGTGATACGCAGGTGAAACAACCTAACTTGCTGACAGGGAAGAGGACTTGAAGCACTTACTGATGAAGATGGAAAACTACAGCCTTCAGTATGGAGTACATCTCAACACAAGAAGACTAAAACCCTCACACCTGGGCCATTAAAGAACATCATGATAAATGGAGAAAATATTGAAGATGCCAAAAATTTCATTGTACTTGGAATTATAATCAACCTCTACCGAAGTATCAATAAGAAATCAAACAATGTATTGCACTGGGCAAACCTACAGTAAAAGAAAAGCACTGAAAAGTAAAGAAGTCACTTTGATTCATAAAGTGTACCTGACCTGTGCCATTATATCTTGAGTTGCTTCATACACATATGAAGCTGGACAACCAATAAGTAAGACTGAAGAAGAGTTGATGCCCATCTTAGTTATTTGATGCTGCTATAACAGAGACAACACAAAGAGACATTTATTTCCTCACTATAAAATGGGCTACAGGTCCAATTTCAGGGCATCAGCTCCAGGGGATGATTTTGTCTCCCTTTTGGATCTGGAGGAAGAGCCTTCTCATCAATCTTCTCTAGACTCAGAGCAACTCTGTGCAGGAACCCTGCGTCCAAAGATATACTCTGCTCCTTGCTCTGCTTTCTTGGTGGCATGAAATCCACTGTCTCTTGACTCACTTTTCTCTTCTAAATCTCAAAAGAGATTGCTTCAAGACACAGTCCAATCTTGTAGATTGAGTCCTGTCTCACACAAGTGCCATCTATTCCCCCTCATTAACACCAGAAAGGCAGAATTTAAAACCATATAAGAAAATCCCATCAGATGACAAAATGGTGTATAATCACATGGTACTGTGGCCTCTCTTCTCAGTATCTCTTGCTGAGAAGGATGTCCTTCAAATGCCCCTGAACCTTTCACCATGCTGGAAGCAGCCAATTCCTGGTAGGTAGGGTCTGCCCAGTCCTAGGTACTTCTGGACCTGCTCTCCTTTCCCTGTCACTTAGTGCTATTTCTCAGTTTTCACTTAGATATTCAGGGCTCCTACACTGTCATATGTAACTGACTCATTTGTTCTTTTGGGTCTTCGTTGCTAGGGGGATCACAAGAAATACCTCACTGCTCTACTGTGTTGACCCCACCTCTTGTACCATTCTTACAATCACTGCTATTGCAGTAGTCAAAACAGCATGCTACTCATACAAACACAGACACACAGACCAATGGAAGCAGAAATGAGAATCCAGACATAAAATCATGCATCTATAAGCAGCTGGTATTTGACAAAGGCCTAAAATCCATAAACTGGGAAAAGACAGTCTCTTTGAACCAATGATGTTGGCATAACTGAATATCTATCTGCAAAAAAAAAAAAAAACCTATATCTCACACCATTCCCTGCCAAAAACTCAAAATGGATCAATGGATCAAAGATCTAGACACCAAATGTAGAATGATAAAAATCATGAAAAAAAAATAGGGACAATACTGAGAGCCCTAATACACGGCAGAAATAGAACACATTAATAACACTGCGCAAACACCAGAAGAGAAAACGGAGAACAGGGGACTTCTACATATTAAACATGTGTGCTTATCCAAACACTCCACCAAAATAGTAAAAAAGACAACCTACAAACCAGGAAAAACAATTTGGCTTTGACAGATCTGATAATTGTCTAATCTCCATAATCTACACGATACTGCAAAACCTCACCAACAAAAATAAAACCCACAAATAACCCAAATAAAAAATAGACAAAGCATATGAACAGACATTTCACCAGAGGAGACATTCAAGCAGCTAACAGATACATAAAGAAATGCTCGTGATTATTAGTCATTAGAAAAACTGCAAATCAAGACTACAATGAGACACTATCTCACACCATCAAGGCTGACATTAAACCAAAAAAACAAAATATTAAATGCTGGAGAGGCTGGAACACTCCCATACTGTTGCTGGGAATGTAAAATAGTGCAACCACTTTGAACATTGATTCAGCACTTCCTTAAAAAGCTCGAAATAGAAATATCATACTATCCACCAATCCAACTGCTTGGAATATATCCTAGAGAAATAAGGGATGTCACATGAAAAGACACGTGCTCACCATTGTTTACTGCAGCACTGCCCACAGTAGAAAAAAAATGGAATTAACCTAGGGGCCCACAGATGGATGAACGGATAAACAAGGTCTCGTATATTCACACAATGGAATTTCATATAATAATAAAAAACAATGATGATCCTGGGAAACATCTTATAACATGGAGAAATTTGGAAAGCATTATTCTGTATGAAATTAGTCAGTTGCAAAAGGACAAATATTGAATGTGGCTCCAATTAGAAGGCCTCAAAAAAAAGGTTTAAACACAAATGAAAACAGTCACTGATGGTTACAAGTGTGGTGTGGGGAGGGAGGGAGAGGTATATTCATTAATCAGATAGCAGACAAGAATTATTTTAGGTGAAGGGAGGGACAGCACAGTAGAGGAGAAGTCAGCATAATAGCACTAAACCAAAAGCTCCGAAGTTTACTAAATATAACCCAACACTTTGAAAGACAAGAATAGGAGAGGAAGGAGTCTGGGGACCCCAGTTACAGGAACATCTAGGTCAACTGCCGTAACTTTTTTTTAAAGGAAATGTTCTATATCCAGCTTTGATGAATGATGTCTGGAGTTTTAAAAGCTAGCAAGAGATTACCTAAGTAGCATCCATTTGTTCTCAACCCACCTGGAACAGAGGAAAATGAAACGCATTGAAGACATGAGGAAATATGAGCCTGAGACAGGAAGGTTAAATAATCCAGAGACTGCATCAGCAGGAGACCAGAAGAACTAGATGGTGCCTGGCCACCACCAAAAACTGCCCTGACAGGGAACACAACATAGAGTCCCCGATGTAGTGGGAGAAAAATTGGTATGTAGAACTCGAACTCTATTAAAAAGACCAGATGTAGTGGTCTGACGACTGGAGAGTCCCCAGAGTACATGGACCTAGGACTCTCTGTTAGCCTAGAACTGAAACAATTCCTGAAGCCAACTTTACAGGCAAGGATTAGACTAGACTACAAGATACTGATGAAGAACAGCTTAAGTAGATATATGAGGCTAAGTGGGAGTAGTGGTTAAGTGCGACATCTGCTAACCAAGAGGTCAGAAGTTCAAATCCACCACTCCTTGGAAATTCTATGGAGCAGTTCTACTCTTACCCTATAGGATTGCTATGAGTTGGAATGGACTTGATGACAGTGGGTTTGGTTTTTGGTTTTGGAGGACAGCACCCATCCAGAGGTAAGATGAGAGGCCAGATACAGACAGTAGCTGGTTGAATACATGGGAAATACAGTGTGGAAAGGAGGAATGTGCTGTCACAGGATGGGAGAGCAATTGCAGTTACAAGCAGTACGTGTGTAAGTTCTTGTATGGTAAACTGAGTTAGACTGTGAATATTCACTTAAAGTACAATAAAATATATATTTATTTTAATGGCACAGAACTGGGTAGCATTTTCTTCTGTTGTACAGAGGGCTGCTATGAGTCAGAACTGAATCAATAACAGCTAACAACAATTAAAGGTACGATAATTTGTTAATATCTCTAAGTAGCAGTTGAATAAAAGTCACACATTTATAATGCCAGGGATGCATCACACTCCCCTCACTTGTCTGTCAGTTTATTGTACTATGTGGGCTTATATGTCGCTGTGATGCTGGAAGCTATGTCAACAGTATTCAGATGCCAGCAGGGTCACCCAAGGTGCAGAGGTTTCAGCTGAGCTTCCATAGTAAGACACACTAGAAACAAAGAGCCAGCAGTCTACTTCTGAAATGATAGCTAGGAGAACCTTAGCATATCAGCAAGAATCTATGGTACTGGAAGAAGAAGTCAAAGCTACACAGAAGGCATGGGCAAAAAACAAGGCTCCAGGAATTGGTAGAATATCAAATGAGATGTTTCAACACATGGATGCAGCACTGGAAGTGCTCACTCATCTATGCCAAGTAATTTGGAAGACAGCTCCCCAGACAACTGACTGGAAGAAATTCATATACATGTATGCCTGTTGCCATGAAAGGTGATCCAAATGAATGTGGAAATATTATTGAACAATATCATTCATATCACACACAAGTCAAATTTTGCTAAAGATCATTCAAATGTGACTGCAACAGTATATTGACAGGGAACTGCCAGAAATTGAAGCCAGGTTCAGAAAAGGATGTGGTGCTAGGGATGTCACTGCTGACGTCAGCTAGATCTTGGCTGAAAGCAGAGAATACCAGAAAGATATCTACCTATGTTTTATTGACTATGCAAAGGCATTTGACTGTATGGATCATAACAGCTTATGGATAACACCGAGAAGAATGGGAACTCTAGAGCACTTAACTGTGCTCATGAGGAAATCTGTACACGGAACAAGAGGCAGTTGTGTGAACAGAACAAGGGAATGCTGCATAGTTTAAAGTCAGGAAAAGTGTGTGTCAGGGTTATATCGTTTCACTATACTATTTTCAATCTGCATGCTGAACAAATAATCTGAGAAGTCGGACTATATAAAAAAGAATGAGGCATCAGGATTGAAGGAAGACTCATTAACCACCTGCATTATACAGATGATACAACCTTGCTTGTTGAAAGTGAAGACGACTTGAAACACTTACTGATGAAGATCAAGTACCACAGCCTTCAGTATGGATTGCACCTCAACATCAAGAAAATAAAAATGCACACAACTGGACCACTAAGCATCATGATACAAGGAGAAAAGACTGAGGTTGTCAAGAATTTCATTGTATTTGGTTCCATAATCAATGCACATGGAAGCAGCAATCCAGAAATCAAAAGATGCATTACATTAGGAAACTGTGCTGCAAAATACCTCTTTAAAGGGTTGAAAAGTAAAGACGTCACCTTAAAGGTTACGGTGCACGTGACTCAGGTCATGATATTTTCAATCGAAGCTGGACAGTGAATAAGGAATATAAAGGAGTAATTGACACCTTTGAGTTGTGTTGCTGGACAATGATATAGAGCATACCACAAAGCGCCAAAAGAACAAACAGATCTGTTCAGGAAAAAATACAAACACAGTGACCCGTGGAAGCAAAGATGGCAAGACAGCATCTCACGTATTTAGGGCATGTTTTCAGAAGGGATCAAATTTTCCTGTATTATTTATATAGAATAAATAGTAAACCGTCAAGTTTCTGCATCTGACTGATAAGTTTTAATGAGTCTGAAAGTAAAATTACTGTGCATAATCACCGCAAATTGTAGGTCATATTAACAGGGCAGTTGTCATTTGAGACTACATACAATTGTTATTGCAATTAATGCATCCATGGTGGAGGACATACATCCCAATCTGTACATATAAGTTAATAAATTCCTCTTCTCATTAAAAACCTTTTTGTTTTTGGCCTGGGTCTTTCAGACCTGACTTTTGAACTTGGGTTCATGGAAAGGGCATAACATTTGCAAAGAAACCATTGACCTAAACTGTTTCAGATGTGTCTTGCTTTAGACTTGGTTTAGTAAGAAACTGTTTCTTTAAACTGTTTTTTTGACCTGTGTGAAAGTAAAATACTGTATCATCTGTTAATGTGGTTGGACTTTCATGGTTCTAATTTGAACCACTGAGCTATTAATAAAATGACAGGGAGTCACTTTCACCCCTTTGGTTGTGTGCTAAGATTAAACATGTACTTTCTCGAGCCTTAGTAGGCAGTCTAAGTGAGGACACTGCTGAGCAGATGATGAACAGACCCCAGAGCTGCTAACATCATGACACCCCTGAAGGTGAAATTTAGCAAGTTCCTGCTGTTACAGTTTCTAAAAGTGACTACAAGACTTGGCATTACTGAGATCTACCTCTATTCAAAGAACTCGAAGATTTGAGGGGAAGGGAAGACAAGGAGTTGAAACAGATGCCAAAGCAGCTGGAGATAGACCTTGAAAAACGTAACTGTACCCAATTTAGTTACTTAATAAGGAGGACACTTACATGCACCATGTTTTTAAAGAATAGACTTTTTATTATTACTATGCCAGAAACAAACAAGTGAGTTGATAATTTTGTCTAGATAAAACGATAATGAATCAATTGTTGTTGGTGGTATTAGGTGCCATTGACTCAATTCTGATTAATTAGCATTAATCAGCTCACAACTGTTAAATTCCGCTAATGAGCAGGTTACTAAACAGTTTATAAATTCATCATGCTAGTAAAAAGGATCAAGTGTTTACATAGGGCCTTGGAAATTCAGCTTCCCAGAGGACACAGTACTCAAACACATATTTATCATGTAACTACATGTACTTAAATCTCCAAGTATGTGGGGGTGTTTTACATTTTGTTCACTATTGAAAATATGGATTCAATAACTAAAGCAGTTTCTAACAGAAAGGACTACTCCTGGAGAGAAAAAGGTATAGATGTGAAAGGTATAGATGTTTAGTCATAAGGAAATGCAATATCAGTAAGGTTTTCAAGCTTGCAATGGTGTGAGCACTTGGAAAGTTCTTTATTTACCTCCTGTCCTCAAAAAACAGTACACCATGTCTCATTCTTTACTTCAGAATATTTGAAGAATGATCCAACTAACAGCCCATATCTAATGTAGTGCCACAAAACTACCACAGATGAAGTATGGGTAGAAAGTTGCATAAAAAATTCTTTTGCAGACAGGAATGAGCCATGAGGCCTGCAGTGTGGGTTTAACAGCTTAGGGATTGTTCCTGCAACCTCTGAGATGATGGTTACGAGATAACCTGCCTCAAAGAGGCTATCTTCTCCCCTTCTTAAATTTACCAAACTTTCAAGTATTCAGTAGGAAAAACAAAGGCATATGTGTTTTTGGTTAGACCAGCAAACAGATTTTCATAGTGGCATATTAACAGCTTCCCATTAAATTCAAGTTAACATTTAAAGAATACCTACAGGATAGGTGAGGCTGTGCTAGAGGATGAATGAGTAAATCCTGATATTTTAGTGGCTTAACAAATAAAATTTATTCTTTGCTTAACAAAATTCTGCTGCAGGCTCAGCTGTTCCTTCACATATCTCCCTTTCAAGTGGTGACCTGAGTCCTCCGTTGCTTCCTTGTTGTAGCAGCTTCATCATTCACCAACTGGCTTCCTGGTTACTGGAAAGAGCATTCCCTGGTTACTTGGAAAGAGCACTCCCTGGTCAAGTGTTTACATAGGGCCTTGGAAATTCAGCTTCCCAGAGGACACAGTACTCAAACACATATTTATCATGTAACTACATGTACTTAAATCTCCAAGTATGTGGGGGTGTTTTACATTTTGTTCACTATTGAAAATATGGATTCAATAACTAAAGCAGGTTCTAACAGAAAGGACTACTCCTGGAGAGAAAAAGGTATAGATGTGAAAGGTATAGATGTTTAGTCATAAGGAAATGCAATATCAGTAAGGTTTTCAAGCTTGCACTTACGGGATAGTTTAGAAACTTTTCATTGCTTAAGCCCTAAAGTGGCAGATGTATATCTTACCATAGTTTATAAGTAGAAAGTAGTAACTTTGTTCTACTAACTGCCAAGTGCCTGGGAAGCAAAATTTTTTTTATTTTTTTATTTTTTATTAATTACAATAAAAGAATAAAATTTCTAGCATCTATCAGTTGACTCATCTATGATAAACCCTCAGCCTCAACCCACCCATGTAGCCAACACAATCATTTTCTTCTATGGATAATTCTCTTGTTAAGTCTTTATAAAAGGGGTCTCATACAAAATTTGTTCTTTTGACACTGACTAATTTCACTCAGCATGAACTCTTCCAAATGAGACCATAATATGAGATGTTTCTAAAATTATCACTGTTTTTTATCATAGCATAGTGTTCCATTGAGTATATGTACCATAGTTTGCTCATCCACTCATCTGTTGATGGACATCGGGGTTGATTCCAACTTTTTGCTATTGAAGGATAAGTTCCGAGCAGTGGAATTACAGGATCAAGTGGTACATCCATCTCCAGCTTTTTAAGGAAGCATCAGACTGTTTTCCAAAGAGGTTGTACTATTTTGCAATCCCATCAGCGGTGGAAGAGAGTTCCAATGTCTCCCCAGCCTCTCCAGCATTTGTTGTTTTGTGGTTTTTGGATCACGGCCAAACTTGTTGGGGTGAGATGGTATCTAATTGTAGTTTTGATTTGAATTTCTTTAATAACTAATGATCATAAGCAATTCTACACGTCTTGTTCAGTTGCTGGGATATCCTCTGTAGAGAAATGTCTGTCCATCTCCTTTGCCCATCACTTAATTGAATTATTTATTCTTTTCTTGTTGATATTTTGTAATACCTTATAGATTACAGAGAGCAAGACGTCACTCTGACACAGAGTTGCCAAATATTTTTTCCCATTCTGTAGGTGGTCTTTTAATTCTTTTGTTGACGTCTTTGGATGAGCAGAGGTGTTTGATTCTTAGTTATGCCCATTTATCTAGTTTCTCTTCTGATGAATGTGCTTTGTCAGATTTTGAAGTTTGTCTATATTGTGTATTAAAACTTCCATTGTTGACCCTGTTTTATCTTGGGGGAGTTTTATCATTTTAGATTTTACATTTAGGTCTTTTATACAATTTGAGTTGATTTTTTAATAAGATGTGAGATACGGGTCTTGTTTCAATTTTTTGCAGATGGATGTCCAATTTTGATAGCACTGTTTGTTAACAAAAGTGTTCTTACCCCAGTTTAAAACCTTAGCGCCATTGTTAAATATGATCTGTTCATAGGAGGATGGTGGCGTCTCTGTGGTCTTGGCTCTGTTCCGTTGGTCTATATGTCTCTTTTTGTACCAGGACCAGGCTGTTTTGACTACTATGGCAGTGTAATAGGTTCTAAAGTCAGGTAGTGAGAGGCTTCCCAGTGTGTTCTTCTTCTTCAGTAGTGCTTTTCTTATCCAGGCCTTCTTCCCTTTCCAAACAAGGTTGATAATTTTTTTCTCCATCTCACTGAAAAAGGACAGTGATATTTGTACTGGGATTGCATTATATAAGTAGATTGCTTTAGGCAAAATAGAAATTTTCACAATGTTTACTCTTCCTATCCATGAGCAGGGCAGGTTACTCCATTTATGTAATCTGTCCCAGTTTCTTGTAGTAAGGTATTGTAGTTCTCTTTGTAAAGATCTCTTACTTCTCTAGTTAGATTTATTCGTAGATATTTTATCTTCTTGGGGGCTATAGTAAATGGAATTGATTTGATGATTTCTTTAATAATCTCACCGTTGGTATAAAGGAATCCTGCTGATTTACTTATGTTTATCTTGTATCCCGATATTTTGCTGAACTCCTCTATTAGCTCCAATAGCTTACTTATGGATTCCTTTGGATTCTCTGTATAAACAATCCTATCATCTGCAAAGAGAGAAATCTTTACTTCTTCAT
Source organism: Heterohyrax brucei (assembly GCA_028571685.1). Classification (NCBI taxonomy): domain Eukaryota; kingdom Metazoa; phylum Chordata; class Mammalia; order Hyracoidea; family Procaviidae; genus Heterohyrax; species Heterohyrax brucei. The sequence continues at coordinate 44,460,184 of CM053149.1, forward strand.
TGCCAATACGGACGTCCTTTATTTCTTTGTCTTGTCTAATTGCTCTGTCTAGAACTTCTAGCACAATGTTGAACAGAAGTGGTGAGAGCAGGCATCCTTGTCTAGTTCCCGTTCTCCAAGGGAATTCTTTCAGTCTTTCACCATTCAGGATGATGAAAGCAGTTGGCTTTGCACAGATACTACTGATTACATTGAGGAATTTCCCCTCTATTCCTATTTTTCAGAGAGTTTTAAGCATGAATGGGTGTTGAACTTTGTCAAATGCCTTTTCTGCATCAACTGACAAAATCAGGTGATTTTTATCTTATGTGTTATTAATGTGATTGATTACATTAATTGTTTTTCTGGTGTTGAAGAAGCTTTAACCCCTGCAATGAAACCAACTTGATCATGATGAATGATTTTCTTTTATATGCTGTTGAATTCTATTGGCTAGAATTTTGTTGAAGATTTTTGCATCTAGGTTCATGAGTAATATTAGTAATTTTCTTTTTTTGTGTGCGCTTTCCCTGGTTTGGGTATCAGGGTTATGTTGGCTTCACAGAATGAATTTGGGAGTATGCCATCCCTTTCTATGGTGTGAAATAGCCTCAACAGTATTGGAGTTAACTCTTCTCTAAAAGCTTGGTAGAATTCTATGGTGAAGCCATCTGAGACAGGACATTTTTTTAGTTGGTAGATTTTTGATGACTTTTTCTATCTCTTCCTTTATGATAGATTTATTAAGTTGATCTACTTCTCCTTGTAATAATCTTGGTGAGTCACATCAGTCTAGAAATTTGTCCATTTCCCCTAGGTTTTCTTTTTTTTTTTCATTTAATATGACTGAGTGAAAATGTACATTCCTGTATAAATTTACACGCCCACCTATATGCAGCTTCCACTGCTCTCCCTGTCCGGTGACAGCACACTATTCCTCTCTGCTCCATACATGTCTCATCCTCCCAACAGTCTCCTTTCCCCTCCTCTCCACCCATTCCCCTTCCTCCAGCCAGAGGTCAGCAGGATGATATCCTATAGATGCATAGAACCATAAAGTGCATCCAATATATGGTCACTGCATCGCGAAGTCCAATCCATTCGTGTCTGAAGAGTGGACCTTCATTATGATTTACGGGCAAGGGCAGCATCGCAGCCAGGGGCCATGCTTTCAGGGGAACCCCAAAACTGCTGGACCATCAGTTGAGGTCGTTTAGTGGAGATCTCAGGATGCACCCCTTTTTATTCTTGTGTTTCCAGTGAGACTCAACTTAGTGAGCTCCATCGTGGCTATCACTGGTAGTGGCTGGGCACCATCTGGTTTTTCTGGTCCCAAGTCGATAAAGACACCCATTCATGTGGGTCTCTCTATCTTCTGGGTTGTCTTTCCCCCATTATGGAGGATTATGAAGATCAGGCATTGGTCTGATATAGAGTTGCCAAATATTTTTTTCCCATTCTGTAGGTATCTTTTTAATTCTATTAATAAAGTCTTTGGATGAGCAAAAGTGTTTGATTCTTAATAGTTCCCATTTATCTATTTTCTCTTCTGTTGATTGCAGTTTCTTTGACAGATTTTGAACTCTGTCCACACTGTGTATTAAAACTGCCATTGTTGTTCCTATCTTCTCTTGGATGAGCTTTATCATTTTAGATTTCATATTTAGGTCTTTTATCCAGTTGGAGTTGGTTTTTGTGTAAGGTGTAAGATATGGATCTTGATTCAGTTTCTTGCAGATGAATATCCAATTTTGCCAGCACCATTTGTTGAAGAGACTGTTTTTACCCCAGTTTAATGTCTTAGGGCCTTTGTCCAATATCAGCTGTTCACAGGCAGATGGTGCCATCTCTGGGTCTCAATTCTGTTCCGTTGGTCGATCTGTCTGTTCTTGTACCAGTACCAAGCTGCTTTGGCCACTGTGGCAGTGTAGTATGCTTTAAGGTTGGGTAATGAGAGGCCTCCCCGTCTGTTCTTCTTCTTTAGTAGTACCTTACTTATCCAGGACTTCTTCCCTTTCCAAGCAAAACTGGTGATTTGTTTCTCCATCTTATTAAAAAATGATGCTGGAACTTGTATTGGGATTGCATTATATAAGTAGATTGCTTTGGGTAAAATAGACATTTTCACAATGTTAAGTCTTCCTATCCATGAGCAGGGTAGGTTTTTCCATTTATCTAAGTCTCTCTTAGTTTCTTGTAGCAAGGGCTTGTAGTTCTCTTTGTAAAGGTCTGTTATTTCTCTGGTTAGATTAATACCTAGGTACTTTATCTTCTTAGGGGCTATCGTAAATGGTATTGATTTGATGATTTCTTAGTTCACAGTCTCGTTGGTATAAAGGAATTCTACTGATTTGCTTATATTTATCTTGTATCCTGAGACTTTGCTGAACTCTTCTGTCAGTTTGAGTAGTTTACTTATAGATTCTTCAGGATTCTCTGTATATACAATCATATCATCTGCAAACAGGGAGATTTTAACTTCTTTGCTGATGCCAAAAGTGAAAAGCCAAGTGCTGTCAAGTTGTATCCAACTCATGCTGATGCAGATGCCCTTTATTTCTTGTTGTTGTCTAATTGCTCTGGGTAGAACTTCTAGTACAATGTTGAATAGGAGAGGTGAGAGTGGGCATCCTTGTCAAGTTCCTATTCTCAAGGGAAAGTCTTTCAGTCTCTGTACATTCAGGATAATGTAGGCAATTGGCTTTATATAAATGGCCCTTATTGCGTTCAGGAATTTTCCATCTATGTCTATTTTGCTAAGAGTTTTTAGTTTTGGACTTTATCAAATGCCTTTCCTGTATCAATGGACAAAATCAAGTGATTCTTGTCTTTTGTGTATATTATGTGGGTAATCACATTAATTGTTTTTTCTAATGTTGAACCAGCCTTGCATCCCTGGTATGAATCCAACTCGGTCAGGATGGATTATTTTTTGGATATGTTGTTGTATTGTATTTGCAAGATTTTGTTGAAGATTCATGAGTGATATCGTTCTGTAGTTCTCCTTCTTTGTTGGGTCTTTCTCTGGCTTTGGTAGCAGGGTTATGCTGGCTTCATATAATGAGTCTGGGAGTACTCCATCCCTTTCTATACTGTAAAATGGTCTCAGTAGTATTGGAGATAACTCTTCTCTAAAAGCTTGGTAGAATTCTGCAGTGAAGCCATCTGGGCCTGGGCTTTTTTTGGTTGGCAGTGTTTTCATGACATTTTTAATCTCTTCCTTTGTGATGGGTTCATTAAGTTGTTCTGCTTCACGTTGTGATAATTTGGGTAAGTGGTATGAGTCAAGGAATTCGTCCATTTCCTCTAGGTTTTCAGATTTGTTAGAGTACAGTCTTTCATAGTATTGTGTTATGATAGTTTTGATTTCTGTTGGATCTGTTGGGACAACTCCCCTCTCCTTTCTTATTTGGGTTATTTGTTTCCTTTCCTGCTTTTCTTTAGTATGTTTAGCCAGTGGTTTATCAATTTTGTTGATCTTTTCAAAAAACCAGCTTTTGGTCTGAATTTTCAATTTTTTCAATTGTTTTTCTATTCTCTAATTCATTTAGCTCTGCTCTAATCTTTATGATCTGGTTTCTTCTGGTGCCTGGGTGCCGGGAGCTGGTCCCAACACTTTGTAGGGTCCCGCACGGAGGGAGGGAGAGGCGCGGTGGGAAATGAATCAAGGAGACAGGAGAGACTTTTCTGGTTTAAGGCAGCCCGACCCAGAGAGCAAGAGAGAGGGCTGTCTGTCTTTATTGTTTTTATAGTAAGAGTGACGTGAATTTTACCCTGCCCAATGACCACACAATCTATTGGCTAGTTTAAAACCAAAACCTCGTGGTTGGCAAATTTGAGACCAAAAACCTCGTGGTCTTGAGGTGATGTAATTTTTTACCCTGCCACATGAGCTATTAGTTAACTGAAACCTGGTGATCCTTTTAACTGTCAAGGCTTTTTAGATAATGGCCTAAGGATGCCTCGAGCTCAATCAGCCCTACTTATACCTCAAGGTTAAAAGGTCCACGAGGAAGGGTCTAAAGTTTATGATCTCTATTTGTTCCTACTTTGCTCTTTATTTTATCTCCTCCTGTGGGGATAGTAAACATCTACCGTCCCCCACCCTATGTCCTTCTCAAGCTGTTCTAAAGAGGATAATTCCTTTCACATGGGTGGGGATGTGCAGTTGGGGGAAGTCAGCAGGGGTTGGGCCGGCCTCGCTGCTCTCAAAGCTGGCTGTGGTAGAGATCATTCCTCTGAGCTCTTTTTCCTCAGAAAATTCCTGTACAGGTTTTCCCGATAATATTTCATTGACCAAGGGGGTAGTAAAGGGCCCCTCTCAGAAGGCATCTCCCCTGATCCTTGTGCCAGGAGAGGAGGGGGTATCTTTTTGAAGAAAATTTGATTAGGAAGCCAAATAATATCAAGAGCAGTAGGCTAAAAAACATGTCACAGGTGAGATGCTTCAGCCCGTCATTTGCAGGGGCTCGTGACTTTGTCTACAAGGCTGATGGCGGACCTCCGCACCTGGGGGGTTCCTCTGTTGTTCTCTCTCTACTTGTTCAAGCTGTAGGGTTAGTTCCTTGATTTGGTTTCTTTCTTCCTTCCAGATGTGTGCATTTATGGAGACAAACAGACCTCTGAGCACTGCTTTTGCTGTATCCCCTAGGTTCTGGTAGGAAGTGTTTTCGTTCTCATTGGAATCCATGAATTTCTTTATTTCATCCTTGATTTCTTCTATAACCGATGCTTTTTTTTAATAGATTTAAAAAAAATTATTTTTTTATTTGATATGACTGAGTGAAAATGTACATTCCTGTATAAATTTACATGCCCACTTATAAGCTGCTTCCACTGCTCTCCCTGTCCGGTGACTGCACACTGTTCCTCTGTGCTCCATACATGTCTCATCCTCCCAACAGTCTCCTTTCCCCTCCTCTCCAACCACTCTCCTTCCTCCAACCAGAGGTCTGCAGGCTGATATCCTATAGATGTATAGAAGCATAAATTGCATACAATAAATGGTCATTCTGCATTGCCAAGTCCAATCCATTCATCTCCAAAGAGTGGATCTTCATTACGATTTATGGGCAAGGGCAGCCCATGTTTTTTTGAGCAAGGTGTTGTTCAGTTTCCAACTGTATCTATGTTTTTTCTGCTATTGATTTTGACTTTTATGGCTTTATGATTTGAGAAGATGCTTTGCAGTAATTTAATGGTATGGGTTTTGTTGAGAATTGCATTGCGTCCTAACACATGGTCAATTCAGGGAATGTTCCATGTGCACTGGAGAAGACGGTGTAGTTGTCTGCTGATGTAGTTGTCTGTATGTATCACTGAGGTCTATTTGGTTAATTGTGGCAATGAGGTCTTCTGTACTTTTGCTGAGCTTTTTTCTAGATGATCTGTCCAGTATTGAGAGTGGAGTGTTGAAGTCTCCCACTATTGTTGTGGAGTCATCTAACTCTTTTTTGAGAGTAGTCAGTGTTTCTTTGATGTACTTATGTGCTCTGATATTAGGTGCATAAATATTTAATATAGTTAAGTCTTGCCTGTGTTCTGAACCTTTCAGCAATAAATAGTGTCCATCTTTGTCCACGATGGTCAGTTTTACATTAAAACTGATTTTGTCTGAGATTAGAATTGCCACATCTGCTCTTCTTTGTTCATTGTAAGCTTGATATATATTCTTCCATCCTTTAATTTTCAGTTTGTTCCTATCTTTAGGTTTCAAGTGAGTTTCTTGTAGACAACATATGGATGGGTCATGTCTTTTGATCCAAGATGTCACTCGACGTCTCTTTACTGGGGCATTCAGTCCATTCACATTCAATGTAATTATTGATAGGTATGTGTTCAGTTCTGCCATTGTGATATGTTTATTTTTGTGTTGATGTTTTCTCTGTTGTTCTTATTAGTCTGTTTTGGGACATTTTTTTTTTGTGAGTTGATTTTTCACAGCTGGTTTTGTAGTTGTTGAGACCCCTGTGTTACATTTCTTGAAATGATATGATACATCTTTGTTGTGCTTTACAGCTGCCCCTATGGTCCCCCTTAATAAACTACACATAAACCCAGTTTTAATTACTACCAGTCTTGTCATCTTTCTCTCCATCTGGAAGGACTATGACAACTGTAGTACATCCCTCTTTTTAATATGACGGCACCATAGTTTTCATGATGATCACTGGATTTTCTTCTTTCAGTATTAAAGCTGTAACTGACTTTGGAGCCTTCCCTAACTGAGTAGAGTTTTGAGTAGTGTGTCATTCTAAAATATAAAGTTAGTGGTTTTGTTCTTCTAAGCCAAAGCCAAGAACTTCTTTCAGTAGTTCTTGTAGTTTTGGTTTGGTTTTTACAAAGTCTCTGAGTTTCTGTTTATCTGGGAATGACTGGTGTTCTCTCAGATCGAACAGCTTGTTTAGTTTTTCCTTTTGTTCTGCTGAATTTTGTATAAAGTCTAGAAGGTCTCTGTTTATAGTCATTTTGTATTCACTTTCTGATGCTTTCATAAAAGTTTCTTCATCTGAAAAATTCCTTGGTTGCTTTGTTTGGGAGCCTTCTGAAGCCATAGGTGATTTCTTGTATGCCACAAGTGTCTGTTGCTTTTTGGGTCCCATATGAGTAAGTAGAGGCTGGAAGAGATACTGTGAGGATGGACTTCAGATGTTTCTCTAGGCTGTCTTAAAATATAAAGCAAAAAGTATCTGACTACTTCCCAAGTCAGTCAGGTTTTCAGGTGTAGAGGTCCCTCTTCCCAACTGGCAAAGTTAGCACTTCTATATCCAACCCCAGATGATACAAACTAGTTCAGAATACAGCAACGCTACTATCCTGTTGGCCGCTGATGACACTGTGTAAAGTGCTGCTTTTCTGGTAGAAAAGCACTCTCCTGTGGGCAGGCTCTGGCTCCCAAGCTAAGAATTAGGTCCAGCTGTGGCCACCACATCCAAGATGGCGCCCTCCACACAGGCAGCAGATGACAGGGCTACAGGTGCTGATAGGTAGTGATTTCTCTGCTTCTGTTGCAGAGCCCCCACCATAAGCAACACTGTAAATTATTGCTTTCCTGTTGGAGAAGTGCTGTTCTGTATGCAGGTGCTGACTCCCAGGCTAAGAATTAGGTCCCACTAAACTCCGTATCCAACATGGCATCCTGCACACTGGCAGTGTGATTCTGTACAAACCCTGCTGTGGCAGTGATAAAAAGCAGGCCCAAAGTGGCTAGATGAACAGAGTCCTTAGCCTGGCTCTCAAAATATGGAAATTTCACCTTCCTATCTCCCCAGCACTGCGTCTGAGTCTAGCTGCTAGACAAGACCCAGCTCCGCCTGCCAGCCAAGACAGAGGAAAAAAAGCCCAAATGGTGTGTTTACCTTCAGGCCATGAGAACCAGGGCTAGCCAGGAGTGGGAGTCAGTGAAAGAGAGGAGGTTTTTCACTCAGTGGTATGAAGTCCAAATTAACAGCCCTGTGCCATGTCCTAGGGCTGATTAGGTGACCAGAAGGCTCCATTTGATTATCAATTTCAGGTCTTGGTTTCCAGAGGGATATAGGGAGACATGTGCTTAGTCCTCCATCTTACTCCCCTAGGTTTCAAACCTGTTAGAGTACAGCCTTTCATAGTATTCTGTTATGATACTTTTTTATTTCAGCTGGGTCTGTTGTAACAACTCCCATCTCATTTCTTAATCAGGTTATTTGTGTCTTCTGCTGTTCTTCTTTTGTAAGTTTAGCCAATGGTTTATAAGTGTTGTCAATACTTTCAAAGAACCAGTTTTTGGTTTTGTTAATTTTTTCAACTGTTTTCATATTGTCTAATTCATTAAGTTCTGCTCTAGTCCTTAAAATCTGTTTTATTCTGGTGGCTGAGGGATTCTTCTGTTGCTCTTTTTCTACTTGTTAAAGCTGTAATGTTAATTCTTTAATTTGGGCCCTTCTTTCCTGATGTGTGCAGTTATAGAGATAAACTGACCTCTGAGCATTGCTTTTGCTGTATCCCATAAATTCTGGTAGGATGTGTTTTCATTCTCATTTGAATCAATAACTTTCTTTATTTTGTCCTTAATTTCTTCTGTAACTTAAGGCTTTATGAGCAAAGTGTTGTTTAGTTTCCACAAGTTTGAATTTCTACCTATGCATTTTCTGTTATTGATTTCAATACAGTCTGAGAAGATACCTCGCAGTAAATCAATGGTTTGGATTTGATAGAGAATTGCTTTATGACCTAACACATGGTCTATTCTGGAGGATGTTCCTTGTGCATTGGAGAAGAAGGTGTACCTATCTGCTGATGGATGAAAAGATCAGTGTATGTCAATAAGGTCAAGTTGGTTGATTGTTGCAATAAGATCTTCTGCATCTTTACTGAGCTTTTTTTCTTAATGATTTATCCATAAGTGAAAGATGAGTGTTGAAGTCTCCAACTATTATTGTGTAATGATCTATCTTGTTTGTCAGTGTTGTCAGTATTTGTTCAATGTATTTACGTGCTCTGCTATTGGGTGCATAAATGTTTAACACTGTTAAGTCCTGCTTGAGTATTAAACCTTTCAGCAAAAAATAGTGACCGTCATTGTCCACAATAGTGGATTTTACATTAAAATCTACTTTATCTGAGACTAATATTGCCACACCTGCTCTTCTCTGTATGTTGTTAGCTTGGTATGTATTATTCCATCCTTTAATTTTCAATTGGTTCATATCTTTAAGTCTAAGGTGTGTTTCTTGTAAGCAACACACAAATAGGTCATGTCTTTTGATCCAGGATGTCACTCGCTGTTTCTTTACTGGAGTGTTCAGTCCATTTACATTCAGTCTAATTATTGATAGGTATGTGCTTAGTGCCATCACTTTGATATAACTACTTTTGTGTTGATGTTTTCTACATTGCTCTTAATGTTCTGTTCTGGGGCATTCTTCTTCATTGGTTGTTGTTTCAGTGTTGGTTTTGTGTTTGTTGAGACTTCTGTATTGCCTTTCTTATTCTGATACAATGCATTGTTAATCTGCTTTATGGCTACATGTATTATCCCCCTTAACATACTAAGATTAAACACAATTTTAACTACTTAATAACTCTGAAACTTCCTCTGCATCTAAAACAACTATTGTGGTGTATCCCTCTTTTAATGTTATGGTATTATAATTGTCACGATATGATCGTGGATTCCCTTATTATAATACTGTAGCTTTGGTGAAGTTTTGTGACTTTCTTAACTGATTACAAATTTCAATTGTCACCTAAAATATACATTTAGAGAAGAGCTTCTTTCAATATTTCATGTAATTTGGGTTTAGTTTTTTTGAAGTCAGAAATGAGATGAAGACCAGTTCTTAGCAAGAACTGGTAGTGTCAACCTCATGTACTGCATGCCACCTACTTTTGTAGGTTCTGAGGGTAACCAAGAAGAATGTGCTGGAGTACTGTTTTTATTATTATTATTTAAGAAACTCACAATACACTGGCTCAAGATAAATCATTCAAAACCATCATTACAAATATATTTAAATGTTGTCACTGCTGTGTATCCTTAAATTGATTCTGACTTATATTAATTCTGGAAACCCTGGTGGCACAATGATTGAGCGCTATGGCTGCTAATCAAAAAACATCAGCAGTTCAACTGTCAGTCCCCTGCTCCTTTAAATTTTGGGATGCCCAGAATTCCAAGTCTCTTGGGAACTATTTTCTTATTCTGAATTGTGTTTTCTTGTACTTACGAGTAATACCTGCTCACTGAGGAAAAATGTATACAGAAGGTTAAGAAAAAGGCAATAACCATTTTTAATACCCTTGCTCAAGGCCAACCTCCATTAACATTTTGGCATATTTAATATAGATTCATTGTGTGTGTTGCATTTTACATAATTGAATCCACACCTTATAAGCAAATTTGTCTTGTTTTGTTTTTAAGGTACCTATTGATATTTAAATTTGATAAACATAATTTCAATATATATGCATATAGTTTGGTAAAAAAATCCTAGTGCTATTTAGCTGCTACTAAATTTAAGTCATTACAAATAGCCCTGGAATGAACGCCAGCAGTTAGTATGTAAGGCACTGAAGAAATGCAATAATCATCCTCAGGCTGGACTTAGAATCCTTTTGGTTGATGGAAATATGTAATGGAGTAGCTCCCTTCCACCTCTACAAATAAAACACAATGTTATATTCATTTGAAAGTATATTCAGAAAAAAGAGATAATTAAGTCATCTCCTACTGTGAGCTTTCGGCCTACCATGCTGCAAAGTTTCTTAAAGGAATAAATTTTTGAACTAAGTTGGAGAAATATGTCAAAGATGAGAGTACACTTCTGATACAAAACAACATGAAAAACAAGGATATCAGCTAATTTTGGCCACATTGTGGCTGAATAATAACCAGCAACATACATTGGTAAGCATTTAGTTAGCCTATGTCTGTGCAAACTGGCCAGGCTCATCTGTTCTGGGCAAGGCTCAGCTAGGCAGCTCTGCTTCAGGTTGTAGCAGCTGAGTAGCTCTGCATCTCATTGCAAGTCTACGGGTTGGGTGAGGTAGCTGTGCTCAGTGTGTTCGTCAATGTCCTTGGACCAGCAAGACAAGCAGGGTATGTTCTTCTCATGTTATGGCAGAAATGCAAGAGAGGAAGTCCACTCTCTCAAGTACTTGTTAAGCTCTTTGTCATGTCTTGCTTGCTGACATCCAATCAAGCAAGTCACATGGGCAAGCCCAAAAGTGAGAAGTGGAAAAGTATTCTCAGGCCATGGGGCCATTAAAGAGGAAGAATTTGATTCTCTGAACAGGAATCTACCACAGGAGGTTGAACTAATATTGAGCCATAGACAGACCCAAAATGTCATCCCTGTGCAGCAAGGATTGAAAAAACTAAATAAAATGATACAAACATCAATCCTGGAATTCTAAGCATCAAAGGAAGGGATAAAGAACTAGATCAAACATCGAATGGAAGAAGAAACTGAAGGAAAACAGAAAATTAGGAGAGAGATGGAGTGAAGGTCTTCTGTCAACTAATACAGCACAGCATCACCATTTTGAAGCACAAGCAGCATCAATCCTGGATGGGGAGCGTGGGAAGGCAACTTCATGGGGCTCCTAACAGGAGACAGAGCTCTTGGTTGTTTTTTCTTGTACTTGTGGTACCAGAAATACATGCTTTCTCAACCTCACTCTTCTGCCCCATATACCACTCCCACTCTTGCTGCCGAGCCATGCCACACTGCTTTGAGTAGAGTGCCACCAGCCCACTAAGAGACCATTTCTCCCCACCACCTCCCCCAAGGCATTTATTCCCTCCTTTCTTTCTTTTGTTTGTCCTTTCAACCTAGCCCCATGCTCCATCCCTCTCCTTGCCTCAGTGACACGCTGCACCACCTTGGCTAGAGAGGCACTGGCAAACTTCCACCCTAAGTTCACCCCCTCAGCTCCATCATTTTTTCCCTTTCCTTTTCTTTCTCCCTTCTACCTAGCTCCTCATGCCCTAGCACCCCCTTCCTACTGGGCCACCTCGTCTGCCACAAGAGAGAGCCATTAGCCTGCCACGACTATTTTTTTTTCTTTTTTCTCTCTTTCTGGCTCCCTCACCCCTTTATCTTTCTTCACTTTCTTTCTCTCTCCCAAACAGCCTGTACTCAACATCCCTCTTCATCCCAATGAATCCTACCTAGGAATTGCAGCTAAAACAAACAAACAAAAAAAAAAAAACTCACTGCCCTTGAATCAATTCTGAGTCACAGCAATCCCATAGACAGAGTAAAGCTGCCCTGTAGAGTTTCCAAGGAGAGCCTGGAAGATTCGAACTGCTGACCTTTTGGTTAGCAGCCATAGTACTTAATCCCTACCCCACCAGGGTTTCCATTGCAGCTAGAAAGCTACTAACGTGCTGCTCTGTCACTGTACTGGGTCAGTTCCTAAATACTCTCTGCTTTTACCAAGTTGCCATTTTGCTGTCCTTTCTTTTCTCTCTCCCTCCCTTCTAGCTCAGTATGTTACCTCTCCTTCCCTACCACCACACCTGGGTCTGCTCTGACCCTGCTCATCAGCTCCCGTCATGCTGCCATTTATTTTTCAACTTTCTTTTCTTTATACTTTCCACCTAGCATCACACATCCACTTTTCCTGACTTCCTACTGGCCACTGCCTTGCCACCAAGAATGAAGTGCCACTGGCACAGTAACCTGCCTTACCCATTAACCCCAACAGCAATGCTGTTTTCTGTTTCCTTGTTTTTCTTTCAACAGCCCATCTATCACCTCCCCCTTCCCATAGGCCTCAGGTCTGCCCTGCCTGCAATCACCAGCTGCCCCCCTTTTCTCTCTCTCTTTTTCTTTTCTTTCTCAACCTTTCCCCATCCCTGAGAATGGGAATCCTTTATTACCATTCCTGTTTAACATTGTGCTGGAAGTCTCAGCTACAGCAATAAAGAAAAAAATAAAGGGCATCCAAATTGGCAAGGAAGAAGTAAAATTATTTCTACTCATAAATGATATTATCCTATACATTTGGAATCCCAAAGATTTCATAAGAAAATCACTGGAACTAATAGAAAGCTTGAGTTCAGTAGCAGGATACAAAATCAACATACAAAAATCAGTTGGATTGCTATACAACAAAAAAGAGAATTTACATCTACTCACTCAATGCTATTTTTTATTTTTCTTATATATCTGACTTTCCATCTGGGGACATCATCTATAGAATTTGTTGTAGAGCTCCAGTCAATTAGACTCTATTGATATTTTTTTTCTATTTTTGTTTTTTTAAAAATGTCTTTATTTTGTCTTTCTTTCTATTGTGAAACTTTCTCTTTATTGTTTCCTTTTCCTGTGCTCCTTAAATACATAAGGATGATGCAAAGGCAGATACAAGTGAATGCTGCTCGCTAGGCATATGTGGATCTATGTCACAGCTGAGGCACACTGAATGTAAGAAACTGTCAGTCTTAGAAGGAGACTACTAGAAAACTTGCCTATCTTTTTCTTTGAAAAGAAAGATACTATGTTCATTATCCTGAAATTTAATCAAATCTTCTATAGGTAAGGTGGGGCAGGTCTTTATCTCTACTATCTTAGAATATCTCCAGTAAGTAGTACATTCTCCACTTTTACTGCCCTGGAATATCTTTAAGCATCTAGTCAGTAAAAAACGAGAGAGTCATGGAAAGTTGTCTCCTGAAGCATATGTTCAGTATGTTACAGTTATAAAGTATTTTGTAACATCTCTTATGGTAGCCATGGTGACACAGGAATTAACAGCTCAAAGGCTAACAAAAACATCAGCAGGTTGAATTCACCAGCCATTCTTTAGAAACCCTATGGGGCAGTTCTACTCTGTCGTGCAAGGTTACTACATGTTGGAACCAAAATGATGGTACCTAACAAAAACAGTATAATATGTATTAATATTCTTTATTGTTCACAGCATGAACACAAGCATGTTTTGAATTGTAAAAGTAAAAAGACTTTGAGAAAAATTAATTTTATAGGCAAATAATCAATAATATTAATTCTCACATGTGTTTCAGTAGAGTTTTAACTACTGAGCCCAGAAGAATCTCAGTTGTATTGTCAAATCTTAAATTCAGGTTTTCATGGAAAGAAACAGCATGAGGATAGATTAGATTGGAACTACATAGGTACTAGATCTTTGGCAGTTAGTAGGCATTTAATAAAATTTAGAAAATATATTTATGAATTGACAATGTTCATATGCAGCAGACAAAAACAGTAATACAGAGAGTTAAAGTCATTTTGTGTGTACATGTATGCATATGTGTGTTTAGAGAGTTAGTAAGCAGAGTTTGAGAGTCAATGCATCTTCTCTGTAGCTAATAGACAAGTGAAGATAAATCTATCTAGTTTATTGATTGGCCAGGTAACTATTTGGCCAATAACTCCACCATCAAAGTCATTAAACAAGAAGGCTAAGATCTCAAGTAACATAGCAGAAATCAGCTTGCCTCACACATTCCAAATCAGTGGCAGAACTTAGAAGGAGATTCCCAACTCTGTTTGTTATCTTCATGGATATGAAGCACAAAAGAGACAATTTTAACAACAGGAATAGTAACTAATTTTCGTGAACTTAGGGTGATATGCAGGTACTCTTTGCGGACATTGCGTGTGTAACTCCCTATAATTCCTTCGGCAGTTCTGTAAGACATGAACACTTATTAGTACCATTCTATAGAAGCAGAAACAGAGGAATTAAGCATCTTTCCCCAGACAGGCTGATAGATTGTGGAGCTTAAGTTCAAACCTAGACATTTTGACACAAAACAGTCTTCTTAATCCTTGGTGTTCACAGTCTGCATCTTAACTCACAAGAATCAAAACTGAAGAGTCTGAACCACATACAGCCCTGTTTTCCTTTACTCTAGTGCAGTGACTCACAACCGAAGGTAATTTTATTCCCACAGAGCACAACTGGCAATGTCAGCTGAACAACTGGTTGGAGGAAGGGGACTATGGCACTAGTATCTACTGGGTGGAAACAGGGGTGCTGCTAAAGCTCATACAATACATAGGATGGGTCTTCAATAAGAAATAATTATCCAGAATACTGCAAAAGACTACTCTAACAAATTTGAAAACGTAGAGGAAATGGGAAAATTCCTTGATTCATGTTAATACCAAAACTATCACAACGTGAAGCAGAACAACTTAATAAACCCATCACAAAGGAAGAGATTTAAAAAGTCATCAAAAAACTACCATCAGAAAAAAGTCCAGGCCCAGATGGTTTCACTGCAGAATTCTACCAAGCTTTTAGAGAATAGTTATCTCCAATACTACTGAGACTATTTTACAGTATAGAAAGGGATGAAGTACTCCCAAATTCATTTGATGAAGCCAGCATAACCCTGATACCAAGCCAGGGAAAGGCCCAACCAAAAAGGACAACTAGAAACCCCTATCACTCATGTATCTAGATGCAAAAATCTTCACTAAAATTCCTGCCACTAGAATACAACATATCCAAAAAATAATCCATCCTGACCAAGTTGGATTCATACCAGGGATGCAAGGTTGGTTTAACATCAGAAAAACAATTAACATGATCAACCACATAAAAAACACAAAAGATAAGAATCACCTGATTTTGTCTATTGATGCAGAAAAGGCATTTGATAAGTCTAACACTCATTCATGCTAAAAACTTTCAGCAAAATAGGAATAGATGGCAAATTCCTCAGTGCAATAAGGGCCATTTATACAAAGCTAACTGCCTATGTCTCCTGAATGGAGAGAGACTGAAAGACTTTGCCTTGAGAACAGGAACTCAACAAGGATGCCCACTTTCACCTCTCCTACTTAACATGGTACTAGAAGTTCTAGCCTGCAGGAAATGGACAAGACCATGAAATAAAGGGCATATACACCGGCAAAGAAGAAGTCAAAATCTCCCTATTTGCAGATGATATGACGGTATATGCAGAGAATCCAAAGAATCCATAAGTAAATTACTCAAACTGATAGAAGAGTTCAGCAAAGTTTCAGATAAAGTTTCAAGATAAACATAACTAAATCAATAAGATTCCTATATACCAACCATGAGATTATTAAGGAAGAAATCATCAAATCAATACCATTTACTATAGCCTCTAAGAAGGTAAAGTACCTAGGAATAAATCTAACCAGAGAAATAACAGACCTTTACAAAGAGAGCTACAAGTCCTTACTATAACAAAGTAAGAGAGACTTACATAAATGGAGAAACCTACCCTGCTCATGGATAGGGAGACTTAACATTGTGAAAATGTCAATTTTACTGGAAACAATCTACTTATATAGTGCAATCCCAATGCAAGTTCCAGTGTTTTTAACTAGATCAAGAAACAAATCACCAACTTTGTTTGGAAAGGGAAGAAGCCCCAGATAAGTAAAGCACTGCTGAAGAAGAAGAAGAACACACTGGGAGGCCTCTCACTACCTGACTTTAGAACCTATTACACTACCACAGTAGTCAAAACAGCCTGGTACTGGTACAAAAAGAGACAGACAGATCAATGGAACAGAATTGAGACCCCAGAGGTGACATCATCTTCCTATGAACAGCTGATATTCTACAAAGGCCCCCTAAGACATTAAACTGGAGAAAAAACAATCTCTTCAAACAATGGTGCTGGCAAAATTGTATATCCATCTGCAATCAACTGAAGAAAGACCCATATCCTACAGCTTGTATGAAAACCAACTCAAACCGGATAAAGGACCTAAATATCAAATCTAGAATGATAAAGCTCACCCAAGAAAAAGTAGGAGCAACAATGGAAGTTTTAATACACAATGTAGACAGACTTCAAAATCTGTCAAACAAACCACAATCATAAGAAAATAAAATAGATAAATGTGAACTATGAAGAATGAAACACTTTTGCTCATCCAAAGGCTTTATTAATAGAATTAAAAGGCCATCTACAGAATAGGAAAAAATACCTGGTAACTATATGTCAGACCTATGCCTGATCTCCATAATCTATAAGGTATTATAAAATATCAACAAGAAGATAAATCAGTCAATGAAGTAATGGGCAAAGGAGATGGACAGACACTTCTCTAAAGAGGAGATTCAGGCAGTCAAAAAACACATGCAGTATTGCCCATGATCATTAGCTATTAAAGAAATTAAAATTAAAATCTCATCCCAACAAGGTTGGCCATGATCCAAAAAAATGCAAAACAACAAATGCTGGAGAGGACATGGGGAGATTGGAACTCTCCTACACTGTTGGTGGAACTGTAAAATGGTACAACCTCTTTGGAAAACAATCTGGCACTTCCTTAAAAAAGTGGATCTAGACATACCATTTGACCCAGTAATTCCACTGCTCAGAATATACGCTGCAGAATCAAGGCCACTCATACCGATTGATACGTGCACATGAATGTTTATGGCAGCACAGTCCACAATAGCAAAAAGATGGAGTCAACCCAGATGCATAGCAACAGAGGAAAGGATAGATAAACTACGGTATATATACTCAATGGAACACTATGCAATGATAAAGAACAACGATGACTTCATGAAACACCTCATAACCTGGTTTCAATTGGAGAACATTATTTTGAGTGAAAGTGGCCAAGCCAAGTGCTGTCGAGTCGGATCCGTTGAGTGAAAGTAGTCAGCGACAGAAGAACAAATATTGTATGAGACCTTTATGGTAAGAACTTTAAAACAGACTCATCCATAGCAGAAAAGACTCTTTGAAAGCTGCAAGGGTGGGGAGGCTGGGGTGAACCCACCTTGGTTGGGTGAAATATGGGACAGCACACATTAGAAAGATCAACATTAACTGGACTTCAAAATAACATGATTACCCCTCCCATCTTAATCCAATATTATGAGGACAGAGTAGCTGGGGCAGGGTGTTGGGGTCTATGCTCTGGGAAAACTGAAGCCTATTGGCACAACTAGCATTTTGCTAAGAGAGCCCTCTGCACCCCACATTGGTGAGTGGCGTCTGGGGTCTTAAAAGTTGCCAGATTGCCATCTGAGGGTACAGCAAATGTTCCCAACTTAGCACGAACAGATGATCACCAAAGACCAAAATGACATGGCAGAAAGAGAATCCAGAAGACAGAGAGACCCACGTGAGTGGGTGACTACGTCGACTTGTGACCAGAAGAATCGGATGGCACCCAGCCACCACCAGTGATAGCCGTGATGGAGCTTACAAGGTTGAATATCACTGGCAATACAAGTATAAAGAGAGGAGCACTCTGAGAGCTCCATTAAAAGAACACAATTGATGGTCCACGGGCCTCGGAGTTCCCCTGGGAACATGGCCCCTGACCCTTATGCTGTCCCTGTCCATAAATCATAATGGAGGTCAACTCTCAGACAGGAATGGATTGGACTTGGTGACACTGAGTGACCATATCATGTGTGTACTTTATGGTTCTATGCATCTATGGGATGTTGTCTCACTGACCTCTTACTGGAGGAAGGGGAGTGGGTGGAATGGAGGGGATAGGAGATTGTTGGGAGAATAAGACATGTGTGGCCTAGAGAGGAAGGGTGTGCTATCACTGGCCCAGGAGAGCAATGGTGGCTTCATATAGGTGGGCATGCAATTTATATGGGAATGTACATTTTCATTCAATCATAATGAAATAATAATAGGAAAAACACAAAACATCTTCTCTGATCAAAAATCCATAAAAGTAGAAATCAGTAACATGAAGATGAAGGAATAAATATCAAATGCTTGGAAAATGAATAGCCCAAGCCAAGCCAAGTGCCGTCGAGTCAGAAAAAAAAACAATTAGGTAATAGAAGAAATCAGAGAGAATTCTAAAAATTTCTAGGATCAAATGAGAATGAAAATACACCATACTGAAACCTTTGGGACACAGCAAAGGCAGTGCTCAGAAGTAAAACATACCAATAAATGCACATATTTGAATATGTATAGCCAACATAACACCTTAGACAGGAGCACCACACTGTCCCTCCACAGTAAAGACACAGAAAACTAAGTAAAATAGAGATAAATGCCAATCCTTGAACATGCAGTGTCAAATGAAGGGATCAAGATCTCAGCCAAAAATTGAATGGAATAAGAAATTGACATAAAAGAGAAAGTGAGAAAAGATGTGAGGGTAACGTCCCTCTGCATGGAATTGCCCTCTTGAATACCTGTTGGAGAATAGCAGACAGGAAGTATAGGAGAACAGACTTATGGAGGTCTCAGCAGAGGACAAAGTACCTGGTGACAAGTAAGGTATGCTTTCCCACCTCCCATCTTCTTCCCACTACTCAACTTCTGATGTCTC
Organism: Heterohyrax brucei; assembly: GCA_028571685.1. Lineage (NCBI taxonomy): Eukaryota > Metazoa > Chordata > Mammalia > Hyracoidea > Procaviidae > Heterohyrax > Heterohyrax brucei. The sequence continues at coordinate 44,478,927 of CM053149.1, forward strand.
CGGGGTAGCTGTGGTGGTTCAACTGACTGGGAAGAGCGGTGTCTATATTGCTTCGATTTGCCACACTCACCTTGGACATCAGCAGACCGGGAACAGACAAAAACACCTTCAGGAGCTCCCAGCAGGAAACAGGTCATCTGCTGGTCCTGTCCTGATGTGGTATAGCTGAGTGACTGGCTACATCCATTGGACAAGAAGGGGAAAAATATTGTGACAACAAATGAGCAAACAACAAAGAGTGCATAGCCTGTCTGCTCTGGAAAAACCAAATAAAACAAAAAAGCAGGCAAAAGAAACAGATCTACAGTCAATAAACAAAGAAAATAATGAATGGCCTAAAGATAGCAGACAAAATCAAATATATATATGTATTTTTATTTAAAAAAAAATGGACAGGAAGTTTGCAGTAAATGACCAAAATAAAACACAAGATGACTTTTCAGTAGAGGAAAACGCACTAGAATTGTCTGACAGGGAATTCAAATCTCTAATATTCAGAGCTATCCAAAAATGGCACAGTGACAAGTTTTTAATCTTAATTGTATAGTTATGTGTTGAGCTTTTTGTGGTATTGGAATACCCTCTCTGCTCATCTGATTTGGTCTCCAATGACTTTTTCTTTATTGGAGGAAAAAAGAAAATATTGAGAGGAAGACATTTTGATGCCATACAGAACATCAAGTATGATGCAACAACAGCTCTAATGGCCATTCCAGAAAAAGAGTTCCAACATGGCTTTGAAAGGGGGGACTAGGTGCTAGTGTCAGTACATAATTTCCCAAGGGTAGTACTTAGAAGGTGACTGTAGGGATATTCAGTAGTGAGGTATGTAGCACTTTTTCTAGTATGAGTTTCCAAACTTAATTGGCAAACTTCATACAAGGGAAAGATTAATCTGAAGAACTAATGGATCACAACTAAGACAGCCTCTACCAGACTAAGTGTAGCACAACTAGTTGGTGCCCAGCTATAACCACCACTTATTTTGAAAGAGGTCACCACAAAAGACTCTTGACAGAGCTTGAGAAAAATGTAGAACAAAAATTCTAACTCACAAAAATGATCAGAAAACTCTAAGAATATGGGCCTGAACACCCTATTGATGCCTACTGAAGTCACTCCTGAGGTTCACCCTTTAGTCAAAGAGAGGATAAGCCTATAAAACAAATAAATATGAACATGTAGTTCAGCTCAACCATGTGTATGGGGAGACTAAATGGGCACACCAGTCCAGGGACAAAGACAAGAAGGCAATAAGAGATGGGAAGACTGGATGAATAGAAGCGGGGAATCCAAGGTCCTGAAAAGGAGAGTGTTAACATGTCACAAGGTTGGCAACCAATGTCACAAAACAATATGTGTATTGATTGTTTAAAGAGAAACTTATTGTTATGTAAACCCGAAGTACAGTTTTTTAAAAAAAGAGAAACTAAAGACGAAAAATTTCTGGCTAAGATATATCTGACAAGAGTTTAATCTCTAAAATCTATGGAATACTTCAACTCAATAGCAAAAAGACAAGATAATCAAATGTAAAAATGGGCAAAGAATATGAATAGATACTTCATCAAAGAAGACATTTAGGTGGCTAACAGATACTTAAGGAAATGCTCAAAATCATTAGCTGCCTTAGTTACTTAGTGCTGCTTACAACAGAAATACCACGAGTGGATGGCATTAAGAAAGAAAAAGTTATTGTCTCACAGTCTAGGAAGCTAGAAGTCCAAATTCAGCATGCGAGCTCCAAGGAAAAGCTTTCTCTGTCTGTCTACTTTGGGCGAAGATTTTTGTCACCAACCTTAACCTGATCTAGAAGCTTCTCAGGGTAGGAACCTCAGATTCAAAGGACATACTCTCTTGCTATTTTTTCATTCTCGGTAACATGAAGTCCCCATCCTCTCTGCTACAGTGTCTTTCATATTTCAAAAGAAATTGACTAAAGACACAATTTAATTTGTGGATTGAGTTCTATTTCATTAAAATAAGAGTCTTTAATTCTGCCTCATTAACACCATAGAGATTATGATTTATGACACATAAGATAATCTTGTCAGATCACAAAATGGCAGACAATCACACAACACCGGGAAACATGGCCTAGCCAAGTAGGCATACATTTTTGTGGGACACAATTCAATTCATGATATTAGCCGTTAGAGAAATACCAATCAAAATTAAAATGATATACCATCTCACCTTTAAAATATTGGCATGAAACAGAAAATAACAAATTTGGGGAGGTTGTGGGGATTCAGAACTCTTGTGCACTACTAGTGGGAATGTAAAATGTTTCAATCATTATGGAAAATGATATGATGTCTACTTAAAAGCTGGAAGTAGCACATGGTCCAACAATCTCACTCATAGGAATGTATCCTAGAAATATAAGAGCTGTCACATGAACAGACACATGCATAGCCAAGTTCATTGCAGCACTATTCACAATAGAAAAATTAAAAATAGAAACAACTTATGTTCCCATCAACAGATGAATGGGTAAAAAAAAAATGTTTTAGTCACCTAGTGCTATGCTAACAGAAATACCACAAGTAGATGGCTTTAATAAAGTAAAGTTTATTCTTACACAGTCCAGTGAGCTACTAGTCTGAATTCAGGGTGTCACCTCTGGGGGAAGACTTTACCTCTCTGTCAGCTCTGAAAGAAAGTCCTCATGTTGCATCAGTCTTCAGTCAGGGAGCATCTTGGAGCTGGAACCTCAGATCTGAAGGACAGTTTCTTCTCCTGGTGCCGTTTTTTGATGGTGTAAGGTTTCCATCTCTGCTTGCTTCCGTTTCATTGTAAGATAAAAGAGTAAAAGGTGATTCAAACCACACTTCAGGGAAACTCCCTTTACAGTGGAGCAGGGAGGTGATCTTAGAAAAGGATTTACACTACCACCATAATGCACTTTAACATACAGAATAGGAAAATCACAAATGGAAGCCAATCGTACAATACTGGCAATCATGACACAAGTAAATTTCTATACATATTTTGGGGGGACACAATTCAATCCAGACACCAATTCAATCCGTAACACAAATTAGTACACAATGGAACACTATGCAATGATAGAGAACAATGATGACTCTGCAAAATATCACACCACATGGATGAATCTGGAAGACATTATACTAAGGGAAATAAGTCATAAAAGAACAAATACTGTATGAGACAATCATTACAAAAACTCATAAAGGGGGAAGGGCCAACATGGCAGACTAGACACACATCTCCTTGATTTCCTCTGAGAACTAAGGCCTGGAATGGTAACTAAATGGAGCACTCTAGACACTCAGGGTGCCCTAGGGTATGGCATATGGTTGTCAGATTGAACTAGACACCAGAGAAGGGGAACCTGCCTCTGCTTCTGCTTACTCACCATTTGGGAAGATTTCAGGTACTAACACCTTCTTTGTTTTCTGGAAGGGGGGGACTGTGCATGAGGAGGCAAATTCACAGAACTGCAGTGCTTAAGTAAACAATACACAGCACAACAAAGACACTATGTTTGGGATGGCCAAATTCTGAGAGCCTGGCTGCTGACTGAGGGTACCACTGCCCCTCCACCCTCTCATTTCTACACAGCAACATAGATTCTGCTGTTTCATGGTAGCAAAGGCAGCTTGGGTATGACACCGTCTTGGTCAGCTGGGAGGTGGAGTCCCCCACTCAGAGACCTTAGGTGGGGCTAATATTCATGTTAAAAAACAGGGCCTGTCTGAAAAGTGCTGCTCTAGCAAAAAAGCTGTGTTTAGGATAGTGGTGCCTACAGTTATGGGTGGGGCCTGGTAGAGGATAGCAGAAAGGCTTTAACCCCTCCTAACTTTGAACCACATCACAGCATCTGAGGATGGCCTATGAGGTGCTTTTGTTGTCAGCCAGAAAGCAGGTCTGCCGCACCTGAGTACCTGACTGTTTTTGGCAGCTGTTGAACAGCTCCTCAATTAGCAGTAAAGTACCTTTTTAATATAAGATTGCCTGGAGAACTGACTGCTGAGCAGTTGTGTAGCATCTCCTCCTCCACCCTTCACTGATCCACATCATAGTGTCAGCTGATGACCCCCCAGTGATTCCATAAGTAGGGTACCATCCATGACAACTAGAAGGCAGAACCTGTAACCCTAGAAATTTCACTGTGGCCAGTTACTAGAGTACACAGAGGTGGCTGTTGACCAACTCCCCTCTTAGAACTATGCCTTAGCTCTTGCTGAGGTAACACCAAAGAAATTGAACAGTTTCTAGATGGCATGAAGACAGCATAAATAGCTAACCATTTAAGAAGTAGTCCACCAAGGCTGTGGAAAAATATGAAAATAAAGAATCTAAAACATTCCAGATAAAGAAACTCTTACGAAACTGTTGGGGGTTGAGTACAAAAGAATTATGTATACAGCCCTCCTAAAGATTAAACAAAATACAGCAGAACAAGATGAAAAATTAAGTAAGCTATATGAACTGATGGAAATCAGCAATCTGAAATCTAGCAGATCCATAATAAAAATACAGTTAAACAATTCGTTTCAAAGTGAAACAGCAGAATTGAGAAGACAGGCAGAGTTTGGCACCCTGAGGACAGAGCAACTGACAACAGCATGTGTGAGTACAAATCATAGAAAAGAAATAAGAAAAATGAACATGCATTAAAAAGCATGTGGGACTCTATCATGAAGAATACAATTAATTAGAGTTCCTGAACAGGGAGGGATAGCTGAAAACAGAGTATAGTTGTTGAGTTGCTGACAGAAAATTTCCCTGAAATTATGAGAGAAGAGAACATAGATAACCATGATACATATCAACTGTGAAAAAAGGTAGACCTTGAAATAAACACATCAAGACATACTATAATCAAGCTTAATAAAATGAAACATAAAGAGAGTCTCTTAAAGGCAGCAAGGCTCAAAACTAAACTAACATTCAAAGGGGTGCCCTGTAAGCTTTTGTCTGATTTCTTGGCAGAAATGATACTGGCAAGGAGTCAGTGAGATGACACATTCAAAGCCTTGAAGGAGAAAAACTTCCAACCAAGAAGTATATATCCTGTAAAATTGTATCTCAAATATGAAGGTGAAATTAAGACATTCACAGATAAACAGAAGCTGAGACACTTTGTAAAAACCAAACCAAAAGTACAGGAAATACTGAAAGCAGCTCTTCAAGTGTATACTTAAGGAGGAAATGCTGGACATAGTATTCAGAATCTTATTCAGTTAGGGAAGTCATAAAGCTCAATCAAAGCTAACATTAAAATAAGGGAACCAGTGATCACAACATGAAAACCACGACACCATCACACTAAGAAGAGGGATATATTACAGTAGTTATAACCCTTTCAGGTGGAGAGAAAATTAAAAAGATGTTCAGAAATTAAAATCTGGTTTAAACTTAGAATAGTAAGGGGAATCATAAGGGTAACCACAAAGCAAAACACCAACACAAGGTATCAAAACAAGAAACATAACACAGTAGTCTCAACAAACACAAAACCTACACTGAAAAAGATGACAAGTCAACCATAATGAAGAATGACCCAGAACGAAAGACTTAGAGCAACACAGAAAACATCAACAACACAAAAATGAATGCATCAAAAGGACAGCACTAAACACATACCTAGACTCGACGGCACTTGGCTTTCATCAGTAATTACACTGAATATAAATGGACTGAATACTCCAACGAAGAGACAGCAAGTGATATCCTGGATCAACATATTTGTCAACATGTTCCTTACAGGGAACACACCTTAGACTCAAAGATATGAACAAACTGAAAATTAAAGGATGGAAAAATATGTATCAAGCCAACAACATACAAGAAGAGCAAAAGTGGGAAAACTAAGCTTAGATAAAATAGATTTTAATGTAAAATCCACCATCATGGACAAGGATGGTCACTATTTATTGCTGAAAAGTTCAACACGTAAGCAGGACATAACAATATTAAATATTTATGCACCCAATACCAGAGCATCTAGATACATCAAACAAACACTGACAATATTGGAAAATGAGATAGATCATGCCACAACACTTAGAGACTTCCATATTTCACTTTCAGTAATGGACACATCATATAGAAAAAAGCTCAGTAAAGATACAAAAAATCTTATTGCAGCAATTTACCAACTAGACCTCATCGACATATGCATAACTTTTTATCCATCAACAGATAACTACACCTTCTTCTCCAGTGCACATGGAACAGGTTTCAGAATGGATCGTGTGTAATGTCATAAAGCAAGTATCAACAAAATCTAAACCCCTCAATTATTGCAAAGCATCTTCTTGGACCATAAAGCCATAAAAATGGAAATCAACAGCAGATAAAGTATCATCACAGCACAGTACACAATAGCAAAAAGATGGAATCAACCCAGATGCCCAACAACTGAAGAATGGATGGGTAAACTTTGGTATATGTACTCGGTGGAGTACTATGCAATGATAAAGAACAATGATGATAGCAGGAAACATTTCTCAATTTGGTCTCAACTGGTGGACATTATGTTGAGTGAAACGAGTCAGCAACAGAAGGACAAATATTATATAAGACCCCTACAATACAAACTGAAAAGCAGACTCATACATAACAGAAAAGACTCTTTGACGGCTACAAGGGTGGGGAGGGTGGGAGGGCAGGAGGGTGAGGGGTGAGGGTTTAGATTAGATAGTTTCTAGAAATTTGGTTGGGTAAAATTGGTGATAACACACATTAGTAAGAAGATCCATATTAATGAGACTTCAACACAACTTGCGTACTCCTCTCATCTTAACCCAATATTGTAAGCATAGAGTATGTACACTTTCATTATTTATTTAATTAAAAAAAAAAAAAAGACAGTATGGGTAGAAATTGGAACTCATGAAGACTGAACAACACCTTGGTTAAAAAAGCCATGGGTTATAAAGGAAATCAAAGATGAAATAAAGAAATCCAAGGAATCAAATGAGAATGAAAACACATTCTACCAGAACCTATTGGATACAGTAAAAGCAGTGCTCAGAGGTCAATTAATTTCTATAAGTGCATACATCCAGAATGAAGACAGCACTCAAACCAAAGAATTAATCCTACAGCTTGAACAAGTAGAAAGAGAGCAACAGAGGAACTCCTCAGGCACCAGAAGAAAACAGAGTATAAAGATTAGAGAAGAACTAAATTAATTAGATAATAGAAGAGCAACTGAAAACCTTAACAAAATCAAAAGCTGGTTCTTTGAAAAGATCAACAAAATTGACAACTCATTGGCTCAATGTACAAAAGAAAAGCAGGAGATGAAAAAACCTGAATAAGAAATGACATGGGAGATGTCACAACAGACTCAACTGAAATAAAAAATGTTATAACAGAATACTACAAAAGACTATACTCTAATAGATTTGAAAACCTAGAAGAAATAGACAAATTTGTAGATTCATATCACCTACCAAAATTATCACAAGGAGAAGCAGAACAGCTTAATAAACGCATTACAAAGGAAGAGATTGAAAAGTCAGCAAAAAACTACCAACCAACTTTTGTTCATCCAAAGATTTTCTCAAAAGAATTAAAAGAACAGATACAGAATGGGAAAAAATATTTGGCAACTACATGTCAGACCAACGTCTAATCTCTATAATCCACAAGGTATTGAAAATATCAAGATAAAAGTAAACAACCAAATTAAGCAATACACAAAGGAGATGGATGAACATTTCACCAAAGAGGACATATAGGCAACCAAAACACACATGAAGAAATGCTCACAATCATTAGCTATTAAAGAAATCCAAATCAAAACTACAGTGAAATACCATCTCACCCCAACGAGGTTGGCCATCATCCAAAAGACACAAAACAACCAATGCTGGAGAGGCTGTTGAGTGACTGGAACTCTCATACACTGCTAGTGTGATGGAAAAATGGTACAACTTCTTTGGAAAGCAATTTGGTGTTTCTTCGAAAAGCTGGAAATACCTATACCATTTGATCGAGTAATCCACTGTTCAAAATATATCCTACAGAAATGAAGACTGTCAGATGAGTAAATACAAGCACATACATGTTTATTGCAGCACAGTCTAAAACAACAAAAAGATAGAATCAACCTAGATGCCCATCAACAGACGAATAGATAAACTACGATATGTGTACTCAGTGGAGCGCCATGTAATGATAAAGAACAATGATGCTTTTAGGAAGCATCTCGTAACCTGGTTTCAATTGGAAGACATCATGCTGAGCGAAATCAGTCAGTGACAAAAGGACAAATACTGTATGAGACCCTGCTATAACTACTTTAAAATAGACTCATGTAAAGAAGAAAAGACTCTGACAGCTACAGTGTTGGGGAAGGTTGGTCATAGATGGGATAGTTGGTAGAAATTTGGTTAGGTGAAAGCAGTGGCAGCACACAGAAGAGACAAGATCAACTTAACAGGACTTCAACATAAACTGAAAGCTCTCCTGATCTCAACACAATATTGCAATGATAGAGTAGCAGGGGTGTTGGTCTGGGGACCATGCTTTCAGGGGACATTGAGACCAACTGGCATAACTAACCTACTGCTAAGAGAGTCTTCTGCACTCCATGTTGGTGAGTAGCATCAGGGGTCTTAAAAGCTAGCAATCTGCCATCTAAGGTACACCAAATGATCCCATCTCATGCAGAACAGATGATCACCTAGAACAGCAGAGACATGAAGACAAAGAATCTCAGGAGACAGAAGGACCCATGTGAATGGAAGACTATGTCAACACATGACCAGAAGAACCAGATGGTGCCCAGCCACCACCAAAGACAGCCAGCCATGATGAGGTATATAGATGTTAAGTCCCTGGGAGTGAAGCTCAAGAACTCTACCAAAAGACCACAACTGATGGTCTGATGGCCTGGGGTATTCCCTGGGGACAAGGCCCCTGACCTGCTGTTGCCCAGAAAACAGAACTTAGTTTAACTCTTCAGACATAAATGCACTTGATTCGAGGGCACAGTTGTTCTACGTGTTTATCTAATGCTGTCCTACTGGTCTCCTATTTTTTTAAATTTATTTATTTATTTATTACAGTAAAGGAATAAAATTTCTAACATCTATCAACTATCTTATTTATGATAAACCACCACCAATACCCCAGTCTTGCAGCCATCAAAAAATATTTTTCTTCTGTACATAATTCTACTTTTAAGCACTTGTAACAGGGGTCTTATACAATATTTGTCCTTTCGATAATGATTTCACTCAGCATAGTATCTTCCAATTGAAACCATGTTATGAGGTGTTTTCTAAAATTGTCATTGTATCATAGCATACTGAGTATATATCATTGCTTGTTTATCCATTCATCTGTTGATGGGTGTCTGGGTTTATCCATCTTTTAGCTATTGTGGACTGTGTTGCAATAAACATTCATGTACATCTGTCTGTTCGTGTGACAGCCTTTGTTTCTGAAGGGTAAATTCCAAGCAGTGGAATTACTAGGTCAGGTGGTATACTTATTTCCTGCATTTTAAAGAAGCACCAGATTACTCTCCAAAGAGGCTACACCAATTTGCAATCCCACCGGCAGTGTATGAGAGTTCCAGTCTCTCCACAGCCTCTCCAGCATTACTTTTTTGTTTTTTGGGGTGAGATGGTATTTCATTGTAGTTCTGTTTGGGATTTCTCCGATAGCCAATGATCATGAGCATTTTCTCATGTGTCTTTTGGCTGCCTGGGTGTCCTCTCCAATGAAGTGTCTGCCCATCTTGTTTGCCCATCACTTAACTGAGTTATTTGCCTTTTTCTTGTTGATATTTTACAGAACTTTGTAGATTATAGAGATCGTATGCTGTTCTAACCTCTAGTTGCCAAATATTTTTTTCTCATTCTATAGGTGGCCTTTTAACTCTTTGGATAAAGTCTTCAGATGAGCAAAAGTGTTTAATTCTTAGTAGTTCCCTTATCCATTTTCTGTTAGTCAAGATTTGTTAGATTTTCAAGCCTGTCTAAACTGTGTATTAGCACACCCATTGTTGATCCTATTTTTCTTGAATGATTTTTATTATTTTCGGTTTGATATTTAGGTCTTTGATCTGTTCAGAGTTAGTTTTTGTGTAAGGTGTGAGATACAGGTCTCATTTCAGTTTTTGCAGATGGATATCCAATTTTGCCAACACCATTTGTAGAAGAGACCTTTTTTTTTTTTACCTCAGTTTACAATCTTAGGGTCTTAAATATCAATTGTTCATAAGAGGATGGTGGCATCTCTGGCATCCCTATTCTGTTCCGTTAGTCTGTACGTCTCTTTTTGTAACAACACCAGGCTGCTTTGACTACTGTGGTAGTGTAATAGGTTCTAAGGCTGGTTAGTGCAAGACCTGCCATTGTGTTCCTCTTCTTCTGTGGTGCTTTGCTAAGTCAGAGTTTTGTCCCTGTCCAAACAAAGTTGGTGATATGTTTATCCATTTCATTAAAAAAGGTACTGGAATTTGTATTGGGATTGCATTGTGTAAGTAGATTGCTTTAGGTAGAATAAACATTTTCACAATGTTAAGTCTTCTATCCATGAGCAGGGTAGGCTTCTCCAATTCTGCAAGTCTTTTTTGGTGTCTTGCAGTAAGGCTTTGTAGTTCTCTCTGTATAGGTCTCTTATTCCTCTAGTTAGATTTATTCCTAAATATTTTATCTTCTTGGGGGCTATAGTAAACAGCGTTGGTTTGGTGCTTTCTTCTCTGACAAATTGTTAGTGTAAAGAAATCTTACTGATTTACTTATGTTTATCCTGTATCCTGATACTTTGCTGAGTTCTTCTATTAGTCCCAGTAGTTTACTTATGGATTCCTTAGGGTTCTCTGTATGTACAGTCATATCATCTGCATATAAGGAGATTTTTTTTACTTCTTCATTGCTGACATGGATGCCCTTTGTTTCTTTGTCTTGTCTAAATACTCTGGCTGAAACTTCTACCACAATGTTAAATAGAGGTGGTGAGAGTGGGTGTCCTTGCCTAATTCCTGTTCTCAAGGGGAATTATTTCAATCTGTCACCATTCAGGACAATGACAGCAGTTGGCTTTGCGTAGATGACACTAATTGAATTGAGGAATTTCCACTTTATTCCTATGTTTCTGAGAGTTTTTAGCATGAATAGGTGTTGGACTTTGTCAAATACCTTTTCTGCATCAATTGACAAAATCAGGTGATTCTTATCTTTTGTGCTGTTTAAGTGGTTGATCACATTAATTGTTTTTCTGATGTTGAACCAGCCTTGCATCCCTGGAATGAAACTAACTTGGTCATAGTGAATTATTTTTTTGATATGCTGTTGAATTCAGTTGTCTAGGATTTTGCTGAAGATTTTTGCATCTGGGTTGGTGATTGATCCTGCTTGTAATTTTCTTGTTTTGTGGGATCTTTTCCCGGTTTGGTATTAGGTTATGCTGGTTTCTTAGAATGAATTTGGGAGTTTTCCACCCCTTTCTATAGTGTGAAATAGCCTGAACAGTGTCAGAGTTAACTGTTGTTTAAAACAGTTTGGTAGAATTCTCTGGTGAAGCCATCTAGGCCAGGACCTTTTTGGGTTCGCAGTTTTGTTTTTTTTTTTTATGGCTTTTTCAAGCTCTTCCTTTGTGATAGGCTTATTAATTTGATATACTTTTCCTTGTGATAATCTTGGTGGGTGATACTACTCTAGAAATCTGTCCTTTTCCTCTAGGTTTTCAAATCTGTTGGAGTTAAGAGCTTTGTAGTATTCTGTTATGATACTTTTCATTTCTGCTGGGTCTGTTGTAACATCTCCCTTCTCGTTTCTTAACTGAGTTATTTGTATCTTCTGCTGTTTTTCTTTTGTAAGTTTAGCCAGTGGTTTATGAATTTTGATCTTTTCAAAGAACCAGCTTTTGGTTTATTTTTTCAATTATTCTTCTAATCTCTAATTCATTTAGTTCTGCTCTAATCTTTATTATTTGTTTTATTCTTGTGCCTGAGAGGTTCCTCTGTTGTTCTCTTTCTCCTTGTTCAAGCTGTGGGGTTAGTTCTTTAATTTCGGCCCTTTCTTCTTTCTAGATGTACACATTTTTGCAGACAAATTGACCTCTGAGCAGTATCCCATAGGCTCTGGTAGGATACGTTTTCATTCTCATTTGATTCCATAAATTTCTTTATTTTGTTCTTGATTTGTTCTATAGCCCATGGCTTTTTGAGCAAAGCGTTGTTCGGTTTACATTAGTTCAAATTCCTACCTATGACTTTTCTGCTATTGATTTTTATTTTTATTGCTTTATGGTCTGAGAAGATGCTTGGCAATAGCCTAATGGTTCGGATTTTGTAGAGAACTGCTTTATGACACAACACATCGTCTATTCTGGAGAATGTCCCATGTACATTGGAGAATGTGTACCTATCTGATGATGAGTGAAAAGATCTGTATATGTTGATAAGATCAAGTTGGTTGCTTCTTGCAATAAAATCTTTTGTATCTTTACTGAGCTTTTTTCTGGATGATCTATCCATTACTAAAAGGGGAGTGTGGAAGTCTCCAACTATTACTGTCAAATGACCTATCTCATTTTTCAGTTTTGTCAGTGTTTGTTCAATGTATTTAGATGCCCTAGTACTGAGAGCATAAACATTTAATATTATTAAGCCCTGCTTAAGTATTGAACTTTTCAGCGATAAATAGTGACTATCCTTCTCCACGATGGTGATTTTACATTAAAATCTATTTTGTCTGAGATTAGTATTGCCATGTCTGCTCTTTGTACATTTTTAGTGCGGTATATATTTTTCCATCCTTTAATTTTCAGTTTGTTCATATCTTTCAGTCTAAGGTACGTTTCTGGTAAGCAACATATTGATGATCATGTTTTTTGATCCAAGATGCCCCTTGCTGTCTCCTTTTTGGAGGGTTCAGTCCATTTATTTTCAGTGTAATTACTGATAGGTATGTGTTTAGTGCCGTCATTTTGATATGAGTATTTATTTTTTGATGTATTGTGTATTGCTCTTAATATTCTGTTATGGATCATTCTTCTTTATGGGTTGACTTTTCAGTGTCAATTTTGTGTTTGTTGAGACTAATGTATCATGTTTCTTGTTTTGATATGTTGCATTGTTATTTTGCTTTGCAGCTACCCTTACAATCTCCCTTAATATTATAAGTTTAAACCAGATTTTAACTTCTGTATAACTTTTTAACTTCCTCTCCATCTGAAAGGACTATAATTACTGTAGTATACCCCTCTTTTTAGTGTGACGTTGTTATAATTTTCATGATATGATCACTGGTTGAGCTTTGTGACTTCCCTAACTGGGTAGGACTCTTGATGCTGTGTCTTGCATTGCTACCTTAAATACACACTTAATGGTTTTGTTTTTCTAGGCAAAGAGCTTCTTTCTGTATTTCATGTAGTTTTGGCTTAGGTTTTACAAAGTCTCTAAGCTTGTCTTTATCAGCAAATGTCTTAATTTCACTGTCATATTTCATAGACAATTTTTCAGGATATATAATTCTTGGTTGGAAATTTTTCTCCTTCAGGGCTTTGACTATGTCATCCTGCTGTTTTATAGCCAACATGGTTTCTGCAGAGAAGTCAGATGAAAATTTATAGGGTTTGCCTCTGAATATCAGCTCTTCTTTGTGTCTCACTGCCTTTCAGAGTTTCTGCTTATGTTTCATTTTATTAAGCTTGATTATAATACATCATTGTGTCTTTCTTTTTGGGTATAGTTTTTGTGTTATTTGATCCACAGCTTGGATATCTATGTTCATAATCTCAGCAAAATTTTCTGTTAGCATGTCTACAGCAATGTCCTTAGTATTGTCATCTATCCCCCGTTATTCAGGAACTCCAATTAGTCATAAACTATCCCTCTTAATAGAGTCCCACGTGTTTCTTAACGCTTCTTCATTTGTCTTATTTATTTTTTTCTGATTTCTCCTCATAAATGTTGGTGTCAGTTGCTCTATCCTCAGGGTCACTAAGTCTAACTTCTTTCTCCTCATTCTACTCTTTTGGCTTTAATTAAATTTTCGTTGAATTATCTAATTCTGTAATTTTGTTATTGATCTGCTATATTTCATATTGTTGATGTTCCATCAGTTCTAATAGCTTACTTAATTTTTTATTTTGTTTGATCCCTAGGAAGGTTTCCATATATAATTCTTTTGTACTCGACCTCCCATAGTTTCAGAAAGGCTTTTTCATCTGGGAAGTTTTTTGAATCTTTATTTTGGGAGTTTTCTGGAGTCGAAGTGTACTGCTTCAAACGATTAACTTTGTTCTGTTGACTGTATGACATCTAGACACTGTTTGATTTCTCTGGTGCTACCTCATTAGGTCCTGAGGCATAGTTCTAAGAGAGATTTTGGTTGCCCGCCATCTCTATATACTCTTGTTACTGTCCCCAGATGGACTTTCTGGGGTAGAAGTTTCTACCTATCGGGTGGCAAAAATGTCTCTCTACTGATGGAGATACTGGAGGCTGTCAGCCAACCCTATGATGTGGGTTAGAGAAGTTTGAGGGGAAAAGCTGCCAGGCTTCTCATCAGATAGCTCTCCAGACAAATAAATAGGCCTTTCAACCCTAAAAGTAAACTTCTTATATGTGGGTAACCGCCCAGGTGCTGAAAAGCAGAGAACTCTCAACCCAGTAGCTGTCCAAATGCTGCCAAAAGCAGTCAGGACCTCAGGAGCAGCGGACGCTGCCTTCCAGCTGATAATGAAAGTACATTACTGGCCATTCACAGAAGCTGCAATTCTCCTATGCAGTGAAACAGCAGGAGCAGAGGTCAGTGGCTGCTGGCTCATCTTTGAGAGGAGAATTTTAGTTCAATATTGGTTCCTGGTCAAATATGCCAGGTCCTAGTGCTCCCCAAATGTCCAGTGATCCATACAAATATCATACAAGACCTTATTTCTCAAAGGGAAATGAGATGTGTGTCTAGTCTGTCATCTTTTAATGGACCTGGTCTCTTTCTAGAATGGAGTGATGTAGGTGGAGAGGAGGAAACAGAAGGTTGCTAAGAGGATACAACAAGTACAGAATGAAAAGGAGGAGTGTGCTGCTGTGGGGCAAGGAGAGCAGATAGAGATGCAGACAGGTGGGCATGCAAAATTAATTTTGGTTGTATGCTTTCACTTAATCACAATTAAAAAAAGAAAATAAAACTCATGAAAAGGTTAACATACAGTAGGAAACAATCTTTTATGGTTATGAGGGATGGAATAAGTAGGAAGGGGAATTCACTAATTAGATAGTAGACAAGTTTTAACCTTTGTACAAAGAAAGACAACACAATAAGGAAAGTCAGTACAGCCTGATCAAGAAACAGTCATATAAGCTTCCCATACATATCGAAGCAATTCAAAATGTGGAATTCCTTGGGCTCACAGATGAGGACAAAGTTCTCAGTGAACATCTAGGTAAACTAGCATAATATAGTTCATAAAGAATATGTTCTACATCCTACTTTAGTGAATAGTATATGAGGTCTCAAAAATCTTTTGAACAGCCTTCAGAAATATATCTATTGGTCCCATCATACTCAGAGCAAAGGACAGTGAAGTAAAGCAAAGACATAAAGAAAGTATCAATCCAAGGACTAACTGACCATATGACGCACTGCCTTCACCAACCTGAGACCAGAAAAAAACAGATGATGCCTGGTTACCACCAACTGTAAGACAAAGATCACAAGAGTGCTCTGGACAGAGGAGTAGAAAAATGTAGAACAAAATTCAAATTCACAAGAAAAGACAAGACTTACTGGTCTGACAGACATTAGAGGGACACCTGACACTATGTTAACTCAGAACTGAAGCCACTCATGAAGCCCACCTTTCAGCCAAAAGTTATTAAGACACATAAAACAAACAGCAACATACTTAGGAAACACGCTTCTTAGTTCAATCAAGTGTAGGAAACCTCATGGGCAAAATTTACCCCAAAGCAAAGACTAGAAGGCAAGAAAGGACAGGACAGTTGATGGAATGGACATGGGGAACTTAAATCAAAAGTGAAAAACTGAGAACACTGACACATTGCAGAGATTACAACCAATGTCACAAAACAATTTGTGTATCAATTTTTTAATAAGAAACTAGTGGGCTTTGGAAGTTTTCACCTAAAACACAATGAAAAAGAAATATAAAGGAAATATATTCAGGAGAATGAGAGTCAAGGGTTGAATCAGGAAAAATTGAAAGTGGAAGTAAGGGAGCTTACAGATAACTATAATAGTACTACAAGTGGATGATATCCATTGAGTGTGTAATACATTTTAATTTATTATTAGTCACATACGTTTTCTATTTTTTATGATGACTTTAAAGTTACAGTGAATATACTTACACATTCACCTTGCATATTTCTGATTTCCTTGTAGGAAGTATTCCCAGGAACTAAATTACTCCGTTAAAGTATACACACATTCTTCAGGCTTTTATTATCTATTTACAAATTGCTCTTCAGGAAGGTTTATAAATTTATACTTCCACCCACAGTTACCTTAGTTATCTAGCACTTCCATGGCAGAGATACCACAAGTGGAGGGCTTTTTAAAAAGACAAATTTTATTTTGTTATAGTCTAGTAAGCTGAGAGTCCAAATTCAGGACATTAGCTCCAGGGGAAGGCTTTTTGTCCTGGCTCTGGAGAAAGATCCTTGTCATCAGTTTTCCCCTGGACTAGAAGCTTTTGAAGTACAGGAAACTTGGTCCTTTCAAAAGGATGGGCTTGGCTCCCAACACCGCCTCCCGGTGGTATGAAGTCCCCAACTCTCAGCTTGCTTCCCTTTCCTCCAGAGATTGTCTCAATGCTCAATACAACCTTACACACTGGGTCCCTGTCCCACCAGCACAACTGTCACACATCCTCCCTCATTAACATCACAGAGGCAGGATTTCCAAGTGGAAGAAATCACACAGTAATGGGAATCACGGCCAGCCAAATTGCTACATATATTTTTGAGGGGAACATAATTCAATCCATAACACACAGTGAGTTAAGTTTATAGTGAAATTATAATGATCTCAATACTGATTAAAGTTGTATGTTTAATAATAATAAAATTGTATCTATGAATATTTTTATTGACTATATGAATTTAATGTAAATGATAATGTATTTAATTAACACTGTAAATGCATTATACTGGTATTGACCTTTTTTATTTTTAATTGTATATTAATAGCTCACATTCTATAATACTTAGATTTTAAGGGTTTTTTCCAAGGTGTTTGATTCTCACAACCATCCTGGGAGTTGGAAAACACAGCATATTCTTCTACTTATAGATGAGCAACCTGTGACTTAGAAAGGAAAAGAGTTCCTTGTAAGTTTACATAGCTCAAAAATGAAGACCTAAGACCAGACCCTGGATATGTTAAATCTTAATTCAGTATTTATTCTAAATTTTGCATTCTAATTAATTATGAGCATGAGATTTGGAGTACATACTTAATTTATGGAATAATACTTGGCTGTCCAGGCTGGGCTCCTTATGAAAACTTCTTACTTAGAGCAAAGTTTTTGCCCATGCTAACGTTACTATACTCTGCAATCTCTATTATTTTCAGGAAAAAATGATGGAAGATTAGATAGTCAATAGGGATTGTATTAAGTGAAAGGATTAACAGCATGCAGTAGAAGGGAGGTCAGCATAACTGGACTACAGCATAAGCTAAAAGATTTTCTAAATTCAACCCAACATTTCACAGGACAAAATAACAAGTACAGCCGTCTCGGGACCATGCTGTTAGGGGACACCAAGGTCAATTGGCATAATTTGTCTTTTTCTGAGAATCTTCTGCACCTCATATTGGTGAGTGGCATCTGGGGTCTTAAAAGCCAGGAAGCTGTCATTTGAGGGAACATTAGTTGGTCCCCACACACCTGAACCAGATCACAACTGAGTACATCAAAGACACGAGGAGAAATGAGCCAAGAAGACTGAAGGACCCATATGATTGGGAGACTACATCAGCATGAGACCAAAAGAAGTACCATCAAAAACAGCCCTAATATGGGACACAATGCAGAGTTTCTGACACAGCACAAGAAAAAGAGGTGTGCAGATCAAGAACTCTATTAAAAGACAAGAATTGATGGTTTGACAACTTCAAGGATTCCTTGAGAACATGGTCCCTAAACTTGCTGCTAGCTGAGAGCAGAAACCAGTGCTAAGCCAACACTTCAGACAAAATATAGACTGGACTATGGGACACAGAGTGATGCTTGTGATGTGTGTGCTTTATAGTTTAGTAGACGTATGAGGCTGCTTTACTGGTTTCTTTCTGGAGGGGAGAGGAGAGGGTAGAGAGCAAGGGACAAGTGTTGGCTGAGTGGATACTGAAGTAAAGAGTCAAAAAGAAGAGTCTGCTGTCACAGTTGAGGAGAGCAGATAGAGTGGCCCAGAAGCAGGTACTCAGGGTTTTATATGGAACACTAACTTAGACTGTAAACTTTCACTTAATCACAGTAAAAAAAAAATTAAAAAGAAAGCAAATGATGGAAAAATACAGAATGGGTAAAGAATTGGGGTAGGGTGGGGATTTTCCCCTTTGCCTAGCAAACTCACTAAGCTGAGTAAAATGCTATTCTCAGGCAAGAGAATATTCATCTTTCTAAAACAACAAAAGCTTTACTTTCCCAAAAAAGCTCATGAATTGCAGGAACTTCTGAGTATCAGTCATGATCTAGCAAATAATCCATCAATAGCAGAAGCAACAGATCTCAATAATATCCCTCAAAACACTGCTGAGAAAAACAGGAACATTGTAGTATTTGTTGTTAAAATGAGAGTTCTTGATTTCTATCAAAACTGACCAAAGTTACCCAACCAGAATTGATACTGTCGTGTAGTATGCCAAGCCAGCCAAGTGCCGTCAAGTAGTGTAGTATAGTAAGCCCTGAAAACTGTTTATTCTCTATTATGAGCATTTTTTGCTTCTATAGTTTTCATCCTTTGAATACCAGGAGGTATGTAAAAAGGTTTGTGTAATTTTTTTTAAAAGTTTTCTAAAAGTCGTACTGAGACCTCACTCACTGGAGCCTGCTGACCTACATGCACTGACAGAGAAACACAAGCTATCATTTACTCCCAGGCCACTGTTTGTATCTCCTTGATGAGCTTTACCATGCTGGGAGAAAATCTTTTCATAACTGAGTGTGTGACTAGATACATATATTTTTTTATTATGACTAAGTGAAAATGTACATTCACATATAAATTTACATGCCCACCTATATGCAGCTTCCACTGCTCTCTCTGCCCAGTGACAGCACACTATTCCTTTCTGCTCCATACATGTCTCATCCCCCCAACAGCCTCCTTTACACTCCTCTCCACCCACTCTCCTTCCTCCAGTCAGAGGTCAGCAGGATGATATCCTATAGATTTATAGAATCATAAAGTACATCCAATATATGGTCACTCTGCATCACCAAGTCCAATCTGTTCTTGTCCAAAGAGTGGACCTTCATTATGATTTATGGGTAAGGGCAGCATCAGGGCCAGGGGCCATGCTTCCAGGGGAACCCAGAAACCTCTGGACCATCAGTTGATAGATTGGATGGTGTAACCCAAAAGGATAAGATGAAATTGTCTCCCCATTCACCTGTGAATTTGATGTTATTTGGAGACAGGATCTTTGCAGACATAATCAAGTTAGGACAAGGCCCCACCGGATTTGAGAGAAACCTAATTCAGCATCAGTGAATGAAACCTAATTTAGTATCATGACCCAGTCACATAGCTACACAGAAGAGGAGAGACACAGAGAAACAAATACATGGGGTAAGCTATGTGATAATGAAAGTAAAGATTGGAGTGATGTATCTACCAGCAAATGAACATCAAGGATTGCTGTGAACATGTGAAACTAAGAGAAATGGATGACTCTCACCTAAAGCCTACAGTGAGAGAGTGGCCCTGCTGGCACCTTGATTTCAGACGTCTACTCTCCTTAATTTGTTATGACCCAGACAGTCAAATGCCTTTGCATAGTCAATGAAACATAGATAAACGTCTTTTTGGAGTTCTCTGCTTTCAGCCAAGATCCATGTGAACACTAGCAGTGATATCCTCGGCTCGATGCCCTCTGCTTAATCTGGCTTTAATTTCTGGAAGTTATCTGTCAATATACTGTTTCAGTTACTTTTGAATGATCTTGAGCAAAATTTTACTTTCATGTGGTAACAATATCAGTGATATTGTTATATGATTTCTGCACTCAGTTGGGTCACCTTTCTTGGGGATAAGCATAAATATGGGTCTCTTCTAGGTGGTTGGCCAGGTAGCTGTCCTCCAAATTTCTTGGCATAGAAGAGTGAGCATTTTCAGCACTACATCCATTTATTGAAGCATCTCAATTGATATTCTATTGATTCCTGGAGACTTGTCTCTAGCCAATGAGTTCAATACATTTGTATGAACAGAATAAGAGGACATTGTATGGTTTACAGCCAAGAAAGTGTGTATCAGGGTTGTATCTTTCACCATACCATTTCTACCCATATTCCTGGCAAATAATCTGAGAAGTTAGACTATATGAAGAAGAATAAGGCATCTGGATTGGAGGAAGTCTCATTAACAACCTACATTATACAGATGACACAACCTTGCTTGCTAAAAGTGAAGAGAATTTGAAAAACTAGCGAAGATCAAAGACCACAGTCTTCAGTGTGGATTATGTGTCAACAAAACAAAAATCCTCACAACTGGGACAGTAAGCAACTTCACGATAAATGGTGAAAAGATTGAGATTGTCAAGAATTTTAGTTTACTTAGTTCCATAATCAATGTCCATGAAAGCAACAGTCAAGAAATCAAAAGACTCACTGCACTGGGAAAATCTACTATAAAAGGCCTCTTTAAAGTGTTGAAAAGTAAAGATGTCACTTTGATGACTAAGGTGCACCTGATCCAAGCCATGGGTTTTTTTTTTGGCTTTAACAATAAAAGTTAATTGTTACACAATCTAGTAGGCTACAACTCCAAATTCAGGGTGTCTGCTCCCGTGGAACCATCCGAATCTCCTCTGACATAATTCACTCTGTCAACCACAGGCAGAGACTGCCCACAAAATGGTGGGCAGTTACACAATACTCTTCATCACAGTGGGCAATCATGTAATACTCTTCATCACAGTCCAGCCAAATTTCTGTACGTATTTTTGGGGGGATACAATTAAATCCATATCATTCTACCATTCAACCCCCTCAAAATCACACAGCAAAAGTCATAGCAAAAAAAATGTTCATCCCAAGTGATAGCAGAAGTCTTAAATTAATTCCAATCCAAAATACAAAAATTTTTGTACATCTGTGCAATCAAGAATACAAGTTATCTGCACCCAAAGTACAGTAGTAGAACAGACAGGCACAAGCTATACATTTCTATTACACATAAGAGAAACTGCAGTTAAAGATGGTATTAGCAGGTAACAAGTAAGTTAGCAGAACACGTTACATTGGTCCTCAAAGCTCTGAATCTTACATTTTCTGATATATTCTGCACAATGGCCCTGCCCTGCAGACTTTAAGTATTGGCCACACTCCGTCAATTCTGAGCAGGAGCTCCTTGGCCCTGTGCTACAGCTCTGCCTTCCAGGCCCACTGGGACAGCAACTCTGCCCTCTTGGCTTTAGGGGCACCCTAAGACTGAATGAGCAAGCCATGGTATTTTTAATCACATCATATACATGTGAAAGTTGGACAAGGAACAAGAAAGATAGAAAATGAACTGGTGCCTTTAAATTATGGTGTTGGGGAAGATTATTGAACATACAATGGACTGTCAAAAGAACAAACATCTGTTCTGGAGGAAGTATAACCAGAGTGCTCCTACCTTGGAAGCAAGGATGTCGAGATTGTGCTTAGCATACTTTGGATATGTTGTTAGGAAGGATCGGTCCCTGGAGAAGGGCGTTATGCTTGGAAAAGCATAGAGTCAGTGAAAAAGAGGAAGACCCTCAATGAGATGGATTGACACAGTGGCTGCAACAATGGGCTTAAGCATAAAAATGATTGTGGTCATGGTACAAGATTAGGTAATGCTTTGTTCTGCTGGGTTGTTGTTTTAGTCAGTAGGGTTGCTCTAACAGAAATGCCACAGAGTGGATAGCTTTAACAAAGGAAAATTTATTCTTACACAGTCAGGTAGGCTACAAGTCTGCAATCAGAATGTCCGCTCCAGGGGAAGGCTTTCCCACTTATCATCTTTGGAGGAAAATCCAGTACTATATCAGTCTTTGTCTAGGGAGCATCTTGGCACAGGAACCTTAAGTCTGACAGAGGTGCACTTCTCCTGGTGCTGCTTGTTTGATGGTGTGAGGTTCCCAATTCTCTGCTTGCTTCTCTTTCCCTTTATCTCCTGCGGGATGAAAGGATTGAGGGTGGTGCAAGCCGTACTCCAAGGAAACTCCCTTTACAGTGGAGCAGGGAGGTAATCCTATGAAGGGATTTATAGTCCCACCCTAATCCTTTAACATACAGCACAGGAAAATCAAAAAATGGAGGACAGTCACATAATATTGGGAATTATGGCCCAGCCACATGGCTACACATATTTTGGGAGGGGGGGCGGGATACAATTCAAACCATGACAGTTGGTATCAGTTTGAACTGAGTCTGTGGCACCTAACAACAATAACCACCCTCTGTAACAGTGAGATAATAAATTTCTGTTGTTTCTAGATAACTTGTTAGGTTCTGTCAAACTGATTCTGACTCATAACATAGAAGGAAACATTTCTGTGTTCAGAGCCATCCCCAGGATCACTTAGTCCATCTGTCACATTAAGGGCCTTCCTCCTTTTCACTGATCCTCTTGTTCACTCAGTATGAATGAAGTCCTGATCTAGGGGCAGAACTAGCCTGAATACATGTTCATAGTATGTGAGACAAAGTTTCACTATCTTTACTTCTAAAGTTCATTCTAGCTGGATGTCTCTGGTATAGGGATTTGCTCTTTTTTTGGCAGCCTGTGCTACATTCAATACTTTTTGTGCTGTCATGGATTAAATTTTGTCCCCTGAGAACATCTGTCAACTTAGTTAGGCCATGATTCCCAGTATTGTTTGACTGTCCACAATTTTGTCATTTGGTCCGATTTTCCTATGTAAATTCTGTCACTGTGATGTAATACAATGGATTAGCATCAGTTACATTGATAAGATCAACAAGATTAGGTAGTGTTTTAAGCTAATCTCTTTTGAGATATAAAAGAGAGAAGTAAGCAGAGAGATGGAGGGACTTTATACTGTCAAGAAAACAGTGCTAGGAACAGTGCACTTCATTTAGACCTGAGGTTGCTGCTGCTCGTAGTCCAAGGGAAGACTGATGCATTAATTACAAGGACTTTCCTCTAGAACTGACAGCTTCCCCTGGAGCTGGCAGCTTGAGTTTTGACTTGTAGTCTACTGGATCATGAGAGAAGAAACTGGTTTTTGTTAAAGCCATTCATTTGTGACATTTCTATTATAACAGCATTAGTTGATAAAGGCATTTGAAATTCAAAGGTGCCAATTTGTCGATCTTCTTTATTGATTGTCCAGGTTTTACATTCATATGAGGCAATTGAAATGGGTGAACTTTAGTGCTCAGAGTGACATCTTTGCTTTTTAACATTTTAAAGAAATCTTTTGTAGCAGGTTTGCTCAATGTAATACAAAGTTGACTATTTCTTCCGTGGGAGCTGATTGTGGATCCAAGTAAAATGAATTCCTTGACAACTTCATTTAGCATGATGTTGCTTGTTGTTTTGGTAGTTATGATTTTTGTTTTCTTCTTGTTGAGCTGTAATGCATACTGAAGGCTCTGGTCTTTGATCTTCATCAGTAAGTGGATCAAGTCCTTGTCACTTTTAGCAAGTATGGTCAGTGCCATCTGCGTAACACAAGTTATTAATGACTCTTCTTCCAGTCCTAATGCCCTTTCTTCTTCAAATAGTCCAGCTTCTGGAATTTTTGTTCAGTATATCTTCAGTCTACTGAAGGAAGATATTGGAAGGATACAACCTTGACACATTGCTTTCCTGTATGCTGTGCCTCTTGAAGACTGTACTGCTAGCGTTCTTGTAAAACACGGGTTTAGGCCACCTGCTGCAAAAACCAATACTGAGACAGGGTAAAGTAAATGCTCAAGAGGTATATTACATGATGACATTAAAAGGACAGGGGCCTTTGGATCCTCAGAGCCTGTCTGACTTCTTCAGGCAAGCTCAGGGCTTTTAATGGGTAGGAAGAGACAGACATATGGGCAACTGGGTGGAGGTCATCTGGCGAGGAGATATGTATCAAGAACTAGGTAGAGGTCATCTGGCGAGGAGGTCGACTAGGGTAGAGTTCTACTGGTGAGGAGATACGCATCAAAAACTGGGTGGTGGTCGTCTTATGCCTCCACTGTTGATGACTGTAAGGAAAAGGCTGCAAAGGTGTTACCTCAGTGCCTTAAGAAATAGAGTTAGTCTTGACTGTCTACTTCGCTAGTATCCTTCAAGCTAACTAGACTATGCTAATTTGTCACAGAAGACTTGTAGTACAATGGCTTTCTGGTTTTCTAGATTATTTTCAACATAATAAATTCTTGCATTGTTTTTCTTTCGCAGTTATTCAGTTCTCTCCACTAGAGGCAAGTGTTGAGAAGCGGTACATGTGTTTGTTCTAATTATATGTTTCCAGGATTCCAAGAAACCTCCAGTGACGGACTCTTCTTAATTATCAGGTCACAGGAACTATAGTTATACATAGACTGCAGGCCAGTCTCAACTAAGTGATTGAGGATGTTTCCCCACATCATATGCTATACCACTAGCATTGTTATGCTTTGACTCTTGAAGAAGTCTTAGAATTACGTTATTGTCATGAATTAAAGTGTGTCCTTCCAAAAATGTGTGTAGCACTTTGGCTGAGCTATGATGCCTTTATGTTGTGAAGGAGGATAAATGGCAGTTGTATTGGTGGAGCAAGACTCAATGTGTGGGACTATACTGTGTCTTGGGGCAACCTCCTCAGATAGAAAGGAAAAGGAGGCAAATGAAAATTTGGGGGCCCCATTCTACCAAGAAGCAGTGCCAGGAGCTGAGCATATCCTTTGGAAAGGACCAGAGTCCCTGTGCCTCAGAAGTTTCCTGTCCAGTAAAAGATTGTCAACAAGGACTTTCCTCCAGATCCAGCAAAGAAAGCCTTCCCCTGGAGCTGAAATCCTGAATTTGCTGGACTGTGACAATATAAAATTTCTCTTTTTAAAGCCATCTACTTGTGATTTTTCTGTTAAAGCAGCACTAGATGACTAAGACACATATGTTAACTATATCTATCTTTTTGTGTTTGTGAGAATAGTTAACCAGAAGATTTCATTACTTTACCTTAAAACCCCGATTTGCTTAATATATTTTCATTATAATCTCTATTCTGTATTTGGCTAAGGAAAATTCATTTATATGAAACAACTCTAATTTTCAGTGAACCATAATTTCTAATTTTGCCTGTAATACATTTGTCTATTTATACAATGCCTTAAAACTAAGGGGAAACAAAATCCCAAATGCACAGTGAGCTACAATAAATGGTACACTGAATCCTCTCTACATCAACGTAAGTCTCGTGTAGCATCTTTTCCCCCAAGATTCCCTGTTTACCTTAAAAATTAAACACAGAAAAACTTGAATATCTATTCTTTCCCCTTGCTTCAACACTTACAGAGGATAAGGACTCTTACGATAAGGTCTTGCAATTGTTTTGTAGTTTCCTTACCCATTGAGTTTCCAGGGATACTTACCTACTGTTTCTTCTCAATTCTTATGAAACCGAATATCCTTTCAAATAGCTGAGTACAACCTGAGAAGGAGAATCATATTCAAAAGCCAAGAAAAAATAGTTTACTATAGTTTCATACTGAGCTTCACAATATACTTAAATTATTTTCAAAATTAACAAAGAACAGGCAAATATTTAAAGACAAGTTTTAAATACTGTCAAGTTTCTGTTCTGGAGGTTGCCAAATTTACACCAATTTGAGTAATTCGTCATCAGAGCATCAGAGGTAGAGAACTGACTAGCCAAAGAAGACTCCAGACTGAATGAAGAGTTAGGCCAGAGTCTCCCAGGGAACTTGGCTATGAACAAATAATTAGTTTTAAAATAAATTGTTGCAGATCATTCTAAAACTTTCCCTACTAAGTAACTAGACAAGTGTCCAAAATTGCTGTAAAAGGTTCTAGAATCAACTTGTTACCGAAGAAAAGAGATCACTAAAGCAGTATGAAATTTATTCTTGATGTCTCTATAAATGCCTAACACTGAAGAATTTTACTCTTCTTTTTGTAAAATAGAATGAAAACAGCAAAATAATTGAGAAAACGTGAGATTGGCAAGTGTATTGTCTTGAGAAATTACCTCAAGTAGCTGCCTACTACCAAGACTCTTAAAGAAGAATAGGAAAGGGGAGGGGATGTGTGGCATTACAATTCAGACAACTGAGTCAATATGACCTAGGACATTGGAAGCAACAAATTTTCAAAAAAGGTCCTTCTTGCTCCCTAAATTTTAGTACTGAAAAAGAAATCTGTGAAAGAAACCAGGAACAATTTAGGTATTATAAAAGAGATACCTCCATGAAGGATCAAAAGAGAATGAAGCAGGCTAGCCTTATATCCTATTTTGATCCCCAGCAATAGCTTCCTTGAGGGGAATACATTAGTGAACAGCACTTCGCAATTTTTTCAGTCACCCAAAATGAAACTAGTATAATTGTCTAAAGTAAACCTGACATATCTATAGGATGCAAGTTCTAACCTTTCTATATGAAACTCCCCTGTTTACCTGAAATGTTCCCCCAGAGTATTTAGAGCATAATCATAATTGGGAATTTCTATCACCACTCTGAATTTACCTCACTCTGTTTCTGGGCCCTTGTCTATCTCCATTAGACTCTTAACTGCAGAACAAAAAGCATACTTTTCTTCTATGCAACGTTTTTTACTCGGGTTAAATTATCATCTAGAAATTTTCCTGAAAGTGGAATTATAACATTCAAATCACATAGAATGAATTTACTAATAAATTGGATAAAGCCAGATTATAACTGTGCTGAATGTTTACTATCATAACTTTATTCCACCTGCTATCCCTTAATAGACAAATTCCCTTCTGTTCTATAAGATAACAGCCCAACAAACACACACTGTATATTTGAAACAAAACAATAATAATGCAAATAAACAGCTTTAAAAACCTTTCTGGAATTTTTCCAGTATCCACCAAAATCAGAGTCCATCAGAGGAGTGGAAACCTAATTTAAACCTTTGCTATAATCCCTGTTCTTGCATATCTCTCCAAAACCCTGGTGGTGTAGTAGGTTAACTGTACATCTGCTAACCAAAAGATCAGCAGTTCAAATTCACCAGGTGCTGCTTGGAACCTCTGTGGGGCAGTTCTACTCTGACCTCTGGGTTGCTATGAGTTGGACCAACTCGACGGTGGTGGGTTTGGGTTTGGTTTTACATATCTCTCATTTTCCTAGAGGAGGAAATGTCAAAGGACTTGGATTATCATAATTATAGATTAACACAGCGTACTTCGTTCTCTGCAGCAAGAGTGACAGCCAACACAGTCAGGAGTTGCTTAGCTGTATCCTGAGTTATAACAATGGGTGTGGCTCAACTGGAAGCTTCTCAGAGTAAAGGAACTTGCCTCCTCCTGTCCATAGTCCTCAAAGTGCTAGGTGTGGCTCAAACCAGTCAAACCCAGACTGCTAAACTACAAGCCAAAGGAAAAAATATAAAATTTATCTGTGTATATTTCCTTGTGCAAAGAGGTATAAAAGATTCTGCTTTCCTTTGTTCCTGAAGACTGATATGAGGTATGTACTTCCTTGCTCCTTGTCTGAGCACTTGTAATAAATGCTTTTACTCTTCTTCATCTTGTGTGTCTTTACTGAGAAGAAGCTATATTGAGCAGGATCTGCTTTGGTTAACATAAGCTGTCTTTTTTAAGAAACAAACAAACAAACAGAAAGAAACACTGCCATTGAATCGGGTCCAACTCATAACAATCCCAGAAGCCAAAGCAGAACTGCCCCCTAGAGTTTCCAAGGAGCACCTGGCAGATTTGAACTGCTGACCAAAGGAAAATTTTATATATGTGTTCCATGATTTTTAGCCTAGTGATTAAGGCCAATACAAAATCTATCAGTATGATATACATTAGAATCTAGATGGACGGCATAGTTTCAGTACTTTTAATTACCAATACTGCCTTTAATGATCAGTCTTCAAGGAATTAAGCCCAATGAGAATGAGATAAAATCTGCCCCAGTGTATCACTACTAATAACAGGATCTTCTTAAAAGCTTACTAAATACCCTGCAGGAGCAGATGATCCACAGGAGTGGGAAG
This sequence comes from Heterohyrax brucei, assembly GCA_028571685.1. Taxonomy (NCBI): domain Eukaryota; kingdom Metazoa; phylum Chordata; class Mammalia; order Hyracoidea; family Procaviidae; genus Heterohyrax; species Heterohyrax brucei. Next base: position 44,507,287 of record CM053149.1, read on the forward strand.
CTGTACCAGGACACTGAATCAATTAGCACCGTTTAGATGCTGACACATTCTTTCCAGCCATGACACAGAACATGAATGGTCATGCACCAGTCTTTTTTTCTTATACTGATATCTTTATTCTTTATCTCGTGGTGATTTAAAATGATGCACAGCCCAGGTGATTCTTTTGTTTAAAGCCGAAATGTTACCCTACATTAATCTCTATGGAAATAATGAGTGTAGGTATGTGGTTATTTTCCATTTCATGATAAGGGAATTCCTAGGGCCTTAGCACCACTTGACTGAACAGGTTATATTGACTTCTATGTTGCAAGTTTCTAGAATCAATTATTTGGAATCTTTCCCTATTAAAATACGTCTCCTTAGTGATACTAAACAAAGGTTTTTTTATTTTTGGAAAGCCAGTCTACTCCAGAAGTCCTATGGAGCATATCTTTGGCAGCCATGTGTATGAAACCTACAATCTTCATTCTACTGGGGAAAAACAGGGCTGTTTCAGCCACAGAAATAGTTTCATATGTGTATCCCTACAGAAACACAATACATATAGATCCTAGTATCTTAACCACTATCGTCCCCTGTAACTCTTATGATTTATTTCCAAGTTATGAGCCATCAGAGGCAATCAGTACGTTTTTCTTTTGGTTATGTGACAGTAAAACATAATGTAAATTACTTTAAAAGGTAGGTTAATATCACCCCCACTGAGAGCTAGTTACTACTGATGAATGATAAGGAATCTACTCAATGGCGCTTCACATCCCAGAGAGATGTGCCCTAAATAATCAGCAAAATTTTTCAAGACGCATCCCTAAGATTTGATAAATGAAGAAAAGTTATGGATGAAATCCTTCTGCTCTCAAACTTTGCGTTACAAGAAATCAGAAAAAATGTCCGAATCATAATAGTTGGCAAAAGTAGTATCTCTCAGACTGACTAATCTGGTTAATCAATTCAAGTGAACTGGTAACCAGAGAATCAATGAAATTCTGAGAAGTGGCTGTTAAAAAGAGGTGCTCAAATTGTGCAGGGACAACAGAACCACTAAATGCAAACAGATAAACAGCTCCTACCTCACATCACATAGAAAAAAAAAATCTAAAACACATCAATCACATAAGTAGAAAAAATATATCTTGGAAGAAATAGGAATAAATGTCCTTGAGTTCAGCAATGGTTTTTTTAGATATGCTGTCAAAAGCATAAACCACAAAAGAAAACACACACATACATACACACACACACAAATAAGACTTAATCGAAAGGTAAAATTTTTGTGCTTTAAATGACACAACTAAGAAAGGGAAAAAATAACCCAGAGACTGTGAGATCATATTTGCAAATCATATCTCTGATAAGGGACTCAATCTAGGGTATAAACATATATGAACAATTCTTACCACTAAATAAGGAAAAAAAAAACCTCTTGAAAAGTTGTGAGTATCATCCAAATACACAGTTCTTAAAGAGTGATATACAAATGGCCACTAAGAGTACAAAAAGATTTTCAGTATCATTGTTCTTCAGGGAAATGCAAGTCAAGACCACAATGAAATACCACTTTACACCCACAGGATGGCTGTAATTAAAAATACAGGTCATAACAAGTATTGATGAAAATATGGATAAATTAAAATCCTCACATACTATTGGAGAGAATGCAGAATGACACAAAAACTTAGAGAGATGCATTTTGATCCAGTAATTCTACTCCTAAATATAATACTAACAGAAATTAAAACATATGTCATTGACTCCTGTACTGGATTACCCACCAATTCCTAATGACCTCTCTCTCCCACATGAGTCTCATCTGTTCAAGCTTTAGTACTGACGTTCTTCTCCAGGCTCCTGTTTTCATCATCATCTATGTGTGTGGTTTCATTTCCCCTATTATTTTGATAAGTCAGGGATTTTGTTATTATTATTGGTTGTCACAAAGTCTGACAGTTAGGTCTGCAAACTTAATTGTTCTAAGTGCTATCTACCACATTACTGAATATCACTATGGGTCACCGTTGAAGTACTTCTCTTGGGAAGCTATGCACCAACACCAGTGCCTAGTGACTCCTTTAAAGTAACTTTAGAATTCTTTCTGGAATGGCCATTAAGTCATGGTGGCACAGCGGCAAGCTCATGAACTTAACTGTATAGTTGTCTGTGAGGAAGTTTTTAGCCAGTAAACAAGTAACTGTATTAGATCACCCTCCCTTACTCACTTGATCTGGTCCCCCAATAACTATCTTTTACCCAAAGATAAAATATTGAAAAGAAGACATTTTGATGACATTCAGGACATGAAGGGTTAATATGAGGACAGCTCTGATGGCCATTCCAGAAAAAGAGTTCCAAAATTGCTTCGAAGTGTGGACTGGGCACTGGCATTGGTGCGTAGCTTCCCACGTGGAGTACTTCAAAGGTGACTGTAGCCATATTCATCAGTGAGGTATGTAGCAGTTTTTCTAGGATGAATTCGTGAACTTAACTGGCAGTCCTCGTACATAGTAAATGTTTAATTTGTTATATTGGAAGGAAAATGAAATCAAACTATAGCTGAAGATGAAAATTCCTAGACAGTAGAACATATTCTAGGGCACCAAGGAGAGTGTTTTGGTCCACATTTTGCAATTACAAGTTTCTATCACTTAATGCCTGAGTACACACTTAGGTATCAATATGATACACTAAATTTCTATGTATATAAGATGTTGGATTAATTAAAAGAAACTCAGAAATGTTTGCTGCAGGAAATTATTACTTTAGCAGCAAGCAATTAAAAATGTCATCTAGAAAATGAATAGTGTGACAGTTTTAGTCTACATTGATCCAAACCTACTTTCCCTAAGCTATCAACCATTCATTAAAAAGAAAGCGCTTGTTTCACTAGGAAAAAAAAAATCCAGTGCCGTCGAGTTGGGCCCAAGTTATAGCAACCCTAGGGGCCAGAGTAGAACTGTCCCCTAGAGTATTCAAGGAGTGCCTGGTGGGTTTGAACTGCCGACCTTTTGTTTAGCAGTAGTAGCACTTAACCCACCATACCACCAGGGTTAGAGCAAATATTAATCACACTAATGAACGAACATACAGTTCAAAAGCTCACTGAAACTGATACAAGCATTTGTATAAGTTTCATTATTATTATTATTATGACTGAGTGAAAATGTACGTTCCGTATAAATTTACATGCCCACCTATATGCAGCTTTCACTGCTCTCCCTGCCCAGCAACAGCACACTATTCCTCTCTGCTCCATACATGTCTCATCCTCCCAACAGCCTCCTTTGCCCTCCTCTCCATCCGCTCCCCTTCCTCCAGCCAGAGGTCAGCAAGATGATATCCTATAGATGCATAGAGCCATAAAGTGCATCCAGTATATGGTCACTCTGCATTGCCAAGTCCAATCCATTAGTGTCTGAAGAGTGAACCTTTATTATGATTTATGGGCAAGGGCAGCATCAGGGTCAGGAGCCATGCTCCCAGGGGAACCCCGAAGCCGCTGGACCATCAATTGTGGCCTTTTAGTGGAGATCGCAGGGTGTTGCCAGGGAGGCTCAACTTAGTGAGCTCCATCGCAGCTATCACTGGTGGTGGCTGGGCACCATCCAGTTCTTCCAGTCCCAAGTCTATGTAGGCACCCACTCATGTGGGTTTCTCTGTCTTCTGGGTTGTCCTTACCCCATGTCATTTTGGTCCTCGCTGAGCATCCGTTCCTGCTGAGTTGGGACTATTTGCTGTGCCCTTGGATGGCAGTTTGGCAGCTTTTAAGACCCTAGAAGCCACTCACCAGTGTGGGGTGCAGAGAGCCCTCTTAGCAAAATGCTAGTTGTGCCAGTTGGCCTTGATTTCACCTAAGAGAATGGTCCCCTGCCCCCTGCTTGAGCTACTTTGTCCTTGCAATATTGGGTTACGATGGAAGGAGTATTCAAGTTATGTTGAAGTCCACTTAATATTGTTCTTGTTTCTAATATGTGCTATCATTGATTTCACCTAACCAAATTCCTACCAACTATCTAGTCTAAACCTTCTCCTCCTCACCCTCCCTCCCTTCCTCCTTTGCAGCCATCAAAGAGTCTTTTCTTCTGTAATTAAGTCTGTTTTTGATATCTTATCATAAGGACCTCATACAATATGTGTCCTTTTGTCGCTGACTACTTTCGCTCAACATAATGTCTTCCAGTTGAAACCAGGTTATGAGATGTTTCCTGGAATCATCATTATTCTTTATCATTTCATAGTGCTCCATTGAATATATATAATGCAGTTTATCTATCCATTCCTCTGTTGTTGGGCATCTGGGTTGATTTCATCTTTTTGCTATTGTGGACTGTGCTGCGATAAACATTCTTGTGCATGTGTCCACTGGTGTGAATGGCCTTGATTCTGTAGGATACATTCCAAATAGTGCAATTACTGGGTTGAATGGTATATCTATATCCGTTTTTTTTAAGGAAGCACCAGATTGCTTTACAAAGGGGCTGGACCATTTTGCAACCCCACCAACAGTGTAGGAGAGTTCCACTTTCTCCATAGCCTCTCCAGCATTTGTTGTTTTGTGTTTTTTGGATCATGGCCAAACTTGTTGGGGTGAGATGGTATCTAATTGAGTTTTGATTTGAATTTCTTTAATAGCTAAAGATCGTGAACATGTCCTCATGTGTTTTTTGGCTGCCTGGATCTCCTCTTCAGAGAAATGTCTGTCCATCTCCTTTGTCCATCGCTTATATGGATGATTTATCTTCTTCTTATTGATATTTTGTAGTACCTTATAGATTATAGAGATTAGGCATTGGTCTGACAGATAGTTGCCAAATACTTTTCCATTCCCTAGGTATCCTTTTAATTCTATTAATAAAGTCTTTGGATGAGCAAAAGTGTTTGATTCTTAATAGTTCCATTTATCTACTTTCTCTTCTGTTGATTGTGGTTTGTTTGACTGATTCTGAAGTCTGTCTACATTGTGTATTAAAACTTCCATTGTTGTTCCTACCTTTTCTTGGATGAGCTTTATCGTTTTAGCTTTGATATTTAGGTCTTTTATGCAGTTGGAGTTGGTTTTTGTATAAGGTGTAAGATATGGATCTTGTTTCAATTTATTGCAGATGGATATCCAATTTTGCCAGCGCCATTTGTTGAAGAGATCGTTTTTACCTCAGTTTAATGTCTTAGGGCTTTTGTCGAATATCAACTGTTCACAGGCAGATGGTGTTATCTCTGGGGTCTCAATTCTGTTCCATTGATCAGTCTGTCTGTTCTTGTACCAGTACCAGGCTGTTTTGACCACTGTGGCAGTGTAGTATGTTCTAAGGTTGGGTAATGAGAGGCCTCTCATTGTGTTCTTCTTCTGTAGTAGTACCTTACTTATCCGGGGCATCTTCCCTTTCCAAACAAAATTGGTGATTTGTTTCTCCATCTCATTAAAAAATGCCACTGGAACTTGTGTCGGGATTGCATTATATAAATAGATTGCTTTGGGTAAAATAGACATTTTCACAATGTTAAGTCTTCCTATCCATGAGCAGGGTAGGTTTTTCCATTTATCTAAGTCTCTCTTAGTTTCTTGTAGTAAGGGCTTGTAGTTCTCTTTGTAGAGGTCTGTTACTTCTCTGGTTAGATTAAGTCCTAGGTACTTTATCTTCCTAGGGGATACACTAAATGGTATTGATTTGATGATTTCTTCATTGACAGTCTCGTTGGTGTAGAGGAATCCTACTGATTCACGTATGTTTATCTTGTATCCTGAGACTTTGCTGAACTCTTCTATCACTTTGAGTAGTTTACTTGTAGATTCTTTGGTATTCTCTGTATGTACAGTCATAGCATCAGCAAACAGGGAGATTTTGACTTCTTTGCCATGCATGCCCTTTATTTCTTGGTCTTGTCTAATTGCTCTGACTAGAACTTCTAGTACATTGTTGACTAGGAGAGGTGAGAGTGGGCATCCTTGTCTAGTTCCTGTTCTCAAGGGAAAGTCCTTCAGTCTCTCTCCATTCAGGATAACATAGGCCATTTGCTTCATATAAATGGTCCTTATTGTGTTGAGGAATTTTCCATCTATGCCTATTTTGCTAAGAGATTTTAGCATGAATGGGTATTGGACTTTATCAAATGCCTTTTCTGCATCAATGGACAAAATCAGGTGAGTCTTGTCTTTTGTGATATTTATGTGGTTAATCATATTAATTGTTTTTCTGATGTTGAACCAGCCTTGCATCCCTGGTATGAATGCCACTTGGTCAGGATGGATTATTTTTTTGACATGTTGTTATATTCTATTGGCAAGAATTCTGTTGAAGATTTTTGCATCTATATTCATGAGTGATATCGGTCTGTAGTTCTCATTTTTTGTTAGGTCTTTCCCTGGCTTGGTATCAGGGTTATGCTGGCCTCATCAAATGAATTTGGGAGAACTCCATCCCTTTGTATACTGTGAAATAGTCTCAGTAGTATTCGAGATAACTTCTCTAAAAACTTGGTAAAATTCTGCAGTGAAGCCATCTAGGCCTGGGCTTTTTTTTTGGTTGGCAGTTTTTTGATGACATTTTCAATCTCTTCCTTTGTGATGGGTTTATTAAATTGTTCTGCTTCACGTTGTGATAATTTGGATAGGTGGTATGAGTCAGGGAATTTGTCCATTTGCTCTAGGTTTTCTTTCTTGTTTTTTTTTAAATGAGTATTGAGCTTACTCCATAACCTTTGGAGTCAAAATTTTTACAGCCAACTGACTGCTTCACCATGTTGTAGTTATGTGATGCTGAGCAGTTTCTATTTATTTTCTAATCTCACCAAACCACAGTTCATCTACAAATTGTAGAAACAGGAATAAATTATGTTTATCTGTTCCAAGGATAAGATGAATTATAAATATAGATTGTTTACCAGGGTATTTGCATCAAAAAATATTTCAGTAAATGGTAACAATTTTTAGTAAAACCTATTTTCATTAGTTGTTTTCTTGTTTTCTAGTTTCACTTCTCCCTTGTCTTTTACTTAACCTCTCCTCAAATTACCATTTTTCAGAAATAACCTTCTAGACAATACCTAAGCCCCCTGAACAATCTTTTTGCCATGGTAGGACTTAGTTATGACTTGGAGAAACATACATTATTAATATCAATTTATGATACAAAACAGAGTATAGTGAGGAAGAGAAAAGATTAAGTGTATCATTCTTCTGAGCAGCTTAGCAGTTAAGAGATGTAGCACAAGAGAGAAAACCTTAAAGGAAAATTGTGTAAGGACAACTGTAATTGAGTTATATGAGGAAAAAGCTTATGTGGAGAGTAGGAGGGAGGATGAAGAATGGAAAAGTGACTGCTAGAATTAGGGCTCAGAGAATATAGTAGTGAATCAAATTGAGAGTACAAATAGGTGAAATAGCTCTAGAAAGAAGATGTGTGTCTTCATAGAAATGAAGAAGTGAAGAAAATTTTAGTTAGAGAAAGAATCTGAGGACTTGGTTGCTAAATGAAATATAAGACACCTGTCATTAGTTCAAGTATATCTCCCAAAATGTATGGAGCAATTTGGTTGGGCCATGTTTACCAGTATCCTGTGATTTTCCTGTGCTATAAATCCTAATCTCTGCCTGTGGTTAACAGACAAGATTATGTTACAGAGGATTAGGGTGGGATTGTAACACCCCTCCCAAGATCACCTCCCTGCTTCAATGTAAGGGGAGTTTCCCTGGAGTGTGGCTTGCACCACTTTTTATCCTATAAGAGGTAAAAAGAAAGGGAAGCAAGCAGAGAGTTGGGGGCTTCATATCATCAATAAAGTAGCACTGAGAGCAGATTACATCTTTTGGACCTGAAATTCCTGCACCAAGATGCTCTCAGACCAAAGAAAGACTGATGAAACACAAGAACCTTCCTCCAGAGCCAACAGAATGACTGTATTCCCTGGAGCTGGCACTCTGAACTTGGACTTGTAGTCTACTGGACTATGAAAGAATAAACTTTTCTTTGTTAAAGCCATCCACTTTTGCTGTTTCTGTTAGAGCAGTACCAGATGACTAAAATAACACTTCAGCTAAATTTGAATTTCAGGTAAACAAGTGTATTTTTAGTGTATGTATGTTCCAAATGTTGCCAAAGGAATACTTATATTTAAAAAGGGCGGGGGGTGGGGCAGGAAAGCCAAGGTGGCAGACTAAACACACATCTCCTCAGTTTCCTCTGAGAACTAAGGCCTGGTTTCATAATTGAAAGGATCACTCTGGACACCCAGTGAACCCTAGGATATGGCATAGAGTTGTCAGATTGGATTATATGCCACTGAATGGGAAACTACCTCTCTCTAACATGAGGCAGTGCATGCTTAGCCCCGCTCCTGCTGACTCACTGCTTGGGCAGACTGAAGGTACTGACACCTTCTTTGTTATCCAGGAGGTGGAGGATGGGCATGAGCCAGCAAATACACTGAACTGCAGAGCTAAAGTAAACAGTGTACAACCAGCAGAGAGACAGTGTGTGAGACAGACACATTTTGAGAGCTTGGCTGCTGTTCCTCCACCCTCTCTTTACTGAGGTCCATCATGGATTCTGCAGTTTTGTGATGCGAAAGGCAGCTTGGCCAGGTGCCATCTTGGTCAGCTTGGAGGTGAAGTCACACAACTGGTGGACTCATTGGGGGCTAAATCCCAAGGTGAGAAATAGTGGTATTCCAGAAAGCACTTTTCCAACAGAAAGGCTGCATTTAGCACAGTGTTATCTTAGAGATGGGGCCCAGATGAGGATGGCAGCAAGGCTGTAACCCCTCCCTAGTTTTAACTATGTCATAGAATCTGGGGATAGCCGAAGAGGTGCTTCTGTTGTCAGCCACAAGGCAAGGCAGGGCCTGCCACACCTGACAGCCTGACTGATTTTGGCAGCTGTCAGACAGCTGCCAACTTTTTAAAATAAGACTGCCTGGAGAAATAACTGCTGAATGGTCCAGGGGTATCTCTTCCAGCCTTTACTTACCCACATTATAGGGTTGGTTGACCTGCCCCCAGTGACTCCATAAGTAGGGTGCTGTCTTTACCAGCCAGCAAGTGGAGCCTGCCACCCTAGAGTGTCCACTGAGGCCAGTCACTAGAGTACACAGAGGCAGCTGATGGCCAATTCCCTTCCCAGAACTATGCCTCAGCTCCTGTTGAAGTAACACCAGAGAAACTAAACAGCCTCTAGATGTCCTGAAGGCAACAAACCATTGCTAACCTTATAAAGAGATGGTCTACCACAGCTCCTCAAAACTCCCCAAATGAACTAAAAACTTCCCAGATAAAGAAGCCTTTCTGAAACTATCAGAGGTTGAGTACAAACGAATTATATACAGAGCCCTCCTACAGATTAAACAACAGCAACAACAAAAAAACTACTTATTTTTTAATCTGAAATTCAGATTCAGCTAGGCATTCTGTATTTTTAACTGTTAAATCTTATAATCCTATGACAAAGGATGTTTTGGTGACCTGTTCATACAGAGAAACACCCTCCAAAAAAATCTATTCAATGAAGTCTTGGGGTAGAAATGGAGACATGAGGGTAGAGGAAAGAAGTGTAATAGTTGTGGTAAGACTCAGTATATTATTTTTATTCAGTTAAGTGGCAGGCAATTTCTAGCCCACAAGTTCATATTCATTCATTTTGGAAATAATCCAAGTCTTGGGGGCCTATTGCATTTCATCTTCCAGTAGAACAACATCTAGCATTCTCCACCCTAAATTCCCCTTAGTTGTGAAACCAGATCAGTTCCCTCAATACCCATGGTCCCTAAAGACAAAAACAACTCCCCAAACAAAACAAAACGCAATATCCTCTTTTGGTCTCAGCCCCACATCCAGATGATTTTATTTTAACTACTCTCCATAGTGTCTCAAACCTTCATTTAATGGTGTCTCAGGACCCTCCTAAGAACTATTTTTTACAGTACCCCTTATTGTGTTGTTTCTGTCTATCTGGAAAAAAGTGTGTCTTGGCTGTTGGCCACTTATAAATCTTTCTTAGCCACCTATATGGATCTGGTTAGTTAATGATTACTAATCTGATTATTCCCAAGCATTTCTATAGTGACAAGCATTGCCTTCTGCATCTTCATTCTTTCAGAAAAACTTAGAATTTCCAAAATTACATCTCTTCCATGTCACTTTCAAGATTCACCACCTGGATCTGACTCATAGACGACATTCCTGCAATAGTTGCTGACTGACTGATGATCTAATCATCGTACTCAATTATGCCAAATAACATACTCTATATAACTCGGAAATGACTTCATAATATTAAAAAAATGTATTTAGGAGGCAGGGCCAAGATGATGGGGTAGTCAGATGTTTCCTGTGATCCTGCTACAAAGACCAGGAAAAAAAGTGAATCAATTATATATGATATTCTGGGATCCCTGAGCAGCTAAGGCAAATTGAGAAATTGGACTGCACATTAGGGGAGGGAGAGATGGTTCATCAGTGGGGAGGGGTTGTCAGACCTGATTCAGGGGGAAGCAACTTCCTGAGGTCCAGATCTACCTGCATGAGCATAGAAAGGTAAGCAGCAGCATTTGGAATGCATTTTCTACACTGGAGCAGACCATACAGCAGAGGCTTCTCTCATGCTTTCAGAATCAGTGAAAACTGGCTCTAGATCAGCAAAAGATAAGCAACTTGTGTCTCACCTACCACACATAGATCAAAAATCCTCCTTCGGAATAAATCTGTCTCCCATTTACCTGCTTTCCTGCCTGAGCCATTTTCCCAACCCTGAAGAGGAGGAAAGTACTACTACTAATAATAACAGGGAAACAAAACAATCTACTGGCTTCACTAAGCTGGGAACTCTGAGCAGAAACAGTTCTTTTGCTTAGGCACAAGCATAAGGTGTCAACAGAATTCGAGTGTCTTTTACTATTGCAAGACCTCTGTGGGACCACCACAACATTCATTAACACAGTATAATAGGGTATATACTTGAACCTCATTTCAGTCTATTAGTTATATGGTTGGAAATCAGGTTGCTGACATTTGCAAAACATACTAACCTACATGCTCTTGGGAGCAGGAACAAGCTTTCCTCATAGATACTAGGGATGACTGTGAACTCCCTGCCTTGCTCAGTGTGTGACCACTGACTGAAAGGAGATATCTGTGCCTACTCCAACCACCCTTGCACATCTAGGACTGTAGGTGAAAGTCTGCAACACATATTTAGTGAGTGATGATCTACTTACCTGAGCTGAATCCATATGAAGAAAAGTAAATGGATTCCTAGGCTAACATGCATAGTAACAATTCTAAACACCAGGTGACAGGATGTTAGAGCTTTGAAGGCTCCAATAGTCAAACTAGCTCACAGGACCAGTTTATTTTCACATATCAAAACAAAATAAAACAAGAAGCTAGGACACAGTAAGAAGACCTAAAATGAATGAATACAATAACTTATTGATGATTCAGAAAAAATACTCAGTATGAAATCATGTAATGAGGCAGACCTCAATGGCTTCAGAAAGCTCCAAAAACAAAGGACCAAGAAACCTTTTAGATGAAGAGAACGTAATGGAAATATTAGAGTAAAAATATAAAAGATTACTTTATGGAACTCTTTAAGAGATCAGACAAAATGCAGAGCAAGCCAACAAGTTCAGATACACAGCAACTGAAGAACTCAAAAAGATTAGAGAACAGCATAATGTTAGGTTTCACGGATTTCAAGAATTCATAGAGATAGCAAACAGAAATCCAGAGGATTAACTATAAAATTTCAGAATTAGACAATTCAATAGAAAGTCATAGAAGAAGAATCAAGGCAATGAAAGACAGAACTAGCGACGCTGAAGAGTAAGCACTTGACACATATTGAGGAAAACTCAAAAGAACCTAAAAAAGTGAAGACACTCTGAAAATTATGTGGGACTTATCAAGGTGAATAGCCTACTAATGATTGGAGAAGCAGAACGGGAGATAGTATAACAATATACAGAAAGAATTGCTAAATTTAAAAACTGATTCTTTGGGAAAAAAAATTCATAAACTGTTGGCCAAACTAACATAAGAAACACAGGAAACAAATAACTTACACCAAAATAAGATGAGCGATTTCTTGGTCATCTAGTGCTGCTGTAACAGAAATATCACAAGTGGATGGCTTTAACAAAGAGAAATTTATTTTCTCACAGTCTGGTAGGCTATAAGCCCAAATTTAGGGCACAGCTCCAGAAGTCTTCTTTGTTGGCTCTTGAGGAAGGTATTTTTATTTGCAGATGATATGATCTTACATACAGAAAACCCTAAAGAATCCACTAAAAATGATTGGAACTAGTAGTAGAGTTTAACAAAGTACTGGTATGCAAGATAAATCTAGAAAAATCAGTTGACTACTCCACATCAACTAACAGAACACTGAAGAGGAAATCGCAAAATCAATACCATTTACAATAGCCCCTAAGATGATGAAATGCCTAGGAATAAACTTCACCGGAGACATAAAAGACCTACACAAACAAAGCTACAAGACATTACTGCAAGAAAAAAAAAAAAAGACTTACATAAGTAGCAAAACCTACCTAGATAGTGGACAGAGAGACTAGATATTATGAAAATGTCTATTCCACCCAAAGCAATCTGTGGCTACCATGCAATACTGATACAAATTCCAGCGACATTTTTTAATGACTTGGAGAAGCAACTAGTTTCATACGGAAATGGAAGAGGCCCCAAAGTATTGCTGAAGAAGAACAAAAGGGGAGGTTTCATACTACCTGACTTTACACCCTATTATAGTACCACAGTAGTCAAAACAACCTAGTAGTGGTTCAAGAACAGATACATACACAATGGAACAGAATTGAAAATGCAGAAATAAGATCATCCACCTACAAGCAGCTGAAGGCTGACAAAGCCCCAAAGTCTGTTAAGCAGGGGAAAGACAGTCTTTTTAACAAATGGTGTTTGTATAACTTGATATCCATTTTCACAAAAATGAAACAAGACCCATACACCATGAAAACAATACTGAGCGGAATGTATCAAATATCTAAATATAAAATCTAAAATGATAAGGATCATGGAAGAAAAAGTAGGGAGAACGCTAGAAGCCCTAATACATGGCACAAACAAAATAAAAATATACTGCTAACAACGTACTAAGACCAGAGTAGAATACAGACAACTGGGAACTCCTAAAAATCAAACACTTATGCTCACCTAAAGACTGAAAGACAACCTGCTGACTAGGAAAAATTTTGGGATGCCGCAAGTTTGATCAGTGTCTAGTCTCTAAAATCTGTAAGTTATTGTAAAACCTCAGCAACAAAAAGACAAATAGTCCAGTTAAAAAATGGGCAAAAGATATGAACAGGCCCTTCACCAATGAAGACATTCAGACAGCTAATAAAAGTTGCACCTCAACATCAAGAAAACAAAAATCCTCATAACTGACCAGTTAGCAACATCATGATAAATGGACAAAGGATAGAAGTTGTCAAGGATTTCATTTTACTTGGTTTCACAATCAATGCCCATTGAAGGAGTAGTCAAGAAATCAAAAGATGCATTGCATTAGGCAACTCTGCTGCAAAGGACCTCTTTAAAATATTGAAAAGTAAAGCTGTCACCTTGAAGACTAAAATGTGCCTGACTCAAGTCATGGTATTTTCAATTGCATCATATGCATAAGAAAACCAGGCAATGAATAAGGAAGACGTAAGAACTGATGCCTTTAAATTGTGGTGTTGGAGAAGGATATTGAATATATGATGGACTGCCAAAGTAACACATAGATTTGTTCCGGAGGAAGTATAACCAGGGTGCTTCTTGGAAGGAAAGATGGCAAGACTGCATCTTACATATTTTGGACATGTTGTCAGGAGGGATCGATCCCTGGAAAAGAACATCTTGGTTGGTAGAGTAGAGGGTCAGTGAAAAAGAGGAAGACTCTGGATGACATGGATTGACATAGTGGCTGCAACAATGGGCTTATGCATAAAAATGATTGCAGACATGGCACAAGAAGGGCAGTGTTTTGTTCTGTTGTGTTAGGGTCGCTATGAGTTGGAACTGAATCGATGGTACCTAACAATGTAACAACAATAGATACAAGAGGAAATGCTCAAGGCTATTAGCCATGAGAGAAATTTGTATCAAAAGTGAACCCACAAGCCAACAAGGCTCACTTGAACCTGGAAAACACAAAGCAACAAAAGTTGGGGAAGCTCTGGAGAGACTGGAATACTTCTACACTGTTTTGGAGAATGCAAAATGTTACAATCATTTTGGAAATCAATGTGGAGCTTCCTTAAAAAGCTAGAAATAGAAATACTATATGATCCAGCAATCCCAATCCTTAGAATATATCCTAGGGAAATAAGAACTGTCATAGGAATAGATATCTGCACATCAGTGTTTATTGCAGCAGAGTCCAAAAAGATGAAATCAACCTACATTCCCATCGCTGGTTGAATGGATGCATGCTTTACGGTATATTTACGTAATAGCATACTATGTTCTTTATCATTGCATAGATATGATGAAAAATCACATAACATGGAGGAATCTGGAGGATATTACCCTGAATGAAACAAGTTTGGAAGAAGAAATTTACTACTTTCTTACCAATTTGGATGTCCATTATTTTTTTCCTGTAGTTGCAAAAGGCAAATATTTTGTGAGACCACAGTTGTAACAATTCACAAAGACACTTTAACACGGAAGAAAACATTCTTCACTGGTTACAAGGGTAGAGAGGAAGGGACAGGAGTTTTCACTAATTTGTCAAACCCACTGCCACTGAGTCGGGTCTGACTCATAGTGACCCTAGAGGTCAGAGTAGAACTGCCCCAAAGAGTTTCCAAGGAGTGCCTGGCAGATTTGAACTGCTGACCTTTGCATTGGCAGACATAGCACTATGCCACTAGGGTTTCCACACTAATTAGATTGTAGACAAGAATTATTTTAAGTGAAGAGAAGGGTAACCTTTCCCTTAAAGCACAATAAAAAAATAAAAACGAAAGCGAAGGAGGGAGAAGGGAACCTAATTTGCTGTGTAAACTTTCTCTGAAAACACAGAACAGTATTAATAAGTATATATATGTATTACTTATGCTAAATAATTAAAATGTTATTTGACAGAAAAAATTACATGTAACCTAAAGAAATATTTAATAGACAAATTGCAGGAGGTGTTGATGCAGAATGAGTAGATAACTTTGAAACACCATAGATTAATCTCCTACTGGATGTCGCTGTCATGCTACTCCCAAACCCCAGACCAAACCCACTACCACTGAGTTGATTCTGATTCATACTAATGCTACAGACAGAAGACAATTACCACATAGAGTTTCCAAAGAGCATCTGGTGGATCTG
This sequence comes from Heterohyrax brucei, assembly GCA_028571685.1. Taxonomy (NCBI): domain Eukaryota; kingdom Metazoa; phylum Chordata; class Mammalia; order Hyracoidea; family Procaviidae; genus Heterohyrax; species Heterohyrax brucei. The sequence continues at coordinate 44,522,624 of CM053149.1, forward strand.
AATTGCCAATCTCTGCACCACCAGGCTTTCCATGTTACAATCCACCATTAAAATAGCCAGTAGCCCTTAAGAGGTTAAATTGTATGAAAATATTTTAATAAGGTCTGTAAGGGAAACTCTGTGGTGTAGTGGTTATGTGCTATGTCTGCTCACCAAAAAGTCAGCAGTTTGAATCTGCCAGGTGCTCCTTGAAAACTCTATGTGGCAGTGCTACTCTGTCCTATCGGGTTGCTATGAGTCAGATCAAGTCAATGGCAGTGGGTTTTTATTTACTCTAAGATCACCTACTCAACCTGTATTCATTTTATCTTAATACCTCTGGTAAGTTTCTATTGGTGCTTATATACCCCATAGTATATAGGTTAATTATTTGTGATGCATTACTCTACTTTTTTTGATTAGTAGAACGTGCTGATTCATCAGAGAGAAAAGTTAGATTTGCTTCAGAGAAAGCATAAGGAGTTTTCAGGCAGCTTATAACAATGTCCTCAGCATCTATCCACCTTTCAATGGAAGACCAAACTCAAACATTTGCACTTTAAAGAACATATTTCTAGAATTCATTTCAAATACCTGACGATTTCCATTTCTCAAAAATTTCTGAGAAGGGAAACGTATCATTGTTTTTAATTACATAATTAAGTTTTACAAAATTGTGTAAAATAAGTTCTGTGTGTGCAAATATGCAAAGTGTTAGCCAGTACTTTAATCAGAGGCTTAGGAAATGTGAGAGTGAAATGGCATAATGTAGCACTGTTTGTCCAGTTACCCTGAGGTATCCTGTCAGTGTCAGTCGAAAAGAAAAAGACTTCCTGTAAAACAGATTAACACAGTGGCTGCAACAATGGGATCAAACATAGCAACTATTGTGAAGATGGTGCTGGACAGGGTAGCATTTCATTGTGTTGTACATAGGGTGCTATGGGTCAGAACCAACTAGACAGCACCTCAGAACAATATCTTGCCACTGTAATTATATTTTCCCAATTTGAGGGAATATAAATATAAAATATAAACATAAAAAATAAAATACTTTCAATTGTTACCATTACTCTCTTTCTCTGTGTGTATGTCTGTTCCCCTGTGACAGCTGAAAAAGAAGGAGACCCAGGAATCAGAGAAGGAACTGTGCTGAAGTTCTAACTGCCTCCATGAACTACTGCCTCTTCAGCCACAAACTAAAAGACCAAGTGAACTAAATGGTATGTGGCTAACATTGCTGAATGTTTTGATCCACAAAACAGTATGTTAATCCTAATCAAAACAGGGAAAACGTGGAACACAACTTCAAATTCTTACAGAATTCAGACTCACTGGAGCTACTGAGACTGGAAGAACACTGAATCTACTGCTCTGAGAAAATCTTTAAACTATCACCAAAACGATCCTCTGAAGTCATCTGTAAACTCAACTACAGTTTAGCTAATATAAAGAATGTTTGGTTTGAGCACTATACTCTTTTAAAGAATTATCTATATGAGATCCAATGTCAGCTGTAACTCTAAAGCATAGATGAGACTTTAGTCTAAGTCATTGGTGGAAAAATGTGTACAGATATCGGTACACAGTATGTGTACAGATAACAAGAATGATAACACAATATGAAGAACATAACCAATATTATTGAATTACACATGTAGAAAGTGATGAATGGGTATATGCTCTGCTGTGTATATTTTCACTAGAATAAAAAATGAATAAAAATCACTAGCCTATCTTATGTTTATCTTGCATAAGTGTAAATATTAGATGTCCAGGTTTCCCAAAGATAAGCATAGATCTGTCTCAGTCCAGCGATAAAATGATTCTATCTAGACAAATTCCATTGCCACTAGAAAACAAGACACTGGTAGCCCACCACACCACCATTTGTCTGTCAATTTGTTGTACGGCACTTGCTTGGATGTTGCTATGACACTAGAAAATATTCCACCTGTATTTCAAATCGCAGCAGGATAATTTGTAGCAGACAGGTTTCATTGGAGCTTCCAGACTAGGAAGAAAGACTTGGTGATCTACTTCCAAAATTTAGCCGTGAAAATCATATGGATGACAACAGAACATTGTTCAACTCATTTCCTTTGGACACATGATTAGGAAGGATCAATCCCTGGAGGGTGACGTAGTGTTTGGTGAAGTACTTGCCCAAGAAAAGGGTGAGGGAGACCCTCAGCGAGATGGACTGGCACAATAGTCACAGTGATGGACCTGAATATGCTGACAATGTGAGGATAGCACAAGACTAGGTAACATTTTCTTCTGTTGTACAAGAGATTGTCATGAGTCAGAGCTGACTCACAGCCACTAACAACAATCAATGACGACGACTTTTAAAACCAAACTCAACTACTGCATTCTTGGGAGGAATGCCACCATCGAGGACTTGGATACTGGTAAGGTTATTTTGATCCCATACTCATTCAATTCACCTATTTGTACTGTTAAGCAGCCAACTAAATCTTGGAGAATTACAGTGCTTTATCACAATTTAATCGAGAAGTGAGTTCAACGTCAGCTGCTGCTGGGGCATATCAACACAGACAGCTCTAGTAGCTGATATGCAGCTATTGAGCAGATTAATTTTGTTTGTCTCTATTTCTCCAGTAAAGATCACATGATCAGCATGGAAATGACAACAGTGAACTTCCTCTCACTTCTCTCAGGGATATATTAAATTTCCAGGATACTGTTTTAATCTGGGGTACCAAGATCTTGACATTCTAGCCATTTCTCAGATACTGACAGTAGTCAATTACATTGACTACAACATCTGTGCAACACTGAAGTTGAAAATTGTTTGCTGCTAATTTCTGATTAGTAAATGCATCTGAGCCTAAGCATTTAGAAAACAGTAATATGATAATGTGATTTGATGACTCACAGACAATATAAAAATTTTGAATTTGTATTTTATATCTTTGTATTTTTATTTATTAAGTATTAAGTTTAGCACACTTTACAAAAGTGGCAGTTTGAAATGGATTGGAAATTTTAAACATGAAAACAAAACATACCACATATAGTTCAGGAAGCATTGCCCTTTACCAAGAATCAGTGAACTATTGAAGTTCTTGGTTTTGCATGGCCCACCAGCTAAAAATGTTTTTTACATTTTTAATTCATCATAAAACACCAACAATAAAGACAAAAGAATGTATGAGACAGACCATATATATTTACTATGTGGTTCTTTACAGAGAACTTTTGCTAGCCCTTCCCAGATATCCTGCTCTCAGTAAAGCTTCCAGAGTTCCAGTGGCTTGAACATGTCAGTATAATTGCTCTAAGGTAAAGAACAACCTAGTAAATCTGACACCTGCTACCATCAAGAAAGAATAACAATGCCTGTGGAATGACTGGAGCTTTAAAGACAACATTCACTAGACTTGAGCACCAAGTAATCTACAAGATTTCTAGTTTTTACTGGATTCTAAAGTGAAGTGGGCTGCAACAGGACCAAGCTGCTGTGCAAACTGTTCTACCACTTGGACCATATGATGTAGCAAGTCCAATGGCATATAAGGTGTCTGTGACAGATAAACGAATAGTATACAGATCCTTTGCAGAACCCTAGAATCACTGTTCAGATCCCTAGGATTCTGGATAGTAAATCATGCCCTTTTCTGCAGAAAACCACTCACCTTTTGAAATACAGCTTCTCTCTTGCTCCTAGGCCCTGCATATTTGAGCAGGAGACACAGAATTATTAGGAAACCCTAGCTACTCATCATAAGTTGAGAGCTATATGAACGACCATGGCATAAAAATTGATATGGATGGAGCAGACCATCACCAAATGACCTACAGTATATTAATAAGTTTGAGCTCCAGAAGGCCCTGAAAGCTTACATAAATTGCATGAGGATGTGGCTTAGACTCCCATGATACCTATTCCTGTTGCATCATCTCTTGTCCCTCACCTCAGCTGTTGGCCTCATAAAGAATACTCTGTGACCAATTTACTGAAAAGGAAAAACAGTTGAGGAGCATATACAAATGGTTCTTTGTGACAAACTGATGCAAACACGTGATAGATGGCAATGGTAATCCTAAAGGTTAGTTGTTTCAGGAACACCTTCCCTGTTGGTAGAACACTGAGCCATTGTTCACTTTGCCTGGAAGGGGAAGGCATACAGCTATACATATTTTTATGGCATTTGGATGTTGCTGCCTTTTGTTTTGAAAATACAAGCTATGATGTGGGGAAGTGTTTCCCTGAGGCAGAATGGTTTTAGTCATGAGAATAGATGTTCATGGTTACAGACTGCACTGTGCAGTGCTGAGTGCCAGGTCCCAAGAGACAGAAGTAAACATACATTCTTAAAGTATTTTTTGTGTGTGTTTATGTGTTACCTAGTACATTTTAAAGCAGGGCCCAGGAGCTTGATCTAATAGCATCTCAAGGGTAAGAGTAATCTGGCTGAAAATCCTATTAAGACAACTTGTATAGGTGTTCTATCTTCTGATTTTGTATTGCCATTATTTTAGAAGCTGTCACATTCAGAAGCCATGATGCATTATTTCCATGTTTATGTAAAGCAAATTAAATATATAGAGTGATTCACTTATATTGATTCATAAATAGAAATAACTGATATGAAATTAGTCACAAGAGCACTAAGACATATTCTCTTTGTTAAACTCACAGCAAAGGGTCCACAGGAACATGTTGGAGGTTGTGAAAAAGACCTATAAATTGTTCTAAACTTTTAGAATTACAAAAGCATTTCTTAGTATAACTATGATTGAAATAGCCAACTGAGAAACTAACCAAGCTACATATATGTTACTGTGCATGTGCAGACACTTCATACTAAATCACTGTTATCTAAACCCATATGGAAGACATCAATTGCAACCTCAGCAGTAAAGAAGATTTCAGGTTCATTTTAATCTTAAGATTAAAGGGATAACAAAGATGCCATGAGATCTTCAAGTTCATCAAGATTAAACTTAAATTGCTCCAAGGAGAACAGAATCCAATCTCTTAAGACTCTCTAGGGAAGGGATATTTTATTTCCTCTGCTTTTTAACCAGCTTCACTCTTGGACACCATTTGAATTCTTAGATGTGACTCTAACTTAAATCATTCCTGTTGTTGTTTCCCATCCTTTGTTTCTCTGTAGAGGACAGTTTGCATCCCTTTATTAATACATGTTTTAATATTTATGTATACAGGTAGTCCCTGACTTATGAAATATTTGCAAGCCCACATTATGACCGGTCAGCTGTTTTTGTTTTCTGTACACCTTATTATTAGTAATATGTACTATATACAGTGTTACAGTGTGCTATTTGTTGTTATCAGAAACCCTGGTAGCATAGTGGTTAAGTGTATGGTTGCTACCCAAAGCGTGGGCAGTTCAAATCTACTAGATGCTCCTAGATTTGGGACAGTTCTACTCTGTCCTATAGGGTTGCTATGGGTTGAAATCCACTCAGCAGCAATATTTTGTTTTGTTTTTGTATTTTGCCATGAGTCAGATCCAACTCGACGGCACTTGGCTTGGCTTGGCTTTTGTACTTTGCTGTTATCATTCTCACACCAATCTCTAAAAGACAAATGAAGATCAGACCTTATAAATATATGGATAATAAAAGACGATAATAATAATAATAAAGACAGAGAAATTTGACTTACATCAGAACAGATTTACAATGGAGTTGTCAGAACAGAAGCCTGTAGTAAGCTAGGGGAACTATCTCTATGCAAACATGTGTAACAAACCAAAAAACCCTACTGCCTTTTAGTTGCTTCCAACTCATAGCAACCCTATAGGGCAGAGTAGAACTGCTTAATAGGGTTTCCAACGAATAACTGGCAGATGTGAACTACCAACATTTTGGTTAGGAGACTTAGCAATTGACCACTACACCACAAGGGTTTCCATATGCACACACACACACACACACACACACACACGTATATATACACACATATATACATACACACACACATATATACACACACATGTGTGTGTTTGTGTGTATGCATGTGTGTGTGTGTGTAAACCCTGGTAGGGTGGTGGATTAAGTGCTACATCTGCTAACCAAAAGACTGGCAGTTCAAAACCGCCAGCTACTCCTTGGAAATTCCATGGGGCAGTTCTACTCAACCTCTAGGGTCTCTATGCCAAGCCAAGCCAAGTGCCATCGAGTCGGATCCGACTCATGGCGACCCTAGGGGCTCTATGAGTCAGACCCAATTTGACGGCAGCAGGTTTTTTTGTATATGCATGTATATATATACCTACAGAATATATAGAGAAATGTTGATTAGTATATGTACAAATGGGGAGAATTGAGCAGTAGAGGACCAGAGACAGCAGCAGAACTAGGGGCAGAGCTGAAACCAACCCATGGAGCAAGAGAATTAAGTGCCTGTGCACAGAGTTCTCCTGGCAGAGCAGGGTGCCTCCAGGCACTTGAATTGGTGGAGCTAGGCTTACTGACATTCAGAATGAGAGAGTTGAGTGCCTCTGTGCTTACTAGCAGAGTAGGATGCCTCTGGGCAATTGAATCAGTGGAGCTACACAGCTTTGAAATACTTGCCCAAGTAGAGCAGATGTGGGCCTGAGGCCTGGGCCATGCGGCCATAGGAAGCAGCAGCTGAAGACATAAAGAGCATGAGAAGCTGAACTGCCTCAGTCTCAGAAGATATAGCCATGACTTCAGGGCTTTGAAATGGTGGAGCCAGGGCTTTCTGTTTCATTTGACACAGTCTTTCATTTGCTCTTAGGGTACACCTAAAGCCGATGGTGCAGAGTTGCTGTCCAAATGGGCCTTTCTAGGCAGAATTGCATCACAGGGCTTGGAGTCACCACTTAGAATTCAAAGAGTATGGCCAGTACTTACAGTCTGGAGAGCAAAGCTACTGTGTAAAATATCTCAGAAAATGGAAGATTATTTTCAAAGCTTTGAAGGCTAATGTAACGTGTTCTGCTGACTTGCTTGTTGTCTGTTAATGTACTCCTTCCCTGCAATTTTCTCCATTTGTAATGGAATGTCTAACTTGTACCTGTTCTGCCATTGTACATTTAGAAGCAGATAGCTTATATTCTAGGTTTCACAGATGTAGAATAGTTGTTGTATTTTGGACTTGGAACTCATTTAAGACTTCTATCATATGGGATAGATATGATTTTGCTATGATGGAATGAATGTGCTACATGTTTCAAAGATGTGATTTTTGAGGCTGCAAAGGGTTGTATGTCATGGATTGAATTATGTCACCCCAAAAATATGGGTAGTAATTTGTCTGGGCCAGGATTCCCTATATTCTATGACTGTCTTCCATTTTGTGATTTTCCTGTGCTGTATGTTAAAGGATTAGTGTGGGACTGTAAACCCCTTCATAGGATCACCTCCTTGCTCTACTGTAAAGGGAGTTTCCCTGAAGTATGGCTTGTATGACCCTTAATCCTTTCATCCTACAAGAGATAAAAGGAAAGGGAAGCAAGCAGAGAATTGGGAACCTCATACCATCAAGAAAGCATCACCAGGAGAAGAGTGCATCCTTCAGACCTGAGGTTCCTGAGCCAAGACACTCCCTGGATAAAACTGCTGCAATATCAGACTTTCCTCCAAAGCTGACAAAGGGAACAGCCTTCCCCTGGAGCAGACATCCTGAATTTGGACTTGTAGCTTACTGTACTGTGTAAGAATAAACGTCCCATCTAACAACAACAGTCGATGTATCCTCATGAGTCCAGATCTAAAGCCATCTACTTTGTGGTATTTCTGTTAGAGCAGCGCTAGCTGACTAAAACAAAGGCAAAAGTAGAAAATCAACAACCATGCTGCAAGAGACATGTCTGCCCAAGTCAAACGAAACAGTATGGAATAACAAGAGTGCGAAAAGCGATTGACATGCTGCCAGAGCCATATCTTCCTAAGCCCAAGGAATGTAACAGAACAGATAAAAATGAGAAAATGCACAAGTATGCTGCTAAAACCACGTCTGCCTGAGGCTGAGAAAAGTTTGAGTCATCAGGATATATCAACATTACAAATGGGCAAAACCATTGAAAACTTCACTTTTTCACAGATTGGATGAAAAATATGATCCTATATTTTGGATTGACTTTCTTAAGAGTCAACGTTGCAAGTTGCAGTAATGATAGTCTGGAGTGTCCTCATTTGTCAAAGAAATATTCCATTTGCTAATGAAAATCCTGATGCTGTAGCAGCTGTAGAGCTACAGTTGCTAACCAAAAGGTTGGCAGTTTGAATTCACCAAGCACTCTTGGAAACTCTGTGAGGCAGTTCTGCCTTGTCACTATGAATTGAAATTGACTTGAGGATAATAGATTGGTTTTTCAAAGAAGAAAGCTTTTCAGTTTTGTTGGATTGGTTTATATGACAAGTTTCCAAAAAGATGTTTTCCAAGATCATCCTAGCTATTCCATCTTTATCTCAGAGCCCAGTTGATGAGAAGATGGAAGGAATACACAAAGTCATTATATTGAAAAGAAATGGCTGATGTTAAACCATTTCAAGAGGTAGCATATGATCAGGAACTGATGGTACTGAAGGAAGGAATACAAGCTGCACTGAAGGCATTGGTAAAAAATATGGCTACAGGAACTGATGGAATAGCATCTGAGAGGTTTCAACAAACAGATGCAGCATTGGAAGTGCACACTTGTCCAAGAAGTTTGGAAAACAGCAACCTAGCCAACTGACTAGAAGAGGTCTACATTTATGCCTATTCCTAAGAAAGTTTATCCGACCAAATTCAAAAATTACAGGACAACGTGATTACTATAACACACAAGTAAAATTTTGCTGAAGATCATTTAAAAGTGGCTATAGAAGTATACTGACAGGAACTGCCACAAATTCAGGCTGTGTTCAGAAGAGGACAAGGAACCAGGGATATCACTGATGTCAGATGAATCTTGGCTGAATGTGGAGTATACTAGAATAATATTTACCTATGTCTTATTGACTATGCAAAGGCATTCAGCTGCATGGATCATAACAAATTATGGATAACATTGGGGAGAACAGTAATTCCAGAACACTTAATTGTGCTTATGAGGAATCTGTACATGGATCAAGAGGCAGTCATTCAAGTAGAACAAGGGGACACTATGTGGTTTAAAGGCAGAAGAGGTGTGCATCAGGGTTGTATCCTTTCACCGTATCTATTCAACCTGCATGTTGAGCAAATAATCTGAGAAACTGGACTATATAAAGAAGAACAGGGCACCAAGTTTGGGTGAACACCAATTAACAACCTACATTATGCAGATGACACAACCTTGCTTTCTAAAAGTGAAGAGGACTTGAAGCATTTACTGATGAAGATCAAAGACCACAATCTTCAGTATGAGATAAACCTCCACATAAAGACATAAAATGTCCTGACAACTGGACCAGTAAGCAACATCATGATAAATGGAGAAAAAAACTAAGGTTGTCTAGGATTTAATTTTAATTGGATCCATAATCACCATCTATGGAAGCAGCAGTCAAGAAATCAAAAGACACATTGCATTGGGCAAACCTGTTGCAAGACCTTTTCAAAGTGTTGTAAAGCAAACATGTCACTCTGAAAACTAAGATGTGCCTGATCCAAGCCATGGCGTTTTCAGTTACATCGTATGCATGAAAACCTGGACAATGAATAAGGACTACTGAAGAAGTTTCACCTTTGAATCATGGTGTTGGAGAAGAATATTGGCTATATCATGCTAAAAGAAAGAACTGTCTTGTAAGAAGTACAAGCAGAGTGCTACTTGGAAGTAAGGATGGACAGACTATGTCTTACACACTCTAGGTATGTTGTCAGGAGAAATCAATCCTTGGAGAAGGACATCATGCTTAGTAAAGTAGAAGGGAAGGGAAAAAGTGGAATACCCTTAATTTAATGGGTTAACACAGTGGCTGCAGCAATGGACTCAAACTTAACAATGCTTGTGGGCATTGTACAGGACCAGGCAGTGTTCTGTTCTATTGTATATAGGGTTTCTATGAATCAGAACTGACATAATGGCATCTAACAACAACAGTTGATGTATCCTAATGAGTCCAGATCTAGCTGGGTCATGTTTTCTATGCTCAAGGACTGGGAGTAGTGACTAACGTTATTTCCTCCACTCCAGCTGAGATGCATACTTCATTGGAAAGAGTGTGGCTGTGACCTACTAGATGGCTAAATCTGCTGAGTTGTTGCAGGCTGAGGCTGGCAAGCAAGGAATCACTCACTGGAGTGCCATTCAGATTAATGTGGAAGCCATCCACTGGGGTACCAGTAGGACTTTCTATGGAGCTGCCAGATGTTAGTGCTCACATAACTTACTTGGAAACCACTCATACTAGGTTGCTGGGGAGACTCCGTAACAGCAACCAGTTGTCCACTGCATCCTAGGAGCAAGAGAAAAAGCACAGAAACAGTAAGAGAGGTTTCGTTCTCTTTCGGTGTTTCTACAGTGTCCCCTGCTGACTATAGTTATCATTCATTGTGTCAGGCGGCAGAAGAAAATGTAAACAGGGTTCAGCTCCATCATCCTGAAACACTGTGCAAAGAAAGAGTAGGTTTTGAGCTAAGATGCAACAAACTGACGATTGGTACCCAAATATTTGCAGTTTGCAAATATAGACTGCAAACACATCTTCACTGACACTGGAATCTAATTATGTACCTGAAATCATCCAATGTCAGACAGACATTGATTAACAAAGTATAATAAACCAGGAGAGTAGGACCCCAGGAAGTTATCCCTAAACCTTAAATGCACATTCTACACTGGTTTTAGAGTAGATGCTTCATGCATCCATGCAACTGGATACTATGTCATTGCTCATGAATTCTAAATTTGCATCTTTGCTAATGGGTTTTGCTCTTCTCTTTCTCTCTGAATAAATTACCCCAAACCTTGAAAAGAAAACGTTTAATGAAACTGCATGCATTCTTTAAGAACCAATTTAAAGACACCTTTTTCATTGACTTCCCTGAACTTCCCAGCTTAATGTATTATGTCTATTCTGGTGACCAATTTACAATGTGCTAGGCTCTGTTACAGGCACTGGAGAGTACAGTTTAACAAGACAAAGACTCTTCTACACACAGTTTCTTTAATAGTGGGTCAGACAGACATTGATTAACAAAGTATAATAAACCAGGAGAGTAGGGCCCCAGACGACCGTGATGAAGTGTTTCAAATGGATGGTGTGACTCGACAGTACTAGGTTTTACTCAAGACAGTATGCAAATGAATACAGTATCTGTGGACCATGGAAAATGACCTTAGACAAATATGAAATGTCCTTGGAGATCGGAAGAGGAGATGAGCATATTTGCTTAAGGGAACACAAAAGACTTCACAGAAAGCATAGTAATTGAGATTGGTTTCAAAGAGAATAATAGAATTTTGACATGTATAGAAGGTCCCTAAAAGCCAACATGGTATTAGTTTAAAGGACATATTAACTTTAGGAATAGTTTTAAAGGATTTTGAGGAGGGCTGGTACTACTTACGAAAGATTAGTATTGCATCAGAAAGAGACCGTAAGCACAGGGCTCTATTGGGAGGTCATCATAACAGACATGTGAGTCTCAGCAATAGATTGGATGTGGAGGACTGAGAGTATGAAAATCTCACATGCTCCAAAGATTAGGGTCTCAAAGCTGTTACTACTGATACTACTATTATTATTAACTGGGAAAAGAAAAGAAAGAATCGGTAAAAATATTCTTATATGGAAATATTTATGTAGCTTTTCTCGAGTATTGTTCTTCTCTAGGTCTCGTGTCACAGGCAAAAACTTAATCATAACAACTATCAGATATCAATCACATGTGTGTACACATCAAACAGCATCAACTCCCATACTGGATACCTGGGTTCCAGGCTCTGGTGCTCAGTGCTGAAAACAGAGGCTACCAGCCTCTGTTAAGAGGTGCTGGATGCTGCAGAAAAACAAAGAAAAGTAAGAAATGAAATTTGACCATTGAGTCTAAAAAGAAAGGAGGTGTCTGATATAAGACTTGGAGCCCTCATGACACAGTGATTAACAGTTTGACTGTTAACCAGAACGTCAGTAGTTTGAGTCCACCAGCTGCTCCTTGGAAACTATGGTGCAGTTCTAATGTGTCATGTAGGGTCATTGTGAGTTGGAGTTGACTCTACGGTACAGGTTTGCTTGATTGTAAGACTTACTTTGACAGAATGGTAAATCCCAGTTGGAGTGTATCAAGGAGACAAAGGGTGAAAAGAATAAGTTTTTTTTTTTTTTTTTTTTAGCTGTAAAAAGAAGCAGGCAAATAACGAAATGACTTGATCAAATGCGGGTTCCCCTATCTCCCATATTCCAGTGCTTGCCTAATGGCACTTACATATTGCCCTGTAATATAGAGACTTATTCATTTGCATTTTTTGATTTTTTTAAGTTTATAACATGCTTAGTGTCTCAATAATTTCTTCACATCCTCCAGAGGCCAAAATAATTTTACAGAATTCTTGGGTGACACAAACAGACAAGCTCTTGGCTACTAGCTGAAAGGTTGGTGGTTCAAATTCCCTCAGAGGTGCCTCAGAATACAGGTCTTACAATCTGTTCCTAAAATACTACAGCCTTGAAAACCCTATGGAGCAGTTATACTCAGTACATGCAGAGTTGTCATGGGTCCGAACTGACTGGACAACAACCAGCAACAAGAAGCTGCACAGATGTACAAACAACCACAATAAAGAAAAGGAAGAGCTCTTAAATGACCTGGAATAGGTAACCTCTGTTTTCAGCACTGTGCACCAGAGCCAGGAACCCACATGCACAGTCCAGGAATTGCCTCTTTTTTGTGTGTTTGTACACAACATTTACATCTAGTAGTTGTTTTTTAGTTGTTATGTTTTGCTTGTGACATGTGAAGAACAGGACTCAAGAAAAGCAACATAAATGTTTCATACAAGAACATTTTTACTAGTTATTCCTCCCCCACATTAATAATAATAGTAGTAGCAGTAATAACAGCTTTGAAACCCCAATCTTTGGAGCATGTGGTTTCTTGTTTTCTAACACCTCCCAATAGAGCTCTGTGCTTGTGGTCTCCTTCTGATGCGATACTAATCTTTCCTAAGTAGTTACATCCCTTCTCAAAATCCTTTGAAACTATTCTTTAAGCTAGAATCTTTTTTTAATCAATATCATCTTGGCTTTTAAGACTCTTTTTTTAAATTTAAAGACCTCAACAAAATGGGTCCAATGTCCTTTTGCAAGAGCATGTTTGTACCTTTTTATTGAGTTTTTTTTACCTGAATTCTTCTTTTCTTCTGAAATATTATTGCCCCCTTCTATGCCTGTCAAAATTCTATTATTCTCTTTGAAAGTGATGTCAGATACTATGCTTTCTGTGAAATCTTTTGTGTTCCCTTAAGAAAATATGTTCATCTCCTCTTCTATCTCCAAGAACATTCTGTATTTGTCTAATGTCACTTGCCGTAGTCAACAGATACTATACTATGTACTATCTTGAGAAAAACCCACTGCAGTCAAGTCTGTTACCACTCACAACAACCCTAAAGAACCAGGGTAGAACTACCCCACTGGATTTCCAAGGAGTGCCTGGTAGATTCAAACTGCTGACCTTTTGGTTAGTAGTCAAAGCTCTTAACTATTGTGCCACCAGTTTCCGTCTTGAGAAAACAAGAGCTAATAAATAATTTGAAGACCAGGAATACATTTTGGGAAGTGTGTGCAGTGTGGGGAAAATACGGTACAGCTGTCTGTTAGGTATAAAACCCAGCTTCTCTATTTGTTAAAGGTTCTCCTTATATTTTAATTTCTGATTCATTAAAATATAGGTAAAAGGCTCCTTCACAAAAGGTGTTTAGCCCCTAGTTGGGGCCAAATAAATATCAGTTCTTATTTTTATTTACATTTATATAGACCTCTTTCCCCTAACAGAGAGAATGCTAATATTTTTAATTAATTTTCAGTTAAACGGAGATCATCAGAAAAGTTATACTTGGAACTTAGTACTGTCAATTGATCAGTCCTATCTGTTGCAAAATCTTCATAGGATTTTAAAATGTCTAAATCTTGATTTATGCCAAATAGGAAAACAAAATGTAAATTATCCAGTGCTCCCAACTGTGTGAGGGGGCATAAGGGGGAGCATGAGTGGGAGGTTCACAGAGAATGAGAGTTACATGTAGGAGGGGATCAGTTTCTGTTTCTTTATGTTCCAAAATCAAATGATTATTTTCATTTTGATTTATTTTTCCTTAGTTTACTAAGCTTCCAAGTTTTAGAATCATATTAATCCTTTCTTGACCCCATATAAACTTCCTTAGTGCTTTTTTAGTTTAGTGTGCTTTCCCATTTTGCAGCATCTCAAAATCTATATGATTAATTAATTACTGTCAAATGTCAATTGAACTTTTTTTTTCTATTTTAAAAATCAAAGTTTCTTAAACCACAGAGTTCTGCACTGCTATAACAGAAATACTACAAGTGGATGATTTTCACAAAAATAAAATTATTCTTTCACAGTCTAGGAAGCTAGAAGTCTGAATTCATGGTACAAGTGCCCAGGGAATGCTTTCTCTGTCAATTCTGGGGGAAGGTCCTTGTCGTCAGTTGTTCCCTTGGACTAGAAGTTTCTCAGCGTAGGAACTCTGTGTCCAAAAGATGCACTTGTCTCCTAGTATTTCCTTCTTGTTGGCATGAAGTCCCTTACCTCATTGCTGGATTCTTTCTTTTGTGTTTCCAAAGAGATTAACTCATGTTACAGCCTAATCCTATAAATTGAGTCCTGTCTCGTAACATAATTGCCTCTAATCCTGTCTCATTAACATCATAAAGATTAGACTTTGCAAAATATAGGATAATCATATCAGATCACAAAACAGATAACCACACAATACTGGGAATCATGGCCTAGACAAGTTGACATGCATTTTGGGGGGACACAATGCAATTTATAACACAAGTTGACTTCATTAAACAAGATACTAAATCCTAAATATTGTGCATAAATAGATTTTTTTAAATGAACATCTGAATATTGCAGTAAGTGTCCAATGTTAATAAAATGCATGAAGAATAAAGAAATAAATATTTGTAATGAATTATTTGGACAAAGTGGAAAATTTCACATTGTTGCATCTCTTTTTTAAATGCAAGTTTTCATAGAGCAGAATTGTTTCCTGTGAGGCAAATTGGTAACAACTTTCCTACTTACATAAAATTTATTTCCATATTTACAAAACATATATTGGTTTCTGAGAAAATAAGACCTATGTTTAATGTGACAAAAAAAGGAGATAAATCATGATGTGTACCAGTAAAGTTACATCACAGCTTAGAAGGGGCAGACAAATCAGGTTCCCATCTCTTATTCTCACTTAGAAAAATTCTTTTCTAGACAGAAAAGAATTATAACTCCAATGAAACCTGACACACAGGCTGCCAACCAGTTGAATAATTTTATATTTATTTGAACTTGAGTAAGGAGAGGCTTTTGACTGTCATGTCTTCAAAAAGCAAAAATAAATAAAATAAAAAGCACACGCCTACAGAAAGACTGTTGCATTGTGATGTACAAATTGTAGTGCATGATTTACTACTTGCTAGCTTTTAAGTTCCCAGTTTTTCTATGATGATCAAAAACTCACGATGGCATTTCCCCTGATATAAGTGCATATCCAGAAAGTGGACATTACATTTTCAGGATCACAGAATGTTGGGCTAATGGAATCATGAAAGTGATTTAGCTGAGGTTTTTCCTTTTGTATTTCAGACTATTGAGAACCCAGCAACTCAAAGACACACCCAAGATCATCTTGAGCGGTGGGACATCACAGAAACCATCAGGCTCCATTTCTCCCCTGTCTCATGCTAAAAGCAGAAAAAGGAAATTGCAGATTATCCGAACTTCAAAATCTAAGCTATTTTTCCTCTTATTTAGCTAGCTGCCTCAAGGTAGTTTTTCCTTATTTTGAAATGTTTTTTATTTTTAAAATGCAAATTGGCTTATTCTCTCTAAACAGTGCAAAGTAGTATTTCTGAGTAAATCAAGGTAAATATACCATAAATATTAAAAACAAAAACACAATTTCTTTATGGTCATTCTGACTCATGCTAATCCTATGTGTGTTAGAGTATAACTGGGCTCCACAGGGATTTCAACCATCAGATTCTTTCAAAGTAGATTACCAGGCATTGTTTCCAAGGTTCCTCTGGGTAGACTTAAACTGCTAAAATTTTGGTTATTAGTCGAGTTCATTAATCATTTATATATAACTTATTCCTAGGAAGTAAATCTCCTAAGGGCTCCTATAGGTATTTTATTTTTTAATTTTTCACCTGTTTATTGTTGTTGATGTTTTTATTTAGGTTGTGTTTTCATTTTATATAAACATTTTGTTGGGCTTTAAATGAAAATTGACTATTCAACTCAATTTATTATACAAATACACATACAAACTGTTAAGTAACTTAGTTGTTCTCCACACCCTGTGATAGCACACTCCTTTCCACCTTGTATTTCTTGTGTCTATTCCACCAGCTCCTGTCCCCCTCTGCCCTCTTATCTCACCTCTGGATAGGAGCTACCCAGAGTTCAGGGCCAGGTCTTCCCACAGACCCTCCTGTTTGTCAGACCATCATGTCTGGTCTTTCTAACAGAGTTTGAGTTACGCACACTCATTTTTCTCTGGCTATGTTCCCATTGCAGGAGTCTTCAGTGGTGGCTGTGCTTCTGGTACCATGCTAATATAGTCTCTGGATTATTTGACCCTTTCTGTCTATTGGGCTCATATTTTCATTATGTTTTTGATGCCTTCTTTTCTCCTCTGCTCCAGGGTGGTTGGGACCAATGTTACTTATATGGTGACTCACTAGCTTTTAAGTCCCCAGACTCCACTCACCAAAGTGGGACACAGAGCATTTTTTAAAAAACTGTTATGTTAGTTGACCTAGATACTTCCTGAAATCATGGTCCTCAGAACACTGTCCCTGCTACTCTGTCTTTGAAGTACTGGGTTATATATAGGAAACCTCTTAGCTTTTGGTTTAATGCAGCAGTTCTGACATCCTCATTACTGTGCACTGTAGCTCCCTTTACCTAATCCAATACCTATTTACTATTTAATGAGTGAATATCCCTCTGTCTCCATCCACACCCTGAAATTAGTCAGGTGCAGAGCAGTTCTATAAGTGTTTCAGTCCCTCTACAGCCTCTCTAACATTTATTATTTTGTATTTTTTTTTACTAATGTCAGTCTTTTTGGGGTGAGATAGTATCTCACTGTAGTTTTGATTTGTTTCTCTTATGGCTGATGATTATGAGCACTCCCCCATGTGTCTGTTAGTTACCTAAATGTTTTGTTTGGTGAAGTGCCTGTTCATATCTGTTATGGTTTGGATTGTGTCCCTCCAAAATATTGTGTAGCAATTTGGCTAGACACTGATTCCTGGTATTGTGTGATGTTCTTATATGCTATAATCCTGACTCTATGAGGAAGGATGAGTAGCTGTCATGTTGGTGGGGCAGGACTCAATGTGTATTGTTGTATTGTGCCTTGAGACAATCACTTGGGATATAAAGGAAAAGGAAGCAAGTTGAGAGTTGGGGACCTAATAACACCAAGAGGCAATGACTGGAGGAGAACATGTCCTTTGAAAAGGACCTGGTGTCCTTGCACTTCAGACTTTCTAAGTTCAGGGTAAGATTGATGACCAGAGCCTTCCTCCAGGGCCAACAGAGAAAGCCTACCCCTGGACCTGATGCCCTTGAATTTGGACTCACAGCCTACTGTACTGTGACAAAATAAACTTCTCTTTCTAAAGGCATCCATCTCTCATATTTCTGTTATAGCTGCAGCAAATGACTAAAACAATATCTAAGACAATATCCTTTGCTCATTTTTTTATTATCATTGAACAAAAATGTACATTCCCATATAAATTGTATCCATACATCTCTTATCCTCCCAACAATCTCCTATCCCCTGCTCTCTACCCACTCCCCTTCCTCCAGTAAGAGGTCAGCAGGACAACATCCTATAGATAGATAGAACCATAAAGTGCACACATGATATGGTCACTCTGTTTCTCCAAGTCCAATCCATTCTTGTCCAAGAGTTGACCTCCATCATGATTTATGGACAGCATCAGGGCCGGGGACCATGATCCCAGGGGAACTCTGAGGCCCGTCGACCATCAATTGAAATATTTTAATGGAGCTCTCAGAGTACACCCCTTTTTATTCTTGTGTTGCCAGTGAGACTCAACTCTGTGAGTTCCATCACAGCTATCACTGGTGGTGGCCGGGCACCGTCTGGTTCTTCAGGTCACAAGTCGATGCAGTCACCCATTCAAGTGATTCTCTCTGTCTTCTGGTTTTGGTCCTTGGTGATTATCCGTTCGTGCTAAGTTGGGACCATTTGCTGTACCCTCAGATGGCCCGTTGGCAACTTTTAAGACCCCAGATTCAGTGCACTCACCCACCTCTTAGCGAAGTGCTAGTTGTGCTAATTGGTCTCTGTTTCCACTGAGAGCACAGCCCCCAGCGCTCTGCCACAGCTACTTTGGTCATTTTTTAATTGGGTTATTTGTTTTTTTATTGTTGAGGTTTTGCAGTATCTTGTAGACTATGGAGGTTAGACTCCGATCAAATTTGTTGTAGCCATTTTTTTTTCCAGTCTGTAAATTGGCTTTTATGTCTTCTGGTAAAGTATTTGAGTGAGTATAAGTGTTTGATTTTTAGGGGTTCCCAGTTAGCTATTGTCTATTCTGATGTTTGTGCATTGTGAATAATCTTTTGTATTCTGTTTATACCATGTGTTAGGGCTCCCAGGGTTGTCCCTATCTTTTCTTCCATAATCTGTGTCATTTTAGATTTGATATTTAGGTCTTTAATTCATCTTGAATTAGTTTTTGTGCATGATGTGATATGTTTTTGCAGACGGATATCCTGTTACACCATTTGTTAAAAAGACTCTTTTTCCTAACTATACCTACTGTTAAAGAGACTACTTTTCCCTAGTTTATAGACTTTGGACCTTTGTGAAATATCAACTGCTCATATGTGGATTAAATTACATCTGGATTCTAAATTCTCTTCCATTGGTCTGTCTCTGTTTTTGGAACAGTATCAACCTATTTTAACTACCATGGCAGTATAATAGGTTGTAAAGTCAGGTACTGTGTGGGCTCTCACTTTGTTCATCTTAAGTAATGCTTTGTTACCTGGTGCCTCTTCCACTTCTACATGAAGTAGGTGATTTGTTTCCCCATATTTTTAAAAATTGCCATTGGGATTTGAATAGGGATTACACTGTATCTATAGATCACTTTGGGTTGAATAGAGATTTTCACAATATTGAGTCTTCCTATCCATGAGCAAGATAAGTTTCTCCACTTAGGCGGATCTCTTTTGGTTTCTTGCAGTAGTGTGTTATGATTAACTTTCCTTATATACATCTTTCATATCTCTGATTGGATTTATTCCTAAGCATTTTATGTTCTTCGGGGGTATTATAAATGGCATAGATTTAGTGATTTCTTTTTTGATTTTTTTTTTTTTTTTTGGTGTAATAGAATCCAGTTGGAGTCCTGTTTCTGGCTCAGGTAATAACATCAGACTCCAAGGCGGTATGCAGTACAGAGAAGGGAGGAAGAACTGCTGGGAGAAGGTAGGAGGATTTATCTTGAAGGAAAGATTTAGATCCTCAATGGTAAGTTAGGCAGAAGCCACTTAGGTTTTTACTATCGAATGCTGCTTTTCACAGGTTCTGGAAACATGGGTATACTCTCTGTTGCTTTCTCTCTCCCGTTGAGGTGGATGACTCCATTCACCATGCTGGCTGCAAGTGACTCTTGGCAGGTGTGGTCTGGCCAGTTCTGTGTACTTCTGGACCTACTTTCCATTTCCTGTCACTCACTCCAATCTTTTAACTTTCTCTTTGATGTTAGGGCCTTCTAGAATGTCTTGTGTAGTGAATTCATTTGTTCTTTTGGGTGTTTGTTGTTAAAAGGATCACAGAAAACATCTGACTGCTCTGCCATCTTGGCACTGCCTCTTCCCATAAGTGATTTTTTCCCCCTTTTTTGTGACTGAATGAAAGTATACAATCTAAATTAAATTTGCATGTCTACCTGTCTGCAGCTCCTTCTGCTCACCTACCCAGGTAATAACACACTCTTCCTTTCCATTCTGTACCTGTCATTTACTCTTAACAATCTCCTGTTCCCTCCTCTCTACCATCTCTTTTCCCTTCTAGTAAAAGGTCAGTAGGACAGCATCCTATAGATGTATAGAGCTAAAAGGTAGACACATCATATGGTCCCTTGGTGTCCCTGATTCCAATCCATTCCTGTCTGAAAAGTTGAGCTCAGTAATGATTTATGATCAGAAACAGCAGCAGGTCTAGGGACCATGCTCCCAGGTGAACTTCTGGGCCTTTGGACTATCAATTGCAGTCTTTTAGTGGAATTATTGAGGTGCACCCCTCTTTGTGTCATGACGCCACTGGGACATGACATTGTGTGCCCCATCACAGCTGTCACTGGTGGTGGCCAGGCACCATCTGGTTCTTTTGGTCACATGTTGATACAATCACCCATGCACTTGGGTTCTTATGTCTTCTTGGCACTTTTTCCTGCATGTCTTTATTGTCCTTAGTGATCATCTGATCTGGCTGAGTTGGGACCATTTGGTGTACTCAGATGGCACCTCTCTACTAGGGACATCTTCTCTTTGCATCACTCTGTCCTTCATTGTGTGGCAGTTAATTGTCTTACATGGATTGAAGGCCAGCTGACAGAGCACAGGAAGATGGACCAAAGAAATGGGCTATGTGCAGCTCACTTACAGCTCAGGGGAAAATGGGGATTCCATGTAATTCTCCTCTTTAAAAAAAACTATACATTTTAGGATTTGCTATATTCTTTTGTTATTATTCTACACTCGCCATTTTCAACAGGAGGCAATTTTCCCCCCAGAGGAAACATCTGATAATGCCTGGATACATTTTTAATTGCCATAATTAAGGGGAGCAGGGATCCTAGGATAGCACCCTACACAACAAAGAACTATCTGGCCAAAGATGTCAATAGTACTAAAGTTGAGAAATCTAGTTCTAAGATATTACGCATATTAATTTATTTATCCTTACTTTTCTCTCATCTCACTGGTGAGGTAAGGGAGTCATGACAAGATTAACCCTTTTGCGTCCAGCAGTGCATATAAAGACCTCGTTGCCTTCAAGTAAATTCTGACTCATAGCAACCTCACATGACAGAGTAGACTTGCCCCATAGGGTTTCCGAAGAGCATCAAACAGTGACCACAAATTTTTTCAGCCTCTAAAATTTATTTGGAAGTGTCTACACCATTGAAAGTGCATGCTGCTCCAAAGTGGGGCCTTTATGACTGTCTAACACTGAAGAAATGGGTGCATGCTGTAAATTCCTGTTTTATTGTTGTTTTTCACAGGATATTGCATGAGGTATCTGAATTTATGGCAGGAAAAATAGAAATTTTGAAAATTTTTACTTGTTCCACACATATACCACTAGATCCCAGTGGTGCATCTGAGGTAGAATTTATGGTACATTGCATGTATCAAGAAAACCCTGGTGGCATAGTGGTTAACTGCTATGTCTGCTAAACAAACAGAAGTTAAAAATCCACTGGGCACACCTTGGAAACTCTATGGAGCACTTCTATTCTGTCCTATAGGGTTTTTGTGAGTTGGAAATGACTCAATGGCAGTGGATCTGGTTTTTTGGTTTATATGTACCAACGGACAGATAAGGGTTGGCTTGTGGAAGGGGGCAAGGACAAAAAAATCTGTATTATCAACCAAGAATTCAGACACATTCAATGATTCAGTGTGCCTCATTAATGAAAACACATGGTATCTACAAAAGATTCAAAGCAGAAAATAATTTGGTTACAAAAGGTTAAATTACTTGCCAAAGAACACACAACTAGTCAGCATCAGAGATAAGATTTGAAATGGAGAGGTCTGACTCTGGAGCCTATCTGTTTAAATGTACTGCAGAATGTAGGACACAACGTATATTGTCTCAGATCCAGAATTGTGCAGATTACATTCATACTTGCTCCAGTAATCTTTCCCCTGCCATCTCCTCTCACGGCACATATGCACATGCACAGGCACATACACACACACACACACACACACACACACACACACACACACACACACACACACACATACATTCTGAGTCCTAGCAGTTCTATCTTTCCCATCCTTCACTTTGCCTGATGAAATCTGATCCAATTCTGAAGGCTGGAACTACTTAAATTCTTCTAGTACTTGGGAGGATCATCCCATATGACAGTCATATCAGTCTCATGCTCTTAGTAGTACTGCTATTACTATTTTCATATTTGTTAGCTGTCACCTATTGTATGAAGGTTTTGCTGATTTTCTTCCCACCCACATAGTCAAAAGCAGTTGTTCTCACCTTCAAACTCTAAGAGCCAAAATCCGGAATTTTCCAGAGTACTTCCCAGAGAACGTTTACTCTTCTGAGGATTAAAATGTACTACATGAAAAAAGGATTTTCTGGTCAAATAATATCTGGAAACAGTAGGTTAAACTACACTTCTAATTTAAACTTCTCATAGATTAATTTGTTCTGTGTGTTTCTAAAGGGATCTTATACTTTATAACAAACCAAAAAACAAGCCAATGGCTGTTGAGTCACTTCCAACTCATAGTAGTACCTCTAAGTCGTCTGAACAGAAAGCTCTTTTCTAAACAGTATTTTGAGAAATATTAATATGATTATGACTTACAATTGTAAAAATGGTATAATTTGTCTGTGTTATAGTTATTTACATTTCCTTACCTCTTGATTCTATCCTGTTGAATGATTCTACTTCAGAGAAAAAGGGAAAATATTTATCAAAAAATTAAGATAGAGTGACCATATATTGGATGTACTTTATGGTTCTATGCATCTATAGGATATCATCCTGCTGACCTCTGACTGGAGGAAGGAGAGTGGGTGGAGAGGAGAGGAAAGGAGACTGTTGGGAGAATGAGACATGTATGGAACAGAGAGGAAGAGTGTGCCGTCACCGGGGAGGGAGAGCAGTGGAAGCTGTATATAGGTGGGCATGTAAATTTATATGGGAATGTACATTTTCACTCAGTCGTAATAAAAAAATTAAGATAAAATGAACATTGTATGAGACACCGTAGAAAATACAAAAAGAAATCATTCATGTAGTGAGTCTTCTCAGAGGGCTTATCATGAAAAAAAAAGCAATTAAAATGATTGTTTAGCATCTTGTAGGTATAAATACCAACCACTTGCGTGCCCTATAGCCACAACATCTATACATTCTCACGATCAAACTAACAATGATTCAGAAACTCACACTTTGTTTGCCAAGAACCTAAGGAACAGGAACTTCATCCCCCTGATTTGCAGCAGAATATGACTTCAAAAGTATTGCAGATAACTGGGTCAAAAATTTAGTAATACATTTAGAACCTATTACACCACCATGGTAGTCAAAACAGTCTGGTATTGGTACAAAAAGAGACACATAGACCAATGGAACAGAACTGAGACCCAGAGATGCCACCATCCTCAGATGCCACCATCATGAAGTGCTGACATTCAACAAAGGCCCTAAGATTGTACACTGGGAATAAAAACAGTCTCTTTAACAAATGGTGCTGGCCAAATTGGATACCCACCTGCAAAAAATTGAAATAAGACCCATATTTCACACTGTACACAAAAAAACAACTCTAATTGGATTAAAAAAAAAAAACCTAAATATCAAATCTAGAATGATAAAGATCATGCAAGAAAAGAATAGAATCAACAATGAAAGTCTTAATACTCAACTTAGACAGGCTTCAAAATCTTCCAAACAAAGCATGATCAACAGAAGAGAAAGTAGATACATGGGAACTGCTAAGAATAAAACACCTTTGCTCAGCCAAAGACATTATCAAAAAAATTAAAAGACTACCTACAAAATGGGAAAAAATATTTGGCAGCTATATATCAGACTGACATCTGATCTCTATAATCTACACAGTACTGCAAAATATCAGTGACAAAAGGATAAATATCCCAATTAAGCACTGGGCAAAAGAAATGGACAGACACTTCTCTGAAGAGGAGATCCAGGCAGCCAAAAGACACAAGTGGAAATGCTCACGATCATTAGCTATTAAATAAATCCAAATCAAAACAACAATGAGATACCATCTCACCCCAAAAACGTTGGCCATGATCCAAAAAACACAAAACAACAAATGTTGGAAAAGCTGTGGAGAGATGGGAACTCTCCTACACTACTGGTGGAATTGCAAAATGATACAGTCTCTTTGGAAAGCGATATGACACTTCCTTTAAAAGCTGGAAGTAGATATATCATTTGACCCAGGAATCCCACTGCTTGGAATATATCCTACAGAATCAAGGTCAGGCACATGAATGTTTATTGCAGCACAGTCCACAATAGCAAAATCTTGGAATCCACCCAGACAGCCAACAACAGATGAATGGATAAACAAACTGTGGTATACATACTCAATGGAACACTATACAATGATGATTTTAGGAAGCATCTCATAACTGGGTTTCATCCGGAAGACATTATGTTGAGTAAAATCAATCAGAGACACAAGGACAAATATTGCATGAGACCCCTACTATAAGGGCTTAAAAACACACTCATGTAAAGGGAATGGAAGGGAGGAAAGAGAGTGTTGGTTATAGATTAGATAGTTGACAGAAATTTGGTTGGGTGAAAGCAGTGACAGCACACATTAGAAAGAAGATCAATTTAGGTGGACTTCAACATAACCTGAGAACTCCTCCAATCTTAATCCAATATTACAAGGATGGAGTAGTAGGGACAGGGGTCCAGGGACCATGCTCTGAGGGGACATCAAGGCCAATTGGCATAACTAGCCTATTTCTAAGAGAGTCTTCTCCATCCCATATTGATGAGTGGCATCTGGGCTCTTAAAAGCTATCAAGCTACCATCTGAGGTGCACCGAATGGTCTCAACTCAGCTAGAACAGATGATCACCAAGGACAACAAAGACATGGAGGAAGAAGAGCCCAGAAGACAGAAAGACCCATGTAAATGGGTGACTGTATCAACAAGTGACCAGAAGAATCAGATGGTGCCTGGCCACCACCAGTGACACCCATGATAAAGCTCACAATGTTGAGTCCCAGTGGCAACATGAAAAAAAAAGGGGGTCTACCCTAAGAACTCCACTAAAAGACTGCAATTGGTGGTCCAAAAGCCTCGGAGTTTCCCTGGGAGCTTGGTCCCAAGACCTGATGCTGCCTCTGATCATAGATCATTAGTGAGGTCAACTCTTTGGATAGGAATGGATTGGACTCGAGGATACAGAGTGACTATATCATGTGTACACTTTATGGTTCTGTGCATCTACAGGATGTGGTCCTACTGGCTTCTTATTAGAGGGGAGTGGAAAGGGTGAAGAGGAGGGGACAGGAGATTGTTAAGAGGATATGAGATGTATGGAAAGGAAAGGAGGAGTGTGCTGCCACCAGGCAAGGAGAGCAGAGGGAGCTGCAGATAGGGGGGCACACGAATTTTAATTGTATTGTAAACTTTCACTCAATCACAATTAAAAAAATATAGTTATACAGAGAGATTCTTTCCCCCTGTGGATACATACAGTCAGAGTTGAAAAAAGAAGGACTTCATGTCTAGCTTTTATTCCTTTGATAATTTCTAGACCCCATGCCCTTCTCTGACTACTGGCACTCATCGCTCCTACTTTCTCAGGTACACAACAGGTTGTAAAACTCAAGGAAGACATGCATGACTTCCTCTTGGGGCAAGTATCTAACAACTTCTTGCTGGCTCTGCTCTTCTGGGTTTGTTGTTTCCTTTCTATTCACACCCTCAGCTCTTGTTACCTTGCCTTATCCCTTTCTTATTTTTTATTCTTGACTCATTCATTGTCTCTCAAGCATCTCTGCTTTTAGAGTTTTGCAAATATTTCTTTTTCTTACTGAAAAACAAATAAACAATGCATTGCTGTTAAATTGATTCTGACCTATAGCAATCGTCGTGGATTGAATTGTGTCCCCCCAAAAAATAGGTGTAGCCATGTGGCTGGGCCATGATTCCTGGTATCTTGTGACTGTCCTCCATTTTGTGGTTTCCCTATGCTGTATGTTAAAGGATTAGGTGGGGCTATAAATCCCTTCATAGGATCACTTTCCTGCTTCACTGTAAAAGGAGTTTCCCTGGAGTATGGCTTGCACCATCCTTGATCCTTTCATCCTGCAGGAATAAAAGAAAAGGGAAGCAGGCTGAGAATTGAAAACCTTGCACCATCAAGAAAGCTGCACTGGAAGAAGAGCGCGTCCTTCAGACCTGAGTTTCCTGCACCAAGTTGCTCCCTGGACAAAGACTGATACAGTACTGGACGTTCCTCCAGATCCAACAAGGAGGAAAAGCTTTCCCTGGAGCAGACATCCTGAATTTGGACTTGTAGCCTACCAGACCATGTAAGAATAAACCTTCCTTTGTTGAAGCCATCCACTCTGTGGTATTTCTGTTAGAGCAGCCCTAGCTGACTAAAACAGCAACCCTATAGGACGGAGTAGAAATGCCCGATGTGGTTTCCAAGGAGTTTTCTAAGATGCAGCTGGTGAATTTAAATTGCTGGCATTTTGTGTGTGTGTGCATGCATGTGTGTGTACTCTTTAGGTGAAAGTTTACTATTAAGTCAGTTTGTCATACAAAAACTTATACTCACATTGTTATGTGACCCTAGTTGCTCTCCTCACACTTTGTGAGGACATTCCTTGTCTCCATCCTCTATTTCCCATGTCCATTCATTGAGCTCCTGTCTCACTCTGCCTCTTCATCTTGCCTGCAGACAAGATCTGCCCAGTTAGTCTCATGTATCTGCTTGAGCCAAAATACCCTTTACCCGTTATCACTTTATGTCTTATCATAAAGTCTAATCTTTGTCTAAAGAGTTGGCTTCAGGAACAATTTTAGCTCTGGATTAACAGAGAGTCCAGGGGCCCTGGCTTTCAGGGAGCTTCCAGTTTGCTGACAATCAAGTCTAGTCTTTTTACTAGAGTTTGCATTTTGCACCCCACTTTCATCCTGCTCCACTAGGGACTCTTTGTTGTGCTCCTTGTCAGGACAGTTGTTGGTGGTAGCCAGGCATCATCTAGTTCTTCTGGTCTCAGATTGATGGAGTCTTTCATTTATGTGACCCTGTCTGTCTCCTGGTCTAGTACTTTCCTTACATCTTTGGTGTTCTTCATTCTCCTTTGCTGCAGATGGGTTAGGATTAATTGATGCTTCTTAGATGGCTGCTTGTTAGCTTTTAAGACTCAAGATGCTGCTCATCAAAGTGGGATATAGAACATTTTTTTAAAAAACTTTGTTATGCCAATTGATGTAGATGTCCCTTGAAACCACGGTCACCACCTCAGTGTCACTGGTACTCTGTCCCTTAAAGTGTTTTGTTGTATTCAGGAAACTTCTTAGATTTTGGTTTAGTCCATTTGTGCTGACTTCACCTGCATTTTGTGTTGTCCTTCCCTTCACCTAGAATAATTCTTGTCTATCTTGTAATAATCAAAGAATGTTTCCTTCTATATTTGAGCCTTTTCTTGAGTTCTTACAACAGTGACTCAAATAATATGTGCCCTTTTGCAACTATTTTCATTTAACAATATTCTTTCCAGATTCCTGCCTGTTGTGAGATGTTTCACAGATTCATCTTTGTTTTTTATCATTGTACAGTATTTCATTTCATGAACATATCATATTTTGTTTATTCATTCATCCATTGATGAGAATCTAGGTTGTTTCTATATTTTGATGTTGTGAACAGTGCAAGCTGCTGACATTTTTGACCAGCAGCTGTATCTCTTATCCACTATGTCATTAGGAACACTAATTTAGCACTTTCTCCCTCACATATATTAAGTCCAACATTTTCATCAGTTTAGTTACTGTCCCACTTCTTCAAGAAGACCAACCTCTTCCTTTCTCTTAGATAGACAAAAGATCACTTTTATTAACCTCTAGCAGATATTACCTTATGCTCATTTCCATTTAAGGGAGGGATTCTCCTACCCCTCTGTGTTTAGGAAGTTTACAAAAGGCACCAGAGGCTAATGAAGATGTTCTTCCTTGTTTTCTTTGTACTTTTCATCATTTCTTACTTTCCCATATCAAGAGTATGGTGCAATGAACTACTTAATATAGTACTATGGTCCTAGTAGGCAAGATCTTGTGACATCCACAAAATAATTGCATAGAACTATGGAAATAAGATTCCTAAAAACAGAGCTAATGTCAGAGAAGAAAGGGGTACTTTACTACCCTCGAGAAGAAGAGCCAGGCCATGTCTTTTGAACTCAGGGTCCTTGTGTTGTAAACCTTCTAGGTGCAGAAGACAGAGAATTTTAACCTTGAAGACAATCAGAGGCAGCAGGTAAGCCTGATCAATCCAGCAGCAGAAAAATCATGGCAGCAGAACCAGAAGACCAAGCAAAACAGCTGTGCTGGGCACAACGTGTGGGCATGCTGACCCACAAAATGAGAAAGCTGACCACCTTCAGACAGGAAGCTTGCTGGTGGAGCTAAAGAAAAATCTGCAACATTTGTCAAATCAGGGTAGAAGTCAGGCTGAGAGGCCTAGAGGTCAAGAGCCAAAAGACAGGCCTTTCTGTGGTCATGGCCAAGAAACTGATAGAAGAGCCATATTCTAAGTCATTTCTAATTATGAACTTGTATTCTGTTACTTCCCTAGTAAACTCCATAATTTTGAGTATGGTCTGTGAGTTCTGTGTAAGCATTGCAATGAATAATAAAAACCAACAGAGAAGTAGAAAGTGGTATGGGAAAAACCGTTGGTTTCAGAATTGCTAAGAAAGTTGGAGGGAGGTGGTGGTGTGTTTGACCTCTGCCTCATAAGAATCAGCCTAGCACAGATGCTTGTCTTGATTCTTTCTCCATCCCCTTGTGAAGTTAAAGGACCTCTGATACCACAACACCATTTTTGCCCAGGGCTTCACTAATGTGCTCCTGCATGTACAGCTTAACTTCTTGGTCCCCACTCACTGATGACCTGAGTTACTCTAAAAATTTCCAAACTTTATTCTTCTAATGAGTGATATAAATTCTCAAGATGGGGGGTGGCGGAGTCAAGATGGCAGACTAAGCACACGTCTTCTTATATCCCTCTGGAAACCAAGTCCTGAATTGATAATCAAATGGAGCCTTCTGATCACCTAATTAGCCCCAGGACACAGCACAGGGCTGTTACTTTCAACTTCACACCACCAAGTGAAAAACCTCCTCTCTTTCTCTGTCTCCCACTCCTGGCTAGCCCTGACTCTCACAGACAGAAGATAAATGCACCATTTTGACTTTTTTTTCTCTGTCTTGGCTGGCGGTCGGAGCTGGGTCTTGCCTAGAGGCTAGACTCAGACGCATTGCTGGGGGGACAGGCAGGCGAAATTCCCATATTTTGAGAGCCAGGCTTAGGACTCTGTTAAACTAGCCACTTTGAGCCTGGCGTTTTATATCTGCTTCAGCGGGGTTCGTACAGAATTTCGCAGTCAGTGTGCAGGACACCATGTTGGTACTGAGATTTTAGCGGTACCTAATTCTTAGCCTGGGAGCCAGCTCCTGCAAACAGGACAACACTCCCCCGACAGAAAAGCAGTAATTTACCGAAGGCCATCTACGGTGGGGGCTCTGCATCAGAGGCAGAGGAATCACTCCGTCACGGCACTTTTAGCCCCTCTATCTGCTACCTGTGTGGAGGGTGCCATCTTGGATACGGTGTCCGCAGCTGGCCCTAATTCTTAGCTTGGCAGCCAAAGCTTTCCCACAAAAGACTGCTTTTCTATCACAAAAGCAGTACTTCACGCAGTGTCGCCTAATGTTAGGCCCTGTCAGCAGAGGCCCACAGGGGAGTAGCATTGCTGTATTCTGAACTAGTTTGTTATCATCTGGGGTTGGATACAGTGGCGCTTACTTTGTCAGATGAGAATAGGGACCTCTACACCTGAAAACCTAGCTGACTTGTGAAGTGGTCAGATATCTTTTCCTTTACATTTTAAGACAGCCTAGAGAAACATTTGCAATCCATCCTCACAGTACCTCTTCCAGCCTCTACGTACTCACATGGGACCCAAAAAGCAACAGACGCTTGTGGCAAACAAGAAATCACCCATTGCTTCAGAACGCTCCCAAACAAAGCAAACAAGGAGTTTTCCAGATGAAGAAACTTTTATGAAAGCATCAGAAAGCGAATACAAAATGATTATATACAGAGCCCTTCTAGACCTTATACAAAATGCAGCAGAACAAAAGGAAAAATTAAGCAAGCTGTTTGATCTGATGGAACACCAGTAATCTGAAATCCAACAGATCAAGAACAAAATCAAAGACATAGAAAGTTCCATGCAAACCCAAGAAAAAAGAATGGAAGAAATAGAAAAAAGAATTTCTGACTTGGAAGACAGAGCTACTGATGCCAGCATCTATGAGCAAAAATCAGGAAAAAAAAAAAAAACAAGAAAAATGAAGAAACATTGAGGAGAATGTCGGACTCTATTAAGAGGAACAAGCTTCGATTAATTGGAGTCCCTGAACAGGGTGAGACATCCGAGAACACAGAGAGTATTGTTGCTGAGCTGCTGAAAGAAAACTTCCCAGAAATCATGAAGGAAGAGAATATAGACATCTCAGATGAATATCGTATGCCACCCAATATAGATCTCAAAAGAAAGACTCCAAGACATATTATAATCAAATTTAACAAAGCAAAACATAAGCAGCAACTCTTAAAGACAGCAAGACTCAAAGAAAAGCTAATATTCAGAGGGAAACCCTGTAGGCTCTTGTCAGATTTCTCAGCAGAAACCATGCTGGCGCAAAGACAGTGGCATGACACATTCAAAGCCTTGAAGGAGAAGAACTTCCAACCAAGAATTACATATCCTGAAAAACTATCTTTCAAATATGAAAATAAAATGAAGACATTCCCAGATAAACAGAAATTCAGAGACTTTGTAAAAACAAAACGAAAACTACAGGAAATACTGAAAGAAGTTCTTGGCTTTGGCTTAGAAGAACAAAATCACAAACTTTGTATTTTAGAATGACATATCATCCAGAATTCTACTCAGTTAGGGAAGGCTCCAAAGCCAATCATAGCTTTGATACGGAAAGAAGCAATCCAGTGATCATCATGAAAACTATGGTGTCATCATAATAAAAAGAGGGATGTACTACAGTTGTTATAGTCCTTCCAGATGGAGAGGAAGACGACGAGACTGGTAGTAATTAAAATTGAGTTTATATAGTTTATTAAGGAGGATCAAAGGGGCAGCTGTAAAGCACAACAAAGATGTATCATACTATTTCAAGAAAAGTAACACAGGGGTCCCAACAACTACAAAACCAGCTCTGAAAAAGGTGAAAAATCAACTCACAAAAAAGAATGTCCCAGAACAGACTAATATGAACAACAGAGAAAACATCAACATAAAAATAAACATATCACAATGGCAGCAATGAACACATATCTATCAATAATTACATTGAATGTGAATGGACTGAATGCTCCAGTAAAGAGACACAGAGTGTCATCTTGGATCAAAAGACATGACCCATCCATATGTTGTCTACAAGAAACTCACTTGAGACCCAAAGATAGAAACAAACTGAAAATTAAAGGATGGAAGAATATATATCAAGCTAACAATGAACAAAGAAGAGCAGAGGTGACAATTCTAATCTCAGACAAAATCAATTTTACTGTCAAATCCACCATCGTGGACAAAGATGGACACTATTGCTGAAAGGTTCAGTACACAAGCAAGACTTAACTATATTAAATATTTATGCACCTAATATAAGAGCACCTAAATATGTCAAAGAAACACTGACTGTGCTCAAAAGAGAGTTAGATGACTTCACAATAATAGTGGGAGACTATAACACTATACTCTCATTACTAGACAGATCATCTAGAAAAAAGCTCAGTAAAGATACAGAAGACCTCATTGACACAATTAACCAAATAAACCAACGACACCCATCAGCAGACAACTACACCTTCTTAACCAGTGCACATGAAACGTTCTTCAGAATTGATCATGTGATAGGCCATAATGCAATGCTCAACAAAATCCATGCCATTGAATTACTGCAAAACATCTTCTCGGATCATAAAGCCATTAAAGTTGAAATCAATAGCAGAAAAAACATAGATAGAAAGTGGAACTCTGGGAAATTGAACAACATCTTGTTCAAAAAAACATGGGTTATAGAGGAAATCAAGGATGAATTAAAGAAATTCATGGATTCCAGTGAGAACGAAAACACTTCCTACCAGAACCTATGGGATACAGACAAAGCATTGCTCAGAGGTCTGTTTATCTCCATAAATGCACACATCTGGAAGGAAGAAAAAAACCAAATCAAGGAACTAACCCTACAGCTTGAACAAGTAGAAAGAAAACAACTGAGGAACGCCTCAGGCACCAGAAGAAACGAGATCATAAAGATTAGAGCAGAGGTAAATTACTCACAGAATAGAAAAACAACTGAAAAAATTCAAAAGACCAAAAGGCGGTTTTTTGAAAAGATCAACAAAATTGACAAACCACTGGCTAAACTTACTAAAGAAAAGCAAGAAAGGAAACAAATAACCCAAATTAGAAATGAGAGGGGAGTTGTCACCACAGATGCAACAGAAATCAAAAATACCATAACATACTATGAAAGACTGTACTCTAACAAATTTGAAAACCTAGGGGAAATGGAGAAATTCCTTGACTCATGCCACCTACCCAAATTATTACAACGTGAAACAGAACCACTTAATAAACCCATCACAAAGGAAGAGATTGAAAATGTCATCAAAACACTGCCAACCAAAAAAAAGTTCGGGACCAGATGGCTTCACGGCAGAATTCCACCAAGCATTTAGAGAAGAGTTATCTCCAATACTACTGAGACTATTTCACAGTATAAAAAGGGATGGAGTACTCCCAAACTCATTCTATGAAGCCAGCATAACCCTGATACCTAAGCCAGGGAAAGACTAAACAAAGAAAGAGAACTACAAACTGATATCACTCATGAATTTAGATGCAAAAATCTTCAAAAAAATTCTTGCCAATAGAATACAACAACATATCAAGAAAATAATCCATCATGACGAAGTGGAACTCATACCAGGGATGCAAGGCTGATTCAACATCGGAAAAACAATCAATGTGATTAATGACATAAATAACACAAAAGACAAGAATCGCCTGATTTTGTCCATTGATGCAGAAAAGACATTTGATAAATTCCAACACCCATTCATGCTAAAAACTCTTAGCAAAATGGGCACAGACGGCAAATTCCTCAACACAATAAGGGCCATTTATACAAAGCCAATTGCTCACATCATCCAGAATGGAGAGAGACTGAAAGACTCTCCCTTAAGATCAGGAACTAGAAAAGGATGCCCATTCTCACCTCTCCTATTCAAAATTGGGCTAGAAGTTCTAGCCAGAGCAATTATACAAGACGAAGAAATAAAGGGCATCTGCATCGGCAAAGAGGAAGTTAAAATCTCCCCGTTTGCAGATGATATGATTGTATATGCAGAGAACCCCGAGAAATCTATAAGTAAACTACTCCAACTGATAGAAGAGTTCAGCAAAGTCTCAGGATACAAGATAAACATAAGTAAATCAGTAGGATTCCTTTATATCAACAACAAGACTATTAAGGAAGAAATTATCAAATCAATACCATTTATGACCGCCCCAAGAAGATAAACTACCTAGGAATTAATCTAACCAGAGAAATAACAGACCTTTACAAAGAGAAATACAAGCCCTTACTACAAGACACTAAGAGAGACTTAAATAAATGGATAAACCTACTTTGCTCATGGATAGGAAGACTTAACATTGTGCAAATGTCTACTTTACCCAAAGCAATGTATTTATATAATGCAATCCCAATACAAGTTCCAGCATCATTTTTTAATGAGATGGAGAAACAAATCACCAATTTTGTTTGGAAAGGGAAGAAGCCCTGGATAAGTAAGGTACTACTAAAGAAGAAGAACACACTGGGAGGCCTCTCATTACCCGATCTTAGAATATACTACACTGCCACGGTGGTCAAAACAGCCTGGTACTGGTACAAGAACAGACAGATGGATCAATGGAACAGAACTGAGACCACAGAGATGACACCTTCTGCCTATGAACAGTTGATATTCGACAAAGGCCCTAGGACATTAAACTGGGGTAAAAACAGTCTCTTCAACAAATGGTACTGGCAAAACTGGTTATCCATCTGCAATAAACTGAATCAAGATCCATATCTTACATCTTATACAAAAACCAACTCCAACTGGATAAAAGACCTAAATATCGAACCTGAAACGATAAAGCTTATCCAAGAAAAGGTAGGAACAACAATGGCAGTTTTAACACACTATGAGGACAGACTCCAAAAGCAGTCAAAGAAACCACAATCAACAGAAGAGAAAATAGATAAATGGGAACTATTAAGAATGAAACACTTTTGCTCATCCAAAGACTTTATTAATAGAATTAAAGGACACCCACAGAATGGGTAAAAATATTTGGCAACTCTATGTCAGACCGACGCCTGATCTCCATAATCTATAAGATACTACAAAATATCAATAAGAAGAAGATAAACCATCCAATTAAGTAATGGGCAGAGGAGATGGACAGATATTTCACTAAAGAGGAGATCCAGGCAGCCAAAAAACACATGCGGACATGTTCACGATCTTTACTTATTAAACAAATTCAAATAAAGGCGACAATGAGATACCATCTCACCCCAACAAGGTTGGCCATGATCCAGCAAACACAAAACAACAAATGCTGGAGAGGCTGTGGAGATAGTGGAACCCTCCTACCCTGTTGGTGGGGTTGCAAAATGGTCCAGCCTCTTTAGAAACCAATCTGGCGCTTCCTTAAAAAAATGGATATCGATACAGCATTTGACCCAGTAATTCTACTACTGGGAATATATCCTACAGAATTAAGGCCTTTCACACCAACGGACACATGCACCAGAATGTTTATCGCAGCACAGTCCACGATAGCAAAAAGATGGAATCAACCCAGATGCCTAATAACAGAAGGGATAGGTAAACTATGGTACATATACTCAATGGAGCGCTACGCAATGATAAAGAATAACGATGATTCTGGGAAACATTTCCTAACCTGATTTCAACTGGAAGACATTATGTTGAACGAAAGTAGTCAGTGACAAAAGGACAAATATTGTGTGAGACCTCTATCATAAGATCTCAAAAACAGACTTGTGTATAGAAGAAAAGACTCTTTGACAGCTGTAAGGGAGGGGAGGGAGGGTGGGTGAGCGGGGGAGGGTTTAGTTTAGATACTTGCTAGAAATCTGGTTGGGAGAAAGCGGTGATAACACACATTAGAAACAAGAACAACATTAAGTAGTCTTCAGCATAACTTAAGTACTCCTTCCATTTTAACCCAATATTGCAAGGATAGAGTAGCTGGGGCAGGGGGCAGGGGACCATGCTCTTAGGCGAAATCGACACCAATTGGCACAACTAGCGTTTTGCTAAGAGAGCTCTCTGCACCCCACATTGGTGAATGGCCTCTGGGGTCTTAAAAGCTGCCAAGTTGCCATCCGAGGACACAGAAATTGGTCCCAACTCAGCAGAAATGGATGCTCAGCGAGGACCAAAATGACATGCGGTAAAGACAACCAAGAAGACAGAGAGACCCACAAGAGTGGGTGCCTACATTGACTTGGGACCGGAAGAACCAGTTGGTGCCCGGCCATCACCAGTGATAGCCACGATGGAGCTCACAGAGAGGAGTCCATTGGCAACACAAGAATAAAAAAGGGTGCTTCTTGAGATCTCCACTAAAAGACGTCAATTGATGGTCCAGCAGTTTCGGGGTTCCCCTGAGAGCATGGCCCTCAGCCCTGATTCTGTCCTTACCCATAAATTATAACAAAGATCCACTCTTTGGACAGGAATGGGTTGGACTTGGCAATGCAGAGTGACCATATATTGGATGCACTTTATGGTTCTATACATCTATAGGATATCATCCTGCTGACCTCTGGCTGGAGGAAGGGGAGTGGACGGAGAGGAGGGGAAAGGAGGCTGTTGGGAGGATGAGACATGTATGAAGCAGAGAGGAATAGTGTACTGTCACTGGACAGGGAGAGCAGTGGAAGCTGCATATAGGTGGACATGTAATTTTATACGTGAATGTACATTTTCACTCAGTCATGTTAAATAAAAAATAAAAAAATAAAGTAAAAATTCTCAAGATGGCCCTTCAGACAGAAACCTGGAGGACTGCTGTGACTATGATATCAGTGTACTTCTGGGCTTCTCCCATTGCCTGCCTAAGTTTTTCCCTTCTTGTTTATTAATGCAATTATCTGTCTGCTTTCCTTTCTTTCAAGGGTTTGCATGTTCTACTCCTTTTGTCCCCCTGCACTGATGTGTGTGTGTGTGTGTACGTGTTTAATCACCTTGCTATCATCTTTTTTGTATTTAAGTGGAGAGTTTAATCTGCCAGTGCAGTTGTCTCCTAGAATACTTTTTGACAATCTAGAAAATCATTGGAAGGTCCTTGTACTCTGAGGGACTTTGTCACTGAGAGGCAGCACCATCTAATGGAGGATGATGAGCTTTGAAGCCAGATAAAACAAGATTTAGCCCCAGTTTGCCATTAATAACTAGAAGATTAGGGGTACATTAAAATATACAACCTCAGTTCTCTCATCTGTAAAGGAAGTTAACAAAATCATATCTATAAATTCTCTTATATAAAGCCCAGAGACTTTTTGACCTCTGCATTGTTGCTGTTGCTTGATATCATCACTCAATTTCAACTCATACCAACCCCGTATGTCATAGCAGAACCACCCCATAAAGTTTTCTTGACTATAATTGTTATAGAAGCAGCTTATCAGATCTTTCTCCTGTAGAACTGGTTGGGCCAAACCGTCACCTTTCATTTAGCAGCTGTGCACAACCAGGGTACATTTTCACTTGCGTGGTGACTCACAGGAGTCAATTTTATTTTATTCTCTTGAAAGTAGAAATAGAGCTTTGCTAGCCCAAGGGAGGTCCATAAACCAGGAGTATCAGCATTACACAGGTGATTGTTCAAAATACAGAACTTTAGGCCCAACTCTACACCAACTGAATAAAAACCTACGTTTTAACAATATCCCCAGGCAATTAATATCAGTATTTTTTATAGATGTTACAGTCTTAAAAGTGCATTTTTATTGACAGAAGCTTTTGGCATAGGTTAGAGCTGGAAGCAGTGGGAATGTTTATTAACATTGCTTCAGCAGAATCTATCCCAGAATAGATTCAAAACATCACATGAGAAAATTGTGGAAAGCATCTACATCATTTAAAAGCATAAAATCTTTGCAGTTTTTATTCTCCATTGGTAAGTAAAACTAGAAATACTAGAGCATGAGTAATCTTGTGCCAGACACTTAAGCAGATGAATCTTCTGTGTTCCACCATCATATAGATAATGGGCACAGTCCCACGCCAGGTAGCAGAAGGATCCAAGGATTTCTGCCTGGGAGACTGTGATGGTCCGGATTATGTCAACTTGGCCATTCCATATTTGGCTGCTGTATTAAGTGGCAGGGCGGGGTTTGTGGTGGCTTCTCGCTCCTTAGCTCTCTCACCTCTCTAGCTTCCACTGCTACTGCTGGTCTGCTCACATAGCCAGGAGCTCCTGCTCTCTTCTTCCAACATCTGGTTCCTGGACTTGAACTAGCAGCTGTGGATTCATCAATCCTTACAGTTGGCACTTGAGAATCCTGCTCCCTGACCTACCGATCCTGGGTTCGCCAGCCTCTGCCACTTCGTCTTGCCACCAGCTTGGGACCCACTGACCTACATAACCAGTGATCTAGAACTCTGGTCTCTGACCTGCTGAATTTTGGTTCCTCAGCTTCCGTGGCCATGTGAGGCTTGTGCCAGAACTTGGGACATTCAGCTTCTGTGATTGCGTAAGCTATTTCCTCTCTCTCTCTCTCTCTTTATCTATCTATTATAAATCTTTCCTTGTACCTACATATGTTACTGGTTTTGCTTCCCTAGAAAACCCAGCCTAAGACTGAGACCTCTCTGCAATACCTCCAAAACAAATTTTTGAATCCAGCCAGCCCAGTCAAGTGCCAATGAGTCAGATCCAACTCATGGTGACCCTAGAAGTCAGGGTAGAACTGACCCCCAGAGTATTCAAGGAGCATATGAAAGCAAATAATGAGTATAACACTTATGTCTCAGCCCACCATACTGATATTTTGAGGCAAGTGTTCCTTGTGCTGACTGGCCTTGTTTGGAAGAGTCTTCCGACTTCTTGTTATAGCCAGCATGTATCCCTAAAACTATTTCTTCCATTTATAAGGACTTTATAATAAAACAATCTCACAAAGCACTTTGAGAGGTCTTAGAAATATCAAATGTGGCTCAGTCAAGAAACAATGTTCATGCAAGATCCCAAAAGAAAGACACGAAGACATATTATAACCAAGCTTAATAAAATGAAACAAAAATAGAGGCTTTCAAAGGCAGCTAGGCTTAAAACAAAACTAATGTACAAAGGGAAGTCTTTTAGACTGACTTCTGACTACTCAACCAAAACCACATTGATAAGAAGGCAATGAGATGACGCATACAAAACCTTGAAGGAAAAAACTTCCAACCAAGAAATACACACTGTAAAAAATTGTCACTGAAATATGATGGTGAAGAGATTCTCACATAAACAGAAGCTTAGAGATTTTGCAAAAACCAAACAAAAATTATAAGACATATTTAAAGAAGTTCTTTGATTCAAAAATCAATAGCACCAGAAGCATATTCAAGGATGCAATGCTGGACACAATATCCAGAGTCCTACTTAGTTAGAGAAGTCACAAAGCCCAATCAAAGCTGAAATATTAAAATGAGGGTAACAGATCTTGACATGTAAACTATTAAAACTACAATATAAAGACAAGTATAGTACAGCATTCACAGACCTTTCAGATGGAGACAAAGTGAAACAAAGAAGTTAAACACTGGTTTAAACTTAGAACATTAGAAGAAAATGGGGGTAGCTGCAAAGCAAACTAACAATGTTACATATGAAAACAAGAAACACAATGAGAAGTCTCAAGAGACACAAAATCAACAT
The DNA here is from genome assembly GCA_028571685.1 of Heterohyrax brucei. NCBI lineage: Eukaryota > Metazoa > Chordata > Mammalia > Hyracoidea > Procaviidae > Heterohyrax > Heterohyrax brucei. The sequence continues at coordinate 44,561,885 of CM053149.1, forward strand.
TGAAAACGATGAAAAGAAAAACGATCCAGAACAGACTATTAACTGGAAAAATGAAAATGTCAACGACACAAAAATAAAGCCAGGACAGTGACAGCACTAAGTACAAATCAACAATTACACTGAATGTAAAAAGACTGAATGCTCTAATGAAGAGACAGAGAGTAAAAGGTTTGATCAAAAAAAAAAATAAAAAATAAAGATCTGTCTATACACTTTTTAGAAGAAACAAACCTAAGACTCAAATATATGAACAAACTGAAAATCAAAGGATAGAAAAATATATACCAAGCTAACAACATGCAAAGAAGAGAAGGGGTGGCAATATTTAAAGTTAAATCCACCACTGCAGAAAGGATGGTCATTATTTATTGCTTAAAGATTCAACACATAAAGAGGATATAACAATATTAAATATTTATTTACCAAATATCAGAACATCTAAATGTATCAAATATATGATGCCAACATTGAAAATTGAGACAGACCACTCTACAATGATAGTAGGAGACTTCAACACTCCACTATGAATAATGGACAGATCATAGATCGAAAAGCTCAATAAAGGTACGGAAGACCTTATTGAAACAATCAGCCAGTTCAACTTCATAGATATATATAGAACTTTTTACCCAACTACAGACAAGTACACTTTTTCTAATGCACATGGAACATTCTCCAGAATAGACCGCCTACTCAAACAAGTCTCAACAAAATTCAAACCACTGGATTATTGCAAAGCATCCTCTCAAACTGTAAAGCCATAAAAGTTGAAATCAATAGCAGAAAAAACATGAGGTGAAATTCTAACTCAAGGAAACTGAACAACAGCTGGCTCAAAGAGTCATGGATTATTGAAGAAATCAAGGATGAAATAAAGAAATTCACGGAATCAAGTGAGAATGAAAACACATCCTACCAGAACCTATGGGATACAGTAAAAGCAGTGCTCAGAGGTCCACGTATCTCTATAAATGTACACATCCAGAATGAAGAAAGGGCCCAAACCAACGAATTAACGCTACAACTTGAACAAGTAGAAAGAGAACAATTTTAAAAAAATGCCTTGGGCACCACAAGAATACAGATAATAAAAATTAGAGCAGAACTAAAGAATTAGACAATACAAAAACAATTGAAAGAATTAACAAAACCCAAAGCTGGCTTTTGAAAAGATCAACAAAGTTGCTGAAGCACTGGCTAAACTCACAGAGGAAAAACACGACAGGAAACAAATAATCCAAATAAGAAATGAGACAGGAGATGTCACAACAGACCCAACTGAATTTAAAAGTATCATAACAGAATACTAAGAAAAACTGTTCTCTAACAGATTTGAAATCTAGAGGAAATGGACAAATTTCTAGATTCACATTACCTACCTAAATCATCACAAAGACAAGTAGAATAACTTAATAAACTCATCACAAAAGAAGAGATTGTAAAAGCAAACAACTATCAAACAGATGGCTTCACTTGAGAACTCTATCAAGCTTTTAGAGAGAAGTTAACTCTGGTACTATTGAAACTATTTCACAATGTAGAAAGGGACAGAACATTCCCAAATTCATTCTATGAAGCCAGCATAACCCTGATACCAAATGTGGGTAAAGATCCTACAAACAAAGAAAATTACAGACCAATATCACTCATTAACTCATATGCAAAAACCTTCAACAAAATCCTAGCCAATAGAATTCAACAACATATCAAAAAAAAAAAAAAAAAAGAAGAAGAAGAAAACAAAAGAAAAACAACTCATCATGACCAAGTGAGACTCATACCAGGAGTGTAGGTTTGGTTCAACACCAGAAAAACAATTAATGTGACCAACTACATAAATAACACAAAGGATAAGAATCTCTTGATTCTATCAATCGATAGAAAAAAGATATTTGTCAAAATCTAACACAAACACTTTCAGCAGAGTAAGAATAGAGGGGAAGTTCCTCAGTGCAATAAGGGGTATCTATGTGATGGCACTTGGCTTGGCTTATGCAGAGCCAACTGCCAACATCACCCTGAATGGAGAGACACTGAAAGAATTCCCCTGAGAATGGGAAATAGACAAAGATGCCCACTGTCACCATGTTTTCAGGGGACTCAGGGGGTAAACTGGTATAACTGGTCTTGCTAAGAGAGTCTTCTGTCTGGGGTCTTAAACGTCAGCAAGCTGCCATCTGAGCAACATCAACTTGTGTGAATCCACCTGGAACAGCTGATGACCGAGACCATCAAAGCCACAAGGGAAATTGATACCAGGAGACGGAAGAAATTGGGAGACTGCATCAGCATGAGACCAAAAGAATGAGTTGGTGCCCAGCCACCACCAAAGACAGCCTTAATAGGAGATACAACGTAGAGTCCCTGATGTAGCATGAGAAAAAGAGGTGTGCAGACCAAGAGCTATACTAAAAAAAAACAGAATTGATGATCCGACAACCTGGAGGGTCCTTCCGGAACATGGCTCCTAAACTTGCTGCTGCCCCGGACCTGAAACAAGTACTGAGGATACCACTTCAGACAAAGAATGGACTAGAGTTATGGACACAGAGTGAGCATATCGTGTGTGTACTTTATGGTTTTATACACTTATAGAAGGCTATCGTACTGGTTTATTTCTAGGGGGGAGAGGAGAGGGTCTAAAGGAGGGGACAGGTGTTTGTTGGGAGGATACTAGAAGTTAAGAGACAAAAAGTAGGAGTGTTTCCCCCATTCTTTGAGGTTTAGCTTGTTCCTGTCTTTGAGTCTAGGGTATTGTTTCCTTTAGTCAGCACATAAATGGGTTGTGTTTTCTTTTTATCCAATCTGTTACTCTCTGTCTTTTTGTTGGTGTTTTTAATCCATTGACATTTAGCATGATTATTAACAGATATGAATTCAGTTTTGTCATTTTCATATCTTTTTTTGTGTTGCAGACAATTCATTTGTTCCATTTAAGTTTCTGTGCTATCGTTTATGTTTGTGGCTTTGTTTTTACTGAGATGTCATGTTTTTTCTTCTTTTAATTTCTATGCATACAGTTGATAGGTTCATTCATGGATATGCTAATACTTACCCTTATTTTTCTAAATTTAAACTTGTTCTGAATTTCTTATATTGCCTTGACTGCCCATTCATATGAAAGATCTACGACTATGTTTTTATTTAGTTCTTCTTTTTTGTTAAAATGCTTATATAATATTTTCACTGCTTTTCCCCTATTTGATTTATTTTTGTGATTACCCTGTTCAGGTTGATATTCAGCTCCTCTGTTCTGAGTTCTAGTCTGAGTTGTTACAAAGGCCTCCTTTTGTATTTCTAGAAGTTTGATTTGGGTTTTGCAAATTCTCTAAATTTCTATTTATCTGGATATGTCCTAATTTTGGCATCACATTTGAGGGACAGTGTTGCAGAATATACAATTCTTGGCTGGCAATTACTTTCCTTCAAGGTTTTATATATGACCCTCCATTGTCTTCTTGTCTGCATGGTTTCAGTTAAGTAGTCTGAGCTTTGGTGTATTGGTTTTCCTTTGTAGGTTATTTATTACTATTTTATTCCTAGCCACTTTTAAAATGGTCTCCTTATTTTTTATTTTGGCAAGTTGAATTATAATACATCCTGGTGTCTTTCTTTTGCAATTTACCTTATGTAGAGTTCAATGAGAACCTAGGATAGATATCTTCTCAACCTTCATTTTAGGCATGATTTCTGTCAACAAATCTTCAACAAGTCTCTCTGTATTCTGTTTTCCCCTCTCTTCTGATAGTCCTATCAATCATAGATTATTCCTATTTATAGATTCTCACATAATTCTTAGTGGTTCTTAATTCTTTTTATTATTTTTTATTATTTTAATTTAATTATTTTTCCTCAGATACCTTGATGTTACATGCTTTATCATCAGTCTCACTAATTTGACCTTCCATTGCCTCAGTTCTGATTAGGCTTTCTATTGAGTTGCCTTCTTCTGTAATTTTATTATTAATTTTCTTTATGTCTAATTCTTGCAGCTCTATGGTTCTCGCAGCCTGTTCAGTTTGTTATTATGCTATACTGCACTTTCCTCATCCCCTTCTTGATGTACTGAAGAGCTCCAAATATCAATCTTCTGTTTTCTACTTCTAATAATTCTCTTCCTCTGGAAAATTTGAATCTTTGGTTTGGGAGCTGTCTGAAGCCATAATGATCTGTCTCTTTAAGTGATTTAACATGGACTGTTGTCTCCAAGCCATCAGTAAGTTGTTGAATTTAACCAGTTTCTTGTTTTATTTTGTTTTATTACTATGTTCTGTTTGTTTTGTTTTGTTCTGAAATGTTTAAATAGTCTGGTGGTATGTGCTAGTTTGGTGTTTGGTGATTTTGAAACTCTAATGTCCTATTATCAGGTGTTTAGAGCTGTTATTTGACATGGGAGCCCACATGTCTGTTTACTTTTCTTGTATGGATTCAGGTCAGGTATCCAGGTAATCAGTCACCAGGTGTGTGGTGCAGGCTCTTACCTACTCTTCTAGGTTGGCAAGGGTGATTGCTGTAGACACAGGCACCTGTCTGCAGCTGCTGAGATAGGCAGGTGGCTAACAGCCTTCCCTCAGTGTCTATGAGAATGCTATGTCCCCTTATGTCAGGATCTAGGTGAAGCAACAGTTTCTGCCCTGAATTTCAGGCTCAGGGGAGGCATCAAATTTTTTTCTGTCCCCTTTCCGTGTGTTTTGTAATGTATTCCCTGAGTCTCAGAGAATGCCTCAGGGTAAGCTTAGGGAGTCCTACAACTGCCTTTAATGGCATCAGACTCCAGAGCTGTGGGCAGTGTAGAGAACAGAAGGGGAAAGTGCTGGTAGAAGGGAGAGAGGTTTATTCTGAGGAAAAGATTTAGACCCTCATGTGGTAGCTTATACATAAAGGCTTACATTTTGACAATCCCATGCTGTTCCTTACTGGTTCCAGAGGCGTGAGTGTGTTATCTGGCCATCGTCTCCTTCTGTGGAGGATACCTTATAATCACCATGTTCAGCTCACTAGGCTGCCTGTAGCTGTTTCCTTGTGGGTCAGGTCTGGCATGTCTAACTCTCCCTTCCCCATTGTATGGTACAATTTCTAAACTTATCCTCTGATATTCTAGCCTCCTAGGATATCCCATGTCATAGATTCATTTGTTCTTTTGAGCATTTGTTGTTAGAGTGGTCAGAAGAAGCATCTGACTACTTCACTGACTTGAACCTGCCTCTTTCACTTTATCTTTTGAGACTCAATTTCCTTCTCTGAAAAATAGAGTTGAGAAAATGTTGATATCTCAGTTAGCTCACAGAATTAACACAAAGATCCAACAAAACTTGGAGAGCTAGAAATCTACATAAAATTAGGTATTAGTGGTAGTAGAATGATAGTATCTTCCTCCTCTGAGCAAATTTCTTTTGCCAAGCCAAATATGTAAGAAGATAAGATAAAAAGATTTCCTGATTGTATTATTTGTAACTGAGTTTTTTTTCATCCTGGGAACCCAGAACTTCAGAGTAAGAAGTAGATAAAATTTTGGGATTCCAACAGGGAAAGCAGAGGATAGGAAGTATATCTCTTCATAACTGGTTTAAGAAAAGGAATAAAGGTATATCTATAAATATATGTAATAAGACACATGAAGATTATGATATGATACTTATATTTAGCATATTTGTGAATACGTAAAAGTAGCTTGAAAATGAAAAAAATATAGTGTGATTGAATTTCTTTTCCCTGATTGAGAGCAGGGCTATAACACATTGTGGAGACCCATAGGAATGTAACTTGTTTTTAATGAAATTCTACGATGGCTTATTCCAGCCAAGACATGGTCCATTTTGAGACTGTGGCTAGAAAGGGAGTAGGTGAGAGTAACCGTGTGAAGATATGGCATGAGCAGCAGTTCTGTTATGACCATTACCAGCAAACTAGCCATGGTCTGTCTCCAAGCCATCAGCAGCTTAAAAAAAAGATTTCATGAAGATGGTTCTCCTTGGCTTGAACTTCTGAGTAAATTTTTGAAGTATTTTGAATGATCACCAACAAGGTCTGGCTACTTGCTGGTCATAGTGCATCAACTATATGCCCCAGATCCCTAATGGATTTCTATTGGGCACAATGAAAATCACGGCAAGTTCTCAGTCTTACTTCATTTTTTTAATGTGTAATTACTTCTGGGTTAGTAATCAAGAGAAGCTTTTCATGCTTTTTCTGTTTAAACCTCTCAATAACTTGCTGTATACATATTCATATCCACAATCATATTTATAAGAAAATGAACCAGAGTTGTTTTAAAAAAATCAATTACCAATGGCATAGAAGCTTTTTCTACTAAGGTTCCTGGTACAGAAAATGCTCATGTCCAATAATCCATTCATCACCTTTCTAAAAGTTTAAAAGAATAAACTCAAGCTCTTTCCAAAATAACCTTACTGTTAAGAATCTCGGATCTGACTCGACAGCACTTGGCATAAGACAAAGTCTTTCTCTTCTATCAAGTATTGTCCACTCATGGGTTGGAGAGGCAGGAGAATATGAACTTAAGAATCAAGAAACCCTGCTCTGACTCTAGGTACTTGTGTGCCACTGAGCAAGTCACTTTCTCTGCTTGGCTTCTTACAGTTCAGTTTCTTACCTGTAAACTAAAAAGGTTCGGTTGTGGCCCCTAATATTCCATGCAGCTCTAGGTTTCTATGATGTTCATGTCATCTCTCCCAGCCTGATCAGCCAAATTGTCAGGCAGGGAGAAATCAGCTTCACCTTATCTGAAACAATCCTGCAAAATACAGCCTACTTTTTTCTTTTCTGTACAAAAAAATCAGTTTGTTTATTTCGTGACATTTAATAAGTAAAACAGAACCAATGAACCTACTATCCAACCTGAATGTTAGAACTCAGACAATAATCTAATACTATTTTTCTTTTTCTTTTTCCATCAAGACAGAAGACATACCTTTATATTGTTTCCTCCATAACTACACAAAGCCTAGGGGGTTCCCATGTCTTGCTAAAATTCTCCCATTATTTCTAACAATACCTTGGGAACAAACATTAGCCTAATACTCAACCATCTTGGGTTGAACTTAACTGCTAATTTGAGTGATAACTTATCAGATTTCACCTTCTTTGCACTGAAGAGACTGAAATATATTTCATGAACCTCAAACGTTTTATGATTTCTACATTTCAGCAGCCAACGGGAAGGAGTAATTTTTGTAACTTTCAGTAGAGAGATATTGCATTTATGTCTTTAAGCTATCCATACTTCACCATCACTTCTTTCAGATCCACCTTGCAATGATGGCTGGATTGCTCAGTTATAAACACTTTCACTCAGTGGTGAATTCTTGCAACTGCTGTAACAGTTCCTGACACCTGTTAGATCCTCAGTAGGTGTTGGTTGAATGTATGAATGCAAGAAAACTACAGCTTAACAATTTAGAGTCTCAATTATTACATTGTTATTGTTGTTAGGTACCACTAAGTAGATTCTGACTCAGCGACCCTATGCACAGCAGAATGAAACACTGCTGGGTCCTGTGCCATGTCCACAAATGTTTTTATGCTTAAGTCCATTGTAGCAGGCACTGTGTCAATCCATCTCATTGGCCTTAGTGATTTATTGGAATTATTACATTAACTTGAACTATATCCTCCTAAAGATAAGCCTAGAAATGTCTGAACTGGAAGTCTTTAAAATTAAACAGTGTTCTGAGGTACACAGCTGTGTATGTAAACATTGTTTTAGGATAACCTATAGCTAGGACCCAGATCTAAGCAAATTTGATTCAATTCAATAAATTTACAGCTTTAAATCCATACAGTATGGTGGAAATTAGGTGATAGGTGTATTTCTGGTTAATATTTAATTATTGGTTATTTATCAAAGGCAGGCTGTAACTCAAATTTAAGTATCCTATTTATGTCTGAAAAACTGTGCTACTTTGAAGTTCAAGAATGAGAAAGGGGAATAGCACCAAATCAATTACAATCTTTTCAGACTCTGACTCCTTGCCTAGGGAGACTTAACCCATCACTGTCTCAAATTTTCAAGTGTAAAATTGTGTTTATTCTGTATACACTTTACAGGTATAATTGTCTATGCAAACTAGTTCAATGAGGTTAAGATCACCTGCTTTTGATGTCAAATTGTATGATGGATGTTATGGTTTGAACTGTGTGTAGAACTTTGGCTGGGCCGTGACTCCTAATATTACATATACTGTAAACCCTGCCTCTGTGATGTTAATGATGGAGAAAGGGCCACAGCTGTGTTGGTGGGGAAGGGCTTGCTAAGTGGATGATACTGTGTCTTGGGGCAGCCTCTTGGAATGTAAAAGAAAGAGAGGCAAGCTGAGATTTAAGGACCACATACCCTCAAGAAACAAAGCAGTGCCAGGACCTGAGTGCATCCTCTGTAAAGGACCAGGGTCCCTGCATCTCAGAGGCTTCCAGTCCAGGGAAAAACTGACAACAAGGATCTTCCTCTGGAGCCAGCAGAGAAAGCCTTGCCCTGGAGCTAACACTCTGAATTTGGACTTCTGGCTTACTGAACTATAAAAATGAGATTTCTCTTTTTACAGTCGTCTACTTCTAGTATTTCTGTTAAAGCAGCACTAGTTGACTAAAACAATGGATAAAAAATGCCAGATCAAAAAACTAAATCCTTTGCTGGAAAGTTGATTCTGATTCATAGTCACCATATAGGACAGCTTCATAGGGTTTCCAAGAAGTAGCTGGTTGATCCAAACTGGTGACCTTTTGGTTAGCAGCCAAGCTCTTAACTACTGTGCCACCAGGGCTCAAATACAAACTGCATCCTGTCATAATTTCAGCTTCCCTTCTATGTGAAGTTCTGACCCTAGCTACCCACTCAGCCCCTATCTCTCTCATCCCAAGACACTGTACAAGGTCAGTGGATATTGGCCACCTTCTTAGGAGTCCACATGACAAACCCACAACATTAGATGGGCTGGCATTCTCTGTTCCTTTGGGTCTGAGAGTTTATCGTAATGGCTCACAGAGAGAACACTGCCTGCAGTAATAGCTTTACTACAACAAAAAAAAAATGATACAAATGAAGATACATATAGAGTGAGAACTTGAAGGAGTCACAGTATGGAACATCCATATCCCGAAGAGTGGAATTTTACCCTCTATTTGTATAGCTATCAACTACAAAGTCACTTTAACCTTTGTGTTTTAAAGCCCTTATTGGTCTCGTCATGTGGCTATGATAGATCACATCACACACGCTGGTCAACACTCTCTTATTCAGGTCAGCCTTCACCAATTTGTTCCACCCGTTTGTGGTTCTAGCCCAGGAACTAAAAACAAAGATCAAGGCTTTTTGCAAAGTGATTTGACACCTTGCAATCAGTTACTGTTGTTTTTTTAACACATAGGAATATTAAAGAGTCTGCCTACTTCAGAAATAAGAACAATAAGGGATAAGGCAGGAAGTGGAACAGCAGAGAAGAAAAGGTGATCTTGGTTCTACTGATATCTCTTTTGCTTCTCTAAGAGATCTCAGAAGTTAAAATGCTGAATACAAAAACAATGAGGAATAGCAAATCCACAGAGCGATGGTTGGCTAAGAAAAAGAATTTTAACATATCACTTGCAGAATCCTGAATTGTCAGAATTATTGGTAACTAATATTCTGACTGTTATCCACCATTTACAGAAAGTGAAGAGGACTTGAAACACTGATGAAGATCAGAGACCATAGCCTTCAGTGTGGATTGTACCTTGACATTAAGAAGACAAAAATGGCCACAATTGGACCAGTAAGCAACATTACAATAAAGAGAAAAGATTGAGGTTGTCGAGGATTTCATTTTACTTGTTTCCACAATCAATACCCATGGATACAGCGGTCTAGAAATCACAAAGACGCATTGCATTGGGTGAATCTGCTGCACGGGATCTCTTTCAGGTGTTGAAAAGTAAAGATGTCACCTTGAAGTGGGCCTGACTCAAGCCATGGTATTTTCAATCACATCATATGCATGTTAAAACTGGACAATGAATAAAGAAGACAGAAGAATTAATGTCTTTGAATTGTGCTGGAAAATAATAGTGAATGTACCATGGACTGCCAAAAGAACAAACAGATGTGTTCTGGAAGAAGTACAATCTGAGTGTTCCTTGAAAGCAACGATGGTGAGACTGCATCTTACATACTTTGAAGACATGGTTAGGAGGGATCAATTCCTGGAGAAGGACATCATGTTTGGTAAAGTAGAGGATCAGCAAAAAGAGAAAGACCCTCAAGGAGATGGATTGACACAGTGGCTGGAACAGTGGGCTTAAGCATTAAAATGCTTGTGGGCATGATGCAGGACTGGATAGTGTTTTATTCTGTTGTGCATAGGTTCACTATGAGTCTGAATTGACTCGACAGCACCTAACAACAACAGTAATCCACCATTTGTGAAGACAGTCCCATGCACAGCTCTATGTGGAAGATTTAATAATTAATTCACTCTGAAAAGGGTCCAGATATATGTTTGCTGTGATTGAAACACTATACGTGAAAGAACTGTGCATCCCTTTAAGAAATGAGCTACATGACAAGAAGACAATTCATATAGTTCGAAAGGATTTGTAAAAAATGAAGAGCCTTTGAGCTGAACTCAAAGTGCTCTGGGAATAAAGGAAGAAGGAAGAAGGGGGGGGTTATAATAAATAAACGATGATCATAGAAGACATTGCCAAATAATGCAGAGTTCCACCTTAGCCAAATAGATCTGTCACACATACCAGAAATTGAGGCCTGGGCTTCAAAAGGGCAAATGTGACGGAAATACAAGGCCTTAACACAGCCTCCAACAAGAACAGCTTGGAACTTACTGGAATGCAGAAGAAAGGAGAGCAGATACTACATCCTATAACATAGGCTTTGAAAGAGCAGCTATAAGGACTCTAGGCACCCAGGAAATAGTAAAACGGAAGGACTAAAGAAATCAGGCTACATTTTGTTTCTACATAGAATGAGAATAATTATCAATTTTACCTAAAGATTGACTAGGAGAAAGAATTCTTTAATTTTGTATGATAATTATTTACATTAAATGTTGATGTTAAATATAGCATAGAGTTGAATGTCAATCTGACAGCACTTTTTAAAATGATAGTATTAGCAAGATTCCTTGCTTTTGATATACTAAGCTCACAGCCCTAGGGTCTATTCTCTTCTTTTAGAAACAGTTAAATGCTTAGATATTTTAGAAACATAGTGAGAATCAATCAATACTTCTCTGATTAAGTACAAAACCCTCAAACCACTTGTTGCTGGAAAATTTTCAGATCCCAGGGCTTCAGTAAGGAAAAAATATACCTCCTTCCCTGCAATCACCTCTTCATACAGGGGGAGCACCAGCCACGAAGAGCAGGAAGTTTCTGTACAAAGTCCAAATGATGGGTGTGAGAAAAGATGCTTTCAAAAGGTCAGTGTCCAAGTGCACTCGTCTATTTTAATCCCAGTTAATCTAACAATCTTCACCTACTTAGGCCAAGGAGCCTCAATTTTAGAAATTTTAGAAATCATATACTGCTCATAACCCATTGCTTATGCATAGCAAACTCTGACACTTCCGGGTAAATTCCCAAATCTCCAGAACAGTTCCAGCTGTGCCTGCCCTGCCTGCTTACAAGATGAGCACACCTTAATTGACTGCAAGCAAGGAAAAATGAAGCCACAACTTTTAAAGAAGATGAAGAACTTCTTTCTGTTCTAAAAAGATTTGGTGTCATCCAGCATGATCTCTAGTATAATAAAAACATACAGGAGGATGTGATTATGTTTTAGCACTGTTGGAAGGTCCAAATGAGATATTTTATCCTAACTAGCGTTTGTGCAACAAGCACACAATCGGATGAACAAATAAGGAGAACTGTTTATCAGATGGAAGTTACAGAGCACAGGCTGCTGTGGTACAGCCGCTTAGCAGGCCCAGGCTAAAGGCAGATTTCCAAAGCACAGCCCATAATAGAATTCCTGGGGGATGATCAAAGAGGTGGAACCATCAGCCAAGTGTGACTTCCCATAGCAAATCCATCAAGACCTATGATGTCTCCAGCAAGACAAATAGTAAAGTGCACAGAGACTTAAATGGTATTTGAGAAAATTTACTATCCTCTAGTCACCAGCAGGGCTGAGAAACAATTCCATTCAAATGCCCATTTATTCCAACACAATCAAAATAGTCTTTTCCTTAGCCAGTTGATTTAATGTCTAATATTTATTCATTTTTAACTGCATCTCTGTATAGCCAAGTAAATAAAAATGTTTCTATGTGTTTTTCTCTACCTCTGTTACCACATCAAGCAAAAGCAGTTTGACAGATATTTATCAGATTTGAAGAATATGTTTAGAATAACCTGATTTAAAATACAGGGTTTGTGGCATACCTGGAATTTGCTTTAGGGACTTCTGGGGGCAGGCAGGCAACCGTTTGCTAGGATGGCTCAAACTGGAGTGAAATAAGAGCCCCACAAGACTGCTAAGGGGAGTGATAAGTCATAAATATGAAGATGTATTAATATGCCAAGGAAAGAAAACAATCAATAAATTTAAAATGAGTCTCAAATTGATCATCACAAAAGCATGAAAGTTTGGCAATCTAGTAGCATCTCACCTGGATAAATCTAAATTGAATGGTTCAGGTTAAGCAGTGTCAGTGATTTAGCTAATAACGATTAACATATTTTTTCTTCAATAATTATGGAGAGGCATTTTTGAAAAGCATTTGTTATGTACAGTCAATCCCACTTGCCCCTTTCCACTCCACAGTTAGGGTAGGGATATGTTGGCCTTTCTCTCACACTAGTAAGACAAACTTCAAAAGAAAACCTCAGGAGCATGTTGTTTTTTCCAAACGGTTACAAGTAGGGCTTGGAATCAGTTCTTTCAGGTTTGAATCCCTGATGAAAATTTGCATTTCTAACAAGTTCCCAAGAGATGCTAATGCTGCAGGTTAGGAATCAATTCTGAGAACCAGTAGTAGACAGTGGTTCTTAAAATTCATTATGTATAAGAATCATCTGAAAACCTTGTTAAGCTGTACATTCTGATTCAGTATATCTGGTATAAAAATGTAAATTGTCAGCAGGGCTTGAACTGGAATGAACTGACTTGAATCCCTGGCTACAAGGTCTTGGGACCTGGTGTCTAACTCCCTCCTGATACATACAGGGAAAAACAAGCTGACTAGTCAGTCATTATATACTAAAGGAATGGTGGCTGCATTTATGTCAGCCTGAATTTCCGGAGTCAGCCTTCAGAAAAATGTGTCAGCATCTCCCATGAACCCAATGTGGGCCAAGCAGAAGAGAGAATCCAGGTCCATTGAGTCTTATGTAGGTCGAGACAGTACTTCAGCAGACAGAAGCTGTAGGCGACCCTTGATTTCTAGTGACTAGTGGCACAGTGGTTAAGTGCTATGATTGTTAACTGAAATGTCTTCAGTTTGAATTCACCAGTAGCTCCTTGGAAACCCTATGGGGGACTTCTATTCTGTCCTAGAGTGTCACTATGAGTCTGAATTGACTCATTGGCAAGGGGTTTTTGTTTGTTTTCGTACAGGATTAGCAACAAAACATTAGCTGTTATCAAGGGAACTACAGTGCCAGATCTCCAGCAACAGTGGAAGGAGTGTTCTCCCAACACCTTATAAATATCCCATGAGACAGAGTCAGTTTTACACATGCCAAGTCTAGAGGGCAAAGCTAGCTTTGGATAGGGCCAACTAAGTAGACAGTACAGTCATGGTATGGTCATGGCCCAGATTCTCATCTGAAGGCAAAGAAAAAACTAGCTCCAAGATCATTTGTAAAGGCATAGGGGAAATAAAAACAAACTTGCTTCACAAATACAGTCTAAAAGGTATGCTTGTTCAATATATGAATTACAAATCTAGGAAAAACAGAAGCCATCAAAAATGAAATTTTGAGAGGTGGGGCTAAATGGCAGAGTACTCAGACACTTCCTGTGATCCCTCTTACAATAAACAAATGAATCAAATATGTGACATTCTTGTAGCCCTGAACATCAAAGACAAAGTTGAGAAACAGGACTGAATGACAGGGAAGGGAAAGAAAATCCAGAAGTAACAAGGACTCTCCAGACCTAACCAGTAGGGAATTGACAGGCAGATCAGCTGAAATTAGCAGGGTGAGTGAAGCAGTGATGTTCAGAAAGCATTTTCCGTATTCGGAAAGACCAGGTACCAGAGAGTAGACTCACATCTCCAGAAGCAGTGAAAAACAGCATTTGAAGCCGAAAGTAAAGCTTGAGTCTAATGAACTACATCTGAATCTAAAACTTTCCTTCACAGTGAACCTCTCTCCCTTTTACCTGCCCTCCCCAATACTCTGCACTGTGCCTAAGCCAGCCCCTGATACTAATGTCTCCTCTGGACTGGAGGTAGGACCCCTTACACAAGCTGAGCCATTTTCCCAGCCTTGGGGAAGGAACAAATTAACAAACAGGGAGAAAAATAATGCTCCAGCTACATTAAGCCAGGAACTCAGGTCCTTTGCCTAGGCATAGGCATAAAGAGTCCATGAATTTGAATACCTTTCAACTGCTACATAAACCTTTGTGGACCCACTACAACAGTACAGACCTTCATTAGAAGATTACAAGGTATAAAGCTGAATCGTAGTTTTCCTGAGTCAGCTATGTCATGGAAAGGTAGGTTCCTGGCATTTGACATTGCAGGGTCCTTACCTTCTTACAGCAGAAGCTTGAGGATTGGTAGCTCCACCCATGCCATCTAACCATCCTTACCAAGGGTCCAAGAATAAGAGGTGCCTCCAAGCCTTTACAACTAATAGTATTGGCCCTCAGAGTACAACTACAGAGCCCATCCACCCACACACTTTAAGGAATAGGGACATGCTTTCCTCACAGATACTCAGAGGCAGCTGTCAACCACCTGTGTTTCTCAACACATGCAGCAAGATACCTGTGCCTACAGTAATCAACTCTGCCAACATAGGACTGTAAGGGAAAGCCTACACCACATATTTGGTGAATGGCAGTCTGGATACCTGAGATGAATCTCTGAAAAAAAAGTAAATAGACTCCTGGGCTCAAAGTCATAGCGAGAGTTCTAACCATCTGGTAACAGAATATTACAGCTTCAAAAATGCCAATAATAAAACTAGCTCACAAGACCAGCCTATTCGATAATTTCAAAACAAAACTACAAACTAGAGCACAGTAGGCAAACACAAAATAAATAAGCAACTTAGTGATGGCTCTAAGACAATAATCAATAACAAATTACATAAAGAGGCAGACCAAAATGACTTCAGAATGTTCTCAAAACAGTCAAGAAACTTTCCAGAGAAGTAACCATCTCTGGATTTTCATAGGTAGAATACAAAAGATTAATATACAGAACTTTTTCAAGAAGCCAGGAAAAACTTCAGGCAAAACACAAGAGGACATAATGACAAACTGAACAAGCTTTAAGAAACTATAATGAAACAGCAATTGGAAATTCAGAATATTAACAAGGAAATTTCAGAATCAGATAACTAAACAGAAAATCTAAAGACCAGAATTTAGGCAATGGAAGTCATAATTAGTAAGATTGAAGATAAAGTACTTAAAACCAACATACTTGAGGAAATTAGATGAAATAATGCTAAAAATGAAGAAACACTAAGACTTATCGGGCATAGTTGTTAAGAGCTATGGCTGATAACTGAAAAGTCAATATTTCAAATATACCAGTCGCCTCTTCGAAAATCTATGCTGCAGTTCCACCCTGTTATGTAGGGTCACTATGAGTTGGAATCACCTCAACAGCAACAGATTTGGGTTTTGGTTCTATGAAGAATAATCTACAAGTAATTGGAGTACCAGAATACAGGAGGTTAACAGAAAATACAGAGAGAATTGTCAAAAATTTGTTGACAGAAACATGCCCAATATCATGAAAGATGACAAGATATCTATTTAAGATACTCATTGAACTCCACACAGGGTAAATCTCAAAAGAAAGATGTCAAGACATGTAATCAAGCCAAAACCAAAGATAAAGCAAGAATTTCAAAAGTGACTAGGAATAAGTAAAAAAATAACCTGCAAAGGAGAGTCAATAAGACTAGGCTCAGACTAGTCACCAGAAATCATGCAAGAAGCAATGAGATGACATATATAAAGCCTAGAAGGGGGAAAAATTAACAGCCAAGAATTACACATTCATCAAAACTGTCTCTCAAATATTATGGTGAAATTAGGACTTCTCCAGATCAACTGAAGTTTAGGGAATTTGCAAAAATCAAACTAAAATTATAAGAAATACTAAAGTGAGTCCTTTAGTTAGAAAATTAATAACATCAGATAAAAACTCAACACTAGAACACAAGACAGAGAAACCAAATATCAACACAAATGTGAAAATCACAAAAATAAACCAAAGCTAAAACACTGACAGGGAAACAGAGATATCATGTAAAAGATGACATCTTAACAAAAAAGAGGGACTATGGAGAGGATGTCAAGCTGATAAAATGAAATAAAAGACAGGTTTAAATTTAAAACATAGTGGTTAAGTATTATGGTAACCGGAAAAGAAATGAACAATCCTAGGCATTAAAATAAAAAACAAGGAAAACATATAGTCTCAGCAAAAACACACCAACAATAGTGAAAAAAGATGGAACAAGAAAACCATAAAAACAATTCAAGCACAGAAAATTAAATGAAACAAACAATAAAATACATACAGTAAAGGTAACAAAACAACAATGGTAAACTCATACCTATCAATAATTACCTGAATACAGATGTGTTAAATGCATCAACAAAGAGACAGAGAGAAAAAACAGACACCAAAAAAAAAAAAAAAAAAATCTGTATGTTGCCTACAAGAGTTACACCTTAGTCTTAAAGACACAAAGAAACTGGGGGCAGGGACAAGCTGGTAGACTAGACACATGTCTCCTCAATTCCCTCTGAGAACTAAGGCCTGGAATGATAATTGAACGGAGCACTGTGGACACACAGGAAACCCTAGGATATGCATAGGGTTATCAGATTTGACTTCACACCACTAAATGGGAAAATAACTGTCTCTAACATCAGGCAGCTAAAGCTGAGCCTTGCTCCTGCTGACTAACCACTTGGGTAGACTGCAGGTACTGACATCTTCTTTGTTATCTGGGAGGCAGAGGAGGGACATGAGCTGACAGATAGTTTGAACTACAGTGCTAAAGTAAACAGCATATAGTGCAGCAGACAGACAGTGCATGGGATAGCCACATTTTGAGAGCCTAGCTACTGACTCAAGGCACCACTGCCCCTCCACCCTCTCTTTTCTGAGCTGTACCATAGATCCTGCTGTTTCGTGAAAGGAAGGGCAGCTTGGTTGGGATACCTCGGTATGCTGGGAGGCAGAGTCACCCAACTGGAGGACTCAGTAGGGGCTAATTCTCAAGCTGAGAAGCACTGCCAGTCTGGGAAGTGCTATTCTAGCAGAAGGGCTGAGTTTAGGACACCGTTACCTTAATTTTCTTTAATTTTTGCTGAGGATGGTAGAAAGGCCATAACCCCTCCCTAGTTTGACTACATCATAGCATCTAGAGATAGCCAAAGAGATGCTTCCATTGTCCGATGAAAGGAAAGGCCTGCCACACCTGATGGCCTGAGTGATATCAGCAGCTGTTGAACAGCTCCCAGCTTTTAAAATAAGACTACTTGGAGAAAAAACTGCTGAGCAGCCTGGCAGCATCTCCTCCAGCCTTAGCTTCCCTACGTCATAGGGTTAGGTGACTCCATAAGTAGGGTGCCATGTTTGCAGACAGGAGGCAGAGACTGCATTCCCAGAGAGTCCACTTGGACCAGTCACTGGAGTACATTTAGGAAGCTGGTGACCAAATCCTTTCTGGAACTACACCTCAGCTCCTGTTGAGGTAACATCAGAGAGACTAAACACCCTCTAGATGGCCAGAAGAAAACAAGCAATTGCTAACCATTTAAAGAAACAGTGCACCATGGCTCCAGAAAACTCCTCAAATAAAGAATCAGAAAACTTCTCAGATGAAGAAGTTTTTTTGAAACTATTGGAGGTCGAGTACAAAAGAATTATATACAGAGGCCTCCTAGAGGTTAAATAAGATGCAGCAGAGTAAAAGGAAAAATTAAGCAAGCTATCTGAACTGATGGAACATCAATGATCTGAAATCCAACAGATCAACAACAAAATCACAGAATTAGACAATTTAATCCAAAGCCCAAAGAGCAGAATTGAGGAGATGGAAGTCAGCATTAGCAATGTTGAGGATAGAGCGAATGACATCAGCATGTATGAGGAGAAATCAGAGAAAAGAAATGAGAAAAATGAAGAGGCATTAAGAAATATGTGGGACTCCATTAAGAGGAATAATCTATGATTAATTGGAATTCTTGAACAAGGAGGGGTAGTTGAAAACACAGAGACTATTGTTGTTGAGTTGCTGACATAAACCTTCCTGGAAATCATGAAATAAGAGAATAATAGACGTCCAAGATGCCTGTTGAACACCAAAAAAACTAGACACCAAAAGGAAGACACCAAGACATATTACAATAAAGCTTAATAAAATGAAACATATGCAGAAACACTTAAGGCAGTGAGATTCAAAGGAAAGCTAATGTTCAGAGGGAAGCCCTATAGGCTTTTGTCTGACTTCTTGGCAGAAATGTTGGCAAGGAGGCAGTGGGATGACATATTCAAAGCCTTCAAGACAAAACACTTCCAACCAAGAATTACATATCCTGCAAAATTATTCCTCAGATATGAAGATGAAATTAAGACATTTACAGATAAACAGAAGCATAGAGACTTTGTAAAAAACCAAACCCAAACTGCAAGAAATACTGAAAGAAACTCTGCTTGGTAAAATGAAATCATTATGTGTACATTTAAGGAGGTAATGCAAGACACAATATCCATAATCCTACTCAGTTAGGGCAGTCACAAAACTCAGTCAAAGCTACAATGTTAAAAGAAGGGAACCAGTGATCATATCATGAAAACTGTGACACCATCACACTATAAAACAGCGATATACTAGAGTAGTTATAATCCTTTCATATGGAGAGGAAGTTAAAAAGTTACTTAGAAGTGACAATTGGGTTAAACTCAGAATATTAAGGGGGCTCATAAGGGTAGCAATGGAGCATAATAACAGTGAAACATACCAAAACAAGAAATGTAATACAGGAGTCTCATCAAACACAAAAACAACACTGAAAAAGATGAAGTCAACCCATAAAGAAGAATGACTCACACAGAGTATTAAAAGCAACATAGAAATCATGAACACAAAAATAAACACAACAAAATGATAGCACTAAACACATAGCTATCAATAATTACATTGAGTAAAAGTGCTGAATGCTCCAATAAAGACACAGTGAGTGACATCCTGGATCAAAAGACATGACTCTTCTATATGTTACTTACGAGAAACATGTCTTAAAATCAAAGATGTGAATAAACTGAAAACAAAAGGATGGAAAAATATATGCCAAGCTAACAACACACAAAGAGGAGCAAGCGTGGCAATACTGACCTCAGATAAAATAGATTTTAATGTAAAATCCACCATTGTGAACAAAGAGGGACACTATTGCTGAAAGTTTCAACACACAAGCAGGACTTAACAATATCAAGTATTTATACACCCAATACCAGTCTAAATACATCGAACAAACACTTCAACACTCCACTTTCAGTAATGAACAGATCATCCAGAAAACAGCTCAGTAAAGACATAAAAGATCTTATTGCTACAATTAACCAACTATACCTCAATGACATATACAGAACTTTTTATCCATCGACAGATAAGTACATCTTCTTCTCTAATGCACAGAAACATTTTCCAGAATAGACCATGTGTTAGGACATAAATAAAGTCTCAACAAAATCCAAGCGATTGAATTATTGCAAAGCATATTCTCGAACCATAAAGCCATAAAAGCCAAAATCAATAGCAGAAAAAACATAGGTAGAAATTGGAACTCATGGAAACTGAACAACACCTTGTTCAAAAAGCCATGGGTTACAGACGAAATCAAGGATGAAGTAAATAAATGTATGGAATCAAATGAAAATAGAAACACATCCAAACAGAACTTTCAGGTACAGCAAAAGCAATGCTCAGAGGTCAGTTTATCTCTATAAGTGCACACATCTGGAAGGAAGAAAGGAGGCAAACCAAAGGATTAACCCTACAGCTTGAACAAGTAGAAAGAGAGCAACAGAGGAATCACTCAGACGCTAGAAGAAAACAGATCACAAAGAATAGTACAGAACTAAATGAAACCAAGAATAGAAGAACAATTGAAAAAATTAACAAAGCCAAAAGCTGATTTTTTGAAAAGAAACAAAGTTGGTAAACCATTGGCTAAAATTACAATAGAAAAAACAGGACAGTAAACAAATTATCTGAATGAAATGAGATTGGAGATGTCAAAACAGACCTAACTGAAATCAAAAGTATCATAGCAAACTGTGCTCCAACAGATGTGAAAACCTAGAGGAAATGGACAAATTCCTAGTTTCAAATCACCTACCAAATTATCACGAGGTGAAGCAGAACAACTTAATGAATGTATCACAAAGGAAGAGATTGAAAAATGCATCAGATGACTTCACCAGAGAATTCTATCAAACTTTTAGAGAAGAGTTAGCTCCAATACTACTGAGACTATTTCACAACATAGAAGGTGATGGAATACTCCCCAATGCATTCTATGAAGCCAGCATAACCATGATACCAAAGCCAGAGAAAGATCCCACACAAGAAGAAAATCACAGACCAACATCACTCATGAACCTAGATGCAAAAATCTTCAACAAAATCCTAGCTCATAGAATTCAACAACATAGTCAAAAAATAATTCATCATGACCAAGCTGGATTCATACCGAGGATGCAAGGTTGGTTCTAAGGATGGAAAACTAATTAATGTGATGAATCACATAAATAACACAAAAGATAAGAATCACCTGATTTTGTTAATTGATACAGAAAATACACTCAACTTAAAGCAAGGAATGAGAGGGAAATTCCTAAACTCAGTGAGGGGCATCTACTCAAAGTCAGCTACCTACATCATCCTGAATGGAGAGAGACTGAAAGAATTTTCCTTGAGAACAGGAACTAGACAAGGATGCCCACTCTCACCACTTCATACAACATTGTACTAGAAGTTCCACCCAGGGCACTTAGACAAGAAAAAGAAATAAAAGGCATCTGCGTCAGCAAAGAAAAAGTAAAAATATCCCTCTTTTCAGATGATATGATTGTATATGCAGAGAGTCCTAAGGAATCCGTAAATAAAGTCCTTGAACTAATAGAAGAGTTCAGTAAAGTATCAGGATACAAGATAAATATGAGTAAATCAGTAGGATACTTTATTACCAACAAAAATACCATCAAAGAAGAAATCACCACATCAATACTATTTACTATAGCCCCTAAGAAGATAAAATACCTAGGAATAAACCTAACTAGAGAAGTAAGAAACCTATATAAAGTGAACTACAAGAACTTACTCCAAGAAACCAAAAGAGACTTACGTAAGTGGAGAAACCTACCCTGCTCATAGATAGGAAGACTCACTGTTGTGAAGATGGTTATTTTATCCAAATCAATCTACATATACAATGCAATCAGGATACAAGTTTCAGTGACATTTTTTAATGAGATGGAGAAGCACATCACCAACTTTGGGAAAGGGAGATACCCTGGATAAGTAAAGCGCTACTGAAAAAAAGAACACAGAGGGAGGCCTCATGCTACCTAACTTTAGAACCTATTACACCACTACAGTAGTCAAAATAGCCTGGTACTGGTACAAAAAGAGACATATAGACCAATGTAACAGAGTTGAGACATCAGAGATGCCATCGTCCTCCTATAAACAACTGATATTTGGCAAAGGCCCTAAAATTGTAAACTGTGGTAAAAACAGTCTCTTTAACAAATGGTGTTGGCAAAACTGGATATCCTTTTGCCAAAAACTGAAAGAAGATCCATACCTCACACCTTCCGAAAAAACTAACTCAAATTGGATCAAAGACTTAAGTATCAAACATAAAATGATAAAGATCATGCATAAAAAAAACCAGGGTGAACAATGGAAGTTTTTTTTTTTTTATTATGATTGAGTGAAAATGTATTTTACATATAAATTTGTATGCCCAGCTATATGCATCTCCCACTGCTCTCCCCGCCCGGTGAGAGCACACTCTTCCTCTCTGTGCTATACATGCCATATCCTAACAATCTCCTATCCCCACCTCTCCAACCTCTCCTCTTTGTCGAGTAAGAAGTCAGCAGGACAACATCCTATAGATGCATAGAACCATAAAATACACATATGATATGGTCACTCTGTGTTGCCAACTCCAGCCTATACCTGTTTGAAGAGTTGATCTCCATTATGACTTACGGACAGAGGCAGCATTAGGGTCAGGGGCCATGCTCCCAGGGGAACCTCAAAGCCCCTGGGCCATCAATTGTGATCTTTAAATGGAGATCTCAGGGTACACCCCCTTTTATTCTTGTGTTGCCAGGGAGACTCAACTTTGTGAGCCCCATCACAGCAATCACTTGTAGTGGTCAGGTACCATCCAGTTCTTCCAGTTAGATGTCAAAGTAGGCACCCACTCACATGGTTCTCTCTGTATTCTGTGTTCTTTTCCCCCATGTCGTTTTGGGGCTTGAGGATCATCAGTTCCTGCTGAGTTGGGACCATTTGGTGTACCTCAGATGGCAGCTTGGTATCCTTTTTTTTTCTTTTTTCTATTATTTTTTTTTTATTTTATTATTATGACTGAGTGAAAATGTACATTCCCATACAAATTTACATGCCCACCTATATGCAGCTTCCACTGCTCTCCCTGTCCGGTGACAGTACACTATTCCTCTCTGCTCCATACATGTCTCATCCTCCCAACAGTCTCCTTTCCCTTCCTTTCCACCCACTCTCCTTCCTCCATCTTAACTCAATATTGCAAGGACAGAGTAGCTGAGGAAGGGGGCAGGAGAACATGCTCTTAGGCAAAATTGAGGCCAATTGGCACAACTAGTGTTTTGCTAAGAGGGCTCTCTGTACCCCACATTGGTGAGTGGTGTCTGGGGTCTTAAAAACTGCCAAGCTGCCATCTGAGGGCCCAGCAAATGGTCCCAACTCAGCAGGAACAAATGATCACAAAGGACCAAAATGACATGGGGTAAAGACAACCCAGAAGATAGACCCACAAGAGTGGGTGCTCTCATAGACTTGGGCCCCAAAGAACCGGATGGTGCCCAGCCACCACCAGTGATAGCTGCAATGGAGCTCACTAAGTTGAGTCCCACTGGCAACACAAGAATAAAAAGAGGTGCACCCTGAGATCTCCACTAAAAGACCACAATTGATGGTCCAGCAGATTCAGGGTTCCCCTTGGAGCATGGCCCCTGGCCCTAATGCTGCCCTTGCTTGGCAGTTTTTAAGACCCCAGATACCACTCACCAATGTGTGGCACAGAGGGCTCTCTTAGCAAAATGCTGGTTATGCCAATTGGTCTCGATTTCCCATGATAGCATGGTCCCAGCCCCCAGTCCCCACTACTCTGTCCTTGCAATATTGGGTTAAGATGGGAGGAGTAATCATCCTAAATTGAATACCAGTTAAAATTGATCTTCTTTCTAACGTGTTCTGTCACAGATTTATCCCAACCAAATTTCTACCAACTATCTAATCTATACCCTACTCTCTCCCTCCCTCCCTCTCCACCCTTGCGGCCATCAAAGAGTCTTTTCTTCTACAAATGAGTCTGTTTTTAAGCTCTTACTGTAGGGGTGTTATAAAATTTTTGTCCTTTTGTCACTGACTACTTTCCCTCAACTTAATGTCCTCCGATTGACACCAGGTTATGAGATGTTTTAGTCAGCTAGGGCTGCTCTAACAGAAATACCACAGAGTGGGTGGCTTCAACAAAGGAAGGTTTATTCTTACACGGTCTGGTAGGCTACAAGTCCAAATTCAAGATGTCTGCTCCAGGGAAAGCTTTTCTCCCTTGTTGGCTCTGAAGGAAAGTCCAGTACTGTATCAGTATTTGTCCAGGGAGCAACTTGGTGCAGGAACCTTAGATTTGAAGGACGTGCTCTTCTCCTGGTGCTGCTTACTGGATGGTGTGAGGTTCCCAATTCTATGCCTCTTCTTTTTCCTTTTATCTTTTGTAGAATGAAAGAATTAAGGGTGGGCAAGCCACACTCCAGGGAAACTCCCTTTATAGTGGAGCAGGGAGGTGATCCTATGAAGGGATTTACAGCCCACCTTAACCCTCTAACATACAGCATAGCAAAACCACAAAATGGAGTACAGTCACAAGATACTGGGAATCATGGCCCAGCTACATGGTTACACATATTTTTGGGGGGACACAATTTGATCCATGACATGAGATGCTTCCTAAAAGCATCACTGTTCTTTACCATTGCATAGTGTTCCATTGAGTATATATACCATAGTTTACCTATCCATTCCTCTGTTGTTGGGCATTTGGGTTGATTCCATCTTTTTGCTATTGTGGACTGTGCTGCAGTAAACATTCTTGTGCTTGTATCAGTCTATGTGAAGGGCCTTTATTCTGCATGATATACTCCAAGCAGTGGAATTACTGGATCAAATGGTATATCTATGTGTATCTTTTTAAGGAAGTGCCAGACTGCTTTCCAAAGAGATTGCACCATTTTGCAATCCCACAAGCAGTGTAGGAGAGTTCCAATTTCTCCATTGCCTTGTTAGCATTAGTTGTTTTGCATTTTTTGGATCATGGGCCAGCCTTGTTGGGGTGAGATGGTATCTCATTGTCATTTTGATTTGAATTTCTTTAATAGCTAATGATTGTGAGCTTGTCCACATGTGTTTTTTGGCTGTCTTGGTCTCCTCTTTAGACAAATGTGTCTATCTCCTTTGTCCGTTGCTTAATTGGATTATTCTTCTTTCTCTTATTGATGTTTTGTTGTACCTTATAGATTATGGAGGTGAGATGACAGTCTGACATATAGTTGCTGAAAATTTTTTTTCCCATTTTGTAGGTAGTCTTTTAATTCTTTTGATAAAGTCTTTGGATGAGCAAAAGTATTTGATTCTTACTAGTTCCTGTTTATCTATTTTCTCTTCTGTTGATTGTGCTTTGTCAGATTTTGAAGTCTGTCTACATTGTGTATTAAAACTTCCATGTTGATCCTACTTTTTCTTGGATGAGCTTTATTGTTTTAGATTTGATATTTAGGTCTTTTATCCAGTTTGAGTTGGCTTTTGTATAAGGTGTGAGATATGGGTCTTGTTTCAATTTATTACAGATGAATATCCAATTTTGCCAGCACCACTGGTTGAAAAGATTGCTTTTACCCCAGTTTAATGTCTTTGGGCCTTTGTTGAATATCAACTGTTTGTAGGATGATGATGTCATCTCTGGGGTCTCAACTCTGTTCCCTTGATCGATCTGTCTCTTTTCATACCAGTACCAGGCTGTTCTGACTACTGTGCAGTGCAGTAGGTTCTAAAGTCAGATAGTGAGAGGCCTTCTTCTTCAGTAGTTCTTCAGTATTCTTCTTCAGTAGTTATTTACTTATCTGGGGCTTCCTCCCTTTCCAAACAAGGTTGGTGATTTGTTTCTCCACCTCCTTAAAAATGTCACAGGAATTTGCACTGGGATTGCATTGTGTAAGTAGATTGCTTTGGGTAAAATAGATATTTTCACAATGTTGAGTCTTCCTATTCATGAGCAGGGTAGGTTTCTCCATTTACGTAAGTCTCTCCTAGCTTCTTGTAGCAAGATTTTGTAGTTTTCTTTGTAAAGATCTGTTATTTCTCTTGTTAGATTTATTCCTAGGTGTTTTATCTTCTTGGAAGCTATAGAAAATGACGTTGATTTGGTGATTTCTTCTTGGAAAACCTCATTGCTGGTATAAAGAAATCCTACTGAATTACTAATGTTTATCTTGTATCCTGGGACTTTGCTGAACTCTTCTATCAGTTTGAATAGTTTACTTACAGATTCTCTAGGATTCTCTGCGTGTACAATCATATCATCTGCAAATAGGGAGATTTCTACTTCTTTGCTGAGGCAGATGCCCTTTATTTCTTGGTCTTGTCTAATTGCTCTGGCTAGAACTTCTAGTACCATGTTGAATAGGAGAGGTGATAGTGGGCATCCTTGTCTAGTACCCTTTCTCAAGGGGAATTGTTTCAGTCTCTCTCCACTCAGGGTGATGTAGGCGGTTGGCTTTGTATAAATGGCCCTTCTTGTATTGAGGAATTTGCTATCTATTCCTGTTTTCTGAGAGTTTTTAGCATGAATGGGTTTTGGACTCTATCAAATGCTTTTTCCATATTAATAAAATCAGGTGACTCTTGTCTTTTGTATTATTTATGTGGTTGACTATATTAATAGTTTTTCTAATGTTGCACCAGCCCTGCATCCCTGGTATGAATCCAACTTGGTCAAGATAAATTATTTTTGTGATATGTTGTTGTATTCTATTGGCAATATTTTGCTGAAGGTTTTTGTATCTAGATTCATGAATGATATTGGCCTGTAGTTCTCCTTTGTTGTTGAGTCTTTCCCTGGCTTTGGTATTAGAGTTACACTGGCTTCATAGCATGAACTTGGGAATACTCCATCTTTTTCTATGCTGAGAAACAATCTCAGTAGTATTGGAGATATCTCTTCTCTAAAAGCCTGGTAGAATTCTGTGGTGAAGACATCTGGGCCAAGGCTTTTTTTAGTTGGTATTTTTTTTTATGACTTTTCTAATGTCTTCCTTTGTGATGGGTTTATTAAGTTGTTCTGCTTCACCTTGTGATAATTTCAGTAGTTGATATGAATCAAGGAATTTGTCCATTTCCTCTAGGTTTTCAAATTTGTTAGAGTACAGTCTTTCCTATTATTGTTTTGATATTTTTTATTTCTGTTGTATCTGTTGTGACAACTCCCCTGTCTTTCTTATTTGGGTTATTTGTCTCCTTTCTTGTTTCTCTTCAGTAAGCTTAGCCAATGGTTTGTCAATTTTGTTGACCTTTTCAAGAAACCAGTTTTTGGTCTGTTCAATTCTTTCAATTGTTCTTCTATTCTCTGATTCATTTAGTTCTGTTCTAATCTTTATGATCTCTTTTAATTTGGTGCCTATGGGGTTTCTTTGCTGCTCTCTCACTACTTGTTCAAGCTGTAGGGTTAGTTCTTTGGTTTGGGTTCTTTTTTCCCCCTGGATTCATGCATTTATGAGGATAAACTGACCTCTAAGCACTGCTTTGGCTTTACGCCATAGGTTCTGGTCGGAAGCGTTTTCATTCTCATTGGAATCAATAAATTTCTGTTTTTTCTGGTATTGATTTAGACTTTTACGGCTTTGTGTTTCAAGAAGATGCTTTGCAATAATTCAGTGGTGTGGATTTTGTTGAGATTTGCTTTATGTCCTAACACATGGTGTATTCTGGAGAATGTTCCATGTGCACTGGAGAAGAAGGTGTAGTTGTCTGCTGATGGACAGAAAGTTCTGTATATGTCAATGAGGTCTAATTGGTTAATTGTGGCAATAAGATCTTTTGTGTCTTTATTAAGCTAGAGGATCTGTCCAATATTGAGAGTGGAGTGTTGAAGTTTCCCACTATTACTGTGGAGTGATCTATCTCATTTTTGAATGTAGTCCATGTTTGTTTGATGTATTTATATGCTTAGTATTGGGTGCATAAATATTTAATATTAAGTCCTGCTTGCGTACTGAACTTTTCAGCACAGTGTCCCTCTTTGTCCACGATGGTGAATTTTGCATTAAAATCTATTTTATCTGAGATTAATTTTCAGGTTGTTCACATCTTTAAGTCTAAGATGAATTTCTTGTAAGCAACATATAGACGTTTTATCCCAGATGTGACTCGTTGTCTTTTTACTGGAGTGTTCAGTCCATTCACATTCAAAGCAATTATTGATAAGTCTGTGTTTAGTACTGTCATTGTGATGTTTTTATTTTTGTGTTGATGTTTTCTCTGTTGTTCTTTTTAATCTGTTCTGCGATGTTCTTCTTTATGAGTTGATTTTTCATCTTTGTCAGGGTCGGTTTTGTGATTGTTGAGACTCCTGTATTATGTTTCTTGATTTGATATGTTGAGTCTTTATTGTGCTTTGTGACTTTAATTCCCTTTAATAATCTATGTTTAAAAACAATTTTAACTACTGCAAGTCTGAGTAACTTCATCTCCACCGAGAAGGACTATAACAACTGTAGTACATCCCTCTTTTTAATATGATGACATCATAGTTTTCATGATATGATTACTGGATCCCTTTTAATATTACACCTTTGACTGAGTTTTATACCTTTCCTAGCTGACTAGATTTCTGGATGATGTGTCCTGTACTTCCTCCTAAAATATACAGTTAATAGTTTTGTTCTTCTAAGCCAAGAGCTTCTTTCAGTATTTCTTGCAGCTTTGGTTTAGTTTTTACAAAGTCTGAGTTTCTGTTTATCTGCACTTCTTAATTTTTTTTTCATATTTGAAACATAGGTTTGCCAGATATACAATTCTTCTTTGGAAGTTTCTCTCCTTCAAGGCTTTGAATGTGTCATCCCATTTTCTCTGTGCCAGCATCCTTTCTGCTGAGAAGTCAGATTAAAGCCTATTGGGGTTCCCTCTGAATGCTAGCTTTGTTTTGAGTCTTGCTGCCTTTGAGAGTGTCTGCTTATGTTTCATTTTGTTAAGCTTGATTATAATAAATCTTGGAGTCTTTCTTTTGTGATGTATGTCGAGTGGTGTTTGATATTCATCTTGGATATCTATATTCTCTTCTTTCATAATTTCTGAGAAGTTTTCTGTGAGCAGCTCAGCAATGATATTCTCTGTATTCTCAGGTGTCTCACTCTGTTCAGAAACTCCAATTAATCGTAGATTGTTCCTCTTAATAGAATCCCACATACTTCTTAATGCTTCTTCACTTTTCTTGTTTCTTTTTTCTGCTTTCTCTGCATAGATGCTGGAGTCAGTAGCTCTGTCTTCCTAGTCAGAAAGTCTGTTTTCCACTTGTTTCATTCTATATTCTTGGCTTTGAATTAAAATTTCTATCTCTTTGATTTTTGTTGTTGATCTGTTGATTTGTTGTTGATCTGTTGATCTTTGATTTTGTTGTACTGGTGTTCAGTTGGATGGAACAGCTGGCTTAATTTTTCATTATGCTCTGCTGTACTTTGTATAAGGTCTAGGAAGTGTCTCTATATAATCCTTTTGTTCTTGCCCTCTGACAGTCTCAGAAAGGTTTCTTCATCTGGGAGGTTCATTGGTTCTTTCTTTTGGGGGCCTTCTGAAGCCATTGGTGAGTTCTTCTTTATGTTATTATCCAAAGTTCATTGCTTTTTGGGCATCTGGAGGTTGTTCTGTTTCTTAAATGTTACCTTTATGAGATCTAAAGCTCAGTCTGGAAAGGAAGGTGATCACCAGACACCTCTATGTACTTCAATGACTGGGCTTAATGAAATCTCTGGGCATCAGGTTGCACCTCCTGATTGTCAAAGACACGGCCCTATATATAGAGTCACTGGGGAGCCACTGGCTGACCCTACTATATGAGTCAATAAGGGCTGGAACAGATGCCGTCAGGATGGACTGCAGTTATTTCTCTAGGCGGTCTTATATTGAAAAGTAAAAGGTATCTGACAGCTACGAAAATTAGTCAGCCTTTCAGATGTATGAGTCCCTCTTCCCAGCTTGTGAAGTAAGCACCTTTATTTCCAACCCCAGATACTGTAAACTAGTTCAAAATACAGGAAGGCTACTGCCCTGCTGTCACTTGCTGCCAGGCCCCACCCATAGGCCACACTGTGCAAAATACTGCTTGTTACTGGAAAAGCGCTTTTCTCTGGGAAGGCACTGCCTCACAACCTGGGAATTAGGGCCAGCTGAGGCCTCCGTATGGGTAATCATCCTCCCAGCCAAACAAGGTGGCATCCACACAAGTTCCTCTGCCTGCCTCAGAACAGGCTACTCAATGGTGGAGGCTTGGAGAGAGAGGCAACACTTGTCGAGGTGCACAGAGTTCAAAGCTGGGCTCTCAAAATGTGGTGATTCTGCCTGCTGATACCACCAGCAGTGCATCAGAGGCTAGGTGACAGTCAAACCCCAGCTCTTCCCTCCAGCTAAGACAGACAAAAAAAAAGTTAAAGTGGGGAGTTACAGATAGGCAGGCACACAGATTTAATTTAGATTGTTTACTTTCACTTAATCACAATTAAAAAAGAGAAAACAAGCAACACAAAAAAACTAAAACTCAAAGGATTAAAAAATATATATTGAGGAACCAAGATTCAGAACATATTAGGAGTCATGATATTAATATCTGACACAAAGTCTTTAAATGAATCTGCCGCGGTGGATAAGAAATGACACCATATGATGATCAAAAGGTCGATATTCTAGGAGGAAATACATCAATGACAGGGCTCCTAAATGCATAAAACAAACCTAACAGCATTGAAAACACAAATAGACAGCTCCGCAATAATAGTAGCAGACTTCAATACACCACTTTCAGTGAAGGGCAGAACATTCAGGAAAAGCTCTATTAAGACACAAAATATCTAAATGTCACAATCAACTAACTTAATTTCATAGACATACAGACTACCTAACAGCAGCTAAGTATATTTTCTTTTCCAACTCACATGGAGCACTCTCCAGAAGAGACTACATATTAGTCATTACAGCAAGACTGGACAACAGCCAAACCATCAAAATATTGCAAAGTGTTTTTTTCTGATCATAAAACCATAAAAGTCGAAATCAAGAACAGTAAAGGAAGAAAGGACATGGAAACTAAACAACACTTTGCTCAAAACTACTGGGTTATAGAATAAATCATAAAAAAAATTAATAGCATCAAATGAGAATGAAAATACATCCTACTAGAATCTTTGGGACACAGAAAAATCACTGTTGAGAGGTCAATTTATTTCAATAAGTGCACACATCCCAAAAGAAGAAAAGGCCCAAATCAGAGCATAAACACTAAAACAAGTAGAGAGAAGCAAAAGAAATCTTCATACACCATAAAAATACAAATAGGAAAGAATTAAATGAATTAGAGAACAAAAAAACAAGCAAAAATAGATTTAACAAGGCCAAAAACAGATTATTTGAAAAGATCAACACAATTGATAAAACATTGGCCAACTGACAAAAGAAAAACAGAAGGTAAAGCAAATAATCAAGTAAGAAATGAAATGAGAGCTATCACAACAGATCCAATTAAATTAAAATAATAATAATAAATGCTATAAAAAATTTTACTGTAACAAATTCCAACACCTAGAAGAAATGGACAAATTTCTGGAAACATACCACTTACCTAAACTAAAACAAGTAAAAGTATAACAACTAGATAAACATATAACAAACTGAAAACGTAATCTAAAATTTCCCAACAGAAAAAAAGCCCTAGCTTTAAAGGCTTTAGTGGACAATTCTACCCAGCTTTCAGAGAAGAGTTACACTGCTAATTTAAAGGTAGGGCATAGAAAAGGATGGAATACTCCCAGACTCTTTCTTTGAAGCCAGCATAACCCTAATACCAAAACCAGGAAAAGAGAAAAAAACAAAACAAAACAAAATGGATGACGTTACAAGATGGCAGAATAAACAGACCAATATCTCTCTTAAGCCTAGATGCAAAAATGGCCAAGAAAATTCTAACCAATAGAACTTAACAATATATTAAAAAAACTAAAACAAAAACAATAATTCATCATAATCTAGTGAGATTCATACCAGGGATGCAGGGATGATTCAACATTACAAAAAACAATAAATGTAATCAACCACATAAATAAAATGAAAGATAAGAACAATTTATCAATTGATTCAGAAAAGATACCTGACAAAGTCTAACACCCACTTATAATGAAAACTCTCAGCAAAACAGGAATTGAAAAGAAGTTGTCCAATATATCAAAGGGTGTTTATACAAAGCAAACAACCAACTTGCTTCTAAATGGAAAGAATCTGAAAGCATTCCCTTTGAGAATGAGAACCAGTGCAGGATGCCCTTGTCATTGCTTTCATTCAACATTTTGCTGGAAGTTCTAACCAGAGCAATTAGTCAGAAAAAGAAACAATGCATCAAATTGTTAAAGAAGTAGTTAAAGTATCGCTATTTGCAGATGGTACAAGGTTATAAACAGAAAACCCTAAATAATCCACAAAAAGAGTAATAAAACTAATAAAAGTGTTAAATAGAAGTTTAATAGCAGAGTTAAGCAAAGTATCAGGATACAAGATAAGCAAAGTATCAGAATACAAGATAAACAAAAATCAGTTGAATTCCTCTATACCAGCAAAGAGAATGTCAAAAAAGAAATCACCCATTCAATACAATTTACAATAGCCCCCAAAGAGATAAAATACTTAGGAATAAACCTAACCAGACATAAAAGACCCACAAAATACAAACTACAAGACATTACTGCCAGAACCCAGAAGAGGCTTATGTAAGTGAAGAAACTTATTTCCTTACTGATAGAAAGACTCAAAACTGAAACTACCCAAAGGGACTTACAAATACAACGTGATACCAATTCAAATTCCAATGGTGTTTTTTAATGACATAGAGAGACAAATCACTAATGTGATCTGGAAAGGGAAGAGTCACTAGGTACTTAAAGCATTACTGAGGAAGAAAAACAAAGTGGGAGGCCTCACATTACCTGAATTTAGAACCTATTACACTGCCACAGTGGTCAAAGCAGACTGATACTGATAACAAACACAGATACAGAGACTAATGGAACAGAACTGAGAACCCAGACATAAGATCATCCACCAGTGAGCAGCTGTTTTTGACAAAGGTCCAATGTCCATAAACTGGGGAAAAGACAGTCTCCTTAGCAAACGGTGTTGGCACAACTCAATATACATCTGCAAAAGAGTAAGAAACAAGACCTATTCCTCATACCATGCACAGAAACTAGTACAAAATGGATCAAAGATCTAACTATAAAAATCTGTAATGATAAAAATCATGGAGGAAAATGTAGGGACAATTCTGGGATCCCTCATACACAGCATAAATGGAATACAAAATATTACTAACAGTGCACAAACAACAGAAGAGAAAATAGATAACTGGTATGTTTAACCACTATGTCACCAGGGTTTCAAGGGGATACTACATGATTTAAAATCAGCAATGGTGTGTCAGAGTTACATTCTTTTACTATACGTATTCAATCTGTATACTGAGCAAATAATCCAAGAAACTGGATTATATGAAGAAGGATGTGATATCAAGATCAGTAGAAGACTCATTAACAATCTTCAATATGCAAATGACACAATCTTGCTTGCTGAATGGGAAAAGGACTTGAAGCAGAACTGATAAAGTTCAGACTATAGCCTTCAGTATGGATTAAATCTTAACACAAAGAAAACAAAAATCTTCACAACTGAATCAATAAACAACACCTTGCATCATAAACAGAAAAGAATGGAGCTGTCAAAGATTTCATTTTATTTGCAAGTGCAATCAACACCCATGGAAGCTGCATTCAAGAAATCAAATGACACATTGCTTTGGACAAAGCTGCTGCAAAGACCCCTTTAAAAAGCACAGATGTCAGTCTGAAGACTAAGATGAGCCTGACCCAAGCAATAATATTTTCAATTGTCTCATGCATATGCAAAAAGGACTATGAAAGAGGAATACCAAAGAAGAATTGATGCTTTTGAATTATGGCATTGACAAAGAATATCGAATATATCATGGACTGCCAGAAGAACAAACAAGTTGGTCTTAGAAGAAATATAGCCAGAGTGCTTCTTGGAAGTGAAGATGGCAAGACTTCTTCTGGTGCGTTTCAGAAGGGGCCAGTCACTGGAAAAGGACATCATGTTTGATGAAGTTGAAAGTCAGCAAAAGAGATCTTCAATGAGATAGAGTGATACAGTGGTTGCAACAATGGGCTCAAACACAGTTGTGAGGATAGCACAGGACTGGGCAGTTTCTTTCTGTTGTACATGTGGTTGCCATGAGTCAGAACTAACTCAATGGCACCTAACAACATATACACTTGCCATCACCTGTCTGTCAGTTTGTCATACTGTGGTGTTTTATAGGTTTCTATGCCAGTAGAAACATTTAAAATACCAGCAGTATCATCCATGGTGGACAGGTTTCAGCTGAGCTTTTAGACCATGACAGACTAGGAAGAAAGACCTAGTGGTCTTCTTTCAAAAATTAGCCAATGAAATCTTTATGGATTACAGCAGAGCATTGTCAGATATAATACTGAAAGATAGGCCCCCTAAGTTGGAAGACACTTAAAATACACAATAACTGTAACAATGAATTCAGGAGTACTGTCTTAGTCATCTGGTACGGCTATAACAGAAATGCCAGAAGCGGATAGCTTTAACAAAGAAAAGTTTATTTTTACACAGTGAAGTAGACTACAATTCTGAATTCAGGGTGTCCAGTCCAAGGAAAGGCTTTCCCTCTTTGTTGGCTCTGAAGGAAAGTACTTGTGTTATATCAGTCTTTCTTTGGTCTGAGAGAATCTTGGCCACAGGAACCTCAGGTCTGAAGGACATGTTCTATTGCCAGTGCTGCATTCTCAATAGTGTGAAGTCTCAACTCTCTGATTTCCTCCTTTTCCTTTTATTTTTTAATGCCCCCCCCCCAGATTAAGCCCTTATATTTATCCATAAACGTTACCAAAAAAGACAACCTACAGACTGGAGAAAAAAATCGGCTATGACAAATCCAATCAGTGTCTAATCTATACAATCTACAAGACAGAGTTAAACATCAACAAGACAAATAACCCAATTAAAAAATGGGGGCAAAGGATACAGCCACTTCACCAAAGAAGGCATTCAAGCATCTCACGAATACATGAGGAAATGCTCGCGATCATTGACTATTACCAAAAAAAAAAAAAAAAAAGAAATGCAAAAACAAAAAGAAAAAAACCCACTTTTGTAGAGTTGATTCAGACTCCTAGCAACTCTACAGGACAGAGGAGAACTGCTCCATAGAGCTTCTGTTACAGGAACAGACACATGCAAACCCATGTTCACCACAGCAAGACCTTTCTTGAGACGTACTGACACAATGGCTGCAGTGATGGCCATAGCATAAAATGATTGTGGACATGGCCCGAGATCCGGCAGCGTTTCATCCTGTCTCATCCCTCACTAATCTCATTTCTTATCACTCCCATGTACAGATCTTCTGGTACAATCAAGCACACTGTTTGTTATGACTCTGTTACTTGTGCTCAATTTCCCATTCTGCCACATCTGAAAAAATACTTTCATTGTTCTAAAGAGTCTCCAGGATCAGGAACTGCATAGTCATTTCTCTCTTGTGTCTTGGATAACGCACTTTCACAGCTGCTGAGTTTTTAGCCCCAAAGACAACGTGGAATTAATCAGTAAGCACGGTATGCCAGGCCAGCCAACTGCCGTCGAGTCGGATCCAACTCATGGCGACCCTAGCATGTTATACACGGGTTTAATTGTGTTTACTTACTAATCTGTATTGCACAATTTCACATGGGTTTCTCCACATCGAAATGTAGACAGGTGAACTATGCACTACAGATTAGTAAATAAGCATAATTAAGCTTGTGTGTACCATGATTGTTGGATAATCTTTCCCTGCCAGGGTTCACCTAGTCTCAAAACACACCACATAATTCAGTCACCCAAGGAGCTTTAAAAGCAGTAAGAGTGGCTCAGGCCCCATGCTAAACTAATTGAACCAAAATCTCTAGGTCATGATGCTGGGTAGAGGTTTTGTATTGTTTGTTTAAAATGCATAATAAAATTTCCTAAGAGCTTGGATTAAAGTGTATACTCAAGTAATGACTGAGTATAGGATTGCTGGATCAGATGTTAATTCTATTCTTGGATATTTAAGGAGGTGCCATGTAATTTTCCACAGTTGCTGTACCATTTTACGTTCCCACTGGTAGTGCATAAGAGTTCCAGTCTCTCTACAGTCTCTCCATTATTTATTTTCTGTTTTCTTTGTTGTTCTTGATGATGTTAGTTACTGTCAAGTTGGTTCCTACTACAGTGAGGCTATATACAACAGAAGGAAACATTGCCCAGTCCTCCACCATCTGCACAATCTTTGTTACGCTTGAGCCCATTTTTGCAGCCACTGTGTCAATCCTTATCCTTTAGGGCCCTCTGCTTTTTCACTTATCCTCTACTTTACCAAGCATTATGCCCTTCTCCAGTGACCGATCCCTTCTTATACCATGTCCAAAGTATGTCAGACTTAGTCTCACCATCCTTGCTTCTAGGAGATTTCTGATTGTACTTCTTCCAAAACAACATTGTTATTTGTTCTTTCTGCAGTCACAGTATATTCTTAACCAATACCACAATTTAAAGATTTCAATTCTTCTTCAGTCTTCCTTGTTCATCGTTCAGCTTATGAGGTGAACGAAAACACGTTGGCTTGGATCTGACACACCTTAGTTCTCAGTGACTTCTTGCTTTTCAACACCTTGAAGAAGCCCTTTAAAACAGTCTGCCAATGTAATACTTCCTTTGAGTTTTTGACTGCTGTTTCCATAGGCACTGACTGTGGTTCCAAGTAAAATGAAATCCTTGACGACTTCAATCTTTTTTCCGTTTGTCATGATGTTACTTATTAGTCCAGTCGTGAGAACTTTTGTTTTCTTTATGTTGAGGTATAATCTATTTTGAAAGGCTGTAGTCTTTGATCTTCATCAGTCAGTGCTTCAAGTCCTCTACACTTTCAGCAACAAAGATCGAGTCACCTGTATAACAGGTTAAAGAGGCTTCCTCCAATCCCAATTCCCTGTTTTAGTTCATACAGTCCAGCTTCCAGGATTATTTGTTCCACATATACACTGAATAAATACAATGAAAGGATTCAACCCTGGCACACACTTTTCCTGACTTTAAACCGTACTGTATCTCCTTGTTCTGTTCAAATGACTGTCTCTTAATCTATGTACAGGATCCTCATGAGCATAATTAAGTGTTCTGGAATTCCCATCCTTTGAAATGCTATCCACAATTTATTACAATCCACACAGTTGAATAGTCAGTAAACACCGTTAATATTTTTCCGGTATTCTCTGCTTTGATCCAGGGACCACCTGACATCAGGAATGGTATCCTTCATTCCACATTCTCTTCTGAATTTGTCTTGATTTTCTGGCACTTCCCTATCTATATACTGCTGCAGCCACTTTTGAATGATCTTCAGCAAAGTTTTACTGCTTGTGGTACTAATGATATTGTTCAATAATTTCTGCATTCAGTTGAATCATCTTTCTTGGGAATAGGCATAAACATAGACCTCTTCTGATCAGCTAGTCAGGTAGCTGTCTTCCAAATTTCATGGTGTCAGTTTGTTGAAACATTTCAGTGAGTATTCCATCAATTTCTGAAGTCTTGTTTTTTTGCCAATGTCTTTAGTTTGGCTGTCTTTAGTGCTGCTTAAATTTCTTTCTTTAGCACCTTCAGTTTCTAAGCATACACTATTTCCTGAAATGGTTAAACGTTGACCAATTTTTTCCTTTTTTTTTTTGGTGTAGTGACTCTATTCCTTCCATCTGCTTTTGATGCTTCCTGCCTCATTTAATATTTTCCCCATAGAATGCTTCAAAATTACAACTAGAATCTTCTATGTTTTCTTCAGTTTTTTCAGCTTGATAAATATTCAGCATGTTCTTCCGTTTTGATCTTCTATAGCCACGTTATTGCACACATCATTATAATACTTCACTTTGTCTTCATGATCTGCCTTTGAAATCTTCTGCTCAGTTTTTTTACTTCATCATTTTTTCCTCTCACTTTAGCTACTGGACATTCAAGAGCAAGTTTCAGAGTCTCTTCTGATATTCAGTTTGGTCTTTTCTTTCTTTCCGGTCTTTTTTAATGACCTCTTGCCTTCATCATGTATAATATTCTTTATGTCTTCCCTCAACTTGTCTGATCTTCAGTCATTAGTGTTCAGTGTCTCAGATGTCTTCTTCATATGGTCTTTAATTTAGGCATTATATACTCAAAGTTGTGCTTTCACTTTTATTTTTATTTTTATTTTTATTATGGCTGAGTGAAAATTGTTCTATGCATCTATAGGATATCATCCTGTGCTTTGGCTTTTTTAGACTTTTCCTTATGTCCTTCAGTTTCACCTTGAATGTGTATAATTGATAGGCTCTTCTGCAGTCATCCTTGGTCTTATTCTGACTGATTATATTAAAAATTCCACCATCTCTTTCCAAACATATAGCTGATTTGATTCTTACGTATTCCATCTGGTGAGGTTTATATTTATAATCACTGTTTATGTTGTTGAGAAAATGTATTTGTAATGAAGTCATTGATCTTGAAAATTCTATCATGTAATCTACAGCATCATTTCTATCACCAAGGCCATATTTTCCAACTACTGATCCTTTTTTTTTGTTTCCAACTTTCACTTTCCAGCCACCAGTAATTATCAATGCATCCTGATTGCATGTTCCATTTATGAGTCCTGCCAGCAGTGTTGGGGTGAGATGGTATCTCATAGTAGTTTTGCTTTGCATTTCTCTAATGTCTGATGATAATTTCCTCATGCGTCTGTTACTCGTCTAAATGTCTTCTTCGGTGAAGTGTGTGTTTATATCATTTATCTATTTTTTGATGAGGTTTTGCATCTTTTTGTTATTGAAGTATTGAATTATTCTATAGCGTTTAGAGATTAGATCACTGTCAGATATGTCACAGTCAAATTTTTTCCCAGTCTCTAGATTTGATTTTTGCTGTTTTGGTAAAGTCTTTTTATGAGCAAAAGTGTTTAATTTTTAGGAGTGCCCAATTATCTAATTTATTTCCTGTGGTTCTGTAATTTTAGTTATGGTTTGTGTTTTATTTAATGCTACATATTAGAGTCTCTAGCATTGTCGCTAATTTTTCTTCCATGAACTTTATCATTTAATGGTTTATATTTAGGTTTTTGATACATTAAGTTAGTTTGGGGGTATAATGTGCAATATGGGTCCTGCTTCAGTTTTTTTAACAGACAGACATCTGGTTTGGCTAGCATCATTTGTTGAAAAAGACTGTTCCTTCCCTATTTAATATACTTTGGCCCCTTATTGAAGATTAGCTGGTCATAAACAGATGTTTTTGCATCTGGTTTCTCAAATCTGTTCCACTGACTAATGTGCCTGTCCTTGTACCAGTACCTGACACTTTTATTTTATTTTGTTTTAGTATTGTGCCCTACAGTAGGTTCTAAGATTAGGTAGTGTGAGGCCTACTATTTTATTCTTTATTTTTTTCAATAATGATTTACTTATCCAATTTGTCTTTCCTTTCTATATAAAGAATGTTTCCCTGTTAAAGAATGTTGTTGGTGTTTGTATCAGGATTGCATTAAAGATCACTTTTGCTAAGATGGACATTTTCACAATGTTAAGTCTGCCTATTCATGAGCATGGTGTGCTTTTCCATTATTAAGCCTTTTTTCTGTTTCTTGTGATAGTAGTTATAATTTTTTGTATAGGACTCTTGCCTGCTTTGATTTGCTCCTATTTTATCTTTTTAGGGGTTATCATAAGTAATATTGCATTCTCGTTTTCCTTTATGAAGTTCACTCTGTTGGTATATAGGAATTCAGTTGATTTAGTTTGCTATTCTGCTAAATTTTTCTAGTAGTCCCAGTAGTTTTCTTATATAGTCTTTGGGGTTCTTTACGTATAGGATCATATAACTTATGAATAGGGAGGGTTTTACTTCATCCTTTTCTATTTATATGACCTTTATTGCCTTTTCTTGACCTCTTGCTCTAGCTAGAACTTCCAGCATATGTTATACAGGCATGGTGATAAAGGGCATTTTGTCTTGTTTCCTTTCTCAGAGGTAATGTTTTTAGTCTCTCTTCATTGGGATGATGTTTGCTCTTGTTTTTGTATATCATTTCCCTTTATAATGTTGAGGAGTCTCCCTTTATTCCTATTTTACTGAGGGTTTTCATCAGGTACAAGTTTTGAACTTTACGAAGTGTCTTTTCTGTGTCAATTGAGATGATGCTATGATTCATGTGATTCTTTAATTCTGTTCCATTTATGTGGTGGATTATGTTGACTGGTTCTAACGTTAACCTTCCTTGCACATCTGGTACAATTCCCGGTCGATCACGGTGTATTTTCCTATTCTTTCTTAAATACGATGTTGGCTCATGATATCGTCCTTCAACTTCAATGCCATCAGCGTTGTATCTTGTACTCTCTCTCCCTACTCTGGTTCTGTAGTTACTTTTATTTTCTGATTCTGATACTCTACCTGCCTCTTATAAGGATACTTGTAATTTCCTTTAGACCCTTCCAGATAATTCAGGAAAACCTCCTAATTTCAAAATTATGAGTCATTTCTGCAAAATCCCTTTTCTTATGTAAGTTACCATATTCACACTTCCAAGAGATTAAGATCTGGACATCTTTGGTGGGGTTGTTATTTTGCCTATGACATCATCCAGCAAAGTTCTTTTTTTGAAGCATTACTCTTGGGTTTAAATAACCCCAGATTGCCAAATAGTCTAAATATTGTTAAATGACTTTCATGACTAAGTGACAACATTTTGACAAGTCAATTTCCTACCAGGTCTTTACTCTTATAAAAAAGGTTAATAAATCATTTCTTTATAATTAGAGATTTCTATGTGATTTGGGATATTCAACTCTGAAGGAGCTTAAATAATTGAGGAAAATTAATATAGCATACTGCTTCTATTTCCATGTAATTATAGACTTTATCAGTGATTAACTTATGAAAAATAAATGTAGGAATAGGTTTGATACTAAACATTTGCCTATCCTAGTAATAAGGTACTTGTCCATGGATGCCCTTAGTGATTCAAAGCAGTTAATATACTGGGCTTCTAACTAAAAGGCTGGCTTTTGAATCCATCCAGAGGAGCTAATTGAACTTAGTTAGGGCCTGATTGAACTTAGTTAGGGCCCGAACTTTAACAACACAAATTACGTGTTGCAGAGGGTCTCTGTCTTGGCTGCACACTGGAATAATTTGGCAAGTTTAAAAAATAACATAACCTAGATCTGATTCCATTGGTACTGATACCACTGGCTCAGGTTGTATCTTAGGTGCTGGGAATTTTAATAGCTTCCCAAATCAGTCTAATGTTCAGTCAAGGCTGAGGGTTACTATGTTAGATCAGAATTTCTCAAGTTTTGCATTACTTTTTGAATAGATAACTATCTCTTATGGAGTGCTGTTGTATGTATTGTATGAATTTTATCAGCATCGCAGTTCTCCACCCAGTAAGTACCAGTGCCATAGTCCCCTTCCCTGAGTTATTCAACAGACATTGCCACTTATCATCTGTGAGGGTAAAATTGCCTCTAGTTGAGAGTCACTGCACTATAGTAGAGAAAGTTGGTGCTCAGTGTCGGTTCAAACTCTTCAGTCTTGGTTCTTCTGAGTTCAGATGCAGACAGTAAGCATCAGGGGTTAAGAACACTGTTCTGTGTCTGAATATCTAGGTTTGAATTTAAGCATTATAATGTGCCTGTAGGATGGCTTCAGGCACCTCTGTTTTTTCATTTGTGGAATGGGTTTAATAAGTGCACCTATCACACAGAATTCACATATGAATTGTGTGAAGTAACACAGGTAATGTCTCTGAAAAATACCTGTTTAGTAAGTGCTCACTAAAGTTAGTCACCATTCTTGATGTTAATTGCCTCCATATTCATGAAGAAAACAGCTGAGACTCTCACTCGAGGTTTTCCACTGATGTGAAAAACATGAGACAAGCTGAGTTCTTGTGTGTTACCTATGGTCCAAGCCTTCCTTGTCTAATGACTCTGATGATGGAAATTATTAGTCAGTTGATTGCCTGGCCACTTGGTTGTCAGGTCCATTACTATAGAGGGGATGTATTGACTCTTAAAACTTGTTTGCTAATTCTCTAAGCACGCATCTCCATACACATGTATGCACAAAATGCCTTTAACATTTCACATTACTTTTTGGATACTGTTTATGAACATTGTTCCTTCACACATTCAAGGTTTATTGAACACCTACTAATTGTCAAGGATCTGGCAGATATGTAGCTTCAATTTAATGTAGTCTCATGTCCTTTCTTTCTGTGAAAACTGGAAATTTAAGATTTACTCCTCAACTGAGTTTCATCTGTGGTTAGCAGTTAAATATTTACTGAAGCACATGTCAGAATTAATATTATTAATTATATGCATATAAAAAATCCATTTACTGTAAAATCTTTTTAGCTTTGAAATTTGAAACATATGCCAAGCCAAGTGTCGTCGTTTAAAGTGTCGTCACACTTTAAACAATAAAAAACATTAATACATGTTGTTGTTAGGTGCTTTCAAGTAGATTCAGTCTAATAGCAACCTTACAGGACAGACTAGAACTTCCCTGTAGTGTTTTCAAAAAGCAAGTAGTGGATTCAAACTGGTGACTTTTTGTTTGGCAGCTGAGCTCTTATTCACTGTGTCACCAGGGTTCTCGTAAGATAATAGACGTTGTGAAATGCTTTATAGCTGTAACATACTGAACATACTTTTCAGGAAACAACTCTCCATCAATTTCTTATGCTTCTCACTGGATAGGTGCTAACAGATATTCTGGGATGTTCTATACCCATAGATACTCTAGAGTAGTGATGATAAAGATACTTCCTCCTCTAGCTGTAGATGACTTTATATTTTAAGGAGCGTTAGTCATCTAAGTGTTGCCATAACAGGAATACAAGTGGATGGCTTTAACAAAGAGAAATTTATTTTCTCACAGAAAAGTGCACTAAGAGTCCAATTTCAGGGCTTCAGCTCCAGGCTCTGGAGAATGGCTCTTGTCAGTCTTCCTCTGGGCTGGGAGTTTCTGAGGTGCAGGGACCCTATTTCCTTTCCAAAGGATGTACTCTATTCCTAGCACTGCTTTCTTGTTGGTATGAGTTCCCTAAATTTCTACTTGCTTCCCTTTCCTTTGTATCCCAAGAGATTGCCTCAAGGCACAATACAATCTTACATGTTGAATCCTGACCCACCAACACAATAGCTGCCCATTTTATTAACAATCATAGACACAGGGTTTGCAGCATAGAGGAATACCACACAATACCAGGAATCATGACCTAACCAAATTGCTACACATGTTTTGGGAGAAGAGGTGGGGGAATATAATTTAGCCCTTGATACAGGGTGATAACAATAAGCTCTCTGTAGAGAAAAGGGTGGCCAGGTTTTCTAACAGTCTACTTAGAGGACTAAGGTTTTATTTTTTTTAAACTCAGTTTTCCACTCCTGTGACATAGATCCACATACGACCAGAGTGCAGCATTCATCCGAGCCTGACTTCGCATTACTCTTTTATAGGTTTTTGGGTGTACAAGAAACTGAACTTTCATAATTATCAGAGACAGATTCTTCTCTGCCTTTGTGGACAAGAAAGAGGCTGAAAGCTTGAAAATCATGGCTGTTTCTGTATACTCTGATTTAAAAACAGAGATTATCTGTCTTCTTAAAGGAAACAAACTCCCTTCCAACATTAGTAACTACTATGCTGTTTGAAATTGGCGAATACAAATAACTTGCATATCTGTAATTCTTAAACTTGTTGGTGTCTAAAAATTGTATGTGATGCTTGCTAATTACACAGCTTTCTGATGCCCACCTCTACAAGTTCTGGAACAGTAGGGTGACAAAGAAGGGAGAGAAGAATCACATTCAAAACTGAAATTGCTCTTTGAGACACTCTAGGTGATTCTGATGGAGTTTATCCAGAGTGTGCTCCTCAGAGGAGCAGTGCCAGTGTCACCTGGAGCCGGTTAGAACAGTAGATTCTCAGACCCCATCTCAGACCTTCCAAATCTAAATCTTTGTTTCATCAAGGTTCTCAGGAGATTAATATTCATCTTGAAAGCTGAGAGAAAATATGTTAAACACTTCTCAGCATGATCCTGTTGCAGTTTAGATAAGAACTAGCGGAGATTTCTAAGGTCTGATTGACTTTTAAGAGTTAATTTGTGTTGTAAGTAGACTCAAAGTGAAACTTTATGCATCTTGAACCAGTTTGCTTAGTTTAACTATAAATGACTTAGAAATAGTACTCTGATTATAGCTAAATTGTGAGCCAAGGGGTAACAGCAGTAATAGGTTTGGCTGTGGGTGATAGAGACTGTGAAAACAGAAGATTAGACAAAATGAGACT
This sequence comes from Heterohyrax brucei, assembly GCA_028571685.1. Classification (NCBI taxonomy): domain Eukaryota; kingdom Metazoa; phylum Chordata; class Mammalia; order Hyracoidea; family Procaviidae; genus Heterohyrax; species Heterohyrax brucei. The sequence continues at coordinate 44,606,147 of CM053149.1, forward strand.
TTTTTCTCATGTAAAAGCTTTCCATACATTGGCAGACTGAAACTGTTATTTTGGTGTTGTACTGTCAGCAAGCACTCTGACTCTTATCTTTCTGCTCCACTAGGATGGCTCTTGTGTCTCCCATTAATAGGTCCAAGTTCAGTCAGAAACAGAAGGAAAGGAGCAAGATCAAAGGAGCACCTCCTCCCTTTGAAAGCCTATTTGAAGAAAACGTAGGCAGCATTCTTGCCCCCATCTCGAAGGCCAGATCTTAAACACAGGCTTATAACCAGCACAGGGAAAGCTGGAAAATGGAAGCTTCTGGCTAGAGGTGCTGCTACCCCAACACATCAAATGTATGTTTAGTTCTTTTTTGTTTTAAAACACAAAATCACATGATTTTCCTTTTCTTGCTTTCAATCAAAGCCAAAGAGCAAATTTATTCACCTTAGAAAGTAAATTCTTGCCATATTATCTTTCCTGTACCTTGAAGTTTGTCTCAACCTATCCTTCCTGCTCCTCTTTTTCTTTAATTGTGCTTTAAAAGTAAAAGTTAACAATTCAGATCAATTTTTCATACAAAACTTATACACCCTGTATTGTGTGATTTTAGTTGCTTTCCCTACAATGTGATAGCACACACTTTTTGACCTTTCATTTTCAATTAATAATTGCTATTGTTAAGTAATTCTAAAAATACGTAAAAAGAAAAAGTTAGGACTGACAAAATAGCAGTGGAATGTCTCTACACTGACTGCCATTCCCTCGGAAAAGAAACTCCACTCCAATCTCAGTAACAGTGATGGAGGCAATAATGACCCCCCCAAACATCCATGTCTCCATCCCCAGAACAAATGACAAAAAGAACTTCACAGATGAAATTAAGGACCATGAGATGGGACAATATCCTAGATTTTTTGAGTGTGCTCCGTGTAAACACAAAAGTCTCCATAAGAGGGATACAAGAGTGTCAGAGAAGGAGATGTACGTACAGATGCAGAGAGAAGAAGTGATAATGGAAGAGATGTGAAAGTGATGCACTTTGAAGATGGGGGAGGGGTTAAGATCAAGGCTGCAGGTGACCTGTAGAAGCTGGAAAAGTCAAGAAAAAGAGCTCTCTCCTAGAGCCTCCAGCACCTGAGCTTTTAGCTCACAAGATGTGTTTTGGACTTCTGACTTCTGTAACTGAAAAATAATGTATGTGTGTTGTTTAAGTCATCAGAATTGTATGTGTGTGTTTTACAGAACTCACAGAAAGTTAATAAAGTGCTCTTCCCAGCTGAGCAAGTCGGCTTCTCTCTGCCCCATGCTCAGACATTGCAGCCATCTCTGGAGTTACAAGCAGAAAACATTTAAACAGAGGAAGCACGACTGCGAAAAGAATTCAAAACAAATGATTGAGTCTGATAGAGTCTTATCAAATATTTTCCAAATTAAATTGTGAAGCATTATCTGCTAAAAGATGTTTTTCAAATCTGTAATAGTCTGGCAATAGTCAATTGCATGAAAAGTACTTTGAAGATAGCCAGAACATTTTCCATTATGTGTTACATGTAACTATGCATTTATATTTAATGAATTTAAAAGAATGAAATCTCATGAAAATGTGACTTTTCTAAAAAATCCAGGCCTTACGTTGGGAGCAGGAATCATTTTGAGGGTTGAATTATTCAATTAAACAAATAATTGCCATTGTGTAATGTGAGACTACAGACGTAAATTAAGATTCTGTGTCTACTCAGCTTTTTGTAGATATATTCTACTTTTCTGTAATCAGGAAAACAGCATTTACTACTTATGAATCTTGCATGAATAAAAATATTTTGTTTCTTTCATTTTGTGAATTCATATTCCTGAGCCGGAGATAACATCCAGGGACTTGAAGTTCATAAAATTAGGCACAGAGCAACACTGGCTGGAAGAAATTAAAAGTGATTGTTCTCTGGTGGGGAAGCATGGATTTTACAAGAAGCAAAAAAACCCAGAGCATGCTGGTAAGATAAAAACAAACAAAAAAAGGAGTGTGTGATGCAGTGGTATTGAAAAGCAGTTTAGAATAAGTTAGAGTAGATGACAAATAACTTCAAAATATGGCACTTCTCAGGACAGTCTCATAGGAAGAACAGTATCACTATAGATATAAGTGAGCTTCACGGTATTTGGAGGTTTTGTTTAGTCCTTGTGCATAGGTTTTAGTCACGTACCAAGGTGAAATAATGTTTTACAACTCTTACATCTCATAATTTTAACTAAGGAATAGAGATGGCTCAAAATGTAGTAAATTAATAATGAGTTTAAATATATAATCTATCACAGAATGATTATGGGACCATAATTCTTTTAATTACCCTTTGTTAATAATTTTGTAACATAGTGCTCCTCACATTTTAGTGTGTATAAAGAAATAACTGGGTAGTATGTTTAACTATATATATCTGAGAGAGGTTCTTGAATCTTATTTATTAGTAAGCACATCGGGTGACCTTGCAGCAGCAGGTCCTCAAACCGTAAACCAGTACCAGACTCTCCGCCGTCTACTCTAGACCCATTCATCTGACGTTAGGGTATTAATCTTCCAGACTGGCCACATTCAGTGTCTTCACTACCACAGCAATGTCTTTGTTATTTGGAAACTTGCTAGAAATGTAGCTCCATCTTGAGCCTGCTGAATAAGAATCTGCATTTTAAAAAGATTCCTAGGGGTGATTCATAAGCACTACGCTCCTGGAAATTAATCAGCCTCCGTAACAGTAATTTTCAATTACAAAAGTCCTTCAAATCCACTAAGGAGCTCTGGAAAATCACCCAGTTCCCAGGTCAAGCCCACTGACCCTTCAGTGACAAGTAGACAAGAGAGAGCTTTTAAAATAAGCTCCACAGGTGACTCTGACACACACTACTGGTTAAAAACAGTTAGCCAACATTTTTATTACTTCTTATGCAGGCTTTGTTCTTTTTAGCTTTATATTCTAGTTGTCACACTAAAAGAACTCAAAGAAGTCAGCAAGTTTTCATCTCTGTCCTGTGTCTTCAGGGGATGGTTGATTTATCCCCATGTTCTCATGCCTTTTTAATTTTTTTTTTTAAGTTGAAGGCTCTACTAGTGTAGGTCAGCCAATTCATAATTCACTCTGAGAGCAGGGGAAGAATTCTGAGATCCTCAGGACTTGAGTGGTAGTTTGTTAAAACTTCACAGCAATTAGCCCTTACTGTAACTGTGGATTCCATAAATACGAGCAGATAATGAAACTTCATGAAAAGTCAGTTTAGGTGTGCATCTTTCCTTTTAATAAGTCTTGTATTAATGAAATTTTCAGGACATTCTTTTGTTTTTTTATTTATTTCAAACTGGAAAAATAATTTTCAATTTATATACATACTTTCCTTGAACAGATAATTTATACAATGATCTATAAAAGGCTATTGAAAATAAAAATGCATTTATTTCTGATAAAATTCTTTATAGAAAATAGATTGGAAATAAGGTCAAAGACAGAAGTCACATATTTATGACTTGTAAAAAAAAGTTTCCATATGTATCTAAAAATAGATATTAAAATGACGTGAAATCCATATTCTTTGTTTTTTATTAAATAAAAAATGAAAGTGTACATACTCTGTGCTTACAATACTAGGTTAAGAGAGGAGGAGTACACAAGTTGTGTTGAAGTCCCATTAATATTGATCTTACTAATGTGTATTGTCACCAATTTCACCCAACCAAATTTCTAACAACTATCTAATCTAAATGCTTGCCCCTTGCCCTCCTGCCATCCCACCCTCCCCACCTTTGTAGCCATCAAAGAGTCTTTTCTATTATGTATGAGTATGCTTTTAAGTTTTTATCATAGGGGTCTCATATAATAATTGTCCTTCTGTCACTGACTAGTTTCACTCAACATAATGTCCTCCAGTTGAGACCAAATTGAGAGATGTTTCCTGCTATCATCGTTGTTCCTTATCAGTGTATAGTACTCCATTGAGTATATATACCAAAGTTTACCTACCCATTCTTCTGTTGTTGGGCATCTGGGTTGATTCCAACTTTTTGCTATCGTGGACTGTGCTGCAATGAACATTCGTGTGCATGTAGCGGTTTGTGTGAATGGCCTTGATTTTGTAGGATATATTCCGAGCAGAGGAATTACTGGGTCAAATGGCATATCTATATCCATTATTTTAAGGTAATGCCAAATTGCTTTCCAAAGAGGTTGCACCATTCTGCAGTCCCACCAACAGTGAAGGAGAGTTCCAATCTCTTCACAGCCTCTCCAACATTTATTATTTTGTGTTTTTTGGATCATGGCAAATTTTGTTGGGGTGAGATGGTATCTCATTGTCGTTTTGATTTGAATTTCTTTAATAATTAACGATCGTGAACATGTCCACATGTGTTTTTTGGCTGCCTGGATGTCCTCTTTAGAGAAGTATCTGTCCATATCTTTTGCCCATCACTTAATTGGATGATTTGTCTTTTTCTTATTGATATTTTGTAGAACCTTATCAATTATGGAGATCAGGTTTTAGTCTGTCATAGAGTTGCCAAATATTTTTTCCCATTCTGTAGGTGGCCTTTTAATTCTTTTGATGAAGGCTTTGGATGAGCAAAAGTGTTTGATTCTTATTAATTCCCATTTATCTATTTTCTTTTCTGATGAATGTGTTTTGTTTGCCAGATTTTGAAGTCTGTCTACATTGTGTATTAAAACGTCCATTGTGGACCCTGTCTTATCTTGGATGAGCTATATCGTTTTAGCTTTTATATTCAGATCTTTTATCCAATTTGAGTTGATTTTTGTAAAAGGTGTGAGATACAGGTCTTGTTTCAATTTTTTTTGCAGATGGATATCCAATTATGCCAGCACCATTTGTTAAAGAAACTGTTCTTACCTCAGTTCAAAATCTTAGGACCTTTGTCAAATACCAGCTGTTCATAGGAGGATGGTGGCGTCTCTGGGGTCTCTACCCTGTTCCGTTGGTCTATATGTCTCCTTTTGTACCGGTACCAGCTGTTTTGACTACTGTGGCAGTGTAATATGTTTTAAAGTCAGGTAGTGGGTGGCCTTCTTCTTTTTCAGTAGCGCTTTACTTATTTGAAGTTTCTTCCCTTTCCAAATAAAGCTGATAATTTGTTTCTCCGTCTCATTAAAAAATGTTGCTGGAATTTGTACTGGGATTGCATTGTATAAGTAGAGTGCTTTGGGCAAAATAGACATTTTCACATTATTGAGTCTTTCTATCCATGAGCAGGGCAGATTACTCCGCTTATATAAGTCTCTCCTAATTTCTTGTAGCAAGGTCTTGTAGTTTTCTCTGTAAGATCTCTTATTTCTCTAGTTAGATTTATTCCTAGGTATTTTATCTTCTTGAGGGCTATAGTGAATGGAATAGATTTGGTGATTTCTTCATTAATAATTTCATTGTTGGTATAAAGGAATCCTATTGATTTAGTTAGGTTTATCTTGTGTCCTGATACTATGCTGAATTCTTCTATTGGCTCTAGTTATGGATTTCTTTGGATTCTCTGTATGAACAATCATATCACCTGCAAAGAAGGAAATCTTTACTTCTTCAGTGCCAATACGGATGCATTTTATTTCTTTGTCTTGTCTAATTGCTCTGGCTAGAACTTTGAGCTCAATGTTGAACAGAAGTGGTGAGAGCGGGCATCCTTGTCTACTTCCCGTTCTCAAAGGAAATTCTTTCAGTCCTTCACCATTCAGGATGATGAAAGCAGTTGGCTTTGCATAGATGCTATTGATTATATTGAAGAATTTCTCTTTAATTCCTATTTTTCTGAGAGTTTTAAGCATGAATGGGTGTTGAACTTTGTCAAATGCCTTTTCTGCATCAATTGACAAAATCAGGTGATTTTTATCTTTTGTGTTATTAATATGGTTGATTACATTAATTGTTTTTCAGATGTTGAATCAACCTTGCATCTCTGGAATGAAACCAACTTGATCATCATGAGTTATTTTTTGAAATCCATATTCTATTGGATACATTTATTTATTATACACGACTTTCCAAATTTTTGTAATGCAATTATTTTTAGATTTATTTTTGTTATTGGGTTTTAAGTGAAAGTTTACAATTTGAGTCAGTTTCTCATGCAAAGACTTATATTTTGTTATCTGATCCTAGCTGATCCCCCTACACTGTGCCAGCACATTCTTCTCCCTCAACCCTCTATTTCTCATGTTCATTCAACCAGCTCCTGTCCTCTTCTCTCTTCTCATCTTGCTTCTAGATGGGAATTGCCCAGTTCGTCGCAAGAAGCACACTCTTCAGCAGTATCATTCTAACACATTCTGATATAATTTAGAACTCAGTCATTTGTGGCATGGACATATTACTCAAGTTCCTAGTTCAAGTATAAACTTAATTACATACAGACATACCTTTTCTTTTGTAGAGATCAACCTGTTGATATTTGGTTGCTATCTGTGGCTAAATAATCACCTACTACTTTTCCTGACTCCAAGAAGAGATAACAGAAGTTGGGGCTGATGGCCTGAGAGAGTTCTTCTAGTGATTGAGTTTCATATGCATTTATCAAGACTGTGTTCAATTCTATCAGCAAGTTAGCTGAAGAAAGAACTCGCTGGCATGCCTATCAAGTAATAATGCAGGAGCTGTCTCCTACTCAAAGAAAACAAAACTATAGGGAGTGGTTTTCTCCCCTGCAGCTTGAATTCCATTCCTCCCAGAAGGCCTTTCTCCCTTCGTAGGGAACAGTGCTGTCACAATGACTCCTAGTTACCTGAGTCTTTCACCTGGGTTGCATTTTTTAAAGGGAATCTTAGGAAAGAAAAAAACAAAACAAAACAAAAACTATCACTGCCAATTTTGACTTGTAGCAACCCTATAGGACAGAGTACAGCTGCCCCATAGCGTTTCTAAAGGAGCAACTGATAAATTTGAGCTGCTGACCTTTTGGTTAGCAACCTTAACTCTTAGCCACTATACCACTAGGGTTTCCAAAAGGCCATCATGATTAAGGGAGCTTGCTGCTTTCCATAATAAAGCATGCTTGGGTAGAAGAAGCTACCCCTATACTCTAAATAGTCCCTGCATGTAAGGCTGCTAACCAAAAGGTTGGCAGTTTGAATTCACCAGCTGCTTCCTGGAAACCCTGCAGAGCAGTTCTGCTCTGTTCCACAGGGTCACTGTGAGCCTGAATTCTAGATGGGAATTGCCCAGACAACAGAGTTGGTTTTCTGTTTTAATTCTTGCCTTGCCCTACCCTATTCTTCCCTGACACTTTCTCTCTGCAAACCTCATTTCAAACTAGTGCGTACTAGAAGATAAACTTTTCAGAAAATAATTTCTCCCTACTGAGAAAGTCTAATTTGGTAAGGGAGTAGTCCATGGATGATTCAAACAACTAATGTGCATGGTTGCTAACCAAAAAAGTGAATTTTTCAGCCCACTTAGAGGTGCCTTGGGAGAAAGCCCTGGTGATCTACTTCCAAAAAAATTTCCATTGAAAATCCTATGGAGCACAGTTCAACTCTGACACAGGGGATTGTCATGGGTTGAATTGTGTCCCCCCAAAAATATGTGTAGCCACGTGGCTAGGATATGGTTCCCAGTATCTTGGGACTGTCTTCCATTGTGTGGTTTCGCTAAACTGTATGTTGAAGGATTGGGGTGGGGCTGTAAATTCCTGCATAGGATTACTTCCTTGCTTTGCTGTAGGGGGAGTTTCCCTGGAGTATAGCTTGCCCCACCATTAATGCTTTCAGCCTGCAAGAGATAGAAAGGGAAAAAGCAACAAGGAGAATTGGGAGCGTCATTACCATCAAGAGAGCAGCACTGGGAGAAGAGCGCGTCCTTCAGACCTGAGGTTCCTGCGCCAGGAGGCTCCCTGGACAAAGACTGATGCAATACCGGACTTTCCTCCAGAACCGACAAGAGGAAATCCTTTCCCTGGAGCGGACACCCTGAATATGGACTTGCAACTTATCGGACTGTGTAAGAATAAACCTTCCTTTGTTGACACCATCCACTCTGTGGTATTTCTGTTAGAGCAGCACTAGCTGACTAAAACAGAATTGGTACTGAGAGTGGGGTGCTGCTCTAGCAAATACCTAAAATGTGTAAGCCACTTTGAAACTGCGAATGGATACAAGATTCAGAAGGAATGAAGAAGGCGCAGATGGTGAGAAACAATAGAGGACCAGCAGCAGCAGCTGTGGCAGCAGCAGAACCAGAGGCAGCACTGGAGCTAACCTGTGGAACGAGAGTGGTCAGTGCCTGTGCAGAGCTTTCCTCGTGGAACGGGGTGCCTCTGGGCACTTGAATTGGTGGAGCTGGCCTTGCTGACCCATGGAGCGAGAGAGTTGAGTGCCTTTGCGCAGGATGCTTTCCAGCAAGAGTGAGGTGACTCTGGGCACTTAAATCAGTGGAGTGACAGAGCTTTGGAACACTTGCCTGGCAGGGCAGATGTGGGCCTGAGACCCGGGCCGTGAGGCCACAGGAAGCTGAAGCTGAAGAGACACAGCGTGAGAAGCTGAGCTGCCTCAGTCTCAAAAGGTATGGCCATGACCTCGGGGTTTTGAAAGGGTGGAACCATGGTGTGCTGTGTTCGTAAGGGTGGAATTGCCACTCAGTTGGGCTTAGGGTGCTCCTAAAGCAGATGGGGCATAGTTTCTGTCCAGGTTGGCCTTGAAGGCAGAGTTGTAGCGCAGGGCTGGAGGTCTCCACTCAAAAACCAGAGAGTGTGGCTGATACCTAGAGTCTGGAGAGCAGGGCTGTTGTGTAGAATGTCTCAGAAAGTGTAAGAGTATTTCCAAAGCTCTCAGGGCTAATGTAATGTATTCTGTTGACTTGCCTGTTGCCTGTTAATGCCTTCTTTCCCTGTAATTTCTCCCATGTGTAATGGAATGTCTAACTTGTGCCTGTTTTGCCATTGTGCCTTTAGAAGCAGATAGCTTACCTTTTAAGTTTCACAGGTGTAGAACAATTTTTGTATTTTGGACTTGGAACTGATTTAAGACTTCTGTTGTATGGATGGACATAATTTTGCTATGGTGAGATAAATGTGTTAAATGTTTTTGTGATGTGATTTTTGGGTTGTCAAAGGGTGGGATGTCATGGGTTGAATTGTATCCCCCCAAAAATATGTGTAGCCACGTGGCTTGGGTATGGTTCACAGTATCTTGGGACTGTCCTCCATTGTGTGGGTTTGCTAAACTGTATGTTGAAGGATTGGGGTGGGGCTGTAAATTCCTGCGTAGGATTACTTCCTTGCTTTGCTGTAGGGGAAGTTTCCCTGGAGTATGGCTTGCCCCACCCTTAATGCTTTCAGCCTGCAAGAGATAAAAAGGGAAAAAGAAACAAGGAGAATTGGGAGCTTCGTTACCATCAAGAGAGCAGTACCGGGAGAAGAGCGCGTCCTTCAGACCTGAGGTTCCTACGCCAGGAGGCTCCCTGGACAAAGACTGATGCAAAACCGGACTTTCCTCCAGAACCGACAAGAGGAAATCCTTTCTCTGTAGTGGACACCCTGAATATGGACTTGCAACCTACCAGACTGTGTAATTACCCTGAATATGGACTTGCAACCTACCGGACTGTGTAAGAATAAACCTTCCTTTGTTGACGCCATCCACTCTGTGGTATTCCTGTTAGAGCGGCACTAGCTGACTAAAACAGGGGTTGACATGAGTCAAGGCAGGCTCACAAAAATTAGTTTTTAGTCAGATAAGAAAATAATATTCATTGGGCCATTCTTGCTAAAAAGGGAAGCCAATTTGCTGTGAAAATAAGAAAGCTTTCTCAGCAGGCAGTAAGGACCTTATAACAAAGATAAAATTGTGAGTAGCAAATTAGTCAAACAACACACTTTTTCATGTTATATGATAAGTAAAAAAACAGTCTAACTAGTGGAGGAGCAGTTTTTTATTTGCTGCCCCATGGATTAGCATTTTGTGGCTATGTCAGGAAAAGACACTTTCACATATGGCTAGTTATGTGGCTGAAATGAGCTAAAACAAAGAACAGGAATTAGTATAAGGATACTAAATTCACAACCAAGCATTGGATTTGAGAGTCACCCCATGAAACTCGACAACACACTTTTCACAGAGGTGTCGTGTATTTTTAGATTGCTAATGATTTGTCCCCATGAAGAAGTGCCTTGAGATGCTCTTTATCTTCATTCTTTTTGACCATTGTGCTGGGGGCCCTAGCCAGAGCAATTGGGCTAGAAAAAGAAATTAACTTGGTAAAGAAGTAAAAATATCTCTAGTTGCAGATGATATGATGTTATATACAGAGAACTCCTAATAATACACACACATAGAAAAAGTTTTGTTTTGTTTTGTTTTTTAAATTTCTTTAAACTAAAAGAAGATGCCTTAATCTTCTAGTGCTACTGTAACAGAGATGTCACAAGTGGATGGCTTTAACAAAGAAAAGCAACAGTCCAGTAGGCTACCAGTCCAAATTCAGGGTGTCAACTCCAGGGGAAGGATATCCTGTTGGTTTGCTCTGGAGGAAGGTTATTGCATTGGACCACTCTTTCTTTGGTCAGGGAGCATCTAAGTACAGGAACCTTAGGTACAAAGGATCTGCTCTCCTCTTAGTGCTGTCTACTAGATCATACTTGGTCCCCAATTCTCTGCTTGTTTCCCCTTCCTTTCATCTCTTGTAGGATAAAAGGTGGCACAAGCTACACTCCAGGGAAACTACCTTTACTTTGGAGCCTTAAGGTGACCTTAGGAAGAGTTTTACAGTCCATCCCTAATCCTTTCCAACATAATCCAGTCTATTAACCACTTGCAGAGATTAGGATCTGCAGCTTGAGAAAAACACAAAACAGAGAACAGTCACAAACTACTGGGAATCATGGTTCAGACAAATTGTCATACACATTTTTGGGGGCACACGATTCAATCCATGACAGAAGAGTTCAGCAAACTATCAGGATACAAGAAAAACATACCAAAAAAAAAAAAAAAAAAAAAAAAAAAAACCAGTTGGATTCCTCTATACTAAAAAAATAATCAAAGAGGTTATCACCAAATAATTTCAAAAGAGTCCCCCCAAAAGTAAAATATTTAGGAATGCATCTAACCAGAGACATAAAGGAAACCTGGTAGTATAGTGGTTAAGTGCTACATGTGCTAACCAAAAGTTTGGCAGTTAAAATCTGCCAGATTCTCCTTGAAAACTCCATGTGGCTGTTCTATTCTAACCTATAGGGTTGCTATGATGAAGAATTGACTCAATAGCAGTGGATTTGGCTTTAGAAACTTAAAAGACCTATATGAAGAAAATTATAAGACACTCCAACAAGAACACAAAAGAGGCCTACGTAAGTGGAAAAACATACCTTATTCATGGATAGGAATATGAAGTCCAATAATTAAGGTTGCAAATTTAATTGTTCTAAGTGCTACATACCCAATTGCTGAGTATCACAAAAGTCACATTCAAAGTACTCCCATTGGAAGCTATGCACTAATGTCAGCACGTAGTCCATGCTTCAAATGATTTTGGAACTCTTTCTGGAATGGCCATTGTATACAGTGGCACAGTGGCAAGTTCACAAACTTAATTGTACAGTTGCCTGTGAGGGAATTTTTAACCAGTAAACAAATAACTGTACTGGAACACCCAACCTACTCACCTGATCTAGCCCCCAATGACTTTGCTCTTTATCCGAAGATAAAGGACATAATGAAAAGAAGACATTTGGATGACATTCAGGACACCAGGGCCAGACAGCTTTACTGGAGAGCTCAACCAAACTTATAGAGAGGTGTTAATACCAATACTATTAGAAGTATTTTGCATCATAGAAAAGGATGGAACACTCCCAAATTCATTCTATGAAACCAGCATAACCCTGATACAAAAACCAGGTAAAGTTAGCACTAAAAAAGAAAATTAGAGACCACTACATCTCCTGAACTTATATGCACAGCTCCTCAACAGAATTATAGCCAATAGAATGGAATAACATATCAAAAAAATAATTCACCCTGACCAAGTAGGATTCATACTGGGGATGCAGGGAGAGTTTGACATCAGAAAAACAATTAATGTAGTCAAGCACATAAAAAAGAAAGATAAAAATCACTTGATTTTATCAATCGACACAAAAACGGTGTTTGACAAAGTCCAGTCCCTATTCATGTTAAAATCTCTCAGCAAAATTGGAATAGAAGAGAAATTCATCAAAATAATAAGAGACATCTATAGAAAGCCAGCATTAACCTTAATAAAGACAGAATGAAGGAATTCTTCCTGAGAACGGGAACCAGAAAATGATGCCCATTATCACCTCTTTTATTCAACTTTTTACTGGAGGTTCTAGCCAGAGCAATCAGAAAAGATGAAGAAATAAAAGGCATGTACACAGATAAAAATGAAGTAAAAGTATCTCTATTTACAGATGGCATTATTGTATTCACAAAAAAAACCCTAAAAACTTTATGACAGAAAAAAAGTAAAAAGAACTATCAGAACTAATAGAAGAGTTCAGCAAAGTATCAGGATATAAGATAAACATAAGTAAATCAGCAGGATTCCTTCATACCAACAAAACAGATCATCAAAGAAGAAATCACCAAATTAACACCATTTACAATAGTCCCCAATAAGATAAAATACATAGGAATAAATTTAACCAGAGACATATGATAAGAGACCTATACAAAGAAAATTAAAAGACCGTACTGCAAGAAACCAAAAGATATGTATATAGGTAGAGAAATCTACCTGGTTCATGGATGTGAAGACTTTTTAGAATTACAAAAATGTCTATTCTACGCAAATCAAACTGTACATACAAAGTAGTCTTTTTTTTTTTTATTTAACATAACTGAGTGAAAATGTACATTCACATGTAAATTTACATGCCCCCCTACATGCAGCTTTCATTGCTCTCCCTGTCCGGTGACTGCACACTATTCCTCTCTGCTCCATACATGTCTCATCCTCCCAACAGTCTCCTTTCCCCTCCTCTCCGTCCACTCCCCTTCCTCCAGCCAGAGGTCAGCAAGATGATATCCTATAGATGTATAGAACCATAAAGTGCTTCCAACATATGGTTACTCTGCATTGCCAAGTCCATTCCATTCCTGTCCAAAGAGTGGACCTTTGTTATAATTTATGAGAAAGGGCAGCATCAGGGCCAGGGGCCATGCTCTCAGAGGAACCCCAAAAATGCTGGACCATCAGTTGAGGTCTTTTAGTGGAGATCTCATGATGCACCTCTTTTTATTCTTGTGTTGCCAGTGAGGCTCCTCTCTGTGAGCTCCGTCATGGCTATCACTGGTTGTGGCCGGGCACCATCCGGTTCTTCCGGTCCCAGCTCGATGTAGGCACCCACTCTTGGGGGTCTCTCTGTCTTCTCGGTTGTCTTTACCGCATGCCATTTTGGCCCTCGGTGAGCATCTGTTCCTGCTGATTGGGACCATTTGCTGTGTCCTCGGATGGCAGCTTGGCAGCTTTTAAGACCCCAGACGCCACTCACGAATGTGGGGTGCAGAGAGCTCTCTTAGCAAAACGCTAGTTGTGCCAGCTGGCCTGGAATTCGCCTAAGAGCATGGTCCCCCGCCCCCCACCCCAGCTACTCTTTCCTTGCAGTATTCAGTTAAGATGGAAGGAGTACTCAAGTTATGCTGAAGTCCACTTAATGTTGTTCTTGTTCCTAATGTGTGCTGTCACCGTTTTCTCTCAACTAGATTTCTAGTAATTACCTAAACTAAACCCTCCCCCCCTTACCCTCCCTCCCTTCCTCCCCTCCCTTGCAGCTGTCAAAGAGGCTTTTCTTCTATACACAACTCTGTTTTTGAGATCTTATCGTAGAGGTCTCATACAGTATTTGTCCTTTTGTCGCTGACTACTCTCACTCAACATAATGTCTTCCAGTTGAAACCAGGTTAGGAGATGTTTCCTGGAATCATCGTTATTCTTTATCATTGCGTAGTGCTCCATTGAGTATATGTACCACAGTTTACCTATCCATTCTTCTATTGTTGGGCATCTGGGTTGATTCCACCTTTTTGCTATTGTGGACTGTGCCACAATAAACATTATGGTGCATGTGTCCATTGGTGTGAAAGGCCTTGAATCTCTAGGATATATTCCAAGTAGTGGAATTACTGGGTCAAATGGTATATCAATATCCATTTTTTTAAGGAAGCGCCAGATTGCCTTCCAAAGAGGCTGGACCATTTTGCAACCCCACCAACAGTGTAGGAGGGTTCCACTTTCTCCACAGCCTCTCCAGCATTTGTTGTTTTGTGTTTTCCGGATCATGGCCAATCTTGTTGGGGTGAGATGGTATCTCATTGTTGTCTTGGTTTGAATTTCTTTAATAGCTAAAGATCGTGAACATGTCCGCATGTGTTTTTTGGCTGCCTGGATCTCCTCTTTAGTGAAATATCTGTCCATCTCCTTTGCCCATCACTTAATTGGATGGTTTATCTTCTTCTTATTGATATTTTGCAGTATCTTATAGATTGTGGAGATCAGGCATCGATCTGACATAGAGTTGCCAAATATTGTTTCCCACTCTGTGGGTGTTCTTTTAATTCTATTAATAAAGTCTTTGGATGAGCAAAAGTGTTTCATTCTTAATAGTTCCCATTTATCTACTTTCTCTTCTGTTGATTGAGGTTTCTTTGACAGATTTTGGAGTCTGTCCTCATTGTGTATTAAAACTTCCATTGTTGTTCCTACCTTTTCTTGGATGAGCTTTATCGTTTTAGGTTTGATATTTAGGTCTTTTATCCAGTTGGAGTTGGTTTTTGTATAAGGTGTAAGATATGGATCTTGATTCAGTTTATTGCAGATGGATAACCAATTTTGCCAGCACCATTTGTTGAAGATGCTGTTTTTACCCCAGTTTAATGTCTTAGGGCCTTTGTCGAATATCAATTGTTCATAGGCAGATGGTGTCATCTCTGGGGTCTCAATTCTGTTCCATTGATCAGTCTGTCTGTTCTTGTACCAGTACCAGGCTGTTTTGACCACTGTGGCAGTGTAGTATGTTCTAAGGTCAGGTAATGAGAGGCCTCCCAGTGTATTCTTCTTCTTTAGTAGTACTTTACTTATTCGGGGCTTCTTCCCTTTCCAAACAAAATTGGTGATTTGTTTCTCCATCTCATTAAAAAATGATGCTGGAACTTGTATTGGGATTGCATTATATAAATAAATTGCTTTGGGTAAAATAGACATTTTCCCAAAGTTAAGTCTTCCTATCCATGAGCAGGGTAGGTTTTTCCATTTATCTAAGTCTCTCTTAGTTTCTTGTAGTAAGGGCTTGTAGTTCTCTTTGTAAAGGTCTGTTGTTTCTCCGGTTAGATTAATTCCTAGGTACTTTATCTTCTTAGGGGCTATCGTAAATGGTATTGATTTGATAATTTCCTCCTGAACAGTCTCCTTGTTGGTATAAAGGAATCCTACTGATTTACTTATGTTTATCTTGTATCCTGAGACTTTGCTGAACTTTTCTATCAGTTTGAGTAACTTACTTATAGATTCCTTGGGGTTCTCTGCATATACAATCATATCATCTGCGACCAGGGAGATTTTAACTTCCTCTTTGCCGATGCAGATGCCCTTTATTTGTTCGTCTTGTCTAATTGCTCTGGCTAGAACTTCTAGCACAATGTTGAATAGGAGAGGTGACAGTGGGCATCCTTGTCTAGTTCCTGATCTCAGTGGAAAGTCTTTGAGTCTCTCTCCATTCAGGATGATGTGGGCAATTGGCTTTGTATAAATGGCCCTTATTGTGTTGAGGAATTTGCTGTCTATGCCCATTTTGCTAAGAGTTTTTAGCATGAATGGGTGTTGGACTTTATCAAATGCCTTTTCTGCATCAATGGACAAAATCAGGTGATCTTTGTCTTTTGTGTTATTTATGTGGTTAATCACATTAATTGTTTTCCTGATGTTGAACCAGCCTTGCATCCCTGGTATGAATCCCACTTGGTCATGATGGATTATTTTCTTGATATGGTGTTGTATTCTGTTGGCAAGAATTTTGTTGAAGATTTTTGCATCTAAGTTCATGACTGATATCGGTATGTAGTTCTCTGTCTTTGTTGGATCTTTCCCGGGCTTAGGTATCAGGGTTATGCTGGCTTCATAGAATGAGTTTGGGAGTACTTCAACCCTTTCTATACTGTGAAATACTTTCAATACTATTGGGGATAACTCTTCTCTAAATGCTGGGTAGAATTCTGCCGTGAAGCCATCTGGGCCCAGACTTTTTTTTGGTTGGCAGTGTTTTGATGACCTTTTCAATCTCTTCCTTTGTGATGGGTTTATTAAGTTGTTCTGCTTCACGTTGTGATAATTTGGGTAGGTGGTATGAGTCAAGGAATTGGTCCATTTCCCCTAGGTTTTCAAATTTGTTAGAGTACAGTCTTTCATAGTATTCTGTTATGATGTTTTTGATTTCTGTTGCATCTGTGGTGACAACTCCCTTCTAATTTCTAATTTGGGTTATTTGTTTCCTTTCCTGTTCTTCTTTAGTAAGTTTAGCCAGTGGTTTATCAATTTTGTTGATCTTTTCAAAAAACCAGCTTTTGGTCTTTTTGATTTTTTCAATTGTTTTTCTATTCTCTAATTCATTTAGCTCTGCTCTAATCTTTATAATCTCCTTTCTTCTGGTGCCCAAGGGGTTCCTCTGTTGTTCTCTTTCTACTTGTTCAAGCTGTAGAGTTAGTTCCTTGATTTGGTTTCTTTCTTCCTTCCTGATGTGTGCATTTATGGAGATAAACAGACCTCTAAACACTGCTTTGGCTGTATCCCATAGGTTGTGGTAGGAAGTATTTCGTTCTCATTGGAATCCATGAATTTCTTTAATTGATCCCTGATTTCCTCTATAACCCATGCTTTTTTGAGCAAGATGTTGTTCAGTTTCCAAGAGTTCCACTTTCTATCTCTATTTGTTCTGCTATTGATTTCAACTTTGATGGCTTTATGATCTGAGAAGATGCTTTGCAATAAATCAATGGTATGGATTTTGTTGAGCATTGTATTATGGCCTATCAAGTGGTCAATTCTGGAGAATGTTCCATGTGCACTGGAGAAGAAGGTGTAGTTGTCTGCTGATGGGTGGAAAGTTCTGTATATATCAATGAGGTTTAGTTGGTTAATTGTGTCAATGAGGTCTTCTGTATCTTTACTGAGCTTTTTTCTAGATGATATGTCCAGTAATGAGAGTGGAGTGTTAATGTCTCCCACTATTATTGTGGAGTCATCTAACTCTCTTTTGAGCATAGTCAGTGTTTCTTCGACATATTTAGGTGCTCTGACATTAGGTGCATAAATGTTTAATATAGTTAAGTCTTGCGTGTGTACTGAACCTTTCAGCAGTAAATAGTGTCCATCTTTGTCCATGATGGTGGATTTGACATTGAAGTTGATTTTGTCTGAGATTAGAATTGCCACCCCTGCTCTTCTTTGTTCATTGTTAGCTTGATATATATTCTTCCAACCTTTAATTTTCAGTTTGTTCCTGTCTTTAGGTCTCAAGTGAGTTTCTTGTAGACAACATATGGATGGGTCGTGTCTTTTGATCCAAGATGACACTCGGTGTCTCTTTACTGGAGCATTCAGTCCATTCACATTCCATGTAATTATTGATAGGTATGTGTTCACTGCTGCCATTGTGATATGTTTATTTTTATGTTGATGTTTTCTCTGTTGTTCTTATTAGTCTGTTCTGTGACACTCTTTTTTGTGAGTTGATTTTTCACCTTTTTCAGAGCTGGTTTTATAGTTGTTGAGACTCGTGTGTTAGATTGCTTGAAATGGTATGATACATCTTTGTTGTGCTTACAGCTGCCCCTGTGAATCCCCTTAATAAACTATTTATAAACCCAATTTTAATTACTACCAGTCTTGTCATCTTCCTCTCCATCTGGAAGGACTATAATGACTGTAGTACATCCCTCTTTTATTATGATGACACCATAGTTTTCATGATGATCACTGGATTGCTTCTTTCCAAATTAAAGCTGTGATTTACTTTGAAGCCTTCCCTAAATGAGTATTGAGTAGTGTGTCGTTCTAAAATATAAAGTTAGTGGTTTCGTTCTTCTAAGCCAAAGCCAAGAACTTCTTTCAGTATTTCTTGTAGTTTGGGTTTGGTTTTTACAAAGTCTCTGAGTTTCTGTTTATCGGAAATGTCTTAATTTCATTTTCATGTTTGAAAGACAGTTTTGCAGGATATATAATTCTTGGTTGGAAGTTCTTCTCCTTCAAGACTTTGAATGTGTCGTGCCACTGTCTCCGTGCCAGCATGGTTTCTGCTGAGAAATCTGACGAGAGCCTACAGGGTTTCCCTCTGAATGTTAGCTTTGCTTTGAGTCTTGCTGCCTTTACGAGTTGCTGCTTATGTTTCATTTTGTTAAGCTTGATTATAATATGTCTTGGAGTCTTTCTTTGGAGATCTATATTGGGTCGTGTACGATATGCATCTGAGATGTCTATATTCTCTTCCTTCATGATTTCTGGGAAGTTTTCTTTCAGCAGCTCAGCAACAATATTCTCTGTGTTCTCAGATGTCTCACCCTGTTCAGGGACTCCAATTAATCGAAGGCTGTTCCTCTTAATAGAGTCCCATGTGCTTCTTAATGTTTCTTCATTTTTCTTGTTTCTTTTTTCTGATTTCTGCTCATAGACACTGGCATCAGTAGCTCTGTCTTCCAAGTCAGAAATTCTTTTTTCCATTTGTTCCATTCTGTTTTCTTGGCTTTGCATGGAAGCTTCTATGTCTTTGATTTTCTTCTTGATCTGTTGGATTTCAGAGTACTGTTGTTCCATCAGATCGAACAACTTGCTTAATTTTTCATTTTGTTCTGCTGCATTTTGTATAAGGTCTAGAAGGGCCCTGTATATAATCAATTTGTATTCACTTTGTGATACTTTCATAAAAGTTTCTTCATCTGGAAAACTCCTTGGTTGCTTTCTTTGGGAGCCTTCTGAAGCCATGAGTGATTGCTTGTATGCCACAATTGTCTGTTGCTTTTTGGGTCCCATGTGAGTATATAGAGGCTGGAAGAGTTACTGTGAGGATGGATTGCAAATGTTTCTCTAGGCTGTCTTCAAATGTAATGCAAAAGGTATCTGACCAGTTCACAAGTCAGTTAGGTTTTCAGGTGTAGAGGTCCCTCTTCCCATCTGACAAAGTAAGCACCACTGTATCCAACCCCAGATGATAACAAACTAGTTCAGAATACAGCACTGCTAGTGCCCTGGTGGCCTCTGCTGACAGGGCCTAGCCTTATCCAACACTGCGTCGAGTACTGGTTTTGTGACAGAAAAGTGCTCTCTTGTTTGCAGGGTCTGGCTCCCAAGCTAAGAATTAGGTCTAGCTGCGGCCACCATACCCAAAATGGCGTCCTCTACACAGGCTGCATACAGGGGGGCTAAAGATGCCCAGAGGCAGCGATTCCTCTGCTTCTGTTGCAGGGCCCCCAATGTAGGCAGCACTATGCAAAATCACTACTTTTCTGAAGGAGAAGCGCTGTCTCGTTTGCAGGTGCCTGCTCTGAGGCTAAGAACGAGGTCCTGCTAAAATCTCGGTACCAACATGGCGTCCCGCACCCTGACCACAGAGTTCCGCACAAACCCCACTGAGGCAGCTACAAAACGAAAGGCTCAAAGTGTCTAGATTAACAGAGTCCCGAGCCTGGCTCTGAGAACATGGGAATTTCGCCTGCCTATCCCCCCAGCAGCGTGTCTGAGTCCAGCCGCCGGGCAAGGCCCAGCTCCGCCCGCCAGCCGAGACCGAGAAAAAAAAAAAGTCAAAATGGTGCGTTTACCTTCCATCCGTGAGAGCTGGGGCTACCCAGGAGCGGGAGTCAGCGAAAGAGAGGAGGTTTTTCACTGAATGGTATAAAGTCCCAATTAACAGCTCTGTGCCATGTCCTGAGGCTGATTAGGTGCTCAGAAGGCTCTGTTTGATTGTCAATTCAGGTCTTGGTTTCCAGAGGGATAGAAAGAGACATGTCCTTAGTCCGCTGTCGCTGCCTAACGATCCGCCCCCGGAAGGAAGACAGGACACACAGATATGAGCCACCTTGCAAGTTACTTGCTTTATTCTTCTTCCTATTCTACTACCTAGTCTACTTCCTATGTTCTTCTCTGTACTTCTTTATACCCCTTTACACCCCTTTTACACACACACTACAATGTCCCTCACCCATTATATAGTCCAATCCCACCAATCATAAGGCACAGCTGATTCATGTGTAGTGCATGAGCAGAACATAGCATTGCAAAGAGAAGCTGAGTGGCTATGGGCTCTAGAGGCCAGCAATCAGAAAGCTGATCACGAGCTGTTCACGCGCCAGCAAGGAACTGCGTCAGCAGGCTAATCATCAGACCGGGAGTGTCTCGGGGAGGAACTCCTGATAACAGGCGCCATCTTTATGGCGCAGTTTCTTTTCGCTCCCGACATCTCCCCCTTTTTTCTTTATAAAAAAAGCGCTCCTGGTCACACGGCTTAAATAGTGTCGCCTACTGTATTCTGATAGGACAAACAATATCCAATCATAGGGGGGCTTGCCTAATTTCCAGGCAAAGCCTTACACTGGGCAGGCCATCAAGCGGGGTAAACAAGGCTGCGGCCCTGTAGCACGGCGCCATTTGCAGGCAGCAAGATCTAAAGCTTTCAGGAGGTATGTGGGCCATGGCTTTCAACATCTCCTAGTGCTTGAAGCGCCTGGCTTAGGTCATTCTTGGCTGAGGCGTCTCTTACCCGTCATGGGGAGAGTCCGCAGCGAAAGGCAGAGTCCCTGTCTTAGGTCGATGACACCCCTAAAGAAGGTTGCCCGTCATTGACTGCCTTCAAGCATTTGTAGCCAGACCTCTGGCGAGGACTGTTTGTCCTGCATGGCTGCAATAGCCTGCACAGGCAGGGCCTGCTCTTGCCGCCTCATCTGCGTGTCTGTACATTCTGAGTAGTGACCACGGCGATTATAGCAGATACAAGTGCAGTTATTCCCATAATAACTAATTTCCATAGCCTGCTTAGGCCTAATCAACTCTTGTAATTTTTCTATCACTTGTAGCCCTTTGTCCCGACAAGTTTACAGGCAGTAACACAAAGGGAGGTTGATGTAGAACAATCATAAGTTTCCCTTCCCCAAGGGGGCCCACACAATTAGCAAAATTACAGTTAAAACACATTATGTTAAAACAGGTTACATTGTGGCAGGTTTCATTGCCCTATGTGACAGTCATTCCCCCCCCTTTTTTTTTAAGTGATGATTACATTTTTCTCATTGACATTCTTTTTAAGGATTATGTTGGTTCCTGTTACACAAGTGTTGACTGTTTTATTCAGGAGAGATTGGGTTAGTTTATGTCCAAGTCCAGAGTTCTTTACATTTTGGCCATTGGCAGCACAGTTCCTTGTGTTATTTAAGTTGGTGATTTGTAGTATCTGAAAAGGGTTAATAATGAAAGAGCTGATGGGCACCAATCACACGACATTTCGGCGGTGACTTCACTGTTGCTGGGGAGATTCCTCAGAGGGGATGGTGTCAGGTTGTATTTGCAAGTTGAATTCCTGTGAAAATATAATTTCTGCCTTGCGGCTTGGTTAGTGAATGGAATTAGTCTGTTAAACTCACATTTTTACAGAGATAAGAAGTAAGAAAGCATGTTGTGTATATATTAAATGTAGTTTTCGTTTTCTGGTCCGAAGGCCATGTCCTTGGAGATTAAAGGAGAAAGAACAAAGGAATCTGTCACTGGTGGGAGTTAATTTTAGTTTTAAGGGCTGCAGTTAGTTGATTTATAAATTCTTTGCTGGCTAAAGCTGCAAAGCGGCTGAGGCAGGTGTGAGCAGGGAAGAAAAAATGAGTAACCTGTCCTTTTAAATTTTCTGCTGGCTGAAGCTGTAGTTGGTTTGAGCTTGAAAAGCACAGCCAGTTTTAAGAAGCTTGCTTTATACCAATGCCATGCTGCTTAAACAGCGACTTGTAAGTATCATAAAGGTGCCGGAAAGAAGGTTGATTCCCCATGATGGGGGAGCCACTGGCCACAACCAAAGCAGATCCGACACCGTATGTCCTAACGGCTTCTGCTATGCCTTTCACCAGTTTCCAGTCTAGAGGGTCATGATAACGATTGCCCTGTTCATCCTGAAAAACACGAAAGGCAGCAGGGCCGCCCTCCCACATCTGCGGGAAACGACTCCTCTGCGAGAGGGAAGGCGCTGAAGGGTTGTACGGGGGAGGTACCGTGTCGGCACCAATCTTCTCTGGGGCCCCTCGGGCTCGGGGGGAGGAAGACAGTCGCGGGGGCCGGACGCACACCCGGCCAACATCGCGCGTCAACTGCGTCACTGTTACCTTCCGTTCTCCCTCCTCCCTTTCCTTTTTCTCTTGCAGTTCCCCCTCCCATTCTGAATCACTGCCGTTCTCCTGCATACTCTCACCAGACACACCACCTTTGTCGCTACCCTTTTGGGAAGCTTCCTTTTGAACACGCTTGAGGGCGTCTTGTCCCCTGGCGAGGACTTTCTCAAAGATGTTCGACTCGTCCTTTAAACAAGTCAAAATCAAAATCCAGATCCCCATAATGCCAGGAGGCAGGGTACCTTGCATATCTGCTCTAGTTAAATCCCCTCCCAGCTTGTTCCATGCAGATAGAGTGAGATGGCCAGAAACCAGGAACCACGGAGCCGCCTCCTCCACCGCTAGGAGGAAACGCTCCGAGGTGGCCTGCTTAATACCCATCCCACGCTGCTTGAACAAACTTTTACAGGCTATTAATAGCCGCTGTGAAGAGGGGTGATTACCCATTTTATACAATTATTAGTTACTTTTCCTGGTCAATGCCAGTTTTATTTCCCTGGTCAATGCCAGCCCCCGGTCTATACCGGCCCCTGGACTATGCCAGCCCCCGGTCTATACCGGCCCCTGGACTATGCCAGCCCCCGGTCTATACCGGCCCCTGGACTATGCCAGCCCCCGGTCTATACCGGCCCCTGGACTATGCCAGCCCCCGGTCTATACCGGCCCCTGGACTATGCCAGCCCCCGGTCTATACCGGCCCCTGGACTATGCCAGCTCACCTTTCTGGGCGTCCCTGAGGTGAGGGTCGCTTCAGGTCCCTGTTCCGGGCGCCAAATGTCCCTGTTCCGGGCGCCAAATGTCGCTGCCTAACGATCCGCCCCCGGAAGGAAGACAGGACACACAGATATGAGCCACCTTGCAAGTTACTTGCTTTATTCTTCTTCCTATTCTACTACCTAGTCTACTTCCTATGTTCTTCTCTGTACTTCTTTATACCCCTTTACACCCCTTTTACACACACACTACAATGTCCCTCACCCATTATATAGTCCAATCCCACCAATCATAAGGCACAGCTGATTCATGTGTAGTGCATGAGCAGAACATAGCATTGCAAAGAGAAGCTGAGTGGCTATGGGCTCTAGAGGCCAGCAATCAGAAAGCTGATCACGAGCTGTTCACGCGCCAGCAAGGAACTGCGTCAGCAGGCTAATCATCAGACCGGGAGTGTCTCGGGGAGGAACTCCTGATAACAGGCGCCATCTTTATGGCGCAGTTTCTTTTCGCTCCCGACAGTCCGCCATCTTGACTCCGCCCCTTACAATGCAGTCTTAATACAAATTCTAAGGCATTTTTAAATGAAATGGAGAAACAAATCACCAGCTTCATTTGGAAAGGCAAGAAACGGTGGATAAGTAAAGCACTACTTAAGAAGAGGAAAACAGTGTGAAGCCTCCCACTATCTGACCTTAGAACCTATTACACAGCTTGGTACTTGTATGAAGACATATAGAGAGAGCAATGTAACAGTTTAGATAATCCGGAGATAACACCAGTCACCTATAAACAGCTGATATTTGACAAAGGCCCAAAGGCCATGAACTGGGAAGAAAACAGTCTCTATAACAAACAGTGTTGACAAAACTGGGTATGCATCTGCAAAAAACTGAAACACAATCCATTTCTCACACCTTACACAAAAACTTATTCAAAATGGGTCAAAAACCTAAACATCAAATCTAAAATGATAACAATTATGGAAAAAAATTAGGGATAACACTGGAAGCTCTAATACAAGGCTTAAACAGGCTACAATATATTATCAACAATGCACAAACAGCAGAAAATAAAATAGATTAATGGAACTACTGAAAATCAAACACTTAATGCTCATCCAAAGAGTTTGTTAAGAGAGAAAAAAGACTGCCTACAGACCAGGAAAAAGTATTTGACAATCATGTATTTAATTGATGTCTAATTTCCATAACCTACAAAATACTGCAAAATATCAACAAGTAAAAGACAAATAACCCAATTAAATGGTTTTCTAGGGAAGTAAAACCATTAACACGTGTAGGTACAAGGAAAGATTTATATTATATATAGATAGGTAGATAGAGATATAGGAAACAGCTCATGCAATCACAGAAGCTGAGTGTCCCAAGTTCTGGTACAAGCCTCACATGGCCACGGAAGCTGAGGAACCCCAGGTCAGCAGGTCAGAGACCAGAGTTCTAGATTACCAGTTGTGTAGGTCAGTGTATCCCAGGCTGGTGGTGTGACGGAGCGGCAGAGGCTGGCAAACCCAGGATCAGTAGGTCAGGGAGCAGGACTCTCAAGTGCTGACTGCAAGGATTGAAATCCGACAGCTCGTAGACACCGGAAGAAGAGAGCAGGAGCTCTTGGCTACGTGAGCAGATCAGCAGTATCATTACGTATTACAGAAATCCAAATCAAAACTACAATGGTATACCATCTCACTTCAACAGGGCTTGCACTGATCCACAAAAACACAAAATAACAAATGTTAGAAAGGTTGTGGAGAGATTGGAGCTCTTCTACACTCCCGGTGGGAATCTATAATGGTCCGACCCTTTTGGAAGGCAATTTGGTGCTTTCTTAAAAAGCTAGAAATAGAAATACCATATTATCCAGCAATCCTACAGCTTGGAATTTATTCCACAGAAATAAGGCCTGTCACATGAAAAGATACATGCATGTGAATGTTTATTGCGGCACTGTTGACAATAACAAAAATGGCATCAACATAGGAATGGACAAGCTATGGTGTATTCATACAGTGGAACACTATGCAATGATAAAGAACAATGATGATATTATGAAACATCTCATAATCTGGAATCAAATGGAATACAAGCTGAGTGAAATCAGTCGGCTACAAAAAGAGAAATATTGTATGAGACCACCATCATAAGGACTTAAGAAAATGTTAATGCACAGAAGAAAATACTGTTTGATGTCTGTAAGGGTGGGGAAGGAGGGAAAGTGTTGTTCGTACACTAAAGAATCATGGAGTTATTCGTAGGTTAGTGGGGAACAGAGTAACAACATGCAATAAAAGCAGGACAGCACAACTGGATTACACCATAAACTAAAAGGTATTCTAAATTCAATCCAACATTTTACAGGACAGAATAGTAGAAACAGAGTCCTAGGTACCATGGTTTCAGGGAACATTGAGGTCAATTGGCATAACTAGTCTTTTTCTCAGTGGTTGTTCTTCATCCTGTATTGGTGAGTGGCACCTCGGGTCTTAAAAGCCAGCAAGCTACAATCTAAGGAACATCAATTGGTCCCAGCCTACCTGGAGCAGATAAAAACCAATAAACCAACCAATCAACCAAACAAAAAACACTGTCTTAAAGTTGATTCTGATCCAAAGACATGAGGAAAATACGAGCTCAGGAGACAGAAAGGCCTGTATGATTAGGAGGCTACATCAACAGAAGAACTAGATGGTGTCCGGCCACCACCAAAGACTATCCTGACAGGAAATACAATGTAGAGTCCGTGACTTAGCCAAAAAAAAAAAAGGGAAGTGCAGATCTAGAACTCTATTAAGAGACCAGACTTGATAGTCTGGCATTCTGGAGGGTCCCCTGAGAACATAGCCCCTGGACTTGCTGCTATACCAAAGCTGAAAACAGTGCTAAAGCCAACATTTCAGACAGAGATTAGACTAGACTATGGGACACAGCGGGACTCAAGTGGTGTGTTCACTTTATGGTTAATATATATATGAGGCTGTAGAGGGGAGTAGAGAGGGTGAAGAGGAGGGGACAAGTGTTGGCTGAGTGGATATAAGAATAGTGTGTGCTGTCATAGGCTGAGGAGAGAAGATAGAGTTGCACAGAGGCATGTGCAAGGAAAAATGACAAAACTTAAAGAAAGAAGGGAAAGATTAGTCTAAAAGACTAATGGACTACATCTACAGTCCCTTCCAGCAGACTGAATCAAGTACAACTAGATGATGTCCATCAGCCACCTTTGGATGCTCTGACAGGAGTCGCAGTAGGATGTCCTGGACAGAAATAGAGAAAAATGTGATCAAAATTCTAACTTCAAAAGTAAGACCAGACTTACCATCCTGGTAGAGACTGGAGAAGCCCTGAGAGTATGGACCTTGAACACCCTTTCATCTCAATAATGAAGTCACTGTTGGAGCTCACCCTTCAGCCAAGGACTGAACAGGCCCATGGAACAAAATCAGACTAAAGGGGCACACCAGTCCAGGGACAAGGACTAGAGAAGAAGAGGGGATAAGAAAGTCTGTGATAAGAAACTCAAAGTTGAGAACAAAGAGTGTTATTGATGGTATTGGACTTCTTCATTAATTTTATAAAACAATGCATTTGCTGTTTAATGAGAAACTAGTTTGTTCTTTAAATTTTCACCTAAAGTATAATATTAAAAAACAGACAGAGGAAATGCCATATGATCTTGCAATCCCACTCCTTGGAATATATCCTAAAGAAACAAGAGCTGTCATAGCCATGTTCACTGCAGCACTGTTCACAATACCAAAAGATGGAAACAACCCAGGTATCCATCAAGGGATGAATGAATAAAAAATTATGGTCTAGTTACACAATGGCATACTACAGAAAGATAAACAACAATAAATAAATTAATAAGGGATTATGCTGAGTGAAAATAGTCTATCACAAAAAAGAAAAATATTGTATAAGACCACTGTTATCAGAACTCAAGAAAAGCTTTAAACAACGAAGAAAACATTCTTTGATTGTTATGAAGGTGGTGAGCTAGGGAAGGAGGGTTATCCACTAACTAGATAGTAGAAAAAAATAATTTTAGGTGAAGAGAATAACAACACGCATTTACTGAAGTAGCACAACTACACTAAAGCAAAAGCTAAGAAGCTTTCTAAATACAACCAAACACTTCAAGGGACAGAGTAGGAGGGGTGAAGTTCTGGGGACTATGGTTTTGGGTACATCTAGATCAACAGGTATAACAAAGTTTATTAAGAAAATGTTGTACCTCCCACTTGAGTAAGTGACATCTACAGTCTTAAAAGCTAGCAAGTGGCCATCTAAGATGCATCCATTGTTCCCAACAAACTTTGAACAAAGAAGAATGAAAAACACCAAGAGACAGAAAGGGCCACATATACCAAAGATTCTAGAAGAACTGGAACAACATCCACTACCACAACAAAGAGTCCCTAATGGAACAGGAGAAAAATGGGTACAGAACTTAAGTTCTAGTAAAAGATCTCACAGACTATAAGGACCCTGGAAGACATATCTCCAGACTCTGTTTGTCTAGAACTAAAATCATTCCCAAAATCAACTCTTCAGACTAAAATTATACTGGTCTAAAAGACATAAAATGATACTGTGAAGAGTATGCTTCTAAGCTCTAGTAAATACATGAAATTAAATGGCAGCTCCTGTCTGGAGGTAAGGAGAGAGGGCAGAGAATGACAGGAGGTAGTTGAACGGACATGAGAAATACAGTATGGAGAGGAAGCGTGTGCTGTCACATCGTACAGATAGCAACTATGGTCACACAACAGTGGGTGCATAAGTTTTTGTATGAGAAACTGACTTGTTTCATAAACTTTCACTTAAAGCACGATAATAAAAAAGACGCCTTGATTTTTTGTGTAGTGGTTAAGTCTTACGGCTACTAACAAATGTTGACAGTTTGAATCCACTAGGCACTCGCTGGAAATGCTATGGGGCAATTCAGCTTCATCATAGTGTCAACATGAGTTGGAATCGACTCAACAAGAAGTTTTTTTTTTTTGGTTTTGATTTCTGAAGCAGTGATTCAGCAAATTATATCCAGCAGTCCTATAGTTTCAGTCACTTGGACCATGATTTTATTATAGTAATTTTTGTCAATGGATGAGCTACCCTGATTGAACACCTTGTGGGAACTCAGCCCAGACTTAGAGATACTGTGGTTTAGCACGCTAATAGCTAACACTGTGAATTTAGACTCAGCTTACTTAATTGTTAGGAAATAAATTTCTCTTTGCAGAAGCCATCTGTTTCAGGTATTTCTGTTAGAACAGTGCTAGATGACTACAACAGATTCTTTGTGCAGAAAAGATAAAAACAGATCGCAAAAATATGGGTAACAGTATGGCTGGGCTGTGATTCCCACGACTATGTGGTTGTTCTCCATTTTGTGATCGTAAATTTAATGTCAAAGGGGATTAGGTTCAGAGTGTAAAACTCTTGCTCTGATTGCATCCCCAATCCAAGGTAAAGGGAGTTTTCCAAGAAAGTGGCTTGCATCACCCTTTTATCTCTGAAGAGACACAAGTAAAGAGAAGCAAGCAGAGAGCTGAGGACCTCATATCATCAGGAAAGAAACACTGGGACCTGTATGAGTCCTTTAAACTGATGAGGCAGAGAAGCTCTTTGACCAGGAAAGACTGACTAGAAGGACCTTCTTCCAAAGCCAATAGAAGGAGGAAACCTTTCCCTGGAGCTAGCACTCTGAATTTAGACTTGGCCTACTTAACCGTGAGGAAATACATTTCTCTTTGCTGAAGTAATCTGCTGGTGGTATTTCTGTTAGAACAGTACTAGATGACTATGGCAGATACTTTGCGAAGAAAAGAAAAAAGCATCTAGTAAGATTATAACATTAGACAGTCTTTTGGACTTAGAAAGTGTACAGGAGATTTGGAGAAGTAAATCTCAAATCCTTCTTGATGTTTAGGTGATGCCAGGCTACTACTTAGCCTAAGGAGATTCTTTCTATTTTACCTCATAGATTCCCTCTGCCACCTTGGAAATTTCCCTATCTACTGCTCTTTGCACCATGGTATCTGACAAGGGATGCATTTAATAATTCTACATTCTCATATGGCTATTCCCAAACATAAACAACTACTCTAAAAATGTTATTCCTAATTCTTTTTGATTCCTAATGCTGAATTAGTGACACTGATCTGTGCTATCCAGAAAGAGAGGTAGAAGTGTCCTGGAGTAAAGGCAGTACAGTAGAAAGGGTAAAGGTTTAAGAGCCAAATACTTGAGTTTGGCTAGTGCCATACTTGATAGCAGGGAGGCGGTCCGTACCTTCCTGCTCAGTGTAGCATCCCTAGTGCATAGGGAGAATTGGCACTTGACCCTCCGCAAGTCTGTTTTCCATAATTGCTTAGGTGGAAGATCAGCTGAGCTGCAGTTAAGTGAAAACACCCATGAGCATGGATGCTTTTGCCTTCATCCGCTCTGTCTGTGTACGGGATAGAAACCAACGTTCTCTGTAAGTACGCATCAGACATACAGTGCTTCTGCTCAAATACTTTGTAGTCAATTCACTTGATAGGTAGGGGGTTCAAGGAGAGAAGTTCAGCAGGAGTCATGGGAGAAATAACAAAACCAGGCTTTCTTTTCCCTTCATATTTTCTCCGCATATGATAAATTTTAGATTACCTATTTAATTTTGGTTTGTGATGGTTGTTTTTGTGTGGGGGAGGGGTAGTAGCATGTAATTATAGGTAAAGAAAATGTATAAAAGGAAGATCATGTATCTGATTAGCCTGACTCTGCTTGCTTTCATTTTCATTTTTCCTTTTTTGCACCAACAAGATTTCAGTCTTTGCAAATTGAGACTGAAAAATGCTTAGCAATCAGACTGGCTAAAACCACAGCAGTAGTTAACAATTGTCCTTATGCTATTGCTAAGCAATTATTGAACATTCAGTGCATAGGACTGCGCTAGTTAGTGTATGGAACACAAAGACAAAAATTAGCAATGTAGAAATAGCAAGCAACATGTGACTCAAAGTCTTGCTATCCTTGTTTCCAAGGACCATTCTTGGTGTACCCCTGTCAAGATAGTTTTGTTGATTCTTCTGGCCCCCATTCTATTGCCATAGAGTTGGTTCCAACTCACAGCAACCCTCAAGGACAGAGTAGAACTACCCCATAGAGTTTTTAAGGAAAGCCTATCAACATTTTGGTTAGCAGCTACAGCTCTTAACTGCTATACCACCAAGGTTTCCATTCTTCTGGCAGTTCATGGTATAACCATGGTTTATTCAATACTCTTCACTAATGAATTAGGGCTTGATATATAGACTTTCAGTTTCTTCTTTCTGAGACCCTGGTGAGAACTGATGGTCAAATACTGCAGAGAGAATGAACTCAAAGTCTTATGCCCAAACCATTTTGGACCGAGATTGATGACTTCTTATTTCAAAATCCTTGCTTTACTTTCAGCTTATGCACAGATTCAAGATTTACTTGCTTAATTTATGAAGTTACTTTCATTTGCCTTTAGCCAAAGCCAAGTGCCGTCGAGTTGGAATTTGCCTTTAGAAAACCCTTATTGCTGATTTTTTTATTCAACTGAAAGAGACTATTCTTGGTCCCTTTGCATGTTGTCATACCATCTATTACCACAGATTTAGCTACTTCTAAATCACACAAGTTTTCCTCCAGAACTTTAAAACTATGTGTCCAACTGCCTATTATATTGTTCCTCAAACCTACCTCTGAGATTGAGAATGCATTATTTTAAAAATTATTCCTCTGTGTCTGCTAACTAATTCACTTTGTAGCTTAGCTAGAAACCTCAACATTCATCATTTTCCCCTTCACCCTCCCCTATCTCCAGTGAATGTTCTGGTCTGTGGATACTATTTCCTACTCACCTCTTGAACCTACTCCCTTTCATCTACCCCAATATCACAAATATGATCCTGTATTACTGCATAGACTCTTAGCTAAAGTTTTGCTATCTGTGATGCTTGCTTCTTTCTTATTTTCCACAATAATGTAGAAATATATTTAAAAAGCTACAGATTTAACTGAATATTATTCCTGCTCAAAACACTTCATTCTGAGCATTGGCTGTTGTAGAGCCCACTTTCTTTGACAAGATACACAAAGCCTTGAGTAATCTGGCCTCTGTTTTCTGCTCTAGCCTCATTTCCTTCTCTCACTGCAAGTCTTTGTTAAAGACTATTTCTCAGGCTCTGATAAAAGTGTAATACTAACCCTATTTTGAGAACCAAAGTTCAGCAGTTCAAATCCATCATGCACTTCTTGGAAACTATGTGGCAGTTCTTCTCTGTCCTGTAGGGTCACTAAAATTTGGAACTGTCTCAATGGCAATGTCTTTTCTCTAGTTTTTTTGTTTGTTTGTTTTTGGGGGAGTATTTGTTCTTTTTACCACTCTTGCTTGCCACACAATACATTGTGCATTTTTATATACTAATTTTTCCCCATAAATGAAAACAAGCCATTGCTATGGGATGAATTCCAGCTTACAGTGAACCTATAGGACAGAGTAGAACTGCTTTATAGGGTTTTCAGGATGCACCCAGGGGATTCTAACTACCAACATTTTGGTTAATAGCCGTAGCTCATAACTACTGTATCACCAGGGCTCAGAAACTGAAAATTCATACACTCAGCACACTATTTTTTAAATTTCAGGGTTGAAATTAGACTATATTGATCCAAAACAGTATCTGTTTAGGGAGTCTGGACTTTATCCTCTAGGGAGTGTTTTCTAAATATGCTTGGTGGTGCTCCCATTAGCTGTCATCAGGGCTTTGTTTGGACTTCCCACTCACATTCCAACCACAGAAGTTCCTTCTTCATTTGTTTTCCTTGGTATTATAGAAAGCCTTTCATGAAAAAAGAATGTATGGAGATATAAGACTAAAATGTATTTGAAAACTTTGCTCCATAGAGGGTGGTTATAACTTAATTCACTATCCAAACATCATCTTTTGTTTATCTCTTAAGATAAACTTAGCAAATTTGCTTCCTCTCTTCTGTCTCTGACCAGCTGATCTTAGCTTGTGGGGCGAGAGTGGTTAATCTCAAATTTACAATGTTAAGTAAGCTACGTTTTATCAATTATAAAAGAAGATAATGTATTAAGAGCTTAAAGAATTTGGTCATCCACTTCAGAAATTTGAATATGCCTAAGTATCCGACTCGATGGCACTTGGCAAGTATTCTCTTTAATTTCCTTTTTAAGAAAATATGTGGCTATGGGGATTCTAGTAAAATGCCAGTTATTATCTGGATTGGCTTAGAGATACATGCAGCTGTTGAAATAACTGAGAATGACTAGAAAAGTTGCCGAAGCTTGACTAGTAATTATGGATTAAAGTCAATGGGAATTTGCCTGGGGGTGGGTACTGATAGGCCTAATGATTTTTGGAAAGCATTGCAAATGCTTTTGAAGAATCTTTTTAATCTCCCTGGCTCGCATTTTTGTTACTTGTTAAATGAGGGACTTTATATCTAGATGAGGATATTATAGATATTACAGCTTTGCATGGGATTTTACATTTTACTAAGTGCTTTCACATTTTTTCTTTTTCTGAGAGAAATGTAAGGCTTCTTGCAGATCCAAAATTCTGCTCCAATGCATTTTATTGATTCTTTTGAATATGTTTTGAGACTTTTTTTTTGTTTTAATTTAGCAGTCACAGGATTTTAAGAATTCTTGCTCTCTTAGAGATTAATTAATTATGACCATGGACTGTGCTAATGAATAACCTGATAGATGAAAAAATAATGTAGAAATACATCATATAAGATGTATTTCACAAAATGGTACCATCTCTTTGGGAAGCAATCTTGTGCTTCCTTAAAAAGCTGGAAATAGATGTACCATTTGACCCAATAATCCCACTGCTTGGAATATATCCTACAGAATCAAGGGCAGTCACCTGAACAGATACATGCACATGAATGTTTATTGCAGCACAGTCCACAACAGCAAAAAGAGGGAATGAACACAGATGCCCAACAACAGATGAATGGATAAACAAACTATGATATGTATATATTCAATGGAATACTACACAATAGTAAAGAACAATGATGATTTTAGGAAGTATCTCATATTCTGGTTTTAATTGGAAGACATTATGTTGAGTGAAATCAGTCAGAGGCACAAGGACAAATATTGTATGAGACCCTTACTATAAGGACTTAAAAACAGACTCATGTACAGAAGAAAAGACAAAAAGACTCTGACAGCTAGAAGGGAGGGAAGGGAGGGAGATGGCTGGCTATAGATTAGGTAGGTGATAGAAATTTGGTTGAGTGAAAGCAGTGACAGCACACATTAGAGACATCCAATTAACTGGACTTCAACATAAACTGAAAACTCTTCTTATCTTAACCCAATATTGCAAAGATAGAGTAGCAGGGGCGGGGGTCCGGGGACCATGCTCTCAGGGGACATAGAGGCCAACTGACATAACTAGCCTATTGCTAACAGAGTCTTCTGCACTCCATATTGGTGAGCGGTGTCTGGGGTCTCACAAACTAGCAAGCTGCCATCTGAGGTACACCAAATAGTCCCAACTCAGCCGGAACAGACGATCACCAAGGACAACAAAGACATGAGCGAGAAAGAGTCCAGAAGGTAGAAGGTCCCATGTGAATGAGTGACCATGCCAACATTTGACCAGAAGAACCAGGTGGCGCCCAGCCACCACCAATGACAGCCGTGATGGGGCACACAATGTCGAGTCCCAGTGATAACATGAGAAAAAGAGGGGTGCACCTCAAGAACATTAAAAGACCACAATTGATGGTCTGAAGGCCTGGGATTTCCCCTGGGAGCATGACCCCTAGACCTGCTGCTGCCCCTTATCATAAGTCATTACTGAGGTCAGCTCTTTGGACAGGAATGGACTGGACTCAGGGACACAAAGTGACTGTGTGATATGTGCACTTTACGGTTCTATGCATCTATAAGATGCTGTTCTATTGGCCTTTTACTAGAAGGGAAAGGAAAGGTTGGAGAGGAGGGGGCAGGAAATTGTTAAGAGTACATGACATATATAGAATGGAAAGGAAGAGTGTACTGTCACCAGGTACGTAGAGCAGAAGGAGTTGCAGATAGGTGGGTGTCATGGATTGAATTGTGTCCCCCCAAAAATATGTGTAGCCACATACCTGGGCTATGATTCCCTGTATTCTATGATTGTCCTCCGTTTTGTGGTTTTTCCTATGCTGTATGTTAAAGGATTAGGGTGGGAATGAAAATCCTTTCATAAGATCACCTCCCTGCTCCACTGTAAAGGGAGTTTCCCTGGAGTATGGCTTGCACCACTCTTAATCCTTTCATCCTACAAGAGATAAAAGGAAAGGGAAGCAAGGAGAGAGTTGGGAACCTCACATCATCAAGAAAGCAGCACCAGGAAAAGAGCACATCCTTCAGATCCGAGGTTCCTGTGCCAAGATGCTCCCCGGACAAAGACTGTTGCAATAATGGACTTTCCTCCAGAGCTGACCAGGAGAAAGCCTTCCCCTGGAGCAGACATACTGAATTTGGACTTATAACCTGTTGGACTATATAAGAATAAACTTTCCTTTGTTAAAGCCTTTGACCTCATGGTATTGCTATGAGAGCAGCACTAGCTGATTAAAACTGCAGGCATGCAAGTTTAACTTGGATTGTATAATTTCACTCAGTCACAATAAAAAAAAAAATTATAATGAAGGTCAACTTTTCAGACAGCAATGGATTGGATTTGGCAACACAAAGTGACTGTATCTTGTGGGACTTTTGTGGTTCTATGCATCTATAGGATGTCATCCTGCTGACATCTTGCTGGAGGAAGGAGAGTGGGTGTAGAAGAGGAGATAGGAGATAGGAGACATGTACGGAACGGAAAGGAGGGGTGTGCCATTGCCGGGCAGGGAGAGCAGTGAGAGCTGCATACAGGTGAGCGTGCAAATTTATATGGGAATGTACATTTTCATTCAATCATATAAAAAAATTAAAATTAACAAAAGAGAGAGATGTATTTCACACAGGGTGATCAATTCTAATATCTTAGGAAAAAACAGTTTTAAATAGCTGAAGATCAGACAATTGAAGTACTATGTTCCATTTTTTGAAAATGCCGCAAGACTGAGAAAATGACTAGGTAAATGTAGAAATCTGCTTTCAGACTGTCATTACCAAGGTCAATCCAAAGAAAGTTGAATTATTAAGTCTCAGTTTCTAAAGAACAAAATAATTGTCATGGTCAAAAGACCCTCTATGAGTTTCTACTAATTCATAAATTCCATCATTTCCTAACATTAGATTGAGGTTATTACCACTTAAAAAGAATCTCCAGAGAAACTGAAACTGTTTAGTATACCTTGATATTGTGGGTCTGCAGGTGGGAACAGACGGCTGTTGAGAAGTAACTAGTCATTTTTTGAATAGATTTGTATTTAGGAAAAGTAGCTTTCAAAGGAGAAAGAGTACTGTTAACACTAACAGAATTTCCTCTTCCAGACATCAGACATGTCCCTGCTCAGATTACCGGTCTCGCAGTTAAGTTTGTGAACTGCCACTGTGTGCTTACATTGACATCATTATACTAACAACTTCGTAAGGTTTTGTAACCTGGGTATGTCAATGTTCATGTCGACATGTGGTGATGTCCTGTTGAGTGGCTTTCATTATTGTTGTTACATGATTTTGTGTGCCTTCGTAAGAATGTGACAGCTTGAATTAGATCAGTGAATAAAACTGAATTTCCTGTTCAACTTGGCAAGACTGGAAGTGAAATCAGTGACACATTAGTCCAAGTTTATGGGGAAAATGCCATGAAGAAAACGGTAGTGTACAAATGGATTAAATGTTTTTCTGAGGGGAGAGAGCACCACTGATGAAGAGAGGTCAGAATGGCCACTAACAAGCAGGACTGACAAAAACATTCCAAAAAGTCCTCAAACTGTATCAAAATAGTCAGCAAATATGAGAAGCATAGTAGACCAAGTAAACACTGATAGAGAAACAGGAATATTTTAACCGAAAATCTTGGCACGAGAAAGGTCTGTGCAAAAATGGTCCCAAAAGAGTTCACCAGTGAACAAAAGCAAAGGACAGTCGAAGTATGCCAAGACCTTTTGGAGAGGCAAGACGATGTTTGGGGCCATGTTGTCACTGCTGATGAAACATGGATGTACTAATATGAGCCTGACAAAAGCATCAAAGTGCACAGTGAAAGTCAGCCAATTCTCCATGACCAAGAATGTTCTGTCAGTCCAAATCAAGAGTCAAAATGATGTTGCTAACCCTTTTTTTGAAGTCAGAGGGATTGTTCATTATGAATTTGTACTAACTGGACAAGCAGCTAACCAAGGCTACTGTTAGGAAGTGTTGAAGAGGCTGTACGAAAAAGATGAAAATGACTTGAACTTCTGGCCATCGTTCTTGCATCACAACAGTGCACCAGCTCACGCAGCACTGTCTGTGAGGGAGTTTCTAGACAGTATTGGAACACCCTCCCTACTTGCCTCTTCTGGCCCCCCATCGCTTATTTTCTTTACCTGAAGATAAATGAAATATTGAAAGAGAGACATTTTGATGACATTCAGGACATCAAAAGTCCTGTTGCATGGGGTCTTAAGAGCTAGCTTTGATGGCCACTCCAGAAAAAGGGTTCCAAAATTTCTTTGAAGGGTGATGTAGGTGCATAGCTTCCCAAGGGGAGTACTTCAAAGGTGACCGTTGTGGTATTCAGCAATGAGGTATACAGCACTCTTTCTAGGATGATTTTTTGAACTTAACTGTCAGACCTCATATCCTGGCTGCTTATGATTTTACTCAAAAGAAGTGAATGAGAATGGAAAGGCTTTTACTGAACATCAACCAAAAGCAGATGCTCTCTCGGTGTAAAAGGTGCCAGGCAGAAATGTTAGAATTGAGTAAGGTCATATTCTTTTTTTTCCCCTGTGGAATTTGGATGATGCTAAATGGAGACAGGTGTAACAATTAGGCCTATTCTATTTGTAACCCACAAATGTGCATGATGAAGGGTCTCAGGACATCTCTTTTAAGATTCAAATTTGTTAAAACTAGTTTTAGTGGTCGAAGTGTCCCTTGTCAGTCCATCTTGATAAAGTACTTTTGAGAGGGATTTTATTGAAGAGGAGTAGAAGGTTCAGTCAGAAGACTCAGTCTTAAGACAGGGAGCTGAAGGCTGAGGAACATGAATGGTTCATCATCCGAGAAACAGCGGATTTAGTCTGCCTAGCCAACCTGCAAAACTGTGATCTAGGAAAGCATCTGCGTGAGGACATGGGACTTGCTCCATACAAAATATAACTCATAAATTCAACCACATCACATGTAAGAAAATAGAAAGTCAAAATAACAATTTAGCATTTATGGACCTTTTTATTCACTTGTACTGAATTTCAAAGGACATGCAACATGGAATAAAATAGAAGACTTCATCTATTGATTCCTCCTTCAGATTTGCTTCACACATGCCTCCTATAAGGTGACCGTATCACCACTTGGAAATGTCTCTGAGATAGCACTGGTTGACTGTGGCATTTAGGTCTTTAGCGTCTTTAATGACCTTTTTTTCCTGGATGTTCTGTCCTTCACTGAAAGTGGTATGTTGAAGTCTTCAATTATTGTGAAGCTGTCTGCTGAGAGAGGCAGTGTCCAGAAGCAGCTGATAGCAGGCGAGCCCTCAGATGTAACAGGCCTCATCTCACAACTGACAAAATGGTGCCCTACTTGTGGAGTCTGTCAGGGATCATCAGCAGATGCTATGACATGACTCAAAAAAAGGAGGGTTTAGGGTAACATCACACTCTGCCACCAGTTGCCACTATGTTTTCTAGGTATGATTGTCTTAAAAACAGCTTTTTTGCTGGGCAAGCACTGTCCAGACAGGCATTGTTGCTCAGGATGGGAGTTAGTGCCAGCTGAGCCCTCTGGCATGGCTGTCTCTGCCTCTCAGCTGACCAAGACAGTGTCTCACCTGAGCTGCCTTTCCCATACTGCACCAGCAGTATCTATTTGAAGCTCAAAGAAGAGAAGTGGGAGAGGTACCGGCACTCTTGGTTGCCAGCCACTGCCAGGTTCTGTAGATGTAACTGCCCCAAGCACAGCCTTTTTGCTGTAGGGTATGCTGTTAGGTCTTGCAGCTCAGCATCAAAGATGGCCTCTGTCAGGCTCTTGGGCTCAGCGGTCCCAGTCCTAGTCTCCCAGTTAACAAAAAAGGTATCTGTTTTAGTCAGCTAGGGCTGCTCTAACAGAAATGCCACAGAGTGGATGGCTTTAACAAGCCAAGCCAAAAAAGGAAAGTTTATTCTTACACAGTCCAGTAGGCTACAAGTCCATATTCAGTGTGTCCACTCCAGGGGAAGGCTTACCCCTTGTCGACTCTGCAGGAAAGTCTGGTATTGCATCAGTCTTTGTCCACGGAGCATCTTGGTGAAGGAACATCAGGTCTGAAGGACGCACTGTTCTCCCAGTGCAGTTTCCTTGGTGGTGTGAGGTTCCCAATTCTCTGCCTGCTTCCCTTTCCTTTTATCTCTTGTAGGATGAAAGGATTAAGGGTGGGGCAAACCATATTCCAGGGAAACTCCCGTTACAGTGGAGCAGGGAGGTGATCCTATGAAGGGATTTAGAACCCCACCCTACTCCTTTAACACACAGCATAGGAAAACAACAAAACGGAAGACAGTCACAAGGTACTGGGAATAATGGCCCAGCCACATGGCTACACATATTTTGGGGGGTGACACAATTCAATCCATGACAGCATCTCAGCTGCTATGCCAGCAAAAGCAGGATTCACTGAAGGGCTGTCTTGCCTCTGGCAAAGGTAATTTTCCCCTTCCTGTAGCCCAGTCTGATCTCACAACCCTACGCCCATTCTTGGAGCTTGCAGAATGTCAACACTGCTCTGTTCAGTTATTTTTCTAGACCTTAGTTCTCAGAGGGTGTTGATGAGGCTAGTTTGTTATCCTGGCCCTGCCCCCTCAAAGCTTGACTTTTTAATTCATTTTTTAATTTTTAGCTTGGAAACTGCAGTGCATGTTCTTTCCTTTTGGTTTTCCATCTCCAGGTCTTTTGCACGTGTCATTATAATACTTCACCTTCCTGAACCTCCCTTTGAAATTTTCATTTTGGTTCTGACTGTGTTTACTCCAGCTTACAATCTTAGGGCCTTTGTTGAGTGTCAGCTGTGCATAGGAGGGGTGGCATCTCTGGAGTCTTTAGGATTTTCTGTGTATTCAATCCTATAATCTGCAAGTAGGGAGATCTTTACTTTTTCTTTGCCAATGCTGATGCTGTTTCTTTCTTTGTCTTGTCTAGTTGCTCTGGCCAGAACTGGTAGTACAATGTTGAATAGAAGTGGTGAGAGTGGCCATCCTTGTCTAGTTCCCACTCTCAAAGTGAATTCTTTTCAGTCTGTCTCTGTTCAGGATGACTTACGCAGTTGGCTTTCTGTAGATGCTCCTTATTTCACCATGGAATTTCCCTTCTATTCCTATTTTCCTGAGAATTTTTAGCATGACTGGGTGTTGGACTTTATCAAATGCCTTTTCTGCATCAGTCAATAAGATCAGGTGATTCTTATCTTTCATGTTATTTATGTGGTTGATTACATTAATTGTTTTGCTTATGTTGAACCTAGCTTGCATGCCTGGTATGAATCCAACTTGGTCCTGATAAATTATTTTTTTTGATATGTTGTTGAATTCTATTGGGACTTTGTTGAAGACTTTTGCATTCAGGTTCATGGGTGATATTTTTCTGTAATTTTCTTTTTTTTTTTTTTGTGGCATCTTTCCCTAGCTTTGGTATCAGGGTTATACTAGCTTCATAGAATGAATTTGGGAGTATTTCATCCCTTTCTATGCTGCGTAATAGTCGCAGTAGTATTGGGGTTAACTCTTCTCTAAAATTTGAGAATTCACTGGAGAAGCCACCTGGGCCATGACTTTTTTGCTTGGTAGTTTTTGGATGACTTTTTCAATCTCTTCTTTGTGATGGATTTATCAAGTTGTTCTATTTCTTCTTGTGATAAATTTGGTAGGTAAAATGAATCTAGAAATTTGTCCTTTTCCTCTAGGTTTTCAAATCCATTAGAGTCTTTTACATTATTCTGGTATGATACTTTTGATTTCAGTTGGGTCTTTTGTGACAGCTCCCATCTCATTTCTAATTGAAGTCATTTGTTTCCTCTCCTGTTTCTTTTTTATAAGTTTTGCCAAATTTTTTCCCCCAATAGTTCTTCTATTCTCAATTTATTTAACTTTGTTCTAATCTTTGTTATCTGTTTTCTTCTGGTGCCTGTGGGATTCCTCTATTGCTGTCTTTCTACTTCTTCAAGTTGTAAGGTTAGTTCTTTGGGGTCTTTTTTCCTTCCAGATGTGTGCATTTATAGTGATAAATTGACCTCTGAGCACTGCTTTAGTTGTACC
Source organism: Heterohyrax brucei (assembly GCA_028571685.1). Lineage (NCBI taxonomy): Eukaryota > Metazoa > Chordata > Mammalia > Hyracoidea > Procaviidae > Heterohyrax > Heterohyrax brucei. Next base: position 44,646,633 of record CM053149.1, read on the forward strand.
ACATAGGTTCTGGTAAGATATGTCTTCATTCTCAGTGGATTCCATAAATTTATTTATTTCATCCTTGATTTATTCTATAACCCATGAGTTTTTGAGCAAGGTGTTGTTCAGTTGCTGTGAGTTCAAATTTCTACTGATGTTTTTTCTGCTATTGATTTTGACTTTTATGGCTTTATAGTCTGAAGTATTTTGCAATAATTCAGTGATTTGTATTTTGTTGAGATTTGCTTTATATCCTAACACATGGTCTATTCTAGAACATGTTCCATGTGCATTGCAGAAGAAGGTGTACTTACCTGTTGATAGTTAAAAAATTCTGTATATGTTGGTAAGCTCTAGTTGGTTAATTGTCACAATAAGATCTTCTGTGTCTTTACCGAGCCTTTTTCTTGATGATCTGTTCATTACTGAAAATGGAGTGTTGAAGTCCCCAACTATTATTGTGGAGTGACGTATCTCATTTTTCAATGTAGTCAGTGTTTGTTCGATGTATTTAGATCTTCTTGTATTGGGTGCATAAATATTTAATATTGTTATGTCCTGTTTTGCATTGAACTTTCAGCAATAGTGACCGTTCTTGCCCATGATGGTGAGTTGTACATTAAAATCTATTTTATCTCAGATTAGTATTGCCACACCTGGTCTTCTGTGTATGTTGTTAGCTTGATGTATATTATTCCATCCTTCAATTTTCAGTTAGTTCATATTTTTAAGTCTAAGGTGTGTTTCTTGTAAGCAACATCTAGATGGGTCTTGTGTTTTGATCCAGGATATCACTCATGGTCTCTTTGTTGGAGCGTTCAGTTCATTTACATTCAATGTAATTATTGATTTAAAAAAAAAAAACTGCCATCAAATTGGATTTGACTCATAGTGACCCTGGAAGTCAGGGTAGAACTGCCCCGTAGAGTTATCAAGGAGCACTTGGCAGATTTGAATTGTAGAGTGTAGCAGATGTAGAAGATGTAGCAGTTAATCCACTACACCACCAGGGTTTCAGGGTTTCTAACCATTGATAGCTATGTGTTTAGTGCTGTCATTTTGATGTATTTATTTTTGTGTTAGTGTTTTCTGTGTTGTTCTTAATATTCTATCCTGAGTCATTCTTCTTTATGGATTGACTTTTTATCTTTTTCTGTGTTGGTTTTGTGGTTGTTGAAACTCCTGTATTACCTTTCTTGTTTTGATATGCCACACTGTTACTGTGCTTTGCAGCTACCCTTATGATCCTCCTTAATGTTCTAAATTGAAACCCAATTTTAACTTCTGCATATCTTTTTAACTTCTCCTCCATCTGAAATGACTATAAGTCTGGTGGTGTCATAGTTTTTGTGGCATGATCACTGATTCCCTTCTTTTAATTTTGTAGCTTTGATTGAATTTCATGCCTTCTGTGATCGCATAGGTTTCTGGATATCCTGTGCTATCTCCTTAAATATGCATTTAATGGTTTTGTTTTTCTAAGCAAAGAGCTTCTTTCACATCATGGACTGAATTGTGTCCCCCAAAAAATATGTGTAGCCATATGGCTGGGCCATGATTTTCAATATTTTGTGATCATCCTCCATTTTGTGATTTTCCTGTGCTGTATGTTAAAGGATTAGGGTGGGAATGTAAATCCCTTCATAGGATCACCTCCCTTCTCTGCTGCAAAAGGAATTTCCCTGGAGTACGTCTTGCCCCGCCATTAATCTTTTCATCCTACAAGAAATAAAAGGAAAGAAGCAAGCAGAGAATTGGGACTTCACACCATAAAGAAAGCAGCATCAGGAGAAAAGGACATCCTTCAGACCTGAGGTTCCTGCACCAAGATGCTCCCTCAACAAAGCAGACCAGGGGGAAAGCCTTCCCCTGGAGCAGACATCCTGAATTTGGACTTGTAACCTACTGGACTGTGTAAGAATAAGCTTTCCTTTGTTAAAGCCATCCACTCAGTGGTATTTCTGTTAGAGTAGCCCTAGCTGACTAAAACATAGTGTTTCTTGTAGTTTGCATTTGGTTTTTCCGAAGTTTCTAAGCTTCTGTTTATCTGTAGGGGATATAGTTCCTGACTGGAAGTTTTTCTCTTTCAAGGCTTTGAATGTGTCATCCTGCTACCTCCTAGTCGACATCATTTCTGCTGAGTTGAGAGCCTATGGGGTTTCCCTCTAAGTGTTAGCTTTGCTTTAAACTTCATTGCATTTAGGAGAATCTATTTATGTATCACTTTATTAAGCTTGATTATAAAACATCTTGGTGTCTTTCTTTTGAGGTCTAGTTTTGTGGCATTTGATACACATCTTGGATATCTACGTTCTCTTCTTTTATAATTTCAAGAATGTTTTCCGTCACAACTCAACAACAATATTGTCTATATTTTCAGTTATCGTTCCATGTTCACAAACTCCAGTTAATCATAGATTATTCATCTTAATGGAGTCCCACATGTTTCTTAATGCTTCTTCATTGTTCTTATTTTCTCTGATTCTCCTCATAAATGTTGGTGTCAGTTGCTCTGTCTTCAAAGGCACTAAATCTGACTTCCCTCTCCCAAATTTTGCTCTTTTGACTTTGGATTGAATTGTCTAATTCTGTTATTGTTCTTGTTGGATTTCAGGTCATTGATGTTCCATCATTTGAAATCGCTTGCTTGATTTTTCATTTACTTTGTTGCATTTTGTTTAATCTCTAGGAGGGTTCTGTATATAATTCTTTTGTACTCTACCCCTGATAGTTTAAGAAAGCCTTTTCATCTGGGAAGTTTTTTTGATTCTTTATTTGGGGAGTTTTCTGGAGCCATGGTGAGCTGTTTCTTTAAGTGATTAAGGATAGTTTGTTGCCTTTGGGCCATCTAGAGGTTGTTTAGTTTCTCTGATATTATTTCAAAGGGAGCTGAGGCATAGTTCTGAGAAGCAAGTTGGTCACCAGCTCTCTCTCTGTACACTAGTCTTGCCCCAGTGGACTCTACGGGTGCAAGCTTCATCTCCTATCTGGCAAAGACAGCATCCTACTGATGGAGTCACTGGTGAGCTGTCAAGTGACCTTATAATGTGGGTCAGTAAAGGCTGGAAGAGATGCCACTGCACTGCTCAGCAGTTATTTTTCCAGATAGTCTCATTTTGAAAATTTAAGAGCTATCCAACAGCTTCCAAAATCAGTCAGGCCACTTGGTGTGGCAGGCCCTGTTTACCAGGCGACGACAGAAGCACCTCTTCAGCTGTCCCCAGATGTTATGATGTAGTTCAAAGTAGGGAGCAGTTATGGCCTAGCTGCCATCCTCAGCTGGGCTGTATCCATAAAGGAACACTGCACTAAACTGCCTTTCTGCTGGAAAAGTACTTTTCAGCTTGAGAGTTAGCCCCTGCTGGGGCTTCTGGTTTGGTGACTCTGCCTCCCAGTTGATCAAGATGGCATCCTCGATGAGCTGCCTTCCCGACACAAAACAGCAGAATCAGTGGCCAGCCAAGCCAGCAGCATCTGTGGCAGAGCTCAGAAAAGAGAATGTGGTGGGGGAGAGGGGTGCAGTGGTGTCCTCATTGAGGAGCCAGGCTCTCAAAATATGGCTGTTCCACACACTGTCTCTCTGCTGTGTGCTATACGCTGTTTACTCTAGCATTGTAGTTTAGTGTATTTACTATCTCATGCCATCCTGGATAACAAAAAAAATAAAATAAAATAAAATAAAGAAAAGAAAGAAAAAAGCTTCAGTACCTGCAGTCTGCCCAAGCAGTGAGTCAGCAGAAATGGAGCACAGTGTTTTCTGCCTTGTCGGAGAAAGGTAGTTTCCTATTTAGTGGCATGTAGTCCAGTCTGACAACATTATGCCATATCCTAGGGATCCCTGGGTATCCAAAGTGTTCTGTTCAACTATCAATCCAGGCCTTAGTTTCAGAGGGAATTGAGGAGATGTGTATCTAGTCTGCCATCTTTGCTCTGCTCCGTGTATAAATTGTTCATAATCACAATTAAGTGGTCTGGAATTCCCATTCTCCACAATTTTATTCATAATTTATTATGAGTCACATAATGAAATGCCTTTTCTCAAGATCTTTCAGTAGCATCTGCAACAGTATATTGACAGGGAACTGGCAGAAATTCAAGCTGGATTCAGAAGAGAATGTGGAACCAGGGATATCATTGCTGATGTCAAACAGATCTAGGTTGAACGCAGAAAATATCAGTTATATATAGTTATATAAGGCTAGCTGAGCAGCACCTGTTCAGAGGTAAAATGAGAGGCTGGAGGGGGCAGTAGCTGGTTGAAAGAACATGGGAAATAACAGGGTAGAAAGGAGGAGGATAGCTCACAGGGTACAGAGAGCAGCTAGAGTTACACAGCAGTGTGTGTGTTCAAGTTATATGACAATGTGTGACAAAAATGTCTGGATTATAAACTTTAAAGCTCAATAAAATATTTTTAAAAAGAAGAAATACAGAATAGCTAATCAAGATAAATATTGCCATCCAAGCCAAGAACACTCCCACAAATTATTTATTTCTATGTCATCAAAAGGAAGTCAGATTAGTATTTATAAAGCTCCTATCCAGACACATTTAATAAATGACTCCAAATATTCCTTGCTTTGTAATTCTTAAATTTTTTGCCTCAATTTTGATATTTACCTTTCTTTTGTAACTTCTTGATGGTATGCGTTTCTAAAATCAATAAGAATTGGAACATATTTTCTCATTTACAATATTAGAGTGGAAAATTTCCTTTCATGTCCAGGTTTTAATGACCTGAAAATTGTACCCACAACTGAAAACATTTAATAAGTAGAGAAATATAATCACTACAGTAAATTTTATTTATTTATTGACTTTCAGTCTATCTCAGAGACAGAAATAAAATATTATATTGTATACTAAGATCAGTCATTTATCTTTATTTTTATAAGTCCAGAAAGGTCAAATATTGACAGTTTTTTGTGACCTAATCTAAATTCTAAGATGTATATGAAGCTCACAAAACAAAATTTTGTTGTAAGTTTGGTCACACATAATATTTAAATCAAACAAGTTTTTGAACATTTATTTAGAGATAAGTTTGACTTATTAAGATTTGGAAAGGGCCTTTGGGGATAATTTAGATGACTGTCCTAGGAAGTTTGTCTTTCTTTCTTTTTTTTTTTTTTTTAATCATTTTTTATCCAGTAGTTACCAAGACATCTAAAATCATTCTTTTAGGCTCAATCTTGTGCACAATTTACTACGGCAAAACCAGCCTTGGTACAGATGAAGTTTTGATGATTTTCTTATTGAAAATAATAATTCTGAATTTACAGAATAGTAAAAAAATTAAGTATACAAAGATGCAGTAAATAAATCTTTATTGTATAACTGTTTTTTGAAAAATGGAAAATCAGAAATAGTGAAATGTATTACAAAATAAAGATGTTATTTAGCTTAAAATTGATGTAGAAGAATATTAATTAATTTTGAAACATTTGGCATCATATACTGTTAAAAGAGAAATATAGGTTGTAAAAATACAATCCAAGCCACATATAGATATGCATATGCATGTAATAGAAATACTATTCAACAGTGGGTTTCTTGACAGTGGCTTTTCTTATTATTTGTGATATTTCAGTTTTCTTCATTTGTAAATATGAATTTCTAGGTCAAAACTATGTTTTACTATGGTAACAAACAAATTGTTACTGTGGTCTTATAAAAAAGTACAAACTACTATAGAATAAATGTATCCCATCCTGATACGTCTTTCATCAGAATTTCTTCTCACTTTGCTAAGAAATTGCCTTTAAAATTTCCCTCAAGAGAAAAATAAATCTCTCTGTTTCTCTTTAGAAACACATAAACATATATACATACATATATCTTTAAAGAGGACTTCTGTAGCAGATTTGCCCAATGCAGCATGTTATTTGGTTTATTGACTACTGCTTCAATGAGTGTTGATTGCGGAGCCAAGTAAACTGAAATCCTTAATAACATCAATCTTTTCTCTATTTAGTTTGATGCTGCCTACTGGTCCAGTTTTGAGGACTTTTGTTTTCTATTTGTTTCAGTGCAGTACTTACTGAAGACTGTGATCTTTCATCTTCATTAGTAAATGTTAAGAACTTGAGTCCTCTTTACTTTCTGCAAACAAGGTTGTATCGTCTGTGTATCTAAGGTTGTTAATGAGTCTTGTATCAGTCCTGATGTTGTGTTTGTTGTTCTTAACATAGTCCAACTTGTTGGATTATTTGTTCAGCATACAGATTGAGTAAGTATGATGAAAGCCCTTACATTCACCTTTCCTGACTTTAAATTGTGCAATATCTCTTCGGTCTTTCTGAATGAGTACTTTTTGATCTATGTACATGTTTCTCACAATCACAATTAAGTATTCTAGAATTCCCATTCTTTGGAATGTTATCTATTATTTGTCATGATCCACAGAGTCTAATATCTTTGCACAGTCAAAAAAACACAGGCAAACATCTTTCTGATATTCTCTGCCTTCTACCAAGATCCACCTGATAATCAACAGTGATGTGATGCCCCCCATTCCACATCCTTTCCTGAACTTCTGGCAATTCTCTGTTGTAGTCCTGCAATTGCATTTGAATGCTCTTTAGCAAAATTTTGCTTTTCTGTGCTATTTCATATACTGTCTGATAGTTTCTACATTATGTTAAAATGCAGTGATTTCTTTGGAATGCATCTTTTCCAGTCAGTTGACCAGCATGCTGTCTTCCAAACTCTTGATGTAAACGAGTGAGCATTTCCAGAACTGCATCCATTTGTTAAATCATTTCATTTGGTGTTCTTTCAAATCCTGGAGCCTTGTTTTCCATGATTTCCTTCAGTGTGGCTTGGATTTCTTCCTTCAATATCATTGATTATTAATTATATGCCACCTCCTGAAATGGCTGAATGTAAACCAATTCTTTTTGGTACAGTGACTCTGTATTTCATCCATCTTTTGATGCTTTTTGTGTTGTCCAACACTTTCCCCCTTATGATCCTTCAGTAATGCAATTCCAGTTTGAGAAATGCTTCATGTCTTCTTCCCTTTTGACTTTCCAACTCCAGGTCTCTGCACATTTAATTATAATGCTTTGCCTTCTCAATTCACTCTTTGCAATTTTCTGTTCAGTTCTTCTACTTCATCATTCCTTCCTTTTGCTTTATCTATTCCACATTAAAGAGCATGTTTCATAGTCTCTTCTGACATTCATTTTGGTCATTTGTTCCTTTCTTTCTTGTCTTTTTAATGGCTTTTGGTTCTCTTCATACATGATATTATTGACATCATCCCACAAATGCCATAGCTCTGGCCTTTGGTCATTGGTGTTCAATGCACAAAATCTATTCATGATATGGTCTCTAAATTCTGGTGGGATAATTTTGTGTAGTAATCTCAAAATATTAGGGGTTTATAATAAAATGTTTTTCTTCCTTGTGTTCCTGTCAGGGCCAATAACCTTCTATAGGTCTAAGAAAGTAATACGGCTATGTCCAAAGTCATTGGGATAGGGAGATATCCTTTGCCAACTGTAGTGGGAGGTACTACAAAGTCACACAGCAAAGGGCATTTTTACTAGAATGTATAGTAAGAAGGAATCTGTCATGCTGCAAAAGAATAATTTGCTTAAAGGTATTATCTCTAGTGGGTTTCCAGATATAAATTTTGGACACTGTTGGCTTCATGAAAGAGCCTGGCAGAGCAACAATTTAGCACTTGGGAAATAATTGAAAGGTTGATGATTCAACTATCAGCTCCAAGGGAGAAATGTCTGGCAATCTGCTTTGCACAGATACAGCCTATGGAGTAGTTCTACTGTGTAAGACATGGAGTTACTGTAAGTCAGAACTGACTCAACAGCACAAAGATTCAACAACAACAACAGCACTTGTTGCCTGAAATAAGGGTATCTGGGTTATTGAGATGAACGCAATTATTTTTCATGTGAATTCTTAATATTTTTTAGTGGAACACAACATGCGCATTTTATATTCTTATGAATTTTACCAGTCACTTTCTCAGAGTAACTCAAGTATTACTGCTTTGGATGCACCTAGTAGTTAACTAAAGTGAGTGGAACTCAATAGTTGGCCTGTTAATGATGCATAGAAAATTGCTCCAATCATGCAAATTTTTAAATTGTCTTTTCCAAGGTCACAGACTTCATATGAGACAAAATCGATTTTGGAACTCTGTGTCCTGTTTCCTTCTAACTCTGGCTATGCAAACTTTCTATAATCATTGGCCAATAAATGCATCCAAAAATATCTTCCATAACCACATTAGAAAGAAATTAGCTTAAAGGTGTAATCAAATTAAGTATTGACCTTCTGACTGAAGACGTTTCTTCGGGTTACCAAGCCCACATAGCACAGGGAGTTCAGGCACCAGGCATATTTTCTCTGAGAATAGTAAGGAACAAATATTTAGCCCCAATTTGGCCTGGGCCATTGCCTGACTGCTTTATTGCCTTTATCATTATCTTGCAGTGTTTATGTCTTTAGTTATTTAATTTAGGAGAAATCAAAATTCAGAAGCTTCAGCTGTTCTTCTCTTACACTGGGGAAAAATGTTTGTACCATGTATATTTCTTGCTGCTTTCAGAATAGATTAGGCAAAGTTTATTCAACCATCAGTGGAGCAAGTCACTAGATCTGTGAAGTGACTTTTAAGAAATATGGTGAAGTGGTTATTTCTACTTAAATTACTGTAGAAGGATACTAATAAGAGTAACCCTGACCCACATCTTATAGCCAGAAAGAAAATTTCTGTTAGTTAGTCATTTTAGGATTTTATTTATAAGAATAGAATTTAGACTATGGTATAAAGAAAAGAAAAATAACCTCATAAAATACAGTAAGAAGTTTGAATTCTCCTGCTTCCCACAGAAACTTCACTTTTCTTCCCTCTTTTAAGAAAGAATAAACATATCATAGCAAATTTAGTTCCCTTTTTGTTTCATTTAATGAGTACTAAGTCTTTTAAACAAAAGAAAATAAAACATAAAAGTTGTTCTTTCATTGTTGAACAAGAATGCAGATTTAAAAAAATTACTTGTTATTAATAGAAGTTTCTAAGGGAATGAAACTCTAAAAATGAAGATGAAGGAGGCTATTTTGGTTACCTAAAATCATTTTAAAGTAAAAGAAAACAATAAGATTTTCATTTACTTAGGGAAGTTCTAACCTTCCATATGTAGGTAATTCAGGTTTTCAGGGACTGGACAAAGTTAGCAAACTCATTATTATACCAATGTCCTCATATTGCCCAAAGGATATTCAAATGGCAATGATCTAAAATGTACCTAGTTTTAAATATCCTCCTATTTAAATAAGGGCAACAAGAATCTTCAGAAAATTATTAATTCTCATCTCAAAGCTTGAAAACAATAGAAAAAAGCCAGCCTAAAAAAATAGAGAGAAAAAAATAAATAAAAAGCTCTATAAAGAAAGAGATGTCCGATTAAGAGATCACCCCCATTATCAGATTCTCAGAAATGCATTTTTGCTATTAAATACTCACTTCTCCTTCACAAACAGCTTTTAAAGCTCTGTAAAAGATGTATGAAGTCATCCTTAGAAATGACTGTATGCTCAGGAAAATTAGAAGCATGCAGCTATCTTAATAATCAGGTAAATTTTGTGAAAGGAACAAGAGCAGCTCAGCAGGAAGCAAACTCTTGAAACAGCAATTTAGAGCTTGCAGGCACAGGCTGAGGCTTTTAAGAGGTACTTCCAAGCTAGGTGTGCTGTTAATCCTTTATTAGACACTGGAAATGCATTACACTAAAAAAAGCAATTTCTTCAGTTCAGCAAACATAATTTTTTTTTTCCTCATGAACTCAGTTAAACAGACACTTCTTTCCCCCATGTAAATATTTGGAGGAAACTAACTAGTTTCTCATTAAGGACTTTTGATACCTCTGTCTTCGTATTTCTTCTAGAATCAACTGAGATAGAACAACTCAGCACAAGATTATGTAGGAGAATAAAGAGAGTTCTGACGGAAAAAGTATGCAGGGGGCAAAAAATAAAAAAAAAAAATAAAGGAAGAAGGTCTGGAGCTGAAGAATGATCTGGAGGAAAGTCTAGTGAGAGAACAAACAGGAAATGTCAGGTGCAGTTCTCAGCTGGCAGGCTGCAGAAAAGCTGTTGGGTGGGAGTGCACACATCTCGGAGTTGCAGGACTGTAACTTGGGCAGCCTGAGCACTGCTGGATGGCTCATTATCCAGTCCTTACACTGGGCAGCTTCTATGATTACCCTGAAAATACAGAAAAGAGTAGGAGTGAACTCAGAAAATTTCCTTCTAATCTACAACTTTTGGATTTGGTCTTCTCAAAACTTACTGTTTCAGAAGAGTCTTTCTCAAGGTCCTTTATCTCCCACATCCAACACCACTGTGTTTACTGACTCTCTGCAACCTTAGTAAGTACTGAAAGTATGGTAAATATTTGAGATAGAAACTAGAAAATTATTGACATTTTCTTTCTTTTTTCTCTACTCACTTTTCCCCTATTCCTTATTTTTATTAGTTGTTAACACAACCACCTTCTACTTTAGCTTTTAATGATCTTCCCTTTTTTTGTCAAAACTCAATCCATTTTTCAAAATGTAGTTCAACTTTACCGCTTACTTGTTCTTTAGATCAGAATTAATAATTGCCATTTCTGCATTCCTGCAACATATGATGTTATTTTGTAATGTAACACTTCAGACTTTGAATTAGATTTAGTAGCACAGATATTATCTGTCCTACTGAACCACAAACTTTTCTTTTTCTTATTTTTATTTAATATAACTGAGTGAAAATGTACATTCACATGTAAATTTACGTGCCCCCCTATATGCAGCTTCCACTGCTCTCCCTGTCCGGTGACTGCACACTATTCCTCTCTGCTCCCTACATGTCTCATCCTCCCAACAGCCTCCTTTCCCCTCCTTTCCGTCCACTTCCCTTCCTCCAGCGAGAGGTCAGCAAGATGGTATCCTATAGATGTATAGAACCATAAAGTGCTTCCAATATATGGTCACTCTGCATTGCCAAGTCCAATTCATTCCTGTCCAAAGAGTGGACCTTTGTTATAATTTATGGGAAAGGGCAACATCAGGGCCAGGGGCCATGCTCTCAGAGGAAGAACCACAAACTTTTTGATAACAAGGACCATATCCTTCATTTCATAGACTTTGTAATACCTGTTATAATTCTGCATACAGTGTATGTTACACAAATTTGCATTGCTTGATAAAATATGATTCCTGCATTTTTCGTTTAATGGTAGATATTTCAAAAGATGCAATGTATTCATGATCTAAAGGACATACTCTCCAGCGAAACTTCTAGAAGGAAGAAGACAGATTCAGGCAGGAACCTTATGTGGTTCCACAAATCCTGTTACATTGTATCCTTTTGCAAAATCCTGGTCAAAGTGATTTGTGACACATTTTTAACACCAAGATTGCCTTGTGAGGAATTATTTTGATTCAGTGTAACTAATCAGTGTAACATCACTGCAAGAGAAATTTTGCTTAAAATCATTCAAAAGTGACTGCAACAGTATATTGACAAGAATTGCCAGAAGAGGATTCAGAAGAGGACATGGAATCAGAGATACCATTGCTGATGTCAGATAGTTCTTGGCTGAAAACAAAGAATACCAGAAAGATGTTCACTTGTGTTTCAGTGACTATACAAAGGGATTCATCTGTGTGGCTCAGAACAAATTATGGCTAACATCGTGTAAAACGGGAATTCCAGAACACTTAATTGTGCTGTTAAGGAATCTGTACATGTATCAAGAGGTGGTCGTGAAAACAGATAAGGAAACACTGCAAAGTTTAAAGTCAGGAAAGGTGTGTGTCAGGGTTATATCCTTTCACCATATCTTTTCAATCTGTATGCTAAGCAAATAATCCTAAAAGCTGGATTCTGTGAAGAAGAATAAGGCACCAAGACTGGAGGCCAACATTAACAACCTGAGTTATTGTAGACAACACCACCTTACTTGCTGGAAGTAAAGAAGATTTGAAACACTTGCTGAAGAAGATCAAGGACCACAGCCTTCAGTATGGTTTGCACCTCAGCATCAAGAAAACAAAAATCCTCACAACTAGACCAGTAAGCAACATTGTTATAAATGGAAAAAGGATAGAGATTGTCAAGGATTTCATTTTACTTGGATCCAACAATCAACAACCATGGAAGCAGCAGTCAAGAAATCAAAAGATTCATTGTAGAAGAATGCTAAATGTGTGATGGACCACCAAAAGAACAAATAGATCTGTTCTGGAAGAAGTGCAACCCAAAGATAGAAATATTGCATCTTACTTTGGACATGTTGTCAGGAAGGATCAGTTTCTGAAGAAGGGCATCATGCTTAATAGAGTGGAGGGTCAGCAAAAAAGAGGAAAGTTCTCTATGAGATGGGCTGACACAGTGGCCACAACAATGGGCTTAAGCATAAAAATGATTGTGGACACAGCCAAGACAGGGCAGTGTTTTGTTCTGCTCTGCATAGGGTCACTATGAGTCAAAATTAATTCGACAGCACCTAACAACAACAGTCAGAACCATGGAAACCTTGGTATCATAATGGTTAATGCTATGTCTGCTAAGTCCCCTGGGTGATCCTTGGAAACTCTATGGAGCAGTTCTACTCCACTCTACAGAGTTGCTATGGGTAAGAGTTGACTCAACAGCACCTTTATTTTTTTTTTAAGTTTTAAGATGACATTATTCTAGATTACCCCTTAAGCCCTAAATTTATTAGTAAGTATCCTTATGAGAAATGGAAGAATTGAAGGTTATATGAAGATGGATGAGAGATCACAGTGGTATAGTCACAAGTCAGGGAAGGCTTACAGCCCCTAAAAGCTGAAAAAGGCAAGGAATGGGTCACCCCCTACAGTTTTCAGTGGGAGGTTGTACCTGTTCACATCTAGATTTCATAATTCTGTATTCTACAACTGTGAAAGACTTTCTATTCTAGCAAACCATCTAGCTTGTAATAATTTATTATGGCAGTTCTAAGCAACTAATGTAGGTCCCTTTCTAGATATTATACTAGCCAATTTAATCCTGCTTAGAAACTTTCTGAATGAAAATATTTCTGAATTTTAGGTTCTGACTAAAAACCAGTATGGTAGAGTACTGCCCCAATTCTCACGCATTGCATGCCCCAGAGACTTGATTTAAATCTCCTCTTTGCCTAGCTCCAAAGCCAGGTCCTTTCTCCCACCCTAGATTCATTCATATGAGAGCAGGAATGAGTAATAAATGTTAACGAACTCTGATAATCATATCTTAAAGCACTCCTCAGTTCTGTTTTATGGAACCTACCAGTATACCCTAAACACCAAACAAACAAGTAAAGGCAAGACTTAGAGTTCATTAGGAGTACTTTATTGCTCTATTTTACTTATTAGTTTTATTTTAGAGTCTTTTTTTCCAAATAGAAGTTATATTTTGTTTGTTGGTTTTTTACAGCATTTTTAGGTACAATTTCCCATTCCTTTTCCCCTTCAAGATTACAGTAATAAAAACATTCTATCATATGCAGATTAAGTAGTCTTTGCTGCAATTTTCTGTTGAGTCTTATTGCTAATGTGTGATAATTATATATTCCTTGAATGTTAAAGTAGCTCTTTTATCTTGGTGAATGTACTAATATATAATCTTGTTTCAAAGTTTTCTTTTTTGCTTAAATCTTTTAAAACACTAATGTATATGTCATGTTGCACTTCCTTTCAGAAATACAGAGTTCTTCTATGCCTTAAAAATGAAAATAAAAGGTATTGTGCACTTAAAATAAACACAATACACATGGGGAATCAGTATCTACTAGAAGTTAACATCAAATTGCTGAGAATACATTTATAGGAAACTTTAATGAGAGAGGAATGCACTGCATTTAAAGTAGCTGGTTATTATTGATCTCGAATCTTGTCTATAATACATTTAGTCCCAGCAGGGAATTATTTACAGTAGCTGAAAATACGAAGTTTTAGCTTAATTTATCCAAGATTAAAGGCAGTTCTATTAGCTTGATGTTTATTGACAATGTCCTTTGTTGATTACACCCTGGTGCTTAGATTCCTTTGCTCAATTCTTCTCTCTATATAAAGTTGCTTACCATAGCACTGGGGATCTTTATTGAAGAAGGAACTTTTGGCTGAGTTAAATGGAGGAAAAAGGAATTTCTAACCTACCTATATTGTTTACAGAGGCGTAATTAAGTTGTAGAATAAAAGATTTCAGTGACTTCTTAAAAAAATCAATGATCAAGGAGAGTAAGCCTGGAGAAGACACAATTACATTGTGAAAAGAGTTTTAAAGACTGAAAGACAAGCAATTACTTATCCAGCTAAAGCATGACTTTTGATTTGTATTTCTAGGAATAGGAATAAATTTAATAATGAAAGTTCTTTTCTTCTACCAAGTTTTACTTTTAGCAAGAATGCAAATTAGTAAAAAAGTCATCTACTCTGAGAGATCAAGAGTGATCTTGAGGTCATTTAGGCCAACCCCCTCTGAATTTTGGAAACATCAGATTGCAGTTAAAACGAGGTAGTTCATAACCTTACCTCATCATACAGTGGTCAAAAGGAGAGAGTTTTATTTTTGCTTTAATTTAAAGCATCTGTTTTCTTTTTTCCTATTACTTTGGAAAGTTTTAGAGAGGATTCCTTCCCTCTAACTAATATGCATATATTTCTTATCTCATTTCTCCTGCTATGTCTACATTAGAACTGAGACAAATTTGTGAATTAAATCACAAACTCAAATATAGATAACAGGTCACAGATGACGTTCTCAAAACTTTATGCCATAGGTATCCCTGTGTACCTGAGGGGACTTTTGGATTACATGGTGATCGTATTTTGTGTGTGTGTGCGTGTGATTGTTTCATTAAACACCAAGTAAAACTAAAACATAATGGTACCTCAGAATAGCTTCACTTCCTTTTGCCTAAAGTGTTTTGTGCAAACTTGCCAAGACCACCCTGGCTGGTATCTTCCTTGGCTCACATCTGTCAAGTTCTGGTATATAGAGGGGTCATTACTTTAGTAACGGCTTAGACTCCTTGACAGAGATGCATGGAGAAAGGGTGCAGTTACATGAAGGACATTACCCTTTTTGTAATCATTCTTTGGATTCCTAATCACTTGACAACCCATGAAACTGTGCCTTAATGCCTTGGATTCTGACTCCCCATTAAACTTACACTTATTCCCTTAAAAGTTGAATGCCATTTGCTGAGTACTACATGATATATACCAAAGGCAGGACAGTAGGAACAGTTTTCCCTGAAGAAAGGATATTTTCTCACTGACATTACTTAGAATTGCAGGCGTATGATGATCAGAAAAAAGAAACCAATTTACATGATTTTATTATTGTATTTATGTTCTCTACAGACAACTGATTCACACTTGGTATGGTATTTATTAGTGAGCAGTGGTACACACATGAAGAAGTGATATATCAGTTATTTTATAAATGGTATGTTTACTTAAAGCTGAAGACCTAAGTGCATTATAGCAAAAACAAATGTAGTATACAATGACTATATGTATGCATGTGCTGGAAAAGGTCAGATGAATTTAGACTGATAAGATCACCAGTCTATATTTGGCAACAGCCTATCCTGAAGGGTAAAGGAAAGGAATGATATCTTGCCAACAGCAGTACCGGACATTCTTCTTTTGCTGAAGTCTGCAGCATTATAAGCAGCCAACTGGGAGCTCTGGATCTCACACAGTGAGATTAACACTAGGTAAGTATTACAGTCTCCCTTACTCAAAAGTTTCATGTTCCGTGAGAATCAAAATTGCATATCATATCTCGCAGTCATACCTTCCAAGTAAAACTAAAACATAACAGTAACTCACAATAGCTTCACTTACTTTTGTATAAAGTGTTTTGTGCAAACTTGCTGAGACCACCCCGGCTGGTATCTTCCTTGGTCTCCCACTGGGTGGCAAACTGGGCCTCCCCTCCCCCAAAGCACACGAGGATGCATCCTTTTTAGCAGCAAATGATAGAAAGTTTATTGAGGGAAAGTACACTCCAAAGAAGGGATGAGTTAGTCTCCATGAGCGGACAAAGACCCAGCATAGATTTTGGGGGTGCTTTTTATTGGCAAGAGCAGGGGACAATGTCATAGATGGGAGTAGGAGTTAGTAACTTGGGTTTTGATTGGGTTTGAGGCTACTGTAGAGACTTCACAACTGCCAGGAGGAATTGCTGTATTTGCATCACAATGGCCAGGAAGAACTTATATTTGCATCACAAACTGCCAGGGTGAACTGTTGATATGTGGCAGATCAAGTTCCCTTGGTAAGCAGATTCTGGAGTAGAATATGTTAGTATGTGGCAGCAGAGATCAGACTCCCTAGCTAATCTTGACAAATAGAATTTAACAGCATATCAAAAAAAAAAAAATCGCCATGACCAAGCAGGAGTCACACCAGGGTTGCAAGGATGGTTTAACATTAGAAAAACAATACCATTGACCACATAAGTAAAAGACAAAAAACACTTGCTTTTATCAGTTGATGTAGAAAAGGCATTTGACAAAGTCCAACACTCATTCATGCTAAAAACTCTCAGTAAACTAGGAAGAGAATGGAAATTCCTCAGCATAATAAGAATATATATGCAAAGCCTACAGACAACATCTTAAATGGAGAGAATCTGAAAGCATCCCCTTTGAGAATGGGAAACAGACAAAAATGCCATTTATCACAGTTATTTCAACAATGTGCTGGAGGTTCCAGCCAGAAATAATCAGGATGGAAAAGTAAATAAAGGGGGAACAAATTGGTAAGGAAGAATTAAAAGTATCTCTATTTGCAGATGATAAAATCTTACACTAATGAAGCCCTCATAAATCCACAAAAAATAAATGATAAAAACAACCTACTGGAACTAGTGGAAGAGCTCAGCAAAGTTACAGGATATAAAAATTAGTGGGATTCCCTTATTTCAACAAAGAGATGATCAAAGAGTAAATCACCAAATCAATACAATTTCTAATAGCCCCTAATAAGATAAAATACCTGGGAATAAATCAGACCAAAGATATAAAAGACTCACACAAAGACAGCTACAAGACACTGTTGGAGGAAATGAAAAGAGCTGCATAGGTAGAGAAACCTTCATTGTTCATGCATAGGAAAGCTTGACATTGTGAAAATGTCTTTTCTACCCAAAGTGATCTATAGATACAATACACTAATGATCTAAATTCCATTGGCATTTTTTAATGAGATGGAGAAACAAATCACTAACTTCATAAGGAAGGGGAAGAAACCCTGGATAAGTAAAGCATGACTGAAGAAGAAAAACAAAGCTGGAGTCCTCACATTATGTGACTTTAGAACTTATTACACCACCACAGTAGTCAAAACTGCCTAGTACTCTTAAAACAACAGCTACATAGGTCAATAGAACACAACAGCTATATAGATCAATAGAACAGAATTGAGACTCCAAAACATAAAATCATCCACACATGAGCAGCTGCTGGAAATCATGGTGGTCTAGTGCTTAAGTGTTACAGCTGCTAACCCAAACGTCAGCAGTTAGAATCCACCAGTGCTCCTTGGAAACCCAATGGGGCAGTTCTACTCTGTCCAATAGGGTTGCTATGATTTAGAATTGACTCAGTAGCAATGTTTTTTGTTTTGTTTCTGTTTCTTTTCCTTTTCTTTTTCTTTCTTTTTTTTTTTTTTTTGATACTGGTAACTCATATTTCACAAAGACCCCAAATCTGTAAACTAGTTAAAAGACAGTTTCTTCAGTATATGGCATTGACATAACTGGATATCTGTTTGTAAAATAATGAACTAAGACCCATAACTCTCACCATGCAGCAAACCTAACTCAAAATTCATCAGAGACCTAAATATAATGCCTAAAATGATAAAGATCATGACATAAAAAATAGAACAAGGCTGGGAGTCTTAACACACAGCATAAACAGAATACAAAACATTACTATGTAGAAACATCAGAAGAGAAAATAGATAACTGAGAACTCCTAAAAATCAAACATTTATGCTCATCCAAAGACTTCAACAAAAGAGTAATAGAGACAATCTACAGATTGGGAAAAGAAATCTAGATACAGCATCTAATCTTCAAAATCTACAACATACTGCAAAAAGGCAATAGCAAAAAGACAACTAACCCAGTTAAAAAATGGGTGAAGGCTATGAATAGGGACTTCACCAAAGAAGAAATCAAGGATGCTAACAGATTTATGAGGAAATGCTAACAGTCATTAGCCATTAGAAAAACACAAATAAAAACTACAATCAGATGTCATCTCACCCCAACAAGGTTGGCATTAACAAAATAATCATCATAATAATAAATGTTGGAGAGAGGGGTGGAGTCAAGATGGCAGTTTAAGCACACATCTATCTAAACCCCTCTGGAAATGAAGAGCTGAACTGATAATTAAACAGAGCCTTCTGGTTACCTAGTGAGCCCTAGGACACAGCATAGGGCTTTGGACTTCATACCACTGAGTGAAAAACCTCCTCTCTTTAGCTGACTCCTGCTCCTGGCCAGTCCTTGCTTTCATGGACTGAAGGTAACTCACCATTTTGACTTATTTTTTCTCTGTCGTGGCTGGCCAGCAAAGCTGGGTATGGACTAGCGGCTACTCTTAGACATGCTGCTGACAGGATTGGTGGGTGAAATTGCTGTACTTTGGGGGTCCAGCTTGGGACTCCGTGCATCTCACCACCTTTGGCCTATCTTTCTGCCTCTGCCACAGTGTGAGCTTGTGCAGGACGCCACCTTGGATATGGAGGCCTAGGTTGGACCTAGCTCTTAGCCTGGGAGGCAGCACCTACCTGCAGGAGAGTGCTTTGTGGGCAGAAAAGCATTATTTTACACAGTGTCACCTACAGCTGGGACCTGTCAACAGAGGCCAACAGGGCAGTAGCCTTGCTGCATTTAGAACTAGTACATAACATCTGGGGTTGCAGATAGAGGTGCTTACTTTGTCAGTTGGGATGAGAGACCTTTATAGCTGAAAACCTGACTGACCAGGGAAGTGGACAGATACCTTTCACTTTTCATTTTAAGAAGACTTACAGAAACAACTACGGTCAATCCTCACAGCATCTCTCCGAGCTTTTGTTGACTCACATGAAGCCCCAAAAACAACAGACTTTGGAGACAGTAGTGACCAGAAAATCATCCACGGCTTCAGAAGGTCCTAAGATGAAACAACCAAAGAGCTTTCCAGACAAAGAAACTTTTCTGAAATTACTGGAAGGTGAATACAAAAGAATTATATAGAGAGCCCTCCTAGACCTTATACAAAATGTAGCACAGCAAAATGAAAAATTAAACCAGCTGTTTGATCTGATGGAACACCAGTACTCTGAAATCCAACAGATCAAGAACAAATCAAAGACATATAAACTTCAATCCAAAGCCAAGAAAACAGAATGGAACAAATGGAAAGGAGGCTTTCTGACTTGGAAGACAGAGCTACTGACTCCAGCATCTATGAGGAAAAATCAGAAAAAAGAAACAAGAAAAATAAAGAAGCATTAAGAAGAATGTGGGACACTATTAAGAGGAACAACCTACAATTAATTGGAGTCCATGAAAAAGGGAAGACACCTGAGAATACAGAGAGAATTTTTGCTGAGCTGCTGAGAGAGAACTTCCCAGAAATCATGAAGGAAGAGACTACAGATATCCAAGGTGCATATCGAATGTCACTCAGTATAGATCTAAAAAGAAAGACCTCAAGACATATTATAATCGAACTTAACAAAATGAAACAGGAGCAGAAACTTTTAAAGGTAGCAAGACTCAAAGCAAAGTTAACATTCAGAAGGGGATACTACAGACTTCTGTCAGAGTTCTCAGAATAAACAATGCTGGCACGGAGAGAGTGGCATGAAACATTCAAAGCCTTGAAGGAAAAGAACTTCCAACCAAGAATCACATATCCTGCAAAACTACCTTTGAAATATGAAAATGAAATTAAGACATTGCCCGATAAACAGAAACTCAGAGATTTGTAAAAACCAAACCAAAGCTTCAAGAAATACTGAAAAAAATCTCTTGGCTTTGGCTTAGAAGAACAATACCACAAACTTTATATTGCAGAAGGACACATCATCCAGATACCTACTCAGTTAGAGAAGGCTCCAAACACAATCAAAGCTATAATAGTGAAAAAAATATTCCAGTTATCATATCATGAAAACTATGATGTCATCATATTAAAAAGAGTGATTTACTACAGTCATTATAATCCTTCCAGATAGAGAGGAATTTGACAAGACTGGTAGTAATTAAAATTGGGTTTATACATAGTTTATTAAGTGGGATCATGGGGCAGCCATAAAGCACAATAAAGAAGCAACATGCCATATCAAGAAACATAACACAGGACTCTCAACAATCAGAAATCCAACCCTGAGAAAGGTGAAAAATCAACTCACAAAGAAAAAGGACACAGAACAGATTAATAAGAACAACAGAGAAAAAAATCAACACAAAAATAAACATATCACAATGGCAACACTGAATACATACCTAGCAATAATTACATTGAATGTGAATGGACTAAATGTTCCAGTAGAGACATCAAGTGACATCTTGGATCAAAAGGCATGACCCATCCATATGTTGCCTACAAGAAACTCATCTTAGACTTAAAGATAAGAACAAACTGAAAATTAAAGGATGGAAGAAGACATATCAAGCTAACAGTGAACATGAAAGAGCAGATGTGGCAATTCTAATCTCAGATAAAATCGATTTTCATGTGAAATTCACCATCATGGACAAGGATGGACACTATTTATTGCTGAAAGATTCAATACACAAGCAGGACTTAACAATATTAAATCTTTATGCACCTAATATTAGAGCACCTAAATACATCAAAGAAACACTGACTACATTCAAAAAGGAGATAGATCACTCCAAAATAATAGAAGGAGGCTTCAACACTCCACTCTCAACATTGGACAGATCATCTAGAAAAAAGCTCAATAAAGACACAGAAGACCTTACTGACACAATTAAACAACTAGAACTCATCCACATATACAGAGCTTTCTATCCATCAGTAGACAACTACATCTTCTTCTACAGTCCACATGAAACATTCTCCAGAACAGACCATGTGTTAGGACATAATGCAATTCTCAACAAAATCCATACCACTGAATTAATGCAAACAACCTTCACAGATTATAAAGCCATAAAAGTCAAAATCAATAGCAGAAAAAACATAGAAAGTGAAACTCATGAAAACTGAACAACATCTTGCTCAAAAAGCCATGAGTTACAGAAGAAATCAAGGATGAAATAAAGAAATTGTTGGACTCCACTGAGAATGAAAACACTTCCTACCAGAACTATGGTATACAGCCAAAGCAGTGCTCAGAGATCAGTGTAACTCCATAAATGCACACGACTGAAAGGAAGAAAGAAAATATGTCAAAGAACTAACCCTGCAGCTTGAACAAGTAGATAGAGAATAACAGAAGAACCCCTCAGACACCAGAAGAAAACAGATCATAAAAATTAGAGCAGAACTCAGTGAATTAGAAAATAGAAGAACAATTTAAAAAATTGAAAAGGCCAAAAGCTGATTTTTTGAAAAGATCCACAAAGTTGGCAAACCATTGGCTAAAGTTACTAAAGAAAAACAGGAAAGGAAACACATAACCCAAATAAGAAAGGAGAGGGGAGTTGTCACAACAGATCCAACAGAAATCAAAAACATCATAGTTGAATACTATGAAAGGCTGTACTGTAACAAATCTGCAAACCTAGAGGAAATGAACAAATGCCTTGATTCCTATCACCTACCCAAATTATCACAAGGTGAAACAGAACAACTTAATAAACCCAACACAAAGGAAGAGATTGAAAAATTCATCAAAATACTGCCAAACAAAAAAAGCCCGGACCCAGATGGCTTCACCAAAGAATTCTAGCGAGGTTTTAGAGAACAGTTATCTCCAGTACTACTGAGACTATTTCACAGTATAGAAAGGGCTGGAATACTCCCAAATTCATTGTATGAAGCCAGCATAACCCTCATACCAAAGCCAGGGAAAGACTCAACCAAAAAGGAGAACTACAGACTGATATCACTCATGAATCTAGATCCAAAAACCTTCATCAAAATTCTTGTCAATAGAATACAACAACATATCCCAAAATAATCCATCTTGACAAGGTTGAATTCATACCAGGGATGCAAGGCTGGTTCAACGTCTGAAAAACAATGTGATTAACCACATAAATATCACAAAAGACAGGAATCACCTCATTTTGTCCATTGATGTAGAAAAGGCTTTTGATAAAGTCCAACACCAATTCATGCCAAAAACTCTCAACAAAATAGACATAGATGGAAAATTCCTCAACACATTAAGGGCCATTTATACAAAGCCAACTACCTATATCATCCTGAATGGAGAGAGACTGAAACAGTTTCTCATGAGAACCGGAACTAGATAAGCATACCCACTCTCACCTCTCCTATTCAGCATGGTACTAGAAGTTCTAGCCAGTGCAATTAGACAAGACCAAGAAATAAAGGGCATCTGCATTGGCAAAGAAGAAGCAAAAATCTCCCTATTTACAGATGATATGATTGTATCTGCAGAGAATTCCAAAGAATCCATAAGTAACCTACTCAAACTGATAGAAAGGTTCAGCAAAGTCTCAGGATACAAGATAAATGTAAGTAACTCAGTAGGATTCTTTTATACCAACAATGAGACTGTTAATGAAGAAATCGTCAAATGAATACCATTTACTATAGCCCTAAGAAGATAAAGTACCCGGGAATAAATGTAGCCAGAGAAATAACAGACTTTTACAAAGAGAACTACAAGTCCTTACTACAAGAAACCTCAAAGAGAGAGACTTACACAAATGGAGAAGCCTACCTTGCACATGCATAGGAAGAATTCACATTGTGAAAATGCCTATTTTGCCTAAAGCAATCTACTTACATAATGCAATCACAATACAAGTTCCAGTGTCATTTTTTAATGATATGGAGAAATAAATCACCAATTTTGTTTGGAAAGGGAAGAAGCTCCAGATAAGTAAAGCACTACTAAAGAAGAAGAACACACTGCGAGGGCTCTCATTACCTGACTTTACAACCTATTATACTGCCATAGTAGTCAAAACAGCCTGGTATTAGTACAAAAATAGACAGATAGATCAATGGAACAGAATTGAGACCGCAGAGATGACACCATCTGCCTGTGAACAGTTGATATTCGACAAAGGCCCTAAGACATTAAACTGGGGTAAAAATAATCTCTTCAACAAGTGGTGCTGGCAAAATTGGATATCCTTCTGCACTAAATTAAAACAAGAACCATATCTTACACCTTATACAAAACCAACTCAAACTGGATAACAGACCTAAATGTCAAATCTAAAATGATAAAGCTCATCCAAGAAAAAGTAGGAACAACAATCGAAGGTTTAATACACAATGCAGACAGACTTCAAAATCTGTCAAACAAACCACAGTCAACAGAAGAGAAAATAGATAGATGGGAACTATTAAGAATAAAACACCTTGGCTCATCCAAAGACTTTATAGAATTAAAAGCCACCCACAGAATGGGAAAAAATATTTGGCAACTGTATGTCAGACTGATGGCTGATCTCCACATTCTATCACGTACTACGAAATATCAATAAGAAAAAGATAAATCACCCTAGTAAGTGATGGGCAAAGGAGAGGGACAGACATTTCTCTAAAGAAGAGATCCAGGCAGCCAGAAAACACATGCAGACATGTTCACAATCTTCAGTTATTAAAGAAATTCAAATCAAAACGACAATGAGATGCCATCTCACCCCAACAAATTTGGCTATGATGCAAAAATTCCCAAACAACAAATGCTGGAGAGGCTGTGGAGAAATTGGAACTGTCTCACACTGTTTGTGGGATTGCAAAATGATGCAATCTCTTTGGAAAGCAATCTGGTGCTCTCTTAAAAAAGTGTATATAAAAATACCATTTGACCCAGTAATTCCACTGCTTGAAATATACAGAATTAAGGCCATTCACACCAACTGATACATGCACACAAATGTTCATTGCAGCACAGTCCACAATAGCTAAAACATGGTGTTTTAGTCCGCTAGGGCTGCTCTAACAGAAATACCACAGAGTGGATGGCTTTAACAAAGGAAGATTTATTCTTACACAGTCCGGTAGGTTGCAAGTCCATATTCAGGGTGTCCGCTCCAGGGGAAGGCTTTCCCCTTGTCGGCTCTGGAGGAAAGTCTGGTATTGTATCAGTCTTTGTCCAAGGAGCATCTAGGCACAAGAACCTCTGGTCTTAAGGACGTGCTCTTCTCCGGGTGCTGCTTGCTTGATGGTAGCGAGGTTCTCAGTTGTTCTTTGTTTCTCTTTCCCTTTTATCTCTTGCAAGGTGAAAGCATTAAGGGTGGGGCAAGCCTACAGCAGGAATGTACAGCCCCACCCTAATCATTTAACATACAGTTTAGCAAAACCACACAATGGAGGACAGTCCCAAGATACTGGGAACCATATTCCAGCCATGTGGCTACACATATTTTTGGGGGGACACAATTCAAACCATGACAGATGGAATCAACCCAGATGATCAATTACAGAAGAATGAATAGGTAAACTGTGGTATATGTACTCAATGGAACACTATGCAATGATAAAGAACAACTATGATTGCAGGAAACATCTCATAACCTGGTTTCAACTGGAGGACAATATGTTGAGTGAAAGCAGTCAGCGACAGAAGGGCAAATATTGTATGAGACCCTGTTTTAGTCAGCTAGGGCTGCTCTAACAGAAATACCACAGAGTGGATGGCTTTAACAAAGAAAGATTTATTCTTACACAGTCCAGTAGGTTGCAAATCTATATTCAGGGTGTCTGCTCCAGGGAAAGACTTTCACCTTGTCGGCTCTGGACAAAAGTCTGGTATTGCATCAGCCTTTGTCCAAGGAGCGTCCTCACACAAGAACCTCTGGTCTGAAGGACACGCTCTGCTCCCGGTGCTGCTTGCTTGATGGTAGCGAGGTTCTCAAATTGTCCTTGTTTCTTTCTCCTTTTATTCCTTGCAAGCTAAAAGCATTAAGGGTGGGGCAAGCCATACTCCAGGGAAACTCCCCCACAGCAGAGCAAGGAAGTGATCCTATGCAGGAATTTACAGCTCCTTTAGCATACAGTTTAGTGAACCACAGAATGGAGGACAGTCCCAAGATACTGGGAATCATGTCCCAGCCACACAGCTGCACATATTTTTGGGGGGACACAATTCAACCCATGACAGACCCCTACGATAAGAACTTAATATCAGACTCATGCATAGAAGAAATGACTCTTTGACAGCTGCAAAGGTGGGGGGAATGTTTAGATTAGATAGTTGTTAGAAATTTGGTTGGGTGAAACCGGTGACAGCACACATTAGTAAGAAGATGAATATTAACTGGACTTCAACATAACTTGTGTACTCCTCCCATCTTAACACAATATTTCAAGGACAGAGTAGCTGGGGCGGGGGCCCAGGGACCATACTTTCAGGGGAAATTGAGGCCGATTGGCACAGCTAGCATTTTCCTAATGAAGACTCTCCACATCCAACATTGGTGAGTGGTGTCTGTGGCCTTAAAAGCTGCCAAGCTGCCATCTGAGGGTACCGCAATTGGTCCCAACTCAACAGGAACGTATGATCACTGACGACAAGAACGACTTGGGGAAAAGAGAACCCAGAAGACAGAGAGACCCACATGAGTGGGTCTCTACATCGACTAGTAACCAGAAGAAATGGATGGTGCCTGGCCACCACCAGTGATAGCCACGATGGAGCTCACAAAGTTGAGTCTTACTGGCACACAAGAATAAATAGGGGCACCCACTGAAATCTCCACTAAAAGACCACAATTGATGGTCTAGGGGCCTCGGGGTTGCCTTGGGAGCATGGCCCCTGGCCTTGATGCTGCCCCTGTCCATAAATCATAATGAAGGTCAACTTTTTGGACAGGAATGGATTGGACTTGGTGACGCAGAGTGATCATATTTTTTTGGCACTTGATGGTTCTAGACATCTGTAGGATGTCATCCTGTTGACCTCATACTGGAGGAAGGGGAATAGGTGGAGAGAAGATAGGTGACTGTTGGGAGGATAAAACATGTATGGAGCAGAGAGGAAAAGTGTGCTGTCATCGTGCAGGGTGAGCAGTGGAAGCTGCATATAGGTGAGCATGCAAATTTATATGGGAACGTACATTTTCATTCAATCATAATTTTTTTTTTTTTAAAAAAAAAATCCTCAGAACCATCAGGCCACAGCACAAGATGTTTCATTGCTCAGTTTATCTCAATAAATGTATGTATCCAGAAAGAAAAAAGGGCCCAAATCAAAGCATTAACCCTACAACTCTACTACATCGAAAGAGAGGGACAAAAGAAGCCCTTGGGCACATAAGAAAGCAAATGATAAAAATTAGAGCAGAACTAAATGAATTAGAGAATAGAAGAATGACTGAAAGAGCTGACGAGATGAAAAACTGAGGCAGAGATGGGATGGTGGAGTAGTCAAACAATTCTTGTGATTCCCTCTAACAGCAAAGACTCAAAAGAACATATGAATCAATTGCACGTGATTCTCCAGGAGCCCCCAACATCAAAGGGAAATTTAAGAACTCATACTCAGCGATGGAAAAGGGAAAACTCAGAAGTACCTAGGATGGGCTAGACTTGTCCTGCTGAGAATCAGCAAGTGTGGTGGACTGAGCAGTGACATTTGGAGGGCAGCCACCTCATCAGGAGGGAGGGAGCAGCACAGAATCCACTCACACCTCCAAAATCAGTTAAAAGTAGCACTCCACAGTCGACAGCTATGTGGCCTTCATCTAACCTACCACATACAGATCTGAACCTCTCCTTTTTGATAAACCCTTTTCTCAGTGCTTCCCCTTCTCTTCTCTGCACTGTGCCCAATTCCAGACTCTGAAGAATCTGAGCTGAAGGTAAGACTCCCTAAGCCGTTCCATGAGCCATTCTGCTAGACTCAAAGAGGGAACAATTTAACAAACTGGGAAAAGTGGTGGGGGTTGCAGTCTAGTGATTCCCCTGACCTGAAAATTCAGGGCAAAAATAGTTCCTTCACTTATAATGAGACAAAAGGGGACACATCATCCTCATAGACACTCAGGGACAGCTGTTAGTCCCCTGACTTTCTCAATGCCTGCAGCCAGATACCTATGCCTAAACCAGTAATGACAATGGAGGGGCCTCCTCAGCTGTTCCCAGATGCTGTGATACAGTTCAAAGTAGGACAGGCTACTGGTCTGCTGTCATCCCCTTCTTGACCCGTCCCGTATGGCTACAACGTGCTAAATACAGTTTTTCTGCTGGCAAAGCAATGCCAGGACTGAGACTGCCTCCCAGTCTGGGAATTAGCCCCTGCTGAGGCCTCTGGTTTGGTATTTCCTTCTCTCAGTCAAACAGGATAGTGTCCCAGTCAATCTGTCCTGCCCCCATGAAAACAGCAGAATCTGTGGAAGAGGTCCAAAAAGAGAGGTTGGAGGGGCTGTGGTGCTCTGAGTCCAGAGCTGCGCTCTCAGAATGTGGCTATTCCACTCACTGATCACTTTAGCACTGTGGGTCTGCGTAGCTGCTGTTTGACCTGCACCCTTGCCTGCCAGCCAACAAAAAGAAAAAACAGTTAAAACGCCAGTTATGTTCAGTCCATGGTAGGCGGCCAGTTCAACCTGAGCAGAGCTCAGCCGAAGACAAGCAGTTTTCGATTTAGTGGCATGCAGTTCAAACCAACAGCCCTACGCCATGTCCTAGGGCTCACTGGGTGTCCAGAAAACTCTGTTCAATTATCAATTCAGGCCTTAATTTTCAGAGGGAATTTAAGGAGATATGTGTCTAGTCTGCCATCTTGACTCCACCCTACTACCTTCTCTCTTGATGGTATGAGATCCCAAAATCTCAGCTTGCCTCCTTTCCTTTATATCTCTAGAGCCTGCCCCAAACCACAACACAACCCACACAGTAAGTCCTGCCCCACCAACTCAACTTCTGCCCATTCTCCCTTATTAACATCACAGAGCCAGGGCTTACAGCAGACACAATACTGGGAATCATGGCCCAGCCAAACCACCACACATATTTCTACACAGATTTTTTTTTTTAAGGAGCACAAATTCAGTGTGTTACAATTTAGTTGCTATATAAATAAAAGTAGTAGGATTTGATTCCTGGACAATGCACCTCATGTGCAGCTACCATCGTTCTGTCAGTGGGGATCTGAAAAGGTTTCAGTGGAGCTTTCAGACTAAGACAAACTAGGAATGAGGTTCTAGCAATCTACTCTTTGAGACTCAGGCAGTGAAAACTCTCTGTATTACAACGATCAGACCTACAACCAATCATGATGATGGTACAAAGCTGGACAGCTAAATAGCTAAATAGAATTAAATAATTCTATTTCTGGGGTCATCATGAGTTGTGGTTGGAACAGTGGCAGCTAACAACCACATCTCCCTGGGCTTGACACACATGTTTATAGTCACTCCAGCTCTTAGGCCATGCCACTTTAGTTATGTATCTAAGTTTTTGCTCTCTGCCCATCTTCTCCACTTTCCCCACTTTCAAACTGAAATGCAAACTCTATTCCCTCCATGATGTCTTTCCTCATTTCTTTAATCTCACTAGTCTGTTATTCAGAACTCCTTCCATAAAAAAGTAGCACCTTAATGTTGAATGTCTAATACTTCCATAATTGTTTTGTCTGTAACATCACTGACTCTTAAAAGGTAGTAGCCATGCTCCATACTGCTTTCAAATCAACTACAGTACTTACCACAAGACAGTCAAACAGTAAATCATTAGTATTTACTATCTGATTAAACCAACTAACAGAGTCTCATCTGAGCATCAGTGTATTCCAGGGAATTATAATTAGTAAAATAGACTCAAACCAAACCAACTGCTGTGGAGTTAACTCTGATTCATAGCAACCCTACAGGACAGAGTAGAGCTGTCCCACAGGTTCCCCAGGTTATATGACTTCATGACAGCAGAGTGTGACATCCTACTCTGAGGAGCCACTGATCGTTTAAAGTTGCTGATCTTTTGGTTAGCAGGGGATGTTTTAACCACTATTATAAGAGTTTCATGGATTAATAACATCCACCCTTCTTTTTGACCAGACCATAGGGTCAGATCCGACTCAATAGCACTTGGCTAGGCTTATTTAAGAATCCAAAATTTTCTGGCACTTGGCTTGGCTTATTTAAGAATCCAAAATTTTCCAACAAGCCAGATGCCTAAGAGACCAGGGATGCAGTTAAGAAAAAAGCAGGGAGGGTCGGAGTCAAGATGGTGGACTAAGTACACATCTCCTTATATTCCTCTGGAAACCAAGACCTGAACTGACAATCAAACAGAGCCTTCCGATCACCTAATCAGCCTCAGGACATGGCACAGAGCTGTTAATTGGGACTTCATACCATTCAGTGAAAAACCTCCTCTCTTTCACTGACTCCCACTCCTGGCTAGCCCGGGCTCCACAGACGGAAGGTAAACGCATCATTTTGACTTTTTTTTCCTCTGTCTCGGCTGATGAGTGGAGCTGGGTCTTGCCTGGTGGCTGGGCTCAGACGCGGTGCTCGGGGAATAGGCAGGCGAAATTCCTATATTCTGAGAGCCAGGCTCGGGACTCTGTTAATCTAGCCATTTTGAGCCTTTCGTTTTGTAGCTGCCTCAGTGGGGTTTGTGTGGAGATTTGCAGTCAGTATGTGGGACGCCATGTTGGTACCGAGATTTTAGCGGGACCTTGTTCTTAGCCTGGGAGCCTGCGCCTGCAAACGGGCAGTGCTTCTCCGACAGAAAAGTAGTGATTTTGCACAGTGCTGCCTATGTTGGGGGCCCTGCAACAGAAACAGAGGAATCACTAGCTCTCAGCACATTTAGCCCTTCCGTCTGCTGTCTGTGTGGAGGACGCCATGTTGGATACGGTGGCCACAGCTGGACCTAATTCTTAGCTTGGGAGCCAGAGCCTGCCCACAGGAGAGCGCTTTTCTATCACAAAACCAGTACTCGACGCAGTGTTGGCTAAGATTAGGCCCTGTCAGCAGAAGCCAACAGAGCAGTAGCATTGCTGTATTCTGAACTAGTTTGTTATCATCTGGGGTTGGATATAGTGGAGCTTACTTTGTCAGATGAGAAGAGGGACCTCCACACCTGAAAACCTAACTGACTTGTGAACTGGACAGATGCCTTTTCCTTTACATTTAAAGACAGCCTAGAGAAACATTTGCAATCCATCCTCACAGTACCTCTTCCAGCCTCTATAGAATCACATGAGACCCAAAAAGCAACAGACAATTGTGGCACACAAGCAATCACTCATGGCTTCAGAAGGCTCCCAAACAAAGCAACCAAGGAGTTTTCCAGATGAAGAAACTTCTATGAAAGCATCAGGAAGTGAATACAAATTGATTATATACAGAGCCCTTCTAGACCTTATACAAAATGCAACAGAACAAAATGAAAAATTAAGAAAGTTGTTGGATCTGATGGAACACCAGTACTCTGAAATCCAACAGATCAAGAATAAAATCAAAGACATAGAAACTTAAATGCAAAGCCAAGAAAACAGAATGGAACAAATGGAAAAAAGAATTTCTGACTTGGAAGACAGAGCTACTGATGCCAGCGTCTATGAGCAGAAATCAGATAAAAGAAACAAGAAAAATGAAGAAACATTAAGAAGCATGTGGGACTCTATTAAGAGGAACAGCCTTCGATTAATTGGAGTCCCTGAACAGAGTGAGACATCTGAGAACACAGAGAGAATTGTTGCTGAGCTGCTGAAAGAAAACTTCCCAGAAATCATGAAGGAAGAGAATATAGACATCTCAGATGCATATCGTACACCACCCAATATAGATCTCAAAACAAAGACTCCAAGACATATTATAATCAAGCTTAACAAAATGAAACTTAAGCAGCAACTCTTAAAGGCAGCAAGAATCAAGGCAAAGCTAACATTCAGAGGGAAACCCTGTAGGCTCTCGTCAGATTTCTCAGCAGAAACCATGCTGGCACAGAGACAGTGGCAAGACACATTCAAAGTCTTGAAGGAGAAGAACTTCCAACCAAGAATTATATATCCTGAAAAACTATCATTGAAATACACAAATGAAATTAAGACATTCCCAGATAAACAGAAACTGAGAGACTTTGTAAATACCAAACCCAAACTACAAGAAAAACTGAAAGAAGTTCTTGGCTTTGGCTTAGAAGAAAGAAACCACTAACTTTATATTTTAGAACGACACACAACTCAATACTCTGCTCATTTAGGGAAGGCTCCAAAGTCAATTGCAGCTTTGATACGGAAAGAAGCAATCCAGTGATCATCATGAAAACTATGGTGTCATTATAATAAAAAGAGGGATGTACTACAGTCATTATAGTCCTTCCAGATGGAGAGGAAGACGACAAGACTGGTAGTAATTAAAATTGGGTTTATAAATAGTTTACTAAGGGGGTTCATAGGGGCAGCCGTAAAGCACAACAAAGATGTATCATACCATTTCAAGAAATCTAACACACGAGTCTCAACAACTATAAAACCAGCTCTGAAAAAGGTGAAAAATCAACTCACAAAAAAGAGTGTCCCAGAACAGACTCATAAGAACAACAGAGAAAACATCAACACAAAAATAAACATATCACAATGGCAGCAGTGAACACATATCTATCAATAATTACATTGAATGTGAATGGACTGAATGCTCCAGTAAAGAGACACCGAGTGTCATCTTGGATCAAAAGACACGACCCATCCATATGTTGTCTACAAGAAACTCACTTGAGACCTAAAGACAGGAACAAACTGAAAATTAAAGGTTGGAAGAATATATATCAAGCTAACAATGAACAAAGAAGAGCAGGGGTGGCAATTCTAATCTCAGACAAAATCAACTTCAATGTCAAATCCACCATCATGGACAAAGATGGACACTATTTACTGCTGAAAGGTTCAGTTCACAAGCAAGACTTAACTATATTAAACATTTATGCACCTAATGTCAGAGCACCTAAATATGTCGAAGAAACACTGACTACGCTCAAAAGAGAGTTAGATGACTCCACAGTAATAGTGGGAGACTTTAACACTCCACTCTCATCACTAGACAGATCATCTAGAAAAAAGCTCAGTAAAGATACAGAAGACCTCATTGACACAATTAACCAACTAAACCTCATTGATATGTACAGAACTTTCCAACCATCAGCAGACAACTACATCTTCTTCTCCAGTGCACATGGAACATTCTCCAGAATTGACCATGTGATAGGCCATAATGCAATGCTCAACAAAATCCATACAATTGAATTACTGCAAAGCATCTTCTCAGATCATAGAGCCATCAACGTTGAAATCAATAGCAGAAAAAACATAGATAGAAAGTGCAACTCTTGGAAACTGAACAAGATCTTGCTCAAAAAAACATGAGTTATAGAGGAAATCAAGGATGAATTAAAGAAATTCATGGATTTCAATGAGAACAAAAACACTTCCTACCAGAACCTATGGGATACAGCCAAAGCAGTGCTCAGAGGTCTGTTTATCTCCATAAATGCACACATCTGGAAGGAAGAAAGAAACCAAATCAAGGAACTAACTCTACAGCTTGAGCAAGTAGAAAGAGAACAACAGAGGAACCCCTCGGTCATCAGAAGAAATGAGATTATAAAGATTAGAGCAGAGCTAAATGAATTAGAGAATAGAAAAACAGTTGAAAAAATTGAAAAGACCAAAAGCTGTTTTTTTGAAAAGATCAACAAAATTGATAAACCACTGTCTAAACTTACTAAAGAAAAGCAGGAAAGAAAACAAATAACCCAAATTAGAAATGAGAGGGGAATTGTCACCACAGATGCAACAGAAATAAAAAAAATATCATTACAGAATACTATAAAAGACTGTACTCTAACAAATTTGAAAACCTAGGGGAAATGGACAAATTCCTTGATTCATACCACCTACCCAAATTATCACAACGTGAAGCAGAACAACTTAATAAACCCATCCCAAAGGAAGAGATTGAAAAGATCATCAAAACACTGCCAACCAAAAAAAGTCTGGGCCCAGATGGCTTCACGGCAGAATTCTACCAAGCATTTAGAGAAGAGTTATCCCCAATACTACTGAGACTATTTCACAGTATAGAAAGGGATGGAGTACTCCCAAACTCATTCTATGAAGTGAGAATAACCCTGATACCTAAGCCAGGGAAAGATACAACAAAGACAGAGAACTACAGACCGATATCACTCATGAACCTAAATGCAAAAATCTTCAACAAAATTCTTGCCAACAGAATACAACAACGTATCAAGAAAATAATCCATCATGACCAAGTGGGATTCATACCAGGGATGCAAAGCTGGTTCAACATCAGGAAAACAATTAATGTGATTAATCACATAAATAACACAAAAGATAAGGATCACCTGATTTTGTCCATTGATGCAGAAAAGGCATTTGATAAAGTCCAACACCCATTCATGCTAAAAACTCTTAGCAAAATGGGCATAGATGGCAAATTCCTCAACACAATAAGGGCCATTTATACAAAGCCAATTGCCCACATCATCTTGAATGGAAAGAGACTGAAAGACTTTCCCTGAGATCAGGAACTAGACAAGGATGCGCACTGTGACCTCTCCTATTCAACATTGTGCTAGAAGTTCTAGCCAGAGCAATTAGACAAGACGAAGAAATAAATTGCATCTGCATTGGCAAAGAGGATCTCCCTGGTCGCAGATGATATGATTGTATATGCAGAGAAACCCAAGGAATCTATAAGTAAACTACTCATACTGATAGAAGAGTTCAGCAAAGTCTCAGGATACAAGATAAACATAAGTAAATCAGTAGGATTCCTTTATACCAACAACGAGAGTGTTCAGGAGGAAATTATCAAATCAATACCATTTACGATAGCCCCTAAGAAGATAAAGTACCTAGGATTTAATCTAACCAGAGAAACAACAGACCTTTAAAAAGAGAACTACAAGCCCTTACTACAAGAAACTAAGAGAGACTTAGATAAATGGAAAAACCTACTCTGCTCATGGATAGTAAGACTTAACTTTGGGAAAATGTCTATTTTACCCAAAGCAATTTATTTATATAATGCAATCCCAATACAAGTTCCAGCATCATTTTTTAATGAGATGGAGAAACAAATCACCAATTTTGTTTGGAAAGGGAAGAAGCCCCGGATAAGTAAGGTACTACTAAAGAAGAAGAACACACTGGGAGGCGTCTCATTACACGACCTTAGAACATACTACACTGCCACAGTGGTCAAAACAGCCTGGTACTGGTACAAGAACAGACAGATGGATCAGTGGAGCAGAATTGAGACCCCAGAGATGACACCATCTGCCTATGAACAGTTGATATTCGACAAAGGCCCTAGGACATTAAACGGGGGTAAAAACAGTCTCTTCAAGAAATGGTGCTGGCAAAATTGGTTATCCATCTGCAATAAACTGAATCAAGATCCATACCTTACACCTTATACAAAAACCAACTCCAACTGGATAAAAGATCTAAATATCAAACCTAAAACGATAAAGCTCATCCAAGAAAAGGTATTAGCAACAATGGAAGTTTTAATACACAATGAGGACAGACTCCAAAATCTGTCAAAGAAACCTCAATCAACAGAAGAGAAAATAGATAAATGGTAACTATTAAGAATGAAACACTTTTGCTCATCCAAAGGCTTTATTAATAGAATTAAAAGAACACCCACAGAATGAGAAAAAAATATTTGGCAACTCTATGTCAGACCGACGCCCGATCTCCATAATCTATAAGATACTACAAAATATCAATAAGAAGAAGATAAACCATCCAATTAAGCGATGGGCAAAGGAGATGGACAGATATTTCACTAAAGAGGAGATCCAGGCATCCAAAAAACACATGCGGACATGTTCACGATCTTTAGTTATTAAACAAATTCAAACCAAGAGAACAATGAGATACCATCTCACCCCAACAAGATTGGCCATGATCCAGAAAACACAAAACAACAAATGCTGGAGAGGCTGTGGAGAAAGTAGAACCCTCGTACACCTTTGGTGGTGTTGCAAAATGGTCCAGCCTCTTTGGAAGGCAATCTGGTGCTTCCTTAAAATATGGATATTGATATACCATTTGACCCAGTAATTCCACTACTTGGAATATATCCTACAGAATCAAGGCCTTTCACACCAACGGACACATGCACCAGAATGTTTATCGTAGCACAGCCCACGATAGCAAAAAGATGGAATCAACCCAGATGCCCAACAATAGAAGAATCGATAGGTAAACTATGGTACATGTACTCAATGGAGCACTTACGCAATGATAAAGAATAACGATGATTCCAGGAAACATCTCCTAATCTGGTTTCAACTGGAAGACATTATGTTGAGTGAAAGTAGTCAGCGACAAAGGGACAAATAGTGTATGAGACCTCTACGATAAGATCTCAAAAACAGACTTGTGTATAGAAGAAAAAACTCTTTGACAGCTGCAAGTGAGAGGAGAGAGGGAGCGGGAGGGGGGAGGGTTTAGTTCAGATAGTTACTGAAATATAGTTGGGATAAAGCGGTGATAGCACACATTAGGAACAAGAACAACATTAAGTGGACTTCAGCGTAACTTGAGTACTCCTTCCATCTTAACTCAATACTGCAAGGATAGAGTAGCTGGTGCAGGGGGTGGGGGACCATGCTCTTAGGTGAATTCCAGGCCAATTCGCACAACTAGCATTTTGCTAAGAGAGCTCTCTGCACCCCACATTGGTGAGTGGCGTCTGGGGTCCTAAAAGCTGCCAAGCTGCCGTCCAAGGACACAGCAAATGGCCCCAACTCAGCAGGAATGGATGCTCACCGAGGACCAAAATGGCATGCGGTAAAGACAACCGAGAAGACAGAGAGACCCCCAAGAGTGGGTGCCTACATAGACTTGGGACCGGAAGAACCGGATGGTGCCTGGCCACCACCAGTGATAGCCACGATGGAGCTCACAGAGAGGAGTCTCACTGGCAACACAAGAATAAAAAGGGGTACATCATGAGATCTCCTCTAACAGACCTCAATTGATCGTCCCGCCGTTTTGGGGTTCCTCTGAGAGCACGGCCCCCAGCCCTGATGCTGCCCTTTCCCATAAATTATAACAAAGGTCCACTCTTCGGACAGGAATGGATTGGACTTGGCAATACAGAGTGACATATATTGGAAGCACTTTATGGTTCTATACATCTATAGGATATCATCTTGCTCACCTCTCACTGGAGGAAAGGGAGTGGACGGAGAGGAGGGGAAAGGGGGCTATTGGGAGGATGAGACATGTATCGAGCAGAGAGGAATAGTGTGCAGTCATCGGACAGGGAGAGCAGTGGAAGCTGCATATAGGGGTGCATGTAAATTTATATGTGAATGTACATTTTCACTCAGTTATGTTAAATAAAAATAAAAAAGAATAAAAAAAGGAAAAGAAAAAAGCAGACACTAAACAGTGTCTTTTCAAAAGAGGATCAATGGCTTATTTCTTTTCTAAGTATTTGCTCTCATCCTGTATAAGTCTCTTTTGGTTTCTTGCAGTAGAGTCTTGTAATTTTCTCTGTATAGGTCTCTTACTCCTCTGGTTAGATTTATCACTAGGTATTTTATCTTCTTGGAGGCTATAGTAAATGGTGCTGATTTAGTGGTTTCCACTTTGACGATGTCTTTGTTGATATAAAGGAATCCCACTGAGTTACCTGTGTTTATCTTATATCCTGATACTTTGCTGAAATCATCTATTGGTTCCAGTAGTTTATTTATGGATTCCTTAGGGTTTTCTATGTATATAATCATATCATCTAAATATAGGGATACTTTTACTTATTCTTTACTGATGTGGATGATGTTTATTTCTTTGTCTTCTCTGGTTGCTGAGGCCAAAACCTCTAGAACAATGTTGAATGGAAGGGCTGACGGTGGGCACCCTTGTCTAGTTACTGTTCTCAGGGGGTTTTCTTTCAGTATCTCTCCACTCAGGATATTGTTGGTGGGTTTTCATAGATGCCCTTTATTGATTAAGGAATTTAACTTCTCTTTCTATTTGGCTGACAGTTTTTAACATGAATCTGTGTTGGACTTTGTCAAATGCCTTTTCAACATCAATTGAGAGAATCAAGTGATTCTTATCCCTTGTGTTATTTATGTGGTTGATCAATTAACTGTTTTTCTGATTTTGAACCAACCTCCATCCCTGGTATGAATACTACTTGGCCATGATGAATTATTTTTTTGATATGTTGTTAATTCTATTGTCTAGGATTTTGTTGAAGATTTTTACATCTAGGTTCATGAGTGATATTGGTCTGTAATTTTCTTTTTTTGTGTAGTCTTTACCCAGCTTTGTTATCAGGGTTATGCTGGCTTCATAGAATGAATTTGGGAACGTCCTCTCATTTTCTATCTTGTAGACTGGCTTCACTAGTATTGGAATTAACTCCTCTCTACAAGTTTGGTAGAATTCTCCAGTGAAGTCATCTGGGTCAGGGCTCTTTTTGATTAGTAGTTTTTGGATTACTTTTTCAACCTCTTCTTTTGTGATGCTTTTATTAAGTTGTTCTGCTTGTTGTTGTGATAATTTTGGTAGGTGATATGAATCTAGAAATTTGTCCATTTCATCTAGGTTTTCAAATCTGTTAGAGTGCAGTTTTTTGTAGTATCATGTTATGACACTTTTAATTTTAGTTGGATCTGTTCTGACATCTCCTGTCTCATTTCTTATTTGGGTTATTTGTTTCCTCTTCTGATTCTATTTTGTGAGTTTGGCCGATGGTTTATCCATTTTGTTGATCTTTTCAAAAGCAGCCTCTGGTTTTGTTAATTCTTCAATTGCTTTTCTATTCTCTAATTCATTTAGCTCTGCCCTAATCTTTTTTCATAATTATGACTGAATAAAATGTACATTCCTATATAAATTCGCATGCTCACCTATATGCAGCTCCCACTGCTCTTGCTGCCCAGTGACAGCACACCCCTCCTCTCTGTTCCATACATGTTCTATCCTCCCAACAGTCTCATATCTCCTCCTCTCCATCCACTCCCCTTCCTCCAGCAAGAGGTCAGCAGGATGACATCCTATAGGTGCATAGAACCATAAAATTCCCACAAGATACGGTCACTCGGCATCACCATGTCCAATCCATTGCTGTCCAAAAAGTTAATCTTCATTGTGATTTATGGACAGGGGCAGCATCAAGGCCAGGGGCCATGCTCCCAGAGGAACCCCAAAGCCCGTGGACCATTAACTGTGGCCTTTCAGTGGAGATCTCAGGGTGCACCCCTATTTACTCTTGTGTTGCCAGTGAGACTCAACTTTGTGAGCTCCATTGTGTCTATCACTGGTGGTGGCCGGGTACCATCCAGTTCTTCTGGTTACGAGTTGATGTAGTGACCCACTCACGTGGATTTCTCTGTCTTCTGGGTTCTCTTTTCCCCAAGTCATTCTTGTCCTCAGTGATCATACATTCCTGTTGAGTTGGGATCATTTGCTGTACCCTCAGATGGCAGCTTGGCAACTTTTAAGACCCCAGATGCCACTCACCAGTGTTGAGTGCGGAGAGTCCTCATTAGCAAAATGCCAGCTGTGCCAATTGGCCTCAGTTTCACCTGAGAGCATGGTACCCAGCTCTCCCCATCCCAGTTACTCTGTCCTTCCAATATTGGGTTAAGATGGGAGGAGTACTCAAATTGTGTTGAAGTCAAGTTATTATTGATCTTCTTTCTAATGTGTGCTGTCACTGATTTCACCCAACCAATTTCCATTAATTATCTATCTTAAACCCTCCCCTCCACCCTCCCTTCCTCCCTACTCTTGTAGCCATCAAAGAGTCTTCTACGCATGAGTCTGTTTTTAAGTTCTTATGGTAGGGGTCTCATACAGTATTTGTCCTGTCGCTGACTGCTTTCACTCAGCATAATGTTCTCCAGTTGAAACCAGGTTAAGAGATATTTCCTGCTTTCATTATTGTTCTTTACCATTGCATAGTGTTCCACTGAATATACCATAGTTTGCCCATCCATTCTTCTGTTGTTGGGCATCTGGGTTGATTTGATCTTTTTGTTGTTGTAGATTGTGCTGTGATGAACATTTGTGTGCACATATCAGTTGGTGTGAATGGCCTTGATTCTGTAGGATATATTCTAGGCAGTGGAACTACTGGGTCAAATGGTATATTATATCCATTTTTTTAAGGGAGTGCCAGATTGCATTCCAAAGAGGTTGGACCATTTTGCGGTCCCACCAACCGTGTAGGAGAGTTCCAATTTCTCCACAGCCTCTCCAGCATTTGTTGTTTTGCGTATTTTGCATCATGGCCAATCTTGTTGGGGTGAGATGGTATCGCATTTTCATTTTGATTTAAATTTCTTTAATAGCTAATGATCATGAGCATGTGCACATGTGTTTTTTGGCTGCGTGGATCTCTTCTTTAGAGAAGTGTCTGTCCCTCTCCTTTGCCCATCGCTTACTTGGGTGATTTATCTTTTTCTTATTGATATTTTGTAGTATCTTATAGAATGTGGATATCAGCCATTTGTCTGACATAGTTGCCAAATATTCTTTCCCATTCTGTAGGTGGCCTTTTAATTCTATCAATAAAGTCTTTTGATGAGCAAAACTGATTGATTCTTAGTAGTTCCCATTTATCTATTTTCTCTTCTGATGATTGCGGTTTGTTTGGCACATTTTGAAATCTGTCTGCATTGTGTATTAAAGCTTTGATTGTTGTTGCTACTTTTTCTTGGATGAGCTTTATTGTTTTAGATTTGATATTTAGGTCTTTTATCCAGTTTGAGTTGGTTTTTGTATAAGGTGTAAAATATGGGTTGAGTCAGATCTGACTCAATGGCACTGGGTTTTTTAATTTAGTGCAGATGGATATCCAATTTTGCCAGCACCATTTGTTGAAGATACTGTTTTTACCCCAGTTTAATGTCTTAGGGCCTTTGTCGAGTATCAACTGTTCATAGGCAGATGATGT
Source organism: Heterohyrax brucei (assembly GCA_028571685.1). Classification (NCBI taxonomy): domain Eukaryota; kingdom Metazoa; phylum Chordata; class Mammalia; order Hyracoidea; family Procaviidae; genus Heterohyrax; species Heterohyrax brucei. The sequence goes on from CM053149.1 coordinate 44,686,740, forward strand.
CATCTCTGGGGTCTCGATTCTGTTCCACTGATCTACCTGCCTGTTTTCGTATCAGTACCAGGCTGTTTTGACTACTGTGGCAGTGTAATAAGTTCTAAGGTCAGATAATGAGAGCCATCCCAGTGTGTTCTTCTTCTTTAGCAGTACTTTACTTATCCGGGGCTTCTTCCCTTTCTAAACAAAATTGGTGATTTATTTCTCCATATCATTAAAAAATGACACTGGAACTTGTATTGAGATTGCATTATATAAGTAGATTGCTTTGGGTAAAATAGACATTTTCCCAAAGTTAAGTCTTACTATCCATGAGCAGGATAGGTTTCTCCATTTATGCAAGTCTCTCTTGTAGTAAGAACTTGTAGTTCTCTTTGTAAAAGTCTGTTATTTCTCCAGTTAAATTTATTCCTAGATACTTTATCTTCTTTGGGGCTATGGTAAATGGTACTGACTTGGTGATTTCTTCCTTAATAATCTTGTTGTTGGTATAAAGGAATCCTACTGATTTACTTATGTTTATGTTTATGTTGTATCCTGTGACTTCGCTGAACTCTTCTATCAGTCTGAGTAGTTTCCTTATGGATTCTTTGGGATTCTCTGCATATGCAATCATATCATCTGCAAACAGGGAGATTTTGGTTCTTCTTTGCCAATGCAGATGCCCTTTATTTCTTGGTCTTGTCTAATTGCTCTGGCTAGAACTTCTACTACAATGTTGAACAGGAGAGGTGAGGGTGGGCATCCTTGTCAAATTCCTGTTCTCAAGGGAAACTCCTTCAGTCTCTCTCCATTCAGGATGACATAGACTGTTGGCTTTGTATAAATGGCCCTTATTGGATTGTGGAATTGGCTGCCTGTTCCTATTTTGTTGAGAGTTTTTAGCATGAATGGGTGTTGAACTTTATCGAATGTCTTTTCTGCATCAGTAGACAAGATCAGGTGATTCTTGTCTTTTGTGATATTTACGTGGTTGATCACATTAATTGTTTTTCAGATGTTGAATCAGCCTTGCATCCCTGGTATGAATCCAACTTGGTCAGGATGGATTATTTTTTGGATATGTTGTTGTAGTCTATTGGCAAGAATTTTGATGAAGATTTTTGCATCTAGATTCATGTAGTTCTCCTTTTTGGTTGGATCTTTCCCTGGCTTTGGTATCAGGGTTATGGTGTCTTCATAGAATGAATTTGGGAGTATTCTATCCCTTTCTATACTGTGAAATAGTCTCAGTAGTATTGGAGATAACTCTTCTCTAAAAGCTTGGTAAGATTCTGTGGTGAAGCCATCTGGGCCTGGGCTTTTTTCATTCGGCATTTTTTTGATGAACTTGTCAATCTCTTCCTTTGTGATGGGTTTATTAATTTGTTCTGCTTCAGCTTGTGATAATTTAGGTAGTTGATACAAATCAAGGAATTTGTCCATTTTCTCTTGGTTTTCAAATTTGTTCGAATACAGTCTTTCATAGTATTCAGCTATGATATTTTTTACTTCTGTTGGATCTGTTGTGACAACTCCCCTCTCCTTTCTTATTTGGGTTATTTGTTTCCTTTCTTGTTTTTTTTTCGCTAAGATTAGCCAATGGTTTGTCAGTTTTGTTAATCTCAAAACAACAGCTTTTGGTCTTTTCAATTGTTCTTCCATTCTCTAATTCATTGAGTTCTGCTCTAATCTTTATGATCTGTTTTCTTTGGGTGACTGATGGGTTCCTCTGTTGTTCCCTCTCTACTTATTCAAGCTGTAGTGTCCGTTATTTGATTTGTTTTCTTTCTTCCTTCCAAATGTGTGCATTTATGGAGATAAACTGATCTCCAAGCACTGCTTTGGCTGTATCCCATAGGTTCTGGTAGGAAGTATTTTAGTTCTCACTGGAATTCATAAATTTCTTTATTTTGTCCTTGATTTATTCTATAGCCCATAGTTTTTTGAGCAAGGTGTTGTTCAGTTTCCGTGAGTTCCACTTTCTATCCATGTTTTTTCTGCTATTGATTTTGACTTTTATGGCTTTATGATCTGAGAAGATGCTTTGCATTAATTCAGTGGTATGGATTTTATTGAGAATTGCATTATGTCCTAACACATGGTCTATTCTGGAGAATGTTCCATGTGCACTGGAGAAGAAAGTATAGTTGTCCGCCGAAGGATAGAAAGTTCTGTATATGTCGATGAGGTTTAGTTGGTTAATTGTGGTAATAAGGTCTTCTGTGTCTTTACTGAGCTTTTTTCTAGACGACCTGTCCAGTATTGAGAGTAGAGTGTTGAAGTCTCCTACTATTATTGTGGAGTGATCTATCTCCTTTTTGAGTGTAGTCAGTGTTTCTTTGATATGTTTAGGTGCTCTAATATTAAGTGCTTATACATTTAATATTGTTATGTCCTGCTTGTATATTGAATCCTTAAGCAATAGGGTCCATCTTTGTCCACGATGGTGGATTTCACATTAAAATCGATTTTATCTGAGATTAGAATTGCCACACCTGCTCTTCTTTGTTCATTGTTAGCTTGATATACATTCTTCGATCCTTTAATTTTCAGTTTGTTCCTATCTTTAATTCTAAGTTGAGTTTCTTGTAGGCAACAAATGGATGGGTCATATCTTTTGATAGAAGATGTCACTCAATGTCTCTTTACTGGAGCGTTCAGTCCATTCACGTTTAATATAATTATTGATAGATATGTGTTCAGTGCTGCCATTGTGATACGTTTACTTTTGTGGTGATGCTTTCTCTGCTGTTCTTCCTAATCTGTTCTGTGACCTTCTTCTTTGTCATTCATTTTTCACTTTTGGGGGGGTTGGTTTTCTGGTTGTTTAGACTCCTGTATTACATGTCTTGATATGGTATGCTGCTTCTTTACTGTGCTTTATGGCTGCCTCTGTGATTCCCTTTAATAAGCCATATATAAACCCAATTTTGATTGCTACCGGTCTTGTCAACTTCCTCTCCATCTGGAAGGACTGTAACGACTATAGTTCATCCCTCTTTTTAATATGATGATATCATTGTTTACATGATATGATCACTTTCTTTCACTGTTATAGTTTTGATTGTGTTTGGAGCCTTCTCTAACTGAGTAGGATTCTGGATAACATGTCCTTCTAAAATATAAAGTTAATGGTTTTGTTCTTCTAAGCCAAAGCCAACAGATTCTTCCTGTGTTTCTTGTAGCTTTGGTTTGGTTTTTACAAAGTCTCTGAATTTCTGTTTATCTGTGAATGTCTTCATTTCATTTTCATATTTGAAAGATAGTTTTGCAGGATATGTGATTCTTGGTTGGAAGTTCTTCTCCTTCAAGACTTTGAATGTGTCATGCCACTCTCTCTGTGCCAGCATTGCTGGGGTTGAGAAATCTGATGAAAGCCTACAGGGTTTCCCTCTGAATGTTAGCTTTGCTTTGAGTCTTGCTGCCTTTAAGAGTTTCTGCTTATATTTCATTTCGTTTAGCTTGATTATAATATGTCTTGGAGTCCTTCTATTGATATCTATATTGAGTGGTGTTTGATACATATCTTGGATATCTATATTCTCTTCCTTCTTAATTTCTGGGAAGTTTTCTGTCAGCAGCTAAGCAACAATACTGTCTGTGTTCTCAGGTATCTCACCCTGTTCAGGAACTTTAATTAATCATAGATTACTCTTCTTAATAGAGTCCCACATGCTTCTTAATGTTTCTTCATTTTTATTGTTTCTTTTTTATGATTTCTCTTCATAGATGCTGGAGTCAATAGCTCTGTCTTCCAAATCAGAAATTCTCTTTTCTATTTGTTCCATTCTGTTTTTTTTGGCTTTGAATTGAAGTTTCTATTCTTTGATTTTGTTCTTGATCTGCGGGATTTCAGAGTACCGGTGTTTCATCAGATCAAACAGCTTCCTTAATTTTTCATTTTGCTCTGCTGCATTTTGTATAAGGTCTAGGAGGGCTCTCTATATAATAATCCTTTTGTATTCACCTTGTGATCGTTTCAGAACAGCTTCTTCATCTGGGAAGTCCTGAGGTGGTTTATTTTGGGGACCTTCTGATGCCATGGGTGATTTCCAGGTTACCATCTTCTCCAAACTTTTTTGCTTTTTGAGCTTCATGTGGGTCAATAGTGGCTGGGAGAGATGCTGCAAAGATGGACCTCAGTTGTTTCTCTAGGCTGTCTTGAAAAGTAAAAAGTATTTCACAATTTCCAAAGTCAGTCAAGTTTTCAGGTATATATGCCCCTCTTCCCAGCTGGCAAAGTAAGCTCCTCTATATTGAACCCCAGATGTTATAAACTAGCTGAAAATACAGAAAGGCTACTGGCTTACTGGCCTCTGCTGTCGGGATCCAGCTGTAGGTGATACTGTGTAGAATTCTGCTTTTCTGCTGGAAAAACGGTCTCTTCTGGGTAAGCACTGCCTCCCAGCCCAGGAATTAGGTCCACCTGAGGCTTCCGTATGGATGATTCCACCTCCCAGTGAAACAAGATGGCGTCTCCACAAGCTCGCTAGCTGGCCTCAGGACCAGGCTCCCAGCAGAAAGAGAGCCCCAGCCCCAGGTGACACTGTGAAAAACAGAACCTCCCTGCTGGAAAAGCACTCTCCTCCCAGCAGGTTCCATCTCCCAGCTTAGGAACCATGTCTGGCCAGGTCCTCTGCCTGGGCTTCTCTGTTTCCAAGGGGATCAAGATGACATCCTGCACAAGTGCATCTGTATGGCTACCACAAGGCGGAGGCAGATTGATAGGCCAGAGGACCTGGAGGTGTAAAGAATCCAAAGCCAGCCTCTGAGAAACTGGCAATTATGCTTGCTAGTCCCACCAGCAGTGTGTCCAATACAAGCAGCTAGTCAAGTGCCAGCTCTGCCCGCCCGCCAAGACAGGGCAGAAAAAAAAATCAGAATGGTGAGTTACCTCCGGTCTGCGCAAGCCCGAGCTCACCAAGAGTGGAGTCAATGAAAGAGAGGAGATTTTGCATTCAGTGATATGAAGTCCCAATTAACAGCCCTAAGCTGCATCCCAGGGCTCACTAGGTGTCCAGAAGACTCCATTTAATTATCATTTCAGGTCTTGGTTTCCAGAGGGATTTAGGGAGATGTGTGTTTAGTCCGCCATCTTGACTCCACCACCCCCCTGCTCTAATCTTTATTATCTGTTTTCTTCTGATGCCCAAGTTGTTTTTGTTTTTTTTTTGTTCTGTTTCTACTTGACCAAGCTGCAGGGTTATTTCTTTGGCTCGGGCCCTTTCTTCACTCTAGATGTGTGCATTCATAGAGACAAATTAACCTCTGAGCACTGCTTTTGCTGTATCTCACAGGTTCTGGTAAGATGTATTTTCATTCTCATTTGATTCCATGAATTTCTGTGTTGCATCCTTGATTTCTTCTATAACTCATGAATTTTTGAGCAAAGTATTATTCAGTTTCCATGAATTTGAATTTCCACCCATGTGTTCTCTGATATTGATTTAAATTTATGGCGTTATGGTCTGAGAAGGTGCTTTGGAGTAATTCAGTGAATTGGATTTTGTTGAGACTTGCTTTATGGGCTAATATGTGGTATATTCTGTAGAATGTTTCATGTGCATTGGAAAAGAAGGTGTACTTGTCAGCTGTTGAGTAAAAAGTTCTGTGTATCTCAGTGAGGTCTAATTGTCACAATAAGATCTTCTGTATCTATGTTGTTGTTAGGTGCCATTGGGTCAGTTTTGATCCATAACCAGCCCTATGAACAACAAAATGAAACACTGCCTGGTCTTGTGCCATGTACACAATCATCTGTATGCTTAAGTCCATCATTGCAGTCACTGTGTCAATCCATCTCGTCAAGGGTCTTTCTCTTTTTTTGCTGACCCTCCAGTCTACCAAGCATAATGTCCTTCTCCAGGGACTCATCCTTCCTGACAACATATCCCAAGTATGTAAGATACAGTCTTGCCGTCTCTGCTTCCAAGGAGCACTCTGGTTATACTTCTTCCAGAAGAGATCAGTTTGTCCTTTTGGCAGTTCATGGTACATTCAACATTCTCCTCCAACCTCTGACAATGTCCCATTTAAACCAGTCTTTAACGTCTGCATTTCTCCTTAACTTCCTCTCCATCTGAAAAAGCTATGAGTACCATAATACATCTGTCTTTATAGTGTGATGTCATCACAGTTTACACATTGAGCTCTCTGTTTCCCGAATTTTAATATTTAAGCTTTGATTGAGTTTTGTGACTTCCCTAACTACTTAGGACTCTGGATTCTGTGTCCTGTATTACATTCTTGGGTATACATCTGGTGTTAGTGATTTTCTAATTGAAGAACTTTGTTTTGTGTTTCTTGGTTTTTGTAAAGTCTCTAAGCTTCTTTTTGTCTGAGAGTGTCCTAATTTCACCATTACATTTTAAAAACAATTTTGCAGGATATATAATTCTTCCTTAAAGACTTTGCATGTATCATCTCATTTCCTTCTTGCAAACAAGGTTTTCACTGAAAAGTGGGAGGATAGTCTACAAAGCTTCTCTTTGTACATTAGGTCTTGTTTAAGCCTAAGTACCTGTAAGTGCCTCTCTTTATGTTTCATTTTGTTAAGCTTGATTATGATGTCTTGGTGGCTTTCTTTGGGGGTCTACCTTATGTGCAGTTCAATGAAAATCTTGAACGGCTATCTTTTCTTCGTCCATGTTGTCAAGGAAGTATTCTGTCAGCAACTCTTCAATAGTTCTCTCTGTAGTTTCTGCTATTCCTCCTGGTTCTGGAACCCCACTTACTTGTGAATTGTTCCTCTTGATACAGTCCTATGTGATTCTTAATGATTCTTCATTTTTCTTGATTCTTTTATCTGATTTCTCCTCATAATTGCTGTCATCAGTTGCTTTATCTTCAGTGTCGCTGATTCTGCATTCCATTTCCTCAGTCCTGCTCTTCTGGCTTTCCACTGAATGTCTAACTCTGTAATTTTATTATTAATCTGCTGAATTTCAGATTGCTGATGTTCTAGCACCTCATATAGCAGGTTTAATTTTTCATTTTATTCTACTGCACTTTATTTAATCTCCATCCTAAAATCTAGATGGTTTCTGTACGTAATTCTTTTGTATTCTACCTTGGATAATTCCAGGAAGGCTTCTTCACCTTTTATTCTTTATTTTGGGAGTTTTCCAGAGCCATGGTAATCTGCTTCTTTAAATGGTTAGATACTGACCGTTTTCTTCACACTGTCAGAAAGCTGTTCAGCTTCTGCAGTGTTACACCAGTAGAAGCTATGATATAATATTAAGAAGGGAGTAAGGGCACTGCTAGACTTGGCCACCAGCTGTCACTGTATTCTCTAGGTGCAGCTGACTTACATACAGCTTCTCTGGTGAGAGAGATGCTGTCCAGCCCAGTGGTGCTGTTCAGCTTGGAGGCTGGTCCCAGCTGGGCCCTCAGGGTGGCAAGCTGTGCTTCTTCACTGACAAAGTTGGTGACCTACTTGTGCCAACTTTCTGGAATCACGCCAGCAGACACTATAGTGTAGCTCAGAGAAGGGAGGGGAGAAGAGTGCCACCACACTTGGCTGCCAGCTACCACTTCATACTCTGTTGCAACTGTCTTAAAAACTGCTTTTCTATTGAGAGAGGCACTATCCAGTGGCAGCCAGTAGCAGCCAGGCCCTCAGCAGTGGCAGGCCCCACACCCCAGCTGACAAAGATGTCAAACTATTTATGGAGTCTCTTGGAGTATGCATCAGAAGATGCTATGGCATGGCTCAGTGAAGGGAGGGGGAAATGGCATGACCACACTTGGCTGCCAGCCACCATTGCATTCTATAGATATGTTTTCAAAACTGCTTTACTGCTGAGAGAGGCACTGTCCAGCAGCAGCTGATAGAAGCCAGGCCCTCAGGGGTGGCAGTCCCTGCCTCTTAGCTGACAAATATGTTGATCTACTTGTGGAGTCTCTCAGGGGCTGCATCAGCAGACTCTATAGTGTGGCTCAGAGAAGGGAGGGGGAAGGAAACTGCTGCTCTTGGCTATCAGCCACCAATGCATTCGCTAAGTGTGATTGACTCTAAATCAGCTTTTCTGCTTAGAGAGGCACTGTTTAGTCAGGTACTGCTGCTTAGCATGACAGCCAGCCCCAGCCACATCCTCATGCCTGGCTGACTTGGCCTCTCAGATGACTAAGAAGGCATCTTATCTGTGCTTCCTTTTCTGTGATGATCCAGCAAAATCTAGGGCACAGCTCAGAGAAGAGGGGGGATAAGGTTACTGGTAACCTCAGTTGACAGCTGCTACTAGATTCCCTGGATCTGACTGTCTTAAGTACAGCATCTCTGCTGCAAGAGATGCTGTCTGCTTAGCCATTGCAGCTCAGCATGGCAGCCAGCCCCTGCCAGGCTCTCAGGCTCAGCAGCCACATTCCCAGTCTCCTGGTTAACAAAAGTGGTATCTGTACCTGTAAGTCTCTTCATCACTGCACCAGCAGAAGTGGGACCCTTTTTGTTGCTGTCTTGTCTCTGACAAATGTAGTTTCTCCCTTCTTGTTGTCTAGTCCCATCTCACAACCCTCCATCTCTCAACTTGGGGCTGCAAGAATGTCCACTCTGCTGTGTTCAGTTGTTTTACTAGGCCTTAGTTCTCAGAGGGACTCAAGGAGACATGTGATTAGTTCTTCATACTTGCCCTACCTCCTCTATTCTTATTTCGATGAGAGTTTTTATCAACAGGTGTTGGACTTCGTAAAATGCCTTTCCTTAAAAATATTTTATTGTGATTGAGTGAAAGTATACAATACAAGTTAAATTTGCATGCCCGCCTATTTGCATCTCCTTCTGCTCTCCTTGCCTGGTGACAGCACACTCCTCCTTTACTTTATGTTCTATGTATCTCAAATCCTCTTAACAATCTCCTGTCCCTGCCTCTCTACCTTCTCCTCTCCTTTCTAGTAAGAGACCAGTAGGACAGCATCCTATAGTTGCATAGAACCATAAAGTACACACACCTTATATTCAAATTGTGTCCCCACATCAAGTCCACTCCTGTCTGAAGAGTTGACCACACACAATAATATTTTCTGGTCAGGGGCAGCAGCACATCTAGCGGCCAGACTCCCAGGGGTACCCTCAGGCTACTGGACCATCAGTTGTGGTCTTTCAGTGGAGTTTTTGAGATGCACTACTATTTTTCCCATGTTACCACTGGGACTCAACATTGTTTGCCCCATCATGGCTTTCTTTAGTGGTGGGCAGGCACCATCTGGTTCCTGTGGTCACATGTTGATACTGTCTCCCATTCACATGGGTCTTTCTGCCGCCTGGATTCTTTTTCACTCATGCCTTTGTTGTTCTTGGTAATCGTCTTTTCCGGGTGAGTTGGGAACATCTGGTGTATCTCAGATGGCAACTTGCTAGTTTTAAGACCCTAGATGCCACTCTCTAATATGGAGTGCAGAAGAATCTCTTAGCAATGGGTTAGTTAGGCCAATCAGCCTCGATGTACCCTGACAGCATAGTCATTAGACATCCACCCCCGCTACTCTGTCCTTGCAATATCAGGTTAAGATTCGAAGAGTTTTCAGTTTGTGTTAAAGTCCAGTTGTGTTGATCTTCTTTCTACTGTTTGCTGTCACTGCTTTAACCCAACCAAATTTCTATCAACTATTTAATCTACCACTAGGCCTCTCCCTCCCTTCCCACACTTGCAGCCATCAAAGAGTCTTCTCTTCTGTAATGAGTCCATTTTTTAGTTCTTAAAGCAGGGGTCTCATATAATGTTTGTCCTTTTGCCACTGACTGATTTCATTGAGCATAATGACTTATAATTAAAACCAGGTTATGCGATGCTTTCTAAAATCCTCATTGTTCTTTATCATTGCATAGTGTTCCATTGAGTGTATGTACTATAGTTTATCCATTCATCTTTGGATGAGCATATAGATTGTTTCCATCTTTTTGCTATTGTGGATTATGCTGCAATAAACATTTGTGGGCATGTATCTGTTTGTGCCCTTGATTCTGTGGGATATATTCTGAGCAGTGGGATTAATGGATCAAATGGTCTATTTCCAGTTTTTTAAGGATGTGGCAAATTACTTTCTATAGAGGTTTTTCCATTTAGCAATCCCACCAGCAATGTAGGACAGTTCCAGACTCTCCACAGTCTCTCCAGCATTTGTTGTTTTGTGGTTTTGGATCATGGTCAAACTTGTAGGGGTGAAATGGTAGCTCATTGCAGTTTTGATTTGGATTTCTCAAATGGCTAATGATCATGAGCAGTTCCTCATGTGTCTTTTGGCTGCCTGGATGTACTCTTTTGTCAACTGTTTGTCCATCTCCTTTGTCCATTGCTTAATTGAGTTATTTACCTTTTACTTGTTGAGATTTTGCAGAATCTTGCAGACTACAGAGATCAGACATTGGTCTGTCATGTAGTTGCCAGATATTTTTCCCATTCTGTAAGTGGTCTTTTAATCTTTTGGTAAAGTCTTTGGATGAGCAAAAGCATTTGATTCTTAGTTGGTCCCATTTACCTATTTCCTCTTCTGGGTTGTGCTTTTTCAGTCAGATTTTGAAGTCTGTATAAAGTGTGCATTAAAACTTCTATTGTTGACCTTATTTTTTCTTGTATGATCTTTATCATTTTAAGTTTGATATTTAGGTCTTTTATCCAATTTGAGTTGATTGTTGTGTAAGGTGTAAGATATGGGTCTTGTTTCATTTTTTTTGCAGATGGATACCTAATTTTGCCAACACCATTTGTTAAAGGGACTGTTTTTACCCCAGTTTATGACCTTTGAGACTTTGCTGAACATCAGTTGTTCATAGGAGGTTGGTGGCATCTCTGGGGTCTCAACTCTGTTTCATTGGTCTATGTGTCTCTTTTGGTACCAATACCAGGCTGTTTTGACTACTGTGGTAGTGTAATAGGTTCTAAGATCAGGTAGCATGAGGCCTCCCACTGTATTCCTTTGTTTGAGTAATGCTTTGCTTATCTGAGGTTTTTCTGTTTCTAAACAAAGTGGGTGATTTGTTTCTCCATCTCATTAAAAAATGTCACTGGAATTTGTATTGGTATTGCTTCATATATGTAGATAGCTTTGGGTAAAAGAGACATTTAACAATGCCAAGTCTTCGTATCCATGAGCAGAGTAGGTTTCTCTATTTATGTAAGATTCTCTTTATTTCTTACAGTAGGTTCTTAAAATTCTCTTTGCATCAGTCTCTTATTTCTCTAGTAAGATTTATTCCTAGGTATTTTATCTTCTTGAGGGTCATAGTAAATGGTATTGATTTGGTGATTTTTGCCTTTGATAATCTCTTTGTTGGTATAAAGAAATAATAGAGGCAGAGTCAGGATGGTGGACTAGACACACATATTCTTAATTTCCTCTGAAAACCAAGGCCTGGATTGATAATGAAATGGAGCCTTCTGGACACCCAATGAGCCCCAGGACACAGCATATGGCTGTTAATTTGGACTACATGCCTTGGCTGGCCACCAAATGGGAAATTTCTTTTCTTTTGCTGATCCCCACCCTTGTTCAATGGCTGGCTTTCATGGACTGAAGGTAACTGGAGCTTTTAACTTCTTTTTCTTTGTCTTAACCAGCAGGCAGGGCTTGGGCTTAACTAGTAGAAAAGCTCAGACACACTGCTGACATGATTAGCAGGAAAAATAGCCACATTTTGAGAGCCTGGCTCTGGACTCTGAGTACTTTTGCCCCGCCATCCTCTCTTTCCAAACCTTAGCCACCGATTTGGCTATTTTGCAGTGGGTGGGTCAGTTTGTGCAGGATGACATCTTGTTCTACTGGGAAGCAGAGTTACCCAAATGGAGGCCTCAGCAAGGGCTAATTCCAAGTCTGGGAGGCAGTGCCAACCTGAAGACCACTTTGCCAGCAGAAAAGCTGTGTTTAGCACAGTGTAGCCTTACGGGTGGGGCCTCACAGCAGATGACAGCAAGGCAATAGCCTGCCCACACCCTGAACTAGATTACAGCTTCTGGGGATGGATATAGAGGTGCCTTCATTGCCAGCTGAAAAGAGGGTCTTGCACACCTGACAGCCTGACTTATTTTTGGAAGCTGGCAGATAGCTTTTACCTTTCTAAATCAGACTATCTAGAGAAATAACTGTGGTGCATCCTGACAGTGTATCTTCCAGCCTTTACTGACCTACATTATAGGGTCAGCTGATACCCCCCCATGACTCCATAAGTAGGATTGTGTCTTTGCCAACAAGGAGGTGGGGCCTGCTACCAGAGAGAGTCCACTGGGTGCAGTCACTGGAGTACATAGAGGTGACTGATGATAACCTTCCTTCTCAGACTATGTCTCAGATCCTATTAAGGCAAGACCAGAGAAGCTAAACAACTTCTAGATGCCCCCAAAAGCAACAAACCTTGGCCAGACACTTAAAGAAAAATCCACCCGTGGCTCCAGAAAGTGCCCAAAAGAAAGAACTAAAGAACTTCCCAGATGAAGAAGCCTTTCTGAAACTATCAGAGGTTGAGTACAAAAGGATTGTACAGACAGCCCTCCTAGTAATTATATAAAATGCAGCAGAGCAAAATGAAAAATTAAGCTGTTCCAACTGATGGAACATCAGCATTCTGAAATCTGACATCAATAACAGATTAAAGAATTAGACAGTTCAATCCAAAGCCAAGAAAACAGAACTGAACAACTGGAAAACAGACTGTCTGACTTTGAAGACAGAGCTATTCACACCAGCATTTATGAGGAGAAATCAGAGAAAAGAAGTAAGAAAAATGAAGAAGCATTAAGAAACATGTGGGATTCTATCAAGAGGAATAATATATGATTAATTGGAGTTCCTGAACAGAGATGGACACCTGATGACACAGAGAGTACTGTTGTTGAGTTGCTGACAGAAAACTTCTCCAAAATTATGAAAGAAGAGAATATACATATCCCAAAATGCATATTGAATTCCACACAATGTAGACCCCAAAAGAAAGACACAAAGACATATAATAAAGCTTAATAGAATGAAACATAAGCGGATGCAAAAACTCTTAACAGCAGTGACACTCAAAGGAAAGCTAACATACAGAGGGAAACCCTGAAGGCTTTCATCTGACTTCTCAGCAGAAATGATGCTGTCACAGAGGCAGTGGGCTGACAGATTCAAAGCCTTGAAGGAGAAAAATTTCCAACCAAGAATTATATATCCTGAAAAACTGTCTTTCAAATGTGAAAATGAAATTAAGACATTCACAGATAAACAGAAACTAAGAGACTTTGTAAATACCAAACCAAAGCTAAAAGAAATACTGAAAGAATCTCTTGGATTAGAAGAAGAAAACCATTAGCTCTGTGTTTTAGGAGGCAAAACAGAAACCTACTCAGTTAGGGAAGACACAAACTCAATCAAAGCTATAATATTAAAAGAAGTAATCCAGTGATCATATCATGAAAACTGTGAAATCAAATAAAAAAGAGGGACATACTATAGTAGTTATAGCCTTTCCAGATGGAGAGGAAATTAATAAGATATGTAGAAGTTAAAATTGGGTTTAGATAGATTATTAAGGGGGCTAGCTGCAAAACACAATAAAGATGCAACATATCAAATCAAGAAATGTAGTACAGGAGTCTCCACAAACACAAAACCAACACTGAAAAGTGTGAAAAATCAACCCCTAAAGAAGAATGTCCCAGAACAGAATATTAAGAGCACCAGAAAAAAACATCAACACAAAAATAAACATATCAAAATGACAGAACTGAACATATAGCAATCAATAATTACATTGAATGTAAATGTACTGAACACTGCAGTAAAGAGCTAAGAATGACATCTTGGATGAAAAGACACAAACCAACTATATGTTGCTTACAAGAAATTCTCATTAGGCTTAAAAGTATGAACAAATTGAAAATAAAAAAATGAAATACTATATACCAAGCTAACAATATACAAAGAAGAGTAAGGCTGGCAATACTAATCTCAGATAAAATAGATTTTAATGTGAAATCCACCATCATGGACAAAGATGGACACTATTGCTGAAAGGTTCAATACACAAGCAGGATTTAACAATATTAAATATTTATGCACCCAATATTAGACCATCTAAATACATTGAAGAAACACTACAGTCAAAAATGAAAAAGAACACTACACAGTAATAATTGGAGACTTCAACACTCCATTTTCCATACTGGACAGATCTTCTAGAAAAAAACTCGGAAAAGACACAGAAAATCTTATTGCCACAATTAGCCGACTAGACCTCATCAACATATACAGAACTTTCTAACCATCAGTAGATAACTACACCTTCTTCTCCAGTGCACATGGAACATTTTCCAGAATAGACCATGCACTGGGACACAAAGCAAATCTCAATAAAATCCAAACCATAGGATTATTGCAAAGCATCTTCTCAGACCATAAAGCCACAAAAGTCAAAAATCAATAATAGAAAAAAACAGACAGAAATTGGAACTCATGGAAACTGAACAACACCTTGCTCAAAAACCCATGGGTTATAGAAGAAATCAAGGATGAAATAAATTTATAGATTCAAATGATAACAAAAACTTTCTACCAGAACCTATGGGATACAACCAAAGCAGTGCTCAGAGGGCAGTTTATCTCTATAAATGCACACATCTGGAAGAAAGAAAGGACCCAACCAAAGAATTAATGCTACAGCTTGAACAAGTAGAGAGAGGGCAACAGAAGAACATTTCAGACACCAGAAGAAAACAGATCATAAAGATTAAAGCAGAACTAAGTGCATTAGGGAATAGGAGAACAACTGAAAACATTGATAAGACCAAAAGCTGTTTGGGTTTTGTTTGTAAAAAAAAGATTAACAAAATTGACAAATCATTGGCTAAACTTACCAAAGAAAAACAGGAAAGGAAACAAACAACTCAAATAAAAAATGAGATGGGAGACGTCACAATGGATCCAACAGAATATTATGAAAGACTGTACTCTAACAGATTTGAAAACCTAGAGGAAAAGGACAAATTCCTAGATTCCTACCACCTACCAAAATTATCACAAGGAGAAGTAAAACAACTTAATAAACCCATCACAAAGCAAGAGACTGAAAAAGTCATCCAAAAACTGCCAACAAAAAGAGCCCTGACCCAGATGGCTTCACTGCATAATTCTACCAAGCTTTTAGAGAAGTGTTAATCCCAGTAATACTGAGACTATTTCACAGCATAGAAAGGGATGGAATGCTGCCAAATTAATTCTATAAAGCCAGGATAACCCTGCTACTGAAGCCAGGGTAAGATCCAACAAAAAAGGAGAATTACAGACCAATATCATTCATGAACCTGGATGAAAAAATCTTCAACAAAATCCTTGCCAACAGAATTCAACAACATATCCAAAAAATAATTCATCATGACCAAGTTGGATTCATATCAGGGATGCAAGTCTGGTTCAACATCAGGAAAACAATTAATAAGATCAACCACATAAATAACAAAAAAGATAAGAATCACCTGATCTTATCAATTGATGCACGGAAGACATTTGACAAAATCCAACATTCATTCATGCAAAAACTTTCAGCAAAATAGGAATAGAAGGCAAATTTCTCAATGCAATAAGGGCCATCTATGCAAAGCCAACTGTCTGCATCATCCTGAATTGAGCGAGACTCAAACAATTCCCCTCGAGAACGGGAACTAGACAGGGATACTCACCACTTCTGTTCAACAATGTATTAGAAGTTCTAGCCAGAGAAATTAGACAGGTCAAAGAAATAAAGGGCATCTACATCAGCAAAGAAGAAATAAAAATCTCCCTATTTGCAGATGATATGATTGTATATGGAAAGTATCCTAAAGAATCCTTAAGTAAACTGCTCAAACTAATAGAAGAGTTAAGCAAAGTATCAGGGTTAAAGATAAACATAAGTAAATAAGTAGGATTCCTTTACACCAACAAGATCGTTCAAGAAGAAATCACCAAATCAATACAATTTACTATAGCCCCCAAGAAGGTAAAATACCTATGAATAAATCTAACTAGAGAAATAGAGACCTATACAAAGAGAAGTACAAGAGCCTACTGCAAGAAACTAAGATAGACTTACTTAAATGGAGAAACCTACCCTGATCATGGATAGGAGGACTTAACATTGTGAAAATGTCTATTTTACCCAAGGTGATCAACATATAAAATGGAATCCCAATATAAATTCCAGTGACATTTTCAATGAGACAGAGAAACAAATCACCAACTTTCTTTGAAAAGAGAAGAAATCCTGGATAAGCAAAGCACTGCTGAAGAAGAAGTATACACTAGGAGGCCTCTCACTACCCGACTTTAGAACCTGTTACACTGTCACAGTAGTCTCACCTGCCTGGTACTGGTACAAAAAGAGACATATAGACCAACAGAACAGAGTTGAGACCCCAGAGATGCCACCATACTCCTATGAATAGCTGATGTCCAACAAAGCCTCAAAGGTCATAAACTGGGGTAAAAACAGTCTCTTTAACAAACGGTGTTAGCAAAATTGGATACCCATCTGCAGAAAACTGAAAGACTGATATCTCACATCTTACACAAAAACCAACTCAAAATTGATAAAAGACCTAAATATCAAACCTAAATCATGCAAGAAAAAATAAGGTCAACAATGGAACTTTTAATACACAACTTAGACTTCAAAATCTGACAAAGGATGATCAATAGAAGAGAAAACAGATAAATGAGAGCTACTAAGAATCAAACACTTTTGCTCATCCAAAGACTTTATCAAAAGAATTAAAAAACCACCTACAGAATGGAAAAAAATATTTGGCAACTATATGTGAGACTGACGTCTGATCTCCATAATCTACAAGGTACTACAATATATCAATAAGAAAAAGATAAATAACTAAGCATTGGACAAAGGAGATGGACATACACTTCTCTAAATATGATATCCAAGCAGCCAAAAGACACATGCAGAAATGCTCATGATCATTAGCTGTTAAAGAAATACAAATCTAAATGACAATGAGATACTATCTCATGCCAACAAGGTTGGCTATAATCCAAGAAACACAAAATAACAAATGCTGGAGAGGCTGTGGAGAAATTGGAACTGCCTTCCACTGCTGGTGAGATTCCAAAATGGTACAATCTCTTTGGAGAGCAATCTGGCACTTCAATAAAAAGCTGGAAATAAATATACCTCTTGACCCAGTAATCTCACTGCTTGGAATATATCTTACAGAAGCAAGGGCAGTCACATGAACAGATACATGCAAGTGAATATTCACTGCAGGACAATCCACAATAGTAAAAAATGGAATCAACCCAGATGTCCAACAACAGAATAGTGAATAAATGAACTATGGTACATATACTTAATGGAATACTACGCAATGGTAAAGAACAATGATAATTTTAGGAAGCATCTCATAACTTGCTTTCTATTGGAAGACGTTATATTGAGTGAAATCAGTCAGCAGTAGCAGAACAAGTATTATATGAGACCCCCTACTATAAGGACTTAAAAACAGACACATGTACAGAAAAAAAGGCACTTTGATGGCTGCAAAGGAGGGGGAGAGTAGATTATAGATTAGTTGATGGAAATTTGGTTGGGTGAAACCAGTGATAGCATACATTAGAAAGAAGATCAATTTAACTGGACAGCAACATAACCTGAAAGCTCTTCCAATCTTAACCCAATATTGCAAGGCCAGAGTAGTAGGGGCAGGGGTCCTGGGACCATGTTCTCAGGGGACATTGAGGCCAAATGGCATAACTAGCCTATTGCTAAGAGCATCATCTGCACCCCAGATTGATGAGTGGCATCTGGGGATTTATAAGACAGCAAGCTGCCATCTGAGGTACACTAAATTGTCCCATCTCAGCAGAAATGAATCATCACCAAGGACAATAATGACATGAGGGAAAGAAAACCCGTAAGACAGAAAGACCCACATGAATGAGTGACTACATCAACATGTGAGCAAAGAACCAGATGGTGCACAGCCACCACAAGTGACAGCCGTGATGGGTCTCACAATGTTGAGTCCCAGTGGCAACACAAGAAAAAAAGGGTTGCAGCCTGAGAACTCCTCTAAAAGACCACAACTGATGGTCCAAAGGCCTAGGGTTCCCTCTAGGAGCATGGCCTCTGGACCTGATGCTGCCCCTGGTCATATATCATTACTGAGGTCTACTCTTTGGACAGGAATTAATTGGATACAGAGTGACCATATCATGTGTGCACTCTATGGTGCTATGCATCTATAGGACGTCATCCTACTGGCCTCTTACTAAAGGAGAGTGAAGAGGATGGAGAAGAACTGACAAGAGATTGTTAAGGGGACATGACATGTATAGAACAGAAAGGAGGAATGTGCTGTCACTGGGAAGGAGAGCAGAAAGAGCTGCTGATATGCAGGCATGCAAATTTAAACCGGATTGTACACTTTCACTCAATCAGAAGAGAAAGAAAGAGAGAGAGCAAGAGAGAGGCAGAATGAAAGGAAGGGAGGGAGGGAGGGAGGGAAGGAGGGAGGGAGGAAAGGAAGTATTTTATTACACCATTCAGGCAATTCTGATTCATGACAACATCTGGGGATTGCTGACCAAATAATATTGAGCAACTCTGCTTCAGGCCTAATTTACCTTTATTCAGCAGATGAACAAAATTTGAAATAAGAAGTTCTCATTTTGTTGGCCTGTCCTTTAAAATCACTGTAACTGAGTTGATTTTGATTCATAGCAACTGTCTACAATCGAGCACAACTGTCACACAGTGTTTTCAGAGCTGTGGCATTTATGGAAGTAGACTGCCACATCTTTCTCCACTGGAGCCAATGATAGCTTCAAATAGCCAACTTCTTGATGCTCTAGCCACTGCACCACGGGGGTTCCTTTTAGCAAGGATCTACTTTGTCTTAGGACAAGTACTGTGAGTCAGAAATACAAAGTTAAATATGATATCATCCTTTACTAACACTCTAGCTGAGGTGCCATTATGTAATCTAGGGTTAAGGCACATGTCATGGATTGAATTATGTACACTCCAAAAATGTGTGTAACAATTTGGCTGGGTCATGATTTTCATTATTGTGTGGTTACCCTCTACTCTGCGGTTGTAATTTTTGCAAATATTGTAAATCCTAATCTGTGCCTGTGGTTAATGGGGCAAGCCTGGGTTATATGAAAGAGGATTGGGGTGGGACTGCAACATCTTTGCTAAGGTTACATCCCTGATCCATTGTCAATGAAGTTTCTCTAGGATGTGGCCTGAACCACCTTTTATCTCTCAAGAGGTAAAAGAAAAGTTAAGTAAACAGAGAGCTGGAGATGTTGTACCACCAAGAAAGCAGTGCTGGAAGTAGAATGTAGCTGTTGGATCTAATGCTCCTGAACTAAGATGTTCCCAGACTAAGGGCAGACTGATGCACCACAAGCACTTTCCTTCAGAGCTCACAAAGGAAGAAAGCCTGCCTTTGGAGATGGCAATCTGAATTTGGACTTCTCAGCTATTGTCTTTATTAAAGACACCAGCTTGTGTTATTTCCATTATAACAGCACTGTATGGCTAAGACAGACAATATCTTCAATGTAGTGAGTTTCAGAAGTAATGGGGAAAAAGAAAGGATCAGAAAGCAATTTTTAGGCACAAAATTTAACCATCGTCTCCTCTGTGAAGATGATCTTAGAAATTATTTCTTCAGATGGTGACGGATAATAAAGAAAAGTGTTCAGACAGAGGCAACTATATTACAACGAAATGTTTCTAGGATACCAACTCATAGCATGATTAAATAAGGAATCAGTATAGTTAACAGGTGTAGGAATGAATGATGGTTTTGTTCAAACATACATGGAGACATTCTACTCAAAGCATAGTATAAAGAAGAGGAAGATTTTTCCCACAGTTAAAAAAAAATAAAAGTCCGCTTGACAATAAAAAAATAAATCACGAAGGTCCACTCTTCAGACAGGAATGGACTGGACTTGGCAATACAGAGTGACCATATATTGGATGCATTTTATGGTTCTATGCATCTATAGGATATCATCATGCTGACCTCTGGCTGGAGGAAGAAGAGTCGGTGGAGAGGAGGGGAAAGGAGACTGTTGAGAGGATGAGACATGTATGGACCAGAGAGGAACAGTGTGCTGTCACTGGACAGGGTGAGCAGTGGAAGCTGCATATAGGTATGCATGTAAATTTACATGGGAATGTACATTTTCACTCAGTCATAATAATAAAAAAAAAAAGGTGGGGGAACAGACAAACAAAACAAGGATGCTTCTATTTCTAGAAATTATTTCTTTTGGTTGTCATTGAACTAGATTTATCATATAATTTCAATGAAATTTTGCCTGAAGATAAACCCTAGATAATCTAATCTAATAGAAATTTCATGAAACTGAACGTAATCTTATAAATATCCTTTGTGCTTTTCAGTTACTTTTCTCTGATTATCTTCAATTATTATTTGAAAGACTTGGCTCTCTAGAGTTCAAAGTTGTAGCAAATTTAGCAACACTGAATCATCTGGAGAGCAGTAATTTATAAAATTACTCCATTTCCAGGGTTGGACAAGTTAGGGCCCTTGTATGTTCTTCATTTCATCAGAGACAAACTTTATAGTGAAGAGAATTGCACTAAGCTTCTCTTCTATTCAAGAAAACCATAAGACATTACAGAAGACTTGTCAAGATTACCACTGAAATCAAGCTTTCTCTTGGAAGTAAACCAAAGGATAAAACTTGAAGGAAACAGTTTAAAGACTTATAAAAAGACATATTCTAAAACAAGGTCCTAACCCTAAAAATAGTGGTGGAGAGAATCTTTGTATGATAGACTCAATCAAGAAAGAATAGTTGATGGACTGATGGAAGCGATTCCTTTTAGATGGGACTTTATTAACCCAAGGGTTGATCCTCAAGCTTTCAGAGTAAACAGAGTTTACTCGTTCTTCAAAGGGAGATCATGTTATGAGGACGCTGAGCCAAATGTAGCAGAAAATTTTTCAACAAGAAGGTCTGTTACTTTAGTCTAAAAATAAAATTTTCTCTGGCTGCCTTTTATACAGTACCTATGCAAAATCCCCCACTTGGCTACCAGTTTGTGATGCTGTGGGTGCCTGTGTGTTGCATTGATGCTGGAAACTATACCAGTATTCATTTACCAGCAAGGCTACCCACGGAGGACAGGTTTTAGCTGAGACTAACACAGATGAGGAAGGAGGACCTAGCAGTTCATTTCTGAAAAGAATTAGCAGTGAAAGCCTTATGGATTTCAGTGGAACATTGTCTGACAAAATTCCAAAAGATGAGCTTTCCAGGTTGGAAAGCACTCGAAAGACAACTAGAGAGAAGCTCCCTCCTCAAAGTAATGACATCAGTGGAGTCAAGCTTTCAGGACCTCCATTAGCTTGTATGGCATGACTGAAAATGAGAAGACATAGCTGCAAACACCCATTAACAATCAGAACATGGAATATATGAAGTATGAACCCAGGAACATGTGAAATCATAAAAAATGAAATGGAATGCATAACTATTGATATTCTAAGCATTAGGGAGCAGAAATGGACTGCTATTGGCCATTTTCAATTGGACGATCAGGCAGTCTATTATACTAGGAAAGACAATTTGATGAGCAGTGGTGCTACATTCATCATGAAAAGGAACATTTGAAAATATGCCCTGAAGTACAATGCTACCAGTGATAGGATAATATCTATATGCCTATTAGGCAGACCAGCTAATGGGACTATTATTCCAATTCACTTTCCAACTGCTAAATTCAAAGACAAAGAAATTGAAGATTTTTACCAGCATCTGCAGTCAGAAATTGATTGAATGAATGAAATAAGGATGAATGAATGACTGGATGAATGAAATCAGGATGTATTGATAATTACTGGCGATTGGAATGTAACAGTTGGAAACAAAGAAGCATCAGTAGCTGTAAAGTATGGCGTTGGTGACGGAAATAATGCTGGAGATTGCAGGATAGAATTTTTCAAGCTCAAGGAATTCTTCATTACAAATATTTTTTTTTTTTCATCAACATAAATGGCTGTTACAGATATGGACCTCATTAGACTGAATACAAAGGAACCCAACCAACTATACCTGTGGAAAGAGACTATCAAAAAGCTTGATATCATCAGTCAGAACAAGGCCAGGTGCCAATTGCAACATAGACCATCAATTGCTCACATGCAAGTTCAAATTGAAACCGAAGAAAATTCAAAAAGTCCAAGAAAGGCAAAGTACAACCTTAAGCATATCCCACCTGAGATTAGAGACCATCTCAAGAATCGATTTGATGCTTGTAACATCAGTGACTGAACATGAGACAAGTTATTGGATGACATGAAAAGCATCACGTTGTAAGAAAACAAGAGGTTGCTTAAAAGAAAGTGAAGACCAAATTGGATGTCAAAAGTCACTCTGACACTTAGTCTGGAAAGTTGAATAGCTAGAGCAAAAATAAGAAATGATGAAGTAAAAGAACAGAAGATCCCAAAGGACAGCTTGAGAAGACAAAGTTTTATAATGACTTGTGCAAAGAACTGGAGATAGAAACCCAAAAAGGAAAAGTGTGGTCTGCTTTTCTTAAGCTGAAAGAACTGAAGAAAAAATTCAAGTCTTGAGTTGAAATAGTGAAGGATTCTTCAGGGCAAATATTAAACGACTCAGGAATCATCAAAAGAAGATGGCAAGAATACACAAAGCCTTTATACCAAAAAGAATTGGTTAACATTCAGTCATTTCGAGAGTTAACATACGATCAGGAACTGATGGTACTGAAGGAAGAAGTCAAAGCTTCATTGAAGGCACTGGCAAAAAACCAGGCTCCAGAAACTGATGGAATATTAACTGAGATGTTTCAACAAATGGATGCAGCACTGAAGTGCTCTCTTATCTACGCCAAGAAATTTGGATGACAGCTACCTGAGCAACCAAGTGGAGCCAAGCCAAGTGCCGACTCATGGCGACCAACTGGAAAGATCTGTATTTATACCTCTTCCCAAGAAAGGTGATCTAATCAAATGCAGAACTCATCAAACAATATCATTGATAACACATACAAGTAAAACTTTGTGGAAGCGCATTCAAAAGTGGCTGTTGAGAGTATTTTAACAGGGAACTGCCAGAAATCCAGACAGGATTCAGAAGAGGACTTGGAACCAGGGATGTTATAACTGATTATCGGATGGATCCTGGCTGAAAGCAAAGAATACCAGAAAGATGTTTACCTATGTTTTCACTGAGAAAAGGTATTTGAGTGTGTGTATCATAACAAATTATAGATAACATTAAGAAAAATGGGAACTCCAGAACACTCAATAGTGCTCACCAGGAATCTGTAAATGGATGGAGAGGCAGTCGTTCTAACTAAACAAGGGGAAGATACGTGGTTTGAAGTCAAGAAATGTGTGTGTTCAGGTTGCATCCTTTCACCAAACCTATTCAATCTGCACGAGTATGCCAAGGAAATAACCCAAGAAACTGGATTATACAAAGAGGAACAGGTATCCCATTTGGAGGAAGACCCATTAACAACCTGTGTTATGCAGATGACACAACCTTGCTTGCTGAAAATGAAAAGGACTTAAAACACTTAATGATGAAGATCAAAGACACAGCCTTCTGTATGGATAATATTTCAACAGTAAGAAACCAAAAATCCCCACAAGTGAGCCAATAAGCAACATTATGAAAACAGAGAAAGGACTGAAGTTGTCAAGGATTTAATTTTACTTTGATCCAGCTTCAACACCTATGAAAGTAGCAGTCAAGAAATCAAAAAACACATTGTACTGGAAAAATCCGCTGCAAAAGAGCTCTTTAAAATGTTGAAAAGCAAAGATGTTACCTTTCAAGTTAACAAGTTTGTGCGACCCCCACTAAGAGTTTACCTCATCATAGGCATGCAAAAGCTGGAGAATTAATACCTAAGACAGAAGAAGAACTGTCACCTTTGAATTATTATAGAGAAGAGTACTGAATATACAATGAACTACCATAAGAACAAACAGATCAATCTTGGAAGAAGTACAATCAGGGTGCTTTTTGTAAAGAGGAATGGCAAGACTAAGTCTTACGTGCTTTAGGCATGTGATCAGAAGCGATCATTCCCTGGAGGACATAATGTTTGGTAAAGGTGAATGAAAAAGAAGAGACCCTCAACAAGATGATTATAATAGTAGCTGAAACAATGGGCTCAAACATGTCAATGATTGTGGGAATGGTGCAGGACCAGGCAGTGTTTTGTTCTCTTGTGCATAGATCTCTGTGAGTCTGAAATGATTCAATGGCACCTAACAACTACGATAACAACCATAAAATATAACTTAAAATAGTTTGTTTAAATATTCTAAGTTTTTGTTTGACTTTTACTATTTCCCGTATTTTTCCCAATCTAAGTGTAACCCTTAAACATTTTATCCATGGACTTTCAAAATCACTGGGTCTCTGC
This sequence comes from Heterohyrax brucei, assembly GCA_028571685.1. NCBI lineage: Eukaryota > Metazoa > Chordata > Mammalia > Hyracoidea > Procaviidae > Heterohyrax > Heterohyrax brucei. Next base: position 44,711,125 of record CM053149.1, read on the forward strand.
TCACCTGACCAATTTGTTGATATGGATATAACCTTAAGTCTCTAAGGGTGGAAACGATTTTCAGGCCATTTTGTTGTTTCTTACTGTGATTTTTACATTTTGGCTTCTTATAGTTCCCTTACAATAGAAGGAAATTGTTTACAGGTCTTTCATGATTGGGAATCTACCCAATTTCTGATCATTACAGTAATTTTTTCTTATTTTCTTTTGTGTTAAAAAGGCTTCTGCCTAGTTGGAACAGGCCTTTCCAAACCTTCCCTGTGGCTACACCCAGAGAGGGAGCCAATAAGACCTGATGCCACCTGCATGCCCTTTCTTTTTCACTCATGATAGAAGGCAAGATTTGGCCACTCCAAGTCACTTGTGTATGTTTAACTTGGCTAGGTATTTTGAAAAGCAAATATATGATTTATTTTCCTTATAGTATTCTTTTGGTAAGCAGTTTCACTTTCTCTTTATCATAACCTTTTATCTACCCAGTTAGTACCAAAGCTCTTCAGCAACTTTCTAAATGAATCCATGACTGGCTATCCACTTTCTTTTATTTCTAAGTTTATCCTATGCCTCCTTTTCTGTCACTTTGGAGCTACTAGTTTTACTTCAAGACAAAGTATCCTGTTTCCTTAAATAAAATACATTTCACAATATCTAGCTTAAGTTACTTAGAAAGTTTTCACTTAAAAGATTGACAATACAAAATAGAAAGTTTTATTTATTTATTTTCGTTATTGCTTTTTAAGTAGCTATTAGAAGTCTCAGTCATAAGGCAGACACAGAGTGCATTTTGCCTTGGACAAGGGAAGAACTGAGGTTTTGAGGCAGCCTTAGAACTTAAAACTGTCAGTCATAGCCTCTACCCCAAACCAAGCTAGAAACTAAGAATTGACACTCTAGGCTAGAAGCAGGCTCTCAGACCAAAGTAAGACAGAAAGACCACATAAACTCATTGAACAATACTACACAAAATTAGGATGTGAGAAACCTATTTTCTTGAAGTATATATAAAATTTTTGTTAATATCAACACAATTCAGTGAAAGATGAGCCAATTCTAAATGAAACATAATAAACCGCAGGAGCCTCAGATGGAGGAATAAGATCTTTTGACAAAACCTTACCACGAAGCCAGAGTTCTCCAAAGTGGAAAAGACAACAAAATTGGAAACTTGTTTTCCCAAAGTGGTTGCTGAAATTCAAATTACTTCTAGTATATTCAGTTTATGATATTTTAAAATATGAATGAACCAGCATCTTGGTAGCAGAGAAGGAAATCCAGGCTAACTTATCAGAGATGTTAAGCTCTAAGGTGCAAGCACTTGGTTTCCTTATTTTTTAACCTAATTCATTCTGCTTGCTAGAAACCTAGTCTTTTGCTTTAAATGTACCAGTTTCTCCATTTGGCAAGTACTTTAAAGTAACTACTGACAATTTTAACATTGTGATTATTTATTGAGAACCTATAGCATAAAACAGGTCAGGAACTGTCGCCTCCTGAGAATTTGTCAAAACAGAGCATTATTTTCCAGACCTTCTCTGAGTCACTAAAAGAATCCTAATAAGCAGTGTTAAGGAATCTGGACTTTTGCTTGCACCAAGGTGTACCTTTTTAGCATGCGAATTTTCTTGAGGGCAGCAGTAGCCTAGTACCCTTAGTCTGTCTTGCTACCTCTTTATCCCGTCACAGGAGTCTTTAAGATTCATACTGCTGTTAGCAACTACCCTAATGAATTTCTACTGGTCAACCTGTGACCAAATTTTACATTTACAGTGACCAATAATCCTTTGAAAATAGAATTATTCCATAATATATCAAACACCAGAATCTAGACACTAAACCATAATTCACCCCAAATCAAAAAAATCTCCACTGCCGTTGAGTCGACTCCAACTCATAGTGACTCTATAGGACAGAGCAGAACTTTCCCATAGAGTTTCCAAGGAGCACCTGGTGGATTCAAACTGCCAACTTTTGGTTAGCAAATGTAGCACTTAACCACTAATTCACCAGGGTTTCCAATTCACCAAAAGCGTTACTAAACGTCACTCTTATCCAAACAAGCAAAAACCTAGGAAAGATTCTCCTTAATCAAACAACAGGTTTTCAAACGATATGCTGGGCAAAACTTAAGAAAATAAAACAAAAAGAACAAAAAAAGATTAAGCAAAGTCTAGTTTCCCAAGAGCCCTAACCCCATCAAGTGACATGGAGTGTGAACATGTGGGATCCAGAACATAGATCCTCTCTTTGGCAGGTACTGCTAAGCAGTCCAAGTCTTCTTGAGGTTGACTAGACTTATGGTTTTAGAAAACCCTGCTAACTGTACCATTGATTTTCTGGGGGTAAAATTACCACAAAGTTATGCCAAGCCAGCCAAGTGCTGTGGCAAAGCAAAAAAGAAAAAAAAAAAAGGTTTTATTCTATATTCAAAAAGGCAAAAATGAGAAATGACAGACATGCTGCCAGACCTGTACCCTCTTGATTGCAAAGAGTATTATGGAATAGAAGGCAGGACCAAGATGGCAGAGTAGACAGACACCTCCTGTGACCACCCTAACAAAAAAGACCCAAAAGAATAAATTAATCCAGTACGTAAGGCACCCTTAAGGCAATCCTTAAGAATTCAAAGTATTGAAATATTGCAAAGGCACTTCTCAGACCATAAAACCAGAGAAGCAGAAATCAATAACAGAGAAAAGAAGGGGAAAAAAATCAAATACATAGAAACTGAACAACACCTTGCTCAAAAATAACTGGGTTATAGAAGAAACCAAGGATGGAATAAAGAAATTCATAGAATCAAATGAGAAAGAAAGTAAGTCCTACCAGAATCTATGGGACACAACAAAAAGTTTGTTCAGAGGTCAATTCCCCCACCCCCCCCCAAATGCACACATCCAAAAAACAGAAGAGGCCCAAATCAAAGAACTAACTTTATGACACCAACAACTGGAAGGAGAACAGCAGAAGAGCTCCTTGGGTACCAGAAGAAAGCAAATAATAAAAATTTAAAGCAGAACTAAATGAATTAGACAATAGAAAGCTGATTTGAAGAGTTAACAAGACCCGAAGCCAGTTTTTTGAAAAAATCAATACTATGACAAGCCCTTGGCCAAACTGACTAAAGAAAAACAGGAGAGAAGAAAATTACTTGAATAAGGGACAAGATGGGCAATATGATAACAGACCAAACTGAAATGAAACTAATCATAACAGAATACTATGAAAAATTGTACTGTAATAAATTAGAAATAGTAGAGGAAATGGACACATTTCTAGAAACACATTACCTACCAAAGTAACACAAATAGAAGGAGTATACCTAAATAAACCCATTAAAAAAGAAGAGATTGAAAAGGTAACTTAAAAACACCCAACTAAAACAATGCTGGTCCTGACAGCCTCACTAGAGAATTGTACCAAACTTCTAGAGAAGAGTTAACATCACTACTACTAAAGGTATTCCAGATTATAAGAAAAGATGGACTACTCTCAATTTTATTCCATAGGGTCAGCATAATGTTTATACCAAAGCCAGGTAAAGATAAAACCAAAAAGGAAAATCACAGACTAATATCTCTCATGAACTCTGATGCAAAAATCTTCAACAAAATTCTACTCAATAGAATTCAAAGACGTATCAAAAACATAATTCACCATACCAAGTGGGATTCATACTAAAAGGATGCAAGGATGGTTCAATATTAGAAAAACAATTAATCAACCACATAAATAAAACAAAAGATGAGAACCATATCCTTTCCCTTCAAACTTTCAATTTATTTTTTTACATCTGTATGGACATATGCTTTCCTATTTTATTCAATAGATTATATTCAGTTACTATCATTATTATTTATATTCAGTTACTATCATTGTTTTTGGCCACCTGGAGCTGTTTAAATCTGTCTTCTTTGTCTTTTTGATACATACCCATTCGTTTTAGAACTTTTTTACGTTCTGACACAACAATACATTGTCTATATTACCTTGCTCCAGACACAGAATCAGCTATTTCAATGGGTCACTGTCCCTTTTAGTGGAAAATTGTATTTTGGAGACAGTATTTGTATTCTACATTGTGTTGTTTTTGTTATTAGGTCCCATGGAGTTGGCCCTAACTCATAGGAACCCTATCAATAACAGAATAAAGTGTTGTCTTATCCTGCTCCATGTTCATAACAATGGATTTGTTGAGCCCCTTGTTGCAACCACTGTGTAAATTCATCTTGCTGAGAGTTTTCTTCTATTTTATTGACCTTCTAATCTACCATTCACAATATCCTTCTCTAGATATTGGTCCCTCATGTTAATATGTTCAAAGAAAGCCACATGAAGTCTCACCATCACCCCTCTAATGATAATTCTTGCTGTATTTCCTCCAAGACAGTTTTGTTTGTTCTTCTGGGAGTCCATTGTATTCTTTGCCAGTGTTAAAATTTAATGCATCAATTCTTCTTCAGTCTCTCTTTTTCTTTCTTCAGGATTGGCGTATGTATGATGAACTGATTGAAAAAAATCACAGTTCGCGTCAGGCTCACTTTAGTTTTTAAAGTGTGTGTTTGCTTTCTAACACTGTAAGTATTTGCAGTCTCTCTTTTCTCATCTTACAAGTTCTCATTGACCTCTTTGAGTCTTGCCTGTAGGCCTTTTCATTTATCTTCTCATAATTTCGATTACTATTCCTAAATATCTTTGTCTCAGTTCAGTTAGATCTACAAATTGCTGTATGTTTCCTTCCTCTGCTATTGTCTGGACAGATCAGATACTTTTTGTTTGGTTGATTTTTGCTTCAGATATTACATTAAGAAAAGAACGCTTAAGAAGAGTATGATGATGATGGTGATAATGATGATTGTGACAATAATTAACTGCTTTATAAAGGCAGCAAACTTTTCTGTTCCCCTAGTGGTTAATATGGTGGCTAAGCTGTGTTATTTACATGAAAACACAGTTCTTCCAAGTTGATCCTTACCCTGAGTTATAACACATTACTTCTCCAATATACAAGATAATTGTGAGTATGGTCTGTGAGTTTTGTTGAATTAATAAATAAATAAATCACTTATTGAATTAGTCTACTCCATACAAGTTCACTTTTTAAGAAATCTGTATCTTGGTTTTTTAAATTCTTCTAAATCTTCAGCCACCAACTTCAGTATAATAAATATAGACCACTTTGTCAGATCTACCCTGGCCCCTAGGGTCGCCATCAGTCGGATCTGACTCAACTGCACTTGGCTGGCGTGGCTTGTCTATTTCTTTGTTTTACTCCTGTTTCTACATTACTTTGGATTCTCACAAAACTGACTTCTACGAGTGGAAGTCATGTTTAGCTTCACTTTTCAAAGTTCTCTGTTTTTGAAACCAGAAGTATTTTGATTTTGCCACTGGGTCCTCTTCTAGGCCTTTCACTGTTGCCTGTCTGCCACCAGGCCCTGTTCTGTGCCTCTTTATATTTATTCTCTGCTAACAGGCCTCTTTCCAGTCTCAGCTGGAGGGCCTATTCTGGACTTCTTGTCATCTTCAGTATTAAAGCTTGTAACAAATATTACACCTCTTTCTGGGAGATTTTCCTCAAAGGAAGCCTGGGTCCAGATTTCTGTGCTCCAGCCTCTTCCTGGTTTTAAGGTTTTCTTCTTCTAATAACCTCTGTGGGGTTGGTTTCTTGTATTGCCAAACTCTCATCAATTTCCCAGCATGGCCTTCACAGCAAGACCGCAAACCTGCCAATCCTCTTAGTGGACTACAAATCAGTCAATCCTATTGGATAGATTTTCACCTTACTGTTTAAATAGTAAAATGACTAATAGCTTGAAAAACTGTAGCCCTGCCAATCGTTGTGTGAGAGTTATAAGCCTATGACATGTCAGATCAACTCAGATCTTGTGCAAAAATAATATTTTCTGCTGGCAGAGACTGACCTCTTCCCTGGGAAAAAGTAACAACACACCAGAATAGAAAGTAACCCACGAAGTCTCCTAAGTAGTTTCTGAAAAGAATTAGGGTAAAAGGATCAACTCCTCAGGGCTTAGGGTGGAAAATTTCCCCAAACACTTTTCTAAAGAACTTTTTCTAAAGGCATATCGTTCCTGGAGCAAGTTATACTGCATTTTTTTCTTCTGAAAGCCCTCCCTGAGCATCTTTCTTTTAGTAAGGAAGGATTAAATGAAGGAATCTCCATTACTTCTCTTTCTCCTTTAACTTTCTTAAGGTAAAACATTAAACCATAAGACATTTATACATTGTAGCTAGCCACCTTACCTGTGAAAAATATAGTCTTCCTCCTAAGTACTATATTTCTTTTTGAGGCTTAGACAATAACTCCCTTCAGTAGAACTACATCCATTTCTCATTTATTGACATGGTTACATTCAAAAAATCAAGTTGCTACATGAAAACTAGCATTGTGTGAAAATGAGGATGACCATAGCAGATCACAAATGAAAGAATAAATGCATCATTATATAGCTCCCAAATTACATTATTGCATAACTGCCAAATCACTGAAAATCAAGTAAACACATAACCTTGACCTTCACAGTTAGCATTATTGTCACCATGCACCTGGATGTTTGTGACTGCCAGATGCACGTCATTAATGTGCAAAACACTCAGGTAGTAGATTATTTTTTATTATTGTCATAAATGCAACATGTTGAGCAATGAGATAGTTGATAAGTGGAGAATAAGTATATATATGATATCAACAGATTTTTTAGAATAAATATATATGAACATAGCTTTCAGAAAATGATTCCGTAGTATTGTTGTTAGGCACTGTCCAGTAGGTTCTGACTCACAGTGACCATATGTACAACAGAATGAAATACTGCCTGGTCCTGTGCTACATCCACAATTGTTGCTATTCTTGAGCTCTTTGTGGCAGCCACTATGTTAGTTCATCTCAGTGAGGGTTTTCCTCTTTTTCAGTGACCCTCTACTTTATGAAGCTCCAAAGCATTACCTAGTTAATAAACAATTAGAAGATGATAGTTTCCTTGTATGTAAGAGATGTTGAACTGAAGCTAGCTAAGCACAAAATGGAACTTTATTGACAAGCCTATCAGGACAATTATGGTTTAGGTGTAAAACATGATGTTGTTGTTGCTTTCCATTAAGTTTGTTCTGAGTCCTAGTGATCCTATGTACAACAAGAAGAAATATTTTCCCCTCCTGCACCAGCCTCACAGTTGTTTCTATGCCTCAGCCCATTGTTGTAGTCACTGTGTCAAACCATTTCCTTGAGGGTCTTCTTTTGTACGCATTCTGTATTTTACCAAACATGGTAGTCTCATCCAGTGACTAGACCCTCTTGATAACACATCCCAAGTATGTGAGACTTCATTCTATCTTCCAAGGAGCATTCTTCTAAGGAAGATTTGCTCATTCTTCCGGCAGTCTATGTCATATTCAATATTCTTTACCAAACAACTCAAATGCCACTCTCAAATGTTCTTTGGTCTTCCTTATTCTTTGCTTTCCCAGTTAGATGAGGTGACAACAATACCACAATTTGTGTCAGGGACAATTTAATTCTCAAAAAATAATCTTTATTTCTTAACACCTTAAAGAGATATTTTACATCAAATTCACCCAGTGCAGTAGATCATTTAGTTTCTTGACTGTTATGCCATGCGCATTGATTGTAGATACAAGCAAACTAAAATTCTAGATAACCTCAATCATTTCTACATTTAGCATTATACTGCTTTATTATTATATCCATTTGTGAGAATTTTTGTTCTCTTTATGTTCAGGTGCAGTCAATACTGAAGCCTATAGTCTATGATTTTCATTAGTGTTTCAGGTCCTGTTTCTCTCAGGTGGAAAGATGGGTCATTTGCACACTACTGGTTCTTAAATTTCTCCTCCAATCTTGATGTCATGTTCTTATTCATGTAGTCTAGCTTCTCAGATAATTTTCTCAGTATACAGATTGAATAAGTATGGTGAAAAGATACAACCCTGATAGATACCCTTCTTGGTCTTAAACCAGGTAGTCTTCCCTTGTTCTTTTCAAACCTCTGTCCCTTGGTCTACTTAAAGATTCTATATGAGCACAATTAGTGTTCTCTAATTCCCATTCTTTTCAGTGTTATCCATGATTTGTTATGATCCACAGAATCAACCACCTTTGCACATTCAATAAAACATAGGTAAACATCTTTCTGATATTCTATACTTTCAGCCAAGATTCATCTGCCATCAGCAATGATATTCCTTGTTCCATGAACACTTCTGAGTCTCATTTCAATTTCTGAAACATGATTGAGTAGCCCAGATGATACCATCAGAACTCAGTTTTGTGCTTGACATTTCTTTATTCTACTTCCCACTCTATTTATTCCATTCTCCAGCAGGTGTTCTCTTTTTCATGGCATTATGACGACCAGAGCTTCCTATACATCCCTTACTGGATGCTTCTTAACCATTTCTCAACTATCTCTAGTTTGCATCCTTTGCTCCCGTGCTATTGTAATACTATCTTGAAAGAATTCATTATGTCCAGGGATGAAGACTATATTATGGGCCTGGCCTACAGGATGTGCCTATCTACAGTGGACACTGATAGTATCTGATAAGATCTTTTCATATCTACTTAACAGGTTATGGGAATCCATCCTTCAGGTCTTTGTGCTTTGTTAAAAGTCTCTTGCAGTTGCAGTCTCCTGGAGATTGTTTTGGGAAGCTAAACTTTTTCGACCCATGGAGACAGTGAATGATGAGAAAGTCTAAATGCCTGGGAGTTTGTACCACTCCCAAGGAAACCTGTAGCCAAGGGCTAGAATGGTGCAGAAGACAAAATCCTAGCTCCCCTGTCATGAAGGAGTCAGGGAAATTACAAAAACCTCTGAGTTGCAATTTATGCTTCAGAGTTCTGACATCAGACTAAGGTGCAACTTCAGCTGAAATCACACATTTTTTTGAATTCCTTCCCTACCTTGTTTTCTTTTCACAACTTCCTTGCTGGTTTCTCTGGGAAGTACTTTCTTAACAAATCATTTGCACTCAAATGCTTGTCTCAGATTCTTATGTAGCAGAAAATAACCTAAGAAAGTATCCTTGAAGCTCATGTGGAATTAGAATCAGAAAACAATGATACCCAGGAGAATCTCGATATTATTATTAGATAGGAAACTGAGACTGGTAGATAAAAATAAGAGAGTTTTAGTACAGGTGCTTCTCTCAGTCCTCTGCAAAGTACGTGGTACCAATTCTCACTGGTTGGTGTTCTATCTTTATATTATTCAGAAAATTTTGTCCTCCTTTCCTGTATTGATGTTTTCACTTCGGATAGTTTGATTCAGATTTTAGCTTATTTGGAGGTTCTGCTGAGGTGCTTAAAATGTCTTCTGTTGAAATATATGGTCTATATAAGCTATAACTGAGTTCAACTTGTCTCCTTTTATTTTTTTTTTCAGTCTTAATCTGAGGTGGCCCCAAACTGAATGCATTTCCAAGGATAATATTCTTTGAAGTGATAAGTGAATAATTTTAATCGATTATTTGTGTCATTGTAGTTTCACTCCCAATTTTCTCATTACTGGAATGTTGCATTTCTCTTATTTAAATAACATTTGTCTATCTTACAGTATCCATGTGATCTTAAAAAAAAAAAAAAAAAAACATAGTTTGGTCCATAAAAAAATATTTTTAAAATTTCATGATATGTATACTTCTTTTGAGTCCATGTATGGTTTCTTTTAAATTCAGTTTACAGCCAACTGTATAAATAACCATTTACATATATGTATTATGGTCTATGATATTCTGAATAGGCTTTGGAGTACTATGGAAAAAAAATCCAACTCTTGAATTTGTGTTTAAAAATGTCACTGACCTCAACTTCAAAAAAAAACCCCTCCTTCCTCATTTATATACTTTAGGTATGTCAGCTTTTTAAAAACTCTATTGATATTTACCATATGTAAACCGTACATAGACCAAGAAGTAGTCATTTGAACAGAACAAAAGGACCTTGAATGATTTAAAATAAAAACAGTTGTGTGTCAGGGTTGCATTTTTTTCACCATATTTATTCAATTTGTGTGATGAACAAATTATCTAAGTATCTGGACTACGCAAAGAAGAAGAGAGCATCAGGATTAGAGGAAGACGTATTAACATGTCACATGCAGATTACACAACTTTGCTGATAGTGAAGAGGATTTGAAATGTTTGCTAATAAAGACCAAAGACCATGGCCTTCACTATGAATTACACCTCAGCAAAAAGAACATAAAAATCCTTACAACTGGATGAATAAACAACATTATGATAAATGGAGAAAAGATTGAGGTTGTCAGGGATTTCATTTTACTTGGATGTACATTCAATACGCTTGGAAGCGGAAGTCAAGAAATCAAACAAAATATTTAATTGGGCAAATGTGCTTCATAAGACCTATTTAAAGTATTAAAAAGCAAAGATATCACTTGAGGACCAAAGTGAGTCCAAGCCAAGACACTGTATTTTAATTTGCCTTATATGTATGAGAAAGCTGGATAATGAATATGGAGGACTGGAGAAGAATCGATGTATTTGAACTAGGGTGTTGAAAAATATTGATATAGATTGCCAAAAGAATGATCAGAATATTTTGGAGGAAGTACAGCCAAAATATTCTTTAGAAGTGTGTATGGTGAGGTTTTGTGTCATGTATTTAGGACATGTTACCAGCAAGGACCAGTCTCTGCAGAAGAACGTCATGACTGGTAAAGCTGAGATTCAGTGAAAAAGAGAAGCCAAGCCAAGCCAGCCAAGTGCCATTGAGTCGGATCTGACTCATAGTGACTTTCAAAAAGATGAATCAAGACAGAGCCTGCAACAACAGGCTGAGACAGGAAAAATTGCAAAGAATAACACAGGATTGGCAGCGTTTCATCCTGTTGTGCATAAGGCTACTCTAAGTTGAAATGTACATCTATGAGGTAGAGCTAAGATGGTGGAGTACACGGATGCTTCCTGTGACCCTGCTAACAAAAAAGACAGAAAAGAACACATGAATCCAGTACATATGACATCCTCAAAAAAATCAAACTCAGGGCTGTCGAGTTGATGGTGATGCATAGCGACCCTATAGGAGAGACTAGAACTGCTCCAATAGAGTTTCTGAAGAGCACCTGGCAGATTCAAACTGCCACCCTTTTGGTTAACAGATTTAGCACTTTACCACTACACCACTAGGGCTTTCTGTGACATCCTAGGAGCCCTGAATATCAAAGGGAAAGTTGAGAAATCAGGCTGCAACTGGGAAGGATGAAAGGCTCCAGAAGTACATATGATTCAACAGACCTGACCCACCAGGAAATAGCTGTAGTCAGTGTGTAGAGCAAAGGGATGAGGGTTGGAGCGCATCCTCCTTAGCAGAAGAAACTGACTAGAAATCTACTCATGCCCCTAAAACCAGTAAAAAAACAAAACTAGGTCATCAAAAGCTAAGCCTTTGTATGTAACCTACCACCTGTGGATCTAAAACTTTCCTTTTGGATTAACCTCTATCTCTTCTCCAAAGTGTTTCCCACTCCCTCACTGTGCCTGCTTCTGGAGTCTGACACCATTAAGTATGGTAGAAATAGGACTCTTTAAGAACCACATCTCCCAGATTCAGAGATAGAAAAATTAACAAGCAAGGGGATGGAGGAAAACAAAACTCTGTTGACCTCCAGAGCCATAAATTTAGGGCATAAATTGTTCCTTCACCTAGATTCAGATGTAAGGACATCTTCACAGACATCCAGGGATGGCTTTTAACTTCCGTCTGTCTCAGAAGCTGTAACCATTTATCTGTGCCTATACCAGTCACTTTTTCCCATCTAAGAGAGTAGGTTTAAGCATGCACCAAAACTTGTTGACTGACTACTTGGACTTCTGCACTGAATCCACAAGAAAAGTAAATGGACTCTTGGGTTCCCATGTCTAGTAATAGCTCTAACCACCTTGTTACCAGACATTAGAGATTCAAAGGCAACAATAACCAAAAAACCACATGAGACCAGTCTACCTGGACATTTCAAAACAAAATAAAATAAGTAGGCAAACAAAAAATAAATTAACTATACTGATGGCTGGGAGAAAACAGCCAATTTCAAACCACTTAAAAAGGCAGACCATGATGGCTTCAGAAAGCTCCCAAAACAAAGAACCAAATTTTCTAGAGAAAGAGAACTTCCTGGAATTATTAGAGATATTTACAAAAGATTACTACTTAGAACTCTTCAAGAGATCAGGAAGCAGATAAGCCAAAATGCAGCAGAGCATAACAACAAACTAAACAGACTGCAAGAAAGCATACACAGACAGAATATAGAAATTCAGAAAACTAATGTTAAGATAACAGAATTAGACAACTTAATAGATAGCCAAAGGAGCAGAATTAAGACAGTGGAAGGCTGAATTAGTGAGACTGAAGAAAATAGTCTGTGACACCAACATATATGATGAAAACTCAGATAAAAGAATTTTAAAAAATCAAGAAACAGAACTTTATGGGACTCTGTCAGGAGGAATAATCTACAAGTATCTAGAGTGTCAAAAAAGGGATAATAGAAAACACAGAAAGAATTGTTGAAAATTTGTTGACAGAAAACTTCCCTGATATCACAAAAGATGAGATGTTATCTATACAAGACACTCATTGAACTCCACACAAGGTAGATTTCAAAAGACACCAAAACATACAATGATGAAACTTACCTAAAAAAAGATGAGCAGTTACTTTTAAAAATGGACAAGGATAAATGCAAAATAACCTAGAAAATAGAATCAATTAAGACTAAACTTGGACTACTCATAGAAACCATGCAGGCAAGAAGGCAAATGGATGACATATACAAAGTTTTGAAGGAAAATAATTGCCAGCCAATAATTATATATCCAGTGAAACTGTCTCTCCAATATGATTGTGAAATTAGTATGCCATCAAATAAACAGAAATGCAGGGAATTTTCAAAAATCAAGCCAAAATTTTACAAGAAATGCTAAAAGAAGTCCTTTGGTTAGACAGTTCAAATTCACCAGGCACTCCTTGGAAACTCTATGGGACAGTTCTATTGTGTCATATAGGGTTTCTATGAGTTGGCATCAATTCAACAGCAGTGAGTTCTTTTTTTCTGGTTTAGTTAGCAAACCAATATTATCAGGTATCAGTTGAAGATTAGAACACAGAACAGAGCAACAGATTATCAACTCAAAAAGGAATCACAAAAATAAATCAAAGGCAAAACACTGAAAACAAGTAAACAGGGACATCATTATGCAAACATTAGTATGAAAAAGAGGGACTTAAAATGTAGTTATAGATCTTTCATATGGACAGGAAATCAAGGCAATACAAAGAAAGTAAACACTGGTTTAAATTTAGAAAACTAGGGGTAAATATTAAGGAAACCTTTAAAGAAACTATCAGTCCTATGCATCAAAATAGAAAACAAGAAAAACAAAAAGTCTCAGTAAATGCAAAACCATCAACACTGAAAAAGAAGAAACTAAAACTCATGAAGAAAAAAGACTCAGCACAGAAAACTGGAATGTAACAAAGGAATTGTCTACAGTACACAAAAAGGCATCAAAATGACAGCATTAAACTTATGTTTATCGATAATCACGCTGAATGTAAATAGATTAAATGCACCAATAAAGTTACAGGGAGTGACAGATTGTATAAAAAATACATCATCCACTTAAATTCCGTATACAAGAAAAATACATTACAGTGAAAGACATGAACAAACCAAAACTCAAAAGACTGAAAAAATTATACTATGCTAACAACATTAAAAAAAGAGCAAGAATGAAGGGGCGGGGACAAGATGGCAGACTAAACACATGTCTCCCTAAATCCTTCTGGAAACGAAGACCTGAATTAATAATTAAATGGAGCCTTCTGGACACCTAGTGAGCCCTAGGACATGGCATAGGGCTGCTAATTTTGACTTTACACTACTGAATGGAAAGCCTCCTGTTTTTTGCTGCCCCCACTTTTGGTGAGTGCTGGCTTGCACGGACCAAAGGTAACTCACCATTTTAACTTTTTTTTCTCTGTCTTAGCAGGGGCGTGGAGCTGGGAATTGACTAGCCACTAATCTCAGACACATTGATGGTGGGATCAGCAGGCAAAATTGCCATATTTTGAGAGCCCAGCTTTGGACTTTGTGCATCTCATCATCTTTGGCCTCTTTCTGCTTCTGCCATAGAGTAGCTGGTACTGATCTTGTGCAGGACACCATCTTGATCCATTGGAAGGCAGATACACCCACACAGAGGCCCCAGCTGGACTTAGTTCCTAGGCTGAGAAGCAGCAACTGCCTGAAGAAGAGCATTTTTCTGGCAGAAAAGCAGTATTTTACACAGTGTCGCCTATGGCTGTGCCATGCAACAGAGGCTGTGGACTCTGTGAATCTCAGCACCTTTGGTCTCTCTCTCTCTGCCTCCCATATAAAGTATCCTGTGTCCAGGCAGGCTGCAAGTTTGTGCGGGACACCATCTTATTCCACTGGGAGGCAGATATACCCATACGAAGAGTGCAGCAAGACCTAATTCCTGGGCTAGGAGGAAGCAACTGCCCAGAGGAGAGCACTTTTCTGGCAGAAAAGCAGCATTCTGCACAATATCACCTACAACTGGGGGCCAACAGCAGAGGCCAGCAGGGCTGTAGCTTTTCTGTATTTTGAGCTAGTTTATAACATCTGGGGTTTGATTCAATGGCACTTGGCTTTGGCTGGGGTTCGATATAGAGGTGCTTACTTTGCAGCTTGGAAGTGGGACCTGTACATCTGAAAACCTGACTGACTTTGGAAGTTGTCAGATACTTTTTACCTTTCATTTTAACATCATCTAGAGAAACAACTCGGTCTATCCTCACAGCATCTCTCCCAGGATCTACTGATTCATGTGATGCTCAGAAAGCAACAGAATCTGGATAAAAGAGTAACCAAGAAATAACCTGTGGCTTCAGAAGGCCCCCCAAAAAAGCACTACAGAATTTCCCAGATAAAGAAGCTTTTTTGAAACTATCAGAAGGTGAATACAAAAGGATTATATAGAGAGCCCTCCTACACCTTATACAAAATGCAGAACAAAAGGAAAAATTAAGCCAGCTGTTTGATCTGATGGAACACCAGTACTCTGAAATCCAACAGATCAAGAACCAAATCAAAGACATAGAAACTTCAATTCAAAGCCAAAAAAACATAATGGAACAAATGGGAAAGAGACTTTCTGATTTGGAAGACAGAGCTACTGACTCCAGCATCTACGAGGAGAAATCAGAAAAAAAAGAAACAGAAAAATGAAGAAGCATCAAGAAGCATGTGGGACTCTATTAAGAAGGGCAATCTGCCTGGAGTTCCTGAACAGAGCAGGACACCTGAGAACACAGAGAGTATTGTTGCTGAGCTGCTGACAGAAAATTTCCCAGAAATTATGAAAGAAGAGAATAGATATCCAAGATGCATACTGAACACCACTCAATAGAGATCTCAAAAGAAAGACTCCAAGACATATTATAATCAAGTTTAACAAAATGAAACATATGCAGAAACTCTTAAAGGCAATAAGACTCCAAGCAAAGCTAACGTTCAGAGGGAAACCATGTAGGCTTTCATCAGATTTCTCAGCTGAAACAGTGCTGGCACAGAGACAGTGGCATGACACATTCAAAGCCTTGAAGGAGAAGAACTTCCAGCCAAGAATCACATATCTTGAAAAACTATCTTTCAAATACGAATATGAAATGAAGACGTTCCCAGATAAACAAAAAGTCAGAGATTTTGTAAAAAAACAAACCAAAGCTACAAGAAATACAGGAAGAAGAACAAAACCACTAACTTTATATTGCAGAAGGGCACATTATCCAGAATCCTACTCAGTTAGAGAAGGCTCCAAACACAGTCAAAGCTATAATAGTGAAAGAAACAATCTAGTGATCATATCATGTAAACTATGATACCATCATTTTAAAAACAGGGATGTACTATAGTTGTTATAGTCCTTCCAGATAGAGAGGAAGTTGACAAGACTGGTAGCAATCAAAATTGAGTTTATATATAGTTTATTAAGCAGGATCATAGGGGCAGCCATAAAGCAAAGTAAAGAAGCAGCATACCATATCAAGACATGTAATACAGGAGTCTAAACAACCAGAAAACCAACCCCCCAAAAAGTGAAAAATCAATGCACAAAGAAGGTCACAGAACAGATTAGTAAGAACAGCAGAGAAAACATCACCACAAAAATAAACATATCACAATGGCAGCATGGAACACATACCTATCAGTAATTATATTGAATGTGGATAGACTGAATGCTCCAGTAAAGAGACATTGAGTGACATCTTCGATCAAAAGACATGACCCATCCATATGTTGCCTACAAGAAACTCACTTTAGACTTAAAGATAGGAAAAAACTGAAAATTAAAGAACGGAAGAACATATGTCAAGCTAACAATAAACAAAGAGCAGGTGTGGCAATTCTAACCTCAGATAAAATGGATTTTAATGTAAAATCCACCATCGTGGACAAGAATGGACCTTATTGCTGAAAGGTTCATTATACAAGCAGGACTTAGCAGTATTACAGATCTATGCACCTACTATTAGAGCAGCTAAACACATCAAAGAAACACTGACTACACTCAAAAAGGAGACAGATCACTCCACAATAATAGTAGGAGACTTCAACACCCCACTCTCAACATTGGACAGATCATCTATAAAAAAGCTCAATAAAGACACAGAAGACCTTATTACCACAATTAACCATCCAGACCTCATCAACATATACAGAACTTTCTATCCATAAGCAGACAACTATACTTTCTTCTCCATTGCCCATGGAACATACTCCAGAATAGACCATGTGTTAGGACATAAAGCAATTCTCAACAAAATCCATACCACTGAATTAATGCAAAGCATCTTCTCAGATCATAAAGCCATAAAAGTCAAAATCAATAGCAGAAAAAACATAGAAAGTGGAACTCATGGAAACTGAACATCATCTTGCTAAAAAAGCCATGGGTTATAGAAGAAATCAAGGCTGAAATAAAGAAATTTATGGATTCCAATGAGAATGAAAACACTTCCTACCAGAACCTATGGTACACAGCCAAAGCACTGCTCAGAGGTCAGTTTATCTCCATCTGGAAAGAAGAAAGAAACCAAATCAAAGAACGGACCCTACATCTTGAACAAGTAGAGAGGGAACAACAGAGGAATCCCTCAGGCACCAGAAAAAACAGATCATAAAGATTACAGCAGAACTGAACGAATTAGAGAACAGAAGAGCAATTGAAAAGACTAAAACAGCAGGTTTTTTGAAAAGATCAACAAAATTGACAAACCATTGGCTAAACTTACTGAAGTTACTTAGAAGCCTACTTTCTAGCTTTTAAGACTCCAGAAACCACTCACATAAAGTGTGATACGGGACATTTTCTTTAAAAAAAATCAAAACAAAACAAAAAAAAACTTACTTATTCCAGTTGACCTAGATGTCCCTGAAACCATGGTCCCCAGACGCCTGTCTTTGCTACTCTTTCTTTCAAAGTGTTTAGTTATATCTTGGAACTTTCTTAGCTTTTGGTTTGCTTCAGTTGTGCAGATCTTCTTATATCATGTGCTGTCCCTTCCTTACCCAAACCTAAAAATTCCTGGAGACTATCTAATCAATGAATACCCTTCTTCCTTCCTCTCCACAGTTGTAACCATGAAAGACTGTTTTCTATTGTGTTTAAGCTTTTCTTGAGTCCTTATAACAGTAGTCTCATCTAATATTTGTCCCTTTACAACTAACTTCACTCAGCAAAATGCCTTCCAGAGTCTCCAATTTATGAAATGTTTCTCAAGATCATCTTTGTTATCATCATATAGTATACCATTGTGTGAATATACTGTAATTTGTTTATCTATTAATCTGCTAATGGGTGCCTAGGTTGACTCCATCTTTTTGCTGTTCTGGACAGTGCTGCAGTAAACATTGGTATTCACGTACTTTTTTATGTGAAAACCCTTATTTCTCTAGGACATATTCTAATAAGTGAGGTCGCTGGATCATCTAACATTTCTATCTCCAGCTTTATAAGAAAGTGCAAAATCAATTTTCAAAGTGGTTGTACCATTTTACATTCTCACCAGTAGTCTATAAATGTTCCAGTCTCTCCACAGTCTCTCCAACATTTATTATTTTTGCTTCTTGGATTAATACCTATCTTGTCGGTGTCATTGTAGTTTTTATTCATTTATTTTTATTGTGATCGAGTGAAAGTAATATACAATCCAAGTTAAATCTTTACACATGCCTATCTGCACTTCCCTCTGATCTCTCCACCCTATTCCTTTCCATTCTATACATGTCATATCCTGTTAAGGATCTCCTATCACCTCCCCTCCACCCTCTCCTCTGCCTTCTGATAAGAAGCTGGTAAGATGGCATCCTGTAGATACACAGAACTATAAAGTGACATACCATATGTTCACCATATGTCCCCAGGTCCACTCCGTTCCTGTCCAAAGAGTTCACCTCAGTAATGATTTATGAACAGGGACAGCATCAGGTCTGAGGGCACACTTCCAGGGGAACCTCCAGGTCTTTGGACCATCAGTTGTGGTCTTCTAGTGGAGTTCTCAGGGTGCACCCCTTTTTATTCTCATATTTCACTGGGACTCAACTTTGTGAGCCCCATCACCACTGTTACTGGTGGTGGCCGGGCACCATCTGGCTCTTCTGGTCACATGTTGATGTAGTCACCCATTGATGTGGTATTCTCGGTTCTCTTTCCCCCATGTCGTTTTGGTCCTTGGTGATTGGCTGTTCCTGCTCAGTTGAGGCCATTTGGTATATCTCAGAAGCAGCTTGCTAGATTTTAAGACTCCAGATGTCACTCACCAATATGGGGTGCAGAAGACTGTCTTAACAATAGGCTAGTTATGCCAATTGGGCTCCACGTCCCCTGGAAGCATGGTCCCCAGACCACCGCCCCTGCTTCTCTGTCCTTGCAACATTGGGTTAAGATCAGAAGAGTTTTCAGGTTATGTCGAAATCCAGTTAAATTGATCTTTCTAATGTGTGCTGTCACTGCTTTCAACCAACCAAATTTCTATCAATTATCTAATCTATAAGCTGCCCTTTCCCTCCCTTCTTATTATAGGGATCTCATACAATATATGTCCTTGTGTGGCTGACTAATTTCACTCAACATAATGTCTTCCAACTGAAACGAAGTTATGAGATGCTTCCTAAAATTGTCATTGTTGTTTATCATTGCATGGTGTTCCATTGAGTATATATACCACAGCTTGCTTTTCCATTCATCTATTGCTGGGCATCTGGGTTGGTTCCATCTTTTTGCAATTGTGGACTGTGCTGCAATAAACATTAATGTGTGTGTATCTGTTCACATGACTATCCTTAATTCTGAAGGGTATATTCTGAGCAGTGGAATTACTGGATCAAAAGGTGTATCTGTTTCCAGCTTTTTAATAATGTGCCAGATTGCTTTCCAGAGAGGTTGTATCATTTTTCAATCCCACCAACAGTGTAGGAGTGTTCCAATTCTATACAGCTACTGATTTTGAGCATTTCTTCATGTGTCTTTTGGCTGCCTGGATGTCTTCTTTAGTTAATTGTCTGCCCATCTCTTTTTCCCATCACTTAATTGGGATATTTACCTTTCCCTTGTTGATATTTTGCAGTACCTTGTAGATTATGGAGATCAGATGTTGATCAAATGTATAGTTGCAAATATTTTTTCCCGTTCCTTGGGTGGTCTTTTAATTCTTTTGATAAAGTCTATGGATGAACAGAAGTGTTTGATTCTTAGTAGCTCCCATTTATCTACTTTCTCTTCTTTTTATTGAGCTTTGTTAGATTTCGAACTCTGTCTAAACTGTGTAATAATCCTTCCATTGTTGATTCTATTTTTTCCAGTATAATATTTATCATTTTAGGTTTGATATTCAGGTCTTTTATCCAGTTTGAGTTGGGTTTGGGGTAAGGTGTGAGGTATGGGTCTTGATTCAATTTTTTCCAGATAGATATTTAATTTTGCCCATACCATCTGTTAAGGAGACTGTTTTTACCCCACTTTAGAGTCTTAGGGCCTTTGTCAAATACCAACCACCTCTCTGTAGTCTCAACTCTGTTCCATTGGTTTATATGTCTCTTTTTGTACCAGTACCAGGCTGCATTTATCACTTGGGCGGTGTAATAAGTTCTAAAATTGCATAGTGAGAGGCTTCCCACATTGTTCTTCTTCAGTAGTATTTTGCTTTTTCAGGGTTTTTTTCCTTTTCAAACAAAGCTGGTGATTTGTTTTTCTACCTCATTAAAAAATATCACTGGAATTTGTATTGGGATTGCATTGTGTATGTAGACGGCTTTGGGTAAAACAGACATTTTCACAATGTTAAGTCTTCCTATTCATGAGTAGAATAGGTTTCTCTATCTATGTAAGTCTCTCTTAGTTTCTAGCAGTAAAGTCTTGTAGTTCTCTTGTACAGGTATTTCTCTAGTTAGATTTATTCCTAAGTATTTTATCTTCTTGAGGGCTATAGTAAAAGGGTATTGATTTGGTGATTACTTCTTGAATGATCTCTTTGTTGGTGTAGAGGAATCCTACTGATTTTGTTATGTTTATTTTATAATCTGATACTTTGCTGAGTTCTCCTATTAGTCTGAGTAGTTTATTTATGGAGTCTTTAGAGTTCTCTGCATTTGTTTGGTTTTTGTTTGCATATAAAATCATACCATCTGCAGATAGGGAGATTTTTACTTCTTCTTTGCAGATGCAGATGCCCATTATCTCTTTGTCTTGTCTAATTACTCTGACCAGAGCTTCTAGTACAATGTTCAACAAAAGTGGTGAGAGTGGGCATCCTTGCCTAGTTCCTGTTCTCACGGTGAATTCTTTCAGTTTCTCACCATTCAAGATGATGTAGGCAGTTGGCTTTTCATAGATGCCACCAATTACATTGAGGAATTTCCTTTCTAGTCCTAATTTGCTGAGAGTTTTTAGCATAAATGGGTGTTGGATCAAATGTCTTAGATCAAATGCCTTGTCTGCATTAATTGACAAAATCAGGTGATTCTGTGTTATTTATGTGGTTGATCACAATAATTGTTTCTTTGATGTTGAGCCAGCCTTGCATCCCAGGTATGAATCCATCTTGGTCATGGTGAATTATTTTTTTGATATGATGTTGAATTCTATTGGCTAGTATTTTGTTGAAGATTTTTGCATATAGATTCATGAGTGATATTGGTCTGTAGTTTTCCTTTTTTGCGGGATTTTTCCCTGGCTTCAGTATCATGGTTATACTGCCTTCACAGAATGAGTTTGGTAGTATTCCATCCCTTTCTATGCTGTGAAATAAACTTAGTAGTAATAGAGTTAACTCTTCTCTAAAAGCTTGGCAGAATTCTCCAGTGAAGCCACTTGGACCAGGGCTTCTTCTGTTCAGTAGTTTTTGGATGACTTTTTCAATCTCTTGCTTTGTGACGGGTTTATTAATTTGTTTTACTTCTCCTTGTGATAATTTTGGTAGGTGATAAGAATCTAGCAATTTGTCCATTTCCTCTATGTTTTCAAACTGTTAGAGTACAGTCTTTCACAGTACTCTATTATGATACTTTTGGTTTCTGCTGGATCTGTTGTGACTGCTTTCTCATTTCTTATTCAGGTTATTTGTTTCCTCTCTTGTTTTGTCTTTTATAAGTTTGAGCAATGGTTTGTCAATGTTGTTGATCTTTTTAAAAAAATCTGCTTTTGGTTTTATCAGTTTTTTTTCAATTGTCTTTCTGTTATCTGATTCATTTCACTCTGCTCTAATCTTTATTATCTGTTTTCTTCTGATGCTTAAAGTGTTCCTCTGCTGCTCTCTTTCTGTTTGTTCAAGTTGTAGGGTTAATTCCTTGGTTTGGGTGCTTTCTTCCTTCTGGATATGTGCATTTATAGAGATGAACTGACCTTTGAGCATTGCTTTGGCTGCATCCCATACATTCTGGTAGGAAGCATTTTCATTCTCATTTGAATCCATAAGTTTTGTTTGTTTTGTCCCTGATTTCTTCTGCAACCCATGGCTTCTTGAGTAAAGTGTTGTTCAGTTTCCATGAATTTCAATTTCTATCAAAGTTTTTTCTGCTATTGATTTTGACTTTTATGGCTTTATGGTCTGAGAAGATGCTTTGCAATATTTCAATGGTTTGGATTTTGTTGAGATTTACTTTATGTGCTAATATATGGTCTGCACTGGAAAATGTTCCATGTGCATTGGAGAAGAAGGTGTACTTATCTGTTGACAGATAAAAAGTTCTGTATACATTGATGAGGTCTAATTGGTTATTTGCTGTAATAAGATCTATGTCTCTGCCAAGCTTTTTTCTGCATAATCCTTCCATTACTGAAAGAAGAGTGTTGAAATCTCCAACTATTATTATGTTGTGATCTATTTCATTTTTCAATGTAGTCAATGTTTGTTCAATGTGTTTAGTGCTCTGGTATTAGCTGCATAAATAATATTGTTAAACTTTGTGTATTGAAACTTTCAAAAGTATATAGTGGTCGTACTTGTCCAAGATGGTGGATTTTACATTAAAATCTGTTTTATCCGAGGTTAGTATTGCCACTCCTGCTCTTCTTTTGTACATTGTTAGCTTGGTATATATTGTTCCATCCTTTAATTTTCAGTTTGTTCATATCTTTAAGTCTGATTTGTGTTTCTTGTAAGCAACATATAGATGGGTCATGTTTTTTGATCCAAGATATCACTCATTGTCTCTATACTGGAGCATTCAGACTGTTCACTTTCAGTGCAATTATTGACAGGTATGTGTTTAGTGCTGTCGTTTTGATGTGACTATTGTTCTGTTGGAGTTTTCTCTGTTGGTCTTAATATTCTTTTCTGGGATTTTCTTCTTTATGTGTTGAATTTTCAAGGTTTTCAGGTTGATTTAATATTTATTGAGACCCCTGTATTGCATTTCTTGTTTTGATGTGTTGCCTTGTTGTTGTGCTTTGTGGCTACCCCTTTAGTTCCCCTTAATAATCAAAGATTAAACCAAACTGTAGCTTCTAAAAATCTTATTAATTTCCTCACCATCTGAAAAAACTATAACTACTGTAGTATATCCCTCTTTTTACGTGATTTTATCTTAGTTTTCATGGTAAGTTCACTGGTTTCTTTGTTAGTTTTTTTTTTTTTTTAATGTTGTAGCTCTGATTGAGTTTTCTGCCTTTCCTAACTGAGTAGGCTTCCTAATGTTGCGTCCTTCTTTGTTTCCTTAAATATACAGTTAAGGGTTTTGTTTTCCTAAGCAGAGAGCTTCTTTCAGTGTTTCTTGTAGTTTTGGTTTGGTTTTTGCAAAGTCTCTGAGCTTCTGTTTATCTGCAAATGTCTTAATTTCGTCTTCATATTTAAAAGACAGTTTTGCAGGGTATATAATTCTTGGGTAGAAGTTTTTCTCCTCCAAGACTTTAAATTTGTCATCCCATTGTCTTCAGACCAACATTGTTTCTTCCAAGAAATCAGAGGAAAGCAGGCTTTCCTCACAATGGTAGCTTTGCTTTGAGTCTTGCTGTTTTTAAGAGTTCTGCTTATGTTTCATTTTATTAAGCTTGATTATGTCTAGGTTTTTTTTCTTTTAGGGTCCATTCTCTGTGGAGTTTGATGGACATCTTGGATATCTATGTTTTCTTCTTTCATAATTTCAGGGAAGTTTTCTTTCAGCAACTTGACAACACTATTCTCTGTGTTTTCAGCTGTGCCTCCAAGTTTAGGGATTCCAATTAGTCATAGATTATTCCTTTTCATAGAGTCCCACATGTTTCTTAGCATTTCTTCATTTTTCTTATTTCTTTTCTCTGACTTCTCTTCATAAGTGCTGGTATCACTAACTCTATCCTCTGTATCACTGATTCTAACTTCCATTGCATCACGTCTGTTTTTATGGCTTTGAATTGAATTTTCTATTTCCAAGATTTTGTTATTGATCTGTCAGATTTCAGAATGTCGATGCCCCATCAGTTTGAATAGTTTGCTTAATTTTTCATTTTGTTCTGCAGCATTTTGTTTAATCTCTAGGAGGGTTCTGTATATAAATCTGTTGTACTCAACCTCCAATAGTTTCAGAAAGGCTTCTTCATCTGAGAAGTTTTTCGAGTTATAATTTTTGGAGTTTTGTGGGTCCATGTTTGAAAACTTTTTTATGAGGTGGGCTATGCTCTGTTGCATGTGTGACATCTAGACGCTGTTTGATTTCTCTGGTGTTGCCTTAACAGGAGCTTAGAAGAAAGTTAGTCACTAGCCACCTTTTTGTTCTCTTGTGACTGGGCCCAGTGGACTCTCTTGGGTGGCGTGTTCTGCCTCCTGGGTGGCAAAGACACTGCCCTTCTTATGGAGGCACTGGGGGGCCATCAGCCTCCCTATGATGTGGGCCAGTGAAGGCTGTAAGAGATGCGGTTAGATTGCACAGCAGTTATTTCTCCAAAGTTTTATTTTAAAAGCTGAAAGCCACATGCCTGTTAACCAAGGTGTGGCAGGCCCCTCTTTCTAACTGACAATAGGCTCATCCCTGGCTTCCTCCAGGTGTGGCAGGTTCCTCCTTCCAGCTTACAAGGGGGTTCCTCCCTGGGTGATAGGTGTAGCAGGCTCCTCCTTCCAGCCTACAAGGGCAGCTGCACCCCAGCCATCAGGAGATGCTATACTGCAGGGGTAGGCCACTGCACCAAAAGCACTGCCACCACTGCCACCTCTGTTGCCAGGTACCACCCCTGAGGTGACACCTCGTTAATCATAGCCCCTTAGCTCCCTGGACTGGCACTTTCCCCCAGCCTGAGAATCCTCCCCTGGTGAGGGCTCTGACTGAGTAACTCTGTCTCCCAGGCATGCTAGCTAGTGTCCTGGTCAAGTTACCCCACGCTGCAAGAGAGAGGTAAATCTATGGAGGAGTTCCAAAGAGGTGGGGGTTGGGGGACTGCAGTGTCCCCATCACAGGGGCTCTCACAGTATGGTTATCCTCACCCCATATCTTTGCCACAGTGCAAGAACTTCACTTCAGAATTAAGTTTCAGAGAAGCTCCAGTACATATCTCTTGCTTGCTGGCAGGCCAACAAAGACAAAAAAAAAGAAAAGTTAAAAGTGCCAAATGCCTTTGGTCATCCACCTAGCCAGATCAGGTTCAGTGGTCGAGAAGAAATTTCCCTCTTAGTGGTATATGTTCCCAAGTGACAGTCCTATGACATGTCCTGGGGGGGTCACTGGGTGTCCAGAAAGCTCCATTCAATTATCAATCCAAATCATAGTTTTCAGGGGGAACTCAGGAGACATGTGTCTGCTCTGCCATGTTAACTCTATCTTTCACTGTAGTTTTGATTGGATTTCTCTAATGGCTATGATTGTGAGCCTTTCTGCAAGCATCTTAGTTTCCTGGATGTCTTCTTTGGTAAAGTGCCTGTTTATATCCTTTGCCCTGTTTTTAATTGTTTTGTTTGTCTTTTTATTTTTGAAGTTTTCCAGTACCTTCTAGATTATGGAGATTAGATGTTGATTAGATTTGTTGTAGCCCAAAATTTTTTCCAGTCTGTTGGCTGTCTTTTTGCTATTTTGGTAAAGTCTTTGATGAGCATAAATGTTATATTTGGGGGAATTTCTAGTTACCTATTTTTTCTTCTGGTTTGTGCATTGTTAGTGATGTTTTTTTATACTCTTTATATAATGTATTAGTATTCTTAGCTTTGTCCCTATTTTCTCTTCCTGAGATAGGGAGCCTAGAATCTTCTGTAAACAGCTTTCAGTAAAAGTTTTAACTGAAATTACAAACAGGCTGTGTTCACCACCTTGGCAATACAACAAGTTTTAAAGTCAGGAAGTAAGAGACCTCCCACTTTGTTCTTCTTCAGTAACGCTTTACTTATCCAGGGCTTCTTCCCTTTATGTATGAAGGTGGTAATTTGTTTCTCCATCTCTTTAAAACATACCATGAAAATTTGTATTCGGATTACATTGTACGTATGGCTTTGGGTAGAATAAACAGCTTCATGATGTTGAGTCCTCCTATCCATGAGCAATATAGGATTCTCCATCTATGTAGGTGTCTTTTGATTTCTTGCAGTAGAGTCTTGTAATTTTTTTTGTATAGGTCTTCTATGTCTCTGGTTAGATTTATCCCTAATTATTTTATCCTTATGGGAGCTATTGTACATGTTATTGTTTCAGTCATTTCCTCTTTGGTGTTCTCTTTGTTGGTGTAAAGTAATCTGAGTTTTTTTCTATATTTATCTTAGATCCTGATCTTTTCCTGAACTCTCCTATTAGTTCCAGTCATGGCAACACCATTTGTTGAAGAGACTGCCTTTTCTCCAGTTTACAGTCTTTTGGCCTTTGTCAAATATCTGCTGCTCATCTGTGGATGATTTTATATCTGGATTCTCAACTCTGATCCATCGGTCTATCTATTTTTGTACCAGTACCAGGCTATTTTGACTACCAAAACACTGTTAACAGGTTCTAAAATCAGGTAATGTGAGGCTTCACAGTTTATTTCTTCTTCTTAAATAATGCTTTACTTATCTGGGACTTCTTCCCTTTCCATAGAAAGGTGGTAATTTATTTCTCCATCTCTAAAAAATGCCATTGGAATTTGTATTGGGATTGCTTTGGGTAGAACAGACAGTTTTATGGTGTTAAGTCTTCCCATCCACTTACATAGGTCTGTTTTGGTTTCTCCACTTATATAGGTCAATTTTGATTTCTTGCAGTAGTGTCTTGTCATTTTCTATGTGTATGTCTTTTAAGTCTCTAGTTACATTTATTCCTAAATATTTCATCTTTTTGGAGGCTCCTGTAAATGGCATTGATTTGGTGATTTTGTGTTTGATGGTCTCTTTGTTGTTATAAAGGAATCTAACTAAATTTATATGTTTATCCTATATCCTGATACTTGGTTGAACTTGTTTATTAGTTTCAGTAGGTCTTTTTTTTCTGTATGTGTGGATTCTTTAGGATTTCTGTGTATAAGATCATATCATCTGCAAGTAGAGATACTTTCACTTCTTTGAAAACTTGAATGCCTTTCATTTATTTTTCTTGCCTCATTGTTATGGCTAGAACCTGTAGCACAATGTGGAATAAAAGTGGTGAAAAATAGAATCTTAACCTGGTTACAGTGCGAGACGGGAATGTTTTCCTAAATGTCTCCATTTAGCTTGATGTTGGCTGTTGGCGTTACACAGATTCTCCTCATTATGTTGGGGAATTTCCTTTCTGTTCCCATTTTTCTAAGTTTTTAACATGAATGGCATTGGACCTTGTCAAATGTCTTTTCTACATTAATTAATAAAAAAGCAAGTGGTTCTTGTCTTTCATTTTATTTATATGTTTGATTACATGGATTGTTTTTCTGATGTTGAATCATCCCTGCTTCCCTGGTATGAATCCCACTTGGTCATGGGAAGTTATTTTTTTTGGTATGTAGTTGAGTTCTACCAGCTAGAATTTTGTTGAGGGTTTTTGCACCTATGAGGTCCAACAATCAAGTTCACTAACTCATCCTAGAAAAAGTGCTGCATGCCTCTTTGCTGAATATTACATGGTCACATTTGAAGTACTCACCTTGGGAAGCTGTGCACAGATGCCACTCTTTAAACTAGTTTTGGAACTCTTTTTCTAGACTGGCCATCAGATCTGTCATATGAGGTCTGAGTTTGTAAACATTTCTAGAAAAAGTGCTTTGAAAGATAGACTAGGCTCTGGTGTTAGTACATGGAGGTATGTGTGTGGGGTTTTATGTGACAAATTTACTTGGATTGTAAACTTCCACTTAAAGCACAATAAAATATATTTTTTTAAAGAATATCATTGGATGTCATATTAGGATTACATTGTATCTATAAATTGGGTAGAATAAACATTTTCAAAAACATACATATCCATGAGCAAGTCATGTTGCTGTACTCATGAATGTCTCCTTTGGTGTCTTATGGTTTTCTTTATATAGATCTTTTACATCTTGGGTTAAATTTACTCCTAACTTAGTTTGTCTTTGGGGAGGGGAGGCTATTTTAAATGGTATTACTTTGGTGATTTCCTCTTTGACTTTCTCTATTATTTCTGTTTATCTTATATTTTGATGCTTTGTTGTTTTCCAGAGAGAGATGGGCAGCTCCACACTAAATAATAGAAGACTTCAACATATCACTTTTGGTGAAGAAAGAATATCCAGAAAGAAGCTCAGTTAAGACATGGAAAGTCTACTTGTCACAAACAATAAAGTTGACCTCATGCACACATATAGAACATTCCACCTAACAGCAATACTTTATTTTCCAAATCACACAGAATGTTCTCCAGAATATATCACATAGTGGAGAATAATGCAAGCCTTAACAGTATCCCAAGAGTTGAAAAGGGCAAAGCATCATTTTAGACCATAAAAGCAGAAACGAATAACAGAAAGAGCAAGGAAGAAATACCAAACACATAGAAAATGAACAACACCTTGCTCAAACTATAGGGTTACCAGGGAAATTAAGAACATAAAAAAGAAACTCACAGAATCAAGTGAGAATGAAAACACATCTTATCAGAACTTTTGGAACACAGGGGGAAAAAAAATCAGTGCTCAGACATCAATTTATAGCCATAAATGCACATCCAGAAACAAAGGGTCCAAATGAAAATATTAACCCTGTAACTTGAAAAACAAAAAAAAACCCAGCAAAAATATCCCTTGGGCACCAAAAGAAAACAAATATTGATTAGAGAAGAAATAAATGAAATAGGAAATGGAAAAGCAATTGAAAGAGTTAATAAGATGAAAAGTTAGTTCTTTAAAAAGATCAACAAAATAAGTAAACCATTGGCCAAACCGACAAAAGAAAAATAGGAGAGGTAATAAATAACCCAAATAAGAAATGCGATGGACAAAATCATAACAGATCCAAGTGAAGTTAAAAGGATCATAACAAAATTCTGTGAAAAAATATGCTGTAGCAAATTTGAAAGCCTAGAGGAAATTGACAAATTTCTCGAAACATAATTCCATTCTAAACTAACACAAGTGTGGGCAGAATAACTACATAAAATCATAACAAAAGAGGAGAATGACAACGTAATTTAAAAACTCCTGGCAAAAAGAAGCCCTGGCAAAGCCACCCGGGATGCAAGTAAACTTTTCTTTCTCTTTCTCTTTCCCTGACTTTCTTTTACTGCATAATTTAAACTAATCAAAATATTTTATGTCTAAACCCTCTAATAGTAATGACTTCTCTGGAGAATTCTGCCAAACTGTCCGAGAAAAGTTAACGCCACTATTAGCAAAGGGACTTCAGAGCACGGAAAAGGATGGAATGTTACCAAGCTCATTCTATAAAGCCAGCTTAACCTTAATAAACAAACCAGTTAAAGACACCACAAAAAAAAAAAAAAAGAAAATTAGAGGCCAATATGCCTCATGAATTTAGATGCAAAAAATCTTCAAAAGAATTCTAGCCAACAGATTTAAAAAATGTGTAGAAAAGAAAATTCACCATGACTAAGTGGAATTCATAACAGGTTTAAAAAGCCGCCAATGTAATCTATTATGGAAGTAAAACATGAAACATGAACCACATGATCTTACTAACTAAAGCAGAAAAGGCATTTGACAAAGTCTAACACTTGTTTATGTTTTTTTTTAAAAAAAAATAAAACTCTCAGCAAAACAGGATTTGAAAGGAAATTCCTTAACGTAATAAGGAGGATATATACAAAGCCAACAGCTAACGTCATCCTAAACGGAGAGAGCCTGAAAGCATTCCGTTTCAGAAAAGGATCCTGACAAGCATGCCCTTTGACACTACTCGCATTCAACATTGTTCTGGAGGTGTAGCCAGAGCAATTAGGCTAGAAAAATAAATAAAGGGCATTTGAATTGGTATCAAAGAATTAAAAATATCTCTATTGAAGATGATGTGATTTTATACACAGGAAACCCCAAAGAATCCACAAGAAAGCTACTGGAAACCAACAAAGCATCAGAATACAAGATAAACATAGAAATATTAGCTAGAGTCCTGTAAACCAACAGAGAGAAAGTCAAAGAGGAAATCACCAAAGCAATCCCATTTAAAATAGATGCTGTCATAGACTGAATTTTGTCCCCCCCCAAAATATGTGTAGCCATGTGGCTGCGCCATGATTCTGATTATTTTATGATTGGCCTCCATTTTTGTGATTTTCCTGTGCTGTATGTTAAAGGGTTAGGGTGGGACTGTAAATCCCTTCATAGGATTATCTTCCTGCTCCACTGTAAAGGGAATTTCCCTGTATGGCTTGCCCCACCATTAATCCTTTCATCCTACAAGAGATAAAGGAAAGGGAAGCAGTCAGAGAATTACGAACCTCACATCATCAAGAAAGCAGCATCAGGAGAAGAGGGCATCCTTCAGACCTGAGGTTCCTGTGCCAAGAAGCTCCATGGACAAAGGCTGATGCAATACTGGACTTTCCTCAGGAGACCACAGGGAGTAAAGCCATCCGCTGGAGTAGACATCCTGAATCTGGACTTGCAGCCTACCAGACTGCGTAACAGTAAACCTTTCTTTGTTAAAGCCATTCACTCTGTGGTATTTCTGTTAGAGCAGCACTAGCTGACTAAAACAGACGCCCAGAAGATAAGCTAAGTTAGGAATAAATTTAACTGGAGACATAAAAGACCTATGTAATGAAAACAACAAGACACCAAAGGAGACCTACATTAAGTATAGCAGTATAACTAGCTCATGGATATGTATGTTTTTGATAATGTCTATCTGACTCGACGGCACTTGGCTTCTGGCTTGGCTATTCTACCAATCTATACAATGCAATCCTGATTCAACTTCCAATGACATTTTAAGAAATATGTATTTTATTGAGCTTTAAGTGAAAATTTACAATACAAATAAATTTGCCATATAAATGCCCCCGAACACATACCTCTATGCATCTCTAACTGCTCTCCCAGTCCAGTAACAGCACACTCCTCTTTTCCACCCTGTATTTTCCTTATTCATTTAGCCAACTCCTGCTCCTTAGGTCAAGTAGATATCTAAGACTAAATGGGCAGCTCCTGTCAAGAGCCACAGTGAGAAGAAAGAAAGGTACAGGAGCTGATTGAACACAGGCGGGAAATCTGTGATGGAAATAAGTGTGCTGTCATATTTTAGGGAGAGGAACTAGGATCACATGACAATGTGTGCATAAACTTTTGTTTGAGAAACTAATTTGAACTGTAAATTCCCACTTAAATCACAATGGAAACATGAAAAAGTTTGATAGAACAGGAAATACCAGAGATGTGTGGGCAAACAGAAGGAATAGAGAGGGAAGAGAACAGCTTTATTCACTAGCAAGTGAACTTCGTTTGCGTATCTCATTCTTTTCTGCTTCTCTTTTCTTTCTTCTTTTCTTCTCTTTTATTAAAAATAAGTTTAGGTCTTTGATTAGTTTTAAAATTTCTATAATATGCTGAAATTCTCAGGTGATGAGCAAGAGAAGAACCAAGTGTTCTATAATTGATCTTCAGCTATGGCAGATTACACAATGGAAGGTAAAAGAATTCAGCAATTTTTGAATTAAATGCTTTTATTATTAAAAATCTGCTACGAAGAATAGTCCTAATTTTCCTTTATGTGTATTGAAAATTTGCCAAGAATTAAATGTCTTCCATCATTATACATGGCTTCTGGACTTTCAACAGTCCCTCAGCTCCTTAGTTAATTTTATGTCCTGTATCAAAACTATTTCTTCAGGCTTTCTTTTCTTTCTTAAATTTTACTAATTAAGTAAGATTTTTGGAGATGGTCATTCTAATTACACTTTTATTATTTAATTAGGTAATCTACTGTAACAATTACGCTGTTCTGAAAGTAGCTTCTGAATAGAAAACTCTTTCTGAGATTGACCTGACAGCTTTCTAGTTTTATGCCTGTTTCTTTTGATCTCAAGGTTGTTCAAAGAATTATGTAGCATTAATGAACATCAGAAGCAAGTTCAGAACTTGAGCTTCCTCCTTCTATTGGATTCAATTATGAAAGCTCATTCAATTATCACCTCTATTTGCTTTGAGGTTATCAGCTAACCATAACTGTTTCTCTGAGGACAGTATACTAAACTTCTGAGGCTACCCTGTATTTCTGGCATTTAATTCTATTCTAAATCTATTTGAATGTTCTTCAAAGAAAGGAAAACTTTCTTAAAGGGAAACAGCACATTTACCCTGAGGTATAATTCTGACGTCAAACTATTGTTGCAGTTAAATTATACTCCTAATTTTTAGCCTGTTAAATTGAACAGAGACTTGACGGAAGTGAAACTATATTTTTGTATGTCTGGTCCCAGTATATCACACTTGGCATCATTAAAATGAACATCAGGAGAGTTACAATGTGAAGACAAAATAAGTAAGCCCGTGGATGATGGTGTCATTGGGGTCAAATCCTGATTCTTCCACCAACAAATACGCGTTACATCATTTCCCTAAACCTCACTGTCCTCATTTCTAAGAGGAGATAAATGCAACCTGTAATAAGATTGCTAGGGCCACAGGAAGCATTCAGCATTAACTATTCATTATTCATTGTAACTTCTAACATAAACTCTAGTAAATTACAATTCCCACAACATTTGTATGTTCGTTTGTGATACATATGAATTATTTCTTAAAGATTTTTAAAAAGTAATTAAGATCCAAGGAATCTTATGATTTAATTAACAATAAATTATTCTTAAAAGAGGCAACGGCATATATTGGTTAAGATCATGACTTCCTGAGCCTAAAAGTCTGGGTTTAAATCCTGGCTCTTCCACTTTTTTAGCATTTGAGTGAGCTACTGAACTTTGCCATGCCTGTTTTTCCATTGTGGAATTCGAGATATAGAGCTGACTTCAAACGTTTGTTAAGAAAATTTCATTATTTGTTCTTAAACCATGCTTTGCAGGGCTGGCTTAATGGACAAGTGCACAGAGTCTCATGTTCTGAAGGGCTCCATGCTGTTGTTGTGTTAAAATGATTAATAATCTACCTTTGAACCTGTGCTTTGTAAATGAATTCTAATGGGACAGTGGAACACGTGTATAAATAGAGGAGATGCTTGTAATCTGCAATATGTGTGTCCATTCCTTTCGCTGTGCTATGTTCCTATACAGTTTGTTCTGTATCTCCCATTAGTGCTGAGTTTCAGTGAACCCAAATGTGTGGAACCTCAATTAAATGGAAAGTGAGTGCTGAATTTGTTACATCTGTGACTGAGGAGGTGTGCGCACTGAAAGCACCAAGAGGCCATACTTTCTAATCAAACCAGAACTTTCCTCAAAGATGGAAAGAAGGCAATGGCGTTCTAAGAAACAGGAGTGACTAAGGGGTCCTGTCATATTCTTTATTGTTCACGTTACTTAACTATAGTAGCTAACCACTTACATTGAAATTGATGATATAAAAGAGAGGGAAAGAAAGGGTGTGTACTCATTGCTGGTTTTCCTTTAGTCCACCCTTATTTATCAGCAAGCAGAAGTAGAAAGTGTTAGTAGAATGTGTGTGTATCAAGAAGCTAAATAAAAACCGTTAAATTACTTTGTGCACTTTCTTCTGTCTTAGTAAGAAGGAGAACTGTGAGAAATATGAATTACAGAATTTCAGTGATTGTGTGCGTCTATACATGTTCACCCCAAACCAGAAACACACAATGTAAAGAAGGATGATATATTTCATGCTAGATTTTTTAAATTAATTTTTCTTTCTTTATAATGACATTAATAGCAAATCAGAACCACCATGACCAGTAAAGAGAGTACAATGGAAGAATGGAGAAAGGCCCACCCAGTTAGTTCCATTAACAGCATTTCTCTTTGCTTTCTGAACAAAGGTCTTTGCATTTTCATTTTGCACACGGTCATACAAATTAGGTAACCAGTTCTAGTGTCCAGTGTGTTATAAGTACTTTACTCGTACATGCATACATGTATATGTCTATGTGGCAAAGGATCAGTCCTCATTCAAATTTTAATATTAGAATATTATATTCTCAACTTATACTAAATCTAAATTTCTATTGCCTTAATAAAAAATATTAAAAAAACGAAAGATAACTTGTGCACTAATCCAAATTTGATTCTATGTCTTTTGCCTTCCCTGTGGGGCTGATACACACCTGTTACTCTTAATTGGGAAAGTTTTTCTTCTATAAACCAAATTTCAAGGTCTACAGATCTCAGTTTTTCCTGTCACCATCTTCAAAGCACTTTACAGTGGTCCTCTAAAAAAAGTGTCAGTTTACTAAACATTGTCATGGACATCATTTCATCTAAACCTCACAACTCTTGCATTGGGTATGTAGAAGCCCAAATACAATGTGTGTTGCTGAATAGTTACTGATGGCTTCTAGAGGGACATCACCTGCTGAGTTCATCATCACCTGGAGTCCAACCCCTCAGTCTCTCAGAGAATCAACAGTGTCAACTTCCCAGAACTGTACTGAACTTAGGCAAGCAGTTTCACATCAGCTAAAACCACAGGAGAACAGACTATAAAATTCAGAATGCTGATGCTGTAATTTGTAGCAAAAAATGTACCTTTGTAGCACACCAGAGCATTCTCTCCCTGTAGAAAAACATTTTTGGAAGCCAGATTATAAGAAAGTAGCTTGTGAGCATGGAATCAGGACAGGAAGGGTTGGTTGGATAACGTATATTTAACATCATCAGGCTCCAGTGTCTGTTAGATACATCTCAACAATAAGGAGCTTAGATTCCTGGTCAGTGCTGGAGGCAAACTGATGACTCATGCCTTCCTTTCTCTTATACTCCTTGCTGACTGATTCATTTTCTGGTAGACTCATTCTTTCTTGAGGTATGTGATTTTTATCAACACAGTAGCAACCAGATTCTTTCCACTTCTACTTCTGGTATAGGGAATATTTTTTCCTTCTATGAGGTGATTTTCTTACAAGAAATGTCATACAACTTGTGCCAGTTTTAGGAATCCAGGTGGTACAGTGGTTAAGTGCTCAACTACTAACCGAAAGGTCAGTTGTTTGAATCCCCTAGCTTCCACAAGGAGAAAAGGGCTGGCAATCTGCTCACATAAAGACTACAGTCTAGAAAACGCTATAGGGCAGTTCTACTCTATCTTACTCAGTCATTCTAAGTCAGAATCGACTTAAAAGCAAAAGGTTTTGGGCCTGTGCCAGTTTTAAGGTTTCCCACTTAACATTTAGGACAAACTGTTGTCAACTCTGCATTCAGTCAGTATTGTTATCATTTTACAGAACACAAAGCGGGGTCTAGGAACATTAATAAGCTGAGGTGAAGAAGGAACCCTCATGGTTACCTGCCTTTAAGTTTTTTTATTTATCTATTTGTTTGATTTTTGTCTTCAAGCATAGTGTTCTAATATATTGTGTTGTATTTGCCTCCTTGAAATTTAAATACTTTATTATTTTAAAGAAGGATTATATTAATTTCCTTACAGATTCCTTGGTTTGATCTACAAAATAGCACTGTCAAATCTGGTTCTTAGCTAGCTTGTGACTTCCTTTTCTTTTGCTCTCCCATCAGTCTTCAAAGTCACACTCACACATTCTGTATTCAGGGATTTTGGTCTGGCTCTCACTTTGTCTGGGGGTGTTATCGTATGATAAGATTTTTGTTCTACCTCCTCCCATCATTCAGAACTCAACTCATTGGAGCCTTGATGGCTCAGTGGTCAAGTAAATGCTCAGCTGGTAACCAAAGGGTTGGCAGTTTGAACCCACCATCTATCTCTTGGGAGAAGAGATCTGCTGATCTGCTCACATAAAGGATACAGCCAAGGAAGCCAGATGGGGCAATTCTGCTCTGTTCTGTAGGGTGGCTATGAATCAAAATTGACTCAACAGTGCATGAAAACAACAAAATTGGCAATAAATGTTACTTTGGTGTCTATAATCATGCATTCATTGGTTCATTCATTAAGCAACATTTTCATCATTAAATATGTTGAATGAAAAGATAAATAAATGAATAATGAAATTTTATGGAAGAGGAGGGATAAATCACTTCCAATTGGTTGAGAAATTAGAGGAGAATTCTAAGAAAAAATAGCAGTTATACTGGGTCTTGAGAAATGTTTGATTTATTTCCACAAATACAGTGATAAAAGACACTCATTGCACATTTAGTATATATTCTAGTACCCTCTGCTCTGTCACTGTAATATCCTCAAAAGCAAACTCCATGGGGGCAGGAACTGTATCTGTCTACCACATCTTGATATCTCTTGCTCCAAGCCAAACCCATTGCCATTGAGCTGATATTGACTCATAGAGACCCTGTAAGACAGAGCAAAACTACCCCATAGGGTTCCCGAGGAGGCACTAAAGGATTAGAACTGAGTAGCTTCGGGTTAGCAACTGTAGCTCACAGTAGCTCTCAATCCATGTGCCACTAGGGCTCATTCTGCTCCAAGACAGCAAACAACAAAGACAGGAGGACTGCCCATTTAAGTTCATAAACTCATCCTAGAAAAAGTGTACAAACCTCATTGCTGAATATCACTACAGTCCCTTTGAATTACTCCTCTTAGGAAGCTGTACACTAACACCAGTCCCTAGTCCATCCTTCAAAGCAATTTTGGAACTCTTTTTCTGGAATGGTCATCATAGTTGTAGTTGTATTACTCTTGATGTCTCAAATGTCAATAAAAATGTCTTCCTTTCGATATTTCCTTTATCTATGGATAAAGAAAAAAGTCATCAGTGACTAGACCAGGTGAGTAGGGCAAGTATTCCAACACAGTTATTTGTTCATTGGCTAAAAACTCCCACACAGACAATTATACAGTTAAGTTTGAGAACTTGTCACCATGTCAGTATACTCAATGACCATTCCAGAAAGAGTTCCAAATTTGCTTTGAAGGGTGGACTAGGTGCTGGCATCGGTGCATAGCTTCCCAAGGGGAGTACTTTGAAGGTGACCATAGTGATTTTCAGCAATGAGGTATGTAGTACTTAGAACAATTAAGTTTGCTGACTTAATTGTGGGAACTGATGGATACTCAGTAAATATATAAAACCCATGGCACTTGGCTTGGCTTGACATTGCCATTAAGTCAATTCTAACTTATAGTGACCCGATAGGATAGTGTAGAACTGCTTCAGAGGGTTTCCAAGGAGCAGTTAGTTGATTCAAACTGCCAATCGTTTAGTTAGCAGCCAATCTCTTAATAACTGTGCCACTTAAATCAGAAAATAGTCTTCTTAAAGAAAAAAGACTTTTGCCTTAAGCGCTGTGCTTTTTTGAAGGATTAAGTCAGTTTTGGGAAACAGAAACTCTAGGATGGAATTGGAAGTTATGTTTCAGGGTAAACTGTTGTGTGGAAACAGTATTCCCTGCTTTTTCCACAGGAATGTCAATAAAACAGAGTATAAGAATCTTGAGATTCAATGAACTTCAATCAATTTCTATTATCAGATTATGATTTTTATTTTATCTATCAGTCTGTGTCTCCATTATGTGTCTACCCACTTCCTATCTGTAATTTTCTACCTATATATATCTCAGGGAATAAATACATATTTTTACTGAATATGTTTGCTTTGATATACATACATGCTTATATATGAAGAAGATTTGAAACACTGATGAAGACTAAGGACTACAGCCTTCAGTATGGATTGTACCTCAACATCAGGAAAACAAAAATCCTCACAGCTAAACCTACAAGCAACATTGTCATAAATGGAGAAAAGATTAAATTTGTCAAGGATTTCATTTTTATTGGGTCCACAATCAATGTCCCTGGAAGCAGCAGTCAAGAAATCAAAAGATGCATTTCATTGGGAAAATCTGCTGCAAAGGACCTTTTTAAAGTATTCAAGAGTAAGGACGTCACCTTGAAGACTAAAATGTGCCTGACCCAAGCCATGGTACTTTCAATTGCATCATATGCATGCAAAAGTTGGACAATGAACAAAGAAAGTAGAAGAAGAATTGATGCCTTTGAGTTGCGGTGTTGAAGAAGAATGTTGAATGTACCATGGACTGCCAAAAGAACAAACAGATCTGTTCTAGAAGAAGTACAGCCAGCGTGCTCCTTGGAAGCAAAGATGGCAAGGCTGTGTCTTACATACTTTCGAAATGTTGACAGGAAATATTAGTCCCTTGAGAAGGACATCATGCTTGGTAGAGTGGATGGTCAGCAAAGAAGAGCAAGACCCTCAATGAGATGGATTGACACGATGGCCACAACAGTGGGATTAAGCATAAAAGTTATTGTGGACACGGAGTAAGACTGGACAGCGTTTCATTCTGTTGTTCATAGGGTCACTGTGAGATGGAACCAACTCGACCACCTAATAACACATATATGATAAATAAATAAATACAAACAAAAAGTGAGGTGTTACAAAATTTATGAAAGATGAAGCCTTGATAAATATGACACTAAAGATTTTAATTGAAGAGGCAAAGAGGTTAGACTTACTGTGTGATTATATTCATATTTTGATATGAGGTTCAGATATCCTGATTAAATTGAAATAATTTAGCCATGGAAACACTGGAAGAAGAAACATTCCAGAGATAGCAAAGATGAAGTCTCTGAGGCCAGAGAGAAGGTTAGTGTCCTTTCAATAGAGTGAAGAACGCAGGGAGGAGTATTAGATGAGCAAAAGAGATAAATTTCATCGCCTAGTGCAGCTTAAGTCATGGAAAGGAGACAATACTTTGTTCTGAGAGGGATAGTAGGAACTTGAAGAGTTTAGAACAAGGCAACAAATTAATGGCTTACATTTCTTTCTTTTTAAAAAATATTTTATTGTGTTCTAAGTGGAAGTTTACAATTCAAGTCAATTTGTCATACAAGAGCCCTCACAAACACTGCTCCAGCAGCACTTCCCATCCTGTGACAGCACACACCTCCTTTCCACTCTGTATTTCCTGAGTCCATTCAACCAGCTCCGGTCTCCCTCCACCCCCTTATCTTGCCTTTGGGCAGGAGGTGCCCAGTTAGTCTCTTGTATACACTTAGGCCAAGAAGCACACTCTACTAGTATCATTGTATGTCTGATAGCCTAGTCCAATCTTTGTTCAAAGAGATGGCCTCAGGACTTGGTTTTGCCTCTAGGCTAGAGACTGGGGATCTTATCTTCAAGGAACCCTCCAGTCTGTTGACCCATCAAGTCTGAACTTATAATATAGTTCTAGTTATGCATACCCATGTTTCTCCAGTTATATTGGCGCTCTATGCTGTAATTCTTGTCAGGTGGTAGCCAGTCACCTTCTGGTTCTTCTGGTGTCCTGCTGATGCAGTCTCCAGATTATAAAGTCCTCTTCTGTCTATGGCAGTGGGTTGTTTCCTGTCTGTTGGGCTTATTTTTCCTTAAGTTTTTTGATGTCCTTCATAGACCTCTGCTCCAGGTGGGTTGACATTAATTTATGCTACTTAGATGGCTGCTTGATAGCTTTTAAGACCCCAAATGCCTCTCACACAAGTGGGATGCAGAATATTTACTTAAAAAAAAAAGTTGTTATGCCAATTGTCCTAGATGCTCCCCGAAATGACGGCCCCAGGCCCTAGCCCCTGCTACTCTGTAGTTCACATGCTGGGATACATTTAGGAAATCTCTTAGCCTTTGGTATGCTCCAGCTCTGTTTACCTCCCTTCTACTGTGTGCTGTCACTTTCTTCAGCAAATTCAATTACTATCTAATCAATAGAAACTCTGGTGGAGTAGTGGTTAAGTGCTACCTCTACTAACCAAAAGGCAGGCAGTTCAAATCTGCCAGGTGCTCCTTGGAAACTCTATGGGGCAGTTCTACTCTGATCCATAGGGTTGCTGTGAGTCAGAATAGACTCAATGCCACTAGGTTTTTTTTTTTTTTTTTTTAATTTTTATCTAATCAATGAATACCTCTCTCCTTCCGTACCTACCCATCCTTGTATCCATCCCTTGTATCCAAAGACTGTTTTATTCTGTGCTTAAACCTTTTCCTGAGTCTTTATAATAATGGTCTCATATAGTATTTGTCCTTTTGTAATTGACTAGTTCCACTCAGCATAATGTCTTCCAAATGACTCCATGTTATGAAATGATTTCCAAGATCATCCTATTTTGCTAAGAGTTTCTAACATGAATGGGTGTGGAATGTTGTCAAATGCCTTTTCTACATCAATTGATGAAATCAAGTGGTTTTCATCTTTTGTGTTATTTATGTGATTGATTACATAGTTTGTTTAACTGTGGACCATCCTTACATCGATAGTATGAATTCCACTTGGTGACTTGTTTTGGAGGCATATGTTGTTGAATTCTGTTGGCCAGAACTTTGTTGAGGATTTTCTTATCTAAGTTCATGAGAGATATTTTTCTGTAATTTTCCTTCCTTATGACGTTTTTACCTGTTTTTAGTACCAATGTTATGCTGTCTTCATAGAGCTAATCTGACCGTATTCCACCTTTTTCTATTATTTGAAATACCTTTAGTAATTGTGGTGTTAAATTTCTCTGAAAGTTTGGTAGAATTCTCCATTGAAGTTGTCAGCATTGGGAATTTTGGGGGTTGCGAGTTTTTAATTACCTTTTCAATCTCTTCTTTTGTTATGGATTTATTTTGTTTTTATACTTCTCTGTATTATTTTCACGCAGCACTTGGCTTTTTTGGCTTGTATTATTTGGGGTAGGTAGTGAGTTCGACGGCACTTGGCTTGGCAGTGAGTTTTTAGGAACTTGTCCATTTCTTTTAGGTTTTTAAATTTATTAGAGTATAATTTCTCATAGCATTCTGTTATAATTGTTTTTTTTAATTT
Organism: Heterohyrax brucei; assembly: GCA_028571685.1. Lineage (NCBI taxonomy): Eukaryota > Metazoa > Chordata > Mammalia > Hyracoidea > Procaviidae > Heterohyrax > Heterohyrax brucei. Next base: position 44,751,924 of record CM053149.1, read on the forward strand.
CAATGTTGTCTATTGTGATATCATACATCTAATTTCATATTTAAGTCATTTGCTTTCTCTTCTGTTTTTCTTTTGTCAGTCTGGACAGTGGTTTATGAATTTTGTTGATCTTTTCAAGAAACTAGCTTTTGGTCTTCATAATTTTTCAATCATTTTTGTATTCTCCAATTCATTTAGTTCTGCTCTAATTTTTTTTCTTTTTCTTTTCTTTTCTTTTCTTTCTTTCTTTCTTTCTTTATTTTGGCTTTTTCTGCTGTCTGAAGTCTTCTTTTGCTGCTCCCTTTCTACTTATTCTAGTTTTAGGATTAATTCTTTGGTTCGGTCCTGTCTTCTTTTTTGGATGTGTGCATTTTTTGAGATAATTGACTTCTGAGTGCTGCTTTTGCTGTGTCCCAAAGGTTCTGGTAGGATGCATTTTCATTCTCCTTTAATTTTGTGAATTTCTTTATTCTGTTTTTGATTACTTCTACAACCTAGTAGTTTTTGAACAAAGTGTTGTTCAGTTTGACTTTTTTCCCTTCCTTTTTCTGCTATTAATTTCCAATTTTATGGCTTTATGATCTGAAAGATGCTCTGTAACACTTTAGTGCTTTGAATTTTGTTAAGGATTGCTTTGTGGCCTACTGTGGCCAATTCCACTTTATGAGAGACTAATATTACTACTCCTGCTCTTTTATGAATGTTGTTAGCTTGATACACTTTTTCATCTTTTGAGTTTTACTTTGTTAGTGTCTTTTTGTCTAAGGTGTGTCTTCTGTAGGCAGCATACAGGTGTATTGTGTTTTTTATCCAATTTGCCACTCTACATCTCTTTGTTAGTTCATTTAATCCATTTACATTCAGCATGATTGTTGATGAGCATGCTTCTGTCATTTTGATGTCTTTGTGTGTTGTAGACAATTCCTTTCTTCCACTTAATTTTCTCTGCTGAGTCTTTTCTCTTTACGTGTTTTCTTTTCATCATTTCAGTGTTGGTGGTTTTGTATTTGCTGATACTTAATGTTTTTCTTGTTTTGTATTTCGATGCTTAGGATTGACAGTTTCAGTTATGGTTACCTTAATATTTACACCAAATGTTTCTGAATTTAAATCAGTCCGTTTATGTATATCACCTTGACTTCTCCATATGAAATATCTTGGGCTATGTTTTCTTTTAAGCCCTTGTTTTTGTTTTAATGTTTACATAATGGTATCTGTGTTTCCCTATCTTGACTGTTTTTCCTTTGATTCATTTTTGTGATTGCCCTGTTTGGGGTGACATTCTGTTGTTTTGTTCTGTGTTCTAGTCTTGGGTTTTTAGCTGATGCTATTGATTTTCTAAACAAAATACTCCCATTAGTATTTGATGTAGTTTTGGTTTGGTTTTTACAAATTCTCTTGTTTTAGTCAACTAGGGCTACTCTAACAGAAATACCACAGAGTAGATGGCTTTAATAAAGGAAAGTTTATTCTTACATAGTCTGATAGGCTGCAAGTCCATATTCAGGGTGTCCGCTCCAGGGTAAGGCTTTCCCCTTGTTGGCTCTAGAGGAAAGTCCAGTAGTGCATCACTCTTTGTCCAGGGAGCATCTTGGCTCAGGAACCTACTAGGTTATAGAAGAGACGTGCTCTTCTCCTGGTGCAGCTTTCTTGATGGTACAAGGTTCCCAACTCTCTACTCGCTTCTCTTTCCTTTTATCTCTTGCAGGATGAAAGGATTAAGGGTGGGTAAAGCCATACTCCAGGGAAACTCCCTTTACAGTGGAGCAGAGAGGTGATCCTATAAAGGGATTTACAGTTCCACCCTAACTCTTTAACATACAGCATAGGAAAACCACAAAATGGAGGACAGTCAGAAAATACTGGGAATCATGGCTCAGACACATGGCTACACATATTTTTTGGGGGACACAATTCAATTCATGACATCCCTAAATGTCTGTTTATCTAGAAATGTCCTAAGTTCTCATCATATTTGAGAGACAGTTTTGCTGTATATACAATTTTTTTTTTATTAAATAAAAAATGAAAGTGTACATACTCTGTGCTTACAATACTGGATTAAGAGAGGAGGAGTACACAAGTTGTGTTGAAGTCCCATTAACATTGATCTTCTTACTAACATGTATTGTCACCAATTTCACCCAACCAAATTTCTAACAACTATCTAAACCCTCTCCCCTTGCCCTCCTGCCCTCCCACCCTCCCCACCCTTGTAGCCATCAAAGAGTCTTTTCTATTATGTATGAGTATGCTTTTAAGTTTTTATCATAGGGGTCTCATGTAATAAATGTCCTTCTGTCACTAACTAGTTTCACTCAACATAATGTCCTCCAGTTGAGACCAAATTGAGAGTTGTTTCCTGCTATTATCGTTGTTCTTTATCAATGTATAGTACTCCAATGGGTATATATACCAAAGTTTACCCATCCATTCTTCTGCTGTTGGGCATTTGGGTTGATTCTAACTTTTTGCTATCGTGGACTGTGCTGCAATGAACATTCATGTGCATGTAGCAGTTGGTGTGAATGGCCTTGATTTTGTAGGATATATTCTGAGCAGAGGAATTACTGGGTCAAATGGTATATCTATAGCCATTATTTTAAGGTAATGCCAAATTGCTTTCCAAAGAGGTGGCACCATTCTGCAATCCCACCAAGAGTGAAGGAGAGTTCCAATCTCTTCACAGCCTCTCCAATGTTTATTGTTTTGTGTTTTTTGGATCATGGCCAATCTTGTTGGGGTGAGATGGTATCTCATTGTCATTTTGATTTGAATTTCTTTAATAATTAATGATCGTGAACATGTCCGCATGTGTTTTTTGGCTGCCTGGATCTCCTCTTTAGAGAAGTGTCTGTCCATCTCCATTACCCATCACTTAATTGGATGATTTGTCTTTTTCTTATTGATATTTTGTAAAACCTTATAGATTATGGAGATCAAGCGTCAGTCTAACATAGAGTTACCAAATAGTTTTTCCCATTCTGTAGGTGGTCTTTTAATTCTTTTGATGGAGTCTTTGGATGAGCAGAAGTGTTTGATTCTTATTAATTCCCATTTACCTATTTTCTTTTCTGATGAATGTGTTTTGTTTGTCAGATTTTGAAGTCTGTCTATATTGTGTATTAAAATGTCCATTGTTGACCCTATTTTATCTTGGATGAACTTTATCATTTTAGCTTTTATATTCAGGTCTTTTATCCAATTTGAGTTGATTTTTGTATAATGTGTGAGATATGGGTCTAGTTTCAAATTTTGCACATGGATATCTACTTATGTCAGCACCATTTGTTAAAGAGACTGTTCTTACCCCAGTTCAAAATCTTAGGACCTTTGTCAAATATCAGCTGTTTGTACAAGGATGGTGGCATCTCTGGGGTCTTTACTTTGTTCCGTCGGTCTATATGTCCCCTTTTGTACCAATACAAGGCTGTTTTGACTACTGGGCAATGAAAAATAACAAGCAGTGAGAAGTTCTTTGAAGGGAAGGGTTAGGGTCGGAGGATGCTTTACTTGGCTTCAAGAAGAGGTAAGATTGAGTTTTTCAGAAGGAATCTTCTTCAGTAGGAAATGGAACATAGCTAAACTGGTTACTCTTTTAATTATAATAAAGGCTGACTCTTTTTGGCAACAAACTACTGTGTATGACACTATTCTGGATGTTTTGTCCACGGATAACTTACATAATCTTCACAAAACTAATTGACATAGTTATCTTTACTTCCATTTTAACATTGGGGAAGTCAATGTTAACTTACTTGTAAATAGTAGATTTTGTGTCAGTCTAGGTCCATGCTCTTAATCATTAAAATGTACTCTCCCTGCCCATCTCATGGGTAGTAGGAGTGCTGGCAGTTAAGTTTGCAAGCTCATCCTAGAAGAGGTAGTACATCTCTCATTGCTGAACATCACTGTGGTCACCTTCAAAGTATTCCTTGGGAGGCTATGCACCAAGGCTAGCACCTAAGGCAACCCTTCAAGGCAATTTTGGAACTCTTTTTCTGGAATGGCTGTCAGACCCATCATCATATTACACTTGATGTCCTGAATGTCATCAAATCATCTTCCTTTCAATATTTCCTTTATCCTTGGGTAAAGAAAAAGTCATCAGTGGCCAGATCAGGTGAATACAGAGGGTATCCCAATACAGTTCTTCATTTACTGGCTAAAAACTCCCTTACAGACAATGCTGTACGAGTTGTTGCATTGTCATGATGCAAGAGCCGTGAGTTGTTGGCAAAAAGTTCAGGTAATCTTCCTCTAACTTTTCATGCAGTGTTTTCAGCATTTCTAGATAGTAGACTTGCTTGTTTGTCTAGTTGGTACAAATTCATAAAGAACAATCCCTCTGATACCAAAAAAGGTTAGCAACATCACTGTGACTCTTGATCTGGACTGATGGAAATTTTTGGTTGTGGAGAAGTGGCTGGCTTCCATTGTGCACTTTGACGTTTGTTTCAGAGTCATTGATACACTCATGTTTCATCAGCACTGAAAACATGGCCCTCTCCAAAAGATCCTGGCAAACTTCAACTCTGCTTTGCTTTGTTCATTGGTGAGCTCCTTTAGGACAATTTTTGCACACACCTTTCTATTGCCAGTACTTTCAGGTAAGATTTTCTTAACTGTTTCTCTGTTAACGTTTACTTGGTCTGCTATGCTTCTCACAATCAGCCAACAATTTTGACATACAATTCAACAGATTTTTGCAAAGTTTTTGTCAGTTCTGCTGATTACTGGCCACCTTGACTGCTCTTTATCAGTGATTCTTTCTCTGCCCTCAGAAAAATGTTTAATCCATTTGTACATTGCTATTGTTTCATGGAATTATCCCCATAAACTTGGACAAACATGTCCCTCATACCATTTTTACTCTTGCCGAGTTTAACAAGAAATTAAATATTCATTCATTGTTCTATTCCAAGCTCCAACTTTCTTGCAATGGCACACAAAACACAATTCAACAATAATGAACACCACTCAGCAAGACACCACCACATGTCGACATGAACACAGCTGTGAGACACTGATTTACCAAGGTTATGAAACCTTACTGAATTGTTTGTACAGTGTTACCAACTTAGGTGCATAGTAGTAAGTTTGTGAACTTAATTGTCAGAACTTGTATATTGATGCCAAAATCCAGTTATAATTCCTCCTATCACAATGCTCTTAGTGGTGCAAATAGTTAAATGCTCAACTGAAAGGTTGGCAGTTTGAACTCAGAACTCAGAGTCATATTAAAAGACAGGGCTGGCATCTACTTTCAAAAGGTAGCAGCCTTGAAAATCTTATGGAGCAGTTCTACTCTGCCCATATGGAGTCACTGTGAGTCAGAATCAACTTGATGGCAAGGGCTTTTTTTTTTTTTTTTTTTTTTACTGCTTGTTATAATGCCATTAGGCTCTATAACTCAAGCCTCATTGTCCAATGCATTTTATTCCCTGGACATTGAAACTATGAGGATAAATGCATGTAAATCAAATCTTTGAGTTGTTTGCAGTTGCCTAATTAACAATTCTAGTTTCACATGTTGCAGCAAAATGAAGGATATTTTCTCTAGAAGTAATACTCTTGTGTGCTTACGGCTGTGACTTAAAATTCTTTTTCTGAGTCCTCTGTGATCTTAGCTGAGTTGACCTCAGGATCTTATTACTTCACAAAGTGAAGCCTCAAAAAGTTGAACTGGTACAGAATCTAAAGTTTCACTGAAGATTGAAGAATGCTTGTATACTTATCCCAGGACCAGCTGCCTACCCTGTAAGGCCCAGTGCAAACTCCAATGGGAGGGGACCTTGTTCAAAAAACAGAAAAAAGCCATTATGGGTACTAAAACATAAAGCTTTTTTCATTTTTTTTTCTTTAGTCATCTCTCTCTGTCCTTCTCTCAACTAATCATGATGTCCTTTATCTCCTTACCATCTCTGAACTCATTCTAAGTAACCCTGTGCCGTCAAGTCAAATCTGACATATAGTGACCCTATAGGACAGAATGGAAACCCTTGATGGTGTCATAGTTAAGTGCTACATCTGCTAACCAAAAAGTTGGCAGTTTGAATCCACCAAGAACTCCTTGGAAACTATGGAGCAGATCTACCCTGCCCTATAGAGTCACCATGATCCAGAGTTGACTCTATGGCACTGGGGTTTGGAGTTTTGTATAGGGCAGAATAGAACTGTACCATAGGATCTCGAAGGTGCTGCTGCTGGGTTTGAGCTACCGATTTTATGGTCAGCAGCTGAACTCTTAACCACTATATCACCAGGGATTGTTTGACTCATGGTATGAGTCATACATGACTCATGGTATGAAACATACAACAATGTGAAACACTGGTCTTGTACTACCCTAGCAATCTTTTTTATGCTTGAGTCCATTGTTTCAGCTTCTGTGTGAATTCATCTTCTTAAGGGTCTTCCTCTTTTTCCCTGACCCTCTACTTTATAAGCATGATGTTCTTCAGATACTGGTCCTTGCTGATAACATATCCAAAGTTGAAATCTTACCATCTTTGCTTCTAAGGAGAATTCTGACTGTACTTCTTTCAAAAAAAAATGTTAATTTTTCTAGTAGTCCATGATCTGTTCAGTATTATTCACCAACACTGTGATTCAAAGGCATCAATTCTTCAGTCTTCTTTATTCATCATGCAACTTTAATGTGCACTGAAAATACAATAGCTTGGGTCAGGTGCACTTTAGTCCTCAAAATGACATTTTTTGCCCAGTGCAATGCAGCATTTAATTTCTTGACTACTGCTCCTATAGTCATTGATGACGGATTCAAGTAAAACGAAGTCCTTGACAACTTTGATCTTTTCTCCTTTTATCGTGATGTTACTTATTGGTTCAGTTGTGCCAATTTTTGTTTTATTTGTGTTGATGTACAACCCATACTAGGGATGTAGTTACACAGCAGTATTATGAAATAGCATTGTTCATATTGTCCTGTACATTCATACACATTTTGATTTTGCTAGAACAGAGAGACAGCTTAGAAAAATAGCTCAGCTATTTTATTTCACTTCTTGAGACATGCAGATTCTGTCAGCATCCCCTCTCTTTAGCTTACTAGTGAATAAGGAGTAAACGATGAAAGGACTACAGGTAAGTAACATGAATAAGAAAGAAATGACAGGGTTCCTTGGGTTTTTGTGTTTCTTGAAACACCATTATCTTCTTTCTGTGTTGAAGTAAGTCCTGGTCTTAACTGAAAGCTATCAGTGCCTGCAGCTCCTTAGGTGTAGCTGTAGCATGCTTACCTTAAGTTTTGAGAAGTCACACCTTCCCGAGTCCTTCAGAATGCTAGTGTGGCATGTGAAGGTGAAATGCAAATTGTCAGCAAAAAAAAAGAGCAGACAAATATATTTTACTTACTTCCTCTGCTCACACCTATGCTCCATTTTCCCATGAGGCTTCACTTATAAGACACAAGTTCAAAGATAACATTATTAAAAATTTCAAGAGTGGTAACAGATCCTTAAACCAACCATGGAGCTCTCCCGAGTTTTAGGTGCTGTGCAATCGCACAGGTCGTAGGCCCATGAAGCCAGTCCTGCCTAATGAACTATGGGGATTTCCACTTCAGTGTCACCCAACAATAACAACATAGCCCTGTGAAGGAAGGGAGAAACATTAAGGTGATAAGAGATGAAGGGGTGAAGAAGATGGAGTCATCAACAAACAATGTTATTAGATCCTCCACTGAGGTGGAAGCAGATCCTACCTTTCAATTATCTGGTGAGATGGGAGGCACTGTAAGGTGCTAGTGGCATTCAGAAGCCCTGTGCTGTGGGTATAGATTTGCCATCCCAGAGCATGCCATACTGCCTCTGAGTGCAAATGTACTTGTCTGTAAAACAGTGATAATACTGCCTACCCTATAGGGTAATCACGAAGTTGGTGCAGTACCCAGCAACATTGTTATACATATGGTAACCACGAGTCACAGATGACTAGACAGCAACTGACTATGGTGAGAGTTAAATGATGCATGAGAAATATACATAGTGAATGCTCAATAAATTTAGCTTTCTATTCCCATTTTGAAGATTTATTAAATCTGTGCTAATTGAAAGGCATCCTTGAAGAAAATCTGAAGGAAGATGGTAGCTTTCTTTTACATGGGTCCAGAGGCTCTTTTCCAAGGGTAGCAGCAGGATGACTGGTAGGGATGTTTGTGTCTTTTGATATTAATTAGGATTTATAGTCCACTGCTTAATGAATTATTCATATTGATTCTGTTGTATTCATCAAGTATTAAACCACAGAATTGTGTGTTTAGAGGAAAATGAACAGTTTTTTCTTCCTCAGAAGTTACTCATTTGGATTGATTCCCTTTACTTCTGTTATAACCTATGCCTGGAGTTTTCCACTACATTGCCTAGGGTATGCATACACGTACACACCTGTTGTTTCACCTGCTGCAATTGAATTCTATTCAGTGTTCATAATTTTGTTCACGGCATTTCCTGGCAGACTAAGGAAACCAACAAAAGTTGATCAGTCTGCTGCTTAGATCCCCCATTACACTCTACTAAACTTGGATAGTTTTGAATGGTACTTTTCTTTTTATTCTATAAACCTGCAGTTATTGGAAAATAACTCTATGGGTCTGTAGGAACATATTTTCCATTGGGGGAATGATTTCACAGTCCATTTTTCACTTAGCATCTTACAGAAGTAAATGCAACTCTTCAAAGGGCAGGATGGAGAAGGGAATGGAGGGTAGAGCAAGAGACAGAGACCTGGAGGGCACTTGGCCTTTTCCAAAGGACTGGACAGTCTGGCAGTGGATCAGAGCCTCAGACCTGGGACTGAGATCTGTAAAGGAGAGCTTCAGATGACTTTGCCCTTGGCTGACAATACATTAACATGGATAGAAGATTTGTCCTCATGCTTCTTTATTCTCCCCAAGTAGTGCCCCTCCAAAACACCTAGATGGTTTGAACTATGTTTTATTTCTGTATTGCTAATCCTGCCTCTTAAACCTTAGCCATTTTTCCACTTCTAGGTCCCAGAGATTCTAACCGTATATCTTAAAAGAGTGGAGTATGCATAAGGCAACTTATTTTCTCTCCTCTAACTCCAAATTCCCGCAGGGGCCTAGTCCTCTCCTGACATTGAATGAAAATATGAGAAGTTCCCATAATTTTGCCACTCTCTCTGATATAATAGGTAAACAAACAAGCAAATAAATAATAAATAAGTCAGTAAAGACTTGGTCACGGCTAGTCACAAGAATAGTGATTAAGATGCATCCTCCAGTATGTTAAAAAATTCCTTACTGCCTTCTGAGGTATACCATATGATCCCAACTCATCTAGAGCAGACGATCACCAAGAACAACAAAGTCATGAGGGAAAAAGAGCCCAGGAGACCGAAGGACCCATGTGAATGGGTGACTGTATCAACATGTAACAGAAGAAAGAGATGGTACCTGGCCACCACCAATGACAGCCGTGATGGGGTACACAATGTTGAGTCCCAGTGGCAGTGTCAGTAAAAGAGGGATGCACCTCAAGAACTCCACTAAAAGACCTCAGCTGATGGTCTGGCAGCATGGGGGCTCCCCTGGGAGCATGGATCCTAGACCTGCTGCTGCCGCTGACCACAAAGCATTACTGAGGTCATCTCTTCAGACAGGAGTGGACTGGACTCAGGGACACATATGTGCCCATATGGTATGTGTACTTTATGCATCTATAGGAAGCTGTCTACTGGCCTCTTACTAGAAGGGAGATGAAAGGGTAGAGAGGAGAGGACAGGAGATAGTGAAGAGGCTACAACATACATAGAATGAAAAAGGAAAGGAAGAGTGTGCTGTCACCGGGCAAGGAGAACAGAAGCTGTAGATAGGCAGGCATGCAAATTTAACTTGAATTGTATACTTTCACTTAATCCCAATTTAAAAAAAAAAAATCTTTGCTAAATTCGTAATTAACACATACCCCATCCTTCAGCTGGAGCCTGCTAGGCAACCTCTGACTACCAAGTTAGAAGGGGACAGGAGCAGCGGGGAGAAAATGAGTGGGGGCATGCTTACTGAGGAGAGGTGTATGGTAGAAATTGTCTTTCTTGGCTGATGCTATTCTGAACTGGTATGACTACCCTTTCTGGACTCTATAGTTAACCCCAAGCTACTTTGATGGCGCAATGGTTAAAAGCTCAGCTGCTAACCAAAATGTGAGCAGTTTGAATTCACCAGCCTTGGAAACTCTATGAGATAGTTCTGCTCTGTCCTATATGGTTGCTATGAGTTGGAATTGACTCAAAGTAGGAGGTTCATAGATGTTCTATAAAGGTGCCACTTTTTAAGAGCAGGCAAGGTATCTCCTTGGGCTGATGTACTGTGTTCAGTGAAGTTCGGGCTGATCAAGAAAAAAGATATGACTGTGAAAGAACAGTGTTATTACATAACAGGCTATTTACTGGGACAGCACTAGAACAGAACTGATGAAGGGGCAGTTCCCTGCAGTAGGAGGCTAGCAGGTTAAAGCATGCTATACAGATCACTCAGGTATTCTGAGAGAGTAAGATCTGGCAATCTGCTTCTGTAAAAGTTATAACTAAGAAAACTCCATTGGACAGTTCTACTTTGTTCCTTTGGATTGCTTTGAGTTGGGTTCTACTGGAAGATATTCAATAACAAGAGGCCATCACAGGCAAGGGGGTCAGTTCTACCCTGGCCCCTACGGTTGCCATGAGTTGGATCTGACTCGACGGCACTTGGCCTGGCTTTGGCATCAGGGGCAAATGGTACAGAGATACACCAGGAGAAGAGAGCAAGAGAATACCTGAGAGACGGGAGAGAATGAAAGGTCTTACTGTATCTGGGAGATGTTGCTTTGCAGGAAGGTGTGGTGTCTCTGGGTCAGAAAGCTCTGAAGGACAACAGCGGCATGGGATCATTACAACTCCAGTGTTTTATCTCACTATGGCTAGCAAATGTGTGGCACAGTTTTGCAAGATAGGAAGTCCAACAATTAAGTCTATGAACTTAATTCTAAATGCTATATACATCATTGCTGAATATCACTATGGTCAAATTTGAAGTACACCCCTTGAGAAGCTATGCACTAATGCCAGTGCCTAGACTACCCTTCAAAGCAATTTTGCAACTCTTTCTGAAATGGCCGTTGTACATATTGGCAAGGAGACAAGTTTGCAAACTTAATTGTATAGTTGTGTGTGAGGGAGTTTCTAGCCAGTAAACAAAGAACCTTATTGGAATACCCTCTCTACTCACCTGATCTGGCCATCAGTGGCATTTTTCTTTACTCAAAGATAAAGGAAAGATTGAAAGGAAAACATTTTGATGACATTCGGGACATCAAGAATAATACGACAACTGCTCTGATGGCCATTCCAGATAAAGAGTTCCAAAATTGCTTTGAAGGGTAGACTAAGTGCTGGCATCGGTGCATAGCTTCCCAAGCAGGGTACTCTGAAGGTGACCATAGTGATACTCAGCAATGAGTTACATAGCGCTTTTTCTAGGAGGAATTTGTGAATGTAGTAGTCAGACTTCATACGCAAAGTAGGTGGGCTCTAAGTGGCTAGAATTCTGCTTATTTGGTTTTTTTTTTTTCTTTAAACAGTTGGATATGTAAAGAATTGACTTTTGTGGCTGCTGGAATATTGGTTAAAGGGCCTCAGCTTGTTATGAAGAAGTAAATAATCTGGAGCCATAAAGATATGTCAATTTAGGCTCATTTTTGTTACAGCCGATCAACTGAGAGTCCTTGCTCAAGACCTATTATCTGTTGCACCAAGTGCAATTAATGAACTTAATTTGTTTTCTGGGGTGAAAACTCAAATTACTCTAAGCCTGGTTGTGATGCTTAAGAATGTGTGTCAACTTGGCTGGACCATGATTTTCAGTGCTTTGGCAGTTGTATAATATTGCAATAATCCATGCGATGGAATCTGTTGAGTGGTACCAGCAAGGGTGGGGCCTGTGTTGGTTTGCCACGCCCTCAGCCTTGATCTCTCTGACTAATACTGCCTACTTCCTTCCTGTTCACTTTGACAAAGTTTTTGGCTTGTTGTGGTTCTATCCTCTCTTGTCTTCTGATGTCCAGTTCTTGGGACATCAGAGCTACCTGTCTATCTTGGGATTCTTTTATTCTCACAGCTTGTGAGTCAGACTTGTGCACACCAACCTGCCTGTCTTGGGTTCCCCAGCTCTTAAAGGAATGTGAATCAGGGGAAACCTTGCAGTCTTGCCTGCCATATTGGGATTCATAGACCTTCACAGACTGTAAGGAACAGTAGCGCTGTTCTCCAACCTGCTGACCAGCTTCCATGGCTTTGTGAATTGAGAGAGGCCTCTGTCCTGATCCAGGACTTGGGATGTTTCAGCCTGTACAATCTTATAAGCTGTTCCTTTGACATAAATCTCTATACATATATTTATACATTTTACTGGTTTTGCTTTTGTGGAGAACCCAGCCTAAGAAACTGGCCCTTGGGAATGGTTCATATTTAGCCCTTGGGCACTATTTATTTAATATGATTTTATTGTTGACCCCTGGTGTTCAATCCATTATAACATGCTGTCGTGTAAATGGGAAAAACTAAGGTGGTTGCCTTAATAGGAAGAATTAAGCCACAACAATTAAAAGCAAAGTCTTTGTCCTTTAGTCTCAGTTCAGCAATTAAATAGTTGTGTAACTTAGAACAATTTACTTAACCCCTCCAAGCCTCAGTTCCTTTATCTGTAAACTGTAAAGTTTTAATATGATATCTAATTCAGAGACTTGTTATGAAGATAAAATGATTAAAAAGTTTAGCACATTTGTACTGAATCAAAGTAGGATTATATATATGACTTGCAATTTCTTAGAAATATCATAGACCTAGCTTTACCTTGTGCTGTGGAGCCCATGGGTGGTGAAAATAGTCAAACATGTTTGGTTGCACACTAAAAGGTTGAAAGTCAAGTTTACTCAGGGATACCTAGGAAGAAAGGCCTGGTGATCCTTTTCTGAAAAAAATCAGCCATTGAAAACTGTATGTGGCAGAGTTCTATTCTGATACACACAGGGTTGCCGTGTGTCAAAATTAATAGTAAGTGCTTTTGTTTTCTCATATGGGAAGAAGGGGATATTTCCATATTAGTTTCTCCATTATACGCTCTGAAACTAGTTTCAAAATACCCTAGCTAACTATACAAAAAACTTAAAAACTCTTAATGGGAAATGTTTCCATTTTTTAAACTGCCCTTATCTACAGTTTCTCATGTCCTCTTCATGAGACCCCCGTAAAGCAGGCAAAAAGGTGTATTATATTTTCCACTTTACAGATGAGGTATATGACATGTAGCAGGGACAGAGATTGTAGTAACAGCACAACAAGACTTGTGTCTTCCCAGTGCTTGTGGGACTTCATCAGGCTTTCCTCTCCTGGCATAACATCATTTCCCAAATGAACTCAGAGCTTAGCATTAAGGTGAGAGTGAGTCAGCCCACCTGTTGCAACAAGAGTCTGGTTGGAGTCTTGAGAAGAGAGAACAATTTCTTGAAATCATTTTCATCTGTGCAGGTGGTCTTCCAGAGCAGGCAGGAAAGCCCCTCATGAGTTACAGGCCTGCTCTGCCCCATTAAGGTGCCGGTCTCTCCTTCCCATCAGACAGCACAAGTCCCATTAAAAATCACCTGTTGACATGCCATTAACAGATCTCAACATGTTGACATCCGGCTGTTGCTTTGATTACCAATTTGTTTTAATTGGTCTCTCACTGTTTTACCCTCACTTTTTTTTAATGATGTATTGGCTTAACTTTGCAGCCAGCATGGCTTGAGCAGTAAACCTTTCATAAGGGGAACTTGCTGGTGCGTGCAAAGACACAGGCAGCTGGGACGTCCAGCTGGCAAGCCTGAAACATTTCAGACCCAATCTTAATCAGTCATAATGTTGTTCAGTCTTTCCATGTTTTTTTTTTTTTTTTAATAAACTGCAACCCTAAAAACCTTAGAGGAAGTTTGTTTCTAAGGCCAGGCCTACAGAACATTTATTCTTAATATGCAAATAACACACTGTTAGAATTCAGTAGAAACTTGCAGTGAAGGGTGTTTGGCAATTATTGCTGTTTGGGGAGGTGAAAAAGAAGCCAGTCATAATTTAAATCATCATAAGTGGGACATGTTACTTCAGTCAATGTCACTAATTAACAACTGAGCAGTGGCCCAGTACAGAGAATGCAACTGGAGGAGGAAAATAGTCCAGATGGTGGGCTATGATCCAGAAGTTTGGGCAGCAGTCAAGAAGGTAAGGTGATTCCAAGGTGACTAAGAGGTAACAACAGACCTTTGCAGAAGACCGTCTTTGTTGGTACTCTCCAGGTAATGAGCTTTCTAATTCGGTGTATGTAACACGTAGTGTGTGATAAGGGTTTGATTAATTTATGAAGAACCACAAGGTAGAATTTATTCACATACTGTAACTTGGCTTTGATTCTTTTATACCCAACCTGAGCTTTCATAGGTGTGGAAAACAAACACAACAAAATATTCACAGAGCAAAAGCTGACGGTGGACTTGAGGAATTGTTCTTTAGGAAATGATCATTGATGTGTTTAATCAATATTTATTACATGCCTACGTTGTCTAAGTACTGTTGTAAGTGTGCTAGAATCATACAGAAATGAAGCTATTACTCTCAAATAATTTATAATCTGTTAGAAGACTTAAAGTAACTTGAGTGATTTCAATATAGGACAGAATATGCTGTCACAAATGTAGAAAAGTAAAAACTATCACAGAAACAAGTGCTCTGCAGTATTGTTTAGTTATTTTGTTCTGACTCGACAGCACTTGGCTTGGCTAGGTAAAAGTTTACAGTTCAAGTTAGTTTCTCATTAAAAAATTTATTCACATATTATGGTATTGCTTGCAGTCCCCACAGTGTGACAGTACTCTCCCATTTTCCACCCAAGTTTCACCGTGTCCATTCATCCCATTCTCCTTTCCCATTCTGCCTTCACTTCCTGCTTTGGGAAGAGTCTGCCGGTTCAGTTTCCTATGTTTGATTAAACTAAGATGTATGTTCCCTAAGTGTATCATTGGTTTATAGGCTTGTCTAATCTTGTCTGAAAAGTGGGCTTTGGGAACAGGTTCAGTTCTGAGTTAGCAGGGCATCCAGGGGTACAGTCTTGGGGGTTCCTCAGTCTCTGTCCAACCAGTAATTCTGGTCTTATTTCATAAATTTGAATTTTGTTCTACGTTTTTCTCCCATTCTTTTTAGGATTCCGTACTGTCATCCCTTTCAGAGCTGTCAGGAGTGATAGCCAGTCACTGTCTAGTTCTTCTGGACCAGGCTTGTGGAGTTGTGGTTCATTTGGTCCTCAGTCCTTGGGGTTTATATTTTCCTTGTGTCTGTGGTTTTCTTCATTCTCCTTTGTTCCAGATGGGACAGGACTGATAGATGTATCTTAAATGGTCATTCACATGCTTTTAAAACCCAGAAGCTAGCCACTAAAATAGTATGCAGAACATTTTCTCTAAGTGTCTCCTGAGGTTATGGTCACCAGCCTTCAGCCCTAACAACTTGGTCCCTCAAGGTATTTGGATGTATCTAAGAAACTTCATAGCTTTGTCTTGGTCAAGTTTTGCTGCCGTCTCCTATATTGTGTGTTTTCTTTTCCTTCATCAGACTGGACACTTGTCTGATATCTAGTTATTTTTCTTCCCTATCAGTCCTCACTCTCATAACCATCAACGAATTTTCTATGTATATACTTTTTCTTCAGTTTCTGTAATAGCAATCTTACATATTTGTCCTTGTGTGGTTGATTTATTTCCCTCAGCATAATGTCCTCCAGATTGATCCATGTTGAGAGAGGTTTTGCAGATTCATCTTTGTTCTTTATAGTTGCATAGTATTCCATCATATGTATCTGTGCCATAATTTATTTATCTATTCATCTGTTGATAGGCACTTAGGTTATTTCCATCTTTTTGTTATTATGAATAATGCTGTAATGAACACGGGTGTATTCATATGACCCTCATGCCAACCACTACCCCCTGCACTTTTTTTTTCTCTAGGATATATTCCTAGGAGTAGGATTGCTGGATTGGATGTATGCCATTTCTATGTTTAGATTTTGGGGAAGCATCATCATTTTCCAAAGTGGCTATACCATTTTATGTATCCACCAACAGTGCATAGGAGTTCTAGTCTCCCCATAACCTCTCCAATATTTATTATTTGCTGGTTTATTATTTATCTGTTTATTTATTTGTTTGTTTACTAATTAATTAATTAGTTCATACATTTGTTTATTTTGATTAGTTTCAGTATTGTTGGGGTGAGACTATATCTCCTTGTAGTTTTGCTTTGCATTTCTCTGGTGGCTAATGATTCTGAGCATTTCCTAATGTGCCTGTTAGCTGCCTGAATGTCTTCTTTGAAATGTCTGTTCAAATTCTTTGCCCATTTTTTTATTCACATTATTTGTCTTTTTGCTGTTGTCTTGAAGCATTTTGTAAAATTTAGAGATCAGACTCGCTGTAGCCAATTCTTTCCCCCATTGTATAGTTTCTTTTTTCACTCTTCTGGTGAAGTCTTTCAATGAGCATAGGTGTTTAATTTTTAGGAATTCCCAGTTAGCTACTTTATCTGCTAATGTTTGTGTATTGTTAGTTGTGATTTACATTCTCATTACTCCATGTATTAGGGCCCCTAGCATTGTCCCGTGATCTTTCTCTTTTCAGGTTTTATATTTAGGTCTTTGATCCACTATGAGTTAGCTTTTGTGTTGGTATGAGGTATGGATTCTTTTTTATGTTTCTAAAGATGGCCATCTAGTTATACCAGCACCATTTGTTAAAGAGACTGTCTTCCCTGTTTAATGTACTTAGATCCTTTGTAAAATATCAGCTTCTTACGCATAGACAGGTTTCCATCCAGATTCTCAATTCTGTTACACTGGTCTATGTGTTTCTTTATTGTACCAGTGCCAGGCTGTTTTGACTACTGCAGACGTACTACAGGTTTTAAGATCAATCTCTTTCTCTGGAGAATGCTGTTGGCTGTTGGTTTTGCATGAGCACCCTTAATTATGTCAAGAAAGTTTCCTTCTATTCCTAACTTGCAGAGCATTGTTATCAGGAGTGGGTGTTGGAATTTCTGTGTCAATTATGATTATCATGAGATTCTTTTCTTTTGTTCTATTTATGTGGAAGATTCTGTTGATTGATCTTCTAATGTTGAACCATTCTAGCATGCCTGGTATGACTCTCACTTAATGATATATATGCTGTTGAACTCTATTGGTTAGAATTTTGACGAAAAGTTTCACATCTATATTTGTGAGTGTCTGTATTTTTTTTTTTTTTTCTGGTATCTTTGGCTGGTTTTGGTATTAGGGTTATGCTGGATTCATAGAATGAATTTGGCAGTATTCCTTTTTGATGTTCTGAAATAGTTTGAATAAAATTGGTATAAGAGCTCCTCTGAAAATTCAGTAGAATTTTCTGGTGAAGCCATCCAGGCTAGGACTCTTTCTTGTTGTTATTGTTAGTATTTATTTATTTTATTAAACTCCTCAATCTCTTTTTTTGCTACGAATTTGCTCAGGTTTTTGGTTTAGTTTTTAGTTTTTCTACCTCAATGAAGTTGAATTGGCTGATTATGACATTTAGATATTCTATATCTTTGTTTAGTTTCTTTCTAGATATTCTATCCTTCACCAAATGTGGTATGTCATAGTCTCCTCTTATTATTATGGAGCTGACTGTTTCTCTTTTCAAAGTTGTTAGAGTTTGTTTCATGTATTCTGAAGCCTTGTAATTGTGTAAATACGTATTTATTATGGTTATGTCTTCCTGGTCTATTGACCTATTAATCTTTCGTAGTGTCCTTCTTTGTCCTTTATGGTATATTGTACCTTAAACTCTATTTTTTCAGAGACTAATATCATCATGCCTGCTCTTTTTTGGTTATTGCTTGATATATTTTTTCCATCCTTTGGATTTTAGTTTATGCTTTTGTGTCTGAGGTATGTCTCCTGTATACAGCATATAGATGAATCTTTAAAAAAAAAATCCATTCTGCCACATCTATCTCTTGTGCATTTGAGCCACTTACATTCAGTGTAATTATTGATAGTTACATGTTTATTGCTGCGGTTTTGTTTTTTGTTTTTGTAGTGTTGATGGTTTCTTTGTACTGTTTAATTTTCTGTGCTGAGTTTATGGATTTTGTTTTTATTTCTTTCATTATTGTTGATTTTGTATTTACTGAGTCTTCTTTTTTATTTCGATGAGTAGGTTTGCTAATGTTCTTCGTGGTTACTTTGAAATTTACCTTTATTTTCATGAGTTTCAACCTGTCTTTTATTTCCTGTTATTGCCTAGACTTCCTTTCCATATGGAAGTTCCATAGCTGCACTGTTTATTCTCTCTCTTGTTGTTATTATTTAATATTGATGTCTCTTGTTCTCTATTTTCAGCCTTTTAGCTTTGTTTTATAATTGAGATTTTGTTTTCTGAGTTCGTATCTGGTTGATTTATCCTGTGCCCTAATCTTGAATTGTTGTCTGATGTTGTTGGTTCTCTAAACAGAGGATCCGTCTAATATTTCTTATAACTTTGGTATGGTTTTTACATATTCCTTTCATTTATATTCATTTGGAAATATCTTCATTTTGCCATCATATTTGAGAGACAGTTTTCCTGGATACATAATTCTTGCCTGGCAATATCTTTTTTTTTTTTCCTTCAAGGCTTTATATGTGTAATCCCATTGCCATCTTGCCTGCATGGTTTCTGCTGAGTAATCAAAGCTTAGTCTTATTTGTTCTCCTTTGTAAGTGACTTTGTTTTTTCCTAGCTTCCCAGGATTTTTTTCTTTGTGTTGGCAAGTGTGATAATGATATGTCTTAGTGAATTTCTTTTGGACTATCCTATATGGAGTTTGTTGAATTTCTGGGATGGATACTTTCTTTCATGATATTAGGGAAGTTTTCTGCTGGCAAATCAACAATTCACTCTGTGTTTTCCATTATCTTCCTGCCCCATTCTGAATGTCCAGTCACATGTAAATTTTCCCTCTTGACACTATCCCACGTAATTCTTAGACATTTTTCATTTTGGTTTATGATCTTCCCCCAAACAAATTGATATTAAAGGATTTGGCTTCAGTAACAGTAATTCTGTCTCCAATGCCTTAGTTCTACTCCTTTGTCTTTTAATGAGCTAATTCTAAAATTTCACCATTAATCTTTTGAATCTCTAGCTACTGTTTTTGTATGGTTTCCAGCAGCCTGTTTAGTCTGTATTTTTTGTTCTTGAATTGTCTTTCTGAATTCTTATATTGCTTTGTCTATGTTTCCTTGGTTTGGGCTGGGTTTTCTCTGACTTCTTTGTCAATATATTGGACAGCTCTGTATATTAGTCTTTTTAAATTTTATATCAGGTAGTTCTATTGGCTTATCTTCATCTGGAAGGTTTGCTGGATCTTTATTTGGGGCACTTGGCCACCTTGTCCTGCTTCTTTAGGTGATTTTATACAGACAGTTGTCTCCTGGGCAACAAGAAGTCATTATATTTACTTCTTTATTATATATTTGCTTACTGTGTCTTAAGTTCTTGTTTGGGGGAGTTAAGATGGCAGACTAAGCACACAACTCCTTATATCCCTCTGGAAATCAAGACCTGAATTGATAATCAAATGGAGCCTTCTGGTCACCTGGTGAGCCCCAGGACACGGCACAGGGCTGTTAATTTGAATTTCATACCACTGAACGAAAAACCTCCTCTCTTTCACTGACTCGCACTCCTGGCTAGCCCTGGCTCTCACAGACTGCAGGTAATGCACCATTTTGACTTTTTTTTCTGTCTTGGCCAGCAGGTGGAGCTGGGTCTTGCCTATCGGCTGGTCTCAGACACACTGCTGGTGGAATAGGCAGGAGAAATTGCTGTATTTTGAGAGCCAGGTGGAGGACTCTGTACATTTAGCCACTTTGGGCCTATCTTTTTATCACTGCCACACTGTGGTTTGTACAGAACCAGTGGTGCCTATGTGTGGCACACCATGTTGCATACAGAGATTTTAGCAGGACCTAATTCTTAGCCTGGGAGCTAGAGCCTGCAAACAGGACAGCGCTTCTCTGACAGAAAAGCCGTAGTTTACGTAGTATGGCCTACAGTGGGGGCCCAGCAACAGAGGCGGAGGACTCGCCACATTTTGGCACCTTTAGCCCCTCTGTCCACTGACCGTGTGGAAGATGCCATCTTAGATAAGGTGGCCGCAACTGGACCTAATTCTTAGCATGGGAGCCAGAGCCTGCCCACAGGAGAGCACTTTTCTACCAGAAAAGCAGTAGAATACACAGTGTCATCTAAGGCTAGGCCCTGTCAGCAGAGGCTAACAGGACAGTAGCCTGCTGTATTTTGAACTAGTTTGTTTCATCTGGGGTTGGATATAGAAGTGCTTACTTTGCCAGTTGGAAAGAAGGATCTCTACATCTGAAAACCTCACTGACTTAGCAAGTGGTCAGATACCTTTTGTTTTACATTTTAAGACAGTCTAGAGAAACATCTGCAGTCCATCCTCACAGTATGTCTCCCAGGCTTTACTTACATGAAACTCAAAAAGCAACAGATGCTTGTGGCAAACAAGAAATCACCAATGGCTTCAGAAGGCTCACAAACAAAACAACCAGAGTTTTTGAGATGAAGAAACTTTTCTGAAATTATCAGAAGGTAAATACAAAAGGATTATATACAGAGTCCTTCTAGACCTTATACAAAATGCAGCAGAACAAAAGGAAAAATTAAGCAAGCTGTTCAATCTGATGGAACACCAGTACTCTGAAATCCAACAGATCAAGAACAAAATCAAAGACATAGAAACTTCCATTCAAAGCCAAGGAAACAGAATGGAACAAATGGAAAGAAGAATTTTTGACTTGGAAGACAGAGCTACTGATGCCAGCATCTATGAGGAGAAATCAGAAAAAAGAAACAAGAAAAATGAAGAAACATTAAGAAGCATGTGGGACTTTATTAAGAGGAACAACCTTTGATTAACTGGAGTCTCTGAACAGGATGAGACACCTGAGAACACAGAGTATTGTTGCTGAGCTGCTGACAGGAAACTTCCCAGAAATCATGAAGGAAGAGAATATAGATGTCTTAGATGCATATTGTACGCCACCCAATATAGATCTCAAAAGAAAGACTCCAAGACATATTATAATCAAGTTTAACAAAATGAAACATAAGCAGCAACTCTTAAAGGCAGCAAGACTCAAAGCAAAGCTAACATTCAGAGGGAAACCCTGTAGTCTTTCATCAGATTTCTCAGCAGAAACCATGCTGGCACGGAGACGGTGGCAGAACACATTCAAAGCCCTGAAGGAGAAGAACTTCCAACCAAGAATTACATATCCTGCAAAACTATCTTTCAAATATGAAAATGAAATGAAGACATTCCCAAGGAAACAGAAACTCAGAGATTTTGTAAAGACCAAACCAAAACTACAAGAAATACTGAAAGAAGTTCTTGGCTTTGGCTTAGAAGAATAAAACCACTAACTATATTTTAGAATGACACATTATTCAGAACTCTACTCAGTTAGGGATGGCTCCAAACTCAATCAAGGCTTTAATACTGAAAGAAGAAATCCAATGATTATCATGAAAACTATGGTGCCATCATATTAAAAAGAGGGATGTACTAAAGTCATTATAGTCCTTCCAGATGGAGAGGAAGATGACAAGACTGGTAGTAACTAAAATTGGCTTTATATACAGTTTATTAAGGGGGATCATAGGGACAGCCATAAAGCACAACAAAGATGTAACATACCATATCAAGAAATGCAACACAACAGTCTCAACAACTACAAAAACAGCTCTGAAAAAGGTGAAAAATCAACTCACAAAAAAGAATGTCCCAGAACACACTAATAAGAACAGAGAAAACATCAACACAAAAATAAACATATCACAAAGGCAGCAGTGAGCACATACCTATCAGTAATTACACTGAATGTGAATAGGCTGAATGCTCCATTAAAAAGACATCGAGTGACATCTTGGATCAAAAGATAGAATGCATCCATATGTTGTCTAAAGGGAACTCACTTGAAACTTAAGGATAGGAACAAACTGAAAATTAAAGGATGGAAGAATGTATATCAAGCTAACAATGAACAAAGAAGAGCAGATGTGGCAATTCTAATCTCAGATAAAATCAATTTTAATGTAAAATCCACCATCATGGACAAAGATGGACACTATTTATTGCTGAAAGGTTGAGTACACAAGTAAGATTTAACTATATTAAATATTTATGCATGTAATATCAGAGCACCTAAATACATCAAAGAAACACTGACTACACTCAAAAAAGTTAGACCACTCCACAATAATAGTGGGAGACTTCAACACTCCACTCTCAATACTGGACAGATCATCTAGAAAAAAGCTCAGTAAAGATACAGAAGACCTTATTGCCACAATTAACCAACTAAATCTCATTGATATATACATAACTTTCTACTCATCAGCAGACAACTACACCTTCTTCTCCAGTGCACATGGAACATTCTGCAGAATTGACCACATGTTAGGACATAATGCAATTCTCAAGAAAATCCATACCATTGAATTACTGCAAAGCATCTTCCCAGATCATAAAGCCATAAAAGTCAAAATCAATAGCAGAAAAAATATAGATAGAAAGCAGAACTCATGGAAACTGAACAACATCTTGCTCAAAAAACCATAGGTCATAGAAGAAATCAAGGATGTAATAAATTGATGGATTCCAAAGAATATGAAAACACTTGCTACCAGAACTTATGATACACAGCCAAAGCAGTGCTGAGCGGTGAGTGTATCTCCATACATGCACACATCTGGAAGGAAGAAAGAAACCAAATCAAGGAACTAACCCTACAGCTTGACCAAGCAGAAGGAGAACAACAAAGGAAACCCTCAGGCACTAGAAGAAAACAGATCATAAAGATAGGGGCAGAAGTAAATGAATTAGAGAATAGAAAAACAAATAAAAACATTGAAAAGACCAAAAGCTGATTTTTTGAAAAGATCAACAAAATCGATAAACTACTAAAGAAAAACACGCAAGGAAACAAATAACCCAAATTAGAAATGAGAGGGGAGTTATCACAACAGATCCAACAGAAATCAAAAATATCATAACAGAATACTATAAAAGACTGCACTCTAACAAATTTGAAAACCTAGAGGAAATAGACAAATTTCTTGTTCTTATTACCTACCCAAATTATCACAAGGTGAAGCAGAACAGCTTAATAAACCCATCACAAAGGAAGAGATTGAAAAAGTCATCAAAAAACTACCAACCATAAAAAGCCTGGGCCCAGGTGACTTGACCGCAGTATTCTACCAAGCTTTTAGAGAAGAGTAATCTCCAATACTATTGAGACTATTTCACAGTATAGAGAGGGATGGCATACTCCCAAACTCATTCAATGAAGCCAGCATAACCCTGATATCAAAGCCAGGTAAAGACCCAACAAAAAAGGAGAACTACAGACCAATATCACTCGCTAATCTAGATGCAAAAATTTTCAACTAAACTCTTGCCAGTAAAATACAACATATCAAAAAAATAATCCATCATGACTGAGTTGGATTCATACCAAGGATGCAAGGCTGGTTCAACATCAGAAAAACAATTAATGTGATTAATCACGTAAATATCACAAAAGACAAGAATCACCTGATTTTATCCATTGATGCAGAAAAGGCATTTGATAAACTCTGTTTCAGTCAGCTAGGGCTGCTCTAACAGAAATATCACAGAGTGGATAGCTTTAACAAAGGAAGGTTTATTCTTACACAGTCTGGTAGGCTACACGTCCATATTCAGGGTGTTCTGCTCCAGGGAAGGCTTTCCCCCTCATCAGCTCTGGAGGAAAGTCTGGTGTTGCATCAGTTTTTGCCCAG
This sequence comes from Heterohyrax brucei, assembly GCA_028571685.1. Classification (NCBI taxonomy): domain Eukaryota; kingdom Metazoa; phylum Chordata; class Mammalia; order Hyracoidea; family Procaviidae; genus Heterohyrax; species Heterohyrax brucei. Next base: position 44,775,851 of record CM053149.1, read on the forward strand.
CGAGTGTCTTGGTGCAGGAACCGCAGGTGTGAAGGAAGCGCTCTTCTCCCTGTGCTGCTTGCTTGACAGTGTGAGGTTCTAATTTCTCTGCCTGCTTCTGTTTCCTTTTATCTCTTCTAGGATGAAATGATTAAGGGTGGGGCAAGCCATGCTTCAGGGAAACTCCCTTTACAGTGGAGCAAGGCAGGTGATCTTATAAAGCGATTTACAGTCCCACCCTAATCCTTTAACTTACAGCATAGGAAAACCACAAAATGGAGGACAATCACAAGATACTGAGAATCATGGCCCAACCACATGCCTACACATATTTTTGGGGGGACACAATTCAATCCATGACAAAGTCCAACACCCGTTCATGCTAAAAACTCTTAGCAATATAGGCATAGATGGAAAATTCCTCAACACAATAACGGCAATGTATACAAAGCCAACTGCCTACGTCATCCTGAATAGAGAGAGACTGAAACAGTTTCCCTTGAGAACAGGAAGTAGACAAGGATGCCTACTATCACCTCTCCTATTCAACATTGTACTAGGAGTTCTAGCCAGAGCAATTAGACAAGACCAAGAAATAAAGAGCATCTGCATCAGCAAAGAAGTCAAAATCTCCCTATTTGCTGATGATGTGATAGTATATGCAGAGAATCCCAAAGAATCTATAAGTAAACTATTCAAACTGATAGAAGAGTTCAGCAAAGTCTCAGGATACAAGATAAACATAAGTAAATCAGTAGGATTCCTTTATATCAACAACAAGACTGTTAAGGAAGAAATTATCAAATCAATACCATTTACGATAGCCCCTAAGAAGATAAAGTACCTAGGAATTAATCTAACCAGAAAAATAATAGACCTTTATAAAGAAAATTACAAGTCCTTACTACAAAAAACTAAGAGAGACTTAGATAAATGGAAAAACCTATCCTGCTCATGGATAGGAAGACTTAACATTGTGAAAATGTCTATTTTATCCAAAGCAATCTACTTACATAATGCAATCCCACTACAAGTTCCAGCGTCATTTTTTAATGAGATGGAGAAACAAATCACCAGTTTTGTTTGCAGAAGGAAGAAGCCCCAGATAAGTACTAGTAAAGAAGAAGAACACACTGGGAGGCCTCTCATTACCTGACTTCAGTACCTATTACACTGCCACAGTAATCAAAACAGCCTGCTACTGGTACAAGAACAGACAGATTGATCAATGGAACAGAATTGAGACCCCAGAGATGACACCATCTACCTGTGAACAGCTGATATTCGACAATGGCCCTAAGACATTAAACTGGGGTAAAAACAATCTCTTCAACAAATGGTACTGGCAGATTTAATATCCATCTGCAATAAATTGAAACAAGATCCATATGTTACACCTTATACAAAAACCAACTCAAACTGGATAAAAGACCTAAATATCAAATCTAAAATGATAAAGCTCATCCAAGAAAAAGTAGAGGGTGGAGGACAATGCAAGCATAACAGAGCTCTTGTGTCAGTGACTGGGCTAAAGGGTGAGTACTTCTGGACAAGTGATGTGAGTTTCCTGAAAAGGGGGTATGGTGAGTGCCATTGGACTCGTGTTGCCTTGGGGAAGGGATAGAGTTCTCCTTGGCCTGCGGAGCTTGGGCTGGAGAGGCTGGGGTATGTGTGTTATATTGGGTGCATCTGATGTTACTCCTGGTTGACTCCAGGTGCATGCATAGAGATGCTCCTGCTTATCTATAACAGGTAGGGTATGTTTTTAGCTAGGAATGCTGCTGCTTGCCTCAATATGTCCACACTGTGCACTTTCAGCTAGTGGAATGCTTGTGATCCATAATTCTCCATTTCTGCTGTTTTTGAATTGCCTTCACTTCTACCTGTCCCTCAATCACGTTCTTCAGCTTTGTCTTTGATGCTTAGGAGTCCTGTATTTTCGTACATATATCTGACTCACTTGTTTCTTTCAGGTCTTTGTATTCACTTGGTTCTTTCAGGTCTTTGTTTTAAGAGAGATGATATATAGCAGCTGACTACTCTGCCATTTTGGCCTGCTTCCCAGAGGATTATTTAAATTGCCAACAACAATTGTTGCAATAAAAGAAAAAATAGATTTTATTCTTTTACATGCAAACTGTCTCATCTGTGTCTGACACCTAAATTCACAAAATAACATCCTATCCTAAACTATGGCGTAAGTGTCATTTTTTACATCCCTCACTTGAAAATTACATGATTAGTTTGATGTTTAACATGCAAAAAGAATGTACTCTGCAGAAGGCACACAATTTGTTTCTTCATCCTGCTTTGAAAGGTCAAAACTGAACAAGAGGATGTATTGTTCATTGATTAGAATCTTCAGTGGTAAAGGGAATATTTCCTTGAAAGTCATATTCATGTAAATGAATACAAGATTACAGCGTTATTCATTTTATCAATACCAAGTACCTCTAACATACCAAGCTATGTGCCAGGCATGAACAGCCACCAAGCCTAGAGAACACAGAATGTAGTGCTTGAGTAATTCATAAATATATGGGAACAGATACTCAAGAGCCAGAAAGAATAGAGTGGCAATTAGAGAAGTCTTAGTTACCTAGTGCAGCTGTAACAGAAATAATAAAAGTGGGTGGCTTTAAAGAACAGAAATTTATTTTCTCATATTTTTAGAAGCTAGAAGTTCAAATTAGGGCTATGATCCTGTCAATTCCTTCCTTGTAAGAAGTTCTGGGCATTCCTTGGCTTGGAGATGATCCTCACATATTGCTTGTTTTTCTTGGTTTGTTCATCTATTTATTTTACTCTTGTGATTACACAGAAGTAATTAGATTTAGATCCTACCTCATTCAGGTATGATATAATTAACATAACAAAGAAAACCATATTTCTAAACAGGATAATATCCACAGGTAGGGGTTAGGATTCCAACACGTATTTTGAGAAAATACAATTCAATCCATAATAGGCAGTAAGTAAGAAACAGAAAGAAAAGAGACAGGACTGGAGGTAGAGACACATTACACTTGAGCGGAGACACAGTTCACTCAGTTGGTTTTGGCGTACGCTCGTAGTAATTACCCACTTTACTGCTGGGAAATGATCTCTGCACCATCTTTAGCACCCTGACAGAGGATGATAGGCAAGATTCCTCATCAGCTGTAGCACTGGACTGGTCACATTATAAATTGCAAGTGCATGAATCAGTATATCTGATATTTGAAAGATAATGCAACAAAATGCAGTAATTATCAAAAGCATCATTAATATTACATGGAAGTTAAATTATGCTCAAGATAATTCAAAGGTGATGGCAGCAATACATCAACAGGGAACTGCCAAAAATTAAAGCCAGATTCAGAAGGGGATGTCGAATGAAGGATATCATCACTGATGTCTGATGGATCTTGGCAGGAAGGAGAGGATACTGGAAAGATGTTTACTTGTGTTTTGTTGACTATCTAATTTAACTACGTGGATTATAACAAGTTGTAAAAAAATGTTATGAAGAATGAGAATTTCAAAATACCTAATTGTTCTCCTACAGAACTTGTGTATAGACCAAGACACAATCATTCAACTAGAACAAGGGAATACTACCTGGTTTAAAATCAGGAAAGATTTGCGTCAGGATTATATCCTTTCCCCATACTTATTTAGTCTGTATACTGAGCAAGTAAGCCAAGAAGCAGTACTAACAAAGAATATGACATCAGAACTGGTGGAAGAATAATTAACCTGTGATATGTCAGTACAAAGCTTGCTTTCAGAAGCTTGCTTTCTGAAAGCAAAGAGGACTTGAAGAACTTACTGGTGAAGATCAAAGACTATAGCCTTCAGTATGAATTACACTTCAACACAAAGAAAACCAAAACCTTCTCAACTGGACCAATAAGCAACATCATGAAAAATGGTGAAAATATTGAAGTTGTCATGGATTTCATTTTACTTGGATCTACAACAATGGTCATGGAAGAAGCAGTCAATATATCGAACAACTTATTGCACTGGGGAAATGTGCTGCAAAACATGTCTTTAAAATGTTTAAAATCAAAGATGTTGCCTTGAGAACCAAGGTGTTGTCTGACCCAAAACCACGCTATTTTCAGCTGCCTCATGTGTGTGCCAAAGCTGGTGAATGACTAAGGAAGACCAAGAAAGAATTCATGCTTCTGAATTATGGTTGGCAAAGAATACTGAATACATCATGGACTGCAAGAAGAATGAACAAATCTGTATTAAAAGAAGTATAGCCAAAATGCCCCTTACAAGTAAGGATGATGAGACTTTTCTTCCCTTATTTTGGACATATTATAAAGATGGACTAGTCCCGGAAAGACATTGTTCTTAATAAAGTAGAGGGTCAGCAAAAGGGAGGATGACCATCAAAGGAATGGATTGAGACTGGCTGCAACAGCGGGCTCAAACATAGCAATGATTATGAGGATGTCACAAGACCAGGCAGTATTTCATTCTATTGTCCATAGGGTCACTGCAAGTTAGAACTGACTTGAGGGCACTTAACAATAACGACCATCACTGGCACCCCGCCAGAAGACGGCCGGCAAGATTTTTCACAAATTGGAGCATTGGTTCTACTGTAAACTTGAAGTGTGTGAATCAAATCAAATTAAACCCATTGTTATTGAGTCAATCTGACTCATAGCAACCACATAGGACAGAGTAGAACTGCCTCATTGAGTTTCCAAGGAATGGCTGGTAAATTCTAACTGATGGCCTGTTAGTAGCCACAGCTCTTAAGCACTATGCTACCAAGTTTTCTGTGTGAATCTGTATAGCTTTTACTGAAGAGCTGAAATTCATCTTTTTTTAAAATGATGATCTTTTATAGAAAATCTATATGAGGGCAATTATAAATTTTGGGACTCTGAAACTGGTATGTTTCAAAACTTCACAGAAATACTAAATTGCTGAAAAATACGCAATACACTTTAGGTTTTGATAGACTTGAAAGCAGCACCAAGAGTGGAGCATGTCATTCAGACCTGAGGTTTCTGAGCTGAGATGCTCTCAGGCATAAGAAAGACTGATGCAGCATGAAGACCTTCCTCCAGAGCTGACAGAGAAAGCATTCCCTGGAGCAGACAGCCTGAGTTCTGACTTGTAGGCTACTGGACTGTGTAAGAATAAACTCTTATTTGCTAAAGAATTCCACATGTGATATTTCTATTAGAGCAGTGCCAGATGACTAAGATACTTGTTTATTTTATTTACTGCTTCAGCTTTTCTGTAACTGTAGCTTTTCTTTCTCAGTATTTGTGCTTACCTCATACTTTTATGATTTTTAACAACAATGGGACTTTTGTGGTCACAGAATTTGGTAGTAAGTAGCAGCTGAGCAATCTTACATATAATTCAGTGATACTGGAATCTTAAAATATATTTGGTTATAGGCTCAAATTTTCAAAATAATAAAACATAGGGAAAAGCATACAATTTCTTTCACTTTTGTTCACATGCATCTTTACAATGTGTGATATAATAACTAGGAAACTGTGATTTATAAATTTGCTGTGGATGAATTCCAGCACACTACACAATATGGAGTAGAGTAAGGAACAGATTTCATTGGGGTAACTTTTGAGGCAAGGTCATGAAAGAGGGAAGATATATGTTCCCCTATTTTCTCACTGTCCTCATGATGAAATCTGGGACTAGGAGACTATCTGGGACAGTCAGTGTCATTGGTGTTGCAGAGGAGGCATCCTACCACCATTATTTGTTTTTGTATGACCATGACAAGGGGAGCTCAGTTGGAGGATCATCAAGCTCCTGGGTGCTGGGCTGCTAACTGTAATGTTGGCATTCAAGTTCAAGCAGAGGTACCTTGTAGAAAGACCTGACAGTCTACTTTCAAAATGTTAGCAACTGAAAATCCTATGGAGCAGTTCTACTCTGACATACTGAAGTCTTCATGAGTTGGAACCAGTTTACTGTACTTAGGGGCACTAGGGAGTTTGGGTTAGGAGTCAACTGTTTTCAGAAGTTAGTGGGAAAGCCAGCAACTCTACCCTTAGGGACCTTCAAGGCCTTGGGAAACTGAGCTAGGTTAAGCCAGCTTCTGTCAGGAGATGGAAGAGCCCTGGGTTTCAGCTGCCTGACTTTGAGGCAACCAAGAATGGGTGCTGGCGGTCGTTTCTGAACAATAAATTTCCTATAGGGAACTTCACTTTTCCAAGATGCAGGATAATAAATACGAACTGACTAATTCTAGGAAATTAATGTGCCCTGTCTGAAATCAAGTTTGAATCATGGAAAAACTAGTATTTGAAGAATAAACTTGGAAGACAGTGAAAATTTTTTCTTTCCTTCCTTGGTGCTTGCCTGCTCTCTTCACCTCTATAGTTAAAGAATGCATTATTGTGTACTATAAAATGAAATTAAATATGACAACGTCTGTAGTGCTAGCACAAACCATGGGACTCTTATTCTTGTGTTACAGAGTAAATGTTGTTATGTAAGAGTTCTTTCTTTTGTGATTTGTTGTCGTCCATATCCTGTTAATCATCCTGCAGAAAATATGACATTTTTTGTCATTGTTACCTCAAGGTTATGGGAAAAAAAATGGGAAGGGGCAAAGGCATTAGGTTGTGTCCTGCATTCTCAGATATTATTTCTTGAAATCTGAAATCCTCCATTGTATTATTAAGGCTTGAATACTAATAAGGCGTAAGTACTGCCTAGTTTAGTTGTAACTTCCAACATTATAAGCTCATCCAACTTTGCCTATAAACTTACAGGTATTATAAACATTACTTTCTTTACAGCCTAGTTGGTTGTGTCTAGATGTTTATTCCTTTGCCCAAATGGCCTTGCGTTAGAAGCATAGGTAAACGCAAAGCAACATGACACATTTGGAAGCTGCTGAGTTGTGATTCAAACCTTCCAAAGCCGTGACTGAATATTAGGAATAGCCCTCAGTACACTGACTTCTTCTCCTCCTCCTTCTGAGAGGTTCCCGAGAGGGGAGACCCCGCCTCAAGTCACAGGCGACAACGCAAACCCCAATCAGTCACGAAGTTCGTAGCTTGATGCAAACAGCAAGAGGCTTTATTGAAAGAACCAGCACGCTGGGGCTCAGCTTCTGACTCATGCAGGAGTAGAGAGGCTGGGCCCCGAGTAGGGGAAGGGGTTGGATATTTAAGGGCTAAAACTACAAACGGGGCTTTCCAGAAACTTATTCAGTTGATTAAACAATTCTAGGAATGCAGTAAGTCGGTTACAGTTTAACACGTTGGTCAGCAAGTAGTTAAACAATTGGTTATCGACAGGGACATCTAAGGGAGGGGGGCCTGTGACATTCCTAAGAAACCATGAAGTTGGGGGGGGGGGTTGTTCTCTGAAACAATGAAACAGTTAAGCCTGTGAAAATTTTCCATTACACTTCTTCTTCATTTTTTTTCTAGAAGGATAAAGTTTTATAAATGTGACCTCGATTCTATATATTAGACATTCTGATTAAAGGAAACTTGCTAGTAATGATAAGGCTAGTCATGACACGGCTTTGGCTGGGCATGATATTCCCTGAAGAGCTAAGCCATATTCATAGTTTGCTGCCAAATATTTTTAAATTTTTATTGCTCTGGGACACATTATCAGTGGGTTCTCATCTCTTATTTTTTGAGTCAATGATTTTCTTTGTTGGATTTAAACTGCCTTTGTATTCTCTTGATACTTGTAACAAAAGATGCTTGATTTAGAAATGCTGTTTGCCAGAAAAATATAGCATCAGGTGAGTCATTCTGTTCATTAACCATCTCTGTTCTTTTGTGTGCAGAGTGTTTTCTCCAGTGGGTTTTGCCTCATTGTTCTGAGTCTGATTTCCTTTTGAAAAAGTTATTTGTTTGTTTGTTTGTTTGTTTGTTTTTCTTTTTCTCCTCAGCGGTTCCAAAATCTCTTTCTTTCTTTGTACTTACTTCCTTCTTTGGTTATCCCAACAACCAATCTGATACAACCTCTTACATAAAACTTTTAAATAGTCAAGGTGAAAACCAAGACCAGTTACTTTCAGGATTAAAAATTGTGGATCTGTTAGCATTGAATTCATTGCCAAGAAGTTTCCAGATCACTTAGGTATTACAGTTCATCTTTTTTATTGCTCAGTTTTAGCTATGTCACTTTTCAGTAGCTAAACATCAGACACATCCGTAATTATATTGTCATGTATTTTTATGTCCTTTATTTTTATTATGTCAGTTACAGAGATATTATTCAAATTTTTCAGCTGAACCAATCTATCTGAAACGTACATACTGCTGCAATTTTTTTTTTCCAGAATAGACTGCTTACCATTTGAAAACGATAGTTAAGGGATTAATTATAGTAGCCAATTGTGTTATCTTTATTTCCATTAATGGAGAACATGTGTGTATAGTAAACTAAGTAGTGAGAGTCACACATTCTTAAGCTTGAAATAGTTAAGAAAGCAGAAATGTATGGTGCTATTTATACCATTCGTTATTGACTTTGTCCCCTGTTAATTGTATTGGCTATAAGATGTTAAAGACATAGGACTGTTGTAAATTATGAACTTGATATATTTTTACTGGGTAGTCAAAACTGGGCAAGTAGATAAAGATAAGCAAGTGTTATCATTGTTAGGAGCCACTAAGTCAGTTCCAACTCATAGTGACACTATGCACAACAGAAAAAAACACTGCCTGGTCTTGTGCATGTCCAAAATCATTTTTACGTGTAAGCACATTGTTGCAGTCACTACGTTAACGCATCTCATTGAGAATCTTCCCCTCTTCCTCTGACCCACCACTCTACCAAGCATGATGTCCTTCTCCAGGGAGTGTCCAAAGTATGTAAGACACAGTCTTGCCATCTTTGCTCCCAAGGAGTACTCTGGTTGTACTTCTTCCAGAACAGATATGTTTGCTCTTTTGGCAGTCCATGGTACATTCAACATTCTTCTCCAACACCACAATTCAAGGCATCAATTCTTCTTCTGTTTTCTTTGTCCATTGTCCAGCATATGCATACATATGATGCAACTGAAAATACCATGGCTTGAGTCAGGCACAAGGTAACACCTTTATTTTTCAATACTTTAAACAGGTCCTTGGCATCAGATTTTTCCCAATGCAATGTGTCTTCCTTTCTTCCTGCTTCCATGGACATTGATCATGGGCCCAATTAAAATAAAATCCTTGACAACCTCAGTCGTTTTCCATTTATGACAAAGTTGCTTACTGGTCCAATTGTGAGGATTTTTATTTTCTTGATGTTGAGGTGCAATCCATATGGAAAGCTGTGGTCCTTGATTTTCATCAGTAAGTGTCTCAAATCTTCATTTCTAGCAAGTAAAGTGGTGTCATCTGCATAACGCAGGTTGTTAACGAGTCATCCTCCAATCTTGATGCCCTTTTCCTTATATAATCTAGCCTCTTGAATTATTTGCTCAGCATACAGATTGAAAAGGTATGGTGAAAGGATTCAGTCCCAACACAAACCTTTCCTGACTTTAAACCATGCAGTGTTCCCTTGTTCTATTTGATTCATACAAAGAGAACAATGAACTATTCTGGAATCCCATTCTCTGCAATGTTAGCCATAATTTATTATGATCTGCACAGTCAAATGCCTTTGCATAGTCAATGAAACAAGGTAAACAGTTTTCTGTTGTTCTTGGCTTTCAGCCGAGATCCATCTGACATCAACAATGATATCCCAGATTCCAAGTCCTCTTCTGAATCCAACTTGAATTTATATCAGTGCCTTGTAAATACACTGTTACAGTCACTTTTGAATGAGCTTAAGCCAAATTTTACTTGTGTGTGATATTAATGATGTTGTCAAGCAATTTCCACATTTGGTTGGATCACCTTTCCTTGGAATGACATAAACAGAGATCTCTTTCAGTCAACTGGCCCAGGTAGCTGTCCTCCAAATTTGTTGGCATAGATGTGTGAGTCCTTCCAGCACTGCATCTGTTTGTTGAAATATCTCAATTGATATTCCATCAATTCCTGGGGCTCTTTTTTGCCAGTGCCTTCAATGCAGCTTCAACTTTTTCCTCCATTGTCATTGGTTTCTGATCATATGCTACCTCTTCAAATGGTGAAACATCAACCTATTCTTTCTGGTATAATGACTCTCTGTATTCCTTCCATCTTCTTTTGATGCTTCCCAAGTTGTTTAATATTTTCACTGTAGAATCCATCACTATTGTAACTTGAAGGTTTAATTTTTTCTTCAGTTCTTTCAGCTTGAGAAATGCAGAATATGTTCTTCCCTTCTGGTTTTCCATTTCTGGCTCTTTGCACATGTCATTATAAAACTTGTGTCTTCTCAAGCTGTCTTTTGATATCTTTTGTTTGGGTCTTTTACTTCACCACTCTTTTCCTTTGCTTTAGTTGCTCAACATTCAGAAGCAAGTTTCAGGGTCTCTTCTGGTATCCATTTTGGTCTTTTCTTTCTTCCTTGTCTTTTTAATGACCTCTTGCTCTCTTCATGGGTAATGTCTTTGATGTCATTCCACAGTTCATCTGGTCTTTGGTCATTAGTGATCAACACATCAAATCTCTTCCAGAGATGGTCTTTAAACTCAGGAGAGATATACTCAAGGCCATACTTTGGCTTTTGTGGACTTGTTCTAATTTTCTTCAGTTTCGATTTGAATTTCGCATATGAGCAAGTGATGCCACAGTCAGCACCTGATCTTGTTCTCATTGCTAATATGGAGCTTTTCCATCATCTTTTGCCACAGATGTAGTCAATTTGGCTTCTGTACATTCCATCTGGTGAGGTCCATGTATACAGTCACCACTTGTGGTGGTTAAAAAAGGTATTTGCAAAGAAGAAGTCACTAGTTTTGCAAAATTTTATTATTCTATCTCCAGCATTATTTCTATCACCAAGGCCATACTTTCCAAATACTGATCCACCTTCTCTGTTTCTAACTTTTTCGTTCCAGTCACCAGTAATTATCAGTGAATCCTGATTGCGTGTTCGATCAATTTCAGACTACAGAAGGTGGTAAAAATCTTCAATGTCTTCATCTTTGGCCTTAGTGGTTGGTGCATAAATTTCAATAATAGTCATTTTAACTAGTCTTCCTTGTAGGTGTGTGGATATTATCCTATCACTGACAGCACTGTACTTCAGGAAAGATCTTGCAATGTTCTTTTTGATTATGAATGCCATGCCATTCTTCTTCAAGTTTTCATTCCCAGTGTAGTAGATCATATGATTGTCAGATTCAAAACAGCCGATAGTAGTGCATCTCCCCTCACTAATGCCTAGGTTATCAATGTTTATGCATTCCATTTCATTTTCGACAATTTCCAATTTTCCTAGAATCACATTTCTTATATTTCATGTTCCAAATATTAATGAATGTTAGCAGCTGCTTCTTCTCAGATTGACTCTTGCCACACCAGTGAATGAAGATCCAAAAGCTTTATCCCCATGAATGTCATTAAGGTTGATTCTACTTTGAGGAGGCAGCTCTTCACTAGTCATCTTCTGAATGCCTTCCAACATGGAAGCTCTTTTTCCAGCACTATATCTGACTGTGTTCTGCTGCTATTCATAAGGTTTTCCTCGGCTAATTCTTTTCAGAAGTAGACTGCCAGGTTCTTTTTCCTAGTCTGCCTTAGTCTGTAGTATCAGCTGAAACCTGTCTCCCATGTGTGACCCTACTTTACCTAAATGCCTGTGGCATAGCTTTCAGCATCACAGAAAATTGCCTCCACTGACAGACAAGTAGGAGACTACTCATTCTTCCTTAACTGATGCTGTTATCACCCTTACCTGATGCTGTTACCTTCTTTACCTGATACTGTTAACTCTTGTACCTGATGCTGTTACCTCCTTACCTATATGTACTCTGAGTTGTTTGGGATGCTCAAGTCCACAGCATATGGAAGATAATCTATCAAGGTGCACAAGCATCCATCAACCAGTGGTCAAATCTCTGCTCCCTTACATGCTTCTGAACTTTTCTTGCTTGATTGGTGTCCATGCCCTGGTGCACTTGAGCCAATGAAACATACTCCAAGTCAGAAGGTTTGTTAGGAGGCATGATAACAATGGAGACTTGACATCAATGCAGGTTGTTCTCTGTGGAGTCTCAAAAGACAATTCTTACATCAGAGTTTATATATAATTCTAGAGAGGACTACCTAATTTTTTAAAGCATGTGCCTTACATATAATTGTATATATCAAAATAACCACAAGGAACTCTTTATTAAATTATAGATATGCATGGTGGACATCTGGATTCTATATGTTTATAACAATTGAAAAAAACTTACATAAAAATCTTTTAATTAGTGGAAATGGCCTGCCACATCCACTCAGAGTGAGATAAGGGGCAGGGAAGAAAGTTCAATATCAAGAGTGCCAGACAGCCTCCCTAGGTGCTGTCTAACAAGCCAAGGCCACATGTCTAGAGTACAGAGAGCCAGAAAGAGATCAAGGCCATAGTAGCTGTGAAAGCTGCACATCCCTTTGGAAGAGGCAATAAAATGTTTATGTATTACTTAGTGTATCATTACAGCAGTAGCTATGTCAAGCTCTCAGTTACCCATGAAAAGGAAAAAGAAAAGAAAACATGTATTGAAGTATTAGGAGCACACCTTTTGGCTAATAACTCATTTTCTTAAATACGTTTTCTCTCATCACCAAGATAGGGATAATTATATTCACTTCCTACAGTTCTTATGAAATTATCCATGTAAAATATTTAACACATAGCTTGTTGTATATTTGTTGTGTTGCTTTTGGTTGTCATTGAGTTGGTTCCAACTCACAGTGACCTCATGTCTGCAAGCTAGAATTCTCCATAAGGTTTTCAATGCTACAATCTTTCTGGAGAAGATCATCAGACTTTTCTTCCAAAGTGCTTGTAGTTGTGTTGGCAAATTGAAATGACATTCTTCTGGCCTGTCACTGTAGCCAAAAATTCATAGACAGTGTGGGGTTCAAGGAATAACTTATTGGCAGATCTGCTAGCAGTCTGAGAAACAGCAAGCTGAAAGCTGTCCCTCTTGAGTTACATTTCTAGTGGTTTTTATAGCCAGAATTCAAAGTGGAAAGGGTTTGTTACGGAACAATAGTGAGGAGTCACTAGATTTCGTTGCATCATAAGGTTTCATTACTTCTAATGAACAACGTGAATTGCCCAAAAGTTTGTCAAGGATAACCAAACAGAGTAAACTATCCAAAAGTTTTTACCTCTCTCTGAGGTCTTAATCAACTCTATATCCTCAGAGACAGGGAGAAGAAGGGATAGGGAGAGGAATGTAGATCTGTTACTACGATTATTAAGGCAGAAAATAGAATGTAGCTTAATAACTTAAGTGACCTTTGTTAGGCCTTTACATTTACCATCAGTTGGATACCATCTCCATTTTTTTAACTAGTAGTTGAGTGCTTAACTGTTTGTGTTACCCAGGGACTTCTTTGGGACATACTGTTTTTGTTACTGTTGTTCAATGTAGTTGAATTAATTCTGACTCACAATGATGCCATGTGACAGAATTTTATCTCATAAACTCACATGAAGTTTTCTGAGCTGTAATCTTTACAGGAGCGTATGAGTCACCAGGTCTTTTCTTCCTGAAAGCTGCTGGTGCGTTCAAACAATCATACCTCTGATTTCCTCCTTTCTCTCTTAGATTTGTAAATATTATATTTTTATAAGGAAGTCCTGATAGTACACTTGTTAAACACTTGGCTGCTAACTCAAAAGTCAGTGGCTCAAACCCACTAGCCACTCTGTGGGAGTAAGATGTGGAAATCCACTTCCCTAAAGATACACAAACTTGGATACCCTATGGGGTAGTTCTCTTTTTCACTGTCTCTACTCAGTCTCTAGTTAGTGGGCCTATACTTCCAAATCTAATTCAAACACTTATTTCCTGAATCCTGTCACTGAAATATTTTTCCATAACCAATGATTATCATCTCTTTTCCTTGAGTGTTCATATTATTTTGTTAGGGTCTGGATTTCAAGACGCGATGCAGTTTCTCTTTAAAAGTTAAGTTTTATTAAAAATGTGCCCAATAGGAAAAAGGCTGGTGCACCAGGGATGCACTCCAAACTACGCAGAGCAGGAGGCGACCCCAGGCTTCTCTAGCGCGCAGTATTTAAGCCATGAAACTGTAAAGTAGGGAGGGGGAGCTGGCTTTTGCATTAATTGGTAGAGGCCATATGGAATTTCTGCAAGTTACAAAATGTAGCCGTTAGTGAATGTTTCAGCCACATGGAATTTCTGTAAGTTGTAAAATGTAGTCGTTAATGAATGTTTCAGTAGATTGTGGTTAGGGCTGGCTCTAGGGGTTATTTGCAAGGCTGTCTCCAGGCTCTGTCTTTTGTAAGACAAAGGTAAAATTACTCTATAGTATTTCCTGTTATTTTCTGCTAAGTTGTTTCCTGGAGCCTTCTATGTTAATACCCTGAATTTTCACTGCATCCTTCCTCAAAATGGAATCTGAGGCTCAAAATGGAGTTACTTATGTCTCATTTCAACAATTTGTTATGTTTCAAAATTCTAGAATGTCTTAATTTCCTCATGAGTTGATTTATTTTTAAGACCACTATAATCCAAAGCTCTCTGTCTCATCAGCTCCACTGAAATTACACTCTTAAAGACATAAGTGATTTCCTAGTTACCAAACTAAGGAAACATCTCCACCGAAGCCTTCATCTTCTCCTTGACATTTGATAAGACAGATCTCCTTTGGTTTCTCATCTGCCTTTATTAGGATTGTGGTCGGCAGTTCAAATCCACCAGGCGCTTCCTGAATACTCTGGGGGTCAGTTCTACCCTGGCCCCTAGGGTCGCCATGAGTCGGATCTGACTCGACGGCACTTGGCTTGGCTTGAACAGTTGGTGTTCTATGTTCAGCTGCACTGACTTTTTCATTCTTTCAAAGTCATCATGCTTATCCCATCTTTGTCCTTACTACTCTTTTGTTTCAGATCCTCTGCACCAAGATTTTCACTTGGCCATTGAAGTGTCCACTTACTGTGACTTCATCATTGAGTTTTCCATTTTTCAAATATCTCACAGATAGCTTATTTAACTTTAGGTATCTTATTCTTATCTAAAATATTTCATTCTAAAAAAATACTGGGCACAGAGTAAAAGAGAGAATTCAATCATTTAAATGTTCAAACTGACCTTAGTTTTCTTCTAATTTTGCCTCCTTCATGGATGTTATCATGAATGGGGCAAACCTCTGGTCTTGACCTCTCTATAGTTTATTTAATCTGATTTTGTTAGATAGATACTCCTGAATGGTCCATCCAGGACTAGTTACTCTGCAAACTTATATTGAACAACTCAACTTACCAGGAACTGGCTCAACAAAGATTAATAAGATACAGTTCTGAGGAGAATGATATTCATGGCCTTACAGTATATAGTCTAATGTGGGTCAGGGAGATATACAAAATTAAATGCAACTGAAGGGAGTGCTAGACTTGTGTGTTGTACAGCTTGTACTAGAAGCAGAAAACAAAGTTCTCTGCATATCATGTCTAACTTCATTAGTAAGAAGTCCTTTACAATCAGAGCTAAGGTCGAAACATTTTCATTTCACTAATTAACAGAGGTTCCACTAGAAACATCCCACTTAGTTCTAGAGTACAATAGTTACAATTACAATGTCTTGGATGAAACTGGGGAAACCCTGATGATGACGTGGTGAAGTCTTCAGCTGCTACCTGGGTGATCAATGCTTCAGACCCATCAGCCATTTTACAGGAGAAAGAGGTGCTGCTTTGCTTCTTCTTTAAAGATATATATAGCCTTCTACTCTGCCCTAGAGGGTCACTATGAGTTGGCAATGATTCAACAGTGGTGGGTTTGTTTTTCTTTTTGTTGCTGTTATTGGGTCAAACTACCAAGGTTCAAATTCTGGCATATGCCATCTGTGGTATAAGCTGCTTGATCATCTCAGTTTCCTTGCCTATAAAATGGGGCTAACAATATTTATCTCAGTTAAATTATTGTGAATAATCAAAGAGTTAATACATGTCAAGTCTGAATGTTGTGGGTATCACATAGTGGGCACTCATAATATCAGTCGTTCACAACTTATTCCTCACAACAAAATAGACATTGGTAAATTCCACATTTGAACACAAGAATAGGTTGAATTTTATAAACTTGTATTACTATGTATTTCCATTTTTGAGATTTTGCTTCTTCTTAGCAGTGAGACTTACTCTACTAGCTGCCTTATATCTCAATCCTATTACATTATTCATGCTTCATAGTTCCTGATATCCCGACAACCTTTTTGTCTGTTGTGGATTCAACTGTGTTCCCCCAAAGTGTGTATCAATTTGTCTAGGCCATGATTTCTATCATTTTGTGATCTGATCTGATTTCCCTTTGTCTTATAAAACATATTTCTATGGTATTAATGCAGCATGATTAGAGGCAGTTACATTAATGAGGGAGGACCAATCTACAAAATTAGGTTTTATATTGAGTAGATCTCTTTTGAGATATACTAGAAAGAAGTGACTAGAGAGACAAGGAGATCTCATGTTACCAAGAAACAAGAGCCAGGAGAGCAGTGTATCCTTTGAATCTGGGGTCCCTGTGCTGGAAAGATCCTAGACTAGGGTAGGAGTGATGAGAAGGACCTTTCCTCAGAGCTAATAGAAAGAGAAAATCTTCCTCTGGAGCTGTCTCTCTGAATTCAGACTTCTAGCCTCTTGAACTGAGAGAATAATTTTATTTTTTTATTTGTCAAAGCTCTCTACTTGTAGTATTCCTGTTATAGCAGCACTAGATAACTTAGCCAGTTTTCAAGACCATTTTATGGATGAGGGCCTATAGTGTTTTTCTTATAGCCACAGACAAAAGGCTGTGATGTTTTATGTGTCAAGGTGGAGGCCAGAGAATATTGCCTCACCTTCTCCATACATATTTCTTTTGGAGGGATGCTGTCTCATCTATTGGCTTTTTATTTTTAACATCTGCTTGTTACATAAATTTGTCCATGTGATGTACCTGCTTGCCTCAGAGTTTTTTTTGTTTGTTTGTTTGTTTGTTTGCAGCCACTTACAGATTGTTCTATTTGTAAGAGGCTATCAAAAACCTGTTGTTGTTTCAAAGCTGAAACTTCAAGAGTGTTTCATCAATAAAGTACCAAGTAATCATTAAGGTCAAGAACAAAAAAGAAAAAAAAAATGCAGACAAAAGCCAGAGATTCTTCTTCACCCATACAAGACAGATTCCTCAGTTGGTTCTTGCAAGACACTGTTTTAAGAGGTGAATTCTGAAGGAGGCAGTTTTAGAATAATCCTCTTTAATACTTGCACATAACACTGTTCTACATAGAAAAGTTGTTTGATGACTGTGGTAATAATACCACTCCATAATTACTCAGCACTTAACAGACACTCAAGGTCTTTCACAGACATTATTTCATTTGATTCTCACAATTAGCAGTGAGGTAAGCCTTACTATCACCTTCACTGACTCCTTGAGTTTTTTTCTTTTAATATTTTTTTCTCCTCAGTGAAGAAACCTGGTTTTCATCTGTAGGAAGGTAGATAAGAGACAGGGATTTCTTCTAGAGCTTCTGCAGCAACTCAGTTGCTGCCCTTTCAAATCAGCTCTGCTCAGTGATCATCCCTTTGAAGGGTCACTCGACATAGACTACATATTGGGACTCCTTGAAATGTTCTTTTGCGTCTTTGCTTTGTTTTAGGTTAACTGCACTAGAATAGCAGGGTGAGAATGCAGATGGCCAGACAGTGGTAGTTTTAAGAACCACTATAGTGACTTTCCTGGGCGGTAAGGTTTGAGAACCAATGCTATAAATGATTAGAGCTGCTTTGTCCAGAAACATAAAGTAATTTAATTTCAGGTTTCTATAGAGGATACCCTTAAATATTGACCACTATAACACTCAGTGGCTTTTCTTTTTGTTTAAGATAAATAATTCCATGTTCCTGTTCATTCAGATAACAAAGATGATGTATTTTATTTCTGTATTGCTTTACAATTAATGTATATTCATATGCATTATTCTTTGAGAATACTATATTTTAGGCATATAATTAGTATCTAATTTTATAGGATTAACTGGGTGGTACAAATGATTAATGCACTTGGCTGCTAACTGAAAGGCCGGAAGTTCAAGTCTATCCAAAAAATCCTAGAAACAAAGCCCTGGTTGTCCTTTTGTGAACAAGTGGCCATTGAAAACCCTACGGAACACAGTTTTACTGATATACGTGGGATCTCCACGAGTCACAGCTGACTTAATAGCAGCTGATTACTGGTTTCATCTTACAGAAATGGAGACCCAGAGATGTCAGGTTCCTGGGTGTGAATTACAAAATGGTAACATAGTGGTTAAGTGCTACAGCTGCTAACTAAAAAGTTGGCAGTTGGAATCCACCAGATGCTCCTTGGAAACTCTATGGGACAGTTCTACTTTGTCCCATAGGGTCTCTATGAGTTGGAATTGACTCAATTACAGTGAGTTTTTTTTTTTTTTTTTTTGGTTTAAGTATAGAGCTAGTTCAAAGGAGCCCTCATGATATAGTGATTAAAGGTGAATTGTAAACCAAAAAGATTTGTGGTTCCAACTCATCAGCCACCCCATAGAAGAAAGATGTGGTAATCTGCTTTCACAAAGATTCGTAGCTCTACTCTGTCCTCCCTATAGGATCTCTATGAGTTGGAATCAACTTAGTGGCAGCAGGCTTGGTTTGGGGTTTGGTTTAAGGCTGTGTATGTGTATGGGGGAATGGGCATTGGTGACATGGTGGTGGTGGTATACAATTGAGGCTTCTGACCTTTAACCTGATAGATTTTCCTTTCCTTTGCTATTTGTAGTGTGGGCCATGGGTCCACACAACATGCAGCATCACCTGGGAGCTTGTTAAAAACGCAAAATCCAGACTTCTGGCCAACATGGCACCGCAGACAGAAGCTCCACATTGTCCCTCCACAGAAAGTACCCCAAAAAACTAAGTGAAATGGAGACAAATGTCAATCCCTGAACCCAAAGTAACAAATGAAGACATAAAGATCTCAACTAAACACTGAATGAAATAAGAAACTGACAGAGAAAAGAGGGCAAGAAGAGATACAAGCAAAAGTCTCTTGTCAGCTAACACAGCCATCTAGGACTCCAGTCAGAGACTGGTAGACAGAGAACATGGGCACACAGCTTCACAAGAATCCCAGCAGGAGACAAAGTAACCTGTATCTAGCATTTCACAGTTTCCTACCCTCCATCCTCCCTCACTTCTCTACCTCTGATGCTTCCTGGCTAGCTGTGCTGGCTCAACTGACTGGGAAGTGCAGTGTCCAGGCTACTTAGATTTACTGTGCCCACCCTGGAGATTAATGGACAGGGAGTATGGAAAAGCAGCTTTAGGGAGCTTCCAAGAGGAGACAGATTACCAGTAATCAACAATATATGGTTTCCTAACTTCACCCTTCCCAAGCCTTTGGCTCCATTTCCTTCCTACCAGCCACAATTTCTTGACTAGGAGAAAACATCTTCAGCACCAGCTACCTGGATTTACCCTGTCCACACTGGCTGCAACCCTGGGTACCATTTATGTGTAACTGGGTTCCACGGCACTTGGCTGGTGTTGTGTTTTTCCGTTTTTTCGTTTTCTTCTGTGCTTCCTACCAACTCCACCAACCACATTTGTCCTGAACACGTGGCTCTATGTGAGCCTTGTAAAGCTATAACGCACCACTCAACTGGGGAGCCATTCATCTGACTGTGATGTAATGCTGGTAGGATCCCCAGAGCATTTATTTATTTATTTTGTTTGTTTTGCTTTGTTCTGTCTGTTTGCTTGTTTTCTTTTTATTTCATGGTTTGGTAGATCCTTTTACCTAGCCTATACTGCACAGCTTAGAACTTACTTCCCCAGTATGTGCATCAAATCAATAGGAACCCTGGGGACATATTCTTTCTTTCTTTTTTCTCTTTTGATTGTTTCCTATTTTCTTGTTTACCCCTTTCCCTATCTTATTTTCCAAGCCAATCTTAGCTTCACACATCACAACCTTCAATCACAACCCTGAGCACCACAGGAAAGCCTACTGGAACCTGCTCAGTACTGATTCAGAGACTGACTTGTCACACCTAGTACCTGTAACAAAAACCCATCACAGTCCCTCCCCTTCAGCTGTGCCTGCCCTGCTGCACTATAGCTGAGTGATTGGCCCTGCCAATAGAACAAGGAGGTAAAAAATACTGTGAGCACAGAAGAATAGCAGAGAATACACAGCACAATTGCTCTGATATGACCAAGTAAAATCTAATTAGGGACAGAAATTCCTACACAAATAAAACCACAAAACACTACTACAAGAAAGTAAAAGAGATCTACATAAATGGAAAAATACGTCATACCTATGGATAGACTCAACATAGTGAAAATAGCAATTCTACACAAAGAGATTTACAAATACAATGCAATCCTGATCCAAACACCAGCAGCATTCTTTAAAGAAATGGAAAAACTTATCATTAACTTCATATGCAAAAGGGAAAAGCTAGAGATAAGTAAAACACTGTTGAAAATGAAGAATAAAGTAGGAAAAGTCATATTACCTGATCTCAGAACCTGCTCTACAGCTGCGGTAGTCAAAACAGCCTGGTACTGGTACAACAACAGATGCATTGACCAATGGAACAGAATTGACAACCCAAATATAAATCCATCCACCTATAGTCACCTAATCTTTGACAAGGGCCCAAAGTCCACCAAATAGGTATAAGTCTTTTTAACAAATGGTGCTGGTGAAACTGGATATACACCTGCAAATATATGAAACAGCACCCACACCTCAAACGACTTCATGAATTGAGTTGTGTTACCCCCAGAATGTATGTAGTGGTTTGTCTGGGCCATGATTCCTGGTACTGTTTAATGTTCTTTTATGTTGTAAACTCTGGCCCTAGGATGTTAATGAGGGAGGATGGGCTGCAGTTATGTTTGTGGGGCAGGACTCAGGATGTATTGTGCCTTGGGGCAGCCTCTTGAAATTGAGGAAAAGGAAAGGAAAGAAAGGCAAACTGAGACTTGAGGACCTCATAACACCAATAAATAGTGGTGGGAGCAGAATGCATCATTTGGAAAGGACTGTGGTCCTTGCACTTGAGAAACTCTCAGTCAAGAGAAGGACTGATGATGAAGACATTCCTCCAGAGCCAGAAGAGAAATCCTTCTCTGTAGCTGACACTCTATGTTTGGACTTCTAGCTCACTGGACTGTGACAATATAAAATTTGTATTTTTAAGGCCAGTCATTTGTGGTATTTCTATTAAAGCAGCACTAGATAACTAAGACACATGACATACAAAAACTAATTCTAAGTGATATAAAACTCAAAACCATAAAGTTCATAAAACGAAAGCATAGAATCAAGTCTAGAAGCCATAATACATGGCTTTAACAGGATACAGACTGTAACCAACAACACAAAAACTCCAGAAGACAAACTAGACAACTAGGATCTTCTAAAATGAAATACTTACACTGATCAAAAGACTTCCTCAAAAGTATAAAAAGGTAACCCACAGACTGGGAGAAAAAATAGGTAAAGTTCTAATCTCTAAAATCTACAAGAACATCCAACACTTCTACAACAAAAAGAGAAACAATACAATTAAAAATGGGTAAAGGAAATGAACAGACACTTCACCAAAGAAGACATTCAAATGGCCAACAGATGGGAGAAAATACTTGTAATCAATAAGAATTAGAGAAACTAAAATAAGCACCATGGTGAGATAACATCTCACCCTGGCATTATCAGCACAAATAAAGAAAAATGACAGGGAATGAGAATGGTGGAGAGGCTGTGGGGAGATCAGAATTCTTATGTACTACTTGTGGGAATGCAAAATGATGCAATAATTTTGGAAAACAATATGGTACTTCCTTAGGAATATCATATAATCCAGAAATCATACTTCTGGGTATACACGAGGTCTGACAATTTAGTTTGCAAACTCATCCTAGAAAAAATATTACATAACTCACTGCTGAATATCATTACAGTGTCCTTGGGAAACTATGCACTGATGTTAGCTCATAGTCCACCCTGCAAAGTCATTTTGACACTCCTTTTCTGGAATGGCCATCAGAACTGTCAATGCATTACCCTTGACGTCTTGAATGTCATCAAAATGTCTTCCTTTCAATATTTTCTTTATCTTTGGGTAAAGAAAAAAGTCACTGGGGACCAGATCACATGAGCAGGGAGTGTGTTCCAACACGGTTATTTGTTTATTGGTTAAAAATTCCCTCACAGACAGTACTGTGTGAGCTAGTGCATTGCTGGGATGCAATAGCCATGAGATGTTGGCTAAAAGTTCAGGTAATGCAGACTTTTCAGGACTTTCAAATAGTAAACTTGATTAACTGTGCAGTTGGTACAAATTCATAGTGAACAATTCCCGTAATATCAAAAATGTTAGCAACATTGTTGTGACTCTTGATTTGTACTGACAGAACTTCTTTGGTCATGAAAAACAGATTGACTTCCATTGTGCACTGTGATACTGTAATGTTTTTCTCTGGGTTCATATTTGTACACCTATGGTTCATTGCCAGTGATAACATGGACCAAAACATCATCTTGTCTCTCCAAAAGGTCTTGGAAAACTCTTGCTTTCATTCACTGGTGAGTTCCTTCAGGAACATTTTTGCACATAGCTTTCTCATGCCAAGATTTTCAATTAAGATTTTCTTGTTTGTCTGCTGATGTTTAGTTGGTCTGCTGTACTTCTCACAGTCAGACGATGCTTTTGGTTCACAGTTAGACTAATTTTTGGAATGTTTTTGTCCATTGTGTTCATCACTGGCTGCCCTGGCCTCTCTTCATTAGTGACACTTTCTCTCACCTCAGAAAAAACATTTAATCCATTTATTCATTGCCATTTTGTTCATAGGATTTCCCCCATAAACTTGAACTGACATATCCTTGATTTCACTTCCAATCTTGGCAAGTTTAACAAGAAATTTAGTGTTTGATGCTCTAATTCAAGCCCTGACATTCTCACAATGGCACAAAACATGCAACAACAATAATGATGGCCACTCGGCAAGACAGTGCACACATTGACATGAACACAGCTGTGAGACACTGATATATGAAGGTTATGAAACCTTGCTGAGTTCTTTGTACAGTGCTGCCAACATAAGCACACAGTGGCAAGTTTTGATAACATTCAGGACATCAAATGTAATATGATGACACCTCTGATGGTTGTCATTCCAGAAAAAGAGTGTCAGAATTGCTTTGAAGGGTAGACTAGGTGTGCATCAGTGGATAGCTTCTGAAGTGGAGTACTTCAAAGGTAACTGTGATATTCAGCAATGAGGTATATAACACATTTTCTAGGATGAGTTTGTGAACTTAATTGTCAGACAGAGTAAATGGTAACTTTGGTGAAGGGTAAGAGTACCCAGTACTGGGGAATCCAGTACAATTTGTATAAGGCAAAGCTGTGGAAGCTCAATACACATGTCCAAACACCCTGAGGGACAGAATTATTGGGCTGAGGGCTATGAGGACCATATTTTCAGGGAACATCTAGCTCAATTGGCATAATATAGTTTATAGAGAACACACTCTACTTCCTACTTTGGTAAGTAGTGTCTGGAGTCTTAGAAGTCAGCGAGCAGCCACAAAGAATACTACACTGGTTTCACCTCTTTAGGAGCCAGAAAAAATGAAGAAAACTAAAAATACATAGAAAAGATTAATCCAAAGGATTATTGGATGACATTGACAATGCCACTACCAGAATGAGTCCAGTAAATGAGATGGGGCCCATCTATCACCACTGACTTCTTTGACAGGGATCATGACAGAAGGTCCTGGAGACAGCTAGAGAGAAATGTAGAACAAAATTCTGACTCAAAAAGAAATACCTGACTTGTTGGCCTGGCAGAAACAGAAAAAACACTGAGAGTTTTGTCCCCAGACATCCTTTCAGCTCAGTAAAGACATCATTCCTGAGGATCACCTTTCAGCCAAAGACTGGCAGACCCATAAAACAAAATGACACTAAAGGGGCATATCAGCTCAAGGGCAAGGACTAGAAACAGTAGGGGACAGAAAAACTGGCAATAGAGAACCCAAGATTGAGAAGGGAGAGTGTTGAAGTGTTGTGGGATTATCAACCAATGTCATAAAACTGTCTTTTTAATAAGAAACTAGTATGTTCTGCAAATCTTCACCTAAAGAACAATTAAAAAAGAAAAAGGTAGAATCCCAGGACCCACCCTAAACCTAGTGAATCAGAATCATTTTAGCAATATCCCCAGAGAACTCAGAGGCACATTGAGCTTTAAAAATCTCAGGTTAGAAGAGACAGAGCTAACAAGGCTGAGTAGTCAGACACTCCCTGTGATGCCTGTAACAACAAAGACACTCAAAATAAGTGAACGGATTATACAGGATATTTTAGTAGCACTGAACATCAGAGGGAAAGTTCAGAACTTGGACTCAATGACAAGGAATTGAGAGCAGGTCCAGAAGTATCTAGGACTTGAGCCCATGGAAATCATCACTCCTTAAGTGGATCTACAGCAGTGAGCATGTTGAGGGGAGCAGTGGAAATGAGACAGACTGTTCCACAGTAGGAGAGACCACACTGTGGAGAGTCCACTCACATCTCTAGAATTAGTGAAAAATTGCATTTGATTATCAAATGCTAGGAAGCTTGAATCTAACCTCTTGCACATGAATCTGAAACTTTCCTTCAAGACAAGCCTGTCTGCCTTCTTCCAGCACTTGCCCAACACTTCTCTGCACTGCCCTAGGCTCCATAGACTGACATATCCCCTAGGCAGCAAGTAGAACCACTTACACAAGCCCTGAGGTATTCTCCCAGACTTGGAGAGGGAATAATTTTTTTTAAAAAAAGAGGGTGGAAATAATATACTGGCTCTGCTAAGGCAGAGACTCAGGAAAGAACTAGTTCTGTTGCCTGGATACAGGCATAATGGGTCTACAGACTTTGAATGTTTCTCACCTTTGCATACAGTGTTGAGAACCCATAGTTTTGCAGCAAAACACATCTACTTACACACTTTAAGGAACAGGGGCATGCTTCCCTCATAGACACTCACAGATGGCTCTTAGCCCCTGTGTCTCTCAGGGCTTGGACCCAGATACTTGTGCTTACACCCATCACCACTGCCTATCTAGGAATGTAGGGGAGAATCTGCACCATTCATTTAGTGACTTACTAACCGAACAGCTGGGGTTAATACATGGAAGGGAAACAAATGGCCTTCTAGGCTCACTAGCCTAGTAAAAGTTCTAATAACCTCATGACAGGACATTAGAGATGCAAACCCTTCAATAATCAAACTAGCTCACTTGCAGATTTCAAACCAAAACAAAACAAGAAGCTAGAACATAGTAAGTGACCATGAAATAAAGAAATACAGCAACTTACTGATGGCTTGGAGACAACAGTCATTATCAAATCACATAAAGAGGCAGGCCATGATGGCTTTGGTAAACTCACAAAACAAAGAACCAAGAAACTTTCCAGATGGTATTACTAAAGGTAAAACATAAAAGATTAATATTTAGAACTTTTCAAGAGGTAGAGAAGAGACCAAACAAAGTGCAAAAGAGTGTAATGAAGAATTGAACAGGCTCCAAAAAAGAATGACAGAGGCATTATGTAAACATTCAGTAGAATGATAATAAAATTATAGAATTAGCTCAATAGAGGGGGCAGAGTCAAGATGGTGGACAAAGCACATGTGTCCTTATATCCCTCTGGAAACCAAGAACTGAACTGATAACAAACGGAGCCTTCTGGTCACTTAGTGAGCTCCCAGGACATGGCACAGGGCTGTTAATTTCAACTTCATACCATTGAACCAAAAACCTCCTCTCTTTCACTGACTCCCACTCCTGGTTAGCCCTGACTCTCATGGTCTGAAGATAAATGCAACATTTTGACCTTTTTTTTTTCTTTCTCTGTCTTGGCCGGTGGGCAGAGCTGGGTCTTGCCTAGCAGCTAAACTCAGACACACTGCCGGTGGGATAGGCAGGCGAAATTGCCGTACTTTGACAGCGAGGCTTAGGCCTCTGTTAATCTAGCCACTTTGGTCCTGTCTTTTTATTACTTCTAAGGCAGGGTTTGTACGGAACCGCTCTGCCAGTGTGCAGGACACCATGTTGGATGCAGAGATTTTAGCGGGGCCTAATTCTTAGCCTGGGAGCCAGCACCTGCAAACAGGACAGCGCTTCTCAAACAGAAAAGAAGTAGTTTACACAGTGTAGCTTACAGTGGGGTCTCGGCAAGAGAGGCAGAGGAATCACTACCTCTTGGCACCTTTAGCTTCTCTATTTGCTGACCGTGAAGAAGGGACCATCTTAGATACGGTGGCCTCAGTGGGACCTATTTCTTAGCATGGGAGCCAGAGCCTGCTCACAGGAGAGTGCTTTTCTACCAGAAAAGCAGTAGTTAACACAGCGTCACCTAAGGCTGGGGCCTGTCAGCAGAAGTGAAAAAGGCAGTAGCATTGCTGTATTTTGAACTAGT
Source organism: Heterohyrax brucei (assembly GCA_028571685.1). Classification (NCBI taxonomy): domain Eukaryota; kingdom Metazoa; phylum Chordata; class Mammalia; order Hyracoidea; family Procaviidae; genus Heterohyrax; species Heterohyrax brucei. Next base: position 44,802,388 of record CM053149.1, read on the forward strand.
TTGTATCATCTGGGGTTGGATATAGAGGTGCTTACTTTGCCAGTTGGAAAGAGGGACCTCCACACCAGAACACCTGACTGACTTGGGAAGTGGTTAGATGTTTATGCTTTACATTTTAAGATAGCCTAGAGAAGCACCTGGAGTCCATCCTCACAATACCTCTCCCAGCCTCTACTTACTCACATGGGATCCAAAAAGCAAATGAGAAATCACACATGGCTTCAGAAGGCTCCCAAACAAAACAACCAAGGAGTATTCCAGATGAAGAAACTTTTATGAAAGCATCAGAAGGTAAATACAAAAGCATTATATACAGAGCCCTTCTAGACCTCATACAAAATGCAGCAGAACAAAAGGAAATATTAAACAAACTGTTTGATCTGATGGAACACCAGTACTCTGAAATCCAACAGATCAAGAACAAAATCAAAGACATAGAAACTTCCATTCAAAGCCAAGAAAACAGAATGGAACAAATGGAAAAAGGAATTTCTGACTTGGAAGACAGAGCTACTGACACCAGCATCTATGAGCAGAAATCAGAAATAAGAAACAAGAAAAATGAAGAAGCATTAAGAAGCATGTGGGACTCTATTAAGAGCAACAACTTTTGATTAATTGGAGTCCCTGAACAGGCTGAGACATCTGAGAACACAGAGAGTATCTTTGCTGAGCTGCTGAAAGAAAACTTTCCAGAAATCATGAAGGAAGAGAATATAGACATATCAGATGCATATCGTACGCCACCCAATATAGATCTCAAAAGAAAGACTCCAAGACATATGATAATCAAGCTTAACAAAATGAAACATAAGCAGCAACTCTTAAAGGCAGCAAGTCTCAAAGCAAAGCTAACATTCAGAGGGAAACCCTGTAGGCTCTTGTCAGATTTCTCAGCAGAAACCATGCTGGCACGGAGACAGCGGCATGACACATTCAAAGCCTTGAAGGAGAAGAACTTCCAAGAATTATATATCCTGCAAAGCTATCTTTAAAATACAAAAATGAAATGAGGACATTCCCAGACAAACAGAAACTCAGAGACTTTGTAAAAAGAAACCCAAACTACAAGAAATACTGAAAGAAGTTCTTGGCTCTGGCTTAGAAGAACAAAACCACTAACTTTATATTTTAGAACAACACACTACTCAATATTCTACTCTTTTAGAGAATGCTCCAAAGTCAATCACAGCTTTGATACAGAAAGAAGCAATCCACTGATCATCATAAAAACTATGGTGTCATCATAATAAAAAGAGGGATGTACTACAGTTGTTACAGTCCTTCCAAATGGAGAGGAAGATGACAAGACTGGTAGTAATTAAAATTGGGCTTACATATAGATTATTAAGGGGGATCATAGGGGCAGCTGTAAAGCACAACAAAGATGTACCATACCATTTCAAGAAATGTAACACACGAGTCTCAACAACTACAAAACCAGCTCTGAAAAAGGTGAAAAATCAACTCACCAAAAAGAATGTCCCAGAATAGCCTAATAAGAAAAACAGAGAAAACATCAACATAAAAATAAACATGTCACAATGGCAGCAGTGAACACATACCTATTAATAATTACATTGAATGTGAATGGACTGAATGCTCCAATAAAGAGACACCGAGTGTCATCTTCAATCAAAAGACATGACCCATCCAAATGTTGTCTACAAGAAACTCACTTGAGACCTAAAGGCAGGAACAAACTGAAAATTAAAGGATGGAAGAATATATATCAAGCTAACAATGAACAAAGAAGAGCAGGTGTGGCAATTCTAATCTCAGATGAAATTGATTTTCATGTAAAATGCACCATCATGGACAAAGATGGACACTATTTATTTCTGAAAGGTTCAGTACACAAGCAAGACTTAACTCTATTGAATATTTATTCACCTACTGTCAGAGCACCTACATACATCAAACAAACACTGACTACCATCCCAAAAAAGAGTTAGATTACTCCACAAATATAGTGGGACATTTCAATACTCCACTCTCAATACTGGACAGATCATCTAGAAAAAAGCTCAGTAAAGATACAGAAGACCTCATTGACAAAATTAATCAATTAAACTTCATCAATCTATACAGAACTTTCTACCCATCAGCGGACAATTACACCTTCTTCTCCAGTGCACACGGAACATTCTGAAGAATTGACCATGTGTAAGGACATAAAGCAATTCTCAACTAAATCATACCATTGAATTACTGCAAACCATCTTCTCAGACCATAAAGCCATAAAAGTCGAAATCAATAGCAGAAAAACCATAGACAGAAAGTGGAACTTTTGGAAACTAAACATCTTGCTTGAAAAACCATGGGTTATAGAAGAAATCAAGAATGAAATAAAGAAATTGATGGATTCCAATGAGTATGAAAACACTTGCTACCAGAACCTATGGTACACAGCCAAAGCAGTGCTCAGAGGTCAGTTTATCTCCATAAATGCACACATCTGGAAGGAAGAAAGAAAGAAACCAGATCAAGGAACTAACACTACAGCTTGAAGAAGTAGAGAGAGAACAACAGAGGAACCTCTCAGGCACCAAAAGAAAACAGATCATAAAGATTAGAGCAGACCTAAATGAATTAGAGGATAGAAAAACAATTGAAAAAATTGAAAAAGATCAAAAGCTGGTTTTTTGAAAAGATCAGCAAAACTAACAAATCACTGGCTAACCCTACTAAAGAAAAACAGGCAAGGAAACAAATAACCCAAATTAGAAATGAGAGGGGAGTTGTCACAACAGATCCAACATAAATAAATAATATCATAAAAGAATACTATGAAAAGCATACTCTAACAAATTTGAATAACTAGAGGAAATGGACAAATTCCTTGATTCATACCACCCACCCAAATTATCACAATGTGAAGCAGAACAACTTAATAAACCCATCACAAAGGAAGAGATTGAAAATGCCATCAAAAACTGCCAACCAAAAAATGCACGGGTCCAGGTGGCTTCATTGCAGAATTCTACCAAGCTTTTAGAAAAGAGTTTGGGGTACTCCCAAACTCATTCTATGACACTAGCATAACCCTGATACCAAAGCCAGGGAAAGACCCAACAAAAAAGGAGAACTACAGACCGATATCACTCATGAATCTAGATGCAAAAATCTTCAACAAAATTCTTGCCAATAGAATACAACAACATATCAAAAAAATAATACATCATGACCAAGTTGGATTCACACCAGGGATGCAAGGCTGGTTCAATATCAGAAAAACAATTAATGTGATTAACCACATAAACATCACAAAAGACATGAATCACCTGATTTTGCCCATTAATGCAGAAAAGGTATTTGATAAAGTCCAACATCCATTCATGCTAAAAACTCTTACCCAAATAGGCATAGACGGAAAATTCCTCAACCCAATAAAGCCCATTTATACAAAGCCAACTGTCTATGTCATCCTGAATGGAGAGAGACTGAAGGAGTTTCCCTTGAGAACGGGAACTAGACAAGGATGCGCATTCTCACCTCTCCATAGCAATTGAACAAAACCAAGAAGTAAAGGGCATCTGCATCAGCAAAGAAGTCAAAATCTCCCTGTTTTCTGATGACATGATTATATATGGAGAGAATCCCGAAGAATGTATAAGTAAACTACTCAAACTGATAGAAGAGTTCAGCAAAGTCTCAGGATACAAGATAAACATAAGGAAATCAGTAGGATTCCTTTATACCAACAATGAGCCTGTTAATGAAGAAATCATCAAATCAATATCATTGACTATAGCCCCTAAGAAGATAAAGTACCTATGAATTAATCTAACCGAGAAATAACAGACCTTTACAAAGAGAACTACAAGCCTTTACTACAAGACACTAAAAGAGAGACTTATATAAATTGAGAAACCTACCCTGCTCATGTATAGGAAGAATTAAGATTGTGAAAATGTCTATTTTACCAAAAGAAATCTACTTATATAATGCAATCCCAATACAAGATCCAGCGACATTTTTTAATGAGATGGAGAGACAAATCACCAACTTTGTTTGCAAAAGGAAGAAGCCCTGGATAAGTAAGGTACTAGTAAAAAAGAAGAACACACTGGGAGGCCTCTCATTACCTGACCTTAGAATATACTACACTGCCACAGTGGTCAAAACAGCCTGGTACTGGTACAAGAACAGACAGATCCATCAATGGAACAGAACTGAGACCCCAGAGATGACACCACCTGCCTATGAACAGTGATGTTTGACCAAGACCCTAAGACATTAAACTGTGGTAAAAATAGTACCTTCAACAAATGGTGCTGGCAAAATTGGATATCTATCTGCAAGAAACTGAAACAAGATCCATATCTTACATCTTATACAAAAACCAACTCAACCTGGATAAAAGACCTAAATATCAAATCTAAAACGATAAAGCTCATCCAAGAAAAGGTAGGAACAACAATGAAAGTGTTAATACGCAATAAAGACAGACTTCAAAATCTGTCAAACAAATCTCAATTAACAGAAGAGAAAATAGATAAATGGGAGCTATTAAGAATCACATACTTTTGCTCATCCAAAGACTTTATTAACAGAGTTAAAAGGCCAACTACAGAATGGGAAAAAATATTTGGCAACTCTATGTCATACTGATCTCTGATTTCCATAATCTATAAGGTACTACAAAATATCAATAAGAAGAATATAAATCATCCAATTAAGCAATGGGGAAAGGAGATGGACAGACATTTCTCTAAAGAGGAGATCCAGGTAGCCAAAAAATACATGAAGACATGTGCATGATCTTTACTTATTAAAGAAATTCAAATCAAAATGACAATGAGATACCATCTAACCCCAACAAGGTTGGCCATCACCCAAAAAACACAAAACAACAAATGCTGGAGACACTGTGGAGAAAGTGGAACTCTGTTGGTGGGGTTGGAAAATGTTCCAGCCTCTTTAGAAAGCAATCTGGCACTTCCTTAAAAAAATGGATGTAAATATACCATTTGATCCATAATTCCACTACTTGGAATATATCCTACAGAATCAAGGCCATTCACATCAACGGACACATGCACAAGAATGTTTATCGCAGCACAGTCCACAATAGCAAAAAGATGGAATCAACCCAGATGCCCCAAAACAGAGGAATGGATAGGTAAACTATGGTATAGAATAATGATGATTCCAGGAAACAGCTCATAACCTGGTTTCAACTGGAAGACATTATGCTGAGTGAAAGTAGTCAGCGAGAAAAGGACAAATATTGTATGAGACCCTATGATAAGATCTCAAAGACAGGCTTATGTATAGAAGAAAAGACTCTTTGACAGCTGAAAGGGAGAGGAGGGAGGCCCGCGGGGGGGAGGGTTTAGATACTTGGTAGAAATTTGGTTGGGTGAAACAAGAACAATATTAAGTGGACTTCAACATAACTTGAATACTCCTTCCATCTTAACCCAATATTGCAAGGACAGAGCAGCTGGAGCAGGGGGCAGGGGACCATGCTCTTAGGCGAAATCGAGGCCATTTGGCAAAACTAGTGTTTTGCTAAGAGGGCTCTCTGCACCCCATGTTGGTGAGTGGCATTTGGGTTGTTAAAAGCTGCTAAACTGCCATCCGAGGGCACATCAAATGATCCCAACTCCACAGGAACAGATGATCACCAAGGACCAAAATGACATGGGGAAAGACAACCCAGAAGATAGAGAGACAGGTGTCTACGTAAACTTGGGACCAGAAGAACCGGATGGTGCCCGGCCACCACCAGTGCACCAGTGATAGCCATGATGGAGCTCACTAAGTTGAATCTCACTGGCAACACAAGAATAAAAGGATGTGCATCCTGAGATCTCCAGTAAAAGACCACAACTGATGGTCCAGCAGCTTTGGGGTTCCCCTGGGAGCATTGTCCTGGCTCTGATGCTGCCCTTGCCCATAAATCATAATGAAGTTCCACTCTTTGGACATGAATGGATTGGACTTGACAATGCAGAGCGACCATACATTGGATGCACTTTATGGTTCTATGCATCTATAGGATATCATCCTGCTGACCTCTGGCTGGAGGAAGGCAAGTCGGTGGAGAAGAGGGGAAAGGAGACTGCTGGGAGGATAAGACATGTATGCAGCAGAGAGAAATAGTGTGCTGTCAGTGAGCAGGGAGAGCAGTGGAAGCTGCATATAGGTGGGCATTTACATTTATATGGGAACGTACATTTTCACTCAGTAATAATAATAATAATGAAAAGAATTAGCTCAATAGAAAGTGAAAGGAGCAGAACTGAGAAAACAGAAGTCATAATTACTGAGATTGCAGATAAAACACTTGACACCAACATTTTTCAGGAAAAATAAAATAATTAAAAAAATGAAGAAATAGTAAGAATTACATGGAGCTACATCAAGGAGAATAATCTATGAGTGACTGGAATACCAGAACAGGGGGAATAACACAAAATACAGAAAAACTTGTTGAAATTTATTTACAGGAAACTTCCCTGATATTAGGAAAGATGAGAAGATATCTGTTCAAGGTTCTCATCTTAGTCCATACAAAGTAGCTACCAAAAGAAAGACATCAAGATGTAGTATCACAAATTTACCAAAACTAAAGATAAAATTCTAAAAATGCCTAGGAATGTATGAAATATTATCTACAAATGAGAGTTATTAAAACTAAGTTCAGACTATTGAGCAGGCAAGAAGCCAATGGAATGACACATAGAAAGCACTTAAGGAAAAAAATAGCCAGCAAAGAATTATATTTCCATCAAAACTATCTCAAATATCATGGTAAAATTAGGACACTTTCAGATAAACAGAAATTAAGGGAATTTACAAAAACAAAGCAAAGTGATAAGAAATACCAAAGGGAATCCATCAGTTAAAAAAAAATCAATAACATTAGATAACAATTCAAGACAGCCAACATATTACCAATCCAGACAGGGAAATCACAAAAATAAATCAAAATAGGGAAATGGAGATGTTAATATGTAAAAGATGACAGTGTTATAAGAAAAATAAGGACTAAAAAAAAAATGTAGTCATAGATCACTTATATGGAGAGCAAGTTAAGAGGCACAAAGAAGTAATACATTATTTTTTTTTTATTTATTCCTAGCCACTTTTAAGAGACACAAAGAAATGAAAAAGACTGATTTAGATTTTGAAAAACAGGGATAAATATCAAGGTAACCAAAATGGAAACAAACAACCCTAGGCATCAAAATAAAAAAGAAGAAAACATGAAGTTTCAGCAAACACAAAACCAACAATAATGAAAAAGATGAAAAGAAAACAACTTAAACTTAGTACACAAAATTAAGTGAAACAAAGAAACTACCAACAACCTACAAAAAAGACAACAGCACTAAACTCATACCTATCAATAATTACACTGAATGTCAATGACTAAACGCACCAACATAGAGACAGATAATGACAGAATAGCTGTAACAACAACAAACGCATGATCTGTCTTTACGCTGCCTACAAGAGACACACCTTGGACTTCAAGAAAAGAACAAACTAAAACTCAAAGGATGGAAAAAACATATATTAAGCAAATAACAGTCAAAAAAGAACAGGGATGACAATACTAATTCCTAACAAAACAGACTTTAAAGTAAAATCCACAATGGATAAAGGACACCATGTAATGATTAAAAGATCAATACATCAGGAAGACACAACCATATTGAATATTTACACACCTAATGAGAGACTCATAAATACATATAACAAATTCTAACAGCTTTGAAATGATAAGCATACAACCTGTACAATAATAGTAAGAGACTTCAACACACCACTTTCAGTGAAGGACAGAACATAGAGAAAGAAACTCAATAAAGACATAGAAGATCTAAATGTCACAATCAACCAATTTGACTTCATAGACTTATGCAGACTACTACCTCCAATAACCACCAAGTTTCTTTTCAAACTATACACGAAACATTCTCCAGTGTAATCCACATATTAGGACATAAAGCAAGCGTTAGCAAAATTCAAAGCATCAAAATATCGCAAAGCATCTTCCTAAGCCTTAAAATCATAAAAGTATAACTCATTGAAAGAAAGAAAAAAAAATCCACTGCTGTCAAATTGATTCTAACTCAAAGTAATCCTATAAGGCAGAATAGAACTGCCACATTGAATTTCCAAAGAGCACCTGGCAGATTTGAACTGCTGACCTTTTGGTTAGCAGATATAGCACTTAACCACTATGCTACCATGAAGGGAAAAAAATCAAACACTTGGAAGCTGTATAATATTTTATTGAAAACCAACTAGATTATAGAAGAAACCAAGGATAGAATAAAGAAACTTACATAATCAGATGGGAATTAAAACACATCCTACCAGAGCCTTTGGAATGTAGCAAAAGCAGTGTTGAAAGGTCAATTTATTTCAGTAATTACACTTACCCAAAAAATGTAATTCCCAAGTCAAAGCATTAGCCTTACAATTCAAACAATTATAAAGAGAGCAGCAGAAGAACCCCAGGGCACCAGAAGAAAGCAAATAATAAAAACTGGAGTAGAAGTCAGTGGATTAGAGAATAGAAAAGTGATTGAAAGAGTTAACAAAGCAAAAAGCTGATTCCATGAAAAGATTAACAAAATCAAAAAGCTCTTGGGCAAACCAACAAGAGTAAAACAGAAATGGAAGCAAATAACCTCAGTAAGAATTGCAGCAGGAGGCATCACAACAAACTCAACTGAAATTTGAAACAAAAATCACAGCAGAATACTATAAAAAATTGTACGATAACCAATTTGAAAACATAGAAGAATTAGACAAATTACTAGAAACACACTGCCTATGTAAACTAATGCAATGAAAGCTAGAAAAACTAAACAAATCTGTAACAAAAGAAGAGATTTGAAAGGTAATGGAAGCCCTGGCCCTAATGGCTACACTGGAGATTCTTCCAAACTTTCAGAGGAGAATTAACAGCACTATTAGCAAAAGAATTTCAGAGCATAGAAAAGGATAGAACACTCCAAAACTCATTCTCTGAAGCCAGTATAACCCTGATATCAAAACCAGGTAAAGACACCACAAAAAAAGGAACATTACAATTTCTGTCTTGAATTAGATGCAAAAATCTTCAACAAAATTCTAGTCAATAGAATTCAACAACTTGTCAAGAAAATAATTCACCATGACCAGGTGGGATTCATACCAGGTATGCAGAGATGGTTCAGTATTAGAAAAACAAAAAATGTAACCAGTCACACACACAAGCCAAAAAACAACAACCACTTGATTTTATCAGTTGATGCAGGAAAGGAATTTGACAAAGTCCAAGACCCATTCATTCTGTTGTACATAGAGTCACTATGAGTTGGAACCAACTCAACAGCACCTTACAACAACAAAAACATTCATTCATGATAAAAAAACTCAACAATATAGGAATAAAAAGGGAAATTACTCAATATAACAATAGGCATTTATACAAAGCCAACAGCCAGAATCATCCTAACTTGAGAGTCTGAAAGTATTTCCTTTGAGAATGGGAACTAGACAAGGATACACTTTGTCACCACTTTTATTAATCAATGTGCTGGGGATTCTAGCAAGAGTAATCAGACTAGTAAAAGAAATAAAAACCAAAAAAACTCAAACCCATTGCCTTCAAGTCAATTCTGACTCTTAGTGACCCTATAGGACAGAGTAGAACCATCCCACTGGTAAGGAAGAAGTAAATGTATCTCTGAATATATTATACACTGAAAACCTTAAAGAATCTAAAAAAGGAAGGAAGGAAGTAAAGACGGAGAGAGAGAGAAAGGGAGGGATGGAGGGAAAGAGGAAATAAAAACTACTGAAACTAATAGAGGAGTTCAGCAAAGTATCAGGATATGATAAACATGTGTAAATCAGTTGGATTCCTTTAGACCAACAAAGAGACCATAAAAGGGGAAATCATCAAATCTATACCAGTTACAACAGTTCCTAAGAAAATAAAATACCTATAAATAAATCTAACATAAGGTGTAAAAGACATATACAAAGAAAATTACAAGACTGTACCACAAGAAAACAAAAGAGACCTATGTAAATGTAGAAACCTACCTTGCTCATGGATAGGAAGACTTTGAATATTGTGAAAATGCCTATTCTATCCAAAGCAATCCATAGATACAATGCAATCCCAATCCAAATTTCAATGACAATTATTAATAAAAAGGAGAAACAAATCACCAATTTCACATGGAAAGAGAAGATGCTCCGGGTAAGTGAAACATTACTGAAGAAGACGAAAAAAGAGAGAGGCTTAACACCACCTGATTTTAAGTTCTATTATATGGCAAAGATAATTAAGACAGCCTGGTAGTGGTACAACAACAGACATGTAGACCAACGGAGCAGAATAGAGAATCCAAACACAAAACAATCCACCTATGATTAGGTAATATTTGAAAAAAGGTCTAAAATCTGTAACTTGGGGAAAAGATAGTCTTTTTAACAAATGTTTTTGTTATAACCGATATCCACCTGTAAAAAATGAAACAAGACCCATACCTCACACTGTGCACAAAAACTAATTTGGAATGGATCAAAAACCTAAATGTAAATGCTAAAAAGATAAAGATAATAGAAGTAAAAGTGTGGACAATGCTTGGGCCCCTAATACAGATCATAAACAAAATACAAAACATAACTAACAATGCACAAATACCAGAAGCAAAAACAGATAACTACAACTCCTAAAAATCAAATACTTATGACCATTCGGAGTTGTCATCAAAAGACTACCTAAAGACTGGGAAAAAATTTTGTCTATAGCAGGAACGATCAACTTCTAATTTCTAAAATCTACAAGTGTTATGGGTTGAATTGTGTCTCCCCAAAAATATGCATAGCCATGTGGCTGGGACATGATTCCCAGTATCTTGTGACTGTCCTCCATTTTGTGGTTTCCCTAAACTGTATGTTAAAGGATTAGGGTGGGGCTGTAAACTCCTTCATAGAATTACTTCCCTGCTCCACTGTAAGGGGAGTTTCCCTGGAGTATGGCTTGCCCCACCCTTAATCCTTTCAGCCTGCAAGAGATAAAAGGAAAGAGAAGCAAGTGGGCAATTGGGAACCTTGTTACCATCAAGAAAGCAGCATCGGGAGAAGAGCTCCTCCTTCAGACCCGAGGTTCCTGCGCCAAGACACTCCCTGGACAAAGACTGATGCAACACCGGACTTTCCTCCAGAGCCGACAAGAGGAAAGCCTTCCCCTGGAGCGGACACCCTGCATATGGACTTGCAACCTACCGGACTGTGTAAGAATAAACCTTCCTTTGTTAAAGCCATCCACTCTGTGGTATTTCTGTTAGAGCAGCCCTAGCTGACTAAAACAAGATACTGTAAAACCTCAACAACAAAAAGAATAACTCAATTGAAATATTGGCAAAGGATACGAAAAGACACTTCACAAAGGAGATATCTAGGTGGTTAACAGATACATGAGGAAATGCTCACGATCACTAGCCATCAGAGAAATTAAAATCAAAACTACAGTGAGATACCATCTCACCCCTAGAAGGCTGGCATTAATCAAAAATAATACAGAGTAATAAATGTTGGAGAGGCTGTGGAGAGATAGGAATACTTGTACACTGCTGGTGGGAATGTAAAACTGTACAGTCATTTTGGAAATTGACTTGCCACTTTCTTAAAAAGCTACAAACAGAAATTCCATTCTATACAACAACCTCATTTCTTAGAACATATCCTGGAGAAATAAGAGCTGTCACAGAAATAGATACATGTACACCAGTGTTTATTGTGGCACTGTCCACATTAGAAAAAGACAGAGGGACCATAGGTGCCCATCAATGGACGAAGGTATAAACAAACTATGATACATTCACTCAAAGGAATATAATGTAATGATAAAGAACAAGGATGAATTTGGAAGATATCTCATAGTATGGAACAATCTGGAAAGCATTCTGCTGAGTGGAATCAGTCAGCTGCAAAAGGACAAATATTGCATGAGCCCACTATTATAAGGATTCAAGAAAAGATTCAAACACAGAAGAAAGGAGCCTTTGGTGATTAAAAGAGTGGGGAGGGAGTCAGAGGTGTATTACCTAGTAGATAATAGAGAGAACTGGACTAAAACTAAAGCTAAGAAGGTTACTAAATACAACCAGACACTTCAACGGACAGAGTAGCAGAGGAAGGAATCTGGGAACCACGGTTTCAGGGGACACCTAGATCAAGTGGCATAACAAAGTTTGTTAAGAGTATGTTCTGCGTCTCATTTTGGCGAGTGGCATCTCAAGTGTTAAAAGCTAGCAAGCTATCGTCTAAGATGTATCCACTGCTCTCAAATCATGTAGCATCTAGGAGAATGAAGTGCATCAAAGGCATAAGAAAGATACAAGCCCCAAAGACAGAAAGGGACACATAAACTAGAGACTACATCAGTATGTGACTAGAAGGACTAGAAGGTGCCTAACTATCACTGATGAATGGCCTTACAGTGAACTCAACAACAGTCCCTGATCAAGCAGGAGTAATGAGGGCTGCAGAATTTGAACTCTAGTAAAAAGACCAGACTTGATGGCTGTCATACTGGAAAGTGCCCAGAAGTCATAGTTCCTGGACTCTCTATTAGCCCAGGAATGAATCCATTCTAGAAATCAACTCCTCAGAGAAAAATTGAACTGGTATATAAGACATAGGGTGATACTGGTGAAGAGTGTGCCTCTTGACTTCAGTAGACTAAGTGAGCAGCTTCTTTCTGGAGGCTAGATAACAGGACAGAAGGGGACAGGATTTAGTTGAGCGAACATGAGAAATAGGGGGTGGATGGGAGGAGTGTGTTGTCACAGAGTGGGGAGAATAACTAGGGTAACATCATGAAGTGTGTGCAAGTTTTTGTGTCAGAAACTGACTTGAATTGTAAACTTAGAACATAATAAAAAAAGAAATTAAAAAAGAAGATTCAAGTTTAACCACACAATAAAAAGTTCAGCTTATTGCCCCTTGGAACTTTTAGTCCTCTATGCTCATCATTTTAGTCTTTATTATCATCACTCACCATCACTTAATGTAAATGTGTTGTATATATTAATGTTTCAAAGGATGATTTCTCAGAATTCTTTCCTATCATTTCTCTCTGAGCTTTACCTTCTAGTCTTTGCACTGTGACTCTGGCCATTTCCCTCTAGCTGTCTTACTGCCCTGAAAATGAATCCATGATTATTTTCTGCTGCTTTGAATTTTACAGGTACAGGAGCAATGGCGGACCCTAGGACAGTTTGTGGTACTGTTTCACTGTCCCAAGTTTCCTATTTCTAAGTCAGAGGGCATAACCTATGAAAATGCCAATCACACTGCTATTAAAATGTAGATTCTCAGTGGATCTTACTGAACTCTTGTTCCGTATTATCATCACTCACCATCCATAAGAGGACTTCAGAGAATGCAGTGTTATCTGTTCTAATAGATAATTGCTTTACCGAGTAGAATTGAAAGGCTTTCTAGTAGTATGCTTTTCATTTTATTGAGCACTGCACTTCTCACTGCTTGCCTAATGAGTTCTGAGCATGGAGAGCCCTAAAACAAGACAGAAAGGACTACTGTGGATGCTGCAATTCATTCATGCTACAGTGGTTGGAATACATAAACAAATTAAATTCTGTATCCAATGCTATGCTGAAATGTCGCAACAGCACGAGAAGCAGCCCTGACAGCTTCCTTTATGATCCACTGTGCAACGCCCATTTTGATCTAGCCGCTTTCTGGATCATTTGGTGGCTCTCACATCGGCCTCAGTAGCACTACACACACTACCATCGTCTCTTTTATCTAATCTTTTGTGAGTCTGATTGTCTACTCACACTAGGCTGAGTTCTTGATGCAGTTGTCTTCATTAAGCCATGGGTCAAATTTGGGCTGACAATTTTAGAAAAGGTTCAGATTCATGCATCTTGCTCTGTTTATTGACTGAGTCCAGGCACATTTAGTAAGTCTCTCTCATATTCCTGGCACTGTGAAATACACTGTGCTCAAGGGCATGTGAGTGGAGCGACCAAAAAAAAATTAAGTCAATTCCAACTTGCCATCAAGTTAGTTCCAACTCATGAGTGGGTTAAATCTGGGTAACATCCAACAAGGCGAATATTACACTTTTTCCTAATCCATAGCAGGACAATGGTACATGTAAGAGTCATGGTTCTAACATGCAATTGAAATTTATTTTATTTTAAAAATTCTGATACTGAATATATTAACAGTCTTCTATGTATCATGTCCTATTAGACCATTTTTTAAAAATGCTATGAAGGGGTTGTCTTCATTAAATACCTGTAAGTCGCTCAAAGACATGCATAAATCTCTAGCATGCTTGAGCTGCTTTCAACTCATAATTAACCAGCACTTGCCACGACACATAGAAAGACAGAAAATATTAATTGAATGGATAACTTTTTTCACAAATTTGTATGTTTCAAGAAAAGGCAAATCTTATGTTAAAATATCTCAGCAAAACAACTCAAAGAAGAAAAAATACAAGTGATAGAGCTAAAATGATATATTTTACACAAATTTTATTTCATTGTTTAGAACTTTAGCTAATCTTGGTTTTACTTTCATTATCACTGACTTATCCCAAATACTATTTGAAGGAGTCTAGGAAAAAATTCCTAGGCAAGTTGGTGACAGGTGCCTCCGGTATCTTTTAATAATAGATGGCTTCATTTTCCTGTCATAGTGCCCCCCACCATGGTCAGTCTAATTTGTCTGTTCAATTGTCAATTAACCTGGATAAGATCAACAGATATCTTGTCTTTCAGATTTTCTGTCTCTGTTGACCTAATCTGCTGTCAAAATATCTATATTTATGTGGTGCTTAGAAACCTTGGTGGTATAGTGCTAGGGTTGCTAACCAAAAGGTCAACAGTACAAATCTACCAGGTGCTCCTTGGAAACTCCATGGGGCAGTTCTACTCTGTCCTACAGGGTTGCTATGAGTAGGCATCAACTCAATGGCAGTGTGTATTTGGGGGGGTGGATATCCATATCTACTGAAACACTATAATTTCGTTTTGCCTGATCTCTAGGCTTTCAGTTTCCTCTACTTCCAGGAATAGTTTAACAACTGCCTTCCTGATATCCTGCTTGAAATTCCTTTATCTTTTCTTTCAACAGGAAGACACAAATCACATCATTTTGAAATTATACATTCACATATACCTATCCACAGAGTATAAATGTTCTTTTTTTTCATATTTTTCATCTGTGATATCAGTCATCATATTTGGCACATGGTTGATTCATAAAATCTTTACTGTTTCAAGTAAGCTAGGGTGTAAATCTGATCTTCCTTTGCTATATAGGATAGAAATTTTCAGCTGTTTGCTTCCCCAAGCTTTGAGTGGGAGAGCATGCACCTTTGGTTACCCAGTTTTCTGTCTCCTGCTGAGAGCTCTAGGAAACTGCCTTCCCATACTCCCTGTTGGAAGTTCTTGGTGGCTGGCAGAGAGGTTGGGGACAAGATGATATGTCCATGCCCTGTTCTGGTAGGGGACCTCCACTCCCTAGATCTCCTCATTCTCTGTTCTTTGTCAGTTCTTTGCTGCATTGGGTGCTTGACTGGGTTCTTTATTTCTTCATTTGATGCTTCTCTCAAACACTCATTGCTAGAGTTGATTCTGACTTGTACCAACCCTATAGAACAGAGTTGCCCCACAGAGTTTCTGAGAAGCACCTGGTTTATACAAACTACCGACCTTTTGAATAGCGGCTGTGGCACTAACCCACTATGTCACCAGGACTTCCAGCGTGTTATGCTTAGGGCTGCAGAAGTGACAACTGTGTTTTCTTTAGTTTTTCAGGTCTTTGCTGCAGATGGATGGCATCATGCTTCGCTTGTAGTGCCATCGTGGGTGCCACCTCTGAATTCTCTTATTATTAAGCCACAGAGTTCATTATGTACTTGTGTGTATATGTATGTATGTATATATGTACAGAACACACATAATTATCTCACAACCTGTCACTCAAAAATTAAAAGGTATCTTCTATAGAGCAGATGTTTTTAATTTTAATGAAGCTTTTTTTATGCTTTGAGCTTTTTGTGTCTTTTCTAATAAATAACTGCCTACCAAAATTGTGAAGACTTATTTTGCCTTTCCTCTGAAAATGCTGAAGTTTTAGTTTGTATGTTTCAGTCTATAATCCATTTTGAATTACTTTAATATTCCTATATGTTATAAGGACACCCTGGTGGTGTGGTGGTTAAGACCTACAGCTGCTAATCCAAAAGTCAGCAGTTCGAACCTACCAGGTGTTCCTTGGAAATTCTGTGGACCGGGCAGTTCTGCTCTGTACTGTAGTGTTGCTATGAGTTGTTATAGAGTCAATGGCAATGGGTGTTTTTTCTTTTTAAGTATCTTATGAGATACGCTTTGACATTCACTTATTTCTTATATACACAAATATATATATACGTAGTTGCTTGAGCACTATTTGTCCAAATAACAAGCATACACATTAAACTGCCTTGGTATTAAAAAACAAGAATTAATTACTTCTGGTTTGGTCTCCGACACGTAAAATGCATAGAAACCACCATTCCCTTCCTTGCAACAAGAAAAAAAGTTGAACAAACTAAAAACCAGTAACTGTGCCTACGTTTATCAGATAACTGAGGTCATAGCATAAATCACCACATTGACATCTGGAGAGACAGGCAATCACAACCACGATCTACTTACATGAAACAAAAGTCACCAATATCAGCAACAGGTATGAATATTTAAATAGTAATTTTCGTAAACTGGTAGAACTGAATGTGAATTAGATTCAGAGTGAAAACTCTTGGGGTCACAGCTCTGGAAAGGAAGCACATTTTCTGAGTTTTATCTCTGGAGATCTCAGTAGGTTCTCTTGGTAGAGATCAGGAAAAAATTCTTCCCTCTTTACAGCAGCAGAAGAAAATAATCATTTTTTAAAACAAATCCCAGGATAAGTGTAAGTATTTTATAATGTATCTTGAGTATTCTCTGTAACAAAGGCCTGCTCTCCAAATATTGAAAGTTTTCAATTTGAAAACTTGAGCATTGCCCTTGCCCATAAATCATATCAAAGCTTCACTCTTTGGACATGAATGGATTGGACTTGGCGATGCAGAGTGACCATATATTAGATGCACTTTACGGTTCTATACATCTATAGGATGTCATCCTGCTGACCTCTGGTTGGAGGAAGGAGAGTGGGTGGAGAGGAGGGGAAAGGAGAGTGTTGGGAGGATGACACATGTATGGAGCAGAGAGAAACAGTGTGCTGTCACCGGACAGGGAGAGCAGTGGAAGCTGCATATAGGTGGACATGTAAATTTATATGAGAATGTACATTTTCACTCAGTCATATTAAATAAATAAAAATAATAATAATAAAAAAAAAAACCTTGAGCATTCTCTATAACAAAGACCTGCCCTCCAAATATCCAAAATTACTTGATTTTTCTGATCTGGGAGTAGGGCAAGCAGATGATTATATATCCTTCTAGCTAGTTATTTTAAAATGTCATTAAAATTAATAAACTTCTAGGCAGGCTAACCAAGGGAAAAAAGAGAAAAGACTCAAGTTAGCAATATCAAAAAAAGAAAGAAGAATCATTACTACTAATTCCACAGATATTAAAAGCATACTAAAGAAATATTATGACCAACACAATATTTGCAAGTTTGATAATTTACGTGCAATGGGCCAATTCTTCGATAGAAAGAAATTGCCAATGGAGAAATAGATAATATGAATAAGCCTGTATCCATAAGAAAGAATCTGGGCAAAATGGTTCCAATGGTAAATTTTACCAACTACTTGATGAAAAAAAAAAAATGCCACTTGTCAACAATATCTTCAAGAAAATAAAAGTAGGAGAAATGCTTTCTATCTTATTCTAGCATTGTCCTAGTACTAAAACCAAAGGAAGATACAATAAGACAGAAAAACTGCAGACCAACATCTCTGAAGTACAGATGAAGAAATCTTCAACAAAGTATTGGCAAATTAAATCCAACAATGTATAAAAAGAATTACATACCATATTAAGTGAGATGACTTTCAATTATACAGACAGTATTTAAATTTGAAACCAGATAAATGTAATGTATCAATAGGTTAATTAAGAAAGAATCATATATGATTCAGAAAACATATTTGACAAAATTTAACATCTAATTAGGATAAAACTCTTGGAAAGTGAGAAGAATTTCCTCAACTTGGTAAATAAGATTTGTACAAAACTTACAGCTAAAGTTATACTTAAATGACGAGAAGCTAGAAGCTTTTCTTATAAGACCAGCAACAAGGAAATAATGTCTGCTCTCTCTGCTCCCATTTAACACTGCATTACAAAATTTAGCTAACGTAGTAAGTTAATAAAATAAAATAAAACATATGCAGATTGTGAAGGAAGAAATAAAAATGTCTTTGTTTTCAGTCAAAGTGGTTGCCTATATAGACAATGCCAAAGAACTATTATTTGCAAAAGGATATAAGAATAGATTAATGGGACAGAATAGAGAGCCCAGAAACAGCCATTGTAATGTTGGATACTAGGCTAATACACATAAGTAATTGCTTTCCTACACACCAGCAATAAACAATGAAAGAAATCAAAGAACAGTTAAATAAAAGTAGAGATAATCTGCATTTATGTATAGAAAGATCAGTGTTGTTAAAATATATATTCTTGCTAAATTCACCTATTGATTAATTGTAATCCCATTTTTTATGGATTGAATAGTGTCTCCTCAAATTATGTGTCAAAATCTTAACGCCTCTCATCTGTGGATATAACCCTAGTTTGGATTTTTTTTTCTCTCTATTAAGGAGCCACAGTAACTGGTAGGAGCCATATCAGTGTAGATTCATACTTAATAACTTCTGAGATCTAAAAAGAGTACATTGTGTGCACACACATGGGAAGACCGACACTATGTGAGGATTACTGAGAAAGACTCAAGATTACCTTCAAGGGAAAAAATGACAAGACTGAGACACTGATCTGAAAATTTCAGCTCCCAGAAGTCTGAGAAAACATACATATTTTTAATTACCTCCTTTTGTATTTTAGTTTAGCAGCACTAGGTAAATAAGACACCAACCAAAGCCGTAACAAGTTACTCTGCGAATTGCATCAAACCAGTTCTAAAATCTGTGTGGAAAGACAGAAGACCCAGAATAGCCAACACAAAGAAAAAACAGACAAAGCTGAAGGACCGGCACTGCTCAGCTTCAAGAACTGGCATTTGGAAAACAGCATTTAACAAAGGACTTGTATCCAATCTACTCATTAAACTTTCAAACTCAACAAAAAGAAAGAAATCTAATTAGAAAATAGACAAAAGACCTGAAAAGACTCCTTTCCAGAAAAGATATGCAAATGGAAAATAAACATAGAAATAGATGTACAACATCTATTAGGAAATGGTAAATTAAAACAACAACTGCTGTGCTGTTGTTGTTAGGTGCTTTTGAGTTGGTCCAACTCATAGTTCATTCTGAACAACAGAATGAAACACTGCCTGGTCTTTGACCACGTCCACAATCATTTTTATGTTTAAGCCCATTGTTGCAGTCACTGTGTCAAACCATCTCATACAGGGTCTTCCTCTTTTTCACCAACCCTTCACTCACCAACAAGCTTAATGCCCTTATCAAGGGACTGATCCCTCCTGGTAACATGTCCAAAGTACGTAAGACTCAGTTTGCCATCTTTTCTTCCAAGGAACACGCTGGTTGTACTTCTTCCAGAACAGATCTGTTTATTCTTCTGGCGGTCCATGGTACATTCAACATTCTTCTCCAACACCAGAATTCAAAGGCATCTATTCTTCCTCTGTCTTCTTTGTTCATTGTCCGGCTTTTGCATGCATATGATGTGACTGAAAATGGCCCGACTTGGGTCAGGTGCACCTTAGCCATCAAGGGGACATCTTTACTTTTCAAAACTTGAAAGAGGTCCTTTGCAGCAGATTTTCCCAGTGCAATGAGTCTTCTGATTTCTTGACTTCTGCTTCCATGGGCATTGATGTAGACCCAAGTAAAATGAAATCTTTGACAACCTCAATTCTTCCTCCATTTACAGCAATGTTGCGTACCGGTCCAGCTGTGAAGATTTTTCTTTATTTGATGTCGAGGTGCAATCCATACTGAAGTCTGTGGTCCTGGATCTTCCGCAGTGTTCCAAATCTTCTTCACTTACAGCAAACAATGTAGTCTTGCCTTTTCTGACCTTAAACAATTCTATGTCTCTTCATTCTGTTTGCATGACTGCCTCTTGATCCATATAGATTCCAGAGCACACTTAAGTGTTCTGGAATTCCCATTCTCCGCCATGTTAGCCATAATTTATTATTATCCACACAATCGAATCCCTTTGCATAGTCAGTGAAACATAGAAATACATCTTTCTGGTATTCTCTGCTTTCAGCCAAGATTCTTCATCTGATGTCAGCAATGATATCCCTGGTTCCATATCCTCTTCTGAATTCAGCTTGAATATCTGGCAATTCTTTGTCATATACTATTGCAGTCACTTTTGAATGATCTTCAGCAAAATTTTACTTGCATGTGATATTGACGATATTTTTCACTGATTTCTGCATTTGGCTGGATCTACTTTCTTTGGAATGGGCATTAATATGAATCTCTTCCAGTCAGTTGGCCATATAGCCATCCTCCAAAATACACACATTTTAACGGTTAAAATTAAACAAAACTAGCTTAATAAACTACATTGAGAAGTATTTATTGCTCATATTCTGATACTATTTTTGATGTTTGTTACTGTTCTTCCTCAAATGTTTGATGATATTCAACAGTGAAACTATTTGGGCATGACGGTTTTATTGTAGAAAATTTTTGATTAAAAATTCAATTTTTTAAATACAAGTGTAGTGCAAATTTCTGTTTCCATAGTAGAACGTTTTTTTTCCACGAGTCAATTATCACACATTGTGTTTTTAATGAATTTGTTGATTTCATCTACATTCCTAAATTTATTAGACTGAAATCGTTGTGATATCTTTTTATCTGTTATTAATATTTATGTTTTGTCTTTTTTCTGTGAGTATTCTAGCTAGAGGGCTATTCATTTTACTATCCTTTTCAGAGAGGAAGGATTTGCTTTTGTTAATTTTCTCTATTTGTTGTATTTCTGTTCTTATTTTTGTTATTCCCGTCTTTCAATTCAGTTTGAGGTAAGTTTAATTTACTTTTCTATCTTTCTAAGCTTTGTATTGGAATAATCAATTTAAAACTGTTTTTATTTTCTAATATAGACTTTTAAAACTGTAACTTTTCCTGTAAACATTGTCTTAGCTGCAGTTTGCAAAGTTTGATATGCTGTATTTTTAATATCATTAAAAACACTTCTCATCTTTATTTTCTTCTTTGCTCATGGCTTATTTAGAAACACTTTACTCAGTATCCAAATATTTGTGTTTTTTTCAGATATCTATTGTTGATTCTAATTTTTATCTAGTTCTTACCAGAAAACAAACTGTGTAATTAAAAAAAATTGTTTGAAAGTCAGTTTCTTGCTCACCATATGTTCTATCTTGCTAATATTCCCATGTTCACTTGTTTCTGGAAGTATCAAGTAGGATGCTCCATAAAAATCAGTGTCATGGTTGGAATTGTGTCCCCCCAAAAATGTGTGCAGACACGTGGCTAGGATATGGTTCCCAGTATCTTGGGACTGTCCTCCATTGTGTGGTTTTGCTAACCTGTATGTTAAAGGATTAGGGTGGGGCTGTGAATTCCTGCTGTGGGGGAAGTTTCCCTGGAGTATGGCTTGCCCCACCCTTAATGCTTTTAGCTTGCAAGGAATAAAAGGAAAAAGAAACCAAGGACAATTTGAGAACCTCGCTACCATCAAGCAAGCAGCACCGGGAGCAGAGCGTGTCCTTCAGACCAGAGGTTCTTGCATGAGGACGCTCCCTGGACAAAGACTGATGCAACACCGGACTTTCCTCCAGAGCCGACAAGGGGAAAGTCTTTCCCTGGAGCGGACACCCTGAATATGGACTTGCAACCTACCGGACTCTGTAAGAATAAATCTTTCTTGGTTAAAGCCATCCACTCTGTGGTATTTCTGTTAGAGCAGCCTAGCTGACTAAAACAATCAGTTACATAAACTTGGCTGATACCATTGTTTGGATCTTCCATACTCCAAGTTGATAATATTTATCTGTTCTGGTAATTAGTGGGAGAAAGATTTTAAAATATCTAATTGTGATTATGTATTTGTCTATTTCTTCATCTAATTTGGTTGGCTTTTATTTCATCAACTTGTATTTCTGTTAATATGGTCTGAACAGTTACTATTGTAAAGACTTCCTAATTAATTTTCTTCTTACTTTTATAAAGTGACTCTTGATCTTTAGTAGTACATTTTGTCTTCAAGTCTAATTTTTCTAATGTTAATATAATTATTTGAACCGTAACATGCCTTAAAGTTTACAAACATACGTTTTGCATCCTTTTACTCTCAACCTTTTTTTTGTCTATATATTTTAAATGCCTCTATTTTAAAAAAGAATACAGTTAGGTTGTCTTTTGCTATTGACTCTGGATTAAAGTATTTAGCTCATTGAACATAATTGTTGTTTTGATTTCAAGTTTATCATTTTGCTAATTGTTTTCTGTTTCTCTGATTTGATTTTCATCCTATCTACTCTTCTGCCTTCTTCTGGAATAATGAATTTCTTTAGTATTCTGTTTTATTCCTCTTCTAATTCTTCATCATTATTAAATTTAGTTGTCAATTTAAAAAAAATTATTGTTTATATATTATATATAAACTTCTGTCAATTCAACTGTTTTTGTGTGGGTAATTCAGTGGCACGATGTTTGTAGTCATCTAGTGCTGCTATAACAAAAAAAATCACAAGTGGATGCTTTTAACAATGATAAATTTATTTTCTCACAGAAAAGTAGGCTAAAAGTTCAAATTCTGGGCATTAGTTTCAGGGGAAGTCTTTTTTTATTGGCTCTGGAGAAAGGTTCTTGATGTCAGTCTTCACCTGGACTAGGAGCTTCTGAGGCACAGGAATCTTGGGACCAAAGGATGCAGTCCGCTCCCAGGACTGCTTCTCTCTCAATGGTATAAGGTCACCAGCTCTCTGCTTGCTTCCATTTTCTTTATATCTCAAGTGGTTGCCTCAATGCACAATACCATTTTTAGATAGAGTCCTACTTCACTAACACAATTGCCACCTGTCCTCCCTCACTAACAGCATAGAAGTAGGTTTTACAGCATATAGGAAAATCAAACAATACCATAAATCATGGCCCAGCCAAACTGATATAAATATTGAGGGAGGGGCATAATCCAATCCATGACACATGGATTACATACAGCATGTTGTGCAACCATGATGTATTTTTCCAGATCATTCTACCACCATTAACAGAAATTCAGTGCCCCGTGAACAATAATTTAACCTTGTTCCTCTCTCATCTGTTAATCATTAATCAAGTCATGGTCTCTGTACATTAGCTTATTTCATATAAATGGGAGCATGCAATATTTGGTCCTTTAGTGACTTACTTCTTTTACTTGGTATATTGTTTTCAAGGTTCATCCATGTTGTAGCAACCACTACAACTTCCTCTTTATGACTGACATTCCATCATATGTATGTTCACTCACATTTTGCTTAGCCATTTATCTGTTGATAGACATTTAGGCTGTTATCACCTTTTGGCTATTGTGAATAGTGCCGCAACAAACATTGGCATATGGGTTTCTGTTTACATTTCTCCCATCAGCAATGGATTAAGGTTTCAAGTTTTCCATATCCTTGTCAATGCTTATTAATTTGTTTTCTTCATTTTCTACTTTTTTTTATTTAATATGACTGAGTGAAAATGTACTTTCCCATATAAATTTACATGCCCACCTAATATGCAGCTTCCACTGCTCTCCCTGTCAAGAGACAGCACACTATTCCTCTCTGCTCCATACAGAGGATGTCTCATCCTCCCAACAGTCTTCTTTCCCCTCCTCTCCACCCACTCTCTTTCCTCCAGCCAGAGGTCAGCAGGATGATAGCCTGTAGATGCATAGAACCATAAAGTGGTTTCCAGGTTCCCCTGGGAGCATGGCCACGGGCCCTGATGCTGCCGTTGCCCATAAATCATAACGAAGGTCCACTCTTCGTACACAAATGGATTGGACTTGGTGATGCAGAGTGACCATACATTGGATGCACTTTACAGTTCTTTTTTTTTAATATCCATTTTAGTGGGAATGAAGCAGTATCTTGTAGTCTTTATTTGTATTTTTCTAACAATGGCATTGAACAACTTTTCATGTATATCCTCTTCTATGAAATATCTATTCCAGGCCTTTACCTATTTTTTCACTGGGTTGTCTTTTTGATGTTGCAGTGTAGGTATTTTTATATATTTCAGATACTAAACACTTATCAGATACATGACTCTACAATTTTTTTTTCCCAATATGTAGATTGAATCTTCACTGTATTGATAAAATTCCTTGGTACACAAAAGGTTTTAATTTTGAAGAAGTTAAATTTATCTATCTTGTCTTTTACTGTTCATGCTTTATCATCCTAAGAACTCACTATTAAAAACAATGTCCCAAAGCAATAACCTATTTTCTTCTAGGAATTCTATGGTTTTAGCTCTCTGCTTAGGTCCTTGATCCATTTTGAATCAACTTTTGTATATGGTGTGAGATACAAATCAAGCGTCATTCTTCTGCTTGTAGAAACCCTGTATCCCACTATCATTAATTAAACACATTTTCCTTTTCCCATTGAACTGACTTAGCACTCTTGTACAAAATCAGTTCCCCATGAATGCATAGGTTAAATATATTTACTGTTTCTTTGCTTTTTTTCTTTTTTTTTAAGTTTTTGCACTTGGAATTAAATTCCTTTCTCTAGATCCAGTATTCTAACTTCATTTTGCTTCCCTAGAAGAACATCAATAAATATTTATTACAGAAAATATCTGCTATTAACAAATTTTTTTTTATTAATCTCGAAATGCCTTTATTTCTTCTTTAATTTTGAAAGACATTTTCTTTGAATTTGTAGAGTTCTGCTTTGGTATTTTCCTTTGTTTATCAAATACATGAAGGAACACCCTCCACTGACCTCTGACTTCCATTTTAAATGACAGATCAGTTATTATTCATATATGTATGTGTGCACATGTGTCTATATGCACATACATGCATACATCTGTATGTTATATGACTCATAACTTTGCATCTTGTATGTAATAAATAATGAGTTTAAGATTTTGCTAAAGCAAACATCCAGATTACGCTGGTTCCTTGTTTTTTTCCTCTGCATTTTCTTTTTATTGTGATTCTCACTTATCTGCTCTTCGAATATCTAGTAATTTTTTATTGTTCACTAGGTTTTGCACTGGTACATTGAAGAGTCTTTGTGTTCTATTATCTTCTTCAAAAGAATCCTCTTTTTTATTCTAGCATTCTAAATTTATATAGTTTTAGATTTATTTATTTCTATTCTTCCATTTAGATAAATAACTGCAAAGTCCAAAGTATTTCCCAAGAGACTCTAAACATGGTGGGCATGAACTCTAAAACTGGCTTTTTTTTTTTTTTTTTTTTTCCTTTTGTAGATCTTGTTAAAGCCTGTTTTTAGGAATTATTAATGTGGGTCTTGAGAGCCTTTTACAATACACTGCAGTTTTCACTTACAAATGTAGAGTTTATCTCTTTTGTGTGGGTACACATCCATTGTCATGGATTGAGCTATGTCCCCCTAAAAATGTGTGCAGCAATTTGACTGGACCATCATTCCCAATATTTTATGATTGTCCTCCATTTTGTGATTTTTCTATGCTGTATGTTAGAGAGGATTAGGGTGGGACCATAAATCTCTTCCTAAGGTCATCTCCCTGCTCCATTGTAAAGGGAGGTTCTCTGGTGTGTGGCTGGCACTACCTTTTATCCTTTTATCTTACAAGGAGTGAAAGGAAGGAAAGCAAGCAGAGAGCTGAGAAATTCATACCATCAAGAAAGCAGCACTGGGAGAAATGCGCATCCTTCACACCAGAGGTTCCTGCGGCAAGATGCTCATTGATCAAAGGCTGATACAACACAAGGACCTTCCTCCAGAGCCAACAGAGTGAAAGCCTTCCCCTGGAGTGGACACCCTGAATTCAGACTTGTGCCTTACCAGGCTGTGTAAGAATAAACTCTCCTTTGTTAAAGCCGTCAACTCATGGTATTTCTGTCAGAGTGGCACTAGGTAACTAAAACAGCCATGGTGGGAATAAGTTCTTTCTGCTTTGGCTGGTACAGAACTCCAGCATCTTCCAAAACTCATAAACCTGTATTATCCATGTGCTGTTGTCAATGTCATTAACAGATGCTTGTTAATAAACCTCACAGAGTCACACCCTGTGTATGCATATCCCAGAATTTGGTGAAGAACTCATGGAGAACTTCCACACAGACTTCTAGACTCCACCTCACATCCAACTTCATCCTTTCTGGTACCTTGCCCTTCAGATTTCTGGGTCCTCTCAAACTCAAACTCTGATATCTCTCTCTTCAGTTCGAGGTGATGATAGTGCCCTGCTTGGACTTCATTTATCTTTACTGTTTGGGGGACATGGTCCCTGTGCACAGAACTGGGAAAAATGTAGTTTCCTTACCTCAGTGATTCTGTCTAGTTTTCTAACTGTTATGGTAGGATACCTCCAGTAGCACATACTCTGTCATAGATGGAAGTCAAAGCTTAATAGTATTGTTGACTATCAATCGTGCATATTTTGTGTTTTCAACTGCATTGTAAATCTCTTGCAGGTAAGCACATGGTCTATCTTGTATTTTATTTGAAACTCCCAGAGTTTTAGCATTTGGTAAACACACATTTGTTCTTTTGTTCATTCTTTGCTTATTACACACATTTTTATTGAATATTTACTATGTCTTAGGCATTCTCCTAGATATGAAACTTATGGAGAAAATCACCACTGGGCTTCTGCCTATAATAGCTCATAGCCTATTGGGGATATACTGTACTCTGTGGAACAGACATGTGAAGGAATACTTGCAAATAGTACAGTCTATATCTACATAGTACAATAGAAGGAAAACACATTTATCTTGTAGAGTCAGAGAAAGCACTGCAATGCAGGAGATTAAAGATTGTAATTTAATTACATTATATAATACATGAATATAAATCCAGGAAGTTGTAGGGAGTTGACTCCAATTCACGGAGACCCTATGTAGGTCAGAGAGGAATTGTGCTCTATAGTGTTTCAAGGCTGATTTTTCAGAAGTTGTCAAGCCTTTCTTCTGAGGTACCTCTGGATGGACTCAAAACAACCTTCTTGTCAGCAGCTGAGTTCATTAACTGTTTAAGTTCCCTAGAGAATAAATGGTATCAAAATAGAAAATGGAGCATCAGTGAGCACCATCCTTTCAAATTCTTAGTCTCTCTATGTGGTTCATAGAGGGGCTTGTTCTCATAGTTTTCTGTCATATTGAAACCACTGCTTGGTTATTGGTTATTCTTTGTGCTGCTCACCTTCTTACAAAGTCTTAGTAACCTAGTAATTCGTATTTTATTATCTTTGAAGTGCTCGCTTCTGTGATCTGATTTGCAATGTTTCTACAGTTGCTTTAGTGCATAGTTGGCATTATTGCAGTCACTGCTAGCCCTGATTCATGCTGTAGAAGCTGAGGGCATACAGCCAATGGGAAGATAAAGAAGAATACAGGGTAAAAATTTTGGACCAACA
This sequence comes from Heterohyrax brucei, assembly GCA_028571685.1. Taxonomy (NCBI): domain Eukaryota; kingdom Metazoa; phylum Chordata; class Mammalia; order Hyracoidea; family Procaviidae; genus Heterohyrax; species Heterohyrax brucei. The sequence goes on from CM053149.1 coordinate 44,830,151, forward strand.
AGCTTCATGACTCAAGTTTTATGAGGATGTTAGAACGCATTTCATGTACAATCAATTAATCATCAATATTTATTAACCCTAATAGTGTAGTGGCTACAGGTATGTACTATGGTTGCTAATCAACTGGTCAGTGATTCAAATCCACTAGATGCTTCTTGGAAACTACTGGGTACTTCCACTCTCTCCTATAGGGTCCTTATAAGTTAGAATGTACTCAACAACAAGTGGTCAGATTAGGTTAGTCACTAAGTGCAGGCTTTTGGTGAGAAAGAGAAAGAGAAAGAGAGCGAGAGAGAGAGAGAGAGAGAGAGAGAAAGAGAAAGAGAAAGAGAAAGAGTATTAGACATAACTTTAGCCTTTGATGAAGTTTTATGGAACTTCCAATATCAAGTATTGGTTAGAAAAGCAAGAAACAGATATGAAACAGACTTGTATTTCTTTTCCAGTTTCACTGAGCAAAGCATGATGGGAAGTGCTGAAAAGCTAACAGTGATAAGATAGAATCCATACCCTGAAGCTGCCTGTAGTCTAAAGAGTAAACAGATATGAAAAGAGGTAGCTACAATACAAAGCAGAATGAAATATTTGCTAAAGTAGAAAATAAAATTTGTCACACTCTTGTTATACTCCATGTATTAACTCATCTAATTCTTTCCACATTTTTAAAAACTTGTATTTTAGATGAAGGCTTATCAAACAAACTAGCTTCTCGTTAAACAGTTAGTAGTACATGTATTGTTTTATGACATTGGTTAACAACACCGCAACATGTCAACATTCTTCTCAGTTCTAGGTTCCTTGTTATTGGCTTTCCTGTTCTCTCCAGTCCTTGCCTCTGGACTGGCATGCACCTTTAGTCATATGTTATGGGCTATTCAGCCTTTGGTTGAAGGGTGAACCTCAGTAGTGACTTCATCACTGAGCTGAAAGGCTGTCAGGGGGTCATGCTCTCAGGATTTCTGCAATCTCTCACAGGTCAACAAGTCTGGTCTTTATTTTTGTATTACAATAACCTGGTCTTTGGAATTTAACACTATTGATAGGTAAGAAGTGGGTATATATACAATGTTTTGCTGTAATTTAATTCAGTGTTAGAAATTCAATGACCAACACGACAATTTGTAGAATGTATTCTGAAAGCTGTTGACATAAACATAGTCTTTTATAAATTTATTCAATTTGGATAAAAATTGAATTTTTTTTAATTACAGGAAGAGTGAAATTAAAGAAGTAAGTAGGGTAAAAACTGCAAAATGTTGAAAGTATTCTCAAATGAAGTGAAAAGAAAGTGACTTGCAGAGGTAGCACTTATAGTTATCTTAAGCAAGCTGAGTAGTTCTCAGGCACCTGGCACTTAGAAACAGCATATTTAGCTACAAATTCACCAGCTCATTATGCATTTTCTATTTTCTTAACTCACACTTTATTTCTAGATGCATTTGCATGACAAAGGACACTTTTAAAAGTTTCATTTGTTTCTCCTGTTTGTTCCTTTTTCTGAAGTCATAATCGTATTTCCACAGGAATAAATTACGAATTTACAAAGGATTACAGCTTTGAAAAGATAATTACATGCCAGAAAATGAGGTACTTAGAATGAGGGTCTTGTTTATAACATCATGTGTTTGTTACATAAACAATGAGTGGTGATGAAAACACACCATAAAATTTGAGATGTCATGTAGGTGATTGTCTAAATTTCTGATGAAAGAATTCCCAAAATGTTTGAAACTTCTGTGCTATGGTGTGTGTTTAAAAATAGTAACTGTCATGGATTAAATTGTGTCCCCCACAAACATGTATCTAACAGTTTGGCTAGGCTATTATTCTGAGTATTGTGTGATGCTCCTTTATGTTGTAAATTCTGCCTCTGTGATGTTAATGAGGAGGATGGTCAGCAGTTGTGCTGGTAGGAAACAACACAGTAGGAAAGATCCTATTGTCACCTGAAGGAAATCTCTTGAGAAAGAAGATATTGGGGACCACATACCACCAAAAGTGGCACCAGGAGCAGAGTGCTTCCTCTGAAAAAGACCGGGAGTCTGTGTACCTCAGAAGCATACAATCTAGGGGAAGATGATGACAAGGACCTTCCCCTAGAGCCAACAGAGAAAGACTTCCCCTGGAGCTGATGCCCTGAATTTGTACTCATAGCCTACTTGGCAGTGACAGAAAACAAATTTCTGTTTGTTAAAGCCACCCATTTGTGGTATTTCTGCTATAGCAGTACTAGATAACTAGGACAATAAAGTAGCTCAGTCCATCACTGTCAGAAATTTCATTTAAGGAGACATTCTTTTTATTTGGATTGCTTCTGCAGTTTTATATAGCTACTACGATTATTTCTATGGAGACTTCATGTGGATGATAAGAGATACGTGCTTGGATAATACTAATCCCTATGGTGATCAGAGAAATCACTGGTGGCACAGTGGGTTAAGTGCTATGTCTGCTAACCAAAAGGTTGGCAGTTCAAATCCAACAGGTGCTCCTTAGAAACTCTATGAGGCAGTTCTAGCCAGAGCTCTAGGGTCACTATGAGTCTGACCTGACTTGATGGCAGTGGTGGTATGGTGATCAGGGCTAAACAATGATCTAGAGACTTCAGCCTGTAGTACAGAATCAAGAATTCCATAAAGCAATGAGGAAAATAATTTTTCAGTGTTTCCCAAGAAATTCTTTTCCACCCCAGGATCTCATACTCACTTGGGAATAGAAATTCTCTATTTGTTCCCAATCTGCTTTAATAGAAAAGGTGAGCTGTAGGGTGCTGTTTTAGTCAGCTAGTGCTGCTCTATCAGAAATACCACAGAGTGGATGGCTTTAATGAAGGAAGGTTTATTCTTAGACAGTCAGGTAGGCTACAAGTCCAAATTCAGGAAGTCCACTCCAAGGGAAGGCTTTCCCCCATGTTGGCTCTGGAGGAAAGTCCAGTACTGCATCAGCCTTTGTCCAGGGAGCATCTTGGTGCTTGAACCTCAGGTCTTAAGGAGGTGAGGTGCTCTTCTCCTGTGCTGCTTTCTTGATGGTGGGAGGTTCACAATTGTCTGCTTACTTCTCTTTCCTTTTCTCTTGTAGGACAAAGGGATTAAGGGTGGGGTAAGCCATACTTCAGGGAAACTCCCTTCATAGTGGAGCAAGGAGGTAATCCTATGAAGGGCTTTACAGTTCCACCCTGATCCTTTAACATACAGCACAGGAAAATAACAAAACGGAGGACAATCACGAAATATTGTGAATCATGGCCCAGACACATGGCTACACATATTTTGGGGGGGACACAATTCAATCCACGACAGGTGCTATAAATGAAATGCAGTCTTGTTCATTGTCGTGTCCCTAGCGCTTAGCATCAATGTCTGGTACACTGAACATTTCACATGTGTACGTGTGTGTGTCAGAATCTGTGTGTGTGTTGAATGAATAAATAAGCTGGATCACAGTCTGTGCTGATTAGGATTGATTTTGAGAGCAGGCTTTTTGCTCTGTGCCTATAATGAAAGTTTTCTCACATTCTCAGGCTAGGAAGGAACAATATAGGTAATTCCTTTTCTTAAGGTTGGGTGGAATGGGTGTTGTCCAGTGTGGCTGCATATGTGTTCCATGCTACTAGTTATAGTTAGATGGTTATCTGGAAGGGAGTTTCCTACTCTGGTATTACTCAGTAATTTTCTAGGTAGACCTGATTAGAAATGTGTGCTTTCCCCTGTCCTATGCATAGTAATACTCTACTTACCTATCATGCCTGGTCATCCTAACACAAGTGGAGGCCACAGGTTGTATTAGAAAATGAACATATTTTAAGTTGGACCTCAAAATTTATGAACATTGAAGGAAAAACACACAAAGGAAAGACTAAATCACCTTGCTACTTTCTCTTTTGAAAATATGACAATATCCTTGTAACATAATTAGGAAATCAGAGGATATTCAGCTAAAATATGTTCAAAAACAGTATTTTAGTGATGTGCTAATTATTAAACAACATGTTAGTTGCCTGGGTTGTATGATGCCTGTCAGTTTTTTAAATTTATAAGTGGTTGGGATAGCTTCACTGATTTTGAATAAGCATTTACGTTCATTCCTAATTGTATTATTGTTACTTAAATGATATTCCTAAATAATGTACATTTTAGGCAACACAACAAAAAATCCTGCCCCATGTGGTCTTATATTTTATTTCTCTAATGGAGACAGAACACACAGCACAATTTTAGGATAGGAAAATGGAAAAATAAGGTACTGACATTTTCCTTGTATCCATCTGGGAGAGGTAAGAAATACTTCATGCAATACCTCTAGGGTAAAGAGCTCACAAGAGTTATTTCTCAGAGTCTTGATGTCTCTGAGAAGCTTCCACGACCTTACCTTGGTCAAGTTGTTCTGGTTCCCCCAGTATTCTGTACAGTCTTACCTTACACCAAAACCTATCTTCTGGTGTTTTTGTGTAATGTTAATTATGCTTTGTATCTTACTTATTACATGTATTAGACCTCTAGCATTAACTTAATTTTTATTCCATGATCTTTATTGTTTCTGGTTTCTCAAATATTTTTAATTAGTTTTTGTGTATGGTGTGAGGTATGGATCCTGTTTCATTTTGTAGTTGTTGCTTTTGTTTTATAGATAGACATCTAGTTTTGCTGGTATTATTTATTAAAAAGACTAACTTTTCCCTACTTAATGGACTTTGGGTCTTTGTCAAAATCAGGTGACTATAGATGGATACATTTACATCAGGGTACTTAATTCTGTTTCATTGGTCAGTGTGTCTGTTGTGGTATCAGTATCAGGCTGTTTTAATTACTGTAGCTGTATAGCAAGTTCTGAGGTCAGTTAGGATGAGTCTACTTTATTCTTCTTCAGTAGTGCTTTACTTACCTGGGTGTCTTTCCTTTGCATATAAAGTAGTGACTAGTTTTTCCATCTCTTTAAAGAATACTGTTGCTATTTGGATCAAGATTGCACTTGTTTTTGTAAATTGCTTTGAGTAGTATTGATATTTCACAATATTAATTTTACCTAACCATGAGGATAGTATGTTTTTCCTTTTATGTAAATCTCTTTTGCTTTCTTGCAATAGCATTGTGTAGTTTTCTTTGTATATGTTTTCTATGTCCCTGGTTAGATTTATTCCTAAGTATTTTATCTTTTTATGGGTTATTGTAAATGCCATTGCTTTTCAAATTTTCTTTTTGTAGCTCTCTTCATTGTATTGAATCCAACTAATTGATTTTTTTTTTAATATTGATCTTGATCTTGCTATTCTTCCTAATGTTTCTATTAGTTCCAGTAGTTCTCTCATGGAGTCTTTTGGGTTTCCTATATATAGTATTGAATCACCCACAAATAGGATAGTTTTACTTCCTCATTATCAATTTGAAATGTGTGCCAGTTTTTTAAAATCTGTAATTCCTGTTTTTAAATCTTATTGTTAGAACTTCCAGCAAAATCTTAAGTAGGAGAGTGATGAAATGTATCCTTGTCTTGTTCCTGTTCTCAAGGGAAATGTTGAAAATGATGTTGGCCATTTGGCTTTATACCCTTTTTACACTGAGGAATTTCCCTTCTATGCCTATTTTATTGAGAGTTTTTATCAGGAACGGGCATTGGACTTTATCAAATGCCTTTTTTCTACATTGAGACAAACATGTCATTCTTCTGTTTTATTTATGTAGTGGATTTTGTTTACTGATTTTGTAAAGCTGACCCATCCTTGTATAACGGGTATGATTCCCACTTTATGAAGGTGTATTATTATTTTTGAATATGACATTGAATTCTATTCAGGAGAGATATTTGTCTGTAATTTTCTTTTCTGTGGTGCCTTTTCATTGTTGTGGTATCAGGCTTATGCTAGCTTCATAGAATGGAACTGGATTTATTCCTAAGCTTATCTCTTCCTTTCCTAGGTTGTGAAATAGTCTGAGGACTATCGGTACAAGCTCTTCTCTGAATGTTTGGTGTATTTCTCCAGGAAAGCTATCTGGACCAGGGTTGTTTTTCATGGGGGGTGGGGGTCGGGTGAGGAGTTGTTTATTTATTTATTTATTTTTCTTTTTAATTATCCTTTCTAGTCTGTTCAGATTTTTTATCTCAATTTGAACTTGTTTATGTAGGCACTGTTGTGTTTTTGTTTGTCTTCAGGGCAAATTGTTCATTTCATGAACGTGGGGCTTCTAGGTGTTGCAGTTAAAGTGCTCAGTTGCTAAATGAAAGTTTGATTATTCAAAAGGCATATGGAATAAATGCCTTGCAATCCACTCTGGAAAATCAGCTATTAAAAATCCCACAGAGTACAGTTCAACTGTAACATGTATTTTGTCACTATAAGTTGTGATTGACTTAATGATGCCAAGTGCCGTCGAGTCGGTGATACTTTTTTTTTAATATGGTAGAATACAAAATGTCATACCAATAGGAATAAGGAAATTCTTCTTTGCTCCAGCTTTCAAAAAGTCAAGATACAATCAAGGCAAGTTATATAACGTTTCTGAGCTTTAGATTGCTCAGTAGAAAATAATATCAGCCCTATTTAGCTAAGAGTATTACGAAGATTAAATAACAGTGAGCAGACACTGAAGTATTCTGCCATGCATAAAAGACCTTCAAATTTAAAAGCCAATTTTATTTGCCAAGAACTCCTAATGAGGAGGCAGTTAAATAAATTAACTACAAGATTGAAAAATAATCAGCAAACACAAAATGTACTAATCTGATCATTCCTGGGGCCATTAGCTTGTCAGATACACACATGTGTGCACATAATAGAAACAAACACATAGTACTCATTTCATCCAAAAATCTTTTTTCCTCCTCTAGACAGCCTCTAATTGACAATCTGGCAGCTACCAATTCCATATAGGAGGACTGAGGCACTTAATCAATCCTTTAAAAAATGTTCTTGTCTGCTGTTTTTATAATAAGAACTGAAATATGGAGGTGCTGAATACATTTTGTCCCTTACCTGGCTCTGAGAACCACTGGCCAAGTTTCTGGGTCCAAAATCCCATAATGCACTGGTGATAAATTTTCTTCTAGACAAGCATCAGCTAACCCTAGCACAATCAGCTGCTCACTTTGGAAGAAACAAATTAAAAAACTGCTGTTCCATAATCACAGAATTGAAAGAACTGCATACATAAAATGACAGCCTATTAATTCCGGTTTGGAAAGCATAAATAGGCGTTTTGATGAAGCTGAATTTTCTTTTAGCTCTTTGGAAATGGGAAAACCATTTAAAATAAAATAAATGTTGTGTTATAGAATACTCATCTCTCTCAATATTTATCAGTTGTAGAAAAAATGTCTTTTTAAGGATGAAAAATAATGGTGAGTACTCACACGAATGCTTCAAAACAGCATACAGTTCACTCTCTGATGTTTCTGTAGGCTTTTGATTCAAAAACTATTTGGTATAAGTTAAGTTAACCTCCAGTATATAAAATTTTAATTGAAAAGATATGGCATTGCATTAAGTTCTGTCACACATCCCTGTTGTTGCCAAATGAGGCTTGGTGGCATCCCCAAGATACTTCTCTACTGAATGAGCTTGTCTCCAGCCTAAGCCAAATACATCCCTCAAAGTACATCAATGGCCATGTGCCAAATAAGAGAGACCTCGCTTATATACACACATGCCATATATTTATGTATTTTTACATAATTTATATGGCTTACATTTACATGCATATTTTTATCAGCAGTTTCATTATAAAGTTTTAGTGAGGTTAGACTAAATATCAATTTTTAAAAGTCCGACACTTGGGAAAGTATTTATAGTTCCATAAATTAATCTATACAGAGTGCTTTGACAGAGAGATACCAAAGAGGGGGAGAAAAAATGCAAGAAACCTTTTTAGAAGTAAACATATTCTGAGACTCAGTCTAGAATGTATAAGTGAGAAAGTTATACAGAGTTCCTTTTTATTTTTACAAATTATTTTATCCATTTGTAAGATCATGAGCTATATTTTCTATTTTTTGCTGGTGTTGGCAAAATTACTTGAATAACTTACAGGTGATAACAGTAAGGAAGGCATACAGAAACTACCACCGTATTTTAGTTAGGACTCATCCTCCCACAAAATCACGTCAAAATTGATTTATGTTTCCAGCAGGGTATGTTAGAGCCGAGGAGCAAATAGGAGGGTGTTCCAATACAGTTATCTGTTTACTTGTTAAAAACTCTCTCACAGACAACTATACAATTAAGTTTGCAAACTTGCCACCTTGCCACTGTGTGCAATGGCCATTCCAGAAAAAGTTACAAAATTGCTTTGAAGGATGGACTAGATGTTGTCATCGGCGCTCAGCTTCCCAAAGGGAATACTATGAAGGTGACCACAGTGACATTTAGCAACTAGGTACGTAGCATTTGGAAAAATTAAGTCTGTGGATTTTATTGTCAGATCACCAAGAACTTGAAAACAGCAATGCAAATTCATATATTAAAATTCATTGCTGTACTATTCACTGTCTGAAAGTTGCATAAATGACAACCAACAGATAAATGAATAAACAAAATGTGGTACATACATACAGTGAAATACTAAGTCAGAAAGAGAAACGAAGTCTTGAGACATGCTACAATATGGATGGAGCTTGAAGACATTATTGTTATTGCTGTAAGGTGCTATCAAGTGGGTTCCAACTCACAGTGACTCTTGGTGAATTTGAAATGTTGATCTTTTTGGTCAATAGTAGAGCCCCTAACTATTATTACACCATCATGGCTCCTTGCAGATGTTATATTGAGCGACATAAGTCAATTGCCAAATGACAAATATTGTATGACTTCACTTACATAAATAGATAGAATAGGCAAAGGTATAGAGGCCAAAGTTTATTAGTGATTACTAAGAGTATGAGGGAGAGGGAGAAGGAAGCTATTGCTTATGGAACACGAGATTTGAAAATTGCATTGATTAATGGTTAATGAGTTCAAGGCCTATAAAAAGTTGAACTGTCAAAAGTTGCTGAGGTTTCCTATGTACAGTCAAATACCTGATAGGATTTGGTTTAGAGGTTTAGGGTCATGGCTTCATGGGATATCCCAGTTAGTTGGCCAGACACTGTGATCAGTGGTTCTTTTACATTGTTCTGTTTGTTACTTATTGCCTGGTGTCACAAAAGCTGGAAAGTGCCACCCAGAGTATAACAGTAGGTCTCTACTTGCCTGAATATACAGAGAAAAAACAAAGTCAGGAGCAGGAAGAAGAAATGGAATGTATGACTTATTTCCTCCATGAACAACTGCCTGCATTGCCATGAGACCAGAAGAACTGGACAGTGCCCAGCTACCGTTACTGAATAAGCATTGTAATCAAGGACCCTGTAGAAGAATGCTGATAAACGGCAGAAAACATACAACAGAATGTCAAATTCTCTTGGAATCTATGTTTTCTGGTGCCATGGAGGCTGTCTGAATAGCCAAAACTGTTTCCTTGTGATACTCTTTAAAACTTACACCAAAACTATCTCCTGTACTCTGCTTAAAATCAAACAGTAGTTTAGCTTAGACAGTAAATAATGTCTGCCTTAAGCACTGCACTATTTTAAAATCTATCTCTATGGGATCAGCTTGACAACAGCAACTTGAAAGATGAGATAGAGTTAGGGGGCAGTAAGCTTGTGTTAATGGGGGGACTCTACAGAAAAGGAGGATGAGAATGATTGCACAATCTTGAGAATGTAATCAATGTCACTGAATTGCACATGCAGAGGTTGTTGAATTATCTGTGTTTTATTGTGTATGTTATCTTAACAGCAGCAAAACATAACATAAATTATTTTAAAAAACAAATAGTGTAGGGTTGCCGTGAGTCATAACCAACTCAACAGAAACAAACAGCAACATAAGATTATACATGTGGCCAGAAAGTAACAGGATGAAGAGAGACTAGGATGATCTGGGGAAAACACCCTTGCATCTCCAATCCCTTCTGAAAGATGCCTGAGCCTACTGTGACTCCCCAAGACTCCTGTGTCCTCTTCTGCTAACCCTGGGAGGACCCTGAGACAAAGATGACTTCCTCCCTCAGTTCGTTCTTACTTGCTCTGGGAAATTTTTAACTTCAGCCCCATTGCCTCAGCAAGGCACTATTATATGAAACCAAATGCCTCAAGCTGAAAGGGGCACAGGGACACTATACCGGTGGGAGTGGAAACCATATCAGACCAAATGTATAATTAAGAGTTCTCTATGGGGTCGCTATGAGTAGGAATCAACTCAATGACAACAGGCTTTTTTAAATTTATTAAGTACTTGGTCCTAAATATTACAGAGAGAAATGTAAAAAAGGTTCATGTTCAGAAAGAAAAAGAGTTATTCCTTCCATTTCTTATATTTTTAGGGTTTTCTTTTGTATTTATGAATAAATGTTACTCTTCTTTAAACTTTTTTTTCAATGCGTCTGTTGAGATGATCATGCAGCTTTTCTCTTTTACTCTGTTAAAGCCAAGCCAAGCCAAGTGCTGTCGAGTCGGATGACTGTATCTTGACAGATTTTCTAATGTTACATCAACGTTGCATGTCCAACATAAATAATACTTGGTCATGAAGCTCTGTAGTTAGTATTGAGATTGTCTTGCTAATATTACATTAGAATTTTCCACTGATGCACATAAATGGGCTTGGCTGTGTTTTCCTTTCCTATACTGTTCTTTTTGGGATTTGCAGATGGTCACGGTGCTGTCAAAAAGAGTTGGAAGTATGTGCTTTGTCTTTTCTCTGAAATGGAGACGTAAAGTTGACATTATTTCTGTATTAAACATTGGCAGAATCTGCTGATGAAGTCATATCTATCAGAAATTTTCTTTATGGAATAATAACATTGTTGAACCTTCTCATTTACCAAGAGATAAGAAGGCCATGGAAAAGAGTAGCAAATTTAATACCTGGCAGTCTAGGTACCTTGCTTCTGCCATTTTCCTAAAATTGTCACTTCAGTGTCATAAATAGTTAAAAGAATATGAAGGATTTTCTGTTTCTTCCTTTTTAGTGTTATAAAAGTTGTGTTTTCTCAAGTTATGTGAGTTCATGCAAATTTGTAAGATTATCAACCGATTATCAACATTTTAAAGTCTAATCTATGGTATTATTTCCATTTCATTCCTGATATTGGTTATTTGGGATTTTTCCCTTATTTTAATAAATCTCACACAAAATAATTTTTCACATTAATTATTTGTTAAAAACCAATTTTTGGTTTTGTTGATATTCTATGTTTTCCGTTTTGTTCATTTTACTGTTTATTTCCTTCTACAATCTTTGAATTTACTTTGCTATTGTTTCTTAACTTCTGGATGAAACCTTAGTTCAATAGTTTTCAGGATTTTTTATTGAATATGAATTTAAAAGGCTAAATTTCCTTTTAAGTCTTGCCTTAGCTATACCACATATTTTGTTATATTTTACCTTGTCATCATTGAAACTATTTTCTTTTTTTAACTGTGATTTCTTCTCTAGTCCATCATTTTTTAGAAGAAATGTATTACCCATTTTTATTGTAGATGTATAACTTAATTGCACTAATGGTTGTAGATCTTTTCAGTAATTTGGAAGTTTGTGAGTCTGGCTTTATGGCCCAATATATGGTCAAATTTTGTTCATATTCCAAAATTAGGTTTATTTCATTTTTATAGTGATGCAATTAAAACAACTACACAGGTAGTAAGGCCCAACAGATCTGGAATAAATCATGGCTTACTGTTTGTGACATATTTTGCAACTTATTTTATCTGAGTCTGAGTATAATCCTCCAAAACCTAAACCCATTGCCACTAAGTCAATTTTGATTCATAGCTTCCCTATAGGACAGAGTAGAACTGACCCCTAGAGCTTCCAAGGAGCATCTGCTGGATTCAAATTGCTGACTTTTAGGTTAGCAGCCATAGCACTTAACCACTATACCATTAGGGTTTCTTGAATATACTCACTGATAAAATGTGGATAATGATCACTCTCAGACTTTATTTCTGGCATTTTTCTCTCTACCAATGTATTTTTAAACTCATTTATTCTTAAAAGAGATGTTGAGCACTTATTTAATACTCTTATTATAGACCAAATCTGGCCTGGTGCCTGTTTTAATAAATAAAGACACCTTGGAGAATGACCACCCACATTTGTTTATGTATTGTCTATGACTGTTTTCCTTGTATAACTGCACAGCTGGGTAGCCACAAAGCACACCACATGATTTCCTAAACCTAAAATATTACTATCGGGCCCCTTACAGAGAAACACTGCCAACCAGTGACAGATTTAGGGTGAGGTAAGCCAGGTGAATAGTGGGCCAAGTATATGGAGGCACTCATTTATACGTATTTTTTTTTTACTTCACCCTACTTCTCCACTTCTGCCAACCCTGACTATGGAGCCATGTAAGCCAAGCCAAGTGCCGAATAGGAGGGAAAAAAATCAAGTAAGATGCCATCTTTGTCTTAAAAAAAAAACAAAAAACCCAGGGTCCAGTTTTTCTCTTCTTCATCATCATCTATTTTAGTGTGCCAGGAAAACACTTTTTGAAATTATATTTTTCCTGTTTTTTTTCCTTACTCCCTTCAAGCAGATATATATGCACTGCCCTTTCCTACCTCAAGTTAAGTTTCTGGCAAGAAAATGCAACAATTTTATGAAATTTGTTTCTTTTACAGAATTTTCTTTTTTTCAGAATCAGAGACTCGATGAGGAAACCATATAGACTATATGGTGTTTTAGTCAGCTAGGCTGCTCTAACAGAAATACCACAGAGTGGATGGCTTTAACTGAGAAAGATTTATTCTTACAGAGTCCGGTAGGTTGCAAGTCCATATTCAGGGTGTCTGCTCCAGGGAAAGACTTTCCCCTTGTCGGCTCTGGAGGAAAGTCCGGTGTTGCATCAGTCTTTGTCCAGGGAGTGTCCTCACGCAAGAACCTCTGGTCTGAAGGACGCGCTCTGCTCCCAGTGCTGCTTGCTTGATGGTAGCGAGGTTCTCAAATTGTCCTTGGTTTCTTTTTCCTTTTATTCCTTGCAAGCTAAAAGCATTAAGGGTGGGGCAAGCCATACTCCAGGGAAACTCCCCCCACAGCAGGAATTCACAGCCCCACCCTAATCCTTTAACATGCAGGTTAACAAAACCACACAATGGAGGACAGTCCCAAGATACTGAGAACCATATCCCAGCCACGTGGCTGCACACATTTTTGGGGGGACACAATTCCAACCATGACATATGGTTACCCATATGTGTTACCCAGGATTAGTTGTGAATCCTTCCAGCCTGGTAAAGGACAGAGACCTGTGTTTTTCCATCAACCGCTTCAGGAAAATTGTACTTCCAGAACCCAGGAGGAGTTATTTTGTAAATAAATTTGCCTTATAATGTGTGTGTGCATGCGTGTTTGTGAGCACATGTGAGAGACAGAAAAAAGGATGGTTATTTGATTATAATTTTTAATTAGTGCAACTTCACGTTTACATATCTCAAAGGAATACTATAGGTTTTGGCAATTAATGTTTGTAAATCACCTTGAGATTCTTCAGGGAGACAGATACTGTGTTAATGAATAATGTAGTAATGAAAATAATAATACATGCACTCACATTCCCAAGCCAGTTGCCTGATTAAGTCTAGATACCTAAAGTGGGTTGCACAAAATGTACCTATCTAAATATGAAAGTATTGTCATACTTCCCCCACTGTTAAATTATGATAGAAAATATCTGTGAAATGCAGAATATAAACATAACCCAAGACTGTGAGTTCTAATACATTTATGGATGCTTACTATTTGGATAAGTAACCATTTCACTATTTGTGCATAGTTATTAAATCAAGAACTAAAGACTGTAATCATATTCCTGTGATGGTATTATGTGGAAACTAATTGGCAATTGTTTCAACATAATTGCTTAATGTTGCTCAATAATAAATTACGATTCTGTCATCAACACAAGTCTTGTCAAGTATGTGATGAGTATTTCTGTGAAAGACTTTTAGAAGCTATTTTTTACAAAGTTAAAAAAAAAGTCTGAAGTGCCCTTAAATCATAAAACAATGGACTCTTCTCTCATCTGGCCACCTTTCACTTCCTTCCTGCTTTCACATGCTTCTGATAACTTTCCTTCCCTTTGGCACTGCAGCGAGGGAAAGAGGTGGGAAAACTGAGAAAGTTTTAAAATTGGCATTGAACTTCAGAGAATAAGTAAAAATTAGTTGTTTTCGTAAATATGCAAAGTAAGTTAGATCATTAACAAACAAGACCATGGAGACTGAGAAAAGAGGAAGAAAGAACTGTTCTATTGGAACTGAAAGACTATAACTCTCTAATCATAAGATCTGTCTATTTCCTACCGCTTATTTTACTATGAGTAACTACTTTGTTGATTTTGTTGTTATTTTTTTCTCTGCCTGCCCCAACTAGAATATAAATTCTTTGAAGCAAAATTTTGTCTGTCTTCCATACATGTATTCTGAGTATTCCAAGTATACTTACTACATAATGTTGCTGTTGTATAATGTCAATTTCATTTTGACTCATAATGACCCCATGTGACTGAATGGAACCGCCTCAGAGTTTCTAAAGCTGTAAATCTTGATAAAAGGCAGACTGTCACATCTTTTAATCATCAGCCTTTTGGTTAGAAGCTACGTATGTAACCACTGCACCACCAAAGGTCCTTAACTACTTAATAACTAGTAAATATCTTTGAGTACGTAATTAAATGAATAAGAATCCTACTGTTTTTCCCTAAATCAATTATTATCTGGGAACATTTTTACTGATACAAGAAGTCATAATGATTTAACTGCTACTATGAATTTTTTTCAGAAAAGTGGATGGTGTAACGGTTAAGTGTTATGGCTGCTAACCAAATGGCTGGCAGTTCAAATCCACCAGCATGTCCTTAGAAACTGTATAAGGCAGTTCTACTCTATCCTATAAGGTAGCTATGAATTGGAATTGACTCAACAGCAAGGGATTTGGTTTTTTGGTTATGAAATTTCTTATTGCCCTGAAAGTAAACAGCTGAAAGGACAAGATAAAAGTACACAACTTGTTTAGTTGGCCTCATTGCTGTACTGAATTTGGCTCATAGCAGCTTATAAAAGTTGATTGTGTGCAACTCTTCTCAAGTCAATATTCAATGACATCACATTGGTAGCTTTAAAACTGGCCCTGGTGTCGTATGTACACCAGACAATGGGTATATGCTATATATCTTTTTTCCAACCCCTACTCACTTAGAATGTGTTATTAAAATATTTACATGCACACTGCTGTTGGAATACAGAAGAAAAGAGGACTAACCTGGTAACAAACATCAAGTTATAGGATGTGATCACATAGAATACATTTCTTGGGTAGTACGAATGGTTAATGTGCTTGGTTACTAGGTGAACAGTTGGTAGTTTGAGTTCACAGAGGTGCTCCTAAGAAGAAATGCCTAGCATCTACTCATGAAATATCAGCCATCAAAAACATAGCTCTCCTTTGACACACATGGAATCACCATGAGCAGGAATAGACTTGGTGGCAAATGATGATGGTGATGGAAGCTTCTTCTAGGTTGATGTAACAAGAGGAAATATATGTTAATAATTGGAAAATTTATAAACATAAGTGAAAACTAATTAAATATTTTTATGGTTTTAAAGCACTGTCTCTTAGATAATACATCTTACCCCAGGTCCTAACATTATGTTCCTCAGTTCTAGCAGGAAAACAGAGTGAAAAGTTTGCACAAGTGAAAATAAACAAAAATAAATTACACTGGAAAAAGAAAAACTAGATTCTACTTCCACTTAGTAATAATAGTTTGCAAACTAAAATGGCTTAGTTTGATTGAAGTTAAGGCTTATAGAACCACATGATGAAATCTCTCAGCATTTTTAAATGTGCCTGGATTTGGGTAGAATTGCAAGGTCCAAAGATAAGGATTTAGAAAAATCTATATAATTTATTGTCAAGTTTTGGAAGTAAATATGGACACAAATTTAGAGAGAAAGATTGTCCAACGCATAGAGTTGGGAGAAATGCCATCATTTTGAGGCCTGGGGATAATAGGAAATTTTTCAAAAGAGTTAACCAAGGCAAAGGTATTGAGGTAGACAGGGACCTTGGAGAGTACAGAGTCACAAAAACTAATGACAAAGAGGGGAGTGCTTTAGTCAAATCTTGAAGAAGAGCTAGAGGCAGATGATTAAGCAAATAGCAGCTAATTTGGAAATTCAATCCTAAGAGAGTAGTTTCCATCTAATGGTAAGAGTAGAAGGTAAAATACAAAGGATTTACTAGTGGATGAGTGCTTTGGTGCAATAAATGAGATCATTGTTCAGAAAATCTGGATACAAAAAGGAAAGAAATAGAAGAGTTTCATGAAGGAGTGAGTTTATTTTTATGTGTATTTTATCGTGTGATCATTTTGGAATAGAAAAGACAAGAGTATTTATGTACAGGGAACCCAAAAGTAGACAAAGAGAAATCAAAAGCAAGATATGTGATTTAGTTGACTAAATAATGAAACAAAGGGAAAAGAATAACATTATGCAGAGAGGTTTGGAATGAAGTAGGGAGGAATTTGATACATAAGTTGTTATTTATCCTGACCTCGGTCAAGTAGAAAATGAGAACATATGCTGAGATAAAACAGGGCCACTGTCATGAAGTAGAAATGCCAGGTTGATTTCTAGGCTCGGCCAGTTACTCTGGAACTTTGAGCAGGTTGTATAATATCGTCAAGTCTACTCTATGGAAAAACAGATATAATGACAACAATCTTACAGGGTTAAGAGATAACAATAATTTATACTTATTGAGCACTGTATACCTACCAGATGCTGCTCTAAATTTTTCATGTAAATGAAATAATTTCATTTTTGAAGTAGATGCTGTTGTTACTCCCACTTTATAGGAAAGTATACAGAGATTAAGTAATTTCATAAGTAGCAGGGTTAGGTATTAACCCAGGACTCCATGAGTGATACAAAAAGTTTAACATGCTTGGCTGCTGAGTCCATCCAGACATGCCTTGGAAGAAACGCTTGGCAATGTACTTCTGAAAAAGCAGACTTTGAAAATCTTGTGGAGCACAGTTGTACTCTGACACACACACGGTCACTATGAGTTGGAACTGACTAGACAGCAAGTGGTTTTATTTTTTTGGTGGATTATTTTGCCTCATTAACGTGTTTAACAGAGTTCATTTAGCACAGTTCTTGTCATATATAGGTTTTAATGACTAGAACTTAGAATTATTGCTAATCTTATTAGATTAATGACTATTGAAAACAGTATTTCTAGTACTGGCTTCCAAGTGCTTAATCACTGCATCATCAGATTCTTTCTAATGTATATACTAAATTAAATCGATATAAAATTATCCAGAAAGGAACTAAAATATTTCTGAACAACATGGATCAATTCTGAGTAACAGCATATATTTACATACAAATATACATATACATAAATATAATAGACATGGAATAGTGTCCAGATGTCATGGATTGAATTGTGTCCCCCCCAAAATGTGTGAACCATGGCTGGACCATGGTTCCTGGCATTCTGTGATGTTCCTCCATGTTTTAAATGCTGCTGCTGTGTTGGTTGGGCAAGATTCAATATGTAAGTCTGTATTGTGCTTTGAGGACATCTTTTGGAATATAAAGAAAAGTGAAGCAAACAGAGAAGTTGGGGGCCTCATGCCACCAAAAAGCAGGGCAAGGAACAGAATGCAGCCCTTGGAAAGGACCCAGGGACCCTGCTCCTTGAAAGCTCCTTGTTCAGGGGAAGACTGATGACAAGGACCTTCCTCCAAAGCCAACAATAAAAAGTTCTATTAGGGCTGATGCCTGAATTTTTACTCTCAGCCAATAGTTTGTGAAATAATAAAATTTCTCTTTCTAAAATCATCTACTTGTAGTATCTCTTTTATAGCAGCACTAGATGACTAAGATACCATGTACCCACTATTCCCCCAAATGTGAAAAAGGATTAACTCGAGATGCTTAATCTTGTAAATTGAGTCTCACATAATTAAGCACAACTGTCTCTGATCCTGCCTTATTAACATCATAGATGTAAAGTTTTCAACACTTAGGAAAATCACATCAGATGACAAAATGGTGGACAATCACATAATACCAGAAATCATGACCTAGACAATTTGACACACATTTTTGAGGAACACAGTTAAATTTATAACACTAAAGGTATAAGAGTTGGAGATTTGAGCCTCTGAAATGTTCGAAGCAACTTGATAAACTCTGTATTATAGACGTAACTCATTTTATTGTGCTTATTGGGCTTTCCAAATATTGCATTTTTAACAAATTGAAGGTTTGTGGTAACTATTTCTAAAGCACATCTGTCCCTGCCATTTTTCCAACAGTAAGTGTTCATTTCTTATCTCTATGTCACATTTTGGTTGCTCTCACAACATTTCAAACTTTTTCATTATTATTTTGCCTGTTACAGTCATCTGTAATTAGTGATCTTTGACGTTACTCTCACAATTTTGGAGGGGTGCTTTGAACCTCACCCATCTAAGACAGCAAAATTAACAAATGTTGTGTTTGTTCTGACTGTCACTGACCAGCTGTTCTTCCCTCTCTTTCCTTCTCTTTGGCCTCCCTATTTCCTGAGACATGATGAAATTTAAATTAGACCAGTTAATAAGTCTATAATCGCCTCTATGTATTCAAGTGGAAGGAAGAATTGCACATCTTCCACTTCAAATGAGAAAGTAGAAATGATTGAAGCTTGTGAGGAAGATTTGTTGAAAGTCAAGAGAGGTTGAAAGCTAGGCATCTTGTGTCAAATAGACAACTTATGAATGTGAATGAAAAAGTTCTTGAAGGAGATTAAAAGTGCTACTTATGAACACATAAATTACATGAAAGTGAAACAGATTTATTGCTGATATGGGACAAGTTTTAGTAGTTTGGGTAGAAGATTAAGCCAGACACAATATTCCCTTAAACCAAAGCCTAATCCAGAGCAGGGTTCTAATTTTCTTCAACTCTATGAGGGCTGAGAGAGATAAGGAAGCTGCTGAAGATAAGTTTGAAGTAAGCAGAAGTTGGCTCATCAGGTTTAAGGAAACAAAGAAGCCATCTCCATAACAAAACAGCTGCCTCTGTAACATAAAAGGTGAAGTAGCAAGTGCTGATACAGAATCTGCAGCAAGTTATACAGAAGATGTAGCTTAGGTAATTGATGAAAGCGGCTACAGTAAACAACAGATTTTTGAGGTAGATGAAACAACCTGCATCAGAAGAAGATGTGGTCTAGGACTTCCAAAACTAGAGAAATGAAGCTAATGCCTGGCTTCAAAGCATCAAAGGACAGGCTGCTTCTCCTGTTAGGAGCTAACGCACTTGGTGACTTTAACTTGAAGCTGTACTCATTTACCAGTCTGAAAATCTTAAGGTCCTTAACAATGATACTAAATCTGCTGTGCCTGTCTGTGCCCCATAAATGGATCAACAAAGTTTGCATAACAGCACATCTGTTTAAAACATGGCTTATGGACATTTTAAGCTCACTGTTGAAAATACTGCTCAGAATAAAATATTTCTTGCAAAATATTGCTGTTCATTGACAATGCACCCAGCTACCCAAGAACAATAATGGACAGGTGTAAGATTAACATTGTTTTCATGCCTACTAACACAACATCCATTCTGAAGTTTATGACTCAAATTTTGTATTTCAAATCTTATTATTTAACAAATACATTTCACAAGGCTATAATTACCATAGACAGTGATTTCTGCAATGGATCTGGGCAAAATAATTGAAAACCTTCTGGAAAGCCTTCACAACTCTAGGTATTATTAGGAATATTCATGATTCATAGGGGGAGGTCAAAATACCCATAATAATGGAGTTCAGGGGAAGTAGATGAATGACATCGAGAGCTTCAAAATGGAGGAAGTAATTGCAGATGTGGTAGAAATAATAAAAACTAGAATTAGAAGTGGAGCCTTTAGATGTAACTGAATTACAGCATTCTTACTACAAAACAGATGAGGAATTACTTCTTAAGGATGAGCAAAGAGAGTGGTTTCTTGAGATGGAATAGGCTCCTGGTGAAGATGCTATGAAAATTGTTGGAATAACAACAAAAGCTTATTGCACAAACTCAGTTGATAAAGCTGGGGCAGGTTTTGAGAGGATTCACTACAATTTAGAAAGAAATCTTACTGTCAATAAAATGCTATTGAGCAGCATTTAAGCTGCAGAGAAGAGTCAATTGATGCCATGAACTTCATTGCTGTATTTTAAGAAATTGCCACAGCCACCCCAACCTTCATGAACCACAACCTTGATCAGTCAGACACCATCAACATGGAGACAAGATTGTCTACCAGCAAAGAGATTATGACTCATTGAAGGCTCAGATGATGCTTAGTAACTTTTAGCAGTAACCACAAAATAACACATACAATGACATGAGTTAATGTGAATGAAAATTAGCTGATACAACAGAAAATAAAAATAGGCTCTGTAGGGATACAAATATTATGTCAGAAAGAGATTTTAAAATAACTATGACACTATGTTTAAAAACATAAGTAAAAACACAAAACAGAATATGTCAGTAGACATCAAAATGTTATTTTAAAAAGGAATAGGGTAGAACTGAAAAAAAGTTGAAGATATTTTGCCAAGCCAAGTGCCGTTGAGTCGGATCTGACTCATGGCGACCCTGGGGGCCAGGGTATTTTAGAACTTAAAAAATACATTACAATTAAGATCTGGGAGGCAGAGCCAACATGGTGGACTAGAAACAAGCCTCCTTAATTCCCTCTGAAAACTAAGGCTTGGACTGATAATTGAATGGAGAGTTCTGGACACACAGTGAGCCCTAGGACACAGTATAGGGCTGTTAATTTGGACTACATGCCACTGAATGGAAAACTTCTTATCTTTGACTGAACTCCACCCTTGTTGAATGCTGGTTCTTGAGGACTGAAGGTAAAGTCAGTTTTAACTTTTTCTCCTCTGTCTTAGCTAGCAGGTGGGGCTTAACTGGCAGCAAAGCTCAGCTGCACTGCTGACGGGATCAGCGGGTGAAATAGCCACATTTTGAGAGGCCAGCTCTGGACTTGGAGCACCTTGGCCCCTCCACCCTCTCTCTCAGAACCTCTGCCATTGATTCAGCTATTTCATAGAGGGTGGGAGAGCTTCTGTGGGACACCATCTTTTTCTACTGGGATGTGGAGTCACCCACATGAAGGCCTCAGCAGGGGCTAATTCCCAGGCTGGGAGGCAGTGCCAGCCCAAGGAGTGCTTTCCCAGAAGAAAAGCTGTGTTTATTACAGTGTGGCCTTATGGGTGGGGCCCAGCAGTGGGTGACAGCAGGGCAGTAACCTTTCCATACTTTGAACTAGATTACAGCATCTGTGGTTCAATATAAAGGTGATGCATTGCCAGCTGTGAGGAGGGGCTTGCATACCTGACAGTCTGACTGATTTTGGAAGTTGACAGGTAGCTTTTTACCTTTGAAAACAAGACTACCTAGAGAAATAACTGTGGTGCGTCCTAATCGCATCTCTTCCAGCCTTTATTGACTCACATCATAGGGTCAGCTGAAGGCACCCAAATGACTCCATAAGTAGGGCTGTGTCTTTGTTAGTCAGGAGGTGGAGTCTGCTGTCCCAGAAATTCCACTGGGCCCAGTCATGGAGTACATAGGGGTGACTGCTGATCAACTTACTTCTCAGAATGCACTTCAGATCCTGTTAAGGTAACACTGGAGAAACTAAACAACCTCTATATACCCTAAAAGCTACAAAACTTTGCCAGAAACTTAAAGAAAAATTCACCCATGGCTCCAGAAACCTTCCAAAAGAACCAAAGAACTTCCCAGCTGAAGAAGCCTTTCTGAAACTATCAGAGGCTGAGTACAAAAGGACTCTACATAGAGCCCTCTTAGACATTATACAAAATGAAGCAGAGCAAAATGAAAAATTAAACAAGTTGTTCAAACTGATGGAACACCAGTATTCAGAAATCTGTCGGATCAACATCAAAAATCAAAGAAATAGAAACTTGAACTCAAAGCCAAGAAAACAAGTGAAACAAATGGAAAATAGACTTTCTGACTTGGAAGACAGAGCTACTGACTCCAGAATCTATGAGGAGAAAGCAGAGAAAAGAAACAAGAAAAATGAAGAAGTATTAAGAAACATGTGGGTCTCTATGAAGAGGAACAATCTACAATTAATTGAAGTTCCTGAACAGGGAAGGACACTTGAAAACACAGAAAGTATTGGTGTTAAGCTGTTGACAGAAAACTTCCCTGAAATTATGAAAGAGAATATAGATATCCAAGATGAATATTGTTTTAGTCAGCTAGGGCTGCTCTAACAGAAATACCACAGAGTGGATGGCTTTAACAAAAAAAGATTTATTCTTACACAGTCCGGTAGGTTGTAAGTCCATATTCAGGGTGTCCGCTCCAGGGAAAGACTTTCCCCTTGACGGCTCTGGTGGAAAGTCCGGTATTGCATCAGTCATTGTCCAGGGAGTGTCCTAACGCAAGAACCTCTGGTCTGAACGACGCGCTCTGCTCCCGGTGCTGCTTGCTTGATGGTAGCGAGGTTCTCAAATTGTCCTTGGTTCTTTTTCCTTTTATTCCTTGCAAGCTAAAAGCATTAAGGGTGGGGCAAGCCATACTCCAGGGAAACTTCCCCCATAGCAGGAATTCACAGCCCCACCCTAATCCTTTAACATACAGGTTAGCAAAACCGCACAATGGAGGACATTTCCAAGATACTGGGAACCATATCCCAGCCACATGGCTGCACACATTTTTGGGGGGACACAATTCAAACCATGACAAATATCAAATGCCACTCAATGTAGATCCCAAAAGAAAGACACCAAGATACATTATAATCAAGCTTAACAAAATGAAACATAAGCAAAAACTCTTAAAGGTAGTGAGACTAAAAGCAAAGCTGACATTCAGATGGAAACCCTGGAGGTTTTTGTCTGACTTCTCAGCAGAAATGATGCAGGCATGGAGGTGATAGGATGACACATTCAAAGCCTCAAAGAATAAAAACTCCCAACCAAAAACTGTCTTTCAAATATGAAAGTGAAATTAAGACATTGACAGATAAAAAGAAACTCAGAGCCTGTTAAAAACCAAACCAAAGCTAAAAGAAATACTGAAAGAAGCTCTTGGCTTAGAAGAACAAAACCATTGACTCTGTATTTTAGGAGGCAGTACAGAACACAGCATCCAGAAACCTACTCAGTTAGGGAAGGCACAAAACTCAATCAAAGCTATAATATTAAAAGAAGGGATCCAGTAACAGTATGATGAAAATTATGATATCATTACATTAAAAACAGGGATGTACTATAGTAGTTATAGTTTTTCCAGATAGAGAAGTTAATAAGCTGTGTAGAAGATTAAATTGGTTTAAATATAGATTATTAAGGGGAATCACAGGGTTAGCCACAGAGTACAATAAAGATGCAACATATTGAATCAAGATATGTAAACAGGAGTCTCAATGAACACAAAACCAACATTGAAATGGCAAAAAATCAACCAATAAAGAAGAATGTCCCCAGACAGAATGTTAAGAGCAAAAGAGAAAGCATCAACACAAAAATAAACACATCACAATGACAGTACTAAACACATATCAGTAATTACATTGAATATAAATGAACTGAATGCTCCAGTAAAGAGACAACAAGTTACACTGTGGATCAGAAGACCCAATCCATTTATATGTTGCTTACAAGAAACACACTTTAGACTTAAAGATATGGACAAACAGAGAATTAAAGAATAGAAGAGCATATACCAAGCTAGTAACATACAAAGAAGAGCAGGGGTGGCAATACTAATTGCAGACAAAATAGATTTTATTGTAAAATCCACCATCATGGACAAGGATGGACACTGTTACTGACAGGTTCAATACACAAGCAGGACTTAACAATATTAAGTATTTATGCACCTAATATCAGAGCACCTAAATACATCAAAGAAACACTGACTACACTCAAAAATGATATACATCACTCCCAATAATAGTGGGAGACTTCAACACTCCACTCTCAACACCAGACAGATGGTCTAGAAAAAAGCTGAATAAAGGCACAGAAGACCTTATTGCCACAATTAACCAATTAGGTCTCATCCACATATACAGAACTTTCTATCCATCAGTGGACAACAATACCTTCTTCTCCAGTACACATGGAACATTCTCCAGAATAGACTGTGTGTTAAGACATAAAGCAATTCTCAACAAAATCCATATCATTGAATTAATGCAAAATGTCTTCTCAGATCATAAAGCCATCAAAATCAAAATCAATAGCAGAAAAAACATAGAAACTGGAACTCATGGAAACTGAACAACATCTTGCTCAGAAAGCCATGGGTTATGGAAGAAATCAAAGACAAAATAAAGAAATTTATGGATTCAAATAAGAATGAAAGCAGTCCTACCAGACCCTATGGGATACAGCCAAAGCAGTGTTAAGTGGTCAGTTTATTTCTATACATGCACACATCTGGAAGGAAGGAAGAACCCAAAGCAAACTACTAACCCTACAGCTTGAACAAGTAGAAAAGAGAAACAGAGGAACCCCTCAGGCACCAGAAGAAAACAGATCATAAAGATGAGAGCAGAATTAAACAAATTAGAGAATAGAAAAAGAATTGAAAAAAAAAATCATCAGACCCAAACCAAGTGTTTTGAAAAGATCAACAGAATTGACAAATCACAGGGGAGGAGTCAAGATTGCAGACTAAATTCACATCTCCCTAAATCCCTTTGGAAATCAAGACCTGAAACGATAATTAAACTAAGCCTTCTGGACACCTAATAAGTCTTGGAGTACAGCATAAGGCTGTTAATTTGGACTTCATACCACTGAACGCAAAACCTCCTCTCTTTCACTGACCCCACTCTCTTTGTGCAGAGGCTTGCACAGACCAAGAGTAACGCAACATTTTGAATTTTTCTTCCTCTGTCTTGGCCGGCAGGAAGAGCTGGGACTTGACTAGGTGCTGGTCTTAGACGCACTGCTGGTGGGACCAGCAAGCATAATTGCCAGGTTCTGAGAGCCTGGCTTTGGACTCTAGACATCTCGGCTCCCTTGGCCCATCTTTCTGCCCCTACCATGTGGTAGCCATACACATGTGCTTGTAAAGGATGCCATATTGATCCACTGGGAAACTCCGAAGAAGCCGAGGCAGAGGCCCCAGCCCGACTTGGTTCCTAGGCTGGGAGGTGGTGCCTGCTGGGGAAGAGTGCTTTTCCTGCAGGGAGGTGGTGTTTTGCAGTGTTGCCTGGGGCTGGCACCCAGTGGTGGAGGCTGCAGACTCTGGGCATTTTGGCAACCTTGGCCTCTCTTTCCACCAGGAGCCTGGTCCCGGCAAGCTGGCGAGCTTGTGAGGGACGCCATCTTGTTTTGCTGGCAGCCTGGGTCATCCAGACAGAAGCTTCTGCTGGACCTAGTTCCTGGGCTGGGAGGCAGTGCCTAACCAGAAGAGAACGCTTTTGCAGCAGAAAAGCAGAATTCTACACAGTATCACGCATAGCTAGGGCACAACAGCAGAGGCCAGCAGGCCTGTAGCCTTTCTGTATTTTGAGCTAGTTTATAACATCTGGGTTCAATATAGAGGTGCTTACTTTGCCAGCTGGGAAGAGGGACCTATGTACCAGAAAAAGTGACTGACTTTGGAAGTTGTGAGATACTTTTTACTTCTCATTTTAAGACAGACTAGAGAAACAACTGCGGTTCATCTTCACAACATCTCTCCCAATCTCTATTGACCCACATGAAGCCCAAAAAGCAACAAACCTTGGAGAAGACGGTAACATGGAAATCACCCATGGCATCAGAAGGCCCCCAAAAGAAACTACCTCAGAACTTCCCAGACAAAGAAGCTTTTCTGAAAACTTCAGAAGGTGAATACAAAAGGGTTATATACAGAGCCCTCTAGACCTTATATAAAATGCAGCAGAGCAAAATGAAAAATTAAGCAAGCCATTCAATCTGATGGAATATCAGTACTCAGAAATCCAACAGATCAAGAACAAAATCAAAGACATAGAAACTTCAATACACAGCCAAGAAAACAGAATGAAACGAATGGAAATGAAAATTTCTGATTTGGTAGACAGAGCTACTGACTCCAGGATCTATAAGGAGAAATAAGAAAAAAGAAATAAAAAAATGAAGAAGGATTAAGAAGCATGTGGGACTCTATTAAGAAGAACAATCTACCATTAATTGGAGTTCCTGGACAGGGTGAGACACCTGAGAACACAGAGACTATTGTAGATGAGCTGCTGACAGAAAACTTCCCAGCAGTTATGAAAGAAGAGAATATAGATATTCCAAATACATATCGAACACCACTCAATATAGATCTCAATAGAAAGACTCCAAAACATAATCAAGCTTAACAAAATGAAACATAAGCAGCAAGACTCAAAGTGAAGCTAACATTGAGAGGGAAACCCTGCAGACATTCATCTGATTTCTCAGCAGAACGATGCTGACACAGAGACAGTGGCATGACATATTCAAAGCCTCGAAGGTGAAGAACTTCCAACCAAGAATTATGAATTATATATCCTGCAAAACTATCTTTCAAATATGAAAATGAAAGTAAGACATTTGGAGATAAACAGAAACTCAGAGACTTTGTCAAAACCAAACCAAAGCTACAAGAAATACTGAAAGAATTTCTTGGCTTGGAAGAACAAAACCACTAATTTAATATTTTAGAAGGACACATTATCCAGAATCCTGCTTAGTTGGGAAAGGCTTCAAACACAATCAAAGATATAATAGTGAAAGAAACAATCTAGTGATCATATCATGTAAACTATGATATCATCATATTAAAAAGAGGGCTGTAATACAGTTGTTAAAGTCCTCCCAGATGGAGGGGAAGTTGACAAGATTGGTAGCGATCAAAATTGGGTTTATATATAGCTTATTAAGCAGAATCATAGGGGCAGCTGTAAAGCACAATAAAAAAGCAACATACCGTATCAAGAAATGTAGTACAGGAGTCTCAACAACCATAAAACCAATCCTGAAAAAATCAGCTCACAAAGAAGAAGATCACAGAACAGAATAATAAGAACAACAGAGAAAACATCAACAGAAAAATAAACATATCACAATGGCAACACTGAATGCATACCTATCAATTATTACATTGACTGTGAATGGACTGGATGCTCCAGTAAAGAGATATTGAGTGACATCTTGGATCAAAAGACATGACCCATCTATACATGCCTACAAGAAATACACCTTAGACTTAAAGATAGGAACAAACTGAAAATTAAAGGATGGAAGAATATATATCAAGCTAACAATGAACAAAGAGGAGTAGGTGTGGCAATTTCAATTTCAGATAAGATAGATTTTAATGTAAAATCCACTATCGTAGACAAAGGTGGGAACTATTTATTACTGAAAGATTCAATACACAAGCAGAACTTAACAACATTAAATACTTATGAACCTAAATACATCAAAGAAACACTGACTAGACCAAAAACGGTGGTAGATCACTCCACAATAATAATAGGAAACTTGAACACGCCATTCTCAATACTGGACAGATCATCCAGAAAAAAGCTCAGTAAAGACACAGAAGAACTTATTGCCACAATTAACCACATAGACCTCATCGACATATATAGAACTTTCTATCCATCAGCAGAAAACTACACCTTCTTCTCTAGTGACCATGGAACTTTCTCCAGAATAGATCATGTATTAAGACATAAAGCAATTCTCAACAAAATCCATACCACTGAATTAACGCAAAGCATCTTCTCAGATCATAAAGCCATAAAAGTCAAAATCAATAGCAGAAAAAAACATAGATAGAAAGCGGAACTCATGGAAAACGAACAACAACTTGTTCAAAAAACCATGGGTTATAGAAGAAATAGAGGATGAAACAAAGAAATTTATGGATTCCAATGAGAACAAAAACACTTCCGACCAGAACCTACGGGATACTGCCAAAGCAGTGCTTGGAGGTCAGATTATCTCCATAAATGCACACATTTGGAAGTAAGAAAGAAACTAAATCAAAGAACAGACTCTACAGCTTGAACAGGTAGAGAGAGAACAACAGAAGAACCCCTAAGGCATCAGAAGAAAATAGATCATAAAGATTAGAGCGGAACTAAATAAATTAGAGAATAGAACAATTGAAAAAATTCAAAAGACCAAAAGCAGTTTTTCTGAAAAGATCAACAAAATTGACAAACCACTGACTAAACTTACTAAAGTAAAACAGGGAAGGAAACAAAATAACCCAAATAAGAAATAAGAGGGAAGTTGTCACAACAGATCTGACATCAAAAATATCATAGCTGAATACTATGAAAGACTGTATTCTAACAAATTTGAAAACCTAGAGGAAATGGACAAATTCCTTGATTCCTATCACCTACCAAAATTATCACAAGGTGAAGCAGAACAAGTTATTAAACTCATCACAAAGGAAGAGACTGAAAAAGTCATCCAAAAACTACCAAGGAAAAAAAGCCATGCCGAGATGGCTTCACCACAGAATTCTACCAAGTTTTATAGAAGTTATCTCCAATACTACTAAGACTATTTCACAGCATAGAAAGGGATGGAATATTCCCAAATTCATTCAATGAAGCCAGCATAACCCTGATACCAAAGTCAGGGAAAGACTCAACCAAAAAGGAGAACTACAGACCAATATCACTCATGAATCTAGATGCAAAAATCTTCAACCAAATTCTTGCCAATAGAATACAACAACATGTCAAACAAATAATCCATCATGACCAATTAGGATTCATACCAGGAATGCAAGGCAGGTTCAACATCAGAAAAACAATTAATGTGACCAACCACATAAATATCACAAAGGACAAGAATCACCTGATCTTGTCTATTAATGCAGAAAAGGCATTTGATAAATTCTAACACCAATTCATGCTAAAAACTCTCAGCAAAATAGGAAAAGATGACCAATTCCTCCATGTAATAAAGGGCTATTTATACAAAGCCAACTGCCTACATCTTCCTGAATGGAGAGAGACTGAAACAGTTTCCCTTGAGAACACGAACCAGACAAGGATGCCCACTCTCACCCCTCCTATTCAAGGTTGTACTAGAAGTTCTAGCCAGAGTAATTAGATAACACAAAGGAATAAAGGGCATCTGCATCAGCAAAGAATTAAAAATCTCCGTATTTGCAGATGATACAAATCACCAAATCAATACCCCTTACTATAAAGCCTCTAAGAAGATAAAGTACCTAGGAATAAGTCTAACCAGAGAAATAATAGATTTTTATAGAGAATTACAAGTCCTTACTACAAGAACCTAAGAGAGACTTACATAAATAGAGAAACCTCCCTTGCTCATAGATAGGAAGATTTAACATTGTGAAAATGTCTATCTTACCCAAAGCAATCTACTTATATAATGCAATCCCAATACAAATTCCAGTGACATTTTTCAATGAGATGGAGAAACAAATCACCAGCTTTGGAAAAGGAAAAAGCTCCAGTTAAGTAAAGCATTACTGAAAAAGAAGAACACACTGAGAGGCCTCTCACTACTTGACTTTAGAACCTATTACACTGCCACAGTAGTCAAAACAGCCTGGTACTGGTGTAAAAAGAGACAGATCAATGGAACAGAATTGAGACCCCCACAGATGACACCATCTTCCTATGAGCAGTTGATATTCGACAAAAGCCCTAAGACATTAAACCGGGGTAAAAATAATCTCTTCAAACAATGGTGCTGGTGATATTGGATATTCATCTTCAATAAACTGAAACAAGACCCATATCTCACACATTATACAAAAACCAACTCAAACTGGATGAAAGACCTAAATATCAAATCTAAAACGATAAAGCTCATCCAAGAAATAGTGGGAACAACAATGGAAGTTTTAATACACGACAATAGACAGACTTCAAAATGTGTCAAGCAAACCCCAAAAAACAGAAGAGAAAATAGATAAATTGGAACTACTAAGTACCAAATACTTTTACTCATCCAAAGACTTTATTAAAAAAATTAAAAAGCCACCTACAGAATGTCTGTCCATCTCCTTTGCCCATTTCACTGACAAAAGGACAAATATTGTATGAGACCCCTATGATAAGAACTTAACAGCAGACTCATGCATAGAAGACAAGACTCTTTTACAGCTGCAAGGGTGGGAGGGAAGGAGGGTGAGGAGGGAAAGGTTTAAATTAGGTAGTTTACAGAAATTTGGTTGGATGAAATCTGTGACAGCACACATTAGAAAGAAGATCAACATTAACTGGACTTCAACATAACATGATTACTCCTCCCATCTTAACCCAGTATTGCAAGGACAGAGTAGCTGGGGCAGGGGGCCAGGGACCATGCTTTCAGGGGAAATTGAGGCCAATTGGCACAACTAGCATTTTGCTAAGAGAGCCTCCTGTACCCCACATTGGTGAGTGGCATCTCTGGTCTTAAAACCTGCCATCAGAGGGTACAGCAAATTGTCCCAACTCAGCAGGCACAGATGATCAACAAGGACCAAAACGACATGAGGGAAAGAGAACCCAGAAGTCAGAGAGACCCATGTGAGTGGGTGACTACCTCGAGCTGTGACCAGAAGAACTGGATGTGCCCAGCCACCACCAATGATAGCTGTGATGGAGGTAAAAGACCACAGTTGATGGTCCAGGGGCCTCAGAGTTCCCCTGGGAGCATGGCCCCTGGCCCTGATGCTGCCCCTGTCCATAAATCACAATGGAGGTCCACTCTTCAGACTGGAATGGATTGGACTTGGCGACAGAGAGTGACCATATCATGTTTGCACTTTACAGTTCTATGAATCTATAGGATGTCATCCTGCTGACCTCTTACTG
Source organism: Heterohyrax brucei (assembly GCA_028571685.1). NCBI lineage: Eukaryota > Metazoa > Chordata > Mammalia > Hyracoidea > Procaviidae > Heterohyrax > Heterohyrax brucei. The sequence continues at coordinate 44,861,063 of CM053149.1, forward strand.
GAAGCAGTAGAGTGGGTGGAGAGGAGAGGATAGGAGATTGCTGGGAGGATAAGGCATGTACGGAGCAGGGAGAAAGAGTGTGATGTCATTAGGCAGAGAGAGCAGTGGGAGATGCATATAGATGGGCATGCAAATTTATATGGGAATGTACACTTTCAATCATAATAAAAAAATTTTTTTTAAATATAGAAATTGGGACTCATGGAAACTGACCAGCACTTTGCTCAGAAATCCCTAGGTTACAGAAGAAAATGATGGCAAAATAAAGAAATTTATGCAATCAAATGAGAACGAAAATACATCCTACTGGAACCTCTGGGATACAGCAAAATCAGTGCTCAGGCGTCAGTTTGATTCTATAAATACACATCCAGAAGGAAGAAAGGACTCAAACCAAAGAATTACTCCTACAGCTTGATCAAGTAGAGAGCAACAGAGGAATCGCTCAGTCACCAGAAGAAAACATATCATAAAGATTAGAGCAGAACTAAATGAATTAAAGAATAGAACAAGTGAAAAAAATTAATGAAACCAAGAGCTGGTATTTTGAATTGATCAACAAAATTGATAAGCCATTGGCTAAACTTACAAAAGAAAAATGAGAGAGGAAACAAATAACCCAGATAAGAAATGAGGTGGGAAATGTCACAACAGACCCAAATGAAATAAAAAAGTATCATAACAGGATACTGGGGAAGACTGTACTCTAACAGGTGTGAAAATCTAAGGGAAAAAGACAAATTTCTAGATTCATATCATGTACCAAAATTATCACAAGGAGAAGTAGAACAACTTAATAAACTCATCATAAATGAAGAGATTGAAAAAGTCACCAAAAAACTACCAACCAAAAAAAAAGTTCTCGCCCAGATGGCTTTAGCAGAGAATTCTACCAAACTTTTAGAGAAGAGTTAACTCAAGTACTACTGAGACTATTTCACAGCATAGAAAGGGATGGGATACTCCCAAATTCAATCCTGAAGCCAGCATAACCTTGATACCAAAACCAGGGAAAGATCCCACTAAAAAAGAGAATTACAGACCAACAACCCTGGGTCACCATGAGTTGGATCCTACTCGACAGCACTTGGCTGGCTTGGCCATCACTTGTGAACCTAGATGTGAAAATCTTCAACAAAATCCTTGCCAACTGAATTCAACAACATATATAAAAAAAAATAATAATTCATCATGACCAAGCTGGATTCACACCAGGGATGCAAGGCTGTTTCAACATCAGAAAGACAACTAATGTGATCAACTACACAAATAAGACACACAGATACACAGATAAGGATCACTTGATTTTGTCAATTGCTGCAGAAAAGGCTTTTGCAAAGTCCAACACTTGTTTATGTTAAAAACTCTCAGAAAAATAAGAATAGAGGAATAATTGCTCAATCCAATAATGGGTATCTATGCAAAGCCAACAGCCTACATCATTATGAATGGAGAGAGACTGAAAGAAGTCTCCTTGGGAACAGGAACTAGACAAGAATGCCCACTCTCATCACTTCTATTCATCATTGTACTAGAAGTTCTGGGCAGAGCAATTAGACAAGAAAAAGAAATAAAGGGCATTCACATAGGCAAAGAAGAAGCAAAAGTCTCCCTATTTGCAGATATGATTGTATATGCAGAGAATCCTAAAGTATACATGAGTAAACTACTGGAACTAACAGAAGAATTCAGAAAAGTATCAAGATATAAGATAAACATAAGTAATTCAGTAAGGTTCTTTTATACCAACAAAGAGATCATCAAAGTAGAAATCACCAAATCAATACCATTTGCTATAGCCCCCAAGAAGACAAAATACCTGGGAATAAGTCTAACTAGAGAAACAAGAGACCTATAGAAAGAGAGCTGCAAGACCTTACTGCAAGAAACCAAGAGAGACTTACATAAATAGAGAAACCTACCCTGCTCATGGATAGGAAGACTTAACATTGTGAAAATGTCTAATTTACTGAAAGCAATCTACATATACAATGCAATCCCAATACACATCACAGTGATGTTTTTTAATGAGATGGAGAAACCAATCACCAAGGATATTTGAATATGGAAGAAACCCCAGATAAGCAAGGCACTACTGAATAAGAGGAACACAGTTGGAGGCTTCACACTATCCGACCTTAGAAACTATTACACTGCCACAGTAGTCCAAATAGCCTGTTACTGGTACAAAAAGAGACAAATAGACCAATGGGACAGAGCTGAGACCCGACCCCAGAGATGCCACCATCCTCTTATTAACAGTTGCTATTTGATAAATGACCTCAGATTGTAAACTGGGGTAAAAATAGTCTCTTTAACAAATGGTGCTGGCAAAATTGAATACCCATCTGCAAAATATTGAAACCAGACCCATATCTCACACCTTACACAAAAACTAACTCAAATTGGATCAAAGGTGTAAGTATCAACTTAAACAATAAAGAACACCTAAGAAAAACTAGAGTCAACAATGAAAGCTTTAATACACAGCTTAGACTGACTTCAAAATCTGACAAACAAATCATAATACAACAGAAGAGAAAGTAGATAAATGGGACTACTAAGAATCAAACCAACACTTCTGTTCATCCAAAGACTTTATCAAAATAATTAAAAGACCACCTACAGAAAGGGAAAAAACATTTGGCAACTACATGTCAGGCTGATGTCTGATCTCCATAATCTACAAGGTACTACAAAATATCAACAGAAAAAGGTAAATAACCTAATTAAAAGATGGGCAAAAAGATGGACAGACACCTCACCGAAGAGGACATCCAGGCAGCCAAAAGACACACGAGGAAACACTCGTGATCATTAGCTACTAGAGAAATACAAATCAAAACTACAATGGGATACCATGTCACCTCAACAACGTTGGCCATGATCCAAAACACAACAAATGCTGGAGAGAATGTGGAGAGACTGGAACTCTCCTACACTGCTGTTGGGACTGCAAAATAGTACAACTTCTTTGGAAAGCAATCTGGTGCTTCCTTAAAAAGCTCGAAATAGATATACCATTTGATCCAGTAATCCCACTGCTTGGAATATATCCTACGGAATCAAGGGCATTCACATGAACAGATACATGCACATGAATGTTTATTGAAGCACAATCCACTATAGCAAAAAGATGGACTCAACCCAGATGCCCAATAACAGATGAATGGATAATTAAACTATGTTATATATATTCATAGCCATGAGTCGGATCCGACTCGACGGCACTTGGCTTTAGCTATATATACTCAGTGAAAACTATGCAATGATAAGAACAATGATGATTTGAGGAAGTATCTCATATTCTGGTTTTAATTGGAAGACATTACATTGAATGAAATCAGTCAGCGGCCTGAGGACAAACACTGTATGAAATCCTTACTATAAGGACTGAAAATAAACTCATGTACAGAAGAAAAAACTCTTTGATAGCTGTAAGGGAGAAGAGGAACGGAGAGGGCTGGTCATAGATTAGATAGCTGGTAGAAATTTTGTTGGGTGAAAGCCGTGACAGCACACAGTGGAAACACAGTCAACTTAACTGGACTTCAGCATAAACTGAAAACTCTTCTAATCTTAACCCAATATTGCAAGGATAGAGTAGCAGAGGTGGTGGTCTGGAGACCATGCTCTCAGGGGACATCGAGACCTATTGGCATAACTAGCCTGTTGCTGAGAGAGTCTTCCACACCCCATATTGGTGAGTGGCATCTGGTGTCTTAAAAGCTAGCAAGCTGCCATCTGAGGTACACCAAATGGTCCCAACTCATTCAGAACAGACAATCACCAAGAACAATAAAGATCTGAGGGAAAAAGAGTCCAGGAGACAGAAGAACCCATGTGAATGGGTGACTGTATCAATATGCAACCAGCGAAGAACAAGACAGTGCCTGGCCACCACCAAAGACAGCCGTGATGGGGCACGCAATGTTGAGTCTCAGTGGCAACATGAGAAAAAGAGGGGTGAACCTCAAGAACTCCATTAAAGGACCACGGTTCATGGTCCAGAGGCCTGGGTGTTCGTTCCCTGGCAGTGTGGCTCCTAGACCTGTTGCTGTCCCTGAACAGAAAACATTACTGAGGTCAACACTTAGGACAACAGTAGACTGGACTCGGGGCACAATGTGACTACATGGTGTGCGTACTTTATGGTTCCATGCATCCGTAGGATGATGTCCTACTGGCCTCTCTCTAGAAGAGGAGAAGATGGAAAGGAGGGGACAGGAGATTATTAAGAGGATATGTCACCAGGCAAGGAGAGCAGAAAGAGCTGCAGATAGGTGGCCTTGCCAATTTAATTTGGATTGTATAGTTTCACTTAATCATAATAAAAAATGATAATATTTCATATATGAGCCAAGGAGGAAGTGGAAAAAAACTTAGAACACGAAGGTCAAATGTAAAGTCATATTAAAATGGTAGACATAAACCCATAATATTTCAGTACTTATTAACTATATTTCCAGTGAAAAGTCTTATCCAATTTGAGGAAAACAAAAATAAATCTATTTTACATACAAGTGATAGATCTCAAGTATTTCAGAAAGGTTAAAGGTAACTGTAAAACAACTTAATATTCAAGCACTATTTCTTTCACTATTGATTGGCATTACCCCCAAACTTTAGTGGAATAAAGGAACAATTTTATCTTGCTTATTCTGTAGGCCCAGAATTGTCATTCTATCATTATAATTGGTGCTTTCTTTGGGAAGACTAAAGAAGTCCAATGCTCTTGAATTAATATAATAAATGATGCCATGAAGTTAGAAATCTAAAGGCAATTCCTGGATTAGAAATGTCCAATGTATGGACAACTGGTACTTTCCTTTTAATATTATGTAAATTTGCCTTCATCTTAAAATGATTGAAACAGTCTCTACCTACAACAAATTCTTCCTCACAATCGCCTTCACTTGTTGTATGTGCAGCTTTTAAATCATTGGAAAGGCTTAGAGCATTTTCTTTCACTAAAGTAACGCTAAGAACTATATGTACCTGTTAAACTGACTTGCAGATTAGACTCAAAGGCACAGAAAGCATCTCCTTCATAACTTGGGACTGCTTGTATATATATATATTTAAAAAATGAAGTTCACCTTTACCTCATAAAAATACAATAAAAACAATTCAAGATGTACTGTAGTTTTCGACATGCAAAGGAAAGCAATGATGATTCTGGAAGATAATGGGGGAAGATATAACCTTGGATTAGGAGTGTTGCTTAAATAGGATAATAAAAGAACTAACTGTAATAGGAAATATTAATAAATTTGAGTGCATTAAAATTCATTCCTGTTAATTCACCGAGACAAAAACTCACCACTTTTCATGGTCCATGTACAATATTTGTACCACCTGGTCACTTAAGAAGATTTGTACTGCATTCTACATCAAACTGAGTTATATGGGTCCACTGTGCACCTTCTTCATGATTTGTGGCATGGTTTCTCAAAAAGTAGAAGTCATCTACCCAATAAAACTCACAAGTACTTTACCATTCAGGATTCCAAACTTTGTTCCTAGAGTGTTCAGTTTTTCTTTTCACTCCGTGGTGACGGCAGGGTGTAAAGCTCTTTTTGGTACCACTCATCAATGTTTAGACTGGATCTATTCTGATCTCTTCTATCTCCCCCTTCTTCCCTCTATTTATAGACTTCATTGTTTGTGAGGTTGGAAATACTTATTTTTGCACCATCCTTTATGGTCCCAAATCAGCTGGAAAAGATTTATTTCATAATGGTAGAAGTACCTGATGACCACAGAATTTCAATGAGGATCACGATCTCAATACTGAAAAACATTTTTTTTGTAATTAATTGTCCCTGCCATAAGTTTCAAATGCATGATTTCAAACTCAAAAGTTGAAATTACTTTCTACTGTTTACTATATTATCCTTTTCCTGAGCTACAATCCTGAACTATGCTGCTGCTTTTAAATTTGTGGAATCATTATTGGCTAATGCCAGCCAAGTGCCGTTGAGTCGGATCCAACTCTAATGAGAATTATGTAAAAATTAAAATGCATCGGATAACTAATCAATTAAATATGTCATTAAGTATTCTTAAATTTCTACATGATTACACTCACAACTTTTAAGGTTAGATTTTCATTTCATGGGTATAGCATTTAAGAGTTACAGCTGTTAACCACCAGCTCCTCCTTGGAAATCCAAAGGGGCCACTCTACTGTGTCCTATAGCATTGCAATGGATTAGAATCAACTTGACAGCAATAAATTTGATTTGGTTTTTGCACTTCCATTCATATTTTAATGAGAATATGTAAAATAAAAAGTAATGTATTGGTGAATTTCCATCATAGGAGTTGAAGAGACTGTAAAAGTATCAGGGCTATAGAAAACAAAATAATATTGAACTATTTAAATCTTCATTTACTTCTTCAGCAACTATTTATTGGACAGCTACTGTGTGTCTGGAGCCCCAGATTAGTGCAAGCAGTTAACACTCTTGACTGCTAACAGAAAATTTGGTGGTTTGAGTCCACTCAGAGACACCTTGGAAGAAAGGCTAAAATATCTATTTCCAAAAATGTTAGACAACTTTTGGGAAACCCTATGGGGAACAGTTCTAATCAGATTCAGGGGTTCTAAGAGTTGGACTTGTCTGTATGACAACTGGTACTGGTAATTGGTGCCATGTATTTTGCATAAGAAACAGTCACAACTCACACTATCACAGAGTTATGTACTTGTAGTGAGAGAAAACAACAGTAACTACAACAATAAATCCCACAAATATAAAAAATCAAACATAAGGTACTGGAATAAAAATGATAATAAAACTAAAACTAAACCAAAGCTGTTGTGTCAAGTTAAATTTCAATCCACAAAGAGCCTACAGGGCAGCACAGTAGGCATCATTTTACACAGGATGGATAGAAAAGTCTCTCTACTGAGATGATATTTAAACAGAGACCTAAATGAAAAGAGAAGCGATATCTATTATAGGTATTAGATTGCAATAATGATTTTTAGGACTGAACACGAAGGAGGACAGGGCATCCAAAGCCTTGCTAGAGAGGAAAAGTGTTAGGCTACATTATACAGGCCATCTAGGTCTTTGGAATTATTTTAAATGTCATTTAGGGAGAGGTGTCATTGGAAGATTTTCTGCAGGATTGTGCCATGACAGCGATAAAACCAAAAACCAAACTGCTGCCACTGAGTCAATTAAACTAACAGCAAACCTATAGTACAGAGTAGGACTGCTCTACAAGGTTTCTAAGGAACGCCTGGTAAAGTTGAACCACTAAAATTTTGGTTTAGCAGCCATAGCTCAATACTCTATTTTAAAGGATTCTTTATGATTGTTGTTTGGAGAAGAGACCACAGGTAATGAAGAGGGAAGTATTGAAGATGATTTCTGAAATCTGGTGATGCTGGTAGTTTGGACTGGAGAGGTAGTGTTGTATATGGTGAAAGTCAAAATGTATATAGTAAAAATGCACTTTTTCAGTCTGCAGAAAATTAATTTATAGAGTATTTTGGTCAATTTTGCTTTTTTAAAAAAATACCATATGGAGAATATATTTAGAAAGTAGAGATCGAATTGAAGTGGGAAAACTTAGAGGAAACTTTAATAAGATCATATTTAAGACAGTCATAGAAGTTCTAAAACTGTGGTCTTAATTTCATGGCTTCTGATTATTTATTTTGTTTAGTAAAGAGCAATAGGTAACTTCTAGTACGAAATAGGAATTGCTTCATTCAACATATATTTCAATGCTGCATTTCCAATACATTACTTGCTTTGAATTAATGCTTTATTCTAAGCAAGTAAATAGCAGAAGTTTTGTTGTATAAGAAATATATTTTTTTCCAGAAGAGTGAAAAATAAAGCGTTTTGAACCAATCAGGTGTCTGATTCTATGAACTTCCAAAATATTCATCTTGTTGTCGAATAAATTCATGTCCCTAAGTGGATAGTGTACTCTTTCTTTTCAGCTAGAAAATTATCCCCAGAAGATATCTTTGAAAAGCTACTGTTTACAATCAACAACTGTCTTTGCATGATTCTTTCTCACCACAATATTGGTGTAGACACTCTCGGAATTTTCAAATTTTTGAATCTTTAATTTTAAAATGAAATTTGGATGGGTCTGCACTAGACTTCCAGGCCTTTCAGGAGAATCACCCCAGGCTGTAAGTGTCAGTGAATTGCTGCAATAAGTCTATTTAAGCAAACACAGAAACAGTGCTTAAGTCTTTCCCTTCAAATGATGAAATTATATACATAGCTATATACATTTTGACTTTCAGCATACATATAATCCTAGGATTAACCTCTAATTTGAGATTGGTTTGCCCTTTGTGTCTTAGTTTCCTATTTCACTTTCAAATCCAAAAGAGTTTAAAACACAATTTTTATATGGAATCTCCTGAGTTCACCGTTGTAACTTACTCTAATCTCATAGTAGTAATAAGTCATGGGGAATTTGATTTTTAGAATTAAATAATAAATTATTGTGTATTGTTTTCAATAAAAGAATCAATGGGTAATTTACAAATCTCAGATACAGCTAACTTTGAGTACATGCATGAACTAATATTACTAATGTTTTATTTATTTATTTATCTGAAACGGAGAACATATTGAGTATCATCAATAACATATCCAGGCCTTCAGAGGGAAATCTTTAATGAGTATTAGATGAAGGTACAATAAATAGGCTTGTTCGGCTTTGGTAGTGTTTCCTAAGGGAAATGTTTTTGTTATTGCTGGTAATTTATAAAACAAATGCATGTTTGTTGCCAAATATTTTAACAACATAGATTTATATTAAGTAGAAAATGCAAGGTTCCTTTTACTTTCAGTTCTTTCCCCAGCCTGCCACCCCTCTACTCTCTGAGATAATCACTGCTGACAGTCGATATGTATTTTCTATGATGTGATATTTAATATACAGTTTGGCAAAGGATATAAATAAAGATATACTGGACTTAGTTGTTTTCACTTGACAATATACTATGACTATCTTCCATGCCATTACATAGGTTTATGTCAGACACACACACATACAAACACAAACACATACACACACATACACACACTCACTTAACTGTGCTCTTAAAGGAATCTGTATATGGACCAAAAGGCAGTTATGCGAACAGAACAAGGGACTACTGCATTGTTTAAAGTTAGGAAAGTTGTGCATCAGGGTTGTATCCTTCCACCATGTATTTTCACTCTGTATTCTGAGAAAATAGTATGAGAAGCTGGACTATATGAAGAAGAACAAGGCATCAGTATTGGAGGAAGACCTATTGACAACCTTCATTATGCAGATGATACAACCTTGCTTGCTAGAAGTGAAGAGGATTTGAAACATTAACTGATGAAGATCAAAGACCACAGCCTTCAGAATGAACTGTGCCTCAACTCAAGAAAACAAAACTCCTCACAGTTGGACTGATAAACAATGTCATAATAAATGCAGAAAACATTGAGATCATCAGGGATTCCACTTATTTAGTTCCACAGTCAACACCCCTGAAGCAGCAGTCAAGAAATCAAAAGAGACATTGCATTGGGAAAATTGGCTGCAAAATATCTTTAAAGTACTGAAAAGTTAAAAGTGTCACCTTGAAGACTAAGGTACACCTGACCCAAGCCATGGCATTTTCAATCGTATCATAAGCATGCTAAAGCTGGAGAATTAATAAAGAAGACAGAAGAAGAATTGATGCCTTAGGAGTGTGATATTGGAGAAGAATATTGAAAGTATCATAGTCTGCCAAAAGAACAAACAGATCTGTTCTGGACAAGGTACAGCTAGAATGCTCCTTGGAAGCAAAAATGATGAGACAGAATCTTACATACTTTGGACATATTGTCAGGAGCGACCACTCCCTGGAGAAGGACATCATGCTTGATAGAGTGGAGAGTCAGTGAAAGAGAGGAAGACCCTCCACAAGATGGATTGATACAGTGGCTGCAAAGATGGTTTTAAGCATAAAAACTGTTGTGGATATGGCACAGACAGGGCAGTGTTTTGTTCTGTTGTGCATAGCGTCACTATGGGTCAGAACTGACTCAATGGCGTCTAACAAGAACAACAGCAATCTAATATTAGGATTTCTTTCTGCTACATAAATAAAACTGAAGAAAGGTATCTAGAATCTCAGTATTTAGTGTAGCTTGGTTGTCCTGATTCCAAAGTATTTTTAACTGCACTAAGAATCCTTCCATGTTTCTCAATGAGTTTTTCCTAAATTAAAAAAAAAAAAAGAAGAAGAAGAACTGTGATGAACATGGAGATCTTGTTGTCCATACGTCCAATTCTTTTCTTTGGATAAATTCTAGGAGTGGAATTACTGGGCTCAAAGAATGATTTAAATTCTGGTACAAATTGGAAGAGGAAGGTACTCAACAGTGGTATATTTGAGAGCGCCTATATCCCCACTGGTATCTGAATTGTGCAAACAGATTGTGCCTGACTGCTAATCTAAAGGTTGATGGTTAGAAACCACCCAGCAACATCATGGAAGGAAGGCTTGGCAATGTGTTTTTATAAAGATTATAGCCAAGAAAACCCTATAGAGCAGTTCTACTCTGTAACACACAGTATTACCATGAATTGGAAACAACTAAACAACTTTGTGTGTGTGTGTGTGTGTGTGTGTGTGTGTGTGTGTGTGTGTGTGTGTGTGTGATTTCCCCCAGGAATTGAGACAGATGATTAATGTGTCAATTGCTAACCAAAAGGCAGAAGATTTGAATCCACTCAGAGGCACCTCAGAAGACAGGCCTGGCTGTTTATTTACATCTAAAAAACTTCACAACTGAACACACTATGGACCACAGACCTGCTCTGAAACACACAGCATCACCATGAGTCAGAATTGACTTGATAGCAATTGGTATTTCCTCAAATACTTGATAATGCTAAGAATGATTATTTTTGTTAATTTTGAAAAATTTGCAAATACTAATTAAAAGTTTTCAAGCCTCTTTTCAAAAGTGTAATGTTTGTTTCTATTACTTCCCTTTTTAAAGGAAATCATGGATTTGAAAATAACTGTCCTCATTTACACTGAATGTAAAAGCACTCTAAGTAAAATTTGTCACCCTTTTCTCATGAGTGTTGCATTTCCAAAGACTGCTGTTTCTCCTTAAATTAGGCTTTTATGATTTATTTTTTAATATATAATATTTAAGTACAATTGAGGCATACCTATGATTTTTCTTCTGACTCATGTAGAGTCCATATAGTCCATTGTAGAACTGCTCCACAATTCTTGGTTGTAATTTTTATGGAAGCAGTTCATCAGGCCTGCCTTCCACACAGCTGCTGGGTGTGCAGCTGATGGCAAACTGCTTGTGCTATCCACAGACCTTTTCACAAATTACCCATATACACGTTGCCATCGATTCAATTCTGAATTTCTAAAATTAATCTTAACTAATTCTGTTTAGAAAGATTTTCACTCAAATTGTTATCTATTTCCCATTATTCTTTATGATTTAATTTTTATGTTAAAATTTAATCTATAATTAATTAACAATTAAATTTTTGTATGGACGATAGACATCTCTACTCTGAAAGGAGGGCTGGTGGTCTCAAAAGCAATTGAAGAATCTACTCACTGTATTTAAGTGTCATTTTCATTATTTTCTACCTTCTTACAGTACATAACATCACAATTTATTTTTTCTTTTTTATTATTATTTTATTTAATGATATTTATTTTTGTATTTTATCTTACATTATAAAAATCCCTTTTAAGAATTACAATAAAATTTAAAAACTTAGCCAGCATTGACACAAATTTAGCCCTAAGCTTTAACTGAAAAGACTTACGTGCAAATTCGTACGTAGTTCACACTGTTTCTGCAAAAGGTTTGTATTTCTTTCTTTGATTCATTATGAAGATTGATTTCTTATTTGGCTAAATTAAATTCTTGGACCACTGTTTTCAGAATGCTGTACTGGAATTAAACAGAGCCTTTAAAAATATATATTTTATTGTGCTTTACGTGAAAGTTTACAATCCAAGTCAATTTGCTATACAAAAACTTGCCTGCACATTGTTACAGAACTCTATCTGCTCTCTCTACCCTGTGACAGCACATTTCTTTTCCACTCTGTATTTCCTGTGTACATTCATCCAGCTCCTGTCCAAGTCTGCCCTTTTATATTGCCTCTGAACAAAAGCTGCCCAATTAGCCTCAATATATGTGCTTAAACCAAGAAGCACAGTCTACTCCAGTATCATTTTGCGTATTGTAGTCTAGTCTACACTTTGAAAAGTTGGTTTCAGAAACAGTTTCAGACTCTCCATTTAGGATGATGTTGGCAGTTGGCTTTGTATAAATGCTCTTTATTATGCTGAGGAATTTCCTTCTATTTCTATTTTGCTGAGAGTTTTTAACATAAATAGGTGTTGGACTTTGTCAAATCACTTTTCTGCATGAATTAATAAAATCAAGTGGTTCTTGTCTTTGATTTTATCTATGTGGTAAATTACATTGATTGTTTTTCTGATACTCAACCATCCTTGCATCACTTGTATGAATCCCACTTGTCATGGTGAATTATTATTTCTTTTTATATGCTGTTGAAATCTATTGAGTAGGATTTTGTTGATGGTTTTTGCATGCAAGTTGACGAGAAGCATTACTCTGTAAACTTTTGTTTTTGAACTGTGTTTTCCTGATTGCAGTATCAGGGTTATGCTAGCTTCACAGAATGAATTTGGCAGCATTTCATCCTTTTCTATGCTCTGAAATGCCTTTAGTAATAATGGTATTAATTATTCTTTAAAAGTTTGGTTGAATTGTCCAGTGAAGCCATCAGGGCCAGGGTATTTTTTTTTCCGCTGAGTTTTTTTAATTGCCTTTTCAATCTCTTCTTTTGTAATGGGTTTATTTTATTGTTCTAACCCTGTCTGTGTTAGTTTAAGTAGGTAGTGTCTTTCTAGAAATTTGTCCATTTATGCTAGTTTCTGAAGTTTGTTGCTGTCATGGTTGTTAGGTGCCATCAAATCAGTTCCAACCATAGCGACCTTATGAAAAACAAAACAAAACACTGCCTGCTCCTGCACCATGCCCACAATCATTTTTATGTTTTATGCTTAACTGCACTGTTGAAGCCACTGTGTTGATACACTTCATTGAGGGTCTTCCTCTTTTTTACTGACATTCTACTTTACCAAGCATGATGTCCTTTTCTAGCAGTTGATTCCTCGTGACATGTCCAAAGTGTGTAATACTTTCCTAATTCCTCTGAGTTATCTTTCTTGGGAATAGGCATAACAATGGATCCCTTCCAATTGATTGGCCAGGTAGCTATCTTCCAAATTTTTTGGCACATGAGTGAGAACTTCCAGTACTGTATCTGTTAAACTATCTCAATTGATGTTCCATCTATTCCTGGAACCTTGTTTTTCACCAATTCCTTCAATACTGCTTCAATTTCTTCCTTCAGTACCATCAGTTCCTTATCATGTATTACCTCATGAAATGACTGAACATTGACCAGTTTTTCTGTCTTGTCTATCAGTTTATTGTACCATGGGAGCTTGCATTTCACTGTGATGCTGGAAGGTATTCCAATGGTATTCAAATACAAGCAAGGTCACCCACGGCTAATTGGTTTCAGCTGACCTTCCAGACTAAAATAGAATAAGAAGGACCTGGCAGTTTACTTCAGAAAAGAATTAGCCAGTGGAAAACGTATGAATAGCAGAGGAACACTATCAAATCCTCTAGAGTACAGTTTTTCATTGTATTCTGCTATGATTTTTTTTTTTTTTTAATTTCATTTGGGTCTGTTGCGATCTCACCCATCTCATTTCTTCTTTGATTTATTTGTTTCCTCTCCTGTTATTCTTCTGTCATTTTGGCCAGTGGTTTATTAATTTTGTGATCTTTTCAAAGAACCAGATTTTGGTCTTATTAACTCTTTCAGTAATTTTTCTATTCTCTAAGTCATTTTGTTGCACTCTAATTTTTATTATTTGTTTCCTTGTGGTATCTAAGGGGGTTCTTTTGCTTCTTTCTTTCTACCTGTTCAAGTTTAAGCCTAAGCTTTGATTTGGCCCTTTCTTCTTTTTGTATGTGTGCATTTATTCAGTTAAACTGATTTCTGAGCACTGCTTTTGCTGTTTCCCATAGGTTCTAGCAGGATGTATTTTCATTCTCATTTGATTTTGTGGATTTCTTTATTCTGTCCTTGATTTATTCTATAAACCAGTAGTTTTTGAACAATGTGTTACTCATTTTCCATGTGTTTTTTTCCTACTCCATTTTTTTTTCTTATTGATTTCAACTTTTATGTCCTTAGTGTCAGAAAAGATGCTTTGTAATATTTTGAAGGTTTACATTTTGTTAAGGCTTGCTTTACAGCCTACTGTGTGGTCTATTCTGGAAAATGTTCCATGTGCTTTTGAAAAGAAAGTAACCTTTGATGCTGTTGGCTGGAGGGTTCTGTGTGTGTCTATGAGGTGAAATTGTTTGATTGTGGCATTTTTAGATCCTCAACACCTTCACTGAGCTTTTTTTGGATACTCTTTCCTTCATGGGAAATGGTGTGTTGGAGTCTCCTACAACTATCATGGAGCTGTCTATTTCTGTTTTCAACATATTCAGAGTTTATTTGTTTTGGAGCCCTGTCTTTATATGCATAGATATTTAATATTACTATGTTTTCCTGAGTTATTGACCTATTTATCACTAATATAGTATCCTTCCTTATTCAATGTGATAGATTTTACTTGAAAGTCTGTTTTATCAGAAATTAATATTGTAATTCCTGCTGTTTTTGAATGTTGTGAGCTTGATATGTTTTTTTCCATTCTTTGGGTTTTAGTTTGCTCACCTCCTTAAGCCTAATTTGTATTTCCTATAGGCATCTTATACACAGTGTTTTCTAATCCAATCTATCCTTTTATTGGTGATTTAATCCATTATTTAGTGTGACTATTGATAGACATGAATTCAGTTCTATCATTCTGATGATTTTCTGGTGTGTTTTAGACAATTCCTTTGTTCCACTTAAATTTCTGTGGTTAGCCATTTTTCTGTGTGCTTTCTTTTCATCTTTTTCAAGGTTGACCATTTTGTATTTGCTGAGATTTCATGTTTTTCTTGTTTGTTTTATTTTTATTTTATTTTGATGCATAGGATTGATAATTTCCTTTGTGGTTACCTTTACTTAATCCTATTTTTCTAAAGATAAAACAGTCTTTTATTTATTTATATTACCTTAACTTCCTCTCCATATGAAAGATCTATGTTGTTTTAAGCTCCTTTTTTTTGTAACAATGTTTACATAATGACATCTCTGTTTCCTTATTTTCAGTGTTTTGTCTTCGGTTATTTTTGTGCTTTCCCTATTTGGATTGACATCTAGTTTCTCTGTTCTGCATTCTAATCTTGGGTTGTTATCTGATGTTATTGATCTTTCTAACCAAAGGATGTCCTTTAGAATTTCTTGTAATTTATGTATATTTTTTTGCAACTTCCCCAAATTTCTGTTTCTCTAGAAATACGTTAATTTCACCATAAAATTTGAAAGACAGTTTTGCTCAGTACATAACTCTTGACTAGCAATTATTTTCCTTTGAGGTTTTGTATATGCCATCCCATGGCATTCTTTCCTGCTGAATTTCTGTCAAGTAGTCCAAGCTTAGTCTTATTGACTCTCCTTGTAGATTATTTTCCCCCAAACCTATCCAATTTTAAGATTGTCTCTTTACCTTTATTTTTGTCAAGTTTGATGTAGTAAGTTTGGGTGTCTTTCTTTTGAGATATACCTTAAATGGAATTCAATGAGCATCTTCGTTAGATATCTTCTCATCTTCCATGTATTATGTAGGAATCTATCAAGAGGTATAACCTATGAGTGATTAGAGTACTAGAATAGGTGGAGTGGGGATAACAGAAAATACAGGGAGAATTGTCAAGGTTTTGTTGACAAAATCCCAATTAAATTTGCATGCCCACCTATCTTCAGCTCCTTCTGCTCTCCTTGTCCAGTGACAGCACACTCCTCCTTTTTGTTCAGTATATGTAGTAACTTCTTAACAACCTCCTGCTCCCTCTTCTCTGTCCTTTAATCTCCCATCTAGTAATAGTCCAATAGAACAACATCTGATAGATGCATAGAACCATAAAGAACACACACCATATGGTTACATTGTGTCTTCAAGTCCAATCCATTCCTGTCCAAAGAAATGACCTCATTAATGTTTTCTGGGCAGTAGCAGCAGCTGATCTAGGAGCTATGCTCTGAGGGAAACCCCCAGGCTTCCAGACAATCAGCTGTGATCTATTAGCAGAATTCTTGAGGTGTACACCTCTTTTTCTAGTGCTGGTACTGAGACTAAACATTGTGTGCCCTATCACAGCTGACTTTGGTTGTGGCTGGGCACTATCTAGTTCTTCTGGTCACATGTTGATACTATCACCCATTCATATTGATCCTACTGTCTCTTGGGACTTTTTTTCCTCGTGTCTGTGTTGTTCTCTGTGATCATCTGTTCCAGGTGATTTAGAGCCACTTGGCTTACTTCAGAGGGCAGCTTGCTAGCTTTTAAGACACCAGACACCACTCGCCAACATGGAGGGGAGAAGACTCTGTTAGCAATAGACTAGTTGGCCTCAATGCACCCTGAGAGCATGCTTCCTAGACCCTCACATTTGCTACTCTATTCTTACAATAATGGGTTAAGATTTGAAGAGTTTTCAGTTTATGTTGAAATCCAGTTAAGTTGATCTTTCCACTGCTGTCACTGCTTTCACCCAATCAAATTTCTCTCAACTGTCTAACCTATGACCAGCCCTCTCCCTCCTTCCACTCTTGCAGTTGTCAAAGAATCTTTTCTTCTGTACATTAGTCTATTCTTAAGTCCTTATGATAGGGGTCTCCTACAATATTTGTCCTTGTGCTGCTGACTGATTTCACTCAACATAATGTCTTCCAATTGAAACCAGGTTGTGAGATGCTTCTTAAAATCATAATTGTTCTTTATCATTGCATAGTATTACATTGAGTGTAAGTACCATAGTTTGTATATCCATTCATTGTTGGGCATCTGGGTTGGTTCCATCTTTTTGCTATTGTGGACTGTTCCACAATAAACATTTATGTGCATGTATCTGTTCGTATGACTGCCATTGTTTCTGCAGGACATAATCCAAGCAGTGGGAGTACTGAATCAAATGTTATATCTATTTCCATATTTTTAAGGAAATGTCAGATTACTTTCCAAAGAGGTTGTACCATTTCTCAAACCCATGAGCAGTGTAGGAGAATTCCGGTCTCTATACAGCCTCTCCAGCACTTGTTGTTTTGTGTTTTCTTAGATCATGGTCAACCTTGCTGGAATGAGACGGTATTTCATTATAGTTTTTATTTGGATTACTCTGCTAGCTAATGATCGTATTTCCTAATGTGTCTTTTGGTTTCCTGCATGTCCTCTTTGGTGAAGTGTCTGTCCATCTCCTTTATCCATCTCTTAATTGGGTTAGTTACCTTTATCCTGTGGATATTTTGCAGTACCTTGTAGATTATGGAGATCACATGTCATTCTGACTTGTAGTTGCCAAATATATTTTCCCATTCTGTAGGTAGTATTTTAATTCTTTTGATGAAGTCTTTGGCTGAGCAGAAGTGTTTGATTCTTGTAGTTTCCATTTATCTGTTTTCTCTTTTGTTGATAGTGCATTGTTTGTCAGATTTTGCAATCTGTCTAAGCTGTGTATTAAAACTTCCATTGTTGACCCTATTTTTTCTTGCCTGATCTTGACAGTTTAGGTTTAATATTTAGATCTTTTATTCAGTTTTAGTTAGTTTTTGTGTAAGGTGTGAGACATGGGTTTTATTTCAATGTTTTACAAATGGATATCCACTTTTGCCAGCACCATTTGTTAATGATATTGTTTTTACCCCAGTTTACAATCTCAAGGACTTGGTCAAATATGAACTGTTCATAAGACGATGGTGGCATCTCTGGGGTCTCAACTCTGTTCTTTTGCTCTCTATGTCTGTTTTTGTACCAAAACTGGGATGTTTTGAGTACTATGGCAATATAACAGGTACTGTGAGGTCTCCCACTGTGTTCCTCTTTTTCAGTAGTGCTTTTCTTATCTGGGGTTTCTTCCCTTTCCAAACAAAGGTGGTGATTTGTTTCCTCAGTTCATTAGCAAAAGTCACTGAAATTTGTATTGTGATTGCATTGTGTATGTAGATTGATTTTGGTAGAATACACATTTTCAAAATGTTAAGTCTTCCTGTCCATGAGAAGGGTGTGTTTCTCCATTTACATAAGTCTTTCTTAGTTTCTTGCAGTAAAGTCTTGCAGTTTTTCTCTGGATAGGTCTCTTATTTGTCAAGTTAGATTTACTCCTAGGTATTTTATCTTCTTGGGGGCTATAGTAAGTGGTATTGATTCAGTGATTTCTTCTTTGATGATCTCTGTTGGTATAAGGGAATCCTATTGATTTACTTATGTTCATCTTATATCCTGATACTTTGCTGAACTCTTCTATTTGAGTAGTTTATTTATCTATGTTTTAGGATTCTCTGTGTGTACAATCATATCATCTACAAATAGGGATGGTTTTACCTCTTATTTGCTGATGTGGACATCTTTTATTTCTTTGTCTTGTCTAACTGCTTTCAGTAGAACTTCTAGTACAATGTTGAATAGAAGTGCTGAGAGCCAGCATCCTTGTCTAGTTTCCATTCTCAAAGGGAACTGTTTCAGTTTCTCTCCATTCAGAATGATGTAGGGTGTTGGCTTGACATAAACATCCCTTAAAGCACTAAGGAATTCCACCTCTCTTCCTATTTTGCTGAGAGGTTTCTACACTGAATCAATGTTGGACTTTGATGAATGCCTTTTCTGTATTAATTGACAAAATCAAGTGATTCTTATTTTGCTGTTATTTTTCAATTGATTACATTAATTGTTTTTCTGATGTTGAACCAGTCTTGCATTCTTGGTATGAACCAACTTGATCATGATGTGCTATTTTTTTTTATATGTTGTTGAATTTTATTGGCAAGGATTTTGTTGAAGATTTTTACATCTAGGTTCATGAGTGATATTGGGCTGTACTTATTTATTTATTTTTTTGGTGGGCACTTACCCTGGTCTTAGTGTCAGGGATATGCTAGCTTCTTGGAATGAATTTGGGAGTATTCCATTCCTTTCTATGCTGTGAAATAGTCTCAGTAGTATTGGAGTTAACTCTTCTCTAAAAGTTTGATAGAATTCTCTAATGAAGCCAGCTGGCTCAGGACTTATTTTGGTTGGTAGTTTTTTGATGAGTTTTTCAATCTCTTCCTTTGTGATGGTTTTATGAAGTTGCTCGACTTATACTTGTGATAATTTTGGTAGGTGATATGAATCTAGAAGTTTGTCCATTTACTCTAGGTTTTCAAATCTGTTTGACTACATTCTTTCATAATATTCTGTTATGATACTGTTCATTTTAGTTGGGTCTGCTGTGACATCTACCACCTCATTTCTTGTTTGACTTATTTGTGTCCTCTTCTGTTTTTCTTTTGTAAGTTTAGCCAATGGTTTATCTGAGATTAGTATTGCCACATCTGTTCTTTTCTGTGTGTTGGTAGCTTCGTATATATTATTCCATCCTTTAATTTTCAGTTGGTTCATGTCTTTGAGTCCAAAGTATGTTTCCTGTAAGTAACATATAAACGGATCATTTTTTCTGATTCAGGATGTCACTCGTTGTCCATTTATAGGAGCATTGCATCTGTTTGCATTCACCATAATTATTGATAGGTATGTATTTAGTGCTGTTGTTTTGATGTTTTGTTTGTGTGTTGGTGTCTTCTATGTTGCTCTTAATATTTTGTTCTGGGTCATTCTTTGTGGGTTGAATTTTCATCTTTTTCAGTGTTTGTTTTGTGTTTGTTGAGACTCTTGTCTTAGGCGTCTTGTTTTGACATGTTGCACTGCTATTTTGCTTTAAGGCTACCCCTGTGATCCCTGTTAATACTCTAAGTCTAAACACAATTTTAATTTATGCATATCTTTTTAATTTCCTTTGCATCTCAAAGGACTATAACTACTGTAGTATATCCCTCTTTTTAGTGTGATGGTATCACAGGTTTCATAATATGATCACTGGTTGCCTTCTTTCAGTATTGTAGCTTTGATTGAATATTCTGACTTCTTTAATTGATTAGGTGTCTGGACGCTTTGTCTTGCATTGCCTTCTTGAATATATACTTAATGGCTTTGTTTTTCTAAGCAAAGAGTTTCTTTCAGTATTTCTTGTAGCTTTGGTTTGGCTTTTACAAAGTCTCTAAGTTTCTGTTATCTGTGAATGTCTTAATTTCATCTTCATATTTTAGAGACAATTTTGTAGCATACATAATTCTTGACTGGAAATTTTTCTCCAGGGTTTTGAATGTGTCATAACAATGCCTCCTTGCCAATGTCATTTCTGCTGAGAAGTCAAACAAAAGCCTACAAGGCTTCCCTCTGAGTGTTAACTTTGCTTTGACCCTTGCTGCCTTTAAGCACCTCTGCCTATGTTTCATTTTATAAAGCTGGATTATAATGTGTCTTAGTTTCTTTCTTTCTTTTGGGGTCTGGTTTTTGTGGCATTCAATACACATCTTTAATGTCTATCTTCTTTCATATGAATAGTTCTAAGTAGGGAAGGGTTATGGCCTTGCAGCCATCCTCAGCTGAGCCCTACCCATAAGGTAACACTGTACTAAACACAGTGTTTCTACTGGAAAAGCACTGTCTAGACTGGCACTGCTTCTCAGTTTGTGCATTAAAACTTGCTGAGGCCTCCAGTTGGGTGGCTCTGCCTCCCTGCCAACCAAGATGCCATCTCAGTTGAGCTGCCCTTCCTGCTGCAAAACAGCAGAATCTATGGTGGAGCTCAGAAAACAGAGGGCGGAGGGGCAGTGCTGCCCTCAGTCAGCAGTCAGGCTCTCAAATGTGCACTGTCTCCCTGTTGCGTTATACATTGCTTTCTTATTACCTGCAAACCACCCAACAAGTGAGTCAGCAGAAATGGGGCTGAGCACGCACTGCCTTGAGTTAGGGAGAGGTAGTTTATCATTTAGTGGCACATAGTCCAATCTCATAACCATATGTCATATCCTAGGGCTCCTTGGGTACCCAGAATACTCTGTTAAATTCTCAATCCAGGTCTGAGTCCTCATAGATAATTGAGGAGACATGCATCTTGTCCACCATCTTGGCTCTATCCCCTGGAAAATTTCTTGATTCTTTGTTTTGAGAGCTTTCTGAAACTGTTGTGGTCTACCTCTTTAGGTGATTTTATATTGACTTTTTCTCCAAGCCATCAATATATTGTTGTTTTAATTTATTTTATATTTGCCTACTGTGTTCTAGCTTCTTGTTTTGTTCTGAAATATCCAAATAGGTTGGTTGTTTGTGCTCATTTGGTTAGTGATGCCCTGAAGCTCTAATGTCTTGTCACCACATAGTTAAAACTGTTAGTAAATATGTGAGCCTAGGAGTCTATTTGCTTCTCTTATATAGATTGCTCTCAGGTGTCCAGGTAGTTAGTCATCATCATGGGATACAGGCTTTCCACTACTCTCATAGATGAGCAAGGGTGATTGGTACAGTCACAGGTATCTGGCTGCAGGTGTTGATAAAGGATAGGGATTAACAGCTGTTCCTGAGTGTCTGTGAGGATGGTGTTTCTGATTCTAGGTAAAGGAATTGTTTCAGCCCTGAATTTCCAGCTCAAGTTAGCCAGCAATTTTATTTTTCCCCTTTCCCCCAGTTTGTTAAAATGTTCCCTCTCTGAGTCTTGGAAAATTCCTCAGGGTGGATTTAAAGAGTCCTACCTTCAGCTCAGTGAATGATGTCTGACTCCAGAGCTGGGTGTAGTATAAGAAGAGAGTGGAAAGTACTGGGAGAAGGGAAAGAGATGTATCCCAAGAGATTTGGATCTGTACATGGTAGGTTATATGATAGCCCTTAGCTTTTGACAGTCGAATGCTGTTTTTAACTGATTCTGGAGGCATGACATGACTGTATGCTCAGTTTGTCCTGCCAAAGAGGATACCCTCCTAATGTTATCCCTCTGCTCACCAGGGTGGTGGCAGATGATACCTGGTGGGTCAGGCCTGGCTTGTCCTAGGTACTTTTGGACATACTCTGTCTTCCCTGTCTCTCATTCCAATTTCTCAAATTTTCCTTTGATGTTCAGAGCTCCTAGGATGTCATATGTAATTTATTTCATTTGTTCTTTTGGGTCTTTCCGATAGAGGGATCACAGGAAGAATCTGACTACTCAATCATCTTGGCCTTGTCTCACCCTAAATCTGAGACATTGCATGGATAATACTGTTTGATTGTTTGTTTTTGTTCTCAGAGATGAAGAAATATTTTAATATGCAAGAATTTCCTGTGTTGTTCTCCATGAATACTACTACTTAATGAGATGTCATCATATGTTTCAAATAGGAAAGGGGCATTATTCTTAACTAACGTGGGGCAGTAGCTGACACAAAATGAAAAATAATTTGTTGTTTTGTGACTTTTTAATTTAACTTCATTACAGGATTTCTGAGAGCCCTTAATAATAGTTTTCTATGCTCCACAAAAAATTAGAGGTAATGCATGTTTCTAAAACATATTTATCCCCAGATACCTTTTTGTAGTTGGTACATATCAATATGTGAACAATAAATGGGACAAGTCAGAAAATCCTTGGGAATGACAGTCTAGATGTTCTGTTTGAATTTTTTACCAAAAGGTAAGGAAACTATTACCCACTTACTTTTGCTGGTCTTTTTTTTATTGTGATTCACCCAAAACCCAGTGCCGTTGAGTTGGGTACAACTCACAGCGACCCTAGAGGCCAGAGTAGAACTGCTCAAAGAGTATCCAAGGAGCGCCTGGTGGGTTGTGATTAAGAGAAAGTATATAATCCAAGTCAATTTTGCATGCCTGCCTATCTGCAGCTCCTTCTGTTCTCCTTGCCCAGTAATATCACATTCCTCATTTTCATCCTATACTTCTAGGATCCTTTTAACAGGCTTCTATCCCCTCCTCTCCACCCTCTTCTCTCCCATCTAGAAAGAGACCAGTAGGATAGCCTCCTATAAATGCACAGAACTGTAAAGTACACACACCATATAGTCACACTGTGTACCCGAGTCCAGTCCATTCTTGTCTGAAGAGCTGATCTCAGTAGTGTTTTCTGGGCAGGGGCAGCAGTAGGTCTAAGGGCCATGTTCCCAGAGGATCCTCCAGGACCACAGACCATCAACTGTGGTCTTTTAGTAGAGTTCTTCAGCTGGACCCCTCTTTTCTCATGTTGGTAATGGGACTCAACATTGTGTGCCCCATCATGGCTGTCTTTGGTGGTGACTGGGAACCATCTAGTTCTTCTGTTCACATATTGATGCAGGGTCCCATTCCCCTGGGTCCTTCTTTCTCCTGGGCTTTTATTTCATCATGTCTTTGTAGTTTTCAGTCACGATGTGTTCTGGATCAGTTGGGACCATTTGGCATACCACAGATGGCAGCATGCTACCTTTTAAGACCCCAGACACCACTCACCAATATGGGGTGCAGAAAACTCTCAGCAATAGGGCTAGTTATGCCACTTAGCCTCAACAGCATCCAAAATCATGGTCCCCAGACTCCCATTCCTGCTACTCTATCCTCGCAACATTGGGTTGAGATTAGAAGAGCTTTCAGTTTATGGTGAAGTCCAGTTGTTGATCTGCTTTCTAACGTGTGCGTCATTCTCTTCACCTAACCAAATTTCTATCAACTGTCTAATTTATGACCAACTCTCTCTCCCTCCCCACCCTTGTAGAGTCTTTTCTTCTGTATATGTCTATTTTTAAGTCCTTATAGCAGTGCCAAGCCAAGTGCCATTGAGTGAGATCCAACTCATGGTGACCCTAGGGGCCAGGGTAGAACTGAAACCCAGAGTATTCAAGGAGCACCTGGTAGATTTGAACTGCCAACCTTGTGGTTAGCAGTGGTAGCACGTAACCCACTACAATATTTGGCCTTGTGCCACCAAACTGATTTCACTCAGCATGTCTTCCAGTTGAAACCAGGTTATCAGGAGCTTTCTAAAATCATCATTGTTCTTTATTACTGCATTGTGTTCCACTGAGTATGTGTACCATAGTTTGCTTATCCATCCATCTGTTGATGGGCATCTAGGTTGATTCCATCTTTTTGCTATTGTAGACTATGCAGCAATAAACATTCATGTGCATGTATCTGTTTGTGTGACAGCCTTTGTATCTGTAGGGTATATTTTGATCAGTGGGATTACTTGATCAAATGGTATATGTATTTCTAGATTTTTCAGGAAGCACCAATTTGCTTTCTAAAGAGACTGTACCATTTTGCTAACCCACCATCAGTGTAGGAGAGTTCCAATCTCTCTACAGTCTCTCCAGCATTTCTTATTTTGTGTTTTTTAGATTATGGCTAACCTTGTTTGTGTGACATGGTATCTCCTTTTGGTTTAGATTTGGATTTCTCTAATAGCTAATGATCATGAACATTTTCTCATGTGTCTTCCACCTGCCTGGATATCCTCTTTGGTGAAGTGTGCCATCTCCTTGGACCATCACTTCATTGTGTTATTTGTCTTTTTCTTGTCGACATTTTGCAGTACCTTGTAAATTATGGAGATTCAATATTGGTCTGACATGTAGTTGCCAAATATTTTTTACCATTCTGTTGATGGTCTTTTAACTCTTTTGATAGTCTTTGGATGAACACAAGTGTTTGAGTCTTAGTAGTTTCCATTTATCTATTTTCTTTTTTGTTATTTGAGTTCTGTCTAAGCAGTATGTTAGAACCTCCATTGTTGACCCTGTTTTTTCTAGTATGATCTTCATCATTTTAAGTTTGATATTTAGGTCACTGATCCATTTTGAGTTAGTTTTTGTGTAAGGTGTGAGATATGGGTCTTTTTTCAGTTATTTGAGGATGGATATCCAGTTTTTACAACATTGTTTTTTAAAAAGAGACTGTAAAGGGCATAAGATTCCAACCTCACAGCGTTTGTCAAATATCAACTACTTGTGGGATGATGGTGACATTTCTGGGGTCTCAGCTCTGTTCCATTGCTCTATATGTCTCTTTTTGTACCAGTATCAGGCTGTTTTGACTACTGTGGCAGTGAAATAGGTTCTAAGACTGGGTAGTGTGCAACCTCCCACTGTGTTCCTTTTCTTCAGTAGTGCTTTTCTTATTCAGGGTTTTTTTCCTTTTCAAAACAAAGTTGGTGATTTGTTAAAAAATGTCATTAGAATTTGTATTGGGATTGCATTGTATATGTAGATTACTTCCTATCCATGAGCAGGGTAGATTTCTCCACTAATGTAAATCTCTTTTGGTTTCTAGCAGTAAGGTCTTCTAATTCTCTCTGTATAGGTCTCTTACTACTCTGGTTAGATTTATTTCTATGTTTTGCCAGTCTATTAATGCATTGTACTCCCATCCTTGTGTTTGACCTATCCTCTCCTCTCTGAGAAGGAAGGTGATCACCAGCCACCTATATGTACTCCGGTGACTGGACCCAGTGGAATCTCTGGGTTAGCAGGCTCCACCTTCTGGCTGGCAAAGATATGGCCCTACTTATGGAGTCACTGGGGGGCCATCAACTTACCCTGTGATGTGGGTCAGTAAAGGCTGGAAGAGATGCTATCAGGCTGCACTATAGTTATTTCCCTAGGCAGTCTTATACTGTAAGGTAGAAGCTATCTGACAGCTTCCAAAGTCAGTCAGGCTGTCATGTGTGCAAGCCCCTGCTTCTGGCTGTCAATAGAGGCACTTCTATAGCTGTGCCCAGATGCTTTACGTATGGACAGGCTACTACCCTGCTGTTATCCTCTGCAGGGCCCCACCTGTAAGGCTACACTTTGCTAAACACAACTTTTCTGCTGGAAAAGCTCTCCCCTGGCTGGGACATCCTCCCAGCCTGGGAATTAGCCTCCATTTGGGTAACTCCACCTCCTAGTTGAACGAGATAGCATCCTGGACAAGCTGTCCCTTCTGCTGTGAAATAGCTGAATCTATGGTCAACGTCTGGAAGGAGAGCAGGGGCTGTGGTGCTCTGAGTCCACAGCCAGGCTCTCTAAATGTGGCTATCCTCCCACCAATCATGTCAGCAGCGAGGCTGAGCTTTGCTGCCAGTTAAGCATCCTCTGCCTGCCAGCTAACAAAAATAAATAAAAGTTAAAAATGTCAGTTACCTTCAGCCTGACAGATCCAGTCATTTAACATGGTCCAGGGTGAGCAAAAGAGAAGTTTTCCATTCAGTGGCATGTAGTCCAAATTGACAGCCCTATGCTGTGACCTAAGGCTCAGTGGCTGTCCAGAAAGCTCCATTTAATTCGTTTTCAGAGGGAATTATGGACACATGTGTCTAGTCTGCCATCTTGACTCCACCTCCCCCTCTCCTCTCTGTATTTGGCCACTCACTCATTCATTTATTCATCAATATTTATTTAGTGCCCACTATGTACTAGAAACTTTTCTAAACTTCAGAAATTCAGTTTTGGGTGAATAAAGCAGAAAATAATTTCACTGTTGACTGAGTAACAGCCAGAAAATAAATGAGTAAAATACAGATTTTATTATGATGAGAGCTGCCACGAAAAATATAAGTCAGGGAACAGGTACAGGTAGTATATAGTGTGTGTTTGTCTGTGTGGCTGTTTGATTAAAGGGGTACGTTTTGGTAAGGTTTAACTTTAAATTTGTGGGCAGAAAGAATTTCAATGAAAAAAGAGAGAGGAGAGCTATATCTAGGTGAGCACTGGCATCAGAAACACCAAGAAGAGAGCACACTTAATTAATCTTTCTTTTTACCAGTTTGTAAAAGCAGGATAACTATTCCAACAATGTATACTGTATGAGAAGATAGCTAATTATTTTAATTCAGGGGTATTTGTTACAACAAGAAGATTGTATATGTCGCTGTTCCTATGTATGTATGTGCAGGTTTCAACTGCACAGTTAAGTGTCCCACCCTCACTGAAAGTTCCCTTTTTCACTAGCATTATAAACATTTTCCAGATGTGGCATCTGCCCTCTGAGTAGTATCCAGGAGCAGATGTAAATCTGGCTTGGTGCTCTGCTGGCAAAATGACCCCACATTCAACTTTAATTTCTTCATGTGGCTCATTTCTGTTTTTTCCTAAGGAAATAGAAGTTGGCACTCACAATGCTGACTTTTACCTTACCTACAATAATCAGTACGTGGTGGAGCCTGTGCTGCAGTGATTATTTCAGAATCTGGCCAGTGAGCAGAATATGGCTGTTGGCTATATACCAGACTGTGGGAAATTCCAGTTATTTGTTTCCTCTGAAAGCATGGCTGGCATCAGTGCAGCACAGAAGCCAGTGATTAAGACTACAGTTATTACTCATGAATAAGAATTTTAGAAGAATAAACCTTTTTATTTTTGACCCTTTTCAATACACTTTTCAATATTTTCACTTGGCTCAGATCCAGGTTCATTATCTTGGTTTAAATCCAGAGCTAGTAATGTAAAGGTGATAGCAGGCAAATCCTTCTTTGCATATGAAATACAAAATGCCAGGTATGTGTTTTTGTGTGAGGCGAGGGAGTAACTGGGTGTGTGTTTGTGTGACGTGAAAGACAGAAGAAAGAACAAGAGAGATTCAAATAGGACTTACAGGCAAAAGAGCTCAGTTCCTTTTCATCACCAGTTTGAAGACATTCTAACACCACTGAGAATTTAATGTTGAAGAATATTCTAATGCTAAACTAGATTAAGTTTGCTTTGCATGTATTTTTTCTTCTCCCATCCTCCCCAAAACTTTGTGCTTATCAATTTTGTTGAAGAATAATTTACATACAATAAACATATCCATTTGAGGTGTACAGTTGGTCAGTTGCATACATCCACAAAATCACTCCCACTATCAAGAAACAGAATACTTCTATCATCCTCAAAGGATTCTTCATGGCCCTTTGTAGATGATTCCTCCCCTGCACTCATTGATGAACGTAACCACTTACCTGCATTGTGTCACTGAAAATGAATTTCCATTTCATAGTGACTGAATCACCTCACATTCACACTCCTTTACATTTTCTGGTTTCATTTATGCAGCATAATGTTTTTGAAATTCACCCTTAATATGTGTAGATTAATGGTTCATTACTTTTGTTTCCAAGCTAATGTTTTATTGTCTGCATATACAGCATTTCATTTATCTATTTACCTATTGATGGCCATTAGTCTTATTTCCAGTTTGGGGCAATTGCAAATAATACTGCCATGAACATTCATGTTGCATTTCTCGCAAGACTAAACAGTTTGATTCCCTTATAGAATTTATCCTTTGTAAATGAACTACCTGCTCACATAATAGTTTTGTCAACTGCCCACTTTTGGAAATGTCTCAGCTCTTGTGTGGCAGGAAAAACTTGGCATACAGTGCCCATGATAAAGCTTTCTAATAGGTCTTACTCTCTGAATACGAATTTTAAAATCATTAAGAAAGTTATGGTCAGTGAGGCACAAATACCAGAAGTCATAGAAGAAATTTAACAAGGAAGATACAATATGCATGGCTTCCCTAACACACAGGCAGCATCAGCTGTCCAGGAGAATACACAGGAAACAGCTCTAGTATAGCTGAAGATCAGCCACATACATTCTCTGTCATAATGGTCGAGACCGTAATGACACTCTGTTTAGCAGCAAAATCGACTGCAGATTATATGTGATGGTCTGATGCAAGGCGCTGACACTCTTAAATCATTACATTAAATGGAAGAGAACATTCCCTGAAGTTTAAATCATCTTTCTTTCAAAGAACTTAAATCGTTCATGTGAAAGTCTTAATAGAATTCAAAGAGATGCCTCTAAATAGCAAATTTTGAAACAACTTTATGGTCAAGTGTAATACGACTTGGGTTATAGTAGTAAATACAGAAGTAATGATTTATGCTTTATAGTATGATTGTTTTCAGTCTTATTAGAGTGCTCTCAGGTTGTAACGGAAGTAAGGGGAAAGTGCCAAAAGACACCATTATCAATTTTCTTAAGTGGAAAATGCAAACATTAATAGAGATTGTTTTTTAAAAAGGATGGTGGAGAGGGTGGCTGGACTAACACGACACAGTGTAAGTCAGACAATTAAGTCTGCACGTTTAATTGTGCACGTTTAATTAAATTAATTAATTTAATTTAATTAAGTGCGACATACCTCACTGCAGGGTATCATAACGGTTATCTTCGAAGTATTCCCTTTGGACGAACCAACGCCAGCACTGAATCCACTCTTCAAAGCAACCGGTGGCAAGGTATCAAGTTCGTGAACTTAATTGTATAGTTGTGTATGAGGGAGATTTTAGTCAGTAAATAACTGTATTGGAACGCTCTCCCTGCGCACTTGATCTGGGCCCAGTGGCTTTTTTCTTTATCCGAAGATAAAGGCAATATGGAAATGAAAACATTTTCATGACATTCAGGACATCAAGGGAAATGCGAGGGCAGCTCTGCTGGCTATTCCAGTATGAGTTCCAAAAGTGTTTTACAGAGTGGACTAGGCCCTGGTGTCAGTGCATAGCTTCCCAAGCAGAGTAGTTCGAAGGTGGCTGGTAGTGATGTTCAGCGTACATCGTACTTTTTTTAGGATGAGTTCGCCCGCTTAGCAGTCCGTGTAGTTAGATGCTTCCAGTGGTCCCTCTTATAACAAAGACCCCTCCCCAACCCCAAATACAAGTGAGTTGATTATACATGACAGTCTAGGAGCCCTGAACACCCTGAACAACAAAGACAAAGGTCAGGAATCGGGTTGCATGGCACGCGGAGTGAGAGGGAGTTCAAGGAAGAGTTGCCGAACCTGACAGAAACTGCAACTCACAGGCTGGATCAGCTGACAGGAGCATGATGAGTCCATCACTGGCAGCTGGCATATGTTTTCCACATAGAAGAAACAATTGAGAGTTCAGTTAGGCCTCCAGAATCAGTGAAAAAGCACCGTGCAAGTTGCAAAAGATAAGTACTTACATATAATCTACCACAGCAAATTAAAAAACACCCCTTTGGGGAAAGAATTGTGCTATTTTTCTGCCCCATTCCTACTCTGCAGTGGGTCCAAGCTGGTTTGAGAGACAGTCGTGTACTCTGGTCCAGAAGTAGGACCTCTCATGAGCCCTAAGCCATTCTCCTGGCCTTGGAAAGGGAACAAATTAAAGAACAGGAAAAAACGATCTTCTAGTTTCTCTAAACCAGGAAATGAGAGCAGAAGCATCTCCTTTGCTGAGGCAAAGACATGATAGATCCACAGACTCTGAATGCCTTTCATTCTTTCACAGACCTATGTGGGCCCAATGCAGCAATATAGGCCCTCCTTACCAAGGTGTAACAGGATAAACACCTTAAGTCTAACCTCAGCTGTATTGGCTATATGGTGGAGAGGCAGGTTTGTTACATTTGACATTACTCTTTGTGTATTTTATAGAACTTACTTTTAAAAAATATTTTATAGTGCTTTCAGCAAAAGTTTACAATGCAGTTGAGTTTGTCACACAAAATCTTGTGCACACACACTGCTATGTAACTGTAGCTGTTCCCCCCACACTATGACAACACACTCCTCCTTTCTACTCTTTATTTGTTGTCTCCATGCAGTCAACCCCTGTTCCCCTTCCATCCACTCATCTCACCTTTGGACAGGAGCTGCTCAGTTAGCCTCATGCATCTGCTTAGGTCAAGACACACACTCTTGAACAGTATCAATTTGTGTCTTATACTCTAATCCAATCTTTGTCTAAAGAGTTATCGTCAGAACTGGTTTCAGCTCTGCATTAAAGAAGAGTCCATCAGCTATGTCTTCAGGGAACCGTTAGGTTTGTCAGACCATCAAGTCCAATCTTTTCATAGAATTCCTGTTCTCCACATCCATTTTTATCCCACTATGGCAGGGACTGTATGTTATATTTCCTGTCAGGGCAGTCATTGTTGGTGACCAGGAATCATCTAGTTTTTCTGGTCTTGTGCTGATGTAGTCTCTGGATTATATGATCCTTTCTACCTCTTGGGTTCATGTTTTCCTTACATCTTTCATTCTTTGCTACAGGTGAGTTGGGACAAATAGATGTTGCTTCAGTGGTAGCTTGCTAGCTTTTATGACTCCAGATGCCACTTACCAAATTGGGATTTAGAAGCTTTTCTTAAAAAACTTTGTTATGCCAATTGACCTAGATGGCCCCTGAAACCATGGTCTCTAAGCCCTGACTCTGCTACTCTGTCCTTCAAAGTCTTGGGTTGTATTTAAAAAACCTCTTAGCTTTTGGTTTACTCCAGCTATGCTGACTTCACTTCTACTTCATGCTGTCATTCCCTTCACTAACTGAAATCCTATCTACTATCTAATCAGTGAATACCCTTCTCTCTCCCTCCTCACCCTTGTAAACATCAGAGACTCTTTTTTTCTGTGTTCTATCATTTTCTTAAGACTTTATATTAGTCCTTTCATACCGTATCTATCCTTTTTCAACTGAATAATTTCACTCAGCATAATCTCTCCCACGTTAGGAGATTTTTACAAGATCATTGTTGTTCTTTATTATCATATAATACTGTATTGTGTGAATATACCACAGTGTGTTTATCCATGCATCTGTTGATGGGCGCCTAGATTCATTCCATCTTGCTACAGAATTGTGGACAGTGCTGCTGTGAACATTGATGTGTGTGTAAATAATGTGACAGCCCTTATTTCTCTAGGATATATTCCAAGAAGTAAGATTCCTGGATCATATGTTATATCTATTTCCAGGTTTTTTAGGAAACTAACAAGTCAATTTCCAAAGTGGTTGTACCATTTCACTGCTCTTCCTATTAATCAGGTTTCTCATGTATTCACATCAGGGACCTGAGGAATGGTAGATTAACCAGCACCACCTAGCCAACCATGACAGGGGTCCTCACAGTCCTTACAGCCAAAAGCATCAGGTGCCCATATCCAGCTGCAAAACCCACCTATCTATGTGCTCTAGGGAAAAGGGATAGGGTTTCCTCACAGACATTCAGGCACTGCTGTCGTTCCCCTTACCTTCCTCAGAGAGTGATCCCCAACTGCAATGAGTTATCTGTGCCTGTACCAATCACCCTTTCCAGTCTAGGACAGTAGGAGGCAGCCTTTACCACATACTTGGTGACAACCTACCTGGGCACCTCAGCTGAATATGTACAAAAAAGTAAATGGATTCCTAGTAATAGCTCTAAACATCTGGTGACAGAAGAGCCTCAAAGACACTAATAATCAAACTAGCACACACAAACAACTTATTTAGCATATCAAAACAACAACGAAAACCCCAAGAAGATAGGACACAGTAAGCAAATATAAAATAAATGTACTCAATAACTTATTGATGGCTCAGATACATTCAATACCAAGATCACAGTAAGAGGAAAACTAGGATGGCTTTAGAAAGCTCCCCCCGACAACACACAAAAAGAATCAAGAAGTCTCCTAGATGAAGAGAACTTCCTAGAATTGTCAGAGGTAGAATATGGAAGATTAGTATACAGAACTCTTCAAGAGACATAGAAGGAGACGAGGCAAAACACAGAACAAGCCAAGCAGCACACAGACAAAGCAACAGAGGAATTTAAGAAGATTATAAAGACAAATTTAACAGGCTGCAAGAATCTGTAGAGACACTGTAAACAGAAATCCATAAGATTAACTATAAAATTTTAAAATAAGACAGCTTAATAGAAACTCATAGGATCAGGATTAAGGCAATCTAAGTCAGAAGTAGTAAGACTGAAGATAAAGCACTTGACGACAACATATTTGAGGAAAATCAGAGAAAATAATTTTAAAATGAAGAAACCCTAAGCATAATATGAGACTCTATCAAGAGGAAGAACCTGTGAGTGACTGGAGTACCTAAAATAGAACATACAGAGATAATTGTTGAACATTTGTTAGCAGAAAACTTCCCTGATGTTATGAAACATGTGAAGATATCCATTCCATGATACTCGTCAAAAACTACAAAAGGTACATCCCCAAAGAAAGTCACAAACATGTATTATAATTAAAATGGCCAAAATTAAAGATAAAGAGAGAATTTTAAGAGCAGCTAGAGATAAAAGAAAAAAAAACAAAAACAGCCACAACCACTGCTGTCAAGCTGATCTTGACTCATAGCAACTATATGAGGCATCTACAAATGAGAGCCAATAAGACTAAACTTGGAATACTCAGTAGAAACCATGCAGGCAATAAGGCAATGAGATGACATATATCAAGCTTTGAAGAAAAAAGATTGCCAGCCAAGAAGTATACATCAAGGAAAACCATCTATTGAATAAAATGATAGAATTAGGATGTTTCCAAATGAACAGAAGTTTAGGGAATTTGCAAATACCAAACCAAAATTACAAGAAATACTAAAGAGAGTCCTCTGGTTAGATAATTGATAGCATTAGATAATATCCCAAGAGGACAGGGCAACCAAACATCAAATCACAAAAATAAATCAAAGCTAAAACACTGATAATAGGTAACCAGAGACATCATTATATAAAAAGATGCCAACACTAAAACAGAAATGAGGGACTAAAAACTGTAATCATAGATCCTACATATGGAAAGGAAGCCAAGGTGATACAAAAAAATAAATAAATAAAGTTTGGCTTAAACTCAGGAAAATAGGGATAAATATTAAGATAAGCACAAAAGAAGCTAACAGTTCTACACATCAAAACAGCAAAACATAACAACTAAAGCAAGGACAAACTACCAACCATGCACAAAATAAAGCATCAAAATAACAGCATTAAACTCATACCTATCAATATTAAGACTGAATATAAGTGAATTAAAAGTACCAATAAAAGGCAGACAGTGAAGAATGAATATAAAAAAAAGATCTCACTGTATGCTGTATACACGACACACACCTTAAATTTGAAGACACAAACTGAAACTCAAAGGATAGAAAAAAATATGACAAAATGGTAGTCAAAAAAGAGCAGTAGTGTCAATATTAATTTATGACATATTGGACTTTAAAATAAAATCTACAACAAAGAATAAGGAAAGTCATTAACTGTATAATGATTAAAGGGTCAATACAACAGAAGGACATAAACGTATTAAGTATTTGTCCACTCAGTGGGCATAAAATAAACTATAAAAGCAATGAAAAGAGATTAAACAAAAGCTCCACAGTAATAGTAAGAGACTTCAACACAACACTTTCGGTGAAGGACAGAACATCCAAAAAGAAACTCAATAAAGTCACAGAAGATCTAAATTCCACAACCTCCCTACCTGACCTCATATGGGACTCTCCACTCAACAGCAGCCAAGTTTACTTTCTTTTCCAGCACACATAGAACATTCTACAGCATATACCAGATTATGCCATAAAGCAAGCCATGACACAATCCAAAGCATCCAAATACTACCTCGTATATTTTCTGATCATAAAGCCATAAAAGTAGATATCACTAACAGAAAAAGGAGGGGAAAAAACATGAACACAAGACGCAGTACCCAGAATCCTACCCAGGTTGGAAAGACACAAAGCTCAATCAAAGCTAATATTAAAAGAAGGGAACCAGTGATCAAAACATGAAACCTATGACATCATCACACTAAAAAGAGGCATATATTACACTAGTTATAACACTTTCACATGGAGAGGAAATTAAAAATATATGAGGAAGTTAAAGTCTGATTTAAACTTAGAATAGTAAGGGAGATTGTTGGAGTAGTTGCAAAGCAAAATAATAGTGCAAAATATCAACACAAGAAATGTAACACAGGAGTCTCAACAAACACAAAACCAACACTGAAAAATATGAAAAGTCAACCCATAAAGCAGAATGACCCAAAACAGAATATTAAAAGCAACATAGAAAACATCAACACAAAATAAAGGCATCAAAAGGAGAGCACTAAACACATACCTATCAATAATTACACTGAATGTAAATGGACTGAACACTCCAATAAAGAGATAGCAAGTGACATCCTGGTTCAAAAGATACGATCACATCTATATGCTGCTTACAAGAAACACATTTAAGGCTCAAATATATGAAGAGACTAAAAATTAAAGCATGGAAAAATATATAGAAGAAGAGTAGCAATACTGATCTCAGATAAAATAAGCTTTAATGTAAAATCCACCATCGTGGACAAGGATGGTCACTATTTATTGCTAAAAGGTTCAATACAAGAGCAGGACCTAACTATATTAATATTTGTTCACCCAGTACCAGAGCATCTAAATACATCAAACAAACACTGACAACACTGAAAAATGAGATATATCTCTCCACAATAATAGTTGGAGATTTCAACACTCCATATTCAGTAATGGACAGATCATCTGGAAAAAAGGTCAGCAAAGATACAGAAGATCTTATTGCCACAATTAACCAATTAGACCCATCGACATATACAGAACTTTTTTTACCCATCAACAGGTAAGTACACCTTCTTCCCCAATGCACATGGAACATTTTCTAGAATAGACCATGTGTTAGGACATAAAACAAGTCTCAACAAAATCCAAACTACTGAATTATTGCAAAGCATCTTCTCAGACCATAAACCCTTAAAAGTCAAAATCAATACAAGAAATATTTGGTTAGGTGAAAGCAGTGACAGCACATAGTAGGAAGTAGAACAACTTACCTGGATTTCACCATAAACTGAAGGCTCTTCTAATCTCAACCTAAAATTGCAAGGATAGAGCAGCAGGGGCAGGGTCTGGGGACCATGTTCTTGGAGGACATTGAGGTCAATTGGCATAACTAGCCTATTGCTAAGAGAGTCTCTGCACCCCATATTGGTGAGTGGCATCTAGGATCTTAAAAGCTAGGAAGTTGCCAACTGAGGTACAACAAATAGTCCCAACTCATCAGAAACAGATGATCACTGAGAAAAGTAATGACGCTAGGAAAATAAGAGCTCAGGAGACAGAAGGTCCCATATGAATGGGAGGGTGTATCAATGTGTGACCAAAAGAATCAGAGGGTGCCTGGCCACCACCAAAGTTATCTGTCATGGGGCACACAATGTTGAGTCCCTGTATCAACACAAGGAAAAGAGGGATGCAGCTCATGAACTATGCTAAAACACCACAACTGATGGTCTGACAGTCTGGGTGGGTCCTCTTGGAGCATGACCCATAGACCCGCTGCTGCCCCTGACTAGAAAACTGTACTGAGGTACCTTACTGAGGTCAAGTCTTTGGACAAAAATGGACTAAACTCAGGGACACAATGTGACCATATGGTGTGTGTACTTTATGGCTCTATGCATTTATAGGATGCTGTCCTAGTGGTCTCTTTCTAGATGGTAGAGAATAGGGTGGAGTGGAGTGGACAGGAGCTTATTAAGAGAATACGACAAGTATACAATGAAAAGGAGGTGTGTGCTGTCACAAAGCAAGGAGAGCAGAAGGAGCTGCAGACAGGTGAGCATGCAAAATTAATTTGTATTGTGGATTTTAACTTAATCACCATAAAAAAGAGAAAATACTGTTACTAATTTCTTAAAACTTTTGTAATTATTTCTAAGTATCCTAGAATTTAAATATGCATAACCAGCAAAGCCCAATGCCTTCAAGTCAGATCCAACTCATGCAAAGGGGACAATTATTATCTCAAGGTGAACTTACGTAACACCTTGAATGTGGGATGTAGAGTTTTCACCCTCCAGAGAGATTTTTTCCCCTCATAGGCTAGAAAATCAAATGAGCCCTTTACAATAGTTGTTTTATCATTGACTTCAATACTTCAAGATTAGTGTTGTAGCTCACACAGTCTACTTGTTTTGCTAAACTCTTGTCTACATTGATCATATTGACTGGATTTTACCTTGATTGGGATTAGAAGTATGAGGTCTGATAATTCTGTTTGAGAACTTGCTGCTGTGTCCTCGTATTGGATGCACTGTAGAAACAACTCAGTAAGGTATCATAACCTTGGTATTTCAGAGTCTCACAGCTGTGTTTGTGTTGACAAGTGGTGGTGTCTTGCTGAGTGGCATCCATTATTGTTATTCCATGTGTTTTGTGTGTTGTCACTATAATGTCAGAGCTTGAATTACAGCAGCGAACAAACTTTAAATTTCTTGTTAAACTTGGCAAAAATAGAAGTGAAATCAGGGACACGTTAGTCCAAGTTTATGCAGATAACAGCATGAATGAAACTGCAGTGTACAAATGCATTAAATGTTTTTCTAAAGGAAAAGAAAGTGTCACAGATGAAGAGACATAAGGGTGTCAGAACTGACAAAAGCATTTCAAAAATTTGTTGAATTGTTGGTCAAAATTATTGACTTACTGTGAGAAGCGTATCAGATCAAGTAAATATCAATAGAGCAACAAGGGAATCTTAACTGAAAATCTTGGCATGAGGAAGGTGTATGCAAAAATGGTCCCACAGGAGCTTATCAACAAACAAAAGCAAAAGAGAGTCGAAGTTTGCCAAGACCTTTTGGAGAGGCAAGATAATGTTTTGGTTATGAAACATAGGTGCATCAATACAATTCTGAAATAAAGCATCAAAGTTTACATTGGAAGTCAGTCAATTCTCCATGACCAAAAAATTTCTATCAGCCCAAATCAAGAGTCGCAGCAATGTTTCTAAACTTTTTTGATATCAGAAGGATTGTTTATTATGCATTTGTACCAACTGGACAGTTAACCAAGTTTAATATTTGCAAGTGCTGAAAGGGCTATGTGAGAAAGACGAAAATGATCTGAACTTTTTGCTAACAATTTATGGCTTTTGCATCACAACAATGCACCAGCTCACACTGCACTGTCTGTGAGGGAAATTTCAGCCAGTATACAAGTAACTGTCATGGAATACCCTCCCAACTTGCCTGATCTCACCCCCAAAGACTTTTTTCTCTACCTGAAGATAAAGGAAGCATTAAAAGGAAGACATTTTGATAACATTCAGGACATGAGGGGTAATATGATAGCTCTGATGGCCGTTTCAGAAAGAGTTCCAAAATTTCTTTGAAGGGGTAACTAGGTGCTGGTATTGGTACATAGCTTTCTATAAGAGGTGTACTTCAAAGATGACTGTAGTGACACTCAGCAGTGAGTTATGTATCACTTTTTCTAGAATAAGTTCATGAACTTAATTTTTACACCTTGTACATAAATGTCTTCCTGCCAAACTCTTAAACACTTTTGAATTTAATAGCACCCTAGCCTTGTTACATTTTTTAAAAATAATATTATTTTAGTTTACAGACCTTGATTAAGCATTGGAAACTGGCATTCCTCTGTGACCTTAGGACACACAACACTTTTGCATATTTAAAGCAACTCTCAGCGAATTTTTTTTTATTATGACTGCGTGAAAATGTACATTCCCATATAAATTTACATGCCCACCTATATGCAGCTTCCACTGCTCTCCCTGCCCCATGGCATGTCTCTGCTCCATACACGTCTCATCCTCCCAACAGTCTCCTTTCCCCTCCTCTCCACCCACTCTCTTTCCTCCAGCCAGAGGTCAGTAGGATGATATACTAATATTTCATGTGATGTTACCTGTAGTCACAACTTAAAACATCTGCCTGCTGACAAATGACAATTAAAATGTACTATTGCACATTCGGAGAGCAAACTGTTCTTAATCTGAAAATTCTGTTTTTACAAATATGTCCATCCATTCATTCATTCATCCACTGAATGGTTACTAAAGCCTCAGTACCATGGAAATTTGGGTGGTAGCAACCTGGCCAAACTACAGGAAGAGATCCATATTTATGCCTATTCCCAAGAAAAGAGATCCAACAAAATGCAGAAATTATCTAACAGTCATTAATATCACACAGAAACAAAACTCTCCTGAAAATCATTCAAAAACAGCTACAGCAGTATCTTGACGAAGAACTGTCAGAAATTCAGGCCAGATTCAGAAGAGCATATGGAACTAGA
The DNA here is from genome assembly GCA_028571685.1 of Heterohyrax brucei. Taxonomy (NCBI): domain Eukaryota; kingdom Metazoa; phylum Chordata; class Mammalia; order Hyracoidea; family Procaviidae; genus Heterohyrax; species Heterohyrax brucei. Next base: position 44,900,023 of record CM053149.1, read on the forward strand.
GACAGCATTGCTGACATCAGTAGATCTTGGATGAAAGCAGTGAATAAAAGAAAGATGTTTTCTTGTATTTTATTGACTAGGTAAAGTCATTCGACTGTGTGGATCGTAATAAATTGTGGAAAACATTATGAAGAATGGAAATTCCAGAACTCTTAATTGGGCTCAGGAGGAACCTTGCTTGGATCAAGAGGCAGTCGCTTGAACAGAACAAGGGGACACTTCATGGTTTAAATTCAGGAAAGGTGTGTCAGTGTTGTATCCTTTCACCATACCTATTCAGTCTGCGTGTGATACAAATAATCCAAGAGGCTGTACTATGTGAAGAAGAATGGGGCATCAGAATTGGAGAAAAATCCATTAACAAACTGTGTTATGTAGATGATACAACTTTTCTTGCTGAAAGTAAAGAAGATTTCAAACACTTATTGATGAAGATCAAAGACCACAGCCTTTGGTATGGAATATACCTCAACATCAAGAAAACAAAGTTCCTTACCAGTGGACCAATAAGCAACATCATAACAAACAGAAAAAAAGATTAAAGCTGTCAAGGATTTCATTTTACTTAGATCCACAATAAACACCTGTGAAAGTAGCAGTCAAAAAATACAAAATGCACTGTATTGAGAAAATATGCTGCAAAAAAACCACTTTAAAGTGCTGAGAATCAAAGATGACACCTTGAAGACTAAGATTTACCTGACTCAAGCCATTTTCAGTGGCATTGTATGCATACAAAAGCTGGCCATTGAATAAGGATGACAGAAGAATTGATGCTCTTGAATTGCAGGGTTGGAGAAGAATTTTGAATCTTCCAAGAACTGCCGAAACAACAAACAAAATTGTCTTACAAGACATATGGTCACAGTGCTCCTTAGCAAGGATGATGAGACTACTTCTTACATTCCCTATACATGTTGCCAGAGAGAGAGTAACAATCCCTAGAGAAGGACATTGTGTTTGGTAAAGTAGAAGGTCATCAAAAATGAAGAAAACCCTCAATGTGATGAATTGACACAGGGGCTGCAATGATGTGCTCAATCATAGCAACGACTGTGGGTGTAGCATGGGGCCCAGCAGTGCTTCATTCTGTTGTGCATAGAGTCACTATGAGATGGAACTGACTCAACAGCACCTAGAAACAACAGCAACAATCATTTTAGATTTCCACTAGCAGTACATAAGTGTTCCATTCTGTCCACAATGTGTCCAAACTTTATTATTTTTTGTGTTTTAGATTAATGCTAGCCTTGTGGGAGTGAGCTGGTATTTCGCTGTAGCTTTGATTTACATTTCTCTAATGGCTGATGATCATGAGCATTTCCTCATGTTAGGTACATAAATGTATTCTTTGTTAAAGTGCCTGTTCATGTCTTCACCAATTTTTTTGAATTGGGTTATTTGTCTTTTCGTTGTTGAGATTTTAGAGAGCAGATGCTGATTGGGTTTGTCATAGCTAAACTTTTTCTCCCAGTCGATAGCCTATGTTTTTACTCTTCTGGTGAAACTTTTCAGTGAACATGTGTTTGATTTTTAGGAGTTCCTAGCTATCCATTTTTAATTGTGGTATTTGTGCATTGTCAGTAATGTTTTGTATTCCCTTTATGACATGTATTACGGCTTCTAGCAGTGTCCCCATTTTTACATGATCTTTATAATTTCATATTTAGGTCTTTGATCCATTTTTGTGCATGATGTGACATAAAGGTTTTTCTTCTTCATTTATTTGCAGATGGATATCCAGTTATGTTAACAATATTTGCTAAAGAAATTGTCTTTTCGAAAGAGGTTGTACCAACTTACAATCCCACCAGCAATGTAGGAGAGTTACAATCTCTCCACAGCCTCTCCAGCATTTGTTGTTTTGTGTTTTTTGGATCATGGCCAACCTTGTTGGGGTGAGATGACATCTCATTATAGTTTTGATTTGGACTTCTCTGATAGCTAATGATTGTGAGCATGTTCTCATATGTCTTTTTGCTGTCTAGATGTCCTCTCCAGTGAAGTGTCTGCCCATCTCCTTTGCCCATCTCTTAACTGTTATTTACCTTTTTCTCATTGATATTTTACAGAACATTGTAGATTATGGAGATCATGTAGTTGCCAAGTATTTTTTTGCATTCTGTAGGTGCTCTTTTAATTCTTTTGATAGTCTTTGGATGAACAAAAGTGTTTGATTCTTAGTAGTTCCCATAAATCTATTTTCTCTTCTATTAATCATGCTTTGTCAGATTTTGAAGTCTATCTAAACTGTGTATTAGAATGTCCATCATCAATCCTATTTTTTCTTGCATGATTTTTATTGTTCTGGGTTTGCTATTTAGGTCCTTAATCCATTTAGAGTTTTAAGGTGTGAGAGAGGGGTCTTATTTCAGGTTCTGCAGATGGATATCCAATTTTGCCAGCACCATTTGCTAAAGAGACTATTTCTACCCCAGTTTACGACCCTAGGGCCTTTGTTAAATATCAACTGTTTATAAGAGGATGGTGGCCTCTTGGGTGTCTCCAGTCTATTGCACTGGTCTATATATCTCCTTCTGTTTTGATTACTATGGCAGTGTAATAGTTTCTGAAGTTGGGTAGTATGAGGCCTCCCTTTCTGTTCCTCTTTTTCAGTAGTGCTCTACTAAGCCTGAAATAGATATAGCATTTAATCCTGTAATTCCACTGCTTGGAATTTACCCTTCAGAAGCAAAGGTTGTTACACCAACAGACACATGTACATGAATGTTTTTTGCAGCACAGTCTACAATAGTTAAAAGATGGAATCAACCCAGATGCCCAGCAACAGATGAACGGATAAACAAACTATGGTACATATACTCAATGGAACACTATGCTATGATAAAAAATAATGACTATTTTAGAAAACACCCCATAACATGGTTTCAACTGGGAGAGATCATGCTGAGTGAAATCAGTGTCAAAAGGTCATATATTGTATGAAACCCCAGTTATAAGGACTTAAAAATAAAACTATCTACAGAAGAGAATAACTGTGTTGGCTACAAGGGTGAGGGGGTGGGGTGAGGGTTTATCACAGATGAGATAATTGATAGATGTTAGAAATTTTATTCTTTTGCTCTAATTAGTATAGTTTTAAAAAGTCATCTTTTTCACAATTAGCAGATTTTGAGAATTTACCAACTATCAACTGCTCATAGGTGGATAAATTAAAGTCTGATTCTTGGTTGTGTTAAGCAGGACTCTCTAGTAATGCTCCCAGAGTCAGAGATTTTTAATTTTTTTTTAATTGTGGTTAAGTGAAAGTATACAAACCAAATTAATTTTGCACACCAGCTTGTCTGCAGCTCCTTCTGCTTTCCATGCACCATGATACCACACTCCTCCTTCTCATTCTATGCTTGTCATATCCTCTTAACAAGCTCCTGCTGCTCCCTTGCCACTCTCCCATCTAGAAAGAGACTAGTAGGACAGCATCTTATAAATACACAGAACCATAAAATACACACACCATATGATTACACTGTGTCCCCGATTCTATTCTATTTGTTTCTGAAGAGTGGACCTCAATAATGTTTTCTGGACAGTGGCAGCAGTAGGTCTAGGGGCCAGGCTCCCAGGGGATCCCCTGGGCCGTTGGACCATAGTTGTGGTTTTTTAGTAGAGTTCTTAAGCTGCACCCTTTTTTCCCTCATGTTGCCACAAGGACTCAGCAATGTGTGTTTCATCACACTGTCTTTGGTGGTGGCAGGGCACCATCTGGTTCTTCCAGTCACATGTGGATGCAGTCTCCCATTCAGTGGGTACTTCTGTCTCCTGGGCACTTTGTTCCTTGTGTCTTTGGTATTCTTAAGGTGATCATCTGTTCTGGACGACTTAGGACCATTTGGTATACTGCAGACGGCAGCTTCCTAGCTTTTAAGACCCCAGACACAACTCGCTAATATGGGGTGTAGAAAACTCTTTTAGCAACAGGCTAATTATGTCAACTGACCTTGATGTCCCCCAAGAGCATGGTCTGCAGACCCCACTCCTGCTACTCTATCCTTACAAAATTCGGTTGAGGTTAGAAGAGCTTTAGGTTTATGGCGAAGTCCAGTTAAGTTGATCTACTTTCTACTGTGTGCTGTCACTGCTTTCACCTAACCGAGTTTATATCAACTATCTAATCAATGGAAACCCTGGTGGCATAGTGGATTAAGTGCTACGTCTGCTAACCAAAAGGTGGGGAGTTCAAATCCACCAGACGCTCCTTGGAAACTCTATGGGGCAGTTCTACTCTGACCTCTAGGGTCACTGTGAGTCGGACCTGACTCGACAGCAGTGAGGTTTTTTTATCTAATCTATGACCAACTTTTGCCCTCCCTCCCCACCCTTGCGGCTGTTAAAGAGTCTTTTCTTCTGTACATAAGTCTATTTTTAAGTCCTTATAGCAGGGGTTCTGGCCCCTAAAGTCGCCATGAGTCAGGTCCAATTCAACGGCACTTGGCATGGCTTGACATAGCAGGGGTCTCATAGAATATTTGTCCTTTTGCTGCTGACTGATATTACTCAGCATGATGTCTTCCAGTTGAAATCAGGCTATGAGATGCTTCCTAAAATCATCATTATTCTTTATCATTGCATGGTGTTCCACTGAATGTATGTACAATAGTTTGTTTATCTATTAATTTGTTGCTGAGTGTTTGGGTTGATTCCATTTTTTTGCTATTGTGGACTGTGCTGCAATAAACATTTCTGTGCATGTGTCTGTTCGTTTCAGTCTTTATTTCTGTAGGATAAATTATGAGCAGTTGGTTTTATCTATTTCCAGCTTTTTAAGGAAGCACTAGATTGCTTTCCAAGGAGGTTGTACCATTTTGCAATCCTACCATCAGTGTACTAGAGTTCTGATTCTCCACAGCCTCTCCAACATTTATTGTTTTGTGTTTTGGGGGTTATGGCCAACCTTTTTGAGGTGAAATTGTATCTCATTGTAATTTTGATTTGGATTTCTCTGATAGCTAATGATTGTGAGCATTTCCTCATGTGTCTTTTGGCTGTCTCTTTGGTGAAGTGTCTATCCATCTCCTTTGCCCATCACTTAATTGGGTTATTTACCTTTTTCTTGTTGGTATTTTGCAGAACTTTGTAGATTATGGAAATCAGATGTCAGTCCGACATGTAGTTGCCAGTTTTTTTCCATTCTGTAGATGGTCTTTTAACTCTTTTGGTAAAGCTTGTGGAGGAGCAAAGGGTTTATTTTTTAGTAGTTCTCATTTATCTATTTTCTTTTTTAAAAAATCACATTTTTATTTTTGTTAATCACAATAAAAGAATAAAATTTCTAACATTTATCAATTATCTCATCTGTGGCAAACCCTCAGCTCCCACCCACCCACGTAGCCAACACAGTCATTTATAACTCTCTTGTTAAATCCTTATAACAGAGGTCTCATACAAAATTTGTCCTTTTGACACTGATTGATTTCATTCAGCGTGACCTCTTCCAAATGAGACCATGTTATGAGATATTTTCTAAAATTGTCATTGTTTTTTTATCATAGCACAGTGTTCCATTGGGTATATGTACCATAGTTTGCTTATCAATTCATCTGTTGATGGGCATCAGGGTTTATTCCAACTTTTTGCTATTGTGGACTGCGTTGCAACATTCATGTAGATGTGTCTGTTCGTGTGACAGTCTTTGTTTCTGAAGGATAAATTCTGAGCAGTGAAACTACAGGATTGAATGGCACATCTGTTTCCAGCTTTTTAAGGAAGCACCAGACTTTTCCAAAGAGGTTGTACCATTTTGCAATCCCACCAGCAGTGTACAAGAGTTCCAGTTTCTCCCCAGCCTCTCCAGCATTTGTTCTTTTGTGTTTTCTGGATCATAGCCAACCTTGTTGGGGTGAGATGATATATCATTGTAGTTTCGATTTGAATTGCTTTAATAGCTAATGATTGTGAGCAATTCTGCATGTGTTGTTCGGCTGCCAGGATATCCTCTTTAGAGAAATGTCTGTCCATCTCCTTCATCCATGACTCAATTGGACTATTTATCCTTTTCTTGTTGGTATGATTATGGAGATCAGACATTGGTTTCACATAGAGTTGCCAAATATTTTTTCTCATTCTGTAGGTGGTCTTTTAATTCTTTTGATGAAGTCTTTAGATGAGCAAAAGTGTTTGATTCTTAGTAATTCCCGGTTATCTATTTTCTCTTCTGTTTGATGTGCTTTGTTTGTCAGATTTGGAAATCTGTCTGCATTGTGTATTAAAACTTCTGTTGTTTATCCTATTTTATCTTGGATGAGCTTTATCGTTTTATGTTTTATATTTAGGTCTTTTATCCAGTTGGGTTGGTTTTTGTATAAGATGTGAGATATAGATCTTGTTTCAATTTTTTGCAGACAGATATCCAGTTTTGCCAGCACTATTTGTTAGACTGTTATTATCTCAGTTTAAAATCTTGGGGACTTTGTCAAATATCAACTGTTCATAGGAGGATGGTGGCATCTCTGGGGTCTCTACTCTGTTCCATTGGTCTATATGTTTCTTTTTGTACCAGTACCAGGCTGTTTTGACAACTATGGCAGTGTAATAGGTTCTAAAGTCAGGTAGTGAACGGCCTCCCAATGTGTTCTCCTTCTTTGGTAGTGTTTTACTTATCCAAGGTTTCTTCGCTTTCCAAACAAAGATGATGATTTGTTTCTCCATCTCATTGAAAAAATGTAGTTGAAATTTGTATTGAGATTGCATTATGTAAGTACATTGCTTTGGGCAAAATAGACATTTTCACAATGTTGAGTCTTCCTATCTATGAGCAGGGCAGATTACTCCACTTATGTAAGTCTCTCCTAGTTTCTTGTAGCAATGCCTCGTATGTTTCTCTGTAAAGATCTCTTATTTCTCTAGTTAGAGTTATTCCTAGGTATTTTATCTTCTTGGGGGCTATAGTAAATGCAATTTATTTGGTGATTTCTTCTTTAGTAATCTCACTGTTGGTATAAAAGAATCCTACTGATTTACTTATCTTTATCTTATATCCCAGCACCTTGCTGAACTCCTCTGTTAGTTCCAATAGTTTACTTATGGATTTCTTTGGATTCTCTGTATAAACAATCATATCATCTGCAAAGAGGGAGATTTTTACTTCTTCATTGCTGAAGCACATGCCCTTTATTTCTTTGTCTTGTCTAATTGCTCTGGCTAGAACTTCTAGCACAATGTTGAATAGAAATGGTGAGAGTGGGCATCCTTGTCTAGTTCCCAGTCTGAAAGGGAATTCTTTCAACCTACCATTCAGGATGATGACAACAGTTGGCTTTGCACAGATGCTACTGATTGCATTGAGGAATTTCTCCTCTATTCCTATTTTTCTGAGAGTTTCAAGCATAAATGGGTGTTGAACTTTGTCAAATGCGTTTTCTGCATCAATTGACAAAATCAGGTGATTCTTATCTTTTGTGTTATTGATGCAGTGGATTACAATGGTTTTCCGATTTTGAACCAGCATTGCATCCATGTAATGAAACCAACTTGATCATGATGAAAGATTTTTTTTTTATATGCTGTTGAATTCTATTGGCTAGCATTTTGTTGAAGATTTTTGCATCTAGGTTCATGAGTGATATTGGTCTGTAGTTTTCTTTTTTTTGTGGATTTTACCCTAGCTTTGGTATTAGGGTTATTCTGGTTTCACAGAGTGAAACTGAGAGTATTCCATCATTTTGTGTGGTATGACATAGCCTCAATAGTATTGGAGTTAACCCTTCTCTAAAAGTTTGGTAGAATTCTTTGATGAAGCCATTTGGGCCAGGACTTTTTTTGATTGATAGATTTTTGATGACTTTTTCAATCTCTTCTTTTGTGATAGATTTATTAAGATGATGTGCTTCTCCTTGTGATAATCTTGGTGAGTCACATATCTAGAAATTTATCTATTTCTCTTAGGTTTTCAAACCTGTTAAAGTACAGCTTTTCATAGTATTCTGTTATGCTATTTTTTATTTCAGCTGGGTCTGTTGTAACATCTCCCATCTTGTTTCTTAATTGGGTTATTTGCTTCTTCTGCTGTTTTACTTTTGTAAGTTTAGCCAATGGTTTATCAATTTTGTTGATCTTTTCAAAGAGCCAGTTTTTGGTTTTGTTAATTTTTTCAGTTGTTTTTCTATTCTCTTAATTCTTTTAGTTCTCCTCTAATCCTTATAAATCTGTTTTCTTCCAATGCCTGAGGGGTTCTTCTGTTGCTCTCTTTCTAGTTGTTCAAGCTGTAAGGTTAATTCTTTAATTTGGGCCCTTTGTTCTTTCCAGATGTGTGCAGTTATAGAGCACTGAGCACTGCTTTTGCTGTATCCTGTAAATTCTGGTAGGATATGTTTTCATTCTCCTTTGAACCTATAAATTTGTTTATGTTGTCCTTAATTTCTTCTATAACCCAAGGCTTTTTGAGCAAAGTGTTGTTCAATTTCCAAAAGTTTGAATTTCTACCTATGAATTTTCTTTCATTGATTTCAACTTTTATAGCTCTGTGGTCTGAGAAGATACTTTGCAGTGAGTCAGTGGTTTGGATTTTATAGAGAATTCCTTTATGACCTAGCACATGGCCTATTTTGAAGAATGTTCCGTGTGCATGGGAGAAGAAGGTGTATTTATCTGCTGATGGATGAAAAGATCTGTATATGTCAGTAAGGTCAAGTTAGTTGATTGTTGCAATAAGATCCTCTGCATCTGTACTGAGCTTTTTTCTAGATGATCTATCCATAATTTAAAGGGGAGTGTTGAAGTCTCCAACTATTATTGAGGAATGATCTATCTCATTTTTCAGTGTTGTCAATACTTGTTCAATGTATTTAGGGGCTCTGGCATTGGTTGCATAAATATTTAATACTGTTAAGTCTTGCTTGAATATTGAACCTTTCAGCAATAAATAGTGACCATCCATGTCCACAATAGTGTATTTTACATTAAAATCTGTTTTATCTGATATTAGTATTGCCACACCTGCTCTTCTTTGTGTATTGTTAGCTTGATATATATTATTCCAACCTTTAATTTTCAATTTGTTCATATCTTTAAGTCTAAGGTGTGTTTTATGTAAGCAACATATAGATGGGTTGTATCTTTTGATCCAGGATGTCACTTGCTGTCTCTCTATTGGAGCGTTCAGTCCATTTACATTCAGTATAATTATTGATAGGTATGTGCTTAGTGCCATCATTTTGGTGTAATTACTTTTATGTTAATGTTTTCTATATTGCTCTTAATGTTCTGTTATGGAGCACTCTTCTTTGTGGGTTGTTTCAGTGTTGGTTTTGTGTTCGTTGAGACTCCTGTTTTGCATTTCTTATTTTGATACAATGCATTGTTAATCTGCTTTATAGCCAGCCAAGTTATGGCTACATGTATTATCCCCCTTAACATACTAAGATTTAACCCAATTTTAACTACTTCATAACTCTGAAACTTTCTCTGCATCTAAAACAACTATAGCTAGTGTAGGGTATCCTCTTTTAATGTGATGGTATATAGTTCTCATGATATGATCACAGATTCTGTTATTATAATGCTATAGCTTTGATGAAGTTTTATGACTTCCTTAACTGATTAGAGTTTTGGATGAAGTGTTCTGAATTGTCACCTAAAATATACATTTAGGGAATAGATTCTTTCAATATTTCATGTAATTTTGGTTTAGTTTTTATGAAGTCTCTAAACTTCTCTTTATCTTCAAAAGTCTTAATTTTACCACATTATATTTGATAGACAATTTTGCAGGATAAATAGTTCTAAGATGAAAGTTTTTCTTATTCAGGGCTTTGCATGTGTCTGCCCACTATTTTCTAGCCAGCGTTGTCTCTGCTGAAAAGACAGTCGAAAGCCTACGGGGTTTCTATTGTTCCTTCTGTTGATCGTGCTTTGTTAGTCAGATTTTAAAGTCTATCCAAGCCGTATATTAGAAATTCCATTGTTGACCGTACTTTTTCTTCCACGATCTTCATCATTTTAGGTTTGATGTTTAGGCCTTTGGTATATTTTGAGCCAGTTTTGGGGTAAAATGTGAGGTTGGAGTCTTGTTTCAGTTTTTTTCCAGATGAACATCCAATTTTACAAACACTACTTTTTAAAGAGATGGTTTTTATCCCAGTTCACAATCTTAGGGCCTTTGTCAAACATCAGCTGTTCGTAAGAGGATGGTGGCATGTCTGGGGTCTCAACTCTTGTCCATTAGTCTATATGTCTTTTTTTGTACCAGTACCAGGCTGTCTCTTTTGGCTGTTGTGGCAGTAATAGTTTCTAAGATCAGGTAGTCTGAGGCCTTGTACTGTGTTCCTCTTCTTCACTAATGCTTTAGTTTTCCGAGATTTCTTCCCTTTCCAAACAAAGCTAGTGATTTGTTTCTGTATCTCATTACAAAAAGACACTGGAATTTGTATTGAGATTGCATTGCATACGTAGATGGCTTTGAGGAAAATAGACATTTGCACAGTGTTAAGTCTTCCTAAACATGAGCAGGATAGGTTTCTCCATTTATGTAAGTCTCTTTTGGTTTCTTGCAGTAAGGTCTTGTATTTTTCTCTGTACAGGTCACTTATTTCTCTAGTTAGATTTATTCCTAGGTATTTTCTCTTCATGGGGAATATAGTAAATTGTATTGATTTGGTGATTTCTTCTTTGATAATCTCTTTGTTGTTATAAAAGAGTCATGCTGATTTACCTATGTTTGTCTTGTATCCTCCTACTTTGTTGAGCTCTTCTATTAAATCCAGTATTTACTTATGGATTCCTTAGGATTCTCTGCATATACAATCATATCATCTGCAAATAGGGAGATTTTTACTTCTTCCTTGCCTGTGTGGATGCCCTATCTTTCTTTATCTTGTCTAATTTCTCTGGCTAGAACTGTTAGCACAATGTTGAACAGACGTGGTGAGAATGGGCATCTTTGTCTAGTTCCTGTTCTGAAGGTGAATTTTGTCAGTCTCTCTCCACTCTGGATGATGTAGTGTTTGGCTTTGCACAGAAGTCCCTTATTGCATTGAGGTATTTCCCCTCTATTCCCATCTTGCTGAGAGTTTTCAGCATGAAGGGCTGTTGGACATTGTCCAATGCCTTTTCTACATCAATTGACAAAATCAGGTGATTCTTATCCTTTGTGCTGTTTATGTGGTTGATCACATTAATTGTGCTTCTGATGTTGAACCAACCTTGCATCCCTGGTATGAATACAACTTGGTCATGATTAATTGTTTTTTTCATATCTATTATACAGCTCAGAAATCAGAGGAGGGAGGGGCAGTGGTGCTCTCAGTCAGCAGCCAGGCTTTCCAAATGTGGCTATCTCAAGCACAGTCTCTGCTGTACTGTATGCTGTTTACTCAAGCACTGTGGTTTGGCTTATTTGCTGACTCATGCCCAGTCCCCCCTCCCAGATAACAAAGATGTCATCAGTACCTAAAGTCCTATCAAACAATGAATAAGCAGAAGCAGGACTCAGTATGCTGCTGCTTTGTGTTAGAGAGAACTAGTTTTCCCTTTAGTGGTGCCCAGTTCAATCTGACAACCCTGTACCAAATCCTAGGGTTCCCTGGATGTCTGTGCTGCTCCATTCAGTTATCATTCCAGGCCATAGTTCTTAGAAGGATTCAAGGAAAGGTGTGTCCAGTATGCCATCTTGGCCTGACCCCCAGGCAACATTATTTTTAATTTAAGAAAATATATGCAAATATTTCAAATTTTATATACCATATATTTTAAGAGAATTTGATATGCCAGAATTATAGCCTTAAAAGTTCAATTTAAAAATGTAAAATTGAATAACTGACAAAGATTTTCAATCTCACACTAAAATCTTACTGAGTTTATGCAGTTTTGGAGTATCTAACTTTATATTCACAGTATCTGTAGAGGTTATTTAATTTATAAGAATCAGTACTATAATCCAGAAGGTTTTGTTTGCTAAACCAAAGTACTTTTAAATAGGAATTCATGTAAATTTATAAATGTGGATGAAACACTTGAGAGTGCTTAGTAAATTTGTTAAAGAAACCAAACATTATGCAAGGTTCTCTTGCAAATAGCTGTTTAAATTTTCTAGTTTTACAAATAGGTAAATAATATTCATCTGGCAAACTTACATTTTAGTATAAAGTTATGAGTTAAAAGTTGTAACAGTAAGGAATTGAAAATTTTCAGTCCAAATAGTATTTTTCAAGCACCCAAATACTGCCAGCAGCATTAATTGTGTCTGTTTCTGAGCTACAAGATACTACAGTAATATAACACAGTTCCCATACCTACTAAGTATTGATTGAATGAAAATGGCACATGTAATTAGGCATCATCAACAACTACATTTGCTGATGAAGATATCTACATTATATCTGTGTATCTGTGTATCTATCTATATATGTACACATGTATCTGTCTATCTATCTGTCTGTCTGTCTGTCTATCATCCATCTATATTGGCAGATACCACACCTGAGCATACTAGATCAAGGAGGACAGACTATAAATCTTGCATGGAAGAGTTCCTTGACTTAACACTCTGTCAGGCACCCCAAAGGCTACTTGTATTATGTTACTGTGAGAATTCATAGAGGCTAAAAAGAGATTCCAGTCAGGCTATGGAGGATGGTATTAAAAATAAATCAGGGAAATTTGCATGATACCTGTTCTGCTACATAAAACTGAAAAACGTAGAAGCCGATTCTGTATCAGGGAAGGCGCCACTGGCATTCCATTTACCAAAGCAACATATGACGAGGAGCACCATTATTGAAAAGCTCAATACTAACTGTTTTCTGTAGGGCAAGGCTTGTGGTAGGAGATGCTAAGATCTTATAATAGCGGAGACCAGTCATAACTGTCTAAAGCAAGATGAGTGTAATAATCATGATAGCAGTACAGTAATAATAATTATGAGTAGAAAGTTTGGAATGATGTCCAGAAGGTCCTGATCCACAAAGATTTCTGGACATAGCAATTAGAGTATGGTGTTTCTAAGAAAAAAATATGCTGAGTAGTTGATGACGGTATTACAATGTATAATCAAAAGAGTTTAAAATGACCCAGTGGAAAATCACTATCTCTTGGCAATTTTCAAAACTGAGTCTTATTTCAGATCCAGAAACTATCAACTGAAGGAGAGGCTAAGATGCATGAGGAAGGACTTGTAATAAAATGGAAAGTATATATGGCAGTAATTTCCCTAGCCTTTTCCTAAAACATCTGCATCTATTTGTTTGGAGATCATGCACTGTGGAAACAGGGCTAAGTTAATCTTTCAAGTGCCATTGGATATAATTATACTCAGCTGAATTTCATGCTCTAGGACCCAAAACACCATCATCAAAGCTCCTCTGATTATGGAAACAGATAAGAATCAGACAATAGTACTCTTGCCCAAGCCCAGATCACTGCATGTCCACAGATGTGTGAACCCTTTTACTGTTTATCTCTTTGGTTTTCTAATATATAAAGTACTTAGCTTTAGTATAAGATTTGCATTGGCTTCTTGGTTTATAAAATAAGAATGATTAGAGTTCAGAGTCGCTGTGATCAGACAAATGCTAGATTTTACCAGAAATCACAGCTTGTTCAAAGGACAAAACCAATGCTGAGCTTTCTGCACTGTTTTAGGTTAACTGTTATTATTGTTGTAATAGGCTGTTCCCAAGTGTTCAGAGTGCTTAGAGTGTACTCCTTATATTTCAGTGTGTCAGGTTAAGCCCTGACACTTCTCCAGAAACAAGTTTTGGCCATTTTTTAAAAATTATAACTGATATTTATATAAATTTGGAGAAATTATAGGCATGAGTGTTTTAAAGCTATCACCCTCAAATCCCTTCACCTCACAACAAATATGCTAAAAGAATGACTAATATTATTAGGAAAGCAGAGGATAGGAATGGAGAAAATATTTAGACTCTCCATCACTCAATATTTTACTTTTGGATGATTCCATGGCTCATGCCAAAATTCTGGATTACAAATGGCTAATGGTTTTCTAAATTATTTATTTACTTTTAATTTCTATTCAATGTTATTTGATAATATAAAATTGAGAATTGAAACACCACTTGTTTAACAACTGGAATCTATATTTTTCTGTCTATGTAAAGGTTGTAAGAGGAAAGAAAATTTTTTTATAGTGATTGAGTGAAAGCATACAATCCAAATTAAATTTGCATGCCTGCCTACCTGCAGCTCATTCTGCTCTCCTTGCCCTGTGACAGTACGTTCTTACTTTCCATTCTATATTTGTCATATCCTCTTAACAATCTCCTGTCTTCTCCTCTCCACCCTCACTTCTCCCTTCTAATAAGCGGCCAGTGAGATAGCATCCTGTAGATGCATAGAACCAAGAAGTGGACACACCATACGGTCCCTTTGTGTCCCCACATCCAATGCATTCCTGTCCAAAGAGTTGACCTCAGTAGTGATTTATGATCAGGGGCAGCAGCAGGTCTAGGGGTCGTGCTCCCAGGGGAACTCTTGGGCCTTTGGACCATCAATTGTGGTCTTTTAGAGGAGTTCTTGAGGTGAACCCTTGGTTTTCTCACAGCTGTCATTGGTGGTGCCCAGGAACCATCTGGTTCTTCCAGTCACATGTTAACACAATCACCCATACATATGGGTCCTTCTGTCTTATGGGCTCTTTTTCCATCATGTCTTTGTTGTCCTTGATGATCATCTGATCCAGCTGAGTTGGGAACATTTGGTGTACCCAGATGGCAGCTTCCAAGCTTGAAGACCACAGACAACACTCACCAATATGGAGTGCCGAAGACTCTCTTACCAATAGGCTAGCTATGCCAGTTGGCTTCTGTGTTCCCTGAGAGTGTGGTCCCCAGACCCCCACCCCTTCTGCTCAATCCTTGCAATGTTGGGTTAAGATTAGAAGAGTTTTCAGTTTATATTGAAGTCCAGCTAAGTTGGTCTTCTTTCTATTGTGTGCTGTCACTACTTTAACCCAACCGACTTTCTAACAACTATCTAATCTATAAGCAACCTTCTCCTTCCTTCCCTCACCTCTCTTGTAGTCATCAAAGAGTCTTTTCTCCTATGCATGAGTCTGTTTTTAAGTCCTTGTAGTAGAGGTCTCATATTTGTCCTTGTGCCACTGAGTGATTTCACTTAATATACTGACTTCCAGTTTAAATCAGGTTATGAAGTACTTCTTAAAATCATCATTGTTCTTTATCATTGCATAGTGTTCCATTAAGTTTATGTACAGTAGTTTGTTTATCAGTTCTTGTTTTGTTGGTCATCTGGGTTGATTCTGTCTTTTTGCAATTGTGGGCCATACTGCAATAAATATTCCTGTGCATGTCTCTGTTTGTGTGACTGCCATTGATTGTATAGGACATATTCCAAGCAATGGGATTACTGGATCAAATGGTATATCTATTTTCCAGCTTTTTAGGGAAACACTAGATTGCTTTCTAAAGAGGATCTACCATTTTGCAACCACATCAGCAGTGTAGGAGAGCACCAATTTCTCCACAGCCTCTCCAGCATTTGTTGTTTTGTGTTTTTTGGATCATGGCCAACCTTGTTAGGGTGAGATGGTATCTTGTCGTACTCATGATTTGGATTTCTTAATAGCTAAAGATCATGAGCATTTCCTCAGGTGTCATTAGGCTGCCTGGGTGTCCTCTTCAGTGAAGTGTCCGTCCATCTCCTTTGCCCAGCACGAAATTGGGCTATTTACCTTGTAATTGTTGATATTTTGCAGTACCTTATAGATTAAAGAGATTAGATGTTGATATGACATGCAGTTGCCAAATATTTTTTCCTGTTCTGTGAGTGATCTTCTAATTCTTTTGATAAAGTCTTGGGATGTGCAAAAGTGTTCGATTATTAATAGTTGCCATTTATCCATTTTCTTCTGTTGATTGAGCTTTGTCTGTCAGATTTCAAAGTTTGTCCAAGTAGTGTACTAAAGCTTTCAATGTTGACCGTAGTTTTTCTTTCATGATCTTTATCATTTCAGGTTTGATGTTTAGGTCTTTTACCCAATTTGAGTTGGTTTTTGTAAGATGTGAAATATGGGTCTTGTTTCAATTTTTTGCAGAAGGATATTCAACTTTGCCAACACCATTTGTTAAAGAGACTATTTTTACCCCAGTTTAGAATCGTAGGACCTTTTTCAACTAGCAACTGTTTGTAGGAGGATGGTGGCATCTCTGGGGTCTCAACTCTATTCCATTGGTCTACATGTCTCATTTTCTACCAGTACCAGCCTGATTTGACTACTGTGGCAATGTAATAGGTTCTAAAGTTGGGTAATGAGTGGCCTCTCACAGTGTTCTTCAGTAGTGCTTTGCTTACCCAGAGTTTACTCCTTTCCAAATAAAGGTGGTGATTTGTTTCTCCATCATGTTAAAAAATGTCACTGGAAGTTGTATTGGGATTGCATTGTGTATGTAGATCAGTATGGGTAAAATAGACATTTTCACAATGTTAAGACTTCCTATCCATCAGCAGGGTAGGTTTCTCCATTTATGTAAGTTTCTCTTGGCTTCTAGCAGTAAAGTCTTGTAGTTCTCTCTGTATAGGTCTCTTAATTACCTAGTTGGATTTACTCCTAGGTATTGTATCTTCTTGGGGTCTGTAGTAAATGGTATTGATTTGGTGATTTCTTCTTGAATGAACTCTTCGTTGGTATAAAGGAATCCTACAGATTTACTTATGTTTATTTTAAATCCTGATACTTTCCTGAACTCTTCTATTAGTATGAGTAGTTTACTTAGGGATTCGTTAGGATTCTGAGCATATTCAACCATATCATCTGCAAATTGGGAGATTTTTACTTCTTCTTTACTGATGCGGATACCCTTTATTTCCTTCTCTTGTCTGATGGCTCTGACAGAACTTCTAGTACAATGTTGAATAAAAGTGGTGAGATTGGACATCCTTTTCTAGTTCCCATTCTCAAGGGGAATACTTTCCGTGTCCGTTCAGGATGGTGTTGGTGATTGGCTTTGTGTAGATGCCACTTATTGCATTAAGGATTTTGTCTTCTATTTCTATTTTGCTAAGAGTTTTTAGCATGAATGAGTGCTGGACTTTATCAAATGCTGTTTCTGTTATCAATTGACAAAATCAAGTGATTCTTATCTTTTGTGTTATTTATGCGGTTGATCACATTAATTGTTTTTCTGATTTCGAATCAGACTTGCACCCAGGGTAGGAATACAAACTCATTGTAATGAATTATTTTTTTGCTAAGTTGTTGACTCTAAAATTCTAGGATTTTATTGAAGATTTTTGCATCTATGTTTGTAAGTGATGTAGGTCTGTAATTTCCTTTGCTACGGGATCTTTCCCTGGCTTTGGTACCAGGGTTATGGTGGCTTCATAGAATGAATTCAGGAATATTCCATCCTTTCCTATGCTATGAAATAATCTCAGTAGTATTGGAGTTAACTCTTCTCTAAAAGCTTGGTAGAATTCTGTGGTGAAGCCATTTGGACCAGAGCTTTTTTTTTGTTGTTGTTGGTAGTTTTTTCATGACTTTTTCAATCTCTTCTTTCATGAGGGGTTTATTAAATTGTTCTATTTCTCCTTATGATAATTTTGGTAGATGATATGAATCAAGAAATTTGTCCATTTTCTCTAGGTTTTCAAATCTGTTAGAGTACAGTCTTTTGTAGTATTCTGTAATGAAATTTTTTTTTTATTATTTAACATGACTGAGTGAAAATGTACATTCCCATACAAATTTACATGCCCACCTATATGCAGCTTCCACTGCTCTCCCTGTCTGGTGACTGCACACTATTCCTCTCTGCTCAATACATGTCTCATCCTCCCAAAAGCCTCCTTTCCGCTCCTCTCCACCCACTCTCCATCCTCCAGCCAGAGGTCAGCAGGATGATATCCTATAGATGTACAGAACCATAAAGTGCAACCAATATATGGTCACTCTGCATTGCCAAGTCCAATCCATTCCTGTCCAAAGAGTGGACCTTTGTTATAATTTATGGATAAGGGCAGCATCAGGGCTGGGGGCCATGCTCTCAGGGGAAACCCAAACCGCTGGAGCATCAATTGAGGTCTTTTAGTGGAGATCTCAGGATGCACACTTTTTTATTCTTGTGTTGCCAGTTAGACTCCTCTCTGTGAGCTCCATCATGGCTATCACTGGTGGTGGCCGGGCACCATCCGGTTCTTCCGGTCCCAAGTCGATGTAGGCATCCACTCTTGCGGGTCTTTATGTCTTCTAGGTTGTCTTTACCGCATGTCATTTTGGTCGTCGGTGAGCATCCGTTCCTGCCGAGTTGGGACCATTTGCTGTGTCCTCAGATGGCAGCTTGGCAGCTTTTAAAACCCCAGACACCACTCACCAATGTAGGGTGCAGAGAGCTCTCTTAGCAAAATGCTAATTGTGCCAATTGGCCTCAATTTCACCTAAGACCATGGTCCCTTGCCCCCTGCCCAAGCTACTCTATCCTTGCAATATTGGGTTAAGACGGAAGGAGTACTGAAGTTATGCTAAAGTCCGCTTAATGTTGTTCTTGTTTCTACTGTGTGCTATCACCGCTTTCTCCCAACCAGATTTCTATCAACTATCTAAACTAAGCCCTCTCCCCTCCCTCCCCTCCTTTGCAGCTGTCAAAGAGTCTTTTCTTCTATACACAAGTCTGTTTTTGAGATCTTATCATAGAGGTCTCATACAGTATTTGTCCCATTGTCGCTGACTACTTTCACTCAACATAATGTCTTCCAGTTGAAACCAGGTTAGGAGATGTTTCCTGGAATTATCGTTATTCTTTGTCATTGCGCAGTGCTCCATTGAGTATATGTACCATGGTTTACCTATCCATTCTTCTGTTTTTGGACATCTGGGTTGATTCCATCTTTTTGCTATCGTGGACTGTGCTACAATAAACATTCTGGTGCATGTGTCTGTTGGTGTGAAAGGCCTTGATTCTGTAGGATATATTCCAAGTAGTGGAATTACTGAGTCAAATGGTATATCGATATCCATTTTTTTAAGGAAGCACCAGACTGCTTTCCAAAGTGGCTAGACCATTTTGCAACCCCACCAACAGTGTAGGAGGGTTCCATTGTCTCCACAGCCCCTCCAGAATTTGTACTTTTGTATTTTCTGGATCATGGCCAACCTTGTTGGGGTGAGATAGTATCTCATTGTTGTCTTGATTTGAATTTGTTTAATAACTAAAGATCGTGAACATGTCCGCATGTGTTTTATAGCTGCCTGGATTTCCTCTTTAGTGAAATGTCTGTCCATCTCCTTCACCCATTGCTTAATTGGATGGTTTATCTTATTCTTATTTTGTAGTATCTTATAGATTATGGAGATCAGGCGTTGGTCTGACATAGAGTTGACAAATATTTTTTCCCATTCTGTGGGTGTTCTTTTAATTCTGTTAATAAAATCTTTGGATAAGCAAAAGTGTTTGATTCTGAATAGTTCCAATTTATCTATTTTCTCTTGATTGAGGTTTCTTTGACAGATTTTGGAGTCTGTCCTCACTGTGTATTAAAACTTCCATTGTTGTTCCTACCTTTTCTTGGATGAGCTTTATCGTTTTAGGTTTGATATTTAGGTCTTTTACCCAGTTGGAATTGGTTTTTGTATAAGGTGTACTCATGAAGCACCACTGTGCTAAACATAGCCTTTCTGCTGAAAAAGCATTCTCCAGACTGGCACTGCTGCCTCTGGGCCAGGGTATTAGCCCCTTGCTGAGGCCTCCAGGTGGGTAACTCCACTACCCAGCTGGACAAGATAGTGTCCTGGTCAAGCTACCCCTTGTGCCATGAAACAGACAAATCTATGGCACAGCTCCAAACAGGGAAGGTGAAGAGGCTGTGATGCCCCCAGTCTGCTGCCAGGCTCTCAAAATGTGGTTGTTACAAACACTGTCCCTCCACTGCAACACATGCTGTTCATTTCAGAACTGCGGCCCAGCAGATTTGTTGGCTGATGCCCATCCCCTGCCTACCAGCCAGCAAAAAGAATAAAAAGTTAAAAACGCCATTACTTTTGGTCCACACAAACTGGCCATTCAGCATAAGCAGAGCTCAGTGCAGAGAGGAAATTTCCCACTTAGTGACATGTAGTCCAAACTGACAGCCCGATGCCATGTCCTGTGGCTCACTGGGTTTCGAGAAAACTCTTTTCAGTTATCAATCAAGGCCTTAGTTTTTGGAGGGATCTAAGGAGGTGTGTGTCAAGTCTGCCACCCTAACTCAGCCTGAAGAAAATAATTTTTATAGATTGAATTTTGTCCTTCAAAAAGACCATTTGTAGCTCTAAACCCCAATATAGATCAATAAGAGCTTATTTGAAAATAAGATTTTTCTTTGAATATTTTATGTATTAGGTTAACATGGTTTGTTCAGATAGATGTAGAAAGATGACATGAAAAGATGTTCTGCAAGCTAAAACATCCACTGCTGTCAAGTCGATTCTGACTCATAAAGACCCTATAAACAGAGTAAGGATTACCAATACTGCCAGGAGCTTCCAGAGGCTAGGAGACAGATACGGGAGCTTCTCTCTCAGAGCTCTCAGAAAGAATCAACGCAACTGATATCCTGATTTGGACTCCTAACTTCGAAAACTAGGAGACAATCAACTTCTGCCACGTACTTCATGGTGTTTTGTTATTCTAGCACTACAATATGAAGGCACTAATTTAACGGGAAAGCTCACTGGTAAGGTAAGAAGTAGACCATGACAATCACAGTTAATGTCTCTGGAAGAGTAACATCTACCTTCTATGAAAGCCATAAAGAACCGGAAAGTCATAAAAGTGAATTATAAAAATAGAAAATCACAGCTCTTGGGGTCATAGCAAGGTGGTAGTTTCTCTGGAGCAGTCTAGATAATTAAAAATCAGATTATCTTACTGATCAGTTAATGATAAGGGCTCCCATAAGGAATAGATATTTCATCTATGAATGAATGATTCATGGACCCTTCTTCAAGAGCGATAGGAATTTCCAAGTCACTTCTGTTTTGGTTTCTTGTACATCGTCTTTGCACTTTAGGAAATACGAAATACACATGCACACAAACAACCTTCAGCTCCAGGAGAAGGATTTCTCTCTCTGTTGGCTCTGGAGGAAGATCCTCCTCATCAGTCTTCCCTTGGTCTTGGGCCTGTCATTACAGAAACTTCAGGTCCAAAGGACACACTATGCTCCCAACACTGCTTACTTGATGGTATGAGACTCCTGTATATCTCTGCTTGCTTTTCTTTTATATCTTGAAAGAGATTGGCTTAAGATACTATCCAGTTGGGTAGGCCTTGTCATTATAAACTGTCAATAATCCATCTTCTGAAATCATAGTGATAGAATTTACAACACATAGAAAAATGCCATAAAGTGACAAGTTTGTGGACAGTCACACCTAACCAAGTTTATGCATGCATTTTTGGTAGGACACAATTCAATTCACAACAGTGTGTAAGAGATATTTCACATGAAAGACTTTTTTTTTCTCAAAGGAATACTGACAGAGAAATGTGACTAAACATTTCTAATCTGAGGACAATGCTGGTCAAGTAAAGGTGGAAATAATAAAAACAATTGAACCCTGACATTGAACCATTATTTCTTTGGCTCCTAATAATATGATTGATATTACAGAGTTTAGGTTAGAAAAGCCTCAGGAAAGTGACAGCAAATTTTGGTATTACCACTTTAATTAGCATTAAGTTAATCCCAGACAAATGAACATGTATAGAATCTTTAAAAATATCTTAGATACATTCTTATGTTGAACTTTTGGTGTACATATTGAACAAAAATGGGCACAACGGTAATTATACATCTAGTAAAAATGCCAAAACAAAGACATATGTTTTCCTTATACCCAATAGTAAATTACAGAGTCAGCATCTTATTATAATGAAACCTTGGTATTAAGTAATTCTGAAAGCTAAGGCAGAAAAGGGGTTGAACACTGAGGTCCTTTATTAGAATTTTCTTCCCATCCTGTAACTGGTGCCATTGAGTCAGTTCCAACTCATAGTGACCCTATGTAGAACAAAATGAAACACTGCCCAGTCCTATGTCAACTTATGATAATTGCAAAGCCCCAGCCCATTATTACAGCTATTGGATCAATCCATCACATTGACTAACCCTCTACTCTACCAAACATAATGTCCTATAAAATACATGTATTTGAATAGTGAGGAATTTTCATTGCAATTTTTCCTAAGTAGTATTTTGACCCAGGAAACATGCTTATTTATTGACTACCTCCTCCCTCACCTTCTTTACTACTACTACCATCCCCAAATTAAATGATTTTGGCAGGTCAAGTGAGAAAAGAGAAAGGCGGAGGAAAGGAGAGAGAAGATATGTGGAAAAGGAAGAGAGAATGAGAAAAAAATGAGGAAAGAGGGAAAAAGTAGAAATATTCCTATGTAAAGGAAAAGCAAAGTTACTACTACAGCTTCAGCACAAAGAGGTTCACTTTCATTAAATCCTTTATTAGAGAAATGAGCCACACTGGCAACAGAGTTGTGTGCTCCATGTCTTGAGGTGACTAAAAGGTTAGCTGTTCATAAAAATGCCAACTAAGTATCAATTCTGAGTTTCTGAGCTAAACAAGTTACTTTCATTTGTGCATAACCTCTGCTAGAAACTTAGTGGATTTCCTTTGATTATTTCTGGTATATATATATTTTTAAACTCTTGATGAACATGATTGTAATAGGAGAAAAAAAAGATTTTAGACATAATGTTACCCTATGTAATTTAGATCATTTTTTCATTATAAAGATCATCTTTGATAGATTTTTACATTGAATTTATCCAGATAGCCTTGACCTCTTTAATAAATATATTTAAAAATCTAGACTCACTGAGTGAAAACAAAAAACAAAAAAACCTAGAGAGAATATTTAGAGATTGCTAAGTGAATTTGGTTGTCATGGAAAATGAAATGTTAAATGATGATAACAGGATTCCCCCTACTCCCCCAAATAAATAATTAAATATAAAACATTTGCCTGTTCTTGTTATATATAGTATCTAGTAATTTTGACAAGCTTTTTTCCTATTTCTCTAAACTAGCCATTTAAAATACTACCTTTATGAAATTATTGTTATGATGCATGTCACATAAATCATTTCTCATACTGAGAACAGGTATGTTAGCTTGAAAATGTCATACATTGTGTGAAGTAACACAAGCACAGGCATGTGTGTACACCTATGTTTGTGTGTGATCTGTGTGTTTATCCCCAGATTGTCAGTAATGAGTGATTTTTCCAGATCATTGTTTTTGGAAGCTTCCACAACTAGTAGAAGATGCCAGTGATTCAGAGCGACAACTCACAGGAAAGAATTAGTGAGCTCTGCTAACTGGTGATAAAGAAAAGAAGGATAGAAAGTAATTTGTGTTTATTAAGTATGTGTAGTTGCAAAAGCAGGGCTTTACATTTGTTTTCTCATTTAGACCTAATAATAGCCTTTGGAAGTTGATAGTGTTTTCATTTTACAAGTGATTAAACTTGAGTCTCAGAGGTACTAAATAACTTGTCCAAGGTCACAGTTGAATAAGTGTGGAAGCAGGATTTAAAGACTTAAATCTATACATATTTGTCTTCAAAATCTATTCTACTTAGAGAAATAGTTGCTGTTAGAACTGGTAAGGTAAATAAATAAGATGAGCACGGAGCATCTTGTACTGAGTAATGAAGTTCTGAGAAAACAACAAACTAAAATTCACATTGATCAGGGTATATCAAAGGGACATACAGCCAATGGAAAGAGTGCCCAAAGGCCAAAGCTGAAACAACTTGAATAACAAAATAAATGAAACTCCCTGCCATCAAGTCCATTCCATCTCACAGTGACCATGAAGGACAGAGTAGGGTACCCCACTGAGTTTCCAGATAAAGGTTGGTGGATTTGAACTGCCAAACCTTTCTTCCCTGTAACAAAGTAAACAAAATAGTATTAAATTATAACCCAAATTATAAAATAGATGTATGTGAGTCCATGCTGATATAAATAAATACATGAAAAAGAACAAATTTTTTGTTCAGGAGAATACAAAATAATTTATGGAGAAGCACCACTCTCAAAGAGATGGAACATAACTCCCCACTCCTTAGGTATAGGTTGCACATAGTGATCCCTTTCCAAAGAGTACAGTATGGAATGGGTGAAGTGAGTCAATATACAGTGGAGACATGTGACTAACATTATCTCAACCAGGTGAAAAAGGTCAACATCAACAATGAAGTCCTGCTGGTAATATAAGAGGTCTAACAATTAAGTTCAGAAACTTGCCACCATGCACTCACATTGCCAGCACTATACAAACAACTCAGTAAGATTTCATAACCTTGGTCTATCAGTGTCTCACAGTTCTGTGAGACGTGACGCTGTCTTGCCGAGAAGCATTCATTATTGCTGTTTTGTGTTTTTGTATGCTGTTGTGAGGATGGTGGAGCTTAAATTAGAGCAATGAACAAACATTAAATTTCTTGTAAAACCGGGCAAGAGTGGAAGTGAAATCGTACTATGTTAGTCTAAGTTTATGGGAATAATGACATAAAGAAAATGGAAGTGTAAAAAGGAATTAAATATTTCTCTGTGGGGAAAGAAAGTGCCATTGATGAAAAGAGATAAAGAGATAAGGGTGGCCAGTAGTGTGCAGAACTAATGAAAACATCAGAAAAATTTGTTAAATTGTGCATCAAAATCATCTGCTGACTGTGAGAAGCATAGGAGACCAAGTAAACATTGAGAGAGCAACAGGATAATCTTAACTGAAAATCTTGGCATGAGAAAAATACTCCTTGCGGAGCTGACCAATGAGCAAAAGCAAAGGGGAGTCAAAGTTTGCCAAGACCTTTTGGAGAGATGTCATGGGTTGAATTGTGTCCCCCCAAAAATATGTGTAGCCACGTGGCTGGGATATGGTTCCCAGTATCTTGGAACTCTCCTCCATTGTGAGGTTTCACTAAACTGTATGTTGAAGGATTGGGGTGGGGCTGTACATTCCTGCATAGGATTGCTGTAGAGGGAGTTTCCCTGGAATATGGCTTGCCCCACCCTTAATGCTTTCAGCCTGCAAGAGATAAAAAGGGAAAAAGAAACAAGGAGAATTGGGAGCCTCGTTACTATCAAGAGAGCAGCACCAGGAGAAGAGCGTGTCTTTCAGACCTGAGGTTCTTGCACCAGGATGCTCCCTGGACAAAGGCTGATGCAATACCAGACTTTCCTCCAGAGCCACCAAGGGGAAAGACTTCCCCTGGAGCAGTCACCCTGAATATGGACTTGCAATCTACCGGACTGTGTAAGAATAAACCTTCCTGTGTTAAAGCCATCCACTCTGTGGTATTTCTGTTAGAGCAGCCCTAGCTGACTAAAACAAGAGGCAAGATGATGTTTTGAGCCGTGTTATCACTGGGGATGAAACATGAGTGTACCAATATGACCCTGAAATAAAGCATCAAAGTGCACAGTGAAAGTCAGCCAATTCTCCACAACCAAAAAAAGTTTCTTTACTCCAAATCAAGAGTCGCAATGATGTTGTCAATCTTTTTAGATATTAGAGGGATTGTTTGTTATGAACTTGTACCAACTGGATAAACAATTAACCAAATTTACTATTTAAAAGTACTGAAAAGGCTGCATAAAAAAAGTTAGACAAAAATAGCCTGAACTTTTGGCTAACAACTCATGGCTCTTACATCATGACAATGCACCAGATCACACAGCACTGCCTGTGAGGGCGTTTTTAGCCAGTAGAGAAATAGCTGTATTACAACACTCTCCCTACTCACCTGATCTGGCCCCCAGTGACTTTTTTTCTTTATTTGAAGATAAAGGAAACATTTAACAGAAGCCATTTAGATGACACTTAGGACATCAAGGGTAGTATGATGACAGTTCTGATGGCCATTCTAGAAAAAGAGTTCCAAAATTTCTTTGAAGGGTGAACTAAGCGCTGTCATCAGTGTATAACTTTCCAAGGGGAGTACTTCAAAGGTGACCATAGTTAGTACTCAGCAATGAGGTATGTAGTAGCACTTATTCTAGGATGAGTTTGCAAAGTTAATTTTCAGACTTTATATATGCATATGCTGGTATGATGACATTATTGCAGCATTTTACCTCTGTGGTCTAATTTGAAATTTTAACTCCCCTTTTATTCTTAAGGAAGCTCTTGGGGCGCAGTGATTAAGTGCTACAGCTGCTAACCAAAAGGTTGCTATTGTTGTTTGGTGCTGTAGAATCAGTTCTGACCAATAGCAATCCTATGCACAACAGAACAAAACACTACCTGGTCCTGTGTCATGTCTGCAATCATTTTCACGCTTAATGCCCATCATTGCAGCCACTGTGTCAATTCAGCTCATCAAAGGTCTTCCTCTTTTTTGTTGACCCTCCACTCTACCAAGCATGATGCCCTTCTCCAGGGACGAATACCTCCTGACGACATGTCCAAAGTGCATAAGATGCAGTCGCCATCTTTGCTTCCAAGGAGCACTCTGATTGTACTTCGTCAAGGATAGATCTTCTTGTTCTTTTGGTAGTCCATGGTACATTCTTCTCCAACACCACAATTTAAAGGCATCAGTTCTTTGTCTGTCTTCCTTGTTCACTGTCCAGCTTTCACATGCATGTGATGTGATTGAAAATGCCATGGCTTGGGTCTAGGTGACATCTTTACTTTTCAGTACTTTAAAGAGGTCCTTGGTAGCAGATTTTCCCAATGCAATGCATCTTTTGATTTCTTGACTGCTGCTTCCATGCATGTTGATTGTGGACCCAAGTGAAATGAAATCCTTGACAACCTTAATCCTTTCTTCATTTATGACGATGTTGCTTACTGGTCCAGTTGTGAGGATTTTTGTTTTCTTGACGTGAAGTGCAGTCCACACTGAAGGCTATGGTCCTTGGTCTTCAGTAGTAAGTATTTCAAATCTTCTTCACTTTCAGGAAGCAAGGTGGTATAACTCAGGTTGTTAATGAGTCATCCTTCAATCCTGATGTCTCGTTATTCTTCATGTATTCCAGCTTCTTGGAGTAATTAATTACCCAGCATATGGATTGAGAAGATATGATCAAAGGATACAATGCTGACACACACCTTTCCTGACTCTAAACCACGCAGTGTCCCCTCATTCTGTTCACATAACAATCTCTTAATCCATGTACAGATTCCTTAGGGGCACAATTACGTGTTCTGGAATTCCCATTCTTTGCAATGTTAGCTGTAATTTGTGATGATCCACACATCAAATGCCTTTGCATAGTCAATGAAACACAGGTGAACATCTCTCTGGTATTCTCTACTTTCAGTCAAGATCCATCTGACATCAGCAATGATATCCCTGGTTCTACATCCTCTTCTGAATCTAGCTTGACTTTCAGGCAGTTCCTTGTCAATATATTGTTTCAGTTGCTTTTGAATGATCTTGAGCAAAATTTCACTTGTGTGATATCAATGATATTTTTTGGTAGTTTCCGCATTCAGTTGGATCACCTTTTTTTGGAATGGGTATAAATACGGATCTCCTTCAGTCAATTAGTTGTCCAGGTAGCTCTCCCCCTACCAAAAGGTTGTAGTTCATATCTACCAGGCACTCCTTGGAAATACAATAGGGCATTTCTACTCTGTCCTATAAGGTTTCTGTAAGAGAGAATAGACTCACTGGCAGTGGGTTTGGGTTTGGATTCTATTAAAAGAAAACTTTAGACATAGTTCAATTGATGACCACTATACAAAATACCTCAACTGTCAAGGTCATCAAAGAATAAGGAAAGTCACAGAAACTGCCACACCCAAAAGATTGTGATATGATGATGAATGTCATGTAGTGTCCTGGAAGAGTGTCTGGAACAAAAAAAGGGAATTAGGTAAAACCTAAGGAAACTTG
Source organism: Heterohyrax brucei (assembly GCA_028571685.1). NCBI lineage: Eukaryota > Metazoa > Chordata > Mammalia > Hyracoidea > Procaviidae > Heterohyrax > Heterohyrax brucei. Next base: position 44,927,868 of record CM053149.1, read on the forward strand.
AGTAAAATATGGATGTAGTTAATAATAATGTGTTGATATTGGTTCATTAATTGTGACAAATGTACCGTAGTAATGTAAGGTTAGCAAAAAGGGAAACTAGGCATGGGATATTTATAATTATTTCTTTATTTTAAATTGTCTTTTAGATGATGGTTTACAGAGTAAATTAATTTCTAATTAAACAATTAATAGAATTAACAGTTTGTGACATTATTTGTTTACACTATTAATTGTTTACAGTGTTTTCCCCTTCATGACCTTTTATCGTCCATTATCAGCTTTCTTATCCTCCCATGTCTTCTTGTCCTTGCCCTTGGGCTTTTTGTCCATTTGGTCTCGTCTTGTTCTATGGGCCTGTCTAATGTTTGGCAGAACTTCAGGGATGACTTCAGTACTGAGTTAAAAGGACGTCCAGGGATCATTCTCTTGGAGTTTTTCAGTCTTTGTCAGACCAGTAATTCTGGTTGTTTGTGTTTGTGTGTGTGAGAGAGAAAGAGAGTCAGAATGTTATTCTACATTCTTTCCAGTTTTGTCCAGAGCCCTCTATTGTGATCTCTGTCAAAGCAGTTAGTAGTAGTAACTGGGCACCATCTAGTTGTGCTGAATTCAATGTGATGGCGATTGTGGTGATTGTAGTCCATAAAGTCCTTACCATTCTCCCTTGCTCCAGACATGGTAGGACAAGTAGAATATCTTAGATGGTCACTCACAAGGTTATAGACCCCAGACTCTTTCATGACAAGAAGTACAGTGGAACAATTCTTTTGTAAACTATGTTATGCTAATTAACTGTTTGCGGTATCAAGTTTATCCTGGCTTCATAGAAAGAGTTTGGGAACATTCCAACCTCTTCTATGCTCTGAAATACCTTTAGTTGTAGTGGTTAACTGTTCTCTGAAAGTTTGGTAGAATTCTCCAGTGAAACCATCAAGGCCAGAGTTTTTCTTTGTTGGGAGTTTTTAAATTACCTTTTCATTCTCTTCTATTATGATGAGTTTATTTAGTTGTTCTACTTCTGTTTGTGTTAGTTTAGGTAGTAGTGTGTTTCTAGAAATTTGTTCATTTCTTCTGGGCTTTCAAATTTTTGAGAGTACAATTTTTTCATAGCATTCTGTTATGAATCTTTTAATTTCAGTTGAATCTGTTGTGATATTGCCCATCTCATTTCTTATTCAGGTTACTTGCTTCCTCTCCTGTTTTCATCTTCTCAGTTTAGCTGGTAGCTTATGAGTTTTGTTGACCTTGTCAAAGAACTGGTTTGTGGCTTTGTTAACTCTTCCTATTGGTTTACTATTCCCCAATTTATTTAATTCTGCCTTAATTTTTATTATTTGCTTTCTTTTGCTGTCTGAGCTGTTCTTTGCCATTTGCTTCCTATTTGTTCAATTACTGAAATAAATAGACCTTTGAGCACTGCTTTTCCGTGTCTCAAAGTTTTTGGCAGGATGTGTTTTCATTGTCATTAGATTCTCTGAATCTCTTTATTCTGTCCATGATTTCGTCTGTATTCCAACAGTGTTTTGGGCAAGGTGTTTTTCAGTTTCCGTGTCTTTGATTTTTTTTTTTAACTTACTTTTATGTTATTGATTTCTACTTTTATGGCTTAAGTGACTAAAAGGATGCTTTGTAGTATTTGATGCTTTGAATTTTCTTAAGGTTTGCTTTACAGTCTACTGTTTGGTCTATTCTAGAAAATGTTCCATGTGCTTTGGAAAAGAAAGAATAAATTGTCTACTGTTTGGTGGAGTGCTCCCTGTATGTCTATGAGGTCAAGTTGGTTGATCACGGTATTTAATCTTTTGTGTCTTTAATGAGCTTCTTTCTGGATACTCTGTCTTTCACTGACAGCATTGTGTTGAAATTTTCTGTTATTATTTTGTAGTTGTCTAGTCTTCTTTTCAGTGCTGTTAGAGTTTGTTAGGAGCCCTATCATTGGATGAGTCAATATTTAATTTGGTTATGTACTCCTGATGTGTTGGTCTCTTAATCGTTATATAGGATCCTCCCTTATTTGTTGTGGTAGATTATATCTTAAAGTCTATTTTATCAGAAATTAATATTGCCACTCCTGCCAGCCAAGTGCTTTTGAGTCGGATCCGACTCATAGTGACTCTTACCTTTTTAAAATATTTTTTATTAATATACTGTTTTCCTCATTTGAGTTTTAGTTTGCTTTTGTCTTTAAGTCTAAGGTGTGTCTCCCAAAGGCAGCATTTAGACAGTATTTTTTAAATCTATTATGCTACTGTCTGACTCTTTATTAGTGCATTTAATCCATTTGTATTCAATATAACTTTTGATAAGTGTGAAGTTAGTGCTGCCATTTTAATGCTTTTTTATGCATTGTTGACAATTTCTTTGTTCCATTGAATTTTCTGTGCTCAGTCATTTTCCCTTATGTGTTCTCTTTTCATATTTTTCATTGTTGTTTTGAATTTGCTGAGACTTCATGTTTTTCTTGTATTTTATTTTGATATGTAGCATTATTAATTTCCTTTGCAATTACCTTAATATTTAATCCTATTTTTCTAAATTTAATCCAGTCTTTTATTTCCTTGTGGCAGCTTGACTTGTCCTTCACATGAAAGACATACAAGTACATAATTTTTAGTCTTATTTTTGTCATAAGGTGATCATCTTCCACATAATGACATCTCTGTTTCGCTATTTTCAGTGTTTTAGCTTGAATCTATTTTTGTGATTTCTCTATCTCTACTGATAGCTGGTTGTCCTGTCCTGTGTGTTAGTCTTGGGATGTTATCTAAGTTACTGATTTTTCTAACCAGTATTATAATTTTGGTTTTGTTTTTACAGGTTACCTAAGTTTCTGTTTCTCTGGAAAGGTCCTATTTTCACCATCATATTTGAGAGAAGATTTTGCTGGATGTATAACTCTTGGCTGGCAATTTTGTTCTTTTCAGGTTTTGTATATGTTATCCCATTGCCTTCTTGCCTGCATGATTTCTGCTGAGTAGTCCAAGCTTAGTCTTATTGACTTCCCTTGTAGGTAATTTTTCATTTATCACTTGCTACTTTCTAAACTGTTTCCTTATCTTTAGTTTTGTCAAGTACAGTATAATATTCCTTGGTGTCTTTCTTTTGGGATGTACCCTGTGTGCATTTCTATGAACATCTTGGATAGGTATCTTCTTAACTTTCATGATACCAGGGAAGTTTCCAATTAACAAACCTTCAACAATTCTCTCTGTATTTCCTGTTATCCCTCTTGTTCTGTTACTCTGATTACTAGATTATTCCTCTTTGTAAGGTGTCATGTAATTCTTAGTGTTTGTTTATTTTTAATTATTTTATCAAATTTTTCCTCAAATATGTTCATGTTATGTGATTTATCTTCAGTCTCACTAATTCTGACTCCCATTGCCTCAATTATTTTTGTTTGATTTCTTATTGACTAGTCTAATTCAGTAATTTTATTATTAATCTTGTGAATTGCTACTTGCCTTCTCTCTATGCTTTCTTGTAGCCTATTCAATTTGTCATTATGCTCTGCTGTGTTCTGGGTCTAAAGACTAACCTTTTGCATTCAACCTCTGATAATTTTAGGAAGTCCTGTTCATCTGGAAAATATCTTGATTCTTTGTTTTGGGAGCTATTTGAAGCTATCGTGTTCTGCTTCTTTACATAATTCAGTATTCACTGTTGTCTCTATGCCATCAGTAAATTATTGTATTTAGTTATTTTATATTTGGTTACTGTGTTCTAGTTTCTTGTTTTGTTCCTAAACGTTGAAATAGGCTGGTTTAAATTTGTTTTCTTATCAGCACCTTTGGATCTTTAACATCCTTCCTTCAGAGAGTTAGACGTGTTACCAGGTACATGAGGTCAGAAGTCCATTCACTTTTCTTGTAAGTATTCAGCTCAAATGTTCAGGTAGTCACCAAATATGTGCCACAAGCTGCCCTCTACAGTCCTAGATGGCTAGGGTCATTGGTGTAGGCACAGGTATCTGACTGTATGCGCTTGAGAAAGGCAGGTGGCTGATAGCTTTCTGTGAGAAAAGCATGTCCCTGATCCTTTAAGGACGTAGGTGGCTAGGTTTCACAGATGGAGTATGAGAGCTAGATGCTGAATGCAGAGGTAAGAGTCATTCAGGGTTCATGGACTCCTTATGCCTGCACCTAGGCAAAGGAATTGTTTCTGTCCTGAGTTTCCAGCTAAAGGAAGCAGATATTTTACCCATTTATTAAAATTGTTACTTCTCCAATGCTGGGTTGATGGCTCAGGGTGTACTTACGGTGTCCTACCTCCTGCTCAGGGTTTTGTATCAATTTCTGGAGCCAACTCAGATGCTGTGCAGAAAAGGGAGGGGAAGCACTAGCAGCAAGGAGAGAAGTTTAAACTGAAGGAAACATTTAGTTCTGTATGTGGCAGGTGACACAATCTGCTTAGCTTTTGATGATTGAATACCATTTTTCACTGATTCTCAAGATGTGAATGGGCTTCCACTATTCAGTCTCTCCCACTATGGAATATGGTTTCTGAACACCACTGCTTTCCTTACCATGCTTGCTGCTGATGATCCACCTACAAGGTGCTGATTCCCACCAGGTTAGGTCTGACTTGTCCTAGGTACTTTGGGACCTAGTCTTCCTTTTCCATTGCTCATTTCATTTCTAAATTTTCCCTTTGATGTTCAGGGCTCCTAGATGTCACATATAATTAATTAATTTTGTTGTCTTTGTTGTTAGAGGGATCACAAGAAAAGTCTGACTACTCCATGACCTTTTCCCTGCCTCACTCTGCTCTATTTCCAACTTTTTAAGGAAAATGCCATATGGTTTCCCAAAATGGATGTGTAACTTTGTATTCCAACCAGAAGTACATAAAAGCTTCAATCTTTCCATAAGCTTTTCCACATAAAAGCTATGACCTTTCCAACTTTTGTTAATTTCTGTTTTTATGGTTAGTACTAGAAATGTAGGAATGAGATAGTATCTCATTTTAATTTTGATTTGCATTTCTCTAAAGGCTAAAGATTATGAGTGTTTCCTCATGGGTCTGTTAGCTGCCTGAATGTTTCCTTTGGTGAAGTGTCTGTTCATATTCTTTAATTAGTTGATTTGTTTCTTTGTTGTAGAGGGGCTATTTTTTTTTCCATAGATTTTAGAGTTCAGAACTTTGCCAAATTTATCATGGCCAACTTTTCTCCAATCTCTCAGTTCTCTTTTGACTCTTCTGATGAAGCATTTTGACAAGTATAAGTGTTTAATTTTTGGAAGATTCCAGTTACCTAGCTTATCTTCTGGTGTTTGTGTATTGTTAGCTATAGTTTGGATCTTATTTATTCCATGTATTAAGGTCTCATGCATCACCCTATTTTTTTCTTCTATGATCTTTACAGTTATGATTTTATATTTGGGTCTTTGGTCTATTTTGAATCAGTTTTGGGGTACAGCTGGAGGTGTGAATCCTGTTTCATTCCTTATACAGACGGACATGCAGTTATGCCAGCACCATTTATTTGAAAGGTTGTCTTTCCCCCCGTTTTATGGACTTGGGTCTTTATGGAAGATCAGATGATTGTGGGTGGATGGATTTGCATCTGGGTTCCCAATTTTGTTCCACTGTGCAGATCATCTGTCATTTTTCCAGTACTAGGCTTTTTGACTATTGCAGTTATATAATAAGTTCTGAGGTCAGATAGAGCAAATCCTCCTACTCTCTTCTTCAAAAGTGCTTTAATTATCCAATATCTCTTTCATTTGTATATTAAGTTAATGATTAGTTTTCCTATCTCATTGTAAAAAGTTCTTAGTATTTGGATCAAGATTGCATTGTATTTATAGATTGCTTTGGGATGAGCTGACATTTCCAAAATGTTGAGTCTACTTACCTATGAACATAGTATATTTTTCCTTTTATGCAAATGTCTTAATTTCTTGCAGTCATGTTTCTCAGTTTTCTTTGCATTGATATTTTATATCACTGGTCAGATTCTTTTTTAAATTATTTTATTTTTCATGGGTTGCTATAGCTGATATTGATTTCCTGATTTCCTTTTTGGATCTTATTTATTCTGTGTATTTGTGGTTCTCTTGAATGTTGTATAACAATCAACTGATTTTTGTATGTTTGCCTTGTAGCCTGCTAGTCTGCTGAATCTTTCCATCAGTTCTGATAGCTTTCTTGTGGAGTCTTTCATGTTCTCTATATATTGCATCATGCCACCCACAAATCCATTATTACCCACGTCCACAAATAGAGACAATTTTATTGCTTTCTTAACTAGCTTGTATGCCCTTTATTTCTTTTTCTTGTCTTATTGCTCGATCTAGGTATTCTAGCATAATGTTAAATAAGAATAGTGATTAAGGGTATCCTTGTCTTGTTCCTGTTCTCAAAGGGGAGTTTTTCCGGCCATTCTCCACTGAGAATGATGTTGGTTGTTGGTTTGCATAGATGTCCATTGTGTTGATAAATTTGCCTTCTACACTTATGATAGAGTTTTTATCAGGAATATTCTTTAGCATGTTGAGAAATGTACCTTCTATACCTATTGCATTGAGTTTTTCTTGCATGCCATTTTTATATCAATTGAGATGATCGTGTGATTTTATTTTATTTATGTAGTGGATTTGGTTAACTACTTTTCTAATGTTGAACTATCCTTACATGGCAGGTATGAATCTCACTTGGTTGGGAATATGAATATGTTTTAATGATGTTGAATTCTATTGGATAGAATTTTGTTGAGATCATTTGCATCTATATTCATGAAATATACTGGTCTGCAATTATTTTTTTCTGTGGTGTCTTTACTTGATTTTAGCATCAGAGTTATCCTGGATGCAAAGAATAAATTTGAAAGTATTTCTTTTCCTTTCCCTTTCCATGTTCTGAAATTATTTGAGTAATACTGGTACAAGCTCTTCTCTGAATGTTTGGAAGAATTCTCCAGTGAAGACATCTAAGCCTAGGCCCTTTCTTTTGTTGTTGTTGAAAATTTGTATCATTTTCTTTCTTTTTTTTAAAAAAACTTTTTGATCCTTCTCTTGCATTGAATCTGTTCAGATTTTTCACCACAGTTTTTGTTAGTTCAGGTAGGTAGTGTGTTTCTAGAAATTTGCCTATTTCTTCTAGATTTCCAAATTAATTGGAGTAAGATTTTTCAGAGTACTCTGCTATGATATTGCTTGTTTCAGTTACATCTGTTGTTATTTTTATTTCATTTCTTATTTTGTTTATTTGCATCCTCTCCTGATTTTCTTTGGTCAATTGGCCAATGATTTGTTGATTTTGTTGATCCTTTCAAAGAACCACCTTTTGGTTTTGTGAATTCTTTCAATTGTTTTTCTATTCTGTATTTCATTTGTTTCTGCTCTAATCTTCAGTATTTTCTTTCTTCTGGTGACTGTGAGCTTCTTTTGCTGTTCTTTTTTTATTTGTTAGAATGGTACAGCTAACACTTCGATTTTGTCCCTTTTTTCTTTTTTGATATATACAACTATTGGTAGAAATTGACCTGTGAACACTGCCTTTGCTGTATCCCAAAGATTTTAATATGATATGTGTCATGGATTGAATTGTGTTCCCCAAAAATATGTGTATCCATGTGGCTGGACTGTGATTCCCAATATTTTATGATTATCCTCTATTTTGTGATTTTCCTATGCTGTATGTTCAAGGTTTAGGGTGGGACTGTAAATCCCTTAATAGGGTCACCTCCCTGCTATGCTGTGAAGGGATCTTCCCTGGAGTATGGCTTGTCCCACCCTTAATCCTTTCATTCCACAAGAGGTAAAGGAAAGGGAAGCAAGCAGAGAATTGGGAACCTCACACCATCAAGAAAGCAGCACCAGGAGAAGAGCACATCTTTCAAACCTGAGGTTCGCGTTCCAAGATGCTCCCTGGACAAAGATTGATGCAGTACTGGACTTTCCTCCAGAGTTGACAAGGGGGAAGCCTTCCCCTGGAGCAGACATCCTAAATTTTGACTTGTAGTCTATCAAACTGTATATAAGAATAAACTTTCTTTTGTTAAAGCCATCCACTCTGCAGTATTTTGTTAGAGCAGCCCTAGCTGACTAAAATAATACATTTTCCAGTATGCTTTAGGAATTTTTTTAATTTTATTTTTTTATTAATTACAGTAAGAGAATAAAATTTCTAACATCTATCAATTATCTCATCTATGATAAACCCTCAGCCCCCCACCAATCCGTGTAGCCAGCACAGTCATTTTCTTCTGTGGATAAATCTATTTTTAAGTCCTTATAACAGGGGTCTCATACAAAATTTGTCCTTTTGACACTGATTGATTTCACCCAGCATGATCAAATAACACCATGTTATGATATGTTTTCTAAAATTGTCATTATTTTTATCATAGCATAGTGTTCTATTCAGTATATGTACCATACTTTGCTTATCTAGTCATCTGTTGATGGGCATCAGGGTTGATTCCAACTTTTTCTATTGTGGACTGTACTGCAACATACATTCATGTACATGTGTCTGTTCGTGTGACAGCCTTTGTTTCTGAAGGATAAATTCTAAGCAGTGGAATTACAGGATCAAATGGTATATCTATTTCCAGCTTTTTAAGGAAGCACCAGATTGTTTTCCAAAGAGTTTGTACCATTTTGAAATCCTCCCAGCAGTGTAGGAGAGTTCCAATTTCTCCACAGCCTCTACAGCATTTGTTGCTTTGTGTTTTTTGGGTCATGGCCAACCTTGTTGGGATGAGATGGTATCTCATTGTCATTTTGATTTGATTTTCTTTAATAGCTAATGATCATGAGCAATTCTGCTTGTGTCTTTTGGCTGCCTGGATATCCTCTTTAGAGAAATGTCTATCTCCTTCACCTGTCACTTAATTGGATTATTTATCATTTTCTTATTGTTATTTTGTAATACTTTCTAGATTATGGAGATCTGGTCTGACATATGATCTGACATATAGTTGCTAAATATTTTTTCCCATTCTGTAGATGGTCTTTTAATTCTTTTGATGAAGGCTTTAGATGAGCAAAAGTGTTTGATTCTTAGTAATTCCCCGTTATCTATTTTCTCTTCTGTTGATTGTGCTTCGTTTGTCAGATTTTGAAGTCTGTGTATATTGTACATTAAAACTTCCATTGTTGATCCTATTTTATCTTGGATGAGCTTTATTGTTTTATGTTTTATATTTAGGTCTTTTATCAACTTTGAGTTGGTTTTTTTTGTATAATGTGTGAGACATGGGTCTTGTTTCAGTTTTTCTGCAGATGTCTATCCAATTTTGCCAACACCATTTGTTAAAGAGACTGTTCTTACCCCTGTTTAAAATCTTGGGGCCTTTGTCAAACGTCAGATGTTCATAGGAGGATGGTGGCATCTCTAGGGTCTCAACTCTGTTCCATTGGTTTATATGTCTCCTTTTATACCAGTACCAGGCTGTTTTGACAACTGTGGCAGTGTAATGGTTTCTAAAGTCAGGTAGTGAGAGGCTTCCCAGTATCTTCTTCTTCTTTGGTAGTGCTTTACTTATCCAAGGTTTCTTCCCTTTCCAAACAAAGTTGATGATTTGTTTCTCCATCTCGTTAAAAAATGTCACTGGAATTCGGGATTGCATTATATAATTAGATTGCTTTGGGTAAAATAGATGTTTTCACAATGTTGAGTCTTCCTATCCATAAGCAGGGTAGATTACTCCATTTATGTAAGTCTCTCTTGGTTTCTTGTAGTAAAGTCTTGTAGTTCTCTTCATAAAGACCTCTTATTTCTCTAGTTAGATTTATTCATAGGTATTTTATCTTCTTGGGGGTATAGTAAATTGATTCAGTGATTTCTTCTTTAATAATCTCATTGTTGGTATAAAGTAATCCTACTGATTTATTTATGTTTATCTTGTATCCCAATACTTTGCTGAACTCCTCGATTAGTTCCAATAGTTTACCTATGGATTTCTTTGGATACTCTGTATAAATAATCATTTTCATCTGCAAAGAGGGAGATTTTTACTTCTTCATTGCCAACACAGATGACCTTTATTTCTTTGTCTTGTCTAATTTCTCTGGCTAGAACTTCTAACACAATGTTGAATAGAAGAAGTGAGAGTGGGTATTCTTACCTAGTTCCTGTTCTCAATGGGAATTTTTTCAGTCTTTCTCTATTCAGGATGATGAAAGCGGTTGGCTTTACATAGATGATACCGATTGCATTGAAGAATTTCCCTCTATTCTTATTTTAGGAATTTTTGGATTACATTTTTGATTTCTTATATTATCCAGTAGTTTTATAGGGTTTCCATGTACTTGATTTTTATTTTGTTATTATTTTTTATTTTATTTTATTTTTTCTTTTTCTTTGGTCTTCCTGCTATTAACTTCTACTTTAATGGTATTGTTATCAGTGAAGATGCTAGATACTGTGTCAGTGTTTTGGATTTTGTTGAGGGTTGCTTTGTCACCTAAGATGTGGTCCCTTCTGAAGACCTTACTATGTGCATTGGAAAAGAATGTATACATTGCTGCTGTTAGGTAGAGTATTCTATATATGTATACGAGGTAAAGCTGGTTGATTGTGCCCTTTAGATCTTCTGTATCTTTGTAGAGTTTCTTTCTAGATGTTCTGTCTTTTACTTAGAGGTGCACTGAAGTCTCTTTCTGTAACTGTGAAACTGTTATTTTCTCTTTTAGTGCTAGTAGAGTTTGTTTTATGTATTTTGAAGTCCTTTCATTAGGTGCATGTGTAATTTCATGGTTATGTCCTCATGGTATATTGTCCCTTCAATCATTATGTCCTGTCATTTCTTACCTTTTGTGGTGGCCTTTGTTTAAAAATCTATTTTATCTGAGATTAATGGCATGCATTGAGTTTTGTCCACTGAAAATGTGTAACACTTTGGCTAGTTTACGATTCCAGTATTGTGTGATTATACACCATTTTTTTCACTTTTCTTATTATGATTGAGTGAAAATGTACATTCCCATATAAATTTGCATGTCCACCTATATACAGCTCCCACTGTGCTGCCTTCCTAGTGACAGTACACTCTTACTGTCTGCTTCATACTTTGCCCAACAATCTCCTATCCCCTCCTCTCCACCCACTCCCCTGCCTCCAGTAAGAGGTCAGTAGGACGACATTCTATATATGCATAGAATCATAAAGTACACACATGATATAGTTGCTCTGTGTCGCCAAGTCCCATCCATTCCTGTCTGAAGAGTTGACCTCCATTATGATTTATGGACAGGAGCAGCATCAGAGCCAGGGGCCATGCAACCAGGGGGACTCTGAAGGCCCTGGACCATCAGTTGTGGTCTTTCAGTAGAAATCTCAGGGTGCACTCCTTTTTATTCTTGTTTTGCCAGTGAGAGTCAACTCTGTGAGCTCCACCAGGACTATCACTGGTGGTGACCAGGCACCATCTGGTTCTTCTGGTCACAAGTTGATGTAGTCACCCACTCACTTCGGTCTCTCTGTCTTACGGGTTCTCTTTCCCCCGTGTCATTTTGGTCCTTGGTGATCATCCATTTCTGCTGAGTTGGGACTGTTTGCTGCACCCTCAGATGTCAGCTTGGCAGCTTTTAAGACCCCAGATGACACTCACCAATATGGGGTGCAGAGGGCTCTCTTAGCAAAATGCTAGTTGTGCCAATTGGCTTTGATTTACCCTGAGAGCATGGTCCCCAGCCCCCTGCCCCAGCTACTCTGTCCTTGCAATACTGGGTTAAGGTGGAAGGAGTAATCATGTTATGCTGAAGTACAGTTAATATTGATCTTCTTTCTAATGTATGCTGTCACAGATTTCACCCAAACAAATTTCCTTATGTGTGGTAAATTCTGCGTTTATGGTGTTAATGTATTAACAAGGTGGGCTATGTGGCAGTTATGTTAATGAGGTAGGGGCCAATGTACAAGTTTGAACAGTGTCTTGAGCAAATCTTTTCGTACATAAAAGAGAAAATCTGGCAGACATGAGGACCTCATGCTTCCAAGAGAGCAGTACCAGGAACAGAGTGTATCCTTTGCACCCATGTTTCTTATGTGGAGAAGCTCCCCATCCAGGTGAAGATTTGTGACAAAGACCTTCCTCCAGAGCCAACAGAGAAATCCTTTTCCTGGAGCTCATGCCCTGAATTTGGCCTTCTAGCCTACTAGAATGTGTCAGAGTAAATTTCTGTTTGTTAAAGTCATCAACTAGTGATATCGCTGCTATAGCAGCACTAGACAGCTAGGACAATTAGTATTACCTCTTTTCTCTTCTTTGCCTGCAATTTCTTTGATATATTTTTTTCCATCCTTTAATTTTTAATATTTTTATGTTGGTCCTTCTGTCTGCAGTGCTATGTTGACTGGACTTCAATGTGGAACTTTTTCAGAAAATTGTTCTGTAAACCTAAATCTATTCCAAAATTGAAGGTATATTAAAGGAAAACAACATTGCAAATTTACTATGCCACAATATAAGTCTTTCCTTTTGTAATAGCTTTTTCTCTTAACATCTACTTTATGAGAATTTAACCTGAAAGATCAAAGATGCTCAGTGAGGCCTATGATTCATGGTTTGTCCTTAACCCAATTCTGCATCTCCTAGGGATTATTTGTATCTATACCAGGATTTTTAAAAAATAGAGAGCAACAAAGACACAAGGAAAAAAAGAGCCCAGCAGATGAAAACCCATGTGAATTAGGTGACTGTATCAATGTGTGACCAGCAGAACCAGACAGTGCCTGGCCACCACCAAAGATAGCTGTAATGGGGCACACAATGTCAAGTCCCAGTGGTGATACAACAGAAATAGGGGTGTGTCTCAAGAATTCCACTAAAAGACAGCAATTGATGGTCTGAAGGTGAAAGGGTTCCCTGGGAGCATGGCCTCCAGACCTGCTACTGACTCTGACTAGACAACATTACTGAGGTCAACTCTTTGGACATGAATGGACTGGACTAGGGGACACAATGTGACCACATGGTGTGTGTACTTTGTGGTTCTATGCATAGACAGGATGCTGTCCCACTGGCCTATTACCAGAAGGGAGAGTACAGGGTAGAGAGGAGGGGACAAGAGATTGTTAAGAGCATATGACATATATAGAACAAAAAGGAGGAATGTGCTGTCACTGAGCAAGGAGAACAGAAGGAACTACAGATAGGTGGGCATGCAAATTTAATTTGGATTGTATACTTTCACTTATCACGATAAAAAAATGATAAAATAATAGAGTGAGGCCAAGCCAAGTGCCGTCGAGTCATATAAAAGATAAACTTTTTCTTATACTTGTTCTTGGTTTCAACTACCTTTTGTATTTGTACCAGTGTGCAAAGTTTCTTTGCTTTTCTGTGGGTATGTGAGAAAGTCATAGTACACTGTTACCAATCATTTCCAAAATGAATGCAAACATTAATTATTTGTCATGGATTCTTTACTCTATGACAGAAAGTATTTGTCTCTCCTAGTAACAACTGCTTTTAAAAATCTCTGATTTTCAGGCTCAGAATAACCACATTTAGTGACATGAATGAAGCACACAGTTTAACATTTTAAACGAGAAAGATCAAAGTGGAAAAATTCTTGTAGCTACAAAGAAGCTGTCAGGGTTTCTGCAAATCTCCACAGTATTCCTTGTATTTTTTTTCCTTTTTGAAAACTACTGTCAATGCCAATAATCCATGGAACAGCAACCACTATTAAATAATTGTGAGCTATATAGATCTCTAGTGATTGTAAAATTGTACAAGATGTCAAAGGGCCAAGATTCTTTTTTTGCTACAGGAACTGTCCAGGACACCAGTCAAAAATTCTTTTGTATTTTGTATTTTAGTATGTTTCATCTGTTTTTGAGTCTCTCTTTGCAGAATAGAACTTCCCTCTGAAGCATTTCCTTCATAACTTTGTCCCATGGAATAGACAATATGGTTGCCAAGCCAGAGTGAAGCGATAACAGACTTCATTTATAGACTGACTTCTATTACCTATTGATTGAGTTTTGTTATCCAGCACATAAGGACAATAATATTTGGCTTGACTTTTTGTGGGTTTTTTTGTAGATCAAATCAAATAAATACAGTACCATTGTGATAAAAGTGCTTTTAACTGTCTACATAAATTAATGGAATATTCCAGTTATCATTGATGAAAAGAAACTATACATAAATGAGTAAAACTTGTTGTTTGGAACACAGCATGTCTCACAAATAGTGAAGTCAAGTTTTATGTAAGTGTCAGTGAAATCCATATTATTACATTCCACATAAGGGGATGAAATCATGCCTCTCATGGTGCAAAGACTGTTCTATGAATGCAACTTATCAGTGGGCCGTACTTGACCTGAAACTTCAAAAACACTTCACTTTCTATTCACAAAGGATGTTTTAGTGATAGTATTCCAGCTGTACAAATAGTCTAGGTGGATAGGGATACATGAACAGATAAGATCCCAATTGGTTGCTACTATTTTGGAAGAAGGAAACCCTGGTGGCATAGTGGTTAAGTGCTACAGCTGCCAACCAGAAGTTGGCAATTCAAATCTGCCAGGCACTCCTTGGAAACTCCATGGGGCAAGTCTACTCTGACCTATAGGGACACTGTGAGTTGGAGTCAACTCAGTGACAATTTTTTTTTAATTTAGGAAGAAAAAGAAGTGATAGTTAAGGCAGAAATGCAGGAACAGACCTGTGTAGAATGAATATTGTGTAATGTTGAGAACATTACTATTCTGTTTCATAGAAGTGACCTGTTACAGATTCTGCCTCTCTAGGAAATGATATTTTTGTTTTTTCTATCTTTTGTTTGAGCTGACCACATTCTCAGATAAGTAATCTGGTTTTTCTTTCCTGTAAATTAAATACCACTGTAAGAAACCTCTAGTCGTCCTGCCTACTGACAGACTAGTTAGGAATACAAAAAATAAAGTAGTAAGAAAACTCCTAGATATGTCTGATGTCCTGAATGTCATTATGCTCTCCTCTGAGGAGAGGAAGAGATTGAGCTGAAAGGGTGATGAAGGCAGTGAGGTAAGGCCCAGACTTGGAAAATGTCCACAAGTAGGAAGTGAGAAGAGTAGCTGGTGAAATACAGGCAAGTCCTGAGGAACAGGGAGAGATGAGAATAGAGCAATGATAGAAAAATCTCAAGAAAAATTACATGTAAACTAGAACAGTACAGGATTTCTTTTTTGAAGATTGCTTTTGAGTAAAGTATTTTGCCAATTAAAAAAATGTTTGTGAATCAACTGACTAGAAAATCTTCAACCTCTCAGTTCTGATTCAAGCATCATTTCCTCTCAGAAATGAAAAACATTCATTGATTAAACCACTACATTTTAAATTCTGATTTTTAAATATCCCTTTTTTCATTTAACTAAATTGTATGGTCTGTTTACGGCCTTGTTCAAAATGCATTGTATTTAAAATTCTTTGCCACTGAATTGGAAAATGTAATTAAATGTGTATTGGGAAAACACTGTTTTCAGAAGCCGAAAGAAAAGCATTTCTCATTAAAATAGTGCTGGAGGACATATGGCTTTTTTTTAGCAACCGCTCCTTCACTCCCAACTGTTCAGCAGCTTTGGTAGATCTTATATCACATTCCTATGGTCACATTGTGACCAGCCCTTGCACACTTCCCTGGCCTTATAGCAACCAAAGAGTCTTTTCTTTTATACATAAGTCTATTTTTAAGTCCTTACATCAGGTGTCTCATACAATATTTGTACTTTTGCCACTGACTGATTTCACTCAACATAATGCCGTCCAATTGAAACCAGGTTGTGAGATGTTTCCTAAAATCTTGATTTTTTTTTTTTATCATTGTTTAGTGTTCCATTGAGTATACGTACCACAATTTGTTTCTCTATTTGTCTGTTGATGAGCATCTAGGTTGATTCCATCTTTCTGCTATTGTGGACTGTGCTGCAGTAAATATTTGTGTGCATGTGTCTGTTCAGCTTTTTATTCCTCAGGATAAATTCTGAGTACTGGGATTACTAGAACAAACGATATATCTATTTCTAGCTTTTTAAGGAAGCACCAGATTGCTTTCCAAAGCAGTTGCACCATTTTACAACTCACAAACAGTGTAGCAGAGTTCCAATTTCTCCACAGCCTCTCCAGCATTTGTTGCTTTGTGTTTTTTGGATTACAGCCAAACTTGGTGGGGTGAGATAGTATCTCACTGTAGTTATGATTTGGATTTCTCTGATAGCTAATGATTGTGACCATGTCCTCATGTGTCTTTTGGCTGTCTGGATGTCCTCTTTAGTGAATGTCTGCCTATCTCATTTGCACATCACTTAATTGAGGTATTTACCTTTTTCTTGTTCCTATTTTGCAATACGTTGTAGATCATGGAGATCAGACATCAGTCCAACATGTAGTTGTCAAATATTTTTTCCCTTTCCGTGGATGCTCTTTTAACTCTTTTGATAAAGACTCTGGATGAGCGAAAGTGTTAGATTCTTAGTAGTCCCCATTTATCTATTTTCTCTTCTGTTGATCATGCTTTGTTTGTCAAATTTTGAAGTTTTTCTAAATTGTGTATTAGAACTTCCATTGTTGACCCTATGTTTTCTTGCATGATCTTTATAGGTTTAATATTTAGGTCACTGATCCATTTTGAGTTAGTTGTTATGTAAGTTGTGAGATATGGGTCTTGTTTCAGTTTTTTGCAGATGAATATCCAATTTTGCCAACACCATTTGTTAAAGACACTGTTTTTACCCCAGTTTACAAACATAGGGCCTTTGTAGAATATCAACTGTGCATAAGAGGATGGTAGCATCTCTGGGTCTCAACTCTATTCCATTGGTCTATATGTCTCTTTTTGCACCAATACCAGGCTGTTTTGACTACTCTGGCAGTGTAATAGTATCTAAGATTGGGCAGTGTGAGGCCTCCCACTGTATTCCTCTTCTTCACCAGTGCCTTACTTATCCGAGGTTTCTTCTCTTTTCAAATAAAATTGGTGATGTGTTTCTCCATCTCGTTAAAAAAAAAGTACTGGAATTTGTATTGGGATTGCATTTTATACGTAGATCACTTTGGGTAAAATAGACAGTTTTACACTGTTAAATCTTCCTATGCATGTGCAGGGTAGATTTCTTCATTTATGTAAGTCTCTTTTGGTTTCTTGCAGTAAGGTCTTGTAGTCCTCTCTGTATAGGTCTCTTACTTCTCTAGTTAGATTTATTCCTACATATTTTATATTCTTGGGGCTATAGTAAATGGTACTGATTTGGTAATTTCTTATTTGATGATTTCTTTGTTATTATAAAGGAATCTTACTGATTTGCTTATGTTTATCTTATATCCTGATACTTTGTTGAAGTCTTTTATTAGATCGAGTAGTTTACTTGTGGATCCTTTAGGATTCTCTGTATACACAATCCTATCATCTGAAAACAGTGAAGTTTTTACTTCTTTGCTGATGTAGATGTCTTTTATTTGTCTTCTCCAATTGCTCTGGCTAGAACTTCTAGTACAATGTTGAATAGAAATGGTGAGAGTGTGCATCCTTGTCTATTTCCTGTTCTCAAGGGGGTTTCTTTCAGTCTCTCTCCATTCAGGATGATGAAGGCGGTTGGCTTTGCATAGATGTCCCTTATTGCATTGAGGAACTTACACTCTGTGTTATTTTTCTGAGAGTTTTTAGCAAGAGTGGGTATTGGACTTTGTCAATTGCATCTTCTGCATCAATTGACAAGATCAGGTGATTCTTATACTTTGTACTATTTATGTGGTTGATCACCTTAAATGTTTTTATGATGTTCAACCAGACTTGCATCACTGGTATTACTCCAACTTGGTCATGAAGAATTACATTTCTGATAGATTTTTGAATTCTGTTGGCTGGGATTTTGTTGAAGATTTTTGCATCCAGGTTCTGGAGTGACCTACTCTGTAATTTTCTTTTATAGTGTGATATTTCTCTGGCTTTGGTATCAGAGTTATACTGGCTTCATAGAATGAATTTGGAAGTATTCCTTCTCTTTCTGTGCTGCGAAACAGCCTCAGTAGTATTGGAATTAACTCTGTTCTAAAAGCTGGATAGAATTCTGTGGTGAAGCCACATGGGCCAGGACTTCTTTTGGTGAGTAGTTTTTGATGACTTTTTCAATTTCTTCATTTGTGGTGGGTTTATTAAGTTGTTCTATTTCTCCTTGGTTAATTTTGGTGGGTGATATAAACCTAGAAATTTGTCCATTTCTGTTAGGTTTTCAAATCTGTGAGAGTAGTCTTTCATAGCATTCTGTTATGACACTTTTGATTTCTGCTGGGTCTGTTTTGACATCTCCCATCTCATATCTTGTATGGGTTATTTGTTTCCTCTCCCGTTTTTCTTATGTAAGTTTACCCAGTGGTTTATCAGTTTGGTCGATCTTTTCAAAGAACTAGCTTTCGGTTAACTTTTTCAATTATTTTTCTATTCTCTAATTTATTTAGTTTTCTGTTCTAATGTTTATTATCAATTTTCTTCTGGTGCTTGAAGTGTTCCCCTGTTTCTCTTTCTACTTGCTTAAACTGTATGGTTAATTCTTTGGATTGGGTCCTTTCTTCCTTCTGGATGTGTGCATTTATAAACTGACCTTTGAGCACTGCTTTGGCTGTATCCCATAGGTTCTAGTACTATGTGTTTTCATTCTCATTTGATTCCATAAATTTCTTTATTTCATCCTTGATTTTTTTTCTATAACCCATAGATTTTTGAGCAAGGCGTTGTTCAGTTTCCATGAGTTCCAATTTATACCTATAATTTTCTGCTATTAATTTCAACTTTTATGTCTTTATGGTACGAGAAGATGCTTTGCAATAATTCAATCATTCGGATTTTGTTGAGATTTGCTTAAAGCAAACACATGGTCTATTCTGGAAAATGTTCCATGTGCATTGGAGAATAAGGTATACTTATCTGTTGATGGGTAAAAATTTCTGTGTATGTTGATGAGGTCTAGTTGGTTAATTCTCACAATAAGATTTTTGGCATCTTTACTGAGCTTTTTTCTAGATGATCTTTCCATTACTGAAAGTGTTGAAATCTCCAACTACTGTTGTACAGTGATATATCTCATTTTTCAGTGTAGTCAGTTTTAGTTCCATATATTGAGATGCTCTGGCATGAGTCAGATCTGACTCGGCAGCACTTGGCTTGGCTGGTATTGGGTTCATACATATTTAATGTTGTTATGTCCTGCTTATGTACTGAATCTTTAAGCAATAAATAGTGACCACGCTTGTGCACAATGGTGGATCTTACATTAAAAGTCTACTCTGTGTGAGATTAATATTGCCACTCCTGCTATTCTTTATATGTTGTTGGCTTCGTATATTTTTCCATCCTTTGATTTTCAGTTTGTTCATATCTTTGAGTCTTAGGTGTGTCTCTTGTAAGCAGCGTATAGATGAGTTTTGTCTTTTGATCTAGGATGTCACTTGTTGTCTCTTTGTCAGAGCATTTAGTCTGTTTATATTCAGTGTAACTATTGATAGGTGTTTAGTCCTGTCATTTTGATGTACTTGTTTTTGTGCTGTTTATGTTTGGTATGTTTATCTTATATTCTGTTCTGGGTCATTATTCTTTATGGTTTAACTTTTCATCTTTATCAGTGTTGGTTTTGTGTTTGTTGAGACTCCTGTATTATGTTTCTTGTTTTAATATGTAGCATTGTTATTTTGCTTTGTAGTTACCCAGATGATCCCTTTACTATTCTAAGTGTAAACCAAACTTTAACTTCTGCCTATCCTTTTAATTTTCTCTCCATCTGAAAAGGTTATACCAACTGTAATATATCCCACTTTTTAGTGTGATGATGTCATAGTTTTTGTGTTATGATCACTGGTTCCCTTCTTTTAATAGTGCAGTCTTGATTGAGCTTATTGACTTCCCTAAGTCAGTAGGATTCTGGATCCTATATCCTGCATTGCCTCCTTAGGTATACACTTAAATGTTTTTGTTTTTCTAAACAAAGAACTTCTTTCAGTATTTCTTGTATCTCTGATTGGGTTTTTACCATCTCTAAACTTCTGTTTATCTGTGAATGTCTTAATTTTACCATGATATTTGAGAGACAGTTTTGCAGGACATACAATCCTTGGTTGGAAGTTTTTCTCCTTCAGGGCTTTGAATGTCATCCCATCGTTTCTGTGGAGCAGTCAGACAAAAGCCTACAGGGTTTCCCTCTGAATGTTAGCTTTGCTTTGAACCTCTCTGCCTTTCAGAGAATCTGTTTATATTTTATTAAGCTTGATTATAACATATCTTGGTGTCTTTCTTTTGGGGTCTAATTTTTGTGGTGTTGGATACATGTCTTGGATATCTGTGTTCTCTCATAATTTCAGGGATTTTTCAGTCAGCAACTCTACAACAATGCTGTCTGTATTTTCATCTATCCTTCGCTGTTCAAGAACTACAATTATTCTTACATTATTCTTCTTAATAGTGTCCCACATGTTTCTTAATGCTTTTTCATTTTTCTTATTTCTTTTCTCTTATTTATCTTCATAAATTCTGGTGTCATTGCTCTATCCTCAAACTCACTAACTCTGGCTTCCATCTCCTCAATTCTGCTCTTTTGGATTTGGATTTAATTACCTAATTCTGTAATTTTGTTATTGACCTGCTGGATTTCAGATTGTTGATGTTACATCAGTTCAAATAGCCTAGTTAATTTTTCAGTTTGTTCTGCTGCATTTTGTTTAAACTCTAAGAGGGCTTTATACATAATTATTTTGTACTCGACCTCTGGTAGTTTCAGAAAAGTTTCTTCATCAGGGAAGTATTTTGGTTCTTTATTTTGGGAGTTTTTCAAAGCCATGGTGGACTGCTACTTTAAATAGTTAGCAGCTGACTGTTGTCTGTGTGCCATCTTGAAACTGTTCATTTACTCTTGCGTTACCTCAACAAGAGTTGGGGTGTAGTTCTATGAGGGGAGTTGGTCACCAGCCATCTCTGTGTACTCTTGTGACTGGCCCCAGATAGATTCTCTGCAGCTGCAGGTTCTGCTTTCTGGCTTGAAAATATGGTGCCCTAATTGTAGAGTTACTGGGGGGCTATCAGCAGACCCTGTGATGTGGATCGGTGAAGGGTGGAAGAGATGATGCTGGACCTCTCAATAATCATATCGCCAAGTGGTCTTATTTAAAGGGTGCTTTAGTTCTTAGCAGGCAGCTGTCTAACAGCTGCCACAAACTTTGAGGCCCTCAGATGTGGCAGTCGCTGTGTTCCAGCTGACAACAAAAGTACCTCATAGGCCATCCCCAGATGTTATCATGTAGTTTAAAGTAGGTAGATGTTAGGGCCTTCCTGTCATCTTCAGCCAGGCCCCACCTCTAAATCTAGACAAAAATTATCTCAAATGCCACTTTTATGCTGGAGAAGTACTTGTCAGTTGGGCTGCTGCTCCATTTGAGAGTCAGCCCCAGCTAAGTTGCCCTCTGGTTGGCTCCACCTCCCAGCCAACCAAGTGGCATCCTAGCCGAGCTGCCCTTCCCGCCATGACAGGAACTGGTCCCTTCAGTTAGCAGCCAGACTCTCAGTATGTGGCTATCCCATCCACTATCTCTCTGTTGTGCTATATGCTGTTTACTTCAGTGCAACAGTTTGGCATATTTGCTAGCTGATGCCCAGTCGTTGCCTCCCAGATAACAAAGAAGGTGTCAGTATCTGCAGTCTTCTGAAATGGTGAGTCAGCAGGAGTGGGGGTCGGTGGCTGCTGGCTTGTCTTTGAGAGAGGTCGTTTAATCCGTTACTAGTGCCTAGTCAAATCCGACAACACTATGCCAGATCATAGGGCTCCCCAGATGTCCACTGCTTCATCCAGTCATCATTCCAGGCTTAGTTCTCAGAGAGAATTGAGGAAATGTGTGTCCAGTCCTCCATCTTTGCCCTGCCCCTTGGAATTTTTATTTTTCATTGGAGTCACTGAAGTGGCTTGAGAAAATAACTATTAGGGTACAAGTATCTTTGAGTTCATGGTATCCTGTTTCTTTTCAAAATTAAAAATGAGAGTTGCAGTGGTGCCGTGGTTAAAGCAATTGAGTGTTAACAAAAAGTTTTGTGGTTTGAGCCCACCAGACTCCAAGGGAAAAATATATGGCAGTCTGCTTCTGTGAATATTTACAGCCTTGAAAATCCTATGCAGCAGTTCTACCCTGTCATATAGATTTGCTATGAGTCAGAGTTGACTCAATGACAGTTGGTTTTGTTTGGCTTCATAATTTCTACCATTAATATTTTTCTTTATCCAAAGACTCTGCTTCAATTTCACTTGTATTGTTTTACATTTATTTCATGTACTCATTGTCTGGAATGGGCTTATTCACATTAAAAAAAAAATAGTTTCTTAAGAAAAGGATAATAGTTCAGTAATAACAATATGAGCACGTAAGCCACATTGTATTCACAAGTTCAGGTCATATTTGGATTCAAGTTGTGAAACATTCACAGACTGACTTAAAAAATAGACCCTGAGAATTTCTCCACTTGAAAATGGTATTCAATTCCCTCCTTTAAAAAATGATGCAATTATATATCCTAGTATCTTAGAAGCATTGGTGATCAATAGTTTCATGCAAATGCAGATAGAAAAGCCAAAGTATCTTTGGCCATGGTTCAAGAGTATTTCAGTGTTCCTCAAAAAACCACCTAGAAATAGACTTCAGTATTCCAAATATCATTTTAGGAGATAGCACATGATCAAGAACTGATAGTATTGAAGGAGAAGGTCCAAAGTGCACTGAAGACATTGGTGAAAATCAACACACCGAGAACTGACAGAATAAAAATCAAGACATTTAAAGTAATGAATGCATTAAAGGAAATACTCAATTGTCTATGTCAAGAAATTTGGAAGACAGCTAACTGGCCAACCAACCAGAAGAAATCCATGTTTGTGCCCATTCCAAATAAAGGTGATCCCAAATCTGAAAATTATTGAACAATATCAATAAGATCAGATGCAAGTAAAATTTTGCTGAAGATAATTCAAACATAGTTATATTGACAAGGAACTGTCAGAGATTCTAGCCGGATTCAGAAGAGGATGTGGAATGAAGGACATCATTGCTGATTTCAGATGAATCTTGGCTGAAAGTAGTAAACCAGAAACGTATTTATCTCTGTTTCATTGACTATGCAAAGGCATTTGACTTTGTGGATCATAACAAATTATGGAAAACATTATGATGAATGGGAATTTTAGAATACATAATTGTGTTTATGCAGAACCTGTACATAGATGAAGAGCCAATGTTGTGTGGTTTAAAGTCAGTAAATGTATGTGTCAGGTTGCATACTTTCACCATACTTATTCAGTCTGCATGCTGATCAAATAATCTGAGAAACTAGACTATATGGAGCAGAATACTGCATCAGGATTAGAGGAAGACTCATTAAAAACTGTGATATACAGATGATACAACCTTGCTTCCTGAAAGGGAAGAGGACTTGAAGCTCTTATTGTTGACAAGCAAATACTAAAGCCTTCACTATGGATTATGCCTCAACATAAAGAAAACAAAAATTGCAACTGGAACAATAAGCAACACTGTGATAAATGGTGAAGAGAGAGACATTGTCAATGATTTCATTTTACTTGGGTCTGTAATCAAACATCAAGGAAACAGCAATCAAAAAATCTAACAACATATTGGAGTGGACAAACCCAGTAAAAAGACATCTTTATAGTGCTATAAAGCAAAGATGTCACTTTGAGGAAGAAGGTACACCTGATGCAAGGTATTTTCAATTACTCCATATTCATGTGAAAGTTTGACAATGAGTAAGAAATACTGAAGAAGAACTGATGACTTTGATTTATGATGTTGCCAAAGAATATTGAATATGCTGTGGGCTGCCAGAATAATGAAGTCCTGGCAGTGAAGTTAAGGATCCAGCTGTGAACCAAAAGGTCAACAGTTCGAATCCATCAGTAACTCCCTGAAAACCATATAAAGAAGTTCTAGTCTGCCCTATAGGGTCACTATGAGTCAGTACTGACTTGATGTAAAGGGATTTCAGCTAGAAGAACAAAGAAAATTGTCTTGAAAGACGTACACTCAGAATACTCCTTTGAAGTAAGGATGATGAGGCTTTGTCTCATGTACTTTGGGCTTATTATCAGGAGGGGCTGGTTCCTGGAGAAGAACATCATGTATGGTAAAATAGAATCAGTGAGAAAGAAGGCCCTCAATAAGACAGAATGACAGATAGAGGTGTTGCAACTATGGGCTCAAACACAGCAAGGATTGTGAGAATGGTGCAGAACTGGGCAGTGGCTTGTTCTGTTGTACCTAGGGCTGCTGAATCAGAACTGACTGGATGGCACTTAACACCAACAATACAGTAACTGTCAATTTCTCTGTGACTAGTACTAAGCAAGATTAACGTACCCCTCAATCAGCAACTAAGCAAAGCAATGATCTTTTTTTTTCTGCTTTATGAAGTGAATACTCTCAAAAGCTGCATAGATCCCAGTTACCTTGGTCTTTTTTTCCAGAATATTTAAAAAATTTAAATTTCTGTTAAAATGACATTAAATCGTTCTCCAGATCTATAGTATGTCCGTAAGAAATCTGTTTTCCTAATATGGAAGCCCCCAGAGATTGAGAACTCTGTTTTTTTTAACTTTTATATTTCCAGAATGAAGAACAATGTCTGGTGCAAGAAAACAATAAAGGTTGCTTAGACAAATGTGTGGAAGTTGAACAAATAGGCAGAATGTATTCTGTGGATCTGTAGGTGTATGTTAGAGTAGCTCCCTCAGATGACTTGCTCATTCTTACAAAATTAATTTTGTTTTCTAACTTTTTCCCAGTGAGCCTTTTGGGCTACCAAACCAGGGCCCTAATGTCTAGTGTTTTGCACAGACATCTTCTGCTCTCAGTCCTTTTATCAAAATCTCTATTCTTCCAACTCTCACACCATAGTTTTCTGTGTTTTCCTTGCAAAATAAAATTTGTACTCTGCTTCACATAGGTTTGCAGAATTTGTATCATTCCTGTATCTTTTCCTTTCTGTCAACTCCTCTGTGACTAGCACAAATGAGAAGACAAGCAAATCAATTCTGACTTACAGCAATCCCACATGTGTCATAGTAGAATTGTGCACCATAGTAATTTCAGGGGCTGATTTTTTTGAAACAGATAACCAGGCTTTTCTTCTCATGTAAAAGTGGGTGGATTCAGACCTTAAGCATTTCACTTAGCTGACAGTGTCAACTACACCACTCAGGCACCCTTTATGACTGGCAGAAAGGATGAAAGAGAAGGTTTAACCTGTTTTGTTGCTGTCTCCAGGGCAAAGAGTAGTTTACTTCTCAGGAAAGTGATTCAAAAAACCAAAAGTCTATATAGATTATGAACTAAAGGAGGAGAGTAAGGAAGCCTGGCAGTTAAAGAAACAACTAGTAAAAAAAGGAGACAACCTAACAAATGTATCTTTAATTTCTGAAAATCAGTATTGGTACTAAAATACATAGAACTTGGTAGGAGATTTTGAGGACATGGAGAAATCTGAACATTCACAGATTAGCTACTTCCCTGTTTTCTCTAAAAGTTAGAAATTACAACTATCACAGAGCTATGATATAAAAGATACTAAAATGATTAATAGAAACAATTGCCAAATGTTTTGTGAACTACAGGTCTTTAATAAATTTTATGATACTTCATTTCATTTTATATAAAGTGCCTTAAATATGTCCAGTGTTTATAGATATACTTCCACAGTGGAGGTAGGCTTGCTGACTCATGGAATGAGAGAGCAGAGTGCCTGCATGCAGGAGGCTTGCTGGCAGTGGGGGTGCTCCTGGCACTTAAATCCATGGAGCTATACAGCTTTGGAACACTTGCTCCAGCAGGGCAGAATGGGGGCTTGAGGCCCAGATTGTGAAGCCATAGAAGCTTAAGAGACAAGGTTGAGGAAAAGCCAAGCTGTGACAGTCTTAAAAGGTATGGCCATGACCTCAGGGGTTTTTAAAGATGGGGCCATGGCCTCTGGGGCTTCAAAGAGTGTGTGCCTAAGGCAGGAAAAACATCAAATACATGGAAACTAAATGGCAGTTTGCTTAAAAACTACTGGATTGTTGAAGAAATTAAGGACAGGATAATAAAATTACCAGAATGAAAACATCCTGCTAGGACCATCAGGATACATCAAAAGCAGTACTCAAAAGTCAGTTTATAGGAATAAACGCACACAGCCAATTAGAAGAAAGATCCCAAATAAAAGCACTAATTCTGTAACTCTAAGGAATAGAGAGCAGCAAGAAAAGCCCTCAGGCAGCAGAAGAAAGCAAATAATAAAAATTACAAACTAATTACATGTAATAGAGCTAGAAAAACAATTAAAAGAGTTAACTTAAAAGCCAGTTCTCTGAAAAGATCAACAAAATTGATAAAACCTATGCCAAACTGAGAAAAGAAAAACAAGATATGAAACAGATAAACTCAGTAAGAAACGAAGTGGGCATTATCACATTAGGTCAAACTGAAATATAAAAAAACATAACAGAATACTATAAAAAATTATACTCTAACAATTTGGAATACTTAGAGGAAACAGGTCAATTTCTAGAAACACACTGCTTACCTAAACTAACAAAACAGAGGTAGAAAAAACTAAATAAACCTTTAACAGGAGGAAAGATTGAAGAGGAACAAGAACAAGAACAAAAATTCACACACACACAAAGCCTTTGCCCTGATGGAGAATTCTAACAAACTTCTAGAGAAGAATTAACACCACTGTTACTAAAGATATTTCAGAATATGGAAAACAATGGAATACTTTCACTTTCTATGAAACCAGTATAATCCTGACACCAAAACCAAGTAAAGACACCACAATAAAAGACAATTACAGACCACTATCTCTTATGAAGTTAGATGCAAAAATACTGGACAAAATTAAGGCCAATAGGACTAAAAAGCATATTTGAAAAAGAATAATTCACCACAACCATGTGTTTCTCATACCAGACATACAGGAATGGTTCAACATTAGAAAAACAGTCAATATAAACAATCACATAAATAAACCAAAGACAAGAATTGCATTATATTATCCACTGATGCAGAAAAGACAGCACTCATTAATGATAAAATCTCCCAGCAAAATAGGAACGGAAATGGAATTCCTCAAAACAATAAAGAGCATCTATAGAAAGCCATCAGTCAACAACATCCTAAATGTAGACAGCTTGAAATATTACCCTCAGCAGGAACCAGATAAGGATGCCCTTTGTTACCATTTTTATTCAACATTGTCCTGGAGCTTCCAGCCAGAGAAATTTGGCTAGAAAAAGAATTAAACGACATCCAAGAAGGTAAGGAATAAGTAAAAGTGTCTCTATTTGCACGTGATTTAATACACAGAAAATCCTACAAAGTCCACAAGAAAAATATTGGAATTAATAGATGATTTCAGCAAGCATCAGGATACAAGATAAACATACAAAACTCAGTCGGATTCATCTACACCAACAGAGAAAACACTGAGGAAGAAATCACTAAATCATTACCATTTCTAATATAACCAGAGACTAAAAGACTTACACAAAGAAAACTACAAGACACTATCACAAGAAAAGATCTACATAAGTGGAGAAACATAACTTGCTCATGGATAGCAATACTCAACACTGTGAAATACCTGTTTTATTTAAAGCAATCTATAGATAAAATGCAATGCCAATCTCAATTCCAAATTTCACAGGCAGTTTTTAATGAGATGGTGAAACAAATCACCAAGTTCACTTGGAAAAGGAGGCAACCTCAGAAAAGAAAAGCATTTCTGAAGAACAAACTGGGAAGTCCCATTATACCCAACTTTAGATATTATTGTACTGCTTATTATGCTGCTAAGTGAGTGTGGTACCAATACAACAACAGATTTGTAGACCACTGAAATAGAATAGAGAATTCAGATGTAAATTTATCTACCTACAAGCAGCTAACATTTGAAAATGCCCCGAAATCCATTCCTTAGGGTTGGCATAATTGGATATGCATCTGTAAAAATTTGAAACAAGAGACATGTCCCACACAGTACCCCAAAACTAACACAAAATGATCAAAGACCCAAATGTAAAATTTAAAATGACCAATATCATGGAAGAAAAAACAGGGACAATGCTAAGAGCTTTAATACATGGTAAAAACAGAATACAAAACATTACTAACAATGTACAAACACCACAAGAGAAAACAGATAACTGGGAATCCCTAAAAATCAAACACTTAGGCTCATCCAAAACTTCACCGAAAGAGTAAATACACAAACTATAGACAAGGAAAAAATTGCTGGCTGTGACAAATCTGATCAACCTCTAATCTTCAAAATCTACAAGTTAGTGGTGAGTAGGAGTTAAGATGGAGGACTAGACACATGTCTCCTTAATTCCCTCTGAAAACTAAGGCCTGGGTTGATAATTGAATGGAGCCTTCTGGATTCCCAGTGAGCCCTAGGACATGGCATACAGCTGTCAGTTTGGGCTACATGCTACCAAGCAGGAAACCTCCTCTCTCTCACTGAGTTCTACTCTTGCTGAGAAGCTGGCTTGCGTGGATCCAAAGGCACTGGTGTTTGTAACTTTTTTTCTTTCTGTTGGCCAGTAAGCAGGGGATGGGCATGAGCCAGCAGCTACACAGAGCTGCAGTGTTGAAGTGAACAGTCTGTGCTGCAGCAGAGAGACAGTGTGCGCAATAACTACATTTTAAGAGTCTAGTGGCAGACCAGGGGCACCAAGGCCCTCCACCCTCCCTGTTTAGAGCTCTGCCATAGCTTCAGCTGTTTCCTGGAGGGAAGGGTATCTTGACGAGGTCAGTATCTTGTTCAGTTCGAATGTGGAGTTGCCCAACCAGAGGCCTCAGCAGTAGCTGATTTCTGGGCCGGGGGCAGTGCCAGTTCAGGGAGTGCATTTCAGTGGAGGAGCTGTGTTTAGTGCGATGCTGTCTTGCAGATAGTGCCCAGAGGTGACGACAACAGAGAAGTGGCCCTTCCCTGCTTTGATCTGCATCATAGCATCTGGGGACAGCCAAAGATGTGCCTCCATTGTCAGCTGTAAGGACAGGTCTGCCACAGCTGATGGCCTGACTGATATTGGAAGTGGTCAGGTACCTTTTATCTCTTTAAAATAAGACTTTCTGGAGAAATACTTCTATGCAGCCCAACAGCATCTCTTTTAGACTTTACTGACCCACATCATAGGGTAAGTTCACAGCCCACCAGTGACTTCATATGTAGAGTGGTATCTTTATGAGACAGGAGGTGGAATTTGCCACCCCAGAGAGTTCACTAGGGCCAGTCACTAGAGTAGAAAGATGTGGCTGGTGACAAACTCACTTCTCAGAAATACACCTCAGCTCCTGTTAAGGCAACACCAGAGAAACTAAACAGCCTCTATATGGCCTGTAAGCAACAAACCATCACAAAGCATTTAAAGAAACAAACCACCATGGTTCCAGAAAACTCCCCAGATAAAGAAAGAAAAACTGCCAGATGAAGAAGTCTTTCTTAAACTATCAGAGGTCAAGTACAAAAAA
The DNA here is from genome assembly GCA_028571685.1 of Heterohyrax brucei. Classification (NCBI taxonomy): domain Eukaryota; kingdom Metazoa; phylum Chordata; class Mammalia; order Hyracoidea; family Procaviidae; genus Heterohyrax; species Heterohyrax brucei. The sequence continues at coordinate 44,957,356 of CM053149.1, forward strand.
ATTACATAAAGAATTCCCCTAGACATTGTACAAAATGCAGCAGACCAAAATGAAAAATTAAACAACTTATTCAAACTGATGGAACACCAAAATTCTGAAATCTGACAGATCAGTAACAATATTACAGAAATAGACAATTTAATTAAAAGCCAAAAGAGCAGAACTGATAAATTGAAGATTAGACTTAGTGACCTTGAAGACGGAGTTCTGATACCAGCATTTATGAGGAGAAATCAGGGAAAAGCAATAAGAAAAATGAACAAGCATTAAGAAACACGTGGGACTCTATTAAGCAGAATAATCTATGATTAATTGCAGTTCCTGAATAGAGAGGGATAGCTGAAAACACAGAGAGTATTGTTGTTGAGTTGCTGACAGAAAACTTCTCTGAAATTATGAAAGAAGAGAACATAGATATCCAATACATGTATCAAACACCACAAAGATGGATTCCAAAAGAAAAACACCAAGACATATTGTAATCAAGCTTAATGAAATGAAACATAAGCAGAAACAGAAACTCTTAAAGGCAGCAAGACTCAAAGCAAAACTGACATTCAGAGGGAAGCCCTATATGCTTATGTCTGACTTCTTGGCATAAATGATGTTTGCACAGAGGCAGTGGGATGACATATTCAAAGCCTTGAAGGAGAAAAACTTTCAACCAAGAATTATGTTTAGTGTAAAACTGTCTTTCAAATATGAAGATGAAAAAAAGACATTTGCAGATGAATAGAAGCTTAGAGAGTTTTTAAAAAGCAACCAAAAATTTCAAGAAAAACTGGAAGTAGCTCTTTGCTTAGAAAAACAAAGCCAAGGAGTATATATTTAAGGAGGCAATGCAGGACACAACATACAGAAACCTACTCAGTTAGGAAAGGCACAAAATTTATTCATAGCTACAATATTAAAACAAGGGAGCCAGTGATCGTATCATGAAATCTAAGATGCCAGCCAGCCAAGTGCCGTCCAGTCGGATCTGACTGATACCATCACATTAAAAAGAGGGATATAGTAGTTATACTCCTGTCAGATGGCGATGAACTTAGTAAGATATGTAGAAGTTAAAATTGGGTTTAAACTCAGAATATTAAGGGATATTATAGAAGTAGCTGCAAAGGGCAAAAACACTGCAACATATCAAAACAAGAAATGTAATACAGGAGTCTCAACAAACACAAAACCAACACTGAAAAAGATGAAATGTGAATATTAAGAGAAACATAGAAAACAGAATATTAAGAGAAACATAGAAAACACCAACACAAAAATAAACACATAAAAATGACAGCACTAAACACATACCTATCAATAATTACATTGAATGTAAATAGTCTGAACATTCCAGTAAAAAGACAACAAGTCACATCTTGGATCAAAAGACACAAAGTATTCATATGTTGCTTACAAGAAACATATCTTAAAGATATGAAAAAACTGAAAATTAAAGGATGGAATAATATATACCAAGCTAACAATGTACTAAGAAGAGAAGGTGTGGCAATACTAATCTCAGATAAACTAGATTTTAATTTCAAATCTACTATCATGGACAAGGACGCCACTATTTATTGCTGAAAAGTTCTATACACAAGCAGGACTTAACAATATTAAATATTTATGCACCCAATACTGGAGCAAAATACATAGAACATAAACTAACCACATTGAAAAAGGAGATCGATCACTTCACAGTAATAGTGGGAGACTTCAGCACTCAACTTTCAGCAATGGACAGACTGTCTAGAAAAAAACTCAGTAAAGACACAGATCTTACTACAATAATTAATCAATCAGACCTCATTGACATATACAGAACTTTTTATCCGTTGATAGATAACTATACCTTCTTGTCCAGTGCAAATGGAACATTTTCCAGAATAGACGATGTGTTAGGACATAAAGCAAATTTCAACAAAATCCAAACCATTAAAATATTGCAAAGGGTCCTCTCGGATCATAAAAAATCTAAATCAATAGTTGAAAAAAATTGATAGAAATTGGAACTCATGGAAACTAATCAACACTTTGCTCAAAAACCATCAGTTATAGCAGAAATCAAGGACAAAATAAAGAAATTTATGGATTCAAATGAGAATGAAAACATGTCCTACTAGAACCTATGGAACAAAGCCAAAGCAGTGTACAGAGGTCAGTTTATCTCTATAAATGAACATATCTGGAACTAAAAATGGACACAAACCAAAGAAATAACCCTATACCTTGAACAAGTAGAAAGAGAGCAACAGAGGAATCCCTCAGGCACCAAAAGAAAACAGGTAATAAAGATTAGTGCAGAACCAAATGAATTAGAGAATAGAAGAACAATTGAAATAACTTTAAAAAAAGCTGTGTTTTTGTAAAGATCAACGAAATTGACATATCATTGGCTAAACTTACTAGAGAAAAACAGGAGAGGAAACATGAATAAGAAAGGAGATGGGAGACATCACAACGGATCTAACAGAAATCAAAAGTATCATAACAGAATACTATGAAAAACTGTACTCTAAAAGATTTGAAAATCTTGAGAAAATGGACAAATTCCTGCATTCGAGTAATCTACCAAAATTATCACAAAGAGAAGTAAAACAACTTAATAAACCCATCACAAAGAAAGAGATTGAAAAAGTCATCCCAAAACTACCAACCTAAACAAGCTCTAGCCCAGATGGCTTCACTTCAGAGTTCTACCAAACTTGTAGACAAGAATTTACTCCAATACTGCTGAGACTATTTCACAGCATAGAAAGGGATGGAGTACTTCCAAAGTCATTCTATGAAGCCAGCATAACCCTGATGCTGAAGCCAAGGAAAGATCCCACAAAAAAGGAAAATTACAGACCAACATCAGTCATGAACCTAGATGCAAAAATCTTCAACAAAATTTTTTCCAACAGAATTCAACAACATATCAAAATAATAATAATAATAATTCATCATAACCAATTTGGATTCATACCAAAGATGCAAGTCTGGTTTGAAATCAGAGGAACAGTTAATAAGATCAACCATATAAATAACACAAATGGTAAAAATCACCTGATCTTGTCTACTGATGCAGAAAAGGCATTTGATAAAGTCCAACACCCATTCATGCTAAAAACTCTCAGCAAAATAGGAACAGAAGGGAAAATCCTCAACACAATAATGGGCATCTATGCAAAGCCAACCATATATGTCATCCTGAATGGAGAGAGACTGAAAGAATTCCTCTTGAGAATAGGAAGTAGACAAGAATGTCCACTCTCACCACTTCTACTCAACATTGTACTAAAAGCCTTGGCCAGAGCAATCAGACAAGACAAATAAAGCTCATTCCCATTGGCAAAGAAAAAGTAAAAATATCCCTATTTGCAAATGATATGATTGTATACACATAGAATCTTAAAGAATCCATAACTAAACTACTTGAACTAATAGAAGATCTCAGCAAAATACAAGGATACATAATACTAGTAAATCAGTAGGATTCCTTTACACTAACAAAGAGATCGTTCAAGAAGAAATCACCAAATCAATGACATTTACTGTAGCTCCTAAGGAGGTAAAATACTTAGGAATAAATCTAACTAGAGAAATAAGAGACCTATACAAAGGGAACTACAAGACTTTACTGCTAGAAACTAAGAGACACTAACATAAATTGAGACACTGCTCATGGATAGGAAGACTTAACATTGTGATAATGTCTATTTTACCCAAACTGATCTGCATGTACAGTGGAATTTCAATACAAATTCCAGTGACATTTCTTAAGGAGATGGAGAAACAAATCACCAACTGTATTTGGAAAGAGAATAAACTCTGGATAAGCAAAGCACTACTGAAGAAGAAGAACACTGTAGGAGCCCTCTCACTACCCAACTTTAGAAACTACTACACTGACACAGTTGTCGAAACAGCCTGGTACTGTTACAAAAGGAGATATATAGACTGATGGAATAGAGTTCAGACTGCAGAGATGCCATCATCCTCCTATGAACTGTTGATATTTGACAAAGGCCCTAAGATTGTAACCTGTGGTAAAAGCAGTCTCTTTAACAAATCGTATTGGCAAAATTGGATATCCATCTGCAAAAATTTAAACAAGACTCGTATCTCACATCTTACACAAAAACTAACTCAAATTAGACAAACGACACAAATATCAACCTTAAAGTGCTAAAGATCATGCAAGAAAAAATAGGATCAACAATGAAAATTTTAATACACAACTTAGACAGACTTAAAAATCGGACAAGTAAAGCTCAGTCAACAGAAGAGAAAACAGATAAATGGGAACTAGTAAGAATCAAATGCTTTTGCTGGCCCCAAAACTTGAAGAAAAGTATTGAAAAATCACCTACAGAATGGGAAAAAATATTTGGCAACCATGCATCAGACAGATATCTGATCTCCATAGTCTACAAGGTATTGTGAAATATCAACAAGAAAATGGTAAATACTCTAGGTAAGCACTGGGTGAAGGAGATGGCCAGACATTTCAGTACAGAGGACGTCCAGGCAGCCAAAAGACACATGAGGAAGTGCTCACAATCATTAACTCTTAAAGAAATCAAAATCAAAAGTACAATGAAGTACCCACTCACCTGAAAACGTTTGGCCATAATCCAAACAACACAAAACAACAAATGCCAGAGAGACTGTGGAGAAATCGGAACTCTCCTACACTGCAGGTAGGATTGCAAAGTGGTGCAACCTCTTTGGAAAGCAATCTAACACTTTCTTAAAAAGCTAGAAAATGATATACCATTTTACCCCATAATCCCACTGCTCAGAATATTTCCTACAGAATCAAAGCCAGCTGCAAGAACAGATACATGCACACAATGTTTATTGCAGCACAGTCCACAACAGCAAAAAGATGGAATCTACTCAGATGCCCAACAACAGATGAATGGATAAACAAATCCTGGTATATATACTCAATGGAACACTATGCAGTGATAGAGAACAATGATGATTTTAGGAAGCATTTCATAACCTGGTTTCAACTGGAAGACATTATGCTGAGTGAAATCAGTCAGCGGCACAAGGACAAATATTGTATGAGACCCCTATGATGAAGACTTAAAAACAGACTCATGTACAGAAGACTCTTTGATGGCTACAAGGGAGGGGATGGAGGGAGGGAGAGTGCTGGTCATAGATTAGATAGTTGATATAAATTTGGTTGGGTGAAACAGTGACAGCACACATTGGAAACAATACCAACTTAACTGGACTTCAACATAAACTGAAAACTCTTCTAATTTCAACCTAATATTGCTTGGCTGCAAGGATAGTGTAGCAAGGGTCGGGGTCCAGGGGCCATGCTCTCAGGAGACATCGAGACAAACTGGCATAACTAGCTTATTGCTAAGAGAGTCTTATGCATTCCACGTTGATGAGAGGTGTCTGGGCTCTTAACAGCTAGCAAGCTGCCACCTGTGATACACCAAATTGTCCCAGCTCAGACAGATCAGATGATCACTAAGGACAACAAAGACATGAGGGAAAAAGAGCCCAGAAGACAGAAGGAAGAACCCATGTGAATGGGTTACTGTATCAACATGTGAACCGGATGGTGCCTGCAACCACCAGTAACAGCTGTGATGGGGCACACAATGTCATGTCCCAGTGGCAACATGAGAAAAATAAGGATGCACCTCAAAACCTCCACTAGAAGACCATAACTGACTGTCTGAAGGACCAGGAGTTCCCTTGGGAGCATGGCCGCTGGACCTGCTGCTGCCCCTGATTGTAAACCATTACTGAGGTCAACTCTTTGGATAGGAATGGATTGGACTCTGGGACACAAAGGGACCATATGTTATGTTCACTTTATGGTTCTATGCATCTAAAGGATGCCAACCTACTGGCCTCTTACTAGAAGGGAGAGGAGAAGGTAGAGAGGAGAGGACAGGAGATTGTTAAGCGGATATGACATCTATAGAATGGAAAGGAAGAAGGTGCTGTCACTGGGCAAGGAGAGCAGAAGGAGCTGCAGATAGGTGGGCATGCAAATTTAACTTGGATTGTATACTTTCAATCACAATTTAAAAAGAAAAAATTTACAATTAAAAACCTCAACAACAAAAAGACTAATAATACAATTAAACAATGGGCAAAGGATATGAAGACGCACTTCACCAAACAAGACATTCAGGCAGCTAACATATATACGAGGAAGGGCTCATGATCAGTAGCTTTTAGAGAAATGCAAATTAGAACTACGATGAGATACTATTTTATACCAAGAAAACTGTCATTATCAAAAAAACACAAAATAATAAATGTTAGAGCATTTTTGGAGAGACTAGAGCACTTGTGCACCGCAGGTGGGAATGCAAAATGGTACAATCACTTTGGAAATAGATGTGGCATTTGCTTAAAAAGTTAGAAATAGAAATACTGTACCATCCAGTAATTCCATTCTTTTGAATACATCCTAGAGAAAAAAAGAGCTGTTCCATGAATATATGCACACCATTGTTGATTGTAGTGCTGTTCTCAACAGCAAAAACATGGTAATTACCTAAGTGTCCATCAGTGGATGAGTGGATAAACAAATTATAGTATATTAAGACAATGGAATACTTTGCAATGGTAAAGAACAATAATGAATCTGTGAAACACCTCTAAATATGGAGGAATCTGGAAGATATCCCAAGTGAAATTGGTCACAAAAAGACAAATATTGTATGAGATCACTATTATTAGAACTCAATAAAAAGTTTAAATACAGAGAAAACTTTCTGTGATGATTACAAGGGTGGGGAGGGAGGGAGTAGGGTATCCATTAGCTAGGCAGTAGGCAAGAATTAATTTTGGTAAAGAGAAGGACAACACATGATACAGGAGAAGTCAGCACAGCTGGACTAAATCAAAAGCTAAGAAGTTTCTTAATTACAACAAAACACATGGAGGGACAGTGTAGCAGGGGTACTGGTCTAACTGGGGACTATGATTTCAGGGGACATGTAGGTCAATTAGTATAAAAAATTTGTTATGAGTATGTTCTGCAACCCACTTTCATGAGTGGCATCTAGGTTCTTAAAAGCAAGTAGCCATCTGAGATACACCAGTTGACCACAACCCACCTGGAGCAAAGGAAAACAATGAAAACTGAAGACATAAGGAAAATATCAGCCCAAGAGACACAAAGGATCACACACCAGAGACTACATAAGCCTGAGACCGTAAGATGTAGTCGGTGCCTGGCTATTACCAGTGACCACCCTGACAGGGAACACAACAGGGTCCCTGATGTAACAAGAGAAAAGTGAGTTTCAGAACTCAAATTCTGGTGAAAACACCTGGTTTGATGGTCTCACATGCTACAGAGACTATGAAAGTCATGGTCCCTGGACTCTGTTATCCCAGTACCAAAACCATTCCTGAAGCCACTTCTTCAGACAAAGATTAGACTGGACTATACAACATAAAATCATATTGCTGAAGAGTGTATTTTTGGGCTCAAGTAGATAATGTGAGACTAAACAGGTAGCTCTTATCTGGAGGTGAGATGTGAAGTCAGAAGAGGACAGTAGCTGGTTGAATGAACACTGAAAATAAAGGGTTGAGAGAAGGAGTGTATTGTCATGTTGCATGGAGAGTAACTAGAGTCACATAACAATGTGTGTATAAATTTTTGAATGAGAAACTGATTTGAATTGTAAACTTTCACTTAAAGCACAATAAATAAAACTTTTTTTTTCGGAAAAGGAAAAAGTTTCCAGCAATACATACTAATGACCAATGTCAATAAGCACATGAAAAAATGGTCAACATCATTTAAAAAAACAAAACAACAACAATAGTCACCCATCATCATCAGTTGAATTCTGGCACATATGGCAGAGTAGATTTGCCCCCATAAAACTTCGAAGTAGGGCCTGAAGGATCGGAACTACCAATCTTTTGGTTAGCAGCCAAAGCATTAACAGTTACTCCACTAGGGTTTTCTCAACATCACAGTCATCAAGAAAACATAGATTAAAAATCTAATGAGATAACACTTCATACACACTAAAATAGCTAAAAAATATAAAATCTGACTATACCAAGAGCTGTTAAAGACATACCATTAGCACAATTTTAGTACGTTGTTTCTAGGAGTGTAACAAGATGCAGCCAGTGAGTCAAGCAATTTAGCAGTTTTTTTATAACCTTTTGTATATACAAGCTGTGATCTAGCAGTTTAATTCCTGGATATTTATCCTAGAGAAATAAAAACTCCCACTTAAAAAAAAATGTGTGTGTACATTTTTATAGTAATTTTATTCATAATAATAAAAAACTTAGTGGGGTATATATTCTTGAACAGGTAAATGAATTAATTGTGGAATATTTAATATATAGAGTACTAGTCAGTAAGAAAAGAATGCACTGCTGATATTTATGAATAAATCTTACAGATATTATGTTGAAAGAAGAAACCAGACTTCAAACTCTTTATAATCTATGATTCTGTTTTCTGTAAAGCAAACTTAATGTATAATGAAAGAAATCATGTCAGTGGTCTTCTAGATCATGAATACTGACTGCAAAGAGGTGAGGTGACAGAAATAATCTCTCAGTTCATTTGGGAGGCAGTAATTCAAAACTTTATCGAAGTTTATCTAAAAGCACACTTAAAATGTTTGAATGTTATAGGACATATATTATTATTGTTAAGTGAAGTTGAAAAAATCAGGAGAAATGTCACATATATTTCCCCAATTATTAGGTGATGAAATTGCATCTCAAACAGAACTTCTAAAAAATTAAATAGAATACAGAAGAGTAACTAGAGTAGAAAACACCAGCTTCATCACATATTGTAAGTCCAACCATTATTTTATGTAACTCTTATTTTAGTTTTGTGCATGTATATGGATGCTTTCTCAGTCTCACAGTAAAATGTATTTTTCATTGTTAGATATGATTAAAATATTTGAAATATTCTGCCTTGTTGTTCTTGTTGTTAGGTGCTATCAAGTTGGTTCCAGCTCATAGCAACCCTGCGAAAAAAAAACAAAACCAAACCCACTGACGTCAAATGGAGTCTGACTCCAAATCATGGTGACCCTAGAGGTCAGAGTAGAACTGCCCCACAGAGTTGCCAAGGAGGACCTGGCAGGTTTGAACTACTGATCGTTTGGTTAGCAGACGTAGTTCTTAATCCACTACACCACCAGAGCTTCTTCCAGATATTGATTATTACACAGAAAAGTGTATAGTATAGCAGAAACAACTGTGGGTTCCAGGGTCACACTGTAGTGTCCTAGCAAATAAGTGTCTTACACACTAATCTAAAAAAAAAAAAAGTCTCTGTTTTGCTTAATTCACTAACTTCCAGGGTATTAATACTGCTACCATGTACGATTTTAGGCTACAAACATCAGCACTCTTCACTAGCTTGTAAAGTTCACAAAAATTTACTGTTTGACCTTTATAAATTGAGCTTAACTGAGCCAACTCTAATGGAGTAACTGGAGTCACAATGTCCAAATTTGAATCCTATATCAGGAACACTGAGTTCTAGTTAAGAAGAATTGTGTAAATAAACAACGTTAAAAGAAAAACAAAGCATGATAATGAAGTTTTAAATAAGAGTTAAAAAATTAAGTTCACACTTTCCCTGTCCTTTACTAAAAGATACTTATGGGAAGATTTCATAATAAATCCCGAGAAGAAAGCCTTCCATGTTGTTTTGCTTATTGACTTTGATAACTTGGGCAGTAAATATACACAGCCCATCAAAACTCTACCTTATCCACAAATGCTCTTGTACTTCCTAATTTTCATTTTCAACTGGAAACATGAATCAATGGCAGAAAAACCCAGCAAGTTCAAAATGTTAATGCAAAAAACAACTTGTTTTGATTATCAAGAGTTATGAAAGGCATGATGTTGTCTATAAAGTTCTCTAAAGGATTTTTAAGCAAAGATGATGACGTGTTTAAATGGATATTAAGCAATAGCTGCAAAAAGGGGGAAAGACAAGGAGACAAAGGAGAAACAAAACCACAAACAGGATGTGTTTAGATGGTCACTTCGAAAGTGGAGTTTCTCGTAGAGAGCTGTAACACCAACAGCAGGAGGAAGGTATTTATGTGCAGGGTAACCTGTCCTCTGAAAATAAGAGAACTTAACTGAGTCTTCTCTGAAAACGTCTTTGCCTATACCTGATGGGTTTAAATTACCCTTTCGATGGCAGCCGTGAAGACATGCCTCTCAGATTTCCACCTGCATGGACCTCAGTTGACCATTTTCCATTCCTGAGCTGTAAACCCAGCACTGGAGTTTCACCAAGGAAACCCTGGTAGTTGGAAGTCACTAGTCACTCCTTAGAAACTCTGTGGGGCAGTTCTAATCTTTCTTGTAGTGTTGCCATGAGTCCGAAATGGCTAGATGGCAATAGTTCCATGAGTCTTTCCCAGTCAATTATTCAACATGGCAGTGACAGAGGAAGTCCACTCCTGAGAAATGAGACGCTTCTCTGACATGTGACTCCGACTCACAGACTTAATGTTGATCTTGTCAAATTTAGAGCTGCACTGTAATCCCAGGCTTTTTGACTTTGTCTTCCTTCCTCCTCTCTCTCCTTCACAAAGGCCAGATGTGCACATGGTATGACAGTTTCCAGAACTCCAGCCCCCTTTCTTTTGCAAGCATTTATCCCAATAAGTACCTTGCATATTTAACACTGTTTGGTGATTGGCTTTCGGAGTACTAGCACTAGCACATCTATTTATATTAAAATACTAAGATACATTACAGAGTAGCAATGGCTTTTAAGACCAAATATAAAATGTCAAAAGTAGTTTGCACTTTTAATGAGGTGTTTTCTGCTTTAGTCACAGACCCCTGGAGTTCAAAATACATTTTCTTTGACAACAGTACTTTAAAATTAAGTCACTGCTTTATTCAGTAAGTTCTCCTCAATTGCTCATAAAATATTGAGTACCCTTTTGATTGACTCACTTTTATAAACAAGGTCTATGAAATACAGTATATATTAATTCTTTCTTCAACTTATTAATATTCTCCTTTTGTATCCTGTACAAGGAACTGATGGACTCATAGCTTAAATTAAAGGAAGGTAATATTAAAACAACAGTCTTTGAGGTTCTGGGTACAGCTCTAATTGTCAGTAAGCAGAAAACTATTTAACATCTCTATTGGGAATTGTTTTGATCAATTTAAGAGGTTAACTAAATTTAAGAAACTGATTTCTCCTCACAGGACTGATTTCAAATAGAACACTATCACTGTTTAACTTTTTAACAATGAATACCATTTCCCATCCTAGAATCTAATAGAAAAAAAAGTTCCGAACTGACATAACTCACTACTCTTCCCAGTTAAAGAATGACATCTCCTGCAGGAATACACATACTGAATCTCCATCTGGAGCTTAGTTTCTGCTTCTGTTGTTAGTTGTGGACCTGGCTGTATCTTTCTTCCCTGTGTGATAAATAAAGTAGGATAATTATATGAAATGTCCAAAAATTATAAAATATTTCTGTAACTAAATAAACGCTGCTTTGTTTTGCAAACTCTTTTAGATACAAAATATTAGAATGAAAACTGTATGATGAAATTAGGAGTTTACTTTTTTTTTTCCCCCCTGATCTTTAAAAAGAAATCCTCGTGGTATAGTGGTTAAATGCTACGGCTGCTCACCAAGAGGTTGGCATTTGGAACCCACCAGGTGCTTCTTGGAAACTCTATGGGGCAGTTCTACTATGTCCTTTTGGGTTGCTAGAAGTTGGCACCAACTCGACAGCCCTGGGTCTGGATAATCTTTATGTAAGTGGATGGGCAATTGACTGTACACTTCCATAACTTCCGTAACTATATACCATGGATACCCCATATATAACAGAACAAAAAACACTTCCAGGCCCTGTGTAGTGATTCCTCAGGATGATTACTATGTTTGAGGACAGTGTACAGTTAATTGCCCACCCATTAACTAATGCTTCTTAAAAGATGAGGGGGAAAAACCCTTGAGGTTGTCAAGAATTTCATTTTACTTGGCTCCACAATCAGTACACACGGAAGGAGCAAAAAGACCTCTTTAAAGGGTTGAAAAGTAAAGTTGTCACCTGGAAGCATAAAGTGTGCCTAACTCAAGCCATGGTATGTTCTATTGCTTCATATGCATGTGAAATGGTCAATGAATAAGGAAGATATTGGAGTGAAATACTGAATATAACATGGACTGTCAAAAGAATGAACAGATCAATCTTGGAAGAAGTATTACCAGTGCTCCTTGGAAGCAACAATGGTGAGACCACATCTTATACACTTCGGACACATTGTCAGGAGGGATCAGTTCATGGAGAAGGACACCATACGTGGTGGAACAGAGGATCAGCAAAAAAAGAGGAAGACCCTCAACAGGATGGATTGACACAGTGCCTGCAACAATGGGTTCAAGGATAAAAATGATTGTGGGCAAGGCACAGGACCAGGCAACATTTTGTTCTGTCATACCTCAGCATTGCTATGAGTCAGAATTGACTTGACGATACCTAACAACAGTATTAGGGAAGAACTGGCTAGCTTTTATGTATGTGTCTGTATGTGTGTGTCTCTGGATGTATGCATACATACATATGTATAAATATATATAGTTATATGTCACTATATTATGTATATGTATATGTGTGTGTCTGTAAATACACACACACATAAAATCCACTGCTGTCAAGTTGGATCTGGCTCACAGTGACCCTAGAGGTCAAATTAGAACTGCCCTATAGAGTTTCCAAGGAGCACCTAATGGATTTGAACTGTCGACCTTCCGGTCAGCAGATGTAGCACTTAACCCCCTATGCCACTAGGATTTCATATATATATATATAGTTATTGCTGCTGGGTGCTATCCAGTTGATCCTCCTAATAGCCCTACATATAACAGAACAAAACACTTCCAAGCACTGCATCGCCTTCAGAAGCATTACTATCTTTGAGCTTGCCGTTGCAGCCACTGTTTCAATCTCTGCCTTGACAGGTCGTCCTCTTTTTCACTGAGCTCAGGGTCTGTGCTTCCTCAGGGATAGCCTCTTCTGATAACATGTCAAAAGTAAGTTATATGAGAAAAAGTTTTGCCATTCTTACTTCCAAGCAGCGCTGTGCCTGTACTTCTTTCAAAACAGACTTCTTTGTTCTTCTGGAAGTTCATAGTTATTAAATATTCTTTGCTGTCACCATAATTCAAAGACATCAATTCTTCTTGGGTCTTCCTTATTCATTGTTTAGCTTTCTCATGTACTTGAAGTGACTGAAAATACCACCACTTGGACCAGGCATACCTTAGTCCTTAAAGTAATGTCTTTGCTTTTCAACACTTTAAAGAGGTCTTTGACAGCAAATTTATTCAATGTACTACATTATTTGATTTCTTGACTGCTGCTTCCATGGGTGTTAATTGTGAATCCAAGTAAAATGAAATCCTTCATAACATCAATATTTTCTCCATTTTTCACGGTGTTGCTTGTTGGTGTAGTTGCATTTCTTTCTTTATGAAAGAAATTATCAAGTCTATAATGAATTACAACAAAATTGTTTGTATAATCAATGTAAAATTGACAAATTTTAATGAATAGATATTCTTTAATAGTATTGCTTTGTTATTTAAAGCCCCACAAGTTCAGATTGCACGGCACTGCAGCACTAATTCAAATGCATGTTTTCTTTTTAAGATTTAAAACTATACATTACAGAAAATTATATGACTTTGAATGATATATATTATAAAATTATACATTATGTATGATAAAATTGCACATATGATATATATCATATGTATTATATATTATGTGTGAATATATTATAATTGTATATTTCATGTATAATATTATAATATATAGTATGAGTTGGATCCGACTCGACAGCACTTGGCTGGCTTGGATAGTATATAAAATATGTTATACACATACATTATAAAAGTATATATTGTATATAGTTAACTGTATAATGTCAAATGTTAAAATGTTTAAATATTAATTTTAAATTATGTATAAAATTAAATTATATTCATTTCTGTATAACATTGTATATTGATATATATATAATCCTGGTGGCACAGTGGTTAGGTGTTCCTCTACCAACCAAAATGCCAGCAGTTCAAATCAAATCTACTAGCTGCTCCTTGGAAACCCTATGGGTCAGTTTTCTCTCTCTCCTGTAGGGACTCTACGAGTTTGAATTGACTTAATGGTAATGGATTTGGTTTTGAATTTTCATTAAGTATATTATATGTATAACATGCATGTATTATAAACAAAACCAGAGCAAACCTGTGGCCACTGAGTTGATTCTGACTCATAGCAACCCTGTAGGACAGAGTAAAAGCGCCCCGCAGAGTTTCCAAGGAGCACCTGGTGGATTCAAACTGCTGCGCTTTTTGGTTAACAGCCATAGCACTTAACTACTATGTCACTAGCGTTTTCAATTTCTTACAAAGTGTATTATATATATTTATATATTTAATATTTTATATATTGGCATTATATAATGTATATGTTATGTATAATTTTAGTATTTTAAAAAGAAGATATACATTGGAATTAATGCTGTGGTGCTGCACATCTTGAACATGTGGAACTTTAACCACGAGATAATAGTAGACTATTCACTTATTAAGATTTGTCATTATAGCATTAATTGTGTAAGTACTTCGTTGTAATTATTTAAAAAAAAAAAAACACAGTGTCATCTAGTCCATTCCAACTCATAGAACAGAGCAGAACTGTTCCACAGTGTTCCCAAGGAGCGCCTGCAGATTCAAACTGCTATCCTTTTAGTCAGCCGACATAGCACTTAACCACTAAGCCACCAGGGTTTCCGTAATTCGTTATAGAATTGATAATTCCTTTTAACCAAGGAATTATAAATTTCACGTATTATCAGTTACAGATGCGTGGAAAGTCCAAATACGGACAACCAAAGTAAAAGAAAAAAAGAAAAGAAATTATTACTTTAAAAGTGGAATTGGTTTTGTTAAAGCAACTTGAAAACTTGTGAATAACCAAAGCAAATTGCTGATGTCTTAGGAAATTGCCACAATCTTGGATTAAAAAAAAAAAAAAGATAGGGAATAGAGATGATTATATGTCCACAGATTGGAGATATTTTGTAGATTCACTTCTAGCGCTTGCGTTATTAACTTTGGGGGAAAAGCAGTACTGCTTTAAATGCTTTAACACTATCATTGTGTTTTTATCCAAGAATTATTTTCAGTTTATGTGTTAAAATGTAGTTGTATTCTTGAGGCAAGTATAAATCACTTTTAGGACTGAAATATTTTGTAGAAGACTGGACCCCCGGGAAAGTAGTGGCAAACAATTTTAAGGAAAATGTCAGAAGTGACGAAGTTTGAACTGACCAGCACTTCCTCGGAAGCCCCACGGCGCAGTTTTACTCCGTCCTTCAGGATCTTTCACAACAAAGCCAACAAAGCGATTGGTTTTCAACCCAGGACTACCCGTTCAATATTGTAATGAAAATTGTTACATAAATACAGTTAGTTTAGTGGATCTTTACCTTGACTGGTCTAGTTTTTGGAATGTATTTCTTTCACTTAACTGGTGTATTGGAAAAAATTGAAATTAAGACGCCAGTGCTCACCTTTTTATCACAGATTAGAAGAGAGCAGGAATTGGTTTAGAAGATTTATTTAAAAAAAAAAAAAAAAAAAAAACTTTCTTCTACCCAGAATAGAAATATTAGAAATTAAAAAAACAAAACAATAACAAAAAAAATACAGTAAATCTTCATTTTATGTGTCCTCACAGATTAGATTTTGATGACAGTCAAATCATGCCTCAAAACTATAGGACAATGTGAAAAGCTGAGATGTGAGTCTTGTTTGTTCCTTCAGTGTTGTAATAAAGTTCTGCTTTTTTCTTTAGTTAGCAGAATGACTACGGAAGGAAGGGATTATTGCAAGGTCTAAATGAAGTTTTACGTCAAACTCATTTTGCTGAAAAGCAGCAAAATTATTTTGTGTGTTAACAAGAGGAAGATCATGCGTGGAGTAGAACTAAGGTTAAAAACATTTTAACCATGTTGTATTTTGTTTCTGTGATTATTTTCTTAATCACTTTTAGCTAAACCTGCCAGCTTGGAATCTGAAATTTTGTTATATATGAAAACCAGCTAAGCTGTTAAGCACACTCTCAGATGTCTAGCTATTGCTCTAATATACCCTCAATCATTTGGTGTTACACCATGCGACATCAGTCACTATTATTGCCGTGTGCAGCCCCGTAAACATTTAATGCTGAAGGAGAAAATGTTGGAAATAATGCCTAATGTTTTTATCTTTACATTCATATTGTGTTTCTTGTGTGGTTCTCCTTGCTTCCCTTCATATGATTTCATTCATTAACTATGCACAAATTCTTAACATAAAAGTATCCCCAAATGTGTATGTTGTAATTAGGTTGTAATTCTGAACAGAGGTTCTGGTGACATTTACAAGCAAACTGAGGGGACAACGGGATCCTGCTAACCGCAGGGACCTTTAAAGAGAAAATAGTAGAATTAATTTAGAGAAGTCTAGGAACTGATTATTATTTGCACAGCTACTAAGAACAGACAAACTTTCTTAGTTGTCACCAGCCTTTATCTATCTCAATCCAATAAGCATGTCACCTAATTCTTTATTTTGTATTAGTTAAAACAAACTTGTTAATGGTAATCAGCTTTGTTCAAAACATCTATTCTCACCTGTAGAGGGTATCATATCAGGGCTACTAGATTTTAACCTGAAAGTTTCATTACAAAATACCTACAAGTTTTAGCCACTACTGGCTTTCTTCTAGCTACAACAGAAAAAAAAAAAAAAAAAATGACCAGGAATGAAAAAACTACAGTAATCCCCCTTTCTTCATAGATTACATTAGTGACAGTCAAAACATTCTTCCTATAGGACGATGTGAAAAGCTGAGATGTGAGTTTTGTTTGCTCCTTGGAATAGGTCAAACAGCTCTTCATATTAAGATTTTTTAAAAAACAAAACAAACCATGCCTGTTGGTAGAGTCAATTCCCACTTGTAGAAACTCTACAGACAGAGTAGAACTTTCCCCATAGGGTCTAGAGTTGTTACTCCTTGGCAACGGGTTTGGCTTTGGCAATTTATAGTAGCAGATTGCCAAGTCGTCCTCTCTTGGAAAGCTTCTAGGAGGGTTCTAACCACAGACCTTTCAGTTAGCAGCTGAGTGCTTAACTGTTTCACAACCAGGTGGCTCCTAAGTTAATGATGATATATTTGATTAGTTAATGTGAGTCAGCATAAATTTGGAGTTTAAAAATATATATCAAACCACACATCTGCCACACAAGAGGACTTTGGAACACAAATTAACAAAGAGGCAGTCCACCTTCTGGGTTTTTTGCTGTGATATTATTGCAGAAGTCTCCTCAAGGCCCATTCCTGTCAAGATGCACATTGGTTACTTTTGTCCTGTTAGCAGCCACTCGATTTGTCTTAGAGAGACAGCAGCTGCTGCTCCTTTACACAATGTCCAGATATGGCTTGCCTTCTGATATGTAGATCATGATAAGGGCTGAGACCTCAGTGTGCGGTCCCTTGCCTGCTTCAGAGGGTGGTCTTTAATTTACACCTCTATCCTATGGCCTTAGAACTTACAGCATTCCGGGGAGCAGCAACCTGGGCATCACAACATGCAGGTTTCAGCCCTTCATCCTCCAGATGCTTCACTACAGGCTATCAGCCTTCTCTTCTTTCTGGCCACGCCTTATGAGACTGTCTCTTCTACTCTCCTGCACCCAAGCAGAGCTGGCACTCAACACCAGTTCACAGGCAGCAGGTTAACAGTGTTTACAGAGAATCTTACCAGGTCACAACCAAAAGGAAAAACTAAGCTTTCAACAGCCTCGTCTATTGTTGCCTCTGAATATTCTTGGCAAATTAGACTGTTTGGGCACAGCAGAGCAGTGATTTCAAAATAAACTTTTTCCCTTGAAAATGAGTCACCCATTGGAGTACCACAATCTGGAAAATAGAATCAGGAGATTTACCCAGTGTTCTTATTTTCAGATAAGAAATCGAAGAAAAGGAGACTTGGACAAGGGGTTGGAGAGGTCCAGATGGAGAGGTAGGGTGTAAAATCTCTAATCAAATGAACCTCTTCACTAGCCCTTAAATCTCTGGATTTAGATTCACCCAGCATTTTCAGTCTTGTTGGTTTCCTGAATTCCATAATGCCCTTCTCCTTTCCATCTGCCAGTCCAGATTCTACCCATCTTGTGCCGTTCTTCCTCCCTTAAATTTTATCAATTATATCAGCCACTTTAACTGCTTCCTTCCTGGTACCCCTATAGCTTTTTGTGTTGGGATCATAGAATTTAATGATAAGAGAACCATTTATGTTTCTCAAGCATTGCTAGGCCTACAAATTACCTGTCATCTTATTAAAATGAAGATTGTGACTCTGACTTTGTATTACTAGGGTGGGGCCCAAGCTTCTGCGTTTCTGATAAGCTCCCAAGTCTCACAATGCTATTGGTCCCTCTGTGATTCAAGGTGCTAGTCTTTTGGGTTCCAAATATCTGTTTTTGAAAACTATGAGCTGGATACTTGTAGCTGTGTGTCTATCACTTGGAGACACTTGTAAAATAGTGATCTGAAGGCCTTATTCAGACCTGATGACACAAAATCTCTTAGATAGAATTTCAGCATCTGAGTTCTTCCCAGAAACCTCTAGTTATTTTGAGGCACAGCTACAAAGTCTAGCCTCCCATTTTGATTTTACTGGCAAGAGAACTGAATTGCACAGATATCAAGGGAAGAGCAAAAACATCACAGTAAACATGTATAAAGTAAGAGATACTTAGGAGATGATACTTAGGGGATCTACTGCTTTCTTTTTAAAAAAAAAATCATTTTTTTGGTTATTGACTTAAGCTCCATCCTTAATCTCTCTGAACAGTTTCACTGTGTGTAAACTAACAATATTACAACTTACCTCACAAGATTTGTATTAGGTTGTGAGGCATAGCATATATAAAATGTTTAGGCCATGGCAGATACTGAGTTTATTGGGATTGGGTCATTATTTCCTAGTTTTATGTGTTATGTTTCAAAAATACTTTCTAATTCTGTGGTTCTCAAGGCTTCTCAAACTAATTAGTGCAATCTCTTGGACACAGGAAATGATTGTTTTTGTGGAAAGGCATGTGTAGGGGGCAAAGATTATGAATATGAATGTAGGGAGGTTGGTGAAAACTTTTGAGCAGTTTGAGTCTCAAAGTAGTGAACTAGTCATGCACTAGACTGGGAGAAGTACTGAGTCTGATTTATGGCATATTTCAGGACCTAGAGCAGCCGTTGTTGTTGTGGTTAGATGCCCTGGAGCTGGTTCTGAATCTTAGAGATCCTACGTACAATAGAACAAAACCCTGACCAGTCCTGTGCCATCCTTACGATCACTGCAATATTTGAGATCATTATTGTAGCCACTGTATCAATCCATCTTATTGAGGGCCACCTCCCTTTCACTGACCATCTTCTTCAGTAAGCGTGGTGTCCTTCTTTATGGGCTGTTTCTTCCTGATAACATGTCCAAAGCAAATGAAATGAAGTTTTGTCATCCTTGCTTCTCAGGATCATTCTGGCTGTATTTCTTCCACGACACAATTATTAATTCTTCTGGCAGTCCGTGAAGTATTCAGTATTCTTTGCAAGAATTATAATGCAAAGGCATCAGTTTTTCCTTGGTATTCTTTATGTGTGTCCAGTTTTGACACTCATCAAAGGTCTTTCAATAAGGATGTCCTAATTTTGACAGCTCACTATTTGTGAAGCTATAGCCACCATATTACTCACTTTGTTTTTTTTAGTCTTGGCAAATAGCCGTGAGAATTATATGATTCCACAACACATACAAATCATTAAAGTTTACTATCAAAATGAGTGTTCCATTCACCAAAACTTCTGTGTGTTACATGAAATTCATGATGTGCGTGATCATCCCAAGGAGACAACAGTTTGATGTTTAATCAAAAAAATTGCGATAACTGGATCTGTTGCCAATCAGACAATGTCTGTATGTCAATGAACTATACATTCCAAAGAAAATTTCATCACTTTTCAAATGTGTGTATGTGAGAATCCATCCTGATCAATTTATTTCCAAGCCCAAGAATTGGGCCTTTTGTCTACCACAGTCTGGTGGATTTTGCATCTGGACTCTAAGCTTTCCACTTATAAAACTGTTTTAACTCAAGAACTGAACTCCAACAACCATAGATTGCACTGTACATTTGCTGCCTGGGTTCTGGTGCAATTGGAATCTGACCCTGCTTTTGGCCAAAAAATCATCTTCAGCAATGTGGCCCATTTTGGGATGAATGGTTTTGTTAACAAAGCTGTCACATTTGGAGCAATGAAAATCCAACAGAGATTCAAGAATGTCAACTTCACCCCCCAAATTTACCATTTGGTGTGGATTTTGATCCAGCAGGATCATTGGCCCTTAGGTTTTCCAAGATCAATGAGGAGAGACAGTGACTCTCAAGGGTGAAAGATACTGGACTATGATTTTTGGCCCCATTTGGAAGGTGCCACGGAGGCTAAAGTTCTTTTCCATACATAATGCCATCAAATGTACTTCAAAATAATAAAAGAGTTTAAACTATATCATTTACAGAACTTGTTTTATTCAAGTTCAAAAATAGAACAATCTTGTTGGAAGAACCTTTCATAAGGCTACTGAAAATACCATTACTTAGGGCAGATACACCTTAGTCCTCAAGGTGATATTTTTTTCAATATTTTAAAAAAGTCTTCTGTAGCAAATTTGCAACAATGTGATAAGTGGTTTGATTTCTTTTTTATTTTTCTTTTTGATGATACTTTTTGTTATGTTTTACAAAAAGTTTTACAGAACAAATTAGAATCTCAATAAACAGTTAATGCACATGTTGTTTTGTAACATTGGTTGCCAACCCCATGACGTGTCAGCACTTTCTGTTTTCTACCACTTGGAGTCCCCGTTTCCATTCATCCAGCTTTCCTGCCCCCTCCTGACTTCTCATCCTTGCCCCTGAGCTTATGTGTTCATTTAGTCTCCTATAGGTGATTGAACTACATTTATAAGTAGTTACTTAAAGGCCTGTCTAATCTTTGGCTAAAGGGCAAATATCAGAAGTCACTTCAGTATTGAGTTAAAATGGTGTCTGAAGGCCATTCTCTCAGAATTCCTCCAGTCTGGTCTTTTTTAGTCCAGTCAGTCCGGTCTTTTTTAGTCCAGTCAGTCTTGTCTTTTAGAATTTTGTTCTACATATTTCTTCAGCTCTGTTCAGAATCTTTTATTGTGATTCCTGTCAGAGCAGTTGGTAGTGGTTACAGAGTACCACCTAGTTGTGCTGAACTTGCCTGGTTGAGGCTGTGGTAGTTGTGGCTCATTAATACTTTGGACTCTTTCCCTTGCGTGTGTGTATATATATTTTTATGCTCCTTGTTCTAGGAGATGTGGGACCAGAGGAGTATCTCAGACAGCTGCTCACAGGCTTTTAAGACCCAAGACTCACCAAAGTAAGATGTAGAACATTTTATTATAAACTATGTCATGCTTATTGAGTTTGATATTCCCCATAGTCCTCAGCCTAATAATTCAGTTCGTTGGAGAGTACAGATGTGTTTATGAAGCTTCTATGACATTCCTTTGGTTAAGTTGTGTTGACTTTCCCAGTATTGTGTACTGTCTTACCCTTCACCCAAGTTGCCACTTATCTATTGTCTGGTGTTTTTCCTTCCCTGTTCTCTTTCCTACCTGTTACTGTTGAATCAATCTAATAGCAACCCTATCATAACCATCAAAAATTGTTTCTGCGTATAAATTTTTCCATAAGTTTTTATAGTAGTGGTCTCATGCAGTATTTGTCCTTTTGTGATTGACTTTTTTCATTCATCATAATACCCTCAAGATTCATTTCTTGTTTGAGATGTTTCTTAGATTTATCAGTGTGTTCTTTATCCGTGGGTAATATTCCATTGTTTGTATGTACCATAGTTCACCCATTCATCTGTTGATGGATATTTAAGTTCTTTACATCTTTCTGCTATTGTGAACAGTGCTGCACAGGAAATGGATGTGGGTATGTCTATTTGTGTGACAGCTCTTTTGTCATCTGGGATATATTCCAAGGAATGGGATTTTTGTATCTTATAGTATTTCCGTTTCTAGTTTTTTAAGGCAATGTAGTATCATTTTCCAAAATGGTTGTACATTTTACACTCCCACCAGCAGTGTGCAATTGTACAGATTTCCTTGCAGCCTCTTCGAGATTTTTTTTTTAAATTTGTGCTAGTAATTTCGGCATAAATATCTCATTGTAGTTTTGCTTTGCATGTACCTAATGGCTGGTGATGATGAGCATTTTCTCATGTGACTGTTAGACCCCAGGATGTATTATCTGTTGAATTGTTTGTTCATATCCTTTGTCTGTTTTTCAGTTGGTTTATTTGTCTCTACATTGTAGAGGTAATGGATTTTCTTAAACTTTAGAGACTGACATTTGTTGGATATGTCATAGCCAGAAATGTTATCACTGGCAGCAGATTGTTTTTTTTACTCTTTTGGTGAAGTTTTTGATGAGCATGCGTGTTTAATTTTGAGAGGATTTCAATTATGTAGCTTATCTTTTGGCATTTGTGTAGCATTGGCATGGTTTGTACGTTTTACGGCAGACTTTGTTCCAAAGTCTATTTTATCTGAGTAGAACTCTTTTGTGGGTTGCTATTTTCTTGATATATTTTTCCATTTTTCAGTTTTTAATATATTTATGTCATTGTTTTAAAGGTGTGTCTCTTGTACACAGCATATTGTTGGGTGCTATTTTTGAAATTCTTTCTGTCACTTTCTGTCTCTTTATGGATGCATTTAAGCCATTTACATTCAATGTGATTATTGATAGGTGTGGGTCTATTGCTGACATTTTGCAGTGCTTTTCTTTGTGGTGCTGACATTTTCTTTGTTTTTCCTACTTTCCTTGCTAAATTCTTTTATTTGTGAATTTTATTTTTTTCTTTTGTTTTTGTAGATTTTGTGTTTACTGAGACTTTATGTTTTCTTTATTTTGATGAGTATGTTTGTTAACTCTCATTATGGTTGTCTTGAAACTTACCCATCTTCCTAAGCTAGAAGCAGTCTTTAATTACTTGATACCACCTTGAGTTCCTTTCTATTTGAGAGTTTTATTGTTCTGATGTTGCTATCATTTATAGATTGACCTCTCAGATCCCTAGTGTAAGTTTTTTAGTTAGGTTTTTTTTTTTGGCAGGATCAACTTTCTTACCACTCCCTAAGCTACGTATGTTATTGTTGTTGTTAGATGCAGTTGAGTAGGTTTGACTCACAGAGACCCTATGCACAACAGAACAGAACACTGGTTCTGCACCATGCCCACAATCATCTTTACATTTAAGCATACTGTTGCAGCCATTGTGTCAATTCATCTATATATAACCTCCATTATTTTAACAAACACTTTCTACATAACGCCTTATGTTTGCCAAGTAATATGTTAAATACATTATAAATATTAGCTCATTTAAGCCTTAGAAAAACACTGTGGCATAGATCAAACCAAACCCTTTGCCATGGAGTCAATTCTGACTCATAGCTACCTTATAGGACAAAGTAGAACTGCCCCGTAGAGTTTCTAAGGACTAGAAAATGAATGGAAATGCCATCAAATACTATTATATAAGCTCTTTCCAGTGATGAATATTACTTGAGCCATCTAGTGAGAGGGCAGAAATTTATACAAGAAAAGAGTTAGCAGAAGGCCCTGCTTCCAGTGTCTATAGAATGACCAGAAATTTAAGGGCAGTCACATTTGCATTTTATGCAAGGCATTGGAATAAACTTGTACATTTTGAACAGTGCTAAATGAGACCGACTTTGCATTCTCTAGAAAGGGAAATGCTGTTTCTGATAGAAATCTTGATAGCTTCAGTAGAAAAAATTGGGCTAATTGAATCTTCAGAGAAAGACAAAGACACACAAATTCCTTCAGAGAAAAAAATATGTAGTAGAAGGTGAAAGAAAGAAGTCATTTAAGTTTTATTATTAGAGATTATGAATATTCTCATGGAAATTCTTGATAAGAACACTAATTAGATGCAATATGACTACAAGATAACAAAGCCATTGTCTTAGTAATTGATAATGCAGATAATATCCATTGGTATGTCAAATCTATTGTAAAATGGCTATTGGACTTGAATGAATGCCAAATGAATATAATGGTGGGCCACATTGGTGAAGAAGTAACAGAACTGCCTTTTCTCTAATATAATACAACATTCAGGTAAATGAGCATACATTTTATAAATAATTTGCTTCTAACTCGTCTAACCATCAGTAGCAATTTAATCATATAAAACTACTATTGCTTAGTGATGATACAGATTCAATCAGAATTGTTGAAATGAAAGCAAATTCAGAACATACTGACTAAAAACATCCAATGTAGATTTTCATTATTGTTATTATCTAGTCAGTATTGCATAGAAACTGTTATTCATTCAGGTTAAACTCATCCAAGACAGGAAATGTAAAACTTTACACAACTTATTCTGCTTTTGGCCAGATCTAGTTGTTCGAATGACCATTGAATAGAATGATGTGAATTTGGATCTCATCCGAAGCTCAGTCCTGAAAGTAATTATGTGCCTTTTAAAAAATGAAATGTAAATTTGTAAATAAAATATAGACTTGTTACCCATAAGGTGGTCTTCCCGCTGTATATAACCTGTCATTTAAAGAGAGAAAATGGAAAGTACATCATTAGCAGTAATTTGTATATAAACAGCTGATCAGATGATTTCACATGATTCTTATATATTTGGTTAATCTTAATTAGAACTTTACCTAAAACACTTTCTTGGTAATAGAAGTTTATGTATTTCAGAAGACTAGAACTTCTTTAAATGCATTATTTAATTCAGCTGTGTTATCAATACACACAGTCTGTATCCCGATTGGTTTCAAAATATCTAGACTTTGCCTTACTAAAGTTACTGGATTTAAATGGTAGAGATATTTTAAGCACTGTCTCAGAAAATGCTTGGAACCATGAGTTCTCTCTTTATCTGGCCTTTTCTTTTCTTTTTTTTATTACAATTGAATGAAAATGTACATTCCCATGTAAATTTGCATCCTGATCTGCATGAAGCTTCCACTGTTCTCCCTGCATGGTGACAGCACACTCTTCCTCTCTCTCCATACATATCTTCCCAACGGTCTCCTATCTTCTCCTCTCCACCCAATCCCCTTCTTCCAGTGTCAGGTCAACCAGACGACCTCCTATAGACACCTAGAGCCATAAAGTGCCTACACAATATGGTCCCTCTGCTTCACCAAGTCCAATCCACTACTGTCTGAAAAGTTGGCCTTCAATATGATTTATGGACAGGAGCAGCATCAGGGCCAGGTGTCCCGCTTCCAGAAGAACTGCGAGGCCCCTGGACCATCAATTGCAGTCTTTTAGTGGAGATCTCAGGGTGCACCCCTATTTATACTTGTGTTGCCAGTGACACACAACTTTGTGAGCGCCATCGTGGCTATCACTGGTGGTGGCTGGACACCATCTGGTTCTTCTGGTCACAAGTCGATTTAGACATCCACTTATGTGAGTCTCCCTGTCTTCTGGATTCTCTTTCCCCCACGTCATTATGGACCTTGGTGATCATCCATTCCTGCTGAGTTTGGACCATTTGCTGTACCCTCAGATGGCAGCTTGGCAACTTTTAGTACCCCAGACGCCACTCACCAATGTGGGGTGCAGAGAGACCTCATTAGCAAAATGCTAGTCGTGCCAATTGGCCTCGATTTCCCCTGAGAGCATGGTCCCCGACCCCTCACCCCAGCTACTCTATCCTTGCAATATTGGGTTAAGATGAAAGGAGTACTCAAGTTATGCTGAAGTCCACTTAATGTTGTTCTAGTTTCTAATGTGTGCTATCACCGATATCTCCCAACCAGATATTCATGACCCCACCTCCCAGCAAAGCAAGATGGCGTCCTGCGTAAGCTCGCCAGCCAGCCAGGACCAGGCTCCTGGGGGATAGAGAGGCCAAGAGCGCCGAAATGCCCAGAGTCCACAGCCTTCACCCTTGGGCCCCGGCACCAGGTGACACTGTGTAAAACACCATCTCCCTGCTAGAAAAGTGCTCTCCCCGCAGCAGAAGCCACTTCCCAAACCAAGAACCAAGTCTGGCTGGGTCCTCTGCCTGCGCTTGTCTGTTTCCTGATAGGTCAGTGGAGCCGAGGTGTATAGAGTCCAAAGCCAGGCTCTCAGAACCTGACAATTATGCTTGCCAGTCCCACCAGCAGTATGTCCGAGACCAGCAGCTAGTCAAGTCCCAGTTCTAGCTGCTGGCCAAGACAGATGAAAAAAAATAGAAATGGTGAGTTACCTTTGGCCTGTGGAACCATGTGCTCGCCAAGAGCGGGGTTAGTGAAAAAGAGGAGGTTTTGTGTTCAGTGGTATGAAGTCCAAATTAACAGCCCTATGCCACATCCCAGGGCTTACTAGGTGTCCAGAAGCCTCTGTTAAACTATCATATCAGGTCTTGGTTTCCCAAGGGATTTAGGGAGACATGCGTGTAGTCTGCCATTTGACTCTACATTAACTGACCTTTTCTACTTGATGCATCCAGAGAGGCAAGTCAGTTAGGTTGTCTATAGATTTCTCTCCATTGAATGCATCACTATTAAGTACAGAACACTTCTGAATTATGGATGAAATCATAATACTGTAAATTTGAAGAGCTGAAATAAACTTTTTTTCACTATTTATAAATCACTAACTTATGAGCTTAACACATGTTTTCTTGGTGTCTACTATGTGCCACGTATAATTTCTAAAACCTCAAACTAGGAGAATAGAAGAAGTGGAAGCAGAGCAAAAGAAAACAAAGCTACATAATACTCTCTATATTAAGCCTTTAAAATGGGGAAAACTAGCTGCTATGTGTTTGAAACGTGTCTTACTTAATGCTCACGCTGATGCGGCATGTGCCCTTAGTGGCTGACTTCACTGAACACTTACCAAGCTCCCTGGTGGTGCAAATAGTTTATGCTTGGCAGCTAGGCCCACATTCCAAATCCACTCAGCAACACTGCAGAAGGAATAGCTGAGGGCCTGTTCCTGAAACAATCACACCCAAGAATACCCTATGGTGTTCCATTTTACACTGTAACATATGGGGCTGCCATGAGTCAGGATCAACTCAATAACAATTTTTTTTTTTTTAATGGCTGGCACTATTTCTAAGTGTTTTATAGGCATTTATTCCTCACAACAATCCTTTAAAGTAGACACTATTATTTTTTTCCTTTTTACAGATAAATGAAGTGAAGCACGAAGAGCCTTATGATATGTTCTAGGTTATACAGCAGTGCCAGGACTCCATGACTGCTATAAGAAACATTATAAATACAAATGCCCACATTGTTATTTTAATAGTACACTTACACATATACACAGGGAAGTCTCTTCCTTTTGCTCTCTTGCATTAAGACATAGACACTAAAAGTAGAAAGTGAGAAAATCATCTGCCAGCAAAGGTGAAAGAAGCAAGGATTTGAAGTAGAATTTAGGTTTACTAATGAAAATAACAAAGTCTTCAACTGAAATGTTAGTGAGAACTTGAAAGAGAATATTTAAAGAGAAAAATCATTCAGTAACATTTCCTTGAGAAATAAAATTACAATTAAATCATGTAATTAGGAAAAAATATATAAATTATTTTATGATACAGAATGAGACTCCAGTCAAGTCACATTATTAAAAAAATAAATGCCAAAAAGCTTTAGTCTTAGATCCTGTTTTTAATCACAGAGCTCCTTAAGGAAAGTTTGCATAGTTCAGATTACAAATTGATGCAGTCAGAATACACGTCAATTATCCTGTGGCTAACTCTTTCTCTGAGAATAACACAAGAATCTAAGAATTGAATATGAGATGTGTCCCAGTGAAAAACAAGTTGCTGTCAAGCTTTTTCTAACTCATGGTGACCCCTGGTTGTCAGAGTAGAACTGTATTTCCTCGGTTTTAATGGCTGATTTTTCAGAAGTAGGTTGCCAGGAATTTGTTCTAAGGTAGCTTTGGTCGAATCCTAACCATCAACCTTATAGTTAGTAGCCAAACCCATTAATGATTCATACCACCCAAGGACTCTAAATCTAAGTAACTCATGGAAAATTTTCTCAAGTGAAGAGACCTACTTTTGTTAACTACTCTTGTTAAACGTTGCTTTAATTTTCACAGTAAATTTGCAAATGAGGAGACTGAGGCTACGGTTTTAGGATCACAAGGTATGTTGTGGAAACAGATTTAACGCAACAGGGTTCTCAATACATTTACAGTATCATGCACGTTACTGTAAGCACTTTCACCCCATTCCTCAATGCATTCCCCTCTATGGTGGTGCAGTGGGTAAGAGTGTAATTACTAACCAAAATACTGGAGGTTCAAACTACCAGATGCTCCTTGGAAACCTTATGGGGCAGTCCTACTCTGCCCTATGGGGTCACTATTAGTCAGAATCAATTTGATAGCAGCAGGTTCCTGCCCCCCACCCCACTTACTTTCGTGGTTTGTTGTTAATTACTGCCAAGTCAATTCAGACTCTTGGAAGCCCCATGTGTGAAGAGTGGAAATACTTCACAGCATTTTCAAGGCTGTAACCTTTCAGAAACAGTTCACCAGGTCTACATTCTAAGGCACCTCTGGGTGGGTTTGAATTACCAACCTTTCAACTGTTAGTCAGGTGCTTAAATATTTGTGCCATCCAAGGACTCCTGCAAGTGGTTTACTTCACTTTAAATGTGTTTTTTTTTTTTAAGTTAGAATGCCTACAACTAGACTCAGTCCTCTAGAAAAGGTTTAATCCAGGTTGTGTAACAGATTAATAGTTCTGATGAGATGTTGCATTTTTTAACCATCCACCAAGCATGAATGATTAATATGACTTGCCAACAGTAAAGAACATTATACTTACATGTGAATTAAATCTGACAGATCATCATACGACAACAAAAACGCCCATGCAGCCTAAAATGTGCTGGAGCCTTACAAATGTGATCTCCTTTTAGCTGTCAAGTAAAATCGGGTGAGGGAGGGATGTGCAACTGTCAAAACATTATAGGCTGACAATGTTATTCAATGAAGATTGCAAAATAAGACCGAGTTCTTTTCAGAGACGCTAGCTCTCCCTGAGAATATACACTGATGGTATTCTATCATCAAGCATGAATCTGCTTTGGTGATAGTGTGGAAAATCATTAGTCATCAAAAGAGAGGCTGAAATTATCTTTCTAGACATGATCAAAGAAGAAAAAAATTGAATTTATGACTCTATAAAGTTGTTCAGAATCAAAGCTTACTTAGTACGTATAAAAAAATTACAGGCTGGCTCCAGTAAGTAACAAAACTAAAACATCATATGACCTTCTAATAGAAGAAAAGACCCTGGAAGTACCTAATAGGGAATTCAAAGTCTAACATTCAGAGTTGTCCAAGAGATTAGGAGAGAGATGAAGGAAAATCAGACAAAGCAGAAGGAAAAAGTAAACACCATCATTGAAGTTGCAGAGTCCCTGATGTAGTGGGAGAAAAATGGGGTGCAGTGTTCTAACTCTACTAGAAACACCAGACATAATGTTCTGACACACTGAAAAAGGTCCCAGAAGACATGACCCTCAGACTCTCTGTTAGCCCTGCACCGAAACCACTCCCGCAGCCAACTCTTCAGACAAAGATTGAACTGGACTATAAGACATAAAATAATACTGGTAAAGAGCGTGCTTCCAGGCTTAAATAGATACCTGTAAGTAACTAGGCAGCTCTTGTCCAGAGGTGAGATGAGAGGGAACAGGCGGACAGGATCTGGTTGAATACAATGGGAAATACAGGGTAGAAAGGGTGAGTGTAGTGTCACAGTATGAGGAAAGCAGCTAGAGTTACACAGCAGTGTGAGATTTTATGACAAATTGGCCTGTAAATTTTCACTTAAAGCACAATAAAATGCTAAAAGTATAGACAAAATCGGGGAAAACACATACAAAGCAATGGAAGAATTCAGGAAAACAAAGCAGGTTTGTCTGGGCACATGTTGATGCAGTCACCTTTTTACATGAGTCTTTCTGTCTCCTAAGACTTTTTCACCCCATGTCTTTTTTGTTCTCAGTGATCATTTGTTCCAGAGGAGTTGGAACCGTTTGGTATACCTCAGGTGGTAGCTTGCTAACTTTTAAGACCCCAGATGCCACTCACCAACATTGAGTGCAGGAAACTGCCTTAGCAACAGGCTAGTTATGCCAATTGTCCTCAATGTCACCTGAGAGCATAGTCCCCCGAGCCTGTCCCTGCTACTCTATCTGTGCATTATTGGTTTGAGATTAAAAGAGTTTTCAGTTTGTGGCGAAGTCCAGTTAAGTTGATCTCTTTGCTGTGTGCTGTCACTGCTTTTACCTAATCAGATTTTTACCAACTATCTAAACTATGACCAACCCTCTCCCTCCCTCTTCACCCTTGAAGCCATCAAAGAGTCTTTTCTTCTGTGCATAACTTTTTTTAAGTCCTTATGGAAGGAGTCTCATACAATACTTGTCTACTGGCCAGTGACTGATTTCACTCAGCATGTCTTCCAGTTGAAATCACTTTATGAGCCAAGCCAAGTAAAATTATCGCTGTTCTTTATTATTGCACAGTGTTCCAGTGAGTACATGTGTTATAGTTTGTTTATCCTTTTATCTGTTGGTGGGCATCTAGATTGATTCCATCTTTTTGCTATTGTGGACTGTGCTGCAGTAAACATTCATGTGCATGTATCTGTTCCTGCGACTGCCCTTGCTTCTGTAGGATATATTCCGAGCAGTGGGATTACTGAATCAAATGGTATATCTATTTCCAGCCTTTTTAGGAAGCATCATATTGCTTCCCAAAGAAGTTGTACCATTTTGAAATCCTACCAGTGATGTAGGACAGTTCCCATCACTCCACAGCCTCTCCAGCATTTGTTGTTTTGTGTTTTGGGGGTTATGGGTAAGCTTGTAGGGGTGAGACAGTATCTCATTGTACTTCTGATTTGAATTTCTCTGCTAGCTAATGATCATGAGCATTTCCTCATGTGTCTTTTGGCTGCCTAGATGTCCTCTTTGGTGAAGTGTCTGTTCATATCCTTTGCCCATTGCTTAATTAGGTTATTTACCTTTTTCTTGTTGATATTTTGCTGAATCTTGTAGATTATGGAGATCAGATGTCAGTCCAACATGTAGTTGTCAATATTTTTTCCCATTCTGTGGGTGGTCTTTCAAGTGTTTTGATAAAGTCTTTGGATGAGCGAAAGTGTGTGATACTTAGTAGTTTCATTTATCCATTTTCTCTTCTGTTGATTGTACTTTATCAGATTTCAAAGTCTTTGAAAGCTGTGTATTAGAACTTCCATTGTTGACCCTATTTTTTCTTGCTTAATTGTTATAGTTTTAAGTTTGATATTTAGGCCTTTGATCCATTTTGAGTTATTTTTTGCATAAGGTGTGAGACATGGGTCTTGTTTCAGTTTTTTGCAGATAGATATCCAATTTTGCTAACCCTACTTTTTAAAGAGATTGTTTTTACCCCAGTTTACAATCTGAGGGTCTTTGTCAAATATCAGCTGTTCATAAGAATATGGTGGCATGTCTGGGGTCTCAACTCTGTTCCGTTGGTCTATGTATCTCTTTTTGTAACAGTGCCAGCCTGTTGTGACTAGTCTGGCAGTGTAATAGGTTCTAAGGTTAGATAGTATGAGGCAGCCCACTGTGTTCCTCTTCTTCGGTATAGTGCCTTACATATCCAGAGTTTCTGCCCCAGCCCGCGGGACAAATCAACGAAGGGACGAGGGGGACCTGTGAAAATAAAGGTGGGACAGGAAGAGGCGAAGAAATGGAGGCAAGTCAAAGTTCTGATCAAGCCTCAAGGTTTTATTGTTAAAATGAGGTATATTTATAGCAGCGGGAATAGAGGGAGGGATCAAGTGACGTAGGGATGGAGTGACATTTGGAGTGAGGTAGTTGTCGGCTGGGGATTGGATATACATATGACTAAGGCAGTGACATCAGGCAGGAAGTTTTTTGCGCGCGCGGGCCTTTTGAATTTCGCGGGCGCGGGCTTTTTCAAACTTGGCGCGCGCGGGCTTTTTCAGCCCTACAAGCTTCCTGTATGTCGGGGCCTGGGGGCTCACCCATGGCTCCCGACATCTCCTCCCTTTTTGTTTTAATTCATGGGAGGTGGACTTTAACTGGGCGAGGGGATATTGACCAAGGCTCCTCCGCGTGGAATTTGTGGCTCTTGGTATCTTTTGAGGAGGAGAGGCAGAGCCGTTTTGATGTTGAGATAGATACCAACCTCTATGCAAGCCAGGTGTGCCCCAGGGAAATGTAGAGGAGTTAGTGTTAACTTTCCCTTGCAATGCTTTGCTTCGCACTCGCCCCAGTACCCATACCTCTCTTGCCGGATTGGTAAGGAGGTAAGCATGCCTCTACTTTTCATGCTGTCCCCGTGGGGAGGAAGCTAGGGTACCCCATTTCAGTGGCATAAGCTTCATCAACTGCCAGGTGATGGTAGTGAACTTGAATAGGTTTAGCTTGTGCAGCATCTATTTGTTGTTTGATGAGGCTTGTTATTCTTCTGAATGCCCAAGGGCCGAAGGTCAGGAACAGTAATATTGCTAAAACAGGGCCAGCAAAACTGAGAAGTAGATTAGTAAGCCATGAAGTTCTGGTAAAGTTAAAATCAAGCGGTCCTGAGCTGCTTCCCCATTCTCGTTGTCTTTGATTTAATCGCTCTCTGAGTTTAGTCATAGTGTCCTTAATGACCCCTGAATGATCTGTCTTTGTTACATGGTTTAGAGGAACTAAATCTTTCGTTTTTATCATAATACTTAGTAAAGGAGAAACTTAAGAGGTCTGAAGAAGGTGTGGACCATTTCCAATTTCCATCACTTGAGGTAACGCAACTCCATTTTGCGCAGAAGTAGGAATCGGTTGTCCCACAGTGAGCGCCTTTATTATAGTTGGGGCAAACATAAAACCCGAAGTTGCGCACGTGTTTAGAGGCGTATTCTTTTATGCGTGGGATGACATCTTTAAGGCAAAAGGAAAGGTCAGGCCACCAAGTGTTTAAGGGTTTGGTGTCACTAGCATTATAGAGTATGGAATTATCATTTAGGTGTATAACAGCCCATTTAAGGCTGAAAGGAGCATGGGGGTTGGTAGGGGCAAATCCTTCATATGTAGGAAAAATGATTAACAAGAAGGTTAAAAAGGTTATCTGTGATGGATTGTTGACTTCCATATCGCAGAGTTTTCTCAGCATTTCACTCGAGCGATGCCGGACACAGGTGGCCTTCACAGCCTACAAAAGAGGAGAAGGTTTCTCAGGGGTATTTTCCCTGGAAATGGGGTTATCATTGATGGGCTTAACAAGACGTTCAGGTAGCCACCGAGGGGCCCCTTCTGGAGTATCATACACACATGCGTGGCCTCTTCCCCAGATAAGAACCAGATCAGGACCGTGCCATTTATGGGTTATGGGATTTTTCCACATAACCTTGGCATATTGATTTTTAGTCTCTTGATGCCAAAGACGATCTGCCGCAGATTTTTCATTAATATCTAGTTGTAGGAAATTAAGGATGAATAAGGCATGATTTAGGAGGTTACGAGGAGAACCTTTAGTGGAATAAACAGTGTTTGTCTTAAGTTTGGATATGGTATACTTAAGGGTCTGGTGGGCTCGCTCTATTATGCCCTGTCCCTGAGGATTATAGGGAATGCCAGTTACATGTTTGATCTGGAATTGACTACAGAAATTTTTAAAGGTTTGTGATGTATAGCCTGGTCCATTGTCGGTTTTGATTTGTTGGGGCTTCCCCATGATGGCAA
Organism: Heterohyrax brucei; assembly: GCA_028571685.1. Taxonomy (NCBI): domain Eukaryota; kingdom Metazoa; phylum Chordata; class Mammalia; order Hyracoidea; family Procaviidae; genus Heterohyrax; species Heterohyrax brucei. The sequence goes on from CM053149.1 coordinate 44,991,307, forward strand.
TACATTGGAGAACATGTGCTATAACATTTTTAGAGGCCTCACCACTGTGGAGGGTGGCATGGAGGAACCCACTATAGGTGTCAGTGGTCACATGGGGATATTTGAGGTTACCAAACTCAGGAATATGGGTAACATCCATTTGCCAGATTTCATTGGGGAGCAGGCCCCTTGGGTTAACTCCTAGGTGGGGGAGGGGAGTCCAGGTTGGAGAGCCCCCATTGTAAACATGGTTTTATTAATTTCTCTGAGGTCCTGAAGGAGTCGCCAGGACCCATTTTTCTTTTTGATCACAAATATAGGAGTATTTCAAGGAGAGGTAGTTGGTTCTAAATGTCCAGCAGCCAGCTGTTCCTGCACTAACTCTGTGGCAGCTGCGAGTTTTTGCTCAGTCAAGGGCCATTGATCTACCCACACTGGAGACTCAGATCTCCACTTAATTTTATCAGCGTGGGGTGCAGGGGAGTCAATGACCGCTAAGGAAAATTTTCACTTCCCAAGCCTGAACAATTATTTTTAGGCGTTACAGGAAGAGGCTGCTTCATGCCTTGATTATTTTTTCCCAATCCCTGTCCCGGTAGGAAGCCCAGATTAAGCATCTGTTGGGTAACTATTTCATTTGGGCTACACATGATGATCCCCAGCTGGGATAAGACATCATGACCCCACAGATTAACAGGCAAATCCGGAACAATGTAAGGTTGAACTTGTCCTGAGTTACCCTCAGAGTCCTTCCAAGTAAGAATTTTTGAGCTTTGCTTAGGATTGACAGACTGACCAATGCCTTCAAGATGAGTTATTGAGGTCTCACAGGGCCAGTTGGAAGGCCAATATTTAGCTGAAATTACTGTAGCATCAGCTCCTGTGTTCATTATTCCTTCAAAGGCTTTGCCATCTAACTGGAGAGTAAGTTTTGGTCTATCGGGTGTGACTGGTTGCATCCAATATGCATCTGAGGACCCAAAGGCAGAATTCAACCTAATGGACTGTATGTGTTTGGTGGGTGTGGAATCTAAGGGAAGTAATATAAGTTGTACTATTCTCTTTCCTTTTGGAACAGACAGGGGCCCCAACTGAGCCGAGGCCAAAAGAGTAATTTGTCCTGTGTAGTCATTATCAATGACCCCAGGGATGACATGAAGGCCGGCCAAAGAGGAGCTGCCACGCCCTATTACCAATCCAAACGTTTCTGGGGGTAATGGTCCTCGGACCTCTGTAGGAATGAGTTGAACACCCTGATTGGGCACTAATATTGTATCGGTGGAGGAACACAGGTCTGCGGAGGTCTGCCATCAGCCTTGTAGACAAAGTCATGAGCCCCTGCAAATGATGGGCTGAAGCATTTCACCTGTGACATGTTTTTTTTTAGCCTACTGTCCTTGATATTATTTGGCTTCCTAATCAAATTTTCTCCTCTCCTGGCACAAGGATCAGGGGAGATGCCTTCTGAGAGGGGCCTTTTACTACCCCCTTGGTTTATGAAATAATATCGGGAAAACCTGTACAGGAATTTCTGGGAAAAAAGAGCTCAGAGGAATGATCCCTAACACAGCCAGCACTGAGAGCAGCGAGGCCGGCCCAACCCCTGCTGACTTCCCCCAACTGCACATCAAGAGCAAAGTAGGAACAAATAGAGATCATAAACTTTAGACCCTTCCTCGTGAACCTTTTAACCTTGAGGTATAAGTAGGGCTGATTGAGCTTGAGGCATCCTTAGGCCTTTATCTTTAGATAAGCCTTAGCAGTTAAAAGGATCACCAGGTTTCAGTTAACTAATAGCTCTTGTGGCAGGGTAAAAAATTACATCACCTCAAGACCACGAGGTTTTGGTTTTAAACTAGCCAATAGATTGTGTGGTCAGTGGGCAGGGCAAAATTCACAAAGTCTCTCCTGTCTCCTTGATTCATTTCCCGCCGCGCCTCTCCCTCCCTCAGTGCGTGACCCTGTAAAGTGTTGGGGCTGGCCCCCGGCACAAGTCCAATCCTGCACTTCCAGGGGTGGCACGGCAGAGGGAGCTGATACTTGTCTTTGTGTCTGTTTCTGGGGGACGAACCTGACTGTCCCTAGGTTCTGTCCCAAGGGTGGGGCCGGCAGGGCTGAGATTTTTCAGCGGGCGGGGCGGCGGCTGATGGCAGCCGCCCCTTCTCGGCCCGCGCTAGGAGCTCGGGGCGGCGCGGCGTAGGCCGGGGCCGCGCGAGAAGAGCTCGCGGCGCGTCGAGCCCTGAGTGCCAGAGCCCGGTCGCCCTCGTGGTGACCGTGGTTTGGGGAGCCCTCTCGCCTGCCCCCACACACCCCCGAGGAAATTTTTAACGCCCTGTTGCTTCACAGGGGACTTTCTCTGTTCCAAAGGTTCTATAATAATCATTCAGACAGTCTCTAACCCTTTTCCAACACAGGGTCTATCGCCCCCTTCTGGGGAAAACTAAGGTCAGACATTAGACAAGAAATTAAAGAAATGTACTAAATCTCTCTCCTTTTTTTTTTTTTTCCAACCGTAATTCTTTACAACTTGAGGGAATCCCTCCTTCTTATCTCTTTGTTAGCCTTAAATCTTCGCCCCTTGAAAGAATCCTTGATTGCCGTTAGCAAGAGTTCATGTGAACTTAATTACCCACTTACCTCTAAACAGATCAGACTCGCAGGGCGGCTACTCCCGCGGTGATCAGGACGAGTTTGACTCACGAGCAGCTTTTCCCGTGGAAACTTCAGTCGAGCCGACTCACACCCGGTGTGGCAGCTCAGGATGCCTGGCCAGGACTACCTTCTCCGTAGTGGGTCTTTTCAGCAGCTCCGTACCTCGGGCCCCACGTTGAGGCGCCAGTTTTGCCCCGGCCCGCGGGACAAATCAAAGAAGGGACGAGGGGGACCTGTGAAAATAAAGGTGGGACAGGAAGAGGCGAAGAAATGGAGGCAAGTCAAAGTTCTGATCAAGCCTCAAGGTTTTATTGTTAAAATGAGGTATATTTATAGCAGCGGGAATAGAGGGAGGGATCAAGTGACGTAGGGATGGAGTGACATTTGGAGTGAGGTAGTTGTCGGCTGGGGATTGGATATACATATGACTAAGGCAGTGACATCAGGCAGGAAGTTTTTTGCGCGCGCGGGCCTTTTGAATTTCGCGGGCACGGGCTTTTTCAAACTTGGCGCGCGCGGGCTTTTTCAGCCCTACAAGCTTCCTGTATGTCGGGGCCTGGGGGCTCACCCATGGCTCCCGACAAGTTTCTTCCCTTTCTAAACATAGTTGCTGATTTGCTTCTACATCTCTTTAAAAAATGACACTGGAATTTGTATTTTGTTTGCATTGTAGACCACTTTGGGTAAAATAGACATTTTCACAATCTTAAGTCTTCCTATCTATGAGCAGGGTAGGTTTCTCCATTTATGTAAGTCTCTTTTGGTTTCTTGCAGTAAGGTCTTGTAGTTCTCTCTATATAAGTCTCTTATTTCTCTATTTAGATTTATCCCTAGGTGTTTTATCTTCTTCGGGCCTATAGTAAAGGACTTCAATTTGGTGACTTCTTTGATGATCTCTTAGCTGGTGTAAAGGAATCCTACTGAGTTACTTATGTTTATCTAATATCCTGATAATTTGCTGAACTCTTCTTACTTCCAGTAGTTTACTTATGGATTGTCTAGGATTCTCTGCATATGCAATAATATCATATGCAAATAGGGAGAATTTTAATTCTTCTTTGCTGATACAGATGTCCTTTATTTCTTTGTCTTGTCTAATGCTCTGGCTAGAACCTCTAGCACAATGTTCAATAGAAGTGGTGAGAGTGGGCATCATTGTCTTTCGATTCTCAAGGGGGATTTTTTTCCATCTCTCTTTGTTCAGAATGATGTAGGCAGTTGCAGTTGCACAGAGTCTCCTTATTGCACTGAGGAATTTCCCCTATGTCCCTATTTTGCTGAGAGTTTTTAACATGAATGGGTTTTAGACTTTGTTGAATGCCTTTTCTGCATCAGTTGACAAAATCAAGTGATTCTTATCCTTTGTGCTGTTTATGCGGTTGATCATATTAATTGTTTTCCTGATGTTGAACCAGGCTTGCATCCCTGATTGTGATGTATTACATTTTAGAGATGTTGTTGAATTCTGCTCACAAGGATTTTATTGAAGATTTTGGCATCTAGGCTCATGAGTGATATTGGTTTGTAAATCTGTGTGTGGCGGGGGTATCTTTTCCTGGCTTTGGTATCAGAATTATGCTGGCTTCATAGAATGAATTTGTGAGTATTCCATCACTTTCTTTGCTGTGAAATAGCCTCCTTTCTAAAAGTTTGGTAGAATTCTCTGGTGAAGTCTTGTGGACCAGAACTTTTCTTTTGTTGGTAGTTTATTATTATTATTATTACTTTTTCAATCTCTTCTTTTGTGATGGGTTTATTAAGTTGTTCTTCTTCTCCATGTGATAATTTTGTAGGTGATATGAATCTAGCCAAGCCAAGTGCTGTCGAGTCGGATCCGACTCATGGCAACCCTAAGTTGTCAGTTTCCTCTAGGTTTTCAAATGTGTTAGAGTACAGTCTTTCATAGTATTCTGTGATGGTATTTTTTATTTCAGTTGGGTCTCACTTCTTGTTTGGGTTGTTTCCTCTCCTGTTTTCGTTTAGTGGGTTAAGCCAATAGTTTGTCAATTTTGTTGATCTTTTCAAAGAACTAGCTTTTGGTTTTGTTAATTTTTTTGATTGTTCTTCTATTCTCTAATTCATTTAGTTCTTCTCTAACTTTATTATCCATTTTTTTTCCTGGTGCCTGAGGGGTTCCTCTGTTGCGCTCTTTTTACCTGTTTACTCTGTAAAGTTAATTCTTTGGTTTGGGTCCTTTCTTCTGGATGTGTGCATTTATAGAGATAAATTCATCTTTGAGCACTGCTTTGGCTGTATCCCATAGGTTCTGGTGGGATGTATTTTCATTCTCATTTGATTCCATAAATTTCTTTATTTCATCCTTGATTTCTTCTGTAACCTATGGACTTTTGAGCAACATGTTATTCAGTTTCCACGAGTGCAAATTTCTACCTACGGTTTTTCTGCTATTGATGTCAAATTTTATGGCTTTATCATCTGAGAAGATGCTTTGCAATAATTTAATGGTTTGGATTTTGTTGAGATTTGCTTTATGTTCTAACACATGGTCTATTCTGGAAAATGTTCCATGTGCATTAGAGAAGCTGTACTTATCTGTTGATGGGTAAAAAGTTCTATATATGTTGATAGTGTGTAGTTAGTTAATTGTCGCAATAAGATCTTCTGTATCTTTACTGAGCTTTTTTCTGGATGATCTCTCCATTACTGAAAGTAGAGTGTTGCAGTCTCCAGCTGTTATTGTGGAGTGATCTATCTCATTTTTCAATGTTGTCAGTATTTCCTCAATGTATTTAGTTGCTCTGGTATTGAGTGCATAAATATTTAATATTATTATGTCCTGCTTATGTATTGGAACTTTCAGCAATAAGTAGTGACCATCCTTGTCTACGATGGTGGATTTTACATTAAAATCTATTTTATCTGAAATTAGTATTGCCACTCCTGCTCGTCTTTCAAGTTGTTAGCTTGGCATATGTTTTTCCATCCTTCAATTTTCAGTTTGTTCGTATCTTTGAGTCTAACCTGTGTTTCTTTTAAGCAGCTTATAGAAGGATCATGTTTTTCAATCCAAGATGTTACTTTCTGCCTCTTAATTGGAGCATTCAATCCATTTACATTCAGTCTAGTTATTGATAGGCGTGTATTTAATGCTGTCATTTTGGTGCTTTTATTTTTGTGTTGTTGATGTTTTCTTTGCTCCTCTTAATATTCCATTCTGGGTCATTTTTCTTTATGGGTTTGCTTTTCATCTTCTTCAGTGTTGGTTTTGTGTTTGTTGAGACTCCTGTATTATGTTTCTTGTTTTGATATGTAACATTGTTATTTTGCTTTGTGGCTACCACTTTAATCTCACTTGATATTCTATATTTAAACCAATCTTTAAATTCTGTGTACCTCCTTAGTTTCCTTTCTGTCTGAAAGGGTTACAATTACTGTAACAAATCCCTGTTTACAGTGTGATGATGTCACAGTTTTCTTGTTAAGATCACTGGTTCCTTACTTTTCATATTTTAGCTTTAATTGAGCCTTGTGATTTCCCTAACTGAGTAGGAATCTGGATGCTGTGTCCTGAATTGTGTCCCTAAATATATATCTGATGTTATTGTTTTTTTAAACAAAGAGCTTCTTTTAGTATTTCCTTTAGTTTTGGTTTGTTTTTTGCAAAGTATCTAAGCGTCTGCTTATCTGACAATGTCATAATTTCACCTTCATATCTGAGACAATTTTTTCAGGATATATAATTCTTGGTTGGAAGTTTTTCTCCTTTTAAGCTTTGTAGGTGTCGTCTCCACACCTTCTTGCCAGTATGGTTTCTGCGGAGAAGCCAGAGGAAAGCTGTCACAACTTCCTTTTTTATGTTAGTTTTGCTTTAAGCCTAACTGCAGTTAAGAGCCTCTCTTTAGATTTTGTTTTATTCACCTTGTTTAAAATATGTCTTGGTGTCTAGATTTTGTGGTATTTTATAATCATCTTGAATATGTTCTCTGCTTTCATGATGTCAGGCATGTTTTCTGTTAACAACTCTTCAACAATTCTGTCTGTATTTTCTGCTATCCCTCCCTGTTCAGGAACTCCAGTTGATCACAGATTATCCCTCTTGATGAAGTCTCAGATGCTTCTTAATGTTTCTTCATTTTTCTTGTTTCTTTTCACTTGTTTGTCTTTGTAAATGCTGGTGTCACTCACTTTATCTTCAAAATCACCAATTCTGCATTCCATTTTCTCAATCTCACTCTTTTGGCTTTCCATTCAATTGTCTAATTGTGCAATTGCATTACTGATCTGCTGGATTTCAGATCATTGATGTTCTACCAGTTTATATAGCTTACTTAATTTTTCATTTCATTCTGCTGCATTTTGTTTAATCTCTAGAAGGGCTATATACATAATTCTTTTATATTCTACCTCTGATAACTTCAGAAAGACTTCTTCACCTGGTGACTTTTCATTTTTTTGTCACAGAGTGAAAGTTTACAATACAATTCAAATTTTTGTGCCTGCCTCTCTGCAGCTCCCTCTGCTCTCCTTGCCCGTGATGCACACTCCTCCTTTCCATTCTGTACATATCATATCCTCTTGAAAATCTCGTGTCCCCTCCTTTCAACCCTCTATGCTCTGTCTGGGGAGTTTTTGATTCTTTATCTTGGGAGTTTTCCAGAGCCATGGTGGCCTGATTCTTTATAACGGTTAGACATTGATTGTTTTCTTTGCACCATCAAAAAGTTGTTCAGTTTCTCTGGTATTATACCAACAGGAGCTGTGGCGTAGTTTTAGGAAGGGAGTAAGGGCACGTAGCCAGCCACTGCTGGATTCTTTAGGTGCAGCTGACATATGGATAGCTTCTCTAGCAATTTTGTTTGGCTTGGACACTTGCCCCACCTTGGTCCTCAGGTGTGGTAGGCTCCTTCTCCTGGCTGACAAAGGAGGTGAGCTATGTATGTCAACTCTCTGGCATCACACCATTTGAGACTACAGTATAGTTCATGGAAGGGCATACACAAGGATGTCACCACACTTGGCCACCAGGGACTGCTGTGTTCTCTAGATGTGCTGATCTTAAAAACTGATTTTCTGCTTACAGGGGCACTGTCTAGTGGATACTGAAATAAGCTAGGCTGTCAGGGGTGGTAGGCTCCACCTTCTGGCTTGCAAAGAGGGTCCCTTACTTATGGAGACTGGGGGCCATCAGCCAATGGTATGACAAGGCTCAGTGAAGGCTGGTGGAAATGGTGCTACCACAGTCAGCCACCAGTCACGACTACATTCTCTAACTGTTTTTATCTTACTGTTTTATCTTAAAAACTATTTTTTGCTGAGAGATTCATTGATTAGCTGCAGCCAATATCAGCCATGCCCACAGGAGTGGACAGGCCCTGTTGTTTGGCTGACAAGACAGTGCCTTGACTGGCAAGATGGATATTATGATGTGACTCAAAGAAGGAAGGAGTTAGAACACCACCACACTCAGCCACCAGCCACCACTACATTCTCTAAGTACAACTGTCTTAAAGTAACTTTTCTGCTGGGAGAAGCACTGTCCAGAGAAGTACTACTGCCCAGCATGGGAATTAGCCCCAGTTAAGCTCTTAGGCATGACTGACTCTGCCTCTCAGGTGACCAAGTTGGCTTTGTGACTTGCAATGAGTCTCTGAGGAGAGATGGGGACAGGCACTGGCACCCTTAGTCACCAGCCACTACTGGGTTCACTAGGTGTGGCAGTCCCAAGCACAGTCTCTCTGCTGTGGGATATGCTGTCTACTTAGGTACTGTAGTTCAGCATAGTAGCTGGCCTATGCCCAGTTCACAGGCTCAGTAGTCCCAGTCCCAGTCCCAGCCTCTTGGTTAACAAAGAAGGCATCCATAGCTATAATCCTCTTAGCCAATGTGCCAGCAAAAGCAGGACTCAGTGTACTACTTTCTCGCTTTCATCAGAGGTAGTTTCCACCTTCCTGATGTCCAGTCCAGTCTCTCAACCCTATGCCTAATCTTGGGGCTCTCGGAATGTCCACACTAGCCCATTCAATTATTTTTCTAGGCCTTACTTCTCAGAATTAGTCTAGGAGATGTATGTCTCCTCCACCATTTTGGCCCTGTCTCCTGTTGAGAATATCTTGATAGAAAAATTTCCTGGTATTATGAAAGATGAGAGAATTTTCTATCCAAAATTCTCATCAAACTCCACAAAAGTTTGACCCCAAAAGAAAGACACCGAGGCATATTCTCATCAAATTTAACTGAACAACAGACAAGGACAAACTTTCAGGTGCTTTGAGATGTACACACAACATAATATACAAAGGTCAGTCTCTGTGAATTAGCTCTGATATTCAGCTGAAAAGATGTCGGTATGGAAAAAAATTACCAACTAAGAATTATGCATCTGTCAAACTGTCTCTCAAACATGATAGCAAAATTAGGACATTCTCAGATAAGCAGAAGTTTAGCGAATTTGCTAAAATCAAACCAAAATTACAAGAAATTCTGAAGGAAATTCTTTGAAAAATTGGAAAAACTAGTAACATCTAATATAAACTCACAAATACACAGCAAGACAGAACACTGATTTTTCAATATGATCTGGGAAACAGACAGCTCAGTAAGTAAACTATGACAACATTATACTTTAAGAGGGGTAAGTTAATGTATTCATGTTCCTTTCAGACTGAGAGGAATTTAAGAAGTTGCAATAATATTAAAGACTTATTTAGACTTAGAGCATTAGAGCTAAACATAAGGGTAACCACAACAAGAACTAACAGTCTTATGAATCCAAATCAAGAAATCTTAGCAGATACAAAACCAACAAAAATGAAAACAATGAAAAGGAAACTCACAAAGAATAATAATGAATCAGCGTATAAAATTAAGTGGAACAAAGAATGTCTCAACAATTCACCACATAAAGCATCAAAATGACAGCACTAAATTCATACTTGTAAATAATTACATTGAGAGTAAATGGTTTAAATGCACCAATACAGAGACAAACGTTAACACACTGGCCGAGAAACTGTGACCCATCCATATGTTGCTTACAGAAAACACACATTAGACTTAAAGATACAGACAAATTGAAACTTAAGGGATGGAAAAATTTATACCAAGCCAACAATTATCTAAAAAGAGCAAGTGTGATAATATTAATTTCAAATAAAATATACTTTAAAGTAAAATCCACCACAGTGGACAAGGAAGGTCACTATACACTGCTCAAGCTGTCAACACATCAAGAGGATTTAAACATATTAAATATTTATGTACTCAGTGACAGAGCTCCTAAATATGTCAAACAAACCCTAATGTTACTGAAAAATGAGACAGATAGCTCCACAATAATAGCAGGAGACTTAATTACACCACTTTCAGTGATGGACAGGACAACTAGAAAAAAGCTTAATGAAGACACCGAAGACCTAAATGTTACAATTAACCAACTTGACTTAATAGAGACATACAGAACACTCCATCCATCACCAGACAAGTAGAGCTTCTTTTCCAATGCACATGCAACCTTTTCCAGGCTAGATTATATATTAGGCCATAAAGCAAGTCTCAACAAAATCCAAAACACTGAAATATTGCACAGTGTATTCTCAGATGACAAAGCCATAAATTAAAAAAATCAACAGTAGAAAAAGCAAGTGCCAAAAGTCGAAGAATTGGAAAGTCAACAATATCATACTCAAATACTTTTGGGTTGTAGAAGAAATCAAAGATGGAATAAATAAATCCATAGAATCAAATGAGAATGACAACACATCTTACCACAACCTATGGGATACAGCAAAAGCAGTGATTAGAGGTCAATTTAAGAAAGGACTCAAGTAAAAGGATTAACCCTTCCACGTCAACAACTAAAAAGAGAACAGCAAAAGTACCCAGTAAACACCAGAAGAGAAGACAGAATAAAAATCAGATCAGAAGTAAATGAATTAGAGAATAGATAAACAATTAAAAGAAGCAACAAGATCAAAGGCTGGTAGTTTGAGAAGATAAATGAAATTGACAAGCCACTGGCCAACCTGACAGAAGAAAAACAGGAGGGCAAACAAATAACTCAAATAAGAAATGAGATGAGTGATATCACAACTGACTCAAATGAAATTAAAAAATAATTCAAAATACAATGAAAAATTATATTCTAATAAATATGAAAACCTAGAAGAAATTCACAAATTTCTAGAAACAAACTATCTACCAAAACTTGCACAATCAGAAGTGGAACAACTTAATAAACTGATCACACAAGATGAGATAGAAAAGGTATTTAAAAATTCCCAACTAAAAAAATTCCTGGTCCAGGTGACTTCACTGCAAAATTCTACCAATTTTTTAGAGAGGAGTTATCACCACTATTACTAAAGGTATCTCACAACATAGAAAGGGAGGAAATATTTCCAAATTCATTCTACGAAGCCAGCGTAACTCTGTTACCAAAGTCAGGTAAAGAGTGCACAAAAAAGGAAAAGTACAGATTGATATCTCTCGTGAACCTAGATGCAAAAATCCCTAACAAAATTCTAGCCAATAGGGTTCAACAATATATCAAAATAATAATAATAATAATTCACCTTGACAAAAGAGGATTTGTAACAGGGATGCAGGATGGTTCAGCACTAGGAAAATAATGTAATGAACCACAACTAAAACAAAAGATAAGAATCACCTGATTCTGTCAGTTGATACAGAAAAGGCATTTGACAAAGTCGAGCACCCATTCTAAAGAAAATAGGAATGGAAGACAATACTTTAACATAATAAGGGGCATCTATGCAAAGCAAACAGTCAGCATCATCCTAAATGGAGAAAAACTGAAAGCATTCACCTTAAGAACAGAAGTCAAATGAAGATGCTAATCATCACCACTTTTATTCAATATTGTGCTAGACATTCTGACCAGAACAATTAGACAAGGTAAAGAAATAGAAGACATCCACACAGGCAAGGCAGGTGTAAAAATAACTGTTTACAGACGATATGATCCTGTACACAGAAAACCTAAGGAATCTACAAAGAAGACACTGAATCTAATACAACAGTTCAGTTAAGTATCTGAATATAAGACAAACATAAATAAATCAGTTGGATTCCTTTCCACTAACAAAGAGAACATCAAAGAAAAAAAATCACTAAATCAATACCATACACAACTACCACCCAGAAGATAAAATACTTACAGATAAATCTAACCAAGATATAAAACACCTATACAAAGAAAATTACAAGACTCTGATCCAAGACATCAAAAGAGAAATCTACCTTGCTCATGGGTAGAAAGAAGACTTAACATAATGAAAATGTCTATTCTACCCAAAGCGATCCATAGATACAATGCAATCCCAATGCAAATTCCAGTGTCATTTTTCAGTGAGTTGGAGAAACAAATCACTAACTTCATATGGAAAGGGAAGGAGCCTCAGATAAGTAAAATATTACTGAAAAGGAAAACAAAGTGGAAGGCTTCACACTACTTGACTTGAGAACCTACTACATACAGTGCCACAGTAATCAAAACAGCCAGGTGCTGGTACAAAAACAAATACAGAGGTCAATGGAACAAGTTAGAGAACCCAAATATAACTCCATCCACCTATGAGCAGATGATTTTCAACAAAGCCCAAAGATCCATGAACTAGGAGGGAAATAATCTCATCACAAATGGTGCTGGCAAAACTGGATATGCATCTGCAAAAAAACAAATAGGATGCATATCTCACACTATTCACAAAAACTAAATGAAAATGGATCATACACCTAAATATTAAACCTAAGAAACAAGAATCTTGAAAGAAAAGATAGGGACAACATTGCAAGCCCAATAAATGGCATAAACAAACTACAAAATATCTCAAACAACACACAACAGAAGCGAAAATAGATAAATGAAGTCTTCTAAAAATCAAACACTGCTCATCCAAAGACTTCATCAAGAGAGTAAAAAGATCACCTGAAGACTGAGAAAACATTTTTGCCAACCAAAAATATGATTGACATCTAATCTTCATAATCTACAGAGGGCTTCAAAACATCAACAAGGAAAAACAAATAACCCAATCAAAAAATGGACAGAGGATGTGAATAGCCACTTCACCAAGAAAGATACCTAAGCAGGTAATAGATATTTGAGAAAATGCTCGTGATCATTAATCATTAGAGAAATCCAAATCAAAACTCCAGTGAGATACATTTCACCACAATGAAGCTGGAATTAATCCAAAAAACACAAAACTACAAATATTGGAGAAGCTATGGAGAGACTGGAATGCTTCTACACTGCTGGTGGGAATGCAAAATGGTACAACCATTCTGGAGAATGGTTTGGCAATTTCTTAAAAAGCTTTAGATAGAAACATCATTTGACCCAGCAGTCCCACTGCTTGGAATATATCCTAGAGAAACGAGGGCTGTCACATGAACGGATACATGACATGTACACCAGTGTTCATTGCAGCACTGTCCACAATAGCAAAAAGGTGGAAACATCCTAAGTGTCCTTCAACAGAAGAAGAATGGATAAACCAACTATGATATATTCACACCATGGAATATTATGCAATGATAAAGAACAATGATGATATCTGGAAACACCTGACAATATGGAATCATCTGAAAGATAGTATGGTGAATGAAATCAGTCAATCACAAAACGACAAATACTGCATGAGGCCAATATTATGAGGCCTCAGGAAACTGACTAAGCACAGAAGAAAATAATCTTTCTTGGTAACCAGGAAGGGAGGGAAGGGGCAGAGATTAGATATTAGATAGAAACTGGGTTAAGTGAAGGAAGTGACAGTATATACTATAAGGGAGATCAACACTGCTGGACTATGCCAAGGGTAAAAAGATTTCCTGTATATAACCTAACACTTTGAAGTTCAGAGTAGCAGGTTCAGGGATTTGATGACTATGCTATTGGGGGACATGTAGGTCAACCAGCACAACTAAGCTTTTGCTTCTTAAAAAAATAGCCTGCATCCCAACTGAGTGAGTGTTGCCTGGGGTCTTAAAAGCTAGCAAGCTGCCATCTAAGGAGCATCAATTGATCTCAACTCAACTGGGACAGAAGAGTATGAAGGTCAGAAAATACAGGTTGACAATGTGAACTTAGGAAACAGATGGAGCCAAATGGTTCAGAATTTACACTAACATGAGACCAGAACAACTAGATAGGACCCAGCCACACTCAGTGTCTGTTGTGAGAAACAATACAATGTCAGACTCCCTGGCACAGTAGGAAAAAAATAGGGATGCAGATCTAGTATTCTATTGAAAGTCTAGACTTGATGGCCCAACAACCTGGATGGTCCCCAAGAGCATGGCTCCTGTTTTGCTCCTACTAAAGAGGTGAGCACCAAAGACAACTCTTTATACAAAATTGGATCAGAGTATAAGCCTCTAGAGTAATGAGATGAGAAGGTGGAAAAGGGGAGCCAGGATTAGGTTGAATGAATATGGTCAGTACAGAGTGGGAAGGAGGAATATGCTGTCACAAGGCTGGGATAGCAGGTGAAGTTGCATAGGGGTCTCTCTATGGGCTGGAATATGGTAATTTGACTTCATTTGTAGACTTTCACTTAACCTCAATAAAATATATTTTTTTAAAATAATAAAATAAAATGGTATGACCACTTTGGAAATTGATTTGGCACTTCCTTATAAAGCTAGAAATAGAAGTACCACATGATCCAGCAATCCAACCTCTTGGAGTATATTCTAGAGAAATAAGTGCCCGCACAAAAATAGATATACACACATGCATGTTCATTGCAGGACAATTCACAATAGCAAAAAGATAGAAACAACGTAGGTGCCCATCAACAGGTGAATGAATAAACAAATTATGATATATTCACACAACAGGATACTACGCAACCACAAAGAACAATGATTAATCCATGAAACATAACATGGATGAATCTGGAAGGCATTATGCTAAGTGAAATTAGTCAACTGCAAAAGAACAAACATTGTATGAGATCACTATTATAAGTACTCAAGAAAATGTTTAAACACAGAAGAAAATATTCTTTGCTGGTTGTTAGGGTAGGGAAGCAGGGACAGGAAAATTCACTAACTAGATACCCACTAATCCACTACCATTGAGTCGGGTCTCACTCATAGTGACCCTAAAGGTAAGAATAGAACTTCCCCATAGAGTTTCCAAGGAGTGCTTGGTGGATTTAAACTGCCAACCTTTTGATTTGCAGACATAGCACTTAACCCATTATGCCACAAGGGTTTCAAACTAGGTAGTAGAAAAGAATTATTTTAGATAAATGAAAGGACAAAACACAATATAGGGAAAGTCAGCACAAATGGACTAAACCAGAAACTAAGAAATTTTCTGAACAGAACAAAACACTATAAGGGACAGAGTACTGGGATCAGGGATCAAAGAAACTTGTTTTCAGGGGACATCTAGGTCAATTGCCGTAAAAAAGTTTAATAAGAAAATATTTTGCATCCTACTTTAGTGACTGTTATCTGGGGTCTTAAAAGCTAGTGAGTGGCCATCTAAGATGCATCAATTAGTAGCAGCCTAGCGGGAGCAAAAGAGAATGAAGAACACCAAAGACACAAGAAAAATACTAGCGAAAGACACACAAAAGACTCAAATAAACCAGGGACCCATTAGCTGGAGACTAGAAGAACTAGATGGTTGAGCTACTACCAATGACAAGAAAGACAACAAAGAGTCCTTGAAGGAGGAGAAAAGTGGAGTTCAGAACTCAAATTAATATAAAAAGACCAGACTTAATTGTTGACTGAGACTAGAATTCCAGAAGATAGAACCCCAGACTCTCCGTTAACCCAGAATGAAAACCATTCCTGAAGCCAACTCTTTAAACAAAGATTGTATTGAACTCTGACACATAAAATGATGCTTGTGAAGAGAGTACTTGTTAGTTCAAGTAGGTACATAAGACTAAATGGGCAGCTCCTGTCTAGAGGCAAGATGAGAATGCAGAAAAGGATAGCAGCTGGTTGAATGGATACAGGAAATCTAGAGAGCAAAGGGGGAATGTGGTGTCAGATTATAGGGATGGCAACTACAGTCACAATAATGTGTGTATAAATCTTTTTACGAGAAACTACCTTGGTCTGTAAACATGCATCTAAAACAGAAAAAATGAGAATAAAAAAATTGAAAATCCAGCCTGGTACTGGTACAGTTACAGACAAATTGACCAGTGGAAAAGAATCTAGGACATAGATGTAAATTCATCCACCTGTGTTCATCTGATCTTTGACAAAGTCCTTGAGTACATTTAATGATTGAGAGACAGTATTTTTATCAAAAGTTTCTGGCAAAAATGTTCATATGTAAAAAAATGAAAGAAGACCCATATCTCACACTATATACAAAACTATTCGAAACATACCAAAGACTGAAAAGAGAACAAAAATTATAAAGATCACAGAAGAAAACATAGGGTCAAATCTAAATTACCTACTACACAGCATAAATAGTATACAAAATATAACTAACAATAAACAAATATCAGAAGATAATTGAAAATTTCTAAGAATTAAACACAAGATCTGACAATTAAATCCATGAACTTAATTGTCCTAAGTGCTACATACCCCACTGATGAATATCACTATGGTCACCTTTGAAGTACTCTGCTTGGGAAGCTATGAACCAATACCCGCACCTAGTCCACCCTTCAAACCAATTTTGGAACTCTTTCTGGAATGTCCATTGTTCACGGTGACAGGGTGGCAAGTTCACAAAAGTGATAGTAGTCTGTCAGGGAGTTTTTAGCCAGTAAACAAATAACTGTATTGTAATGCCCTCCCTACTCACCTGATCTGGCCCCCAATGACTTTTTTCTTTACCCCACAATGAAAGAAATCTTAAAAAGAAGACATTTTGATGACGTTCAGAACATCAAGGGTAATGTGACCACAGCGTGATGGCCAATCCAAAAAAAGAGTTCCCAAGTTGCTTTGAATGGTGGACTATGTGCTAGCATCAGTGTACAGCTTCCAAAGGTGAGTACTTTAAAGGTGATCATAGTGATATTCAGCAATGAGATATGTAGCACTTTTTCTAGGATAAGTTTGTGAACTTAACTGACAGTCCTCGTAAGCTCATCAAAAGACATTAGACAAAAAATGAACAGAAAACATGCAGACTGGGAAAAAAGTATTGGCTATGACATATCTGATAAAGGTCTAATCTCTAAAATCTGTAGGAAAAAGCAACAGCTCTACAAAAAAAAGACTAATCCAATCAAAAATGAGCAAAGGAAATTAGCATACACTTCATTAAAAAAGATATTAAGATGGCTAACAGACAACATGAGGAAATGCTCACAGTCACTAGCCATTAGAAAAATTACAAAAAGATACCATCTCAGACTAACATTACAAATGTTGGAGAGGATGTAGGGAAATTGAAACTCTTTTATGCACTGTTGGTAGGAATGCAAAATGGTACAACCATTTTGGAGAACGATATGGCACTTCCTTATTGCTGTTGTTAGTTGCTATCTTGTGGTTTCTGACTCATACAATGCCATACCACACTCAATGCCATCAAGTTGATTCCAACTCATAGCAACCCTATAGTACTGAGTAGACCTTTCTCACAAAGTTTCCAAGGAGCGCCTAGTGGATCTGAACAACTGACCTTTTGGTTAGCAGCTGCAGCACTTAACCACTACAACAACAGAATTTTCTTCCAACTCCTAGAGACCATATATACAACAGTACAGAACATTGCTTGCTTTTGCTCCATCCTTATAATGGTTATTTTTGATCCCATTCTTGCAGCCACTGTGTCAATCCATCTCAATGAGGGTCTTTGTTTCCTTTGCTGATCCTTTGCCAAGCACAGTGTCCTTCTCCAAAAGTTGTCCTTTCTGATAACATGTCCAAAATACGTGAAATGAAGTCTTGCCATCAGAACTTCTAATGAACTTCCTTAAAAAGCTAGAAATAGAAATACCATACAACTCAGCAATCCCACATTTAGGGACATTTGCTAGGAGAGTAAAAACCATCATATGTATAAACATATGCATACTCATGTTCATGGCAACCTAAGCACCTATCAACACATAGATGAATAAACAAACTGTGATACATACACACAGTGGAATGTTACACAATGGTAAGTATCAATGATGAGTCTCTAAAACATCTCACAGCAGGGATGAATCTGCAGGGCATGAGTCTGAGTGAAACAAGTCAATCACAAGAAGACAAATATTGTATGAGAAACCGATTATAAAAATTCATGAAAAGTTTTAGAAACAGAAAAAACAATTTTTGATGGTTACAAGGGAGTAAAGTTGTGGGGAGGGAAAAACACTGAGACAATAGATAAGCAGTAACTTTGGTGAAGGTAAAACAGTATATAATACCAGGGAAGCAATCACAACTTACTCAAGACAAAGTCATAAAAGCTTCATAGACACATCCAAACTCCCAGAGGAATTCAGTTATTGGTCTGAGGATCAGGTACCATGCTTCCAGCGGACATCTAGCTCAACTGACCAAACATAGTATATAAGGCATAACGTCATTTATATATAAAATATTCTACATCCTACCTTAGGGAGTAACATCTAGGGTCTTAAAAGATTGTGTGTAGCCAACTAAGATATGTCCACTAGTCCCACCCCAGTTGGAGCAAAGGAGAATGAAGAAAACTAAAGACGCAACAGAAAGAGTAGTCCACAGGACTAATGGAAGACAACTACCACAGCTTCTACCAGACTGAGTTTAGCAAAACTCGATGATACCTGAATACTACCACTGAGTTCTCTGACAGAGATCACAATAGAGGGTCCTGGATGGAGATGAAGAAAAATGTGGAACACAATTGAAACTCTCAAAAGAGACTAGACTGCCTGATCTGAGGGGGACTTTAGAAATCTCAAGAGTATGACCCTCAGATACCCTTTTAATTCAGTACTGGAGTCATTCTTAAAGTTTATCCTTTACCCAAATGTTAGGCCCATTAAAAAGACAATAACATATGAAGCTCAACTGTGTATGTGAAAATAAGTGGGCATATTAGCCCAGGGGTAATAACAGGATGGCATAACAGAAACAAGTGGAAATGGGAACCCAAAGTCGAGAATGGAAGAGTGCTGATATGTCTCATGGTTAGCAGCTGATGTCACAAAATGCTATGTGTATTAACTGTTTAATGAAAAACAGATTTTCTCTGTAAATCTTCACCTACAGCATAATTTTAAAAAGAAAAGGAGAGATTTTATCTGAATCAACTCAACGGTAATGAGTTGGTTTTCTTTCACTTTGGGTTTCCAAGCCATGTTTGATAAGAATGTATTCTGATATTAGTAGAGGCACCAAACAGATCCTTCAGGGTGCTAAAACTACAATTGCAAAGAGTCTGCACAGATCTTTTTTAATCAAATTACTACTCCATTGGAAAGTGCCTGTGGAAGAGTGGAAAACACAAGTTTTACATAGCATTTGAGTCTGCTCCTCTAATGGTTAGTCAAGTGGACTCTCTGAACCTTGATTTCCTTGTGTGTAGATTAGGAACAAAGAATACCTACTTCATAGGGCAAACAGTAGTATTTATTATTTTGTTAACAACAGAGTACTAATCAACAAAAGGCATCATGATTTTTGTTATGAGCATCAATCAAACACCTTGTGTATACTTGTCCAGCTTTGTACTAGGTCTGTGGAGGGAGAACACATCATTGAAGACATGCGTCTTAAGGAGCAGGCTGTGTGGTGGAGGAACACACACACAGATACAACGCAAAACAGTAAATAAGAGCTAAAATATGGCCATTATTTATGGCATAATAGAAATATAGCTGTTCTTTATACACATTTGATTAGCTCCATTAGCCAATTTCCATGGTTACCTTTTCTTACTTACCCTGATATCTACACACATAGAAACAACCATTCCTGAAAATTTTTAGTGACTTTTAAATAGCTTTCATCTTTTGTTTCAACGTCATGTAGAATAGCAAGGGAGTTAAAAAATGGTTGTTAATCTCCAGCCTGTAGGCAGGATTGTCTCTAAGAGCTCGAAACCAAAAAGAGGGCTATGCTACACACACACACACATGCATGGCAAAAAGCCAAGTGCCGTCTCCACCTCACACACATATATACATATATATTCATATATCTACATATATATTCATAGTCATATGAGAAGTTAAACATTGTTTAATCTTTTCACAAAGTTGTAAGTTATAACTAATATGTACACACATGCACGCATATGCACAAGAAGTCCCTGGTGGTGCAAATAATTAAGTGCTTGACTACTAGGCAGAAAGGTGGCTGAACTCACCCAGAGTGTCTTGGAATACAGTCATAGCAGTCTGCTTCCAAAAGACTGTAGTCTTGAAAACCCTATGGAGCAGTTCTACTGTGCACACATGGGGTCACCATGAGTCAGAAGTGACTTGATGACAACTAATAACAACAGCTATGTGAGTGTGCGTGTGTGATTATGTCTTAGTCATCTAGCACTGCTATAACAGAAATACCACAGGTGAATGACTTTAAAAAGAAAAATTTTAATTTGTCACAGTCCAGCAGGCTGAAAGTCCAAAGTCAGCTCCAGGGCAAGGCTTTCCCTTTGGGCTCTGGAGGAAGGTCTTTGTTGTCAATTTTCCCCTAAAATTGGTACTTCTGATACACAGGGATCCCAGATCCTTTCCAGAGGACATGCTCAGCTCCTAGCAATGCTTCTTTGGTGGCATGAAGTCCCCAATTTTCTGCTTGCTTCCCTTTCCTTTATATCCCAAGAGACTGCCTCAAGGCACAATACAGTCTTACACATTGAGACTTGCCTCACCAACACAACTGTTGCCCATTCTCCCTTGTTAAAATCATAGAGGGAGGGTTTACAGCACACAAAAACATCACACTGCCAGGAATTATGAGCTAGACACATTGCTAGACACATTTTTGGGGACACACAATTTAATCCATGACGGTATCTATATATATAATTCTGTATGTATATGTGTATATACGTGTATGTTTAAATTCACATGTATATAGGTATACAAGCATGTTCATGTTTATTTATATATTTAAAGTAAAGGGTACTAATTACATCTGAACAGGCTGATGAATTTTTAACATCTGTGTATTTCCTTGTAAACACCATCCAGAACATAATGTAGATCATTTCCCTTCCTAGGGAAAAAAAAACCCTTATGCCCCTTTCCTGTCACTCCTACCGCTAAGATTAAATGACATCTTGACTTCTATAGACAGAGGTAGATTTTGTTTGTGAACCTGATAGAAACAGAATCAATTATGCAGTGTGATCTCTATTATGTCTTGCTTCTTTCACTTAACATCTTGATTTATTTATGTTAAGTTTATCCATGTTATTCAATGTATTGACAATTTTTTTATATTGCTTTGTAGTATTTCATAGTACAAATAAAATATGCATGAGTTTTGGGCTATCACAAATAAATCTGCTATAAACATTCTTACAGAAGTCTTTTAGTGACCATAAATATGCATTTCTGTTAGATATATACCCAGGAATAGAACTATTGGGTCATACCTGTTGCTGCCAAGTCAATTCTGACTCATAAGCAAGGACTTGTGTCAGAGTAAAATTGTGATCCACCAGATTTTCAGTGACTATCTGGAAGTAGATTGCCAGGCCTTTCTAACCTCAAGTAGCAGCTGAGCATTTAACTGTTTGCATCACCCAGGGAAACATAGACTATGTATACCGTCACATTTGTCCAAAATTGTTATGTTCTTCTAAGCCAAGAGATTCTTTCAGTATTTCTTGTAGCTTTGGTTTGGTTTTTACAGTCTCTGAGTTTCTTTTTATCCGTGAATGTCTTAATTTCATTTTCATATTTGAAAGATAATTTTGCAGGATATACAACTCTTGGTTGGAAGTTCTTCTCCTTCAGGGCTTTGGATGTATCATGCCACTGTCTCCATGCCAGCATGTTTTCTGCTGAGAAATCTGACAAAAGCCTTCAGTTTCCCTCTGAATGGTAGCTTTGCTTTGAGTCTTGCTGCCTTTAAGAGTTTCTGCTTATGTTTCATTTTGTTAAGCTTGATTGTAATATGTCTTGGAGACTTTCTTTTGAGATCTATATTGAGTGGTGTTCAATATGTACCTTGGATATCTCTATTCTCTTCTTTCATAATTTCTGAGAAGTTTTCTGTCAATAGCATAGCAACAATACTCTCTGTGTTCTCAGGTATCTAACCCTGCTCAGGAATTCCAATTAATCATAGATTGTTCCTCTTAATAAAGTCCCACATGTTTCTTAATGCTTCTTCATTTTTCTTGTTTCTTTTTTCTGATTTCTCCTCATAGATGCCAGAGTCAGTACCTCTGTCTTCCAAATCAGAAAATCTATTTTTCATTTGCTCTATTCTGTTTTCTTGGCTTTGAATTGAAATTTCTATGTCTTTGATTTTGTTCTTGGTCTGCTGGATTTCAGAGTACTGATGTTCCATCAGATCAAACAGCTTGCTTTGCTCTGCTGCATTTTGTATAAGGTTTAGGAGGACTCTCTATATAATCCTTTTGTATTAACCTTCCAATAGTTTCAGAAGAGCTTCTTCATCTGGGAGGTTTTGTGGAGCTTTCTTTTGGGAGCCTTCTGAAATCATGAGTGATTTCTTCTTTATGGTTTTCTCCAGAGTTTCTTGCTTTTTCAGCATCATGTGAGTCAGCAAAGGCTGGGAGAGGTGCTGTGAGGATGGACTGTAGTTGTTTCTCTAGGCTGTCTTAGAATGAAAGGTAAAAGATATCTGACAATTTCCAAAGTCAGTCAGGTTTTAGGCGTATAGGCCTCTCTTCCCAGCTGGAACAGTAAGTATGTCTATGTTGAATCCCATATGTTATAAAGTAGTTCAAAATACAGAAAGGCTACAGCCTTGCTGGCCTCTGCTATCAGGCCCCAGCCATAGGCAACACTGTGTAGAATACTGCTTTATTGCTGGAAAAGCACTTTCCTCTGGGCAAGCGCTGCATCCCAGCCTAGGAATTAGATCCCACTGAAGCCTCCATATGGGTATATCTGCCTCCCAGTGGAACAAGATGGCATCCTGCACAAGCTCCCCACGTGCAACAGCACAAGCTAGTCAATGGCGGAGGCAGAAAGAGAGGCCGAAGGTGCTGAGATCCACAGAGTCCAAAACCGGGCTCTCAAAATATGGCAATCTCACCCACCAATCCCCAGAAGTGCATCCAAGACCAGCCACCAGTCAAGTCCCAGCTCTGCCTGCTCCAGAGACAGAGAAAATAAGTTAAAACAGCAATTTATCCTCAGTTCGTGAAAGCTAGTGCTCACCAAGAGTGGGGGTCAGTAAAAGAGTGGAAGCTTTCTGCTCAGTGGTATGAAGTCCAAATTAACAGCCCTATGCCATGTATAGGGATCACTAGGTGTACCGAAGGCTCTGTTTAATTGTCAGTTCAGGTCTTGGTTTCCAAAGGCATTTAGGAAGACGTGTGTTTAGTCTCCCATCTTGACTCCACCCAGCCAAAATTGTTTTATTTACATTCGCACAAGTAATCTTAAAAACAGAATTCCAGTTGTTCTACATTCCTGGGAAATGTTTAGGATTGTCATTAATTTAAGCATTTATTATTATTATTGTGTGTGTGCACTGACTGCTGTTTTATTCAATCTGTATGCAAGGTAATCATATATTAAACAAAAATAGAAAGTTTCTGAGTACAGTTGTTCTTGACTTTAATTGTATGCCTGGTTTCCTCTGGTAGTGTGCCGTCTACTCCTTGGATTCCTTCCTTCTAGGTTTTTGGACACATCTTCAGCATCCAGAGGCAATTTTATACTTATTCTACTATTGAAGTTCCATAGACTTTCCTACAGGGGTTTCTATTTTGTGTCATTTGCAGACATGATCATGTCTGCTGCTTGCTCATCTCCTAACCAAATGCTGATTTGCAATGGCCAGGGTGGGTTAATAGGCAGGATTCAGTCCTCTGGGATATATTTTATAGCACAAATACTGCACTACAGTCTGGCTACACAACTAAATTCCAGCTGCTTTTTGCCTAATACACATTAAATAAATACCTGTTGAAATGGTTTGGCTTGCTTCTTTTTTGGCTCTACAAAGTTAACTTATGCTTATTCCATTATAAATACTGCACTTTCTTGGAAAATTTCTCAGAGTTTGTATATTTCCCTGAAAAGCCTTAATTTGTCTACTTCAGGGCTTTCAGTCTTAAACGATATGATCAGAGTGAACAATATTATGGGTTTACTAAAATATAAACCTGCACATAATGGTGCTCAGAAATAAGCTACTAGCTGTTTTCAAGAAGGATCTGGAACAGTTGAATAGGCAACTTAGCATCTTAAAGTAATTTTGATGATGTATTGTGTCAGACCTTCTATAGAAGCTGGTATACATTGTGAATAAAATAAAAAACAAACACACAAAAAAACCCATTGTTGCTAAGTCAATTCCAATTCATAGCAACCTTATGGGAGACAGCAAAACCACCTTATCAAGTTTCCAGGGAGTGCTTGGTGGATTTAGTTAGTAAACATAGAACTTAAACACTGTGTCACTAGGGTTTCTGATATTGGGAGTAGTGACTCTAAAATTCATTAAAAAATTTTTTGTCATGAAAATTAATTATTTGGAGAAACTAATAGTTACCAGACATATTACTATTTATCTAGCAACATATATTATCTTTGGTCCTGTCAGTAGTTCTGTGGAAGCCTCATTTTACAGAAACCAATTAATAAATCAAGTTTATTAGTTAAAATTTGACTCGTTATAGCTACATGTTTTCTATGTAAATTTAGAAAAGCCATTACTAAAGAGTTGAGTAACTTCAATGTGGAGTTCCTGGATATAAATAACTAACATCTTGACCACTAACTGTAAAGTAGGAGGTTTGAATTTACCACAGGTACATCAGAAGAAAGCCCTGGTGATCTCCTTCCAGATATCAGCCATAAAAATCCCTATAGAGCACAGTTACACTTTGATATCCATGGGATTGTGCTGACTTGGGGTCACCCCCATGGCAACTGGTTACTTCATCACCTGTGATACTAAATTCTTTAAGAAAATAAAAAAGTAAAATTGGTAAAATTGACCATAATTGGTACAGTTTTAAAGAATTTAGTAAGTGAAAACAAATGTAAATGTCACAATACCTTTTTCTTCCTTTTTTGAATTGTAAGCACCCACATTTCTATAAAGACAGGTATTCAGAAGGTCCATGATACAAACTGTATAGTTCCAGTATGACAGAGAGTATAGCAAAGATAGAGGTTTCTTACTGGTTTTCTTATTATTTGTTCTTTCCTCAAATCACAGAATTTTACTTGAAACATTTCTTTAGACTAGTGAAACATATTATTTTCCCTCTATTCTGGAAAAAATGTCATTGCTTTTCAAAAAATATTTTACTGTTGCTGAGAACATACACAGCAAAACAGTCACTGATTCAACAGTACGTACGTGTACAATTCAGTGACACTGATTATATTTTTTGAGTTGTGCAATCATTCTCATCCTCCTTTTCTGAACTGTTCCTTCCCAATTAGTGTAAACACACTGCATTTTACTTTTTCCAGCTTTCTTGCTACCATAACTGTGGAACAAATTCCATGCTGTCCTTCATAAAATCATAATGGTTTTCACTTGAAGATTACTTAACTGGAGACTTGCATTATTATTACTGTTCCCTTTTTCAAGTAAACATGTGTATGTATTTTTTTCCTTCTACTTTTATCAGTGGAATTTAGGTTCATACAGTTTCTTACTCTATGGCTACATTTATCTGACATAAAGCAAATGGAATTGAAAAATATGGAGTATTAATTCATCTGGGTTTATTTATGTATATCAGAATATCTATGTCTTTCTGAGCCCCATCACCAATGAGGCTAAGTGTTAGATTGTGGTAACTGAAACCAGAAATCTGTGGTGAATTTAATTCAAACCTTCAGCTTAGTCTAGGTTTGTTATGTTCACAAATTTACGTACTTGAGTATAGAAACCTAGTAGTTCCCACTGGATCAATTAGCAACAAGAGGAGTTACCATATTGGCTGGTGTGATTAAGGCTGATTACCAAGAGAAAATCAGGTAAAGAAGAGTATGCCTGGAATGCAGGAGGTCCCTTAAAAAACAACAACAACAACAACAAATCTACAGCCTTTGAGTCAATTCTGACTCATAACAGCCTTTAGGGCATCTCTTACTACGGCCATGCCCTGTGATTGAAGTCAATGGAAAATTAAAGCAACACAATTCCAACATGACTGTTAATGTTGCAGACCCTTCAGGAACTAAGTTTTAAGTCGCTACACCAGGCCAAGAACCACAACCAGCTGAGGTACTTGCTGAGGGCAAAGGAAATATGGAATGGGTGGGTAGAAGAAGGTAGTCCTAAACATGAGCTAAAACCACATGACCACTTGCAGAAATGAGGTCTATAACTTTATGACTATGTTTTCTTTTGTGTGATCATCAGTCTTTTTGTTTTTACTTCACTTACCAAACATAAAATATAAATAGGGCTTGTACATTTTCTGTTGTTTGTTAGTTGCATCATGTCAGGTGTAAATATGACTTTATAATTGTCTTTAGCAAGAGATTATGCGTGGTTTTAAGGAGATGTGTACAAGTGCCAAGTCGACAAAGTAAAGATGATGTTCGCTAATGTTGTCAGTTAACTTGGCTAGGCCATGATTCCTACAGCTGAAAGAGAATTTTCATGGAAGTGTGGCCTCTATTCAGTATATGTGAACTTTCCCACAAAGTTTGCTGGCTTTTGTTCTCCTCTGGATCCTACATTCAACTAATGCATCTAACCTCCTGTTTTTGGGACTTGGGCCAGTACCCTGCTGTCTCACCTGTGGATCCCATGTTCATCATCCCCTGCACTTACACAAGTCAAAAAAGCCTCCAGCCTGATGCCTGACACAAGACTGGGGATTTGCTGGCTTCTATGACCATGTGAGCTCTTTCTTTGAGATAATCTCTCTTTCTCTCTTCATATATATATATATGGCTGTGTTTATATGTTATACATATACATATACACATGTATACACATACACACATATGTAACAAATACGCATCCGGCTTTGTTTCTCTTGAGAACTCACCTAAGGCATCTAAGACAGCATGTGACTAACTGATATTATATTAAAAAATAAAGCAAAACAAAACATAGAAACAGTGGTTGTCAAATTGACCCCTACTCACGGGGTTTCCATGTGAGACAGAGTAGAACTGTGCTCCATAGAATTTTCAGTAGCTGCATTTTTAGAAGTAGATTATCAGGGCTTTCTTCCAAGGCACCTCTGTTAACAGTGGAGCATGTTAGCCATTTACATCACCCAGCATCCGTGCTCTGCATAGTCAATCAAATAGGCTGACAGAATCACCTGATAACCTGCTGAGCTGTTTAAATATACCCTTCCTTTGGTTTACCACTTGTTTTCTTCTAATTCTTAAGTTAAATTTCTGAAGTTAAAAAAATCAGTATCAAAAAGGGGTCCATTTCTCTGGTTAGTAAAAGTTCTACCAGGACTCAGAACACTGTTTCCTAGTTACTGCCCTAGCACTTTGCTACTGCACACAATCCATCTAACTAGACCATAGTTAGCAAAGTTATCCCGGGAGCTACATCTCAGATGGCATTACTACTGTTGCTGTTTCTGAGAGCCAGGAAATTCCTGCCTCAAAAGGAGTAGTCACAAGCATAATGACACTTAATCTTAAGCACTAACATATATTATTTATTTTAAATTGTGGGATATGGGTAGGGAGAGGAAGCTGAAAGAATGTACCATCTAATGTCAGTGGGATGCCTCACGTCCCACTGAGAACTTTCCATGTCACCAGCTGACACCTCTTACTTTTAACATCATGGCTAAGCTTTTTGCCCTTCCTCTTCTTGTCCATCTTACATTTTGTTTCTTTGTTTTCCTTTTATTTAAAATTGTACATTAGGTAAAGATTCATGGAACAAACTAGCTTCTCATTAAGTGGTAAACATACAGTTTTATGACACTGGTTAACAACCTCGCAATATCAGCTTTCCAAAGATTGAGACCTTGGGTTCCCTATTACCAGCTTTCGAGTTCTCTCTTGCCTTCTAGTCAGTGCTCCCGAATTCATGTGACTCTTTAGTGTTGCCTTGTTTTATGGGTGTGTCTAATCTTCAGATGAAGGGTGAATCTCAGGAACGACTTCATTACTGAGCTACAGAATATGTTCTGGCACTGTATTCTTGAGATTTCTCCAATCTCTGTCGGGTCAGTAAATCTAGTATTATTTTATGATTTAGAATTTTGTTCTACATTTGTTTCCAGTTCTATCTGATTCTTGTCACAGCAGTCAGCAGTAGTCTCAGATACCGTGTACTCAGTCCAGTGAAGGCTGGGATAGTGGTGGTCATTAGTCCTGTAAACTAATCCTTCCCTGTGTCTTTAGTTTTCTTCAATCTCCCTTGTTTCCAAAGGGGTGAAAACAGTGGAGGATCTTAGATAGATGTTCATAGGCTTTTAAGACTCCAGATGCTACTCACCAAAATAGAGTGTAGAATATTTTCTTTATAAATTATGTTGTTCCACTTGAGCTAAATGTTCTCAGACAGCATGGTCCACACAGCACTCAGCTGACTAACTTGGTTTCTCAGGGAGTTTGGATGTGTCTACAGAACTTCCTTGACCTTGCCTTGTAGAAGTTCTGCTGAGTTCTCTGGTATTGTGTACTGTCTTCTCCCCAGAGTTACCACTTACCTGTTGTCTCTTTAGTGTTTTTCTATATCCACCTCTACTGTGCCTTCTAACCATCAGAGATTGTTTCGTTTTGTGTATAAACCATTTCATGAATTTTTATAGTAGTAGTCTTGTGCTATGTTTGTCATTTGTGATTGACTTATTTCACTTACTATGATGTCGTCCATTAGAGACCATTTCAAGAACAGATTGAATGTGTTGACCAGAAATGACCAAAGACTAGACAAATCATGAAAGACATCACACATGAAGAAAGCAAGAGGTTATTAAAACCCAGGAAAGAAAGAAACCGAACTGGATGCCAGAAGAGACTCTTGAACACTGAGCAGCTAAAGCAGAAGGAATAACAAAATAGAGAACTAAAGTAAAGACTCCAAAGGGCAGCTTGAAAAGACAAAATAAAGTATTATAACGATATGTGCCAAGAGGTAGAAATAGAAAACCAGAAGGGAAGAACATCTTCTGCATTTCTCAAGCTGAAAGAACTGAAGAAAAAATTCAAGCCTCAAGTTGTAATAATGAAGGATTCTGCAAAGAAAATATTAAATGACTCAGGAGCCATCAAAAGAAGATGCAAATGTAAGGAATGCATAGTCACTATACCAGAAAGAATAGGTTGATGTTCAGTCATTTGAAGAGGTAGCATATGATCAGGAACCAATGGTACTGAAAGGGAGAAGTCACAGCTGGATTGAAGGTACTGGTGAAAAACAAGGCTCCAGGAATTGATGGAATATCCACTGAGGTATTTCAATAAACAGATATAGCACTGGAAGTGCTCACTCATCTATGCCAAGAAATTTAGAGGACAGCTACCTGGCCGACTGATTGGAAGAGATCCACATTTATGCCCATTCCAAAGAAAGGTAATGCATCCAAATGCCAGAATCACCAAACAACATCACTAATATTATGCACAAGTAAAATTTTGCTCAAGCTCATTCAAAAACTAGAGTAGATTGACAAGGAACTGCCAGAAATTCAAGATGGATTCAGAAGAGGACATAGAGCCAGGGATACCATTACTAATGTCAGATAGATCTTGGCTGAAAGCAGAGAATACCAGAAAGATGTTTACCTGTGTTTCATTGACTACGCAATGACGTTCAGCTGTGTGGATCATAATAAATTACGGCTAACATTGCATAAAATGGGAATTCCAGAACACTGAATTGTGCTCTTAAGGAAACTGTATATGGATCAAAATGCAGTTGTGTGAACATAAGCAGGGGACACAGCAAGGTTTAAAGTTAGGAAAGGTATGTGAGAACATTCTATCCTTTCACCAGACCTTTTCAATCAGTATGCGGAGCAAATAATCTGAGAAACTGGATTATATAAAGAAGAACAAGGCATCAGGATTGGAGGACAACTCATTAACAACCTGTGTTATGCAGATGATACCACTTTACCTGCTGGAAGTTAAGATTTGAAACACTAATGAAGATCAAAGACCACAGCCTTCAATATGGGTTGCACCTCAACATCAAGAAAACAAAAATCCTCACAACTGGACCAGTAAGCAACATCTTCATAAATGGTGAAAGGACTGAGATTGTCAAGATTTCATTTTACTCAGGTTCACAATCAATGCTCATGGCAGTGTCAGTCAAGAAATCAAAAGATGCCCTGCGTTGGAAAATCTGCTTCAAAAGATCTTGTTAAAGTATTGAAAAATAAAG
The DNA here is from genome assembly GCA_028571685.1 of Heterohyrax brucei. NCBI lineage: Eukaryota > Metazoa > Chordata > Mammalia > Hyracoidea > Procaviidae > Heterohyrax > Heterohyrax brucei. The sequence goes on from CM053149.1 coordinate 45,021,340, forward strand.
ATATCCACTTGAAGACTAAAATATGCTGAACCCAAGCCATGGTATTTTCAACAGCATCATATACATGCAAAAGCTTGACAATGAACAAGGAAGACAGAAGAAGAATTGATGCCTTTGAATAGTGGTGATGGAGAAAAATAATGAATGTATCATGGACTGCTAAAAAAACAAACAGATCTGTTCTGGAAGAAGTACAACTAGACGGCTCCTCGAAAGCAAAGATGGCAAGACTGCATCTTACATACTTTGGACATCTTGCCAGGAGGGATCAGTCCCCAGAGAAGGACATCATGCTTGTTAGAGTGGAGGGTCAGTGAAAAAGAGGAAGACGCTTGACAAGATAGATTGACACAGTGGCTGCAACAATGGGCTTAAGCATAAAAACGATTGTGGGCATGGCACAAAACTGGGCAGTTTTTCATTCTGTTGTGCACAGGGTTGCTATGAGTCGGAACTGACTGGACAGCACCTAACAAAAACAACAATGTCCTCCAGATTTATCCATTTTGTGAGACACTTTGCAGATTCATCATTCTTTATTGTTGCATAATACTCCCTTGTGCATATGTACCACAGTTTGTCTATCTGTTCATCTGTTGAGGGACATGTAGGTTGTTTCCATGTTTTTGTGATTGGGAACAATGCTTCAGTGAACACTGGTGTTCATATGCCCATTCTTGTGGTGCCTCTTATTTCTTTAGGAGACACAAAGTCTGACAATTGAGTTTGCAAACTCATCTTAGAAAAAGTGCTACAGACCTCTTTGCTGAAAAACTCTACAGTCATCTTTGAAGCTCTCCCCTTGGGAAGGTACGCACTGATGCTAGCACCTAGGCCACTCCTCAAAGCACTTTTTCTGGGATGAGTTTGCAACCTTAATTGTCAGAGTTTGTACAACAACAGTTCTGATGGGCATTCCAAAAAAAATAAAACAATAAAACCCAGTTAGTTCAAAGAGTTCCAAAATTCCTTTGAAGGGTAGACTAGACGCTGGTTTCAGTGAACAGCTTCCAAGGAGAGTACTTTGAAGGTGATTGTAGTAATATTCAGCAATGAAGCATGTAGTACTTTTTCTAGGATGAGTTCACAAAGTTAATTATCAGACCTTGTATTCGAGTAAGACTTCTGGATTATATATTTCTATTTCTAGCTTTCTAAGGAAGCAGCATGTAGTTTTCTGAAATGTGTCCCCACCACCAGTGCACAAGAATTCCAGTCTCCCCACAGCCTCACAGCCACTTCAACATTTTTTATTTTCTGTTTTTTTTTTTTTTTTAAATCATGCCAGTAGTGTAAGGATGAGACACAGTTTCCAATCATGGTTTCAATTATGTTTTTCTAATAGCTTGTAATCCAGAGCATTTCTTGAATATCATTTTTGGTGAAGTGTCTCCTGATGTTCTTTGTCTATTTTTAATTGGATTATTTGACTTTTTGTTGAAGAAATGTTAGATTTTTCTATGGATTTTAGAGATTAAAAAATTGTCTGATTAGTAACAGCCATTTCTCCCCCCAGTCCGTAGGTTCTATTTTTACTCTTTTGGTGAGTTCTTTTGATAATCAAGTGCTTAATTTTTAGAAGATCTCAGTTATCTAGCTTATCTTCTGGAGTTTATATGTTGTTGATTATGGTCTGCTCACTGTTAATGTCATTTATTAGGTCCACTAAAATTGATTACATGTTGTCTTCTATGATCTCTACACTTTTGGTTTTATATTTAGGTTTTTAATGCATTTTAAGTTAGTTTTTATGTAAGGCTTGAGGTACGAGTCCTGTTTCATTGTTTTGCAGTCATCCAGTTTTGCCAGTAGCAAGATTTGTTAAAAAAAAAAAAAAGTGTCTTTTCTCCATCTGATGGGCATTATACCCCTGCTGAAGATCAGGTGAGAGTAGGAGGATGCACTTACATCTGAGTTCTCAATTCTGTTCCACTGCTCAATGTAAACATCATTGTACAGTACCAGGCTGTTTTGTGTACAGTAGCTGTACGGTAGGTTCTGAGGTCAGGTAGTGTGAGTTCTCCTACTTTGTTCTTCTTCAATAGTGCTTTACTTATCCAAGGCCTTTTCCCCTTCCATATAAAGTTGATAAGTTTTTCCATCTCTTTAAGGGATGTCATTGGTATTTGCATCTGGATTTCACTGTATTTGTAAATTGCTTTGGGTAGAAATGTCATTACCACAATGTTGAGTGTACCTGTTGATTGTACCTATCTATGAGAATGATATGTTTTTTTCCTTTTTTTTTTTTTAATATCTTTTGGTTTCTTGCACTAGTATTTTGTAGTTTCCTGTGCATTTGGCTGGTACAGGTCTTTTACATCCCTGTTTATATTTATTTCTTAAGGATTATTTTGGGGGGGAACTATAATGAATGATTGATAGTTTTCTTGACTTCATTTTCATGATTCTCTTTGTCAGTATGTAGGAATGTAACTGATCTTTGCATGTTTATCTTGTATCCCATTACTCTGCTGAATCTATTAGTTTCAGTAGTTTTCTCATAGAGTCTTTCTGGTTTCTCTATGTATAGTATCATATCATTCTCAAATTAGAACACTTTTACTTCTTCCTTACCATTTTGGGTGCTCTTTATTTCTTTTTCTTGCCTTATTGTTATAGCTAGGACTTCCAACACAATGCTAAATAGGAGTGGTGAGAACAGATATCCTCGTTTGTCTTCTCAAGGGGAATGTTTTCAGTCTGTCTCCACTAAGAATAATATTGGCTTTTGGTTTGTGTAGATGTCCTTTATTATGTTGAGGAATTTCCCTTCTAAAGATATTTTATTGACAGTTTGTTTATTAGGAATCAGTGTTGGACTTTGTTAAATGTCTTTTCTGCATCAGTTGAGATGGTCATATGATTTTCTTCCTTTTCTTAATGTAATAGATTGCATTGATTGATTTTCTAATGTTGGACCACTCTTGGATAAAGCAAAACCAAACCTACTGTCATGGAGTCAATTCTGACTCATAGCGACCCTATAGGACAGAGTAGAAATGTCTCATAGAGTGTCCAAGGGGCACCTGGTGATTTGAATGGCTGGTATTTTGGACAGTGGCCAGAGCATTTAACTAGTACATCACCAAGACTTCCCATTCTTGGATGCCTGGTATGAATCCTGATTGGTGGTGGTGTATTATTTTTTTGATATGAGACTGAATTCTATTGATCAGATGTTTGAGAATTTTTGCATCTGTGTTGATGAAAGCTATTGGTCTGTAATTTTCTTTTTTGTGGTGACTTTGGCTGGTGCTGGTATCACAGTTATTCTGGCTTCACAGAATGAATTCAAGGATCTTCCTTTCCTTTTCTATGTTCTGAAAATAGTTTCAGTAGTATTGCTGTCAGATCTTCTCTGAATGTTCAGTAGAATTCTTCAGTGAAGCCCTCTAGGCTAGGGGTTTTTTTGGTTGTTGTTGTTGGGAGTTCCTATGATGATGATGATTATTATTATTGCAATCTTTTCTATTGTTTATGTGTTTTCAAATTTTCAACATCACGTTGCATTAGTTTGAGTTGGTAGTGTGTTTCTGGAAATTTGTCCATTTTCTCTACGTTTTCAAATTTGTTGGAGTAGAGTTTTTCATGGCACTCTTAGATTCCTTTTTATGTCAGTTTAGTCTATTGCAATGTTCCCCATTCTATTTCTTTTGTGTGTTATTATGCTCTCTTATGTTTTTGTTTGGTCATTTTGGTCAGTAGCTTATCAATTTTGTTGATCTTTTGTGCCTTTCTACTTTATGATGGATAATCTATTTTAATTTAAAATTATTCTAGTTAGTTCTTCTCTCTTTGGTGAAAACAAGATATATAAAAAATATATCAAGAAAACATTCTTTGGTAGGTGTTTGCTTGATACATTTCTTTGCATCCTTTGATTTTTAATTAATTTACAACTGTTTTTCTAATTTGTGTCTCTTTAAAGATCATGATGGATCCTGTTGTTTTTATTCATTCTGTCACTCCCTGTCACTTTATGAGTGCTTTCATATGATTTGCATTCAATGTTTACTATGGATAAATTTGAATTTATTGCTGTCATTTTGTGTTTTTTTTTAATGACAATGATGTTTTCTTTGTTCCTCTTACTCTTTTGTGCTAAATTTCTTTTGTTCTTTTTGTTTTTACTGAGACTTTATGCTTTTCTTCTCTATTTTGCTGAGTCAATTTGTTAACTTTCTTTGTGGTTACTTTGAAATTTACCTTTATTTTCCTTAATTTTTATCTATTCTGTTATTACTCAGTATAACTTGCTTTTCTCACCATTAGAAAGTTCTATACTTATACTGATTATTCCCTCTTTTGTTGTTCTGAGGTTGTCATATACAAATTAACCTATCCTAGGTTGCTACCTGGCTAGTGTAATCTTGCACCCTAGATTCGTGTTATCATCTGATCTTGTCTTTTCTCAAACTGAAGGTTGCTGTATAATAATTATTCTAGGTTTGGTTAGGTTTTTACACATTCCCTTAATTTCTATTTTTCTAGAAATATTCTCATTTCAGTATCATTAGAACACACATTTTGCAGGATATATTATTCTTGGTTGGCTTTTTTTTTCCTCTGTCAACATTTTATATATGTTTCCTCATTACCATCTTGCCTGCATGGTTGCTGTTGAATAAACAGAGCTTAGTCTTGTTTCCCCTTTGTATGTGACTTTTTGTTTTTCTAGAATTGCTCACAGGATTCTTTGTCTTTGGTTTTAACAAGTGTGATGATGATGTGTCTTGGTGCTTTTCTTTGAGGCTCTATCCTACATGGAGTTCTTTCAGCTGATTGGACTGTTAGCTTTTCATCTTCTATGATATTAAGGAAGTTTCCTGTCAGCAATTCTTCAATGATTTTCTCTGTGTTTTCCATTTTCACTCTATTCCAGAGCTCCAATCAGTAACAGATTTTTGCTTTTGTATCCCATGTAATTCTCAGTGTTTCTTTTTCTTCTTATTTTTCTCAAAGAGGTGTCCAAGTATTTGTCTTTAATTTCTTTGATCCTGTCTTCTGTTGTTTCAAACTTGCTTCTCAGATCTTCTATGACATTTGTGAAATCCTGCTGTTTATCTTTTGAATTTCTAATTTTTGTTTACATATGATTTCTAGTTATGAATTTATTTTGGCACTTTGTTCTTGTATCATATTCCTGAATTCTTGCATTGTTTTGTTTGTATTTTCCATAAGTTTTTCTGCTTTTGCCACAAAATTGCCTATTTACTTTTCATTATTTTCTGCATTTTATTTTACCTCTTGAATAGTTTTGAGTATTAGAGATTTTAATTCCCTATCAGGTAAATTATGGTGGCATAGTGGCTAAGTGCTATGTCTGCTAACTGAAAACATTGGTAGTTCAAATCTGCCACGTGCTCCTTGGGAACTCTATGGAGCACTTATACGCTGCTCTATAGGGTTGTCATGAGTTGGAATTGTCTCAACAGCACTGTTTTTTTTTTGTTGTTGTTGTTTTGTTTTGTTTTAATCAGGTAGTTTCAGTGCCACTTCTCCTAGAAAGTCACCAGCATTTTATTTTAGATACTCGGTGGCACTTGGCTGGCCCACTGAGACCATCCTGTCCTACTTTTTAGATGTGTTTTGATATTGTCTGCTGTCTTTGGGGACATTCAGTACTTTTTTCTTCATTTATTGATTTTAGGTTTGTTTGTTTGTTTTTCCTGATTTTTTGTTTTCTTTCATTATGTTGGAGCAAATGGGCTGTGAGTTCTTTGTTGTTAGCCTGTCTGTAGGCATGATACTTTTTACCCTCTTGTGCAAATAGGCAGACCAGTTGCTAAGTTATGTTTAATTATGACACGTCTATCTGAAGGGAAGGGGCTGGGAGTGGTATTTGTGGCATGTACTCAGGCTAACAAAGCAGCCTCAGGGTCAATGTAGGGAAAGTTCCATTAGATCATGCCTGTGCAGCTCAGGGTGCAATGTTCAGTGCACGATGCCAGTAGGTTTTATGTAGATGATCTTCATCATGTTGAGGAATTTACCTTCTAAACATATTCATTGAAAGTTTTTATCAGGAAGGAGTGTCAGACTTTCACAAATCCCTTTTCTGCATACGTTGAAATGATCATGTGATTCTTTCCTTTTTTGTGCAGTGGATTACGTGATTGATTTTCTAATGTTGAACCACTCTTGAATAAGCCAAAACCAAATCTGCTGCCATGGAGTTGATTCTAACTCATAGTAAACCTACAGGGCAGAGTAGACAAGAGGCAGGGGGAGGTTGTAATGTGTTGAGCCAGGATGAATATAGGTAAGAAAAGAGAAACAGCAAACAAAACAAAACTGCTGAGGAAGCCTTTGGAGTGGAAAGGTGAGAAACCAAGTAAAGAAGGAAAACAAAAAAGGAAAAAAGAAGAGGAAAAAAATTAAAAATGAAATGCCTGAGGGATCCCACAGGCTGACTAGGGAAGTAGCTCCCAGGCCTCAGGGCACAGCCTCTCTAGAAGGAGGAAAGACATACAGAACCAAGTATTCAGTAGAGAGCAAGAGAAGGAAAGTGAGACAGATGAGAAGTAAAGAAAAGCGGATACAAAAGAAAAATACATACAAAAATGAAAAAATCAAAGCAAGGCTCTACATGGTGTCCCCCCAACAGAAAAAAGTGTGTGGCAATTTGGCTAGGCCATGATTCCTGGTATTGTGTTATAGTGATGTTCTTCCATGCTCTATAATGTTAATGAGAGAGGATGGGCAGCAGATGTGTTGGTGCACAGGACTTAGTGTGTAAGATTATATTGTGCCTTGAAACAATCTTTTGAGATATAAGGGAGAGAAGTCAGCAGAGAGATTTGGAGACCCCACACCATGAAGAAAAGCAGTGCCAGTAGCAGAGTAGATACTTTATCTCTGAAATTTCTAGTTCAGGGGAAGATTAAGGACAAGGGCCTTCCTCCAGAATCAGAAGAGGAAGTTTCACCCTTGAGCTGACACCCCAAATTTGAACTTTTAGCCTACTGTAGTTTAACAAAATTAAAAAAAAAAATCTTCTTCTTAAATCCATCCATTTGTGGTATTTTTGTTAAGGCAGCACTAGATGACTAAATTGGCCTGCCAGGGTTCCCACAGGTGAGACTGCACAGCAGCACAGAACCACTGTCTCTCAGCATGGTAGTCCCTATGCCTAATGAGAAGTGGTAGAGGATAAGTAGATGGAAGAAGTATGGGAGGTGGAAAAGCTTGTATGACTTTTTATGGTATGCTCTGTCTCTTGTTGGAGCTTTGTAAGGCTACTTTTTCATATTCCTTGTCTGCACAACTCTGACAGGAGTCCAAGTTGGTGAATTCCTGCTACGTTGACTAATAAGTGAACTCTGCTAGTATCTCTCCTTGCTCTCTGTTCTCTGCCAGTTTCTTATTCCATTTGGTGGTCAGTTGAATTCTTTACCTCTTTATATGATGCTGGAGGGTTCCAGGATTGACATTTGTCTCTGTTAGTTTTGAGGGTCTTTGCTACAGAGTGACAGGTTGGTGCTTCTGTCTATAGTGTCGTGTTAACTTTGCCTCTTTGTTATTTCTTGTCTCACTGATTATCAAAATGTATTCAGGGTCCCCCAATCATAATTATCATGGAAAATCTAGATGAGAGTGTCCTCTTCTCTGGCTTAATTTTCAGAAATTCAATTTCTGAATATATGTTAGGAGAAAGAAAGCTATGTGCCTGAATTATGGTCATGACTTTTAACATTGTCATCTTAATGACACCTCTAATTTGAGTAAAGAAATTAGTTTTTAAAAATACTTGTTCACAGGCCTATTTGGAGGTTATATATAAAGGATGTTCTAGTTCTTACAATCATTAACAATTTAAAATGTTACTACTCACAACTTAAAATAATGAATATCCATCTATATTATGTGTTTATATTGTTATCAGAAATTTAGATTTGTTGGAAATAAAGATTATGAATATGAATTGAAATCTATCCTCTCCCTCTGTTCCAGGAATTTGACAATTTTAAACTTTCAAATAGACAGCTCTGAAATTACTTTTTTTTTTTTTTTTTTTTTTTTGCATTTAGGACAGCTAGTTGTCATCTTCTCAAGTGTTAAATTGTCTTTTATTAATCATTTATCACTCCTGATATATAACTTTGGGAAATAAAAGTACAGCATTGGCTTCAGATATTAGGAGTTTTTAAAAAAGGACAGAAGCCCTAGAATAATCTTGCAACTGGATATTTCATCTGTAGTTAAATTGTACTGGTAAGATGATGAAATTTGATGTTAATGAAACTTGTTTTCATGGGGAGGCTTTCTCCTGAGAATATTTAACTAGCAGTTGGCTCAGCAGATGACAGCTCTTTAAGTGCTGGGCAAATGCCATGAGATCCACCTAAAAAGACTTGAGTGTGATGCTGATAAATATTTGTGTTCCATCATATAGAAAGTCTTAAGAAAAATCACCCACTTTACCATATAATGCTGGCCAAATGTCTTAGGGTCTGTCTTCCTGTTCTTTTCTATTGACTATAACTCTTCTAATATGTAGCCATTTTCTAAATTATTATGATCCTTAATGTTGCTTAACAGTAATAACACTTGTGACACTTGCCTGAACAATTCCTCTGTTACTGGAGATTGGAGAAAAACTGTGGGAAAGAACAAGAGGACATTTTCCAACTGGTGAAGTCCATGCTGGATTCTGGCTCAGAGACTTTGAGGACCTCCACAGAGCTTCTATAGTCCCATTCAAGACAAGCAGGACATGGGGCTCTGGGCAACATTATGGACTAGAGAAGGCTGCTTTTTTAGGCAGATAAAGAAGTCAAGAAAATCTTATTGTGCAAAGGTGAATGGGATTTTTACTGAGATTTTTTTCCCTCAAGGAAATAGTATACTTCAACTAAATCATATTCCTGTAGTTTTATATGTTTTGGAAAAGCCCAGTATTTTCCAAAACTGCTGGGAAGACAGTAGCTTCTCAGTGTAAACTTGTATTCTGCACTCATTATACACTGATTCAGCTTTCTGTCACCTCTAGAATTTGTCCTCATTTTGACCCAGCTGATACTGAAAATTTCAGGCATTTATCACATCGCATCACATCACATCACATCACATCATCACTACTGTCATGCCAGTTTTTCTTTTTTTTTCAGTCTAAGTGTATTTTATCTTAGGAATAAAAGGCATTCAATTTATAGTCTTGGAAATGAGAGGTGTCACTTCTGAAAAACAGAATAAACATTTGGGGAATGACAACATTTGTGCAACTGCAAAGAAGAACTGTGTTTGTTCCTGTGTTTTCCTCAGGAAGCAGATTCCTGCTAGTTTGGGCTGACATTTTTGATAACAACAAGAGTGCCAAGAAAGCAACTAAAGACCATTTTGTGGCTAAAAGGGAACATTACATAATAAAAGAAGGAAGTATGATTAATTATCCTCTCTGGGATGATAGAATCAGAGTTCTGGAATAGAGACACTCAAATTATCAGCACTTTAAGGTGTTTTCAGTAGAATTTGTTTTTGTGTCTGATTCATTTGTATAATGCAGGATGTGGAGTCTATATCTACAGCACAACGGAGAAAGGACAGAGGTTGTCAAGGATTTTGTTTTACTTGGTTCAACAGTCAAAGCCCACGGAAGCAGCAGTCAGAAAATCAAAAGACACATTGCATTGGGAAAATCTGCTGCAAAGGAACTCTTTAAAGTATTGAAAAGTAAATATGTCACCTTGGATACTAAGATACCTCTGACCCAAGCCATGGTATTTCTAGTTGCATCATATGCACGTGAAAGCTGGACAATGAATAAGGAAGGCAGAAGAAGTACTGATGCCTTTGAACTTCAGGGTTGGGGAAGAATATTGAATGTGCTGTGGACAGCAAAAAAGAACAAATAGATCTGTTCTGGAAGAATTACAATCAGAGTGCTCTTTAGAAGCAAAGATAGTGAGACTGCATCTTAAGTACTTTGAACATGTTGTCAGGAAAGATGAGTCCCTGGAGAAGGACATCATGCATGGTAGAGCAAAGGGTCAGCAAAAAAGAGGAAGAACCTCAAGAAGATGGATTGACACAGTGGCTGCAACAATTGGCTTAAGCATAAAATGGTTGTGGGCATGGTGCAGGACTGGGCTGTGTTTTGTTCTGTTTTGCATAGGGTCACTATGAGTTGAAACTGACTTGATGGCACTTAACAACAATGCAGAAGAATTTTAGAATGTCATGGAGAATATATGATATAAAACATGTAATACTGCCCTGAATGAAGATTAAAATTTTATAGAAGAGGAGTATGGAGTTTAGCAGCACAAAAACTAAATAGTACATGAACTCAGTGTCAGAAAAGCTAATACAGGGACAAATGGACAAGAAAGTTTCATGAAAGTAGATGGAACTTGACTTTAACTCTGAGCAATGAGTGGATGTTCGCTAAGTGCAGACAGTAAAAATGATAGTGAGAAGTACCAAGGGTGCAAATATGAAGAGGTTGGCAGGAAAAGAGCTGTTCTCAGTTGGTAAGGAGAGCAACAACACTTGATAAAATGAATAGAAACCGCTGCGATGTGAAATAGGTGAGAAAGTCAACATCTACTTTGGGAAATGAAAAAAGACTTCTATTTTTTGGCTTTTCTCGACTATGAAAGATATAGTCATAATTCCTTCTATCACAAGTTAAGTAAGCACAAGAGGTGTTAACGGCAGTAAGAGCTTGAAAAGATTATTTTGCAGGGAATGGATTGGCCCCAACAATTAGCTTTAGGATACTTTGATGGTAGAATTCTTTCCATCTCACAACTATTCACACTTGGAAATGACATCTATGGAAGACTGGATGAGAGGATCGTGAAATCATTTACAAAATAGATACAGATGCCAAACCAAAAAACAAACCAACTCACTGCTGTCGAGTCAATTCTGACTCACAGCGATTGTATAGGACAAAGTAGAACTGCCCCATGGTTTCTAAGGAGCACCTGACAGAGTTGAACTGCTGACCTTTTGGTTAACAGATTTAAGGTTAACTACCAGGGTTTAGGCTAGTGAAAATCCTATTATTGTGCCAAATACTTAGATCTTTACAGCCACTTTTTGAGGTAGATGTTATGCTCATTTCACAGCTGAAACATTTGAGCTTCTGAGAAGTTACTTGACTTGTTTGAGATCCCACATATAATGGAAGAGCTAGAGTTTAAATTCAGGAACTCTGACATTGCATTCAATCTCCTTGTACTAACCTGAACTGCCTCGCTGCCGTGTTATATTATGAGTGATAAAGGGTAAAACGGCTACCCATCTATCAGTTTGTCTTACTATGACAGCTTTTATGTTACTGTGATGCTGAAAGCTAAATCACTGCTATTTCAAATACTATCAGGGTTATTCACAGTGAACATATCTGAACAGAACATGTAGACTAATACAGATTAGGAAGAAAGGACTGCTAATCTATTTTTGGAAATTGACTAGTGAAAACCCTATGGGTCACAGCAGAATATTGTCTACTATAGAGTAGATGATGTGCCCCTTAAGTTGGAAGGCACTCAGGATACACTGCAGCTACAACAATAGACTTTAGACTTTAGCCTACCAACAATCATGAAGATGGTGCAGGGATCTTAACGAGTTGAAGCTGACTCAGTGAGAACTAACAACAGGGTTCAAAACATGAAGGGCAACAACCTATTTTTTCCCCTAGTAGACAGTCTTTACACACTTAAAATCAAGCCACAAATACGTATCATTTATAAAATAAGACAGTATTTAGTGTTCTATTATTGGTTCAAACTAAAAGCAACTGTTATTCAGTTTATTAACAAACACTACTGTAAGCCCAGTTTCTCAAAAAACAACTTCTCATATTTGAATACTTTATGTGGCACTTTGAAAATGAATTCTAATCATCTTCATAACAGACAAGGCAGATGTAACATTCTCATTTTATTGGAAAGAAACAAAAAATTGAGGCTCAAGAGATAGTAAATGGTAAAGCTAGCAACTGAACCCAGTTTTAGTGACTGAGTCTAATAAACCAAAAACCCAAACATGTTGCTGCTGAGTCACTTCCAACACAACACATATCAATACCATAATAAGGAGTAGCACTGACACATAGAGTTTCCAAGGAGAAGCTGACAGATTTGAACTGCTGACCTTTTGACTAACAGTTAAACAATCACTGCGCTGCCAGGGCTGCTGAATCTGATGGTGTATTTTACACCCTACTGTGTCTCAAATGCCAGTACTATATCCACCATTTGTATTTTTGAAACCTAAATGGATGTGATACGTTCTCCTTGCCTGGTCCCCATCCACTGTGACCACTATGTCCTGAAATTATCTTCTAAATTTTATTCAAAAATACTTCTTTCCACATAATCATCCCCTTATCACTTTTCTAATTCTCAGTAGTTCATGTTTCTCATTTAGCTCTTCTCAGAAAATTCTTCAGGGTATGTTTCTAATTTCCTCTTTTTTTTTTTCTTATTCTCAGCTTCAACCTTTCTCTATAGCTGTAAAGCTACCACTCTTCCTCTCCAAACTGTATAAAATAACAGTGATGACCATGGTTCTTGGAAATGACAGCTTAGGAATTTGATGCCGGTGACAGCATCTGTAAGTCCTATTTCTTTTTGCTTAAGTCCAATCAGGGTTAATTATTTGTTAAACGATTTCATTGAAAGAGTGAAAAACAATACAAAGAAAATCCTGGTTTCTTAAATTGCCCTGCTCTTTCCTTTTGGATAATGGCCTTCTTTTAGAAATAAATAGGGTTACAAATTGGACTTGTAGCTTGTCACAGACTTGGCCTCACATTTGGCAGCTAAGGACTTTTCAAGTCATTTAGTGCTTCATTGTGCTGTTCTTTCCATCCCAGCCATACTTAGCTCTGTCATGCAGAGCCAAAAGAAAAGTCAGGGTCAAACCATTTGGCATTTCTCACACCAATATCGGTGCCATTCTCAAAGCTGAGCATCACACCTCTACGAAAAGGAAAAAACAGGCATGAATCTCATTCATTCTAGTGTAATGTGAGGCAGCACCAGCAGGGCCCCCTGTTGCTACATTGCTGAGAACCCTTTGCCAGGGGAAAAACCTGCAGGTAAACCTGGAGTGTTCCATAACACTATAGGCAGAGGAGACCTAAGAATTTCTCAAAGGCAGAAATTTCTCTACTGGCAGAAAATTACAAAATGCAGTGGAATCATCCTCAGCATTAACTACATTCAAATGCATTCATCCTTCCGGAAGAGTCCTCATGCATTAATAATAAAATAAGAAGAAATTTATTCAATGAGAAAATTACATTCTAACTCTGAGATTAAATCACAATAATTGAAAATGAGGAAGTGGAAGATTTCCTGTGGCTCTGTTATAGCACAGAGTACTATACAATTGAAAAGGGAGAAAAATGCAAACACAAAAGGTTGTCTGAAAAGAACATGTGAGGAATGAATATCAAAGAAATCAATAGGAAAAATCACCTCTGAAGTATAATGTCCAGAAAGTGCTACTGGGAAAAAAAAATTCATACTATCTCCTCCCAAGGGTATATGCAGAAGCAAAGACAAGCATTTTCAAGACTGGAGGAAACTGCACTCGAATTTACAACAAAAAGTAATAATCTAGCTGACAAAGACCTCTGGAAGGTGTTTATGTGTTCCATGGGGGAAATAAAATCATTGAAACAATGAGCATACTGCATTTATACACAATATATGCTTTATGCTGTTCCAATGTCTAGTCTTTACTGTATTTTTGCTATTCTAAATGATTAAGGACACATTGTAGATCATCAAGATTTTTGTGGAGGGGTGATATATTAGAATGACAGCTAAATATCTTGTTGCTGTTTTCAAAACATTGAAAAGCATGGGGAATATATTTATACTTCAAGAAAAGAACAACAAATACATACTGCAGGTTTTATTAATATACTTTTTTTTTAAGGTAGTTTAAGCAAGTGTTTTTAAGGACTGGAGGTCAGGCCAGGCTGATATTCAGCCTTAAGGCCAGAACAGCCGGCTTCGTCCTTTCTCATTGGTCAGTGCCAAGTGCCCAGGCAGAATCAGTTGTGAAATATCTGGAATGTTGCCTGAAGGTTGGACATCTAAATGGACTGACACTACTGTATTTGATATAATCTGAATTACTGTAGCATGTACTGGTTACAAATCAAAAGGGCAGCACCTTCTATTTTTGCCTTGCTTACTACTTGGTAACTTAAGGGAAAAAAAAGGTCTTTTTTGAAGAGCTCTACATCCTTTCTTAAAAAGACAAAAGACTAAAACTGTTTACAGCTGAGTATCAACAGAAGAAACCCTAGTGCTACAGTGGTTAAAGCACTCACCTGCTACTAAAAGGTCAGAGGTTATAACTCATCAGCTTCTTCTCCATAGAAAGATGTGGCAGCATGCTTCCAGAGAGATCACAGCTTTGGAAATCTTGTGGGCAGTTTTATGCTCTCCCACAAGGTCACCAAAAGTCACAATTGACTTGACAGCAGTGGATTTGAGTATGTTTTTATTAAACAAGAACACGAATATATTTGCAATATTTTCATTGCTTAGTATTTTCAATTTACCTAGACATTAAGTATTTTCCTTTAGTCTCAGACTAAATATACTGTCTTACTTACTAATATTAGAAATATCTGTTTAATTTTTATAATCATGCTTATGAGTTCATCTTTCATTTAAAAATATTCCTAAATAAACAAAAAACATTAATACAATAAAAATATATTCATCGCTTCCCTTGCCTAGGAGTCAATTCTGACTCATAGGAACCCTACAGGACAGAGTAGAACTACCCCATAGTTTCCAAAGAGTGGCCGGTGAAATCAAACTGCCAACTTTTTGTCAGCATCCAAGCACTTAACTACCCCACCACTGTGGATCTATGCATGACTTAACTTGTTCAGAAAGTAAAAATGATGAAGACTCACATTCTTCTTTTCCATGCATAATAATTTCAAGGAAACTGGTAATATTAAAACATTGATTATTGGGCATGGAACTTGAATTGTTTCTTCTGTGGTGATGTTCTTCACTTCTCATTTAACTTAGATTCACAGAATACAAGTGATCATCAGAACTATTACAGGAAGTGAGATTATAGATTTTGGTCACTTTTTATCCTATTGTCTTTCTATCCTGTACTTCATTTTTTTCTGCACTGATTGTTATTATTTCCCTTTCTTCTGTAGACAGTGGGCTTCTGCTGCTGTTCTTTTTCTGTTTGTTCCACTTATGTAATAATGTTCTGATTTTGCCCCTTTCTTCTTTTTTGATATGTGTATTTATTGCTATAAATTGACCTCTGAGGACTGCATTTGTAGTGTCCCCAATATTTAGGTATGATGTTTTTTCCTTCTCATTTGATTCAAAGAATTTTTTGTTTGGTTTCTTCTGTTACTCAGTGGTTTTCAAGCAGGTTATTATTCAATGACTGTGTTGAGGGAAATTTGTCCCTGGAATTCAGGGAGATTAACACAAGTCCTATCCAAGGATCAGACCCTGCCATTAGCTGACAACAGCTTGGTATGCCCACAGCCACCTGACCATAAAACCATAAATATAAAACCACAAATCTCCTTATTGGAGCTTTCTGATATAAAACTATAAATAACTTTTGCAGCAATTACCCCTCACTTCCTCACTGAAATTTTAAAACTATAAAAGCTTTCCTTACTGACTATTGTGGGGGAGCCGAACCATATATTGGTTCAGACCCTATTCCCACTTTTTTCTTTTTGAATAAATTTCACAGTCAGACTAGTGTGTCTCTGCCCCTGTTTTGCACCATTCTATTCCCAGCATTTTTGGTTCCCAAACCTGGGACAGAATGAATGAGACCACCAGCTCCGAGATCCTCCCTTCCCTCATACCCCTGCCATGGTACTCTAAAAAACCAACCGTGTACTGACAGACCTCTAAACCAGTGAGCTGGAGGTGGAGACTTCTGTCACCAGGAAGCCTTGCCATCTCTTTGACTTTTTGGTTCCATACAAAGCCCAGCACTGGGTGAGGCTTCCCTTGGGGCATGGAGCACTTGTTCCTTGCCCCTGCATCTTTGGTTTCTGGGGACACCTGGACAGAAAATTTGGCCTAGCAGAATCAGGTCCCCAGAAAGATGCAAGGACACCTGCCTCTCCCTGCTAAGACTAGGCTCCCCCCCTTCCTTCTACTGTCTACGCTATGGGGACTAGTCAATCTAAGCTCCCTTAAGATACTCAATTGGGATGCCTCCTAAGAATTCTAGGTACCCTAAAACTCTGGGGGCCAAATTCAGCCCAAACAATTGATTTTCTTTTGCAACTTTAGCATTCTCCATGATTTACATGACTTCATCACCTTCAATGGCAAGTGGTCTGAGTTCCCTTACATTCATGCTTTCTCTCTCTGCCAATACTGTACCACTTTCTGAATCCTCCTCCTTAACAAAAAACCTTGGCCTTCAAGCCACTGCTTTCTGAACCCCATTTCAGTCCTTCTACTCCTTATACTTCCTCTCCCCCTTTAGCTCAGGCAGACTCTCCCTCCTGTTAGGCAATTCTGTTCTCTCCTTCTACACCAACCCCACTCCTCCTTCACACATATCACAACCTACCACCCACTTGAGGTCCTCCTCTGACTCCTCTGTCAACCACTTTTCACCTCCACACGCTAGGTCAAGGGACAACCCCCTGAACCCATTTTACCCCTTCCAGAGGTAGTGGGAGCTGAAGGCGTCATCCATTTACATGTTCTCTTCAGTCTGGCCAACCTAGCCCATATTGAAAAAGGCTTGGGTCTTTTTCATCCGACCCTTCTCATTTTCACAAAGAATTCTAGTATGTAACACAGTCTTACAACCTACATGACAGGACCTTTATGTTATGCTCTCCTGCATGCTTACTCTGGGGAAGAAGTCTCTTACCTCAAAAGTCATGGCCTTTGCTGATTCACTTCATATCCAGGAACGGAAATGCCACCCCTCTGGTGCAACAGCAGTGCCTGGCATGGACCAGAAGTGGAACTACCAGTCTAACTTCCCTGACCTTCTTGCTTTGGCCCATCCAATTATTTGCCTCCTGAAGGGGATGGAAAGCACAGCTCACAAAGTGCTGAACTATGATAAAATGAAAAAAATCACCTAGATGGCAAATGAAAATCCTGCTGCCTTCCTAAATAGACTCACAGAAACTTTCATCAAATATGTTAATCTAGATCCTACTTCTGAGGCAAGATATCTCTACTTGAATAGACACTTTATTTCCCAGTTTGCCTCAGACATCCAATAAAGCTCCAAAAACTTGAGGATGGTCCACAGACTCCCCAAGTGGATCTTTTAAAATTAGCCTTTAGGATCATTAATAACTGAGAGGAGCAGGCTGCCTGGAAAAAAAAACAGGCAAGATACCAAATGCTGGCCTCAGCTCTCCAAAGATGAAGTGGCAGCCATCCAGTGACCTACAAGAAACCCCCTGGTAGCTTCTCACCACCTCCTGGCTCTTGCTTCAAATGTAGGAAAGAAGGTCACTGGGCCCGCTCCTGCCCAAACCCTCAAGCTCCACCCAAGCCATGAACAGCTTGTGGCGTCCAAGGCCACTGGAAGGATGACCATCCTTGGATTGCTGGGTCCAAGGCCATCCCTTCCAAAATGGTGGCCAAGGCAGGAGTCACCCTGCAGATCTCCTCAGTCTGGCTACTAGGGACTGAGAAGGCCTAGGCTCTAAGGCCCTGCCATCAACATCTCAATGACAGAGATGCAGGTTTATCTTCAGGCTGCCAGTAAGTAAATCTCCTTCCTGCTAGATATAGGGGCCACTTATTTGGTACTGCCTGAATTTTTGAGGAAGCTTCTCCCCGCCTCCATTTCTGTTGTTGGTGT
This sequence comes from Heterohyrax brucei, assembly GCA_028571685.1. Taxonomy (NCBI): domain Eukaryota; kingdom Metazoa; phylum Chordata; class Mammalia; order Hyracoidea; family Procaviidae; genus Heterohyrax; species Heterohyrax brucei. Next base: position 45,039,172 of record CM053149.1, read on the forward strand.
GGATGGGATCCTATCAAACACTCTTAACCCCTTCCCTTTAACCTGCCAATTAAATCACTTAACTTTTTCACACACCTTTCTAGTGATCCCTAAATGCTCTAGCCCATTATTTGGCAGAAATCTTAGCAAGCTCCAGACAACCTTCATGCTGTATCCATCCAACTCAGACAAACATATTCAACTCCTGATACTTGTATTTTTATCGCTCTCTAACCCTACAGGGACTCCTAACCTGCAAGATAAGCTTACATCTAAAATTCTCCAGGAGATACATCCTAAAGTCTGGGATATCTCTTCTTCTTCCATAGCTACCCAACCTACCAAAAACTCCAGAAACTTTACTTTCTCTTGTCTGAGACTGGTATTTACAGGGGGATTTCATTGATTATTCATGGCAGGAAATCTCCCAGTAGTTAGAAACAGTTCCCACTATCTCTTTATAATCACCTGCCTCTTCATAGCCAGCTCCCTCTCTACTAAGACCTCCATACATATCCCACTTCCACCTATTTAACATCCTTAACCTAACTCATTCTTTCCTGAACAACACTGCTAAATATCAGAGGTGCTGGATCTGTTTGTCTCTCTTGCCAAATGCTTACACTGCACATCCAACCCCTAGGGAGACATGGACCCAGACCACCATTCACCTGACACTAAAGATAAAGAATCTGCCTTTCTCCACAGAGCAAACACTGTCCTAGGAAATTAGCCAGCCACCTTGCCAATGGAATTACACTACTGTTGAAAACCTGCATCAGATGAATACAACACTTGCCCCAAATCCCTACCGTAATCCCAGGACCAAGAGCCCCAGGCTTAATTCTTTTAAAAAGCGTTCTCTTCTGCATGCAAGGAATAGATACAGCCCTGAATCAAAGACACCCAGATCCCAGGCTCTACAGCAGTACTATCAAAATATCCCTGCACAGGACCCAAAGTCAAAGGATGCACTATTCCTTTCCTCAACAGCCTATGGCGTGTTTCTTCAACCAGTAGGTTTCTCAGGGCCACCTCAGTTACAGAATGTGTATTGTTCTGAGCCAAAGCCCCTTTCCCTGGATTAATATCTTCCTCTGCTCCCAACAAACTTCCAAAATAAGCCCAGTGTGTTATTATTTAGCATTTCTATACTGGAGACAGGGCTAAGATGACAGAGTAGTGGAATGTTTCCTGTGATCTCTCTATCAACAATGAGCTGCTTACCTCCAAAAGGTTCTGGGAGCCCTGAACATAAAAGAGAAAGTTGAGAAATCAAACTGAGCACCAGGGAAGGTAGAAAAAAACTAGAAGTATCTAGCACAGAATGGACTTGATCCAACAAGAGTGAGCTCCCCAAAGATGGTTCAGAGGCAGTCAACTTTGTGAGTGGGTTGGTGGCTTTTGGAGGGCATCTTCCTCAGTAGGAGACACAGAGAAGTGGAGGGTGTACTCACACCTCCAGAGTTAGTAAAAGACAGCATTCAAAAGTGTATAATCTGCCACACAAAGATGTAAATCTTTCCTTCAAGATAAATCTCTGTTTTCCCAATGCTTTCTCCTGCCCTTCTCTACATTGTGTCCAACTTCAGAGTCTAACACGTTAACTGGATCAGAAGTAGAACTCTTTATGTGTGCCCTAAGCCGTTTTCCTAGACGCAGACAGGGAACAATTTAACAAACAAGGGAGAAAATAAATAAATAGGTAAAGTAATTGGCTGGCTTCTATAACCTGGGAACTCAGAGTAGAAATGGTTCCTTTGTCAAGGCTTAGATGTAAGGAGATATAACATCTTGACAGACACTCACTGACAGATGTCAGCCCCATGCTTACCTCAGTACATGCAGCCAATTACCTCTGACTTTACTAATCATCCCTGCCAATCTAGGACTGAAGGGGAGAGCCTGCAACACAAACTTGGTGACCAACTATCTGGACGCCTGAGCTGAATACAAGAAAAGTAAACACACACTTGGGTGCATCTGCCTAATAACAGCTCTAACCAAGTAGTGATACGATGTTGAAGACTTAATCAAACTAGCTTACATGACTAGCCTATTGTCATAGATTGAACTGTGTCCCCCCAAAAATAGGTGTAGTAATTTGGCTGGGTTAGGATTCTGTGTATTCTGTGATTCCCCTCCATTCTGTGATTTTCTTATACTGCAAGCCCTAATCTCTGTGGTTAACAGAATGGATTATGTTAGAAAGGATTAGAGTGGGACTATAAAACCCTTTCTAAGATCACCTCCCTGTTTCAATGTAAAGGGAGTTTCTCTGGAGTGTGGCTTGCACCACCCTTTATCCTTCTATCTTACAAGAGATGAAAGGAAAGGGAAGCAAGCAGAAAGTTGGAAACCTCACACCATCAAAAAGGCAGCACCTGGAGAAAAATGCATCTTTCAGACCTGAAGTTCCTGTACCAAGATGCTCTCTGGCCAAAGATTGATACAATGCAAGGACTTTCCTCCTGAACCAACAGAGCGAAAGCCTTCCCTTGAAGCAGATATCCTAAATTCAGACTTGTAGCCTACTGGACAGTGTAAGCTTACACTTTCTTTTGTTAAAGGCTTCCACTTGTGGTATTTTTGTTACAGCAGCACTAGATGACTAAAACATCTATATTGGTATCTTAAAACAAAACAAGAAGCTAGAATACAGAAAGTAAATATAAAATAAATACAACAGCTAACTGATGACTTAGAGGCAATAGCCAATATCAAATCACTTAAACAGGCAGACCACAATGGCTTTAGAAAGCTCCCCCTGCCACTGCCAAATAAAGAATCAAAATAATTTCCAGAAGAAGAGAACTTCCTAGAATTATCTGATGTAGAATATATAAGATTAATATTTATAATTCTTCAAGAAATCAAGAAGGAGAACAGGTAAAACACAGGAGAGCATAATGACAAATTGAACAGGATATTAAAAAAAGCATACAAGAACAGCATGAAGAAATTCATAAGATTAATTATAAAATTAGAGAATAAGACAACTCCATAGAAAGTCAAAGGAGCAGAATTGAGTAGAATTAGTGAGATTGAAGATGAAAGACTTGACACCAACATATTTGAGGAAAAATCAGATAAAAGAAATAAAAAAGAAATGAAACACTAAGAATTATGAGGGATCCTGTCAAGAGGAATAATCTATGAGTAACTGGAGTATGAAAACACAGGGGACAATGGAAAACACAGAGGGATTTCTTGAAGAATTTATTGACCAAAAATTTCCCTGATATTATGAAAGACAAAATGATATTTACCCAATATGCTCATCAAATGCCACACAAGATAGATATCAAGAGAAAGATATCAAGACATATTATAATCTTAACATGAATAATTTTAAAGGTGGCTATGGATAAAAGAAAAATAATCTACAAAGGAGAGTCAATAAAGCTAAGTTTGGACTACTCAGTAGAAAACAATCAGGCAAGATGGCAATGGGACGACAAACACAAAACTTTAATGGAACAGAATTGATAGCCAAGAAATATATACCAGAAAAACTGTCTTTCAAATATGATGGCAACATTAAGACATTTCCAGATGAACAGACATTTAGAGAATTTTCAAAAACCAAACAAAAATTAAAGGAAGTTCTTCAGTTTGAAAATAAGTAACATCACGTAACAGCCCATAACTAGAAAGCAGGACAGAGCAAGCATATATTAATCCAGATAGGTAAATCAGCAAAATCAATCAAATCTAAAACACTGACAATAGGGAAACAGAGATGTCGTTATGTAAAAGATGACATTATGGAGAGGAAATCAAGATGATACAAGGAAATTAAAGATGAGTTTAAATTTAGAAAACTAAATAGAGGTAAATATTAAGGTAACCATACAACAAACTAACAAACTTACATTTCAAAATAAAAAACCAAGAGAAACATGAAGCCTCAGCAAATTCAAAACCAACAGAAATAAAATGGATGGAAAGAAAGCACATAAAGAGAAAAAGACTCAACATGAAACATTAACTAGAACAAATAAATTATCAACAATGCATAAAAAAGAGGCATCAAAGCAAGAGCACTAAACCTATACCTATCAGTAGCTACACTGAATGTAAATGGATTACATTTACCAGTAGGCAGAGTGGCAGAATGGATAGGAAAAGTCTTTCTACATGCTTCCTGTAAGAACAACATCTTATACCTAAAGATTAAAACACACAAAAACTCAAAGCATGGAAAAAAATGTCAACATTCGAAAAGAGCGAGAGTGGTGATATTAATTTCTGATAAAGTAGACTTTAAAGTAGAATCCAGTACAATGGATAATGATGGATACTACAGATACTATACACTATATAATGATTAAAAGTTCAATATGCCTGGAAGACATAATCATATTAGATATTTACACACTCAGTGATACCAAAAGAACCAAACCTACTGCCTCTGAGTCAATTCCAACTCATATGGACTCAATGACAGGGCTCCTAAATACATAAAATAAACTCTAACAGAATTGAAAAGAGAAATAAGACAGCTCCACAATAATAGCAGGAGATTTCAACACAGGTGAAGAACAGAACATCTGAAAAGAAACTCAAGAAAGATACAGAAGATCTAAATACCACAATCAACCAATTTGACCTTACTGATGTGTATAGAACACTCCATCCAACAGCAGCCAAGTATATTTCCTTTTCCGATGCACATAGAACATTCTCCAGAATAGACCATATATTAGGCAGTTAAAGAAGTCTTTACAAAATCCAGAGCATTGAAACATATCGCAAAGCATCTTTTCAGGTCACAAAGCCCTGAAAATAGAAAGCAGTAACAGAAAAACAAACAAGGGGGAGAAAAAAATGAACCCATTGTCATGAATTGAATTGTGCCCCCAACCCCCAAATGTGTATAGCAGTTTGGCTGGACCATGATTCACAGTATTTTGTGATTTCCTTCCATTTTGTGGTTTTCCTACGCTTTGAATTCTAATCACTGCCCGTGGTTAGTAGATTGGATTATGTTAAATAGGATTAATGCAGGACTGTACTCCTTCCTAAAGTCACCATGCTGCCCCATTGTAAAGAGAGCTTCACTGAAGCGTGGCTTGCACCACCTTTTATCCTACAAGAGATAAAAGGAAAGGGAAGCAACCAGAGAGTTGGAGTCCTAATAGCACCAAGAAAGGAGCACTGTGAGCACAGCACATCCTTCAGACCTGAGGTTACTTCACTGAGATTCTCTCAGATCCAAAAAGGACTAGTGTGACACAAGGACCTTCATCTAGAGCCAACAGAGACAGAATACATTCCCCCAAAGCCAGCATCCTGAATTTGGACTTGCAGCCTACTGGATTCTGTGAGAATAAGCTTTTCTTTATTAAAGCCATCCACTTGGGGTATTTCTGTTAGAGCAGTACCAAATGACTAAGACATCCATGGAAACTGAACACCACCTTGCTCAAAAACTACTGAGTTATAGAATAAATCAAGTATAGGATAATGAAATTCATAAAATCAAATGAGAACAAAAACACATCCTTTCAGAACTTCAGGGACACAGCAAAGGTCATGCTCAGAAATCAATTTGTTTCAATAAATGCACACATTCAAAAAAAAAGTCCCCAATAAAAGCATTAACATTACAATTCAATAATCAAGTAGAAACAGCACAGCAAAAAAAGTGCTTGGGTAGCAGAAGGAACCAAATAATAAAAAAATTAGAGCAGAACTCACTGAATTAGAGAAGAGAAAAATGTTCAAAAGAGTAAGACTAAACGTAGGTTCTTTGAAAACATTCACGGATTCATAAACCGTTTGTGAAACTGACAAAACAAAAGCAGGAGAGGAAACTTTGAAATTTCCAACCAAAAAAAAAGAAAGAAAAAGAAAAAAAGAAAACCTACCCCTAATGGCTTCACTGGAGAATTCTACTAAATTTTTAGAGAAGAGTTAACAACACTATTTTTAAAAGTATTTCATAGCATAGATGTGGATCGAATGTCCCCAAACTCATTCTATGAAGCCAGTATTACCCTGATACCCAAACCAGATAAAGATAGCACAAACAAGGAGAACTACAGACCAATATCTCTCATGAACTTAGATGTAAAAATTCAACCAATAGGATTCAACAACATATCAAAAAATAATTCAACATGACCAACTGGGCTTCACACCACGGATGTAAGGGTGGTTCATCATTAGAGAAAGAATCACTGCAATGAGTCACATAAATAAAACAAAAGACAAGAACCACTAGATTTTTTTCAACTGATGCAGAAAAGGCATTTGACAAAGTACAACACCCATTCATCTTAAAAACTCCACAAGAGAGGAATAGAAGCGAAATTCCTCAACATGAAAAAGGTTGTTTATAGAAAGTCAAAGCCAACATCATCTTAAATGGAGAGAGTATGAAGGCATTCCACCTAAGAATGCTAACCAGACAAGGATGTGCTTTACAACCACATTTATTCTTCATTGTCCTGGAGGTTTTAGCAACAGCAATCAGCTAGAAAAAGAAATAAATGCTGTCTATTGGTAAGGAAGAAGTAAAATTATCTCTATTTTCAAGTTAAAAGTATAAAAACCAGTTGGATCCCTCTGCACCAACAAAGAGAATATTGCAGAGGAAATCACTGAATCAGTATCCTTTACAATAGCCCCTACAAGCATAAAATACTTAGGAATAAATACAACCAGAGACATAGAAGACCTGTGCAAACAAAACACCAAGAGTTCTGCAAGAAACCCAAATAGACCTATCTAAGTGGAAAAAACCTACCTTGCTCTTGGTTAGGAAAACTCAACATCCTGAGCCTGTCTATTTGAAAAAAAAACAAAACAACAACATAACCAAACTGGCTGCCATTAAGTCGGGTCTGACTCATAGCGACCCTATAGGTCAAAGTAGAACTGCCCCATAGAGTTTCCAAGGAGCACCTAAGTAGCAAATTTGAACTGCCAACCTTTGTGGTTAACAGATATAGCACTTAACCCACTACACCACTAGAGTTTACAATCTACTCAAAGCAATCTATAAATACAATGCAGTTCCTATTCAAATTCCAATAGCACTTTTTTAAAGATATGGAGAAACAAATCACCAACTTCATACAGAAAGGGAAGAAACCTCTGATAAACAAAGCATTACTGAAGAAGAACAAAGGGAGAGACCTCAGACTGTCTGATTTTAGAATCTATTATAGCTATCACTGTAGTCAAACAGCTTGGTACTGGTACAATAACAGATGCAGAAAACAATGGAGTAGAATTGAGAGTCCAGATATAATATCACCTACCTGTGAATAGCTTATATTTGAAAAAGGCCCAAAGCCTATTAATTTTGTAAAAGACAGTCTCTTCAACAAATAATGTTGGCATGACTGGATATCCATCTGCAAAAAAGTGAAACAAGACCCATTTCTCACACCATGCACAAAAACTAACTCAAAATGAATCAGATGTAAATAGAAAATCTAAAATGATAAAGATTATGGAAGGAAACACAAGGACAATCCTGGAAGCCCTAATACATGGCATAAACATAAAACAAAACATTACCAATAATGCACAAACACCAGAAGAGAAAACAGACAACAAGGAACTGCTAAAAATCAGTCATTTATGATTATCTATAGACTTCACCAAAAGAGTAAAAAGACAGCCTACAGACAGGGAGGAAAAAAAAATTGGCTATGACAAATCCAACCAGAGTTTAATCTCTAAAATATACAAGATGCTGCAAAACCTCAACAAGAAAAAGACAAATAACACAATTAAAAATAGGCAAAGGATATGAACAGTCACTCTACCAAAGAAGACATTGAAACAGCTAACAAACACATAAGGGAATGTTTATGATCACTAGCTGTTAGAGAAATTCAAATCAAAACCACAATGAAATACCATTTTACCCCAATGAAGCTGCATTAATCCAAAAAACACAAAATAATAAATTTGGATGGGCTGTGGAGAGACTGGAATACTTCTACACTGCTAGTGGGAATATGAATGATACAACCACTTTGGAAAAAGATTTAGCCCTTTTTTAAAAAGCTAGAGATAAAAAATACCATATGATCCAGCAATCTCTCTTTTTGGAGCATATCCTATAGAAATAAAGACATACACACCAATGTTTACGGCATCACTGTCCACAATATCAAAAAGATGGCTCAACCTAGGTGCCCAACAATGGATGAGTGGAAAAACAAACTATAGTATATCCACACAATGGAATGTTACAGAATGATTTCAATCAATGATAAATTTGTAAAACATCTTACAACACAGAGGCATCTGGAAGTCATTATTCTGAGTGAAATCAGTCAGTCTGAAAAGAACAAATATTTCATGAAACCACTGTACAAGGACTCAAGAAAAGCTTTGAACACAGAACAAAACAATCGTTAATGGTTATGAGGGTGGGAAAGGAGGAAGAGAGATATTTGCTAATTTAATACTAGACGAGAATTGTTTTAGGTGAAGAAAGGGACAACACACAGCAGAAGTCAGCACAACTGGGCAAGACCAAAAGCTAAGAAATTTTCTAACTACAATAAAACACTCCAAGGTTCAGAGAATCAAGGGCAAGGGTCTGGAGACCATGGTTTCAAGAGACATCTAGGTCAATTGGCATGACAAAGTTTATTAAGAAAATGGCTTGAATTTCACTCTGCTGAGTGATGTCTGGAGTTCTTAGAAGCTAGCAAGTGGTCATCTAAGAAACATCAGTCCATCTCAGTTCACCTGGAGTAAAAGAGAATGAATATCATCAAAGACTTAAGGAAAATACGAACCTGAGAGACAGAAAGGGCTGTATAAACCAGCAACTACCTGAACGTAAGAGCAGAAGAACTAAATGGTGCCTAGCTACCACCAACGACTGCTCTTACAGGGAACTCAACAGAGTCTCTAGTGGAACAGGTGAAATGTGGGAAGCAGAACTCAAACTCTACTAAAAGATCCAGCTTGATGGTCTGACCAACTGGTAGGTCCTTTGACCCTCTGTTAGCCCCAAACTGAAACCATCCCCAAAGGCAATCCCTCAGACGGAGATTGAAGTGGTTTGTAAGATATAAAAGGATACTGGTGAAGAATATGCTTCTTGGCTTAAGTATATACGGAGACTAAATGGGTAGCTTCTGCCTGTATGCAAGATGAGAAGAAAGAAATGGATAGGAGTTGGTTGAATGTACACAACAATTTCAGGGTGGAGGGGAGGAGTGTGCAGTCACAGTGTGGGGAGAGCGGCTAGGATCACATACAAAATGTAAATTTTTGTATGAAAATTTGAATTGTAAATTTTCACTTAAACTGTTTTATAAATAAGTAAATAAATAAAAAGGAAAAAAGTTCGTAACTACCATGTTTATTCCCTCTATTTTACTGTTCTGACATTTTTGTTATTTAGAGATCAACTGCTCTGGTTCCCTGTTGTAAATTTTCTGGTTTTGAATAATCATCAAGAGTTCATTTCCTATGTTGGAATTTGCTGGTGTAATCTTGCATGGTAGATTTATGCTGACTTCTGATCTTGCTTGTTCTCAAACTGGACTACCTTTTTTCATTTGGGCTTTATATATCCCATTAATTCCTGTTTTCATGGAAATATTCCAATTTCATTTTCATATTTGAATGCACATTTGGCAGGATAGATTGTTCCGTGGTTGGCAGTTTTTTTTTTTTTTTTTTTGGTCTCAATATTTTATGTTATTTCATTGTCATCTTGCCTACATGGTTTCTGCTGAATAATCAGAACTTACTTAGTCTTGCTTCCTTTGTACATGACTTTTCATTTTTCTCCAGTTATTCATGAGATTCTTCCTTTGTCTTTGATTTCATTGAGTATGAATATGATATTCCTCTGTGATTTTCTCTTTGGATCTATCCTATGTAGGGTTCCTTGAGCTTTTTGGATGGTCAGCTATTCATCTCTCATGATATCAGAGAATCTGTCTTTCAGCAATTCTTCAGTGATCCTCTCTGTGTTTTCTGTTTTATTCACCTCTTTTGGAATTGTGAACTTGCAATTTTTTGCTTTTGGTTGTAGCCGACATCATACTCAAGGGTTCCTGTTTTTTTTTTTATTATTATTATTATTCCTTTTTTCTGATTTTTGCACAAAGTGGTATCTAAGTATTTGTTTTGAGTTTTGCTAATTTTGTCTTCCTTTGTTTCATACTTGCTTCTTAGACCCTCTGTGACAGAGTCCATTTCTGAAATTTTGTTGTTTATCTTCTGGATTTCTAATTTTTTTTGTATGATTTCTAGTTGTTAATTTATTTTGACATTTTGTTCTTGTGTTATTTACCTGAATTTCATTGTTTTGTCTGCTTTTTCCAAGAATTTGTTTTTTTTTCCCCCTTCATTTTTGTCTGCTCTTTGCTACAATTCTTAGGTAAATCTGAATATTAGAGATCTGAATTCTCTATCATGTAGTTCTAGTGCCTTTTCTTCTACTGGGAAGCAATCTGGTATTTTATTTTGGATGTCTACTGGAACCATCCTGTCCTGTTTTATTTATATGTGTTGATATTGTCTACTGTCTTTGGGGCATCCTATAGTTACTTTCTTCATTTATGGATTTTAGATTTTTTTTTTTTGTTTCACCTTGCTCTTTTCATTTTGTTTGATTATATCTGATCAGGCAATCTGCATGTTATTTGTTGTTTGTTCATCTTTACAATGTATACTTTTCACCTCCTGTCCAATGGTTTGGGCAAGGCATTCATCTGTGGTGTAGGAGTGCTGGTCTAGCTAAAGGGAAGGGACTGATATATTTTCTGGTATGTTCTGGGGCCACCAGGGCATGCCAGGATCAGTACAGAGTACATTCCTATAGCCCAAGACTGTACTTTTGGGGGGTGTGATGTTCAGCACATGGTGAAGATACACAGGAGGAAGGGGCAGGTCATAGTGCATGGAGCAAAAATGGTTATGTGAAACAAGAAGGAGTGGAGAAACAATGGCCATAAAAAGTACTTAGTGAGCCTACCACTGGCATGGAGAGATGAGAAAAGGATAAATGAAGAAAAACAAAAAGGAAAAAAAATGCTATCAGGGGTCCAGCCAGCTACTGAGCAAATGGCTCCCTGGCTTTGGGGAGATGGAACACAGCACCAGATATTAAGGACACAGGAAAAAAAGTGATAGGGGAGACAGAGATGAGAAACTGATGCCAGCCAAATGTCATTGAGTTGGATCTGACTCATGACAACCCTAGGGACTAGGGTAGAACTGACCCCCAGAGTATTCAAGGAGTGCCTGGTGGATTTGAGTGAAGAAAAACAAAAGGGAAGAAGAAAAGCAAAACAAAACTACCAGAGAGATCCCACTAGTATGGCCGCACAGACCTGGAAAGGAGTTCCCCAGCTGAGTGACACTTTACAGCATGTCAAGAAGAAGCAAAGATGGCACTCAAAGCCAAGTGTTCAAAACAAAGGAGGAGGAGAAGGTGAGAGGAAGGGAAGAAACCAAAAGAAGCTGAAAAAAAACACTAGCAACAAAGAAATGGCTCTGAAGGAGCTGCCTGGCTTAATATCAATATCAAAACAGTGACTTCATTACCATTAAAAGGCTCATACTAGAAAAATTCTAGTTGCTTTGATCAAAGAGATACTTGTAAGCCAATGAAAGATAAAACTTTTATAAGAAAGTGCTCTTTTTGTTAAATAGTAAGCAAAATTTTCAGTGTCTTCCTTCACGTAAACCACCTAACAGGATTTTTTTTTTTTTTTTTTTTAATCAGTGTAGTGAATAAATTAGCTGGTATTCTTTTCCATGATTTGAATAAATTGAAATGAAATACTTTTTTGTGTAAGTGTAACAGAGAAGATGACAATAGCTTTTCTCTGCTAAATAACTCCATTACAATTAGAAAGACAAAAGAAGCCATAGCTTTAGCAGATCATTATAATTAAATTGATACCGATTACAATGTCAAAAAATGAATATGCCAAGCCAAGTGCCGTCGAGTCAGATCAGACTCATGGTGATAATTGAATTTAAGTCAGCAAGCTCTCACTGTTATTTATATAAAGATAATTAAAATGCAATTTAATCAAACTTACGATGCCTAGATGTAAATAAAAGAGTTGGATCTGTCTGAAGAATTAAATCTAGAATTGAAAACTATCCTCCCTTGATGTTCTGTGCAATTAGGTCATTTTCAGTGCAGTAGCTTTCAGTTTTATTCCTTAAATGTTAACATTCTCATTGTGAGAGACCAAACTGACATTTTTCCAATTATTCCTCTCTTCATGTGATCCTAAATATATGTGATTAGCATTCAAGAAATATTCCAATTAGGGTACAGTGGTTTAAGTGTGTGCCCAATCAGAGGGAGGCACATGAACCTTAAAAAAATGAATGCTTGCTGAGGCACATGAACCTTGAAAAATAAATATTTGTTGTGGTGTAAATCAAACTTTGTTTGCATTGGTAGTGTCATGAGTTGAATTATGTCTCCCAAAATATGTATGTAAGTTTGGCTACTACATGATACCTGATATTGTGTGATATTCCTCTGTGTTGTAAATCCTGCATGTATTCTGTTAATGAGAACGGAAGGGAAGCAGTTGTACTGGTGAGGAAGGACTCATTCTGTAAGAATGTTTTGTACATTTCAGAAGTCAGTCTCTTGGGATATAAACGAAGAAAGCTAGCAGATGAATTTGGGAATGCCATATCACCAAAAGCAGTGCTTTTGAAAAGGAACTGGGGGTCCCTGAGCCTCATAAGCTCCCAGTCCAGGGAAAGACTGATGACCAGGACCTTCCTCCAGAGTCAACAGAGACAGTCTTCCCCTAGAGCTGACACCATGAATTTGGACCTTTAGCCTACTGAAATGTGACAAAATAAATTTCATTTTAAAGCCATCCAATAGTAGTATTTCTGTTAAAGCATGACTAGACAACTAAGACAAGGAGTGAGTGTTCTTCCTTGAAGCTGGCCCACCTACTCTGCTCTCCCTGTTTGTGGGCAATCTGTTCATTCATAAAATACTTTAAAAAGACAACTTTCACCAAGCAACAGAAGTTTTATTATTCCTTTCTATGGAATTTTGATGAGAACACATTACAAGAAGTTAATTTGCCATATTCTGCCACTAAAGCAATGCTATTTCTGTTCTGTCACAAAGTAAATGGTATTTCTGAAGCAATGTGCTTAAAAATGGCTGATTATCAGTTGTGACTAGTAGTACAATTTTGACAGAATTAGCACAATTGTCTGGTTAGATCATTGGTGCTTATTAACTTTATAAAGGAAAAAACATTCTTTAATGAGTAGACTTATAGGCCATTAATATAAGGCCTAAACTTAGCCATGAGTCGGATCCGACTCGATGGCACTTGGCTTGGCTGGCAACCTTAGTCCTAACGAAGGAGATAAATAAAGTGAAGAAAAAGATATTTTTACAAAGCAGGGAAAATGCCACATTCCACTGATGCTATCATGAAGGACTTAGATGGCAAAAACCTCCAAATACAGTTTTGTAACGTAACTTATTAAGCAAACAAATGCATGGTAACATGGCTTAATGTGTATTTTGTACCTGCTTAGTTGGTTATACCAACATTTTACAATTTTTCTATTTTATATGCAACCATGGTTTATAGTGGTTAAGTGCTATGCTTGCTAACCAAATCAGCAGTTCATATCCTCCAAGTGCTCTTGGAAACTCTATGGGGCAGTTCTGCTCTGACCTATAGTGTCACTATGAGTTTAAATCAACTCAACAGCATAGTTCTTTTGTTTGTTTGTTTTGTTTTGTTTTGGTATACAACCAGGTTTTTTCTTTGGCAGATGGGGAAAATAAACTTAAATTTATTGCGATCTTTACAGGAGTGACAGCAATGAACAATGTCCTAGACTATATGCTAAAGGGGCCTGCTGGATCAGACACTGTAAGATACCATTGTCAGTCAGCTACCCATAGCTTTCCATTTTGTTGTCAGAGATACACCTTCAGTCCCATCAGAGTTGTATAATTTGTTGACTTCCTCCTTTTGTATCATTTGTTGACCACTTTACTTCTCATATGTCATGGGGAAAAGGCTCAAACACAGAAAAAATTAAGAGCGGCAAAAATATTTCATTTCAAACCCAGTGCTACCAGAGGCTGCCATGCTGTGTTTGGCAGGTTTCTGAAGCTGGACCAACAAACTTCAAGTGCTGAAGAGGATCAAACCACATTAGTGAGAGCTGCCAACGACATGGCAGTGAGGAGTAGTAGTCTGTGTTCCTAGTGTGTATAGTAAACTTGTGAAAGCTGGAAGTAATACAAGGCAGAAACTTGTCAAGAAGAAAAACTCAAATACTTTCCACTAAAATGATCTAAATAAACATAGCAACACTGCACCCTCTGAAAGGCAGAAAATTTCTGAGACCTCAAAAAGCTAAACAGTCTCTTTGAGCTCTGGCTGTCGCAGACTTCACTGTAGCATCACAGAGATTATTCCCACCCGATTAGAGACATGAGAATAAGAAGGTTAGCAACTCATCAAAGAAAACTGGTGATACGTATTTCAAAAACACATTAATTTGTAAGTTAACTCTTACCATTATAAAGATCACAGTTGAATAACTGGCAGCTAAGCTCAATAGGAGGACACTGAGACTAAAGTACAGTGAACACCATCCTTGTCCATGATGGTGGATTTTATCTTAAAATCTGTTTTATCTGAGATTAACAATGCCCTACGTGCTCTTCTTTGTATGTTATTAGATTGGTATATATTATTCCATCATTAACTTTTCAGTTTGCTCATATCTTTAAGGTATGTTTCTTGTAAGCAACATATAGACGGACCATGTCTTTTGATCCAAGATGTCACTCGATGTCCATTTATTGGAGTGTTTGGTCCATTTACTTTCAGTGTAATTATTGATGGGCATGTGTTTAGTGCTGTCATTTTGATGTATTTATTTTTGTATTGATGTTCCTTCTGTTGATCTTAATATTCTATTCTGGCTCATTCTTTGTGTTGACTTTTCTTCTTTTGCAGTGCTGGTTTTGAGTTTGTTGAGACTCCTGTATTATGTTTATTGTTTTGATATGTTACATTATTATTGTGCCTTGCAGCTACCTCTATGATCTCCCTTAATATTCTATGTTAACGTCTATGTTAACTTCTGCATATGTTTTTAACTTCCTCTCCACCTACAAGGACCATTACTACTGTAGTATATCCCTCTTTTTAGTGTGATGGTGTTATGGTTTTCATCATATGATCACTGGTCCCCTTCTTTTAAAATTGTAGCTTTGATTGAGTTTTGTGCCTTGCCTAACTGGGTAGATTTCTCGACATTGTGTCTTGCATTGCATCCTTAAATATGCACTTAATGGTTGTGTTTTTCTAAGTAAAGAACATCTTTCAGCACTTCTCGAAGTTTTGGTTTGTTTTTTCCAAAGTCTGTAAGCTTCTATTTATCTTCAAATGTCTTACTTTCTGGATAAATACACTGTCTGTTGAGGACTGGTGCTTTTTAAAGTAAAGGCAAAGGTTTCTATCCTTGTATGAACCACTTCACTTCAGAAGAATAAAATAACACATCACAAATGAAACAAAGAAAACTCAAATTTATTGAAAAGAAAAAGGTGGGATAGAAGCCAAGATGGCAGACTAGACACATCTCCTTAATTTACTCTGAAAACTAAGGCCTGGATTGATAATTGAATGGTGCATTCTGTACACCCAGTAATCCCTAGGACACAGTATAGGGTTGTCAAATTGGACATCCTGCCAGAACCTATGGGATACAGCCAAAGCAGTGCTCAGAGATCAGTTGAGCTCTATAAATGCACACATCGGGATGGAAGAAAGGACCCCAAAATAGAATTAACCCAACAGCTTGAACGAGGAGAAAGAGAGCAACAGAGGAATCCCTCAGGTGCCAGAAAAAAAGAGATAATAAAGACTAGAGCAGAACTAAATGTATTAGAGAATAGAAGAACAATTGAAAAAACTGACAAAATCATAAGCTGTTTTTTTTCGAAAAGATCAATGAAATTGACAAACCACTGGCTACATTTACAAAAGAAAAACAGTAGAGGAAACAAATAACCCAAATAAGAAATGAGATGGGGGATGTCACAACAGATCTAGCTGAAATAAAAAGTATCATAACAGAATACTGTGAAAGACAGTAATAGATTTGAAAACCTAGAGGAAATGGACAAATTCCTTGATTCATATCACCTACCAAAATTATCACAAAGACAAGTAGAGCCACTTAATAAAACCATCACAAAGGATGATATTGAAAAAGTCATTGAAAAACCACCAACCAACAAAATCCCTGGCCCAGATGGCTTCACTGCAGAATTCTAACAAACTTTTAGAGAACAGTTAACTCCAATACTACTGAGACTATTTCACAGCATATAAAGGGTTGGAATACTCCCAAATTCATTCTATGAAGCCAGCATAACCATGGTACCAAAGCCAGGGAAGGATCCCACAAAAAAGGAAAATTATAAACCAACACCACTCATGAGCCTAGATGTACAAATGTTCAAAAATATCTTTGCCAATAGAATTCAACAATGTATCAAGAAAATAATTCATCATGACCAAGTAAGATTCATACCAGAAATGCAAGTCTGGTTCAAAATCAGAAAAACAATTAATGTGATTAACTACATGAATAACACAGAAGATGAGAATCACTTGATTTTGTCAACTGATGCAGAAAAGGCATTTGACAAAGTCCAAAGCAAAATATAAATAGAAAGTAAATTCCTTAGTGAAATAAGGAACATCTAAGCAAAGCTAACCTCCTATGTCATACTGAATGGAGAGACACTGAAAGAATTCCTCTTGAGAACAGAAACTAGATAAGGATGTCTATTCTCACCACTTTTATTCAACATTGTACTATAAGTTCTGGCCAGAGCAATTAGACAAAGAAAGAAAGAAATGACATCTGCATCAGAAAGGAATAAGTAAAAACCTACCTGCTTGCAGATGATATCATTGTATCATCTCATGAGTAAACTACTGGAACTAACAGAAGAGTTCAGTAAAGTATCAGGATATAATATAAATATAAGTAAATCAGTAGGATTCTTTTATACCAACAAAGAAATCATTAAAGAAGAAATCACTAAATCAATACCATTTACTGTGGCCCCCAGGAAGATAAAAATATCTAGGAATACATATAACTAGAGAAACAAGAGATATATACAAAGAGAATTACAAGACCATACTGCAAGACACTAGGAGAGACTTACATAAATGGAGAAACCTACCTGGCTCATGGATAGGAAGACTTAACACTGTGAAAAATCTCTATTTTACCCAAAGCGATCTACATACACAATGCAATCCCAATACAAATTCCAGTGACATTTTTTAATGAGATAGAGAAACAAATCACCAACTTTGTTTGGAAAAGGAAGAAACCCTGTATGAGCAAAGTACTACTGAGAACAGGAATGGGGGCCTCACACTACCTGCCCTTAGAACCAATTACACTGCCACAGCAGTCAAAACTGCCTGATACTGGTACAAAAAGAGATACAGACCAATGGAACAACAGATGATCACCTAGAACAACAAAGGTATGGTGTGTGTACTTGAAACCCCAGAGATGCCACCATCCTTCTGTGAACAGCTGATATTTGACAAAGGCCCTAAGATTGTAAACTGTAGTTAAAACAGTTTCTTTAACAAAGTGGTGGCAAAGTTGGATATCCATCTGCAAAAAATTGAAACAAGATCCATATCTCACATCATACACAAAAACTAACTCAAATTGGATCAAAGACCTAAGTATCAAAGCTAAAATGATAGCCAAGGCAGGTGCTGTCAAGTAGGATCTGATAGAGATCATGCAATAAAAAAAGGATCAACAATGGAAGTTTTAAGGTACCGCTTACACAGACATCAAAGTCTGACAAAGTTCCATCAACAGAAGAGAAAATAGATAAATGGGAACTACTAAGAATCAAACACTTTTGCTCATCCAAAGACTTTATGGAAAGAGTTAAAAGACCACCTACGCAATGGGAAAAAGTATTCGGCCACTACATGTTGGATTGACCTCTGATCTCCACAATCTATAAGTTACTGCAAAGTATCATCAAGAAACAGGTAAATAACCCAACTAAGCAATGGAAAAAGGAAATAGACACACTTTACTATAGAGGACATCCAGGGACAAAAAGACACATGAGGAAATGCTCACTATGATTATTAAAGAAATGTAAATCAAAAGTACGATGAGATATCATCACACCCAAAAAGGTTGACCATGATCCAAAAACACAAAACAACAAATGCTGGAGAGGCTGTGGAGAAATTGAAACTCTTCCCTACTGCTAGTGGGGTTGCAAAATGGTAGATCCTCTTTGGAAAGCAAGCTGGAACTTTCTTAAAAAGCTGGAAATAGATATACCATTTGACCCAGTAATCCCACTGCTTGGAATATATCCTACAGAAGCAAGGGCAGTCACACGAACAGATACATGCACACAAATGTTTGTTACAACACAGTCCACAAAACTATAAGATGGAATCAACTTAGGTTGGTGACAGAATACACAAACTATGGTATATATACTCAATGGAACATTGTGCAATGATAAAGAACAATGATGATTTTAAGAAATAACTCATAATCTGTTTTCAACTGGAAGACACAGTTCTGAAGGAAATCATTCAGTGGCACAAGGACAATTATTATATGAGACTCCTTCTATGAGGACTTAAAAACAGACTCATGTTCAGAAGAAAAGACTCTTTGATGGCTGCAATAGAGATGAGGGAGGGAAACGGCTGGTCAGAGATTAAGTAGTCGATAGAAATTTGGTTGGGTGAAAGCAGTGACTGCACACAGTAAAAAGAAGACCAACTTAACAGGACTTCAACATAAACTGAAATCTTTTCTAATCTTAACCCAATTACTGCAAGGATAGAGTAGCAGGGACAGGGGTAGGGAGACCATGCTCTCAAAGAACACTGAGGTTAATTGGCATAACTAGCCTATTCCTCAGAGGGTCTTCTGCGCTCCGTATTGGTGAGTGGCATCAGGGGTCTTAAAGGCTAGCAAGCTGCCCTCGGAGGTATACCAAATGGTCCCAACTCATCCGGCAACAGATGATCACCTAGAACAACAAAGACATGAGGGAAAAAGAGCCCAGAAGACAGAAAGACTCATGTGAATGGGTGACTGTATCAACATGTGACCAAAACCAGATGGTGCCTGGACACCACCAATGACAGCTGTGATGGGACACACAATGTGAAGTCCCAGTGGCAACACAAGAAAAAGAGGAGTGCACCTCAAGAACTCCACTAAAAGACCACAGTTGATAGTCTGGCCACCTGGGGGTTCCCCTGGGAGCATGGCCCCTATATCTGCTGCTGCCCCTGATGAGAAGAGGTCTACTCAGTGGACAGGAATGGACTGGACTAGGGGACACAGTATGACCATATGGTGTGTGTACTTTATGGTTTTATGAATCTATAGGATGCTGTGCTACTTGCCTCTTACTAGAAGGGAGAGGAGAGGGTGGAGAAGAGAGGACAGGAGATTGTTAGGAGGATATGACATGTATACAGAATGGAAAGGAGGAGTGTGCTGTCACCGGGCAAGGAGAGCAGAAGGAAATGCAGATAGGCCCACATGCAAATTTAATTTGGATTGTACACTTTCACTTGATCTCAAATTAAAAAAAAAATAATAAAGAAAAAGGCTAAGAAGTAAAGTTAGAAAAGTAACTCAAAGAGTATGCAACACTAACCCAAACATAAAAAATATGTGTGATTTGATGAGGCCTAGCGATTCCTTTGTTGACTGGTGTATCTGAAAGCAGTTTTCAGCATCTAAAAAATGACTTTGAGAGGCAGGACCAGGATGGCCAAGTAAACAGACACTTTCTGTGGCTCCTCTGACAACAAAAATCTGAAAGAAGAAATGAATGCAGCACATATGACATCTGAAGGACTCTGAACATCAAAGGGAAAGTTGAGAAACTGGAGTAAGCAATGGAGAAGGCTGCATAGAACCAGATGTACATAGAATTCCACAGACCTAACCTGTCAGGAAACAGCCACACTACATGAAGGACCAGCAAGGAAACAGGAGGTCAGTTCTGTCATTGGAGGTGATTGTTTGGAGAACACACTCCCACCTATGGAGCCAGTGAGAAACAGCATCAAATCATTGAAAGCTAAGTTGTTGCATGTAAACTGCTGCAGACAGAAATTAGAATCTTTTCTTTGATAAGACCCTGTCTCCCTTCTTCTGGTGATCTTGCCTCTCTTCTCTGAACTGTGCCTGGTGCTAGAGTCTGACAACATTAACTGAGCCAAATGTAGGATTATTCATTTCCTCCTTGAGCCTTTGTCTCCCTGCCTTCTCTGCACTGCAGCTGAATCTGGAGTCTGACACCATTAACTGAGCTAGAAGTAGGGTGCCTTAAGCCCACCCTGAACCATCCTCCTAATGTCTCAGATGGAAACAGTTTAGCAAACCCAGGAAAAGGAAGATAAAGTAAAAGCATCTTTTTTCTTCAGCTGACACTTTTAAGCCAGAAAATCAGAGTAGAAACTGTTCCTACACCTAGATTCAGCTATAAGAGGTTATGTCAAACCTCGCAGACACTCAGAGATGGCTGTTAATCCACTGCCTTTTATTGAGGCTACAGTCAGAAATCTGTGCCTGTACCCCTCACCCCTGCCCATCTAGGACAGTAGGTAAGAGCCTGCACCACACACTTGGTGACTGAATACTTGTACACCTGAAGTGAATCCATATAAGAGTAAACTATATTTTAATACAAGAAGCTAGAACACAGTAGGCAAACATAAATAACTGAAAGAGAAATCCATGACAAAGCAGCTAAAGTGGAAGACAATGATCTCTTCACATAGACTCCCCCAAAAGAATCAAATTTTCCAGAGTAAGAGAAAACCCTGGAATTATTAGAGGCAGAATACAAAGATTAATATTTAGTATTCTTTAAGACATGAAGAAGGAGATGAGGCAAAATGCAGCTGAGCGTAATGGCAAATTAAAAAACCTACAAGAAAGAACTGAGTAGCAAATATTGGACATTCAAGAAAATCAATAAAATTACAGAATTACAAAAATTGATAGAAAGTCAAAGGAGCTGGACTGAGGAAAATGAAGCCTAAATTAGTGAGGCTAGCACCAAATGAGAATGAAAACGCACCTTACCAGAATTTACAGGATACAACAAAAGAAGTTCTCAGAGCTCAATTTATCTCTATAAATGCACACATTTGGAAAGAAGTAAGGGCCTAAACCAAAGAATTAACCCTACAATTTGAAAAAGTGAAAGAGAACAAAAAAAGAACCCTTCAGGCACCAAAAGAAAACAGATGATAAAAATTAGAGTAGAAAGAAACAAATTAGAGGATAGAAGGATGACTGAAAGAATTAGAAAAACCAAAAGTAGGGTTTTTTTTTCTTAAAAGATCAACAAAGTTGATAAACCATTGGCTAAATCTGCAAAAGAAAAACAGGAGAGGAAACAAATAAGCCAAATAAGAAATGAGATGGGAGATGTCATAACAGATCCAACCAACTGAAATCAAAAGTATCATAAGAGAATGTTACAAGAAAATTGTACTCTGATAGATTTGAAAACTTAGAGGACATGTATGAATTTCTAGATTTACATCACTTCCCAAAATTATCACAAGGAAAAGTAGAACAACTTCATAGATCCATCATAAGAGATTGAAAAATAATTAAAATACTGCCAACCAAAAATAGTCCTGGGCCACACAATTTCACCAGAGAATTCTAACAAACTTTTAGACAGAAGTTAATTCCAATATTACTGAGGCTATTTCACAGCATGTAAAAGGACAGAATATCTCCAAATTCATTCTATGAAACCACCATAACTCTGATACCAAAGCCAGGGAAAGATCCCACTAAAAAAAAAAAAAATTGCAGATCAATATTACTCATGAATCTAGATCCAGAATTCTTCAACAAAAGGCCGACCAATAGAATTCAATAACATATAAAAAAATAATGTATCATGACCAGTGGCATTTATACCAGGAACGCAAGACTGGTTCAACATTAGAAAAACTAAAGTGATCAACAACATAAATAACACAAAGGATAAGAATCACCTGATTCTGTCAATCCATGCAGAAAAGGCATTTGACCAAGCCCAACACTGATTCATGTTAAAAGGTCTCAGCAAAATAGGAATAGAAGAGAAATTCCTCAATGCAATAAAGAGCTTCAATGCAATAAAGGGCTTCAGTGCAATAAAGGGCTTCAATGCAGAGCCCACTACCCATATCATCCTGAATGGAGACAGAGCGAAAAAAAAAAAACCCTAGAAACCACTATCACCATTTCTATTTGACATTGTGCTAAAGGTTCTAGCCAGAGCAATTAGAAAAGGCAAAGAAATAAAGGGCATCTGCATCAGTAAAGAAGAAGTAACAATATCTCTATTTACAGATGATATGATCATATATGCAGAGAACCCTAAAGAATCTGTAAATAAACTACTGGAACTTATAGAAGTGTTCAACAAAATATCAGGATATAAGATAAGCATAAGTAAATTGGTAGGATTCATTTACACCAACACAGAGATCATCAAAGAGGAAATCATCAAATCAATACCATTTACCTGTATAGCCCTAGAAGATAAAATACCTAGGAATAAATCCAACCGGGGAAATGAGAGAACTCTACAGAGAAAATTTAAACACCTTACTGTTAAAAACCAAAGAAACTTACATAAGTAGAGAAATCTACCTTGCTCATGGAAAGACTTAACATTGTATACAATGCAATCCTAATACAAATTCCAGTGCCCTTGTTTAAGGAGATGGAAAAACAAATCAGCAACTTTGTTTGGGAAGGGATAAACCCCAGATGCGTAAAGCACTACTGAAGTAGAGGAACACAGTGGGACGCCTCACACTACCCAACCTCAGAACTTGCTTCATAGCCATGGTAGTCAAAACAGCCTGGTACTGGTACAGAACTAGATCTATAGACTAATGGAACAGAACAGAGAATCCAGAAATATCACCACCCTCTCGTGAACAGCTTATACTTGACAAAGGCCCACAGATTGTAAACTTGGGTAAAAACAGTCACTTTAACAAATGGTGCTGGCAAAATTAGACATCCATGTGGAAAAAAATGGAGACAAGACCCATATCACACATCTTACACAAAAAATAACTCATGGATCAAAGACCAAAATACTGAAACTAAAATAAGTATCATGCAAGAAAAAATGAGGATAACAATAGAAGCTCTAATACACACCTTAGACAGACTACAAAATCTGACCAAGACATGAATAACAGAAATAGATAAATGGAAACTATTAAAAATCAAACCCTTATGCTTATTCAAAGAATTTATCAAGAAATTTAAAAGACTACCTACAGAATGGGAAAAAAATATTTGGCAACTAGGTGTCAGATTGATGTCTAATTTCCATAATCTACAGGGTACTGGAAAATACCAACAATAAAAAGGTAAATATCCCAATTAAGCAATGGGCAAAAGAGATGGACAGACACTTTACCAAAGAAGACATCCAGGCAGCTGAAAGAGACATAAGGAAGTGATGATCCTTAGCTGTTAGAGATACCCAAATCAAAACTACGAGAAACCATCTCACACCAACAAGGTTGGTAGTAATCCAAAAACCACAAAACAACAAATGCTGGAGAGGCTGTGGAGAAACTGGAACTCTCCTACACTGCTGGTGGGGATGCAAACTGTTACAACATTTTTGGAAAGCAATTTGGCACTTCCTCAAAAAGCGAGAAATAGAAATACCATATGATCCAGCAATTCCACTGCTTCAAGTATATTCTACTGGAATAAAGACAAGTCACACAAATAGATACATGCACATGAATGTTTACTGCAGCACTATCCACAATAGCAAAAAGATGGAATCAACTTAGATGCCCACCAAAAGATGAATGGACAAACAAACTGTGGTATGTATACTCAGTGGAACAGCATGCAATGATAAAAACCAGTGATGATTTTAAGAAGTATCTCAGATAGTCTTTAGAAATTTGTTGCTATTGAGTAGAACTGCCCAACAGGGTTTCCAAGGAGTGCACTGGTATATTCAAATTGCCAACATTTTGGTTAGCAGCTGGAACTCTTAATGTCTACACCACTAAGGTTTCCTGTTTTGCCCATAGTACCTTTCAGTATTGTAACTTGAGGCTTGAATTTTTTTAATTCCATACTTTGAGCTTGAGAAATGCTGAGTGCATTCTTCTGTTTTGGCTTTCTAACTCCAGGTTAATTCACTATAATTATAATTATATCTACTTTCTTTGAAAGCTTCTTTTTCAAAGAAGCCACCTTTTGAAATTTTCTTTTCAGCTCTTTGTCACTGCTTCCATTTACTTTAACTAATCTACTTGGAGAGCGAGTTTCAGAATGTTTTCTGACATTTGTTTTTCATTTCTTCTTTTCTGTCTTTCAAATGGCCTTTTGCTTTCTTTGTGTATGAAGTCCTCAGTGTCATCCCACAACTAATTTGTTTTTAGTTCATTAGTGTTTAATACATCAAATGTATTTTTGAGATGGTCTCTAAATTCAGGTGGGATACACTCAAGGTGGTATTTTGTTTCTCCTGAACTTGTTTAATATTATTCAGTTACAACTTGAATTTGCATTTGAGTAATGGAATGTCTGTTCTGCAGTTGGCCCATGGCCTTGTTCTAACTAATGATATTTAGCTTCTCCTTTGTCTCTTTCCACAGATGTAGTTGATTTGATTACTGTGTATTCCATTCAGTGAGATGTAGATGTCATTTATATTTTTTGAAAAAGAATATTTCCAATGGATAAATCATTGGCCTTGAAAAATTCTATTATGTGATCTGGTATTGTTTCTATCATTAAGACCATATTTTCCAGCAACTGATCCTTCTTTGTTTCCAAATTTTGAATTCCAGTCACCAGTAATTATCAGTGCATCTTGGTTGCATGTTTGATGAATTTCAGATTGCAGACATCAAGGATAGTTATTTTAATTTTTGTTATTTCCTACATTTTCCAAGGGTTTCACTTGGATGTGGACAGTATCTTTTGTTATTCTACTTTCTGCTGTGATTTGCGTATTACTGCACTGTTTCTTTTTTTTCCTTCCTCTTTTTTTTTATTGTGATTGAGTGAAAGTGTACAACCCAGTTTAAATTCTCATGCCTGGCTATCTGCAGCTCCCTCTGCTTTCCTTGCCTGGTGACATCACACTCCTGCTGTCTGTTCTATACGTGTCATATCCTCTTAACAATTTTCCTGTCCCCACCTCTCCACCTTCTCTCCTCCCCTCTAGTAAGAGGCCAGTAGGCCAATATCTTATAGGTACATAGAATCATAAAGTGCACACACAATATGGTAACCCTGGGTCCCTGAGTCCAATCCATTCCTGTCTGAAAAGTTGACCTCAGTAATGATTTATGATCAGGGGCAACATCAGGTCTAGGGGCCACACTCCCAGGGGAAGTCCCAGGCCTTTGGACCATCAGTTTTGGTCTTTTAGTGGAGTTCTTAGGGTGCACCACTTTTTTTTCTCATGTTGCCACTGGCAATCAACATTGTGAGCCTCATCACAGTTATCATTGGTGGTGGCCAGGCACGTGTTGATATAGTCACTCATTCATGTGGGTCTTCCTGTCTCCAGGGTTCTTTTTCCCTCATGTCATTATTGTCCTTGGTGATCATCTGTTCTAGCTGAGTTGGGATCATTTGGTGTACCTCAGATGGCGGCATGCTAGCTTTTAAGACCCCAAGTGCCACTCACCAATATGGGGTGGAGAGGACTCTCTTAGCAATAGGAATAGTTATATCAATTGGCCTTGAAGTCCTCTGAGAGCATGATCCCTGGAGCCCTGCTCCTGCTACTCTGTCTTTGCAATATTTGGTTAAGACTGGAAGAGTTTTCAGGTTATGTTGAAGTCCAGTTAAACTGATCTTTTTTCTAATGTGTACTGTTTCTGATTTCACCCAACAAAATTTCTATCAACTATCTAATCTATAAAGAACCCTCTCTACCTCCCTCTCTTCCCTTGTAGCCATCAAAGAGTCTTTTCTTCTGAATATGACTCTGTTTTTAAGTCCTTATAGTAGGGTCTCATACAGTATTTGTCCTTGTGCCACTGACTGATTTCACTCAGCATAATGTCTTCCAGTTAAAACCAGGTTATGAGATGCTTCCTAAAATCATCATTGTTCTTTAACATTGCATAGTGCTCCACTGAGTATATATACTATAGTTTTTGGGGGGCATCTGGGTTGATTCTTGCTGTTGCGGACTGTACTGCAATAAACATTGTGTGCATGTATCTGTTCATGCAACTGCCCTTGCTTCTGTAGGATACGTTTCAAGCAGTGGGATTACTGGGTCAAATGGTGTACTTATTTCAAGATTTTTAAGAAAGTGTCAGATTGTTTTCCAGAGAGGTTGTATCCTTTTGTAATCCTACCAGCAGTGTAGGAGAGTTCTAATTCATCCACAGCCTCTCCACCATTTGTTGTTTTGTTTTTTGGATCATGGCCAACCTTGTTGCAGTGAGATGATATCATACTTCTGATTTCGATTTCTTCAATAGCTAATGATTGTGAGCAACTCTGCGTGTGTCTTTTGGCTGCATGGATATCCTCTTTAGAGAAGTGTCTGTCCATTTCCTTCGCTCAATGCTTAATTGGGTTATTTATTCTTTTTTTGATGATATTTTGCAGTACCTTGTAGATTATGGAGATCAGACTTCAGACATATAGTTGCCAAATATTTTTTACCATTCTGTAAGTGGTCTTTAATTCTTTTGATAAGGTCTTTGGAGGAGCAAAAGTGTTTGATTCTTAGTAGTACCTATTTATCTATTTTCTCTACTGTTGATTGTGCTTTGTTTTTCAGATTTTGAAGTCTGTCTACGTTGCATCTTAAAACTTCCATTGTTGCACTTTTAATCTTATTGTTTCTTGGGTAATCTTTTTATTCTGTTTTATTATGATTAAGTGAAAATATAGAATCCCATATAAATTTGCATACTCGCCGATGAGCAGCTCCCAGAGCTCTCCCTGCCTGGTGACAGCATACTCCTCCTGTCCGTTCTATATACGTCATATCCCTCTCTCCAGTGCCCAGTAAGAGGTCAGCCAGATAATATCCTGCAGATGCATAGAACCTAAAGTGTACACATGATATGGTCGCTCTGTGTCCCCCTGTCCAATCTATTTCTGTTTGAAGAGTTGATCTCCATTATGATTTAGGACAGGAACAGCATCAGGGTCTGGCGCCATGCACCCAGGGGAATCCTGAGGCCTCTGGACCATCATCAGTTGCAGTCTTTTAGTGGCGATCTCAGGGTGCACCCATTTTTATTTTTGTGTTGCCAGTGAGATTCAACTTTGTGAGCTCCATCACGGCTGTCACTGGTGGTGGCCGGGCACTATCTGGTTCTTCCAGTCACATGTCAATGCAGTCACCCGCTCACATGGGTCTCTCTGTCTTCTGGGTTCTCGCCACATGTGGTTTGGTACTTGGAGATCATCCATTCCTGCTGAGTTGAGACCATTTGATGTACCTCAGATGGCAGCTTGATTTTCTTGGATGATCATTATTGCTTTAGGTTTGATATTTACGTCTTTTATCCATTCTGGGTTGGTTTTTGTGTAAGTATGTGTCTTAGCCACCTGGTACTGCTCTAACAGAAAATACAAGTGGAAGATTTCATGAGGAGAAGCTTTTATTGTCACAGTCCAGTAAGCCACAAATCTTTCATAAGTTACAAGTCCGTTTAATATGGGACATCATCACAGTCCGGCAGACTGAGTCCACATCCAGTGAGAGCATCTCAGCACAGGAACCTCAGGTCCAAAGGATGTGCTCTCTTTTGGTGCTTCTGTCTTGGTGGTATGAGGTTTCCAACTTCCTCAGCTCACTTCTCTCCATTATATTCCACAAGCTTGTAGCTTGGGTCCTGCCTCACTAATACAACTGCAAACCATTCTCCATCATCAGTATCACAGAGACAGGATTCACAACACATGGGAGGAAGGGCACCATATTGGGACTCACAGCCAAATCTAATCAACAGACATTTTGGGGGTATACAATTCAACCCATGACATCCTATCCTTTGGCACCCCAAAGGTCATGTTATTAGAGCACACAAAATACAGTCATTTGTAGCATAGCACCAGTTTTCATTCATAACACAACACCAGTTTTCATTTACAACATAGCAACAGTTTTCATTAATAGCATACACCAGGCAGATTATCAGAACACATTACATTAGATGTCATGGCTTCAAAAACATTATTCCATACTCTGAGACATCTCATAACCATTCTCATCAAACTCTTAGTATTGGCCACACTCTCCAGATTCTGAGTGGAGGCACCTGGGCTTAATCTTGGCCTTCCAGGGCCATTTGGACAGAACTCTGCCCTCTTGGCTTTAGGCTTTAGGCTTTAGGCCCGACAGAGTGGTAATTCCATTCCCACAAACACAGAAAGCCCTGACTCCACCTTTTCAAGGCCATATCTTTTAAGACTGAGGCAGCTCAGCTTCTCATCAACCTTGGGCTGCAACCCCACATCTTCATCAACTTGTGTCAGCTCTGAGACTCAGGCAGCTCAGCCTCTCATCAACTTTGGGCCACAACCCCATGTCTTCCTTAACTTGTCTCAGCTTCTGCTTTCAATGGCCTCATGGCCTGGGCCCTAAGCCCACATCTGCCCTACAGGGGCAAGTGTTCCAACACTCCGTAGCTCTGTAGCTCCACTGATTCAAGTGCCTGGAGGCACCCCACTCTATCAAGTAACCTCCTGCACAGAGGCACTCAGTCCTCTTGTTCTGTTTGTCAGCAAGCTTAGCTTCACCTATTCAAGTGCCTGGAGGCATGCCACTCTACCAGGAAGCCTCCTGTGCACAGGCATTCGGCATTCTTGTTTCGTGGGTTGGCTCCTGATTCTGCTGCTGCCAGTTCACTGCTGCTGTTGCTTTCCTCACCATCTACTGTACTTTCAGGTGCTAGCAGTTCTCTTGGGTGCTTTCTTTAATCCATTCAGTTTCAAAAAACACTTCCACGTTGTATGTATTTGTTAGAGCAGTACCACACTCTCATGGTACCAAATTCTGTTCTAGTCTGCTAGTGCTGCTCTAACAGAGATACCACAGAGTGGATGGCTTTAACAAAGGAAAGCTTATTCTTACACAGTCTGGTAAGCTGTAAGTCCATATTCAGGATGTCCACTCCATGGGATGGCTTTCCCCCTTGTCAGCTCTGGAGGAAAGTCCAGTATTGCATCAGTCTTTGTCCAGGGACCATCTTGGTCCAGGAACCTCAGGTCTGAAGGACACACTCTTCTCCAGGTGCTGCTTTCTTGATGATACGAGGTTCCCAGTTCTCTGCCTGCTTCTCTTTCCTTTTATCTCTCTTAGAATGAAAGGAGCAAGGATAGAGCAAGCCATAATTCAGGGAAACTCCCTTTACAGTGGAGCAGGCAGGTGATCTTATAAATTGATTTACAGTCCCACCCCAATCCTTTAATATACAGCATAGGAAAATCACAAAATAGTGGATAGTCACGAGATACTGACAATCATGGTCCAGCCACATGGCTACACATATTTTTGGGGGAACACAAGTCAATCCACGACAGTGTGAGATATGGGTCTTGTTTCGAATTTGCCGACGGATATCCAATTTTGTCAACACCATTTGTTAAGGAGACTGATTTTATCCTAGTTTATTATCTTAGGTACTTTGTTGAATATCAACTCTTCATAAGATGATGGTGGCATCTCTGGGGTCTCAGCTCTATTCCATTGATCTATAAGTCTCTTTTTGTACTAGTACTAGGCTCTTTTGACTACTGTGGCAGTGTAATAGTTTCTAAAGTCAGGTACTGGGAAGCCTCTTTTTTTCAGCAGTGCTTTACTTATCCAGGGTTTCCTCCCTTTGCAAACAAATTTGGTGATTTGTTTCTCCATCTCCTTAAAAAATGTCCCTGGAATTTGTCTTGGAATTGCATTGCAAATGTAGATCAATTTGGGTAAAAGAGAGATTTTCACAATGTTAAGTCTTCCTATCCATGAGGAGGGTAGGTTTCTCTACTTATGTAAGTCTCCCTTAGTTTCTTGCAGCAGGTTTTTGTAGTTCTCTTTGTATAGATCTCTTATTTCTCTAGTTAGATTTATTCCTAGGTATTTTATCTTCTTGGAGCTGTTGTAAATACTATTGATTTGGTGATTTCTTCTTTAATGATCTCTTTACTGGTATAAAGGAATCCTACTGATTTACTTATGTGTATCTTATATCCTGATACTTTGCAGAACTCTTCCATTATTTTGAGTAGTGTACTCATGGATTCTTTAGGATTCTCTGCCTATACAATCATGTCATCTGCGAACAGGGAGATTTTTACTTCTTCTTTGCCCGTGTGGATACTCTTTATTTGTTTGTCTTATCTAATTACTCTGGCCTATACCAGTGATTTTTGGTGCAAAGAAATATTTTATAGTTTTCATATTATTTCTTATGTAAGATATTCTCTCTCTTGGAATGTAATCATATTTTTATGAACTTCTTATTTCATCTGTTTTAATAATTAAGTTAAAACCTCAGGAAACTGTTTTAAATGTCTTTAACTCTTGCAGTCATCAAAAAACAAAAATAAGTTACAAATTTATACCTTCTATGTATTAATAAAAGCAAGTCACAATAACCAGTGATAGCAAGATTATGATAAAATTGTGACTTAAATTAGACATAACTGATCTAAATACTGACTCATCCATTCAGTTTTTCATTCATTCAACAATTCTGTATTGAGTGTCTCATAGGCCAGGTATTATTCAAGGTATAGTGATACAGTAGATAACAAGTTAGACAAAAATATCTAATCTCAAAGAACTTTTCTTCTAGTTCAGAAGGGGTGAAATAAGTAGTAATGATAATAATAACAACAACAATAAAAGAACAATAAAAAGCAATGCTTATGAATTGGGAACTTACATGACAAAGGTGGTTTGATTAAGTATTTGCATTCAATATATTATTTAATACTTAAAATAACTCTTTTTGGAATATTTAGCAGAGGCAGTTTTTAATTGGTAATTATATAGAGTGTGCTTAATCAGCAGTAGTGGAAACACAGGGAGTACAGATCATAGGAGATATCTGTAATTTAGAACAGGAAACCAAATAAGCAGTAGAAATGTCTGAAGTAAGAAGAATGAGAAGGAATTGGGTGGGTGGTCATTGCTAGGAAGTACTGAGTGTGGCATCTCACCTGTACACTGATTTTATGTCCTGTATTACACAATCCATACCAAGGCCTAAGGGTTAGGTGTCATTAGCATCACATCATGGTTGAAGATGCCTGGAGGCTAGGAAGTCTGTGTGAGATCACTAGACAGCACGTGACAGCAGGGAGAGTCAGCCTTTCTGCAAACCTGGTTTTCCAATTTGTCATAGGCTCAGAAAAGTCACAGCAAGGAGGTAATTTTTCAGTGAGACCTGAGTTCAGTTCTTGGCCAACACACTTCATGCACACGAACCACCTGTCTGTCAGTGATACTGAACAGGTGTCAGTGAAGTATCCAGACTAGGACAGACAAAGGAGAAAGACCTGGTGATTTGTTTCCAAAAAATGAAACAGAGAAAACCCTTTGGATCACAATAGTGCAATCCTGTTGAGCATTGGGTTGGCCACCAATCAGGGGTCAATAAAACAACCACTAAAATAAAATTAATAAATAAAAAAATAATTTTAAAAAGTCAGTAGGATTTTCAAATATGATAACATGAATAGAAATAAAATAGGAGAACACATGGCTGCAAATGGAGCATGTAAAAACCATGCTGGAAGATGGAAGGAACCAGAAAGGAATAAGAGTGAAAATGAGTAGTGTAGTACAATGGACTGCTTTTATTTGGGCTTTCTAGACAAGTGATTGGGGAGACTGTGTGAGAAGGTAATTCTGGCCCACAAAACAGATTGGTCAGTTTTGCCATCCCACTGATCTACAACAGAGGCAGGAAGGAGAAGATTCCACTAACGCTAAGGAAATATTGTCAGGAGTCATCACATCCTTTGGACCTGGGATCCCAGTGCTGAAAAACTTCCAGAACAAAGAAACACAGAGAGATGTAACACCAGTGGTAGCAAGAAAAGGCAGCAGAGACCCAGCAGCAGAGACCTAGCAGCAGGAGACAGTGTGGAGAGTTTTCTGGCTCACAGATGAAGAAAGCTTAGTGCCTTTGAGTAGAGGCCTATGACAGGGGAGTATACACTTGGGTATAGGAAAGACTGTTCTAATATAACATAAAAATTTCTGAGCTTGAATTGTAGCTTCCCTAATTAACTTCCCTAATTAACCTCATAATCGTGGGTATTTGCCATGATTTCTGTGTGGCTGTTGCGATGAATAACTGAACCCAAGCAGAGAAGCAGATCATGCTGAGGGATAGGGGGATGAGTATCACTTGGTAAAGAGGTAAAGACTTGGTAAAGAGGACAGAGAGAGGAGATGTGTCTGACTTCCACTTCACAGGAGTCAGCCTTGGGCTGTTGATCTTCATTCTCTGTTTCCCTTGTGAAGTTAGGTTCCCACGCCACATGCCATTTTTGCAGTTGGCTTCAGAAGCTGTATTCTTTGCGATGGCTCCTGACTCGTGAAAGCATGAGACTTTATAAGATGAAGAAGGAAGGGACTTGGGAAGTGAAACTTCTGATTGCTGTTACCTGTACAACTGAAAGGACATTATGCTGCATCTGGAGAGGCCTGGGACTAAAGTGAGGCCAGATAAGCAGGTTGATTGATCTGAGGCCAGGGTCTACAGGTTCCTGTCAGCCAGAGGCCCAAAGCCATATGCATATGAATGGAAAGATAATCAAGATGTGGAAAAGATGAAACTAGAATGTTTTAGAAAGGGTTATGTGTTTGAAATCAATTTGTTTAACTGAATGTATCATGTGTACTGAATGTTTATCCTACCTAGCATTATAAAGCACACCTAAATGTATGCTAGAAATAAATACTAGGTTAGGGATTCCACAGAGCATGAAGTTCTGCCTTCAGCTAATACTTGAGTAAAAACCCAAATCCACTGCCATCGAGTTGATTCTGACTTATAGTGACCCTATAAGACAGAGTAGACCTATTCCATAGAGTTTCCAAAGAGCATCTGTTGGATTCAAACTGCAGACCTTTTGGTTAGCATGTGCAACACTAAACTACTATGCCACCAGGGTTTACTAGACATACTAAAAGGGGAACTAGGATTTCAGCAAGGAAAACAGTCTTTAAATGCAGTAGCCCCACCTAGATCGTACACTTGAAAAGAAATGCAGAACCACATAGAACTGTTGAAGGAAGGACCAGTAAGGGGGGCAAAAATGATTGTTTTGTTTTTTGGGGTTTGAGCAAATAGTTTGCTGTTGGGTGTATCAAAGCAGGAAAAGTCAATGCCAATCAGAAGGAGCCCCCTTCCAGGACTAGAAGTTAGAGGGAGCTGCTCAGTGAATGGCTTGGTCTGCTCACTTGTGGAGACCATCTGGATCCACCCATGAGTGGACATGGGAGAAGTATAACAGTGAAGAGACTGGCTGAATTTGGACATGTTCCATTGGCACCTGTTGATCAAGCATCAGGGGTAGGGGTGAGAGAGAGGCTAGCTGGTCAGAAGTAAAGGGAGTTGTGTGGACTCCTGAAGTTTATGGAGGAATCAGCAGACCTAGACCAAGGAATCTAGGGCTGACAGATTGTGAGGGGGCTTTCTAGAGTACCAGGAGGTATGTGTGAACTCTTGAGCCTGAGGCTGCTACTCATCATGACCTAGCTTGGATAGGTAGGGATGAGTGGACCAGAACCCATCTGAATGAAGAGAAAGATGTCTGACTCTGTGAGCTGGTGTGAGTGGCTGCAATTTGATGGTTTACCCTAGATCAGACTTTGCTTTTGGATGTAGATGCTCAAAGTTTCAGCTAGCGCAGAGGAGTTTTCAAAATTAAGAAACATACTTGTCTCCTCAGAGTAGTGGTTTGATAGGTAAAGCAATTTAAATATTGGCCATCTAAAGTAGGGGCTGGGGGAGAGACAAAGGCACGAAGTGGCTGGCTTACATGCTTTCACGGGTGTACTTTATACTCACAATAAGTTGGACAAGGAAGGATGTCTCTAAATAGATTCCTCTTTTCCTAGTGGTTCTGGGGAAGAGACGGTGGTGAAAATGCTGATAGGATTGTATGATTCAGCTGTGAATGCTGATTGTTAACAGAGTTGATTGTGATTGTAAAAACTGTAATTGTAGAAGCTGTGAACGAGTAGACTAGGGGGCTCTCTTGGAGTTGAGCACAGTGGTCAAAGTTTAAGTTCCTTTAAGGTTTTGCTATTCTGATACCTAGAATGAGGTTCAAAGAAAGGGAATACTCTCCTTCCAGTTACATTGTATCATAGGCCAGAACCAGTGAAAAGGACATTTGGAGAACCTAACCTAACCGGATGAAATGGACACCTGCAGCTGACATGAAAGGCTGATACCTGAATAACTTTGCCCTTAAAACTCTTATCCCTATAAACTCACTGCCAAACAGTTGGGTCTGACTCATAGCGACCATATAGGACAGAGTAAAACTGCTCCATACAGTTTTCAAGGAGCACCTGGCAGATTTGAAATGCCAATATTTTGGTTAGCAGACATAACACTTAAGCCACTATGCCACCATGGTTTCCCTTTCCTATAGAAGGGCTGATTGTTAATGACTGCTTTGGACTGGTGACATGATCAGGAGGGGAACATCTATCCCCCAAATATGAAACAACTATGGCTAGAAAAGCCAAGGTGTGGCCTGCAGTGCAGTGGATCACTTTTGTGTGGCCTTTCTAGCCATGGTCTTGTAACTCCCACTCCAAATGATTGGTCAGAACTGTGTAATAAGATAATTGCAGCCCACCAAGAGGCCTGGCCAGTTTTGCCATCCTACTAGGTCTGAGATGAGCCACAACAGGAATGAAAAGATCCTACTACCACCACCAAGGAAGAACAGCCAGAAGCAAAAAATGCATTGTATGACCTGCAATCCCTGTGCTGAGAAACTTCTGGAACACCAAAGGCAGTCAGAGGTGGTGGCAGAAATCCAGCAGCAGAAGACAGTGTGGTATGCTTCCTAGCCTATAGAGAGTAGGCTGAGTGCCTTTGGGCAGAAGCATAGGGTCAGAGAGAGGTTACTTGGACTGGAAGACTCTATCCTGATGGAAAAACTGTCCTGAGTGTTCCTGAGCCTGAATCATAACTATCACTTCCCTAATAAACATCACAATTGTATTGTCTGTGAGCTGTGTGTGGTCATTGCAATGAATTACGGAACTAGAAGAGTCCCGTGGGAGGAACTGTTGGTATCAGAATCATTAAAGATGACACAGAGAGAGACATCTCTTACCTCCACTCATAAGTATTAGCCTTGAGCTGTTGATCTTGATTCATCATCCCCCTCGTGAAGATAAAGGAGGTCAGACACTGCCCTCATGGCATCTTTACAAGCAGTAGGTTGTGTTAATTCAGCAGACTGTAAACACCGATGTCTACATCTCCAGCCCTAAGGCATCCACCACCAAAATCTGTGTGAAAAGCTATTGAATCAAAACTAAAACATCGATTTTCAATGCAAGCCTTATATAATTGCTGAGAGATTTAATGTAACTACTAGTAAAAATAGATTTATTTTATAAAGTATGATGGTTGTTATTTTCAAACAATTAATATTTGTTGAAAATCTCAACTTTAGAATCTAGGCATGATGTAGATTATGTAAAACTTCCTTAATTTGGAAAGCTTCCGGAGATAATTTTGTCCAGTTAGGGAGTTTTTCTGACTAGGGATACCCGTATTCCTACCTAGAGGCTGAAAGTAAATGTGTTTTACAGAATTATTATTCCACCTATTTACATGAGTCGGATCCGACTCGACGGCACTTGGCTTGGATTTACATTTTACACTGTTTCCCGCCTGGATTCCTGCAGTGGCCTCCCAGAAGATGTCCTTGCTTCCTTCCTTGTCCCCACAAACCTATTTCCTTCTCATCAGAATAGTTGTACTGGAATATTAGATAATGTCACTCCTCTGCATAAAACCTTATAAAGGTTCTTTGATTCATTCAGGTTAAAAGCCTACAAACCCCTACATATTTAGATATATATAACCTTTCAATCCTTTCATTCCACTATCCTCCCCTTTGCACATGCCGTTCTGACTGCATTCATCTCTTTCTACTTTCTGTTACGTGCCACTCAACCTCCAGCATTACTTAGCACCCCTTTGTAACATGTGACTGCTCTGCTCAGTGGAGTCTTCCCAGATGTCTACTTGATCTGCCACCTGGGAAGATCAAGGTTCCTATGTCTGATTGTCACTTTTCCAGTTCCCTCTTATAATCTATTTATTATTTATCTATTATAATAGCTTCTTATTGACTACCTCCCGTTAGAAAGTAAGTTCTAAGGAGAAAGCTAGTGTCTTTGGTTCAGTAGATGTAACACCAACTGCAAGCTATATATGAAACACTCAGTAAGTATTTTGTGATTTTTGTATCAGTTACTAGGATTTCTTTGCAGAATATAGTCAGCTGCATGCAGCTCATACTCCACAAACAGATGGACAGGTGGATTAATTTTCTAAACTATGCAGGTTCTCTCAGATCTCCCTGACCTAAGTTTTCTTGGATTCATATTGACATATGTCTTTTTATTTGACTGACCTCCTTGTCTGGAAATTGCCTCCTAATATTTAGAGTTAAGGCAAATTGTCAAGTTACACTGAGTGAAGAGAGTGGTTTGGAGAGTTAAGTCTGCCTCTCCTTGCTTGTCTTGAGCAACTGATGGCTTGAGAATCATGTTTCTGATTCAGGGCTAGACTACCATGTTAGATTCGTAGGATTGGTGTAACAAAGTCCAGACAGTCCCCAGATTATGAAACTCGGACCTGTAGACAAAACTCACGTGCCCTTTAAGGTTGTGTAAATTTGTCTTCACTTTAAAATGATTGAATGAGCCTGTGACATGGATTGAATTGTGTTCCCCCAAAAGCATATGTGTTGATTTGACTTGGTTTGGAGTTCCAATATGATATCCTTCCTCCCATATGTTGTGAATCCTGCCTCTGTGATATTGATGATGGAGAATGGTTTGCAGTTGTGTTAGTGAGGCAGGACTCAAGCTTGTGGAGTATAAGGGAGAGAAGTGAGCCGAGGAAGTTGGGAACCTCATACCACCGAGGAGAAGCACCGAGAGCAGAGCACGTCCTTTGGACCCGAGGTTCCTGTGCCGAGATGCTCTCACTGGATGTGAACTCAGCCTGCTGGACTGTGATGATTTTTTATTCTGAATGGACTTGTATCTTGTTAATGTGTTTGTGGCTTACCAGGCTGTGACAATAAAAGCTTCTCTTCATGAAACCTTCCACTTGTGGTATTTTCTGTTAGAGCAGTACCTGGTGACTAGGACAAGCCCTTTTCTCAAAAAATTCTTCATCACAATCACTTTTACTTGCTCCATGTGCAACGTTTAAATCATTGAAAAGGCTTCAAGCCTTCTTTTGCAGGAAAAAAACAAAAACGTTGCTGTCGAATTGATTCCTACTCACAGTGACCTGTGTGCAACAGTTCCAATCTACCTACAAATTCTTAAAGACACACTCAGAAACAGATCTCATTTGTAACCTGAGGATGGACTCTGGGAATTGTCTTTACTGCAAAATGAGTGACTAGAAATAGTAGAAATTTGTTCGTACATAGTTCTGGAGTCTGTCATTGTTTTTGTGCCATCAAGTCAGTTCTGACTGACAGCTATCCCATGTACCATAGAACAAAACCCCGCCCAGTGCTTTGCCGTGTTCACAGTCTTTGTTATGCTTGAGCCCTGTGCAGCAACTGTGTCGATCCATCTCACTGAGGATCATCCTCTTTCTCACTGACCTTGTACTTTATCAGGCGTGATGTCCTTCTCCAGAGTCTGACTCCTCCTGACAATGTCCAGAGTATGTAAGATTTAGTCTGACCATCTTTGCATCTAAGGAGTATTCTGGTTGTTTTTTGTCCAAGACAGATTTGTTCATTCTTT
Organism: Heterohyrax brucei; assembly: GCA_028571685.1. Classification (NCBI taxonomy): domain Eukaryota; kingdom Metazoa; phylum Chordata; class Mammalia; order Hyracoidea; family Procaviidae; genus Heterohyrax; species Heterohyrax brucei. The sequence goes on from CM053149.1 coordinate 45,077,255, forward strand.
TAGCAGACCATGATATATTCAATTATTCTTCACCAACACCACAGTTGAAAAGCATCAACACTTCTTCAGTCTTGCTGGCTTTCACATACATATGATGTAACTGAAAATACCATGGCTTGTGTCAGGTGCACCTTAGTCCTCAAGGTGACATCTCTGCTTTTCAATACCTTTTGCAGCAAATTTGCACAGTATAATATATCTTTTGATTTCTTGACTGCTGTTCACATGGGTATCGATTGTGGCTTCAAGTAAAACGCAGTGCTTGACAACTTCAATTTTTTTGCTTTGTCATGAACTTGCTTGCTGGAACAGTTGTGAGGATTTTTGTTTGCTTTGTATTGAGGTTTAATCCATACTGAAGGCTGTGATCCTTTATCTCAGTCAGTAATTGCTTCAATTTCTCTTCACTTTCGGCAATCAAGATTGTGTTATCTGCATAATACAGGTTGTCGATAAGTCTTCCTCCAGTCCTGATGCCTCATTCTTTTTCATGTAGTTCAGCTTCTTGGATTATGTGCTCAACCTACTTTGAATGGGTATGCTGAAAGGATACAATCCTGACACACACCTTTCTTGACTTTAAACCATGCAGTATCTCTTTTGTTCTGTCCAAACAACTGTCTCTTTATCTATGTATGGGTTTCCAATGAGCACGGTTAAGGACACTGGAATTCCCATTTTTCACAGTATTATCCACAATTTGCGCAGCCAATAAAATATAGGTCAGCACCTTTCTGGTGTTCTCTGCTTTCAGCCAAGATCCACCTAACATGAGCAATGATGTCCCTAGTTCTATGTCCTCTTTTGAATCCTGCCTAAATTTCTGGCAGTTCTCTGTTAATATACCACTGCAGCTGCTTTTGAATAGTCTTCAGTAAAATTTTACTTGCCTGTGATATTAATATTATTCAATAATTTCTACATGTGGTTGGATCAATTTTCTTAAGAATAGGTGTAACTATGGATCTTTTCCAGTCAGTTGGTCTAAATATCTTGCCAGAGATGAGTGAGTACTTTCAGTGCTGCATCTGTTTGTTAAAGCATCTCAGTTGATATTTTATCAATTCCTGGAGCCTCATTTTTGCCAACACCTTCAGTGCAACTTGGGTTTCTTCCTGTAGTACCATTGGTTCCCAGTCATGTGCTGCCTCTTGAAATGGCTGAATGTCAACCACTTCTTTTTACTGTGACTTGTATTTCTTCCATTTTCTTTTAATGCCTCCTGTGTCATTTAATATTTTCCTTTAAAACCTTCAATACTGCAACTTGAGGCTTGCATATTTTATTCAGTTCTTTCAGCTTGAGAAATGGTGATCATGTTCTTCCCTTCTGGTTTTGTATCTCCAGCTCTTTGCACAGGTCGTTATAATACTTTACTTTGTCTTTGTGAGCCACCCATTGAAATCTTCAATTCTTCTACTTTACCATTTCTTCCTTTTGTGTTAGCTACTGAATATTCGAGAGCAAAGTTTAGAGTCTCTTCTGACATCCATTATGGTCTTTTCTTCCTTTCCTCTCTTTTAAAAGACCTCTCACTTTCTGCATGTGTGATGTGCTTTATATCATTCCATAGCTTATCTGGCAGTTAGTGTTTAGTGCATCAAATCTGTTCCTGAGATAGTCTCTAAATTCAAGAGAGATTTAGTTAAGGTCATGCTTTGACTCTTGTGGACTTGTTCTAATTTTCTTCAGTGTCAACTCAAACTTGCATACGAGACACTGATGATTGTCTATTCCATAGTTACCCCTGGCCTTATTTTGACTGATGAACTGACAGCTTTTACGTTGTCTCTTTCTATAGATATAATTTCTTTGATTCCTGTATATTCCATCTGGTCACGTCTATGTGTACAGGAAGCCTTTATGGTGATGAAAAAAGGATATTTACAGTTAAGAAGTCATTGGTCTTGCAAAATACTGTCATATAATCTCCAATACTTTTTCCATCATTAGGGCCGTGTTTGCCAACTGCTGATGCTTCTTTTGTGTCTACAACTTTCAGACTCCAATCACTAATAATTATCAATGCATCTGGATTACATGTTCAATCAATTTTGGACTGTAGAAGCTGGCAAAAATCTTTAGTTTCTTCATATTTGGCCTTAGTGGTTGATGCATAAATTTGAATAATAGTCAAGTTTATTGGAATTCCTTGGAGGCATATGAATATTACAATGTCACGTACAGCACCGTACTTTAGGATACATCTTGAAATATTCTTTTTGACAACAAATGTAATGCCATTCTCTTTAAATTGTCATTCACAACATAGTAGACCATACATATGATCATCCAACTCAAAATGGCCAATACCAGAACATTTGAGTTCACTAATGCCTATGATATCAATGTTTATGGGTTCCATTTCATTATTGAAGATTTCAAATTCTCTTAGATTCATATTTTGTACACTCAATCTTCCTATTATTAATGAATGTGTCCAGTTGTTTGTTCTCATTTTGGGTAGTGCCACATCAGCAAATCAAGGCCAAAGAAGTTTGACTCTATCCACGCCACTAGGGTAGCTCTTCCCCAGATGTCTTTTGAGTACCTTCCAACCTGGGTTATCATCTTCCAGGAACTATAGCAGACAATGTTGCATTGTTATCCATAAGGTTTTCACTGGTGAATTCTTTTCAGAAGTAGATGCTGGGTCCTTCTTCCTAATCTGTCTTAGTCTGGAAGATAAGCTGAAACCTGTCCACCGTAGATGATCATGATAGTATCTGAATATCAGTAGTGTAGTGTCCAAAATCACAGAAACATACCAGCTCTCACAGTGTGACAAGCTGACAGATGCAGGGAAGTTCTGGAGGATGGAAGTATGCAATCAATGTACTGTCAGAGACACGTTTCTCCTGAAAGTTCTAGTGTAGAAGTCTTCTTCCTAAGTTCTAGTGGTTGCCAGTAATCCTGTGGTATTCTTTGGTTTCTGTCATCACATGATGTTTTCTTAATGTGTCTCTATCTCTTATCCTCTTCCTGTAAGGAATCTAATCGTATTGGATTAGGACCCACATTACTCCAGAATGGCCTTCACTTAATTACTTCTCTAAAGAACCTATTTGCAAATAAAATTACATTCATAGGCACTGGGGGTTAGAAATTCAATATATATATTTTGGGGGATATCCTTCAATCTACAATAGACAACACATGTCAGTTTTTTTTATTATTTCGCTGTCCATGGCTCAGTATATTTATTTCACTTTCCATGTCTCAGTTTTTGTACTGAGAAGCTATGTAGATATGTATACATACACACACACACACACATACACACTGAAATATGAGGTCTGACAACTAAGTATGCAAATTTAATTGTCCTAAGTGCTATATACCTCATTGCTGAATATCACTATGATTCCTTTTGCAGTACTTACCTTGGGAAGCTTTGTACTGACACCACTGCCTAGACCACCATTCAAAGCAATTCTGGAACTCTTTCTGGAATGGACATTGTACACAGTGGCACAGCAGGAAGTTTACGAACTTAATTGTATAGTTATTGATGATGGAGTTTTTTAGGCAGTAAGCAAACAACTATATTGGAACACCTTCCCTATTCACCTGATTTGGCTCCCAGTGACTTTTTTCTTTACCTGAAGATAAAGGAAGACATCCTGATGACACTCAGGACATCAACATAATACAATGATAGCTCTGATGGTCATTCCAAAAACAGAATTATAAAATTGCTTTGAAGGGTGGACTAAGCCCTGGCATTGATGCATAGCTTCTCAAGGGGAGTACTTTGAAGTATAGTGATATTGAGGTATGTAGCACTTTTTCTAGGATGAATTTGTGAACTTAATTGGCAGTCATTGTGTATGTGTGTGTGTACATTCTCATCAAGTCTATTCCAACTCATAGGGGCTTTATAGTTCTGAATAGAACTGTTCTATAGGGTTTCCAAGGAACAGTGAGTGGGTTTGAACTACTAACTGATTTGTTAGCAGCTATAAAGTCAGCAGTTCTAATCCACCAGGCATTCCTTGGAAACTCTGCTTTACCCTATAGGGTTGCTATGAGTCAAAATTGACTCTCTGGCAACAGGTTTAAATTTTTGGTTTATATACATATATTTGTATACACGTGTATATACATATATGTATATAGTTTTATATAAAGGCAGTCCACAGATTATGAATGATTTCCTTTCCTAATCTCTCTTCAAGTTGAAATCATAATTAGAACAGTTAAGTACGATTTGTATCTAAAATCAATCAAATGTTTGCCTTAGCCAGGCCAAGTGCCGTCGAGTCAGATTCAACTTAGTATATAACATATAATGTAGTTTTCCATGCATAACAAAATAAAACAAAAACCAATCTTCTTGCTGATAACAATTTACAAATATAAAACCTTTTCAGTCTTCAAAAGCTGAGAAGCCAAGGCCAAGATACAAGCGAAGAAGGAAATCAAAGAGGTAAACTCAGCATTTGAAACTTTTCTGACAAAGAATTCTTGTTGACCAAGTGAAGGTAGCTGAGAACTGAGCAGGACTTTGACAGAGCTTCCGAATCTCAGGGACAAAAGTTGAAATCCAGGGCTTTCCAAGGTGAACTTCTCTCACTTAAATTTGAGAACTCAACATAAAACACAATTGGAACAAAAAGTAAAATCACCCTGGAACAGATTGCAACCTAACCTTGAGTCATTTGGATGACTCAGGAAAAACTTGAATTAAGGGGGTCTTGGGAAACTAGTATCTCCTGTAGACACAGAAGGAAACAAAAATTCTGTCTGGAAGTTAATAACACCATCCTGGACCTAAAGTTATTTCTACAAAACTTTTCAAATGCAGGAGGCAGGGCCAAGATAGCAGACTAGTTACACTTCTCCGTGATTCTCTCTGAAAACTGAGGCCTAGAAAAACAACTGAATGGAGCAGAGTAGAAACAGGAGCCCCAAGGTCAGGCATAAACTTTTTAGTCTAAACTAAACTAAACTTGTGAGATTGAACTGGGCAACAGGAAGGGGAAAACTGTCCTTGTTGGAGGCAAGATGGCAGAGCGAAGTGTCCCATTTCTGCTGGCATGATGGTGGAGAGACTTATAGCTACAGGCATCATCTTTGTCAGCCAAGAGACTGGAACAGGGGCTGCTATGCCTGAGAGTCTGGCTGGGGTTGGCTGCCATACTGAACAGGGGTACCTGAGTGGACACTATGTCTCTCAGCATAGAGGCTATACTTAAGGCAGCCACATCTAGAGAATGCAGCAGCAGCTGACAGCCTAGTGCAGCAGTGTCCTTTCCTCCTCTTATCTCTAAGCTTCACCACAGATTCTACTGGCACAGTACAGGAGAGGCAGAACAAGTAGGATGCCATTTTGTCAGCTGGAAGGTAAAGTCTACCACATCAGAGGGCCTGGCTGGGGCTGGCTGCCACACTGAGGAGCAGCAGACAAGTGGAAAGCACCTCTCAGCAGACAAGCTATCTTTAAGACAACTGCACCTAGATAACACAACTGTGATCTGCAGCCAACAGCAGTGGTTCCCTTCCCCACTACCTTCTCTGAGTGACACCACTCCATCTGCTGGCACAGCTTCAGAGAGACTGAACAAATAGTTTGCCATCTTTGTCAGCTGGGATGAAGAGCCTGCTGTAACTAGGGCCTGGATGTGGCTGACTGCCAAGCTAAGCAGCAGCACCTGACTGGACAGTGCCTCCCAGAAGAGAAGCTGTTCTTAACACAGCTGCACCTAAACAGTGTGATTTGTGGTCAGGTACAGTGGTGCCTCAGCAGACAAGCTGTTTTTAAGACAATCACACCTAGGGAACACAACTGTGATTTGCAGCCAACAGCAGTGGTGCCCTTCCTCTCTCCCTTCTCTTAGTGACACCACTTCATCTGCTGGCATGACTCCAGAGAGACTGCACAAGTTGGTTGCCATCTTTGTCAGCTGAGAAATGGGGCTGGCTGCATCTGGGGGCCCAACTGGAACCACACACCATGCTGAGCAGCATCACATGACTGGACAGAATTTTCATTAGCAGAGAAGCTGTACTGAAGACAGCTGCATCTAGAGAATGCAGCAGCCAAGTACTGCAACGTCCTTCCCCCCATCTTCTCTGAGCTATGCCATAGCTTCTGCTGACATGACACTGGGGAAGCTGCACAGATTTCTGATGAAGACAATAATCAATACCTAACCATTTAAAGAACTGGACCACCATGGCTCTGGAAAACTCCCAAAATAAAGAACCAAAAAACTTCTCAGATGACGGAGCTGTCCTGAAATTATCAGAGAAAGAATACAAATGAATTATGTATAGAGCCCTTCTAGATCTTAGAATGGAGATTAGATGGTACAGCAGAACAAACTAACAAACAAGATATATGAATTGCTACAGCAATGATCTGAAATTCACCAGATCAATAATAAAATTACAGAGTTAGACAATTCAATTGAAAGCCAAAGGAGCAGGATCACAGAAATGAAATGCAGATTAGTGAGACTGAAGATAAAGTAACTGACACCAGCATTTATGAGGGGAAATAAAAGAATCAAGAAAAATGAAGAATAATTATGAATTATGTGGGACTCTATCAATAGGGATAATTTATGGGCATTTGGATTTTCAGAACAGGGAGTGATAGTATATCATACAGAGAGAATCATTGATGAGTTACTGTCAGAAAACTTCCCTGACACCATGAAAGAAGAGAAGATAGCCATTCAAAATGATCATTGAACTCCACAAAGGTTAGATCCCAAAAGAAAGATGCCAAGATACATTATAATCAAACCTTAATAAAATGAAACATGAGGAGAGACTTTTTAAAGCAGCTAGGCTTAAACCAAAACTGACTTATAAAGCAGAGTCCATTAGACTGAGTTCTGAATACTCAACAAGAACCATGTTGGCTTGAAGACAATGGGATGACACATACAAAGCCTTGAAGGAAAAATACTTACAACCAAGAAGATACATACTGCACAATTGTTTCTCAAATACGACAGTGAAATTAGGGGATTCTCAAATGAGCAGAAACTGAGAGGCTGCCAAAACCAAACCAAAATTGCAAGAAATGCTGAAAGAAGTTCCACAAAATCAATAACACCTGATGCATACACAAAGATGCAATACAGACACAGCATCTAGAGTCCTACTTAGTTACGAAGTCACGAAGCTCAATCAAAACCAAATATTAAAATAAGGGAAACAGAGAGTTCACTATGACAACATTGCAGTGTAAGCAGGAACATATTATTGTATTTATAGACCTTTCAGATGGAGAAGAATTTAAGGTGACAGGAACAAGTTAAAGACTGCTTTAAACCTAGAACACGAGGAGGGAACAGTGGGGCAGCTGCAAAGCAAACTAACAATACAATATGTGAAAACAAAAGCACCATATAGAAGTCTCAACAGACACAAAATCTACATTGAACAGTTGAAAAAGAAACCTAGTGTATTTACATTACACTAAATGTAAATAGACTTAATGCTCCAATGAAGAAACAGAGTTAAAGGTTAGATTAAAAAACACAATCAGTCTACATGCTGCTGACAAGAAAACACACCTTAGACTAAAATATACAAACAAATTGAAAATTAAAGAATGGAAAATTACATATAAAGCTAACAACATGCAAATAAGAGCAAGAATAGCAATATTAATCTCAGATAAAATGTATTCTAAAGTAAAATCCATCATTGTGGAAAGGATGGTCACTATTTACTGCTTGAAGTTTCAATAGACAAGGAGGATATAACAATGTTAAATACTTATGCACTCAATTCTAGAGCATCTAAATACATTGAACAAATGCTGACAACACTGAAAAATGAGATAGATCATTCCACAATAGTAGTAGGATACTTCAACACTCCACTTACAGTAACAGACAGATAACCAGAAAAAAGCTCAAGATAAAGGTCTTATTGTGACAATGAACCAACTCAACCTTGTTGACAGATACAGAACTTTTTACCCAACAACAGATAAGTACACCTTTTTTTCCAGTGCTCATAGAACATTCTCCAGAATAGACCACATATTGGGCCACAAGTATGTCTCAATGAAATCCAAGCATCTTCTCAGACCATAAAGACATAAAAGTTGAAGTCAGTAGCAGAAAATACACAGGTAGAAATTTGAACCCATGGAAAATGAACAATACCTTGCTCAAAAACCCATGGCTTATAGAAGAAATCAGATATGCAATAAAGAAATTCATGGAATCCAATGAGAATGAAAACACATCCTACCAGAACTTATGGGATACAGAAAAAGCAGTGCTCAGAGGTCAGTTTATGTCTATAAATGCACACATCCAGAATGAAAAAAGGCCCAAACCAAAGAATTGACTCTACAATTTGCAAAAGTAGAAAGAACAACAAAAGAACTCCTTGGGCACTGGAAGAAAACTTATAATAAAAATTAGAGCAGAACTAAATGAATTAGATAATAGAGAAATGATTGAAAGAACTAACAAAATCAAAAGCTGGTTTTTTAAAAAAGATCAACAAGATTGACAAACTGCTGACTACACTCAGAAAAGAAAAACAGAGGAGGAAGAAAATAACCTGAATAAGAAATGAGACAGATGTCACAACAGTTCTAACCAAAATATAATAGAATACTACAAAAAATTGTGCTCTAACAGATTTGAAAGCCTAAAGGATATGGGCAAATTTCTACATTCACATCGCCTACCAAAATTATCACAAAGAGAAGTAGAACAACTCAAAAAACCCATCACAAAAGAAGAGATTGAAAAAGTTATCAAAAAAATACCAAAGAAAAAAAGTCCTGGTCCAGATAGCTTCACAGGAGAATTCTACCAAACTGTTAGGGAGAAGTTAATTGCAATATTACTGAAGCTATTTCACAATATAAAAAAGTATGGAACACTCCCAAATTCATTCTATGAAGCCAGTATTACCCTTATACCACAGCTGGGCAAAAATCCCATACCAATGAAAATTACAGACCAATATCACTCATGCATCTAAACACAAAAATCTTTGACAAAATCCTAGCTAATGTATCAAAAAAAAAAAAAAATTCATCATGGCCAAGTAGGATTCATACCAGATATGCAGAGTTGGTTCAATGTAAGAGAAGCAGTTAATGGTTCTACCACGTAAAGAACACAAAGGATAAGAATCACTCAGCTTTATCAATTGACAGAAAAAGCATTTGACAAAGTCCAATACCAAATCGTGTTAAAAACTGTCAGCAAAATATGAATAGAAGGGAAATTCCTTAATGTAATAAGCAGCATCTACGCAAAGCCAGCCACCAACATCATCCTGAGTGCAGAGATACTGAAAGAATTACCCCTCAGAATGGGAACTAGACAAGGATGCCCACTGTCAACACTTCTACATTGTGCTAAAAGTTATGGACAGAGCAATCAGATAATACAGAGAGATAAAACACATCTTTATTGATAAAAAAGAAGTAAAAATATCCCTATTTGCAGACAATATGATCATATACACAGAAAACCCTAAAGAATCCATAAATAAACTACTGGAACTAATGGAAGAGTTCAACAAAGTAGAAGGATGTAAGATAAACATAAGTAAATCAGTAGGATTCTTACATCAACATAGAGATCATCGAAGAAGAAGTCACCAAATCAATACCATTTACTATAGTCCCCAAGAAGATAAAATTCCTAGGAATAAATCTAACCAGAGATGTGAGAGACTTATACAGAGAAAATTACAAGACCCTACTGCAAGAAACAGAGTCTTACATAAATGGAGAAACCTGCCTTGCTCATGGATAGGAAGACTTAAAGTTATGAAAATGCCTATTTTACCCAAAGTGACCTATATATACAATGCAATCCCAATACAAATTCTAATGTCTTATTTCTTTTTAAGGTGGAGAAAAAATTACCAAGTTGGTTTGGAATAGGAAAAATCCCAGATAAGTAAAGCACCACTGAAGAAGAGGAACAAATGGGAGGCCTCATATCACCTGACCTTAGAGCTATTACAGTACCATGTTAGTCAAAACAGCCTGGAACTGGTACAAAAACATATATAGACCAATGGAACAGAACAGAGAATACAGAAACATCACCATCCTCCTACAAACACGCAAAGGTTGTAAACTGGGGTAAAAACAGTCTCTTTTACAAACGGTGCTGGCAAAATTGGATATCCCTCTGCAAGAAACTGAAACAAGTCCTACATGTCACATTTTATGCAAAAACTAACTCAAAATGGATCAAAGATCTAAATATCAAACCTAAAATGATAAAGGCTATGGAAGAAAAACTAGGAACAACAATGGAAGTTCTAATACACAGTTTAGACGGACTACAGCATCTTTTGAACAATGCACAAACAACAGAAGAGAAAATAGGTAAATGAGAACTACTAAAAATCAAACACTTATGCTCATCCAAAGACTTTATCAAGAGAGTTAAAAGACTGCCTACAGAATGGGAAAAAGTATTTGGCAACTACATACTGGATCAATGTCTAAATTCCATAATTTATAAGGTACTGCAAAATATCAACAAGAAAAAGGCAAATAACCCAATTAAACAATGGGAAAACAAAATGGACAGACAATTCACCAAAGAAGACATCCACGCAGCCAAAAGACACGTGAGGAAATGCTCACATTCATTAGCTATTAGAGAAATCCAAATCAAAACTACAGTGAGATATCATTTCACCCTGACAAGGTTGGCAATATTCTGAAATCACAACACAACAAATGCTGGAGATTGCTGTGGGGACATTGGAACTCTCCTACACTGCCGGTGGGATGCAAAATAGTACACCCTCTTTTGAAAGCAATTTGGTGCTTTCTTGAAAAGCTAGAAATAGAAATACCATATGATCCAGCAATCCCCTTGCTTGAAATATACTCCACAGAAATAAGGGCTGTCATATGAACAGATACATGCACATGAATGCTTAAATTGTAGCACTATCCACAATACCAAAAAGATGGAATCAACCTAGATGCCCATCAACAGATGAATGGATAAATAAACTATGGTACACACACAATGGAATGGTTGTTGTTAGGTGCCATTGAGTCAGTTCCAACTCATAGCAACTTTGTACACAACAGAATGAAACACTGCCTGGTCTTACACCATGACGACAATCATTTTTATACTTAAGCCCATTGTGTGGACAGTCTGTCAATCCATCTCATTGAAGGTCTTCTTTTTTCACTGACCCTCCACTCTACCAAGCATGATGTTTTTCTCCACAGACTGATCCTTCTTGGCAACATGTCCGAAGTATGTAAGACACAGTCTTGCCATCTTTGCTTACAAGGAGCACTCTGGTTGTACTTCCTCTAGAACAGATCTGTTTGTTCTTTTGGCGATCCATGGTACATTCAACATTCTTCTCCAGCACAATTCAAAGCCATCAGTTTGTTTATTTTCTTCATTCATTGTAATGATAAAGAATAATGATGATTTTAGGAAACATTTCATAATCGGTATCAACTAGAAGACATTATGCTGAGTGAAATCAGTCAGTTGCAAAAGGGCAATTATTGTATGAGGCCACTATTAGAAAGACTTAAAAAAGGACTTATGCATAGAAGAAAAGGTGTTTTGATGGCTATAAGAGCAGGGAGGGAGGGAGAGGGTTGTTCGTAGATTAGATAGTAGGAATTCAGTCAGGTGAAGGGAGTGACACTATGCAGTAGAAGCCAGGTCAGCATAACTGGACTATACCATAAGCTAAAACATTTTCTAGATTTAACCCAACGTTTCAAAGGACAGAGTAGCAGAGGCAGGGGCCTGGGGACCATGTTCTCAGGTTATATCTATGTTAACCAGTGTAACTAGTCTTTTGTTAAGAGAGTCTACTGCATTCCACATTTATGAGCAGCTTCTGGGTCTTAAAAGCCAGCAGGCTGTCATCTGAGGAATTACCAAATTGGTCCTAACCCACTTGCAACAGACAACAACTGAGAATAACAAACACACGACGAAGAAATGAGCCCAGAGGGCAGAAGGACTCATGTGATTGGGAGACTACATCAGCATGAAACAAGAACCACCTGGTGCCAGCCTCCACCACAGACAGCCCTGACAGGCAGCTCAGTGTAGAATCCCTGACTTAGCATGAGCAAAAGAGGAGTGTAGATCAAGAACTCTATTAAAAGACCTGTACTGAGCATATACTCAATGGAGCACTATGCAATGATAAAGAATAATGCTGATACCAGGATACATCTCCTAACCTGGTTTCAACTGGAAGACATTATGTTGAGTGAAAGTAGTCAGCGACAAAAAGACAAATACTGTATGAGACTTGTACGATAAGATTTCAAAAACAGTCTTGTGTATAGAAGAAAAGACTCTTTGACAGCTGCAAGGGACAGAAGGGTGGGAGGGTTGGGGGGGAGGGTTTAGTTTAGATAGTTACTAGAAATCTGGTTGGGAGAAAGCAGTGATAGCACACATTAGAAACAAGAACAACATTAAGTGGACTTCAGCATAACTTGAGTACTCCTTCCATCTTAACCCAATATTGCAAGGATAGAGTAGCTGGGGCAGGGGGCAGGGGGCCATGCTCTTAGGTGAAATCAAGGCCAATTGGCACAACTAGCATTTTGCTAAGAGAGCTCTCTGCACCTCACATTGGTGAGTGGCATCTGGGACCTTAAAAGCTGCCAAGCTGCCACCCGAGGACACAGCAAATGGTCCCAACTCAGCACGAACGGATGTTCACCAAGGACCAAAATGACATGCGGTAAAGACAACCGAGAAGACAGAGAGATCCACAAGAGTGGGTGCCTACATCGACTTGGGACCGGAAGAACCGGATGGTGCCCGGCCACCACCATTGATAGCCATGATGGAGCTCACTAAGTTGGGTCTCACTGGCAACACAAGAATAAAAAGGGGTGCATCCTGAGATCTCCACTAAAAGACCTCAATTGATGGTCCAGCGGTTTCGAGGTTCCCCTGAGAGCATGACCCCCAGCCCTGATGCTGCCCTTACCCATAAATTATAACGAAGGTCCACTCTTTGGACAGGAATGTTTTGGACTTGGTAATGTAGAATGACCGTATATTGGATACACTTTATGGTTCTATACATCTATAGGGTATCATCCTGCTGACCTCTGGCTGGAGGAAGGAGAGTGGGTGGAAAGGAGCGGAAAGGAGGTTGTTGTGAGGATGAGACATGTATGGAGCAGAGAGGAATAGTGTGCTGTCACCCGACAGGGAGAGCAGTGGAAGCTGCATATAGGTGGGCATGTAAATTTATATGGGAATGTACATTTTCACTCAGTCATGTTAAATTAAAAAAAAAAAAAAAAAGACCTGTACTGATAGTCTGACAGTCTGGAAGGTCCCCTGGGACAATGACCCCTATACTTGCTGCAAGCCCAAACCTGGAATCAGTACTGAGGTCAACTCTTCAGACAAAGAACGGACACTACCTGGGGCCACAGAGTGAGCATGTGTCGTGTGTACTTTATGGCTTTGTACATATACAGAAGGTTGTCCTACTGGTTCTTTCCAGAGGGGAGAGGAGAGGGTCAAGACAACCAGAAAGATATTCATTAAGTGGATACTGGAAGTAAAAAGTGAAAAGGAGGAGTATAGTATTACAGGGTGAGGAGAGCAGGTAGAGTTGCAGAGAGGCAGGCATGCAAAATTGATTTAAATTGTGTACTTTCACTTAATCATAATGAATAAATAAAAATAAATTTTAAAAAAGAAAAAATTCAAATGCTGTGATTTTTCCATTTATTTTCAGCCCACAGATGTATCAGAATACACAGAAATAGAAGGAGTGTGAAAGAGAACCAGTACAAATAACACACACTCAAATACAAGTGTGCCGTATAGTAGAATTACTAGATTCAGATTGGGGGAAAAAAATAAGGTATATATACATATATGTTTACATTTTTATGTATACATACAGATACATATATGTGTATACATGTAAATACACATATTTATGTATACTAACTATGCTCATGAAAACAATCGCTGAATTTAAAGTGTTATCGGGGATTAGAAAACCTTATAACATAATGTTGTGACTCTTCATAAAAGAAATAGAAATAGAGATTCTAGAACTAAGTGACCAAATTGAGAATTCTAAGAGACAGGCTTAAAAGCATGCTAAATATAAACAAGGAGAGAATTTATGAATTCAAAAATAAGTGAGAAAAGCACATTTAGAATGAAGCTGAAGTGACAAAATCTAGAAAGTACAAGAGAGGATAGTAGATCCAAAGGACACTGTGATAAGATCTGATATATATTTACTTGGAATCTACGAAGAGAGGACAGAGGACATAAGGCAAAAACATGATTTGAAGAGATGATAGTTTTTCAAGACTTTTGGATGTTGTCAAGTAACAGTCACAAAGCTCTGTGGATTTCAGATAAAACTGAAGACTGACTGGGAGGAATAGTTTAAATCAGTAAATTATGTTGAATTCAATCAACCAATATTTTATCAGAATTACTCAATGCTAATTTTCTAGTACAATTTATATAAAGCACGTTAGGAAAAGAGTGCTTGGGATTTAGAGATTCAACCTTAATCGCTAAATTTCAAAATATTTAAAATTAACATATTGATTGTTTAAAAGTGTTTTATTTTATAAAATAGGTAATACGTTTGCCTTCAGTGATGTACTCCTTTGTGATTCCATTTTCTTATTCAAAGAAAATGAGTAGTAAGTAAATAAGCTATATGAAAATTGTTTAAATTGGACATGTTTTGCAGATTTATAAAAGTCCCTTTAACGATGTGATATGAAAAAGCTATTGTCCTATCAAATTGTAAATTTTATACCAATCTTCTCACACAGAGATTTAATGTTTTGTTAAATCGAGGAAAACAAAACTCTCCAGTATCTAACTTCATGAGTTTCTTTTGTTTTACTTTTTTTTCCTTTGCTGAACATATGGACAGGTTGAATAATGTAAAAGAGCTTAGAGAAAAGCCTTTGTATTCCTATAGCTCTACCATCCAATTTTTTAATTAAGAGTGACTTCATTTGGCATCTACAGGTACTGCCATATGTTATGAGAGAATATTAAATGACAAAGATCCCTCATACCCCAATTTACTGTTTCTGACTTTGAGGTGCTCTGTGTGTTAAAATATCTATATAAAGCTGAGACGAAACTTCCAATTGCAGAGTATCATTGTCCTCCTTGAGCTATAGATACAGGATGGTGACCTCAAAAATCTTCCACCAGGGGCTTAATTGGGAATCAGGTGATAAAAGGAAATGGAAAAAAAAAAAAAAAGTTGGCTGATTTTTAAGAACTAGCCTTTTGCCTGGCATAGGCCTATACTGGTTTTCAGAGTGATTTTTAGAGAGATCTGGGGAATTAAACAGAATGAGTCTTCACAGCAGGGCTGAACTCCCCATGAGACAAACTGAGCAGTTTTCAGAGCTAAAGCAGTGCAGCGGCTGCTGCATCTTGCTAATGCCTGACACTGATATCCCCACCTATAAGTGACACAGTGGTCAAACCATTCTCTTCTCCACACATGAAAGACAGGATTTTAGACATACAGTACATAAACAGTAGATGTTACAAGCTTGTTTTGTTATTAACAATATCATTTAACAAGAGATCCTCATTTATATCACAGGCTGAAATGGGGGGATAGAAATTCAGGAATGTACATTTTCAATCAATCATATCAAATAAAAAAATAAAAATAATTTAAAAAAAGAAATTGGAAGGAAATTAGGACAGAGAAACAAGAAACTAAGTGGAATAAAAATCAGGGGGAAAGAGAACAAAGAAGTAAAATGACAAAGTAAAAATGAAGTTATGCAATTGAATATCTTAGAGATACATGATAATTTCAAATGTTTCTTATGGAAATTACAAAGGAGAAAATTAAAGTGAGAAAATTCAGGAGAAATCAACTGTGTTCCTTATGAAAACACACTCAAGCCAGTTTTAGGCTATCCTTCACTAGTTTCATTTTCTGTTGTTTCCTTCCTACTCTCTTTTTTCGTTCTGTCCTCTCTTTATCAGTCATTCCTAAACGCTGCCTTTTGAGGTGAACAGTAAACCTCAAATCATACACTTGTTCACAAAAGAATGCATAATCTGGGTTCTCTGGACAAAACAGCCCAGTTAGATCAATAGATACAGAGAGAAATAGATTTCAAGGAATTGTGGGGACTGGTAAGTCTAAAATCTGTGGAAGGCAGAGTTGTATACCCCAAATTTATATGTGTTGTGATGGGAAGAGTGCAGAATGAGGGAATTCTGGCCAACACATCTTTTTATAGCCTGGAAGCAGAATACAGCATAGGGAAATGTCCCTGTTGCTATGAAGGCCTTCTCCTGATTAACACCCACCCACATTATGGAAAGTATTCTGCGTTACTTAAGTCCTTAAGTCCAACTGATTTAACACACAGCTGTAAGCAGCTATACTGGCATTTGATCAAAAAACAGGGCACTGTAGCCTATAGGAGTGGACAGAGAACCATTAAAGATACCTTAGTCCATCTTTTAGAAAACTGTGCATTCAGTGTAAATCTCTGCTAATGTTTCCAGTCATTTGGTCTTAGAATTTAGAGGCCTAAGAGTCTGTATTAAGTCCCTTAAGTTGCCCCAAAACTACTTTAATTTCCTTGCAGACTTACAGTAACAAAAAGCACCTCAGACATAGCAGATTATCAGGAGCTTTACTTTAAGTACGTGTTCTACAACGTTCCTGGAGAGGAGACCTCATCACTGTGGTCAAAATCTTTCAAATCTGCCAGATCTCCAAAGGTGCACTTATGGCCCCACAAAATGACTTTTCATCTACCACTAGGGCTGTTCCTGCAGTGTGGCCTGGCTAGTTTCGGGACCAAGCTCACAAGTTTTTATTTGTACACACATAAAATGTATATAAAGATTTTCTGGCCAGTTTGCCTAGTTGGAGTGGGCTTTGGTAGAAAAGCAAACAAAAATGGAAGAATAGAAAAATGATGGCTGCAAGTAGATCAAACTCATTTCAGTCAGAAAGTTGAAATGAAAGATAACACACCTTGAAACTAAGCAAGAGGTACAATAAACTGAGGAAATTTCTCAAGCCGGCTCTCTTCTTTCATGATTACCTTCAGGCTGGTTTGAGTTACAAAACAGCACTTAAGAAGGTAAAGGAACCATATAGAAAGTGCCCTATCTGATCACTACTTATTTTTACTTTATTTAAAGGGATTTTCCTTGATCCTCACAGTGAGGAAAAAGAATGGGGAGAGCACTTTAAAACAAGGCTGGATAAGGAAGCCTTCCTGCTCATTTTTCCAAGGATATCTATTTGGACCTTTAATATAATTGGATTCTTCATCTTATTAAGACTATTAAAGGTGTTTCCCTCGTGTGCCCCACGTGTCCTATTTTCTTCTACCTTATGATTTTGACAAGGTTTGGTAAATAGCTAGTGGCTATCTATATCAGAGAATACTGAATAGAAATTATACTTTCCTCATATCAGGTAGGATAAGGACAGCATGTAACAGAGTGTAAGCACATTGATGACTGCTTGTGTTTGGGGATTTGAGGCACAGTGCTTACAAAATATGAGAGAAATAATTCATTATTCTCTTGTTTTTGAAAAGCATTTTATCGTGCTTTGAGCAAAAGTGTACAATCCAAGTCAGTTTGTGCAAAAAAAAGCTTACACACATACTCCTAGGTAAAAGCACCTGCTCTCCCCACCCTGTGACGGCACGCTCCTTTCTACCCTGTATTTCTCATGTCCATTCAGCCAGTGCCTGTCCCCCTCCAACCTCTCATCTCACCTCTGGACAGGAGCTGCCCAGTTATCCTCATGGATATACTTAAACCAAGAATCACACTGCTTACCAGTATCATTTTATGTCATAGTCTAGTCCAATTTTTGTCTGTAAGAGCTAGTTTTGAGAATGGTTTCAGTTCTGGGCTAAAGGAGAGTTTGGGAGCCATGTCTTCTGGGACTCTCTAGCCTGTCAGACCCTCAAGTCAGAGCTTTTAAATACAAGTCAAGTTTTGCACACACATTTTTCTCCTCTGATGTCAGGGATTCAGAGTTGTTTCCCTGTCAGGATAGTCACTGGTGGTGGACAAGCACCATCTAGTTCTTCTGGATTCATGCTGATATAGTCTCTGAATTATGTCACCCTTTCTGTCTCTTGGGCTCATATTTTGCTTCTGCCTTTGATATCTTTCATTCTCCTCTACTTCAGGTTGGTTGAGACCAATTGATGCTATTTAGCAGGCAGCTAACTAGCTTTTAAGATCACAGATAGTGCCCACCAAAGTGAGATGAAGAACCTTTTCTTAAAAAAAAAAAAAAAACTTTGTTATTTCGGACGTCTCCTGAAATCATGCTCCCCAGACCCTTGTCCCTGCTACTCTGTGCTTCAAATTGTTGGGTGATGATATTTAGGAAACCTCTTAGCGTATGTTTTAGTCCAACTATGTTGACCTCTTTTCTAATATGTACTGTCCCTCCCTTCACCTAACCCAGTTCTTGTTGTATATCCAATTAACAAATAAGCCTCCACTGCCCTACCCACCTCTGTAATCATCGAAGATAGTTTTCACCTCTGTGAAAACCTTGCCTGTAGTCCTTACAATAGTGGTAACATATAATAGTTATCTATTTGCAACCGACCAATTTCACTCAGCATAATGTCTTCCAGATGAGTCCATGTTGCGTTTCCCAAGATCATCATTGTTCTTACTTGTTACATAGTATTCCATTGTGTGCATATGCCATAGTTTGTTTATTCCTGCATCTGTTAATAGGCACCTAGGTTGATTCCAGCATCTTGCTATAGTGGACAGTGCTGCAATGAACATTGGTGAGCATGTATCCATTCGTGTAACAGTCACTATTTCTCTAGGATGTATTCCAAGAAGTTGGATTGCCAGATCACATGATATTTCAACTTCTACTTTTTAAAAAAGTTCCAAATCAATTTACAAAGTGATTGTACATGTTTACATTCCCACCAGCAATCTAGAAGTGTTCCAGTCTCTCCATGTCCTTTATATTGTATTTTTTTGGATTACTGCCAGTTTTGTTGGGGTGAAATAATATCTCATTGTAGTTTAGATTTGGATTTCTTTAACAGTAGTGATTGTGAGCTTTCCTCATGTATCTGTTCGCTGCCTACATGTCTTCTTTAGTGGGGTGTCTGTTCATACCATATGCTCATTTAAAATATATATTTTATTGTGCTTTGAGTGAAAGTTTACAGTCTAAATAAAGTTGCCTTACAAACCTCCCCCCACACAGCACTATGCAATGCTAATTGCTCCCTCCATCACTCCTTGACAGCACACTCTTCCTTTCCACCTTGTATTTCCTGCATTCATTCAACCAATTTCTGTCTGCTTCTGCTCTCTCGTCTCATCTCTGGACAAGAGCCGCTCAGAGAGCCTCGTGTATGTATTTAAGCCAAGAACGGTATTCTTTGCCAGTATCACTCTATATTTTATAATGAAGTCAAATCTTTGTCTGAAGAGTTTGGCTTTGGGTACTGGGTTCAGATCTGGGCTAACAGAGAGTCTGGGCCATGTCATCCATGTCATCAAGGACCCTACAGTCTGATAGACCATCAGCTGTGGTCTTTGAATAGAGTACCCTCATTTTTCCCCATATATCATGGACTTTATGTTCTGTTTGCATTTTAGGGTACCCTTTGGTGGTGGATGGACACTATCTAGTTCTGGTCTCATGCTGATGTAGTCTCTGAATCACATGGCATCTTTTGTCTGTTGGGCTCATATTTTCTTTGTGTCTTTGATGTCCTTAAATCTTCTCTGCTTCAGATGGCCAGGGACCAGCTGATGCTACTTTGATGGCCACTTGTTGGCTTTTAAGAAGTGGGATTGCTGGATCATATGGTATTTATATTTATATATTTTTAAGAAAGCACCAAATTGATTTCCAAATTCCACATTTTATATCCCACCAACAGTGTAGAAGACTCTCCACAACCTCCCTTAACATTTATTAGTTTGTGTTTTTTTTTTTTTTATTATTATTCATGCCAGCCTTGTTGTGGTGAAATGCTGTCTCATTGTCTTTTTGATTTAGATTTCTCTAAAGGCTGATGAGGTACCATATGACCAGGAACTGATGGTATTGAAGGAAGAAGTTGAAATTTCATTGAAGGCATTGGCAAAAAAACAAGACTCCAGGAATCGATGGAATCTCAGTGGAGGTATTTCAACAAACAGATGTCGTGCTGGAAGTGCTCACTTGTCTATGCCAAGAAATTCAAAGGACAGTTACCTGGCCCAACTGGAAGAGATCCATATTTATACCCATTCCAAAGAAAGGTGGTCCAACCAAAAGTAGAATTATCTAACAATGTCATTAGTGTCACACACAAGTAAAATTTTTCTCATGATCATTCAAAGTGACTGCAACAGTATATGAACAAGGAACTGCCAGATATTCAAGCCAGATTCAGAAGAGGATGTGAGACTAGGGATATCATTGCTAATGTCAGATAAATCTTGGCTGAAAGCAGAGAATATCAGAAAGATTTTTAGCTGTGTTTCATTGACTATGTAAAGGCATGTGACTGTGTGGATCATAACAAATGATGGCTAATGTGGAGAAGAGGAATTCCAGAACATATAATTATGCTCTTAAGGTATGGATCAAAAGGCAGTTGTGCTAACAGAACAAGAAACTACATGGTCTAAAGCCAGGAAAGGTGTACATCAGGATGGTATCATTTCACCATACCTTTTCAATCTGTATCCTGAGCAAATAATCCAAGAAGCTGGTCTGTATGAAGAAGAAAGAGGCATTAGGATTGGAAGGATGATTCACTAACAATCTGCTTTATGAGGAGGACACCATCTGACTTGCTGGAAGTAAAAGAGGATTTGACGCACTTGTTGATGAAGATCAAAGACCACAGCCTTCAGAATGGATTGCATCTCAACATTAGGAAAACAAAGTTCTTCACAACTGGACCAGTAAGCAACATGATGATAAATGGAGAAAGGATTGAGGTTGTCAAGGATTTTACTTTACTTGGATCTGCAATCAAAGCCCCTGGAAGCAACAGTCAAGAAGTCAAAATATGCATTTCACTGTGAAAATCTGCTCCAGAGTGTTAGAGTAAAGATGTCACCTTGAAGACTGAGGTACACCTGACCCAAGCCATTGTATTTTGAGTTACATCGTATGCATGTGAAAGCTGGGCAACAAACAAGGAAGACAGAAGAAAAATCAGTGCCTTTAAATTGTGGAGTTGGAGAAGAATATTGCATGTACCATGGACTGCCAAAAGAACAAACAGATCCATTCTAGAAGAAGTACAGCTCTAGTACACTCTAGTGCTCTTTGGAAGCAAAGATGGCAAGACTGCGTCTTACATACTTCAGTTACTTTGTCATGAGGAATCAGTCCCTGGAGAAGGACATCATGCTTGGTAGAGTCGAGGGTCAACGAAAAAGACAAAGATCCTTGAAGAGATGGGTTGACATAACGACTGCAACTAAAGGCTTAAGCATAAAAACAATTGTGAACACGGTGTAAGACCAAATAGTGTTTTGTTCTGTTGTGCATAGGGTCACTGTGAGTCAGAACTACTTGATGGCACCTAACAACAAACAACAACAAAAGTGGCTGATGATTGTTAGCTCCTCATGCATCTGGTGGCATCCAGAATGTCCTGCTTGGTAATTATCTGTTCGTATCCTTTGCTCATTTTTTAATGCAGCTATTTGTCTTTTTGTTTTTGAGGTTTTGCCCAAACCCAGTGCCATCATTGAGGTTTTCCAGTACCTTGTAAATTATGGAGATTAGAGATCTATTGGAGTCATACTGGACAAAATTTTTTTCCCACTCTGTAGGTAGTCTTTTTACTCTCTTAGTGATGTCTTTGAATGAGTGTAAGTGTTTGATGTTTAGGAGTTCCCATTTATCTATTTTATTTTCTGGTGTTTGTACCTCATTAATAATTTTTTGTAGACTGTTTATGCAATGTTATTAGGACTCCCAGGTTTTTCTCTATATTTTCTTCCATAGTCTTTATTGTTTTATATTTTATATTTAGGTCTTTGATCCACTTGGTGCATAATGTGAGATATGGGCCTTGTTTGATTTTAATTTTTGTTTTCCAGATAGATACCCAGTTATACTAATACCATTTGTTAAGGAGGCTGTCTTTTCCCCAGTTCATGGACTTCAGGTATTTGTCAAATATCACCTCCCTATAGTGGGGTGATGTTATATCTGGATTCTCAATTCTGTTTCATTGATCTGTATTATCTGTTTTTGTAGCAATACCAGGCTTGCTTTCTTTTGACTACCAATGCAGTGTAATAGGTTCTAAAGTCAGGTAGAGTGAAGCCTTCTCTTTTGTTCTTCTGCCATAATGCTTTACTTATCTGGAACTTCTTTCCTTTCCATATTACGTTTGTGATATATTTTTCCACCTCATTAAAAAATACCATTGGAATTTTTTCAGAATTGACTTGTATGCATAGAGTACTTTGGGTAGAATAGATGTTTTCATGATATTAAGTCTTCCTTTTCATGAGCAACATAGGTGTCTCTGTTTTTGTAGGTCTCTAGCAGTAGACTCTTGTCTTTCTTTGGATAGGTCTTTTGCTTCTCTGGTTGTATTTTTCCTTGGTATTTGTCTTTGCAGTGGCTATTGCAAATGGGACTGATATGGTGATTTCCTCTTTGATGGTCTCTTTGTTAGCGTAACGAAATTCAACTAATTGACATGTGTATCTCTTGTATCCTGATACTTTGCTGGATTGCCCTAGTAGACTGAGTCATTTTTGTAGGTTCTTTAGGGTTTTCTATGTAGAAGATAACATCATCTGCAATTAGAGATACTTTCACTTCTTTCTTACCAATTAGGATGCCATTTATTTCTTTATCTTATCTAATTGCTCTGGCTAGAACCTCCGGGACAAAGATGAATAACAGTGGTGACAATGGGAATCCTTGTCTAGTTCCTGTTCTCAGGGCAATGCTTTCAGACTGTCACCATTTAGCATGATGATGGATGCTGACTTTGCATAGATGCCCCTTATCATGTTGAGTAATTTCCCTTCTATTTCTATTGTGCTGGGAGTTTTTAATATGAAGGGGTGTTGGAGTTTACTGAATGACTTTTTCTGCATCTATTGATAAAATCGATTGGTTCTTGCCTTTGTTTTATTTATGTGGTTGATTGCACTAATTTTCTCTTCTAATGTTGAATCATCCCTGGTATGAATCTCAGCCTGATTATGGTGATTTTTGTGTGTGTGTTTTGGTATGCTGTTGAATTCTGTTGGCCTGAATTTTGTTGAAGATTTTTGTGTTTAAGTTCATGAGAGATATTGCTCTGTAATTTCCTAACTCTTTTAATCATTTTTCTATTCTTTAAATTACTTACTTTTGCTCTAATTTTTACTAATTGTTTTCTTCTGATGCCCAAGGCCTTCTTTTGCTGCTCTCTTTCTACTTTTCATGTTGTAAAACTAATGCTTTAATTAGAGTCCTTTCTTTGGATATGTGCATTTACTGAGACAAATCAACCTCTAAGGACTCCTTTTGCTGTGTGACAAAATGTGTTTTCACTCTTGTCTGATTCTCTGAATTTCTTTATTCTTCCTTGATTTCTTCTATACCCAGTGGTTTTGAACATGCTGTTGTTCAGTTTTCATTTGTGTAATTTCTGTCCTTCATTTTTTTGTTATTGATTTCTAGTTGTATGGCTTTATGGTGTGAAAAGATGCTTTTTAATAGTTTAGTGTTTTGACTTTGGTTGAGTCTTGCTTTATGACCTAATATGTGTTCTGTTCTGGAGAGTGCTCCATGAGTGTTGGAAAAGAAAGCATACTTGTCTGCTTTTAGGTGGAGTGTTCTATATATAGCTATAAGGTCAGCTTATTTGACTGTGGGGTATTTAGATCTTCTGTGTCTTTATTCAGCTTTTTCTTGTATGTTCTGCCCTTCACTGAAAGTGGTGAGTTGAAGTCTCTTACTATGATTGTAGAGTTATCTTTTGCTGTTTTCAGTGCAGCTAGAGTTTATGTTATATATTTCTGACATCTGTGATTTGTTTAGCAAATATTTAATATTGTTATGTCTTACTGAATTATTGATCACGTAATCATGTTAAAATGTCCCTCCTTATCTGATGTGGTGTATTTTACTTTAAAGTCTGTTTTAGCAGAAATTAATACTGTCATTCTTTCTCTTTTTCTAATGTTGTTTACTTGATATTTTTTCCCCATCCTTTGAGTTTCAGTATTTGAGTCTAAATCTTCTTTAGGCAATATACAATTGATTTTTTAATCCAATCTGCCACTCTCTCTTTATTGGTGCATTAGGCGATTACTCTCAGCTGCGTTTTTTTTTTCTAATTGCCCTCCTGATCTCTAAAAGTGTTCTAATTATTATTATTATTTGCATTCCACCTCTGATAATTCAAGCAATTTCTCTTCATCTCGTAAATTTCTTTATTCTTTGTTTTGGGAACTGCCTAAAGCCATCAAGGTCTGTCTTTTTAAGTGATTTGATATAGACTCTTGTCTCTAAGGCATCAATAAATTGTTGAATTTATTTATTTTATGTTTGCTTACTGTGTTCTTACTTCATGTTTTATTTTATTTTGAAAAGTCCAAGTATGCTGCTTGTGTGTGTGAAGTGTGTAATTATTCTGTTGTCTTGACCTTATCTCCTGTAGTGATATCTTTAAGACATCTTTTTAGGTAAAATGTAATTTTTTAAGGCAAAAAATAAAAGTACCTTGATATCAAATAAACTTTAAGGGTTCAGATATAATTATACATAACATGGAAATCTAAAAAGTGGAGAACTGAATTGTGGGTCAAAAATGAATTTTATAGACATTGTGTTTTTTTATTTGCTTTACTTGAGAAGGAATGCCTGTAAAAAAAAAAAAAAAAAGATTCTGATGAACTTTATGAAAATTTATTTTGAAAATCTGCCTTAATCATTTTATTTTTTTAATTGTTCTTTACAAGAAGGTTTACAGAACAAACCAGCTTCTGCATAAGCAATTAGCACACATATTGTTTTGTGACAGTGGTTTCCAGACATGTGACATGTCAACATTCTCTCCTTCTTGATCTTGGGTTCCCTGTTACCAGCTTTCCTGTCCATCCCTATCTTCCCCATCTCAACCCTGAGCTGATGTACCCATTTAGTATTTTTTTTTTTTTTTTTTTGCTTTATGAGATTCTCAACATTTGGCTGAAAGATGAGCCCCAGGAGTGACATTGGTAGCAAGTAGAAAGGGTTTCTAGGGATCATATTTTCATGGTTTCTCCAGTTTCTCTCAGACCAGTAAGTCTGATCATTTTTGTGGAGTTTTGTTTTACATTTTTTTCAGCTATGTCCAGGATCCTGTTTTGTTATCCCTGTCAGAGGAGGTGATGGTGGTAGCTAGGCACCATCTAGTTGCACTGGACTAAATGTGGTGGAGGCTATTGTACTTTTGGTCTGTTAGTCCTTCAGACTAATCTTTCCCTTGTGTTTTTGGTTTTCTTCATTCTCCCTTGTTCCTGATGGGTTGGAACTATTTTCTTAGATGGCTGCTTACAAGCTTTTAGACCTAGACACTACTAACCAAGGTATGATGTACTATATTCTCTTTATAAACTATGTTATGCCAACTGAGCTAGATGTCTCCCGAGACCATGGTCCCCAGCTCTCAGCCCAATAGTTCAGCTCCTCAGGGATTTGAATGTCTATGAAACAATTCTGGGGGAATGACAATGCCTCGGTCAAGTTGTGCTGACTTCCCAAGTATTGCGTACTGTCTTACCTGTCACCAAAGTTACCACTTAACTATTGTCTACTTAGATTTTTTTTTCTTCTTCATCTCTCCCCTTCCTACTAAACATCAAAGTTTGATTGTTTCTGTGTGTAAACCCTTTCATGAGTTTTCCTAATAGGTCTCGTACAGTATTTGTCCTTTTGTAACTGACTTACTTCATTCAATACAATGCCCTGAAAATTCATCCAAGTTGTGAGATGTTTTGCAGATTCACCATTGTTCTTTCTTGTTGTTTAATATTCCATTCACCTGTTGATGGGCAATTAGGTTGTTTCCATCTTTTTGCTATTGTGAATAACACAGCAATGAACATGGATCTTTGCATGTCTATTCCTATGATGGCTGTTTTTCTCAAGGATATATACTTGGAAGTGGTATTGCTGAATTATATGGTATTTCTATTTTTAGCTTTTTAAGAAAGCACCTCATCATTTTCCAAAACTGTTCTACCATTTTACATTCCAACCAGCAGAGTGTAAGACTTCCAATCTACCCACAGCCTCTCCAACAACTGCTTTTTCTATTTTGTTTGTTTGTTTTGTTTTGTGCCAGTCATTCTAAGACCATATCTTATTGTAGTTTTGGTTTGCATTTCTCTAACACCTAGTGATTATGAGCATTTCCTCATGTGACTTTTAGCCAGCTTAGTGTCTTCAGTTTCCATATGTTTGTTTGTCCTTGATCTGTTATTGATTTCAACTTTTATGGCTTTGTTTTAGAATACTTCAATGCTTTGAATTTTTTCAAGAATTCCTTTATGGTCTAATATGTGTCTGTTCCAGAGAATGTTTCATGTGAATTTGAAAAGAAAGTATACTGATGTTTGCATACTTGCAGTGTCTGTGAGATCAAGTTGGCTTATTGTGGCATTTAGATCTTTCGTCTTCTTTGAGCTTCTTTCCAAATGTTCTGACATTCACCAAATGTGGTATGTTAAAGTCTCCTACTATTTTCATGGTCTATTTGTTTCTCTTTTCAATGTAGCTAATTTTTTTTTAAAAATCTATCTTGCAACCTTATTATTTGTAGCATAAATGTTTAGTATAGTTATACTTTTCAGTATTCTTCCTTATTTGATGTAGGGAATTTTACTTTAAAGTCTAATCACAATTTAATATTGCCCGTCCTGCGCTTTCTTGAACATTGTTTGCTTGATATACATTTTTCTGTCATTTGAGTTTTAGTTTATTCATGTATTTAAGATGAAAGTGTGTCTACTGTAGTCCTCATACAAATGGATTGTCTTTTCTATCTAATCTGTCACGGTCCGTCTCTGTATTGGTGCATTTAATCCATTTACATCCTGAATAATTGTTGATGAGCTGAGTTTAGTGCTTTTATTTTCATTCCCATTTTTGTGTTTTTAACAGTTTGTTTTCTCTACTTAATTTTTTGTGTTGAGTCATTTTTTTATGTTTTCTATTTTCATGTTTTTCATTATTGTTGGTTTAGTAGTCACAGAGACTTCATGGTTTTCTTATTTTTTATTAGAACGTGTAGTATTGTTAGTTTCTTTGTGGTTAACTTCATATTTACCCCCATGTTTCTGAGTTTAAACCACTCTTTAATTTCTTTGTATCACATTTATTTGCTCTCCATATAAAAGATCTATGACTGTATTGTTTTCAGTCCTTTCTTGTTGTTATGTTTCATCTTTTACATAGTGACATCTACATTTCCTTATTATCAGTGTTTTGCCTTTGATTTATTTTTATAGTTTTCCTATCTGGGTTGATACTTGCTTGCTGTCTTCTGCATTCTAGTCTTAGGCTGTCATCTGATGATACTGATTTTCTAACCAAAATTCCATGTAATTTTGGTTTTGTTTCTGCAAATTTCCAAAATTTCTCTTTTCTGGAAACATCCTAATTCCACCATCATAATTGAGTGACAGTTTTACTATATATATATATATATGTATATATATATATATATACAGTAAACAATTTTTTATTCTTTATATATACTATAAATAAAGAACACATATATATGCATTCTTAGCTGGAAATATTTTCTCTTCAAGGCTTTGTATATATCATACCATTGCCATCTTGCCTGAATGGTTGCTGCTGAGTAGTCCAAAGTTAGTCTTATTGACTCTCTTTGACAGCACTTGGCTTGGCTGGCTTTGTAAATTATTTTTCTTTTATCTCTAGCCACTTTTAAAATTATCTCCTTATCTTCAGTTTTGGTAAGTTTGATTATAATGTTCATTGGTATCTTTCCTTTGAGATCTGCTTTGTGTGAGGTTTGATTAGTGTCTTGGATAGATATCTTCTTACCTTTCATGGTGTCATTTAAATTTTCTGACAACAAATCTTCAGCTGTTCTTACTGCATTTTCCTTTATCCCTCCCACTCCATTCTGATACTCTAATTACTTGCAGATTTTTCATCTTAGTAGAGTCCCATATAATTCTTATTGTTTACTGATTTTATTAAGTTTTTTTATCTAATTTTTCCTCGAATATATTGGTGCCATGTGATTTATTTTCAGTCTCAGTAGTTAAGCCTTTCATTGCCTCATTTCTGTTCCTTTGCATTCTACTGAGTTGTCTAGTTCTGTAATTTTATTATTAATCTTCTGAATTTCTACTTCCTGTCTGCATAAGTTTTCTTGCCTACATAAGTTTTCTTGCAGCCTGTTCAATTTGTCATTATGTTCTGCTGCATTTTGCAGTGTCTTGAAGAGTTCCAAATATTAATCTTTTGTATTTTGCCTCTGATAATTCCAGAAATTTCTCTTCTTCTGGAAAATTTTTTGATTCTCTGGTTTGGGAATTTTTCGAGGCCACTGAATTTTGTCTAAGTGATTTGATATTGACTATTGTTTCCATGTCATCAGTTAGTTGTGTTTATTTATTTTATGTTTTCTTATTGCATTCTAGCTTCTTCTTTTAAAAATTCCAAATAGGCTGGTCTTGTGTAGTAATTTGGTTACTGGTGCTTTTGGAGCGCTAAAGTCCTGTCATCGGGCAGTTAGGCATGTGAGCCCTGCATTTTGCTTATTTTTCTTGTGAGCCCTGAATTTTGTTTATTTATTTACTTTTTTGCATGAATTCAGTTGAGGTTTCCAGGTAATCAGTCACTGAGTGTGTGGTGCAGGTCATTCCCTACAGTCCTAGATGTGCAGGGATATCTGGTGTAAGCACAGGCATCTGACTGCACAGGTATCTGAAATACATGGGTCAGATAGCATCCATCAGTGTCTGTGAGTAAAATGTGTCGCCTTATGCCTAAGTCTGGGTTAAGGAACTGTTTTCTTGCTTTGAATTCTCAGCTCTTGTGTGTCATTTATTTTTTCTTCTCCTATTTGTTAAATTGTTCCTTGTCCAAGTCCAGGAGAAAGGCCCAGGGCACACATAAGCAGTCCTGCTTCCAGAACAGGAATGGGTCAGTCTGTGGAGCCAGGCACAGTGCAGAGATGAAATGGGGAAATGCTGGGAAAAGGGAAAAATGTTTACCCTAAAAAAATGTTTAGATATGCACATGGTAGGTTAGCCACATGCCGCACAGCTTTGGATGACTGAGTGCTGTTTTTCACTAGTCCCAGAGGCATGCATGGACTGTCTGCTGCTCGGTATATCCTGCTGAAGAGGAAGCCCCCCAAACCCAAGTGCTCTGTCTACAACTCTGGCTGCAGCTAATTACCATTGGGTTGACTCTGACAAATCCTAGGTAATACTGTACCTACTCTCCCTTTTCCATCATTTAGTCTAATTTCTCAACTTTCCCTTTGATATTCAGGCTCCTAGAATGTCATAAATAATCAATTTTTTTGTTCTTTTGTGTCTTTGTTTTTAGAGGAATCATGGGAAGCATCTGCTACTATGCCATCTTGGCCCATGCCCTAACTGTCTATCATCTTGTCACCTGATGTGATTTTTCCTATGCATTGTAAACCCTATCTGTATGATGTTAATTAGATGAGCCCCAGAAAATTTTGGTCCTAACACAAGTCTTTGATGAAAGAGAGTATTTTTTCATATAATATGAAGAATATTCTCTGCATAAATTAAGTTCTACCAGTTGTAAAAGGTAACTCAGCAAAACATCTACTACTATATTTTTAGGATTAGACAATCAAGATTACAGTGCTAACTAGATGGAGCAAATGTTTAAGTACTTGTCCACTAGCTGAAAGACTGGCAGTTTGAACCCACTAGAGGCAACTCAGAAGACAGGCCTGAAGCTCTGTTTCTGAAAGGTCACGGCTTTGAAAATCCCTTGGAGCAGTTCTTCTCTTCTCACATGGGTCAACAGGAGGTGAAATCAACTTGTTGGCAAGTAACAGCAGTAACCAAGATTACTGAGAAAACTGTACCGAATTCTTCCTGTTTCCATTACATTTCTGAGAATGAAATTTTAGTTAGAAGTTGGTTGAATTCTCCATAAGAAGTATGGAAAACATTACAAATAATAGTGCCTACACTCTCAACATAAGAAAATGAATATATTGCTGAGTGTGGAGCCCTTTATAATTTATGGATTTTTTGCTAAATCATGGCCCTCAGAACACCAAGGTAACACCACATGAAAATGTTCCTTTATACACACACCTTTGTTAGTGAGAGAGTAAAATTTTTCCAACAAAAGAAAGATACTTTCAAGGCAGCAACTATCTTGGATATATCCTTGGTGCAACTAACATCCTTTCTTGAATCTTCCCTCTGAATTTGAAGCTTGTTGATCTTAGTGTGTTAAGGATTTGAGTTATGTTTACACCAGATATGTTTCCATGATTCATTGTGCCTTAGCTATTAGAGGTTATAAAGACCAGAGGCTTTCTAATTTCGTTCAGTTCTACATAATGGCCATGACCTTATCTCTTCCATGTATGGCATAATTGGACATCCACTCAACTATTTTTGTGTTCTTACCTGGGAGCCCCAAATTTTAATAGAGATAATCATGAGAGTCCTCCACTGTGTTATTTTCCTAATGGTACTGTAACAGAACTACCCAAGTTAGTTTAGTGGCTTTAACAAACAAATTTATTTTCTTACAGGTGAGGAGGTTAGAAATACGAATTTAGGGATCTGAGTCTAGAGTAAAGCTCTCCCTGCTATGAGGGAAAATTCTTGTCTCAGCTTCTCTGGCATTCTTCTCAGTATTGATTGGAGGTCTTCACATGGCGTGATTCATGCTGTGACTTTTAACAATTCACCTTCTTATTAGAAAATT
Organism: Heterohyrax brucei; assembly: GCA_028571685.1. Lineage (NCBI taxonomy): Eukaryota > Metazoa > Chordata > Mammalia > Hyracoidea > Procaviidae > Heterohyrax > Heterohyrax brucei. The sequence continues at coordinate 45,108,209 of CM053149.1, forward strand.
ATGGTAATTGGACTGTTTTGTTGATTTTAATAAATGGCAAGATACACAGTGACATGGTGAGAGCCATAAAAATAAAAACTGCAACATAGCAGGCACCAACATAGCTCAGGCTGAATTTCCATTTTCTCCTTATAGAAGACATAGATCATACACATGCATGTAGAGAAAGCCTGTGAGATTCACCTTCAGTTTAGAGTATTTATGCTTTAAGATTATGTTTCATAATTGTACTGAAAATGAATGCTTTCTTAAAAATTACTGGCATAAATATCTTAGTTCACAAGGGCAGAATGCAAGAGTAAGACACATTTATTTTCCCATCAAAATAGTACTATACAGATAAAACCTCCACTTTTAAAATGTCTACCCAGCAAATAATCTTCTGTTATGGATTTTACTGAGATAATAGCTATTAAAAACAAGCCTAAAAAAAGCCACTCATGAAATTTAAGTTGTCTTTGGAAAGGTTTTGTTGTTGTTATTGTTTGGTTTTTTATATAAAACTGTGAATAAGATCTTATTTTACACAAATATGTATTTTTAAATTCACAATAATCTCCAGCACGGTTTTCACTGTGTTGAAATTGTGCTGTTTGTACACAAGAGAAATTCTCACATTCCATTTTCTCTGATTCTTTTTTTCATTTGACCATTGTTTTATCCTTTACCTATTAAAAGAGGTAGTCTTTTCTTAAATAACTATTAACGACAAATCACAGGTTAAAAATGAAAAAATCATAACAAATTTATTTTCTGAACAATGTCTCCATGTGTAAGTTTACTTTCTCAATGAAAGGTATTTTCAAAAACAAAGCTCATAAAATTTTCTTTATTTCACTTCATTCATACTAAAGTTTTCTTTATAAAATAAAGTGTAAAATGCCTCTGGCTGTTGTATATTTACTAGTTTGTCCCACAAGTATGTTATGCGCATCTAGGATACTTCCGTCAGATAACATACAAGTCAGACAAACCCTGTGTTTTTTAACTTACCAACATTACTGTTTTGGTTGCAAAAATTTTAACTGGTTATTAAAACACATTTCAAAAACAAGAGTAGATACGCCCACCTGGATAATCCACTTCATTTCTATGTGGAAAAGAAGTGAAATTGGCTGTCTACCAATTTTTATTCACAAAAAGAACTGAACTGGCAATCAGTATATCTTCTCGTGAAATTCACTAGTCACTGTGACAGTAAAAAGAACTTTTAAATTGATAGTTAAGGAATTCATGAAAACACCAAGACAGTGCAACATGTCATTTTTGAGCCATCTCTTCCTACAGTAATTCTCAATTTACTTTGTAGAATAAGAGGAATGTCATCAGTGCAAATGATGTGCACATGCTTTAAACATAAGTTAGTAATAAGATTTGATGTACCAGTTCTTTCCCCGGCTAGTCCCAACGATTTATGTGACAAGAACTTTGGTTCTTCTGATTCTTTTATTTATCATATAAACATCAATGGCCTATTCCAGCTTCAATATTAATTAATTTATTGGCTAAATAGCTCATAGATGATGCCAGTTTTGAAATCTTCTGTAAGATGGTGCAACATACTGTAGCTTGTTTTAAATATTTAGAAAAAAGAATAAAAGTCTTTTATAAGGAACTTGCTGACATTTTTAAATGAATCTTGTTCCAGTGCATAAGAGCTCATTGACACTTCATCTCTAGAGGAAATCTTATTTTCCTCAGCAACACAGTGATGCTTATAAAAGGCCTTCTCAAAAAATATAAAAATTCAAACAATCTCAGTTTTCTGACATAATCAAATTATACCTTCTACTGTGTGTCAAAGCCATGGTGGCCTGACTGTGTCCTTTGTGACCACTATGATGTTTATTAAAATCTCAAGCCACCTAGAAGGTTTAAGGTTGACATTTGGAAATCATGCATCATAAATGTTATGATAATTGGATTTCATCCATTTCCTTTTGACAAATGAACCACAACAAATTTATCTTCAGTTCCATTTGAATTTCCTTGACATTTACGTGAAATTTAACAGCACTATGGGTCACTACAAGTCATAATCAATGGATAGCAATGGGCTTAGTTGTGTTTTTGTTTTTTAATAGTAAGCAAAATGAGCCCAGGCAGCCAGTGGTTAAGTGCCCCATTGCTTAGCAGAAGGTTGGTGCTTCTAATCCACACCTGCTCTGTAGGAAAAAGACATGACAGGCTGCTTCTATAAAGATCACAGTTTCGGCAACCCATGGGTCACTTTTCCTGTGTCTTATTGAGTTGCTAGGAGTTGGAATTGACTCAAAGGCAAAAGATTTGGTTGTTTGGGGTTATAGTCCTGGATGATGCAAACATTAAGCACTTGTCTACTAATTGAAATGCTTGCAAGTCCAACCACCCAGAGGTACCTTGGAAGAAAAATCTAAGAATCTGCTTCCCAAAGGTTACAGACATTGAAAACTCCATGGAGTACAGTTCTGTTCTGATAAACAAGAGTTCCTCAAGAGTCAGAGTCTACTCTGTGGCAATTTTAAAAAAATATATATACTAAGCAAAACATAAAGTTCAAGGTCATACCTCAAAGACTCTTCTGCTTTTATTCTAGACATGCAGTTCTTTAGTCCATCTGGAAGTAAACAGTGGCCTTGAGAGATATTCTCCCTCTCCCATTCACTCTCACTCTCACTCTCATATTCTCTGTCTTTCTCTATATCTCTGTGTTTCTCTGTTGGTGTCCTGAAACTATAGTTATAGCAATTGTAATCTCTTGATAAAAAATTTAAGGATTTATGAATGCTACATTCTTCTTCCTTCCTAGACACAGCCAACAAACTTATCAGCAGTATTACAATGGAAAAAATATTTTCAGAATATTTTTCTGAAATTATCCTTGCTGTTAAATTGCTGGTGTTACCTATCCTGATTAGTAAAAGGAACTTAAAACATTTTTACAAAATACGTTAATAAAAGCATTACTGTGAAGTAAGAAGTAAGATGGCGGAGTAAACAGACATCTCCTCATTTCCCTCTGAGAACTAAGGCCTGGATGATATTTTTTATGGAACATTGAATATCTCAGGAACCTTAAGACCTAACATATTTGACTGGGTAACAGTATCAGACTAATCTCCTCTCAAAAACGATCCAGTGACCATCTGACCTCTGCTTCTGCTGCTTCGTTGTAACAGAGAAATGCAGCTTCTGAAAATGGCCACTAACAGTAACATACTTTCATTATAAGCTGGCAGGTGAAGTCTGCTGTTCCTCACTGTCTGTTCAGACCAGCCTGTTGGACAGCTCCCAGCTCCCAGTTCAGCAGCTGGACAGATCCCTGCATAGAAGTGCAGTTTACTTTTAAGGCTGAGAGGCTTGTATTTCTCCCCGAACATTACTCTATTGAAAAGCCTCTTTTTTCTCACTCACATTGTAAGATTGGTTGGCAGCCCCCAGTTTCTCCATAAACAGAGTAGCCTCTTTGCTATCCAATAAGCAGAGTCTTCCACCCTCGAGAGTCCACCTGGGGCAAATCACTAGAGTAATAGAGACAGCTGGTGACCAAACAATTATCTTAGATCCATTATCAGAGAAATCAAATAGTATCTAGATGGCATTCAGGCAGCAGACCATAATTAATCATTTAAAGAAACAGCCTTCAAATGTTCCAGACAATTCCCTAAATAAAGATTCAAAAAATTAAAAAAAAAAAATTCCCAGAGGAAGAAGCCTTTCTGAATCTAACAGAGTCTGAATACAAAAGAGTTATATACAAAACCCTCCTAGAGATTAAACTAAATGCAATAGAACAAAATGAAAAATTTGGTAAACTATTTGAAATGCTAGAACATCAAAAACCTAAGATACATCAGATTAATAACAAAATTACAGAATTGGATAATTCTATCCAAAACCAAAAGAGTAGGATTGAACAGACGGAAGTTACAATCAGTGACCTAGATGACAAAGTGACTAATGCCAGCATTTATGAGGTGAAATCAGATAAAAGGAATAAGAAAAATGAAGAAACACTAAAAAACATATGGGACTCCATGAAGAGGAATAATTTACGTTTAATCAGAGTTCCTGAACAAGGGAGGATTAATGACAACATAGAGAATATTGCTGTAGAGATGCTGACATAAAACTTTCCTGAGATTATAAGCAAAGAGAACATAGGTATCCAAGATATTTATCGAACACAGCAGAAGTTAGATCCAAAAGGAAGGATGCCAAGGCATATTGTAATTAAGCTTAATAAGCTAAAACAATAAGAGATGCTTCTGAAGATAGCAAAGCTCAAATCAAAACTAGCATTCCAAGGGAAACCCGGTAGACGTCCATCTGACTTTTCTGTTGAAACAACGCTGGCTAGAAAACAGTGGGCAGACACATTCAAAGCCCTGAATGAGAAAAACTTCCATCTTAGAATTATTTATTCTGCAAAATTGTCTATCAAATATAATGGTGAAATTAAGGCTTTTGAAAATAAAGAGCACTTTAAAGACTTCATAATAAGTAAACCAAAATTACATGAAATATTGAAAGAAGCTCTTCCCTAAATGTACGTTGTAGGTGATAATTCAAGGCACTTCATCCAAATTTCTAATCAGTTAAGGAAGGCACCAAACTTCACCAAACCAAGCCAAAAGCTACAGTATTATAATAAGGGAATCCATGATCATCTCATGACAACTATAATGCCATCACATTAAAAGAGGGATACACTAAAATAGTTACAGTTGTTTTTGATGCAGAGAAAGCTTCAGATTTACAAAATAGTTAAAATTGATTTCAATAAATATATGTTAAGGGGGATAATACATGTAGCCATAAAGCAAATTAACAATATATCATTTGAAATTAAAAATGCAATACAGTAGTCTCAACAAATATAAAATCAAAACTCATACAATCCATAAAGAAGAATGTCCCAGAACAGATTAATAAGAACAACAGAGAAAACATCAACATGAAAATAAACATATCACAATGACAAACATATACCTATCAATAAACACATTGAATGTAAATGGACTGAACTCTCCAGTAAAGAGGCAGTGAGTGATATCCTGGATCAAAAGACATGACCCATCTATATGTTACTTACAAGAAACATATCTTAGACTTAAAGATACGAACAGGTTGAGAATTAAAAGTTGGAATAATATGTATCAAGCTAATAATACACACAAAAAAGAGCAGATGTAGCAATATTAATCTCCGATAAAATAGATTTTAATGTAAAATCCACTATTGTAGACAAGGCTGGTCACCATTTATGGCTGAAAGGTTCAATACTCAAACAAGACTTAACAATATTAAATATTCATGCACCCAATACCAAAGCACCTAAATACATTGAACAAATACTGACAACACTGAAAAATGAGATTGATCATTCCACAATAATAGTTGGGGACTTTAACACTCCCCTTTCAGTTAAGGATAGATCATCCAGAAAAAAGCTCAGTAAAGATACAGAAGATCTTCTTGCGACAATCAACCAACTTGTCCTTATCGACTGTTTTAGTCAGCTAGGGCTGCTCTAACAGAAATACCACAGAGTGGATGGCTTTAACAAAGGAAGGTTTATTCTTACACAGTCCGGTAGGTTGCACGTCCATATTCAGGGTGTCCACTCCAGAGGAATGCTTTCCCCCTTGTCGACTCTGGAGGAAAGTCCAGTATTGCATCAGTCTTTGTCCAGGGAGCGTATTGGTACAGGAACCTTAGGTCTGAAGGACGTGCTCTTCTCCCAGTGCAGTTTTCTTGATGGTGTGAGGTTCCCAATTCTCCTTGTTTCTCTTTCCTTTTATCTCTTGCAAGCTGAAAGGATTAAGGGTGGGCAAACCATACTCCAGGGAAACTCCCTTTACAGCAGAGCAGGGGAGTAATCCTATGCAGGAATTTACAGCCCCAACCTAATCCTTTAACATACAGTTTAATGAAACCACACATTTTTAGCGGGACACAATTCAACCCATGACATCGACATATACAGATCTTTTCATCCATCAGCAGATAAATGCACCTTTTTCTCCAAAGCACATGGAACATTCTCCAGAATAGACCATATGTTAGGTCATAAAACAATTCTCCATAAAATCTAAAGCATTGATTTATTGCAGAGTGCCTTCTCAGACCACAGAGCTATAAAAGTTGAAATCAATAACAGAAAAATCATAGGTAAAAATTCAAACTTGTGGAAACTGAACAACACTTTACTCATAAAGCCTTGGGTTATAAAAGACACATTAAAGAAATTTATGGATTCAAATGAGAAAGAAAACACATCCTACCAGAATTTATGGGATACAGCAAAAGCAGTGCTCAGAGGTCAGTTTATCTCTATAAATGCACACTTCTGGAAAGAAGAAAGAGCACAAATTAAAGAATTAACCTCATAGCTTGAACAAGTAGAGAGAAAGCAACAAAGAAACACCTCAGGCATGAGAAGAAAACAGTTTATAAAGATTAGAGCAAAACTAAATGAATTAGAGAACAGAAAAACAATTGAAAAAAATTAACAAAACCAAAAGCTGGTTCTTTGAAAAGAGCAACAAAATTTATAAACCATTGGCTAAACTTACAAAAGAAAAACAACAGAAGATACAAATAACTCAATTAAGAAATGAGTTGGGAAATGTTACGACAGACCCAACGGAAATAAAATACATCATAACAGAATACTATGAAAAGCTATACTCTAACAGGTTTGAAAACCTAGGAGAAATGGACAAATTTCTAGATTCGTGTGACTCACCAAGACTATCACAAGGAGAAATAGGTCAACTTGTCTTAATAAATCTATGACAAAGGAAGAGATTTAAAAAGTCATCAAAAATCTGCTAATGAAAAAAAGTCCTGGCCTAGATGGCTTCACTGGAGAATTCTACCAAACTTTTAGAGAAGAATTAATTCCAATAATAATGACGCTATTTCACACCATAGAAAGAGAAGTACTTCCAAATTCATTCTATGAAGTCGACATAACCCTGATACTAAAACCAGGGAAAGATTCCACAAAAAAAGAAAATTACAGACCAATATCACTGGTGAATCTAGATGCAAAAATCTTCAACAAAATTTTAGCCAATAGAATTCAACAACATATAAAAAAATAATTCATCATGATGAAGTTGGTTTCATTCCAGAGATGCAAGGCTGGTTCAACATCAGAAAAACAATTAATGTAATCAACCACATTAATAACACAAAAGATAAAAATCACCTGATTTTGTCATTGATGCAGAAAAGGCATTTGACAAAGTTCAACATCCATTCATGCTTAAAACTCTCAGAAAAATAGGAATAAAGGGGAAATTCCTCAAGATAATCAGCAGCATCTATGCAAAGCCAACTGCTTAGATCATCTTGAATGGTGAAACACTGAAAGAATTCCCTTTGAGAATGGGAACTAGATGAGGATGCCTGCTCTCACCACTTCTATTCAACATTGTGCTGGAAGTTCTAGCCAGAGCAATTAGATGACTCAAAGAGATAAAAGGCATCTGTATCGGCAATGAAGAAGTAAAGATTTCCCTCTTTGCAGATTATATGATTGTTTATACAGAGAATCTAAATAAATCCATAAGTAAACTATTAGAGCTAATAAGAGAATTCAGCAAAGTATCAGGATACAAGTCAAATATAACTAAATCAATAGGATTCCTGTATACCAACAGTGAAATTATTAAAGAAGAAATCACTGAATCAATTCCATTTGCTATAACCCCCAATAAGATAAAATACCAAGGAATAAATCTAACTAGAGAAATAAGAGACGTTGACAGAGAAAACTACAAGACCTTACTACAAGAAACTAGGAGAGACTTACATAAGTGGAGTAATCTACCCTGTTCATGGATAGGAAGACTCAATATTGTGAAAATGTCTATTTTGTTCGAAGCAATCTACTTATATAATGCAATCCCAATACAAATTCAAGTGACATTTTTTAATGAGATGGAGAAACAAATTATCAGCTTTATTTGCAAAGGGAAGAAGCCTCGGATAAGTAAAACACTACTGAAAAGGAAGAACACACTGGAAGGCCTCTCACTACCTGGCTTTAAAATCTATTACACTGCCACAGTAGTCAAAACAGCCTGGCTGACATATAGACCAATGGAACAAAGTAGAGACCCCAGAGATGTCACCATCCTCCTATGAACAGCTGATGTTTGACAAAGGTCCTAAGATTTTAAACTGGGTTAAGAACAGTCTCTTTAACAAATGGTGCTGGCATAATTGGATATCCATCTGCCAAAAATTGCAACAAGACCCATATCTCACACCTTATACAAAAGTCAACGCAAATTGGATAAAAGACCTAAATATAAAACTAAAACGATAAAGCTCATCCAAGATAAGATAGGGTCAACAATGGACGTTTTAATATGCAATATAGACAGACTTCAAAATCTGACAAACAAAACACATTCATCAGAAGAGAAAATAGATAAATGGGAATTAATGAGAATCAAACATTTCTGCTCATACAAAGACTTCATCAAAAGAATTAAAAGACCACCTACAGAATGGGAAAAAAATTTGGCAACTCTATGTCGGACCAAAGCCTGATCTCCATAATCTATGAAGTACTACAAAATATCAATAAGAAAAAGACAAATCATACAGTTAAGCAATGGGCAAAGGAGAGGGACAGACACTTCTCTCAAGAGGAGATCCAGACAGCCAAAAAACACATGTGGACATGCTCAAGATCATTAATTATTAGAGAAATTCAAATCAAAACGACAATGAGATATCATCTCACCCCAGCAAGATTGGCCATGATCCAATAAACACAAAACACTAAATGTTGGAGAGGTGGTGGAGAGATTGGAACTCTCCTACACTGTTGGTAGGATTGCAGAATGGTGCAACCTCTTGGAAAATCAATCTGGCGTTGCCTTAAAAAAATGGCTATAGATATACCATTTGACCTAGTAACTCCTCTGCTTGGAAAATATCCTACAGAATCAAGGCCATTCACACCAACTGATACATGCACATGAATGTTCATTGCAGTACAGTCCACGATAGCAAAAAGATGGAATCAACCCAGATGCCCAACAACAGTAGAATGGATGGGTAAACTTTGGTAAATGCACTCAATGGAGTACTATGCAATGATAAAGAACAACGATGACAGCAGGAAACATCTGTCAATTTGGTCTCAACCAGAGGATATTATGTTGAGGAAAATTAGTGAGTGACACAAGGACAATTATTATATGAGACCCTTACGATAAAAACTTAAAAGCATACTCACACGTAACAGAAAAGATTCTTAGACAGCTACAATGGTGGGGTGGGGAGAGTGGGAGGGTAGGGACGATTGTTTAGATAGTTGTTAGAAATTTGGTTAGGTAAAATTGGTGACAATACACATTAGTAAGATCAATATTAATGGGACTTCAACACAACTTGTGTACTCCTCCTCCCATCTTAACCCAATATAGTAAGCACAGAGTATGTACACTTTCATTTTTTATTTAATAAAAAAAAAAATCTTCCTTTGTTAAAGCCCCTCCCAAAATTACTGCACACAACATAAATATGGTCACTGTCTTCACGTTTATCATGTAGTTTAAGAAGAATTTCCCCATATTTGGTATTAGTATAGTTGTCTTAGCAATATTCTATGCCATTAGTGATTTCCTGAGAGTCATACTTTAAGCCAGTGTTTAGCAGACTTTTTCTTTAAGGAAACAATCAGTATAATATTTGGCTTGTGGAAACTCTCGTGGCATAGTGGCTAAGTGTTACAGCTTTTAACTAAAAGGTTAGCAGGTCAGTTCCACCAGGCACTTCTTGAAAACACTATGATGCAGTTCTGTTCTGTCCTATAGGGTTGCTATGAGTCAGAATCAACTTGATGGAATTCTTTTTTTTTTTTTGGTTGAGCCCTATGGTTTCTGTAGACTACTCATTTCTGTTGTTACAGCCTATAAACAGCTAGAGACAACATATAAATAAACGGATGTGACTGTGTTCCAGTAAAATTTTATTTACAAAAATAGATGGTAAGTTATATATGGCCTGCTGGCAGTAGTTTGTCAACACCTGCTTTAAATGGTTCTATACAAGGCACTTGAAACATAACTGGCATAGACGTCAGTCTCTACTTGAAACTAAATTATTACTGTTACTTATTGAATTATGTCTTCTCAAAATATATTGGAAATTGTAATCTCTATGGCTGTGACAGGAAACCCTAGTGGTGTCGTGGTAAAGATCACCAGCTATTAACCAAAAGGTTGGTAGTTATAATCTACCAGGTGTTCCTTGGAAACTCTGTAAGGGGACAGTTCTAATACATAGGGTTGCTATGAGTCAGAATCAATTGGAAATCAGGAGTATGCCCACACTGTAATCTTACTTGGAAATAGGTTCTCTTTGTTACATTAATGAAGCAGGACTAGTATAGGATACAACCTGAGTCCACCTCATCTGAGATACATATATATGTATATATATATATATATATATATATATATAACAAACTAGAGAATAGGAAGAGAGATGGGATAAGATAGATTCAAAGACACACGGAAACCTCGGAGGAATAAGGACATTTCTCCAAAGCTAATAGAGAAAGAAGGCATTCTCCTCAAGACAGCACCCTGGATTTCTGAATCTTCTAATCTCCTAAAATATGAGAAAGTAAGTTTTGTTTGTTAAAGCCATCCATTTGTGGTATTTCTGTTATAGCAGCACTGTATGTCTAAGACAGAATTTGGTACCAGAACAGTGGGGTGCTGCACTAGACCAGCCGAGTGCTGCACTAACAGATACTTAAAGTGCTGAATCACTTTTGAAATTGGGTAATGGTAGAGACTGGAAGAGTGCCTAACAGTAAAAGCTTAGATTGCCCTGAGGACACAGTTGGTAGAATTATTCATGTGTAAAGCAGTTCTGGTGAGGACACAGAAGGAAGTGAGGAGAGCTAAAAAGAAAGTCTATATCATCTTTGAGAATACATACAGTACTGGTAAAGAAACACCACTAGAAAGAGCTTCTGGTGAGGCTGTAAAAGAAAATACTAAACATGTGATTCAACAGTGAAACCAAGTTCAAGAGACAAGAACCTTCCTCCATAGTTAACAGAGAGAGAAAACTTCCTTTCAAGCCAGTGCTCTGAATTTGGACTTATAGTCTTCTAAACTATAAGAAAACAAATTTCTGCTTTTTTAAAGCCATCCAGTTGTGGTATTTCTCCTTTAGCAGCACTAAATAACTAAGACATATGCCAAAAGCACTCCCTCATTAAGGTAGAATATTGAAATTCATAACTATTCTGTAGAAAAATAGAAATGATCCTGTATTATTGATAGGTAGAGTAGTGATGCAATTTCTCAGATCTGCAGGATTTGGAAGTGTGTGAGGCTACAATAAAGTCTCTGATCGCTTTGAACTTCAGTGCAAGTGTTGACTTACAAGCTATTGACTATTATTAAGGGCTATTGTTTTTTGCAAAGAAGAGCATGATTTCCAAAACAAATATTATTACTCTGTGTAATTTGAAATTACAAAGTGTAGTTAGTCCACTCATTTCAAAATTCAAAGACTTGGAAATTTGTACAGGTAATTCAAAATAATATCCTGTGAAACAAGTGAGACTACAGTGAATTCTAAGCTTCTTTTCTGGATTAACAACATTCAATGGTTCTCTGTAATGAACACATCAAGGCTCTTATCAAATATGACTGCAAACATGTAAAGTGTGTGAAAGCAAGGGAAGAGCTGCTCTCCGGCACTAGAGTCTGAATAATCAACTCCTACACATTTATGATTATGACATCTTTCTAGGCTCTTAATTTTCAATAGCTAAATTTTATGGGCTTTTAAGTTTGTACATTTTTTTTGATTCATTCTAACAGCTTTGGAGACATCTGACTACATTTTGTTCTTTAGAAATCAGTTCAAAGAAACAGTTTCATTTTTGATTGCTTTTGTTTATCTGGTTACTGAAATTTATTTTTGTTTTGTTTTGTGTTTAGGTCTCAGACCATTTTGCATGAGTTTATTTTATTTAGTTAGTTATTTTATGTTATGCCTGGAAATTTTGAAACACATAAAGTTGAGAAAATAATAATGCATCTGTACCAACAACATTCAACACTGATCAATAATTAAAAATCATGCCTCATTATCTTCTAACACCTAGAACATATTCAGTTTTCCCAGACTGCTTTAAAATTATTTTCTTCTTCTTTTTTACAGTGGCTTGTTCAAACCATGTTACAAATCAAGTTTAATATGACCCTATGGGTTTATAAAGCACTTTTCCCCTAAGAAGTTGTAGAAGTTGGAATGTACCAAAATGCCCCTTTCAAAGCTGTTCCTTAAACATTGATAATAAGGCTACTGAACATAACTACATACAAAAATTTACAAATAAAAAACTGAAAAACTTTTTGTAAAATAGGATACAGATTCCAAGATTGGGGCAAATGAAATGAAAACTTATGATTTACATGTGAAATATGTGTGCATATGTGTGTGTGTGTTAAAGGAAATCTGACAGAGCATCTTGTGTATATTATCACTCACAAACTAACATACACACAGTTATTGTTAAATAAATTAACATAATCAATGGACATTTCCATTGCTAGAATTCCATTCTATTCCTAGAATAATTAGAAATTATTAAGGTTTGTGCTGGAAATATCTGATGAAGATTATCAATGTACTCAGCCTGATTGTGCTCATCTGTACAAACAGGGCAGCATCTGAAGAAAGGAAAACAGAAACAAAGATCAGGATAATCCACTCCCTCAACCCCTGTTGATATTCTTATCAGAAGATCTCAGTGTGTTGAGAATCTGGGTTTGAGCTCTGGACGATACAGAGATTTATCCTTTGGGAAGCCAGTAGCTGTATAGCAGATATGACTCAACAGTAGATATCTTTGAGAATTTGTTTTTTTTTTAATCAGCTAGGATATAAAAACACTGTCTTCCCTAGCTCAACTGGCATAAAATTGTTTTGATGTGTGCTACTTTCTTTGCTAGTCTTATTATTTGGTTGTTGCTAATTCAAAAGCATGCTAGCTATGTTTTTCCTCAGCAAAGATGAACAGAACCACACATGAAGAGTGGGGCAGTGGTTTTTAGACAACTTGGTTGGGACTTCATATTCTGATTGTCTTACCAGGAAGGACCTGTTGAGGATGGAGCCAAGATAGTGGAATAATCAGACATTTCTTGTTGTTCTTTTACAACAAAGACATGGAAGACAAAAAACAAACAAAAAGTGAATCAATTATGTAAAACAGTCTAGGAACCCTGATGATCAAAAACATTCCCACCCACCCACATCAGGTGCTTAAGGGCTTGAGATATCATCCACTCCATCCAGCAACCAATGACAGGAGTCTGAGAACACATGGTACCTCCTAGTCCTTATAGTCAACAGCACTGGGTATCTAAAGTCCAGTTGCAAAACCTGCCCACTTATGTGCTTTAGGGGACAGGGACACACCCTCTGCCTTGCTAAGCACACAGTACCCTACTGAAATGAGATACTTGTGTTTGCTCTGAACACCCCTATGCAGCCCTGTCCATTTAGGAGTTTGAGAGTCTGTACCATACATTCAGTGACTGATAATCTGGACACCTGAGCTGAATCTGTACAAGAAAAGTAGACAGACTCCTAAGATAACACACCTAGTAGCTATTGTAACCATCTGTGACAGGACATGAGGTTTCAAAGATGTCAATAACCTAACCTAGCTTACTTCAGCATATCAAAACAAAACAAAAATGTAGGAGACAGTAAAGGAACATATAATCAATAAATATAACTTATCAATGGCTCTGAAGCTATAGTTGATATCAAATTACATAAAGAAGCAGGTCAAGACAAAGTCAGAAAATGACCAAAATAAAGAATCAGGAAACCTAACAGAAAGAGAGAGTCTTGGGACTATTGGAGTTAGAATTCAAAAGATTAATATACATGGCTCTTCAAAGCTCAGAAAGGAGATCATGCAAAACTCAGACCAAGTCAATGAATACACAGACAAAGCAACAGAGGAATTCAGCAAAAACAATACAAGAAAAGAAAGGCAAATTTAACAGACTGGTAGGAACCGTAGAGGGACAACAACTAGAAATACAAAAGATTAACAATAAAATTTTAGAATTAGACAACTCAATAGAAGGTCAGAGGAGCAGAAGTGACACATAGTATGAGGTATTAGTCCTGTTCAATTTTCTGCAGATGAATATTGAGTTATGCCAGCACTGCTTGTTAGACACTGTATCTTTCACAAATGATGCTGGCATAACTCACTAGGTGAAAAAAAAAACCTCAAAATGGATCAAAGACTTTAATATAATAACTAAAACAATAAATATCATGTAAGGAAAAAAAAAGGTCAACACTGGGGCTCATAATACATGATATGAATGGTACACAAACCATCAATAGCAATACATAAACACCAGGGCAGAAAGTAGATAACTTGGAGCTCCTAATATGTTCATCAAAATACTTCACCAAAAGAATGAAATGTGAACTTACAGGTTGGGAAAAAACATTTGGCTATATCATATCCAATAAGGGTCTAATCCCTAAAACCTACAAGATATTGCAATACCTCAACAACAACAACAACAACAAATAAACCAACTAAAGAAGGGCAGATGGTATGAATTAGTATTTTTCCAAAGAAGTCACTCAGGTGGCTGACACACACATGAGGAAATGTTCACCATTATTAGCCATTAAAAAAATAAGTGTTCATTGCTACTTAGTTGATTCCAACTCATAGCAACTCTGAAGGACAGAGTAAACTGACCTATGGTGTTCCAAAGGACAGCCTAGTGGATTTGAACCGATGACCTTTTGGTTAGTAACCATAGCTCTTATTCATTATGCAACCAGGGTTTCCCATTAAAAAAATGCAATTCAAGCCTACAACGAGACACCATATCACCCCCACCAAACCTAGCACTAATCCTCAAAATGCAAAATAATAAATGTTAGAGAGGTTTTGGAGAGACTGTAGCACTTATGCATTGCTGATGGGAATGTAATATGGTGCAATCACTTTGGAAAATGACTTGATGTTTTCTTAAAAATCTAGAAATGAAGTATCATATGATATTATATGATACCAGCAATCTCACTTCTTGTAATATATCCTAGAGAAATAAGTGCTGTCACACAGACATATGCATGCCTCTGTTCACTGCAGCATTCTTCACAATAGCAAAAAGATGGAAGCAACTTTGATGCTCATCAACAGACAAATGGATAAACAACTTATGGTACATAAACACAACGGAATATTGTGCAACAATAAAGAACAATAGTGATTTCATGAAGCATCTCACAACATAGATAAATCTGGAGCAAGTTGTACTGAGTTTAATCAGTCAGTCACAAATGGACAATTATTGCATGGAACCACTATTAAAAGCACTTAAGAAAAGGCTTAGGAGGCAGAGCCAATATGGTGCTACAGACAGAAGCACTATTCTGTCCCACCACAACGAAGACTCAAAACACTAAGCAAAATAGGAACAAAAGTCAAGTCTGGAAGGTTAACTATCAAATGAGGAGCACCAAAATGGAATAAGAAATTGACAGAACTCAGGGACACACAGTGAGCATGTGGTGTGTGTACTTTATGCTTCTATACATGTATAGAAGTCTATCCTACTGACTTCTTTCTAGACTGGAGAGGAGAGGTTGGATGGGACAGGCGTTCATTAAGGAGGTACTAGAAGTAAAGAGGATGCGACTCGATGGCACTTGGCTCTTGGCAGAAGTAAAGAGTAAAGAGGAGTGTGCTGTCATAGGAGAGCAGATAGAGTTATAGAGGTGGGCATGCAAAATTGATTTGGATTGTATACTTTGACTTAATCATAATAATATAAAAAGAAATTGACAGAGAAGAGAGTGAGGAAAGATACTACTAAAGGTCCCTTATCAGTTAACACAGCGCAGATTTGCCATCTTGTACTTCCACTGGAGATCGGCATAGAGGGAGTACGCGAAAGCAGCTTCAGAGATTTCCCTGGAAGAGACATAACACCTGATGACTAGTTATACACTTTCCCACTTCACACATTTCTTCCCCCACCGCATAAGCCTCATATGCTTCCCACTGGCCACAGTCTCTTGGCTGAGAGGCACAAGTATCAGCCTTATGCTGCTTGAATTCTCCCTACCCACAGTAATGGGCTCCCTGAGTGACATTTGTTGTTGGTGGTGTTGTTTTCCTCTGCTTCTTTTGGTTTCTTCTATGCCTCTCACAACCTGTTTCTTCAATCTCTGGGACATCTGGCTCTGCGTGTTGTCTTTGTTTCTTCCTGAAAGGCTGTACAGTGCCACTTAATTTGGAAACCGCTTCCCCAGCCCATGTCACTACACTGGTGAAATCCCTTGGGCTTTATTTTGTTCTTTTGTTCTGTTTTCCTCTCTTGGTTTGGAAGTCTATTCTAGCCAGGCTGTTCTATGTGGTTTGGGGGCTATATCCTGTGTCTGTACATCTGTATTGGGATCTCTGGGAGATATTTCTTCCTTCTTCTTTGTTTTCCTCTATTTCTTTTTGATTTTGTTCATTTCTCAGTTTCTTGTCTCTATGTACTTATTTTCCTGTCTTCTGAAGACCTGCTACTGTGGGACATCTCTACTCTTCTAGCCAGGTTATAGTGCGTGTCCAAGAAGCTACTTCCCTTCTTTACAGCCACACCAGTGGGATTCCCAAAAGATTTTCTTTTCTAATTTCTATTTATTTTCTTCTCCCCTTTTCTTTCTTTCTGCTTTTTGTATTCCTCTATTTCTTGATTCCTCTTTTCTCCACTGTAACAAAAAGCATTGTGTGCGTGTGTTTTGTTTTTTTAGTTTTAATTATTTGATTTGGGTTGTCATGTCTCTCTCCTCTCTCTTCTCTTCTCTCCATACATATCTTAGCTCCACACATCACAATCTTTCCCCACTTTCCTGCCTACCTGCACCATGTAGTGAACGTGTACTTCCAAGCATCACAGTCATGGACTACCAGAACCTGTCTTGTACTGATTCCTAGCCCATCCTGTCAGTCTTATTACATACACAAACAACCCATGTTAGCCTTTTGCCTTTAGCTAGATCTGCCCTGCTCTACCATAGCTGAGTGAATGGCTCTGCCCATTGGACAAGGAAGTGAAAAATATCATGCCCACAGAAGAACAAACAACATAGTATGAGGACTGCCAATTCAGTTTGCTAACTCATCCTAGAAAAAGTGCTACATATGTCATTGCTTAATATCACTGTGGTGACCTGAGAAGTACTCCCCTTGGGAAACTATGCACCAATGCCTATGCCTAGCCCACCTTTCAAAGCAGTTTTGTAACTCCTTTTGTGAGTGGCCATCAGAGCTATCACTGTGTTCTCTTCATATCCTGAATGTCATCAAAATGTCTTCTTTTCAATATTTCCTTCATCTCTGGGTAAAGAAAAAAGTCATGGGGGAAGGATCAGGTAAGTAGGGAAGGTGTTGCAATACAGTTGTTTGTTTACTGGCTAAAAACTATCTCACAGACTGTTATACAATTAAGTTTGTGAACTTACCATAGTGCCACTGTGTGTAATGACCACTCCAGAAAGAGTTCAAAAATTGCTTTGAAGGGTGGACTAGGCACTGACATTGCTGCATAGCTTCCCAAGGGAAGTATTTTGAAGGTGACTGTAATGATATTCAGCAATGAGTTATGTAGCACTTAGAAAAATTAAGTTCATGAACTTAATTGTCAAACCTCATATATATGGCACACTTGGCTGGCTTGGCCTCAGACATACCAAATAAAACAAAAACAGCAGACACAGTAAACGAATCTACAAAAAAATAAATGAAGAAAATAACAGCTGAATGTCCAAAAGACAGCATATGGCATTAAAAAATATATATAAAAACAAGACATACATCCAAAATAAAACACCAGATGACTTGCCAGTAGAAAAAAAAGCACACTAGAATTATCTGATAGGAAATGCAAATTTCTGTTTCTCTGAGCTATCCAAGAGTAGAAGTAAAAAGCAGATTAAAAAAAATGAAGAAAAACAGTTAAATTCATGGAAAGGGCAGACACAAAAATGGAATAACTCAGGGAAATAATGCCAAGCCATGTGCCGTCAAGTCGGATTACATGAACAAAATGTTAAAATAAATTTGCAGCTAGAAATACTTTAGAAATAAAATATACAAGTCCAAAAGACAGTATCATAGAATAGCTAAATTACATTTTTGAAATGATGCAAGACAGGATCAGTGAAACTGAAGACAATACTTGGACACCACTTTAGGAAAAATCAGAAAAAAGAACAAAGAAAAATGAAACTCTGAGATTTATGTGGGATAAAATCAAAAGCATTAATTTGCGAGCAATTGTACTTCCATAACAGGGGGAGAATAGGGAATATAGAGAGGATCACTGAGGAATTTCTGTCAAAAATCTCCCCTAATGTCATGAAAGACAAAAAGCTGATCACTCAAAAAGCTAAGCAAACCACACATAGGATAGACTCCCCACAAATCATGAAGATATATTATAATCATACTAGTTAAAACCAAACACAGAGGAAGAAGCCTGAGAGCAACTTGAGAAAAACAAAAAAGTCACCTAAAGAGGGGAAACAGTGAGACTAAGCTCTAATTACTCACTAAAAATCATGTAGGCAAGAAGGTTGAGATAACATATACAAAGCCTTGAAAGAAAAAAAAATAATTGCCAACCAAGAATAATATATCCCACGAACCATTATTTAAAAATGGTGGTGAAATTAGGACATTTCCAAAAAAGCAGACATTCAAGGAACATGTAAAAAGCAAACTTACTAGAATTATTGGAAACTTTGGTGCACAGCAGTCAAATGCTATGACTGCTAACCAAAGGTTTGCCGTTTGAATCCACAAGGCACTCTTTGGCAACTTTATGGGGCAGTTCTACTCTATCCTATAGGGTCACTGTGAGTCAGAATCAACTCAACTGCAGCGGGTTACCAGAATTATTAAAGTGAGTTCTTCAGTCTGAGAATAAACAATATCAGTCTACAGCCTGAATCTAGGATCCAGGATTGTACCAGCCACTACCAACCTAATAAATATGTTCTCAAGAACTATCCAAAACAAAAGAATTAGAAAAGGGAATCAGAGCAGTTAATTTCTAAATATTGACAATTTCAGATCAGTAAAAGAAGGAATACATGGGGTAGGTACAGAATTCTGTAATCAAGAAACAGGCAAGGCAATACCAAGTAATAATGGAGTGATTCAAATCTAGGAAAAAAAAAGGAAAATTTTGAGGTAACCATAAGGAAAGTTAACAAACCTACTTATTAAAATAAAGAAGAAAAACAAAGTCTTGGGGAAAAAAAATCCTACATAAACAAACAGAAGGAAAATGCCAATCCACAACCAAAAGAAATTCATCACAGGAGAGTAAAACGAAAATGTCAGTACCATAGTAAATAAATAAGCCCTACAAAACAGCAAACTCACACATATCTGCAATTACACTGAATATAAATGTTCTAAATGTAACCAGAAAGACATAGACTGACAGATGCATTAAAAAAAAAAAAGATCCATCAATAAGGATCACCTTAGAAAGAGACTCACCTTAGAAACACAGATAAAAATTTCTCAAAAATCAAAGGATGGGGAAAATAAAAATACCAAACAGACAGCCACAAAAAGAACAGGAGTGGCAATACCAGTATCAGACTTTAAAAGGAAATCCATCATAAAAGAAAAAGAAAGGCTCTACATAATGGATTAAAGGGATGATCCATCATGAAGACAATCATGGTAAACATCTATACATTCACTGAGAGGACTCCAAAATATATAAAAGAAATTAACAGCACTGAAAAGAGAAACTGACAGTTCCACAATAATAATAGACTTCAACATATCAATTTGGTGAAGAACAGAGCATCCAGAAACTCAACAAAGATACAGAAAGACTAAAGATCACAATCAGCCAACTTGACCTTGTAGACAGTATAGAACATTTCACCCAACAAAATAGTCTTTTCTAATGCACGTAGAACATTCTCTATAATGGACCACATTTTAGGCTGCAGAACAACCCTTAACAAAATCCAAAGCATTAAAATAACAACAACTATTGTCTGTGACCATAGTGCTGTCAAGTAGAACCTAAAAACAGGAAAAATAAAGAAAAAATGTCATTTATTGGAAACTGCTTAATGACTGGCTAACACAAAAAATCTGAGATGGCGTTTTAGTCATCTGGATACCACAGATGGATGCTTTAAAAAGAGACATTTTATTTGTCACAGTTCAGTGAGCTGAATGTTCAAATTCATGGTGTCACCTCCAGAGGTTTTCTCTGCTGGCTCTGGAGGAAGGCTCTTGTTTTGGAGGAAGGCTCTTGTTGTCAATCTTTCGCTGGACTGGAAGTTTCTCAGCATGTTCCAAAGGACATGGATTCCAGCACTGCTTTCTTTCTTGATGGTATAAGTTCTCCAATCTTTCCTATGTATCTCAAGAGACTGAAATCTCAAAAACCTTACACATTAAGTCTGCTCCACAAACACAACTGCTGCCCATCCACTGTCATTAACAACATAGAGACAGGATTTACAACATGGAGGAGTATCATCAACCGTCAAGAAATCATAGTCTAGCCAAACTGCCACACACATTTTGGGGGGAACACAATTCAATCCATTACATTTAGAATAAAAATCATTCCTAGAATCAAACAAAATGAAAGCATATTCTATCAGATCCTTTGGGATACAGCAAAAACAATGCTTAGGGTCAATGTGTAGAAACAGATACACCAACCAAGAAAGAAGAAAAGGACAAAATCGAAACATTAGCTGTAAAACCCAAACAAAGAGAAAGCAAACAGCAGAAGAATCACACAGCCACAAGAAGAAAGCAAAAATAAGTAAACAAACATCAGAGCAGAAATAAATAGAGACAGAAAATAGAAGGGATCAACAAAACCAAATGTTGATTCTTTGGATGAGTAACAAAATTGACAAACCACTGAGCAAACACACAAAAGAAAAATAGGAAAGGATGCAAATAGCCCAAATAAAAAATGATACGAGGGATGTCACAATAGGCCCAACTTAAATAAAAAGGATTGTAATAGAGTATTATGAAAAATTATGCTCCAACAACTTTCAAAACCTTACCAAAATCACAAATATCTAAAAACACACTACCTACTGAAGTAAACACAAAACGGTACTGAAATCTGAACAGACAATAACAAGAGATTAAAAAGATTTTAAAAACAAAATGAAACAAAACTCCCTACCAGCCCCCGCCCCCCCCCCAAATCCCTGACACAGTTTGCTTCAGTGGAGAATTCGAACAAACATTCAAAGGCTTACACTAGTATTACTGAAACTATTTTAGAACACAGGGAAGAAAGTGATACATTCATATTAATTCTATGAAGCCAGCATAACCCTGACACCAAAACCAGGCCAAGACATCACAAAAAAGAAAATTATAGACCAGTATTTTTCATGAAAATATATGCAAATATTCTTAAAATTATAGCCAACAGAATTCAGCACATACAAAAATGATAATATACTACAAGTAAGTGGGATTCATGTAGGTATATAGGGATGGCTAAACATTAGAAAATAAATCAATGTAATCCACCACATAAGTAAAAGAATCATATGTTCATTTTCATCAATCAAGAAAAGGCATTTGACAAAGACCAACACCCATTCCTGATTAAAAAAGAAATAAAACTCTCAATAAGATAGATATAGGAGGTACGTATTTCAACGTAATAAAGTGCATCTATACCAAATCAACAGCCAATGTTGTTAATGGAGGGAGGCTAAAAAATTCCCATTTAGAATTGAACAAGACAAGAATGTCCTTTACCACTACTTTTATTTAATTAACATTGTGCTTGGATCCCTAGCTATAGCAATAAAAAGAAACACAGGCTGTTCAAATTGGTAACTAGAAACTTTGGTGACATAGTGGTTAAGTGCTACAGCTGCTAACCAGAAGGTTGGCAGTTCAAATTCTCTAGGTGCTCCTTGGAAACTCTACTCTGTCTATAGGGTCACTATGAGTCAGAATCAACTCCACGGCAGTGGGTTTGGTTTGGTTTTAAATTGGAAATGAAGAAGTTAAATCATCTCTATTTGCAGATGATATGATGCTATACATAGTAAGCCTAAAAGACTCCACAATAAAATTTTGCAACTAGTGCCTCCAGACACTTAAATTTGTGGAGCTACAGAGCTTTGGAATACTTGGTCCAGCAGGGCAGATGCAGGCCTAAGGCCCAGGTTATGAGGCCACAGGAAGCAGAAGCTGAAGAGACAAGCAGCATGTGAAGCCAAGCTTCCTCAGTCTCAAAAGGTATGGCCATGACCTCAGGGGTTTCTAAGGGTGGAGCCATGGCCCTTGGTGTTTCTCAAAATTGTGTACCTTTTGAAGCTCAGGGAGCAGAGCTGCTGTCCTACTAGGCCAGCAAGGCAAACTGTAGCACAAGGCTAAGAGGTTTCCACTTAGAATCTGGAGAGTATGGTCAATAATACAGTCTGGAGGGCAGGGCCATTGTGTAAAATGTCTCAGGAAATGAAAGATTATTTTTAAAGCTTTGGGGGCTAATGTAATGTGTTCTGATGACTTGCTTGTTGACTGTTTTGCTTGCTTTCTTCCATTTGTAGTGGAAATGTCTAACTTGTGTTTGCCTGTTCTGCCATTGTATTTTGCAAACAGATAACTTATGCTCTAGATTTCTTCGTAGTTGAAGAGGAATTTCTGGATTTTGGACATGGACTTTAAGACTTTTGCTGTGTTGGGATGAATATGTTTTTATATGCTGCAAGGATGTGGAGTTTTTTTAGGGAACAAAGGGTAAAATGTTGTGGATTGAATTGTGTTCCCCCAGTAATGTACATGGCAGTTTGGCTGGGCCATGATTGTATGTATTGTGTGATGTGCCTCCATGTTGTAAGTCCTGCCTCTATGATGTTAATGAGGTTGGAAGAAAAACAGTTGTGTTGATGGGGCAGGACCCAAAGTGTAAGTTTTTTTTTTTTTTTTTTATGCCTTGAGGCAGCCTATTGAAATATAAAGAAGCTAGTAGAGATATTCAGGGACTTCAGACCATCTAGAAAGCAGCATTGAGAGTAACCTCACACCTTAGGTTTCTGGGCTGAGATGTTCTCAGACCAAAGAAAGACTGTTGCAACACAAAGACCTTCCTCCAGAGCCAGCAGAAAGATAATATGTTTTTCTGTAGCCTGCTCCCTGAGTTCTAACTTTTAGCTACTTGGACTGTATGAGAACAAACTTTTCTTTGTTAAAGCCATTCACCTGAGGTATTCTTGTTATAGCAGTAACAGATAACTGAGACTGGGTTGCTAAACAATGTAATAAAGCTGTATGTACAACATGTGTTCTGTTAAATGAAAAAGTACTGTGTTCATTAACCCTACATCTAAAGTACAATTAAAAACGGTTCTAAACTTTGAAGAAAGCATTCTTTGGTGATTATGAAAGTTGGGAGGAACGGGGAGCAGAATTCACTAACTTGATAAGAGACTAGGATCATTTTGGGTAAGGGAAAGGGCAACACAGAATACAGAAGAAGTCAGCACAATGGGACCAAACAGAAGCTAACAAGCTTCCAGAACAAATTCCAACACTTTGAGACAGAATATTTGGAGCTGAGACATGCATCATAGTTTCAAGAAACATCTTTATCAATTGGTACAATAATTTTGTTAAGAAAATGTTATCCAACAAATGGTGCTGGCAAAATTGGATATCCATTTGCACTAAATTAAAACAAGACCCATATCTTACACCTTATACAAAAACCAACTCAAACAGGATAAAAAGACCTAAATATCAAATCTAAAATGATAAAGCTCATCCAAGAGAAAGTAGGAACAACAATGGAAGGCTTAATACACAACGTAGACAGACTTCAAAATCTGTCAAACAAACCACAATCATCAGAAGAGAAAATAGATAAATGGGAACTGCTAAGAACTGATCACTTTTGCTGATCCAAAGATATTCTTAGTAGAATTAAAAGGCCACCTAGAGAATGGGAAAAAATATTTGGTAACTCTGTGTCAGATCAACACCTGGTCTCCATAATCTATAAGGTATTACAAAATATCAATAAGAAAAAGAGAAATCATCCACTTAAGCAATGGGCAAAGGAGATGGACAGATACTTCTCTAAAGAGGAGATCCAAGCAGCCAAGAAACACATGCGGACATGCTCACAATCATTAGCTATAAAGGAAATTCAAATCAAAATGGCAATGATATACCATCTCACCCCAACAAAGTTGGCCATGATCCAAATAACACAAAAGAACAAATGCTAGAGAGGCTGTGGGAAGATTGGAACTCTCCTACACTGTTGATGGGATTGCAAAATGGTCCAACCTCTTTGGAAAGCAATCTGGCGCTCCCTTAAAAAAACGGATATAGATATATGATTTGACCCAGTAATTCCACTCCTTGGAATATATCCTACAGAATCAAGGCCATTCACACCAACTGATACATGCACACAAATATTCATCATTCAATAGCAAAAAGATGGAGTCAACCCAGATGCCCAACAACAGAAGAATGGATAGGTAATCTATGGTATATATACCCAATGGAACACTATGCAATGATAAAGAACAATGATGATTGCAGAAAACATCTCAACCTTGTTTCAACTGGAGGACATTATGCTGAGTGAAAGTATTCAGTGACAAAAGGCAAAATATTGTATAAGGCCCCTATGATAAGAACTTAAAAAACAGACTCATGCATAGAAGAAAAGACTTTGAAGGCTGCAAGGCTGGGGAGGGAGGGAGGGTGAAGAGAGGAGGGTTTAGATTAGACAGTTTTGGTTGGGTGAAATCAGTGACAGCACACATTAGAAAGAAGATCAATAATAACTGGAATTCAACACAATTTGAGTATTCCTCCCATCTTAACCCAATATTACAAGGACAGAGTAGCTGGGGTGGGGGGCTGGGGACCATGCTCTCAGGTGAGATTGAGGCCAATTGGCACAGCTAGCATTTTGCTAATGAGGACTCTCTACACCTCACATTAGTGAGTGGCGTCTGGGGTCTTAAAAGCTGCCAAGCTGCCATCTGAAGGTACAGCAAATGGTCCTAACTCAACAGGAACGGATGATCACCGAGGACAAGAACAACATGGGGGAAAGAGAACCCAGAAGACAGAGGGACTCAACATGACCAAAAGAACCAGATGGTCCCTGGTCACCCCCAGTGATAGCCACGATGGAGCTAAAAAAGTGGAGTCTCACTGGCAACAAGAAAATAAATAGCGGTGTGCCCTGAGATCTCCACTAAAAGACCACGATTGGTGGTCCAGGTGCTTCGGAGTTTCCCTTGGAGCATGACTCCTGGCCCTGATGCTGCCCCTGTCCATAAATGATAATGAAGGTCAACTTTTCTGACAGCAAGGAATTGGACTTGGCAACACGGAGTGATCGTATCTTGTGGGAATTTAATGGTTTCACGCATCTATAGGATGTCATCCTGCTGACCTCTTGCTGGAGGAGATGGAGTGGGTGGAGAGGAGGGGATAGGAGATTGTTGGGAGGATAAGACATGTATGAAGTAGAAAGGAAGAATATCCTGTCACTGGGCAGGGAGAGCAGTGGGAGCTGCATATAAGTGAGCATGCGAATTTATATAGGAATGTACATTTTCATTCAATGATAATAAAAAAAAGAAAATGTTCTGTATCCCACTTTAGTGAGTGGCATTTGGGGTCATAAAAGCTAGCTAGCAGCCATCTAAGATGTGCCGATTGGTCACAACCCATACAGAGCAACAGAGAATGAAGAACACCAAAGATACAGGAAAACATTAGGCCAGGGGACAAAAGAAAAATCCACATAAACCAGACACTCTTCCAAGCAGAGACCAGAAGAACTAGACAGTACATAACTTCCAATATAATGGCCCTGAAAGAAAATACCATAAACAGTTTGGGTGGAGTGGGAGATAAGTTCAGAGAAAACTTAAATTCACTTAAGAACACCAGGATTAATGGTGTGGTAGAGACTGGAGGAAACCCCAAACTATGGACCCTGGATATTCTGTTATTCCAGAACTGAAATCTCTCCCACAGCCCACTATTCAGATAAACCTTAAACAGTACTATAAAAGAAAAAATAATACTCAAATTAAGAGTGTGTCTTATTTCAAATAGATACACAAGACCAAATGGGCAGCTTCTTTCTGGGGACAGCATGAGAAGGCAGGAAGGGACAGGAGCTTGTTGAATGGACACAAATACACCACCAGGTGGAAAGGGAGAGCATGCCATCAGATTTGGTGGATTGCAGCTAATGTCACAAAACAATATGTACATAAATTTTTGTATGAGAAATTAGCTTAATCTATAAACTTTCGCCTAAGCACAACTGAAAAGCAAAACAACAACAAAAAATATCACATAGAATTTATATTATTGTCCCATGGAATTGTGTAGAGCTATCTTGATCTTTACTCATCAGGAACAAGAGGTAGAAAGAAAACAAAGTCTCAGAGAAGAAAGCAGTCTAGAGGGCTACTTGTCTATACAATGTGCACCCTCATCTACCCAGACTGGAAGAACTACATGATGCCCGTCTACCACTACAGAGCATTCTTGTCAGTGCTACAGTAGATGAACCCCAATGAAATGGGAGAAAAATGCAGAACAGAACTCAAATTCTTAAAAAAGTTTCAGAACTTATCAGACCAATTGAGACTAGATGACTCCCTGAGAGTATCACCTTGAGATGCCTTTTAAACTTGGAACTGAATCTATCCAACAAGGTCAACATTCAATGAAATAACAGTTTGGTACACAAGATAAAAGATATTGCCCCTGAGTATAACCAACCAACCAATCTACTGCCGTCGAGTAGGATCCAACTCATGGTGACCCTATAGGTCAAAGTAGAACTGCCCCATGAGTTCCCAAGAAACGCCTGGAGGGTTTTCAACTGCTGGCCTTTTGATTGGCAGATGTAGCACTTAAACCCACTAGGCCACCAAGGTTTCCATCCCTGAGTATGGTCCTCTATTAAATAACTATCTATATGAGACGGAAAGGCCAACAAAAGGCTAAATAAAGCAAAGATAAGAAAACAAGGGAAACTAGAGTATTGGGAGGGGGGCCAAAAAACAAAGGCCTGGTGATAAGACCTTCCAAAGAAAGGTCGACACGGAAACCCGTCCGCTGCTACCAAGTCGCAGACTGAGCACACATACCAAGACACTCTTGGACTGGAACTAAACTTTCAGGATCTGTGTGGGAGAGGCTAAGAGTCCCCTCACAAAAGCCCAGAATTTTAAAAGAAACATTGATCCAGGAGATATTTCCTTTAAAGTTTGATATGGAGTAAGACACACACATACATAAACCACAAGGGACATTTCACTCCTTTAAATTTATGCTATTGATCAAAATTGACATTTTCATTAGCCACATTTTGCTCACAGTCCAATTTTCAGCTCTTTTTACAGTAGCTACAATGAGATGTTTTCATGCTGTAAATTGTGATTTTGTTTGTGGCGGATCCCTCATTCCCCTCCTATATCTTGCCATAAGTTTTTGTATTTGTGCCTCAGGATTCGTTAATTCTTATACTCCCATCTTCCTTCACCTCTGCCCCTAAACAAATCTGTTTTACACATTTTTGCTACTTCCATCTTTTTGAAAGATGGGGTAAAATTCTGAGCTCATTACTTCCTTTCCTTTATCTTTCCCCTGAACTAGACTGCAGAAAACCTCTACCTTTCTCTAATTCACTTCTCTATTTCATTCTTAACCTCTGTATGTGTGTTTACTGCTGAAAAAAATGACTCACAACTTTAGGACACCAGATAGAAAACTCTTTAAAATACTAAAAAAATATACCATAATAAGACTATTAATTTGGGAAGTTTAGGAAAAAATTGTACTCACAAAGAGATAACTATAGTTTCAAGTTTTGTGCAAATTTTCTCAGACCTACAAGAGCCTCAATAGAAGAGGATGTGGAACAACACAAGTAGAGGGAGCATCTGAACTACTTTCTTTTTGAGGAAATGTGTGTTAGTCATCTAGGACTGCTATAACAGACTGACTTCAAGTGGATGGCTTTAAACAAACAGAAATTGACTTTCGCACTAACTAGGCAGCTAGAGGCCTGAATTCAGGGTTCTGGCTCTAGTGGAGGGCTTTCTTTCTCTGTTGGGCTCTGCAGGGAGGTCCTTCTCTCTTTCAGCTTCTCTTTTGTGGTTCCTTGGAGATCTCCAAGTGGCTTGGCAGCTATCTTCCTCTGTTTCTGCTTGCTTAATTTGCTACTTAAAAAAAAAAAATTACTGTGATTAAGTGAAAGTTTACAATCCAAGTCAATTTTCCATATAAAACCCTGAACACCTGCCTTTCTGCGACTCTGTTCTGTCACCCTGTGACAGCACATTCTTCCTTTCCACTCTTTATTTCCAGGATCCACTCAACCAACATTTTTCCCCTTCTGTCTGTCCTCTCCTCTCCCCTCTAAAAAGAGACTAGTAGGACAGCTTCGTATATATGTTAAACCATAAAGTACACAAACCACCTGCATCCCACTGTGTCCCCAAATCCAGTCCAGTCTTTGTCTGAAGGCTTCTTTTATATCTTGTAAGAGATTAACTCAAGACAAACCCAACACTAATCTTGTCTCATTAACATACCAAAAACAACCCAGTTCCCAGTGGAATTATAACCACAGACATAGTGGTTAGCAGTCAGGCTTCACAATACTCATTTTTGGACGTCCCAATTCAATCCACAACAGCAGGTATGAAACAACTCCTCTAGACTCAGGATGGATCAGGATGCCTTGAATATTATGTAAAGGCTTTGTGGTTTATGCTTTTGGAGGTGAGGGATGTCAAAAAAAGCAGGTCTGGATTTAGGGAGGAAATTTATTTTGAAGGAATTATTGCAAGGACAGAGCAGGTGCAAAAAGGACTATTGCAGTACTGGTAAGGGAGGCTATAGCAATACCTATCTCTTAATACTCATTTCAAACTCTTCTTTAATGCAGTATCTTTTAACACATAAAGCCTTTTTATTGTTGAATGCAGGCAGGTATAAACTTCCAGTAAAAATTCAGGTTATATTGAAACTAGGAATAATTTGATCAATAATGACATGAAGTTTCTCCTCAGTAAGAGACATTGCAAAACACCGGATCCTCTTACTTTCTATATATTCAACTTCATTCAGGTGTGGATGACATTTTGGAAGACATTTAATTTCTCATGGCCTTTCATATGTAATATAAAGAGTTTCAATGGGCAGTTTTTAACCTATAATAGCTCACACTTTCCTTTGTAATCTGTAGTGGTGAAAAAAGTCTGAACCAATTTGCTTGGTGTGTTGCCTTAAGACCCCAGGAACATACATACTCTGAGCAAAACCTGTAAAAAATAAATAAATAACTTCTTCTAGTTATATAATTTGTGAGATCAATGTAATATAAAAAGCAGGAACAAAGTGCCACTGAAGTACTGAAATATAAAATAAAAATCACTGAGTATGCAGTGAAACAGCTAAATCTTGGCACAAAGTTTTCTTTCATTGTATCATAATTTTTTTAATTGGTATTTAATGCTGTTCTAAGAAAGACCAGTTTTACAGTCTGTTTTTATATTATTCAATACCAGTTTTAAATGCAAATACGTTGCTATTGTTAGGTACTATTGAGTCAGTTCCAACTCAGAGCAACCTCGTGTACAGCTGAATGAAAAATGCCCTGGTCTTATACCATCCTCACAATTGTTGCTTGTTTGAGCCCACTGTTGCAGCCAGTGTGTCAGTCCATCTCTTTGAAGGTCTTCCTCTACTTCGCTGACCGTCAACTTTACTAAGCATGATGTCTTTGTCCAGGGGGATTGGTCCCTCCAGAAAACAAGTCTAAAGAACATGAGGTGAAGTCTCAGTATCTTCTCATCTTAGAAGCATCATGGCTGTACTTCTTCCAAGGTAGATTTATTCATTTTTCTGGCTGTTCATAGTATGTATATACAATATTCTACATCAACACAATGATTCTAAGGCTTCAGTTCTTTGTTCTGCCTTATCAATTGTTCTGCTTTCACATTCAAGATGATTCAAAATGTCATGACTTGGGTCAGGTACACCTTAGTTCTCAAGCTAAAATCTGCCTTTTAACACTTTAAGAAGTCTTTTGCAGCAGATTTGCCCAACGCAATACATTGTGTGACTGCTGCTTCTCTGGGAGTTGATTATGGATCCAGGTAAAATGAAATTCCTGACAACTTCAGTCTTTGTTTATCATAACATTGCTTATTGATCCAGTTGCAAGTTTTGCTTTCCTATAGGTTAATGTGTAATCCATTCTGAAGGCTATGGTCTTTGATCTTTATTAGTAAATACTTAAATCCTCTTAACTTCAACCAAGCAAGGTGGTGTCATTTGCATGTCACAGATTGGTTACAATTCTTCTTCCAATACTGACACAATATTCCTCTTCATGTAGTCCAGCTTCCGAGATTATTTGTTCAGCCAGTTAGAACAAGTATGATGAAAAGATATAACTCTGAGGGGCACATTTTTCCTAATATTAAACTATGGTGTATCACTTCACACTTCTCAAGTTTTCAAATTCACTGCCTCTTGGTCTAAGTAGTTTCTACATGAGCACAAATAAATTTTCTGAAATTTCCATTGTTGGCAATGTTATTCAAAGTTTCTTACAGTAAATACAATGAAATGTCTTTGGATAGTCAACATACCACAGATAAATATCTTTCCAGCATTCTCTGCTTTCAGCCAAGATCCATCTGACATCAACAATGATATCCCTTGCTCCACATTCTCTTCTAAATCTGGCTTGAATTTTCCCAATTCCCTGTTGATATACATCTGCAAACCTTTTGAATCTTCATCAGCAAAATTTTACTTATGCATGGTATTAATGACATGGTTTGATAATTTGTGCATTCTACTGGATGATTTTTCTTTGAATTATGCACATATAAAGATCCTTCCAGTCAGTTGGCCAGGTACTATCTTCCAAATATCTTGACACAGATGAGCAAGCACTTACTTGCTGTGCTTAGCTGCTATTCTGTCAATTCTTTGAGTCTTATTTTCACCAGCGTCTTCATTGTATCTTGAACTTCTTCCTTCAATACCAACAGTTAGTCATAGTGACCCTATAAGACAGAGTAGAACCGCACTATAGAGTATCCAAGCTGTGCCTGGTGGATTTGTACTACTGGTCTTTTGATTAACAGCCACGGCATTTAACCACTATACTACCAGGGTTTTCTTCTTTAACCAAAGGAATCCTTTTAATAATTCTTGTAAGTTTGGTTCAGATTTTACACATTCTCTTAATTTCTGTGTTATATGGAAATGTCGTAATTTCAGTATCATATTTGAATTAGAATTTTTCTGGAAATATTATTCGCAGTTGGTAATTTTTTTTTCTTTTATGGTTATTTATGCAAGAACTGCCAGTTAAGTTTGTGAACTCATCCTAGAAAAAGTGCTACATGCCTCATTGCTAAATATCACTGCAGTCACCTTCAAAGTGTTCCATTTGGGAAGCTATGCACCAACACCAGCACCTAGTCTACCTTTCAAAGCAATTTTGGAATACTTTTTCTGGAACGGCCATCAGAACTGTTGTCATATTACCCTTGATGTCCTGGATGCCAACAATATTTTCTTTAGTTTCAGGTAAAGAAAAAGGTCACTAGAGTCCAGATCAGGTGAGTGGGAGAGATATTCCAATACAGTTACTCATTTATGGGCTAAAAACTTCTTCACAGACAACTATAAAATTCTTTGCAAACTTGCCACCATGCCACTGTGCACAATGGCCATTCCAGAAAGAGTTCCAAAGTTGCTTTGAAAGGTGGACTAGGCACTGGTGTTGGTGCATAATTTCCCAAGGGAAGTACTATGAAGGTGACTACAGTGATATTCAGCAATGAGGCATGTAGCACTTAGAACAATTAAGTTTTTGGACTTAATTGTCAGACCTCATATGTCATCTCATTGCCTTGTTGCCCATACGCCTTCTTTCGAGTAATCTGAACTTAGATTTTTTTTTCCCCTTTATATGTGATTTCATTTTTTTGTTTATTT
The DNA here is from genome assembly GCA_028571685.1 of Heterohyrax brucei. Taxonomy (NCBI): domain Eukaryota; kingdom Metazoa; phylum Chordata; class Mammalia; order Hyracoidea; family Procaviidae; genus Heterohyrax; species Heterohyrax brucei. The sequence goes on from CM053149.1 coordinate 45,140,346, forward strand.
TTCTTGAGCTGCTCTCAGAACTCTTTGACTTTCACTTCAGCAAGTGTGATTATGATATGCCTTGGTGATTTTCTTTTGGGCTCTATCCTTTTTGGGCTTTGTTGAGCTTCTTGGATGGTCAGGTTTTTCATCTCCCATATTATTAGGGAACTTTTCTATCAGCAGTTCTTCAGTGATTCTTTCTGTTCCCTCCTTCTGTTCTAAAACCCATCACTTGAAAATTTTGGCTTTTGATTGTATCCCACATCATTCTCAAGTTTTTTTAATTTTTTTGTTGTTGTTTTCTTTGAATTTTCCTTTAAGTGGTATCTAAGTTTTTGTCTTCAGTTTCACTGATCCTGTCATCCATTGTTTCAAACCTGCTCCTCAGACATTCTATGATACTGCCCATTTCTGAAATCTTGTTTATCTTTTGGATTTCTAATTTTTATTTTTGTATGATTTGTAGTTTGAATTTGACATTTTATTCTGTATTATTTCTGGAATTCTTCCATTGTTTTGTCTATATTTTCCATGAGCTTATCAATTTTTTCTTACTTTTATCTAATTTTCTGCTTCAGCTCTTGGGTAGGTCTGAATGCTAGAAATTTAAATTTCCTATCATGTAGTTCAGAAATGCTAGTTGCATAGTGGTTAAAAGCTATGCCTGCCTATCAAAAGAGTATCAGTTCAAATCTGCCTGGTACTCCTCGGAAACCATATGGGGCAGTTCTCCTCTGTCCTGTAGCATCACTTTGAGTTGAAATCAACTCAGTGGCAAAGAGTTTGTTTTAGTTTTGGTTATCAGATAGTTCCAATGCCTTTTCTTCTCCTGAAATGTCATCTAGTATTTTATTTTGGATGCCTTTAGTACCATCTTGTCCTTTTTAAAATGTTTTGATATTGTCTACTGTCTTTGGGACACTTAATAGGTATTTTCTTTATTGATTTATTGTAGATTTGTCTTTTTCTAATTGCTTTTTTGTTTTATTTGGTTATTTTTGAGCAGGCATGCTGGGAGTTCTTTGTTGCCTACAGATGAGTACCTTCTCCAAAGAGCAACACCACTCAACTATAGTGCAACAGGGCAGGTTCAGTAAAGCGGAGGGGCTGAGATGAGTTGTTTGTGTCATGTACAGGGGCCAACAAGGCAGGACCAGGAGTCAGTGCCATGTGTGTTCTAATAAACTGTGCCTGTGTTCCTTTAGGGCTGTGATATTCAGTGGATCATATAGATAAGCAGGATGGAAGTGGGAGGTTGTGATGTGTGAATCTAAGTGGGTTTGGGAAATAAGAGAGAGAATCAGGAAACTTAATTTTAAAAAAGTGCTGAGAGACCCTATCACCAGAATGATACAGATCCAGTGTGGCTGTGTGCAATCACTTTCTAGTTAGGCATTGAAGCACAGTCAGTCAAGAAAGAACAGGTATGATACATGCAACCAGATGTGCAGGGTAAAGGAAATGAAGGAAGGAAGAGAGAAAGAGAAGATGCTAGATTTAAAAGAGAGAGAGAGAGAGACGATGCACTAGGTGGTCGGGAGAAAGGAATAGAAGGAATGTATAGAGACAAGAAACTGAGAAAAAAATATCAGGGGGTTGGGAGGAAGGAAAAAAAGGTAAGTAGAGAGACAAGAAACTGAGGGGAGAAAAAGAAGAAAAAAAAATTTTAAAAATGCCCCAAGGGGGCCCACAAGAAGTAGTCCCCAGCTGAGCAGCACTGAACAACCCGTTAAGAAAGAACGGAGCTGGCACACATCACCAGGTGTTCAGGAGAAAGTCAAGGATGGGAGTTAGAGAAAGACAAGAAACTGAGAAAAAAAGAAAAGGAAAACTCCCAAAGGGACTCCTCCAGGAGTGAGTCCCTAGCTTAGTGGCATTGCACAGTGCATCAGGAAGAAACAGAGATGGTTCATATGCCAGGTATTCAGGAGAAAGTTAAGAAAGGATGATAGAGGGGGACAGGAAATCAAGAAAAGGAAAGATGGAGAGAGAGATGTCCTGGTGGGGCTAACTCATGTGGCACAGACTGGGATAGTGGCTCCCAAGCCACTAGGCATTGCACAATTCATTTCAGAAGTGGTAGAGATGGCACACAGCACCGAATATTCAGGAGACATAAAGGAAGGAAAATTCAGAAAGATGAGACACCAAAAAATGAAGAAAGAAAAAAAAAAAAAAACAGGAAAAAAAAGTGCTTCCGTAGATCTCACTGGCCTGATGGTTCCCCAGCTGAGTGGTAGCATGCTTCCTAACCTGTCAAGAAGAAGATGGCACATGAAGCTAGGTGTTCTGGGAAAAAGAAGGGAAGGAGTGAGAGATATAAGAAATCAAAGGAAGCACGAAAAAGCAACAACAACAAAAAGTATTGCACTGAAGGAGCTGGGTGGCATGGGTGGGTGAATTCAAGTGGCACAACAGAGTGAGAGCTGCCCAGCAGGACCAGCAGAGGCTGAGTAGAAGGAAGAAGAGTGGGGGGATGGCAAAGTGTCTGTTACTCCTTACTGAGTGTTCTGTCTCCACAAGGAACTCCAGGAAGCTGCCTTCCAGTATTTCCTGTCTGCTGGTCTCTGTGGCTGAAGAGTCCAAGATGGTGAATCTGTGCCACGCTAGGTGATAGGGAGCTTACACTCCATATCCCTTCTCACTCTATGATGTCTGTCAGTTTCTTACTCCATTTGGTAGTTGACTGAGTTATTCATATCTGCATTTGACATTTAAGCCTCCAGAATCGATGTTTATTTGTGTTTAATTAGCTATTCAGGTCCTTGCTGTGGAGTGACAGCATAGTGCTTCTGTCTATCGTGTCATGTTGGTGTTGCTTCCATATCTCTGTCTTTCATATTCAACATAATAAAATTTCATTGAAAGGTGAAGGAACTAAGGGTCCTTTTAGGAAAAGGAGAAAGGTGTTGGTGAAGGAGTAAACAAGGAGTAGGATGCTTCTAATATTATGGAAAGATAGTTTACCTATGATTTGGAACAAAAAATGAAAGAGGGCTTATTAATGTGAAATTTAAAGTAATAAAACGGTGCTTTTTCTCTAGCAGTTTACAATGGACATTAGATGTTAACATCTATGTGAAAAACAAAAACATAAAACCTCTGTATAGTAAACTAAGACAAAGAAACAATGAACAGACGTAAATACGTATGCTGTAAGAGACCTGGTTGTATAGTGGTTAAACACTCAGCTCCTAAATACTCACTTACCTGCTAACCAAAAGTTCTGCTGTTTGAACTTACTTGAAAGTCCTATGGGGCTTCTATACTGTGTCCTATTGGATCACTATGAGTCAGAATCCACTGGATGGCCAGACACACATACACACATCCCATTGCCATCAAGATAATTTTGACTCATAGTGATCCTCTAGGACAGAACAGAACTGCCCCATAGTGTTTCCCAGGAACTGCTAGTTGACTCAAACCATTGGACATTTTGCTAAGCAGTGATCAGCTGTTAACCAGGTTGTCACTATGTCTCCCTGGATGGCAGTGGGTTTGGTTTATCCTTTGGATGTGGTAGATATATTACTAATAATGTTTTGTTCATGTGGATTGAATTATGTTTAGTCACCCTGAAGACTACATTCTAAATAAAATTAGTAATTTTTAATATATAACTAAATATATAATATAGATATATTAAACACTATTTGTGAGTTACTATACTGAAAAATAGGGAGTCTTGGTGGCACAATAGTTAAAGTACTTACCTGCTAACCAAAAGGTCAGCAATTTGAACACATCACCCGCTCCATACGAGAAAGATGTGATAGTCTGTTCCTGTAAAGATCACAGCCTTAGAAACACTATGGGTAGTTCAACTCTGTCCTATGGGCAGGGTCGTATTACACAATAAGCAAGCTGGGAAAAAAAGAAAAAAAAATACTGTTGTCGAGTTGGATCCCACTCATAGCAACCCTAGAGGTCAGAGTAGACTGCCCCATAGAGTTTCCAAGGAGTGTCTGGGAGACTGCTGACTTTTTGGTTAGCAGATGTAGCAGTTAAAGTACTATGTTACCATGGTTTCCAATAAGCAAGCTAAGCACTGGCTTATTTGTACTTACTCACTATTTGCAATGAACAATTTCACGTTTGAATCTGTGAAACCCATGTGAAATTGTTTGCTATGGATTAATAAGTACTCACAAAAAAGCCTGTGCTTACCTTTACCCCGTCAGAGGTTGTAAATTTGAAGAGGCTTTGATTAGTAGGAAAGTGTTGAGGGAGTGGGAGAGAGACACAGATATCAGCCACAAATGAAGCATAATCTTTGATATGGTTAAAAATGTGAAATAGTTCACTACAGATGATTTGGTAAGTAACGTAAACGCTGTGTTTACCTTGTCTATTGGATAAGCCATCCCTGCCTATAGAATCACTAAGTATGGAATAAGCTCCATGGCAACAGGCTTTCTGGTTTCGCATTAAAAATAGTATAAACTGCGGTTACTGGGGAAAAAGAAATGAGTTGCAGTCAAGTTGATTCCTACTCACACTAAATCTTTCTTCAGAGGTGTCTCTGAGCAAATTTGAACCATCAGCCTTCTGTTATAAGTGGAAAGCTTAACTGCTGGTATTTCTCAGGGATTCGATTATAGCTGTTTTTCTCCTTTCAATTTTAAATTCAACGTGTCTACATATTTAATTATTTCTAATGTATACATATGATTAAAATGACACATTTACACTTTTTTTGCAGACACCTTAATATTGTTTTTCATGTTGACTTCTAAAGCCAAAGTTTAACACAATTACAGAAATGGGTAACTGTAAACCAAGAAATCGTTAAGTAAATTATAGCATTTCTAGTTGGAAACAATAGCATGCAGACTTTATTTATACACACAGATAATTTAACCATATTGGAAATTAAATATGAAAAGTGACTAAGAAGGAAATTTATTAAACCTATGTTGCCTATTATTACAAATATCTTTAAGTATGTACCTTTGCAGTGAAATATGAAGTTATTTTATTAATAGCAGTTAGATAATAAAATTATGAATAGTTTCCCTTAATATCAAGCTTTCCATGAATTTTTCATATTATTTTGTATTTTAAAAAAAGTTGATATTACTAAGAAAGATAAGGCTTGATTTTCAGTTGAAAGAGTATAGATGCTAACTAGCATATAAAAGTTTTGACAATAAGACCTTTAGATATACTGTGAATGTAATAGTAATGGGGTTTTTGGTAAGCTTGAAATGCCTGAAATAGATATTGGTTGAAAAAGTGCTAGTATGGGATGTGAAAATGTAATGAAAAAGGTCAATTTTAACTACAATACAATTAATCTAGCTGCTTACATCATAAATCTTTATTGAAACTGTGACTGTTATATCCCTATGAGGATTCTTTTTTTTTTAGTAGCTAATTACATGCCCATCAGAATAATGGAAAGAGTAATTATCTTTATTGTGCTTAGAAACATTGAAACCTTTATTACTCTGATTGGATCTGCATAATTATAGATAATTGCTGGTACTATATTATCTGTTCAAATACAGAATCTGCAAAAAATTATTTTAATCAAACACATTTAGGTCTTTAGTTTGTTGTCGCAACTAAACGAGCTCTCTTTAAATGTTGCAATGATATATATTTCTCTAAATCTTGCCATTAACTTTTTTCTATCCTATCAGTTATTTTGCTCTGTAGGAACTGACTTCATTCCATTTGGAAGTCAATTATATGATACCTAAAGTTAAATGGGTGATGTGGTATACTTTAAGGACCTCATTCTAAAAGCAAACCTAGAACTTGATCTAACGTTTTGTTTTGTTTTTTAAATTGTAGAATATGTTTTGTTGGTGTTAGATGTTGTCAAGTTAGTTCTGACTCAGAGCATCTCTACATACTGCAGAACAAAATAGTCTGTTTCTGCACCATGCTCACAGTCACTGTTATGCTTGAGCCCACTGTTGCCACCACTGTGTCAATACGTCTCACTAAAGGTCTTCCTCTCTTCTGATGACCTTGTGCTTTACCTTAAGATGTCGTTCTTAAGGGACTGATCCCTCTTGACAACATGTCCAAAGTATTTAAGATGTAACCTCAGCATCCTTACTTCTAAGGAATATCCTGGTTGTATTTCTTCCAAAATAGATTTGTTCATTCTTTTGGCAGTCCAAGGTAGATTCAGAATTGTTAACTAACACCATAATTCAAAAGTGTCAAGTCTTCTTCTGTCTTCCTTATGTATTGTCCAGTTTTCACATACAACTGAAAATACTATAGCTTGAGTCAGATGCATCTTAGTCTTCAAAGTAACATCTTAACTTTTCAACCCCTTAAAGAAGTCTTTTACGGAAAATTTGTGCAATGCAATGCATAGTTTTGATGTCTTAACTGCTGCTTCCATGGATGTTGGCTGTGGATCCAAATAAAATGAGAGCCTTAATAGCTTTTTTCTCTGTTTATCCAGAGTAGAAAATGGTAGCATTGTGTAAATAAGGTACTTGTTATTATTACTGAAACCATCTACAATAAACATGACACAATTGGTTTTAGACAGATACTAGTAAAGAGAAATATCAAATCCTTTTATCAAAGATGAAAACTTGTTTCAGTCAGAATCAGCCACAGAATAGAACTCTATCAATTCTCTTAACAATTTGAGCTGTGCACAAATGTCCCTGCCGGATTCACAAAGGATATTTCAATTTTTCTCTGCCTGCTCTTTCAGCAACACATGCTCATTTGAGTATTTAGTTCTTCTTGTCCTGTTACATTGAGAAGCCCTTTCACACGAGCGCTAGTGTCACCTCATGGCTCCATCTGTTGGTTTGGGTTTCACAGCCACTCTTCACCTGAACAATCTTTTTATTGGCTATCACTCCTCCTCTTAAATAAGACTATGTCGCTAGAATTCACTTCTTAGAACCAACCAGGGATATTTGTTGTTATTATTAGGTGCTGTTGAATTGGTTTTAAACTCTTAATGACCTTGTAAGACAGAATAGAGCTGCCCTGCAGGGCTTCCTAGACTGTAAAGTTTACAGAAGGAGCAGTGCTTAAGGACTCACAGTTTGAACTCACCAGGTACTTCGTGGAAGAAAGGAGGTTGCCTCCATAGTATTTCAGCATAGGATCTCATATGAGGTAACTGTCCTATAGGATCGCTATGAGTTGGAATCAGCTTGATGTCACAGAGTTTAGTCTCTATAAAAGCAAATCACCAGGTCTTTTTTTTGTTTGTTTGTTTTGTTTTGTTTGAGGAGGAGCTGTTGGGATGGCTTTGAACTGCTAACCTTTCTGTTAACAACCTAGTACTTAACCATATTGTCACCAGGCTGCTGTGGAGTAGATTCTGACTCATAGCATAAACCAGTGATGTACAACCCAAGATTATATATCATATAACCTTGATATATGATTTCAGTCTCCTGAGAAACTTTAGCTCAAGTATGCAAACCCAGGTGAGAAAACACAATATGATATTTGAAATAATGCAGTGACATCCTACCTAGCCCATCCAGAGGTACCAAAGAGACTTCTGCACTGAAGAATATTGGTACCCTGTGTCATGGTCAAGAATAAAATGAGTTTAGGTTTGAATACAGGTATTTATCAATGTTTCTCAAAAATGTGTCTATCTATGTAAAGCCCTGCTTCAGAGTTAAATAGCTGGCCATGTGAACTGAATTCGAAAGAGAATTTTACCACTGATTCAATGAGCACACACTTTGGAATTAACAGCAGATGAAGTCCTGACTCTGCTTTTCTGTCCATTGTACTGTACTCACCTTTCTCCTCTCTCTCTGCCTGGGACAGTCATTGCTCATCAGTTGCAGACCTCATGTACTTGAAGCCAGAGCCTAAGCTCTTTTCAGGTGGCTTGCCCATGACACACTGTGCCATTATTCTGCAGTACAAAAGTATTACAAAGTCGTGTGGGTGAGAGATGCACCAAATACTGGAAGCATCTACCTATTTTAATGTAACAGGGTATCAGTAGTTTATCAGTATAATTTGAGGTTCCACACTGATACTACTGCCAACTGTTGAGGTCGATCTATTGTAATATCAAAGAAAAATATCCACAATTATCTGAAAAGTTATTCCTCCCTTTCCTAACTAGTCAGCATTATGAGGCTGCATTTCCTTCTTGTACTTCAATGAAAATAATGCTTTGTGAGATTTGCAAAGATGTAAAACAATGCTACTATTCTCATGATTATTTTTATTTTGAGACTATAATGACTTTTCATAAAAAATATGTGATTGATATTAATAGATATTGGCTTTGTTGCAAATTTTTAAAAAATTAATAATTTCAGGGGTGGTGTCAAGATGGCTGACTGGACACACCTCTCTTTAATTTTCTCTGAAAACTAAGGCCTGCATTGATAATTGAACAGAGGTTTCTGGACACCCAGCAAGCCTTAGAACACAGCATAGGGCTGTCAGTCAGTTTGGACTACATGCCACTAAGCAGGAAACTTCCTCTCTCTCATTGAGCTCCGCTTATGCTGAATGGCTGACTTGCACAGTCAGCATTTTCATTTTTTTTTTTTTGTTTGTTTTTGGTTGACTGGTAGATGGGGGATAGTCATAAGCAGGCAGCTACACTGAGCCAAAGTCCTGAAGTAAACAGTGTGGGCTGCAGCAGACAGACAGTATGTAGAATAACTATTTTCCCTTTGTGGAGCTCTGCCATAGAGTTGGCTCTTCCAGGGCACAAGGGGTAGCTTGAACGGGATGCTGTCTTGTTCTGCTAGGAGGTTCAGTTACCTAACCAGAGGCCTGAGTAGGGGCTAATTCCCAGGATCAGAGGCAGTGCCAGCCCAGGGAGTACTTTTCCAGTATGAAGGCTGTGTTTAGCACAGAGTTGTCTCACAGGTAGACCCTGGCAGGGGACAACACCAGCGCAGCAGCGTCTCCCTACTTTGAACTATACCATAGCTTCTGGGGATGGCTGAAGAGGTGTCTCCTCTGTCAGCTGGCAGGAGGGGCCTGCCATACCTAATGGCCTGACTCATTCTGGAAGCTGTCGGGTAGCTTTAAGCTTAAAAAATTAAACTGCCTGGAGAAATAACAGCTATGCAGCCTGACTACATCTCTTCTAGTCTTTACTCACATCACAGGGTTGGTTGATAGCTCCCCAGTGACTCCATAAATAGAGCACTGTATTTCCCAGCCAGGAGGTAGAGCCTGTGACCCCAGAGAGTCCACTAGGGACAATTACTAGAGTACCAAGAGGTAACTAGTGACAAACTACTTTCTCAGAACTACACCTCAGCTCCTGTTCAGGCAATACCAGAGAAGTTAAACAGCCTCTAGATATCCCTTAGGCAACAAACCATCACCAGGCATTTAAAAAAAAAATCCAACCATGTTTCCAAAAAATAATCAAAAAACTTCCCAGATAAAGAAGGTTTTCTGAAACTATCAGAGGTTGAGTACAAAAGAATTATATAGAGAGCCTTCCTAGAGATTAATAAAAATGCAGCAGAACAAAATGAAAAATTAAGTATGCTATTCAAACTGAAGGAACATCAACATTCTGAAATCCAACAGATCAATAACAGAATTACAGAACTAGACAATAAAATTCAAAGCCAAAAGAGCAGAATTGACAAATTGGAAATTAGACTCAGTGACCTTGAAGACAGAGCTACTGCCACCAGGATTTATGAATACAAATTGGAGAAAATAAATAAGAAAAATGAAGAAGTATTAAAAAACATGTGTGACTCTATCAAAAGGAATAATCTATGATTAATTGGAGTTCCTGGATAGGGAGAGATAGCTGAAAACACAGAGCATATTGTTGTTGAGTTGCTGACAGAAAACTTCCCTGAAATTATGAAATAAGAGGACATAGACATCCAAGACATGTACTAAATACCACCAAAAATACACCCCAAAACAAAGACCAAGACATATTACGCCAGCCAAGTGCCATCAAGTTGGATTCATGAGAAGACATATTATAATCAAGCTTAATAAAATGACACATAAGCAGAAACTCTCAAAGGCAGCGATACTCAAAGCAAAGCTAAAATTCAGAGGGAATCCCTCTAGGCTTTTGTCTGACTTCTCAGCAGAAACAATGTTGTCATGGAGGCAGTGAGATGATATATTCAAAAAAACTTGAAGCAGAAAAACTTTCAACCAAGAATTATGTATTCTGCAAGATTGTCTTTCAAATATGAAGGTGAAATTAAGACATTCAAAGACAAAAAGAAGCTTAGAGATTTTGTAAAAACCAAACCAAAACTAAAGAAAGACTGAAAGAAGCCCTTTGTTTAGAAAAATAAAACCATCAAATATATATTTAAGGAGGCAATGCAGGACACAACATATAGAAACCTACTCAGGTAGCAAAGGCACAAAATTCAATCATAGCTACAACATCAAAAGAAGGGAATCAGTACTCACATCATGAAAACTAAGATATTGCATTAGAAAGAGGAATATACTACAGCAGTTATTATCCTTTCAGAGACAAAGTTAATATTATATGTAGAGGTTAAATTTGAGTTTAAATTCAAAATATTCTGGGTGATCATAGAGGTAGCCACAAAGCACAATAACAATGCAACACATCAAAATAAGAAATGTAATACAGGAGTCTCAACAAATACCAAACCATCACAGAAAAAGATGAAAAGCCAACCCTGAAAGAATGGGAAAAAGTCAACCCAGAACAGAATATTAAGAGCAACAGAAAAAATACTAACACAAAAATACATACATCAAAATAACAGCACTAAACACACACACATCAATAATTACACTGAATGTAAATTGTCTGAAAGCTCCAATAAAGACACAACGAGTGACATCTTGGATCAAAAGACGTGACCCATCTACATGTTGCTTATAAGAACACCTTAAAGATATGAACAAATTGAAAATTAAAAAATGGAATAATATGTACCAAGCTAGCAATATGAAGAGAAGGTGTGGCAATACTAATGTCAGATAAATTAGATTGTAAGGTAAAATCCACCATCATGGACAAATATGGCCACTATATATTGCTGAAAGGCTCAATACACAAGCAGGATTTAACAATATTAAATATTTATGCATCCAATACTAGAGCACCTAAATACATTGAAGAAACACTGACTGCATTCAATAATGAGATAGATCACTCCACAGTAATAGTGGGAGACTTCAACACTCCATTTTCAATAATGGATAGATCACCTAGAAAAAAGCTCAGTAAAGACACAGATCATATTGTGACAATTAACCAATTAGACCTCATCTATATATACAGAATTTTTATCCCTCCACAGATAAGGACAATTTTTTTTCCAATGCACATGGAACATTTTCCAGAATAGACCGTGTGTTAGGACATAAAACAAATCTCAACAAAATCCAAACCACTGAATTACTGCAAAACATCTTCTCAGATCATAAATCCATGAAAGTTGAAATCCATAGCAGAAGAAACACTGATAGAAATTGGAACTTGAAACTGAACAACATTTTGCTCAAAAAGCCATGGATTATACAAGAAATCAAGGATGAAATAAAGAAATTGATGGATTCAAATGAGAATGAAAACACATCATAATGGAAGCTATGAGATACAGCCGAAGCAGTGCTCAGAGGTCAGTTCATCTCTATAAATGCACATATCCAAAAGGAAGAAAGGACCCAAACCAAAGAATGAACACTATAGCTTGAACAAGTAGAAAGAAAGAAACAGAGGAACCCCTCAGTCACCAGAAGAAAACAGATCATGAAGATTAGAGCAGAACTAAATGAATTAGAGAACAGAAGAACAATTGAAAAAATTGATAAAATCATTGATAATCCCATCACAAAGGAAGAGATAAAAAATGTCATCCAAAAACTACCAACCAAAAAAAGCCCTGGCCCAGATGGCTTCATTCCCAAATTTGTTCTATAAAGCCAGCATAACTCTGATACCATAAAAAAGAAAAATTAGAGACCAACATTACTTACGAACCTAAATGTAAAAATCTTCAACAAAATCCTTACCAATAGAATTCAACACCATATCAAAAAAAATAATTGATCATGACCAAGTTGGATTCATACCTGGTATGCAAGGTTGATTCAACATTAGGAAAATGATTAATGTGATCAACCACATAAATAAAACCCGATTTTGTCAATTGGTGCAGAAAAGACGTTTGATAAAGTCCAACATGTATATATACTAAAAACACACTGGGAGGCCTCTCATTACCCGACCTTAGAACATACTACACTGCCACAGTGGTCAAAACAGCCTGGTACTGGTACAAGAACAGACAGATGGATCAATGGAACAGAATTGAGACCCCAGAGATGACACCATCTGCCTATGAACAGTTGATATTCGACAAAGGCCCTAAGACATTAAACTGGAGTAAAAACAGTATCTTCAACAAATAGTGCTGGCAAAATTGGTTATCCATCTGCAATAAACTGAATCAAGATCCATATCTTACACCTTACACAAAAACCAACTCCAACTGGATAAAAGACCTAACTATCAAACCTAAAACGGTAAATCTCATCCAAGAAAAGGTAGGAACAACAATGGAAGTTTTAATACACAATGAGGACAGACTCCAAAATCTGTCAAAGAAACAACGATCAACAGAAGAGAAAATAGATAAATGGGAACTATTAAGAATCAAACACTTTTGCTCATCCAAAGACTTTATTAATAGAATTAAAAGAACACCCACAGAATGGGAAAAAATATTTGGCAACTCTATGTCAGACCGACGCCTGATCTCCATAATCTATAAGATACTACAAAATATCAATAAGAAGATGATAAACCATCCAATTAAGCAATGGGCAAAGGAGATGTACAGACATTTCTCTAAAGAGGAGATCCAGGCAGCCAAGAAACACATGTGGACATGTTCATGATCTTTAGTTATTAAAGAAATTCAAATCAAGACGACAATGAGATACCATCTCACCCCAACAAGATTGGGCATGATCCAGAAAACACAAAACAACAAATGCTGGAGAGGCTGTGGAGATAGTGGAACCCTCCTACACTGTTGGTGGGGTTGCAAAATGGTCCAACCTCTTTGGAAAGCAATCTTGCACTTCCTTAAAAAAATGGATATTGATATACCATTTGACCCAGTAATTCCACTATTTGGAATATATCCTACAGAATCAAGGTCTTTCACACTAACGGACACATGCACGAGAATGTTTATCGCAGCACAGTCCACAATAGCAAAAAGATGGAATCTACCCAGATGCCCAACAGCAGAAGAATGGATAGGTAAACTATGGTACATATACTCAATGGAGCACTACGCAATGTTAAAGAATAACGATGATTCCAGGAAACATCTCATAACCTGATTTCACTGGAAGACGTTATGTTGAGTGAAAGTAGTCAGCGACAAAGAAACAAATACTGTATGAGACCTCTACAAAAAGGTCTCAAAAACAGACTTGTGTCTAGAAGAAAAGACTCTTTGACAGCTGCAAGGGAGGGGAGGAAGGGAGGGTGAGGGGGGACGGTTTAGTTTAGATAGTTGCTAGAAATCTGGTTGGGAGAAAGCAGTGATAGCACACATTAGAAACAAGAACAACATTAAGTGGACTTCAGCAGCATAACCTGAGTACTCCTTCCATCTTAACCCAATACTGCAAGGATCGAGTAGCTGGGGCGGGGGGGCAGGGGACCGTGCTCTTAGGCGAAATCAAGGCCAACTGGCACAAGTAGCATTTTGCGAAGAGAGCTCTCGGCACCCCACATTGGTGAGTGGCGTCTGGGGTCTTAAAAGCTGCCAAGCTGCCACCCGAGGACACAGCAAATGGTCCCAACTCAGCAGGAACAGAGGCTCACCGAGGACCAAAATGACATGTGGTAAAGACAACCTAGAAGACATAGAGACCCGCAAGAGTGGGTGCCTTTATTGACTTGGGACCGGAAGAACCGGATGGTGCCCGGCCACCACCAGTGATAGTCACGATGGAGCTCACTAGGTTGAGTCTCAATGGCAACACAAGAATAAAAAGGGGTGCATCCTCAGATCTCCACTGAAAGACCTCAATTGATGCTCCAGCAGTTTTGGGGTTCCCCTGAGAACATGGCCCCCGGCCCTGATGCTGCCCTTACCCATAAATTATAACGAAGGAATGAATTTGACAGGAATGAATTGGACTTGGTAATGCAGAGTGACCATATATTGGTTGCACTTTATGGTTCTATACATCTATAGGATATCATCCTGCTGACCTCTGGCTGGAGGAAGGAGAGTGGGTGGAGGAAAGTGGGTGGAGAGGAGTGGAAAAGAGGCTGTTGGTAGGATGAGACATGTATGAAACAGAGAGGAATAGTGTGCTGTCACCGGACAGGGAGAGCAGTGGAAGCTGCATATAGGTGGGCATGTAAATTTATACAGGAATGTACACTTTCACTCAGTCATATTAATTAAAAAGTTTTAAAAAAATAGGAATAGAATTCCTCAACACAGTAAGGACCATCTATGCAAAGCCAACTGCCTACATCATTCTGATTGGAGAGATACTGAAGGAATTCCCCTTTAAAATGGAAACTGGACAAGGATGCCCACTCTCATCTCTTCCTTTCAACATTTCACTACAAGTTCTGGCCAGAGTAATCAGACAACACAAAGAAATAAAGGGCATCCGCATCAGCAAAGAAGTAAAAAAATCTCCCTTTTTGCAGATGATATGATTGTATACAGAGAATACTAAAGAATCTATAAGTAAACTACTCAAACTAATAGAAGTGTTCAGCAGTGTATCAGGATATAAAATAAACTTAAATAAATCAGTAGGATTTCTTTATACCAATAAAGAGATCATTAAAGAAGAAATCATCAAATGAATACCATTTACTGTAGCCCCCAAGGAGATAAAACACCTAGGAACAAATCTAACTGAAGAAATAAAGAGACCTATACAAAGAAAACTGTAAGACATTACTGTAAGAAACTAGGAGAGACTTACATAAATGGTGAAAACTACTCTGCTCGTGGACAGGGAGACTTAACACTGTGAAAATGTCTATTTTACCCAAAGCGATCTACATATACAATGCAATCTCATTACACATTCCAGTGACTTTTTTTTAAAGAGATAGGGAAACAAATCACCAACTTTTTTTGCAAAGGGAAGACACCCTGGATAAGCAACGCACTACTGAAGAAGAACAACACTGTTGGAGGCCACTCACCACCTGACTTTAGAACATATTACACTGGCAATTAGCCTGGCACTGGTACAAAATGAGACATATAGACCAACCAAATAAAATTGAGACTCCAGAGATGCCACCATCCTCCTATGAACAGTTGATATTCAACCAGCCTTAAGATTGTAAACTGAAGTGAAAACAGTCTTTAATAAATGGTGCTGGCAAAATTGGATATCCATTTGCAAAAACTTGAAACAGTAGCCATATCTAATTCCTTATATGAAAACCAACTCAAATTGGATCAAAGACTTAAACATCAAATGCTGAAGAGGCTGTGGGGAAACTGGAACAATCCTACAGTGCTGGTGGGATTGCAAGATGGTACAACCTCTTTGAAAAGCAAACTGGTGCTTCCTTAGAAAGCTGGAAATAGACAGACCATTGGACCCAGTAATCTCACTGCTTGGAACATATCCTGCAGAATCAAGGGCAGTCACATTAACAGATACATGCAGATGACTGTTTATTGCTGTACAGTCCACAATTGCAAAAAGATGGTATCAACCCCGATGCCCAACAACAGATGAGTGGATAAACAAACTATGGTACATATACTCAATGGAACACTATACAATGATAAAGAACAATGTTGATTTTCAGAAGCATCTCATAACCTGGTTTCAATTGGAAGACATGTTGAATGAAATCAGTTAGCAGCACAAGAACAAATATTGTATGAGACCCTTCCTATAAGTACTTAAAAACAGACTCATGTACAGAAGAAAAGACTCTTCGATGGCTACAAAGAAGTAGAGATTGGTTACAGATTAGGTAGTCAACAGAAATTTGGTTGGGTGAAAGTAGTGATGGCACACATTAGCAAGAGGATCAACTTAACTGGACTTCCACATAAACTGAAAACTCTTCTAATCTTCACCAATATTGCAAGGATAGAGTAGGGGGGCGGGGGTCCAGAGACCATGTTCTCAAGGGACATTGAGGCCAATTGGCATACCTAGCGAATTGCTGAGTGTCTTCTACACTTCACACTGGTAAGTAGTGTCTGAAGTCTTAAAAACTAGCAAGCTACCATCTGGGTAAACCAAATGGTCCCAACTCAGCCGGATCAGATGATCACCAAGGACAACAAACATGTGAGGGGAAATGAGCCCAGAAGACAGACAGAAGGACCCGTGTGGATGGGTGATTGTATCAACATGTAACCAGAAGAACCAGGTGGTACCTGACCACCACCAATGACAGCATGATGGGGCATACAGTGTTGTGTCCTAGTGGCAAAATGAGAAAAAGAGGGATGTATCTCAAGAACTCCACTAAAAGACTGCAACTCGTGGTCCAAAAGTCCAGGAGTTCCCCTCGGAGCATTGCCCCTAGACCTCTTGCTTCCCTGATCATAAATCATTACTGAGGTCAACTCTTCAGACAGGAATGGATTGGACTCAGGGACACAAAGGGACCATATGGTGTGTCCATTTTATAGTTTTATGCATCTGTAGGATGCTGTCCTACTGGCCTCTTACTAGAAGGAAGAGGAGAAGATGGAGAAGGGACAGGAGACTGTTAAGAGGGTATGACACATATAGAACAGAAAGAAAGAGTGTGCTGTCACTGGGCAAGGAGAGCAGAAGAAGCCACAGGTAGGCGGGCATGCAAATTTAACTTGGATTGTATGCTTTCACGCAATCACAATAAAAAATAATAATAATTTCAGATTCACTGTTAAATCTGACAGTGTTAAACGTAACCCATATATATTTTATGCAAATAATGTGAGCCTCCTGCTTTTGTCAGTTTCTCCTGGCCCCACCTTCCACACCCTACCTCCTCAACCCCTGCAATTCGCCACGCCTCCACCTCCACAAAGATTTTCCCCAGCACTCTATGCCAAGTTTTTTTTTTTTTTTTTTTTTACAGGAAAGTGTAAAAACCAAAACCTAGAGTAGAATCACTTGTGAAAGTACGGGGCAGAGGTGCGAAGAAGATGTCGATTAACAACAAAACCTAGAAAACATGCATTATTTGTGTGAAACCACAGCAATTAAGAAAGCTCTTTGACACCCTCAATAATTTTCAAAAGTATAGGGATTCCTGAAAAGGAAAAAATCTGAGAACCACTCATTACTATGGTTTCCAGGTGGTTTCTTCTCCCCAGCTGCTTCTGGATTTCTAGCTCTCTCATTTATAATGCGGAAAATCCTGGTTGTGTAGTGGTTAAGTGGGACATCTGCCAACCAAAAGACTGGCAGTTCAGATGCTTCAGGCACTCCTTGGAAACTCTATGGAGCATTTCTACTCTGTTCTATAGGGTCACAGTGAGTCAAAATCAACTCAGTGGCAATGAGTTTGGTTTGTGTACCCGGGCCTGAATAGAGAAAATGTTTTGCTCATTATTTAATTTTCTCTGATGCAGTCCTCTTTGGTTGTTTCTCCTCATTTCTCTGGCTAACAACGAACATTCTCTGACAACTACTGTGGATCTAGCATCTTTTCAGCGCTTGATTTTTGTCGAAAGGGTGTAAAGTATAAAGTGTCAAGAACCAAGGTAACTACTCTTTCTCTCTCTCTCTCTTTGGGGCCATGTGGTCTCTCCAATCCATTTCTCTGTTCATATCTGTCTGACTCTTTTCCTGCTTCATCTATTTTTAGTTTAAGCACATCTAACCCTGTGCCTTCCTTGAATCACAGTTTCCAGCATCAACTTCCACTTTTGACTGAATGCTTCACAGGCTATTTCTCTTGAAGTCTCCTTCCTTGTGAAGAAAGCCTCTTGGGAAGGCTGATAGCCTAGGCCTAGCTAAATTCCTTGGGTCCATTTGCTTCTGGAGATGATTACACACTCTTATCATGGCAGTACTAATAGTCCTACTACTTCTATCTATCATCTGTCTATCTGTCTGTCTATCTGTCTGTCTATCTGTCTGTCTGTCTGTCTGTCTGTCTGTCTGTCTGTCTGTCATCTGTCTGTCATCTGTCTGTCTGTCGTCTGTCTGTCTGTCTGTCTATCATCTATCTATCTATCATCTATCTATCATCTATCTATCATCTATCTATCTATCTATCTATCATCTATCTATCATCTATCTATCATCTACCTATCTATCATCTATCTATCTATCATCTATCTATCTATCTATCTATCTATCATCTATCTATCTATCTATCATCTATCTATCATCTATCTATCATCTATCTATCTATCATCTATCTATCTATCTATCATCTATCTATCTATCTATCATCTATCATCTATCTATCTATCATCTATCTATCTATCTATCATCTATCTATCTATCATCTATCTATCTATCCATCATCTATCTATCTATCTATCATCTATCATCTATCTATCATCTATCATCTATCTATCATCTATCTATCTATCATCTATCAATCATCTATCTATCAATCATCTATCTATCAATCATCTATCTATCAATCATCTATCTATCAATCATCTATCTATCAATCATCTATCAATCATCTATCTATCATCTATCTATCTATCATCTATCTATCTATCATCTATCATCTATCATCTATCTTCTATCATCTATCATCTATCTACCTATCATCTATCTACCTATCATCTATCTACCTATCATCTATCTACCTATCATCTATCTACCTATCATCTATCTATCTATCATCTATCTATCACCTATCACCTATCACCTATCATCTATCACCTATCATCTATCATCTATCAATCTATCTATCATCAATCTATCTATCTATCATCAATCTATCTATCATCAATCTACCTATCTATCATCAATCTATCTATCTATCGTCTATCATCTATCATCTATCATCTATCAATCATCTAACCTTTTGGTTAGCAGATGTAGTGCTTAACCACTACACCACCAGGGTTTCCAGGGTAAGGCAAATTAAGAGTTAAAAAGTGGGATGGGAGAGGGTCTTGGTAGAGAGGAGACTAGCAAGAAGCATGGGTTAAACTAGCACACTTCCCAGTGTGCAAACTTCCCAGGCACCCATGGGAATGGAGTCATTGACTTCAATTACTGAGTACTACACAGGGGACATTTTTTAAATAAACATTAGTACCAGTTATGCACTGCAATGAAAATATCCTAGGATCACATATAGTTCAAATCTAAAAGATGGGCTGCCATGAATTCTGGCTTTTGGGGCCTCACCCTAGTCTCCCAATTAAAAAAAAAAGAAGAAATAACACTTTTAGAAAGTTATTTGTAATTCAAACATCATAAAACCACGTGATACTGATTTTTGCAGTTAATCCATATATGTGTTACCTTGTTTTCTTTCCTCAGTAACATAAATGTTAATTCCTGTACCATGAAAGTCAACTAGCGAAATTAAATTTAACAAATATTTCTATGCAGAAAAGCAAAAACTTACAAAATCCAGACTTATTAAGTATGGCTATTAAAGCACCACAATCAGAGATGTCAGTTGCCAAAATATGTAATTTCTAAACCTGTGCTAAGCTACTTTTTTGCCAATGATATCAAGTAAACTCAATTGATATCACCTCAGACTTGGAAAGGAAGAAGGTCACTCAGTCTGTTCTGGTTAATGAAGATTAACAGTAATCATCTCAGGATGTTGGCAGGCTGGGGAGAAGCTCTATTCTACCAAGTGGGAGGACTTCTCAGCTGAAAGGAAGGTGGTCAATTCGTGAGGAAGTTTCGTCAAATCCTGAAGCTGACTGCAGGATGTGTGGATGGGAGTGTGGAGGTAAGATAGATGGAGAAATCAATGCTAAAAATCCAACAGGTGAAAAAGGGGAAGGTGCTACAGGCCCAAATAGCTATAGCAGAGTTTCTAAGAATCTACCTCTAACTGAATGAAAAAATAAACATCTCACTCATTTTTTTTAAACAAAACTAAAATAAAAATAACTCAACTCTTTGCCTGCCGTTCCTAACCCCAAAATAATCTTAAAACCTTCTTTTCTAAGTTGTCTTCTACCAGTACTTCAAACAGGACCAGAAAAATAAGAACTTCCTGACAAAAGGAAAAATTTCATATTATCCATCTTGAGTTTTTTAATTACAAAGCTGAGAAAGTTATGTGGTGTAATTAATTACCTTTGTTTGCCCTTTCTAGCCAGTGTCTTGTAGCTTTCATCAGGTGATTAGGCAGGACTGTGCAGTAAGGTAATTATGCTCCACCAAAGTGATTGGTCAGTGTTGCATTAAATGAGAGCCAACTCCAGAGCAGAGAGGAGGATCCTATTACTGTAAAACACAGACTCGAGCCACCTGCCACAAAGCCAATAATTGAGATGAGTTGGGGTGAGTAGCAAGAGGACTTTGTTGTATGCAGACATACAAAAGACAGAGTGGAATTAGCACCTCCAAAAATCTGTTGGCCTGTTGCAGACTGACTGAAGGGTTTTATACAGTCAAGGCTTAAGCTTGATTGATTTGAAGAACGTTAGTTCCTCTTTCAGGTGGGCAAGTTGACCTCCTGTGAGTAATCTGTTGAGGTCAATTGGCACTACCCTGGTTTCAGTTGCAAAATGGACCCCCACTGTCTGGTTGTCTCATTCCAGCTCTATTGGTTGCCATTTGGCTTCTCTAAGAAGCTCCATGACTGCTGTTTAGCTTCTGTAAGAGAAATAGAAGTTAATTTTAAACTTCATAATAACAACAACAACAAAAAAACAAACCACTGCGGTTAAGTCAATTCTGACTCATAGCAACCCTACAGGTGAGAGTAGAAGTGCCTCATAGAGTTTCCAAGGAGTTCCTGGTAGATTTGAACTACCAACCTTTTGGTTAGCAGATGTAGCCACCAGGGTTTCCAACAGGAGGGGGAATAAGGTAAACAAATCATGAGTCACAAAATTTGGACCAAAGTATATGAAAAGTAACCATGCAAGCCATACAAAAACAATGTTACAGTTACCCGGGAAACTGTTGTTGTTGTTAGGTGCCAGCGAGTCACTTCCAACTCATAGCGACCCCATGCACAACAGAATGAAACACTCCCCAGACTTGCACTATATCCACAGTAGTTTTTATGTTCAAACCCATCATTACAGCCGCTGTGTCAATCCATCTCATTGGAAGTCTTCCTCCCCCTTGCTGACCCTTCCACTCTACCAAGCATGATGCCCTACTCCAAGGACCAATCTCTCCTGACAACATGTCCAAAGTATGTAAGACACAGTCTGGCCATCTTTGTTTCCAAGGAGCACTCTGATTTTACTTCTTCCGGAACAGATCTGTTTGTTCTTTTGGTGGTCCATGGTGCATTTAATATTCTCAAACACCACAATTCAAAGGCATCGAATCTTCTGTCTTATTTACTGTGCAGCTTTTGCATGCCTATGTTGAAACTGAAAACACTGTGACTTGGATCAGGCACACACACCTTAGTCTATAAGGTGACATGTTTGATTTTTAATAAAGAGGTCCTTTGCAGCAGATTTTCCCAGTGTAATGCATCTTTTGATTTCTTGACTGCTGCTTCTGTGAGTGTTAACTGTGGAAACAAGTAAATAAAATCCTTGACAACCCTAATCCTTTCTCCATTTATGACAATATTGCTTACCAATCCAGTAGTGAGGATTTTTGTTGATGGTGAGGTACAATCCATACTGAAGGCTCTGGTTTTTGATCTTTGTCACTGTTTTCCAAATCCTCTTCACTTCTAGTAAGCAAAGTTGTGTCATCTGTATAATGCATGTTGCTAATAAGTCTTCCTGCAATCCTCATGCCTCATTCTTCTTCATATATTCCAGCTTCCTGGATTATTTGCTTGTCATACAGATTGAAAAGGTGTGGTGAAAGGATACAACCCTGACAGACACCTTTCCTGACTTGAAACCATGCAGTCAGTATCTCTTTGTTCTGTTTGCACAACTGCCTCTTGATCCATGTAGATGCCTCATAAGTACAAGTAAGTGTTCTGAGACTCCTATGGTCTGCAGTGTTATCCATAATTTGTTATGATCCACACAGTTGAATGCCCTTGCATAGTCAATGAAACACAGGTAAACATCTTCCTGGTATTCTCTGCTTTCAGCCAACATCTGTCTGACATCAGCAATGATATCCCTGGTTCCACATCCCCTTCCGTATCTAGCTTGAATTTCTGGTAGTTACATGTCAATATACTGTTGCAGTTGTTTTTGAATGACCCAGGAAACTAGGCCTCTGCAATTCCTTTTTCATACAGCCCCTACAATTTCGTTCTCACATTGCCGCTTTCAATCTTATAAGCACCGAGGAAGAACAGCCAGGAGAAAACAGCATGCCTTTTGGACCATGCACTGAGGGATCCATGCACTGAGAAGCTCCTGAAGTAGGAGACTGAGAGAAAGAGAGAGACAGAAGGCAAGTTTTAACCCTGAAGACAGTGAGAAGTGGTGGCTGCAGAGACCCAGTAGAAAACTCAGCAGCAGGAGACAGCGCAGTGGGCTTTCTGGTCTACAGAGAGTTGAATGCCTTTGGGGAAAGAAAGGCCTAGGACCAAGGAGAGGCAGGCCTATAAGCATGGTTGGGAATAGGCTGTCCTGTTGGAAGAACTGTATCCTGGGTGTTCTTAGGCCTGAATTCTAACTGTTACTACCCTAATAAGCCCTATGTTAGGGAGTATGATCTATGAGCTCTGTGTAGCCATTGCATTGAATTATGGAACCCAGCAAAGAGGCAGTTGGTATCTCCATTGCTAGAGATGGTGAAGAGAGGAGGCTTGTCTGGCTTCTGCATCATGGGAATAAGCTTTACACTGCTGCTCTTGGTTTTTGTACCCTCCTATGGGATTAGGGGATGTCAGATGCAACTCTTAAGCTGTTTTTAAAAGTCATTTAAAATGGCTATTAAGTTTCTACAAAAATGTTAGGTTACAGAGAGTAAAACAAATTGAAATAGATCTTGGTTTCTATGGCTGAAGTGCAAAACCTATTTATAGATTTATTAATGTTACTCAGAAAAACAACTTTGTGCTGTTGAGTCACTTCTGACTCATAGTGACCCTATAGGACACAGCAGAACTTGTCCACAGAGTTTCCAGTAGCACCTGATAGATATTAATGCTGCTTACTATGTATTAAGGATAGGAGTTATATCATTATGCCTGAGGTATTATATATAGTATTTTTTTGTAGACTTTTGCTAAATTTTCTTTTTATTGGAGGGGAACTGTCTTCAACTGGCAATATTTTAGGGAAAGTTCAAAGTGTTTCATGTGGAAAAAATAAAAGCTCCAGTCATAAGCTGTGATAAACTTCCGCTTCTAGATGTTGTAGAGGATGTTCTCTGTGTTTCAGAGCACATGAGGAATGCCGTACATTCATTCATGCTACCAGCAAGACGATAGCTAGCCCAGAAACTGAGTAAGGCCAGGAAACATAACTGTTTTAGTCAGCTAGTGTTGCTCTAACAGAGATACCACAACTGGAAGGCTTCATGAAGAGAAATTTTATTGTCACAGTCTGATAAGCCACAAATCCTTTCATAAGTTACAAGTTCATTCAACAAGAGGAATTATCATAGTTTGGTAGGCTGAGTCCAACTTCAATGAGTATCTCAGTGCAGAAACCTCAGGTCCAAAGGACATGCTCTGCCTTCTTAGTGGTATGAAGTTCCCAACTTACTCTACTCCCTTCTCTCTCTTACGTCCCACAAACTGGTTTCTTGAATCCTCCCTCACCAACACAACTGTTGCCCATTCTCCCACATCACAGAGGCAGGATTCACAACATGTGGGAGTAATCACACCGTATTGGAAATCATAGCCAAGTCAAATCAATGCATACATTTTGGGGGGGACACAATGCAATCCACAACAATAATTAAATAAAATGAGGTAGACTTTCTCCACCTCTCTTAGCTATCTGATTATACAGTCTATTATAACCTGACATAATCAGTCCATTTGCATTTGACTGAATGTTTCTAAGGTCATAGATCCTGCCCACTCATCACTAGTAAATCCCAAGTACCTGGAACAGTGCCTGGCAACCTTAAGTATTCAGTATGCCTGTATTCAAAATTAATTAAATGCAATATAAAAGACTTTCTCATTTTCTATTTTTTTCAATCCAATGTGAAGCTTCTTCGAAATTGGAATGGTGTGCTTTGATGCTCTCACTTTTGAGTTTTCCCAAAGAAGTGCAGATACTCATAAATCCATTACTTTTTGCTTTAGAATTGCATTTGGCTCATGGTGACCCCATATGTTATAGAATGACACTGCACTGCATAAAGGTTTCCATCACTGTAATCTTTATGGAAGTAGATCACAAGGTCTTTCTTCCATGACACTGCTGTCTGATTTGGAACCTCCAACCTTTTGATCACTAGCCAAGCAAAAACAAGGTCTCTAAAATATAATTTCAAAATATTGTAACTTCTAATAGAGTTAACCTCCAAGATGATTGTGTTAGACCTGAGCAAGTCCATTAGTGTCCCAATACATTTCCTTCTACTGATTTTTTTAAAAACATTTTGAATCCTGGAGTATGTAGTTTCTAGGACAAAAGCTTATTTTTAAGGAATTAAGTACTGAATGGCCTTTCAGGTTTGCAGCTAACATCTGTTACCCATAATTAATTGTCATTAATGAAACAAATACATCAGTAGACCAAAGTGAGTCAGTTTGGTACATTTTACTGAGTAATGAGGTAAAATAAAGAGTTTACATTTTCCTATTTTTCTTGGTGTAAATTATTTCAAAGGATTCTCTGACCACTGAAAGACAAGGTGTGTGTTTTGCCTGGTGACCATAGAGTCCTCACTCACTGTAGTGACCAACTTCAAAAAGAGTAAGTGACTGCAGTGGATTTAGCAGCTTCGGTGAAATTTCCTTCCTTTACATTGATGGAAACCCTGGTAGTATAATGGGTGAAGTGCTACATCTGCTAACCGAAAGGTCAGTAGTTCAAATTCACCAGATGTTGCTTGGAAATTCTACAGGGCAGTTCTACTCTGACCTACAGGGTCGCTATGAGTCAGACCTCACTAGACAGCAGTGGGTTTTGTTTTACATTGATAACTATACTTACCTGAGGGTTGTTCTTTACATGAAAGATCATTGGCAAATTTGGAAATAGTAGAACTATATAAAGTCTGAATTAAATAAAGTAGCTTTGATTCAGTTTTCTTCAGTTCTTTTTCCTTCTAACTCAATTTGCACATAATTTTCCATATTAAAAATGTATTTTTTAAAAAATACACAGGAAAAGTTGAAAGTTGAGGGAACAGGATTGGGAGGGGGAGTTGAAGAGCTAGGGTCATAAAAACATTTTTTCTTTGTTTTTTGCTATCTTGTCAATTTAAACATTTAGCAAGACTTGGTGTGGTGCTCAAAAATTCTGATTTAATGTATTCAATACAGTTATTTTAAGTGGGAAGATGTAGCTTAAAAAATACCAGTAGGAACTGTAAGTTAAAGAAATTAGAAGGTGAAAAAAAAAAAGCACAAGAACACATGAAGATTTCATATATTAATAGATGTCTTGTTAAACTTTCATGGCATTCTTTTCAGGAGAATTAAATTGGTATCCTGTAGTGGACTTCTCACTAGATTTGTTTTCTTTTCCCTGGAAGTTGGCGTTGGACCTAACCAAACATAAGAAATCTGAGTTAGTTTGTTAGAGTTGCAGAGGGATCCTAGAAAACCAGCATGCATTTCAAAAGAAAAGTATTTCATAGGAAGATAGATTAAAGAGATTTCAGTTACTGCGGCTAGAAACATGAAGAGAAAAGAGTAGTTGTGTTTGGATACTTTGAGAAGCAGACAACAGAACAGGATTAAATGTGCAAACATTTTATTAGGGGAAATAACTATTAGAGAAAACATGGAGAGAGCTTGAGAAGACTAGAGGCACTTTTAGACTACAGTGAAAATATGACACTGCATGACAAAGACGGCAGAAGTTTGGGTATAAGCAACCTAGACCGCTATGCAGTCTCAGGAATGTTTGGCAAGGTTGCCAGTTGTCTTCAAGCCAGAGTTGGTCATCAAAGGCATTCTATGTTTCCTAGTTCTCTAAGCATCAGGCCTGATTTAGTATCCTTGCCCTTATCAGTCACTGGCTGGAAGCAGCCCATGGGAAGTGTGGCCTTGGTACACATGTGGCATCTTATTTCAGAGCACAACAACTGGGCTTTTGGTCAATTTGGGTAGACAGAAGTCTGTGGAAGTGCATACTGATGACTGCAACAGTCCAGCTCTTGCCCTGTACAGATCTACTTCTCTTTGGGCAACTAAACAGCTTCTCTGTGGTTCTTACAGATGTTTTATCATGAGGTGAAACTCAGAAAAGGAAGATTAGTAAGATGAACTACAGCTTACATCACTGTAGTTGATCTCGTAGCCCAAACTGGTACTCACCCTCATCCCTATATTAATCATTCTCAGTTCTATACCTTTATTCCACAATGAGCTGAATCCTTGATAATCATATCTTTCTCTATTCTGGGTTACTATCCAATCCCACCCCTGGAGAGTAGTGTTGACTGAGGCTCTGCATTTAGAAAAGACAAACTCATGCCCAGATCGATATCTATCTTTGTGAGAATAAGTCACTGGCCCTTTCAGTTTGGAAGAGAAGAAACGTCCAGTTGGCCAGCTATTTTCCTCAAGAAATAATGCCATACCAGGTGCTCAGCGTTAGTCTCTGTTGATGACAAGTTGTACATTCAGAAATAGTAGTAGCTAGATGGCCTTGGTAAGTAG
The DNA here is from genome assembly GCA_028571685.1 of Heterohyrax brucei. Taxonomy (NCBI): domain Eukaryota; kingdom Metazoa; phylum Chordata; class Mammalia; order Hyracoidea; family Procaviidae; genus Heterohyrax; species Heterohyrax brucei. The sequence continues at coordinate 45,167,149 of CM053149.1, forward strand.
GAGTCTATGCTGTTGGGCTCATAATCAGCTTCCATCTCCACCACTTTGTTTATCCTCTAGATGTGCCCATTGTGCTCATTCTTGGGTGGCTGGTTATACAGCATAGTTAATGCCGACTGGCTGAGTTATTTTTTCTACTTTGAACCCCTTCCATGTTGGATTTTTCCAATGTGCTTTGCCATGGATATTTTGTTGTTTTTCATTCATGCATGTCCATCCATGTATTTCTAGATCTCCTTGTCTTTGACCTTTCAGCTCTGTTCCTTCATGACTCTAACCACAGAGCCACAGGGTGAAGCCACCTGTGCTGTTTTCTACAGGCCCACTAATTTATTATCTCAACCCCTAAACATATTAATTAAATAGAACTTGACTTTATTCAGTGTTGCACTTCATATCTGTATGCCCTCATTCTAATAGTGAGCTATAATGGTAAATTAGGTCTCTGCAGTGAAAGTAAACTCAGACCCTGTGTCCACTGACCCTCAAGATGCCTGCTATCCTCTCTTTCCCTGTTGTACAGTCACCCAATAAATATGTCTCTTTGTGGAAAGACTATAGCTTCATCATAATATAAGCCTGTTGTGATGACTCAGGGTCTTTTTCTAAGGTCTTGCCCACCTCTTCAGTGATTGCACTCTAGACCTTTGACTTGACACATATCTGGGAACTGAGCAAATGGTAATGACTTTTTACTGAGTGACCACCCTGACTACCCTCCTGCTCTTGCTTTTTTTAAAATCTTTTTCTTATTATAAATTGAAACACTTCATTAAGAGGCCGTTTATTTTTCTACTAGTTCCACAGTTTCTTTCATTAACTTCTTTGAAGAGATCTCTAACCTTGTCAGTCCTTATGGTAATTATGGTCTTCTAGCTTCTGGGGATCGAAGACCGTACTTGGCATCTAATTTAGGGCTGTATGATCTTTACCATGGAACTTCTTAATGATGCTATTGCTCTGTTACTTATGCATTTCTAAGGCCTTGGTGACTAAGTTGTCTTCTGAGTCCTCTGTGGAATGCAGTTTTCTGATAAACCTTATAGTCTATGTGGTTTGCCCATTACAGTATTCACACTTCCCCAGGGCTCTTTATTCTTCTATCTACTTAACTGAGAGCCATAATTTTATTACAGACTTCTAAAAATCAAGCTGTTAGCAAGTTTTACCCATACCCTTAAGTCCTGTGTCCTGAGGAAGTAACCTCAGGCCTATGAATTTTAGCATATCAAATCTCATATTCCAGCTTCTAAATAAAACATGTTCAAAGTCCAATTTCAGGAGCTCTCTTCTAGCTCCTGCTGCCATAATCTGGTTGGTGTTCGCAAATTTGGGGGTATACAGATTTTTTCTCACTCATCAGTCGGGGATTTAATCTTAGCTGTTTTTCTGGAAGTCTGGAATGCAGATGGAACAACTCCTAAGAACACATACTGCTTGGTGAGACAAGTTTTTTCAGTGTCTTCCAGCACAGCAGAAATGCTAGCTTCTACTAGGGATTATTGCCACCCTCTACAAAACAGAGTGTCCTGAGTGGTTGCAGAATCAACTTTTCTGAATGTTTCTATGCCATATTTCCAGAATGTCAAATTTTTCACTTCAGGTATCTTACCTTCTTTCACCTAACAGACCAGCTGTTTCTAAGTATTCAAATTTCTCTGGAGTTCTGCAACACTAACAGTTAGGTCCCCAGTCTGCTGTTAATTCTGACTACCCATCCTATGCAGGTGATAAGATCCTCTTTGTAAACTACAGCAGTTTCTCTGGTTTCCACAATTAGCCATTAGTTTCAGCTAATTAGTTCTTAGTTTTTCATCTTTCTGTATGGTGTCAATGCAACTCTTTAGTGGTCAACCAACTCAACTCTCTATTTAGGAATTGCTTCCCTACAATTTATAAACACCTGCTTCATTGTACCATTATCGATTTCTTCTCCACCAGTACATTTTCCTAGATCATAAGAAGCGAAATCTTTAGCAAATGTGTTGCCGCCTTGTGTCAGGGATTACCAATACTTAACCTATCAATTACAATGGCATCTTCATCTGTCAGACAGAGATGGATCCACTCCTAAATTCCACTTGCCTCCTGTTGTGTAGAACCATTCCTGGTACTGTTTGTGTTTAGTCAAGGTCATTTGAGAAACAAATGATGAGATGAAATAAGAATGGCCAAATATTATATTAGAGAAAACACTTGTGAGAGAGAGTGGAGCACAAACTAGTGAAGTCTAGAATAGCCTGGAAACTAGAATGCAAATCTGACCCTAAGTGAAGGAAAGAATGGTGAATGGAAATTCTGTAGTCAGCCATGCAGTCAAATGAAAGAATAATAAGATCATCAGAGGTTCTTAAGCTAAAGATAGCCATCAAAAGTGTACCATGCCTCCCAGCATCTGACTGGCCTTAACATCCCTGCTGCAATCAGTCATTGGCTGTGAGCAGCCTGTATGGAGAAGTGCAGTAGTAGATTCCAGAGCACAGAAGCTAGACCTCTTGCTCAGTTTTTGTCCAAGTTATTGGCAGAAAGCAAGATTCATTCTCATTACTACCTGGACTGACAAAGGCAAATATATGATACTTGTACGACTGAGCCCTGTTCTGTTGTTGTTCATCCTTATGGAAATCAAAAACAGCTATGGATGCTTTTTTTTATTGTGAAGAAATCTGTTATAAGGAAGGATTTGATTCTTGATGACTCCACCCTGAGACAAGTCTTCCTTGGAGAATTTGGAGTCATTAAGCTTGAAGTGTCGATTTATAGTGCATTCATTGGCCCACAGTTATGGTATGTATCTTTACTTGCTCAACTTTATATTGAACAGCTTGTTTTTACAAAAATGTTGTTTCAGTAAACTCAGTTTGACAAAAATTGGGATAGAAAAATATCTCCTTAGAGTAGATTACAAATGTGTATGTTTAAAGGCACAGTACAAATTAGCAGCACTATGCTTCTGTCTTACATTATGATTCTACAGGTTGATTCTAAAGTATTTTCTTAATACTGATGCAGGATATAAATTTTCTTATTGATGTCAAGTGAGCATATCTTAATCCCCAAACAGAAACCTCTGTCAAATGTCATTTGACAAGTTCTCTAATTACTTTTGCTTTTTATCTTTAAGATGATCAGACATTTAAACAGCTTAGAAGGCTTTATGAAATTACCAAGAACATACTGTGACCTTGTTGTTACCAGTTGCTGTCAAGTGTGTTCTAACTCATGGCAACCTCGTGCCTAACAGAACAAAATGTTGCCCAGTGCTGTACCATCTTTATGATTACCTGCATGTTTGGGTCACTTTTTGTGGCTTTTGAGTACTGCCTTCCAAACTAAGGAGCTTACCTTCCAACACTCCGTTTACAACATTCTGTTGTGATTCATAAACTTTTTAGCAGCGAATTTCTGGAAGTAGTTCACTAAGCCTTTCTTCCTGGACTCTCTTAATCTTTAAGACCTATTGAAACTTGTTCAATATGAATGTTCCTACTAATGATTTGATATACTGGTTTCATAGCTTCCAAAATTATAGCAACATGCAAGCCATCACAGTATGACAAAGTGACAGACTATAGAATTAGTTCCTATTATTTACAGAAAGTCTCAAGGAAAATTATTTTTCTGTGTTCATTTTTTTTTGCAGTGATTCAAGGTGTTGCAAGTATTTGTTCAACAAGTAGATATCTGAGATGACAAACCAATCCTTAGCAATGATAAATTTAAAGTCTAGGAAATGGAGGAGAGTTAGGAGGCAGAGTTAGAAAAGGAAACAAGTGATGTGCTTTTCAGTATTTTTCTTTTAAATTACTGGTAATAAATGGAATGAAAGCTTTCTTTAATAGAAAACGTACCCTAAAAATATCCTACCCTATGGAAATCATTCATTGCTTCAGAATTCTGTAGAATTATAGTAACACCAAAGTGATTTATTGTTAGTTATACTGAACCACATAAGTCAAAGTTATCTTGACTTCAAACACATCTGAGAAGAGCAAACACTAAATAACATTGAAGCAGTTGATAAAGAACAACTTGAGAGAATTATAAAAGGCATCCTTAGACTTAATCCAGGTGTTTAAATGGCACCATGCCAATCCATTGTAATTATAGTCACTGTGATATACAAAAGTTGATTAATAGTTAAGTAAAATTGCTAGCAAGGGAAAGTTCGTATTCTGTTATGACATGATGCTCGTTGTAACATGACAGCGCATAATTGATGCTACAGGGTAAGCAACACTTTGCCATAGAGGTCTGAGCATGAATAACTTTATGTATGTACACAGTTACAAAAGTCATACAGGCTGCATGTAGTGCTGAGTGATATCAATATATTTCATCAAAATCTGTGAAGAACTGAATATTTTGAAAAATAAATAAATAAAGGACCATTTTACCATCAAAAGGACAGCTTATAGAAATAACATTTAAAGATGAACAAACTGAGTTCTAATTCATCTGAACTACATGATTTTTTCAAAAAGAATTTCAGGAGGCAGGGCCAAGTGGCAGCATAGCCCCACAAACTTGCTGATCCCTCTAACAACAAAAAAAACTAGAAAATTGATAGAACCAAATAAATTGAGCATTCCAGGAGGCCTGAACACCAGTGGAAAACCAAAAGAAAGGACTAGGTGACAGGAAAAGGAGTAGCACTAGCAAGTAACTAGACAGGAGTGAGTTAAACAAGACTGCACCATGCCAGACATAGGAGCAGTGGGCCACCCTGGGTAAAACAATGCAGCACTAGGCAGAGAGACTCCATGTGCTTGAGGTGAGCTGCACAGAGGAAACTTCCCTGGCCAAAACAAAGAGATGGGGCATTGCCAAGAGATGTCACACAGGCTGGAGCAGCACTGGGCCCAGCAAATGAGACCAGCTCCAGGCTAAACAACACAGCCTGGGGTTGAAAGTCTCCATGCAGGACCCAGCAAGCGGATGGGGTTTAGGACCATGCAGGTCAGAGGACCTTAGGACCCAGTTAGCCAGCTTGGCTTAGGGCTATTCAAGTTGGAGGGTCTCAGGACTGGGCTATCTAGAGCAGCAGCATCAGGCATATGTGAGATGGGGCAAAGGCATGGGGCAACCACAGGATGGGGTGGCTATGCAGGGGTGCACAAAGGCCAGAGTGGCAGCACAGTGGAGCATGGGCCACAATAGTGTGGAACTAGGTGGGTGAACGTGTGCCAGGCCAGGTTGAAGAGAGCTGTGCCAGCTGGTTGACCACAGCACAGATCATTAAGGTCATGGGGAAGATGGTCACTAGATGACATGGAGAAACACCAGCCTAGGCTCAAAAGAGATCCCAGACAGTTCAACTAAATTATTAAGGCTCCAAAAAGTCAAATCAGCTCAAAAGTTTTGAAAGCCATAGATTCAGCTTGAACCACTATAACTGAACAAAAAAATTGCAATACTTTCTCACGGCTCAGAGACAATAATCAATTTCTAAGCATCTAAAGAAGCAGACTACTATGGCTTCTGAAAACTCCCAAAATAAAGAATCAACACATTTCCTAGATGAAGAAGACTTTCTGTAATTATTTGAGGTAGAATACAAAAGATTGATATACAGAATAGTGTAAGATGTCAGCAAAAAGACCAGGCAAAATGTAGTTAAGCACACTGAAAAGTTACTCAAGCTTCAAAAAATGCTTGAGCAGGACCAATCCAAAATTTGACAGATTAGCAATAAAATTACCAAGCTAGATTATGCAATAGAAAGTCAGAGGAGCAGGATTGAGAAAATGAAAAGCAGAATTAGCGAGATTGAAGGCCAAATAAGTGACACCAGCATGCACAAGGAAAAAAATCAGAAAATGATTCAATAAAAATGAAGAATCACTAAGAGTTACATGGAATTCTATCAAGAGGAATAATACATGATTGATGGGAGTGCCAGAACAAGTGGGCATAACTGAAAATATAAAAAGAATTGTTGAAGGCTTCCTGACAGAAAACTTCCCTGTATCTTGAAAGATGAGAAGATATCCATACAAGATGCTCATTGAAAACTACTCAATATAGATCACAAAACAAATACAAGAAGGCACATCAAACATAATGAAACTAGAGATAAAGAGATACTCTTAAAGGCAGCTATGCTTAAGCAAAAAATAACCTACAAAGGACAGCCATTAATACTAAGCTCAGATTACTCAGTGGAAACCACCCTGGCAAGAAGACAAAGGGATGACATGTATAAAGCCTTGCAGGAAAAAAAACTGCCAACCAAGAACTATATACCCTGCAAAATTGTCTCTCAAATATGAAGGTGAAATCATCATTTTCACAGATAACAGACATTTAGAAATTTGCAAAAATCAAACCAAAATTACAAGAAACATTAAAGGAAGTGCTTCCATTAGAAAAATCTGTGACATCAGACATACATGCAAAGATTCAGTGTTCTACAGAGCACCCAGATACCACCAGGATAGGATGTAACATAAGTTATGAAAACCCAAATCACAAAAATAGAAATGCAGAGATAAAAGGATTTAAATGATGACAACATTATACAAAAAAGAGGGACAAATTAATGAACCCATATATCTTTCAGTTGGAGAGGAAGTCAAGATATTAAAGACTGGATTACTTTTACATTAATAAAAGGACTATGGGACTACCTGCAAAAAAAATCTACAATTTTGCACATTCGAATGATTAACAAAATAGGAAAAAAATGTTAAACACTAAGTATCAGCAATTACAATAAAAAAGAAAACACTGAAAGACATGAAAAGAAAACACACACAGAAAAGACTGAGCACAGAAAATTGAATGGAACAGAATTGTCCACAACACATACGCACACACATACAAACATCACAATGACAGCACTAGCCTCATACCTATCAATAATCACCCTGAATGTAAATGGACTAAATGCACCAGTAAAGAGATGGACAGCAGCAGATTTGATTTAAAAAAAAAAACAAAAAAAAAAACAGAATGGCCTGTCTATATGCTGCTTGCAGGAGACATACCTTAGACTCAGAGACACAACCAAATTACAACTTAAAGGACAGAAAAATATATATCAGGTTAGTAACATTCAAAAAGAGCAGGAGGGCAAAACTATTCTCTGATGAAATATACTTTAAAGTTAAGTCCACCACACTGGATAAAGAGAGAGAGTTTACATAATGGCGAAAGGCTCAATACAACAGGAAGACAGGATCATATTAAATATCTACATACCCAACAACAAGGCTCCAAATTACATAAAACAAACACTATCCACAATGAAAACAGAAACAGACAGCTCCATAATAATAGTAGGAGATTTCAACACACCAGTCTCAGTAAAGAACAGAACATCTCAAAAAAGTTCAGTAAAAGCACAGAAGATCTAAATGCCACAGTCAACCATGTTTGCCACACCCAACAGCAACCACCTATATCTTCTTTTCCAATACGCACAAAATGCTCTCCAGAATTGACCATATATTAGGCCACTTAAAAAAATACAAAATTTATATTCAGAAGATAAAGCCATAAAAGTACAAATCAATAGCAGAAAAAAGATAGCAAAAAATAAAAATATGTGGAAACTGAACAACATTTTGCTAAAGAACTATTGGGTAACAGCGAAAATCAAAGATGGAATAAAGAACTTCATAGAATAAAACATGAATGAAAACGCATCCTAGAAGAATCTACCAGACACAGCAAAAGCAGTGCTCAGAGGTCAGTTCATAACAATAAAAGCACACATCCAAAAATGAGAAAGGGCCCAAATTATAGAATTAACTCTTTAACTTGAACAACTGGAAAGAAGCCAGCAATACAACTCATAATGCTCCAGAAGAAAGGAAATAATGAAAATTGGAACAGAAATAAATAAAAAAACAAAAAAGGAGGCAGAGTCAAGTGGTGGACTAAGCATACATCTCCTTATATCCCTCTGGAAAACAAGGCCTGAACTGATAAACAAATGGAGACTTCTGGTAATCTAGTGAGCCCCGAGGACACGAAACACTGCTGTTAATTTGGACTTCATACCACTGAGCAGAAAACCTCCTCTCTTTTGCTGACTCCCGCTCCTGGCTAGCCTTGGCTCTCATGGACTGAAGTTAAATGCACCATTTTGACTTTTTTTTTCTCTGTCTTGGCTGGCGGGTGGAGCTGGGTCTTGCCTAGTGGCTGGACTCAGACACACTGCTGGTGGGATAGGCAGGCAAAATTGCCATATTTTGAGAGCCAAGTTTAGGACTCTGTTCATCTAGCCACTTTGGACCTGTCTTTTTATCACTGCTACAGCATGGTGTGTATGGAACAGCAATGCCTCTGTGCAGGATACCATGTTGGTTACGGAGATTTTAGCGGGACCTAATTCTTAGCCTGGGAGCCAGCACCTGTAAACAGGCCAGTGCTTCTCCGACAGAAAAGCAGGAGTTTACACAATGCTGCCTACAGTGGGGGCCTGGCAACAGAGGTGGAGGACTCACTACCTCTCGGCTCCTTTAGCCCCTCTATCTGCCGACCGTGTGGAGGGCACCATCTTTGATACGGTGGCTGGAGCTGGACCTATTTCTTAGCTTGGGAGTCAGAGCCTGCCCACAGGAGAGAGCTTTTCTACCAGAAAAACAGTAGTTTACACAGAGTCGCCTAAGGCTGGGCCCTGTCAGCAGAGGCGAACAGGGCAGTAGCATTGCTGTATTTTGAACTAGTTTGTGTTATCTGGGATTGGATATAAAGGTGCTTACTTTGCCAGTTTGGAAGAGGCACCTCTACACCTGAAAACCTGACTGACTTTGGAAGTGGTCAGATACCTTTGTTTTGCATTTTAAGACAGCCTAGAGAAACATCTATGGTCCATCCTCACAGTATCTGTCCCAGCCTCTACTTACTCACATGGGACCAAAAAAGCAACTGACACTTGTGACATACAAGAAATCACCCATGGCTTCACAAGGCTACCAAACAAAACAACCAAGGAGTTTTCCAGATGAAGAAACTTCTCTAAAATCATCAGAAGGTGAATACAAAATGATTATATACAGAGGTCTTCTAGACCTTATACAAAATGCAGCAGAACAAAAAGAAAAATTAAGCAAGCTGTTCGATCTGCTGGAACACCAGTACTCTGAAATCCAACAGATCAAGAAGAAAATCAAAGACATAGAAACTTCCATTCAAAGCCAAGAAAACAGAATGCAACAAATGGAAAAAGAATTTCTGACTTGGAAGACAGAGCTACTGATGCCAGCGTCTATGAGCAGAAATCAGAAAAAAGAAACAAGAAAAATGAAGAAGCATTAAGAAGCATGTGGGACTCTATTAAGAGGAAGAACCTTTGGTTAATTGGAGTCCATGAACAGGATGAGACACCTGAGAACACAGAGGGTATCATTGCTGAGCTGCTGACAGAATGTTGGGAGCCATGGCCCACATACCTCCTGTAAGCCTTAGATCTCGCTGCCTGCAAAATGGCGTCGTGCTGCAGGGCCACACCCTTGTTTACCCCGCTTGATGGCCTGCCCAGTGTAAGGCTTTGCCTGGAGACTAGGCAAGCCCCCCTGTGATTGGATATTGTTTGCCCTATCAGAATACAGCAGGCAACACTATTTAAGCCATGTGACCAGGAAATAAAGTAGAAGAAGGATCTTGAAACCACGTGTGGTGGTCCGTGTGTCTGTTCTCTACCTGCTGGACGGGTGGGGTCTTGGACATCTGGTGGCCCGGACGGGGAGTCTGAGAGACCCCGGGAATACAGCGGTAAGGACCCCTGGGAGGGGCAATCAATCCGGCACGGCCGGGTGGTCTTTTGATAGAGCTCTTATCTAGCAGCCGTATAGAGCTGGAATCATCCGGGGACGCCCAGGGAAAGGAACTGGCATTGACCAGGGAAAGTAATTAATAATTGTATAAAATGGGTAATCACCCCTCTTCACAGCGACTATTAATAGCTTGTAAATCCCTTTTCAAGCAGCGCGGGATCGGTATCAAGCAGGCCACCTTAGAGCGTTTCCTTCTAGCGGTGGAGGAGGTGGCTCCATGGTTCCTGGTTTCTGGCCACCTCACTCTGTCTGCATGGAACAAGTTGGGAGAGGATTTGACTAGGGCAGATATGCAAGGTACCCTGCCCCCGGGAGTTATGGGAATTGGGGTCTTAATTTTGACTTGCTTGGAGGATGAGTCGAGCATTTTTCAGAGAGTCCTCACCCGGGGACAAGACGCCCTCGAGCGTGTTCAAGATGAAGCTTCCCAAAAGGGTAGCGACAAGCGTAGTGTGTCTGGTGAGAGTGTGCAGGGGAGCGGCAGTGACTCAGAAGGGGAGGGAGAACTGGAGGAGAAAGAAGAAAGGAAGGAGGAAGAAGGGGAGGCAACAGTGACGCAGTTGACGCGCGATGTTGGCCGGATGTGCGTCCGGCCCCCGCGACCGCCTTCCTCCCCCCGAGCCCGAGGGGCCCCAGGGAAGATTGGTGCCGACACGGTACCTCCCCCGTACAACCCTTCAGTGCCTCCCCTCTCCAGAGGAGTCGTTTCCCGCAGATGTGGGAGGGCAGCCCTGCTGCCTTTCCTGTTTTTCAGGATCAACAGGGCAATCGTTATCATGACCCTCTAGACTGGAAACTGGTGAAAGGCATAGCAGAAGCTGTTAGGACATACGGTACCGGATCCGCTTTTGTTGTGGCCTCTTTGGAAAGCCTATGGCGCTATGCTATGACCCTTTCCGACTGGCAACATCTTGCCCGAGCTTGTCTTTCATCAGGACAGTTCTTGGACTGGAAGTCTATGGCCCAAGACCTAGCAGTAGAGAAGGCAGAGGAAAATGCTAGGAATGGCAATCAGGTCTGGGATATGGAAATGCTAATGGGGTATGGCCGCTTTGCAAACAATCAGATTGGGTATCCACAGCAAGTCTATGAGCAGATCAACCAAATATGCACCAAAGCTTGGAAATGCCTCCCTAATCAGGGCGAGCCGGCAGGAAATCTCACTAAGGTTATACAGGGACCTAATGAACCTTTTTCAGATTTTGTGGCCCGCATGGTTGACTGTGCCACAAAGATCTTTGGGGATGCTAATCAAGCCATGCCCCTGGTCAAGCAGCTCGTCTATGAGCAATGTACTAAGGAGTGTAGGACGGCTATCACCCCCCACAAGAGAAAAGGTATCGAACAATGGATGCAAGTTTGCCGGGAGTTGGGCAGTTCTCTTACTAACTCTGGACTGGCCGCTGTGGTGGTCACCGCTGTTCATGGACCCCAGGGGGTCCGTCAGGGTGGGGCCCCACGTCAAAATCACCATGAAGGCCAGCCCACCTGTTTTCAGTGCCGACAACCAGGCCATTTCAAACGTGAATGCCTCTGCCCCTAATGCTGGTCCCGGGCTGTGCCCCCGGTGCCGAAAGGGCAATCATTGGGCCTCCGACTGCTTCTCTTTGAAAACAGTGGAAGGAACCCCTCTGCCCACTCCAAATCTGGGAGCCCATCCAAAAAACGGGCACGGGGCCCTCGCCACCAGGGCCCGCAAATATATGGGGCCCACAGTGTAACACCAACACCCCAATGGCCATCCTTCCGGCCTCCAGAACAGGGACAGCCACTGACCATGCAGAGCCACGTAGAGCAACCTCAGGCAGTGCCGGATTGGACCTCCGCGCCACCGCCAGACTCATATTAACACCCCAAATGGGGGTACAACCAATAGACTCAGACGTGTCTGGCCCGTTACAGCCCGATACAGTTGGGCTTGTCCTGGGTCGTAGCTCTGCTACGCTAAAAGGAATTATAGTCTATCCTGGGGTAATAGACCCAGATTATACTGGGGTCATAAAAATTATGGTCTCATCCCCGAAAGGCATTCTTGCGATTTCACCTGGGGATAAGATTGCACAATTGTTGGTTCTGCCTAGTAAACATCAGCAGTTCCCCGCATCTGCCTGCGTACGAGGGACACAGGGTTTTGGGTCCAGCGGCCCCACCAGTGTCATGCTCTCTCTGGACCTGGACCGCCGACCTATGTATTCTCTTAAGGTTAATGGCAAGCAAATGATAGGCTTATTAGATATAGGAGCTGATAGAAGTGTTGTTAGCCTGCGAGACTGGCCCCAAAAATGGCCCACTCAACAGTCGCAGAGTCTTCTTCGAGGCCTAGGGTACTCTGATTCCCCTAGTATCAGCTCCTCAGAACTGCAGTGGCATGATGAGGAGGGACATCGGGGCACTTTTCAGCCATATGTGCTAGACACCCCTGTGACTCTGTGGGGCAGAGATATTTTAGATGCCCTTGGGTTAAGACTTACTAATGAGCAATTGTATAGCCCGCAGTCGAGAGCCATTATGGCTGACATGGGATATATCCCTAGTTTTGGACTTGGATCTCGGTTGCAGGGGGAAAAGGAGCCCCTTCCAACCACCCAGAGACCCGAAAAACAGGGACTGGGTTTTTCTTAGGGGCCATTGATACGCCCAGAATCAAATGGAAAACTGAGTAGCCCATCTGGGTGCCTCAGTGGCCCCTCCCAGAGCAGAAACTGTGGGCTGCTGAAGAGCTGGTACAGGAGCAGCTCATGCTTGGTCACCTGAAAGAGTCCATATCCCCTTGGAATACACCCATATTTGTAATCAAGAAAAGATCAGGTAAATGGAGACTTTTGCAAGATCTCTGCTCTGTTAACGCTGCTGTGGAAATCATGGGGCCTGTTCAGTGCGGCCTCCCGGTTCTTTCCACATTGCCTCAAGAATGGCCTATAGTGGCAATTGATATCAAGGATTGTTTCTTCTCCATCCCCCTTCACCCTCTGGATACTTCACACTTTGCTTTTCCTGTTGTAGATCAACACCCCTTGGTGCACTGCCTCCATTATATGGATGACATCTTGCTCACCTCCTCCTCCCAAAATGAACTCCATCAGGCTTTTATTGACCTATCGCAAGCCCTCTCTTCTCAGGGCCTACACATTGCCCCCGAAAAGGTCCAACAGGGACAAGTAATAGAATTTCTGGGAGCCAAAGTAGAGCTACACCAAGTACAGCCCAGAAAATAACTCTGCGCAGAGATTCCCTGCGCACCTTAAATGACTTCCAGCGCCTTTTGGGAGATATACAGTGGGTCAGACCCTATTTAGGGTTGCCTAATCATGTACTGCGCCCACTGTATGAGGTCCTGAATGGAGACCCTCAGCTCTCTTCTCCTAGATCCCTCTCTAAGGAGGCTTTGTCGGCTCTGGGAGAAGTAGAAAATGCATTGTCCGGTGCCGCCCTCTGGCGGTATGACCCTCATCAGCCTTTGGTTCTTTGTATTCTGCCCACTGAAAGTCAACCCACCGGAACCTTGTGGCAGGGAGGCCCTCTTTATTGGATCCACCCCCGCATTTCCGCGGGGAAGTCCATTTCGTGGTACCCTGCCGCTGTTGCCCAGCTAGCTCTTGTGGGAATCAGTGAGTGTATTCAGAGCTTCGGCTTTGTGCCACGCACGCTCGTCACTCCCTATGACAAACGTCAGGTGAACACTCGCTGCCGTTTCTGATGACTGGGCCATTTTAACGTACACATATCAAGGAAAGATAGACAATTACTTTCCCAAAGACCCTCTTCTTCAATTTTACAAGACACATCCAATAGTATTTCCAAAAATTACTTCTTCCACACCCATCGAAGGAGCAATGGTTATCTTCACTGATGGCTCAAGCACGGGACTAGGGGGAATTCATATCCCAGGTATATCCTCCCAAGTACACCTCTTCCCAGCCAGTTCTGCACAAATGGTTGAGCTCCATGTAGTCTTGCAGGTGTTCCAAACCATCCCAGACCCTTTCAACCTTGTCTCTGACTCTGCATATGTAGTGAATGCTGTCAGACTCCTTGAAGCCGCAGGCTATATTAACCCCCGTTCTCCTGTTAGTCAATTGCTCTGCTCTATACAGCGCCTACTCCACCAGAGAACACATCCATTTTACATAGTTCAACATAGAGCTCACCAGGCCCTCCCTGGTCCTATTACAACAGGTAATGCTACGACTGACGCACTGACTCGCGTGCCTGTGATCCTTAATGCAATGGAACATGCAGTCCAGTTTCATAAACTTTTCCATGTCAACTCCAAGACCCTGTCATCCCGGTTTCAAATCTCGCGAGAGGCAGCCCACACTATAGTGCGCAATTGTGCCACCTGTGCTCCCTACCTCCCTTCCCCCTCGGTGGGGGTGAACCCCCGAGGTATTTTACCCATGCAGGGGTGGCAAATGGATGTTACCCACTATGCTGAGTTTGGTAAACTTAAGTATGTCCATGTCTCCGTAGACACTTCCTCTGGCTTGATTTGTGCCTCAGCCTTAGCAGGCGAAACTGCCAAGCATGTCATCACCCACTGTCTTGCTGCCTGGGCTGCTTGGGGTATCCCCCAACTAATCAAGATGGACAATGGCCCTGCTTATACCTCCCAAACTTTTGCGCACTTCCTACAACAAATGGGAACGCGGTGCACCCATGGCATCCCCTATAACCCTCAAGGCCAAGGCATTGTTGAACGAGCTCACTTAACACTAAAAACCATGCTTAATAAACAAAAAGGGGAGTTGGGGAAGGCCGGACACCACAGAACCACCTTTCACTCGCCCTATTTACACTCAATTTTCTGTCATTGGATGCTGAGGGCCACTCTGCAGCCGATCGTCACATGGGTCCTCACGGAGGATCCACAGCCAAAGTCCTGTGGAGGGATGTAATCAGTGGGCTCTGGAAAGGACCAGATCCAGTTTTGGTATGGTCCCGAGGAGCTGTTTGTATCTTTCCACAGAACGCACAGGACCCCGTTTGGATCCCAGAGCATCTGGTCTGCCCCATCGCACATAAGCAAGATGAAGAGGAAATCCTTGATCCTCCTGCTGCTGGTGACGATCATAACATGGATGGGACAATCCCAGGATAAGTATAGATGGGGATTGTTGGATGTCCTGCCTCTTCCTATCCCTGTACATCATACCTCCCCTTTGTTGCCTCGCTTTTTCACCACTGATCATAGCCTACAACTCCCTGCCATTAAGCTAGATTCTGAAATTAGCCCGGAGTCCCGTCCTATCAACATCACTCTGCGAGGCCTCCTCTGCTTTACAGTATCCCACAATTTGTCGGACTTGGCACCTGATGACAATTCCTGTGTCACCTTGTATAATATGTCAGCAGGGTGGTTTGACACACCAAGAAATAGCACCGCCAACGGCACCCTCTTGCAGGGTCGCATTCCCCTTATGATTTCTAAATATAGCACTAACCCGACTTCACAGCCTCGCTGGGCCCCATATTGCAAAAGTACATGAGATTGGCCACAGTTATGGACAGGTTGTCAAAGTCATCGCCTACAGTGGGCGGTGAAACCCTACTTCACCTTTTCCCCAAACATTGGGACTATGGTGAATCAGACGTCTCCTGGGTGCAACTATACCTGGCAAAGCCCCACTCAGGTTTCACCCACCAACCCCTTTGACGTCTGGCTCCTCTGTGGTGTTAATAGTGGCTGTACAGATATTACCGCCATGTCTATGATCACGGGCGGGGTACTTAAGAATGCTAGTGTTCGCTGGAATGAGTCCGAGATTTTTGAAACCTCTGTGAATCAGTTGGAGTCTAATTCCAACTTAACTTTTTCCCCGACACCTGTATGCCTTCAGCCTCCGTTTATGTTTCTCCTTTTTAATAACTCCAAAGAAAGTTCGGTTGTTTGTACAAATTCTACTTGCTTTTATTCTCTCTGCTGGAATGCATCTATTTTCCCTACAGCTCTAGTGACAAGGTTGCCGCGCTACGTCCCCTCGCCGGTCCAGTCACCATCCCCAGAGATACTTTGGAGAAGTAAACGAGATTTTGGAATCACTGCCGCCATTGTAGCCGCTGTCACCGCTTCAGTCGCGGCTGCTGCCACTGCTGCCGTGGCCCTCACGCAGACTGTCTCCACCGCAGCCACTGTCAACGCTTTGGCCGAAGGGACGACTGCTGCTCTATCTTCCCAAGGCCGAATTGATGGACACGTGCTGGGTGCCATCCACATCTTGAACCAGCGCATAGATTTAGTACAAGAGCAGATTGACTCGTTAGTGCAGGTCATACAGCTAGGCTGTGAGTGGCGCTTTAGCAGTTTGTGTGTCGTGTCTGTGCCTTTTCAGAATCATTCTCGAGCTGCGTATATTTCTTGCCAGTTATCAATGTACCTGAGGAACAACTGGACCGCTGAGATGGAGACTTTGATGACCCAACTGCATGCAGAAATCACTCGTGTCAATTCCACCCGGGTAGATGTTAGCGTTGCTCAATCCCTCCTATCGTGGCTCTCCAACGCCATGACGCTTGTGAAAAACTGGGCCGGGATGGGGGCCATGTTTCAGGTATGCCTTTTGGCCATCATACTGATTGTGTCTCATCTTAGAAGAATGTGTGCTCGACAGCAGGTGCAAAATACCATGTTAGTACAGGCAATTGCTGAGATCGGAGATCCCTCTTCTAGCCCAGGGGTCTGGCTACAAATGCTTGAAGGCAGTCAATGACGGGCAACCTTCTTTGGGGGTGTCATCAACCTAAGACAGGGACTCCGCCTTTCACTGCGGCCTCTCCCCATGACAGGTAAGAGACGCCTCAGCCAAGAATGACCTAAGCCAGGCGCTTCAAGCACACGCTTCATTTATTTAAATGTATAAGGGGGAGATGTTGGGAGCCATGGCCCACATACCTCCTGTAAGCCTTAGATCTCGCTGCCTGCAAAATGGCGTCGTGCTGCAGGGCCACACCCTTGTTTACCCCGCTTGATGGCCTGCCCAGTGTAAGGCTTTGCCTGGAGACTAGGCAAGCCCCCCTGTGATTGGATATTGTTTGCCCTATCAGAATACAGCAGGCAACACTATTTAAGCCATGTGACCAGGAAATAAAGTAGAAGAAGGATCTTGAAACCACGTGTGGTGGTCCGTGTGTCTGTTCTCTACCTGCTGGACGGGTGGGGTCTCGGACAACAGAAAACTTCCCAGAAATCATCAAGGAACAGAATATAGATGTACCAGATGCGTATCATATGCCACCCAATATAGATCTCAAAAGAAAGACTCCAAGACATATTATAATCAAGCTTAACAAAATGAAACAGAAGCAGCAACTCTTAAAGGCAGCAGGACTCAAAGCAAAGCTAACTTTCAGAGGGAAACCCTGTAGGCTTTTGTCAGATTTCTCAGCAGAAACAATGCTGGCACAGAGACAGTGGCAGGACACATTTAGAGACTTGAAGGAGTAGAACTTCCAACCAAGAATTATATATCCTGCAAAACTATTTTTCAAATATGAAAATGAAATGAAGACATTCCCAGATAAAGAGAAACTCAGAGACTGTAAAAACCAAACCAAAACTGCAAGAAATACTGAAAGAAGTTCTTGGCCTTGGCTTAGAAGAACAAAACCAAGAACTTTATACTTTAGAACAACACATTATTCAGAACTCGACTCAGTTAGGGAAGGCTTCAAATTCAATCACAGCTTTAATACTGAAAGAAACAATCCAGTGATTATCATGAAAACTATGGTGCCCTTATATTAAAAAGAGGGATATACTCAGTCATTATAGTCCTTCCAGATGGAGAGGAAGATGACAGACTTGTAGTAATTAAAATTGGTTTTGTATATAGCTTATTAAGGGGTATTATTAAGGGGTAGGAGCAGCCATAAAACACAACAAAGATGCAACATACCGTATCAAAAATGTAAGACAGAAGTCTCAACAACTACAAAAACAACTCAGAAAAATGTAAAAAATCAACTCACAGAAAAGAATGTCCCAGAACAGACTAATAAGAACAACAGAGAAAACATCAACATAAAAATAAACACATCACAACGGCAGCAGTGAACACATACCTATCAATAATTACATTGAATGTGAATGGACTGAATGCTCCAGTAAAGAGACATTGAGTGACATGTTGGATCAAAAGACATGACCCATCCATATGTTGTCTACAAGAAACTCACTTGAGACCTAAAGAAAGGAACAAACCGAAAATTAAAGGATGGAAGAATATATAACAAGCTAATAATGAACAAAGAGCAGATGTGGCAATTCTAATCTCAGACAAAATCAATTTTAATGTCAAATCCACCATCGTGGACAAAGATGGACATTATTTATTGCTGAAAGGTGTGGTACACAAGCAAGACTTAACCATATTGAATATCTATACACCTAATATGCGACTCGACGACACTTGGCTGGCAATATCAGAGAGGATCACCATGAGTCGGATCCAACTCGACAGCACTTGGCTTGGCTAGCAATATCAGAGCACTTAAATACATTGAAGAAACACTGACTACTATCAAAAAAGAGTTAGATTACTCCACAATAATAGTGGGAGACTTCAACACTCCACTCTCAATACTGGACAGATCATCTAGAAAAAAACTCAGTAAAGATACAGAAGGCCTTATTGCCACAATTAACCAATGAAACCTCATCTATATATACAGAACTTTCTACCCATCAGCAGACAATTGCACCACCTTCTCCAGTGCACATGGAACATTCTCCAGAAATGACCATGTGTTAGGACATAATGCAATTATCAGCAAAATCCATGCCATTGAATTACTGCAAAGTGTCTTTGCAGATCATAAAGCCATAAACGTCTAAATCAGTAGGAGAAAAAACATAGAAAACACAACCTACCACAACCCGTGGGATACAGCCAAAGCAGTGCTTAGAGGTCAGTTTATCTCCATAAATGCACACACCTGGAAGGAAAAAAGAAACCAAATCAAGGAACTAACACTATAGCTTGAACAAGTAGAGAGAGAACAACAGAGGAACCCCTCAGGCACCAGAAGAAACCAGAGCATAAAGATTAGAGCAGAGCTAAATGAATTAGAGAATAGAAAAACAACTCAAAAAATTGAAAAGACCAAAAGCTGGTTTTTTGAAAAGATCAACAAAATTGACAAACCATTGGCTAAACTTACTAAAGAAAAGCAGGAAAGGAAACAAACAACCCAAATTAGAAATGAGAGGGGAGTTGTCACAATAGATCCAACACAAATCAAAAATATCATAATGGAATACTATGAAAGACTGTACTCTAACAAATTTGAAAACCTTAGAAGAAATGGACAAATTCCTTGATTTGTACCACCTACCCAAATTATCACAAGATGACACAGAGCAAGTTAAGAAACCCATCACAAAGGAAGAGATTGAAAAGTCATCAAAACACTTCCAACCAAAAAAAGCCCGGGACCAGAATGCTTCAGTGCAGAATTCTACCAAGCTTTTAGAGAAGAGTTATCTCCACTGCTACTGGGAGTATTTCACAGTACAGAAAGGGATGGAGTACTCCCAAACTCATTCTATGAAGCCAGTATAACCCTGATACCAAAGCCAGGGAAAGACCCAACAAAAAAGGAAAACTATAGACAGATATCACTCATGAATCTAGATGCAAAAATCTTCAACAAAATTCTTGCCAATAGAATACAACAACATATCAAAAAAAATAATCCATCGTAACCAAGTTGGATTCATACCAGGGATGCAAAGCTGGTTCAACAGCAGAAAAACAATTAATGTGATTAACCACATAAATATCACAAAAGACAAGAATCACCTGATTTTGTCCATTGATGCCGAAAAGGCATTTGATAAAGTCCAACACCCATTCATGCTAAAAACTCTTAGCAAAATAGGCATAGACGGAAAATTTGTCAACATAATAAGGGCCATTTATACAAAGCCAACTGCCTACTTCATCCTGAATGGAGAGAGACTAAAACAGTTTCCCTTGAGAACAGGAACTAGACAAGGAAGCCCACTCTCACCTCTCCTATTTAACATTGTACTAAAAGTTCTAGCGAGAGCAATGAGACAAGACCAAGAAATAAAGGGCATCTGCATCAGCAAAGAAGTCAAAATCTCCCTGTTTGCTGATGATATGATTCTATATGCAGAGAATCCCAAAGAATCTATAAGTAAACAACTCAAACTGATAGAAGAGTTCAGCAGTCTCAGGATACAAGATAAACATAAGTAAATCAGTAGGATTCCTTTACACCAACAATGAGACTGTTAACGAAGAAATCATTAAATCAATACCATTTACTACAGCCCCTAAGAGGACAAAGTACCTAGGAATTAATCTAACCAGAGAAATAACAGAACTTTACAAAGGGAACTACAAGCCATTACTACAAGAAACTAAAAGAGACTTAGATAAATGGAAAAACCTACCCTGCTCATGGATAGGAAGACTTAACATTGTGAAAATATCTATTTCACCCAAAGCAATCTACTTATATACTGCAATCCCAATACAATCTCCAGCATCATTTTTTAATGAGATGGAGAGACAAATCACCAATTTTGTTTGGAAAGGGAAGAAGCCCTGGATAAGTAAGGTACTACTAAAGAAGAACATACTGGAAGGCCTCTCAATACCCGACCTTAGAACCTATTCACTGCCACAATGGTCAAAACAGCCTGTTTTTGGTACAAGAACAGACAGATCAATCAATGGAACAGAATTGAGACCCCAGAGATGACACCATCTGCCTATGAACAGCTGATATTTGACAAAGGCTCTAAGACACTAAACTGGGGTAAAAACAGTATCTTCAACAAATAGTGCTGGCAAAATTAGATATCCATCTGCAAAACACTGAAACAAGACTCATATCTTACACCTTATCAAAAACCAACTCAAACTGGATAAAAGACCTAAATATCAAACCTAAAACAATATAGTTTATCCAAGAAAAGGTAGGAGAAACAACAATGGAAGTTTTAATATACAACACAGACTTCAAAATCTATCAAACCACAGTCAACAGAAGAGAAAATAGATAAATGGGAACTATTAAGAATTAACCACTTTTGCTCATCCAAAGACTTTATTAATAGAATTAAAAGGCCACCTAAAGAATGGGAAAAAATACTTGGCAACTCTATGTCAGACCAACGCCTGATCTCCATAATCTATAAGATACTACAAAATATCAATAAGAAGAAGATAAGTCATCCCCCTTTAAGTGATGTGCAACGGAGATGGACAGACATTTCTCTAAAGAGGAGACAGAGGCAGCCAAAAAACACATGCGGACATGTTCATGATCTTTAGTTATTAAAGAACTTCAAATCAAGACTACAATGAGATACCATCTCACCCCAACAAGAGTGGCCATGTTCCAAAAACACAAAACAACAATGTTGGAGAGGCTGTGGAGAAAGTGGAACTCTCCTACACTGTTGGTGAGGTTGCAAAATTGTCCAGCCTCTTTGGAAAGCAATCTGGCGCTTCCTTAAAAAAAGTAGATATAGATATACCATTTGACCCAGTAATTCCACTACTTGGAATATATCCTACAGAATCAAGGCCATTCATACCAACGGACACATGCAGAAGAATGTTTATTGCAGCACAGTTCACGATAGCAAAAAGATGGAATCAACCTAGATGCCCAACAACAGAAGAATGGATAGGTAAACTATGATATATATACTCAGTGGAGCACTACGCAATGATAAAGAACAATGATGATTCCAGGAAACATCTCATAACCTGGTTTCAACTGGAAGACATTATGTTGAGTGAAAGTAGTCAGAGACCAAAGGACAAATATTGTATGAGACCCCAATGATACGATCTCAAAAACAGACTTATGTATAGAAGAAAAGACTCTTTGATGGCTGCAAGGGAAGGGATGGAGGGCGGGCAAGGGGGGGGAAGGTTTCGATTAGATAGTTGGTAGAAATTTGGTTGGGTGAAATCAGTGATAGCACACATTAGAAACAAGAACCATATTAAGTGGACTTCAGCATAACTTGAATACATACACTCCTTCCATCTTAACTCAATATTGTAAGGACAGAGTAGCTGGGGCAGGGGGCAGGAGATCATGCTCTTAGGCAAAATCAAGGACAATTGGCACAACTACCATTTTGTTAAGAGGGCTCTCTGCACCCCACATTGGTGAGTGGCATCTGGGCTCTTAATAGCTGCCAAGCTGCGATCTGAGGCACAGCAAATGGTCCCAGCTCATCAGGAATGGATGCTTACTGAGGACCAAAATGACATGGCATAAAGACAACCCAGAGATAGAAGGACCCACATCAGTGGGAGTCTACATAGACTTGGGACCAGGAGAACTGGATGGTGCCCAGCCACCACCAGTGATAGCCGTGATGGAGCTCACTAAGTTGAGTCTCACTGCCAACACAAGAATAAAAAGCAGTGCATCCTGAGATCTCCACTAAAAGACCACAATTGATGGTCCAGTGGTTTGAGGATTCCCCTAGTAGCATGGCCCCTGGCCCTGATGCTGCCCTTGCCTATAAATCATAACAAAGGTCCACACTTCAGACATGAATGGATTGGACTTGGTGATTCAGAGTGACTATATATTGGACGTACTTTATGGTTCTATGCATCTATAGGATATCATCCTGCTGACCTCTGGCTAGAGTAAGGGGGGTGGGTGCAGAGCAGGGGAAAGGAGACTGTTGGGAGGATGAGACATGTATGGAGACCTGTATGAGACATGTATAGAGAGAGGAAATGTGTGCTGTCACCAGGCAGGGAAAGCAGTGGAAGCTGCATATAGGTGGGCATGTAAATTTATATGGGAATGTGTATTTTCACTTAGTCATAATAAAAAAGAAAATAGAAAAATACTTGCACCAAGAAGACTAAAAGCTGTTTTTTTGAAAGGATAAACAAAACAGATAAACCATTGACCAAGCTGACAAAAGAAAAACAGGAGAGGAAACAAATAACCTGTATAAGAAATGAGACCAAACTGAACTTAGAATCATAACAGAACATTACAAAAAATATGTAGTATAATAAATACAAATACAAGGAAATGGAAAATTTTCTAGAAAAACACCACCTACCAAGACTAACACTGAGATAGAACAAGGAAACAGACCTGTAACAGAAGAAGAGATTGAAAAGTTAAATTAAAAGCTTCCAACTCAAAAAAGCTTTGGCCCTGATGGCGTCACGGGAGAATTCTACTAACCATTAGAGAAGAGTTAACACCACTTTTACTAAAAGAATTCCAGAGCATCAAAAATGATGGAATACTCCCAAACTCATCTATAAAGCCAGCATAACCCTTAGACAAAAACTAGATAAAGACAGCACAGGAAAGGAAAATTATCTCATTGAACTTATCTCTTTGAACTGATCTCTGTTATCTCTCATGAAATTAGATATACAAGAATCCTGAACAAAATCCTAGCCAATGGAATTCAACATCACACCAAAAAAATAGTTCATCATAACAAAGTAGGATTCATATCAAAGATGCAGGGATGGTTCAACATTAGAAAAACAATTCATGTAAGCCACAACATAAATAAAACAAAAGACAAGAACCACTTGATTCTATCAATTGATGCAGAAAAGCATCTGATGAAGTTCAACACCCATTTATGTTAAAAACTGTCAGCAACATAGAAATAAAAGTGAAATTCCTCAACAAGGAGTCATCTGTGGAAAATCAACAGTTAACATCACTCTTAGTGGATAGAAGCTGAAAACATTACCCTTGAGAACAGGTACCAGACAAGAGTGCCCACTGTTACTGCTTCTATTCATCATTGTTACGGATTTCTTAGCAAGAGCAATCAGGCATGATAAAGAAATAAAGAGCATCCAGTTTGATAAAGAAAATTTAAAGTGTCATTATTTATGGATGACATGATCTTATACACAGAAAACCCTAAAGAATCCACACACACCAAAAACAATGCTACATCTAGTAGAAGACTTCAGTAAAGTATCAAGATACAAGATAAACATACATAAATCAGTTGGATTCCTTTAGATCAACAAAGATACAACCAAACAGGAAACATCAAAATCATTATTACCATTTACTGTAGCTCCCAAGATGATAAAATACCTGGAAATAAGTCTAACCAGATATGCAAGAGACCCATACAAAGAAAGCTGTAAGACTTTATTGTAAGAAACTAAAAGTGACTTACGTAAGTGGAAAAACCTATCATATTCTTGGACAGGAAGGCTTAACATTATGAAAATGTTTTTTCTACCTATACATGCAATGCAATCCCCAAATTCCAGTGACATTCTTTAGTGATACAGAGAAACAAACCAGCAACTTCATGTGGAGAGGGAGGAAGCCACGTATAAGTAAAGCATTACCAAAGAAGAAGAATAAAGTAGGAGGCCTCACTCTACCTGACCTTGAAACCTGTTACACTGCCTCAATAGTTAAGACAGCCTGGTACTTGCACAAAAACAGATACATAGACCAATGAAACACTATTGAAAACCCGGATACAACATCATCCACCTATGAGCAACTGATATTCTACAAAGACCCAAAGGCTGTGAACTGAGGAAAAGGCAGTCTCGTCAACATTTGATCTTGGCATAACTAGTTGCCCACCTGCAAAAAAAAAAAATGAAACAAGACCCCTATCTCACACCATGCACAAACACTTACTCAAAATGGATCAAAGACCTAAATATAAAAGCTAAAACAATAAAGCTCATGGAAGAAAAAATTAAGATGATACTGGAAACTCTAATCCATGGAATTAACAGTCTACAAAAACATTACAAACAACTATCAAACACCAGAAATGAAAATAGACAATTGGGAACACTTAAAAATCAAACACTTATGCTCATCCAAAGCCTTCACCAAAAGAGTAAGAAATAATTTTTGACTACCGTGATTCTGATTGACATCTAATCTCTCTAATTTACAAGAGACTGCAAAACTTCAACAAGAAAAAGATAAAAAAAAAAAAAAAAAAAATCAAAAAATGGGCAAAGAACATAAACAGAATGAACAGATACTTCACCAAGGAGAACGTACAGGATACCAAAAGATACATGAAGAAATGCTCACAATCACTAGCCATCAGAGAAATCCAAATCAAAACTACAATGAGATACCATCTTACCCCAGCAAGACTGGCAATAATCCACAAAATAATAAACGCTGGAGAGGATGTGGAGAGATTGGAACCCTACTACATTGTTGGTGTGATTGTAAAACAATACAACCACTATGGAAACTGATTTGGCATGTTCTGAAAAATCTAGAAATATTATGCAATCTACTAAACCCACTCCTTGGAGTATATCCTAGAGAAATAAGGGCCACCACACAAACAGATACATGTACGCTAATCTTTATTGCAGCTCTCTCCACATTAGCAAAACAGTGGAATCAACCTAGATACCCATCAACAGACAAATGGTTAAAGTATGGTATATTTACACAATGGCGTACTATACAGTCATAAAGAACAATGACAATTTAGGGAAACAGCTGATAACTTGGGACCATCTGGAAGACATTATGCTGAGTGAAATTAGCCAGACACAAAAGCACAACTATTTTATGAGACCATTATTATAAGGCCACAATGAAAAATTTAAGCACAGAAGAAAATAATCATTGACAGTTACGAGGGTGAAGAGGGAGGAAGGGAGAGAGATTTCCATAAAATAGATGGAGTCAGGATTCTGGTATGTGTAGAGTGTGACAGCATGTACTAGAAAAGAGGTAGCCACAAGTGGACTACATCAAAACCAAATCATTCCCTAAATACAACACAACTCTTTAGAAGGACAGATTAACAGGGACTAGAATTAGGGGACCACACTTCCAGGGGACACACAGAGCAGCTGGTATACTCACGTTGTTGCTTTTTTTTTTTTTTTTTTGCCTCTAAAGAAAATGTTACATTTGCCACTTGCGTAAGTGGTGGCTGGATCTTAAAAGCTAACAAGCTGCCATCTAAGTAGTATCAATTTGTCACTATCCACCTGGACCAGAGGTAAGCGGAGGACATTAAGGACAGGAGGAAAATATGAGCCTAGCAGATGGAAGGTGTCATATGATCCAGAAACTACTTCAGCACAGGACTAGAAGAACTATAGTGTGTCTGGCCACCACCAATGACCGCCCTGAAGGGGTGCACAGTATGTAGCCCCTGATATGGTGGGTCAAGTTTACAAGTAAGCATGCAGAACTAGAAGTCGACCAAATGATTTGATAGTCTGTCAGTATGGAGAGTCGCCTGAGAACATGGCCCCCAAACTCTCTATTAGCCCAAGCCCCATCCAACACTGAAACCAGCTCTCCAAAGACCCAACTGGACTACACAAGATATGGAGTGATGCTGGCCATGAACAAACGTATAGACTTAAATATACACACGAAACTGTTCCAAGAAGCTCATTGCCAGAAGTAAGTTGATAGAATGAGGGAGAACAGGTCTTGGTCAAATGGGCATGGGAACATCTGGATGGAGAAGGGGAGGGTGCTGTTACCAGGAAGAGGAAAGGGAAAGAAGAGCAGTTAGAACAGAATGGTAGTGTGAGTTCTCAATGTTAAATGGCAAATCGATGTGGATTATAAACTTGTACTTAAATCACAGTGAAGTTTATTAAAAAAAGAATTTCAGACTTACAGGGACATTTCTAAGGGAATAGTTTTGTACATCTCAAATTAAGATATTGAAAAGAGCATCCAAGTATTTTCAAATCACAGCTCCGTGTCAGAGAAGCGGTAATGCTTTCTGACTGCATCCCAATCATTTTCTTTACAGACTCGTGTCTTATACTATAGGTATTTAAGTAAGTGGACACCAGTGAAGAGCCCTCTCTGTCCTTAAAAATCTTAATTATTAGAATGCCTTATAGTCATTCACATAAATCTTCAAAATAACAAACAATCCATGGCATTCTTGTTTCCACTTACCCACTTCAATAGAGGCCTATAAACATTATTTATGTTACAGATAATAGCAATCAATTAGAAGCAGCATGGGTGTCTTTGTCAGAATTTTCCTTTTTTTTTTTTTTTTAATGTAATTTTTTCCTCCAGGAAGTTGAGCTCTTCTAGAAAGTTGTAAAAGTTCTTCTTCTTTTTTTTTTTCGCAATCTGTTGTTATTAGCTGCTGTCAGATCGGCTCCTGACACATGGTGACCTGTTGTGCTAGAGTAGAATTGCTCCACAAGATGTTTTTGGCTATAATTTTTATAACAGCTATTTGCCAATCCTGCCTTCTGTGGAACCACTAGCTGAGTTTGAAACACCAAGCTTTTGGGTGACCACTGACTGCAAACTGTTTGCACCACGAGGCTCCTTTTATAAAATGTGTAAAGGATTATTTAGAAATAATAATATAGAATTTACAAAAAAACTGCATGAATAAGAATAGTACAAAGAACATCTGTGTTCTCTTTATCTAAATGTGTCTGTTGGTAACATGTAACCGTTTGTTTTATCATGTGAGCACTCTCTCCACATATACACACACACATTTATACATATAGTCATATATGCCATTCCATATATATAATTACATAGGTTGTAAAAGCACACATGTATATATATATATATATGTATGTGTGTGTAATTTGAGTTCTTTTTTAGTTTTCTGTCATAACACGATGTTCCAAGTTTATTCCATATTTCACCTTACCAAGCTTTGGAAATAGTCATTTCTCTGGTGACCCCTGATTCATTTCAGTGGAAAATGTTAGTGAAAAAGTTCTGAGTACAAGGTGTGATCAACACTACTAAAATGTTATCACTTGTTCTTACTTTTAGCAGACAGAACTGTAAAATATGCACATAAACATACAAACACATAGATATGTATATGTGCATATATACATATACATACATATATACAGAAACCCTGGTTCATAGTGGTTAAGTGTTACAGCTGCTAACAAAAAGGTCAACAGTTCAAATTCTCCAGGAGCTCC
This sequence comes from Heterohyrax brucei, assembly GCA_028571685.1. NCBI lineage: Eukaryota > Metazoa > Chordata > Mammalia > Hyracoidea > Procaviidae > Heterohyrax > Heterohyrax brucei. The sequence goes on from CM053149.1 coordinate 45,194,885, forward strand.
TTGGAAACTTTATGGGGCAGTTCTACTTTGCCCTATATGGTATCTGTGAGTTAAATCTACTTGACAGCAATTTTTTTTCTTTTTGTATATACATGTGTATACTTGTGTGTAAATTTAATATAAGAGTAAAGAAGGATGAATCCAAGGGCAATACACATGTACATACTGTTGCTAGGTGCCACTGAGTCAGTTCGAACACATTAGGACCCTGTGTACAACAAAATGAAACACTGCCTGATCCTTTGCCATCTTCACAGTTGTTATGCCTGAGCCCATTGTTGCAGCCACTGTGTCAGTCTATCTTTTGGGAATTTTCCTTTTATTTGCTGACCTCTCATTTACCAAGAATGATGTTCTTCTCCAGGGACTGCTTTCTCTTGATAACATGTCCAAAGTATGTGAGATGAAGTACTGCCATCATCACTTCTAAAGAGCATTCTGGCTATGATGATTGCCAATTAAGTTCACCAATTTATCCTAGAAGAAGTGTTACCTACCTCACTGCTGAATATCACTATGGTCACTTTCAAAGTACTACCCTTGGGAAGTGACGCACCAAAGCTGAGGCCTAGTCTACCCTTCAAAGCAATTTTGAAACTCTTCTTCTGGAATGACCATCAGAGCTGTCATTCTATTACCCTTGATGTCTTGAACACCATCAAAACATCTTCCTTTCATTATGTGTTTTATGTGTGGGTAAAGAAAAAACTCACTGGGGACCAGATCAGGTGAGTAGGGACGGTGTTCCAACACAATTATTTGTTTACTGGCTAAAAACTCCCTCACAAATAACAATACAATTAAGTTTGTGAACTTGCAACTTTGCCATGCACAATGACCATTCCAGAAATTCAATGACCATTCCAAAATTGCTTTGAAGGGTGGACTAGGTGCTAGCATCAGTGCATACCTTCCCAAGGGGAGTACTTTGAAGGCGACTGTAGGGATATTCACCAGTTAGTGTATGTAATATTTATAACAGTTAAGTTCGTGTCCTAGGAGGGTCATGGATTGAACTGTGTCCCCCCAAAAATATGTTAGCCATGGGGCTGGGCCATGATTCCCAGTATCTTGTGACTGTCCTCCATTTTGTGTTTCTCCTATGCTGTATGCTAAAAGATTAGGGTGGGACTGTAAATCCCTTTAAAAGATCACCTCCCTGCTCCACTATAAAGGGAGTTTCCCTGGAGTATGGCTTGCCCCACCCTTAATCCTTTCATCCTGCAAGAGATAAAAGAAAAGGGAAGCAGGTTGAGATTTGGGAACCTCACACCACCAAGTAAGCAGCACTGGGAGAAGAGCGTGTCCTTCAGACCTGAGGTTCCAGCGCCAAGATCCTCCCTGAACAAAGACTAATGCAATACCGGACTTTCCTTCTGAGTTGGCAAGGGAAAAGTCTTCCCCTAGAGTGGATACCCTGAATATGGACTTGCAGCCTACCAGACTGCATGAGAATAAACTTTCCTTTATTAAGGCCATCCACTCTGTGGTATGTCTGTTAGAGTAGCCCTAGCTGACTAAAACAAGGAGTCATGCTCCCAAGGGATGCTCCAGGCTGTCAGACCATCAACTGTGGTCTTTAGGAGTTTTTGAACTGGACCCCTTGTTTTTTGATGTTGCCGGAGGGAATCAACATTGTGTGCCCCTTCACAACTGTCTTTGATGGTGGCCAGGCACGACCTGGTTCTTCCGGTCATATATTGATGCAGTCTTCCAATCACATGGGTCCTTCTGTCTCTTGAGCTCTTTTATCCTCATATCTTTGTTGTTCTCGGTGATCACTTGTTCCTCACATGGCAGCTTGCTAGCTTTTAAGACTCCAGACACCACTCATCAGTATGGTGAGAAGACTCTCTTAGCAATACGCTAGTCATGCTAATTGGCCTCATTGTTCTCCAAGAACATGGTCCCCAGACGCCACCCCTACTACTCTACACTTGCAATATTGGCTTGAGATCAGAAGAGCTTTCAGTTTATGATGAAGTCCAGTTAAGCTGAACTCCTTTCTACTGTGTGCCGTCACTGCTTTTACCTGACAAAATTTCTGTCAACTGTCTAGTATATGACCAACTCTCTCTCTCCCTCCCCACCCTTGTAGCTGTCAAAGAGTCATGTCTTCTGTATGTAAGTCTATTTTTAAGTGCTTATAACAGAGTAGAATCCAACTCGACAACGCTTGGCTATAACAGTGGTCTCATACAATATTTGTACATTCGCCACTGACTGATTTTACTCAGAATAAAATCTTCCAAATGAAACCAAGTTATGACATGCTTCCTAAAATCATTATTGTTCTTTATCACTGCAGTGTTCCATTGAGTACCATAGATTGTTTATCCATTCACCTGTTGTGGGCATCGAGGTTGAATTCATCTTTTTGCTATTCTAGAATATGCTGCAATGAACTTTCCTGCATGTATCTGTTCATCTGACAACTTTTGTTTCTGCAGGATATATTTCAAGCAGTGGGATTACTGGTTCGAGTGGTGTATCTATTTCACGCTTTTCAAGGAAGCACTAAACTGCTTTCCCCAAAAGGTGGTATCATTTTGCAAACCCACTAGCAGTGTAGAAGAGTTCCAATCTCTCCACAGCCTATTCACCATTTGTTGTTTTGTGTTTTGGGGTCATGGCCAACCTTACCGGGGTGAGATGGTATCTAATTGTAGTTTTGATTTAGATTTCTCTAATAGCTAGTGATTTTGAGCATTTTCTCATGCGTCTTTTGGTTGCCTGGGTGTCCTCTTTGGTGAAGTGTCTGTCCATCTCTTTTCCCATTGTTTAAATGGGTTATCTAACTTTTTCTTGTTGATATTTTGCAGTACCTTGTAGATTATGGAGATCAGACGTTGGCTGAACATATAGTTGCCAAATACTTTTTCCCATTCTGTAGGTTGTCTTTTAACTCTTTTGATAAAGTCTTGGGATGAACAAAAGTGTTTGATTCTTAGTAGTTCCACTTACCTATTTTCTCTTCTCTTGATATTGCTTTCTCACCCATATTTTTTAGTCTAAGCTGTGCATTAGAACTTCCATTGTTGACCCCATTTGTTTTTTTTTTTTTGCAGGATCTTCATCATTTTAGGTTTGATGTTTAGGTCTTTGATCAATTTTGAGTTAGTTAATATGTGAGATATGAGACATGGGTCTTATTTCACTTTTTTGGGGTAGATGTATATCCAATTTTGCCAACACCATTTGTTAAAGAGACTGTTCTTACCCCAGTTTAAAATCTTAGGGCCTTTGTCATATATCAACTATTCAAAAGAGGATAGTGGCATCTCTGGGGTCTCAATTCTATTCCATTCGTCTGTATGTCTCGTTTTGTACCAGTACCAGGCTGTTTTGACTACTGTGGGAGTATAATAGGTTCTAAGGTCAGGCAGTATGAGGCCTACCACTGTGTTCCTCTTCCTCAATAGGACTTTACACATCTGGGGTTTCTTTCCTTTGTAAACAAAATTGGTGATTTGTTTCTCCATCTCATTAAAGAATGTCACTGGAATTTGTATTGAGATTGCATTGTATATGTTGATCGATTTGGGTAAAATAGGCATTTTCACATTATTAGTTCTTCCTATCCATGAGCAGGGTAGGTTTCTCCACTTATCTAAGTCTCTCTCAGTTTCTTGCAGTAAAGCTTTGTATTTTTCTTTTTATAGGCCTCTTATTTCTCTAGTTAGATTTATTTCTAGGTATTTTATCTTCTTGTGGGCTATAGTAAATGGTATGGATTTGGCGATTTCTTTATTGATGATCTCTTTGTTGGTTTAAAGGAATCCTACTGATTAACTTATGGTTATCTCATATCCTGATACTTTGTTGAACTCTTCTATTAATTCCAGTAGTTCTTTAGGATTCTCTGCGTATACAACTGTATCATCTGCAAACAGGGAGATTTTTACTTCTTATTTGCCAATATGACTTTTATTTCTTTGTCTTGCCTAATTGCTCTGGCTAGAACCTCTAGAACAATGCTGAATAGCAGTGGTGACAGTGGGCTCCCTTGTCCAGTTCCTGTTTTCAGAGGGAAGTCTTTCAGTTTCTCTCCATTCAGGATAACATAGGTGGTTCGCTTTGCTTAGTTGCCTCTTATTGTGTCCTTATTTTGCTGAGAGTTTTTAGCATGAATGGGTGTTAGACTTTGTCAAATGTCTTTTCTGCATCAATTGATAAAATCAAGTGATTCCTGTCTTTTGTGCTATTATGTGGTTGATCACAAATTATTTTTTTTTCTGATGTTGAACCAGTCTTGAATCCCTGGTGTGAATCCAACTTGGTCATGATGAATTATTTTTTTAATATTTTCTTGAATTCTATTTTCAAAGTTTTTGTTGAAGATCTTTGCATCTAGGGTTGCATCATGAGTGATATTGGTCTGTAATTTTCTTTTCTTTTGTGGGATCTTTCCCTGGCTTTGGCATCATGGTTATGCTGGCCTCATAGAATGAATTTGGTGTATTTCAGCCCTTTCAATACTGTGAAATTGCCTCAGAAGTATGGAAATTAACTCATCTCTAAAAGTTTGGTAGGATTCTGTGGTGAAGCCGTCTGGGCCAGGACTTTTTTTGGTTGGTAGTTTTTGGATGACCTTTTCAATCTCTTCTGTGGGATGAGTTTACAAAGTTGTTCTATTTCTCCTTGGGATAATTTTGGTAGGTGCTATGAATCTAGAAATTTGTCCAGAAATCTATTGCAGTGTTTTGTAGTATTCTGTTATGATACTTTTGATTTCAGTTGGGTCTGTTGTGACTTCTCCCAATTTATTTCTTATTCAGGTTATTTATTTCCTCACTTGTTTTTCTTTTGTAAGTTTAGCCAATGGTTTATCAATTTTGTTGATCTTCTCAAAGAACTAGCTTTTGATTTTGTCAGTTTTTTCAGTTGTTCTGTTCTCTAGTTGATTTAGTTCTGCTCTAATCTTTACTATCTTTTTTCATCTGGTGACTGATGGGTTCCTCTGTTGCTCTCTTTCTCCTTGTTCAAGCCATAGGGTTAATTCTTTGGTTTGGGCCCTTTCTTCATGCCAGGTGTGTGCGTTTATAGAGATAAATTGACCTCTGAGCACTGCTTTGGCTATATCCCACAGGTTCTGGTAGGATGTGTTTCCATTCTCATTTAATTCTATCAGTTTCTTTACTTCATCCTTGATTTCTTCTATAACCCATGGATTTTTGTGCAAGGTGTAGTTTAATTTCCATGAGTTATAATTTCCACCTATGTTGTTTTGTTTTTGTTTTTGTTTTTACTAATTTCAGCTTTTATGGCTTCATGATCCAGGAAGATGCTTTCCAATAATTCAGTGGTTTTCATTTTTTTGAGATTTGCTCTATGTCCTAACACATCCTGTATTCTGGAAAACGTTCCATGTGCATTAGAGAAGAAGGTGTACTTATCTGTTGATTGGTAAAATGTTCTCTGTATGTCAATAAGGTCTAGTTGATTAATTGTCACAATAAGATCTTCTGTATCTTACTGACCCTTTTTCTGGATGATCTGTCCATTACTGAAAGTAGAGTGTTGAAGTCTCTAACTATTATTGTATAGTGATCGATCTCATTTTTCAATGTTTTCAGTGTTTATTTGATGTATTTTTATGTTCTGTTATTGGGTACATAAATATTTAATATTGTTACATTCTGCTTATGTATTGAACCTTTCAGCAATAAATAATGACCATCCTTGTACATGATGGTAAAGTTTACAATAAAGTCTGTTTTATCTAAAGTTAGTATTGCCATTCCTGCTCTTCTTTGTATGTTGTTAGCTTGGTATATATCATTCCATCCTTTGATTTTCAGATCGTTCGTATCTTTGACTCTAAGATGTGTCTCTTGTAAGCAACATATAGACAGGATGTCTCTGTCTCTTTATTGTAGCATTCAGGGTATTTTAATTCAGGATAGTTTTTGGTAGATGTGTGTTCAGTGCGATCCTTTTGATGTGCTTCCTTTTGTGTTGTTGATGTTTTCTATATTGCTCTTAATATTCTGTTCTGGGTCACTCTTCTTTGTTGGTGGACTTTTCATCTTTTTCAGTGTTGGCTTTGTGTTTGTTGAACTCCTGAATTATGTTTCTGGTTTTTATGTCACACTGTTATTTTGTTTTGTGGCTACCCCTGTAATCCCCCTTAAATCACATTTTAACTTCTGCATATCTTTGTAATTCCCTCTCCATCTGAAAGGGTTATGCTTAGTGTAATATATCCATGGAAACTCTGACGGCATAGTGGTTAAGCGCTGCCTTTGCTAACCATAGAGTTCGGCAGTTCAAATCCTCCAGGAGCTCCTTGGAAGCTCTATGGGGCAGTTCTACTCTGAACTCTAGGCTCACTATGAGTCAGACCTCACTCAACAGCAGTGGTTTGGATTCCTACTATATCCCTCTTTTTATTGTGATGATGTCATAGTTTTTATGTTAAGATCACTGATTCCCTTCCTTTAATATTGTACCTTTGAGCTTTGTGTATTCCCTAGCTGAGTAGGATTCTGGATACTGTGTCCTGCATTGCCTCCTTAAATATACCTTAAATATACTCCTTAAATATATCTCCACTTACGGAGATAAACAGACCTCTGAGCACTGCTTTGTCTGTATCCCATAGGTTCTGGTAGGAAGTGTTTTCATTCTCACAGGAATCTATGAATTTCTTCATTTCATACAATGGCTATAATTTCTCATTATAGCCCACAAGAATAAAAAGGGGTGCATCCTGAGATCTCCACCAAGAAACGACAATTGATGGTCCAGCAGTTTCAGGGTTCCCCTGGGAGCATGGCCCCTGGCCCTGATGCTGCCGTTGCCCATAAATCATAATGAAGGTCTACTCTTTGGACACAAATGGATTGGACTTGGTGATGCAGAGTGACCATATATTGGATGCACTTTATGGTTCTACACATCTATAGGATATCATCCTGCTGACCTCAGGCTGGAGGAAGGAGAGTGGGTGCAGAGGAGGGAAAGGATACTGTTGGGAGGATGAGACATGTATGAAGCAGAGAGGAATAGTGTGTTGTCACCAGATAGGGAGAGCAGTGGAAGCTACATATAGGTGGGCATGTAAATTCACATGGGAATGTACATTTTCACTCAGTCTTATTAAATAAAAATATATATATACGCTTGATAGTTTTGTCTTTCTAAGCAAAGAGCTTCTTTCAATATTTCTTTTAGTTTTGGTTTGGGTTTTACAAAGTCTCTAAGCTTCTATTTATCTGTAAATGTTTTAATTTCACCTTTGTATTTGAGAGACAATTTTGCGTGTTATATAATTCTTGATTTGAACTTTTTCACTCTCATGGCTTTGGATGTGTCATCTCACTACCTTCTTGCCAACATGGTTTCTGTGAAGTCAGATGAATGCTTACAGGGCTTCCCTTTGTTCATTAGCTTTGCTTTAAGCTTCACTGTCTTTAAGAGCCTTTCTTTATGATTCATTTTATTAAGCATGGTTATAATATATCTTCGTGTCTTTCTTTGAAAGTCTGGTTTTTGCAACATTTGATAAGCATCTTGGATATTTATGTTCTCTTTAATGATTTCAGGGATTTTTCTGTCAGCAACTCTGCAACAATATTCTTTGTATTTTTAGCTATCTGTCCCTATTCAGGAACTCCAATTATTCATAGATTATTCCTGTTAATGGAGTCCTACATGTTTCTTAATGTTTCTTCATTTTTTTTTAATTTATTTTCTCTGATTTCTCCCCATACACTCTGGTGTCAGTTGCTCTATCCTCAAGATCAACTAACTGGCTTCCATCTCCTCATTTCTGTTCTTTTGACTTTGTATTGAATTATCAAATTCTGTAATTTTGTTATTGACCTTCTGGATTTCAGATCATTGATGTTCCATTTATTCAAATAGCTAACTTAATTTTTCATTTTGTTCTGCATTTTGTTTAATCTCTAGGAGGGCTCTATATGTAATATTTTTGAACTCAACCTCCAATAATTTCAGAAAGTCTTCTTCATCTGGGAAGTTTTTTGATTCTTTATTATGAGAGTTTTCCAGAGCCATGGTAGACTGCTTCTTTGAATGGTTAATTATTGATTGTTGTCTTCATGCCATCTAGAAACTATTCGGCTTCTCTTATGTTACCTCAACAGGAACTGACGCATAGTTCTAAGAGGAGAGTAAAGGCATTCCAAGGATTGGTCACCAGCTGCCATTATGTACTCTAGTGAGTGGCTCCCAGTGTATACTCTGGTGTGGCAGGATCTGCCTCCTGGTTGGCAAAAATGGTACCCTATGTATAGAGTCATTGTAGACCTCACCTATAGCTATGATGTGGATCAGTGAACAGTGAAGATGCTGCTGCTGTGCTCAGCAGTGATTTTTCTAGGTAGTCTTATCCTAAAGAGGTGCTTTACTGATGAGCAAGAAGCTGCCCAACAGCTGCTGAAATCAATCAGGCCTTCAGGTGTAGCAGGCCCCACCTCTGGCTGACAGCAAAAGTATATCATAGGCCATACCCAGACACTAAGATGTGGTTCAAAGAAGGGAGGGGTTAGAGCCTTGCTGTCATCTTCTGCCAGGCCCCACTTGTAACCCTAGGCCCCATCATCCTAAACACAGCTTTTCTGCTGGAGAAGCAGTGTCTAGGCATGGACTGCTGCTCAGTGTGGGAATTAGTCCCACCTGATACCTGTTTCAATCTCTGGATTGATATCTGGATTCTCTGTTCTGCGTTCTGACTTGGAGATGTTATCTGATATTGATTTTTCTAACTGAATACTTTCTTTAGTATTTCTTGTAAATTTGGTTTGGTTTTGCAAATTCTCTGAAGTTCTGTTTGTTTGTAAATATTCTAGCTCCTGACTCCACCTTCCAGCTGACCAAGATGGTGTCCTGCCTGAGCTCCCTTTCCTGCCATGAAACAGCAGGATCTATGGCACAGCTCAGAAAAGAGAGGGTGGAGGGGCAGTGGTGCCCTCAGTCAGCAGCTGGGCTCTCAATATGTGACATTCTCAAGCATGGTCTCTCTGTTCCACTATATGCTCTTAAGCACTGCTCTTCAGCGTATTAGCTAGCTTATGACCAGTCCCTGCCTCCTGCGTAACAAAGAAGGTGTCAGTACCCGTAGTCCTCCCAAACAATGAGTCAGCAGAGGCAGGACTCATGCCACTGCCTCATCTTTGAGAGAAGTATCTTCCACCTTACTAGTGCCTAGTCTAATCTCACAATTCTATGTCACATCCTAGGGATCTCAGGATGTCCATGCTGTTCCATTCAATTATCATTCCAGGCAGTAGTTCTTACAGAGCATTGAGGAGACCTGTTTCTAGTCTGCCATCTACACCTCTCCCCCTACATATGGCATTTGTCTTTCCCTATTTTAAGTGTTTTAGATTTTATATTTTTATTATTTCAATCTCTGGATTGATATCTGGATTCTCTGTTCTGCTTTCTAACTTGGAGATGTTATCTGACGTTATTAACTTTCCAACTGAATACTTTCCTTAGCATTTCTTGTAAATTTGGTTTGGTTTTGCAAATTCTCTGAAGTTCTGTTTATTTGTAAATATCCTAATTTTGGCATCATATTTGAGAGACAATTTTGCAGGATATGTAATTCTTGGTTGACAGTTTCATTTTTCCTTCAAAATTTTGTACATGTCATCCCCTTGTCTTCTTGTCTATGTGGTTTCTGCTGAATAGCACAAGCTTGGTTTTACTGAGTTTGCTTTATACATTTTGCTTAACCTTTAGAAGTGCCTCCCTGTCTTTAGTTAGAGAATGTTTGTTTTTAACACATCTTAGTGTCTTTCTTTTGGGATCACTTTGGATGGAAGTCAATAAGTGTCTTCGATAGATATATCTTCTCATCTTTCATGTCAGGGAAGTTTCCTTTCAACAAATGTTCAATAATTCTCTCTGTATTTTCTACTATACCCCCTTTTTCTGGTACTCCAGGAAAACCTGGTGACATAGTAGTTAAGTGTTATAATTGCTAACTGAAAGGTTGGCAGTTCAAATATGCCAGGTACTCCTGGAAACTCTATGGGGCAGTTCTACTCTGTCTATAGGATCACGATGAGTTGGAATTGACTCGATGGTAGTGGGTTTGTTTGTTTGTTTGCTTTTTTGGTTTATTCTGGTACTCCAATCACTCAAAAGTTATTCCTGGGTAGAGTGCCATCTGACTATTAGTGTTTCTTCATTTTTCTTTAAAAAATATTTTATCTGATTTTTCCTCATATATATTGGTATCAATCACTTTATCTTCAGTCTTACTACTTCTGCATTTGATTGCCTCAATTTTTTCCTTTATCTTTGCATTAAGTTATCTAATTCTGTGATTTTATTATTAATCTCCTGAATTTCTGGTCGATGTTGCTCAAGAATCTCTTTGCTTTGTTCAATTTGCTCTTCTCTGCCTTGCTTGATTTCCTTCCTGATCTGTTGAAGATTTCTAAACATTAAACTTTTGTATTCTATTTCTGATAGTTCCATGAAATTCTTCTTATCTGAAAAATTTCTCAGTTCTTTGTTTTTTCAATCTTTCTGAAGCCACCATGGTCTGCCTCATTAAGTGATTTGGTATTATCTGTTATCTCCAGGCCATCAGAAAGTTGTATTTATTTTTGTTTGCTTACTTTGTTCTCACTTCTCTCCTTTTTTTTTTCTTCTTATTTTGAAATGTTCACATAGGCTGGTTATGTGAGTTAGTTTCATTATTTGTGCCTTAGAAACTCTACAGGGCAGTTCTACTCTGACCTCTAGGATCGCTATGAGTCAGACCCGTTTCAATGGCAGTGGTTTTGGTTTAGAGATTCTAAAGTTCTGTCGTCAGGTGCTTAGAGCTCTTACCAGGTATGTGGACCCGGGTATCCACCTACTTTTCTTGTATTTATTCTGCTAAGGAGCCCAGGTTGTCAGTTGCCAAGTGTATTGTACAGCCACTTTTCTACTGTCTGATATGTATGAGATGATTGGTGTATGCACAGGTGTCTGACTGGACATCATGAGAAAGGTAGGGGGCTGACTGCTATCTGTAAGTGTCTATAAGCAAGGCTTGTCACTGATCCTAGATAGCTTTAGTGCAGGATATGTGCCATGGAAACTGGATGTATTGTTGAAATGCTTTCAAGGTCTGTGGACCTATTAAGCATGTGTCTACACAAAGGACCTGTTCTTGTCCTGAGTTCCTGGTTTAAAGGGTTGGAGAGATTATTTGTTTTTCTCTATTTGTTAAATTGTTCCCTCATCTGACTTGATGGCACTTGGCTGGCTTGGCTCCAATCTGGGAAAATAGGTCAGGGAACATGTAAGTGGTGCAACTTCTGGCTTAGGTAGAATATCAGAATTTGGAGCCTGGTATGGTTCAGAGAAGGGAGAGGAAAGCATTTGGAAAGGGGAGAGAGATGTAGCTCCATAGGAAAGTTTCAGATCTGGACATGGCACATTAGAGGTAAGCCATTTAGATTTTGACTATCCAATGCCACTTTATACTGATTCTGGAGGCATAAGTGGGCACTGCTTAGCTTCCTCCACTGGGGAAGACACTGTCTAAACACTACCATTTTGCTCACCAAGCTGACAGTCACAGATCCTTCTCAGAGTGTAGATTACCACATGGTCTAGTTTGAGTAGTCCTAGATGCTTCTGGATCTCCAGTCCTTTCCCTGTTGCTCAGTCTGACTTATCAGACTGAGAGATTTCTCTTTGATGTTCAGGACTCCTAGAATATTACATATATTCCATTCATTTGTTTTTCTCGATGTTCCTTGTTAAGAGGGAAAACAGGATGCATCTGAATACTCCACTACCTTAGCCCCACTTTACAGTAACTCTATTCCTTCCATATTCTTTTGATGCTTCCAGTATCATTCAATATTTTCTCTATATAATTCTTCAGTATTACATCTTGATGATTGAATTTTTCTTTCTGACCTATCAGCTAAGAATTTTCTTACTTTCTGATTTTTTGATTCTGGAGCTTTTACATTTCATTGTCACATTTTATCTTCTTGAGATGCTCTTACAAATCTTTTGTTAATCTCCTTTACATAATCAGTTCTTCCATTTGCTTTATCATTCTACATTCAAGAGTAAGTTTCAGAGTCTCTTCTGATATATATTTAAGTCTTTTCTTTTTTGTCTCTTGTTTTTAAATTATCTTTTACTTCCTTCATGTATGATGTCTTTAATGCCATCCTACAACTCGTCTGGTTGTCAGTCATTAGTGTTCAATGTGTGGAATCTGTTCTTGAGAGATCATCTCTAAATTCCCATGAGATGCATTCAAGTTATACTTTGATTCTCATAGATTTGTTTTTATTTTCTTCAGCTTCAACTTAAGCTTGCATAAGAGGAACTAATGTTCTATCCTGGAGTTAGCCCATGATCTTGATCCACCTGATAATACTGAGGTTTTACATAGTATTTTTCCACACATGTAGTCAATTTCATTCTCAAGTATTCCATCTGATGAGGTCCATGTGTGTAGTCTCAGTTTATGCTGTTGAAATAAGGCACCTGCAATGAATATGTCATTGGTTTTGCAAAGTTCTGTCAAGCAATCTCTGGCTTTATTTGTATCCTCAAGGTTGTATTCTCCAATTACTGATTCTTCTGCTTTGTTTCCAACTTTTGAATTCCAATCACCAGTAACCATCAGTGCATCTTGATTGCATGTTTGATCAATTTCAGACTGCAGAAATTGGTAAAAAAAAGTTTCTGTGTCTTCATCTTTGGCATTGATGGTTGGTATGTAAATTTGTTGTTTCTTGTGGGTGTGTGGATATTATCCCATCACTGAAAATATTATATTTCAGGACAGACTTTGAATTTTTTTTTTGATGTTCTATGCAACATCATTCCACTTCAATCTGTCAGTCCCAGCATAGCAGCTCATATTATTATCCACTTGAAACTGGCCAGTACCAGTCAATTTCAGCTCATTAATACCTAAAGATATTGATTTTTATGTATTCCATTTCATTTTTACTGTGTTCTGATTTTCCTAGATTCTCACTTTGAGCATTACATGGTCTGATTATCAGTTAGTATTTGTACCTTTTTCTTCTCATTTGAGTCATGGCACATGAGCAAGTGAAGGTTATGAGAGCTGGACCCCATTTGTATCATTAATTTAAGGAGGCAATTCTTTCACAGCTGCATTTTGAGGGCTTTCCAACCTCAAGGCTCATCTTCTGACACTATATCAGACAATGTTCATAAGGTTTTAGCTGGACATATTTTTTTTCTTTGATTAGAAGTAAGTTACCTTCCTCCTAATCTGCATTAGTCTGAAAATTCTACTAAAACTTACTACCATGGTTTATCCTGCTAACATTTGAAATGCTAGTGGTATAGCTTCTGGTATCTTAGCAACATGCAAGTCACAGTACGACAAACTGACATATGAATGGTGGAATAAATTTCATAGGAGGGAGAATTCGCTGTGAATTGTAATAAATAGGAGAATTTTCATTAAAGTTATTAGGACAAGTACTGGGTTTCTGTAGATAAGTAGCATGGGCAGTGCTTATGTATGCATGTCTCTTTTGAAAAGGAAACCAAACATTCCCTAGAAAGAATAAAGAAATACCAAAGGGCAAAATATCGTAGCCAACCAGTTTGATAAATGTGTCAGAGCATTAAGTTTTAAAGAAAGTGTCTGTTTCCAAAAAGAATGATCCTTGACTAAATATGGAAACCCTGGAGGCATAGTGGGTTAACTACTACATCTGCTAACCAAAAGATCAGCAGTTCAGATCTACTAGGTGCTCCTTGAAAACTGTATGGGGCAGTTCTACTATGACCTCTAGGGTTACTGTGATTGGATCTGACTCAACAGCATTGGTGCTTTTTTTTCTGTCTTGCTTTTTTTTTTTTGCTAAATACACTTATATTCTACTTTTCACTACAATGAGGGAGGAGAAAGTCTACTCAACACTAGAATTCTTTGAGGAGAGAAATAATATTTTCTGGATAATCATTTAAGTTCCAGTTACTGTTTTTAGCATCATTTTTATCCCTCCAATACTTCCAAATACTTTTGTAAGGCTCATAATACTATCTCTATTTTAGAGAAGAGGAAACTAAGTCCTGGATAGCTAGTAGTTTGCCCAGGATCACACTGACTAATGAAGGGTAAAGGTGGACTTGGAAACTGGTCATATAGCTACTTTGTTGACTGTTGTTTTAACAGTGACACGTTAAAATTGCAGTAGTGTTGGAGTGAACTATTAAAGTGGACATGGAAATGACTTCTTTATATGAAGGAGCTAATTTCATGGATTTCTGAAAATAAGACTCTTGTTGCACAAACCAGCTTCTTCTTGCTTCAGGGAAATTCCTCTAGGACCAGTGGTAATTAGAAATGAGAATCTTTTGATTCCTTTAATAAGCAGTGTGGTGGGAATATTCTGTGTACACACAGCATATATTAATACTTGCTTTAGAATTTAAACAACTGTCAGTTCCGTGGAGGAACTCATATTTAAACTAATTTAAAATAAATGAGTAGTTAACATTTCACAAGCTAATGAATCAAACATTTCACTAAATGGAAGACAAATCATGTTTTTAGCTCAACCCTCATCTCAGCTACAAATCCTATAAATTAATTAGAAATAAGCTGTTTAGCCTTTCTTTGCTTAAAAAAAAGCTTTCTGATTTTTCCTCTAGAAATACTTACAGCCTCATTACCCACTAATCACTGCTAAGACACACGTTCTATAACCATGCATTTGGATTCGTTCCTTAATTTTTTTCAGTTAATGAATGGAACATGCTGATTGATTTTTCAAGACAACTTAAATCTGATCTACACTATAAGTATAAACTCCTTGTTTGAAAGGCCAGGGAGAAGAAAAGTGGATAGGATTTAGAATAGTTTTCAAATTCTCTCAGTCTCATTTTTTTAAGGTTGCTTTGCTGAGAAAAAATATGAGCTAACACTTAATGAGGCTTCCTATATTGCAGACCCAGTGGTAAGTGCTTTACATGCAATACAAAATGGGTCTCATAGTGTTGAAAAACAAACAAAAAACAAAAAATAATTGCCATTGAATCAGCTCCAACTCATAGCAACCTTATAGGCAGAGTATAACTGCCCTAGAGAGTTTCCAAGAGGTCCCTGTCAGATTCAATCTGCTGATCTTTTTGGTTAGCAGTTGTAGTACTTAACCATGAAAGGTCAGCAATTTGAACCCACCAGTGACTCCATGAAAGAAAATTATGACAGTCTGCCTCTATAAAGATTATAGCCTTAGAAACACTGTATGGCAGTTCTACTCTGTCAAAATCAACTTGATAGCAATGTATTTGCTTTGGGTATAGAAATTCATTTATGAACTCAAGATTTGTCAAGCATCTATTATGTGTCTAACATTATGTTATACAGTGATGATTTCCATTGTCACAGAGGCTTACAAGCTACAAGGTAGCCCGGCTCAAGGGAATCCATTAACATGGAATGCAATGTAGTAGCTTTGGTCAAGTTACATTCTACAGTGGGTGAGAGAGAAATTAATGTATGATTATATAATTGCCTAATATATAGCTTTGATTATTATCTACCCACCACCTGTCCTTAATCAAGAATAAGAAATACCAAACAATTGGTGCCTTTCAATTACAGTATTAGTGAAAAATATTACATACAATGCAGACTGCCAGAAAAGCAAACAAATCCCATTTGGAAGAAGTACAACCAGAATGCTCCTTGAAAACAAGGCTGGAGAGACTTCTTACATACTTTGGACATGTTATCATGAGGGACCAGACCCTGAAGCACATCATGCTTGGTAAAGCAGAGGGTCAGCAGAAAAGAGGAAGACTTCAATGAGATAGACTGAGACAGTGGCTGCAACAATGGACTCAGGTAGAACAAGTATCGTGAAGAGGGAGTGGAACCAGGCAGTGATTTGTTTTGTTGTACATAGCATCCTTATTCATCAGAATCAACTTGATGGAACTTAACATCAACAACAACATCTGCCAATTTGTTGTACTTCAGTGTTGCCATGATGTTAAAAGCTATGCTACCAGTATTTCAAATGCCATCAGGGTCACCTATGGTAGGCAGATTTTAGTGGAACTTCCATACTAACAGAGGTAGATTAGAAAGAAAGACTTGGTAATCTACTTGTGAAATTTAGCCAATGAAAGGTTTGTGGATCACAACAGAATATTGTCCAATACAGTGCTTGAAGATGAGTCCAAGAAGTTGGAAAGCACTCAAAATAGACAGTGCTTTCTGTATGCCAGTAATTATGAGGATGATGCATGGCTGAACAATATTTTACTCTGTTGTACTTGAAGTCGCCATGAGTCAGAACAAATGCCAATGATTATTATAACTTCTATGCATGAACAGTACAAAGTTCCATGAAAGTTTTCCATGGTTAACCACAGGGGAAGCTTCTAGGACGAGTAGGAATAAAATCATATTTAGGGTCCATTTGCATTCTAACTTGCAATATAATTAGAACTATAATGGTGAAGACAATGTCAGTGAACGGACTTCCAGGTGGAAAGAACAACACAGATATCAAAGACACAGATGTCACATGAGCACAACAGATCAAATATAGCTATTAAGAGAGGATATTTTCAGACCCTTTTAACAGGATAGGACTCAGAAGTAAATAAATTATGCAAGCTGAGTTTCTTGTGTACTGTTAAATTTTAGGACGTTAAATAGAAACAGTAATTGCATGAGAGGAAAACCTCACAACTTCCCTGGGTTTTTGTTGTTGTTGTTGTTTTCTTTTTTTAGTCTTAAAGGCAAAGTTACCTGTAAAACAGGAAAACATAGCAGCATTAAGACAAATGACAAATTCTGATCAGGCTGGGTGAGGGAACTTGGGATATAGTTTCAAGAGAAAGGCACCTTGAGGGTTTGTGGGTGCAGGTGTGGATGCTGATGTAGAGAGTTGGATAAAATGATTCCCGAGGTTTACTATATATCATCAATGGAGTCAGCCCTCTGATCTTGTAATTTCAGTAAATACTTAAATTACTTTTCAATACTTTTGTTTGCTGAGACCTGCGTAGTACCAAAACACAGTCTCCAAAGAATTATAGGACATTATATGAATAAGAGGAATTCACCCTACTCACATAGGGCTAAGAACTTCACTCAAATTTTCACCAGCATATACCTAAAATAGTTAAGAGTAGACCAGTATTAAATATAAAGAAAATATTAGTGGAAAGATCAGTAAATAAACCAAACCTATTGCTTTGTTGAGTCATTTCTGACTCACAACAACTCTATAGTACCAAGTAGAACTGCACCATGGAATTTCCAAGTAGCAGCTGGTGATTTCAAACTGCTGACCTTCTGGTTTGCAGATGAGCTTCTAATCACTGCACCAATACATCTCCAAAATATAAGAACAAAGTGCGGTTATTTGATTGACCTGTGTACCCTTCTGCACATGGTACATCTCAAGAGAGCAGAGGCTTGTGTTTGCTCCCATTCTATTCCCAGTGATTGCATAGTACCTAGTCTGTGGTAGGTACTAGGTATTTCTTGAAATGGTGAATGAATGAATCAGTAAATAGATAAAACATTAATAAAAAGCTTAACTCCCAGCCCCCAAAGAGTTGTATTTCTTGTTTTCTCACCCAATTTTTTTTTTTAGTACTTAAATGAAAGTTTACAAATCAGTGTGTAATATAAAAATTTACACATATTCTTATACTATCCTAGTTGTTCTCCCTGAAATGTGACAGTGTATTTCTCCTCTCCATCTGTATTTTCCATGACCGTTCAACCAGCTCCTGTCACCTTCTGCTTTGTCATCTCCCCTCTGGGCAGGAGCTGCCCATTTAATCTTATGTATCTAATTCTTGAACAGTATCCATTTCTTTGTCTGAAGAGTTGGCTTCCAGAAAGGTTTTAGTTCTAGGCTAACAGAGAGTCCAGGGGCCATGTTTTCTGGGGACCATCCAGTCAGTCAGACTATCCATTCTAGTCTTTTGATTGGAGTTCAAATTTTGAATCCCACTTTTCTCCTGTTTCTTCAGCAACTCTTTATTGTGTTCACTGTAAGGGCAGTCCTTGGTGGTAGCTGGGTATCTTCTAGTTCTTTCAATCTCATGCTGATATAGTCTCCTGTTTATATGACTCTTTCTCTCTCTTGGTTCTTTTTTTTTTGGTCTTTGGTGTTATTCATTCTCCTTTGATTCAGGTGTTTTGGGACCAGTTGATGCTTCTCAGATGGTCACTTGCTAGATTTTAAGACCCCAGAAACCACTCACCAAAGTGGGAAGCATAACATTCTCTTAATAAATGTTGTTATGCCAATTGATATAGATGTCCCCTGAAACCATGGTCTGAAACCTCTGCCCCTATTCTTTCCTTCAAAGTATTTGGTTGTGTTTGGGAAACTTCTTAGCTTATGGTTTAATCCAGAGGTGGTGACTTCTTCCATATTGTGTGTTATCCTTCTGTTCATCTAAAATAATTCTTCTATACTAACTAGTTAGTGAATATTCTTCTCTCTTCCTGGAAATCGTCAAAGTCTGTTTTCTTCTGTGTTTAAATGTTTTTGTGAATAATTATAATGGTCTCATACAATGTTTGTCCTTTCATGACTGACAATTTCACTCAGCATAATGTCTTCCAGATTCATCCATGCTGTGAGATGTTTCACAGATTCAGTGACACTCCTTATCAGTGTGTAGTGTTCCATTGCATAAATATATCATATTTGTTTATCCGCCCATCTGTTCATGGGCAGCAAGGTGCTTCTATCTTTTTGATATTGTGAACATTGATACAATGGACATGTGAGTGCATGTATCTAATCATGTGACAGCTCTTATTTGGTTAGGATTTATCTCAAGGAGTGGGTTGCTGGATCATTTGGTATTTCCATTTTTAGCCTTTTAAGGAAGCACCATGCAGGAGCCATGCTAATCTTTTCTGTATAGTTCAAATTTTAGTATATGTGCTGCCAAAGTGAATACAACAAATCAATCTTATAAATTAAACAAAACTATATATAGATTTGGAAAAGAATAATGTGTCCCCCCATGTGGCAACTTGTAACCTAAATTAGAAATTGTCAATAGAATAATGCATTCTGTTTTGTATTCATGTATTTCTAAGCTTTCATAATTGCTCTACTTAATTCTCATCAAGGGGTATATTTTACTTTTGCCACACTTAAGCAACATTCTATAGCCATGATTTCTAGCAGACAGTGTTGGACAGAACTATAATGTGATGCTCTGTAGAACACGATATACATCCCTGTATTAGGTAGGGTATTTTAAAACACTGTATTCACACAAATCAAAAGATGTATATGTTTATTAAAATAAGACCAGAATAGTCTCAGGGTATTAAGTGTTTACTATTCAGTCAAAATAGTTTTGATAAAACAATGACCAATGACAATTATTGACCAAATGAATATCACGGGAGGCTGAAAAGTTTTAAAAATTATGTTTTAGGCGGGAGGGTAGAGTCCAGATGGTTCGCTAGACACGCGTCTCCTTAATTCCCTCTGAAAACTAAGGCCTGGATGGATAATTTAACAATTTTCTGGACAACCAGTGAGCCCAAGGACAGAGCATAGAGCCGTCAGTTTGGACTGCATGCCACTAAATGAGAAACTTCCTCTTTCTCATTGAGCCCCAATTTTGCTGAATGGCCAACTTGTGTGGACTGAAGGTATTGGCACTTCTAAATTTTTTCTTTTTGTTGGCTGGTAAGTGAGGGATGGGCATGAGCCAGCAGCTATGCCAAGCCTCAGTGCTGAAGGGAACAGAGTGTGCTGCAGTGGAGAAACAGTGCTGCAGTGTATGGAATAGCCACATTTTGAGAGCTTGGCTGTAGACTGAGGGCACTACAGCCTATCCACCTTCTGTTTTCAGAGCTCCACCATAGATTCATCTGTTTTGTGATGGGAGGGATATCTTGACTGGGACATCATCTTATTCAGCTGGGAGGTGGAGTTACCCAACAGGAGGCCTCATCAGGGACTACTTTCCAGGTTGGGAGTCAGTGCCAGTCTGGGGAGCACTTTTCCAGCAGAAAGGCTATGTTTAGCTCAACGTTGCCTTATGGATAGTGCCTAGCGGGTGATAGCAGCAGTACAGTTACCATGGCCAAAGAGGTGCCTCAGTTATTAGCCAGAAGGAGGGGTCTGCCACACCTGATAGCCTGACTGGTTTTAGAAGCTGTCAGATAGCTCTTAGCTATTTAAAATAAGACTGCCTGGAGAAATAACTACCGTGCCACCTGATGGTATCTCTTCCAGCCACTTTATATGGTCCACTTTATATGACCCACTTTATATGGTTAGTTGATGGCCACAGAGAAACTCCATAAATATGGTGGTGTCTTCAACAGCCAGGAGGCAGACACTGCAACCCCAGACAGTCCACTGAGGCCAGTCACTAGAATACACAGACGTGACTGGTGACCAACTACCTACTCAGAATTATGCCTCAGCTCCCATTCAGGCAATACCAGAGAAACTAAACAGCCTCTAGATGTCTCAAAAGGAAAAAAATCATCACCAAACATATAAAAAAACAACCCACCTTGGCTCCAGAAAACTTTCAACGTAAAGAATCAAAAAGCTTCCTAGATGAAGAAGCCTTTCAAAAACTATCAGAGGTTAAGTACAAAAGAATTTCATTCCTAGCCAAGCCATTCCTAGAGATTAAACAAAATGCAAAAAAAGTAAAATGAAAAATTAAACAAGCTATTTGAATTGATTGAACATCAGCATTCTGAAATCTGTTAGATTAATAATGAAATTATAGAATTAGTCAATTCAGTTCAAAGCCAAAAGAGCAGAATTGATGAATTGGGGGTCAGACTTAGTGATCTTGAAGACAGAGCAGCTGACACTTACATAACTTACAGTTATGAGGAGAAATCAGAGAAAAGAAATAAGAAAAATGAAGAAGCATTAAGAAACATGTGGGACTCTATCAAGAGGAATAATCTATGACTAATTGCAGTTCCTGAACAGGGGAGATAGCTGAAAACACAGAGACTACTGTTGTGGAGTTGCTGAAAGAAAACTTCCCTGAAATTATGAAAGAAGAGTACATAGATATCCAAACTGTGTATTGAATGCCACAAACAATAGATCACAAAAGAAAGATGCCAAGACATATTATAATCAAGCTTACTAAAACGAAACATAAACAGAGTCTCTTAAAGGCAGCCAGCCTCAAAGCAAAGCTAACATTCAGAGAGAAGCCCTGTAGGCTTTCGTCTAACTTCTCAGCAGAAACAATGTTGGCATGTAAGTAGTGGTATGCTACATTCAAAGCCTTGAAGGAGAAAAACCTCCAACAAAGAACTGTATATCCTGCAAAACTGTCTTGCAAATATGAAGATGAAATTAAGACATTCACAACTAAACAGAAGCTTAGAGACTTTGTAAAAACCAAACCAAAACTACAAGAAACACTGAAAAAAGTTCTTTTCTGAGAAAAACACAACTATTAAATGCATATTTCAGGAGGTTATGCAGGACACAACATTCAGAAAACTACTCAGGGAAGATACTCAAAGCAATAATATTAAAAGAAGGGAATCAGTGATTGTATCATGAAAACTAACGTACCATCAAAAAAGAGGGACATACAATAGTAGTTACAGTTTCAGATGGCGAGGAAGTTAATAAAATATTTAGAAGTTAAAATTGGATTTACATTTAGAATATAAAGGGGGATCATAGTGCTAGCCACCAAGCACAGTGACAATGCAAAATATCAAAACAAGAAACATAATACAGGAGTCTCAAAAACACAACACCAACACTGAAAAAGATGAAAATTCAATCGATAATGAAGATTGAGCCAGAACAGAATATTAAGAAGAACAGAGGAAACACAAACACAAAAATAAATACATCAAAATGATAGCACTAAACACACACCTATCATTAATTACACTGAATGTAAATGGACTGAATGCTCCAATAAAGAGACAACAAGTGACAGCTTGGATCAAAAGATGTTACATGTCTGTATTTTACTTACAAGAAAAACATCTTAAAGATACGAACAAACTGAAAAATATAGTATGGAATAATATATACCAAGATAACAATATGCAAAGAAGAGGAGGTATGGCAATACTAACCTCACATAGAATAGCTTTTAATGTCAAATCCACGATTGTGGACAAGGACAGTCACTATTTACTACTGAAAGGTTCAATACGCAAGAGGACTTACCAATATCAAATATTTATGCACCCAATACTACAGCATCTAAATACATTGAAGAAAAACTGACTACACTGAAAAATGAGATAGATCACTCTACAGTAATAGTTGGGGACTTCAACACTCCACTTTCAGTAATGGACAGATCATCTAGATAAAAGCTTAGTGAAGACACAGATCTTATTGCAACAATTAGCCAATTACACCTCATCAACATATACAGAATTTCTTATCTATCAACAGATAAATACACCTTCTTCTCCAATGCACACAGAGCATTTTCTAGGATAGACCATATGTTAGGACATAAGATAAATCTCAACAAAATCCAAAGCACTGAATTATTACAAAGCATCTTCTCATACCATAAAGCCATAAAAGTCAAAATCTATAGCAGAAAAAACATAGAAATGGGAGCTCATGGAAACTGAACAACACCTTTCTCAAAAACTCATGGGTTATAGAAGAAATCAAGGATGAGATAAAGAAATTGATGGATTCAAATGAGCATGAAAACACATCCTACCAGAACCTGTGAGATACAGCCAAAACAGAGCTCTGAGATCAGTTTAACTCCATAAATATACACATCTGGAAGAAAGGAACAAAAACAAAGAATTAACCTTGGAGCTTGAACAAGTAGAAAGAGAGCAATAGAGGAACCCCTCCGGCACCAGAAGAAAACAGATCATAAAGATTAGAGCAGAACTAAATGAAGTAGAGAATAGGAGAACAATTGAAAAAACTGATAATCCAAAGCTGGTTCTTTGAGAAGATCAAGAAAATTGACAAACCATTGGCTACACGTACTAAAGAAAAACAGGAGAGGAAACAAATAACCCAAATAAGAAACTTGGGAGATGTTACAAAAGATCCAACAGAAATTGAAAGTATCATAACAATACTACAAAAGACTGTATTCTAACAGATTTGAAAACCTAGAGAAAATGGACAAATTCCTAGATTCATATTACCTACCAAAATTATCACAAGGAGAAGTAGAATAACTTCATAAACCTATCACAAAGAAAGAGATTGAAAGAGTCATTCAAAAACTACTAACCAAAAAAAGTCCTGACCCACACGGCTTACTGTAGAATTCTGCCAAGCTTTTCATGAAGAGTTAACTACAATACTACTGACACTATTTCACAGCATAGAAAGGGATGGAATATTCCCAAATTCATTCGTTCTGAAGCCAGCATCACCTTGATACCAAAGCCAGGGAAAGATCCTACAAAAAAAGGAAAATTACAGACCAATATCACTCAATGACCTAGATGGAAAAATCTTCAACAAAATTCTTGCCAGTAGTATTCAACAACATATAAAAAAAAATTCATCATAAGCAATTTGGATTCATATCTGGGATGCAAGTCTGGTTCAACATCAGAAAAACAATCAGTGTGACCAACCAGATAACTAACAGAAAAGATAAGAATCACAAGATTTTGTCACTTGGTGCAAAAAAGGCATTTGACAAAGTCCAACACCAATTCATGCTGAAAACGTCCAGCAAAATAAGAAGGGAAATGCCTGATTTCAATAAGGGCCATCTATGCAAAGACAACAACCTACATCATCCTGAATGGAGAGAGACTGAAAGAATTCCCCTTGAGACCGGGAACTAGACAAGGATGCCTATTCTCACCTCTTCTATACACTATTATTCTGGCCAGAGCAATTGGACAAGACAAAGAAATAGGAGCATCCACATCTATAAAGAAGTAAAACTCACCCTATTTGCAGATGAAATGTTTGTATACACAGAGAATCCTAAAGAATCTATAAATAAACTACTGGAACAAATAGAAGCATTCAAAAAAGTATCAGGATATAAGACAAACATGAGTAAATCAGTGGGATTCTTTTATGCCAACAAATAGGTCATGAAAGAAGAAATCACAAAATCAATACCACTTGCTATAACCTACCCAAAAGACAAAATAACTAGGAATAAATCTAACTAGAGAAAAGAGAGATCTATACAAAAAGAATTACATGACTTACTGCAAGAAACTAAGAGAGACTTACATAAATGGAGAAATCTACTCTGCTCAAGGATAGGAAGATGTAACATTGTGAAAATGTTTATTTTACTCAAAGCAATCTGCATATAGAATAAAGTCCCAGAACAAATTCTGATGACGTTTTAATGAGATGGAAAAATAAATCACCAGCTTGTTTGCAAAGGGAAGAAACCTTGGATAAACAAAGTGCTACTGAATTAGAACACATTGGGAGTCCTATCACTACCTGACTTTAGAACCTATTACACTACCGAGATAGTTGAAACAACCTGGTACTGGTACAAAAAGAAACAGATAGACCAGTGGAACAGAGTTGAGACCCCAAGCTGCCACCATCCTCCTATGAACAGTTGATATTTGACAAAGGCCCTAAAGTTGTAAACTTGGATAAAAACACTCACTGAAACAAATAGTGCTGCGAAAATTAGATATCCATCTGCAAAAGATTGAAACAAGACCCATCTCACAACTTACACAAAAACCAACTCAAATTGGATAAAAGACCTAAATATCAAACCTAAAATGATAAAGATCACGCAAGAAAAATAGGGTCAATAAGGGAAGCTTTAATACACAATGTAGACACGTTTAAAAATATGACAAAGCATGATCAACAGAAGAGAAAATAGATACATGGGAACTACTAAGAATCAAACACTTTGGCTCATTCAAAGACTTTATCAAAAGAATTAAAGACCACCTACAGAATGGGAAAAAACACCTGGCAATTACATGTTGGACCAACATCTGGTCTCCATAATCTACAAGGTACTGCAAAATATCAACAAGAAAATGTTAAATGACCCAATTAAGTATTGGGCAAAGGAGATGGGACAGACACTTCACCAAAGAGGGTATACAGACAGCCAAAAGACACATGAGGAAATGCTCATCATCATAAGCTATTAGAAAATTCAAATCAAAACTACAAAGAAATACTAACTCACACCAACAAGGTTGACAGTGATCCAAAAACACAGAACAACAAATTCCAGAAAGGCTGTGGAGACCTTGGAACTCTCCTACACTGCTGGTGGGATTGCAATGTGGAAGATCTTCTTTGGAAAGAAATCTGGCATTTGCTTAAAAAGCTGGAAATAGATATACCATTTGACCTGGTAATCCCACTGCTCAGAATACATCCTACAGGATCAAGGGCAGTCACCTGAACAGATACATGTACACAAATGTTTATTATATCACAGTCCAAAATAGCAAAAAGATGGAATCAACCCAGATGCCAAATAACAGGTGAATAGATAAACCAACTACAGTATATGTACTCTAAGGAACACTATGCAATGATAAAGAACAGTGATGAATTTTGAAAGTGTCTCATAGCCTGATTTCAATTAGAAGACGTGTTGAGTGAAATCAGTCAGTGACACAAGGACAAATATTGTGTGAGACCCCTACTGCAAAGACTTAGAAGCTGACTCATGTACAGACAAAAAGATTCTTTGGTAGCTCCAGGTTAGGGGAGGGAGTCAGATAGAGGGCTGGTTATAGACTGGATAGTTGATGGAGGTTTAGTTGGGTAGAGTGAGTGGCAGCACACATTGGAGGGAGGATCAGCTTAACTGGACTTCAACATAAGCTGAAAACTCTTCTAATCTTAATCCAATCTAGTACCAGGGACAGGGATCCAGGGACTATGCTCTCAGGGGTCATAGAGACCAAGTGACATAACTAGCCTATTGCACTCCACATTGATGAGTGTTGTCTGGGGTATTAAAAGCTAGCAAGCTGCCATCTGAGGTACACCAAATTGTCCCAACTCAGCCAGAACAGACGATCACTAAGGACAACTATGGCACGAGGGAAAAAGGAGCCCAGAAGACAGAAGGATCCAGGTAAATGGGTGACTGTATGAGCATGTGACTAGAAGAACCAGATGGTGCCCAGCCACCACCAATGAGAGCCTGATGGGGCATAAAATGTCAAGTTTCAGTGACAACATGAGAAAAAGAGGGATGCACCTTAAGAACTCCACTGAAAGACCACAACAGATGGCCCAAAGGCCTGGGAGTTCCCCCGGGAGCACGGATCCTAGACCTGCTGCTGCCCCTCATCATAAATAATTACTGAAGTCAATTATTCGGGCATTAGTGGACTTGAATGGATTGACATTGGCCATTGTGAGTAGGACGATCATATGATCTACCATGCTGAGAATGAAAACTTGGAGAAAAATGGCATTGCATTCATCACCAAAAAGAACATTTTAAGATCTATCCTGAAGTACAATGCTGTCAGTGAGGGGTAATATCCATACAATGACAAGGAAGGCCAGTTAATACAATTATTATTTAAATTTAAGCACTGACAACTAAGGACAAACATAAAGAAAGTGAAGATTTTTTTACCAGTTTTTACAGCCTGAATTTGATCAAATGTGCAATCAGGATTGATTAATAGTTACTAGTGATTGGAATGCAAAAGTTGGAAACCACAAGGAAGGATTGGTAGCTGGAAAATGTGACCCTGGTTTCAGAAATGATGCCAGAGATTTCATGATAGAATTTGGCAAGACCAATGACTTCTTTATTGCAAATACCATTTTTTCACCAATACAAAAACAGCAACTGTTCAAATGGACCTCACCAGATGGAACACATAGTAATCAAGCAGACTATATCTGTGGAAAGAAATGATGGAAAAACTCAATATCATCAGTCAGAACAAGACCAGGTGCTGACTGCAGCACAGACCATAAACTGCTCATATGTAAGTTCAAACTGAAACTGAGGAAATTAAGAACAAGTCCAGGAGAGCCAAAGTATGAACTTCAATATACCCCATATGAATTTAGAGATGAACTCAAGAATCTATTTGATGCATTGAACACTAATGACCAAATGTGAGACATGGGAAATGATATTTAACACATCATCCAGGAAGAGAGCAAAAGGTCATTAAAAAGACAGGAAAGAAAGAAGAGACTGAATTGGATGTCAACAGAGACTCTGAAACTTGATGTTGAACACCAAGTAGCTAAAACAAAAGGAAAAAATGATGAAATAAAAGAATGGAACAGAAGATTTCAAAGAGTGGCTCAAGAAGACAAAATAAAGTATTATAATGACATGTGCAAAGAGCTGGAAATGAAAAACAAAAGGGAAGAACATGTTCTGCATTACTCATGCTAAAAGACCGAAGAAAAAATTAAGCATCAGGTTGCAATAGTAAAACATTCTATGGGGAAAATACTAAATGACTCAGGAAGCATCAAAAGAAGATGGAAGGACTATTCAGTCATTATACCAGAAATAACTAGTTGACATTCAGCCATTTCAAGACATAGCATATGATTAGAAACTGACGATACCAAAGGAAGTTGTCAAAGCTGCAATGAACATATTGGGAGAAAACAAGGATCCAAGAATTGATGGAATATAAATTGAGATGTTTCAATAAATGGATGCAGCTGAAAGTGCTCATTTATCTATGCCAAGAAATTTGGAAGACAGCTACCTGGCTAACCTGACAGAAAGAGATCCATGTTTGTGCCTATTCCCAAGTAAAGTCATGTAAACTACTGTGGAAATTATACAACAATATCACTGGTATCACACACAAATAAAATTTTCCTCAAGATCATTCAAAAGTGACTGCAACAATACAGTGACAGGGAACTGCCAGAAATTCAACCTAGATTCAGAAGAGGTTATGGAACCAGGGATATCACTGCTGATGTCAGATTGATCTTGGCTGAAAGCAGAGAATACCAGAAAAAATGTTTACCTGTGTTTCATTGACTATGCAAAGACATGGAACTGTGTGGATTATAACAAATTATGGATAACATTGTGGAGAATGGAAATTCCAGAACACTTAATTTGCTCATGAGTAATCTGTACATTGATCAAGAGGTAGTTGTGTGAACAGAACAAGGTGGCACCCAGATTTGAAGTCAGGAAATATATCCATCAGGGTTTTACCCTTTCACCACATCTTTTCAACCTGTATCCTGAGCAAATGATTTGAGAGTCTAGACTAGATGAAGAAAAAAGAGGCATCAGGATTGGAGGAAGACTCATTAACAACCTACATTATGCAAATGATGCAACTTTGCTTGTTGAAAAGGAAGGGGATTTGAAACACAGTATTGATGAAGGTCAAAGACCAGAGCCTTCAGTATGGATTGTACCTCATCAACAAGAAAACAAAAATCCTCATAACTGGACAAGTAAGCAACATGATGTTAGATGGAGGAAGTACTGAGGTTGTCACGAATTTCATTTTACTTGGTTTCACAATCAACGACCACGGAAATAGCAGTGTAGAAATCATGAGACATATTGTATGGGGAAAATCTAATGCAAAAGATATTTTAAAGTGTTGAAAAGTACAGATGTCACCTTGAAAACTGAGGCACACCTGGCCCAAGCCATGGTATTTGCAACCACATCATATGCGTGTGAAATCTGGACAATGAATAAGGAAGACAGACAAAGAATTGACATATTGAACAAACCTTGGACACCAGAAGAACAAACAGATCTGTTCTGGAAGAAGAGCAACCAGAGTGCTCCTTGAAATCAAGGATGATGAAACCACATCTTATATACTTTAGAGGATCAGTCCCTGGAGAAAGATGTCTTGCTTGCTAGAGTGGAGGGTCAGAGAAAAAGAGGAAGACCCTCAAGGAGATGGATTGACACAGGGGCTGCAACAATGGGCTTAAGCATTAAAAACAATTGTGGGCATGTTGCAGAACCAGGCAGTGTTTCATTTTGTTGTTCATAGCATCATTACCAGTAAGAACTGACTGGATGTCACCTAACAACAATAAGAAGATGAGACAACTTATGCTGGAACACTTCTTGTAATAAAAAACTCACTAATTCCCCAAACAACCCAGTTTACTGTGAGTCAGCTACAGTTGTTAATTATCCTTTGGTTGAGGTGAAATAATTTTATATGCAACTTTACTTCTTAGCTCTGCTCTGTTGAGCAAAATCAAGTGAATATTTTCTTTCATATGACAACTTTCCTTGAACCATTTACTTCCTTCCAAGTACACTGTGGATGGAATTCTATATTGGCCTGGAGAGTGATCTGGGTGACTTCTAAGATACCATTTTTCTGAGAAGTAAGCATCATCGTAAATCTTATGGATAAAATAATGAAAATAACTACTCATTATTGAGTGTCTGACAGGTATCAAATGATCGTGTTAATCTTTAAAATAACACTATAGAATTGGTATTCTTATTTCACTTATGTAACTTAAAAGACTAAGGTCAGTCATATACTCATATGCATGTAACCGGTAACTGATGGAGCTAAGTTTTATGTGAAGCTTTATATGCATAGTTTGAAAAAAAGGAGGGTATAAAAATACGGATAAAACACAAAGTCATTTATTGCAATAGTACTTGTTGTGTTCAATCTCTTATAGGTTAATCAGTCTTGCTATTGGATGTCTATAAGTCAGAATCCACTTGAGGACAACAGCTTTATGGTTTTATTCTATTTATATTTTTGGTATTCTCACTTGGGAACACTGGAGGCGTAGTGATAAAAGTGTTCAGCTGCTAACCAAAAGTTGGCAGTTCGAACCCACCAATTGTTCCATGAGATAAAGATGTTACATTGTCTTCGTAAAGTTTAGAGCCTTGAAAACCCTATTCAGCAGTTCTTCTTTTTCTAAGAGGGTCACTATGAATTGGAGTCACTATACCAAAAAGAATTTGTTGACATTTAGTCGTTCAAGGGGTAGCATATGGGCAGGAACAATGGTACTGAAGAAAGAAGTAGAAACTATGTTTAAGGTATTGGCAAAAAAACAAGACTCCAGGAATTGATGGAATATCAATTGAGATGTTTCAACAAACAGATGAAGCACTAGAAGTGCTCATTTATTTATGCTAAGAAATTTGGAGGATAGACACCTGGTCCATCAACTGGAAGAGATCCCTATTTATGCATATTCCCAAGAAACGTGATCTAACTGAATGTGGAAATTAATGAACAATATCATTAATAGCATGTGCAAGTAAAATTTTGCTCAAGACCATTCAAAAGTGACTGAAACACTATGCTAACAGGGAACTACCAGATATTCAAACTGGATTCAGAAAAGACATGGAATTAAGGATATCATTGCTGATGTCAGATGGATCTATTCTGATAGCAGAGAATACCAGAAAGATGTCTACCCATGTTTTATTGTCTATGCAAAGACATTGCCTATGTGAATCATAACGTTATAATACGTTAATATAATATGTTATCTATAATGATAACATTGAGGAGAATGGAAATTCCAGAACACCTAATTTGCTCATGAGTAGTCTGGACATGGATCAAGAGACAGTCATGCAAACAGAACAAAAGGACACTTCACTGTTTAAAGTCAGGAAAGGTGTGCATCAGGGTTGCATCATGTCACCATATGTTTTGAGTCTGTATGCCAAGCAAATAATTCAAGAATTTGAACTATATGAAGAAGAATGAGTTAACAAGATTTGAGGAAGACTCATTAACAATTTGCATTATGTAGATTAAACAACCTTATTTATGGTAAGTAAAGAGGAAACGGTTACAGATGAATATGAAAGACCACAGCCTTCAGTATGGATTGCACTTCAGCATCAAGAAAACATCCTTACAGCTGAACCTGTAGACATCTTCATGATATATGGAGAAAAGACTGATGCAGTTAAGGATTTCATTTTACTCAGTTCCACAATCAATGGCCATAGAAGTAGTTATCAGAAATCAAGAGGGAAGCCAAGATGGAGGAGTGGACAGATGTTTCCTGTGACCCCTAAAACCACAAAGAGACAAAAGAACAAATGAACCCAGCACATACGATGTCCTAGGAGCCCTGAATATCAAAGGGAAAGCTAAAACATTGGACTGAGCAATAGGGAAAGGAGAGCAGTTCCAGAAGTACATAGGATTCCACAGACCTGACCTGTCAGGAAACAGATGTGGCAATTGTGGTAACTGAGCCTCCAGGCAAAATTGCCTGGAGGATCTACTTACACCACACCTCTGGTACTGGTAACCCATCATGAAAACTAAGTAATTGTGTGTAACCTACCATGCATGGATCTAATTCTTTTCTTTGAGAAAGAACTATCTCACTTTTCCCAGCACTGCACCTCTCTTCTCTGCACTGTGCCTGGTGCTACAGTCAGAGACCATTAACTGGGCTAGAAGTAGGACTCCTTAAATCTTCTCTAAGACATTCTCTGAGACTTAGAGGGGGAACAATTTAACAAACTTGGGAAGTAGGAACAACAACAACAAAAATTTTCTGGCTCCCCTAAGCTGTAAAATAAGGACAGAAAGTGTTCTTTCACCTATTTTCAAACATAAGGGGAAACACAAGTCTCACAGATGCTCAGTGCTAGATGCTAGCCCCCTGCCTTTCTCAGCAGCTACAGTAGAACACCAGTGCCTATACCAATCACCCTTGCCTACCTAGGACAGTGGGAGAGAGCCTGTATCACACATATGGTGACTGACTACTGGGCCACCTGAACTGAATCCATAAAGGAAAAGAAAACAGATTCTTGGGCTCCCAAATCTAGTAAAAGCTCTGGTGACAGGAAATTAGAACTTCCAACACAACAATAACCAAACTATCATGTACAATCAGTCTGTTTGGAAATTTCAAACAAGAAGCTAGGCCTCAGTACCAAGCTTAAGCCAAATCTACTGCTGTCAAGGCAATTCTGACCCACAACAACCCATAGAACAGAGTAGAACTGCTGCATAGAGTTTCCAAGGAGTGCCTGATAGATTCAAGTTGCCAACTTTTTCGTTTGTAGACATAGTACTTAACCACTATGCCACTGGAACAAAACAGGCAAACAAAACATGTGAATACAACTTACTGATGGCTCAGAGACAACAGTAAATCTCCAATCACTTAAAAAAGCAGACCATGTTTTCTTGAGAAAGTTCCCAAAACAAAGAATCAAATTTTTCAGAGGAAGAGAAATTCCTGGAATTACCAGACATAGAATACAAAACATTAATATTTATAAGTCTTCAAGAGATGAGGAAGGATTTAAGGCAAAATTCAGCCTAGCATAACAAATTTCACAAGCTGCAAGAATTAGAAATTCAGAAAATAGGTAATAGAATTAAAGAAATAATTCAATAGAAGGTCAAAGGAGAAGAACTGAGACAATGGAAGCCTGATTTAGTGAGATTGAAGATAAAGCATGTAAAATGAACATATCTGAGGAAAAATAAGATGAAAGAATTTTAAGAAGTCAAGACACACTAAGATGTATGTGGGACTCTGTAAAGAGGAATAATCAACAAGTGATTGGAATTTCAGAACAGGGAGGGATAATAGGGAATACAGAGAGAATTGTCAAGGATTTGATGACAGAATACTTCCCTGATATCATCTAAGGTGAGAGGACATCTATCTAAGACATACATCAAATTCCACACAGGGCAGGTCTCAAAAAAGACACCAAGTCATATTATAATGCAGCTTGTCAAAATTAAAGACAAGGAGACACTTTTCATGAGTTGGATCAGACTCAGTGGCACTTGGCTTGGCTGGAAGGATAAACAAAAAATAACATACAAAGAAGAATAAGACTAGGGTCCGATTCTTGGCAGAAACCATGCTGGCAAGGAGGCAATGGGATGACATATACAAAGCCCTAAAAGAAAATAACTGACAGCCAAGAAATATACATACAGCAAACTTGTCTCTCAAATATGCTGGCAAACTGTGACATTTCCAGATACACAGAATTTTAGGAATTTTCAAAAGCCAAACCCAAACTATAAGAAATACTAAAGGGAGCTCTTTGGTTAGAAAATCAGTAAGATCAGTTTACAAGTAAAGGGAGTTCTTTGGTTAGAAAATCATTAAGACTAGTTTACAGCCCATACCAGAACACAGAAGAGAGCAATTAGATATCAACCTAAATAGAGCAATCACAAAAATAATCATAGAAAAAAACACTGAAAACAGAGAAACTGAGATATCATTACATAAACACTGTAACAAAAGAGAAGGCTTCACAGAAAATGAAACAGAGCTTTCATATGTGAAGGAAATGAAGGGGATATATAAAAAAAGAAAGAAGAGCCCTCAGGGAATCTCACCAATGCAACTTCTTGAAGGTGCCTTCCAATACTCCCTGTTTGCTGATCTTGGACAGCCAAGTTGGCAAATCCATTTTGTGCAGTCCTGGTAAATGACTCCCAAGCTGAGCAGCAGAGCCTGGGTATAAGGGGTTCCCAAGCCATAAAGAGCAAAAGAAGGCAAACAAAAGCTCCAGGAAATCCTACCAGCATGGTGGAGCAAATCAGGGAAGTAGTTCTCTAGCTGACCAGTGTTTCACAGCCTGTCAGGAAGAGGCATAGATAAAACACTGTGCCAGGTGATCAGGACGAAAGAAGTGGAAAAGGTGAGAGGCAGTGAAGACAAAATAAACTGAAAAAAGCAACACCAGCAACAGTAAAATGACATTGAAGAAGAAGACCAGTGTAGGTGGGGCAACAGACAAGATGGGCAAATTTGTTCTGTGTTAACTGATAAGGGACTTCCATTCATATCTCTTCTGACTCTCTGTTCTCTTTCATTCAGTGACTGGATGCACTCTGTATTTCTTCATTTGGTGCTTAGGGTTCCAAGATTGATGTTTGTCTCTGTTTTACTTAGTTTATGGGGTCTATGCTGTGGAGTAAGGGTTTGGTGCTTCTGTCTACAGTGCCAAATTTGCCTCTTGCTTCCATTTTTAGTATGAAAAAGTATATTTTAGTACAGATATTTTCATTGTTTATTTGTTTTTTGTCACCAAAGTTTTTTACTTTTATTTCAGTGAAATAAACTTGTCAAATATGTTATCTCTCTTGATAATTATTTTGAATATTAACTCAAAGTTAGATGCTGCTAAATTACAGGCAAGTTAAACCTACACCTTTTCAACCTAGGATATGACTTCATCTAATTTAAAATATGTGCTACAAGCAGTCCCACAGGTGAGTATTTTGATTCCAAGGGAAAATACATAATTTGAAAATAGTCTTTTTATTTTTTTTATTTTTTATTATGATTGAGTGAAAATGTACAATCCTGTATAAATTTGTATGCCTGGCTATGTGCAGCTTCCTCCGCTCTCCCTGCCCAGTGACAGCATTCTCCTCTTCTACATTCTATACAGGTCATATCCTCCTAACAATCTCTTATTCCCTCCTCTCCAACCTCTCCCCTGACTTCAGTAAGAAGTCAGCAGGATGACTTCCTGTAGATGTATGAAACCATAAAGTGCCCACACAACATGGTCAGTCAGTGTCACCAAGTCCTATCCATTCCTGTCCGAAGAGTTGACCTCCATTGATTTATGGACAATGGCAGCATCAGGGCCAGGGTCCATGCTCCCAGGGGAACCCAGAGGTCCCTGGACCATCATTTGTGGTCTTTCAGTGGAGATCTCAGGATGCACTCCTTTTTATAATCAGGTTGCCAGTGAGAATCAACTTTGTGAGTCCCAACACAGCTCTCACTGGTGGTAGCTGGGCACCATCCGGCTCTTCTGGTCACCATGTTGATGTAGACACCCACTAATGTGGGTCTCTCTGTCTTCTGGGATCTCTTTCCTCCATGTAGTTTGGTCCTTGGTGATCGTCCATTCCTTCTGAGTTGGGACCATTTAGTGTACCTCAGATGTCAGCTTGGCAGCTTTTAAGACCCCAGACACAACTTGCCAATGTGGGGTACAGAAGATTCTTTTAGCAAAATGCTAATTATTCCAGTTGGCATTGATGTCCCCTAAAAGCATGGTCCCTGGACCCCTGCCCCAGCTACTCTGTCCTTGCAATATTGGGTTAAGATGGGAGGAGTAATCATGTTATGTTGAAGTCCACTTGAAACTGATTTTCTTTCTAATGTGTGCTGTTACAGATTTCACCCAACCAAATTTCTATCAACTATCTAATCCTTCTCTCCCTCCCTACCTCCACATCCTTGCAGCCATCAGAGAGTCTTTTCTTCTATGTGTGAGTCTGTTTTTAAGTTCTTATTTTAGGGGTCTCATACAATATTTGTCCTTTTGCCACTGACTACTTTCATTCAGCACAGTGTCCTCCAGTTGAAACCAGGTCATGAGATGCTTCCTAAAATCGTCATTGTTATTTATCATTGTGTAGTGTTCTATTGAATATGTGTACCACGGTTTACCTATCCATTCCTCTGTTGTTGGGTATCTGGATTGACTCCATGTTTTTGATATTGTGGACTGTGCAGCAACAAACATTTCTCTGTATGTATCAGTTGGTGTGAATGCCCTTGATTCTGCAGGATATATTCCAAGCAGTGAATTATTGGGTCAAATGGTATATCTATTTCCAGCTTTTTAAGAAAGCACCAGATTGTTTCCAAAGAGGTTGCACCATTTTGTGATCCCATCAACAGTGTAGGAGAATTCCAATTTCTCCCCAGCCTTTCCAGCATTTGTTGTTTCGTGTTTTTTGGATCATGGCTAACTTTGTTGGGGTGAGGTGGTATCTCACTGTAGTTGTGATTTGCATTTCTTTAAGAGCTAGTGATTACGAGCATTTCTGCATGCGTTTTTTGGCTGCCTGGATCTCTTCTTTAGAGAGGTGTCTGTCCATCTCCTTGGCCCATTGCTTAATTGGATTATTTATCTTTTTCTTACTGATATTATGTAGTACCTAGGGTTGCCATGAGTCGGATCTGACTTGACAGCACTTGGCTTGGGTTGGCTGTAGATTATGGAGATCAGACATCCATCTGACACATAGTTGCCAAATATTTTTCCCATTCTGTAGGTGGTCTTTTAATTCTATTAATAACGTCTTTGGATGAGCAAAAGTATTTGATTCTTAGTAGTTCCCATTTGTCTATTTTCTATTCTCTTTATTGTGCTTTGTTTGTCAGATTCTGAAGTCTATCTACATTGTGAATTAAAACTTCCATTGTTGATCCAGTTTTTTTCTTGGATGAGCTGTATTGTTTCAGATTTAATATGTAGGTCTTTTATCCAGTTTGAGTAGGTTTTCATACAAGGCATGACTTACGGGCCTTGTTCCAACTTTTTGCACATGGATATCCAATTTTGCCTGCACCATTTGTTGAAGAGATTGCTTTTACCCCAGTTTAGCATCTTAGGGCCTTTGTCGATATCAGCTGTTTGTAGGAGGATAGAAGTATCTCTAGAGTCTCAATTCTGCTCCATTGATTTATCTGTCTCTTTTTCTAACAGTACTGGACTGTTTTGACAACTGTGGCTGTGTAATAGGTTCTAAAGTCTGGTAGTGACAGGCTTCCCAGTGTGTTCTTCTTCAGTAGTGCTTTACTTATCCAGGGCTCCTTCCCTTTCCAAACAAAGTTGGTGATTTGTTTCTCCATCTCATTAAAAAATATCACAGGAATTTGTATTAGGGTTACATTATTTAAATAGATGGCTTTGGGTAAAATAGACAATTTCACAGTATTAAGCCTTCCTATCCATGAACAGGGTCGGTTTCTCCATTTATATAAGTTTCCCTTAGTTTCTTGTAGTAAGGTCTTGTTGTTCTGTTTGTGAAGGTCTGATATTTCTCCGGTTAAATTTATTCCTAGATATTTTATCTTCTCGGGGGCTATAGTAAATGGTATTGATTTGATGGTTTCTTCGTTAATAGTCTTGTTGGTGTAAAGGAATCCTACTGATTTACTTCTGTTTATCTTGTATCCTGAGACTTTGCTGAACTCTTCTATCAGTTAGAGTAGTTTACGTATGAATTCTTTATGAGTCTCTGAGTATACAATCACGTCATCTGCAAACAGGGAGGTTTTTACTTCCTCTTTGCCAGTGCAGATGCCCTGTATTTCTTTGTCTTGTCTAATTGCTCTAGCTAGAACTTCTAATACAGTGTTGAATAGGAGAGGTAAGATTGGGCATCCTTGTCTAGTTCCCATTCTCAAGGAGAATTGTTTCAGTCTCTCTCCATTCAAGATGACATAGGCAGTTGGCTTTGTATAAATGGCCTTCTTGCACTGAGGAATTTGCCATCTATTCCTATTTAGCTGAGAGTTTTTAGCATGAGTGGGTGTTGGACTTTATCAAAAGCCTTTTCTGGATCAATGGATTCCTGTCTTTTGTGTTATTAATGTGGCTTCTTACATTAATTGTTTTTCTGATATTAAACAGTACTGCATCCCTGGTATGAGTCCAACTGGTCATTATCAATTAATTTTTTGATAAGTTGTTTTATTCTATTGGGAAGTATTTTGTTGAAGATTTTTGCATGTAGGTTCATGAGTGATACTGGTCTGTAATTCTGTTTTTCTGTGAGTTTTTCCCTGGCTTTGATATCAGAGTTATGCTGGATTCATAGAATGACTCTGGGAGAATTCCATCACTTTCTATGCTGTGAAATAGTCTCAGTAGTATTAGAGACAACTCTTCTCTAAAACCTTGCTAGAATTCTGCGGTGAAGCCACACGTGCCAGGGTTTTTTTTTGGTTGGTGGGTTTGGAATGACTTTTTCAATCTCTTCCTTTGTGATAAGTTCATTAAGTTGTTCTGCTTCACCTTGTAGTAATTTTGGTAGGTGACAGGAATCTAAGAATGTGTCCATTTCCTCTAGGTTTTCAAATTTGTTACAGTACGGTCTTCAGTAGTATTCTGTTATGATATTTTTGCTTTTTGCTGGATCTGTTGTGACATCGCCCCTCCCACTTCTTATTTGGGTTATTTCCTCTCCTGTTTTTCTTAAGTTTAGACAATGATTTGTCAATTTTGTTGATCTTTAAGAAACAACAGCTTTTGGTCTTTCCAATTTTTTCAGTTGTTCTTCTATTCTCTAACTCATTTAGTTCTGCTCTGATCTTTACGATCTGTTTTCCACTAGAGCCTGAGGGGCTCTCGTGTTGCTGTCTCTCTACTTGTTCAAGCTGTAGGGTTAGTTATTTGGTTTGCGTTCTTTCTTCCTTCTGGATGTGTGCACTTATAGAGGTAAACTGACTCCTGAGCACTGTTTTGGCTGTACCCCATAGGTTCTGGTAGGATGTGTTTTCATTCTCATTTGAATTCATAAATTTCTTTATTTCATCCTTGATTTCTTCTATAACTCATGGCTTTTTGAGAAAAATGTTCAGTTTCCATGAGTTCCAATTTCGATCTATGTTTTTTTCTGCAATTGATTTCAAGTTTTATGGCTTTATGGTCTGAGAAGATGCTTTGCAATATTTCAATGGTATGGATTTTGTTGAGATTTGCTTTATGTCCTAACACATGGACTATTCTGGAAAATGTTCCATGTGCACTGGAGAGGAAGGTGTAGTTGTCTGCTGATGGATAGAAAGTTCTGTTTACGTTGATGAGGTCTGTTTTGTTAATTGTGGCAATAAGATCTTCCGTGTCTTTACTGAGCTTTTATCTAGGAGATCTGTCCAATATTGTTACTATGGAGTGAACTATCTCATTTTTGAGTGTAGTTAGTGTTTCTTTGATGTATTTAGGTGCTCTGTTATTGGGTGCATAAATATTTAATATTGTTAAGCCTTGTTTGTGCATTGAACCTTTCAGCAATAAATAGTGTCCATCCTTGTCCACGATGATGGATTTTACATTAAAATCTATTTTATCTGAGATTAATATTTCCACACCAGCTCTTCTTTGTGTATTGTTGGCTTGATATATCTTCTTCCATTTAATTTTCAGTTTGTTCGTATCTTTAGCCTAAGGTGAGTTTCTTGTTAGCAACATGTGGATCGGTCGTGTGTTTTAATCAAGATGTCACTCTGTGTTTTTACTGGAGGTTTCAGCCCATTTACATTCAATGTAATTATTGATAGGAATGTGTTTAGTGCTGTCATTGTAATGTGTTTATTTTGATTTTGATTTTGATGTTTTCTCTGTTTTTACTATTCTATTCTGGGTCATTCTTCTTTGTGAATTGATTTTTCACTGTTTTCAGTGTTGATTTTGTGGTTGTTGAGAGCCCTGTATTACATTTCTCAATTTGATACATTGCATCTTTTTTGTGCTTAGTGGCTACCCCAGCGATTCCCCTTCAATAATCTGTTTAAACCCAGTTTTAACTACCACAAGTCTTATTAATTTCTTCTCCATCTGGAAGGACGCTGTGAGTCGGATCTGACTCAACGGCACTTGGCTGGCTGGCATCTGGAAGGACGATAACTACTGTAGCACATCCCTCTTTTTAATATGATGATATCATAGTTTTCATGATATGATCATTGGATTACTTCTTTTAATATTATAGTTTTGATTGAGTTTGGAGTCTTCCCCAACTGAGTAGGTTTCTGGATGATGTGTCCTGTATTTCCTGCTAAAATATAGAGTTAATGGTTTTGTTTTTCTAAGCCAAGAGCTTCTTTCAGTATTTCTTATAGCTTTGGTTTGGTTTTTACAAAGTCTCTGAGTTTCTGTTTATCTGTGAATGCCTTAATTTCATTTTTATATTTGAAAGATAATTTTGCAGGATATTTAATTCTTAGTGGAAGTTCTCCTTCAAGGCTCTGAATGTGTCATCCCATTGCCTCCATGCCAGCATTGGTTCTGCTGAGAAGTCAGACAAAAGCCTACAGGGCTTCCCTCTGAATGTTAGCTTTGCTTTGAGTCTTGCTGCCTTTAAGAGTTGCTGCTTAGTTTCATTTTGTTAAGCTTGATTATAATACGTTTTGGAGTCTTTCTTTCGAGATCTATATTGAGTGGTGTTCAATACATACCTTGTACATCTATATTCTCTTCTTTCATAATGTCTGGGAAGTTTTCTGCCAGCAATTCAGCAACAATACTCTGTGTTTTCAGGTATCCCTCTCTGTTCAGGAACTCCAATTAATTGTAGATTGTTCCTCTTAGTAGGGTCCCACATGCTTCTTAATTTTTCTTGTTTCTTTTTTCTAATTTCTCTTCATAGATGCTGAAGTCAGTAGCTCTGTCTTCCAAGTCAGAAAGACAATTTTCCATTTATTCAATTGTGTTTTCTTTGGTTTGAAATGAATTTTCTATCTCTTTGAATTTATTATTACTCTGTTGGATTTCAGAGTACTGGTGTTCCATCAGATCAAACAGCTTGCTTAATTTTTCATTTTGCTCTGCTGTATTTTGTATAATGTCTAGGAGGGTTCCATATATAATCCCTTCATACTCGCCCTTAGATAGTTTCAGAAAAGCTTCCTCGTCTGGGAAGTTCTTTGATTCTTTCTTTATGGTGCACTCTGGAGCCATAGGTGAATTTTTGTTTATGTTTCTGCCCAAAGTTTGTTGTTTTAGGGCATCTGGAGATTGTTTTGTTTCTCCACTGTCACCTTAACGGGATCTAAGGCTCAGTTTGAATAGGAGGGTGATCTGATCACCAGTCACCTCTATGTACTCAAATGACTGGGCCCAGTAGAATTTCTGGGACAGCAGGCTTCACCTCTTGATTGGCAAAGACACAGCCCTACTTACAGAGTTACTGGGGGCCATCAGCTGACTCTATGATGTCAGTAAAGGCTGGAAGAGATGCTGTCAGGGTACACCACAGGTATTTCTCTAGGCAGTCTTACATTGAAAGGCAAAAGGTATCTGACAGCCTCCAAGATGAGTTAGGCTTTTGGACTTGCAAACCCTCTTCCCAGCTGGCAAAGTAAGCACCTCTATATCCCATCCCAGATGCTGTAAACTAGTTGAAAACACAGAAAGGCTACAGCTCTGCTGTCATCTGCTGCCAGGCCCCATCCATAGGGCTACACTGTGAAAAACACTGTTTGTCTGCCAGAAAAGCACTCATCATGCAGGTACTGCCTCCCAGCCTAGGAATTAGGTCCTACTGGGGCCTCTGTTTGGGTGAATCCACCTCCCAATTGAACAAGATGGTGTCCCACACAAGCTCTCCTACCCTCTGTGAAATAGTTGAATCAGTGGTAGAGGTTTGGAAAGAAAGGATGGAGGAGACTATGTGTACAGAGTCCAGAGCCAGGCTTTCCAAATGTGGCTATTCTGCCTGCTAGTCCTGTCATTAGTACATGTGAGCTTTACAGCCAGTTAAACCCTAGCTGTACCTGCTGGCTAAGACAGAGAAAAAAAAAGTTAAAAAGGCAAGTTACCTTCAGACAGTGAGAGCTGGCACTCAACAAGGGCAGGGGTCACCAGAGGACTATAAGTTTTCCATTCAGTGGTATGTAGTCCAAATTGACAGCCCTATGTTGTGTTCTAAGTGCCCAGAAGGCCCTGTTTAGTTATCATTTCAGGTATTGGTTTCCAGAAGGAATTAAGATGTGTGTTTAGTCTGCCATCTTGACTCCACCTCTCCTCAAAATAGTGTCTTATAGATCATTTTGAGTTCTCATTTTTATTGGCTAGTTCCTCTTTGATGTTATAAGAATAGATTTCAATATCCCTCTTCTTAGATATATATTTATCACTAATTGCAGTTAACTAAAGATTCATATGATGATGTTTTTTAGTGCTCCAGTTACCTAATACTTTGATTACCTATTTCAAATTGATTTTCAACTAAAATTCAGAGCATTCCTCTACAAAAACATGTCCAAACTAAGTAGGATAGTTGTATTGATTTTCAAAATAATTCTTCAAAGCTTCAAACTTTCCTAAATCATAAAATTCAACTGATGACAGGCAGTGAAGAAATCAAATATCTATTATTCTGCTGCAGATTTTTATTTAATATTTGTTTTGTCCAAAAAATTCTATAGCTCTCTTATACTGACTCTAGGTATGTACTTTTAAAGCCTCAGATTGTTTTTTGATTGCTGGAACATCATAGGTTTGGCACACAATTGTAAATAATGTGTGTACCACCACCAGTTCCAAGTAAATTTCTGCATCATGGACTTATTTCTTAATGTAGTTATAACACTGATTTTACCACGACTTTCTCATCTATTCTAATTTTAACTTGTAATGTCATTACAAAATTAAATAACTTTATAATTCTATTGAATAATTTAATTGAATTTATATAACATTCACAGTAATTCCAGTTCTTTCACTTTCAGAAGAATGAACTTCCAAAACTTCTGGATTTCATAAATTAGACAAAAATAGAATATTAGGTAATTAATCCATTTTCTTTCTGAAATACTTTTTAACACTGGCCTAAACTAGCATCATGTAACTGTGAAATTGTTCTGCTAATGAAACCAGCATTTTGAAAACTATTCCATTAAGTTTTGTAGGAGTGTGGGAAAACTTGAAATTGAAAATGACCAACATTAATTTGGAAGAACTGCTACTTGTTATAAATGAAAAATAATGTGTCACATTATGGTGTATAAATGTACCTTCTAAAGCTGCGTGTGCTCAGTTGTCAAATTTGAATATGGTCCTCTGAAAATATCTGTGAACTCTTAAAACAGATGCTTCTGCTTTTAAACAGATTTGTGTTTTCTGATTTTCATGCAATCAGTGATATTGCTACAAGCCCTACTAAAAAAAAAAAAAAATTCAAACCAATTGCCATCAAGTTAATTTTTACCCATGGTAACCCATGTAATTATAAGTAGAAATGTGCTCCACAGAATTTTTAATGACTGCCATCATTCAGAAGTAGATAAACAGCCCTTATACTGGAGAGGAAATTCCACAAGTAGAAATATTTTCTGCATATTACTTTATCATAAATTTTCATTTGAAATAGTATTTTGAACTTAAACTTGTAGTTTTCTATAGGTTATTACTACTGAAACTAATTAACAACAAGCAAAACATAACAAAAAAAGTGAATGTTGTTATAAAAATAAAAGTATTTCCAAGCAATAAAATGAATAAATAGCTATAGATTTATGCCATGCCATATCATACTGTAGAAAGACTAGTTAGGCCATTTTCTGTAAATTCTACTTCAAGACTGCTCCACTGCCATGTTTCATACATATTTCACATGCAATTAATCTTTGATTTTCCTTGTGTCCATCTGATCTTGTCAACAGATATCCCAGAGCTTTGTGCACCTCCTACGCCATGGGCATAGTCCATGACAGAAACGGCAGTTGAACCAAGGATCAAGCAAGGATAACAAGCATCATGTACTTCTCCTATCACTGAGACTAAAGGAGTTAGCTACCCCTAGTATCTTATATGGAAATCCTGGTGCAATAGTGGGTTAAAAGCTATGTCTGCTAACCAAAAACTTGGAAGTTCAAATCTGCCAGGCTCTCCTTGGAGACTCCATAAGACAGTTCTGTTCTGACCTCTAGGGTTGCTATGAATTGGACCCAACTTTATGGCAGTGGGATTCATTTGTATAGGGTCACTATAAGTTGGAATTGGGTTTTGTTTTTGGCTTAGTACTGTATATGAAATTCTAGGTGATACAAATAGTTAACACACTTGTCTGCTAAGTGAATGGTTGCTGCTTTCAGTCCACCCAGGTGATCTGTTTCAAAAAATCAGCTAGTGAAAACCTTAGGGAGCATGGCTTTACTCTGATACACGTGGGGTTGCTTTGAGTCTGAATCCACTTGACAGTGACTGATGTGGGGGAGGTAACCTCTTAGATCTCAGTTTACCCAGTTTTGCTATTGATTCCTCTAAATGCTCTGTTTGAAAGGGATTGTAAGTTATTGCATCTGAAGGAATCAGAATAGTGACAGATCATTGTTGTTTACATACAACTTTAATAATTTTATTAAGAATCTGTCCTACATACTCCTAGAAGATACCACTACCAAATTTATACCAGCTCATTTCAATGCACTTAGTAATATCTGAATAATAAATGAAGTAAGAAGTATCATTGCTGATGTCAGGTAGCCATGGATGAAAGCAGAAAATACCAGAAGATGCTTGCTTGCATTTTATTGGTTATGCAAAGTCATTCAACTGTATTGATCATAATAATTTATGGATAAGATTGCAAAGACTTGAAATTCCAGAGCACTCAGTTGTGCTTATGAGGAACCTGTGCTTGGACTAAGAAGTAGTTTTTCAAACATAACAAGGGGATACTTTGTAGTTTAAAG
Source organism: Heterohyrax brucei (assembly GCA_028571685.1). Lineage (NCBI taxonomy): Eukaryota > Metazoa > Chordata > Mammalia > Hyracoidea > Procaviidae > Heterohyrax > Heterohyrax brucei. The sequence goes on from CM053149.1 coordinate 45,239,011, forward strand.
TTAAGAAGAGTATGTGAAAGAATTGCATCCTTTCACCATACTTACTCAGTCTTTGTGTTGAGCAAATAAATAACCCAAGAAGCTGGACTATCTGAAGAAAAATACAGCATCAGTATTGGAGGAAGATTCTTTAACAACTGTGATATGCAGATAACACAACCTTGCTGGCATAAAGTGAAGATGACTGGAAGCACTTATTGATAAAAATCAAACAATACAGCTTTCAGTATGGATTACACATCAACAGAAGGAGACCAATAAGCAAGCTCACGATAAATAGAAAAAATTGACGTTTCAAGGATTTCATTTTATTTGGATCCACAGTCAGCCTTCATGGAAGCAACAGTCAAGAAATCCAAGGATACCTGGTGTTAAGCAAATGCAGCAAAAGACCTCTTTAAAGTGTTAAAAAGCAAAGATGTTACTTTAACTACCAGTGTGGCCTGACCCAAGCTGCGATGTTTTCAGTTGCCTCATAAGCATGTGAAAGCTGGATAATAAATAAAACAGACCAATGAGAATTGCTGCCTTTGAATAATGGTGTTGGTGAAGAATACTGAACATACCATGGGCTGTCTAAAGAATGAATAATTGTATCTTGGTAGCACAGCCAGAATGCTCCCTAGAACCAAGGACGGCAAGACTTTATATCACATGCTTTGTACATATTATTGGGAGGGAAAAGTCCATGGAAATTCTTTGTAAAGAGACATGTGAAAAAGAAAGACCCTGAAGGAGATGGACTGACACAGTGGCTGCAACAACTGGCTCAAACATAAGCAATTGTGGCAATAGCACAGGATCTGACAGTGTTTCCTTCAGTTGTGCACCAGGTCTCTGTAACTAGGAACTGACTTGATGGCACCTAATAACAATAATGACGTGTTTAAACAAGGCAAAGTTCAAGACAAAAGCTAACCTACATGAGATGTTGAAAGAACAAACATAAACATAAGCCTTTATGAAGGATATTCCCAATTATTATTACTCCTACTATTTCAAGCTAAAAAAAAAAACAATGCTGTTGAGTTGATTCCAACTTACAGCAACCCCTATACGACAGAATGGAACTGCCCCATAGTTTCCAATGAGTGCTGATGGATTTGAACTGCTGACCCTTTGATTAGCAGACATAGCTCTTAACCACTATACCACCAGCATCTCCATTTCAATCCTAGATAATTAAAATTGGTCAGGATTTGTTCTTGAAAGAAAAAAAAAAAAGCAAAGCGAGAAGGCTTTGAGCTTATCTCATTGCAAGGATTAATAAAATTTCAGGTGGCAAAAAACGTTAGCACTGTGTCCCAGATGGGACCTAGTAGAAGACTGGCCACTTGAGAATTCCTCTATGTTCTTGCATTTAAGGTAAATACACTCTAGAGGTTTCTTTGTGAACTGTCTCACAGTCTTCGTCAAAATAGGAAAGGATGATATATTTTCCAAAAGCAAACATTGTATGGTGTCTTTTAAGGACGCGGATATAAAGACAAATTTCTAGGTGTTGTGTCACAGAGGGAAAACACAGAAAACCCTTACAGTCAGGCTAGAGAACACTGAAACTGAGAATTCAATCCTGCACTCCTGAATATATTTCCATGTAGCAGAGACTACATGTCTTAGTCATTTAGTACTGTTATAACAGAAATAGAATAAATATATCACTTTAAAAAGAAAAATTTTCTTTTGTCACAGTCCATTAGGCTGAAAGTTCAAATTCAGGGTGTTAGCTCCAGGGGAATGCTTTCTATGTTGGCTCTGGAGGAAGGTCCTAGTATGGGTCTTCCCCTGGACTGGGAGCTTCTGAGGCACAGGAAACTGAGGTCCATTCCAAAGTGTGCACTCTGTTCCCAGAACTGCTTTCCTGATGGTATGAGGTCCCCAACCTTGCCTGCGTCCCTTTAATTTGTATCCCAAAATACTGCCTCAAGGCACAATGTGATCTTAGACATTGTGTTCGCCCCAGCTGCCCATCTTTCCTCATTTACATCATAGGGGCAAGATTCACAACATAAATGAACATCAGACAATACCAGGCTTTAGGGCCTAGCCAAATTGCTACACATGTTTTTTGGTGGGACACAATTTGATCCGCAACACTGTGTATAACAGAGGGGATACAACAAACAATGTACAGTAAAGAGTAGGCCTGCTTGTCTATTTTTCTGATCTTAGGAGAAAAGCATTCAGTCTTTCACCATCAATAAGATATCAGCTGTGGCTATTTATTTATTTATTTGTTTGTTTGTAGTCTACAAGGTAAAAGATGTTGGCTTCTCAATCTATTTTTCTTAGTATTTTTTTTTAGAAATAGATGTAAGGTACAAGTTTTTTAAGCATCTGTATTCACAGTGGATTTATTTTTCTTTTTTTCTTTTTTTTTTTGCAGTGGCCAGGGTCTCCAGAAAAATGTTGAATAATAGTGGAGACAGAAGGTGTTCCTCGAGGTTACCCCTGCCCCACAGTTAAACAAGCTGGAGTTCATTTTGGAGGAACAAGTCCCAGGTCTCAGCAAGGTTGGTAAGACTACATTAGTCAGATGCACTCCTGGGTGGAGCACAGATTGGGAGAACTGAGTTGGCAGGAGCCTGTCATAGTTCTGGAAGTGGGACTCACTTACGGCATCCTAAGTCCAAGCCAGCTGCAGGGTTCTGTACTAGGCAATGAATAAGAAGGGGGCACAATGGATCATTGTGGTCCTCTTTCCTTGAAGCCAGTAGCTGAGATACTGCTGCTATGGCCAACAGTGAGCCCAGTCTGCACAAGCTTTTGACTTTATGGTTGGCTTAACTACTTTTAATGTTTTAATTGAGTTCATATAGTTTTTATTATTTTGGCTTCATAATATGGTTATAAATAATAATTTACACTTTAATGTTAAGCCAAATGTGTATATCTAGAATAAGTACCACTTGATCATTTTATATGATTCTACATATAATTTTAATTTGCTAAAATTTTGCTTAATATTTGTGTATCTAGGTTCATGGGAGATATTTATGTATTATTTTATTTTTGTAATAAGCATGTGTTAGTTTCTAAGTATCTTTTTTCAGATTTTGATATAAAGGTAATGATATTAGTTCTTAGAAAGTACTAACCCCCCAAAACTCATTGCTGTCAAGTCAATCTAAATCATAGTGACCCTGTAAGACAAAGTAGAATTGCCTGATGGAGTTTCCAAGGAGCACTAGTGAATTTGAACTGCAAATCTCTTTGGTTAGCAGTCATAGCACTTAATCACAAAGCCTCCTTATTAGTAAGTGTTATTTGTGATTTTGTTTCCTTGGAGAGGTTTTTGCATCCATAAGTATGTGCTAGAGCTCACCAGTGAGTCCATCTAGGCTTGAGATTTCTTTGTAGATGAAATTTCTTTAGTAGATACAGGGCTACTCTGTGTATCTATTTTTTCTTGAGTAAGCATTGGTAGTTTGTGTCTGTCAAGGGGTTTAGTTTTTTCATCTGTTGTCAAATTTGTTGGCATAAAGTTAAGTATTTCTTTATTATTCTTTTAATATTTGTGAAGTCTCTATTTGTGTCCCTTCTCTTACTTCTGATATTGGAAATGAGGTCTTTTTTTCTTTTTATCCAATCCAATCCATCTGGCTAGAGGCATAATGATTTTTTTAATCTTCTCAAAGAATCAGCTGTTGATTTAACTAATTTTCTTCATTGTTCTTTTGTTTGATCAATTTGTTCTCATTATGCTTTGATTTATGTTTATTATTTCCTTTTGTTTACTTTGAGCTTTATTTATTCTTCTCTTTTCATGTTTATAAGGAAGACATTAAAGTCATTGGTTTGAGATCTTTGTTATTTATTAATATAAGATATTAGTACCAAGGCAACACTGGTGATATAGTGCTTAAGTGCTATGTCTGTTAACCAAAAGACTGGCAATCTGAATCCACAAGGAGCTCCTCTGGAAATTCTATAGAGCAGTTCTACTCTGTTATTTTTGTTTTTGTTTTTTGGTATTCATACTACAAATTTCCTCCTATTTATGGCTCTAATAAGCCACACTAATTTTTATGCATTTAAATTATTTTATTATTCTTTAGTCTTCTTTTCAAGACATTACCAAAAATTCATCTATTACAACTTCCTTCTTATAAATCTGTGTGTGTGTGTGTGTGTGTGTGTGTGTGTGCATATGCACATGCCCATGTGTGCTTCATTTATTAATTGGTCAAGAAGATCTAGAACTGAAACTGGTACCATATTAAGGTAAAAACAGTATTTTACCAGTAATGTAGTATAAGTTTTCAAGAAGTTACTGTTTTAGTCTTCTTTGCTATCTTTCTTGAGGTAGAAGTGATTAGCAGCATTGTTCCTAAGTCATAGGCTTTATAATGTCTTCAGAAGTGTTCATAATCAAGTGCATCTCTAATTCTTGATAGAAGCATTAGGGGGTACTAAGGGTAAAAAGGGAGTTATACCAAAATTTGCAAGCTTTGTAACCTAGTTTTGTTAATATATAGAATGCATTTCTGTATAGATTTTACTGAGACTCCCTTTATTAGTTATAACTTATTAAACTATTATTCTAATGAGAGAGGAAAAACCATTCAAGATACAGGGTGAGACTTCAAGAAACAAGAGGTGAATTTGATCAAATTTCTCCAATAATAAAATCTCCAGTCCAGTTCATGGCCATATGTGGATTACAAGTGATCGATTTCTTTCAGTTAGGTAAACCTTTCTTCCTACAAATAAACAAATAAAAGACACAGCACATACAGTCATATAGAAAGAGTTCAAATTCAGTTTTCTGAATAGTGTATCATGGCCAAAGCCAAGTGCCGTCAAGTCGGATCATAATCATTACAAAAATGAACGTTTTAATAGAACTTTGCAAATAAAATTAGTATCAGTAACTGAGAAGCTATTGTATATTTATTATCCGTAAGATCCCTGTGTATTACTTATTACTATTATTATTCCATTCTATAAATTAGGAAATGAGGCTCTCAGTGGTTAAACGCTTTGATTGGGTTACATAAGAAGCAGATATGATAGCTGTGCACTAAAACAGTATTCATTTGTCTACAAAGACAATGCTTTTGATTTCCTCTATGTATCATTTCACAGAAATTAAATTGTACTTGCATTTAATAAGTTATATATGTACACTTCAGGACAAGTGTATTGGGTTGAATAAAACAAGACCTTAATAGGCTTACAGAAGTCAAATTAGGAGTCTAGTAATGACCAGTAAACATTATCATCAGATCTACCTATGCTTAAAAACCAAGCAAAAAACCTTAAAGCAAAATAGTCTGGGACGATTTTTACCAGTAGAATCTCTACAGAGAAGCAAATGGGTGGTTTTCATGTTCCAGTTATCTCCACTAAATTAAGACATCAATTGACCTATACTAGCATTATATATGTCATAAATTAAAGCTCTATTTTCCCTTGGAAAATTTATATGCCTAAATGTCAAAAACATCTAATCCTATAATTTTTTTATCTTGTCACAGAAAATGCCTGGCAGTGCATATCAATTTCTGAGGAAAAATAGAGACATGATTCTGTGTGCATATATGTATGTGTATTACGGGCAGTCACTCATCATTTGTAGAGGGAAATGAGTAAGTTATTACTCTCTTGTCTTCTGATATCCCAGAGACCATGGACTGAAAATAAGCTTGAAATCTCTTAACATTTTTTGGTTAACATCCAGGCCTGTGAATGCTCTTATTTCTGTGAATAACACTGCCAGGCAGTTCTGGAAAATTAACTTTCACATCATCCATATCCTAGGCTTGGATATTGTAAAATCTGGTGGTGACACATATGGTTCAGTGAAAACTTAAAATTAATTCATTTCATTTCTCTGTGAGCCACTAAGATTGAAAAGCCTAGGAAAAGTAATTCTGAAGTAGTACCACAGAATGGCACAGACCATGGAAGTCACTATTCTCTCAGGACAACTTTTCATTCACAGGCTGGTCTGAAAGTAATTAGCCTCAACTGCTTTGTGCACAGAGCCATAAAAATGGTCATCCTGCAGTGTGATTACTGCATTCTTCATTAAGTTTCTGGCACCTCAGCACTTTTAATTGCACAGTCTTAATAGCACTGTATTCGGTTTTGAAAAACAAAGATTTTCCTGAGTAGAGTGAAAATGTTGAATTAGCTATAAATGTATATTCCACTGTTCTACAGAACTTAACAATAGTAGTTTTAAAGACTTGACGTTACTGCGGTATTGTAAAAGCAACTGGCTGCTTCAAACCAATTTCTCTAATAAAAGTACCAATCAATGTTCATAGTTTATAACCACATATCTTAACCTGTGTGTATGTCACAGTTGGCAAAACATGTAAGGAAATGGTTGAGCAGTAGCAACTTTCCCTAAGGAAATTATACTTGCATAGTACAATTTCTTTTTAAATGTAATTTTTTTATAGAAAAATAAGTACATTTTTTTTTTAAACTCAGAGAATCATGGTAGCAAAATAATAAAATAAGCTGCCAAGATTTCCACAAGTTAGAAAAAAAATCGGTTAAATTTTGGTATATACATTTATATAATGATCCCCCAAAAATACATCAGTGGATTTTTTTAAAGGAATTAGGATCAACTTTGTGTATATATATTTGTGTGTATGTGTGCTTGTTTGGGAAATAAATTAAGGGATAATTCCTGGATCTTACCTAACTTCAAAATTCAGGAAAATTTGATAGCCTTGTAAAATTGGTGAGAAATTTTCCATTACTTAAAGCATCATTGGACTGTGTGTTCACTAAATCTGTGGTTATCACTGGAAAGTTTAATGGGAGGTTCCCTCCCTTCCCCCTTAACATAAAACTAGTTTTATTATCCACTGCTCATCACTCATTTTGTCATACTGTGATGTCTTGTGTGTTGTTCCAATGCTAGAAATCTATGCCACTAGTATTTCGCATATTATTAGGGTCACTAGTAGAGGGCAGATTTCAACTGAACTTACAGACTAAGACAGACTAGGAAGAAGGACATGGTGGTATAGTTTTGAGAAAAATGAACAGGGAAAGCCTTGTGAATAGCTGCAGAATGCTGTCTGATATAGTATCAGAAAACAAGCCCCTCAGGTCAGAGGACACTCAAAGTAAGACTAAGAAAGAGCTGTCTTCTCAAAAAAGAGTCAACTTTAATGACATAAATGGAATAAAACTGTCAGGACCTTTATTTCCTGATGTGTCACTAATCAAAATGAGAAGAAACAGCTGTAAACATCCATTAATTATCAGAATGTGGAATATATGAAGTGTGAATCTAAGAAAATTGGAAGCTGTCAAAAATGAAATGGAACTCATGAGGATTAGTATCCTAAGCATTAGTGAGCTAACATGGACTGCTATGGCCATTTTGAATCAGGCAATTGTATGGTCTACTGTGCCAACAATGACAAATTGAAGAGGAATGGCATTGCATTTATTGTCAAAAAAAAATTTCAAAATCTATCCTGAGATACAGTGCTGTAAGTGATGGGATAATATCCTTACATCTATGAGGAAGATCAGTTAATATGATTATTACTTAAATTTATGCAACAACTATTAATGTCAAAGGTGAAGAAATTGAAGATGTTACCAACTTCAACAGTCTAAAAATCAATCAAACATGCAATCATGATAAATTGATAATTATTGGTGATTGGAACTTGAATGCACAAAGGAAGAGTAATTTGAAAATATGGCTTAAGTGATAAAAATGATGTTGGAAATTAATGGTAGAATTTTTTCAAGACAAACAAACTATTAATTGGAAATAACATTTTTACAACAATATAAACATTCAATACATACATGGAATTTGCTGTAGAAATACACAGGAATTCAATAGACTTTATCTGTAAAAAGACAAAACAGAGAAACATGGTGTCATCAGTCTGAATAAGATCAGGGCCTGTTGGCAGAACAGATCTCAATTGCTCAAATGCAAGTTCAAGTTAAAACTGAAGATAATTAGAACAAGTCCATGACAGCCAAAGCACGACCTTCAGTATATCTCACCTGTATTTAAAGACCATCTCAAGAATAGATTTCACACACTGAACACTAGTGACTGAAAACTAGACAAGCTGTGGAATGACATTGAGAACATCCTTTGAACAAGCAAAAGCATTATTAAAAAGAAAGAAATGAGCAAAATGGATGTCAGGAGAGACTTTGAAAGTTGCTTTTCAAAGTAAAACAGAAGTGAACAGAAGAGGTAATGAAGCAAAAGAGCTGAACAGAAGATTTCAAAGAGTGGTTCAAGAAAATGAACCACCATCATAATGACATGTGCCAAGACCTGGAGTTAGAAAACCAAAAGGGAAAAACATGCTCAGCATTTCACAAAGAAATAATTCAAGCCTCAAGTTGCAATTTTGAAGGATTCTGTGGGCAAAATATCGAATGAAACAGACAGTATCAAAAGAAGGTGGAAGGAATACACAGAGTCACTGCAACAAAAATAATTAGTTGAAGTTCAACCATTTCAGGAAGTAGTAATTGATCAAAATTTGTGTTATTGAAAGATGAAGTCCAGGCTACACTGAGGACATGAGCAAAAGAAAAAGAGAAAAAAAAATTGGCTCCAAGAACTGACATAATACCAATTGAGACATTTCAAAAAATTGATGCTTGTGAGTAATGAAAGTAAGCATTTCCTTGTCTATGCCAAGAAATTCAGAAGATAGCTGCTTGGCCAACCAGCTTGAAGAAATCCTTCCTCATGCTCGTTCCAGAAAAATTGTCCTACAGGATTTAAAATTATCAAACAATATAATTAATATAACACACAACATATGCTTAATAATCACACACAAGTAAAATTAATTCCACACACAAGTAATTAAAAAAAGTTTTAATAGTACATTGCAGGATACTGCCAGAAAGTCAAGCTGAATTCAAAGGAAGACATGAAACTATGTCATTGCTGATGTCAGATGGATATTGCTGAAAGCAGAGAATATCAAAAACATGTTTACCTGTATTTTATTCATTTGCAGAGGCATTTACCTGCATGGATCATAACAAATGCAGATAACATTGCGAAGAATTACTATTTCGAAACACTATTTTTGTTTATGTGTAACTTTGTATATAGACCAAGAGGGCAGCAATTTGAACAGAACAAAGGGATACTAAGTGATTTGAAATCAGGAAAGTCATGCTCTGATGTTGTTATCTTTTCACTACAGCTATTCATTCTGTATGCAAGCAGGTAAACCAAAAGGCTAGACTACATGAAGACAAAAGTAATATCAGTCTTGGAGGAACTCATTAACAACATGAGATATTTAGATAACACACTCTTGCTTGCTAAAAGTAGAGAGAACTTGAAACACTTACTGACAGAAATCAAAGACTACAGCCTTCAGTGTAGGTTATATTTCAACATAAAGAAAACAAAAATTCACACAACGTCATGATAGATGAAGTACTGAACTTGTCAAAGATACAACTTTTCTTGGTTCCACAAACAAAACACATGTGAGCAACAGTCAAGGAATTAAAGGACATATTGCACTGAACGAATCTACTTCAAAAGACCTCTTTAAGGTATTAAAAAAAATACAGATGTCATTTAAGGTCTAAAGTACATCTGATCCAAGCCATGGAATTTTCAGTCATCTCATGTGCATGCAGAAGTTGGACAATGAATAAGGAAGATCAAAGAAGAACTAATGTCTTTGAATTATGATATTGGTGAAGAATATTAAATATACCATGGACTATCAGAAAAAAAAAAGTCTATCTTGGAGGAAATGCAGCTAGAATTCTGCTTAGAAGTGAGGATAATGACACTTTGCCCCACATACACTGGACATGTTATCAATATGTACCAGTCCCTGGAAAAGGACATCATCCTTGGTAAAGTAGAGGGTCAGTGAAAAAAAGATAGACTGTCAAAAGACAGAGTGGATGATGCAGTGGCTGCAACAATGGGTTCACATGAAGCAACAGCTATGAGGTAAAGGGTTATATAGTGTTTTGTTCTGGTGTGCGTATAGTTGCTATGAGTTGGAATCAAAGAGATGACATACAACAATAACAAATTTTATTGCATCACACAGTGCTTTTCTCTCTGGATTTTATTCCTAATTTTCAGTCTCCATCCAGGTGGTGTGTTGGATGACAAAGCTAAAAAAGCAATTAAAAATCAAATCTGTTGCCATCTAGTCAGTTGCAACTGAAAGCGAACCTAAAGGACAGAGTAGATTTGTCCCATAACATTTCTAAGGAACTCCTGGTGAATTCGGACTGTTGACATTTTCGTTAGCAACTGTAGCTATTAACTAGGGTTGAATCACCAGGGTTTCCATTTGTATGATAAATACTTATTTGCTATTTGTTTCAATGTTGTGTATTCCTTCTCTTCAAAAAAGACAGCACTGGAAACTGTTATTTATTTGCCCCAATCTGCTTCCTATAAAGCACTCTCCCTATGGAAAAAAAACAGTGAAATGTTTTAATGACTATGAACCTATGAACAAATCAAAAAAATCAAACCCACTACCACCGAGTTGATGTTGACTCATCCTGACTTTGTAGGACAGAGTAGAACTGTTTCATAGTTTCCAAGGAGTGACTGGCAGATTTGAACGGCTGAACTTTTGGTTAGCAGATGTAGTGCTTTACTATCATGCTACCAAGATTTCCAAACCCATGGATATCACTTTTAATTAATTAAATATATGACAGCAACAATGTTTAACTAGAAATTTAGGTTCTAGTCACCTACTTATTACTTGGACTGGTGGGGTAAATAACTTCTACTGGCTATTCTTCAGTGTTGCAGTATTAATTACTTGTGCCAGACACTACTAGTTGTTTGGCTAGTATTTTTGTTTTTGTCTTCCATAATAATAGAAAGCCAACTTTTTCAGAATGGTGATAGGATTAGTTAAAATTCCTTTCCAAACTGCTCTTGCCGTTAAATTACTTGTCCCTACTGTGGCCAGTAAAATAAAAAAATATATACATACATAGAACTTTTTAGAAAGCATTGCTTTTTTAGTATAGATTCTACCCCTTCTCTGATCACTCTGATTCTGGAAGGGGAGAGAGAGATTTGGAATACCCATCTTGTGACTGTGAGAAGGAAAGCCATATGCTGTGAATGATAGAAACAGTAAAATACACTGGGGCACTGACGGCATCTGGAAGTCACTGTACCAACCCTGAGTGGCTTTCATCTGGGATTCCAGATAGATGATAAAATAAAGCATTCATTTGCTCAAGACACTATAGACAGGTATATGACAGAGGCAGGCAAGACATACCTTACTGATAGTATTGTGGAAAGTGAATAGAAATATAAACATTAGCTATCCCCAAACATCGTAGAAATGCTTTCGTTGGTTAGGTATTTAATTATTGGTTGTTGTTATTGTTGTTGTAATTGAGACTGCTGTTCTATTTTGGTGAATTATTAAATTCCTATACAGAATTTTAGAAGCATGGAAATCACTTATGTTTAAGAAACTATACTTAATGGTACACAGAATATAAAGGCTAGACACCAGGAGTATGAAAACAAAAACTTCTAAAGATCCTCCCTCAAAGTGTGAAATCCAAATAAGGTAAAACAATCATAAAACTTAAATACTGTGTAGAAAATTGTGCTGGCTCTAAAGAGGCTTCCTGGAGTAGATGTATGTGTTGATAACAGGCGTTAGAAAGTAAAGTCATGAGATTCAAGGAAACACCGAGGAAGTAGAAGAGTAAGTGCAAAGACAGAGAAGCTCAACTGAGGAACTAGATAGGGTTCATGAATACAGAATAGACGAAGAGAAGGCATTGCCCTTTTCAAAAAAGATAGTTATGTCATGTTTACACTATGGAATCTATCCTGAAGGTATTGGGATGTTAGAGAATGTCAAGCTTAGAACTAGTGTAGTTGGTGTTTTAGGTAACCTATCTGGCAGAGATATGGAGAATAGGTAGAGGGGAGAAAGTCACAATGAAGAAATCCAATTAGGATCCAATAACAATAGTTCAACTGAGAGGTGGCAATGATACAGAAGAAGCACAGAGTCAAGAAATAAAGGAAATAACATTAAAAGACTTCTTCACCAAATTTATTCATGTGAGAATTCGGTAGAAGTTGGAGTTATGGCAGAAAAAGAGTGTAATAAAATCACTCACTGCAATAAGTTTTAGGCTTATATGCTGGACCATAAAATTCCTAATAAATGGTAACCAGGCAAAGATAATATGAAATAAAAAGTATGCGGAGTTCTAGAACATGAAATGAGTTCTTGGGGTAAGATTTTTAAAAAGTCACATTCATTTTATAGTTAAAAACAATTATCTCCCTAATGAAGCAAGATCATTGAAAGCTTAGATCATTGAAACTTTGAAGATAGAAACATCTTTGGTCAGAGGCTCCTTGGAACACAGAGAATCACTTCATTTTTCTTTTTCAAGTTTTTCTCTTAACAAGGAATGAGAAACTCCCTAGAGCATCCTCATTTTTTCAGTATAACATTTCTCTTCAGATCAAAGATAATATTCTGCAGAGAGTTCAACTAATGAATTGCTTTTTGACACTTTGGAGTTTTCTGCTGACTCATGAATCTTTTAGGTTTTTCTAAAACTGTGTATTTAAGTCTCTTCCCTTCAGACTCCGAGGTTCTGTTGTCAAAATCTTGCAAGCGTGCATTGTTCCTGTCATGTATAGTATATACTTCTTGATGTTACCAGTGTCGTGAGTACCATTCAAATCCAAAGACCAGGGAAACTAACCCATGGCAAAGGTGACATTTCTTATAAAAAGCACTACATCTAAAGAAATACCGATGAATTGCCTTACTGATCACTTCTGATTGCTGTCCATCACCATATAATTGAGGGGAGAACAGTGAGAGTAGAACAGTGGTGTGAGTTCCGATATTATATGGCAAATTGATACGGATTGTGTACATAATAAAATCTATTTTTTAAAAAAAAGAATGAATGAGGTTTTAACATACTTACACAAGAACATACAAATGAGTGTTCAATAATAGTCAAAACAAACCTCTTTCTAGGAAGCACTCTGAAACTCATGTACTCACATTCATTCAAAGTTGGTGTATCAACTGAAGTATATTTACAATGAAGATCTAATTCTTTTCTAGTTAAGATAAACTATTGTTTTAAGAAGATTCCAGGATATATTTTTGATTTAGGATTTATACATTGTATCAGGGTGATATTTTCAGGATTTCATCCAGCCTTCATGGTTCCAAAAAGCCTGGGATCCATGAAAATTTGAAATTCTATTCTGCATTTTTCCTATTTTGATCAGGATCATCTACAAAATCTTTGATCAAGATGTTTAGAAATGGTAGCTGGGCATGACTCAGTTCTCGTGGTCTGCTGGCAACATTGGCAATTGTTCATGGAGGCAACTAGCTGTGTACTCCATTTCCTCTCTATTCTTGACATTCCTTCTTCATCTGTTGCTTCAGATGAATAGAAACAAATTGTTGTGCTTTGGATGGCTTCTGCAAGCTTTCAACACCTCAGTCGCTACACAGTGAAATAGGAGATAGAATAAAACACTAAATATATTATTAGGCTAATTAACTGGGTGTCCCACTAACTAGAAGAAATGTCTGCCTTGAGGATTGTACTCTGTTGGGAACTATCTTTCTGGGACCCAGTTGACAACACCACTTGAAAGATCAGATAGTAAACTTAGGGAGCAGTGAGCTTATGTTAAGGGGAGATAAATAATTTGGGAAAGGAAGGTGAAAATGGTTGTATGACTTCAAGAATGTAATTAATGTGGCTGAATTATACAAGTAAGAAATGTTGAATTCATATCTGTTTTGCTGTGTATATGCTCAGGAAAAACAGAGACAAAATAAATGACACATACATATATATAATAAGTACAAATTGTGTATATAATAATATGCTGACTGTAAGTTCGGTCTCTGGGGACAGAATTGGTCAACTAGTGTGGCTGAACCCCAGGAAGAGATCCACAATTCTGATAGAAGTGTAAACTCTGATATCAAGGTCCTCTCTCAGACATCAGATTCCCTGCATCTGGAGAATAGTAGGTGCTCAGTAAAAATGTGGTGCTATTAGTTTTTTAAAAAAGATAGCCTCATACACATACATTAAGTGAAAACCAAACTAATTTCTATTCCACTGACTCTGACTCATGGTAACCTCATGTGTCTTACACTTTTGACATTGTGATTTAGAATCAGATTCCTGGCAGGTGTAATTTCTAACCAAATGTTTATAATCAAATACAATGTTATCCAGCTAGATTAAACCTTTTATTCACCAAGCCCAATTCTAAAAGACTATAGTCGTTCTGTAAACTAAGTATACTTTTAAGTAGTGAAGATCAATTAATGCTGAGGCAAATCAAAAGAACTTCAGATGAGGTTCTATGGTGAATTTTTTAAAATATTCTTTAATAATGCTAATGGCAGCATTATTAAAATACATTATATTCTCCTTTATTTAAAGGCAACAACACTCATTTGTATGTTCTTGTGTAAGTATGTTAAACCCTCATTCATTCTTTTTTTAAAAAATAGATTTTATTATGTACACAATCCGTATCAATTTGCCATATAATATCGGAACTCACACCACTGTTCTACTCTCACTGTTCTCCCCTCAATTTTCTACCCTCCCACAACAGCATACTCCCCCTTATCACCCAGATATTCTCATGCCCATTTGATCAAGACATGTCCCCTCTCTCCCTGTCTTCTTACCTCCAGCTGTGAACTTTTCAGACAGCCTCCCTGTATCTATTTAAGTTCGAAAGTTTGTTCAGTGCCAAAATTACTACATGTCTTATGTAGTCCAGTTCAGTCTTTGTCTGGAGAGCTGCTATCATTGCTGGATGTGGTTTGGGATTAAAGAGTTCACAGGCCACACTCCCAGGGGGTCTTCCAGACTGATGGACTATCAGTTGTGGTCATTTGGTAGAGTTCTGGTTCTGTCACTTATGTTTCTCCTGCTACATCAGGGGGTCTATATTGTGCATCCCATCTTGGCAGATATTGGTGGTGGCTGGGCACCACCTGATTTTTCTGGTCCCTTGTTGAAGTAGTCTCTGCACTACATGGCACCTTCTATCAGCTGGGCTCGTATTTTCCTCCTGTCCTTGATGTCCTCGATGGAGTGGCAAACTGATACAGATTGTATACTTGACATCCAGGTGGACTGGGACCAATTGGTACTATTTCAGTGACAGCTTGTGAGCCTTTAAGACTTCAGACGCTACTCACCCAAGTGGTATGCATAACATTTTTGTGCACTCCCTCCAGGCAGTCATTGGTGGTGGCAGGGCAAGATCTAGTTCTTTAGGTCACATGTTGAGGTAGACTGGCTTGTATGGCTCCTTCTACCTCGTGGGTTCATATTTTTTCCCCATCCTTGATGCCCAGTTTACCTCTGGTCCAGGTGTGTTGGGACCAGTTGATGCTGGTCCTTAGATGGCAGCTTGTTAAATTTTAAGACCCCAGGTGCTACTCATCTAGGTGGTATGCAGAACATTTTCTTCAGAGAAAAGAAAAAAAAAAAGAACTTGTTGTAAGACAGTTAGTGTAGATGTCCCCTGAGAGTCCTCAGATTTCAGACCTTGTTGTTCTGTCCTTCCAAAGAGGTGGGCCACATTTAGGGAATGGTTTAGTTTTGAAATTGAGTAGTTGGTACCTCGTTTCTATTTTGTGCTATCATACCCTACACCCAACCCTAATCCTGACTTCTAATTTGTAGAAATCTCTCTCCCTATTATTAATTTTCTAATCAAAGGAATTCTTGTAATGTTTCTTATAGATTTAATTTGGTTTTTGCAAATACTTTAAATTTTTGTTTATCTGTGAAAGTTTTAATTTCACCCACATATTTGAGAGACAATTTTGCAAGGTATATAATTCTCAGTTGGAAGTTTTTTCACCTTCGGCACTTCATATATGTTGTCCCATTGTCTTCTTGCCAGCATGGTTTCAGCTGAGTATTCTGAACTCAGTCTTAAAAATTTTCCTTTGTAGGTTATTTTTTTGTTTAAGTTTAGCTACCTTTAGAAGTATCTCCTTATCTTTAGTTTTATTGAGTTTGATTATAATACACCTTTTTGTGTTTCTTTTGGGATCTGTCTTGAGAGGTGTTCAGTGAACATCCTGAATGGGTATCTTCTCCTCCATAATATCAGGGAAATTTTCTGTCAGTAGGTCTTCTACAGTACTCTGTATGTTGAGATACCCCTCCTTGCTCTGGTACTCCAATCATACATATATTATTCTTCTTGACAGAATCCCATGTAACTCTTAGTGATTCTTCATTTTTATTGAATATTTTATCTGATTTTTCCTTATGTATGCTGGTGTCATTTACTTTGTCCTCAGTCTCAAGAATTCTGCATTCCATTTTCTCAGTCTTACTCCTTTGACTTTCTACTGAGTTGTGAACCTCGGTAATTTTGTTGTTAACCTGCTGAATTTCAGATCAGTGCTTCATTGCTGCTCAAGCATTTCTTGCAGCTTGTTTAATTTTCAGTATACCCTGCATTTTGCTTGATTTCTTTCTCCTCTGTTCTGACAATTTTAGGAAGACTTCTTTATCTGGAAAATTCAATGCATCTTTGTTTTGGCAGTTTGTGGAAGCCATGGTAGTTTGCTTTTTTAGATATTTAGAAATTGATTGCCGTCTCCAACCCATCAGGAAGTTGTTGCTGTTTTTGTTTGGTTACTGTAGTTTAAGTTCTATCTATAGATACTCAGGAGTATTAGGAGAACCGATGATTTGTTGGGCTATCTGGTATCTCTCTACTGTGCCTGGGCCAAAGTTTCTGTGTGTCTTCTGATGCCCTTCTGCTCTGTAAGGTTACTGCCCCATGCAGTAGATCACCAGCCAGAAGGCCAGGCTCTCCTCAGTGTAACCTGATGCAATTTTGTTCACTAAATCTGGTATTAATCTGGTTCATACTCTCTTGTATGGCTGCCTGGGGCCATACGTACAAGCATGCTATCTATCTGGATCACCTGCTGTGAAGCCTTACCAGCCAGCTCTGGCTTATGCTGTAGCCGCGGATCACCAGGGCCTTGTCCTGTTAACCTTGTGTGTATCTAAGGCCTGCTGGGCTGCTGGCACATTCACTCCACCCCCTTATGTCATGCAATCACCCTCTCTGTGGCCCCAAGCCTAGACCTAGTCTTCCCTGGCCGTGTGGCTCCAAGACCTTCCTGGCTACTTGCATGTTTACCCCTCCCCCTGGGTCCCACAATTCCCTGCTCTGTTGTTTCTGGTCACCTGGACCCAGGCCTCACTTGCCTGCTCTGCTCCAAGGCCTGGCCAACTATGGGCTCATTCACTCCACTCCTCACGGTCCCATGGTCACCTACTCCATTGTCCCTGGACATCTGTACCCAGGCTTCCTTGTTCTGTGTCATTCCAAGACCTGTCCACCACAGGCATTATCTCTCTGCACTCCCAGGTCACCTGAGTCCAGGCCTCCCTGGCTGGTAGGAGTCCAAGGTCTGCCCAGTTACAAGCACAATCACTCTGCCTCTGCAGGTCCTGCAATCATCTGCTCTGTTGCTCTAGGTTACCAGAGCCCTGGCCTCCCTGGCCCATGTGGCTCCAGTACCTGCCCAGCCGTGAGTGCACTCACTCCAACCCTCTGAATGGCCTTAACCCCCTGGATGGCCTGCACAGCTCCAAGGTCTGCCCAGCAGTGTGTGCATTTACTACAGCCCCTGAGTCCTTCAACTGCCTGCTTCATTGCCCTGGGTCACCTGGACCCAGGCCTCGTGGTCCCATGTAGAAATAAGGCCTCCTGTGCAGTGCACATGTCCGCACCTCCTTCTGAATTTTGCACACTCCTGCCCCATCACCCTGGGTCACAGAAACCTAAGCCTCCCATCCCCACAGTCCCTGTTCTGTCTCCCTGCTCATCAAGGCCAAGGCCTCCAGCCCGTTGCTACTCTGAGTAGTGCCTGGTTGATGGGCCCTAAGGTACACTGATCACTGGCTGGCCTGGTCCCAGGGTGTTCTAACCTGTGTGAAGGTCTTCAGCTTGGGCTGCAGGCTGAGATGCTTAGGCTGGGGCTGGTCTCATTAACGGACTCCAACGTTCCTCCAGTTCTTATTTTGTTGCTTGGTTCCTGCTGGTTGTTTAAATTAGCTGGAAGTAGTTTTTCTCTCTGCCTGGGTCACCTTCAGTTCACAGAGAATCTGCTCCCAGGCTGCATTGTTTTATCCATGGTGGCTCAGGGGTTCTACAGTCTTCCTTTTGCCCCCTTGGTTCTTAAGGTTTCTACATATTGTTCAGGCCTCCTGGACTACTGTATTTGGTCGATTTTATTAGTTTTGAGGTCTTAGTTGTTCAAGAGTTTAGCAGGAATGTGTTCTTACTCTGCCATCTTGGTTCCACCCACAAAGCATGCTCATTCTTTATAGTCATATTCTCATAAAATGACTGGTACATAAATTTGAATAATGATAATATTAACTGGAAGTACATGGGTAGTGTCCTATCACTGACAGCGTTTTACTTCAGGACAGATCTTGAAATGTTCTTTTTGATAATAAATGCAATGTTCTTCTCTATTTTGTCATACCCAGCATAGTAGACGAAATGACTGATTCAAAGTGGTCAGTACCAGTCAATTTCAGCTTACTAGTGTCTAGAATATCAATCTTTATGTGTACCCTTTTATTTTTGATGACTTCCAATTTTCCTAGATTTATGCTTCATATATTCCATATTCTGATTCTTAACAGATGTTTGCAGATGTTTCTTTTCATTGTGATTAGGAACATGTCAGCAAATGAAGATCCTGAAGCCTTTACTTCATCCACAATCATTAAAGTTGACTCTAATTTGAAGAAGGAGCTCTTCCTCAGGCTTATATTGAATGCTTTCCAACTTGAGAAGCTTATCCATTAGCACTATATGAGACAATATTCTGCGGCTGCTCGTAAGGTTTTCAATGACCAATAATTTTCAGAGGTGCGCTTCCTGGTCCTTCCTTATCTGTCTTATTCTGGAAGCTCAGCTGAATCCTACCCACCTTAGGTGACCATACTAGTATCGGGAATACTGGTGGCATATCTTCCAGAATCAGAGCAACACACAAACCACCACAGTATAGCAAACAGACAAGTAGTGGAAAACTGAAAAAGAATAAACCTGTTTGACTTGTGGTGTCAGTGAATAATACTGAATATACCATGGATTACCAACAGAATGAATAAATCCGTCTTGGGAAAATATAACCAAAATGGTCCTTAGCAGGGAGGATAAGTGAGACCTAATTTCATATGAGATCTGACAATTAAGTTTTCAAAGTTATCCTAGAAAAAGTGCTACATACTTCATTGCTGAATATCACTACAGTCACCTTCAAAATACTGCCCTTGGGAAAATATGCACTGATGCCAGCACCTAGTTCACCTTCCAAAGCAGTTTTGGAATTCTTTTTCTGGAATGACCATCAGAGCTGTCATCGTATTACCCTTGATGTCCTGAATGTCATCAGTATGTCTTCCTTTTAATATTTTCTCTATCTTAGGATAAATGAAAGTCACTGCAGGAGTTGCAGATAAGGTGAGTAGTCAGGGTGTTCTAATACGGTCATTTGTTTATTGACTAAACAATCCCTCACAGACAGCTATACAGTTAAGTTTGCCAACTTGCTACCATGTACAATGGCTATTCCTGAAAGAGTTCCAAAATTGCTTTAAAGGGTGGACTAGGCACTGGCATCAGTGCATAGCTTCCCAAAGGAAGTACTTCAAAGGTAACTGTAGTGATATTCAGCAGTGACGTATGTAACAACTTAGAACAATTAAGTTCACAGACTTAATTGTCAAACCTCGTGTACTTCAGACATGTAACAGCAAGGACTAATTCCTGGAAAAGATCATCATGCTTGGCAAAATACAGGGTCGTTGAAAAAAAGGACATGTTGGACAAACTAGATTAACACAGTGGCTACAACAATGGGTTCAAACAGTAATGACTATGAAGATGATACAGGACTAGGCAGTATTTTGTTCTACTGTACTTGGGGTGTCTGTGAATTAGAACTGACTTAACAACAAAAACATGAAAAAGGTAATTTATAAAATCACCAAACCACAACCTAGGAAGTAACCAGGGAGAGTTTAGCTTGAAATTCTACTTCTGCTTTAGCCAAGCCAGCCAAGTGCCGTCAAGTCAGATCCAACTCATGGCGACCCTAGGGGCCAGGGTAGAACTGACCTCCAGAATATTCAAGTGGAAGAGAATGTAAAAGTAGGGGGATGGTTTCATGTTGCCACTCTTGTTTCCTTTATGGATTATTTAGGCTTTGTATAACTCTGTATTTAGGCCTCTCCATTTCAGAGCCTACAATTCTACAATTAAAATCCTAAGAATTTGTGTTACTCCTATCCAATGCCATCTGGCTGCCTGGATCCACTCTATGAGTTTGCCTGGACTGTAGGGTTGTCAAATTTAGCAAATAAAAATATAGGAAGCCTAGTTACATTTTAATCAGAATCTTTGTAGGTACACCAAAAAACAAAATAAAAGCAAAAATAAACCAGTGGCTGTTGAGTCACTTCTAACTCATAGACACTCTATAAGACAGAGTAGAACTGCTCTATAGAGTTTCCAGCGAACATTTGATGGATTTGAACTGCTGACTTTTTGGTTAGCTGCTGTAGTACTTAACCACTATGGGATCAGGGTTTCCATATATCCCCAGTAGTGTACAGATCATACTTAACACTAAAAAAATTATTTACTCTTTATCTAGAATTCAAATGTAATTTTACAGCTGTTTATCTGGCAATACTCCAGCTAATGCAGCTAAGATGGAAGTCTGCTTGAGTTCCATCTAACTGAGAAAAGTTATGAATGTTGTGCGATTTTACATATCCTTAGAAAAATGGGAAGCTGGGACATAGAGACATATATTCACTGGCTTTCAAAAGGTTGTGGTCTTCAAGAAACTTCTGAGATGTGAGAGGTTATGTATATGCTCATCATTACATGATGGGAAGAATTAACATTATTTCTGAGTCATCATTTACAGATATTGTAATCAATAAATTTGTGTTTGTGGCATATGTGTGATGTGTAGTGCAATGAAACCTCCAGGTTGTTTGCCGTGCTTACGTGCAAGGTCTATAACCCAAGGAAATCACAAAGAACACTGCTTTCTCCCCTGAAAAATACCCTGATCTTGCAATTATTTGCTATTTGCTAAGGGAGTATTTACCAGTCTCCATTGACTGCAAATAGCAACAATAAAGTAGACACTTAGAATTTTACTGTAACTCTGCAACTCACTTCAGTTTTTTCTCTAAAAATGTTTAGTCCACAATGCACAGTGGTTAAGAGCTTAGCTGGTAATCACAATGTCAGCAGTTCAGATCCCTGGAAACCTTATGGCACAGTTCTAATTGTCCTATCAGGTTACTAAGACTTAGAATTGAGTAAAAACAGTAAGTCAGAGGCTTCTCCTGAAAACTTGGATCGGTGCCCATCTCACTACTTAGCACTCTATTACTCGCCTTCTGAGGGGCCTTTCTACTCTTCTGATTATTGCTTTATAAAGGAGGTATTTTACCAGGTAGATCAGAGAGTATGTCTCACATAACTGATGGATAGATATATTTTCCAGCACACAAAGACTCTGTCATCCATATATTCGCTATGGTGTGGTCAGGCATTCTATGGCAAATTCTTATTTGTTCAAAAAATATCACTGCCAGATTGTGAATTACATGAGCTGGATTCTGCTTTTAATTCTGAAGACTTCCCTACTCCAATTTTGATTCAGCACATGTTTTTTTTCTATTGTTATTGAGTGAAAGTATACAGTCCAAATTAACTTTGCATGACTGCCTATCTGCAGCTCCTTCTGTTTTCCTTGCCTGGTGACAGCACACTCCTCCTTTTCATTCTCTAGATGATAAATCATCTTTAAAAAATCTCCTGTCCTCTCCTCTCCACCCTCTCCTCTCCTAAGAAGAGACCACTAGGACAACATCCTAAAGATGCACAGAACCATAAAGTGAACACACCATATGATCACATTGTGTCCCTGAGTCCAGTCTGTGCCTGTCTGAGGAGCTGAACTCTGTAATGTTTTCCAGTCAGGGACAGCAGTAGGTCTCAGGGCCATGCTGTGAAGGGAACCTGCAGGCATTTGGACCACTAGTTGTGGTCTTTTAGTGGAGTTCTTGAGGGGCAGCCCTATTTCTCTTGTGTTGCAGCAGGGACTCAACATTGTGTGCCCAATCACGGCTGTCTTTGGTGGTGGCCAGGCACCATCTGGTTCTTCTGGTCACATGTTGATGCAGTCACCCATTCACATGGGTCCTTCTGTCTTCTGGGCTTTTTCTCCCTCATATCTTTGTCCTTGGTGATCATCTCTTCTGGTTGAGTTGGGAACATTTGGTGTACCTCAAGATGACAGCTTGCCAGCTTTTAAGACCCTAGACACTACTCATCAATATGGGGTGCAGAAAACTCTCTTAGCAATAGGCTAGTTGCATCAGTTGGCCTCACTGTCCCTTGAGAGAATAGTTCCTGAACCCTGGCCACTGCTACGCTATCCTTACAATTTGGGGTTAAGATTAGAAGAGCTTTCAGTTTAGGTTGAAGTCCAGTTAAGCTGATCTTCTTTCTAATGTGTGCTGTCTCTGCTTTCACCCAAACAAATTTCTATGAACTATCTAATCTATAACCAGCCCTCCACCCCTCTCCCTTGCTGCCTTTATGGTGTTTTCTTCTGTACTTGAGTCTGCTTTTAAGTCCTTATAGCAGAGGTCTCCTGAAATATTTGTCCTTGTGCCACTGACTGATTTCACTCAACATAATGTCTTCCAATTGAAACCCAGTTATGAGGTTCTTCCTAAAATCGTCATTGATCTTTATCATTGCATAGTGTTCCATTGAGTATATGTACCATAGTTTGTTTATCCATTCCTCTGTTGTTGGGATCTGGGTTGATTCCATCTTTTTGCTATTGTGGACTGTGCTGCAATAAATATTCATGTGAATGTATCTGTTCATGTCACTGCCCATGAATCTGTAGAAGTAGTCTGAGCAGTGACATTAATGGATCAAATTGTGTATCTGTTTCCAGCTTTTTAAGGAAGTGCCAAATTGCTTTCCAACAACATTGTACCATTTTGAAATCCCACCTGCAGTGTAAGACAGTTCCAATTTCTCCACAACCTCTCCAGCACTTGCTGTTTTGTGTTCTTTGGATCTTAGACAACCTTGTTGGGGTGAAATGGTATCTCATTGTAGTTTCAATTTACATGTCTTTAATAGTTAATGATCGCTAGCATTTCCTCATGTGTCTTTTGGCTGCCTGGATGTCCTCTTCTTTTTATTATCATTATTAAATGAAAATGTACATTCCCATATAAATTTGCATGCCTGCGTCTATGCAGCTCCCGCTGCTCTTCCTGTCGGGTGACAGCACACTTTTCCTCTCTGCTTCTTACATGTCTTATCCTCCCCAAAACCTCCTATCCCCTCCTCTCTGGCCACTCCCCTTCCTCTAGTAAGAAGTCAACAGGATGACATCCTATAGATGCATTGAACCATGAAGTGCACACATGATATAGCCATTCTGTATCACCAAGTCCAATCCATTACAGTCCAAAAGTTGACCTCCATTATGATTTATGGACAAGGGCAGCATCACGGCCAGAGCCCATGCTCCTAGGGGAACTCTAAGGCCCCTGGACTGTCAATTGCTGCCATTCAGTAGAGATCTCATGGTGCACCCCTTTTTATTCTTGTGTTGCCAGTGAGACTCAACTTTGTGAGCTCCATCACAGCTAACACTGGTGTTGGCCAGGCACCATCCAGTTCTTCTGGTCACAAGTTGATGTAGACACCCACTCACGTGAGTCTCTATCTTCTGGGTTCTCCTTCCCCCATATCATTTTGGTCCTTGGTGATCATCTGTTCCTGCTGAGTTGGGACAATTTGCTATACCCTCAGATGGCAGCTAGCAGCTTTTAAGATCCCAGACACCACTCATCAATGTGGGGTGTAGAGGCATCTCTTAGCAAAATACTACTTGTGCCAATTGGTATCTGTTTCCCCTGATAGCACGGTCCCCAGCCCCTCACCCCGGCTACTCTGTCCTTGCAATATTGATTTAAGATGAGAGGAGTAATCATGTTATGTTGAAGTCCAGTTAATATCGATCTTCTTTCTAATGTGTGCTGTCACAGAATTCACCCAACCAAATTTCTATCAACTATCTAATCTAAACCCTCCCCCCTTGTTCTCCATCCCTCCACACCCTTGCAGCTATCAAAGAGTCTGTTCTTCTATGCATGAGTCTGCTTTGAAGTTTTTATCATAGGGGTCTCATACAATATTTATCCTTTTGTCGCTGACTACTTTCACTCAGTCTAATGTCCTCCAATTGAAACCAGGTTATGAGATGTTTCCTCAAATGTTCTTCATCATTGCATAGTGTTCCATTGAGTATATATACCATAGTTTACCTATCCATTCCTCTGTTGTTTGGCATCTGGGTTGATTCCATCTTTTTGCTGTTGTGCACTGTGCTGCAATAAACATTCATGTGCATGTATTAGTTGGTGTCAATGGCTTTGATTCTATAGCGTATATTCCAAGCAGTGGAATTACTGGGTCAAATGGTATATCTATTTCCAGGTTTTTAAGAAAGGAGTAGATTGTTTTCCAGAGAGGTTGCACCATTTTGCAATCCCACAAATAGTGTAGGAGAGTTTCGCTTTCTCCACAGCCTCTCCGACATTTGTTGTTTTGTGTTTCTTGGATCATGGCCAACCTTGTTGGGGTGAGATGGTGTCTCATTGTCATTTTGATTTGAATTTCTTTAATAGTTAATGATCGTGAGCATGTGCACATGCGTTTTTTGGCTGCCTGGATCTCTTCTTTAGAGAAGTGTCTGTCCATCTCCGGTGCCCATTGCTTCATTGGATGATTTATCTTTCTCTTATTGATATTTTGTAGTACTTTACAGATTATAGAGATCAGGCGTCAGTCTGACATATAGTTGCCAAATATTTTTTCTATTCTGTAGGTGATCATTTAGTTCTATTAATAACATCTTAGGATGAGTGAAAAGTGTTTGAATCTTAGTAGTTCCCATTTACCTATTTTCTGTTGTTTGAGGTTTCTTTGTCAGATGTTGAAGTCTGTCTACATTGTGTATTAAAACTTCCATTGTTGTTCCTACTTTTTCTTGGATGAGCTTTGTCACTTTTGATTTGATATTTAGGCCTTTTATCCAGTTTGAGTTGGTTTTTGTATAAGTGTAAGATACTGGTTTTGTTTCAATTTATTTCAGATGGATATCCAATTTTGACAGTGCCATTTGTTGAAGAAATTGTCTTTACTCAACTTTAATGTCTATGTCCTTTGTCAAATATCAGCTGTTCGTAGTAAGATGGTGTCATCTCTGGGGTCTCAATTCTGTTCCATTGATCTATCTGTCACTTTTTGTACCAGTACCAGGCTGCTTTGACTACTATGGCAGTGCAATTGGTTCTAAAGTCAGGTAGTGAGAGGCCTCCCAGTGTGTTCTTCCTCAGTAGTGCTTTAGTTATTCGTGGCTTCTTCCCTTTCCAAACAAAGATGGTGATTTGTTTCTCTATCTCATTAAAAGATGTTACAGCAATTTGTACTGGGATTTCATTATATCAGTAGATTGCTTTGGGTAAAATAGACATTTTCACAATGTTAAGTCTTCCTATCCATGAGCAAAGTAGGTTTCTCCATTTATGTAAGTCTTTTTTAGCTTCTTCCAGTAAGGACTTGTAGTTCTCTTTGTAAAGGTCTGTTATTTCTCTGGTTAGGTACTTTATCTTCTCAAGGGCTATAGTAAATGACATTGCTTTGCTGATTTCTTCATTAACAATGTCGTTGTTGGTATAAAAGAATCCTACTGATTTGCTTATGTTTATCTTATATCCTGAAACTTTGCTGAACTCTTCTATCAGTTTGAGTAGTTTACTTATGGATTCTTTGTGATTCTCTGCATATACAATCATATCGTCTATAAATAGGGAGACCTTTAGTTCTTCTTTGCTGATGCAGATGCCTTTTATTTCTTTGTGTTGTCTAATTGCTCTGGCTAGAACTTCTAGTACAATGAAGAACAGGAGAGGGGAGACTGGGCATCCTTGTCTAGTACCTGTTCTCAAGGAAAATTATTTCAGTCTCTCTCCAATCAGGATGATGTAGGCAGTTGGCTTTGCATAAATGGTCCTTATTACATTGAGGACATTGAGGAATTTGCCATCTATTCCTATTTTGCTGTGAGTTTTTAGCATGAATAGGTGTTAGACTTTATCAAATGCATTTTCTGCATCAATAGACAAAATCAGGTGATTCTTGTCTTTTGTGTTATTTATGTGGTTGATCCCATTGTTTTTCTGATGTTGAACCTGACTTACATCCCTGGTATGAATCCAATGTGGTTATGATAGCCTATTTTTTTTATATGTTGTTGCATTCTATCGGCAAGAATTTTGATGAAGATTTTTGCATCTAGATTCATGCGTGGTATCAGTCTGTAGCTCTTCTTTTTTGGTTGGGTCTTTCCCTGGCTTTGGTATCAGGATTATGCTGGCTTCATAGAATGAATTTGGGAATATTCCATCCCTTCCTATACTGTGAAATAGCCTCAGTGGTATTGGAGATAACTTTTCTCTCAAAGCTTGGTAGAATTCTGCAGTGAAGCCAGCTGGGCCCAGGCTTTTTTTCATTGGTAGTTTTCTGATGAGTTTTTCAATCTCTTCCTTTGTGATGAGTTGATTAAGTTTTTCTGCTTCACCTTGTGATAATGTGGGTAAGTGATATGAATGAAGGAATTTGTCCATTCTCTCTAGGTTTTCAAATTTGTTAAATTGCAGTCTTTCATAGTATTCTATTATGATATTTTTGACATCTGTTGGATCTGTTGTGACAACTCCCTCTCATTTCTTATTTGGGTTGTTTCATTTCCTGTTTTTTTTTTTTTTTTAGTAAGTTCAGCCAATGGTTTGTCAATTTTGCTGATCTTTTTTAAAAAACCAGTTTTTGGTCTTTTCAATTTTTTAAATTGTTCTTCTACTCTAATACATTTAGTTCTGCTATAGTCTTTATGATCTGTCTGTTTCTTCCGGTGCCTGAGGGATTCCTCTGTTGTTCTCTCTCTACTTGTTCAAGCTGTAAGGTTCATTCTTAGTTTTGGCTTCTTTCTTCCTACCAGATGTGTGCATTTATGGAGATAAACTGGCCTGTGAGCACTGCTTTGTCTGTATCCCATAGGTTCTGGTAGGAAGTGTTTTCATTCTCATTGGAGTCCATAAATTTCTCTGTTTCATCCTTGATGTCTTCTGTAACCCATAGCTTTTTGAGCAAGTTGTTGTTCAGTTTCCGTGAGTTCCACTGTCTGTATGTGTTTTTTCTGCTATTGGTTTTGACTTTTACAGCTTTATGATCTGAGAAGATGCTTTGCGTTAATTAATTGGCCCGGATTTTGTTGAGAATTGCATTATGTCCTAACACATGGTCTATTCTGGAGAATGTTCCATGTGCACTTGAGAAGAGGGTGTAGTTGTCTGCTGA
The DNA here is from genome assembly GCA_028571685.1 of Heterohyrax brucei. Classification (NCBI taxonomy): domain Eukaryota; kingdom Metazoa; phylum Chordata; class Mammalia; order Hyracoidea; family Procaviidae; genus Heterohyrax; species Heterohyrax brucei. The sequence goes on from CM053149.1 coordinate 45,266,576, forward strand.
TGGATAGAAAGTTCTGTATATGTCACTAAGGTCTAGCTGGTTAATTGTGGCAATAAGGTCTTCTGTGTCTTACCGAGCTTTTTCTAGACAATCTGTCCAGTATTTAGAGTGGAATGTTGAAGACTCCCACTATTATTGTGGAGTGATCTATCTCATTTTTTACTGTAGTCAGTGTCTCTTTGATGTATTAAGGTGCTGTAATGTTAGGTGCATAGATATTTAATATTGTTAAGTCCTGCTTGTATATTGAATCTATTTTATCTGAGATTAGAATTGGCACACCTGCTCTTCTTTGTGTATTGTTAGCTTGATATATATTCTTCCATCCTTTAATTTTCAGTTTGTTCTTGTCTTTAAGTTTAAGGTGAGCTTCTTGTAGGCAACATGTGGATGTGTCATGTATTTTGATGCAAGATGTCACTCAATGTCTCTTTTATAGAGTGTTCAATCTATTCACATTTAACATAATTATGGATAGTTCAGTGCTGCCATTTTGATGTGTTTATTTTTGTATTGATGTTTCTCTGTTGTTCTTATTAATCTATTCTGGGCCATTCTTCTTTGTGTGTTGATTTTTCACCTTTTCTAGGGTTGATTTTGTGGCTGCTGAGACTGCCGTATCCCAGTTCTTGATTTGATGTGTTGCATCTTTATCGTGCTTTATGGCTGCCCCTATGATCCCTCTTAATAAACTGTGTATAAACCAAATTTTAATTATTACCAGTCTTATCAGCTTCCTTTCCATCTGGAAGGACTGTAATGACTATAGTACATCCCTTTCTAGTATGATGACATCATAGTTTTCATGATATGATCACTGGATCATTTCTTTCGCTATTAGAGCTTTGATTGAATTTAGAGCCTTCCTTAACTGAGTAGGATTCTGGGTGATATGTCCTGTATTTGCTTATAAAATATAAAGTTTGTGGTTGTGTTCTTCTAAGCCAAAGCCAAGAGCTTCTTTCAGTATTTCTTGCAGCTTTGGTTTGGTTTTTACAAAGTCTCTGAGTTTCTGTTTATCTGTGAATGTCTTAATTTCGTTTTCATATTTGAAATATAGTTTTGCAGGATCTGTAATTCTTGCTTGGAAACTCTTGTCCTTCAGGGCTTTGAATGTGTTGTGCCGCTGTCTCTGTGCCAGCATTGCTACTGCTCAGAAATCCAACAAAAACCTACAGGGTTTCCCTCTGAATTTTAGCTTTCCTTTCAGTCTTGCTGCCTTTAAGACTTTCTGCTTGTGTTTCATTTTATTAAGCTTGATGATAATATGTCTTGGAGTCTTTCTTTTGAGATCTACATTGAGTGGCATTTGATATGTATCTTGGATATCTATATTTTCTCCTTTCATAATTTCTGGGAAGTGTTCTGTCAGCAGCTCAGCAACAATACTATCTGTGTTCTCAGGTGTCTTGCCCTGTTCAGGATCTCCAGTTAATCATAGATTGTTCCTCTTAATAGAGTCCTACTTGCTTCTTCATTTTTCTGGTTTCTTTTTACTGATTTCTCCCCAGATGCTGGAGTCAGTAGCTCTGTCTTCCAAATCAGAAATTCTTTTTTCTGTTTGTTCCATTCTGTTTTTTTGGCTTTGAATTGAAATTTCTATTTCTTTGATTTTGTTCTTGATCTGTTGCATTTCAGAGCACTAGTGTTCTGTCAGACTGAACAGCTTGCTTAGTTTTACATTTTGATCTGCTGCATTTTGTATAAGGTCTAGGAGGGGTCTCTATATAATCCTTTTGTATTCACCTTCTGACTCGACGGCACTTGGCATTCACCTTCCAGTAGTTTCAGAAAGATTTCTTCATCTGGGAATTTCTATGGTGCTTTCTTCTGGGGGCATTCTGAAACCATGGGTGATTTCTTGGCTGTGTTTTTATCCAGATTTTGTTGCTTTTTGTGAATCACATGAGTCAATAGAGGCTGGGAGAGATACTGTGAGTATGGGCCATAGTTGTTTCTCTAGGCCATCTTAATGTGAAAGGTAAAAGGTACCTGACAACTTCCTAAGTCACTCAGTTTTCTGGTGTATAGGTCCCTCTCCCCAGGTCACAAAGTAAGTGCCTCTGTATCTAACCCCAGATGTTATAAACTAGCTCAAAATACAGAAAGACTACTGCCATGCTGGCCTCTGCTGTTGGGCCCCTGCTGCAGGCAACACTGTGTAAAATACTGCTTTTCTGCCAGAAAAGCATTCTCCTCTGGGCAGGCGCTGGCTCCCAGCCCAGGAATTAGGTTCCACTGAGGCCTCCCTATGGGTATATCTGCCTCCCCATAGAACAAGATGGCATCCCACACAAGCTAGCTGCCTGCTTCGGCACAGGCTACTCTATGGTGGAGGTGGAAAGAGAGGCCAAAAGTGCCAAGATGCAGAGTCGAAAGCCGGTTTCTCAAAATATGGCAGTTTTTCCTGATGATCCCACCAGCAGTGCTCTGAGATTAGCTGCTAGGCAAGTCCTAGTTCTGCCCTCCAGCTAAGACAGAGAATAAAAAGTTAAAATGATGAGTTACCTTTGGTCCCTGAAAGCCAGCCCACAGCAAGAATGAGGTCAGCAAAGGAGAAGTTTCATTTTCAAAGGTATGAAGTCCAGATTAAGAGACCTATCTGTGTCCTAGGGCTTACTAGGTGTCCAGAAGGCTGTGTTTAATTATGAATTCAGGTCTTGGTTTCCAGAGGGACTTAGGGAGACATGTGTTTAGTCCGCCAGCTTGACTCTGCCTATCTGAACGTCCTGTTATTGAAATCTCTGTCCACCTCCTTTCCCCATTGCTTAACTGGGTTGTTTACCTTTCTCCTGTTGATATTTTGCAGTACCTTGTAGATTATGGAGACCAGACTTCAGTCCAACATGTAGTTTCCAAATATTTTTTCCCGTTCTGAAAGTTGTCTTTTAATTCTTTTGGTAAAGTCTTTGGATGAGTAAAAGTGTTCAATTCTTGGTAGTTCCCATTTATCTATTTTCTGTTGATCATGCTTTGTTTGTCAGATTTTGAAGTCTGTCTGAGCAGTGTATTAAAACTTCCATTGTTGACCCTCAGTTTTCTTGCATGATCTTCAGTGCTTTACATTTGATATTTAGGTATTTTATCCATTTTGAGTTAGTTTTTTGTGTAAGATGTGAGATATGGGTCTTGTTTCAATTTTTGCAGATGTAGATCCAATTTTGCCAGCACTACTTCTTAAAGAAATAGTTTTTACCCAGTTTACAATCTTAAGGCCTGTTTTGAACTTCAACTTTTCATAAGAGGATGGTGGCATCTCTAGGATCTCAAGTGTTTTCCATTGGTCTATAATGGGTCTCTTCTGCCAGTACAAGGCTATTTTGACTACTGTGGCAATGTAATAGGTTCTTAGGTCATGTACTGTGGGGTCTCCCAACATGTTCTTCTTCTTCAGTAGTGCTTTTCTTATCTGGAATTTCTTCCCTTTCCAAACAGAATTGGTGATTTGTTTCTACATCTCATTGAAAAATGTCACTGGAATTTGTATTGGGATTGCATTGTGTGTGTAAATCGCTTTGGGTAAGATAGCCATTTTCACAATGTTAATTCTTCCTACCCATGAGCAGGGTAGGTATTTTTCTTTTTATAGGTCTCTTATACATCTCTAGTTAGGTTTATCCCTAGGTATGATATCTTCTTGGGGGCTGTAGTGAATGGTATAGATTTGGTGATTTCTTAATGGCCTCTTTGTTGGTGTAAAGGAATCCTACTAATTTACTTATGTTTTATCTTGTATCCTGACACTTTGCTGAACTCTCCTACTAGTTTGAGTAGTTCACTTCTGTATTCTTTCGGATTCTCTGCATGTGCAATCATATCATCTGCAAATAGGGAGATTTTTACTTCTTCTTTGCTGATGCATACGCCCTTTATTTCTTTCTCTTGTCTAATTGCTCTGGCCAGAACTTCTAGTACAGTGTTGAATAGGAGTGGTAAGAGTGGGCATCCTTGTGTAGTTACCATTCTCAAGGGGAATTCTTTCAGTCTCTCTCCCTTCAGGATGATGTAGGCAGTTGGCTTTCCATTGATGCTACTTATTGCATTGAGGAATTTACCTTTTATTCCTATTTTACTGAGAATTTTTAGCATGAATGGGTATTGGACTTTGTCAAATGCCTTTTCTGCATTTATTGACAGATCAAGTGATTCTTGTACTTTGTGGTGTTTAAGCAGTTGATCACATTAATTGTTTTTCTGTTGTTGAACCTGTCTTGCATCCCCGATATGAATCTAACTTGCTCATCATGAATTAGTTTTTTTGATATGTTGTTGAATTCCGTTGGTAAGAATTTTGTTGAAGATTTCTGCATCTAGGTTCTTGAGTGATGCCAAGCCAAGCCAAGTGCCATCGAGTTGGATCTTGAGTGATGCTGGTCTGTAATTTTCCTTTTTTCATGGGAGTTTTCCCTGGCTTTTGTATCAAGGTTATGCTGAATTTGAGAGTATTCCATCCATTTCCATACTGTGAAATAGTCTCAGTAGTATTGGCATTAACTCTTCTCTAAAAGCTTCATAGAACTCTGCATTGAAGCCATCTGGGACAGGACTTTTTTGGGGTCAGTAGCTTTTGGATGACTTTTTCAGTCTTTTCCTTTGTGATGGATTTATTAAGTTGTTCTGTTTCTCCTTGTGATAATTTTGGTAGGTGATATGAATCCAGAAATTTGTCCATTTCCTCTAGGTTTTCAAATTTGTTAGAGTACAGTCTAGTATTCAGTTCTGATAATTTTGATTTCAGTTGTATCTGTTTTGACATCTACCATCTCGATTCTTATTGGGGTTGTTTCTTCTCCTGTTTTTCTTTAATAAGTTTAGCCAATGGTTTGTCAATTTTGTTGATCTTTTCAAAAAACCATGAGTCAGATCCGACTCGATGGCACTTGGCTACTTGGCTTTCAAAAAACCAGATTTTGGCTCTGTCATTTTTTCCAATTGTTCTTCTATTCTCTACTTCATTTAGTTCTGCTCTAATATTTAGAGTCTGTTTTCTTCTCGTGCCTGAGGGTTCCTCTGTTGCTCCTTTATACTATTTCAAGCCTTAGGGTTAATTCTTTGGTTTGGATCCTTTATTCCTTCTGGATGTGTGCATTTATAGACATAAACTGACCTCTGAGCACTGCTTTGGCTGTATCCCATAGGTTCTGGTAGGACATGTTTTCATTCTTATTTGATTCCATGAATTTCTTTATTTTGCCCTTGACTTCTTCTATGAGTTTATGAGCAAGGTGTTGTTCAGTTTCCATGAGTTCCAATTTCTATCTGTGTTGTTTCTGCTATTGATTTTGACTTTTATGGCTTTATGGTCTGAGAAGATGTTTTGCAATAATTCCCTGGTTTGGATTTTGTTGACAGTTTTCTTATGTTCTAACACATGATGTATTCTGGAAAATATTCCATGTGCATTGAAAAAGAAGGTGTATTTATCTGTTGATGGATAATAAGTTATGTATAGATCAATTAGGTCTAATTGGTTAATTGTGGCTGTAAGATCTTCTGTATCTATTCTGAGCTGTTTTCTTCATGATCTGTCCATTACTGAGAGTAGAGTGTTGAAGTATCCAACTGTTGCTGTGGTGTGATCTATCTCATTTTTCAATGTAGGCTGTGTTTGTTCAATGTATTTAGATGCTCTAGTATTGGATATATAAAGATTACTATTGTTAAGTCCTGCTTGTGTCTTTGAAACTTTCAGCATTAAATATTGACCATCCTTGTCCATGATGGTGGATTTTACATTAAAATCTATTTTGTCTAAGAGTTGTATTGCCACCTCTGCTCTTATTTGTATCTTGTTAGCTTGGTACAGATTATTCCATTCTCTAGTTTTCAGTTTATATCTTTAAGTTTAAGGTGTGTTTCCTATAAGCAACATATAAATGGATCATGTCTTTTCATCCAAGATGTCACTTGTTGTCTCTTTACTGAGCATTTAATCTGTTTATATTCAGTGTAATTATTGATAGGTATGTGTTAAGTGCTGTCATTTTTATCTGTTTCCGTTTGTGTTGGTGTTTTCTATGTTGCTCTTCATATTCTGTTGTGGCTCATTCTTATTTATGGATAGACTTTTCACCTATTTCAGTATTGGTTTTGTGATTGTTGAGACTCCTGTATTGCACTTATTGTTTAGATATTTTGCATTATTATTTTGTTTTGCAGCTCTCCACATAATATCCCTTAATATTCTAAGTTTAAACCCAATTTTAATTTCTAAATATCTTTTAAACTTCCTCTCCATCTGAAAGGACTGTAACTACTGTAGTATATCCCTCTTTTTAATATGATGTTGTAGTTTTCATGATGTGATCACTGGTCCCCTTCTTTTAATATTATAGCTTTAATTTAGTTTTGTGGCTTCCCTAACTGAGTAGGTTTCCAGATGTTGTGTCCTACATTGCCTCCTTAAGTTTACACTTAATGGTTTTGTTTTTCCAAGCAAAGATCTTCTTTCAGTGTTTCTTGTAGCTTTGGTTTGGTTTTTACAACATCTCTAAGCTTCTGTTTGTCTGCAAATGTCCTAATTTCATCTTCACATGTGAGAGACAATTTTGCAGGATATATAATTCTTGGTTGGAAGATTTTCTCCTTCAAGGCTTTGAAGAGGTCATCCCACTGCCTCCTTGCCAGCATCACTTCTGCCAAGAATTCAGGTGAAACCCCACAGGGCTTCCCTCTGAATGTTAGCTTTGCTTTGTGTCTCACTGACTTTAAGAGTGTCTGCTTATGTTTCATTTTGTTAAGCTTGGTTATAATACATCTTGCCGTGTTTCTTTTGGGAGATATTTTTTGTGACATTTGATATACATGTTGGATATCTATGTTCTCTTCTTTCGTAATTCCAGGGAAGTTTTCTGTCAGCAATTCAACAACAGTAGTCTCTGTGTTTTCAGCTATCTCCCCTGTTCCGGAACTGCAATTAGTCATAGATTATTCCTCTTGATAGAGTCCCACATGTTTCTTAATGCTTCTTCATTTTTTCTGATTTTTCCCTACAAATGCTGGTGCGGGTTGCTCTGTCCTCAGGATCACTAAATCTGATTTCCATTTCCTCAGTTTTGCTCTTTGGGATTTGAATTGAATTGTCCAATTCTGTAATTTTGTTATTGAACTGTTGGATTTCAGAACATTGGTGTGACCATCAGTTCTAATATCTTGCTTAATTTTTCATTTTGTTCTCCTCAATTTTGTTTAATCTCTAGGAGGTCTCTCTCTATAATTCTTTTGTACCTGACCTCTGGTCATTTCAGAAAGTCTTCATCTTCTTCTGGCACTTTTTTTTTTTTTATTTTGGAGGTTTTCTGGAACCATGGTTTGTTGTTTCTTTAAATGCTTTGCAATGGTCTAAGATGGCCCAAGGACCATCTAGAGGCTTTTTAGTTACTCTGATGTTTCCTCAACAGGAACTGAGGATTAATCTGAGTATGGAATTGGTCACCAGTTGCCTATATGTGATCTAGTGACTGGCCACAGAAGACTCTCTGGGGTGGCAGGGTCCTCCTCTTGTCTGGTAAAGAAACAACCCTAGCTTTGGAGTCACTGGGCAGCAATCAACTGAACCTATGATGAGGGTTAGTAAAGGCTAGAAGAGACGCTTTCATGCTGCACAGCAGTTGTGTACCAAGCTAAAAGCTACCTGAGAGTTTCCAGAATCAGTCAGGCCATCAGGTGTGGCAGTCCCTGCCTTCTGGCTGACAAGGGAAGCACCTTTTTGGCTGTCCCAGATGCTATGATGCAGTTCAAAGTAGAGAGAGGCTATGGCCCTGCTGCCACCGTTTGCTGGGCCCTACCATACAGTAACACTGTGCTAAACAGAGTCTTTCTTTTGGACAAGTGCTCCCAGACTGGTAATGCCTCCTAGCCTAGGAATCAGCCCTTGTTGAGGCCTGCAGTTGGGTAACTTTACCACCCAGCTGACCAAGATGGCATCCTGGTGAAGTTGCTTCTCCCATGAGGAAACAGCAGAATCTATGACAGAGTTCAGAGAAGAGAGGATGGAGGGGCTGTGGTGCCCTTCAGTTGCTGCCAGACTCTCCAAAGACGGCTATCCCACGTACTGTCTCTCCATTGCACCACATAGTTCACTTCAGCACTACCGCTCAGTGTATCTGCCAGCTAATGCCCATCTCCCACCTACTGGTCTACAAAAAGAAAAAAAATAAAAGTGCCAGTACCCATGGTCCATCCAAAAAGGATTCAGAAGGAGCAGGGCTCAGTGAGAGAGGTTTCCTGTTTAGTGACACGTAGTACAATCTGCCAACACTGTGCAGTTTCCTAGGGTCCACTCAGTGTCCAGATGCTCTGTTCCATTATCAATCCAGGCCTTAGTTTTCAAAGGGAATCGAGGAGACGTGTGTTTAGTCCACCAGCTTGGCCCCACTTCCAATTCAGCACATGTTTTAAAAATATTTGCCTAAAACATGCTTTCCATGTTTAATGTGGTGACAAGATTGTACTTCTTGTTGCGTTCACAGGACTTCTGGGTCTAGTTTCTATAATCTCTGTATCCATGGGGCTTTTTTCTGAAGCAGCTGTCAGGCCTGTATCACAATTTTTCTGCTAGAGCAGGCTGCTGTTTACCAGTTTAGTGAGACCTCCTTTGTATTTTCTGAACTCTTTATCTTACATGCATATTACACTGCTTAATATACATGCAGAATGCATATAGTTGTAAGTATACAGAAAAAGGCAAAACAAATGAATTTTCACCAAGTAAAGCCCTCAGAAGTACTCTCTCATGCTCCCTTCAAATCACTATGTGGAATCAACCTTATCTTGATTTCTAGTAGCCCAGATTAGTTATCCCTACATCTGAATTTTGTATAAGTGCATTCACTTTTTTCCTTCAAGCATCTTTTTCAACATTTTATTAGTGAAATTAACCTATAGTGTTTCATAAATTGTAGATTATTCACTCTCATTGCTATGTAATTTTGTATTTTGTGACTCTATCAGAATTTATACATTCAACGGTTAATAGCCAAGCCAAAAAAGCCAAGTGCCGTCGAGTCGGATCTGACTAATGGCGACCCTAGGGGCCAGGGTAGAACTGACCTCCAGAGTATTCAAGGAGCGCTTGGTGGATTTGAACTGCCAACAGTTAATGGACATTTGAATATTGAGGCTATGAAAATGATTTTGCATGTCTTTTGATAAGAGGAAACCTTGATGATATAGTGATTAAGAGCTATGGCTCCTAATTAAAAAGTTCACAGTTTGAGTCCACCAGACACTTCTTGGAGACTCTATGGGGCAGTTCTACTCTATCCTATAGGGGCAATTCTACTCTATCCTATCGGATTGCTATGAGTCAGAATCAACTCAACGGCAATTTTTTTTCTGGTGAATATCACAAATTACTCATTATACAACTAAGAAAGAAATTTCATAACTAAAAATTATCACTTTTATTACGATAAACATTGTTGAAGGCTCCAGATCCTATGGCTGGGTTTTTAAAGAGTATAAACCATAAAAATCTGGATACAACTTTAGAGTTGAGACTAGAAAGCCATGCAGCATAATTGGACAAGAGTAATGCTTGGGTCATCTGCCTATAACATTATACATGGCTGACCTAAACTCTTTATAAAACATTCATAACAAACATAATTATTAATATAGTTTTTAAAATAATTTTCTGTATATGTAAATAAACCCTTTATCAAGCCTAGGCTCTCCAGTATCTTTAGATATTTAGGTATCTTAGAAAATAAATAGATAGATCTAAATACTAGTCTGGTGATAGATTTGTTCAAGAATTGTATGTGGTCAACACTTGAGTGCCATAGATTGTCTATATCTAGAAATTTGGAAGATAGCTACCAACCAATTGATTGGAAGAGATCCATATACATGCTTATTATATAGAAAGATCCCCCAACAGAATATAGAAATTATTGAACAATATCACATAAAAATTTTGCTGAAGTAATTAAAAAAAAAAGTTGGAATCAACCCTGATGCCCATCAACAACTGAATGGATAAGCAAACTATGGTACATATACTCAATGGAACACTATGCTATGATAAAAAACAATGACAATTTTAAAAAACGTCTAACATGGTCTCATTTGGAAGAGATCATGCTGAGTGAAATCAATCAGCGTCTAAGGGACAAATTTTGTATTAGAATACCTGTTATAAGGACTTAACAAGAGAATTATCCATAGAAGAAAATGACTGTGTTGGCTACATAGATGGGTGGGGGCTGAGAGTTTATTATAGATGAGATAATTGACAGATGTTAGAAATTTTATTCTTTTACTATAATTAATAAAAAATAAAAAAGTTATTTTAAAAAAAAAAACAGTTGCAGCAGTACATTGATAAGGAATTGCCAGAAGTTCACGCCAGAGTCAGAAAAGTTTTTGGAACAAGTGATACCAGAACTAGTATTGGACAGATCTTGGCTGAAAGCAAAGAATACCAGAATGATGTTTACCTGTATTCTATTAACTGCACAAAGACGTTTGACTGTGTGGATTGTAACAAATTATGTCTAACATTGCAAAGAATGAGAATTTCAGGAACTTTAACTGTGCTCTTGTAGAACTTGTACATAGACTGGGAGGCAGTCGTTTGAGTAGAAAAAGGTAATATTACATAGCTTAAAATCAGAAACGGTGTACATCAGGATTGTACTCTTTCACCATGCTACTTGCTGAACCTGTATTCTGAACAATAATCTGAGAAACTGAAGTATATGAAGAAGTATGTGGCATTAGGATTGGAGGTAGACTCATTAACAACCTGCAATATACAAATGATACAACTTTTCTTGCTGAAAGCAAACAGGACTCAAAGTCCTTATCCATGAGGATCAGAGATGACAACTTTCGGTATGGATTATACCTCAACATAAAGAAAACAAAAATCCTCAAACTGACCATGGTAAATGGAGAAAAGATTGAAATTGTAAAGGATTTCACTTTGCTTGAACCCACAGTTGGCATCCATGGAAGCTGTAGTCAAGAAATCAAACAACATACTACATTGGACATATCTGCAGGAAAAGATTTTTTTTGTTTTTTTTTTTTTAAAAAAAGAGAGACATCACTTTGAAAAACTAAGGTACACCTGAACCAATCCATGGTATTTTCAACAGCTTCACATGCATGATAAATCTGGACGATGAATATAGAAGATCACAGAAAAACTGATGTACTTGAATTATGACTTGGCAAAGAATATTGCACATACTGTGGCCCACAGAAGAAATAAATCTGTCTTGGAAGAAGTATAGTCAAAATGCTTCTTAGAAGCAAGGATGAAAAGACTTTATCTCATTTACTTCAGATTTGTTTGCAATAGGGGCCAGTTCCTGGAGAACATCAGACTTGGTAAAGCAGAGGATCAATGAAAAATAGGAAGACCCTTGAAGAGATGGCTTGACTCCGTGGCTACACCAATGGGCTCAAACACAGCAATGATTGTCAGAATGGTCCTGAAATGGATAATGTTTTGTTCTGTTGTACATGGGGTCAGTATGAGTTGCAACTAACTCAAAGGCACCTAACAACATCTCCCTTAATCATTAAGAAGTTGTTTTCTTATTTTTATAATTTTATTATTTTACTTTTGAGATCATTAAAGGGTCATGAGAAATCATAAGGAGGTCCCATGTATTCTTTGCACAGTTTCCCCAAGTGGTGATATCTTAAATATTTGTAGTATAAGTTCAAAACCACAAAATTTATATTGGCACAGAGTATCAGTACAGTTCTAAATTTACTTATCTTGTATTCTCTGTACAACTTGAAGTTATCATTATGTCCTTTTATTTAAATCTGAATGGCTCCATGTTTAGAGGCAGGTCTACTCTGTCTTATAGGGTCACTATGAGTTTGAATTGACTCATTGGTAGTGTGTGTGTGTGTGTGTGTGTGTGTGTGTGTGTGTGTGCGTGTATGTGTGATATAATGCAGTTCTCATAGTTACCAGTTCTCTCAGCTTGTATTTAATTTTGTCCACATTTCTGAAGGACAGTTTTACTAGATGTATTATTCTTGGTCAACAGTTCTTTTCTTTGACAACTTTAAATGTCATCCCAGTGCCCCCGATCATGATTTTTTCTGAGAAGAAATTGGTGTTGAGCCTTACTGAGAAGTTCTTGTGCCAATTTGCTTTTCTCAATGTAGTCATGATTCCCTCTTAATCTTTGGTTTATGAGGGTTTATGTGTCTTGGTATAAATACCTATGTTATTTATAGTTTGTTGAGCTTCTTTGATGTTTAGATTCGTAACTTCAATCAAATTTGAAAAGTTTTCAGCCATCATTCCTTCAAATATTTTTGTGCTCCTTTCTCTCTCTCTCGTGTTGCTCTGGAACTACCCTATGCATATATTGGTCATTTTGATGGTATCCCACAGTATTTCAGTTCTGTTGACTTTATTCTTTTTCCCTCTTATTTATTAGACTCAAAAATTTCAATTATCCTGTCTGTAAGTTTACTGATTCTTTCTTTGCTGACTTACATTTTCTGTAGAACCCCTCCAGGGAACACTTTTTTTAAAAATCCAGTTATTTTAACTTTCAGCTCTAAAATTTCTATTTAGTTCTTTTTCTGTAATTTGTATTTTTACTGACATTTTCAAGGTCTGTGGGTGGGGTGGTGCAAATGAGTTATGCTCTGGTTTTGAACCCACCCAACAGCACTGTTAAGGCCCAGCAGGCCTTTCTAATCACTAGTTTCTATCAAGATTTCAGTCAGTAAACTCTGTGGAGTTCAGTTCTACTGTGTAACACATTAAAGTCATTATGAGTAGGAATTGACTCAGTGGCAATGAGTCTGGTTTTGATTTGTTGATATTCTCATTCATGTATTATTTTTTCCCTGATTTTCTTTCTTTGTGCTCTACTTTAGCTCTTTCAGCATTTTTAAAACTATTGTTTTAAAATATTTGTTCTATTTCTATGTCTGCCTTTTAATTGCTTTTTTAAACCAGACATTTGAATATTATAATGTGGTGACTCTGGAAACTAGTTTCTCTGGTCTATTTATTTATTTTTATTTGTTGAAGTCTACAGTTTTCTGTTTGTTTAGAGTCATCTGTTAACTACTTTTGTAGTGACTGTCTTCCTACTTTCAGCATACACTGAGGTATTGCTGGTGTTAGGACAGAGATTTCGTGAGTACTCAGGGCAGGTGACGCTGAGGGACAACCTTTCTTAGTCTTTGTTAATTGATCTGTCAGCCCCTACTCCTTAAGTCAGACTTGTACTGAGCCTAGGGATCAGCCAGAGGTGAACATGAAGAATCTTCTCAAGTAATTTCTGAGCATGTTTTGCTCTGGGCATGCATGGCTTTCTCAGTTCTCCTATATCCATGGTGTTTTTGAAAGCTTTAATTTTTAAAGAAATTCTGTCAGCGGAGTCAAGATGGCAGACTGAACACACATCTCACTAAATCCCTCTGGAAACCAAGACCTGAACTGACAACTTCTGGACAGCTAGTGAGCCCTAGAACACCGCATAGGGCTGTTAATTTGGACTTCATACCACTGAACGGAAAACTTCCTCTCTTTTGCTGACCCCCACTCTCTGTAAGTGCTGGCTTTCATGGATGGAGGGTAACTCACCATTTTAACTTTTTTCCCTCTGTCTTGGCTGGCAGGCAGAGTTGGGACTTGACTGGCAGCTGGTCTCAGGCACACTGCTTGTGGGACTGGTGGAAAAATTGTTACATTATGAGTGTCTGGCTTTGGACTCTGTGCATTTCAGCACCTTTGACCTTTCTTTCTTTCCACCTCCGTCACTGAGTGGCCTGTGCTGTGGCAGGCAGTGAGCTTGTGCGGGACGCCATCTTGTTCCACCAGGAGGTGGAATACCCATGTGGAGGCCTCAGTGGGACCTAATGCCTAGGCTGACAAGCAGTGCCTACCCAGAGGAGGGTGCTTTTCCAGCAGAAAAGCAATATTCTACACAGTGTCACCTATGGCTAGGGCCTAGCAGCAGAGGCCAGCAGGGCAGTAGTCTTTCTGTATTTTGACTGAGTTTATAACATCTGGGGTTGGATATAGAGGTGCTTACTTTGCCAGCTGGGAAGAGGGACTTGTACACCTGAAAACCTGACGGATTTCGGAAGTGGTCAGATACCTTTTACCTTTCATATTAATACAGCCTAGAGAAACAATGATGGTCCATCTTCAGAGCATCTCTCCCAGGCTCTGTTGACTCACATGATACACAAAAAGCAACAAACACTGGATGAAAGCATAACTAAGAAATCACTTATGGTTTCAGAAGGCGCCCCCCCAAAAGCACCACAGAAATTCCCAGACAAAGAAACCTTTCTGAAACTATCAGAAGATGAATACAAAGGATTATATAGAGAGCCATCCTAGACTTTATACAAAATGCAGCAGAGCACAATAAAAAATTAAGCAAGCTGTTCAATCTGATGGGACACTAGTACTCTGAAATCCAACAGATCAAGAACAAAAGCAAAGACATAAAAACTTCCATTCAAAGCCAAGAAAACAGAATGAAACAAATGGAAAACAGAATTACTGATTTGGAATACAGAGCTACTGACTCCAGCATCTATGATGAGAAATCAGAAAAAAAAAAAAAAAAAAAAAAAACCCAAAAAATGAAGAAGGATGTGGGACTCTATTAAGAGGAAAACTTTACGATTAACTGGAGTTTCTGAACAGGGCGAGACACCTGAGAACACAGAGAGTATTGTTTCTGAGCTGCTGACAGAAAACTTCCCAGAAATTATGAAAGAAGATAATATAGATATCCAAGATATGTATCAAACACCATTCAATATAGATCTCAAAATAAAGACTCTGAGACATACTATAATGAAGCTTAACAAAATGAAACATGAGCAGAAACTCTTAAGGGCAGCAAGACTGAAAGGAAAGCTGAAAGCTGAAATTCAGAGGGAAATCCTGTAGGCTTTTGTCAGATTTCTCAGTAGTAACAATGCTGGCACAGAGACAGTGGCATGACACATTCAAAGCCCTGAAGGAAAACAGCTACCAAGCAAGAATTATAGATCCTGTAAAACTGTCTTTCAAATATGAAAATGAAATTAAGACATTCACAGATAAACAGAAACTCAGAGACATTGCAAAAACCAAATCAAAGCTACTAGAAATACTGAAAGAATCTCTTGGCTTAGAAGAACAAAACCACCAACTTTATATTTTAGAAGCAAATATGGGACATATCACCCAGAATCCTACTCAGTTAGGGAAAATTCCAACTTCAAAAGAAAGACACCAAGACACATTATAATGAAACTTATGAAAATTAAAGGAGAGTCATTTAAAGGCAATTAGGCTTAAACAAGGAAATGAAAGTAAGCTGCAAGGGAGAATCAACAAGACAACTCAGATTACTCAGTTGGAAATCATTCTGGCAAGAAGGCAATAGAATGGCATACAGTAAGCATCTAGGAAAAAAATGCCAAAGAAGATTTATATGGATCCTGCAAGATTGTCTCTCAAATATGATGGTGAAATTAGGACTTTACCAGATAAACAGAAGTTTAGAGAATTTGTGAGAACTAAACCTAAATTACAGGAAACACTAAAGGGATTAGAAGACCAAAAACATCACATATACTGTAATACATTATAGTTTATTAGAAATAAACTATAATCTGTAATATATAAATAAACTATAATATATAATTTATTAGAAATTTCAAAACCTAGACAAAATGGACAAATTTCAACAAGCATACAACCTACTAAAACTAACACAAACAGAATTAGAACAACTTAGTAAACACATTCCAAAATAAGAGATTGAAAAAGTTCTTTAAAAATCTCCCATGTCAAAAATGGCCTAGCCCTGATGGCTTCCCTGGAGAAACTGTACCAATCTTTTCTAGAACAGTTAACATCATTATTGGTAAAGGTATTTCAGACCAGAGAAAATGATGGAATATTCCAAATTCAGTCTATGAAGCTAGCATAACACTTATACCAAAACTGATTCAAGATACCACAATAAAAAAGGAAGACAAATAATTAATATCTCCCAGGAACTTAGAAACAAAAGTCTTCAGCAAAATTCTAGCCAATAGAATTCAACGAGAAAAAAAAAGCTTAACCATACCAAATAGGATTCATACCAGTGATACAGTAATGCATTAACATTAGAAAAGCAGGATACTGTTACAAGATGGCGGAGTAAACAGACATCTCCTCATCTCCCTCTGAGAACTAAGGCCTGGATATTTTTTATGGAGCACTGAATACCTGAGAAGCCTTGGTACCGAACATATTTGACTGGGCAACAGTATCAGACTAATCTTCTCCTCTCAAAAACAATCCAGTGACCATTTGACCTCTGCTTCTGCTGCTACATTGTAACAGAGAACTGCAGCTTCTGCAAACGGCCAGTAACGGTAACATACTTTCATTATAAGCAGGCAAGTGAAGTCTGCTGTTCCCCACTACCTGTTCAGGCCAGACTGTTGGACAGCTTTCAGCTCCCAATTCAGCACCTGGACAGCTCCCTGCATAGAAGGTGCAGTTTACTTTTACTTTTAAGGTTTACATTTTTAATGCTAACAGGCTTATATTTTCTCTCTGGAAATCTCTCTATTGAAAAACTTATTTTCTCTCATTCACATTTTAAGATTGGCTGACACCCCCAGTTTCTCCATAAACAGAGCAGCCTCTTTGCTACTGAATAAGCAAAGTCTTCCACCCTTGAGAGTCCACTTGGGACAAATCACTACAGTATTAGAGTCAGCTGGTGACCAACAATTCTCTTAGATCCATTATCAGAGAAATCAAATAGCATCTAGATGGCACGCAGTCAACAGACCATAATTAATCATTTAAAGAAACAGTCTTCAAATGCTCCAGAAAATTCCCTAAATAAAGATTAAAAAAATTTCCCAGATGAAGAAGCCTTTCTGAATCTAACAGAGACTGAATACAAAAAAATTATATATAAAACCCTCCTAGAGATTAAACAACATGCAATAAAACAAAATGAAAAATTTGGTAAACTATTTGATATACTAGAACACCAGCAATCTGAAATACATCAGATTAATAACACAATTACAGAATTGGATAATTCTATCCAAAGTGAAAAGAGTAGGATTGAACAGATGTAAGTTAGAATCAGTGACTTAGAAGACAAAGTAACTAACACCAACATTTATGAGGTAAAATCAGAGAAAATAAATAAGAAAAATGAAGAATCATTAAGAAACCTATGGGACTCCATGAAGAGGAATAATTTACGTTTCATTGGAGTTCCTGAACAAGGGAGGATTAATGACAACATAGAGAGTAGAGATGCTGTAGAGATGCTGGCAGAAAACTTTCCTGAGATTATGAACAAAGAAAACGTAGATATCCAAGATGTTTATCGAACATCGCAAAACTTAGATCCAAAAAGAAGAACGCCAAGGCATATTATAATCAAACTTAATAAGCTAAAACACAACGAGATGCTTCTGAAGACAGCAAGGCTCGAATCAAAACTAACATTCTAAGGGAAACCCTGCAGACTTTCATCTGACTTTTCTGCTGAAACAATGCTGGCTACAAAACAATGGGCAGACACGTTCAAAGTCCTGAACGAGAAAAACTTCCATCCCAGAATAATTTATCCCACTAAATTGTCTATCAAATATAATGGTGAAATTAAGACTTTCAAAAATAAAGAGAAATTTAAAGACTTCATAAAAACTAAACCCAAATTACATGAAATATTGAAAGAAGCTCTTCCTTAAATATATGTTTTAGGTGATAATTTAAGGCACTTCATCCAAATTTCTAGTCAGCTAGGGAAGGCACAAAACTTCACCAAATCAAGCCAAAAACTACAATATTATAATAAGGGAATCCATGACAACTGTAATATCACGACAACTATAATATCATCACATTAAAAAAGGGATACATTACAATAGTTACAGTTGTTTTTTATGCAATGACAGTTTCTGACTTCTAGAATAGTTAAAATTGATTTCAATAATTATATGTTAAGGGGGATTAGACATGTAAACATAGAACTGATTAACAAGATATCATTTGAAATGAAAACTCACAATACAGGAGTCTCAATAAATATAAAATCAAAACTCATACCATCCATAAAGAAGAATCCCAGGACAGATTAATAAGAACAACAGAGAAAACACCAACATGAAAATAAACATATTGCAATGACATCACTAAGCGTATATGTATCAATAATCACATTGAATGTAAATGGACTGAATGCTCCAGTAAAGAGACAGTGAGTGATATCCTGGATCAAAAGACATAACCCATCTATATGTTGCTTAGAAGAAACACACCTTAGACTTAAGGATAAGAACAAGTTGAGAATTAAAGGTTGGAATAATATATATCAAGCTAATAATACATGAAAAAGAGCAGGTATGGCAATATTAATCTCAGATAAAATAGATTTTAATGTAAAATCCACTATTATGGACAAGGACAATTGCTATTTATTGCTGAAAGATTCAATACTCAAGCAAGACTTAACAATATTAAATATTTATGCACCCAATAACAAAGCACCTAAATACATTGAATAAATACCGACAACATTGAAAACTGAGATTGATCATTCCACACCGATAGTTGGAGACTTTAACACTCCCCTTTCAGTTAAAGATAGATCATCCAGAAAAAAGCTCAGTAAAGATACAGAAGATCTTATTACAACAATCAACCAACTTGACCTTATCGACATATACAGATCTTTTCATCCATCAACAGATAAATATACCTTCTTCTCCAAAGCACATGGAACATTCTCCAGAATAGACCATATGTTAGGTCATAAAACAATTCTCCATAAAATCCAAAGCATTGATTTATTGCAAAGTACCTTCTCGGACCACAGAGCTATAAAAGTTGAAATCAATAACAAAAAAATCACAGGCAAAAATTTCAACTTGTGGAAACTGAACAACACTTTACTCATAAAGCCTTGGGTTATAAAGGAAATTAAAGACACATTAAAGATATTTACAGATTCAAATGAGAATGAAAACACATCCTACCAGAATTTATGGGATATAGCAAAAGCAGTGCTCAGAGGTCAGTTTATCTCTATAAATGCACACTTCCAGAAAGAAGAAAGAGTGCAAATTAAAGAATTAACCTCACAGCTTGAACAAGTAGAAAGAGAGTAACAAAGAAACCCCGCAGGCACCAGAAGAAAACAGATTCTAAAAATTAGAGAAGAATTAAATGAATTAGAGGATAGAAAAACAATTGAAAAAATTAACAAAACCAAAAGCTGGTTCTTCCAAAAGATCAACAAAATTGATAAAGCATTGGCTAAACTTACTAAAGAAAACAACAGAAGATACAAATAATCTGATTAAGAAATGAGTTGGGAGATGATACAACAGATCCATCTGAAATAAAATATATCATAACAGAATACTATGAAAAGCTATACTCTAACAGGTTTGAAAACCTGGGAGAAACGGACAAATTTCTAGATTCATATGAGTCACCAAGACTATCACAAGGAGAAATAGATCAACTAAATAAATCTATCACAAAGGAAGAGATTCAGGAAGTCATCCAAAACCTACCAACCAAAAAAAAGTCCTGGCCCAGACAGCTTCACCAGAGAATTCTACCAAACTTTTAGAGAAGAATTAACTCCAATACTAATGAGGCTATTTGACACCATAGGAAGAGATGAAATACTTCCAAATTCCTTCTATGAAGTCAGCATAACCCTGATACCAAAACCAGGGAAAGATCCCACAAAAAAAGAAAATTACAGACCAGTATCACTAATGAATCTAGATGCAAAAATCTTCAACAGAATTCTGGCCAATAGAATTCAGCAGCACATAAAAACAATCATTCATCATGATCAAGTTGGTTTCATTCCAGAGATGCAAGGCTGGTTCAACATTACAAAAACAATTAATGTAATCAACCATATTAATAAGACAAAATATAAAAATCACCTGATTTTGTCAAGTGATGCAGAAAAGACATTTGACAAAGTTCAACATCCATTCGTGCTTAAACCTCTCAGAAAAATAGGAATAAAAGGGAAATTACTCAAGATAATCAATAAAATCTATGCACAGCCATCTGCTTTCATCATCCCGAACTGTGAAAGACTGAAAGAATTCCCTTTGAGAACAGGAACTAGACAAAGGATGCCTGCTCCCACCACTTCTATTCAACATTGTGCTAGAAGTTCTAGCCAGAGCAATTAGACAAGACAGAGAAATAAAAGGCATCTGTATTGGCACTGAAGAAGTAAAGATTTCCCTCTTTGCAGATGATATGATTGTTTATACAGAGAATCCAAAGAAATCTATAAGTAAACAATGGAGCTAATAGAAGAATTCAGCAAAGTATCGGGATACAAGATAAACATAACTAAATCAATAGGATTCCTTTATACCAACAATGAAATTATTAATGAAGAAATCACCAAATCAATTCCATTTACTGTAGCCCCCAAGAAGATAAAACACCTAGGAATAAATCTAACTAGAAAAATAAGAAATCTTTACAGAGAAAATTATAAGACATTGCTACAAGAAGCTAGAAGGGACTTACATAAGTGGAGTAATCTGCCCTGCTCATGGATAGGAAGACTTAATATTGTGAAAATGTCTATTTTTCCCAAAGTACTCTACTTATGTAATGCAATTGCAATACAAGTTCCAACGACATTTTTTTAATGAGATGGAGAAACAAATTATCAGCTTTACTTGGAAAGGGAATAAACCCTGAATAAGTAAAGCACTACTGAAAAAGAAGAACATGCTGTGAGGCCTCTCACTACCTGACTTTAAAACCTACTACACTGCCACAGTAGTCAAAACAGCCTAGTATTGGTACAAAAAGAGACACATACACCAATGGAACAAAGTAGAGACCCTAGAGATGCTACCATCCTCTTATGAACAGCTGATATTTGACAGACGCCCTAAGATTTTGAACTGGGATAAGAACAGTCTCTTTAACAAGTGGTGCTGGTATAATTGGGTATCCATCTGCAAAAAATTGAAACAAGACCCATATCTCACACGTTATACAAAAATCAACTCAAACTGGATAAAATACCTGAATATAAAAGCTAAAACAATAAAGCTCATCCAAGATAAGATAGGATCAATGGTGGACGTTTTAATACGCTATATAGACAGAGTTCAAAATCTGACAATCAAAACACATTCATCAGAAGAGAAAATAGATAAATAGGAATTAATAAGAATCAAACACTTCTGCTCATTGAAAGACTTCATCAAAAGAATTAAAAGACCACCTACAGAATGGGAAAAAATGTTTGGCAACTCTATATCAGACTGACACCTGAGCTCCATAATCTATAATGTTCTTCAAAATATCAATAAGAAAAAGACAAATCATCCAATTAAGCGATGGGCAAAGGAGATGGACAGACACTTCTCTAAAGATGAGATCCAGGCAACCAAAAAACACATGCAGACATGTTCATGATCATTAATTATTAAAGAAATTCTAAAGGACAATGAGATACCACCTCTCCCCAACAAGATTGGCCATGATCCAAAAAACACAAAACAATAAATGTTGGAGAGGCTGTGGAGAGATTGGAACTCTCCGTCACTGTTGGTGGGATTGCAGAATGGTGCAACCTCTTTGGGAAGCAATTTGGCGTTACCTTAAAATAATGGATATAGATATACCATTTGACCCAGTAATTCCTCTGCTTGGAATATATCCTACAAAATCAAGGCCATTCACACCAACTGCTACATGCACATGAATGTTCATTGCAGCACAATCCACAACAGCAAAAAGTTGGAATCAACCCAGATGCCCAACAACAGAAGAATGGATGGGTAAACTTTGGTATATATACTCCGTGGAGTACTATACACTGATAAAGAACAACGATGATAGCAGGAAACATCTCTCAATTTGGTCTCAACTGGAGGACATTATGTTGAGTGAAACCAATCAGAGACAGAAGAACAATTACTACATGAGACCCCTACGATAAAAACTTAAAAGCATACTCATACATAATAGAAAAGACTCTTTGATAGCTGCCAGGGTGGGGAAGGTCGGAGGGCGGGAAGGCAAGGGGCAAGGGTTTAGATTAGATAGTTAGAAATTTGATAGGGTGAAATTGGTGACAATACACATTAATAAGAAGATCAATACTAAGAGGACTTCGACACAACTTGTGTACTCCTCTCTTAACCCAAAATTGTAAGCACAGAGTGTCTACACTTTTATTTTTTTATTTACTAAATAAATAAATATTAAAAAAAGAAAAGCAACTAATGCAGTCAACAACATAAACAAAACAAAAGATAAGTCACTTCATTTTGTCAATTGTTACAGAAAAGACAGTTGACAAAGTCCAACAATCATTCATGTCAAAAACCCTCAGCAGAAAAGGAATGGAAGGAAATTTTCTCAACATAGTGAGAGGCATCTACGCAAAGCCAACAGACAACAGCTAACAGCCAGCATCATCCTAAATGGAGAGTCTGAAAGCACTCTCCTTGCAAATGGGAATCATGTAGGTGTGCCCACTGTCACCACTTTTATTCAACATTGTGCCAGAGGTCTAAGCCAGAGCAATTAGATGAGAAAAAGAAATAAAGGAGATCCTAATGGATAAGGAAGAAATAAAAGTATCCGTATTTGCAGATATGATTTTATAGACAGAAAACTCTGTAGTATCCAAAAATATATATATACACATATACATATTAGAGCTAATAGATGAGTTCAGAAAAGTATTAGGATATAACATAAACATTCATAAATCAGATTCCATTCAACCATCAAAGAGGAAATTAAATTACCCAATCAATACAATTTGAGACAGCCTCCAAGAAGGTAAAATACGTAGGAACAAATCCAGCCAGAGAGAACTAAAAGATCTGTACAAAGAAAATTAAAAGAACTACTGCAAGAAACCAAGAGATCCACATAAGTGGTCTTTCTATACTTGTTAATGGATAGGAAGACTGTTAAATATTCCTAAAAATTCATAAACACCAGAAAAGAAGATAGATAAATGGGAACTCCTAAAAATCAAACACATATGCTCATCTAAAGATACCACCAAAAGATTAAAAAGACTACCTGCAGACTGGGAAAAAATTTTGGCAACCACAAATCTGACTGGCATCTAATCTCTACAATCTATGAAGTACTGTGAAATTTCAACAAGAAAAAGACAAACAACCTAGTCAAAAAATGGGCAAAGGATCTCAACAGGCACTTCACCCAAGAAGACATCCAGGTAGATAAAAGATACGTGAGGAAATGCTCATAATCATTAGCTGTTAGACAGATCCAAATCAAGGCTACAGTGAGATACCATCTCACCCTACAAGGCTGATATTAATCTAAAAAGACAAAACAATAAATATTACATAGATTGTGGAGGTACTGGAATTATTCTACACTGATAGTGGGAATGTAAAATGGTACAACCACTTTTGAAGTCAATTTGGTTCTTTCTTAAGAAGCTAGAAATAGAAATACCATACCATCCAGTAATTGCATTGCTAAGAATATATCCTAGAGAGATAAGGGCTTTCACACAAATAGATACCAGTATACCAAAGTTTACTGTAACACTGTCCACAATAGAAAAAAATAGACCTAGGTGACCATCAACAGATGATCATGGATAACATTTTATAACATGGTGCCCTTTGGAAGATATTATGTTGAGTACAATTAGTCAGTTGCAAAAGGACAAATATTGTATAAGACTACTATTAAAAGGACTCAAGCAAAGGTTTATATAGAGAAGAAAATAATTTTTAATGGTTACAAGGAAAGGGAAGGGGAGAGAGGGGTACCAATAAATTAGGTAGTAGATAAGAATTGTATTACATGAATAAAGTGACAGCATGTAATAGAAGAGAGATTAACACTACTGGACTACAACAAAATATAAGAGGTTTCCTAAATACAAGCCAACATTTTGAAGGTCAGAGTAGTAGTGACAGGGGTATGAGGACCATGATTTCAGCAGATATCTATCTCAGTTGGCACAACCAAAATTTTATTTTTGTTATTATGATTAACTGAAAGTATACAATCCAAATCAATTCTGCATGTCCACCTATCTGCAGCTCCACCTGCTCTCTTGACCTTGTGAGAAGACATTCATCCTTTTCACTCTGTACTTCTAGAATCCTCTTAATGAGCAACTGTCCCCTCCTCTCCACCCTCTTCTCCCCCATCTAGAACAAAACCAGTAGTACAGCATCCTATACATGTATAAACCCATGAGTATATACACTATCTACTCGTGCTGTGTCCCTGATTCCAGTCCGTTCTTATCTGAGTTAACCTTAGTACTGATTTCAGTTCCGGGCCAGCAGCATGTCTAGGGGCCATGTTACTAGGGGACCCTCCAAGCTGTCAGACCATCAGTTCTGGTCTTTTAGTAGAGTTCTTGAGCTGGACAAAGCTACAACAGTCTTGTGTTGCCTCAGGGTCTCTACATTGTGTTCTCTGTCATGGCTGGGCGCCATTTGATTCTTCTGGTTTCATGCTGATGCAGTCTTTCATTCATATGTGTCCTTCTGCTTCCTGGGCTCATTTTTCCTCTTGTCTTTGATGTTCTTGCTCGTCTCCTATTCCAGATGAGTTGGGACCATTTGGTGTACCTCAGATAGAAGCTAGCTAGCTTTTAAGAACCGAGAAGCCACTCACCAATATGGGGTGCAGAAGGCTCTCTTAGCTAAAGACTAGCTATGCCAATTGACCTCAATGTCCCCCAATATCTCTTACTCCTCCTGCCACTAAGATATTAGGAAAAAATAATTGGGTGGCTTCTGTAAGTAGGCATGATTTATCTTCCACCCCAGTGCCCACTTAATCAACATTGCTATGGTTGTTGTTGGTTGCTGTCATGTTGATTCTGACTCATGGTGACGCATGTGTGCAGACTAAAAGTGCTCCATAGGGTTATCAAAGTGGTGACCTTTCAAAGCAGATCACAGGCCTCTCTTCCAAACTGTCTCTGGCTAGGTTTGAATCACTTACCTCTCAATCAATAATCAAGTGATTTACTTGATGCATCTAGACAGACAAGGCTATAGATATCTTCACAGATTGCAGACTGTGGTGTCCAGACCCTATGTAACCCTCATAATCCCTGATTCCTCTATAATAGTGAAAATATAAAAATAAATGTGTGTTGTGTGAGGATGTTAATTTTGTAGAAGTATTTTTATGCAGCAATATATAATTAATACAGAGATCAAGTAGATAATTAATATGTAGATCAAAGTAGATAATTAATATATAAAGCAAATCTGACAGAGCTAAAGGAAAAGAATAAAGGGAGTTTTAGCAGTAGTGGTTATCAGGCGGTAGGTGGCTATTATAATGACACTAAGAGTACAAAGGATGGAATTACCAATTCCAAACAGAGGAACTGAGAAAGTTTTCAGAAACATGGAAGGAACTGATAGAATTCTCAGAAAGGAAGATCGAGGAAACTAAAGAGGAAAATGCTACCAGTATGCAGACAGGGTTACAGGAACAAATACAGAAAGATACAGATTCCAAAGATCAGCAAAAGCATAATGTCACTGCCTTCCTTACACAAAGTGTTGAGGTAAGAGAAATATAACTCAAAAACAGAGCTATGGTAGTATAGCTGTATAGCTACCTGGTTTTGGGTAGAGGATCAAGCAAACCAAACCTGTTGCCATGGAGTCAATTTTAACACACAGGGTTCCTATAGTATAGGACAGAACTACCTCATAGGGATTCCAAAGCTGTAAATTTTTACAAAAGTATACTACCACATCTTTCTCCCTCAGAGTATCTGTTGTGTTGGAACTACCAACATTTTGATTGGTAGCCATCAAGTCAGTTCTGACTCATAGCAACCGTATGTACAACAGGACAAAACACTGCCCAGTCTTGTGCCATCCTCATAATCATTGTTATGCTTGAGTCCATTTTTGTAGCCATTGTGTCAATCCATCTTCTTGAGAAACTTCAAATTTTTTGATGATCTGCTAGGATCTAAAAGATCATAGTAACTGCCAAAAAATAACCTATGTCTCCATCTGCCATCTTCACATCTCGTTCTAATACTTTTCACTGGTCAAACCAAAACAGAGGAGAAGAATGCCTTGGTAATACAATAGAAGTAGCCATACTCCCAGGTTATTCAGCAGCTTGAAGTGCAGATCTAGATGGCAAATTTAAGACTAGTCAGCATGGGCTGGGAATTGAAGGAGAGTACTTTAAGCTAAGGCAACTGTATCGATAAAGGCAGAGAAATATAAAATTCGAGAATATGTGTAAGCAGTGGTCAGTAGTCTGATGTAGTTGGACTTTGGTCACCTGGATGTGGTAGCTTGAGATAAAGCTGACTTGGCTGAGGAAGACAGCAAAGAAGAGGGTTGACAGGATCCAGGTTCAAAGGCTCAAGTTTGCAGTTCAGGTCAAGAATTCAGTAGGCCCAGGTGAGATAGGCCAAGACTGATTTATATGTTAAAATGAAACTATTTTGCCCCAGTTTTCACTTCAGGAAGCTAAGACTGAAGAATATGAGTGTGCTGATGATTTTCTGGCTAGCTAACAATGAGTCATGTTTTAACAAGTTTTTAAGATCATTTATTGACTTACACCTAGCCTTCCTCATCAAGTTCTACCTATGTTATTCCTTATTGTTTTCATCAAGAACACTCTAATAAGTCTCTTAATCAGTGCTCTTGATCACTCTGATTTTCCTGCAATGTTGAGGGGCTGAAGAGTTTCCATTAAATGTGATATTCCAGGTGCATTTACATCATCATCTTGTGATAAGAGTCCTTTGTGTGGTGTGAAATCACACTGGCATGTGCTACAGCTAATTAATTGGATGACAACAAATCCCTCGAGTCTTTTCCAACATTATTGCTTTTCAGGCTTTTCACATTCATTATGTCAACATGTGTTTCCCCAGTCTCTTAGCTAAGCCTTTTGCTAGCAATACAATGTTAATTTACCAACAGATTGTTTAACCTTTCTTCATTCATTTTTACTGTTTTGCCTTCTTGATACTTGTGACATATCCTGGGGTAACATCCATTTAAAATTTTATAGACATGTAACTTCCCCCATCTTCTAGAACAGCTTAGGTACATACAGCAAGTCACATTTTTAAATTGCTGATTGTTTTTTGCATTTTCCTGTCTCTTTGGGACAGGAAATTACTTATATTGGATAGCCATGCCTGATAAGTAATGTATCACCTGCATTCCATTTGCTTGCTACAAAAATATGAAGAAAATGTTTGTCCATCTATTTTCATACATCCTTGTGACTCAGAGCGATGCAACAATTTTTCTAACCTCATATAAGCGAAATGTTTTAGAGCTAGGATTTAAACCTGAGTTTCCCTGGCTGTAGAAAGCAGTCTTTTCACACAGAAATACTTCATAGGTCTTCTATCACCCTCTACTGTCAAAATCCCCCACTCAAAAAGAATTGCTATCCAGATGATTCTCACTCATAGTGACCCTATACATAGACCCTATATATAGAGTGGACAGAAGGGAAACTGCCCAACAGCATTTCCAAGGAGTCCCTGGTGACTTGAACTGTCAAACTTTTTGGTTAGCCGCCAAGCTCTTGAAAACTGTGCCAGCAGCGATCCTTTACTTTCCAGAGGTGGACAATGTAGTATGGTGAGAAGAAAATGAAATTATGTAAGTTATCACACTGTAAGTAAATTGTTTCCTTACAAGTATATTTGTATTTACAAGAGATTTAATTAAAAAACAAAACCCCCTTGTAAGAAATAGCATTGAATGAATGATTCTCAAGCAGTGATTGGCTGTTAACTTTTCTGTTTTAGTCAGCTAGGGCTGCTCTAACAGAAATACCACAGAGTAGATGGCTTTAACAAAGGAAGGTTTATTCTTACACAGTCCGGTAGGTTGCAAGTCCATATTCAGGGTGTCCGCTCCAGGGGAAGGCTTTCCCCTTGTCGGCTCTGGAGGAAAGTCCGATAATGCATCAGTTGTTGTCCAGGGAGCATCTTGGCGCAGGAACCTCAGGTATGAAGGATGAGCTCTTCTCCCGGTGCACATTTCTTGATGGTATGGGGTTCCCAATTCTCAGTCTGCTTCTCTGTCCTTTTATCTCTCATAGGATGAAAGGATTAAGGGTAGGGCAAGCCGTACTCCAGGGAAACTCCCTTTACAGCAGGGCAGGGAAATAATCCTAAAAAGGAATTTACAGCCCCACCCTAATCCTTTAACATACAGTTTAGGGAAACCACAAAATGGAGGACAGTCACAAGATACTGGGAATCATGTCCCAGCCACATGGCTACACATATTTTTGGGGAGACAAAATTCAACCCACAACACTTACTTTTGGATAAAGACTTTTTTTAAGCATTCAAAATTTACTAAGAAAGTCTCTAAACCTTCATTTTAGAGTTCACTGAAAGGGTTCATCAGTGCAAATTTCAACACAATGATTCCTTTATTTATATGGCAAGGTAACATTGTTGTCTTCCTGGACAGGATACTACTCAACCTTGAATTTTCTCCCATAGCATTGACTCAGTGCTGAAATACAGATAATGCAAACTATCACCACCACCAGCAGTCACCCTGTGTCCTTACACATACACAGTGACTCACATTATCTAAGAGATTCTCTATTATAGAAATGCTATAGTTTGCCTTCCTGGATGAATAAGAGGTCCCAAACCAAGATTATAGTTTTTAATAACTTTGGTTTTGAAGGAAGTCTTGTCCACTACAGAGATTTCCTTTACATATCAAGGCTTTAGCCAGGAACATTTCTGAAGGGAATAATGGTGCCTCAAAGACCCTCTAGGCAAACCTATCCACCACAAAATGGCCTTAAAGAGACACATCTATTGACATTCCCTTGGGAAATCCTCACTTTTTCTTTCTTTGATCTGGGAGACTTCAATTATGCACTATACCAAAAATGATCTCTCTGTAGTGGATTAGGCAAGAGTATCCTCTCTGGAATGAATCCATAAGAGGAGCAGCTTGTTTTCTCCTGATCATTGATCTCAATGCCAAGAGTACAACAGTGCATAGAACACGGAAGTTTCTCTATAAATATGTACTGAATGAATGAATATACTGAGTATCTAGTATACACTAGAAACTGCAGACAGAGCTAAACATGCTAATATTAAATTGATTATTACACCTACTGAAAAAAAAAACTCATTTTAAAAGTGGATTTGAAATATGATGATTCACATCTATAAAGAATTCAAGACTCCTGATTCTAAACACAGTTCACATATGGTGAAACAGACAAGAACAGCCTCCATTCATTGATTGGAAACTGTTACACTAAATTATAGGGTATATTTTATAAGGATAAAAGCAGAGAAAAGGAAAATTATAAGAAAGGAAACATGAAAGAAAACAAGTGTACTCTTGTGGAGCACTATATTCATTCTAAAAATTTATGTTCTCTCCTATTTTATTTGTTATTTTTAAAACAAATTTATTGGAGTATATCATAAAGATACAGAAAGACAAGATTTATGATTGCACAGCTTCATAATTTTTTTAAAGCTTGTAGAAATGTCATAGACTGAATTGTGCCTTGCAAAATAAGTGTTGACTTGGCTAGGCCATGATACCCATACTGTGTGGTTGTCATCTATTTTGTAATTCAGCATAATTATCCTCCATTTTGTGATGTGAAGCAAATCCTAACCTCTGTACATCAAATGGGAGCCCTGGTGGCACGTGGTTAAGAGCTACTGAACGCTACAGCTTCAGCTACAGCTTTGAATCCACCAGCTGGTCCTTGGAAACTATGGAGTAGTTCAGGATAAATTCTGCTCTCCCCTATAGGATTGCTATGTGCTGGAGTGGATTCAATGGCAATTTTGAAGGGGCCAAGGGGAGCATTATATGTCAGTGAGGCAGAATTAGTTTGTTTTAATAGGGATTAGGCTATATTTGCTGTGTCAATGAGGCAGGATTAGGGAGGTGTGCATGTTGGCACTTCGCCCTTACCCAGTTCACAACCCTGATCTAACCTAAGGCAGTTTTCCTAGGCTGTAGTGTGCCTCCAAGAAATGCTGAGCCCATGAATGTTGAAAGGAGACAAGGACCTTTCCCCAGTGTCAAAAGAGAAAACAAAATTCCCTCAGAGCTGGTGTCACGAATTAAGACTTCTAGTCTCCTAAAACTGTGAGGATGATTGAAGAACAGATAAGTTGCGGAATGACATCAAGGCTATTATACATGAAGAAAGCAAGCAATCATTAAAAAGACAGGAAAGAAAGAAAAGACCAGAGTAGATGTCAGAAGAGACTCTGAAACTTGGTCTCAAGTGTCAAGTAACTGAAGCAAACAGAAAAAATGATAAAGTACAACAGCTAAAGAAATTTCAAAAGGAGGTTTGAGAAGAAAAACTTAAGTATTATAATGACATGTGCAAAGACCTGGAGTTAAATAACCAAAAGAGAAGGACATACTCAGTATTTCTGAGTCTGAAAGCAATGAGGAAAATCTTCAAGCCTCTAGTCGCAGTATTTTGAAGGATGCTGCAGGTAAAATATTCACTGATGCAGGACAAATTAAAAGCAAACGGAAGGAATATAGAGTTACTGTACCAAAAAGCAGTGATAGGTATTCAGTCATTTCAGGAGGTAGCACATGATCAAGAACTGATGATACAGAAGGAAGAAATTAGAGCTGCAATGAACACACTGCAAAAAACGAGAATCCAGGAATTGACGCAAAACCAATTGAGATGTTTCAACAAATTCATGCAGAGCTAGAAGCGTTCACTTGTGTATGTCAAGAAATTTGGAAGACAGCTATCTCACCAAGAGACTGGAAGAGAGCCATATTTATCCCAGTTCCAAACAAAGGTAATCTAACAAATGAGAAGATTATACAACAATATCATCAATGTTACAGGCAAGTAAAATTTTACTGAAGATCATTTAAAAAGCATTGCAGAAGAACATGAATAAGGAACCGCCAGAAATTCAAGCTGGATTTAGAAGAGGAAACGAAACAAGGAATATCTTTGCCAATGTCATATGGATCACGGTTGAAAGTGGAGAATACCAGAAAGATGTTTAATCGTGTTTTATTGACTAAAAGGTTTAAAAGTGTTTTATTCAGTAAACGGCATTACACTCTATGGGTTATAACAAATTACAGATAACATTGTAAAGAATGGGACTCTCAAAGCACTTAATTGTGCTTGCAAGGAGCTTGTACACAGACCGAGGGGCAGTCATTCGATTAGACATAAAAGGAAACAGGTAGTCCATTCATTTGAAATGCCAACACCACAAGCTACAGGAAAGACAAGTTTTCAGAAGTATTGTTTTGTTTCTCTTTTGTCCAGTCCCCCTCATTAGCAATTCTGACCTAAAGTTCTCACAAGTTAAGGACCAGGAGGAATGCCTGCTGTTGTTGTTAGATGCTCTCTATTGAGTTCTGACTCATAGTGACTCTGTGCACAACAGAACAAAACACTGTCCAATCCTTTGCAATGCTCACAATTGTTACGCCTCTGTGTCACTCCATCTCCTTGAGGGTCTTCCTCTTTTTTTTGCTGACCCTCTACTTTACCAAGTATGATATCCTTCTCCAGGCAGGGATTGATCCCTCCTAACAACATGTCCAAAGTATGTAACAGGTAGTCTCACTATCCTTGTTTCTAAGGAGCACTCTGGTTGTACTTGTTCCAAGGCTGGTATGTTCATTCTTTTGGTATACCACAAAACCAAACCCACTGCCATGGAGTCGATTCAAACTCATAGTGACCGTATCGGACAGAGTGGAACTGCACCAGAGTTTCCAAGGAGCGCCTGCAGATTCAAACTGCCAGCCTTTCGGTCAACAGACATACCTCTTAACCACTACATCACCAGGATTTCCACTGTTTTGAGACTAAGGTGTGCCTGATTCAAGCTGTAGTGTTTTCAACCACCTCCCATGCATGCAAAAGCTGGACAGTAGATAAGGAAGACAGTAGAATAGATATCTTTGAATTGTGGTGTTGAAGAATACTGAAAATGTTATGAACTACTGGCGTCAATGTTCTTCTTCAACACTGCAGTTCAAAGGTGTCAATTCTTCTATCTTCTTTACCCATTGTCCAGCTTTTGCATGCATAGGAAGTGACTGAAAACACTAGGGCTTGAGTCAGGCACACCTTAGTCTTCAAGGTGACATCTTTGCTTTTCAACACTTTAAAGAGGTCTTTTGTAGTAGATTGTTTCAATGCAATGAGTGTTTCCATTTCCTGACTGCTGTTTCTATGCGTGTTCATTATAGATTTGAGTAAAATGAAATCTTTAACAATCTCAGTCTGTTTGTTATGATGTTGCTTATTGGTCCAATTGTGAGGATTTTTGTTTCCTTGATGTTGAGGTGTAGTGCATACTGAAGGCTATGTTCTTTGATCATCACCAGTGTTTCAGGTCCTCTTCGCTTTCAGCAAGCAAGGTTGTGAACCTGGATAATGCAGATTGTCAATGAGTCTTAATCCAATTCTGATGTCCTGGTCTTCTTCATATAGTCCAGTTTCTCAGATTGTTTTCTCAGAATACAGACTGAATAGGTTTGGTGAAAGGACATAGCCCTGATGGACACATTTCCTGACTTAAAACTATGCATTATCCCCTTGTTCTGTTTGAACAACCACCTCTGGATCCATGTACAGATTCTTCATGAACACAATTAGTTATTCTAGAATTCCCATTCTCCAGAATGCTTTCCATATTTTTTTATGATCCACATAATAAAATGTCTTCACATAGTCGATAAAACATAGGTAAATATCTTTCTGGTATTCTCTGATTTCAGTCAAGATCCATCTGATGTCACCAATGATATCTCAGTTCCATGTCCTCTTCTGAATCCAGACTGAATTTCTGGCAGTTATCTGTCCATACACGGCTGTAGCCACTTCTGAATGATCTTTAGCAAAATTTTATTTTTTTGTGATATTAATGATATTGTTGATAATTATCACATTTCTTGGAAATAGGCATAAGTACTGATCTCTTCTAAGTGTTTGGTCAAGTAGCTGTCTTTCAAATTTCTTGGCACAGACGAGTGAACACTTCCAGCACTGCATTTGTTTGCTGAAGCATCTCAGTTAATAGTCCATCAATTCCTGGAGCCTGGTTTCCTACCACTGCTTAGCTCTGAGAAATTTTAATGCAGGCACTGGAAAGCTTAATAATTTAGTTAGGTTTTGTTCGACTGAAAGGAAATATGGCCTGATGTCTTCTCTTCCAGGATGCATGTCTCAAGGAAGAAAAGTAGACACCAAAGAGTCTATAAACCTAAAAGTGCATGTTGATAGGAGGTACTGATGTAGTCAGATGGAAAGCACATAAGGTAAGTGAAAGTTGCTGTTTATTAGACAGTAGTTGGGGGTGGGTTGCATTATTAAAACACTTCTGTTTCATTTTTCCATCTAATCAACGTTGCTTTTTCTTAACCTAGACCCTTCAATGCTCCCATTTTTCTCATCACTATCCGTCTATTTTTTAAATTGATTTCTTGAAATACCTTCTAGTTTCAAAATCCGCAAAGATAATTCAACAGCTAACCTTCTTCGTAGAATATTATCTTCAAACTTGAACCCCTCTAAAGTGCTACTCATTGTTTAACACTATAGCTACATCAAAGAAGAGATTTTTTTGTCATACCTGGCATATATCATTTCTTTTCTAGAGATAAAGATTCTAAAATGGACTTTAACATGACAATAATTTTCATAAAACTGTGGAGTATCTTCATACTGGTCTGTATATTGACAACTAGGTTTAATATCTATTATGCATTTTGTCACATGTGTACATGTGCTATCTTCTTTACAGTTATCTTTTAGGTGACTGGCTTCTCCTAGTCTTTCTGTTCATCTCCCTTAACCTAACAGTATCACTGCCAGAGGGCTTTTTGGCAAACATAACTGGGTTACCCTAGTAAAATATGTCATTGTAAGCATGCAGCATGAAAGAGCAGGGAATAACATACTTCACTGATAGCAGCAGTTGAATTCTCCGTGATGACATAGATAATAGCACAAGCCTTAGTCTGGTAATAATACACAGGCATAGTAACGGTGTGCTGGCTTGGGAAAAGTGACAGCAAAATGAGAGTTTTGATATATTCTGATGGGAAAGTTGCAACACACACTGTGAATTGTAGACATTTAATCCCTTCTTTATACATTCCCAAGACTGCAGTCATTCTTTTTAGACTCTTTTAGGTATAGACAATTATAAAAGAGCCCTGCAAGTAAAAATATTGATTTTTTAAAAATTTCTGAGTGGTTGAAAACAAAGGCCAACATTTGCAGCAATAACAAGTTAAAATAAGGAAGAATGGAGGACTTAGTGTGGAGGAACAGAGGTTTTTATGGTGAAATCAAAGAAACAAAAGAAAGCAAACCCTTCGCCTCACCGGAAAATCTGGGAACCATGTTGCAATGATCAGCTGATTTGAGATCCCTGTTTCACAGTGTTTACACTCTGTTGTCAGCAATCTCACAACGAAGGAGTCCTACAAAGAAATGACAATAAGATTGTCAATGTGGTAAGTACCAGTGATCACGATGATGGTGAAAGACTGGTTAAAATTCATTCTGTTATACATAAAATCACCATGAATCAAAACCAGCTGTAAGTTTTTTGTCTTCGGTAGGAATTCATTACCTATAGGTGCATATCAGGAAAAAAAATTGTTTCCTTACCACTTTGTATAGTTTTCCAGAATAATATGAGGCTACTGAGGAGCCCTGGAGGTACAACACTTGAGCAACGTGGTTGTTAACGTCATGGTTGGTACTTCAAACCCACCCAGATGCTACTCAGGAGAAAGACATGATAAGCTGCTTCCACAAAGATTAACAAGCAAGAAAGCCTTACAGGGAAGTTCTGTACTCTCACACAAGCTCAGTATCTGTCACAGCACTCAACTACTGCTTAGACTTATATTTAAAACTTTGTCACTGCACCTGAAGATGAGACTGAATGAAGTCAGGATGGGCAAAAGTAGATTCCCACTGTCTTAGTTATCAAGTACTACTTTAACAAGAGTATCACAAGTGGATGGCTTTAACAAAGATTCTTTCACAATCTAGGGTGCGAGAAGTTCAGATTTGGGGTACAAGCTCCAGGGGAAGCTGTTTTGTCAGTCAGCTTTGGAATAAGGTCCTTGTCATCAATCTTATCTTTGTCTAAGTCATTTTCAGTATGTTGTTGTTAGGTGGTGTTGATCCAGTTCTGACTCATAGTGACCCGATGTACAACAGAACGAAACACTGCTTGGTCTTGTGCCATGTCCACAGTTGTTTTTATGCTTAAGCCCATCATTGCACCCACTGTGTCAATCCATCTTGTTGAGGGTCTTCCTCTTTTTCACTGACTCTCCACTCTACAAAGCATGATGTCCTTCTCCAGGGACAGATCTTTCCTGCCAACATGTCCAAAATATGTGTGATGCAGTCTTGCCGCCTTTGCTTCCAAGAAGCACTCTGGTTGTACTTGTTCCAGAACAGATCTGTGTATTCTTTTGGCAGTCCATGGTACATTCAATATTCTTCTCCAACATGATGATTAAAAGTCATCACTTCTTCTTCTGTCTCCCTTATTCATTGTCCAGCATTTGCACATATATGATGCAATTGAAAATACCATGGCTTGGGTCTTCAAAGTGACAACTTTACTTTTCGATACTTTAGAGAAGTCCTTTGCAGCAGATTTTCCCAGTACAATGCATCTTTTGGTTTCTTAACTGCTGCTTCCATGGGCAGAACCAAGTAAAATGAAATCCTTCACCTTAATTCTTTCTCCATTTATCACAGTGTTGCTTACTGATCCAGTTGTAAGAATTTTCAGTATGGGGACACAAAATCCAAAAGAACTATCTGCTTCCAGTCCTTTTTTTCTTGATAGTATAGAGTCCTCCTTTTCTGCCTTCTTCTATCCATTTCTTATTCGCATTGCCCTGAGCAATCACTTTAGCTGGTTGTGGTTCTTTGCCTAGTGGAATATTTCAAACCTTCATTCCTGGGTCTGAGCCATTAGTAGTCATACCAGAATTGGGTTGACGTTTTCCATTGACTTTAGTCATAGAGTATGATTACAATAAGAGATGCCTTAGTGGATCCCCTTCATTTTAGACATACTCTTCTTTGCCTCCATTGTGTAACACTGATTTGATTTCTCTTGATAATCAAGGTCAATCACGCCAGCCAGCATAACTCCCTTCTTCAATTGTTGGTTCAGAGGCACAAGGAGCCCAAAGAGGCCAGGTGACATCCTTTCATTTCAGTGATATTTCTTCAGGTGGGAGTATTACTCCTTTAGGAACTAAGACGCTTAGGCCTGGAGGGCATAGGACTTCAGGAACAGAAAGCAAAATTTTGTGAGTGGGTCACTGGGGGTAATAGTACGTAATGTGCCTCCTATTTCCATTACTTGTTTCCTGAACCCATGAATCCTATGAGAGAAATAGCATCACATACTGGAGGCTGGTTGGGAGCATATACAGCCTCCTGGAGAACATTGCTTCAGCCCTACAACCTAGCTTATACTATATTTATGTTTTTAGGTGGCCATTTCATCTTTCAAGCCAGCTGCTTCAGGATGGTGGGGACCATGCTAAGTCCAGTGAATACCATGTACCTTGATCCCTTGATGCACTTCAGTTGCTCATGAAGTGAGTCCTTTGATATGAGGTGATGTTGTGTAGGATATTATGACAGTGGATAACATAGTCTGTGAATTCATAGGTGGTAGTGTTGGCAGAAGCACTGGGTGAAGGGGAGGCAAATTCATATCTGGACTAAGTATCTATTCCAGTAGAAACAAAATATTACCTTTTCTGATGCCATATTATGGACTCAGTGTTGCTCTCTGCTGCTGGCCAGCTGGGCATGCAACAACGGATGTAGACAAGTTGTCCTTGGTGAGTTGAAGTCCATGGTACTGAGCCCATGTATAACTTGTTTCCCTGTCACCACAGCCACTTTGTACATTATCCCACTGGGCAATTACAGGAGTGGCTAGGGGAAGAGGATGCGTGGTTACCACAGAAGAGGTTACCCTGTCTGCGTGATTGTTAAAATCCTCCTTTGCTCTGGTAGCTGTTTAATGAACATTCATGTGAGACACAAATATTTTTCCTTACTTGGCCCATTTAGAGAAGTCTATCCACACATCTCTTTCCCATACCTCCATGCCTGTAATTTTCTAATTATGTTCCTTGTAGGTCCCTGACCATCCAATGAAACCACTGGCTGCAGTCTGTGAATCAGTACATAGTTGCACATCTGGCCATTGCACCTTCCAAGCAAAGTGAACAACCAGGTGCATTGTTCAAAGTACTGCCCATTAGGAGAATTCTCCTCTATGGCTGTAATTCAGGAAGGTCCCAGAAAGGGGCTGCAGTGCTGCCGCTGTTCACTTTTGAGTAGAGCTTGCATATCACACAGAACTATCTGTAAACCAGGCACAAGTTTTCTCTTCCTCAATCAAATGGTCATAAACAACTCCCCACAAGGCCACAGCCGCAAACTGAGAGATGTAATACAGTGTGACAAGAGTGGAGACCATTGGACATTTGAACCGCTTCCTTGTGCAGCTCAATTTTGGCTTCAGGTCCTGCTCAGAGCCAATCATATTTATACCACTTCCACTGAATGATGGAGTACTGCTGTGCACATCCAACTCTAAGGCTCTCTGGGTCAGACAACACCAAGTTCATATATTGCAGGCCACATGGTGACTTAGTAGTCCATAATTAACCATTCAGTTTCTAATGAGGCCCAGTAACAAGCCAAAAGTTGTTTCTTAAAATAAGAATAGTTGTCTTCAGATGGAGGAAAGGCTTTACTCCAAAGAGTCTTTGAAGTTATTTACCAATAGAGGCCTGTGAAAGACACCAAATAACATCTCTGTCAGCCACTGTCACTCCAAACACCATTGGATCTGCCAGATGATCTGGTCCAACCGGCAGAGCTGTTTGCACAGCTGCCTGAACCTGTTGTAAAGCCTTCTTTTCATATGGGTCCCACTCAAAACTAGCTGCTTTTCAACTCACTTGGTGAATAAACCAAAGCAGCACACCCAAATCACATATACGATGCCTCCAAAATTCAGAGGCCCACTAGGCATTATGTATCCTTTTTAGTTGTGGAAGGGGCCAGATATAGTGACTTGTCCTTTGCTCTATGTCTTAGGCTGGGTTTTCTAGGGAAGCAAAACCAGTAACACGTATAGGTACAAGGAAAGATTTATTATATATATATATAGACAGATAGATAGATACAAATATAGGAAACAGCTCACGTAATCACAGAAGCTGAATGTCCCAAGCTCTGGCACAAGTCTCACGTGTCCACGGAAACTGAGGAACCCAAAGTCAGCAAGTCAGAGACCAGAGTTGCAGATCACCGGTTGTGTAGGTCAGTGGATCCCAAGCTGGTGGCGAGATGAAGTGATAGAGGCTGGAGAACCCAGGATCGGCAGGTCAGGGAGCAGGACTGGGCAGAGGCTGGCGAGCGCAGGATTGGCAGGTCAGGGAGCAGGGCTCTCACGTGCCAACTGTAAAGACTGATGAGCCCAACAGCTGCTAGCTCAAGTCCCGGAACCAGATGCTGGAACCAGAGAGCAGGAGCTCCTGGCCACGTGAGCAATCAGCAGCCGTAGTCCAGTGTCACGAGATGAGAGCCGAGGGGCAGGGAGTCACCACAAACCCCGCCCTGCCACTTAATACAGCAGCCAAATAGGTAGTAGCCAAGTTGACATAATCCTGACCACCACACTCTAGTAGGAACATCTTGACGTGCCCTGAACCACTAGGTCCCTAGAAATTTCACTGAAGTGGAAGGCACCTGAATTTTAATCTGTTTAATTTCCCATCCTCTATAACGTGCTAACATCTTACCAGCAAGCTGAGAGTTATTAACAGTTCTTCCTTACTGGGTTAAATCAGTGTAATGTCATCAATGCAACATAAAACCATGATGTCTTGTGGAAGATAAAGCAATCAAATTTCCTGGTGCCTAAATTATGACATTTGGCTGGAGAGTTGATATAACTCTGAGGTAAGACACTTAAGTGTATTCTTGGTCTTGCCACCTGAGGGCAAACCACTTCTGGTGGTCCTTCAAAGCAGATACAGAGAAAAAGGCATCAACTGTATTGACAGCTGCATACAAGATACCAGGAGATGTATTCATTTGTTCAAGCAATGAAGCTACATCTGGAACAGCAGCTGCAATTAGAGATGTCCCTTGGTTAAGTTTTGATAATCACCTGTCATTCTTCAAAATCCCTTTCTCTTTTTGAATACACATTCTAAATAGGCAAGTTGAATTGGGTGTGTTAGGCATTAACACCCTTGCATTCTTCAAGTCCCTGATGGTGGCAGTGATTTCTACAATCACTAAAGGCATACAGTATTGTTTTGGATTAATTTCTTAAGTTGGGGGCATTCTCATGGCTTTCACTTGTTTTCTCCTACCATAAAAGCCCTTACTTGTCAGAAATCCAGCTTAAATATTCTATTTGCTAAGTATATCTAGTCCAACTATGTATTCTGAAACTGGGGAAATCATTACAGC
This sequence comes from Heterohyrax brucei, assembly GCA_028571685.1. Classification (NCBI taxonomy): domain Eukaryota; kingdom Metazoa; phylum Chordata; class Mammalia; order Hyracoidea; family Procaviidae; genus Heterohyrax; species Heterohyrax brucei. The sequence goes on from CM053149.1 coordinate 45,306,150, forward strand.
ATGGGTCCTAAGATTGACATGAGCTAAGACTCCATTAATAAACTGATTTCTATGTGCTTCAACTCTGACTGGTGGGACATAATGATGTTTGGGGTCTCTAGGAATTTGTACTTATTCAGAGCCAGTATCTAATAACCCCTGAAAAATCTGATTATTTCTGTTCCCCAGTGAGCAGTCACTCTAGTAGATCCCTTTGGGGAAGGGTAGGAGGAAGGTTACACTAAGTTTTGGGCAGTGTAGTAGAGGGGATCCAGCCTCCCTTTCACTCAAGGAGTTGTGGGTCTGTCATAGGTTATGTTCTCTAGAGAAGCAAAAACAATAAAGCATGTAAATAGAGAGCACTTGCATTAACAAATTACTCACATGGTTGTAGACTGGAATGTCCCAAGTCTGTGACTAGAAGAGAACTGGAAGTTTCTCTTGATTCATGTAGCCTAAACAGCTGGCAATCCAAAGACTGACACGTCAGACATCAAGGCTCTGGCTCATAGGCTATGAGACTGATTAATCCCAAGATCAGTCAGGTAAGATGATAGGTAAAATGCTTGCTCAAATTCCATGAATTAGAGGTTGTGGGAAAATATGTTAACTCTCTAGACATGACTGCAGCCATCTTGGCTGCTATACCATTACTTCAACTTTGTATACCTTTGTACTAAGAGCATGACAATCAACTACCTTGAATTTACCACTGTGCCCAGTAACAAAGGAGTTATATGGGAACACATCCAGTTAATGAAATAGGGCAAGTGGGAACACGGAAAACTGTGACAACACAATGGATAGCAGAAAACCATCCCCCCCCCCCCAGCAATCAGCCAGGCAAATGGATGTCCCCAACTCCTTGGTTTCTAGGATACTAATTGTTATTGGTGGATGGTATAAATACTTCATTGAAGCTTGATTCTGGGCTCTTGGCTGGGATGACCGTTAGCCCCCTGATCCCAAAATGTTGTCTGTTTGTCTTTTCCTCAACTTCAGCATGGCTTCTACTCTGCCCATGTTCATCAGAGAACTCTCTGACTCTGACAAGAGGTCAACAAACAGGGGTCAGCTGCAAAATCCAGAGTGACTAAAACCTCAGCAGCGTTGTCAGGAAGTCTGCCTATATTGGATGCAGATCACATCCTCAAGGAGCTTATCCTTCACATGTTTGGCTCCTCAAAGCAGATCACATTATGGGAGTGATCACATTACCCAAATCTTACTAAGTTTGTGAACTCATCCCAGAAAAAGTGCTACATATCTCCTTGCTGAATATCATTACAGTCATCTTCGAAGTGCTCCCCTTAGAAAGCTATGTACCAGTGCCAGTGCCTAGTTCACCTTCAAAGTAATTTTTGAAGACTTTTTCCAGAATGGCCATCAGAGCTGTCATCATATTACCTTTGATGTCCTGAATGTCCTCAAATGTCTTCAATATTTCCTTTATCTTCAAGTAAAGAAAAAAGTCATTGTGGGCCAGATCAGGTGAGTATGGAGGGTGTTCCACTACACTTATTTGTTTGCTGACTAAAAATTCCCTCACAGACAGTGCCATGTGAGCTGGTGGTGCATTGTTGTGATGCAACAGCCATGAGTTGTTGGTGGAACATTCAGGTCCTTATCGTCTAAGTTTTTCATGCAGCCTTTTCAGCACTTCTAAATCATAAAGTTGGTTAACTGTTTGTCCAGTTGGTACAAATTCATCATGAACAATCCTTCTGATATCAAAAAAAGTTAACAACACCACTTTGGCCCTTGATTTGGACTGGCTGAATTTTTTGGTCATGAGAAATTGGCTGACTTCGACTGTACACTTTGATGTTTTGTTTCTGAGTTGTATTGGTATACCCATGTTTTATGACTGGTGATAACATGGCCCAAAACATCTCCTTGCCTCTCCAAAAGTCTTGGAAAACTTTGATTCTCCTTTACTTATGTTCCTTGGTGGGCTCCTTTAGAACCATTTTTGTACCTTTCTCACTCCAAGATTTTCAAGTAAGACTTTACTGTTTCTCTATCAATGTTTACTTGGTCTGCTGTGCTTCTTACAGTCCACTGATAATTCTGATGCACACTTTAATGAATTTTTGCAGTGTTTTCATCAGTTCTGCTTATTACTGGACTCTCTGACCCCTTTTCATCAGCAATGCTTTTTCTCCCATCAGAAAAACTTCTAATCCATTTGAACACTGCTGCTTTTTTTTTTTTTTTTTTTTTATGGAATTATCCCCACAAGCTTGGACTGAGATTTCATTTCCCAGATTTCACTTTCACTCTGCTCACGTTTAACAAGACATTTGATCTTTGTTCATTGCTCTAATTCAAGTTACAACATTCTGGAAATGACACACAAAAGCATGTAATAATAATGAAAGCCACTTAGCAAGACACTGCCACACATCAGCACAAACACAGCTGTGAGACACTGACATACCAAGGTTATGAAACATTACTGAGTTGTTTGTATAATACTGCCAACATAAGTGCACAGTGGCAAGTTTGCAAACTTAATTTTGAGAACGCGTAACTGCCAAACCACTGAGAACCATGACCCAGCTTCACTGGCACACAACCTTATGGATTATACCTAAGGTTTGCAGGTTTTCTTCATTCAAGAGAAAATCAACTGTGTTACCCACTGTTAGGTACAATGTTGGGAATATAATCCAAGGACTTCATTTGAAATGACAAGGGATTTAGAAGATGTCAAGTCATAGGCTATTCTACTTTCTATTATGACATCTGACTTTCCCTTGTATATATTCTCATTACCTCTCCTAGCTGTTTCTGTGGGAATGGGGATGTTACTCACCACAAGTAGTTAACGGAATAGAAAACAACCTAAAATAGTGATAATGACTTGTGTAAGGTCAACGATTACTTTTTAGCCACACACAAATATAAGTTGTGCTTAAAAAAAAAAAGAAAGAAATCTCATTCCTGACCAATTTCTTTGTAAGGTCAATAGTCCTGACTCATATATTTGAATAAAATAGCCACAGGGTAGGCATGCTGCTTCATTATTTAAGTCTATATCTGTGCTGTGGAATGAGCCCTCATGGCCCAGTGGCTAAGAGCTTGACTGCTAACCAAAAGATGGACAATTTGAACTTGCCAGCCACTTAGCAGGAAAAAGATAACTGTAATATACTTCCATAAAATTACAGTCATGGAAACCATAAGGGGCAGTTCTACTCTGTCCTACAGGTCCACTGGAAGTTGGAATGGACTTGATGATAGTGGATTTGGTTTCTGTGCTGTGGCAGCCAGGTATGTCTGACGCAGGCCCACACTTTGAAATTAGTTTCTACTCATCAGTGCCTGATGACTATCAGTAGGTATTATGTGGTTAGGTAGTAGTAATTTGGGAGCAGAAGATTGAAACCATTGATTGGGGATGCTGTTTCCAAAGTCTCTTTGAAAATGCCACTGGCAAATTGTTATCAGAAACCCTGTTAATCACTGACTCCTTCAGTTAACTGTAAGAAAAGACAGTAAAATCTGTAATTCATTTTTTTTTAATTTTTATTTAACACAACTGAGTGAAAATGTACATTCACATGTAAATTTACATACCCCCCTATATGCAGCTTCCACTGCTCTCCCTGTCTGGTGACTGCACACTACTCCTCTCTGCTCCATACATATCTCATCCTCCCAACAGTCTCCTTTCCCCTCCTCACCGTCCACTCCCCTTCCTCCAGCCAGAGGTCAGCCAGATGATATCCTATAGATGTATAGAACCATAAAGTGCTCCCAATATATGGTTACTCTGCATTGCCAAGTCCATTCCATTCTTGTCCAAAGAGTGGACCTTTGTTATAATTTATGGGAGCGGGCAGCATCAGGGCCGGGGGCCATGCTCTCAGAGGAACCCCAAAACTGCTGGACCATCAACTGAGGTCTTTTAGTGGAGATCTCATGATGCACCTCTTTTTATTCTTGTGTTGCCAGTGAGGCTCCACTCTGTGAGCTCCGTCATGGCAATCACTGGTGGTGGCCGGGCACCATCCGGTTCTTCTGGTCCCAGGTCAATGTAGGCACCCACTCTTGTGGGTCTCTCTGTCTTCTCGGTTGTCTTTACCACATGCCATTTTGGCCCTCGGTGAGCATCCGTTCCTGCTGAGTTGGGACCATTTGCTGTGTCCTCGGATGGCAGCTTGGCAGCTTTTAAGACCCCAGACGCCACTCACCAATGTGGGGTGCAGAGAGCTCTCTTAGCAAAACGCTAGTTGTGCCAATTGGCCTGGAATTCGCCTAAGAGCATGGTCCCCCGTCCCCCGCCCCAGCTACTCTATCCTTGCAATATTGAGTTAAGATGGAAGGAGTACTCAAGTTATGCTGAAGTCCACTTAATGTTGTTCTTGTTCCTAATGTGTGCTGTCACCGCTTTCTCCCAACTAGATTTCTAGTAACTACCTAAACTAAACCCACCCCCCCTCGCCCTCCCTCCCTCCCTCCCCTCCCTTGCAGCTGTCAAAGAGTCTTTTCTTCTATACACAAGTCTGTTTTTGAGATCTTATCGTAGAGGTCTCATACAGTATTTGTTCTTTTGTCGCTGACTACTCTCACTCAACATAATGTCTTCCAGTTGAAACCAGGTTAGGAGATGTTTCCTGGAATCATCGTTATTCTTTATCATTGCGTAGTGCTCCATTGAGTATATGTACCACAGTTTACCTATCCATTCTTCTATTGTTGGGCATCTGGGTTGATTCCACCTTTTTGCTATTGTGGACTGTGCCGCGATAAACATTCTGGTGCATGTGTCCGTTGGTGTGAAAGGCCTTGAATCTGTAGGATATATTCCAAGTAGTGGAATTACTGGGTCAAATGGTATATCAACATCCATTTTTTTAAGGAAGCGCCAGATTGCCTTCCAAAGAGGCTGGACCATTTTGCAACCCCACCAACAGTGTAGGAGGGTTCCACTTTCTCCACAGCCTCTTCAGAATTTGTTGTTTTGTGTTTTCTGGATCATGGCCAATCTTGTTGGGGTGAGATGGTATCTCATTGTTGTCTTGATTTGAATTTCTTTAATAACTAAAGATCGTGAACGTGTCCACATGTGTTTTTTGGCTGCCTGGATCTCCTCTTTAGTGAAGTATCTGTCCATCTCCTTTGCCCATCGCTTAATTGGATGGTTTATCTTCTTCTTATTGATAGTTTTTAGTATCTTATAGATTATGGAGATCAGACGTCGATCTGACATAGGGTTGCCAAATATTTTTTCCCACTCTGTGGGTGTTCTTTTAATTCTATTAATAAAGTCTTTGGATGAGCAAAAGTGTTTGATTCTTAATAGTTCCCATTTATCTACTTTCTCTTCTGTTGATTGAGGTTTCTTTGACAGATTTTGGAGTCTGTCCTCATTGTGTATTAAAACTTCCATTGTTGTTCCTACCTTTTCTTGGACGAGCTTTATCGTTTTAGGTTTGATATTTAGGTCTTTTATCCAGTTGGAGTTGGTTTTTGTATAAGGTGTAAGATATGGATCTTGATTCAGTTTATTGCAGATGGATATCCAATTTTGCCAGCACCATTTGTTGAAGATACTGTTTTTACCCCAGTTTAATGTCTTAGGGCCTTTGTCAAATATCAACTGTTCATAGGCAGATGGTGTCATCTCTGGGGTCTCAATTCTGTTCCATTGATCAATCTGTCTGTTCTTGTACCAGTACCAGGCTGTTTTGACCACTGTGGCAATGTAGTATGTTCTAAGGTCGGGTAATGAAAGACCTCCCAGTGTGTTCTTCTTCTTTAGTAATAACTTACTTATCCGGGGCTTCTTCCCTTTCCAAACAAAATTGGTGATTTGTTTCTCCATCTCATTGAAAAATGATGCTGGAACTTGTATTGGGATTGCATTATATAAATAAATTGCTTTGAGTAAAATAGACATTTTCACAATGTTAAGTCTTCCTATCCATGAGCAGGGAGTAATTCATTTTTTAATAACTATAAACAACCAACAATACCATGAAAACTCTGCTGGTGTAATGATTAAACACCACTTAAATACCATACTTTCTTTCCTGTCAAATGTCTTCTGTTTTAAAAAAAATTTTTTTTTCTGTTTATATCTTGAACATCTCTTTTTCTCCATCCCCAGTTTAATTAACTTTTATTTGTCATACAGATTTTCAGTTCTTTAAAGACACGGATGTCTATTTCTTAAAAGGACTTTGTTATCTATCTACTTACTTAGTTACATTCCCCGGAATAAAGAAAACAAAGGACACTGAATTATTAATTTTCCAAACAGAATGTAAAAATGGCGGTGGTATGAATGAAAAATATTTTTTCAACTCTTATTTTTCACATCCCTAAAGACTCTTTCAATCATCTTATGTGCATGTGAAAGCTGGACAATAGGGAAGGCTGAAGAATAATTGATGTCTTTGAATTACAGGGTGACAAAGTATGTTGAATATACCATAGACTGTCAGAAAACAAACAGATCTGTCAAGGAAGAAGTACAATCAGAATGCTCTCTACAAGTGTGGATGGTTTTAAGACTTCATCTCATGTATGTTTGGATATTGTCATGGATTGAATTGTGTTCCCCCCAAAATGTGTGTGGTGGTTTGGCTGGGCCACGACTCCTGGTATTGTGTGATGTCTATCCATGTTGTAAATCCTGTCTCTATGATGTTAATGATGGAGGATGGAATGCAGTTGTGTTGATGGGACAGGACTCAATCTGTGAGGTTGCTTTGTGCCTTGAGGAAGCATCCTAAGATACAAAGGAAAGAAGATTTGGAGACCTCATAACATAAAGAAAGAAAACAGTGCTGGGAGCTGAGTGTGTCCTTGACAAATGACAGGAGTCCCCATGTCTCAGAAGCTTCCAGGCCAGGGAAAGACTGATGACAAGGACTTTTCCCCAGTGCCAACAGAGAAAGCTTCTCCTGTAGCTAACACTCTGAACTTGGACTTTCAGCCCACCGGATTGCGTCAAAATAAAATTTCTCTTTTTAAATCCATCCACTTGCAGTATTTCTGTTAAAGCAGTGCTAGATGACTCAGACAGCTATGTTATCTAGAGGGACCAGTCCCTGGAGAAAGACATCCTACTTGGTACACAGTCATCAAAAGAGAGGAAGACCTTCAGTGAGATGGACTGACACAGTGGCTGCAAATATAGCAATGATTTTGAGGATGGCACAGGACTGGCAGTATTTCGTTCTGTTGTACTGTGGGGTCTCTAGGAGTTGGAACTAATTCTGTGGCATCTAACAACAATAAAAATAAAGGTTCTTTAACCTATTGTCAAAGCCAGACTAGAATGTCTAGAGAAGTATTAGGGAAACAAGAAAGATTTTCCTTATAAGGAAAGTTAAATGGTTCTTTATTAATAGCAACACCAATTTTACTATAGTATTGAAATGTGCCAGGTTAATATGTATTCATACATTAACTTCCTCCTTTCAATTGAACATTGTATACCACAAACTGTAATTTTTAAAAAATATTGTGCTTCAAGTAAAGGTTTACAATCTAAGTGACTTTGTCATACAAAAACCTGTATACATACTGCTATGTAATTCCAACTTTCTCTCCATCCTGTGACAGCACACTCCTAGTTTCCACAGTGTACTTCCAGCATCTATTCGACCAACTCCTGTCCCCCTCCACCCTCTGATCTTACATCTGGACAGGAGCTGTTCAGATAATGTCATGCATACATTCTCTTCTCCAGCATCACTCTCGATCTTATAGTCCAGTCCAATCTTTGTCTGTAAAGTTGGTTGCAGTACTGGTTTCAATTCTGGGCTAACAGAGTCTGGGGACCATGTCCTCAGTGAACCTGTCAGTCTGTAAGACCATCAGGTCTGGTCTTTATTAATAGAGTTCTAGCTCTGTACACCCTTTTTTCTCCCACTATTTCAGGGACTCTACATTGTGTTCCCTGTCAGGGAGTCATTGATGGTGGCAGGGCCTCATCTAGCTCTTCTGGTTTCATGTTAATGAAGTTTCCACATTGCGTTGCTCCTTCCATCTCCTGGGCTCTCATTTCCCTCAGGTCTTTGATGTCATTCATTCTCCTTGGCTCCAGCTGCTTTGGTACTAATTGACACTGCTTAGATAGCCACTACCTAACTTTTAAGATTCCAGACAACAGTCACCAAAGTGGTATGCCGAATATTTTCTTAAAAAAACTTAGTTATACCAATTGAACTCAGACCCCTGCCCCTGCTACTCTGTCCCTCAAAGCATTGTGTGATACTTAGGAAATCTCTTAGTTTTTTATATAGCCCAGCTGTACTCATCTCCTTTATACCGTGTGATGTCCTTTCTTTCATGTTACCCAATTCCTATCTACTACTTAATCTGTGAATACCCCTCTCCTTCCCTCCCCACCATTGTAGCCATCAAAGATTATTTTTGTGAATTATTTTTGTGAATCTTTATAGCAAAATCTTGTAATTTTCTTTGGATAGGTCCTTTACATCTCTGTTTCAATTTATGCCATAGTAATTTATCTTCTTGGGGGATATTGTATGAATCTGCTGATTTCCTCTTGGATGATTTCTTTGCTAGTCTAAAGGAGTACAACTGATTTTATCTATATTTATCTTGTATCCATGATAGTTTGCTGAAGTCTTCTATTAGTTCCAGTAGTTTTTTTTAGAGTTATTTAGGGTTTTCTCAGTATAAAATCCTATCATCTGCAATTGAGATACTTCTTTTTACTTCCTCCTAGCCAAGTGCCATAGTGGTTAAGTACTACATCTGCTAACCAAAAGGTGAACAACTAAAATTCACCAAGTGTTTCTTGGAAACTTTTTGAAGTAGTTCTACTCTGTCCTATAAGGTGCCTATGAGTCAGAATTAACTTGACGGCAGTGGGTTGATTGTTGGTACGAATTTAAGTGCCTTTCTTCCTTTGTCTTGCTGATTGCTCTGTTAGAATTTCTAGCACAGTGTTGAATAAAAGTGGGGACAGTGGGCATTCTTGTCTAGTTCCAGATCTAAAAGAGAATGCTTTCAGACTCTCTCTATTTTGGATGATGTTGGCTGTTGACATTGCACAGATGCACTTTATTGTGTTGAGGAATTTCCCTTTTATTCCTTTTCTTTTCTTGGAGTTTTCAAAATGGGTATGTGTTGACCTTTGTTAAGTGCCTTTTCTATATCAACTGACAAAATTAAGTAGTTCTTGTTTTTTATTTATGTGGTTGATTACATCAATTATTTTTCTAATGTTGAACCATCTTTGCATTCCTGGTATGAATCCCAGTTGGCTATGATGAATCATTTTGTTTTATTTGTGGCTGAATTGTATTGGCAAAAATGTTGCTGAGGATTTTTGCACCTGAGTTCATAGGTGTTATTGATCTGTAATTTTCTTTTTTATGGTGCCTTTACCTAGTTTTGGTATCAGATTATACTGGCTTTGTAAAATGAATTTGACATTATTCCATTCTTTACCACGCTCTGAAATATCTTCTGTAATAGTAGTGTTTCCTCACCTTTAAAAATGTGGTAGAATTCTCCACTGAAGCTGTCAGAGCTAGGGCTGTTTTTGGTTGGGAGTTTTTAAATTAGTGCTTTAATCTCTTTTCCTATTATAAATTTATTTAATCATTCTACCTCTATTCTCATTGGTTAAAGTAGGTAGTAAGTTTCTAGAGATTTGTCCATTTCTTCTAGTTTTCCAGTTTATTAGAGTAGTTACCTTAATATTTACCCCTATTTTTCTAAGTTTTAACAACTTTGATTTCTTTATATTGCCTTGACTTCCTCTCCATATGAAAGCACTATGACTACATTTTTTAAGTCCCTCTTTTTTTATTATAATGTTGACATAATAGTGTTTCCCTATTTTCAGTGTTTTGTCTTTGATTTGTTTTTCTGCCTTTCTTAATTGGGTTTATATCCAGTTTCTCTATTTTGTATTCTAGTCCAAGTTGTAGTTAGATGTTACTGATTTTCTAACCAAAGGGCTCCTTTTAGTATTTCTTATAATTTTGGTTTGGATTTGTAAATTCTCTAAATTTCTGTTTTTCTGGAAATGTCCTAATATCACCATCATAGTTGAAGAACTCTTTCACTGGATATATAATTCTTGGCTGGCAATTATTTTCTTTTCAAGCTTTGAAATGGCATCCCATTGCTTTCTTGTCTGCATAGTTTTTGCTAAGTAGTCTAAGATTTATCTTATTGATTCTCCTTTGTAGATTAAGAAATTCTGGTGGTGCAGTAGTAAGTGCTATGGCTGCTAATGTAAAGTTTGGCAGTTTGAATCTACTAGGGGCTCCTTGGAAACTGTAGAGTAGTTCTACTCTGTCCTATAGGGTCACTATGGGTTGAAATCAACTCAGTGGCAGAAGGTTTGGTTTGTGGATTATTTTTTTTTGTTTCATATCTGGCTAGTTTTAAAATTGACTCCTTATCTTTAGTTTTGGTCAGTCTGATTATATCTTGGTGTCTTTCTTATGTTGAGTTCTTTGAACATCTAGGATGGATAACTTCTCATCTGTCATGATATCAGGAAACTTTTCTATCAACAAATACTAGATTTTGTATTTTCTGTCTCCTCACCCCTCTTCTGGGGCTCCAGTCACTTGTAGATTATTCCTCATAATTCTTGATGTTTCCTGATTTTTTTTCAAAATTCTTTTATCTGTTTTTTCCTGAAATATGTTGTTGTCATGTGCTTTTTTGCCTTCCATTGCCTTAGTTCTGCTTCTTTGCCTTTCTATTATTCTGTAATTTTATCATTAATCTTTTGAATTTCTACTTCCTGTCTATATGTTTTCTTGCAGACTATTCAATTTGTTATTATGCTGTGCTGCATTTTACCTCATTTTATTCCTCTTCTCTTGAAGAGTTGTAAATATTAACCATTTATCTTCTGCCTCTGATAATCCCAGGAATTTGTCTTCTGGAAAATTTCTTGATTGTTTGTTTTGGGGACTTTCTGAAGCCAATATGGTATGCCTCTTTAAGTGATTTGATATTGACTGTTGTCTTTGAGCTATCAGAAAGTTGTTGAATTTATTTATTTATTTTATGTCTGTTCACTATGTTCCAGCTTCTTGATATTTATTTATTTACTTATTTATTGTCTAAATCGTCTGGTCTGACTCAACGGCACTTGGCTGGCAAATAGTCTGGTCACATGTGCTAGCTTGGTTATTGATGCTTTTGAACCTCTAGTGTGCTCTATTTCTAGGTGGTTAGAGCTGTTACTAGATGTGAGAGTCCAGAAGTCCATTTGCCTTTACTATATGGATTTAGCTCAGGTATCCAGGCAGTTGTTCATGAAGTGTGTGGTGCAGGCTTTCCCTATTGTCCTAAGTGGGTTGGAGTGATTGCTGTAGGCACAGTTAGTTACCTGATGTACATGCTGAGAAAGGCAGGTGGCTAACAGCTCTCTGAGTGTCTGTGAGTGTTCCTATGTCTAATTCAAGGTGAAGAAACTGTTTCTGGCTCAGGGAAGTACAATTTTTTTTCTCACCCTTAGTTTATAAAATTCTTCCCTCTCCAAATCTAGAAGAATGGCTCAGAGCAGACTTAGGTGTTTTACTTCAAGAACTTGATAATGATATCAGACTCTGAAGCCAGTTGCAGTACAGAGAACGAAGAGAAAAGTTTTGGAAAAAGAGAGAGAGGTTTATCCAAATGGAAAGTCTTAGATATGCATATAGTAAGTTAGACGCAAGTCACTTAGCTTTTGATGATCCAGTGCTCTTTACACTGGTTCTGAAGGTACAAGTGGAGTCTCTGCAGCCTCTCTCCTGCTAAGTAGGAGGCCTTCTGAATGCTACTGCTCTATTCACCATGTTAGCTGTAGCTGATTCCTAGTGGGTCAGAGTTGGTCAATCTTAGGTATTTGCAGACTTCTGTCTCTTCTCTACTGCTCAGTCCAGTTTCTCAACTTTACCTTTGATGTTCAGGACTCCTAGAATGTCACACACAATCGATTCATTATTTTTATTTTTATTTTCTGTTGTTAGGAAGTGTCTGACTACTCCTCCTCCATCTTGGGCTTGTGCCAGATAATTTATTGTATATCACAAGAATAAAATCATGATTCATTTGTATATTTAAAAAGTCAGCCAAATGTATTCACTCAACAATTAGGTCATAAATTATTTATTTCAGATATACTCAGGATTTTATACAACAAACAAAATCAGCATTGATAAGCTTGAAAAAATCATCTTAAAATTTGGGGCATAAAAGCAAAGTACCTAAAGCATGCATTCACTTTTCTTTTTATGATTTAATAATGTATTTCATCATTTGTATTGATTTCTATTATGGAGTCTCTGGAGGGTGCAGACGTTACATACTCAGCTGCTAACCTAAAGAACACACCTCGGAAGAAAGGCCTGACAATTTATTTCCAAAAATTCAGGCGTTGAAAATGCTATGGAACATATTTCTTCTATGACATGCATGGGGCCAATACAGTGGTGATTTATTTCTACTGCCCACTAATTTTTAAAGATCTTTTTCCTTTTAAGATAAGATTAAATGTTTTGTAGAAAAGAGGTATTTCTTTTTTACATATAATTTATTTTTTCTGTAATTGATAATACACACAGCAAAACACACACCAGTTCAACAATTTGTACACGTACAGTTTAGTAACATTGATTACTTTGAGTCGTATAACCATTTTCACTCTCCTTTTCTTACTTGTTTGTCCCCTCTCTATTAACCTAAATCCACTGTCCATAAAGTTCTTAACTAATCTTTCCCATTGCTGTTTTCAATTTATTCCCACATAGATAGATCTTAAAAGAACATAATGTTCAAGGTGGTCATTCTTTACTAGTTAAGCTAAACTGTTGTTTGGTTTTTAAGAAGACTTTATAGGACATTGTTGGTTTAAGGTTGAATGATTATCTCAAGGCCATAGTTTCAAGGGTTCATCCAAATTTCATGGCTACAGAAAGTCTGGAGTCCATGAGCATTTAAAATGCTCTTCTGCATTTCTCCTCTTGATCATGATTCTTCTATAGAATCTTTGATCAAAATGCTTGATAAGGATAGCTGGGCACCATCCGGTTCTTCTGGGCTCATAGTCAAGGAGACAGTTGTCATGGAGGCAATTAGCTGCACAGTCTATATATTTCTTCTCTTTCTTTCTTTTCCTTTTTTTAAAAAATTGTACTTTAGATGCAGGTACAGAACAACTCAGCTTTTCATTAAACAGTACACACATTGCTGTATGACACTGGTTGCCAATCCCATGACATATCAACATTCTCCCTTTCTTGAATTTGTTTTACCTATTACCAGCTATCCTGTCTCCTCCTGCTTTCTCTCCCTTGTCCTTGTGCTGGTGTGACCATTTAATCTTGTTTTGTTTTATCAGTCTGTCTAATCTTTGGCTGAAGGGTAAACCTGAGGAGTGAGTGATTTCATTGCTGAGCAAAAAAGGTGTCTGGGAGTCACACTCTTGAGATTTCTGCAGTCTCTGATAGACCAGTAAGTCTGGTCTTTTTTTGTTAGTTAGAATTCATTCTACATCTTTTTCCAGCTCTTTCAGGGACCCTTTGTTGTGACAAGTGTCAGAGTAGTTGGTGTTAGTGGTCAGGTACCACCTAGTTGTGCTGGACTTAGTCTAGTGGGTAATGTCATACTTGTGGTTCATTAGTCATTTGGACCAATCTTTCCTTGAGTCTTTGATTTTCTTTATTCTCCCTTGCTCCAGATGAGGTGAGACCAGTGGATTATTTTCAGTGTCCACTCACAAGCTTTTAAGAACTAAGACACGACACACTATAGCAAAATGCAGAATATTTTAAAAAGAAAGATTTCTCAACAGAAAAATAAGTGAATGCATTTTATGTAATAAATGTTTATTTACAATATTTATTATCAATTGTATCTCTAAATGAAGACATTAAAAAAAATTAAAAAGGTACCACTCTTGTTGAAAATCTCCTGAGAGTTGAAATTTACATTTAAAAACATCATTGATTATGACCAAGTATTGCTGAAATGTGATAATGCACGATCATTTATTTCTTACTTGTATCATTCTACTATGTCCCATAGAATCATATGATTTGGAAACAATTCAAAATTACCCAGCAACAGAAATTTCATTAAACAGTGCTTCCCCTGTCTAGAAAACACTACTGAGATCAAGTCTTTGGACAAAAGTGGACTGGACTCAGAGACACAATGTGACTGTATAGTGGGTGTACTTTATGGTTCTATGCATTTATAGTAGGCTTTCCTATTGGTCTCTTTCTAAACATGAGAGAAGAGGATGGGCAGGAGCTTGCTGAGAGGATATGACAAGTATAAAATGAAAAGGAGGAGTGTGCTGTGTCAGGATGAGGAGAGCAGAGAAGCTCCAGATAGATGGGCATGCAAAATTGATTTGGATTGTATACTTTCACTTAACAACAACAACAACAAAACTCTTTAATAAAATTCAGAGATGGTGAAGTGTTCAAGGTGTGCTTTACTAGCAGATAAGCCAGCAAGCCTGGGGGACAGTGACAATAGCTTCTCTAATAACCATCCCACTTGGGTTACATTTCCAGAGGTTTTTATAATCAGATTTCAGAGGGATTGGAAGATTGTTGCAGAACAATAACAGGGAGTCATAAGATTCCATTACATCGTATTAAACAGTGTAAATTACCCAAAATTTCTTTATTTCTCTGAGGCCTTGAAAATAATTTACTTACTAGCTTGGAGGGAGAGGAATGTAGTCCTGCTAATCTGGTTTGGGGTGATAATTGGGGCAGGTGATGGAAAACAATTAGATGACCTAAGTGACTTTTATTAGACTCTTACATTCACCAACATATGTGCATGTGAAAGCTGAACAATGAATAAATAAAATTGAAAAAGAATTGATACATTTGAATTGTGGTGTTGGCAAAGAATATTAAATCTACTGTGAACTGCCAGAAGAATGAGCAAATCTGTCTTGGAAGAAATGTAGATGGAAAAGGATGGTGAGAATTTGTCTTACGTACTTGGGACATTTTATCAGGAGGTACCACCATGGAGAAGGATATCTTGCTTGGTAAAGGGTCAGAGTAAAAGAGAAAGATCCTCAACAGGATAGACTGACCCACTAGCTGCAACAATGGGCTCAAATACAATGTGCAGAACCTGGCAGTGTTTTTGTTTTGTTTTTCTGTTTTATGTAGGATAATAAGTTGACCACGACTAAAAACAACAACCATAGCAGAAGTTTCATAAACAAATGGCTAAGACAAAACCCCTGATGAGTTGGGCCTGACTCATAGTGACCCTAAAGGTCAGAGTAGAACTGTCCCATAGAATTTCCATGGAGCACCTGGCGAATTTGAACTGCTGACCTTTATGGTTAACAGATGTAGCACTTGGGTTTCCCTGCTACACCACCAGGGTTCTCTGGGTTAAGACAAGCTAAGTGTAAAAGAGTAACTAATATTTTCTTCTTTCTTGGTAAAATATTTTGTTTATAGTATTGAAAAATGTTCAGTTTATCCTTTTCAAATTGCAGTTATTGCGATATCTACCTCCAAAAGCTTCTATGAGCAGGAGAAGTGAACTCATATTACTGTGTTTGCAAAGCATGTTGGAATTTGTACCTCATACTTGATGCCTTAACTCTGATAGCATGCACTATCATATCCATTTCACAGCTGGAAAACCTAGACTCAGAAAGATACAATGAACTGCTAAGCTTCCACAGATAGCTGGGGTGGACAAGTCTTCTAGCTCATATCCCAAGGCTGTTTCTACTGAGGAAGAAGAATTTGGTTAGGAAGGGGAAATAGTTGGGGGTCTGCTACTGACTTAAAATCTACAACTACTGCTACCCCTCACACTTTAAAATGCTTTGGACTGTATTGTAAGCACACTATAACTTATCATCATGCTTATTTTTTCACCTAGTTCATGACAGTGAATGAGAAACTACACAATTATTTTACTTATCACAGTACCACAGTGATTTTTACAGATAAACAATAGGGGAGGGAGTGTAAGATGATTCCAGGCCTCCTTCTATCCCTCACATTCTAGAATTCCATCATGCTGAGAGCAGAATAAATGCTCACTGAATGCATACCAAATAAATTAATCCATTTCAGACAAAGGGGAGTTAGAGAGCTGCCATCCTTGAAAAATAATAGTACTGATAGCATCACATCATTGACAGCATTCCTAACAATAATTCTTAGCTTGAGAGAATGGTAGGAATACAAAACATCTAGAATTTGTTTGTTTTCTCTATTTATAATTTTAGACTATGAGTTTTGCAGGCTTTACGGAGTACAGCCATGAAAACCCATTTTAGTTCTCGGTTCATCTGCTTAAAATCTCTTGCAAGTTCCTTCTCCTGCCCTCCTGAAACAACACTCCAGCTTTACCCCAGGGATTCATACAAAGGACTGTTAGGGCAATCCTTGTCCACCTCCTCCCACCAAATCAGATCACTTTCACATACTAAAGACTCTTTCAAGTCCTTACCACACAAGCTAGAGGAGCAGTAGCTGATTTGATCTGCAGTCTTAAAGGGAGGGTTTTTAGGAGAGACAAGTTTTATAATATGAAAGAGGAGGTGAACACCTTCCAGACAGAGGGGAGAGGGGATTGCAGGAAAGAAAGTGATGAAGGAGTAGCCTGTATCTGTAGACATGCTGCTGCAGAGATGGACAAGTACTAGCCAGAAGGGAGCCGAATGGAAAAAAAAAATCTGAGAAGGCTGTAAAGAGCTCAGTTAGGAAAAGGCCTTTACACACTAGTTATTATTATTTTCCTGCAACTTTTGGATAGTTGACATTTCCAGCATTTTCCTGAATGGAAGAACTTTTTAGATATTAAAGCTGGTATCCTAATCCTCCACTTAAAAGGCTTCTCTCATTCTTGCTCTGTAAGAATAGACACTCTCAGGAACTCGACCTGCTCTTGGATCAAGGGCATACAGTATGTTCAGGTTTTAGTAAGCCTCTTTAAAGCACGTTAACAGGGCTGGGTATCCATTATATCTGCTGACTCTTGTTTGTAAATTCTACTCTTCATCAAGTGATACTTAGCAATGATGTTAATAGTCCTGTATATGCTGGCCTCATGCTCATGTCATTGTTGACATTACTAGTTATCACTGAGTTTGCTCTGACTATAGTGATGTTATGTAGAAAATCAAAAAATGTTGTCCAGTCATGAGACATCATTACAATTGTTGCTCTAGTTGAGACTATTATTGCCACTATTGTGTCAGTCCATCTCATTGAGGATTTATCTTCCTTCCTATGACTCTATGCTTTGCTAAACATAACATCCTTCTCTGTGTTTGTTCTTTCCTGATGATGTACCCAAACTAAACAAGTAGAAATCTTGCTGTTCTTGCTTCTAAAGAATACTACTAGTCCTTCAGTTTGTGATACTGTGATGGTGTGTTTGTTGTTGTGATGCTGGAAACTGTAACATCACTCATGGTGGATGGATTTCAGCAGAGCTTCCAGAGTAAAACAGACCAAGAAGAAAGGCCTGGTGGTCTACTTCACAAAATTACCCAGTGAAAGTACTGTGGATCAAAGCAGATTATTGTCTGATGTGGTGAACACATATCAATTTATTCCTTTTAATTCTCTGTGTGATGAAAATGGACAAAATGGAAGAACACATCTCCAATGTAGACTTTTTGCATCTTAAAGGGCATGTGCCCTCTTTTGATCCAAATGAAGTGTTTTTTAAAGTGTTGTTTTAGTAACCAAACAATAATTTGTCTTAACTAGTAACAAATGCCTGCCTGGATCATTAAGACCTCTTAAGAGCCATCTATATTTGTAACTATGGTGGCACAGTGGCTGAGAGCTGCAGTTGCCAGCCAAAAGGCAGGCAGTTCAAATCAAGCAGGCACTCCTTGAACATTCCATGGGAAACTTCTACTCTGTCCTACAGGGTCACTGTGAGTCAGAACTGACTCGACAGCAGAAGGTTTTATCTATTGGATTAAATTGAAAACAGCAACTTGAAAGATTAGATAGGAAGCTTATAGGGCAGTTATTTTACATTAATGAGGGAGGAAGAACTCAGAAACGGAGCATGAGAATGATTGCAAAACTGGGAGAATGTAATCAATGCCATGTAATCAATGTTCATGCAGAAACTTGAATTGGTATATGTTATTTTGTGTAAATTTTCAACAAGAAAAAATAAAATGAATTATTAAAAATTCTGTCAATGGACCCAGTGACAAAGAGTGGCCGTATCATGTGTGCACTTTATGGTTCTATGCATCTATAGGATGTCATCCTATTGGCCTGTTTCTAGAGGAGAGACAATGGGTGGACAAGAGGGGCCTGGAGATTGTTTAGTACAGAAAGGAGGAGTGTGCTATCACTAGGCAAGGAGAGCAGTAGGAGCTGCACATAGGTGGGCACGCAAATTTAAACTGGATTGTATACTTTTACTCAATCACAATAAATAAATAAAATATAAAAATTAAAAAAATACTGTCAATGAAACCACTTAAATTTTTAATTCACATAATTGGGCTTGTATTTTCATTTTATGTGATATCATACAAAATAATCTAATAAATTGGTAACTACTTATTAATGAAGTATTGTGCATTCCTGTCCCCTAATGTAACTTTCACCATTTGTCTGTCAATTTGTCCTATAGCTGTGGCTTGCTTGCTTGTTGCTCTAATACTAGAAGCTATGCCACTGATATTTCAAATACCAGTGGGATCATCCATAATGAACAGGGTTGAGCAAAGCTTTTGGACTAAGATGAACCAGTAAAAAACAATTGGTGCTCTACTTTTGAAAAAGTTGGCTACTGAAAACCTTATGAATAGCAGAGGGACATTGCCTGATACAGTACTGAAAGGTGAGTTTCTCAGCTTGGAAGGCACTCAAACTATGACTGGGGAGGAACTGCTTCCTCAAAACAGAGTCAATTTTAATAACATGGATAGGGTAAAACTTCAGAGACCTTCGTTTTCTACTGCAGCACTATTTAAAATGAAAATAGCTACAGCCATCCACTAGTAGTTGGAAGGTGAAATGTAGGAAAATTAGACCCATTAAATCCACTGTCATTGCATATAGTGACCCTATAGACCAGAGTAGAACTGCCCATAGAGTTTCCAAGGAACACCTGGAAGAGTTGAACTGATGACCTTTCAGTTAGCAGACACAGCACTTAATCCGCTATGGCACCAGAGTTTCCAGGAAAATTAGAAGTCACTGAAAATTAAATGTAAAGAATAAAGATCAATATCCTAGTCATTAATGAGTTGAAATGGCTTAGTACTAGCCACATTAAATCATACATTCATAATGGTCTACTACAACAGGAATGACACATTGAAGAGAAATAATGTGTCATTCATCATCAAAAATAACATTTCAGAACCTACCCTGAAGTACAATGCTTCCCATGACAGGATATTATCCATATTCCTACAAGAAAGACCAGTTAATATGACTATTATTCAAATTTATGCTCCAATTTATAATGCCAAAGATGAGGAAATCAAAGATTTTTATCAACTTCTACAATTTGAAATTCATCAGATGAGCAATCAAGATGCATTGCTAATGAATGGTGATTGGAATTCAAAAGTTGGAAATGAAGGACGAATTACAGTTACTAAATATAGTCTTGGTGACAGGGATAACTTTGGAGATCTTATGATAGAATTTTATAAGACCAATGACTTCTTAATTGCAAATATCTTTTTTTCAACAACATAAAAGATGACTATATACATGGACCTCTCCAGATGGAACATACAGGAATCCAATTGACTATATAGGTGGAAAAAGACTATGGAAAAACTCAACACCATCAATCAGAAGAAGGCAAACAGCTGATTGTGGAACAGACCATCAATTGCTCATATGCAAGTTCAAGCTGAGGCTGACAAAAATTAAACCAAGTCTACAAGAGCAGAAATACAACATTGAGAATATTTTCCCTAAATTTAAGGACCACCTCAATTTAATATGAGATGGACAGATTCAATACAAGGACAATTAATGGTTAAAGACTAGATGAGCTGTCGATGACATAAAGGACATCACGCCTGAAGAAAGCAAAAGTTCATTAAAAAGGTAGAAAATATCAGTATGGTGTCAGAAGAGACTCTGAAACTTACTTTTGAATGTAAAAAAGTAAAAGAGATGCAAAGAAGATTTCAAGTGTAGCTCAAGAAGGCAAAGTAAAGTATTATAATGAAATATGCAAGACCTGGAGTTAGAAAACCAAAAGGGAATGAGACGCTAGGCATTTATCAAGCTGCAATAATTGAGGAACACATTCAAGACTTGAGTTACAATGCTGAAAGACACTAAGGGCAAGCTGAAGCCATCATGCCATAGTGTTTAAGAACTCCACTGATAACCAAATGGTCAACAGTTCAAATCCACCAGCCACTCTTTGGAAATGCAATGGTTCTGTTCTACCCTGTCCTACAAGGTTGCTGTAAGTTGGAACATACTTGAGGACATCTAGTGAAAACAGCAAGAGTAAAATGGAGCCATGGTGGCACAGTAGTTAAGAGTTATGGCTTCTAACCAGATAGTTCATAGTTCAGATCCACCAGCTGTTCTTTGGAAACCCTATGGGACAGTTCTACTATGTCCTATAGGATAATTATGATTTAAGGAACAGTTAGAGAAGAAGCAGATATGATTTTTTTCTTTTATGACAAAATATTGAAATGAATAGGAGGCATCAAAAGAAGATGGAAGGAATACAAAAAGTCACTGTACCAAAAAGAATCACTCGACTTTCAACCATTGGTATTAAAGAAAGAAGTCCAAGCTACACTCAAGGCATTAGAAAAAACTGGGGTCCAGGAATTCAGGAAATACTAATTGAGAAGTTTCAGGAAATGGATGCAGGGGTGTTTATTCATCTATGAAAAGGATTTGAAAGACAGCTACCTGGCTAACCAACTGGAAGAGATCTGTATTTTTTGCATTCCAGAGAAAGGTGATCCAACAAATGCAGGAAATTATCAAGAAATATCGCGAATATCACACTAAAGTAAAAAGATGTTTACCTGTGTTTTGTTGACTATGCAAATGCATCTGGCTGTGTTGATGAAAACGAATTGTGGACAATATTTTGTAAAAACAGAATTCTAGAACACTGAACTATACTGATTAGGAACCTGTATATAGACAGTCATTTGAAGTGAACGAGGTGATATCATATGCTTTAAAATCAAGAATTGTGTGCATCAGCATTGTGTCCTTTCACCACACTTATTGATTCAGTATGCTGAGCAGCCAAGACAAGTGCCGTCCAGTAAACCAAAAAGTTGGACTATACGGAGAACAAGGCATCAGTATTGGTGGAAGACTCCTTAAAAACCTGCATCATGCAGATGGCACAGCCTTGCTTGTTGAAGTGGTAGTGAATTGAACCATTTACTGATGAAGATCAAAGGCTACAGTCTTCAGTAGAAACTGCACCTCACACTGGACCAACAAGAGACACCATGATAAATCAAGAAAATACTGAAGTTGTCAATAATTTGTTTTTAAATGGATCCACATGTAACACCTATGGAAGCAGCAGTCAAGAACTTAAGTGACTTATTGTATTGCATTGGGCAGATCTGCAGCAAAAGACCCATTTAAAGTGTTCTTTGAAAACCAAACATGTTAGTTTAGGACTAAGTTTATCTGACCCAAACCATAGTATTTTTGATCACATTTGTATGCATTCAGAAAGTAGACAATGCATAAGGAAGACCAGAACAGAAATAATATCTTTGAATTAATTATGGTATTGGCAAAGAATATTGAGTATACTGTGGACCGCCAAAAGGACAAACGAATTTGTCTTGAAAGAAGTATAGCTAGACTATTCCTTGCACATATTTTGATACTGTTGATACTGTGAATGAGCTATACAAAAGTTAACCTTTTTAACTAAAATAATTTAATTGTTCATATATTTTAATGTGATAAAAATGGTAAGAATTTAAAAATACCTTAACATACTTGATTTATTGTAGCTACAATGCAAAATTATAATTAGATGACCTGAAGAGCCAAATGTGTTAAGTTTATAGGTAAATATATTTTCTTAACCTAAAGTAGTAGAATCTAAGGAAATTTATCAGGAAATTAAGGAACTTTGCAGTTTGATCCCAAGGGATTTTGTGACCTTCCCGGATTGAAAAGAATAGATCTGCTCCAGTAACAAACAGAAGTTCAGTTTAAGACATCCTATGCCCACAGAAACAAAGTGATTTCTTTTTGGGGTAGCCTTACTGCCTTCTTTCTTGGTTCCTTGATTCTTTCTTACAAACCTATCCATTCAGTTACATCACCAGAGGCAGTGCACTGATGGCCCCCTGTTTATCTTGCTGTCAATTCTGTCTAGGTGTCCTTGTACTTATGATGGATGGAAGAAATAGGCAAAAATATCTTGAGTAGAGATCATGACACTCTCAGACTTTCAACAGGAAGGCTGCACCTTTAAAATTCCCAACCATCTCAAGGCATTTAGGACAACTGCCAGTTTTGTACAGCACTCTTCTTCCCAGGATATCATCAAACTTTCAGGGAAGTGCTCAGCCTCTGCTTGAATACAATCCCTTCAGAAGGTTTTTCAAACTGTCCTCCAACCCTGTATTTCTCCTTCTACTCTGAGACAATACTTGCATGTCTAGCTGGTTCTCTTCTTTCATCAGCATTCTCTTTCCTCTTCTCATTTTACCTTAACTAGTACATTATTTCTCTTTAGAACATTGTTTTACATTTAATCTTGTTGAATGGTGCTCTTTTGTATTTCACCCATTTACAAACAAACAAACAAACAAAATGACCCAAATGTGGTCAGGTCAATTCTGACTCATAGTGACCCTATTTACAAGGTTGACAAAAGGTAATGATTTCTTCTTTAACTCCTGTTTATATCTGTAAAATAGCAGGTAATCAACTTTGCCCAATATCTTGGTCATCCAGTGCTGATATAACAGAAATATCACAAGTAGGTGACTTTAACAAAGAGGTATTTCTTTTTTTACAATCTAGTAGGCTGCAAGTCCAAATTCAGGGCATCAGTTCCTGGGGAAGCCTTTCCCTCTCTGTTATCCCTGGAGGAAGGTCACTGTCATCAATCTTCTCTCCCTCTGTGAACATATCAGTACCAGAACCTTAG
Organism: Heterohyrax brucei; assembly: GCA_028571685.1. NCBI lineage: Eukaryota > Metazoa > Chordata > Mammalia > Hyracoidea > Procaviidae > Heterohyrax > Heterohyrax brucei. The sequence continues at coordinate 45,329,247 of CM053149.1, forward strand.
GTCCAAAGGATGTGTTTTACTTACTAGTATGAGGTCTCCAACTCCCTGCTTGCTTCCTTTTTGTTTTCTTTCTTAAGAGATAAACGATGGTGAGGGCCACACCACAGGGAAACTCCCTTTACGTTGGATCAGATACATAACTTTAGCAAGGATGTTACAGCCCCACCCTTATCCTCTTTAATATAATCCAATATTGCCCCATTAACCACATATAGAGATTGGGATTTGTAACATACACAAAAATTCGAATCACATAGTGGATAATCACGCTGTACTGGGAACAATGGCCAAGCCAAACTGCAACACACTTTTTTGGAGGGAAATAATTAAATCCATGACACATGGGAACACTTTTCTTATTAGAACTCAGGTGTGATAAAAAAAAAAAAAGAAAAGCAGTGTATAATTGTGGCTTTTTGGAGTCAGACAGACCTTATTATGAATCCTAGCGCACTAAATCAGTGAACTTGAAAGTCTCAAAAAATTCTTATGTGTAAATTCCTTTTCCCTCTAAAATGAAACTACAGTCCATGCTAATGGCTTCTTTGGAATTATTAAGAATGCTCATTCTGTTGTACATAAGGTTGCTAAGAGTTGGAACTGACTCAACGGAGGTTAACAACATTCCATCATATTTATCCGACTCATGGCGACCCTAGGGGCCAGGGTAGAACTGACCCCTAGACTTGGCTTGGCATCATATTTATGTACACCTTGAAAATTTAATAGAATAATATAAATAAAATAATTACCACTGTGTGAACTTAGTGCCATCCATCCAGTCAGTTACAACTCGTAGTAACCCTACAGGACAGAATAAAATTTCTCCATAAAGTTTCCAAGGAACCTGTGGTGGATTTGAACTGCTAACCTTTTGTTTAGCAGATACAGCAGTTAACTACTACTCCATCAGAGTTTCTGAAGCTTACAACAGTGTACTTCAAATAGTATACTTTGTGCTGTTAATGTATTTTAAATATAAATGTCTTATAAATCATGTGTGTCTATAGACAGAAGCAGAGACTGAGTGAGCGAGCCCTGACAATGCAATGCTTAAGCAGTCTACTGTTAATGGACAGGTTGGCAGTTCAAACCGAGACTCTGCAGGAGAAAGATCTGGCAGCCTGTTCCCATAAAGATTACAGTCTAGAAGACCCTATGGGGCAGTTCTACTTTTCCTTACATGGAATTGCTCTGTGTTGGAATCTACTTGATGGCGTATAACAACTACACGAATGGAACCCCTGGTCGTGTAGTAGTTAAGTGCTACGTCTGTTAATCAGAAATTTGGCAGTTCTGGTCTGCCAGGTGGTCCTTGGAAACTATGGAGCAATTCTACTCTGTCCTATAGTTTTGCTAAGTCGGAATTGACTTGCCGGCAGTGGGTTTGTTTCTCTCTCTCTCTCTATATATATACATATATACATAAAACAGTCAACTATTATGGTGTCAGCATGATTTAAATAAGACTTTTAAATACAGCTTACATACAATTAAACATAACAAAAAGCACTGCCATCAAGTCAATTCCAACTCATAGCAGTTTCACAGGAATTCCAAGGTTGTAGCTCTCTATGGAAACAGCCAGCCACATCTCTTTCTCCTGACTGGTGGTTTTAAACTCTGACTTTTTGGTTAGCTATCTATCACTTTAACCACTTAGGCACCAGAGCTCCTTTTAAGTGACTCTTAGAGTAGCCATAAGTTGGATCCAACTTGATGGCACTTGTCTTGTCTTGTCTCAGTTACTTTGAGTATATTATTGGGAGAGACCAATCCACGCAGAAGGACACCTTGAGTGGTAAAGTAGAATATCAAGGTAAAAGAAGAACCTTAATGAGAAAGACTGACACACAAACTGCAACGACGGACTCAAACATAGTGATGGTTGTGAGAATGACACATAGTATACTGGGTAACATTTCATTCTGTGTATGTAAGGTCATTATGAGTTGGAACCACAACATTCCATTGTAGAAATTTCCTGTTTTTTCACACAAACAACACATAGCTTCTACATTTGTTTGCCAAATACTCCCCTCCTCAGGTATTTTCATAAGCAGGCTATGCTAATTTGTTTTTACAAAAACATGCTTAAAAAAGTAGCTTAGCAGCTCTAACAAAAATGCCACAGCAGTAGGGAACAATTAACAGACAGACATAGCAGGCATGTGTCATTTGCATTAAAATGCAGTATAGGTCTTATTTATCCATTATCAATTTTGAACTATTATGAATAAACTGGCAATGAACATTTGCCTACAAATTTTCAAATGGGCACTACTGTCATTTCTCTTATGTAAATACGTGACAGAGAGGTTACAGGGTCATATGGCAAGTATTTGTTTATCTGAGAAACTGTCAAACTGTTTGCCAAAGCAGCAGTAGCATTTTGCTTTACCAGAGGTAATGCATGAGACTTCTAGTTACTTTACATCTCACCAGCAGTATTGACAGTCTTTTTAAATTTAGCTGTTCAAGTGAATTTTTCAACCTATTGTATTTTGGTTTTAATTTATATTTCCTTATTTATTAACAACATCAAAATCTTTTTACAACTTGTTTCCTGTCTGCAATCTTCTTTGGTACCATCTGTTTAAATCTTTTGCCCATATTTTAGCTAGATTGTATTTAATTGTCTTCAAGCATTGAGTTACAAAAGCTTTTTATATATTTTTAGATACAAGTCCTTTATCATATATATGTTTAGCAAATATATTCTCCTTGTTTATTGCTTGCATTTTTAACTGGGTTAAAAACTCTTGTTTTTAATTATGCTGAAGCCCATTTTACTATTTCCTTTATTTACAAGTTATACCTTTTGCTCATCTAAAGAAATCCTTAGCTCACCCTGATTCACTAAATTTTGGTCTTATGTTTTCTTCTAGAAATTTTATATTTCTAGTGCTTATGTATACCACTATTATCTGTCTCCTGTTTCACTTTTTATATATGGCATGAGAAAAGGGTTGAAGTTTATGTTTTTACACACAACTGTCCAATCATTCCAGCACCATCTGTTGAAAATGCTATGGATTGTCTGTTAAATTGTCTTGAGATCTTTTTGAAAATTCAATTATCCAAATACGGTGTTAATCTGTAACTTGAATCCTCTATTGTATTCCATCAATCTACATGTCTATCCTCTTCTAAAACCACAATATCTTGATTAGTGTAGCTCTATATTGTCTTGAAATCAGGTAGATATTTTTACACTTTCATATGGTTTTTAGGATTGCTTTATTAATATCTTCAAAAATTCCCATGCTGGGAAAGTGACAAGACAGTGGAGTGGGTGGATGTATCCCACATCCCCTCTAACAACAAAGACCCAAAAGGACAAATGAATTCAATACATTTGACATCCTAGGAGCTCTGAACATTGAAGGAAAAGTTGAGAGATTGGGCTAAGCAATGGGGAAGGCAAAACAGCATGAGAAATTCATAGATTTCCACTGACATAACTTGCTGGAAAGTAACCATCTGCATGGTGGGCCAGCAAGGAGGTTGGAGGGTAATTCTCTCATTGAACATGATTGTCTTGAGTCCACTTGTGTCTCTGGAGCAAGTGAGGGATAGTACCAGATATCAAAAGCTAAATTATTGTCTTTCCTTTGATGTGAAAATATTTCCCTTCTTCCAGTGTTCCCCTACCCTTTTCTGAACTGTGCCTGGTGCTAGAAGCTGACACCATTAACTGAGCCGTAGGTAGGACCCTTTAAGTCTACTCTTAACCTTTCTATTCCTCCCTTCTCTGTACTGCACCTGGCTTTGGATTCTGATCCATTAACTGGGCCACAAGTGGGACTCATTAAGCCTGCCCTGAACCATTGTGTTAGATTCAGAATGGAAAACAGCTTAGCCAACGTGCAAAATGGGGAAAAGGGAAAATCATGCCAACTTCCCTAAAGTGGAAAATCAGGGCAGAAACTGTTCCTTCACCTAGATTCAGAAATAAGGAGACATGCCAACCTCACAGACACTCAGAGAAGGCTGTTACCCCCTGCCTTTCTGCATGGTTACAGAAACCTGTGCCTATACCAATTACACTGCCTATCTAAGACAGCAGGTGAGATCCTGCAACACACATTTGGTGAATGACCACCTGGACACCAGAGCTGAATCCATATAAGAAAAGTGAACATTTTAAAACAAGACACTAGAAAACAATTAAAAACAAAAAACAAACAAACAGAAAAAAAAACCACTGCCGTCAAGTCAGGTCGATTCATAGTGACCTTAGAGTCAGAGTAGAATTGTCCTGTAGAGTTTCCAGGGAGAGTCTGGTAGATTTGAACTGCCAACCTTTTGGTTAGCAGGCATAGCACTAAACCCACCATACCACCAGGGTTTCCAGAACACAACAGGTAAACTTAAATCACTACAGTTACTGATGTCTTGGAAACAATCTATATCAAAGCACTTGAAGGGGTGGATCATGATCTTTTCTTAGCTTTCAGAGGTAGAATACAAAAGAATTAATATTTTGGACTCTTCAAGAGATGAGGAAGGAGATGAGACAAAAGAAAAACATAATGACGAATTATACAGGCTGCAAGAAAACCTTGTGTGACAAAAGTGAGAAATTCAAAAATTAAAAATAAAATTACAGAATTAGACAACTCAATAGACAGTTAACAGAGAAGAACAGGGGCAATGGAAACCCAAATTACTAAGATCAAGGAAAAAGCAGATGACTTCAACACATTTGAGGAAAAATCAAAGATTTTTAAAAAATCAAGAAACATTAAGAATTATGAGAACTCTGTGAAGAGGAATAATATATGAGTGACTGGAGTAGCAGAACAGGGAGATGGGAGGATAACAGAAAATACAGAGAAAATCATCAAAGATGTGCTGACAAAAAACTTCCCTGGTATCACGAAAGATGAGATGATATCTATCCATTGGTGTCCAGCTACCAACGGCTATGTGGATGTGATGCATGTAGTATGGAGCCCTGACCTGGTGTGAGGTGGACTAGAGGACAGAACTGGAACTTTACCAAATGATTACACTTGATGACCCATCAGTCCACTGGGTCCACTGGGAATGTGGCCCCTGGACCTTGTAACCCCAAACCACATCCACCACCAAAGCTGGCTCTCTAGACAAAGACTGAACTGGAGTGAGGCTGGTGATGAACAAACTTTTGGACTCAAATATATACACAAGCAGTCCCAGAAGCTCATCACTGGAAGTAAGATGATGTGGTAAGGGGGGATAGATCTTGGTCAAATGGATGCAGGAAGTTCTGATTGAAGGGGGTGTGTGTTGTCACTGGAGGCTGATAGAAGGGAGGAGAAAACAGTTATTGCAGAACAGCCGTGAAAGTTCTGGGTGTTATACGGGAAATTGATACGGATTGTATACTTGTACTCATAAACCACAATAAAGTTTATATTAAAAAATAAAATAAAATGTTCCTCTATATCTCGGGGGGGGGGAGAAAAAGAAGATATCTATCTAAGATGTTCATCAAACTCTACGAAAGGTAGATCCCAAAAGAAAGACACTAAAGCATATTATAATCAAACTTGCCAAAACTAAAGATAATGAGATACTGTTAAAAGTGGTTAGGGATAAACAAACAAGAAGCAACCTACAAAGGCAAAACTACAAGACTAAGCTTGAGTTACTATGTAGAACTATGCAGGCAAAAAGATAATGTTATGATGTATACAAGGCCTTGAAGGAAAATAATTGCCAGCCAAGAATTATGTATCAAGCAAAATTATGTGTCAAGTTTTTGAAATGCCAACTGAGTTCACAAACTCATCCTAGAAAAAGTGCTACATACGTCATCATTGAATGTCGCTATGGTCACCTTGGAAGTACTCCCCTTGGAAAGCTATGCACTGATACCAGCACCTAGTCCACCTTTCAAAGCAATTCTGGAAGTCTTTTTCTGGAATGGCCATCAGAGCTGTCATCGTATTACCCTCAATGTCCTGAATATCATCAAAATGTTTTCCTTTCAATAGTTCCTTTCTATTCAGGTAAAGGAAAAAAATCATAGTGGACTAGATCAGGTGAGTAGGGATCATGTTCCAACACAGTTATTTGTGTACTGGCTAACAACTGTCTCATAGACAACTATACATTTAAGTTTATGAACTCACCCCTTTGCCACTGTGAGCAATGGCCCTTCCAGTAAGAGTTCTAAAATTGCTTTGAAGTCTGGGTCAGGCACTGGCTTTGATGTATAGCTTCTTAAAACAAGTACTTCAAAAGTGACCATAGCGATATTCAACAATGGTGTGTATCACTGAGAACAAATAAACTCACTAACTTAATTACCAGGCCTTATATGATAGCAAAATCAGGACATTTGCAGATACACAGAAATTTAGGGAATTTGCAAAAAGAACAAACCAAAACAATATGAAACACTAAAAGGATTCCTTTGGTTAGAAAATCAATAACACTGGGTGACAACTCAAGACCAGAACACAGAACAAAGCAAAGGGTTATCAACCTAAATAGGGGAATCTCAAAAATAAATGATACACAAAACACTGAAAACTAAGAAACAGAGATGTCATTATGTGACTATCACAGCAAAAAGAAAGCCCCGCCCCCAAATGTAGTCATAGATCTTTCACATGGAAAAAAAGTCAAGGTGATATAAAGAAAGTAAAGACTTGTTTAAATTTAGAAAATAGGGAAAACATAAAGGTAACCACAAAAGAAACTATCAATTCTATGCATCACAATAAAGAAAAAAGAAAAAGAAAAACATGAAGTCTCAGTAAATACAAAACTACCAACATTGAAAAAGATGAAAATACATGAAGAAAAAAGACTAGGCACAGAAAATTAAACAGAACAGAGGAATTGTCTACAACACACAAAGACATCAAAATGACAGCAGTAGGCTTGTACCTATCAATAATTACACTAAATGTAAATGAACTAAATGCTCCTATGAAGCAACGGACAGTGGCAGATTGGGTAAAAATATAGAATGAAAAGTAAAAAACCTGATGACCCATCTATGTTCCGACTTTCGGAGACATACCTCAGACTAAGAGATGTGAATAAATTACAACTCAAACAATAGAAAAAAAATCAATCTAACAACATTCTAAAAATTCCAAAAATTCAAAATTCATGAGTGACAACATTAATCTCTGATAAAGTAGACTTTGAGGTAAAATCCATCACATTGGATAAGAAAGAACATTGCATAACAATTTAAGGCTCAGTACTCCAGGAGGACATATCCATATTAAATATCTACACACCCAATGACAGGGCTCCAAAATGAATGAAATAAACACTATGTAAATAGAGAGCCCCACAGTAATAGTAGGAAATTTCAACACATTACTCTCAGTGAATGAGAGAACATCTAGTAGAAGACACAGTAATGACACAGAAGATCTAAATGCCAGAATCAACCAACTTGAACTCATAGACATATACAGAACACTCCACCCAACAGCCTGCAAGTATATTGTCTTTTCCAGTGCTGGTGGACCATTCCCATAATAGACTACATAGGCCACAAAACACTCATTAACAAAATTCAAAGTATTGAAATATTACAAAGCATTTTATTAGAGCATAAAGCTATCAAGTAGAAATCAGCAGCAGAAAAAGAAGAAAACTAATCAAACACATGGAAACTAAACGACACAACTAAAAAATGACAAGGTTATTGAAGAAATAAAAAATGTAATAAGGATATTCATAGAATCAAATGAGAATAAGAATATACTCTACCAGAATCTTTGAGACACAGCAAAAGCAGTGGTCAGAGTTCAATTTATCTCAATAAGTGCACAAAACCAAAATGAAGAAAGGGCCCAAATCAAAGAAATAGAGAAAAGAAAAAAGACTGAAAAGTTTAACAAGACCAAAACTGTCTTTTTTCAAATGTCAACAAAATTGTTAAGTCTTTGGCCACTGTGACAAAAAAAGCAACAAAAAAGGAAGCAAATAACTTGAATAAGAAAAGAGATGGGAGATACAACAGAATTAACTGAAATTAAAAGAATCATAACACTATACAATGAAAAATTATTCTCTAATGAATTCAAAACACAGATGAAATGGACAAGTCTCTGGAAACACATAACCTTCTACAGTAGCACAAAAAGAAGCTGTTGCTGTTAGGTGCTGTCAAGTTTGTTCCCAATCATAGTGACCCTATGAACAACAGAACAAAACACTTCACCATCTTGTGCCAACCAAAAGAAGTAGACCAAGTAAATAAACCCGTCAGAAAAGAAGATATTGAAAAGTTAACAAAAAAACCCAACTGAAAAAGCCCTGGCCCTGAGGGCTATGCTGGAAGAGTCTACCAAACTTTCAAAGGAAAGTTAATACCACTATTACTAAAGGTAATCCAGAGCATGAACAATGATGGAATACTCTCAGATTCTTTCTATAAAGTCACTATAAGCCTGATACCAAAACCAGATAAAGACAGCATTAACAAAAGAAATTATAGACCAATATCTCTCATGAACCTAGATGCAAAAATTCTCAACAAAGTTCTAACCAATAGAATACAACAACACACCAAAAAGTAATTTACCATGATCAAGTGGGATTCACCCAGGAATGCAGGGATGATTTCACTTGTTGCTGTTGTTGTTAGGTTCTGTTGAGTCAGTTCCAACTCACAGTGATCCTATGTACAACAGAACAAAACACTGCCTGGTCTTGTGCCATGTCCACAATCACTTTTCTGTTTAAACCTGTTGTTGCTGCCACTATGTAAATCCATTTTGTTGAGGGTCTTCCTCTTTTTCACTGACCCTCCACTCTACAAAGCATGTTGTCCTTCTTCAGGGATTGATACTTCCTGACAACATGTCCAAAATATGTAAGATGCAGTCTTGCCATATTTGTATTCAAGGAGCACTCTGGATGTACTTCTTCCAGAACAGATTTGTTTGTTCTTTTAGCAGTCCATTTTAACATTCAGTGCACTTCTCTAATACCACAATTCAAAGGTGTCAATTCTTCTCCATCTTCCTTGTTCCTTGTTCAGCTTTCACATGCATGTGATACAACTGAAAATACCATGACTTGTGTCAGGTGCACTTTAGTTTTCAAGGTAACATCTTTACCTTTCAGTACTTTAAAGAGGTCCTTTACAGCAGATTTTCCCATTGCAAGGCAAGTATTAATTTCTTGACTGCTGCTTCCATGGGCATTGATTGTGGACCCCAGTAAAATGAAATTCTTGACAACCTCAATCTATTTTCCATTTATCCTGATGTTGCATACTGGTTCAGTTGTGAGGATTTTTGTTTTCTTGATGTTGAGCTGTAATCCCTAGAGAAGCCTGTGGTCTTTGATCTTCATCAGCAAGTGTTTCAAATCTTCACTTTCAGTAAGCAAAGACGTGTCATCCACATAATGCAGGTTGTTAATGAGTCTTCCTCTAATCCTGATGTCTCATTCTTCTTCACATAATCCAGCTTCTCAGATTATTTGCTCGGCATACAGATTGAAAACATATGATAAAATGATACAACCCTGACACACACTTTTCCTGACTTTATACCATGCAGTGTCCTCTGTTCGCACGACTGCCTCTTGATCCTTGTAAAGATTTCCTAAGAACACAATTAAGTATTCTGAAATTCCCATTTTATGCAGTGTTACCCATGTTTCAGCATTAGAAAAACAGTTAATGTAATCAACCACAAAAATAAAACAAAAGATAATAACCACTTGATTCTATCAATTGATGCAAATAAGGAATTGACAAGGTTCCAGAGTCATTCATGTTAAAAAGTATCAGCAAAATAGGACTAGAAGGAAAATTTCTCAGTGAAATAAGGGGCATTTATGAGTCAGAGTCAACTCAACAGCAGTTTGTTTGTTTTATGAAAGCCAACAGCCAACATCACACTAAATGGAGAGAGTCTGAAAGGAAATCCCGTTGAGAACAGGAGCCAGACAAGGATGCCCATTTTTACTACTCTTATTCAACATAGTCCTAGAACTTCTAGCCAGAGTAGTCGTTCAAGACAAAGAAATTGTGGGAAGCCAATTCTTCCTGAATCAAGGCCAGATCAAAATACAGTCAAGCAAACTCTTGTGTCAACAAGATTTAAAATAAGCACATTCCAAGTATTATACACCCAGCATTGTTCCCACAATAAGTAGAAGTCAGCATGCCCCCAATCTTGCTTTGATATGATTAGCAAAAGAATGCTTGGGAAAAGGAAACAAGGAAGTGTGTAGGATATATATGTAACTGAAAAATAAAGCTCGGGGTCTCAGCTTGACTGGATTCCTCCTGATGTGATTGTTTTGGCTCATTCAGCTCCCACGCCTTCCCCTCCGTCCCGTCCATTTGTGATGGCTGGTACCGTCAAGAAATAAAGGCCTCCAGAGTGATAAGGAAGAAGTAAAATTATCTCTCTTTGCAAATCACTAGAACTTACACACAGAAAACCCTAAAGAATTCACAAAAACAAACAAAAGACTATTGAAACTAATAAAAGAGTTTAGCAAAGTGTCAGGATACAGGATAAACATACATAAGTGAGTTGGATTCCTTTATACCAACGCCAAGCCAAGTGCCGTCGAGTCGGATCCGACTCATGGCGAAAACAGACCATTTACTATACTACCAGAAAGATAAAATACCTGGGAATAAATCTAACCAGAGATGTAAAAGACCTATACCAAGAAAAGTATAAGAGTCTGATGCAAGAAAACAAAAGAGGCCTACATAAGTAGAGAAATCTACCTTGCTCATGGGTAGGAAGACTTAACATCATGAAAATGTCTACTCTACTCCAAATGAGCTATAGATACAATGAAATCCAATGTAAATTCCAATGACATTTTTTAATAAGGTGGAAAAACAAATCACTAAATTCACATGGAAAGAAAGTACGTTAAGGAAGAAGTAAAACAAAGCAAAGCGGGAGGTCTCTTGCTTTCTGATTTTAGAATGTATTTCAATGATGCAGTAGTCAAAATAGCCTGGTAGTGGTACAAAAAAGATACATAGATCAATGGAGCAGATTTGAGGATCCAGATGTAACATCATGTACCTATGAGCAGCTGTTTGACAAAGGTCCAAAGTCTGTACACTTTTACAAATGGTGTTGGAATAACTAAATATTTATCTACTAAAAAAAGGAACAAGACCCTTATTTTACATCCTGTACAAGATGGATCAAAAGCCTAAATGTGAAATCTAAACCAATAAAGATCATGTTAGGAAAAAATAAGGACAACGCTGCAAGGCCCAACACACAGTATAAACAGACTACAAAATATTACTAACAATATACAAACAGCACAGAGAAAATGGGTAGCTGGGAATTTCTAAACTTCAAACACTTATGATCATCCAAAGACTTCACCAAAATAGTGAAAAACTAACAGACTGGGGATGAATTTTTGACTACCATGATTCTAAACAGTGTCTAATCTCTTTAATATACAAGGTACTCCAAAACCTCAACCAGAAAGATATGAACACACATATTGCCAAAGAAGACATCCAGGTGGCTAACAGATACTTGAGGAAATGCTCATGATCACTACCCATCAAAGAAATCCAAATCAGAACTACAGTTGGATACCAATTCACCCAACAAGACTGGCATTCATCTGAAAAACACAAAATGGTAAATTTTGGAGAGGTTTTGAAGAGACTGAAACTCTTCTACACTACTAGTGGCAATGTAAAATGGTACAACCACTTTGGAAGTTATTTGGTATGTTCTTAAAAAGCTAGAAATAGAAATACCCTATGATCAAGCAATCCCACTTCTTGGAATATATCCTAGAGAAATTAGGGCTGTCATAAGAACAGATGCATGCACACCTGTGTTTATTACATTCATCCGCCCATTAGCGGATGAATGGAAAAACATAATATGGTATTTCACACAATGGAATACTATGCAATGATACAAAACAATGATTTTAGGAAACATGTCATAACATGGAATCATCTGGAAGACATTCTACTGAGGGAATTATTCTGATGCAAAAGGATAGATATTGTGTGAGACCATTAGTATTAGGACTTAGGAAAAGGTTGAAGCACAGAAGAAAATAATCTTTGCTTGTTACAAGGGTGGGTAGGAGGGAGAGGAGTATTCATAGATAAGATAGTAGATAGGAATTAGGTTAGGTGAAGGGAATGACAGCATGCAGGGAGGTTAGTACAGCTCAACTACACCAAAAGCTAAAAGGTTTTCTAAATACAAGCTGGCATTTGAAGGATAGGGTAGTAGGAACAGGAGTCTGTAGACGATGGTTTCAGGAGACATCTAGACTAATTAGCATAACCAATTTTTTTTTTTTTTTAAGAAATGTTCTGCATACCACTTTGGTTAGTGGTGTCTGGGTTCTTAAAAGCTAGCAAGACTGCATCATCATGAGACCAGAAGAACTAGCTGGTGCCTGGCCGCCACCAAAGACTGCCCTGACAGGAAACACAACATAAAGTCCCTGATGTAGTGGGAGAAAAATGTACACGCAGAACTAGAGCTCTACTGTAAGACCACACTTAATGGTTTGCCAGGCTGGATAGTTCCCTGAGGGCATGGTCCCCAGATTCTCTGTTAGCCCTGAGCTGAAATCAGTAATAAAGCCAACTCTTGAAACAAAGATTAGACTGGAGAATAAGACATAGATTGATATGGATGAAGAATATGCTTCTTGACTTAAATATGTACATGAGTCTGCCTCAGTAGCTCGTCTCTGGAGGCTGGATAAGAAGATTGAGAGGGATGGTAGTTGGCTGAATGGATATGGGAAGCACAGGGTGGAAAGGAGTAATGTGCTGTCACAGAGTGCTGGAGGGGAGAGCAGTGGGAGTTGCATAGTGGAGTGTGTTCAGGGTTTTATATGGCAAACTGATTTGGACTGTAAACTTTTACTTAAATTGCAATAAAATGTTTTTTAAAAAATACTCATGCTGTGGTTATCTTATGAAAGTGATGAATACTTCACCCAAATTTGTTTCAGGTTTAGACTGATGACACCACATGTGTACCCAGAGGGTATAAGAAGGTTTTGTTCTCACGTAAGAGGTCTTTCTGGCAAGAGGAGGACAGTCTCAAGCAGGTCCACAAATGGCTTGAGAGAGACTAAGAGAGCAACTAGCTTTGCCTTTCATTGAGTTCAGAGAGTGGAGCTGTGTGAGGATTCCCACGTGTGGGCTGGAGCTAGCCTGGTTTAAATGTTCAGGCAGCATCATAGGAGGAAGCACTCAAGCTTTCTTTCTAGTTTACCTAGATATGAAACAATAATTAAAGAAGGAGGGACTCTGGAAACTGTCAGAAATTAAAAGTTAACAATAAAATTATACATTTTATTATTGTCAGGTGAAATTTTGGTTGGGGTCATATTTAATCTAGGTTAAGTTTGGGAAGAGTATACACCTTAATAAATCTTTCAGTCTGTGATCCATATACATGATATATCTATCATTTATGTATGTTTTCTTTCTCTTATTAGCATTTTGTAGTTTTCAGTGCACAGGTTTTACACATCTTGTTAGATTCATACTTAAGCATGTGTGTGCACACACGCACACATACATACACACATACTTATCCTTAAGTATATATATTTAATTATCTTTATATATTGGAAACCCTGATTGCATAGTGGTTAAGTGCTACATTTGTTAAACCAAGGTCGGCAGTTGGAATCCATCAGGTACTCTTTGGAAACTTTGTGGGGCAGTTCTGCTCTGTTCTATAGGGTCACTGTGAGTCAGAATCAACTCAACAGCACTGGGTTTTGTATCCCTGTATATATTTAACGATATATATATATAAAAGTATTTATATATTTATCTTTAAGTGTATGTGTGTGTGTGTATATATATATGTATACATATATATATAACATGCATATTTACATATCCCTAAGTGTATATATGGAAACCCTGGTGTAGTAGTGGTACTTCACTTTTGAATTCATATCATTAGAGTCTTTCTTTTTTGCATTCCCAAACCTCCATATCATTAGTCTTACGTATCTTTCTCACTTATGTTTGTTTTTAATTCCTCCCTTTTCCTTGAACCACAGTGAAACAAAGATATTCTATGTCTCTTAGTTTCTTTGCTTTCCATGCACTATGCTTTTGTTCATGATGTTCTTTCTGGCAGAATGACTGCCCTGTCTCTCCTCCCACCCCAAATATAAAGTAAAAAAAAAAAAAGGTCCATTTCAAAGACGTATGTCAGTCTGCATTTTCTCTGGAAACACTCTTGATTTCTTAAATTAATGGAATGCTTCAATCCTTGGAATTCTGCAACACTTCACTGGACTTCATTTGAAATGTCTGTATGATGCCACTTGAATTATATACATGCCAATAAGTTTCTGAGGACAGAAATTCTGATTTAATAATCTTGATGCTACTCATCAAGTACATGGCAAAAGAAAAAATCAACAAATCCATTTTCAATTCAATTAGTATTGTTATAGAAAACAGATTTATAAGAGCTTTAAGCTTTAGAATTGTATCCATACCTTAAGTCTTTAGCCCAGCCTTTTGTAAATTTCTACTTACTTTTAAATTAGTAAATTTAGAAGCAGCTTCCTAGCTGCTCTATTCTAGAGACATACTGATTCAGTTGCCTAAGAAGAATGGGTGGGGAGAGACTAATACTAAATACAAAAATTCTGTTGATTATAGCCAGTAAATTTTTCTCACCCCACTTCCTCCTATTTTTTCCCATTACCACACATCCCTTCATCCACATTCAAAAAGAAGGAAACTGATCTGAGTTTTCTAATGCCAAATTAAGTATAACTCCTCATGTCTTCCTAGTTGACTAAGCACAGAGATTTTTGCAAACCAATATGTGTTAGCACTTTCCATGGATAAACTGAATTATTTTAGCTTCCCCTTTCCATGTCTTGACATGATATTTGGATAAGAACAGAACCTTCAGCCCCTTGGGCTTACTAAAACTACTTTAAAGTTGCCACTTACATGGGATTACTATTTCTTTACAGTATATTGACCTATAGCTCCATGCCAGGTCAGTGATTTACAACCAGTTCTGTGAGAAAAGTCAAAACTGTCAGACAATGAATCATTAGCCCACATTTCCAGAAAACTCTACACTTCCTTAGAGGTCTATGATCTGGCCTAACCTAACTGTGGATAGAATGGTAGCTCAGAGATGCTGTCCTGTGCCCCTTTCCCCCTCACACCACCCACCTCAAAAGTGCACAAAAATAGTTTTCATATTTTGAGAGAAAAGCAGTCCTACAACATTTCTTGAAGCAGGCTTCAGGGAGACACTTATTAACCACAAGGAGAGAAGGAAAATGGAAATTAGTGAGGAAAAAATGAACAATTTCCTGTGATTGAAAGCTATTCAAACTACAACAAATCAACAGATACAGATGAGTCTGTGATGAACACAACTGCTGGAGAGAATAGATATTATAGAAGAGTCTGACTGTTAAGCTTGTTAACTCATCCTAGAAAAAGTACTACATACCTCATTGTTGAATATCACTATGGTCAACTTCAAAGTACTCCCCTTGGGAAGTTATGCACCGACACCAGTGCCTAGTCCACCCTTCAAAGCACTTTTGGAAGTCTTTTTCTGCAATAGCCATCAGAGGAATCGTCATGTTACCTTGATATCCTGAATGTCATCCAAATGTCTTCCTTTCAATATTTACTTTATCTTCGGGTAAAGAAAAGTCTTTGGGCCAAATCAGGTGAGTAGGGAAGGTGTTCCAGAACAATTATTTATTTACTGTCTAGAAACTCCCTCACTGACAGCTATATAATTAAGTTCACAAACTTGCCACTGTGTCACTGTGCACAAAAGCCATTCCCAAGATAGTTCTAAAATTGCTTTGAACCCTAGGCATTAGTGGTGGTGAATAGCTTCCCAAGGGGAGTGATTTGAAGATGACTGCAATGATTTTCAGCAACAAGGCATGTAGCACTTAGAACAGTTAAGTTCGTGGACTTAATTGTTGGGCCCCATATGTTGTAGTTTTATTAGTAACAATGTTCATGGTGAAATGAGGAGTACAAAACTGGTGACAAAAGCAAGTAACTGTTGCATTCACTGCAGGACTGAATGTTATTATTAGTTGCACTCTGTTGTACAGTGGTTTTATACCATAATTTGTGGATCTCAGGCCTGTGAGTTATTATTTAGGTGTATCATTATCTCCTCTATTTCACCTACGACACTGATTCAAAATGTGTGTTGAATGCAGAAATGGTCTCTGATGAAAGTAATAACATTGCAATATTACTTACTCTGAAGCAAGTAATAACAGTGTAATACCACCCTTAAGAATCATCACCTGCAACTCACTGTTCTCTTGCTCCTTTCAAAAGTGAAAGTCGTATGTTTCAGATCTACATGAAATGGAGGGAGTAATAAAACATTTATTACAATATTTACTAATAAGAAGAGATTGTTTATAATCCAGAGTGCTTTGGAGGGGGAGGGAAATGAATAAACGCCTCTCAAAATTTTATCTCCCTAGTTTGTGGGACTCAAAGAATGGAAGCTAATGAGGCGTGTTACTGATAATGATTTACCTTTGATTTTGTTCACCTGTTTCCTCAGAGTGGCAAGTTGCTTGGCCTAGAAAACCCTGCATGGGTGCTGACCCAGAAGCTGCTCAGTTCAATTCCCTCAGCCTTCTGGGAGAGCAATAGGGTTTCAGAATTTAAAATGGAAAGAATCTTCTTTGCAAGTCTTCTGTCAGTGCATCTCAGCTGAGTGCTGCCACAGTCTTAGCCTCCCATGGACCTTCTTCTACCGGAGAGATCTTATAACTGGAGAATGTGAATGGCACCGTGGGGGTATGCCTTGGCATCTTTCTAACAAAGCACTGGTTAGTACAAAAGAGGAAAGAATAAGTCCTGAATAGAAGCCATATTACCTGTCAGTTCTTTAGCTTGCCATTATGCAAACATTCCTGCTTTAAAATGTACATTTATCTAAAATACCAGTGCCTTGGGGGGAGTAGGTAAAAATGCACTCTCAGAAAACCAACTGTTAGTTAATATGATGATGTTGACGGCACTTGGCTTTGGCTTGGCGTCATCAAGATGACTCTGACTGACAGTGCCCTTACATTAAACAGAATGAAATGTTGCCTGATCCTGAGTCATCCTCACAATCCCCAGCTGTTTAATCCATCATTGTGGCTGTTGTGCCAATTCATCTCACCAAGGGTCTCCTTTGCCCTTATTGGCCGTGTTGGATAAAATCCAGCAAAATGCTGTCTTCTCCCACTGATTGTCTTTTACCAATGATATATTTAAAGAAAGTAAGGTGGAGAATATTCTGTTATGATCCATCAGGTTTTCATTGGTTAATTTTCAGAAGTAGATCACCAGATAGTTCTTCTTAGTCTTAGTCTGGAAGCTCCATGGATACCTGTCTACCATGCTTATCCCTGCTGACATTCGAAATACCAGTGTCATCTCTGTTCTAGCATCACAGCAACACTCAATCCGGCATGGTATGACAAACTGACAAAGACAGCTGGCAGAATTAATATTATGATTGGCTGCATTTGATAATTAACTGGGAGCAACACTGAAAATGGCATAACTAAGGTTTGTTTGGGGGAGCTGGGAGGCAAAGGGATGATAAATCATGCCTGCATTACACTCTTTCTAGGATCAGTTTGGATTTCCAGGGTGGTGTAAATGGTTAACATGCTCAGCTGCTAACTGAAAGACTGAGGTTTGAGTTCACACATAGATGCCCCAGAAACAAGTCTTGGTTGCCTACTTCTAAAAAACAACCATTAACAACAGGATGGAGCACAGTTGTACTCTGACACATAGCGGATTACCATAAGTCAGAAATAATCTGTTAACAACTGATTTTTAGGACTAGTCTATGTGGAAAATAAATACTTCATGATGATTTTTGTTAGCTTTATATGCTGAAATTTTTGGATTTAGTAATCTCTACTCTGGTCTCTAGTCTCACTAACCTCCATCCACATTAATTCTCAGGGTCATTCTGTCCTCCCGGTTCATCTTCCTTTCTTTTCTCTGAGGCTAAAATTATTCTAACTTTTAGAAGCATAATGATTTTGTATTCCCCTGGCCAAGACAGCTAGCAATTTTATACCATAGTTTAAATATCATATATAATTCAAAGCAAAGAACCTGAGGGAACACCTCATCCCGTTCTAGCAATGTAGAAATCTGAAACTCTGTAATTATAAGATTAAGCCTAAACTGTGGCATTTTTTACTGTGTGTCCATGTCCTAACCTATGAGCAAATACAATGAACTCTTCACATTTACCATCCTGAAATTTTTGTCTTTCGTTATTTTGCTTTGTCTTATGTTTTCCCTTTCAAAGTAGGCAGTCTCTCCTCTCTTTTCACTGCTGGTTATCCCTCTACTTCCCCATCATTTGTAAATAGTGCTATCAAGAATCTGTCTTAGTCATCTAGTGCTGCTGTAACAGACATACCACAAGTGTATGGCTTTAAAGAGAGAAACTGATTTCTATCTCAGTAGTAGTAGGCTACAAATCCAAATTCAAGGCATCAGATCCAGTGTAAGTCTTTCTCTGTTGGCTCTGGAGGAAGGTCCTTGTCATCAGTGTTCCCCTGGACTGGGAGCTTCTGAGGTGCAGGGACCCCAGTTCCTTTCCAAAGGATGAGCTCTACTCCCAGCACCGCTTTTTTCGTGATTTGAGGTCCCCAGATCTCACTGCTAGCTTCTTTCTGTTAGGTCTCTAGAAATTGCTTCAAGGTAGAATACAGTCTCACCCACTGAGTCCTGCCCCCCCCCCCACAACTGCTGCTCATCCTCCTTCATAACATCAGAGAGACAGGGTTTACAGTGTAGAAGAACATCTCACAATACCAAGAATCAAAGTCTAGCTGAATTAATGCACACATTTGGGGCATGGTGCGTGGGGTGGGGGAGGCATAATTTAATCCATGACACAATTTAAGTGAAATAGTTAATACTTTAGAGTACTGATTTTATTCTGAGGTCCAATTGTATTTGAGAAAACTTTGGGTATCTTAATAAATTGTACTCAGGAACGCCAATGAAAATAAAAATTTCCACATAACATTTTGCTTTATACTTCTTTGCTTCCACCTTTCTGTTTGATAGTACCTCCCTTTTTCCACATTTAGTCTATTTTCTGTCCCTTACTCCCTGTTTTTGCTTAATGTTTATGAACTTTATTCTGTGGCTGTTATCAGTTCTTCTGGATACTTTCTCCAGGTTTACTAACAGACAGTTCTAGCTTGTGATATGGCTAGATCAGCTGTCAGACATGAAACAAAAGGCACAGCAGAGACTACACTGCCTTATAGAAAACTTCTGGCACGCAGGGGAGAAGTAGGTTGGTTCCCAGTGTTAAATATACCAAGATGGGTTAGTGGTCTGATTAGCAATGTGCCAGCCTTTTTTTTCACAACAATTTTCTGTTTGGTGGTTCAGCATATATTTACTGAAACTTTTATATACAATCATGTTTATGATTATACTTTTCTGGATATAATTAAACAAATATTTATTAATTTCTCATATTATGTCAGGCACTGTGCTAGGTACTATCATTCCATAGGAACAACATAGATGTATGACATGAAACATATAGTCTAGTAAGAATTAATAATAAGTACATTTATGTAGTATTTTAGAGTTAACAAAATACTTTCATTTATCATTTTATTAATCACCACAACTCTTTCCAAGTAAAAAGAGTTGACATTAATATTCAATTTCCCAGAAGAACCTGGTTTACAAAGATGAAGACAATTTCTAAAGTGGACTGCTTGGGGCCAGTGAATGGAAGGAAAATTGAATTTAAAACTGTCCCATGAAAAAAGGATAGTCTTTAAAACATGTGATTAAAGACACTTGCTCTTTCAGAACCCCAAATTAATAATAGCATCCTTCTGATTGTAGTGCTCTTTATCTTTAAAGAAAAAAATACAGTGAAAAGAATTACTATAAGGGCAAGTCATTTGACACTCTGCATAAAATATTATTGTTGTTTGTCAATTTTATCCCAGAGGGATAGTTAAATCTGAGAAACACTAATTTATATGTCAGACCCGTGGCATAGTCCAGCAGAAGATCAATTAAAATGGACATTTGTTCATTGATTTTTATTTTGAAGAGACACCAGTAGAATGAAAACTATCTCATAAAAGAAACAGTCATCTTTCTCTTTGTTCCTTCTGCTTTCTGCTGTAATTCTGTCTGCCTCTCTCAGGCTGAACACAAAAGCAAAGAGAAGTTAGAATACTTGCTATCAGCAGCAGCAACGATTGTCTTGCGTCTTCCTTTTAAAAGGTAGACATATGATTATTTTAATTATCAAATTTATTTACATGTAATCCATGTTTTCTTTTTCTCAACTTGTAACTGAAAAGAATCAGCAAATAAACGAAAATGTCATTGGTACTTTAGATGAGAAAGAGACTAAAGCTTTCTACTTCCTGTCTCTTAAGTTTTTTCTTCCCTCTAGTTCTTTAACCCTGCATTTTCCTAATTCTCTTTCTATCTTCAATTTTTTAACTGCTCTATTTTTTTTACTTTCCTCCTGCATTCAATTGCAGCTATCTTGAAGTTCTACCCTTGCCCTGCTTCTAATGGATTTCATCCTCTCACATCTATTTTCATGATTTTATCAGTCACCTCATATGAACAACTCTCAGAATCCCACATCTAGTTTTGAATTTTCTGTTAAATACAGTTCACCAAAATCTCTGCTACAGGAAATGTCATCTTACATGCTCTTACTGATAGTTCAATATTTTACAAACTGAGTACCTCATCACCCTCAAATTCTTTGCACTCAGCATGATGTTTTCCTTTTATTTTTGTTGATAATACCCTTTATTTCTGAGATTTGCAATTTAGGTCTCAATCTGTATTCATCTTCTGTCATTTCTCAAAACATTTCTCATCAGTTTTTTTATGAACTATTAACATCGTATTTCAGTTACAATTGCTTTTTATTTTTATTGGCAAGAATTTTGTTGAAGATTTTTGCATCTAGATTCGTGAGTGATATCGGTCTGTAGTTCTCTTTTGTTGGGTCTTTCCCGGGCTTTGGTATCAGGGTTATGCTGGCTTCATAGAATGAGTTTGGGATTAATCCATCCCTTTCTATACTGTGAAATGTTCTCAGTAGTATTAGAGATAACTCTTCTCTAAAAGCTTGGTAGAATTCTGTGGTGAAGCCATCTGGGACTGGGCTTTTTTTTGGTTGGCGATTTTTTGATGACTTTTTCAATCTCTTCCTTTGTGATGCATTTCTTAAGTTGTTCTGTGTCATCTTGTGATAATTTGGTAGGTGGTATGAATCAAGGAACTTGTCCACTTCCTCTAGGTTTTCAAATTTGTTAGAGTACAGTCTTTCATAGTATTCTGTTATGATATGTTTGATTTCTGTTGCATCTGTGGTGACAACTCCCCTCTCATTTCTAATTTGGGTTATTTGTTTCTTTTCCTGTTTTTCTTTAGTAAGTTTAGTCAGTGGTTTGTCAATTTTGTTGATCTTCTCAAAAAACCAGCTTTTGGTCTTTTCCATTTTTTCAATTGTTTTTCTCTTCTCTAATTCATTTACCTCTGCTCTAATCTTTATGATCTCGTTTCTTCTGGTGCCCGAGGGGTTCCTCTGTTGTTCTCTCTCTACTTGTTTAAGCTGTAGGGTTAGTTTCTTGATTTGGTTTTCTTTCTTCCTTCAAGATGTGTGCATTTATGGAGATAAACAGACCTCTGAGCACTGCTTTGGCTGTATCCCATAGGTTCTGGTAGGAAGTCTTTTCA
Organism: Heterohyrax brucei; assembly: GCA_028571685.1. Classification (NCBI taxonomy): domain Eukaryota; kingdom Metazoa; phylum Chordata; class Mammalia; order Hyracoidea; family Procaviidae; genus Heterohyrax; species Heterohyrax brucei. The sequence goes on from CM053149.1 coordinate 45,351,019, forward strand.
TTCTCATTGGAATCCATGAATTTCTTTATTTCATCCTTGATTTCTTCTATAACCCATGGTTTTTTGAGCAAGATGTTCAGTTTCCAAGACTTCCACTTTCTGTCTATGTTTTTTCTGCTATTGATTTTGACTTTTATGGCTTTATGATCTGAGAAGATGCTTTGCAGTAATTCAATCGTATGGATTTTGTTGAGAATTGCATTATGTCCTAACACATGGTCAATTCCGGAGACTGTACCCTGTGCACTAGAGAAGAAGGTGTAGTTGTCCACTGATGGGTAGAAAGTTCTGTGTATATCAATGAGGGTTAATTGGTTAATTGTGGCAATAAGGTCTTCTATATCTATACTGAGCTTTTTTCTAGATGATCTGTCCAGTACTGAGAGTGGAGTGTTGAAGTTTCCCAGTATAATTGTGGAGTAATCTAACTCTTTTTTGACGGTAGTCAGTGTTTCCTCAACGTATTTAGGTGCTCTGATATTAGGTGCATAAATATTTAATATATTAGGTCTTGCTTGTGTACCGATCCTTTCACCAATAAATAGTGTCCATCTTTGTCCATGATGGTGGATTTGACATTAAAATTGATTTTGTCTGAGATTAGAATTGCCCCACCTGCTCTTCTTTGTTCATTGTTAGCTTGATATATATTCTTCCATCCTTTAGTTTTCAGTTTGTTCCTATCTTTAAGTCTCAAGAGAGTTTCTTGTAGACAGCATATGGATGGATCATGTCTTTGAATCCAAGATGTCACTCGATGTCTCTTTACTGGAGCATTCAGTCCATTCACATTCAATGTAATTATTGATAGGTATGTGTCCAGTGCTGCCATTGTGATATGTTTATTTTTGTGTAGATGTTTTTTCTATTGTTCTTATTAGTCTGTTCTGGGACATTCTTTTTTGTAAGTTGATTTTTTACCTTTTTCAGAGCTGGTTTTGTAGTTGTTGAGACTCCTGTGTTACATTTCTTGATATGATATGTTACATCTTTGTTATGCTTTACAGCTGCCCCTATGATCCCTCTTAATAAACTATATATAAACCTAATTTTAATTACTACCAGTCTTGTCATCTGCCTCTCCATTTGGAAAGACTATAATGACTGTAGTGCATCCCTCTTTTTAATATGATGGCACCATAGTTTTCATGATAATCACTGGATTGTTTCTTTCACTATTAAAGCTGTGATTGAATTTGGAGCCTTTCTTCACTGAGTAGAGTTCTGAATAATGTGTCATTCTAAAATATAAAGTTCATGGTTTTGTTCTCCTAAGCCAAGAAGATCTTTCAGTATTTCTTGTAGTTTGGGTTTGATTTTTACAAAGTCTCTGAGTTTCTGTTTATCTGGGAATGTCTTAATTTCATTTTCCTATTTGAAAGATAGTTTTGCAGGATATATAGTTCTTGGTTGGAAGTTCTTCTCCTTCAAGGCTTTGAATGTGTCCTGCTGCTGTCCCTGTGCCAGCATGGTTTCTGCTGAGAAATCTGACTAGAGCCCTCAGGGTTTCTCTCTGAATGTTAACTTTGCTTTGAGTCTTGCTGCCTTTAAGAGTTGCTGCTTAAGTTTCATTTTGTTAAGCTTGATTATAATATGTCTTAGAGTCTTTCTTTTGAGATCTATATTGGGTGGCATGCAATATGCATCTGGGATACCTATGTTCTCTTCCTTCATGATTTCTGGGAAGTTTTCTGTCAGCAGCTCAGCAACAATACTCTCTGTGTTCTCAGGTGTGTCATCCTGTTCAGGGACTCCAATTAATTGAAGGTTGTTCCTCTTAATAGAGTCCCACATGCTTCTTAATGCTTATTCATTTTTCTTGTTTCTTTTTTCTGATTTCTGCTCATAGACACTGGCATCAGTAGTTCTGTCTTCCAAATCAGAAATTCTTTTTTCTATTTGTTGCACTCTATTTTCTTGGCTTTGAATGGAAGTTTCTATGTCTTTGATTTTGTTCTTGATCTGTTGGATTTCAGAGTACCAGTGTTCCATCAGATGGAACAGCTTGCTTAATTTTTCCTTTGTTCTGCTGCATTTTGTATAGTCTAGAGGGCTCTGTATCTAATCATTTTGTATTCACCTTCTGATGATTTCAGAAAAGTTTCTTCATCTGGGAAACTCCTTGGTTGTTTTATTTGTGAGCCTTCTGAAGCCATGGGTGATTTCTTTTATGCCACAAGTGTCTGTTGCTTTTGGGGTTTCATGTGAGTAAGTAAAGGCTGGGAGAGATATTGTGAGGGTGAACCTCAGATGTTTCTCTAGGCTGTCTTAAAATGTAAAGCAAAAGGTATCTGACTACTTCCCAAGTCAGTCAGGTTTTCAGGTGTAGAGCTCCCTCTTCCCAGCTGACAAAGTAAGCACCTCTATATCCAACCCCAGATGATGCAAGCTAATTCCAAATACAGCAATGCTACTACCGTGTTGGCCTCTGCTGACAGGGCCCAGCCTTGGGTGACACTGTGTAAACTACTGCTTTTCTGGTAAAAAAAAAAAAAAAAAAAAAAAAGCTCTCCTGTGGCCAGACTCTCGCTCCCATGCTAAGAAATAGGCCCAGCTGCTGCCACTGTATCTAAAATGGTGCCCTCCACATGGTCAGCAGATAGAGGGTCAAAAGGTGCTGAGAGGTAGTGAGTCCTCTACCTCTGTTGCCGGGCCCCCACTGTAGGTGACACTGTGTAAACTACTGCTTTTCTGTTGGAGAAGCGCTGTCCTGTTTCCAGGTGCTCACTCCCATGCTAAGAATTAGGTCCCGCTAAAATCTCTGCATGCAACATGTCATCCCGCACACAGGCACTGAGGTTCCATACAAACCACGCTGTGGTAGTGATAAAAAAGACAGGCCTAAAGTGGCTAGATGAATAGAATCCTAAGCCTGGCTCTCAAAATACGGCAATTTTGCCTGCCTAACCCACCAGCAGTGCGTCTGAGTCTAGTCGCTAGGCAAGACCTAGCTCCACCTGCCGGCCAAGACAGAGAAACAAAAAGTCAAAATGGTGCATTTACTTTCAGTCCGTGAGAGCCAGGGCTAGCCAGGAGTGAGAGTCAGCAAAAGAGAGGAGGTTTTTCATTCAGTTGTATGAAGTCTGAATTAACAGCCCTGTGCCATGTCCTGGGGGCTCACAAGGTGATCAGAAGGCTCCATTTGATTATCAGTTCAAGTCTTGGTTTCCAGAGGGATATAAGGAGACATGTACTTAGTCCTGCATCTTGACTCCATCTCACTTTTTATTTTTATATATGCATTGCCATCCCCAGATTCTCTAATTTAACTGCTGTCAGATGTCTGTTCTAAAATATAGCCATCATCAGTCTGTACCCATGATCAAGGACTCTCAATATCTCCCAGGAAGACAGCAGTCTAACACATCTGATTACAACGGCCTTTTCCAATACTTTGACTCACTTCTTCAACTTACATGCCAGTAAGATATATACCCACAATTTTAGATCTTTAGAAAAATATATGCACTGTGATAATTTCTCATCAGTGGTTTATGTTTCAGGAACTCAATAAACTAAAAAAATAAAAATCCTTTAAATAGCTTCAGTTAGTTTGGTAGTTGATCAAAGCCCATAATATATGAAGGACCAATACAAACAAGCAACAAACACAAACAAACACTGTTCCAGTATCTAGTTCTCTAGTCTACGGTACAGATTCTTCTAGGTTGCACCCATTTACCCTCCTTCTTCCGAGGTGGGCACAATGAAGATTTTTTGTTACTTAATTCCAGGGAAGACAAACATATTCAAAGACTCAAACAAAACAAAACAAAAAATAAGAAGAAAGGAAAAGAAAGAAACAAGTTTAGAAGTTCAACAGCAGTGGTGTGGGGGTCAGACAATTATATTATGTCTGTAAACTGTTCCAATAATTACATCTGTTTAATGACCATGTATAATGTTCTGTATTGTGTTTCTTTTTTTCTTTTTCTTTTTCTTTTTTGGTACTTTAGATGGTAGTTTATAGAACAAAGTAGTTTCTCATTAAATAGTTAGTACACGTTTTATGACATTGGTTAACAACCCCACAACATGTCAACATTCTCCTAGTCAACCTTGGGTTCTTTGCTAACAGCATTCTTGTCCACTGCTGCCATCTAATCTTTGTGCCTGGGATGCTGTGCCCCTTTAGGTTCATTTGTGCTATGGGCCTGTCTAATCTTTGGTTGAAGGGTCAACCTCAGGAGTGACTTCATTGCTGACCTGAAAATATGTCTTAGGGTCATATTGTTGGGGTTTCTCCAGTCTCTATGAGGCCAGTAAATCTGGTCTTTCTATTTCAGTTAAAACTGTGAACTACATTTTTCTCCAGTTCTGTCCAGGATTTCATTGTGATGCCTGTTGAGTAGTCAGTGGTGGTACCTGGGTACCACCCAGTTGTACTGGACTCAATCTGGTGAAGGAGGTTGTATATCAGGTCTATCAGTCCTTTGGACTAATCATTCCCTGTATCTTCAGTTTCCTCATTCTTTCTTGTTCCCCAATGAATAAAACTAGAGAAGTGTCCTAGATGGCCACTCACTAGAATGTAGAATGTTTTGTTTATAGTGTCTGTTGTGCCAATTAAGGTAGAGGTTCCCTGAGACCATGGTTGCCACAAACCCTGTCCAGCTATTCTGTCTTCTGGGGAGCTTGGATTTGTCTACAGAGCTCCCATGATCTTGCTTTGCACAAGTAGTGCTGAATTCCCCAGTATTTGCCTTTTTCTTCCTTTAGTTCATAAATATGGGGGTGGGCAGGGTCAGGAAGCATGTTTTGTTTATTTCTGGATTCTCACTGCCTAGAAGGTTTGTGTACATGATCCGGTTACAGAGGTGTTTTTTTTTTTTTTTTTTTCAATTTTTTTAATTCATCAGTTTTCTCAGTGGGCAGAAGGCAGGTGTCTTGTCTGGTAGCACTGGGTAGTTTATTTTGCTGACTCCTGCAACTATCCGTGGGTAACAGTTAGGGCATATACAAACATGCAAACAACTATAAGGAGGATGGAAGGGAAGAAGCCTCCCACCATTTGCCTCCTTTTACCCTTCTTGCCACACATTAATTTATTAAATAAACTCATCACAAGACAAGAGAAGTAGTACACCAAGGTGCTAGGTTTCTGACCCTATCAATGACCTACATGAAGCCACTTCACACCTCAACTCACACCAAGGAGAAATGCAGTGACTTGCATGTAGCTACCAACAAACTCCTTCTACCTTCCAAGGAGGGTTGTTATTTCCCATTACAAATGAGACACACTCAAATTATGTGGAAGGGAGTTAAATAATAGAAGTTTCTGATGCTTCTGTGGAATGTTATCACTTTCTATCTCCTTGTCTAGAGTACGTTTATACTTTTCTTGAAAAAAAGACAATAAAGAATTCTATCTCATAGTGGTCTTATAGGACAGAGTAGAACTGCCCACAGAGTTATCAAGGTGTGGCTGGTAGATTTGAACAGTGGGCTTTTATGGGTAGAAGCCGAGTTTTAACCACTGCACCACCAAGACAGTGTCCTTTTCTTAGGTATATATTGAAAAAAAAGTTCAGAATGTAGTATGTGTGAGACTTTGTGCTAAATGCTTTCCACAGATCATTTCACTTAAGTCTGATGCTAATCTTATGAATGTGTGCTATTACTATTTCCATTTTGACAATGAACAAATCAAGAGTTTAAATTACTGATCCAAAATCTCATATCTTGTAATTTGTAAAGATAAAATCAAAAATTTTACTCTAAGTTATTGCAGTCCCATAGGACGTTCTGATCCAATTATGCAGTGTAATGATTTCTTACCAATGGCTTATTGCTAAAAATCTAAGTTTTCTGTCAGAAAACACTCTTTCTATATATATTTGCTTGCAACTGAAACAAGATGATTGTATCATCTGGTGATATTTTCTTGGGTTGTGGTTTTAGACTATTGACTAGGGCTGGGAATAAAGTAATTAGCACCCAAGACAAGGAATTTATGAGGGTACTTGCTAGTACTGAGTGTCAGTAATGCCTTCAATTTGTCTCCCTAGGCATCTTTATTACCTCATCCTACACCCAGCCCTCCATTTCACAAATACTTTTCCATTCAGGTGGCCATTTTCTTTAAGCTTCCATATTGTGGAGAGTTAAATGATTCTGAGAACTATTTTATACACCTAACATACCAACAAATAAATTCTCAAAATTTCCTAATGACAGATATGACTTCTCTGACTGGGACGTATGAGCCTCTGTTGATCAATTAAAGGACTCCAATTAGTTTAATACAAAGCTTCAGTTACAATAGTCTTAGATCATGAATCAGATTTTTGGGGACAAGAGATAAACTGATTATGGCATTCCAGCCTACAACAGTCTCAGCTGCTGTCCCTCTACAATTTTTTACTATATGACCTCATCACACGACATTTCCAGACTTCAGGAATAACACACTGTGCATACTTTAACTCAAGTTCATTAACATCATCACTACACATGTATCTTCACTTCCACCAACTCTCAGTCAGTTTGTGATACTGTGGTAGCTTGTGGGTCACTGTGATACTGGAAGCTGTACCAGTGATATCACAAAAATACTATGCTGGACAGGTCTCAACTGAGCTTCCAGACTAAGACATCTAGGGAAAAGGCAAAGTTCTGAAAATTAGCCAATGAAAACCTTATTGATAACAATAGAATATTGTCTGATAGAGTCCTGGATAGTAAGCCCCTCAGGCTGACAGGCACTTAAACTACAACTCATCAAGAGCTGCTTCCTCAGAATAAACTAGGCCTGAATGACGTGAATAGAGAAAGACTTTTTGGACCTTCATATGCTGATGTGAAGTAACTCAAAATGAGAAGGAACAGCTGTAAACATAAACTAAGTGTGAATTAAGGAAAATTAAAAGTTGTCAAAAGTGAAATGGAATGCTTGGAGGTCAAGATCCTAGGCATTATTGAGCTGAAATGGACCTTTATTGGCTGTTTCAAATACCTCAGCCATGTGACCTGCTATACTAAGAACTACAAATTGAATAATGATGTTCCATTCATTTTCAAAAAGAACATTTCAAGGTCTATCCTGAAACATAATGTTGCCATTGATAAGTTATTATCAATACACTTACCTTGGTTAGCCAACAGAAGGAGATATTTATTTATTGTGCCCATTCCAAAGAAAAGTAATCCAGGAGAACATGGTAATGATCAAATACCATTAATATCACATGCAAGTAAAATTTTGCTGCAAATAATTCAAAAATCATTGCAGAAGTGCATTGACAAAGAGTTGCCAGAAGTTCAAGCTGGATTCAAAGAGGACTTGAAACAAAAGATATCATTTTGAAGTAAGATAGATCCTGGATGAAAGCTGAGAATATCAGAAAGATGTTTACCTGTACTATATTAACTATACAAAGGCATTCAAGTATGTGAATCATAATAAGTTGTTGGTAACATTACAAAGAATAAGGATTCCAGAACACTTAATTGTACTTATATGTAACCTGTTCTAGACTAAGAGGCACTCCTCCAAATATAACAAAGGGATACTGTATGGTTTGAAATCAGGAAAGGTTTATATCAGGGTTGTATCCTTTCATCATACTTATTTAATCTGTATACTGAGCAAAAAAAATTTGAGAATCTGGAATTTCTGAAGGTCATCTTCCATCAGGATTCTAGGAAGCCTCATTAACAATCTGCATTATGTGAATAACATAGTCTTGCTTACTGAAAGTGAAGAGGACTTGAAGCACTTACTGATGATGATGAAAGACCACAGCCTTCAGTACCATCATGGATTGAACTATGTACCCCTGAAAAAATCTGTCAACTTGTCTGAGTCACGATTCTCAGTATTGTATAATTACCTAGTCTTTTGTCATCTGACATGATTTTCCTGTGTTTCATAAATTCTATCACTATGATGTAACAAGATGGATTAATGGCAGTTATCTTGATGAGATCTATAAGATTAGATAGTTTCTTAAGCCAATTTCTTATGAGACATAAAAGAGAGGAGAAAGGAGAAAGACATGGGAACTTCATCACCAAGGATACAATGCTGCATTCAGAATACGTCCTTTGGCCCTCTGGTTCCTGAGATGAGATGTTCCTAGACCAAGAGAAAATTGGCCTTCCAGAGCAGACAGAAAGAGAAAGCTTTCCTGTGGAGCTGTTGGCTTAAATTTGGACATATAACCTTCAAGACTGTGAGAATAAATTTTTCTTGTTGCTTGTGGTATTTCTGTGTTAGCAGCACTAGATGACTAAGACAAGTATAGACAACTGGACCAATAAGTTGCATGATAAATGGAGAAAAGTTTGAAGTTGTCAAAGATTTCATTTGCTTGGATCCATAATCAAGGCCCACTGAAAGAACAGTCAAGAGATCAAACGACACACCACGTCGGGCAACTCTGCAAATGACCTCTTTGCAGTCTTACAAAGATATCAGTTTGTGGACAGATGTGTCTGATGCCTGATGCCATGGTACTTTCAATCACCTCATGCACATGCAATAGCTGGGCAATTAATTAGTAAGATCAAAGATGAGCTAGTACATTTGAACTCGGTATTGGCAAAGAATATTGAATATACCATGGACTGTCAGAAGAACTGACAAATTTGTCTTACAGGAATACAGCTACAATGTTCCTTAGAAACAAAGATGGAGAGACTTGGTCTAATATACTTTATTAGGAGAGACCAGACCCTGAAGAAGGACATTATGCTTGTTAAGGTAAGGGGGTCAACATAGACTAGGAAGATCCTTGATGAGATGGATGGATACAGTGGCAGAAACAATGGGTCAAGCATAGCAATGATTGTGAGGATGGTAGAGGATGAGGCAGCATCTCGTTGTGCTGTGAATGGGTTCACTATGAGTCAGAATCAATCCAATGGCATCTAACAATGAAAACAAAGAAGACCAATAATCTAGACATGGTCAGATGTATGCACCAACCACAGATGTCAATGATAAAGAAATTGCTACAATCTGAAATTGATCACATTTACAACCAAGAAGCATTAATAATTAGTAGTGATTATAATGCTAAAGTTGGAAACAAAAGAATTAGTAGTTAGTGTTATGGATTAAATTGTGTCACCCTAAAGTGCGTGCAGCATCATGGATTGAATTGTATCCTCCCAAGATGTGTGTGGTGTTTGACTGGAAAGTGATTCCCAGTATTGTGTGATGTTCCTTCATGTTGTAAACCCTGCCTCTATGATGTTAATGAGGGAGGATGCTGGCAGCTGTGTTAGTGGTACAGAACTCAGTGTGTGGGATTGTATTGTGCCTTGTGGCAGCCTCTTAAGAAATAAAGGGAATGAGGACAAGCAGAGATTTGGGGACCTCATACCACCATGAAAGCAGCACTGGTCGCAGAGGATGTCCTTTGGAAAGGACCAGGATCCCTGTGCCTCAGAAGCTCCTAGTCCAGAGAAAGACTGAAGACAAGGACCTTCCTCCAGAGCCAGCAGAGAAAGCCTTCCTCTGGAGTGGACACATTGAATTCGAACTTTTAGTTTACTGGACTGTGACAAAATAAGATCTTTTGTTTAAAACCATCTGCTTGTGGTATTTCTGTTATAGCAGTATTAGATGACTAAGACAACTAGAAAAACTGTCTTGGTGATAGGAATCATGCAGAGATTTCATTATGGAATTATGTCAAACCAATTATTTATTCATTGGAAATATGTTTTTCTCAGCACCATAAAGGATAGCTATAAACATGAAGCTTGTGAGATGATTTACAAAGGAAGCATATGTACATCTGTGGAAAGAGACTGTGAAGAAACTTAATATTGTCTGTAAACACAAAGCCTAGGGCTGACTGTGGAAAGGACTATAAATTGCTCACATGTAAATTCCAGCTGTATCTGAAGGAAATCAAAGCAAGTACAAGAGAGCTAAAGTATAACCTTGAACTCATTCTACTTGAATTCAGAAACCACGTCAAAAATAAATGTGATGCCCTAAACACTAATGAAGACCAGAAGAGTTGTGGGATTATACCAACGACATTATACACGAAGAATGTAAAAGTTCATTAAAAAGACAGAAAAGAAAGAAACATCCAAAATGAGTATCAGTGAAGACTCCGACACTTGCTTTTGAGAGCAGAGTAACTAAAGCAAACAGAAGGGTGAAGTAAAAGAACTGAATGGAAGATTTCAAAAGGCAGCTTGAGAAAACAAGATAAACTATTATAGTAAAATAGGCAAAGTCCTAAAGTTAGAAAACGAAAAGACAATACGAAAATTGGCATTTCTCAAACCAAAAAAAGTAAAGAGAAAGTTCAAGCCTCAAGTTACAATTTTGAAGGTTTCTACGGACAAAAAACTGAATGGGAGAGAAAACATCAAAAGAAAACACAAAGAATATACAGAGTCACTGTAACAAAAAGAAAGAAGTGGTCTCTGTTCAACCATTTCAGGAAGTAGTATATGACCAAGCACAACAGGTAATGAATGAGTAAGTACAAGCTATTCCTATGGCATTGGTCAAAAACATGTCTTCAGAAACTGATGGGAGAGCAACCAAAATGTTTCAACCAACAGAAGTAATGTGGTAACTGCTTGCCTATTTCTAGAAACTTGTAAGAGAGCTACCTAGCCTACTGAGTAGAAGAGATCCATATTTATGCCTTTTTGAAAGAAAGTCAAAGAGAGTGAAGAAATCATCAAGTGATATCATTAATATGACATGTAAGCAAAATGCTTCTGAAGATAATTAAAAAATGGCTGTGACTGTGCGTCCACAGCTAACTGCCAGAAATTCAAGCTAGATTCACAAGATGATGTTGAAGTAGGGCTGGTATTGGGTACTGTTGACATCAGATGGATCTCAACTGAAAGCAGAGAGTACCAGGAAGACATTTACCTGCGTTTTATTGACTATGCAACGACTTTTCACTATGTGGATGATAACATATTCTGAATAATACTTCTAAGACTGGTAATTATGTAACATTTAGAGTGCTCATGGGAAATCAGTACAAGGATAAAGAGGAAAGCTTTCGAACTGATCAAGAAGACACTGTGTAGTTTAAAACCGGGAAAAATATACCATAAGATTGTAGTTTTTCAACTTTCTTTTTCATTGTATATGCTGAATGAATACAGTTGCCCTTCATTATCTGAGGATTCCACATCTAAGAATTTAAGCAACCTTGAATTGAAAAAAAAGCTATGTTGTTGTTAATGTGTATTATGTAGCTTGGCCTGTAATGGTTGTGACCATACCGAACACATGCAGATCTTTTTCTGTTATTATTCCCTAAACAATATAGTATAACAACCATTTACATAGCATTTACCTTGCTTTTGGTATCATAAATATTCTACAGATGATTTGGAATAAAGCATATCACAGATTGCATGAAGGTTATATGCAAATACTGTGCCATTTTATATAAGGGAGTTGAGCACCCTTGGATCCAGATATGCTTTGGGGTTCTAGGGTGACTGTAATCCTGGGCATGGTGCTACATGACGAAAAATACATAATGAGAATGGAAGAGTCTTTAACAACCTGGCATATGCAAATAACACAACCTTTCTCACCAGAAGTGAAGTGGACTTAAATAATTTATTGATGAAGGTAAAAGACTACATCCTTAAGTATATATTGAACCCGGACATGAAGAAAATGAGACTAGTAACCAACATCATGATAAATGGCAAAGGCATTGAATTTGAAAAGGGTTTCATCCTTTGGTCAACAAACAATGCCTATGGAGGCAACAGAAAAGAAATCAAATGGTGTATTGCACTGGGCAAATCTGCTAGGGGAGAAAAGGGAACCACCTTTTTAAAGTGTTAAAAAGAAAAGATGAAGACTAAGGTGTGCCTGACCCAAGCCATAGTAATTTCAGTTCCCTCAAATGTATGTGAAAGCTGGACAATGAGTAAAGAATTCTGAAGCAGAATTAATGACTGAATTATAGTGGGGACAACGATTAATGAATATGTATGCTATGGACTCCCAGAAGAACAAACAAATTTGTCTTAGAAGAGGTTAATGTTTCTTAGAAGTGAGGATGGTGAGACTTTAGTAAACTTGCTTTGGGCACATCATCAGGCATAACTAATTGCTGGAGAAAGGTGTCACACTTGGTAATGTATGACGTCAATGAAAAAGAAAGAGACCCTCAGATGAACTGACACAATGGCTGAAACAATGGGCTGAAACACAGAATAGAAATGATTGTAAGGATGACACAGGATGCAGTAATGTTTTGTTATTTTATACATAAGGTCTTCTTGAGTCAGAGCTGACTCAGTGGCACTCAGCAATGACAGACATATCTCCATTTCAAAAACACTATTTGGGTGAATCCCTTAGCTCCTGTCACTCCTTGTTCACTTACTGTTTTAGTAATCCAGTACTACTCTAACAGAGATACCAAAAGTGAATGGCTTTAAAAATAGCTTTAAACTTACTTTTTAAAACAATCCAGTAGGCTACAAGTCCAAATTCGATGTGTCACCTCCAGGGAAAGATTTTCTCACTTTGTCAGTACTGAAGTAAGGTCCTCGTGTTGCATCAGTCTTTCTTGGGTCACAGAGCATCTCGTCATGGGAACATCAAGTCAGAAGGAAACTCTGTGGTCCCAGTGCTGCTTTCTTGATGGTATGAGGTCCCAATTCTTGGCTTGTTGCCCTTCCTTTTATCTCTTGTAGGATAAAAGGTGGTGCAAGTCACAATCCAGGGACACTCTCTTAATAAGGGTGTTGTAGATCCATTCTAATCTTCTTTTAACATAATCCTACCTATTACCCACAGGCAGAGATTAGGATTTATAGCATAGAAAAATCATAAAACGGAGGACAATCACACAACATTGGGAATCACGACCCGGAGAAATTGCTACATACATTTTTGGGGGGGCAAAATTCAATTAATGAAACTTACTTTTTTTTCCTTTATTGAACAAATAAAGACTAAGAAAGTTCAAATAAATACATATCTCCTCCACTCTAGTATTGGTTTAACTAAGCCTAAATATTTTTTCTGTTTTGTTCACTGAATGACACCCAGGTCATAGCAGAGAGTAGGCGCTTAATAAATATTAGATGAATAAATTAGCAAATGAATAAAAGAAAGCACTTTTCTCAGCATAGTTTTCTCCAAATTATGGTGCTTTGAAATCACTTAGGAAATGATAACAATAGTGGAAGAAATGGTATTTGTTAAAATGCAAATTCCAAAGTCCATCCTTATTGACTAGTAGTTCTCAACTTGAGCAATTTCGCCTTTCATGGAACTTTGGCCATCTCTGAAGACAGTTTTGATTGTCATAGCTATGGGATGGGAAGGAGAATGCCCCCAAAAGGTATTTACTGGGTAGAGGTCAGGAACGCTACCAAACATGCTGCAAAACACAAGACAATGATCATAACAAGGAATAATCTAGTCCCAAATATGGTTGGGACCAAGACTGAAAAATCTTGCTTCAGTTTCTATTTAGTAGGTAAATTGGGAACCCGGGCTTGGATTTTTATTATGTTCTCTGTATGACCTGATACTCTTAAAATGCCAGCTCTTTATCTGTATAATTATTTTACTTCACCATGATACAATCACATGAGACAATTCTTTGGTGTACAGAAAATTAAATCGAAAAGTGTATGCACAAAAGTGTATGATTCTTGTCTATATGAAACACTAAAATGAGTTTCATGGAGCAGCAACACAACTTACTGACAGGAAGCAAATCAGGGTTAATACCTTCACATTGTAGTCAACTCTGAGATATTTGTTGGCTCCATTGCCAAAGTGTGTTTCTACATAATTACAGCGTGCAGTTTTCTACACTGACCCATAAAAGAAAAAGACAGTAGTAGACAAATGTTTCTAGGATCCCTGGTATCAGAGAAAATAAGCAAGTTATAACTTCTCCATGGTCCATCTGTACAGTATGTCAATGGTGACTGTTGCTCCTTCACTAGGATGTTACATGTTGCTTCTTTTTGATAAATGATCTAGCTAATTTTTGCTCTTATCTTGTGTCAGTCCATACTGATTCTTGTATGGAGATACTGTTAGAAGGTAAGCCTTTTGTTTTCCACTAAAAAACTTAATACTACTCTCAGTACGCAAACAGCTTTGTTTAGAATCATTGTTCAGTGGTTAGTGGTGTCTTTTTTCACCTTGTGTGATGTAAAGCATCTAAGAAGGCATCTTCTTGGCATCCAGCAAGTCTTCTTCTCATTCTCTGATGTCTGAGTCTCAACTTTGACATTATATCATTGTCTACCTTGTCTACTGTTTACAACAGTATCCTTCGTCAACCCAAGCCAGGGGCCTCTAAAATTCCTTGAGTTTTATTTCTCACATCTAATTATTGCATAGAATTATTTCTACCTCTACTTCATTTCCCACATCATTTTCCTCTTCCATCTTTGCTTTACTTTAACCTTCAAAAATCCTTGCCTTCAAAATTACAGTTGCCTTCCTTTCAGTCCCTCTCCCATTCTTGCTTCTTATTCCTCTAATCTCTCTCTGTCCTTCTTCTGGTTTTCTTTTGGAAACAAATGTCATAAAGTCACTTTGTATACAGATATAAATAATTTCCCCATTACCTATAACAAATAGTGCAAATTCCTCTGTCACACAAAATAAGACATATCTCTCCCCTTCAATCTGAAATTCTGCTTCTATAATATTCTAATAAAACTGCACAGCTCACTTGAACTAGGCATATTCTTTCATAGCTCTTCCTTTACTTAGATTGCTTCTCCTTTTTTCCCCCTCGTCTCCCTCCTCATTCATTAAATAAACTCCTATTAATACTGATATATAAATCTCAAATTATAACACATAAAAAAGTCTTTCTTGATCTCCTTGAACAGATAAAACAGGCTGGTTTCCTAGAAAGCAGAGTCTAAGGCAGAGATATTCTTGCTGGAAATGTATTGGAATACATTTTCAGAATCAGTATCTGTGGGGATAAAAGAAGAAAGGTAAAGAAAGAAGCAGTATTATGTAAACGAGGGTTTCCTTTGTGATGCAATCACAGAAAATGCCAAGAATGTTCTTGGGGGAACTCTAGTCTTAGTTGTTATATGGTTCTCACTAACTTAATTGGGTAAACATGTTTGGGCCTTTATATCACAGTATTGGTGAGTCACTATATGTGGAGTGTCCTAAGAAGATATGTGATATGGCAACAATCAGTTTAGGTACCACAGAGGGATTTGAAAGCTATAGATAACTGTCATAGATTCAATTGTGTCTCTCCTAAAATGTGTATAGTACTGTGGCTGGGCCTTGATTCCTTGTTCTGTGTGAGGTTTCTGTATATTGTAAATCCTCCCTCTAAGATGTTAATGAGGGATGATGGGTGGTGGTTGTCTTAGTGAGGCAGAATTCAGTCTACAAAATTGTACTGTTCCTTGAGGTAATCTTTTGGGATTTTATGGAAAGGGAAACAGCAGATAGTTGAGGACCTCCTACCACTAAGAAAGCAATGCCAGGAGCAAAGCATGTTCTTTGGACCTGGGGTCCCAGTGCCTCAGAAGCTCCCAATCTAGGGGGAGATTGATGACAGTGATCTTCCTCCAGAGCTAACAGAAAACTTACCCCTAGAGCTGATGCCCTGAATTTGGACTTTTAACATATATTTTTTTTGAGAAAATAAGTTTCTCTTTTTAAAGCCACCTGTTTGTGATATTTCTGTTATAGAAGCACTAGATGTCTAAGACAATACTCATTCTCCCCTCAGCTGGAGGAACAAGTGTTTCAGTTCTTGGGGTAGGAAGTTCAATAGCCCTACAACAGCCACTGCATCAGAGAGTCATGTGTTATTCTCATAGTTGTATTACAGAACTTGTTATTTTGCGTAATGATTATTTGTCTGCATGTTTTCATCCCCAAAACTGGCTAATGTTTTTGAAGACAATTAAGCCTGCAGTCAAGCTGCTAGATCAGGGAAAGTAGAATAGGGTCCCAATGCAGCAAAAATGGATTCTGTAACTGCCGAGGCCCATTACCCACAAAGGCCTCTATCAGCAAAGCTATATGCCTATGTGATGGTGAGTGGATGCATTTCACCCTTGACATATTTTTTTGGCCGACTCTCCCTAACGATATTATACACCCTAAATAAATCTTCCTCAAAAATACCCTGGTATCTCCTGGCACTAGGATAAAAGAAGACACTTTCTGAGAAGGGTTTTACAACCCCTTCAGCTTAATGAGTTCTAACACAGCATGTTCAGCCCGGGAACACTAAGGCAGGCCTGGCTCCACTGGCTCCTGCCAACTGCATTTCCTCCCCACACACGTGAAACACAAGATTGCAGAAAAGCCCCTGGAAGGCTTCCCAAGGACAATTCTCCACACAGCCCTTAAAGCTATACAAACATCCCGCTCCCTACATCAGGAAGATGGACAGACTCCCAAGTTTATTATAATTGGTATGACAAATGAATAAACACTAAAGGAACATCTTTCTCAGAACAGCTTAGGTTGGGAGATGATGGGTGCTTACTATCCTCACAGGGAGAGATAAAATAAGAACATAGGAGGAGCAAATAGAGACAGCTAAATAATGAAGCTTTGAGGAGTCTACCCTTCTTTCTGTGCCCGTGACCTCAAGGCACGAATGGAACTATTAAGCTCAGAGCATAACTTGTTTTCACTGTTAAACTTTGTTTTTGCTGTTAAAACACCTGCCTCGGGCCATTATCTAGAAGGCCTTGACAATTAACAAGAAAAAGGAGACCACGAAGGGTCAGTTTCTTGCTAGCCAATAGCTTATGTGATGAAAAAATAGGGTGAAAATCACATCACCCCAACTATAAAAAATAAAGACAGACAGATCTTACGGGGCTGCCATTCTTCAAAACTTCTAGCTGTGCTGTCTCATTTCTTTCTCTTTCCCACTGACGCTGTGCCCTCCCTTTGTGGTCTGGAAGCCCTGCCCGGGATAGCGCCCGGCATGTAACTCCTTCTTTCATTCAACATGTAAATGTGGCTACTCTTACATAAACAAAGGATACCATTGATTTACAGGTTTAATTGTTAATTTTAAACAAGTTTGGCTTCTATTTCTCAGTAATTACAATAATATGATTAAAACTCCACAATTAGCTATTGAGCTAATATGTATGTTTTCAATAACAAAAGACTAAACTATCCTATGAAATCAATAGCACACCACTGTGCACTTACATGAAAGAGTAGTCTTCTGATTATAAAATACTGGGCAGTATGAATAGAAAATAATATTTCACGAAAAGTGTTTACTAAAAAAGCTTATTCAGAAAGGGCCACATATTCCAGAGACTACCTCAGTGTGAGACCAGAAGAACTAGACGGTGCCCTGTCACCACCAATGACTGCCCTAACAGGGAACACAACAAACAGTCCCAGATGTAATGGGGAGAAAAACGGGACACACAGCATGAGCACTATTAAAAAGACCAAAATTGATGGTCTGACAGACTGAAGAATCCCTGGAAGAAAGGCTCTCAAACTCTCTGTTAGCCCAGAACTGAAATCAGTCCTGTGGTCAGCTCTTCAGATAGTCACTGGACTGGACTATAAGACACAAAATAATACTGGTGAAGAGTGTGCTTCTTGGCTTAAGTCGGTATCTGAGACTAACTGGTCACCTCCTATCCAGAAGCAAGAGAAGAAGGCAGAGGAGGACAGAAGCTGGTTGAAGGGACATGGGAAATACCTCTGGGAAAGGAGGATTGTGCTGTCACAGTGTAGGGAGAGCAACTAGAGTTACATAACAATGTGTAAATTTTTGCATGACAAACTGACTTGAATTGTAAACTTTCACTTAAAGCACAGTCAAATATTTTTTAAAAACTTACTAATATTTGACCACAAAGAGAACTAACAAGCTTTGTATTTCCTTTAATGCCTGGCAATACACTTAAATTCCCTCTTACTTGTAGAATAAAATGGTATTTACAAGATCAAAGAAATATATTACAATAAGAAACTGTGGCCTTTGAATGCAGCTTATTTAATTCTATCTTTCAGATACTAAAATATAATTAGTTCCTGGCTTTAAATGAAACTATTCAGGAAATGCCAGAAAGAGTTTTCTGACAATATATTTAGCTTAGCATGCAATTACTCATTTACTGTTTACCCTATTGATCATGTGTTAGTTGATGTCAACAGGAAAATTTCATGTTGCACATTGCCTGCCTTCTCTTTTGTTTAACTTTACAATTTGAAAATTACATGCTAGATGTTTTATTTTTAATTATTACTTGTTATATTAATTCAAGAACAAAAAGGAAAAAGAATATTGTTCTCACGTATCATTGGAGGCAAACTGAATTTTTGTAGTTACCAGACATAACTCTTACACAACATTTCCAAGCAAACTATAACCTTTGTAAATACCCTTTTGACTATTAAAAAATCATGTATCAATTTTTACTTACACAGCCTTTCAATCTATGAAATTTTTGGTGTTGTGAGTTTAGAGACCAACCAGTTAATTAAACAGAGTATAGGCAATCATCTTTCTGTGTTGTTCTATGCAAAGTTTAAATATAATGATGTCTCAGGGTATTTCCAGTTCCTCTAACTGTAATACTGATATAACAGTTTGATACATCCAAGTCCTGCACTCAAGTTTTAACAATGTGACATTTGGCCATCTCTCAGTTGATTCACCTGCTAGTAGATATTTCCTAGTATCAGGAGAGTTTGAACAAAATCCTTTTATCTGCACGTACACTGCCACAAAACTCTGGCCATGGCAAGGTATCTGTAAAACAAAGATGACCAGGAAATACAGTTCATTACAGAGCTTCAGTAAGGTGCTGGTCTCTGCATCAGGGCTGCCAAAGGAAAGAGAACACTTGTTTTAAATGTCTAATGGGTCTGAGTTAGAACCTGCCTTTCCCTAGACTCCATGGCATAAGTGACTGTGAGAGTGAACCTGAGAGTTAGACCATTGGTGACAGCATGTATGGCAGTTTTAAATAAGCCTGTTTAGGGTAAAAGAAATCTTTACACTTGAACCTTGGGGAGCTACTTTGTTCTGAGCAATGACTTCAACAGTAATAGTGTCATTATGTTGATGACTGAGGGGTATAGCCTACGTAGTGAGGATTGACCATGCTCTGTTCCTGGCAATGCTGGGATTCTTGGGATATGTCATCTCAACTCTGCAATCAGAAATCACCCTATTGTGAAAGCAAAGCATCTTTACAGGACTTACTGGGCATTAACTCATGTTGGCTAGAACAAAGGCTGTTTTGCTATGGGGTAACACCACTCTCTGGCCTAAACTTCTTTATTCCAGGACATTCAGGATCCTTGTCATCTGTCAGGCAGCACTGAAACAACACTCTTTTTCTTTACTTGAAATCTTTTTTTTTTTTTTAAGTACTCAACTATTTGGCAGTAGAGAAAGCTGACGCCAAGGCATACTTTCTTGGCTCTTAAATCAACAAGGATGTGTTGGTACAATATTTGTCTCTGTCTCTGTTATATAACTTGTTTATTATTGTTAATATTGTTAGTAGTAGTAGTAGTAGACAACTCTATGAGTTTGAGACCTATATAGATTCATGTTATAACATCACAATCAGGATAATGAAAAGTTCTCCTTCCTTAAAAACTCCAAAACTTCTTCTTTGTGATCAAGTGCTTCCGTATCCCTAAACTGGAGTACCTACTGATCTGTTTTTCATCCCTATAGATTTACTTTTCCAGAATATCATATAAATGGAATTGCATAGTTTACAATCTTTTGAGATTACCTTTTTTCATTCAGCATAATGCTTTTGATACCCACCTATGTGTTGATAGGAAATCCTGTGGCCTAGTGGCTGAGCACTACATCTGCTGACCAAAACGTTGGCATTTCAAATCCATAAAGTGCACCTTGGAAACTCTGTGGGGCAGTTCTTCTCTGACCTATAGGGTTGCTATGAGTTGGAACTGACTCGACAGCAGTGAGTTTGGTTTGAATTTGGTTTTATGAATTCCTTTTTATTGGTGTGTAGTATGGAGCCCTATTGACACAACAGTTAAGTGCTCAGCTGTTAACTTAAAGATTGGTAGTTTAAAACAACCCAGTACCTCCATAGGAGAAAGATCTGTCAGCGTGTCCCCATAAAGATGATGTCCTAGAAAACCCTACAGGGTAGTCCCACTCTGTCACGTGATGTCACTATGAGATAAAAATGATTTGATAGCACTCAACAGCAACAGTATTCCGCTGTAGTTCTTGCATAGTGCAAACTGTTAAGAATCACCCAAAAGTTGGAGGTCCAAGTCTGCCCAGAGGTACCTTTGAAGAAAGGCCTGGTGATCTAATTCCCCAAAATTAGCTACCGCAAGTTTTATGAATTCAGTTTTACCCTAACTCACTTGAGGTCATGATGAGACAAAGTCCACGTGACAACAAGCAGTTTATCACTCTACTGAATGAACAGAGCATGCTTAGTATGTTCATTCTTCCTTTGAAAGACATTTGGGTTATTCATGATTTCTGGGTTCTTTATGAACAATCTGCTTAAAAACATCTGCACACGGATTTTGTGTAAATGTAAGTTTTCACTTCTCTAGAGAACGTATATAGGAGCATATAGTAAGTGTCTTTAACTGCGTAAGAAATAGTCGAATGCTTCCGGGCAGCTGTGTCATTTTGCAGGCCCCTTAGAAATGTAGGAGAGTTCTGATTGTCCCATATTGTTGTCAGTACTTGGAATTGCTTTGAATCTCTCTTTCTTTTCCCATTCTAAATAGATATGTAAGGGCATCTTGTGGTTTAATTTACATGGTTCTGATAGCTGATATGCTGAGCATCTTGTAACGTGCTCATTTGCCATCTATGTGTCTTCTTTGATAAATTATCTGTTCATATCTTTTTTCACTTTTACTTTTATTCTATTTTACTGTTACATTTTGAGAATAACACATGTATTTTACATACAAGTCTTCTGTTGAGTAGGTGATTTGCAAATATTTGTCCCAATGAGTAGTATGTCTTTTCATTCTCCTAAAGGTCTTTCTCAGAACAATCTTTTTAAAATTTCAAAGAAGTCCAAATAATCAGGTTTTTCTCTTACAGACTATAATTTTTCTATCATATTTAAGAACACTTGGAAAAACTCACAGTCACAAAGAATTTTTCCTATACTTCTTTTGTCCTGAAGTTTTAGTTTTAGGTTTTTTTTTTATTTCTTTTATTATGCTTAGGTGAAAGTATACAATCCAAGTTAAATTTGCATACTCACCTATCTCCAACTCCTTTTGCTCTCCTTACCTGGTGACAGCGTACTCCTCCTCCTTTTTATTCTATATATGTCATATCTTCCTGTCCCTGCCTCTCTACTACCTCCTCTCCCTTCTAAAAAGAAAGCCTAATAGGACAGCATCCTAAAGATGCATAGAACTATAAAGTACACAAGCATATGGTCACATTGTGTCCCCAAGTCCAGCCTCTTCCAGTCCAAAGAGTTGACCTCAGTAACGTTTTCTGGTGAGGGGAAGCAGCAGGTCTAGGAGCTATGCTCCCAGGGAAACTTCCAGGCCACTAGACTATCAATTGCAGACTTTTATTGGAATTCTGGTGGTGCACCCCACTTTTTTCGTGTTGCCACTGGGACTCGATATTCTGTGCTGCATCACAGCTGTCTTTGGTGGTGTTTGGGCACCATCTGGTTCCTCTGGTCTCATGTAGATACCATCACCCATACACATGGGTTTGCTGTCTGCTAGGCTCTTTTCCCTCTTGTATTTGTTTTTCTTTGTGATCATCTGTTCTGGATGAGTTGGGACCATTTGGTGTACCTCAGACAGCAGCCTACTAGCTTTTAGGGACCCAGACCCACTCACCAATGTTGCGTGCAGAAAACTCTCTTAGCAAAATGCTAGCTGTGCCAATTGGCCTCAGTGGTCCTTGAGAGCATGCTCCCCAGACCCTCGCCTCTGCTACTCCATCCTTGCAACGTCAGGTTAAGATTAGAAGAGTTTTCACTTTATGTTGAAGTCCAGTTAAGTTGATTTTCTTTCTACTATGTGTTGTCACAGCTTTTGCTCAAGCAAATTTCTACTGTCTAATCTGTGGCCGGCCATCTCCCTTCCTCCCCTCCCTTGCAGTAGTCAAAAAGTCTTTTCTTCTGTATGAGTCTATTTTTAAGTCCTTATAGTAGGGGTCTCATACAATATTTGTCCTTGTGCTGCTGACTGATTTCGCTCAGCATAATATCTTCCAGTTGAAACCAGGTTGTGAAATGCTTCCTAAGATCATCACTGTTCTTTGTCATGATGTGGTGTTCCATTGAGTGTATATACCATAGTTTGTTTATCCATTCATTTGTTGTTAGGCACCTGGGTTGATTCCATCTTTTTGCTATTGTGGACCGTGCTACAGTAAACATTCATGTGCTTGTATCTGTTCATGTGACTGACCTTGATTCTGTTGGATATATTCCAAGCAGCGGAATTACTGGGTCAAATGGCATATCTATTTCCAGCTTTTAAAGGAAGTACCAGATTCCTTTCCAAATAGGTTGTACCATTTTGCAATCACACCAACAGTATAGGAGAGTTCCTGTTTCTCTACTGTGTCTCCAGCATTGTTTTGTGCTTTTTGGATTATGGCAAACCTTATAGGGATGAAGTGGTGTCTCACTGTAGTTTTGATTTGAATTCCTCTAATAGCTAATGATCAAGACCATCATGGATCTTTTAGCTGCCTGGATACCCTCTTGGGTGAATTGTCTGTCCTCTCCTTTGCTCAGTGCTTAATTAGGTTATTTACCTTTTATCTTGTTGATATTTTGCAGTACCTTGTAGATTATGGAGATCAGACATCAGTCTGACATGTAGTTGGCAAATATTTTTTCACATTACGTAGATGGCCTTTTAATTCTTTTGATAAAGTCTTTGGATGAGCAAAAGTGTTTGATTCTTAATAGTTCCCATTTATCTATTTTCTCTTCTGTTGATCGTGTTTTACCAGATTTTGAAGTTTGTCTAAGCTGTGTATTAAAACTTACATTGTTGACCCTATTTTTTTCCTGCATGATTTTTATCGTTTTAGGTTTGATATTTAGGGCTTTGATCCAATTTGAGTTAGTTTTTGTATAAGGTGTAAGATACGGGTCTGGTTTCAATTTTCTGTGGATGGATATCCAACTTGGATAACACCGTTTGTTAAAGAGACTGCTTTTACCCCAGTTTACAGTCTTAGGGCCTTAGTCACATATCAACTGTTTGTAAGAGGATAGTGGCATTTCTGGTGTCTCAATTCTGTTCCTCTGGTCTGTATGTCTCTTTTTGTACCAGTGCCATGCTGTTTTGACCATGGTGGCAGTATAATAGGTTCTAAGGTCGGGTAGTATGAGGCATCCCTCTGTGCTATTCTTTTTCAGTAGTTTTTTATACATCTGAGCTCTCTTCCTTTCCAAACAAAGTTGTACTGGGATTGCATTGTGTATGTAAATCACTTTGGGTAAAGCAGACATTTTCACAGTGTTAAGTCTTCCAATCTATGAGTAGGGTATGTTTCTCCATTTATATAAGTCTCTCTTCGTTTCTCACAGTAATGTCTTATAGTTCTCTTTGTATAGGTCTGGTATTTCTCTAGTTAGATCTATTCCTAGGTATTTTGTCTTCTTGGGGGGCTATAGTAAATGGAATTGATTTGGTGATTTCTTTTTTGATGATTTTTTTGTTGCTATAAAGGAATCCTACTGATTTATTCATGTTTATCTTATATCCTGAGACTTTGCTGAATTCTTCTATCAGTTTAAGGTGTTTACTTAAGGATTCTTTAAGATTCTATGTGTAAACAAGCATATTATCTGCAAATAGGGAGATTTTTACTTTTTTGCTGATGAGGATGCCCTTTCTTTCTTTGTCTTGTCTAGCTGCTCTGGCCAGAACTTCTAGTGCAGTGTTGAACAGAAGAGGTGAGAGTGGGCATCCTTGTCTAGTTCCTGTTCTCAAGGGAAATTTTTTCAGTGTCTCTCCATTCAGGATGATGTAGGTGATTGACTTTGCACAGATTGCCCTTATTGTGTTAAGGAATTTCACTTCTATTCTTATTTTGCTGAGAGTTTTTAGCATAAATGGGTACTGGACTTTGTTGAATGCCTTTTCTGTTCCAATTGACAAAATCAGGTTAATTCTTATCTTTTGTGTTATTTATGTGGTTGATCACATTAATTATTTTTCTGATGTTCAGACAGTCTTGCATCCTAGTATGAGTCCCACTTGGTCAAGATGAATTACTTTTTCGATATGTTGTTGAATTCTATCGGCAAGGATTTTGTTGAAGCTTTTTGGGTCTAAGTTAGCGAGTGATACTGGTCTGTAATTCTCCTTTTCAGTGGCATCTTTCCCTGGCTTTGATATAAGGGTTATTCTGGCTTCATAGAATAAATTTGGGAGTATTCTGCCCCTTTCTATCGTGTGAAATATTTTCAATAGTATTGGAGTTAACTTTTCTCTAAAAGCTTGGTAGAATTCTCTGGTGAAGCCATCTAAGTCAGAACTTTTTTTGGTTGGTAGTTTTTTGATGACTTTTTTGATCTCTTTTTTTGTGATGGGTTCAGTGAGTTATTCTACTTCTGCTTTTGATAATTTTGGTGGGTGATATGATCTGAAAATTTATCCATTTCCTCTAGGTTTTCAAATCTGTTACAGTACAGTCTTTCCTTGTATTCTGTTATGATCCTTTAGATTTCAGTTGGGTCTGTTTCAGCATCTACCGTATCATTTCTTATTTGGGTTATTTGTTTCCTCTCCTGTTTTTTGACGGCACTTGGCTGGCTTGACTCCTGTTTTAATTTTGTAAGTTTAGCCAATGGTTTATCAATTTTGTTGACCTTTTCAAAAAATCAGGTTTTTTTTTTTTTTAATTTTTTCAGTTGTTCTATTGTCTAATTCATTTTTTTCTACTCTAAATTTTATTATCTGTTTTCTTCAGGTGACTTCTTGTTCAAGCTTTAGGGTTAATTCTTTGATTTGGGCCCTTTCTTCCTTCCAGGTGCGTGCTTTTATAGAGATAAACTGTCCTCCGAGCACCACTTTTTCTGTATCCTGTAGGTTCTCAAAGGATGTGCTTTCATTCTCATTTGACTTTGTAAATTTCTTTATTTCATCCTTGATTTCTTCTATAACTCATGGGTTTTTGAGCAAGGTATTGTTCAGCTTCCATGAGTTCCAGTTTCTATCTATGTTTTGTCTGCTATTGATTTTGACTTTTATGGCTTTATGGTCGGACAAATGTGAGCAACATGACCACAGCGGGGGCTGTGGGCAACGTGGCCATGGTTAGGGCAAATATTGCCACCTGGGTGTGGGGCTTGTGAGTCTGGAATGAATGACTGCAGAACAGCCACAAACGGCTAGAATGTATGACATCAGATCCTCGCAAATGATGGTTCTGGCCTTCTGAATGTGACCTTAGTACCAGTGCCCAGGCCTAAACCTTTTACCTCCTGGAGAGGTGAATTCACCTGAGGAAGTGGCCTTTGTTATGCTAGTTTGGCAGGAAGACACCCATTTACTTTGTGAGGAACTTCCCATGCCCTATTTAAATTAATGCCTGCTTTACTGCTCATGTATCTGTTCTGTTCCCTAAATAAAATGGAGCTGGATGATTCCCAAGTTGTTATGGGGCATCAGAGATACCAGCACTCCTCCTCACCACCAGTGTTTCCTGTGTGGCATTTTTCATAGGCACCCATAAGTTACGGGCAGCACAGACCCACTGAACTCAACAACAAGATGCTTTGCTGTAATTCAATGGTTTTGATTTTGTTGAGATTTGTTTTATGTGTTAACACATGGTCTGTTCTGGAACATGTTCCATGTGCATTGGAGAAGAAGGTGTACTTATCTGTCGATGGATTAAAAATTCTGTACATGTCAATTAGGTCTAGTTGGTTCATTGCCACAATAAGATCTTTTATGTGTTTACTGAGCTTTTTTTCTGGATAATCTGTCCATAATGGAGAGTGAAGCATTGAGATCTCCAACTACTATGTGGAGTGATTTACCTCATTTTTTTCAGTGTAGTCAGTGTTTGTTTGACATATTTACATGCTTTGTTATTGGGTGCATAAATATTTAATATTAAGTCTTGCTTTCGTATTGAACCTTTCAGCAATAAACAGTGACAATCCTTGTCCATGATAGTAGATTTTACATTAAAATCTATTTTATCTGAGATTAGTATTGCTACCCCTGCTCTTCTTTGTATCTTGTTAGCTTGGTATATATTATTGCATCCTTTAATTTTTGTTTTTTTCATATCTTTAAGTCTAAGGTGTGTTTCTTTTAAGCAACACGTGAATGGATCATGTCTTTTGACCCAGGATGTCACTCATTGTCTCTTTATTGGAGCATTCAGTGTAATTATTGATAGGTGTGTGTTTGGTGCTGTCATTTTAATGTATTTATTTTTGTGTTGGTGTTTTCTCTGTTGCTGTTAATATTCTGTTCTGGGCCATTCTTCTTTATGTGTTGACTTTTCATCTTTTTCAATGTTGGTTTTGTGTTTGTTGAGACTCCTGTATTACTTTTCTTGTTTTGATATGTTGCGTTGTTATTGTGCTTTGTGACTACTATTATGATCTCCCTTAATATTCTAAGGTTAAACCCGATTTTAACTTCTGCATATCTTTTTAACTTCCTCTCCATGTGGAAGCACTGTAACTACTGTAGTATATCCCTCTTTTTAGTGTGATGGTGTCATAGTTTTCATGAAACAATCACTGGTTCCTTTCTTTTTATATTGTAGCTTTGATTGAATTTTGTGACTTCCCCGAATAGGTTTCTGGGTGTTGTGTCCTTTATTACCTCCTTAAATATACACTTATTGCTTTTGTTTTCCTAAGCAAAGAGCTTCTTTCAGTATTTCTGTAGTTTTGGTTTGGTTTTTATGAAGTCTCTAAACTTCTATTTTATCTGTGAATGTCTTAATTTCATCTTCATATTTCAAAGACAGTTTTGCAGGATATATAATTCTTGGTTGAAAGTTTTTCTCCCTCAAGGCTTTGAATGTGTCATCCCATTGCCTCCTTGCTAACATCATTTCTGCCAAGAAGTTAGATGAAAGCCTACAGGACTTTCCTCTGAATGTTAGCTTTGTTTTGAGCCTTGCTGCTTTTAAGAAAATCTGTTTATGTTTCATTTTATTAAGCTTGATTGTAGTGTGTCTTGGTGTCTTTTGGGGGGAAATCTAGTTAGTGTGGTGTTCAGTACACATCTTGGATATCTTTGTTCTCTTCTTTTATAATTTCTCGGAAGTTTTCTGTCAGCAAGTCAACAATATTGTCTGTGCTATCCCTCCCTGTTCAGGAATTCCAGTTAATCATAGATTATTCCTCTTAATAGAGTCCCACGTGTTTCTTAATGCTTCTTCATTTTCTTATTTCTCTTCTCTGATTTCTCCTCATAAATGCTGGTGTCAGTTGCTGTATCCTCAAGGTCACTAAATCTGACTTCTATCTCCTCAATTCTGTTCTTTTGGCTTTGGGTTGAATTGTCTAATGTAATTTTGCTGTTGGTCTGCTGGATTTCAGATCTTTGATGTTCTACCAGTTTGAATGGCTTGGTTAATTTTTCATTTTGTTCACTGAATTTTGTTTAGTCTCTAGAAGGGCTCTGTATGTAATTCCTTTCTAGTCAACCTCCATAGTTTCAGACAACTTTCTTCATCTGGGAAGTTTTTTGATACTTTATTTTGGGAGCTTCCCAGAACCATGGTGGACTGTTTATTTAAATGGTTAGTGATGGGTTTTTTTCCTTCAGGCCATCTCCAGGCTGTTTAGTTTCTCTGGTGTTACCTCAACAGGAGCTGACATGTAGTTCTTACAAGGGAGTTGTTCACCAACTGCCTCTATATACTCCAATGATGGGCCCCAGTGGACTTTCTGGGCTGGCAGATTCTGCCAACTGGCTGGCAAAGACAGCACTCTACTTATGGAGTCACTGGGGTAGCTGTCAACCAACCCCACTGTGTGGGTCAGTGAAGACTGGAAGAGATACTGCCAGACCACTCAGCAGTTATTTCTCCAGGAAGTCTTATTTTAAAAGGGTACGTGGTATCTGACAACTGCCAAAATGAGTTCAGCCATCATGTGTGGCAGGTCCTGCCTTCCAGCTGACAACTGAGACACCTCTTCAGCCATCCCCAGATGCTGTGATGTAGTTCAAAGAAGAAAGTGGTTATGGCCTTGCTGTCATCTTCACCTGGGCCCATCCATAAGGTAACAGTGTACAAAATGCAGCTTTCCTGCTAGAAAAGCATTTTCTGGACTGGCACTGCTTCTCAGCTTGGAAATTAGCCCTTGCTGAGGTCTCCAGCTGGGGGACTCCACCTCCCAGCCAACCAAGATATCATCCCAGACCTGCTGCCCTTCCTGCTGTAAAACTGCAGAATCTACAGCAGAGCTCAGAAAAGACAGGGTGGAGGTGCAGTGGTGCCCTCAGTCAGCAGCTGCGCTCACAAAGTGTGGCTATACCAAGCACTGTCTCTCTGCTATACTATATACTGTTTAGCACTGAAATTCAGTGTATTTGCCAGCTTATGCCCACCCACCACCTCCTAGATGACAAAAGATGTGTCAGTACCTGCAGTCTCCCCAAGCAGTGATTCAGCAGGAATGGGGTTCAGCATGAGCTGGCTCATGCCAGAAAGAGGAAGGTTCCTAGGGTTCCTTTGGTTTCCAGGGTGTTCCATTCAATTATCAATCCAGGCCTTAGTTTTCAGAGATAATTGAGGAGATGTGGGTCTAGTCCACCATCTTGGCTCTGCCCCCCCTCCAGTTTTACATTTTTTGTGATGATCGATAATCCGTTTGGAAATCATAGTGGGGTAATAGTTAAGTGCTACAGCTGCTAACCAAAAGACTGGCAGATGAAACCCACCAAACATTCCTTGGAAACTCTTTAGGACAGTTCTACTCTGTCTTCTAGGATCACTATGAGTTGAAATCAATTTGATCACTTTTTTTTTCTTTTTCTTTTTATAGCCCCTTTTGGGTTATTCTTTCTGTATAAAATATGAGATTTATGTCAAAGTTTACTCCTTTTTTTCTTTTTTTGCGTATAGATATCCAGTTGTAATATCTTTTGTTGAAAGCAGCTTTCTCTTTACACTGAATTAATTACTTTTGTACTTTCATCAAAAACAATTAATTGTATTTGAATGGATCTACTTATGGGACCCCTATTCTCATCTATTGATCTTTGCGCTTCTTCCTTCTCTATTATCACCATTTTGATTACTATAGCTTTATAATAAATTTAAAAACTGGGGAAAAAATCCCTTTTCAATTTTTTTCTGTTATATTTCTTTGTCTTTTTATATAAAATTTAGAAGTAACTTGATGATATGTACAAAAATTGCTATTGAGATATTGCTTAAAATTATACTAATTCTGTAAGTGGACAAATAGCATCTAACTGTATTGAATCTCCCAATCCAGGGAATGTAGTATACCTCTCTATTTATTTAGGTCTTCAATATATTGTTTTAACTAGCATTTGTAGTTTTCAGCTGACAGAAGCTTCATATTTTATTAGAATTATACCTGTTTCATATTTTCTGGGCAAATATTTATATCTTTAGTTTTGAATTACATACCCTGAAAACATAATAAATTCATTAGCAGTAGGAACTTATTGAGATAATTAATTTTTTGTCAACTTAGAGAGGCTACAGTACCCCTTTCTTGATCAAATATTAGTCTACATGTTTCTATAACATAAATGTTTTTCTAAATATTTTGACTGATACAGCTGGCTAATACTTCCAATGGCACCTGGGAGAAACAATTAAGTATTTAAAGTTAAGTATATAGACTATAGTATTTTTTCTTTAGACACATTATTAGGTGAAAGAAGTCCCATTCTAGCCTTAGTTTCCTGAACATTTTTGTTACTATTTTTACTATTTAATCATGACATGTAGTTCTGAGTTCTTCATGCAGTGATAAGTATTACAGGGCTATGTACTCAACAAAGAGTACATTGAGTGGATGTGGATACAACTGGTATGTGTGTGTGCACGCAAACAATATAGGAAAGAGTCAGGTATGGTCTTTTAAGGTGTTAATATTATGACATTATAATCATTGTCTTATTCAATAATAATTTTTAAAAGTATTTTTGGTTATCTGAGGATAGCTTTCCCTTTGCACTTCTCTTATACTTCTTGGGAGCAACTATCAATTCATTTTCTGTTCTTTTGTGTATGAAAAGAGGCTTACATAAGTAACTGAAATGCATATAGCAAGCCAGATTGCATTAATCACTGGCTTGGCTTCTTCATGAGTGTAATTTAAGACACTAAGATTACTCTAAAAAATTCTAAACACTTGCAGTTTTCACTGTATTATAAACCACTGCTTCCAATTACAGTCTTAACAGAGATCAACCAATGTGTTCTTACAGATATTACCCAGAATCTACCTTTGGGGAGCCAGGGCTTAGGCATTTATTGGTGTGACCTCATATCAAGGACTTGACTGTTCATGCTTAGAAAACCAATATTTAGTTTCTCAGTGACTGGGTTAAGTTATGAAGTTTTCATATTTTAATGTGGCATCTTAAAATTTTAGAGCTGATTTTGTAAAACATGCAGTATAAATTGCAATGTCATGAGGAATCTCTTTTTAATGACTTCATTAGCTATTTCTCCCAGAAGCAATTCTTGAAAGAGCACAATTTAAAAATTAAACAAATCTGAAGAGGGTTTAAGAAAATGTATGGCTTAGCATACTTACAGATGTAGAGCAAAGACTGCTCATACATTCATTGTCTTATAAATGAAATTTATTCAGTAGGTTTTACAGTGATTTTTGTAATTCTTGGATTAGGAATTTCTAGTCAAATCTTTCAATTCAGTTTACCTCTCTTCCTCAAATCTTCAGTGATGTGTTACTGTACAGAGATTTTTAATTATACAGTATAAGAAAATAAAGCCGCTCAATATCTGTGATAAAAAAATTTTCAGTTCATCTCTCTCTTGTGTTAAGAGAGTTGGATTGAAAACTTGAGTGATATTGCTGGCAAACTCTTTATGCCTCTGTCTTCTTATACATACACAAATGAATAAAGATTCAAAACTAATAACTAGTTGTTTTCAGTTAGGTTTATTGTGTGGGAAGGATTGACATACAAAATATAAAGTTGTTTAAGTTGTACAGTTTTCTCCATAACTTTCCCTGTGGTACAGTGAAAAGAGAAAAAGCTTTGGAGTCTAATACAACTAGATTTAAAGATTAGTTTTGCTAGTATTTGAGTAAGTCAAATTATTTAACATTTTTTGCCTTCAGTTTTCCAGAGATAAAGAAAAATAATACCTACCTTTTAGGAATACTGTGAGTATTAAACAAGATGAATTTGGTAAAGTTGTGAAAATGATTTAGATTCTCCCTGAATGGTAGTTGCTATCACTACTGTTACTGCCGTTGATTTTATTGGCAATCTTCAGTGAATGGTTATTCCATTTTCTGTTATTCATCTTTTTATATCTCAGTCTGTAAGACTCAGCCCTGTAAGGCTCAACTTGGAAGAGCTATGCAATCAATTTACAGCCCTTTATGCAGGCCAAGGAATACAAACACAAGAATGAAGTTATATCAGCCCATCTGTTTCTGGGTTACTATGCATAAATCTTTGCCTTAAGCATTGCCTGGAAATCCTATAATATTTCTCTACAGTGACTATTTTAATTCTGTATGACTCTCCTCAAATTTCTAATCCTGTCACCTGCTTATTGTTGTCATGTAATTTTGTCTTTATTGTAACAAATTAAATGCAAACCTTTAAACAGAGATCAATTGAAATTCCTGAGGCCAAGCCACACATGTTTGAATTTACCATTACTCTTTCCTTATCTGCTTCTCTTTCTCATCTCAGAAATCCTGCACTATAGACTATCTTCAATCTCTGCCCATGTATCTGATCTTTCATTAGCATTTCTATATTGTCAAGGGTCTTCTGTCTTCAAGATCACGAAAGCAATTCCTTTGTGCTCACTTATTTTTCTTTCTCACTTCACAGCTGGAGAAATCTATACTAAAACCTGAAAAAAAAAAAAACCTTGTTGCTGTCAAGTCAATTCCAACTCGTACTAACACTGTTGGATAGAGAAGAACTGCCCCACAGGGTTTCCGGGGCTGTAAATCTTGATGAGAGCAGACTGCTACATCTTTTTCCCATAGAGCAGGCTAGTTGCTTTGAACTGTGACTTTTTAGTTGGCAGCCCAGCACGTAACCACAGTGGAACCAGATCCACTAATATGTAGTACCTGTCAGTGTTTTCTTAACCCATTCTATTCTGGCTTCTGATCTGCAAATTCACAGAAATCAAATTTACTACGATCAGCTATAATTTGCATGTTGTTAAACCTACTGGATATTTTTCAGGCTTGCTCTTAAACGATTTCCAGCAGCAGCTAACAAGGCTGAAATCACTATTCTAAATTTCATGACAACAAATTTTCCCCCCACCAGGGCTGGATCAAGACATGTGTGGTGGTCAGGATTATGTCAACTTCGCTACTCCACATTTTGCTGCTGTATTAAGTGGCAGGGCAGGGCTTGTAGTGGATTCCCACCCCTCAGCTCTCATCCTTCCTTCTTTCACCACCTACTGCTGGTCTGCTTATGTAGCCAGAAGCTCCTGCTTGCTTCTGGCGTCTGGTTCCTGGAGTTGAACTAGCAACTGTTGGATTCACCAACTCTTACAGCCTGTGCTTGAGAGTCCTGTTCCCTGACCTGCTGATTGTGAGTTCAACAGCATTTGCAGCTCTGTCTTGCCACTAGCTAGGGATCTGTTGACCAACACAACCAGTGATCTAGAACTGTGGTCTCTGACCTACTAACCTTGGTTTCACCAGCTCCCGTCGCCATGTAAGGCTTGTGCCAGGATTTGGGACATTCAGCTTCTGCAATTGCATGAGCTGTTTCCTATATACATATGTCTTTCCTTGTATTTTACATATATGTAAATCTTTCTTTGTATATACACATGTTACTGGTTTTGCTTCCCTAGAAAATCCAGCCTAAGACAGCATGTGAGGGATCTAAATACTGAAAATCTGTGGTGCCTCCTTCTCTGCTTATTCACACATTCGGATCGGATATATGAGTGAACTCTTTAATCCATTATGAGTTAGTTTTTGTTTGCGATGTAAAGAAGAGATTTATATTTATTTATTTTATTTTAAAAAACTCAGGGAAGGAGGATTAAAATCTCTGAGCCAGAAATTCAAGGGAGAAATAGTTTCTTCATGTAGAACCAGACACACACACGAGGACATGCTTTCCTCACAGACACTCAAGGATGGCTAGTCGCCCCATCCCTTTCTCAACACCTGCAGCAGATACCACTAACAATGCCAATCACCACTGCCCATCTAGGATGGTAACGAAGAGCCTGCACCACAGATTGGTAACTGACTAGCTGTACACCTAAGCTGAATTCATACGAAAAAATTAAACAGAACTCTGGGCTCACATGTCTAGTAATAGATCTAACTACCTGATGACACAATGTTAGAGATTCAAAGGCAACAATAAACAAACTAGCAAACACCATCAAACTATTTGGAAGTTTCAAAACAAAACAAGAAGCTAAAACACGGCCAGCCAAGTGCCATTGAGTTGGCCAAGGAAGCATAAATAAATTCAACAACATACTGATGACTCACAGAAAACAAGTACATATAAAATCACTTAAAGAGACGACCACTATGGCTTCAAAAAGCTCCCAAATCAAAGATTCAAGAAATTTTCCAGATTTAGAAAACTTCTGTAATTATTAGTGGTAGAATATAAGAAGTTAATATTAAGAACTCTTCTACAGATCAGAAAGGATATGAGGAAAACTACAGTATAGTGTAATGACAAGTTGAACAACCTGAAAGAACAAATACAGAAGCCTACCCAACCCCATGCTGTTGAGTTCATTCCAACTCAAAGTGACCCTATAAATCAGAGTAGAACTTCCCCATAGAGTTTCCAAAGAGTGCCTGGAAGATTTGAACTGCAGACCTTTTGGTTAGTGGCCATAGCTCTTAACCACTATGCTACCAGGGTTTCAAATACAGAGGCAGGGATTAGAAATTCAGAAAATGAATAATAAAATTACCCAAACCTACTGCCATTGAGTCACTTCTGACTCATAATGACCCTATAGACAAGGTAGAACAGCCCCATAGAGTTTCCAAGGCATGCTTGTCATAGCACTTAACCACTACACCACCAGGGTTTCCAACAAAATTACAAAATTAAACAAATAAACAGAAAATTAAAGGAGAGAAACTGAGGCAATGGAAGGCTAAATTAGTGAGACTGAAGATAAAGCATGTAAAACCAGCATATGTGAAGAAGAATCAGATAAAAGAATTAAGAAAAAAAGAAAAAAAAACTAAAAATTATGTGGGACTCTATAAGCAGGAATAATCTGAGTGATTCAAGTACCAGAACAAAAGAGGATGACAGAAAATACAGAGAGAATCATCAAAGATTTCTTTATAGAAATTTTCCTTGATATCATGAAAGACGAAAAGATATCTATCCAAGATACTCACTGAATTGCACACAAGGTAGATTGCAAAAGGAAAATATCAAAGTATATTACAATCCAACTTGCCAAAAGGAAAGATATAGAGACAATTTTAAAGTTGGCTAGGAGTAAGTGAAAACAACTAAGACCTATCAGTAATCTCACTGAATATAAATGGATTAATTACAACAATAAAGAGATGAGTGTGGCAGACTAGCTTTAAAAAATGATTCATTTATATACTGCCTATACGAGATGTACCTTAGACTTAAATACATGAACAAACTAAAAATAAAAGGAGAAGTGTGGAGTCAATATGGTGACTAAGCAGACGTCTCCTTATATCCCTCTGGAAACCAAGACCTGAACTGATAATAAAACAGAGCCGTCTGATCACCTAATCAGCCTCAGGACACGGCACAGGGCTGTTAATTGGAACTTCATACCACTGAGTGTGACACCTCCTGTCTGTCGCTGACTCCCGCTCCTGGCTAGCCCTGTCTCTCATGGACAGAAGGTAAACACACCACTTTGACATTTTTTTCTCTGTCTTGGCCGGCGGGCGGAACTGTATCTTGCCTAGCGGATAGACTCAAATGCACTGCTGGGGGGATAGGCAGGTGAAATTCCCATATTCTGAGAGCCAGGCTTAGGAATCTGTTAATCTAGCCACTTTGAGCCTTTTATTTTATATCTGCATTAGTGGGGTTTGAATGGAATTCCGCAGTCAGTGTGCAAGATGCCATGTTGCTACCGAGATTTTAGCGGGACCTAATTCTTAGACTGGGAGCCAGTGCCTGCAAACAGGACAGTGCTTCTCCGACAGAAAAACAGTAATTTTCCCAGTGCCACCTACTTTGCAGGCCCTGCAAGAGAAGCAGAGGAATCACTACCTCTTGGCACTTTTAGCCCCTCTGTCTGCTGCCTGTGTGGAGGACGCCATCTTGGATATGGTGGCCGCAGCTGGACCTAATTCTTAGCTTGGGAGACAGAGCATGCCCACAAGAGAACACTTTTCTATCACAAAAGCAGTACGCAACACAGTGTCGGCTAAGGCTAGGCCCTGTCAGCAGAGGCCAACAGGGAAGTAGCATTGCTGTATTCTGAACTAGTTTGTTATCATCTGGGGTTGGATATAGTGACACTTACTTTGTCAGTTGAGAAGAGGGACCCCTACACCTGAAAAC
The DNA here is from genome assembly GCA_028571685.1 of Heterohyrax brucei. Lineage (NCBI taxonomy): Eukaryota > Metazoa > Chordata > Mammalia > Hyracoidea > Procaviidae > Heterohyrax > Heterohyrax brucei. The sequence continues at coordinate 45,386,711 of CM053149.1, forward strand.
TTAACTGACTTGGGAAGTGGTCAGATACCTTTTGCTTTACATTTTAAGACAGCCTAGAGAAACGTTTGCAATCCATCCTCACAGTACCTCTTCCAGCCTCTACATACTCACATGGGACCCAAAAAGCAACAAACAATTGTGGCATACAAGCAATCACCCATGGCTTCAGAAGGCTCCCAAACAAAGCAACCAAGGAGTTTTCCAGATGAAGAAACTTTTATAAAAGCATCAGAAAGTTAATACAAAATGATTATATACAGAGCCCTTCTAGACCTTACACAAAATGCAGCACAACAAAATGAAAAATTAAGCAAGGTATTCGATCTGATGGAACACCAGTACTCTGAAATCCAACAGATCAATAAGAAAATCAAAGACATAGAAGCTTCCATGTAAACTCAAGAAAACAGAATGGAACAAATGGAAAAAAGAATTTCTGACTTGGAAGACAGAGCTACTGATGCCAGTGTCTATGAGCAGAAATCAGAAAAAAGAAACAAGAAAAATGAAGAAACATTAAGAAGCATGTGGGACTCTATTAAGAGGAACAACCTTTGATTAATTGGAGTCCCTGAACAGGGTGAGACATCTGAGAGCACAGAGAGTATTGTTGCTGAGCTGCTGAAAGAAAACTTCCCAGAAATTATGAAGGAAGAGAATATAGACATCTCAGATGCGTATCGTACGCCACCAATATAGATCTCAAAAGAAAGACTCCAAGGCATATTATAATCAAGCTTAACAAAATGAAACATAAGCAGCAACTCTTAAAGGCAACAAGGCTCAAAGCAAAGCTAACATTCAGAGGGAAATCCTGCAGGATTTCATCAGATATCTCAGCAGAAACCATGCTCACATGGAGATAGCGGCATGACACATTCAAAGTCTTGAAGGAGAAGAACTTCGAACCAAGAATTATATATCCTGGGGAACTATCTTTCAAATATGAAAATGAAATTAAGACATTCCCAAGTAAACAGAAACTCAGAGACCTTGTAAAAACCAAACCCAAACTACAAGAAATACTGAAAGAAGTTCTTGGCTCTGGCTTAGAAGAGCAAAACCACTAACTTTATATTTTAGAATGACACGTTACTCAATACTTTACCCTTTTAGAGAAGGCTCCAAAGTCAATCACAGCTTTGATATGGAAAGAAGCAATCCAGTGATCATCATGAAAACTATGGTGTCATCATAATAAAAAGAGGGATGCACTACAGTTGTTATAGTCCTTCCAGATGGAGAGGAAGATGACAAGACTGGTAGTAATTAAAATTGGGTTTACATATAGTTTATTAAGGGGGATCATAGGGGCAGCTGTAAAGTACAACAAAGATTTATCATACCATTTCAAGAAATGTAACACACGAGTCTCAACAACTACAAAAAAAGCTCTGAAAAAGGTGAAAAATCAACTCACAAAAAAGAATGTCCTAGAACAAACTAAAAAAAGAATGTCCTAGAACAAACTAACAAAAGAATGTCCTAGAACAAATTAACAAGAACAACAGAGAAGACATCAACATAAAAATGAACATATCACAATGGCAGCAGTGAACACATACCTATCAATAATTACATTGAATGTGAATGGACTGAATGCTCCAGTAAAGAGACACCGAGTGTCATCTTGGATCAAAATACATGACCCATCCGTATGTTGTCTACAAGAAACTCCCTTGAGACCTAAAGATAGGAACAAACTGAAAATTAAAGGATAGAAGAATATATATCAAGCTAACAATGAACAAAGAAGAGCAGGGGTGGCAATTCTAATCTCAGACAAAATCAATTTTAATGTCAAATCCACCATCGTGGACAAAGGTGGACACTATTTATTGCTGAAAGGTTCAGGACACAAGCAAGACTTAACTATATTAAATATTTATGGACCTAATATCAAAGCACCTAAATACATCAAAGAAACACTGACTACACTCAAAAGAGGTTAGATGACTCCACAATAATAGTGACAGACTTGAACACTCCACTCTCATTACTAGACAGATCATCTAAAAAAAAGCTCAGTAAAGATACAGAAGACCTCATTGCCACAATTAACCAACTAAACCTCGTTGATACATACAGAACTTTCGACCCATCAGCAGACAACTACATCTTCTTCTCCACTGCACATGGAACATTCTCCAGAATTGACCATGTGATAGGCCATAATGCAATGCTCAACAAAATCCATACCATTGAATTACTGAAAAGCATCTTCTCAGATCATAAAGCCATAAAAGTTGAAATCAACAGCTGAAAAATCAGAGATAGAAAGTGGAACTCTTGGAAACTGAACAATATCTTGCTCAAAAAAACATGGATTATAGAGGAAATCAAGGATGAAATAAAGAAATTCATGGTGTCCATTGAGAACGAAAACACTTCCTACCAGAATCTATTTGATACAACCAAAGCAGTGCTCAGAGGTCTGTTTATCTCCATAAATGCACACATCTTGAAGGAAGAAAGAAACTAAATCAAGGAACTAACTCTGCAGCTTGAACAAGTAGAAAGAGAAGAACAGAGGAACCCCTCGGGCACCAGAAGAAACGCGATCATAAAGATTAGAGCAGAGGTAAATGAATTAGAGAAGAGAAAAACAATTGAAAAAATGGAAAAGACCAAAATCTGGTTTTTTGAAAAGATCAACAAAATTTACAAACTACTGGCTAAACTTACGAAAGAAAAGCAGGAAAGGAAAGAATTAACCCAAATTAGAAATGAGAGGGAAGTTGTCACCACAGATGCAACAGAAATCAAAAATATCATAACAGAATACTATAAAAGACTGTACGGTAACAAATTTGAAAACCTAGGGGAAATGGACCAATTCCTTGACTCATACCACCTACCCAAATTATCACAACATGAAGCAGAACAACTTAATAAACCCATCATTGAAAATGTCACCAAAACACAGCCAACCAAAGAAAGTCTGGGCCCAGATGGCTTCACTGCAGAATTCTAGCAAGCATGTAGAGAAGAGTTATCTCCAATACTACTGAGAGTTATTTCACAGTATAGAAAGGGATGGATTAATCCCAAACTCATCCTATAAAGCCAGCATAACCCTGATACCTAAGCCAGGGAAAGACCCAACAAAGACAGAGAACTACAGACCGATATCACTCATGAATCTAGATGCAAAAATCTTCAACAAAATTCTTGCCAATAGAATAAACAACATATCAAGAAAATAATCCATCATGACCAAATGGGATTCATACCAGGGATGCAAGGCTGGTTCAACATCAGAAAAACAATTAATGTGACTAACCACATAAATAACACAAAAGACAAGGATCACCTGATTTTGTCCATTGATGCAGAAAAGGCATTTGATAAAGTCCAACACCCATTCAACCTAAAAACTCTTAGCAAAATGGGCTTAGACAGCTAATTCCTCGACACAATAAGGGCCATTTATACAAAGCCAATTGTCCACATCATCCTGAATGGAGAGAGACTGAAAGACTTTCCCTTGAGATCAGGAACTAGACAAGGATGCCTACTCTTACCTCTCCTATTCAACATTGTGCTAGAAGTTCTAGCCAGAGCAAAGAGGAAGTTAAAATCTCCCTGTTTGCAGACGATATGATTGTATATGCCGAGAACCCCAAGAAATCTATAAGTAAGCTACTCAAACTGATAGAAGAGTTCAGTAAAGTCTCAGGATACAAGATAAACATAAGTAAACTAGTAGGATTCCATTATACCAACAACGAGACTGTTAAGGAAGAAATTATCAAACCAATGCCATTTACGATAGCATAGCCCCTAAGAACATAAGGTACCTAGGAATTAATCTAACCAGAGAAATAACAAACTTTTACAAAGAGAACTACAAGCCCTTACTACAAGAAACCAAGAGAGACTTAGATAAATGGAAAAACCTACCCTGCTCATGGATAGGAAGACTTAACATGGTGAAAATGTCTGGTTTACCCAAAGCAATTTATTTATATAATGCAATCCCAATACAAGTTCCAGCATCATTTTTCAATGAGATGGAGAAACAAATCACCAATTTTGTTTGGAAAGGGAAGAAGCCCCGGATAAGTAAGGTACTACTAAAGAAGAAAAACACACTGAAAGGTCTCTGATTACCCAGCCTTAGAACATACCACACTGCCACAGTGGTCAAAACAGCCTGGTACTGGTACAAGAACAGACAGATGGGTCAATGGAACAGAATTGAGACCCCAGAGATGACACCATCTCCCATGAACAGTTGATATTTGACAAAGGCCCTAAGACATTAAACTGGGGTAAAAACAGTATCTTCAACAAATGGTGCTGGCAAAATTGGTTATCCATCTGCAATAAACTGAATCAAGATCCGTATTTTACACCTTACACAAAAACCAACTCCAGCTGGATAAAAGACCTAAATATGAAACCTAAAATGATAAAGCTCATCCAAGAAAAGGTAGGAACAACAATGGAAGTTTTAGTACACAATGAGGACAGACTCCAAAATCTGTCAAAGAAACCACAATCAACACAAGAGAAAATAGATAAATGGGAACTACTAAGAGTCAAACACTTTTGCTCATCCAAAGACTTTATTAATAGAATTAAAAGAACACCCACAGAATGGGAAAAAATATTTGGCAACTCTATGTCAGACATATGCCTGATCTCCATAATCTATAAGATACTACAAAATATCAATAAGAAGAAGATAAACCATCCAATTAAGCGATGGGCAAAGGAGATGGACAGACACTTCACTAAAGAGGAGATCCAGGCAGCCAAAAAACACATGCGGACATGTTCACGATCTTTAGTTATTAAAGAAATTCAAATCAAGACAACAATGAGATACCATCTCACCCCAACAAGATTGGCCATGATCCAGAAAACACAAAACAACAAATGCTGGAGAGGCTGTGGAGAAATTGGAACCCTCCTACACTGTTGGTGGGATTGCAAAATGGTCCAGCCTCTTTGGAACGTAATCTTGCATTTCCTTAAAAAAATGGACATCAATATACCATTTGACCCAGTCATTCCACTACTTGGAATATATCCTACAGAATCAAGGCCTTTCACACCAACGGACACATGCACGAGAATGTTTATCACAGCACAGTCCACGATAGCAAAAAGATGGAACCAACCCAGATGCCCAACAACAGAAGAATGGATAGGTAAACTATGGTACATATACTCAACGGAGCACTACGCAATGAGAAAGAATAATGATGATTCCAGGAAACATCTCCTAACCTGGTTTCAACTGGAAGACATTATGTTGAGTGAAAGTAGTCAGCAACAAAAGGACAAATACTGTATGGGACCTCTATGATAAGATCTCAAAAACAGACTTGTGTATAGATGAAAAGACTCTTTGACAGCTGCAAGGGAGGGGATGGAGGGAGGGCGAGGGGGGAGCATTTAGTTTAGATAGTTGCTAGAAATCTGATTGGGAGAAAGCGGTGATAGCACACATTAGAAATAAGAACAACTTTTAGCGGACTTCAGCATAACTTGAATACTCCTTCCATCTTACCTCAATATTGCAGATAGAGTAGCTGGGGCAGGGGGCACGGGACCATGCTCTTAGGCAAAATCGAGGCCAATTGGCACAACTGGCATTTTACTATGTGAGCTCTCTGCACCCCACATCGGTGAGTAGCATCTGGGATCTTAAAAGCTGTCAAGATGCCATCTGAAGACACAGAAAATGGGCCCAACTCTGCAGGAATGGATGCTCACAGAGGATGAAAACAACATGGGGTAAAGACAACCTAGAAGACAGAGAGACCTGCAAGAGTGGGTACATTCATTGACTTGGGACCGGCAGAACCAGATGGTGCCCGGCCACCACCAGTGATAGCTACAGTGGAGCTCACTAGGTTGAGTCTCACTGGCAACACAAGAATAAAAAAAGGTGCATCTTGAGATCTCCACTAAAAGACCTCAATTGATGATCTAGCGGTTTTGGTGTTCCCGCTTGGCTTGGCTGAGAGCATGGCCCCCGGCTCTGATGCTGCCCTTTCCCATAAATTATTACAAAGGTCCACTCTTTGGACAGGAATGGATTGGACTTGGCAATGCAGTGTAACCATATATTGGTTGCACTTTATGGTTCTATACATCTATACGATATCATCCTGCTGACCTCTGGCTTGCAGAAGTAGAGTGGGTGGAGAGGAGCGGAAAGGAGGCTTTTGTGAGGATGAGACATGTATGGAGCAGAGAGGAATAGTGTGCTGTCACCGGACCGGGAGAGCAGTGGAAGCTGCACATAGGTGGGCATGTAAATTTATACGGGAATGTACATTTTCACTCAGTCATGTTAAATAAAAAATAAAAAAAATAAAAAATAAAAGGATGGAAAATACATATCAAGTTAACAACATTCAAAAAAGAGCAGGAGTGGCAATATTAATCTACAATAAAACATATTGAAGGCAAATCCACCACACTAAATAAGGGAAGACACTACATAACGATTAAAGGCTCAGTGCTTCAGAAGGCTATAACCATATTAAGTATCTGTGCACCCAAGGACAGGGCTCCAAAATTCATTTTTAAAAAAGTAAAAAACCTCTAAGTGCTTTGAAAATGGAAATAGATAGCTCCACAATACTAGGAGAATTCAACACACCACTTTTGGTGAAGAACAGCACATGCATAAAAAAGCTCGATAAAGACAAGAAAGATCTAAATGCCACAATGAACTATCTTGACCTCATAGAAACACACTGATATACTGAATACTCCTCCCAACATTAGACAAGTTACTTTCTTTTCCAATGCACATGGAACATTCTTCAGAATTAGCCACGTGTTAGGACATCAAAGAATCCTTAACAGAATTCAAAGCATTCAAATATTACAAAACACCTTTTCAGACTATAAAGCGATAGAAGTAGAGATCAAACAGAGAAAAAAGCAAGAGAAAAAAAAGCAAACATATGGAAATTGAACAACATCTTGCTTTAAAACTGCTGAGTTATAGATGAAATCAAATACAGAAGGAAGAAATTCATAGAATCAAATGAAAATGAAAATACACCCTACAAGAACCTTTGGGAGACAGCAAAAACAGTGTTTAGAGGTCTATTTATCTCAATAAATGTATACATCCAAAAAGAAGAAATGGCCCAAATGGAAGCATTAAGCCTTCAGTTTGATAAAGATACAAGATGAAAATAAAGAAAAATTAGTTGTATACTAGTTGTATTTTTCTACATTCAAAAGAGGACATCAAAGAGGAATTCACCAAATCAATACTATTTAAAATGGCTCCCAAAAGAGAGTAGAAGAGAACAGCAAAAAGAAGTCTTCAGTCAACAGAAGAAAGCAAAGAATAACAACTAGAGCAGAACTAAATGAATTAGAGAACAGAATAACTATTGAAAGAGTTAACAAGACCAAAAGCTGGTTTTTTTAGATGATCAACAAAATCAGTAAGCCATTGTTCAAAATGACAAAAGAAAAATAGAAGAGGAAGCAAACAACTTGAATAAGAAATTACATGAGTAATATCATAACAGACCCAACTAAAATTAAAAACTGTTACAAAAATTTCTACTCCAATGTGTTTGAAAACCTAGAGAAAATGAACAAATTTCTGGAAAAATACAATCTTGCTAAACTAAGACAGAGGCAGAACAACAAGATAAACCCATCACAAAAAAGGAGATTAAAAACATGTTTAAAAAATCCTCAATCAAAAAAAATCCTGGCCCCAATGGCTTTATTGGAGAATTCCACCAGACTTTTACAGAAGAATTCACACAACTACTATTAAAGGTATTCAGAGCATTGAAAAAGATGGAATACTGCAAAATTCATTCTATAAAGGAATCATAGCTGTGATATCTAAACCAAGTAAAGACACAAGAAAAAAGGAAAATTGCAGACCAGTATCTCTCACAAACATGGATGCAAAAATCCTCTACAAAATTCTAGCTAACAGAATTCAACAACATATCAAAAAATAATTCACCATGACCAAATAGTACTGGTCATTATTCAGGGATGGCTCAACATTAGAAAAATAATCAATGGGGGCAGAGTCAAGATGTCAGGCTAAGCACGCATGTCCCTAAATCCCTCTGGAAACCAAGACGTGAACTGATAATCAAACAGAGCCTCTGGTCACCTAGTCAGTCCCATGACATAGTACAGGGCTCTTAATTTGGGCTTCATATTATTGAATGAAAACCCCCCCTCTTCTGCTGACTCCCACTCCTGGCTAGTCCTGGCTATCATGGAATGAAGGTAACTCACTATTTTGACTTTTTTTCTCTGTCTTGGCCAGTGGGCAGAGCTGGGTCTTGCCTAGAAGCTAGTATCAGACACACTGCTTGTGGGATAGGAAGGTGAAATTGCCATATTTTGAGAGCCAGGCTTAGGACTCTGTGCATCTCACCACTTCTGGCCTGTCTTTCTGCCTCTGCCACAGTGCAGCTTGTACGGAAGTGGCAGTGCCCTTGTGTGGGACACCATCTTGAATGCAGAGATTTTAACTGGACCTAATTCTTAGCCTGGGAGCCAGTGCCTTCATGCTGTAGAGTACTTTTCTGCTGAAAAGCAGTAGTTTACACAGTGTCACCTGCAGCTGGGTCCTGTCAGCAGATACTAATAGGGCAGTAGCATTGCCGTATTTTGAACTAGTTTGTATCATCTGGGGTTGGATATAGAAGTGCTTACTTTGCCATTTGGGAAGAGGGACCTCTACACCTGAAAATCTGACTGACTTGGGACGTGATCAGATACCTTTCACTTTTCATTTTACGACTGCCTAAAGACACATCTGCAGTCCATCCTCACAGTATCTCTCCCAGCCTTTGTCAACTCACATGAAGCCCAAAAAACAACAGACCTTTGAGAAAACAGTAAACAGGAAATCACCCACAGCTTCAGAAGGCCCTCAAATGAAACAACCAAGGAGCTTTCTGGGTGAAGAAACTATTCTAAAGGATCGGAAGCTGCATGCAAAAGGATTATATACAGAGTCCTTCTAGACCTTACACAAAATGTGGCAGAGCAAAATGAAAAATTAAGCAAGCTGTTCGATCTGATGGAACACTGGTGCTCGGAAATCCAGCAGATAAAGAACAAAATCAAAGACATAGAAACTTAAATTCAAAGCCAGGAAAACAAAATGGGACAAATAGAAAAGAGACTTTTTGACTTGGAAGACAGAGCCACTGATTCCAGCATCTATGAGCAGAAATCCAAAAAAAGAAACCAGAAAAACGAAGAAGCATTAAGAAGCATGCGGGACTCTATTAAGTGCAACAACCTGTGATTAATTGGAGCCCCTGAAGAGGGTAAGACACCTGAGAACACAGGGAGTATTGTGGCTGAGCGGCTGACAGAAAACTTCCCAGAAATCATGAAGGAAGAGAATATAGATATCCAAGATGCATATTGAAAGCCACTTCAATATAAATCTCAATAGAAAGACTCTAAGATGTATTATAATCAAGCTTAACAAAATGAAACAGAAGCAGAAACTCTTAAAAGCAGCAAGACTCAAAGCAAAGCTAACATTCAGAGGGAAACCGTGCAGGCTTTCATCAAGAATTCTCAGCAGAAATCATGCTGGCATGGAGACAGTGGAAGGACACCTTCAAAGCCTTGAAGGAGAAGAACTTCCAAGCAACAATTATATATCCTGCAAAACTGTCTTTCAAATATGAAAATGAAATAAAGACATTCCCAGGTAAGCAGAAACTCAGAAACTTTGTAAAATCAAACCAAAGCTACAGGAAATACTGAAAGAATCTCTTGGCTTTGGCTTAGAAGAATAAACCACTAACTTTATATTTTAGAACGACAAATCCTCCAGAATTCTACTCAGTTAGGGAAGGCTCCAAACTCAATCAAAGCTTTAATACTGAAAGAAATAATCCAGTGATTGTCATGAAAACTATGCTACCATATTAAAAAGAGGAATGTGCTACAGTTGTTATAGTGCTTCTAGATGGAGAGGGAGTTGAGAAGACTTGTAGTAATTAAAACTGGGTTTATACGTAGCTAAAGAGGGATCACAAGGGCAGCTGTAAAGCACAACAAAGATGCAGCATACTGTATCAAGAAATGTAACACAGGAGTCTGAACAACTGCAAAACCAACTATGACAAAGGTGAAAAATCAACTGACAAAAAAGAATGTCCCAGAACAGACTAATAAGAACAACAGAGAAAGCATCAACACAAAAATAAACATCTAACAATGGCAGCACTGAACACAGACCCATCAATAATTACCTTGAATGGGAATGAACAGAATGCTCCAGTAAAGAGACATCGAGTGATGTCTTGGATCAAAGATATGGCCCATCCATATACGTTGTTTACAAGAAACTTGCCTTAGACTTAAAGATGGGAACAAACTGAAATTAAAGGATGGAAGAATATATATAAAGCTAACAATGAACAAAGAAGAGTAGGTGTGGCAATTCTAATCTCAGATAGAATTGATTTTAATGTAAAATCCACCATCATGGACAAAGATGGACACTATTTATTGCTGACAGGTTCAGTACACAAGCAAGACTAAACTATGTTAAATATTTATGCACCTGATACTGGAGCACCTAAATATGTCAAAGAAACACTGACTACACTCAACAAGGACTTAGATCACTCCACAGTAATAGTAGCAGACTTCAACACTCCACTCTCAGTGTTGGGACAGATCATCTAGAAAAAAAGCTCAGTAAAGATACAGAAGACCTTATTGCCACAATTAACCAACTAAACCTCATCAACATATACAGAACTTTCTACCCATCAGCAGACAACTACACCTTCTTATCCAGTGCACATGGAACATTTATGTTAGGACAAAAAAAACAACTTTCAACAACATCCATACTATTGAATTAATGCAAAGCATCTTCTCAAATCATAAAGCCATAAAAGTCAAAATCAATAGCAGAAAAAACATAGAAAGTGGAACTCTTGGGAGCTCAACAAAATCTTGCTCAAAACAAACATGGGTTATAGAAGAAGTCAAGGATGAAATAAAGAAATTCATGGATTCCAATGAGAATGAAAACACTTCTTACCAGAACCTATGGGATACAGCCAAAACAGTGCTCAGAGGTCAGTTTATCTCCTTAAATGCACTCATCTGGAAGGAAGAAAGAAACCAAATCAAATAACTAACCTTCAGCTTGAACAAGTAGAGAGAGAACAACAGAGGAATCCCTCAGTCACCAGAAGAAAACAGATCATAAAGAAAAGAGCACAACTAAATGAAGTAGAGAATAGAAGAACAACTGAAAAAATTGAAAAGACCAAAAGCTGGTTGTTTGAAAAGATCAACCAAATCGACAAATCATTGGCTAAACTTACTAAAGAAAACAGGAAAGGAAACAAATAACCCAAATTAGAAATGAGAGGAGAGTTGTCACAACAGATCCAATGCCAGCCAAAAGCTGAGTGCCATCTAGTCAGATCTTATGATGACCCTAGGGAGCAGAGTAGAACTGACTCATAGAGTAGTCAAGGAGGGCCTGGTGGAAACAGAATACTATGAAAGACTGCACTCCAATAAATTTGAAACCCTAGAGGAAATGGATGAATTCCTTGATTCATATCACCTACCCAAATTATCACAATGTGAAGCAGAACAACTTAACAAACCCATTACAAAGGAAGAGATTGAAAAAGTCATTCATAAACTGCCAACCCAAAAAAGCCCAGGCCCAGACGGCTTCACTGCAGAATTCTACCAAGTTTTTAGAGAAGAGTTATTTCCAACACTACTGAGACTATTTCACAGTATAGAAAGGGATGGGATACTCCCAAATTCGTTCTATGAAGCCAGCGTAACCCTGATTCCAAAGCCAGGAAAAGACCTAACATAAGAGGAGAACTACAGACCAGTATCACTCATGAATCTAGATGCAAAAATCTTCAACAAAATTCTTGCTAATAGAATACAACAATATATCAAAAGAATAATCCATTGTGAACAATTTGGATTCATAGCAGGGATGCAAGGCTGGTTCAATATCAGAAAAACAATTAATGTGATTAATCACATAAATATCACAAAAGACAAGAATCACTTGATCTTGTCTAGTGATACAGAACAGGCATGTGATAAACTCCAACACCCATTCATGCTAAAAACTCTCAGCAAAATAAGCATAGACAGAAAATTCCTCAATGAACTAAGGGCCTTTTATACAAAGCCAACTGCCTATGTCACTCTGAATGGAGAGAGACTGAAACAATTTCTCTTGAGAACAGGAACTAGACAAGGATGCCCACTCTCACCTCTCCTATTCAATGTGGTGTTAGAAGTTCTAGCCAGAGCAATTAGACAAGACCAAGGAATAAATAGTGTCTGCATCAGCAAAGAAGTAAAATCTCCCTATTTGCAGATGATATGATTGTATATCTAGAGAATCCCAAAGAATCCATAAGTAAATTACTCGAACAGATAGAAGAGTTCAGCAAAGTCTCAGGATACAAGATAAACATAAGAAAACCAGTAGGATTCCTTTATACCAACAGTGACATTTTTAGTGAAGAAATCATCAAAGCAATACCATTTACTATAGCCTCTAAGAAGATAAAGTACCTAGGAATTAATCTAACCAGAGAAATAACAGACCTTTACAAAGAGAACTACAAACCTTTGCTGCAAGAAATTAAGAGGGACTTACATAAATGGAGAAGCCTACCCTGCTCATGGATAGGAAGACTTAACATTGTGAAAATGTCTATTTTACCCCAAACAATCTACTTATATAATGCAATCCCAGTACAAGTTCCAGTGTCATTTTTTAATGAGATGGAGAAATAAATCACCAATTTTGTTTGGAAAGGGAAGAAGCACCAGATAATGGACGCACTGCTAAAGAAGAAGAACACACCAGGAGGCCTCTCATTACCAGACTTCAGAACCTATTACACTGCTGCAGTAGTCAAAACAGCCTGGTACTGGTACAAAAAGAGACAGATTGATCAATGGAACAGAATTGAGACCCCAGAGATGACACCATCTTCCTATGAACAGCTCATATTCGACAAACACCCTAAGACATTAAACTGGGGTAAAAACAGTGTCTTCAACAAATGGTGATGGCAAAATTAGATATCCATCTGCAAAAAACTGAAACAAGACCCATATCTTACAGCTTATACAAAAACCAGCTGAAACCACATCAAATACCTAAATATTAAATCTAAAACGATAAAGCTCATTCAAGAAAAAAGTAGGAACAACAATAGAAGTTTTAATATACAATGCAAACAAACTTCAAAATCTGTCAAACAAACCACAATCAACAGAAAAGAAAATAAATGGCAACTATTAAGAGTCAAACAGTTCCGCTCATCCAAAGACTAGTAATAGAATTAAAAACCCACCTATAAGGTACTACAAAATATCAATAAGCCAAGTAAGCCAAGTGCCATCGAGTCAGATCAGACTCATGGCAACCCTAGTGGCCAGGGTAGAACTGACCCCCAGAGTATTCAAGGAGCGCCTGGTGGAAAGATAAATCATCCAATTAAGTGATGGGCAAAGGAGATGGACAGACTCTTCTCTAAAGAGGAGATCCAGCCAGCCAAAAAAACACATGTGGACATGCTCACAATCTTTAGCTATGAAAGAAATTCAAATCAAAACTACAATGAGATGCCATCTCACTTCAACAAGGTTGACCATGATCCAAAAATCAGAAAACAAGAAAAGCTAGAGAGGCTGTGGAGAAACTGGAACTCTCTTACACTGTTGCTGGATTGCAAAATGGTGCAACCTCTTTGGAAAGCAATCTGGTGCTTCTTTAAAAAGCCAGAAATAGGTATGCCATTTGACCCAGTAATTCCACTTCTTGGAATATATCCTACAGAATCAAGGGCATTCGCACCAACAGATACATGTACACTAATGTTTATTGCAGCACAGTTCACAATAGCAAAAAGATGGAATCAATGCAGATACCCAACAACTGAGGAAAGGATAGATAAACTATGGTATATATACTCAATGGAAAACTATGCAACGATAAAGAACAATGATGATTTTAGGAAACATCTCACAACCTGGTTTGAACTGGAAGACATTATGTTGAGTGAAAGCAGTTAGCGACAGAAGGACAAATATTGTATGAGACTCTTACAATAAGAACTCAAAAACAGACTTATGCATAGAAGAAAAGACTCTTTGAAGGTTGCAAGGGAGGGGATGGCACGAGGGTGAGGTGGGGAGAGTTTAGGTAGTCGATAGAAATTTTGTTGAGTGAAATTGGTGACAGCACATATTAGAAAGAAGAACAATACTAAGTGGATTTCAACATAGCTTGAGTAGTCCTCCCATCTTAACCCAATATTGCAAGGACAAAGTAGCTGGGGTGGGGGACCAGGGACCATGCTCTCAGGAGAAATCGAGGGCAATTGACACAACTATTGTTTTGCAAAGACGGCTCTCTGCACTCCACATTGGTGAGTGGCATCTGGGGTCTTAAAAGCTGCCAAGCTGCCATCTGAGGGTACAGCAGATGGTCCCAACTCAGCAGGAATGGATGATCACTGAAGACCAAAATGGCATGAGAGAAAGAGGTCACAGAGACCCACATGAGTGGATGTCTACATCGATTCGTGACTGGAAGAACCAGATGGTGCCTGGCCACCAACAGTGATAGCCACAATGGAGATCACAAAGTTGAGTCTCACTGGCAACACAATAATGAAAAGGGGTGCACCCTGAGATCTCCACTAAAAGACCACAACCGATGGTCCAGGGGCTTAGAGGTTCCCCTGGGAGCATGGCCCCTGGCCCTGATGCTGTCCCTGCCCATAAATCATAATGAAGGTCTACTCTTCTGACACGAATGGATTGGACTTGGCGATGCAGAGTGACCATATATTGGATGCACTTTATGGTTCTGTGCATCTATAGGATATCATTCTGCTGACCTCTTACTGAAGGAAGGGAAGTAGGTGGAAAGGAGCAGACAGGAGACTATTGGGGGGATGTGACATGTATGGAGCAGAGAGGAAGAATGTGCTTTCACCGCACAGGGAGAGCAGTGGAAGCTGCATATAGGCAGGCATGCAAATTTATATGAGAATGTAAATTTTCATTCAATCATAGTGAAAAAACAATCAATGTAATCAACCACATAATTAAACAAAAGACAAAAGCCACTTGACTTTGTCAATTGATGCAGGAAAGGCATTTGACAAAGTCTGACATCCATTTGTGTTAAAACCTCTCAGCAAGATAGAAGTAGAAGGGAAATTCCTCAACATGAGAAAGGACAGTTATACAAAGCCAACAGCCAACATTGAGTCTGAAAGCATTCCCCCTCAGAACTGGAACCAGGCAAGTGTGCCATTCATCACCGCTATTAATCCTCATTTTATCTGGCAATTCTACCAGAGAAATCAGGGCAGAAAAAGAAATAAAGAAAATCTAAATTGATAAGGAAGTAGTAAAATATTTCTATTTGCAGATGATCTGATCTTATATACAGAAAACCCTGAAGAACACAGACACACACACACACAGAGACACACACACAAATAGACAAATAAATAGCTGAAACAAATAGAAGCATTTGGCAAAGGATGATGATACAAGATAAAAATAAAAAAATTATTTGTATATTAGCTGTATTCTTCTATATCAAAAAAGAGAACATTAAAGAGGGAATCACCAAATTAGTACCATTTAAAATGGCTCACAAAAGATAAAATACATAGTAATAAATCTAACCAGAGCTGTAAAACACCTATACAAAGAAAATGAAAAGTACTACTGCAAGAAACCAAAAGAGACCTACGTAAGTGGAAAAACCTACACTTGCTCATGCATAGGAAGACTCAACGTTGTGAAAATGTCTATTTTACCCAAAGTGATCTATAGATACAATGCAAATACAATACAAATTCCAATGATATTTTTAGTAAGATACAGAAACAAATCACCAACTTTATATGGAAAGGGAAGAAGCCTCAGATAAGTAAAAATTTCTGAAGAAGAGGAACAAAGAGGCATCAAACTATTTGATTTCAGAAACTACTACACTGTTACATTGTCAAAACAGGCTAGTACTGGTAAAACAGATTATAGACCAATAGAACAGAACTAAAAATCCAGTTGTAACATCATCTACCTATGAGCTGCTGATATTTGACAGAGGCTCAAAATCTGTAAACTGGAAAAAGTCTCTTTAATAAACGGTGTTGGCGTAACTGGATGTCCATTTGCAAATAAATGAAATGACCCATACATCACACTATACACAAGAACTCTCTCAAAATGGATCAAGGACCTTAAGAGCAAATCTAAAAACGTAACAGTCATGGAAGAAAAACTAGAGACATTGTTTGGAGCCCTAATACATGGCTTTAGCAGACTACGAAACATTATTAACAATGCAAAAACACTAGAAGAAAAAATAGATAACTGGAAAGTCCTAAAAATATAACATTTGTGTTCATCCAAAGACTTCATCATAAGAGTGAAAAGGCAACCTAGAGAATGGTAAAATATTTTGGTTATGACAAACCCAATCAGCATTTAATCTCCACAATCTATAAAATACTGCAAAACCACCACACAACAAAAAGACAAACAATCCAAATTAAAAAATAGCTAAAGGATACGAATAGGCATTTCACCAGAAAAGACATTTAGGTGACTAGAAGATACATAAAGAAATCCTCAAAAATCATTAGCCATTAAAGAAATAAAGGTCATAACTACAATGAGATACCATCTCACCCAACAAGGCTGACATTAATTCAAAAACCATGAGATAAAAAATGTTGGAGATACTATGGAGAAACTGGGTCACTTACACAGTGCTGGTGGGAAAAATATGGTACATCCACTTTGGAAATTGATTTGCCACTTTCTTAAAAAGCTAGAAACAGAAATACCATACAATCCCACAATAGCACTTCTGGGAACATACATATCCTAGAGAAGTAAGGGCTGTCACATAGATACATACGTGCACACTAATGTTTCTTGCAGCACTGTCCACAATAGCAAAAGATGAAATTGAGCCCGTCAAAAGATTAACAGATAAACATACTATGATGTGTCCACACAATGGAATACTATGCAATGATAAACAACAATGATGATTTCAGGGAATATCTCATAACATGGAGGAATCTGGAAAACTGTATGCTGAATGAAATTAGTCAGTTGCAAAAGGACAAATATTGTATGAGACTACCATTTTAAGGACTCATGAGAAGGTTCTAACACAGCAATAGCAGCCTTTAATGGTTAAAAGAGTGGAGAAGAAAGGAAATGAGTATTAACTGATTAGTTAGTAGAGAGGAATTAGGTGAGATGAAGGGAGGAACAGCATGCAGTAGAAGGAAGTCAGTACAACTGGACTAAACCAAAAGATGAAAAATTATCTAAATATGACTCAACACTTCAAAAGACAGTGTAGCAAGGACAAGGGTCTGGGGACACTAGTTTCAGGGAACATCTATCAACTGGCATAACAAGTTTTGTTGGTTTTTTTTTTTTAGTTCTGAATTTAATGTAAAATCAAGATCTGCTTGTTGATGATTATTCAGAATTAGTAGTTTTTTCTTCTATTTTTTTATGATTAAGTGAAAATATGCAATCCCATATAAATGTGCTACCCACCAATGAGCAGCTCCCATTGCTCTCCCTGCCTAGTGACAGGACACTCCTCCTCTCCATTCTGTACATGTCATACCCTCCTAACAATCTCCTATCCCCTCCTCTCCACTCTCTCCCCCGCGTCCTGTAAGAGATCAGCCAGATGACATCCTATAGATGCACACATGATATGGTCTCTCTGTATCACCAATGCATTTCTGTCTGAAGAGCTGACCTACATTATGGTTTATGGACAGGGGCAGCATCAGGGCCAGGGGCCATGCTTCTAGGGGAAACCCGAGGGCCTGGACCATCAATTGCAGTCTTTTAGTGGAGATCTCAGGGTGTGCCTCTTTTTATTTTCGTGTTGCCAGTGAGACTCACCTTTGTGAGCCCCATGACGTCTATCACTGGTGGTGGCCGGGCACCATCTGGTTCTTCCGGTCACATGTCGATGTAGTCACCCACTCACGTGACTGTCTTCTGGGTTCTCTTTACCCCATGTTGTTTTCGTCCTTGGAGATCATCCGTTCCTGCTGAGTTGGGACCATTCAGTGTACCTCAGATGGCAGCTTGGTAGCTTTCAAGACCCCAGACACCACTCACCAATTTGGGGTACAGGCTCTCTTAGAAAAATGCTAGTTACCTCAGTTGGCCTTGATGTCCCCTGAGAGCGTGGTCTCCAAACCTCCACCCCAGCTACTCCATCCTTGCAATATTGGACTAAGATGGGAGGAGTAATCACCTTATGTTGAAGTCCAGTTAATGTTGATCTTCTTTCTAATGTGTGCTGTCACAGATTTCACCCAACCAAATTTCTGTCAGCTAGCTAATCAATAATAACAAGATTTTTTTAAAAGAAAATGTTCTACATTCCACTCTGGTGAGTGACATCTGTGATCTCAGAAACTAGTGAATTTTCATTTAAGTAGCATCAGTTTGTCCCAATCCTTCTGGAACAAAGGACAATGAAAGAAATCAAAGATATAAGGAAAATGTGAGCTCAAGAGACATAAAGGGTCATAGAGCTCAGAGACCATTACATCAGCACGAGACCAGAAGAACTAGAAAATGCCCAGCCACCACCAATGTATGCCCCGACAGGGAATACAACATAGAGTCCATAACGTAGTGGGAGAAAAATGGCTGTGCAGAGCTAGAACTCTATTAAAAAGACCAGACTGGATGATCTGACAGACAGGAGGAACCCTGCAAGACACGGCTGCTGAACTCTGTTAACCCAGAGCTGAAACCATTCCTGAAGTCAACTCTAAAGGCAATGATGGGATCAGGCTGTAAGATACAAAATGATACTGGCAAACAGTGTGCTCTTGCCTGTAAGGGCACACTTTGATGGTGGCCAGGCACCATCTAGTTCTTCAGGTCTGATGTCAATATAGTTTCTGGTATATGTGACCTTTCTGTCCCTTGGGCTCATGTTTTCCATGTGTCTTTTATGCCCTTCTTTCTCCATTACTCAAGGTGGTTCAGATAAGTTGATATTTCTTAGATGCCTAAGTCCTAGCCTTTAAGAATCCATAGGACTCTCACCAAAGTGGAATGTAGAACACTATGTCAAATGACCTAGATATTCCCTGAAACCATGGTCTCCAAACTCCAGATCCTGTTACTCTGTCCTTCAAAGTGTTTAGTTTTTATTTAGAATACTTCTGAGATTTGGGTTTAGCCCATTTACAGCGACTATTCCTCTAGCATGTGTTATCTCTTCCTTCATCTAAAATAATTCCTGACTATTATATAATTAGAGAATACCTCTCTCCCTTCCACCTCCTTAAGCATCAAAAATGTTTTTTTCTGCATTTAAACCTATTCTTCAACAGTTATCCTTTTGTGACTAATTTCACTCAGAGTTACGCCTTCCAGAGACTTACATCTTAGGAGATGTTTTCCAAATTCATTGTTGTTCTATGCAAGGTCTGACAATTAAGTCCTCAAACTCATCCTAGAAAAAGTGCTACATATCTCACTGCTGAATATCACCACAGTCACCTTCAAAGTACTCCCCTTGGGAAGCTATGTACTGATGCCAGGCCAAGGACACCCTTCAGAGCAATTCTAGAACCCTTTTTCTTGAATGGCCATCAGAGCCATCGTTGTATTACCCTTGATGTCTTGAATGTCTTCCTTTCAATATTTTCTTTACCTACAAGTAAAAAAAAAAAGACATTGGGGGCCAGATCAGTTAAGTAGGGAGGGTATTCCAAAATAGATGTTTACTGGCTGAACACTCCCTTACAGACAACTATACAATTAAGTTCCTGAATTTGTCACAATGCCACTGTGCACAATGGCCATTCCAGAAAGAGTTCCACAGTTGCTTTGAGGAGTGGAACAGGCACAGGCATTGGTGTCTCCACAAGGGGAGTACTTTGAAAGAGACACTAATTTTCAGCAATGAGTATGTAGCACTTAGAACAATTAAGTTAGCAGACTAAATTGTGGAACTGCATATCCTTACATAATATTCCGTTGTGTGTGTTTATCTTTACTCCATTGATAGGCATCTATTTTAATTCTAGCTTTTGCTATTTTGAACAGTGCTACAGTGAAAATTGGTGGCATGTATCCATCAGTGTGACAATTCTTATTTCTCTAGGAAATATTGCAAGTGGTGGGATTACTAGACCTTTCTAGTTTTTTAAAAAAGCAACAAAACAGTTTGCAAACTGGCTGTACTGTTTTATAATCCCACCAGTGGTACATGTGTGTTGCAGTGTCTCCACAGTCTCTCCACCATTTATTATTGTTTGGGGATTAATGCCAGCCTTTTTGTGGTGAGATGGACTCTCACTGTGGTTTTGATTTGAATTTCTCTAACAGCTAATGATTGTGAGCATTTTCCCATACATCTGTTAACGGCCTGAATATCTCTGAAGAAACTGTTTAGAAACTATTTTAAAACTCCTTTCTGCTGGCCATCTATTTTCTGGGAATATAACCAACCCCACATTTCTGAGAAATAGTACACTGCCCAAACCTCTGTGCCTCCTGGATAGCTTTGTCTGTTGCCCAACCCTGTGACCATCTGTTGTCCATCCTGGTGACCACCGCCCTTGTAGATGACCATCTGCTTAGAGCCTTTTTGTCTGTTGCCCAACCCTGTGACCATCTGTTGTCCATCCTGGTGACCACCGCCCTTGTAGATGACCATCTGCTTAGAGCCTTGCTCATGTGCTGGGCCCCGCATGACCCTCACCCCATCCTCACCTTTTTTTTCTTCTGTACCCCAACCCCACCCCCAACCTGCATAAAAACCTTGTACTCTTTTTACTCAAGGCCCAGCTCCTCTGCTCTGTTAGGAGTAAGATCTGGGCCCCGGCATGCTGGAATAAATCCTCTTGCTGTTTACATCAAGTAACGTCTCCTGAGAGTGAATTCGGGGTCGCGCCGTGAGTCAGGGTACTTCATTTCCATTAGTGAAGTGTCAGTTCATATCCTTTGTCCATTTTTTAGTTAATTTATTTGACTTTTTGTTGTTGAGGATTTGCAGCAATTTATAGGTTTTACAGAGTAGGCAATGATCAGATCTGTCACAGCCAATTTTTTCCCCCAGTCTGTAGGTTGTCTTTTTATTCTTTCGATGAAATACTTGGATGAGCATAAGCGCTTAGTTTTTAGAGTTTTCTGTTATCTAATTTCTCGTCTGTTTGTATATTGTTGGTAATGTTTAGTAATCTGTTTGTGGCTTGTATTAGGCCTCCCGATATTGTTCTTATTTTTTCTTCGAGAATGTTTATCGTCTTAGATTTGATAATTAGGTCTTTGATCCATCTAGTTTTTGTGCATATTGAGAGATACGGGTGTTGCTTAATTTATTTATTTAATTTTTTTGCAGATGGATATCCCGTTATGCAGCAGCATTTGTTAAAGAGACTATCTCTTCCCAGATTTATGAGATCTTTGTAAATCTTAGCTGCTCAAAGGTTGATTATTTTATGTCTGGATTCTCAAAAATTCTGTTCCATTGGTCTATGTATCTGTTTTTTATTTCAGTGCCAGGCTATTCTGACTACCAGGGCAGTGTAATAGGTCCTAAAGTCAGACACTGTGAGGTCTCACACTTTGTTCTTCTTCAGCAATACTTTACTTATCTGGTACTTTTTCCCTTTCCATATGAAGTCAGTGATTTGTTTCTCCTTCTCATTAAAAAATGTCATTGGAATTTGAATTGAGATTTCATTGTATCTACAGATAACTTTAGGTAGGACAGATATTTTCAGAGTGTTAAGAGTTTCTATCCATGAGGCAGGTAGGTTCCTCTGCTTATGGGTTTTTGGGTTGTTGCTGTATTGTCTAACAGTTTTCTTTGTATAGGTGTTTTATATCTCTGGTTAGATTTATTTCCAAGTATTTTATCTTCTTGGGGGCTATTGTAACTAATATTAATTTGGTGATTTCCTCTTTGATATTCTCTTTGTTAGTGTACAGGAAGTCAACAGATTTTTGTATACTTATGCGTTTGTATTCTTTGCTGAACTCGTCTATTATTTCAGTAGTTTTTTTGGTACATTCCTTAGGATTTTCTGTGTATAAGATCCTATGGTCTTCTCTGTCCCAGGGCAGTTTGTATTATCTGTATAATTGTTTTTCAGTCTCTGTGTGTGTTTTTCAGTCTCTCATGTGTGTATTATTTCATACTACAAAAACACACATACAGGTACTATAGTGTAAATTATTTTAGGGCCAACAAATACTTCCTATGCTTGTATCACACTACAGTTACCAGAAGGATAACATACATAGAACCTCACACTAAAAAGTTGTTTAGTAAATGTCTGTTCAGTTGCAAGAGTTTCCATGTTTGTCAAGGTCAGTCTTCTAACAGCTGTAACACTGAAGGAGCTGATGTAATCACATTTTACTTAAAACATGCTAAATTCAAAGTAATGAACAGATTTTCACTTTATTTTTCTTGTCATTTTCTTGGGCCTTTCATCTTCCTGATGTAAAATTATAGCAGTTACTTCTATGTAAGGTGAATGTTCTTGGAACATTTGAACAGAAAATCCATTTAAAAAATGTATCCAAGTAGAGCAGGATATTTTCAGTTTTAACCCCCAAAACTGTATGTGTTGAACAATGTTAACATGGTATATTTCCAATCCTCAGCTTTCAAACTTCGAAGGTTGTTTTACAACACTAAATTTTAAACAAAACAAAAAAGAAAAATACCTTATCTTTCAAGCTTGTGGGCTGCCATGCATGGTGAAAATTTAGGCTCCTTCTAACTTCTTTTTGAAGACAGCACTGTGATTTCTATCAATTTCATAGGAAGAATAAAAAAGTTTCTCGTCAACTGCCTTCTGTCTCTCAGGCTCGAGAACAAGTGACTCCTGTGTATCCAGGGCTAAGACTTTGTCAGGAGTCTGGTCTAGAGAACATGATGCTCTGGCCCTGCTGTGTTCCAAAGGATTCCTTCTCAGCACAATGGTCCTGCTTTTTTCAGCCCAGAAGGTAAGGTGACAGAAAGGTATTCAGTGTGTTAGCCTTCTGTTAATGTAGAGAATCCTTTTTTTAAAAAAAAGAATTATTCCTTTTGTAGTTGATCCATCTGTTAATGAAAATAATTCCTTCAGAAATAAGCAAATTATTCATTTTGTAGCCTCTGTATTCAAGTGTTTTCAGCCATTTAATCCACAGACAATTACTGAGAAGCCACTGGTTATAATGGAATCTACTAGATGCTGGAAATGGTTTGGAAGGTAACTGGTGGGAAAAATAGAATTAATTATAATCTTTTCTTCCCCCCTTTTCATGATGTTGTTGTTAGGTGACAATGAGTTGGTTCCAATTCATAGCGATCCTATGAACAAAAGAATGAAACATTGCCCGGTCTTGTGTCATTCCCACAATCATTTTTATGCTTAAGCTCATGTTGTAGTCACTGTGTCAATTCATCTCATCAAAGATCTTCCTCTTTTTTGTTGATTCTTCACTCTACCAAGCATGATGTCCTTCTCCAGGAGCTGATCACTCCTGACAACATGTCCAAAGTAGGTAAGATGCAGTCTTGCCATCTTTGCTTCCAAGGAGCACTCTGGTTGTACTTCTTCTAGAACAGATCTGTTTGTTCTTTTGGCAATCCATGGTACATTCAACATTCTTCTTCAACATCAATTCAAAGATAATCAGTTCTTCCATCTTCTTTGTTCATTGTCCAGCTTTCCATGCATATAACGCAATTAAAAATACCATGGCTTGGGTGAGGTGCACTTCAGTCTTCAAGGTGACATCTTTAGTTTTCAATAATTTAAGGAGAGCCTTTGCAGCAGATTTTCCCAATGCAATGTGACCTTTGATTTCCTGATTGCTACTTCCATGGGTGTCGATTGCAGACCCAAGTAAAATGAAATCCTTGACAACCTTAATCCTTTCTCCATTTATGACAATGTTACTTACTGGCCCAGTTGTGAGGATTTTTGTTTCCTTGAGGTGCAATCCATACTGAAGGCTGTGGTCCTTGATCTTCATCAGTAAGTGTTTCAAAGCTTCTTTACTTCCAGCAAGTAAGGTGGTGTCATCTGCAAAACACAGGTAGTTAGTAAGTTGTTCTCCAGTCCTGATGCCTCATTCTTCATATAAACCAGCTTCTCACATTATTTGCTTGGCATACATGTTGAAAAGTTATGGTGAAAAAATACAACCCTGACACACGTTTCCTGACTTTAAACCATGCAGTGTTCCCTTGTTCTAGTTGCATGACTGTTTCTTGATCCGTATACAGATTCTTTAAGAACACAATTAAGTGTTCTGGAATTCCCATTTTATGCAGTGCTAGCCATAATTTGTTATGATCAACACAGTTGAATACTTTTGCATAGTCTATGAAACACACATAAACACATTTCTGGTTTCCTCTGCTTTTAGCCAAGATCTATCTGACATCAGCAATGATATCCCTGGTTCTATACCCGCTTCTGAATCCAGCTTGAATTTCTGGCAGTTCCTTGTCAATATACTGTTGCATTCACTTTTGAATGATCTTGAGCAAAATTTTACTTGTCTGTGATATTAATGACATTGTTCAATAATTTCTGCATTTGGTTGAATCAGCTTTCTTTGGAATAAGTATAAATATGGATCTCTTCTAGTCAGTTGGCCAGGTAGCTGTCTTCCAGATTTCTTGTCTTCCAAATTTCTTCACTTAAAGTACAATAAAATGTTTTTTTAAAAAAATAAGTTGTGATTTGTTCTCTTTACTATGTCTGCTAGTTTTCAATGACAAGTGCATTTTATAAAATAACAGTTCTTCACAGAGAAAAGGTCTCTGTCAGTTTAGATTTATCCTTAACCTGATCTTCCTGTCTCTACAATGGTAGTTACATGCCAAAATTAGTATTAAAAAAGATAATTAACCACACACATTCAAAATTCTAGTGTCATTTTCTCAGTAGTATTAAGATCCTATTAATAAAAAATAAAGTGGTTGTATGTCTCTGTATGGGTCAAGGCCAATCTAAATATCATTGAGAGACTGCTGAGCCAGACTTCCATCAAATGCAGGGCATTCTGATTACCAAGGAAATGTTTTGTAACCTTGTTTTAGATGTCACTCACTTTCTTCACTTTTTGTGAGCCATTCCTAAAACATCAGCATTGAGACAGAAATAAGTTGGATGTCCAGCATCCATGTGTGGCTTGCTTTATTAAACAAGACAGAGGCAAGAGATACAAAACAGAATCAATTATTCTAAAAATTTTGTGATAGCCTAGGAGTCTTGCAGCTTTCCCACATTTGATGTTTTTGTTAATTCTGCACCCCCATGGAGCTGTAAAATCCAACAAGAAACAGACTGTGGAGAAAGAGTGGTCAATGAAGGGCCAAAGGGTTGAATTAACAGCAGGGCTTCATGGTGATGCAGGTCACTTTTTACCCAGCTGTTGTCTTTTGACATTTCAAGAAAACCTTACCAGAGCTCTACAAAGAGGTTCATTACCCTGGCCAATGTAATCAACCAAATGTTGATGTAACAGCAGCAAGTAAATGAAGAGCTAACTTCTAGTGATCACTTAGTATATGAAAACAGTATTGATTGAATCCACTCATTTAGCACTCAAAATAACATTATGCGTTAGGTAGTTTTATTATCTTTATTTTACAGATAAGGAAAATGAGGTTCAGAGAAGCAAGTAGCTTTTGCAAAGTTACTGTGTGATTAATTGCACAGCAGTGATTTTAATTCAGGCACTCTTGTTTGGAATTTACACTTTTAAAGAATACACTAGGCCTTTCAGACTGTGGACATGTGGACAGAGACTAAAGAGAAGTTCCACTACATTCTTTTCGTAAATAAAGTGCATTTATAGCAAATTATGTTGTTATAGAAATACTCAGTAGCGTGTTTGGAAATTAGCCAACTAAAAGCCCCTTTTCACTAATATAGAATTACTGGGTCATACAAACAGTTGAGGCACTGGGCTGCATTGAAAGATAAGAGATTTGAGTCCATGCAGAGGCATCTTAGAAGAAAGGCCTGATGATCTACCATGAAGCACAATTCCACAATGACACATGCAAGGTCTCCATTTCAAAGGCGAATCAAAAGCAAGTGATTCCTTTTATTTCTACTAGTTTAGACAGCTGATATGGATTCGGTATGTTGATATGCTTTGGGTGCTCATATTCATCAAAATTACAAAACAAACTCAACACCTTTAAGTCAATTTCAACACATAGTGACTCTGTAGGACAAAGTAGAACTGCTTCATTGGGTTTCCAAGACTGTAATCTTTACAGACAGACTGTCACACCTTTGTCTGATTGAGTTTGAACTACGGACCTTTTGGTTAGCAGCCTAACACTTAAAAACTGTACCACTGAGGAGCCTCCTCTTCATAAACTAGTGTTAGATATGTCCTTTGGAGTGGGGAAGAAATCTGTCATCAAATAGACATGGAACCTCTTATACATTACTTATTTCTTATTTCTTAAGAAGATTTACAATACATGTTCATAAATTTTCTGAGATGGGCCATATGTAATAAAATACATACTGCAGTCTCATGTGATTGTGGTAACATTTCCGTGGAGCACCCTTAGAATTTTCAGAATGTAGATTCAGAAATGTTAAAGTCAAGAAATGCTTTCTCATCCTTTGACTTATCCAGATACTTTAAAGGTTGTGTTAAAATGGTTAAGCCATTTTGGGTTTAAATTTTTTTCTGATAGCCAATGTATGATTGCCTCACTACCTTTGGCTTAAATTTTCACAACACATGTTATCTGTTTTCCCAGGTGTTTTTCCCTTATTTTTTTAAATAAAATATATCACCTACTGCCAACATTTCATTAGAAGTTACACCTAAGTGATACTTACATTTCTTGTGTGCTTTTTAACTTTCATTTTTAATTTCTGCTCTAATGTTGAGTGTTTTGATTCAGTAGGGAGCAATTGGAGACGGTAGAACAGCTTAAATAGTGCAGTACGATAATCTTTCTTTGTACCCAGAGGAAGTCACAAGAATGGGTACTTCACAATTTATAGAAACAGAAAATACAATATACTTACACTATGAATTGTTTTAGTGAGAAAGACACATTTGTTTTGTATCCTATCCACCATGTTACTAAATTCAAAAGCCACCTTTCATAGGAAGCCTCTCTTAGCATTTGATACCAGCTCAGTCTGATTCCTCCTTCCTTGACGTTCCTTCAGAATGGATGTATTTATTTGTTTCATTGTCATAAGTGTATATGAAACAGAACTTTTAACATTTCAGCATTTTTAACATGTACAATTCAGTAACATTGATTATGTTCATCCTGCAGTTGAAGCATTACCACTGTTTCCAGATTTTTCCATTACCCTTTTCAGAAGCTCAGTTGATCCTATTTCTTTTCTTTGTATTTTTTATTTCTTAAGACCACAAGCTCCTTTTGGGTTGGGAAAGCTACTATAAAAACAAGGTATGACAATTAAGTTCGTGAACTGATTCTAGAAAAAGTTCTACTTACCTCATTACTGGATATCACTATGGTCACCTTTGAACTACTCCCCTTAGGAAGCTATGCACTGATGCCAGCACCTGGTCCAAAATTCAAAGCAATTTTGGAATTTTTTTCTGGAATGGCCATCAGAGCTGTTGTCATATTACCTTTGATGTCCTGAATGTCAGCAGAATGTTTTCTTTTCACTATTTCCTCTTTCTTCTGGTAAAGAAAAAAGCAAGAGGGGGGAAGATCAAGTGAGCAGGGAAAGTGTTCCAGTACAGTTTTTTGTTTACCAGTTAAAAACCCCCTCACAGACAGCTAGAAATTAAGTTCGTGAACTTGCTACCATACAACTGTGCATGATGGCATTACAAAAAGAGTTCCAAAATTGCTTTGAAGGATGGACTAGGTGCTGGTGCTGTTGCATAGCTTCCCAAGGAGAGTCCTTCAAAGGTGACTGCAGTGATATTCAGCACTTAGGGTAAGTAGTGATATGTAGCACTTAGGACAACTAAGTTTGCTAAGTTAGTTGTCAGACCTCGCACACTCGCATGCTTGAACGTTCACAATATTATGATTTCAAAAACATTATTGCTGTATGAATGAGGAATGTCTGAATGAATGTAAACCTCCACAGCTTTATCTGAATTCATTCTATGACTTACAAATTGAAGATGAAAGTTAAAGTTGAAATCTTACAGGCAGAAATAGGTAATCTCAGCTGAAGTGGGATTATTCTATGTTGAGAGGAAAATGATTGAGATGAAATGTGCAAATCATTCGATTATAGTAGTTACTCTCACCCCCCACCCACTTCTGTTGAGTCAGATCTGAGTCACAGGGACTATGAAGATCAGAGTGGAGCTGCCCCGTAGAGGTTCCATGGAGCTCCTGGTAGATTTGAACTGCTGAGCTTTTGGTTAGCAGACATGGCACTTAATCCACTATGCCAGCAGGGTTTGCAATAATTACTCTGGATTAGTCATATCAAATATGTGTAAAGAACACACCATGCCCGTTTCATGAATGGTGAGAAACTTGTTTGATGAATGTTGAGGGAATTGTTTGATGGAACACAGTAAGTCCTTGGCAAAGACTTGATAGAAAGCCTTATCTAAACCCAACGGCTATGTAATCCAGCATCACTCTGTAATGGTTGTAGGGCTAGACTCGATGGTATAGATAGCATTCACTTCTGTTAGTGGTGGGCTTAAATAAATGCAAAAAATAAACTGATTGCTGTTGAGTCGATTCAAACCCGTAGCTATCTCATATGAGTCAGAACAGAATTGTGCTTCAGTTTCAGGTAGTTGTGATGTCTCAAAAGTAGATCACCTTGGTCCTTTTTCCAACTTGCCTCCAATGGATTTGAGCCCACAAACTTTCAGCTAGTATATAAAAACATGTAACTATCTATGCCTCCCACATGAGATTTAACTAGTCAATTTTTATTTGGAGATACATTGATAAGCTTTAAATTTTTCAGGTAATAACTGTGACTAGAAATATAAAGTCAGCAGCAAAAACACTATGGTGTTTCTGGTTATTTTTCATTCTCTTTCTATAAAATAAAATGGTTTATTTAGTCCTAAATATATGTCAGTGCATAAATTTGGTGATACTGAATTTTTTTTCTACGAAAAATCTTGTGGTATGTTGTGAAGTGACGAATTATAACTCTGGCATTTTTTTTTATTGAAATGTTATATAATATCAATAGCTTATTATAGTGGCTAAAGATGACTAAGGACAAAATAAAAAGAAGGGGTGGATAAAATATGAATGGATGTGCTCTCTGATTTCCAAGCAGTGTAAATCCACACTACTGGGACATAACTTTTAGTAAATCCGAATGATCTTTTATCTGACAGCTCCCTTCAAAATCTAATACTGACTACAGCTTGCTTCTCTGTGCTCTGATGCCTTTATTGACTTTTCCATTCAGTGACTTGTGATGTAGCACCACAATAATTGGATCACTATATTTTCCCTTTGGGATTACTGTTGGAATGTTGGAAATCTTACAGATGCATTTATTACATTTCCAAATTTTAGTGCTTGCTTAACCAACCAGGGATTTGTAGCTTTATGTGGTGAAGTTCAGAGGAAGGGAATAATTTACTTGAGTTAATGGAGATAGGTCCAAAGTTATATTATACTTTCTATTAATAGACCTTATAACCTCAGAGAAAAGCATACTATTAAAATGGTTTGGGCCAGCTTGCAAGAGTGTGATAATACCTTCTGTGACTTTTTAAAAAAATTTATCTAAACCATATAATTTTCTCTCTCCTTTTTTTGTTTAAACTTATTTTGTTAATTCCCACTGCCACTACTGTACCCTGTATGCACAGTTTCTCTTTTTTCTCCTTGATGACTCATTTAATCATTCTGACAAATAGAAAAACACGTCTCTAAATCAAGTAAATGATATGACAATTATTTGTGTGAAATTTAAGACAGTGTGTATAAAAAAAAACAAACCACTGCTGTTGAGTCTGACTCATAGCGATCCTAGAGGTTGGAGTAGAACTGCCCCATAGGGTTTCCAAGGAGTACTTGGTGGATTTGAACTGCCGACCTTTCAGTTAGCAGACGTAGCACTTAACCAGCTACGCCATTAGGGTTTCTGTATATACTTATATAGTTTATAGATATATGTACAGTGTGTATACATGTATATGTATGCATTTCATCTTATTATGAGGCTAACAGAACTCTACTTTGAGAAATCACACAGCTGTCACTTCTATCTTTAGTTTCTTATTTCTCTTTTCTTTTTTTCTAATCTTAGTCTGTTTCCACGTCTGAGTCCATCATGGATTGAATTGTGTCCCCCCAGAAATATGTGTAGCCATGTGACTGGGCCATTATTCCCAATATTTTATGATTGTTCTCCATTTTGTGGTTTCCCTATGCTGTATGTTAGAGGATTATGGTGGGACTGTAAATCCCTTCAAAAGATCACCTCTCTGCTCCACTGTAAAGGGAATTTCCCTGGTGTACGGCTTGCACCACCCTTAATCCTTTCATTCTACAAGAGATAAAAGGAAAGGGAAGCCAGTAGAGAATTGGGAATCTCACACCATCAAGAAAGCAGAACTGGGAAAAGAGCACACCCTTCAGACCTGAGGTTCCTGTGCCAAGATGTTCCCTTAACAAAGACAGATGCAGCACAAGTGTTTTTCTCCAGAGTCAACAAGAGGGAAGACTTCCCCTGGAGCTGACATCCTGAATTTGGACTTGGACATCCTTAATTTGGACTTGTAGCCTACTGGATTGTGTAAGAATAAACTTTGCTTTGTTAAAGCCACCTACTCCGTGGCATTTCTGTTAGAGTAGCACTAGCTGACTAAAACAGAGTCTGTCTCTGATTTTACATACTCTTTCTGTATTCTGAACTATTGTTTCACAAATGGTCTAGTATAATGATTTCTTTCTACCCTGGCCCCCAGGGCCGCCATGAAGGCACTTGGCTGGCTGGCTTCAATTCTAAAAGGGTAAAAAACATGAAGGAATGAAAATACTGTAAAAAATAAATAAAATGTGTGATTTGATTATTTTGCCTGAAAGAAATTCAGATTTATCTAAGAAAATGGGTACACTCATTTTCTATGTATTACTTCACTAAATTCTCAAAGAAGTCCTGTGAGATATGTTTTGGGCGCCTTGAGTCTCAATTTACAAAAGAGCAAATAGAGCTTAGAAAGATTAAGCAACTATTTCAAGCTAGTAGAGCTGTCAAGTATTATGCATTTGTCAGGATAGGTTAGGCTATGCTGCAAAAATAGACAATCCCTGAACACTCCATAAATTAAAATCGCAAGTTCATCTTTCATTCACATCACAGGTCAATGCAAGTTAACTCTCCTCATCCCTCTTATATGCTACCTGATACATAGAACCTTGAGCAACAAAATTACACAGGGAGAGAAGATGGTAGAGGCAAATAGGTTCATGGCTTCTTAACTTGCAAGCAGTGCCTGTCACAGTCCTTTGATCAGAATGCTCATGTTCACTACATTAGCTAAAAGGAAGTTTAGGCACACACAACATTCAATAAGCACTAAATGTGTGTGTCATGTGTTGGAACAGACTGAAATCCAATTATTGTAATTCCAAAACTCTTTTCACAGTATGACACTATACTTTCTCTAATAATTTCCTCTTCAGTGAACAATTCAATTGCTTTTCAGGAATACTTTAACAAATGAAAATTGATAGTCTACCATCTTATAAATAAATATACACACATACACACAACACACATATATACATATGTGATTTTATTTACTTGACATGTTGAAATGAGTCAATGTTTATTACTCTAAAATAAATTTCATTAGAATATAATCCAAAACTCTAGTGCTGTAGAGTCGATTCTGACTCACAGCGACCCTATGAGACAGAGTAGTGCCCCATAGAGTTTCCAAGGAGGGCCTGGTGGATTTGAAATTCTCACCTTTGGATTTGCAACCATAGTACTTAACTGCTATGCCACCAGGGTTTTATTGAGACATTTCTCTATTTTTGCAAATTTAAATTGTTTCAACAATTTGGTTGCAATAAATGTCATCGTCAGTTGTTTTACTTGCTAATTCATTATCTTAGTTTCAGAATATTTACTCCAGACATATTTCTGGAGTGGAAATTATTGAGTCAAAAAATATTAACAGCACTAAAGCTCTCATAAATATAATTAAATTGCTTTCTAGAAATGTTCTATAAGTGTCCACTTTACTAGCTGTGAATAAGAGTACACCTAGAGTATTAGGCTGGTTCTCCAAGGAAACAAAACCAATAACATGTATAAACATATATAGTAAGATTTCTGCAAAGGAAACAGCTCATGCAATTGTAGAGGCTGAAACATCTCAAGTCCATACAGAATCCTGAGTAAACACAGTTATAAAGTCATACTTATATCAAACACAATATAATTAAATGCATGTACAACTGAAAATGCATTAGCCCCATTTACATCTTATATTTTATAAGAAAATAAAAATATCTGATTCACAAAGCACAAATATTCATAACAATTAGAGTCCTGATTACTGCAACCGGTCACATGGCCATAACTGTTATTCAGAACTATCTTCTTCTACAATCCGTTCCATATTCCCTTTGCCCTCAGCTGGTAGGGTGACCCAAACCTTCACTCCTGAAGGTCCTGGACTATTAATTGCTGTCATTTTCTACTGACTTTAATTACAGGACATGGTAGTACTAAGAGGTGCCCTAAGGGATCTGCTGTCTTCCAGATATACTCTTCTTTACCTCAATTGTGTATATTCAATTTTTCCTCTTGGTAGTCAGAATCAATCACAGCAGTGAGTATAGTAACTCCCTTCTTTGTCTGTTGATCCAGAGGCATAATGATCCCAAAGCATCTGGTGGCATTTTTAACTTCCAGTTCGGTGGAATCAGTGATATGCCTACATGTAGCAGCATTCCTTCCTTTCAAATATTGAGAACTACAGAAGCATAATGTCATGGGGACAGGAAGTAAAATTCTTGCAAGCATGTAACTAGGGTAAGAGGGAGTGGTGCCACTCCCTTTTCCACCCCTTGATTCTTGGACCCATGAATCCCGGCTATGGAAGAAATAGCACCATATATTGGGTGATAGTTTAGAGCATATACAGCCTCCCCAAAAATATTTTCTCAACCCTGCAAGATATTTCCACCTAGCTGGCACCATAATTTTGTCTTTAGGAGGCCATTCCAATATCTATCAAGCCTGCTGCTTCAGGATGATGGGCAACATTGTAAGACAGGTGAATTCCATGAGCATAGGCCAACTATCACATTTCATTGCTGTGAAACTAGTGCCTTGATCAGAGGTAATGTTGGGTGAGATACCATGACACTATGATAAGACATTCTGTAAGTCTACAGATGGTAGTTTTGACAGAAGCATGGCATGTAGGGAAGACAAATCCATATCTAGAGCTTATGTCTTAATTCAGTAAGGACAAAACACTATCCTTTCCACGACGTAAGTGGTCCAATGTAATCAGTTTGCTGCCAGGTCACTGGTTGGTCACCTTGAAGAATAGTATCTTACTGAGAACTCAGTGTTGGTCACTGCTGCTTCAGAATGGGCACACAGCAGTGGCTGTAGCCAAGTCACTCTTGGTGAATGGAAATCCATGTTTCTGGGTACATGCATAACCCTGATCCCTGCCACCATGACCACCTTGTTCATCAGCCCACTGAGCAATAAAAGAATACCCAGGGAAAGAGGATGACTGGTTCCCACAGAAGGTGTCATCCTATCCACATATCTCTTCCCCATAAATCCTTGTCTTAAATTTTCCATTCATGTTCCAAGTCCCTGATTATCCATCCAAGCCATTGGCCACAGCCCATGGATCAGTACACCACTACACATCTGGCCATTTCTCCTTCCAAGCAAAGTGAATAACCAGGTGTACTACTTGAACCTTCATCACTGTCCTTCAGGGAGGTCCCAGAAATAGGCTGCGGTGTGGCTGCTGTCCACAGTCGAGTGAGGCCTGCACATCACACAGAACCATCTACAAACCATGCATAGTTTCTCTTCTTCAATAAGCTGGTCATAAGGAACTCCCCATGAGGCTATAGATGTAAACTGGGAGATGAAAAGTAATGTGACGGGAGTGGAGACCATACACATTTGGACCACTTCTTCATGCAGTTTACTTGTGCCTTCAGGTTCTGTATGGGCCCAATCTGTATATGACTTCCATTTAATGACAGAGTATTGCTGCACACATTCGACTTTATGACTCTTGTGGTTCAGACAGTGCCTGGTTAATGACAGGCAGCTCAGGACTCATGGTGACTTAGCGTCCCATGGTTATGCTGCTCAACCAAAGCAAGTTTGTTCTGCTTGTCACTGACAGCCACAATTCAGAGGTAGGGAAAAAGGTTCAATGCTTTACTAGCAGACAATCATGCAGGCCTGGGAGATGGTGAGAATAACTTCTCCAATAACTGTGCCACATGGGTTACAATTTCAGTGATTTTTATAGCCAGATTACAAAAGGATTTGCATCTAGAAAATGTTAGATCTTGTCACAGGATAGAACACAGTGTCACAGATTCCTTTATATCTTACCAAACAATGTAAATTCCTTACCTCCCTGAAGGTTGATTTACTATACAGGAGGCAGGTAAAGGAATGTAAGTCTGTTGATCGGAATTTAGGCTGTTGATCAGAATTTAGTTTAGCAGTCTAGATGACCTTCATCAAGTCCCACTTAAGCGTATAGTCTCTACTGCGGTGTGGTAACAAGCCGAGAGGAGAGTAGTTATATGCAGAAGACAGTGCTTTCCTCCAAAATCCTGAAGGTCTGCTGTGATTCACCAATAGGAGCCTGCCAAAAGCTCCAAACAGCATCTCTATCTGCCACTGACATTTCAAGCACCATTGGATCAGCTGGATTATATGGCCAAGAGTCATGCCCACTTGCACAGCAGTCTGAACCTGTTGCAGAGCTTTTTCTTGTTCTGAGCCCCATTCAAAACTGGAAACTTTTGAAGTTACATAAATAGGCTGGAGCAACAAATTTAAATGAGGAATATGTTGCCTCCCAAATCCCAAGAGACCAACAAGCCCTTGTAACTCCATTTTGGTCATGGGAGCAGCTAGATGAAGTAACTCATCCTTCACTTTTAAAAGGAATATCTCAACAGGCCCCTCCTTGTGTTTGTCAGTTTGGCCCCTATTACCATGAGGTCCAATCAACCCCATTGTAGTTAGGTGTCTTAATTAGGCAGCTCTCACTGTCAAATCAATTTACATAAAATGCAAACACAGCAGTCATAAGGAATGCTGGAGCTCCGTTTACAAATTTGTTTCTCCCAATTGTGGTAAAAGGCATGTCCTCTGGGCATTCTATGTATGTATCTGAAAGCCTAACCCAATAAATCCACTCTAGCAAGCCTATTTCCCTATCTTTTGGATAGGGAAATACAGTATACCAAGGGGCGTGTGATACTTAAGCTTGATTTAGTGCAGGCCGCTGCACAATCCATGCTTCAGTGACCCAGACAAACAATTAGATCCCCTTTCCTAATTCCTTGAGCTGAAGCAGTGAATGAAGAACCTGTGCTCAGTGGACCCATAGGAATAAATACACGGTCTGTCTTGGTGTTCTGCAGCATTATCCCACACTCTCAGTAACCCTCCCTGTGTATATTCCCCAGGTTTCTGTGGTTACTGTTTGTAGGTATTAGGAAAGTCAAGTAATTCTTTTGGAGTGTAGGGTGCCTCCCCCTGGGTCCAACTTTTGGGGATCACTGGGATTTAAGTCTAATTGTAGGTCTAGAAACCAGAATTGGTAGGGTAGAATTGTTTTTAGGACTTTCAGCATTGTCTTGTAAAGCCTCTGTCTCAGGCCATGCTCCAGGCAGTGAATCAAGCAAGGGCTCTTTCGTTACAGTTTGGCTAGAGCTAATCTCATTAAATTGTAGTGGAGGGGCTAATGGTTTCTCTGAGCAGGGTGGTTTAGCAGACAAGCTTGAATTAATCCTTTCACATGGGTGTGGGTCTGCTGGTAGGACTGATTTAACAGCTCACTGTCTCCGCCTTCCTGATTATTTGCCCATATGTCCCCATTCCAAGTCTCAGAATCCCATTTCTTCCAAATTAATGCCCTCACTTTAACTTCAGATGCTTTTCGAGATTGGCAATTGAGCTGGAGTTGTAATTCATCCATTCTTACAGTAGGAGTCTGGGTTTGGTTTTCAGCAATATCAGCTCTGCTATTATGGGAAATGAGGTTTTCTTTCAAAGTGGAAGTGGAAGCTTGAGGTTTCTTGTGCAGCCCTTGAGCTTTGATTCTGAAGCCTTGAGCTTGTCTCTTTTTTTCACCAGTTTTTCTAGTTAAGTAGGATGAGTTAACCAGCTTCCTTATTCTTTTCATTCCCACACATTGGCAAAATACATCACACATGTTTTCTCCCAGAGCTTGGCCTTCTACCAATAACTGCTCTGTTAGTGGTGCTGTTTTGCATATGTGTACTGCGACTTCACCCCATGGATTAGCACGGTGCTCTTTACCACCAGAAGTAGAGTCATTAACAGCTTTAAAACTAGCCAGACTTGAGAACCACTTTAGAAGATTCATCTTTACAATTTTTGTTTCCCTAGAACCTCTCCTGGTACCAAATTGTCTTAGGCTGGGTTCTCTAGGGAAGCGAAACCAATAATGTATGTAAACATGTATAGGAAAAGACTTATATGAAGGAAACAACTCATATAATTGTAGAGGCTGAAACATCCCAAGTCCTGGATTAGAATACAAGCCTCACACAGCCACAGAAGCTGGTGAGCCTAAGGTCTGCAGGTCAGAGATTAGAGTTCCAGTTTACAGGCTGTGAAGGTTAGCAAAGCCAACATGGTGGACGAGACTACAACATTTCTGCTGATTCACGTAGCTGCAATGGCTGGTGAACCTAGGATCTGCAGGTCAGGCAACAAGGCTCTTACCCGCTGTGGAGATCAGTGAATCCCAAGAACTGATAATTCAAGTCCCAACAACTGGAGGTAGGAAGACAAGAGAACAGCCACTGTTGGATATGCAACAAGCTAAAACCTTGGCAAAGTGACGATACAGGAAGTAGGCAGAAGAAAGAGGAGTCAGGAAGGCTGAAGGGCAGTCAGCCACCACAGGAACTGCCCCTGCCACTTTATACAGCTGCCTAGCACTGAGAATCATGGCCCAGTCAAGTCGACACATAATTTTAGTCATCACACCTAGTATTTTTGTATATATCTAGCAATTATTTGTAGGTGGGCCTCAGGTCTTTGATAACTTAACCACTGCTTTTTCCTTCAATGAAAGTAATGTCATGCATTTTTATCACTGATTTTTAGTAATTTCCATCTATATTTCAAAGATACTACTGCAATGACAGAAATTATTATTTATTATTATTATTATTATTATTATTAGGAAGGAAGTCCAATGAGCATCTTCCAAATGAATTCATAAAAGGATTAGAAATTTGCTTCTCTTTTGTGTCAAGTTCTTTGAAAAATTTAATAGCTCAACCATTCAGATCATCTTTGAAGACACGTATACTGGTCAACTCCTCAGGAATGTCCAATTCCTGCAGATGATTCCTATGTCAGGAAACTGACGTGTGCTTTATACTAGGAGCTATTTTGCCAGCTTTCTACCTTATATTTTGTCATCCGTTTAATTTAATCAACATAAATGCAACTTACCTTTCCATTCTATTGATTTTGTAACAGATTTCAGCAGTACTCACACACAGAAGTAAAGACAGTTCCCTTCTTATGCTCTGATTGATGCATTCTTTTACCACACATGCCAAAGTGATAGATGTACTTAGTTAACTTTCTCCAAAATCATTGATGCCACATTCACTGGTTCGCTACTTGGGGATTGGTTAAGTAGCTGTCATGCATTTGCTACCTGAAACACTGCAATACTGAATGCCAAGGCTGAATAAGGAGGCCATTAATTTTCTTTCAAGATCAACTCCAAAGACTAGGTATGAAATGAATAGTTAGAAAAGAAGTGGAAGAATATACCATAGGCTTCTGAGTGGTATTGGGTACTCCAAAATTACAACCTGAGCCTGAGATTAAAAATGAGAAAGTAATTGATTTTCTCTGAATTTATACTTGGGAAAATTGTTTAAAATGCTAATGAGCTTTCTTATGAGCTGTGATTTAGATTCTGAGTTCTCAGGTATATATACATAGCATTTAATTTTTAGTCTTCAATCTGTCAACACACTTAAGCAGTAGACAGCAAACTTTGGTTTTAGGGAGACTTTTTTATAAACTAGACAGAAAATGGAGAATATAGAAAATGTACAGACTGAACTACAAGGTAAGACTTTTACAGTTAGCAAAATAAATTTAATGGATAAATAAATAAATAAATATCCCAAAAAATTGGAGGGGGGATGCAGTTACTAACCTAGAATAGAAGAGATCCATCTATCACTAATGGTTTAGTTGGTTAATTTAGCAGTTCTCTTCTACATTTTATATCATTATTATTCACATAGACTAAGCTATTGTCTTAGTTGTCTAGTACTACTTTAACAGAAAAACCACAAATGAGTGACTTTAAAAAGAAAATTTTCATTTTGTCACAGTCCGGTAGGCTAAAAGTACAAATCCTGAATGTCAGTTCTAGGGGAAGACATTCTGTGCTGACTCTGGAAGAAGGTCCTTGTCATCAATCTTACCCTGGACTAGGAACTTCTCAGGTACAAGGATCTCATCCTTTCTAAAGGATGCACTTATCTCTGGTACTGCTTTCTAGATGGTCTGGGGTCCCCAAATCTCCATTTGTCTGTCTTTCAGAGTATTCCAGACACAAGAAACATCAAGGACAAAGGTGCATATGTGTAGGAGGAGAAAGAAGGAGTTGTGTTCCATTAAAAATGGTTGATAGGATGGTGCTCTGTCATTTCAGCCTGGATGTCACATTACACTCAAATGCCTTGGTTCTATGACCTGGCGTAATAGAACAATAATGAGGTGTATCTCCTATACAACCGTTCCCTTCCTATTGACTTTTGTCCACAAGGATCATCACAGAGTTATTACTACTGCCATCTAGTACTTAGCCTTCTTCACTGGTTTGCTGAACAATCAAATAAAAAGCAGAGGCCATCTTTATTTCTCTTATGTCTTTTTGGTAAACGCAAGGAAAAAATCACACTTGGATTGCAAAGCAAACTGCTGTGGAAGTACAAGTAATAACATCATGTTTCTCTGGTACATACTAGCAAACTACATTGTTTGTAAAGAATTGCTTCTACTTTCAGCCAAGTGTTGTACCTGGCCATTTCAAATTGCACGTCACAGTCAGGCTGCTTTTATTAAAGCAAAACAGACTCCTCAGGCAGTCCTGCATTTGAAGCAGAGAGCTGCCCTTTGCAGATGGAGAGATGTGAGCCACTCATTGATTTGTCTACCTCAGATGCAGTTTTTCTTGAAAATTTTCATTGTTAAAGAAAAAAAAATCTTACATAAAGGGCTTTCTGTAATAGAAGTATTCCCTACTTTCATATCCACGTCATATTATTAACCCATGTTACATAATTTGTATACATGCTCCACATGATTAAAAATGTATTATTTCCTCTTGCTATACCAACCAACAGAGCTTTCAATTAGGAACTTAGGGAAGACAGGCTTAAAGTTATTTATGGTTATACCAGGTGGTATAACCTACCAGGCTAAGCCTGGTGGTATAAGCCTACTAGGCTGTTTCCACTGATGGCAAGTCTGATCATTGGATAAGATGACCTCCCTGAAGGACAGAGTTCTCTCAGTGACCTCCCTGAATTCCAGGGACAGAGTTCCCTCAAACCTACCTCCAGAAAAATCAGCTGTTGAAAACTCTATGGAGCACAGATTTACGTTAACACACACAGGATTGTTATGAGTCAGAATTGACTGGACGGCAACTATTTTTATAGAATATCTAGTTCGGAATACAGCTAAATTAGTCTAGATCAACATAGACAATCAAAATTTCACATTGTTCAAAACAATGTAAATGTTTAGAATAGTACTGGATTCATGGAACTGAAGTTTTGAAGAGATAACTGGGCTGGAAACATAATTTTTTTAAAATAAATTTTATTGTGATTTAAGTACAGGTAAACAATCAAATTTGCCATAAAGCATTTGGAACTCACACCACTATTCTACTTTAGCTTCTCTCCCCCGACTTCCCCACTTTCCCATGACAGCACACTCCCCTTCTAATACAGAAATTCTCATGCCCATTTCAAGACTTGACCCCCCTCACCCTATCTTCCTGCCTCCAACAATGAGCTTCTTGGATAGCCCCTTGAATTTATTTAAGCCTGAAAGTTTGTTCAGTGCCAGGATCACATCATGGCTTATACAGTGCAGTTCAGTCTTTGGGGAAATGACATCTTTACTGGATGTGGTTTCGGGTTAGAGAATCTGGGAGTCAAGTTCCCAGCAGCCACCCCCCTCCCCGCCCGACCAAAGAACCAATTGTAGTCATTTGGTAGACTTCTAGTTCTGCATGTTTATGTTTCTCCTGTCATGTTGGGAGCTATATATTGTGTACCTCATCCCAGCAAGTCATTGATCATGGCTGGGCACCATCTGATTCTACTGGTACTGTGTTAAGTTAGTCTCTGCATTAAATGACACCTTCCATCATCTGGGCTTGTATTTTCTTCCTACCCTTAGTGTCCTCTTTTAACTTCTGGTCCAGGTGGATTGGGACCTATTCGGTGCTGCTTAAATGGGAGCTCATTAGCTTTTAATACCCAAGAAGCCACTCACACAAGTGGTATACATTAACATTTGAATGTACTCTCTTTGGGCAGTCAAGAAATATAAGTTTTGTACTCCAGAAATACAGCTGGAAAAAGTCTGTAATTATTAATTTGATGTAGAAGAAAAAGAGCCTGAGAACAGAACTCACTGAGGGCACCAATATGCAAGCATGGAAATATTGTAAATGAGTAACTAGAGAGATTAAAATAAGAAACACTGACAATGAGTCAGAGAAGCCAAGGTGGGAGTAAGTCTCAAGAAGAGAAAGCATGGCTCACTTTGTCAACTCACAGCTGATAGTGTCAAGCCTGGCCAGCAGTGGAAGCAGTTCAAGATGAAAGCTGGAGTCACAGCAGACCTGAAATACGGGGGTGTGAGTGAATCAAGAAACCCTAGATCACTCTTGGAATGGTTTGGTATAGATTTAGAAAAAAAGAAGGAATAAATTCAGGTGGATTAAATGTAAAGTTTTTTAATAAGGAGAAACTTCAATACAAAGGGTGGCACTGGATGCCAAGTGAAATGATTTTGACAGGCTGACAGTGATAACAAAACAAGGGATTTTTAGTACTCTCAGGAATTATAGGCAATGAAAGATAGCTGACTCCTGCTCCAGTGAAAATCAGTAAATAAATGAGGAAAGTCTTAGTAACATTTCATTTGATTTTTGAGGATGCCAGGAATGGAAGTGACTAGCAGATGTAGAAGAAATATAGTGAATAGAGGTCTAGAGGATCCCCAGAATCTTCAAAAAAGGGTGCAGCTTTACAAACCTATAAGAAATTAGCATCCAAAAAGTCAGATGTACAAGTACTGGATTGAAACACAGTGACTTGGGTAAAAAAAAAAAAAAAAAGGAAAGAAACTTAAGAAGCACTACAGTAATCATCACCACCAATACAAAAAAGAAATTTCTATTTAGTGCTTACTTTCGCCATGTACTAGGGTGGAATTTAAAGTTAAGTTCACCCAAGTAATTTGTCTTTTTTCCTTGGTTCTTTAGAGACAAATTCTAAAACCTTACAATTCCCCAGTGATCTGAATTCTTTAATCAATAAGGAGTAGCGATCACATCTGAAGACTTATGCTACCAAAGTGACTCTTGGGTCATGGCTGTCGAGACTAGACAAACGCATTTCCTTTTTTTTTTTATATGCTTTCAATGAAAGTTCACAGAGCAAGCGGATTTCTCATTAAACGGTTAAGACGTATTATTTTATGATACCTACATTTGTTAACAAGATCACAACATTTTCTCTTCTCAGACTTGGGTTCCCTATTACCAGCTTTCCTAGCCCGTTTTGCCTTCTAGCCCTTCCCCTGGGTTGGCATGCCCTTTTAGTCTCATTTTGCTTTATGAGACTGTCCAACATACAGCTGAAGAGTGAATCTTAAGAGTGATTTCATTACTGAGCTGAAAGGGTATCTCGGGCCGTACTATCAGAGTTTCTATAGCTTCTGCCAGGCCAACAAGTGTGGTCTTTTTTATGAGCTAGAATTTTGTTCTGTATTTTTCTTCAGCTTGTGCAGGACTCTCTGTTGTGATTCTTGTCAAAGCAGATCAGTGGTAGTAGCCGGGCACTATCT
Organism: Heterohyrax brucei; assembly: GCA_028571685.1. Classification (NCBI taxonomy): domain Eukaryota; kingdom Metazoa; phylum Chordata; class Mammalia; order Hyracoidea; family Procaviidae; genus Heterohyrax; species Heterohyrax brucei. Next base: position 45,429,145 of record CM053149.1, read on the forward strand.
AGTTCTACTGGACACAGTCTGGTGGAAGCTGTGGTAGATGCAGGCCATTAGTCCTTCAGACTAACTTTCCTTGTATTTTTACTTTTCTTCATTCTTCCTTGTTCCCAAAGGGGCAACACCAGTGGAGTATCCTAGCTGACCACTCAAAGGCTTTTAAGAGCCTAGACACCAATGACCAAAGTAGAATATGTTAGGATTATTTAGCTAGCTGTTCCCCGAAACCATGGTCTGTCTATATAACCCTCAGCCCACTCATTCCACCTTTCAGGAAGTCTAGAAATGTCCATGGAGCTTCCACGACCTTGCCTTGTGTAAGTTGTGCTGGCGTTCACAGTATTGTTTACTGTCGTATCCTATACCAAAGTTATCACTTATCTATTGTGTATTCAGTGTTTTTCCATCTCTATCCTCATAACTTCCAAAGGTTGTTTCTTTTTGTATCCAAAACTTTTCAAGTGTTGTCATGGTAGTGGTTTCACACAATGTTTGTTCTTTTGTGATTGATTTATTTCACACAGCATAATGCCTTCCACTTTCCTCCATGTTTTGAGATGCTTCACAGATTCATCGTTGTTTTTTATTGTTACAGAATACTCCATTGTATGTAGATACCACAGATTACTTATACATTGGGCTGCTGATGGACACTGTCATGGATTGAATTGTGTTCCCCAAGAAACATCTGTCAATTTGGCTGGGTCATGAGTCCCGTTGTCTACCATTTTGTCATTTGATGACATTTTCCTATGTGCTGTGAATTTGTTGTTAGGTGCCACTGAGTCAGTTTCAACTCATAGCAACCCTGCACATAATAGAATAAAAACACTGCCTGGTCTTGTGCCATGCCCACAATCGTTTTTATGCTTATGCCTATTGTTCCAGCCACTGTGTCAATCCATCTTGTTGCAGGTCTTCCTCTTTTTCACAGACCTTCCACTCTACCAAGCATATGTCCTTCCAGGGACTGATCCCTCCTGACCACCTGTCTAAGGTATGTAAGACTCAGTCTCACCATCTTTGCTTCCAAGTAGCACTCTGGTTGCACTGCTTTCAGAACAGATCTGTTTGTTCTTTTGGCAGTCCACCATACATTCGGTGTTCTCCAGTACCACAATTCAAAGGCATCAATTCTTTTTCTGCCTTCCTTATTCATTGTCTAGCTTTTGCATACATAGGATACAGTTGAAAACATCATGGCTTGGATCTGGTCATCTTGGCCTTCAAGGTGACATCTTTATTTTTGAATACTATAAAGAGGTCCTCTGCAGCAAATTTGCCCAGTGCAATGTGTCTTTTGATTTCTTGACTGCTGCTTTCATGGGCATTGATTGTGGATCCAAGTGAAGTGAAATCTTTGACAACTTCAATCCATTTTTCATTTATCATGATATTGTTTACAGGTCCAACTGTGAGGGTTTTTGTTTTCTTAATGGGTGAGATGCAATCCACACTGAAGGCTGTGGTCATTAATCTTCATCAGTAAGTGTTTCAAATCTTCTTCCAGCAAGTAAGGTGCTGTCATTAATGTAATGTACATTGTTAATGAATCTTCTTCCAATCATGATGCCTCATTCTTCTTCATATAGTTCAGCTTCTCAGATTATTTGTTCAGCACACACAAAAAGCTATGGTGGAAGTATACAACCCTGGCACACACCTTTCCTGACTTTAAACCACACAGTGTCCCTTTGATCTGTTTGTATGACTGGCTCTTGATCTACATATGGATTCCTTAAGCATACAAGTGAGTGTCCTGGAATTACCATTTTATGCAATGTTAGCCATAATTTGTTATGATCTGCACAGTTGAATGCCTTTGCATAGTCAATGAAACACAAGTAAGATCCATCTGAATCGACAATGAAATCCCTGGTTCTACATTGTCTTCTGAATCCAGCTTGAATTTCTGGTAGTTCATTGTTGGATACTGGTATACCAACTTTTGAATGATCTTGAGCAAAATTTTACGTGCCTGTGCTATTAATGATATTGGTCAGTAATTTCTGCTTTCAGTTGGTGCAAAAATGGGTCTCTTCCAGTCAGTTAGTCAGGTAGCTGTCCTCCAAATTTCTTGGCATATTGAGTAAGCATTTCCAGTGCTGCATTTGTTTGTTGAAATATCACAATTGATATTCTGTCAGCTTCTGGAGCCTTGGTTTTTATCTGTGTCTTCAATGCAGCTTCAACTTCTTCCTTCAGTAGCATCAGTTCCTGATCATATGCTACTTTTTCAAATGGCCAAACATTGACCAGTATTTTCTGGTATAATGAGTCTGTGTATTCCTTCCATTTTCTTTTTATGCTCCCTGAGTCATTTCCTATTTTCACTGTAGAATCCTTCAGTATTGCAACTCGAGGCTTGAACTCTTTTCTTCAGTTCTTTCAGCTTGAGGAATGCAGAACGTGTTCTTCTCTTCTGGTTTTCCATTTCTAGCTCCTTGCACATGTCATTGTAACACTTCATGTTGTCTTCTTGAGCTGCTCTTTGAAATCTTCTGTTCAGTTCTTTTACTTCACCATTCCTTCCTTTTGCTTTATCTGCTTGACATTTGAAAGCAAGTTTCAGAGCCTCTTCTGAACATTCAATTTGGTCTTTTCTTTCTTTCCTATCTTTTTAATGAACTCTTGCTTTCTCCATGGATGATGTCTTTGATGTCATTCTACAGCTTGTCTGGTTTTCAGTCATTAATGTTCAACATACCAAATCTGTTCTTGAGGTGGTCTCTAAATTCAGGTGGGATATACTCGAGGTCATAGTTTGACTCTTGTGGACTTATTATAATCTTCAGTTTCAGTTTAAACTTGCATATAAGCCACTGATGGTCTGTGCTACAGTCAGCATCTGGTCTTGTACTGACTGTGATATAGGGTTTTTTCATTGTTTTTCCCACAGATGTAGTCAATTTGATTCCTGGTATTCCATCTAGTGAGGTCCATGTGTATAGCTGCGATTTATGTTGGTGAAAAAGGGTATTGGTAATGAAGAAGTCATTGGTCTTACAAGACGCTATCATACAACCTCTGACGTTATTCTCTCACCAAGGCCATATTTTCCAACAACCAGTGCTTCCTCTTTGTTTCCAACTTTTACATTCCAATCATCAGGAATTATCAATACAACTTGATCATGTGTTCAAACAATTTCAGACCTCAGAAACTGGTAAAAATATTCAATTTCATCATCTTTGGCCTTAGTGGTTGGTGCATAAATTTGAATAATAGCTGTATTAACTGGCCTTCCTTGTAGGTATATGGACATTATCTTATCACTGACAGCATTGTACTTCAGGACAGATCTTGAAATGTTCTTTTTGATGATGATGGATAAGGATTTATGGGGAAGAGGAATATGGATAGATCTCTTTGAATGGATCAGAGAAGTAAATATATTTTTGACTCAGATGAATGCCTACCAAATGGTCATCTCATCAGAGAACATTTTTAACAGTTAAGTAGATGACAGTGCATTCTGTGAAAACCAATCATCCTCTTCAAGTTTTCTTTCCCAGCATACTAAACCATATGACTGTCTGACACAAAACGGCTATAGCTGGGTCAGTTCATCTCACTAATGCCTAGGATATTGGTGTTTATTCATTTGATTTCATTTTTTACATTTTCCAATTTTCCTAGATTGATACTTCATACATCCTCTGTTCCCATGATTAATGGATGTTTGCAGCTGTTTCTTCTCATCTTGAGTCATGCTGTATCAGTAAATGAAGATACCAAAGGGTTTACTTCATCCTTTTCACTAAGATCACATCTACTTTGAGGGGGCAACTCTTCTTTATTCCTCTTCTGAGTGCCTTCCAATCCGGGGGGGCTCATTTCCCAGCACTACATCTGACAGTGTTCCACTGCTATTTATAAGGTTTTCACTAGCTAATTCTATTCAGAATTAGACTGTGAGGTCCTTCTTCCTAGTCTGTTTTAGTTTAGAAGCTCAGCTGAAACTTGTCTACCATGAGTGATCCTGATGGTATCTGAATACTGGAGGCATAGCTTCCAACATCACAGCAACAAGCAAGCCTCCACAGTATGACAAGCTGATAGACAAGTGGGGGATTGCTGTATAGATGAGTTAATGGCAGTTATGTTGATGAGATTCACAAGATTAGATAGTATCTTAAGCCAATCTCTTTTGAGATATCTAAGACAGTAGCAGGCAGAGAGACACAGGGACCTTAAACAACCAAAAAACCAGTGTTTGGGGCAAAGCATATGCTTTGGTTCTGAGGTACCTATGCTGAGATGCTCCCATACCAAAAAAGACTGATGCATCATGAAGACCTTCCTACAGGGCTGACAGAGAAAGAAAGCCTCTCCCTGAAGCTGGCATACTGATTTTGGACTATTAGCCTACTGGACTGTGACAGAATAAACTTCTGTTTGTTAAAGCCATCCACTTGTGGTGTTTCTGTTATAGCAACACTAGATGACTAAGATAGAATTTGGTACTGCGAGTGGGGTTTATTAGGGAAGTAACCTTTACAATTCAGACTCAAGAATGTGCAGAATAGAGGATGGTCAGGGACTTGGAAGGAAAATGATTAGAAAATCGGGGATAAGGATTTATGGGGAAGGGGAATATGGACAGATCTCTCTGAATGGATCAGAGAAGCAAAGATATTTTTGTCTCATATGAATGCTTACCAAAGGGTGACCTCTTCAGAGAATGTTTTTAACAGTTAAGTGGATAAGATGACCGTGCATTGTATGGAAACCAGTCATCCTCTATTCCCAGCTACCCCTGTCATTACCCAAAGGGCTCAGGAACAAAATAGCCATGATGGCAGGGATGGAGTTTATGCATGGACTATATGACATGGACTTCCATTCATCAAGATTGGCTTGGCCATAGCTATTGCTGAGTGCCCAATCTGCCAGAAGGAGAGATCAACACTGAATACCTGATATGGCAGCATCCCTTGAGGTTAGCAGCCGAGAAGCTGGTGTCAAGTTAATTATACTGGATTACTTCTTCCATGGCAAGAGCAGTGTTTTACTCTTACTGGACTACATACTTATTCTAGACATGCACTTACCTTCTCGCCACAAACACTTCTGCCCAAAGTATCATCTATCAACTTACAGAATACCTTATCCACCATCATGATATCCCACACAGCATTGCCTCAGATCAAGAGACTCACTTCACAGCAAATCAAGTGTGACAGTCGGCCCATGCTCATGGAATTCACTAATCTTACCATATTAACTGGCTTAATAGAATGATGGAACAGCCTTTTAAAGACCCGGTTATGGTACAAGCTAGGTGGCAATAACTTGCAGGTTGGGGCAATTTTCTCCAGGAGGCTGTATGTGCTCTAAACCACTGTCCAATATACGATGCTGTTTCTCCCATAGCCAGAGTTTATGGGTCCAGGAATCAAAGGGTCACTACTACCCACCTGCAAGATTTTTGTTACTGTCCCCAAGAGATTATGTTCTATAGGTCTAGAGGTCTTAGTTCCAAAGGGAGGAATGCTACCACCTGGAAACACACCACTGATTCCATTGAACTAGAAGTTAAGAATGACACCAGGCCATTTTGGGTTCTTTATTCCTCTGGATCAGTGGGCAAACAAGACAGTCACCATTCTGGATGGTGTGCTCAATCCTGATTACCAAGAAAAAATAAGATTGCTGTTATGTAATGAGATAAAGAATGTCTCAAGTTGGGATAATTCCTTAGGGTGCTTCCTAGAACTACCATGTCCCATGATTAAAGTCAATGAAAATCTGCAAACCAGTTCCTCCATGACTACTAATGACACAGTCCCTTCAGGAATCAAGGTTTGAGTTGACCCACCAGGCAAAGAACCATAACCAGCTGAGGTGCTTGCTGAGGGCAAAGGAAATATGAAATGAGTGGTGGAAGAAGCCAGCCAAGCCAAGTGCCATCGAGACAGATCCAATTAATGTTACAATACCAGTTACATCCACATGACCAGTTGCAGAAAAGAGGGATGTAATTGTTAGGTATATTTCTGCTTGTATGTGTGCACCAAATATTTTTGTTTTCCTCACTTATATGTGATGTGAACAGGGCTAGTGTGCTTTTGGATGTGCATGTGTTCATTGCATCACGTTAGGCACAATTATGATTTTACAATTATTTTATTCAAAGATTATATACAGTGTTTTTTTACTCTTTTTTTCATTAAATAAAAAAATGAAAGTGTACATACTCTGTGCTTACAATATTGGGTTAAGAGAGGAGGACTACACAAGTTGTGTCGAAGTCCCATTAATATCGATCTTCTTACTAATGTGAATTGTCACCAATTTCACCCTACCAAATTTCTAACAATTATCGAATCTAAACCCTCGCCCCTTGCCTTCCCACCCTCCCATCTTCCCCACCCTTGTAGCCATCAAATAGTCTTTTCTATTATGTATGAGTATGCTTTTAAGTTTTTATCGTAGGGGTCTCATATAATAATTGTCCTTCTGTCGCTGACCATTTTCACTCAATATAATGTCCTCCATTTGAGACCAAATTGAGAGATGTTTCCTGCTATCATCATTGTTCTTTATCAGTGTATAGTGCTCTATAGAGTATATACACCAAAGTTTATCTATCCATTCTTCTGTTGTTGGGCATCTGGGTTGATTTCAATCTTTTTGCAAAGATTATATACAGTTTAAGGAGATGTATACATGTGTCAAGTTGACAAGGGGTGGATTGTGACAGTGAAGATTACATATCAACTTGACTGGGCCATGATTCTCAGTGTTTATATGTGACCACTCCCATGATGGAGCTGCTGTAAGCAGCCAATCAGATTAAAGGGACTTTCCTTGGAAGTATGGCCTGCATCCATATAATGAGCAGACATTCTGGCTTTTTACTTACTCTGGATCCTGCAGCTGCCTTCTATTTGTCTGACCTCTGGCTCTTGGGACTTTGGATATCATCTTATCTGCAGATCTTGGAATTTATGGATTTTCACAGCCTGAAAGCAGGAGCCTTGTTCACCAACCTACTGATCTTGGGTTTGCCAGCCCCTGCAGCTTTAAGAATCCAGAGAAGTCTCTATCATGATTCACAGACTGAGAATATTTCAGACTCTAGAATCCTGTGAGTCGTTTCCTTCATACAATTCTCTCTCTTTATAATTTATATATTTATACATAATTTATTTATAATTTATGTATTTATGCATTTCACTGGTTTGGTTTCCTAGAGGAACTAGCCTAAGACAGGCATCTAAGTTGTTTCCATCTTCTTGCTTTTGTGAACAATGCTGTAAAGAACATGGTTGTGCATGTCTCTATTTGTGTTATCACTTATTTCTCTAGGAGTGAGATTGCTAGATCACACAGTATTTCTATCTTTAGCTTTCTAAGAAACTGCCGTCCATCATTTTACATTCCAACCAGTACTGCATAAGAGTTCTGATCTCCCCACAGCCTCTCCAACATTTGTTACTTCCTGGGTTTTGTTGCTTCCCCCCTGCCCCCCCGATTCCTGCCAATAATGCCAGAGTGAAATGCTACCTCATTGTGGTTTTTATTTGCATTTCTCTAATGGTTAGTGATTTCAAGTGTTTCCTCATGTATCTATTGGCCACCAAAATATCTTCTTGGGTGAAGTGTCAGTTCATTTACTATGCCTATTTTTAAATTGGATTATTTTGTTGTTATTGTTGTAGACCAAAAAAAAATACTGCTGCTGAGTTGATTCTGACTCATAGCAATCCTACGTTTGTTGTAGAGGTGTTGGATTTTCTTGTAAATTTCAGAGAGTAGAACTTTAAGACCTACTTCTTAATGTCAGTCTAACCTCAGTGGTGAATAGGTGACTGGAAAACAATTCAGTCAATCATAGCTAAGTAATGAGGCTCTTTTAAATACTCTGGATATGAGAGAGCTCCATGGGTTTCCTGAATTGTAGTAGAGATTGGTCCTTCATCAAAAACCTTTCCAAATCCCCCTTTATGAATCTCTCTATCTATATCCCTTTGAAACAGTAAACTGCAATCTTAAGGAAAGTGTTTTCCCAAGATCCGTGATTCATTCTCATGAATTATGAACCCAAGGAAGTAGTGGGATCTAACATGGCATAGGTGAAATGGTTTGGGGACCCCTGAGCTTACAGCTAGTGTCCTGAGAGGACTAGCGGGAAACTCCAAGTTTGCAGAGAACAGGTTAGAATTTAAAGTGGGGGGAGGGGAATTTTTACAATTGGAATTCTGAAGTTGCCTTGGGAAACTCTCCAATCTGTAACCAGAAACGAAGGTGTTTGTGAGGGTCTTCAAGAATTTGGTTGGCTTCAGAAGTCTCAAATAGACTTGGAAATCTGGGAGGACTGTGCTCTTTTAATTTGAGGTATGACCAAGTTCTCACAGTTAGGTTCAAAGGAAGAAATATTTCACATGCATTTGAACTGCAAACAAAGTGACTTGAATGGACCTTAATTGGAATTTATTTTTTTCAATTTAGTTGGTATCAGAGAAAGGGAAGAGATTGGCATTACATGGATCCATTTTTACTGGCTTTCAACTTTGTATACAATGTGTAATTTATTTCACATAGCAACTTTATGAAATAATTTTTGTAATGATGTCCACTTTACAGATGAGGAAACAGAGTAACTTGCCAAGGTTACATAGCTAGTGCAACAATGTTGACAGACAGGAAATAATTGGTAAACAAGATACATAGGATGCAAAATAACAATGCTTATAAATTTATGGTTTGTTACAAGAAAAGAATGCAACAGCAACAGGTTAAGTAAGTACATCACAGCCTAGAACTACCTGACAGTAAAATGTCAAGCGAGCCCAACGTTGGGCTTCAGTTACCTGATTTCTGCAGGTTCTACTGAACTAACATTTTTCTTTTGGATTTGAAACACCAGTATGTACATGAAATACTTGAACTAAGGAAATAAAAATAGTCTCAGCTGTGGCTTGTTATATCCTGCTGGTAATGTGTGCAATTTTTTGCTATATAATCATTCCCAATGGCAAGGCCCTTTGAGATCATGTGCAAAAATCAGTCTTATTACTATCAATAAGCAATGCTGCCAAGCTGGTATAAATCACCTTGGGAATCCTTGGGCCTATTATTACAACTAATAATAGTGTTTTAAATGTTTAAGTGTTTTTTTTTTTTTCAGGTTTTTTTTTTATTTATTTAACATAACTGAGTAAAAATGTACATTCACATGTAAATTTACATGCCCCCCTATATGCAGCTTCTACTGCTCTCCCTGTCCGGCGACTGCACACTATTCCTCTCTGCTCCATACATGTCTCATCCTCCGAACAGTCTCCTTTCCCCTCCTCTCCGTCCACTCCCCTTCCTCCAGCCAGAGGTCAGCAAGATGATATCCTATAGATGTATAGAACCATAAAGTGCTTCCAACATATGGTTACTCTGCATTGCCAAGTCCATTCCATTCCTGTCCAAAGAGTGGAACTTTGTTATAATTTATGGGTAAGGGCAGCATCAGGGCCGGGGGCCATGCTCTCAGAGGAACCCCAAAACCGCTGGACCATCAATTGAGGTCTTTTAGTGGAGATCTCATGTTGCACCTCTTTTTATTTTTGTGTTGCCAGTGAGGCTCCTCTCTGTGAGCTCCGTCATGGCTATCACTGGTGGTGGCCGGGCACCATCCGGTTCTTCCGGTCCCAGGTCGATGTAGGCACCAACTCTTGTGGGTCTCTCTGTCTTCTCGGTTGTCTTTACCACATGCCATTTTGGCCCTCGGTGAGCATCCGTTCCTGCTGAGTTGGGACCATTTGCTGTGTCCTCAGATGGCAGCTTGGCAGCTTTTAAGACCCCAGACGCCACTCACCAATGTGGGGTGCAGAGAGCTCTCTTAGCAAAACGCTAGTTGTGCCAATTGGCCTGGAATTCACCTAAGAGCATGGTCCCCCGCCCCCCGCCCTAGCTACTCTATCCTTGTAGTATTGAGTGGAGATGGAAGGAGTACTCAAGTTATGCTGAAGTCCACTTAATGTTGTTCTTGTTCCTAATGTGTGCTGTCACCGCTTTCTCCCAACTAGATTTCTAGTAACTACCTAAACTAAACCCTCCCCCACTTGCTCTCCTTCCCTCCCTCCCCTCCCTTGCAGCTGTCAAAGAGTCTTTTCTTCTATACACAAGTCTGGTTTTGAGATCTTATCGTACAGGTCTCATACAGTATTTGTCCTTTTGTCGCTGACTACTCTCACTCAACTTAATGTCTTCCAGTTGAAACCAGGTTAAGAGATGTTTCCTGGAATCATCATTATTCTTTATCATTGCGTAGTGCTCCATAGAGTATATGTACCACAGTTTACCTATCCATTCTTCTATTGTTGGGCATCTAGGTTGATTCCACCTTTTTGCTATTGTGGACTGTGCCGCAATAAACATTCTGGTGCATGTGTCCGTTGGTGTGAAAGGCCTTGAATCTGTAGGATATATTCCAAGTAGTGGAATTACTGGGTCAAATGGTATATCAATATCCATTTTTTTAAGGAAGCACCAGATTGCCTTCCAAAGAGGCTGGACCGTTTTGCAACCCCACAACAGTTTAGGAGGGTTCCACTTTCTCCACAGCCTCTCCAGCATTTGTTGTTTTGTGTTTTCTGGATCATGGCCAATCTTGTTGGGGTGAGATGGTATCTCATTGTTGTCTTGATTTGAATTTCTTTAATAGCTAAAGATCGTGAACACGTCTGCATGTGTTTTTTGGCTGCCTGGATCTCCTCTTTAGTGAAGTGTCTGTCCATCTCCTTTGCCCATCGCTTAATTGGATGGTTTATCTTCTTCTTATTGATATTTTGTAGTATCTTATAGATTATGGAGATCAGGCGTCGATCTGACATAGAGTTGCCAAATATTTTTTCCCACTCTGTGGGTGTTCCCCCAATTCCATTAATAAAGTCTTTGGATGAGCAAAAGTGTTTGATTCTTAATAGTTCCCATTTATCTACTTTCTCTTCTGTCGATTGAGGTTTCTTTGACAGATTTTGGAGTCTGTCCTCATTATGTACCAAAACTTCCACTGTTGTTCCTACCTTTTCTTGGATGAGCTTTATCGTTTTTGGTTTGATATTTAGGTCTTTTATCCAGTTGGAGTTGGTTTTTGTATAAGGTGTAGGATATGGATCTTGATTCAGTTTATTGCAGATGGATAACAAACCTTGCCAGCACCATTTGTTGAAGATGCTGTTTTTACCCCAGTTTAATGTCTTAGGGCCTTTGTCGAAAATCAAATGTTCATAGGCAGATGATGTCATCTCTGGGGTCTCAATTCTGTTCCATTGATCACTCTCTGTTCTTGTACCAGTACCAGGCTGCTTTGACCACTGTGGCAGTGTAGTATGTTCTAAGGTCGGGTAATGAGAGGCCTCCCAGTGTCTTTCTCTTCCTCAGCAGTACCTTACTTATCCGGGCCTTCTTCCCTTTCCAAACAAAATTGGTGATTTGTTTCTCCATCTCATTAAAAAATGATGCTGGAACTTGTATTGGGATTGCATTATATAAATAAATTGCTTTGGGTAAAATAGACATTATCACAATGTTAAGTCTTCCTATCCATGAGCAGGGTAGGTTTTTCCATTTATCGAAGTCTCTCTTAGTTTCCTGTAGTAAGGGCTTGTAGTTCTCTTTGTAAAGGTCTGTTGTTTCTCTGGTTAGATCAATTCCTAGGTACTTTATCCTCTAAGGGGCTATCACAAATGGTATAGATTCGATAATTTCCTCCTTAACAGTCTCGTTGTTGGTATAAAGGAATCCTACTGATTTACTTATGTTTATCTTGTATCCTGAGACTTTGATGAACTCCTCTATCAGCCTGAGTAACTTACTTATAGATTCCTTGGGGTTCTCTGCATATACAATCATATCATCTGCGAACAGGGAGATTTTAACTTCCCCTTTGCCGATGCAGATGCCCTTTATTTGTTCGTCTTGTCTAATTGCTCTGGCTAGAACTTCTAGCACAATGTTGAATAGGAGAGGTGACAGTGGGCATCCTTGTCCAGTTCCTGATCTCAGGGGAAAGTCCTTCAGTCTCTCTCCATTCAGGATGATGTGGGCAATTGGCTTTGTATAAATGGCCCTTATTGTGTTGAGGAATTTGCCGTCTATGCCCATTTTGCTAAGAGTTCCCAGCATGAATGGGTGTTGAACTTTATCAAATGCCTTTTTGGCATCAATGGACAAAATCAGGTGATCTTTGTCTTTTGTGTTATTCATGTGGTTATTCACATTAATTGTTTTCCTGATGTTGAACCAGCCTTGCATCCCTGGTATGAATCCCACTTGGTCATGATGGATTATTTTCTTGATATGGTGTTGTATTCTGTTGGCAAGAATTTTGTTGAAGATTTTTGCATCTAAGTTCATGAGTGATATCGGTCTGTAGTTCTCTGTCTTTGTTGGATCTTTCCCGGGCTTAGGTATCAGGGTTATGCTGGCTTCATAGAATGAGTTTGGGAGTACTTCATCCCTTTCTATACTGTGAAATATTTTGAGTAGTATTGGGGATAACTCTTCTCTAAATGCTTGGTAGAATTCTGCCGTGAAGCCATCTGGGCCCGGACTTTTTTGGGTTGGCAGTGTTTTGATGACCTTTTAAGTCTCCTCCTTTGTGATCGGTTTATTAAGTTGTTCTGCTTCACGTTGTGATAATCTGGGTAGGTGGTATGAGTCAAGGAATTTGTCCATTTCCCCTAGGCTTTCAAATTTGTTAGAGTACAATCTTTCATAGTATTCTGTTATGATGTTTTTGATTTCTGTTGCCTCTGTGGTGACAACTCCCTTCTCATTTCCAATTTGGGTCATTTGTTTCCTTTCCTGCTTTTCTTTAGTAAGTTTAGACAGTGGTTTATCAATTTTGTTGATCTTTTCAAAAAACCAGCTTTTGGTCTTTTCAATTTTTTCAATTGTTTTTCTATTCTCTAATTCATTTAGCTCTGCTCTAATCTTTATGATTTCCTTTCTTCCGGTGCCCGAGGGGTTCCTCTGTTGTTCTCTTTCTAATTGTTCAAGCTGTAGAGTTAGTTCCTTGATTTGGTTTCTTTCTTCCTTCCCGATGTGTGCTTTTATGGAGATAAACAGACCTCTGAGCACTGCTTTGGCTGTATCCCATAGGTTCTGGTAGGAAGTGTTTTCATTCTCATTGGAATCCATGAATTTCTTTAATTGATCCCTGATTTCCTCTATAACCCATGTTTTTTTGAGCAAGATGTTGTTCAGTTTCCAAGAGTTCCACTTTCTATCTCTGTTTTTTCTGCTATTGATTTCAACTTTGATGGCTTTATGATCTGAGAAGATGCTTTGCAGTAATTCAATGGTATGGATTTTGTTGAGCATTGCATTATGGCCTATCACGTGGTCAATTCCAGAGAATGTTCCATGTGCACTGGAGAAGAAGGTGTAGTTGTCTGCTGATGGGTGGAAAGTTCTGTATATATCAATGAGGCTTAGTTGGTTAATTGTGTCAATGAAGTCTTCTGTATCTTTACTGAGCTTTTTTCTAGATGATCTGTCTAGTAATGAGAGTGGAGTGTTAAAGTCTCCCACTATTATTGTGGAGTCATCTAACTCTCTTTTGAGCATAGTCAGTGTTTCTTCGACATATTTAGGTGCTCTGACATTAGGTGCATAAATGTTTAACATAGTTAAGTCTTGCTTGTGTACTGAACCTTTCAGCAGTAAATAGTGTCCATCTTTGTCCACGATGGTGGATTTGACATTAAAGTTGATTTTGTCTGACATTAGAATTGCCACCCCTGCTCTTCTTTGTTCATTGTTAGCTTGATATATATTCTTTCAACCTTTAATTTTCAGTTTGTTCCTGTCTTTAGGTCTCAAGTGAGTTTCTTGTAGACAACATATGGATGGGTCGTGTCTTTTGATCCAAGATGACACTCGGTGTCTCTTTACTGGAGCATTCAGTCCATTCACATTCCATGTAATTATTGATAGGTATGTGTTCACTGCTGCCATTGTGATATGTTTATTTTTATGTTGATGTTTTCTCTGTTGTTCTTATTAGTCTGTTCTGAGACACTCTTTTTTGTGAGTTGATTTTTCACCTTTTTCAGAGCTGGTTTTATAGTTGTTGAGACTTGTGTGTTAGATTTCTTGAAATGGTATGATACATCTTTGTTGTGCTTTACAGCTGCCCCTATGAACCCCCTTAATAAACTATTTATAAACCCAATTTTAGTTACTACCAGTCTTGTCATCTTCCTCTCCATCTGGAAGGACTATAACGACTGTAGTACATCCTTCTTTTATTATGATGACACCATAGTTTTCATGATGATCACTGGATTGCTTCTTTCCAAATCAAAGCTGTGATTTACTTTGGAGCCTTCCCTAAATGAGTATTGAGTAGTGTGTCATTCTAAAACATAAAGTTAGTGGTTTCGTTCTTCTAAGCCAAAGCCAAGAACTTCTTTCAGTATTTCTTGTAGTTTGGGTTTGGTTTTTACAAAGTCTCTGAGTTTCTGTTTATCTGGAAATGTCTTAATTTCATTTTAATGTTTGAAAGACAGTTTTTCAGGATATATAATTCTTGGTTGGAAGTTCTTCTCCTTCAAGACTTTGAATGTGTCGTGCCACTGTCTCCGTGTCAGCATGGTTTCTGCTGAGAAATCTGACGAGAGCCTACAGGGTTTCCCTCTGAATGTTAGCTTTGCCTTGAGTCTTACTGCCTTTAAGAGTTGCTGCTTATGTTTCATTTTGTTAAGCTTGATTATAATATGCCTTGGAGTCTTTCTTTTGAGATCTATACTGGGTGGCATATGATATGCATCTGAGATGTCTATATTCTCTTCCTTCATGATTTCTGGGAAGTTTTCTTTCAGCAGCTCAGCAACAATACTCTCTGTGTTCTCAGATGTCTCACTCTGTTCAGGGACTCCAATTAATCGAAGGTTGTTCCTCTTAATAGAGTCCCACATGCTTCTTAATGTTTCTTCATTTTTCTTGTTTCTTTTTTCTGATTTCTGCTCATAGACACTGGCATCAGTAGCTCTGTCTTCCAAGTCAGAAATTCTTTTTTCCATTTGTTCCATTCTGTTTTCTTGAGTTTGCATGGAAGCTTCTATGTCTTTGATTTTCTTCTTGATCTGTTGGATTTCAGAGTACTGGTGTTCCATCAGATCGAACAATTTGCTTAATTTTTCATTTTGTTCTGCTGCATTTTGTATAAGGTCTAGAAGGGCCCTGTATATAATCAATTTGTATTCACTTCCTGATGCTTTCATAAAAGTTTCTTCATCTGGAAAACTCCTTGGTTGCTTTGTTTGGGAGCCTTCTGAAGCCATGAGTGATTGCTTGTGTGCCACAATTGTCTGTTGCTTTTTGGGTCCCATGTGAGTATATAGAGGCTGGAAGAGGTACTGTGAGGATGGATTGCAAATGTTTCTCTAGGCTGTCTTTCAAATGTAAAGCAAAAGGTATCTGACCAGTTCACAAGTCAGTTAGGTTTTCAGGTGTAGAGGTCCCTCTTCCCATCTGACAAAGTAAGCCCCACTGTATCCAACCCCAGATGATAACAAACTAGTTTAGAATACAGCACTGCTAGTGCCCTGGTGGCCTCTGCTGACAGGGCCTAGCCTTATCCAACACTGCGTTGAGTACTGGTTTTGTGATAGAAAAGCGGTCCCTTGTGGGCAGGGTCTGGCTCCCAAGCTAAGAATTAGGTCCAGCTGCAGCCACCATAGCCAAGATGGCGTCCTCCACACAGGCAGCAGACAGTGGGGCTAAAGATGCCCAGAGGCAGCGATTCCTCTGCTTCTGTTGCAGGGCCCCAAATGTAGGCAGCAGTATGCAAAATCACTACTTTTCTGACGGAGAAGCGCTGTCCTGTTTGCAGGCGCTGGCTCCCAGGCTAAGAACGAGGTCCCGCTAAAATCTCGGTACCACCATGGCGTCCCGCACCCTGACCATGGCGTCCCGCACCCTGACCATGGAGTTCTGCACAAACCCCACTGAGGCAGCTACAAAACGAAAGGCTCAAAGTGTCTAGATTAACAGAGTCCCGAGCCTGGCTCTCAGAACATGGGAATTTCGCCTGCCTATCCCTCCAGCAGCGTGTCTGAGTCCAGCCGCGGGGCAAGGCCCAGCTCCGCCCACCAGCTGAGACTGAGGAAAAAAAAAGTCAAAATGGTGCGTTTACCTTCCGTCCGTGAGAGCTGGGGCTAGCCAGGAGCGGGAGTCAGCGAAAGAGAGGAGATTTTTCGCTGAATGGTATAAAGTCCCAATTAACAGCTCTGTGCCGTGTCCTGAGGCTGATTAGGTGCTCAGAAGGCTCTGTTTGATTGTCAATTCAGGTCTTGGTTTCCAGAGGGATAGAAAGAGACGTGTCCTTAGTCCGCCGTCTTGACTCCGCCCCCCTTAAGTGTTTTAAAAGCAGTATTTTAAGCGATGTCCAGAGTCAGAGCATCGTAGGTACATGTCATTATTTCAGTACAATGGCTCAGGCCAATTCCAGGTCTACTGAAATTAGCCTTTATAGGGTAGCTAGTGACCAATAAAATTTTGACTAGATTTCAATTTTGCCTCCAAGCCTTCACTCTTTTATAATAGCTAAGTCGATATGAAGTTGCTTCACAAGGTTTTGAGTAACTACATTGCAGATACGGCCAACTTTACTAAGTTAACTACACTATGCACTGAATAGTATACTTTTGGAGTACAGAATTGTGTCTAGCACTGCATCCTATGATTAATGATTTAAAATCTCAGGATATTTAGCCATGAACACAGGAGGCAAAGAGAGATCTCTTTCTAATATCCTTAAAGAACTGAATTATTTTGAAGGCTTCTGCTGCACATAACTGCAGAAACTGCCAAACTCCCAAATGAAAAGGCATAAAACTGCAGTTTTATAAATGTACTTGCCAACTATATACATTTTTTTAAACTGAGATAGGGCTTTTAAATTTTATATTTTGCATCAATTTATAAACAATGTATGTTAAAACGATATTTTATTCTAGATCAACACTGTTCAATAAAATGACCTGCAGAGATGGAAATATTCTATATCTGTGGTGTTCAATACAGTAGTCACTAGTCACTATGGCTACTGAGCACTTGAGACTTAGCTGGTTTGATTGAGAAATTGAATTTTTAATTTTATTTACTTTTAATTTAAAATGTAGTTAAAGACTGGTTTAGTCATCTAGTGCTGCTCTCACAGAAATACCACAAAGTAGATGACTTTAACAAACGAAAGTTCATCCAGTAAACTACAAGTCCAAATTCAGTAGGTCCACTCCAGAGAAAGGATTTCCCTTTTGGCTCTGGAGGAAATTCCTTGTATTGCATCAGACTTTGTTCAGGGAGCATCTTGGTGCAGGAACCTCAGATCTGAAGGATGTGTTCTTCTGCCCGTGCTGTTTTCTTGATGGTGTGAAGTTTTCAGTTCTCTATTTGCTTCCCTTTCCTTTTATCTCTTGTAGGATGAAAGGATAAATGGTGGTGCAAGCCATACTCCAGGGAAACTCCCTTTACAGTAGAGCAAGGAGGTGATCTTATAAAGAGATTTACAGTCTCACCCTAATCCTCAAACATACAGCATAGGAGAAATCACAAAATGGAGGATAATCATAAAATATTGGGAATCATGGCCCAGCCACCTGGCTGCACACACTGCTAGGGGGACACAGCTTAATTCATTAGTTACTGTGTATATGATAGTGTACAGTATTACTTTGTCATAAAAGCAAGATAATTTGACTAATTTCATAAATTCTGCTCCTGTATTAAGACAGAAGATACTTGTTTCTTGAAAAAAAGTGTTTCTTCTGGATTAGTTGTGCTGCCTACTTCAAAGTAACGCACAGCTAACATAAAAACCCTTGGACTGAGTTGCTTTATTTAATATCCAGAGGGCTTCATGTTAAAAACTTTCCTCAGGCTGGCAGCTCTAAAAGCAGCTTCTTTTAATTTCTAATAAAGTACACATGAAAAGAGAAAAAAAAATCATAACACTGAAAATCAGAGCAGAGAGTAAGTTTTGCCCAGTGTTGGAAGGAATTTCTCCTAACTACGGTTGGATTCTATTGCAATCCATGAGATTTCCATTGGCTAATTTATGGAATTATATTGCCAGACTCTTCTTCCTAGTATTTCTTAGGCTGAAATAATACCTACTGAAACCTGTCAATAATGGGTGATCCTGCTGTTATTTGAAGTAACGGTGGCACAGTCTCCAGAATAATAGCATCATACAACCTAACACAATGTGACAAACTGACAATATCCACAACAGCATATGCAAGCATACCAATTCCTAAGAAGTTGGAGCAAGACAGGATAATGCTTCGTTTTGTTAAACATAAAGTTACCACATGTCGAGGCCAACTCAAGGCTAACAACAAAAACGTAGGGCTGCCTACATAAAGAGCTGTGCCAAAGTTCATTATCAGCAACCCACATCTGATTGCCTCACTTGAAATTATTAAGGGGAAATTTTACTTCTCCCCTAGACTTTTTTTTTTATTCTGTGTAGAGATTTATAAACCAGAAATAATGAGCATAATAGTTCCAGTACTGTGTGCCAGCCTTTGAGTCAACCCGAGTATAATATATCCCAACATCAATCAGTTTCTTACTTCATAAAATAAAAATTTAATATCCATGAAGCAACTGGGCAGAAACTGGGAAAGAGGTACAGTCAGTGACACATTGCATCTTGTGCAATTTAATCCTCTCAATCGAGTCCTAAATACAGAAATGGAAAGAGAAAGAGTCCTGGCAACAGTAAATATTGAGAGCGTTAGCTTTTCATCTTCATCAGCTAAGAGATTAGCTCAGGATATCTACACTAGAGAAAATCTTGTGAGTCAGAATTGAGCAAAATTTATAGACATTAAATTGTTAATTACATAAAACAGAGAAAGCAAAAAATCCCACATATATCCATTTTTTGACAGGGGCTAACATTGACTCCAGTTAAACCTCTCTTAAACAGTTATATATGTATACATCATGAGAGATATAAAATATTGTAGAATAAAATGCCCCTAAGAAGACAGATAAAAAAAACAACAAAATATTTTGGCACACCAATAGCATAAAATGATCATTAATCTGGATTAAATACAAGAAATCCCACTGTTGTCAAGTTGATTCTAACTCATAGTGACCCTATGGATGGAGTAGAACTGCTCCGTTGGGTTTCCAACGGATTTGAACTGTCGACCTTTTGGTTATCAAACATAGCTCTTCATCACTACGCTACCAGAGTTTTCCAATATATATTTTTTATATTCTTGTCTTCTAACAAAGTTAGGCTTACTGAGTTGCTCTATCAAGGGATACACGCACCAGAGAAGAAACTCCTGGCTTTCCACAGAAGGAACAGACAGGATTTGGGGAAAAGGTAATATTTGGTTAAGTTTTAAATAAAGTTGTTCAAAATCAAGTCAAACCCGTCATGGTAAAGTCAGTTCTGATTCTTAGTGACCCTATCACACAGAACAGAACTGTCCCACAGGATTTTCAAGGGACAGCTGGATGATTTGAACTACCAACTTTTGGTTAGCAGCTGAGCTCTTAACCACTGTACCACCAAGGTTTCCATCTGGATAAAAGAGGAGAAGAAATAAACATTCAGAGAGCAAATTCAAATGAAACTAAATGAAGAGGGAAAGGAGAGGGAGGAGAAAATAAATTTATATATTTCTGCTGGGAGAAGACAAGCTCTCCTTGGAGATAGTTAATAAAGGGAAAAGAATGAGTAAGATGGGAAAATTAAAGATTCTTTAGAAGAGCTCCAAAAAGTTTTCACCCTCCCCTAACATCACTACCAACCATAAAAGAAACTGCCATGTCATTATACTGACAGAAAAGAACACTCTTGAGTGAAGAATCCTGCCCAAAATAAAGCCTGGAAATAGGAAAAACTAGACCAATTTTATAGCAAATTACTTGAAAAAGAAAATAGAAGATACACAATTTATTAGATAGTCTCCAATATCTAATCAAAAAGAAAACAAAATATCACAAAAAATGAAAATGGATTAAATAGCCTTAAACAATCATTCAGATATATATATATTTTTTAAGTAGATACATATAAACATATGAGTGTTCAATCAATGAGAAATAATTGAACTCAGGTAATACTTTGTTTTTAAATTAAAATCCATGTCAGAAATGAAGGGTAAGTATCAGGAGAGTTGGGTAAATATAACTGAATAAAAATTTAAGGTGAGTCACTGAAAAAAAGGTAAGAAAATAATTGTACATATAAATACGATAAAAAAGTGAAACTAGAGAAAAAAGATTGAAATGGAGCACATACAAAGAAGAGCTACATATATGTAAGTAGTCTCTTAAAAAAAGAATAACAAAACAATAAAAGCAAGCTACTGTTTACAACAATAACTATTTTCCACCAAAAATAAAATTTCTGTATGTCATGGGTTAAATTGTGCCCCCCCCCCCCCCAGTTTTGTACTGATTTGGCTGTGCCATGACACCCTGTAGTTTGTGGTTGTCTACCATTGTGTCATCTGATGTGATTTTCCTGTGTACTGTAAACCCTATCTCTATGATTTTGAAGGAACCCTGGTGGAATAGTAGTTAAGACCTTCGCTGCTAACCAAAAGGTCAGCAGTTCAAATCTATCAGCCACTCCTTGGAAATCCTATGAGTCAATTTTATTCTGTCCCTATAGAATTTCTATGAGTCATAACCAATCCAATAACATCTAACAACAACAATAATAATGTTAATGAAATGCGATTATTAGAAGTTATTAAAGAAGCAGGACTCAATCTACAAATTCAGACTGTTTCTGAAGTTAATCATTCTTGAGATATAAGGAGAGAAGCAAGCAGAGAGAGATGGGGACTTTGTACCACCAAGACAGTAGTGCTGGGAACAGAGTTCATCCTTTGGAACCAGAGTTCCTGCTCAGAGAAGCACCTAGACCAGGGGAAGATTGATTTCTAGGACCTTCTCCCAGAGCCAAGACAAAGTCTTCCCCTCAAGCTGGCATCCTAAATTTGGACTTAACAACTGCCTAGATTGAGAGAGAATAAAATTTTCTTTGATAAACCCATCTACTTACGATATTTATTTAGAGCAGCACTATATTACTAAAGCATTGTGTAGTATACTGAAAAAGGCTATGTATACCAGGGAAAATTGAGTGAGAACAATCACTCTGAGTCATCTCTTGGTAAAATATTCTGTTACAAGTATACATGCTATTTTCTCAAGGCCTCTGGACAAAATGACCAAATTACTTATGAGTAAAAATCAAGCTTGGCACCAGTGTAAATTAACCAGAGCAAAGCAACAATAGAGAAGGATTGGCAAGAAACTCAAGAAAAAATAGTGTGGGCCATGCATTTTGCTTCCAGGCTGTTCTTTGAGTATCACAAATACCCTTGTAAGAAAGCTGTTAAAGAATGAGCTCCATCCTGGGAAACCTAAGCAATTATGAATATTTAATATTTAATGTTTGATCTGACACTGAAACAGGAATAAGGACATGGTGAAAAAAATCATATAAACTATATTTTGGACAAAGTAGAAAATGTAAATTTAAAAATAAGAAAAAGGAAAAGTTGAGTATAAGCACTGTATAGCTATTTCAAATTGAGAATACAGATAGACTAGTGATTAAGTTATTAAAAGGGATTGATTAAAAGCAATTACTATTTTAAGGGAGTTCCTGCTTGGCACAAATACTTAGGCATTCAATTACCAGCTGAAAGTGGTAGTTTGAATGCTCCCAAAACACATACATAGTAATTTGCTTCCAAAAGGTTCACAGCCTTGAAAATCCTATGGAGAAGATATACTCTGCACTTATGGGGTCAGGATCCACTCAATGATGACTAACAACAACAGCAACTATTTTAAAAATAACAGAGTAGATACTTGGTTTGGAGTGGAAACACAGAAGCTATAACACCATACATACAGTAATCATAATATAATATGACATAACACAGAGTTGACAATTGAACATGTAGCTAATTGCCTCTATGAGTTACTGCCTCATTTGTCATGGAGTCCAGCTAACACAATTGAATATTTTGGTTAAAAATTCCATAGAAGAACCCTGATCCAAAGGGGTAAAATGTGGAACGCAATTTAAAATTCTCATGGACTCCTGACTTCTTGTAGCCATGAAGGTTGAATGAAATCCTAAAACTATTACTCTAAGATATTCTTTAAGTTTTCAATAAAAAAATATCACCTAAAGCCTTCTTAAACCAAGCAACAGTTTAGTTTAACTAGCAAAAAATGCCTTCCTTGAGCATTATGGTCTTTACATGCTATCCACGTGGGATCAAGTGACAACAGCAACTGGAAAGATTAAATAGGAAATATAGGAAGTGTTGAGTTTACAAAGGAGGAACAACTTAAACATGGAGGATGAGAGTGGTTGTAAAACTCAAATGTCACCAAATCATCAATGTAGAACTCAATGTAAAACTCAACGTCATGAAATTATAAATGTAGAAACTGTGGAATTAGTGTATGCTTTGCTATGTGTAATCTCAACTACAGCAAAATAAAAAAATTCAAAATAAAAAAAGGAAAAGCATAAACCCTTGGAAAACATGTGAGTCACACACAAAAGCAACAAGTCCTGAAAAAAAAAGTTAAGGGCTTCCCTTATTCTTGGATGGAATGTGTCAAAATCATCAAGGTATCAGTTCCTTCTAAATTGTTTTTTAATGTAATGCCATCATAGCAAAGATATTGAATAGCTTCTTTCTTTCTCTCTGTCTCCCTTTTTCTGTCTCTGTCTCCCACTCGTTCTCTCTCTCTTCATCTTTTCCTCCCTCCCTCCCTCCCTTCCTCTCTTTCAGTCTTTCTCTTTCTTTCCCTCTCTCATTCTCTTTCTCTCTTCCTTTCTCCTCCTTTCCATTCTTTCCCCTCTCTCTTTCTCTTTTTTTTCCTTCTTTCCTCCTTCCTTTTCTCTCTCTCCCCCTCTGCCTTTCCTTTTTTCTAAAGACACACAAGTGAATACTAAAATCACATCAATGCCAATAAACATAGTGGAATAGCTAACACTAGAAAACAAAAAGAAGTTGAGGAGGGTAGCCATATCAGACATTAAAAACATAACAATACAAAATCCCTACAATTAAGATATTAAAATAATGGCAAATAAAGGGACATACAGATCAGTGGAAAAACAGAAAATTCATAAAACATCTCAGTACATAAGAAAGAATTCAGCATATGTTAAAAGTAGTAAGTAAAATCACTGAGGTAAAGATGGACATCAGAAACAAGGGTATTAGGTCAACTGGATAGCTTTTGAAAATAAGGTAAAATTAGATGCATTTCTGATATCACATAAAAAATAATCTTTAAAGAAATCAGACCTATGAATGTAAAATATAAAAATACACAAACTCCAGGAGAGAATATAGGTAGATTCTTCTAAAACATAGGTATAGGCCGAGTCCTTAAAACTATGACTTAAATCAAAATTCAATTAAACAAAAAATGATAACTTTAATGACATATTTTCCATGCCTAAAACACTAAAGGAAAAGCTGCAGTCAAAGCCAGAGATGAGTATTTACAATAGACATCACAAATACAAAAGTAATATACCTATTATATGTTGTTAGATGTCAAGTCAGTTACAACTAGCAGCAATAACAAAATGTGTTTTCTGAGCCTGCACCATCCTAATAATCATTGCTATGTTTGAGCCCATTGTTTCTTCTACTGTTACTTCATCTCCAGAATCTTCCTCTTTCTCCATAACCCTGTAACTTACCAAGCATGCTGTCCTTCTCCAACGATCAGTCCCTCTTTACAACATGTCTAAAGTATGTGAGGCAAAGTCTCACCATCCTCACTCTCGCTTCCAGGGAACATTCTGGTCATACTTCTTCGAAGACAAATTGATCTATTCTTCTGGTAGTCCAGTATTTTTCCCCAGCACCATAATACAAAGGCATGAATTCTTCATTCATCCTTATTCATATCCAGCTGTGTTGGATCCACAGGTCTGTGTTGCCCATGGGTGATCAGTGCTGATGAAGAATGCCATATAGAAAACACTGGTGCTGAGGAGGAGAGCTGGTAACTCTGATGCCCCAACTCTATCTTGGCATCATGTAGCTCATTTTGTTAGTGAGCAAAACATGTATATGTGCAGCAAACAAGCTTTGATTTGAATAGAATTCGGGAAGTTCCTCACAAAGCAAACTCCTGCCTTCTTGTCTAAGCAGCATATCAGAGGCCACTTCCTCCAGAGTGTTCAGCTCACGAGGAGGAAAGCATGTAGGTCTGGGCATGGGTACAAGGGTCATATTCAGACCCATCATTTTCAAGGATCCAATGTCAGGCATTCCAGCCCTTTTTGGCTGTTTACATTCACTCTTTCATAGGCTCACAAGCCCTGTACCCAGGCCATCATTCTTGTCCTAACCATGGCCATGTTGCCCACAGCCCTAACTCTGGCCATGTTGTTCACAAGTTTTCATGTGTATGTGATACAATTGAAGATACAATGGCTCAGGACAGACACATTAGTCCTCAAAATGATATCTGAGAACTTGAAACATTTATATACTTACCATGATGTTGCTTATCGGTCCAGCTGTGAGGATTTCTGTTTCCTTTATATTGAGTTGTAACTCATATTGAAGGCTGTAGTCTTTGATCTTTGTCAGTAAGGGCTTTAAGTTCTCTTCCCTTTCAGCAAGCAAGGTTGTGTCATCTTCGTATCATAGGTTGTTAATGAGTCTTCCTCCTTTTCTGATGTCTTGTTCTTCATATCGTCCAGCATCTCAGATTATTTGTTCAAAATACAGATTGCATAAATATCATGGAAGGATACAATTTGGATGCTCACCATTCTTGACTTTAAATCCAGCACTATTCCCTTGTTCATTTTGAACAATTGCCTCTTGGACTATGTACAGTTTCACATGAGTGTAAGTGTTCTGAAATTCCCATTCTTTGCAATGTTGCAATCCACACAGTTGAATGCCTTTGCATAGTCAATAAATCACAATGATTATTTTCAGATACTCTCTACTTTCAGACAAAATCTAACATAAGCAATAATACATCTCATTACATGACATCTTCTGAATCCAGCTAGAATTTCTGACAGTTCTGTGCTGACGTATTGCTGAAATCACTTCTGAATTATCTCAGCAAATTTTTTTTTATGTATGGTATTAATGATATTGCTTGATAATTTACTCTTTCTTTTGGAAGAACTTTCTTTGTAATGGGTACAAATAAGGATGTCTTACAGTCTGTTACCAGATAACTGTCTTTCAAATTTCTCATCATAGATGAATGAGCACCTCCAACACTATATACATCTCAATTAGTATTCTATCAATTCCTGGAGCCTTGTTTTTCTCCATTCCCTCTTCATCATATGTATGTTATTTACTGAAATGGTTGAACATCCAGCAGTTCTCTTTGTATTCCTTCCATCTTCTTTTGATGCTTCCTGTCGTTTGTAATATTTTGCCCATAGAAGCCTTCTAAATTCCAGGCTTGAATTTTCTCCTCAATTCTTTCAGCTTATGAATTGCTGAACATGTTTTACTCTTTTGATTTTTTACTCCGGGTCTTCGCACATGTTATTACAATGTTTTGTCTTCTTGTGCTGACCTTCAAAATTTTCTGTTCAGGTCTTTCATGTAGTTACTTTCATTTAGCAACTCAGTCTTTAAGTTTCTGAGTCTTCCCTGACATCCATTTTAGTCTTTTATTCTTATCTTTTGGATGACCTTTTGCATTCTTCATGTGTAATATCCATGAAATCTCCCACAACTTGTCTAGTATTTGGTCATTAGTGTTCAAGGCATAAAATCTGTTTTTGAGATAGTTTCTAAATTCAAACGAGATAAATTTAATTTTGTACTTGGCTCTTGTGGATATGCTTTAATTTTCTTCAGCTTCACCTTAAACTTGCATATGAGAAATTGATGATCTGTTCTGAAGTGGGCCCCTGGCCTTGTTCCGACTGGTGAAGTGAGCCTCTCTATCAGTGTTCTTCACCGATGTGGTCTCTTTGGTTCCTTCATTTCTTATCTGGTGAGGCCCTATGTATAACTGCCCTTTACTTTGTTGAAAAAAGGTATTTTCAAAGAAGTCAGTAGTCTTTGAAAATTCTATCATGCAATCTCCGGCATTGTTTCCATCACTTAGGCTATATTTTTCAAATACTGATCCTTCTTTGTTCTAACTTTCCCATGCCATTCCCCATTAATTATCAATGCACCTTGATTGCACATTTGATCAATTTGTAGTGTATAAACTACTTCTAAAACTGAGACTCAAAAGACACATAGTCACATGAAAATGGGAAAAAGGTATGAGCCGAAATTTCACAAAGTATTTTAAAATGGCTCTCAAACATATGAAAAGATGATTAACTTTACTCAGAATAAGAGAAATGTAAATTTATGTTATGCTGAAAACATTTAAGCATGAATGTAAACAAGGACAGTTAAGTAATACAGTCTACTGAACAAAAGAAGAATCCATGAGTTTATACCAATAGAAGACAGACACACAGACAGACACACAGACAGACACACTGACAGACAGACAGACAGATAGCTAGATAGACAGATAGATAGATAGATGGAGTATAGGGAGGGAAATTTTTTCTTTACAATGAGACAGCACCTAGTAAATAATAAAGAAATGATATAGAAAATTAGTTTTATAATTGTAGTAAAATTTGAGCTAGACAAGTATTTCTCATTAAATTTAGCATCTTAGAAGTATCAAGTTTTATGAAGACAGAATGCTTACAGTATATAAACTATTATTAACTCTAAAAGTAAAATTATCTTAATATGTACAACTATACAACAACAATAACACAAACCCACTGCTGTTAAGTCAGTTCTGACTAAAAGCAATCCTATAGCACAAACTATAATTGCTCCATAGGATTTCCAAGGCTACAAATCTTCTGGAAGCAGATTGCCACATCATTCTTTCTAGAGCACCTGGTGGGCTTGCACTGACAGTCTTTCAGTTAACAGTTGATTGCTTAAACCACTGTACCACCAAGGTTTCAATGCGAGATAAAGAAAAGCAAAAATGAACTAGTCCAGATTAAAGGAAGCTAAAAAGATGCATGAACTGAGTGCAATATGAGATGCTGTATCACTCCTGAAATATAAAACAAATCTATAAAAGATATCCCTTGAATAATTGACAAATTACAAAACAGCTTGCAGTATACATAGAAGCCTCAATACTAAATTTCCCGAATTTAAAAATAAGTACATTGTATCATATCTTCAGTGGTAAGAAGAGCTATGAAAAGCAGTAAAAGGAGAACAGGTTAAGGGAGACTGGTAATGTTGGATACACAAATTCTCCCTCTTTAATACCTGTGCTAAGAATTAGATGTCTCAGTTTTGTTAAGTGTCTTGATACACTCTTGTACGGTGCAGGTGTGGAACAGAGCTAGTTTCCTGTTTTCATTAGCACACAAACTTGTAATGAAAACATGCTATTGGAAATCCCTGAATTGGATTATGTGCTCATTGGCAAAAAGCACATTCAGACCCTGTGCCTGATGATAAGCAGACTGAACAGGTGATTCCAGGCATGTATGAGGGCATCTCCCTCTAAAATAGATAGCAGAAAACACAAATCTGTCATAAGTCTACAAATATGAATACTTTGTACATACTTTGAAATCCATCGCTTTGAAGCCATCGTTTCAAAAATTCTGGCAATTTTACATTACAAACCCATTTTTCTGTATGATTAACTTTTTGTTCATGTATTTATGAGGCATTTAGTAAGCTTCTTTTATGGTTTTATGACAAATGTCAAATAAAATAGCTTCTAAATATTCTATTATTGAGTAGTGTTTCTTGTTTCTGTTTCTATTGCTGGTGTAATCCTTCATGTTTGGGGACTCAAACATGTTCTGACTGATAAGAATGTCTTCTTTATGTTTATCCCCCCTACAATCTGCCCAACTTATAACCTTCAGATACACTACTTAAAAATATCAGTCTGACCACATTCTCAACCTTGTTTTAAACTTGTAATTGTTATTTGGATTAATAGAATAAAGCAGAATGTCTCAGCATAGTACACATTGGTCTCTCCCACTCTTCCTGCTAATTAGTGCAGAAGGTGTGTGTGCTTTGGTCCTTTCCTCTTATTGGGATACAATCTTCCTTGTGTATTATGGCACATGGAACCTAGCTTCTTCGAATTATTGCTGTTAAGTGCTCTCAAGTCAATTCTCAGTTATCATGACCCTATGTAGAGCACAAGGAAATACTGCCCCATCTTCTTCCCTTTCAGGAAGCAAGGTTACGTCATTTGCATATTGCAGGTTGTTAATGAGAATTCTTCCAATTCTGATGCTGTGTTCTTCGTATAGTACAGCTTCTCAAATTATTTTCTCATCATACAGATTGAATACGTATGATGATAAAATACAATCCTGTGACACCTTTCCTGATTTTAAAGTATGTAGTATTTCTTTGTTGTGTTAGAAAGACTGCCTCTTTGTCTGTGTAGTATTTTGTTTTACATGAGCAAGAGTGTTTTAGAACTCCCATTCTTTGCAATGTTATCTGCAAGTTGTTATGATCCATGCTCTTGGATGCTTTTAAAACACAGGTGAACATCTTTCCAATATTCTGTGATTTCAGCCATGATCCATCTGACATCAACAATAATATCATTCATTTTGCATCTTCTGAATCCAGCTTGAATTTCTTGCATTTTCCTATTGATGTACTGCCACAAATATTTTTAAATTATCTTTAGGAAATTTTTAGTCGTGGATAATATTAATGACAGTGAAAGCATAATATCCAAAACCCTACAAGGAAGACTAGTTAATATGACTATTACTTAAAATTACATATAACCATTAATGCCAAAGATGAAGAAATTGAAAGGTTTTTACCAATTTCTATAGTCTCAGATTGATAAGACATTCAATCAAGATGCATTAATATTTACTATTGATTGGAATGTAAAAGTTGGAAGCAAGGAAGAAAAATTAGTAGTTCAAAAATGTGGCCTCCCTTCGTACTAGGATTTATTTATGCATAGTCCTTTTTCATTGAGTTAGACCAAAGTTTCTAGGGCTCAGGCACCTCAATTAGCCCTGTGCAGTTTTGGGATTCTATATAGTTTACAGGGTTGAGTCAATGGAAATTGTTTTGTTTGTATATATAGTTTTAATAAATACTTGTTTGATGGAAAAATAACATTTACCTATCACTGCATAACTAAGTCAATTAGTGAGGACTATAACATGTTAGAAGATTGTTACATAAAAGAATATCTTCCAAATCAGAAGCAAGAGCACATGTTGCACAAATATTCTGGAGCTGCACACTGCCCATTAAAATGTTTCAAATTGTGCTTAATGATACTCTATTAACAACACCCAAGATGCTTTTAAAAACATGAAAGATGTTGGATCCTGTTAGACATCTGGCTGGAAATAATCCCAGTGAGATATGGACAGGCAATCTCTTTGAAGTAAAAATGTTTTGTAACACATCAGAATTATCAATCGCCCTACCTACTGCCTAAGAGCAACCACAGCCAAATATTAAGTAATGCAAGGGAGAAAACAAAGCCACTGTTCTCTCAGTGGGATGTAAAACAAGAATAGGCCTTTTCTCTGACATGTATTTGAATAAAACAAATCATTTAATCAAAAGCGTTATCTTTCACAGAAAACAAGAAGAAAAATATTGACAGAAAAAATTCTACATTTCAGAACTGTAATTCATAATGATGAATAATTTATAATACTGTACCTAATGACTGTATCATTCTTGAGCAATGCTTTGATTTCCATCAAGTACAATATAAAAAAGGAGTTTAATTACTAACAGTGCAATTTTTCTTATTTATATATTTTTGCATGCATTTTTTTAAATTTTAAGGAGGCTTTTGTAAATACTCCAAGTGATTCAGTTATTGAAAGCACTTAAGACTGTAAGCAGTATAAAAATTATTTTTCATGGTACAGACTCCCTTGTTTGCATACATAATGTCACTTGTCTTTAGCAAAAAGGGTTTTGAGAGGCACATGGGAAGTAGATAATGTATAGAATTTATAAACATTACCAGAACATCTTTAGAATCTGTTATTCTCTTTCCTCTACTCTGGAATTTCAGTCATGATTTATTTCAAACTACAGTTATACCAGAAAACCAAGCCTCATTGCCATCAATTTGATTCTGACTCATAGCAATCTTACAGAACAGAGTAGAACCACCCATAGGATTTCCAAGGTTATAATCTTTACTGAAACAGACTGCCCAGAAGAGTTGCTGGTACTTTCAAATCTTTTTTTTTATATGAGCAATGGACTTAATCACTGCCTCACTGCAGCTCTTAGACTACATTATAAACAACCTAAATTTCATTATAAACAACTTAAATTTCTTTTATTACATTTTAATCATATTTTCTTCTTTTTATCCCTTGAGGATAGTTGAAGATTAGCATTTGTAATCTTGGAGATAGTAATAAAGCCATCTTCTCTAATTTATTCCCCAGAAAATGATATCAAATTTTGTGTTCCTTCTTGAGACTTTTTTCAGCTGTCATCACTTCTGATCACTTTCCAAATTCCCCCAGCAGTTATTTCCTAAGAAACGCTGTGGCCAAGAAAGTTTTCTACAAGTAACTAATGCAGTGGCAAAATACTTCACAAGTCTTGTTGATAGAATTTATAACTCAAAATCTCATGTTTCCACTGAGCAGAGGGAACCTGTGGGCTTTGGTGAAAAGGTGGTTAAAAGCTCAGCTTCTGACCAAAATGTCAGTACTTCCAATCCCCTCCTTGTAAACTCTGTGAAACAATTCTCCTCCATCTGATGAGGTCACTGTGAGTTGTAATCCACTCAATGACAACAGGCTTTTTAAAATTTGTTTGTTGTTTGTTTTTCTTTTGTTTTTTTTTGTGGAGACTTTTACTCAGTCTCCAGGAGGAACTACACTGACAAATCATTTACCATTCTACCCTGACTCCATATGTTATGAATTGACTTGTGTCCTCCTAAAATGAGTGTTGTAATCCTAACTTCTGTACCTGTGCAGCTACATTCTTTTGAAAACAGTTTTTCAGAGTAGATTTTGTCCTAAACCTAATCATCTCCGTATTATAAGGTGCAGCATAGATCCTGAGACATGAGCACAACCAGTTGTAGGCAGAAGAACACGTGAACATCAAAGAACTGAGGAATAGTGGGACTAGGGTAGCTAAGACAGGGATTTTCAGTCAGAGCTGGCAGTGAGCCTTCTCCAAGAGTCAGTTTTCTGAATACAGACTTCTAGCATTCTGAATGGTCAGAAAGTAAATATCTGTTTTGTTGTGTTTTAAATGTGCAAAGCTAAATGTAGTAGATAAATTGGGAGAGCATGGTAGAAATCCATTGACATTGGGGGAATTTTTCCTCCTTTTTTGTTGTGTATTATGTTAATGTTTACAGGAAAACTACCTCCTCATTAAACAATTAATCTACATATTGTTTCATGACACAGTTTTCCATCTCAAGACGTCATTATTCTCCTCTTCCCGACCTTGGGTTCCCCATTACCAGCTTTCTTTTCCTCTCTTGTCTTCTCATTCTTCCTCCTGGGCTGGTGTGCCCAATTAGTCTAGTTTTGTCTTATGGGCCTTTCTAGTCTTTGGCTGAAGGGTGAACCTCAGGAGTTACTTCATTAAGGAACTAAAAGGGTGTCTGGGAGTCACATTATCCAGTCTCTGTCAGATCAGTATGGCTATTTTCTCTTACATTTTTTATTTCTTTAAGTTAGAATTTTATTCTACATTTCCCTCAGCTCTGTCCAGGACTCTCAATTGTGACCCCGTCAGAGCTTCTTGGTGATGGTAGCCAGGTATGATATAGTTATGCTGGACTTAGTCTAGTGGAGGCTGTGCTACTTGTGGTCCATAAGTCCTTTGGACGAATCTTTCCCTTGTATCTTTGGTTTGCTTCATTTTCCCTTGCTTCAGGCAGGGTAAGACCACTGGAGTATCTTAGAAGTCCACTCAGAAGCTTATTTATTTATTGTGCTTTAAGTGAAAGTTTACAACTCGAGTCAGGTTGTCATACAAAAACTTACACACATATTTTTATGTGACCCTGCTTGCTCTCCTTACATGGAATTCGCGAACTTTTAAGACCCCAGATGCTACTCACCAAAGTAAAATGTAGAATACTTTTTCTATACACTGTATTGTGCCAGTTGAGCTACGTGTTACCTGAGACCACAGTCCCCCATAAACCCCGACTCAGTAATTTGGTCTTTCAGGGAGTTTGTGTGTGTCTGTGGAACTTCCATGATTTTGCCTTCTACAAGTTAT
This sequence comes from Heterohyrax brucei, assembly GCA_028571685.1. Lineage (NCBI taxonomy): Eukaryota > Metazoa > Chordata > Mammalia > Hyracoidea > Procaviidae > Heterohyrax > Heterohyrax brucei. The sequence continues at coordinate 45,461,460 of CM053149.1, forward strand.
GCTGGTTTCTTCATCAAAGTTACCATTTATCCACTATCTACTTAGAGTTTTTTTTTCATCCTCAAGCCTCCCTTCCCTCTGAACCATCAAAAACTGTTTTCATGTATAAATCTTTTCATGAGTTTTCCCAGTAGTAGTATCACAATACTGGTACTTTCATGAAAGTCTTATTTTCATCCACGTTGTGAGAAGTTTCACAGATTCATCATTGTTCTTTATCATTGCATAGTGTTCCATTGTATATACCATAATACATTTACTTGTCAATCTGTTTGTGGACTTCTTGGTTGTCTCCATCTTTTTGCTATTGTGAACAACGCTGCATTGAACAAGAGTGTGCATATGTCTATCCTTGTGATGACACTAATTTATCCAGGATGCATTCCTAGGAGTGAGATTGCTGGATCTTGTGGTATTTCTATTAGTAACTTTGTTGGGAAGCACCATATCACTTTCCAAAATGGTTGCATCATTTTGAATTCCTACCAGCAGTGCATAAGAGTTCCAATCTCCCTGCAGCCTCTGCAACACTTGTTATGTTCTTGTTTGTTTTTATTTTTATTTTATATAGATATATATATTTGTACCAGTAATGTCACAGTGAGGTGATAACTCATGTTACTTTTGATTTGCATTTCTCTAAGGCTAGTAATGGAGTGCATTTAATGACGTGTTTGTTAATCATTGGAATGTCTTCCTTGATGAAGTGTCCTTTGCTCAATTTTTGATTAGATTATTTGTCATTTTGTCATAGAGATGATAGATTTTCCAGTAGATTTTAGAGATTACACCTTTGTCTGATTTGTCATAGCCCCAAATTTTTCCTAGTCCACAGGTTCTCATTTTATTCTTTTAGTGAACTCCTTCTATGAACATAAGTGTTTAATTTTTAGAAGATTCCTGTTATCTTATTTCCTGGCATTAGTATATTGTTAGCTATGGATTATGTCTTATTTATGCCATGTATTAGAGCCTATAGCATTGACTCTATTTTGTCTTCTATGAGTTTTATAATTTTTGATTTTATATTTAGGTCTTTAATTCATTTATAATTGGTTTTTTTTTATTGAGTGAGCCATGGGTCCTGTTTCATTACTGATGGGCGTCTATTTATGTCAGCATCATTTGTTAATCATTTCCACATTTGATGGACCTTGAGTCTTTGAACAAGATCAGGTGACTGTAGGTGAATGAATTTACATCTGAGTTCTCAATTCTGTTCCATTGGTCAATGCGTCTCTTCTGCATACCGCTTGGTTGAGCGGTATCTAAGGTCTTCAAAGCCTGCAAGGGCCATGTAAGATGCATCAATTTGTTCTGAGAGACCTGGAGCAGAGGATAATGAAGGACACCAAAGACACAAGGAAAATACGAGCCCAAGAGACAGAAAAGGCCACATAAACAAGAGACTGTATCACCATGAGAACAGAAGAACAGAACTGTACCTGGCTACCACCAGTATCTGCCCTGACAGGGAACACAACAAAAAGTCCCTGACTTAGAGAGAGAAAAGTGAGGTACAGAACTTAAACTCTAGTAAAAAGACTAGACTTAAATTGTCTGACAGACTTGAAGGTACGTAGAAGACAAGGCCCTTGGACTTTTTGTTAGCCCAGAATTAAAACAACTCCTGAAGCCAACTCTACACAGCAAGATTGTATTGGTCTGTACAACATAAAATGACACTGGTGAAGAGTGCACTCCTTGGTTCATGTAGATACATGAGACTATCTGCTATCAAGTAGACACATGAGGTAGCTATTGTCTGGAGGCACGATGAGAAAGCAGATGGGGACAGGAGTTGGTTGAATGGACATGGGAAATACAGGATGGAGAGAAGGAGTATGCTGTCACAGTGTGGGGATAACAAATTTGGTCAGGTAACAATGGATATATAAGTTCTTATATGACAAACTGACTTGAATTGTAAGTTTTCATTTAAAGCACAATTTCAAAAAGTCTAGATATTGCCAAAAGTACCCTAGAGTGTACAAACTGCACTCAATTTATGTCTGCTGTTTTAATCCATTTTTTAGAAAAAGAGGGCAAAAATTGCAAAGCATAACTATTGGAAAGGAATAAAAACATATTCAGATAATATAATTAATATATCTGTCCTAGTTATCTAGTTTTGCGATAAAAGAAACACTACCAGTGAGTGGCTTTAACAAACACAAAATTATTTTCCTGCAGTTTAGTAGGCTAGAAGTCTGAATTCAGAGCTCAGCTTCTTTAGCAGAAGGCTTTCTCTGTTGGCTCAGGGAAACAGCCTTGTTTCTTGGTTCCCAGAAGATATTCATGTGGTTTGTCATCTCTCTTCCCCCATCTTTGCTTACTTCCCTGAACCTCATCTGCTCAGTTTAGATCTCAAAGAAGATTGACTTAAAACACGTCATACACTAGTACTGTTTCATCAACATAACAAAGAAAACACATTCACAAATAGGATTATAATCACAGGTATAAAACTGAAAAGAAAAAGGCCATTGAGTCAATTCTAAACCATGGCTGTTGAGTCGATTCCAACTCTTAATGACCATATATGACAGAATACAACTCTTACACTGCCTCGTAAGATTCCCAAGGAGTAGCTGGTAGACTCAAACTGCTAATTTTGGTTTGCAGCTGATCTCGTAACCACTACACTACTGGGGCAATTATAAGGATTAGAATTTACAACTCATGTAACTAATTAAAATAACTAATTCAGGCAGCTTACAGATAATGGTGACCATCAAATAGTAATTAAAACTATATAATGCTTAGGAACACATTTGAGAAGCTATCTTCACAGTGATGAAAATTACAAGTGTTTAGTGACAAAACAAACAAGAAAATCTGATGGAATACAGTAATATTTCTTGCACATAGATTAAAAAAATGGTATTAAAAGATAGAAATTCTGCCCGAATTAATTTATATACTCAAAGCAAACATAGTAGATTTTAAGACACAGTGGCTACCCACCACAATTGGATGCCAAACCTTCTTTTTATAGCCTACATATGGCGATTGAACTACGGGTGCCCTGAGATTACTGATCCCCAGGTCTGTCCTACTGGACTTGTCTCAGGGTATTTGAATTTGTCTCTGACACTTCCATGACTTTGCCCTAATCAAATAGTGCCGACTTCCCCAATGTTTTTTACTTTCTTACTCTTCATTTGTCTGCTAGACAAGTTACCACCTATCTAATTTCTGGTTAGTGTTTTTCCCTCCCTACTCCTTTCCTCCCTCATAACCATCAAAAATTGTTTCTTTCTGCATGGATACGTTGAGTGTTTTTATAATAGTAGTCTCACGCAGTGTTTGTCCTCTTGTGATCAACTTATTTCAGGCAGTATAATGAACTCCAGCTTTATCTGTGTCGTAAGATGTTTTGAAGATTCATCATGTTCTTTATCACTGCATAGTATTCCATTATGTATGTGCCATAGTTTGTTCCTTCATTCATTCACTTATTCGTTCATCTGTTGATGGACTTCTAGGTGGTTTCTATCTGTTTGCTATTGTGAACATGGATTTACATATGTCTGTTTGTGAGATGGCTTTTATTTCTCTAGAATACATTCCTGGGAGTTTGCTCACATGGCATTTCTATTTCTGGCTCCTTGAGGCAGTGAAATATCTTTTTCCATATTGGTTGTACCAGGTTGCTTACCCACTAGCAGTATATAAGAGTTCCAGTCTCCCTGCAACCTCTCCAACATTTGTTATAATTGGTTGTTTTCTTTTTGATTCATGCTAGTAATGTTGGAGTGAGATGTTGTCTCATTATAGTTTTTGTGTTTCTCTAATGACTAATGATCACAAGCGTTTTCACATTCTCTGTTAACTACCAGAATGTCTTCTGTGGTAAAGTTGCTGTTCATACACTTTGCCTATTTTTCAATTGGATTGTCTTTTTATTCTAGAGACACTGGATTTTACTATCTTTATAAATTTTAGAGATTAGACTTTTGTCAGACAAGTCATAGCCAAAAAGTTTTTCCTAATCTGTACCTTTTCTGTTTACTCTTTTCAAGTTTTTTTGTGAGTATAGAGATCTCATTTATCTATCTTGTCGTCTAATGTTTGTGTGCCATTAATTATGGTTTGTGTGCTGTTCACGCCATATGTTAGGGTAGTTTTTAGAGATCTTATTTATCTAGCTTGTCTTCTAATGTTTCTGTATCATTAACTATGGTTTGTATGCTGTTTGTGCCATACATTAGAGCCCCTAGTCTTAAATCGATTTGTTTCTTCCATAATTTTTATAATTTTTTTATTCCATATTTAGGTCTTTGACTCATTTTGAATTTGTTCTTATGTATGGTGTGATGTATGCCTCTTGTTTCTTTTTATTTTCTTTCTTTCTTGTTTTTTTTAACAAGTGGACATCTAGTTATTCCAGTACCACTTGTTAAAAAGACTGCTTTTCCTCATTTAAGGGACACTGGTCCTTTGTCAAAGATCAGGTTGAAGTAAGTAAATAGATTTACAACTGAGTTCTCAATTGTGTTCCATTGGACAATATGTCTGTCATTTTATCAGTATCAGGATGTTTTGACTACTGTTGCTATAGAGCAAATTCTGAGGTCAGGTAGTGAGTGTCTTCCTATTATTTTATTTTTCTTCAATAGTTATTTGCTTATCTGTTTCCTCGTTTCCTTCCATGTAAATATTATGATTAGTTTTTCTATCTTGTTAAAGAATGCTGTTGGTATTTGGATTGGGATGGCATTTATTTTTATATTGTTTTGTATGCAGTTGACATTGTTGCCATATGGTGTCTACTAGTCCATTAACATGTTCTGTTCTTCCATTTAGACAAGTTTCTCGGTTTCTTGCGGTAATGATTTATAGGCTGTTTTTGTGGGTGTGGTGTGTCTTTGCAGGTCTTTTAGATTCCCAGTTAAATTTATTTTTAAGTGCTTTATTTTTTTAGGGGCACTAATTACTGTTGTTTTCCTGACTTCCTTTCCTTAGTTCTCTTTATTGGTGTATAGAATTCCAGAGGATCTTTGTGTGACTATCTTGCATCCTGCTAGTCTGGTGAATCTTTCCATTAGTTCCAGTAGTTTTCTTGTAGAGTCTTTAGGTTTCTCCATGTTTAGTATCATACTGTTCAAAAATGAGGATAGTTTTACTTCTTAATTACTAATTTGAAGTGTTTTATTTCTTTTGCCTGTCTTATTTCTCTAGTTAAAACTTACAACACAACATTAAATATGAGCAGTGATAAAGGACATCCTTGTCTTGTACTCTTTCTCAAGGAAATGTTTTTAGCCTCTGTTGAGAATGATGTTAGTTGTTGCTTTTGTCGAGATACTCTTTATTATGTTGAGGAATTCCCCTCTATTCTGATCTTATTGAGAATTTTTATCAGAAATGTATGTTTACTCAGTACCTCTTCTGCATTAATTGTGGTGATCATGTGATTCTTTTATTTATGTGATGGATTACATTCCTCAGTTTTCCAGTGTTAAATCATCCTTACACACCTAGCATGGACCTACATTTTTTTTCATATGCTGCTGATGATTATTGGCTAGCATTTTGCTGAGAATTTTTGCGTATATATTCAAGACGTATTTTTCCATAATCTCGTTTTTTGTTGTGTGTTTGATTGGTTTTGGTATCAGGATTAGGGTAGTTTCATGGAATGAATTTGGTAGTATCCATTTCTCTTGTGTATTCCTGAATTGTTTGAGTAGTACTGGCACAAGTTCTTCTCTTAATGTTTGGTAGAATTCTCCTGTGAGACCATCTGGGCAAGTGCTTTTTTTAAGAGGGGTCAGGGGTAGTTTTACTATTATTATTATTATTTGTATTTTTGCAGAATTTCTTTTTTTTAATTTATTAATCCGACTCAGCAGCAGTGGGTTTTTTATTAATTACAGTAAAAGAATAAAATTTCTAACATCTATCAATTATCTCATCTACTCTAAGCCCCCACCCACCCTTGTAGCCAACACAGTTACTTTCTTCTGTGAATAGTTCTATTTTTAAGTCCTTATAAAAGGGGTCTCATATAATATTTGTCCTTTTGGTGGTGACTGATTTCGCTCAGATAATCATTGTTTTTTATCATAGCACAGTGTTCCATTCATCTGTTGATGGGCTGAATCCATCTTTTAGCTATTGTGGACTGTGCTGCAACAAACGTTCATGTACATATGTCTGTTCGTGTGACAACCTTTTTTTCTGATGGAAAAATTCCAAGTAGTGAAATTACGAGACCAAATAGTTTATCTATTTCCAGCTTTTTAAGCAAGTTCCGGATTGCTTTCCAAAGAGGTTGCACCATTTTGCAATCCAATCAGCAGCGTAGGAGAGTTCCAAATTCTCCACAGCCTTTCCAGCAGTTGTTGTTTTGTGTTGTTTGGATAGTGGCCAATATTGTTGGGGTGACATGGTATCTCATCATAGTTTTGATTTGAATTTCTTTAATAGCTAATGATCATGAGCAATTTTGAATGTGTCTTTTGGCTGTCTGGATATCCTCTTTAGAGAAGTGTCTGTCCAACTCTCAATTGGATTATTTATCCTTTTCTTGATGATATTCTGTAGAACCTTCTAGATTATGGAGATCAGGCATTGGTCTGACATATAGTTGCTGAATATTTTTTCCCATTCTGTAGGTGGTCTTTTAATTCTATTAATAAAGTCTTTGGATGAGCAAAAGTGATTGATTCTTAGTAGTTTCCATTTATCTATTTTCTCTTCTGTTGATCATGCTTTGTCAGATTTTGAAGTCTGTCTACATTGTGTATTAAAATTTGTATTGTTGATCCTATTTTATCTTGGATGAACTTTATTGTTTTAGATTTTATATTTAGATCTTTTACCCAATTTGAGTTGGTTTTTGTATAAGATGTGAGGTATGAATCTTGTTTCAAGTTTTTTCAGATGGATATCCAATTTGACTAGCACCATTTGTTAAAGAGACTGTTTTTACACCCAGTTTAAAATCTTAGGGCCTTTGTTGAATATTAACTGCTCATAGGAGGATGGTGGCATCTCTGGGGTCTCAGCTCTGCTTCATGGGTTTATATGTCTCTACTGGTACCAGTACCAGGCTGTTTTGACAACTGTCGCAGTGTAATAGTTCCGAAAGCCAGGTAGTGAGAGGCCTCTCAGTGCATTCTTCTTCAGTAGTCCTTTACTTATCCAAAGTTTCTTTCCTTTCCAAACAAAGTTGACAATTTGTTTCTCCATCTTGCTAAAATATGTCTCTGGAATTTATATTAGGATTGCATTATGTATTATTGATACTATATATTATTTTTACCTTTTTAATCTTCTCTCCTTTTTGGCTTTTAATCTTCTCTCTTCTTATGAGGTCGGTTCAGATTTTCAAATTCTGTTTGTTAGTTTAAGTAGATAATGCTTATCTAGGTTTCCAAATTTGTTGGACTATGGCTTATGACCTTTTTTCTTTTATCTGGATCTATTCTAGTGTCCCCCACTTTATTTCTTATTTGAGTTATTTGCATCCTTTCCTGTTTTTCTTTGGTCAGTTTAGTGAATGGTTTGTCAAATTTGTTGATCTTTTCAACTTTTGGTTTTGTTGATTGTTTCTATTGTTTTTCTGTTCTCCATTTTATTTGGAAACCCTGGTGTCTCAGTGGTTAAGTGCTATCACTGGTAACCAGAAAGTTATCAGTTCACATCTGCCAGACACTCTACTCTGTTAATAGCATTACTGTGAATCAGAATCAACTCTATGGCAGTGTTTTTTGTTGTTGTTGTTGTTTGGTTCTGTTTCATTTACTTCTGTTTTGATCTTTATTGCTTCCTTCCTTTTTGGTATCTGCAGACTTCATGTGCTGTTCTCTTTCTATTTTTTCGAGTTGTTTAGGTAAATTTTTGACTTTGTCCATTTCTTCCTTTATGATGTGCACATCTTTTGCTATAATTTGACCTCTGGACAGTGCTGTTGCTGTGTCCCAAAGGTTTGAGTATGATGAATATTTTCATTCTCTTTTGATTCTTGGCATTTTTTTTGTTCTGTTTTTAATTTATTATCCATCAGTTATTAAGCAGAGTGTTATTCAGTTTCCATGTATTTGATTTTTTTCCTTGGTCTTCCTGTTAATAATTTCCATTTTCATGGTGTTGTGATCAGAGAAGATGTTTTGTAATATATATATCTTGCAATTTTTGTTGAAGTTTGCTTTGTGGCCTATAATGTGGTTTCTTCTGGTGAATGTCTATGTACATTGGAAAAGAATATATACATTGCAGTATATATATATTATATATATATGTATATATACACACACACATTGGAGTATTCTACGTATGTCTATGCAGTCAGGATATTTGACTGTGACCTTAAAATCTTTTGTATCTTTGCTAAATATCTCTCTAGATTTTCTGACTCTTACTGACAGTGTTGTGTTACATTCTATTGTTATTGTGGAATTGTCAATTTCTCTTTTCAGTGTTGTTAAAGTTCATTTTATGTTTTTTAAAGCATAGTAGTTTTTATTACAGTTGTGTAACCATGGTGGACTATCCCTTTAGTCACTGCATAATGTCCTTCCTGGACTTTTTTGGTGGATTTTGCCTTAAAATCATTTTTTTCTGAGATTACTATTGTCATTCCTGCTCTATTTTTATTGATGTTTGCTTGACATATCTTTTCCCTACTTTGATTTTTGTATATTCATGTCTTTTTATCTAAGGTGTGTCTTTTGTAGATTATCGTATTGATGGGTCTTTTAACATTTTTTATTTTTTTTTAAGTAAGAGTTTAAAATTTAAGGCAGTTTCTCATACAAAATCTTACACAAATGTTGTTACGTGACCCTGTCTGCTCTCCTAACACTGACAGCACACTTTTTCCCTCCACCTCCTATTTCCCACGTCCACTCAACCAGCTGCTGTCCCCTTTGCCCATTCATCTCACATCTAGAAAAGAGCTGTCCAGTTAGTCTCCTGTATTTACTTAAAGACAAGAAGTGCACCTTTCACCAATATCATGTTAGATTTATAGACTAGTTCAAACTTAGTCTGAGAAGCTGACTTCTTGAATGGTTTCATTTCTGGGCTGGCAGAGAGTATGGGGGCCATCTTGTCTTTGGATCCTCCATTCTGTCAGATCATCAAGATCATCTTTTTACAAGAGTTTAAGTTTTACTACATTTCACCAGTTCTATCAAGGACTCTTGTTTAGTTCCTTGTAAGGGCAGTCATCAGTGGTGGCCAGACACCATGTTGTTCTTTCAGTCTCCTGTTGATACAGTCTCTGGTTTATGTGGACCTTTCTGTTCCTTGGCCTCATATTGCAGTGTATCTTTGATGTTTCCATTCTCCTTTGCTCCAGGTAGGTTGATACTGACTAATGTTTCTTAGACAGCTGCTTGCTAGCTTTTAAGATCTCACATGCAACTTACTAAAGCAAGATGTAGAAGATAGTCTCAATAAACTTTGTTTTGTCAATTTACCTACATGTTCCCTGAAACCATGGTCCTTAGAACTCTGCGTGTACTATTCTGTCCCTCACAGTGTTTGGTTTTATTTAGAAAACTTTTTGGTTTACTCCAGCTGTGAAGAGTTCTCGTGTAGTGTGTGTTTTCTGTCCCCATCCTTAAAGTAACTCTTGTATATTATCTAATTAATGGATACCCCTCCTTCCACACACCACCTGCATAGCAATCAAAGACTGTTTAAAGCTTTTCTTGTGTCTTCATAATAGTGGTGTTACTCAATATGTGTCCTTTTGTAATTGACTAATTTCACTCATTGTAATGCTTGTCAGATTTTTGCATGTTATGAGATGTTTCCCAAATTCACCATTGTTCTTAGTCAATGCATGATTTAAAATTATATGAGTACACTATAGTGTGTTTATCCATTCTTCTGTTGTTGGGAATAGGTTGATTCTATCTTTTTGTTATTGTGAGCAGTACAGGAATGAACACTGATGTGCACGTATCCATTTGTATGGCAGCTCTTATTTCTCTAGACTATATTCTAAGAAATACGACTGGTGGATCATAGAGTATTTCTGTTTCAAGCTTTTTAAGAATTGATTTCCAAAGTAATTATACCATTTTACATTCCCATCAGCAGTGTAAAAATGTTCCAATCTCGCCACAGCCTTTTCAACATTTATCATTCTGTGTATTATAGAATAATATCAGCCTTTTGGGGTCAGACAGTGTTTTAGTTATCTAGTGCTGCCTTAACAGAAATACCACAAGTGGATGACTTTAAAAAGAGGAATTTTATTTGTCACAGACCAATAGGTTAGAAGTCCAAATTTAGGGTGTTGGCTCCAGGAGAAGGCTTTCTTTGCTGGCACTGGAGGAAGGCCCTTGTCGTCTATCTTCACCTGGACTGGAGCTTCTGAGGCACAGGGACCTCAGCCCTTTCCAAAGGATGTGCCTAGCCCCAGCACTGCTCTTTGGTAGCATGAGGCCCCCAAATATTTCTGCTAACTTCAATCCTTTATATCTCAAGTGACCATCCCTACCTACCTGGTATGAATCCCGCTAGATCTTGGTGAATTACTTTTTGATATATTGTTGAATTCTATTGGCTATAACTGTCCGTTAAAATTCTTGAGTAATATTGTTCTGTAACCTTCCCTTTTTTATGGTGTCTTTACCTGGTTTTGGTGTCAGAGCTATCATGGCTTCATAAAATAAGTTTAGGAGTATTCTATCCTTTTCTATACTCTGTAGTTGTAACGGTATTAGCTGTTCTCTGAAGGCTTGATAGAATTCTCTAATGAAGCTGTTATGGATGAGTACTTTTTTTTAAAAGTTATTTATTGTACTTTAAGTGAAAGTTTATAATGCAAGTCAATTTGTCTTACAAAAACTGACACACACATTTTTATGTAATTTTCACCACTTTCCCACCCTATGAGAGCACTCTTCTTTCCACTCTATACAGCCTATGTCTATTTAACTGGTTCCTATCTTTTCTGTCCTCTCCTCTTGCCTCCGGACTGGAGCTGCCTAATTACCCTCATGTGTATACTTAAGCCAAGAAGTGAACTCTTCACTTGAATGATTTTACACCTTATACTGCAGTTTGATCTTCACTTGAAGAGTTGGTTTTAGGAATGGTTTCAGTTGGGCTACCAGAGTCTTGGGACCATGTCTTACAGGAACCCTTTAGTCACCAGACCATCTAGTGTCATCTTTTTAATAGACTTCTAGTTCTGCACATCCATTTTCCCTTGCTATGTCAGGAATTGTGTGTCATTTTCCCTGGCAGGGCACTCATTGGCAGTGGCCATGCACTATCTAGTTCTTTTGGTCTCATGCTGATGTTTTCTCTGTATTATATGACACTTTCTGTCTCTTGAGCTCATATTTTCCTTATAGCATTGGTGTTTTTCTCTATCCTCTCCTTTTGAGGTGGATTGGGATCAATTGTACTTCTTAGATGGCCACTTACTAGCTTTTAAGAAGGGTCTTTTGTTGTGGGGGAGGAGATTGGGGTAGTTTTCAAATTACCTTTTCAATCTCATCTTTTATTATAAGTTTTTTTAATTGTTTTACTTCTATATTACTTTACATGGGTAGTATGTTCTGTAAATTTGTCAGTTTCCTGTAGGCTTTTGAATTTGTTAGAGTACAATTTTTTATAGTATACTATTATGATTTTTTAAATTCATGTTGGTTCTGTTGCGATCCTGCCCATCTCATTCCTTACTTGGGAAATTTGCTTTCGTTCTTATTTTTCTTTTGTCAGCTTGATCAGAGGTTCCTCAATTTTGTTGATTTTTTCCAAGAATCAGCTTTAGGCCTTGTTAATTCTTTCATCACTTTTCTATTTTTTGATTCATTCAATTCTGTTCTACTATTATTATTTGCTTTCTTCTGGTGTCCAGTGGCTTGTTTTGCTGCTCTCTTTCTAATTGTTCCAGTTGTATGGTTAATGCTTTGATTTGGGCCCTTTTGATTCTTTTTATATGTGTACATTTCTTGACATAAATTGAGCACAGCTTTGACTGTATCCAAAAGGTTTCTGTAGGGTTTATGTTCATTTTAATTTGATTCTGTCATTTTTTTGTTCCATCCTTGATTTCTTCTACACGCAGGTACTTTTGGGGTAAGGTATTGTTTAGTTTCAAGGTGTTAGATTTTTTTTCCTTGCTTTTTCTGTTATTAATTTCTACTTTTACGACTTTATGGTCTGAAAAGTTGCTTTGCAATATTTTGATGCTTTCTATTTGTTAAGGCTTGCTTTATGGCCTAATATGTGGTTTAACCTGGAGAATGTTCCATGTATGTTTGAAAAGACATTATACTTGGCTGCTCTTTGTAGAGTGTTTTGTTTATGTCTATGAAGTTATGTTGGTTGATTGTGACATTTAGATCGTCCATGTCTTTATTAAGCTTCTTTTTGGATGTTCTCTCCTTTACCCAAAGTGGTGTATTGAAATCTTCTACTGTCGTTGTGCAGCTGTTGGTTTCTCTTTTCAATGTTGTTGCAGTTTGTTTTACATATTCAGGAGTCCAGTCATTGTGTGTATGAATATTTACTGTGGTTATGTCCTCCCAGTGTAGTGAAACTTTCATCATTATATAGTGTCTTTTCTTATCCATTGTGTTGGAATTTACTTTAAAGTCTATTTGTCAGAAACTAACACTGACACTTGTCTTAGTCATCTAGTACTACCACAAGTGGACAGCTTTACAAAGATTTTAATCTATCACAGTCCAGTAGACTGTAAGTCCAAATTCAGTTCATCAGCTCTAGGGAAATACTTTCTCTCTTGGTTCAGGTAGAAAGTCTTTATCTTCAAGTCTTTCTCTGAACTGGGAGTTTCTGTGGGACAGAAACTTCAGGTCTTTTTCAAAGTACATGCTCTTCTCCCAGCACAGCTATCCTGGTGGTATGAGATCTCCAGTTCTCTGTTTGCTTCTCTTTCATTTATATCTCAAGAGATCTCCTCAAGGTACAATGCAATCCCTGTCCCACCAGTACAACTGCCACCCATCATCCCTCATTAACATCGTAGAGAAGATTTACACACATAGGAGCATCACATAATACTTGGAATCATGATCTAGCCAAACTGCTATACACAGTTTTGTGGGAACAGAGCTGAGCCCTTGACAAAACTCCTATTCTTTTTTTAATGTTTTTTGCTTCATACATATTTTTTCCATCCCTTGAGTTTTGGTTTCTCTGTCGTTAGGTATAAGGTGTGTCTTTTGTCAGCAGTATACTACTCTTGTCTTTTTTTTTATGTATTTAATCCATTTACATTCAGAGTAATTATTGATGAGTTCCGTGTTGTCATTTTGATACAACTTTTGGTGCATTGTTGACCGTTTCTTTATTCCAGTTAATTTTCTGTGATGAGTTGTTTCCTTCATGTGTTTTCTTTTCATGTTTTTCATTGTTGTTAGCTGTGTATTTGTTGCGACTTTGTGCTTTTCTTGTTTGATGTGAAGAATTTTTAGCTTCCTTTGTGGTTACTTTCATATTTACCCACTTTTCTCCTAAATTTAATGCAGTCTTTAATTTCCTTCTATCGCCTTGATTTCTACTCCACGTGAAGGAATTGTGATTAGTTCTTCTTTAAAGCTATGACTTGTCTATCTTTATTGTTAGAATATTGTCATCTTTTATGCAATGGGAAACCCAGGTGGCATAGTGGGTTAAGTGTTACCTCTGCTAACTACAAAGATTGGCAATTCAAATCTGTCAGGTGCTCCTTGGAAACTCTATAAGGCAGTTCTACTCTGATCTCTAGGGTTTCTATGAGTTGAATTCAACTCAATGGCAGTGGGTTTGGTTTGGTTTTGGGTTTTTACGGAGTGACATTTCTGGTTCCCTGTTTTGTTTTAACGTCTATTTATTTATTTGTATCTATTGCAACTAAGTTAAAGTATACAATCCAAGTCAATTTTGCATGCCTGCCTATCTGCAGCTCTATCTGCTTTCCTTAGCTAGCAACAGCATAATCCTCCTTTTCAATCTTTATTTCTAGTATCCTCTTAACAACCATCTGTCCGCTACCCTCCACCCTCTTCTGTCTCATCTAGAAAGAAACCAATAGGACAGCCTCCTATAAATATATACAACCATAAAATATGCACACTATATGGTCACACTGTGTCTTTGAGTCCAGTCCATTCTTGTCTAAAGAATTAACTTCAGTACTGGTTTCTAGTCGGGACCAGCAGCAGGTCTAGGGGCCATGTTCCCAGGGCACCCTCCAGTCTGTTGGACCATCAGTTGTGGTCTTTTAGTAGAGTTCTTGAGCTGTAGCCCTCTTTTTGTTATGTTACCCCAGGGACTCTACATTGTGTCCCCCATCGAGGCTGCCTTTGTTGGTGACCAGAAACCATTTAGTTCTTCTGGTCTCATGCTGTCTCCCATTCATATTGGTCCTTCTGTCTCCTGAGCTATTTTTTCTTCATGTCTTTATTGTTCTTGGTCATCATCTGTTCTGGATGAGTCAGAATCATTTTGTATACCTCAAGTGGCAGCTTGTTAGCTTTTAAGTCCCCAGATATCATTTACCAATATGATGTACAGAATACTCTCTTAGCAAAAGACTAGTTGTGCCAATTTGCTTTGATGTCCCCTGAAACCATGGTCCCCAGACCCCTGTCCCTGCTCCTCTATCCTTGGAAATATTGGGTCTAGTTTAGAAAATATTTCAGTTTATGGTGTAGTCCAGTTATGTTACTCTGTTCTCTGCTGCATGCTGTCACTGCTTTTGCCTAACCAAATTCCAGTCTAGTATTTAATCTATGACAAAACCTCTCCCTCTTTCTTGTTTTAACTTTGATTTACTTTTATGCTTTCCCTGTGAGGTGATATCTAGGTTCTCTATCCTATGTTCTAGTCTTCTGTTACTATTTGATGCTACTGATTTTGATTTTCTCAAAAATCCCCAAACTTCTATTTATCTGGAAATGCCATAATTTTGCCATCATATTTGAGAAACAGTTTTGTGGATATTTAAAACTTGTGGCAATATTTTTCTTTCAAGGTTTTGTATATGTAATCCCATTGCTTTCATGCCTGTGTGGTTTCTTCCAAGTAGTCCAAGCTTAGCCATACTGTCATCCTTTGATAGATTATTTTTCATTTATCCCTAGCTGCTTTTAAAATTCTCTCTTTATGCTTAGTTTTGGCAAGTTTGATTATAATATTCCTTGGTGTCTTTATTTTATGAGCTACCTTGTGTGGAGTTTGATGAGCATCTTGGATATCTATCTTCTCATTTTTCATGATATCAGGGAAGTTTTCTACCAACAAATCAACAATTCTCCCTGTATTTCCTGGTGTGCTCCCCATGTTCTGGTACTCCAGTTGCTAGGAGATCATCCCTCTTAATAGAATCTCATATAACTGTTGTGTTTCTTCTTCTTTTTCTTTTAATTCTTTTTATCTGATTTTTACTCCAGCGTGTTGGTATCACATATTTTATCTTCAGTCACACTAATTCTGACTTTTGTTGCTTTAGTTCTGCTCCTTTGACATGATTCAGATCCAACTCAATGGCACTTGGCTTTGGCTGGCTGTTTAATTCTGACATTTCTTTATTAATCTTCCAAATTTCTGATTGTTGCCTTTCTATGGTTTTATGCAGTCTTTTCAATTTGTCATTATGCTCTGCTGGATTCTGCCTGATCTCCTTCCCAATCTCTTAGAGAGTTCTAAATATTAATCTTTTATATTCTACCTCTGCTGTTTCAGGAAGTTGTCCTTGTTTGGAAAATTTTTTTATTCTTTGGTTTGGGAGCTTTCTGAAACCACTGTGTTCTGCTTCTTTATGAGATTCAATATTGACTGTTGTCTCTGAACCATCAGCAATTTGTTGAATTTATTCATATCATGTTTGTTTACTGTGTGCCAGCTTCTTGCTTTGTTTTGAAATGCCCAAATAGGCTAGTTGTGTGACCTAGTACTATTATTGGTGCCTTGTAGCTCTAATGTCCTGTTACTAGGTATTTAGAGTTGTTATTAGCCATGCAAGTCCAGGAGTTCTTTTACTTTTCTTGTATGTGCTCAGCTCAAGTTCCAGTTAGTCAGTCACCAGTTGCATGGTATAAGCTGTCCGCTATAGTCCTAAATGTGTAGGGGTGACTGGTGTACACACAGATATTTGGCTGCACATGCTAAGAAAGGCAAGGGACTAACAGCCATCTGTGAATGCCTGTGAGTAAAGAATGTCCCTGTTTCTTATAGCATGTACATGGATAGGTTTTGCAGCTGGACTGTGGGTGCTTGATACTGTATGGAGAGGTAAGAGGCATTCAAGTTCTGTGGAACTTTGATGCTTGTGCCTAGGAAAAGGACCTATTTCTGTCCTTAGTTTCCAGTTTAGGGAAGCTGGCTGATTCTTTATTTTTCCAATTTGTTAAATTTTTCCCTCTCAAAGGCTACAAGAATGGATCAGGGTGCATGTAAGGTGTCCAACTTCCTTTCCAGAGGATGCATCAGAATCTGAAGCTGGATCAGGCACAGTGTGTGTGTGTGTGTGTGTGTGTGTGTGTGTGTGTGTGTGTGTGTGTAGGGAGGAGGAATCACTGGTAAAAAGTAGACAGCTTAATCTCAAAGGGAAGTTTTAGATCTATTCACAGAAGTTTAGACTCACCCTATATAACTCTTGACAGTTGAGTGCTGTTTTTTACTTGCTCTGAAGGTGTGAGTGAGCTTTCTACCACATGGTCTCTCCCTGTGTGGAATATGCTTTTCTAATGACACTGCTCCCCTCACCACACTCACAGTAGTTGATCTGCCTGCAGATTGCTGATTCCTGGCAGGTCAGGTCTGGTGAGTCCTAGTTACTTCTGGACCTATTCTCCCTTCCCTGTCTCTCAGTCTGATTTCTCAGCTTTCCCATTGAAGTTTATGGCTCCTAGAATGTCATAAATAATCAATCCGTTTTTTTTTTTTTTCTGTTTGGTGGTGAGGAGTTGTCTTTGTTGTTAGAAAACATAGGAAAGCATCTAACTACACTGCTATCCCAGCCTCACCTCTTGAATGCATCTTAATTTTAAACAATTTGTAGCCTAACTAGTGAAAAATGTCTACCTTGAGTATAATGTACTTTTAAGAGATATGTATATGATTGAAGTTTCAACAGCCATTTGAAAGGTTAAACAGAAGTTTTAAGGGGGCTGTATGTTGATAGAGAAAGAACAACTCAGAAAAGGAAGTTGAGACTAATTTTATACAACTAGAAGAATGTAATCAATTTCACTGAGTTGTTCATATACAAACAACTGGATTGTATGTTTTGCTGTGTGGGCTCTCAACAACATAAATAAATAAAATTATGGTATGAATTTCCCCTATTTGTTAGAAAGACAGAAGAATAAAGTTTCCCAATAATTTCTTCAACTGCATCTTCCTTATTTGTTCCTCTTGGCTGAAAACTGTATGAAGGATGTTTTAAAAGCTTAAACAAAGGAGCCTTTCTATCAAGCGAAGGTGATCTAGATCTCAGACTTTGAAAATAAAGCCCCAGGCTTGCTCTTGAAGTAGCAGCCAGATTAAGTCCAATTCTTTACCTGTTTTTACTCAAAATTCCTAGCTTCCTAGTACTAGCTAGCCCACAAAATGACTCATTACATTGTAAGAACTGCTGAAATAAAATCTTTGCAGCCTTTACAACCTTTTTCTTAGGATATCAAACAAGTGGAGACACCAGTTTGATGACTCCCTGCTCAGGTGACAACTGAGACACTCTGGCCCCTAGTTCCAGATGCATATCTTCCCTGGATCCCTGAGGCCTGACTGCCTACAGAGCCCCTCTCCCCCTAGTTGCCCACATTGTTTCCTTTCTCACACCTATTATTTACCCTTCACTACCCACTATAAAAACCCCAACCTTGCCTGGTAAATTTGAACAGGCTCTGAGGACCTGAAGGTACCCTGTCTGTTACATGCCAACTTGTAATAAACCTTTTGGGCATTTACTTTACCCCTGTCTCAGTATTGGCTTATTGTGGTAGATCGCTTAAACCTGTGTTTTACGGTAACAACTTGGAGACTCTTGAGACTTTGTGGCCCTGCGATCCAACATGAAATCAATTGACAAGCAGCTGCAGGGCCCAATTTGTACCCGGCAAAAAAATCAGGGCTGACACCACCAGTCTCCAAGACATTTATCAAAAAAAAAAGAGAAGAAAAATTCTCTGATATTTGATTTGAGTGCACTCCTCCTCCCTTTGTTGCACTCAGGACTGATCCAGGGAGCAGGGCCCAGTGGGGACCCCATATCAGGTCCGAGGTATTAGTTGCTTCCTTTCAGGGTTCCTGGGGTTGTTTTGCCTTCAGGTTTCCCAGGGTTAGCCTCTTCCCTGGATGGTTCTTGGAGCTTTTGTCTTAAGTTTCCCCAGGGGTGGCTTCAGGTGCCAAGTTTGTGAGTAGAAAGTGTCTGGAAGGACTCTTAGGATCCTAGGATTTGGGTAGGTAAGGGTATCTTGTGAGAAAAAGTGCTGGCTACATGTTTGAAGTGAGAATGTGCCTTTGTTTGAGGTGAGTACTTCCTTGCTCTTGCACTAGCATTTGTATCTGTGCTTGTATATCCAAAACTGCCTAGATTTGTCATTTGGGGCAACTATACCATCACATGCCCACCCCTACCTGTTGAGGAGAGGGTGGCCTGAAACAGAGGCAAATACACACTAGTCCAAGGGTCCAGTGAAGTTTATTTGAAGAGAAAGTGAGTGGGGTCTGAGCTGAGAGTGGCTCAGCCAGCCTTTCCCCAGTAGGGCAAGTTTTTTATGGTTTTAAACTTCTGATGAGGTAGTGTGGGGTGAGGAGGTTTATGGTTAGATAAAGAAAGAAAGAGAAGAGAGGTAGCAAGGAATTCTGGTTAAAGAATTTATGATCTGAAAAGAAATGTTGACTGGAATGGGGAGGGGTAAGATTTGTTTATGTTCAAGGTAAGGGGAGAGCTTTCAATTAGGAAGGTGAGAAAGACAGGCAGAAAGTTATTTATGGCTTTATGGTTATACCAGGTAGGGCGTACCAGGCTGTTTTTTGTCATCTCTGTGGAGCATGCATACCAGGTTGTTTTCAGCTAGTGGTGAGGTCTGATCATTGAATAAGATGATCTCCCTGAATGTCAGGGACAGAGTTGCCTCAATAACTTCCCTGAATTTCAGGGACAGAGTTCCCTCACTACCTACATCAGACTCCCCTCCAGGTCCTGGTACCTTTCTGGCAACAGTTTCATCCATATGAGACTTGGTGGCAGAAGTTGTGGGAGACTGGGAACACTCAAAAGTTGTATGGAGGGACATCTCAAAGGAATGTAGAGGCCAAGGATAAAAATCAGGAGAGTGCATGCTAAGCTCAATTCAATTAAGAAAGGAGCAGGCTGCATGTGGGTGAAGCTGCAACGTGTTTAAAAAAGTGAAACCTTCTGTGTGTGCTTTATAAGATAACTGCATTTGTAGTGTAGTTTTGTATTTACCTTTATCTTTTTCATTGTTACATAAGCTGTCTATGGGAACCCCAGATTTGTAATTTTCTGTGGTGAGTGTCTGAGAAATTGTGTTATTGTTAGAAACTGTTTGTTATGTGACTCCAGGCCACACATTTTCCCAGTTCAACCTCAGAATTATTTTGCCCCAGTGTGCTCTTACTCACCATTTCTGATGTTGTTAAACAATGTGTGCCTGTGTGTCTTTTATATGTCTTGTCCAAACTTCCCTGTCTGTCACTGACAGTGTAGACTTTACCTAGCAATATCTCTCACCAAGTCTAGTTCTAAAACACTTTTATTTAAGCTCCTTTGAATAGACTACTTGTTTTTAAAGGTAACAGCTCCAGGACAATAAATTAGTCTTCTTTTGCCCTTTCAAGAGTCCTGGGTCAATCTAAACACATGTAAATGCATCCCCTAAGTTAAAAGGATAGAGAGCAGGGCAGGGCAATGTCTTGCAACTGATTAAAACTGTAGCAACCTGGTCTGGGTTGCTCAGACTGGTTAGTCACTCTCCTTACAGCATAAGTGGGATCCTCTTTTCCTCAACACACAAGGACCCAACCTTAAAGTTTTGTTAGGGAAAGTTTTGTTAAGATACTGTGTGTTCCAGAGACGGAATGAGTCAGCCTCTGCCATTGTAGTGGGACCTCGTGCAGATTTGGGGGGCCCTTTTATATATTGACAAGGAAAATAACATAGAAGTGGGGGCAGGTTCATCCTTCTTTACGTGTGGTCCC
This sequence comes from Heterohyrax brucei, assembly GCA_028571685.1. NCBI lineage: Eukaryota > Metazoa > Chordata > Mammalia > Hyracoidea > Procaviidae > Heterohyrax > Heterohyrax brucei. Next base: position 45,481,614 of record CM053149.1, read on the forward strand.
ATCCCAGACACACAGAAAGTTAAAGTGTCTGTGTCACAACTGTCAAGAGGGGGCCATCTTGTCTGTGACTGCCCCTCCCAGGTGGCAACAGAGTTCCCCAGCTAAGCTTATCAAGATCAAGCCTCCCCGTTTCCCCAGCTATCGAGGTCAAAGTACTCCAGGGAGTCTTTTTCATCTTTACAACTGAATAGAGACCTTTTTAAGATTAAAAAATAATAATAATAATAATAACAGATAACAGTTGCTATTTAACGTATCAGAGACTGGATAAATTCAAACTGTAAAGTAGTTTTCTTCATTATAAAGCTCTGAGACACATCTGAAATGGCCTAAAAATTGTTCCAGCCCTAACAAGAGATTTAGAGTTGTACCTGTTAATAACTGATCAGTTGAACAGAGATTTTGTGATTTCTAACGCCAGCTGATAGAACTTTATGAGGTAAAATTAGACTGGGAAAAATATGAGACATAGTAAAAGTTACAACCTGGAATATTTAAGCAAACTTTATTTTGAATTACAGGCTTGGAATGATTTCCAGGACCTTTTGGGTAACTTACTGATGTTAGATTGAGTTAATGGATATCCTCCAGGGTCGCCATGAGTTGGATCTGACTTGACGGCACTTGGCTTGGTTATAGTTTAAATTTATGTACTGTTTGCTTTTGAAGCAAAAAGGAAATATATGTGTATATTTACATATATATAATGAATTTTAGTGAGTGAGTTCATTTTTTGCTGTTTGAAGGGATATGCTATAAAGATTTATTAAGAATATTAGGTATGGTCAAAGATTTTGTTTGTCTAAACAATTTAATTCATGAGATTTTTAAAATACATTAACATTTAAAAACATTGAGTTTTTCCTTGTTCAGTAATGAAATTTTCAGACTTCTGAGTAAACAGTTTATTCCTTGTGGAATCTCTCTTAAAGGCAAAGATTGATCTAGCATTGAAATAAGATTCCTAAGTCAAAACCAAGCCACAAGACAAGGAGAAAGCTAAGAATTTTTATTTTTAAGGTCTTTAAAATCTTTGGTAAACAACTCTAGTATAGTTTCTTGTCAACCTGTACTAAACTTTAGAACTCCATGCAAAACCATAAACATACATTTCTATAGAGAAAGAGCTAAAAGGTTTTGGCACAGATTGGAATCAAAAAGTGCCTGATTCTCGGGTGACTACATCAACATGTGACCAGAAGAACCAGGTGGTGCCTGGCCACCTCCAGTGAGAGCCATGATGAGGCTCACAAAGTTGAATTCCAGTGGCAATATGAGAATAAAAAGGGATGCATCCTGAGAACTCTACTAAAAGACCACAGTTAATGGTCTGAAGTCCTGGGGGATCCTATAGAAGCATGGCCCCTAGACCTGATGATGCCCGTGATCGTAAATTATTACTGATGTCACCTCCTCAGACAGGAAGAGATTGGACTCTGTGACACAGAGTGACCATGTCATGTGTGTACTTTATGGTGCTACGCATTTATAGGTTGTTGTCCTACTGGCTTCTTATTAGAGGGGAGAGGAGAGGGTGGAGAGGAGGGGATGGGAGATTGTTAAGAGGACATGACTTGTATAGAACAGAAAGGAGGAGTGTGCTGTCACCAGGCAAGGAGTGCAGTAGAAGCTACGCATAGGCGAGCGTGTGAATTTAAACCAGATTGTACACTTTCACTCAATCACGTTAAAAAATTTTTTAAAACAAAAGTGGCTGATTCTCACTGGGTTAAAGTTTATGTTAGTTATTATGTCTTAATATTATCTAACAAATGCATAGTATTAAATCATAATTTTATCACTATTTCTTGACTGCTAACTGGAGAAACCCTGTGGTAACAGTGCTTGGGTGCTACAGCTGCTAACCAGATGATCAGTGGTTCAAGTCCACCAGGCACTCTTTCAAGTCTCTGTCGGGCAGTTTTACCCTGTCTGTAGGGTCTGTATAAATCAGAATCAACTCCACAGTAGTGGATTTGATTTGGTTTTAATTGCTAACTTGACTATTATTTAGTCTAACATCATCAAAACCAATGCTTTCACTAGAGAATTCAAATTATTTGCCTATAAATTTGTTATAATATATAGATATTTAGAGACTTAATAATCTTGCTATATCCTGACTGTGGTATTATGCCTCAAAATTTTTATGTATGTTGTCTGAAGCTCTTTAAAATATAATGATTGTGTTTGGAAGTACTATTGTGTAAGGTATTTCAGTGGATTGGGTTTTCTTTGGCCTTTACATCTGCTTGCAATTGACTTCTATCACTATTAGGAGTATTTGTTTTTATTGATCATGGTCATATTAGGAAACCCTGGTGGCATAGTGGCTAAGTGCTGTGTCTGCTAAACCAAAAGTTATCAGTTCAAATCTACCAGGCGCTTCTTGGAAACTCTATGGAGCAGTTCTGCTCTGCCCATTAGAGTCACTATGAGTCAGAATTGACTTGATGGCATTGGGTTTGGTTTGGATTTGGGTTTAGTCATATTATGTTTTTTGACATCTGTAGTTTTTGCTAATTTTCTGAGAACAATTAACCAGACTATCTCAATAAAGATTTTAGACTGGCAAAAAGGACTGTGACTCGAGATATTTGAAAACCTTAAGCACAACCGATGGCCTTGCAGGCTACAGCTGATTCAAATTAGGTGAAACAGAGAACAACTACATAAAGCTGAATAAATAAAAACATGCTATGGGTTTTAATGTGGAAATATTGCTGATGTTTTAAAGTCCTACTTTCTAGACGTAAGAAATCATTTTCCTTTCTACTAAATTACTTAACTAAAAAGTTTAGGTGTTGTAGTTCTCTAATTAGATACTCTTATGGGTAAACTTAGTAAAGTTGTAAATATAACCAGAGAAGTATCTAAAATTTTAGATATGGTTTTACAAATTAAAATGACATTAGATTTCCTATTCTATCAAGAAGTAGTTTGTCTTAACAGTTAAATGTTGGCATATTTGTATTAACATAAACCTGAGGTCTTACAAAATACACTTGTTGCTGAGCCATATAAAAGTTTTTTGATGCTGTTTATAGGGGGTCAGTTCTACCCTGGCCCCTAGGGTTACCATGAGTCAGATCTGACTCGATGGCACTTGGCTTGGCGATACATAAACAGCTCATGAGGTTTGTTTCCTGTCTCAGAGACCTTAGGATCATAGTTTCATTGGTTATTCCATACAGTTGACCTAATATGGTTAGTGTTTCTATTCTACTGCCTAGGTCACTGTATGGTGCCTGTGATCTTAAAAGCCTGATGATGTTCAATTACCATTTATTGAACATTTTGATTGAAGAGTTTATGATGAGATCACGATCCAAAAGAGAAAACCATAAAAAAAATATGTGATTCTTCTGAGGTCTAAATTTCTGACTTTTGTGGAAATTGAGGTAATTCACACAGGCTACTGCTTCTGGATATCCTTTCAGCTGTGAGCATAAAAGACTCCTTCCTGAAGCCATCTTGAGTCAAATAACGGTTTAGATAAACTGGTCTGCTGTTTTATTCTGGAAATTCTGTTTTGTAAGGACAGAGAAAAAAATCCCCAGTGGACAGAATTTTACAGGCCCCTGTCAGGGCCTAAGTGTCTTATTAACATCAGAAAAAAGTAAAGATTCACTCACAAACTCCCTTCTAACAAGGAACCTGATGAAAGCCCAACTGTCTTGCTCTCACTAGTCTCACCAAATCCTTAAATATGTCAGTACTAATCCTGAAAATAGAAAATGGAAAGCCATTATAGCCATGCATTTTATATTCTAGTCCACATCAGACAGAAGACAAAAATTACAAAGACTTGAAGCAAAACCTCTGTCCCTACTCTCCTGACTGGTAGAGGAGAACTTTAAGTTATTAATAACAGAGATTTTGGTGGCAGAGAGAAAAAATGAAAAAGAAGGCCAAGTTGTTGTCTACAGCGCTCCTAGGTCAACCTTGAGGTAATCCAACGGGCTCTCAGAGATCAGGACTTGGATCATCTCTCTAGTCAGTGAGTATGGATCCCAGTAACACAGGTATTGCTGAAAATGAGGTTACTGGAAGGTAGAGTGTCTTGCATACCCTAAAACAGGATTCCCAATTGACTTTCCCCAAAGACCCAGATGGACATGCCCTCCTGGATTTTCTCAGGAGTCTAAAGAGATCAACCACTGATGCTAGTGGGTGCCCTGAGGCTTCTCTGCCTCCTGGCCGCACCATCAAAATCTCCATGGTAGAGCTAAGCATTACACTTGATGAAGATTTGGAAGATGATGAAATTAAACTTGCCTTAGACAATGAAGCCACCCTCTCTACCTTAAATTCCCCAAATGAGTCCACTTTCCAAATGGGACTGTGCAAGGTTTAAGTTTATCCTTAAGACTGATGAAAATTACTCTTATGTGTGGTAGAGTCACAGTCAAAAAGATTCCTTTCTATGTGTCCCTAAATGCCCTGTTGAGTTGCCAGGACAAAAACTACTCATTGGAGCACAAGTATGTTTAAAAACTCAACAAACTTAAAATCAGTTATATTGTTGGTTTGAGAATATATGCCAAAGAAATGGTCTGATGACATGAGAAGTTCGGGACATTACCATACCAAATACCAAAAAGGGTTGTGTTATTTGAACCAGAACACTATTTATACATGTACAGTTCCGTTACTGAGTCAGGTTTTAAGATCCTATAAATAACTGGCTCCCCACCATCTCCTAAAGATTTGGTCCTATTTTATCATTCTGCATAGTCTTTATCAATAATACCATCAAAGGAGGTTGGGAAAAATTAAGATTCCTATCTCTCAGGTTACAACAGTTCTAAGTAAATTAATGATGTTCCGTAGTTTCTAACTGATACGCAGTAATGGTCATCCTGGCCCTTATAGATCATTAACACAGAAAGTAAGAGATTTCTACTCAACAAGCGGCCTACATCCATTTTTCTCCATGAAGCAGATACAGAAGAAACCTTCATCCATGTTCCCATAAAAATTTTGAGTATGAAATCTCTCAAGAGAAAGCTGTGGTAGGCAAAATAATTGGTAGGAAGACATCCAGTGGAAACCCTATGGAGAATACATTACCTTTTTTGAATCAACAATTGGGAATAAGACAGGGAGCTTGAGAACCTCTAAAGTGTGACCAAAAACTGTTAACAAAAACAGTCCAATTTCCCATGATTGTGAAAGTTACATGAAAAACAGTGGACTGAGGTAGGCAGCCATGACTAACTTTAATTCTTTACCTGTTTTTTTCTTAAATTCCTGGCTTTCTAGCACTACCTGGCCCAGGAAATCGCTCATTAAATTGTAGGAGCCATTTGAAATAAAATCTTTGCATCCTTACAGCCATTTTCTTAGGATCATCAAACAAGTTGAGGCGCCAGTTTGACGACCCTCTGCTTAGATGACAACCCCACAGTTCCTGATAAATATCTTCTCTGGACCCCTGAGGCCTGCCTGCCTCCAGTGTGACTCCTCCAATTGCTCACATTGTTTCTTCCCACCTATTGTTTACTCTTAACTACCCACTGTATAAACCCTGGTCTTGCTGGACAAATTTGGACAGCCTCTGAGGACCTGAATTCCCACTGTTTCTTACATGCCAGCATGTAATAAACCTCTTGGACATTTACTTTACCCCTGTCTCAGTATTGGTTTTTTGCAGCAGGTGGCCTAAACCCATCTTTTACTGTAACACTCTCATTAGGCTGTGCACAGAGAAAGGACTGTGCAAGAACCACCGACAGCCTGCTGAAGCTTCCTGGCGAGATGGTTTATTACATGCATTTCTCTCTTAAATGTAGTACAGAAAGTGAAGGACAGAGATAGAAAAGAAACTCCTTGAAATCCGTTAAGTTGGTGAGCCTCAACATTTGCTTTAAGATACTCCGTTTCTCCAATTCATTTCCTTTTCTTTTTTGTGTTACATCTCTAAGCAAATGTTGCTTGTTTTTCATTATCTGAAAAAATAAAGGGAGAGCTATGCAAGAATACAGTATCCTTTGGTGTTGCCCTTGGCTGCCAACTAAAAGATTGAAGGTTTGAATCTACTCAGAGGAGCCTCAGAAATAAAATCAACCATTCAGAACCCTGTAGACCACAATTCTACTCTGACACACATGCAGGGGTAGATTATCAAATAACAAGGTAAGCACATTTCTTTCCTTACTCTCCAGATCATCTAGAGAGGTGTGGTAAAATGCATATGAAATTGTTCACTACAGATTAGTAAGTAAGCACAAATAAACCCATGCTTACCTTGATTATTGGGTCACCTGCTTCCATCAGAAACGTAAATTTAGAGAAAGGCTATGACTCTGGAGAAAGGTGCTGTAGGATTCGGAGAGAAACAGAAGCCAGTCATATCTAGTAGTAGAATATTGGATGTGGTGAAAAAAACATGAAATTATTCCCTAGAGATAACCTGGTAAGCAAGGTAGTCACTGTGATTACCTTCCTATTGGATAATCCACTCCTGAGCACATGAGATCACCATGAGTCAGAATGAACTCAAGGGCAACTGCTACTGGTGGACAAGGATGTAGAAGTATGGGAAAAATTAATAAAAACATAAGGATTTCTCAAGTTTTGAAAGGCTTTTCAGTGTTAAATGACAACTGTCCAAGACTGAGGTTAAAAACATATGTTTATAATATCTTTCAGGAATGAACATACCTGATGAATCAAAAGTGATGAATCTAACTAGCAGAGCTCACATTAGAGACCATCTGCCAAAGAAATTATTTTTTCACAATGTTCAAGAATAAAATTTTGCTATATTGTCATACAGTAAGTGTCCAAGAAGATCTATCTATTATGATTTTTGTTGTTTAAATTTTACTTTCTTCACCAAAACTTAGGTGATAAAGGCAATGACAAGAAAAGAAATAGTATTATTGCATTTCTGGAAGGAGGTGCATTTTTTTTCCTTCTCCAAGATACAGTTTCACAAGTCTCCTTTGTGGATGTTTTCCTAGCAATATGCTTCCTCAGGCAGAGTCATATATTTCCTTTCCCTACACCTGCCCAGTTGTCAATTTAACACCCAGGTATTTAGAATATTTTAATTATTAAGTAACTTGTAGTTGAATGAGTGTATAAAAGAAACAATCAAAATAAAATTAAGTCAGATATTACTGTTAATTGGATTTTGTTACACATGATTAATATAAACTCTTGTTTTTTGTCATGTTTGGCCTGGAAGAGCCACAGATAGAATCAGAAGTTTTTCTCTCCACTTGATTGACATAATAATTATCTCTTTTGCTAGCTGTTCTATTGATGCCTATCTGCTTCTCACCGTCTGTGCCTTCTCAAATGTTAGTTGTTCTCAGTTCATTCTGAGCCTTCTACCCATACAGTTTTAAAACCACTTCCACATTTTAGGTATCTGTTAGAGTAGCACCCCACTTTGTTGGTACTAAGTACTATCTTAGTCATCTAGTGCTGGTATAACAGAAATACTATGAGTGAAATTCTTGAACAAAGAGAAATGTATTTTCTCCCAGAAAAACAGGCTTAAAGTCCAAATTCAAGGCATTAGCACAGGGGGAGTCTTTCTCTGTTAGCTCTGGAAGGTCTTTATTGCCAGTCTTCTCCTGGACTGAGAGCTTCTGAAGTGCAAGGACCCCAGGTCTTTTCCCAAGGATACTCTCTACTCTTGGCATTGCTTCTTGGTGGCATGGAGTCTGCCAACATTCTCAGCTGGCTTCTTTGTTTTATATCTCTCAAGAGATTGCCTTAAGACTGAATACAATCATGCATGCTGAGTCCTGTCCCACTGACGTAACTGCTGCCCATCCTTCCTCATTAACATCATAGACTCAGGGTTTACAACATGGAGGAACATCACACACTATCAGAAATCATGGCCCAGCAAATTGTTGCACACACTTTTGGGGGGACACAATTCAATCCGTGACATTAGGGTAAAGTTGATATCAGTGCTAAACCTGATCATCAGATTCCTTATGAATGCCTTCAGTTCCTGTTCCTGTTCCAAGAGTATTGGAATTTAGCAATTAAAAAAAAGGAAGAAGCAGAACACATAAAATAAAAGCCAACAACATTCACTTCAAATCTCATTTACAGTGATAAATCATCTCTGGGATACTCATGTTTACAGTAAATGTAACCACACAGTTAGCCTCCATTTTTCTTTAAAATCAAATTAGTGGAATAACTGCTCATATAAATGACAGGATATGACCAAGAGTTTTCCATGTATTGGTAGAAATGGATTTTTTTGTCTAGCTTTAATTTTCTTTTTTATTAGGAAAGAAATTAGTGAACACATACAGATAATATAATGAAAATTGTAGATTGAATCTGTGGTTATCCACTGGAAAACATAAAAGTGAACCTGACAGCATCTTTCCATTGTCAGAGTTTGACTCCAGCTCTCCCAGTACAGACGCAAATGTGTGCTGTGAAAGAGATGATGTGCTCATTGGCTCCCTGGGATTTGAGCAATGATTGCTAATATGCTTCCCTCACACTTTGTCTTGGAAGAGTTCATCATGAAACAAATATAAAAGTATACTATTTAATAAGAGTTTGAGAAAATGAACCTCGCCTTTAAATATAGCATCGTTGTATGCCAAGAAGTAAAGAAAATATAAGTAAAAAAAAAGAATTATCATGAGACTGGAGAAACTCTGACAGCATGGCCTCTGGTCATCCTTTTAGCTCAGTAATGAAGTCATTCCTGAGGTTCACCCTTCAGCTAGAGATTATCTAGGTCTATAAAACAGAACAGGACTAAATGAGCATGCCAGCCTAGGAACAAGGATGAGAAGGCAGGATGGGACAGGAAAGCTGGTAATGGAGAAACTAAGGTCAAGAAGGGAAGTGTTGGCATGTTATAGATTTATTGACAACCAATGTCGCAAAGCAATCAATAATGATTTAACAGGAAATTAGTTTGTTCTGTAAACCTTCATTTAAAGTACAATAAAATACAAAATAAAATATTAATTTAGATAAAATAAAAGCCTTTTTCAAAAAAAATTATCATGATGAAAATAAATAAGTTGATGAGTTTTTCCCCAAAAACAAAAGGGTACACCGCTACAGAAAGCTAACATGGTAATCTATGTTTAAACCCAATGTTAAATACTACACATCTTATTAATTTCCTCTCCATCTGGAAGGACTATAACTACTGTACTACATCCCTCTTTTTAATATTATGATATATTTTTCATGATATGCTCACTGGATCACTGCTTTTAGTGTTATAGCTTTAGTTGAGTTTGGAGTCTTCTCTAACTGAGTAGGTTTCTGGATGATGTGTCCTATATAGCCTCCTAAAATATACAGTTAATGATTTTGTTCTTCTAAGCCAAGAGCTTCTTTCAGGATTTCTTATAGTTTTGGTTTGGTTTTTTCAAAGTCTCTGAGTTTCGGTTTATCTGCAAAAGTCTTAATTTTATTTCCATATTTGAAAGACAGCTTTGCAGGGTATATATTCTTGGTTGGAAGTTCTTCTTCAAGGCTTTGAACGTGCCCTCCAATAGTTACAGAAAGGCTTCTTCATCTGGGAAGTTCTTTGGTTCTTTCTTTTGGGAGCCTTCTGGAGCCATAGATGAATTTTCCTTTCTGTTTCTTTCCAAAGTTTGTTGCTTTTTGGGCATCTGGAGGTTGTTTTGTTTCTCCAGTGTCACCGCTGTGTACTCCAGTGACTGGGCCCAGTGGAATCTCTGGGTAAACAAGCTCTACCTCCTGGTTGGCAAAGATGCGGCCCTACTTATAGTCACTGGGGGGCCAGAGAAAGCTGACATGGTAAAGTAACAGTCTTGGAAGCACATATTTTTTAATTCTAGTGTTTACAAAGATCATTAAATGCCAATAGTAAAGATTATGATTCTGTGGTTTATTTTTTCATTTTTTGTTAACATGAATCACTTCGATTGTAAAAAGTTATTAAGAAATATAATGGAATGGAGCCTCACTGTGGCAGCAATTGGACTTTGTTGCTTCTAAATGTCATTGTTTTTAGGATTTGTTCACACTTCATTTTGGATTATTTATATGAAATGGAGTAATTGCTGTTTTAACTTTCAACTAAGCTTTGATTAGCCCAGTACTGATAGTTTCATTTATGGGCATTTCTTCTTATTTGTTTTCCTCTATTGAAATATGCTGTACTTCTCCAAGCAAATAATCCATGGAACTAGACTGTGTGAAGAAGAATATGGTATCAGGACTGGAGGAGCAGTCATCAAGAACCTGCAATTTGCAGCTGACACAATTTTGCTAGCTCAATGTGAAGGGGATTGGAAACACAGATCAAGATCAAAGACAGCTTTCAGTATGTATTGTACTTCAACATAAAGAAAAATTCCTCATAACTGTACCAATAAGCAACATCATGATAAATGGAGAAACGGTTAAGGTTGTCAAGGATTTCATTTTACTTGGACCCACAATCAATGCCCATGGTAACAACAATCAAAAAACCAAATGACGTACTGCATCAGGCAAATCTGCTACAAAAAAAACCTCCTTAAAATGTTAAAAAGCAAAGACATCACTAAGATGTCTCTAACCCAGTCCACTGCATTTTCTGTTGCCTCATATGCATGTGAAAGCTGGATAATGAATAAAGAAGATAAAAGAAGAATTAATGTCTTTGAATTATGCTGTTTGTGGTACAGAATATTAAATATACCATAGACTGCCAGAAGGACAAACAATTTTATCTTGGAAGAAGTACTGCCAGAATGCTCCTTAGAAGCTAGGATGGGGAGACTTCATCTCACTTACTTTGGAAAAGGTATCAGGAAGGTGCAGTTCCTAGAGAATAACATCATGTTTGGTAAGGCAGAGGGTAGGGGAAAAGCGAAACACCCTCAGAATGATAGACACAGTTACTGCAACAATGGTTTCAAACATAGCAATAATGGGAGGGTGGTGCAGGAGTGGACAGTATTTTGTTGTGTCATATAAAAAATTACCGTAAGTTAGAACCAAATTGATGGTACCTTTCTTGGATTGAATTGTGTACCCCCAAAATAAGTGTCCACCTGATTAGGCAATATTCCCAATATGTATGGTTGTCTTCCCTTTTATAACTGTAATTTTACATTAAAGAGGATTAGCATGGGATTGTAACATTCTTACCTGTGTCACATGCCTGAGCCAATATAAAGGGAGTTTCCCTAGGGTGTGGCTTGCACCACCTTTTATTTCTCAAGAGATAAAGAGAAAAGAGAAGTAAACAGAGAGAGTGTACATCATACCACCAAGAAAGCAATGCTGGGATCAGAATGAGTCCTTTGTACCCAGGAAACTTGAGTGAAGACACTCTAGAAGAAGATTTATGAGAAGGCTGACTAAGAGACAAGGCCTCCCTCTGGAGCAACAGCCTGAATTGGGGCTATTAGCCTATTTTAGTAAGTTTCTGTTTGCTAAAGTCACCCAGTTGTGGTATTTCTGCTATAGAAAAACTAGATGATTAATACAGCACATAACAACATGCCACTTCCCAAACAACTTCTGAATAATAAAAACTGTTTTGAAACAAATGTGAGGCAATAATCTTACAATCCTTTGCAAAGACTTTCCACTTTCATAATTTCACTGAAACAATCTCTGGGAAGAGCCACTAAAGAGACAATTTAATGATTTCTCTTTTCTCCTGTGTTGGTATTCCTGTCCTTTCTGCAACCTATAAGATATTTGAGATGGAAAATCCTGTCTGGAAAGTCTCTTTTATTCCCCTCCCCCAATGAGAATATTTATTTATTTTTGTGACTATTTGTCGTAATTTAAAAACAAAATTAACATTTATAATCATTTTAAGTAATTTTTAAACTTGTTCAGTGCTACTAATTTTGTTCACAGTGTTGTTCAACTATCAGCCCTATCTATTTTCAAAACTTTTTTTTTTTTTAAATCACATTTAATGTAAACTCTTTATCCACTAAGCAATAATCCCCAATCAGGCCCATGGTAAAAACTGATTTAATTTCTGTCTCTATGTATTTGCCTGTTATAGACTTTTCATATGAGCAGAATCATACATTATTCAATCTTTTGCATTTGTTTTCTTCTACTTAAAATGTGTTTTCAAGGTTCACAAGTTGTTGCCATTGTTTGACAATTGTGAGAAGTGCTGCAATAAACAATCACATATAAGCATCTGTTTGAATCCTTCCTGTTTTCAGGTCTTTTGAGAATGTACACAGGATGGAAATGTTGAGTCATATTGTAATTCTATATTTGGCTTTTTGAACAACAACATACTGCTTGCCACAGTATCTGCACCACTTTACATTACTACAAACAATGGGTGAGTTTTCTAGTTTCTCCATATCCTCTTCAACACTTACTATTTTCTGTGTTTTTAAGTATAATAATTCTAGGAGGTGTGAAGTTGTGTCTCCTTGTCTTGTGGTTTTGATTTGAATTTCTCTAATGATTAATGATATTTAGCATTTTTTCACCTAGTGATTAGAAATTTGCATATCTTCTTTGGAGAAATTACTATTCAACTCCTTTGTCCGTTTTTTTGATTTCGTCATTTTAAAGTTGTAGATATTCTGTATGTATTCTTGAAGTTAAACTCTTATCAAATACATGATTTCTAAATATTTTCTCCCATTCTATAGGTTGTCTTTTCACTTTTTTCCTAATATTTTTTGTTTACAAAAAGTAAAAGGTTAAGTTTTTAGTTTTTATTAAATCCAATATATCTTTTCTTTGGTTGTTCATCATTTTGGCATCGTTTCTATGACTGCTGACTGATGGTACCAGCCGTCAGATGAACAGAGCTGAGGGGAAAGTGCGAGAGCTGAATAAGACTGAAACAATCACATCAGGGGGGACTCAGTCAAGCTGAGACGTTTATTTCTTTTCTGAGCAAACTTTTATACAGCACACACTTCTTTGTTTATTCTTAACTCTGGTCTTTCTCACGCACCTGTGTTCCCTAGTTCTCAAAACCTCTGATCTAATAATTAGCCCTATCCAAGGACAGCCACATGTTGTTATTCTTTCTTGGGATATTGCTAAGCAGTCAGTTCTCATGACCTTGCTGGCACAATATTTTTCTTAAGTGAGCCTTGCCCAGTAAATTTCTCTAAGATTTTCTTTAAGATGATTTCGGGTCCCGACAGCTGACAAATACTAAGTTGTTAAGATTTATCCCTATATATATGCTTTTAAATATATAAAACCAGAAAGTATTCAGCTTTTATATTTACGTTGTTGATCCATTTTAAGTCTATTTTTATACATAGTGTGAGGTAGGAATCCAACTTGGTTGTTTTGCAAGTGGAAATTCAGTTTTCCCAGCACCTCCAGCAGAGGAAACCATTCTTTCCCTCTAGAGTGGACTTGGCACCTTTGTTAAAATATATTGGCCATAAATATATGGGTCTATTTTTGGATTCTCAATTCTATTCCATTTGCCTATATGTTTATTTTTATACCATTGCCATGCTGCTTGGGATACAATAATATGGCATTAAGTCTTGAAACTGGAAGGTATCAGTTTTCCAGCCTTTTTTTTTTTTGCTATCCATGGTCCCTTGAATTCTATATAAATTTGGGAATTTGCTTTTCTATTTCTGTAAAATAAGCTACTGAAAGTTTGATAAGTATTACACTGAATGTATGAACTGCTTTGGGTATGTCATAGATTGAATTGTGTCCCCCCCCAAAATGTGTGTACTAATTTAGCTGGGCCTTGATTCCCAGTATTATGTGAAGTTGCTCCATGCTGTAAACTCTGCTTCTATGATTTTAATGAGGGAGGATGGGCAGCAGTTGCATTGGTGAGGAAGGACTCAGTGTAAGATTTTGCTGTGCCTTGGCATAGCCGCTTGGAATATAAAGGAAAGAGAGGCAAGCAGGGATTTGGAAACTCCATGCCACCAAGAAGTAGTGCCCAGGGAACAGAGTGTGTCCTTTGGAAAGGACCTGGAGTCCTGGTGCCTCAGAAGCTAACCACAAGGACCCTTCAGAGACAAAACAGAAGACTTCACCTGACACTCACACTCTAAATTTGGACTTTTAGCCTACTGGACTGTGAAAAAATTAAATTTTGTTTTTTAAAACTATCTACATGTGATATTTCTGTTAAAGTATCACTAGATGACTAAGACAAGGTAATACATCATAACAATATTAAATATCCCAATACGTGACTATGAGACATATTTCTATTTATTTAGATGTTCTTTAATTTCTTTCAGCAGTGTTTTAAAGTGTGAAAGTGAAAGCTTCTTTTTGTTTCTGTGATTTTTGTGATGTTGTGTCCCTTTGTACTATTAACTGCTTCTTCTTCGTCTTTTTCACGGACTCTCATTTGTCCTTTATAGAAAAATGTTCTAGGGGTTTGTCACTAGTGATTTTTCTTTCTCTATACATTCACCTGGTTACTGCATCATTTGATTATTCTTAGATGCTTTTTTTCCCCCATTAAGCAGCATTTTTTTTCAAATCTTGAAACTTTTTTCTGGAACTTGAAAATTTACATGGCAAAAATTCACCCTTTTATTTGAAATAGTCCATTTTTGTACCCATCCATTTCCTTTCCCTGTCTGAATGCTGTCATCACTCACTAAATCTTCCAGGTTAAACACACACAAAAATACAGGTCAGTGTTGAGTTTACCTTTTACTTCACATGTAATTTCCAATCACTTTCCAAGTCCTGTTGCATTTAAACTAATACAGAACAATAACTCATCACCTATAATGTGATAGCTATTACTTTTAACACTTTGTATAGATTATGCTTTAAATACTGCAAACATTGTCCACATTTTGAAAATTCAACGTGTGAATTAACATATATAAGTTAAAAAGGCTTGGTGGTATAATGGTTAAGTGTTTGACTGATAACAAAAATTTGGAGGCTCTAAACCGCCCAACGGCTCTGCAGGAGAACAGACATGCCAATTTGCTCCCTTTAAGACTGCAGCCTAGATAACCCTGTGGCGTAGTTTGCCTTGTCACATGAAGTTTCTGTGAGTTTAAGTTAACTCATCGGCATCCAACAACAAGTCACAAAGTTGGGCAGAACCTGGGTTTCAAACTCAGTTTTCTTGACTGTAGGTTTAGTGTTTTTTGTCCAGTGAATTATATCATTTTTATTTCCATCCCACTGCTCCTTTCTAATATTCTTTAGTCTACACAATACTGCACTTCCTTTTGCCTGTCTTTTGACTCTAGTGCCATGTTGCTTCAATTTTTTTCCCTAAATTCACATTCGTCATATGACTCCTTAAAAAATTTGATTGCTCCTCTTAGCTGGCTGGCCTCATAATTTGAAAATAACGTATGAATCCCTTTGTCAGAGCCATCAGTTGGAACTGTAGTCAGCAGAAACTGATTCTGGTTAAGCACACCAACAGGAGAGAAAAAGGAAACTACATAAACACACACCCACAAAACATTTTTATTAGCAAGCTATTGAGGATTTCACTAAGTTAATAAAGAAGCAGGCCTTCAGCAAGGCAGAAGTATGTGGCTCCATCTCATGGAGGAGCTTGTGAACTCTCAAGTGAGAATGCTACAATCTTATTTCTCAACTCAGCCCTTTGGTCAATGCAGCTCCCTAACCAAGACTCAGATTCATGTGTGATAAAGTGGTTGGCCCAGCTTGGGTTATATACCCATCTTCTGTCAAGGGAAAGAAGAGAAACAGGATCAATGACACCATTACTGATAATGGTGGACCACATGGTAACACAGGTAGAATATTCCTAAAGAAAGCTAGGCTTCTGTTACCTTAAAAAAGAGGCAGAAGCACTGGCAGGCATAAAAGAGAGTTTCCTATGTGAAGTAGGCTATCGTCTTTTTCATTATGATCACTAACCGTCTCTTCATATGTAAAAAATGCCTTCTTTATCTACCAAAAAGAAAAAAAATCACTATCTGTATAGACACTGCTGAAAGGATGGTTTCTTGTTATTATTTAAAGATCTTCACAGATAATTTTTTTTGTCTTTTCATTAGCATTTCCTTTTGCTCATCAACAGTACTTTTCACATTCCTCCTTGTTTTGTTGGTTTTTTTTTTTACCAAAATATAAGTACTTTGGTGGCATGAGCAGAGTCTTACTCATCTCAGCATCTTCTCCAATATTGAGCACATGTTTTTGTATATTGCAGTGATCAATAGATATAGCCATAGTCATTATGTTTCTTATATGATATTCCATAATGCAATTGTATCAACTCTCAACCTCATTGGAATATCCTTTACAGGAAATAACAAATATCATCTAAAATCATTAATTTATATCTAGTAAATAATGATTAAATGTGTTGATTCACCAATTTTGCTCCTATTTTAACATGTTATTTTGAGGAAAATAATAAAACTACATATATGAAAAGGGAGAAAATATAAGCATTATTATTCTTATTTTACATGTCAGGAATTAAAGCTGGGGTCGAATTAAGTATCTTGTCTATTTTATCACAGGAATAAAAGGCAGACCCAGGATTTGGCAAATATTAAAGACTGCTTTTTCCAATAATCGTTGACTTTAAAATCTAGTATAATGCATATACATGGTTTCTTACAAACCAAATAATCTAAAAATTTTACAACTAAAATGAGCAGTTCTTTGCCCTAACATTCACTATTCCAGAGGCAACAATTCTTAAGCATTTGTCTTTGAAGTTATTCTGGCTTTTAGCTCTATTTCTCTGAATAATATGAATATGACACTTTCATGATGGATTATGAGCAATAGATAAAAATCGTAAGTATCTATTATTCTTCTAACCAGAAAATGTAAAAAGCTAAACATAAAATACAAAATACTACGAAAGAAGGACAAGATATGGGTGGAGACAATATACTGCTTGTCCACAGAAACACTATGCTGTCTCTCTTCAGCAAAGACTTGAAAAACTAAGTGAAACAGTTATAATATTCAATCATGGAAACTCGGACATCAAACAAAGAGACAGGAAACAAAATGAAGTATGGAATGGAGTAAGGCACTGACAGCAGAGTGAAGAGAGTTATGGACGGAAGGTCCTCTACTGGCTAACTGTGGACTGTGGACAAGGAGTATGAGAAGAAAATTCACAGAGCTCCCAGGTAGGGACAGAGTACCTAATAAGCAGGCATATATGCATTGCCACCTCCCACCCTTCTTCCATCTGCATGTCTTCTGCTACTTCTAGGGGTCATGAGTTACTCAGCTGGAGAGACACCAGGTTTCTGCCAATTGTAGCCACCACACCTCCACCAGCCAGTTCCTCAATGTCACGGTTTTGTTATTGTTTGGCTTCTTTTTGTTTCATCACTCTCTGTTTCTCACCTTTTCTCTTTCTGTTTTCAAGTTTTGAGTAGTGCTCTACGCCCACTCTTTCTTGATGGCCTGTGTTAATGCTACTCTGCTGGACAGCCACTTCCCCCATTTAGCCATGACGTCTGTGGGCTCTCTCGGGAAAGGTTTTTCTCTTAATTTCTCAATTCTCTATACATTCTTTCCTTTCCTTTGTCCAAGTACAGTCTTCTTTCTTTGACAGACTGTGCACATCAATCAGCTGCTTTCCCTGCCCACACCACCACACTGGTGGGCACCCTTAAGACACTTTTGTTCTTTGTTTTCACAGATTCTGGACTCTCTTTAGTTTCCTTTTTTCCTTAATCCAAGTGCCATCTCTGCTAATTTTTGACAGGCTGTTTCTATGCCACTTGCTTGAGGTGTTGCTTCTCCCATCCATGTCAACATGCTGGTGGACTTCTTTTCTTTCTTTAGATGCTGTCTCCATGTCTTTCTGATGGGCTGTGCCATACCATTTGGCTCAGGATCCTCAGGCAAATGGCTTCACCAGTCTGTGCTGCTATATTTGTGTTCTCCTTTGGAACATTTATTTATTTTTCTCTTTCTCCTTTTCCTATCTCTGCCTGTTATCCTTTCTTTCCTTTTACCTGACCACGTGGCATTGGGTGCCATTTCTGCCACCACTCAGCTAGGGAACCACTGGCACATAGCTCCCCAGTCCATGCTACATTGCTAGTGGGTTCCTTTAGGGCAATTTTTGTTTATTTACTTTATGTATTTCTTCCTTTTAAAAAAATAAGGGTTTTTGTTTTGTTTTGTTTTGTTTTGGGCTTCTATTTCTCTCTCCTCACTCTTTGTTTCCTCATCTGCTTAGCTCTACACAACATATTCTGCTCCTTCTCTCCTGTCTCTGCACCATGTCCTGGGTGCCACATGTATTAGTAGCACAAATGCAGACCACCAGACCCTACTCTGTACCGATTCCCATCCCCACATTGTTGGCTGCAGAATGTGACACAAACGACTCATCTCCATCATTCCACTGGACCAGCCCTGCTATATCATAGCTGAGCAAACAACTCTGCCCACTTGGACAAGGCAGTAAGAAGTAACATACTCAAAGAGGAGTAAACAACAAAGAATCCCCAACCAACCTATCCAGACATAACCAAATAAGAATCAGGACAAAACAAACAAATCTGCAATCAGTAAACAAAGAAAATAATTTCTAAATGTCCCAAAGATAGCAGAAAATATCAAATCATATTAAGAAAAAAGCAGGACAAAGTACTATAGAAAGTGTCCCAAGTAAATATCAGATGACCTTTGGTAAAAGATAAGGTAATTATACTAACTGATTAGGAATTGAAAACCCTAATATTCAGAGTTATCCAAGAGATACAGGAAAACACAGATAAAAATGAGGGAAAAAATAGAGAAAATCAGAAAAGACACAAAATAATTTAAAAATTCAAGAACGTAATGCAGGAACAAAATGTCAAAATGAGCAAACAGCTAGAAATCATACCCAAAAACATCACTTAGAAATGCAGAATATACAGAGCAAGATTTCAGAAACGGACAGTATCATAGAAAGTTATAGGAGTGAATTTCAAACAATGGAAGACATAATCAGTGAAACTGAAGAAAAATACTTGACTTCCACTTTAAGGAAAAAATTGAGAAAGAATGAAAAATGCTTGAGAACAATGTAGGATAAAATCAAAAGCAAAAAACTACATGTGATTGGAGTTCTAAAACAAGAAGAGAAAAACACAGAGAAGATCATCAAAGATTTGCTGTGAGAAAACTGCCTAAATATTTTGAAAGATGAAAATCTGACCATCTAAGAAGCTCTTTGAACCCCATAAAGGGTATACCCACAAAGAAAAACACCAAGACACATAATTACACTTACTAAAAGCAAAGACAAATAATGAATCCTGAGAGGTACTGGAGAAAAATGAAAAGTCACACAGAGGGAAACAATAAGACTGAGAGCTGATTACCCAGCCAAAACTGCAGGCAAGAAGGCAACGGAATGACATATAAAAAAATCTTGAAAGAAAAATATTGCCAATAAAGAGTAATACACCCTGCAAAACTCTTGTTCAAATATGATGTCAAAATTAGGACATTTTCCAGGAAAAAAGAAATCAAGGGAAGATGTAAAAAACAAACCAAGTTTATAAGCACTATTAAAAGGGATACTTCCATTTGAGGACCAACATCAGACAACAGCCTGAATCTAGGATACAAGACCATGTCAAACAGATACCAACCTAGGTAATGAATAGTAGTCTCAGATAAAATAGTCTTTAAGGCCAAATCTATCAGAGAACTTCACTGGAGAATTCTACCAATTCAGAGGAGAATCTATACCAGCACTGCACAATTTATTTCAGATGAAAGAAGAGAAGTGGATACTACTGAATTTATCCTATGAAATAAGCATAAGCCTGATAATAAAAATAAGCAAACACATCACAAAAAATAAAATTACAAAAGATTGCTCATGAATATAGGTACAAAACTTATTGACAAAATTCTAGCCAATAGAATTCAGCACCATATAAAAAATCATCATCATCATAATAATACACCAGTCAAGCGGGATTCACACCAGCTGTAAAAACGTTGTAAGACATTATCAATCAACATTATCAACCAAATAAATTAAAGAAAAAGAATCAATCACATGATCATCTCAACTGATGCTGAAAAAGCATTTGACAAAATTCAATACACACTCATGATACTTTCAGTAAAATATAGAAGAAAAAGTCCTCAGTGTAATAAAGGGTGTCTATCCAAACCAGTCGCCAACTATTCAAAACTTAATGGAGGCAAACTGAAAACATCTCCCTTCAGAACAAGAACAAGATTTCCTTTTATGATCACTTCTATTGAACATTGTCCTGTTAGACCTAGCTGCAGCAATAAGGGAAGAAAGAGAAATAAAGGGCATCCAAATTAGTAAGGAAGAAGTAGAGCTGATATAACACTATACATAGAAGACCCCAAAGATTTCACAAGAAAATTACTGTAAGTAATAGAGCAGGCTATAAGATAATTGCACAAAAATCAGTTAGGCATTGCTGGTGGAAATAAAAAATGTTACAACCACTTTGGGAACTGATGTGATACCTCCTTAAAAAGCTAAAAATAGAAATATCATATGATCCAGCAATCCCACTGCTAGTAATATATTCAAAACAAAAACAGACATATGCACACAAATTGTCTTGGTCATCTAGAACTGCTATAACAGAAATATGGCTTTAACAAGGAGAAGTTTATTCTCTCACAGTCCAGTAGGCAAGAAGTCCAAATTCATGGTACTGATTCCAAGGAAATACTCTTTCTGTGTTGATCTGGAAGAAGGTCTTTACCTTTGGTCTAGTAGCCTCAGATCCAAAGGACATATTTTACTCCCAATATTGCTTTCTTGGGATATGAAGTTCCCAACTCTCTTCTAGCTTCCCTTTCCTTTTATCATTTGTAGGATAAAAGATGGTGCAAGCCACACATCCAAGGGAAATTTTCTTTACATTGGGACAAAGAGGATACAGTTCCACCCTAATTCTCTTTAACATAACACAAAATTGAAGTCTTAACCAAGGCAGGGAGTAGAATTTATATATATGAAAACTACAGTTTCAAAAATAGAGGACAATCATGGAATACTGTGAATTACAGCCCAGGCAAATTGCTACACACATTTGGGGAGCGGGTGCATGCATAATTCAATTAATGACATCCACGTCATTGCAACAGTACTCATAATAACAAAAAGATGGAGACAACCTACATGGCCTTCAATGGAAGAATGGATAAACAGACTATGTTACATACAATGGAATACTACACAACAGTAAGTAACAATGGTGAATCTCAGAAGTGTCTTACAACATGGATAAATGTGGAGGTCATTATAGTAAGTGAAATAAGTCAGTCACAAAAGGACAAATATTGTATAAGACCACTTTATAAAAAGTCATGACAAAGTTTACATACAAAAATAAACAATCTTTGGTAATTACAAAGGACGAGAAAGGCTAAAACACCAAGCTGATAATAGATAGGTCAAGGGAAAGACAGCACACAATACTAGGGAAGCCAGTACCACTTGACCAAGGTGAGGTTATGGAAGCTCCACAGACACATCAGATCCTCTGAGAGACTTATTACTTGGCTGAGGGCTGTGCAAGTCACTGTCTCAAGGAATATGTAGCTCAACTGGCATAATATACTTTATAAAGAAAAAGTTCTACATCTTTACTGAGTAGTGTTTGGGGTCTTAATAGCTTGCTAATAGCCATCTAAAGTACTCCACTGGTCTCCTTCTGGGAAACAGAGAATGAATAAAACCAAATACACAAGGGAAAAATTAGGCTAAAGGACTGATAGATCACCAGTACCACAGTCTCCACCAGACTGAGTCCAGTATACCAAGAGGGTACCACCAGCGAATGAGACCAACTCTCAGAATGAAAACCAACTCTGATAGTGTTCCCAACAGAGGGTCTTGACAGAGCTGAAGAAGAATGTAGAACAAAATTCTAACTCACACAAATAAAAAAGAAAGGAACAGACTTATTCATCTGTTAAAGACTTGAGGAACCCAAGAATATAGCCCCCAGACTCCCTCTTAACTCACCTCCGAAGTCACTTCTGAGGTTTACCCTTCTGCCAAAAATCAGAATGGGCTGGGGGCAGAGTCAAGATGGCAGACTAGACACCTCCTTAACTCCTTCTGAAAACTAAGGCCTGAGTTGACAATTAAACAGAGCCTTCTGGAAACCCAATGACCCCAAGTTATGGCATAGGCTGTCAGTTTGGACTATATACCACTGATCAGGAAACTTTGTCTCTTTCATTGACCTCCATCCTTGTTGAATGTCAGTTCTCATGGACAGAATGTAATTTTTAACTTTTTTTCTCTGTCTTAGCAGGCAGGCAGGGCTTGACTGGCAGCAAAGCTCAGCAGCACTGCCAACAGGACCAGAAGGCAGAATAGCCATGTTTTGAGAACCTGGCTCTGGACTCTGTGCATCTCGGCTTTTCCACACTCTCTTTCCAAACCTGCACCATAGAATTAGCTATTCCACAATGGGCAGGAGAGCTTGTGCTGGACACTATCTTGTTTGACTGGGAGGTGGACTTACCCAAACAGAGGCCTCAGCAGGGGTTACCTCCAAGGCAGACAGGCAGTGCACATCATTTTTTTTCCTGTCTTAGCTGGCAGGTGGGCCTTGAGCTTAACTGGGACCTCTGGACTCTGTAGCTCAGCTCCTCCACCCTCTCCTTGGGTTCAACTGGAAGCTCTGGACTCTGCATACTTCGGCTTCTACACCCCCTCTTTCTGAATCTCCACCATAGAATCATGTGTTCCACAGTAAGTGGGAGAACTTATGAGGGATGTCATCTTGTTTGAATAGGAGGCAGAGTTACTCAAACAGAGGTCTCAGCAGGGGCTAATTCCCAGGCTGGGAGGAAGGGCCTGCCTTTTTTTTCTGTCTTGTACAGCAGCTGGGGCTTAGGCTAGCTGGCAGCAAAGCCCAGCTGCACTGCTAACAGGACCAGCAGGCAGAATAGCCACATTTTGAGAGCTGGGCTTGGGACTCTCTGCAAATTGTCTCTTCCACCCTTTCTTTCTGAACTTCTGCCGTAGAATCGGCTATGCCACAATGGCAGGAGAGTTTCTGCAGGATGCCACTGCATTCGACAGGGAGGCAGAGTGACCCAAGCAGAGGCCTTAACAGGTACTAGTTTCCAGGCTGGGAGGCAGTGCCAGCCCGGGGAGTACTTTTCCAACAGAAAAGCTATGTTTAAACAAACTGACCTTATGGGTGTAGTCAAGCAGCAGATAACAGCAGGGAAGTAGCATTTTCAAATTTTGAACTAGTTTACAGCATCTAGGGTTGGATATAGAGGTGTTTACTTTGCCAGCTACAAACAGGGGCTTGAATGCCTGATAGCCTGACTGAATTTGGAAACTCTCAGATAGCTTTTATCTTCCAATATAAGACTACCTAGAGAAATAACTGCAGTGCATTCTGACAGCATCTCTTCCAGCCTTTACTGACCCAAATCATAGGGTCAGCTGACTGCACCCTAGTGACTCCATAAGCAAGGCTGTGTCTTTGCCAATCAGGAGGTGGAGCCTGCTACCCCAGAGATTCCACTGGGCCCAGTAACTTGATTACATAGAGGTGACTGGTATCACCTTCCTTATCAACTGTGCTTTAGATCCTATTGAGGTAGCACCAGAGAAACTAAACAACCTCTAGATGTCCAAAAAGCAACAAACTTTGGACAGAAACAAAAATGAAAATTCATCTATTGCTCCAGAAAGCCCCAAAACTAAAGAATTGCCCAGACAAACAAGCTTTTCTGAAACTATTGGAAGTTGAGTACAAAAAGATTATATAGAGTCTTCCTAGACATTATACAAAATGCAGCAGAGCAAAATGAAAAAATAACCAACTTGTTTGAACTGATGGAACACTGGTATTCTGAAATCCAACAGATCAATAACAAAATCAAAGAAATAGAAAATTAAAACCCAAGAAAACAGAACTGAACAAATGGAAAAGACACTTTCTGACTTGGAAGACAGAACTACTGATTCCAGCATCTATGAGAAGAAATCAGAGAACACAAACAAGAAAAGTGAAGAAGCATTAAGAAGCATGAGGGATTCTACCAAGAGGAACAATCCACTATTAAATGGAGTTCCTGAACAGGGAGGGACACCTGAAAACACAGATGTTATTGTTGTTGAGCTACTGACAGAAAAATTCCCTGGAATTATGAAAGAAGAGAATAGATACCCAAGATGAATATCAAACACCACTCAATATAGATCCCAAATGAAAGACTCCAAGACATATTATAATCAGGCTTAACAAAATGAAACATAAGCAGATACTCTTAAAAGCAGTGAGACTTAAAGCAAAGCTAACATTCAGAGGGAAGTCCTGTAGGTTTTCATCTGACTTCTCAGCAGAAACAATGCTGGCACAGAAGCAATGGCATGACACATTCAAAGCTTTGAAGAAGAGCTTCCAACCAAGAATTATATCTCCCTAAAAACTATCTCTCAAATATGAAAATGAAATTAAGACCTTCACAGATGAACAGAAATCCAGAGACTTTGTAAAAACCAAACAAAAGCTACAAGAAATCCTGAAAGAAGCTCTTTGCCTAGAAGAATAAAACCATTAACTCTAAATTTTGGGAGGCAATACAGGACACATCACCTAGAAACCTATTCAAGGAAGGCACAAAACTCAGTCAAAGCTATAATTTA
Organism: Heterohyrax brucei; assembly: GCA_028571685.1. Taxonomy (NCBI): domain Eukaryota; kingdom Metazoa; phylum Chordata; class Mammalia; order Hyracoidea; family Procaviidae; genus Heterohyrax; species Heterohyrax brucei. The sequence goes on from CM053149.1 coordinate 45,506,179, forward strand.
AAAGGAGTGATCCAGTAATCATATCATGAAAGCTATAATATCATCATATTAAACAAGGATGTTATACACTAGTTACAGTCCTTCCATATGGACAGGAAGTTAATAAGACAAATAAAACTTAAAATTAGGTTTAAACATATATTTTTAAGGGGGATCACAGTTTTAGCCAGAAAGCACAATAAAGACGCAACATATCAAATCAAGAAATATAATACAGGAGTCTTACCAAACACAAAACCAGCACTGAAAATGTTGAAAAATCAATCCATAAAGAATGCCCCAGAACAGAATAGTAAGAGCAACAGCGAAAACATCAACACAAAAATAAACACACGACAATGACAGTACGAAACATACCTATCGATAATTACATTGAATGTAAATAGTCTGGACACTCCAGTAAAGAGACAACCAGTAACATCTTGGATCAAAAGGCATGACCTATCTATATGTTGCTTACAAGAAACACAACTTAAAGATAGAAACAAACTGAAAATTAAAGGATGGAAGAATATATACCAAGCTAATAATATACAAAGAAGAGCAAGTGTGGCAATGCTAATCTTAGACAATATGGATTTTAGTGTAAAATTCACCATCGTGGACAAGAATGGACACTGTTTATTGCTGAAATGTTCAATACACATGCAGGACTTAACAATTTTAAACATTTATGCTCCCAATACCAGAGCATCTTAATAAATTGAAGAAACATTGACTACATTAAAAAATCAGATCGATCACTCCCCCAAAATAGTGGAAGACTTTAACACTCCACTCTCAATACTGGACAAATCTTCTAGAAAAAAGTTCAGTAAAGACACAGAAGATCTTATTACCACAATTAACCAACTAGACCTCATCGACATATACACAACATTCTATCCATCAGCAGATAACTACACCTTCTTCTCCAGTGCACACGGAACATTTTCCAGGATAGACCATATGTTAGAACATAAAGCAAAACTCAACAAAATCCATACCATTGAATTATTGCAAAGCACCTTCTCAGACCATAAATCCATAAAACTTGAAATCAATAACAGAAAAAACATAGAGAGAAATTGGAACTCGTGGAAACTGAGCAACATCTTGCTCAAAAAGTGATGGGTTATAGAAGTCAAGGATGAAATAAAGAAATTTATGGATCCCAAAGAGAATGAAAACACTTTCTACCAGAATCTGTGGGATACAGCCAAAGCAGTGCTCAGAGGTCAGTTTATCACTATAAATGCACACATCTGGAAGGAAGAAAGAACCCAAATCAAAGAACAAACCTTACAGCTTGAACAAGTAGAGAAAGAACAACAGAGGAACCCCTTGGGCACCAGAAGAAAACAGGTCATAAAGATTAGAGCAGAACTAAATGAACTAGGGAATAGAAGAATAACTGAAAAAATTGCAAAGACTGAAACTGGGTTTTTGAAAAGATCAACAAAATTGAGAAACCATTGGCTAAACTTACTAAAGAAAAACAGGAAAGGAAACAAATAACCCAAATAAGAAATGAGAGGGGAGATGTCACAACAGATCCAACAGAAGTGAAAAATATCATAACGGAATTCTATGAAAGACTGTATTCTAACAAATTTGAAAACCTAGAGGAATTGAACAAACAACTAGATTCATATTACCTACCAAAATTGTCAGAAGGATAAGCAGAACAACTCAATAAACCCATCACAAAAGAAGAGATTGAAAAAGTCATCAAAAAAATACCAATCAAAAAAAGGCCCTGGCCCTGATGGCTTCATCAGATAGTTCTACTAAGATTTTAAAGAGTTAATTCCAGTACTGCTGAGACTATTTCACAGCATAGAAACGGATGGAATTCTCCCAAATTCATTCTATGAAGCCAGCATAACTCAGATACCAAAGCCAGGGAAAGACATAACAAAAAAAAACTAAAGACCAAGAACCTAGATGCAAAAAATGTTCAACAAAATACTAGCCAATAGAATTCAACAATATATCAAAAAAATAATCCATCATGACTGAATTGGATTCATACCAGGGATGTAAGGCTGGTTCAATATCAGAAAAAGAATTAATCTGATCAACCACATAAATATCACAAAAGACAAGAATCACCTGATTTTGTCTATTGATGCACAAAAGTCCAATACCAATTCATGCTAAAAACTGTCAACAAAATAAGGATAGATGGTAAATTGTTCAGTGCAATAAGGTGCATCTATGCAAAGCCAACTGCCTACATCATCCTGATTGGCGAGAGACTGAAACAACTCCCCTTGAGAACAGGAAATAGACAAGGATGCCCACTCTCACCTTTCCTATTCAACATTGTACTAGAAGTTCTAGTCAGAGCAATTACAGAAGACCAAGAAATAAAGGGCCTTCGCATCAGCAAAGGAGTAAAAATCTCCTTATATGCAGATGATATGATTATATATGTGGAGAATCCTAAAGAATCCGTAAGTAAACTACTCGAACTGGTAGAAGTGTTCAGTAAAGTATCAGGACACAAGATAAACATAAGTAAATCAGTAGGATTCCTTTACACCAACAATGAGGTTATTAGAGAAGAAATCACCAAATCAATGCTATTTACTATAGCCCACAAGAAGATAAAATATCTAGGAATAAATCTAACCAGAGAAACATCAGACCTTTACAAAGAGAATTGCAAGACCTTGCTACAAGAAACTAAGAAGAGACTTACATAAATGGAGAAACCTACACTGCTCATGACAGGAAGACTTAACATTGTGAAATGTCTATTTTACCCAAAGTAATCTACTTACATAATGAAATCCCAATATAAATGCCAGTGTCATTTTTTAATGAGTTGGAGAAACACACCTCCAACTATTTTTGGAAAGGGAAGAAGCTTTGGATAAGTATAGAACTACTGAAGAAGAAGAACACACTGGGAGGCGTCTCGCTATCCAACTTTAGAAACTGTTACACTGCCAGAGGTACTGGTACAAAAAGAGACACATAGATCAATGGAACAGAGTTGAGGCCCCAGTGATGTCACCATCCTCCTATGAATAGTGGATATTCAACAAAAAGCGCTAAGACATTAAACTAGGGTAAAAGCAATCTCTTCCACAAATGGTACTGGCAAAAGTGGATACCCACCTGCCAAAAACTGAAACAAGACCCATATCTCACACCTTATACAAAAACCAACTCAAGCAGGATAAAAGACCTACATATCAAAACAAAAACAATAAAGCTCATCCAAGAAAAAATGGGATCAACAGTGGAAATTTTAACACAAATTTAGATAGAATTCAAAATCCAACAAACAATGCATGATTAACAGAAAAGGAAACAGATAAATGGAAACTACTAAGAATCAAACACTTCTGCTCATCCAAAGACTTCATCAAAAGAGTTAAAAGACTGGGAGGCGGAGTCAAGATGGCAGACTAAGGACACATCTCTTTCTAGCCCTCTGGAAACCAAGACCTGAATTGACAATCAAACAGAGCCTTCTGAGCACCTAATCAGCCTCAGGACACGGCACAGAGCTGTTAATTGGGGCTTTATACCATTCAGTGAAAAATATCCTCTCTTTCGCTGACTCCCACTCCTGGCTAGCCCCGGCTCTCACGGACGGAAGGTAAACGCACCATTTTGACTTTTTTTTTTCCTCGGTCTCGGCTGGCGGGCGGAGCTGAGCCTTGCCCCGCGGCTGGACTCAGACATGCTGCTGGGGGGATAGGCAGGCGAAATTCCCATGTTCTCAGAGCCAGGCTCGGGACTCTGTTAATCTAGACATTTTGAGCCTTTCGTTTTGTAGCTGCCTCAGTGGGGTTTGTGCGGAACTCCGTGGTCAGGGTGCGGGATGCCATGTTGGTACCGAGATTTTAGCGGGACCTCGTTCTTAGCCTGGGAGCCAGCGCCTGCAAACGGGACAGCGCTTCTCCGTCAGAAAAGTAGTGATTTTGCATAGTGCTGCCTACATTGGGGGCCCTGCAACAGAAGCAGAGGAATCACTGTCACTGGGCATCTTTAGCACCCCTGTCTGCTGCCTGTGTGGAGGATGCCATCTTGGGTACGGTGGCCGCAGCTGGAAATAATTCTTAGCTTGGGAGCCAGACCCTGCCCACAAGAGAGCGCTTTTCTATCACAAAACCAGTACTCGACGCAGTGTTGGATAAGGCTAGGCCCTGTCAGCAGAGGCCACCAGGGCACTAGCAGTGGTGTATTCTGAACTAGTTTGTTATCATCTGGGGTTAGATACAGTGGCGCTTACTTTGTCAGATGGGAAGAGGGACCTCTACACCTGAAAACCTAACTGACTTGTGAACTGGTCAGATACCTTTTGCTTTACATTTGAAGACAGCCTAGAGAAACATTTGCAATCCATCCTCACAGTACCTCTTCCAGCCTCTATATACTCACATGGGACCCAAAAAGCAACAGACAGTTGTGGCATACAAGCAATCACTCATGGCTTCAGAAGGCTCCCAAACAAAGCAACCAAGGAGTTTTCCAGATGAAGAAACTTTTATGAAAGCATCAGGAAGTGAATACAAATTGATTATATACAGGGCCCTTCTAGACCTTATACAAAATGCAGCAGAACAAAATGAAAAATTAAGCAAATTGTTCGATCTGATGGAACACCAGTACTCTGAAATCCAACAGATCAAGAAGAAAATCAAAGACATAGAAGCTTCCATGCAAACTCAAGAAAACAGAATGGAACAAATGGAAAAAAGAATTTCTGACTTGGAAGACAGAGCTACTGATGCCAGTGTCTATGAGCAGAAATCAGAAAAAAGAAACAAGAAAAATGAAGAAACATTAAGAAGCATGTGGGACTCTATTAAGAGGAACAATCTTCAATTAATTGGAGTCCCTGAACAGGATGAGACATCCGAGAACACAGAGAATATTGTTGCTGAGCTGCTGAAAGAAAACTTCCCAGAAATCATGAAGGAAGAGAATATAGACATCTCAGATGCATATCGTACGCCACCCAATATAGATCTCAAAAGAAAGACTCCAAGGCATATTATAATCAAGCTTAACAAAATGAAACATAAGCAGCAACTCTTAAAGGCAGCAAGACTCAAGGCAAAGCTAACATTCAGAGGGAAACCCTGTAGGCTCTCGTCAGATTTCTCAGCAGAAACCATGCTGGCACGGAGACAGTGGCATGACACATTCAAAGTCTTGAAGGAGAAGAACTTCCAACCAAGAATTATATATCCTGAAAAACTGTCTTTCAAACATGAAAATGAAATTAAGACATTTCCAGATAAACAGAAACTCAGAGACTTTGTAAAAACCAAACCCAAACTACAAGAAATACTGAAAGAAGTTCTTGGCTTTGGCTTAGAAGAACGAAACCACTAACTTTATATTTTAGAATGACACACTACTCAATACTCATTTAGGGAAGGCTCCAAAGTAAATCACAGCTTTGATTTGGAAAGAAGCAATCCAGTGATCATCATGAAAACTATGGTGTCATCATAATAAAAGAGGGATGTACTACAGTCGTTATAGTCCTTCCAGATGGAGAGGAAGATGACCAGGCTGGTAGTAATTAAAATTGGGTTTATAAATAGTTCATTAAGGGGGATCACAGGGGCAGCTGTAAAACACAACAAAGATGTATCATACCATTTCAAGAAATCTAACACACGAGTCTCAACAACTATAAAACCAGCTCTGAAAAAGGTGAAAAATCAACTCACAAAAAAGAGTGTCTCAGAACAGACTAATAAGAACAACAGAGAAAACATCAACATAAAAATAAACATATCACAATGGCAGCAGTGAACACATACCTATCAATAATTACATTGAATGTGAATGGACTGAATGCTCCAGTAAAGAGACACCGAGTGTCATCTTGGATCAAAAGACACGACCCATCCATATGTTGTCTACAAGAAACTCACCTGAGACGTAAAGACAGGAACAAACTGAAAATTAAAGGATGGAAGAATATATATCAAGCTAACAATGAACAAAGAAGAGCAGGGGTGGCAATTCTAATCTCAGACAAAATCAACTTTAATGTCAAATCCACCATCGTGGACAAAGATGGACACTATTTACTGCTGAAAGGTTCAGTACACAAGCAAGACTTAACTATGTTAAACATTTATGCACCTAATGTCAGAGCACCTAAATATGTCGAAGAAACACTGACTATGCTCAAAAGAGAGTTAGATGACTCCACAATAATAGTGGGAGACTTTAACACTCCACTCTCATTACTAGACAGATCATCTAAAAAAAAGCTCAGTAAAGATACAGAAGACCTCATTGACACAATTAACCAAATAATCTCAGTGATATATACAGAACTTTCCACCCATCAGCAGACAACTACACCTTCTTCTCCAGTGCACATGGAACATTCTCCAGAATTCACCATGTGATAGGCCATAATGCAATGCTCAACAAAATCCATACCATTGAATTATTGCAAAGCATCTTCTCAGATCATAAAGCCATCAAAGTTGAAATCAATAGCAGAAAAAACAGAGATAGAAAGTGGAACTCTTGGAAACTGAACAACATCTTGCTCAAAAAAACGTGGGTTATAGAGGAAATCAGGGATGAATTAAAGAAATTCATGGATTCCAATGAGAACGAAAACACTTCCTACCAGAACCTATGGGATACAGCCAAAGCAGTACTCAGAGGTCTGTTTATCTCCATAAATGCACACATCGGGAAGGAAGAAAGAAACCAAATCAAGGAACTAACTCTACAGCGTGAACAATTAGAAAGAGAACAACAGAGGAACCCCTCGGGCACTGGAAGAAAGGAGATCATAAAGATTAGAGCAGAGCTAAATGAATTAGAGAATAGAAAAACACTTGAAAAAGTCAAAAAGACCAAAAGCTGGTTTTTTGAAAAGATCAACAAAATTGATAAACCACTGTCTAAACTTACTAAAGAAAAGCAGGAAAGGAAACAAATAACCCAAATTAGAAATGAGAAGGGAGTTGTCACCACAAATGCAACAGAAATCAAAAACATCATAACAGAATACTATGAAAGATTGTACTCTAATAAATTTGAAAACCTTGGGGAAATGGATCAATTCCTTGACTCATACCACCTACCCAAATTATCACAACGTGAAGCAGAACAACTTAATAAACCCATCACAAAGGAAGAGATTGAAAAGGTCATCAAAACACTGCCAACCCAAAAAAGTCCTGGCCCAGATGGCTTCACGGCAGAATTCTACCAAGCATTTACAGAAGAGTTATCCCCAATACTACTGAAACTATTTCACAGTATAGAAAGGGATGAAGTACTCCCAAACTCATTCTATGAAGCCAGCATAACCCTGATACCTAAGCCCGGGAAAGATCCAACAAAGACAGAGAACTACAGACCGATATCACTGACGAACTTAGATGCAAAAATCTTCAACAAAATTCTTGCCAACAGAATACAACAACGTATCAAGAAAATGATCCATCATGACCAAGTGGGATTCATACCAGGGATGCAAGGCTGGTTCAACATCAGGAAAACAATTAATGTGATTAACCACATAAATAACACAAAAGACAAAGATCACCTGATTTTGTACATTGATGCCAAAAAGGCATTTGATAAAGTCCAACACCCATTCATGCTAAAAACTCTTAGCCAAATGGGCATAGATGGCAAATTCCTCAACACAATAAGGGCCATTTATACAAAGCCAATTGCCCACATCATCCTGAATGGAGAGAGACTGAAGGACTTTCCCCTGAGATTAGGAACTAGACAAGGATGCCCACTGTCACCTCTCCTATTCAACATTGTGCTAGAAGTTCTAGCCAGAGCAATTAGACAAGACGAACAAATAAAGGGCATCTGCATCAGAAAAGAGGAAGTTAAAATCTCCCTGTTCGCAGATGATATGATTGTATATGCAGAGAACCCCAAGGAATCTGTAAGTAAGTTACTCAAACTGATAGAAGAGTTCAGCAAAGTCTCAGGATACAAGATAAACATAAGTAAATCAGTAGGATTTTTTTATACCAACAACAAGACTGTTAAGGAGGAAATTATCAAATCTATACCATTTGTGATAGCCCCTAAGAACATAAAGTACCTAGGAATTAATCTAACCAGAGAAACAACAGACCTTTACAAGCCCTTACTACAAGAAACTAAGAGAGACTTAGATAAATGGAAAAACCTACCCTGCTCATGGATAGGAAGACTTAACATTGTGAAACGTCTATTTTACCCAAAGCAATTTATTTATATAATGCAATCCCAATACAAGTTCCAGCATCATTTTTTAATGAGGTAGAGAAACAAATCACCAATTTTGTTTGGAAAAGGAAGAAGCCCCGGATAAGTAAGGTACTACTAAAGAAGAAGAACACACTGGGAGGCCTCTCATTACCCGACCTTAGAACATACTACACTGCCACAGTGGTCAAAACAGCGTGGTACTAGTACAAGAACAGACAGACTGATCAATGGAACAGAATTGAGACCCCAGAGATGACACCATCTGCCTATGAACAGTTGATATTCGACAAAGGCTCTAAGACATTAAACTGGGGTAAAAACAGCATCTTCAACAAAAGGTGCTGGCAAAATTGGTTATCCATCTGCAATAAACTGAATCAAGATCCATATCTTACACCTTATACAAAAACCGCCTCCAACTGGATAAAAGACCTAAATATCAAAACTAAAACGATAAAGCTCATCCAAGAAAAGGTAGGAACAACAATGGAAGTTTTAATACACAATGAGGACAGACTCCAAAATCTGTCAAAGAAACCTCAATCAACAGAAGAGAAAGTAGATAAATGGGAACTATTAAGAATCAAACACTTTTGCTCATCCAAAGACTTTATTAATAGAATTAAAAGCACACCCACAGAGTGGGAAAAAATATTTGGCAACTCTATGTCAGATCGATGCCTGATCTCCATAATTTATAAGATACTACAAAATATCAATAAGAAGAAGATAAACCATCCAATTAAGCGATGGGCAAAGGAGATGGACAGATACTTCACTAAAGAGGAGATCCAGTCAGCCAAAAAACACATGCGGACATGTTCACGATCTTTAGCTATTAAAGAAATTCAAATCAAGACAACAATGAGATACCATCTCATCCCAACAAGATTGGCCATGATCCAGAAAACACAAAACAACAAATACTGGAGAGGCTGTGGAGAAAGTGGAACCCTCCTACACTGTTGGTGGGGTTGCAAAATGGTCCAGCCTCTTTGGAAGGCAATCTGGCGCTTCCTTAAAAAAATGGATATTGATATACCATTTGACCCAGTCATTCCACTACTTGGAATATATCCTACAGATTCAAGGCCTTTCACACCAACGGACACATGCACCAGAATGTTTATCGCAGCACAGTCCACAATAGCAAAATGGTGGAATCAACCCAGATGCCCAACAATAGAAGAATGGATAGGTAAACTGTGGTACATATACTCAATGGAGCACTACACAATGATAAAGAATAACGATGATTCCAGGAAACATCTCCTAACCTGGTTTAAACTGGAAGACATTATGTTGAGTGAGAGTAGTCAGCGACAAAAGAACAAATACTGTATGAGACCTCTATGATAAGATCTCAAAACCAGACTTGTGTATAGAAGAAAAGACTCTTTGACAGCTGCAAGGGAGGGGAGGGAGTGTGGGAGGGCAAGGGGGAGAGGGTTTAGTTTAGGTAGTTACTAGAAATCTGGTTGGGAGAAAGCGGTGACAGCACACATTAGGAACAAGAACAACATTAAGTGGACTTCAGCATAACTTGAGTACTCCTTCCATCTTAACTCAATACTGCAAGGATAGAGTAGCTGGGGCGGGGGGCAGGGGACCATGCTCTTAGGCGAATTCCAGGCCAATTGGCACAACTAGCGTTTTGCTAAGAGAGCTCTTTGCACCCCACATTGGTGAGTGGCGTCTGGGGTCTTAAAAGCTGCCAAGCTGCCATCCGAGGACACAGCAAATGGTCCCAACTCAGCAGGAACGGATGCTCACCGAGGGCCAAAATGGAATGCGGTAAAGACAACCGAGAGGACAGGGTGGGTGCCTACGTCGACCTGGGACCGGAAGAACCGGATGGTGCCCGGCCACCACCAGTGATAGCCATGACGGAGCTCACAGAGAGGAGCCTCACTGGCAACACAAGAATAAAAAGAGGTGCATCATGAGATCTCCACTAAAAGACCTCAATTGATGGTCCAGTAGTTTTGGGGTTCCTCTGAGAGCATGGCCCCCGGCCCTGATGCTGCCCGTTCCCATAAATTATAACAGAGGTCCACTCTTTGGACAGGAATGGAATGGACTTGGCAATGCAGAGTAACCATATGTTGGAAGCACTTTATGGTTCTATACATCTATAGGATATCATCTTGCTGACCTCTGGCTGGAGGAAGGGGAGTGGACGGAGAGGAGGGGAAAGGAGACTGTTGGGAGGATAAGACATGTATGGAGCAGAGAGGAATAGTGTGCAGTCACCGGACAGGGAGAGCAGTGGAAGCTGCATAAAGGTGGGCATGTAAATTTACATGTGAATGTACATTTTCACTCAGTTATGTTAAATAAAAAAATAAGAGAAAAAAGAGTTAAAAGACCACCTACAGAATGGGAAAACATATTTGGCAACTATATGTCAGACTAATGTCTGATCTCCATCACCTATAAGGTACTACAAAGTATTAATAAGAAAAAGATAAATAATCTAATTAAGCTATGGGCAAAGGAGATGGACTGCCATTTCTCTAAAGAGAATATCCAGGCAGCCAAAAGACACATGCAGAATTGCTCATAATAATTAGCTATTAAAGAAATTCAAATCAAAACTATGATGAGATATCATCTCGCCCCAACAAGGTTGGCCATGATCCAACAAATGAAAACAACAAATGTTGGAGAGGCTGTGGAGAAACTGGAACTCTCCTACACGGCTGGTGGAATTGCAAAATGATACAGCCTCTTTGGAAAGGAATCTGGTGCTTCCTTTAAAAGCTGGAAATAGATATACCATTTGACTCAGTAATTCCACTGCTTGGAATATATCCTACAGAGTCAAGGGTATTCACACCAACAGATACATGCACAAATGTTTATTGCAGTGTAATCTACAACAGCAAAAAGTTGGAATCAACCCAGATGCCCAACTACAGATGAATGGATGAATAAACTATGATATATATACTCAATGGAATATTATGCAGTGATAAAGAACAACAATGATTTTTGGAAGCATCTCATAACCTGATTTCAACTGGAAGACATTATGTTGAGTGAAATCAGTCAGTGGCAAAAGGACAAATATTGTGTGAGACCCCTACAATGAGGACTTAAAAACAGACTTTTGTACAGAGGAAAAGATACTTTGATAGCTGCAAGTGTAGAGAGGAGGGAGGGAGGCAGTAGGTTATAGATTAGATAGTTGATAGAAATTTGGGTAAAATCAGAAACAGCACATGTTAGAAAGATCAACTTAACTGGACTTTAACATAACATGATTACTCCTCCAGCCTTAACCCAATATTGCTAGGACAGAGTAGCAGAGGTGGGGGTCCAGAGACCGTGCTCTCAGGGGACATCAAGGCCCAACTGGCATAACTAGCATATTACTAAAAGAATCTTTTGCACCCCATATTGGTGAGTGGCATCCGGGGTCTTGAAAGCTAGCCAGCTATTGTCTGACGTACACTAAATGGTTCCAACTCATCTGGAAGAGATGATCATCAAGGACAAAAACGACATGGGGGAAAGAGAACCTAGAAGACAGAAAGACCCATGCAAATGGGTGACTACATCAACATGCAACCAGAAGAACCAGATGATGCCTGGCAGCTGTAATGGGGCTCACAAAGTTGAGTCTCACTGGAAATATGAGAATAAGATGGGGTGTATCCTGTGAACTCCACTAAAAGACCACAATGGATGGCCCACAGTCCTAGGAGTTCCCTTGGGGTCATGGCCCCTAGACCTGAAGCTGCCTCGATCATAAATCATTACTGCGGTCAACTCTTCGGACAGGAATGGATTGGACTCAGCGACACAGAGTGACCATAGTGTGTGTGCACTTTATGGTTCTACATATCTACAAGATGTCCCTCACCTGTGGTGAAGAGGGTACAGGAGATTGTTAAGAGGATATGACTTGTATAGAACAGAAAGGAGGAGTGTGCTGTTACCAGGCAAGGAGAGCAGTAGGAGCTGCACATAGGTGGGCAAGTAAATTTAAACTGGCTTGTACACTTTCACTCAATCACAATGGATAGAAAAATTTAAAAATTAAAAAAACTTCTCTAAACATTGTCAATTTTAAAAATAAAAGAAGGACCCCTGGGAGCATGGCCCCTGGCCATGATGCTGCCCTTACCCATAAATCATAACGAAGGTCCACTCTTCGGACAAGAATGGCTTGGACTTGGCGATGCAGAGTGACCATATATTGGATGCACTTCATGGTTCTATACATCTATAGGATATCATCCTGCTGACCACTGGCTGGAGGAAGGAGAGTAGGTGGAGAGGAGGGGAAAGGAGACTGTTGGGAGGATGAGACATGTATGGAGCAGAGAGGAATAGCATGCTGTCACTGCACAAGGAGAACAGTGGAAGCTGCATATAGGTGGGCATATAAATTTATACGGGAATGTACATTTTCACTCAGTCATGTCAAATATAAATAAATAAATAAATAAAATAAGAAAGGACAAGCTAAAGCCAATAACCTATCCAAAACGTAGGTCTTAAAACAAGAAATTCAATCAATATAAGAAATTATTCCATGTTGCTAATCATCAGGGAAATGCACAATATATTAGGGAGATCCCAATTTTGGGAATATTAAACTAGAAAAAGACTAAGTGTGTTATAACATCAGGCTGCAGGGAAATGCACCCTCTCAAGCAATGCTAGAAAGAGTATAAATTATAGCTATTTTGGTGGACAATTTAGTAGCATCTATTGAGACAAACCAAAATAATAATACTGCAACCAATTTCACTAAGCAAGTTGTGTGTAAAGTTTTGAATGAGAAATTAATTTGCACTGTGAACTTTCATCCAAAGCACAATAAAATAATAATAATAATAACATTAGGCAACTTGAAATGAACGGTGACTTCAGATACCATGTAGTAATGTGACGTCAGTTGATCTCAGAAAAAGAGTAATGATTAATCATGTTGAGAGTAAAGTTAATTTCAGTTGAATCCATTCTGCTTTATCCTGACCTTGTAGGACAGAGTAGAACTGCCCCATAGTGTTTCAAGGATTGGCTGGTGGATTGGAACTGCCAACTTTTTGGTTGAGGCCAAACTCTTAGCCACTGTACCACCAAGGCTCATTCTGAGATTAGCCGATGGTTAGTTTTTACTCTATTTCCTCTTCTCCCTAAAAGCTTCATATGACTAGCCTGCATTCAGCCATGTTTTTAAACAAAATGATGTTTCTGTATGCATACAGAATAAATACAGAGTAAATACAGAAAAAATTATTCAATAAACATTACGTGGTAAAATACACACACACACACACACACACACACAGATTTCTGCTATTTCAGATTTCTCAAAATATTTTTTGTTTCTTACTGATTTTCTGATTGTGTTCCTCTCTTTCCTGTTGTGAGAAAAAACAAACAAAGCAAACAACCCCACTAAAACAAAGCATGAGTGTGGACTTAGTAGTGCATCAGTTGCTTTTAGCTCCATTTGGCTGTCTGTTACTGCTTCTTTCTTTCATCCCTTCTAAGAGCAGGATCTCTCTTGGACTTGCCCTTATCTGTTGGATGCACCCTGCATGGGATATGCTGCAGTCTCCTCTATTCGGCCTTTCCGTTTGCTCTCAGGCTTCAGAAGTTAACCCAAGCCTTATTTATTCTTCTTGCACTTTCCCTAGTGAGCATTTACACTTTCTACATTCCCTTAGTATCATTCTAATGGTCACTATCCAGAGAGGGGACATAGATGCATGTGTGGAGTCCACTATCTTTAAAAGGAATTGATCAAACACTGTTCAAAGTTGTCAGTATCCTCCCTCTTAAGGGCAAGTGAGTGTATCTGTGTTCTTTCTGAAAAATAATATAAATTCAGATAATATAAATGATTCTTAAAAAAAATAATTTAGGCTACAGTTTTGCTTAGTGTATCTTTCATCATCTTTCTTACATGTTCCCCTGCTGCTCCTCCATTATCTGATTCAGGTGACTCAATCCCTACCCCTGCTGTGCATAGTGATACCCTGCTGACAGCGGGGATTCTATCTTTGCCATTATGCGTGAAACTGTTCCAACCAAAGGCACTTCAGCTGCCAACCACTTTTATATTTTCATTCTCTACAGACTTTCAGTGTTGTGATCAACAGCATAAACTGACACCCTGACTAGTACAACCAGATTGAAGAGGAAATGTAATTTCACACAAACCCCAGACTCCAAGCTTTCAGCAAATTTTGAAGTAATTCACATTCATCTAAAGTGACAAAGATATAACTGAATAACTCCTGCAAAGTCTAATACAGCATCTTTGAAACTTTCACTTTTCTTTCAAAGAATAGGTACCAGGTTGTTTTCTCTTTAATACACTGTTAGAACTGTATGTATGCAAGTTCAAAATAGAAGGTGAAGGTAAGAGAGATTGCATCTGAAATGAGAAGAAAGGAAGTTGAAAATAATTGATTCCCACTGTTATTCTGGATCTGTCCCTGGTGTCTACCTCAGCACTAATATTTCAATGATAAGATGGAGAGAAGAGGGAGAATTTGCAATGCAGAAACACATAAATAAGTAAATAAACAAACTTTTACATTCTCAGGTTGAAAACTAAGGATAGCCATTCAAGCTATGGTATATTCAGTCATTTTGTATGCATGCAAAATGAATAAGAAAGACAATGAATGAGAAAGACCAAATAACTGATGCCTTTTAATTTTGGTGTCAGTGAAGAATACTGAATATACCAGGGACTTCCAGAAGCATGAACAAATCTGTCTTGGAAGAAGTACAACCAGAATGCTCACTGGAAGCAAGGACAGAGAGTCTTTGTCTCACATACTTTAGACATGTTACTAGGTGGGACTAGTTCCTGGAGAAGGACATCACACTTGGTAAGGAATAGGATCAGCAAAAACAGGAAGACCCTTAATGAGTTGCTAAAACAATAGGCTCCAACATAACAAGAGTTACGGTGATGGTGCAAGACCAGCCAGTGTTTTGTTCTGTTGCACACAGGGTTGCTCTGATTTGGAGCTGACTCCAAGACATCTAACAACAGCAAATAAGGTCCAAACACTCCTATCTTTTTGTTTTTCAGTTGCTTTCACCATCATCCCCCAGTGGAACTCTCTGTGTACCTTCTGTTTCAGGTAGAAGTGAAATAAACATCTTTATGTTACGCCATCAGGGTTTCCATCTTTAAACTAAACTTTGTTAAATATTTTATTTCTCAGGGGGAGATCTATTCCATGTAAAGGACCATGTTGCAGTAACAGCATATAACTACAGTCTATTCTAGACAACTGAAAAACAATAATGCTTAGTTGACCAGTGGTAATTTAACATCAAAGTGCAAGGATGAACAATTGAGTCCTTTTAATATATTCATCCCAGATATTCACTGCAGACCTATTTGATGACAGGTACACTGCTAGAGGCAAGGCAAATACCCTCCCTGTTCTAACTTGAAACCAAGGAGAAAAAAAAAGACTTAATCAAACAATGACAAAAATAAGTATATAAATAAGTAACAAACTCAGATTATGAGCTATACCTGCACTATGCAAGCATTAAACATCTCTACCTGTTCTTCAAATGTCCTTTCAAAATCACTTTATTTTTTTTTCTCCCTAACCCTGTCTGAAATCTTCGACAGAACTTAAAGGGTTTTTGTCATTTTCCTTTAGTTTTCTTTTTCTTTTTTTTTTTAGATAATAAGAACTCTAGTACAATACCAAAACTCAAAAAAGTATACAATTTAAATATTTGCTCCCCACATTAGGCCTGATTTGTTCTCAGAAATCCACATAGTTATGAAGGTGTAGATTTTGTCTCTCTTCATTTAGGCAACTTCTACTTTGGTAATGACCTGAGCTGACAGCTAGAAAAGTGGTAAGGAAAAGAGATACAAGATTCAGGAAAGGTCCTATTTAACTGATAAATTTTAATGCTGGGATTTAACCTTTGGATTGTGGCAGATTCTCTCTGGTAGGATGCTTTAATGTGTTTCCAAGAAATCTCTTTGCTGAGGTTTTCAAACTGCAATTGATTAGGATTGGCAGACACTCATCAGGCTGGACTAAGTCTCTACTCTTCTCCAAATTTATCCTCTCACACAGCTTTTGCATCCAGTGATGTACCTTAAGCTACTTTCTACTGAGGTCATCTCTTTCCTAAAGGAGAGAATCCTCTTCTGTTTTGTCTTTTGTTGTAGTGAGGTTCATACTCATTCTCTCATTCTCCAATTTGTTTTCTCTGTCTCTCCCTACTACTATTTCTCTTTACTAAGGTCACAGCATAGATTCACAAAATCGTCGTGGTGTCAGAAATCACAACACATATAAAATTTATGGAAAATCAAGTAGTCAACTCCAAATAATACCCAAATCAATATTTTCTGTTATATCCTGTAGGTAAATGATGCCCTAATACTGTTAGAGGCAGTTTGGCAGCATCCTCTTTAAGAGTCTCATATAGCAGATCTGACAATTAAGTCCACGAACTTAATTGTTCTAAAGTGCTACATACCCCACCTCACTAGGGTCACCTTTGAAGTACTCCCTGTTAGAAACTATACAGCAATGCCAGCATTTAGTGCATTCTTCAAAGCAACTTTGGAACTCTTTTAGAAATGGCCATTGCACACAGTGGTATGGTGGCAAGCTTGCAAACTTAATTGTATGGTTGCTTATGAGGGAGTTTGTAGCTAGTAAACAAATAACCGTATTGCAAAACCGTTTCTACTCAGCTGATCTGGTTCCCAGTCACATTTTCTTTACCTAAAGATGAAGGAATATTGAAAATAGGACATTTTGATGGCGTTCAGGACATCAAGGATAATATGACGACTGCTCTGGTGGCCATTCCAGAAACAGAGTTCCAAAATTACTTTGAAGGGTAGGCTAGGCACTGGCATCAGTGCATGGCTTCCCAAGAGGAGTAATTCAAAGGTGACCATAGTGATATTCAGCAATGAGGTATATAGCACTTTATCTAGGATGAGTTCGCAAACTTAATTGGCAGTCCTCCTATGTAGGTTAACTTACATTACCTAGAAAAATCTCTGTTTACATCTGTTGCCAAGACTTAATTTTTAAGCACCCTTCTTTATTCAGAAAATTGTACCAGTTAAAAAAGGCAGATAAGAGATAAGCAGAGTTCCTAGGTAGTACAAAAGACTAACACATGTGACTGTAAGTGAAAGGGTTCATGTTTGTGTCCAACTAAAGATATCAGAGAAGAAAGAGTTAGCAATCTACTTTTTAAAAAATAAACCATTAAAAACTCCATGGTGAGGCCAAGATGGCAGACCCATCACATGTCTCTGTGATTCCCTCTGAGAACTTAGCCATGGAAAAACAACTGAATGGAACAGATTGGACACTTTAGGAGCCCTGAGATCAGGTGGAAACTTGAGAGATCCGACTGGGCAATAGGAAGGCAAAAACTAACATTGTCAGGGGTGTATCAGCAGAACAAAGGGTCCCACTTCCACTGGTGCAGCAGCAGAGAGGCTTACAAGTTGGACACCGTCTTTGTCAACCAGGAGACTGGGACTGGGGCTACTATGCCTGAGAGCTTGGCTGTGGCCATTTGCCAGGCTGAGCAACAATGCTTGAATGGACAGAGTCATTCTTAGCAGAGAGGCTGTACTTAAGACAGTCATACCAGAAGGAGCTGGTGGCTGAGGGTAGCAGAGCACTTCCCCGCTCTTTTCTCTGAGCTGCGTCATAGATTCTGCTGGCCCAGAGTAGGAGAGATAGCACAGGCAAGACACAATCTTAGTCAGTTGAGAGGAAGAGTCAACCATGCGTGAGGGCCCTGCTGGGGCTACCTGGCACAATAAGTGGCAGCACCTGACCAGACAGCACCTTTCTCAGCAGAGAAGTTGTTTTTAAGACAACCACACCTAGAGAACACGACTCCACAAAAGGTAGAGTGCAAAAGAAAGACACCAAGACATATTATAATCAAGCTAACAAAATGAAACATAAGGAGAGGCACGAAAAGCAGCTAAGCTTAAACAAAAATTAATGTACAAAGGGAATTCTTTTAGACTGACCTCTGATTTTTCAGCAGAAACCATGTTGGCAATAAGGCAATGGGATGGTACATATAAAGTTTCAAAGGAAATAGACTTCCAACCAAGAATTATATATCCTGCAAAATTGTCTCCTAAATACAAGGGTGAAATTAGAACATGCTCAGATAAACATAAGCTTAGAGAGACTGCAAAAACCAAACCAAAAAATATAAGAAATAATGAAGAAATTCTTCAATTAGAAAACCAATAACACCAGATGTATACTCAAGGATACAATGCAGTACACAGCATCCAGAGTCCTACTTAGTTAGGAAAGTCATAAAGCTCAAACAAAGCTAAAATATTAAAATTACAGAAACAGAGATCTCCACATGTTAACTATGACAATATTATACTGTATAGAGGGAAATATTACAGCATTCACAGACCTTTCAGATGGAGAGGAGGTTAAAGAGATAGAAAGAAGTTAAAGACTGGTTTAAACTCAGAACTTTAGGGGAGAACAAAGGCATAACCACAAAGCAAACTAAAAATACTACATATCAAAAGAAGAAACACAATGCAGATGTCACAGCAGACACAAAACCAACATTGAAACGGATGAAAAGAAAACCCATAAAGGAAAAACGAATCAAAATAGGATACTAAGTGGAACAAAGGTCAACAACGCACAAAGAAAGGCAACAGAATGACAGCACTAAATTCATATTTATCAGGAACTACACTGAATGTAAATAGATTGAATGCTCTGATAAAGAGAGTAAGAGGTTGATTCAGCCTACATGCTACTTATAAGAAACACATCTTAGACTGAAAGACATCAGCAAACTGAAAATCAAGGGATGGAAAACTGTATACCAAGTGAGTAACATGCAAAGAAGAGCAGAAGCAGTAATATTAATCTCAGATAAAACAGACTTTAAAGTGAAATCCAGGGGGCAGAGTCAAGATGGTGGACAAGACACATGTTTCCTTACTTCCCTTTGAAAACTAAGGCCTGGATTGACAATTAAACGGAGTCTTCCGGACACCCATTGAGCCCTAGGACATGACATAGGGCTGTCAATTGGAACTACATGCCACTGAACGGGAAACTTCTTCTCTTTTGCTGACCCCTGCCGTTGTTGAATGGCTGTCTCTTGCAGACTGAAGGTAACTGTTGTTTTTAACTTTTTTGTTGTTGTTAGCCAGCAGCAGTGATTGGGGTTAACTGACAGCAAAGCTCAGCCCCACGGCTGCCATGATTAATGGGTGGAATAGCTACACTTTGAGAGCCTGGCTCTGGACTTAGAGCACCATGACCCTTCTACCCTCTCCTTCCGAACCTTTGCCATTGATTTGACTGTTTCACAAGGGGATAGACAGCTTGTGTGGGATGCCATTTTGTTCAACTGGAAGGCAGAGTTACCAAAACAGAGGCCACAGCAGGGGTTAATTGCCAGGCTGGGAGGCAGTGCCAGTCTGGGGAGTGCTTTCCCAGAAAAAAGGTATGTTTAGCACAGTGTAACCTTATAGGTAGGGCCTGGCAATGGATGACAGGAGGACAGTAACCTTTCTGTACTTTGAACTAGATCACAGCATCTGCTAATGGATATAGAGGTGGCTCCAGTGCCAGCTATAAAGATAGGCTTGCACACCTGACAGCTGGACTGATTTTGGAAGCTATCAGATAACTGTTACCTTTCAAAATAAGACTATCTAGGGAAATAACTGTGGTGCAGCCTGACAGTATCTCTTCCAGCCTTTACTGACTCACATCATAGGGTCATTTGAGACTCTGTAAGTAGGATCATGTCTTTGCCAGCCAGGAGGTGGAACCTGTGATCACACAGATTCCACTGGGCCCAGTCGCTGGGTTACATAGAGGGAACTGGTGATCAACTTCTACTTCAGCTCCCATTAAGGCAACACCAGAGAAACTAAACAACCTCTAGATGTCCAAAAATCAACAGACTTTGGCCTAACATTTAAGGAAAAAACTAGCCATGATTTCGGAAAGCTCCAAAAAGAAAGAACTAAAGAACTTCCCAGATGAAGAAGCCTTTCTGAAACTTTCGGATGTCAAGTACAGAAGAATTATATAGAGAGACCTCCTAGACATTATACAAAATTTAGAAGATCAAAATGAAAAATTAAGCAAGTTGTTTGAACTGACAGAACTCCAGCATTCTGAAATTAAGCAGATCAATAACAAAATTAAAGAATGAGAAAACGCAATTCAAAGCCAAGAAAACAGAATTGAACAAATGGAAAACAGACATTCTGACCTGGGAGACAAAACTATTGACACCAGCATTTGTGGAGAGAAATCAGAGAAAAAACACAAGAAAAATGAAGAAAGATTAAGAAACATGTGGGACTCTATCAAGAGAAGCAATCTACAATTAATTGGAGTTCCTGAACAGGAAGGGACACCTGAAAACACAGAAAGCATTGTTGTTGACTTGCTGACAGAAAACTTCCCAGAAATTATGACAGAAGAGAATATAGATATCAAAGATACATGTAAAACACCCCTCAATATAGATCTCAAAAGAAAGACTCCAAGAGATATTATAATCAAGCTTAACAAACTGAAACATAAGCAGAAACTCTTAAAGGCAGCAAGACTCAAAGCAAAGCTAAGTTTCAGAGAGAAGCCCAGAAGGCTTTCATCTGACTTTCTTGGCAGAAACCATGTTGACACGGAGACAGTGGGGTGGCATATTCAAAGCTTTGAAGGAGAGAAACTTCCAACCAAGAATTATATATCCTGCAAAAGTATGTCTCAAATATGAAAATGAAATTAAGACATTTGCAGATAAACAGAAACTCAGAGACTTTGTAAAAACCAAACCAAAGCAACAAGAAATTCTGAAAGAAGCTCTTTGCTTAGAAGAACAATACCATTAGCTCTGTATTCTAGGAAGCAGTACAGGACACACCATCCAGAAACCTACTCAGTTAGGGAAAGCACAAAACTCAATCGAAGCTATAATATTAAAAGAAGTGATTCAGTGATCGTATCATGAAAACTATGATACCGTCACATTAAAAAGAGGGATATACTACAGTAGCTATTGTCCTTCCAGATGAAGTTAATAAGATATGTAAAAGTTAAAATTGGGTTTAAACACAGATTATTGGGGTGCAGTCAAGATGGCGGACTAAACACATGTCTCCGTAAATCCCTCTAGAAATCAAGACCTGAACTAACAATTAAACAGAGCCTACTGGACACCTAGTGAGCCCTAGGACATGGCATAGGGTGGTTAATTTGGACTTCGTACTATTAAATGCAAAATCTCCTTTCTTTCACTGACCCTACTCTTGGCTCACACTGGCTTGCATGGACCAAAGGTAACTCACCATTTTAACTTTTTTTTCTCTGTCTTAGCCAGTAGGTGGAGCTGGGGCTTGACTAGCCACTGATCTCAGATGCACTGCTGGTGGGATCAGTGGGGATAATTGCCATATTTTGAGGGCTCACTTTGGACTCTGTGAATCTTAGCATTTTTGACCTCTCATTCTGCCTCGGCCATACAGTAGCTGGTACCAAGACAGGCGGCGAACTTGTGTGGGATGCCATGTTGATCCATTGGGAGGCGTAGACAAACATACAGAGGCTCTGGGTGGACTTAGTTCCTAGGCTTGGAGGTAGCACCTGCCTGAAGGAGAGTGCTCTTTTGGCAGAAAAGCAGTATTCTACACAGTGTCACCTGCAGCTGAGGCCCAGCAACAGAGGCTGTGGACTCTATGCATCTCAGCACCTTTGGCATCTCTTTCTGCCTCTGCCATAGAGTAGCTAGTACCCAGGAAGGTGGCAAGCTTGTGCAGGACACCATCCTGTTACACTGAGAGGCAGATATTTCAGTACAGAGGCCTCAGCAGGACCTACTTTCTGGGCTGGGAGGCAGCGCCTGCTCAGAGGAGAGTGTTTTTCAAGCAGAAAATCAGTATTCTACACAGTGTTGCCTACAGCTGGGGACCAATAGCAGAAGCCACCATGACAGTAGCTTTTCTGTATTTTAAGTTAGTTTATAACATCTGGGGTTAGATATAGAGGTGTCTACTTTGCCAGCTGGGAAGAGTGACATGTACACCTGAAAACCTGACTGACTTTATAAATTATCAGATACTTTTTACCTTTCACTTTAAAATGGCCTAGAGAAAAAACTGTGGTTCAGCTCACAGCATCTCTCATCATCTATTGACTCACATGATGAAAAAAAGCAACAAACTCTGGAGAAAACTGTAACCAAGAAATCACCAATGGCTTCAGAAGACCCCCAAAAGAAAGCTCCACAAAACTTCCCAGATGCAGAAGCTTTTCTGAAACTATTGGAAGGTTAACACAAAAGAATTATATAAAAAGCTCTCTTAGAACTTATACAAAATGAAGCAGAGAAAAATGAAAAGTTAAGCCAGATGTTCAATCTGATGGAACACCAGTACTCTGAAATCTAACAGATCAAGAACAAAATCAAAGACATAGAAACTTCAAATCAAAGCCAAGAAAACAGAATGGAACAAATGGAAAATAGGCTTTCTGATTTGGAAGACAGAGTTACTGACTCCAGCACTTATGAGGAGGAATCATGAACAAGAAACAAGAAAAATGAAGAAGCATTAAGAAACATGTGGGACTCCATTAAGAGGAACAGTCTACAATTAATTGGAGTTCCTGAACAGGGCGAGACACCTGAGAACACAGAAAACATGGTTGCTGAGCTGCTGACAGAAAACTTCCCTGAAATTATGAAAGAAGAGAATATAGATATCAAAGATACATATAAAACACCACTCAATATAGATCTCTAAAGGAAGACTCCAAGAGATATTATAATCAAGCTTAAAAAAATTAAACACAAGCAGAAACTCTTAAAGGCAGCAAGGCTCAAAGCAAAGCTAGCATTCAGAGGGAAACCCTGTAGGATTTCATCAGATTTCTCAGCAGAAACAATGCTGGCACAGAGACAGTGGCATGACACATTAAAAGCTTTGAAGGAGAAGAGTTTCCAACCAAGAATTATATATCCTGCAAAACTAGCTTTCAAATATGAAAATGAAATTAAGGCATTTACAGGTAAACAGAAACTCAGAGACTTTGTAAAAACCAAACCAAAGCTACAAGAAATGCTGAACGAATCTCTTTGTTTAGAAGAACAAAATCACTAACTTTATATTTTAGAAGCAAATACAAGACACATCACCTAGAATCCTACTCAGTTAGGGAAGGCTCCAAACTCAATCAAATCTATAATAGTGAAAGAAGTAGCCCAGTGATCGTATTATGAAAACTATATTGTCACCATATTAAAAAGAGGAATGTAGTACAGTTGTTATACGCCTTCCAGATGGAGAGGAAGTTGATAAGAATGGTAGTAACTGAAATTAGGTTTACATTAATTTATTAAAGGGGATGATAGGGGCAGCCATAAAGCACAATAAAGATGTAACATGTCAAATCAAGAAATGTAATACAGAAGTCTCAACAACCACAAAATCAACCATGAGAAAGATGAAAAACCAACTCACAAAGAAGAATGTCCCAGAACAGATGAATAAGAACAACAGAAAAAACAGCAACACAAAGATAAACATATCACAATGGCAGCATTGAACACATACCTATCCATAATTACATTGAACATGAATGTACTGAACGCTACAGTAAAGACACATCGAGTGACATCTTGAATCAAAAGACATGAGCCATCTGTAAGTTTCCTACAAGACACTCACCTTAGATGTAAAGATAGGCACAAATCAAAAATTAAAGGATGGAAGAATGTATATCAAGCTAGCAATACACAAAGAAAAGCTGGTGTGGCAATTCTAATCCCAGACAATGTAGATTTTAGTGTAAAATTCACCATCATGGACAAGGAAGGACATTATTTATTGCTGAGGGTTCAATACACAAGTAGGACTTAACAACATTAAATACTCATGCTCCTAATGTTAGAGCACTTAACACATGGAAGAGAAACACTGACTGCACTCAAAAAGGAAGTAGATCATTCCACAGTAATAGTGGGAGACTTCAACACTCCACTCTCAATATTGGACAGATTATCTAGAAAAAAACTCAGTAAAGACACAGAAGACCTTATTGGCACAATTAACCAACTAGACCTCATAGATATATACAGAACTTTCTGCCCATCAGCAGACAACTACACCTTCTACTCCAGTGCACACACAACATTCTCCAGAATAGACCATGTGTCAGGGTACAAAGCACTTCTCAACAAAATCCATACCACTGAATTAATGCAAAGCATCTTCTCAGATAATAAAGCCATCAAAGTGAAAATAAATAGCAGAACAAACATGGATAAAAAGTGAAACTCATGGAAACTGAAAAACATCTTGCTCAAAAACTCATAGCTTATAGAAGAAATTGAGGATGAAATAAAGAAATGCGTGGATTCCAATGAGAATGAAAACAATTCCTACCAGAGTCTACAGGATACAGCAAAAGCAGGGTTCAGAGGTCAGTTTATCTCCATAAATGCACAGATCAGGAAGAAGGAAACCAAATCAAAGAACTAACCTTACAGCTTGAACAAGTGGAGAAAGAAGAACAGAGGAATCCCTCAGGCATGAGAAGAAAACAGATTGTAAAGATTAGAGCAGAACTAAATGAATTAGAGAATAGAAGAAAAATTGAAAAGACCAAAAGCTGGTTTTTTGAAAAGTTCCACAAAATTGACAAACCATTGGCTAAATTTGCTATAGAAAAACAAGAAAGGAAACAAATAACCCAAAATAGAAATGAGAGGGGAGTTGTCATAACATATACAACAGAAATAAAAAATATCATAACACAACAGTATGAAAGACTGTACTCTAACAAATATGCAAAACTAGAGGAAATGGACAAATTCCTTGATTCATATCACCTACCCAAATTATCAGAAGGTGAAGCAGAACAACTTAATTAACCCGTTACAAAGGAAAAGATTGAAAAGGTCATCCAAAAACTGCCAATGAAAAAAGACAGGGCCCAGATAGCTTCACTGCAGAATTTTAGAGAAGAGTTATATCCAGTGCTACTGAGACTACTTCACAGTATAGAAAGGGATGGAATTCTACCAAATTCATTCTATGAAGCCAGCATAACCCTGGTACCAAAGCCAAAGAAAGACTCAGCAAAAAAGGAGAACTACAGACCAATATCACTCATGAATCTAGATGGAAATATCTTCAACAAAATTCTTGCCAATAGAATACAACAACATATTAAAAAAATAATGCATTATGACCAAGTTGGATTCATACCAGAGATGCAAGGCTGGTTCAATATCAGAAAAACAATTAATCTGATCAACCACACAAATAACACAAGACAAGAATCACCTGATTTTGTCTACTGATGCGGAAAAGGCATCTGATAAACTCCAACACCCGTTCATGCTAAAAACTCTCAGCAAAATAGGAATAGACGGCCAGTTCCTCAAGGCAATAAGAGCCGTGTATACTGTCTACATCACCCTGAATAAACAAAGACTGAAACTCTTTCCCTTGAGAACAGGAACTGGACAAGGATGCCCACTCTCACCTTTCCTATTCAACATTGTACTAGAAGTTCTAGCCAGAGCAATTAGACAAGACCAAGAAATAAAGAGCATCTGCACTGGCAAAGAAGAAGTAAAAATCCCCCTATTTACAGATGATATGATTGTATATGCAGAGAATCCTAAAGAATCCATAAGTAAACTACTCAAACTGGTAGAAGAGTTCAGCAAAGTCTCAGGATCCAAGAGAAACATAAGTAAATCAGTAGGATTCCTTTATACCAACAACAAGATTATTAAAGAAGAAAACACAAATCAGTACCATTTGCTATAACCCCTAAGAAGATAAAGTAGCTAGGAATAAATCTAACCAGAGAAACAACAGACCTTTTTAAACAGAACTACAAGTCCTCACTGCAAGAAACTAAGGGAGACTTACATAAATGGAGAAACCTACCCTGCTTATGTATAGAGAGACTTAACATTGTCAAAATGTCTATTTTGCCTAAAGTAATCTACTTATATAATGCAATCCCAATACAAATTCCAGTGACATTTTTTAATGAGATGGAGAAACAAATCACTCACTTTGTTTGGAAAGGGAAGAAGCCCTACTGAAGAAGAAGAACACACTGGGGTGCCTCCCATTACCTGACTTTAGAAACTATTACACTGTCACAGTAGTCAAAACAGGCTGGTACTGGTGCAAAATGAGACAGATAGATCAATGGAACAGAATTGAGACCCCAAAGATGACACCATCTTCCTACAAACAGTTGATATTCGACAAAGGCCCTAAGACATTAAACTGGGTAAAAACCATCTCTTCAACAAATAGTGCTGGCAAAATTGGATATCCATGTGCACTAAATTAAAACAAGACCCATATCTCACACCTTATACAAAAACCAATTCAAACTGGATAAAAGACCTAAATATAAAGTCTAAAATGATAAAGCTTGTCCAAGTAAAAGTAAGACCAGCAATGGAAGTTTTAATACACAACATAGATGGACTTCAAAAATCTGTCCAACAAACTACAAACAACAGAAGAGAAAATAGATAAATGGAAACTAGTAACAATCAAACACTTTTGCTCATCCAAAGACTTTATTCATAGAATTAGGTCACCTGTAGAATGGGAAAAAATATTTGGCAACTATATGTCAAACTAACACCTGATCTGCATAATCTATAAGATACTACAAAATATCAATAAGAAGAAGATAAGTCATCCAATTAAGTGATCGGCAAAGGAGATGGACAGACACTTCCCTAAAGAGATCCAGGCAGCCAAAAAATACATGTGGACATGCTCACGACCATTAGCTATTAAAGAAATTGAAACCAAAACTACAGTGAGATACTGTCTCACCCCAATAAGGTCGGCCATGATACAAAAAATGTAAAACGACAAATGCTGGTGAGGCTGTGGAGAAATTGGAACTCTCCTACACTGTTGGTGGGATTGTAAAATGGTACAACCTGTTTGGAAAGCAATATGGCACTTCCTTAAAAAGCTGGATATAGACATACCATTTGACCCAGTAATTCCACTTCTTAGAACATATCCTGCGGAATCTAGGCTATTCACACCAACTGATGCCTGCACATGAATGTTTATCACTGCGCAGTCCACAATAGCAAAAAGATGGAATCAACCCAGATGCCCAACAAAAGAGGAGTGGATAGGTAAACTGTGGTATATACTCAAGGGAATACTGTGCAATGATAAAGAACAATGATGATTTTTGGAAACATCTCATAACCTAGTTTCAACTGGAAGACATTATACTGAGTGAAAGTAGTTAACAACAAAAGGACAAATAATTTATGAGACCCCTACGATAAGAACTTCAAAACAGACTCATTCATAGATAAAAAGACTCTTTGACAGCTGCAAGGGTGGGGAGGGATGGAGGGTTTAGGTTAGATAGTTGATAGAAATTTGGCTGGGTGAAATCTGTGACAGCACACATTAGAAAGAAGATCAATATTAACTGGACTTCAACATAACGTAATTTCTCCTCCCATCTTGATCCAATATTTTAAGGACAGAGTAGCTGGGGCGGGGTGGGGGGTAGGGATCATGCTGTCAGGGGAAATCGAATCCAAACTGGCACAACTAGTGTTTTGCTAAGAGAACCTTCTGCAGTTCTCATCAGCAAGTGGCATCTGGGGTCTTAAAAGCTGCCAAACTGCCATCTGAGGATACAGCAAATGGTCCCAACTCAGAATTGATGATCACCAAAGACCAAAATGACGTGGGGGAAAGAGAACCCAGAGGACACAGAGGCCCACGTGAGTGGGTGACTACCTTGATCTGTGACCAGAAGAAGAGGATGGTGCCCAGCCACCACCAGTGATAGCTGTGATGGAGCTCACAAAGTTACGTCTCACTGGCAACAAAAGAAGAAACAGGGGTGCACCCTGAGATCTCCACTAAAAGACCATAATTGATGGTCCAGAGGCCTCGAGTTTCCCCTGGCAGTTTGGCCCCTGGCTCCAATGCTGTACCTGTCCATAAATCATAATGGAGGTCAACTCTTCAGACAGGAATGGACTGGACTTGTGACACAGAGAGACCATATCATGTGTGCACTTTATGGTTCTCTGCATGTATAGGAGGTCTTCCTGCTGACCTCTTACTGGAGGAAGGGGAGTGGGTGGAGAGGAGGGGATAGGAGATTGCTGGGAGGATAAGACATGTATGGAGCAGAGAGGAAGAATATGCTGTCACTGGGCAGGGAGAGCAGTGGGAACTGCATATAGGAGGGCATGCAAATTTACATGGGAATGTATATTTTCATTCAATCATAATAAAAATAAAATAAAATAAATAAATAATAAAATACAATAAGCATAGATTAATAAGGAGGATCATACTGGTAGTTGCAAAGCACAATGAAGATACAGCATATCAAAGCAAGAAACACAAAGAGGAGTCTCAACGAACACAAAACCAACACTGTGAAGGGTGAAAAATCAACCCATAAAAAGGATACCCCAGAACAGAATATTAACGGCAACAGAGAAATCATCAACACAAAAATGAACACATCAAAATGGCAGCACTAAACACTTACCTGTCAATAATTACATTGAATCCCTCCAGTAAAGAGACAACGAGAGACATCTTGGATCAAAAGACACGACCTGTCTATGTGCTGCTTACAAGAAAATCACCTTAGACTTAAAGATAGCAACAAACTGAAAATTAAAGGATGGAGTAATATATAACAAGCTAACAACATACAAAGAAGAGCAGATGTGGCAATATTAATCTCAAATAAAGTAGATTTTCATGTAAAGTCCACCATCGTGGACAAGGATGGACACTATTTATTGTGAAAATGTCAATCTACCCAAAGCGATCTGCGTATACAATGTGATCCCAATACAAATTCCGATGTCATCTTTTAAAGAGGTGGAAAAACAAATCACCAACTGTGTTTGCAAAGGGAAGAAGTTTTGGATAAGTAAAACATTACTGAAGAAGAGGAACACAGCTGGAGGCTTCACTCTACTCAACCTTGAAACCTATTATACTGCTGTGTAGCCAAAACAGCTTGGTAATGCTACATAAATCGGTATCTAGACTAATGGAACAGAATAGAGAATCCAGAAATAGCACCATCCTCCTATGAACAGTTGATATTCAACAAAGCCACAAACGTTGTATACTGGAGTGAAAGCAGACTCTAGCAAATGGTGTTGCCAAAATTGGATACGCATCCGCAAAAAACCGAAACAAGACCTATATCTCACTCCTTACACGAACACTAACTCAACATGGATCAAAGACTTAAATATCAAATCTAAAACAATAAGACTATGGAAGAAAAAATGGGGACAACACGAAAGTTCTAATACAAGGACTAGGAAGACTACAAAATCTTACCAACAATGCACAAACAACAGAAAAGAAAAGAGATAAATGGAAACTATTAAAAATCAAACACTTATACTCATCCGAAGTCTTTATAGAGAGAGTTAAAAGACTGTTCGGATCCGACTCAATGGCACGTGGCTTGGCATAGAATGGAAAAAAATATTTGGCAACTATGTATCACATTGACATCTAATTTCCATAATCTACAAGGTACTGCAAAATATCAACAAGAAAAAGACAAATAGCCCAATTAAGCAACAGGTAAAGGATATGGACAGACACTTCTCCAAAGAAGACACCAGGTAGCCAAAGGACAAATGAGGAAATGCTGATAATCGTTAGCTATTAGAGAAATCCAACTCAAAACTACAATGAGATAGCATCTCTCCCTAACAAAGTCAGTCATAATCCAAAAAACATAAAACAACAAATTCTGGAGAAGCTATGGAGAGTCTGGAAATCTCCTGAAATGCTGGTGGGAATGCAAAATGGTACAACCTCTTTGGTAAGCAGTTTGGCACTTCCTTAAAAAGCTGGAAATAGAAATATCGTGTGATTCAGTAATCCTACTGCTTGGAATATATCCTACAGAAATAAGGACTGTCACATGAACGTGTCTGTGAATGTTTATTGCAGTACTGTCGATGATAGCAAAAAGATGGAATCAACTTAGGTATCTATCAATAGATGTATGGATAAACAAACTGTGGTTTTATGTATACATAGCAGAACACTGTGCAATGATAAATAACAATGATGATTTTAGGAAGTATCTTATAACCTGGTGTCAGCTAGAAGACACTATGCTGAGTCAAATCAGTCAGCTGCAAAAAGACAAGTATTGTATGAGACCACTCTTATCAGGACTTAAAAAAGGACTTTGCACAGAAGAACACTCTTTGT
The DNA here is from genome assembly GCA_028571685.1 of Heterohyrax brucei. Lineage (NCBI taxonomy): Eukaryota > Metazoa > Chordata > Mammalia > Hyracoidea > Procaviidae > Heterohyrax > Heterohyrax brucei. The sequence continues at coordinate 45,536,699 of CM053149.1, forward strand.
GTGTTGTTCATAGATAGTCAATAGGAATTCGTTTAAACAAAGGGAGTGATAAGCACTTGGTAGAAGGCAGGTCAGCATAACTGAACTACACCATAAACTAAAGGTTTTTAAATTCAACCCAACATTTCAAAGGATAGAGTAGCAGGGATGGGGGCCTGGGGACCATGTTTGCAGGGGACATCAAGGTCAACTGGCATGACTAGCCTTTTGCTAAGAGAGTCTTTGGCACACGGTATTGGTGAGTGACATCGAGGGCCTTAAAAGCCGGCAAGCTGTCATCTGAGAAACATTGATCCACCTGGAACTGATGGCAACCAAGAACAAAACATACACGAGGAAAAGTGAACCTAGGAGATAGGAAACCCATAGGACTGGAAGATTACATCAGCATGAGACCGTGAGAACCAGATGGTGCCCAGCCACTGTTATAGATAGCCTTGATAGGGGATACAATGTAGAGTCCCTAATGTAGCATGAGAAAAAGAGGTGTGTACATCAAAAACTCTACTAAAGGGCCAGAATGGATGGTCTGACAACCTGCAGGGTCCCTTGGGAACATGGCCCTATACTTGCTGCTTGCCCGGAACTGAAACCAGTACTGAGGTCAATACTTCAAAGAATGGACTGAACTTGGGGACACAGAGTGAGCATGTAGTATGTGTACTTTGTGATTTGTAGGAGGCTGCCCTACTGGATTTTTTCTACAGGGGGGAGGAGAGGGTGGAGAGGAGGGGACAGGTATTCATTAAGAGGACACTAGAAGTAAAGAGTGAAAAGGAGGAGTGTGCTGTCACAGGGTGGGAAGAGCAGACAGAGTTGCAGGGATGGGTATGCAAAATTGACTTGGATTGTATACTTTCACTTAATCATAAAAAAAAGGAAACAAAACATGGAGCACATTTCTACTGTGAAACACATGATGTCACCATGAGGTAGAATCATTTCAACAGCAACTGTTGTTAGGAAATAAGTGATATAAAGGAGTGGACGTTGGAGATGATTGTCAAGTAGCAGCATGGAAAGATGGAGAATGTTACAGGCAGGCAAAGGTCGAAGTATAAATTTTCTGAAGAAAAAGAAAGCGTGGACTTTTGGAGAACTGCAAGGAAGGAGCTGTCAATGGAGTACAGGAACTGCAGTGAGAGAAGACAAGTTCTTCTGTTACCTAGTTTGTTAAAAGCATCACCTAGTACCTTTGAAACTTTAACAGTGAAAAGAAGGCTAATAAACTACAAAATTGTAAACTTTCTTGAGGTCATCAAGCATTGAAATTGCTGTGTAATCAAGGGCTCAGAAATCAAAGGTAACCCACAGTATTGCCAAGGAGGAGACTTGAACTCACTGACTAGTAGGAAGTATGTGAGAAAGGATTGACTACTGGGGGAAAGAAGAAATCACCAAATTTTAAAAATAGTTAAAAATCAAGTGTGAGCCAGACACAGGAATAATTTACTTATTTGTTCCCTACAATGGTCTCACACCAAGGCTATAAGCATGATTAGAGACAGGACACAAGAGAGTTCTCCTTTTGGTGATCCAGATGTGAAGGAGGAAACTGATTGTTTCTTCAGGCAAAGTGTGACATACTGCCTCTTATCCAGAAGGGCTCATACAGATCAAAAACCTCAAGAACCTGCATGAGGGACAGCAAGGCCTGTTACTGTCGAGGCACAGGCAAAATTCATTATGTTTATGGAAACAGTACCAGAAGTAAATAAATAAGTAAATAACTGAATCTGGTGATGTGGTTGTAGGTTTCTATACTTAGACCATTAAATAAACAAGCAAAAAAACCACTGTCATTAGGTTGATTCTGACTCATAGTGACCCTTTAGAACACAGTAGAACTTCTCCATAGCATTTCCAAGGAATGCCTGGTGGATTCAAACTGCTGACTTCTTGGTTGGCAGCCAGAGCACTTAACCACTATACCACCAGGGTTTCTGCTTAGACTGTTAAACAAAAACACAAACCCATTGCTGTTGGGTCAATTCTTACTCACAGCAACCCTGTAGACAGAGTAGAACTGTCCTATAGGGTTTCCAGAGAGTGCCTGGGGGATTTGAACTGCCAGCCTTTTGGTTAACAGGCATAGCACTTGACCACTATGTTACCATGGTGTCCATTTAGACATTAAATATATGTAATCCTGAGGGTATGGTAGGGATTTCCTCCCAAGACCAAGACACATAAATTAGGAAAAAGGAAAACTCATTTTGTCTTCAATTCTCATACTCTATTACAAAGTCTTCCTTGTAATTCCTCTGAAAGTTCATGTTTCCTGCCGTTTCTATTACAAGACATTGTTTGTTGGCCAAGGGAAGAAAGAACAGGAATGCTGAAGAAACAATTAAGCTGAACAGAAGCTTCCAAAGGGTAACCTTGAATTTCTAAAGCTGAAAGAACAAAGAAAAAAAAAATCAAGCCTCAAGTTGCAATATTGAAGGATTCTATGGGAAAATACTGAATGGATACAGGAAGCATCAAAAGAAGATGGAGGGAATACAGTGAGTCACTATACCACAAAGAACTGATTGACTTTCAGCCATTTCAGGAGGTAACATACAATCAAGAATTGAAGTTACTGAAGGAAGAAGCTGAAACTGCCCTGAAGGGAATGGCAGAAAAGAAGGCTTCAGGAACTGATGAAATCCTGAGGTTTCAACAAACGGCTGAGGCTCTGGATGAGCTCACTCATCTATGTCAAGAAATTTGGAAAAAAGCTACTTGGCTCATCAACTGAAAGAGATCCATGTTTGTGCCCATTCTAAGGAAAGGAGAGCCAACAGAATGAGGAAATTACTAAACAGTATCATTAATGTCACACACAAGTAAAATTCTGCTGAAGATGCTTCTAAAGCACTTGCAGCAATGCATCAACAGGAAACTGCCAGAAGTTCAAGCTAGCTCCAGAAGAGGACACAGAATGAAGAACATCATAGCTAGTGTCAGACAGATCTTGGCTGAAAGCAGAAAATACTTCGAAGATGTTTACCTGAGTTTTATTGACTGTGCAAAGGCATTTGACTTTGTGGATCAGAACAAACTGTGGATAACATTCAAAAGAATGAGAATTCCGGAACATGTAATTGTGCTCATGGAGAAGCTATACATACACCTGAAGCAGTAGTTCTATGAGAACAAGCAAATACTGCATGGTTTAAAGTCCCCAGGAGCATGCATGAGGTGTGTATTCTTTCACCATACTTACTCAAACTGTATGGTGAGCAAATAATCTGAGAGGCTGTGCTACATGAAGAAGAATGTGGCATTGGGCTTGGAGAAAGACTCATTAACAACTTGTGATATGCATGTGACACTGTTTAGTGAGAGTGTGCAGGACTTGAAACATAGATGATCAAAGAGTATAGACCCTAGAATGGATTGTATCTCAATATAAAGAAAACAAAAATCCTCACAACTGAATCAATAAGCAACATCATAATAAGCGTGGAAAAAAATTGAACTTGACAAAGATCTCATTGTACTTGGACCCACAATCAATCCCCACAGAAGTAGTGGTCAAGAAATCAAAGGACATATTATATTGGGCAAATCTGCTGCAAATCACTTCTTCGAAGTGTTCAAGAGCAAAGATGTCACTGAGGACTAAGGTGTGTTTGACCCAAGCTATGGCTTTTTCAATGATCTCGTGTTCGTGGGAAAGGAGGATAGTGAATAAGGCTGACAGAACTGATGTTTTCAAATTGTGGTGTTGCCAAAGAATACTTAATATACCTTGAACCGTCAGAGAAACAAAGGAATCTGTCTTGGAGGAAGCACAGCCAGAATGTTGCTTAGAAGAAAAGATGTAAAGATTTTATCTCAAGTATTTTGACCATGTTATCAGAGTGAACCAGTCCCTGAAGAAGAACATTATTGTTAGTAAAGTCAAGGGCCAAAAAAAAAAAAAAAAAGAAGACTCAACAGATGAACTGATGTAATGGTTGTGACAGTGGGCTCAAGTATGGCGATGGTTGTGAGGATGGCCCAGGACTAGGCAGTGTTTCATTCTGTTGACCCAATGGTGCCTAACAACAACAATAATATTTGAATTTACCAAAATAACTTCTGTAACAACATCAAAATTGGATTAAAGTAGGAACAAGATTGGACTCTGTTGTTTTGGCTATCACCATCTTGTTTTCCTTTTGAGTCTCACTGCCAACAGAAATGTACATGAATCAGAGAAAAGTCCAGATTCTTTTAGAAGTAACCAAAATACAAATACATAAGCTAGGGAAGTCACTTGAAGTTATTTGTGAGAAAAAAATATCAGTTAGACTCTTCTTAAATTTAGTTTTTTAGAATGAAGAACAAAAATAAGGTAGTATACAGGATGGCTAAGAGAAGAACAAACACAATAGAAAATAACTGCTGGGAAGGAAGTGGAGAAACTGGGACTCTTCTTCATTACCGACGAGAATATAAAATTGAACATCCCCTATGGAAAAGTTTGGTGGTTACCTGAGATTTTGGTTACCTTAAATGACATCTTGCTTCAGTGGTGCCAGAGAAACTTGTCATCAAATACCACAGACCCATATCTGCCTCCAATGATACTAGTTGCTCCGGCAATTTTATCTTTTGGTGAGGCTTAGTTCTGGCTGTTAGAAAACCACAGTGTCTTATTCTATGGTTACATGAATCACTTTGTCAGTTAAAGCAGGCAAATTCAAGAGGCAGAATTTACTTACTCCTGACAGAGACAAAACATTCTAGTGAGCAGGGGATACTGGAGTAGAAGCATAAAAAATATTTGTATGTAAAATTTGTCCAGAAATGCCATACACGGAGACCAATGTACTGCTTCCTATAAATGTCCTTGTCCACATAAAGTTTCTCAGGTTAAGAAAAAATAGTCATGATTTCTTTAATCATCTTATTTTGAATTTATGCTAGAAGCGTCAAGAACAACAATATGAAATAAAGTGCATTGGCAAAAGGAATACAAAATATTATGCATGGTATTGGGTGGTGTACTTAACGGATTCCTGAATTTTAATTCATTCTGGCTCTGACCCTCCATGCACCTCACCTTTGTAGCCCTTTTTTTCCTGATCCATAATTTTGGGTGAATATGTGCACTTCTAAGATGGATTTTGATCTTCTAGTCCTTGATTTTAGTGATCAGAAAGAGACTGCACCTGTGTCTTCTTTTCAGAGCTTCAAAGTGTTTTTCCCCTGAGCACTACTTCCTTTTTACCACATGTCATGGTTTGAATTGTGTCCCCCCAAAAATGTGTGCAGCCATGTGGCTGGGATATGGTTCCCAGTATCTTGGAAATGTCCTCCATTATGTGGTTTTGCTAACCTGTATGTTAAAGGATTAGGGTGGGGCTGTGAATTCCTGCTATGGGGGAAGTTTCCCTGGAGTATGGCTTGCCCCACCCTTAATGCTTTTAGCTTGCAAGGAATAAAAGGAAAAAGAACCAAGGACAATTTGAGAACCTCGCTACCATCAAGCAAGCAGCACCGGGATCAGAGCGCGTCGTTCAGACCAGAGGTTCTTGCGTTAGGACACTCCATGGACAATGACTGATGCAATACCGGACTTTCCTCTAGAGCCGTCAAGGGGAAAGTCTTTCCCTGGAGCAGACACCCTGAATATGGACTTGCAACCTACTGGACTGTGTAAGAATAAATCTTTCTTTGTTAAAGCCATCCACTCTGTGGTATTTCTGTTAGAGCAGCCCTAGTTGACTAAAACACCACACTATTTCTAAGAACAGTCCAATGTTTTCATGTAAGTTAGAAAACTAAGACACACAACAATTTTAAATGTTTTCTTGTGATTCATATGGATAAAAAATATGTACTGGCAAAACAAGAAATCTAAATAAATCCTTAGGGCTTTAATCCAAATTACTAAGCAAAATATCTGACTAATTTCAGAGACAGCTCAAGTTGGGATATAATTTTTGTACATCTTAATTTACTTTTCAATTTCCCTATCAATTTATAACTTCTTTATATTCATATAACTAGACACGAGTAGTAATTCAAATTATTGTATACACTTGTACTTATTAATAAACTCATATGAAGATGTATGGTATATTGTTAAAGTTACAAAAGATAAAAGTATTATAATTCCTTGAATTATATTCATAATTTATATATATTACAAATAATTATATGTGCATGCATAAATGCTTAGTGATTTTGTGGTATCCATCAACAAGTCTTAAGTGCATTGGTTGCTGTTGTTTGGGCTTCTTATAACACATATATTACTTTCCTAAAATGGTAAAGCCACATGGATGTTGAAAAAGACAAAAATATTCAAACCTCTGACCCAGCAGTGTTCACTATATCGAAGAATCTCAGTGTGTGTTTTGGACAAATAATGAAGTTTAACATACAATTATAATTACTTTGTATAGGTAAAGCATAGCCTCAGTTCACAGACTGAACTTACATGGCTATCACAAGCAGTCTGAAGGGTTTACTATTGCCAAGCCAAGTGCCGTCGAGTCGGATCCGACTATTAATCATTTATTAAAAATATATGTTCATGTCTTGTCACAAAATTTTGACTGCAGAATATGTTTGACTACATAAAAGTTTCTTTTAAAAAACTGAAAAAACGAAACCCACTGCCATTCAGTCAGGTCCAACTCATAGTGACCCTATAGGTCAGAGTAGAACTGCCCCATAGAGTTTCCAAGGAGTGCCTGGAGAATTTGAACTGCTGACCTTTAGGTTAGCAGATGTAGCACTTAATCTGCTATGCCACCAGGGTTTCCTCTTTTAAAAAAAGTAAAATAAATTCCAAAATGCCATCATTTACAGAAAACAACTGAGCATTTTGGCTTGTATAATCTATGTTCTTTTAGCCTTTTCTGATGTGCAGGTGTAAGCACACATACATTTCTTAACTCAAAGAACTATACTATACTTTCATCTTTGCAAACTGCCTATTTACTTACTGAAAATAATTGTTATTCATGCTAAGTATTTTTCTACAATTCTGTCTTAATTGATGGCTATTACTTAATTTTGTAAATACACCTTCATTTATTTAAACTTCTATGAATTTTCCTGCAAACTTCAGAATGCTAATTTTTCTTCAATGTATAAATGAAGCTTCTCAGTATAGATTTCCAGTTGAAGACTCTGGTGAATTAGAGAATACTTCTAGAGTTCATGCATTGAAAAGCATCTATATCTAGAAAAAACACATACATATACAAGTAATATACCTCTTTCTAAATAGTTGTGGTAGGTTTTAGATGGGAACAGGAAGTTGTGCCTCTAGATACTTTGTCACCATGTGAGTGACAAAATTGGGTTACTGCCCATACTACTAGGTGTATCTCCCACTGGCACCCAAATCTCCAGCCAAAATGGCAGAACTAGTCATTCCAACTTCTGTGTTTGTGCATCTTTCCCATGCAATTATCTTAGTCTTGAATACTTTATTCTTTATCTTTGCAAACCGAATTACATCCTCCATAGAGATTCAAATTAAAAACAAAATAATCCTGTTCCCTAACACTACAAGAAGAGCAACATTTTGCCTTTGAAATTTTGCAACATATATTGTTTGCCCCACCCACTCATCACCTTTCATGTGTTACCTTATATTGTGTTGTTGGTGGTGTCTTTTCTTTTAGATTGCAAGTGCCTGGAAGGCAGAGCTTGTGCTTTGAACAGCTTTGTTTCTCTAACAACCATTAGTCTATGTCTGTAATGTAAAAGGTATCCAGTTAACAATTCTTGCATAAATATACCATCATAAACACAATTTGTATGGCTACAGAAAAGAAAGATGGGACTTTGGACTAATATTTAACTGATAACTAATTCCTTGAAATAATGTTTACATTTCTATAATTTATGTAGTTTCTTAGAGAATATTACACGATTTGAATATTGCTAATCGGACTACTAATCCAGTAAATGGGCTACTAACCCAGTGGTGTATTTGTATATGAGAATTCTTATGACTTTTTTATTCAAAGTTTCTGAGTCCATGAACTTTGTTCAACAATAAACAGACTGTTTACAGTAACTTCTGAGAGCTTTAATTTTTATATTTCATATTTTTAATGGAAACCCTAGTGGCATAGTGGTTAAGTGCTACAAGAGTTCAGCAGTTGAAACTCACCATGCACTCCTTAAAAACTCACGGGGGCAGTTTTACTCTGTCCTGTAAGGTCACTAGGAGTCAAAATCAACTCTATGGCAGTAAGTTTTGGTGTTCTTAATACAGTGTGAAAGTCTAACTCCACAAATCTAATTTACATGCAAGGCACTGAAATTCGATCACTATGTAATCACTTACAAGTTCTTCTTCTATCTCTGAAGAAAGCAAGTGAAGTATAGCATAATCACTTCCTTCCTTATTTCAGGTAGATAAAAGGAAAAAAAAATGGTTGTAGTCAACTCCAACCGAAGGCAAGCCCTGATGTTTCACTGTGCTCTACATATCTTTCAATGGCTGACTTTATGAAACTAGATACCCAGGTCTTTCTTCCAAAGTGCTTCGTCTCGTTTTGGTTAGCAGTCAAGCAATTTAATTGTTTGCACATCCAGAAATTTCAGGTAGGTTATAATATATTTTTCCCAGTAATTTTTTTGGATGAAAGGCATAGAGACTCCAAATTAGTTTGAAACCAACGGAAAACGCCTTCATACCGTACAAGGCCCTACTTTCAATCCTGTCCTCTAATCTGGCTGCATAATCTTGGTACAATCTATGCAATAACTTTGGAAAGATTACAAGACTGTGACATCACGAGAGTATTAGAAAATACTTGTATACCATCTGCAAAACATTCATATCCTCAGGTTTGGTTGTACCTGAGAAAACCTATTGATGTGGCAGAAAAAGAAAGAGAGCCCGTTTCACCCGACTTTGGCATATGGTTAATTATTTATTCTTTAAAAGAGCTAGGAAGAATAGGTCTTTGTCATTGTCCCCTTCAACTTATAAACAGCTAAGTCAGGGACTTGGCATTGTAAATTGTTGGGCCTAACTACCCATCTTGACCTCATTTCTTTGGTAGCCAAACCTATTTTAGCCCGGTGATTGTGAAATTAGAAAAACATGACACAAACAGGTTAGCTTCCCACAGCCAAAGCAAAACAGAGAACTGAAGCAATTATCTAGACATTTTAGAGAAAGATAAGTAAGGGTTTCAGGACATATCCGCTAAATAGAACATTAACACATGAAAAGTGCAAAGTATCAATTCTCATCACAGTTCAGCTCATGCTTTGTAGACTACTGTACAAATGATGTTCCTGAGTGTAAGTGGCAGAGAAATAGGAAGCAACTAAATGTCATTCATTCTACTTGAGTCAGAAATAGCAGTGTCAAACTTAATGCCTCAGTCCATCACCATCCTCTGCTTTGCCTCTGCAGATAAAGTCTGAGTCCATAAAACTCCCAGCCACTACTTAACCTGGCGTTACTTAGGGCTTTACTCTCACGTCAATCCAAGGAATGAGTGACACCCCACCCACACTTTTGTTGCCTCCTTTCCTGTTTATTACTCCATGTTTTCCTTTTTAACTCCACTTTCCCATCCATTTCCAAGACATGACACACTCTTCCCTGGCCTCCCAGGACTGCCTGTTGTTCCTGAACTTTTAAGTCTGAGAAACTGCCCTATAAACCTACTCTGCCTTCATGCACATTTCACTGCCAAGTTTTTCAAGTACGCATATTTATCTTGTAGTTTGCATTAATTGGGATAATAAGTACACTAATGGATTAACTTATTATCCTATAGATTAGAGTTTTACATTCTAAAGGGGACTGGGGTGCAACTGGGACTGGTGCCCTCTAAAATGTTAAAGGATGGAGTTAAAATAGTATGGTAGTTTCACATAACCACAACAATATCCCCAGAAAGGTTTGAAGTAATTGCATTCCACAGTAACGTAACCTATTTCATCCACTGTGTTAGTATTGGTAGACATGTTTTGAATAATACAGTTAGGTGTCATAAGGTTGCTTTGAGTCAGAATTGATTCAACAGCAGTGGGTTTGGTTTTTTTTGTTTGAGACTTTTAAAGAAGATACCCTCTCTCCTAACTAAGGATCTAATGGAACTGTAACTATCCTAAACATGAAACTTTTATAACACAGAAGACTGGTTAGAAACGTGGATCTTCTTTTTATTATTATTATTATTAAGTGAAAGTATATAATCCATTTCAGTTTTACATGCCCACCTCTCTGCAACTTTATCTGCTCTCCTCACCCTGTGACACCATGCTCTTCCTTTTCACTCTTTACTTCTAGTATCCTCTTAATGAACACTTATCCCCTCTTCTCTACCCTCTCCTCTCCTTTCTAGAAAGAAACTCATAGGACAGCCTCCTACAAATGTATAGAACCATCAAGTGCATGCCACAAGCTCACTTGGTGTCCCCGAGTCCAGTCCAGTCCATTCTTTGTCTGAAGTGCTGGTCTCAGTACTGGTTTCAGGTTTGGGCCAGTAGCAAATCTAGAAGCCATGTTCTCAAGGGAATCCTCCAGGTTGTCAGACCATCAATTCTGGTCTTTTAGCATAGTTTTTGATCAGCACACCTTTTTTTTTCATGCTGTATCTAGGACTCTGCACTGTACCCTCCCTCTGTTTTTGGAGGTGGGCAGGCACCATCTGATTCTTGTGGTCTTATGCTGATGTAGTCTCCCAATCAACTGAGTCCTTCTCTCTCCAGGGTTCCTTTTTCCTTGTGTCTTTGATGTTCTTGGTTGTCATCTGTTCCAGGAGGGTTGAGAAAAATTGGTGAAATTTTTCTCAGATGAAAGCTTGCTGGCTTTTAAGACTCCAGACACCACTCATCAACATGGAATGAAGAGGACTCCCTTAGCAAAAGACTAGTCACATCAATTGACCTTGATGTCCCCTGCAAACATGGTCCTCAGGCACCTGTCCCTCCTACTCTATCTCTGTGAATGCTAGGTTGAATTTAGAAAACTTTGAGTTTATTCTGTACTCCAGCTGTGCTGACCTGCCTTCTACTGTATGCTGTCACTCTTTTGACTTAACCAGATTCCTATGGACTGTCTAATCTATGAACAACTCTCTCCCTCCCTACCATTATGCCAAGTCCTACCATTATAGCCATCAAAAAATCTTTTATTATGTGCAAAAGTCCTTTTTTAAGTCCTTCCATTAGTGGTCCCATTATAATACTTGCCTTTAGCAGCTTACATGATTTCACTCAGCATAATGTCTTCTAGTTGATACCAGATTATGAGATGTTTCCTAAAATCATCACTGTTCTTTATCTGGCAGTACCAGCCGTCAGATGAACAGAGCTAAGGGGAAAGCGCGGGAGCTGAATAAGACCGAAACAATCACATCAGGGGGGACTCAGTCAAGCTGAGACACCGAACTTTATTTTTCAGTTACATATATATTCTACACATTTCCTTGTTTCCTTTTCCCAAGCATTCTTTTGCTAGTCATATCAAAACCAGATCGGGGGCATGCTGACCTCTGCTTATTCTGGGGACAATGCTGGGTGTACAATACTTGGAATGTGCTTAATTTAGATCTTGTTAATACAAGAGTTAACTTGACCATATTCTGGCCTTGATTTGGGAAGTCTTGGCTTCCCACACCTCCCCCTTATTTATTCTATAAGTCAGCTGGCTGCCAGCTGTCCCATCTGTGTGCCTGTCTTAGGTTGCACTTACTGACTCTATCTCTTACCCATCATTGGAGTCCAGGCTCTTTGCGATTGCGTCCTGTCTTAGGTTGAGATAGTTCAGTTAAATGTCTTACCCGTCATTGACTACCACAGAGGGTTAGAAGGTGAAGGTACCGGGTTTGAGTATGCAGTTTGAGGCGGTGCACATCTATTAATAGTTGCTGCAGAGTTTTGTAAACTTTTTAAAGCAGACAAGATGCGCAGAGTATAATCAAGAGGACAATTCCCCCTATCGTAATCATGGGGATCAATAGGTGTCAGATTTGGTCAAGAGGCCCAGAAAACATGTTCTTAAGATTATTTAGAAGATTTTCAGCTGTCACAGCAGCATTAAAGGGCAAGTGGGCATGACTTAGTGCCAAAATTTCTGAATGTAACTGTGCTAGGTCCAGAGTTTCATTAGTATGTTCCCACATACCTTCTAAATGTTGTTTAACTCTCTCCCATGGATCGGTGCTTATATTATAAGTTTTGTTGGTCACACAAATCCAAGTAAACTCAGCATGACAAGCCAATTTAGTCTGGTGTTGTAGGATTTGACCCTGGCTTCCTAGAAACTCTATAGTTTCAAATAGTAAGTTTAATTTTTGTTTTACTTTCATGTCAAATATTTCTCAGGTACCCATGAGTCGTGATATGTTATGTGTCACCTTTTCTGCAAATTGTGCAGGTTGTACATTTTGGGTAAGAGCCACGGCGGCCATAGAGGTTGCGATTATAGAAGATACAAGTGTAGTTATTCCCAAAACAACTAATCCCACAGTCCGTTTAGGCCTAATCAACTCTTGCAGTCTTTCTATCACTTGCAGTCCTCTATCCTGATACCAGGGTCCCGACAAGTTTACAGGCAGTACCACAAAGGGAGGCTGATGTAGAACAATAATAAGTTCCCCTTCCCGAAGGGGGCCCACACAATTAGTAAGATTACAGTTAAAGCATGTTATGTTAAAACGGGTTACATTGTGGCAGATTTCATTGCCCTGTGTGACAGTCACCTTTGTCCAAGTGATGTTCATATTTTTCTTACTGAAGCTTCCTTTAAGTATTAAGTTCGTCCCTGTCACACAGGTGGTGACTGTTTTATTCAGGAGAGATTGGGCTAATTTATGTCTAAGTTCAGAGTTTTCTCCATTTTGGCCATTGGCAACACAGCCACCTGTGTTATTTCAGTTGGTGATGTTGTAGCAGCTGCTGTACACTGTAGGGATGTCGTTTCCTAGGCAGAGTACTCGCCTTGTTCCGAGACCCGTGTAATTCCACACTCGGTGAATTGTTGTTTGATTGTAAGTGATGCGCATCTCCCGAACCCAAACACTGGCATGCAACACTGGAGGACTCAGAACATATGCCCAATATAGTGCCCCTTCAGCCGCCGGGGTCATCAGGAGGAGCCACAGCCACACCGTCACCCTTGGGTTCCTCTGCCAGGCACACCAACCTCTCAGGAAGCCACCACGCTCCATCAGCATCCTGTGGAAAAACACAAACATGCCCTGGTCCCCAGATAAGTACAGGGTCGGGGCCGTTCCATACCCCTGTTAGGGGGTCCTTCCACTTTATTAAAGCGAAATATGTGTGTGGATGTGGATGCCAGAAGTGCTCTGCAGGCGACCGCCCATACCAGTCTAAATTTAAAAAATTTAAGATGAAGAGTGAATGATTAAGAAGGTTCTGAGGGGTACAGGGGTATAATTCCCCCTTTTTTATTTTTTCAAGTTGGTGTTTGAGGGTACTGTGGGCTCGTTCAACAATACCTTGACCCTGGGGATTATATGGTATTCCTGTTTTTTGTTGAATGTGTAATTGTGTGCAAAAGGTTTGAAATGCTCGACCGGTGTAGCCGGTGCCGTTGTCAGTTTTTATGATTCGCGGCAGTCCTCAAATGGAGAAACACCGGACACAGTGGGTTATAACATGCTTACCTGCTTCACCCGCAGCAGCGGTGGCAATGATGAAACCGGAAAATGTATCTATGGTAACATGGACATACTTACTCTTACCAAAAGAGGGGATATGAGTAACGTCCATTTGCCACAGGTGATTAGGTAGGAGACCTCATGGGTTTATTCCATAATGGGGGACTGAAAGACGTTGTGGGCAAGTCTGACATTGTTTTACAATTTGCCTTGCGGCTTCCCGGGGGATTTGGAACATGTAGTGGAGACTATAACTATTTTGATGATGAATTGCATGAGAGGATTGAGCCCCCTGAATCTTAGAAAGTCCAATGATTTGTGTGGCTTGATCAACAAGATCGTTTCCCTGTGAGAGGGGTCCTGGGAGCCCAGAATGTGCACGAATATGAGCAACAAAGAAACAGTGTTTTTGCTCCTGGATACTGGTTTGTATTTGACTGAACAATGGATTAACTTCTGGATTGGCAGCTTGGATAACTGGTGCGGTTTTAAGCCAAGGAAGAGCATTAGCCATATATTGACTATCAGTATAGAGGTTGAATGGCTGTTGTGCACACTGTTGAAATACCACAGCAATGGCTTGGAGCTCTACTATTTGTGCCGAGGCAGAAGTGGATGAAATCTGATAGAGTCTGCCATTAATGGAATAGGCAAACGTACCATTAGAAGAGCCATCAGTAAATACAAAAGAGGCATCGTGAATGGGGCAGAGGCTGGTGACTTTGGGGAGAACAAAGGCGTGGTCTGAAGCAAATTGCAACAGCTCATGGGACGGGTAGTGGGATTCTAACTGTCCAGGGTATTGCGCCAATGCGATACCCCAGCTGTCAGAGTTGGTGAAGGGCCAGCGAATTTTGTGTTTTGGAATTGGTAAGATAATTTTAGGGGGCTCTTTGCCGAAATACCAGCGAGCTTCTGTGTGACACTGTTGAACTAAGATAGCTAGTATTTCATCATACTCTGGAAGGGGATACAGGCAAGTGAATCCAAAGAAGAGGACCCTCCTGCCAAAGAACGGCAGTTGGCATATGTTTTGTAGGAAGGACACAGGCACACCAGGTTCTGTCATAATCTAAGTATGTCACTCGCTGACTGGAAAGGGCCTTCTCAATCTTGTATGGCCAGGCGTCCCTCAACAGTAAGTTCTCTGAGAGATGTAAGATTAGAATTTCTTTTAAGTATATCAAATAAGGGTTTGAGATCTGCCGTCGTTATTCCTAAGCTTGATCTGAGCCAATTAATGTCTTCCAAGAGCTTTTGAAAATCATTGAGGGTTTTTAAGTTGTCTTTCCATAGCTGAATTTTTTGAGGAATAATATGTTTAGGATACAACAAATAACCCAAGTAAGAAAAAGGTGAGGTTGTCTGAATTTTTTCAGGGGAAATTTGGACTCCTGCTACTTGGAGGGCTGTGGAAAGCTCCAAGTAGACACTTAAAACATAACCCTCATTCTTATGAACCAGCAGGATATCATCCATGTAATGAATCATGTACATTTCAGAGTGGTTTTCACGTACCTTTGCGATTGCTTGATCAACGAATTTTTGACAGAGAGTAGTACTGTTGGCCATCCCCTGGGGAAGTACCGTCCAGTGGTACTGGCGCATGGGGCGAGTGTAATTAGAGGTAGGAACACAGAAAGCAAAACGCTCACAATCTTTCGGATGTAAAGGAATAGTGTAAAAGCAATCTTTTAAGTCAATTACTATTTTATAAGTGTTGGCTGGAATAGCAACAGGATAAGGAAGCCCAGGCTGAAGAGCCCCCATAAGTTGCATAGTTTTATTAACTTCCCAGAGGTCTTGCAATAGTCTCCATTTTCCTGATTTCTTTTTTATTACAAAGATAGGCGAGTTCCATGGTGAATTAGATGGTTTTATATGGCTGCTATCTAACTGTTCCTGCACCAACTGTTCTGCGGCTCTAATTTTTTCTTGATTCAGGGGCCATTGGTCCACCCATACAGGCTCATCACTTTTCCATGTGATAGCATCCACATGGGATGCAGGAGAATCAACAGCTCCTGTTAAAAATACCCTAACCCTGTTCGTTTGGGGCGAGGCTGTGGTTGGATGGGCTCCATTCTTCCTTGGTTTTGGGTTCCCAATCCCTGTTGTGGGAGGAGTCCTTGATCTAATAGCTGTTTAGTAACTAAAGGATTGTGACTGTGGAGATAAACCCCCATTTGTGACATGACATCCCTTCCCCATAAATTTATCGGAAGATGGGATACAATATAAGGTTGAAATGTTCCCGAGTGTCCCTCATCATCAGCCCAAGTCAGGATATTGCTACTTATTTCGGGGTCCTGAGTTTGTCCGATGCCCTTTAACTGAGTAACACTGCTGCGTTTTGGCCATGGGCTAGGCCACTGGGCCAGGGTAATAACAGAAACATCAGCTCCGGTATCCAACAAATCCAAGAACCTTCGTCCCTGTATGATGAACTCCAACTCGGGGCATTTGTGTCCGATGGCCTGCACCCAATAAGCATCTGAGGACCCAAATCCCTGACTGCCTCTGATTTTTCTTTTGCTTCTAAATTGTTCCTGTGTTCTGGGAAATAACACAATTTGAGCAATTCTCTGTCCGTCCTCAACTACTGAGATCTGTTTGGGGGAGGAGGCCATAACTTTAATTTCCCCATGGTAGTCTTCATCAGTGACTCCAGGATAAATTTGAGATGGTACTACTTCTTCCTAACAGGAGCCCAACCACACCCTTGGGCAGAGGTCTGTAGACCCCTGTGGGTAGGACCTGGACTCCCATGTCAGGGACTAGTACTGTGTGGGCAGTGGCACAGAGATCCAATCCTGCGCTGCCGGGGGTGGCTTTCCAGAGGTCACAAACGGATTGTTTCCCTGATCGTTCGAGAGACTGCACTTGATTGCCCCATAACATTGATTCGGGGCCTGGAGCTGGCCCTTCTTCCCGTTTCCCTGCTGGATGGGATTCCCGTCCTTATCAGTTTTAGATTTGCATTCATTTAGCCCAGTGCTTGCCTCGCTTACACTTAGGACAAAGTCTGGGTGGGACACCTTTAGCCCCCTCCTTTTGTCCCCCTTTTGAGGGGCAGTCCCGTACCAGGTGCCCTGACTGACCACACCTAAAACAGGCTCCGCAGCTGCCCTTCCCTCTGGTTTGCTGAAATAGGACTTCGTTAATAGTTTTTCCCTGCAAGGCTGCGACCAAGGTGACTCCTTGAACATAGCCAGTTCCTATATCAGCACACAGTCTGATATAGTCCGATAAATTAGACCTTTTTCTCCATGGGCGAATGGCTGCTTGGCAAGCCGAATTGGCATTTTCATAAGCTAGCTGTTTAATTAAGAGCGTTCCAGCTTTGGTGACGCCCAAAAGCCTTTCTGCTGTTTTTAAAAGGTGGGAGACAAAATCTTGATAGGGCTCATCAGGCCCCTGCCTAATCTTAGACAAGTCCTCAGTCAGCTTGCCTGTAGGGGGTAACTTGTTCCAGGCTTTTTTAGCAGCCACATTGATTTGCACATACATTCCAGGGTTATACTGTAACTGATTACTCAAGATGCCCCACTGCCCTTCCCCCACCAACATCTCGTAGGGAGCCCGACCTAGTTGCGTCTATTTATGTCTGCAGTTGTTTGACATTGGTCTAAAAACTCTGATTTCCACAGCAAAAAATCCCCTCCCGAAAGACATGCTTTTGCCAGCATTTTCCAATCTGCCGGAGGCAGAGCATCCCTGGCAGTGTTTTCCAGCAGCGCCAGAGTAAAAGGCGCTGTAGGGCCATAGTACACGCTGGAGGTTTTTAGTTCTTTTAATTGCTTAAAGGGAATTGGCCTATGCATTCTTTGTGGATTTCCCTGCTGATCTAATTCTTCATATACTGGATACAAATGCTCAAATCCTTCTGTGCTCTCCCCTTTTCTAGCCGCTTGTTGAAGAGATGCCTGCAGAGGGGATATTTACATTTTTATAGGCTGGAGCCGGGGTTGTTGTACCACCGCGACCACCGGCTCCGGAACTGCCGGGTTGTCAGGTGGCTCTAAGCTGCTATAACACTGGGTGTGGGGCTGGGCGGCAATGGAAGACTTAATGGTTTCAAGGGGGAAAAATGAGTCAACAATTTAAGTTGCTGTTGCATCTGCTCAACAGCCTTAAGGAGATTGGGATCACTTGCTGGAGGAGCAGGTTCGGCCAAATTGATCAGGGCTGCAGGGTAATCTCTGGGATGATATAAAGCAGCTGCTTCCTCTAAATCGGCTGCGGACGCGTCATCTACCTCCTCATTTTCCTCATTCTCTTCCTCCAAAAGAGGTGTGCTGGGGAGAACTCCATTACCAGCACCATTGCTTTCCCTTTCGTTTTCTGTTATGGAGGAGGGAGGAACCTTCTCTATTTCATGACGGGGATCCAAACAAACCCTGACTAATGCCCAAAGGCTAAAGGCATCTACAGGCATTTTTTCTGGCTCATGGGCAGAAAAATAAGCTTTCATTTTTTTTTCCTACTTTCATCCATGTTGCTAGATCAACATTTCCCTCTTCAGGAAAACAGGGATATATTTTCTCAACAAATTCAAGAAACCTTAAAAGTTGATTGTGCCCAACCTTCATACCCCGACCTTTTAGCATGTGTTGTAGCATTTATGAGAATAGGACTCTACTGCTGGTAGTTTGCACTCTTCCCCTGATGTTTTTCTAATATAGCTGCCCCTTTACTTACCTCGTGTGCACACTTTATAACTCGTGGCAGCTCGTCGCAGTATTCTTTCGTACCTCAGGTCTCGTGTTCGGGCGCCACTTGAGGGTACCAGCCGTCAGACGAGAGCTGAATAAGACCAAAACAATCACATCAGGGGGGAATCAGTCAAGCTGAGACACCGAACTTTATTTTTCAGTTACATATGTATTCTACACATTTCCTTGTTTCCTTTTCCCAAGCATTTTTTGCTAGTCATATCGAAACCAGATCAGGGGGCATGCTGACTTCTGCTTATTCTGGGGATAATGCTGGGTGTACAATACTTGGAATGTGCTTAATTTAGATCTTGTTAATACAAGAGTTAACTTGACCATATTCTGGCCTTGATTTGGGAAATCTCGGCTTCCTACATTTATCATTGCTTAGTGTTCCATTGTGTATATGTGTACCACAGTTTGTTTATCTATTCATCTGTTGATGGGCACCTAAGCTAATTTCACATTTTTGCTATTGTGGACCGTGCTGCAATTAATGTTCGTAAGCATGTGTCTCTGTGACAGCCCTTATTTCTGTAGGATATATTTCAAGCAGTGGGATTACTGGATTATGCGATGTTTCTATTTCTAGCTTTTTAAGAAAGCACAATTGCTTTCCAAAAAGGTTGTACCATTTTGCATTCTCCCCAGCAGTTTAGGAGAGTTCCAGTCTCTCCACAGCCTCTCCAGCATTTGTTGTTTTATGTTTTTTTTGATTATTGCCAACCTCATTGAGGTAACATGATATCTCCTTGTAGTTTTAATTGGAATTTCTCTAATAGCTAGTGATCATGAGCATTTCCTCATGTGTCTTTTTACTGCCTGGACATCATCTTTGGTGAAATGTCTGTCCATATCTTTTGCCTTTGTCTAATAGGTTATTTGTCTTTTTCTTGTTGATATTTTGCAGTGCCTTGTAAATTTTGGAAATTAGATGTCAATCTGATATGCAGTTGTCAAATATACTTTCCCATTCTGTAGACAGTCTTTTAATTCTCTTGATGAAGACTTGGATAAGCATAATTGTTTGATTTTTAGTAGTTCCCAATTATCTATTTTCTTTTCTACTGTATGTGCACAATTGGTAAGATTTTGTACTCTAAGCCGTGTATTAGAACTTCCATTGTTGTCCATGTTTTTTCTTCTAAAATCTTTTTCATTTTAGGTTTAATACTTAGGTCTTTGACTCATTTTGAGTCAGTTTTCAAGTAAGGTGTGATATATGAGTCTTGTTTCAGTTTTTCCTTGTCTTGTGTTTCCTTGTCTTGTCTGATTGCTCTGGCCAGAACTTCTCACACAATGTTGGATAGAAGTGCTGACAGTGGGCATCCTTGTCTAGTTCCCATTTTCAAGGAAAATTATTTTAGTAGCTCTCCATTCAGGATGATATTCGTGGTTGGCTTTGCCTAGATGCCCTTTTTTGTGTTGAGGAATTTCCTTTTTATTCCCATGTTGCTGCGAGTTTTTAACATGAATGAGTGTTGGACTTTGTTAAATGCCTTTTCTCCATCGATTGATAAAAATTAATGATTCTTATCCTTTGTGTTATTTATGTGGTTGACCACATTGTTTTTCTTATGCTGAAGCAAGCCCGTTTCCCTGGCATGGGTCCTACTTGGCCATGATGGATTATTTTTTTTGATATGTTGTTGAATTCTATTGGCTAGCATTTTGTTGAAGAATTTTGCATAGGTTCATGAGTGATATTCGTCTGTAATTTTCTTTTTTGTGGGATCTTTAACTTAATTTGGCATCAGGTTTATCCTGGCTTCATAGAATGAATTTGGGAATATTCTGTCCTTCTCTGCATTGTGAACTAGCTTCAGTAGTATTGGAATTAACTTCTCCCTAAAAGTTTCATAGAATCCTCCACTAAAGCCATCTGGGCCAGGACGTTTTTTCATTGGTAGTTTTTTTTGATTATTTTTGTCAATCTCTTCTTTTGTGATGGGTTTATTATGTTGTTCTAGTTCTCTTTGTGATAATTTTAGTAGGTGATGTATCTAAAAATTTGGTAGGTGATGTAGAATCTAGAAATTTGTCCATTTCAAATCTGAGTATAATTTTTCATAGTATTCTGTTATAATTTTGGTTGGGGTGTTGTGACACCTCCCGGCTTATTTCTTATTTGAGTTATTTGTTTCCTGGTTTTCTTTGGTGAACTTAGCCAATGGTTTATCAATTTTGTTGATCTTTTTAAACAAACAGCTTATTTTTTTGTTATTGTTATTTTTAATGCTTTCAATTGTTCTTCTATTCTCTAATTCGTTTAGTCCTCTAAATTTTATTATCTGTTTTCTTCTGGTGCCTGAGAAGTTCTTTTGTTGTTTTCTTTCTAGTGTCTGAGTTATAGGGTTAATTCTTTGAGCACTCTCTTCACTGTGGTTGTGTGTATAGATGTATTGACCTCTGAGCACTGCTTCTGCTGTATCCCATACGTTCTGATAGGATGTGTTTTTGCTCTCATTTGATTCCATGAATTTCTTCATTGCAACCTTGATTTCTTGTACTACCCATGAATTTTTGAGCAAGAGGTCATTCAATTCCCATGAGTTTGGATTTCTACCAATGCTTTTTTTCTGTTATGAATTTCAAGTTTTCTGGTGTTATAGTCTGGGAAGAAGCTTTGCAATAATTCAGTGCTTTGGATTTTGTTGAGAATTGCTTTATTGCCCAATATGTGGTCTATTCTCAAGAATATTCCATGTCTGTTGGAAAAGGTATAGTTGTCTGTAGTTGTCTGTTGTTGGGTAAAAAGTTCTGTATATGTCTATGAGATTCACTTGGTTGCTTGTATCAGTAAGATCTTCTGTACCTTTATTGAGCTTTTTTTCTGGATGATCTGTCCCTTACTGAAAGTGGAGTGTTGAAGTCTCTTACTGTGGAGTGATCTATCTCAGATTTCAAGGTTGTCAGCATTTATTCAATGTGTTTATATACTCTGGTATTGGTTGCTTAAATATTTTAGATAGTTTTATCTTCCTTATGTATTGAGCCTTTAAGCAATAAATAATAACCATCTTTGTCCATGATGGTAGATTTTACTTTAAAATCTATTTGAGATTAATATTTCCATTACTGTTCTTCTTTGCATGTTGTTAGCTTGGTATATTTTTCCTTCTTTTGAGTTTCTGTTTGTTCATATATTTGAGTCTAAGGTGTTTTCTTATAAGTTGAATACAAACAGATTGCATTTTTTGATTCAACCTGTTACTCTGTCTCTTTATTGGGGCATTCAGTCCGTTTACATTCAATGTAATTATTGATAGATACATATTTAATGCTGTCATTTTGATGTCTTTATTTTTGTGTTGTTGACATTTTCTTTGTTGCACTTAATATTCTGTTTTGGTTCTTTTTTATGGGTTTTTTTTTCATCCATTTCAGTGTTGGTTTTGTGTCTGTTGAGACTCATATTATGTTTCTTATTTTGATATGTAGTATTGTTATTTTTCTTTGTGTCTACTCCTTTGTTTCCCTCTAATATTCTGAATTTAAACCAGTCTTTAACTTCTTTATAGCTCCTTAACTGCCTTTCCGTCCAAAAGGTCTATGAATACTGTAATATGTCCCTCTGTATAGTGTAATGTTATCATAGTTTACAAGTTGAAACCTCTGTTCCCATAATTTTAATATTTTAGCTAACATTGAACTTTGTGACTTCCCTAACTAATTAGGACTCTGGATGCTGTGTCCAGCATTGCATCCTTGAGTATATAACTGGTGTTACTGATTTTCTAATTGAAGAACTTCCTTCAGTATTTCTTTTACTGTTTTACTTTTGTGAAGTCTCTAAGCTACTTTTTATCTCACAATGTCTTAATTTCACCATCATATTTGAGAGACAATTTTGTAGGATGTATAATTCTTCATTGGAAGTTGTTTTCTTTCAAGGCTTGTGTGTGTCATCCTCTTGCCTTCTTGCCAATGTAGTTTCAGCTGAATGCTTGGAGGTCAGTCTAAAAGACTTCTCTTTGTATGTTAGTTTTGGTTTAAGCTTAGCTACCTTCAAGAACCTCTCCTTATGTTTCATTTCTTAAGCTTGGTTGTGTTATGCCTTATGGTCTTTCTTTTGAGAACTATCTTTCATGGAGTTTGATGAGCATCTTGAAAAGCTGTCTTCTCTTCTTTCATGATGTCAGGGAAGTTTTCTGTCAATAGCTCTTGAACACTTCTCTCTGTATTGCTATCTCTCACTGTTCTGGAACTCCAGTTACTCTCAAATTGTTCTTCTTGATAGAGTTTCACATGATTCTTTAAGATTATTTAGTTTTCTTGATTCTTTTATCTGAGTTCTCCTCATAAATACTGGTGTCAGTTGCTTTATCTTCTGTCTCTCTGATTCTGCATTCCATTTCCTCAATACTGCTCTTTTGGCTTTCCATTGAATTGTCTATCTCTGTAATTTTATTATTGATCTGCCAGATTTCAGATCAC
This sequence comes from Heterohyrax brucei, assembly GCA_028571685.1. Lineage (NCBI taxonomy): Eukaryota > Metazoa > Chordata > Mammalia > Hyracoidea > Procaviidae > Heterohyrax > Heterohyrax brucei. The sequence goes on from CM053149.1 coordinate 45,559,446, forward strand.
TGTAGTTCTAGCAGTTCATGTAGCTTGTTTAATTTTTTATTTTGTTCTGTTGCACTTTGTCTAATCTCCATCCTAAAATCTAGAAGGGCTCTACACATAAGTCTTTTGTAGTCTACCTCTGATAATTTCAGGAAGACTTCTTCATCTGGGAAGTTTTTTGATTCTTTGGGGAGTTTTCCAGAGCCATGGTGGTCTGCTTCTTTAAATGGTTATGTATTGACTGTTGTCTCTGAGCCATCAGAAAGCTATTCAGCTTCTCCAGTGCCACACCAGCAGGAGCTATGTCTTAGCTCAGAGAAGGGAGAGGAGAAGGGCACTCCTGTACTTAGCTGCTAGCTGCTGCTGTGTTCTCTAGGTGTGGCTTCTCTTAGGAACACCTTCTTTGCTGTTAGAAATGCTGTCCAGCCAGGCACTGCTACTCCACATGGCAGCTGGTTGCAGCTGGACCCTCCGGCTTATCAGACTTCACCTCCTGGCTGACAAAGTTGGTGTCCTACCTGGGCTGCCTGTCCTGTGCTGCACCAGCAGAATCTATGACATAGCTTATAGAAGAGGGGAGGAAGGGCACTGCTACACTTGGCCTCCAGCCACTGCTGGGTTTTCTAGATTTGACTGTCTCAACTACAACCTCTCTGCTGAGAGATATGCAACCCACTTAAGCACTGCTGCTCAACATAGCAGCCAGCCTCCAGCCAGGTTCTCAGGTACAGTAGCCTTAGTCCCACTCTCCCAGTTCACAAAGATGGTGTCCATACCTGCAAGCCTCTTTACCACCACACCAGCAGAAGCGGGACCCTTCATTCTGCCAACCTGCCTCTAACAAAAGTAGTTTTCCCCTTTCCGTTACCCTGTCCAATCTTGTGTCTTCCTGCCTGATCTTGGGGCTCCTAAAATGTCTACCCTGTTCCATTCAGTTTTTTTTTTCCTAGTCCTTAGTTCTCAGAGGGGAACAAGGAGACATGTGACTAGTCCACCATCTTGGCTCTACCTGTCTGGATCTTCATTTTACTAACTTCTTGCCTTTGTCAAAATCCTTAGTTGCTGACACTCTATTTTCCTCAGTTTTAGTCATAATGATATCCTCTATCTCCTACTCCAGTAGCTAGGCTTAAACAAAAACAAAAACCCAAACCCGATGCTGTAGAGTCAATTCTGATGCACAGCAGCCCTATGGGACAGAGTACAAGTGCTCTGTAGAGTTTACAAGGAGCACTAGTTAGATTCAAACTGCCATCCATTAGGTTAGTAGTCATGTCACTCTCTCATTATGCTGCTAGGGTTAAGAGCATAAGATAGAAGGTGAATATAACCAGTGAGTACAATTTCTGGAACACAGTGAATATCAGCCATTATACTAATTACTGTGTTCTACTACTGATTAGGAAAAAGAGACTTGTAGGTTGCTGCCTTTATGTTGTTGTCACTAGCTGTCATCAAGACAGACCCTGATTCATGGCGACCCCGTACACAATGTGATTGGACTGTTGTGTTACGTAGAGTTTTCATTGGTTTTTTTTTTTCTAGATCACTAGGTCTTTCTTTCTAATCTATCACATTCTAGAAGCTCTGCTGAAACCTGTTCAGCATCATAAAAGCACCCACTGACAGATGGGTGGTGGCTTGAAGTGTACTACCAAAGAATCAAACCTAAGTCTTCTGTTGAAGCATGACTGCCCTTTACTGTCTTTACAGATGCCATAAAATCAAAGATTCCTGATGGCAGGATTTTGTGAAAATCACTTACTGTTCTCCCACTTATATTCTACCCTTGAAAAGCAAAGTGCCGTCGAGTCAGATCCGACTCATGGTGACCCTTTAATTTCATTTTTTCTAAAATAAGCATTATACTTTCAACTTTTTGCTAAAGTATTGATGGCTCTAGAAAATTATTTGGAAAAGACAAACACTTAAGTACTAAGTTGTCAGACAGCTGGAAGCAGGAATCTAAGGATAAATACATTTCTTTTTTAAATATTTTATTGTGCTTTAAGTGAGCATCTACAACCCAAGTCAATTTGCAACACAAAATCTCTCCCATACATTGCTAAAGAACTTTAGCTGCTCTCCCCACCCTGTGACAGCACATTCCTCCTTTCCACCCTGTACTTCCTAGTCTATTCGATCAGCTCCTGTCCCCTTCCATCCTTTTCATCTGGCCTCTACATAGGAGTTACTCAGCTTCAAGTGTATACTTAAGAAACACACTCTTTGCCAGCATCACTCTTTGTCTAGTACAATTTTTGCATGAAAAGTTGGCTTCAGAAGTGGTTTCAGCTCTTTGCCAACAGAGAGTCTGGGAGTCGTGTCCTCAGGGGATGCTCCAATCTGTTGGACAATCAAGTTTGGTCTTTTAAAAGACTTACGGTTCTGCACATCGATTTTTCTTGCGCTGAATTAAGGACTCTGATATTCCCTATAAGGGCAGACACTGATTGTGGCCAGGCACCATCAAGTTCTTCTGCTTTTGTATTCATATAGTCTCTGCATCATATGGCAGCTTCTGTTTCTTGGGCTTATGTTTTCCTCATGTCTTTGATATCCTTCATTCTCCTCTGTTCTAGGTGGATTGGGTCCAGCTGATGATACTTAGATGGCCACTTGCTAGCTTTTTTTATTATTATTATTATGATTGAGTGGAAAAGTACTTTTGCACATAAATTTGCATGCCCACCTATATGCAGCTCCCACTGCTCTCCCTGCCCAGCAACAGCACACTCTTCCTCTTTGCTCCACGTGTGTCTTATCCTCCCAACAATCTCCCATCCCCTCCTCTCCTTCCACTCCCCTGCCTACAGTAAGAGGTCAGCAGGACGACATCCTATGGATGCATAAAACCATAAAGTGTGCACACGATCTGCTCACTCTGCGTCACCAAGACCAATCCATTCCTATCTGAAGAGTTGACCTCCATTATGACTTATGGACAGGGGCAACATCATGATGGGAGGCCATGCTCCCAGGGGAACTCCAAGGCCCCTGGACCATCATTTGCAGTCTTTTAGTGGAGATCTCAGGATGCTCTCCTTTATATTCTTGTGTTGCCAGTGAGACTCAACTTCGTGAGCTCCATCACGGCTATCACTGATGGTAGCTGGGCACCATCTGGTTCTTCAGCTACAAGTTGATGTAGTCACCAACTCACATGGGTCTGTCTGTCTTCTGGGTTCTCTTTCCCCCATGTCATTTTGGTCCTTGGCTATCATTCATTCCTGCTGAGTTGGGACCTTTTGTCATACCCTCAGATTGCAGCTTAGCAGTTTCTAAGACCCCAGATACCACTCACCACTGTGAGATATAGAGAGCTCTCTTAGCAAAATACTAGTTGTGCCAGTTTGGCCTTGATTTCCCCTGAGACATTTGCTAACTTTCAAGACTCCGGTTGCTACTGAACATAGTGGGATGCAGGAAGTTTTCTTTAAAACAACTTTTTTAGTTTTGCCCATTGACCTATCTGGCCCCTGAAAACAGTCTCCAGATCCTTGCCCCTGCTACTCTGTCCTTCAATATGTTGGGCTATATTTAGGTAACCTCTTAGCTTTTGGTATATACCAGCTGTGCTGACATGCCTTACACTGTGTGCTGTCATTCCCTTCACCTAACCCAATTCCTATCTACTATCTAACTAGTGAATACCGCTCTCTCCCCATCCATACTCTCGTAACCATCAAAGAGTATTTTTTTCCATGCTTACATCTTTTCTTGAGTCTTTATCATAGTGGTCTTATACAACATTTGTCCTTTTGCAACTGACTAATTTCACTCAGCATGTCTTCCAGATTATTCCATGTTATGAGATGTTTCCCAAGATGATCTTTGTTCTTTATCATTGCAAAGTATTTCATTGTGTCAGTGTACAATAGTTTACTTATCCATTCATATGTTGATTCTGGGTTGATCCAATCTTTTTGCTATTGTGGACAGTGCTTCAATAAACACTGGTGTGCTTGTATCTATCTGTGTGACAGCCTTTACTTCTCTGGGATATATTCCAAACAGTGAGATTGTTGGATCATATCATATTTTTCTTCCTAGCTTTTTGAGAATTGCCAGATAGATTTCTACTGTTGTATCATTTTACATTCCCATCAATAGTGTAGAAGTGTTCCAGTCTCTCCACGATCTCTCCAACATGTATTATTTCATATTTTTTGGATTAATGCCAGCTTTGTTGGGGTGAGATTGCATCTCACTGTAGGTTTGATTTGGATTTCCCTGATGGTCAATGATCGTGAGCACTTCCTCATGCATCTGTTAGCTGCCTGAATGTCTTTTTTGGTGAAGTGGCTGTTCATGTCTTTGCCCATTTTTTAATCAGGTTGTCTGTGTGGTTGTTGAGGTTTTGTTGTATCATGTAGATTATAGAGATAAGACACTGACTGGATTTTAGTAGCTAAAATTTTTTTGCCATTCTATAGGTTATCTTTTTCCCTTTGGTGAAGTCTTTGGATGAATTTAAGTGTTTGATTTTGTAGGAGAGTCCAATTATCTCTTTTGTCTTCCCGTGTTTGTGCATTGTTGATTATGTTTTGTGGTCTGTTTATGCTGTGTACAGTTCCCAGAGGTGTCCCTATTTTTCTTCTTCTGGGATATTTATGGTTTTAGATCTTATATTTACAGCACTGATCCACATTGAGTTAATTTTTGTGCATGCCATGAGGTATGGATCTTGTTTCATTTTCTTGCAGATAGATACCCATTTATCAAAACCTTTTGTTGAGGAAAATGGCTTTTCCCGTTTGCAGATTTTGGGCCCTTGTCAAATATTAGCTGCTCATAGGTAGATGAATTTATTTCTGAATTCTCAATTCAGTTCCATTGGTTTAGATATCTGTTTTTGTACCAGTACCAGGCTGTTTTGACTACTGTGGCAATGTAGTATGTTCTAAAGTTATGTACTGTGTGGCTTAACACTTTGTTCTTCTTTGGTAGTACTTTACTTATCCAGGACTTCCCTTTCCATATGACATTGGTGATTTGTTTCTCCATCTCACTAAAAAATGGCATTGGAATTTGTGTTGGGATTGCATTGTATCTATAGATTGTTTTGGGTAGAACAGACACTTTTAGGATGTTGAGTTTTCCTATTCATGAGCATGGTAGTTTCATACAATTATGTAGGGCTCTTTTGTCTTTTTAGGGGCTACTGTAAATGGTATTGATTCCTTGATTTCCTCTGATGTTTTCTTTGCTGATGTAAAGGAATGTAACTGATTTTTACATGTTTTCCTTGTATCCTGCTTATCTCTTAGTTCCAGTTAGTTGTGTGTGTGTGTGTGTGCGTGTGTGTGTGCATGTGCATTTTTTTAGAGTTTTTTGTGTATAAGAACATATCATCTGCAAGTGGAGATACTTTTACTTCTTCCTTAAAATTTGAATGCCTATTATTTATCCTGCCTGATTGCTCTGGCTAGAATCTCCAGCACAATGTCAAATAAGAGTGGTGACAATGGGCATTCTTGTCTGGTTCCAGTTCTTAAGGGGAGTGTTTTAGGCTCTTTCCATTTAGTATGGTGTTGGCTGTTGACTATACATTGTTGCCTCTTATGTTTAGCAGTTTCCTTTCTATTCCTATCTTGCTGAGATTTTTTAATATGACTATGTGTTGAACTTTTTCAAATACTTCCTCTCCATCGGTTTATCAAGTCAGATTGTTCTTGTCTTTTATTTAAGTAGTTGATTACATTAATCACTCTCATAAAGTTGAACTATCCCTGCATCTCTGGTATGAACCTTGCTTGGTCATGGCAAATTATTTTTTTCACATGCTGCTGAATTCTATTAGCTAAATTTTGTTGAATATTTTTGCATCTAAGTTCATGAGAGATATTGGTCTGCAATTTTCCTTTCTATGCTGTTTTTACCTGGTTTGAGGGTTATGCTGACTTCATAGAATGAACTTGGGAATATTCCAGCCTTTTCTATACCCTGAAATATCTTTAGCAATGTTGTTCCTAAGTACCACTGACTTGATTCTGACTCATAGCTACCCTATACACAACAAAACAGAACATCACCTAGTCCTGTGCTATGCCAATGATTATTTTTCTGCTTAAGCCCATTGTTGCAGCCTCTGTGTGAATTCATCTTGTTGAAGGTCTTCCTCTTTTTTGCTGTCTGCTTTATCACGCATGATATCATTCTCCAGTGACTAACCCTTCCTAATAACGTATCCAGAGTATGTAAGAACAGTCTCACCATTCTTGCTTCCAAGGAACACTGTTGTACTTTTTCCAGGACAGACCTATTTGTTCTTTTGGCAGTCATTCAGTCAATATTCTCCAACACCACAATTCAAAAGCATCAATTCTTATTCTGTCTTCCTTATTCATTGTCCACCTTTTGCAAGCTCATAATGCAATTGAAAATACCATGGCTTGAGTCAGTTGCATCTTAGTCTTCAAGGTGACATCTTTACTTTTCAGCAGTTTAAAAACATCTTTTGCAGTAGATTTTCCCAATGCAAGGCATCTTTTGATGTCTTGACTGTGACATCTATGGACGTTAATTGTGAAACCATGGAAAGTGAAATCCTTGACAACTTCAATTTTTTTTTATCATGATGTTGCTTACAGGTCCAGTTGCAAAGATTTTTATTCCATTGAAGTGGAGGTGCAATTCATAATGAAGGTTATGGTCTCTGGTCATCATCAGTAGGTGTTTCAAATTCTCTCCACTTTCAGAAAGCAAGGTCATGTCTTCTGCATAACACAAATTGTCAATGAGTCTTTCTCCAAAACTCGTGCCCATGTTCTTCATGTAGGCCATATTTTTTACTCATTATAGAGATTGGAAAGTTATAGTGAAAAGATTCAACCGTGACACATACCTTTCCTGACTTTATGCAGTGTCCCTTTTTTCTGTTTAAACTGCTGCCTCTTGATCCAGGTATTGCTTCCTCATGAGTACAACTGAGTGTTTTGGAATTCCCATTCTCCTCAGTGTTATCCATAATTTTTTTATAATCCATACTGTTGAATGCCTTTGCATGGCCAATGAAACATAAGTAAACATCTTTCTGGTATTCTCTGCTTTTCAGCCCAGATCCACCTGATGATAGCAGTGATATCCCTGATTCCATGTCCTCTTCTAAATCCTACTTTAATTTCTGGTAGTTTCCTGCTGACAGATTCCTACTGCTGCAGTTGCTTTTGAATGATCCTAGCAAAATTTTAATTGCATGTGATATTAATAACATTACTCAATAATTTCTACACTTGGTTGGGTCACCTTTTGGGGAATAGGTATAAATATTGATCTCTTACAGTCAGTTGGCCAGGTAGGTGTCTTCAAAATTTCTTAGCATAGGCCAGTAAATACTTCCAGGGCTGTATTTATCTACTGAAACATCTCAGTTGACATTCCATCAGCTCCTGGAGCCTTGTTCTTTGCCAATGCCTGCAGTGCAGCTATGATTTCTTTCCTCAGTACTATTGGTTCCTGATTGGTGTTGCATTCATTGTCAAAGAGAACACTTTAAGATGTGTCCTGAGGTACCACGTTTTCAGTGATAATATCAATAGGTGTACAAGAGAGGCCAGTTAATACAAATATTTTTCAAATTTATGCACCAACCACTAAGGCCAAAGATGAAGAAGTCAAAGATTTTTATCAACTTCTGGAGTCCAAAATAGATCAAACAAGCAATTAGGATGCCTTGGTAGTTACTAGTGATTGGAGCACAGAAGTTGGAAACCAAGAAGGACCAGTAGTTGGAAAATATAGCCCTGATGATAAAAATGATGCTGGAGATTTTACTATAGAATTTTGCAAAGACAGTGACTTCTTCATTGTTTCGTTCACCAACATAAGTGGTGAGTATACACTTGGACCTCACTAGATGGAATACATAAGAATCAAATTGACTACATCTGTGAAAAGAGATGATGGAAAAGTTCAATATCATCAGTCAGAACAAGACTTGGTGCTGACTGTGGCACAGACCATCGGTTACTCATATGGAGGTTCAAATTGAAACTGAATAAAATTGTAACAACTTCATGGAGAGCCAACGTTCAACCTTGAGTATATACCTCCTGAGTTCTGAGACAACCTTAAGGACAGATCTGAAACATAGAACACCGACGACCAAAGACCAAAAAAGATGTGGTATGACATTAAAGACATCACACAATGAAGAAAACAAGAGATCATCAAAAAAGACAGGAAAGAAAGACAATACCAAGTGGATGTCAGAAGAGAGTCGGAACTTCCTTTGAATGTCAAGTAGCTAAAGGAAAATGAAGAAATGATGAAATAAATGAACGGAACAGAAAATTGCAAAAGGCAACTTGAGAAGACAAAATAAAGTATTACAATAATATGTGCAAAGAGGTGGCAATAGAAAATCAAAAGGGAAGAACATGTGCTTCATGTCTCAAGCTAAAAGAACTGAAGAAAAAATTCAAGCCTCAAGTTTCGATAGTGAAGGATTCCACAGGGAAAATATTAAACAACTCAGGAAGCATTAAAAAAAAAAGGTGGAAGCAATACACTGAGGCATTATACAAGAAAGAATTGATCATAGTTAAACCTTTAGTGGTGTTAATTCTTCTCTAAAAACTTGGTAGAATTTTCCAGTAAAGTTGTCAGAGTCAGTTTTTTTCTTTTTTCTTTTTATGGCCGGAAGTTTTTAAATTATGTTTCCAATGTTTTGTTTTGTTATGAGTTTATTTCATTTTTCTACTTCTGTTTGTGTTACTTTGTGTTAGTTTAGGTATGTAGTGTGTTCCAGAAATTTGTCCATTTTTTCTAAGATTTCAAATTTATTAGAGTACAATTTTTATTACATTGTGTTATGATTTATTTTATATCAGTTAGGTCTGTTGTGATATTGCCCATCTCATTTCTTTTTTGAGTTATTTGATTCCTCTCTTGTTTTTCTTTTGTCAGTTTGGCCAGCGGTTTATTAATTTTAATGATCTTTTCAAAAAACCAGCTTTTGGTCTTGTTAAGTCTTTCCATCATTTTGTGTTCTCTCATTCATTCAGTTCTGCTCTACCTTTTATTATTGCCTTCTTTTGGTGCCTGATTTGTTCTTCTGTTGCTCTCTTTCTCCTTATTCAAGTTAATGCTTTGATTTGGAGGCTTCTTTCTTTTTGAATGTGTGCATTCACTGAGATAAATTGGCCTCTGAGCATCACTTTTGCTGTGTCCCAAAGGTTCTGCTAGGACATATTTTCATTCTTGTTTAATTTTTTTAATTTCTTTATTCCATCTCTAATTGCTTCCATAACCCAGCAGTCTTTGATTAAAGTGTTCAGTTTCCATGTATTTAAGTCTTTTTCTTCCTTTTTCTGTTACTGATTTCTACTTTTTTGTCTGCAAAGTCTGAAAAGATGCTTTGTAGTATTTCAAAACTTTGAATTGTGTTACAGATTGCTTTGTGGGCTAAAATGTGGTCAATTCTGCAGAACATTTCATGTGCGTTAGAAAAGAAAGTTTACTTGACTACTGTAAATGTCTGTGAGGTCAAGGTGGTTGATTGCGACTTTTAGATCTTCTATGTCTTTATTGAGCTCTTTTCTGGATGTTTTGACCTTCGCTGAAAGTGGTGTGTTGAAGTCTTACTGGTACTGTGGAGTTGCCTATTTCTATTTTCCATGCAGATAGAGTTTGTTTTATGTATTTTGGAGCCCTGTCATTGGCTGCATAGATATTTAATATGGTTATTTTCTCCTGGGTTAGCCACTGACCTTTTAATCACTATATAGTATCTTTCCTTACTCAATGTGGTAGATTTTACTTTAAAGTCTATTTTGTCAGAGATTAATATTGCCACTCTGATCTTTTTTCAATATTGGTAGCTTGATCTCTTTTTTTCTATCTTTTGAGTTTTAGTTTGTTCATGTCTTTCAGTCTTAGGTGTGCCTCCTATAAGTAGCATATAGGTGGGACATTTTTTTTCCTTATGCAGTCTTCTACTCTTCATCTTGTTATTGGTGCATTTAATCCATTTACATTCAGCATGAGTATTGATAGGTGTGAGTTTAGGACAGTCATTTTGACATCTTCATTTGTACATAGTAGTTAATTCATTTGTTCCATTTAATTTTCTGTGCTGAGTCTTTTTCCTTTATGTGTTTTCTTGTCATCTTTTTTCAGTGTTTTTGGTTTTGTATTTTCATGTTTTTTGTTTTTCTTTTGGTGCATAGGATTCACAGATTCTCTTGTGGTTACCCTAGTATTTACCCTTATTTTTCTATTTCTTTTTATCATCTTGAATTCTTCTCCATATCAAAGATTTATGATACATTTTATTTTAAGTCCCTCTTATTAGTTCACATGACATCTGTATTCCCCTATTTTCTGTGTTTTGCCTTTGGTTTATTTTTCTAATTCCCCTATGAGAGTTGATGTACAGTTGCTCTGTTATATGTTCTTGTCTAAGGTTGTAACCTGATGTTTTTGATTTTCTAACCAAAGGACTCCATTTAGCACTTCTCGTAAATTTGGTACAGATTTGCAAGTTCCCTAAATTTCAATTTATCTGGAAATGTCCTAATTTCACCACTGTATTTGAGAGTCAGATTTGCTGAATATATTATTCTTGGCTGACATTCATTTTCTTTTAAGACTTTGTATTTGCCTTCCCATTGTGTTCCTGTCTGCATGGCTTCTAGTGAGTGTTCTGAGCTTAGTCATACTGATTGTCTTTTGTAGGTTATTTTTTGTTTATCCTTGCCAGCCAAGCCAAGTGCCACCAAGTCAGATCCGACTCATGGCGACCCTAGCTGCTTTTAAAAGTATCTCCTTACCTTATTTTTTTGCAAATTTGATTATAATATGCTTTGCGCTTTCTTTTGGGATCTACTTTGTTTGGAGTTTGATGAGCATCTCAGGTAGATGTCTTCCTATCTTTCATGATCTCAAGGAAGTTTGCTGCCAACAAATTTAAAATTTTCTCTGTATGTTCTTTTATCTTCCCTCTTCTGGTACTCTAGTCACTTGACATATAGTTCTTCTTGACATATAGTTTCTTCGTTTACTTCTTTACCTCTTTTATCTGATTTTTCTTCAAATATGTTGGTGTCACATGCTTTAACTTCAGTCTCAGTAATTCAGCCTCCTATTGTCTCAATTCTGTTCCTTTGACTTTCCACTGAGTTGTCTAATTCTGTAATTTTATTAATTTTCTGAATGTCTAATACTTGTCACTCTATGTTTTCTTTCAGCCTACTTAACTGCTCATTATGCTCTGCTTCATTTTTCTTCACCTCCTTCCTGATCTCTTGAAGAGTTCTAAGTATTAAACTGTTTGCAATATACCTCTAATAAATTCCAAGAAGTACTCTTCCTCTAGAAAATTTGATTCTTTTGGGGGGGCATTTTCTGAAGCTATCATGATCTGCCTCTTTCAGTGATGTTAAGTTGACTGTTGTCTTTCAGCCATCAGTAAATTGTATTTATTTATGTTTGCCTGCTGTGTGCTAGTTGTGTACTAGCTTCCTGTTTTATTTTATTTTGAAATTTGAAATAGACTGGTCATGTGTGATATTTTGTTTATTGTTGCCTTTGAAACTCTTGTGTCCCATTCCCAGATGGTTACAGCTGTTACTAGACTTATGAGCTCAAGAGTCAGTTTACTTTTCTTGTATGGATTCAGGTCAGGTATCAAGGTAGTTGGAAACTCTAGTGGTATAGAGGTTAAGTGCTGCATCTGTTAATTAAAAAGTTGGCAGTTCAAGTCCACGGGCATTCCTTGGATACTCCATGGATCAGTTCTACTCTGTCCTTTAGGGTTGCTATGAGTTGCAATTGGCTCAATAGCAGTGGGCTTGGCTTGCTTTTCATCCAGGTAGTCAGTTACCAAGTGTGTGGTACAGGCTCTTGTCTAGTCTTCTAGATGAGTAGGGGTTGCTGCTGTTAGGCACAGGTATCTGCCTGCAGCTGCTGAGAAAGGGATGATGCTAAAAGCCATCCCTCAGTGTCTGTAAGGATGGCATTTCCTGTTATGTCTGATTCTAGGTGAAGGAATTGTTTCTACCCTGCATTTCTAGCAGTACCTTTTTTGTTCTCCCCCTTCATTTGTGTTTGCTAAGTTGTCCCCTCTCTGAGTCTATAAAAATGGCTTGCATTGGCCTTAAGGAGTCTTACTTCCATCTCAGTTAATGGTCAGACTCCAGTGCTGGGCACAGTGCAGAGCACAGAGATGGGAGCACTGGCAAAAGGGAGAAAGGTATAACCTGAAGGAAGATTTTAGATCTATGTGCTGTAGGTTACATGTAAAGACTTAGCTTTGGACAATCTGTTGCTGCTTTTCACTAGTTCTGGAGGCCTGAGTGGTTTTTCTTGTTAGTTTCTCCAGCGGGGGAGGAGGCCCTTCCAACCCCCACCACTTCACTCACAGGCTGGCAGAAGCTGTTTCCTGGAAGGTCATATCTAGTGAATCCTACATACTTCTGGACCTACTCTTCCTTCTGCATTGCTCAGTCTGACTTTTCAACTTTCTCTTTGATTTTCAGGGCCCCTAGATGTCATATGTAACTGATTCAATTGCTCTTTCAGGACTTTGTTGTTAGAAAAATCACAGAAAGTTTCTTACTACTCTGTCATCTTGGCCCCACTTCCTAAAGATAAATATGTTTTCATAGGGTTTAAGATGAAAGGACACACTTAACAGGTACTCTGAAGCAGAGTCAGGTGAGTGGGTTTGGAGAGTAATAGCAGGCAGTTTGGGGTAGCTAAATCAGCATCATGGCCCCGGGAAAACAAGAGATCCAGGAGGAAAGGGATGCAGAATGTGTTGGTCCATACATCTGGAAAACAAAATTTAACTAGCACCACTTTCCTGGGGAAGATTTTCCTCATTAATTTATTAAATATGTTTGTAATGGCAGGCATTTGTGGCACAGTATGTTTTGGCTCACATTCTTATTCTGTTGCAAAGCAAGGTAAGTCTCCCCATAGCTTTGTGTATGGAGTTCTGGGAATGCATGCATTCCCTCATAATTGTATAAGAGTAAAATAAGCCTTAGGCTTTTCAAAAGCCTAAGATGGAATGGAGTTTTCCAGGCTTTTTATAAGTGAATGTGTTAAACTATTACATGCCATGGATGTTTTGAGAGCTTTGTAGATAAACTCATTTAGTACTAATAACAACTGCAGTGTAGAAATTATTTCTTTTTGCTGACCCTCTGCTTTGTCAAGCACGATGTCATTCTTCAGTGACTGATCCTTCTTGACAACAAGTCCAAAGTGTGTAAGAGCAGTCTCACCATTCTTGCTTCCAAGGAGCACTCTTGTTGTACTTCTTCCAGGACAGACCTATTTGCTCTTTTGGCAGTCAGTCATACAGTCAATGTCCTTCTCCAATACCACGATTCAAAAGCATTAATTTTTACTCTGTCTTCCTTATTCATTGGCTACCTTTTGCAAGTGTATGATGCAACTGAAAATACCATGACTTGAGTCAGGTGCACCTTAGTCTTCAAGGTGACAGCTTTACTCTTCAACACTTTAAAAAGATCTTTTACAAGCAGAAAACTGAGGACCTTGTACCACCAAGAGGCAGGGCTGGGAATGGAGCACACCCTTTGAAAAGGCCCTAGTATCCCTCTGCTTCAGAAACTCTCAGTCCAGCGGAAGACTGACTACAAAGACCTCCCTCCAGAGCCAACAGAGAAAGCCTTCCCCTGGATCTGAGACCCTGAATTTAAGTTTGCAGCCTTCCGGACTATGGCAGAATAAATTTCTCTTACTAAAGCTACCCACCTGTATTTCTGTTAAATCAGCACTGGATGTACACTTCAGTTTAAAGCAAAATTAAATATTGTAAAAATAAAAAGACTTTTCTTTATGTCATTTGATCTAGATGCTCCCAAAACTGTGATTCTCAGACACTGGTCCCTATAACTCTGTACTTTGAAGCATTTAGTTATATTTAGGAAAATTCTTAGCTTTTGGTTTAGTCTAGTTGTGCTGACTTCTCCTCTGCTGTGTTTTGTTTCTCCCTTCACTTATCTACTTTCTAATTAATGAGTACCTTTCTCCCTGGCCCACCACTGTAACCATAAAGGACTGCTTTTCTTCTGCATTTAAGTTATTTCTTAAGTCCTTATAACGTTAGTCTTATACAATATTCATTCTTTTGTCACTGACTGATTTCACTCAGTAGAATGCCTTCCACATTTCTTCATGTTGAGATGTTTCTCAAATTCATCATTTATCGCTGCATAGTATTCCATTGTATGAATATACCAGCTGTTTATCCATTCATCCGCTGATGGGCACCTAGGTTGATTTAATCTTTTTGCTATTGTGGACAGTGTTGCAATAAACATTGGTGTGCATGTATCTATTAAAGCGACAGCTCTTATTTCTCTAAAACATATTCCAAGAAGTGAGATTTCTGTATCATATGGTATTACTATTTCTAACTTTTAAAGAAAATGCTAAATCAATTTCCAAAGTAGTTGTACCATTTTACAGTCCTAGCAGCGTGTAAGTGTTCCAGTCTCTTTACGGTCTCTCCAATATTTATTATTTTAAGAGTTTTTGTTGTTGTTGTTTTATTTATGCCAGCCTTGTTGGGGTACGATACTATCTTATGTAGTTTTGACTTCAATTTCTCTAATGGCTGATGGTTATGAGCCTTTTGCCATATGTCTGTTATCTGTCTGGATGTCTTTTTCAGTCAAGTACCTGTTCACATCTTTTGCTCATTTTTAAATCAGATTATATGACTTGATGGCACTTGGCTGGCTACATGACTTTTGTTGTAGAGGTTTTGCAGTGTCTTGTAGATTTTGGAGATAAGACAGTTATTGGACTTGTTGTATCCAATTTTTTTTTTCCCTGATATGTAAGTTGCCTTTTTACTTCTTTGGTGCAATCTTTAAGTGAGGATTAATGTTTGGTTTTTAAGAGCTTCAAGTTATCTAATTTCTAATGTTTGCACTTTATTATTAATGCTCTGTATTCTGTTTATGTCATGCATTAGGGCACCCAGCATTGTCTATTTTTTTCTCCCATGATCTTTAATATGTTGAATTTTATATTTTGGTCATTGGTCCACGTAGGGTTTGTTTTTGTGCATGGTGTGACATTTGGGTCTCATTTCTTTTCTATTGTTTTTTTCAGGTGGATACAGTTATTCCAATATCATTTGTTAAAGAGACTGTTTTTCCCTCCTCAATTTATGGACTTTGGGCCTTTGTCAAATATCAGCTGCTCATAGGTGGATGATTTTATATCTGGATTCTCATTTCTGTCTCTTGGTCTATGTGTTTGTTGTTATATCAGTGGCAGGCTCTTTTGACTATTGTGGCAGTATAATAGTTTCTACAGTTGGGTAGTGTGAGGCCTTCCACTCTGTTCTTCTCTTGTAATGCTTACCCAGGTCTTCCTCCCTTTTCACATGAAGTTGGTGATATCTTTTCCTACCTCATTAAAAAACGCCATTGGAATATGGATAGTGATGGCATCCTATCTATAGACCATTTTGAGTTGAATAGACGTTTTTGCTATTTTGAGTCTTCCTATGCATGAACAAGGTAGTTTTCTTCACTTACGTAAGTCTCTTTCGGTTTCTTGCAGTCGTGTCTTCTGGGTTTTTTTGGATAAGTCTTTTACATCTCTGATTAGATTTATTCCTAAGTACTTTATCTTCTTAGGGGTTATTTTAAATAATACTGATTCAATGATTTTCTATTTGATGTTCTCTTTGTTGGTATTTACACCAACTGATTTTTGTATGTTTTTCTTGTATCTTGAATCTCTGGTGAAATTTATTAGTTCCAGTAGGGTTTTGGGGGAGGTGAGGGGGGGGTAGGAGGGGGCATCCTTTAGAGTTTTCTGTGTATAAGATTGTATCATCTGCAAATAAAGACATTTCTTTCTTTCCACTTTGGATGTCCTATGTTTGTTTTTCTTGCCTGAGTGCTCTGGCTAGAACCTCCAACACAATGTGAAACTACTGTTATTTCTGCCTCTTAAACACATAAGCTGAGAAACAGATAAATAACTAGAATTTCATAAAGTGGTGTAATCAGGACTCAAACTCACGATGTCCAGCCAGTACATCTTTCCCCTGAATCATTAAACTATTAAACACAGTAATACAATATTTACGCTCTTTCCCTTCACTTGTACTCTAATCTCTGTGGGTCACAGTGACAAAACTCCATGGTTCCACATTAGTTAAATATTATACTTTAAAGTGAGCTGTTTGGCTTTGATTCTAGACACTACCTGTGTTACACTTGTAGAGTAACAAATACAAGTTAGCTCCTCATGTTAATCAAGAATTGATGTTCTTCATTGGAAAATCTCCCAAATAATATAAAAAATTTGCATAGTCCTTGATTTTCTAAAAGTCTCATAGTTTCTACAAGTAAAATTTTAATGGAAGTAAACATTGTGATTTAAAAAAAATCCCAAGAGTGTGTATTTCATCATAAAATAAAATCTAGATCTTTTCTTTTTCTGGAAGAGATTTCTTTTTTTAAAAAACATGCATATGTGGTTATGAATATATACAGATATTTATGCATGTAGTATAGAAGTCCTCAAGTGGCACAAAGTTTAATCTTCATGACTACCTACTGAAAGCTTGGGAGTTTGAGTTTACCCATTGATGCCATAAGTTGGAGTTGACTAGATGGCATTTGGCAATAAACTTGTATGTTGTTTTTAGGTGTGATCAAGTCCATTCTGACTCATAGCAACCCTAGGAGCCGTAGATGGAAACATTGCCTAGTCCTGCACTGTGCTTTAGCCCATTGTTGCAGCCACTGTGTCAATCCATCTCACTGAACTGGTATATGTAGTATATATAAATCTATATGCACACATACACATAAATGTATGCATATTGTGTTGTTTACTACTCATTTTATTCTTTATGAATTCTCCCAAAGGCATACACAGCTGAAAAATAAGTCAGTGATCTCAGGTTGTGATGGCATCCCTCGGCATCTGGACAACATTGCTGTTTCTGTCCTCCCTATAACACTTTTTCATGTTTATTTGATCTTAGAAAGCACTTGATTGCATGGCAGTAGCATTTTTTTTTCTGTTAACTGATTACTGATTTACTAGTGAAGATGTCAAGAAAGGAATGAGTATCAAGACATAGATGAAAAAAATAGCCTTCATTTTTAAAAATCTCTTATGAAATTGTCTTCCTTTTGGTTGATTCCTTTTTTACTGTGTCCTGTGCTTATCACCAGCACAGGACGTGCAACATTTTTTATAAGAACTTAGCCCTGGAGCCAGTAACCCTGGGAGGTATCTTTTGCTCCACTTGGCCATTCTTTCTGCCTCAGTTTTCTCATCTTTAAAACACAGATGATGATAACATTAATAATAATACCTACCACATAGGTAGCTTCACATGTTTATCTTCAGTGTATATTATTTAATGATTTATATTGAATACCATTATTACAGACCAATTTCAAAAAGTATTTATCCTGTTACTATTTGTATTAGTCTTTAACTTATTATTAAACAAATCCTATATGGAATTTTTCCAAATGCATTATATATGGTTCCATATGGCACATTTTACATGGTTTGAAGTCACTATTATAATTTGAACTATGGCCATAGAATACTAATTATTACTCTGCTAACGAAAATTTAGATATTTACCTAAAATAACTCCTCTTCAATTCTTTTCTGTAACATATTTGCCTTTTCTCTGGAAATCCTAGGCTTCTGTTTAGCTCTATGTTTTTTATCAAGATGGAGTTGAGTATACATTATTAGTACTATCAAGTTTCTCTGTAGTAACAGAAGACAGCAGCACTCTAGAAGAGGACTTAAATTAATTTCCAAGCAGAACAGCTGCTGCTACACTGTCCATCATTGCCAGACTCTACATTCTCCCTACGTGAGCAGGCATAACAACTAACGCTTCTAGCAAGAAAACTAGCTGCCAAATTCAGCATCTTTAAAAATGGACTACAAAGACGTACCTCATAATGAGCCTGGCTTCATCTCTGATTTCATGAAATAGTCTGTTAACCAACCATCAGGTTGTTCATTACCTGTTTCTTCTGCACACCTTAGTGGTGGATAATAGACAGTTATGTATAAATCAATTGTATTTCTCTGATTTATTCTTTAAAAGGACACTGGTCTTTATCACTGCCAACTTTTGTTTGGCACAATGATTTAACGCAGCAGTAATCCTAAATCTATGTCTTTGTATTTAGATACAGTGAGATGAATTGGCAAGTCTCTGTATATATTTAAATGAAGAAGTCTGTCCTCTTAGCTCATCTTCCCACAGCATTACCTTTCAGAGACTATTTGGTATGTAGAATGTGAATTTTTATTTACTTATTTATCTACTTATTTATTTTAATTGCATTTTAAGTGCAAGTTTACACTTATAGTCAGGTTTTTATACAAAAACTTACACATACTTTGCTATGTGACCCTAGCTGCTCTCCCCACACTGTGCCAGCATACTTCTTCCCTCCACCTTGTATTTCCCACGTCCATTCAATCAGCTATTGCCCCTTTCTTTCTCCTCCTCTCATCTCCAGATAGGAGCTGTCAAGCTAGTGTCCTACATCTACTTAAGCCAGGAAGCACACTGTTCACCAGTATCATTTTATGTCTGATGGACCAGTTCCGTCTTTGTCTGAGGAGCTGGTTTCTGGAACAGTTTTAGTTCTTCACTAAGAGAAAAACTGCTTTCTACTAGAGTTTGAGTTTTGTACCACATACCACTCCTGCTCCATTAGGGACTTTTTGTTGAGTTCTCTGTAAGGGGAGTCATTGATGGTAGTGAAGCACTGGTTAGTACTTCCAGTCTCACACTGATGTACTTTCTCATTTATGCAGCCCTTTCTGCCTCTTGAGCTCTTATTTTTCTATGTCTTTCATTGTCTTTTGCCCAAGGGGATTTAGACCAATGGATGCTTCTTAGATGGCCCGTTGCAAGCTTATTTAAAACCCCAGACACCACTCACCAAAGTAGATGTAGAACATTTTCTTAACAAACTTTTTATGCCAACTGATGTACATAGCCTCTGAAACTATGGTCCCCAGGTCCCTGTCCTTGCTTCTCTATTCCTCAAAGTGTTTGGTTGTATTTAGGAAACTTCTTAGCTTTTAGTTTAGTCTAGTTGTACTAACTTCCCCTCAACTGTGTTTTCTCTCTCCCTTTACATAAAATAATTATTTTTTATTATCAAATTAGTGTATATTTCTCTTTCTCCCTCCTTACCCTTGTAACCATCAAAGATTATTTTCTTCTGTGTTTAAAACTTTTCCTGAGTCCTTATAATAACAATCTCATAAGATCATTATTCTTTTGTGACTAATTTCATTCAGCATAATGCTTTCCACATTCCTCCATCTTGTGAAATGTTTCCCAAAATTCATCCTTGTTCTTTATCATTGTGTGAATATACCATAGTTTGTTTATCCATTGTGGGTCACCTAAATTGATTTCATGTTATTCTGTCATAAACAGTGTATATGGATATAGAATTATGCAACAAGACCCATATCTTTCATCATGTACAAAAACTAATCCCAAATGAATCAAAGACCTAAAAATAAAATCTAACATGATAAAGACCATAAAAGGAAAAATAGGGACAATATAGGTCCTGTCTCATTTTTTTTTTCTGATGGATATCCAGTTATGCCCCCACTTGTCTGTCAGTTTGCTGTACCGTAGGGGCTTGAATGTTGCTGGAAGCCATGCCACCCAAAACACCAACAGAGTCACCTGTGGTGGGCAAGTTTCATCTGGGCTTCCAGACAAAGAGAGACTAAGAAGAAGGACCTGGCAGTCTACTTCTGAAAAATATTAGCCAGTGAAAACTTTATAAATAGCAGCAGAACATTGTCAGATATAGTCTTGGAAAATGAGTCCCCAAAGTTGGAAGGCACTCAAAAGATGACCAGCAAAGAGCTGAGTAAAGCCTATGGAACCTTCATTTGCTGGTGTGGCACAATTTACAATGAGAAGAAACAGCTATAAACATCCATTAATAATTGAAATGTGGAATGCACAAAGTTTGAATCTAGGAAAATTGGAAATCATCAGATATGAAATGGAATTCATAAACATTGATATACATCCTAGGTGGAGCTGAAATAAACTGTAATTGGCCATTTTGAAGCAGACGATCATATGATACACTGTGACAGAAAAGAAAACTTAAAGCGGTAAGGTGTTGCAGTCATCATCAAAAAAACATATCAAGATCTTTTCTGAAGTACAATGATGTCATTGATAAGATAATATTCATTTGCCTACAAGGAAGGTCAGTTAATACAGTTAAAGATGAGGAAACTGAAGATTTTTACCAATTTCCGCAGTTCAAAATTGATAGCACATCCAGTCAGGATACACTGATAATTAGTGGTAATTGGAATGCAATAGTTGGAAACAAAGAAGAAAGCTGGATATCTGGAAATTGTGGCCTTGGTGACAGAAATGATGGTAGAGATCAAATGATAGAATTTTGTAAGACCAGCGACTTCTTCATTGCAAATACCATTTTTCACCAACATAAATGGTATTTATACATGTGGATCTCACCAGATGGAAGACACAGGAATCAAGTCAACCACATCTGTGGAAAGAGATGATGGAAAAGTTCAATATCAGCAGTCATAACAAGACAAGGTGCCGACTATGACATGACCATCAATTGTTCATGTGCAAGTTGAAATTGTGTCTGAAGAAAATAAGAACAAGTCCACAAGAGCCAAAGTACAATCTTGATTATATCACAGCTGAGATTAAAGACATTCTCAACAACAGATTTGATGCATTGACCACTAATGACTAAAAACCATATTAGTTGTGTAATGACATCAAGACCTCTTCCAAGAAGAAAGCAAGAGTTTATTAAAAAGATAGGAAAGACAAGACCAAACTGGATGTCAAGAGAGACTCTGAAACTTGCTCTTGAATGTCAAGTAGCTAAAGCAAAAAGAAAGAAAGACAAAGTAAGACAATCAAACAGAGCATATGATCAGGAATCAATGATACTGAAAGAAGTCAGAGTTGTATTGAAGGCCTTGGCAAAACACAAGGCTCCAGGAACAGATGGAATATCAATTGTGATGTTTCAACAAATGGATGCAGCACTGGAAGTGCTCACTCATCTATGCTAAGAAATTTGGAGGACAGCTACTTGGCCAGTCAACTAGAACAGATCTCTATTTATGACTATTCACAAGAAAAGTGATCCAACCGTATGAGGAAATTGTTGAACAATATCATATACAAGTAAAATTTTGGTAAAGATCATTCAAAAGTGACTGCAGCAATGTACTGACAGGGAACCGCCAGAAATTCAAGCTGAATTCAGAAGAGGACATAGAACCACAGATGCCATCTCTGATGTCAAGTGGATCTTGGTTGATAACAAAGAATATCAGAAAGATGTTTATTTGTGTTTCATTGACTATTTAAAGGCATTTGACTGTGTGGATCATAAAAAAATATATTGATAACATTGCAGAGAATGTGATTACAGAACATTTAATTGTGCTCATGAGGAATCTGTATATGGATCAAGAGGCAGTCATGCAAACAGAACAAGGGGACAATGTATTGTTTAAACTCAGAAAAGTGTGTGTCAGTGTCACATTCTGCCACTCTAGCTTTTCAATCTGTAGCACAAAGCAAATAATCTGAGAAGCTGGACTATACAAAGAACAAGGCATCAGGATTCAAGAAGACTCATTAACAACTTGTGTTATGCAGAAGACATAACACTGCTTGCTGAAAGTGAAGAAGATTTGAAATACTTACTCGTGAAGATCAAAGACCATAGTCTTCAGTATGGATTACACTGCAGCATCAAGAAAACAAACATTCCCATAACTGGACCAGTAAACAGCATCATGATAAATGGAGATAGGATTGAGGTTGTCAAGGATTTCATTTTACTTGGGTCCACAAACAATGCCCATGGAAGCAGCAGTCAAGAAATCAAAAGATACATCATACCGGGAAAATCTGCTGCAAAGGACCTCTTTAAAATGTTAAAAAGTAAAGATGTCACCTTGAAAACTAAGGTTCACCTCATCCAACGCATAGTACTTTCAGTTGTATCATACGCATGTGAAAGCTGGACAGTGAATAAGGAAGACTGAAGAATTCATGCGTTTGAATTGTGGTGTTGGAGAAGAATATTGAGTATACCATGGACTACCAAAATAACAAATAGATCTGTTCTGAAAGAAGTACAACCAGAGTGTTCCTTGGAAGCAAAGATAGCACGAATGTGTCTCATATACTTGGGACATGCTGTCAGGAGGGATCAATCCTTGGAGGAGGACACCATGCTTCATAGAACAAAAATGAGAAAGACCCTCAACAAGATGATGTGACACAGTGGCTACAATGATGGAATTAAGCATAAATGTGTTTGTAGGCATGGACAGGACTGGACACTGTTTTGTTCTCTTGTGCATAGGGTCACTATGGATTGTAACTGACTGGGCAGCACCTAACAACAACTGCAACAACAACCAGCTATGCAAACACCGTTTGTTAAACAGACTGTCTTCCCAAGTTAATGAACTTTGGACGTTTGTCAAGTACCAGCTTTACAGAGGTGGATGAGTTTATGTCTGTATTCTCATTTGGTTCCACTGATGTATGTATCCGTTGTATCTATGTATCTGCTGTTCTACCAGTACCAGGCTGTTTTGATTATGGCAGTGTAATAATAGCTTCCAAAGTCAGGTAGTATAAGGCTTCCCACTTCTTTGTTCTTCTTCAGTAATACTTTATTTGTATGGCACTTCTTCCCTTTCCATATGAAGTTAGTGATTTGTTTCTACATCCCATTAAGAAATATAATTGGAATTTGTATCCACATTGCATTGAATCTATAAATTGCTTTAAGGCAGAGTAGACATTTTTACAATGAGGAGCCTTTCTGTGCTTGAGCAAGATAAGTTTCGCCACCTGAGTAGGTTTTCTTTGATATCTTGTAATTTTTTTAGTAGGTCTTTTATATCTCTGGTTAAACTTATTCCTAAGTATTTTATCTTCAGGGGAGAGGGCTATTGTAAACAGTACTGATTCTGTGATTTCCTCTTTGACATTCTCATTGTTAGTGCAAAGATATCCAACTGACTTTTTGTATGTATATCATATATACTGATGATCTGCAATTTGTTAAAAAGCTAAAACTAGAAATACCATAGGATCCAGTTATTCTGCTTCTTGGAACACATCCTGGATTAATAAGAGATGTCACATAAATGAATCTATGTACAAGAATGTTTATTGCAGCACTGTTTACAATAGAAAAAAAATAACATCAATCTAGGTGCCCATCAGTGGTTGAATGGAAAAACAAACTACAGTGTGTTCACACAATGGAATATTATACAATGATAAAGAACAGTACTGAAATTGAGAAACACCCCATAGCACGGATGAATCTGGAAGGCAACAGGCTAAGGGAAATTAGTCCATTGTAAAAGGACTATGGACTAAGGACTCAGGAAAACATACAGAAGAAAATAGCCTTTGATGGTTACGAAGGTGCAGAGGAAGGAAGAGGGGTATTGTCATGGGTTGAATTGTGTCCCCCCAAAATAGGTGTAGCCATGTGGCTGGGACATGATTCCCAGTATCTTGTGAATGTCCTCTATTTTGTGGTTTCCCTAAACTGCATGTTAAAGGATTAGGGTGGGGCTGTAAATTCCTTTTAGGATTACTTCCCTGCTCTGCTGTAAAGGGAGTTTCCCTGGAGTACGGCTTGCCCCACCCTTAATCCTTTCATCCAATGAGAGATAAAAGGACACAAAAGCAGGTTGAGAATTGGGAACCTCCTACCATCAATCAAGCAGCACCGGGAGAAGGGCACATCCTTCAGACATGAGGTTCCTGAGCCAAGACACTCCCTGGACAAAGTCTGATGCAGTACCGAACTTTCCTCTAGAGCCAACAAGGGGAAAGCCTTCCCCTGGAGCGGATACCCTGAATATGGACTTTCAACCTACCAGACTGTGTAAGAATAAACCTTCCCTTGTTAAAGCCATCCACTCTGTGGTATTTCTGTTAGTCAGCCCCAGCTGACTAAAACAGGTATCATTAATTAGAAAGTGGATAACAATTGTTAGGTGAAGGTGGAGGGACAACACAGACTGTAGGGGAAGTCAGCAACAAAGGATAAAACTAAAACCTAAGACTTCCTAAAAAAGGAATGAAAGAAAAAAAAGACAGAGTAATAGGGGCAAGGGTCTGGGGACCATGATTTCAGGGACATATTGGCCAATTGGCATAATAAAGTTTATTATTATTAAGTGAAAGTATACAATGCAGGACTCTGTCTGCTCTTCCCAACCTGTGACAGCATATTCCTCATTTTCACTCTTTAATACTAGTATCCTCCCAGTGAACACCTGTCCCATCCTCTTCCCCTCTCCACTCTCCTCTAGAAAGAAACCAGTAGGACAGCCTTCTATAAACGTATAGAAATCATAAAGTACACACACCACACGATACGTGTCCCTGATTCCAGTCTATTCTTAGTCTGAAGTGTTGGCCTCAGTACTGGCTTCAGTTCTGGGGCAACAACAGGTCTAGGGCGGTGTTCCCAGGGAATCTTCCAGGTTGTCAGACCATCAGTCTGTTGTTTTAGTAGAGTTCTCAATGTGCACATATGTTTTTCTTGTGTTATATCAGGGACTCTACATTGTGTTCCCTATCAAGTCTGTCTTTGGTCATGACCAGGTACAATCTGGTTCTTTTGGTCTCATGCTGATGCAGTCTGTCAATTATATGGGCTCATTTTTCCTCATATCTTTGATGTTCTTGGTTGTCATCTATTCCAGTGATGCTGAGACCAACTGATGTTCCTCAGATAGCAGCTTGCCAACTTTTAAGACCCCAGGTGCCACTCACCAATATGAGGTGCTGAAGACTCTCTAGCAAAATGTTAGTTATGCCCAATGACTTTGATGTCCCCTGAAACACAGTTCCCAGACCCCTGTTCCTGCTAACGTATCCTTTGAAATGTTGAGTTGAACTTAGAAAAGCTTTTAGTTTATGGTATAGTCCATTTACACAGAACTGCCTTCTAAGTGCTGTTACACTCTTTTTACCTAATCAAATTCCTATCAACTATCTAATCTATGAACAACCTTCTCCCTCCCTTCTCACCCTTGTAGCTGTCAAAGAGTCTTCTGTGCATAAGTCCTTGTCTTTTGTTAAGTCCTTATGATAGTGGTCTCGTACAATACTTGTCCTTTTGTAGCTAACTAATTTTGCTCAGCATAATGTCTTCAAGTTGATAACAGGTTATGAGCCAAGCCAAGCCAAGTACCGTCAAGTCGGATCCGACTATGAGACACTTCCTAAAATCAGCACAGCTTTTTATCACTTCATAGTGTTTTATTGTGTATATATTTCATAGTTTATCCATTCACATGTTGATGGGCACATAGGTTGATTACGCCTTTTTACTATTGCAGGCTGTGCTATAATAAACATTCATGTGCATGTATCTGTTCATGTGACGGCCATTATTTCTGTAGGATTATTCCAAGCAGTGAGATTGCTCGATCATATTGTGTTTCTATTCTCGCTTTTCAAGAAAGCACCAAATTGCTTTCCAGTGTACCGT
This sequence comes from Heterohyrax brucei, assembly GCA_028571685.1. Classification (NCBI taxonomy): domain Eukaryota; kingdom Metazoa; phylum Chordata; class Mammalia; order Hyracoidea; family Procaviidae; genus Heterohyrax; species Heterohyrax brucei. Next base: position 45,585,014 of record CM053149.1, read on the forward strand.
CTTGCATTCCCACTAACAGTATAGAAGAGTTCCAATCTCTCCATAGCCTCTCCAGCATTTGTTGTTCTGCATTTTTTTGGATTATTGCCAACCTCATTGGAGTGAGATAGTATCTCATGGATTTCTCTACTAGCTAATAGCCAAAAGCCAAGTGCCATCGAGTCAGATAATTGTGTGCATTTCTTCGTGTGTCTTTGTGTCTGCCCATTTCCTTGGCCCATTGTTTAACTGGGTTCATTGTCTGTTTCTTGTTGATATTTTGCAGAACCTTGTGGATTATGGAAATTAGGTATTGATCTGATGCATAATTAGCAAATATAATTTTTCATCCAGTAGGCAGTCTTTTAAATCTTTTGATAAAGTCTTTGGATAAGCATACGTGTTTGATTTTTAGTAATTCCCACTTATCTCTTTTCTCTTCTGTTGTTTCAGCATTGTCAGTAAGATTTTGTAATCTAAGACATACATTAAAATTTCCATTGTTGTCCTTATTTTGTCTTCCATAACGTTTATTATTTTAGATTTGATATTTAGATCTTGGACCCATTTTGAGTTAGTTTGTACGTAAGGTGTGAGATGTGGGTCTTGTTTCAGTTTTTTGCAGTTGGATATCCAATTTTGCCAGCACCATTTGTTAAAGAGACTGTTGTTACCCCTGTTTACAATCTTTCAGCCTTTGTTGAATATCAGCTGTTCATAGGAGAATGATGATGTTTCTGGATTCTGTGTTCTGTTCCATTGGTCTGTGTATCTGTTTTTGTACCAGTACCAAGCTGTTTTGATTACTGTGGCAGTATAATAGGTTCTAAGATCAGGTAATATGAGGCCTCCCACTATGTTCCTTTTCTTCAGTAGTGTGTTACTTATCTGGGGTTTCTTCCTTTTCCAAAAAATTTGCTTATTTGTTTCTCCTTCTCATTAAAAAATGACATCGGAATTTGTATTGGGATTGCATTGCATATATTGATCACTTTGAGTAGAATAGACACTTTCATAATGTTAAATTTTCCTATCCATGAGCAAGGTAGGTTTATCCACTTATGTAGGTCTCTTTTGGTTTCTTGCACTGGGATTTTGTAATTTTATCTGTATAAGTCTCATATCTCTGTTTAGATTTATTCCTTGGTATTTTATCTTCTTAGGGGCTATGGTAAATGGTATGGATTTGGTGATTTCCTCTTTGATGGTCTCTTTGTTGGTGTTAAGATATCCTGCTGATTTATTTATGTTTATATTATATCTTGATACTTTGCTAAACTCATCTATTAGTTCCAGTAGTTTATTTACGGATTCTTTAGGATGTTCTGTGTATATGATCTATCGTCTGCAAATAGAGGTACTTTTACTTCTTCTTTACTGATGCAGAAGCCCTTTATTTCTTTGTCCTGTCTGATTACTCTGGCCAGAACCTCTAGCACAATGTTGAATAGCAGTGGTGACAGTAGACATACTTGTCTAGTTCCCATTTTCAAGGGGAATTCTTTCAGTTTCTCTCCACTGAAGATGATGTAGGTGGTTGGCTTTGCACAGATTCCACTTATTGCATTGAGGAATTTCCCTTCTATTCCTATTTTTCTGTGGATTTTTACTATGAATTGGTGTTAGACTTTGTCAAATGTCTTTTCCACATCAACTGATAGTATCAAGTGATCCTTGTCCTTTGCATTATTTATGTGGTTGACCACATTAATTGTTTTTCTGACTTTGAACCAACCCTCCATCCCAGTATGTGTCCTACTTGGTCATGATGAAGTATTTCTTTAATATGTTGCTGAATTGTATTGGCTAGTATTTTGCTGAAAACTTTTGCATCTAGGTTCATGACTGATATTGGTCTGAAATTTTCTATTTTTGTAGGGTCTTTACTTGGCTTTGGTATCAGGTTTATGCTACTTTCATAGAATGAGTTTGGACACTTTTATCCTTTTCTGTGTTGTGGAATAGCTTCAGTAGTGTTGCAATTGTCTTCTCTCTGAAAGTTTGGTAGACAAAGACTACACTTGATGGTGTTTGTGAATGGGGGCGGGGAGCTCTGGGAGCATGGCCACCATATTCTCTAATCCCAAACTGCATCCATCACTAGGGCCAGCTCCCCAAAGATTGGACTATACATAGAGTGAGGTTGTCTGACAGGCTCTTTGCTACAGCCAACATGGTTGGGTGAGGAACTCCAGACCTTGGAAAAAAGGTCATGGGTAGTTCTGAACAAAAGAGGAAGCATACTGTCACATGGGGGAGGGTTAGCTAGAATAGAATAGCAGTGAAAGTTTGGGGTGCTATATGGCAACATGAAATAGGCACTAAATTGGTCTTAATACACAATGAAATACATTAAAAAAACAAAAACTTAAAAGTCTGGTACAATTCTCTGGTGAAGCCATCTGGACCAGGACCTTTTTTGATTCGTAGGTTATTATTATTATTATTACTTTCTCAATCTCTTTTGTATGTGTTTATTAAATTGTTCTAGTTCTCATTGTGATAATTTTGGTAGGTAATGTGAATCTAGAAATTTGTCCATTTCCTCTAGGTTTTCCTTCTGTTAGAGTATGGTTTTCTACACTATTCTGTTTGATTCTTTTCATTTTAGTTGGGCCTGTTGTAAGATCTCCTATATCATTTCTTATTTGGGTTATTAGTTTCCTCTCCTGTTTTTCTCTTGTAAGTTTAGCCAATGGCTTATCAATTTTGTTGATCTTTTCAAAAAACAGCTTTTGGTTTAGTTAATTCTTTCAATTGGGGGTGGAGTCAAGATAGCAGACTAAACACACATCTTCCTGAATCTCTCTGGAAACCAAGACCTGAATTGATAATTAAATGGAGCCTTCTGGACACCTAGTGAGACCTAGGACATGGCATAAGGTGGTTAATTTTGACTCCATACCACTGAATGCAAGACCTCTTCTCTTTTGCCACTGCTGCTCCTGGTGAGTGCTGGCTTCCATGGACTGAAGGGAACTCTCCATTTTAACTTTTTTTTCCTCTGTCTTATCCAGTGGGTGCAGATGGGACTTGACTAGCCACTGATCTCAGATGCACTGCTGGTGGGATCAATGTGCATAATTGCCATATTTTGAGGGCCTGACTTTGGACTCTGTGCATCTCGGCACCTTTGGCCTCCCTTTCTGCCTCTGCCATTGCATAGCTTGTACCGAGGCAGACAGGGACCTTGTGCAGGATGCCATCTTGCTCCACTGGGGGCAGAAGTACCCATACAGAGGACTCAGCCAGACCTAATTCCTAGGCTGGGAGGCAGTGCCTGCCTGGAGGAAAGCGCATTTCTGACAGAAAAGCAGTATTTTGCACAGTGTCATCTACAGTTTGGGCTGACAGCTGAGGCCAGCAGGGCAGTAGCCTTTCTGTATTTTGAACTAGTTTATAACATCTGGAGTTCAATATAGAGGTGTTTACTTTATCAGCTGGGAAGAGAGGTCTGTACACCTGAAACCTGACTACTTTAGAAGTTGTCAGACACCTTTTACCTTTTATTTTAAGATGGTCTAGAAAAACAACTGCGATCCACCTTCACAGCATCTCTCCAAGCCTTTATTGACTCATATGATGCCCCAAATGCAACAAATTCTGGATAAAACCATAATGAACAAATCATTCAAGGCTTCAGAAGGTCCCAAAAAGAAACAATCAAAGAATTTCCCAGATGAAGAAACCTTTCTGAAACTATACAAAGGTGAATACAAAAGGATTATTTAGCTAGCCCTCCTAGACCTTATACAAAATGCAGCAGAGCAAAAGAAAAATTAAGCAACCTGTTTGATCTGATGGAACACCAGTACTCTGGAATCCAACAGATCAGTAACAAAATCAAAGACATGGAAATGTCAATTCAAACCAAGAAAACAGAATGGAACAAAGGGAAAATAAACTTTCTGACTTGGACGACAGAGCTATTGACTCCAGCATCTACGAGCAGAAATCAGAAGAAAGAAACAAGAAAAACAAAGAAGCATTACGAAGCACATGGGACTCTATTAAGAGGGAAAAAAATCTAAGATTAATTGGAGTCCCTGAACAGGGCAAGACACCTGAGAACAATACAGAGTGTATTGTTGCTGAGGTGTTGACAGAAAGCTTCCCAGAAATTATGAAAGAAGAGAATATAGATATCCAAGATGCATATTGAATGCCACTCAATATAGATCTCAAAAGAAAGACTCTGAGACATATTATAATCAAGCTTAACAAAATAAAACATAAGCAGAAATACTTAAAGACAGCAAGGCTCAAAGCAAAGCTAACATTCAGAGGGAAACCTGTAGGCTTTCATCAGATTTCTCAGCAGAAACAATGCTGGCACAGAGACAGTGGCATCACACATTCAATGCCTTGAAGGAGAAGAACATCCAACCAAGAATTATATATCCTGCAAAACTAGCTTTCAAATATGAAAATGAAATTAACACATTCACAGGTAAACGGAAACTCAGAGACTTTCTAAAAATCAAACGGAAGCTCCAAGAAATACTAACAGAATCTGTTGGCTTAGAAAAACAAAGGCACTAACTTTATATTTTTGAAGCAAATTCAGGTTACAAGATGGCGAAGTAAACAGACGTCTCCTCACTGCCCTCTGAGAACTAAGGCCTGGATGATATTTTTTATGGAACATTGAATATCTGGGGAGCCTTAGGACCTAACATATTTGACTGGACAACAGTATCAGATTAATCTTCTCCTCTCAAAAACAATCCAGCAACCATGTGACCTCTGCTTCTGCTGCTTCATTGTAAAAGAGAAATGCAGCTTCCGCAAACGGCTGGTAATGGTAACATACTTTCATTATAAGCTGGCAGGTGAAGTCTGCTGTTCCCCAATGCCTGTTCAGGTCAGCCTGTTGGACAGCTTCCTTCTCCCAGTTCAGCACCTGGACAGCTTCCTCCATAGAAGTGCAGTTTACTTTTAAGGCTGAGAGGCTTACATTCTCCCTGAACATTACTCTATTGAAAAACCTCTTTTATCTCACTCACATTGTAAGATTGGCTGACAGCCCCCAGTTTCTCCATAAACAGAGCAGCCTCTTTGCTACCCAGTAAGCAGAGTCTTCCACCCTTGAGAGTCCACCTGGGGCAAATCACTGGAATAATAGAAACAGCTGGTGACCAACAGTCCTCTTAGATCCATTATCAGAGAAATCAAATAGTATCTAGATGGCATGCAGGCAGCAGACCATAATTAATCATTTAAAGAAACAGCCTTCAAATGCTCCATAAAATTCCCTAAATAAAGATTAAAAAAATTTCCCAGATGACGAAGTCTTTCTGAATCTAACAGAGGTTGAATACAAAAGAGTTATATAAAAAACCTTCCTAGAGATTAAACAAAATGCAATAGAACAAAATGGAAAATTTGGTAAACTATTTGAAATGCTAGAACATCAACAACCTAAAATACATCAGATTAATAACGAAATTACAGAATCGGATAATGCTATTCAAAGCCAAAAGAGTAGGATTGAACAGATGGAAGTTACAGTCAGTGACCTAGAAGACAAAGTAACTAATGCCAGCATTTACGAGGTGAAATCAGAGAAAAGAAATAAGAAAAATGAAGAAACATTAAGAAACCTATGGGACTCCATGAAGAGGAATAATTTACGTTTCATTGGAGTTCCTGAACAAGGGAGGATTAATGACAACATAGAGAGTATTGCTGTAGAGTTGCTGACAGAAAGCTTTCCTGAGATTATAAGCAAAGATAACATAGGTATCCAAGACGTTTATTGAACACCACAAAGGTTAGATCCAAAAAGAAGGATGCCAAGGCATATTATAATTAAGCTTAATAAACTAAAACAAGAAGAGAAGCTTCTGAAGACAGCAAGGCTCAAATTAAAACTAACGTTCTGAGGGAAACCCTGCAGACTTTCATCTGACTTTTCTGCTGAAACAATGCTGGCTAGAAAACAGTGGACAGACACATCCAAAACCCTGAATGAGAAAAACTTTCATTCTAGAATTATTTACCCTGTAAAATTGTCTATCAAACATAAGGCTGAAATTAAGACTTTTGAAAATAAAGAGCAATTTAAAGACTTCATAAAAACTAAACCAAAATTACACGAAATATTGAAAGAACCTCTTCCCTAAATGTACGTTTTAGGTGATAATTCAAGGCACTTCATCCAAATTTCTAATCAGTTAAGGAAGGCACCAAACTTCACCAAACCAAGCCAAAAGCTACAGTATTATTATAAGGGAATCCATGATCATATTTTGACAACTATAATACCATCATATTAAAAGAAGGATACACTACAATAGTTACAGTTATTTTGATGCAGAAAAAGTTTCAGACTTGCCAAGCCAAGTGCCATCAAATTGGATCCAAAAATAGTTAAAATTGATTTCAATAAATATATGTTAAAAGGGATAATATATATAGCCATAAAACAGATTAACAATATGTCATTTGAAATTAAAAAATGCAATACAGGAGTCTCAACAAATATAAAATCAAAATTCATCAAATCCATAAAGAACAATGTCCCAGAACAGATTAACAACAACAGAGAACACATCAGCATGAAAATATAGATATCACAATGACACCAGTAAACATATACCTATCAATAATCATATGTAAATGGACTGAATGCTCCAGTAAAGTGACAATGAGTGATATCCTGAATCAAAAGACATGACCCATCTCTATGTTGCTTACAAGAAACACATCTTAGACTTAAACATAAGAACAAGTTGAGAAATAAAGTTTGGAATCATATATACTAAGCTAATAAGACACAAAAAAGAGCAGGTGTGGCAATATTCATCTCAGATAAAATAAATTTTAATGTAAAATCCACTATTGTAGACAAGGATGGTCACTATTTATTGCTGAAAGGGTCAATACTCAAGCAAGATTTAACAATATTAAATATTTACATACCCAATACCAAAGCACTTAAATACATTGAACAAATACTGACAACATTGAAAAATTAGATTGATCATTCCACAGTAACAGTTGGAGAGTTTAATACTCCCCTTTCAGTTAAGGATAGATGATCCAGAAAAAAATCTCAGTAAAGATACAGAAGATCTTATTGCAACAATCAACCAACTTGACCTTATCGACATATACAGATCTTTTCATCCATCAGCAGATAAATACACCTTCTTCTCCAAAGCACATGGAACGTTTTCCAGAATAGATCATATGTTAGGTCATAAAACAATTCTCCATAAAATCCAAACCATTGATTTATGGCAAAGGACCTTCTCGGACCACAGAGCTAAAAAAGTTGAAATCAGTAACAGAAAATTCATAGCTAAAAATTCCAACTTGTGGAAACTGAACAACACTTTACTCATAAAGCCTTGGTTTATAAAAGAAATTAAAGACACATTAAAGAACTTTATGGATTCAAATGAGAACAAAAACACATCCTACCAGAATTTATGGGATACAGCAAAAGCAGTGTTCAGAGGTCTGTTTATCTCTATAAATACACACTTGCAGAAAGAAGAAAGAGCACAAATTAAAGAATTAACCTAACAACTTGAAGAAGTAGAAAGAGAGCAACAAAGAAAACTCTCAGGCACCAGAAGAAAACAGATTATAAAAATTAGAGCAGAACTAAATGAATTAGAGAACAGAAAAGCCAGCCAGCCAAGTACAATTGAAAAAATTAACAAAACCAAAAGCTGGTTCTTCAAAAAGATCAACAAAGTTGATAAAGCATTGGCTAAACTTACAAAAGAAAAACAACAGAAGATACAAGTAACCCCATTAAGAAATGGGTTAGGAGATGTTACAACAGACCCATCTGAAATAAAATATGTCATAACAGAATTATTAAAAATTAAAGCTATACTGTAACAGGTTTGAAAACCTAGGAGAAATTAACAAATTTCTAGATTCAGATGACTCACCAAGACTATCACAAGGAGAAATAGATCAACTAAATAAATCTATCACAAAGGAAGAGATTGAAAAAGTCATCAAAAATCTACCAACCAAAAAAGGCCTGACGCAGAAGGCTTCACCGGAGAATTCTACCAAACTTTTAGAGAAGAATTAACTCCAATACTAATGATGCTATTTCACACCATAGAAAGAGATGAAATACTTCCAAATTCATTCTGTGAAGCCAGCATAACCTTGATACCCAAATCAGGGAAAGATCCCACAAAAAAAGAAAATTACAAACCAGTATCACTCATGAATCTAGATGCAAAAATCTTCAACAAAATTCTAGCCAATAGGATTCAACAGCATATAAAAAAATAATAATAATTCATCATGATGAAGTTGGTTTCATTCCAGAGATGCAAGCCTGGTTCAACATCAGAAAAACAATTAATGTAATCAACCATATTAATAACACAAAAGATAAAAATCACCTGATTTTGTCAATTGATGCAGAAAAGGCACTTGACAAAGTTCAACATCCATTCATGCTTAAAACTCTCAGAAAAATAGGAATAAAGGGGAAATTCCTCAAGATAATCAGTAGCATCTATGCAAAGCCAACTGGTTTCATCATCCTAAACGGTGAGCGACTGAATTCCCTTTGAGAATGGGAACTAGACAAGGATGCCCACTCTCACCACTTCTATTCAACATTGTGCTAGAAGTTCTAGCCAGAGCAATTAGACAACTCAAAGAAATAAAAGGCATCTGTATTGGCAATGAAGAAGTAAAGATTTCCATCTTTGCAGATGATATGATTGTTTATACAGAGAATCCAAAGAAATACAAAAGTAAACTATTAGAGCTAATAGAAGAATTTGGCGAAGTATCAGGATACAAGATAGCCAAGCCAAGTGCCGTCGAGTCGGATCCGATAAATATAACTAAATCAATAGAATTCCTGTATACCAACAGTGAAATTATTAAAGAAGAAATCACCAAATCAATTCCATTTACTATAGCCCCCAAGAACATAAAACAGCTAGGAATAAATCTAACCAGAGAAGTAAGAGATCTTTACAGGTAAAACTACAAGACCTTACTACAAGAAACTAGGAGAGACTTACATAAGTGGAGTAATCTTCCCTGCTCATGGATAGGAAGACTCAATATTGTGAAAATGTCTATTTTGCCCAAAGCAATCTACTTATATAATAATACAAATTCCAGCGACATTCTTTAATGAGATGGAGAAATAAATTTTCAGCTTATTTGGAAAGGGAAGAAGCCCTGGATAAGTAAAGCATTACTGAAAAAGAAGAAGATACTGGGAGTCCTCTTACTACCTGACTTTAAAACCTATTACACTGCCACAGTAGTCAAAACAGCCTGGTACTGGAACAAAAAGAGACATATAGACCAATGGAACAAAGTAGATGCCACCATCCTCCTATGAACAGTTGATATTTGACAAAGGTCCTAAGATTTTTAAACTGGGGTAAGAACAGTCTGTTTAACAAATGGTGCTGGTATAATTGGATATCCATCTGCCAAAAATTGAAACAAGACCCATATCTCACATCTTGTACAAAAATCAACTCAAATTGGATAAAAGACCTAAATATAAAAGCTAAAACGATAAAGCTCATCCAAGATAAAATAGGGTCAACAATGGAAGTTTTAATACACAATATAGAGACAGAGTTCAAAATCTGACAAACAAAACACATTCATCAGAAGAGAAAATAAATAAATGTGAATTAATAAGAATCAAACACTTTTGCTCATCCAAAGATTTCATCAAAAGATTTAAAAGACCACCTACAAAACAGGAAAAAATATTTGGCAACTCTATGTCAGACTGACGCCTGATCTCCATAATCTATAAGGTACTACAAAATACCAATAAGAAAAAGACAAATCATCCAATGAAGTGATGGGCAAAGGAGATGGACAGCCACTTCTCTAAAAAGGAGATCCAGGCAGCCAAAAACACATGCAGACATTGTCACGATCATTAATTATTAAAGATTATTAAAGAAATCCAAGTCAAAACGACAATGAGATACCATCTCATGCCAACAAGATTGGCCATAATCCAAAAAATGCAAAACACTAAATGTTGGAGAGGCTGTGTAGAGATTGGAACTCTCCTTCATTGTTGGTGGGATTGCAGAATGGTACAACCTCTTTGGAAAGCAATTTGACGTTAACTTAAAATAATGGATATAGATATACCATTTGACCCAGTAATTTCTCTGCTTGGAATATATCCTACAGAATCAAGGCCATTCATACCAACTGACACATGCACACGAATGTTCATTGCAGCATAGTCCACGATAACAAAAAGATGGAATCAACCCAGAAGACTGGATGGGTAAATTTTGATATATGTACTCAATGGAGTACAATGCATTGATAAAGAACAACGATGATAGCAGGAAATATATCTCAATTTGGTCTCAACTGGATTACACTATGTTGAGTGAAACTAGTCAGTGACAGAAGGACAATTATTCTATGAGACCCCTATGCTAAAAACTGAAAAGCATACTCATACATAACAGAAAAGACTCGTTGATGGCTACAAGGGTGGGGAGCGTGGGAGAGTGGGAGGGCAAGGGGCGAGGGTTTAGATTAGATAGTTGTTAGAAATTTGGTTGGGTGAAATTGGTGACAATACACATTAGTAAGAAGATCAATATTAATGGGACTTCAGCACAACTTGTGTACTCCTCCCAACTTAACCCAATATTGTAAGCAGAGTATGTACACTTTCATTTTTTATTTAATAATAAAAAAGAAGCAAATTCAGGACACATTACCCAGAAACCTATCCAGCTAGGGAAGGCTCCAAACTCACTCAAAGCTATTAGTCAAAGAAGTGATCCAGTGATCATGTCATGAAAACTAGGATGTCATCATATTAAAAAGTGGGATGTATCACAGACGTTATAATCCTTTTAGATGGAGAGGAAGTTAACAAGACTGGTAGTAATTAAAATTCGGTTTCTACATAGTTTATTAAGGGGAATCATAGGGACAATTGTAAAGCACAATAAAGATGCAACGTATCAAATCAAGAAATGTAATACTGGAGTCTCAACAAACTGGTAGTAATTAAAATTGGGTTTATACATAGTTTATTAAGGGGAGTCACAGGGGCAGCTGTAATACACAATAAAGATGCAACATATCAAATCAAGAAATGCAACACAGGCGTCTCAACAACCACAAAACCAACCTGAAAAAGGTGAAAAATCAACTCACAAAGAAGAACGTCCCAGAACAGATTAATAAGAACAACAGAGAAAACATCACCACAAAAATAGACACATCACAATGGCAGCACTAAGCACATACCTATCAATAATGATATTGAATGTGAATGGATTGAACATTCCAGTAAAGAGACAACGAGTGACATCTTGGATCAAAAGACACGACCCATCCATATGTTGCCTACAAGAAATTCACCTTAGACTTAAAGAAATGACCAAACTGAAAATTAAAGGATGGAAGAAGATATATCAAACAATGAGCAAAAAAGAGCAGGTGTGGCAATTGTAATCTCAGATAAAATAGATTTTAATGTACAATCCACCGTTGTGGATAAGGATGGACACTACTTATTGCTGAAAGGTTGAATACACAAGTAAGTCTAAACAGTATTAAATATTTTTGCACTTAATATTAGAACACCTAAATACACTGAAGAAACACTTACTGCACTCTTAAATGAAATAGAGCATTCCACAGTAATAGCGGGAGACTTCAACACTCCACTCTCAATATCGGACAGATTGTCTAGAAAAAAGCTCAATAAAGACACAGAAGACCTTATTGCCACAATTAACTAACTAGACCTCATCGACATATACAGAACTTTCTATCCATCAGCAGCTATACCTTCTTCTCCAGTGCACATGGAATATTCTCCAGAATAGACCATTTGTTAGGACATAAAGTGATTCTCAACAAAATTTATACCACTGAATTAAGGCAAAGCATCTTCACAGATCATAAAGCCATAAGAGTCAAAATCAATAGCAGAGAAAACAGATAGAAAGTGGAACTCACAGAAACTGAACAACATCTTGCTCAAAAAACCATGCGTTGTAGAAGAAATCAGGTATGAAGTACAGAAATTTATGGCTTGCAATGAGAAGGAAAACACTTCTTACCAGAAACTATGGGATACAGCCAAAGCAGTGCTCAGAGGTCAGTTTATCTCCATATATGCACACATCAGGAAGGAAGAAAGAAACCAAATTAAATAACTAACTCTACAGCTTGAACAATTTGAGAGAAAACAACAGAAGAACCCCTCAGTGAGCAGACAAAAACAGATCGTAAAGATTAGAGCAGAACTATGCGATTTAAAGAACAGAAGAACAATTGAAAAAATGAAAAAGACCAAAAGCTGGTTTTTTGGAAAGATCAACAAAGTTGACAAACCACTGGCTAAACTTACTAAAGAAAAACAGGAAACAAATAACCCAAATAAGAAATGAGAGGGGAGTTGTCACAGCAGATCCAGCAGAAATCAAAAGTATCATAGCTGAATACTATGAAAGACTGTATTCTAACAAATTTGAAAACCTAAAGAAAATGGACAAATTCCTTGATTTATATTACCTACCAAAATTACCACAAGGAGAATCAGAACAACCTAATAAACCCATCACAAAGGAAGAGATGGAAAAAGTCATCAAAAAACTGGCAACCAAAAAAATCCTGGGCCCAGATGCCTTCACCACAGAATTCTACCAAGCTTTTAGAGAAGAGTTATCTCTAGTACCACTGAGACTATTTCACAGTATAGAAAGGGCTGGAGTACTCCCAAACTCATTCTGTAAAGCCAGCATAACCCTGATACCAAAGCCAGGGAAAGACCCAACAAAAAAGGAAAACTACAGACTATATCACTTATGAATCTAGATGCAAAAATCTTCAACAAAATTCTTGCCAGTGGAATACAACAACATATTAAAAAAATAATCCATCATGACCAAGTTGGATTCATACCAGGGATGCAATGCTGGTTCAGCATCAGAAAAGCAATTAATATGGTCAACCACGTGAATATCTCAAAAGACAAGAATCAACTGATTTTGTCTATTGATGCAGGAAAGTCACTTGATAAAGTCTAACGCCCATTTTGCTAAAAACTCTCAGCAAAATAGGAATAGATGGCAAATTCATCAAGTAATAAGGGCCGTTTATACAAAGCCAACTGCCTATGTCATCCTGAATTGAGAGAGACTGGAACAATTTCCCTTGATAACAGAAATTAAACAAGGTTACCTCTCTCACCTCTCTTGTTCAACATTGTACTAGAAGTTCTAGCCAGAGCAATTAGACAAGACCAAGAAATAAAGGGCATCTGCACTGGCAAGGAAGAACTAAGTCTCCCTATTTGCAGATATGATTGTATACCTAGAGAATCCTAAAAAATCTATTAAGAAAGCTACTCAAACTGATAGAAGAGTTCAGCAAAGTCTCAGGATACAAGAGAAACATAAGTAAATCAGTATGATTCCTTTACACCAACAACAAGACTGTCACTGAAGAAATCACCAAATCAGTACCATTTACTATGGCCCCTAAGAAGATAAAGTACCTAGGAATAAATCTAACCAGAGAAATAACAGACCTTTACAAAGACAACTACAAGCCCTTACTACAAGAAATTAAAAGAGACTTACATAAGTGGAGAAACCTACCCTGCTTAACATTGTGAAAATGTCTATTTTACCCAAAGTAATCTACTTATATACTGCAATCCCCACACAAATTCCAGTGACATTTTTTAATGAAATGGAGAAATATATCATCAACTTTGGAAAGGGAAGAAGCCCCAGATAAGTAAAGTACTGCTGAAGAAGAGGAACACCCTGGGAGGCCTCTCACTACCTGACTTTGGAAACTATTACACTGCCACAGCACTCAAAACAGCCTGGTACTGGTACAAAAAGAGTCAAGTAGATCAATGGGACAGAATTGAGACTCTAGAGATGACACTATCTTCCTATGAACAGCTGATATTCAACAAAGGCCCAAAGATGTTAAGATGGGGTTAAAACTATCTCTTCAACAAATGGTGCTGGCAAAATTGGATATCCATCTGCACTAAATTAAAACAAGACCCATATCTTATGCCTTATACAAAAACCAACTCATACTGGATAAAAGACCTAAAGACAAATCTAAAAAGATAAAGCTCATCCAAGAAAAAGTAGGAACAACAATAGAAGCTTCAATATACAACGCAGACAGACTTCAAAATCTGTCAAACAAACAATAACAGAAAATAGATCAATGGAAACTACTAAGAATCAAACACTTTTACTCATCCAAAGACTTTATTCATAGAATTAAAAGGCCACCTACAGAATGGGAGACAATATTTGGCAACTCTGTATCAGACTAACGGTCTCTATAATCTATAAGGTACTACAGAATATCAGTATCTTTATTGAGCTTTTTTTCTGGATGATCCGTCCCTTATTTAAAGTTGAGTATTGAAGTTTCCTACTGTTATTGTGGAGCGATCTATCTCATTTTTCTATATTGTCAGCATTTGTTTGATGTATTTAGATGCTCTGATATTTGGTGCTTAAATATTTTAGTTGGTTATATACTCCTAATGAATGAACCTTTAAGCAATAAATAGTGACCATCCTTGTCCATGATGGTGGATTTTACTTTAAAATCTATTTCATCTGAGATTAATATTGCCACTCTTGATTTTTGCATTTTATTAACTTGGTGTATATTTTTCTATCATTTGATTTTCAGTTTTTTTCATATCTTTGATTGTAAGGTGTGTTTCTTGTAAGCAGCACATAGACAGATAATTTTTGGTGATGCAGTCTGTTACTCTGTCTCTTTATTGGAGCATTCAGTCCATTTACATTCAGTGTAATTATTATAGATATGTATTTGGTGTTATCATTTTCATGCCTTGATTTTTGCATTGTCAACATTTTCTTTGTTCCACTTAATACTCTTTACTGAATCAATTTTTAATGAGTTTTCAGCTTTTTCAATACTGATTTCTTATCTTTTGAGATTTCTGTATTGTGTTTCTTGTTTTGGTATGTGGTACTGTTAGTTTGCTTTGCAGCTATCCCTTTGTTTCCCCCAATGTTCTAATTTTAAACCAGTCTTTTTTTATTGTGATTAACTGAAAGTATACAATCCAAATCAATTATGCATGCACACCTATCTATAGCTCTTCTGCTCTCCTTGCCCCATGACAGCACACTTAGATTTGATTAGACAATCAATATCATCAGATGTATACTCAAGGATGTAATGCAGGACAGAGAATCTAGAGTCCTAATTAGTTAGGGAAATCACAAAGTTTGATTAATGCTAAAATATTAAACTTAGGGACTCAAAAAACTCAACATGTAAACTATGACATTACACTATCAAAAGGGATGTATTACATTACTCATACTCCTTTCAGATGGAGAGGAAGTTAAGGAGATAGAGTAGCAGGGACAGGGTCTGGGGACCATGCTCTCAAGGTTCTGCTGCCCTATTCTACACCCTCTTCTCTCCAATCTTCAAAGAGATAAGTGGGACAATCTCCTATAAATACATAAAACCATAAAGTACACCCACCATGTGGTCACACCGTGTCCCTGAGTCCAGTCCATTTTTGTCTGAAGAATTGACCTCAACAGCGATTTCTATATGGGGCAGAAGCATGTCTAGGTGCTATGCTCCCAAGGTGACCCCCTGGGCCTTTGGACCATCAGTTGTGGTCTTTTAGTAGAGTTCTTGAGCTGCACCCCTCTTTTTCTGTCACTGCCACAAGGACTCACCATCTGGTTCTTCCAGTCAGATTTTGATACAGTCTCCCATTTACATGGGTCCTTCTGTCTCTTGGGCTCTTCTTTCCTCATGTCTTTATTGTTCTCAGTGGCCATTTGTTCTGGCTACACTGGGACCATTTGGTGTACCTCTGATGGCAGCTTGCTAGTTTTTAAGACCCCAGAGACCACTCACCAATATGAGGTGCAGAAGACTCTTAGCAATAGGCTAATTATGACAATCAACCTCAATGTCCCTTGAGAGCATGGTCCCCAGATACTGTCCCTGCTACTCTATCTCCTTAATTTCTTGTCCATCTGAAAGGAGTATGAGTAATGTAATACATCCCTTATGATAGTATAATGACACAGTTTACATGTTGAGCTTTCTGTTTCCTTAATTTTAATATTTTAGCATTGACCAAACTTTGTGACTTTCCTAACTAATTAGGACTCTGGATGCTCTGTCCTGTATTACATCCTTGAGTACACATCTGGTGATATTGATTTTTTAATAAAATAATTTCCTTCAGTATTTCTTAGAATTTTTTCTTGGTTTTTGAAAAGTTTTGAAGTTTCTGTTTGTCTTAGAGTATCCTTAATTTCACTGTCATATTTAAAACAGAATTGTGCACGACATATGTTAGTTGGAAGTTTTTATTTCCTTCAAGGCCTTATATTTGTCATCTCATTGTCTTTTTGCCAATAAGTTTTTAGCTGAAAAGTCAGAGGACATTCTACAAGCCTTCCCTTTGTACATTAGTTTTGTTCAAGACTAGCTATTTTTAAAGACCTCTCCTATATTTCGTTTTGTTAAGCTTGATTATAGTATGTCTTGTTGTCTTCTTTGGGTATCTACCTTTTGTGGAGTTCAATGAGCATCTTGAATAGCTATCTTCCCTTCTTTCATGATGTCAGGGAAGTTTTCTATCAATAACTGTCTGTATTTTCTGCTATCCCTCCCTGTTCTGGAATTCTCATTACACATAAATTATTCCTCTTGATAGAGTCCCATGTGATTTTTTAATGATTCTTCATTTTTCTTGATTCTTTATTCACTAACTCCTCACAGATGCTGGTGTCAATTGCTTTATCTTCAGTCTGTCTAATTTTCCACTGCATTTCCTCAATTCTTGTCTTTTGGCTTTCCCTCAAATTGTCTAACTCTGTAATTTTATTATTATTTGATGAATTTTGGATCATTGATATTCCAGCAGTTCATATAGCTTGCTTAATTCTTCATTTTGTTCTGCTGCACTTTGTCTAATCTCCATCCTAAGATCTAGAAGTACTCTACACTTAATTGTTTTGTATTCTGCCTTCAATCTTCCCTTCATCTGAGAAGTTTCTTTTTTTTTTTTTTTGGAGTTTTTCAGAGCCATGGTGTTCTACTTCTTTAAATGGTTGGATATTTATTGCTGTCTTCATTCCATCAGACAACTGTTTAGCTTCTCTGGTGTCAGACCAGCAGAAGCTACTTTGTAGCTCTAAGAAGGGAGTGAGTAAGGGCACCACTAGACTTAGCCACCAGCCACCACTGGGTTCCCTAGACACAGCTATCTAAATTATAGCTTCCCTGGTGAGAGAGACACTGTCCAGCCCAGCAGTGTTGCTCAGCTTGGCAGCTGGCCCTAACTAGGCCATCAGGGTGGAAGGCCTCACCTCCTGGCTGACAGAGATGGTGACCTACTTGTGCTGATTCTCCAGAGACCCACCAGCAGACCCTATGATGTAGCTCAGAGAAAGGAGGAGGGAAACAGCACTGCTACACTCAGCCATCAGCCACTGTTACATTCTCTAGGTGCAATCATCTTAAAATCTGCTTTTCTGCTGAGAGATGCACTATCCAGCAACAACCAGTACCATGTGGCCCCTCAGGCCACCTCCAGGCTGATAAAGATGGAGACCTACTTATAGAGTCTCTCAGGGGTCACATCAGCAATTGCTATGATGTGGCTCAGAGAAGGGAGGAGGATTGATACCTCCACCCTTGGTCACCAGCCACCACTGCATCCTCTAGGTGTGACTGTCTTAAAAACAGCTTTTCTGCTGAGGGAGGCACTGTCTAGTCAGGCATTGTTGCTCAGTGTGGCATCCAGTCCCAGCCAGGCCCTCAGGCATGGCTGACTCTACCTGTTACGTATTATTGCATCCTATCTGTGCTACCTCTTCTGTGTTCTACCAGCTAAATCTATCATGCAGCTCAGAGAAGCAGGGGATGGATACTGGACCTTCAGCCACCAGCTACTGCTGGGTTCTCTAGATGTGACTGTCTTAAGTACAAGCTCTCTGCTGCGAGAGAGTCTGTCCACTTAGGTGATACAGCTCAACATGCAGCCAGCCCTTGCCAGTTTCTCAGGCTCAACACTAGGTCCTAGCCTCCCAGTTAAGAACTATCCAAAACCATAACAATCACAACAGGGAACAGAAAGGTTAATCTATACATGACAATAATGTCAGAATAATAAAAGATGTAAATATAGAACTTTCTAATGGAGTGGAAGGCAAGGCAATATCAAGTAATAATAGACTGGCTCAAACCTTGGAAGCTGAGGGTAAATTTAAAGGTAACCACAAAGAAAGCTAACAAATCTGCAAAACAAAACTGGGAAGAAAAACTTGAAGTCTCAATAAAAACAAAATCTCCAACAACAAAAGAATTAAAAAAGAAAACCACGAACAAAGGTGATTCAGCACAAGAGAGTAAGAGGAACAAAGAAACATTAGCACCACACAAAAAAAGGACTACAAAATGACAGCGTATTAGTCAACTGATACCACTCTAATAGTAATGCCATGAGTGGATGGCTTTAACAAAGAAAAGTTTATACTTATACAGTCCAATAGGCTAAAAGTCGGATTTCAGGGTGCTGGCCAGGGAATGCATTCTCTCTGTCAGCTCTAGAGGAAGGTCCTTTTGTTGCATCAGTGTTTCTTTGGTCTGAGATCATCTTAATGCAGGAACCTCAGATCCAATGGATGTGTTCTGCTCCTGGTGCTACTTTCTTGATGGTATGAGATACCAATTTCTCTGCTTACTTCTCTTTCATGTCTTATAGGATCAAAGGTGGTGCAAGTCACACTCCAGAGGAACTTCCTTTACATTGGAGCAGAGAAGTGATCGTAGGAAGGGTGTTATAGTCCTACCCTAGTTCCCTTTAACATAATCTAATCTATTAGCCACAGGGAAATTTAGGATTTACAGCATAGGAAAATCACAAAGTGGAGGCCAATCACCTAGTACTGGGAATCATGGCCCAGCCAAACTGTTATAAACACAATTCAATCCATGACAGACAACAATAAATTCAAATCTATCAATGATTACACTGGATGCGAATGACCTAATTACACCCATAAACAAACAGAAAGTGACAGAATGGATTTAATAACAGAATCTAACAATATACAAATACTTATGTTCATCAAAAAAATTCTTCGAATGAGTAAAAGAAGAACTTACAGACTGGGGGAAAAAATTTGACCATTATAAATTGGACAAAGTTCTAATCACTAAAGTCTACAAATCTAAATCCCTAAAATCCAACACATCCACAACAAAAAGACAAATAATCCAATTGAAAAAATGGGGACAAGAAATGATCACACACTTCACCAAACATAAAATTCAAGTGAACAATAGAAACATGAGGAAATGTTCATTATTACCAGCCATTAGAGAAATGCAAATCAAAACCACAATGGGATGCCATCTCACTAAACCGGAAATAACAACTGTAGCAGAAGTGTGGGGAGACTGGAACTCTTACGCACTGTTTGTGGGAATGCAAAATGATAGAATAATTTTGGATAAACAATACAGCACTTCCTTAGAAAGCTAGAAATAGAAATACCATATGATCCAGCTATCCCATTCCTAGGAATATATGCTAAAGAAATAAGCTATTATATGACTAGACATACTTACCCATGCTCACTGCAGCACTGTTTATAATAGCAGTCTTTAGATAAAGAGTTAGAGTGAACTATAAAACACCAAATAATACTCATGAAGAGTGTGCTTCTTAGTCCAAGTAGAAACAAGAGACTAAATGATCAGCTTCTGTTTGGAGGTGATATGAGAAGGTAGAAAGGGATAGGAACTAACTGAATGGATACAAGAAACCTGGGGTGGCAAGGAGGACTGTGCACATTATAGGGATTGTGTCTAGGGTCAAAGAACAATATGTCTAAGAATTTTTGCATGACAGACTAATACGAGCTGTAAGCTTTCATCTAACACATAGTAAAAAATAGAAAAAAACATCAGTAGAGGGAAGAGACACATTAACCGGGGCTCGGGAGAGTTCTAACCAGGAGCTTCCAGTTGTCATGAAGTGGATGCTGAACATCACTAATGTTTCCTAGTAATCATATGTGAAAATATGCATTGGAAACTGCCATCAGGGATGTTCTCTCTAGCCCTGGTTTTCATAATTTTTATTCTGACCCACTCACAGATACGGTCAACCTATGTAAGTGACCTTAGCTTCCAGACTCCTCAAGGGCTGAGCTGACACCATATGACACCAAGTCTTTACCATACATAAGAGACATTGTTAGCTGTCTCAGGCTGGATTTTCTGAGAGCAAAACCAGCAAAGCATGTGTGTGTGTGTGTATAGGTATGTGTGTGTGTATATATATATGTATACGTGTACATATACATACAGAGATGTATAGCAAGGAAACTACTCACGAGACTGTAAAGCCTGGAACATCCTCAGTCACTGAATCAGGATGGAGGCTTCTTTCTATTCACGTACTCACAGGAGCTAGTGAACCCAAGATCAGCATGTGGGAGATCAGGGCTCTGGCTCCCAGGCTGTGAAACTCAACAGATTCTGAGATCTGCAGATAAGCTAGTAGCTCAAGTCCCAAGACCCAGGGATGTTATAAACAGGAGACAGCTATAGGGTCCAGAGCAAGCAAAAAGCTAGAAATTCCCCCACACCTTCAAGGAAACTCCCTTTAAATTGATTGGCTACTGATAGCAGACGCAATAATGGGAGTGATCATATATAAACACTGAGGACCATGGCCCAGCCAAGTTGACACACAATCTTAATAACATACAATCTTAATCTTAATTACCCTAGATCATCCACTGTGACCCAAAGCCCAGTGTCAGCAAAGACACTCTTATCAGACAAAGCATTCTAAAGACTTGGAAATTACTTTCCAGAATGCGAGGGCAAAGGCCATACCTCTCTTTGGGCAAGATCAATCCTATACTGTACAATGGCCAAAGTGGAAGTGCTAGCAATAGAGAAAAGATATTTACCATATCATTGTTTCCTACCCAGGATATTTAAGAAGAAACCAGGAGAATATGATTTTGCTTAATTACTTTCCTATACATCCTTTTTCAGAAACCAAGCATTAGTTTAAAATATACTTAGTCCTTATAATTATCTCTCATAAATTCAGAGTCATAAAACATTGTTATGCATATTCTTCTTCTTCAACAAGTTGTTAAGGCATACTGCAGATTAATCACACTTTTGTTAATCGTGCCATGTAAGCATAACAAAAGGCCCACAATAATTTTTCAGTTTTCTTTCTTTTTTCTATTGTGTTCTTTTCAGCTCCCCAGTAACTTATCAGTTATCTAGACACACCTTTGAAAAGTTGCCATAAAATATTGGATTAAGTAAAATTCAAATCAGTTACCTTGGGAATTTTTCTAGTACATTTGATAGGAGAAAACACAGGTGCATTTTGGCAGAATCTTCAATACACATCAGTTGTCACTGCAATGTACAAGGGAACTGAAATTTTAGGGTTGCTGACATAAAGAAAGTGATACGTTCTCTATCATTGTAACTGAGGCTACAGGAAGTACTATGAAGAAGAAAAGGAGATAGGTCTTGTCAAGGTTAGCTAGGGAAATTGATCCCTGCTGCCACATACTAACATATTACTCCAGAATCTAACATTTTCTAGGGATAACAGAGGTCATGGCTTGCATTACAGAACACACACAGTATTGATAAGGTTGCCAGGGACCTGATCTGCCACATATCAACAGCTGTCCCTGACAGTTTGTGATGCAGATGTGGGCTCTTCCTGGCAGTTGTGATACAAATAGAACAGTTTCTCCTGGTAGTTGTAAGGTGGCTACGGTAGCCTCAGGCTCAATCAGAAGCCAAGTTACTACCTCCCACTCCATCTATGACATCATCCCCTGATTTTGCCTATTAAAAGCACCCCTAAAATCTATGGGGGGTGAGGGGGTTCCACTCATGGAGACTGACCCTTTCCCTCTTTGGAACATACTTATCCTTAATAAACTTTTGTGCCATTTGCTGCCAAGAAGGATGCATCCTTGTGTGCTTTGGGGAAGGGGAACCCAGTTTGTCAGCTGTTGGGAGACCAAACTTGCTAGCTAGATCTTTGGAACCTGAATCAGGTGACTCAGGGTCTAATCAGCTACAAGATCTTGACAGGTCTTTTAAAGGAGAGACAACATATCATGGACAATACATCATATGAATCTCTGGATCCATGATTTGTATGTAGAAGGTATTCAACAAATACTTAAGGTAGAAACAAGAACATTTGTTGTTGAACTGAAGCAAATTTGTTCTATCACTGTACCCGAAAATTTAGAGACAGTGTGGTGTTCAAGGAATAATTTATTTGCAGATTTGCTAGCAATCCAGTAGACAGTGAGCAAAAAGCTGTCCCCTTTGGGTTACATTTCCTAGTGGTTTTTATAGCCAGAATTCTAAGGGGTAGGTGTTTGTCATAGAACAGTAGTCAGGAGTCACAACATTTCACTACATCATAAGGTTTCATTATATTTTATTAAACAGTGTGAATTAACCAAAATTTCATTGTCTTTCTTTGAAGTCTTAATTCTATTTCCTTAGAGATAAGGAGAAGAAGAGACAGGGAGAAGAATGCAGACCTGCTAAAGTGGTCTGAACGTGGTAATTGAAGCAGAATACAGAACGCAGCTTAATAACCTAAGTGACTTTCGTTAGATTCTTACATTTACTACCATATGCTGCTCTGTAGCCAGTGTTGTTGTTGTTGTTCCTAGGTGCTGTCGAGTCAGTTCTGACTCATACAGACCCTATGTATAACAGAAGAAAATGCTTCCCGGTCTTGCACCATGTCCACTAATGTGTTTAGGCTTAAGCCCACTGTTGCAGCCATTGTGTCAATCCATCTCTTTGAGGGTCTTCCTCTTTTTCACTGACCCTCCACTGTACCAAGCATGATGTCCTTCTCCAGGGAATGAACCCTCCTAACAGCATGCCCACAGTATGTAAGATGCAATCTTGCTGTCTTTGCTTCCAAAGAACATTCTGGTTGTACTTCTTCCAGAACAGATCTGTTTGCTTTTTTGGCAGTCTGTGATACATTCAATATTCTTCTCCAACACCACAATTCAAAGGCGTCTATTCTTCTTCTGTCTTCCTTAGTCATTGTCCAGATCTTGCATGTGTATCTTAGTCTGTGTTAGATGAGGAAAAATAAACGAAAGCAAACTCATTTCAACAACTCAATTCTGACTCACAGCACCTGTATAATGAACCTATAGGACAGAGCAGAGCTGTCCTACAGAGTTTCCATTGCTTTAATCTTTGTGGATGCAGATTGCCATTTCTTTCTCCCACAGTGTGCCTGGAGGGTTTCAGGTGGGTGCCTACCTCCATGGCTCTGGAAAATGGAAAAGGGGGCAGCAGCTCTTCTCCCTGGATGAGGGTTTCCACCCACTGACTGAGAAAGGGCCAGAGGGAAACACAGGGGCCTCAGAATAATGTGTTTGTCTTTTCTGTGTTGCCAGAAATAAAAGAAATTTGTCTAAAATATCGGCAGCAAGATTCACTGTTGATAAGAAAAATATCACTAGCAAAATGACACATTAAATGAGTAGAATCACGTTTCTGCATTTGATGACATCTGTTGCTAAGGACAGAGAGTATCTTTAACATCTTCTGCTGCAGAGGCTCTGTGAGCACTGGTGCCTCCTCCCCATAGTGGCACATACCCTACTTTGGCAGCCACGGTTGGTTTGTTCTGCCACTGTGAAAAACATGAGACCTAGCCTTGCACCCACTTCAGCAGCACATATACTAAAATGGAAATAATGCGGAGAAGATTAGTGTAGCCTTGTGCAAGGATGACACCCAAATTTATGAAATATTTTTAATTATAATAAGGAAAAATTCAACCAGATGAATTCTTATCAAAAAACTGAGGAAGCAAACATTATTTTTGGCCCATGAGACAGAAATATAGGAAAAATAGCAAAAAAAAAAAAAAGCTTAATGTCAAAAAAAAAAAAAAAGAAAAAGTTTCAGGGAAAAGGAAAGTCCAAGATAAGAAATACCAATTTCTACCAAAATCTACTCTAGGTGATCTGAAATACTGAATAAAAAAACATTAGTGAGATAGTATGAGAAAGCCAGGATATCTATTACATAGAAACAATTTTTAATATACTTGGGGAAATTTTTTCCACAGTGTGTGGGATCCCTGAGTGGTGTAAAATGTTTGCTCTCATTAACTAACCTAAATGTTAGCAGGCCTATCCCCTCCACCCCAGAAGCGTCACAAAAGGAGGTCTGGCAATCTTCTCCCATAAAACTTATAGCCAAGAAAACATCATTGGAGAACTTTGACTCTGTAATACATGGGTCACTATGAGTTTGAACTGACTCAAAGGCAAGAGGTAGAATTTTTTTAGTTAAGTGAAAGAAGGAAGGGAGAGAGAAAAGAAAGAAAGAAGGAAAGGAGAGAGGGAAAGAAGGGAAGGAGAGAGGGAAAGAAGGGAAGGATGGAAGCAGGAAGGGAGGAAGTGATGAAGGCAGGGGGCAGCAAGGGATGGAGGGAGGGAGAGAGGGATGGTGGGGATGGAAAGGACAGGGATGGGACAGAGGAAGAAATGAAGAAGGGAGGAAGAGAGGTAGGGAGGGAGGAAGGGAAGCAGGGAGGGAGGGAGGCAGGGAGGCAGGGAGGGACAGTGGAAGAAAAAGAACAAGAGGTAGGGTGGGAGAGAGGGAAGGAGGCAGGGAGACAGGGAAGGAGAGTGTAGAAATAAATCATGTGGAACAATATGACAACAGGTTTTCACTACCCTCAGTTCTTATTGTTGTTAGTTGCCTTTGAACTGGTTCTAACTCATGACAGCTCCATGTATCCTTTAACTGACCTAATTTTCACAGCCCTGCTTCAATGCATCCATTGGTCTTATTCTTTTGCCCCACACCCTCTCATGTTCTAGAAGCTTCAATTATAGTGGTTAGGGTCTAAACTTAAAATAATTATCTGGTTATTTTTAGAGAGAAACTTGATCCTGAAGGAGAGAGCTAGACCCTGTTGTCAGGGCCAAGAAGTAGACAGCACATCTGGAAAAAAAAAAGCAAATATATTAAGGGGACCATACAGGGCTGGAGAGGCACTAGGAAAGTCAAGTACCTGAGAAGATGATGAAAGAGAAAGAGGACATTGAATGGGAAAGGGAATGGGGACATGGATAATGAAAATATTTTATTTACTTACCAACTTTTCTTAGGGAAGTCTCTATCGCAAGATAGATTTTAAATTTTTCAAAAGCTATCACTTCTTTGAGGCTGTGATGCCTGAGGTGGTATTTAGAACCTTGGTGTTAGTCCCAAACACTGAGGACACAGACATTGTCAGGCTCTAGTTGATGAAACCAGGCTTGTCTCCTGTGACAGCTCGTATCCTAAAGTGTCCAGTGTCTAAAGGACTGGGTAATAACAAAGCCCAGAATGAATAACTGAATGTATGTGTGAAGAGATTATTTTTTGAACATACAAACAATAACTACAATCCCCCAAACATTTTGGAACACAGCCTGTAAAGACAGCTTGACATTAGTTAGCAGGAATTATTTTAGCTTCAGAAGACTCATGTTTCCCGTCAGAAATGAAAAGTCAGAACCTTCTAAGACAACAGCAGTCGCTTCTGAACATGAAGCATTAAAAGAGAAATATAGATTTACCTCAAATCCACAGATTTCTCTCGTCATCTATAATAGTGAGCCCTAATCCTTGCCAGTGTTTAAATAGGTGTTGCTACCTACTTCTTTGCTGAATTTTTGGATTAAAGAACTACAAAAATTGATCTGTAAACAAACATGTAAACATACAAAAATCCACATTATAACTAGAGGAAAATAATCACTTTTCTTAAAACTTAAAGAACAATTACCAAGAGGCTCTGTTTATTTTATTAAAATTTATCTGATATATTTCTTATACACACTAATATTTTGGTATGCATACATTAATTTCGACAACTGTCAGCCTGTTTGAATGTGCTAGAAATGATGATATTAAGATACATCCAATTTTGTTTGGTTTCATAGAAGAAAAAGAAGCTTAAATTTCATAGGAGTATTCCTGTTTATATTGGTATTCCAAATTTCTTTGCACTTTGATCCTATTCTGATGCCCCAGACCTAGAGCATCAGCACATGGCATTTTCAAAATCAATGTTGGCTGAGTAAGAGGTTAGGCTGAATGTCACATAAAATACTATTTTCTGAGGCTAGTGACAACATGGATTAAATGTGTAGTTTTTGTGGCTATTAAACAAGATGTGGGACCTATTTTTCAAAATTTGTCATTACAAAACTCACAGAAAACAAGTTATTAGAAATCATATCCAAATAAACCAGTGACAGAGGTAATATCACCAAAATATCCCTTTTAAAAAGTAATGATGTAATATTTCAGTCTATATTAAAGGAGTTTCTCTTTAAGTGGATGTTTATAAGTATATACCATAATGTCTATTAAATGAGAAGAGTTATGGCTAAGCCGATCATTAGAGGGGAATGTCTCACAGATTCTAACATTTAGCAAGTCTCCTACAGTAGTTTTTTTTCCCCCTTTAATTCTTCCTCTTCTCTTATACATATATGTATTTCCTATTTTTGCTATTATTATAA
Source organism: Heterohyrax brucei (assembly GCA_028571685.1). Classification (NCBI taxonomy): domain Eukaryota; kingdom Metazoa; phylum Chordata; class Mammalia; order Hyracoidea; family Procaviidae; genus Heterohyrax; species Heterohyrax brucei. Next base: position 45,611,644 of record CM053149.1, read on the forward strand.
GAAATAACCAACAGTGCCTCTAGCAAAGTCTATAACATACAAATAATAATGTGTATTTTCAGAGCCGTATTTTTTACCTCAAAATCATCCACAAATGTTTATTGATATACTGTTGCCAGATCATCTTGTTTACTGAGGTGGAATCATCTCTGGTGAAACACAAGGGCAATTCAATAGCAACTCAGCCCTAATTGCATTTAGGGTTCTAACAAAACAGAGACCTATAGTAGCTCAATTTTGGCATTAGAGAGAGTTAAAAAGAGTGTCTTTTAGTGATAAGTACATTTTAGTTGTGTCTGGAGTTCTTTAAAGGCTTGAATCTACCAAGAAATTACTCTATGCATTAATTCAAATGTTTGCTTAATTCTTAACGATGTCTACGAAAATTCCTAAAGCAGTTTTCAGCTGTTTTCCCTTCATTACTATTTACAGAACTGGCCTCATGGATATGTAATCTGTGAAGTCACACAAACCCCACATTCAGAAAAGCCTCATGTTCAGAAGAGCCTCATTCACTGCTCTGCTGTCGTCATCTTGAACTTCTCAATACATTTTGAACAAAAGGCTTTGTATTTTTGTTTTCCACTGGATCTTGCATGTTGTATAGCCAATCCTGGCACTTGAGTAAGTATACTAAAATTTCAAGTGTCTAGATGAGCTGAAAAATGATAGTTCAAAGCCTCTGGTGCTTGGGCGTATGTATCTACTTATACAAGAAGGTTAAGAACAAAATGTATAACTGGGATTCTTCTGAATGATGTACTACCAGTTCTCGTCACTGAACACAAAGCAGAGTGGTCGGAGTGAGCTTTTTTTTAAATTTTTTTATTTAATATAACTGAGTGAAAATGTACGTTCCCTTATAAATTTACATACCCACCTATATGCAGCTTCCACTGCTCTCCCTGCCCAGTGACAGCACACTATTCCTCTCTGCTCCATACATGTCTCATTCTCCCAACAGTCTCTTTTTTCCCTCCTCTACACCCACTCTCCTTCCTCCAGCCAGAGGTCAGCAGGATGACATCCTATAGATGTATAGAACCATAAAGTGCAACCAATATATGGTCACTCTGCATCACCAAGTCCAATACATCCCTGTCCGAAGCATGGACCTTCCTTATGATTTACGGTCAAGGGCAGCAACAGGGCGAGGGGCCATGCTCCAAGGGGAACCCCGAAACCACTGGACCATCAATTGAGGTCTTTTAGTGGGGATCTCAGGGTGCACCCCATTTTATTCTTGTGTTGCCAGTGAGACCCAACTTAGTGAGCTCCATAGTGGCTATCACTGGTGGTGGTTGGGCACCATCCGGTTTTTCCAGTCCCAAGTCGATGTAGGCACCCACTGCTGTGGGTCTCTTTGTCTTCTGGGTTGTCTTTCCCCCAGGTTATTTTGGTCCTCGGTGAGCATCCGTTCCTGCTGAGTTGGGACCATTTGCTGTGCCCTCGGATGGCAGCTTGGCAGCTTTTAAGACCCCAGATGCCACTCACCAACGTGGGGTGCAGAGAGCCCTCTTAGCAAAACGCTAGTTGTGCCAATTGGCCTCGCTTTTGCCTAAGAGCATGGTCCCTCGCCCCCCACCCCAGCTACTCTATCCTTGCAATATTGGGTTAAGATGGAAGAAGTACTCATGTTATGTTTAAGCCCACTTAATGTTGTTCTTGTTTCTAACGTGTGCTGTCACCTATTTTACCCAACCAGATACCTAGCAACTATCTAATCTAAACCCTTTCCCCCTCTCTCCTTCCCTCCCCTCCCTTGCAGCTGTCAAAGAGTCTTTTCTTCTATACACAAGTCTGTTTTTGAGATCCTATTGTAGGGGTCTCATACAATATTTGTCCTTTTGTCACTGACTATTTTCACTCAACATAATGTCTTCCAGTTGAAACCAGGTCATGAGATGTTTCCTGGAGTCATCGGTGTTCTTTATCATTGGGTAGTGCTCCATTGAGTATATATACCATAGTTTATCTATCCATTCTTCTGTTGGTGGGCATCTGGGTTGATTCCATCTTTTTGCTATCGTGGACTGTGCTGTGATAAACATTCTGGTGCATGTGTCCGTTGGTGTGAAAGGCCTTGATTCTGCAGGATATATTCCAAGTAGTGGAATTATCGGGTCAAATGGTATATCAATATCCATTTTTTTAAGGAACTGCCAGATTGCTTTCCAAAGAGGCTGGACCATTTTGCAACCCCAGGAGGGTTCCACTTTCTCCACAGCCTCTCCAGCATTTGTTGTTTTGTGTTTTCTGGATCATGGCCAACCTTGTTGGGGTGAGATGATATCTCATTGTCATCTTGATTTGAATTTCTTTAATAAGTAAAGATCGTGAACATGTTCCCATGTGTTTTTTGGCTGCCTGGATCTCTTTTTTAGTGAAATGTCTGTCCATCTCCTTTGCCCATCACTTAATTGGATGATTTGTCGGAGTGAGCTTCAATATAAACATGAAATTTTCTTTGACATAAGGTCCAAGGTCCTTTAGAATCTGTGTATCACATGACACTAAAATTCTGCTTCTAGTCGGTTGACTAGGAGGAAGGCCTTGTAAGTAGATGAAGGAAGAAAAGCCAGGTACTGGATGTAGCTACTATATCCTAAACACATTTATGTCTACACAGACACTAAGGAAAATGAAGGTAGAAAGACCTTTAAAATCATACCAACCGTGCTGTTTAACATTTGTAAATCACCTTATACATTCTTTTACATGCTCAGAGAAGCTAAACAAATAACCAAAGGTCATGTAATCAATAAGATAGGGTTAACTTCGAACAGGGTGTTCTAAATTAAGGTGCAGTGCCCTTTTCACTTATCTGCCCTGCTTGTTATAAATTCTGAATCCTTTCATAACAAGGTCTTGTCAGTGTCCTTTCTATCCACATAATTCAGGGTTTGAATGGGAGAAGATGAAATAATCTTATGGTTATCAGTGAGAGTCTCATTGCTAAAAATCCAAGTACAGGACAACTGTGTAGTCACAAAGGGAACACATCACTAAATATCCTGCAGAACAAGAAGGATAGAAAGCAGAGACATGGAAAGGAAACAAAAGAATATTGAAGTTGGAGGAAAACTTTGTGGTTATTTTATCTATTTCCATCTCCCCCCCCATCCAATTTGATGGATAATTTCCCCCCACGGCAAATGGGAGAAGGCTTTTCACTTTATAAACATTTGCAAATTAGTACTTTATCTCAAAATTCTGCATACTATTGCTGTACAACTGTCATTGCTTGAAAATTGTTGTTTAAATTAAACCAAAAATAGATTCCCTGTTAATTTTACTCAAATTCTAGAGAGTAATATAACCATAAACAGGTAATACCATGCACATACTGTAAAAGTTATATTAGAGAAGTCCAAAGAAACAGTTTAGGAAAATAAATAAATAAAAGCAGTTGACAGAACAACACATTCCTAGGATTGTTGGTGCTGTGGACTGAATGATAAAACTCACTGCTGTCAAGGTGAGTCCGACTCATAGCAACCCTAGAGGACAGGGCAGAACAGCCCCAGAGAGTTTCCAAGGAGCACCTGGTGGATTTAAACTTCTGACCTTTTGGTTAGAAGACATAGCACTTAACCCATTATGTCACCAGAGTTTCCTGAATGATATTTCCCCAAATTATACATTGAATTTCTAATCCTTGTATCTTTAAATATGACACTGTTTGCAGACAGAGGTTTTCCTTTGTTAGCTTAATGTCATGTAATTGCGTAGGGTAGGTCATAAATTTAAAAACACCCAAGTGATGTTAAAAAATGGGGGCAAGACAGACACCACATGAGGACCTATCGATAAGCAAAAGAATGTCAAGAATTACCATCAGACGCCAGAAACTAGAAGGGAGTGCTGCAGTAAGAACTGACAGAATCAACATCCTCATTTGGACTTTTAGCCCCCAGAATTCTGTGAAAAGAAATTCCTATTGCTAACAGCAACCCATTTTGGTATTGATGTTACAGCAGCACCAATAAACTAAGACAATTGAACAGCATTTCATAGAAGACTTTTTCTTTGACACGGTACTGTATTCACGCAGAGAAAGAGAGCAGTCCAAAATTTTTACCCCTAATTCACATGGCATGTCTTTAAATTTTTAAAGGCTCTCACATTTCCTCTCAGTCTTCTCCTTTTTAGATGAAATAACCACCTGTAATAATTCTTAAATACAGTGGCAGCTTCCATAGTTGACCAAAAAATACAAATATTCACATTTGTACACTTTCTATGATTATTCTTCAGTTTATTCAGTGTCTCTTTTAATGTGTACCATGAAGTTTAAACCCACTTCATCACAGAGCGTCTGCTCATTACAGACACAAAGAGACTGTACTCTCTGTGACTGGGCATTTTCTTTCTGGTTAAGCTTGCATTAGGGTTTGTGGCAGCAAGCATCACCAGTTTATTGGCTCATACAAAACCTGTAACTTAATTAGATAGATGCTGCATGGGAGAGGTGTCCCACACTCAGCACATTCAAGAAAACAGAAAGGAAGATATTCACGGTCCTTTCTAGTTTTGCCTCTTCAGTTTTGATCTGCCTACAAGAAAGTTGATAGTGTTGATTACCAAAATAGCTTCTATCCCCAGTCCATTTCACTTACAAGTGTCAAAATTGTCTTTAATATTTTTAAATTCAAGAAAAAAAGGAAAAGAATATGAGAGAAATAAATCATCATTATAAATTCAAGAACAAAGCTATATTTTTAATGGAGCTTAATCAACAATTAGTCTTCTTAAAATCATGTTACTTTGTTTTTAACACTGTATAGAAGCTTCCATGACATCCTTGTATCTTGATATTCTTACAATGAACTTACTACTGCCTATGAGCATCCTAGTAATTTCATCCAGAATGTGAACGAGGTGACCCAGGAGAATTAGATAGTGCCTAGCTACCACCAACAACCACAGTGACAGGGATTACAATAGAGGGTACAAAATGGAGTGGAAGAAAAACGTAGAATAAAAAGTTCATGAAAAACAGACTAGATTCACTGGTCTGACAGAGACTGGAGGGTCACCAAGTCTGTGACCCCTGGACACCTTACTTAAAACTGAAGCCACTCCCCAAATCCACCTTTCAGCTAAATATTAGGTATGCCCACAAAACAAACAACTACACATGTGAAGAACATGCTTCTTGGTTCAATCAGATATGTGAGACTAAATGGGCAATACCTGCCCAAAAGCTAAGACAAGAAGGCCAGAAGGGATAGGAAACCTGGAAAAATGGACATCGGGAGCCTGGAGTGTAAAAGGGAAGGGGTAGAGTGCAGACACGTTGAATGGATTGCAACCAATGTGACAAAATAATCTGTGCATAAATTTTTAAATGAGAAACTAATTTGTACTGTAAACTTTCACCTAAAACACACATACACAAACACAAAGAAACTTATTAAAGTAAAATGTAAATGAGGAGAGCTTGTCATTATCTGTTGTGATTAAGTCCACCGGGTGATTATAGAATCACTGCAGACTTAACAAAAATCCATTTGGACTATTTTATTATTTCTGATTTCTCCAGAGTTGTTCAGACCGTAATTTTCTCAAGTAACTTATATATTCTCACTTACTTTGAAAATTAGAGCACTTGCTTCATCTTCAGTTTTCTGAGTGTGCTCTCTGACTCCTATTTTCATAATTGTTTGGTTATGACAGTGCACTTGCAGCATCTTTGGTATTCCGTTATGTGCTTCTTCCTAACTTGATGGCTAGAGAACTCAAATTATGTTATCACTTATCTAGCACTTCAAATACATCTCTAGTGCAAAGATCAGGTTTTTTTTGGCTCTAGAAGATAGAACAAAAATTGGGTTTGAGTAGGAGTGTCTTTTCATCTGGCTACTAGCATTTCATCATTTTCCTAAACAGTGGGATTGTCACTTTTTCTCATTTGTATTATGAACATAAAACAAACAAACAAACCCAGTGCTGTTGAGTTAGTTGATGCTGACTCATAAAGACTCTATAGGGCAGAATAACACATAGTTTTATATATATATAAATATATATATGTAAATATAAAATACATATATATTCCGTATGTTAGTACTTTTCTTAGAACTTCAACGCATTCTGAGTTTTATATCCTAAATCAACTTCCTCTGAATCATGCTAGCTTTAAGTATTTATTTGTAATCATGTGTTGTTCTTTCCATCTTCTGACAAAGATATTGGAAATCTGAGATTGCCCACTATCTTCTATAGTCGTCTAGTTGCTACCACAAATTATACATTTAGAATTTTCTCTTTTGAAACTCAGTATCTCGGGTCATTCCCAGGGGATAGTTTCAAGTTTTATGGACCTGGAGCTGATACAGTTGGGGGCAAGAGAATCCTATTTAAGAAAAATAGCATGCCACATTAAACTCTGTCAGATTTTGATGGCTGGGAAAGCAATTTACTCAAGAGAGCTTTGAAGCTTAGGGTTTATTAGCTTCATGCTAAGTTCATTTCTAAGTATGCTCTTTTAGAGCCTCTAGCCAAAGAATTAAGGAGCCCTGGTGGTTCAGTGGAAACCCTGATAATGTAGTGCTACAGGTATGAACTAAAAGGTCAGCAGTTCAAATCCACCAGGTGCTCCTTGGGAAATCTATGGAGCAGTTCTAGTCTCTCCTATAGGGTCACTTTGTGTTATATGTTATATGTTTCCCCCCCCCCCCTTGGATTTCTTATTCAGTGGGTTTAAGTGTCAGGCAGCTAACCTTCTGGTTAGTTGTTGGATCCACTAGCTGCTCTGCAGAAGGAAGATGTAGCATTCTGCTTCTATAAAAATTATGGCCCAGGAGACCCTCTGGAGTGGTTCTATTCTGTTCTAAGGTGTCTCTATGAATGGGGATTGACTCAACTGCAGTAGTTTTTTTTTTGTTGTTGTTTTAGTCAAAGAACTATAGCTGAATTTTGGCTAAACAATTTGGAAGTGATTTCCAGCAGTCTAGCATACATTATGAAACTGTTGTTCAACATAATGTTCTGAGCTGTTGCAAAACTATCCTGATGTAGTAACTAAAAACTAGAACAAAAATATTCTAAAAATATAGTTTATCTTGAAATTTACAAAATAAAGTTGCCCTGTGGCCGAGATGACGGAAATTTAGACAACAGTGGCTAAAATCCCACCCAGAAGTTCTGAGAAGCAACATGGGAGACTGTTCCTCACTCCAGACTCAAAATGTGAGAAGAGACACCTCCAAGTAACTGACTCTTCTGGCTCATATTGCCCTTGAGAATAGAATCTGAGTTCATGCAAGTAATGTATTTTAGGCAAAATTAAAGAAATGTCTGAGATGAAAAACAAAAATAAAAGATTGCCCTATGGCATTGAGATATGCGATATTTAGGCAGAAACACTCATTAATTGGCTCTATAGGGATGTTCCCATAGCCCTGGACACAAGACACCCCTGAGAAATTAACTGTCATCAAGATGAGATATAGTCAAAACTTGCAAACCAACTAAAGAAAGACCACAGAAATAGGGAGTCAGTATGTAAAAAGAATCAGACAATTCAGTCTTGAGACAACAGAATAATCTGAATGAAAAGTAAAATTTCCAAATGACTAAAGTATGAAAAGAAAACAAATGGTAGTATGATTCAAAGAAAAGTCACTGAAGAACAAAATAAGTGTCCCCAAAATAATGTGTATGTGTGCCGGTGTCGCTGCACATGCTTACAAACTCAGTATGTGGTTTGAACAATGAGTTGATAAAAATCAAAGAAAGAATAACTGTGACTGAAATTTTATTCGAGGGTTTTGGCAGTGTGAACAGAAAACTGAAGAAGAAAATTGTGAAGAAAGAGTATTAGAAATGAGTACATAACACAAAATTTCAACCTGTCCCTAACAGTAATCCCAGAATGAAATAGCCGGAAATGTTGCAGAAGAGACATTTAAAGGGGCAATGGCAGCAACAAAAGAAAACATTCTTGCTTTGTTTCTGATTTTGATGGAAAACCATCTAAGTCATCATCATTAAGTACGATCTGATACAGGATTTTGATAAACAAGCTTATGAAGTTTCCTTAACATTGCTAATTTCATAAGTCTCTTTTTGATTAATGATGGCTGTGAAAAGCATAATTTATTTGTTTTTCTTTTTCTGAGATGATCATGTGCATTCTTTACTCCCTTAATCTGTTGTGTTGAAGGATTTTTTTGCACCCATAGATATTACATAAATTTTGTACATTGCTGGACTTAATATATAATTACAATTGATTGCAGTTAAGATTTGGGGTTTGTGAATGTGATCGACATATAAGTATATATGCATACACATTTACTGTATTTTAGTTTTGATATATATGTGTGTGTGTATTTTGATATGAACCTTATAAAATGAATTGGATAACTTTTTCTCTGTTTCTATTCACTGGAAATGTGTGTGAAAGTCAGAGATAAACAACTTGGAGAGATTTGTTAAAACTTGCCAACAACAGTATCTAGACTTGGTGTCACTGAAGAGTGGGGAAAGAGGGGAAGTGTTGACTGCTTCTTCAATCTGTGTAATGCTCATTCATCTATTCAGGTACCAATTGCTTCTTAATTTGCTCATATGTTTGTTTCTTTTGAGAATGTTTATGAAGTATTTTAAACTTTATTGGTATTTTCTTACAATTTAAAAAGGATCACTGCTTTACAGTTCTTTTAATCATGAATGGATGCATTTAGTTTATCGTAAGGTAGTCATGGCAAGACATGAAAGTAAGATCTCACAACATTAATTTAGAAGTGAAGAATCAAATTTAACAATTATATTTACAATGTTTGCCCAACGATGTGTTCAAATCTTTAGACTTCAAGCTTTTACCTTTAACAAGAGGTCCCAGGAGATGTTCATATTCTTACCTCCTTTTAAATGAGTATACAGTTTATTTTTACTCTACCTATTCTGGTGCTGTAGGTTAAGTGCTACAGTTGCTAATCAAATGGTCAGCAGTTCATATCTACCAAGCACTCCCTGGAAACTCTGTGGGGGAATTCTATTCTGTCTACAGGATCACTATGAGTTGGAATTGACTCAAGTGGGTTTTTAGGTTATCATCTATGTATCTGTACCTTGAAGCAGTTTTGCATAGTTTTTGCATGTCCCATTCATCATTAGACTATAATATGTGGAAGGAGTATGGGAAAGGAGTACGTGAAAGGAGTTTCTGAGAGTAGAAATGGTTAACATACTTGCCTACTAACTGCAAGATTGGAATTTCTAGTTCACCCGGATATGTCTCAGAAGAAGGTCTGGAGACCTACTTGTGAAAATCCTCCACTGAAAACCCTGTGGATTATGCTTCTACTCAGACATGTACAAGGCCATCAGGAACTGCTGCTAGACAGCAGCTAACAACAACAGTACGTGAAAACATAAAATATTCACTTCTCAAAAAACTGTGAAGATCAGTGAATTCATTAATGTGTTATTTTCCCCTCTCATATCTGTTCTAACACAAGCTTCAATGCAGCACTTCTTCTTCTGACCCTATCTCTGAACTTCAGACCTGTATCACAAGATATAAGGCACAATCCTTCAGACTTCCCGGGCTTCTGAAGACCTCAGACTCCAACCAGGCTGGAAGTAGTCATAACACATTCACTGGCTGTAAATTCATGATACCAGTGATAAGTTTGGGGTTCCCAGTCCTCTCTCTTCCTTCTTCTTCATTTAAAAAAAAAAAATTATTGTGCTTTATGGAAACTCTGGTGGCATAGTGGTTAAGCACTATGGCTGCTAATCTAAAGATTGGCAGTTCAAAATCCACCAGGCACTTCTTGGAAACTCTATGGGGCAGTTATACTCTGTCCTATAGGGTAGCTATGAGTCAGCATCTACTTGATGGCACTGAATTTTTTATTGTGCTTTAAGTTAAAGTTTACAGTCCAAGATCACTTGTCGTACAAAAACTTACATATTGCTACATAACTCCAGTTGATATCCTCACATTGTGACAATACATTCCTTCCCACTCTGTGTTTCTTATGTCCATTCAACTAGCTCCTGTCCACCTCTGTCCTCTCATCTCATCTCTGGACAGCAGCTGCCCAGTTGGTCTCATGTATCTAATTAAGTCAAGAAATAGAGTCTTTGACAGTATCATTTTATGTTTTATAGTTCAGTCTTTATGTGAAGAGATGGTTTCAGGAATAGTTTCAGTTATGGGCTAACAGTGAGTCTCTGGGCCCCCTCACTTCTAAATTTCCAGCTCCTACTACTCCCTTGGGTCAGTAATTCACATGGACATTCAAAGATCTCAAAGAAAGTGCCAGCTGGGGCACAGGTGAGCTGTGATCTCCCTCATCGTCTCCATAGCTACTAATGGACAAAATATGTGCCTTAACAGAGATGACAGACTTACGGAAAAAAATTTTTTTCTTAAATTATCTCAGAGGAATTGAAGAGGAAAAGATGTTGTCTGACATCAGTAAGGAACTGTTAAGCATGAGCTGGTCACCCACCCGAACAGGGGCAGTGAATGATGTTCACTGTCCACAGAGAGGCTTCCACTGTTATTGTCCATTTTATTATCTCCTTTGACAATTTATTATCCTTTTCTCCTACTTGATCTCTGTACATACCATTTGGCACCTAGACTCTATAACCATTGTGCAGAGAAGGGGAGCACACGTAACAACACATCTTGGGACCAGAGCCTAACCTGAGGGAACCTCGGCTAATGAAGATTATCATGGATTGAATTGTGTTCCCCCGAAAATATGTGTAGCCATATGACTGGGCCATGATTCCTAGTATTTGTGACTGTCCTCCATTTTGTGGTTTTCCTAAGATGTATGTTAAAGGATTAAGGTGGGACTGTAAATCCTTTCATAGGATTACCTCCCTGCTCCACTGTAAAGGGAGTTTCCCTGGAGTATGGCTTGCCCTACCCTTAATCCTTTCATCCTACGAGAGAGAAAAGAACAGAGAAGCAGGCAGAGAACAGAGAACTTTGTACAGTCAAGAAAGCAGCTCTAGCTGACTAAAACAGAATTTGGTACCAGAAGTAGGGTGCTGCTCTAGCAATACGTAAAATGTGGAAGCTGTTTTGAAGCTGTGAATGGATAGAAGATTCAGAAGGAACAGTGAAGGCGCAGATGGTGAGAAACAACAGAGGACTGGTGGCAGCAGCAGTGGCAGCAGCACCAGCAGAACTAGAGGCAGCCCTGGAACCAACCCATGGAACAAGAGAGCTTAGTACCTGTGCAGAGTTTTCCTTGTAGAACGGGGAGCCTCCGGGCACTTAAATTGGTGGAGCTGGCCTTGCTGACCCACAAAGTGAGAGAGCTGAGTGCCTTTGGGCAGGATGCTTTCTGGCAAGAGTGGGGTGCCTCCGGGTGCTTAAATCAGTGGAGCTAGAGAGCTTTGGAACACTTGCCTGGCAGGGCAGATGTGGGCCTGAGGCCCAGGCCATGCGGCCATAGGAAGCTGAAGATGAGGAGACCACCACGGTGAGAAGCTGAGCTGCCTCAGTCTCAAAAGGTATGGCCATGACCTCAGGGGTTTGAAAGGGTAGAACCACGGCATCCTGTGATCATAAGGATGGAATTGCCACTCATTTGGGCTTAGGGTGCTCCTAAAGCTGATGGGGCAGAGTTTCTGTCCAAGTGGGCCTTGAAGGCAGAGTTGTAGCACAGGGCTGGGATCTCCACTCAGAGTCCAGAGTGTGGCCAATACTTGAGTCTGGAGGGCAGGGTCATTGTATAGAATGTTCCAGAAAATGTAAAAGTATTTCCAGAGCTTTGATGGCTAATGCAATGAGTTTTGCTGACTTTCCTGTTGCCTGTTAATACCTTCATCCCCCTGCGATTTCTCCCATTTGTAATGGAATGTCTAACTTGTGCCTGTTCTGTCATTGTGCCTTTAGAAGCAGATAGCTTACCTCCTACGTTTCACAGATGTGTGTTTTGTATTTTGGGCTTGAAACTGATTTACGACTTCTGTCATATGGGATGGACAGGATTTTGCTATGATGCGATAAATGTGTTACATGTCTCTATGATGTGATTTTTGGGGTGTCAAAGGATGGGATGTCATGGATTGAATTGTGTCCCACCAAAAATATGTGTAGCCATGTGACTGGGCCATGATTCCCAGTACTTTGTGACTGTCCTCCATTTTGGTTTTCCTAAGCTGTATGTTAAAGGATTAGGGTGGGGCTGTACATCCCTTCATAGGATTACCTCCCTGCTCCACTGTAAAGGGAGTTTCCCTGGAATATGGCTTGCCCTACCCTTAATCCTTTCATCCTATGAGAGATAAAAGGACAGAGAAGCAGATAGAGAATTGGGAACCTTGTACCATAAAGAAAGCAGTCCTACTGACTAAATCAATGATATATGCTGTTCTACTTATTCCTGTTCTGTGTATTCTGTGAATGATCAATGTCTTTTGACTACACCATTGGGAAAGTCTGTGGTCTGTGTCTGTTCTAAATGGTTTTCACTAAGAACTTGTGTATATGGTACATTGCAAGTGCCATGCATGTTACTGAGATTTTGCTGTAGGAAAAGCATACAAGGACAGAGATAGGGTGAAATCTGATATCAATGTTGAACTTTCATGTCCCCCAAAGGGATAGGCTACTCTGCCTCATCCATCAATGTCTTTTGCAAACTAGGATGCCCAAAGTGGAGATGGAGTTCTTTCCTCCATAGCTGACAAGGTGGGAAGCCTTCCCCTGGAGCAGACATCCTGACTTTGGACGTGTAGCCTACTGGACTGGGTAACAATAAACTTGTCTTTATTAAAGCAATCCACTTTGTGGTATCTCTGTTACAGCAGCACTAGATGGCTAAAACAGAGGTGTCATTGGAGGTCTTATGTATTGCAAACACCAACCCTTCTTTTGTGAGGTCTATTGATCTAGTGAGGTGATCACCAGGCAAGTAACACAATGCTAGTATCTTAAGGTAGATCTTTTTGATCTTTGAATGAAGAGTCACCTCATTAGCATATCCTGATAGATTAAGTGTGATCTGGAGCCCTCATAAGATATTACAAGGTTTTAGAGGTTATTTCTCAGGAACCAAGATAAAGTTAATGCAAATCCAACACACATTGCATTTTTAGCCAAATTTGACTTCAGACAAACAGGATAGCATGACTTATCTCAAAATCAATATTCTTCATCTTATAAGATTGAACATGTGCTTGCATAATAGTATCACTTGTTAATTTGTATGTATACCTTCTCAAAAACTCCTCAATATGCTCTGCTCTAACTTGTCCCTGAAGGTCAACTTGACTCCCCTTCAACCAGCTGTAGGAGCTCTATCCACTGTGCTTAATTACTTCCAGTACTTGGCTCTATTTATTGTCTTGATTTATCTGAAGCCAGATATTCTTTCTATATTGTAAGGTCCTTGGGAGCAAAAACAGTGCACAATGGGAGAAGAACAGCAGTGCCCTTCTTCTCACCAGGGATTAATATAGTACCAGGTTACAGAGTCCAGGTGCCAAGTGGTATGTACAGAGAGCAAATGGGAGAAAAGGATAATAAATTGTCAAAGGAGATAGTAAAATGGACAATAACAGTGGAAGCCTCTCTGTGGACACTGAACATCATTCACTGCCCCTGTTCAGGGTGGGTGACCATCTCATGATTAAAAATTCTTTACTGATGTCAGACAACATCTTTTCCTCTTCATTCCCTCTGAGATAATTTAAGAAATTTTTTTTTTCCAGAAGTCTGTCATCTCTGTTAAGGCACGTTTTGTCTGTTAATAGCTTTTATGTCCATTAGTAGCTATGGAGATGATGAGGGAGATCAGAGCTAGCAATGGAGATGATGAGGTGAGATGAGAGGAGACAGGTGGACAGGAGCTAGTTGAATGGACATAAGAAACACAGAGTGGAAAGGTATGTATTGTCACGACGTGAGGATATCAACTGGAGTTACATAGCAACATGTAAGTTTTTGTACGACAAGTGATCTTGGACTGTAAACTTTAACTCAAAACACAATAAGAAATCCAGTGCCATTAAGTAGATGCCAGCTCATAGCTACCCTACGAGCTGTAACCAAGTCTAGTATAGATGAGGTACTCAATAAATTAGTTTCGATTTTGATACTACTCCTCTCAATTTGTCCCATAAGAAGCCAAGAAAAAATTAGTATTTCATTATTTTTTCACAGATATCTTAGGCTGGGTTTTCTAGGGAAGCAAATCCAGAAACATGTATATGTACAAGGACTGATTTATATATATATGAAGTACAAGGAAAGAGATATGTATATCCTGTATATATATGTATATACATACGCATATATATATACATATATATATATATATATGTACAGCAAACAGCTCACCCAATTGCAGAAGCTGAACGCCTCACATCCTGGCACAAGCCTTACGTGGCCACGGGAGCTGGTGAACCCAAGGTCAGCAGGTCAGAGATCAGAGTTCTAGATCACAGTTGTGCAGATCAGCAGATCCCAAGCTGGTGGTGAGACAGAGCTGCAGAGGCTGGTGAACCCAGGACCAGCAGATCAGGGAACAGGACTCTCAAGCGCTAGCTGTAAGGGTTGATGAATCCAGCAGCTGCTAGTTCAAGTCCAGGAACCAGATGCTGGAAGAGAGCAGGAGCTGCTGGCTTTGAGCAGACCAGCAGCAGGTAGTGGAAGGCGGAGAGAAGAGAGTTGAGGGGCAGGAAGTCACCACAGGCCCCACCCTGCCACTTGATACAGCAGCCAAGCATGTAGTAGCCCAGTTGACATAATCCTGACCATCACAACAGATTACAAGATGCTGAACCATTCTTCTAAGAAGATAGCATACTTGCAAGATAGATACAAAATAGACCTATTTATTGAAATTCAATGTGTCTTGTTCTACAAAAATTTCAACAGCTATGCCACACATATGTATGACTACTTCCACTTAGGAGAAATTTTATATATATATAATAAATTTCCTTCTAGAGAAGTAACAATGTCCTTGCCTCTGTCTGTGACTACCAATATCATACCATGTTCTCTGAAGCATAAAGGGGGCTACTTCTATACTGTTTACACTCATAATCCATAGGAGGAAACCCATGCTTCTTAAACCCATCATATTAAACACTATTATTTATAGTCTTTCATTAAATCATGTTCTCTTGCTCATATAAATCTTAGAACTTTGATATTCCCATCCACATTAGGACTTTCTCCCCTGACAAGTTATTTTCAGTATTACTATTATTGTGTTTGAAGAAAAGTTTACAATTCAAGCCAATTTATCATGCAAAAAGTCACACACACTTTGTTCTGTGACCCTAACTGCTCTCCTCATACTGTGACAGCACACTGCTCCCCTCTAATCCATACATCTCATATCTACTTAACTGGCTCCTGCACATTTCTATTTTCTCGTCTCACCTCTTGACAGGAGTTTCCCGGATAGGCCCTTGTATCCACTGAAGCTAAGAAGCATGCTCTTCAGTAGTGTCATTTTATGCCTTATATACCAGTTCAATCTTTATCTGAGGAGGTGGCTTCAGGAATGGTTTTACTTCTGAGCTAAGGGCCCATGTCTTCCAGGGATCCTCCAATCTGTCAGACCATGAAGTCTGGTCTTTTCAAGAGTTTAAGTTCTGCACCCATGTTTCTCTCACTCTATCAAGGACTTTTTGTTGAGTTCTCTGTAAGGGGAGTCTTTGGTAGTAGCCAGGCATCACGTAATTCTTCCAATCTCATGTTACTATGACCTCTGGTTTATGTAGGTTTTCTGTTTCTTGGGCTTTTATTTTCCCATGTCTTTAACGTTCTTCGTTATTTTTGGCTCCAAGTGAGTTTAGACCAACTAATACATCTTAGACAGCCCTTGCTAGTTTTAAGACCTCAGATGCTACTCACCAGAGTGGGCTTCAGAACATTTTCTTAATAAACTTTCATCTGATATTAGGTAACTAGGTTGACTTCATCTTTTTACTGCTGTGGACAGTGCTGCAAGGAACGTTGGTGTGCATACATCTACTTGTGTGACAGCTCTTATATCTCTGGGATATATAACAATAAGTAGGATTGCTGGATTCTACTACCAATATCAGGCTGTTCTAACTACTGTGGCAGTATAATAGATTGCAAAGTCAGGTAGCATGAGGCCTCCCACTTTTCTCTACTTCTGACTGAATGCTTTGCTCTTTCCGGGGCTTTTTCTGTTTCTGAATAAAGTTACTGTTTTTCTTGTCTGTCTCACTAAAAACTGTTATTGGAATTTGGATAGGGATTCCATTGTATCTGTAGATCACTTTGTGTAGAATAGTCATTTTCACAGTTTCGGGTCTTTCTATCCATGAGTAAGGTAGTTTTCTACACTTACATGGGTCTATTTTGGCTTCTTGCATTAGTGTCTTGTGGTTGTTTTTTCAAAAAATTGTATCTTTTATGTCGCTAATAAGTTTTATTCCTGTTTTTATCTTCTTGGGTTCTATTGTAAATGTTAATGATTCATGATTTCTTCTTTGATGTTGTCTTTGTTGGTGTAGAGGAATCCAGTTGATGCTGTTATGTTTTTCTTGTATCCTGATCCTTTGCTGAACTCTTCTATTAGTCCCAATATGTTGCGTGTGTGTGTGTGTGTGTTTATTCCTCTTCTATGTATAAAATTGTCTCTTCTGCAAACAGAGATACTTTACTTCTTCTTTAGCAATTTGGATGCCCTTTATTTCTTTTTATAGCCTGATTGCTCTGACTGGAACTTTTAGAATAATGTTAAATAAAAGTGGTGATGAAGAACACTCTTCATCATCCTGTTTTCCAGGGGAATGGTTTCAGATGCTCTCCGTTTAGTACGTTGACAGTTGACATATTATAAAAGCCCTTTATTATGCTGAAAAATTTCCTTTCTATTCCTATTTTGCTGTTAGTTTCCAACGTGAATGCATGTTGGACTATGTTAAATACCTATCCTGCATTAATTGACAAAATCAAGTAGCTCTTGTATTCTGTTTTATTTATGTGGTTGATTACATTGACTATTTTCCTAATGTTGAACCACCCTGCATCTCCACTATAAATCCCACTCAGTCATGGTGAATTATTTTTTTAATATGTCGTTGAATTCCATTGATAAGAACTTTGTTGAGTCTCCTAATAAAGTTTTGACCAAACTAACAAAAGATGGGCAATTGAAAATGTCTTGTCTTGTAAACATTTACTCCAGTCTGGGAGCTAGCAGTTCTCCATGTGAGTTTGTCAGACATGAAGGTAACAAGGGCAATTTTTATAACTTTTACAAAAGAAGAATTTAAATCACTTGTTTCAACAAGAATATATTATGTGTCTCTGAAGAAAAATGATTGTTTCTCATGGTGACCTGAGCAGATTTCCAGTCCATAATCTCCTCTTGCTTTTACTGCAGAAAAACCAAGCTGATACCAGTCTCCAGACTGAATCCACATGAAGAGATGTCTTAAGATCCTGTTCTATGGTGACAGGGCATGCAAACTTCCATCTCTGATCCCAATACCTCCCCCAGTGTTTTTGTCTGGGACAGTTACACAGATTTTAGAAGCTAACATATCCCGCATAGCCATTTCTTCATTGGTTTACTTAAGTGAACTGTGCGATTAGTCCTTCAAATCCTAACAATTAATACAGAAGTCACGACACAAACTATTGTCTAAACTTTATCCAAGGAAAGCATGGGATTTCCTTTTACCATTTGTGCAACTGACTCACTTCACAAGGTAGTAAGGGATTTTAAGAGCAATAGAAAATACATACTGTACATAGAAACTAAAATATTTGCTATTATATTTTTTCTAGCCAAATTATTTCATCCTCATTTCTTTAAATTGGCAGCCAGAGCTAGGTAACCACTGTTTTGTCTTACATTTAAAATGTGTTGTTAGTTGCCCTAGGTAAAACAAACAAACCCAGTGCTACCCAGTCAATTCCAACTCATAGTGACACTATAGAAAAGAGCAGAACTGCTGCATAGGGTTTCCAAGGAGCACCTGGTGGATTTGAACTGCTGAACTTTTGGTTAGCAGCTGTAGCATTTAACCACTACATCACCAGGGTTTCCTAGAGTCACCTCTAATTCAGAACAACCTTGTAGGTACTATAGTTAAATATAGACTGGCTCTGCACTATTTTTGCAACACTGTAATGTTTGAGCACATTGTTGGAGACACTGCATCTTTCTGTCTCTCTAAGAGTCTTCCTTTATCTTAACGGAAGAACTATGTTACCAAGCATAATGTCTTTCTCCAATAATTGGCCACTCTTAATGATGGATCTGACTCGATGGCACTTGGCTTTGGCTAATGATATGTCCAAAGTAAATGAGATGAAGTCTTGTCTTACTTACTTCAAGGAGCATTCTAGTTGTACTTCCTCCAAGACAGACTTGTTCATTCTTATGGCAGTCCATAGTATATTCAATATTCTTTGTCCACTCTATGATTTAAAATCATCAATTCCTCTGTGGTTTTCCTTTTTTCACTGTACCCCTTTCACATACATACAAAGTGCATGAAAATACCATGGCCTGGGTCAGGCACACCTTAGTCTTCAAAGACATCATTGCTTTTTAACATTTTAAAGAGGTCTTTTACAGTAGATTTTCCCAATGAGATATATTATTTGATTTCTCGACTCCTGCTTCTATGGTATTGCTGATCGAAGAAGAATAAAATTCTGGACAACTTTAGAATAGCAGATATTAAACAATGTATGTATGTGAATTCATGCGTGGGTCTCTGTGTGTGACTGTATGTATACTTACCAAACCAAACTCAGAAATACTGAATGGATTCTGACCCATAGCAACTGTATAGAACACAGTAGAACTGCCTCATAGTTTTCAAGAAGCACCTGGGGGATTTGAACTGGCAACCTTCAGGTTAGCAGATATAACACTTAACCACCACGACACTAGGGTTTCCGTGTGTATACTTAGATGTGCTAATACTCTGAAGTGGACCAGTCTGACTAGCTCACTACCACTTGCACTTTTGCTAAAGCAGGAAAACCAGTTTCAGTTCTAGAAGTTATAAATGGTCATCTCTTCAGACAGAAGCACAGAAATAAAACATGGCTTTCAGGTTCTTCCATATCTATGACTCTTGGTTCCTCATTCCCTTAGAGAGGAGCTCATGTCAACTATTATGACACACTTTTCCATACCACTGCTCGAGTTTCTGGGAGGCAAGAATTTGAAACATGTTAGTACTGCCCTTTATACATCTAGAGCCATATTCCAAGAATTAATCCAGTGCTGACCAGCTGACCACTTTCTCTTAGAACTTGTAAACAACAGAAATGGTGGGCCCTCTTTTGACTACTTCATTACACAAAAGCTAGAAAAAGAAAATTAAAAAATTAATCTTTCACACAGTCTTTTGCTAACTCCTGGGTTACGGTATATTAGTTGGAAAACTAGGACTAAAAGCACAAGGAGGAAAAAAAAAGCAGAAAGTTAACGAAACCATGGGAGATAATTGAATAAAATCAGGCAACACAGACAAGTTCTTGGGAAGTAGCTTCAATACAAGTCCAAAATTGTAAGGAAAAAATAGTGAAATTATATTTTTAAAAATAAGTGTGAAGATAGAATATGATCAACATAGATACATTTATGAAGGCTACAATGACTATACAGACTGACTTAGTCACTACACCTTGGAATATCACAACTACAGATTAAAGCTTTAAGGTTTTGTGTACATGCATGTGCTTGATGTTTTCTTTTTATTGAGGAAAATACAATATAGCAACAAAATGTTTGTCATTTGAACAATCTCTGCATGCACAATTCAGAATTCAGTGGTATTATTGTCATAATTTGTTCAACCAGCACCCTTAATCATTCTCAAATTTCCCATCACTCCTAAAAAAACCTAATGTCCAATAAGAACAGCGTCTTCCTTTAAAGCTTGCAGTTTTTAAGCAATATATTTGGAAAATATTAAAGTAGGGTCAACACTGATCTATTGGTATTTAGTAACCATATAGAGGGATTAAAAACTAAACAAATCAGAAGGCAGAGTCAAGATGGTGGACTAAGCACACATCTCTTTATATCCCTACAGAAACCAAGACCTGAATTGATAATCAAATGGAGCGTTCTGGCCGCCTAGTGAGCCCTGGCACATGGCACAGGGCTGTTAATTTGGACTTCATACCACAAAATGAAAAACCTCTCTTTCACTGACTCCCACTCCTGGCTAGCCCTGCTTCTTATGGACTGAAGGTAATGCACCATTGTGACTTTTTTTTCTCTGTCTTGGCCAGCAGGCAGAGCTGCGTCTTGCCTAGCGGCTAGTCTCAGATGCACTGCTGGTGGTGTGAGCAGGCGAAATTGCCATATTTTGAGAGCCAGGCTTAGGACTCTGTACACCTAGCCAATTTGGGTCTGTCCTTTTATCTCTGCCACAGCATGGATTGTATGGAACTTCAGGGCCTATGGGTGGGATGCCATGTTGGATACGGAGATTTTAGCAGGACTTAATTCTTAGCGTGGGAACCAGCACCTGCAAACAGGACAGTGTGGCTCCAACAGAAAAGCAGTAGTTTACACAGTGTCACCTATGCTGGGGGCCCGGCAACAGAGGCTGAGGACTCTCTATGTCTCGGCACCTTTGGCCCCTCTATCTGTCAACCATGTGGAGGGTGCCATCTTAGATACGGTGGCCTCAACTGGATCTAATTCTTAGCTTGGGAGCCAGAGCCTACCCACAGGAGAGTGCTTTTCTACCAGAAAAGCAGTAGTTTACATAGTGTCCCCTAAGGCTGGGCCCTGTCAGTAGAGGACAATGGAGCAGAAGCATTGCTGGTATTTTGAACTAGTTCACATCATCTCGGGTTGGATATAGAGGTGCTTACTTTGCCAATTGAGAAAAGGGAACTCTACACATGAAAACCTGACTGACTTGGGAAGTGGTCAGACACCTTTTGTTTTACATTTTAAGACAGCCTAGAGAAACATCTGCAGTCCATTCTCACAGTATCTCTTCCAGACTCTACTTACTCACATGAAACCCAAAAAGCAACAGACACTTGTGGCATACAAGAAATCACCAATGGCATCAGAAGGCTCCCAAACAAAACACCCAAGGAGTTTTTCAGATGAAGAAACTTTTATGAAATCATTGGAAGGTGAATACAAAAGGATTATATTCAGAGTCCTTCTAGACCTTGTACAAAATGCAGCAGAACAAAAGGAAAAATTAAGCAAGCTGTTCGATCTGGCGGAAAACCAGTACTGTGAAATCCAACAGATCAAGAACAAAATCAAAGACATAGAAAATTCCATAAAAGCCAAGAAAACAGAATGGAACAAATGGAGAAAAAAATTTATGATTTGGAAGACAGAGCTACTGATGCCCGTGTCTGTGAAGAGAAATCAGAAAAAAGAAACAAGAAAAATGAAGAAACATTAAGAAGCATGTGAGACTCTATTAAGAGGAAGAACCTTTGATTAATTGGAGTCTGTGAAAAGGATGGGACACCTGAGAACACAGAGAGTATCGTTCCTGAGCTGCTGACAGAAAACTTCCCAGAAATCATGAAGGAAGAGAATATAGATATCCCAGACTAATGTTATATGCCACCTAATATAGATCTCAAAATACAGACTCCAAGACATATTATAATCAAGCTTAACAAAATGAAATACAAGCAGCAACTCTTAAAGGCAGCAAGACTCAAAGAAAAGCTAACATTCATAGGGAAACCCTGTAGGCTTTTCTCAAATTTTTCAATAGAAACCATGCTGGCACGGAGACAGTGGCATGACACATTCAAAGCCTTGAAAGGGAAGAACTTCCAACCAAGAATTATATATCCTGCAAAACTGTCTTTCAAATAGGAAAATGAAATTAAGGCATTTCCAGATAAGTAGAAGCTCAGAGACTTTGTAAAAACCAAACCAAAACTAAAAGAAATACTGAAAGAAGTTCTTGGTTTGGCTCAGAAAAGCAAGACCACTAACTTTATATTTTAGAATGACATATCATCCAGAATTCTACTCAGTTAGGGAAGGCTCCAAACTCAATCAGAGCTTTAATACTGAAAGAAACAATCCAGTGATTATCATGAAAACTATGGTACCACCATATTAAAAAGAGGGATGTACTACAGTTGTTATAGTCTTTCCAGATGGAAAGGAAGTCAACAAGAATGGTGGTAATTAAAATTGGGTTTATACACAGTTTATTAAGGGGGATCATAGGGACAGCCATAAAGCACAACAAAGATGTAGCATACCCTATCAAGAAATGTAACACAGGAGTCTCAACAACTACAAAAACAGCTCTGAAAAAGGTGAAAAATCAACTCACCAAAAAGAATGTTCCAGGACAGACTAATAAGAACAACAGAGAAAACATCAACGCAAAAATAAACATATCACAATGGCAGCACTGAACACATATCCATCAATAATTACACTGAATGTGAATGGACAATGCTCCAGTAAAGAGACATCAAATGACATCTGGGATCAAAACACATGACCCATCCATATGTTGTCGACAAGAATCTCACTTGAGACTTAAAGATAGGAACAAATTGAAAATCAAAGGATGGAAGAATATATATCAAGCTAACAATGAACAAAGAAGAGCAGGGGTGGCAATTCTAACCTCAGACAAAATCAATTTTAATGTAAAATCCACCATCGTGGACAAAGATGGACACTATTTACTGCTGAAAGGTTCAGTACACAAGCAAGACTTAACTGTACTAAATATTTATGCACCTAATATCAGAGCACCTAAATACATCAAAGAAACACTCAATACCCTCAAAAAAGAGTTAGATAACTCCACAATAATAGCGGGAGACTTCAACACTCCACTCTCGATACTGGACAGATCATCGGGAAAAAAGCTCAGTAAAGGTACAGAAGACCTCATTACCACAAACAACCAACTAAACCTCATCGATATATACAGAACTTTCTACCCATCAGTGGACAACTACACCTTCTTGTCCAGTGCACACGGAACATTCTCCAGAATTGACCATGTGTTAGGACATAATTCAATTTTCAACAAAATCCAAGCCATTGAATTAATGTGCAGCATCTTCTCAGATCATAAAGCCATAAAAGTTGAAATCAATAGCAGAAAAAACAGAGATAGAAAGTGGAACTCTTGGAAACTGAACATCTTGCTCAAAAAAACATGGGGTATAGATGAAATCAGGGATGAAATAAAGAAATTCATGGATTCCAATGAGAATGAAAACACTTCCTACCTGAACCTATGGGATACAGCCAAAGCAGTGCTCAGAGGTCTGTTTATCTCCACAAATGCACACATCTGGAAGGAAGAAAGAAGCCAAATCAAGGAACTAATCCTACAACTTGAACAAGTAGAGAGAAAACAACAGAGGAACCCCTCAGGCACCAGAAGAAAACAGATCATAAAGATTAGAGCAGAACTGAATGAATTAGAGAATAGAAAAATGATTGAAAAAATTGAAAAGATCCAAAGCTGTTTTTTTTTTGGAAAAGATCAACAAAATTGACAAACCACTGGCTTAACTTACTAAAGAAAAACAGGAAAGGAAACAAATAACCCAAATTAAAAATGAGAGGGGAGTTGTCACAACAGATCCAACACAAATCAAAAATATCGTAACAGAATACTATGAAAGAATGTAATCTAACAAATTTGAAAATCTAGAGGAAATAGACAAATTCCTTGATTCGTATCACCTCCCCAAAGTATCACAACATGAAGCAGAACAACTTAATAAACCCATCATAAAGGAAGAGATTGAAAAAGTCATCCAAAAACTGCCAACCATAAAAACCCTGGGCCCAGATGGCTTCACCACAGAATTCTACCACGCTTTTAGAGAAGAGTTATCTCCAGTACTACTGAGACTATTTCACAGTATAGAAAGGGATGGAGTACTCCCATATCCATTCTATGAAGCCAGCATAACCCTGATACCAAAGCCAGGGAAAGACCCAACAAAAAAAAAAGAGAACTACAGACTGATATCACTCATGAATCTAGACGTAAAAATCTTCAACAAAATTCTTACCAATAGAATACAACAACATACTAAAAAAAAAAAATCCATCCTGACCAAGTTGGATTCATACCAGGGATGGAAGGCTGGTTCAACATCAGAAAAACAATTAATGTCATTAACCACATAAATATCACAAAAGACAAGAATCATCTGATTTTGTCCATTGATGCAGAAAAGGCATTTGACAAAGTCCAACACCCATTCATGCTAAAAACTCTTAGCAAAATAGGCATGGACGGAAAATCCCTCAAAGCAGTAAGGGCCATTTATACAAAGCCAACCACCTACGTCATCCTGAATGGAGAGAGACTGAAAGAGTTTCCCATGAGAACAGGAACTGTATAAGGATGCCCAGTCTCATCTCTCCTATTCAACATAGTACTAGAAGTTCTAGCCAGAGCAATTAGACAAGACCAAGAAATAAAGGGCACCTGCATTGGCAAAGAAGTCAAAATCTCCTTGTTTGCTGATGATATGATTGTATATGCAGAGAATTCCAAAGAATCTGTAAGTAAACTACTCAAATGGATAGACGAGTTCAGCAAAGTCTCAGGATACAAGATAAACATAAGTAAATCAGTAGGATTCATTTATACCAGCAATGAGACTGTTAATGAACAAATCATCAAATCAATACTGTTTACTTTATCCCCTAAGAAGATAAAGCACCTAGAAATTAATTTAACCAGAGAAATAACAGAGCTTTACAAAGAGAACTACAAGCACTTACTAGAAGAAACTAAGAGAGACTTATATAAATGTGAAAATGTCTGTTTTACCCAAAGCAATCTACCTATATAATGCAATCCCAATACAAGTTCCAGTGTCATTTTTTAATGAGATGGAGAAACAACTCACCAATTTTGTTTCAAAAGGAAGAAACCCCGGATAAGTAAAATACTATTAAAGAAGAAAAACACATTGAGAAGCCTCTCATTACCCGACTTCAGAACCTATTACACTGCCACAGTGGTCAAACCAGCCTGGTACTGGTACAAGTACAGACCGATTGATCAATGGAACAGAACTGAGACTCCAGAGATGACACCATCTGCCTATGAACAGTTGATATTCGACAAAGGCCCTAAGACGTTAAGCTGGGGTAAAAACAATATCTTCAGCAAGTGGTGCTGGCAAAATTGGATATCCATTTGAAATAAATTGAAACAAGATCCATATCTTACACCTTATACAAAAACCAACTCAAATTGGATAAAAGACCTACATATCAAATCTAAAATGATAAAGCTCATCCAAGAAAAAGTAGAACAACAATGGATGTTTTAATACACAACATAGACAGACTTCAAAATCTTTCAAACAAACCAGAATCAACAGAAGAGAAAATAGATAAATGGGAACTATTAAGAGTCAAACACTTTTGGTCATCCAAAGACTTTATTAATAGATTTCAGAAGTCACCTACAGAATGGGAAAAAATATTTGGCAACTATATTTCAGACCAATATCTGATCTCCGTAATCTATAAGGTACTACAAAATATTGATAAGAAGAAGATAAATCATCCAATTAAGCTACAGGCAAAGGAGATGGACAGACATTTCTCTAAAGAGGAGATCCAGGCAGCCATAAAACACATGCGGACGTGTTCACGATCTTTAGTTATTAAAGAAATTCAAATCAAGACAACAATGAGATACCATTTCACCCCAACAAGGTTGACCATGATCCAAAAAACACAAAACAATAAATGCTGGAGAGGCTATGGAAAAAGTGGAACTCTCCTACACTGTTGGTGGGGTTGCAAAATGGTCCAGCCTCTTTGGAAAGAAATCTAGTGCTTCCTTAAAAAAGTGGATACAGGTATACCATTTGATCCAGTAATTCCACTACTTGGAATATATCCTACAGAATCAAGGCCATTCACACCAACAGATACATGAACAAGAATGTTTATCACAGTACAGTCCATGATAGCAAAAAGATGGAATCAACCCAGATGCCCAACAACAGAGGAATGGATAGGTAAACTATGGTATATACACTCAATGTAGCACTATGCAAAGATAAAGAACAATGATGATTCCATGAGCCATCTCTTAAGCTGGTTTCAACTTGAGGATATTATGGTGAGTGAAAGTAGTCAGTGACAAAAGGGCAAATATTGTATGAGACCCCTATGATAAGAACTCAAAAACAGGTTTATGCATGGATGAAAATCGACAGCTGCAAGGGAGGGGGTGGAGGGAGGGTGAGGCGGGAGTGTTTAAATTAGATAGTTGTTAGAAATTTGGTTGGGTGAAATTGGTGACAGCACACATTAGAAACAAGAACAATATTAAATGGACTTCAACATTAACTTGAGCACTCCTTCCATCTTAACCCAATAATGCAAAGACAGAGTAGCTGGGATGAGGGGCAGGAGACAACGCTCTTAGGTGAAATCAAGGCCAACTGCAGAACTAGCATTTTGCTAGGAGGGCTCTCTGTACCCCACATTGATGAGTTGCATCTAGGGTCTTAAAAGCTACCAAGCTGCCGTCTGAGGGCACAGCAAATGGTGCCAACTCAGCAGGAGTGGATGCTTACCAAGGACCAAAACGACAACCCAGAAGACAGAGAGACCCACATGAGTGGATGCCTACATCAACTTGTGACTGGAAGAACCGGATTGTGCCCAGCCACCACCAGTGATAGCCACGATAGTGCTTACAAAGTTGAGTCTCACTGGCAACACAAGAATAAAAAGGAGTGCACCCTGAGATCTCCACTAAAAGACCACAATTGACTGTCCAGTGGCTTCAGGGTTTCTCTGTGAGCATGTCCCCTGACCCTGATGCTGCCCTCACCCATGTATCATAATGATGGTTCACTTTTTGGACAACAGTGGATTGGACTTGGTGATGCAGAGTGACTACATATTGGGTGCACTTTATGGTTCTATGCATCTATAGGATATCATCCTGCTGACCTCTGGCTGGAGGAAGGTGAGTGTGTGGAGAGGAGGGGAAAGGAGACTGTTGGTAGGATGAGACAGGTACGGAGCAGAGAGGAATAGTGTGCTGTCACTGAGCAGGGAGAGCAGTGGAAGCTGCATGTAGGTAGGCATACAAATTCATAGGGGAATGTACCTTTTCACTCAGTCATAATAAAAGAAACACACAAACAAAAAAAAAAACTAAAAGAAATCAAAATAGGTAATGAGTAATGATCTACATGTTATACCTGCAAAACTTAACTGTGCCTGTGGTTTAGCCCCCTTCTCAAAGTTGTGTTTATAAAAACTTACTGCTGCATTTTTACTCAAATAAAATGTGTGTTCTATGTTTGTTTGCCAAGTTCTTCTTCCCCCAAAAGATATTTTTGTAAGCACATTATGCTAAGTTTTTACAGCAACATGTTCAAATTGTGAGGGATGAGAGTGATAAGCAAACATAAAGCATGATTTATTTGTGTAAAAATGCAGTACATATTTCTATAGTAAAAAATAAAGGAGGCTTTCTTAGACCCCAAGTGGAGTGACCTGAGCCAGGGTAATATATTCATTTTGTTTTTTCTTTTTGGCAAACAACAAAAATGCATACATGTATAAAAACAATAAATTTGAGAATGGGGGAGATGTGAGACAGACATAGATCTTGGGAAAGAAAGATACATGTAAGAAATTAGAAATTTTGGAGTAAGTTTGAGTGAGGGCTTGTTATGAATACATAGTCAGGTTGATGGGTGAATCTGCCCACCTAGGTAAAAGAGGTGGTTCTACAGAGGATAAATAGACAACAACCTTTTCAGCTAACAGATTGAATTAACAATTTCCCTTGACTTCATTGGTGATTATTGTGCTTGTTATTCTGTATTATTAAATCACTCATTCATGTTTTAGGAAGAGGGCTACTACCCTTTTATCAGCTCTCAATTCTTTGCTGGCCTACCTCTCCACCTTGAAAGAATTCACCTGTCCCATTTCCTTATTGTTGGAAACTGTTGAGGCTTAGCGGGTTAAGACTATAACTGCCAACCAAAAGACCGGCAGTTGAAATCCACCAAATGCTTCTCGGGAATCCATAGCACTTAGCCACTATGCCACCAGGGTTTCCAACAAAGGCGTATAGTCACTCTAATTAAGAGCATCTTCTGAAGAATCTAATCATTTTTTTTTTTTAGAATCTCTTCCTCTAGCTACAGCAGTAAAGCTTTGCCTAACCTAAAAATTAAAACCAGATTAAAGACAAGTTGCTTTAATTGCTACAGTAGTTATTTATTTCTTTATTCTTCTTACCAAAAACCAAAACTGACTCTTAGCCACCCCTAGCGGTCAGAGTAGAATTGCCACACAGAGTTTCCAAGGAACGCCTGGCGATCTGAACTGCCAACTTTTGGTTTCTACAATTGTGTTTAGGAACAGACCCTGGGCGGTACAAACAGCTAAAATACTGGGCTGCTTAACTGAAATGCTGGAAGTTTAAGTATACACAGAAAACAAAACAAAGAACCCAGTTCTGTCGAGTCAATGTTGACTCATGGCAAACCTATAGACATCTCAAGAGAAAACTCCGGTATCTAGTTCTGAAAATTAGTCACTAAAAAGTCTATGGAGCACAATTCTACTTTGACTAAGGTGATGTTACAGTAACTTGAAATCTATTTGAAGACCACTGGAAAACTAATCTGTAGAACTATCTTAAGCAACTGTTTCAGGCAGTTAGTTAACAAGGTCCAACACTGAAGTTCATAAAGTCATCCTAGCTAAAATGCTACATATCTAATTGCTGTATATCACTGTGGTCGCCTTCAAAGTACTCCCCTTGGAATCTGTGTACTGACACCATTGCCTAGTCCACCCTTCAAAACACTTTTGGAGCTGTTTTTCTGGAATGGCCATCAGAGCTGTCGTAGTATTACACTTGATATCCTGAATGTAATCAAAATGTCTTCCTTTCACTATTTCCTTTATCTTTCGGTAAAGAAAAAGGCCAGGTCAGGTGAGTAGGGATGGTGATCCAATACAATTATTTTCATTGACTGAAAACTCCTTCACAGGCAACTAGACACGAACTTGCCACCACGCCACTGTGTGCAAACGCCATTCCAGAAAGAGTTTCAAAATTGTTTTGAAGGGCAGGCTATGCGCTGTCATCAGCGCACAGCTTCCCAAGGGGAGTACTTCAAATCAGACTGTAGCGATATTCATCAATGAGGTATGTAGCAGTTACAGCAACTAAGTTCACGGGCTTCATTGTTAGAAATCATATAGATTAAAAGGGGAAAATTCTTGAGCTCTGAGAACGCATTTGATACAAGGCCCAATTTTTGTGGACATGTACATTACTAAATATCCCTTAAATATTAGAAAGATACTTCAGAAATCTTAAATGGATTGGACTTGGCAATGCAGAGTGACCATATATTGGATGCACTTTATGGTTCTATACATCTATAGGTTAGCCTGCTGACCACTGGTTGGAGGAAGGAGAGTGGGTGGAGAGGAGGGGAAAGGAAGCTGTTGAGAGGATGAGACATGTATGGAGCAGAGAGGAATAGTGTGCTGTCACCAGACAGGGAGAGCAGTGGGAGCTGCATCTAGGTGGGCATGTAAATTTATACGGGAATGTACATTTTCACTCAGTCATATCAAATAAAAAAAAAAAGAAATCTTCAGTTTACTTAAGAATCAAAACCACAGGAGGATTTTAGGACACTCTCTTTGCCACAGTCTCCAAATGATTTCAGTTCACTTTCAGTCAGCAGTGAGACTTTTGGTGGGGATCAGCAATGACAGCACATGGTTCAAAACAGCAAGCCTCTACCCAGAGTCCATTCCTTCTGCTTCAAGAATTTCCTGGAAGGTTTTGGAAAGTTGTATGTCAGAGATGTGTGATCACCATTTCTTTTGTTTTTTTATTCTTTTATCTACTCAATCCTTGTTTATTTTTATATTTGTTATTGTACTTTAGATGAAGATTTACAAACTTAGCTTCTCATTAAACGATGTGTATATTGTTTTATGATAGTGGTTGCTAACCCCATTATATCAACACTCTCCTTTTTTTAATTTTTATTGCAATTAGGTGAAACTATACAATCCAAATGAATATTGCATGCCTGCTTGTCTGCAACTCCATCTGCTGGCCTCACCCAGTGACAGAACACTCCTTCTTTTCACTCTAGATGTCTAGTATCCTCTTTCTGAGCACATGTCCCCTCCTCTCCATCCTCTTTTCTTCCATCTTGAAAGAAATCAACAGAACAGCCTTCTATGAATGTATAAAACCATAAAGTACACACACCATGTGGTCATACTGTGTCCCTGAGTCCAGTTCATTCTTGTCTGAGGAGTTGACCTCAGTACTGGTTTTTGGTCACGGCCAGAAGTAGGTCTAGGGGTGTTGTTCCCAAGGACTCTCCAGGCTGTCTACTCATTAACTCTGGTCTTCTGGTAGAGTTCTTGGACTGCACTCCTCTTTTTCTTGTGTTGCCTCAGGGACTCTACATTGTGCCCCCTGTAACAGCTACCTTTGGTCATGGCTGAGTACTATCTGGTTCTTCTGGTCTCATGGTGATGGAGTCTCCCATTTATACGGGTCCTTCTGTATCTTGGGCTTTTTTTTTACTTGTGTCTTTGTTGTTCTCAGTCATCGTCTGTTCCTGATGGGCTAGGAACATTGGTGTACCTCAGATGGCAGCTTGTTAGCTTTTAGACCCCAGATGCCACTCACCAATATGAGATGCAGAAGACTCTCTTAGCAAAAGACTAGTTGTGTTAGTTGACCTCGATATCCCCAGAAAACATGGTCACCAGACCTGTGTTTCCTCTATCCTTTGAAATATTGGGTTGAGTTTAGAAAATCTTGCAGTTTATAGTGTACTCTAGCTATGTTGCTCTGTTCTCTACTGCATGCTGTCACTGCTTTCACTTAACCAAATTCCTACTGACTATCTAATCTACGGAATCCCTAGTGGTGCAGTGGTTTAGTGCTGTGGATGCTAAAAGGGTTGGCAGTTCAGATCCACCAGGTGCTCCTTGGAAACTCTGTGGGGCAGTTCTGCTTTGTCCTATAATGGTCACTATGAGTCAGCATTGACTAGATGGCACTGATTTGTTTATTGTTATTTTTGGTATCTAATCTATGATCAAAGGAAACCTTTGTGCTGTAGTGGTTAAGTGCTACGGCTGCTTGGAAACTCTATGGGGCTGTTCTACTCTGACCTATAGGGCTGCAATGAGTCAGAATTGACTGGATTGCACTGTTTCTTTTTTTTTTTTAATCTATGGCCAGTCTCCCTCCCTCACCACCCTCACCTTGAAGCTGTCAAATAGTCTTTTCTTCCCTACATAAGTCTGTTTTTAAGTTCTCATAGCAGAGGTCTCATACAATACTCCTCCTTTCATAGCTGACTGATTTCACTCAGCATAATGTCTTCTAAAAACATAATGTCTTCTAAAAATGCTTCCTAAAACCATCATTGCTCTTCATAGTTGCATAAACATTGTTCTCTATTGAACTTGAGTTCCCTATTTCCAGTTTTCCTATCCCCTCCTGCCTTCTAGTCCTTGCCTTTGGCTTGGTGTGCCCATCTAGTCTTGTTTTGTTTTATGGGCCTGTTTAGTTATTGTCTGAAGAACTTCAACAATGACTTTATTACCAAGCTAAAAGGGTGTCCGGAGCATGATCATCAATTCTTGTTTCCTCCCTCATCTGGTACACAGATTTTCAAAGATTTCTGATCCTTCTTATAGTCTCAATCAAGTGCATAATGAGGTTTTAGTAAATCCTTTGTTGTTGTTACATGCCATCAAGTTAGTTACTACTCAGAGACCTTATGATCAGCAGAGCAAAACACTATCTAGTCTTGCACCATGTTCCCAACTGTTTTTATGCTTAAGCCCGTTGTTGTGGCCACTGTTTCAATCCAGCTCACTGAAGATCTTCCTCTTTTTTACTGACCCTCCACACTACCAAGCATTATGCCCTTCTCCAGGAACTGATCTTTCCTGACAACATATCCAAAGTATGTAAGAAGCAGCCTTGCCATCTTTGCTTCCAAGGAGCACTCTGGTTGTACCAGAATAGATCTGTATGTTCTCTGATACAGTCAACATTTTTCTCTAACACCGCAATTCAAAGGCATCAATTCTTCTTCCGTCTTCTTCGTTCATGGTCCAGCTTTCACCTGCATATGATGTGATTGAAAATACCATGGCTTGAGTCTGGCTCATTTTAGTCCTCAACGTGACATCCTTACTTTTGAATACTTTAAAGAGGTCTTTTGTGGCAGATTTTCCCAGTGTAATGTGTCTTTTGATTTCTTGACTGCTGCTTCCATTGGTGTTGATTGTGGACCCAAGTAAAATGAAATCCTTGGCAACGTTAATTCTTTCTCCATTTATGATGATGTTGCATACTGGTTCAGTTGTGAGGATTTTTGTTTTCCTAATATTGAGATGCAATTCATACTGAAGGCTGTGGTACTTTATCGTCATCAATAAGTGTCTCAAATCTTCATTTCCAGCAAGTAAGGTGGTGTTGTCTGAGTAATGCAGGTTGTTAATAGGTTGTCCTTTAATCCTGATGCCTCATTCTTCTTCATATAATCCAGCTTCTCAGATTATTTGCTCGGCATAAAAATTAAAAAGGTGTGGTGAAAGGATACAACCCTGATGTACACCTTTCCTGACTTTAAATTAAGCAGTGTCCCCTTGTTCTGTTCTCATGACTGCCTCTTGATCTGTATACAGATTCTTTAAGAGCACAATTAAGTGTTCTGGAATTCCCATTCTCCACAACATTAGCCATAGTGCAGTGTGATCCACACAGCTGAATGCTACTGCATAGTCAATGAAACACAAGTAAACATCTTGCTGATATTCTTTGCTTTCAGCCAAGATCCGTCTGACATCAGCGATGATATCCCTGGTTCCATGCCCCCTTCTGAATCCAGCTTGAGTTTCTGGTAGTTCTTTGTAAATATATTGTTGTAGTTACTTTTGAATGACCTTGAGCAAAATTTTACTTGTGTGTCATAGCAACAATATTGTTTGATAATTTCCACACTTGGTTGGATCACCTTTCTTTGGAATGGGCATAAACATTCCAGCAGTTGGCCAGGTAACTGTCCTACAAATTTCTTAGCATAGACAAGTGAGCACTTCCAGGGCTGCATCTGCTGTTGAAATATCTCAGTTGACATTTGATCAATTCTGGAGCCTTGTTTTTCGCCAGTGTCTTCAGTGCAGCTTCGACTTCTTCCTTCAGTACCATTGGTTCCTGATCATATGCTACCTCTTCAAATGGCTGAACTTCAACCAGTTTCTTTCTAGTATAATGAATCTGTGCATTCCTTCCATCTTGTTTTGATGTTCTCTGAGTCTTTTAATAGTTTCCCTGTGGAATCCTTCACTATTGCAACTTGAGACTTGATTTTTTTCTTCAGTTCTTTCAACTTGAGAAATGCAGGATATGTTCTTCCCTTCTGGTTTTCCATTTCCAGCTCTTTGCACATGTCATTCTGATACTTTCTATTGTCTTCTTGAGCTGCGCTTCTAAATCTTCTGTTCAGTTCTTTTACTTTGTCATTCCTTCCTTTTGTTTTAGTTGCTTGATGTCCAAGAGCAAGTTTCAGAGTCTCTTCTGACATCCAATTTGGTCTTTTCTTTCTTCCCTGTCTTTTTAACGGCCTCTTGCTCTCACCTTGGATAATTCTTTGACGTCATTCCACAATTCATGTGGTCTTTCATCATTAGTGGTCAACACGTGAAATCTGTTCTTAAGATGGTCTTTAAACTCAGGAGGTATACACTCAGGTCATACTTTGGCCTTCATGGATTTGTTCTAATTTTCTTCAGTTTCAACTTGAATTTGCATATGAGCAACTGATCTGTGCCACAGTCAGCACCTGGTCTTGGTCTGAGTGCTGATATGGAGCATTTCCCTTGTTTTTTTTTTTTTTTTTTTTTTCCCCCACAGATGTAGTCAATACTTAGAGGCTAAAATTGGGGGAGGGGGGGCACTTTCTAAGTACATACAATTTTAGAGAATATTTACACTTACCTATCTGTAAGGTTCCTATGAGTTGGAATTGACTCAATTGCAACGAATTTTGTTTTTATTTAGAGCCATGCTTTTTAATGTCTTTTTCTCTCTTTTACCATATACCTCAGAACCTTCCTTCTTTGATGTGTCAGGTTCTCTTATATCTCTTATATACTGACTCCCTCTGTCCAACACTCTTTCTCTCTATCCTCTTCATCATTCTTCAGGCATCATTTTCACCCTTCTCACTGCCCCAGACCTAAGCCATCCAAAGTTATAATTCTCACTGGACACTATCTCTGTTATCTAGTGCTCCTGTAACAGAAATACTGCAAGCGGGTGGCTTAACTGAACAGAAAGTTGTTTTGTCACAGCTCACGAGGCTAAAAAGTCAAAATTCAGAATGTAGGAGGCTCTTCTTGGAGTACTTTAGCTTCTAGTAAGTAGCTGGTAATCCATGGAGTTCCTAGACTTGTAGATGCAGTTGCTTCCATCACCAGATGACGTGAGGCTTCCCTGTGTGTCTACATGCCTGTTTCTAACTTGCTTTTAGAAAACATACAGACATACAGAAAAGTGATTACATTTAGAATTCACACTACACTGTTACATCTCATTACCGTAGCAAGGAAAAGTATATTTGGAAACAGGATTCTATCTATGCATATATAGTTTAGGATTCCAACACATATTATGGGGAGACCCAATTCTACTTGTAACAAGTGCTGAATCTTTAATCACATTTTTAAAACAAGTAAGTACTTTTTTTTATTTCTTTCTACCTTTGTGTGTGTGTAATCAGGTTTTTCATATGTATGTTTCCTATTAGAAGATACAAGGAGCCTTGATGAAGCACAATGTTCAAGCATTTGTCTGTTAACCTGAAAGATGATGGTTTGGATCAACCCAGTACTTTGTGGGTGAAAAAACCTGGCAATCTGCTTCATAAACATTATAGCCAAGGAAGCTCTATGGGACAGTCCTTCTCTGTCTTGTGGGGTTGCTACGAGTTGAAATTGACTTCATATCACACAACAACTAGAAAATAAATTCAAGGAACATGTGTGTCTTCTTATTTAGAATATCATCCTATGTCAAAATCATAGTAGGTAATCAATAATTGTTGTTAGGTGCCATCAAGTCAGTTCATATTCATAGCTACTGTATGCACAATATAACAAAACACTGCCTAGTC
Organism: Heterohyrax brucei; assembly: GCA_028571685.1. Classification (NCBI taxonomy): domain Eukaryota; kingdom Metazoa; phylum Chordata; class Mammalia; order Hyracoidea; family Procaviidae; genus Heterohyrax; species Heterohyrax brucei. The sequence continues at coordinate 45,646,829 of CM053149.1, forward strand.
TTGTGTTTTTATGCTTAAGCATAAAAACAACTGCTTTTATGCTTAAGCCCAGTGTTGCGGCCACTGTGTTATTGCATCCTGTTGATGATGCTCCTCTTTTTCATTGACCTTCTTTTTCATCAAAAATGATGTCCTTCTTCAGGGCTTGATCCCTCCTGGCAACATGTCCAGAGTATGTAAGACACAGTCTCACTATCCTTACCTTCAAGCAACACTCTGGTTGTGTTGGGGTTTGGATTTCAAGACACGACCCAGAATTTCTTTAAAGGTTAAATTTTATTAAAAATATGCCCAATAGGAAAAAAACTGGTGCACCAAGGATGCACTCCAAACTGCACAGAGTCAGGAGGCGACCTCAAGCTTCCTTTGCACCCAGTATTTAGGTCATGAAATCTCAAGGTAGGGAGGGGGAGCAGACCTTTGCATTGATTAGCTGAGGTTATACGGAGTTTCTGCAAGTTTTAAAATTTAGCTGTGGGTGAATGTGTTAACCACATGAAATTTCCATTAGTGGATGTTTTACTAGGCTGCCACCAGGGGTTATTTGTGAGGCTGCCTCCAGGCTGTATCTGTTTCGGTGTAATTACCCTATGGTATTTTTCTTCTTGTTATTTCCTGCTAAGTTCATTCATGGAGTCTGAATTTTCACTGCACTCTTCCTCTAAATGGAATTACTTATGTCTCATTTCAACATTCGTACCTCTTCCAGAACAGATTTGTTTGGTCTTTTGGCAGTCCATGGTGTATTCAATATTCTTCTCCAGTGCTTCGATTCAAAGACATCAATTCTTCTGTCCTCCTTATTCATTGTCCAGCATTCACATGCATATGATGCAGTTGAAAATACTATGGCTTGGGTAAGACACACCTTAATCTTCAGAGTGACGTCTTTACTTCTCCAACACTTTAAAGGAGCCGTGTGGCTGTATGCCAGTGAAATGATTTCTAAAATTCAAGCAGAGGGCCAGGTTTGGTTTGTGAGTCATGGTTTGACAATCTTTATTCTAGGCAGTATTTTCTTCACCAAAGATTTTTAAACCAAGGCCACAGATAGCTACATATGTGTCCTCATTTATCTCTTTTCTCTATACAGAAACCTCTCATGACTGTTCTTGACAAAAGTGCAGACATTTGTTTGTGTGAGAGGAGTATAACAATGATCTTTTCGTCAGCCTTGTTCACAATCACTTGACTGTGTTTCAGAGAGTCAAGTAACTTCAGAAGAGTTACTACTTGTTCCTGCAAACAAGCCTTGATCATTTGGCATTGCCTGGATTTCTTGGTCATGTTATTTTTCACGTTAAATCCAGAGCTATTCATTGCTTTTCTATAAAAATAGTCTGTCACTACTTATTCCAAGTGCTAAGTAGCGTTCGTAGGACTCATGGGAAATTATTTTTGACAGGTAGAAGATCCTATTGAGTCCCTTCAAGGCCACTGAGTCTCCTCATAAATTACAGTTGTGTGGCTCCTGTTTAAAGATTATTGCCCCTCTTTTGTCCACCTCAGTCTCCTACTGCATCACCTGTGCACATTGTGGATGTTTTGAGTCAAACCCTAACAGCACTTACACAGCTGATATTTCAGACTAATATAAATGCTGACCATTTGTACTCAAAACATGTCCACAACACATGTGTTATCCAAGGGAATTAATTGTTAGCAATGAATTCAACATTCAGCCTTTAACATTTTTATTGTGCCACATAGGCCAGAGAATAAATCTATTCTTTGAAGCAGGTTATTATTAATCTCTGGCTTTCACACACAACAAACAGCCACTGAATTCAGCTGACAGCATATATTCATTTAAAAATTAATAAGGAGAATTACTCATATTAGTCAAAAAGTATTTATTGTGTTTAAATTTTTCCAGAGCTGTCACTGGATTTACACTGGAGTACACAGAGCCAAATTGTTCCAACAATCATTTTGGCTTTATTTTGGGAAGAAAACAAACCTGTGATAGATATTATTTAACTTTTTTCTGTATAAAAAAAATAAATTACAAAACTCTTCAGTCTTTTGTGTGACCAGATTCGGAGACGTTGCTTTACTCACTTTGGGCTTGTATTAATAAGCACAAAATATTATATTGTTTCAAACTAAAATTGGTGCCTTGCTCTGTCCCTTGTTAATCATACTAAGAATATTATCAGTATCTCTCAACTTGTTGTGAAGATTTAGAAGACTTCATTTATGGTGTAGTTTTTAGGTTCTTAAGAGAAGAGAGATAGTAAACCATAGAAACTCTATACCAATTTCTGTCAGTAACTACTGGATATCTAAGAAACTCTCTTAGGAATCTCATAACTTTTTTCCCTAAACTTTTAATTTATTGTTAACTAATTGCTGTTAAGACTGATTTGCAGAAATGAACATTCCTTAATGATTGTAGTATCTGATTGGCCTCATGGCTAGGAAATACCCTGAGTTTAATCCTTCCTTTACTAGACCAGACTCGATGGCAGTGGGTGGCATTTACTTGTATTGTGGAACAGTTATTGAAGAGTTAATGTTCAAGGACGATTTTGAAATTAGCTTCACCCTTGCAATGTGTGTGAAATGGAAGGTAAACTTGAAATACGACACCTGCTTTTAGGCACCAGGAGATGTATTTGGCCATTTCTAAAATTTACATAGCTTAAAATATGTTCTTAAGTGGTATGATTTGAAAGAAATCCAGTTATTTCTACATTTCTGGGTTCCTATTGGACACCAAGCCAAACTAGCCAAGTGCCGTCGAGTCGGATCCGACTACAAAGCACTTCAAAAAAGACATATTTTTCATAACAGGAGATGTAATAGTCTGGAACACCAGAAGGAACTGTGACATCAGATTGACCATTTAAAGTTGTTTTACACTGATTCATGTCTAACAGCTTTGGTATAACTTTACTGAGTGTTATTTGACTCTCATGAGCATCATCTTTCTTCTGTTCACTGAGACATAATCACTAGTTTACATAGGCCCTGCTTGAGCCTACCAGCACTTTCTTGTGCTTGTTTGTTTATATACACACAAAAGGAAAATACCATACTCAAAGATAAAACATATTAAGAAACAAAAGTAAAAAACTATGCTTAAACAAATTAGACTACTCATTTATTAATTGGTTAAAAGTTCATTTTTATTTATTTGAATTTCCAGTTTTGATTTGTGAGGGGAAAAAATGAAACATTTAGTATGTCAGATAGTGGATTGGCCTTGAATATTTTGTGATTCTGAGTCCTTCACACATTCTGTGTCATCATGCTTTACATTGTCCCTGCACTCTGTGAAACCTACTTTTCTGCAACCCTCTTACAATAAATACCTTAAATAAGGCAGTGCTTTTTTTCCTGACAAAATGAGGTTCTTTACTTCTTTTATCCTTGTGGTTGTTGCTAGGTGTCTTTAAATGCTTTGTACATGTCATCCCATTGCCTTTTTGCCTGCATGGTTTCTGCTAAGTAGTGCAAGCTTAGTCTTCTAGATTTTCTTTGTAGGTTACTTTTTGTTTATCCCTAGCCACTTTTAAAAGTGTCTCCTTATCTTTAATTTTGACACTTGATTATAATATGCCTTGGTGTTTTTATTTTGGTGTCTATCTTGTGCGGAGTTCAGTGAGTTTCTTAGATAGGTATTATCTCTTTTTCATGATATCAGGGAAGTTTTCTCTCAGCAAATCTTCAACAATTCTCTCTGTATTTTCTGTTATCCCTGCCTCTTCTGGTACTCTAATCACTCAAAGATTACTATTCTTCATAGAGTCCCACATAATTTTCAGTGTTTCTGGACTGTTTAACATTCTTTATCTGATTTTTCCTCAAATATGCCATTGTCATGTGCTTTATCTTTGGTCTCACTGATTTTGACTCCCATTGCCTCAATTCTGCTCCTTTGATTTTTTACTGAGTTGTCTAATTCTGCCATTTTATTATTAATTTTCTGAATTTTGATTTCTTTCAGCTCAGTGCTTTCTTGTAGCTTGTCCAGTTTGTCGTTATGCTGTGCTGCATTTTTCCTTATTGCTTTCTTCATCTGTTAAAGAGTTTTCTACGCCTGATAATTCCAGGAAGTTTCCCTTCTCTAGGAAATTTGATTCTCTTTTTTGGGAGCTTTCTGATGATATCATGGTCTGTATCCTTAAGTAGTGTGATGTGGACTGCCTCAGTAAATTGTATGTATTCATTTTGTGTTTACCTACCATGTTATAGCATCTTATTTTAAAATGTAAAGTTGACTTTTCTTATATGGATTCATCTCAGGTGCTCAGATAGCCATCAAGTGTGTGATATAGGCTCTTGACTACTATCATAGATGGACAGGAATGATTGGTATAGGCACAGGTGTCAAGCTACAACTACTGAGAAAGGCAGGGAGCTTACAGTAATCTTTTATATGTGAATATAGGTGAAGGAATAGTTTCTGCCCTGATTTTCTGGCTTAGAGGGGTCAGCACACTCCCTGCCACTCTCCCACTTCAGTTTGTTAAATTATTCCCCCTGTGCATCTCAGAGAATGGCTAAGGGAGGGTTTAAGGAGTCCTTACTTCAAGCTCAGTTAACAGTATCATACTCTAGTGCTTGGTCACAGTGCAGAGAAGGCAGTGGAAAGTGCTGAGGATAGGGAGACTGGCCCACCTTGTACAAAAAACTCAAATCCACACACAGTAGCTTACAAGCAAAGATTTAGCTTTCAACAATATGGTGCTGTCTCTCACCTGTTCCAGCGGCACAAGTAGGCTTTCCAGACAATTATTGTTGCTGGGGAGGGCATCCACCAACGTCCATGCTTATTTCATCACACAGTGACTGCAGTTGATTCCTGGCAGTTCAGGTGTGTGGAATCCTGTGTGCTACTGGTGCTATTCATTCTCCCTTCCTCGTTGTTCAGTCTAATTTCTCAACTTTGATGATCAGGGATCCTAGGATGTCATATGTACTGGATTCATTTGTTCTTCCAGGTCTTTGTTGTTACAGCAGTCACAGGAAGCCTCCATTTAATCTGCCATGTTGGTCTTGCCTCCCCCTTTGACTTTTTACTGAGTTGTCTAATTTTGTAATTTTATTATTAATGCCCCAGATTTCTAATTATTACCTCTATATTCCTTCTTGTAACTTGTTCATTTTGTTATTATGCTTTGCTACATTTTGCCTCATCTTGTTCCTGATCTCTTGAAGAGTTATAAATATTATTTTTTTGTATTTTTCCTTCAATAATGTCAGGAAGTTCTCTTCATCTGAAAAATTTCTTGATTTGTTGTTTTGGAAGCTTTTTGAAGCTTCCAAGGTCTAGCTCATTAAGTGATTTGATCATTTTTGTCTCTGAGCCATCAATAAGTTGTTAAGTTGATTTATTTTATATTTGCTTACAGTGTTATGTCTTATTTTCTTTTGTTCTGAAATAGGCTGGTCATGTGTGCTGGTTTGATTAATGGTGGCTTTATAGCTCTAAACTTCTGTCAGTAGGTGGTTAGAACTATTATTAGACTTGCAAGCCTAAAAGTCCATTTACTTTTCTTGTATGCTGTGTGGTGTAGGCTCTCCTCTCCTGTCCTAGATGGGCAGGGTGATTGGTGTAAGCAGGTGCATCTGGCTGCAGATACTGAGAAAGGCAGGGGTCTACCAGCATTCCCTGAGTATCTGTGAGTAATTTGTGTGGCCTTATGTCTGACACTAGGTTAAAAACTACTCCACCCTGAATTTCCAGCTAAGGGGAGTTGGAAGTTTCCATTCCCCCCTCTGCAGTTTTTAAAATTGTTCCCTCTACTCGACGGCACTTGGCTGGCTTGGCATGAGTGTAGATGAATGACTCAGGCTGGACTTAAGGAGTTCTACTTCTGGTGCAGTTAATGATGCCAGACTCTAGAACAGGACACAATATATAGAGGGGAGTGGAAGTACTGGAAAAAGGGAGAGGTTTATCCCAACTAAATTATTGTTCCAAGAACAACAATCAGGGATGCACTTCTACTGTGATATAGATTGAGTTTACCATTAGTAAGAACTGACTAGAGGGCAACTATTAGTGTTAGTTATGCCATAATCAAATGGGACTTATCCAAGGAAGCAAGGTTAGTTGAACATATGAAAATGTATCAATACAATATGCCCTGTTTATAGAATAAAGGAAAGTAGTATCCTTTCATGATGGAAACACTTAAGAAACAAAGAATTAGAGGAGAACTTACTCATCAAAAAAACCTCAGCAACCAGCATCATACTTATTGGTGAAAGACTTACCCCTTAAGATCTGGAAAAGAACCAAAGTATTTACTCTTGTGACTTCTACTGAGCGTTGATTATGTTGGGGATTCTATCCAAGACAACTAAGAACATAAAATAAATGAATAAAAATACCAAAGTTGAAAAGAAATGAGTATAATTATCTGTACTCATAGATGAGATAATCTTCTAGGTAGATAATCTTGAGTAATTCATACAAAAATCTATTTGATATGAAAGTTCAATAGGTTTGTAAGACAAATCAATACAAAAATTAATTGTATGAGGTCCAACAATTAATTCCACAAACTTAATTGTTCTAAGCGCTACATATATCATTGCCAAATATCACTACAGTCACATTTGAAGTATTCCCTTTGGGAAGCTATGCACCAATGCCAGCACCTAGTCCATCCTTCAAAGCAATTTTTAAACTGTTTCTGGAATGGTCATTGCACACGGTCAGAAAGTGGTAAGTTTGCAAACTTAATTGCATAGTTGCCTGTAAGGGAGTTTTTAGCCAGTAAACAAATAGCTGTATTGGAATGCTCTCCCTACTCACCTGATCTGGCCCCCAGTGAATTTTTTACTTTATCAGAAGATAAAGGAAATATTGAAAGGAAGACATTTTGATGCCGTCTTGGACATCAAGGGTAATACAATGACAGTTCTGATGACCATTCCAGAAAAAGAGTTCCAAAATTGATTTGAAGGGGACTAGACACTGACATTGGTGTATAGCTTCCCAAGTGGAGTACTTCAAAGGTGGCCATAGCAATACTCAACAATGAGATTTGTAGCACTTTTTCTAGGATGAGTTTGCAAACTTAATTGGTAGTATTCATATTGTAATCAAACTGTCCCAAACTAAAGATAAGGAAACAGCTTTAAAACTGGCTATAGACAAAGAAAATGTAATCTACAAAGGAGAGTCAATAAGACTAAGCTTGGACTATTCAGCAGAAAGCACACAGGTAAGAAGGCACTGAAGCATTGAAGGAAAAATATGCCAACTGAGAATTATATATCCAGCAAATTGTCTCTCATATATGGTGGACAAATTAGGACATTTCCAGATAAGCAAAAATTTAGATAATTTGCAGCAACCAAATGAAAATTATAATGCTAAATGGAGTCCTTTAGTGAGAAAAATCTATAATGTTGGTTAACACATGAGGACTAGAAAGTGAAACAGAGCAACCAGATTTTAACCCAAATAGGGAAATCAGAAAAATAAATAGAAGGCCAAACACTTAAAATAGGGAAACAGACATGTCAATACGTAAAAGATGACATTATAGCAAAAAAAAGGGACTTTGAAAAGATAGTCCTAGACCTTTCACATGGAGAGGAACCCAAAGTTATATAAACAAATTAAAGACCAGTGTAAATTTAGAAAAATACAGGTAATTATTAGGGTAACCAAAAAGGATATTAACATTCCTACACACCCAAATAAAAAACAAGAAAACCATGTAGTCTCAGCAAATGCAAAACCAACAAAAATGAAAAGGATGAAAATAAAGCATAAAGAAAGACGACTCAGCACAGAAAATTAAATGGCACAAAGGAATTGCCTGCAAATGCCCACAAAACGGTATGATAATGATATCACTAAACACATACTTACCAATAATTACACTGAAAGTGTACTGATTAACACACCATAAAACAGACAGAAAATGACAGATTAGATTAAAGGAAGCACACAATCACTTAATACGCTGCCTATCAGACATATACATTTGACTTAAAATATGAGAAAAATATTAAAACTCAAAGGATAAGAAACAAACATATTGAGCAAAACAGAGCAAGAGAGGCAATAGTAATTTCTGATAAAGCAGACATTAAGCTAAAATCCACCAAGTAGGATATTGTCCTGGATTAAATTGTGTTCCCTACAAAATCTATGCAGCAGTTTAGCTAGACTGTGATTCCTTGTACTGTGTGATGTCCTCTATTTTGTAAATCCTGCCTCTATGATATTAATGATGATGGATGAGCAGCAGTTATGATGGTAGGACAGGACTCACTGTGTGAGATTGTTTTGTGTCTTGAGGCAGTCTCTTGAAATATAAAGGAAGGAAGGTAGCAGATATTGGAGGACGTCATTCCCCCAAGAAGCTGTGCTGTTATTTGGCATTGACTGGAGGGGTGAGTGGGGTGGTCCCTGCTCCTCAGAAGTTTCCAGTCCAGGGGAAGACTGATGACAAGGGCCTTTCTCCAATCAAGGAAGAAAGCCATCCCCTGAATTTGGACTTTTAGTATACTGGAATGTGACAAAATAAAATTTCTGTTTTTAAAGCCATCCACTTGTGCTACTTCTGTTAAAGCTACACTAAATGAGACAGCAGATGTGGAAGGCTACTTTGTAATGATTAAAAGCAATATTCCAGGAAGACATAATCATAATAAATATTTATGTGCTCATTAACAGGGCTCCAAAATACAGAAAACTAACTGTATTGAAAAAAGAAATAAACAGCTCCACAATAACAGCAGATGACTTGAACACACCACTTTCAGTGAAGGACACAACATCTCGGAAAAATCTTAAGAGACAAGGAAGATCCTGATCCACAATTCACAAACACGATTTCATAGACATATACAGAACACTCTACCATAAAGCAACCAAGTACACTTTCTTTTCAACACACCTGGAATATTTTCAAGAGTAGACCACTAATTAGGCCATAAAGCCAGCCTTAACTAAATACAAAGTACTGAAATATTTCAAATCATCTTTGCAAATCATAAAAACATAAAGGTAGAAATCAATGGCAGAAAAAGCAAGCAAAACAATTCAAACCTATGGAACTGAATGACACTTTGATCAAAAACTACTGGATTATAGGATAAATCAAGGACAGAATAAGGAACTTTATAGAATCAAACAATAATGAAAATACATCCTACCAGAACCTCTAGGACACAACAAAGGCAACACTCAAGGGCAAATTTATCTCAACAAATGAACACATCCAAAAAGAAGTAAAAAGCTCAAATCAAAGCAATAATCTAACAAATCTAACAAGCAGAGAGCAAAAAATTACCCCTTGAGCACCAAAAGAAAGAAAATAGTAAAAATTATAGTAGAACTAATTGAATTAGAGAATAGAAAAATGATTGAAAGAGTTAGTAAAACCAAAAGCTGGTATTTTGAAAAGATCCACAAAATCAATAAACCATTGGCCAAACTCGTAGAAGAAAAACAGGAGAGGAGGCAATAAAAGCAATGAGATAGGAGACATCACAACAGACTCAACTGAAATTAAAAGAATTGTAACAAAATACTATGAAAAACTGTACTCTAACAAATTAGAAAACCTAGAGTAAATAAGCAAACTGCTAGAAACACACTACTTACCTAAACTAATGCAAACAGAGGTAGAACAACTAAATAAACTTGTAAGAAAAGAAGAAGTTTAAGAAGTAATTTAAAAACTCCCATCAAAAAAAAAGCCCCAGCTGCAGTTGGCTTTGGCTTGGCATGATGGCTTCACTGGAGTGCTCTATCGGAATTTTAGAGAGGAATTAACACCACTATTTCTAAAGGTATTCCATGGCATGGAAATGGATGGGATATTGTGAAACTCATTCTATGAAGCCAGTATAATGCTGGTACCAAAACCAGCTAAAGGCAGTACAAAAGGGAAATTATAGACCAATACATCTATGAACTGGGATGAAAATATTCTCTACAAAATTTTAGCCAATAAAATACAGCATCATATCAAAAAACAATTCACAATGAGCAAATAGGATCCACACCAGGGACACAAGGATAGTTCAACACTAGAAAAGCAATCACTGTGATCAACCACGTAAATTAAACAAAAGATTAGAACTACTTGATTTTTCTATTTGATGCAGAAAAGGCATTTGAAACATTCCAACACCTATTCATGATAAAAACTCTCAGCAAAATGGGAATAGAGGGAAATTTCATCTACATAACACAGTGCATTCAGCAAAGCCAAAAGCCAACATCACCTTAAATGGAGAAAGTATGGAAGTATTCCCCTTGAGAACAGGAACCAGACAATGATTCTCCTTGTCACTACTTTCAGTTAACAGGGTGCTTGAGGCTCTAACCAAAGCAATCAGGCAAGAAAAAGAAATAAAAGGCACTCAAATTGGTAAAGAAGTAAAATCCTCTCTATCTACAGAAGATAAGAGCTTATACACAGAAAAACCTGGAAAATTCATGAGAAACTTTCTGGAACAAATAGATTTCAGCACAACATCAGGAGAAAAAGTAAACGTACAACAGTTGAGTTGTATTACACCAATAAAGAGAACATCAAAGAGGTAATCACTGAATCAATAACGCTTGCAATCACCCCAAGAAGATAAAATACTTAGGAGTAAATCTAACTAGATATGTAAAAGACCAATTCAAAGAAAATTACAAGACACTTCTGCAAGAAACTAAGAGACCCACATAAGTGGAGAAAACAACCTTCTTCATAGATAGAAAGACATAACATCTTAAAAATGTCTGCTTTATTCAAAGTAATCTATACACACAATGCAATCCCAACTGAAATAATAATGGCGTTTTTTAATAAGATGGAGAAACAAATCACCAACTTCATATGCCAGCCAGCCAAGTGCTGTCGAGTCGGATCCAACTCATGGAAAGGAAAAATCTCCTGATAAGAAAGTGATTACTGAAGAAGAACAAAATGGGAGGCCTCACATTAACCTGACTGTAGAAATTGTTACACTGCTGTGGTAGGCAAAACAGCCTTGTACTGGTACAAAAATATATGAACAGACCAATGGAACAGAACTGAGCATTCATACATAAAATCATCCACCTATGAGCAGCTGATATTTGACAAAGGCTCAAAGTTGGCAAATGGAGGAAAAGACAGTCTCTTTAATAAGTGGTGTTGGCATAACTGGATATCCATCTCCAAAGAATTGAAATAAGACCCCTGCTTCACACCCTGCACAAAAAATAACTCAAAATGGATCAAAGACCTAAATCTAAAATGATAAAAAATCATAGAAGAAAAAATAGAGACAATACTGGGAACCCTAATACACGGCATACAGTGTATATAAAACATTAATAACAATGCACAAACACCAGGAGAGAAAACAGGTAACTGGGAACTCCTAAATGTCCAATACAAACGCTCATCCAAAAACTTAAGAAAGACTCAAAAAACAATCTACAGACTGGAAAACAATTTTTGGCTACATCAAATCTGATCAGCATTTAATGTCCAAATTCTATAAGGTACTTCAAGACCTCTACCACAAAAAGACAAGTAACTCAATCAATAAATGAGCAAAATATATGAACATGAACTACAATAAAGAAGACATGAAGTTGGCTAACAGATACATTAAGAGATGCTCAGGGTCTTTAGCAGTTAGAGAAGTCTAAATCATAGCTATAATGAAATACCATCTCACCCAAACAAGAATGGCCTTAATCCAAAAAACAGAAAATAATAAATTTTAGAGAGGCTTTGGAGAAACTAGAACACTTTTACATTGGTACTGGGAATATAAAATGGTACAACTACATTGGAAATTGATTTGGCACTTCCTTAGAAAAGCTAGAAATAAAATTACCATATCATCCAGCAATGCCACTTCTTAGAATATATCCTAGGGAAATAAGCACTGTCACACAAATTGGTACATGCACACCAATGTTTATTACAGCACTGTGCAAAATAACAGACAACGGGATCTATGCTGATGCCCAACAACAAATGAATGGATTAAAACGAACTATGTTCTGTTCACACAATGGAATTCTATACAGCAATAAAGAAGGATGAACTTGGGAAACATCTCATAACATACAGCAATCTAGAGCGCATTATGTTAAGTGAAATTAGTTTCAAAAGGACAAATATTGCATGAGACTACTATTAGAAGGACTCAACAAAGGGTTTAAACACAGAAGAAAACAGTTTTTTATGGTTACAAAGGTATGGAGAGGTGGAGAAGGGTATTCATTAATTAGCTAGCAGATAAGAATTAAGTTAGGTGAAAGAAGGGACAACACACAGTAGAGAAGAAGTCATCACAACTGGATGAAATCAAAACCTAAGAAATTTCCTAAATATAACTCAACACTTTGAAGGACAGAGGAGCAAGGGCAGGGATCTGGGGACCATGGTTTCAGGAGACATCTAGGTCAACCAGCTTAACAAAATTTTTCATAAATGTTTTCTACATCCCACTTTGTTGAGTGGCTTCTAGGTTATTAAAAGCTAGTAAGCAGCCACCTAAGTAGCATAAATTGGTCTCAACCCACCTGGAGCAAAGAACAATGAAAGACCTCAAAGACATAAGGAAACTATGAGCCCATGAGACAGAAAGACTTATATGATCCAAAGGTTACATCAAGGTGAGACCAGAAGAAGTAGGTTTTGCCTGGCCACCACCAATGGATGCCCTGATAGGAAGCACAACAGAGAGTACCTGAGAAACGGGAGAAAAATGGTTGCATAGAACTTGATCGTTATTAAAAGACCAGACTTGTTCTGACAGAATGGAGGGCCCTTGAAAGGCATGACTCCCAGACTCTGTTAGTCCAGAACTGAAATCATTACCAAAGCCAACTCTTCAGGCAAAGAATGGACTGAACTAGAAGACATGAAATGATTCTGGTTAAAAGTGTGCCTCTTGGCTGAAGTAGAGATTCATGAAATCACCTGGGCAACTCACATCCAGAGGCTAGATGAGAGGGTGGAGGGGGATAGGAACTAGGTAAGTGGACACAGGAAATAGAGGTTGGAAATGAGGAGTGGGCTGTCACAGTGTGGGACATCAGCAAGAATTATACAGCAACAGGTGTTGAAATTTTGTATGACAAATTGACTTCGATTATAAACTTTCAGTTAAGGCACAACGAGTATTAAAAAGAGAAAAAATTGTGAATGAAAGTAATTGTGCCATTTCTAGGGCCACATTGTTTGTTTGTGCACTTCATGCAGTTCTCATTGCTCTTTCTCTTTCTCTTCCTTGGTGACTGTGGAAGCTAATTTTGAGATGTCTGGAGTCAAAACCTCTAAATTACTGCCTGGTCAGAGAATGACCTGATTCTCATTGAAGCAAGAAGTCTAGTCTTTTTCATGGAGTTTCAGTTCTGCACAACCATCTTTTTCCCCTTTCCTCAGGGACTCTCTATTGTAGTCCCTGACAGGGAAGTCATTTGTGGTGGCCAGGCAAAATCTACTTCTGGTCACATTAAAATACTTTTTATTACTTATTATCAATGCCTAGTCTAGCCTAACACATGATTTAAAGTGATAGTTGAGGAAACAATATGTCAACAAATTACATAACATTTTGACTTATGAAATAGATCCTAAAAGAGTAAAGTCAGAATTATTGTACCCGGATGTTTGGTCTGAGAAAGGAAGTATCCCTTTAACCAACAATATATCATTTAACTCCTGTAAGACTTTTATGTATATTCCTTAAATATTAACCCTAAAACATGACTGAAATCTTCTTTCCTTTCATTCTTACATTGAATCTCCTCATTATGTCACTGACCAGAAGATTCTTCATTTAAAAATTTTCTGCAAATTGATTTTCCAGAAGGTAAAGTCATCTCCCTTTATTAGTGACAACTAGTAAGTCACAAAATATGTGCAAGAGGAAGAAAAAAGAAGAAACAGAGTAAGGCACTAACATTTTTCTAGTTGTTCGCATAAAAAAACATGAAGTCAGGGGCGGAGTCAAGATGGCCGACTAAGCACACGTCTCCTTATATCCCTCTGGAAACCAAGACCTGAACTGACAATCAAACAGAGCCTTCTAATCACCTAATCAGCCTCAGGACACGGCACAGAGCTGTTAATTGGGACTTCATACCACTCAGGGAAAAACCTCCTTTCTTTCGCTGACTCCTGCTCCTGGCTAGCCCCGGCTCTCACAGACGGAAGGTAAACGCACCATTTGACTTTTTTTTCCTCTGTCTCAGCTGGCAGGCGGAGCTGGGCCTTGCCTGGCGGCTGGACTCAGACGCGCTGCTGGGGGGATAAGCAGGCGAAATTCCCATATTCTGAAAGCTAGGCTCGGGACTCTGTAAATCTAGACACTTTGAGCCTTTCGTTTTGTGGCTGCCTCGACGGGGTTTGTGAGGAGCTTTGCAGTCAGTATGCGGGACGCCATGTTGGTACCGAGATTTTAGCGGCACCTCGTTCTTAGCCTGGGAGCCAGCACCTGCAAACGGGACAGTGCTTCTCTGTCAGAAAAGTAGTGATTTTGCACAGTGCTGCCTACGTTGGGGGCCCTGCGACAGAAGCAGAAGAATTGCTACCTCTTGGCACCTTTAGCCCTTCTGTCTGCTGCCTGTGTGGAGGACGCCATCTGGGATACGGTGGCTGCAGCTAGACCTAAATCTTAGCTTGGGAGCCAGAGCCTGCCCACAAGAGAGCGCTTTTCTATCACAAAACCAGTACTCGACGCAGTGTTGGATAAGGCTAGGCCCTGTCAGGAGAAGCCACCAGGGCAGTAGCAGTGCTATATTCTGAACTAGTTTGTTATCATCTGGGGTGGGATATAGTGGTGCTAACTTTGTCAGATGAGAAGAGGAACCTCTACACCTGAAAACTTAACTGACTAGTGAACCCGTCAGAGACATTTTGCTTTACATTTGAAGACAGCCTAGAGAAACATTTGCAATCCATCCTCACAGTACCTCTTCCAGTCTCTATATACTCACATGGGAGCCAAAAAGCAACAGACAATTGTGGCACACAAGCAATCACTCATGGCTTCAGAAGGCTCCCAAACAAAGCAACCAAGGGGTTTTCCAGATGAAGAAACTTTTATGAAAGCATCAGGAAGTGAATACAAATTGATTATATACAGAGCCCTTCTAGACCTTATACAAAATGCAACAGAACAAAATGAAAAATTAAGCAAGTTGTTCGATCTGATGGAACAACAGTACTCTGAAATCCAACAGATCCAGAACACAATCAAAGACATAGAAACCTCCATGGAAACCCAAGAAAACAGAATGGAACAAATGGAAAAAAGAATTTCTGACTTGGAAGACAGAGCTACTGATGCCAGTGTCTATGAGCAGAAATCAGAAAAAAGAAGCAAGAAAAATGAAGAAACATTAAGAAGCATGTGGGGCTCTATTAAGAGAAACAACCTTCGATTAATTGGAGTTCCTGAACAGGGTGAGACATCTGAGAACACAGAGAGTATTGTTGCTGAGCTGCTGAAAGAAAACTTCCCAGAAATCATGAAGGAAGAGAATATAGACATCTCAGATGCATATCGTACACCACCCTATATAGATCTCAAAAGAAAGACTCCAAGACATATTATAATCAAGCTTAACAAAATGAAACACAAGCAGCAACTCTTAAAGGCAGCAAGACTCAAAGCAAAGCTAACAATCAGAGGGAAACCCTGTAGGCTCTCGTGAGATTTCTCAGCAGAAACCATGCTGGCACGGAGAAAGTGGCACAACACATTCAAAGCCTTGAAGGAGAAGAACTTCCAACCAAGAATTTTATATCCTGCAAAACTATCTTTCAAATACAAAAATGAAATTAAGACATTCCCAGATAAACAGAAACTCAGAGACTTTGTAAAAACCAAACCTAAACTACAAGAAATACTGAAAGAAGTTCCTGGCTTTGGCTTAGAAGAATGAAACCACTAACTTTATATTTTAGAATGACACACTACTCAATACTCGTTTAGGGAAGGCTCCAAAGTAAATCACAGCTTTGATTTGGAAAGAAGCAATTCAGTGATCACCATGAAAATTATGCTGTCATCATAATAAAAGAGGGATGTACTACTGTCGTTATAGTCCTTCCAGATGGAGAGGAAGATGACAAGACTGGTAGTAATTAAAATTGGGTTTATAAATAGTTTATTAAGGGGGTTCATAGGGACAGCTGTAAAGCACAACAAAGATGTATCATACCATTTCAAGAAATCTAACACACGAGTCTCAACAACTATAAAACCAGCTCTGAAAAAGGTGAAAAATCAACTCACAAAAAAGTGTCCCAGAACAGAGTAATAAGAACAACAGAGAAAACATCAACATAAAAATAAACATATCACGATGGCAGCAGTGAACACATACCTCTCAATAATTACATTGAATGTGAATGGACTGAATGCTCCAGTAAAGAGACACCGAGTGTCATCTTGGATCAAAAGACACGACCCATCTATATGTTGTCTACAAGAAACTCACCTGAGACCTAAAGACAGGAACAACCTGAAAATTAAAGGTTGAAAGAATATATATCAAGCTAACAATGAACAAAGAAGAGCAGGGGTGGCAATTCTAATCTCAGACAAAATCAATTTTAATGTCAAATCCACCATCGTGGACAAAGATGGACACTATTTATTGCTGAACGGTTCAGTACACAAAGAAGACTTAACCATATTAAACATTTATGCACCTAATGTCAGAGCACCTAAATATGTCGAAGAAACACTGACTACGCTCAAAAGAGAGTTAGATGACTCCACAATAATAGTGGGAGACTTTAACACTCCACTCTCATTACTAGACAGATCATCCAGAAAAAAGCTCAGTAAAGATACAGAAGACTTCATTGACACAATTAACCAACTAAACCTCATTGATATATATAGAACTTTCCACCCAGCAGCAGACAACTACACCTTCTTCTCCAGTGCACATGGAACATTCTCCAGAATTGACCACGTGATAGGCCATAATGCAATGCTCAACAAAATCCATACCTTTGAATTATGCAAAGCATCTTCTCAGATCAATAATCCATAAAAGTTGAAATCAATAGCAGAAAAAACATAGATAGAAAGTGGAACTCTTGGAAGCTGAACAACATCTTGCTCAAAAAAACATGGGTTATAGAGGAAATCAGGGATGAATTAAAGAAATTCATGGATTCCAATGAGAACGAAAACACTTCCTACCAGAACCTATGGGATACAGCCAAAGCAGTACTCAGAGGTCTGTTTATCTCCATAAATGCACATATCTGGAAGGAAGAAAGAAACCAAATCAAGGACCTAACTCTACAGCTTGAACAAGTAGAAAGAGAACAACAGAGGAACCCCTCGGGCACTGGAAGAAAGGAGATCATAAAGATTAGAGCAGAGCTAAATGAATTGGAGAATAGAAAAACAATTGAAAAAATTGAAAAGACCAAAAGCTGATTTTTTGAAAAGATCAACAAAATTGATAACCACTGGCTAAACTTACTAAAGAAAAGCAGGAAAGGAAACAAATAACCCAAATTAGTAATGAGAAGGGAGTTGTCACCACAGATATAACAGAAATCAAAAATATCATAACAGAATGCTGTGAAAGACTGTACTCTAACAAATTTGAAAACCTAGAGGAAATGGACAAATTCCTTGACTCATATCACCTACCCAAATTATCACAGCGTGAAGCAGAACAACTTAATAAACCCATCACAAAGGAATAGATTGAAAAGATCATGAAAACACTGCCAACCAAAAAAAGTCTGGCCCCAGATGGCTTCACGGCAGAATTCTACCAAGCATTTAGAGAAGAGTTTTCCCCAATACTATTGAAACTATTTCACAGTATAGAAAGGGATGGAGTACTCCCAAACTCATTCTATGAAGCCAGCATAACCCTGAAACCTAAGCCAGGGAAAGATCCAACAAAGACAGAGAACTACAGACTGATATCACTCATGAACCTAGATGCAAAAATCTTCAACAAAATTCTTACTAACAGAATACAACAACATATCAAGAAAATAATCCATCATGACCAAGTGGGATTCATACCAGGGATGCAAGGCTGGTTCAACTTCAGGAAAACAATTAATATGATTAACCACATAAATAACACAAAAGACAAAGATCACCTGATTTTGTCCATTGATGCTGAAAAGGCATTTGATAAAGTCCAACTCCCATTCATGCTAAAAACTCTTAGCAAAATGGGCATAGACGGCAAATTCCTCAACACAATGAGGGCCATTTATACAAAGCCAATTGCCCACGTCATCCTGAATGGAGAGAGACTGAAAGACTTTCCCCTGAGATCAGGAACTAGACAAGGATGCACACTGTCACCTCTCCTATTCAACATTGTCTAGAAGTTCTAACCAGAGCAATTAGACAAGACAAACAAATAAAGGGCATCTGCATCGGCAAAGAGGAAGTTAAAATCTCCCTGTTAGCAGATGGTATGATTGTATATGCAGAGAACCCCAAGGAATCTATAAGTAAGTTACTCAATCTGATAGAAGAGTTCAGCAAAGTTTCAGGATACAAGATAAACATAAGTAAATCAGTAGGTTTCCTTTATACCATCAACGAGACTGTTAAGGAGGAACTTATTAAATCATATGATTTACGATAGCCCCTAAGAAGATAAAGTACCTAGAAATTAATCTAACCAGGGAAACAACAGACCTTTACAAAGAGAACTACAACCCCTTACTACAAGAAACTAAAAGAGACTTAGATAAACGGAAAAACCTACCCTGCTCATGGATAGGAAGACTTAACATTGTGAAAATGTCTATTTTACCCAAAGCAATTTATTTATATAATGCAATCCCAATACAGGCTCCAGCATCATTTTTTAATGAGATGGAGAAACAAATCAACAATTTTGTTTGGAAAGGGAAGAAGCCCCGGATAAGTAAGGTACTACTAAAGAAGAAGAACACACTTAGAGGCCTCTCATACCCGACCTTAGAACATACTACACCGCCACAGTGGTCAAAGCAGCCTGGTACTGGTACAAGAACAGACAGATTGATCAATGGAACAGAATTGAGACCCCAGAGATGACACCATCTGCCTATGAACAGTTGATATTCGACAAAGGCCCTAAGACATTAAACTGGGGTAAAAACAGTTTCTTCAACAAATGGTGCTGGCAAAATTGGTTATCCATCTGCAATAAACTGAATCAAGATCCATATCTTACACATTATACAAAAACCAACTCCAACTGGATAAAAGACCTAAATATCAAACCTAAAACGATAAAGCTCATCCAAGAAAAGGTAGGAACAACAACGGAAGTTTTAATACACAATGAGGACAGACTCCAAAATCTGTCAAAGAAACCTCAATCAACAGAAGAGAAAATAGATGAATGGGAACTATTAAGAATCAAACACTTTTGCTCATCCAAAGACTTTATTAATAGAATTAAAAGAACACCCACAGAATGGGAAAAAATATTTGGCAACTCTGTGTCAGACCAACGCCTGATCTCCATAATCTATAAGATACTACAAAATATCCAGAAGAAGAAGATAAACCATCCAATTAAGCGATGGGCAAAGGAGATGGACAGACACTTCACTAAAGAGGAGATCCAGGCAGCCAAAAAACACATGCGGACATGTTCACGATCTTTAGTTATTAAAGAAATTCAAATCAAGACAGCAATGAGATACCATCTCACCCCAACAAGATTGGCCATGATCCAGAAAACACAAAACAACAAATGCTGGAGAGGCTGTGGAGAAAGTGGAACCCTCCTACACTGTTTGTGGGGTTGCAAAATGGTCCAGCCTCTGTGGAAGGCAATCTGGCGTTTCCATAAAAAAATGGATATTGATATACCATTTGACCCAGTAATTCCACTACTTGGAATATATCCTACAGATTCAAGGCCTTTCACACCAACGGGCACATGCACCAGAATGTTTATCGCAGCACAGTCCACAATAGCAAAAAGATGGAATCAACCCAGATGCCCACAATAGAAGAATGGATAGGTAAACTATGGTACATATACTCAATGGAGCACTATGCAATGATAAAGAATAACAATGATTCCAGGAAACATCTCCTAACCTGGTTTCAACTGGAAGACATTATGTTGAGTGAAAGTAGTCAGTGACAAAAGGACAACTACTGTATGAGACCTCTACAATAAGATCTCAAAAACAGACTTGTGTATAGAAGAAAAGACTCTTTGACAGCTGCAAGGGACGGGAGGGAGGGCGAGGGAGGGAGGGTTCAGTTTTGATAGTTACTAGCAATCTAGTTGGGAGAAAGCGGTGACAGCACACATTAGGAACAAGAACAACATTAAGTGGACTTCAGCATAACTTGAGTACTCCTTCCATCTTAACTCAATACTGCAAGGATAGAGTAGCTGGGGCAGGGGGCGGGGTACCAAGCTCTTAGGCGAATTCCAGGCCAATTGGCACAGCTAGCATTTTGCTAAGAGAGCTCTCTGCACCCCACATTGGTGAGTGGCGTCTGGGGTCTTAAAAGCTGCCAAGCTGCCATCTGAGTACACAGCAAATGGTCCCAACTCAGCAGGAATGGATGCTCACCGAGGGCCAAAATGGCATGTGGTAAAGACAACCGAGAAGACGGAGAGACCCATAAGAGTGGGTGCCTACATCGACTTGGGACCGGAAGAACCGGATGATGCCCAGCCACCACCAGTGATAGCCACGACGGAGCTCACAGAGAGGAGCCTCACTGGCAACACAGGAATTAAAATAGGTGCATCATGAGATCTCCACTAAAAGACCTCAATTGATGGTCCAGCAGTTTTGGGGTTCCTCTGAGAGCATGGCCCCCTTCCCTGATGCTGCCGTTTCCCATAAATTATAACAAAGGTTCAGTCTTTGGACAGGAATGGATTCGACTTGTCAATGCAGAGTGACCATATATTGGAAGCACTTTATGGTTCTATACATCTATAGGATATCATCTGGCTGACCTCTGGCTGGAGGAAGGGGAGTGGACGGAGAGGAGGGGAAAGGAGACTGTTGGGAGGATGAGACATGTATGGAGCAGAGAGGAATAGTGTGCAGTCACCGGATAGGGAGAGCAGTGGAAGCTGCATATAGGGGGGCATGTAAATTTACATGTGAATGTACATTTTCACTCAGTTATGTTAAATAAAAATAAAAATTAAAGAAAAAAAAAACATGAAGTCATCTTGACTCCTTTCTCCTCTCACACTCCCGTAACCAATCCTTAAATAGTCTGACCTGCTCTACTTTCTAATTACACACAGAATTCAACCATTCCTTATCACCTATAGGCTATCAATACATGCCAAGTAGCTCTCATCTTTTACCAGATTAATAAGAAGGCTTTTAAAATGTTCTACATGCCTCTCCATTTGCCTCTTATTTTCAAAACAGCAACTAGAGGTAAGTGAGATCTTTCAAGGATTCCTAGTGATAGAATAATTAAAGTACTCGGCTATTACAGAAAGATCCTTGATTTGAACCTACCCGTTGTTCCAAGACAGAAAGATATTTTTATCCATGTGTGCACAACAACATTTGGCATATGAAAATGTTCAGTAAACATTAGTACTTCTAGATAATAGATATAAAGCTGGAATGTTTACACGTGATTTTTACTTAATCTTCATAATGATTCTATTACATAGGTAATTTTCTTCCTTTTATTTTATTTTTTTAAGTAATGCAACAGAAATTGAGTAGAAAATATGTAACTCTAAGTATTTGTAACCTGAAAGTCATTGCTATTTATTATACCTATCACTTTTACTCAGAAAAATAAGTGTTACAAGACATGCCCTTAGGTGTCTATTTCCCTACTATCTAGCACTCTATTCATACTTTCTTTTCCTCCTTGACTTTTCATGTTAACACTGCAAAGACAAGCCATTGTGAGGCCTCTTTTAACCACAATGCTGTTATCATCTCTGAAATCTCACTAGATAGAGTAGAGCTGTCAGGCTTTTGTGACAATGGCAAGCCTTTCAGTGAAAGAAAAGGCCAGCGAGGTGGTGCACCTTGTAAAAGCTATCATCTTGGAAAAGAACATGCAGTAATGTTCACATCATGAACAGAAATGACGTCAGATGCATATAATTTTGTAAGTCTTACCTAAATTTTTATATACTCTACTCGGTTAACAGTTTGCAGAGAATAAAATAAAGACACTATGATTTTTGTGGGGTCCTCTCCTGAGCTGTAGGGAGCTATGGAGTGTGACTCGAGGGCCCGCCGGTCCGGGGATGGGGTCTCTCGGCCGTCGTCCCTCCAGCTGCATCCAGGATCGTTCCTGCGGGTGGCTGGAACCTGCAGACTGCTTGTAATAAACTGAACTGCTTGCAATTAAAAAAAAAATAGAAAGATACTATAAAAGTGAAAACCAAGTGAGTAGTCTGTGCAATACTACCTATTGGTATAATAAATAGAGAACATTCAAAACGAATGCAATTCAGATTTATGTAATATTAAGAATACAAGATAAATGTAGTACTTTTGAGGGAAATATTTTCTGAGTCTGAAATAGAAATTGCAGAAAATTTGAGGGCAGCAAAGATAAAGCTGGGGAAAAAATTAAAACCAAGTAGAATTGCTTGAGTCATTAAGAATGAAGAGAAATCAAGACATGGCCAAGCCAAGTGCCATCGAGTTGGATCCTACTCATGGCGACCCTAGGGGCCAGGGTAGAACTGATCCCCAGAGTATTCAAGACATAGACAATAGTAATAAGAAGCTCTGCTTCTTATTGCAGTTCAAGATTTATATGAATAAGATTGTCTGAGAGTTTGTGTGGGAAAAGTCAGCAACACAGTAGAAGAAACTTCTAAGGCTGGTTGCTGATATTTTCTCCTGTGGAGTCATCTAGATTCATGGTGACCCACATACAAGTGTATGAAGCACTACCAAGTTCCTGTGCCACTTACATGATGGATTATGATTGAAACCATTATAAATGATAGGATTTTAGTTGGCTGATCTTCTGGAGGACACTACCAGACTTTTCTTTATACTCTGTGTTAGTCTGGAAGCTCTGCTAAAGCCTATTTTGCAATATAGCAACACTTCAAGCTTCTGCTGACAAATGAGTGGTGGCTGCATATAAGATGTTTTAGCTAAGAATCGTATCCAGGTTTCCCACATGGAAGGTGAGAATTCTACCACTGAACCACCAATGCTTTCATCTGATTCTTGACTTTGTTGAATTTAGATTTGTTAAGGTTTCTTGTAATTGACAATAATAAATTTAATAAAAAAGAACATTTGTTGAAGAAACTTATCAAAATGCATTCATGTTTTGACAGATGGTTGTATATGTCTGTATGTATGTTAAAATATATTAACAGAGGAGGACAATGCCAAGATGATTCCTATTACAACAAAGATCCAAAAAACAACTGAGTCAATTATATGTGAAAATCTAGGAACACTGATCATCAAAGACAAAACTGAGCAGACAGAATGAGTGATGGAGGAGGAAGATACAGTTCAGAAGAAACAAAGAAGTGACAGTTGTGAGGCAGACAGCACCTGCAGACTAGGTGGACTGACACACACATGCTGAGGTCAGCAGTAGCACTTAGGATGTGTTTCAACCACACTGGGAGAAGTCAGGCAGTAGAAAATCTAAATAAGCCTCTAGAATCAGGGAGAAGAGGCACTGGAACTGCAAGATTTAGGTACAACTGTCTAAGCTACCACTTGGGGTCCAAATAATTCCTCTCTCTTCAGGGTTTTTACAGTGGAAAAGTGCCAATTTCTCCTCACCCATCCTACTCACTACTTCATTCTGACACCAGACCAAGAGTGTTGAACAACTATAATGTTTCTCAAGACAGAACTAAGAATAATCACACTCAAACCAGTCTGTTGGCTTTAAAAAATTGCCATGGACTCTAAGCCAGAAACTCAGGGCACACACTAATCTTTTATTACACATTGACATAAGGAGTTTGTGGATTTGCAATACCTTTCACTCTTGTCAAGACCTGCATGGATCAAATGAATACCACAGGCCCTCATTAATGCTAAGCTCTCTAAAGCCAGAGACTCAAGACTATCTGCACTGTAATCAGTCTTACGTCTTTGAAAAATACCATACCCACTTAGTCAAGAACTCAAGACAAGTTCTGTCTTTATTCCTGGGCCCTAATATAAGAGATCAAAAGACTCTTAATAACCTGCTTATAGCTCATTAGCATAAAAAACAAGATGTACACCTCAAGCATATTTTTTTAACTGCAGTAGTCAAGGAGGAGTTGCAGATTCATCCTATTTTACCCTGTCCTGTCCATTAAGCAGTGTCCTCAACCACTGACATCAGGAGCTTGAGGGATGACAGTTTTACACATCAGCTGACAATGACAGAGGTCAAAGAATAAACACGTTTCCTAGTCCTTACAGCAAACAGCACTGGTTGCCCAATGTAAAGCTGCAACACTTCCTTATCTACGGACCTGAGAAAGAGGGACAAGCCTTCCACCCAGGCACTTAGGGGTTAATTTGAAGGCCCCTGTCTTGCTCAGCACATAGCTCCCAACTGCAGAAAGACACCTGTGCCAGCTCAAGTCACCCCTACAATACCCTGTCCATCTAGGACTGTGTATAAGTGTCTACAAAATACTCTTGGTGACTGATGACCTGGACCTGTTAGCTGAATTGGCACAAGAAAAGTGAACAAACTCTTAGTAACAGCTCTAACCACCTGATAACTCCAAGCATAACTGAGCATGTCAAAACAAAAAGATAAAGCACAATAAGAAAGCATGCAATAAACATGATGATTTATTGATATCTGGGAGGCAAGAGTCACTATCAAAGCACATAATGAAATAGCTCAAAATGGCTCCAGCAAGTGACCAGAACAAAGAACAGGAAAACTTTGAAGGCAGAAAAGGATTTGGAATTACCAAGTTAGAATTCAAAAATTAAATTAGAATTCAAAAAATTAATATATAGATCTCTTCAAGAGATAGCAAAGGTTAGGAAAATCAGACTAATCCAATGAACACACAGACAAAGCAATAGAAGAATCCAGGAAAAGAATACTAGAACAGAAAAACAAATTTAACAGGCTACTTAAAACCATAGAGGGAGAATAAACAGAAATCCAAAAGATGAACAACAAAACTGAGAAAAAGACACCTCAACAGAAGGTAAGAGGAACAGAACTGAGGAACAGAAAGCAGAATTAATGAGACTGATGATAAATCCTTTGACATCTATTTATTTGAAGAAAAATCAGGTAAAAGAATTTTAAAAAGTGAAGAAAATTTAAGAGTTATGTGGGACACTATCAAGAGGCAAAGCTTGTAAAAGATTGAAGTACCAGAATGATGCTAGATAAGAGAAAATACAGACAGATTTATGGAAGAATTGCTGGCAAAAACTTACATGTTGTCATGAAAGATGAGAAGGTATCCATTCAAGAAGCTCATTGAATACCACACAAGTTAGATTCCAAAAGAGAACCACCAAAACATATTATAATCAAAACTAAACATAAAAAGATAATCTTAAGAGTGGCCAGGAATAAATGAAAAGTTACCTACAAAGAAGAGTCAGTAATACTAAACTCATGCTATTCAGAAGAAACTATGTGGGCAAGAAGGCAATAAGGTCACATACATTAAGTCTTGAAAGAATTATATAAATATATATATGGCCAGCAAAAAAAAACAAACAAACACATGTCTAGTAAAACTGTCTCTCAGATATTATTGGGAAATTAGGGCCTCTCCAGATAAACAGAAATTAGGGGAATTTGTAAAAACCAAAGTGTTTTGGTCAGCTAGTGCTGCTTTAACAGAAATACCACAGAGTAGATGGCTTCAACAAAGGAAGGTTTATTCTTACATAGCTCGGTAGACAAGAAGTCCAAATTCAG
Organism: Heterohyrax brucei; assembly: GCA_028571685.1. NCBI lineage: Eukaryota > Metazoa > Chordata > Mammalia > Hyracoidea > Procaviidae > Heterohyrax > Heterohyrax brucei. The sequence goes on from CM053149.1 coordinate 45,672,662, forward strand.
GACATCTGCTCCAGGGGAAGGCTGTACCCCTTTTTGGCTCTGGAGGAAAGTCTGGTATTGCATGAGTCTTTGTCCAGGGAGCGTCTTGGTTCAGGAACCTCAGCTCTGAAGGACGTGCTCTTCTCCCAGTACAGCTTGCTTGGTGGTATGAGGTTCCCCATTCTTTGCTTGCTTCTCTTTCCTTTTATCTCTTGCAGGATGAAAGGATTAAGAATGGGGCAAGCTGTAGTCCAGGGAAACTCCCTTTTCAGTGAAGCAGGGAGGTGATCTTACAAAGGGATTTACAGTCCCACCCTAATCCTTTAACATACTGCATAGGAAAACCACAAAACTGAGGACAATCATAAGATACTGGGAATCATGGCCCAGCTACATGGCTACACATATTTTGGGGAGGGAGACACAGTTCAATCCATGACACAAACCAAAATTTCAACAAATATTAAACGGAGTCCTTCAACTAGAGGACCAACAATATCAAACAAATAACATGTGACTAGAACACGAAAAAGAACAACTAGATATCAATTTAGTTAGGGAAGCCACAGAAGTAAGTCAAAGCTGGATGACTGCAAATACAAACAGACAAATGTATATGTAAATGATGACAACATTAAAACAAACATGAGGGAGTAAATAGTAGGTATAGAACTTTCCTATGGAGAGAAAGTTTAGGAGATATCAAGAAATAAAAGATTGGTTTAAAGTAAGGAAAACAGATGTAGGCGCAAAAGAATGTAACAAATCTACACATCAAAATAAAAAAGAAGAAAAACATAAAGACTCAGCAACCACAAAAGCAACAATAATCAAAACACATAAAGAAAAATGACTCAGCAAAGAAATTTAAGTGGAACAAAGAAACTGTGAACACGCCTTTCCCCAAAAATATGTATAAAAATGGCAGCAGTAAACTTATACCTATCAATCATCACACCATAGAAAATGAACTAAATGTAGAATGGATTAAAAAATAAATAACCCATACATATGCTGCCTAAAAGACATACATCAGACTTAATGAAACAAACTAAAACTCAAAGGATGGGAAAAATACATCAAGTAAGGAACAACCAAAAAAGAAGGCAAATGTGGCAATATTAATCTCTGACAAAACAGACTTTACAGCTAAATCCATCACAAAGGATAAGGAAGGACATAATACACCAGGAGGACATGATAAATATTTATGTACTATACATCTAACAACAAGGCTCCAAAATACATAAAACAAACTCTAAGAGAAAATAGAGTTCCGCACACCACTTACAACAAAGGGCAGAACATTTAGAAAGAAACTCAGTAGATACAGAGCATCTCAATGCCACAATCAATCAGCTTGACCTCTTAGACATATATAGAACACTACCAAACAACAGCAAAGGATACATTTTTTTCTAATGCACGTGAAACATTCTTCAGATAGACTACATATTAGGTCATAAAGCAAAACTTAAAGAATCCAAAACATGGAAATACTACAGAGTATCTTTTCTGGTCATAAGGTCATAAAAATAGGAATAGATAATAAAAAAGCAAGAGAATAAAATCAAGTACAGGGAAAGTGAACAAAGCCTGCTCAAAAATTATTGGGTTATAGAAGAAATTATGTACAGAACAAAGAACTTCAAAGAATCAAATGTGAATGAAAATACATCTTACCAGAACCTTTAGGAGAGAGCAAAAGTAATATTCAGAGGTCAATTTATAGCAATAAGTGTACTCATCCAAAAAGAAGAAAGGGGCAAAAAAAGAATTAACTCTACAACTCAAACAAATAGAAAGAGAACAGCAAAAGTAGTCCTCAGACACTAGAAGAAAGGAGATAAGAAAACACTAGAACAAAATTAAACAGAATAGCAAAGAGAAACAACTGAAAGAGTGGGCACGACTAAAAGCTAGTTCTTGACCAAAGTGACAATAAAAAAATGATAGAGAAATAAAATAACTCAAATAAGAAATGGGGGAGTAATACTACAGCAGATTCAATTGAAATAAAATAGAAATAAATAGAATACTATGAAATAAATAAAATAGAATACTATGAAAAACTATATTCCTACAAATTTGAAAATATAGAGGAAATGACCAAGTTACTAGAAAACACTCTACTGATCTAAACTAACACAAACCAAGGTAGAAAAATCAAATAAACAAAAGAAGAGCTTGAAAAGGTAAAAAAACAAAAAATGACACCTAACAACAACAAAAGCCTTGGCCCTAATGACTTCAGTGGAGAATTCTACCAAACTTTCAGAAAAGACATAGCACCAGTAATACTAAAGGTATTTCTTTTCATAGAAAAGGAAGACATACTCCCTAAGTCAATCTATGAAGCTAGCATAACCTTGATACCAAAACCAGGAAAGGGTAACATGCACACAAAAAAGAAAATTAGAGGCCAACATGCCTCATGAACAGATGCAAAAATCTTCAACAGAATTCCAGTCAACTGAATTCAATGCTATATCAAAAAAATAATTCATCATGACTGTCATCTATTGAATTGTGTGCCTCCCCCATATGTGTAGCCACGTGGTTGGGCCATGATTCCCTGTATTCTGATTGTCCTCCATTTTGTGATTTTCCTATGCTGTATGTTAAAGATTAAGGTGGGCCTGTAAATCCCTTTGCTCCATCTTTCTGCTGCACTGCAAAGAGGTTTTCCCTGGAGTACAGCTTGCCCCATCTTTAATCTTTTCATCCTATAAGAGATAAAAAGAAAGGGAAACCAGCTGAGAATTGGGAACGTCACATCATCAAGAAAGCAGCGCCGAGAGAAAAGCGTGTCCTTCAGAGCTGAGGTTCCTGCACCAAGACACTCCCTGGACAAAGACTAATGCAATACCAGACTTTCCTCTGAGCCAGTGAGGGGGAAAGCTTTCCCCTAAAGCAGACATCCTGAATTTGGACTTGTAGCCTACCAGACTGTCTAAGAATAAACCTTCCTTTGTTAAAGCCATCCAGTCTGTGGTATTTTTGTTACAACAGCCCTAGCTAACTAAAACAATGACCAAGGAATTTTCATACTAGTTATGCAGTGGAGGTTCAACATTAGAAAAACAAGCAATGTATTCTATCACATAAATAAAGCAGAAGAAATGCATGATTTCATCATTTGATACCAAAAAGGCATTTAAGAAAGTCTCACACTCAACCATTCCTGATAAAAAGTCTCAGCAAAATAAGAATAGAAGGGAAATTCCTTGACATAATAAGACATTTATAAGAAGCCAACAGCCAACATCATTTTAGTGGTAAGAATTTGAAAGCTTTCTCCTTGAGAACAGGAACCACACAAGGATGTCTTCTACTACCACTATTAATCAACATTGTGCTTGAGGTGCTAGCTAGAGCAATAAGGCAATAAAAAGAAATAAGGCCACCTAAATTGGTAAGGAAGAAGTAAAACTATCCCTTTTCATAGATGATATGATCTTCTACACAGAAAACTCCAACAAATCCACAAGAAAACTACTGGAATTAATAGAAGACTTCAGTAAAACATCACAGTACAAGATAAACATACAAAAACCTGTTGGATTCCTCTACAACAACAAAGAAGATATTGAAGATGAAATCACTGAATCAATATCATTTACAATAGCATCCAAGAAGACAAAAGTCCTTGGAAATAAACCTAACTAGATACATCAAAGACTTACACAAAGGAAACAGACAATATTGCAAGAAACCAAGAGAGACAGACATAAGTGGAAAAATGTATCATACGTATGAAAAGGAAGATTCAGCAGCATTGTCAGAATGTCATTTCTACCCAAAGTGACCTGCAGATCCAATGATACCCTGATCCGTTGTCCAACATTTTTTAATGAGCTAGAAAAACAGATCCCCAACTTCATAAGAAAAAAGTTGAAGCCCTGTGTTTTAGCCATCCATGCTGCTATAAAAAGAAATATCACAAGTGGATGACTTTACAAAGAGAAATTTTATTTTGTTGCAGTCCAGTAGGCTAAAAGTCCAAATTCAGAGGGTCAGCTCCAGAAGAAGGCTTTCTCTATTGGCTCTGGAGGAAGATTCTTGTCATTAGTCTTCCCTGTATTGGAAGCTTCAGATACACAGGGACTCTGAATCCTTTCCAAAGGACATGCTCTGCTCCTGACACTGCTTTTTGGTGGTATGGAGTTCTCAACTCTTTTTGCTCGTCTTCCCTTATATCCCAAAAGATTGCCTCAAGGTACAGTACAGTCGCATACATTGAGTCCTGTCCCACATAAATGCTGCCAATCATCCCTCATTACCAACACAGAGGTAGGGTTTACAGAATGTAGAAACACCACACAATACCAAGAATCATGTCCTAGCCTAATTTGCTACATACATTATTGGAGGGACTAATTCAACTTATGACATTTTACCCCTTGGGATTCCCAAAATCACATCCTTGTAACATTCAAAACATATTCATATCATAGCAAAAGTGTTAAGTCCAAGTCCCAAATCCAGAAATTCCTCTTCAGCTGTGCACTCTAGGACACAAGAATATGGCTTTCAAAGATATAATGGCAGAACAGACACAAGATAGACATTTCCACCATAAATGAGAGAAATTGCATGCAAAGAAAGTGTAACAGGCACCAAGCAAATTAGCATAATATTATATTAGCCCTCAAGGCTTTTTGCTCTCTAGACTTGAGTTATTGGTAATACTCTTCAGATTCTGAGTGGAGGCCCCTATACCCTGTTCCGCCTTACAGGACAACTGAGAGAGCAACCCTGATCATTTGTCTTAGGTACACCATTTTCCTAGTCCACGTGAGTGATAAGTACCAGAAATGGAAATAACAGAAGCCATGGCTCCACCTTTGAAACTTCCAAGGACATGAACATACCTTTTGAGACTGATGCAACTCAGCTCTTTGTGTTCCTTATCCCTTTAGCTTGTGCTTTCTATGACCTCATAGCCCAGGGTTCATGCTCACATCTGCCGTGCTTGGGTAAGAATTCCAAAGCTCTATAGCTTAACAGATTTGAGTGCCTGGAGGACCCGACTCATCCAGGAGGCCTCTTGTGCACAGGCACACAGCTCTCTCATTCCATGGGTTGGCTCCAGTGCTGTCTCACACTAGTCTGATACTGCTGCAGCCCTTCTGCTGTTGCTGCTGATCCTTTGATGCTTGTTTCTCATCATCTGTACTTTCTTTAGTGTGAACAGTTCTCTATTCCTTCCGAGTCTTCCATCCATTCACAGTTTTAAAACTGATTCCACATTTTAGGTATCTGTTAGAGCAGTACCCACACTCTCATTAACAATTTCTGTCTTAGTTATCTAGTGCTGTTATAACAGACGTAGAACAAGCAGATGGCTTTCAAAAGAAAAATTTTATTTTGTCATGGTCCAGTAGGCTGGAAGTCTAAATTCAGAGTGTCAGCTACAGGGGGAGGCTTTCTCTGTTGCTGTAGATGAAGGTCCTTATAATCAATTTCTCTGTGGATTGGGAGCTTCTGATGCACAAGGACCCTGAGTGTATTCCAAAGGATGAACTCTGCTCCTGTCACTGCATCTTGTTGGTGTCAGGTCCCCAACTCTCTAATTACTTCCCTTTCTTTTACACTTTAAAATATTGCCTTAAGGCACAATGCAATCTTATATAATGAGCCCATCCCCACCAATACAACTGTTGTCCATCATCCCTTATTAATATGATAGAGGCATCTTATAGAACATCACTCAATATCAGGAATCATAGTCTAACCAAATTGCTGTGCACATTTTTGGGCAAGCCCAATTCCATCCATGACACACAGGATAAGTAAAGTTTTACTGCAAAAGAACAAAGTGGAAGGCCTCGTACTTTGTGATTTGAAAACTATTATACCAACGTGGTAGTCACAAAGGCCTGGTGCTGGCATAACAAGAAACACATAGATCAATGCAAGAGAATTGAGAACCCATACATAAATTCATCCAGCTATGAACAGCTGATATTTGACAAAGACCTGAGGTCCATCAAATGGAGAAAAGACAGCCTCTTAATAAACGGTATTTGTGTAACTGAATATCCATCTGCAAAACAATCAAATAAGACCTATACATCACACTATGTATAAAAACTATCTCAAAATAAAGGTGAAACAATTATGATTCTAGAAGAAAAAATATAGGGGTAACTCTAGGAGCTCTAATACATGTCATAAATGATATATCAGCCATAACTAATCTGAGAACACAAGAAGAGAAACTAGTTAACTTCTATACTCACCAAAAACATCTCCAAAGAGTAAAATGAGCACCAAAAGACTGGGAAAAATATTTTTGGCTATGGTTTATTACATAAAGATCTGATTTCTAAAATCTACAATATACTGTAATATCTAAAGAACCAAGAGACAATCCAATTAAAAAATGGGCAAAGGATGTGAACAGAGATTTGACCTAAAAAGGCAGTTAACAGGTACATGAGGAAAAGCTGGCAATCATTAGCTGTTAGAGAAATGCAAATCAAAACTATAACAGAGTATCATCCCACAATTATGATTATAGAAGAAAAAATACAGGGGTAACTCTAGGAGCTCTAAAATACACTCTAATCATATCAGAGAGGTAGGGTTCACATCTTATAGAAACATCACTCAATATCCGGAATCACTCTAAAATATCCTAGAGGCAGGGTTCACATCTCATAGAAACATCACTCAATATCGGGAACCATAGAAGAAATTGAAAAGGCAATTTAAAAACTTCCATCCAAAAAAAGCCCTGGCTTGGATGGCTTCACTGAAGAATTCTATCCTATGTTCAGAGAACAGTTAACACCACTACTTCTAAAAGTAATCTAGAGTATAGAAAAGGATAGAATACTCTCAAGTTCATTCTAGGAAGCTAGTATAGCCCTGGTACCCAAACCAGGTAAAAACAGCACAAAAAAGGAAAATTATACATCAATTTGCTCATGAACTTAAACACAAAGATCCTTAACAAAATCCTAGGTAACAGAATTCAACAGCACACACACAAAAAAACAGTTCATCATGATCTAGCAGGATTCACACTAGGGATGCAGGGATGGTTCAACATTAGGAAATCAATTAATGTAATCAACCACATAAACAAAATAAAAGACAGGAAACACTTGATTCTATCAATCCATGCAGAAAAGGCATCTGATAAGGTCCAACACTCATTCATATTGAAAACTCTGAGCAAAATAGGAATAGAAGGGAAATTCCTCATAATAAAGCCCACCTACACTAAACTAGCAGCTAACATCATACTTAAAGGAGAGAAGTTGAAAGCATTCTCCTAAAGAACAGGTACCAGACAAGGATGCTCGTTGTCAACTCTTCTATTCAGCATTGTTCTGGAGGTCTTAGCCTGAGCAATTAGACACGATAAAGAAATAAAGGGCCTCCAAACTAGCAAAAAAGAAGTCAAAGTATTGCTATTTGCAAATGACATGACCTAACACACAGAAAAGTCTAAAGAATCTACCAAGAAAATACTGGGTCTCATAGAAGACTTCAGCAAAGTATCAGGATATAAGATAAACATACATAAATCAAAGGGATTCCTTTACACCAACAAAAAGATAACCAAAGAGGCAATCAGTAGATCATTACTGTTTACTATAGCCCCCAAGATGATAAAATACCTGGGGATAAATCTCACCAGATCTATATAAAGAAAACTACAAGTTCTTACTGCAAGAAACAAAAAAATGACTTACACAAGTGGAGAAATCTACCTTGCTCCTGGATAGGAAGACTTAACATTGTGAAGATGTCTATACTACCCATGCAATCAATACATACAGTGCAATCCCCATTAAACTTCCAATAACATATTTGTTGGAGAAACAAACCACCAACTTCATATGGAAAGAATGGAAGCCATGGATAAGGAAATTATTGCTAAAGAAAAGGAACAAAGTGGGACATCTCTCCCTTCCTGATCTTAAAACCTACTGCATTGCCACAGTAGTCAAGACAGAACAGTACTGGCACAAAAAACAGACACATAAACCAATAGAACAGAATCAAAAATCCAACTATAGCTTCATTCACTTATGAACAGCTGAAACTTGATAAAGGTCCAAAGTCAGTGAATTGGGGTAAAGACAGTCTCTTCAACAAATGTTATTGGCATAATTGGATATTCACATGCCCCCAAATGAAACAAGACCCTTATCTCACAGCATGCACAAAAACTAATTCAAAATGGATCAAAGATCGAAATATACAAGTTAAAACAATAAAATTCTTGGAAAAAAAATTGGGAAGACAGTGAAAGTGCTAATCCATGGCATCAACAGTGTACCAAAAGCAGCCAACAACCTTCAATCATTAGAAATGAAAATAAATAATTGGGAAATGTTAAAAATTAAACATTTGTGCTCATTCAAAGCCTTCATCAAAAGAGTGAAAAGACTACCTACAGAGTGGGAACAACTATTTGCCCACCATGCTTTTGATCGCAGCCTAATCTCTCTGATGTACAAGATACTGGCAAACCTCAACAATAAAAAGACAAACAATCCAATCAAAAATGGGCAAATGACATGAACAGTCATTTCACGAAAGAAGACATACAGGTTGCCAACAGATACATGAGGAAATGTTCATGATTGTTAGCTATCAGAGAAATTGAAATCAAAACCACAATGAGCTATCATCTCTCTCACCCCAACAAAGATGGTAATAATCCATAAAAACACAGGATAATAAACACTGGAGAGGATGTGGAGAGACTAGAACCCTCCTACAATGTTGGTGGGACTGTAAAAGCATTTTCTTGAACTATAAAGTCATAAAAATTGAAATCAATAGCAGAAAAAATACAGGTAGAAATCTGAACTTACAGCAACTGAACAAAACCATGCTCAAAAAACCATGGGTTATGGAAGAAATCCAGGATGAAATAAAGAAATTTACAGAATTGAATGAGAACGTAAACAGATACTACCCAGAACCAATAGGATAGAGACAAATCAGTGCTCAGAGGCCAATTTACTTCTACAAATTCACACATCTAGAAGCAAGAAACTATCCACAAAAAGAATTAACCTTAAAGCTTGAACAAGTAGAAAGAGAACAACAGAAGAACCCCTCAGCCACCAGATGAAAACAGATAATAAAGAATAGAGGAGAGCTAAACAAATTAGAGACTAGCAGAACAATTGAAAAAATTACAAAACCAAAAACTGGTTCTTTGAAAAGATCAACAAAATTAATAAACCATTGGTTAAGCTTACAAAATAAAACCAGGAAAGAAAAGAAATAACCCAAATTAGAAATGGGATGGGACCCAACTGAAATCGAAAGTATCATAACAGAATACTATGAAAGGCTGTACTCTAACAGATTTGAAAACTTAGAGAAAATGGACAAATTTCTAAATTCATATCACCTACCAAAATTATCACAAGAAGTAGAACAATTTAACAAGCCCATCACAAAGGAATAGATTGAAAAAGTAAACAAAAACTACCAGCCAAAAAAAGTCCTGGCCCAGATGGCTTCACTGCAGAATTCTACAAAACTTTTAGAGAGGAGTTAACTCTGATACTACAGAGACTATTTCACAGCATAGAAAGGGATGGAATACTCTCAAATTCATTCAATGAAGCTAGCACAACCCTGATACCAAATCCAGGGAAAGATTTCACAAAAAAGAAAATTACAGACCAGTATCATTCATGAACCTAGATACAAAAATCTTCAACAAAATCCTAGCCAACAGAATTCAACAACATATCAAAAAAATAATTCATCGTGACCAAGTTGAATTCATACTAGGGATGCAAGACTAATTCAACATCAGAAAAGCAGTTAATATGATCAACCACATAAATAGTACAGAAGATAAGAGTCACTTGATTTTGTCAGTTGATACAGAAAAGGCATTTGACAAAGTCAATACTGATTCATGATAAAAACTCTCAGCAAAATAGGAATAGAGGGCCTTTTAGTCAGCTATTGTCGCTCTAACAGGATTACCACAAAACAGATGGCTATAATAGAGGAAACTTTATCGTCACATAGTGTGGTAGGCTACATGTCCAAATTCAGGAGGTCTGCTCCAGAAGAAGGGCTTTCCCTCTGTCAGCTCTGGAGGAAAGTCCTGTGTTGCATCAGTCTTCTTTCAGGGAGCATCTTGGTTCAGGAACCTCAGGTCTGAAGGATGCACTATACTCCCTGTGCTGCTTTCTTGATGTGTTAGGTTCCCAGTTCTCTGCTTTTATCTCTTGTAGGATGAAAGGATAAAGAGTGGTATGAGCCATGCTCCAGGGAAACTTTCTTTACAGTAGAGCAGAGAGGTGATCCTATGAAGGAATTTACAGTCTCATCCTAATCCTTTAACATACAGTATAGGAAAATCACAAAATGGAGGACAGTCATAAAATATTGGAAACCACGGCTCAGCTACATGGCTACACATATTTTGGGGGGGACACAATTCAATCCATGACAGAGGGGAAGTTCCTCAGTACAATAAGGGGCATCTACTTAAAGCCAATCACCTGCATCACCCTGAATGGAGAGAGACTGAAAGAATTCCCCTTGAAAATGGAAATTAGGTAAGGATGCCCACTCTCACTACTTCTATTCAACATTGTAATCACGGTACTAGTCAGAGCAATTAGACAAGACAAAGAAATAAAGGGCATCCACACTGGCAAAGAAGAAGTAAAAATCTCCCTGTTTGCAGACAACATGATTGTATATGCAAAAAATCCTAACAAATCCGTGAGTAAGCTACTAGAACTAACAGAAGAGTTCAGCAAAGTATAAGGATATATACGATAAACATAAATCAGTAGGATTCCTTTATACCGAAACAGAAGTCAACAAAGATGAAATCACCGAATCAATACCATTTACTATAGCCCCCCGATGACAAAATATCTAGGAATAAAAGAGAAATAAGAGATCTATGAATAGAAAATTACAAGGCCTTATTGCAAGACATCAAGAGAGAGTTACACAAGTGGAGAAACCTATCTTACTCATGGATAGACTTAACACTGTGAAAATGTCTATTTTCCCCAAAGTTGTCTACATATGCTATGCAATCCCGATAGAAATTCCACTGTCATTTTTTAATGCAATGGAGAAAGAAATCACCAACTTTGTTTGGAAAGGAAAGAAACCCTGGATAAGTAAGGATTTACTGAAGATGAGAAACACAGTAGGAGACCACACAGTATCCAACTTTAGCACCTATTACAGTAGTCAAAACAGCCTAATACTGGTACAAAAACAGACACGTAGACCAATGGAAAAGAGTTGAGACCCCAGAAATGCAACCATCCTCCTGTGACCAGTTGATATTCGACAAAGGCCCTAAGATTGTAAAGTGGGGTAAAAACAGTCTCTTTAATAAATGGTGTGGGCAAAATTGGATATCCATCTGCAAAAAACTGAAACAAGACTCATATCTCCCACCTTACACAAAAACTAACTCAAAATTGATCACAGATCTAAATATCAAACCTAAAACAGTAAAGATCATGCAAGACAAAACATGATCTATAGTGGAATTTCTAACACACAGCTTGGACAGACTGTAAAGTTTGACAAAGAAAGCACTGTTAACCGAAAAGAAGATAGTTAAATGGGAGCTACTAAGAATCAAACATTCTTGCTCATCCAAAGACTTTATTAAAAGAATCAAAAGACCAATGACAGAGCAGGCAAAAATATTTGGCAACTACGTGTCAGACCAACGTCTGATCGCCACTGTCTGCAAGTACTGCAAAATATCAAGAAAAGGATAAATAACCCAATTAAGCAATGGGCCAAGGATATGGACAGACACTTCACCAAATAGGACATCCAGGCAGCCAAAAAGCATATGAGGAAATACTCATAATCATTGGCTATCAGAGAAATCCAAATCGAAACTACAATGAGATACCATCTCACCCCAACAAGATAGGTCATAATCTAAAAAACACAAAACAACAAATTCTGGGCAGGCTATTTGAACTCTTCTACATTGCTGGTGGAATTGTAAAATGGTACAACCTATTTGGAAAGCAATCTGGTGTTTCCTGAAAAAGTTGGAAAGACTTATACCATTTGATCCGGTAATCCCACTGCTTGGAATATCCTACAGAAACAAAGGCTGTCACACGAACAGATACATGAACATGAATGTTTATTGCAGCACAGTCCACAATAGCAAAAAGATGGAATCAACCAAGGTGCCCATAAACAGATGAATGGATAAACAAACTATGGTACCCATACTCAACAGAACTCTATGCAATGATAAAGAACAATGATAATTTTAGGAAGCATTTTATAATCTGGTTTCAACTGATAGACACTATGCTAAGTGAAATCAGTCAGCAGCAAAAGGACAAATATTGTATGAAACCCCTACTACAAGGACTTAAAAATGTATTTACTTAGAGAAGAAAATACTCTTTGACGTCTACAAGGGTTAGGAGAGAGGGCAAGAGTTGGTCATACATTAGACAGTTCCTAGAAATTTATTTAGTTGAAAGCAGTGACAGCACACAATAGAAAGTAGGTCGACTTAACTAGACTTCACCACAAATTGATAGATCTTCTCATCTCAACCCAATACTGCAAGGATAAGTAGCAAAGGCAGTCTGGAGACCATGCTCTTGGAGGACATTGAGGCCAATTGGCATAACTAGCCTACAGCTAAGAGTCTTCTACACCCCGTATTGGTGAGTAGCATCTGGAATCTTAAAAGCTAGCAAGCTGCTATCTGACATGCACCAAATGGTCCCAACTGATCCAGAACAGATGACCACTGAGAATAACAAAGACCAGAGGAAAAGAGAGCTCCAGAGACAGAAGGACCTGTGTGAATGGGAGACTGTATCAATATGTGATGAGAAGAGTCAGATGGTGCAATGCCACCTCCACCATTGTGTGATGGGGTACACAATGTTGATACCCTGTGGCAACATGTGAAAAAGAGGTGTGCAGCTCAAGAACTCTACTAAAAGACCACAGTTGATGGTCTGATCACCTGGGGGTCCCCTGGGAGCGTGGCTCCTAGATCTGCTGCTGCCCTTGTCCAGAAAACACTACTGAGGTGAAGTCTTCAGTCAAAAATAGACTGGACTTGGGGACACGATATGACCTTATGGTGCACTTACTCTGTGGTTCTCTGCAATTACAGGGTGCTGTCCTACTGGTCTCTGTCTAGATGCAAGAGAAGAGGTTGGGCAGGAGGGGACATGAGTTTGTTGGGAGGATATGACAAGCATAGAATGAAAACGATCAGTGTGCAGTCACCAGGCAAGGAGAGCAGAAGGAGCTGCAGGTAGGTGGACTTGCAAAATTGGTTTGGATTGTGTATTTTCACTTAATCACAATAAAAAAAAGAAAGGAAGGAAGGGAAGAAGGAAGGGAAAGAAGGAAGGGGAGAGGGAGGGAGGAATGGAGGGAGGGAGAAGGGAAGGAGAGAAGGAAGGGAGACAGGGCGGGAGGGGGAAGGAGAGAAGAAAGGAAGAGATGCAGGAAGAAAGAGAAATGTTTAAGAGACTCCAACTTCTATGTGTTACATCTGCATCATATTCTTTTTTTTTATTATGATTGAATGAAAATATACATTCCCATATAAATTCACATGCTCACCTATATGCAGCTGACACTGCTCTCCCTGCCCTGTGACAGCACACCCCTCCTTTCTGCTTCATACATGTCCTAGCCTCCCAACAGTCTCCTATCCCCCTCCTCTCCACCCACTCCCCTTTCTCCAGTAAGAAGTCAGCAGGATACTATCCTATAGACACATAGAACCATAAAATTACCACAAGATACAGTCACTCTGCGTTGCCAAGTCCAATCCATTGGGGTCCAATAAGTTGACCTTCATTGTAATTTATGGACAGGGGCAGCATTAGGGCCAGAGGCCGTGCTCCCAGTGGAACCCTGAAGCCCTGGACCATCAGTTGCTGTCTTTTACTGGAGATCTCAGGGCGCATCCCTATTTATTCTCTTGTTGCCAGTGAGGCTCAACTTTGTGAGCTCCATTGTTGCTATCACTGGTGGTGGCTGGCCACCATCGGGTTCTTCTGGTCACAAGTAGAGACCCACTCAAGTGGATCTCTTTGTCTTCTGGATTCTCTTGCCCCCATTTTGTTCTTGTACTCAGTGATCGTAATTCCTGTTGAATGGGGAGCATTTGCTATACCCTCAGATGGCAGCTTGGCAAATTTTAAACTCCCAGACACCACTCACCGATGAGGGGTGAAGAGAGTCCTCATTAGCAAAATGCTAGCTGTGCCAATTGGCCTCAATTTCACCTAAAAGCGTGGTCCCTGGCCCCCCGCCCCAGCTACTCTGTCCTTGCAATATTGGGTTAAAATGGGAAGAGTACTCAAATTGTGTTAAAGTCTAGTTATTATTAATCTTCCTTCTAGTGTGTGCTGTCACTGATTTCACCCAAACAAATTTCTGTTAACTATCTAATCTAAACCCTCCCCCCTTCACCCTCCATTTCTCCTCACCCTTGCACTGTAGATAAGGTGGAGGTATGGTTTCACAGTGATTAAGAGATTGGCTGTTAAGCAAAAAGTCAGTAGTTTGAATCCACCAGCCATTCCTTGGAAACACTATGGAGTAGTTCTATACTACAGATTGCTATGAGTTGGAATTCACTTGATGGCTACAAGTTTAGATTTTTTTCTTTTTTTCTAAATGAGTAAAGCAATGTTCCAGACACTGCCACTGAGCTGTGAATGTTTTTTTAATTATTAGTGTTATTTTATTTTTATTAATTACAGTAAAAATAAAATTTCTAACATCTATCAATTAACTCATCTATGATAAATCCTTAGCTCCCCTACCCATGTAGCCAATACAGTCATTTTCTTCTACAGATAATTCTCTTGTTAAGTCCTTATAACAGGGTTCTCATACAAAATTTGTCCTTCTGATGCTGATTGATTTCACTCAGCATGATCTCTTCCAAATGAGACGATGCTATGAGGTGTTTTCTAAAATTGTCATTGTTTTTGATACAGCATAGTGTTCCATTGAGTATATGTACCATTGTTTATCCATTCATCTGTCGATGGGCATCAGGGTTGATTCCATCTTTTTGCTACTGTGAACTGTGCTGCAACAAACATTCTGCACATGTGTCTGTTTGTGTGACAACCTTTGTTTCTGAAGGATAAATTCCAAGCAGTGGAATTACAGGATCAAATGGTGTACCTATCTCCAGCTTTTTAGAGAAGCGCCAGATTGTTATCCAAGAGGTTGTACCATTTTGCAATCCCACCAGCAGTGGAGAAGAGTTCCAATTTCCCACAGCCTCTTCCAGAATTTGTTGTTTTGCATTTTTTTTTGGATCATGGTCAAGCTTCTTGGGGTGGGATGGAGTCTCATTGTAGTTTTGATTTGAATTTCTTTAATAGCTAATGATCATGAGCAATTCTGCATGTGTTGTTCGGCAGCAAGGATATCCTCTTTAGAGAAATGTCTGTCCATCTCCTTCGTCCATCGCTTAATTTGATTATTTATCCTTTTCTTGCTGATAATTTGCAATAGCTGATAGATTATGGAGATGACATATAGTTGCCAAAGATTTTTTCCATTCTGTAGGGCACTTGGCTGGCAGGTGGTCGAAGTATTTCAATGAGCAAGTGTTTAATTCTTAGTAGTTCCCATTTCTCTGTTTTCTGTTCATTGTGCTTTGTTTGTCAGATTTTGAAGTCTGTCTACATTGTGCATTAAAATTTCCATTGTTGATCCCATTTTATCCTGGATGAGCTTTATCATTTTAGATTTTATATTTAATTCTTTTATCCAGTTTGAGTTGGTTTTTGTATAAGTTGTGTGATATGGGTCTTGTTTCAATATTTTACAGATGGATATCCAATTTTGCCAGCACCATTTGTTAAGGAGACCATTCTCACCCTGGTTTAAAGTCTTGGGGCCTTTGTAAAATATCAACTGTTCATAGGAGGATGGTGGCGTCTCTGGGGTCTCAACTCTGTTCCATAGGTCTACGTGTCTCTTTTTGTACCAGTACCAGTCTGTTTTGACTACTGTGGCACTGTAACAGATTATAAAATCAGGTAGTGAGAGGCCTCCCAGCGTGTTCTTCTTGTTCAGTAGTGCTTCACTTATCCGAGGTTTCTTCCTTTTCCAGACAAAGTTGATGATTTGTTTCTCCATCTCATTGAAAAATGTCACTGGAATTTGTATTGGGATTACATTATATAAGTAGATTGCTATCAGTACAACAGATATTTTCACAATGTTGAGTCTTCCTATCCATGAGCTGAGTAGATTATTCCATTTATGTAAGTTTCTCTTAGTTTCTTGTAGTAAGGTCTTGAAGGTCTCTTTGTAAAGAACTCTTATTTCTATAGTTAGATTTATTCCTCGGTATTTTACCTTCTTGGGGACTATAGTAAATGGAATTGGTTTGGTGGTTTCTTCTTTAGAATGTCACTGTTAGTATAAAGGAACCCTACTGATTTATTTATGTTTATCTTGTATCCTGTTAGTTTGCTAAACTCCCCTATTAGTTCCAATAGTTTACTTATGGATTCCTTCTGATTCTCTGTATAAACAATTATATCATCTGCAAATAGGGAGATTTTTACTTTTTTATTGCTGATACAGATGCCTTTTATTTCTTTGTCTTGACTAATTGCTCTGGCACAATGTTCACTAGAAGTGATAAGAGTGGGCACCCTTGTCTAGTTCCCGTTGTCAAAGGGAATTCTTTCAGTCTTTCACCATTCAGAATGATGAAGTCAGTTGGCTTTGCATAGATGTTACTGGTTGTGTTGAGGAATTTCCCCTCTATTCCTATTTTTCTGAGAGTTTTAAGCATGAATGGGTGTTGAACTTTGTCTATTGCCTTTTCTGCATCAATTAACGAAATCAGGTGATTCTTACCTTTTGTGTTATTAATGTGGTTAATCACATTAATTGTTTTTCTGACATTGAACCAGCCTTGCATCCCTGGAATGAAACCAACTGGATCATGATGAATTATTTTTATTGATATGCTATTGAATTCTATTGGCTAGGATTTTGTTGAAGATTTTTGCGTCAAGGCTCATGAATGATATTGGTCTGTAATTTTCTTTTTTTGTGGGATCTTTCCCCAGCTTTGGTATCAGAGTTATGCTCGTTTTGTAGAATGAATTTGGGAGTATTCCATCTCTTTCTATGACGTGAAATAACTTCAATAGTATCAAAGTTAGCTCTTCTCTAAAAGTTTGGTAGAATTCTCTGGTGAAGCCATCTAGGCGAGGACTTTTTTTGGTAGGTAGATTTTTGGTGACTTTTTCAATATCTTCCTTTCTAATAAACTTATTAAGTTGATCTACTTCTCCTTGTGATAATCTTGGTGGGTGATACTAATCTAGAAATTTGTCCATTTTCTCTAGGTTTTCAAACCTGTTAAGATAGTCTTTAATAGTATTCTGTTAAGATATTTTTTATTTCAGCTGAGTCTGTTGTAACAACTCTCATCTCATTTCTTGATCTTTTCAAAGAACCAGCTTTTGGTTTTGTTAATTTTTTCAATTGTTTTTCTATTCTCTAATCCATTTAGTTTTCCACTAATCTTTATAATCTGTTTTTTTTGTTGTTGTTGTTGCCTAAGGGGTTCTTCTGTTGCTCTGTTTCTAGTTGTTCAATTTGTAAGGTTAATTTTTTAATTTGGGCCCTTTCCTCTTTCCGGATGTGTACAGTTATAGAGAAAAACCGATCTCTGAGCACTGCTTCTGCTGTATCCCATAGATTATGGTAGGATATGTTTTCATTCTCATTTGATTCCATAAATTTCTTCATTTTGTCCTTAATTTCTTCTATATCCCAAGGCTTTTTGATCAAAGTGTTGTTCAGTTTCTGTAAGTTCAAATTTCTACCTGTGAATTTTCTGTTATTGATGTAAACTTTTATAGCTCTATGGTCCAAGAATATACTTTGCAGTAAATCAATGGTCTGAATTTTATACAGAATTGCTTTATGACCTAACATATGGTCTATTCTGGATAATTTTCCACGTGCAGTGGAGAAGAAGGTGTGCTTATTCACTGATGAATGATAAGATATGTGTATGTCGATAAGGTCAAGTTGATTAATTATTGCAATAAGATCTTCTGCACCTTTACTGAGCTTGTTTCTGGGTCATCTACCCATAACTGAAAGGGACGTGTTGAAGTCTCCAACTGTTATTGTGGAATGATCTATCTCATTTTTCAGTGTTGTCAGTATTTGTTCAATGTTTTTAGGTACTCTGGTATTGGGTGCATAAATATTTAATATTGTTAAGTCCTGCTTGAGTATTCAAACTTTCAGCAATAAATAGTGACCATCCTTGTCCACAATAGTGTATTTTACATTAAAATCTATTTTAACTGAGATTAATGTTGCCACATCTGCTCTTCTTTGCGTATTGTTAGCTTTGTATACATTATTCCATCCTTTAATTTTCAATTTGTTCATATCTTTAATTCTAAGGTGTGTTTCTTGTAAGCAGCATATAGATGGGTCGTGTCTTTTGATCCAGGATGTCACTTGCTGTCTCTTTACAGGAGCTTTCAGTCCATTTACATTCAGTGTAATTATTGATAGGTATGTGCTTAGTGCCATCGTTTTGATGTAATTATTTTATGTTGGTGTTTTCTATATTGCTGTTAATGTTCTATTCTGGACCATTGCTCTTTCAGTGTTGGTTTGTGTTTGTTGGGACTCCTGTATTGCATTTCTTATTTTGATACAATGCATTGTTAATTTCCTTTATGGCTATATGTATTATCTCCCTTAATACACTAAGATCAAACCCAATGTTAACTACTGCATAACTCTTAAACTTCCTCTGCTTCTGAAATGACTATAACTAATGTCGTGTATCCCTCTTTTAATGTGACGGTATTATAGTTGCCAGGATATGATGACAGATTCCCTCATTTTAATACTGTAGTTTGATTAAGTTTTGTGACTTCCCTAGTTGATTAGAATTTTGGATGACATGTCCTGAATTGCCACCTTAAATATACATTCAATGGTTCTCTTTTTCTAAGAGAAGAGCTTCTTTCAATATTTCATTAATTTTTGTTCAGTTTTTACGAAGTCTCTAAACTTCTGTTTATCTTCAAAAGTCTTAATTTCACCATTATATTTGATAGACAATTTTGCAAGATAAATAATTCTTGTATGAAAGTTTTTCTCCTTCAGGTCTTTGAATGTGTCTGCCCACTGTTTTCCAGCCAGCGTTGTTTCTGCAGAGAAGTCAGATGAAAGCCTACAGGGTTTCCCTCAGATAGTTAACTTTGCTTTGAGCCTTGCTGCCTTCAGAAGCATCTGGTTATGTTTCATCTTATCAGCTTGATTATAATATGTCTTGGCATCCAATTAAATGTAAATTATTCCTCTTAGTGGAATCCCACATGTTTCTTAATTCTTCTTCATTTTTATTATTTCTTTTGTTCTGTCTTCAAGGTCACTGAGTCTAACTTCTATCTGACTTTTGATTGAATTATATAACCCTATAGTTTTGTTGTTGATCTGACGTATTTCAGATCATTGGTGTTTCATCAGTTCAAACAGCTTACTAAACTTTTCGTTTTGTTCTACTGCATTTTGCTTAATCTCTAGGAGGGTTCTATATACAATTCTTTTGTACTCAACCTCTGATAGATTCAGAAAGGCTTCTTCATCTGAGACATTTTTTGAATCTTTATCTTGGGAATTTTCTGGAGCATTTGAAGTCTACTTCTTTAAATGACTAATTATGGTCTGCTGCCTAAGAGCCATCTAGACACTGTTTGATTTTTCTAACATTGGATCTAAGAGAATTGTTGGTCACTAGTGGTCTCTAATAATCTAGTGATTTTCCCTAGGTGAACTCTCTGGAGTGCAAGTCTCTGCTTAGTGGGTGGCAAAGAGGACACCTTACTTATGGAGAAACTGGGGGCTGTCAGCCAACCCTATAATGTGGGTCAAATTAGGGTGAGAGGAAAATCTACCTGACCTCTCAACAGACAGACCTCCAGGAAAATACATATGCCTCTCAGCCTTAAAAGTAAACTTCACTTCTATGCTGGGAGCTGTCTAGGTGTTGAACTAGGAGCTGTCCAATGTGCTGGCCAAAACAGGCAGTCAGGAGCAGCAGATGCTGCTCCAATACCATGAAACAGCAGAAGAGGAGGTCAGATGGCTGCTGCCTCATTTTTGAGAGGGGAAGATCAGTCTGGTACCGGTGCTTGGTCAAATATGCTAGGTCTTAGGGCTCCCAAAATGTTCAGAGCTCCATACAGGTATCACCTAGGCCTTAGTTCTCAGAGGAAAATGAGGAGACATGTGTCTACTCTGCCATCTTTTTTTTTAGGTCAAACATTTAGTATTAATTGTATAATTTGATAATAATAAGCTATTTCATTTGGATTATAAAAATCCATGTAATAGTACATATTTGGGCTTATGTCATATCTTATCAGCAAGCACTTTTTGGTTTATATTACGTGATAGAAAACTCATCATCTTATAGTTTCAGAATAGTTTAATCTTGGAAAGTAATTTACTATAGATTATTTGGAGGCATTAATGGAGCCATGTAATTGAAATACTGAAAATGTAAATTAACTGGTTTGTGAATACGACAAGGATAGCAAGTAAATGAGGCCCTGGGAATCTGTTTTCATTCTGTTAAAGAGTTTTAGAAGAAAGTAAAAATGTTTACAGAGGTTAATAGAATAATTATGCAGGATCTATCAATTTATTAAAATTCCATTTAAAATACAAAGCTGCAGTGTACACTTTATAAAATGAGCTTTCACACTATTCAGAATGCCTAGAATTCAGGAATTATAAAGAGATCCATTTTGCTTTGTTGTGTAAAGGTAAGTAACTGCCTTTTTAAAAACTGGATATTTATTTACAACTTTCTTTTCCAATCATTTTCCTAGTCTTTTATAGAGAAGTCTAATCTGTCTTCAAGATTAGTTCATTTAAGTCATAGATGAAAGAGAAACAAGTGTAGAATACAAAATTAAGCCACAGCTATAATGTAGATTTCTCAAATATAATCACTAAGAAACGCCGTAGGCAATCTATTTTAAACATAAATTTTTGAAAGCCTCCTTTCTTCCTCCCTCCTTCTCTCTTTTCTTTGCCTCCCTTCCTTTCTTTCTTTCCTGGTTTTAACAATTTTACCAAGTTTCTCTCTCTCATTTAAAAAATATTTTATTATGCTTTAAGTGATAGTTTACAACCCGAGTAAATTTGTCATACAAAAACTTACACACACATTGCTGTATACCTCCAGCTGCTCTCTCCACCTTGTGGCAGCACATTTCTCCTTGCCACCCTGTATTTCTCCTGTCCGTTAAATCAGCTCCTGTCTCCCTCTGCCCTCTCATGTATCTACTTATGCCAAGAAACTTACTCTCTGTCAGTATCATTTTATGTTTATACTTCTGTCTGAAGAGTTGGTCTTAGGAATGATTTCAGGTCTGAGCTAATGAAGATTCTGGGGGGCCACATCTTCCAGAGACTCTCCAGTCTGTTGTACCAAGTCTGGTCTTTTTAACGGAGTTCTAGTTCTACACACCCATTTTTCTGTCACGAAGTTAGAGTCACTATGTTGTATTCCCTGTAAGGGCAATCATTAGTGGTGGCTGGTCACCGTCTAGTTCTTCTCAACTCATGCTGATGTAAATCCCTGTGGCCCTTTCTGCCTCATGGGCTCACAATTTCTTATGTCTTGAGTGACCTTCATTCTCCTTTGCTCTCTGTGGACTGGGACCAAGTGATGTTATTTCAATGGCTGCTTGCTAGTTTTTAAGACCCTAGATGCTACTTGAAAAGTGGGACGAAGAACATTTTCTTAAAAAAACTTTTGTCATGACAATTGACTTAAATGCCCCATGAAACCATCATCTTCAGATCCCTGCCCGTGCTACTAGGTTCCTGGAAGTGTTGGGCTATATTTGGGAAACGTCTTAGCTTTTGGTTTAGTCCAGTTGTGTTGACTTCTCCTCTACTGTGTGTTATTCCTACCTTAGCATAACTCAGCATAACTCAGTTCTTATCTAATATGTAATTATTGGAAACCCTAGTGGTGTAGTGGTTAAGGGCTACATCTGCTAACCATGAAGTCAGAAGTTCAAATCTGCTAAGAACTCCTTGGAAACTCTATGGAGCAGTTCTAGTCTGTCCTACAGAGTTGCTAAGAGTTGGAATTGACTCAATGGCAGTGGGTTTGCTTGTTTGTTTTTATCTAATTAATAAATACTACTCTCCCTCTCTCCCCTCCCTTTTAACCATAAAAGACTGTTTTCTTCTTTGTTCAAACACTTTTCTGAATCCTTACAATACTGTCTCATGCACTATTTTTCCTTTTGCAACTGAGTTCACTTAGCACAACACCTTCCAGATTCCTCCATGATATCAGATGTTTCCCAAATTCAAATTTTTCTTTATCATTAATAGCAGTCCATTTTGTGAACATATCATAATTGTTTATCCATTCATCAGTTGATGGACACTTAGGTTGATTGCATCTTTTTGCTATTGTGGACGGTACTGCAATAAACATTGCTGTCCCTGTATCTATTTCTGTGGCAGCCCTTATTTCTCTAGGGTGTATTCCCAAAATAGGGATTCCTGGATTCTATGATAATTTTTGACGACATGGAATAACACAGTGGCTGCAACAAAAGGCTCAAGTGTAACAGCAATTGTGAAGATGGTGCAGGAGCAGACAGGGTTTCGTGTTGTTGTACACAGTGTTGCTGGGAATCAGAAGTGACTTGATGACACCTAACAACAACAGACCAAATAGGGAGCAGAGAGGAATGAAAGCAAAGATGCAGAAGCTTTTTAAAGAAATGCTAAAGTGATTTCTGAAGTGATGGTAATGTTTTACAGTCCTACCAGCAGTGTAGAATTGTTCCAGTCTTTCCACAGCTCCTCTAACATTTATTAGTGTGTGTGTGTGTGTGTGTGTTTGATTAATGCTATCCTTGTTGGAGTGAGATGGTATCTTACTGTAGTTTTTATTTGTATTACTGTAATGGCTAATGACCTTGAGCATGTCCTTATGTATCTGCTAGCCACCTACATACCCTCTTTGGTGAAGTGTTTGTTCATATCTTTGTCCATTTCTCGATTTAGTTACTTGCCTTTTTGTTGCTGAGGTTTTATGGTATCTCCATGAGTCGGATCCGACTCGACGGCACTTGGCATAGTCAATTTTTTTTCCCAGTCTGTAGGTTGTTGTTTTACTCTTTTAATGAAGTTTCTAGGTGAGCATAAGTGTTTGATTTGGAGGTGTTCCCAGTTGTCTGTTTTCACTTCTGGTGTTTGTGCATTGTTATTAATGTTTTGTATTCTATTTATTTTATGTATTAGAGCTCCCAACGTTGTACTGATTTTTCTTCCGTGATATTTATAACTTTAGATTTCATGTTTAGGTTTTTGACCCATTTTGGGTTAATTTTGGTACACAGTTTGAGATGTGCATCTTGTTTGGCTGTTTTGCAGATGTATATCCAGTTATGCCAACATCGTTTTTTGAAGAGACTGTCTATTCCCCAAGTTGCAAATTTTTGGTCTTCATCAAGTATCAGCTGCTTATTGCTGGGTGATTTTATGTCTTGATTCAATTCTGTTCCACGGTCTATGTATCTGTTTTTGTACCAGTACCAGGCTGTTTGACTACTGTGACAGTGCCATAATTTCTAAAGCCTTGTAGTGTGAGGCCTCCCACTTAGTTCTTCTTTAGCAATATTTTATGTATCCAGAGCTTCTTCCCTTTCCATACAATATTGGTGATTTATTTCTCCATTTTGTTAAAAACACACTATTGCAATTTTGATCAAGAGTGCATTGTATCTATAGGTCACTTGGGCTAGAATAAATATTTACATGATGCGAAGACTTCTTATTCATAAGAAAGTAGGTTTCTCTAATTATGTAAATCTCATGATTTCTCACATGAATGTCTTAGAATTTTCTTTGTGTAGACCTCTTATGTCTCTAGTTAGATTTATTCCTAAGGATCTTAGCTTCTTGGGTGCTATTGCAAATGGTATTGATTTGGCCATTTCATCTTTGATGTTCTTTTTTTGATGTAAAGAAATCAACTGATTTTTGTATGTACATCTTATACCTTGATACTTTGCTAAAATCTTGTATTGGTTCCGGTAGATTTTCTTTGTGTGTGTGTGAATTCTTTAGGTTTTTTTTTGTGTTTAAAATTGTGTCATTTGCAAATAGAGATACTTTTACTTCTTCTTTACCTATTTGGATGTTCTTTGTTTCTTTATATTGCTTGATTGCTCTGACTAGAACCTTCAGCACAATATTGAATAAAAGTGGTGACAAAAGGAATCCTCGTGTGGTTGCTGTTCTCAAGCAGAATACTTTCACATCTGAGATGATGTTGGCTGTTAGCTTTGTATAGATGACCTTTATTAAACTGAGAAATTTCCCTCTAATCTACTATTTTTCAGAGAGTTTTTAACATGACTGGATGTTGGACTTTGTTACATGCCTTTCCTGAATCAGTAAAATCAAGTGTTTTTTGTACTTCATCTTATTTATGTTGTTGATGACAGTGATTGTTTACACGGTGTTGAACCATCCATGCATTCCTGGTATGAATTACATTTGGCAATGGTAATTTCTTTTGATATATTGTTGAATTCTATTGACTAGAATTATGGAGAGGATTTTTGCATGTAAGTTCATGAAAGATACTTGTCTGTAATTTTCCTTTTTTGTGTTATCTTTCTCTGGTTTTGTTATCAGGGTTATGCTGATTCCATTGAATGAGTCTGGCACTATTCCATCCTTTTCTATACTCTGAAATACTCTTACTAATAGTAGTGTTAACTCTTTTCTAAAAGTTTGGCACAGTTCTTTAGTGAAACTGTCAAGGCCAGGACTTTTGCTTTGTTGGGATTTTTAAAATTATCTTTTCAATCTCTCTCTCTCTCTTTGAAAAGATTTAATGGTTCTACCTCAATTTGTAGTTTTTGTAGGGAATGTATTTCTAGGAATTTGTCCATTTTCTCTATGTTTTGAAATTCATTAACATACAATTTCTCACAGTAGTCTGTTATGATTCTTTTAATTTCAGTTGGGTCTGTTGTGAGATGGCTCATTTTGTTTCTTATTCTGGTTATTTCCTTTTTGTACTGTATTTCTTTTGTCAGTTTGGCCAATGGTTTATTGATTATGTCAATCTTTTCAAAAGTTCAGCTTTTGGTCTTATTAACTCTTTCCATCATTTTTCTCTACTTCATTTAAATCTGCTCTAATTTTTATTATTTTATTTTTTTTGGTGTTCAAGGGCTTTTTTTCCCCCTCTGCTCTCTACTTGTTTGATTTGTAGGGTTAGTGCTTTGATTTGCACCTTTTTTCTTTCTGGATGTATGGATTTACTGGGATAAATTGACCTGTATGTACTGCTTTTGCTGTGTCCCAGAGGTTTTGTAGGATTTTGTCATGCATTGAATTGTGTTTTCCAAAAAATTGTGTGTAGCAAATTTGATTGGGTCATGATTCACGATATTGTGTGATGGTCCTATGTATTGTAAACCCTACCTCTCTGATGTTAATGAGGGAGGATAGCAGGTGGCTGTGTTAGTAAGGCAGCACTCAGTCTGTAAGACTGCATTGTGCCTTGAGGCAATATAGAACAAATAAACTAAAAGAGTGATTTGGGGACCTCCTACCACCAAGAAGCAGTGCTAGGGCACAGCATATCCTTTCGCAAGGACCTCTGGTCCCTGCATCTGTGAAGCTCCCAGTCCAGGGAAGACTGAAAGCAAGCCTTACTCCAGAGTCAACAGGGAAAGACTCCTCCTGGAGCTGATGAGCTGAATTTGGACCTGTAGCCTACTTTCCTGTGAGAAAATAAATTTCTTTTTGTTAAAATCATCCACTTGTGGTATTTCTGTTTTAGTAGCACTAGATGTCTAAGATATATTTTCACTGTCATATAATTCTGTATTCTGTCCTTGATTTTTTCCATAACTCAGTAGTTTTTGTGCAAGGTGGTGTTCAGTTTTCATGGTTTTGAGTTTTTCTTCTTGCTTTTTCTGTTATTGATTTCTACTTTTAAGGTTTTATGTCTGAAGAGATAGTTTCTAGTACTTCAGTACTTTAAATTTTGTTAAGGCTTGTGTCATAGATTGAATTGTTTCCCCCTCAAAATAGATGTAGCCACATTGCTGGACCATGATTTCCAGTATCTTGTGACTGTCCTCCATTTTGTGGTTTTCCTATGCTGTATGTTAAAGGACGAGGACTACAAATCCCTTTATAAGATCACCTCCCTGCTCCACTGTAAAGGAAGTTTCCCTGGAGTATGGTTTGCCCCACCTTAATCCTACAAGAGATAAAAAAGAAAGGGAAGCAGGCTGAGAATTGGCAACTTCATACTATCAAGCAAGCAGCACTGGGAGAAGAGCATCCTTCAGATCTGAGGTTCCTGTGCCAAGGCCCTCCCTGGACAAAGACTGATACAATGGACTTTCCTCCAGAGCCCACAAGGAAGAAAACCTTCACCTGGAGTAGACATCCTGAATTTGGACTCATAGCCTACCGGACTGTGTGAGAATAAACCTTCCTTTTGTAAAGCCATCTACTCTGTGGTATTTCTGTTAGAGCAGCCCTACCTGACTAAAACAGCTTGTTTCGTGCCTTAATATGTGGTCTATTCTGGAGAATGTTCCAAGTGTGTTGGAAGAGAAAGTATACTTGGCTGGGTTTTCTGTATACGTCTGTGATGTCAAGATGATTGATCATGAAGTTTAGATCTTCAGTGCCTTTACTGAATTTTTTTCTGAATATTCCACCCTTCACTTAAAGTGATATGTTGAAGTCTCCTACTGTTATTCAAGACCTGTCTATTTTTATTTTCAATACAGTTAGAGTTTGTTTTATGTATTTTGGAGCCCTATCATTGGTTATAGAAATACTTAATATGATGATGTCCTCCTGGTATTTTCAGTCACATCATATGCATGCAAAAACTAGACAAGAACAAAACAAACAGAAGAAGAACTGACACCTTTGAATTGTGGTGTTGGAGAAGAATGTTTAATGTACCACGGACTGCCAAAAGAACAAACAGATCTGTTGTGGAAGAAGTACAACCAGAGTGCTCCTTAGAAGCAAAGATGGTAAGACTATGTCTTATGTACTTTGGACATGTAGTCAGAAGGAATCAGTCCCTGGAGAAGGACACCATGCTTGGTAGAGTGGAATGTCAACAAAAAAGAGGAAAACCCTCAACAAGATGGATTGACATAGTGGCTGCAACAATGGCCTTAAGCATAAAAATGATTGTGGACATAGTATAAGACCAGGAAGTGTTTTGTTCTGCTGTGCAGAAGGTCGCTATGGATCAGAACCAACTCGATGGCACCTAACAACAACAACAACAACATGTCGTCCTGGAGTAGTGACCATTTCATCATTATCTAGTGTCCTTCCTTATCCAGTGTGATGGATTTTATTTTAAACACTGTTTTAGCAGAAATCAACACTGGCACTCCTGCTCTTTTTTGAATGTTGTTTGCTTAATATATTTTTTCTGTTCTTTGTATTTTAGTTTGTTTACGTCTTTAAATTTAAGATGTGTTTCCTTTGGCAGAATATAGATGGGCCATGGGCATGTTTTTTAAATCAATCTGTCATTCTCCTTCTCTTCATTGGTATATTTAACCCATTTTCATTCAACATAATTATTGATAATCATGAGTTTAGTGCTTTCATTTTGATGACTTTTGTGTGTGTGTGTGTGTGCTGTAGGCAATTCCTTTGTTCCATTTCTGTGCTAAGTCTTTTCTCCTTATGTGTTTTGTTTTCGTCTTTTTCATTGTTGGTTGTGTATTTGCTGAGACTTCATGTTTTTCTTGTTTTTTATTTTGATGCATAGGATTTTTAACTGTTTTGTGTGATTACCTTAATATTTGTCCTTACTTTTCTAAATGTAAACCATTCTTTAATTTCTTTACATCCCCTTGACTTTCTTTCCTTTTGAAAGTCCCATGACTACATTTGTTGCAGTGTTTATATAATGACTAAAACACTTTGTGTGTTGCTGTGCTATCTATCCTACTAGGCAATGAACTCTGAGATAGCAGGGTTCGTGCCTTGGTTGTAATAAGGCAGTTCTTTGAGAAATGTTGAATAAGCATATTGGTTCTTTTAAATATATATTTAAAACAAACTATTTTTTCATGCAACCAAATTTCATAATACAGTGTGGTCTTGATAGCAACATCAAATAATCATATTTTACTTTACATGACAACAACCTCTCCCCATTATTGCAGTCTCTCAGACTTTTAACAAGGCAGGATATTAAAGATTATCATTTGATGTCAAGTACAAAAAATTAGAAAACCCTTCCTGATTTACCGAAAAAAAGTCAACATAAGAAAGGAGAAAACCAATTATAACGAGAATGTCAGTATCCAAGATATATTGACTATCTCTTATTATTTATGTAACAAAGTTAAATACTTGAAAGCCCATTTTAAGGCATTTATAAATAGTATCATGGGAATTAAGTTGAAGTATATATTCAGTGTTTGGAATCAGAATCTGTCAAGCCTGTCACGAATTTAAATCGAGTTAAAAGTATTCTGATTCATATTCTATATTAGACATTAAATTTTCAAATACCACAGGACTACCACAGAAATCATGGTAGGATAGGAATAGATTATCTGGTGGTAATAAATTGTTTCAGCTGAAATCGTGATGATCATCAATGGAATTAATTTAATGAATTTAAATAATGAACTCCACTGTTTGTAAAGTCTATTTATGCAAGGTAACGTCAAGAACACTAGTTCTGATTTTAACTCCAACTAGTTTTTTTTAGCTTTGTAATCAATGCTTACACAAACACATGGACACACACAGGAAAAGTGCATATGTCGTAAGCATAAAACTCATTTTTACAAATGGAACAGAATGAGAACACTGTAAACTTACCAAAAATCATTGTCATAGCCCCTTTCTATCTCTACCTGCCAGGATTTAACATTAATGGAACAATAAAGACAGTATGCACTTATTTGTGTCTCAAATTAGTTTACTCAACACTGCATTTGTGAGATTCATCTAAATATTTGCAAATGGTTATAGGTTGTTACCTTTTATCACTGCATAATATTCCATTCAGTAACTCTACTCACAATGGCAGTTTGGTGCAACTATAAAAAACACTGCATGGACATTAAAAAAATCTGTCTTTTAGTACTCTAACAATTACTTTTTGTAAACATTATGTAAGCCAAAGCCAAGTGCCATCCAGTTAGTGTTAACAGTATCTGTCATTCAAGGTTTAAAAATCCGTTTATTTGTGGACGTCTATTTATTGAAGGAAGTTAATATGAGATTATAAGGAGACAGTCTAATATATGCCAGACAGAAATAGAACTAGGTTCTCTAGGCCTTTTACTTATAAATGATAGATATTTTATAAAGTAATTATTATCCTCCTCATTTTGCAGATAGGGAAAGTAAGGATATGAAAGATCAAGTAATTAACATAAATTTTTATTACTAATGGTATGTAACAAATTTATCAATATTAAATAATAAAAATGTATTGTGCTCAAACATAAATTTAGTTTGCAAATGAAGAAGGGAAAAGACAAGAACAAAGAAGAATGGGAAAATGAGCATTACAAAGGGATGTTTTTAAATCAAATGTAGAACCCCAATCAGTTTGATAACAAAGCCCACTTTTTTAATTTAGAATGTTCCAGAGGACCTTGAAATAATGATTCCATTTCCAGTAGTATATTGTGAAGTGATATGCAAACACACTGAGGAGTAGAAAAGTCAGACTGGAAAATAAATTTTAAAAACATTTTAGATTATGGAAGAGATGTACCCTTTAAGATCAAAGGTAACTGATGTATTTTTACATTAACTCTTCACCTGGGAACCAGTATTTCTAGTCCAATAGAGCTTAAAAGTATA
Organism: Heterohyrax brucei; assembly: GCA_028571685.1. NCBI lineage: Eukaryota > Metazoa > Chordata > Mammalia > Hyracoidea > Procaviidae > Heterohyrax > Heterohyrax brucei. The sequence goes on from CM053149.1 coordinate 45,702,596, forward strand.
GACACAGGAAACACAAATTGCCTAAGAGAGTCTTTAAGAGTGTGGTGAGAAGGACCACTGTTTCTTAGATATATTTATTTTATCTGTCAGAGTTATAGTAACATATAATGGCCACTGGTTCAAACTATATTCCGTTATTGAAGGAGCACCCAAGCTTAAAGGGTTTCATCCCCAAGCTGGTGTCTCAATTATGCAATTAAGAGGCGACCTTAACATTTTATTAGACTTGCTGTTTTAAGTGATAAACATATGGATATTTGGAGGACCAATGTATACCTTGTTCATGTAACCAGTGTTCGCCTTCTTTTCTATAAATGTGGTCTCTCATTCAAGGTGATATTATGTGATTCAGCGGCAGTAAATCAGACCCTCTGTGAGCTCACAGATAGGTACTGCAAAAGGGAGATGCAATCCTCCCCTTGGTAAACTTAAGAACATCAATAAGGATGAATCATTGTTCCTCCAGCACTGAAGGTGGCAAAAGAAATCAGTTAACCATAGAACAGCTGATTTGTTTCTTTGAGGAATGATATGTGTATTAATCTGGAACCAATCATAACACAAAAATCATGTCAATAATTTAAACAGCAAACAAAGTATTATTAACTAGTAACAGATAATTAACTACCACAAGGAACAAAAGAGGGCTTTGAAAAATACAAGAAAATATATTTGTGGAACAGAACTAAACAAAGAGTGACAAAGAAGGAATTAGTATTTTAGAAGAGACCTCTGTTTTCAAGGCTGATTCGTATCTTATTGGAGAGGGGGTGGCTACTACACAAATACACATATAATCAGTGGGGAAGAAATTTGCTAGAGGATGTGGGGCTGGAACTGCTCTAACTGTGGGTGGCCAAGAAATTCAGAGGGTTTGCTTGCCATCTAATTTCCTGGCAGCAACATCATAAAATCAACAAATGTTTCCCATTGAGTTGATTCAGACTCATAGTGATCTAAGGGATAGAGTAAAACTTCACTACAGGCTTTCCAAGGATGTAAATTTTTCCAGGAATATACTACCACGTCATTCTCCCATGGAGCAACCAAAAAGTTTGACCCCAAGTCCTGTGGTTTAACAGCCAAGCACTGTCATTCTAGGAAAATAAAATACGTAACAGGAAAATAAAAATACACCAGAATCAGGAAGAGGAGCCCCTTCCTCTTGCTATGACCTTCAGTTGTTCTTTTAGCATCCTCTGTTGACAAAGCTAACCAGCTGGCAAGAGGACAGACGTTCATAGAGTTAATTTCTAGTATCATAAAACAGGCTCAACAAGAGTAAAACAGGGGAAAAATCCATTGATGTCAGTTAGATTCTAACTCATAACAACCCTACAGGAAGCAGTAGAACCACCCCATAGAGCTTCCAAGGAGCAGCACATGGATCCAAACTAGTAACTCTTTGGTTGGCAGCCAAACCCTTAACCACCATGCCATTAGGGCTTCAGAATGCCAGCCAAGTGCCATCGAGGCAGATCTGACTCATGGTGAATAGGAGCTGACAATTAGTTGATAACCAGGATGTTATCAAGGCTTCAACATTGGTCAAAGCAGCTGATTCATCAATCATTCAGACTTGAGCTCATGGTGCAAGTACAAAGCATAGTCTCTTTTTCTCTACCCTACTACTCCATTCATGGGCTTATTATGCAAAAACTGGTCTAAGGATGACTGACAACCACTGGATGATTCATTCTATCTGCCTAATTAGTTGTTCATTGCTTTCTCTGTGAAGGATGTTTTAGTGGACATTGACATGAGGTACAAACAAACCTACACCTTGTGCTCTTTCTTACAGAGCAATCTGCATGCTTTTCTTCAGATTTCTGTCTTTCCAATCTTGTTCTTTTCAGGTCTTTGACAAGCAGTCCAGGTCATTTGCTTCAGCCTAGGAATTTATGAATCCTCGTAACTCAAACATCTTCTCTTTTGCCAGTATATTGATGACCAGGAACATTGTTCAAAGCTCTGCACATTTGGAAAGATTTCTCTTTGCTACTGTCTTTGGAGGCCACCTCTATGACAGCCTATTTTTGGCTGACATCAGTGTAATAGCTCTCAGCAACTAACCTTTCCTTGAGTTAGAAAAAAGTTTTATCTTCTTCCTTCAGCTTGATTTAGAGATTCTGTAGCAAGCCACAGATGTGAGTGGAGGAAGAGGAACTAAAATAATGGAATCAAGTAAAAGAATCTGTACTACTTCTTTGTGTAAATTGTTACCCTGCAGAGTACTTCACATCTGATCCCATGTGTCATTTCTTTCATATGATGATTTATAGTGTGCTTATCCATTTTTTTTTTTATTTGACAGTTCTGATGATACTCAGCTCATGATGATTACTCACTGATTCCCTGGGACCATACTCTCAGTCTATATTTTTATTGTTAATTACTGTCAGGAAAGTATGAATTATTGTCAAGTAAGCATAGAGTAATTGTGATTTCATGTATAACAGATTGAGACTTTACTTCATCCTAGTCATCTTGATGAACATTTACATGTTTGAGTCCATTTTTGTGGTCAATGCATCAATCCATTTCATCAAGGTTTCCTTGCATTTGCTGACCATTTACTTTACCAAGCACCTTTTCTACCAATTTGTTCCTTGACAACATTTCCAAAGTAAATGAGTCAAAGTCTTGGACAATATGTTATGATTTATAAGGTTTACATTGACTAATTTTCAGAAGTAGATAATAAGCCTTTCTTCCTAGTCTGTCTTAGTCTAAAAGAGCCACTGAAACTAACATACCATAGGTAATTTGAAATACCAGGATCATAGCTTCTAGCATCAAAGCAATACACAAGCTACCACAGTACAAAAAAACAACAACAGATGAGTGGTAGGCAGTCTCTGTTGGGACCCAGTAAGTGCCGGGACTTGTTTTTCTAATGAGTCATTCTCTGCTGCAAACTCTCTTGCGTGCTAGTATCTACTTGACTCTTGTTTTCTAAGAACTAGCACCATGGCATCAGCCTGCCCCTAGAGACAAAGTGGCAAGACTACTAATATGGCAGCCTGAAACTTCTGCAAAATCCTATCGTTCTCTGGGTCTGCTTAAAACTGAACAGACTTCTGAATAAGAATAAATCTATTACAGTAGCATTACCAAGAATAATATGTGTTATCTTTGACTTGGACTTATCAAATGTAATGATATTTTGATAATTATTGGAGGTTTTATGTAAAACAAACAAACAAACAAAAAACAGGCTTTCAGTTTAGAGAATATAGTCTAGTACCGCTTAATGTACTTAACCAGTAAGAATTTCCTTCATGTGTAAGCTTTGCAAATCTTTGTAGGATTTTTCTCCCACTCTTGGGATCCTATGGTATATGGCAGAGTCCTTGGCAATACTTAATTATGTCTAATTAATATGATGACTCGCAAGCTATATGCAATGATCAAAGGACCAAGCTTCTTTGTGATTATATTTGATTAAGAGCAACAGAATTAATGTTACTTTGGGGTAAAGCTCTGAGTGTTTCTGTTACCATCCACTGCAAGTGAATATAAACCACTCCTAAATAGTCTATCCTGATTAGCATTGAAAATAGCACATTAACCAGATCAATAACTGTATATCAAATGCTCAAGAATGTATTGGTCCATTCTACTAAATTTACACATCTGGCACAGCAACTGCAATGGGAAACAACACCTGGTTAAGTTTAAGCTGTACTACTGTTATTTGCAATGACCCTCCCCTTTTTTTTGTACGGTGTAAGCAAACTGGTATATTAAACAGAGTTAAGATAAAGTAAAACACATCATACTACATCCTTTAGCCCTCTGCTATCCTTATATTTTACTCGGGATATAATATTTTTCTTAGTTCACTAATTTATGTGGAAAGGACACATTTCAGGGGTTTTTACCTGATCTTTTCTTTCATTATTGTACTTCTCCACAAATGAGATTACATGATTTCCACTAATTAAATATCTGCATCTGGGGGGGGGGTGAGCAATGTAGTGGACTAGTCACACATCTCCTCAATTCCCCCAGAGAATTAAAGCATAGAAAAGCAATTAAATGGAGTAGGATGGACACTTTAATCCAAAAACCTAAACCCAGTGCTGTTGAGTCCATTCTGACTCATGGTGACCCTATAAGACAGAATAGAACTGCTTTGTAAAGTTTCCAAGGAGTGCCATTTTAGAAGCCCCCAAATCAGGTGGAAAGCTGTGAGATCAGACTGGGTGACTAAAAGGGGATAGTCACATTTATTGGAGGTGAGATGGCACTGCAGAGAGTCCCACTTCTCTTGCTTGGTTGTGGAGAGTCTTACAGATATGGAAACTGTCTTTGCCAACCAGGAGCCTGGGACTGGGGGTTCTGATCCTGAGATGCTGGCTGTGGTCTGCTGCTGTGCTGAGGAGCAGTGCCTGAGCGGGCTGTGTCCTTTGGGGCAGAGAGGCTGTACTTAAGACAGTCTCATCTAGAGAATCCAGTGGCAGCTGGCTGCAGAGTGTAGAGGCACCATTCCCGTCTTTTCACTGAGCTATGCCAAAGATTCTGCCGGTGCAGCACAGGAGAGATGTAGGATACCATCTAAGTCAGCTAAGAAGAGGAGTCAGTTGTGCCTGAGGGCCCAGCTGGCTGCCACAACGAGCAGCAACTCCTGACTCCACAGTGCCCCTCTCAGCAGAAAAGCTGTTTTAAAGACAGCCACAGAGGTGGCTGGCCACTGAGTATGGCATGCCCTTCCTGCCTTTCTTTCCTGAGCCATGCCAGAGAGACTCCACAAATAGGACTCCATATTTGTCCACTGGGAGGTGGAGTATGCTGAGCCTAAGAGTCCAGCTGGGAGCAGCTGCCACTGGACAGTGTCACTCTCAGCAGAGAAGATGTTCTCAGGACACCCACACCTATAGAATGCAGTACTGGCTGACAGCTGACTGTGGCAGCACACATCCTTCTTGTCTGAGCTATGCTGTGGATCTGCTATGTGACTCTAGAGAGTCAACACAAGTAGGTCACTATCTCTGTCAGCCAGAAGGTGAGGCCTGCCACTCCCAAGATCCCAGTTGGGGCTGGCTATCAAACTGAGCAGCACTACCCGACTGGACAGTATCTCTCTCAGTAGAGAAGATGTACTTAAGGCAGCTGGATCTAGAGAAGACAGAGGCAACTGATGTCCAAGTAGAACAATGCCCTTCTCTACTCCCTTTTCTGAGCTATGCCATAGCCTCTGCTAATGCAATACAACAGAAGCTGAACAGCTGTCTACTGACTAGACAATAATCACTCATTTTGTGAGGAGAAATCAGATTTTAAAAAATAAAAAAAATGAAGAATGATTAAAAATCATGTGCAACTCTATGAAGAGGAATAACGTATGATTAATTGGAGTTCCAGAACAGGGAGGGATAGCAGGAAACACAGAAAACATTGTTGAAGAATTGCTGACAGAAAACTTCCCTGACATCATGAAAGAAGAAAAGATAGCCATTCAAGATGTTCATTGAATTCCACAAAAGGTAGACTCCAAACCTAAGACACCAAGGCATATTATAATCAAGATTAATAAAACGAAACCTTAGGAGAGGCCCTTAAAGGCAGGTAGGCTTAAACCAAAACTAACACACAAAGGGAAGCCTTTTAGATTGACTAACTTTTCAGGCAAAACCATATTGGCAAGAAGGCAATGGGATGACACATACAAAGCCTTGAAGGCAAAATAACATTCAACCAAGAATTGTGTGTCCTGAAAAATTGTCTCTCAAATATGACAGTGAAATTAGAACATTCTCAGATAAAGAGAAGCTTAGCGACTTTGCAAGAACCAAACTAAAATTAAGAAATAATGAAGAACGTTCTTCAATTAGAAAAGCAGTACTATCAGATGTACACTCAAGGATGCAATGCAGGACACAGCATCCAGAGTCCTAATTAGGGAAGTCACAAAGCTCAAACAAAACTAAAATATTAAAATTAAGGAAACAGAGATCTCAACATGCAAATTATGATAACATTACACTATAAAGAGGGACACATTATAGTATTCATAGACCTTTCAAGTGGAGAGGCAGTTAATGAGGTATAAAGAAGTTAAAGATTGGTTTAAACCTAGAAAATTAGGAGTACATACTAAGGGAAACACAAAGGAAATTAGCAATCCTACATATCAAAAGAAACAAAATCAAGAGGTATCAGCAAATGTAGGATCAACAACAACGAAAAAGATGAAAAGAAAACTCATAAACAGAAATGACTCAACACAGAAAATTAAGTGTCAACAACACACAAAAGAAAACTGAAAGGACAGCACTAAATCATACCTATCAATAATTACACTGAATGCAAATGAACATAATGCACCAAGAAAGAGACAGAGTAGCAGAAGGGATAAAAAACACAATCCATCTTTATACTGTCTGCAGCACACACACACTGTAGACTTAAAAATACAAACTGAAACTCGAAGGAAAAATATGTACCAAGCTAACAATATTCCAAAATAGGTGAGAGTGGCAATATTAATTTCAGATAAAATATACCTTAAAGTAAAATCAACCACAGGGGACAAGGAAAATCACTATATACTGCTTAAAGTGTCAATACATCAGGAGGATATAACCATATTAAATATTTACACATCCAACGTCAGGGCTTCTAAATATATCAAACAAACTCTAATAGCACTGAAAAATGAGATAGACAACTCTACAATAATAGTAGGAGAATTCAGCACACCACTTTTAGTGACGGACAGAGCATACAGAAAGAAGCTCAATAAAGACACAAAAATTCTAAATGCTACAATCAATGAACCTGACCTCATAGACATACAGGGTCCACCAATTAAGTCCACAGACTTAATTGTTCTAAGTGCTACTTGCCTCATTGCTGTATATCACTGTGATCGCCTTTGAAATAGTCTCCTTGAGAAGTTACACACCAAAGCCAGCACCTAGTCCACCATTCAAAGCAATTTTGGAATCCTTTCTGGAATGGACATCGAACATACAGTGGCAAGTTTGTAAACTAAATTGTAAAGTTGTCTGTGAGGGAGTTTTTAGTCAGTAAACAAATATCTGTATTGGAATACTCTCACCACTCACCTCGTCTGGCCCCCAATGATTTTTTTTTTTTCTTTTCCTGAAGATAAAGGAAATACTGACAGGAAGACATTTTGATGACACTCAGGACATTAAGGGTAATGCATTGACAGCTTTGATGATCATTCCAGAAAAAGAGTTCCAAAATTGCTTTGTAGGGTGGACTAGGCACTGGCATTGGTGAATAGCTTCCCAAGAGGAGTACTTCAAAGGTAACTATAGTGATGCTCAGCAATGAGGTACGTAGCACTTTTTGTAGGATGAGTTCACAAACTTAATTGGCAGTCCTCATATACAGAACACTCCACCAGACAACAGACAGGTATGTCTTCTTTTCCAATGCATATGGAACATTTTCCAGAATAGACCACATATTAGGCCATAAAGCTAGTCTTAACAAAATTCAAAGCACTGGAATATTGTAAAGCTTCTTTTCAGACCATAAAGCCATTAAAGTACAAAAAAAAGTAACGGCGGAAAAAAATCAAACACATGGAAACTGAATAACACCTTGCTCAAAGGTTATAACCCAGAGGTTATAAAAGAAATCAAGAATAGAATAAAGAAATTCATGAAATCAAATGGGAAAGAAAACACATCCTACAAAAACCTACGGGACACAGCAAAAGTAGTGCTTGAGGTCATTTTATCTCAATAAATATGCACATTCAGAAACGAAAAAAGACCCAAATCACAGACATAATCCTATGACTCAAACAAGTAGAAAGAGAACAATGGAAGAACACTTTGAGAACCAGAAAAAGGAAATACAAATTAGAGCAGAACTAAAGGAATTAGAAAACAGAAAATGACAGGAGAGTTAACAAGACCAAAGGCTGTTATTTTAAAAGTAAAAAATAAATAAATAAAAAACCATTGGCCAAACAGGCAAAAGAGAGGAAAGAGGGGAAGCAAAAAACTCAAGAAGTGAGAGCGGTGATGCCACAACAGACCCACCTGAAATTAAAAGATTATAACAGTGTTCTATGATAAATTGTACTTTAGTTAGGCAACCTGCAATAAAAGGACAAATTTCTAGAAGACACTGTCTACCAAAACTAACACAAACAGAGTTAGAAGGCCTTAGTAAACCCAACACAAAAGAAGAGACTGAAAAAGTAATTCAAACGTTCTCAACCCTAAAAAGTCCTGTTCTGGCTTCACTGGATAATTCTACCAAACTTTTAGAGAAGGCATTCCACACCATAGAAAAGGATGGGATACTATCAAATTCATTCTATGGAACCAGCTTTGCTATGATATAAAAACCAGGTAAAGACAGCATAAGAAAGGAAAACTACAGATGGGTGTCACTCTTGGCTGGCTTGGCATCACTCATGAAGTTAGATATAAAAATCCTCAGCAAAATTCTAGCCAATAGAATTCAACAGCATATCAAAAAATAATAATTCACCCTGACTAAGTGGGATTCATATACAGGGATTGTTCAACATTAGAAAAACAATTAATGTGTTAAACCACATGAATAAAACAAAAGACAGGAATCACTTGATTTTGTCAATCCATGAAGAAAAGACATTTGACAAAGTTCAACATCCATTCATGTTAAAAACTTTCAGCAAAATGGGAATAGAAGGGAAATTCCTCAACATGATAAGAGACATGCAGAGCCAACATCATCCTAAATGGAGACAGCCTGAAAGCATTTCCTTGAGAACTGGAACCAGACAAGAATGCCTATTACTACCACTTCTATTCAACATTTTGCTGGAAATTCTAGCCAGAGCAACTAGGGAAGAAAAGAAATAAAGGTTACTCAACTAGGTAAAGAAGAAGGAAAAGTATTTTTGTTTGCATATGATATGATTTTATACCCAGAAAACCCTAAAGAATACAAAGAGGAAATTATCAAGTCATTACCATTTACAATAGCCCCCAAGAAGATAAAATAACCTAGGGATAAATCTAGCCAGAGATATAAAAGATCTATAGAAAGAAAATTACAAGACTACTGAAACCAAAAGAGACCTACATGAGGGAAGAAACCTGTTTTGCTCATAGACAGGAAGATTAATATCATGGAAATATTATTCTACCCAAATCATTCTATACATAGAATACAATGCTAATACAAATTTCATACCAGGGATGCAGGATTGGTTCAACATCAGAAAAAACAATTAATATAATCAACCACATACATAAAACAAAAGATAAGAATCACTTGATTTTATCAATTGATGCACAAAAGACCTTTGACAAAGCCCAACACCCACTGGTGTTAAAAACTCTCAAAAGAAAAAAAGAAGGAAAATTCCTCCGTATAATATACGGCATCTACATAAAACCAGTAGCCAACATCATTCTGAGTAGAGAGCAACTGAAAGAATTCCTCCTGAGAACAGGAAGTAGACAAGTATGCTCAATGTCACCTCTTCTATTCAACATTTTGCTGAAGATTCTAGCCAGAGCAATTAGACAGGATAAAGTAATAAAGGGCATCTGCATCAGTAAAGAAGAAGTGAAACTATCCCTCTTTACATGTGATATGATCTTATACACAGGAAATCCTAAAGAATCCATAAATACACTACTGGAACAAGCAGAAGAGTTCAGCAAAATATCAGGTTAAAGATAAACATAAATAAATCAGTAGGATTCCTTTACACCAACAAAGAGAACATCAAAGAGGAAATCATCAGATCAATGCCATTTACAATAGCCCCCACGAAGATAAATTACCAGGAATAAATCTAACAAGAGATGTAAGAGACTTACACAAAGAAAATTATAAGACCCTATTGCAAGAAATGAAAAGACTGTGTAAGTGTAAAAACTTACCTTGCTCATGGGTAGGAAGACTTAGCATTATGAAAATGTGTATTCTACCCACAGTGATCTACCTGGTCTGCCAATTAAGTTCACAAACTCATCCTAGAAAAAATGCTACATTCATCAGTGTTGAAAAATGGTCACCTACAAAGTACTCCCCTTAGGAAGCTCTGCACTGATGCCGGCTTCCAGTCCATCCCTACAATTTTGGAACTCTTTTTCTGGGATGGCCTTCAGAGCTGTCATTGTATTACTGTTGATGTCCTGAATGTCATCAAAATATCTTCCTTTGAGTATTTCCTTCATGTTCAGGTAAAGAAAAGTCACTGGGGTCCGCATCAGATGAGTAGGTAGGGTGTTCCAGTACAGTTATTTGTTTACTAGTGAACAACTCCCTTACAGACAACTATACAGTTAAGTTTGTGTACTTGCCACTGTGCCACCATGAGTAATGGCCATTCCAGAACAAGTTCCAAAATTGCTTGGAAGTGTGGACTAGGCTTCAGTGCATAGCTTCCTGAGGGCAGTACTTCAAAGATGACCATAATTCAGCAATGAGGTATGTAGCCCTTAGGACAACTAAGTTCCTGGACTTAATTGTCAGACTGCCTATGTATGCAATGTAATCCCAATAAAAATTCCAATGTCATTTTTTAATGAGATGGCAAAACAAATCACCAATTTTGTAAAGGGAAGAAACCTCAGATAAGTAAAACACTACTGAAGAAGAGGAATATGGTTTGAGGACTCACATTACCCAACCTTAGAATCTATTACACTGCCACAGTAGTCAAAACAGCTTGGTCCTGTGTATAAAAAGTGGTACAATAGAACAGAATAGAGAATCCAGAAATAACACCATCTGCTTGTAAACAGCTGATATTTGACAAAGGCCTAAAGGTCATGATCTGGGGAAAAAAAAAGTCTCTTTAGAAAATGGTGTTTGCAAAATTGGATATCTATCTGCAAAAAAGCTGAAAAAAAACCAATATCTCACTCCTTATACAAAATTAACTCAAAATGGACCAAAGACCTGAATATCAAACCTAAAACAATAAAGATTATGGAAGAAAATATAGGGATAACACTGGAAGTTCTAATACATGGCTTAAAAAGACTACAAAATCTTACTAACAGTGCACTAACAGCAGAAGAGAAAAATCTATAAATGGGAACTACTAAAAATTTCACATTTATGCTCATTCAAAGACTTTTAAGAAATTAAAAAGATTGCCTAAAAAATGGGAAAAAATATTTGGCAAACATGTATCTGATTAATGTCTAACTTTCATAATTTACAAGGTACTTCAAAATATCAACAAGAAAGAGACAAATAACCCATTTAAACAATGGCAAATAAGATGGACAGACACTTCTCCAAAGACATCCAGGCAGCCAAAAGACATATGAGGAAATGCTCATGATCATTAGTCATTACAGAAATCCAAATCAAAACTACACTGAGATACCATCTTACCCCAATACTGTTGGCAATAATCTAAAAATCACAAAACAAACAAATGCTGGATGGGCTGCTGGTGGGAATGTACAACCTCTTTAGTAAGTAATTTGGCACTGCCTTAAAAAACTTGAAATAGAAATACCATATGATTCAGTAATCCCACTGCTTGAAATATATCCTACTGAAATAAGGGCTCTCACATTAGCAGATACATGCACACAAATGTTTATTACAACACTATCCACAATAGCAAAAAGATGGAATCAATCTAGGTGCCCAGCAACAGATGGATAAACAAACTATGGTATACTTACACAGTGGAACACTGCAATGATAAAGAACAACGATGATTTCATGAAACATCTCATAATCTGGAATCAACTGGAAGACATTAGGCTGAGTGAAATCAGTCAGCTGCAAAAGGACAAATATTGTATGAGACCACTGTTCTAAGGACTTAAGAAAAGACTTATGCACAGAAAAAAAATACTCTTTGACAGCTACAGGGTTTGGGAGGGAGGTAGAGGGTTATTTGTAGATTAAATGGTCGATAGTATTTCGATTAAGTGAAGGGAGTGACAGCTTGCAGTAGAGGAATAATCAGCACAACTAGACTACACCATAAGCTAAAAGCCTTTCTAAATTCAACCCAAAATTTAAAGGGCAGAATAGCAGAGACAGGGGACTAGGGACCATGCTTTCAGGAGACATCAAGGTCAACTGGCGTAACTAGTCTTTTTCTAAGAGAGTCTTTTACACTCCATGCCAGTGAGTCATGCCTGGGGTCTTAAAAGCCAGCAAGCGACCATCTGAGGTACATCAGTTGGTTCCAACCCACCTGGAACAAATGACAACCAAGAATATCAAAGAGATAAGGAAAAGTGAGCCCAGGAGACAGAAGGACCGATGTGATTGGGAGACTACATCAGCATGAGACCAGAAGAACTAGATGATGTCTGGCCACCCCACAAAATAGCCCTGATAGGAGACACAAACTAGAGTCTCTGATACAGCACAAGAAAAGGAGGTGTATAGATCAAGAACCCTATTAAAAGTCCAGAACTCATGGTCCAACAATCTGCAAGTTCCCCTGAGAACATAGCCCCTAGAATTGCTGTTTTCCTAGAGCTGAAACCAGCTGAAACCGACACTTCAGACAAAGAAAGAGTGGATTTGGGGACACAGTAATGCATGTAGTAGGTGTACTTTATGGTTTTATACATATATATATATGTATATATATATGGCTGTCCTACTGGTTTCTTGATAGAGGGAACAGGGGTGGGTGTAGGGGTGGGAACAAGTGTTGACTGAGTGGAAACTGGAAATGAAGAGTGAAAAATAAGAGTACTATCACAGGGCAAGGAGAGCAGATACAGATGCAGACTGGGGGGCACTTGGAATTTTATATGGAAAACTGACTTGGACTGTGAAATTTCAGTTAATCACAATAAAAAAATAAATGAAAGATCCCTGTTGATAGAAGGGTAAAAAAAAAAAAAAAGTCTGGTAAAAATCTTATAAATACCAGCAAAACGTTGTCTGCTATAGTGCCACAAGAAAAGTCCTTCAGGTTGGAAGGCATTCAAACTACAATTGGGATGTGCTACCTTCCCAAAGTAGAGTTGAGCTTGATGACCACTGGATGGAGTGAAGTTGACATGACTCAAAATGAAAAGAAAAAGCTGCAAACATTCATTAATAATCAGAACATGGAATATTCTAAGTTTGAACCCTTGAAAATTGAAAGTCATCCAAAATAAAATGGAATGTATAATCATGGATATTCTAGGTGTCAGTGAGCTGAAATACGGACTGTCACGAGCCTTTTTGCATCTTACAGTCGTGCGTTCTACTATGCTGGGAATGACAAACTAAAGAGGTATGGCATAGCATTCACTGTAATTTCTGTCAAGAAAGCCATATTTTCCAACTACTTATACATCTTCTAATTTTCCGACTTGCACATTCCAGTCAGCAGTAATTTTCAATGCATCTTGATTGACTGCTTGATGAATTTCAGACTGCAGAAGTTGGTAGAAATATTCAATTTCCTCAACTTTGGTGTTAGTTGTGTATAAATTTGAATAACAATCATATTAACTGGTTTTCCTTTTAGATGTATTGCTGTCACTGACAGCATGGTGTTTCATCTTCAGTAACATCACCCTCAGCGTGTCTACCTCCTGGGTAGTCATGTTCATGGGCTGACAGATGAGGTCCAATTAGTCTGTTATGGTTTCCTGAAGCACCTTAGTCTGTCTCTGAATGCCTAAGTGAGCAGGTTATCTGGACCACCTTCTCATGAAGGCTTATGAGCTTTCTACTCTTGTCTGTCTGCTCAGGGATTTTCTCATTTTTCTGCCATACCACTTTCTGGAGCTCCTTTTCATTCTTGTAGCACAAGAATAAGGCCTGATTTACTATGTCTTCTTCCTTTGCCTTTTGAGTGTCTCTGTTCTTCCTGGGCCTACAGCCTATGCCACAGATCATGATTTTTTTTCTGCTGCAGAGCCCTGACAACTCCTTCTTTAGACTCTTATAGCAGGGAACACAGGCTCTGAAGTTCAAGAGTTACAGTATGCATTTCCCCCAGGTTCTTCTCCATGTTTGAAGTCTGGGTAGGCTGAAGGGAAACCATGGATCTACTAGGGTAAATGCACTTTTGTCCCTTCAAGTGAAGGCATGGGAGCTGACTCTGGCTTTCCTTCTGCTTTTGGGGTCAAAACTCTTCCCAAGAAGGTGACGTTACTGGGCAGAAGGTGTTCCTGGGCAGGAGTGCAAGCTGTGTTCATTGACAAGAATTCCAGCACAACCTTCACTGTCTGCTGAGCCAGCTCTTCTTGCTGTGCATGAAGCCTTACTAGTTGTGTATGTGCCTTATTCTGCAGAGCTCTGAATTTCTGTGTGGATGCTAGGTCTTGTTCCAGTTGGCTGACTTGCTGGCTAGTATGTGCACAGAAAGCCACTAGTACAGTCTTTACTACATCCTTGCCTCTGAGGGCCAATTCTCCTCTGGTTTGAGGCTCTGGACCTTGGCCCTTATTTATCCAACAGGTCAAAACAACAGATCAAGGTTTCTACATGCTGAGACTCCTAACTCACAGCAGTTTTGTCTTCTTCTAAATGTAACAATGATAACTGAAGCAAAGAAGAACCTCTTTAGAACCAATACCCAGTATTGTATGGGTGCTGATGTGCCTGTCCAATTCCTTGGCAATTCCAAAGTTGCTGAGGGTTTTCTAGCTATCCCACTGGGACAATTTATTAATCTGCGCTGATATCCTAGGCTACTGGGTAAGGGACAGCAAGATGACTCTTCTAGTTCTGCACATGACAAGAAATAACCTCCCAAATGACAAAAGAACTTAGCAGGTTCTCTACCAGGTCATGTGGTTACAAAGTATTCAGATCTGGAGAATGGCCTACATGAGGTGCTCAGTCTCAGAACTATCATCCTTAGCACTCACTAGGCATTTCTGTGATGTGTTTATGCTGTTCTTTTCTCTTTACTTCTGGGGAAGACAACCAAATCTCCACTGAGTAAAAAGAGAAAGAAGCAGCATTTCAAAGCACGGCAGGGAGGTATAAGCTCTGGTAGAGATTTCTCAGCACAACAGAAGTATTTATACCTCTCTGTAGCTAAGCAAGTGGGGACTTCCAGAGCCCTGTGTCACATGAGAATCATATCAGCACCTTCTACTGCTGGGCCTGGAACTGACTGGGATTCTGTTTCTACTGGCTTTGGTGTCAGGAATATGAGCAGACTATTTTCCATAGCTGAGCCAAGTGCTTGATCTTCCAATTCAACCACTTGAGGGTGAGATGGAAAGCTCATTTCTCTTTTCTCTATGGCTCTGTGCTATCCAATTTCTTCCCCTGAGTCCACACTATTGACAAGGAAACCTGCTTCCTAATCCATTGAAGGAGAAAGCCAGAGGGTAAAGGAGGGCAAGAGGGCATTACTTTCAGAAGGAACTATGAGGACTGCCAATCAAGTTCATGAACCCACCCTAGAAAAAGTACTGCATAGCTCATTGTTGAATATCACTAGGGTCATCTTTGAAGTATTCTCCTTGGGAAGCTAAGGACTGATGTGAGCACCTAGTCCACCTTTTAAAGTAGTTTTGGAACTCTTTTTCTGGAACAGCTATCAGAGCTGTCTTTGCATTACACTTGATGTCCTGAATGTCATCAAAATGTCTTCTTTTGAATATTTCCTTTATCTTTGGGTAAAAAAAAAAGTCACTGGAAGTCAGATCAGGTGAGTAGGGAGGATGTTTACTAGCTATAAACTCCTCATAGACAAAGATACAGTCACATTTGCAAACTTGCCCCCTTGCCACTGTACTCAATGGCCGTTCTAGAAAGTGTTTCAAAATTGCTTTGAAGGGTAGACTAGGCTCTGGAATTAGTGTAAAGCTTCCCAAGGGGAATACTTTGAAGGTGACCATAGTGATATTCAGCAATGAGGTGTGTAGTACTTAGAACAACTAAGTTCATGGACTTAATTGTCAGACCTCACATGTTATCAGCCACAGCCTCAGTACTACTGTCTGAGCCTGAGGCTTTCGTTGTGACAGTGTAGTTGTTACTCAGAACAGGGATCTGGTGGAAATTCCAAAAGGTTGCCCAGAGAATTCTAAAATGTAGGTGTCTCAGGCATAGTAGCAATAGCTTCTTAAAAGCTGTCTTCTGTTCAGGATGCCAACCCATCTTTCACCAGGTTTTATGGCCTCAAAGGTTTATCCAGAAGGGATGCTGCTTGTCTCTGCCATGACATTTATAAGGCCATCTTCAACTGTAATTTCTTGTTGTTGTCCACTGGATAGGGTACAGGACCATGGTTTTAACCAGATAGTTGTCCAAGGAATCTACTCCTTCCCTAGCTGTCTGAGAATGAGAGTTGGTTTTAGGAATCTGATTTAAGATATGCATATCTGATTCATGCTGACAAGTTTCCAGCTACTTAGAGGGAAGGCTGAATAGTTCTGAAAGGGAATCTTTCTCTTGGTACTGATGAAATCCAGTGGAGATGAGTTGCTGTTGCTTTTTGCTGGGTCACAGGCGCAGAGACTATTGTGCCTTCTACCACTCGCAGTATTGCAGACATTTAAAGTACTCCACTCGCTAGACCTGTAGTACCAGCTTACACAGTGAAGGAGTGAGTGAAAAGTGCAGAGGGGGCCCTTTAACAATGTTGTTGAGATCACCAGGCTTCTGGTTAAGTTCTCAGAAAGGAGTTGTCATAGCCAGTATTCCTAGCTTCAGTGAAGCCACAGCACTGAGGTTCAGTTGTTTCATCTACCATATTTTAGGCACAGAATTCCCACACAAAAGAAGACACCATGTTCACCCATCATCTTTATTTGAACTCCACAAATGTCTTTTTTCAGCAACATAAAGAGTAACTATACACATGGACCTCACTGGATACTATTGAGAGGAATGAAGTAGAAAGAGATGGAGAAGCTTGATCTTGTCATTCAGAACAAGACCAGGAGTCAACTGTGAAACAGACCATGAATTACTCATATGCAAGTTCAAGTTGAATTTAAAGAAAACTAAAACAAGTCCATGACAGCCATTATATAAACTTGAGTATATCCTATCTGAATTCAAAGACTATTTCAAGAAGATTTGATGCACTGAACACTAAATACCAAAGACCAGATGAGTTGTGGGATGACATCAGGGACATTATATATAAAGAAAGAAAAAGAAAAAGAAAGGCATAGTTTAGAACACAAAATTGTCCAGATTTTAGTTGCATTTTGTGATATTTGTTTTTATAAAAGCTTTGCAGGTATTTAAATAAATTACAACCAATAGGCTATACAAACCAATCAAACAGGTAACCAAACTATGCTTCTGCATTTTTCTCTTTTAGCCATACTATGTGTATGAAAATTATTCTCTTCAGAATCTTTCATAAAATCTTTTTCACTGTTGGGACACTTTTATGAAATGAGATTTGGGATGGGGAACAAAAATTAGTCAAGAATCCTTAAAGAAAATTAACTTCAGAAAGAATATAGCCTTTTAGACCACAATGCCTTTTAGGGAGTTTGGAGATAGAAGAGAATTGGCCCAGAAATAAAGAGTTTTGTGATTTAGAAACTAAAAATGAAATCTCTAGCTAAAAAAATATCTACAGGATCATTGTGCTTTTTTGAATTGCAAACATGAGGCTAAGAATTTATGAGAAAGATACTTGGAAAAGTGAAGTCAGAGAGCAAATGATCCAATGCCTCCTATTTGTTCCCACAGAATCAGAGGGGCTTTTTCACGTGGCTAGTCTAATCAGACGGACTTTCAATTCATTGTTGTCTTAGTCATCTAGTGCTGCTGTAACAGAGATACCACAAATAGATGTCTTTAAAAAGAGAAATTTACTTGGTCCAGAGTCCAATAGATTAAAAGTCCAAGTTCAGGATGTCAGCTGCAGGGGAAGGGTTTCTCTGCTGGCTCTGTCATCAATCTTCCCCCTGACTTGTAGCTTCTGTGGTTCAGAGGTGCTAGTTGTTTCCAAAGGATGTGCTCAGCTTTCATTAGTGCTTTATTGGTGGTATGAGGTCTCCTCTTGCCTCCCTTTCCTTTGGGTCTCAAGAGGAGACTTCCCCAAGGCACAATACAACCCATCACTCACTGACTCCAGCCCGGCAGACTCAACTGCCATCCATCCTCCCTCATTAACATCATAGGACCAAGATGTACAACGGAAACGAACAGCACACAATTCCAGGAATCATGGCCTAGCTAAACCACCACACATGTGTTTTAGGAAACATAATTCAATCCAAGACAAGCGGTATTATTGCTGGCCATTTACTGCCTTCAAACAAAGGAATCCAACATATTGGTGTAGCAAAATTAGAAAGTTCCCTTTACAGTTAGATCTGATTTCAATTATTCCATACAACACATGGAGGATGGTGTAGCACAGAACAGAAGACAAAAATGCCTAGTATTAGGTAATCAGGCTCAATTCTAGCCAGTGATATATGCTGAGTCATTTTTGGAATTAGTCCATATTCATTCATGGAAAGAGCTGTCTTATTTATTTTATTTACAGTACCTACCACAAAGATTTTATATATTAACACTGCTAACCACAAGGTCGGCAGTTCAAATCCACCAGGTGCTCCTTGAATACTCTGGGAGTCAGTTCTACCCTGGCCCCTAGGGTCGCCATGAGTCAGATCCGACTCGATGGTACTTGGCTTGGCTGGCAAAAAAAATAGTTGATGAAAAAGTGAAATGTAAAGCAAATTCTTTATTTGATCTTGTTTTTAATTTTGTGGTTTCTTTTCTATTCTGTAGCCCAAAGCCCAGTGCCATAGAGTCGGATCTGACTCATGGTGATCATAGGGACCAGAGTAGAACTGACCTCTCTGTAAAATTAGAATAATAATACTTTCTAGTCTAATGGGAATTAAACAATGCACATAAATCACCATATAGAGAAAACATGTGGCACATAGTAAGCTCTTAATGACAACACCTCCAATTGTTTGTAAAAATATTCAATTGCAAACTTCATTACAAGATTTTTTTTTCCTGTTATGAAATAAACTATTACAGATTTGAACATTAGAACTGGCAAGAAGTCATTATTATTTTCTTCACACTCAAATTCAAGACAATTATTTTAGGCTTTCCACTGGAAATAAATATTTTTATAAGATTATAAACACAGCAGAGTCCCAGGTTAGCATTATTAATGTTTAAGTAGTTAGATACAGAGCAGTTATATATATTTATATATCAATCACAGAAATAAAAATTAAGAAGAAAAGTATTTTTTTTTTACTCAAGGAAATATCTTTTTCTTAGTCTAACTTTTTATTCCTGAAATACAGTGAGATTTTTTTTGAAGGAAATGCTGAATACTGTCACATATACAGTGGTAAAACTGTCCAGGAAGAAGTCGGTTCTCTTCCTAGCAGTGAATGGTGTTTCTTTCTAGATCTCCATTCATGGGAAGTCATCCCAACTGACCATTTTTGACAATACAAATATAATGCTTTAATTGAAATGTTCATGAATTTTAATAGAATTCAATTTGAAACCACAATCTACCATTAAGATTATTCCTATTCCATTTTTTCAACTATCAATATAGATTCTATATGCCTTCTAGTCAGGCATCTCTGAAGTTTTCTTGTTAGGATTTTGGGATTGTTTTTGATAAGGATTTTGGGTTTTTTTCTCCCACGTCTTGTTAATTCGTATTTATTTTATGGTGTAAACAGTATCTTTTGACTACTCACTCTAGTAGCTAGGATTAGGTCCAGAGACAAAGATCTTTCATGTAATAGAAGTCTTGAGTATTGGTCTGAGCTGATAGGGTAGCTCTGCTACACTTGGTCTTCAGGGATCAAGCATCCTTCATGACAAATCCCTAAATCGGCAGGTATGATGGTAGGTAAGCTTTTAGCTCAAGTCTTGAAAAAGGAAGATCAGATTATTATGAGCCAGTTGTAGGAACCAGAATAAACAAAAATGAACAAATTCTGCCATAAAGTTCACCTATATCACATGCAGTCCACATGACTAAGGAAAGTCCTTCTCAAATGTTTGGTTGCTCACAACAGATCTCATCATGGAGGTGATCACATACCTAAATAGCCACCAAACAACATCGTAACTGTGAACCCACTGAGAATCATGATCTATGCAAATTGGTATTCAACCTTAGCCATCACAGTCTGCTCCTTGTCAAGTTCTTACCTCTACACATCTCTCAGTGAAGAGATTATAGTCATACTTGTTCCTAAAATGATAAAACTAACAAACACAACTGAAAATGCACTAGCTCTGTTTACATCTTACATTTTAAAAGTGAAGAAAACAAAAATATTTGACACACATATATAAAGGGGAAATACTCTTAACATAGTCTTCATTTATGCTACCTGTCATGTGATCATAACTGGCACTTAAAATGACCTTCTTCCACTACCTATTTCGTATTCCATTTGCCCTCTGCAAGTACCTCAGCTGGTCATGGTTCTTTGCCTGGTGGGGTGACCCAAACCTTCATTCCTGAAATGTCTGGACCATTACCAATTACGTGGGAACTGGCTTTCTGTAGTTTTCCATTAACTTAAATCACACTGCATGGCAGCACTAAGAGACGTACTAACGAATCTCCTGTATTCCGTTTGTAAATTTTTCACCTACATCACTCAGTATGAATCCAGTTTTCCTTGGTAACCAGATTAGTTACACCAGCCAGTACAGTAACTCCCTTCTTCACTGGTTAATTCAGAGATACCAGGTACCCAAAGTGGCTGGATGGCAGTCTCAACTTCTAGTACAATGAAATCAATGTTGTGTCTTTTGATAGGAGCATTCCTTTCTTTTTTCCTTTCCTTTTTATTGTTTTTCTCATTAAGTTACTTCTGACTTAAAGCAACTCTATAGAACAGAGTAGAACTGCCTCATAGAGTTTCCTAGACTGTAATATTTTTTCTCTCACATCTTGTTAATTAATATTTATTTTATGACATGTAAAAATAAGGGAAAATTGAAACTATTTTAGTGACTAAAGTTCTCTATCATTTTTTATTTTTAGTTGTACATTAGGTGAAAGTTTATACCTCATGTTAATCTCATACAAAATTTTATACACATATCTTGTGAAAGCAGTTGCAATCCCTATAAAGTAATGATGCATCACTCCTTTTAATTCTGGGGTGTCTTGTTTTTCGAACTAAGATCTCTAGACCCGCAGAACATTGTGTTACAGAGAGAAGAAGCAAAAGTTTTGTTAGTGGGTCACTAAAGGTAATAGTGAATGTTGCTACTATGATGTATACCCCTTGATTTCCTCGTTATGGGAAAAACATTAGATTCACACACTGGATGCTGATTTAGAACATATAAAGCCTTCTGGAGGACATTGCACCAATTATGCAAGATATTGTCACCTACCCGGAATTGTAATTGTGCCTTTAGAAGGCCATTCCATCATTCTGGCAGATTGGGCACTCAGCAGTAGCTGTAGCCAAGACAGCCTTGATGATTGGAAGTCCGTGTTGCTGAGTCCATGCATAACCTCCATCTCTTCCACTACTTATTGATGAGCAAATTGAGCAATGACAGGAGTGACTGGATAAAGAAAATGATTGGCTTGAAGGAGAAGAATTTCCAACCAAGAATTATATATTCTGCAAAACTGTCTTTAAAATACAAAAATGAAATTAAGACATTCCCAGATAAACAGAAACTCAGAGACTTTGTAAAAACCAAACCCAAACTACAAGAAATATGAAAGAAATTCTTGGCTTTGGCTTAGAAGAACAAAACCACTAACTTTATATTGTAGAACTACACAATACTCAATATTCTACTCATTTAGTGAAGGCTCCAAAGTAAATCACAGCTTTGCTATGAAAGAAGCAATCCAGTGATCATCATGAAAACTATGCTGTCATCATAATAAAAAGAGGGAGGTACTACAGTCATTATAGTCTTTCCAGATGGAGAGGAAGATGACAAGACTGGTAGTAATTAAAATTGGGTTTATAAATAATTTATTAAGGGGGTTCATAGGGTCACCTGTAAAGCACAACAAAGATATATCATACCATTTCAAGAAATCTAACACACGAGTCTCAACAACTACAAAACCAGCTCTGAAAAAGGTGAAAAATCAACTCACAAAAAAGAGTGTCCAGAACAGACTAATAAGAATAACAGAGAAAACATCAACATAAAAATAAACATATCACAATGGCAGCAGTGAACACATTCCTCTCAATAATTACATTGAATGTTAATGGACTGAATGCTCCAGTAAAGAGACACCGAGTGTCATCTTGGATCAAAAGACACGACCCATCCATATGTTGTCTACAAGAAACTCACTTGAGACCTAAAGACAGGAACAAACTGAAAATTAAAGGACGGAAGAATATATATTAAGCTAACAATGAACAAAGAAGAGCAGGGGTGGCAATTCTAATCTCAGACAAAATCAATTTTAATGTCAAATCCACCATCGTAGACAAAGATGGACACTATTGCTGAAAGGTTCAGGACACAAGCAAGACTTAACTATATTAAATATTTATGCACCTAATGTCAGAGCACCTAAATATGTTGAAGAAACACTGACTATGCTCAAAAGAGAGTTAGATGACTCCACAATAATAGTGGGAGACTTTAACACTCCACTCTCATTACTAGACAGATCATCTAGAAAAAAGCTCAGTAAAGATACAGAAGAACTCATTGCCACAATTAACCAACTAAACCTCATTGATATATACAGAACTCTCCACCCATCAGCAGACAACTACACCTTCTTCTCCAGTGCACATGGAACATTCTCCAACGTTGATCGCGTGATAGGCCATAATGCAATGCTCAACAGAATCCATACCATTGAATTACTGCAAAGCATCTTCTCAGATCATAAAGCCATCAAAGTTGAAATCAATAGCAGAAAAAACAGAGATAGAAAGTGGAACTCTTGGAAACTGAACAACATCTTGCTCAAAAAAAACATGGGTTATAGAGGAAATCAAGGATGAAATAAAGAAATTCATGGATTCCAATGAGAACGAAAATACTTCTTACCAGAACCTATGGGATACAGCCAAAAGAGTGCTCAGAGGTCTGTTTGTCTTCATAAATGCACACATCTGGAAAGAAGAAAGAAACCAAATCAAGGAACTAACTCTACAGCTTGAACAAGTAGAAAGAGAATAACAGAGGAAGCACTCGGGCACCAGAAGAAAGGAGATCATAAAGATTAGAGCAGAGCTAAATGAATTAGAGAATAGAAAAACAATTGAAAAAATCGAAAAGACCAAAAGCTGGTTCTTTGAAAAGATCAACAAAATTGATAAACCACTGGCTAAACTTACTAAAGAAAAGCAGGAAAGGAAACAAATAACCCAAATTAGAAATCAGAGGGGAGTTGTCACCACAGATGCAACAGAAATCAAAAATATCATAACAGAATACTATGAAAGACTGTACTCTAACAAATTTGAAAACCTAAGGGAAATGGGTCAATTCCTTGACTCATACCATCTACCCAAATTATCACAACATGAGGCAGAACAACTTAATAAACCCATCACAACGGAAGAGATTGAGAAGTTCATGAAAACACTGCCAACCAAAAAAAGTCTGGGCCCAGATGGCTTCACGGCAGAATTCTGCCAAGCATTTAGAGAAGAGTTATCCCCAATACTACTGAGAATATTTCACAGTATAGAAAGGGATGGAGTACACCCAAACTCATTCTATGAAGCCAGCATAACCCTGATACCTAAGCCAGGGAAAGACCCAACAAAAAAGGAGAACTACAGACTGATATCACTCATGAACCTAGATGCAAAAATCTTCAACAAAATTCTTGCCAATAGAATACAACAACAAATCAAGAAAATAATCCATCATGACCAAGTGGGATTCATACCAGGGATGCAAGGTTGGTTCAACATCAGGAAAACAATTAATGTGATAAACCACATAAATAACACAAAAGACAAGGATCACCTCATTTTGTCCATTGATGCAGAAAAGGCATTTGGTAAAGTCCAACACCCATTCATGTTAAAAACTCTTAGCAAAATGGGCATAGATGGCAAATTCCTCAACACAATAAGGACCACTTATACAAAGCTAATTGCCCACATCATCCTGAATAGAGAGAGACTGACAGACCTTCCCTTGAGATCAGGAACTAGACAAGGATGCCCACTGTCACTTCTCCTATTCAACATTTTGCTAGAAGTTCTAGCCAGAGCAATTAGATTAGACCAAAAAATAATGGGCATCTGCATAGGCAAATAAGAAGTTAAAATCTCCCTGTTCGCAGATGATATGATTGTATATGCAGAGAACACCAAGGAATCTATAAGTAAGCTACTCAAACTGATAGAAGAGTTCAGCAAAGTCTCAGGATACGAGATAAATATAAGTAAATCAGTAGGTTTCCTTTATACCAACAACAAGACTGTTAAGGAGGAAATTATCAAATCAATGCCATTTACGATAGCCCCTAAGAAGATAAAGTACCTAGGAATTAATCTAACCAGAGAAACAACAGACTTTTACAAAGAGAACTACAAGCCCTTACTACAAGAAACTAAGAGAGACTTCGATAAATGGAAAAACCTACCCTGCTCATGGATAGGAAGACTTAAAATTATGAAAATGTCTATTTTACCCAAAGCAATTTATTTATATAATGCAATCCCAATACAAGTTCCAGCATCATTTTTTAATGAGATGGAGAAACAAATCACCAATTTTGTTTGGAAAGGGAAGAAGCCCTGGATAAGTAAGGTACTACTAAAGAAGAAGAACACACTGGGAGGCCTCTCATTACCCGACCTTAGAACATACTACACTGCCACAGTGGTCAAAGCAGCCTGGTACTGGTACAAGAACAGACAGATCAATCAATGGAACAGAACTGAGACCCCAGAGATGACACCATCTGCCTATGAACAGTTGATATTTGACAAAGGCCCTAAGACATTAAACTGGGGTAAAAACAATCTCTTCAACAAATGGTGCTGGCAAAATGGATTATCCATCTGCAATAAACTGAATCAAGATCAATATCTTACACCTTATACAAAAACCAACTCCAACTGGATAAAAGACCTAAGTATCAAACCTAAAATGATAAAGCTCATCCAAGAAAAGGTAGGAACAACAATGGAAGCTTTAATACACAATGAGGACAGACTCCAAAATCTGTCAAGAAACCACGGTCAACAGAAGAGAAAATAGATAAATGGGAACTATTAAGAATCAAACACTTTTGCTCATCCAAAGACTTTATTAATAGAATTAAAAGAACACCCACAGAATGGGAAAAAATATTTGGCAACTCTATGTCAGACCGATGCCTGATCTCCATAATCTATAAGATACTACAAAATATCAACAGGAAGAAGATAAACCATCCAATTAAGCGATGGGCAAAGGAGATGGACAGACACTTCACTAAAGAGGAGATCCAGGCAGCCAAAAAATACATGCGGACATGTTCACGATCTTTAGTTATTAAAGAAATTCAAATCAAGACAACAATGAGATACCATCTCACCCCAACAAGATTGGCCATGATCCAGAAAACACAAAACAACAAATGCTGGAGAGGCTGTGGAGAAAGTGGAACCATCCTGGGGTTGCAAAATGGTCCAGCCTCTTTGGAAGGCAATCTGACGCTTCCTTAAAAAAATGGATAGCGATATACCATTTGACCCAGTCATTCCACTACTTGGAATATATCCTACAGATTCAAAGCCTTTCACACAAACGGACACATGCACCAAAATGTTTACTGCAGCACAGTCTACAATAGCAAAAAGATGGAATCAACCCAGATGCCCACAATAGAAGAATGGATAGGTAAACTATGGTACATATACTCAATGGAGCACTATGCAATGATAAAGAATAACGATGATTCCAGTAAACATCTCCTAACCTGGTTTCAACTGGAAGACATTATGTTGAGTGAAAGTAGTCAGCGACAAAGGGACAAATACTGTATCAGACCTCTACGATAAGACCTCAAAAACAGACTTGTGTATAGAAGAAAAGACTCTTTGACAGCTGCAAGGGAGGGGAGGGAGGGAGGGTGAGGGGGGGCGGGTTTAGTTTAGATAGTTACTAGAAATCTAGTTGGGAGAAAGCGGTGATAGCACACATTAGAAATAAGAACAACATTAAGTGGACTTCAGCATAACTTGAGTACTCCTTCCATCTTGACTCAATACTGCAAGGATAGAGCAGCTGGGGCGGGGGGCGGGGGACCAAGCTCGTAGGTGAATTCCAGGCCAATTGGCACAACTGGCGTTTTGCTAAGAGAGCTCTCTGCACCTCACCTTGGTGAGTGACGTCTGGGGTCTTAAAAGCTGCCAAGCTGCCATCTGAGTACACAGCAAATGGTCCCAACTCAGCAGAAACGGATGCTCACCGAGGACCAAAATGACATGCTTTAAAGACAACCGAAAAGACAGAGAGACCCACAAGAGTGGGTGCCTACATCGACTTGGGACCGGAAGAACCAGATGGTGCCCAGCCACCACCAGGCATAGCCACGATGGAGCTCACAGAGAGGAGTCTCACTGGCAACACAAGAATAAAAAGGGGTGCATCATGTGATCTCCACTAAAAGACCTCAATTGATGGTCCAGAGGTTTTCGGGTTCCTCTGAGAGCATGGCCCCCCGGCCCTGATGCTGCCCTTTCCCATAAATTATAACAAAGTTCCACTCTTTGGACAGGAATGGATTGGACTTGGCAATGCAGAGTGACCATATATTGGAAGCACTTTGTGATTCTATACATCTACAGGATATCATCTTGCTGACCTCTGGCTGGAGGAAGGGGAGTGGATGGAGTGGTGGGGAAAGGAGGTTGTTGGGAGGATGAGACATGTATGGAGCAGAGAGGAATAGTGTGCAGTCACCGGACAGGGAGAGCAGTGGAAGGTGCATATAGGTGGGCATGTAAATTTATACGTGAATGTACATTTTCACTCAGTTATGTTAAATAAAAATAAAAATATATAAATAAATAAATAATTTTTTTAAAAAAGAAAATGATTGGATTTCACAGACCATTGCATGCTACTGACTTAATTGTTAAAATTTTCCTTTGCTGAGGTCACCCTTTTGTCAAAATTAACGTGAGGCACAAATATCGTCACTCTTTGGCTCTTTCAGAGAAGTCTGTTCACATAACTCTTTCCTATAAATCCTTGTCAGCAATTTTCTAGACACGTTCCTATCAAGTAACTGACCACCCAGCCAAACCATTGGCCTCAGCCCATGACTCAGTATACAGTCTCACATCTGGCCTTTTGTCCTTCTAATGAAAGTGAACAGCTAAGTACACTGCTCAAAGTTTGGCAGGGAATTTCACTTCACCACTGTTCTTCAGGGAAGTCTCAGAAAGGGGCTGTGGTGCTTCCACTGCCCACTTTTGAGTGATGTTTGTGTATTGCTCAGAACAGTCTGTAAACCAGGCACAAGTTTTCTCTTCCTCAGTCAGCTGATCATAAGGAATTCCCTATGAGGCCATAGGTACAGACAGAGAGTATAAATAATGAGACAGGATTGAAGATCACGGGCGTGTGAGCTGCTTCCTCATGCAACTTACTTGTGCCTTCAGGTCCTGCTAGGGCCTGATCCCGTATATATCACTTCCAATTAATGATGGGGTGTGTCTCTGGACATCCAGCTTTATGACTCTGTGTAGGACAGTAGCCTAGTTCATGATGAGTATCTAAAGCCACATGGTGACTTGATGTCCCATGGTAAAGTGCTCAGTTTCTACTAAGGACTGGTAACAAGCCAAAAGCTATTCCTCAAAAGAAGAGCAGTTTATCACAGAGGATGGTAGAACTTTGCTCTAAAACCCTAAGAGTCTGTTCTATGATTCACCAATAGGGGCCTGTCAGAGACTCCAAACAGCATCTCTATCACTGACACTTGAAGCACCATGAGATCAGCTGGATCATATGGCCTAGGTGGCAGAGCAGGTTGTATGCTAGTATGAACCTACAGTAGAATTTTCTCTTGGAATGGGCCCCACTAAAATTTGGCAGCTTTTTGAGTCACTTGATAAATAGGTCAGAGTAGAACCCAAATGGGGGAAATGTTGCCTTCAACATCCAAAAGGCCCATCATATATGGTGCCTGATTTTTAGTTGTGAAAAAAGTCAGATGCAATAACAGCCTTTACTTTAAAAAGAAGGTGCAGATATGCTCCATCCCACTAGACCCCTAAAAATTTCACTCAGTTGGAAGGACCATGAATTTTTGTGAAATCAATTGCCCACCAACTGACATACAAATATTTTACCAGTAAGTCCAGAGTCATCAAAACTTCTTTACTAGGTCCAGTTAGCGTAATGTTATCAATGTAATGGACCAGTGTGATGTCTTATGAAAGGAAAACATAATAAAGTTCCCTGAAAACTACATTACAACACAAGACAGAGGAATTTATGTATCTCTGAGGTAGAAGAACAAGGGTGTATTCTTGGCCTTGTCAAATAAAGACAGATTGCTTTTGATGGTCTTTCAAAACAGGCATGGAGGAAAAAAAAGCATTAGTCATATCAATAGCTTCATGCCAGGCAGCAGGAGATCCATTAATTTGTTCAAGTAATGATACTACTTCTGGAACAGCAGCTGCAATTGGGAGACACCTTGTAATTAAATTTTTGATATCTGTTGTCATTCTCCAGGTTCATCTAGTTTTTCACTGATCAAACAAGTGAGTCAAATAGAGAATTTGTGAGACTAACCCTCTCTGTATTCTTCAAGTCCTTGACTGTGGCACAAATTTCTGTAATCCCTCCAGAAGTGCAGTATTGGTTTGGGTGAGGGCAGCACTAATGACTTACACTTGGCTTTTCCTACTCTGTAATAGCCCTTACTCTACTCATTAGAAATCTAATGGGTGGTTCTGCCTGTTTCTGATTATATCTATTGAAATTGTATATTCTGGAACTGGGAAAATCACTGCAGGATGAGGACAGAGACCCACTGGACCTAGTGTGAGACAAAGATCAGCTAAGACTTCATCAGTAGCCTGACCTCCATACCGCTGCTCCAACTGCTAGGCCACAGTGAATTCTGCACCTTCTGGAATTCATGTCAGTTCAAAGCCAGTGTCTAGAACTCCTCAAAAAGTCTAATTCTCTCTTTTTTCTCAGTGAACAGTCTCTCTTACAAAAGTCTGTAAACTCTTTTGAGGAAGTCTGGGGGAAAGATTAACGGTATAAATTTGTGGCATATAGTGGGATCCTTTCTCGCGAGGATCCAGCCTACTTGTTTTGGTCAGCTAGCACTGCTCTAACAGAAATACCACACAGTGGATAGCTTTAACAAGCCAGCCAAAGCCAAGCCAAGCCAAGTGCCATCGAGTCAGATCAAGCCAGCCAAAAGGAAAGTTTATTTTTACACAGTCCAGTAGGCTACAAATCCAAATTCAGGATGTCCACTCCAGAGAAAGGCTTTACTCCTTGTTGGCTCAGGAGGCAAGTCTGGTATTATAGCAGTCTTTGTCCAGGGAACATCTTGACACAGGAACCTCAGGTTTGAAGGATGTGCTCTTCTTGATGATGTGAAATTCCCAACTCTCTGCTTGCTTCTCTTTCCTTCTCTCTTGTAGGATGAAAGGACTAAGGGTGGGGCAAACCATACTCCAGGGAAACTCCCTTTACAGTGGAGCAGGGAGGTAATCCTATGAAGGGCTTTACAGTACCACCCTAATCCTTTAACATACAGCACAGGAAAACCACAAAATGGAGGTCAGCCACAAAATATTGGGAATCATGGCCCAGCCATGTGGCTACATGTATTTTTGGGGGACTCAGTTCAATCCATGACACCACTCTTCTTTCAAGGATTGTAGGTCTATAAATTGGCTCAAATCTGGTATTTGATGGAGTGGATGTGACTATCCTAGCAATTAGAGTTAGATTACTGTTTACCGGACCTAGAATTCTTCCACTTGTGTAGATCAAGTAGATTTATGATCTACTTGTTGAGTCCTCTAGGCATTGGATCTAACCTGATAAAACCAATCTAACATGCCAATTTCCCTAAGGATTTCGATAACTTCTATAGTATACCAAGTCACGTCTGGTACTTCAACTTGATTTGCTGTAAGGCTATTGTGTAATCTAAGCTTCAGCAAATCAACCAAATACATTATTTTCCTAACCTCTCAGAAACTCTAGTGGCATAGTGGTTAAGTGTTACATCTGCCAGCCAAAAGGTCAGCAGCTTGAATCCATCAGGTACTCCTTGGGAACACTATGGAGCAGCTCTACTCTGTCCTATAGGATTGTTATGAGTCAGGATCTACTCAACAGCAATAGATTTTGATTTTCCTAACCTCTTGAATTGAAAAATTGAATGAGAAATCTGTGTTTAATTGGCCCACATCAAAGACCTCAGACTGATTCAACTTTATATTCCTTGCACCGTTACCACACATCCTTGATAGCCACTCCCACATGTATTTCCTAGGTTTCTGTTCGTACATATTAGAAATCTCAAGAAGTTTTCTGGAATGTAGTTTACCTCTCCCTAGTTCATGTTTTGTGCTTCATCCCCAAAGGAACTGAGTGGGGCTTAAGTCTATTTAAGATTTAGAAGTAGAACAGGTGGTGAGGATATGTTTTTAGAACATTCAGCAATTCTTGTAAGACATCTGCCTCCAGCAATGCCCAAGGCAATGGCTCAAATGCCTCCCCAGGTGATGACTCAGACAAAGGTTCTTCAAACACAGCTTGGTTAATCTCATCAGATGGTGGAGAAAAAGCTAATGATTTTACAGGAAATGTGGTGTAGCAGAAAAAGATGGAGGAATCTCTTCAGATGGGCGTAAAATGGCTGGTTCTGTTAGCAGGAGGGATTCAATGGAATTCAAGGGCTCAGCATTCTCATCTTCCTGATGATCTGCCCATAGATATATACATCTCACATTTCAGGATCCCATTTCTTTTCAATCAATGCCCCTGCTTTAAGTTCAGATATCATTCAAGTTGGGAATTCAACTGACACTGAAATTCAGCCACCCGTATGATAAGACTCTGGGTTTGGATTTTG
Organism: Heterohyrax brucei; assembly: GCA_028571685.1. Classification (NCBI taxonomy): domain Eukaryota; kingdom Metazoa; phylum Chordata; class Mammalia; order Hyracoidea; family Procaviidae; genus Heterohyrax; species Heterohyrax brucei. The sequence continues at coordinate 45,733,533 of CM053149.1, forward strand.
GCAATATCATCTTTTACTGTAAGAAATAAGGATTTATTTCAAGGCATGAGTGGGTGGGATGCGTTGAATTTGCTTATGTGGTCCTTGACTTTGACTCTGAATTCCTGAGATCATCTCTTTGTTTCACAGCTTTCTCCAGTGAAAGTAGGACTAACTTACTAACTTCCTTATTCTTCTCATTTTGACAAAATTGTAGAAAGGTATCAAATACGTAATCTGATATCCTCTCACCAGTATTTGATCTATTGGTGATGATATTTTGATAGTTTTATTGCCACCTCAAGCCATGAATTAGCAGTGCCTCTTTATTTCGTTACCTCGATGGCACTGGGTTTCATTTGGTTTTGGTCTTTACTACTAGAAGCAGAGTTATCAGCATCTTTTAAGGCTAACTAGACTTGAGAATCAATCTAAAAACTCATCCTTACAATTTTGCTTCTCTAGGATCAAATGTTTAAGGCTAGGTTCTCCAGAGAAATAAAACCAGTGCAGCCTACAATAGAGAGAGATTTATATCATGGAAATGGCTCACAAAGTTACAGAAGACGAAAAGCCTGTGGGTCAGACTGGGAGCTTCTATGATTCATGTAATGGCAGGGGCTAGTAAATCCAAAATTGAAAGTCCAGTAGCAGAATGCTGGCTCACAGGCTTCAGAGGATGATGAATCCCAAGACTGGCAGAAAATATGGCAACCATGATACTAACTCAAGTCCCAAGAACGGGAGGCCAGATGACCAGGAGCCAGCTGCAGAATCTATATATTTTGATGCAGTCCGTATCCCTAAAGAAACTCCGTCATAACTGATTGGCTGCTCACAACAGATCTCATCATAGAAGCCATTAAATCACTGCATACCTGACAAAATGCATTGTAACTGTCAAATCACAGCCCAGTCAATCACCGATACCATCACACCATCCTTGCATTCATGGTGTGGGTTACTCTTGGTTGTGGTGTATTATTATTACTATTATTGTGCTTTAGATGAATGTTTACAAAGCAAATTAGTTATTAAATACATACTGTTTTATGGCATTGGTTGCCAGTTCCACAACTTGTCAACATTCAACCCTTCTCAACTTTGGATTCCCCATTTCCTTTTGTACAGCTTTCCTGTTCACTCTTGGCTTCTTGTTCCTGGGCTGGTGTGATTATTTAGTTTCATGTACGTGGTTGAGCTATATCTATTATTGCTTCTTCTATGGGCCTATCAAATCTTTGGCTGAAGGGTGAACTTTAGGGGTGACTTCAGTACTCAGTTAAAAGGATGCCCATGGGGCCATATCCTTGGGGTTTTTTTCAGTCTCCATCAGACCAGTAAGCCTGCTCTTTTTTTTGTGAGTTAGAATTTTGTTCTACATTTTCCTCTAGCTCTATCCAGCACTCTTTAGGGATCCTTGTTCAAGCAGTCAGTGGTAGTAGCAAGGCACCATCTATTTATGCTGCACACAGTCTGTTGGAAACTGTGGTGGGTGCGGCCTATTAGTCCTTTGGACTTACCTTTCCCTATGTCTTCGGTTTTCTTTATTCTCTCTTTCTCCAAACAGGTTAAGGCCATTGGAGTGTTTTAGATGTGCTTTGTACGCTTTTTTGAGACCCCAGACAATATTTACGATAGCAGGATGTAGAACATGTCATTTATAAACTATGTTATGCCATTTGGGCTAGATGTCCTGCAGGTGTTGCATTATTTGTTTGTTGTCATGCTGAATTACGTTAGCTAGAATTTTGTTTAGGATTTTTGCATCCTTATTGATGGGAAATATTGGTGTATAATTTTCTCTTTTTTTATGATGGCTTTGCCTGGTTTTGATATCAGGGTTATACTGGCTTCATACAATGAATTTGGGAGTATTCCTTTCTTTTCTATGCTCTGTAGTTTAATAGTACTGATGTGAACTCTTCTCTGAACGTTTGGCAGAATTCTCCAGTGAGACTCTCTGGGCCAGGGCTTTTATAGGAGGCAAGTTTTTTTTGTTTTTTTTTTTCCTCTCTTCAGTCTTCTGGTTCTGACTCTTTTAAGATTTTCTGTCTCAGTCTCTGTTTCTTCAGGTATGTTGTATGATTCCAGAAATTTGTCCACTTCCCCTGGGTTCTCAAATTTGTTAGCGTATAGTTTTTCACAGTATTCTGTTATAACCCGTTTTATTTTAGTTGAGTCTGTTGTAATATCCCCTATTTTATTTCTTATTTGGGTTATATACTCTCTCTCCTGTTTATCTTGTGTTGGTTTGGCCAATGATTTGCTGATTTTGTCGATCTTTCAGAGAACCAATTTTGGTCTTCACTCTTTCTATTGTTTTTCTAGCCTATATTTCATTTATTTCTACTTTAATATTTATTATTTCATTTCTTCTTCTTTAGCTATTTTCTATTTGTTAAAGTTGTAGGGCTGATATTTTTATTTGGGTCTGTCCTTTGTGTGTGTGTACCACCTATCAGTTGATGACTAAGCAGTGCCTTTGCTTTGCCCCCAAAACCTTGATATGATGTGTTTTCATTCTTATTTAACTCTAGATTTTTTAAAAATTTCCTCTTAGACTTCTTCTATTAACTTGCTTGTATTTAATTTTTTTTTCATTGATATTCATGTAATCAATTTTTACTTTTAGGGCATTATGATCAGAAAGAATACTTTATACTATTTTGATGTTTTGGATTTTATTGAGAGTTACTTTGTATCCTATTCCCAAAAGATTAGGTATGATGCATTTTCATTCTCACCTGACTCTGAATTTTTTTATTTCATCTATTATTAGTTGTTTTTTAGGCAAAGGCCTGTTCACTTTTCGTGTATTTGACTTTTTTCCTTTGCTAGACTTGTTTTCGATTTCTACTTCTATGGCCTTTTGGTCAGAGAGAATGTTCTGTATAACTTGGACATTTTAGATTTTATTCAGGAATGCTTTGTAGCCTAAAATGTGGCCTGCTCTGCAGAATGTTCCATGTGCATTGGGAAAGAATGTGTATTTTTCTGCTGTTGGGTGGAGTGTTCTATGTATGTCCATGAAGTCAAGTTCTTTGATTTTGGCTTTTAAACCTTCTGTATCTTTGTTCAGTTTCATTGAAAATGTTCTGTTCGTTACCAAGAGTGGTTTGTTGTTCTACTGTTATTGTGAAACTGCTTCTCTTTCAGAGCTGTTCCAGTTAGGTTTATGTATTTTGAAGCCTGCTTGGTATGTCGATATTTATTAAGATTATTTTCTCTTGGTGAGTTTTTAGATTGTTATATACTTCTTTTCTTTTATTTGCATCTAAGATATGTCTCTTGTAGACAGTATATTGATGGTTAGTTTTTTGTTTTTGGTTTTTTAAATCCATCCTGCCACTCTCTGTATATTTAGGGGCACACTTAAACCATTTGCATTCAGTGTGGTTATCAATACATGCATGTTTATTATGTTATTATTATGCTTTTTAGTGTGTGTGTGTGTATGTGTGAGATACTAACATTTTGTTTGCTTCTTTTACTTTCCTGTGTTGTGTTTCTACTTTTTAAGGGGGATATATTTCTTTCCTTTCATTATTAAAGATTTTGTGTTTACTGAATCATTAAGTTTTTCTTTCTTATTCTGATAAACACGTTTGTTAACGTTCTATGTAGTTACCTTGTAACATACTCTGTCTTTTTAAGTTTGAACCAGTCGTTTAATAATTGATACTACCTGACTTCCTCTCCATATTAACATTCTATATATACATCATTTATTCCACATTATGTTATTTTGACCTTGTCATCATTTATGGATTGATGAATCTCTTTCAATTTGTTAAGTCTTTTAACTGTTTTTGTTATTGGGAGTTCCTTAGCTAGGTAGGTATCTGGCAGATGCTGTACTGTGGGCAAGATTCTTGTTATCTAATACTGTTGGTTTTCCACCCAAAGGATTCCTTTTAATATTCTTATAAGATTTAGCTTTTACAAATTCCCTTAATTTTCATTTACCTGAAAATGTGTTAATTTCACCATGAAATCTGAGATAGTATTTCAGGATATATTAGTCTTGGGTGGTGTTTTTTTTTTTTTTCTACTTTCAATGTTTTATATGTGTTATCTTCTTGCCAGCATAGTTTCTGCTGACTAATCACTGTTTAGTGTTATTTAAAAATAAATAAATAAAAGGGATAAGGTGAAAACAGCTATTTGTAATGAAGAAATCACTCATCTTGCAAAATTTTATCATGTAATTTTTGGTGTAGTTTCTATCAACCAATGCCTTCTTTTCCAAAAAGATATCCTTCTTCATTTTCTCCACATTTCCCACTACAACCACCAGTAATTACAAATGCATCCTCACAGCAAGATTGATCAATTACAGACTGCAAATGTTGGCAAAATTTTCAAATTTATTCATCTTTGGCCTTAGTAGTTAGTGCATGTCTCAGTGATCTAGCGTTGCGATAACAGAAATACTACAAGTGGATTTCTTTTTTATTTAACATGACTGAGTGAAAAAGTACATTCCCATATAAATTTACATGCCCACCTATATGCAGCTTTCACTGCTCTCCCTGTCCAGTGACAGCACACTATTCCTCTCTGCTCCATACATGCCTCATCCTCCCAACAACCTTCTTTCCGTTCCACTCCACCCACTCTCTTTCCTCAAGCCAGAGTTTAGCAGGATGATATCCTATAGATGTATAGAACCATAAAGTGCAACCAATATGTGGTCACTCTGCATCACCAAGTCCAATCCATTCCTGTCCAAAGAGAGGACTTTTGTAATAATTTATGGGTAAGGACAGCATCAAGGCACCCACACTTGTAGGTCTCTCTGTCTTCTAGGTTGTCTTTACTGCATGTCATTTTGGTCCTTGGTGAGCATCCATTCCTGCTGAGTTGGGACCATTTGTTGTGTCCTCGGATGGCAGCTTGACACCTTTTGAGACCCCAAATGACACTCACCAATGTGGGGTGCAGAGAGCTCTCTTAGCAAAACACTAGTTGTGGCAATTGGCCTCGATTTCACCTAAGAGCATGGTCTCCTGACCCATGCCCCAGCTACTCTATCCTTCCAATATTGGGTTAAGATGGAAGGAGTACTCAAGTTATACTGAAGTCCACTTAATGTTGTTCTTGTTTCTAATGTGTGCTATCACCGCTTTCTCCCAACCAGAATTCTAGCATCGAAACTAAACCCTCCGTTTGTCACCCTCCCTTCCTCCCCTCCCTTGCAGCTGTCAAAGAGTCTTTTCTTCTATACACAAATCTGTTTTTGAGATCTTATCATAGAGGTCTCATACAGTATTTGTCCCTTTGTCACTGACTACTTTCACTCAACATAATGTCTTCCAGTTGAAACCAGGTTAGGAGATGTTTCCTGGAATCATCGTTATTCTTTATCATTGCGTAGTGCTCCATTGAGTATATGTACCATAGTTTACTTATGCATTCTTCTGTTGTGGGCATCTGGGTTGATTCCATCTTTTTGCTATCATGGACTGTGCTGCGATAAACATTCTGGTGCATGTGTCCGTTTGTTTGAAAGGCCTTGATTCTGTAGGATATATTCCAAGTAGTGGAATGACTGGGTCAAATGGTATACCGATACCCATTTTTTAAGGAAACACCAGATTGTTGTCCAAAAAGGCTGGAACATTTTGCAACCCCACCAACAGTGTAGGAGGGTTCCACTTTCTCCACAGCCTCTCCAGCATTTGTTGTTTCGTGTTTTCTGGATCATCACCAATCTTGTTAGGGTGAGACGGTATCTCATTGTCGTCTTGATTTGAATTTCTTTAACAACTAAAGATTGTGAACATGTGCGCATGTGTTTTTTGGCTTCCTGGATCTCCTCTTTAGTGAAATGTCTGTCCATCTCCTTTGCCCATCACTTTATTGGATGGTTTATCTTCTTCTTATTGATATTTTGTAGTATCTTATAGATTACGGAGATCGGGCATCAGTCTGACATAGAGTTGCCAAATATTTTTTCCCATTTTGTGGGTGTTCTTTTAATTCTATTAATAAAGTCTTTGGATGAGCAAAAGTGTTTGATTCTTAATAGTTCCCATTTATCTATTTTATCTTCTGTTGACCGTGGTTTCTTGACAGATTTTGGAGCCTATCCTCATTGTGTATTAAAACTTCCATTGTTGTTCCTACCTTTTCTTGGATTAGCTTTATTGTTTTAGGTTTGATACTTAGGTCTTTTACCCAGTTGGAGTTGGTTTTTGTGTAAGGTGTAAGATATGGATCTGGATTCAGTTTATTGCAGATGGATAACCAATTTTGCCAGCGCCATTTGTTGAAGCTACTGTTTTTACCGCAGTTTAATGTCTTAGGGCCTTTGTCTAATATCAACTGTTCATAGGCAGATGGTGTCATCTCTGGGGTCACAATTCTGTTCCATTGATCCATCTGTCTGTTCTTGTACCAGTACTGGGCTGTTTTGAACATTGTGGCAGTGTAGTATATTCTAAGGTCGGATAATGAGAGGCCTCCCAGTGTGTTCTTCTTCTTTAGTAGTACCTTACTTATCCGGGGCTTCTTCCCTTTCCAAACAAAATTGGTGATTTGTTTCTCCATCTCATTAAAAAATGACGCTGGAAATTGTATTGCAATTGCATTATATAAATAAATTGCCTTGGGTAAAATAGACATTTTCACAATGTTAAGTCTTCCTATCCATGAGCAGGGTAGGTTTTTCCATTTATCTAAGTCTCTCTTAGTTTCTTGTAGTAAGGGCTTGTAGTTCTCTTTGTAAAGGTCTGTTGTTTCTCTGGTTAGATTAATTCCTAGGTACCTTATCATTTTAGGGGCTATCGTAAATGGTATTGATTTGATAATTTCTTCCTGAACAGTCTCGTTGTTGGTATAAAGGAATCCTACTGATTTACTTATGTTTATCTTGTATCCTGAGACTTTGCTGAACTCTTCTATCAGTTTGAGTAGCTTACTTATAGATTCCTTGGTGTTCTCTGCATATACAATCATGTCATCTGTAAACAGGGAGATCTTAACTTCCTCTTTGCTGATGCAGATGCCCTTTATTTCTAGACCTTTTCTAATTGCTCTGGCTAAAACTTCTAGCACAATGTTGAATAGCAGAGGTGAGAGTGGGCATCCTTGTCTAGTTCCCTATCTCAAGGGAAAGTCTTTCAGTCTCTCTCCATTCAGGATGATGTGGGCAATTAGCTTTGTATAAGTGGTCCTTATTGTGTTGAGGAACTTGTCGTCTATGCCCATTTTGTTAAGAGTTTTTAGCATGAATGGGTGTTGGACTTTATCGAATGCCTTTTCTGTGTCAGTGGACAAAATCAGGTGATCCTTCTCTTTTGTGTTATTTATGTGATTAATCACATTGATTGTTTTTCTGATGTTGAACCAGCCTTGCATTCCTGGTATGAATCCCACTTGGTCATGATGGATTATTTTCTTCATATGTTGTTGTATTTTATTGGCAAGAATTTTGTTGAAGATTTTTGCATCTAGATTCATGAGTGATATCTGTCTGTAGTTTCCTTTCTTTGTTGGGTCTTTCCCTGGCTTAGGTATCAGGGTTATGCTGGCTTCATAGAATGAGTTTGGGAGTACTCCACCCCTTTATATACTGTGAAATAGTCTCAGTAGCATTGGGGATAACTCTTCTCTAAATGCTTGGTAGAATTCTGCCGTGAAGCCATCTGGGCCCAGACTTTTTTGGGTTGGCAGTGTTTTGATGACCTTTTCAATCTCTTCCTTTGTGATGGGTTTATTAAGTTGTTCTGCTTCACGTTGTGATAATTTGGGTAGGTGGTATGAGTCAAGGAATTGGTCCATTTCCCCTAGGTTTTCAAATTTGTTAGAGTACAGTCTTTCATAGTATTCTGTTATGATGTTTTTGATTTCTGTTGCCTCTGTGGTGACAACTCCCTTCTCATTTGTAATTTGGGTTACTTGTTTCCTTTCCTGCTTTTCTTTAGTAAGTTTAGCCAGTGGTTTATCAATTTTGTTGATCTTTTCAGAAAACCAGCTTTTGGTCTTTTCGATTTTTTCAATTGTTTTTCTATTCTCTAATTCATTTAGCTCTGCTCTAATCTTTATGATCTCCTTTCTTCCGGTGCCCGAGGGGTTCCTCTGTTGTTCTCTTTCTACTTGTTCAAGCTGTAGAGTTAGTTCCTTGATTTGGTTTCTTTCTTCCTGCCCGATGTGTGCATTTATGGAGATAAACAGACCTCTGAGCACTGCTTTGGCTGTATCCCATAGGTTCTGGTAGGAAGTGTTTTCGTTCTCATTGGAATCCATGAATTTCTTTAATTGATCCCTGATTTCCTCTATAACCCATGTTTTTTTGAGCAAGATGTTGTTCAGTTTCCAAGAGTTCCACTTTCTATCTCTGTTTTTTCTGCTATTGATTTCAACTTCGATGGCTTTATGATCTGAGAAGATGCTTTGCAATAATTCAATGGTATGGATTTTGTTGAGCATTGCATTATGGCCTATCACGTGGTCAATTCTGGAGAATGTTCCATGTGCACTGGAGAAGAAGGTGTAGTTGTCTGCTGATGGGTGGAAAGTTCTGTATATATCAATGAGGTTTAGTTGGTTAATTGTGTCAATGAGGTCTTCTGTGTCTTTACTGAGGTTTTTTCTAGATGATCTGTGTAGTAATGAGAGTGGAGTGTTAAAGTCTCCCACTATTATTGTGGAGTCATCTAACTCTCTTTTGAGCACAGTCAGTGTTTCTTTGATGTATTTAGGTGCTCTGATATTAGGTGCATAAATGTTTATTACAGTTAAGTCTTGCTTGTGTACTGAACCTTTCAACAATAGTGTCCATCTTTGTCCACGATGGTGGATTTGACATTAAAATTGATTTTGTCTGAGATTAGAATTGCCACCCCTGCTCTTCTTTGTTTACTGTTAGCTTGATATATATTCTTTCATCCTTTAGTTTTCAGTTTGTTCCTATCTTTAGGTCTCAAGTGAGATTCTTGTAGACAATATATGGATGGGTCATGTCTTTTGATCCAATATGACACTCGGTGTCTCTTTACTGGAGCATTCAGTCCATTCACATTCAATGTAATTATTAATAGGTATGTATTCACTGCTGTCATTGTGATATGTTTATTTGCATGTTGATATTTTCTCTGTTGTTCTTATTAGTCTGTTCTAGGACATTCTTTTTTGTGAGTTGATTTTTCACCTTTTTCAGAGCTGGTTTTGTAGTTGTTGAGACTCGTGTGTCAGATTTCTTGAAATGGTATGATACATCTTTGTTGTGCTTTGCAGCTTCCCCATGATACCCCTTAATAAACTATATATAAATCCAGTTTTAATTACTACCAGTCTTGTCATCTTCCTCTCCATCTGGAAGGACTGTACCAACTGTAGTACATCCCTCTTTTTATTATGATGACAGCATAGTTTTCATGATGATCACTGGATTGCTTCTTTCCGTATCAAAGCTGTGATTGACTTTGGAGCCTTCCCTAAAAGAGTAGAGTATTGAGTAGTGTGTCGTTCTAAAATATAAAGTTAGTGGTTTTGTTCTTCTAAGCCAAAGCCAGGAACTTCTTTCAGTATTTCTTGTGGTTTGGGTTTGGTTTTTACAAAATCTCTGAGTTTCTGTTTATCTGGCAATGTCTTCATTTTATTTTTGTATTTGAAAGATAGTTTTGCAGGATATATAATTCTTGGTTGGAAGTTTTTCTCCTTCAAGTCTTTGAATGTGTCATGCCACAGTCTCTGTGGCAGCATGGTTTCTGCTGAGAAATCTGAAGAGACCCTATAGTTTTTCCCTCTGAATGTTAGCTTTGCTTTGAATCTTGCTGCCTTTAAGAGTTGCTGCTTATGTTTCCTTTTGTTAAGCTTGATTATAATATGTCTTGTAGTCTTTCTTTTGGGATCTATATTGGGTGGCGTAGCATATGCATCTGAGATGTCTATATTCTCTTCCTTCATGATTTCTGTGAAGTTTTCTTTCAGCAGCTCAGCAACAATACTCTCTGTGTTCTCAGATGTCTCACCCTGTTTCGGGACTCCAATTAATTGAAGGTTGTTCCTCTTAATAGAGTCCCACATGCTTCTTAATGTTTCTTCATTTTTCTTGTTTCTTTTTTCTGATTTCTGCTCATAGACGCTGGCCTCAGTAGGTCTGTCTTCCAAGTCAATTCTTTTTTTCTATTTGTTCCATTATGTTTTCTTCGCTTTGCATGAAAGTTTCTATGTCTTTCATTTTGTTTTGATCTGTTGGATTTCAGAGTATTGGTGTTCCATCAGATCAAACAGCTTGGTTAATTTTTCCTTTTGTTCTGCTGCATTTTGTATAAGGTCTAGAAAGGCTCTGTATATAATCATTTTTTATTCACTTCCTGATGTTTTCATAAAAGTTTCTTCATCTGGAAAACTCCTTGGTTGCTTTGTTTGGGAGCCTTCTGAAGCCATGGGTGATATCTTGTATGCCACAATTGTCTTTTGCTTTGTGGGTTCCGTGTGAGTGTGTAGAGGCTGGAAGAGTTACTGTGAGGATGGATTGCAAATGTTTCTCTAGGCTGTCTTGAAATGTAAAGCAAAGGTATCTGACCACTTCACAAATCAGCTAAGTCTTTAGGTGTAGAGGTCCCTCTTCTCAGCTGACAAAGTAAGCACCACTATATCCAACCCCAAATGATAACAAAGTAGTTCAGAATACAGCAATGCTACTGCCCTATTGGCCTCTGCTGACAGGGCCTAGCCTTAGCCGACACTGCATCGAGTACTGCTTTTGGGACAGGAAAGCGCTCTCTTGTGGGCAGGCTCTAGTTCCCAAGCTAAGAATTAGGTCCAACTGTAGCCACCGTATCCAATATGGCGTCCTCGACACAGGCAGCAGACAGAGGGGCTAAAGGTCCCGAGAGGAAGCGATTCCTGTGCTTCTGTTGCAGGGCCTGCAATGTAGGTGGCACTGGGAAAATTACTGCTTTTATGTCGGAGAAGCTCTGTCCTGTTTGCAGGTGCTGGCTCCCACGCTAAGAATGAGGTCCCGCTAAAATCTCGGTACCAACATGGCGTTCCGCACACTGACTGCGGAATTCCGTTCAAGCTCTGCTGATGCAGATATAAAATGAAAGGCTCAGGGTGGCTAGATTAACAGAGTCTGAAGCGTGGCTCCCAGAATATGGGAATTTCACCTGCCTATCCCCCTAGCAGCACGTCTGAGTCTAGCCGCTAGGCAAGACCCAGCTCTGCCTGCTGGCCAAGACAGAGGAAAAAAAGTCAAAATGGTACGTTTACCTTCCGTCCGTGAAAGCCACTGCTAGCCAGGAGCTGGTGTCAGCAAAAGAGAGGAGGTTTTTTGCTCAGTGGTATGATGTCCCAATTAATAGCCCTGTGCCGTGTCCTGAGGCTGATTAGGTATCAGAAGGCTCCATTTGATTATCAATTCAGGTCTTGTTTTCCAGAGGGATATAAGGAGATGTGTGATTAGTCCGCCATCTTGACTCTGCCCCCCCCAAGTGGATGTTTGTAAAAAGAGAAATTTTATTTGTGACAGTCTGGTAAGTAAAAAGACTAGATTCAGGGTGTCAGCTCTAGGAGAAGGCTTTCTCTGCTGGGTCTGCAGGAAGTTCCTTTTGGTCAGTCTTGTCCCAGAGTGGAAGCTTCTGAGATGAGAACCCTGTTCTTTTCCAAAGGATGTATTTAGGTCCTGGCACTGCTTCTTTCTGATGGTATGAGGCATGAAATCTTTGCTTGCCTCCTTATCATTTATATCCCAAGATAATGTCTCAAGGCACAACATAATCCCCTTCAACTGCCACACATCCTCTGTTATTGACATCACAGAGGCAGAGTTTACAGCACACACAATACCCAGAATCACAATCCAGCCAAATTCATACACACATTTTTGGGGGACCACAGTTCAATCCATGACAGTGCATAAATATAAATAATAGTCATATTAGGTAGTCTTCCTGGGGTATGGATATTATCCTATCTTCAACAGGATTGCACTTCAGGTTATATCTTGAAATGTTCTTTTTGACAGTGAATGAGATGCCATTCCTCTTCAATTTGTGCCAACAGTAGATCACATGAGCGTGTGATTCAAAATTGCCAACACCAGTACATTTCAGTTAACTGTTGCCTAAGACATTAATGTTTATGCCTTCTACTTCATTTTTGATGATGTCAATTTTCCTAGATTTGTACATTCCACTGTTTGATTATTAATGGTTGTTTACAGCTGTTTCCTCTCATTTTGAGTCATGCCATATCAGTAAATGAAGGTCCTGAAAGCTTGACTCCATGTACATCGTTAAGATTGACTCTACTTTGAGAAGACAGCTCTTTATCAGTTGTATCTCGAGTCTCTTTCAATCTGAGGGGCTCATTTTCTAGCACTATATTAGACAATATTCTGCTGCTATTTATAAGGTTTTAGTGGTAGTTCTTTTCAGAACTATACTGTTGGATGCTATTTCCTAGTTTGTCTTACTATGGAAGTTCAGCTGAAACCTTTTCAGTATGGGTAATCATGTTGATATTTGAATATGATGACATAGATCCTAGCATCACAGTAACATACAAACCCTCACAGCATGACAAACTGACAGACACCTGGTAGAATCTTGTGAGACCAATAACTTCTTTATTCAAATATCTTTTTTCACCAACATAAACAGCAACTGTACAAGTCACTTTTGACAGGTCGAATACACAGGAATAACATAAACAATACCTGTAGAAAGAGACAATGGAAAAAAAATACCATCAGTAAGAAAAAGGCCAGGGGCCAACTATGGAACAGACCATCATTTGCTCATATGCGAGTTCAAGTTGAAACTGAAGACAACTGAAAGAAGTGCATGAGAGCTGAAGTACAACCTCCAGTATATCCAATCTGAACTTAGAGACCATCTCAAAAATAGATTTAACACACTGAACACTAATGACTTAAGACCAGATGAGTTGTATAATGACATCAAGGGCATCAGACATGAAGAAAGCAAGAGGTTATCAAAAAGACAGGAAACAGAGAAAAGTCTAAGGTAGATGTCAAGTGAAACTCAGATACTTGCTCTTGAACATTGAGTAGCTAAAGCAAAACACAAAAAGGATGAAGTAAAAGAGCTGAACAGAAGATTTCAAAGTGTGGCTCAAGAAGAGAGAGTAAAGTATTACAATGACATGTGCAAAGACCTGGAGGTAGAAAACTAAAAAGGAAGAACAAGTTCAGCATTTCTTAAGCTGAAAGAACTGAAGAAAAAATGTCAAGGCTCATGTTGCAATAATGAAGGATTCTCTGTGGGCAATATTAAATGACTCAGGAAGGTTCAAAAGACGGTAGAAGGAATACAGAGCCACTGAATCAAAAAGAACTGGTTGACATTCAACCATTTCAGGAAATAGCATTAAATCAGGAACTGACAGTACTAAAATAAGATGTCTAAGTACACTGAAGGCGTGGACATAAAAACAAAACAACCAAAATTTTTTAGGAATTGACAGACTACCAACTGAGATGTTTCAACAAATGGATACAGTCCTGAAAGTGTTCTCTTGTCTATGCCAAGAAATGTGAAAGGCAGCTACCTAGTCAATTGACTGGAAAAGATTCATATTTATGCTATTCCCAGGAAAGGTGATCCAAACAAATGCAGAAATTATTGAACAATATCGTTAACATTACACATAAAATAAAATTTTGTTGAAGATCATTCATAAGTGGCTGTGGCAATATATTAACATGGAACTGCCAGAAATTCATGCCAGATTCAGAAGAGGATGTAAAACCAGTAGTATGGTTGCTGATGTCAGATGAACACTGACTGAAAACAGAGAATACATGAAAGATGTTTACTCGTGTTTTATTGACAATGAACTTTAGACTGTGTGGATCATAACACATTATAGGTAACACTGTGAAGAATGAGAATTCCAGCACACTTAGTTGTGCTAGTGAGTAGCCTGTACATGGATCAAGAGGTGTTCATTGCTACAGAACAAATGGATACTGCATGATTTAAAGTCAGGGTGGGTCAGGGTTGCCTCCTTTCACCATACCAATTAAGGCTTTGTGTTTAACAAATACTCGGAGACACTAGAGTGTATGAAGAAGAACAGGACATCAAGATCGGAGGGAAACTCCTTAAGAATCTATATTATGTAGACACCACAACCTTGCATGCCGAGAATTAAGAGGGTTTAAAGCACTGATGATTATCAAAGACCACCAACTTCAGTATGCATAATACCTTAACATAAAACAAAAATCTTCACGAATGGACCAATAAGCAACATCATGATAAATGGAGAAAAGATCAAAGTTGTTAAGAACATCATTTTACTTGGATCTACAGTCCACAAACATCCACAGAAGAACCAGTCAATATTCATTGCACTAGGGCAAATCTACAGCAAAAGACCTCTTTAAAGTGTTAAACAGCAAAGGTATCACCTTGAAGACAAAGATGCTACCGATGCAAGCCATTATGTTTAAGTTGTCTCATATGCATGCAAAAGCTGGACAATGAATAAGGAAGACCAAAGAAGAAATGATGCCTTTCAGTTGTGGTGTTGGCAAAATAAACATAAAATAGGTTGGCAGAAGTGCAACCAGAATGCTCATTAGAAACAAGGATGGTGAGACTGTCTCACATATTCTGGACTTGTTATCAGGAGAGACGAATCTCTGGAGAGGGACACCATGCTTGGTAAAGTACACGGCTAGTCAAAGAGAGGAAGATCCTCAATGAGGTGGGTTGACATAGTAGCTGAAACAATGGGCTCAAACACAGCAATGATTGTGACGATGTCACAGGACTGGATGATGTTTCACTCTGTTGTACACAGGGTCACTGAGTCAGAACCAATTCCATGACAACTGACCACGACAACAACAACAAGTCTTACTGTTTTGCCTTTGTTAAGTTACTTTCCATTTTCTGGAGCTGCTTTCAGGGTTCTTTTATTGCCTGCGGTTTTTCCAAGTGTGATTATAATACATTTTGGTGACTTTCTTTTGAAGTCTGCCTTACATGGGATTCATTAAGCTTCTGGATGGTCAGCTCTTCATTTTCATACTTGGGAAGTTCTCTGCTGGTCAGTCTTCAAAAAATTTTCTTTCTGTTTTCCATTTTCTCCCACTACTCTGAAACTCTCATCATGCACCAGTATTTGTGCTTCTGTGTGCCCCACGTAATTCTTGAATTTTCGATATTTTTCTCTGTTATTTTCTCTTATTTTTCCTCAAAGTGGCATCCATGGATCTGCTGTTAATCTAGCTGATTTTGCTTTCCATCATTTTAGATTTCCTAGGAAGACCTTCTGTATAACTGTTCATTTCTGAAATTTTGAAGTTTTGTTTTTGGATTCCTAGTTCATGTTTTTCTATGATTTCTAATTCCTTATCTATTTTGAAATTTTGTTCTTGTATCATTTTCTGAAATCTTCTGTTGCTCTGTCTGTGTGTTCCGTGATTTTGTCCAGTTTTTCGCTGAGTTCTCCTTGATATTCTTCCTAAGCTCTTGGAGATCCCTTAAACATTAGTCTTTTGAATTCCTTAACAGACAGCTACTCTGTCTTTTAATCAGCTGAAAGGTCATCTGATTCCTTGCATGAATTACTTGCTGGAGCTATTTGGCCCTGCTTTTTAAATACATTTTGATAGTATTGGCCGTCTCTGAGACATTAAGGTATTATTTTCTTTATTTATTGATTGCATGCCCATTTGTTTCATCCTGATTTTTTGTTTTATTTTTATTTATTAGAGTGTGAAGGATAAATGCTCTTTGCTGCTTGCTCGTCTGTGAGCACGATGGGTCTTACAACCTCTTCCAGGTAGGCAGGGTAAGTCCAATTTGCTATACACAGATTTGGTGTGGTGACTGAGGGCAGACTACATGGCTGCTGCCTGCCTCTGCCTCACAATGTTAGTCCTTTGGTGTGGGTGTATGCACAGCCCCACACCTGATAGGTATGGATACTGGCTAGGAAGTGATAAATACTCATTTCCCACCCTTTGGCAGATAGTTGAATGGTGAGAGTGAAGATGTAGTCAGCACCAAGTGGTGGCAAGCTTGAGCAGTGGGGATGCTTTAGCCCCTGTGGGAATGGGGGAAATTTATGGAGTTGGGGAAGGGGAAGAAAGAAAAGAGAAAGAAAGAAAATAATAATAAAATTAAAGCCCATTTGTGGGATGGGGTAGACTTAAGGATGATGGAAATGAGAGTGGCATACAGGGCTATGTGGGATGCATAAACAAAGAAGAAAAAAATGTAATTAGTGATGCAGTGGGGGTTGGTGAGCAGGGTGATTCATAGGCAGTGGCAGGAAAGTGTGCTGGTGGCAGTCTATACATGGCTGTGTGGTAGGGGCTTACAGAAAGGGGGGAGTTCATATATAGGATGGGGGGAATAAAAGTAAGAAAAGAAAAAATGACAATGTGGCATGTACCAGTGGCTGGGGCATGTTGTACCTGGGGTTCAGTGGGAAGGGAAGGGAGGTGGCTTATGTAGCTAGGGGCCTGGAGGTAGGGCCAGGGCAGTGCACTAAGAGTTAGTATGGGATGAGTCAGGAGGTTAGGTGTACAGGGTTAGGTGACAGAAGAAAGAAAAGGAAGAAATAGAACTGAAAAAGAAAGAAAAAGCAGAAAGAATGGCACCATGGTAGGGGCCAGGGACTGGAGGCAGGGTGGACCCAGGGATCTGTGGGACCCTGCAGAGGTGATGTATTGGGATAGGTGGAAGGGAGAAAGAAAAAAAGTAAGTGATATGTTGGAGCCTGGGTAGGGTCAGGGGACCTAAGGCCACAGCATCAGTCCCTCTGTGGATATACTGACATCACAGGGTCTAGTGGGAAGGTGGAGAGGTTCCATGAAGTTGAGAGGGAAAAAAGAAAAGGAAGAGTGAGTAAAAAGAATTAAAATAAAAATCAGGTTGTGCAGTGGGTGATGGACAGTGGGTGGGGTAGACCTGAGTGCTGGTGGGAAGGGGGAAGAATTGACATACAAGGCAGAGAAAGGAGAAAGAAAAGGGAAAAAAAAAGTGGTAGCATGGTGGGAGCCAGCAGGGAGGGTTGGTGTAAACCTGGAGCAACTGTGGGCTAGTGGCTCTTCAGCAATGGTGGTCCTGTGGGGATTCAGTGGGAAGGGGTGGAAGTGGTATACAGGGTTAGACTGGAGGGAGAAGAAGGACAAAGAAAAGTCAAAGAAAAAAATGGCATGGCAGGAGCTGACGGGTAGAGATGGGGTAGATACAGAATGGCAGAAGGCTGATGATTCTCTGGCTGCAGTGGTACAGTGGAGTCTACTGACAGGGAGTGGGAAGGGGGTGTATGGGGCTGAGTGCAAGGAAGGAAGTAGAGGAAGGAAGATCAAAAAGAAACAGGTGGAGCTGTGGGGGTAGGCATGTGAGGTTAGGGCTAATCTAAAGGCTGGTTGGAACGAAAAGGTGGTGACACGTGAAGCTTATAGGGAGGCAGAAGAAAAAGAAAGTAGAGAAAAAACAAAACAATAACAACAACAAAGAAAAAAGGTGGCTCAGTGGAAGCCTGCAGGGGGGTGGGTAGACCCAGGGTGGTGGCAGGCTGGTGGTCCTCTAACTGAGGTAGTGCTGAATGGCCTTGTGGAAAGGAGTAGAAGTAGTGTAGGAAGCAACATGGGAGGGGGTAAAGGAAAGAAAAAGGTGAAAGAAAGAAACAAAATGTTGGAGCAGTAGGAGACGTCAGATGGGGACAAGTAGAACCAGGGCACTGGTGGGTCAGTGGCTCTCTAGCTGAGGCAGTGTTCTGATGGAAAGGGGCTGAGGTGGCATGTGGGGCTAGATTGGATGGAGAAAGAAAAAAAAAAGAAAAGGAATAAGACATAATGGCATGCCAGGCGCCTACATGTGGAGGTGATTCATTCTCCCTAGCTCTGATAGTACAGCAAGGCCTGGTGGAAAGCAGTGATGCTGGTTCGTGGGGTAAAAGAGTCAGGGAGGAGAAAGCATGTTCCTCTGGTTACCAGGTGCTCTTTCTTCTGTTGGCAGCTCTATCAAGTTGCCGTCTTGTACTTCCTATTTGGACTCACCACTGGCTGTGTTCCAAGGTGGTGACGCTGTACTGCATTAGCTGGCAGGAGGCCTTCACTCTCTATCTCTTCTAGTTCCCCGTTCCGCATCAGTTTCTTCTTCCACTCAGTGCTTGATCTAGTCATTTGCCCTTTCTCTGAATTCTTAGGATTCTAGGATTGATTTTTATATGTTTCAGTTTTTCAGGTCTTTGTTGCAGAGAAACTACAGGATGTATCTGCCTATGAGGTCATGTTGGCTCTGAAAGATTTATCTTTTTCTGTTTATTAAATAGAGTGCAATTTATAGGTAGTGTGTCCTGTGTTTCAGCTACAACACTTTCAGCCAACCAAACATTGCAGGGCTCTAACTTAACATAGTCGTCATTGACTACCCAGGACGAGTTGATAGTTTGAACCCTGTGTCAACTCTAGCTTCCTGCTAGCAATAATTCCAATCATAGCAATATTTTTTCAAAGCCGAAAAAAATGGGGACCACCTGAGGCCAATTTTTATTCCTATGCCTTAGATCTTCATACATCGATTAACAATACTTTTATGGAAGAGAAAGCAAGAGATATTATTTTTATTAAACTATATGTACATTTAGGGTTATCACTGCAGGGTTTATGGAAAGATATGTAGTTGCTATCAGTATTAGATGCCATCTAGTCAGTTCTGACTCACAGCATGCACAACACAACACAAAACAAACAAAAAAACACTGCCTGGTCCTGTGTCATCCTCAGAGTAGGTGGTATGTTTGAGCCTATTTTTGCACCCAGTGTTAATTCATGTCCTTGAGGGACTCCTACTTTTTGGCTGGCCCTCTACCAAGTATCATGTTCCTCTCCAGGGACTGGTCCCTCCTAATAACATGAACGAAGTGTGTGAAATGGAATTTCACAATCCTTGCTTCCAAAGAGCATTCTGATTGTACTTCTTCCAACACAGACATGGCTGTTCTTCTGGCAGTCCATAGTATATCGCATGTTCTTCCCCAGGACCATTTTTTCAAATGCATCAGTTCTTCTTTGGTCTTTTTCATTTACATCTTTCTCATACATAAGAGGTGGTTGAAAATATAATGAACTGGGTCAGGTACACTTTAGTCATCAAAGTGACATCTTTGTTTTTTAATCCCTAAAAGAGATATTATGCACATTTACCCAATGCAATAAGTCATTAGCTTTCTTGAATGCTGCTTCCATGGGCACTGACTGTATATGCAAGTAAAATGAAATCCTCAACAAGCTCAACGTTTTCTTCTTTCATTATTATGTTGATTACTAGTCCATTTAAGAGGGGTTTTGTTTTCTTTATGTTGAGGAGTAATCCATACTGTAGACTGTAGTCTTTGATCTTTATCAGTAAGTGCTTCAAGTCCTCTTTGCTCTCAGTATGCAAAGTTCAGTCATCTGCATATGCCCCCCCAAACCAAATTCA
Organism: Heterohyrax brucei; assembly: GCA_028571685.1. Lineage (NCBI taxonomy): Eukaryota > Metazoa > Chordata > Mammalia > Hyracoidea > Procaviidae > Heterohyrax > Heterohyrax brucei. The sequence goes on from CM053149.1 coordinate 45,752,942, forward strand.
CTGCCACGTAGTTGATTTGGACTGATAGTGACCCTATAGAACTGAGTAAAATTGCTCTATAGAGTTTCCAAGGAGAGTCTAGTGGATTTGAGCTGCCAGCATTTTGGTTAGCAGATGTAACACTTAATAATACACCAGCAGGGAAGGTTGTTAATGAGTTTTCCTCCAATCCTGGTATCAGGACTATTTTTTCAGCATAGAAGCCAAGCCAGCCAAGTGCCATCGAGTTGGATCTGAAAGAAAGAAAGAAAAAAAAAAAAAAAAACGTATTCCAGAAGAGAACCTGAAACTTGCCCTTAAATACAGAATAACTAAAGTGAAAGAAAATATCATGAAATAGAAGAGCAAAACAGAAGATTTCAGTGTGTAGATTGATGAGACAAAATAAAGTAATATAATGAAATGTGCAATGACCTGGAATTAGGAAACCAAAGAGGAAGAACATTGTCAGCATTTCTCAAGATGAAAGAAATGAAGGAAAATTCAAATCTTGAATCAAGAGATTGAAGGAATCTATAGGCAAAACATTGAATAATACAACAAGCATTGAAAGATGAGATGAATACACAGAACAACTTTACCAAAAAGAATTGGTCAATATGGAACCATTTCATAAGGCAGCATATGATGAAGAACTGATTGTATCGAAGAAGTTCAAGCTGCACTGAAGACACTGACAAAAAACAAGGCTCCAAGAATTCATGAAATATCAACTGAGATATTTCAGCTAACAGATGCAACCCTGAAAATGCTCATTGGTCTATGCCAGGAAATTTGGAAGACGTGTGGTTGACTGACTGGAAGAGTTCCCAATTCACAACCATTCCAAAGAAAGGTGATCCAACAGAATGCCAAAATTGTCTGTCAGTATTATTAATGTTACTCACAAGTAAAATTTTGCTAAAGATAATACAAAATTAGTAGCAGCAGTACATCAGCAGAGCATTTTCAGAATTTCAAGCCAGATTCAGAAGAGGATACCTCTTTCACATCACTGATGTCAGATGGATGGCCTTCTTCAGAGACTGGTCACTTCCGATAACATGTCCAAAGTATGTGATGAAATCTAACCATCCTGACTGAAAACAGAGAATGTCAGAAATATGTTCACCTGTATTTTATAGACGATGCGAAGACATTCACCTACGTGGAGCATAACAAATTATGGATAACTTTGAGGAGACTAGGAATTCAAGAACACTTAATTGGGCTCATGAAAAACTTGTACATAGACAAAGAGTAAATCGTTATAACCAAACAAGAATATACTGCATGGTTTAAAATCAGGAAAACTGTGTGTTGTGTGTTAGGATTATAGCCTTTCACTATACTTACTCAGTGGAAAAGAGTCACTGATAGCTCCTTTCTCTGGAGACCAGTATGTGCCTACCTTTCCTGGAAACAGAAATTGATATACAAATAAAACCATCAAAAGCTATAGCTTGTGTAAGTTTGTCAGAAAATAAAACTTTCAGAGAAGAAAAATATTTTCCTAAGTAGAGCAGCCCCGGCCAGTTCTGGCTCTTACACATTTTACTGTATTTTCCCTTTCCTCCCAGGGCGTATTATTCTCCTTTCTCAATACAGACTGACTTTCTTCACTTGAACTCTAAAACTCTAAAATTTCTAGATGCTGTACGTTTACTATGAGTTGGAATCAGCTTAACGGCAGTGGGTTTCATTTCCTGGTTTACATCTGACTTCAAAAGATTACTTTGCTTACCCATTCCTCTGTTGTTGGGCATCTGGGTTGATTCCATCTTTTTGCTGTCGTTGACTGTGCTGCGATAAACATTCTTATACATGTGTCCATTGGTGTGAAAGGCCTTGATTCTGCACCACCAGTGACAGCCACGACGGAGCTCAGTAAGTTGAGTCTCACTGGCAACACAAGAATGAAAAGGGGTGCACCCTGAGATCTCCACTGAAAGACTGCAATGGATGGTCCAGCGGTTTCGGGGTTCCCCTGGGAGTATGGCCCCTGGCCCTGATGTTGCCCTTGCCCATAAATCATAATGAAGTTCCACTCTTTGGACAGCAAGGGATTGGACTTGGTGATGCAGAGTGACCATATGTTGGATGCACTTTATGGTTCTATGCATCTATAGGATATCATCCTGCTGACCTCTGGCTGGAGGAAGGACAGTGGGTGAAGAGGAGGGGAAAGGAGACTGTTGGGAGGATGAGACATGTATGGAGCAGAGAGGAATAGTGTGCTGTTACCGGGCAGGGAGAGCAATGAAAGCTGCATATAGGTGGGCATGTAAATTTATATGGGAATGTACATTTTCACTCAGTCATAAAAAAAAAAGATTAGTTTGATTCTTTTTCTAATTCTAGAGTCTCAAAATCCTACAGAAAAGAGTCACCGATTTATGTTGGTCTTATAAAATTTTGTCATGTGATCTCTAGTACCATGTGTATCACCAAAGCCTTCTTTTCCAGTTACAGATCATAGTTCTCTGTTTCTAGCATGCAGATTTCTATCAACAGTAATTATTAATACATTTTGAATACATGTTTGATCAATTTCAGGCAGCAGAAATTGATTAAAAAATATCTTCCATTTCTTCATCTTAGGCCTTAGTGGTTGGTGTATAAATTTGAATAATATTCCTATTAACTAGTCTTCCCAGCAGGTATATGAAATAGGATCCTATAACTGACAGCATTCAGAACAAATCTTGAAATGTTATTTTTGAAATGCTATTCCACTTTAATTTGTCATTCCCAGCATTGCAGTCTTTGTGATTATCTGATTCAAAATGACAAACACCAATTCATTTCAATTCACTAAGGCCTAGAATACCACTTTTTAAGTGGCCTATTTCATTTTTGATAGCTTCTGGGTTTTCTAGACTCATACTTTGCACATTTTGTATTTCAGTTGTTAATGGTTGCTTGTCACTGTTTCTTCACGTTTTGAGTCACATCATATAAACAAATGAAGATACCGAAAGCTTTACTGCAGCCATGTCAATTAAGGCTGACTCTGCTTTGAGGAGACAGCTGTCTTTCAGCTGCATTTTGATTGTCTTTCAATGTGAGGGACTCATCTTCTTACATTTTAGCAGATTGTCTTATTGCTATTCATAATCTTTTCACAGACTAGTGTTTTTCAGAAGTAAACAGTCAGGTCTTTCTTCCTAGAATGTCTTAGTCTGGAGATTCCACTGAACCCTGTCCAGTGTAAGTGAACCTGCTGGAATTTAAAATATCAGTGACAGTTTCCATCATCAGTGGGACATGCAAACCACCACAGTACAACTGACAGAGACATGGTAGAAAAATACTTCATTATGTCTCTTAGGGTGTCTTTTATCAAAACCACCTCCTCCTACATCTACATAGGACTGCTGCAAAGGTACTAACCCCTGCTCTCACATCTCAGTTTGGCCTTGTTTATTACAGTCCCTTATTGAGTTGAGAAAGTAATATACAAGTTTTCAAATGTTCATATTTCATTGTCATATATTAAGTTGCAGAACTTACAAGGCATTCCCAACCAGTTTTCAGACTCTTGTATAGTGACTTTCTGATTTTGTCCTTAAAGTCACAGCTATAGTTTCTTTTTCTGGACCTCATTTGATCTTTAACTGACAACATGATATACTGTAGCTCTTTGTTCATCAGTCCTTGTATGACCTCTGTTCTAATTTTTCTTGTTCATTTGTGACTATAGTGAGAGAAATAAATCTCAGCCATTCTAATGAACTATAAAGGAACACAATGTGGAGGAAATAACTAAATCAATAAACAGTATGCCTAGGGTCGCCATGAGTTGGATCCCACTCAACGGCACTTGACTTGGCTGGCATGCCGAAAAGTGCAATAGGCAAATGAGCTTTGTAATAATATTTAAGTATGTATGTACAAGATGATATAGAAACCTTGAACTACAGCTGTTCACTTATTTTAAGTTACTGGAATTTATCATTAATGATAACACAGATGCCTACAAAATTCAGAACAGATTTTAAATGATATCTTCAATGAAACTTGTCTAAAATATTTGGTTAATCACATTCTGGATAAAATTTTCAAGTATGCTAAGTTCTTTCATTTCTATAAATGCACATCATGAGCTTAGTCTTAATTTTGAGGTTCAGAATTAAAGAACATCAAACAGAATCCAAAGCATTTTTCCCAAGAGAATAATATTTTGTCTCAGGTCATTATAAATACAATTAGGGTGACAAGTCATATTAGTTAGCTGATGAAGTAAAAATTTGCAATGATTCACTCATTTTTTAAAAATTTTAATCTCACCCTGACTCTTCTAAGCCTGAAATTCAGAATTAGAAAGATAAATCAATTCAGTGATGGAAAGATCAAGAAGCATTCTACTCTGTTAATTATTCATCAGGGGTGTTACATACAGCTTATTTAAAAAACAAAGTATTACTTCTCTACCTAGACAAAAAGATATTCTCACAGGGGGAAGAATCTGGATGTTTATCATTCATAAATACACTTTAATGAAAATCTTGTTACTAGCTTACCCAGTGTAGACAGTTATATTAGCAGCAAGAGGTCTATAAATTAATCAGTGAATCAGTTAACTACATGAAATATAAATGAGCTAATCTATAGAAAAAAATTATTCCTTGATTTATAACTCCTTTGGAAATGGCTTATTACTTACAATCATGTGATGACAGGATCACACTTACAGTCAGGAAACGCAGAGTGAATTTTAAATAAATGAAATGTAAATTTTAGTAGATTGTGTAACAAAAATTGCTTTAAGTTAAAAAAATACTTAAATCCATTGCTGTTAAGTCAATATTTTTTTTAAATTTTTTTATTATGATGGAGTGAAAACATACATTCCCATGTAAATTTGCATGCCCATCTATGTGCTGCTTCCACTGCTCTCCCTGCCCCGTGGCAGCACATATTCCTCTCTGCTCCATGTATGTCTAATCCTCCCAACAGTCTCCTTTCCCCTCCTCTCCACACACACCCGTTCTTCCAGTCGGAGGTCACCAGGATGATACCCTACGGATACACAGAACCATAAAGTGCAACCAATATAAAGTCACTCTGCGTTGCCAAGTCCAATCCCTTGCTGTCCAAAGAGTGGAACTTCATTATGATCCATGGGCAAGGGCAGCATCAAGGCTAGGGGCCATGCTCCCAGAGGAATCTCGAAGCTGCTGGACCATCCATTGTGGTCTTTTAGTGGAGATCTCAGGGTGCACCCCTTTTTATTCTTGTGTTGCCAGTGAGACTCAACTTAGTGAGCTCCATCGTGGCTATCACTGGTGATGACTGGGCACCATCCAGTTCTTCTGGTCCCAAGTCGATGTAGGTATCCACTCACGTGGGTCTCCCTGTCTTCTGGGTTGTCATTGTGGTCCTCAGTGGGTATCCGTTCCTGCTGAGTTGGGGCCATTGGCCGTGCCCTCAGATGGCAGCTTGGCAGCTTTTAAGACCCCAGATGACACTCACCAATGTGGGGTGCAGAGAGAGTTGTGCCAATTGGCCTTGATTTCACCTAAGAGTGTGGTCCCCTGCCCCCAGCCCCAGCTACTCTGTCATAGCATTATTGGGTTAAGATGGGAGGAGTACTAAAGTTATATTGAAGTCCACTTAATGTTGTTCTTGTTTCTAATGTGTGCTGTCACCGATTTTACTCAATCAAATATCTACCATCTAATCTAAACCCTACCCCTTCACCCTCCTTCTCTCCCCTCCCTTGTAGCCATCAGAGTCTTTTCTTCTATGCATAAGTCTGTTTTTGAGTTCTTATCATAGGGGTCTCATGCAATATTTGTCCTTTTGTCGCTGACTACTTTTACTCAATGCAATGTCTTCCAGTTGAAACCAGGTCATGAGATGTTTCCTGGAATCATCATTGTTCTTTATCATTGCATAGTGCTCCATTGAGTGTATATACCATAGTTACCTATCCATTCTTCTGTTGTTGGGCATCTGGGTTGATTCCATCTTTTTGCTGTCATGGACTGTGCTGTGGTAAACATTCCTGTGCATGTATCTGTTGGTGTGAATGACCTTGATTCTGTAGGATATTTTCCAAGCAGTGGAATTACTGGGTCAAATGGTATATCTATGTCCATTTTTTTAAGGAAGTGCCAGATTGTTTTCCAAAGAGGCTGGACCATTTTGCAACCCCACCAACAGTGTAGGAGAGTTTCACTTTCTCCACAGCCTCTCCAGCATTGTTTAGTGTGTTTTGGATCATGGCCAGTCTTGTTGGGGTGAGATGGTATCTCATTGTTGTCTTGATTTGAATTTCTTTAATAACTAAAGATTATGAACATGTCCGCACGTGTTTTTTTGGCTGCCTGGATCTCCTCTTTAGAGAAAAGTCTGTCCATCTCCTTTGCCTGTAGCTTACTTGGGTGATTTATCTTCTTCTTATTGATATTTTGTAGTATCTTATAGATCATGGAGATCTGGTGTCGGTCTGACATAGAGTTGCCAAGTATTTTTTCCCATTCTGTAGGTAACCTTTAACTCTTGTGATAAAGTCTTTGGATGAGCAAAAGTGTTTGATTCTTTTTTATTTATTTATTTATTTTATTTAATACGACTGAGTGAAAATGCACATTCCCGTATAAATTTACATGCCCACCTATATGCAGCTTCCATTGCTCTCCCTGTCTGGTTACAGCACACTATTCCTCTCTGCTCCATACATGTCTCATCCTCCCAACAATCTCCTTTCCCCTCCTCTCCACCCACTTTCCTTCCTCCAGCCAGAGGTCAGCAGGATGATATCCTATAGATGTATAGAACCATAAAGTGCATCCAATATATGATCACTCTGCATCGCCAAGTCCAATCCATTCGTGTTCAAAGAGCGGACCTTTGTTATGATTTATGGGCAAGGGCAGCATTAAGGCCAGGGACCATGCTCCCAGGGGAACCCTGAAACCGCTGGACCATCAATTGAGGTCTTTTAGTGGAGACCTCAGGATGCACCCCTTTTTATTCTTGCATTGCCTAGTTTCAACTGGAAGACATTATGTTGAGTGAAAGTAGCCTGCAACAAAAAGACAAATATTGTATGAGACCTCTACGATAAGATCTCAAAAACAGACTTGTGTATAGAAGAAAAGACTCTTTGACAGCTGCAAGGAGAAGGAGGGAGGGCGAGGGGGGGAGGGGTCACATTAGATAGTTGCTAGAAATCTGGTTGGGTGAAATCAGTGATAGCACACATTAGAAACAAGAACAATATTAAGTGGACTTCAACATAACTTGAATACTCCTTCCATCTTAATGCAATATTGCAAGGATAGAGTAGCTGGGGTGGGAGGCAGGGGACCATGCTGTTTGATTCTTAATAGTTCCCATTTATCTATTTTCTCTTCTGTTGATTGTGGTTCGTTTGACAGATTTTGAAGTCTGTCTGTGTTGTGTATTAAAACTTCCATTATTGTTCCTACTTTTCCTTGGATTAGCTTTATCATTTTAGATTTGATATTTAGGTCTTGTATCCAGTTTGAGTTGGTTTTTGCATAAGGTGTAAAATATAGATCTTGTTCAGTTTATTGCAGATAGATACCCAATTTTGCCAGCACCATTTGTTGAAGAGATTGTTTTTACCCCAGTTTAATGTCTTAGGGCCTTTGTTGAATATCAACTGTTCATAGGCAGATGGTGTCATCTCTGGAGTCTTGATTCTGTTCCATTGATCGATCTGTCTGTTTTTGTACCAGTACCAGGCTGTTTCCGTTAAGTTAATTTTGAGTCACGGTGACGCTACAGGACAGAGTACAACTGTCCCATAAAGTTTTGAAGAAATGTCTGGTAGACTTGGACTGCTGACCTTTTGGTTAACAGCTGTAGCACTTGACTACTATGCCACCAGTGTTTCTACTTTGACTTAAACTAGGTTAACTGATTTTTCACATTATCTTACCATATGTATTTTCTTAGTCATCTGGTGCGTATAACAAAAATACCACAAGTGGATGACTTCAACAAAGAGGAATTCATTATCTCACAGTTCAGTAAGTGAGAAGGCCAAATTTAAGGCATCAGCACCAAGAGAAGGCTGTCTCTCTATCAGCTCTGGATGAAAGTTTTTGGATTGCATCAGTCTTCCTTTGGTATGGGGCATCTCAGTGCAAAAACATCACGTCCAAAAGAGGTGATCTGCTCCTGGCACTGCTCTCTTGGTGGTAGGAGGTCCCCAACTCTCTGCTTGCTTCCCTTTCCTTTTCTGTCTTGTAGGATAAAAGGTAATACAAGCCATACCCCCTGGAAACTGCAAACTCCCTTTACATTGGATGGTGGAGGTGAATTTAGTAAGGGTAATATAGTCCCATTCTAATTCTATTTAACATAATCCAGTCTTACCCTATTAACCACAAGCAGAGATTTGGATTTACAGCATAGAGAAATCAGAAAACGGAGGACAATCACACAGTGCCGGCAATCATGACCCACCCAAATTGCTACACATTTCTCGGGGAACACAATTCAGGCCATGACAAGTATGCTTATTTAATTAATTTCTTGTTTGTTAGCTTATTCAGATAATAGTTAATTTAAAAAAAAAAGCAAACCCTCTGAAGCTTGCTAGAAGTAAAGGAGAATACATATTTTAGAGCTTCCAAACGTCCAACTAAAGCATTTTACATATTACTTAAAATTCAAGAAAAGATCTGTTATGTCAATCAGGTCCATTAGGACTGGAATTTCAATCTGTTTGGTTCACTGTTGTATGACTGTCACACTAAACAGAACTTGCAGTAAAACTGGTGTTTCCTGTGGGTTTTTTGAAGGTGCCCACTATTTACTGAAATTCATGTCTTATTTTTAACTTATTGACCTCTTTCTTTTATACATACGCTCTCACTCTGTTGTTTTTCACTGTATTTCCTGAGCCTTCATTGAAGAGTATTCTGTATCCTTATGTAATCAAATTCATCCATTTTTGACTTAAGATTTTTTATTTGAAATTACATTTTTGAAGTATGTTTTTACCCATAAATCATAAGCACAATCTATTTAATTTTCTTTTATTATTCTTATAGTTTATGACATTTAGATCTTTAAACCTTAAGTCACTTTTGAATGGGCTATTAAGCAGATATACAATTTTATTTTACACCATGAAGTGGTTGTGTGGCCTTTCTAGCCATGGTCTTGTAACTTCATCCAGGTGATTGAGTGGGACTGTGTGATTTGTCAGTTGTGGCCCACTGAGGGAACTAGTCAATTTTGCCTTAAAGGAGAACCCATTCTAGAGCAGAGAGAAGTATTTAACCACCTCAAAGGAGGAGTAGCCAGGAGATGAGAGTGTGTTCTTTGAACCCTGGATCCCTGAGAGCAAGCTGTAACCGTGAAGACAGTGAGAAACGGTGTCAGGAGAGATTCAGCCACAGAAACCTGGCACAGTCGGTTTCCTGGTCCAACAAGAAACCTAAATGCCTCTGGGAAGAGATCAAGGGCCAGGAAAAGCCATGCCTACAAGCAAAGTTGGGACAAGGCTGTCCTGGCTGGAGAACTGTATCTTTCAGTATTACTGAGCCTGAATCGTAACTTGTTACTTTGCTACTAAATTCCATAATCATGAGCTTCATCGCTAAGTTCTGTGTGGTGATTGCAATGAATTATGAAATCCAGCAAAGTGCCATGAGAGGGACAACTGGGGCTAAACCGTAAAGATGGTGGAGAGAGGAGGTTTGTCTGGTCTCTATCTCATGGGAGTCAGCCTAACACTGTTGATCTTGTTTCTTCTTTGTTCTTGTAGTTAGAAGAGGTCAGACACTTTCCTCACATTATCTAATGCCTTCTACTAAATAAATTGTGCTTTTCCCAATATTTTGACAAATCCATTGCCATATATGTTTTAACAAGTTTCACAGCCTAAGAAAAATTAAATCTCTAAACAAATACATAATGTCAAAATGTTTAAGTAACAAGTTTTAAACATAACTGAAATATAACCAAGGTTTCTACTTTTCAAATGAAACAATAAACATGATCAAAGGTTTGGAAGTGAATGCAGAAAACCTTTCAAATAGTACCAAATTCCTCTCACACAAGTTGTTCTAGAAAAAAGAACGAAGTGCAAAGATCTCTAGTGCATTCTGTGAAGCTAAAGTACCACTGATTCCCAAAAGAGATAATGATAAAGTAAGAAAAGTACAGGCTCATTTCACTTATGAATATACAGTAAACTGGAAAAAAAATTAGTTACATCCCGCAGTTTTGTGAAATTATATGCATGGTATGAAGGCAAAGACAGGTCAACATTATTCAGCCCATTCGGGAAGGATGGTAGTTCATCTAATTCAGTTTTTTTTTTTAAATAAAAGCCCTTAGTAAACTAGGACAGAAGAAAACTTACTCAATTTCATAAAAATTGTATTGTAAAACCAATGAGAAACATTATACACCAAAAAGAAAGTTTTAGGTATATGTTTTAAGATCAGGAACAAGGCTATATATATTTTGTAATGTATTGCTTATCTGCTTAAACCTGAAATCTAGTCACAATGTTATTATACATTTTTTCCAACATTTCCTGATAAATCATACTGTATTTTAAATGTCTTTTATTTTGGATAACATTAAGGAAAAAATAGTAACACAGGAGCACTGCTTGTTTCAAGGGATAAAGTACAACATTGTACATTTAATAGTATCATTATAGCTTTTAATTCTACTTTAACAATCTTCTATTCACAAGCTTTTAAACAAATGTGCCATTGATAGTATCATTTACCCATGAGAAAGAAAAGAACAGCCTCTCACTACCCAGGAACTGGAATGACATATACAATTAGATCCTAGAGTTGTTAGGAACTAGACTAACTCCCAGATAGGCCTTGATGTTCTCCTGCTGGACATAAATTATTTTATAGAACATCAACTACAGACAGTAATACTCTGTTATGAAATGAGACACAAAAATAAGGACAATTCATAATTTTGACTAAGTTTAGGCAAAAGCTAGATTACTGTGCAACTCACAAAATACCAAACACCTAGCCAGTTTGAGTTATTTCTTCACCTGTTGTATCTTGAACCTTGCTCTGGAGTTCCCTCATTCTAGAAAAGATATATCAGGTTGCTTAATCACGAAATTAGCAGTCCCTGGGTGGTACAATGATTAATGTGCTCAGTTGACAACTGAAAAATAGGAGTTCAAGTCCATCCAGATTTACCTCTGAAGAAATGTCTGAAAGGTCCGATGATCTACTTCAAACAAAATCAACCACTGAAAACTCTATGGATAGTAATTCTACTTGGAAACACATGGATTAACTAAAGTAACTGGTTAATCATAGGATTACCACTAGTTCTTGATGGTATCCAATCCAGAACAAAGCTTCAATTATTTCACATATCCTCAAAAGCACACAACCTAAACCTAAATCTTGTAAGTCTTTTCTAACACCTTCTTACTAAGACACCCCAAATTCCAATAGTGTATTTTCTCCTTCACTGTAATGTGCAATAAATCTACTTATTCTAATAGTGTATTCTTGGTTATTCTTTTGGGTAAGGTATTGTGATCCTTTAATTGCATTCTTGGTTTATATTACTAAACATAATGCAAAACAATCAAAGAACAGAATTAGCCAAAACCTACCATTGCATATAATTGAGTACAGAACTGATACTTAGCTATTGTTTTGAGTTCTAATCAATGCTGAGTGAATTCTTTCTAGCATACTTTAGCATTCTACCTCTCCAGACACCTAGAAATTTCCATCAACAACAAAAAGTAATTTTAGTTGTAGTTTGCAGAACTACTTTTCTAAAACTGTTGGAGAAGATCAAAAGGAAACCTAAAATAAAGAAGATTTTAAATTGTGAGTATTTTATTCCATCTAGATAGAAATTGGAAACCATGGTGGCACAATGCTTAAGTGCAATGGCTGCTAACCAAAAGACTGGCAGTTCAAATCCCCAGGTGCTCCTTGGAAACTCTACAAGACAGTTCTACTCTGTCCTATCAGGTGGCTATGAATTGATACCTAGTGGATGGCAATGGGTTTGGTTTGGTTTTGTTTAGAGATGAATTTGTTACAAACAGAATTTCATAAGACATATGTCACAAAACATTGATAACATGCAAGACAATAAGCTATGTTTTGTAAAGTCTTATGACTTAAGTTTGATAAATATTAATCTATATAAAATGAAATGTCTTTATGTATGAATTTCTAGGTCAGCTATAACATGTTTGAAAACAAAAACTACTGCCACTGAGTCGATTCTGACTCATAACCATGTATTACCTACTGCCATCGAGTCAGATCCAGCTCATAGTGACCCTAGAGGTCAGAGTAGAACTGCCCCTTAAAATTTTTCCAAAGAGCACCTGGTGGATTTGAACCACTGTCCTTTCAGTTAGCAGATGTAGCACTTAACCCACTACACCACCAGGGTAACCATGTATTACTACAAAGGAAATGCTGAAACAATTTCTTCTCTTACTTTAGAAGTTTATAAACAAAATGTTGGACAAGTTGTGCTCCCTCTGAATTGTCTAAAGAGGGATACCTCCTTGCCTCCTCTAGCTTCTGATAACACCAGGCATTCCATAGTTTGTGGCAGCATAACTCCAGTTACTGCCTCCGTATTCACAGTTTTGGTTGTCCTTTTCATGAGGGTACTGTGCCCTTTTAATTGTATTACTGGTTTATATCCTCTCATCTTTCTATTGTGTTCGTCTGTTTGTACCAATATGACACCTGTCATATTGGATTAGGGTCCACACTACTAATATAAAATCTCGTGCTAACTAATTATATCTGCAAAGACTCTATTTGCAAATGAAGTCACATTCAAAGGTACTAGGAGTTAAGACTTCAATATATCTTTTTGGGTTACACCATTTAATCCCAGTGACTGTGGAATTATCAATCCTTTTAAACTAGCAATGTGCATCACTGATCTTTAATGAAGGTATGTCATGTATTTTTAGTTGCCTATTACTGCACAACAAACCACCCCAGATTCAGTATCAAAAACAATGACTTATTTCTGGCCATCAATTTTAAGTGTCAGCACTTTACAGGGTACATAAAGGATGTAGTTTCTCTCTGTTCCGTGATCTCTGAAACTTCAGCTAGGAGGGCTGTAATGGGTAAAGATGACTTAAAGGGTGGGAACTGAAATGACTGAGCTGGAGGATCAACTTTCAAGGTGACTTTTTCACTCATGTATCTGATCTTTTGACAAAGACGCTTTCAAGAGTTGGCTCTGCTGGAATTGCTGAACAGTTACATGTATTTTCTTCAGCCTGGCAGTCTCTAGTTAGTTGGGCATACATAGTTCACGGTTTCCCCCAGAGTGAGCATCTTGAGAGACACAAATAGAAGCAACATTGCATTGCACATCCTTGGAAGTGTTACGATGTCACTTTTGTTAATTTCTATGTCTCAAAAATAAATAATAGTTAGCCTACATTCAAGTGGAGAGGACTTTAACTCCGTATCAAATGATGAGATAATAGCAAGGACATATTGCAGGGGAACATTTAGATTGGAAAATATTGTTGGAAAATGAAATCTGTCATAGAAATGCATTATTTCAACGATTTTGGTCATTTAGTCATTGGATACTTTTGTGAAGCCTATCTTTAACAATTCTTAAAATGCTAGAGCACGTGAACAACACAGTTAGGAAATATGATCTTAGAATGCTGAATTCTTGGAGAAACAGTCTTGAGATTTCCATTTACTTAAGTTTAGTCACACATGGTATTAAGATTTGCTCATTCATCTATCAATTCATTCAAAATTATTTATGGTTTCTACTCTGGCCCAGTATATAGTGTTTCAAAACTTGGGATATATAAGTTAGAAAAGAAACAAATTTTCTGTATATGTGTAGTTTATATTATAGTGAGTGGAATACAGGAGACAACGAATAAATATGATAAATAAATGGATTATAGAACATGTTGGTGGTATGTCAAAGTATTACTCAGGATAACAGGATAGAAGATACCAGAAGGGTAACAAGAAAATGCAAGTTGTACAAACTCAAAACATATTAAGAGATCGCTATAGAAAATAATGACCATTGACAATTATTCCCCTTTAATGGAGATGGGTGTAATTGAAAACAGTTGTACATTCTCTGTCTTCTGTAACTATCAGCAATTGAATCCTGTACTGTTTGACGTTCATCCTAAAGTAACATCTAGATTTTTGCAAAAAAGAATTCAGAGACCATGTGTGTCATGGAATGGGTTTCTTTCATGTCAGTTAATATAATACTACATTTTTCAATATGTTTCTGTTTTGATTGTATTGCAGGTTTGTTTTAATTCATATCAATATTAAGTCTTATTATACACAAAGTAGAAGTTGAATTTCAGAGGATAAACAAAATGTAAGGCAAAATGCAAATGAAAAGGGTAAAAATGTAGATATGAAATATGGAACCATACTAATTACAGTTATTACCTGTCTTTATATTTGCAGTATTTTTGCCAACCTTTATCTTTTTTTATCTGTTAACTATTTCTTCCTTTTATTCAGCTTGTTGTATGTTTCTGTTATTGGTGTTAGTTTCCATCGAGTTGACTTCAACTAATTTTGCCTGGTCCTGCGCCATCATCACTATGCTGGTTTTTCCAGTTGACTGCTGTAGCCTACGAAGAAATCAACTTGATGGTAGTGGGTTTGGTTTGGGGTACAGGTTGTAACCACTGTGTGTTTTGAGTACCTTCCACTCTAAGAGGTTCGCCTTCTGCACTATAGTAGACAATAGTCTGTTGTTATTCATGATGCCTCCATTAACTACTTTTTGAAAGTAAATCACCAGATCTTTCTTCCAAGTCTTTCACATTCTGGACACTTTAATGAAATCTGTCCACTATGGATAACCCTGCTGGCATTTGAAATATTGGTGACATAGTCAGCATCATACCAAGAAGCGAACCACCACAGTACAAGAAACTGATTAATGGCTTGTGGGCTTCATATATAAATAATCAAAATTAGTAAAAATAACATTTTTAATTGATTCACTGCTAAGATTATACCTTTTCATATTTCCCCAAGTAGAGTCTAAAAGATCTCATTTGGCTATTTTCTAGATTTCCTGTACTGATTAATTTTTTATACTACTACAAGTCTCAAATAATATGATAAAGAAATCTTCATTAAAACAGCATTGGTATCTTGTACTGCTAAATCATGATTCCTTATTTTCTAGACTAGAAATTCAGAGTTTATGCTGCTCTAACTTCAGAGCTGAGTCAGCAAGAAAATGCTAGGGTTTTATGGTCCAGACTTATTTTCAGGTAACATCTATCATTCAAATAAAAAAAATGAAAGAATGACAACTTAAATCACCTCCATCACACACTGTATGGAGAGAGGAGCCAGTTGCCATTTTTCATGAAGCTAGATCATCGTTACATTCAATCTTAACTTTGAATGTAATTCATTTCTTTACCTGCAGCTTTCACTCTTCTAAGGTGGTAATAGCGAGCTAGTGGCCTAATTGTTAACAGCTCAGCTGCTGTACAAAAAATCGGTAGTTTGAAGTTACTGGCTTCTCATTGGAAACCTTCTGGGACAGTTCTGCTCTGTCCTGTTCTGTAGGATCACTATGAGTAGGACTCATTGTCAACGGATTTACAATTTAAGTAGTGACCCTACAATGTCAAATGAACAATTACAGTTACCCTTGTTTGTTGTTAATAGCCACAGGAGCCACGGTTCAGTTGAATTCAACCATGTGTGTGTTTTTAGCTCCCACCTCCAATAAATCACTGTTTTCAGTTCTATGCCATGCAGCATGAAAAAAAGGATTAATACAAGAACCCTGAATTTAAATAAATAGAATTCTTGTTGAGTGCTTATGACTGATATCCAAAATCTATAAAACGTGATAGTGTTCATTTCAATACTTGCTCTACCAGCATCAGTTCAGGTATCATGGACTACTTTGTTTGAAAGCCATGCCTTTGGACAGCAGGATCAATCTGACAGTGTGTATTCTCATTGTCTTGGCAAAATGCGCCACGTGATTGGCACAGGGATTTTGCCAGTGGACAAGGAAGCCAAGGTTGAAGGTTTGCTTGCTTTCAGAGTTCGTTTTCTATCTGCTTAGGATTTATCTTTATAATATTTTGAGAGTTTCCTGACCTCTTGTTTCTTGAGTATACTTCTAGCATTGTTTCTGTCAAAAACATAGAGACTTTAACTTTGAGAAACAAGACAAATGCTTCCTCTGGTTTGACTGGTTTGAGGGCACAGGTGGGACATTATGCTTGCTATATATTTTTCTAACCCTAAGATGCTTAATTTATTATCAACATTGAGAGAAAAGAAACAGTTCACTTGTAAATAGTCACATACAAACTAGGCTGTCTGACTATTCCAATGACAGTCAGTCTGTAGCCCCTTCTTTATATGGAAGAAAATAATTAAATAATTAAATTTTAATAGTATAATTTTCGAAATTAAAAAAAGTGACACACTTAGATACACTTTTTTATTTTATTCATTTATGGTTAAAAACCCTGGATATGAAGTTGGGAGGCCTGATTTCATCTCCTTCTTTTGCCACTGATATCATGATATAAAACCAGCCATTTAATCCTTTTGAGCTTCAACAATCCCCCCCCCCTTTTGAGGGTTTTGACTGAATTGTTTTTAAGACTGAGCTCTTCTTCTACAATTAACATAAAAGTATGTTTAATGAGTACCTGGAACTCAGCTTTACTTGTATTGTCTCACTTGAACCTCCTAATGGTCCCAGGAAAAAAGTATTAACAACATCTCCATTTTATACATGAATAAGCCATGGCACAGATAAGGTAAACACATTCAAGATGACACAGCTAGACAACAGTGAGAGCAGAAATACAGCCCAATCAGTGTGACTCCAGAGTCTTTTGGGTGCATTTTTATTCTGTAACCTCACCTTTATGAGAGGTAGTACAGTATCCTTTTTAAGTGTATGAAATCTCAAGCTAGGCTAACAAGAAACAAAACAGAGTTTTGTCAGCAAATCACCATGTAATCATTGACAAATTATTCTATTCTCCTGTGCCCTAGTTTCATGGTCTTGTATCTGTTCTCCAAGTGGACCTGGACCCATGAAGACCTTATCTATAGTAGAACAAACTATTGCTAGTCCTGTACCATCTTCATGACCCTTAATATGTTTCTGTCTGTGGTTTTGGCTATTGTGTCAATTTCACAGAAAGTCTCCCAGTTTTTGCTGATCCTCACTTTACCAAATACAATGTCTTTTTCTAATGATTGGTCCTTTCTGGTGACCTTTTCAGAGTAAGTGAACCAAAGTCTCTCCATCCTCACTTATATTAAAAAAAGGATATTAGCAGCTCTTTTTCAACAGGGTTGTTACAAAAATTGGCACACATCATGGACACTTAGGACAATGCTTGTTTGAAAATGCAATCATCCAGTATTGCCTATTGTTATTCTTATTCTTAACCTTATGTCAACAATAGAGCCATAGGATTAAAATCACCTCATCTATACCAAGTGCTGAGTCAGATCCAACTCATGGCAACCCTAGGGGCCAAAGTAGAACTGATAGAGGTTTAAAAAAGGCATAGTTACCTTATATCAAGTGAGTTTCTGATATTGACTTTGCTATGTATGACAAAATAGTCTAATTCTTGTCTTAAATTTGCAACTGTGCAAGTCAGATAGACTTCAGTCTTCCCATAATACCGTTGCAGATTTGTTTTAAAAATTAAAATGAAAATTATCTGTGTGTGATAAACAGCTCTTCTAGGGCTTCTATGAATTACATGGCAATGAACATTGTCATGGTGAATCATTTACAATGAAGTACCCTGACTCACGGTGCGACCCTGAATTCACTCTCAAGAGACGTTACTTGATGCAAACAGCAAGAGGATTTATTCCAGCATGCCGGGGCCCAGATCTTACTCCTAACAGAGCAGAGGAGCTGGGCCCCGAGTAAAAAGAGTACAAGGTTTTTATGCAGGTTGGGGGTGGGGTGGGGGTACAGAAGAAAAAAAGGGTGAGGATGGGGTGAGGGTTATGTGGGGCCCAGCACATGATCATTTTTGGCGGTCAGCAAGGCTCTAAGCAGATGGTCATCTACAAGGGCGGTGATCACCGGGATGGGCAACAGATGGTCATAGGGTTGGGCAACAGACAAAGCTATCCAAGAGGCACAGAGGTTTGGGCAATATACTATTTCTCAGAAATGTGGGGTTGGTTATATTCCCAGAAAATAGATGGCCAGCAAAAAGGAGTTTTAAAATAGTTTCTAAACAGTTTCTTCATTCCCAACTCGTCTGATTTGTAAATATTTTCTAATCATAGAAAATTCAGATGTTTGTGTTCCTATAATTAGAGTGTTGTTGTAGTGCTTGATGTTGTTGTTTGAGTAATAAAATCTGCACTGAGCTTACTCTTTCTCTAATGAATCTTATTAGCCTATTGAGGATGCAGGGTCCCAGTGTTACAAGTAATAGTAGTATCAGTAGGGGGCCTATTAGGGAGGACATTAAGGTGGTCAGCCAGGGGGATCTGGAAAACCAATTTTCAAACCATCCCTGTTGGGCCTCTCGGTCTCTTCGTCTTTTGTCTAATCTTTCTCTTAGTTTGGCCATTGAGTCTTTGATTATTCCTGAGTGGTCAACATAAAAACAACATTCCTCCTTTAGGGCGGCGCAGAGGCCTCCATCCTTTAGGAATAACAAGTCTAGCCCTCTCCTGTTCTGTAGGACTACTTCAGATAGGGAGGTTAAAGATTCTTCTAACTTAGAAATTGAGTTTTCTATGGTCTTTAAATCTTCATCTATTGCTGTCCTTAAGGCTGTGAATTTTTGTGTTCCTTGGATTAAAGCAGTAGTTCCTGTGCCTACTCCAGCCACTACTCCTGCGCCCAGCAACACGGCTAGGGTTATTGATACTGGTTCTCTTCGGACTCTATAGTTCTTTGAATCAAACTGATCTTCGAATGATTTTGAATCATGGTATATGATTCTGGGTACTAATTGAACTAAAACACAAAAATCTTTAGAGTTATTAAAAACAGTGGTGGCAACACAAGGGGTGAGTCTGGTGCTGCAAGCCCACCATCCTTCTAATGGGGGTACGAGGTAGTAGTTAGTGGAGGTGTGAGGGCTAGTTAATGTCTGATTACACAATTGTTTTTTGTCTGCAGGGACGTTTCCCAAACAAGTTCCTTTTCCTGTTACTTCGGTAAGGGTTAGTTTATTTTGGGTTCCCCAGGTGCATAAGCTGTGGGAGGTTGTATTGCTGAAGTTTCCTGAAAATGCCACCCCTTCATAATAGGGAGGCCTGGAAGTCAGGCATAACCAGCATGACTTAGTAATATTAGAATTAGAGGTGTTAAGTACACTGAAAGTTCCCTGTACTAAATTCAGTAATCTCTGTTCAGTGTTGCTGGGGGCTAGGAAAGTTGTAGGGGTCACTGGGGTACTAGAGGGTGGGGGGTCAGGGGGTTTCGGTTGGGTTGGCTTTGGGAGTGGTTTGGGTAGTGGTTGTTGAACTGGGCTTTTGGGGGGAGCATCTAGCTTGGATAGTACCTTATTTGGGCCTATCGATTGGGCTGGGAGTTTTTCTATGC
Source organism: Heterohyrax brucei (assembly GCA_028571685.1). Taxonomy (NCBI): domain Eukaryota; kingdom Metazoa; phylum Chordata; class Mammalia; order Hyracoidea; family Procaviidae; genus Heterohyrax; species Heterohyrax brucei. The sequence continues at coordinate 45,772,502 of CM053149.1, forward strand.
TGAGTCGGACCCGGAGGCCGGACCCGTCCCCTCCGCCGTATTTCCAAAATACTATACCCCAATAAAAACCCTCTATCCACTTTGAGGTGTCAGTTTTTCCTGCTTCTGTAAACTGAATTCTTATGTAATCTAAGTCTTTTTGAGAGCATGGCTTATTTCTGTATGGGTTTGCAGCAGCTTTAAGGTAAACCATTGTTGCAGTTTTACCGGGCCCTGGATGTACAAAAGAAAACTTTAAAAGGTCCTGTTTTTTTGTATTCCATCTCCAATCCCCATCATTTGAGGTGACACAACTCCAACTACCACAGAAATAGCTATCCAGTCCCCCACAGCTTTTACCCTTATTATGCCCTGGGCAGCTATAAAACCCATAACTACGCACCAGGTTAGGAGGAGTGCGTTTTGCTGAAGGGATGATTTGTCGTAGGCAGAAATATAAATCAGGCCACCAGGTACCAGGTGGGGCTTGGTGGCTGGTGCTGTTGATAGTGGCACCCATGTCTAAATCTATAATCTTCCAAGTGAGCTGTTGGGGAGCATGGGGGTTGGCCTCGAGGAGAGAGTTAATTGCCAGTAGCCACACGGCGGACACGAAGTTTAAGGGGGTCATCAGTCTTTTCTAATTTCCACTCCTGTTCTGGTGGAGGGGCTACTTTAACATGGGATGCATGAATCCAAGCGGAAATGCCATCTACCTTAACAGCAGTTGGGGTGGTTAAAAGTACCACGTAGGGTCCCTTCCACCGAGGCTCAAGATTCTTGGTTTGATGTCTTCTGATGTAGACAGAGTCTCCCACTTGGATCGGATGCGGAACTGTTGTTTCTCCTGGAGTATAGATTTCCCGTAGAGGCTCCCACACTTCTTTCTGCACGGCTTCGAGGGCCCACAACCTTTCAAGTAAAGGGGTATTAGTGACACATTCTGAAGAGTTATGTAGATGAGCAGAAGATATTGGAGTTGGTGCTCCAAACATAATTTCAAAAGGAGTTAGACCGAAACGACCAGGTGTGTTTCTAACCCGGAACAAGGCTGCAGGAAGGAGGGCTAACCAATCTTTTAGGCCAGTCTCAATGGTCAATTTAGTTAAGGTCTCCTTTAGGGTTCTGTTCATTCTCTCTACCTGTCCTGAGCTTTGGGGGTGATATGCTCAATGTAATTTCCAATCTGTCCCCAAAATTCTTGCTAAACCTTGACTTACCTGGGCAGTGAATGCAGGCCCATTATCTGACCCGATTACCTTGCGCACGCCAAATCTAGGGAAAATCTCCTCCAGAATTTTCTTCGCCACTGTCAGTGCAGTCTCTTTCTTCGTGGGGAAAGCTTCAGTCCACCCTGAAAAAGTGTCTACAAAAACTAGTAGATATTTAAAATTATATTTAGTGGGTTTTATTTCAGTGAAATCCACTTCCCAGTATGATCCTGGGCAATCTCCCCGTAACCTTTTTCCGCTACCTTTGTAGGTTTTTGGTACGTTGACAAGTTGGCACGGGACACAGTTCATTACTGTCTTTGAGGCCAGATCCTTAAGTCCAATTATATAGTAGGGAGACTTCTTCACTAACTTAATTAAGTTAGTCTCTCCTAAATGGGTCAGGAGGTGTAGTTGTTTTAAATAGACCATGGCGGTTCTTTTGTGCAAAATATTTTTACCTTCCTTCGTCTGGCAAATTCCCTCAGCAGTTTTTAGGGTAAACGCTGCTTGTCTTATGTGATTGAGGTCTTCTTCAGTGTACTGGAAGGGTTGTTTGCAGGTTTGGGTGGGACTGAGGGAAGGTAGGAGTGGTAAAATGCAAGTTCCTTGGGCTGCTTGTTTTGCTGCAGTATCTGCCCTTTGATTTCCCTTTGCTAAGGCAGAGCTGTCTTTTTGATGTCCTGGACAGTGTATAATGGCTAATTCTGCCAGTAGATGTATGGCTGTCAATAACTCTAGAATTTCTTGTTTATTTTTTATGTCCTTTCCAGCTGAGGTAAGTAAGCCGTGCTGCCGATAGATGGCCCCATGCACATGGGCAGTGGCAGAAGCATAGCGGCTGTCGGTGTAAAGGTTAAGTCTTCTTCCCTCTGCCAGTTTTAAAGCCTGTGTCAGGGCTATGAGTTCGGCTCGTTGGGCTGAAGTTCCTGCCGGGAGACTGCTAGCCCAAATGGTGGTTGAGTCATCAACTACTGCAGCTCCTGCCACCCGCTTACCTTCAGTCATGTAGCTACTCCCATCGGAATACCATGTCAGGAGAGGGCTTCCTTTTAATGGTTGATCCTTCAAGTCTTTCCGTGTTCCGGTTTCTTCGGCCAGTATCTCCTGACAGGAATGTGTCACTTCAGCTGAGGTTTCAGGCAGCAGGGTGGCTGGATTCAGAGTAGTGGGAGCCCCGAACTCAATCCGGTCCCGATTTAATAATAGGCTTTGATAGTGAGTCATTCGGGCATTTGACATCCAGCTCTCTGGGGGTTGCCGGATGATGCTCTCCAATGTATGGGGGGCTATGACCGTCAATTTTTGCCCCAAAGTTAACTTGTCTGCGTCTTTCACTAGGGAGGCAACAGCTGCGATAGCTCGGAGGCATGTAGGCCACCCGCTAGCCACCGGATCTAGCTTCTTCGATAGGTATGCTACGGGTCGTTTCCATGGGCCTAATGGTTGAGTCAATACGCCCCGTGCTACTCCCTTACGTTCGTCTGGCGGTGAGTAGAGGGTACAGGTATCTGAGTCACAGTCTTCTTGCGGGCCTCGGTAAGCCATCTTTTTCCATCTTTTAGGACATACCCTAAGTACGTCACTTCTCGTTGACACAGCTGGGCCTTCTTTGCAGAGGCCCGATACCCCAACCGGGAGAGTTCGGTCAACAGGGCTACTGTGGCCTCCCGGCACTCAGTCTCTGTTGCTCCGGCGATGAGGAGGTCATCTACATACTGTAAGAGAGTTACCTGGGGATGTGAGGCGCGAAATGGCGTTAAATCCTGATGGAGGGCCTCATCGAAGATGGTGGGTGAATTCTTGAACCCTTGTGGCAAACGGGTCCAAGTTAGTTGTCCAGTGACCCCGTCCTGGGGGTCTTTCCACTCAAAAGCAAACATAGGTTGACTGGCTGGATGTAATTGAAGACAAAAGAAAGCATCTTTTAGGTCCAGGACTGTATACCAGGTATGGTCGGGTGGCAATGAGCTGAGTAAGTTGTAAGGGTTAGGCACTGTGGGGTGGATGTCCAGTACTCTTTTGTTGACCTCACGGAGGTCTTGTACGGGGCGATAGTCGCCCGTGCCTGGTTTCTTTACAGGGAGTAAAGGGGTGTTCCAAGGTGACTGGCATTTTATCAGGATTCCAAGATTTAGAAGTCTCTGTATATGAGGTTTTATTCCTTCTCTGGCTTCTAGAGTCATGGGATACTGGCGGACAGCCACGGGGGTGGCTGAGGCCTTCAGTTCCACCACTACTGGGAGCTGTAACTTGGCCAGTCCCATGCCTGCCGTTTTGGCCCAGGCCTGGGGAAAAGCCTTCAGCCAGTCCTCTGGTGTTCCAGTGGATGGAGGGGGACTATAAATCCTGTACTCATCCTCTAGCTGCACAGTGAGGATTCTTATTGGGACTGAACTTTTATCTGTTATCAGGGGGCCTCCGGGGGAAAAATGAATCTGGGCTCCTACCTTTGTCAGGAGATCTCGTCCCAGTAGGGGCCTAGGACACTCGGGGATGACCAAGAAAGAATGGGATACCCGGCCCGTTCCCAGATCGACCGTTCTTCGGGTAGTCCATGAATATTGCTGTTGCCCAGTGGCCCCTATCACCCAGGTCTTTTTTCCTTGTTTTAATTCTCCCAGTGGATGAGTGAGGACTGAATGTTGAGCTCCGGTATCGACCAAAAATTCCACTGGTTTCCCCTCCACTTTTAGAGTTACCCTGGGTTCGGGGAGGGGCTCCGAACCCCGTCCCCTCTAATCTTCACCCTCACCAAGGGTCAGTACTTTAGGTGAGGGGCGCCTTGGTTTCTTTGGGCAGTCCCTGACCCAGTGTCCTTTCTCTTTGCAATAGGCGCACTGGTCCTTCTCTAAGGAGGGGTGGTCTTCTAGATGCTTTGTCTTGCCCGCTCTTTGCCTGTTTGGGGGCTGAGGCCCTTTGCCTTTTTCTTGAACTACTGCAGCTAGGATTTTAGAAAGGTTTTTCTCCCTCCTCTTATCGCCTTTCCTCTCTCTCTTCCTTTTCCTTTTCCCTCCTTTGTTCCTTTTCCTCCTCTGTCTCTCTTTTGTAAAACACCTTTTCTGCCTCTTTTACCAGGTCTTTGAGGGATAAGTCTTGCAGGCCTTCTAATCTTTGTAGTTTTCGTTTTATATCAGGTGCTGCTTGCCCAATAAAGGCCAGTGCCACCGAGGCCCTTTGCCCTTCTGAGATTGGGTCAAAAGGTGTATATCGTCTAAAAGCATCTATTATCCTTTCTAAAAATACTGATGGGGCCTCGGCTGGTCCCTGGGTTATTTCCCTTACCTTGGCCAAATTGGTGGGGCGGCGTGCAGCCCCTCGGAGACCTGCCACCAGAGCCTGGCGATAGATGGTTAGCCGCTCCCTACCTTCAGGAGTATTGAAGTCCCAAAGAGGTCTCGTCAGAGAGAACCCTCGGTCAACCTCATTAGGGAGCTGTGTAGGTCTTCCATCAGTCCCTGGCACGTTCTTTCTTGCTTCTAAAAGAATCCTTTCACGCTCCTCAGTAGTGAAGAGCACCTGTAAGAGTTGTTGGCAGTCATCCCATGTGGGTTGATGAGAAAACATTAATGATTCCATTAAGCTGGTGAGTTTCTGGGGGTCATCGGAAAAAGAAGGGTGATTAGTTTTTCAATTATACAAGTCAGAGGAAGAGAAAGGCCAGTACTGAAGGGGTTGTACTGGGGGATCTCCCTCGTTGGGACCTGGAGTGGGCGGCCCGTATGCTGGCAAAGGGAGAGCAACTGTGGTATCAGGGGTGGCTGCCCTGCGGCTTCTAGTCCCCTGTGCTGGGCCCTGGCTCGGGGGGACTGCTGCCTGGGCGGCTTCTTCCGGGGGGGCAGAGGGCCTTGGGGGGGGATAAGGTGGGGAGTCATCTAGGAGTAGGAGGTCTTGGACCTCGGGATATACTGACGATTAGGCCTCCGCTTTTCTTCCTCCGGGGGTGTGGAGTTAGTGGTCATTATGTGGGCTGAGTCCACTATCCACGGTCTCACCCATGGAGGAGGGTTCTGGACCAAATCCTGCCACACGGTGATGTAGGGTTGTTGATCAAGATGTCCTCTTGGTGGTCCCTGGAATATAACTGATTTAACTTTCAAGATTAGAGACAGATTAAAAGACCCTTCGGGGGGCCATCCCACATTGAAGGTGGGCCATTCGGAAGTGCAGGAGGTTCTCCAAGGCTCCTTCCGGACCTGTACGGACAGATTACGAGCCCTTTCCTTCACCTCTGTCCAGTGGTCAAGAGTCAGAGTGAGGGGTGTAGTCATTGTCTGTCCCATCGTCAAACACACACTCAACACAATGAAAACAAGACAAACCGAAAACAAAACCAGACTGCGGCCGCACCGAGTTTCATAAAAGCACCGAAATGAGTCCACAGGGGATCGTGATGATCCCGGCCTTACAGAGGAGGATTCCTCGTTATTAGACTCTACAGAGGAGCCCGCCAGGTGTCCCTGGTCTCTCCTTCCTCCTGGGGCGTCCCCCCAGGACAGCAACCTGTATCCTTCCTAGCACGTCTGCAGGATACTGTCTCTGGTCCCTCACGGGGCCAGAGACGGTCGCCAAACCAAAAGTGTACACTTCAGAGACTACAGAAACACAGAAATGGGCCCTTACCTCCAAGGTTGTCTCTGGGAGTGAGGGGTGGTCGCCGAGGACCCGTTTCCCGGCCAACGCACCAAAATGAATTACTCTGACTCACGGCGCGACCCCGAATTCACTCTCAAGAGACGTTACTTGATGCAAACAGCAAGAGGATTTATTCCAGCATGCCGGGGCCCAGATCTTACTCCTAACAGAGCAGAGGAGCTGGGCCCCGAGTAAAAAGAGTACAAGGTTTTTATGCAGGTTGGGGGTGGGGTGGGGGTACAGAAGAAAAAAAGGGTGAGGATGGGGTGAGGGTTATGTGGGGCCCAGCACATGATCATTTTTGGCGGTCAGCAAGGCTCTAAGCAGATGGTCATCTACAAGGGCGGTGGTCACCAGGATGGGCAACAGATGGTCATAGGGTTGGGCAACAGACAAAGCTATCCAAGAGGCACAGAGGTTTGGGCAATATACTATTTCTCAGAAATGTGGGGTTGGTTATATTCCCAGAAAATAGATGGCCAGCAAAAAGGAGTTTTAAAATAGTTTCTAAACAGTTTCTTCAATAAGAAGTAGACAGTCAGTTGAATGAAACCACATGATGAGACTCATTTTGGGGCTAAACGCTGTAGTATGCACTTGTGTATGCACAGACACACTAACATGCACACAGCTGAAATTAAATTTAGAAAACCTGTGTACCAACTCTAACTCTGTAAATCCTTTCTAATAAAACTAGAGTGTGGCGAAGACTTCTAATTTCTATGTGGTCCCTTTTCTTTACTTATAAATTAAACACAATATCTATTTATTTGGGGCTATTTTAAGAATGAAATGTGATAATATCTATGTACAGTGTTCTCTAATGTATAAATCTCATTCTTATTTGAACTTAATTTTTTGTTTTTAAACTTTGCTTTAAGCTCAGCCTGAGTTTGCAATGACTTTTCACACTAAACCAGTTTCTGAACCTGGGTGCTTGTTTTACTGTGATTGTGTTATAGGCAACCAAACACTTCAGTGTTTCTAGGGTTATACAGATTGCTCTCTTTGATTGGGTTAACAAAAGAACCCACAGAAATAAGGGTAATGAGGAGACATCCCATAAACTGCATTGTTCTCTCATCCTAGTTATTTCAGAATGGGTAATGGACTTAAAATCACACAACAAAACCCAAAGGTCTGCCTTTTGTTTTTTGCTCACTGAGCATTTTTATAGGTGGTCACTATGAGTTGGAATCTACTCAGTGATGATGCAGGAGAGGCTGGTACGAGTAACAGATAGATTGACACTTTAACAGCCCTATGTCCACCTTGAGGTAAGGATGTCACCTTGAAGACTAAAGTACACCTGACCCCAAGCCATGATCTTTTCAGTTGCATCATATGCATGTGAAAGCTGAACAGTGAACAAAGAAGACAGAAGAACTGACGCCTTTGAAATTTGATGGTGGAGAAGAACATTGAATGTACCCTGGACTTCCCAAAGAACCAACAGACCTGTTCTGGAAGAAATACATCATGCTTGGTAGAGTGGAAGGTCAGTGAAAAAGAGGAAGACCCTCAATGAGATGGATTGACACAGTGGCTGCAACAATGGGCTTAAGAATAAAAACGATTGTAGACATGGCACAAGACTGTGCAGTGTTTCATTCTGTTGTTCACAGGGTTGGTACGAGTCAGAACATGTCCACCTTGTAGATTGTAGCTTCTACTTTATGCACCTATCAATAACCTAACCTCATGTGGCTGGGATCACAAGTTTGGTTTCTTCAATAGAGCAAACTGTAACAGCTATTACAATTTATGAGGATTGACAATTGAGACTGTGAACTCCTCTAGAAAAAGAGGTACATACCTCATTGCTAAGTATCATTTTGATCACCTTTGAAGTACACCCCTTGGGAAGCTATGCCCTGATGCCAGTGCCTAGTCCACCCTTCAAAACAATTTTGGAACTCGTTCTAGAAAGGCCATCAAAGCAAATGTCATATTACCCCTCATGGCTTGAATGGCATCAAAATGTCTTCCTTTCAATATTTCCTTTATCTTTGGGTAAAAAAAAAAAAGTCACTGGGGGCAAGATCAGGAGAGTAGAGAGGGTATTCCAATATGGTTCTTCGTTTACTGGCTAAAAACTACCTCACAGACAACTAGACAGTTAAGTTTGTGAACTTGCCACCATGCACAATGGCCATTACAGAAGGAGTTCCAAATTGCTTTGAAGGGTAGACTAGACACTGGTGTTGACACATAGCTTACCAAGGGGAGTACTTCAAAGGTGACCCCGGTGATATTTAGCAGTGAGGTATGCGGCACTTAGAACAATTAAGTTCACGGACTTAACTGTCAGGCCTTGTATATAAGATAGCAACAGCCTAGCTACTTTATTTTAAAAGAGCATGTGTCCAAATATGGAGGCTCTCAAACTAATTATTCAGTTTCTCTGAAAGTTTATTTTAGTAGTTTCTTCTTTAAGAAGGTTTTTTTGAGTCATGTTCCTTAATCTCTGCTTCCAGATACCCTGAACACATTTGGAGGTGGTATACACGAAAACAAACTAGTACTCCAAAACCAATTGGTTGCTTAAAAATAATTCAGCCACACTTTCTTCTGGTGCAAAATCAGCAAGATCTCTGGAGTAATTATGATCCATGCCTAGCAGCAAAGCAAAATTTAGGAAGCCAAAGAGAGTCTTTGATAAAATGGACCCTGGATCAAGACTTTTTGTTCTATTGTTAACTAGGAGAACCTTCTGAAAAGAAAGAACTACTAAAAAGTGACCTACCCATCACTCATAATTGCAGTTTGAAACCTATACCTGTTTCTGTCAAATCAATTCTCTTTTTCCTGCTCACTTTTTGTTTCACTTGAGTATGTAACGTATAGCAGTCACTGGGCCTAAAGCCCATGCTGGAGGACTTTTCTGTAAGTATGGGTAGATCTTACTAACAGAAATGAAGATTATTCAAGATCATAACTTACCTGTTTCAGTGATTTGGCATCTCTCTCTGTTTTTCCAAATTTGTCTAGACTCATCTCAGTTTTATTTTGTTGCCTTTTCCTAGATTTCACTGATTTCACCATTTTAACATTAGTTGCTTCATATGCAGTACTGGGCTAAATTGTAAAAGCAGGACAAGTAAAAAGCATGAAATCATCAAGTATCTGTTCTACAGACTAAACATAATCACGTATCTTGGGATATAGCCACAGACGTTTGCTTTTGGAATTTTAACATTAAATGTCAAAAGATTTCCATCTAGTTTCCCTTGAAATGTTTGTGGACACATGTCAAGCATCCATTTTTGGCATAAGACTGCAAATGCTTCAATTTCTTTTTCCAATTAATTCTTCTCTGTTATTATTTTCTCATTACAATTCCTTTGCAAATATACTCCTGGATATGACCTCTATTCACAAGCAGTTTCTTGTTTCTCACAGGATTTCTGGAGAAGGGGATATAATTGGATTTTATCTCAGTATAGCAATAACGTACTTATGATTGTCAGAGATTTTAAGAGTTAAATGAGTGCATCTTATGAACTGAAAAAATTTTTACTATCAACTTTTATAAACCAGATTGAAGGTAGTACCTTATACAATCAAAAATATTTTATTAAGGGATACTTTTATCACAGGAAATTCTGATTAAGTGCTACATCTGCTAACTAACAGGTTGGCAGTTCAAATTTTCCAGGTACTCCATGGAAACTCTATGGGACAGTTCCACCTGTAGGGTTGCTAAGAGTCAGAATCAACTCAGTGACAGTGGGTTTAGTTTTCCGGTTTTTGTTTCTTTGTTTTGCTTTTTAATCACTACCTAGTTTAAAAAAAATAATGAAAACCATTGGAAGAGACATATATCTAAAGACACATAAAAAATTTCTTAATATATTTAATGTTTATTTGGTGGAGAGTGTATTCTACTCAAGTTCTGAAAAATCATTCAAAGAACTCCTCTTGAGAAGCCAAAAATAAATGAGAAATTATTAATGGAAATAAATATTGGATCTTATTGTTGTTATTGTTGGTTGCCACCAAGTCAATTTTAAATCAAGGAGACCCCATGTGTACAGAGTAGAGCTATTCTATAGACTTTTCAGTGAGTACGACCTTTCACATGCAGATTGCCAAGCCTGTCTCCTAAGATTCCTCTGGGTGGATCCAAAGGACCAAACTTTCAGTTTGTAGTTGAACACTTAACTGTTTGCACCAGTCTTAAATTTTATTGTTTTGACTACTGCTAAATACGCAAATCCTGAATAATGTTTCCTTTTTTTACCAACGTTGATCCCTGCTTTCAAGGAAACAAGAAAAAAAGGTTGTAAATTCCGTGACTGATTTTGCCTCAACCATCATCTCATGATAATCTGCCGTGGTCTATTTTATTTGAGAATGTAAAGCTTTGCCTGTCACCCCCTCTCTGACCCTCAGTTTGGAATCATAGATATTTTCTAGACAGACTATTTACCTTTAAAACTTTGTTATTCTGGGCTCTATTTTAGAGCTCACTCTGCATGCATTTTCATTACTTCTTCCAGTATCTTGTCCTATACTTTGTGACTCTTAGAGCCATACCCCTCACCAGCTGAGGTGACTTCCCTGGATTGTAGATAAAACTAAGATAGCCCTGGAGATCAGTTTCAGAAAGGTTTGTTTAATTAATTTTAGAGATACGCATACATAGACTTAAGAAGAGACACTAGCTACTGTTTTCAGATAATTATTATACAATTAAATCACATGTAGTGAAATACATGCCACCCAAATAGAAGATGGCCTTTACCAGGCTTATATACCACTCAACTGTCAGTTTGTTATACTGAGGCAGCTTGTGCGTTACAGTGATGTTGGAAGCTATGCCACCCATGGTAGACAGGTTTCAGGCTATGGTGGACTAGGAAGAAGGACTGGGTGATGTACTTCAAAAAACTGGCCAGTGAAAACTTTAATAGCAGTGGGACATTGTCTGATATACTATCAGAAGATGAGTCCTTCAGGTTGGAAGGCACTCAAACTACAATTCAGGAAAAGTTACCTTCTTGAAATAGAGTCAATTTGAACAACATGAATAGAATAAAACTTTCTGTGCCTTCTTTTGCTGATATGGCATGATTCAAAATGAGAATAAACAACTGAAGATTTACATTAATAATTGGAACATGGAGTGCATGGAGTATAAATCTAAAAGAATTGAAAGTTGTAAAAATGAAATGGAGTGACTGAAGATCAATATCTTAGTACTCAGTGAATTGAAATGGACTTCTATTGGGCATTTTGAACAGGACAATCATTTGGTCTATCATGCCAGAAATCACAAATTTAAGAGGAATTCATCATAGTCATTGTCCAAAAGAAAATTTCAATTATCTTCTGAAGTACAACACTGTCAGTGATAGGATAATATACATACACCTACAAGAAAGACCAGAATATAAATATTACTCAAACTTATAGACCAACTACTAAAAGCCAAAAAATGGAGAAATTGGGCTGTTACCAAGTTCTACAGTCTGAAATTGATTAAGCTTGCAATCAAAACATATTGATTGCTACTGATTGAAATGTGAAAGCTGGAAATGAAGGATCACTAGCTGGAAAACATGATCTTCTTGATAGAAATGACACTGGAGATCACTTGATAGAACTTCTGCGAGATCAATGACTTATTCTTGGAAATGTTTTCCATTTTTCAATAACAAACGGTGACTATACATGTGAATCTGTTCAGGTGGTATACACAGAAATCAAATAAATTTCACATGTGGAATGAGACAATGAAGAAATTCAATATTATCAGACAGAAGGCCAGGGGCTGACTTCAGAACAGATCACCAATTACTCAAATGCAATTTCAGTTTTGAGTCATGCCACATCGGCAAAAGAAGGTCCATAAAGCTTGAAGTTGAAGCTGAAGAATTGGTCAACATTCAACCATTTCAGGTGGCAGCATATGCTCAAGAACTGGTGACATTGTGGGAAGAAGTCCAAGTTACACTGAAAGCACTGGTGAAAATCAAAGCTCCAGGAATTGATGGGACATGAATTTAGATGTTTCAACAAGCAGATGCAACTCTGGAAGCTGTCTCTTGTGTATTTCAAGAAATTTGGCAGAAAACCACCTAGCCAAACAACTGGAAGAGATCCATATACATGCCATCCCAAAGAAAAATGATCCACAGAATATGGAAATTATTGAACAATATCATTAATATCGCATGCAAATAATTTTCTTCTGAAGATCATTTAAAAGAAGTTGCAGCAGTACATCAACAGAGACCCTCCAGAAATTCAAACTGGATTCAAAAGAGGACATGGAAGGAGGATTATCCTTGCTAACGTCAGATAGATCTGGACTGAAAGCAAAGAACATCAGGAAGTGTTTACATGTGTTTTATGACTATGCAAAGAGATTCTACTATGTAGATCATAACAAATTATGGATAACATTGGAAAGAACATGAATTCCAGAACACTTAATTGTGCTCGTATGGAACCTGTTCATAGATGAAGAGACAGTCTTTCAAACAGAACCAGGGGCTACTGTATAGCTCAAAATCAGAAAATGTGTGCATCAAGGTTACATCTTTTTGCTTATTCAATCTGTATGCTGATCAAATAATCGAAGAACCTGGACTATATGAAGAATACAACATCAGAATTGGAAGCAGATTCATTAACATCCTGAAATATTCAGATGACACAACTTTGCTTAATGAAAGTGAAGAAGGCTTGAAGCACTTGCTGATGAAGATCAAAGACTATAGCCTTCAGAATGGATTATATTTCAACATAAAAAAGCAAAAGTCCTTACAACTGAGCCAGTAAATAACATCACGATAAATGAAGAAAATATTGAATTTGTCAAGGGTTTCATCTACTTAACTCAGTGTGATTGATTACTTTTCATGTGGCTTTTCCAGTCATAATCTTGTAAATTCTACCAACATGATTGGGGAGGACTGTGTGATAGGGTAATTGTGATCAACCAAATGGATTGTTCAGTATTGCCATCCTGCTGGAAATGAGCCACTCCAGAGGCAGGGGAGAGAAGAGTCTACTACCACCATGGAAGCAGAGAGAAGGCACAGTAGACTTTCTCATCCACAGAGCAAGAAAACATTGAGGGCCAAGCAGAGGTATGCCTGTGAGCACAGCTGAGAAGATTGTCCTGATGGAAGAACTGTATCTTTGAATGTTCCTGAGCCTGAATTGTAATTTGCTACTTCCATAATAAACCCCATAATTGTGAGTATGATGTATGCATTCTGTGTGGCCATTGCCATGAATTATGGAACCAAGTAGAGAGTGCTGTGGGAGGGATGATTGGTGTCATAATTGGTAAAGATGGCAGAAAGAGAACGCAAGTCTGACCTCCATCTCATAAGAGTCAGTCTTGGAATGTTGATTTTTAGTCTCCTTCCCTCTTGTGGAGTCAGAAGAGATCACTTTCTCCATGATGTTTTCACAATTGAGTCTACCATCAGTGCTTGTGGAAGTAGCAGTCAAAAAAATCAAAAGACATATTAGGCAAATCTGCTGCAAAAGATCTCTTAAATTGTTATAAAGTAAAGATGGCACTTTGAGGACTAAGGTGTGCCTGACCCAAAACCAAAAAAACCAAACCCACTGTCATTGATTGGGGTCCAATTCATAGTGACCGTAGAGGTCAGAGTAGCCAAGCCACGATATTTTCAATCTCCACATAAGCATGCGAAAGTTGGACAATAAATAAGGACAATAGAAGAATTGATGCCTCTGAATTATGGTGTTGCTGAAGAATACTAGCTATTCCATAAATGGCCCAAGAATGAACAAGCCTATGCACTCAGAGAGCTCCTTAAAAGCAAGGATGGTGTGACTTCATTTCACATACTTTGGATGCGTTATAAGGAGGGATTAGTCACTGGAGAAGGACATCATGCTTGACTGAGTGTCAGTAAAAAAGAGAGAATGAGGAAGACTGACACAACATCTGCACTAGTGGTCTCGAATGGAGCACCAACTTTGAGGATGATGCAAGGCTGGGCTGTGGTTTGCACTGTTGTACAGAAGGTCACTGTGAGTCAGAATGGATACAACAGCACCTAGCAACATGAACCAAGAGACTTATTTGAAATTGTCCATGCATACACATTGTGCAAACACAGTATGCTACTCATATTTGATAAATAAAATTTTACTGAATTCAATTTTTTTTAATTGTTGTCAAGATAAACACTGCAATGTGCATACACAAACATAAATCACTCATTTCCTTACTCAGTAGACATCTAGCCAGATCTAACGAGGACAAATTTATGTCAGATTCTGAATGTAGAATGCAGCCCCGTAGTTTCCAAGAAGCACCTGCTGGATTCAAACTACTGATCTTTTAGTTAACAGCTATGGTATTAACCATTAAATCACCAGCCTTGGAAATCATATGGGGCAGTTATACTCTGTCCTTTAGGGTTACTGTGAGTTGAAACGGACCCAACAGCAATAGGTTATGAGAGAGAGAGAAAAAAAAACTGAGCTTCAGAAAATCAAATAGTACGCTCAGAAACATTGGTGACAAAACTAAACAGTTGTCTTATTCCAAAGCTTATGTGTTCAACCACTGGGGTGAGTATAAGCAGACTAAAAATCATCTATCAAAATGAAAGACAGTATACATTATTTTCAAAAAGATAATTTAGGCATGGTAAGTGCATAACCTGAGAGATCTCATATAGTTTAGATGTAGGAATGCGATAACAAGATAGGGTATGAAGAAATATTCTACCTTGATGAATCTGATAAAAGTTTTCTGCGAAGAGATTAAGTTATGAAATAGCGTATATAAAACCAAATATTGGGAAGATTAAAAGTGAGAATTTGGACAACTTAGTACTATGGAGAATGTTCTAAGTTAAAAAGAAAACAAATACATAAAGGCACATGTGTTTACTTTCTGTGAAGAACTAGGCTAGGATTACAGTGACGGATGTGCTAATTTAGTCATAGATTAAAATTTTTCAGAGGTTTTATGGACAATAGAATTATACAGAAAGGTTTTTTAAGCTATGTAATTTAATGCATATCTTCATTTTATTGATATGCCATGATTCTGATCAATACAAGAGACTAAAAATTTTTCTACAGTTATTTCTCCAGTTTATAACTGAAAGGCAAAATAGGAAGGAAAAATGAGGCAGCTTTGACCATGACTTAATTTAACTTCTTTGTTCAACAAATATCCCTAATTGATGTTAATGTTAAAAGAGAGGAGAATTTGTTTTCTGCAGGCATATGAAATATATCTCATTGTAAAGGCTAATAAATTCAGAAATACAGCATCAGTTTTATTCAGTATTGGCTAAATGGTACTTAGAGGAATATTCCAATATTGCCAACTTTGAAGTTGATCACTGTATCCATTTTGAGTATTATTAAGCTAAGTACAAGTGCTCAAATTTTTATAATGAGAATTCTCTTAGTCATGTTACTTACACTTGGACAAAGTGGTTTTACTTATCTTTATTTAAAAAATATGTTCAGAATGTTTCCTTTGAGACATCAATTGTAGATATAAACATTTTTTTTTAAGTCATGAGAGATTTTTTTTCTCTATTTCCTAGAATCCTCCTGTTTCAAAGAAACATTAGAACATTCACAGAAGGAGGCTACACACGCATGGTGGGCTAGACACACATCTCCTCAACTGCCTCTGAGAACTAAAGTCTGGAATAATAGTTGAATGGAGCAACACAGACATTCCAAGAGTCCTGGGATCTGACATAGGGCTGTCAGATTAGATTACATTCCAAAAGAAGGATAACTACTCTCAAATACAAGGCAGCAATGCTGAGTCCTGCTTCTGCTGACTCACCCTTTGGGAGGACTGCAGGTGCTGACACCCTCTTTGTTATCCAGGAGGCAGGCACTGAGCATGAGTCAGCTAATAACTGAACTGCAGTGCTTAAGTAAACGGTGTATAGAGCACTAGAGAGGCTATGATTGGGATAGCCACATTTTGAGAGTCTGGGTGCTGACTGAGGGCATCACTGTCTCTCCACTCTCTCTTTTCTGAGCTGTGCCATAGATTGTGCTGTTTAATGGTAGGCAAGGTAGCTCTGATGAGGTGTCAGCTTTGTCAGCAGGGAGGCAGAGTCACCTACCTGGAGTGGGTAGGGATAATTCTCACATGGAGCAGCAGCCTGTGTCTGGAAAGTGCATACAGTAGTACCTAGAGTTACAGGTGGGGGCTGGCAGAGGACATCAGAAAGGCCGCAACCCCTCCCCATTTTGAATCACATCACAACATCTGGGGATGGTTCATAAGGTGCTTTTATTGTCAGCTGGAAGACAGTGCCTGCCACACCTGTGGGCCTGACTGATTTTAGCAGCTGTTAGAAAGCTGCTGTCTAGCAGTGAAGTACCTTTTCAAAACAAGACCACTCAGAACTGACTGCTGTGTGGCCTGGCAGCATCTCCCCCACCCATCAGCAGTGGCCGATGGCCCCCCAGTGATTCCATAAGTTGAGTGTCATCTTTGCCAGCAATGAGGCAAAGCCTACCACCCTTGAGAGTCTACCTGGGGCCAGTCACTAGAGTACACAGAGGCAGCTGGTGACCAACTCTCTTATTAGAAATACTCCTCTGCCCCTGTTGAGGTAACATTAGAGAAACTGATCAGCTTCTAGATGGTATGAAGGCATAAATCAATAGCTAACCATTTAAAGAAACAGTCCACTATGGCTCCAGAAAAATCCCAAAATAAAGAATCAAAAAACTTTCCAGATGAAGACTTTCTGAAACAATCAGAGATTGAGTCAAAAGAATTATATAGAGAGCCCTCCTGGAGATCACACAAAATTCAGCAGCCAGCCAAGCCAGCCAATTCAGCAGATAAAAATGAAAAATTAAGAAAGCTGTTGGAACTGATGGACCATCCATGATCTGAAATCCAGCAGGTCCACAATAAAATTACAGAATTAGATAATTCAATTCAAAGCCAAAAGAACAGAACTGAGGAAATGGAAGTCAGAGTTACTGAGCTTGAGGATAGAGCAACTGATGCCAGCATTTATGAAGAGAAATCAGAGAAAAGAAATAAGAAAAATGAGGAAGCATTAAGAAATATGTAGGACTCTGTTAAGAGGAATAATCAATGAAAAATTAGAGTTCCTGAACAGTGAGGGAATGCTGAAAATACAGAGTACTGTAGAGTTGCTGAGAGCAAACTTCCCTGAAATTCTGAAAGAAGAGAATATAGCTTTCCAAGATGTGTATCAAATACCACAAAAGCTAGACCCCAAGATAAAGAAACCAAGACATATTATAATTAAGCTTAATAAAATGAAACATAAACAGAGGCTCTAAAAGGCAGTGAGGCTTCAAGCAAAGCTAACATAAAGAAGGAAGCACTATAGGCTTTCATCTGACTTCTTGGCAGAAATGATGTTGGCAAGAAGGCAGTGGGATGACACAGTCAAAGTCTTGAAGGAGAAAAACTTCGAACCAACAATTATATACGTTCTTCAAAATTGTCTCTCAAATATGGAGATGAATTTAAGATGTCTGAAGATAAACAGAAGCTTAGAGACTGCAAAAACCAAACCAAAAGTATAAGAAAGCATGTGTTTATCCAGAATCCGGAATCCTACTCACTTAGGGGAGTCACAAAGCTCAATCAAAGCTGCAATATTAAAGGACAGGAACCAGTGACCAGAACACAAAAACTGTGACATCTTTACACTAAAAAGAGGAATATATTGCAATAGTTATAGCTGTTTCAGATGGAGAGGAATTTAAAAAGACATGTAGAGTTAAAGTCTGATTAAACTTAGACTATTAAGGGAATCTTAAGGGTAGCCACAAAGCAAAATAACAGTACAACATATCAAAACAAAAAGCCTAATACAGGAGTCTCAAGAAACATAAGACCACATTGAAAAGATGAAAAGTCAACCCATAAAGACGAATGACCCAGAACAGAATATTAAGAGCAACATAGAAAACATCAACAACATGAAAATAAATGCATCAAAAGGACAGCGCTAAACAAATACCTATCAATAATTACACTGAATATAAATGGACTGAACAGACAGCGAGTGACATCCTGGATCAAAAGACATGATCCATTTATGTGTTGCTTACAAGAAACACACCTTAGACTCAAAAGATATGACCAGTCCGAAAATCAAAGGATGAAAAAATATATACCAAGCTAACAACATACAAAGAAGAGCAGCAGAACATTCACAGAAATTGTGCTGGCAATATCCACTTTAAAATCTCTCCAACACTGTCAACTACAAGATGATATGAGGATTAATTAAAATAAGTAAAATTGTTTAACTGAGGGTAAAAAGAGTCCAGCATCTTCTGGATTGTCAGAAGAATGAACAATCTGTCTTGGAGGAAGAGCAACAATAATTCTCCTTAGGCGTGAAGGTGGCTGGTGAGACTTTATCTCACATACTTTCGGCATGTTATTAGGAGGAATCAATACCTGGAGAAGGACATCATGCTTGGGAAAATATAAGATCAGTAAAAAAAAAAAAAGAAGACCCTTAGTGAGATGGATTGATACATGGACATGAACATAGCTAGAATTGTGAGGATGGTACAGGACTGGCAGTGCTTAGCTCTAGTGTACACAGTGTTGCTGTGAATTGGGACCACCACAATGGCACCTAACAATAACTGAAGCAGTCCCAGAATAGGCCTGGAAAAAAACATATTAAATGAGTATGCTTAGCTTCAATTCTTATTTTTTTAAACCTGAGTAACAGTAAAAGCAATGTGTTCTTAAATCCCCAAATTAATATTCATTCTGAATTATTTTAAAAACATATGTAGTGAATTTCATCATATTGCTCTATTATTCATTCTTTACCGTAATTACATAGAAACTTTGATTACAAAAATCATAGCTTAACAGCTTTGCAAGACATTCTAAATGATGTCACATGGATTTATTCACCTTTTACATCAGGCTCAAGCAAACCGTTAAGAACAGATAGGTCATCCTCATTAAAGTCCACCTCAGACTATCACTTAGAAGGAATGTAACAGAATGCTCCTTAGACTTAATGTCGTGCATCCATTACTATGATATCATAAAGAAGAGTTTTACTGTTCTAGGGTTCTCTGTGCTCCATGTATTCATGTCCTCATCCCTCCCATGATCCTCTACTGTGCTCCTGACAGCAACTTGTCTTTTTTCTTTATGTTTTAAGTGAAAGTTTACAATTTGAGTTACTTTCTCATACAAAAAGTTACACACACTTTGTTATGTGAAAGGAAGTGGAGCTATGACTGCAGAGTAGTCAGATGCTTTCTGTGACCTCTCTAACAATGAAGACTCTACTTGCTCCAAATGAATATATTAAATATGAGATCCTAGGAGCCATGAACATCAAAAGGAAAGTTAGAAAAATAGGACTGAGTTACAGAGAAGAAAGAGTAAGTCCAGAAGTACCTAGAACTGGCCAGTTTTGACCTGAGAGATGGCATCTTATAGGCTAATCACTGTCAATAAGCATACTGAGCAGAGCAGTACCTCTCCAAAATCATCTACAAAAGCAGGAGAGCCTGCGCACAGAGAGCTCAATCATGCCTCCAGAATCAGCAAAAATTTCCATTTATCAAAAGCTAGGTAGTTTGCATCTAACTGACCATGCATGTGAAGATCTAACACTTTTCTTTGGGATAAACCTCTCTACCTTTTCTGAGCACATCATCCTGCTTCTCTGCACTGTGTCTGGCTTGACTTCTCTACTTTTTCTCAGTATATCCGTCTTCCTTTTCTGCACTGTTTCTGGCTCTACAGACTAACTCATTTCCTCAGCAAGAAGTTGGACCCCTTAAATGCACCCATTGCCATTCTATAAGACATGGAGAGGGAACAGTTTAACAGAAGAGTGGTAGGCAATCTACTGGTTCCCTTAAGCTAGGAACTCAGGGCAGAAACTCTGGTATTTAGGTACCAGCAGAGTCACCCATGGTAGACTTTCAGTTGAGCCTCCAGACTGAGACAGACTAGGAAAATGGACCCAGTAGTCTACTTCTGAAATGAATTAGCCAAGGAAACCTTACAAATAGCAGCTGCAGAGTGTCAGATATGGTGCCAGAAAGTGAGCCCCCCAGGTTGGAAGGCATTTGAAGATGACTGGGAAAAATCTTCCTCCTCAAAGTAGAGTCGACCTTAACAATATGGATAGAGTAAGTCCTCTGCGATCCTTATTTGCTGATGTGGTATGACTCACAATGAGAAGAAACTGCTGTAAACGTCGATTAATAATTGGGACATAGAATGCATGAAGTATGAATCTAGGAAAAGTAGAAACTGCCAAAGATTGAAATGGAATGCATAAACATTGACATCCTAGGCATCAGTGAGCTGAAATGGACCGTTGTTGGCCATTTTGTATCTGACAATCATATGGTCTTCTATGATAGGAATGAAAACTTGAAGAGGAACAGTGTTGTGTTCATTATCAAAAAGAACATTTCAAGATCTGTCCTGAAGTACGATGCTGTCAGTGATAGGATAACATCCATATGCCTACAAGGAAAGTCAGTTAATAGGCCTCATATTCAAATTTATGCACCAACCACTAAGGCCGAAGATGAAAAAGTTGAAGATTTTTACCAGCTTCTGCAGTCTGACATTGATCAAATATGCACTCAGGATGCATCAATAATTACTAGTGACTCCAATACAAAAGTTGGAAACAAAGAAGGATTGGTAGTCATAAAATATGACATTGGTGATAGAAATAATGCCAGAGATCACGTGATAGGATTTTGCAATACTAACGACTTTTTCATTGCAAATACCTTTTTAACCAACATAAATGGTGGCTGGACACATGGACGTCACCAGAACGAATACACAGGAACCAAACTGAGTATATCTGTGGAAAACAGACCATGAAAAATCTCCCTATCAGCAGTCAGAACAAGACCAGGTGCTGACTGTGACACAGATCATCAATTGCAGGTATGGCAATACTAATCTCAGATAAAACAAATTTTAATGTAAAATCCACCACCATGGGCAAGGATAGTCACTATTTACTACTGAAAGGTTTAATACACAAGCAGGAGTTAACAATACAAAATATTTATGCAACTGATACCACAGCATATAAATACATGAAACAAACACTGAATACACTGAAAAATGAGATAGATAACTCCACAATAATAGCTGTAGACTTCAAAACTCCCCTTTCAGTCACGGACAAATCATTCAGAAAAAAGTTCAGTAAAGACACAGAAGATGTTATTGTGACAATTAACCAAGTAGACCTTATCGACATATACAGAATTTTTTATACATCAACTGATAAGTACACCTTCTTCTCCAGTGCACATGGAATGTTTTCCACAATAGGCCATGTGTTAGGACATAAAGCAAATATCAACAAAATCCAACCATTGAATTATTGCACAGCACCTTCTTGGACCATAAAGGCATAAAAGTCAAAATGAATAGAAGAAAAAGCATAGAAAGAAATTTGAGCTCATGGCAACTGAACAACACCTTGCTCAAAAAGCCATGGTTTATAGAAGAAATTAAGACAAAAAAAGAAAAGAAAAGAAATTTAGGGACTCAAATGAGAATGAAAACATGTTGTACCAGAACCTACAGGATACAGCAAAAGCAGTACTCAGACATCAGTTTATCTCTATAAATGCACACATACAGAATGAAGAAAGGACCCAGACCAAAGAATAAATCCTACAGTTTGAACAAGTAGTAAGAGAGCAACAGAGGAACCCTTCAGGCACCAGAAAATAACAGATAATAAAGACCAGAGAAGAACTAAATGAATTAGAAAATAGAAGAATAGTTGAAACCATTAACAAAACTAAAAGCTGGTTGTCTGGAAAGATCAACAAAACTGATAAATCATTGGCTAAACTTATAAAAGAAAAAAGGACAGGAAACAAACAATCTGAATAAAAAATGAAATGGAAGATGTCACAACAGATCCAACTGAAATCAAAAGTATCGTAACAGAATACTATGTAAGACTGTACTCTAACAGATTTGAAAACCTAGAGGAAATGAACAAATATCTAGATTCATATCAGTTACTAAAACTATCACAAGGAGAAGTAGAACAACTTAATAAACGTATTACAAAAGAAGAAATTGAAAAAGTCATCAAAAAGCTACCAACCAAAAAATTCCTGGCCCAGATGGCTTCACCAGAGAGTTCTATCAAACTTTCAGGGAAGAGATATCTTCAATACTACTGAGACTATTTCACAGCATAGAAAGGGGTGGAATATTCCCAAATTCATTCTATGAAGCCAGCAAAACCCTGATACCAAAGACAGGGAAAGATTCCACAAAAAAAGAAATTATAGACCAATATCACTCATGAACCTAGATGCAAAAATCTTCAACAAAATCTTTGCCAATAGAATTCTACAACATATCAACGGAAAATAATTCATTGTGACCAAGTTGGATTCATACCAGGGATGCAAGGCTAATTAAACATCAGAAAAACAATTATTGTGATCAACCACATAAATAACACAAAAGATAAGAATCACCTGATTTTGTTAATTGATGCAGAAAAGGCATTTGACCAAATCCAACATCTGTTCACACTAAAAACTCTCAGCAAAATAAGAATAGAAGGCAAATTCCTCAATGCAATAAGGGGCATCTACACAAAACCAACTGTCTCCATTATCCTGAATGGAGAGAGACAGAAAGAATTCCCCTTAAAAATGGGAACTAGACAAGGATGCCCATTCTCACCATTTCCATTCAACATTGTATTAGAAGTTCTAGCCAGAGCAATTAGACAAGATAAAGAAACAAAGGGCATCCAGATTGGCACAGAAGAATATTATCTTATTTGCAGATGATATGATTGTATACACAGAGAATCCTAAAGAATCCATAAGTAAACTGCTCAGACTAATAGAGGAGTTCAGCAAAGAATCAGGCTATAATTTAAACATAAGTAAATCAGTAGGATTCCTTTATACTAGCAAAGAGATTATCAAAGATCACCAAATCAGTACCATTTACTATAGCTCCTAAGAAGATAGAATACCTAGGAATAAACCAAACTAGAGAAATAAGAGACCTGTACAAAAAGAACTACAAGATCTTCCTGCAAGAAATCAAGAGAGGCTTACTTAGATGGAGAAACCTATCCCACTCATGGATAGGAAGACTTAACATTGTGAAAATATCTATTTTACCCAAAGCAGTCTACATATGCAATGCAATCCCAATACAAATTTCAGTGTCCTTTTTAATGAGGTGGAGAAACAAATCACCAATTTTATTTGGAAAAGGAAGGAACCACAGATAAGCCAAGGACTACTGAAGAAGAGGAACACAGTGGGGAGCCTTATACTACCTGACCTTAGAGTTTATTACATTGCACAGTAGTCAAAACAGTTTGGTACTGGTACAAAAAGAGACATATAGACCAATGGAACAGAGATGAGACCTCAGCAACGCCACCATCCTCTTGTGAACGGCTGACATTCGACAAAGGTCCTATGATCGTAAACTGTCTTTTTAACAATTTGTACTTAAAATTGATTACCCATCTGCAAAAATTGAAACAAGACTCATATCTCACACCTTATACAAAAACTAACTCGAACTGGATGACAGATCTAAATATTAAACCTAAAATGATAACGATTACACAAGGAAAATCATGGTTAATGTGGAAGTTCTAATACACAGCTTAGACAGACTTCAACATCTGATAAACTAACCCTATCAACAGATGAGAAAATAGATAAAAGGGAACTACTAAGAATCAGACACTTCTGCTTACCCAAATACTTGAGCAAAAGAATTAAAGACTACCCACATAATGGGAAAAAATATTTGGTAACTACATGTCAGATCACTGTCTGCTCTCCATAATCTACAAGGTACTGTAAAATGTCAACAAGAAAAAGGTAAATAATCCAGTTAACTGATGGGCAAAGGAGATGGCCAGAAACTTCACTAGAGACGACATTCAGGCAGCCAAAAGACACTTGAGGAAATTCTCATGATCAATAGTGCTTACAGAAATCCAAATAAAAACTGCAATGAGATAACATCTCACCCCAACAAGGTTGGCTATGATCCAAAAAACACAAAACAACAGATGCTGGAGAGGCTGTGGAGAGACTAGAACTCTCCTACCCTGCTGATAGGATTGTAAAATGGTATAACCGCTATGGAAAGCAATTTGGTGTTTCCTTGAAAAGCTGTAAATAGAATATACCATTTGAGCCAGTGATTCCACTGCTCAAAATATATCCTACAGAATCAAGGGCAGTCACACTAACAGATATATGCACGCAAATGTTTATTGCAGCACAGTGAACAATAGCAAAATATGGAAACCCAGATGCCCAACAACAGATGAGTGGATAAGCAAACTTTGGTACATATATTCCATGGAACACTACTCAATGATAAAGAACAATGATCATTTTAGGAAGCATCCCATAACCTGGTTTCAACTGGAAGACATTATGCTGAGTGAAATCAGTCAATGGCAAAAGGGCAAATATTGTGTGGGATTCCTGTCATAAGGACTTAAAAATACATTTATGTACAGAAGAAAAGACTGATGGTTGCCAGGGTCAGGAAGGAGGAAGAGTGTTGGTCATAGACTACATAGTTGATAGAAATTTTGTTGATAGAGAGCAGTGGCAGTACACAGTAGAAAGATCAACTTAACTGGACTTCAACATAAACTGAAAACTCTTCTAATTTTAACCAACACTGCAAGGATAAAGTAGCAGGAGTGGGTGTCTGGGGACCAACTCTCACGGGACATCAAGGCCAATTGGCATAATTAGCCTATTGCTAAGAGAGTCTTCTGCACTCCATATTGGTAAGTGGCTTCTGGGGTCTTAAAAGCTAGCAAGCTACCATCTGAGGTACACCAAATGGTCCCAGCTGACTGGGAATAGATGATCACCAAGAACAACAAAGCCCAAGAGAGATAGAGCCCAGGAGACAGAGACATTGATGTGAATGGGTAACTGTATCAACATGTGATCAGAAGGGCCAAATGGTGCCTGGTCACCATCAAAGACAGTAATGATGGGTCACACAGTGTTGAGTCCCAGAGGCAACATGAGAAAAAGAAGGGTGCAGCTCAAGAACTCAGTGAAGTGTCTTCTCATCTCCTTTACCCATTGTTTAATTGGTTTATTTACATTTTTGTTGTTGATATTTTGCTGTACCTTGTAGATTATGGAGATCAGATGTTGGTCTGACATGTGTTGCCAAATATTTTTCCCCATTCTGTAGGTGGTCTTTTAACTCTTTTGATAATGTCTTTGGATGAGCAAAAGTGTTTGATACTTAGTAGTTCCCATTTATCTATTTTTCCTTTGTTCATCAGGCTTTGTTTCAGATTTTGAAGTCTGTCTAAGCTGTGTATTAGAACTCCCATTGTTTACCTTACTTTTTTCTTGTATGATCTTTATCATTTTGTGTTTGATATTTAGGTCTTTGATCCATTTTCAGTTAGTTTTGTGTAAGATGTGAGACGTGAGTCTTATTTCAATTTGTGGATGGATATCCAGTTTTGCTGACGTAATTTGTTACAGAGATTATTTTTACTCCAGTGTTCAATCTGAGGGTCTTTTTTTTTTTTTATTATGACTGAGTGAAAATGTACATTCCCATATAAATTTACATGCCCACCTATATGCAGCTTCCACTGCTCTCCCTGCCTGGTGACAGCACACTATTCCTCTCTGCTACATACATGTCTCATCCTCCCAACAGTCTCCTTTTCCCTCCTCTCCACCCACTGTCCTTCCTTCAGCCCAAGGTCAGCAGGATGATATCCTATAGATGCATAGAACCATAAAGCGCATCCAATATGGTCACTCTGCATCACCAAGTCCAATCCATTCATGTCCAAAGAGTGGACCTTTGTTATGATTTATGGGCAAGGGCCGCATCAGGGCCAGGGGCCATGCTCTGAGGGTCTTTGTTGAATATCAACTATTCATAAGAAAATGGTGGTATCTCTGGGTCTCAACTCTGTTCCATTGGTTTATATGTTTCTTTTTATACCAGTACCAGGCTGTTTTGACTACTGGCAATGTAATAGCTTCTAAAGTTGGTTGGTATAAGGCCTCCAACTGTGTTCGTCTTCTTCAGTAGTGCTTTACTTATCTGGGTTTTTTTTCCCTTTCTAAACAAAATTGGTGATTTGTTTCTCCATCTCATTGAAAAAGGACATTGGAATTTATATTGGGATTGCACTGTATACGTAGATCATTTTGAGTATAATAGATGTTGAGTATAATAAATGTTAAGTCTTCCGTTTCATGGGCAGGGTAGTTTTTTTCATTTATATTAGTCTTTTGTTTTCTTGCAGTAATGTGTTGTAGCTCTCTCTGTATAGGTTTCTTATTTCTCTGGTTAGATTTTGGCAATCTGAATAAAGTGATTTTAAGTGATTTTAAGTATACATATTTCTGTATAATTTGCTCAATAGAGACAGATAGCACTAGTCTGTAACTAGGATGTTTCCGGTAACACTCTCACTCCACAGGTCAGCAAGCCTGGCTCCACTGATTAGTGTCCAGAGGCAACTCCCTTTGAGAGGAAGCCTCTTGTGCACAGGCTCTGATCTCTGACACTCCACGGAGTGGTTTCAGCACTGTCTCACACCAGGCTGATTCTGTATTGCCTGTTCCTTGCTGCTTCTCATCATCTGCACCTTTTCCATTGTTAGCAGGACTGTTCAATTTCTTCTAAGTTTTGTATCCATTCATAGTTTTAAAACTACTTCCACATTTTGGGTTTCTGTTAGAATAGCACCCCACTGTCTTGGTACCAAATTCTCCCTTAGTTATCTAGTGTTACTATAAAAGAAATACCACAAGTGGATGGCTTTAAAAAGAGAAATTTTATTT
This sequence comes from Heterohyrax brucei, assembly GCA_028571685.1. NCBI lineage: Eukaryota > Metazoa > Chordata > Mammalia > Hyracoidea > Procaviidae > Heterohyrax > Heterohyrax brucei. The sequence continues at coordinate 45,799,198 of CM053149.1, forward strand.
GGTCACATTCCAGTAGGATACAAGCCCCAGTTTGGTGGATGAGTTTCAGGGGAAGGCTTTCTCTGTTCTAGCCAAATGAATACACAAAATTTTTAGGTGGACAGAATTACGTCTATGACATAAGTATTTAAGTTTTCTCCATGTCTTTTCACAGTTTGATGGCACAATTATTTTTTACTAAATAAGATAATTGTGTAGATGTGTCACAGTTTATCTGCTCACTTGCTGAATATACATTGACTGCATCTGATTTTTGCCAACTGTGTATAAAGATACTATAAACATTAATATACAAAGTTTTATGTGGACATGTTTTTCACCACATTTCAGTAAATATCTATGGGTGTGAATCCTGCATCACACGGGGACCCTATGTTTACCTTGGTTGGAAACTATCGGATTCTCTTCTATAGTGGCTAGAGCATTGTACATTCCTGTTAGAAATGACTGATGATTCGTGTTGCTCTATGCACTCACCAGAATTTGATATTGTCAGTGTTTTGGAATTCAGCCATTCTAATAGTAGTTTGGAAACCCTGGTGGCATAGTGGGTTAAGTGCTACTTCTGGAACGAAAAGGTCAGCAGTTCAAATATGCCAGGCACTCCTTGGAAACTATAGGGAACAGTTCTACTCTGACTTCTAGGGTCGCTGTGCATCAGACTCAACTCAACGGCAGTGGGAATAGTAGCGTAGTAGCAACTCAATGCTGTTCTAATTTGCAGTTTTTATATGCTGTTGAACACACTTCCATCTGCTTGTATTTGCCTATTTTGCTCCCTCAGCTTATCATATTTCATAAAATTAGTCATCAAATCATGTTGATTACTTATCTTTAACATCTTTTATCATGTTTGGTTTTACATTTCATTTGACAGTGACAAAGCTCAACCCCCTTCAATTTATAATTCAGAATAAAGGGAAAAGTTTTCTACATTGTACCTGGCTAGAATCTCTTCCAGCACTCACTTACATGCATACACACACACATGTTTACCACATTTTGGCAAATCTGGTAATTAAAGTCTTCTCATTTAAATTTTTCTAAAACATCTTCAAGATTTATGTCAGAAGGGTGGGGCCAATATAGTGCACTAGACATATGTCTCCTTGATTCCCTCTGAGAACTAAGGCCTAGAATGATAACTGAATGGAGAAGCATAGACAGCAGGGGAGCCCTAGGATCCAGCATAGGGTTGTCAGATTGAACTAGCTGCCAGTAATGGGGAAACTACCTCTCTCTAAGATGAGGAAGCAGCACTCTGAGTCTTGCTTCTGCAGAACTGCAGGTACTGATGCCTTCTTTGTTATCCAGGAGGTGGTAACTGGGCATAAGTGGGCTAACACACTGCACTGCACTGCTGTGCATAGCACAGCAGAGAGACAGTGCTTGGGACAGCCACATTTTGAGACCCTGGTTGCTGACTCAGGACACCACTGCCACTACACCCTCTCTTTTCTGAGATATGCCATAGATTCTGCTGTTTCATGGCAGGAAGGGTAGCTTTGGTCAGCTCAGAGATGGAGTCACTTACCCAGAGGTCTTAGCTGAGGCTAATTCTCAAATGGAGCAGCAGTCTTTGTCCAGCAAGTGCTTATCCAGCAGAAAAGTGTTTATGATCGTGCTATCTAGAGTTGCAGATGGGGCCTGGCAGAGGATAGCAGCAAGGCCCTAATCCCTCTCTAGTTTGAACCATGTCATAGCATTTTGGGATGGCCTATGAGGTGCTTTCATTGTCAGAGGGAAGGTGTGGCCTGCCACACCTGAGGGCCTAACTGATTTAAGCAGCTGTTGGGTAGGTCCTCACTTAGCATTAAAATACCTTTTTAAATTAAGACTGCCTGGAAAACTGACTGCTGAGCAGCACAGCAGCATTTCCTCCACCCTTCACTGATCTACATCATAGCACTGGTTGACAGCCCGTCAGTGACTCCATAAGTAGAGCACTATCTTTGCCAGCCAGGAAGCAGAGCCTGCCACCCCAGAAAGTCCACATGGGGCAAGTCACTGGAGTACACAGAGCCTGCTGATGACCAACTCCCCTCTCAGAACTACACTTCACCTTCTATTGAGGCAACACCAGAGAAACTGAACAGCTTTTAGATGGTGTGAAGAGAACAGTCAATAGCCAAACAGTTGAAGAAGCAGTCCACCATGGCTCTATAAACCTACTAAAATAATCAAAAAACTTCCCAGATGAAGAAGCTGTTCTGAAATTATTGGAGGTTGAGCACAAAAGAATTGTGTATAGAGCCCTGCTAGAGATTAAATAAAATGTGGCTGAGAAAAATAAGAAATTAATCAGGCTATTTGAACTGATGGACCATCAATGATCTGAAATCCAGCAGATCAATAATAAAATTACAGAATCAGTCAATTCAATCCAAAGTCAAAAGAGCAAAATTGAGGAGATGGAAGCCAGAGTTACTGAGCTTAAGGATAGAGCAAGTGACACCAGTATTTATGTGGAGAAATCAGTGAAAAGAAATAAGAAAAATGAAGAAGCATTAAGAAACATCTGGGACTCTATTAGAGGAATAATCTACAAATAATTGGAGTTCTTGGGCAGGGAGAGACAGCAGAAAATACAGAGAGTAGTATTGTTGTAGAATTGTTGACAGAAAAGTTCCCTGAGATTATGAAAGAAGAGAGCACAGACATATTATAATCAAGCTTAACAAAATGAAACATAAAGGCTCTTAAGGGTAGAAAGGCTTAAAGCAAAGTTAACAGTCAGATGGAAGCGCTTTAGGCTTCCATCTGACTTCTCAGCAGAAGCAATGTTGGCAAGAAGGCAGAAGACACATTCAAAGCCTTAAACGAGAAAAACTTCCGACCAAGAATTATATATGCTGCAAAATTCTCTCTCAAATACAAAGATGAAATTAAGAGATTTGCAGATAAACAAAAGCTTAGAGACTTTGTAAAAGTCAAACCAAAACTACAGGAAATCCTGAAAGAAGCTCTTTGTTTGGAAAAATAAAAACAGCATATGTATGCTTAAAGATGCAGTGCAGGACACAACATCCAGACTCCTATTCAGCTAGAGAAGTCACAAAGCTCAATCAATGTTAAAATATTAAAAGAAGGAAACCAGTGATCTTAAAATGAAAGCTGTGATATTAACATGGCATAAAGTGGAATATATTACAGTAGTTATAATACTTTCAGATGGAAAGGAAATTAAGAAGATATGTAGAAGCTAAAGATTGGTTTAAACTGGAACTTTATAGAGGATTAAAGCAAACCAACAATGTGATATATCAAAACAAGAAATGTAATAGACAAGGCTCAAAAAACACAAAACCAGCACTGACACAAATGAAAAGTAAACCCATAAAGAAAAACAAACCAGAGAAGAATATTAAGAGAAACAAAGGAAACATCAACAACACAAAAATAAAAGCATCAAAATGACAGCACTGAACAAATACCTATCAATAATTACACTGAATGTAAACAAATTAAATGATCCAATAAAGAGGCAGAGAGTGAGCACCTGGATGAAAAGACATGATCCATCTGTATCTTGCTTACAAGAAACACACTTTGACTCAAAGATATGAACAACTTGAAAATCAAAGGATAAAAAATATATACCAAGCCAACAACATACAAAGATGAGCAGGAGCGGCAACACTAATCTCAGATAAAATAGACTTCAATGTAAAACCCACCATTGTGGACAAGGATAGTCACTATTTGTTGTTGAAAGGTTCAATCCACAAGCAGGATGTAACAATATTATATATTTATGCACTCAATGTCAGTGAATCTAAGTATATCAAACAAACGCTGACTGCTCTGAAACATGACAGATATCACTCCACAATAACGGACACTTCAACACTCCCCTTTCAGTAATGGACACATCATCCAGAAAAAAAAGCTCAGTAAAGAGACAGAAGATCTTATGGTGACAATTAACCAATTAGACCTCGTTGACATATACAGAACTTTTCCCCATCAACAGATAAGTATGCTGTCTTCTCTAATGCACATGGAATATTTGCAAGAATAGATCATGCATTAGAATATAAATTACATTTCAACAAAATCCAAACCACTGAATTATTGCAAAGCATCTTCCTGGACCATAAAGCCACAATGGCTGAAATTGACAGTGGAAGAAACATGTGATGAAAATTCAAACTCATGGAAACTGAATAACATCTTGCTCAAAAAGCCACGGGTTATAGAAGAAATCAAGGATGAAATAAAGAAATTTATGGAATCAGATGAGAATGAAAACACATCATACCAGAACCTGTCTGATATAGCAAAAACAGAGCTCAGAGGTCAATTGATCTCCATTAGTGTACACATGCAGAATGAAGAAAGGACCCAAACCAATGAATTAACCCTACAGCTTGAACAGGTAGAAAGAGAGCAACAGAGGAACCCCTCAGGCACCAGAAGAAAACAGATCATAAAGATTAGAGCAGAGCTAAATGAACTAGACCATAGAAGAACAATTCAAAAAATGTAAAAAACCCAAAAGCTGGTTCTTTGAAAAGATCAACAAAATTGATAAACCACTGGCTAAACTTATAAAAGAAAAAAGGAGAGGAAACAAATAATCTGAATAAGAAATAAAATGGGAGATATCATAAGAGACCCAACTGAAATCAAAAGTATTCAAATGGAATACTGCTAAAGCCTGTACTCTGACAGATATGAAAACCTAGACAAAATGACAAATTTCTAGATTCATGTCACACACCAAAATGATCACAAGGAAAAGCAGAACAACTTAATAAACCCATCACAAAGGAAGACATCGAAAAAATCATCAAAAAACTACCAACCAAAAAAAGTCCTGGCCCAGATGGCTTCACCACAGAATTCTACCAAGCTTTTAGAGAAGAGTTAACTCCAATACTACTGAGACTATTTCAAAGCATAGGAAAGGATGGAATACTCCCAAACTCATGCTAGGAAGCCAGCATAACCCTGATACTAAAGCCAGGGAAAAATCTCACAAAGAAAATTACAGACTAGTATCACTCATCAACCTAGATGCAAAAATCTTCAACAACATCCTTGCCAATAGAATTCAACAACATATCAGAAAATAATTCATCATGACCAAGTTAAATTCATACCAGGGATACAAGCCTGGTTCAACATCAGAAATCACTTAATGTGATCAACCAATAAATAATACAAAGAGTGAGAATCACCTGATTTGTGAATTGGTGCAGAAAAGTCACTTGACAAAGTCCAACACCCATCATGCCAAAAGCTCTCAGCAATGTAAGAATAGAAGGGAAATTCCTCAGTGCAGTAAAGGGTATCTATGCAAAGCCAACTGCCTAAATCATTCTGAACGAAGAGAGAATGGAATGATTCCCCTTGAGAATAGAAACTAGACAAGGAAAGCCTCTCTCACCACTTCTGTTCAACATTGTACTAGAGGTTCTAGCCAGAGGAGACAAGTCAAAGAAATGAAAAGCATCTGCATCAGCACAGAAGAAGTAAAATTCTCCCTATTTGCAGAGGTTATGATTGAATATGCAGAGAATACTAAAGAATCTTTAAATAAACTACTAGAACTAATAGAAGAGTTCAGCAAAGTATCAGGATATAAGGTAAACATAAGTAAGTCAGTAGGATTCCTTTATACCAACGAAGTGCTCATCAAAGAAGTCATCAAACAAATTCCATTTACTATAGCCCCCAAGAACATAAAATACAAAGGAATAAATCTAACTAGAGAAACAAGCAACCGATACAAAGAGAACTGCATGACTTTACTGTGAAAAAAAACAAAAAACAAAAGAGAGTTAAATAAATGGAGAAACCTGTCTGGCTCATGGAATGGAAGAGTTAACATTTTGAAAGTATCTCTGTTACCAAAAGAAATCTACATATACAGTGCAATACCAATACAAATTCCAGTGACTTTTATAATGAAATGAAGAAACAAATCACCAACTTTATTTAGAAAAAGAAACCCCAGATAAGTAAAGCACTACTAAAGAAGAACACACTAGGAGGCCTCACACTACTCGACCTCAGAAACAGTATATCTATTTCCAGCTTTTCAAGGAAGCTCTAGATTGTTTTCCAAAAGAGATTGTACCATTTTGCAATCCCACTAGCAGTGTAGGAGGCTTTTGATCTCTCCACAGCCTCTCCAGCATTTGTTGCTTTGTGTTTTTTGGATCATGGGCAACCTTGTTGGGGTTAGACGGTATCTCATTGTAGTTTTGATTTGGATTTCTCTGGTAGCTAATGATCATCTGAGCATTTTCTCATCTGTTGTTTTGGATGCCTGAATGTCTTCTTCAATGAAGTGTCTGGCCATCTCCTTTGCCCATTGCTTAATTGGGTTACTTAGCTTTTTTCTAGTTTTTCTAGTCAAAACAGTCTGGTACTGCTACCAACAGAAACATATAGACCAATGGAACAGAGCTGAAACCTCAGAAATGCCACCATCCTCTTATGAACAGTTGATATTGGACAAAGACCCTAAGATTGTAAACTGGGGTCAAAACAGTCTCTTTAACAAATGGTGTTGGCAAAATTGAATATCCATCTGCAAAAAACTGAAACAAGACCCATATCTCACATCTTATAAAAAAGCTAACTCAAAATACATCAAAGACCTAAGTATCAAATCTAAAGTGATAAACATCATGCAAGATAAAACAGGGTCAACAATGGAAGCTCTAATACACAGCTTAGACAGACTTCAAAACCTGACAAAGCACAATCAGCAGAATAGGAAATAGATAAAAGAGAACTACCAAGAGTCAAATGCTTTTGCTCATCCAAAGACTTTATCAAATGCGTTAGAAGACCACCTACAGAGTGGGGAAAAATAGTTTGCAACTACATGTGAAAACCATTGTCTGTTCTCCACAAGGTACTGCAAAACATCAACTAGAAAAAAGCTAAGTAACCCAGTTAAGCAATGGGCAAAGGAGATGGCCAGACACTTCATTGAAGAAGACATTCAGGCATCCAAAACAACAGATGAGAAAATGCTCAGATGATCATTAGCTATCAGAGAAATCCAAATCAAAACTACAATGAGATACCGTCTAACCCCAACAAGGTTGCCCATGATCCTAAAAACACAAAGCAACAAATGCTGGAGAGGCTGTGGAGAGATCAAAAGCCTCCTACACTGCTAGTGGGATTGCAAAATGGTACAATCTCTTTTGGAAAACAATCTAGAGCTTCCTTGAAAAGCTGGAAATAGATATACTGTTTCATCCAGTAATCCCACTGCTCAGAAGTTATCCTACAGAAACAAAGACAGTCACACGAACAGACACATGCACACGAATGTTTACTGTAGCACATTCCACAATAACGAAAAGCTGGAATCAACCTAGATGCCCATCAACAGATGAATGGATAAACAAATTATAGTACATGTAACACTATGCAATGATAAAAAACACTGGTGATTTTGGGAAACATGTCATAACCTGGTTTCAGTTGGAAGGCATTATGCTGAGTGAAATCAGTCAAAGGTAAAAGGACAAATATTGCATGAGATCTCCAGTACAAGGACTTAAAAATAGGCTTATGTACAGAAGATTCTTTGACAGCTACAAGGGTTGTGGGAGATGTGAGGGTTGGTTGTAGACTAGATAGCTGATAGAAATGTGATTAGTTGAAAGCAGTGACAGCACACGGTAGAAAGTAGATCAACTTAACTGGACTTCACCACAAACTGAAAGCTCTTCTAATCTCAACCCAATATTGCAAAGATAGAGTAGCGGTGAGGGAGGCAGGGGCGGTTGGGGATCTCGCTCTCGGGGGACATTGAGCTCAATTGGCATAATTAGCCTATTGCTAATAAAGTCTTCTGTACCCCATATTAGTCATTTCTGGGGTCTTAAATGGTAGCAAGGTGCCAGCTGAGGTACACCAAATTTTCCCAACTCAGCCTGTACAAGATGATCAGTGAAAACACCAAAGACATGTGGAAAAAAGAGCCTAGGAAACAGAAAGATCCACATAAATGGAAGACTGTATCTACATGTGACCGGAAGAACCAGATGGCACCCAGTCACCACCAAAGGCAGTTGTGATGGGGCGTACAATGTTGAATCCCTGTGGCAACATGAGAAAAAGAGGGATACAGCTCAAGAACTCTACTAAAACACCACAACCGATGGTCCAAAACCCTAGTGCATCTTCTGGGAACAAGGACCCTGGACCTGCTGTTTCCTGTCTAGAAAACACTACTGAGGTCAACTCTTCGGACTAACATGGCCTACACTCGGGGACACAATGTGACTATATGGTGTGTGTACTTCATGGTTCTATGCATTTATAGGAGGCTGTCCTACTGGTATCTTTCTAGACGGGAGAGAAGAGGGTGGAGATGAGGAACCATCTGCTTGTTAAGAGGGTATGACAAGTCTAAAATGAAAAAGAGGGGTGTACTGGCATGGGCAAGGAGAGCAGAGGAGCTGTAGATAGGTGGGCAGGCAAAAATCATTTCGATTGTATACTTTCACTTAATCACAATTAAAAAAAGAAATAAAAATGAAAAAGAAATTGCCCTAAACTTATATAAGAAATAATTTAGCTAAAATGAGTAAAACATTAAAAAATCAGAAGTATATTTATGATGTAAGTACTTTAAGTTAAGCAAAATATGCATCAGTGGAGGGCTTAGTAGTAAATATATTAAACACTTAATGTTCTTTTTCTCTGTAGCAGAACTGTAATGCTTTTTTTACAACCTCTTCTATTTTTACTTATTTTGATTTTTAAAATACTGACATACAGAGATGTACTGAAATACACACAAATTATTTTAACTATTGCACACAAATAAATGAAATTTAAGATCTATAAAGTCAGGCAACACTTCTTTTCTGTCTTCTGGGATGATGATCAATTCTCTTCATAGCTTCTAACACTCTAAACAGAAAGTTAAAGCTAATGTGAATTTTGATTGATAGCATATACTTTGCAGTTTGAAGTTTATTGAAATTTATTAAAAATCCTAAAAGTTGTAAAATGATAATATATAAATATTGGTAAAAATATTTACTGCATGTTAATATCCACTAAATTTCCCCCTTTATTGAGAAATATGCATTTCAATTTATTGCAGCTTTAGTGGATTTACAGAGTATAAATCAAGTTTTTTCACTAGTACTGATTCTGTTCTGAATTTTCTAAATGTTGTTGTAGTTAGGTGCCACTGAGTTGGTTCCAACTCACAGCAAACCTACGAACGACAGAAGGGAACATTGCCTGATCTCATGCCACATCCACAACTGTTTCTATGCTTAAGCCCATTGTTGCAGCCACTGTGTTAATCCATCTCGTTGAGGGTCTTCCTCCTTGTCACTGACCCTCCACTCTGCCAAGCATGATGTCCTCCTCCAGTGACTGATTCCTCCTGACAACATGTCTGAATTATGTAAGATACAGTCTCTCTATCTTTGCTTCCAAGGAGTGCTCTGGCTGTCCTTCTTTCAGAACAGATCTCTTTGTTCCTTTGGCAGTTCATGGTACATTCAATATTCTTCTCCAGAACTAAAACTGAACTTTCTAAATAGCAAAACAAAACTTGGAAAGAATGCTACAACTAATTTATCCTTGAAGTATAAACTGCTTGGCAGCTAAGGCTGGAGAAGTGAATCTTGTTGGTAACAAATATGGAGGTAAAATCTTTCCTCTTTGTGTTAAAATAATTTATTATAGCCTTTAAATTTGTGTAGGTCTTTTGTTTTTAATAGCTCCTGTGTCCATATTGCAGATAACAATTTATATAAGGTTAAGCTGCAAATCAGTATGTGCACTAACCTTCTTGTATAGTCATTTTCTGGATCAATTGATTAACAATTGCAAAGTGGTTGATAAGACTGTAAGAGTGAGTGAAAGGTAGGCAGTGGTTACCATTGCTAACATATTCATTATTTAAAGTAACAAGAAGAGGAGCACTTGCTTTTTGAAAAATAATCTTAGATTTCCATCTTTGATGAGCTTGTCACATATAAGACTCAGATTGGAGTGATAAAATCTTGTACTTCTTTTATAGAAATCAGTTGAATCAACACTTCACAGCTGGAACAACAGACTGAAGTTAATTCAGTTTTAAAAAGAAAGAAAAAAGGCTCCAAAGGTAGTGGAGATATACTACCCCATCAATACAAGGCAAAGAAATGCAAAGGTGAAATGGTGGCAAAAAGGTCTCTTGATGGAAATGAAATTAGAAAACAGACCATTTCCTGTTTGGAACAGGCAATGGCTTCAATACATTTCAGAAAATCTCAACATATCTTAATTTTTATTTTTTAGGCTGTTCAATCTGATATTGATGCCTTTCACTAGTACATGTTTTATTCTGATGATCTTGGTTGCATGTCAAAAGTATCCAAATAAATCTGGCATAGGAAAAGTAGAAAACTGATAGTAGGGCAGATAATGATGATTTCTATTTTTGCCACTTTTCAATCATAAAGTATGGCAAACTATATTCTAGAGACTACACAACTTGTCTGCAGGTAAAAAAACATAGATTCATTTTAGGCCAGAGGAAAAATTACTTCCAGTCACATTCACTTTAGCTCAAAACATTAATTTCTCCAACTTTGTGACTTACGTGGTCAATACCATTTCATCTGGAAAGACAACTATATAATCACTAGCCATGTTTAACACAAGGATACTTTCAGTCTATAAAGAACCACACTATGATAAAGGAGGCATCATTTTTCACAATAGTTTTTATGTGATCATGGACAGATAAATTGACATATGACTAAAAATACATTATAATTTAGGAAATTCAGCATGTAGTATGTTTATTTACATCCATCTTAGTGAAACTAAGAAATTCACCATTTAATATAAAGTATTCAGCTTTTCCAACAAAGATATTAATGTTTAGAAACAATAAGTATAAGAGCTGTGTGAATCATAAGCTATCAGCAATATCACTGTACAATTCAACTGTATTACAAATAAGAATATCATAAAACACAAATTTGTTAGACATACACAAATAATAAATAAAACATAATAAATAAATAAAAAGTCAAATAGACAACAAAACCATGTATGTTGAGAGCAAGGAGTCAATTTACCTAAGTTCTAATAGATCCAGCTCTCAGTAATATGAGAAATAGCACCCAGATATATAAATTATGAAAAACAGTCAGTTTTATGCTCTTACATCTTCTAAAGAGCTATCAGATAGAGTCAACATTGGTAATTACATAGGAAGCACTGTTATTTTTATTCATATCAGAACAAACAAAACACAAACTCCCAGTGAGGCTACATGTATTTCCTTTTGTGTTTACTAAGAATTTCATGTCACTCATGATATTTTCTCATAGTGCAATCTTTGTTAGATCATTGATGACTGTGAAAAACTGAATCTGGATCCGAGGTACACAACCTTGAGATAGCTAAACGAATGCAACAGCTTGTCTGAGCTTATGTCAGTGGAGAGATTGGTCTCATCTGTTCCATGTCATAGTTAAGGTATCCTAAGATTTCCCAGACTCTGTGAGCATACAGATCTCCACCTAAAGCACAAACATTTTGTCTTTAGAATTTCCACTTTGAAAGGCATAATTGTAAAAAGGAACAAACAGTTTAGGTTCTGTAACATAATGGAAGTGTCACAAAAGAATCAAAATAATAATAATGTTCTTAATCACAGTATCACATGTTTAAACAAGGCAATTAAACAATTGTTTCAAAAAATATTTCAAATTAGTTAATTATTTTATTCTATCACTTAACTATATATATATGTATATATATATATACACCACGTGAAAGGAGCTGGTCTCAATGCTCTAGATGTATTACTTCCATTAAGATCCAACTTTTGTTATTATTAATGAGAAAACTGAGACCCAGAGATATTAAGTAACTTGTCCAAGGTCACATAATTAGCAGGGGATAGAAGTGAGATTTGAACCTTAGTGATAAGACTCTGCTTTACCAATTCAGAAGAAATCTGTTTTATGACCAATAATGTTTGATGCAAATAACACAGCATATCCTTGAGTGGAAACTGACTCAGTGGCCATGGGTTTTTATCACAAATTAATCATTCATGGAGTTGAAAAGACAGCCCCAAATTTACCTTAGTTCCCTCATACACTCACCTGCTGAAGTCTGGTGTATTTAGTAAACATTTGTCACTTGTTATACATTTGCTGAATCAAAAAATTAATATTTCAAAAACAGACTTATGTACAGAAGAAAAGACTCTTTGACAGCTGTAAGGGAGGTGAGGGAGGGAGGGCAAGGGAGTGAGGGCTTAGGTTAGATAGTTGCTAGAAATATGGTTGGGTGAAATTGGTGATAGCACACATTAGAAACAAGAACAATATTAAGCAGACTTCAGCATAACTTGAATACTCCTTCCACCTTAACCCAATATTGCAAGGACAGAGTAGCTGGGGCAGGGGGCAGGAGACCATGCTGTTAGGTGATATGAAGGCCAATTGGCACAACTAGTGTTTTGCTAAGAGGACTCTCTGCACCCCACATTAGTGAGTGCTGTCACCGGGCAGGGAGAGCAGTGAAGGCTGCATATAGGTGGGCATGTAAATTTATATCAGAATGTACATTTTCACTCAGTCATAATAAAAATAAATAAATAAAATAAAAGAATGTCACATGAATCTAAACCAACTATTATCTAAGGATTATTATTTTTGCAGAACAATGTCTTTGACTTAGTCTCAAGGTGATAATACAGTACAATTCAGTTATTATAACTACTGTAAGTTCTGGGATCATTGTAATTGGTCATTCTCTTGATTAAAAGTTAACCAGAAAGAAAATGTAAGTTTTGAGAAAGTAGTATGCATTTTTAAAGAACATCATAATGAGCAATGTTGAATACAGCAAAAATAAAATACAAATAAACTTTGTTAAAACTAAAATAAAAGAGTTGTATATTTGTTGATTAATGTGTTGCCTGTGAATTAAAGTATATTGTTTTCTTTCTTTTTTATTATGACTGAGTGAAAATGTACATTCCCATATAAATTTACATGCCCACCTATATGCAGCTTCCACTGCTCTCCCTGCCCGGTGACAGCATACTATTCCTCTCTGCTCCATACACGTCTCATCCTCCCAGAAGTCTCCTTTTCCCTCCTCTCCACCCATTCCCCTTACTCCAGTAAGAGGTCAGCAGGATGATACCTTATAGATGTACAGAACCATAAAGTGCATCAAATATATGGTCACTCTGCATTGCCAAGTCCAATCCATTCGTTTCCAATCAGTGGACCTTCGTTATGATTTATGAGCAAGGGCAGCATCAGGACCAGGGGCCATGCTCTTAGGGGAACCCTGAAACCGCTGGACCATTAACTGAGGTCTTTTAGTGGAGATCTAAGGATGCACCCCTTTTATTCTTATGTAGCCAGTGAGACTCAATTTAGTGAGCTCCACTGCAGCTATCACTGGTGGTGGCTGGGCACCATCCAGCTCTTCTGGTCCCAAGTCTATGTAGGTACCCACTCACATGGGTCTCTCTATCTTCTGGGTTATCTTTACCCCATGTCATTTTGGTCCTCGGTGAGCATCTATTCCTGCTGAGTTGGTGAGTGGTGTCTGGGGTCTTAAAAGCTGATAAGTTTTCTTTATGTTCATAATTTTTTCCTAGCATGCCACCACACAGCATATTATTCCTTAGAATAATCTTCAATTGAATTTTAATTTTGTCTTGTTTGACTATCAAGTTTATTCTTAAATGCAGGAGACGAATATGTAAATACAAACTATGAAGTCAAAAGCTATTGATCACAAGACTTGTCTATTCGTAGAACTAAGTTATAGCGAGAAAAGAGCTAGATATCAGTGGGAGAGCAATCTAAATACTTGTACCTACTATAAATTCTGTGGAAAATTCCAAGAAAGTTCTCTAATGGACAGACTATTTCATATGGCTCTTCAGAAAAGTCACAGTTTTGTAATCTGTTGTCATGATGTGCATCCTTTAGAAAAGAGTCATAAAAGAGTTTTAGGTAAGTAGGAAGTTCAGGCTTTCACAGAGAAAATGACTGGGCTACAGAACGATGTTCATCCTGGAGGATGACAGAATAACTCCATTGCAGAGACAGACCAAACCATAAAATTTTTATTTCTAAAATATTTGACAAGTTCAAGAGAAATGTCTCTGTGATGTTCTCATTAATATACTATTTAAGAATATCAGAGGGGAAAGAATGTTGAGGTACAGATGTTTCAAAATGAAAATCTTGAATATTAGCATTACATTATCTAAGTAATACTCCATACTTAGATCCCTGAAAAATGAATAAGTAAACCATACATTGTTGGATATCTACAACGATATGAAAACAGAACTAGATAAACTATTGGTAAATCAATTTTTCTCTCCCCAAATGTTCATTGCTGTATTAATTCAAGGATATATGAAAAAATCCAGCAAAATAGCATGGTATTACCAGAATTGAAATCCAGAAATAAATCAATACACTTAAGCGCAGCTGATTTTCAACAAAGAAGAAGAATCTCTTCAGTAAATAGCTCTGGGAAAACTAGATTTCAACAAGATGAAAAATATAGATCCATGCCATATACCTTACACAAAAACTAATTTAAAATAGATTATGGACCTAAACGTGGGAACTAAAACCATAAAATTCTTAGAAGAAAATAAAGAGATTTGATTGTTGGACTTCATGTTTGGAAATAGGTTTTCAGATATGATAACAAAAGCCCAAGAAGCAAAAGATAAAATAGATGGATACCAAAAAAAAAAAAAAAACCAAAAAAAAAACCCTCATGGCTGTAGAGTTGATTTCAAATCATAAGGACTCTATAGGACAGTATGGAATAGCCCCATAGGGTTTCCAAGGAGTGTTGGGTGCATTTGAACTGTTAACCTTTTGGTTAGTAGCTGTAGCTTTTAATCACTATACCACCAGGGATTTTCAAATAAACAGGGCCTTTTATACACTGAGTATTTTTGTATATCAAAGGACTTTACCAACAAAGTGAAAAGAAAAACCACATATAGATTAGAAAAAAATGTTCAGGGACTGTATATGTCTTAGTAATCTTGTGCTGCTTTAACAGAAGTACCGAAAGGGGTTGGCAGATTCAGATTGCTAGCCTTTTGGTTAGTAGTCAAGCTCATAACCACTGCATCATCAGGGCTTCTATTTCCTATTTATGAAACATACTACAAAAAATCGGAAAGTTAAGAGATGTGTTTATTTTGAAATCCCATGTTCATTCCAGTGTTGGAAAATCTTCACATGTATTTTATATATTAATATTCACTACACCACATGGAAATGTCATACACAGGAGGACAGGTGATTTCTACATTTAATAAACTGTCTAAGAATTCTAAATGAAAATGAATACAGTCCTTTTTATTTGAATTAGAACTACACATTACAGTTGTTTGAACTTTCATTCCCTTTTTTCTTGTTCGCTGAAGCTTATTAAATTTCTCACGATAAGATATTTGTGTCAATTCTTGTATTTGTTTTACATTTAAAACTAGTAATTCCAGTGGCTGAGGATGAGCTTTCCGTCAAGGCTTTGTACATTTCATCCCATTGTCTTCTTACCTGCATGAGTTCTGCTGTGTAATCTGAGATTAGTCTTGTTGACTCTCTTTGTAGATTATTTTTTGTTTAATCCTAGCCAGTTTTAAAATCTTCTCATTTTAGTTTTGGCAAATTTAATTAAAATATTCTTTGGTGTCTTTCTTTTGGGAATCTACCTTGTATGTACTTCAGTGAGCATCTCAGATACATATCTTCTCGTCTTTCATGAGATCAGAAAATTTTTGTGTCAACAAATATGCCTCTGCATTTTCTGTCAGCATCTCTGATACTGTAATCACTTGCAGATTATTCTTCTTGATAGAGAGCACATAATTCTTAGTGTTTGTTTTTTAAAAAATTTGTTTGACTTTTCCTCAAATATATGTGTGCCATGTGCCTTATCTTTAGTCTCACTAATTAGGTATTCCATTGCCTCAATTCTGCTCCTTTCACTTCCTATTGATTTGTCTAATTCTGTAATTTTATTATTGATTTTATAATTCCTGTCTCTGTATTTTTTTTTTGCAATCTGTTCAATTTGCCATTTTGCTCTGCTGCATTTTGCCTCATCTCCTCCTGATATAATGAAGAATTCTGAATATTAATCTTTTATATCATACCTTACAATTTCCAGGAAGTTGTCCTCATCTGGAAAATTTCTGTATTGTTTGTCTGGGGAGCTCTCTGAAGTCATAGTTGTCTGCCTCTCTAAGTGATTTGATATTGACTGTTTTTTCAAGCCATCTGTAAATTATTGATTTTATTTTATGCTTGCCTATATCAATTATTTGTATGCAAGATCAAACTGAAACTGAAGCAAACTAGACCAAGTTCAAGAGAGCTGAAGTATGACCTTGAGTATATCCCACCTGAGTTTAGAGACAGTTGTCAAGAACAGATTTGATGTGTTGAACACTGATGACTGAAACCAGACGAACTGTGGAATGACACCAAAGATAATCACCCATGAAGAAAGTGAGAGGTCATTAAAAAGAGAGGAAAGAAAAACAAGTCCAAATTGGATGTCATAAGAGACTCTGAAACTTACTCTTGAATGTCAAGTAGCTAAAGTTTGAGAAGAGAAAATAAAGTACTATAATGACATGTGCAAAGAGCTGGAAACAGAAAACCAAGAGGAAAGAACACATTCCGCATTACTCAAACTGACAAAACTGAAGAAAAATTTCAATGCTTGAGTTGCAATAGTGAAGGATTTCACAGTGAAAATATTAAATGATTCAGGAAGTATCAAAAGAAGATGGAAGTAATATACAGTCAATATTCAACCATTTGAAGAGGTAGCATATGAACAAAAACCGATGGTACTTAAGGAAGAAGTTGAAGCTACGTTGAAGACATTGCCCCCCCCCGAAAAAAACCCTCCAGGAACTGATGGAATATCAACTGAGATGTTTCAACAAACAGATGTGGTGCTGGAGATGCTCCCTTACCTATGCCAAGAAATTTGGAGGACAGCTACCTGGCCAACTGACTGGAATAGATCCTTATTTACGCCTATTCTGAAGAAAGGTGATCCAACAGAATGTGGAAATTACTAAAACAATATCTTTAATATCACATGCAAGTCATATTTTGCTAAAGATAATTCAACAACAAAGCAGCAGTATACTGTCAGAGAACTACCAGAAATTCAAGCTGTACTTATGAGATAACATGGAACCAAGGTTATCATTGCTGATGTGAGATAAAATTGGCTAAAAGCAGCGAATATCAGAAAGATGTTTGCCTGTATTTCATTGACTATGCAAAGGCATTAGACCATGTGGATCATAACAAATTATGGCTAACATTGCAGAGAATGGAATTCCAGAACACATAATTGTGCTCTTAAGAAATCTGTACATGGGGGGGTGGACTCAAGATGGTGGACTATTCACACATCTTCTCATTTCCCTCTGAGAACTAAGGCTCAGAAAAACAGTTGAACAGTGCAGGGTGGACATTCTGGGAGCACCAAGATACAGTGAAGAATTATGAGATTGGATCAGGCGACAGGAAGGGTAAAACTACCTTTGTCAAAGACAGGTCAACAGCACAAAGAGTTCCACTTCTGCTGGTGCAGCAGCTGAGAATCTCACAGGTGCGGAGCCATCTTTGTTAACTGGGAGACTGGGACTGGGACTGCTGAGCCTTGGAGCCTGGCAGGCGCAAGCTGTTATGCTGAGCTGCAGTGCCTAGGCTGACAGAATCTCTTGCAGCAGAGAGGCTGAACTTCAGACAGTGACATCTAGAGAGCCAGCAGCAGCTGTTGGCTGTGGGTACAAGTGCCCTTCCCTCTGTCTTTTCTGAGCTGCACCATAGATCTTACAGGCCCAGCATAGGAGAGATGGCTCAGGCAGGACATCATTTTGTCAGCTGAGAGGCAGAGTTATCCATGCCTGATAGCCTGGGATCTGGCTGCCACCCTGAGCAACAGCACCTTACTGGACAGTGCCTCTCTCAGCAGAAAAGCTGTTTTTAAGATAATCGTATCTAGAGAACACAGTGGTGGCCCATGGCTGAGTCTAGCAGTGCTCTTACACCCCTCCCTCCTTTGAGCCACATCATAGCATCTGCTGACACAGCCCCTGAGAGACTCCAAAAGTCGGTCACCATCTTTGTCAGCAAGGAGGTGGGGCCTGCTACCCCCAAGGACCAGGCAAGTACTGACTGCCACTGGACAGCACCTCTCTCAGCAGAGAAGTAGTTCCCAAGAAAATGGATGCAGCAGTGGCTGGCGGCCAAGTGTGGCCACCCATTTCCCCCTCTTTTCACTGAGCTGTGCCATAGCACCTGCTGAGGTCCCCAGGAGACTGCCTGCACAAGTAGTTCATCATCTTTGTCATCCAGAAGGCAGGGCCTGCCACAGCTGAAGACCTGGCTGCTACTTGCTGCTGTTGGACAGCACCTCTCTCCGCAGAAAAGCAGTTCTTAGGATGATCACACCTACATAATGCAGCAGTGGCTGGCAGTTGAATGTGGGGTGATCTTTCCTTCTCCCTGCTCTGAGCTACTCTGCAGTATCTGCTGGTATGACTCCAGAGAATCAGTGCAAGTATGTCACCATGTTAGTTAGCCAAGAAGCATGGCCTCCCACTCCTGAATGTCCAGCTGGGGCCAGCCACCAAGCTGAGGAGCCCCATTGGCCTGGACAACATCTCTTTCACCAAATAAGCTATAATGAAGCCAGCTGCACCAAGAGAATGCAGCAGCAGCTGATGGCCAAGACTAGCAGTGCCCTTACTCCCTCCCTTCTTAGAGCTATGCCATAGCTTCTATTGGTGCAACAGCAGAGAGGCTGAACAGCTTTCTGAGAGTACAAATACAACAATCAATATCTCACCATTTAAAGAAGCAGATCATCATGGCTCTGGAAAACTCCCCAAATAAAGAATCACAAAACTTGAAGCCTTTCTGAAATTACCAGAGATAGACTACAAAAGAATGTGTATAGAGCCATTTTAGATCTTAGGATGGAGACTAAACAAACTGCAGCAAGAAAAAATGAAAAATTAAACAACAGGAGAGAAAACAGATAAATGGAAATTACTAGAAATCAAACATGCTCATCCAAAGACTTTATCAAGAGAATTAAAAGACTGCCTACAGAATAGGGAAAAATATTTGGTAATTATGCACTGGCTCAATGTCCAGTCTCTATAATCTACAAGTTACTGTAAAATATCAGCAAGAAAAATACAAATAACCCTATTAAACAGTAGGCAAAGGACATGGACAGACACTTCACCAAAGAAGGCATTCAGACAGCCAAGAGACACACGAGGAAATGATCATTAGCTATTAGAGAAATCCAAATCAAAACTACAATGAAATATCATCTTACCCCAATGAGATTGGCAATAATCCAAAAAACACAAAGCAGCAAACGCTAGAGAGGCTGTGGAGAGACTCTCCTGCACTGTTGGTGGGAATGCAAGATGGCACAGCTTCTTTGGAAAGCAATTTGGTGCTAATTTACAAAGCTAGATATAGGAATACCACTTGATCCAGCAATACCACTGCTTGGAATGTATCCTACAGAAATAATGGCTGTCACACAAAAAAACACATGTGCACAAATATTTATTGCAGCACAGTAAACACACTAGCAAAAAAAGATGGAATCAACCTAGATGCCCATCAACAGATGAATGGATAAACAAAATACGGTATACGTACATAATGGAACACTATACAATGATAAAGAACAAGTATGATTTTAGGAAGCATTTCATAACCTGGTACTAATTAGAAGACATCGTCCTAAGAGCAATCATTCAGCTGCAAAAGGACAAGTATTGTATGAGACCATTATTACAAGGACTTAAAAAAGGACTTATGCTCAGAAGAAAATACTCTGATAACTACAAGGGTAGGCAAGGAGGGGGAAGATTGGTCATAGATCAGATAGTGAATAGAAATTCTGTTAGATGAAGGGCAGGCCAGCACTCAGTAGAAGGCAAACCAAAAAAAAAAAAAAATAACCCACTGACGTCAAGTTAGGTCAGACTTGTAACTATCCTAGATGTCAGAGTAGAACTTCCCCATAGAGTTTCCAAGGAGTGCCTAGCAGATTTGAACTGCTGACATTTTGGTTAGGAGACATAGCACTTAACCCACTATGCCACCAAGTAGTGGCAGGTTAGCATAAATGGACACCATAAACTAAAAGTTTTCTAAATTCAGTCAAGAATTCAAAGTACAGAGTAACAGGTACAAGGGTCCGGGGATCATATTTTCAGGGACATAGAGGTCAATTGGCATAACCAGACTCTTGCTGAGAGAATCTTCTGCACTGTGTATTGGTGAGTGGTGTCTGGGATCTTAAAAGCCAGCAAGCTGCCATCTGAGGAACATCAATTAGTCCCAATCCACCTGGAATAAAAGAAAACTGCATGGATCCAGAACAGTCAATGTGAACATAACAAAGGGACAGTGCATTGTTCAAAGTCAGGAAAGGTGTGCAACAGGGATACATCCTTTCACTGTACCTTTTCAATCTGTATGCTGAGCAGGCAATGTGAGAAACGACTAAACAAAGAAGAAAGTATCATAATTGGAGGAAGACTCATTAACAACTTGTGTTATGCAAATGACACAACTTCGCTTGCTGGAAACAAAGAGGATTTGAAACACTCAGTGATGAAGATCAAAGATCACAGCCTTCAGTATGGATTGTACCTCAACATCAAGAAAACAAAACTGTCACAACTGGGCTAGTGAGCAGTATCATGATAAATACAGAAAGGACTGAGGTTGTCAAATATTTCATTTTACTTGGTTCTGCAATCCATACCTATGGAAACAGCATCCACAAATCAAAGATGCATTGCACTGGAAAAATCTGTTCCAAAGGACCTCTTTAAAATATTAAAAATTATAGATGTCACCCTGAAGACTGAGGTTCACCTGGCTGTGGTGTTCTCATTTCTATCATGTGTTTGTGAAAGACGGAAGACAAAGAATTGATGCCTTTGAAATGTGGTGTTGGAGAAAAACACTGAATGTGCCATGAACTGCCAAAAGAACAAACAGACCTGTTCTGGAAGAAATACAACCAGAGTGTTCCTTGGAAACAAAGATGGTGAGACTGGTTCTTACATACACTGGACATGTCGTCAGGAGGGATTAGTCCCTGGAGAAGGACATCACACTTGGTAGAGTGCAGGATCAACCAAAAACAAGATGATCCTCGATGAGATGGATTAATATGGTAGCTGCAACCATAAGTTTAAGCATCAAAACAATCGGGTGCATGGCACAAGACTGGGTAGTTTTTTGTTCTGTTGTGCATAGCGTCACTATGAGTTGGAACCAACCCTATGGCACCTAACAACACTGTGTTCTAGCTTCTTGTTTTATTTTGTTTTTAAATGTCCAAATAGGCCAATCGTGTGTATTGGTTTGGTTATTAGTGCCACAGAAACTCTGATATCTTGTCACCAGATGGTTAGCACTGTTTTTAGACACATGAGCCCAAATGTCCATTTACTTTTTTAGTGTGGATTCAGTGCAGGTGTACAGATAGTCAGCCATCAAGTGGTGCAGACTCACCCCTACTATCCTAGACAGGTAGAGATGATTGGTGTAGGCACATGTATCTGGCTTCAGGCTTTGAAAAAAGCAGGATGCTAACACCCATCTTGAGCATCTGTGAGAATGATGTGTCCCCTTATTACTTAATCTAGGTGAAAGAACTATTTCTACTCTGAATTTTTGGCTCAGGGGAGTTTCTCCACCTTCCCCTAGTTTGTTAAACTGTTCTGTCTGTCTAGGAGAATAGTTCCAGATAGGTTTAAGGAGCCTTACTTCAGCTCATTTAAGGGCATCAGACTCCAGAGTCAGGCACGGTGCACAGGAGAGTGGGTAAGCACTGGGAGAAGGGAGAGATGTCCATCCCAAAGGAAAGATTTAGGCATGTGTGAAGTAGGTTAAATGCAAATCACTTAGCTTTTAATGATTCAGTGTTCTTTTTCATTGGTTCTACAGGCACATGTGAACTCTCAGTTCCTCTTGCTGAGAAGAAAAACTTCTAAACTTCACCACTCTACTCACCTCTCAGCCCATAGCCAATTCTTGGTGGGTAAGGTCTGACCAGTCCTGGTACTTCTGAAACTATTTTCCCTTCTCCATTGCTTAGTCAGATTTCTGAACTTTCCCTTTGATGTTCAGGGCTCCTAGGATGTCATAAGCAACAGACTCATTTGTTCTTTTGGGTCTATGTTGTTAGAGGGATCACTGGAACTGTCTGAGTACTCTGTGCTCCTTACCCTGGCTCTCTGGAATTTCTTAAAAGATGGTAGAGACACTGAGACTTACAGAAAATCTTGAGTACTCTCTATCATGAGTGTTTTGTTGGTTCATCTTTATGTTGAATCGTAGGCACACTGGCAGCTGCAGTGTGCCCAGGATTCCAAAATCATGTAGGCACCTGAGTGTAGGCAGCTAGTATTGTATCTGCATGTCTCCCAGCAGTTTTGGCAAAGTCACCTTGCCATTAAAGAAATGAAAGAAAATATAATTGTCTATTATCCCTCACAGCTTTGCTTCTGCCAGAATGCCTTGGCAGGTCAGTGAAGGCTTTGACTATAAGGAGTACACTCAACTGCAAGAGTGTATGCTTTCCCACTAATTCCTGCCTAATGGTCCATACCACAGAGTACCCATGTGACAATCAGAAGACAGGAGATCAGAACACCCTGAGCAGAATTCCCTGACATGTGAGTTTGTAAGTCCCTTACCATCTGTCATGGATTGACTTGTGTTCCCCCAAAAATATGTGTAGCCATGTGGCTAGGCCATGATTCCCAGTATCTGGTGACTGTCCTCCATTTTGTGGTTTTCCTAAACTGTATGTTAAAGGATTAGAGTGGGGCTGTACATCCCTTCACAGGATTACCTCCCTGCTCCACTGTAAAGGGAGTTTCCCTGGAGGATGGCTTGCCCCACCCTTAATCCTTTCATCCTACGAGAGATAAAAGACAGAAGCAGGCAGAGAATTGGGAACCTTGTACCATCAAGAATGCTGCACCGGGAGAAAAGTGCGTTCATCAGACCTGAGGTTCCTGTGCCAAGATGCTCCCTGGACAAGGATTGATGCAATACTGGACTTTCCTCCATAGCAGAAAAGGGGAAAGCCTTCCCCTGGAGTGGACACCCTGAATATGGACTTTCTGCAGCCTACGAGACTATGTAAGAATAAACTTTCCTTTATTAAAGCCATCCACTCTGTGGTATTTCTGTTATAGCAGCCCTAGTTGACTAAGACACCACCACTGGATGATTACATAAGAATGTTCTCAGCCAACAGTTTAATAAGCTTATTAAGTCCATGGAATACCACAGATGTATGCAAATCTCAAAAAGAAAAAGAAAAAAGCAAGGTAATCTAATGAAAAGAGACTTATTTTCAACCCAAGATTCAGCTAATTATTAGCTGTGAGATTTAATGCAAATACATTTTTTAAATTTAAATTCGTCATCTTTAGGTCAAAATGGTGGACTAGACAGACATCTCCTTAATTCCCTCTGAAGACTAAGGCCAGGATTGACAATTTAACAGAGATTCCTGGGCACCCAGTGAGCCTTAGGGCATGGCATTGGGCTGTCAGTTTGAACTACTTGCCACTAAGCAGGTAACTTCCTCTCTCATGCTGAGCTCCACTTGTGCTGAATGGCCAGCTCCCGTGGTCCAAAAGTACTGGTGTTTTCAACTTCTTTTTGTTTTTGTTGGCTGGTAGGTGGAGGATGGGTATGAGCAGGAAGCTACACTGAACTGACAGTCTGAAGTGAACAGTGTAGGCTGCAGTGGAGAAAAAGTGTGTGGAATAACCACATTTTGAGAGCCCATCAGTGGACTGGGGCACCACAGACCCTCTACCCTCCATTTACAGAGTTCCGTCATAGATTCAGCCTGTTCACAGTGCAAAGGATAGCTTGACCAGGATGCTATCTTGTTCAGCTATGAGTACACCAGAGTAACCCAACCAGAGGTATCAGCTGGGGCTAATTCTCAGGCTTGGAGTCAGTGCCAGTTAGGGAGCACACTTCCAGCAGAAAGGCTGTGTTTAGCACAGTGTTGCATCACAGGTAGACCCTGGCAGGGGACAACAACACAGCAGGCTTTCTCTACATTGAAGTACATCATAGCTTCAGGTCACAGCCAAAGAGGTGTCTCTACTGTCAGCTGGAAGGAGGGGCCTACCATACCTAAAGGCCACACTGATTATGGAAGCAGTCAGGTAGCTTTTAGCTTTTTAAACTAAGACTGTCTGGACAAATAACTACTGTGCAGCCTGACCACACCTCTTCCAGCCTTTACTGACCCGCATCACAGGGTCAATTGAAAGCCCCCCAGTGGCTCCATAAGTAGGACAGTGTCTTTGCCAGCCAGGAGGCAGAGCCTGCCACTCCAGAAAGTTCACTGGGGCCAGTCAATAGAGTACAAACAGATAGCTAGTGACAAACTCCTTTTCCAGAACTACACCTCAGCTCCCATTAGGCAATACCAGAGAAACTAAGCCAGCCAAGTGCTGTCAAACAGCCCCTAGATGTCTCATAAGCAACAAACCATTGCCAGGCATTTAAAGAAATATCTGAGCATGGTTCCAGGAAACTTCCAAAATGAAGAATCCTTCGTTCCAGAGGAAGAAGCCTTTCAGAAACTACTGCAGGTCAAGTACCAAAGAATTCTGTAAGACCCTCCTAGAGATTAATCAACATGTAACAGAACAAAATAAAAAATTAAGCAAGCTAGGAAAATCAACATTCTGAAATCCAACAGATCAATAACAAAATTACAGATTTAGGCAATAAGAGTAGAATTGATGACTTGAAAATTAGATTAAGTGACCTTGGAGATAGAGCTACTGATACCAGCATTTATGAGAAGAAATCAGACAAAAGAAGAAAACTGAAGAAGCATTAAGAAACATGTGGGACTCTATCAAGAGGAGTAATCTACGATTAATTGGAGTTCCTGAACAGAAAGGGACACTTGAAAACACAGAGCGAATTGTTGTTGAGTTGCTGACATAAAACTTGCCTGAAATTATTTAAAAAAGGGAATATAAATATCCAAGATATGTATTGAACACCACAAAAAATAGATCCCAAATGAAAGACACTAAGACATATTATAATCAAGGTTAACAAAATGAAACATAAGCAGAAACTCTTAAAGGCAGTGAGACTCAAAGCAAAGTTAACATTCAGAGAGAAGCCCTGTAGGCTTTTGTCTTACTTCACCACAGAAGCAATGTTGGCACAGAGGCAGTGGGATGACACTTTCAAAGTCTTGAAGGAGAAAAACTTCTAATCAAGAACTATATAGCCTCCAAAACAGTCTTTCAAGTATGAAGATGAAATTAAGACATTCAGAAATAAACAGAAGCTTAGAGACTTTGTAAAAACCAACCAAAACTACAAGAAACACTGAAAGAAGCTCTTTGCTTAGCAAAACAAAACCATTAAGTGTATATTTAAGGAGGCAATGCAAGACACAACATACAGAAACTTACTCAGGGAAGGCACAAAATTCGATCACAGCTACAACATTAAAAGAAGGGAACCAGTGATCATCTCATGAAAACTAAGGCACCATCACATTAAGATGAGGGATATACTGCAGTAGTTATAGTCCTTTCAGATGGTGAGGAAGTTAATAAGACATGTAGAAGCTAAAATTGGGTTTAAACTCAGAATGCTCAGGGGGATCATAGGAGTAGCTGCAGAGCATAATAATAATGCAACACATCAAAATAAGAAATGTGATACAGTAGTCTCAACAATCACAAAATCAACACTGAAAAAGATGAAAAGTCATAATGGCCCAGAAAAAAATACTAAGAGCAAAACAGAAAATACCAACACAAGAAGAAATACATGAAAATGACAGCACTAAACACATACCTATCAATAATTACTCTGAATGTAAATGGTCTGAATGCTCCAGTAAAGATGCAACAATTGACATGTTGGATCAAAAAACACAATCCATCTATCTGTTGTTTACAAGAAACACACCTTAGACTTACAGACATGAACAAACTCAAAATTCAAGGATGGAAGAATATATACCAAACTAACAATATACAAAGAAGAGTAGGTATGGCAATACTAATCTCAGATAAAATAGATTCAGATCTGATTTGACGGCACTTGGTTGGCTTGGCAATGTCAAATCCACCCTCACGGACAAGGACGGTCACTATTTATTGCTGAAAGTTTCAATACACAAGGAGGACTTAACAACATTGAATATATATGCAATCAATGCCAGAGCATTTAAATGCATTGAGGAAACACTGACTACATTAAAAAATGAGGTAGATGTCTCCACAATAATAGTGGGAGTAATGGATACATCATCCATAAAAATAGCTCAGTAAAGACACAGAAGATCTTATTGCAACAATTAACCAATTAGACCTCATTGACATATACAGAACATTTTACACGTCAACAGACAACTACACCTTCTTCTCCGACACACATGAAACATTTTCCAGAATAGACCCTGTGTTAGGACATAAAGCAAATCTCAACGAAATCCAAACCACTGAATTATTGCAAAGCATTTTTTCAGACCACAAAGTCCCCAAAACCAAAATCAACAGCAGAAAAAACATCGATAAAAATTGTAATTCATACAAACTGAACATTTTGCTCAAAACGCCATGGTTTGTAAGCGAAATCAAGGATGAAACAAATAAACTTATGGATTCAAATGAGACTGAAAACACTTCCTACCAGAACCCATGGGATGCAACCAAAGCAGAGCTCAGAGGTCAGCTGACCTCTATAAATGCACATATCTGGAAGGATGAAAGGACACAAGCAAAGAATTAGCCCTACAGCTTGAACAAGTAGAAAGAGAGCAACAAAGGAATTCTTCAGGCACCAGAAGAAAACAGATCATAAAGATTAGAGCAGAACGAAATGAATTAAAGAATAGAACAACTGAAAAAACCGATAAAACTAAAACCTGGTTTTCTGAAAAGATTGAGAAACCATTAGCTAAACTTATTAAAGAAAAACAGGAGAGGAAACAAATAACCCAGATAAGAAATGAGATTGCAGATGTGACAATGGCTGCAACAGAAATAAAAAATATCATAACGGAATACTACAGAAGACTACTCTTAACAGATTTGAAAACTTAGAGGAAATGGACAAATTTCTAGATTCATATCACCGACCAAAATTATCATGAGAAGTAGAACAACTTAATAAACCCATCACAAAGGAAGACATTGAAAAAGTCATTAAAAAACTACTAACCAAAAAAAGCCCTGGCCCAGATGGTTTCGTCACAGAATTTTACCAAGCTTTTAGAGAAGAGTTAACTCCAATACTACTGAGACTATTTCACAGTGTAGAAATGGATGGAATACTCCCAAATTCATTCTATGAGGCCAACATAACCCTGATACCAAAGTTAGGGAAGGATGTCACAAAAAATAAAAATTATAGAACAATAACACTCATGAACCTAGATGCAAAAATCTTCAACAAAATCCTTGGGAATAGAACTCAACAACACATCAGAAAAACAATACTTCATGACCAAGTTGGATTGGTTCAATATCAGAAAAGCAATTAATGTGACCAACCATATAAATAACAAAAAAGATAAAAATCACCTGATTTCATAATTGATGCAGAAAAGGCATCTGACAAAGTTCAACACTCATTCATGCTAAAAACTCTCAGTAAAATAGGAATAGAAGGCAAATTCCTCAACACAATAAGGGGCATCTATGCAAAGCCAACTGCCTACATCATCCTGAATGGAGAGATACCGAAAGAAATCCCCTTGAGAATGGGAACTAGACAAGGATGCCCACTTTCACCATTTCTATTCAATATTGTACTACAATTTCTGGCCAGAGCAATCAGACAAGACAAAGAAATAAAGGACATTGCATCAGCAAAGAAGTAAGTCTCCCTGTTTGCAGATGACACAACTGTATATGCAAAGAATCCTAAAGACTCCGTAAGTAAACTACTTGGACTAACAGAAGATTTCAGCAAAGTATCAGGACATAAAATAAACATAACTAAACCAGTAGGATTTCCTTATAACAATAAAGAGATCATTAAAGAAGAAATCACCAAGTCAACACCAGTTACTATAGCCCCCAAGAAGATAAAATAACTAGGAATAAATCTAACTAGAGAAATAAGAGACCTATACAAAGAGAACTCCAAGACCTTACTGCAAGAAACTAAGACAGACTTACATAAATGGAGAAACCTACTCTGCTCACGGATAAGCTCTCACGGATAGGAAGACTTAAAATAGTGAAAACGTCTATTTTACTCAAGCCAAAGCCAAGTGCCATCGAGTGAAAGTGATCTACATATAAAAAGCAATCGAAATACAAATTCCAGTGACAATTTTTAATGAGATGGAAAAACAAATCACCAACTTTGCTTGGAAAGAGAAGAAACCACAGATAAACAAAGCACTACTGAAGAAGAATACACTAGTAGGCCTCTTTCTATCCAAATTTAGAACCTATTACACTGCCACAGTAGTCAAAACAGGCTGGTACTGTTACAAAAAGAGACATATAGACCAATGTAATAGAGTTGAGACCCTAGAGATGCCACCATCCTCTTACAAACAGTTGATATTCTACAAAGGCCCTAAGAGTCTACACTGGAATAAAAACAGTCTCTTTAACATATGGTGCTAGCAAAACTGGATACCCATCTGAAAATAATTGAAACAAGATCCATATCTAACACCTTACACAAAAAAGCAGCTCAAATTGGATAAAAGACCTCAACATCAAACCTAATATGGTAAAGATTATGCAAGAAAAAATAGAGTCAACAATGAAAGTCTTAATACACAACTTAGACGGACTTTAAAATCTAAAAAACAAAGCTAGATCAACAGAAAATAGACAAATGGGAACTACTAAGAATCAAACAGTTTTGCTCACCCAAAGACTATCAAAAGAATTAAAAGACCATTCACAGGATGGGAAAAAAAGGTTCAGCAACTATATGTCAAAAAGACATCTGATCTTCATAATCTACAAGGTACTGCAAAATACCAACAATAAAAAAGTAAATAACCCAATTAAGCAATGGGCAAAGGAGATGGCCAGACACTTCACTAAAGAGGACATCCAAGCAGCCAAAAGACACATGAGGAAATGCTCATGATCATTAGCTATCAAAGAAATCCAAATCAGATCTACAATGAGATACCATCTTACCCTAACAAGTTAATCATGACCCAAAAAACACAAAACAACAAATTCTGGAGAGGCTGTGGAGAAATTGGAACTCCCCTTCACTGCTGGTGGGATTGCAAAATGGTACAACCTCTTTGGAAAACAATCTGGTGCTTTCTTAAAAAGCTAGAAATAGACAGACCATTGGACCCAGTAATCCCACTGCTTGGAATATATCCTAGAGAATCAAGGACAGTCACATGAATAGATACATGCACAAGAATGTTTATTGCTGCACAGTCCACAATTGCAAAAAAGATGGATAACCCAGATGCTCAACAACAGACGAATGGATATACAAACTACAGTACGTATACTCAATGGAACACTATGTGATAGTAAAGAACAATGATGATTTTAAGAAGCATCTCATAATCTGAATTTAACTGGAAGACATTATACTGAGTGAAATCAGTCTGTGGCACAAGGACAAATACTATATGAGACCCCTACTAGAAGGATTTAAAAACAGATTCATGTATAGAAGAAAAGACTCTTTGATGGCTACAAGTGAGAGAAGGGAGGAAGAGAGAGGGTTGATTATAGATTAGATAGTTGAAAGACAGTTGGTTGAGTGAAAGCAGTGACAGCACACATTAGACAGAAGATCAACTTAACTGGACTTCAGCATAACCTGAAAACTCTTCCAATCTTAACACAATATTGCAAGGATAGAGCGGCAGGGGTCTGGGGACCGTGGTCTCAGGGGACATCAAGTCTGACTGGCATAATTAGCTTGTTGCTCAGAGTCTTCTGCACTCCATATTGTTGAGTGACATCTAGGGTCTTAAAAGCTAGCAAACTGCCATCTGGCTACACCAGATGGTCATAACTCAGCCAGATCAAATGATCATGAAGAACAATAAAGACATAAGGGAAAAAGAGCACCAAAGACAGAAGGACCTATATGTATTGGTGATTGTATCAACGTGTGACCAGAAGAACCAGACGATGCCCAGCCACCACTAATGGCAGCTATGATGGGGCACACGTTATTATGTCCCAGTGGCAACATGAGAAAAAGAGGGATGCACCTCAAGAACTCCACTAAAAGACTGCAACTGATGGTTCAAAGGCCCAGGGGTTCCCCTGGGAGCATGGCCCCTAGACCTGCTCCTGCTCCTGATCATAAATCATTACTGAGGTCAACTCTTCAGACAGGAATGGATGGGACTCTGGGACACAAAGGTACCATACAATATGTCCACTTTACTGTTCTATCCATCTACAGAATACTATTCTACTGGCCTCTTACTGGAAGGGAGAAGAGAGGGTGGAGAGGAGGGCACAGGAGATTGTTAAGAGGATATGACATGTACAGAATGGAAAGGGAGAGTGCTGTCGCTGGGCAGGGAGAGCAGAAGAAGCTGCAGATAGGCAGGCATGCAAATTTAACTTGAATTGTTTGGCTTGGCTGTATATTTTCACTCAATCACAATAAAAAAAATCATCTTTAAATAAAGAAGATGATATTTACTTTGTTGGTCTCATTCAACTGAGGACAGACAGTCCTTAAAATAGTACAAGATATAGCTGGAGGTGTAGACATTATGGGGATGGTATGACTCACTGCCACAGAACAGTGAGTGTTCACTAAATATTTGCCACCTTAAATGAGAAGATAGAGAAAAAAGTGGCAAAAATGAAGAGAGAAAAACAGGAATATGCAAATAAAATGGATAATGGAAGACCAAATGCAAAGTTAAACACACATATGAAGAGAAATCATATTTTCAGTCAATTCCTTCAAAAGTTGCCTCTATCTGAAACACATGCCATATTAAAGTAAAAGAGAGAAATCCAATATTTTTTCAGTATGAAACTGTATGCAAATTGAAGAAAATATTTTTTAAATGCACAATAGAAAATTAGCAATATCATGCTTTTATACATGAGAAAAAAGGAAAAGAGAAGGTCTTACGTGCATTTATTTTAAAACATATTTCATAAGACTAGCAACGTCACTGGTGTCCTTTGGTGCATCAGTGTGCGATGCAGAACGTGGGCAGAAAGTCTGGTTCTCATGAAGAATTCTCACTTCTCTGGGGGCTGACATCTAGCAATTATGTATTAGTTATATCTTTCTTGAATTGCTCAGAGGACAGGAGGGTTTCATAAATACAAACTTAATTAAATGTTAAGACTTCATTGTGGATTTGAAATGAGGAGGTGGGGAGAGTTCACACTGCCATGTTCTTCAACAAATCAGTTTGGTTACATACATTGGAATGTCATGATAAATCCTCTGCTAAAGTTCACCCTCTATTTTAGAAAGGTGCTAGATATAATTAAAATACTTATGAGTCTCTGTTTCTCTACCGGGAATAACCAGGACGGAAGGAGTATTTTTTTTCTTTGCAAAATTGTTGTTATTGTTAGGTGTTGTCAAGTTTGTTCTCACTTATAGCGACCCTATGCAAAACAGGAAACACTTCCCAGTCCTGCACCATGCCTTCATTTGCTTGTGTGATTAAGGCTATTGTTGCAGCAACTGTGTCAATCCCTCTTGCTAAGGTTCTTCCTCTTTTTTCACTGACCCTTTTCCAAGCATGATGTCCTTATCCAGGGATTGATCCCTTCTGACAACATGTCCAAAGTACGTAAGATGCAGTCTTGTCATCCTTCATTCCAGGGAGTGCTCTGGTTTTACTTCTTCCAGAACAGATCTGTTTGTTCTTTGAGCCTTCCGTCTTCCGTTCAGTACTCTTCTCCAGCATTACAAATCCAAAAGTATCAATTCTTTTGTCTTCCTCATTCATTGTCCATCTTTTACATGCATATGGTACATCTGAAAACAATATGTTGTGGGTCAGGTGTACCTTAGTTTTCAAGATGACATCTTTACTTTTCAAAATTTTAAGGAAGTCTTGCAGCATATTTTCCAAGTACAATACATCTTTTGATTTCTTGACTGTAGTTTCCATGGACATTGATTTTTGAACCAAGTTAAAATGAAATCCTTGACAACCTCAATACTTTCTGTATTTATCATGATGTTCCTTAATGGTCTAGGTGTGAATATTTTTGTTTTAATGATGTTGAGGTACAAACCATATTCAGGGCAATGTTCTTTGCTGTTCATTAGTAATTGTTCCAAATTCTATTCAGTTTCAGAAAGCAAAGTTGTGTCATCTGCGTAATACAGGTTACTAATGAATCTTTTTCCAATCCTGATGCCTCTTTTTTCTTCACATATTACAACTTCTTGGATTACATGCTCAGGATACAGACTGAAAAGTTATGGTGAAAGGATACAACCCTGATGCACAACTTTTCTGGCTTTCAACCATGGAGTGCCCCCTTTTTCTCTTCTCAGGTCTGCCTCTTGATCTGTGTACAGATTCCTCACAAGCACAATTAAGTGTTCTGGAGTTCCTACTCACTACAATGCTATCCAAAATTTGTTGTGATCCAGAAAGTTAAATGCCTTTGCATAGTGAGTAAAAAATAGCTAAACATCTTTCTGGTGTTCTCTGCTTTCATCCAAGATCCATCTGATGTCAGTGATGATATCTCTGTTTCATGCCCTTTTCTGAACCCACGTTGAATTTCTGGAAGTTCCTTGTTAATATACTGTTGCAGACACATTTGAATGATCTTGAGCAAAATTTTACCTGCATGTGATATTAATGATATTGTTGTATAATTTTCCCATTCAGTTGGATCACCTTTCTTGAGAATAGGCTTAAATACGGATCTCTTCCAATCAGTTGGCCAGGTAGCTGTCCTCTAAATTTCTTGGCATAGATGAATACTTACAGTGCTGCATCCATTTGTTGAATGACATTCAGATATTTCATCAGTTCCTAGAGCCTTGTAATTAACCAGTACCTTCTGTGCAGCTTTATCATTTTCCTTCAGTGTTGTCAGTTTTTGATCTTATGTTAGCATCAACCAATTCTTTACTGGTATAATGACTCTATATTCCTTTCATCATCTTTTGATGCTTCCTGAATCATTTAATATTTTCCCTGTAGAATCTTTCACTATTACAACCTAAAGATGGAATTGTTTCTTCAGTTCTTCCAGGTTGAGAAACGTGATGCATGTTCTTCCTTTATGGTACTCTTTTGCATGATTCTGTCTCCAGATCTTTGCACATGCCATTACTGTACTTTGCCTTTGAAATCTTCTGTTCATCTCTTTTACTTCATCATTTCTTCCTTTTGTTTTAGCTACTCGGTGTTCAAGAGCAAGTTTGGTTTTTGTTTCCCATCCTTTTTAATGACTTATTGTTTTCTTCATAGATGATGTCTTTGATGTCAGTCTGCAGCTCTTCTGGTCTTGGTCACTAGTGTTATACACATCAAATCTATTCCTGAGATGGTCTCTCAACTGAGGTGGGGTATTCTCAAGGTTGTCCTTTGGCTGTCATAGATTTGTTCTAATTTTCATCAGCTTCAGGTTGAACTTGCATAGGAGCAACTGATAGTCTGTGCCACAGTCAGTCCTTGCTCTTGTTCCAGCTGATGATATTGAACTTTTCACTGTCTCTTTCTACAGATGTAGTTGATTTCATTCCTGTGTATTATATCTGGTGAGGTCCATGTCTGCAGTTGCTGTTTATGTTGGTGGTAAATGATATCTGCAATGAAGAAGTCATTGGTCTTGCAAAATTATATCATATGGTTTCAGCCTCATTTCCAAATACTTGTTTCTATTCTTTATTTCCAGTTTTTGCATTCCAATCACCGGTAATTATCAAAGCATGCTGATTGCATGCTCAGTCAATTTCAGGGCAGAAGCTGGTAAAAATCTGGTTGGTGTGCAAATTTGAATTATAGCTGTATTAACTGGCCTTCATTGTAGAGGTATGGATGTTATCCTATCACTGACAGCATTGTACTTCAAGACAGGTTTTGAAATTTTCTTTTTGATGATGAATGCAACACCATTTCTCTTTTGGTTTCCATTCCTGGTGTATAAAACCACATGATTGTGTGATTCAACATCTAGGATACTGATGTTTGTGTGTTTTGTTTTATTTTTGACAATTTCCAATTTTTATAGCTTCAAACCTCATACATTCCATGTTATGATTATTAATGAATGTATACAGATATTTTCCCTTTTTGAGTCATGCCACATTAGTAAATGAAGGTCTTGAAAGCCTGATGTTACACACATCATTACAGTCCACTCTACTCTGAGGAAGCAGCTCTTCCCAAGTCATCTTATTAACACCTGCCAAAACTAAGGAGCTCATTTTCTACCACTCTATATGCCAGTGGTCTGCTGCTATTGACAAGGTTTTCACTGGCTAATTCTCTTCAGAAGTAGACTGCCAGGTCTTTCTTCCTAGTCTACAAATAGGAGAAACTACAGTGAAAGAAGGCAAAACAGTCAACAAGCAAGTCACTAGAACATATTACATTAGCCGTCAAAGCTTTGAAAACAGTAGTCCATTTTCTGAGACACTTTACACTATGGCCTTGTTCTCCATATGCTCAATGTTGGCCCTACACTTGAGATTCTGAGTGGAGGTTTCTTGGCCTTGGGCTACAATTCTACCTTCCAGGCCCAATTGGACAGCAACTCAGTTACCTCAACTTTAGGTGTGCCATTTTCCTAGTGGCACCTGCACCCTTAGGGACACCAGAGATCACTGGTCTTCTCTTAGAATGCCCTGAGGTCGTGGCTGTATGTTGTGAGCCAGAGCCAGCTGAACTTCTCATGCTTCTTGTCTCTTCAGCTTCTGCTTCCTGTGACCTCACAGTTTGGGCCTCAAGGCTTAATCCGCCTACCTGGGGCAGCTATTCCAACAATCTGTAGCTCCACCTATTTAAGTGCCCAGAGGCACTGCACTCCTCCAGGGAGCCTCCTGCAGACAGGCACTCAGCTCTTCTTGTCTGTGGCTGAGCAAGCCTAGCTCTATCAGTAAGCTTTGGGAGGTACCCTGCTCTGCCAGGAAGTCTCTTGTGCACAGTCACTCAGCTCTCCCCTTCTGTCAGTTGGCTTCAGCACTGTCTCATACTGGGCTGGTTCTTCTGCTGCTGGTCTGCTGCTACTAATAGTCTTCTGATGCTTTTTTCTCACCTTCTGTGCCTTCCTCAGTATTAACAATTTGGTTCCTTATGAGTCTTCTTTCCATTCACAATTTCAAAAGTGTTTCCACATTGTAGGTATCTGTTAGAGCAGTACCCCACACCTAGTACCAAATTCTGTCTTCATCATCCAGTACTGCTACAACAGAAATATCACAAGTGGATTTTAACAAAGATTAATTTATTGTCACATGGTCCAGTAGGCTAGAAGTCTCAATTTAGGGTGCTGGCTCCAGGAGAATGCACTCTCTCCTTGTCAGCTATCAAGGAAGGCCTTTATATTGCATCAGTCTTTTTATCTGAGAGCATCCTGGCTCAGGAACCTCAAGTGGAAGGACATGCTCAGGTCTTGGAGTTGTTTTCTTAGTGGTGTGAGTTTCCCAAATCTCTCCATTAGCTTCTGCCTTTTATATTACAGTAGATTGCCTCAAGGCATGGTACAATCTTATACATTGAGTCCTGCCCCAGCAATGCAGCTGCCATACATTTTCCCTCATTAACATCATAGAGGCAGGATTTACAACATTGAGGAGCATCACACTACACCTAGACAAATTGCTACACACATTTTTGTAGGGGAACACAATTCAATTCATGACATTAATTCTGTCTCAGTCATCTAGTGCTTCTTTCACATAAATACCACAAGTGGATGCCTTTAACAAGGAAGATTCATTCTCACACAGTCAAGTAGCCTAGAAGTGTGAATTCAGGGTGCAAAATTAGAGTTGTCTTTTTTTTTGGCTTCCATAGACCTCAGTTAGCCAAATTAAATGATTTTTTGGTATTTACAAAGTCTCAAATTAATATATTAAACAAAAACATCCACTTTATGTCAAAAGCCTAGCAATTCTATCCCAACATTGTGCCAAGGGCATAACCTTGGGCAAGTAGCAAACTCCTTCACTGAACTGAAGAAAGAAGTAACTTGTGGAAAGTCTTCTGATTCCCCCTAACTCAAATATACATTTATATCTCTATAGCTAATTATTTCTATTGCACTGGATTACATGTGTATTTATATGTTTAGCCATCAATATTATCTAGTACATCTGGTGTTCACCATGTATTACCTCTCCTGATTAATTTTATCTTTGAAGGATTCTAATAAGAAAATGTATGATAGTGTCCTAATGCCAAAGGATCACTGCAGTCTCTGATCTGAATTCCTACCCTTTCTTCAAGTTCTTCAAAGATACGGAGTTTTTATTGTCTCCTCATGCATTCAGAAACAGGATCACTGCACTTTCTTCTCTGAACACTTCCCTTTCTCCAAGCTCTTTAGAGATAGGGGTTTTTATTCTCATCTCTTAAGTTCAGAAACTTGTAAACAAGGAATTTCAATAAAATGGAGTGAAACTATGAAGAGAGAACACTGGAAGCTGGAGCATCTTTAGATCCTTATATTCCTTCAGTTAAGTTTCAATGAAAGTATCACTCAAACTCATGCCCAGGTGCTGTGGCAATTGGCGCAAGAACAGTTTTCAGCTGAAATGATTTTATTGAATCACCTCTAAGAACAGGATTGTCTTAATCATCTGGCACTGCTGTAACAGAAATACTATAAGTGGATGGATTTAAAAAGAGAAATTTTATTTTGTCACAATCCAGTAAGCTAAAAGTTCAAATTCAGTCTATCTGTTCCAGGAAGGCTTTCCCTCTTTGTTTCCTCTGGAGGAAGGTCCTTGTAAAGTCTTTGGTAAGGGAGCATCTTAGCACAGGAACTTGACCAGACTGATGCAACACAACGATCTTCCTCCAGAGCCAACAATGAGGGAAAGCCTTTCCCTGGAGCATCAGACACCCTGAATTTGTACTTGTAGCTTACTGGATTGTAACAAAATAAAATCTCTCTTTTTAAAGCCATCCACTTGTGGTATTTCTATTAGAGTATACCAGACAAGTAACATACAATTTGGTACTGGGAGTGGGGTGTTGCTCTGACAGACACCTAAAATGTGGAAGTAGTTTTGAAACTGTGAGTGGATAGAAAACTCAAAAGAAACTGAGGAGATTTATTAATTGTTAAATGTTAAGTGAAAAAGGTGCAGATGGTGCAAAGCAATGGCAAACCAGCAATTTAGAACCAGGAGTAGATTCATGGAGAGACCTGTGTGGCTATGTGCAGGAGGTTTCTTGGAGGAGTGGGGTGCCTCAGAGCACTTAAATAAGTGGAACTACAGAGCCTTGGAACTGAACTCAGTAGGGCAGATTTAGGCCTGGGGCCAGCCCATGAGGCCATAAGATGATGAGACAAAGAACATGAAAAGCCAAGATAACTCAGTCCCGAAAGGTATAGCCACAACCTTAAGGGTTTGAAAGGGTGGAACCATTTCATGGAATTGCCACTCAGTTGGGCTTAGGTCTGCCTAAAGCCAAGGGAGCAGAGTTGCTGTCCCAGTGGGCCTGAAAGGCACAGCTGCAGCACAGTGCCAGGGTGCTTCCACTCAGAATCTGGAGAGTGTAGCCAATACATAAGAGACTGGAGGTCAGGACCCTTATGTAAATTATCACAGAAAGTAGATTATTTTCAAAGCTTTGAGGGCTAATGTAATGCATTTTGCTCACTTGCTTGTTGCTTGCTTTGTCCTCTTTTTCCCATTTGTAATGGAAATACCTAATTTGTGCCTGCCTGTTCTGTTATTGTATTTTGGAAGCAAATAAATTGTGTTATAGATTTCACAGCTGAAGAGGAACTTCTGATCTGGGACTTGGACTTGAGAGTTTTGCTATGTTTTTACATACTACAAGGAAGTGATATTTTTGGGGAACAAAAGGTGAAATGTCATGAATTGAGTTGTGTTTCCCCCGAAACTGTGGGTGGTTTGTCTGGGCCATAATTCCTGATATTGTGTGATGTTCCTCCAAGTTGTAAACTCTGTACCTATGATGTTAACAAGGGAGGCTAGGTGGCAGTTACTTTGGTGGGATAAGACTCAACGTGTAGGACTGTTTTGTGCCTTGAGGCAGTCTCTCATGATATAAAGGAAAGAAGCCAACATAGAGTTGGGGACCTCATACCATCATGAAGCAGTGTTTGGAGTTGAATGTGTCCTTTAGAAAGGACCAGGGTCCCTGTACCAGTCTAGGGGAAGACAGATTGCAAGACTTTCTTCCAGAGACTGCAGAGAAAGCATTCCCCTGGGGCTAACAGCCTGTATTTGGACTTTCAGTTTATTGAATTGTGACAAATAAAATTTCTTGTGCTAGAGGCACCCACTTGTGGTGTCTCTGTTAAAGTAGCACTAGATAACTAAGAAGGATGCTAGCCCAGTGAGTTTCAATCACTGGCGATCACCAATTGTGTGTGTGTGTGTGTGTGTGTGTGTGTGTGTGTGTGTACACATGTATCCATGCTCACGCAATATTTTTAGAGTGGGGCTGGGATTGGTTTTTAAACAGGGAAAGAGAGTGAGAAAAGTAGAACGGAAACACAAAACATTAACATCGGTTACAATGATGTTCTACAGGGGAAATACTCTGGCTATGATTCTTGTTTGTACTTTGTCCTATACATGCCAACACTGTCAACACCGTCTCTCTTTCTCTGCTATTTTTAGCTTGTCCCTATCAGATGAGTCGGCTCCAACTCGATGGCACTTGGCTGGCTATCAGATATATTGAATTAGCCCTGAGTGATATACTCACTACTTATTTCTTATGAACACAATTTAAGTTAGTTAAAAAAACAATGGTAACAACAATTTCAATGAAATAAACAGTCTTCCCCACCACTACCCAATTGGTACTATGTTGAAAACAGTTCTTCAGCTTGTTTTTGGTCTATTTTTAAACCTTATTGTGCATGTTCAAAGTCCAGATACTGCTTTGTATCTCTGATAGTAGAGAAACGAAAAATTAGTAAGAATGTGTGATGTGAGTGGCCCAAATGTAAATTTTATTACAGATGGAAGAGAGTAAAAAATAAAATCAAAGTTTCACTGAGAAACCCAGGCACGGAGAAAGTCATTCTTACTCAATCTTTCTTTGTTAGTGAATAAAAAGAAAACAAAGTTTTCCTGATCTTTTTTTTTGTTTTTATTTTACTGAATGCAATAATGGTGAGGCTTGGTTTTAGTATTCTTTGGGAACCTCATGTTAAAGGAAATGGGAGTGTAAGCTATTATTTTCTGAGTCCAGATTCAGTATTTAACATAAGTTCTTTTATTTAATATGACCATCTGCATGTTTTTGTTTCCATATTTGGAAAGGAAATTGATGCTGGTAAGGATTAAATCACTCCTACAATATTCCATGCAGCCAA
Source organism: Heterohyrax brucei (assembly GCA_028571685.1). Classification (NCBI taxonomy): domain Eukaryota; kingdom Metazoa; phylum Chordata; class Mammalia; order Hyracoidea; family Procaviidae; genus Heterohyrax; species Heterohyrax brucei. Next base: position 45,838,802 of record CM053149.1, read on the forward strand.
TGTATTAAGTCCACACTGTGATATTTCATATCCACTAATGATTCATTGTGGAAAAACTGAAATGCCATTATTTTTTACCTCTGTCCAGTGCCATCAATCTGCCCAGAATTGGCTTAATGACTAGGTTACTTCCAAAAGTAGATGTTCCCGAACAATTTACAGAGGCATTAAGTACATTTTTCTATACCGATATGATTATGAACAGAGCAAGAGGCTAATCTAGATTCTTAAAGTGCATTCTTTATTACCTGGAGGTTTGATATTTGACTCCCTGAGAATTGCTGTCAGAGTAGATTCCTAAAAAAGACTAAATTAAGATCACCTGACTGTGTGATTGGTGGCCTTAGGAATCTCTACTCCCAGCATACTCTCAAACTGTCTCTTTGGAAAAATCTCCATCTGAGTTAATGAATTTTTCGATTGAAATCACTCCTTAAACCCTGTATTGAAACGGATGCATTGCACTATGCTGAGCACATTGGAGAACCAAAAAAAAAAAAAAAAGCTGGGCTGTGCCTTCAAAGAGTTATAGCTTGGTGTGGAAGACTTGTCTTGAATGTTAGTTATCATTAAACATAATTTTCTGAAAATTTTGTTTCATGTAACCCACATCTATACGTTTTTTCCCCAAAATAAGACCTAACCAATCTCATAAATGACTTACTGTAATACAGCGACCATGTTTTCCAGGTTAATGATTGCTTTTTAATAAGTGTTCTCTGGAGGCGGTATTAACCTAAAGCAATAACTCAAAAAAGAGATATTATAGGAATTCCAACAAATGTAGAAACCATGGTGGCATAGTGGTTAAGTGCTACAGCTGCGAACCAAAAGGTTGGCAGTTCAAGTCCACTAGGAGCTCCTTGGATACTCTATGGAGCAGTTCTACTCTGTCCTACAGGATCATTATAAGTCAGAATTGGTTCAACAGTAGTAGCATTTGGCCATCACATTATTTGTGGAGATTTGGGGTATATGGCTAATAATATGGTATACTCCAAGTGGCAACGCCAAACCTTCGTCTATTTGACCATGACAATCATCTAAATTTTGATCCAGAGATCTCAATTGATTCCTAGGTGAGACAGTAATATTATTATCAGTATTGCTCTTTTAAATACAACTTACTCTGCTTGGTATCTTTACAAGGTGGTATTTCAGGAGAAAAACTGTCCTTGCATGGCCTGAGTAATGTCAAACTTTCCACATTATTAGTATTCAGGATTTGGGCTCGGGAACAAGGTTGCCAGTCAAACCTAAGATGTGTTTAGAATACATGCAGTATTGACAGACCTCTCAATGATTCACAGCAGTTAAATTTTTTGCTTTTATAATCTAGACAAATCAAAGAAGAAAAATACTCTGCTTTTTCTTAAGAGAGAAGAGGGGCTCTGATATATTAACCCCAAATCAAAATACAGAGCATATGTTAATTTTCCCTTTTATAATATGAACCAAATTGTCCATCTCCACACAGAGGAAAATGTCACTCACAAGGTCATATTTCTTAAACACCTTATTATACAATGACAATTCAATGACCTTTCTGAAATAAAGATATATGAAGATCAATTTGATTTGCGTTGTCACTGGTAATGTAATTATGCATACACACAAATCAGTAAGATCCAAGTTAAAAGAATCCAAATTAGCATCCAATCCAACTATATAAAGCAACTGTTTTATGTGAATATATGAATAAATTCTTTTTTTTCATTCAATCTTCCCTTATATGTGAATGATTACCCTCTGGTAGTTTTCTGAAGAGAAAATAATAAGGGAGACTAATGTTTACATGGCCTCTTTTGAGTGTAAACAATTTGGGAAGCACCTTGAAGCTAATGGGGCAGTAAATATATTGAATAAAAAGGAAATACATGGGTATTGCTGTTTATAATTTGGAAAAATTAGAAATACATATTACAAGCTAGATCAAGGTTGCTTTTCAAGTGATATACTTGGATATGGACATTCTATGATGCAGAGTATGTGATATTTTATACAGCAAAGGTACTGCTACTAATAATAAAAATAACAGAAAGGAAAAGGAGAGGAAGAGGAGGAGACTTCTTGGCTTAAGCAGATACAGTAGACAAACTGGCCAGCCACTGTCTGGAGTTGAGATGAGAAGAAATAAGTGGACAGGAGTTGACTGAATTGACAAGTGAAATTCAGGGTGGAGGGGAGGAGTACACTGTCGCCATGTGAGGAGAGAAGCGAAGCTCACATAACAGTGTCAGTTTTTGTGTGGGAAACTGACTCAAATTGTAAACTTTCACTTAACACGCACAGAAAAAAATTAAAAAATCTTTAAAGCATAAAGGGACATCTGAAAACACATGCTCTAAGAGAGATAATGTGCACGACGGAACATTTATCTCCCCTAAAGATAGAAACTATCAATATTATAATATTTAAATTTTATCTTTTAAGGTTTCTGACTATAATTAAAATCATATAGTACATTAATATTTTTATTTCAATTTAAGCATGAGTAAAAGGTATTTTCCTGTCAATGAAAGTTTTAAAAGAAACACAAAGTGATCTCAAGCTTAAGTTGCCCTCTAAACACCAAAGCATACAAACTCACCTCCCATTTTGGTTTAAACTCAAGCAGTTCCATTGATCATGGTCATCAGAAGCTGATAGAAAGTCATTTTCCTTCTTGCATTTTTAATCAAGTAGAACTACAAAATTCAGGAAATGTAAGTAGGAAACTAGCCAAGCCAGCCATCCAAAACCATGCCACAATAATATATATCCTTGTAGTAACAGGAAACCCTGATGGCATAGTAGGTTAAATGCTACATGTGCTAATTGAAAGGTCAGCAGTTCAAATCTGCCAGACACTCCTTGGAAACTCTGTGGGGCAGTTTTACTCTGTCAGTAGGGTTGCTATGAGCCAGAATTGACTCAACGGCAGTGAGTTTGGTTTTTTGGTTTTAGTAATAACAGGGATATTTAATTTCAAAGTTCATCTCTAAATAATTGTTTCAGAATTTGACTCATTAAAATAAAAGTAATCTCATTTTGTTCTTATTGTAAATGAAAGGTGCAGTTGGGTGGGTTCACCTACTCACAAATACAATTTGATCTTCAAATAACCCATGTACATGAAAATACTATTCCTAGTGCTAATACTTTGACTCTTGCTGACCAACAATAAAAATGGCAGCCATTTTAGTAACTACCAGTCAAGTACTAACTCAGGTACTTACTGTGTTTGAATTGCATGAGTTGGAATCAATTTGATGGCACTGGGTTTAGATTTCTTTTGCTTTTGTTTAAATTTTAATCTCAAAATAATACCATAGGTATAGTAGTTACTTATTGCTGTATGACAAAAACTTAGACTGAGAAAAATTAAGTACCTTGTCCAAGGCCATACAGCTAGTAAATGGAATATATTGTCAGAACTCAAATTCAGACCTGATGTCAACATCTGAACTCTCCATAAAAGCCTCCTGGTGCATAAACCAAAACCAAACCCACTGCCGTCAAGTCAGTTCTGTCTCATAGTGACCCTATAGACAGAGTTGAACTGTCCCATAGTACATAATTGTCCTAAAATGCTAATAGCATATAGAACTTTCTACATGAAGGGATGAGACTTCTGCCTGAAATCCCACTTTCTTAGTCTTACTTTTTTTCAGTCCTCCACCTCCCTTGGCTTTTGATTTTGGAAAAAAAAGTAATTTTAGCATGAATGCTCTTAGAACACGACAAATATCAACAAGCAACACTCTAAAGTGGAGAGAGACAAGAAAATAGTTGACAGAAAACTAAAAGCAGGTTCCCAAGAAATGAAACTACCAAGGGAGCATTGAAAGTATATAAGGGTGCCAGAAAGGAGGACCCAGAGAGGCATTTGTCTACTTTGCTTTGGTTTAGTTCTGTGTAGATATGTATCTAGATAGACAAGCAAATTGGAGGACCTCCAGCATCATTTATCTGGAAAAATTCACCAAGTACATAAAATAAATAACTATTTTCACTTGAATTTCCCAGAGAGGCCATTTGCATGAATCTCATTTATGGGCTAATAATTCAACCATGTCTTTCCTACTCAGCCTGGATGAGTACAGTCTGAACCATGGGGTCTGATGCGTCACTCAAAACAAAGAACTACTGTGTGAGATTATTTTATGGCTTGGTCATACTATAAAGGTGTCAGTGGGTGTTGATTTTTTTTTCTTCATTTTCAATTTAAAATCTTTCTTTTCTTGCTGGCACGTCCTTGTTAAGCTTATCTTACAGTTCCCTTTATCTGTCAACATGTGGCTCTATCAAATTCGTTATTCTCCTTGCTATTCATTTTCTTCTCTACTTCTCTAATTCGAGACAAAAATGTTGTTTCATTTTTCCTCAAAAAAGAAAAAAGGAAAGAAAGAAAAGGTACTAATGGATTTTTTTTCCCTATGTTGATTCTAAAAGTATATGCTATAAATTTTACCCTCAGTATTACAAAATTAGACACATTAGTGTTTTATAAAGTTGGTCAAATACGTAAAGATTTCTTTGTCCTTAAACTTTTTGTTGTATATATATAAAACATGAAAACTCTTCATTTGGCTGCCTGGCTGCCTGTCCTGCCTACCTGCCTGCATGTCTGCCTTGCCTGCTTGTCTGCCTTCTTTTTCCTTTTTTTTATGCTTTTCTTTTCTTTTTTATTTAACATGACTGAGTGAAAATGTACATTCCTGTAAAAATTTACATGCCCAACTATATGCAGCTTTCACTGCTCTCCCTGTCCGGTGACAGAGCACTGTTCCTCTCTGCTCCATACATGTCTCATCCTCCCAACAGCCTCCTTTCCACTCCTCTCCACTCATTCTCCTTCCTCCAGCCAGAGGTCAGCAGTATGATATCCTATAGATGTATAGAACCATAAAGTGCAACCAATATATGGTCACTCTGCATTGCCAAGTCCAATCCATTCCTGTCCAAAGAGTGGACCTTTGTTAAAATTTATGGGTAAGGGCAGCATCAGGGCCGGGGGCCATGCTCTCAGGGGAACCCCGAAACTGCTGGACCATCAATTGAGGTCTTTTAGTGGAGATCTCAGGATGCACCCCTTTTTATTCTTGTGTTGTCCGTGACACTCCCCTCTGTGAGCTCCATCGTGGCTATCACTGGTGGTGGCCGGGCACCATATAGTTCTTCTGGTCCCAAGTTGGTGAAGGCACCCACTGATGTGGGTCTCTCTGTCTTCTCGGTTGTCTTTACCACATGTAATTTTGGTCCTTGGTGAGCATCGGTCCTGCTGAGTTGGGACCATTTGGTGTGTCCTCAGATGGCAGCTTTTAAGACCCCAGACGCTACTCACCAATGTGGGGTGCAGAGAACTCTCTTAGCAAAATGTTAGTTGTGCCAATTGGCCTTGATTTGGCCTAAGAGCATGGTCCTCTGCCCCCCGCCGCAGCTACTCTATCCTTGCAATATTGGCTTAAGATGGAAGAAGTACTCAAGTTATGCTGAAGTCCACTTAATGTTGTTCTTGTTTCTAATGTGTGCTATCACCGCTTTCTCCCAACTAGATTTCTAGTAACTATCTAAGCTAAACCCTCCCCCAGTCACCCTCCCTTCCTCCCCTCTCTTGCAGCTGTCAAAGAGTCTTTTCCTCTATACATGAGTCTGTTTTTGAGATCTTATCGTAGAGGTCTCATACAGTATTTGTCCTTTTGTTGCTGACTACTTTCACTCAACATAATGTCTTCCAGTTGAAACCAGGTTAGGAGATGTTTCCTGGAATCATCGTTATTCTTTATCATTGTGTAGTGCTCCATTGAGTATATGTACCACAGTTTACCTATCCATTCTTCTGTTGTTGGGCACCTAGGTTGATTCCATCTTTTTTCTATCGTGGACTGTGCTGAGATAAACATTCTGGTGCATGTGTCCGTTGGTGTGAAAGGTCTTGATTCTGTAGGATATATTGCAAGTAGTAGAATGACTGGGTCAAATGGTATATCGATATCCATTTTTTTAAGGAAGCGCCAGATTGCTTTCCAAAGAGGCTAGACCCCACCAACAGTGTAGGAGGGTTCCACTTTCCCCACAGCCTCTCCAGCATTTGTTGTTTTGTGTTTTCTGGATCATGGCCAATCTTGTTGTGGTGAGATGGTATCTCATTGTCTTCTTGATTTGAATTTCTTTAATAACTAAAGATGGTGAACATGTCTTCATGTGTTTTTTGGCTGCCTGGATATCCTCCTTAGTGAAATGTCTGTCCATCTCCTTTGCCCATCACTTAATTGAATGCTTTATCTTCTTCTTATTGATATCTTGTAGTATCTTATAGATTATGGAAATCAGGCATCGGTCTGACATAGAGTTGCCAAATATTTTTTCCCATTCTGTGGGTGTTCTTTTAATTCTATTAATAAAGTCTTTGGATGAGCAAAAGTGTTTGATTCTTAACTGTTCCCATTTATCTATTTTCTCTTCTGTTGATTGTGGTTTCTCTGACAGATTTTGGAGTCTGTCCTCATTGTGTATTAAAACTTCCATTGTTGTTCCTACCTTTTCTTGGATTAGCTTTATTGTTTTAGGTTTGATACTTAGGTCTTTTACCCAGTTGGAGTTGGTTTTTGTGTAAGGTGTGAGATATGGATCTTGATTCAGTTTATTGCAGATGGATAACCAATTTTGCCAGCGCCATTTGTTGAAGCTACTGTTTTTACCCCAGTTTAATGTCTTAGGGCCTTTGTCTAATATCAACTGTTCATAGGCAGATGGTGTCATCTCTGGGGTCTCAATTCTGTTCCATTGATCCATCTGTCTGTTCTTGTACCAGTACTGGGCTGTTTTGACCACTGTGGCAGTGTAGTATATTCTAAGGTCGGATAATGAGAGGCCTCCCAGTGTGTTCTTCTTCTTTAGTAGTACCTTACTTATCCGGGGCTTCTTCCCTTTCCAAACAAAATTGGTGATTTGTTTCTCCATCTCATTAAAAAATGACACTGGAAATTGTATTGTGATTGCATTATATAAATAAATTGCCTTGGGTAAAATAGACATTTTCACAATGTTAAGTCTTCCTATCCATGAGCAGGGTAGGTTTTTCCATTTATCTAAGTCTCTCTTAGTTTCTTGTAGTAAGGGCTTGTAGTTCTCTTTGTAAAGGTCTGTTGTTTCCCTGGTTAGATTAATTCCTAGGTACCTTATCATTTTAGGGGCTATCGTAAATGGTATTGATTTGATAATTTCTTCCTTAACAGTCTCGTTGGTATAAAGGAATCCTACTGATTTACTTATGTTTATCTTGTATCCTGAGACTTTGCTGAACTCTTCTATCAGTTTGAGTAACTTACTTATAGATTCCTTGGGGTTCTCTGCATATACAATCATATCATCTGCAAGCAGGGAGATTTTAACTTCTTCTCTGCCGATGCAGATGCCCTTTATTTTTTGGTCTTGTCTAATTGCTCTGGCTAGAACTTCTAGCACAATGTTGAATAGGAGAGGTGAGAGTGGGCATCCTTGTCTATTTCCCGATCTAACGGGAAAGTCTTTCAGTCTCTCTCCATTCAGGATGATGTGGGCAATTGGCTTTGTATAAATGGTCCTTACTTGAGGAATTTACCATCTATGCCCATTTTGCTAAGAGTTTTTAGCATGAATGGGTGTTGGACTTTATCAAATGCCTTTTCTGCATCAATGGACAAAATCAGGTGATCCTTGTCTTTTGTGTTATTTATGTGGTTAATCACATTAATTGTTTTCCTGATGTTGAACCAGCCTTGCATCCCTGGTATGAATCCCACTTGGTCATGATGGATTATTTTCTTGATATGTTGTTGTATTTTATTGGCAAGAATTTTGTTGAAGATTTTTGCGTCTAGATTCATGAGTATTATCGGTCTGTAGTTCTCTTTCTTTGTTGAGTCTTTCCCTGGCTTAGGTATCAGGGTTATGCTGGCTTCATAGAATGAGTTTGGGAGTACTCCATCCCTTTCTATACTGTGAAATAGTCTCAGTAGTATTGGAGATAACTCTTCTCTAAATGCTTGGTAGAATTCTGCAGTGAAGCCATATGGGCCTGGTCTTTTTGGTTGGCAGTGTTTTGATGACACTTTCAATCTCTTCCTTTGTGATGGGTTTATCAAGTTGTTCTGCCTCATGTTGTGATAATTTGGGTAGGTGGTATGAGTCAAGGAATTCATCCATTTCCCTTAGGTTTTCAAATTTGTTACAGTACAGTTTTTCATAGTATTCTGTTATGATATTTTTGATTTCTGTTGTATCTGTGGTGACAACTCCCCTCTCATTTCTAATTTGGGTTATTTGTTTTCTTTCCTGCTTTTCTTTAGAAAGTTTAGCCAGTGGTTTGTCAATTTTGTTGATATTTTCAAAAAACCAGATTTTGGTCTTTTGAATGTTTTCAACTGTTTTTCTGTTCTCTAATTCATTTAGCTCTGCTCTAATCTTTATGATCTCGTTTCTTCTGGTGCCTGAGGGATTCCTCTGTTGTTTTTTTCTACTTGTTCAAGCTGTAGAGTTAGTTCCTTCGTTTGGTTTCTTTCTTCCTTCCAGATGTGTGCATTTATGGAGATAAATAGACCTCTGAGCACTGCTTTGGCTGTATCTCATACGTTCTGGTAGGAAATGTTTTCGTTCTCATTGGAAGCCATGAATTTCTTTATTTCATCCTTGATTTCCTCTATAACCCATGTTTTTTTTTGAGCAAGATGTTGTTCGGTTTCCAAGACTTCCACTTGCTATGTTTTTTTTTTGCTATTGATTTCAACTTTGATGGCTTTATGATCTGAGAAGATGCTTTGCAGTAATTCAGTGGTATGGATTTTGTTGAGCATTGCATTATGGCCTAACACATGATCAATTCTGGAAAATGCTCCATGTGCACTGGAGAAGAAGGTGTAGTTGTCTGCTGATGGGTGGAAAGTTCTGTATATATCAATGAGGTTTAGTTGGTTAATTGTGTCAATGAGGTCTTCTGTATCTTTACTGAACTTTTTTCTAGATGATCTGTCTAGTAATGAGAACGGAAAGTTAAAGTCTCCCACTATTATTGTGGAGTCATCTAACTCTCTTTTGAGTGTAGTCAGTGTTTCTTTGATGTATTTAGGTGCTCTGATATTAGGTGCATAAATATTTAATATAGTTAAGTCTTGTTTGTGTACTGAACTCTTCAGCAATAAGTAGTGTCCATCTTTGTCCATGATGGTGTGTCATGGTTTGAATTGTGTCTCCCCAAAAATGTGTGCAGCCACATGGCTGGGATATGGTTCCCAGTATCTTGGGACTGTACTCCATTGTGTGGTTTTGCTAATCTGTATGTTAAAGAATTAGGATGGGGCTGTGAATTCCTGCTATGGGGGAAGGTTCCCTGGAATGTGGCTTGCCCCACCCTTAATGCTTTTAGCTTGCAAGGAATAAAAGGAAAAAGAACCAAGGACAATTTGAGAACCTCGCTACCATCAAGCAAGCAGCACCGGGAGCAGAGCACGTCTTCAGACCAGAGGTTCTAGGACACTCCCTGGACAATGACTGATGCAATACCGGACTTTCCTCCAGAGCCGTAAAGGAGAAAGTCTTTCCCTGGAGCGGACACCCTGAATATGGACTTGCAACCTACCGGACTGTGTAAGAATAAATCTTTCTTTGTTAAAGCCATCCACTCTGTGGTATTTCTGTTAGAGCAGCCCTAGCTGACTAAAACATGGTGGATTTGACATTAAAATTGATTTTGTATGAGATTAGAATTGCCACCCCTGCTCTTCTTTGTTAGCTTGATATATATTCTTCCAACTTTTAATTTTCAGTTTGTTCCTATCTTTAGGTCTCAAGTGAGTTTCTTGTAGACAACATATGGATGGGTCGTGTCTTTTGATCCAAGATGACACTCGGTGTCTCTTTACTGGAGCATTCAGTCCATTCACATTCAATGTAATTATTGATAGGTATGTGTTCACTGCTGCCATTGTGACATGTTTATTTTTATGTTGGTGTTTTCTCTGTTGTTCTTATTAGTCTGTTCTGGGACATTCTTCTTTGTGAGTTGATTTTTCACCTTTTTCAGAGTTGGCTTTGTAGTTGTTGAGACCCCTGTGTTACATTTCTTGAAATGGTATGATATATCTTTGTTGTGCTTTACAGCTGCCCCTATAAACCCCCTTAATAAACTATATATAAACCCAATTTTAATTACTACCAGTCTTGACATTTTCCTCTCCATCTGGAAGGACTGTAACAACTGTAGTACATCCCTCTTTTTATTATGATGACAGCATAGTTTTCATGATGATCACTGGATTGCTTCTTTCCGTATCAAAGCTGTGATTGACTTTGGAGCCTTCCCTAAAAGAGTAGAGTATTGCGTAGTGTGTCGTTCTAAAATATAAAGTTAGTGGTTTCGTTCTACTAAGCCAGAGCCAAGAACTTCTTTCAGTATTTCTTGTAGTTTGCGTTTGGTTTTTACAAAGTCTCTGAGTTTCTGTTGATCCCGAAATGTGTTAATTTCATTTTTGTATTTGAAAGATAGTTTTGCAGGATATATAATTCTTGGTTGGAAGTTCTTCCCCTTCAAGGCTTTGAATGTGTCATGCCACTGTCTCCGTGCCAGCATGGTTTCTGCTGAGAAATCTCATGAGAACCTGCAGGGTTTCCCTCTGAGTGTTAGCTTTGCCTTGAATCTTGCTGCCTTTAAGAGTTGCTGCTTATGTTTCATTTTGTTAAGCTTGATTATAATATGTCTTGGAGTCTTTCTTTTGAGATCCATATTGGGTGGTGTACGATATGCATCTGAGGTGTCTATATTCTCTTCCTTCATGATTTCTGGGAAGTCTTCTTTCAGCAGCTCAGCAGCAATACTCTCTGTGTTCTCAGATGTCTCACCATGTTCAGGGACTCCAATTAATCGAACGTTGTTCCTCTTAATAGAGTCCCACATGCTTCTTAATGTTTCTTCGTTTTTCTTGTTTCTTTTTTCTGATTTCTGCTCATAGATGCTGGCATCAGTAGCTCTGTCTTCCAAGTCAGAAATTCTTTTTTCTGTTTATTCCATTCTGTTTTCTTGGCTTTGCATTGAAGTTTCTATTCTTTGATTTTGTTCTTGATCTGTTGGATTTCAGAGTACTGGTGTTCCATCAGATCGAACAGCTTGCTTAATTTTTCCTTTTGTTCTGCTGCATTTTGTATAAGGTCTAGAAAGGCTCTGTATATAATCATTTTGTATTCACTTCCTGGTGCTTTCATGAAAGTTTCTTCATCTGGAAAACTCCTTGGTTGCTTTGTTTAGGAGCCTTCTGAAGCCATGGGTGATTTCTTGTATGCCACAATTGTCTTTTGCTTTGTGGGTCCCATGTGAGTATGTAGAGGCTTGAAGAGGTACTGTGAGGATGGATTGCAAATGTTTCTCTAGCCTGTCTTAAAATATAAAGCAAAAGGTATCTGACCATTTCACAAGTCAGTTAGGTTTTCAGGTGTAGAGGTCCCTCTTCTCAACTGACAAAGTAAGCGCCACTATATCCAACCCCAAATGATAACAAAGTAGTTCAGAATAGAGCAATACTACTGTCCTGTTGGCCTCTGCTGACAGGGCCTAGCCTTACCCGACACTGCGTCAAGTACTGCTTTTGTGACAGGAAAGTGCTCTCTTGTGGGCAGGCTCTGGCTCCCAAGCTAAGAATTAGGTCCAACTGTGGCCACCATATCCAAGATGGCGTCCTCCACACAGGCAGCAGACAGAGGGGCTAAAGGTGCTGAGAGGTAGTGATTTCTGTGCTTCTGTTGCAGGGCCTGCAACGTAGGTGGCACTGGGAAAATTACTGCTTTTCTGTTGGAGAAGCACTGACCAGTTTGCCGGTGCTGGCTCCCAGGCTAAGAATGAGGTCCCGCTAAAATCTCGGTACCAACATGACATCCACACTGACTGCAGAATTCCGTACAAACCTCACTGATGCAGATATAAAACGAAAGGCTCAAAGGGGCTAGATTAACAGAGTCTTAAGTCTGGCTCCCAGAATATGGGAATTTCGCCTGCCTATCCCCCCAGCAGCACGTCTGAGTCTAGCCACTGGGCAAGACCCAGCTCTGCCTGCCGGCCAAGACAGAGAAAAAAAGTCAAAATGTTGCATTTACCTTCCGTCTGTGAGAGCCAGGGCCAGCCAGGAGCTGGAGTCAGCGAAAGAGAGGAGGTTTTTCGCTCAGTGGTATGAAGTCCCAATTAACAGCCCTGTGCCATGTCCTGAGGCTGATTAGGTGATCAGAAGGCTCCGTTTGATTATCAATTCAGGTCTTGGTTTCCAGAAGGATATAAGGAGATGTGTGCTTAGTCCGCCATCTTGACTCCACCCCCCCACCTTCTTTTTCTTTACTTCTTTAGGCCTAGAGGATATACAGCTGCTGCTAAGTTGATTCTTACCCATGGTGACTTTATGTACAGGAGAAGAGAATGTTACCCAATCCTGCATCCTTCTCAGGATTGTTGGCATGCTCCAGCCTGTCACTGTGGCTACTGGGCCAATCCATGTCACCTTAGGACTTCCTTTTCCTCACTGACTCTCTGCTTCACCAAGCATGATGTTCTCCTCCAGAAAATGAACCTTCCTGATGATCTAGCCAAAATAAACTAGTTTTTATTCTTAACATTTTCATTGACTAATTTTTGGAAGTAGATGCAATACACAGTGACCACAAACCACCAGAGTACAAGCTGACAGACAATATTGTCATTGTTAGGTATCATCAAGTCAGTTTCAACTCACAGCAGTTCTATGGCCAACTCAAGGAAACACTGCCTCATCCTGAGTCATCCCCTCAGTAGTTGCTATCTTTGAGTCTATTATTGCAGTCACTGAGAAAGATCCAATGATCTTTCTCCCTTTTGGTGACCCTCTACTGTATAAAGTCTGTTATTCTTCTCTAAGGGTTGGGCCCTCCTAATAACATGTTCAAAGTATGTAGGATGAAGTTACACCATCCTAGCTTCTAAAGAACGTACCAACTGTACCTTTCCCAAGAATATTTCTTCATTCTTCTGGCAGTCCATAGTATATTCAATAGTCTTCATCATACCATAATTCAAAGGTATCAATTCTTTTTCTGTTTTCCTTATTCATCATCCAGCTTTCATGTACCTATGAGAAGGCTGAAAATACCACCTTAGCCCTCAAAGTGACTTCTCTGCTTTGTAACATTTTAAAGAGATTTTTGCAGGAGATTCACCTAATACAATGTCTTGATTTCCTGACTGCTGCTTCCATGACTGTGGATCCAAGTAAAATGAAATATTTGACAATTTCAATCTTTTCTCAATTTATCGTTTTGTTGTTCTTTGGCCTAGTTGTGAGTATTTTTATTTTCTTCATGTTAAAATGCAGTTGATAGTGAAGGCTCTTGTTAATTTTCGTTAGTAAATGCTTCAAGTCCTCCTCTCCTTGAGTAAGAAAGTTTGTGTCATCTGCATATTGCAGATTGTTAATAAGTCTCTCTGTGTATACATGTATATACATATATACCTATGTATATACACATATACATATATGTGTGTGTGTATATATATAAACGTAAATCTGGTACCATCAAGTCAATTGCAACTCATAGCACAGACACATAATGATATTTTGCAAAGACTCAAATGATTTTTACAGAAACATGGATATTTTATTGCCTGTATGTCATATGTGGAAATGGTTTTTTATGTTTTAAAGAAATAGACAGGGATAAAACAAATTTGGGTTATTTTAATTGTTGTTGTTTTAAATTGGTCTGCACTAAAATAATCAAGGTGGAGAAAATATTTCAAGAGGAATGCTTCCGAAGGAAAAAAAATAAAATCTGAACACAAATCATCAACCTTTTTTTTTCATTTCCAAGGCATTTGTTGGGTACCTCATGATGTAGTGGTTAAGTGCTACACTGCTAAGCAAAAGACCAGCAGTTTGAATGCGTCAGACACTCGTTGGAAACTCTCTGGGGCAGTTCTACTCTGTCCTACAGCATTTCTGTGAGGTGAAATATAGACTCGACGGCACTTGGCTGGCTTGGCATTTTCTGTGTACTGGAAGAATAATTATAGTAGAAAGATGATTATATTTAAAGTACACAGTCCTGCTTTCAGAGCTTAACCCCAATGTAGTGTTTGGTGAAATGTTGTTCTGAGTGCCACCTATGCCAAAGTTACTGAGGCCTCCTTAAAAGACAGATTTATGGGAGGGGGGGAGATATGTATCTAAAACAAAATAAGACCACTTAGCTTTAGAAATCACTGACTTAGTGATATAAACAAGTATCTGTCATGCCACATAGTGAATGCTGTGGTGACAGAGTACCAAGTGGCTGACTACTTAAATAGACTGAAAGAAGACACATTAAATTAAGATACACCATGTATGTGAAGAACAACAGTAGCAAAATAAAAAAGCAAAAGACATATACATCTCGCATTGGTGAGCTCATCATGATTAAGTCCATCCGAAAACTTAAATGTCTCTTAGATTATTTGCTCTGAAGGGTCATAAAGCCTTGCTCTACAACAAGGATAAAAACAAATCCACCTCTATTTAAATTTCTAATCCATTTTGAGATAAAGTAAGTCCTTGCCTATGATATATTGTTTTTGTTATTTGCTGTCCTGTTGGCCTTGATCCATGCCTGGTCCTGTATCATTTTCATGATCATTGCTGGGCTTGAGCCAATTGTTGGAGCTATTGTATCAATACAGCTCATTGAGGATTTCCTTTCATTTTCACTGGCCTTCAACTTAATCCAACATGATGTCCTTTTCTAGCAATTAGTCTTTCCTAATGGCATCCCTAAAGTGAGCAAGACCAAGTCTTGCTATCCTCGCTTCTCAGGAGTTTGGTTTATTTGTTTTAATACTGATTTATTCATTCTTCTGGCCATCAACATGCTATTCAATACCCTTTTGCAACACCACAATTCAAACACATCAATTCTTCTGCTTTCTTTTATCACCGTCTAGTTTTCACATGCATATAAGGGAATTGAAAAACTTTAGCTTGGTTCTGGCACATCTTAGTCATCAAAGTGATCTTTGATTTTGAAAACTTTATAAAGACCTTCTGCAGCTGTGTTCAATGTAAAACCTCATTTGATTTTTTAACCACTATGTCTGTGAATATGGATTGCTGACCTAAGAATGAAATAATTGACAACTCCAATTATTTTTTCTCAGTTGATCATTATAATATTTATTGGTCTAGTGAAGACTTTCTTTTTCATGTTCAGATGCAATCCACACTGCAGGCTATGGTCTTTGACCTTCATTGTGAGTGCTTCAAGTTAACTTTATTTGCAACAACAGAAGTTGCATTGCTGTACACCTCAGATTGCCAGCGAGATGCCACATCCTTCTTCATGTAGTTAAATTTCTTGGATTATTTGTTCAGCAAACAGATTGAATATACATGGCAAAAGGACACAATCCTGCTATATGCCTTTCCTGATTTCAATCTATGGATGTGGCATACACTTTCACTGAAGTACCATTTTTTATTACAAAATATGCACAACTTTCTATGTGTCTAAATACAGACATTGGTTAAATTACGGTGCATGGACAAAACAATGTACTTTAAAAAAATTGGAGAAGGCCTCTAGGACCTGATATCAGTGGTATCTAAAATAATACTTAGTAAAAAAAAGAAAAAACAAAAGAATATGTCTACATAATACACATTTCTAAGTATGTTCCCATACAATTATGCATATATATATGACCTAATGATATTTAAAATCTTAACATGCTATTTTAGAAATGAAGTACACAAAGTGTTCATTTTGCCTTTGAAGTTACTGAGACACAAAGTCAGTCAATGGCCAGACTCCAGGGTCATGGATCAAGTTAGAAGCATTACCTACCACAACTCAATGCCAACAGACTTGGAATGAAAGGTGAAGAAAACAAGCATGTGTCCTATTATTAATCCTAGGTATCTTTATTGTGCTAACATCCAAAATAAAAGTGTTCTGCCTGACATACCTGCTAGTGGCTGCTTTAGCAAGACAGTAATTTAGACTATAAGTCATCTTATCACATTGGCTTGTTTGAGAGAATAAATCAGGCAAGTAATTCTAGGGATGGAACGAGCCAGTGCTTACCTTGCTCATGGAGTGATACATCCTTGTCAGTCACTGGAAATTGGAAAAGAGGCTTTGACTCTGTGGGAAAGTGATATGGGGTTGGGAGAAAGCCAGACGCCAGGCATACTTAGATAAAGAATCTTTGATTTGTTGAAAAAATATGAAACTGTGCACTACAGATGATCTGGTTAGCAAGGTAAGTAACGTGTTACCAGGCCTATTATTTAACCTGTCCCTTCTGAAAAGCCACGTGAGGATGGCTACCACAGGCTGTTACACCTCTAAGCCGTAAGATATGCAATCATTGCAAACAAAGCTCTTTTCTAGCAGGCCATTTATTATTCTGCACATTGTGTTCAGTTACATGATTTTGCTTCTTACTTGAATTCAGAGATAAATTGGAAATCATAGAACTGTGTGAATTACTCAACACAGTTCTGTCAATTTTAAAAGCAAGTATATTGATTATTCTCAGGGATGTTTGTAGCGAACAATTTAGAGTGCATCATAAGTTAGTTTGTGAAATATCCACAACAACAGAGATAAAGAAATTCACGAAACAAAGATGCATCTTCTCTCATTTTTTGCTGTTTAGTGAAGAGACGACAGACGAAGCCACATAAAAGATTAAGAGATGCTATTAATTCACTCACATGGGTGCAATTTTCAGTAATTTCTTTGAGCTTCATTCATTCCAGCGTTTGACAACATCTTTCTTACCAGCTCCAAATCCAAAAAGTAATCTTCCATTAAATTGATGTATTGATTTTAAGGCATTGTATGAATTAAATCTATTCAATAGAAGAGCATGAAGTTTAGCCAGTAATACATTACCATTATGTGCGAGGGGCAGCGTATTACTCATGTTGTTTTTCCTCTTCTTTCTTTAGATGATATTGAACAGGAAAGAATGAGGGCCCAGGGGTAATTACAGACCTATTTGTGCTTTCTCCACTCCACATAATTCAATCATGATACAAGTATAGTGTCATTACTGATTTTTCAGCTGCTCCCTTCTACAACCAAACTGACAGCACAATTCTCCAGCAGAGATGAAAGAGTCCTGTTCATGACTCCTTTCTCATAATTTATGATAGACTTCATGGTTCCTGAAGTTCCTGGATGGCACAAGTGGTTAAGTACTCAACTGTTAACTGAAAAGTTAGTGGCTCAGTTGAACCCAGTGGAATTGTGGGAAAAAAATGCTTGGCAATCTGATTCCCAAAGTTCACAGCCTTGAAAACCCCATGGAACAGATTTGGTCTGCACATATGGGGTTGTCATGAGTCAAATTAAGCCGACATCAATATTTTATCTGTCCAGCCTAATATCTGCCTCCCAGAATGGAAGATTTCAAGTTTGATGTATTTATCTATGAAATATTTCTCCATCAACTCAAGATTTCACCATCCTTTAATTAAACTTCAGTCGTCTAACCTCCAGCTGAGTCTTATGAAAGTACAAATATATCAACATTCTTCACTTTTATTTATGGTAGCAGATGACTATAAAAATGACCACGCAAACTGAGACTGTGAAGTCATCTTAATAATCAATGAGGAAAACTACAATTGTCCTGTGACTTGTACAAGTTTTCCTCAGAATATTTAGAACTCTCTTATGTCTTGTTATAAAAGTATAGAAAAATGGAGAAAATAGATAATATTCATTGCATTATAATATTAAATATTAGAAACACTGGGAGTTAAAGCACTGTGCTTCATTTTTTAAGAAGAAATGGACTAGCAAGTCTAGCTTCCCTTTTCATCACAGAAATCGAGTTTTGGAGTGATTATCTCATTATACCTTGGTAAACTGTTGTAATAAGCTTCTAAAATGTTATCCTTTGTGCATTCAATGTTCTGAGGCATCTCTTTGAGTTATTTTATTACCGTTGGGTGTCACTGAGTTGACTTTGAGTCATAGCAACCCTACAGGACAGAACAGAACTGTCCTTAGGATTTCCTAGGCTGTAAACTGGGCAGGAACAGATCTATAGGTCTTTCTTCTACAAAACCACTAGGCAGTTTCTGTCAGCTTTTCAGTTGGCAGTCAAAAATTTAACCATTGTGCTGACAGAGATCTTTGAGTTCATTTAAAGTACAATGTTTTGCCAGTGTCATTCCCCTGGAATATCTTCATCTATTTCATCACTGATATATTTCTCACCTATGTCAGTGTTTTCTTGTACTAAATTCCTTCAGGCAGATCTAGAACATAGGAAGTATCACTGTTTCCACAGTCAGCTTTTCTTTTTCCTTACCTCTAACTCCACTGGCATTCTATTTGAATTTTATTTTAAACATCATTTTAAATTTATTTGCTGCATTTTCATCTTTGTTTGCCAATTCACTTTTTTGGTTATTATTATTATTAATTTTTGTGAAATGCCACATCAGCTTTTTATCGGGAGATAAGAAGACAGCACAACTGAATGCTTTTCTGTCTGCACATGAACTAAATTACAGATGTTCACTGAAAGAACTAATGTGATTGGTCATTGATCACAACGTATCTATTATTTTTGTAGTGATTTGTGGACTGAACAGTTAGCACTGAAGTTTGTAATTTACGCAAAACTACCAGTCAGTATATCGTGTTAATTGAAATCTGGACTCTATTATTGGGAGATTAGTATCATTTCACTAAAACGTAACAACTGAAATTGAAGCATATCAAAATATGTAATACAAGGACTCCGTGTGTAATTTTATATAACAAGATGCATGAAATCATGTTTACAGGATTTCTTTAAGTATAGCAAACTTTATTCAAATAACATTTAAGCCAGATGTTTCTAAAAATGAGCTTTGGACTTTAAGATTTATTACTTAGTACCTAAAAATTTCCATAAATGGGTGGTGGGACAGATACCTAGAATGTTCAAGCAAATGCCAGGGATCCCCTTTCATGGCCAAATCTAGGAAGGCCACTTTTAGCATCAAACAAATGTTGAGTCAGCTAGAGTTTGGCTACTTTTTCTCCTGTAAATAAATAGATATCATTGACCTTTTAATCTGCAAAATTCCATTTGATTGGTAAATTTACCTCGTATAAAAACAGAGTTAATGTCCATCAATACAAGTAATGGATTGCAATAATAAATTGTTCCTAATATAACATTAGGAAATACTGGTGGCATAGTGGGTTAAGTGTTAACCAAAAGGTCAGTAGTTCAAATCCACCAGGCAGTCTTTTGAAACTCTATAGGACAGCTCTACTCTGACCTCTAGAGTTGCTATGAGTCAGGCCCAACTGGACAGCAGTGGTTTTTATATAACATTAAACTTTATGTTGCTAAGACTGCAAACATCATAATGATCCCTGGCTTTATAGTAGGGCCTTCACATTTTTTTCTAATTAATCATCAGTGTAACTATAGAATATTGGATAAAACTGAGAGACAGGCTGCCAAAGAAATAACAGGGCTCCCAGTGCTAGATGTGTGATTTTCAACAGCACTGAGGAGTGTTGCGGGTTATTCATCTCACACTCATTCTTGTCCTTTTTCTTTGATATTCCTAGCGTTTAGCTGAGCATCAAGGATATGTGCTAAATGAAAGCTTATCTTTTTTTAAAGTTGTGGTACCATGGGTCATTCTGTGAAAAGAAGGCCTAAGCAAAGAGTTTAGGAGGAATTGGAAGTGTTTCAGGCTCAGTGCTCTAGAGAGGCAAAACCAGTGAAGTGTATAAATATACATCCATAGAGAGATTTATATCAAGGAAATGGTTGACATGGTTGTAGAAGATGTAACATCCCAAGTCTGTGGTTTAAGAAAGAGACTTCTCATGGTTCAAGCAGCCACAAAATCTGGTAAAGCCAAGATTGGTAGTCTGAAGAGCTGAGCTATTGCTTGCAGGCTATGAAGACTGACAAATCTCAAGATCAGCAAGCAAGACTCAAGACTCAGGTAAACTACTAGCTCAAGTTCCTAGAACTGGAGGTCAGATGAACAGGAGCCATGATAAAATCTTTGCAAAATAGGAATAAGAAGGGAAATGCTTCAATATAACAAAGGCTATTTATGCTGAGACAATAGCCAACATCATCCTAAATGGAGTCTGAAGGCATTCTGCTTGATAACGGGAACCAGACAAAGATATGTTTTATCTCCACTATTAAATTCAACATTGTCTTAGAGGTCCTAGCCTGTCAACTAGGCTAGAAAAAGAAATAAAGGAGATCCAAATAGCTAAGGAAGAAGTAAAAAGTATCTCTATTTGCAGATGATATTTTTCAATGCACAGAAAATCCCAAAGAGTCCCCCTGAACAAATTACTGGTACTAATAAAAGAGTTCATCAAAGAATCAGAAGATAAACATATAAAAATCAGTTGGATTTATCTACACAAAGAAAACATCAAAGAGGAAGTCACCAAATCAACACCATTGATAGCAGCCCACAAGAAGACAAAATACTTAGAAATGAATATAACCGGAGACACAAAACACCTATACAAAGAAAAAACCAGACACTGCTATAAGAAACAAAAGAGAACTAAGTAAGTGGAAAAACACACTTTGCTTGTGGATAGGAGGCCTCAACACTGTGAAAATGTTACTTCTACCCAAAGTGATCTACAGACACAATGCAACCCCAATTCAAATTCCAATGGTATTTTTTAATGAGATGGAGAAACAAATCAATACCTTAATTTGGAAAAGGAAGAGATCCCAGATAAATAGTGCATGAGTAGTGTAGGGGGCCTCACATTACCTCACTTTAAAACCTAGCATACTACCGTGGTAGTCAAAACAGCCTGGTACATATACATCAATGAAACATAACTGAGAATCCAAATATAAATTCATCCACCTTGAGCATCTGATATTTGACAAAGTCTCATAGGGAAGAAAGTCAAAGTCAAATGGGGAAGAAACAATCTCTTTAACAAAAGTTGCTGACACAACTGGATAACAATCTGAAAAAAAATAAAATAAAGCAAAGACCCGTAACTTCACCCCATTCACAAAAATTGGCTCAAAATGCATCAAAGACCTACACATAAAATCTGAAATTACAAAGATCGTTGAAGAAAAAAAATAAGCGCAATGATAGGAGCCCTAAAACATGGCATAAGCAGAATACAAAACATAACTAACAATGCACAAACACACAGAAGAAAAACTAGATAACTGGAAGCTCATTAAAGTCAAATACTTACACTCCTCAAGAAACTTCATGAAAAGACTAAAAAGGCAATCTATAGACTTTGAAAAAATTTTGGTATGACTTATCCAATAAGGATCTAATCTTTGAAACTTATAATGCTAAACTTCAAGCACAGAAGGACTAAAAACCTATTTAAAAATTGGGCAAAGGATATGAACAGACATTTCACCAAAGAATACATCCAAGACATTCTGGAGACAAACAGATACATACGAAAACGCTGTTGATGATTAGCCCTCAGAGAAATCCAAATCAAAACTACGGTGAAATACCATCTCACTCCAACAAGCAAACAAAACACTGTTGTTCAGTTGACTGCAACTCATAGTGATCCTATAGGGTAGAGTAGAACTGCCTCATAGAGTTTCCAAGGAGCACCTGGTGGATTTGAATTGTCAATCTTTTGGTTAGCAGCTGTAGCACTTAACTACCATGCTACCAGGTTTCCTCACTCCCAACAAAGCCAATTTTAATCCAAAAAAAACAAAATAACAAATGTTTTAGAGGTTATGGAAAGACTGAAACAATTATACATTGCTTTTGGAAATGTCAAATGGTATGATCACTTTGGGTATCTATTTGATGTGTTCTTAAAAAGCCAGAAGTAGAAGTATCATATGATCCAGCAAATTCACTCTTCCTGGAGAAATAATAATCATCACACAAATAGATATATGCATACCCATGTTAATTGCAGTGCTATTCACAATAGCAAGGATGTGGAAGAAACCTAGGTGCCCAACAGGGAAGGAAAGGATAAACGAATTGCAGTATATTCACATGATAGAATACTACATATTGATAAAGAACAACGATGAATCAGAGAAACATCTCATAACATGGATGAACCTGGAATGCATTCTGCTGAGTGAAATTAGTCAGATGAAAAGAGACAAATATAATACCACTATCATAAGAACTCAAGAAAAGGTTTAAACACAGAAGAAAATGTCCTTTGATATTTGTGAGAGTGGGAAGCAAGGGAAAAGTGTATTCATTAACTAGATAGTAGACAAGAATTACCTCAAGTGAAGAGAAAGGGAAGCACCCAATACAGGAGAAGTCAGCATAACTACACTAAACCAAAAGCTAAGGAATTTTTGGAATACATCCAAACACTGTGAAAGACACAGTAGCAGGTATATAGACTATGGTTTCAGGGGGCATATAGGTTTATTCATAAACAAAATCTACTAAGAATATGTTCTGCATCACATGTTGGTGAGTGGTATCTGGGGTTTTAAAAGCTAGCAAGTGACCATCTGAAATGCATCAGTTGGTCCCAATCCACCTGGAACAAATGAGGAAGAAGAACAACAAACAGTCATGGAAAATGCAAGCCTATGAGAAAGGGCCACATTAAACAGAGACTCCATCAGCCAGAGACCAGAAAAACCAGAAGGTGCCCAGCTACCACCAATGACTGCCTTGACAGTGAATACAACAGAGAGTCCTTGATGGAGTAGGAGAAAAGCCAATTCTTTTGACAAAGATCAGATTGGATTATACACATAGTGGTTAAGAGCTTTTACTGCTAACCAAGAGGTCAGCAGTTCTAATCTACTAGGCTATCCTTGAAAACTTATTTGGCAGTTCTACTTTGTCCTATATGGTTGCTGTAAATTGGAATCAACTCAGCATGAACAAGCTTGGTTTTCTGTATTAGACATAAAATGATACTTACGAAGACTGTGTTTCTTAGTTCATGTAGATACGTAAGACTAAATGTGTAGCTCCTGTCTGGCACTGACAGAAGAAAGGCAGAAAGAGAAAGTAGTTGGCTGAAGGGAAATGAGAGATGTGGGCTGGAAAGGAAGTGTGTGCTGTCACATTATAAAGAGAGCATACAGGATCATATAACAAAGTGTGCATACATTTTTCTGTAAGAAACTGACTTGAGTTGTAAACTTTTACATAAAGCACCAGAAAATAAATAAGTAAATAGAACTACTTGGAAAATGGACAGAGCAGCGAAGTTGCCCCAGACAAGATACAAGAATGAGCTGAGCTTCAGAACAACTGACACATGACTTCCCTTTCTCTAAAGTCAGGGATTAGTCTCACAGTTAAGGGTAGAGAGAAATCTGCCAAGGAAAAATACGTAGACTATACATGGAACGGGAATTACAAGCAAATAGTAATTTGCTTTAATGAGAATTGTGAGGCTGCACCCAAATTTAGTGGAAAATTGAACTGTGATAGATGCAGACAGATACTGCACATCTGATTGATTGGGAATATCTGTCACAGGTGTGAGAAACATGAATTGTAACACATGATGAGTGAACTTCCCCATCCTGGGTTAAAGCTACAGCTCCCAAGTTCAGAGAGCTACAGCTGTGAATGCCAGATAGACTTTTATAATAAATCTTACTGAGTGAATCTCCTTTTCTGTCAATTCTTCTTCTTTCTGCCTCTCTTCTCCACTATTAAAAAAGTACTACAGAGTTAATTCCAACTCATGGTGACTCTATAGGACAGAACAGAACTGCATCATAGAGTTTCCAAGGAATGGCCAGTGAATTTGAGCTCTTGAATTCTGGTTAGCAGCTATGCTCTTAACCATTATGCCTTCAGGACTCCTTATCTACTGCGGGATTACAATTACCTTAGCTGTAAGTGGAGGATTTCAGAAACACTGTGTCTGCAGTGAGTTAGAAACAATTCTTAAAAGACTTCAAGATTACAAAAGAGGCATATTTGTGTAAAGTAAAAATATTATTTGTTTTTCTCTGTATACATAGTGTTATAGGGTGCCACTGCCCTGGTTATGTTTAATTATTTATATGCGGTTCATTAATGTGTGCTTAGTAAGCCCTTATTGAAAGGTATACATGCTACCAACCTTCATGAAGCTATGTAAGACAGTGTTCTTGATAAATTATTAAGATATAAAATGAATAATGAAGGACCTTGCAGTGGAAACTTACCTGGAAAAATAGCTGTTTAAACCAGGGAAAGAAAAGTGAGAGTACAAGTAATGAATCATTCTGTCCCTAATGGGAACATGAAGCAATCTTTCTCATAAATTTGTGAATGATGGATAGGTCTGTAGCAGATAAAATAAAACATCAGCAATATCTAGACTTGCACACTATGATTTCTTTAGGGTAGCTTTGTAGAAGACACTGCAATTCTTTGTCAAAGTACTGCAGTGTATTACTGTGTCATGGTGTTAGTTTGCTTGTTTTCTACATCCATAGCCTTACCCACACTCTGATCCATCTATTGACTACATGTTGTCCTGACCATGAAAAGGAAAGATAAAGGCGTTCTTGCCACAAATACAAAGGCAAGTCATTTTCCCTGATATTTTGTTGAATCACTTGTCCTGACTTGTGTGTAGTTTCTTAAGTATTTAGTATCTAGCCCAATCCAACATGATTTCCAGCCTTACTGTGTCACCTCTCTTTCTCTGGATCTCTGACTCCTGTTACCCCATAACTATTAGTATCCTGTAGCTTCTGAAGCAAATCACTAATAACTTAGTCCCTTGAAGAAATGTAGATCTACTATAGTTCTGGAGATTAGAAGTCTAAAATGGGTTGGCAGAACTACATCTGTTCTAGAAGAAGGAGCTAGAAGAAAAATACATTCCTTACAGTTTTCAGTTTATGGATTTTGCCTGTATCTATCAGTTTATAGTGCTCCTGCTATCACCTCAACTTCTCTGATTCTGCAATTACTTCAAGATAATTTTAAAATAAGAACTATTCTCTTTCTCATTCTGAACCACCTTGATAACCAAACAGCATAAGACAACTATGAAAAAAGGAAAATTACCACAGATCTCACTCATGTACATATGTACAAAATAGAAAGTAGTAATAATAACCTGAAATCTGCCATATGTAGGAAGTGATAATTCACTACAACCAAGTTGTATCCTAAAACTACAAGGGTCATTTAACAGCAGTGAAGCTATGAGCCTAATATTTTACATGACAGAAAAACATATTACAAAACACCATTTGGGCATCTCAATAGAAACACCAAAGGGCCATATCATTGGGTCCTATTAAAATCTGAAAAAAAAAAAAAAAAAAGATTTCAAAACTAAAGATTAAAGGCAAGTGCCGTCGAGTCGGATCCGACTCATGGCGACCCTAGGGGCCAGGATTAAAAGGAAATGTAATTATCTAATAAAATGCACATATTTTCTGGGTGGTGCAAAGAGTTAACACACTTAGCTTCTAACTCAATAGTTAGGTGTTTAAATCCTCCAAATTCCCTTTGGAAGAAAGGCCTGGTAATCTACTTCTGAAAAGTCAGCCAACTGAAAGTCCTATAGACCACAGTTATACTCTGATTAAGTATGATATTTCCACGAGCTGATCCAACAGCAATTACAAATAAAAAGTAAACAGAAGTAAATAAATAGCACAAATAAATAAAAACCCTGCAGCAATTCTATGGCTGACTATGACAGATTGACTGAAATTAGACTAATCCTCTCAGCAATAACAGCTATAAAAACCAAACTAAATAAAGGAAACTGAAAGAAATCAGAGTAATCAATGATACCAGTGCTTGAAAAGCCATTATCAGCTAGAGAAAAGACAGACATTGTATGAGCCAGACTTTATTTTTTAACCTCTTAGTTTAAACAGAAGTTGCTATCCAGTTGATTCCAACCTTTAACAACTGCTTCCCTGGGTTATGGAGGCAAAATGTAGGCCAGTGAACCACGGCTTCTAGAAGTCTCACAGAGCAGACAACAATCAGGGCCAAGCTTAACAAAGTAGACAGAAGCCCTGGTGGTGGTGGTGCAGTGGTTAGCAATTTGGCTGCTAACCAACAGATTAGCAGTTTGAAGTCAACAGCTGCTCCTTAGAAACACTGTGGGTCAGTTCTAGTTGTCCTACTAGATTTCTACGAGTCAGAACCAACTCAACAGCGATAGGTTTGGTTCTTTAGGTTTTTATCATAAAGCAAAAGGAACTACAGTAAAAGAAGGTCAACATTTGGGATGAAATTTTCCTTATTTGGTTTCTAATTTGAAAATATATGGTTTGAGAGACTCAGAAACTGAGTAGAAAACATCTGCTAAGAGACTACAATGATAAGACGAGATTATGACAGTCTCATCATTCTGGTGAGATGAATATTGGTGTTTCCAGCTTACCAAAGTGCAGGGGCTCTTGTGAACATACCGGAAGTTTAACAGACAGCACTCAAGAGCTGTGATCTATGAGTAAAGAAAAGATCATCCTTGGGTGAGTCACACTGATCTGCAAATATTCTACATAGCAGAGAAAAATGATCTTCTTTCTATGGGAAGGCAGCATCAAACAGGATCATTGTAAGTTTTTATTAAAAATATTTTGCATTCCAAAAAAATTTAAGGATTTCAGATTAAGACCAAATGACCAAAACCCAAGAGAAAAAACCACCAATGGAAATGGGCTAAAGATTATCTAGCTGACCCAGAATAAGCACAAAGAAAACTTTATATAGATACATCATAGAAAAACTGGCAAATAACAACACAAATAAGCAAAATAAAGAGCACCTTAAAGCAGCCAAAGTAGATAAACACATTAAGTTTAAAAAGAAAAGACCAAAAAAATTATTCCCATAACTTACTCAAACATAACAGCTGCCAGCTAAGAATTCTAGACAGAATGAAATTTCTTTTTTAGAAAAATGAAGATGAAATTAAAACTTTTAATGTAAATAACAACTGAAGGAACTTACATCAAATCTGTTCTCAATTTTATAGAAAGGGAAGTACTCAGAAGGAAAGATTCTAGAAGAACCATCATGGAAAAATGAAAAATAAAGAACATTAGAAACAGTAAAACACGGGTAACTATAAATAATTATCTTTCACAACTAATTGGGTCATTTAGAATATAAAAAATACCTGGCAGAAAAAGTACAAGAAGCAAAAAATATTTAAATAAAGTTAAAGTTTTTTTCTGAGGTTCTTTCCTTTTGAGAGAAATGACAAAAGGCCTAGTTTAATGTAGATTGTAATAGATCACTGGTGTATGGTGAAAATTCTTGGAATGCCACTGAAGGAAGTATAAAGAATGTATTTATTAAAAGGATATAGAAGAAAGATTGTAAAAATATTTTTGATTTAATCAAACACCAACAAGAATGGAGATGAAAAAAGGAAATCAAGTTCATCAAATAGCAAAATGTATAGTATAAACTATACTATACTATAATTACATTAACTACAAACAAAAGTAAAAGTCAAAGATAATCAGAGTAGGTAAGATGAAGAAATATTACATGCTGCTTAAGAAACATTAAATACAAGGATGTTGAAAGATTCAAATCAAAAGGAAGGAAAAGGAAATCTCATGCACTTATTAGCTGTAAAGAAAATCCTTACAGCAATATGACTCAAAGTAGGCATTCAAATCAAAATAGACACCAGTCAAAATAGACAGATGCATTTCAAAATCATAAGAGTGTCAAGACATCAGGAAAAGTATCCCAAATATGCATGCACAGTTGCACAGCCTCAAAAAATATTAAGTAACATTTGAATAACTGGAGAAACAGGTAAACACACAATTACAGAAGCTGACTCTATCAGTAGGTGAAATGACAAGTAGGAAAACAATTCAGAAAGAATACATGATTTGAACAACTCAGTTAACTAACTTGATTTAATGACATGTTTTAAAAAGTATTGCCTGCAGTGGCAAAACTCATGTTCTTTTCAAATTCCTGTGAAGCATGTACCAAAATGATTACTAGGCTATGAAGCGGTAATTAAAAATGCTTAAAGGCCTAAAAACTTAATCATATATTTCTAAACAGTTCATTTTGTTATTAAAGAAGATATTGAAATGAACATTTAAAAAGAGTTTGTATTAAGAGCCGTAAAGGTATGATACAACAAATCTGTAATGGTCAGGTAAAATAGTGCTTAGAAGAAAATCTTTAGGATTCCGTTACAAGATGGTGGAGTAAACAGATGTCTCCTCATCTCCCTCTTAGATCCATCATCAGAGAAATCAAATAACATCTAGATGGCACGCAGGCAACAGATCATAATTAATCATTTAAAGAAACAGTCTTCAAATGCTCCAGAAAATTCCCTAGATAAAGACTCAAAAAATTCAAAAAATTTCCCAGATAAAGAAGCCTTTCTGAATCTAACAGAGATGGAATACAAAAAGATTATATATAAAACTCTCCTAGAAATTAAGCAACATGTAATAGAACAAAATGCAAAATTTGGTAAACTATTTGATATTCTAGAACATCAACAATCTGAAATACATCAGATTAATAACAAAATTACAGAATTGGATAATTCTATCCAAAGCCAAAAGAGTAGGATTGAAGAGATGGAAGTTAGAATCAGTGACCTAGAAGACAAAGTAACTAATGCCAACATTTGTGAGGTAAAATCAGAGAAAAGAAATAAGAAAAATGAAGAAACATTAAGAAACATATGGGACTCCATGAAGAGGAATAATTTACATTTAATTGGAGTTCCTGAACAAAGGAGGACTAATGACAACATAGAGAGTATTGCTGAGGAGATGCTGACAGAAAACTTTCCTAAGATTATGAACAAAGAAAACATAGATATCCAAGATGTTTATCAAACACTGCAAAAGTTAGATCCAAAAAGAAGAACACCAAGGCATATTATAATTAAACTTAATAAGCTAAAACACAGAGATGCTTCTGAAGACAGCAAGGCTCAAATCAAAACTAACATTCCGAGGGAAACGCTGCAACTTTCATCTGACTTTTCTACTGAAACAATGCTGGCCAGACATGTTCAAAGTCCTGAAAGAGAAAATCTTCCATCCTAGAATACTTTATCCCACTAAATTGTCTATCAAATATAATGGTGAAATTAAGACTTTTGAAAATAAAGAGCAATTTGAAGATTTCATAAAAACTAAACCCAAATTACATGAAATATTGAAAGAAGCTCTTCCCTAAATATACGTTTTAGGTGATAATTAAAGGCACTTCATCCAAATTTCTAATCAGCTAAGGAAGGCACAAAACTTCATCAAACCAAGCCAAAAGCTACCATATTATAATAAGGGAATCCATGATCATATCATGACCACTATAATATCACATTAAAAGAAGGATACACTACAATAGTTACAGTTGTTTTTGATGCAGCAACAGTTTCTGACTTCTAAAATAGTTAAAATTGATTTCAATAATTATATGTTAAGGGAGATTAGGTATGTAGCCATAGAACTAATTAACAATAAACCATTTGAAATGAAAAATCACAATACAGGAGTCTCAATAAATATAAAATCAAAACTCATATGATCCATAAAGAAGAATGTCCCAGGACAGATTAATAAGAACAGCAGAGAAAACACCAAAATGAAAATAAACATATTACAATGACATCACTAAACATATACGTATCAATGATCACATTGAATGTAAATGGACTGAATGCTACAGTAAAGCGACAGCAAGTGATATCATGGATCAAAAGACATGACCCATCTATATGTTGCTTACAAGAAACACATCTTAGACTTAAGGATAAGAACAAGTTGAGAATAAAAGGCTGGAATAATATATATCAAGCTAATAATACATGAAAAAGAACAGGTGTGGCAATATTAATCTCAGATAAAATAGATTTTAATGTAAAGTGCACTATTATGGACAAGGATGGTCACTAGTTATTGCTGAAAGGTTCAATACTCAAGTAAGATCTAACAATATTAAATATTTATGCACCCAATACCAAAGCACCTAAATACATTGAACAAATACTGACAACGCTCAAAAATGAGATTGATCATTCCACAATAACAGTTGGGGACTTTAACACCCCCCTTTCAGTTAAGGATAGATCATCCAGAAAAAAGCTCAGTAAAGATACGGAAGATCTTATTGCAACAATCAACCAACTTGACCTTGTCGACATATACAGATCTTTTCATCCATCAGCAGATAAATACACCTTCTCCTCCGAAGTACATGGAACATTCTCCAGAATAGACCATATGTTAGATCATAAAACAATTCTCCATAAAGTCCAAATCACTGACTTATTGCGAAGTACCTTCTTGGACCACAGAGCTATAAAAGTTGAAATCAATAACAGAAAATCCATAGGTAAAAATTCCAACTTGTGGAAACTGAACAACACTTTACTCATAAAGCCTTGGGTTATAAAAGAAATGAAAGACACATTAAAGAAATTTATGGATTCAAATGAGAATGAAAACACATCCTACCAGAATTTATGGGATACAGCAAAAGCAGTGCTCAGAGGTCAGTTTATCTCTATAAATGCACACTTCCGGAAAGAAGAAAGAACACAAATTAAAGAATTAACCTCACGGCTTGAACAAGTAGAAAGAGAGCAACAAAGAAACCCCTCAGGCACCAGAAGAAAACAGATTATAAAAATTAGAGCAGAACTAAATGAATAAGAGAATAGAAAAACAATTGAAAAAATTAACAAAACCCAAAGCTGGTTCTTCAAAAAGATCAACAAAATTGATAAACCATTGGCTAAACTTACAAAAGAAAAACAACAGAAGATACAAATAACCCAATTAAGAAAATGAATTGGGAGATATTACAACAGACCCATCTGAAATAAAATATAACAGAATATATGAAAAGCTATACTCTGACAAGTTTGAAAACCTGGGGGAAATGGATAAATTTCTAGATTAATGTGACTCACCAAGACTATCCAAGGTGAAATAGATCAACTTAATAAATCTATCAGAAAAGAAGAGATTGAAAAAGTTATCAAAAATCTACCAACCGAAAAAGTCCTGGCCCAGACGGCTTCCCCAGAGAATTCTATCAAACTTTTAGAGAATTAACTCCAATACTAATGAGGCTATTTCATACCATAGAAAGAGATGAAATACTTCCAAATTCCTTCTATGAAGCCAGCATAACCCTGATACCAAAACCAGGGAAAGATCTCACAAAAAAAGAAAATTACAGACCAATATCCCTGATGAATCTAGATGGAAAAATCTTCAACAAAATTCTAGACAATAGAATTCAACAACATATAAAAACAATCATTCATCATGATCAAGTTGGTTTCATTCCAGAGATGCAAGGCTGGTTCAACATCAGAAAAACAATTAATGTAATCAACCATATTAATAACACAAAAGATAAAAATCACCTGATTTTGTCAATTGATGCAGAAAAGGCATTTGACAAAGTTCAACAGCCATTCATGCTTAAAACTCTCAGAAAAATAGGGATAAAGGGGAAATTCCTCAATATAATCAGTAGCATCTATGCAAAGCCAACTGCTTTCATCATCCTGAATGGTGAAAAACTGAAAGAATTCCCTTTGAGAACAGGAACTAGACAAGGATGCTTGTTCTCACCACTTCTATTGAACATTGTCCTAGAAGTTCTAGCCAGAGCAATTAGACAAGACAAAGAAATAAAGGGCATCCGTATTGGCAATGAAGAAGTAAAGATTTCCCTCTTTGAGATGATATGATTGTTTATACAGAGAATCCAAAGAAATCCATAAACTATTAGATCTAATAGCAGAATTCAGCAAAGTATTGGGATCCAAGATAAACATAACTAAATCAGTAGGATTCCTTTATACCAACAATGAAATTATTAATGAAGAAATCACCAAATCAATTCCATTTACTATAGCCCCCAAGAAGATAAAATATCTAGGAATAAATCTAACTAGAGAAATAAGAGATCTTTACAGAGAAAACTACAAGACATTGCTACAAGAAACTAGGAGGGACTTACATAAGTGGAGTAATCTACCCTGCTCATGGATAGGAAGACTCAATATTGTGAAAATGTCTATTTTGCCCAAAGCAATCTTCTTACATAATGCAATCTCAATACAAATTCCAGTGACATTTTTTAATGAGATGGAGAAACAAATCACCAACTTTATTTGGAAAGGGAAGAAACCTCGAATAAATAAAGCACTACTGAAAAAGAAGAACATGCTGGGAGGCCTCTCACTACCTGACTTTAAAACCTATTACACTGCCACAGTAGTCAAAACAGCCT
This sequence comes from Heterohyrax brucei, assembly GCA_028571685.1. Classification (NCBI taxonomy): domain Eukaryota; kingdom Metazoa; phylum Chordata; class Mammalia; order Hyracoidea; family Procaviidae; genus Heterohyrax; species Heterohyrax brucei. The sequence goes on from CM053149.1 coordinate 45,871,042, forward strand.
GGTATTGGTACAAAAAGAGACGTATAGACCAATGGAACAAAGTAGAGACCCCAGAGATACCACCATTCTCTTATGAACAGCTGATATTTGACAAAGGTCCTAAGATTTTGAATTGGGGTAAGAACAGTCTCTTTAACAAATGGTGCTGGCATAATTGGATATCCATCTGCCAAAAATTGAAACAAGACTCATACGTCACACCTTATACAAAAATCAACGCAAATTGGGTAAAAGTTCTGAATATAAAAGCTAAAATGATAAAGCTCATCCAAGATAAGATAGGGTCAACAATGGACGTTTTAATATGCAATATAGACAGACTTCAAAATCTGACAAACAAAACACTCTCATCAGAAGAGAAAATAGATAAATGTGAATTAATAAGAATCAAACACTTCTGCTCATCTGAAGACTTCATCAAAAGACCACCTACAGAATGGGAAATAATATTTGGCAACTCTACGTCCGATGGATGCCTGATCTCCATAATCTATAAGGTTCTACAAAATATCAATAAGAAAAAAACAAATCATCCAATTAAGCGATGAGCAAAGGAGATGGACAGACACTTCTCTAAAGAGGAGATCCAGGCAGCCGAAAACACATGCAGACATGTTCATGATCATTAATTATTAAAGACATTCAAATCAAAATGACAATCACCCCAACGAGATTGGCTATGATCCAAAAAATGCAAAACAATAAATGTTGGAGAGGCTGTGGAGAGACTGAAACTCTCCTTCACTGTTGGTGGGATTGCAGAATGGTGCAACCTCTTTGGAAAGCAATTTGGCATTACCTTAAAATAATGGATATAAAAACACCATTTGACCCAGTAATTCCTCTACTCAGAATATATCCTACAAAATCAAAGCCATTCACACCAACTGCTACATGCACATGAATGTTCATTGCAGCACAGTCCACGATAGCAAAAAGTTGGAATCAACCCAGATGTCCAACAACAGAAGAATGGATAGGTAACCTTTGGTATATATACTACATGGAGTACTATACACTGATAAAGAACAACGATGATAGGAGGAAACACCTGTCAATTTGGTCTCAACTGGAGGACATTATATTGAGTGAAACTAGTCAGCGACAGAAGGACAATTATTACATGAGACACCTACGATAAAAACTTATAAGTATACTCATACATAATAGAAAAGACTCTTTGATGGCTACAAGGGTGGGGAAGGTGGGAGGGCGGGAAGACCAGGGGCGAATACACGTTAGTAAGACAATACACGTTAGTAAGAAGATCAATATTAATGGGACTTCGACACAACTTGTGTACTCCTCCTCTCTTAACCCAATATTGTAAGCACAGTGTATGTACACTTTCATTTTTTTGTTTAATTAGAAAAAGAAAATCTTTAAATGCAAATATTAAATATAATTGCCCATTATTTATATTTTCATCAAAAAGCTATAAAAAGAACAAATTATGCTAAGAATATAAAGAGGCAATAATTAAACAGCAATAAAAGAGCAAAATTTGTTTAAGTGGAAAACAGAAAATAGAGAAAAATCAAAAAAAGCCCAGAGGCAATTTTTCAGAAGATTAATTACTAAATGCCTAGCAAAAATAATCAATAATCAAGAAAAAATTAAAAAATAAAATGATCACTATTTTAGATTAAAAATGTGATTATCACTATATGCCTACTATTAGTAAGTTCCATCAAGCAGTTTCCAACTTGTATCTGACTCTATGTACAGCAGAACCAAACACCGCCCTGTCCTGTGCCTTCTTCGCAATCATTGCTGTTGGAGACTATTGTTGCAGCCACTTTATCAATGCATTTCATTGAAAGACTGTCTCTTTTTCAATGACTCTCTACTGTGTCAAGCATGATATCCTTTGCTGGAGACTTGTCTCTCCTGACAATATGCTCAAAGCATATGATACAAATCCTTGCCACCCTTACTTCTAAGGTGATTTGTTGATTCTGCTAGAAGTCCATGGTATAGTCAATATTCTTTAACATCATGATTCAAAGGCATCAGTTATTTTTCAGTCTTCCCTGTATGTTGTCCAGCTTTTGCACGCATATGATGCAATTGAAAATACCATAGCTTGGGTCAGGTGCTCCTTACTACTCAAAGTGACATGTCTGACATTTTAAGGATGTCTTTGGTAGCAGATTTGCCTTTTGATTTCTTGACTACTGTTTCCATGGTACATCCAAGTAAAATGAAATTCTTCACAAGTTCAACATTTCTGTGTTTATTATGATGTTGCTTATTGGTCCAGTTGTGAGGATCTTCATTTTCTTTATGTTAAGGTGTAATTCATACTGAAGGCTGCAGTCTTTGATCATCATCAGTAAGTGCTTCAACCTCTTCCATTTGGGGAAGCAGAGTTGTGCCATCTTCATATTGCAGGTTGTTAATCCTATTGTTACATTACTCTTCACACAATCCACTTTCCTGGATTATTCTCTCAGCATTCAGCTTGAAGATACAACTGAAAGATACAACCCTGACACTCAATGTTCCTGATTTTAAACCATGAGGTATCCTCTTGTTCTATTGGAATGACTACTTTTAATCTATGTACAGGTTCTGCACAAGCACAATAAAGAGTTTTGGAGTTCCCATTCTTTGTGATATGTTTCATAATTTGTTGTGATCCACACAGTCAAATGCCTTCACATATGTAGCCAAAAAGACATTGGCATTTTTCTGGTATTCTCTGCCTTAAGCCTAGATTCATCTGTTATCAACAGTGACATCCTTATTCCACATCCTTTTCTGAATCTGGCTTGAATTTCTGGCAGGTCTCTATTAAGATACTGCTACAACTGCTTTTGTTCTTTTTTTTTTAATGATTGAATGAAAATGTACATTCCCATATAAATTTGCACGCCCACCTATATGCAGCTCTCAACTGCTCTCGCTGCCCAGTGACACCACACTCTTCCTCTCTGCTTCACACATGTCTTATCCTCTTAACAATCTGCTATCACCTCCTCTCCACCCACTCCCCTTCCTCCAGTAAGAGGTCAGCAGGACAACATCCTACAGATGCACAGAACCATAAAGTGCACACACGATATGGTTCCTCTGTGTCTCCAAGTCCCATCCACTCTTGTCCGAGAGTTGACCTCCACTATGATTTATGGACAGGGCCATGCTCCCAGGGGAACTCCGAGGCCTACAGACCATCAATTGCAGTCTTTTAATAGAGATCTCAGGGTGTACCCCGTTTTAGTCTTGTGTTGCCAGTGAGACTCAACTTTGTGAGCTCCAACAGGGCTATCACTGGCAGTGGCCAGGCACTATCTGGTAGTCACCCACTCAAGTAGGTCTCTCTGTCTTCTGGGTTCTCTTTCCCTCATGCCATTTTGGTCCTTGGTGATCATCCATTCCTGCTGAGCTGGGACGATTTGCTGGACCCTCAGATGGCAGCTTGGCAGCTTTTAAGACCCCAGAGGCCACTCACCAATGTGGGGTGCAGAGGGTTCTCTTAGCAAAATGTTAATTGTACCAATTGACCTAGATTTCCTCTGAGAGCATGTCCCCAGCCCCCCAACCCAGCTACTCTGTCCTTGCATTATTGGGTTAACATGGGAGGAGTAATCACATTATGTTGAAGTCCAGTTAATGTTGATCATCTGTCTAATGTATGCTGTCACAGATTTCACCCAACCAAGTTTCTAACAACTATCAAATCTAAACCTTCCCCCCTCGCTCTCCCTCCCTCCCCACATTTGTAGCCCTCAAAGAGTCTTTTCTTCTATGCATGAGTCTGTTTTGAAGTTCTTATCATAGGGGTCTCATACAATATTTGCCCTTTTGTTGCTGCTTGCTTTTACTCAACACAATATACTTCAATTGAAACCAGGTTATGAGACGTTTCCTAAAATCATCGTTGTTCTTTATCATTGCATAGTGTTCCATTCAGTACATATACCATAATTTACTTATCCATTCCTCTGTTGTTGGGCATCTGGGTTGATTCCATCTTTTTGCTATTGTGGACTGCTGCAATAAACATGCTTGTGCATGTATTAGTTGGTGTGAATGGCCTTGATTCTGCAGAATATATTCCAAGCAGAGGAATTACTGGGTCAGATGGTACATCTGTATCCAGCTTTCTAAGGAAGCAAACCTCTCTGCTTTCCAAAGAGGTTGCACCATTTTGCAAACCCACAAACAGTGTAGGAGAGTTCCAATTTCTTCACAGCCTCTCCAGCATTTGTTGTTTTGCATTTTTTGGGTTGTGGCCAACCTTGTTGGGGTGCGATGGTATCTCATTGTAGTTTGGATTTGAATTTCTTTAATAGCTAATGATCACGAGCATGTCCACATGTGTTTTTTGGCTGCCTGAATTTCCCCTTTAGAGAAGTGTCTGTCCATCTCCTTTGCCCATCACTTAATTGGGTGATTTATCTTTTTCTTATTGTTATTGATATTTTGTAGTACCTTATAGATTATGGAGATCAGGCATCAGTCTGAAATACAGTGGCCAAATATTTTCTCCCATTCTGTAGGTGGTCTTTTAATTCTATTAATAAAGTCTTTGGATGAGCAAAAGTGTTTGATTCTTAATAGTTGCCATTTATCTATTTTCTGTTGCTTGCGGTTGGTTTGACAGATTTTGAAGTTTGTCTACATTATGTATTAAAACTTCCATTGTTGTTCCTACTTTTTCTTGGGTGAGCTTTATCTTTTTAGATTTGATATGTAAGTCTTTTATAGAGTTTGAGTTGGTTTTTTGTACAAGGTGTTAAGACATGGGTCTTGTTTCAATTTTTTTGCAGATTGATATCCAATTTTGCCAGCAGCATTTGTTGAAGAGATAGTTTTAAGCCCAGCTTAAATGTCTTAGGGCCTTTGCCGAATATCAACTGTTCATAGGAAGATGGTGTCATCTCTGAGGTCTCAATTCTGTTCCATTGATCTAGCTGTCTCTTTGTGTACCAGGACCAGGCTGTTTTGACTAGTGTAGCAGTGTAATAGCTTCTAAAGTTCCATAGTGGGAGGCCTCCCAGTGTGTTCTTATCTTCAGTAGTACTTTACTTATCCAGGGCTTCTTCCCTTTCCAAACAAAGTTGTTAATTTGTTTCTCCATTTCACTAAAAAAAGTCACTGGAATTTGTATTCGCATTGCATTATATAAGCAGACTGCTTTGGGCAAAATAGACATTTTCACAATGTTAAGTCTTCCTATCCATGAGCAGGGTAGGTTTATCTGTTTATGTAAGTCTCTCCTAGTTTCTTGTAGTAAGGAATTGTAGTTCTCTTGGTAAAGGTCCCTTATTTCTCTGATTACATTAATTCCCAGGTAACTTTACCTTCTTAGAGGCTATAGTAAATGGTATTGATTTCGTGATTTCTTCCTTAATAATCTCATTGTTGGTATAAATGAATCCTGCTGATTTACTTATGTTTATCTTGTATCCTGAAACTTTGCTGAGCTCTTCTATCAGTGTGAGTAGTTTCTTTATGGATTCTTTGCGATTCTCTGCGTATACAACCATATCATCTGCAAATAGGGATATTTTTACTTCTTCTTTGCCAACACAGATGGCCTTTATTTCTTGGTCTGTCTAATTGCTCTGGCTACAACTTGAGTACAAATAGGAGAGTTGAGAGTGGGCATCCTTGTCTAGTTCCTATTCTCAAGGGAAACTGTTTCAGTCTCTCCCCATTCAGGATGAGGTAGGCATTTGGCTTTGTATCAATGGCCCTTATTGCATTGAGACATTGGCTGTCTATTCCTGTTTTGCTGAGACTTTTTTAGCATGAATGGGTGTTGCACTTTATCAAATGCATTTTCTTCATAAATACACAAAATCAGGCCATTCTTGTCTTTCGAGTTATTTGTGTGGTTGATTATATTAATTGTTTCTCTAATGTTGAAGCAGCTTTGCAGCCCTGGTATGAATCCAACTTGGTCATGATGGATTATTTTATTTTATTTTTTGATATGTTGTATTGTACTGGCAAGAATGTTTTGAAGAGTTTTGCATATAGATTCAGAAGAGATATCAGTCTGTAGTTCTCCCTTTTTGTTGGGTCTTTTCCTGGCTTTGGTAGCAGGGTTATGCTTGCTTCATAGAATCAATTTGTGAGTACTCCATCCCTTTCTATACTGTGAAATAGTCTCAGTAGTATTGGAGATATCTCTTCTCTAAAAGCTTGGTAGAATTCTGTGGTGAAGCCATCTGGGCCTGGGCTTTTTTTTGTTGGTAGTTTTTGGATGACTTTTTTAATCTCTTCCTTTGTGATGGGTTTGTTAAGTTGTTCTGCTTCACCTTGTGATAATTTGGACAGGAAATATGAATCAAGGAATTTGTCCATTTCCTCTAGGTTGCCAAATTTGTTAGAGGACAGTATTCCATAGTATTCTGTTACGATATTTTTTATTTCTGTTGGATCTGTTATGACAACTCCCCTCTCATTTCTTACTTGGGTTATTTGTTTCCTTTCCTGTTTTTGTTTAGTGAGTTTAGTCAATGGTTTGTCAAATTTGTTGATCTTTTCAAAAAACCAGCTTTTGGTCTTCTCCATTTTTTCAGTTGTTCTTCTATTCTATAATTTGTTTAGTTCTGCTCTAATCTTTATGATCTGTTTTCTTTTGTTGCCTGAGAGATTGCTCTGTTGTTCTTTTTCTACTTGTTCAAGCTGTAGGATTGGTTGTTTGATTTGTTTTTTTTATTCCTTCCAGATGTGTGCATTTATGGAAATAAACTGACCTCTGAGCCTTGCTTTGGCTGTATCCCATAGGTTCTGCTAGGAAGTGTTTTTATTCTTATTTGAATCCATAAATTTCTTCATTTCATACTTGATTTCATCTATGACCCATGGCTTTTTAGCAAGATGTTATTCAGTTTCCATGAGTTCCACTTTCTATCTATGTTTTTTCCACTACTGATTTTGACTTTTATGGCTTTATGATCTGAGAAGATGCTTTGCATTAATTCAATGGTATGGATTTTGTTGAGAATTGCTTTATGCCCTAACACATGGTCTATTCTGGAGAATGTTTCATGTTCAGTGGAGAAGAAGGTGTAGCTGTCTGCTCATGGGTAGAAAGTACCGTATATGTTGATGAGGTCTGGTTGATTAATTGTGGCAATAAGGCCTGTGTCTTTATTGAGCTTTTTTCTAGACAATCTGTCCAGTATTGAGAGTGGAGTGTTGAAATCTCCCATTATTATTGTGGAGTGGTCTACCTCATTTGTGAGTGTAGTCAGAGTTCCCATCGTGTATCTAGGTGCTCTAATATTAGGTGCATAAATATTTAATATTGTTAAGTTCTATTTGTGTACTGAACCTTTTGGCAATAAATAGTGGCCTTCCTTGTCTATCATGGTGAATTTTACATGAAAATCAATTTTATCTGAGATTAGAATTGCCACACCTGTTCTTCTTTGTTCATTGTTAGCTTGATATATATTCTTCCATCCTTTAATTTTCAGTTTGTCCCTATTTTTAAGTTTGAGGTAAGTTTCTTGTAGGCAATATATGAATGGGTCATGTCTTTTGATCCATGATGTCCCCTGATGTCTCTTTACTGGAGCCTTCAGTCCATTCAGAGTCAATGTGATTATTGACATTTATGTATTCAGTGCTGCTGTTGTGATATGTTTATTTTTGTGCTGATGTTTTCTCTACCGTACCTATTAATCTGTTCTGTAACATTCTTCTTCATGAGTTGACTTTTCACTGTTTTCAGAGTTGGTTTTATGGTTGTTGAGACTCCTGTATTATGTTTCTTGATTTGGTATGTTGCATCTTTATTGTGCTTTGTGAATGCCCCTATGATCCCCCTTAATAAACTATGTATAAACTCAATTTCAATTACTACCATTCTTATCAACTTCCTTTCCATCTGGAAGGACTATAACAACTGTATACATCCCCCTTTTTATACAATGACATCATCATTTTCGTGATATGATCACTGGATCATTGCTTTCACTATTATAGCATTGATTGAGTTTGGAGCCTTCCCTAACTGAGTAGTTTTCTGGGTGATTGTGTCCTGTATTTTCTTCTAAAGTATAAAGTTAGTGGTTTTGTTCTTCTAAGCCAAGAGATCCTTTCAGTATTTCTTGGAGCTTTGGTTTGGTTTTTACAAAGTCTCTGAGTTTCTGTTTATCTGTGAATGTCTTCATTTCATTTTAATATTCAAAAGATAGTTTTGCTGGATATATAATTTTTGGTTGGAAGGTCTTCTCCTTCAAGGATTTGATTGTGTCATGCCGCTGTCTCCATGCCAGTATTGTTTCTGCTGAGAAATCCGATGAAAGCCTACAGAGTTTCCCTCTGAATGCTAGCTTTGCTTTGAGTCTTGCTGCCTTGAAGAGTCTCTGCTTATGTTTCATTTTGTTAAGCTTGATTATAATATGTCTTGGAGTTTTTCTTTTGAGATCTATATTAAGTGGCATTTGATATGTATCTTGGATATCTATATTCTCTTCTTTCATAATTTCTGGGAAATCTTCTGTCAGCAGCTCAGCAACCATACTCTCTGTGTTCTCAGGTGTTCTACCCTGTTCAGGAACTCCAGTTAATCATAGATTGTTCTTCTTAATAGAGTCCTACAGGCTTCTTAATTCTTGTTCCCTATTCTTGTTTCTTTTTTTCTGATTTGTCCTCATAGATGCTGGAGTCAGCAGCTCTGTCTTCCAAATCAGAAAGTCTGTTTTCCATTTGTTCCATTCTGTTTTCTTGGCTTTGAATTGAAATGTCTATGTCTTTGATTTTGTTCTTGATCTGTTGGATTTCAGTGTACTGGTGTTCCATCAGATTGAACAGCTTGCTTAATTTTTCACTTTGCTGTTCTGTATTTTGTATAAGGTCTAGGATGGCTCTATATGTAGTCCTTTTGTATTCACCTCCCAATAGTTTTAGAAAAGCTTCTTCATCTTGGAAGTTGTGAAGTGCTTTCTTTTTGAGGCCTTCTGAAGCCACGGGTGATTTCTTGCTTACAGTTTTCTCCAGAGTTTGTTGCTTTTTGAGCATAATATACATCAACAGAGGCTGGGAGAAATACTGTGAGGATGGACTACAATTGTTTCTCTAGGCTGTCATAAAATAAGAAGTAAAAAGTATCTGACAACTTCCAATGTCAGGTTTTCCATGGTATAGGTCCCTCTTCCCAGCTGGCAAAGTAAGCACCTCTGTATTGAACTCCAGATGTTACAAACTAGCTCAAAATACAGAAAGGCTACTGCCCTACTGGCCTCTGCTGTCAGGCCCCAGGTGTAGGCAACCCTGATTGCTGGAAAAGCAATCTCCTCTAGGCCTTTGCTGCCTCCTAGCCTAGGAATTAGGTCCAGCTGAGCCTTCTGTATAGGTAATCCACCTCCCAGTGGAACAAGATGTTGTCCCTCACAAGCTTTGCCACCTGGCTCTGTCCAAGCTACTGTATGGTGGAGGCAGAAAGAGAGGCCAAAAGTGCCAAAATGCAGAGTCCATAGCCTTTGTTGTCAGGCCCCAGCCTTAGGTGACACTACATAAAATATTGCTTTTCTGCCAGAAAGCCACTCTTCCCTAGGTGGGTGCTGCCTCCCAGCTAGGAACTAAGTCCAGCTTGGGCCTCTGTATGGGTGTATGCACTTCCTAATGGATCAAGATGGTGTCCTGCACAACTTGCCACCTGGCTAACTCCAGGCTATTGTATGGCAGAGGTGGAAAGAGAGACCAAAGGTGCTGAGATGCACAGAGTCCACAGCCTCTATTACAGGCCCAGCTAGAGGCAACACTGTATAAAATACTGCTTTTCTGCTAAAAAGTGCTCTCCCCTAGCAGGCCCTACCTCCCAGCCTAGGAACAAAGTCCAGCTGGGGCTTCTGTACGGATTTATCTGAGTCACAATGGATCAAGATGGCATCCCACCCAAGTTTGCTGTCTGGCTGGGTCCAGGCTACTCTATGGCAAAGGCACAAAGAGAGGCCAATGGTGTTAAGATGCGTGGAGTCCAAAGCTAGCTGTCAAAATGTGGCAATTTAGCTTGCCAATCCCACCAGCGGTGCATCTGAAATTAGCAGCTAGTCAAGTCCCAGCTCTGCCCACCAGCTAAGACAGAGAAAAAATATATTAAGATGGTGAGTTACCTTCAGTCTGTGTAAGCCTGTGCTCACTGAGAGTGGGGTCAGTGAAAGAGAGGAGGTTTTCTGATCAGTGTTCTGAAGTCCAAATTAACAGCTCAATGCCACATCCCAGGGCTCACTAGGTGTCCAGAGGGCTCCATTTAATTATCAGTTCAGGTCTTGGTTTCCAGAGGGATTTAGGGAAATGTGTGTTTAGTCTGCCTTCTTGACTCCACCTCTGCAACTGCTTTTGAATTATCTTTAGCAACTGTTTGCTTGTGGGTGATAGTAAAGATATGCAGTAAATTCTGTAAATGTCACCCCATCTTTCTTTGGAATGGGAATGTACACAACTTCTAGTCAGTTAGCCAGACACTTGTCTTCCAAATGTCTTGGCATAGGCTATCACTGTATATTTTTCAAATAGTAAAAAGATGCTGAGACACTGTTATGAACAACTTTGTGACAAAAATTTAACAAATTAGATAGAACGGACAAATTCTTTTAAAAATGTGGATACACTTATTATTTAAAAATCTAGTAAATAACTTAAATGTATAATTGAAATATTTTCATAAGTTTATTACCAATTCCACATGATTACACTGATAAATTCTTTCAAATTTTTAAGGAACAAATAACATACTACCTCACACTTTTCTACAGATTAGAAAGAGGGGAAATAAATATTGTAATTTATTCTGGGAGGCAAGCTATTCTCAGTAGCAAAATCTGACAAGGGTCTCTCCAGAAAATTATAGAACAACATTTATGCAAATTAATTCAGGCACATAGCTAACAGATAAAGCATCATAATCCTTTGAGTAAGAAGTAAAAGAATAAACTGGGTTACAAAAATATTTTTTAGATCCTCCAATTTGCTTTGTTTTTTTAAAGGTATAATAGGTAATTTCACAAATATAAATGACAAAGATAAAATGTAATATGATCTCATAGGCATTGAAACTGAAAAGCCAGTGGACAAGGACTTAAATTGCATGATTTTCACTGGTTTCTCCCTGTTTCTGATTTTCTCAGCATGTTTTTTAATAAGGAATTTTTTTAATTTATTTCTTTTAATTGTGATTAAGTGAAAGTATACAGTCCATATCAGTTTTGCATCCCCATCTTTCTGCAGCTCCTTCTGCTCCCCATGCTCCATTACAGCACACTCCTCCTTTTCATTTTATATTTGTCATATCCTCCCAAAAATCTCCTGTCCCCTCCTCTCCACACTCTTCTCTCCCATTTAGAGAAATACCAGTAGGACAACATCCTATAAATGTATAGAATCATAAAGTAGACATATCATATGGTCACACTGTGACCACGAATCCAGTACATTCTTGCCTAAAGAGTTGACCACAGTAATGTTTTCTGGTAAAGACAAGCAGCATGTCTAGTGGCCATGCTCCCAGGAGATTGCCCATGCTGTTGGACCATCAATTGTGTTCTTTTAATAGATTCTTGAGCTGCAAGCCTCTTTTTCTTGTGTTGCTACAGGGGCTCAACTTTGTGTGCCGTGTTATGGCTGGTTTCAGTGGTGGCCAGGCACCTTCTGGTTCTTCTGGTAACATGTTGATACAGTCTCCCATTCATCAGATCCTTCTGTCTCCTGAGCTCTTTTCCCATTGGGTCTTTGTTGGTCTCAGTGATCATCTGTTTCAGATGAATTGGGACAAGTTGGTGTACCTCAGATGGCAGCTTGGTAGCTTTTAAGATACAAGATGCCATTCACCAATATGGGGTGCTGGAGACTCTCTCTGCAATAGGCTACTTATGCCAATTGACCTCAAGGTCCCCTGAGGGCATGGTCCCCAGACCCCCACCCTGGCTACTGTATCCTTCCAATATTGGGTTGAGATAAGTAGAGCTTTCAGTTTATGTTGAAGTTCATTTAAGTTGACCTACTTTCTACTCTGTGCTGTCACTGTTTTCACCTAACCAAATTTCTATCAACTATCTAATCTATGACCACCTAAGAATGAGAGAAACATATTTGGCAACTATATGTCAGACTGATTTCTGATCTCCATAATCTATAAGGTACTGCAAAAATATCAACAAGAAAAGGATAAATAACCCAAGTGAGTGCTGGGCAAAGGAGACGGACAGACACTTCACTAAGGAGGATATCCAGGCAGCCAAAAGATACATGTGTAAATGCTCATGATCATTAGCTATCAAAGAAATCCAAATCAAAACTCTGATGAGAGTTTTGAGCAAGGTCAGCCATGATTCAAAAACACAAAACAGCAAATGCTGGAGAGATGGTGGAGAAATTGGAACTCTCCTACACTGCTGGTAGGATTGCAAAATGGTACAACTTCTTTGGAAAGCAATCTGGTGTTTCCTTAAAAAGCTGCAAATAGATATACTATTTGACCCAGTAATCCCACTGTCCCACTGCCTGGAATATATCCTACAGCAGCATGAGCAGTCACACAAAGAGAGACATAAACAAGAATGTTGTTGTAGCACTGTCCACAATAGGAAAAAGACAGAATCAACCCAGATGCCCAACAATAGACAAATGAGTAAATAAACTATGGTATATAAATTCAATGGAACACTACATAATGATAAAGAACAATGATGATTTTAGGAAGCATCTCATAACCCGGTTTCAATGGGGAAGACATTATGTTAAGTGAAATCAGTCAGTGGCACAAGGACAAATATTGTATGAAACCCCTATGATAAGGATTTAAAAGCAGACTCATGTACAGAAGAAAAGACTCTTTCATGGCTTCAAGGGAGGGGAGGAAAGAAGGAAGAGGGTTGGTTATAGATTAGATAGTTGACAGAAATTTTGTTGGATGAAAGCAGCGAAAGCACACATTAGAAAGAAGACCAGCTTAACTGGACTTCAGCATAACCTGAAAACTCTTCCAGTCTTAACCCAATATTTCAAGGATAGAGTAATAAGGACGGAGGTCTGGGGACTGTGCTCTCAGGAGACATCAAGGCCAATTGGCAAAAGTAGCCTGTTGCTAAGAGAGTCTTCAGCACCTCATACTGGTGAGTGGTGTCTGGAGTATTAAAAGCTAGCAAGCTGCCATCTGAGGTACACCAAATGATCCTAACTCAGCTGGAACAGATGATCACTAAGGACAACAGTGACATGAAAAAAGAATCCAGAAGACAGAAAGACATACGTGAATGGGTGACTATATCAACATGTTACCAGAAGAACCAGATAGTGCCTTGCCACCACCAATGACAGCCATGATGGGTCTCACAATATTGAGTCCCATTGGCACCCTACAAATTCCACTGAAAGACTGCAGTTGATGGTCAGAAGGCCTAGGGGTTCTCCTGAGAGCATGGCCCATAGACCTGATGCTGCCCGTGATAATAAATCATTACTGAGGTCAACTCTTCAGACAGGAAGAGACTGGACTCAGGGACAGAGTGACTGTATCATGTGTGTACTTTATGGTTCTGTGCATCTACAGGAAGTCATTCTACTGGCCTCTTACTAGAGGGGAGTGTAGAAGGTGGAGAGGAGACAGGAGATTGTTTAGAGGTTATAACATGTATATAATGGAAAGGTGGATTGTGCTGTCACCAGGCAAGGAGAGCAGAGGGAGCTGCAGATAGTCAGGCACGCAAATTTAAATTTGATTGTATACTTTCACTCAATCACAATAAAAAATGTAAAAAGTTTAGCAACACTTTTTTGAATCTTGATTTAGACTGATGGAGGCTTGGCTGACCTCCATTGTGCACTTTGACACTTTGTTTCAGGGTCGTATTGGCTTACCCATCATTCATCCCCTGTGATAACACAGCCCAAAACGTTGTCTTTCCTTTCCAAAAGGTCTTGGAAAACTTTGATTCTCCTTTGGTTTTATTCATCGGTGAACTTCTTTGGGACCATTTTGCACACAATTTTCTCATGCCAAGATTTTCAGTTAAGGTTTTCCTGTTTCTCTTCTGATGTTTACTTGGTGCTATGCATCTCACAGTCAGCAATGATGCTGATTCACAATTTGATGAATTTTTGCAATGTTTTCATCAGTTCTGCTTGTTGCTGGCTTCCCTGACCTCTCTTCATTAGTGACACTTTCTCTCCCCTCAGAAAAATGTTTAATCCAGTTGTGTGCTGCCATTTTCTTCATAGCATTATTGCCATAAACTTGGGCTAACATATCCCCTGTTTCACTTCCACTCTTGCCAAGTTTAAGGAGAAATGTAATGTTTGGGTTTTTACTCTAATTCAAGCTTTGGCATTCTTGTGATGGTATACAAAAACACGCAACAATAGCGAATACCACTCAGCAAGACACTGCCACACATTGACATGAACACAGTTGTGAGAAACTGATATACCAAGGCTACAAAACCTTACTGAGTTGTTTTTGCAGTGCTATCAATGTAAGTACACTGTGGCAAATTTGCAATTGTAACAGTCAGAACTTGTACGTTTATTAAATTTAGACTTTTCTTTGCAGAGTCGCTCAGTTTCCAGATTTTTCTCCTCTGAGGGCAGTCTAGCTTTCTGCATAGCCTCATTACTCATCTCGACATCATTTTGCTGAGTTTTGTTCCACTATGCCCTTTCTTCTTAGTTCTAGTTCTACACCAGCACACCGGAGTCAGAAGGAGATCTCTTACATTGGCCTCTGCTTCAGCTATCTTCTGGCACTGGCCTTTGGCTTTCTTAAGCTCTACTGTTATGACTTCACTTCTCATCTTAACACCCTTCAGAAGCTCTGTTTTCCACATCTTAAAATTCTTGACTCACTTTCAATTTCCCCTTAAAATGGTTTGTTTCTTTCTATACAATGTTAATTGTTATGAGTCTTCAGCATACTTCTTTGACTTCTGTCAAGTCAGATTTATACTATTTCATTTATTGTTCTATATTATTTCATAAACTGTTTCATATTACTTATGTACAGATTTCAATTTTAAATATCCCTTACTCTTAAGTGCTCTATTCTCTACTTCGCTAACTTTGAACAGACTCAAAATCTAGCATTCACTCTTGATAGTCAGTCTCCTACTTCTCTCCAGTCCACTATCCCATATCAACACTTGTAGCTAGCAAATACATGGTAACATTTACCTACTGGCACCTATATATACTCAAAATATGTGTGTTTACCCAATGATTAGAAATAATTCATTCACTTAAATTCAGACATAAGGGGACACACCATCTTTGCAGACACTCAGGGAAAGCTGATAGCCCCCTGCATTTCTCAATGCCTTCAGCCAAATACCTGTGCCTACAGCAATCACCCATGCCCATCTAGGACAGTTGGCTATAGTCTGTATCACATACTTGATGCCTGACAACCTGGAAACCTCAGCTGAATCTATAGAAGATAAGTAAACCGACTGTTGGGGTCACATGTTTAGCAACAGTTGTAACTGCTTAGCTACAGGACATTAAAGTTTCATAGACAACAATAGTCAAACTAGCAGATATTACCAATCTATATGGATGTTTCAAAATAAAATAAACCAAGAAGCTAGAACACAGAGGGAAAACATAAAATAAATAAATGCAATTTACAAATGGTTCACAGACCACAGTCAATTTCAAGCCATGTAAAGAGGCAGACCATAATGGCTTCAGAAAGCTCCCAAAACAAAGAATCAAGACATTTTTCAGAGGAAGAAAACTTCTTGCAATCATCAGAAGTAGAATACAAAAAAAATGAATATATAGAACTCTTCAAAATATCGGGAAGGAGATGAAGCAAAACGCAGCAGAGCATAGTGAAAAATTGAACAGAGTGCAAGAAAGCATACAGAGGCAAGAATTAGAAATTCAGAAAATTAATAATAAAATTACAGACTTAGACAAGCCAATACAAAGTCAAAGGAGCAGAATTGAGGCAATGGAAGGCCAAGTTAGTGAGGCTGAAGTTAAGACATATGGCATCAAAATATTTGGGGGAAAAGCAAATTAAAAAAAAAAGATTCAAAAAACACTAAGAATTATGTGGGACTTTATCAAAAATATTCTCTATGAGTGACTGAAGTACCAGAACAGGGTGGGAAAACAGAAACACACAGAGAATTTTCAAAGATTTGTTGACAGAAAACTACCCTGATATCATCAAAGATGAAAAGATATTCATCTACAATGTTTACCAACCTCCAAACAAGGTAGATATCAAAAGAAAGATAACAAGGCATATTATAACCAAACTTTTCAGAACTAAAGATAAGGTGACATTTTTTTAAAAAGTTGCTAAGGATAAACAAAAAATAATAAAAAAGGGGCAATTAACAAGACTAAGCTCATGCTACTCAGCAGAATGCATGCTGTCAAGAAGGCAATGGGATGACATCTACAAAACCTTGCAGGAAAATAATTACAAGACCAAGAATTATACACCCAGAAAAAATGTCTCTCAAACACAATGGCAAACTAGGATATTTCCATATAGACAAAAATTTAAGGAATTTATAAACATCAAACCTAAATTACAAGAAGTACTAATGGAAGTCCTTTCATGAGAAAAATCCATAACATCAGGTAAAAACTCAAGACTAGAACACAGAACAGAGCAACTGGATATCAATGCAAATAGAGGAATCACAAAAATACATCAAAGGCAAAACACTGAAAATGGGAAACAGAGATGTCATTATGTAAACATTTTTAAAAAGGAGACTTCCAAGAAAACGTATTCATAGATCTTTTATGTGGAGCTAAGTTGAGGTGATATACAGAAATTAAAAGGTAGTTCACACTGAGAAAAACAGGGATAAGTTTAAGGTAACAACAAAGGAAATTATGAATCACATACAAAAAATAAAAAAGGAAAAACATGAAGTCTCAGCAAATATAAAACCACCAACATAGAAAAGGATGACTAGAAAACACATAAAAAAAAGGCTCAGCACAATTAATTGGAGCAAAGGAATTTGCTACAATGCTCAGAAAATGACATCAAAATGACAACACTAAACACATACCTACCAGTAAGAACACTGAATATTAATCAATTAAATGCACTAATAAAGAGACAGAGAGCAGCCAGTAAGACTAAAAAACATAGTTGTCAGCAGCAGACACATCTTAAACTTAGACAGGAACAAACTAAAACTCAAAGGAAAGAAATAAATATATCAACACAAAAAAATTCAAAAGAGAAAGAGTGGCATTACTAATTTTTGCTAAAGTACACTTTAAAGTAAAATTCACCGCATTTGATAAAGGACACTAAACAATCATTAATGGCTTAATGCTTTAGGACATAACTGTATTAAATATCCACAGACCCAGTAACAAGTCTCCAAAATATATAAAACAAACTCTAATTGCACCAAAAACAGAAATAGACAGCTCCACAATAATAGTAGGGGACTTCAACATACCACTTTAAGGGAAGGACAGAACACCAAAAAAAAAAAAAAACCAAAAAACTAAGTGAATAGGAGTTCTAAATGCTGCAGCAACCAACCAACTAGAACACCCCACCCAACACCAGCCAAGTATATTCTCTTTTCTAACTCACATGGAACATTCTCCAGACCGGCCACGTATCAGGCCATAAAGCAGTACTTAACAAGATTGAAAGTACTGAAATACTACAAAGCATCTTTTCAAACCATGAAGCCATAAAGTTAGAATCAATAAGAAAAAGGAAAGAAAGAAAATCAAACAAACACATAAAATTTTTTTTTTAAAAAAAAAAAAAGAAGAAAAAAATGCTGAAAAATTAATGGGTTATAAAGAAATCAAGGATGAATAAGGAAAAAAACGAGAATGGACACACATCCTACTAGAACCTTTAGAACACAGCAAAGGCAACGTTCAGGGGGAGTTTATTTCAGTAAATGCACACATCTAAAACAAGAAAGGGCCCAAATCGAAGAATTAACCCTACAACTTGAACAAGTAGAAAGAGAACAGCAAAAGAACCTTTCAGGCAGCAGAAGAAAGCAAACAATAAAAATTAGAGCAGAACAAAAGGAATTATAGAATAAAGACTGAAAGAGATAACAAGACCAAAAGCTGGTTGTTTGAAAAGATCAACAAAATCAATAAACCACTGGCAAAACTTATAAAACAAAAACAGTAGAGAAAGCAAATAACTAGAGTAAGAAATGTGATGTGTGATACCAAAACAGATCCAACTCAAATAAAAAAAATGATTTTATAGAATACTATGAAAAATTATATTCTAACTAATTTGAAAACCTAGAGAAAGTGGACAAGTTTCTAGAAACACACTACCTACCTAAACTAACACAAACAGAAGTAAAACAGCTAAATAAAACCACTACACAAGAAGAGATCAAAGAAGTAATTTAAAAACTCCCAATTGAAAAAGGCACTGGCCTGGATGGCTTCACTGGAGAATTCTACCAAGCTGTTACAGAAGAGTTAACACTACTATTTCTAAAAGTATTTCAGAGCATAGAAAAAGAGAAGAGTTAACACTACTATTACTAAAAGTATTTCAGGACATAAAAAAAGATGGAAAATTCCTAAATTAATTATGTGAAGCCAGCATAACACAGATACCAAAACACATAAAGACAGCACTAAAAATGGAAAAATTACACACCAATATCTCTCATGAACTTAGATACAAAAACCTTCAAAAAAAATTCTGGCCAATAGAATTCAACAGAGTGACCATATTTTGGATGTACTTTATGGTTCTATGCATCTATAGGATATCATCGTGCTGACGTCTGGCTGGAGGAAGGAGACTGGGTGGAGAGGAAGGGGAAGGAGACTGTTGGGAGGATGAGACATGTACAGAGCAGAGAGAAATAGTGTGCTGTCACCGGTCAGGGAGAGCAGTGGAAGCTGCATATAGGTGGGCTTGTAAATTTATACGGGAATGTATATTTTCACTCAGTCATAATAAAAAAATAAATAAATAATTCAGCACGGCCAAGTGGGCTTCCTACTAGGAATGTAGGGATGGTTCAACATTAGAAAAACAATCAGTGTTATCAACTACATAGATAAAACCAAAGACAAGAACCACTTGATTTTAACAGTTGATTCAGAAAAGGCATTTGACAAAATCCAATATCCATTCATGTTAAAAACTTTCAGCAAAATAGGAATAGAAGGGAAATTCCTCAACATTTATGCCAAGACAACAGCCAACGTCATCCTAAGTGTCTGAAAGCATTCCCCTTGAAAACAGGAACTAGACAAGGAAACATTTTGTCCCCACTTTTATTCAAAATTGTATAGGAGATCTGAGCCAGAGAAATGTGGCAAGATAAATAAAGTGCAGCCAAACTGGTAAGATAGAATTATAGATATCTCTATTAGAAAATGTTAAAGGATTAAAAAAAAAAAAAAAAACAAAAAAAAACAACCTTACTGGAGCTAATAGAAGAGCTCAGAAATGATAAGGATGTCAGATAAACAGACAAAAATCAGTTGGATTCCTTTACATCAAGAAAGAGAACATCAAAAACAAAATCACCAAATCAATACCATTTACAATAGCCCCTTGAAAGTGAAAATACTTAGGGATTAATCTAATCAGGGATGCAAAAGACCTATAAAAAATATTACAAGACATTGTTGCAAGAAAACAAAGAGAACTGCATAAATGGAGAAACCTACCTTGCTTGTGAATAGACTCAACATCTTGAAAATGTCTATTCTACCCAAAACCATCTATAGATACTATACAATCCCAATACAAATTCCAGTAACATTTTTAATGAGATGGAAAAAACAAATTACTAACTTCATGTGGAAAGGGAAGAAGCCACTGATAAGTAAAGTATTACTGAAGAAGAATAAGAAAGTGGGAGGCCTCATACTACCTGACTTTAGATCCTATTACACTGCCATGGTAATCAAAACAGCCTGATACTATTACAAAAGCAGATGGTAACGAAACAGAATTAAGAATCCAGCTATAACATCATCCATCTAAGAGCAGCTGGTATTTGACAAAGACCCAAAGTCTGTAAACTGGGAAAAAGACAGTCTCTTTAATAAGTGATGTTGGCATAACTGGACACCCATCTACAAAAAAATGAAACAAGACAAGTATTTCACACCATAAAGAAAAACTCAACATAAATTAAAGAACTAAATATAAAATCCAAAACAATAAAGATCATAGGAGAAACAAATAGGGACAACACTGGAAGCCCTAATACAAGGCATGAACAGACTACAAAACATTACTAACAATACACAAACAAATAGAAAAATAGATAACTGGTACCTCCTAAAAATGAAATACTGATGCTCATTCAAAGACTTTACCAAAAGAGTCAAAAGACAGGGTACAAACACAGAAAAAAACTTTTGGGCTATGACAAAACTGATCAGCATATAATCTCCATAATCTACAAAATACTGGAAAAACTCAAAGAGAAAAAAGATAAATAACACAATTAAAAAACAGGCAAAGGATATGAACATGCACTCCACAAAAGAACACATCCAGATTGCTAATAGATACATGAGGAAATTGCTCATGATCACTAGCCATTAGAAAAATCAAATCAAGACTACAATAAGATACCATATCACCCCAACAAGACTGGCATAAATCAAAAAACGGAACATAATAAATATTGGAGAGGTTGTAAAGTGTCTGGAGCATTTCTAAACTGGTGGGAGTGTAAAATGATGTAACCATTTTGTTAAACAACTAGGCTTTTTCTTAAAAAGCTAGACATAGCAGCAATCCCATTTCTCTGAATATATCCTAGAGAAATGAGGGCTGACATAACAATAGGTACATGTACATCAGTGTCTAGAATATCAAGATACATGCATCAATGTCTAGAATATCAAAAATATGGAATCAAACTGGGTTACCATCATCAGATGAATGGATAAATAAACTATGGTATATTCACATAACATAATACTATGCAATAATAAAAGACAATGATGATTTTGGGAAACATTTCATAAAATGGAGCAATCTGGAATATTTTATGCTGAGTGTAATCAGTATCAAAAGGACAAATATTGTATGAGACTACTATTATAAAGGTTGAAGAAATGTGGAAGCATAGAAGAGAGTAGTCTTCAAAAATTACAAGGTAGGGAGGGGGTGATATTCACTCATCAGAAGTTGTGAGGTGTAGTCAAGTGGTTCCTACTCATAGACACCTTATGCACAACAGAACAAAACACTGCCAGGTCCTGTGGCATCCCCACAATCATTTTTATACTTAAGTACATTGTTGCAGCCACTGTGTCAATCTATCTTACTGAGGGTCTAACTTATTTTTTCCTCTGGACCTCTGCTTTACCAATCATAATGTCTTTCTCCAGACAGAGATTATTTCCTCCAAAAAACATGTCCAAAACATGGAAGACTCAGAGCACCCTGGTTATAATTCCAGAATAGATCTGTTCAGCTTTTTGGCAGTCCATGGTACATTCAATATTATTCAACATCACAATTCAAAGGCATCAATTCTGTCTTCCTTAGTCATTATCCAACTTTCGCATGCCTATGATGCAGTTGAAAATAGTATGGCTTGGGTCCGGCTCAAGTTATTCTTTAAGGTGATATCTTTTCTACACTTTAAAGAGGTCCATTGCAGCAGATTTTCCCAGTGCAATGTGTCTTGATGTCTTGACTGCTACTTCCATGGAGGTTGATAGTGGAACCAAGTAAACTGAAATCCTTGACAACCTCAATCCATTCTCCGTTTGTCATGATGTTGCTTAATGGTCCAGTTATGGAGATTCTTGTTTTCTTAATCTTGAGGTGCAATCCACACTGAACACTGTGGTCTTTGATCTTCATCAGTGTTTCAAATTCTTTTCACTTACAACGTACAAGGTTGTATGATCTGCATAATACAGATTGTTAATGAGTTTTCCTTCTTCTTTGTATAGTCCAGCTTCTAGGATAACATGCTTGGATTACAGATTGAAAAGGTATGGTGAAAAGATAAAGCCATGAAACACACCTTTCCTGACTTTAAACCATGCACTGTCACCTTGTTTATCTGAACAACTGGCTCTTGATCCTTGTGCAGATTCCTTAAGGGCACAATTCACTGTTTTGGAACACCCATTCTCCACAATGTTAGTCATAATTTCTTTTGATCCACATAGTTGAATGCCTTTGTGTGGGCCATGAAACATGGGTAAATAATCTTTTTGGGATTCTCTGCTTTCAGCCAAGATCCATCTGATATCAGCAATGATATCTGTGGTTTCCTGTCCTCTCCTGAATCTGACTTGAATTTCTGGCAGTTCCCTTTTAAGATGTTGCAGTTGCTTTTGAATAATCTTTAGCAAAATATGAATTGTATGTGATATTACTGATATTGTTTGATAATTTCCACTTTCATTTGGATCACATTTTTTGGGAAATAGGCATAAGTATGCGTCTCTTCTAGTCCATTGGCCAAGTCGCTGTCCTCCAAATTTGCTGAGGCCCGTCACCCACGAAGGCCTTTGTGAACAAAGTTACAGGTCTATGTGAGAGCAGGCAGAGGCGTTTCACCCATGACATATTTCTAGCCATACTGTCCTTGATAATATTTTGCCCTAACTGCACTTCCCCCTTCCTCCTGCACCTCCTGACCTTGAAGCACAGAGCTAGTTGAGCTCAAGGTCAGGCCATTACCTAGAAGGCCCTAATGATTAGCATGTAAAGAGACCACTTGTCCCGGGCCATTACCTAGAAGGCTCTAATGATTAATATGTAGAGACTACTTGTCCCAGGCCATTATCTGGAAGGCCCTAATGATTAATATGTAAAAAGACCACTAATAATTAACATGAAAAAAAAGAGACAACGAGGTATAGGCTTCAAGTTAGCCAATAGCTTGGGTGGTCAGGGGGCAGGGTGAAAATCACGTGACCTTAAGTTAGCCAATAGCTTGTGTGGTCAGGGGGCAGAGTGAAAATCACGTCACCTGAACTATAAAAGATAAAGGAAGACAGACCTCAGGGGCTGCCATTTTTCTCCAAAACTCTTTCCTGTCTCAGTCTCGTCATTTTCCTCCTCTGCTGATGCCACCAAACCCCTTCGTGTTCCTGAAACTCAGCTGGGGCTGGCTCCCGGCACAAATTTCTTGGCACAGATGAGTGAGCACTTCCAGCCCTGCATTTGTTTGTTGAAACATTTCAATTGATATTCCATCAATTCATGGAGCCTTGTTTTTCACCAATGCCTTCAATGCAACTTAGACTTCTTCTTTCAGTACCAACAGCTGCTGATTATGTGCATAGAAGCCTTCCCTATTGCAATATTAGGCTTGAGTTTTTCTTCACCTCTTTCAACTTGAGAAATATAGAATGTGTTCTTCTGTTTTAGCTTTTTATTTCCAGCTCTTTGCACGTCATTATAATACTTTATCTGATCTTCTTGAGCCACCCTTTGAAATCTTCTGTTCAGTTACTACAACATTCTTTCCTTTTACTTTAGCAACTCAATATTTAAGAGTAAGTTTCAGTGTCATTAGACAGTAGATAGAAATTGGATTATCTGAAGGAAGTGACAACCGGAAAGATGACCCATGTGGATCACACCAGAAACTAAGATATTTCCTAAATACTACCTAACATTTCAAAGGACTGAGTAGCAGGGGCAGGGTCTGGAAGGTCATGGTTTGAGGGGATAGCCATGTCAATTGGCATGACTAGCTTCTTTTTTTTTTTGAGGAAATATTCCGCATTCCACTTTGATGAGGGGTTTCTGGGGTCTTAAAAGCTAGCAAGCCAGAATGAAGGACATTAAAGACATAAATAAAATATGAGCTCAAGTGACAGAAGGGGTCATATCATCTGAAGACTACATCAGTGTGAAACTTGAAGAACAAGACGGTGCCTGGTCACCACCAATGACTGCCTTGACAAGGAATACAACATAGATTCTGTGACATAGTGGGAGAAAAATGGATGTGCAGAACTAGAGCTTGATTAAAACATCAGCCTTAATGGTCTGTAGGGTCCGCTAAAGATATGGACCCCAGAGTCTCTGTTAACCTAGAGCTGAAACCAGTCCTGAAGCCTTCTCTTCAGATGAAGATTAGACTAGACTGTAAGATATAAAATGATGCTGGTGAAGAGTATGCTTCTTGCATTAAACATGTACATGAGGATAACTGAGCAGCTCCCGTGCAGAGGAGAGACGAGAGGTCAGAGGTATACATGCACTGGTTGAATGGACATAGGAAACACCGGGTAGAAAGGAGGAGCGTGCGGTCACAGGGTGGAGAGAACAGCTGTGTGGGTGAGGGGTGGTTAGGGCAGGGAGGGTTGTATGACAAATAGACACAGATTGGAGACTTTCACTTAAAGTATAATAAAATATTTTTTTAAAGTATGCAATGTATTTCTGGGAAACAGTGATGGAAAGGCAATGGTAATATCTTACTTTTGTTAAGTATCCTGTATACATGCAGTACATTGATATTTCTAATATATTGCCTGTAACCATTCTATGATCTAGTTAAGACATAGTTTTGTATTTATTTTAAACAGAAGACTGAAGTTTAGACAGGATGTATCATTATTACAAAGTCCTATAATATGTTAATGGTAACAGAGTACAGACACATGAATACCCACGCCTCTCCAGATTGTGTATCTATTAGATCATGCATATAATTTCATAACCATTTGAAAACATATTTAAAGTCATATGAGTGAGGTGGACTAGAATTTAAGCAAAAATATACATATTTTTAAATTTCTTTATGTCCTCTTCTTTATTTTCACACCACTGTCCAGTGCTACATGACACAACAGTTAAAGCCATTCGCCAACAGTAAAAGTATAGGTGGTTCAAGTCCACCCAGATGTGCCTGAGAAGAAAGACCTGGCTTTCAACCTCCGGAAATTCAACCACTAAAAGCCTCATGGAGCACAATTCTACCCTGACACATGTGGAGTCACCATGAGTAAGAATGGCAACTGATTTTTGTGTGTTTGCCTTGGACTACATTGAGCTCTGTTTAGGCAGTTTTCATAATTTCACCAATATACATCTGAACTGTCAGATTTCTGGATCTTGGTCCCCTCTCAGAATCTGACTACTTGCCCATATGCTTTAGTTTGTCTTTGCTTAATCATTTTGATCAGAAACTGTTTACAGCACATCATGTTATTCTTTCCACTAGGGGACCTTGCTCTCCTGAACTCATAACACTATACTAAGATTTCTGACAAAGAACATAAAGATTTCTACCTACAGGGATGAATTTTTTAAAAAATATATTTTGTTTCCTGTTCCTCTGACTCTTTTGCTTTATTAGAGACAGAGATGAAGAATCAGTCCCAAGAAAGGCTGAGCTTCTCTAGGCTGCACTCTAATCCCTTTAGCTTTTATGAATCAAAGGTAAGTCTCAAGCAAGAAGTATTCTTGGTCTGAAAGAAAAGAGAGGAGGTCAGATGAGAGAAAAAAAAAAAGAGTGCAAACACAAGCTTTTGAATCCAATATTACTCATCAGAGAGCTTCTGAAAATCTACACTGTACACTTGCGAAAGAAGAGTGAAAAATAGCGTTTTATTATTGTGAAAGTTTTTTTTTTTTTTTACTTTGCAGATTCCTGAAAGAGTTCCAGTTTGTAAACCATTTGTGCCTGCACCTTAAGGAGGTTGTAGTGAGAAGCGTTTCATGTGTGACCAACAACTCTCAGCAGTATAATTATACTTCCTATATGCCCTTAGGGATCTTAAGAGCTCCCAGAACATAAGACTTGTATGCACTTTGGTGTTCCATCAGTTTGCATGTCCTCATACAGTATGTCTTCTCCTAAGAAGTCACAGTAGTCTTCCCGCACAAAGAACCAGGTCTGCCAGAATACAGGAATAAAAATGTGTTTCAAAATATCTCTTTAAAATTAGTATCTGAAAATAAACCACTTTTAGAAACCCCCCCAAAACTAAACCTGTTGCAGTTAAGTTGATTCCAACTCATGGACACCCTATAAGACAAAATAGAACTGCCCCATAGTATTTCCAACAAGTGGCTGGTGGATTCTAATTGCTGACATTTTGGTTAGTAGCCATAGCTCTTAACTACTGAGCTATCAGGGCTTGATTTAATTTATAGCACCAATCAATTCCCTAAAATCTCCACACATACCTATAATCACAAAATGGAAGTATCTTTGTGATAAAAATGTCCATGTGAGAGAAGGACAAAGAGGTGCCCCGAAAAACAAAACCACTTGAGCTATTCTTAATGATAACTTCATACCAAAGAATAAAATTACTTTTTGCATAATACTTAACAGTTGCAAAGATATTTCTGTTTTTTCAGCTAAGACATTCTCACCGTTGCTTCACACTATGCTATCGGAGTGCCAAGTGTCTGCATTCCTCAGTTGCACACTGACAAATGTCTGTTTTTAATGGATGTTTTACCCAGCAGGGACCATTACAGCCTTCAGCTCCAGATTGCAGACCTCACACACTGAGCATAAGGCATTTGGAAAAATGAATTGTGCACTGTTTTCAGTTCTTATGGGAGACTTATCTTTCTCTCCAGTGGATGTTTATCTTGAGCGGAAGATTTCAGAAACCAAGAACTGGTTACTGAAGATCTCATGCTTTCAAAATGTATAAAATCATTTGAGTTAAAAGTTATTCTTTATCAACATAAATTAATGAAATCACTTAGAAAATTAAGTATGCTGCTCTTTTACCTGTATGGCCTCTGTGGGTTAGCTAAGAAGTTCACAATGCACATATACCAAAAATAACCAAAGAGTACAGACAATGTGGAGTCAGAATTTGACCCTAAGAGAAAATTATCTGATGGCCAATCAGTTCTTAATATATGTTTTTTCATCATTAGTCAAGACAAGTCACATTTAACTAGAATTTGTTAGTCTATTCTTTATCCGAAGTCATTGCTATCACGTTCATTCCAACTTAGTGGCCCTATGGGACAGAGTGGAACTTCCCCGTAAGATTTCCAAGGGGCAGCTGGTGGATTTAAACTGCTGACCTTCAGGTTAGCAGAAAAACACTTTAACTATTGTGTCACAGGGTGCAATTCATGATCCAAGTAATCTTGTGAAATCTACTTTGCCTTGTAAATAAATTTAAAAAAATCCATGTTGCTTGAACAGATCTATTGTCTTTGAATTGTTTCCAACTCATAGAGGTCCTATGGGAGGAAATAGAACTCTCCTACAGAGTTTTCAAGGTTGTAATCTTTACAGAAGCTAGTTACCACTTCTTTCTCCCACAGAGTACTGGTGTGTTCAAACCGCTGACCTTTCGTTAGCAGTAGAGGAGTTAACAGTCACGCCATGGAGGCATGTTACTTCCTCTCCTATCAGAGACAAAAGCTTTTGAACATATGTTTAGGCAAGTAGAAGAAAACAATTTACTTCAGACTAGCATCAAAATGATATTTTAGGAGACAGAGCCAACGTGCCAGTATAAACAGAAGCACCATGCTGTCCATCTGAGCAAATACCAAAAAAAAATCCTAAGTAAAACAGATAGAAACATCAATCCTAGAAACCTAAGTATCAAATGAAGAGATAAAGAACTTGATCAGGCACCCAGTGAAAAAAGAAACTGACACAGAACAGAGAATGAGGACAGCTACAAAGAGGAGGTTTGTTGCCAGCTAACAAGGCCCAGATCTTTTGTACTGGATCACAGCCTTAAAGATTCCCTAGGGGGAGTATGAAGAGGCAATCTCACAGTACTCCCAATAGGAAATACAGCACCTGGTAACCATGGATACATGCTTGCTCAGCCCCCATCTTTTTACCCTATATGCTGCCTCCAGTGCTTTCCAGTCGACCACCATGTCCAGGGACATGTTGGCTCACTGACACTCAAAGTTCACCTGATCCTTAATGCCTCTCTCCACTAGTGTTATGTTTTTTGTTCATTTGTTTTGTTTCTTCTCTCTCTCTCCCTCACTTCCTTTTCTTTTTCCTCCCCACCCAACCCCTGTGCTATTTCCACTGGCTGGGCTCCCTCAGAGCCATGTTTTTGTTTTTTCTCCCTCCTTTCCTTTCTCCCCCAATCTAACCCCATGCACTGTTCCTTCTTGACAATCCATGTCTCCCCTGTTGTCTAGAAAGCTTGGTCTCCCAAGTCCGTCCTGTCCCCACAGCTGCCTCCCTCAAAGCCATTTTTTTTGTTTGTGTTTTTTCTCTTTTTCTCCCTTCTTCCTTTCCTTTCTCCCACCCACCTAGCCCTGTGCACTGCCCCCACTGTTTGACTCCCTCAGCACCTATTTTTTTGGAGGAGGTAGTTTATTTCTTCTCTTCTTTTCTTCTTCTTTCTCCTGCACACCAAGCCCTGTATGCCACCGTGCCCCTTTGTGATGGCCCTGCTGTACCACTTGGCTAGAGAGCCACTGGTGCACAGCCTCCGTGGATCTGCACTGATCTAATAGGCCAGCTCCCTTGGCACCATATTTTTTATCTTTTTCTTTTTCCCTTCTACCCAGGCCTTGGGCTGCTTTTTTGCTTTCCTGATAAGCCATGCCACATCACTCTGTGAGAGATCTCAGCTTGCCATCACTCTGTTTCCACCCCATTTTCAATGGCCAGTTCCCTCAGCAACATCGTTTTTTCTTAGTGTTAGTGGTTTTTGTTTCTTCTTTCTCTTCCTTTCTTTATTCCTTTCCTTTCTCTCACTCACCTAGACCTGTGTGATGCCACCACCTCTTCTTGACTGACTGTGCTGCACCTGTTGGCTAGAGAGAGAGCCATTGACACACAGCCTTCCTAGGTCAGCCCTGCCTCCACCCACTAGCTCACTCATACTATATCTATATCTTTCCCTTTCTCCCTCCCACAAAGGCCCTGCACTGACTTTACACCTTCCTGACTGGCTGTGCCACGTCACCTGATAAGAGAGACACAAGTTTGCCACTACCCTGGTTCCTTACTGCCCCAATGATCAGCTACTGCAGGACCTTATTTATTTGTTTGTTTCTTCTTCCTCTTTCCCTTCCTTCATTTCCTTTCTCCTGTGGACCAGACCCCATGTGCTTTCCTGACCCATTCTGAACAGGCTGAGCTGCACAACTAAGCTATATAGTCACTGGCACATGGCCTTTCTGGGTCTGGCATGTGTCCACAAGGCTACTCTTATTGTGCTACCACTCCTTTTACTGTTTCGTTGATCTTTTTTTTTTTCACTTCTGCCTCTTTCTGTCTCTCTTCCACTTAACTCCATACATTGTATCCTTTCTATTCTTTCTTGCCTATCTGCATCATGTGCTAAGTTCTGCAGCCTTCAGTGGCATGAGAACAAACCCTCAGGCTCCCAAAACCTGACCCTTGCTGATCCCCTGTCTCATTCCATTGCAACAATTCATGGCATAAACAACTCACTCACACCTCATACCCCAATTAGACCCGCACTGCTGCACCAAACTAAGCAACTATCTCTGCTCACTTGTACAAGGTGGTAAGAAGTATTGTGCCCACAGACAAGCAAGCAACAAAACACACCTGGTCCACCTACTCAGATGTAACTTAATAAAATAAAAAAGTGGGACAAAATAAACAAACCTACAATCCAGAAGTGAAGAAAATAATTCCTGAATGTCCTGGAGATAGCAGGTAACACCAAACATATTTTTTAAAGAAATAGCACAGAATAGCTTCATTAAGCAACCAAAATAAATCACCAAATGATCTTGCAGTAGAGGACGACTCACTGTAACTACCTGATAGGAAATTCAAAAGTCTGTATTCATAGATTTCCAAAGGATTAGTTAAGATATGAAGGAAAACATAGATAAAATTAAGGAAAAAATAGATAAATTCTGGGAACACTTAGACAATACAATAAAAGGATTCAGGAAAATAGTACAGGAATAAAACATTAAAATAAATGAACAAGTATAAATTATACAAAAACAGCAGTTAGGTATCCAAAAGATGAGATTACAGAAATAGAAAATGCATTAAGTTATAAGAACAAATCTGAAAAAATGGAAGTCAAGATTATCAAGACTGAATATAAATCATTTAATACCATTTTGAGGGAAAAAATCAGAGGAAAGACTAAGAAAATGAGGAAAACCTGAGAATGATGGA
Organism: Heterohyrax brucei; assembly: GCA_028571685.1. Classification (NCBI taxonomy): domain Eukaryota; kingdom Metazoa; phylum Chordata; class Mammalia; order Hyracoidea; family Procaviidae; genus Heterohyrax; species Heterohyrax brucei. The sequence goes on from CM053149.1 coordinate 45,901,071, forward strand.
GGTACAATCAAAGGTAAAAATGTATGTAATCAGAGTACCATAATACAGGGAGAAAATGGAAAATAGAGGATGACCATTAAAGATTTGCTGAAAGAAAACCTCCCTAATAAGATGAAAAAATCAACAAACTCACATAGGATAGACCCCAGAAGTCACCAAGACACAATTGTAATCACATTTGCAACAACCAAAGACAAGAAAATAATACAGAGAGAATTGAATAAGATAGACTTCAAGACAAAATTTGCCATAAAAGATGAGGAAGATTATATAATTATCAAAGGAACTATCCACCATGATGACATAACCATAACCACTATCAACTCACTTACTGATAGGGCTCCAAAATAAATAAAACAAACTCTAACAGGACAGAAAAGAAAAATAGACAGTTCCATGATAATAGTAGGAGACTTCAACATGTCATTCTCAGTAAAGAACAAAGATACAGAAGATCTAAAGGCCACAAGCAACCAATACTACTCAGAGATGTATATAGAACACTCCACCTAAAAGCAACAAAGCATACACTTTTTTCCAACACACATGAAACATTTTTCAGAAGAGGCTACATCTTAGGCCAAAAAGTAACCCTCAATGAAACCCAAAACTTTGAGACAATATAAAGCATCTTATCATAATACCATAAAAGTAGAAGCTAATAATAAGAAAAGAAAGGCAAAAAAATCAAACACATGGAAATTGAAAAACATTTTGTTTAAAAACCACTGAGTAACAGAAAAAAATCAAAGATTGAATCAAAAAAATTCCTAGAATCAAAAGAAAGAGTAAAACATATCATATCAAAATTTCTGGAATACAGTAAAGACAGTACTTAGAGGTCAATTTATAGCAATAGATGCACACATCAAAAAAGAAAAATATAAATGCAAAAATTCTCAGCAAAATTTTAGCCAATAGAATTCATCATCATATAAAAAACATAACAAATCACAATCAAGTGAGATTCATACCAGGTACACAAGCATGGCTGAACATTAGAGAATTAATTAACATAATCCATCACATCTATCTGCAAATAAAACAAAATAGAAGAATCACATCATTTCATCTGATGAAGAAAAGGCGTTAATAAACTACAACACACATAACAAATCAAAACTCTCAATTAAATAGTAATAAGGGAAATTCTGCAACATAATAAAGGTATCTATAGAAAACAAACAGCCTATCTCACTCTCAAAATAGAGGGGCTGAAAATACTCCCCTCTGAGAATGAGAATAAGAGATGTAACACCACTCCCATGAACATCATGTTAGAAGACTTAGAGAAAAACATGTCAGAAAAAGAAATAAAGGGCATTAAAATTGATCAGAAAAAAGTAAAACTATCCCCATTAGTAGATGATATGCTACTACATGTAGAGAAGCCAAAAGACTCCAGAAGAAAACTACTGAACTAATGGAAGGATTCAGCAGAGTATAAGGATATAAGATAAAGAAACCAAAAATCAGGATCCCTGTACACAAATAAAGAAAACTGTAAAAATGAAATCAGAAAGCAGTATCATAATAGCTCCTAAACAAAATAGAATACTTAAGAATAAATTTAACTAGGGACATAAAGGACCTACACAAAGAAAACTAAAAAAGACTACTGCAAGAAACCAAGACATCTACATTAAAAATAAATAAATACTATGTTCATGGACACAACATTGTAAAAATGTCAGTTCTACACAAGGCAACCTACAACTACAATCCAATTGCCATCTAAACACCAGCAGTATTTTTTTTAACAAGATAGAACAACAAATCATTAACTTTATATAGAAAGGAAAGGGGCCTTGGATGTGTCAAGCATTACTGAAGTAAAACAAACTAGGATGCCTCTCACTACCTGACTATAGAACATCTACACAGCTACAATAGTCAAAATAGCCTGGTACTACCACAGCAACCAATGAAACAGAATTGAGAACTCAGATGTAAATCTATCCAACTATGGACATCTGATCTTTGACAAAGGCCTAAATTCATTAAACAGTGAAAAAACAGAAATTTTAACAAATAGTGCTGACAAAACTGAATGTTATCTGTAAAATACTTGAAACAGGACCTATATCTTAAACCATATACAAAAACTAATCCAAAATGGAGCAAAGACATAAATATAAAACCAAAACTGACATAGAGAATGGAATAAAAAGTAAGATCAATGCTTGTTCAATGCTGTTGAGTTGGTTCAGACTCACAGTGACTCTCTGTACAAGTGAAGAAAACACTACCCTGGCCAGGTCAATGATAGAGGCTCTAATACACGGCAAAAATAGTACACAAACTATATATAACTAACAACACATGAACATCAGAAGATAAGTTAGGTCATTGAAATTGTCTAAAAATTAAACACTTATGCTCATCAAAGGTCTTTACCAAAAGTGTAAAAAGAGACCATTCAGACTAAGAGAAAATTTTTGACTATAACATAGAAGACAAATTCTTTTTTTTTACTATTATGAATGAGTGAAAATGTACATTCCCATATAAATTTACACGTCCACCTATTGTTTCTAAAATCTATCAGCAAATCTAAGACCTCTACAACAAAAAGCCAAGTAACTCCATTTACAAAAATGCCAAAGGACATGAACATGCAGTTCATTAAAGAAGACATTCAGGTGGCTAACGGACATATGAAGAAATGCTTGCCATCAGTAACAATTAGAGAAATGACATTACTGACACACAAAAAAAGGAATATAATAAATGCTGGAGAGGGTGCAGAGAGATTGGAACACTTGCGCACCGCTGATGGGATACAAAATTGTGTAATCATTTTTGGAAGCTCAAAAGATAAATAACATACAGTCCAGCAGTTCCAGTCTTAGTAATGTATCCTAGAGAAATAAGAGCCGTCACACAAGTAGTCATACGCATACCCATGTTCATTGCAGCATTATTCACAGAAGTGAAAAAGATGGAAACAAGTGTACATCAACAGATGACTGGATAAGCAAACAGTGACACATACACACAAAGGAAAACTCCACTACAATAAAGAAAGATGAATCTGCAGAATATCTCATAACAGATGAATGTGGAGAGTATTACGCTGAGTGGAATAAGTCAGTCACATTAGGACAAATGCTAGATGAGACCATTATTATAAAAACTCAATTATACACAGAAAGAAAAGATCTTTGATAGTTTCTATGGAGGGAGGTGCTGGAGAAGGAAACACACTAATCTAGACAATAGTTAAGTGATAACTTTAGTGAAAGATAAGAGAGTACATAGCACTGCACAAGTGAGTGCAACTTGACCAACACAAAATCTTAGTCGTTTCACAGACACATCCAAACTCCCTGAGAGATCAAATTATTGGGCTAAGAGCTAGGGATCTTGATCTCATAGTTCATCTAGCTCAGTTGATACAGTTTGCGAAGAAAATGTTCTATATCCTACTTTAGTAAGCAGTGTCCGAGATATTAAAAGTTTGTGAATGACCGTCTAAGATATATCTACTGATTCCACTGTATCTGGAAGAAGGAAAATGAAGAAAATCAAAGGCACAAAGGACTAATGGACCAAGTATGGCAGTCTCCACCAGACTGAGTTCAGCACAACTGGATAGTGCCAGCTATCACCACTTACTGATCTGACAGGGATTACAAGAGAGGGTCCCGGAGAGAGCTGCTGAAAAATACAGAACAAAATTCTGACATACGAAAAAAGATCAGACTTACTGGTCTAACAGAGATGAGAGGGACTCCAAGAGTATAGTACTTACATGCACTTTTAACTGAGTACTGAAGTAACTCCTGAGTTTCACCCTTTAGCTAAAGATTACACAGGTCATAAACAAATGCTAAAACGTGTAGGTCAACGTGTATACATGACAAAATGGACAACCTGCTCAGATGCAAGGACAAGAAGGCAGGAGAGGACAGGAAAGCTGGAAGAATGGAAATGAGGAAATGAAACATGAGAAGGGGAGAGGGGTTAGAAACCATGAAACCATGTGTGTTAATTGTTTAATAAGAATTTATTCTGTAAACTTTCATCTAAAGTACAATAAAAAAAATATGATTTTATGTTTCTGCAGTCCCTGTTCTATTAGCATAGTGTCCTCTTTATCCCCTTCCTGAACACAGTACCAAATATGTTAATATGTCCTAGTTCACTTGTCTAAGGAAACAAAGTGAGAAGAGAGTCACAGATACTAATCCTAAGCAGGTAATTTAGCTTCACAAATTTATATGACCATATATTCTGTTTACTGCTTTGGTAAGATGGCCACTGGATAAATATCTTCATCAATTGATGTGAATACATTTTTTGTAGCTTCACATATAGCAGTGTTTCAAGAAGTTTCTCAAACTGAAATATGAAATATTTTCAGAAATTAAATAATCAAAATAATATTTTCCCTTCTAATCCAGTTTGTACATAAAATCACTATAACTTTGATTTTAGAGCAAATCAATGCAAAATACACTTATTTAGTTTTGTCACTCAGCATCATTTCCATAAGAAAGACCATGGCCTTAAAACAAACCTCAATTCTTTGGCCATTTATTTTTATTCACTTCACTTTTTATTTGGAAATAAAAGAAGTGTGGTAACTGAGACCATATTCAAGGAGTTTATCAGTCCTCATTCTTTCAACAAATATTTATTGAGGGCTTGTGAAGGTCCAGGCCCTGATTCAAATTCTGGTAATACAAACACAAACAGACAAGTTTTTTGTTTCATGAAACTTATTTTCCACTGAGGTGAAGTGTAGCCTTTACTGCTAGAAAATCAATTAAGTGCTTCTGACCTCTGATAGTATCCCATCAGTGTTCAACAAGACAGTGCAGACTGGTGCAAGACACTAATGATGAAGTGACTGTTACTTTGTAGTTTGCTTACAAGCAATGGTTGGCATTGTCAGAGTGCTTAGATTATACTGCTCAATGAAACAGTCCTGTTGCCTCTATTGAATGATTAAGAAACCGTCCTTTTTCTCAATGTAACACACTTCTCTCATTGTTTGTTCACCTTTCTTACAAATCCTCCACTGATTGCCACTAATATTCTCTCCTAAAATGATTTCCTGACTATCTCTTGGTTTGACCACTTCTGATTATCTCCTGACTTCTCTCTGTTTCAATATTGAAACAAAAACAACCTTTTGCAGTTACGTCAGTTCTGACTTACAATGAGCCAGCAGCATAGGCTTTCCAAGGCTGTATCCTTTACATAAGCCAAATGTCACATCTTCCTTTCACTGAGTAGTTGGTGAGTTCAAATCACAGATATTTTGGTTATCAGCCAAGCAATTAACCAGTGCACCACTGGGGCTTCTATTTGAGTACTACTGCTATTGTTCTTGTTGTTAAGTGCCATCAAGTCAGTTCTAATTCATAGAAGCCCTATGTACAACATAACAAAACACTGCCTGGTCCTATACCACCCCCATAATAGTTGGCATGCTTGAGTCCATTGTGGAGCTACTGTATCAGTTCATCTTACTGAGTGTCTTCCTCTTCTTAGTCAACTCAGTACTTCACCAAGAATGATGTCCTTCTCCAGGAGCCAATTCCTCCTGTTACTATGCCTCAATTAGGTGAGCTGAATTCTCACCATCTTTGTTTCTGAGGGACATTCAGAATGTTCCTCTCCTAAGATAATTTTTGTGTTTTTTCAACAGTCCACCCAACAGTCTTCACCAGTACTGCAACTTCAATGACATCAATTTTTCCTCAGCCTTCTTTATTCATTACCCAGCTTTCCTATGAGTATGGGAGTAACTTCACTCAGCCTAATGCCTTCCAGATTCATCTGTTATGAGCCATTTCACTGATTCATCATTGTTGTTTCTTGTTGTGTGGTATATAGTGTAATTTATTTATCTATTCAGTTGTTGATGAACAACTAGATTGTGTCCATCTTTTTGCTCTTATGAACAATGCAACAATGAACGTAGATATGCATGTATCTATTTGTGTGGCAGCTCTTACTTCTCTAGGGGTAACTGGTACATTTACAACATAGTAAACAATATAATTGTCTGATTCAAAATGGCCAGGGCCAGTCCCATTCAGCTCACTAATGCCTATAATATCAACGTTTATGAGATCCATTTCATTTCTCATGATTTCCAATTTTCCTAGATTTATACTTTGTACACTCTGTGTTCTGATAATGAATGTTTGAAATTGTATCATCTTATTTAGAGTCATTCCACATCAGCTAATGAAGGTTTCTAAAGCTCAAGTCCCTCCACATTATTAAGGTCCATTCTACTTTGAGGAGGCAGCTCTTTCTCTATCATCTTTTGAGTCTCTTCCAACCTGGGAGCTCATTTTTCAGCACTATACCTGACAGTGTTCCACTGCTATTCATAAGATTTTCAATGACTAATTCTTTTCAGCAGTAGGCCACCAGGTCCTTCTTCCTAGTCTGTCTTAGTCTGGAAGCTTAGCTGAAACCTGCCATGGGCGATATTGCTGAAAAACCAGTGGCATACCTTCCAACATCACAGCAAAATGCAAGCCCCCCACAATATGACAAAATGACACACAAATGGGGTAAAATACAGCAGAACCTTGGTATTCAGAAATAAGGTCAGAGATAAAGGTAGAAAGCTTTGGAGATCATCAAATTGTACAACCCAGTTTAAGACAGGAACCAATTGGTTTAGAAAACAATACTGCTCTCTTCTTTACAATATTCTACAGGACTTAGACGCTGTAACTGATAGCTGTTGTTGTGTTGGCCATGACTCATGGTGACCCCATGCATAATGGAGTATAATTGTACCTGATCATGTACCATTCTCATAATCAGCTGTAGACCAGACTGTAGTGACTCACAGGATTTTCTTTGACTTCATTTTAGAAACAGATCTCCAGGCCTTTCTCCTTTGTCCACTTTAAACTGGAAACTTCACTGAAACTTAGTCAGCATAATAGGAATATGTGAGCTTGAGCCAACAGATAGCGACTTCACAGGTGATGCACTGGCCAAGAATTAAATGTGACTCTCCGACATGGGAGACTAGAATTCTGTCACTGAGCCACCAATGCCACGAAGTATGACTTGGATATACAGCAATTTAAAAAAGAAAGTTTAATGCAATGCAATGAGCAATGGCATTGCAGAAAATCTCTGCAACTAGCTTCTAAATGAGATTTTTCTGTTTGTAGATCCCTAATCATAAATTATTTTTTCCTGCCTGTATTCCTTCAAGCAACATTATCTTTCCTACACTTTCATGATTCTTATGACTCTCTTTGCTCCTGGTCCCTTGCTCTTTTCTTCATTCTCTTTTTATTTCACACTTTGTAGACCATGATATACCCATTGCCACAGACTGGATTCCAGCTCATGGTGATGCTGTAGGACAGAGTACAACTGTCATATAGCATTTCCAACCATCTTCACCTTCACACACTGCCACATTTATCTTCTGGGGAGCATCTGGTGGATTCAAAGTGTCGACCTGTTGGTTAGCATCCAAGCTCCTAACCACTGCACCTTCAAGGCTTCTTGACCATAGCATAGTGCTGCTGTATACCTTAACTCACTTAAAAATTTGGGAAGCCCAATTTAGATTAGGCTCTGAGACACCAGCTGATAGTAGGGAAATTTAAACAGTTAAGAAAATTGCAACTCAATTGTTCACTGATATCTTTAGGTTTCTAGGTGTCAAGAGAAAAAGAAAAAAAAAAGGCTAATAATGAAAGGCAGAAATAATCCCAATATTAAAGTTAAAAGTTCCCAAAATGGTATGAATTGTGTGTTTATTGAATATTACATACAGACACACCCCTTCATGTTATAAGAAATAACAAAGAAAAAACTGAACTTTTCAGTTTACATTTCCTCATCCTCATTAATGTAAATAAGGTCTACAGTAATAGAAACAATTTTAACATGAAATAAGATTGTGTGCATTATATAAACAAAGCTGCAGAAAGGTGTAATTCCTCATGCTTTCCATTTCAAAAGATTGTAGAGTGGGTTTCCATTTATCGCTTAATGCTGCATGTGGGGAGCGGAGCCTCCGGCCCAAGATGGCCCCCAAGGCCGGAGCCCCTCCTTATTCCACACCCTTGTTTACCAGACTTAGGGCTTTCTTAGCGCATGCTTGTGAGCAGTGGCTGCTGATCAGCCTATTGAGAGCCCCGCTTTGGAAGAACGTGGCCTTGGGTGATTGGAGGAACCTGGGAGATAAAAGCGTGTGGGGACCGGGTGTGGGGGGAAGAAGAACAAAGAAAGTGGAATAGGAAGCAGATACAGCCTCGGGAGCTGCAGCTGCCCCCGCGTCCCTGAACGCCGTAGCATTCAGGGACGCGGTGCAGCAGGAGAGTGAGGAAGAAGAACAAAGGAAGTAGAATAGGAAGTAGAATAGAAAGTAGAATAGGAAGGAGAAGAAGGAGGAAGAATAAAGCAAGTAACTTTCAAGGTGGCTCGTATCCGTGTGTCCTGTCTTCTTTCCGCGGGCGGACAGTTAGGCAGCGACAGCTGCAGTTTCTGTGACTCTCTGAAACAGAAAGAGGATTTTATATGTTGTACTTGAAATGAAATTTATTTTGATGTTATATTTTCTAAATATCAAACACAGTTAAGGCATTCATAATGATAAGTTAAAACAACATGTGAGTTTGTGTATACTTTGAAAAAGCTGGAAAGAAGAGAATAACGAATAAACACAATCTTTGTAACAGCGTAGGACAATGGAACAAGCATTAAAATTGGAAAGAAATAAATTTAAATTCTAGCCTGGGCTTAACCACTTGGTAGAGCTTTGACAATTTTTTTTTCCTCTAAGTAAATCTTACTTTTTTCATCTATACTGTACGGCAAGGTGAAATCTAAAGAACTTGTTTTGTGAAAGGTTGTGATCTACAGCTGAAGCCCTAACTCCATTTTGAGTGTCCACATGAGGTCAGACTCCATTTTTGTTCTTTATTTTACTTCCCTAATACTTGCTGATCATTAAACAATGTGTCTACGCTTTGAAAAGTCAGAGCAAGTCTATGGAGGGGTAGCTTACCCTCAAGAAGATTGTAGTCAATAGTACATCAACTAGTATGCAAAAAAATTCTTACACAAGTAACTCCCCTGGGCATATCTTTCTTAGATAAAGAACTAGGGAACGTGGCTGCGCACATTCTTAATGAATTTAACACAAACAGCAAATCAGAAAAACCTACTTTAAGTAGCCAGTCAGAACCTCTCTACCCAGTGTTTCCCAACTTGTGAATTATTTTCTTCTTTCATTTTAATTTGAAAGAGTCTGAGCTTTTCTCCTTGTTCACAGTATGGTGAACGTTTATTGGTTCATCTCTAAAATGCCCTTCATAAGGAAACCCATCAATCTGTTCAGCTAGTTATGAATCACTACTTATCTATGATATAATTGTGCCCAGAAAATTAATTGTGTGCACGCAGAAACCACTCTAACAATTGCACTATTTTCAAAATGTCTGTCTTTGGATTCTTTGAGAGTACCAACCATTAAAAATGTATGCTTGATTTAGATGCAACTGACTGGAATGTAAATTTTAAACCTATCTTTTATCAGCCTGTCATACAATATAGATGAGGAAAATGAAATATATTTAGAGGAAAAAAAAATTATTTAAAGCCCTACCAAGTGCTTAAGCCTAGGTTGGAATCTAAATATTTTTCCTTCCAATTTTAGTGCTTGTCCTGTACTATCACAAAGATTGTATTTGTTCCTTCATTCTTTTTTTCTCCAGCTTTTTTTCAAAGTATACACAAATAAACTCACATGTAGTTTCAACTTATCATTCTGAATACCTTAACTGTGCCTGATAGACAGAGTTATATCTATAGTGAAAAAGAACAGTGATAGATGCTAACAAATTTTTTACACCTACCAGAGAATTGAGTTCACAGAGCAAACTGTAGAGGCAGTTTAAAGATAGAGAATCACTGCTGAGCTCAATTTACCTCCAAGAGATACCCCCCTAGAGTTATAAACTAGAAATAGTACTTGAATGATAATTTTAATGAATAGTTGGAGCCTGAGTATGGATTATTTTGAGAGTGGGAAATTCCTTTGAGGGCTCCTTTTGGGGAGTCTTCATATTTTTATCAATGTTAACTCCAGGAGCACTTCCAGGTTCTCAAAATAAAGATCTGAAAAAAATATTTTCTTGTTTGAAGCCAGAGCAGGGGAGAAGAAAACATTTTGAAATATGGTCATAGCATACTTCTGTTTACTCTTCTTATTATGCTTTAAATGAAAGTTTACAATTGAAGTCAGTTTTTCATGCAGAAACTTAAACACACATTGTTACATGACCTTAGATGCTCTCCCCACAATATGTCAGCACACCCCTCTCAACCTTGCATTTCCCATCTCATTCACCCAGGTCTTGGTCCCCATCACCCTCTCATCACACCTCCAACAGAAGCTGCCCGTTTAACATATATACTTGAGTCAAGAAGCACATTCTTAACCTGCATCGTATTTTGTCTGTACCCCCAAACCCATTGCCGTCTGGTCAATTTCAACCTGTATCAACCCTACAGAGGTTTCTAAGGAGTACCTGGCAGTTTCAAACTGCTGACCTTTTGGCTAACAGACTTAGCACTTAACCACTATGCCACTAGGGTTTCATTATATTTTATAGTTCAGTCCAATCTCTGTCTGAAGAATTGGCTTACGGAATGGTTTTAATTATTGGCTGACAGTTTCAGCCCATGTCTTCTGGGGTCCATCCAGTCTCAGTCAGACCATCAAGTTTGCTTTTTTAACTAGAATTTCAGTTCTGCACTCCACTTCTCTCCTCTTCTATTGTGAAATCTCTGTTGTGTTCACAGGGCAGTCATTGATGGTTACAGAGCACCATAAAGTTCTTTGGTCTCAAACTGATAGAGTCTCTGGTTTATGTGGCTTTTTCTCTCTCTTTGGCTCATATTTTCCTTATGCTTTTGGTATCCTTCATTCCAGGTTAGTTGGGATCAATTGATGCATCTTAGATGGCAATTGGCTAGCTTTTAAGATCACAGAATCCACTCACTAAACTGGAATATAGAACATTTTCTTAATGAACTTTGTTATGCCAATTGACCTAAAGGTTCACTGAAACCATAGTCTCCTATCCCTGCTACTCTATTCCTCAAAGCGTTTGTTTGATTACATTCAAGAAAATGCTTAACTTTTGATTTAATCCAGTTTCGACAGGATTTAATCCAGTTTTTTGACTTCTCTGTACATATGTGCTGTCCTTTCTTTCACCTAATATAATTTTTGTCTTGGCACTAACTATTTACTGAATACTTCTCCTTGACCCCAAGCTCCTAACCCTGAGAGGATGTTTTCTTCTGTGTTTAAATCTTTTCTTGACTTCTTAAAATAATGGTCTTATACAACATTTGTTTTTTTGTGACTAATTTCACCCACAATAATGGCCTTGCAGATTTTTCCACGTTATGTTTTGTGGATACATCTTTGCTCTTTATTGACATACACCGCTGTGTGAATATGCCCTCATCTGTTTATCCATTCAACTTTAATGAGCAACTAGGATGTTTCCATCCTACTACTACTCTGAAAAATGCTGCAATAAACATGGGTGTACATGTATCTATTTCTATGACAGCTCTTATTTTTCTAGTATGTGTTCCAAGGAGTGGAACTGCTGTGTCATATGGTATATCTATCACTAGCTGTGTAAGAAACCATCAAATCAATTTCCAAAGTACAAGCATCATTTTGTGTACCCAGCAGCAGTGTAGAAATGTTCCATTCTCTCCACAGCCTCTCAAACATTTATTATTTTGTGTTTTTTGAATTAATGCCAACATTGTTATGGTGAGATGGTATCTCATTGTAGTTCTGATTTGCATTTCTGTAATGGATAATGATCATAGGCATTTCCTTATGTATCTGTTAGCCTTCTGAATGTCTTCTATGGTGAAGTATCTCTTCATATCCTTTGCTCATTTTTAAAATGGGTTGTTTGTCTTTTATTGTTGAAGTTTACAGTATCTCATAGAAATTTAAAGATTAGATGCTGATAAGATGTGACTTAGTAAATAGTCTTTTTCCAATCTGAAAGTTGTCCATTTACTCTTTTGTTGAAGTCTTTAGTTGAACATAAGTCTTTGATTTCGACTTGATGGCACTTGGCTGGCTGGCGTTATCTAGTTTATCTTCTAGTGTTTGTAAATCTTTAGTAGTATTTTCAATTCTGTTCATGCCATGTATTAGGTCTTTTAGCAATGTCTATATTTTTTCTTCCATGATCTTTATCATTTTATGTTTTGTATTTAGGCCTTTGATCTATTTTGAGTTTGTTTTTGTTCATGACATGAGGTATGGGTCTTATTTCATTTTTTGGCAGACAGATATCCAGCTACGCCAGCATAATTTATTAATAGTCATTATCCAAATTCATGGAATTTGGGTTTTTGCTAAATATCAGCTACTCATAAATGGTCTGGGCAAGACCTGCCTCCACAAAGTAAAGTCAACCTTAATGATGTGGATGGAGTAAGGCTTCCAGGATCTTCATTCACTTATGTGGCATAACTCAAAATGAGAAGAAACAGCTGCAAACATCCATTAATAACCTGGACATGGAATGTAAAAGTATGTATCTAGGAAAACTGGAAATCATCAAAAATGAAATGGAACTCATAAACATTGATATTACAGCGTAAGTGAGCCGAAATAGGCCAGTCTGGGCCATTTTGAATCTGACAATCATAGTCTACTATGCTGGAAACAAAAACTTAAAGAAGAATGGTGTTCTGTTCATCATCAAAAAGAATATTTCAAGATCTGTCTGAAGTACAATGCTGGCATAGATAGGATAATATCCATATACCTACAAGGAAGGCCAATTAATATGACTATCTTCAAATTTACACACCAGGCACTAAGGCCAAAGATAAGGTTGGAGATTTTTATCAGCTTCTGCAATCTGAAATTGACTCAATACACAATCAGTATGCATTGATAAACACTGGTAACTACAATGCAAAAGTTGGAAAGGATAGGTAGTTGGAAAATATGGCCTTGATGATAGAAATAACCCCAGAAAGTGCATGATAGAATTTTGCAAGACTAATGACTTCTTTATTGAAGTTATCTTTTTTAAACAACACAAATGGTGACTGTACAGATGGACCTCATCAGATGGAATACACAGAAACAAAATTGACTACATCTGTGGAAAAAGATGATGGAAAATCTCCATATCAGCAGTCAGAACCAGACCAGCTGCTGACTGTGGCAGGGAACATCAATTGTGCCTATGCAAATTCAAACCAAAACTGAAGAAAATTAGAACAAGTCCATGAAAGTCAAATATGGCTTTGAGTATATCCCTCCTGAGTTTGAAGACCATCTCAAGAACAGTCTTGATGTGTTGATCATTAATGAACAAAAACTGTATGAATTGTGGGATGACATCAAAGACATCATCCATGAAGAGAGCAAGAGGTCATTAAAAAGACAAGAAAGAAAGAAAACACCAGATTGGAAGTCAGACGAGGCTCTGAAACTTACTTTCAATGTTGAGCAGCTAAAGCAAAATGAAGGGATTGTGAAGTAAATGACATAAACAGAAGATTTCAAAGAGCGGCTCAAGAAGACAAAATAACACATTATAATGACAATGTGAAAAGAGCTAGAAATGGAGAACCAAACAGGAAGACCACATTTTGCTTTTCTCAAACTGAAAGAACTGAACTAAAAATTCAAGCCTCCAGTTGCAATAGTGAAGGATTTTACAGGAAAAATATTAAACAACTCAGAGAGCATCAAAAGAACATGGAAGGAATACACAGTATACCAGAAAGAACTGATTGATATTCACCCCTATGAAGAGGTAGTTCTGGAACTGATCATACTGAAGGAAGTAGATAAAGCTGCATTGATGACACTGGCAAAAAACAAGGAATTGAGGGAATATCAATTGATATATTTTAAGAAACAGATGCAGTGCCTGGAAGTGCTCACTCATCTGTGCCAAGAAATCTGGAGGACAGCTACTTGGCCAACTGACTAGGAGAAATCTATATTTATGCCCATACCAAAGAAAGGTGATCCAATCAAATGTAGAAATTACCAAACAATATCATATCACATGCATGCAAAATTTTGCTCAAGATCATTCAAAAGCAACTTCTACAGCAGACTGGCAAGGAACTGCCAGAAATTCAAGCTGGATTCAGAGGAGGATGTAGAACCAGGGATATCACTGCTGATGTCAGATGGATCTTGGTTGAAAGCAGAGACTTCCAGAAAGATATTTACCTGTGTTTCATTGACTATGTAAAGGCATTTGACTGTGTGGATCACAACAAATTATAGCTAACATTGTGGAGAATGGGAATTCCAGAACACTTAATTATGTTCTTAAGGAATCTGCATATGGATCAAGAAGCAGTTGTATGAACAGAACAATGGGACACTGCATGGTTTAAAGTCAGGAAAGGTGTATGTCAGGGTTGTATCCTTTCACCATACATTTTCAATATGTATGCCGAACAAATAATCTGAGAAGCTGTATTATAAAAAGAAGAATGAGGCATGCGGATTGGAGGACAACTCATTAACAATCTGTGTTATGCAGATGACATCACCTTATTGGCTGGAAATGAAGAAGATTTGAAACACTGACTGATGAAGATCAAGGACTGCAGTTTTCAGTATGGACTGCACCTCAATATCAAGAAAACAAAAATCCTCACAACTGGACCAGTAAGCAACATCATCATAAATGGAGAAAGGATTGAGGTTGTGAAGGATTTTATTTTACTCGGATCCAGAATCAACACCCACAGAAGCAGCAGTCAAGAAATTAAAAGATGCATTGCACTGGGAAAATCTGCTGCCAAGGACCTCTGCAAAATATTGAAAATTAAAGATGTCAACTTGGCGACTAAGGTGTGCCTGACCCAAGCCATGATATTTTAAAGCTCATCATATGCATGAGAAAGCTGAACAATAAACTAAGAGGACAGAAGAAGAACCAATGCCTTTGAATTGTGGTGTTGAAAAAGAATTTTGAATGTACTATGGATGGCCAAGAGAACAAACACATCTATTATGGAAGAAGTACAACCAGAGTACTCCTTGGAAGCAAAGATGGCAAGACTATGGCTTACATATTTTGAACATGTTGTCATGAAAGATCATTCCCCAGAGAAGAACATCTAGACAGGAAGGTCAGGGAAAAAGTGGAAGACCCTTGATGAGATGGATTGACACAGTGGACACAACGATGGGCTTAAGCATAAAAATGATTGTGGACTTGGCACAAGACTGGTCACTGTTTTATTCTGTTGTTCATAGAGTCACTGTTAGTCAGAACTGACTCGACAGCATATAACAACAACAACATTGGTGGAAGAATTATGTCTGAAATCAAAATTCTGTTCCATTGGTCTATGTATCTGTTTTTACATCAGTACCAGACTGTTTTGACTAACTAATCGGTTCTAAAACCAAGGAGCATGGGTATTCTCACTTTTCCTTTTCTTCTTCAAGAATGTTTTATTTTTCCAGGGCCTCTTCCCTTTCCATACAAATTTAGTGGGTTTTTCCCTCCATTTTGTTAAAAAATGCCCTACAATTGTGAATTGGGAATGTATTATATCTACAGATTGCTTTGCGTAGAAAAGACGTTTTCACAATGTTGGGTCTTCCTATCCATAAGCAAGATATGTGTTTCACTTATGCAGGTCTCTTGGTTTCCTACAGTAGTTTCTTAGAATTTTCTTTGTATGGGTCTTTTACGTCTCCAGTTAGATTTATTTCTAAGTATTTTATCTTCTTGGGGCTATTGTAAATAGTATTGACTTGCTTATTTCCTCTTCAACATTTTCTTTTTGTTGTGCAGGAATCCAATGGATCATTGAATGTTTTTCTTATATCCAGATACTCTGTTGAAATTTCTCAATTCCAGTAGTTTTCTTGCAGATTCTTTGGGGTTTTCTATGTATAAAATATGTATATTTTCTACGTATAAAATATGTATAAAATATTTCCTATCCTAATTGCTTTGGCTGGGACCTCCAGCAAAACGTTGAATAAGAGTGTCTTGTTCTTGTTCTCAAGGGGAATGTTTTTCAGACTCTATTTTGTATGATGCTGGCTGTTGGCTTTGTATAAATGCCCTTTATTTTGTTGAGGAATTTCTTTCCTATTTTTATTTGCTGAAAGTGTTTCTCATGAATGCTTATTGGACTTTTTTCAAATGCCTTTTTGGCATCAATTGATAAGATCATAAAAGAACTATACACCAGAAGAAATTTGGATTCAGCAAGCAAGGCCAGTAATACACTTTATTCAAAGTATTCTATTCTATTCAGCCTACCTCAGAGCTACATTAATTGTCTAGACCTATGTCATAATTTAGTTTGCAGGGACATCTATGTCCTCTCTTTCCCATAAGATGTCACACTGGTCCACTATATTGATGACACTGTGCTTATTGGACCTAATAAGGAAGAGCTGTCAATGACTCTGTACTTGCTGTTCAAACATTTGCAAGCTAGAGGGTGGGAAATTAATCCCCCCTAAAATTCAGTCATTTTCAACTTCAGTGAAATTTCTAGGAGTCCAGTGGTGTGAGGCATGTTGAGATATTCCTTGTAGAGTGAAGGGCAAGTCACTGTAAGCGGATGTTGCTACAACTAAAAAAGAGGCACAGTGCCTAGTAAGTCTCCCTGGATTTTGGAGGCAACATATTCCTCATTTGGATGTTCTACTCAGCTTATTTATCATGTGACTTGAAAAGCTGCTGGTTTTGAATGGGTCCGAGAACAAGAGAAGGCTCTGCAATAGATTCAGGCCCCTATGCAAGCTGAATTCAGTGGTGCTTGAAGTGTCAGTGTCAGATAGAGATGTTTTTTGGAGTCATTGGCAGCCTCCTACTGGTCATTCACAGCACAGCCCTTTAGGATTTTGGAGCAGACCACTGACATCCTCTGCAGATAACTACTCTACTTCTGAGAAACATCTTTTGGATTGTAACCTTACCTTAGTAGAAACTGAATGCTTAACCATGGGATACCAAGACACTGTGTGTCCTGAGCTGCCTATCATGAACTGGGTGTTATATGACCTACAGAGTCATAAAGTTGGACATGCACAGCAGCACTCCATCATTAAAAAAAATAAAACCCAAACCCACTCTTGTTGAATTGATGCTGACTCATAGCAACCATACAAGACAGAGTAGAATTGTCCCACTGACACATAGAATTTCCAAGGAGTGCCTGGCAGATTTGAACTGCCAACCTTTTGGTTGGCAGACATAACACTTAACCACTACACTACCAGGGTTTTCCCATCATTGAAAAGAAGTGGTGTATATGAGATTGAGCCCATGCAAGACCTGAAGGCACAAGTTAAGTTGCACAAAAGAGTAGCTCATGCATCCATGGTTTCCACTCCTGTCACATTGCCTTCTATCTCCCAGTTTGTACCTAGAGCCTCATGGGGAGTCTGTTACGATCAGTTGCCTAAATCAGAGAAAATTTGTGCCTAGTTTACAGGAGGTTCTGTGTGATACGCTGGCACTATTTGAAGGTGGACAGCAACAGCACTGCAACCCTTTTATGGGAACTCCCTGAAGGACAGCAGTTAGCAAAGATAAATTGTATACTGATTCATGGGGTAGGACTTTCTCAGATAAACAGAAGATTGGAAGCTTTGTAAAAAAATCAAACCAAAATTAGAAGAAATACCAAAGGAAGTTCTTCGATTAGAAGATCAATAACATCAAATGTATACTCAAGGATGCAATGCAGGGCACAACATCCAGAGTCCTACTTAGAGGAGTCACAAAGTTCAATCAAACCTAAATATTCAAATTAGGGAAACAGATCTCAGCATGAAAATTAGGACAATATTATATATAAAGAGGAACATATTATTGTATTTGTAGACCTTATAGATATAGGAAAAGTTAAGGTGACACAAAGAAGTTAAAGACTGGTTTAAAGTTAAAGTGTTAGAGGGGAACAGTGGCACAGCACAAAGCAAACTAACAATACTACATATCAAAACAATAAACACAATACAGAAGTCTCAACAGACACAAAAGCAACACTGAAAAGGAGGAAAAGGAAACCCATAAAAAATAGCCCAGAACAAAATATAAAGTGGAACAAAAAAAATGTCAACAACACACAAATAAAGGCACCAAAATGACAACACTAGATAATTTTCTCTGTATAGGTCTCTTACGTCTCTGGTTAGATTTATACCTAAGTATTTTATCTTCTTGGGGGCTATTATAAATGGCATTGACATGGTGATTTGTTCTTTGATGATCTCTTTGTTGGTGTAAAGGAATCCTACTGATTTACCTAGTTTATTTTATACCCTGATACTTTGCTGAACTCTTTTATTAGTTCCAGTGGTTTATTTGTGGATTCTGTAGAGTAATAATGATTACACTGAATGTAAATGAATTAAATGCTCATTACAGAGACAGAGAATAACAAGTGCTATTGAAAAACCCTGTCTGTCTATATGCTGTCTAAAAGAAACACACCTTAGATGCAAAGAAATGAACAAACTGAAAATCAAAGGATGGAAAAATATACATTAAACTAACAACATGCAAAGAAAAGCTGAAGTAGCAATCTTGATCTCAGATAAATTAAATTTTAAAGTACAATCCACTGTTGTAGACAAGGCAGATCACTATTGCTTAAAGTTTTAACACATAAGGAGGATATAACAATATTAAATATTTACGCACCCAACATCATAGCATGGACAACACTGAAAACTGAGATAGATTGCTCCACAATAATAGTAGGAGACTTCAGCACTCTATTTCCAGAAAGAAGGTCATGAAAAGATACAGAAGATCTTACTGCAACAATCAACTCAACCTGATAGACATTTATAGAACCTTTTCCCAATAACAGACAAGCACACCTTCTTTTCCAATGCACAGGCAACTTTCTCCAGAATAGATCATGTATTAGGCCATAAAGCAAGTCTCAGCAAAATCCAAACCACTGAATTTCACAAAGCATCTGCTAAGAACATAAAGCCATAAAAGTTGAAATCAATAACAGAAAAAAAGGGGGTAGAAATTTGAACTCATGGAAACTAAACAACACCTTGCTCAAAAATTCATGGGTAATAGAAGAAACCAAGAATGCAATAAAGAAATTTGTGGAATTAAATGAGAATGAAAACACATCCTAACAGAACCCATGGGATACAGCAAAAGCGATGCTCAGAGATCAATTTATCTCTGTAAATGCACACATCCATAATGAAGAAAGGGCCCAAACTACAGAACTAACCCTACAACTCAAACAAGTAGAAAGAGAACAACAAAAGAAACCCTTAGGCACCAGGGTAAAAAACACAATAAAAATTAGAGCAGAACTAAACAAATTAGAGAATAGAAAACCAACCGAAAAAATTAACAAAACCAAAAGCCAGCTTTCTGAAAAGAGCAAAATAGATAAACCACTAGCTAAACTCATGAGAGCAAAACAGAAGAGGAAACAAATAACCCAAATAAGAAATGAGATGGGGGATGTCACAACAGACTGAAACAAAACTAAAAGTGTCATGATGTAACACTATGGGGAATTGTACTGTAACAGATTTGAAAACCTAGAGGAAGTGGACAAATTTCTGGATGCACATCACCTATGACAATTATCACAAAGAGAAGTAGAACAACTTAATAAGCACATCACAAAAGAGGAGATTGAAAAAGTAATAATAATAATAATAAAAAAAAACCTACCAACCAAAAAAAGTCCTGGTCCAGATGACTTCACCAGAGAATTCTACCACACTTTAAAACATGAGTTAATTCTAATGCTACTGAAGCTCTTGCACAACATAGAAAAGGACAGTACATCCCTAAATTAATTCTAGGAAGCCAGTATAACCCTGATACCAAAACCAGGGAAGGATCCTATCAAAGAAAAAGAAAGAAAAGAAAACTACTGACCAATATCTCTCATGAACCTAGATGAAAAAATCTTCAACAAAATTCCAGCCAATAAAATTCAACAACATATCAAAAAAGTAATTCATCATGACCAAGTTGAATTCATACCAGGAATGCAAGGCTGGTTCAACATCAGAAAAACAATTAATGTGATCAGTCACACAAATAACACAAAAGAATCACCTTGGTCTACCAATTGATGGAGGAAAGGCATTTGACAAAGACCAACACTCATTCATGTCAAAAATTCTCAGTGAAATAGGGAAAAAAAAAACCTCAGTTCCTTTGAGTCAATTCTGACTCAAAGCAACCCTATAGAACAGAGTATAACTGTTCCATAGAGTTTCTAAGGAGTGCCTGGTGGATTCGAACAGCTGACCTTTTGGTTAGCAGATGTAGCATTTAAATACTATGCCACCAAGGTTTCCAGCAACAGAGGAAGAGAAGAAAAATTCCTCAATGCAATAAGGGACATCTTTGCAAAGACATCATCATGAATGGAGAGAGATTGAAAGAATTCCCCCTGATAGCAGGAACTAGACAAGGATACTCACTGTCCCCACTTTCATTCAACATTGTACTACAGGTTCTGGCCAGACAGGTTCAGGCAAGACAAAGAAATAAAGGGCATCTACATTGGTAAAGAAGAAGTAAAAGTATCCCTATTTTTAGATGATATGATAGTATACACAGAAAACCCTACAGAATCCGTAAATAAACCACTAGAACTAATAAAAGAGGTCAGCAAAGTAAACTACGTAAATCAGTAGGATTCCTTTACACCAACAAAGAGATCATCAAAGAGGAAATCACCAAGCCAATGCCATATATAACAGCCCCCAAGAACATAAAACACTTAGGTATAAATCTAACCAGAAACGTAAGAAACCTATATAGAGAAAATGACAAGACCTACTGTAAGACACCAAAAGAGACTTACATAAGTGGAGACCCCTACCTTGCTCATGGATGGAAAGACTTAACATTGTGAAGATGTCTATTCTACCCAAAGAGATCTACGTATACAATGCAATCCCAATACAAATTTCAGTGTCATTTTTTTAATGAGATGGAGAAACAAATCATCAACTTTGAAAAGGGGAGAAACTCCAGATAAGTAAGACATTACTAAAAAACAGGAACACAGTGGGAGGCCTCACACTACCTGGCCTTAGAACCTATTTCACTGCCAAAGTAGTCAAAACAACCTGGTACTGGTGAGATAAAGGAAAGATAGTCCAATGGAACAAAATAGAGAATCCAGAAATATCACTATCCTTCTATGAACAGCTGATACTCCACAAAGACTCAAAGGTTGTAAAGCGGGGTTAAAATAGTCTCTTCAAGAAATGGTGTTGGCAAAATCGGCCACCCATCTGCAAAAACCTGAAACCAGACTCATATCTGACACCTTACACAAAAACTAACTCAAAATGGATCCAACACCTAATACCAAATCTAAAATGATAAAGATTACAGAAAAAAAAATAGGGACAACAACTAATACATGACTTAGACAGACTACAAGATCTTACTAACAATGCAGAAACAACAGAAGTGAAAATAGATAAATGAGAAGTACTAAAAACCAGACACTTATGCTCATCCAAAGATTTTATCAAGAGAGTTAAAGGATTACTTACAGAATGGGAAAAATATTTGGCAATTAAGTATCAGATAGATGTCTAATCTCCATAATGTACAAAGTACTACAAAGTATCAACCAGAAAAAGACAAATAATCCAATTAAACAATGGGCAAAGGACATGGGCAGACACTTCACCAGCGAAGACATCCAGGCAGCAGCCAAGACACATGAGGAAATGCTCATGATCATTAGCTATTAGGAAAAAAAAAAAATTAAAACTAAAATGAGATACCATCTAACCTCGGTGAGGTTGGCCGTAATCCAAAAAACACAACAACAAATGATAAGAGGCTATGGAGAGACTGGAACTTTCCTATGCTGCTGGTGGGAAAGCAATATGATACAACATCTCTGGAAAGCAATTTGGCACTGTCTCAAAAGCTAGAAATAGAAATGCCATATGATCCAGCAATCCCACATCTTAGAACATATCCCACAGAAATAAAGGCTGTCACACGAACAGATACATGTACTTGAGTGTTTATTGCAGCACTGTCCACAAAAGCAAAAAATGGAGTCAACCTAGGTGCCCATCAACAGAGGAATGGATAAACAAACTATGGTATATATACACAATGAAACACTCTGCAATGACAAAGAACAATGATGACTTTTGGAAACATCTCCTACTCTGGTATCAGCTAGAAGACGTTATGCTGAGTGAAGTTAGTCAGCTGCAAAAGGACAAATATTGTATGAGACCACTATTATAAAGACTTGTAAAAGGATTTATGAGTAAAAGAAAAGACTCTTTGATGCTACAAGGGTGAGGATGGAGGGAGAAATTTGTTCATGGATTAGATACTTGATAGGAATTCAGTTGAAGGGAGTGACTGCATGCAGTTAAAGCCAGGTCAGCATAACTGGAATACACCATGAACTAAAAAGTTTCTAAATGCAACCCAGCATTTCATTTATTTATTTATTTATTTATTTTTATTTAACATAACTGAGTGAAAATGTACATTACTGTATAAATTTACGTGCCCACCTATATGCAGCTTCCACTGCTCTCCCTGTCTGGTGACTGCACACTATTCCTCTCTGCTCCATACATGTCTCATCCTTCCAACAGCCTCCTTTCCCCTCCTCTCCGTCCACTCCCTTTCCTCCAGCCAGAAGTCAGCAAGATGATAGCCTATAGATGTATAGAACCATAAAGTGCTTCCAATATATGGTCACTCTGCATTGCCAAGTCCAATCCATTCCTGTCCAAAGAGTGGACCTTTGTTATAATTTATGGGAAAGGGCAGCATCGGGGCCGGGGGCCATGCTCTCAGAGGAACCCCAAAACCACTGGACCATCAATTAAGGTCTTTCAGTGGAGATCTCATGATGCACCCCTTTTTATTCTTGTGTTGCCAGTGAGACTCCTCTCTGTGAGCTCCGTCGTGGCTATCACTGGTGGTGGCCGGGCACCATCCCATTCTTCCGGTCCCAAGTCGTTGTAGGCACCCACTCTTGTGGGTCTCTCTGTCTTCTCGGTTGTCTTTACCCCATGTTGTTTTGGTCCTCGGTGAGCATCCGTTCCTGCTGAGTTGGGACAATTTGCTGTGTCCTCGGATGGCAGCTTGGCGGCTTTTACGACTCCAGACGCCACTCACCAATGTGGGGTACAGAGAGCTCTCTTAGCAAAACACTAGTTGTGCCAATTGGCCTGCAACCCAGCATTTCAAAGGACAGATTAGGAGGGACATAGGTCTGGGGACCATGTTTTGGGGGGACTTCAAGGTCCACTACCATAACTAGTTTTTTGCTAAGAGAGTCTACTGCACCCTAAATTGGTGAGTGGCACCTGGGTCTTAAAAGCCAGCAGGCTACTGTCTGAGGATCATCGAATGATCCAAATCCACCTGGAGCAGATGACAATCGAGAGTATCAAGCAGATAAGGAATGATGAGCACAAGAGACATAAAGACCCATATGACTGAGAGACTACATCAGCATGATATCAGAAAAACCCGATAACGCCTGGCCTGCACCAAAGACACCCCTGACAGGCGACAATATACTGTCCTTGATGCAGCACAAGTAAAAGAAGTGTGCAGATCAAGAACTAGACAAAGACTTGAATTAATGGCCTGAAAATCTGGAGAGCCCGTGGTAGCATGGCCCCTAGACTTGCTGCTAACCCAGACCTGAAACCAGTACCGAGGTCAACACTTCAGACAAAGAATGGGCTAGACTCAGGGACACAAATTGAACACGTGCTGTTTGTACTTTATGTATTTTTTTTATACACATATAGGAGACTGTCTTACTGGTTTCTTTCTAGAGTGAAGAGGAGAGGGTAAACAGGAGGGGACAGGTGCTTGTTGGACACCGGATGTAAAGAATAAAAGGAGAAGTGTGCTGTCACAGGGTGAAGAGCAGATAAAGTTGCAGAGAGGCAGGCATGCAAAACTGACTTGATTGTATGCCAGCCAAGCCAAGTGCCATCGAATCGGATCCGACTTGATTGTATACTTTCATTTAATCAAAAAAATAAAAATAAAAATAAAAATAGCTATGGCTATGTTAATTTCTGACAAGGCAGACTTTAAAGTAAAATCCACCACAAAGGATAAGAAAGGACACTTATGTAATGATTAAGGGTCAATATGGGAAGAGATAATAACCATATTAAATAGCTACAGACCAAATGACAGGCCTCCAAAATACATGAAACAAACTCTAACAGCATTGAACAGGCCTCCAAAATACATGAAACAAACTCTAACAGCATTGAAAAGAGAAAGAGACAGTTCCACAATAATAGGAGACTTCAACACATTGCTTTTGGTGAAAGACAAAACCTCCAAAAAGAAGGTCAGTAAAGTTACTGAAGATCTAAAAACTGCAATCAACCAATGTGACCTCATAGACATACAAAGTCTGACAATTAAGTTTGCAAACTCACCACAGTGCACTTACATTAGCAGTACTATACAAGGTTTCATAACTTTGGTGTATCAGTGTCTCACAGCAGCATTTGCGTTGGTGTGTGGTAGCTCTTGACGAGTGGAATTCATTATTGTTAGGTGTTTTTATGGCCACCATGAGAACATCAGAGCTTGAACTAGAATAACAAATAAATATTAAATTTGTTGTTAAACTTGGCAAGAGCGAAAGTGAAATCAAGAGCATGTTAGTCCAAGTTTTGGGAATAATGCCATGAAAAAAACGGCAGTTACAATTGGATTAAACATTTTTCTGAGAGTAAAGAAAGCGTCAATGATGAAGAGAGGTCAAGGTAGCCAGTAATGAGCAGAACTGACAAAAAACCTTGCAAAAATTCATTGAATTGTGCGTAAGACAGTTATGGAGAAGATATTAACCAGCTGCATACCAGGAACCAAGAGATGTATTATTTTGCTCAATGAAACTACATCTGGGTCAGCAGCTGCAACTGGAGTAGCCACCTGGTTAACTTTGCAATAATTTAATATAATTCTCCAAGATCTGTTTATTGTACAGGTCAAAAGGCAAGTTGAATGGGATGTGGTGCCCCTTCAACCTTTAAATCATTGATGGCAGCAGTAATCTCTGAAATCCCTCTAGGAATGCAGTATTGCTTTGGGTTTACTATTTTCCTAGGTAGTAGCAGTTTTAGTGGCTTCCATTTGGCTTTTCTCACCATAACAGCTCTTACTCCATTTGTTGGGGATCCAATGTAGGGGTTCTACCAGTAGCTGAGTATATCTATTCCAGTTATGCATTCTGGAACTAAGTAAATCACTACAGGTGTGTTCAATGGCCCACTGGACCTACTGTGAGACAAAGATGAACCAAGACTCCATTAATAACCTGATCTCCATATATGTGGTCTGACTGGGGGACCACAGTGACATTTTGGGTCTCCTGAAATTAGTGTCAGTACAATCAGTATCTAGTAGTCCCTACAAAGTCTGATTATTTCTTTTTAGCCAGTGAACAGTCACTCTCATAAAAGGCCATAAATCCCTTCGAGGAAGAGGGGGATAAAAATTAAAGGTATAAATTTTTAGCAGGATGTTAGAGTCTTTCCTCAAGGGGCTTGGCCTCCCCTTCATTACAGATGTTGTGAGTCTTTAAACTTGCTCCAGTCAGAGAATTGATTGAGGGATTGTGACTATTCTGGCAATTAGTTTGACTGCCGTTCACCTGACCTAGAATTAATCCATTCATAAAGGTGAAGTAAACATTTAGTAGATTTCTTATCTATTTCACTACTAAGGGCACCATAACTAAGTAGTCAACCCCATAAATCCATACAAGTCAGACTATTCTTTTTTTAATTTTTTTATTATGATTGAAAATGTACATTCCCACATAAATTTGCATACTCACCTATACGCAGCTCCCACTGATCTCCCAGCCCGGTGACAGCACACCTCTCCTCTCTGCTCCATACATGTCCTATCCTCCTAACAGTCTCCTATCCCTTCCTCTCCACCCACTCCCCTTCCTCCAGCAAGAGGTCAGCGGGATGACATCCAACAGATGTATAGAACCATCCCACAAGCTACGGTCACTCTGTGTCACCAAGTTCAATTCACTGCTGTCATAATAGTTGACTTTCATTACGATTTATGGACAGGGACCCAGGGACCATGCTCCCAGGGGAACTCTGAAGCACCTGGACCATCAACTGCAGTCTTTTATTGAAGATCACAGGGTACACCCCTATGTATTCTCTTGTTGCCGGTAAGATTCCACTTTGTGAGCTCCATTGTGGCTATCAGTGGTGGTGGTCAGGCACCATCTGGTTCTTGTGATCACAAGTCTATGTGGATACCCACTCACGTGGGTCCCTCTGTCTTATGGGTTCTCTTTCCCCCATGTTGTTCTTGTACTCGGTAATCATCCATTCCTGTTGAGCTGGGACCATTTGCTGTACCCTCAGATGGCAGCTTAACACATTTAAGACCCCAGATGCCACTCACCAATGAGGGGTGCAGAGAGTCCTCATTAGAAAAACACTAGCTGTGCCAGTTAGCCTTGATCTTGCCTCAGAGCATGGTCCCTTGTCTCCCACCCCAGCTACTCTGTCCTTGCAATACTGGGTTAAGATGGGAGGAGTACTTAGATTGTGTTAAAGTACAGTTATTATTGATCTTCTTTCCAATGTGTGCTGTCACCAATTTTACCCAACCAAATTTCCCTTAACTATCTAATCTAAGCCCTCCTCTTCTCCCCCACTTCCCACCCTTGCAGCCTTCAAAGAGTCTTTTCTTCTATGCATGCCAAGCCAAGTGCCGTCGAGTCGGATCCGACTCATGGCAACCCTGAGTCTATCTTTAAGTTCTTATTGTATGGGTCTCACACAATATTTGTCCTTTTGTCGCTGACTACTTTCTCTCAGTATAATGTTCTCCAGTTGAAGCCAAGTTAAGAGATGTTTTCTGCAATCATCGTTGTTCTTTATCATTGCATAGTGTTCCATTCAGTATATATTCCATAGTTTACCTATCCATTCCTCTGTTGTTGGGCATCTGGGTTCATTCCATCTCTTTGCTATTGTGGACTATGCTGTGATGAACATTCATGTGCATCCATCATTTGGTGTGAATGGCCTTGATTCTGTAGGATATATTCTGAACAGTGGAATTACTGGGTCAAACGGTATACCTATATCCATTTTTTAAGGGAGCACTAGATTGCTTTCCAAAGAGGTTGCACCATTTTGCAATCCCACCAACAGTGTAGGAGAGTTCCACTCTCCCCACAGCCTCTCCAGCATTAATTATTTTGCATTTTTGGATCATGGCCAACTTTGCTGGGGTGAGATGGTATCTCATTGTTGTTTTGATTTGAAATTCTTTAATAGCTAATGATCGTGAGCATGTCCGCATGTGTATTTTGGCTGCCTGGTTGTCCTCTTTAGAGAAGTGTCTGTCCATCTTCTTTGCCCATCACTTCATTTGATGATTTATATTTTTCTTATTGATATTTTGTAGTACCTTATAGATTACAGAGATCAGGCTTCGGTCTCACATAGAGTTGTCAAGTATTTTTTCCTACAAGTCAGACTATTCTGATTACTGTTTTACCTCCCCCATCCATTACTATAACCACATCTACCTTATCTTTGTCAACTGAGTGCAGCCACTTGAGCCCTACTACCATGGGATCCAATCAGCCCCATTGTAGATAGGTGTCTTAATTCACCCAGGGCGGTTCCCACAGTCAAATTTGATTTACATAAATTAGCAGTTGCAGTAGTCTTCGAGGATGCTACCAGGACCTGTCGCTGCCTAACTATCCGCCCCCGGAAGGAAGACAGGACACACAGATATGAGCCACCTTGCAAGTTACTTGCTTTATTCTTCTTCCTATTCTACTACCTAGTCTACTTCCTATGTTCTTCTCTGTACTTCTTTATACCCCTTTTCCACACACACACTACAATGTCCCTCACCCATTATATAGTCCAATCCCACCAATCATAAGGCACAGCTGATTCATGTGTAGTGCATGAGCAGAACATAGCATTGCAAAGAGAAGCTGAGTGGCTATGGGCTCTAGAGGCCAGCAATCAGAAAGCTGATCACGAGCTGTTCACGCGCCAGCAAGGAACTGCGTCAGCAGGCTAATCATCAGACCGGGAGTGTCTCGGGGAGGAGCTCCTTATAACAGGCGCCATCTTTATGGCGCAGTTTCTTTTCGCTCCCGACAAGGACCTCCCTTCACAAATTTGTTCCTAATGCTTGTGGTAAAAGGCACTTCCTCCGGGTATTCTCTTTTTGGATATGAGGGTTTAGCATGATAAAATTACTCTAGCATGACAATTTCCATAAGCCTTTAGATACCATCTTCTACAGTATACCAATGAAGGTCTAGTACTTCAACTTGATTTAGTGTAGGCTACTGTAAAATCCATGTTTCAGCTACCCAGCCAAACTAACTA
This sequence comes from Heterohyrax brucei, assembly GCA_028571685.1. Lineage (NCBI taxonomy): Eukaryota > Metazoa > Chordata > Mammalia > Hyracoidea > Procaviidae > Heterohyrax > Heterohyrax brucei. The sequence continues at coordinate 45,929,527 of CM053149.1, forward strand.
TAATACCCTTTTCTAACTTGTTGAGCTAACTGAATAAAGAATCTGTGCTCAATGAACCCATATCAATAAGTGCAGTCTGATCCATCTTTGTTCCTTGTACCATTATCCCACACCCTCAGTAGCCATTCCCATGCATATTTCCCAGGTTTTTGTTTATATTAGAAAAATGAAGTCATTCTTTTGGAGTATAGTGTACCTCCTCCTGGGCCACACTTTATATCTCACCTTTTAGGTATCACTTGGACTTAAGTCTAGTTATAGGTCTAGAAGCCAGAATTGGTAGTGTGGAATTGCTTTTAGTACTTGCAGCATTGTTTTGTAAAGCAAATGTTCCAGGCCATAACCTAGGCAATGACTCAGTCAAGGGGTTTTTAAAGGCATCTGGGCTAGAGCCAATCTCTTTACATGGGAGTGGAGGCTCTAGTGATTTTTCTGAGAAGGGTGATATAGCAGATAAACATGAAGTAATCCCTTCACATGAGTGTGGGTCTGCTGCCAGGAGTGATTTACTGGAAGTTAGGGAATCAGTGACTCCAGCTGGCTGATTATCTGGCCAGAGGTCCCCATTCCAAGATTCAGGGTCCCATTTCTTTCCAATCAATGCCTTCACTTTAACTTTAGACACCTCTCAAGACTGGGAATTCAGCTGGTGTTGTAATTCAACAGTTCCAACCAGAAGAGTCTGGATACCTATGTTCTCTTTGCTCATATCTCAGGAAAGTTTTCTGTCAGCATCTCTACAGTAACAGTCTCTATGTTGTCATTAATCCTCCCTGGTTCAGGAACTCCAATGAAACGCAAATTATTCCTCTTCATGGAGTCCCATATATTTCTTAATGTTTCTTTATTTTTCTTATTTCTTTTCTCTGATTTCATCTCATAAATGCTGGCGTTAGTTACTTTGTCTTCTAGGTCACTGATTGTAACTTCCATCTGTTCAATCCTACCCATTTGGCTTTGGATAGAATTCTCCAATTCTGTAAATTTGTTATTAATCTGATGTATTTCAGATCGTTGATGTTCTAGCATTTCAAATACTTTACCAAATTTTTCATTTTGTTCTATTGCATTTTGTTTAATCTCTAGGAGGGTTTTATATATAACTCTTTTGTATTCAACTTCTGTTAGATTCAGAAAGGCTTCTTCATCTGGGAATTTTTTTGAATCTTTATTTAGCGAAATTTCTGGAGCATTTGAAGGCTGTTTCTATAAATGATTAATTATGGTCTGCTGCCTGCATGCCATCAAAACACTATTCAATTTCTCTGATAATGGATCTAAGAGAATTGTTGGTCACCAGTTGTCTCTATTACTCTAGTAATTTGCCCCAGGTGGGCTCTCAAGGGTGGAAGACTGTGCTTATTGGGTAGCAAAGAGGCTGCTCTGTTTATGGAGAAACTGGGGGCTGTCAGCCAATCTTACAATGTGAGTGAGAGAAATGAGGTTTTCCAATAGAGAAATGTTCAGGGAGAATTATGAGCCTCTCAGCCTTAAAGTAAACTGTACTTCTATGCAGGCAGCTGTCCAGCTGCTGAACTGGGAGCTGGAAGCTGTCCAACAGGCTGGCCTGAACAGGCAGAGGGGAACAGCAGACTTCACCTGCCAGCTTATAATGAAAGTATGTTACCGTTACCGCTGTTTGCGGAAGCTGCAGTTCCCTGTTTCAATGAATCAACAGAAGCAGAGGTCAGACAGTTGCTGGATTGATTTTGAGAGGAGAAGATTACTCCGATACCATTGCCCAATCAAAGATGTTAGGTCCTAAGTCTCCTCAGATATTCCAAGCTACATAAAAAATATCATACAGGTCTTAGTTCTCAGAGGGAAATGAGGAGACATCTGTTACTCCACCATCTTGTAACAGAATCCAAATTTCTAATCAGTTAAGGAAGGCACAAAACTTCACCAAACCAAGCCAAAAGCTACACTATTATAATAAGGAAATCTAAGATCATATCGTGATGACTATAATACTATCACATTAAAAGAGGGATACACTACAATAGTTAGTTGTTTTTGATGCAGAGAAAGTTTCAGACTTATAAAATAGTTAAAATTTATTTCAATAAATATATTCTAAAAGGAATAATACATATAGCCATAAAACAGATTAATAATATATCATTTGAGATTAAAAAATGCAATACATGCATCTTAACAAATATAAAATCAAAACACATACAATCAATAAAAAAGAATGTCCCAGAACAGATTAATAAGAACAACAGAGGAAATACCAACATGAAAATAAACATATCACAATGACACCACTAAACATATACCGACTTGATGGCACTTGGTTTTGGCTTGGCATCAATAATCACACTGAATGTAAATGGACTGAATGCTACAGTAAAGCGACAGCAAGTGATATCATGGATCAAAAGGCATGACCCATCTACATGTTGCTTACAAGAAACACATCCTAGACTTAAAGATAAGAACAGGTTGAGAATTAAAGGTTGGAATAATATATATCAAGTTAATAATACACAAAAAAGAGCAGGTGTGGCAATATTAATCTCAGATAAAATAGATTTTAATGTAAAGTCCACTACTGTAGACAAGACTGGTCACTATTTATTGCTGAAAGGTTCAATACTCAAGCAAGACTTAACAATATTAAATATCTATGCACCCAATAACAAAGCACCTAAATACATTGAACAAATACTGACAACATTGAAAAATGAGATTGATCATTCCACAATAATAGTTGGGGACTTTAACACCCCCCTTTCGGTTAAGGATAGATCATCCAGAAAAAAGCTCAGTAAAGATACAGAAGATCTTATTGCAACAATCAACCAACTTGACCTTATGGACATATACAGATCTTTTCATCCATCAGCAGATAAATACACCTCTCCTTCAAAGCACATGGAATATTCTCCAGAATAGACCATACGTTAGGTCATAAAACAATTCTCCATAAAGTCCAAACCACTGACTTATTGCGAAGTACCTTCTCGGACCACAGAGCTATAAAAGTTGAAATCAATAACAGAAAAACAATAGGTAAAAATTCCAACTTGTAGAAACTGAACAACACTTTACTCATAAAGCCTTGGGTTATAGAAGAAATGAAAGACACATTAAAGAAATTTATGGATTCAAATGAGAACGAAAACACATTCTACCAGAATTTATGGGATACAGCAAAAGCAGTGCTCAGAGGTCAGTTTATAAATGCACACTTCTGGAAAGAAGAAAGAGCACAAATTAAAGAAATAACCTTGCAACTTGAACAAGTAGATAGAGAGCAACAAAGAAACCCCTCAGGCACCAGAGGAAAACAGATTATAAAGATTAGAGCAGAACTAAATGAGTTAGAGAATAAAAAAACAATTGAAAAAACTAACAGAACCAAAAGCTGGTTCTTCGAAAAGATCAACAAAATTGATAAATCATGGGCTAAAGTTATAAAAGAAAAACAACAGAAGATAAAAATAACCCAATTAAGAAATGAGTTGGGAGAAGTCACAGCAGACCCAACTGAAATAAAATATACTATAACAAAATACTATGAAAAGCTATACTCTAACAGATTTGAAAACCTAGGGGAAATTGACAAATTGCTAGATTCATATGACTTACCAACACTGTCACAAGGAGAAATAGATCAACTAAATAAATCTATCACAAAAGAAGAGATTGAAGAAGTCATCAAAAATCTACCAAACAAAACAAGACCTGGCCCAGATGGCTTCACTGGAGAATTCTACCAAAGTTTTAGAGAAGAATTAACTCCAATACTAATGAGGCTATTTCACACCATAGAAAGAGATGAAATACTTCCAGATTCATTCTATGAAGCCAGCATAACCCTGATACCAAAACCAGGGAAAGATTCCACAAAAAAAGAAAATTACAGACCAATATCACTCATAATCTAGATGCAAAAATCTTCAACAAAATTCTAGCCAATGGAATTCAACAGCATATTTAAAAAAAAAAAATCACCATGATCAAGTTGGTTTCATTCCAGAGATGCAAGCCTGGTTCAATATCAGAAAAACAATTAATGTAATCAACCACATTAATAACACAAAAGATAAAAGTCACCTGATTCTGTCAATTGATGCAGAAAAGGCATTTGACAAAGTTCAACATCCATTCACGCTTAAAACTCTCAGAAAAATAGGGATAAAGGGGAAATTCCTCAATATAATCAGTAGCATCTATGCAACGACAACTGCTTTCATCATCCCGAATGGTGAAAAAATTCCCTTTGAGAATGGGAACTAGACAAGGATGCCCACTCTCACCACTTCTATTCAACATTGTGCTAAAAGTTCTAGCCAGAGCAATTAGATGACTCAAAGAAATAAAAGGCATCTGTATTGGCAATGAAGAAGTAAAGATTTCCCTCTTTGCAGATGATATGATTGTTTATACAGAGAACTGAAAGAAATCCATAAGTAAACTATTAGAGCTAACAGTAGAATTCAGCAAAGTATCGGGATACAAGATAAACATAGCTAAATCAACAGGATTCCTGTATACCAACAGTGAAATTATTAAAGAAGAAATCACCAAATCAATTCCATTTACTATAGCCCCCAAGAAGATAAAATATCTAGGAATAAATCTAACTAGAGAAATAAGAGATCTTTACAGAGAAAACTACAAGACCTTACTACAAGAAACTAGGAGAGACTTACATTAAGTGGAGTAATCTTTCCTGCTCATGGATAGGAAGACTCAATATTGTGAAAATGTCTATTTTGCCCAAAGCAATCTACTTGTATAATGCAATCCAAATACAAATTCCAGTGACATTTTTTAATGAGATGGAGAAATAAATTATCCGCTTTATTTTGAAAGGGAAGAAGCCCTGGATAAGTAAAGCACTACTGAAAAAGAAGAACATACTGGGAGGCCTCTCACTACCTGACTTTAAAACCTATTACACTGCCACAGTAGTCAAAACAGCCTGGTACTGGTACAAAAGGCGACATATAGACCAATGGAAGAAAGTAGAGACCCCGGAGATGCCACCATCCTCCTATGAATAGCTGATATTTGACAAAGGTCCTAAGATTTTGAACTGGGGTAAGAACAGTCTCTTTAACAAATGGTGCTGGCATAATTGGATATCCATCTGCCAAAAATTGAAACAAGACCTATATCTCACACCTTATACAAAAATCAACTCAAATTGGATAAAAGACCTAAATATAAAAGCTAAAACGATAAAGCTCATCCCAGATAAAATAGGGTCAATAATGGAAGTTTTAATACATGATATAGACAGACTTCAAAATCTGACAACAAAACACATTCATCAGAAAAGAAAATAGATAAATGGGAATTCATAAGAATCAAACACTTCTGCTTGTCCAAAGACTTCATCAAAAGACTTAAAAAGACCACCTACAGAATGGGAAAAAATTTTTGACAACTCTGTGTCAGACCGATGCCTGATCTCCATAATCTATAGGGTACTACAAAATATTAATAAGAAAAAGACAAGTCATCCAATGAAGTGATGGGCAAAGGAGATGGACAGACACTTCTCTAAACAGGAGATCCAGGCAGTCAAAAAGCACATGTGGACATGCTCACGATCATTAATTATTAACAAAATTAAAATCAAAACGACAATGAGATACCATCTCACCCCCACAAGATTGGCCACGATCCAAAAAAACAAAACACTAAATGTCGGAGCAGCTGTGGAGAGATTGGAACTCTCCTACACTGTTGGTGGGATTGTAGAATGGTGCAACCTCTTTGGAAAGAAATTTACCTTAAAATAATGGATATAGATATACCATTTGACCCAGTAATTCCTCTGCTTGGGATATATCCTATAGAATCAAGGGCATTCACACCAACTGATACATGCACATGAATGTTCATTGTAGCACAGTCCATGACAGCAAAGAGATGGAATCAACCCAGATGCCTAACAACAGAAGAATGGATGTGTAAACTTTGGTATATGTACTCAGGGGAGTACTATGCATTGATGAAGAACAACGATTATAGCAGGAAACATTTCTCAATTTGGTCTCAACTGGAGGATATTATGTTGAGTGAAAGTAGTCAGCGACAGAGTGACAATTATTCTATGAGACCCCTACGATGAAAACTTAAAAGTATATTCATACATAACAGAAAAAACTCTTTGATGGCTACAAGGGTGTGGAGGGTGGGAGAGCGGGAGGCTAGGGGCGAGGGTTTAAGCTGCACTGAATGTTACTGGCTCAAATGACCCTGTAAAAAAATAGAGTGACAGAATGGACAAAAAAAAAAAAAACCATGCCATCCATCCATCCATACACTGTCTGAATAAGTCACCCCTTAGACACAAAGACACAAACATATGAAAAATCGAAGGATATAAAAAGTGTATCAAGCAAACAGCAACCAAAAAGGGGGCAGGAGTGGCAATATGAATTTCATAAAAAATAGATATTAAGGTAAAACTACCCATAAAAGACAATGAAGGACATTATATAATGCCATCTAGTATTGCTATAGCACAATTACCACAAGTTGATAGCTTTAAAAAGATAAATTTTATTCAATTATAGTCCAGTAGGCTACAAGTCCAAATTCAGGGCATTAGCTCCAGAGGAAGGCTTTCCCTGTTGGCTCTGGAGGAAGGTCCTTGTCATCAATCTTCCCCTAGGCTGGGAATTCTGAGATGCAGGGATTCTGGGTCCAAAAGACACAATCTGCTCTGGCCTCTGCTTCTTTCCTGATAGTATGAAGTCCCCAACTCTCTGCTTGCTTCCTTTTTCTTTATATCCCAAGAGCTTGCCTCAAGGCACAATAACACTCTTATCAATTGCATCTTACCTTACTAACACAACCACTACCCATTCTCCCTTATTAACATCATACCCAAGTCAAACCAGATCCACTGCCATTGAGTCTATCTCAACTCACAGTGATCCTATAGATCAGAGCAGAACTACCCCATAGAGTTTCCAAGGAGCACTTGGCAGATTTGAACTGCCGACTTTTGGGTTAGCAAACAGAGCACTTAACCACTACACCAATCATAGAGGCAGGATTCACAACATAAAGGAACAGTACACAGTACAAAAATGATGGCCTAGCCAAATTGCTACATCTTTTTAAGTGGACATAATTCAATCCATGACAAAGGGTAAGCCACCAAGAAAACATAACCTTAATAATATCTATGCATCCAGTAACAAGACTTCAAATATATTAAACAAACCACAACAGCACTGAAATGAGAAATATTTCCACAATGATAGTAGAAGACTTCAACATACCACTCCTGGTAAATGACAGGGCATATAGAAAAAAAATCAATAGAGATTGGGCTCTTTAGAATATCTGAAGGGCACAGTCAATCAAGTTGGATATCAATGACCTTAACCACGTATAGATGGAACAATCCATCCAACAGCAGTTACATTTACATTCTTTTGCAACACACACAGAAAATTATTCAGAATAGGCCACAAAATAACAATAAAATCCAAAACCTTAAAATGAAGATCACAACACCACGAAAGAAGAAATCAGTAACAGAATGATCAAGGTAAAAAAAATTATCAATTACATGGAAACTGAATAGCACCTTGCTTAAAAACAACTGGGCGATAGAAGAAATCAGGGAATCCAAAAATCTATGGCATAAGATGAGAAAGAAAACATATTATATGAAAACTGTCAGAACATAACGAAAGTAGTGCTCACCTACCCACTGCTGTCGAGTCGGGTCCAACTCATAGCGGCCAGTGCTCAGATGTCAATTTATAGCAATAAAGGTAGATATCAAAAGTGAAGAATAGGCTGAAATAAAAGTGTCAGCCTTGAAACTTGAACAAAGTGAAAGAGATCAGCAGAAAAACCTCACAGGCACAAGGAGAGAGGAAACAACAAACATAGGTACAGAAATAAATGCAGTAGAGGACAGAAAACTAGAAAGTCAGCAAAACCCAAATCAGTTCTTGGACGGGGGAGGCGGAGTCAAGATGGCAGACTAAATGCACTTCTCCCTAAATCTCTCTGGAAACCAAGATCTGATAAAGCCTTCTGGACACCTAGTGAGCCCTGGGTTGCGACATAGGGCTGTTAATTTGGACTTTATACTACTGAACACAAAACCTCCTCTTTTTCACTGACCCCACTCTCTACAAGCACAGGCTTGTATAGACCAAAGGTAACTCACTGTTTTGATTTTCTTTTCCTGTGTTGGCCGGTGGGCAGAACTGGGACTTGACTAGCTGCTGGTCTCAGAAGCACCGCTGGTGGGACTGGAAAACCTAATTGCCAGTTTCTGAGAGCCTGGCTTTGGACTCTATACACCTCGACTCCTCTGGCCTAGTGGGAAATGGAGAAGCCCAGGCAGACGCCCTAGCCGGACTTGGTTCTTAGGCTGGGGCTGGCTCCTGCCAGGGGCAGAGCACTTTTCTAGCAGGGAGAAGGTGTTTTACACAGTGTCGCCTGGGTCTGGGGCCCAGTGGCAGAGGCTGTGGACTCTGGGCAGTTCGGCACAATTGGCCTCTCTATCCGCCGGGAGCCTGGTCCCAGCAGGCTGGAGAGGTTAAGTGGGACACCATCTTGTTTTGCTGGGAGGCAGGGTCATCCATACAGAAGCCTCGGGTGGACCTAATTCCTGGGCTAGGAGGCAGTTCCTACCCAGAAGAGACTGCTTTTCCAACAGAAAACAGAGCTCTACACAACATTGAGTAAGCTGGGGATTGACAGCACAGGCCAGCAGGCCAATAGCTTTTCTGTATCTTGAGCTACTTTATAACATCAGCTGTTCAATATAGAGGTGCTTACTTCACCAGCTGGGAAGAGGAACACATACACCTGTAAACCTGAATGGCTTTGGAAAATGCCAGATACTTTTTACTTCTCATCCTAAGAAGGCCTAGAGAAACAACTGTGATCCATCCTCACGGCATCTCTCCCAGCCTCTGTTGACCCACAAGATGGCCAAAAAGCAGGAAACGTTGGAGAGGACAGTAACCCAGAAGTCACCAATGGCATCAGAAGACCCCCAAAAGAAACCACCTAAGAACTTCCCAGATGAAGAAGTTTTTCTGAAACTATCAGAAGGTGAATACAAAAGGATTATATATAGAGCCCTACTAGACCTTATACAAAATGCAGCAGCCAAGCCAAGTGCCATCGAGTCAGATCCAACTCAAAAAGCTAAGCAAGCTGTTCAATCTGCTGGAACATAAGTACTCAGAAATCCAACAGATCAAGAATAAAATCAAAGACATAGGAACTTCAATTCGAAGCCAAGAGAACAGGATGGGACAAATGGAAAAGAGAATTTCTGATTTGAAGACAGAGCCACTGACTCCAGCATCTATGAGGAGAAATCAGAAAAAAGAAACAAGAAAAATGAAGAAGTATTAAGAAGCATGTGGGACTCTATTAAGAAGAACAATCTATGATTAATTGGAGTTCCCAAACAGGGTAAGACACCTGAGAACACAGAGAGGATGGTTGCTGAGCTGCTGACAGAAAACTTCCCAGAAATTGTGAAAGAAGAGAATATAGATATCTAAGATACATATCAAACACCAGCCAATATAGATCTCAATAGGAAGACTCCAAGACATATTATAATCAAGCGCAACAAAATGAAACATAAGCATAAACTCTTAAAGGCTGCAAGACTCAAAGCAAAGCTGACACTCAGAGGGAAACTCTGTAGGCTTTCATCAGATTTCTCTGCAGAAACAAAGCTGGCACGAAGACAGTGGCATGACACATTCAAAACCTTGAAGGAGAACTTCCAACCAAGAATTATATATCCTGCAAAACTACCTTTTAAATATGAAAATGAAATGAAGACATTCTCAGATAAACAGAAACTCAGAAATTTTGTAAAAACCAAACCAAAGCTACAAGAAATACTGAAAGAATCTCTTGGCTTGGAAGAACAAAACCGCTAACTTTGTATTTTAGAAAGACACATTATCCTGAATCCTACTCAGTTAGGGAAGGCTCCAAATACAATCAAAGCTATAATAGTGAAAGAAATGATCTAGTGATCATATCATGTAAACTATGATATCATCATATTAAAAAGAGGGGTGTACTACAGTCGTTATATGCCTTCCAGATGGAGAGGAAGTTGACAAGACCAGTATTAATCAAAATTGGGGTTATATATAGTTTGTTAAGCAGGACTATATGGGCGGCCGTAAAGCACAATAAAAAAGCAACATACCATATCAAGAAATGTAATACAGGAATCCCCACAACCACAAAACCAACCCTGAAAAAGGTGAAAAATCAACTAACAAAGAAGAAGGTTGTAGAACAGATTAATAAAAATAGAGAAAACATCCACTCAAAAATAAACATATCACAATGGCAGCACTGAACACATATCTATCAATAATTACATTGAATGTGAATGTACTGAATGCTCTGAAAGAGCATTGTACTGAAAGATGTACTGAAAGAGACATCGAGTGACATCTTGGATCAAAAGAAATGACCCATCCATATGTTGCCTACAAGAAACTCACCTTAGACCTAAAGATATGAGCAAACTGAAAATGAAAGGATGGAAGAATATATATCAAGCTAACAGTGAACAGAGAAGGGCAGGTGTGGCAATTCTAATCTCAGATAAAATCAATTTTAATGTAAAATCCACCATCGTGGACAAGGATGGTACTAAAAGGATGTTACTAAAAGGTTCAATACACAAGCAGACTTAACAATATTAAATATTTATGCACCTAGTATCAGAGTACCTAAATATGTCAAAGAAACACTGACTACACTCAAAAAGGAGATAGATCATTCCACAATAATAGTGGGAGATTTCAACACTGCACTCTCAATATTGGACAGACCATTGAGAAAAATGCTCAATAAAGATACAGAAGATCTTATTGCCACAATTAACCATCTAGACCTCATTGACACATACAGAACTTTCTACCCATAAGCAGACAACTACACCTTTTTCTCCAGTGCACATGGAAAATTCTCCAGAATAGACCATGTCTTTGGACATAAAGCAATTCTCAACAAAATCTATGTGATTGAATTAATGCAAAGCATCTTCTCAGATAATAAAGCCATAAAAGTCAAAATCAGTAGCAGACAAAACATAGATAGAAAGCGGAACTCATGGGAACTGAACAACACCTTGCTCAGAAAACTATGAGTTATAGAAGAAATCAAGGATGAACTAAAGAAATTTATGGATTCCAGTAGAATGAAAACAGTTCCTACCAGAATATGGGATACAGCCAAAGCACATCTGGAAGGAAGAAAGAAACCAAAACAAAGAATGGACCCTACAGCTTGAACAAGTAGAGAGAGAGCAACAGAGGAACCCCTCAGGCACCAGAAGAAAACAGATCATAAAGATTAGAGCAGAACTAAATGAATTAGAGAATAGAACAGTTGAAAAAATTGAAAAGACCAAAAGCTGGTTTTTTGAAAAAATCCACAAAATTGACAAGCCATTGGCAAAACTTACTAAAGAAAAACAGGAAAGGAAACAAACAACCCAAATAAGAAATGAGAGGGGAGTTGTCACAGCAGATCCAGCAGAAATAAAAAGTATCATAGCTGAATACTATGAAAGACTGTATTCTAACGAATTTGAAAACCTAGAGGAAATGGACTAATTCCTTGATTCATATCGCTTACCAAAATTATCACAAGGTTAAGCAGAACAACTTAATAAACCCATCACAAGGAAGAGATTGAAAAAAGTCATAAAAAAACTGCCAATCAAAAAAAGCCTGGGCCCAGATGGCTTCACTGCAGAATTCTACCAAGCTTTTAGAGAAGAGTTCTCTCCAATACTAGTGAGACTATTTCACAGTATAGAAAGCAATGGAATACTCCCAAATTCATTCTATGAAGCCAGCATAACCCTGACACCGAAACCTGGGAAAGACCCAACAAAAAAGGAGAACCACAGACGAATATCACTCACGAATCTAGATGCAAAAATCTTCAACAAAATTCTTGCCAATAGAATACAACAACATATCAAAAAAATAATCCACCATGACCAAGTTGGATTCATACCAGGGATGCAAGGCAGATTCAACATCAGAATAATAATTAATGTGATCAACCACATAAATACCACAACGGACAAGAATTACTTGATCTTGTCTATTGATGCAGAAAAGGCATTTGATAAAGTTCAACATTCATTCATGCTAAAAACTCTCAGCAAAATAGGAATAGATGACCAACTCCTCAATGCAATAAGGGCCATTTATACAAAGCCAACTGCCTACATCATCCTGAATGGAGAGAGACTAAAGATTTTCCCTTAGGAACAGGAACTAGACAAGGATGCCTACTCTCACCTCTCCTATTCAACATTGTACCGGAAGTTCTAGCCAGAGCAATTAGACAAGACCAAGGAATAAAGGGCATCTGCATCATCAAAGAAGAAGTCAAAATCTCCATATTTGCAGATGATATGATTGTATATGCAGAGAATCCATAAGGAAACTAAGACTGATAGAAGAGTTGAGCAAAGTCTCAGGATACAAGATAAACATAAGCAAATCAAAACAATTCTTTTATACCAACAATGAGATTGTTAATGAAGAAATCACCAAATCAATACCATTTGCTATAGCCCCTGAGAAGATTAAGGAATCTTAATCTTAGGGATAAATCTAACCAGAGAAATAACAGATCTTTACAAAGAGAACTACAAGTCCTTACTACAAGAAACTAAGACAGACTTACATAAATGGAGAAACTTAACCCTGCTTATGGATAGGAAGACTTAACATTGTGAAACTGTCTATTTTACCTAAAGCAATCTACTTATATAATGCAATCCCAATACAAGTTCCAGCGACATTTTTTAATGAGATGGTGGAACAAATTACCAACTTTGTCTGGAAAGAGAAGAAGCCCTGGATAAGCAAAGCACTACTAAAGAAGAACAACACACTGGGAGGCCTCTCATTACCTGACCTTAGAACCTATTACACTGCCACAGTCGTCAAAGCAGCCTGGTACTGGTATAAAAACAGACAGTGGAACAGAATTGAGACCCCAGAGATGACATCATCTGCCTATGAACAGCTGATATTTGACAAAGGCCCTAAGACATTAAACTGGGAGAAAAACAATCTCTTCAACAAATGGTGCTGGCAAAGTTGGATGTCCATCTGCACTAAATTAAAACAAGACCCGTATCTTATACCTTATACAAAAAACAACTCAAACTGGATAAAAGACCTAAATATCAAATCTAAAACATTAAAGCTCATCCAAGAAAAGTAGGAACAACAATGGAAGTTTTAATAGACAACATAGACAGGCTTCAAAATCTGTCAAACAAACTACAAACAATAGAAGAGAAAGTAGATAAATGAGAACTACTAAGAATCAATCACCTTTGTGCATCCAAAGACTTTATTAATAGAATTAAAAGGCCACCTACAGAATGGGAAAAAATATTTGGCAACTCTACGTCAGACTGACGCCTGATCTCTATAATCTATAAGGTACTACAAAATACCAATAAGAAAAAGACAAATCATCCAATGAAGCGATGGGCAAAGGAGATGCACAGACACTTCTCTAAAGAGGAGACCAGGCCACCAAAAAACACATGCAGACACGCTCACGATCATTAGCTATTAAAGAAATTCAAATCAAAGGGACAATGAGATATCATGTCATCCCAATAAGGTTGACCATGATCCAAAAAACACAAAACGCTAAATGCTGGAGAGGCTGTGGAGAGATGGGAACTCTGCTACACTGTTGGTGGTATTGTAAAATAGTGCAACCTCTTTGGAAAGCAGTCTGGCTCTACCTTAAAATAATTGATACAGATATATTGTTTGACCCAGTAATTCCACTGCTTGGAATATATTCTACAGAATCAAGGCTATTCACACCAACGGATACATGCACATGAATGTTCATCACAGCACAACCCACGATAGCAAAAAGATGGAATCAACCCAGATGCCCAACAACAGACGAATGGATAGGTAAACTATGGTATATATTGTGAATGGAACACTATGCAATAATAAAGAACAATGATGATTGCAGGAAACACCTCTTAAACTGGTTTGAACTGGAAGACATTATGTTGAGTGAAAGTAGTCAGCGACAGAAGGACAAATATTGTATGAGACTCCTATGATAAGAACTTAAAAGCAGACTCATACATAACAGAAAAGACTCTTTGATGGCTGCAAGGGTGGGGATGGCGAGACGGTGAGGGGGAGCGCTTAAATTTGATAGTTGTTAGAAATTTGGTTGAGTGAAATTGGTGACAGCACACATTAGTAAGATCAATATCAACGGGACTTCAACACAACTTGTGTACTCCTCCCATCTTAACCGAATATTGCAAGGACAGAGTACCTGGGGTAGGGGTTAGGGATTGCACTCTCAGGGGAAATCGAGGCCAATTGGCACAACTAGCGTTTTGCTAATGAGGTGTCTCCACACTCCACATTCGTGAGTGCAGTCTAGTGTCTTGAAATCTGCCAAGCTGCCATCTGAGGGTACAGTAAGTGGTCAAAACTGAGCAGGAACAGATGGTCACCAAGGTCCATAATGACATATGGGAAAGAAAATCCAGAAGAGAGACTTACATGAGTGGATGTCTACATCAACTTGTGACCAGAAGAACCAGATGGCGCCCAGCCACCACCAGTGATAGCCACGATGGAGCTCACAAAGTTGAGTCTCACTGGCAACACAAGTATGAATAGGGGTGAACCCTGAGATCTCCACTAAAAGACCTCAAATGATGGTCCAGGGGCCTCCGAGTTCCCTTGGGAGCATGGCCCCTGGCCCTGATGCTGCCCCTGTCCATAAATCCTAATGAAGATCAACTTTTCAGACAGCAATGGATTGGACTTGGTGATGCAGAGTGGCCACAGTGGAGGAAGGGGAATGGGTGGAGAGGAGAAGATAGGAGACTGTTGGGAAGATAAGTCACATATGAAACAGAGAGGAATGGTGTGCTGTCACGCATGGAGAGCCCTGGATACTGCATGTAGGTCAGCATGCAAATTTATGGGAATGTACATTTTCATTCAATCATAATAAAATAAATAAGAAAAAATAATGGTTCTTTGAAAAGATCAGTGAAATCAACAAATCATCAGCCACACTGAGAAAAGAAAAAACAGGAGAGGAAGAGAATAACACAAATGGAAAATGAGATGGGGGCATTAAAATGTGTCTTAATAACACAAAAAATTTTATTCCAACAAATTTGAGAATGTAAAGAAAATGACAAACTTCTAGAGACAAGTGATCTTTCTAGGCCATCACAACCAGAAATAGAAAATCTCAATTGAGCCATAACAATAGGACAATTGAGACTTAATAATAATAAACTCTCAACAACACCAACAAAAAAGCAAAGTGGAGGACCAGATGACTTCACTGGGGAATTCTCTCAGTCAGAAAAAAGCTCACACTGGTACGATTCCAAATATTTCAAAGCATAGGAAGGAATACTCCTGAATTCATTTTTTGAATCCAGCATATTCCTGATAATGAGACAGGAAAAGACACAGCAAGCAAAGAAAAACTACATACAAATATCTCTCATGAATATAATTGAAAAAATACTCAACAAAATTGTAGCTGATAGAACTCAGTACGATATCAATAAAATATTACGCCAGTGAGATCTGTACCAGATTTACAAGGATGGTTCTACAAGAGAAACTCAATCAACGTAATCTTCCACATGAATAGAACAAAGCAATGAATCACATGATCATCTCAGTAGGTGTTTGGTATAGTACAACATCCATTCCTGGTAAAAGCTACCAGTAACACAGGAATAGAAGGGAAATTCCTCAACATAATCAAGAGCATCTACACAAAACCAATAGCCAACATTCTCAACAGAGAGGTTGAGAGCATTCAACCTGAGAATGGAAACAAGGCAAAATGTCCTTTACCAATACTACTATATAACATATTTGAAGTCCTACCTGAGGCAATAAGACAATAAAAAGAAATAAATAGCATCTGATTTGGGGGAAAAAAAACAAAAACAAACAAACCCATTGGTGTTGAGTTAGGTCTGACTCATAGCGACCCATACAGTTTCCAAGGAGCTCCTGGTAGATTTGAATTGCTGACCTTTTGGTTAGCAGACATAACACTTAACACACTACACCACCAGGGTTTACCTGATTTGGAAAGGAAGAAGTAAAATTATTTCTATTCTCAGATGTTATGATCATGCACATACAGAATTTCAGAGAGTCCTCAAGAACAATACTGGAACTAACAGAAAGATTCAGCAGAGCAACAGAGCATAATAAGATCAATGTACAAATATCAGTTGAATTCCTAAACACCAAGAAACAGAATTCTGAAAAACAACTCAGGAAAACAATATCATTTAAAATAATCCTTAAAAAGATTTTTTTTTTAAAAAAAAAAAAAAAGAAAGAAATCTAACCAGGAACAGAAAAGACTTTGCTCTAACAGAAATATCACAAAGT
The DNA here is from genome assembly GCA_028571685.1 of Heterohyrax brucei. Lineage (NCBI taxonomy): Eukaryota > Metazoa > Chordata > Mammalia > Hyracoidea > Procaviidae > Heterohyrax > Heterohyrax brucei. The sequence continues at coordinate 45,945,987 of CM053149.1, forward strand.
GGATAGCTTTAACAAAGGAAAGTTTATTTTTACACAGTCCAGTAGGTTAAAAGTCTAAATTCAGGTGTCTGCTGCAGGCAAAGTCTTTCCCTCTGTTGGCTCTGAAGGAAAGCCCTTGTGGTATCAGTCTTTGGCCAGGGAGGATCTTGGCACAGGAACCTCTTGGTCTGAAAGATGCACTCTTCTTCTGGTGTTGCTTGCTTGATAGTGTGAGGTTTCCAGTACTCTGCTTGCTTCCCTTTCCTTTTATCTTTGATAGGATGAAAGGATAAAGGGTGATGCAAGCCCTACTCCAGGGAAACTCCCTTTACAGTAGAGCAGGGAGGCGATCCTATGAAGAGATTTACAGCCCCAGCCTAATCCTCTAACATACAGCATAAGAAAATCACAATCATAAAAATATTGGGAATTATGGCTACACACACTTTCGGGGGGACACAGTTGAGTCCACGATAGACCTGCATGAAGATAACTCCAATACACCATTGTAAGAAACCAAAAGATATTTACATAAATGGGAAAAAAAAATACCATGTTTATGCATAGGAAGACTCCACATTGTGAAAATGTCAATTCTACCCAAAGTGATCTATAAATATAACTCAATCCCAATCCACATACTAACAATATTCTTTATTTAGATGACAAGGGTAATGAGCAACTTTACAGGGAAAGGACAGGGCCCCAGATAAGCAGAGCATTATTGAAGAAAAAGAACAAAGTAAAAGGCCACATGCTACCTATTCTCAGAACCTACTGTAGAGCCTGTGGCAATCAAAATAGCCTGGTACTGGTACAATGATAGAAACATAGACCAATAGAACAGAATCAATAATTGTGATATGAATCCATCTTCTTCTGGTCACCTGATCTTTGACAAATGCCCAGAGTCCGTTAAATGGTGAAAAGACATTCTTTAAAACAAATGGCACTGGCAAAACAGCAGTCCATCTGCAAAAATATTAAACAGGGCCTATATAGGGTCGCCATGAGTCGGATCCGACTCGACGGCACTTGGCTTATATAGCCACAAAAACATCTGATATATGTAAAACATAAGGGATATAAGAGATAATGAGTCTTTATATATATATACATATATATGTATATATATACAGGGCCAATGTATCCCCCAAAACAGACCTTAAGGTAAAAGCTAAAACGATAAAAATCAAAGATCATAGAAGAAAAATCAAAAACAGCACTAGGGGTCATAAACAGAAAACAAATTATAAATAACCATGCACAAACACCACAAAACAAGCTAAAACCAAAAAACCAAACTCACTACTGTCGATTCTGACTCACAGTGACCCTACAGGACAGAGTAGAATTGCCCCACAGAGTTTCCAAGGAGCGCCTGGTAGCAGATGTAGCACTTAACCACTACACTTACAGAGTAAAAATAGTATTTACAGAGTGGAAAAAAAAATTTTGTATACGATATAAGTACTCAATGATGAATCTCTAAAATCTACAGAATAACACCTTAATAACAAAAGATGGGGCAGTCTACTCCTGTAAAAATTCATAGCCTTCAAAATTATATGGCACAATTCTACTCTGTCCTTTAGGATCACTATCATTCAAAACTGACTTGACAGCAGTGGGTTAAATTGCAAACACACAAATACTCTGATTAAAAGTGGGCCAAGGATACGAGCAGACACTGCAGCAAAGAAGACATTCAGGCAGCTAACAGACACATAAGGAAATGCTTTCTATCATTAACCATCAAAGAAATGCAAATCTGAGCTATAATGAGATATCATCTCACCCTGACATTACTGGCAATAAAAATAAATAAACAGAAAAAACAAATGTTGGAAATGTTTTAGGAAGACTGGAGCTCTTATGTGCCACTGGTTGAGACGTAAAATGGTACAACCACTAATGGAAAATGACATGTTGTTGTTAGGTGCTTTCAAGTCAAGTCATTTCCCACTTAGAGCGACGCTGTGCAAAACAGGGTGAAACACTGCCCAGTCCTGTACCATGCCTATAATTGCTGTTATGCCTAAGATTGTTGTTGCAGCCACCCTGTCAATCCATCTTGTTGAGGGCCTTTTTTTCGTTGGCCTTTTACTTCATCAAGCATGATGATATCCTTCTCCAGTGACTGATTCCTCCTGACAACACGTCTAAATTATCTAAAATGTAGTCTTGCCATCCTTGCTTCCTAGGAGCACTCTGGTTGTACTTCTTCCAGAACAGTTCTGTTTGTTCTATTGGCAGTTCATGGCCCATTCAATCATCTTTTCCAACATCACAATCCAAAGGGGTCAAGTCTGTCTTCCTCATCCATTGTCCGGTTTTTGCATGCATGCGATGAGACTGACAACACCATGGCTTGCATCAGGCACAGCTTAATCTTGAAGGTGACGTCTTTATTTTTCAACATTTTCAGATGTTTTGCAGCAGGTTTTTCCATTTCACTTTGTCTTTTGATTTCTGGACTGCTGCTTCCACTGGTGCTGACTGTGGATTCAAGTAAAATGAAATCCTTGACAACCTTAATCTGTTCTTCATTTAGCATGATTTTGCTTACTGGTCCAGTTGCAATGATTTTTGTTTTTTTGATGTTGAGGTGTAATTTATACTGAAAGCTGTGGTCTAATTTCAAGCAATTTTTCAAGTCCTCTTTGCTTTCAGCAAGCAAGGTTGTTTCATCCGCATAATGCAGTTGGTCCAAGAGTCTTCTTCCAGTCCTGATGCGCCATTCTTCTTCATGTAGTCCAGCTTCTGTATACATACAGACTGAAAAGATATGGTAAAAGAATACAACCTTGACACATACTTTTCCTGAATCTAAACTATGGTGTTTGAATGACTGCTTCTTGACGGATGAACAGATTCTGCGTGAGTACAATTAAGTGTTCTGATACCCCATTCTCTGCAATGTTATCTGTAATTTACTACAATCCACACGGTCAAACGCCTTTGCATAGCATGTAAAACACAGGTAAACATATTCTGGCATTCTCTGTTTTCAGCCAAGATTTGTCTGACATAAACAATGCTGTCCCTAATTCCACGTCCTCTTCTGAATCTGGCCTGAATTTCTGAAAGTTCTCTTCAACATACTGCTGGAGTCACTTTTGAGTGCCAAGCCAAGTTGTGTTTGTGTGGTCAATGATACCTGCATTCATTTCAATCATCTTTCTTGAGAATAGGCATAAACATGGATCTTTTCCAGTTGTTTCACTAGGTAGCTGTCTTCAAAATTTCTTACATTTTCACTCAGTCATAATAAAAAAGCAAAATAAATAAAGTACCAGTTTAAAAAATTCTTGGCATAGATGAGTAAGCACTTACAGTACCGCATTCATTTGTTGAAACATCTCACCTGATACTCTATCAATTCCTGGAGCCTTGTTTCCCAACAGTGCTTTCAATGTAGCTTCACCTTCTTCCTTCAGTACCGTTCATTCCTGGTTATATGCTACCTCCTGAAAAGGTTAAATAACTCTTTTTGGTGTGACTGTGTATTCCCCTCATTTTATTTTGATGCTATTTGTGTCTTCTAGTATGGTGTAGTGGGTTAAGTGCTACCAGGCACTCCTTGGAAACTCTATGGGGCAGTTCTACACTGACCTATATGGTTGCCATGTGACCATACTCAGCGTCAGTTGGTAGTATTTTCCCTGTAGAATTATTGACTATTGCAACTCGAGGCTTGAATTTTTTTCTTTGTTTCTTTCAGAAATGCAGAGTGTATTTTTCCCCTTTGATTTTCTAACTATAGACATTTGCACATGTCATAATAATACTTTATTTTTCCTCTTGAGCTGCCATTTGTCATCTTCTGTTCAGCTCTTTTACTTCATTCTTAATTTGTTTTAGGTACTATACCTTCAAAACCAAATTTCAGAGTCTTTGCTGACATTCATTTTGGTTTTTTTTTCTTTGCCATCATTCAAGTGACCTCTTGCTTTTTATGATGTCCTTGATGTCATTTCACAGCTCATCTGGTCTTCAATCATTTGTGTTCAACACGTCAAACCTACGAGGTCCGACAATTATGTCCATGAACTTAATTGTTCTAAGTACAATATACCTCATTGCTGAATATCACTACGGTCACCTTCAAAGTAGTCTGCTTGGGAAGCTGGTCACCAACATCAGTGCCTAGTCCACCCTTCAAAGCAATTTTGAAATTATTTCTGACAATTTCCAATTTTCCTGTATTCATACTTCTTACATTCTATCTTCCCATTATTCATGGCTGTTTGCAGCTATCTCATCTCACTTTGAATTCTGCCGCATTAGCAAGTGATGTTCCTGTAAGTAAGCTCATCTCCATCTACATCATTAGGGTCCACTCTGCTTTGAGGGGCACCTCTTCTCTAGTCGTCTTTTGAGCGAATTCCAACTTTTGGGGAAGGGTGCACATCTTGTGGTGCTATATCAGACAGTGTTCCACTGCTGGGGTTTCACTGACTAATTCCTTTCAGAAGTAGAATTCTGAGTCCTTTCTAGTTTGACTTAGTCTGGAAGCTCAGCTGAAGCCTATGCACCATGGGTGATACTACAGTGGCATGTCTTCTGGCATCACAGCAACACACAAGCCCCCACAGTGCAACAAATTTACTGACATTTGGAGATGCCAAATGTGGCAACCACTGTAATAACTGAAATCTACCACATCTCTGTAGCTATCACATTAGAAAGCATAAGTATGATTACAAGGCTTATCCAGGGATATGAAAGGCCAAATCAAGACGAAACTTTTACCCAATAAGACATTCCAGTTGTACCAACTCATTTGCATTTCTCACATCCCTGGTATTTTGCTTCAAGAAACCTTTCCCTTCACCCTTTGAACCTGTGTATGTCCCCACTGGCAGGTGTGCAAATATTTTCAGTGATGAAAGCCAATTACCAACAACATCTGACAGCTGTAGAAAGTAGGTGATACACTGTAAACACCATGGACCATGAAAGAGTTAAGACAGCGTAAAACTGAATAGAGATCCCAGAGAAGTTCCACACATGCACAATTAGTTATTTCAGGGAAATGTGTCAATGCAATTCACTGAAGAAAGGATAGCATTTTTTAATCAAATAGTTCTGAAACAATTAGATAGCCTTATGCAGTCCAGTGAACTTTTATTCTTACCTCACAATACATACAGAATCAACTCAAAATGTGTCACAGTCCTAAATGTAAGAGCTACAGTTATAAACCTCATTGAAGATTATAGTGGATGAAAGCTTAGTGACATTTCCTTCTGCTTCTCCAAGGTTTGACTGGTATAATGTTCTATCTGGGAATTTGTTAGGAAAATGTATTGTTGTTGGGAGCCAGTGAGTCGTTTGCACTCATAGCAACCCTCAGAGAAAAGTATGAAAAACTGCCCAATCCTGCTACATCCTCACCATTGTCGCTATGTCTGAGCCCATGGTTGCAGCCATTGTGTCAATCCGTCTCATTGAAGATACTCCTTTTGTTTTTTTTTGCTGAATTTCAACTTTATCAAGTACAATGTTTTTCGCCAGAGACTGTTCACTTCTGATAACATGTCCAAAGAAGTCTCACTAGCCTTGCTTTTGGGGACCATTTTGGCTGTACTGCTTCCAAGACAGATTTGTTCATTCTCTGGTAGTCCCTGTGCATTCAGTATTCATCCCAACTCTACCATTCAAATGTATAATCTTCCTTAGCACTGTCTGGCTTCCATCTTCATATGAGGTAACTGAAAACAGAGAATATGTTAGAAAGAATGATTTTTGCAAAGTCACCAGTTTAACCATTAGGGTTAATAATTTGGTCTACTCTATATCTTGATTGGTGGTTGTTGTTAGGCGCCGTCTGGTCAATTCTGACTAATTGCAACATTGTGTGCAGCAGAATGAAACACTGCCTGGCCCTGCCCCATCTTCAATTTTTTGCTGTGTTTGAGTACAGTGCTGCAACCACTGTGTCAACTCATCCTATTGAAGGTCTTTTTCACTGAATATTTTGGTTAGTGTCTCTGAAGAAATTGCAGGTGAGTGATGCCTTAGAGAAGTCCTAGGAGTTAATGTTGTGGTGGTATGTCAAAATGTTTCCAATATTTCAGTTTTCCAAGGAAATAAGGACAATAGTATATATTTTTTCCATTTAATAATTTGATTATAAGGTCTAATAAAATGATATGTGCAAAAGTACTTTGAAAACTAGGAAAGAGAGTACATTTCTAGGGAATTATGGTGGCAATGATTATGATTTTGTCACTCTATACAGTCCTTAGCATTAGTCTGGAGGATGACAAATTCTACCTGTATGGTTTTTTTGGTTAGTAAAGTGCTTTACTCTTTCTAAACCTAGATTTCTTCGTCACTAAAGTGATTTATTATACTGATTTATTATACAAACTTGTTACCACGGATCCGACGGCACTTGGCTTGGCTGTTACCATGGAGTCAGGGCCACTCATGGTAACCATATATGTCAAAGACTGAACTGATTCATAAGGCTTTCTTGGCTGTAAATCCTTATGAAAGCAGACCACCAGTCCAATGGGACTTCTGGGCGTGTTTGAGCCACCAGACTTTAGTAGCAGTTGACCAGAAATCATTTGCTCTACCCAAGGACCTGTAACTAAAGTGCATAAAAGGTAAATGACTTAACAGAGAGACACAATAAGTGGTATATACAGCATTTGAGATCCAGGCTGGTCTCCCTAGGAGCCTGGCTGCAGAGCACAGGAGTTTTATCACTAAACTGAACTGCTCCTCAAAAATAAGTGCCCAGATAAAATCATTTGTAATTATTATTAGTAGTAGTAGGCAGTCTGGAATATGTATTCAAATTGTATCATCTCTCTGAAGTACCCATAGAAATAAAATATTCAAGAGAAATACACATAGTAGCAACATTTTCAGTTAACAATTTCATGCTGGGTTTCAGTCTGGATTTAAACCACAAAACTTGAAGTCCAGATTTTGTTTCCTGAGTACCTGATCCTATTTTAGGGTCACAAAGGGATCCTCTTCCTACAGTTCCCAGAACATAACCACAGGATGCCAGTATCAGTCAGAACCAGGTGTGCAGACCCAAGCCAAAAACTCAAATTAGGCACTGTTAGCAGATGTGGCTGGTTTGGCCATGAAACCCACGTAGCAGATAGTAGTGGAATATATGGGGAAAAGTGTTGGAAATTGAAAATAGTAAATGGACTCAGTGAAGTTTCTGGTGCCAGTAATAAACTGTCAACTGTGATAATTTTAATAGCAGATACGTTCCCTCATACTTTACTCAACTTTAGATATACTTTCTCTATTTTTGGCCTTTCACAATTATAAAAAAATAAATAGGTGAATCTCCACATGTACTAATTCAACCCCATGGGACTCACTCAGCAAATGGAATGTCCTGAATGTGGCCAATAAAATTTTTGTTGTTGTTATTGTTGTTTTAGGTCAGACTTTGACAAACACCAAAACATAAGAGTGAGTGAAGTAGCAAATTAAACCAAATGAGCTGGCACATTAAAAATGTTAGGGGTGGAATGAAGATTTTCCTGGAAACAGTGAGCCAAGGTAAATCAGATTTTAACTTCTCGGACTTCCAATATAAAATTGAAAGCAATTCATGTAAAATCTCAGTATGTAATATCAAATACAGAAATAATAGTAACAATAATTAAAATATCAACAATCTTTCAGTAGAATTATGCAGTTGTAAGATAATGTGTGTAAGGATTATTAGCAAGTAATGAGAAATTATTAAAGTAGAAATATTTAGTGAAAATTGCATGTAGTATGGACAAGTACAATTACTGGATGAAAACAACCTTTGTATCATAGCTTACCTACACTGCAATTAAGGACCAGCATTCCATGCTTACTAGAAGCAAATTGATTGGACTGTTGAAAATGTATTCTTTTTGAAAAATAAAACACCAGATTGCACTTAATACATCCACCCCCATAGCAACCAGTTCAAATCCTAACAAATCAGAAATACTCAATACAGGTAAAGGGACTGACGCAGTATTATCAGACTTCTGTGCATGTATGTTTGTATGTGTTGAGGGGGAGGGACAGTGGTGGCCACATAGTGACTTACAAAGAATCTTTGGTAAAACTACTGGAAAACTTCTTAGGGCTAACACTGTTACTGAATGTTATATCTGAGATAGAAAAAGAGAGTGAATTAGAAAGAGAAGTTATAGAAAGACATCTGGAATGGCTGAGTATAAACATTGCAAAGGGTCTCAGAGCTATGGGTTCAGAAACACTATTGTTCAGGACAAAGACAGCAGATGATGGAAAGAATGGCTCCTAGTTTGGATTTCTGGATTTCATAACCACACACACATTCATAACCACAAACCATATACATCAACACCTAGTTTTCCTTAAAAAAAGTATAAATTGATGCATTTTAAATTTTAAAAGGGGTCACCTACATCCCAATTTAGTCAAGTAAATATACTTGTTTACATTTAATTTTAAAAAATATTTTTAATATCTTGAACAATCAGACATTGATTCAACAAATATTTGCTGAGGACTTATGAGATAAAGCACTTCTAAAATGGAATTTATTTTATTGGTTGTTGTTATTGTATTACACCAATGTAATAGTTCGTACATGTACAATTCAGTGTTACCGGTTACCTTCTTAAAGTTGTCTGACCATTCTGACTGTTCTTAAGATCCAGAGAGGAAATGGTGAAGAAGGTAGATCTTGACTTGCGTGTTCTTTATTCAAAAAGGAATGTCTAGATAATTCACAAGAAAACTCACCTGTGCTATCTGTAATGTTTTATATGAAAATATCTCTCTGTGTTTAATAAGATGGCAGAGTGCTTTTCCTATAAGTCAGAGGATCCTCATGTCTGTGCCTATTCTTGCATGATATTTTTCAGTTATTGGGTCAAAGGCTGATACCCTAAAACTAAAAGAAGACATTTTATGGTAATATGTAGTTGTAGGGGGATAAATAAAAAGCCAAACAAACCAGATGCTGTCGAGTTGTTTCCAACCCATAGTGAATCCATAGGACAGAGTGGAACTGCCCCAAAGGGTTTCCAAAGAGGGCCTGGCGGATATGAACTGCTGAACTTTTGCTAGCAGCTGTAGTTCTTAACCACTGCACAAATGGGGGTTCCTAGAAGAAAGAAAAGAAAATGCCAATTCAGTCACAATATAGTCTTTGTCCCCAGATGCTAACCGTATTCATTTTTTTGTAGCTATTGAAACAAATCACCACAAACTGGGTGGCTTAAAATGACAGAAATTCAGTTTCTCGTCATTTTTTTATAGTTGAGGAGGCCAGTCTTTCTGGAAGCTCTGAGATGTTTTGTTCCATGCCTCTTTCTTAGCTTCTGATGGCTGCCAGAAATCTCTGACTTTCTTTGACTTATAGCCCTGCCACTGTAATCTCTACCTACATCTTAACATAGTCTTCTCTGCCTGGCTGTGTCCAAATCTCCTGCTTCTCTAGCTTTTATAGACATCAGTGGTTGCATACAGGACCCATCCTAAATTCAGGATGAAACTGTGTTAATATCCTTAACTACTTTACTTGCTATGATTCTACATTTGATATACATATGTGTACATTTAATGTATATTAATAAATGTTATATATCATATATAATAAATATGATATATTAAGGTGGAAAAACAAGAACATTTGGAGTTAAGAGAAAGAAGTAGAACACAGGGAATAAAAGTTTCATAGAAGAATAAAATCTTAAACAAGTTTTTTAAAAGTTATGAGGGTTTTTAAGACCCAAGACACCACTCACCTATGTCGGGTGCAGAGAGCCCTCTTAGCAAAATGCTAGTTGTGCCAGTTGTGGGCATGTAAATTTATATGGGAATGTGCATTTTCACTCAGTCATAATAAAAAATAAATAAATAAAAATATACACTTAAGAGAATATAAAAAAATTATAAGAGGGCTTAAATTTGAAGATGAGAAATTTAAAAAGAAGAGAGGAATTGTATAGGAAGAACTGGAATGAGGGATCAGCAAAGGGTGTATTTGTTCACTTAATTTTTTTTCTTAAGTCATAGTTCATTTACAAGATAGAAAAAATTAAAACCCAGTACTTTTGGAATTGTTATGTCAACATCGTGTATCTACCTTAATGGAACATTCTTCATGCACTAGAAATTATGGGTATCAAGCTGACATTCACAAGCAAAAAAAGCTTATTATAGAACGCTCGTATCGTATAATGATTTCCTTGTAGTTTACATTTTAATAATGTTTTTATATTACCTTTATATCACTGTATGTATGTAAGCATCTTTAGTATATATAAGCATACATAAAATTTTCTCATGTTAACTAAATGACCAGTTCTTATATATTTGGTAGTTGATCAGACAGTTCTAGATTTAATCCCAAATTCAAAGCATACTAATTATGACATATGAAATGTTATTTAACGTAACTGCATCAGCAATAATTTCATCAGCTATAATTTAAAGAGGAACCACACCACCAGAGTGATTACTGCTAAAGCACCCAACACACTATCAGTAACATTTTCAAAAATGGGAAATCTATTTCTTCCCCCACCCTCCCCAGCGAAAAGAACAACAAAAAGCAAGTGTGGGAGCATAAAATGGGAATTAAAAAGCTATAGTAGATAGAATAATAAATCCTCAAAGATGACCATCTCCTTGTCCTTGGAAGCTGTAAATGTGTTAGGTTACATGACAGAACAGATTTAAGGTTGTAGACAAAATGATAGAAGATTGTTTGTTTATACAAATAGATCAAATTAAATTACACAGGTTCTTATAAGTGGAAGAGGGAGGCAGAAGAGAACCAGAGATATGACATCATGAGAGAAACCTGACAACCTATTACTGACTTTTACAAAGAGGCTTTGGTTCATGACCCAAAGAAAGAGGGTAGCCTCTAGAAGTTGTAAAAGACAAGACATTTTACTTACCTCTGGAGGCTCCAAAAGTTACCAGCCCTGCTGCCACCTTGACTTTAGCCCAACATAACCAATTATGGACTTCTGATGTTCAGATCTACAAAATAATAAATTTGTATTGATATTTGTGGCAGCAGGAAACTAATATAAAGTCTTAGAGAGAGAGAAACCAAATTCATCTAGAGAGAAAAGAAAGCAGGTAAAGACCTCTTAGATGCTCTCTGGATTCCCGGATTCCACCTTCTTTCATCTCATTAGAAATCTCGTTCCAGTTATCCTCACTTTTTGTTATCTTCAGCTTTGCTCTCTACTGGCACTTTGCTGTTAGCATTTAAACAAGTCATGTATCAGTGAAATAACTGATTTTACATTTGTACATCAGCTACAGCTTCATCAAGTATAAATTAAAGAGAAAATACCCTACCAGAGCAATCAGTGTTACAAAAATAAGGCTTTCCATGACCCGTTCTTTCCTGTGGTTGCTATCAGTTTCTTTCAATTATTTCACACGTATGATTCTGGAGTAGTATTTACTTACTTCATGCTTATTCATGTTCCATTATTTCATTTTTCAGCCTCCTCCCAACTTGATTTATATTCCCAGTTATTATTAAATCTAAAAAACCCTTTTACTTGGCATTCTGCTTGGCCTCTGTCCATCATTTGACACTATTTACTACTAACACCTGTAAAAATAGTCCAGGTTTTGTTCTGCTCTCTCTCTCTGTACTTTATGCCTTTCTCCATGGATTACCCTTCTACTTTTGTGTTAAATCTGTTTTCACTATGATTCTGCCATGAGATTTTCCTCTGTCTTGAGTGATCATTTATAACAAATTTCATTAAACCATGTAAATAATATAACTTTATGTGTTAATTTGTGAAAAGTACACTTTTATGGGGAAGGTCAAGAGCATTCATTAACTTTTTAAAGCGGTAAACTCAATAGTGTATTTCTAAACTGAATTTTCAGCAAGAAAAGTAAAACAAAAGCCAACCACAACAAATCAGTTTGGTAGCATTTGACTATTACTATGGTGTAAATAATCCTACTATGACTGACGTCACAATGGAATCACTGTGGGTCAAAATTGATTCGAGAGCAGTGGGTTTGTTTTCTCGGTAGCAACACAATTGTTAAATGGTTAAAGCATTTACCCGAAAGGTCAGCAATTGGAATCTACTAGTTGGAAATCCTATGGGACAGTGCTACTCTGTCTTATAAGGTCACTGTAAATTTGAACTCCAAAGCAATGAGTTTTACGGTTGATTTCAAGCTGACAATACTTTGTAAATGGCTTAGTTTATTTATTAATTCTTTAAAATATTTAGCAACCAGATTTTTTGAGTCAGTAAATGCTGATTCCAGTTCAACACTGGGTAAGTTAGAAAACAAAACAGAATTATGAATCATGGAATTGTAGCACATAATATTTACAACATCTAGCAAAACCTAATTAGTATATAATTACCATTTAAAACCTCTACATTGATATTACCAGATATTTAAACTCAATTTACTCCAAACAAAATTTAATTACTCTTTTTTCTGACACACACTTTTCCTCATATAAGCACCACTACTATAAACAATGCAAGTACATGCTTTGCTACCTAAACAGAAACCTGGAAGCCTAAACTTCTGCTCTCCTATACTGTCCTCAAACAATTTTTATGATCTTATAGATTGTACATCTTTCCTATTTCTTACATTCACCTACAGTCATCATATTTAGCACATGCTGAATTTAGCTATACCATATCTTGTCTCTAGGATCACCATGAGTTGGACTCTGCTTGATGGCATTTTTTTTTAATATCTTACCTAACTTTACGCTCATATTCTCCATATTTTCAATCTTATACCTTTTTGAGATAATATTATGTCTTACCTTGAATTTTTGTTATTGTTTTTTAACAATGAAAACACGCTTAATAATGGGGCATGTTTAAATTTTTTATTGATAACACGGATTTTCAGAGATACTATCTGATACTACACAGTTACTACAGAAATTTTGAAGGTTATTGGGTGCTATGATAGCTGTTCACATGTCTTTTTCATTGATTGCTGAATGTATTGCAGGGGAGTGCCTTTCATTAGGTTTCATGGGAAACCTCTGATTTTCTAAATATGGCATAAATAAAAAATAAAGCAAGCCCAACAGCATTCCCTAACTATTGTACAGAAAACTATAAATATCCTTCCAAAGCTTACCTAGGAGACTGACAGCAGGAAAAGATAATATTTTTCACCCAATCACACTTCCTGTATGTAATACTTCCATTGAAGACTGATACCACAGCTATTTTGATTCACTGAATGTTACTTTCACCTTTTACTGTAACACAAATCCCCAGAGGAGAACAGCAAATACTTTTAGTGGGAGAAGTACAGCTCCAAAAAATCTGAGGGCCAGAAAAAGTTGTCAGG